>OV281084.1:18259986-28259986 GCA_923060345.2 Erebia aethiops | reverse complement strand
TTTTAATAAGTTACCATGTGACATAAAATCAAGCACGACAAAACATTTTTCATTGAAACTTAAGAAATGGTTACAAGGGAAAAATTTTTACACCTTGGAAGAATTTTTTCAACATGACAAAAAATACTTGTGACATTTTTACATTTCTTTAATTTTATAGCTTTTGACATTAATCATGACTATTATTGACATTGTATAATTATTGAAATCTAAAATTATATGTTGTAATATTATAATTGTAACTCTCAAATGAATGTAATGTTAAATTCAATCTATTTTGTAATATTATTATTGTAACGGTACGTAACTATAATGAATTTAACCTCAATTGCCTATTTATAATATTTGTACGCCGATACGGCTAATGTGCTGGACTATTTTATTAGAATTAACATCTTGTATACCTACACACATTATGCAAATAAAGAATATTCTATTCTATTCTATAAAAGAATGGATCTCCCTAGGATTTCCAAGTTCAGTTTCCGGTTGGGCCGATTTAGGAAGGGATCTTATCACGGGATTCATTATCAGGTTGATAACTGTAACGTATCGCAAGTGATCAAGCGTGTCGAAAAGACGCCGTGTTAAAAGATAAGTCCAGGGATTCACAATCTGCGTATATAATAAATTATACTATACTGTAACTGTGAACTATAGGAAGCTTTACTATCGATACAGGAGTTATATGGAAAGTCCTTAATTTTCCGGGATAACTTTTAACCAGATATCTTTTTTTACGCGAAAATTTCATTCGTGAAAAATCACGAATTATACTATTTTATATAACATGTACCCTATTTCACATTCTGTTACCCAAACATAATGTCGGTCCGTTGCTCTGTTGCAGCCTAACAAACCAGCAAGTCAACACATAACTAAAATTTATAGTATTATGTACAGAAAATAGATTAAATTTAGAATTTGCTCGATTTGTAAGCATTACAATTTTTGTGAATTTTAAGTAATTAAATAGGCATCAGTATCTCGTTACTTATGTGAGCGACAAACGCTACAACGCGACTCGATACGACGCAAAGCGACAGTATTAAACAGTAGCTGACCCTTTACGTGGTCTATACGTTGTCGCATAGACAAATTTGTCATTTTCTAAGGCGAAGCGACGCGCGATAGCGTCGCTTCTGTCGCTCACGTAGGAAAATATGTATGCCAGGAAACTCTGACGTTCCAACAGGCGAAAAAAATAAGCAAATTCACCATAGAAGTCGCTGAGACCTCTCTTCGTTCATTCTAATAAGTAGACTGCTTATACATGGATCATACTCGTTCCAAGTGTCAATACAAAGGAAATTGAATTGGGCATACTTATAACCTAGTTACGAGTTACGGATACTTCATCGCCTGTTGTTAACTTAGTTTCAGTCACAACGGTGGGGCGCATCCATTGTTTCTAGCTTCAACTTTGACATCCAGGAGGCGTCCATCCGCGTATACTTAATTTGACAGTTGCAAGCTTCATGTAAACAAGCGAAGATACAGTTTAAATTAGTAAGTAATTATTCGCTTTCATCTAAAACAAAAACCGACTTCAAACTAAATAAGTACCAACTTAAACTAAAAAAGTACAAAACATTATCTAGGTATATATTTTTTTTATATTTTCTCAAAAAGCGCATTTTTTATGTATGTTAAGCAATCATTCCGAATAATTAGGTATTACTTTTGATGATTCTTTTTTTGTTTGGTAGATCATACTTCAGAGGTGGTCCCATATAAATTTATCTTAATTGAATTAAATTTATAAACTGACATAACGTGCGGATATTAGAAACATTAACCCGAATCTATAAAAATACATTAAGATGTGCCGTAAAGCGATTTAGCGTTCCGGTACGATGCCGTGTAGAAACCGAAAAGGGGTTTGGGTTTAATATAACTGCCATGCCCCTAACAGGTTAGTCAAATTCAAATTCAAAATGATTTTTATTCAAATAAACTTTTACAAGTACTTTTGAATCGTCAAGTGAATCTACCACTGGTTCGGAATGTCGAGTCCGCTGCCATCTTAGACTGCATCATCACTTACCATCAGGTGAGATCGCAGTCAAGGGCTAACTTGTAGTGGATAAAAAACATCAAATAATATTTGTATGGAGGAAGAGCTGCTGATAATGTATAATTTTCAACCGTTAATTGTTCGTAACTTTCCACGCGTGCCTCCGTATCTCCGCTATACATCAACGCTTCCAACTTATCTCAGAGCTGGCCTTTGATACCACATTCTTGGTTCTCTGGTACACGAATTTGATTTATAACACTCTTACTTCAAGGTAGATATTTCTTTGATGTAGCGAGTTATTCGGAGCACGTATGGGGAAAGATTGTGTACCGTGACGAGAATGCTTGCAATTTGATCAAATTCTTCTATCCGATGAACCGTGGTATGGCTTTATATTTCGTATCGCTGAGTATTTATTAGTTAAAGTTCACCTGGTGTACCATTTTCGGATCTTGTATTTGCCATTTCGTTAAATAAGATTGTTTTTACCTTAACTTTCATGTTTTTTATTTAAACATAGTTATGTATGGGACGATTAAACGCTGGGTCCCTGGCCTGTAATAGTTGTATCGACAAATAGCCTTCAGGTCCAGCCCCACCATAGTGGCACGTAGCGGCAAGTTTTCACAGTACTTTTTACTGTCAAGTTCTTAGTACAATTAACCCAGTGCATCTTCGCATCGCTTAGTGAGCCCAGCTCCATACAATAGTAGATTATACACCAAGGGGATAAAGCACTGTTTTATGTCACGGGCGCTACATTGAATCCTGAACGTAACGAAGGACTCCAAATTTAACTCCCGAGCGCAGCGAGGGTGTTATAAGTTTATAATTGTTTAATTCCCTCCCTTTGGTCGGGAATTAAGATTGAGTACTGAGTGCAGTGAGGGATTCAAGCGCCCAAGAAAAAAACTGCTTTATCCCGGTAGTGTATACTCTACTTTATACTTCTACCATACCAGTAAAACAAACTGTAACGGTTAGATATTTATTGCAAATCATAGTAAGTAGGATACATAGGTCTAGTAAATAATAAAAAGAAAAGACAAATTAAAAGTGAATGTTCACGTTCGATAGAGTCACATTTGTCCAGTTCTGAAAATTAAGAGTGATATTCAAACTTTTTGCTTTTCATGCTGCCAGTGTTTATGCAGGTACACATACTCCTTGGTTTAAAAACTTAGAAGAAACGTAGAAGTATAAACTCATTTATAGAACATTTGCTGCTACGTGCCGCGCCGCGTAGTGCATCTGTATTGGGGCTAGACCTTTAAACTCCGACTTCCTCCCTCTAGTTTATATATAGAAAGACAGGGGACCTGTATGTAACTGTTTAACATTTTGATAACTTCGAAGTAAGTACATATATCTCAGTGGTTCAGTCGTTTGCAAGATATGTGACCGGTTCTAATTCCATTGATGCCATGTTGTTGTATTGTTTTATTTCTTTATATTTTTTAATATCTCTCTTTGCGTCGCACTGCTCATTACTGAGGGTCGTGGCCCCTTTCCATTAATCACATAATGGTAGGAGTTTTCTTGAGATAATAATGCGGACTTCCCACGTCCTTTCGCATACGACTAAAGTTTTTGTAACAATTTTTATCAGATGTTGGTGATGATAACCGGGACCGATGGCTTTACGTGATCTCCGAGCCACGGAGGAAACGAAAAGGTCAAATTTTGACCTCCACATTTGGTCACCCATCCAGTTACCGACTTGGGTCAACGTTGCTTAACATTCGCAATCGACGGATATGCCGTTAATGTCGGCCGTAATGCCGACTGTTGTCACAACTAGGCCAATCGTCCCTCTATTCCCTCTTCTATTTTTTAATAGAATAGCGAAAATAACTTATGTTTTTACAAACGGCCTGTTAAACAAAATATGACAAATAATATCCATAATGTAATCGTGCACAACGCGTAAAACAAAATGGTGTTCACATCCGGATTAAACTCGTAGCAGTAACGACATGATATTACGAAGTAATTACAGTACAATCTGGTTGTTATAGCAGTCAATTTCTACTTATTAACACAACTTCATCAGCGAAATAAAACATTGATTCACATCAATTGGCACGGTATTGAATTAGGCTTTCCGTTCCATTTTGTAGTACCCCAATAACAGAGAGTCTAATTCGGGTGTAATAACTAACGATACAGAAAGCCTGCCCGTGTTTAGGCCGGCCATACACGGACTGCTCGAGCAGTTAGCCAGTGATCAACAAAAACGGACCGGTCTTGCAGTCATAGTCAACAGCTTGAAGCTACCATTGATAACTGCTGCCAACCGCCCGAAGCAGTCGAAACTGCTCGAGCGGTTCCATGTATGTGTGTACGTTTTAGACTGTAGTTTACGATGCAGACGCAGCTTGAAGCAATCCGTCCGTACCGTCTACGAGTACTACCGTCTTCTACGTACACACATACATGGAACCGCTCAAGCAGTAGCGACAGCGTCGGGCGGTTGGTAGCTTCAAGCTGTTGACTTTGACTGCAAGAGCGGTCCGTGTATGTTGATCACTGGCTAACTGCTCGAGCAGTCCGTGTATGGCCAGCCTAAGGCCTCTTATTCGTTGGCTCCAAGATATAAACTACAGGTATAACATTTGAGTTTACGTGCGTTTAAAAATCAATTAAATATACGTCATTTTCTACAATGCATGGAAATATTATATAGAAACCTCCATAATCTAAACATAATATAAAAAGAAAAGGTGACTGACTGATCTTTCAACGCACGGCTCAAACCGAATGGATCGGGTTGAAACGTAGACATCCGCTAAGAAAGTATTTGTAAATTCAACCCCTGAGGGTTTAATTGTTGCTCATGCATTGAATTTTGGACATTATATCGTTATTACCTTCAAATTAAGAGTAAACTGGCATTTTTAATGCAAACGCACTCCACTCCACCTATGGCTATTTCTATACATTTCTTGTAATTGCAAGCAAGCGCTAGTCTATCATATTAATATACTGATAGCTGATACCCGCGACTTCGTACGCGTAGATTGATGTTGTTTGGTTCCCGCGGGAACTATTTAATTTTCCGGAATAAAAAGTAGCCTATGTGCTATTCCAGACTATAATCTATGCCTGTGCCAAATTTCATCCAGATCCGTTCAGCCGTTGTGGCGTGATTGAGTAACAAACATCCATCCACACATCCATACATCCATCCATCCAAACTTTCGCATTTATAATATTAGTATAAATATAAATTGCATTTGAATTTTCTTTGTAAACCTAATTTCGTACATCAAAAAAAAATTAAGTAACAAAATACATCGTTAATTCTACACTCATTTGTAAATTAAGTACCATAAGTACTTAATGGACAAACGGACAACCGACATTATTTTTATACCCAAAGAACAATAATTCCCTCATTTCTCCGTACAAGAGCATTATCGTGCCGCTCCGTCGTAATTTATAACTGTCTAAATAGCTGGGAAATTCATATAATTACTAATTCTGGCGCGTTGCCACGTCCGCGCTGGACCGGAGCCAAGTGCTGTATTGCTGACATTCAAGTAACATGATTAACGTTGTAAACACTTCCTCGGAGGGGGAGGTCTACTCAGCATATTTCCGGATGCCCTCTCAAGCGTATAGCGGCTCGAATGTTAGATTATTCTTCAAGTGCGCTTCAACCGAGACCGTACCACTGTTAGGGGTATGGCAGTTAAATTGAAACCCATACCTCTAGTCGGTTTCTACACGGTATCGCTTGGCGGTATGTCTTTGCCGGTAACTAGCCATAGCTGAATCCTCTCGGTCCCACCAGACCAGACCAGTGAGAATTCAGAAATTATAAATTCCCAAATTGACCCTGCCGGGAATCGAACCCGGAACCTCCCACGTTAACACAACAGCGCTCAACACTGTGCCAGGGTGGTCGTCAAAATGATCCAACCGACCTAATCTCCAACCAACCTCCCATTAGTCCCAACGTCATCCTAACCCGTGGTCCGAGCCTCACAGGAGGCGCCCTTAAGATGACGTTGCCCCCCCGAAGTCTTCCAGCCCTAGGGCTCATTTTCCCAGTAACGCAGCATATTCAATCCGAAAATAAAAGCGCCAGATCTTTCTCGTTCGTATCCAATTACCACCCCAGCAGACTGTGAGAGTTAGGGCCTTTACGCACTGCATCCAATCCATATCCGAGAAAATTCAAATCTAGATAACTGTTAATATCCGGATTTTGCACTGTGTTTGGTTCGACGGATGTTATTTGCGTATTCTTCATCATTATACTGATCATATGGGAAACCCTTCTCATTCTTAGATTAGACTCGTGCTTTGTAGTTAGAGTTAGAGATAATAAGTATGAGTACAATTATTGGATAGAAGCAGGCGTTACTTTGAAAGTCCATGATAATGAAGGAACTAGAAGTTTAATTCGCTATAATCCGTCACAGTATAGACAAATCTATTTGGTACAGTGTGTATCTTGCACTTGGATATTCATTTGGAAGATTTGTTTGGTTTGGTGTTGTGCCGGTGCGAATATCAAGCTTACTGGGCGGTGAATATCGCAAGCTACAATTAATGCAAGACACACTCTACCACATAGATTTTTTTACTGTGGCGTTCCTTCAGTATGAAAACAAAAACTCGTTACTGTAAACACTTAAATCTGCATTTCTCTTATAAAACCGATCTCGGATAATATAATAAAGAAAATGGAATTTTCTTCATCAGACTGGACTTTTTATTGAAAACTTTATGCAAATGCCTTTTGTCTGAATCAATTGAGAAATTAAATTATTGATATTACGCAAATTTTACCACCTACAATTTCTTTTGGCGAAATAAAAATGGATGGAATAAATTATTTCGACCTGAAGGAGAAATGGAGAGCCAAATTTAATTTAAGTAAGGTAAGTGTAGAGTCCGAGTTCCACTGTAAGCGAAGCGAATTATTAACATTGCTTGGAGCATAGAACCATACACTCTAATAAAAAAACTGACCAAGTGCGAGTCGGACTCGCGCACCGAGGGTTCCGTACAAACCTGTAGGTACATAAGTAAAAGTTATGGTATTTTTATTGCTAAATGAAATCCATAATTGACCGAGCGAAGCGAAGGTCTCTGAGTCTACTTGAGTGAATTTGCACTTGTCCGTCCGTCCGTCCGTCTGTCAGAGCCTTATAACTTCTGAATTACTAAATGTAATTACTTCAGCTTTAAATATAATATGTAAACCGATGGCCTCCAGCCGAATATGGCTTAAAAAGTTATACAAATGTTTATTTCAGAAGTGCTCTCATAGAAGCGAATGCAAAGTAAAATATTTTTTATAACGTTACATAGGGTTGTTGTATATCATTTTAAAGATAATTAGGAATAGAGTCCAAAAATATTTCTTTTTTAATTTTTCCCACAAAATTGACGAAATGGGGGGCTTTCAAAGTGGAGATTTTCTAACGCCCAAAGTTGACCTCAGAACTCAAAATTTTCTGAAAGGCTGAGCCGGAAACTTGATCAATTATTTGAATTATATCCTGTACTTGAACAACAAATACTAAAATTAGATAAATATTATAAGGAAATGAAATTATTTAATTTTTAATGAGCTTCAGTATTTTTAACAGAACTTCACAATGATGTCAATAGATGGCGCGGCGAGGTGTCAGTTCGGGGCGAACCACTAGTATTAGTAAGTTTAAAAGTATTAAAAATATTTTTATTATAATATGACGTAACTAAAAATTTGTGCTGCGTACCAAATTTTAAAATTCTGAGTTCATCTGAACCCTGTAGGTTTTGATTCCCTTGTGAATGTCGAAAATTTGCAGCATCATTTGATTGCGTTAGCTTAGAAGTTTGATTTTTTCACAGCTCGAAGGGACAGTAGACCCGAGTATTTGATATTAATTTCAGCTTGATACCTCCATTCGTTCCTGAGAAGAAAGGCCTTGACAGACAGATGGATGGACAACAAATTGATCCTTGGGTGATAAGGGTTCCGTTTTTTCTTTTTGATACGGAACCCTAAAAATGAACATAACAAGGGTTTAAATCGCATCTAGGTCTAAGAAAAGCCCACAACAATCTCAAGCTTAACTAATCAAGTAAACTTTTGCTTTTGAATCGTTGAGTGAATCTACCACTGGTTCGGAATGCCATTCCTACCGAGAAGAACCAGCAACTCAGTGGTTTAGCAGCACTCATATAGTAACAAAGTATATTATATTTAATTTTTATTGTTTTTTTTATTAGAGAAGGAAAAGTTAGATAATCACTTTTTGAATTATTGTATAATAACAAGACAGAAAAGCTAACATCAATTCGGATAAAAAACTAGTAACAAAATGAACGGAATACAAATATATTATCAGAAAATATCAAAATAAAATCCGGGATGAAATTTTTATGCATGCAAAACGAACATAGTCGAGACATCGTCAAATATATGTATTCCCCGATTCATTTTCAATATTTCGAAGCCAGACGCGAATAACGAAACGAGTTACCTCGACGTATATAGTGTAGGAGTACAGTTTGTTTGTGGCACGGCAAATATTTGCGGTGCAGTATTGAACAGTGCACTTTCCGTTGTTTCTAGCTCACTGGATAATTTGCAGTGCGGTCCAATTTTGGTTTTGACTTCTGCAGTCGATTATGGGTTTACTAGCTAATGCCCGCGACTTCGTCCGCGAGGATTGAGGTTTTTTGGTTCTCTTTAATTTTCTGAGATAAAATTACTTATACGTGTTATTTCAGAATGAGTAACAAACACCCATTCATCCAAAATTTGCATTTAAAATATTACTATAGATATAACTACTACTATAGATATACTTTTTGGACTTTCTGGTTGACAAAGGAATACGTGACTTTTAATTGATAAACATCCTAGGTGACCTGTAAGGAATCTATTACGTCTTGGTCCTGACACCGTCTGAATCCAGTGGCTATGCGAAAGTGTATTTGTTCATCACGCTGCAACAGAGCAACAGATCGACGTGATTTTTTGCATGGGTGTAGTTGAGGACCTGGATAGTGATAATAGGCTTATTCCTTTACTTTATAATCCCGGAAAATTAAGGAGTTCCCGCGGGAATCAAAAAAACTTAAACCAAGCGGACAAAGTCGAGAGCATCAGCTAGTAATATAATATATAATAAATAGTATAGTATGGATTTAGATATGGTTCTAACACAGTGTTTTTTTTTCGATCTCATCTGATGCATTCTAAGATGGAAACGGGCTAACCTGTTAGGGGCATGGTAGTTTAAACTAACCCATACGCTTAAACGGTTTCTACACGGCATTGTATACCGGAATGCTAAATCGCTTGGCAGCACGTCTTTGCCGGTAGTGTGATAACGAGCCACGGCTGAAACCTCTCACCAGGCCTGACCAGAGAAACTTCAGAAATTATAAATTCCCAAGTCGACCCTGCCGGGGGTCTAACCCGGGACCTGAGCACGTTAAGAGAACAGCACTTAACACTGCGCCAGGGAGGTCGTCAAACAGTAAATATCGATATAGAACAAAGCATACCTACCTAATAATATTTTGTGACTGCATTAGGGAAGGGATCCCTAAAAGGACAGGAATTAGATTACAGAATAGAAACGTTACAATTCGGCGACTCAGTGGAAAGTCTTCCGATATTATACGAATGGTATCACTCGGAATAAGAGAGGCTGCGTTTTCAGGGACACGACTGTTCCATTTACATATATTTACGCTTATTTTTTGGGGGTAGGGGAGCGTAAATAAAACGCTTTGCCCTTTTTTCCGAGGGCAAGGCTTATCCTTGTGTTAGATGGTTTCTATCAATTATTATAAGGAGGCATCGGTTTGAGGTATGAATATTCAAAATACCTACCCTTTTTTTCTGAACTTGAATGAATGGTGTGCGAGATATTCAACTATCTGACCTTTTTTTTTAATCCACTACAAGCTAGCCCTTGACTGGGCATGGCAGTTATATTAAACCCGGTATGGGTTAGGTTCGGTACCCTTCGGTTTCTACACGGCATCGTACCGGAACGCTAAATCGCTTGCCGGCACGTCTTTGCCGGTAGGGTGGTAATTAGCCACGGCCGAAGCCTCCCACCAGGCCAGACCAGGGAAAAATCAGAAATTATAAATTCCTAAATTGTCCCTCTCGGGGATCGAACCCAGGACCTCCGCACGTTAAGGCAACAGCGCTACACACTGCGCTACGGAGGTCGTCAAAAAAGACTATCAAGATATTTAAGTATTATAATATGTATTAAGGTTGTTGCACTATCCCTGTTAATTTAAGAAAGGGAGATAGATAGATAGATAGATAAATGCTTTATTGCCACACAAAAAATTAAAAAAAAAAAAAAGTTAACAAGCAAAAAGAAATAACAAGTGCGCAAAGGCGGCGCACTAAAAGTGATCTCCAGACAAACTTTAATTATAGAAGCAAATGCAATGAAGCGGGATAGTGTAACAACATTAATACATATAATATACTACATAAACTATACATTCTAATATTACATCAACAATTACACAAATAAAATACTAAAATATAAACCAATAGAACCATAATGCATATATATAAATATTTCAGACATATAAACTACATAACAAAAAGTAAACAAATACATAAATAATTTATAGCATATAAGGAAGATAAAATTCTTTCAAACGATTCTTAAAAATACTCTAAAGATTTTGACTGTCTAATATCACCTGGCAGCGCATTCCATAACTTGACTGCCTTTACCGTAAAGGAATTTGCATACACCTCATTTCGACTCAATGGTATTTCTAACTTGCTGTCGTCCCTTGACCGCAAATAAAAATGAATGTCCTTGCTGCCAAGAAAAGTGAATCGCTCTTTCAAATATGGTGGCGTTTGAGGATGATATAAAATAGTGTACAGGAGCGAAAGAGCGTGTAAGTTTCTACGGGATCAAATTGGCAGCCACTTCAACTGAGCCCGAAACTCAGACACATGATCATATTTACGCAGGCCATAGATATAGCGAATACATACATTCTGCAATCTATCCAATTTGTTAAGCATGGTCTCCGATAAATCCAAATAACTAACATCAGCATAGTCCAAAATGGGTACAAGAAGACTGTTTGCCAAAAGTATTTTAGTCTTAACGGGCAAAAAATGGGAGATACCTAACGGAGATAAGTAGTAGGCACATACTTTAAGACAAATGCCTACCTAGATATTATAATAAACTTGCGTTTCGTCGGTTCGGTCATTTGCACTTTCAACCGAACGGTAAGTACGTTGGAGTATGTATGAATGCGTGTTATATTTATTTTTGTGAGTATGGATGTATTTAGTATGAGAATCCTACACCTAAAACATATCATGTGGGAGTCAGACTCGCTCAAAAGGGCTCCCAACCACTATACATTATACACTCTATTAGTAAATAACGAGAAAGATGTCATAACAACACGTGCTGTGAAATAACAGGGCGCTAAATTGGTAGCGCCTTCTAAACAATGGTTGATATAGGTTTTGATTTATTGGCGAGTGTTATGCAAAATATGCGGCATAAACGGCCGTAACGTTTGAAGCTTAATTTTTTACAACTCCAAGGGGCCGTAAACTTTGACCGATGTATTTGATATTGATTTCAACTTAATACCTTGACGCGTTTCTGAGTAAAACGTGGTTTACGAAGTGATCCTATAAGGGTTTTTTTTCCTCTTAAGGAACAATAATAACAATGTAACTAATATCCTGAAAGTTACTTTTTAAGTATTTTGTACTAAAATACTAACTGAAATGAACTGTAATTCAAAAATAATTAACAATAATTCCTCCTCACGTAGAAGACTCATCGTAAAATAATAACCCGGTAAATGCCGCTTAAGTGAAGTCATTATGTCGTTAACTTGATATAAAATTTTAAAGGTGCTTAGCAGTGCGTCGCTGGCATCTTGGTAGGGGGATGGAAAATATCAAATTTGGTATAAAATGCTAATTTAACGAGCCAATACTCTCGTGTTATTTAAATTCTTGCCGGCTTTTGATTAGCTCTGTAAATTGAGAACATGACTGTTCATTTTTAAATAGAGTTCCATAGAGGTTATTTTTGCGAAATTCTACGTAACTTTTCAAGCTGATAAAAGCCACGACCGATCGCAGTCCTATCTTGGTTTCGACAGCTGCGGTTTCGGGTTTATTTAACTTTTCAGTGTTGACTGAACCTATTACAATGTAAAGGATTATTTAAATGATAAAAAAGCATGGGACTGAATTGTTCCAGCGGCTAATTAATCTAATTGTTAATAAACCCGGATGTGTTTGTTGTGGGCTCAAATAACAAGAAAAATGTCATAACAAAGCTGTAAAATACCTGTCTTACCTTTGATTTTTTTTCTTCGTATTTTATAACCTTTTGGTAAAAAATAAATTAAAAATAAAAAAAAGTCAAAGGTAAGACAGGTATTTTACAGCTTTTTTATGACATTTTTCTTGTTATTTACTTAAATAATTTATATTGTGTGGTACGTTGATGGTACGGAACTTTGAATCGCACTTGACCGCTGTAATATAAATTAAAAAGAAGATTTTATTTTGATCCTTTTAGTACGAAATGTTGCGAAATCCAAAACAGGAAA
The DNA here is from genome assembly GCA_923060345.2 of Erebia aethiops. Classification (NCBI taxonomy): domain Eukaryota; kingdom Metazoa; phylum Arthropoda; class Insecta; order Lepidoptera; family Nymphalidae; genus Erebia; species Erebia aethiops. The sequence continues at coordinate 28,247,367 of OV281084.1, read as the reverse complement.
AATATAAGAATGTTCAACGCTAAATCCAGACGGAAGCGGGGAGAGAAATTTATTATTTAGGCAAACAGCAGAAAACTCTCATAGCGATATATTTCCCCTCGTATCGGAACTCGGGTTCTGAATTGTAAAAGCAACCGTTGTAGTGAGGTTTCGTATCCCCCACTGAAAGTCGTTCAATTTGCATACAAACCTTCTTGGCACAGCGGTGTGCGCGATGGAAGGTCCTGGGTTGATTTTGGTTTATGATTTCCGATTTGACTCAGTTTCGATCCGGTGGGAATAATGACCACCATACCGGCAAAGCCGTGCTCCCAAGTCATTAAGTAATCTAGTACAATAACCCATAAAAACTTATTAGAAGTAAGAATATACCAAGTGTATACTAATAAAATAAAAAATGTTTTGACTTTTACGAAGAGACAAAGATCATAAACTAATTTGAACATAGCTAGTTAATTTCATAAAACAAAAATAGAAAGTGCGGCAATATCTATAAAAATATTCATTTTATTTTGTTTACTCACTCAATATTTTTGTATCTTCAGAATTTTTATGCAAAATAATGTTAGTTATGGTTATTAAACTAACGATGATGGTAGTCAGAAGATAGTTTCGACGCAATTACATTTAAGGGCACTTCAAAGGGATTTCACTGGCGTTCAGTCTATCAATTCAATAATATCAAAGATTCCTTTGACGAATAGAAAAAAGCACATTGTCCTTTAGGAGAGACAAAGGAAATAGGGCAAAAGCGTAACGGGCCGAATGGGATATTTATTCATCGTTAGGTTCCTAAAGTAGCCATCGCTGGCAAATGGGACGGTAAGGTCTGGGGGCTGGGACCATTGCTATACGAAACCTGAGATATACTTGAAAACTCGAGTAAAGTAGTGTGCAGAAATGCCAACAAAGATGAACTACAGCTACACTTAACACTAGTGAAATTTTTTACAAAAAACGGATGAACGATGCGCAATGCGCAAGCGCACAGTAGGTAATATAATTTAATTTTAACCCACGACGGACCAGAGACGGTATATGTGTTTGCCGCATGAGGTTGTGCGTTTGTTTGTTTGTACACTCTTTTGTTACCACTTTTCTGGAAAACTATTAGACCGATTATAATGAGGTTTTTGTGTTATATATGTATAATTTCTGAAAAGGTACATAAATATGTTTTAATGCCATGGTCCACCAAACTGCGCTCCAATCATTATTTCGTATGTTGTTATGTTTTTATTTAAGTATACAGGTACTTTTATGAAGCGGTAATTGTGGCAAGAAATAAAGCTATTAGTGACACAGGAATTTTCACGTTTCCATTTGGAAGAATTAAAAAAGAATACCTATTAAAAAGCATAATACACAAAGGCTAGGAATCGAGACAGATTTATTTACTTAAAATCAGATTTTAAAAAGCAAGGATAATGATTTTCTTTTTGCTTTCTTATATAAGATTTACTTACGTTACGTTTTAAAATCTGTCTTTGGATTTTTATAATATCAGTGTACAAAAATGCGAAGTCAGTGATAGAATTGAAAGTGATGCCCGCCTTCGTTATCATCACAGTTTGGGAAATTTGGGAAAGGCATATGGAATTCAATAAAGCTAGTCTTTCCAGCTTTCCAATAGCTCGTAAAAGCGAAGCTCTGTTAAAATAGAAACCGCCATGACAAACTTTTACCTAGTGTTTCACTATATTATTATGTAAACTATGGTTCATAATCCATCCATCCATCAGCCTGTATGCATCCACTGCTGGACAAGGCCTGTTGAAAGCACGCTACCAAAGACGATTCTCCGCTTTCCTCATCCACCCGATTCCAGCCACCTTCTTTAGGTCATCGGACCAGCGAGCTGGAGGTCGTCCTACCTTACCGGTACGCGGTCTCCACTCCAGAACACGTCTGCCCCGAAGGCCATCGGTTCTGCGACAGATACGACCTGCCCACTTTTACTTCATCTTGCTAGCCCTCCGAGCTATGTCAGTCACTTTAGTAGTTCTACGAATTTCTTCGTTCCAGATTTTATGGTTATTTACTAGCAATTAATGTAGAGTAGAATATACAATGGCTTAATGTACACTAATATTATAAATGCGAAAGTGTGTCTGTTTGTCTGTCTGGTATGCTTTGACGGCCCATATGTTCAACCTATTTTGACGAAAGATACAGAGATAGGTATTATCTTGGGGAAGAACATAGGCTTACTTTTTTACTTACCTTTTCGGTAAGTAAAAAAGTAAGCCTATGTTATTAAAGAGGTCTCGCAGGAATCAAAAAAAACACAAACCATGTGGGCGAACTCACTGGCATCATACATCAATACAATACAATACAAATACAAAATGATTTTTATTCAAATAAACTTTTACAAGTACTTTTGAATCGTCAAGTGAATCTACCACTGGTTCGGAATGCCATTCCTACCGAGAAGAACCAGCAAGAAACTCGGCGGTTGCTCTTTTGAAAAAAATAATAATTTACAATTTCATTAATTTGTATAATACATAAGTAACAGCTGTCCTTAGCATTGCTGGAGCGAGTCAAATCCATGCTCCTTTGTCATTTACGTAATCTTCAACAGTATAATAAGCCTTTTTCAGGAGCATAATTCTACATACCTACCTACAAAACTAGTAACTACCCACTTGGGTGCGTGAGTAGCTTTCGCTACCCACGAAATGAGAAGTTAGCAATAACTTAGTGGAATACCACGAAGCCATTTCGATCTTCATAACATTCAATTACTCTCTTATACGTACCAATTAAGCAAAATTCATGGTTTCAGACATGATGTAGCACGAAGCCTTATTGTAACAAGACGTTTATATGAACTATAAAATTTAACAGCACTTTTATTACAGCAATATCGGAGTATGAAGGACATGATAGAGCCTCATCGGAATAATAATCGAGTTAGATTTAATCTTATGACATAGAGTTGCCTTATAAAGTAGAATAGCTTACGCGAGGCCTTTTTTATTACACTTCGAACTCCAGAACGAATTTCGCCCAAGCGATCTCGCCAACGAATGATACGAGTAACATAATATTATTAGTGTGCAATTATAGGAGTACTCTAGTCCTTGCTCTAAAACCCTAACAGTGATTGAATAGGACACAGAAGCCCTAAAAATTATGTAAATTAGATAGAAGCAGGCGCTACTTTAAGAAAGTCAATGAAGAAATACGAAGCTTTATTTTCACCTCAAGAGATGAAAAATCAACAATGCACAATACCTGTACAGTACAGTGAATAACTCTTATGTTTCTCACACTCTACATTGTTTCGGGCGGCTTAAGTGTACGGGCACGAAATTTGCGGCGGCCAAGCGACGGCGGAAGCGGGGCGGCGCGGCGCGGGGCGATCCGACAGGTGAGGTTCAGGAACCTCAAGTCGGTGGAACATATCGGTACATGAAAGGCCAGGCTGGTACCTCCACATAAACTATTAAAAATATAAAAAATTGGCAGTCATAGAGACTGCCGATAGAAGTGAAAACGAATATTTAAAATAATAAAAAAAAAAAAACATAATAATAAAAATATTTAAAATACTTAAAATATAAACCTTAACACTAAGCCATTAAAGTTTGATTACGAATGTACTATATTTATATTTAAGACCTATTTTGTCTTCATAACAACGTTCCACAAATTTACCCCCTAACACAAAAGTGCTCAACGCGGCTAAAGAAGTTTTCACTTCAAAAATACAACACTATAGGCCGACCATTTAACTTGCGTATCGCCTGCGCGGTAAGAAGGGAGCGGGGGGAGATGTTAGCGGATGGGTGGGTGATACTTATTAATTTATTCTTTACCAACAATGTCTATCTCGAGATTTATCTTTGGATTATTGACTCCGTGTGTAGCGTTACCCGCCCCCGTCCCTTCTTACCGCGCAGACGATACGCGAGTTAAACGGTCGGCCTCCGTGAAGTTAACTATGTACTATGGTAATACCATAAATTTTGATAGGCAACCTATTTTAGGCGTAATTATCTATTATTAAATAAAAATAAAAAGCAGGTTTCATCTATTAAACAGCTCAGTAAAGGTCGTCGTATATCGGGATCAACGACTATCAAAATGTACCTATCTCTGAAATTTAGCTATCGGTAGCTAAATTTCTGGCCTTTTCTCCATGAATAAGCTATCTTTGGCTGCATAAATCCTGAAGAGAGCTGATATGCGACGTCCAAATTGCGTTAAGTCCCCGATGCAGCACTTTCTCAATTTGACGTCATTCCGTGTCGCTAATTGCAATTAGGTTACGCAAATACAGAATTACGACGGCGCTTAATTCAATTTTTAATGTTCACCTTGCAAAAGCACCGCTTTTTGCTTGAATCAAATATCTACAAGGACACAATTTAACGATATTAACAATTTAAATCCACTACCATCACCACTACAGCTGGGTGCGGGCCTCCACTCTTATAGAAGAGAGAGAATTAAAGCTTAGACCCACCACGCTGCTCCAATGCGGGTTCCCTTACCATTTGCGGGTACCATTGCTTAAATCCGTATTGTTTTAATATTGTTGACGTTCGTGTTTTAGAATTATAATCCTTATTTTAGGGACGTCATGGTGCGTGACATAAAACTGTCATCATACATCATATGAATATTATAAATGCAAAATTGTGTTTGTTTGTTTATCGGTTTGTCCTAAAGTCGCGCGCGCGATCCTCGTGACTTTTTGCATGGGTATAGTTAAGGACCTGGAGAGGGACACAGGCCAATTTCCGTGAGTTTGAAAAAAAAATTCTATGCGGGCGAAGTCGCGAGCATCAGGTAGTATTTAAATAAAATTGCTACAAGCGGTGGTAGAAACCCCCAGTTGGCGTTTACACAGCCGGCAATTTATTCCGCAGTGCGCTCAGTGCAAAACGCGGCGCGGCTTTGATCATTTGGTAAATACAGTTCGCCGTCGCAATGCAACGGGTAACGCCGTTAAACATAATTGAGTACATAGCAATTTGGTCCCACGTTTCCTAGATTTGATTTTTTGTTTACTTCTCCATATACAACAACAGCCCATTATCGTCCCACTTCTGGGCACAGGCCTTCACTGTCATATAGGAGAGTGGGAATTGCTCCAATGCTCATGTTAGTGATAGTACCCAGGACCGACGGCTTTAAAGTGCTCTCCGAGGCACGAGGGTGTAACACTGCCAACTTCCTAACTCTGGGCTAGTAATGAGAATTTCTTGTCAGAAAAACCCAATACTTAATTATGGCCCTACCCGAGCTCAAACACAGGACTTCTTCGGCCGCAATCAAACATATTACCATTAGACCAACGAGGCAGTTGTATTTTTTTTTTTTTTATCCACTACAAGCTAGCCCTTGACTGCGATCTCACCTGATGGTAAGTGATGATGCAGTCTAAGATGGTAGCGGGCTAACCTGTTAGGGGCATGGCAGTTATATTAAACCCATACCCCTTCGGTTTCTACACGGCATCGTACCGGAAATCGCTTGGCGGCACGGCTTTGCCGGTAGGGTGGTAACTAGCCACGGCCGAAGCCTCCCACCAGACAAATTATAATTATTGCTTTAGGCGATGGTAGTAACCCACCAGTTCACGTTTACACACCAAGCAATTTATTCCGCAGTGCAAAACGCGGCGTGGCTTTGAACATTTGGTAAATATACTGTTCGCCGTCGCAATGCATGGATGGGTAACGCCGTCATTAAACATAGGTAATTGAGTACATAGCAATGCAGACCCACGTTTCCTAGATTTGATTTTCTGTTTACTTGTTCGTAACTTGTTTTTTGACGACCTCCCTGGCGCAGTGTTGAGCGATGTTGTCTTAACGTGGGACGTCCCGGGTTCGATCCCCGGCAGAGTCAATTTGGGAATTTATAATTTCTCAATTTTCTCTGGTCTGGCTTGGTGGGAGGCTTCGGCCGTGGCTAATTACCACCCTACCGGCAAAGACGTGCCGTCAAGCGATTTAACGTTCCGGTACGATGCCGTGTAGAAACTGATTAAGGGTATGGGCTTATAACTGCCATACCCCTAACAGGTTAGCCAGCTACCATCTTATACTGCATCATCACTAAACATTAGGTATGATCTCATTCAAGGGCTAACTTGTAGTTGATTAAAAAAAACTTTAAAAAAAATAAGAATTTCTAACTCGAACCCTATTAGGGTTTGACATGATTTTATTAAGGCGAACCATAATTATTATTATTATTATTATTGATAAAAATACTTTGCAACTACTTATTTCGTTAATAAACGGTTCAAGGTTGACTCCAATGCAGTATTTTAGATCTATGGTGATCTATGGTTAAATTTAAAAAATATTTCGTACAATCATACAACCAGATGAAGCCCTCGACGTCATCCGCTTGGATTAATTAAATTTTATCCGCGCGATTTCCTTATTTTTCCGGATTAAAAAGTAGCCTATGTCGGGATACAACCTACCCGTTCACAAATTTCATCAAAATCGTTTAAAAAGATGGGCCGGCCGTTAAAGCGTAGCAGATAGAGAGACAGACATACATTCGTATTTATAATGTTTATTTATTTATGTACTTAAAAAATAATAATATACAGTATACAGTTTCGAAGCAGTAGTAAAACTACATAGAAATGTGCAAAGGCTGTCTTATAATAATGTAGGTATTGATGATTAAGTACCTACTTAAGGACTATTATATTAAAAAATAGCCGGTAATCGAAATATTTTTGGCAGCCTCGTCAAAGTGTAAACCTCGAAGTTCTTTCCCCTTGTTTTATCAGTTTACGCAGCCTATTTAGACGGTTACAACCTTTTTCGTCCGGAGCGAGGTCTAATTTTAGCGAAATTGCCTGTTCCCCCGTATATTCAAGGTTGTAATTTGGCAGAAATTATTACAGAGTTTCTGAATAATAAATGTTTAATTTTTGAGTGGTCGGACCCATAAAATGAATCTAGAATTACTGGTTAATTGCTTCTAAAGGTAGAGTCTCGAATTGTAAATATGTAAGATAGCCCCTTTTATAATTAAAATTTAAATTAATTGCTCAGTCAAAGAGTTTAGGTACTATAACTTTTCTGTTTTGTATAAAAAAGTAGACAAGCGAGTACCTTATATATATCCGTTCCGTTGGCAACAATATTATGTGTGTTTATTAACTAGTGAAATACTGTTAGTGTACGAATACTACGAAAACTTTAACCGTCCGATCCTATTTAAACGTATCTGATAATATTAATCGTTTTTTTACAAAGTGACTATACTAAAAGTGGTGACTAAAACGAAAAGCGGCTAAAACTTTGTCCACTATGTCACACTTATTTTTGCTCAAATGAAAAATTCAGTGGCGTTTGGAACTTTGTCCTCCAACTTTTTCTTTATGCCAACCGAGCGACAAATTAATATTTGCTGAAATTTAAACGGTAACATAACATAAATTATTGTTTTTTTTTATTAAAACTACCAAATAAACAAATAATAAAAAGCTTTATTGTTTAAAGTTTCGTTTAATCAAATCAAATCAAATTATTCTTTATTCAAATAAACTTTTACAAGTACTTATGAATCGTCAAGTGAATCTACCACTGGTTCGGAATGCCATTCCTACCGAGAAGAACCAGCAAGAAACTCGGTGGTTGCTTTTTTTAAATAATTCATTTACAATTATTATATCAATGTGTACATAAGTAACCGCTGTCCCCAGCATTGCTGGAGCGATCAAATCCATGCTCCTCTATCATTTACATAATCTTCAACAGTATAATAAGCTTTTTTCAGGAGCATACTTTTAAACCAACAAATACTGCAACAAATAACAATACTAACTAGAATAAGACAAACACTAACACAACTAACACTTATTTCATCTAAAAAGTAGTAAATATCATGAGATTAGAAATAAAAAGGCTTATTATTATTATTATTATTATTACTTTTAATGGATTTCTTCAATTTGTTTATTCAATTCATGTCAAAGACGTGCAGACAGAAAGTAGCCCCATTCCCGCCGGTGGCACCCGTTCACGAGCATGACGCATGATCCAGCCATTGCTTCGCTCGACCATATTTGAGGGAACGTAACAACAATCGTATGCAGTATGTATCTAATTTATTTTATTTTATCATAATACGTTTACTAACAATCACTTACACATTACTAAAATTAAAATCATCATATTCCCCCTCTCTCTCTTCCCTCTCTGCTATGAGAGTGGAGGCCTGTGCCCAGCAGTGGGACGTTAATGGGCTGTATTGGTGGTGGTGGGTGGTGGATAACTTATAAGTAAGCACAGTGTGGGAACAAAAGCCGCAACTGTCAATTACTAGATGAAGCCCGCGACTTCGTCCGCGTGGATTACGGTTTTTTGATTCCCGGGGGAATTCTTTAATTTTCCGGAATAAAAAGTAGCCTATGTCCTTCCCCGAGATATAAAATATCCCTATACCAAATGGCATCAAAATCGGTTGTAGAGATGGGCCGTGAAAGTGTAGCAGATGGTGAAAGACAGACAGACACTTTCGTATATTTATAATATCAGTATGGATTAATTCTTACACTCTCTAACCGAATTCCACCCAAATAATGTTAGAGACAATCCAGAAGTAGGTATTAATGAAACACTTTTAATATATTTGTACTCTCATTTGGAACTTGCACGAATAAATGGTTAAACGTGTAGAGGTTCCAAGAGAGATTTAATGTGATTAGATAAAAGTTGGCTATAATTAAAGATAATATACATTTGATCCGACCACGATTGCTATCGTTAAGCTCTGAATCAAAATGCGATCTAAACACAAAAGTATTCAATAATCGCTGAGTCTGCCGGCAGGAGACTAACTCAACTAAGTCAAAATACTCGTATTTATGCAAATTAATCCAATATGGCGTATACCCGCCAACAAACTGATCGAGTGAATTACATCGAATGAGTCAAATATCAACTTAATTAAACCTTCGTCAATAAACAAATACACAATCTTTTATATTTTCTAAAAATTCAATTCAACTTTAAACACAAAGCTGACAGTTCGGCCGTCCTGCAAATAACACGTCCTCGTGTTCAAGTAATATCACGGGCATTTTTACAGCCCCAATTCGTGAACAGGCGTCTTGCCCCGAATCAAGATCAGGCGTTCTTGCCTGGGGCGTTCTTGCCTGAATTCATGATTAGGCGGTCATGCCTGGGCCGCTCCTGCTCACGATTACTTCGCTAATAATAATATGTAAAACACTTATCAAACTGTCGAACTTTCAGTCTTTATCAACACTCATGAATTATCACTTAATAAACTAAAACGACTCACCCCATTCGATGCACTCTTCGAAATCTGAATCACTTATTTACTTTCACAAATCTAAAAATATTTTGAGGTTAGACACTAACTTACAAAACTTTATCTCGAATAAATAATACGAGTACTTTCACATTATCGAATTCAAGCGAATCTACCACTGGTTCGGAATACCACAATCCTAGCGAGAAGAACCAGCAAGAAACTCGGTGGCGTCTAACATTCAAAATTACTTTCTCACAGCCACCGATCGATCAACAAAACTATGGAAAATTGATATTAATTTCTAATGTCGGTACTTTCAAAATTTAAATTTCAAGTTACTCACGTTTACATAACTAAACAAAGCAAATGTGCGGATGGCAAAAGCGAAATCAAGGCAACGTGAGATACATCCCGCTTCTGAAACTGTTAGAGACAATCCAGAAGTAGGTATTAATGAAACACTTTTAATATATTTGTACTCTCATTTGGAACTTGCACGAATAAATGGTTAAACGTGTAGAGGTTCCAAGAGAGATTTAATGTGATTAGATAAAAGTTGGCTATAATTAAAGATAATATACATTTGATCCGACCACGATTGCTATCGTTAAGCTCTGAATCAAAATGCGATCTAAACACAAAAGTATTCAATAATCGCTGAGTCTGCCGGCAGGAGACTAACTCAACTAAGTCAGAATACTCGTATTTATGCAAATTAATCCAATATGGCGTATACCCGCCAACAAACTGATCGAGTGAATTACATCGAATGAGTCAAATATCAACTTAATTAAACCTTCGTCAATAAACAAATACACAATCTTTTATATTTTCTAAAAATTCAATTCAACTTTAAACACAAAGCTGACAATAAATAGAAATGCTTTTGATAATAATACAATTTAGATTACCCAAAGCATTAAATGCAGCTAAGTATTTGAGATTGGATTATAAGTACACTTTAGGGGTCATTGCGCAAATTGCCTTTACCTCATAAAGGTCATAATGGCTAATCTTAATTACCTACATTATCTTTGTATGCTATCTATGTACTTGCTTTGTATCTATGTTATCATTTATGGATAGTAATAATATTATGTTTGTTATCAATATGATAAGATTAATGAAAACTATTGCAGACACCAAAGTGATTAAAAAATATTTGCTTGAACAATAATAATATTTACCTACGAGTTATCTTCATATTAGCTGCAGAACATCTTGTAAATATAATAATAATAATTTTATCGTCATTATAAATTATTACATTAAATAAACCATAATATATGGGCACATACAGGCTAAAAGAGGTGTATTGGTATCATGCTATCTTATGTTATATTGTAGCCTATTTTTCAGATCTTCACTATTTTAGTACACTTAAAATAAGGTAAGTAATATTGATTCCATACCATGAAATCCAAATAGTCAGTTTGCTTTCCAATAGCCAATTTCAGACGTCTAGTATCCCGGCTTACGGCCGTTTACATACAAATGTTTATTTCACTCGCAACCCTAGTATCTCCTTGAAATAGGTATACTAAATGCTTATTGTACTATTGGGCATTGGTATGGTCGGGAATATGAGGTAAGATAGGAAATAGTCGTTATTGGAAACTAGTTTTATTTACACGATTCAGAATACGCTGCTTTTATTGGTATTTTTTTGTTTTTCTAATCCCTACAGGGTCATTTCATTTCTTGAAATTCATCCTCAACCGATAGAAGTCCACTGCTGGACATAGGCCTCTTGCAAGGATTTCCACACGCCGCGGTCTTGCGCCGCCTGGATCCAGCGGCTCCCTGCTACTCGGCTGATGTCGTCTGTCCACCGAGTAGGGGGTTTGCCAACGCTGCGTTTTGGACTCCAACGTCCATCGGTTCTTCTAACTATGTGCCCCGCCCATTGCCACTTCAGCTTCGCAACACGTCGATCAATGTCGGTTACTTTAGTTTTTCTGCGGATCTCCTCATTTCTGATTTGATCACGCAAAGATACCCCGAGCATTGCTCTCTCCATCACCCGCTGAGTGACCCTGAGCTTTCTTATGAGGCCCATAGTTAGTGACCGCAAGTCTCGCAACCGTATGTCATGTCTTCGAACAGTACATTTTGCCACTGGCAAACTGACTATTTGCCAGTGGCAAAATGCACTGTTCGCAAAGTCTTCTTCAAGCACTGAGGAATCATGGACGAGAAGACATCTCGAAGCTTCCCAAGCGATGCCTATAGCTGAGTTGAATTCGGCAGCTCGCCTTTTTCTCGAAATTTGACCTACCTAGCTGGACCATGAGTCTCAGGTATATATACCTACTCGTCTACAATTTCGAATGCAGAGCTCCCAACGATTACTTGGTAGAGCATTAGACATGCCACTTATAATTATTTACTTGAAATCTATTATTTTTGATGAGACTTAATATAACAATAGAAAACAACATCAAAGAAACCCGTGCTTCAAAATAATTCAATGTTTAATTTGAAATACTCTCGCTCGTAAAAAAATTCATTTGCAAGCTCCACGCCCTCCTTTTTTAAGACGCAATAATATAGTAGTAAAATATTTTCTGATGAAAAATATCTTGCTTCTTGAAAAAAGAACAGAGACATATTTTGCAGACCAGTCTACCTTTGCCTGCGCAATCCACATGGTAATCCATATGCATAATTAGGAATAGGTTGTACCCCGAGGAAGGACATAGGCTTTTTATCCCGGAAAATTAAAGAGTTCCTGCAGGAATAAAAAAACCTTAATCCACGCAGACGAAGTCGCGGGCATAGTCTAGTTAGGTATAATATTATTAACGATGTAGTCTAACTCTCTGGCGGAGTTGTGAGTGCTGCTGTCTTATAAGCGTAATGCCCTGGGTTCGATCCCTTACCCGAAATAGGCCTATGCACTATTTATCCCGGAAAATCAAAGAGGGACCACGGGACCACAAAAAGCTAAATTTACGCGAACGAAGTCGCAGGCAATTTTTTTTATCCACTACAAGTTAGCCCTTGACTGCAATCTCGCCTGATGGTAAATGATGATGCAGTCTAAGATGGTAGCAGACTAACCTGTTAGGGGCATGACCGTTATATTAAACCCATACCCCTACTCGGTTTCTACACGGCATCGTACCGAAACGCTAAATCACTTGGCGGCACGTCTTTGCCGGTAGGGTGGTCACTAGCCACGGTCGAAGCCTCCCACCAGGTTAGACCAGGGAAAATTCAGAAATTATAAATTCCCAAATTGACTCTGCCGGGGATCGAACCCCGGACCTCCGCATATTAAGACAACATTGCTCAACCAGTTGAACACTGCGCCAGGGAACTCAATCACGCCCCAACGGCTGAACGGATCTGGATGAAATATGATACAGAGATAGATTATAGTCTGGAATAATACAAAGGCTACTTTTTATCCCGGAAAATATCCCGCGGGAACCGAAAAACCTCAATCCACGCGGATGAAGTCGCGGGCATTAGCTAGTAAAAAACTAAATCCACGCGAACGAAGTCGCGGGCATCATCGAGCAAGACATAATTGAAGTGAAGTCCGGACCATTATTGCGGTTGCAATGAGTTTGCGATAGGTATCTACCATAATATCTTATTGCACTCCAGGGGCCATTTCACAAACTGCCCCGAACATTCTAGCCCCTACCCAAAATGTTGTTTTGATGGCTTCGGTTGATTATTCTGAAATTTATCACGTCGAGTTTCAGCTTTCGTGCTCGTGTTTACTAAGAATTTATTAATGTTTGTATTCACGTTTCCTGCTAATCTAAAATAGTGACGCATGTTTCATAGACTTCAACCGCATAGTTTTTGTTAATATTTGCAAATAATTATTGTAACTTATTTATATATTTTCAAAATGACGAACATCTTTAATATTCACAAAAAAATAGATAAAGCATTGCTTTCATATAGAATGAATTTTACTTTTAAAAAAAATACCATTTTATTTTATACAAGTACCGTTCGTCCATAATATCGCTTGCTTCAGATTTTAGTTGTTTGGTTATGGTTCGAGCCATATTTACTTTAAATTAATTCATAATTTACTGTGTTGTTCGAAATTTATATTCTAAGAGGAAATGTGAACTTCAGTGAATTGAAATACTGACACAATGACACGTACTGAACAAAATCAAGAAACGTTTACAACAATTAATATTAATATTTATGTTACCAACATTAAATGAATTCAATTTAGGGATATGAATTTGGATAAAGTAGTGTATGAAACTCCAGAATACTATTCTATTAGACTAGGTGATGTCCACGACTTCGTGCGCGTGGTTTGTTTTTTCGATTCCCGCGATAACTCCTTAATTTTCCGGGATAAAAAGCCTATGTCACTATCCAGGACCTCTACTATACCCATGCCAAAAATCACGTCGATCCGTTGCTCCGTTGCGGTGTGATGAAGGACAAACCAACAAACCAGCAATCAAACACACTTTCACATTTATAATATTAGTATGATTTAAGCAACCGTTTTATAGAGTCAAAGAGTCAAAGTTGACGAGTTGACGTCCGGTTATTTATAACATAATAAACGAGTAACAATATAATGGTGATAATCAGTACGACATCTTAAACTAAAGCTACGAGGGTTCCAAACGCGCCCTGGTCTGAGAAGAGCCCACAACAAACTATATCTTTTATAAATTAAGCTTTTATCCGTTTTGTGTAGTGAGTAGTCTCTATTCGTATAAAAAATTAACTCAGGACGCAAAATAATTTATTAGATACATTTGTTCATACAGGTAGTAATTTAATTTACTTACACTTGAGTCGTGCATATTTTATAGCTATACTTTTATTAAATACATCCTCGCAAGTCCCTAGAGAAATTGAATTGTTTATGTACAGAAAAGGGTGAACGGGATGAGTTATATCATATTGCATGTAATAATATGATTTATGGTACGGACGTAACAAACTTGTGTACTTGGTGTAACCCTAGTCTGCGGCGCTACAAGGGCTATCCAAATATATTAAACAAAAGTTGAACAACTGACCTAACATAATCATGTTAGACAAGCGATCGTGTGCTACTTCTCTCCCGTGGGTATTTTGAAAGATCCGGCCTTAGTCCATGTGGAAAGGGAACTTCTGTGCCAAATTTCTGCTTTTAAGAGTTTAGACTGGCGTTGATAAATAACTCAGTGAGTGAGTGAGTCGTATTGTTTTCATTGCGTGAAGTTTATAGAACCGTGTTGTTTCGATTATATTCTATAATCATATATCATATCATCGATCATAATATAGACATTTTCAATAATAGAATAAGTGCATTTAAAAAACACATTTTTAATTGTATGTAATAGTATCTTCTTGTAATTTTGTAATGCATTTTACTGTCTTTAAATTGTCAATCATTGTTGTTCATACTTTGTCAATCAATTTATAAATTCTATGCTTAATTTCTCTGATTTGTATTTATAACTTCAAACACTTATATATCGATTTCTTTTCATCGTCATTCATTCACTAGTCTTTTCTATTTATGTTATATTTTTTGTGTATAAGTCATGATGTGTGCACACGTTTTGGGTTATAACTTAGAACCGATCCTATTATTTAATACTTACCTGAAATGTTGTAGTTATTTCCTGTTGTGTGTACCATATAAACAATAAAGAATAAAGAATATTGATATGATTTTCAATTATTATTTAAAAATATACCACACATTGGAAAGGCTAGACCGAAGAAATCATTTTGCCTGGTGCAAATCGCTTATGCTTATTTCTTGATGGCCAGTGCCGTCTTCATAGTATAGGTACGTGTTATTAACGGAATAGCCGCTCTTTTTAAACTAAAAATTCTTTCCAAAAAACCGATTTCCAACACCACTGTAAAGTAAAAAATAATTTTGATTTCTACCCACTATGTTGAACTCGGGCGAGCCTGATGCCTCTATTTTGCTTATCCCTGTTATACCCGCCCGACTTCAACATAGTGGGTAGAAATCAAAATTATTTTTTACTTTACAGTGGCGTTGGAAGTCGGTTTTGGAAAGAATTTTTATTTTTAACTTTTTAGTGTCAGGGTTGAGGATTTGGAGTCAGAATTTTTTAAGGGACCACCTCGAGAGCTAGACCTCTAACGACTGATAGAATAAAAATTCACATCGGTTCAGAAATCACGGAGATATGAACCGACATACATTTAAAAAATGTTACACGCCGAATTGAGAACCTCCTCCTTTTGTAGAAGTCGGTTAACAAATAAATTAAGACAGTATTAGCACATAATAAGTAATAGTACCTACTGTATGAGTTTATGCTCATAAAGGCGTGCTACTCTTTCACCTGATTAGAAAACAGAACCAAAACACGTTCTACCCGGACCCTCTTCGATCCATTTTTTCAAGCAATGCTTCCTTACGGACGTTTTAATTAATATGAACTTAAAAGGCAACAAAATGAAAACCACCACACTGATTTGTTTCTGTTAGCCTCCTACTATACGTCACAGCTTTTATTGTCAGGACGTCATTTTTACGGTGCAATAACCGGCGAAGCCTCACATCGAACAAAATACCTGCTATATTTCGAAGCTACCGAATCGAATAAAAAAATTGGCAGTCATAGGGACTGCCGATAGAAGTGAAAACGAATATTTAAAATAAAAATTAAAAATATATATCTATTTAAATATTTAAAATAATTAAAATAAAAACTAAGGCATCAAAGTTTAATTACGAATGTAGTAGGTATATTTATATTTAAGACCTTTTGTCTTCGTATTCGTAACAACGCGAGCATGTCGGCGTATGGTATGTCGGTGACGCGAATCCATAAGTTTACCCCCTACCAAAAAGTGATCAACGCGGCTAAAGAAGTTTCCACTTCAAAAAGATTTACATTTATTTTCGGATCACTGATCTTACAAAGAAATATAAAAAGACAGTTAATTTTCCACCAGACGATATCGGCTATCTGCTATATCGAACTTGGTGCAGTTTACATACAAATGTTTGTTTTGCTCCCAACGCCCTTTGTGTCCTTTATATTGATATGCAGTGCTCTAAACGTTTGCTCGTTCAGCCATTGAATGTCATTGAACATGTACTTAGAATCGGAAATCTAATATCACTAATAACCCACTTGTATTTTTAATTACGCCACGACTGTAGCTACAAACAATTCAAAAATGCTAACTGTTAATATCACATCATTATAGAACCTGGTCTCTTCAAAATCGGTCATATAAAAGTACTAGCTGAAACCTGCCACTTCATCCACGTAGAATTAGCATTCTTTTTTTTCCCACGGGAACTCCGTAATTTTCCGGTCCACTCTTCAGGTCCTATGCCCATGCAACAATCACGTCGATTCGTTGCTCTGTTCCTTCGTGATTGAAAGACAAACCAACAAACAAACACACTTTCACATTTATAGTACTAGATGATGTCTGCGACTTCGTCCGCGTGGATTAAGTTTTTTGATTTCCGCGGAAACTTCTTGATTTTCCGGGATAAAAAAGACCTATGTCCTTCCTCGGAATGAAAACTATCCTTGTATCTACCAAATTTCATGAAAATCGGTTGAACAGGTGGAAGCCGTGAAAGCGTAGTAGACAGACAGACGGACGGATCTAGACAGAGGGACACACTTTCATATTTATAATATTAGTATGGATATTTAGATTAATTTTCGCAGTCCGATTTATCGGTGACGAAATCTAACTAAAAAATGTATGCATATTTTTTCACCGACGTCTTATTTATTCGCACAAGATTCCACTTGGAAAACTTTCGAGAGCAACCCGAGAGCCCTTCTAAAAGATTCATAATAAGGAAATTTGTAGTGAAACCAGAGTCACCGATATAGGCCAAATCTGCCGTTTTAACGAATAAACGAAATTCACCGGCTTTATTTACCCAGTCTGAATTACGCGATGTATTTCCTCTATGACCTTATTAAAGCTGCTACTCTTGAGATAGGAAATACTGGGTCAGTGATACATGGATTTATTTTATAACTAGATGATGCCCGTGGTTTAAGGTTTTCTGGTTCCTGCGGGAACTCTTTAATTATTCGAGATAAAAAGTAGCCTATGTGCTATTTCAGACTATAATCTATCTTTGTTCAAAATTTCATCCAGATCTGTTTAGCCGTTTTGGCGTGATTGAGTAACAAACATCCATCCATCCATCCAGATTTTCGCATGTATAATAGATGAAATTAATAATAATAATAGAGACCGGAAAATTGTTATATTTATTTATACATTTAGCAAGCGAATATTTTAAAATAAGTATAGTTTTAAATGCAAAAGCACAAAGGACCGTTATGAATCAAATAAATAAAAGAAAGGTTGAAAACATCCTCATTACATGAATGGATTTCAGAGTACCTAAAGCAAAAATCTGGTTTTTCCAGACTTAAATAGCAAGTCTATTTAAGTCTGGAAAAACCAGATTTTTGCTTAAATAGACTTAAATAGACTTGATAATTTGAAAAAACATAAAAAAAATCAGAATTCTTCAGAATCACTTCAGAATTCTATCAACTATCTCTTTATGAATTTAACTTAGTTAAGTAAAACTAGATGATTGAGACTTCGTCCGCGTGCATTAAGGTTTTGATTCCTGCGGGAACTCTTTAATTTTCCGGGATAAAAAGTAGTCTATGTTCTTCCCCGGGATACAACTTATCCCTGTACCAAATTTCATCAAAATCGGTTGAGTAGTTGGGCTGTGAATGCATAGCAGACAGACAGACAGACACACTTTCGCTACTACTTATACTTTTATTGTAGAAAGGTAAATTATTGAGTGTCCGTGAACTTAGCAGAGCATATGTGCTAGCAGATCAAAAAAATAATTTGACTCATTTATGGAAGCGAATGCGACCTTAGCATGATGCAATGTTCTATCACTCGTTCTGTATCACGTTGTATGTACAATGTATTGTGTTTACTAGCATCACAGAATAGGTAATATTACAGTTGAACTAACCACAAGCATGGATCAATAAAACCGCGTTCCTTTTTATTAAATAGAATACGCTAATCTAGTATCTACTGTACTATTATATTTCAGGTAATATTATGTAGAAGTTACCTAGTATTCTTAGTTGTGATTTGCTTGAAGTAAGCTTAGTGCAATACTGACTCATTACTGCATACTGAATCTATACCAACACTAATGCGAAAGTTTGGATGGAAGTTTGTGACTCAATCACGCCAGAACGGCAGAACGGATCTGGATTAAATTTGACACAGAGATAGATTATAATCTGGAATAATATGAAGTTTTTTACTACTTTTTATCCCGATTAATTAAAGAGTTTCTGGGGAAACCAATACATCTCAATAGACGCGGATGAAGTCGCCAGCATCAGCTAGTTAAATAATTATTTCCATTTCCAATATTCTATTGAAAACCTTTCCATAGCGTAAAAAGTGAAATAGCTTCTAAAAAGTTGGTATTCAATCGACTGCAAACATGAAAAAAGTAACTCAAAAATACTTTCACTGCCTAAAATAACCGTCTATGCAAACCTAACAAAAGAAACATTCTCGTTGAATAATTAAGGTCAGCCATCAGAGTAACCTCTCGGGCTGGGGCCGCAACGTTAGGGCCAATTTTCGAAATGGCCCCGAGGGTGCACTAAGTAAGCCAGACATCCAACATTCATTGCACTCGAAATGTTTAAAGGCGTTTTTGGGGTGATAGCCTTAATTAAGTTTCATGATTTTGTTTTTTTCTTGTGCCGAAATTCATTTTGGCCTATTCGTGGTAGCGTATCAGACAACTTTGACTAAGTCAGTGTTTGGGTGGCTTTGGATGTCCGGATTTGGACCTTTTCAGTTTTATACATGTACTAACTGATTCCCGCGACTTCGTCCGCGTGGAATGAGCTTTTCGAGAAACGTTTTCGTTCGACCGTTTTTTCTCCGTCTTACATTGCAAATCCGACAGAAAATAATATTGCGGCTATAAATTAAGATGTAAGCTATCCTATCTTTCAAGTTGGATCAAACTGCACACGGTGTGCAAATTTAATTTAAAATCGGTTAAGTAGTTTAGGAGTCCATTGCGGACAAACAACGTGACACGTGATTTATATTATATATTTAGTTTTTCACGATCGTAAAAACACATGTATAAAACTGAAAAAGTAACTAAATAATATGATGATGACTTAAATCTTATAATAAATTCATTTTTGTAATTATATTCTGAAAATTAGAATACCAAGGTCCAATATTTATAAGACTTTTAAATCATATACACATCATGATACTGAGGTAATGAGCGCGCTTTTCACTGAAAACTCGTATCAAAAATTAAAAATTCGTTAAAGAAAATACATTTGATGCACCAACATAAAAATTATACAAATGTAAAATACAAAGAGCATCCCAGTTCTATTCGATTCTTGAAATAATTTTTAACCGACTTCCAAAACAGGAGGAGGTCCTCAATTCGGCGCGTATTTTCTTTTTTTTTTTAATGTATATGTCGGTGCATACCTATCTCCGCTGTTTCTGAACCGATTTGAATTTTTTCTCTTTCAGTCGTTAGAGGAAGCTCTCGAGGTGGTCCCATAAAAATTCTGACTCCAAATCCTCAACCCTGGCACTAAAAAGTTAAAAACAAAAATTCCTTCTAAAAACCGACTTCCAAAGCCACTGTAAAGTAAAAAATAATTTTGATTTCTACACACTATGTTGAAGTCGGGCGGGTATAACACGGATAAGCAAAGTTGACGCATCAGGCTCGCCCGACTTCAATATAGTATGTAAAAATCAAAATAATTTTTTACTTTACAGTGGCTTTGGAAAGAATATTTATCTCATGGACAGTTTTGGCCTAGTTCAAGTTTTTTTTACAACGCTAATATATTTTGAGTTTCGTTAAACCATAACGACAAACCAATATGGAACGAAAAATGCTTAGTTTAATGTTTGACAACAATATCGTAAACAAGAATCTAAATCAAAACTAAAGAAACGACTTTGAAACAGGTTCTTTAAGGTTAAGGTGCATTTTACAGTCAATTTATAATGTTTAGATGTTCATATTCTATCAACGCAAACAAAGTCGTACTAAGAGTAAGTACGGATAAAACTTTTTCAGAACTGGACTAAAAGCTTTAAAACATCACGGAATTTTTCAGCCGAGCGAAAATTTTAAAGCGGTTGAAACGTGAGATAAACTCGCTTATGGCTTTTAATCGTTTTAAGTGAAACGGTTTTCAGGTTTCATTCTTGCGTAGAGAAAAAAAAAATGAAATGTTTAGTTTCACTAAAATATAACGATTTCAGTCGCATGTTATGTAACTTATTCTTTCTAGGCTTTGTATTTGGGTCATCTTGTACCGTTGATCTAGAGCATCGAGTTAGCAACGTTCGCTAAGTAGTTAACTGTTTCCTATTCTGTGGAAGTTAAATAATATGATAATCAGTATAAAAGAAATGAAAATAAAAATACAACTTCTGCGTCCCTTTTTGGAGTAGGTATAACTGTCAAACATGGACATCACTAGACCAATGAGGCAGTTATTCGTAACATATTGGATTACTGTGTAAATGACAGTAATTACCACATTGTGGTGCATAACGTCCGCACCTGAACGTGGTTCATAGATCATTAAATCCAATTGATGCACAACCTGTGGCGGGCGGCTGGAATCTATTGAATTTGTGTTTTTGATGAAGCCTTATAAACTGATTCGCATGTGCTTTTATCGCAGTTTTTCCACAAAAAGATAAATGAAGAAGGTCGGCTATATAGTAGGCAAAAGTAGAACACTAATACACGTATAATAAACGAAAACAGCGCGCTTCTAATTTCAAGTTTGTAGACCAATTTCAAACGAATTTACAGCGGCGATACTTTTATATATCTATATAAAAATGAATTCTCTCTAAAATTCAAAAAATAGCTAGACAGATTTTGATGGAATTTTTTTTGTGAGTGGCTTTCATTTTTTGATAGCAAGAGGTAGAGAATTGGGTGGCTGGCCCAGCCTACACTGGTAGTCGTGACTGTTTGGAAAATAATATTGACTAAGGATGTGACGACCCCTTCGTCTGCGGTTTATTTTACCCGGCGAATGAACAACTGCGGTCTCCCGCGGCAGGTGTCAAATTTGGAGACCGCCGGCGGTCCCGCGTCTCTTTAAAAATATTTAACTCATATTACTTGTACAAAAGCTATGTAAACAAAGTACGTCATTCAAATCTTTACGAACTATAGCTATAGATTAAAGTTTAAAAGGTAATCCCTCTTCTTTATGGTTTACACAGAAAAATAGCAAAAAAAAAAACAAAAATGACCCACTTTTTAAAACTAGAATCTCAGTAAAATATACAATATGACCCGTATCTTTGTTTAAAATTCGTGGTATTGTCTATTGTTAGTCACTTCAGAGTATTAATACACGATACAAAGACTCTTTTCCATATTTATTTAAAAAAAAAAGTATCAAATTACAGGTCGTGTCCTGCTCGCACGAAACTTCTATGTACCCATAGATTTATGTCATTGAGTAGGGCCTCCAAAAAATTCCTACTGTGTCCTTGTCTATCCTATTAGTTAATACCAATTTTAGAGAGGAATCGAGACGGTATTCAATTTTGTGGAAACTAAAATGTCGGCAACACGGATCACGCTTTGCCGCCATACCACCTGTAACCGGAATATGGTTACATACCCTCTAATTCGTAAACACCAGTAACTATAAAACGGTTACTTGTCGCGCCTCTTTATTGGGGCTAGTCCTTCAAATAGCGTATCTGTCTTTATCTCAATGTAAAATACAAAGGTTAATTCGAGTTGTTGTAACAACTATAAATAACTAGCGAATGCCCGCGACTTCGCCTGCGTGGTTTGAGGTTTTTGGGTTCCCGCGGGAACTATTTAATTTTCCGGCATAAAAAGTAGCCTATGTGCTATTCCAGACTAGAATCTACTACAATCAATCAATTAATTAAATGCGTAAGGATATAATAAATGACATCTTAAATTTATTTTATATGTGCTCAAATTAAATGTATTGAGACTAAAATCATGATATTATATTATAGTGACAGTTAATTAAAATTTTATAGTAGTTAAATTACTCTGCTATAATAAATTAATTTAGATTAATTTTATATATATGTTGCACGCCATAATTGGTAAACTGTAGGTGCAATTATATTCCAGATAAGACCTTTACTGTAACCCAGTTTATGCAATCAATAAATGAAATGAAATAAATGAAATCTATCTCTGTGCCAAATTTCAGCCAGATCCGTTCAGCCGTTGGGGCGTGATTGAGCAACAAACATCCATACATCCATATATCCATACATCAATCCAAACTTTCGCATTTATAATATTAGTAAGAAGTAAGAAGTAGAAGCTCCTGGAGGCTGAATCATAGTCAGAAAATAAGTAAAAGATAGTTTTCTATCAAATATTTCGTATCGCCAAATGTATTGAAAGGTTATAAACGCGAGATTTATTGAGATTGTATGAAACAGTGGTGGATTTTACGAGGAGCTGTCGCGCTGTAATTCGTCGTGACGAACGAACAGCATTCGGCACTTCGGCTGGAGTGCGGCGTTTTATTGCGGCCCTGGGGCACTTTGACGCGTAAATATTTTAATATCGATGCCTATTTTATAGTTGTCTCTTCAAACTAAGGATGATTGATACCGTACAAACACTGATGCTTATATTTCCATACCAATACTATAAATGGGAAAGTTTGTCTATTTGATACGCTTTTAAGGTCCATCTGTTCAACTGATTGCTACGGTACAAATATAGCATGTATCCCGGTGACGGATACACTAGGTTACTGTCTTTGTAAAAAACATTAATCAATGCGGAAGACGCGGCATACATTACAAATAAATTGAATGTTTTAGTAGTTACTTACTGTAATTACATCTATCTATCTATCATTATTTTTATTTTATCATTTTGACGACCTCCGTGGCGCAGTGCTGTTGTCTTAACGTGCGGAGGTCCCGGGTTCGATCCCCGGCAGGGTCAATTTGGGAATTTATGATTTCTGGATTTCCCTGGTCTGGCCTGGTGGGAGGCTTAGGCCGTGGCTAGTTACCACCCTACCGGCAAAGACGTGCCGCCAAGCGATTTAGCGTTCCGGTACGATGCCGTGTAGAAACCGAATAGGGGTATGGGTTTAATATAACTGCCATGCCCCTAACAGGTTAGCCCGCTACCATCTTAGACTGCATCATCACTTACCATCAGGTGAGATCGCAGTCAAGGGCTAACTTGTAGTGGATTAAAAAAAAAAAAAATTATAATCTATTTATTCACCTGTCGTCTATTACTTATTACTTTTATACTATATATCTATCATGTATATTGTTACGTTGTACATACCTGTGTTTTTATTTTAGGTACTCGTATTTATTTTTATGTCTCAGTACACCCCTCCCGCTTTCTTTAAAAAGTTTCCTCTGTCTTAAGGTTGCCTGGAAGTTTCTATTTAAGGCGAGTCACCTCCAAGATTTTAGGAGGTGAGGTGTGGGGTGCCGCCCGCGCGTCTCGCGGTACATTTCTCGTAGAGACTAGCGGGGAAGCGGGCAGCGCGGTATATTCTGAAACCGCTTGGCAACGTTCAAATTCTGGGATTAATTTGAATTAAATAGATATAGGACTTCAGTTTGAAATAAATTTTAGCAGGTTCTCATTAATACTTCAAGAGGAATTTATCCATATAAAAATGATGAGCAAAGTCGAAAATTTTATTAATAAAAAATTCGTTTTAAACTTTTAATTTAGCCTGTTTCAAGATTTTTTTTGATCGAGTAAAGTACATCCTATCGTGTAACAAATTAGCACATTCTTTAGACAATATCTTTAAGTGTATCGGATATTTTTTGTAAGACCGTTATTTAATAGTAAATACCGAAAAAATTTGATCTAGCAAACCAGTTTTCACCGCTGAGCTGAGGTGACTCGCCTTAAGCGATAAGGCCGCCTGTTGTGCCATGTCCATTAATATGATTGTATTTGTCTTTTAATTTCTTTGTGTACAATAAAGTATGTTTTACTTTGCTATTACAAATTAAAGCAACCGCTATCACCGTAGGTAGCTAACAGGTAATTATTTGCATCATTTTACCCCTAATCTTTATATCTTACGTAATTCCAGCATAAATCTTGAATAACTTAATTTATCATTATCTGGTTAATAAAAAATAAATTGAAGTAAAAAATCACCTAAAAACTCCATAATACAATTTAAGCCCCACATATTTTGACCAAATGACCGTACAACGCTGACCTAAATTCAACAGGCCTAAGCGTTGACCTTTGCAGACCATTTAACAGTTGAGCTAGTAAGCCCATCCCTTATCAAATTGCGGGATTAAGCAAATTGAATCAGCAGCTGATATATAGCGGCTAAGTAGAATGTAATACGTTAGGGTAATACCTGTCAGATGGTGTGACTTGCGACATTGATGGGATTGGTTGATACCACAGTGTTTTTTTTATTCATTACTATTCACTTTTTATACATTCCGCGTGGATTGAGGTTTTTTGGATCTATGTGCTATTCCAGACTATAGTCTATCTTTGTGGCAAATTTTATCCAGATCCGTTCAGCCGTTGGGGCGTGATGGAGCAACAAACATCCATCCATACATCCATCCATCCAAACTTTTGCATTTATAATATTAGTATAGAAGTATAGATGAAGCATGATGTGCAATAAAGACTTTAAAACAAACAAATGCATACATACCTAAAATTATTACACTCCTTTTTTAGGCAGCCGTTTAAAAATGTTGCCAAAGGTTGATATTCTTAAACAAGTAGGTACAACGTTTATTCGACCTTTTTGTCGCACCTGTCCTCAAAATATAAATAAGCGTCGTCATTTTACATAGAACGAAATACAAACTTTATAAGCATTTTGAACTTAGCAGGTGTTGCTCCCAATACAAAGGCAATTTAGAAACACTTACAATATCATTCTAAAATGTTATCCAGACAAAATTATATGGGGCGCGGCGCCGCGTAAAGGCAAGCTTATTTGTTTTTCATAAGACAACCTTTGGGTAGGAAGATTGGCTTTTCCGTACGAATATTAGGTAAACACCTGATGTTTTCTATCTTATTTATAAAAATGCAGTATGGAGAAAGAGGATATAATATTTTTGCCTAGTTGAGATAGCTTATTATTATCCGTTTACACTACAGAAATGGTTATAGCTTAGTGGGTAAGACTGTGACCTCCTACTCGGGAGTCCAGGCATGTTGTCTAGGGTTCGATTCCGCTCTTTTGCCTCTAACTCAAATTCAATTTTTTTTTAATTCAAGTAGACTTTGACAAGTGCTTTTGAATCGTCGAATGGATCTACCACTGGTTCGGAATGCCATTATTACCGAGAAGAACCAGCAACAAAATCGCTGGTTGCTCTTTTAAAAACTACAATTACATCAATGTGTAGATACATGAGTAAGCGCTGTCCTTAGCATGGCTGGAGCGAGTCAAATCTATGCTCTTTTAACATTTAAATGTCCTCCCGACCGAATTTCGGTCACGGCGGCCAATCTCCACAGAGATCAGCCATCTGCGCGGGAGATATTATAGTGCACAAGTGTGTGCGCATACACAGGTGCACTCTCTGTTCCTTTACTCTCATAGCCCGATGGGACTGAAACTGGAATCTGCCTCAATGAGGCAACTGTTTAATACATCTATTAGCGATTAATCACTAGCGATTCTAAATGCGGCAGTAAGACATGTAAACCTATTTTGTTTACTCTGTGTAGACAAAATAGGTTTACACGTCCGTTCCACTTGGCAATTTCCCGCTTCTTACTTTTGTGCAGTGGAAGCCGCGCTGTTGGATCATAACTCGATCTGGTTCCTCACCTTTTTATCTTCGAACCGCGAGTCATTGAAAAGGTCTGCACCCTTACGCAGTCAAAATTCCGCGAACTCGTACAAAGCGATTAGCTTCCTAGTTACTAATTCGAACCGTTAGGATATGCCCTAGGAATGCCCTTCCGGCTTCCGTTTTCCCCTCCATAAGGGTGAATAGGCATGTTCTAGGCAAGCGCGCTCCAACTTAGGCTGCATCACCACTTACAAGCAGGTCTGATTGCAGCCAAGCGCTAGCCTATATAATTTAAAATAATGGTAAATAGAATTCAAAATCGTATCAATTAATTGCAATGTCAAATTAATGAATTCCACGGCAATAACAAATTAATTTCTTGGTTTGGAAATTAATGAAGATGTTCATCGGGATTATGCGGTGTCGGAATGATTGGGCGGTCCCTTAGTGACTTAATTTATATTATTGTCTCCACAATAAAATCATTTTGATTATGAAATTATTTGAAATATTCCACAATCAATAAAGCGCGAAACACACAGGTCGGGCGCGGGTCGGGTCGGGTGACAGGCGGGTTGAATCCCTTGTATTTATATGGACGACATCACACAGCGTCACCCGCCACGCGACCGACCCGCGGCCGCGTTCTGTGTGATGTCGTTCATATACGTACAAGGAATTCAACCCGCCTGACACCCGACCCGGCCCGCACCCAACCCGCGCCAGCTTTCTGTGTGTTTTGCCCTTAAGAGTTAAGACTTTACGACAATTGATACCAAAACAAGATAATTAAGAGTTAGTGTTCTGTAGTTAACCTTGCGATAAAATTAAAAATAATATTATAGGTCGATTATAATTACCAAAAATCACTGAACATAATACAAAGGGTATTTTCTGATAGATCTAGATACCAGGAGTTAATTTTTTTCTTTGGACGTCACATTTTGGACCAACCTGTATGTATGCTGAATGATGTGTCTTTTAT
The DNA here is from genome assembly GCA_923060345.2 of Erebia aethiops. Classification (NCBI taxonomy): domain Eukaryota; kingdom Metazoa; phylum Arthropoda; class Insecta; order Lepidoptera; family Nymphalidae; genus Erebia; species Erebia aethiops. The sequence goes on along the minus strand of OV281084.1, from coordinate 28,220,276 downwards.
GCACGGAAGCTCGATTAAGTTGTAATGACTTGTGGTTATCATGTTCGACTGCACCCGACGTCGACCTCATAATTAAGGGGGGTCATAATTAAGTGTTGGGTTTTTCTGAGTAGCAATTCTCAGTACTAGCCCGGATTTAGGAAAGTGGCGGTGTTTCACCCCCGTGCCTCGGAGAGCACGTTAAGCCGTCGATCTTGGTTATTATCACTAACATGATTTAATAGACGTTAAAGCCCGCCAAACGGCATCCGAGCAGCGTGGTGGGTCTAAGCTCTAATTCCCTTTCTCCTATGAAAGTGGAGACCTGTGCCCAGCAGTGGGACGTTAACGGGATGTAGTGGTGGTGGTGGTGTACGTAAACCTGACTAACACCGTACTGTTTCTGAGGATATTGGATCTTATCTGACAGACGAAGGTGTAGAATCCCCCTTTTTTTTTTTTTAATCTACTACAAGCTAGCCCTTGACTGCGATCTCACCTGATGGTAAGTGATGATGCAGTCTAAGATGGTAGCGGGCTAACCTGTTAGGGGCATGGCAGTTATATTAAACCCATACCCCTTCGGTTTCTACATTACCGGAACGCTAAATCGCTTGGCGGCACGTCTTTGCCGGTAGGGTGCTAACTAGCCACGGCCGAAGCCCACCAGACCAGACCAGGGAAAATTCAGAAATTATAAATTCCCAAATTGACCCTGCCGGGGATCGAACCCAGGACCTCCGCTCGTTAAGGCAACAGCGCTACACACTGCGCCACGGAGGTCGTCCCTTTCGGATCGTATGCGAAAGAATCTGTAAGAAAACCCGACACCACCTGTACGCTTATGCTGAGTTTGAAGAATTCGATTACATTAGCATCAAAGTAAAATTAACTTTAATATCATTGAATTAGAGCTCAATTTCATGTACACTTTCATAGTCAGCCATAGAATGCCAGATATACGTTGGAACGTATCGTAAATTCTAAATAGTTTGTACTGAATTTGGGACTTCGTCAATGACATTATGGTTCATTTTACTTGTACGCTAATGTCATTGAATTCTAATATCAAACTCAACTCTTATATCGAATTCAAACTCAGCATAAACGTACAGGGATATCAAATTGTACAAACACACAAATCTATACTAATATTATTAATGCAAAAGGTTGGATGGATTGATGTTTGTTACTCAATCATGTCAGAACGGCTGATCGGATCTGGATTAAATTTGGCACAGAGACAGATTATAGTCTGGGAATAGACATATTATATTATTATAGTCTAGAAATGCTTCAATCCGCGCGGACGAAGTTGGGAGCTTCAGCTATATTATATATTATGTATAGACAACTAAACTCTTATCTCATCCGTATTCGGATGAAAAGCGGCTTGTCAAATATTCAAACGGGGGAAAAATAGAAATGAAATATTTGGTGCGTGCTCTTATCATATCTCGCGGCGCACAAATCATTTCGCCGTTATTAAATCAGCAGATACGAGAATGTGTCTGAGCTCTCAGGGGGCTTATGATCGTTTGGTTAAAGCAGTATTATTTTAATCTTGTTGACGCTCTTGTTCCAGAATTATAATCCTAATTTTAGGGATATTAAGGTTCGTAATATAAATTTTAAAATGATACTGCTTTGAGCGATGATAGTAACACTCCAGATATTATGTCGCCTTTTGTGTTGTACAGCTATAAAATGGGACCTACTACAGCTATAGAATAGGTGCAAATTTTTAATTCAATCTAACTAGTGGTTCGCCCCGAACTGAGACCTCGCGGCGCCATCTATTGACATCAGTGTGAAATTCTGTTAAAAATACTGAAGCTCCTTTCCTTACAATATTTATCTAATTTTAGTATTTGTTGTTCAAGTACAGGGTATAATTCAAATAATCGATCAAGTTTCAGGCTCAGCCTTTCAAAAAATTTAGAGTTCTAAGGTCAACTTTGGACGTTAGAAAATCTCCACTTTGAAAGCCCCATTTCGTCAATTTTAAGGGAATAATTAAAAAAAAACTTTTTGTATTCTATTCCTAATTATCTTTAAAATGATATACCGCAACATATATAACGTTATAAAAACTATTCTATAGCTTCTATGAGAGCCCCCCTGAAATAAAGATTTTTATATAATATTTTTAAGCAATATTCGGTTGGAGGCCATTGGTTTACATATTATGTTTAAAGCTGAAGTAATTACGTTCAGTAATTCAGAAGTTATAATGCTCTGACAGACGGACGGATTGACGGACGGACGGACAAGTGCAAATTCACTCAAGTAGAATCAGAGTCCTTCGCTTCGCTCGGTCAAATATATAAAAGAAAGAGGTGACTGACTGACTAGTCTATCAAGGCACAGCTCAAGCCACTGAACGTATCGGCCTGAAATTTGGCATACATACAGCTTTTATGACGTAGGCATTCGCTAAGAAAGGATTTTTGAAAATTCAACCCCTGAAGGCGCAAAATAGAGGTTTAAAATTTGTATGAAAATTGAACTTAACGTAAGCGAAGCTGCGAGCAAAAGCTAGTATTATTATAAATGCAAAAGTGAGTCTGTGTAGTGTATATCTGCCTGCCACGTGTCTATGCCAGGTGGCATCCCGGGTAGCCTATAATATGTCCTTCACTTAGGCTCCTTTTTATCCCGGAACATTAAAGAGTTACCGGGGATTAAAGTTACCGGGAAAGTAGATGAAGTCGCGGGCGTTATATAGTTACTCTGCCTTATGACTGTAGAATTTTGCACAGTAGTTCTCGTTTAAAGGTTTGGGATAGGCGTGGACGAGTCACTCAGTCAGTGAGTAAGTGATTGAGTGAGTCAGAACTTTTCTCTTTATAATATGTAAGATTTCTCTCTCTCTGAATCGTGTTTCTCATTGATTATGGTCGTGACTGCTTTCCATTAACCACATAATGACAGCAGTTTTCTTGATTATGGATTATATTATTGCGGTGGGTTCCGAGGTCCAGGTCAGGTTCGCATATGATTATGCTTATGTAAGAAATTATGCTTCATAATATTCAAAACCATGTAAACATTATTAGCTTCAAAATAATATTTTCAACCAGACGATACTACAAGTACCTTTTATTATTTATCTTATTCGAGCATCATCATAAAAGTAAAACTGAAGACGAAAACAAGTGTAATAACTGGAAGGCATAAACAGAGTAAGTACTAAATATTACTTCACCTACAGCTAAATAAAACACAAAAATGTAACAACAAGTAAGTAATATGTAAATCACAGTCAAGTTAGCAACTCTTTGGCAAAAGGATACAAAATGAAATATTCCGTGACGTGTGCTTATCACGAGACTCGCGGCTCTCAAATCATTTCTGCGTTATTAAATAAAACAGTACTGCAAAGAGCTTTGGAGATACCGTTGCCAAAGACTTTATTATTTACCTATCGTATTCAAAACAAGACATGAAAATGACATTTTCCTGCTATCTTTCACAACAAAACTCAAAAGACAAATTTATTTTAAATTCGTCTCACAGAGTCCACAGGTGACCGGAAGGCTGGCAGTTACTTCGGCCAACATATAAGTTTGGCTATTCAGCGGGGTAACGCAGCCAGCGTTCTGGCCACATATTACCTCATGGCAGCGGTTTGGATGTTTTTTTTTAACGTTTAGTTTTTAATTGAATGTATTTCATAGTTTTAATTCGATATTTTTGTTATTAGGATTTAAAAGTATTTATTAAATTTAAACAAAAAACACATCAACACGACGAGCGACCGTGGCAGCGCTACAACGGGGACAAAGACAGGCTTACAGTCTTATGACAGGTGTGGAACGTGCTCTACAAGTCAGACGCCCAACTTTTTTCTATGAAAGGGCCCATCTAGTACCTACATATATATTATATCGATATCGATGCATATTAAAAATCTTTTTGTCTCCAGCACTATTTATATTTCATAAAAATCTGACAGCACTGGAAACATCATAAATGTGTACAAAACTAAAAATTCTATTAAGACCATTCACACATATTTCACAGTGTATTGTGATTAAATAATATTTCTTAATTAGTAACTTAAGTTAGGAGTTAATTTTGTTAACAAGAACATATTAATACAAACGACGGTAGGTGGTTAACACGTTTACGTGGCATAATTTATGCGTTACCTTCATAATAACTTTAGGGCCTTACATTGTATTGTAAATATGTGGAGGGGGTTAAATTAAATTATCAACTTGAATACAAGATTTATGTCTTCCTTAACTTCTCCAAACTCGATCAAGGAAGAGTGGATTTTACCTAATACCTAGTCGGTGTTTCTACGAGATCAAATTATTTCTGACTAGCTGATGCCCGCGACTTCATCTGCCTGCGTTTAAACTGCCATAAAGAAATTACGTTCTAAATAGTCCAGTAGGAAGAGACGGGAAAGGGAAAACGTACAAAAAAGTTCTATTTTCAAAACAAAGCAGACAAAAATTTAATAGGCCCGTTGGAATTGTTTATTTGAGTTAATTAATTTATTAGAATTGTTTACGGAAACACCCGTAATTTTCTGTTGCTCGTTCACTTGTCAAACAATAGGAATGGCAATATTATTCGGCAAGCTTCAATAATGACGACCATTAGAGTGTACCCGATATTATTCAATTCATCGATTCCCATTACAGTTTTCATTACAGTAATGAAGTCTGTAGTAAACGATACTCGTATTTCGTACTCTCTAGTTAACGTTATACCTGCAACTTTGTCAACGTTGATGTTCCTATTTTTTTTTCAGCCCTGAAAAATGTAAAGTTCCCATGGGGATAAAGCCCAACTATGCGATTTGCTGGAATAGTGTTTGATCGTTTCGAGGATGCAACTTACTAGCTATTTGTTATTGCAAGCAGAACCAAATATCGTTAAAATTGGTTAGGGCAAAAACTTACTACAGACAAAAATTTGTGCGCGGTCTTAGATATGGAGCTTCGCAGTCTACCGCGACACAACAAAACGTATATTTTTTCTGTCCTTAACGTGTTTTTCACAAGGTGTTACTTAGGGGGGCTGCGAAAGATATATCAGACAAACGGACAAACAGTAGTAAAATGGAAAGTAATAAAAAAAGTTGCTCTCACGTCGATCAATCGTATTTGCAATGTAAAAACTCGGAATAAGCGTACTGAACACAGACCTCCACTCTCATTGGAGAGAGAGAATTAGAGCTTAGACCCACCACGCTGCTCCAAAGCGGGTTGGTGGCTTTAACGACTATTATCATGTTAGTGATAACAACCGTGACCGACGGCTTAACGTACTCTCCGAGGCACGGGGGTGAAACACCGCCAACTTCTTAACTCCGGGCTAGTACTGAGAATTTATAGTCAGAAAAACCCAGTATGGCTCGACCGAGGACTCGAGCCCGGAACCTCGTCAGCCGCAGTCGAGCATTCTAACTACTAGACCAACGAGGCAGTTATTTAGCGCAAGCATATTTCGCAATTAAAAAACATTTATTAATGTAATAATATAATTCTCATAATTCCGCATAATGATCTCATCAGAAGTTATGAACACAACAATGAGACGGAAATTTCGCTCGGCGCAATTCTTCAATTAACCCCGTCTACGCAAATTCGCGCTTTTGTCGAGTGCCCATTGTGCCGGTTCGCAATTTCGCCGTGTCGAAACTTGTTTTCGGCTATTGTTAGATGTTCTGTACTCTGATTATTTTTGATGAATTCCTGGGAATGACTTTATTTATTTCTCTAGAAAGCTTTCTTTACAATACAAAAAGCTTAATACATGCCTACAAGTTCGTAGTATCCAATCAATCGTGACATGCGGACGCAGTCGCAGGCAGACGCTTGTTGTTGTTGTTGTTGTTGTAAATAGCTTAAGTTAAGACTTTTGGCTCCTTTTCAGGATTTCAGGGTTTAAATTCTGGCAGGTGACTCTTTTTAAAAGTGAAATAACATCACTTACTCTGACAGTGAAAGAAAATTGCGAGGAAACCTGCATGTCTGAGCATTCTCCATGTTATCAAATGTGTGCAAGTCTACCAATCCGCATTTGATAATCGTGGTGGACTAAAGCCTAAATACATCAAATTCCGAGGAAAGGAGAATAGGAAACCGTGCTCAGTAGTGAGAATGGTAATGATGATGAAGTAGGAAACAAGGGAGAAATTTATATTAGAAGAACAATAGATACTTGCAAAGAAAGTCAGATTAAAAAGTTTCACTCGGTCGGATCCCGAAAGATACGGATTATTTTCGAAATGTTTATCCAAATAATACCTCTAAAATCAAAGCTGAAAGAAAAATCCGATGCAAATAGATGACAATCCACATCCGCACCTGACGACCGCAAAAATACAAAATACTTCGCTTTTCTGCCGCTACTAGAGAATTTGAAATGAAGTGTCACCAGCAGGGTACCGCGTGAACCCTCTGGATTAAATAAAATTATGGTGGTTATGTTACCATCTCATGTTATTTTAAAATCATAAATGGGAAAGTGTGTCTCTGTGTTTATTTGTAACTTGCTACCCAACCGCACAAGCGATTCGAAAAAAAATTGTGGTTTGGCAACGGGGTACTTGCAAACCGAAACTGATAGACCGACAAAAACACTAATAGCTAACTAGCCGATGCCCGCGACTTCGTCCGCGTGGATTGAGGTAATTTGGTTCCCGCGGGAATCCTTTAATTTTCCGGAATGAAAAATAGCTTATGTTTTATCCCACACCAAATTTCATCCAGATCCGTTCAACCGTTCGGGCGTAATTTAGTAACAGACAAACATCCATCCATCCATCCAAACTTTCGCATATAAAATCTATACTAATATTAAAGATGTGAAAGTTATAGAAGTATAGATAAAAAGTGAAATATATACGCGTTGAAAAAACTGAATCATTTTCCAATTTGTATGTAACATAAAACACGGAAAAACCTAATTGAAATAAATCATAACCAACAACGAAAACTAAAAGGAAAAATAAAAGATCCGAGACCCAAAGAGAAAGCCGACAACCTCCGTCATTCGCACCTGGTGGCCGCAAGAAATAATAAATCTCGTAATCCCAGATAAAGGCCTTTAAACTGTCAAGTTTGGGGAACCACTTAGGCTTTAAGCCTGACGTAATTAAAGGTGTTTTTGTCATTAAAGTGGAGGTTACAGGTATCGTTGAAAACGCACAGAGTAAACTTGGAAACTGAAATCTTATTTTTGGTTGCTCAGTCAAAATATATCAAAATCCATACTAATAATATTATAAATGCGTGTCTGTTTGTCTATCTGTCTGCTTTCATTGCCTTAGTATTCAACCAATTTTGATGAAATTTGGTTTAGGAATAGTTTGTTTCCAGTGGAAGGAAATAGGCTACTTTTTATCCCAGAAAATTAAAGAGTTCACGCGGACGAATTTGCGGGTATCATCTAGAACATAATATTTCTTATACATCATATTTCTTCAGAAAATACATTACGCAAAATCACATAGCTTATTACGCGTATGATGTTAGCTGTATATTTGGCATGCGATGTAATTATCCAGAGGGAATTAGGTATTTTCTCTTTATCGTTGTGGATGTAAGAAATAATCTAATACACCAATCATATTGTTTCCTCATAGCCAGCTAATTAGAAGTTGTTCAACATAGTAATATGCGAAAATATATCTGTGCAATTATGATAATTATTACTTCCTTATTTTATTACGAGTGCAAATTGCTGACCGAAGCCCAAATTCACAATTTCCTTTGAACAAACTCAACAGAAATTGAGAAAACTCAGGGGGGGGCTATAATATTATAGTCTACCGTATCTACTAAAAATATTATAAATATGTAAGTGAGTTTGTTTATTTTGTGGGACAGTAAAATGCGTGGATTTGGCCTGGAAAAGTCGGATGTGACAAAAAAGCGTTAATAACTCTGTCTCTATCCCACTAGTATAGATGGAGAGATCACGTCTTGAAAGTAACTGAATGTAATAATTTTAGTTAGTATTGGAAATTTTTAACCGACTTCAAAAAAAGGAGGAGGTTCTCAATTCGTCGGAATCTTTTTTTTTTTTTTTTAATACTTCCAAGTAGATCTCCTTGCTTGGCTAGCTTTTGGCTTTTACTTGATTTAACAATAACTAGCTGAGGGCCGCGACTTTTATCGATTCATCCATCCATCTATCTATCCACCCATCCAAACTTTCGCATTTATAATATTATCATAGATTATAGAAAATATAGATTGAAGATTACTTTGTGTATGGACTCTAATATCCTTGGGTATCACATTTTCTATTCCTATATTCTTAATATTGACTGCTAACAAAATCCAGCCCCATTTATTTTATTCTAGCTTTATTTATCGCACCAAATAATAATATAATTTCATGTCCCTTATTTACTGCGTCGGCCCTTTTGCCAGATGTGTCCATATTTTCTATGTCCCTTAATGACATGAGAAAAATAACGCAGAATTTCCTGTTGGCAATTTATATTATTTTTCATCCAGAATTTTTCACATGTTTTTTTATATCTTCTAAGCTATAAAAAATGTATTATTTATACTAGAATTTTTTACTTAGTTATTTTAATCTTCATTCTATGCTTTAGAAAAAATATTCTATTTATGATATTAGTATGAGTAAAGATAACTATTTTATACTATCGATTAAAGTTAAAAAGGCGTGTGCCTTTTGTGCGTCTTTCAGACAAAACCCTTATAGTCTAGTCATTTGGTACTCAATAAAAATTCTTTCCCAAAAATCGAGTTCCAAAGCCACTGTAAAGTAAAAAAATATTTTGATTTTTACACACTATGTTGAAGTCGGGCGATTATAACATAGATAGGTACGTACGTAGTATCAGAGGTGAGTAGTTGAATCGTATTACGTATTATACAAGTGATTTGATACCTACTATATGAATTCACCATCAAAATTTCCTAACTCCCTAGTTTTGAGGATTTCATATAGTAGGTACATCTACAGCATCAGGAGGATGTGGAGTCAGAATTTTTTATGGGACCACCTCGCGAGCTTCCTCTAACCACTGAAAAAAAAATATTTTTAAACCACGTACTCGTAGATATGGTGTAACATACATTAAAAAAAAATACGCGCCGAATTGAGAACCTCCTCCTTTTTTGGAAGCCGGTTAAAAAGGGGGTTACCTGGAAAGTTTTTCGGGAGTTTTGAAGACGTGAAAATTCGAAAAGAGCACATCAAAATCTATGAAATCATCAGTCGAAATACGAGGAGATGAGAATCAATAGGTGTCATTAACACCTTTTTATAAGAAATCAAAGAAACCTTTTTACGTGTAGGCCTGATCATGATGCTGTAAATGTCACCTTTTGAATTAAATGAGACTTGAGATGCTACTTTATCGTGGAATTCTGACCTCCTCAAATACCTAATTGTACTACACAGATAATGTAGTTTGACCCAAATATACCGGCAAAGGAGATGAGATATTATGCTTGGTGGGATGGCCTATTTAAAGAGGTAAGTCACACAACAATCCTTGACAAGGCTATAACGTCACGTTACTCACAAAATTACAAGCATAGGAGTCTGGTTTTCCTGACACAGAGAGGATTTTTATTATTAAGTAAATATCCATACTAATTTCATACTTAATATTATAATTGCGAAAGTGTGTCTGTCTGTCTGCTAGGCTTTAACGGCCCATCTTTTCATCCAATTTTGTTGAAGTTTGGCATAGAGATTGATCCTTGCATCTCGGCTACTTTTTATTTTAGAAAATTATAAGGATCTTGTTACAAAATATATTTTTAATCTCTTCTCTTTGCGTTGTATTCCTCATTACTGGGGGTCGTAACTCCTTCCCATTAATCAAATAATGGTAAGAGTTTTCTTGGGATTATAATGCGGTGGGTTCCCACGTCCTTCTGCATACGACTCGACTAAGAGTATATTTTAAACTCTTTAGGTTTTGTAACGATTATTATCAGATGTTAGTGATAATAACCGAGATCGACGACTTAGCGTGTCAACATTGCATTCGAAATCGACTATGCGTTGTCACAACTAGGCCACTCGTCGCTAAAATTTGAGATAGGAGTATTTTAAGTACTTTATCTCAAAAGTAATAAACTGTAAAAAATTTGAACAGCTACATAAAGAAGCCTTAATAACTCCAAATATGAAATAAAAATATTCGAGGCACGCGAATTTCCTCTTGGAAAATCCCAGCAATAATTCTTACATTATTAATCCAAAACATTCTTCGTTTTATCAATAAAGACACAAGAATGTGCCTTAACTCTTTGAAAACACGACGTATTTCATTATTTTGTATACAAAATGTGTTTATTATATAAGAACACGTTTGCCGCATACCCAGTTTGTATTTGCAGGCGAAATGACGCATTATGGTGCCCCCAAATGTGCGTGATATCACAAACCATCTCACCCCATGAGGATACGGTGTACGGACGTATAAAATTTATCATAACGAACATCATAACGTGTTTTCATTTAAGCAGATATGTTTTACAGATTTATGTTCATAAAGGAACTAGTTAAACTCAAACTCAAAACATATTTATTCAAAATAGGTACCTACAAAGTACACCTTCTGAACGCCATGCTTACAAAGTATAGGAAGGACGTGATGGTGATAATTAACTATGAGGGTTCCAAATGAGCCCTGGTTTGAGAAGAGCCTACAACAAACTCAGCCATTTTTTTTATTATCACCATAATTTAATTGCTAAAATCCGTAAGAGACAGCCCTCCTCCCCCTGAAGATGCTCCTGTGTAGGAGTGAAACGTAAGTTTAGAATAATTTGGAAGATTTGTGTGGTGTAGTGTTTTGTCGTTGCGTCGTTGCGAATTGCTGGCTAACTGGGCGGTGAATATCAAAAGCTACAAGTGTAAGATACACACTGTACCACATGGATTTGTCTAATGTGGATGATTATAGCGCATTATACTTCTAGTTGCTTCATTATCATGGACTGCGAAGTAACGCCTGCTTATGTCCAAAATTTATGTTTACAAACACGATATAATACTTTACATGCTCACAACTTCTTGTATTTACTTAAGTTTATAAACTAGTGGTTCGCCCCGAACTGAGACCTCGCCGTATCCATAAGATCGTTTTAGCTATACATAATGCGCGCTCATCTTTACGTTAATAGACATCAGTACTCTAGTAGACTATTTTTTTATTCCACGTAAGATGGTGCAAACATCTATTATTTGTAAGCACAAACGAATAAACTTTTACAGAGCGCCATCTATTGACATCATTGTGAAGTTCTGTTAAAAATACTTTAAAAGCTCATTAAAAATTAAATAATTTCATTTCCTTATAATATTTATCTAATTTTAGTATTTGTTGTTCAAGTACAGGATATTATTCAAATAATTGATCAAGTTTCAGGCTCAGCCTTCCAGATAATTTAGAGTTCTGAGGTCAACTTTGGACGTTAGAAAATCTCCACTTTGAAAGCCCCCCATTTCGTCAATTTAAAGGGAACAATTAAAAAAAAAATTTTTGGACTCTATTAAGAATTATCTTTAAAATGATATACAAGAACCCTATGTAACGCTATAAAAAAGAATTTGCTTCGCATTCGCTTCTATGAGAGCCCCCCTGAATTAAAGATTTTATAACTTTTTAAGCCATTTTCGGCTGGAGGCCATCGGTTTACATATTATATTTAAATTTGAAGAAATTACATTGAGTAATTCAGAAATTATAAGGCTCTGACAGACGGACCGACGGACGGACGGACGGACAAGTGCAAATTCACTCAAGTAGACTCAGAGACCTTCGCTTCGCTCGGTCAATAATCCTTCATATTATGATTATTCGGGATAAAAAGTAGCCTATTTCCTTTCCTTCCCCGGGGACCAAATATCGGCAAAGTCGTTTGAATTGAATATTGAAGAATATTTCGGTTATTTTGAAGACATAGTTTTATAATACTTAAATACTTAAAATAGTGAGTGAAGCACTATCTTACACTATACCGTTCAACAACAGTTTTAAATGAAAACCAAACAAGGAAAGTAGAATTCCAAGATGGCGCTTATTTGGTTTTCATAAGACGCTTTCGCAAAGAAAATTGGATTCTCCGTTCTTTGGGCCCACCTGGTTCTTGATGTTAATAAACCACTTTATTTTGAATTTTCAGGAAAGTCACCTTTTACCTACTAGGAAAATAATTTATATTGGCCAGAAAATCTTATTAAGCAAATTTTGAAGCTTTATTTTTATTCCATTTTGATGAAAGTGAACGAAAAATGTAAGCTCAATTAAAACGTGCTTATTATTAAAAAATATGAAAAGCAAAATATTGAATCTTGTCGCAAACAAGGCCGAAAGCATCGGAGTCTTAAACTAACTGTAAACTGAGTTAATTAATTAGGCCCATTTTCATTGGCGGATTGTAAAAATATAGCTTTTATAGACATTACTACATAATTTTCTTAATTTTTTTTATTATCAAAATAGGTATGTTGACGACGAATTTTGGTAAATTTTATGTTATCGTTACCTCATTAAGAGTATATCATTAGAAATCTGTTCAACGCAATTTAGTTCAAGACTTATAACATTTTTTCTGCCAATTAAAATGGACCTAGTATAGTCTGGCCTTGGCAACATTTTTTATGTATAGGCGTAAAAAATAACGAATGAGCCGAAAACAACAAAAGTCTAGCAAAGAAATTGGTCATTATTTTGCCAATATTTTTGAAATGAAGTTGGCCATATTATAATTTCATTTTATAATAATATTTTTTTAAGGGTATCGGTATCATACATCTTAATTATCTACAGATTAATTTAAGCTCTATTGTCCCGATTTTTAACCTAAATACACACACTCAGGGTCCATGGATCAGGCGTTTTAACCAAATTATTAATACCCATAAGGTGTTTAATACCACCATTTATTATCCAAAGTGTTATTGTCTTTGATCGCGTTTAATCAGATTATTCAAATTTAGCACAAATGGAGTCTAATGAGACCCGTTAAAGTGAATTGAGATACTCGTATTAATTCTCAGCAAGGCTGTAGTACAGGAGTTGTTAGAAAATCTTTAAGAGGGACTTTATTTATGCTGAAAGTTCTTCACGTGGTTTATTTCACGTGGTAAATCTTTAGTACCTATTTACTTATAAAAAAAGTGATGCGTCATACTTTGTACCACCAAATAGGTCATTACAACACTTTCTGCGTGGGTTTAATGATAAGACTTTGATATTGAATTTGCCTATTTTGTTTTCGCAATGACTTGATATGTAAGTTATTACTTTCACTTAATTCTTATAACTATGGCTATAAGTTATAAAACCCTAGTTATGATAAGTAAATTAAGTCTGCGAGTCGAAATCTTATACTCGCAGTAGAGTCGCATGCGGAAGATTAGGACCGCTTTATTATCTCAAGAAAATCACGTCCTTAATAGAAGTGATTTTCCTTGAGTTGGTAATGGGAGGGGTAATCACGATCAGTAAGTGAGTAAGAGGAAGGGTGAGAAAGATGGGAGGGAATAAGGAAGGAGGGAGTTACGTCATAACGTAAGACGCAAGGAAATTATTATTTAATGAACACTTCGTTGATTAACAAGTACATTCCAAAATTTTTCTATCAGCTCTTTGACTAAATACATAAGTAAGTTGTTAACGCACCCGACTGAAATAATTAATGCGTCACCTTTAAAATAACTTCGCTTGGTAATACGAATGTTAGGGTAAATAAAATTAAGAACTTTACGACACGAGTGTTTTAATGGAATTGATGTTTGTATTATATAAGTCTAAGCGCAAGGCTCCGTAATTTAGCCTTTATAGAAGCTTTTTTCACCTTAAACAATATCAACTATACTATCGCTGGCTCACTTCTGAGTACGATTCTCCTCTAAGAATGGGAAGCAACCAACATGCATACATGGCAGGCAAGTCTACAGAAACTGCCCTTCATAATCTGGTGGTAAGGATTGAAAGATCAATTAGCAATAAAGAATTCGCTCTCGGATATTTCTTTGATGTTGAAGGGGCATTCGATAAAGCGAATAGGGAAGCAATAGCTGCAGCACTACACAGGGACGGTATAGGGCGTGCTGTAGATAATTGGATTATGAATTGACCCTGCCGGTGATCGAACCCGGGACCTCCGCACGTGAAGACAACTGCGCTCAACACTGCGCCACGAAGGTCGTCAAAAATCATATCGTTTTCATATCGTTGCATAAATTTGTACCAAAATAGAAATTTCAAAGTTAAGTAGGTACATAAAATTCCGTTGTGAAAATGAAACGATCATATTTTTTTTGATCCTCGTTTATTTTTGCTGAAAAAGCAGAGTTACTCTTATAATATAGGTACTGTTATCAAACGCAAAAAGGTCAAATATCAAAAGTGCTGATAGGTGGAGTAATAAAATCCAGATCTCGAATCTCGAAGTTTAATTGCGATATAAGCGAAAGGTTAAACACTTAACAATGTAGAAAAATACGTTTTTCCTCACAATGTCGAACTGAAGCAGAAAATACGTGAAAGTGAAAGAACTTTGTTGGGTCATGACCTCTTTGACACACTTTTTCGCTGGCGCGGAAACTTCAATTTTTTTCGCTGCAATCTTTTCAGAGTAAGTTTTGTTTTTAATCAGGGTTCCGTACCTCAAGAGAGCTAACGGGATGATATATCCGTATAACTAAGCCTCCGCTGTCCGTCCGTCAGTCTGTCAGCGGGCTGTATCTTATGAACTGTAATAGGTAGATAGTTGGAATTTTCATAGTATCTAATTTTATTATCGCTATAACAACAAATCATACTAATATTATCAATGCGAAAGTGTGTTTGCTTGTTGGTTTGTCCTTCAATCACACTGCAACAAAGCAACGGATCGACGTGATTTCTTGCATGTGTATAGTTTAGGACCTGGAGAGTGACACAGGCTTGTGCCAGACAGGTGACTTTTTATACCGGAAAAATAAGAAGTTCCTGTGGAAATTAAATAAACTTATTTCACAGGAACGAAGTTCAGGGCATCAGAAAATAATAAATAAAATAAAATAGAAAATAAAGGTGTCTCATAAAAATGTGATTTTTAGCGCCCCTCTTGTTACGAAAGTATATAAAAAGTACATGATAATGATGAGTGATAAATCTTCTACGATGGTACGGAACTTTAAAATACCACAAAGAATAATTAATGGTGTTTGTCTTTTGCATGTTTTGTGGAATTTACTGCTTTACTTCGGAAAAACAACATGCGACAATGCGGCAAATACAACAATAAATTGTACAATATATAGTCTACGTATGTAGGTTGCGTAGGTATATAACATGTGGCATGAGCAAGTACTTAACGACCTCCTTGGCGCAGTGGTGAGCGCTGTGTTTTATAAGTGGGAGGTCCCCGGGTTCGATTCCCAGCTGGATCAATGTGGGAATCTATAATTTCAGAATTTCTGGCCTAGTGTGAGGATTCGGCCGTAATCTAAGTACCGGCAAAGATGTGCTCCATGTAGCTATTCGTTCGTGTAGAAAGCAATTGAGGAGTTTATATGTATGACTGTGATATTAGGGGTAAAGTTTTATCATCTATACTAAAATTGTTAACGCGAAAATTGGATGAATGGATGAATGTTACTTATTAATCATGCCAGAACAGTTGAACGGATCTGGATGAAATTTGGCACAGATATTAAATTATAGTCAGAAATAACGAGCTACTTTTATCCAGGGAAATTAAAAAGTTCTTGCGAACACCAAAAAACCTCAATCTACGCGGATGAAATTGCGAGCCACCACTACAGCCCATTAACGTCCCACTGCTCGGCCCAGGCCTCCACTCTCATTATAGGAGAGAGGGAATTAGAGCTTAGACCCATCACGCTGCTCCAATGCTGGTTGGCGGGCTTTAACGACTGTTATCATGTTAGTGATAATAAACGGGACTTAGTGATAATAAACGGGACCGACGGCTTAACGTGCTCTCCGAGGCACGGGGGTGAAGCACCGCCAGAAACACCCAATACTTAATATGGCCCGACCCGGTACTCGAACCCGGGACCTTGTAAGCCGCAGTCAAACATTCTAGCCACTAGATCAACGAGCAGTGTAAATTGCGGGCACGAGCTAGTTATTCATAAGTGACACAAGTTGTCCAACGTAAAATTTTAAACCATTTCATTTCATTTAACTGCCATACTCGTAGCTCACTATCATCTTAAACTGCATCATCAGTCATCACGTAACAGGTAAAATCGCAGTCAAGGGCTAACTTGTAGTGGAAGAAATAAATGAAAATCTCTGAAAAAGGAAATTTCATTTCCGGAAGTAGAAACGAAATTGAACACCTGGTCTATATATATTGTCAATTTTATTAAAATGAGGCAGACTTCCTTGCGCCTCATTTCCGGGGTTTAGAACCTTTCTGGCAAATGTGACCGTCTTTAAGCTCTGAATTCCGTTTGGAGAATAAGGTTGGATTATTTCCGAATATTGATGGGAAGCTTGAGCCTTGTTTATTTTACACCAAAGCCATGATGGGCTGGTATTATAATTTTGTCAGTAAGCCAGTAGATATTTCCTAAATTTTGTGAGATAAGTAAAAAGTATGTAAAAGTGTGTATATCAAGTATTTAGGTCATCACTCATCACCCTATAACCACACAAATAATCCCGATGTCTCGTAGCTCTGTTGCGGCGTGATTGAAGGGCAAACCAATAAACTAACAAAAAAACTTTCACATTTACCATGTTAAGTGTGGGTAGTGAAACTACGTAAATCTTGTAGTTATTTTTTTAAATGTAGTTTAAAAAAATAAAGCTCAAAGACATTACCACCCCAAATAGTTTGTGTATGTGCAATTCACACACGGCAGAAGTGAAACTTCAGAAAAGTAGCCTACGAGAGCATGAGATAAATATTACTTGTATTCTATCTCATTTTCTCGCAGGCTAAATCCTATATATGTTTGTCTCTTTCTGGAATAGCATTTTAACCGACTTCCAAAAAAGGAGGAGATTCTTAATTCAGCGCGTATGTTTTTTTGTATCATTTTTTCGTTTCGTTGAATTTTAAATCACAACGATTCTAAAAAAGTTTCACTTCAAAAACAGATAATCTTTGCTGCTGACAACGTAGTACCATTAGTATAAGTATAAAGATAAGTTTATTTCATAAATATAGTGTGGGACAACTAAAGGTAATTTAATAACCTTCTAATATCAATCAATATGGATTTTTGTTTTGTATTTTTTTTATTTGTAAAATTGGCTTAAACAAGAGGTTTTCAAAATTAATTTTGAATTTGAGCCCATAATAATATCGTCGCAGGGTTTGTGGCTTTTTGGGTCAGATCATAACGGGAATATTAGGCGCCTGGGGCTAATACAATTTAAATTTAGGGTGTAAAATAACTTAGTTTTGTTTTAGTTTATTTAGCCTTATTAAATTTTGTTTGAAATCTAGTTTGTTTCACGACTTCTATGTGCAATGGTGAGTATTGTGATCTTATTAATATTGGAGCGTCCTAGGTTCGATTCCTGTCTTCGTCAGTTAGGGGATTCCGAAGGGTTGGAAATTCGTATTTTTTTTATAATAAAAGAATATAATATTTCCTTTCCAATCCAATCCAATCTAGCCTACGCTGTCCCACGACTGGGCAAAGGCCTCCATCGGATTCTTCCATGTCTCTCTATTTCCTTTGAATAAAATAATTATATATCTTCAATAAATTTAAATATTTTTTTCACTCTGTACGCTGAGTATAATTTATATATTATGTCACCGTAAGATTGTAAAAACCGTTAGATTATAATACAACGTTTTTTATCTCGATAGATTATAAACTTTCGACAGATTGTGAACCGTAACATACTGCTTACAATTTAACGCGTTTTTTTTCGGTAAATTGTAATATATTAGGTATATTAACCCGATAGAACCTAAGTACCCGGCCTGCGGCCGGGCACTACCTGAATATTCATGTCAAACCCTAACCTAACCTACAGTTCGCGCGCGAGTTGAATGCAGAGTAAATGTATGGTGATACTTACATTTACTCTGCATTCAACTCGCGCGCGAACTGTACAAGAAAGAGACAAGAAAACGTAAAAACAATAAATATTTCATTAATTAATACTCAGAACATTGAACGGTTCACAATCTTTCGACAGTTTATAATCTAGCGGGATAGAAACCGTTAGATTATAATCTAACGGATTTTACAATCTTACGGTGACATATATAATGTCTGCCCTGGTTCTAATGATTAGTACGTTCGACTGCAGCCGACGAGGTCCCAAGTTCGAGTCCCAGGTCGGGCTATAACAAGTATTGGGTGTTTCTGACAAGAAATTCTCAGTACTCGCCCGGAGATAGGAAATTGGCGGTGTTTCACCCCCGTGAAGCCGTTGGTCCTGTGCCTGATCTCTCTCCGGTCGTGTCGTATTTTCCGTCCCATCGCTCTATGAGAGCAAAGAAACAGAGAGTGCACACGCGTACGCGCACACACTTTTGCACTATAATATCCCCAGCGCAGATGGCTAATCTCTCCGGAGGTAGGCCGCCGTGACCGAAATTCGGTCTGGAGGACATTATAATTTATAACTCATTAGCTCGTATAAAGTATAATATGATATTCGGTCCTTCTGTGAAATTTAAGCCCTTGTTAATTTTAGTCCGCGCATGGAAAGGTTTATGAAACAAACTTTAAATTATTATGAGACATTTATTACCGACCAAAATCCTAACAAAGTTAATTACTTTGTAGCGAAACGCGTGCAAAATCAAGTTGGACATACGCGAGTGGCTTCATGAAATTAAAATATGAACTTCAAAAGCTTAGCTAAGGGCGAAAATACACTCCAGAAAGTACATCCATACTTATATTATTTAACCGATTTTGATGGATAGGTTGTATCCCGGGGAAGAACGTAGGCTACTTTTTATCCCGGAAAATTAAGGAGTTCCTGTGGGAATCGAAAAAACCTTAAAACTAGACACGTTTAGGACACTTATGAACAATTTATTGAAGGTTATACGCGTAAATTTAAAAGTTAAGATAGCTCCGGAGGGCGCATTACCCATACAAACGTAATACCCAAAATAATTTGTAATTCGAGAATATTTCCACCATATTATGCGATTTAAGATTGAAATTGTATTTATCTAGGTCCCCGCATAATTTTTTCAAAATACTCTCCCAAAATTAAATGTAAGCAAATTGCGTTTTGCATGTTTTAACGACATAAATGACATGTTTTCTCCTTATTTGTTTCATTTAAAAATTTAAGGAAAGATTAAAAACAAAATCGCGGGTATCATCTAGTAGCAAAAAACCCGCGAATGCGAAACGCCCACGCCGTATCATACTAATATTATAAATGCAAAAGTGTGTGTGTCTGTTGGTTTGTCCTTCAATCACGCCGCAACAGAGCAATGGACTTTTCGCATGGGTATAGTTAAGGACCTTGAGAGTGACACAGCCTACTTTTTACCAGAAAAAGTTAGGAGGTCCCGTGGGAATAGTATAATTTTAATAGATTAGTCAAAAATGTTGAATTTGGCAAGAAATAAAAGGTTTTTTATGTACATATAATATTTAAACTAGCTGGTGCCCGCGGCTTTGCTCAAATCTGGTTTGATGTTAATTGGTAAATAGAGGTTGAATTTTCAAAAATTCATAGTGGTTTAAGGTGTGCGTTGAAAAATCAGTCATACATTCAAACTTATATACGGAGCTGCACATACCTGCGCGACATGAAGAAACGTATTACATAAAACGCGGGCGTTTTGTGCGGACGTTTTATCATGTACCTACTGTCCGTAGTGTGTTTTCGCCAATTTTCGGAGTACAGTTTAGAATTTAGTTTGTAATTTTAAATAGGAAAGTTAAATAAGCGCTCCTCATGTAAGTTTAAGCAGTAAGCACACCGCTGCCCCGTATTACAAACTCGGAAACTTCAAACATAAACTATTATTTTAAACTTACATAATAATGAGCCCTGTGGTAGTGTGGAGATTGCTGCAGCAATAAGCCCGTTTTATATTTTTATACGTCCTTATTGCTGCAGCAATTTTTTTTTTTACTAGCTGATGTCTGCGACTTCGTCCGCGTCTATTGAGGTTTTTTAGTTCCCGTGGGAACTCTTTAATTTTCCGGGATAGGGAAGTTGCCTATGTGTTATTCCAGACTATCTCCGTGCCAAATTTCATCCAGATCCGTTCAGCCGTTGGGGCGTGTTTGAGTAATAAACATCCATCCATATATCCATCGAAACTTTCTTATTTATAATATTAGTATAGTGAGAAGTAAGATGTCAATCAATCAATCAATCAATCAACTGTGAGTACACTTATTGACGTTAAAAATTACTTACTTATAAAACATGATGGTGATAATCAGTTACGGTATCTTAAAACTATAGCTTTTCATTTTTTATGGTTCAGACTGTGTGTCAACCGCCCTATTACTAAGCTTCTGATGTCCGTCCGCCTGTCTGTCAGTGGGTTATATCTAAAGAGCTGGGACAGCTGTTTAATCAGTGTGTAAATTTCTATGGCCACTATAACAAAAAGTAATAAAAAAGGAGACCAAGTCCGAAGAGTTGCAGCGCCGAAGGAAGTAAGCAAGTATCGTTTCAGCCCCACGTGGGAGTAAATACCCAATTTAGCCCTTGACTGCAATCTCACTTACTGATTAGTTAGTATGCAGTTAGTTAGTTAACAATGATATTGGGCTAACTTGGGTATGGCAGTAATAATAAACCTATACCCTTAATCACAATATCATATATGTATGTCGTACTGGAACGCTGAATCGTTTGGGTTGTAACTAATAACGGCAAAAGCCTCCCACCACTCTAGACCAGAGATAATTTAGAATTCCCAAATCGACCCTATCGGGGATCAAAACCGAGACCTTCCGCTCATAAAACAGCGTCAACACTGTGCCAGGCAGCTCAAAAAAGTTAAGTGCGTTTATACGAGCTTAAAAAGGGGTTGCGGTGTAAAACCTTTTAAAGGAAGTAGGTCGCCTTCTACAGTGACAAAGCTATGGGTGTTCTGCATAATCTCGTAATGCGTGATATATGTACGCTTTCACGCGTAGACCAAGATAAGAAAATAAGTATTCATTTCCTAACTTTATAAACTAGGTGATGTCCGCGACTTCGTCCGCGTGGATTAAGTTTTTTCGTGTCAAATCCGACGCGCGACTGAATTTTACTCTTTACGAATAATTATATAATATATACCTAGATTTGTAAATGAGGGTAGAACGCATTTTTTATATTAATGAAAGCATGCTTGATACATTTATTTATATTAATTATATCATTTATATTCATCAAAATACATAAAATAGTCATGGAAACATAAACAAGTGTTACCATGGAAACATAAAGTCAATAACGTAACGGATACATTTTCATTTTACTCCCCATAAATTCTCATACCACGGGCTTAAATATGAAAATCGATTCTGAACGAGGTAAACTCCAAAAATTCCTTGCGTTTTCAAGTGTGAAAAGGAATAGTACATTATTGCAAAGGCTGGGAAATAGGCAATTGCAGGTCGAGTATGACTTCACTAATACGAGACAGGCAATTGCCATTTCCGCCGAGGCATATATAGTGCTTTTCTCAAAAGAATGCAGGGAAATAAAACATAGTTTTTATGTTATACATTAAATTTAATTTACCTTTGTCGCTAAATATAATTCATCTGGGGCTTTAATTAAAAATTGCTTTATGTTTTCGCCAGTAAAAATTTTCGATTTCTTGCTTTTGAATCCGGTCGATTGTCGTTTAAGAAAATTAGTTAAGTTTCCATAATTTTTCAAGTTAATGCCGTTTTTAACATGAATCAAATCAAATCAAATCAAATATTTTTTTATTCAAATAAACTTTTACAAGTACTTTTACATGAACTGTACATTTCAGCATGGAATAAATTGCCCATAATGTCGATGGCTTTTTAGTTTTAGCAATCTCATAAAAATACGCCAAAAATACTGTTTCGGAGAAAATGTTCACTTTTTTCTCGTTTTTCCAACTCATAAAAATTTCATATACTTTCATGTATTTTTCTTTGGACTTCGCTGGAAGCAGGTTTTCCATCGCCAATCAATCTCCATTTCACTCTCTGAACCGTTGGAACTCATTTTACTTATTATTAAATTTATATTGTTAATATGTAAATAACAAAATATCAAGACGAATTTTCAGCTTTGCCGAGAATTTTTTTCTTATCATCTGTGCCGACAGGCAAATTGTACTAAGCAATGAGACTATGGTATGCCAATAATGACAAGAGATCCGATCAAAGAGTATTTAATAACCCCAGCACGCCGTTTCATACAACATTGCAGGAGCGTTGTAATGTTCCAAATTCAAAAACGCTCCTGCAATGGATTTGATTTTCTTTGTCCGAAAATTCAATATTTGGCGTGTTCTTTTTTCGAAAATAATGACAATATATCCATGCATGTTTGAGAAAATGTTATTTAAACTACTTACTTTTTTATTGCAAGGCGATCGAAACCTACTTTGTTCAAAACTAAAAGTCTTTGTATATTTTTATGCTAGTGGTATCGGAGGTGATGTATGCACAGCGCTACGTGGAATCTAGTTCCAAATTCGTGAATATATTTTTGCAAGTGAACTTTCGCAGGAAATTTTTCTTAACGGACATTTTAGCAAACTAAAAACATTCAGTTGTTAGTTTAAAGCGTGGATGCTAAAGAGTTTTTAAGCATCTTTGATTTTTCACTTTTTTGTGGTAAATGATGATGCTTTCCAAGATGATCAAGTTATATTAAACCAATGTAAAAACTTAGAAAACGTACTGACTGCGTTCACGGCGCTCATCACTGCGCCAGGGAGGTCGTCTTCCAAATTTGAGTTATATCTGTACCAAATTCCATCAAAATGGGTCTTGAAAAGATATTAATAGACAAACACAGACAATTTCAAATTTATTACAAACTCTTACATATGGATTCTGAATTATTCCGTATAATATAATACAGATTTAAATACTGATACTCGTACATAATACAAAGTTAGTAACTTGAATGGCACCACAAGAATTCTCATTAACATTCATCCTACGCGTAGCGCCCATTTAAGCCTGTCCTACACCTTCCATTATGACGGACGGTTATGTAGAACTCAATTATTCAACTGTCTAACTTAATTTAAACGATGAATAATATTAATGAAAGAGTACATTTATAGGTACTCGTAATAAAACAGTAATTTGACTTTCCTTTGATTTGTTTTCTTGTTCATTAATAATATTATGTTTAGAAAATTTGAATACAAGAAGGTTTTAGTATAGATACGCGGGGCAGAAACCAAAGCATTTTAAGTTTGATGTCTCTGTTTGGTACACTTCCATCACGCTGAAACTACTGAACAGAGGTGCAATTATGTAAGAATTGTCGATCAAATCGTCAAAGTTCGGCTTCAAAGTAAAATAAACCTTAACGGCATTGAATTAGAGCTCAATTTTGTGTATCCATTTTCACACGTTTAGGTATTAACTCATTCAACTATTCAACACGTTCAACTATTTCTTGGTCTATAAAGTACATAATATATACAATTAATGTATTAGCAATAAGTTATTTTGAATGAGGACTGCTTAGTATAAACAAAAATATTTGATTGTTTGTATTTGCCCAAAGTATTGCTTTTCAACGTTGTTTACATAATACTTTAACCGAATTCCCTTTGCCGAATCGCTCAATGTTGATCACTGTTTAGTTATCATACAGTTAAAAAACATATTTTATTTAAAAATCTATGTAAATCACTAGTGGAGCCTGCACATTTCTAGTGAGACATCCGTGTGAATTATAGAAAAAACTTGCATAGTTTAACAGTTTTATTTTGCGTTGCTTTGGGTTTTAGAAATATTAATTAATATGTTCTTTAGAATGATATATAATTTATCTGTAGGATTTGCTAAAGTTATTGGTATTAATATCACCTGTGGTTAATAATTTCTTCTATTATCTTATCTGTAATTAGGTTCGTGATCATAGAAAAAATAAATAAGTGATAATGCCTCGTCATCGAAAGCATTTCTCATCAGCTGCCATAGTGCTCAAAGAGACGTCCACATTTAGGCAAATTAATCTTGCATGGACCTCCACAAAGCACAGCTCTTCTGCCGTTTGTGTTAAGCAGCTACCAGCTGCTGGCTTGAGACCGTCCATCTGCTTAAGAAGGTGACTCTGTTAAGGATATTTGAAGAACGAGAAAAAGTCTTGAAGATAACATTAAACTTTCCTTTAATGATCAACAATACTTTAATATTATTAAATATATGGAATAAGTATAAAGTATGTAATGTGCACAGTTGCCGCGTAAGTTAGCAATTAGCAAGTGGCCGGAGTGCGCGATGTCCCGCGCGTGCAAACCGGTTGCGAGGCATAGTCTCCAACAGACTCTATTGGTGCGCTCGCGGTGCGATGCCGCTATCACATTACCTTGGGTTTGATAAGCCTATCTGTATGTTGCTAAACTGTGTTGTTTATACGAATAAAACATCTGCTCCAAATAATTAGAAACACGCCGGCGTACCGATTTTACGCGTCGCCCGTTTTTAATTAAAAGTAAAGCAAGCCCGGGTCGCGATTGACTGTTAGGCTGGTATTGACTTCGTGATCTCTTTCAGATAGTGTTTGCGTATCATTCGGAGCAAATAACACACTGGGAATGAGGTTTACATTGGAATATACCCACTAAAATAGATTTTGTGATTTTTTTTTTGGAATATAGACCTATGCTTTGCGACAATCACATTGTGTAATCAGAAATTATTTAAAATATTGGTTTGCGGAAGTCCATCATAATGACGGAACTAGAAGTTTAATTCGCCATAATCCGCGACAGTAGGAAAATCTATGTGGTACAGTGTGCATCCCGCACCTATAGCCTGCGATATTCACCACACCACAGAAATCCCCAAAACCACCCCCAACGCACGCCCCACTCCTACACCGGAGCATCCCCAGGAGATGTTGACTCCACAATGCACGATTGCGAAATTCGCAATCGTGCATTGTGGAATATTTTCTAATTTCATTTAAGTAAATGAAATTATAAAAAATTATAAATCATTTATTTATTTCACATTTTTTTTCTTTTTAATCCACTACAAGCTAGCCCTTGACTGCGATCTCACCTGGTAGTAAGTGATGATGAAGTCTAAGATGGTAGCGGGCTAACCTGTTAGGGGCATGGCAGTTATATTAAACCCATACCCCTTCGGTTACTACACGGAATCGTACCGGAACGCTAAATCACTTGGCGGCACGTCTTTTCCGGTAGGGTGGTAACTAGCCACGGCCGAAGCCTTCCACCAGGCCAGACCAGGGAAAATTCAGAAATTATAAATTCCCAAATTGACCCTGCCGGGGATCGTACCCAGGACCTCCGTACGTTAAGGCAACAGCACTACACACTGCGCCACGGAGGTTGTCGAACTTAACAACAAAAACGTCAACATAGGAAACCTTGTGTCACCTAAGATACGTTAAGACTCAAAACCCTACCACCAGTTTTGAAAGCTGATTCAACAAAACAACTATAGAACGAAAACCTTCAAAACACAATATAAGACAGCAAAATATGATTAACTCAGCACCGAGTTATCCGTATAATATTATCCGTTATACAAACGAAATAAATAGTAAAAACAAACATGTTCAAACTAAGTTACCTGCGAGAACATTTCATTAAGCTTAGATTTTAATCCTGCAAACAGGAGTTTGCACGAGTGTAAAACCAACTTTGATGTTACTTGCATACAAACTTTGAGTCTGTTTACGCCTCAGGATTTTTTTGATATTTTCATACGCAGTTAAAGTACGTTTGATGTCTAAAGATCTAGCCCCACTACAGAGGCGCGGCACGTAGCAGTAAGTATTGTCTTTATGACGTCGTATGGAACTGGGCCCACTTAAGCGACGCAGCACGGAGATGCACTGCGCGACGCGGCCCCGTACCAATTCATACAATTAGTATTTACCGCTACATGCCG
Organism: Erebia aethiops; assembly: GCA_923060345.2. NCBI lineage: Eukaryota > Metazoa > Arthropoda > Insecta > Lepidoptera > Nymphalidae > Erebia > Erebia aethiops. The sequence goes on along the minus strand of OV281084.1, from coordinate 28,194,266 downwards.
CGCCGCGCCGCTCATCTCGAGTGGAGCTTGACCTAAAAAACGTTTTAGCATCCTCAATTATAATTATTGAATTCATAGCACGTATCGCACGACAAATCTAGCAATATCGTGTGCGCAAGGTGCAGAAATCCTTTGTGGGGTCGAGTGTACGTTATTATAACATGGTTCCAAAAGAGTTTCTAGATTTGCCATTACATAAACTTAAGTCGAGGTTATCGATGAATTTCTGAATGACAAAATTGCATTGAAGCAACCGGCCTCGCATCCAGTGACCCACAAGTCAGTGTAATACATGTAACATAATGTATGAGTTGTATTGTTACTAATTGTAACCTTTTTCTTTTATAAGAAAAGAGCAACTGCTGAGTTTCTAGCCGGCTCTTCTCAGTAGAATCTAGAACTATCACAACCGGTGGTAAAGTCTTAACTTATCATAAATGACAGAAGTTGTCCTACATGAAATAAATAAATCATTTATCATTTATCATGTAACAACAGACAAAATGTCGTGAGTCATGGTCTAGATCTAGACGTCACCCGACATTTGTACGGATTTCAACTCCTAGTAAATCTTTATCACTCGATCTCTCTTATCAACCCATTGCCGGCTCGAGGCTCGAGTCTCCTCTCCGGATGAGAAGGGTTTGGCCATAGTCCACCACGCTGGCCGAGTGTGGATTGGCAGACTTAACACACGTTTGAGAACATTATGAAGAAATCTCGGGCGTTCCGGTTTCCTCACGATGTTTTCCTTCACTTCCAAGCAATTGATTTTTAATTTATTATATCAGTGCGTGCCCGGGGATCGAACCCGCGACTCCGTACAGGAGGTCGAGTGTCTTAACCACTAGGCTATCGCCGCCTCCATAGTAAATACGAGGCTTTAATTCTTGCCTTTCAGATTTAAGCCACCCCTTAATCCGTTGAGTTAGCGAGGGTTACATAAACTACCTTCTAAAGGTAAGGTAATTAGATGACAAAACTAAATTAGTTGCAATCCACCCAAAACTTTGACACGCAATCTAAATTAAAGTTGCCCCAAGCTGCTCAATTTGCCCCCAAGCTACCCCATTTGCCCCGTTACGACCTGACCTAAAAAGTACAAAATTAATTTTATGACAAAGTAAGTATAGCTCGCTATAAAACAAAGTTAATAAACTACTAACAAGTTATTAAATTATTAATTTTGGGATTAGAAATTTTGAGGTTTTGTGGGTTTTGTTAAATATGTCAGAAACATAATGTGTTCTGAGGTTTAACCCTAAACAGCTAGCCTCCGATTTCGATCCACGCGGACGAAGTCGACTTCGAATGCAATATGCATTTATTTATCATTTATATAAATAAATAATTGCATATTGACCAACACAACAAATTAATTACAGTTAATTAGTTAGGTACTTATGTAGGTACTGTGTATATATTATGTCGTATACTAAAAGTATGGTTAATGGGTGACCTTCTCAGCCTGTGCCACAGCATGAAAGGTTTAATACTCAATACTCAATTTATTTCAATACATACTAATTTTATTGATTACATGTAGGATATACAGGTGTCTCTTATGTTACGTCATGTTTTGACTCTACCACCGATTCGGAAAACAGATTCTACTGAGAAGGACCGGCAAGAAAATAATTTAACTGACATACCCACCCCACGCATTTGAATAGTCCGCAACCATATGAGACTGCATCAGATCATAGTAGCATTAAAAATAAAAAAGTTTTCAAAAGATATTGTGTGAATTTTCCCATTTTTAGAAGAGATCTCTATGATTAAGATATCGATATTGAAGCATAAATTATAATGCAAAGTTGATAAACGTTCCTAATTAGAGTAATCTTATGATAAAACTTCGAAGTTCCGCTCATTATTGTGTTCCATAATAAAACACAACCTTGGGTATTTAGTGTTAAAGTTTTAACGGATTGGGCTCGAAATTAAAATAGCCCACAAGTTAAAATACTTTAGCGTCTGACGTTCGAACCGTACTTCACCATTAGTGCGGGACAAAGAATTTAGTGTTTAAGTTTTTAATGACTGGGACTTCAAAGTCCCACAAACTTATCTGACCCGGGGGCCAAAATTGAAACAAATTCTAATGCAATTTTTTTTTAATCTAGAGTCAACATGGATATTTACAATTACTCAAATATTATTTACAAAAAATAGCCACATTTCATATTTATATACTTAGATAGCTTTTACCCGCAGCTTCGCTCACGTGAAGTTTGATTTTCATAAAAATTTCAAACCGCTATAAGGCTTTCTTAAGGGCTGAATTTCGAAAAATCCTTTCTTCACGTATATCCACGTCGTAAAAACTATATGTACACACATTTATACCCAATTTCAGCTCGATCCGTCCAGTGGTTTGAGCTGCGCGTTGATATATTAAATGGATAGATAGTCACCTTTTCCTTTTATATATTTATATAAATTTAACACTTAAGGCGAGTCACCTCAGCTCAGCGGTGAAAACTGGTTTGCTAGATCAAATTTTTTCGGTATTTACTATTAAATAACGGTCTTACAAAAAATATCCGATACACTTAAAGATATTGTCTAAAGAATGTGCTAATTTGTTACACGATAGGATGTACTTTACTCGATCAAAAAAAATCTTGAAACAGGCTAAATTAAAAGTTTAAAACGAATTTTTTATTAATAAAATTTTCCACTTTGCTCATCATTTTTATATGGATAAATTCCTCTTGAAGTATTAATGAGAACCTGCTAAAATTTATTTCAAACTGAAGTCCTATATCTATTTAATTCAAATTAATCCCAGAACTTGAACGTTGCCAAGCGGTTTCAGAATATACCGCGCTGCCCGCTTCCCCGCCAGTCTCTACGAGAAATGTACCGCGAGACGCGCGGGCGGCACCCCACACCTCACCTCCTAAAATCTTGCAGGTGACTCGCCTTAATCAAAAACTACATTAAACATTTCATCCTAACCGCTGCAATGAGGTTATGTACCCAGAACGTTGGCTGCGTTACCGCGCTGAATAGCCAAACTTATTTGTTGACTGAGGTAACTGCCAGCCTTCCGATTACCTGTGGACTCTGTAAGACGAGAAGATAAAAAGGCACAAAAATGAAATTATTTTCTATAATTTCATACTTGCGCCTCTCGGTTCTTTCTGCAAAGAAATAACCTGCATAATATCCACGATACCACTTTGCAGCGCTGCCACGTCTTCACATAATACGAAATCTTGGCGCGTATTATTCGCACGAACAAACTACTCCTGTTACGCGGAGCGCCTTTGTTGCGGAAACTCTGTGCATGTGGGATCAGTTTCATTGCACTCGCACGTGTAGCGGGGATGTCGCATATTATTTAGAGTAATCCTGCGCTGAATTTTAATGAAGGTTGTCTAAGAAGCAGTAATGGCTTAGTGGTTTAGACACCATACCTCCTTTACGGGGTCGTGAGTTCGATCCACGGGCACGCACCTCTAATGTTTCGGAGTAAAGGTACCTACTTTAATATCCCTTGCTTTAAAAAACCTTGGTATTGAAGAGGTCTGGCAGGATTATGTTCAGGTACGATGCCGTGTAGAAACCAATCTTGAATATAAATCTAAGATTGGTTACGCACGTTGGTTTGTTGGTGGTGGTGATTGGTAAGATATGGCATAGTACCGGAACTAGTCACGGCCGAAGCAACCCTGGTTCTTCCAGATATGTCTGAAGACTATAATTATAATTACTTAATGGCTCTTGCTGAGAATCAAGTTCGGGACCTCACACTTATAACACTTCAACGCTCACTACTGTAAAAGTGGTGCAAGGAAGGTTGTTGAAACCCTGTGGTTTACATGTTTTCAACACTATTGGAATGTATTTACACAAATTTGTAAAACCAACCATTCTACCACAGAACTGCGAGAAACCGTCTGCGTTGGTAGCCTATGTGGTTGACGTCCAATCTGCTCGTACGAAGCGTTTTTGCTAGACGTTTCTGATACGAACCGCTAGGGTGTGGAACACGCTCCCAGCGCACGTGTTTCCTGCCACTTATAACTTAAGTACCTTCAAGGCAAGAGTAAATAGGCATCTTCTAGGCAAGCGCGTTCCAACCTAGACTTCATCACTGCTTTGCACTAAGCATGATTGTCGTCAAACGCAAGCCTTTCACGCAATAAAATAAAAAATAACCAAGCAAATAATAAAGATAATATTATATTTGGCAGCCCTACAATAACTTTGCTAAACTTACACCCATGTAGTGAGCAAGTTTCATAAACTAGAAGTGTTATGACGGAAGTTTTAGTGTGTCTGTGTCTGTAAATATCTTCATACCATTTCTGGATCAGCAGAATTGTTTTGTTGTTTCCCAAAATAAATTGCTGTGCGTAAAACTATATTTATTAAGCCTGGTTTTATAATATATTTGATTATTTTTTATCCCCTACAAGTTAGCCCTTGACTGCGATCTCACATGATTGTAGGTAACTGATAATGCGGTCTAAGTTGGTAGCGGGCTAATCTGTTAGGGGCATATAGTTATATTAAACCCATACCTCTATTCAGTTTCTTCACTGCATTGCACCGGAACGCTGAATCGTTTGGCGGCACATCATTGCTAGTATAGGTTGGTAACTAGCCACGGCCCAAGCCTCCAGCCAGGCCACCAGGGCACCTGTTAGTGGCATGGTAGTTATATTAAACTCATACTCCTAATCGGTTTCTACACGGCATTGTACCGGAACGCTAAATCGCTTGGCAGCACATCTTTGCCGGTAGCGTGGTAACTAGTCGACGGCCGTAGCCTCCCACCAGGCCAGATCAGGGAAAATACTGAAATTATAAATTAACCCTGCCGGGTATCGAGCCCAGGACCGTCGCACTTAAAAACAACACAAGAGATTGTCGAACTTAATTAATAAAAATAATGTATTTCTGTGGGTTATTTTTTCGCAATTGTCAACTGCGATCTCACCTGAGTGATGATTCAGTCTTAGATGGTAGCGGACTTACCGGGTACCAGTATGGCAATTATTGTATTCAACCCATGCCTCTAATCGGTTCCTATCAGCACAATACCGGTGCCATAATCTTACTAATAGGCGGTACGTCCACCTTTTCAACGGATTTTTACGAAATTCGATATATTCGGTTTGAGATTGGGTTGCATCCCTGAAAAAAGGCTACTTTTTATCCCGGAAAATCAAAGAGTTCCCATGGGAAGTTTGAAAAACCTGAATACGAGCGGACGAAGAAACTAACAGGCGTCACATTTTCTTTTAGAATCACACCCAAGCAAATTCTAAGAGAAAAATATAACTACAGTATACGGAAGTCTTTGTCATTCCGTACGTTGGACCAAAAAACGAAAATCTAAATTTTCGCCGAGCAAGCACAAAGGCCTTTTAATACAGGGCGTGACGTTTGCCCTATTTTCCCTTATTACCATCCCCTTTTAAGGTTATGGGGACGTCTAAGAGATTCAGAGAGGATCAAGCGTAACTACTAGACGTTACGATGTTTGGTGCATTTCTAACATTCCAAGTCCCTTCTGATTTCTTTATTTTTTTACTATTTACGATATTTTTACGTTTATTGAAAGCAATACAATAAAACTTAAAGCTACCTAGCCTAACCTAATTACTATATAAATCAAGCCCGCGTGGAATGGTGGCATAAATGCTGGCTGCATTTCTTTTAAAGAGGTTTCTGACTTTAGTAATATTTTAGACAAGACTTCGTTCGCGTGGATTAGTGTTTTTTTACTTTTTTTTTTATCAACTAATAGTTAGCCCTTGACTGCGATCTCACCCGATGGTAAGTGATGATGCAGTCTAGGATAGTAGCGGGCTAACCTGTTAGGGGCATGGTAGTTATATTAAACCCATACCCCTTCGGTTTCTACACAGCATCGTTCCGGAACGCTAAGTCGCTTGGCGGCACGTCTTTGCCGGTAGGGTGGTAACTAGCCACGGCCGAAGCCTCCCACCAGGCAAAAACTTGCGTCAACTCTTCAGTTTTATGGGATTATGAGCTAATGTCCTTCCCCGGGATACAACCTATCCCTGTACCAAATTTCGCCATAATCGATTGAACACATGGACCGTGAAAGCGTAGCAGACAGACAGACAAACACACTTTCGCATTTATAATATTACTATAGATTTGTAAATTTTTCTCTACACAGTAAAATTTTCCTGTGGTAGCGTCCCGAGTTACCATAGGGGAGAAGTTTTCCTCATTATCGAAGGTTATGATACCCTACCATATTTTACCAAGCGATTTAGCGATCTGGTACGATGCCGTGTAGAAACCGAAGGGTTTAATATAACTGCCATGCCCCTAACGGGTTAGCCCGCTACCATCTTAGACTGCATCATCACTTACCATCAGGTGACATCGCAGTCAAGGGCTAGCTTGTAGTGGATAAAAAAAAAAAATTACCACTTAACAAGTTTTTACTCGCGGCTTCTCTGACATTAACAATGATTTTCAAACCCCTGTTTAACTATATTTTTGGGAGGTTTAATTTATTTATAATATTTTTTTCGAAACTTTAACCTGATAGCCCGAATAGAAAGCCGACTTCTAAACTGCTAAGCTATCACTGATTTTTGAGTACTCAGGATGCATTCACGCTTCGCTTTAAGCAGTATTGTTTTAAAATTGACGTTTTATATGATTTTACTTGACGGCCGTAAAATAAGGATTATAATTCAGATACAAGAGCATCAACAATATAAAAATAATTCTGCTTTATGCGATGGTAGTAGGCCTCCAATATCTACACTGTATTACAAGTATGATACTATTGTTAATAATATTAATTTGCTGCCAACCTACTTATCTTATGGCCACGATGATACTTGTAAGTTTTTACGTAAGTCGAGAACGAAAGCAACTTTGCATACGATAAGCGACTAACAAGACTGTTTATATTTCGTAAGTTACTCATATAAGCTAGTTACGTGAGTAAAACTAAAATCCAGGCGCTGTGTGTAAAAACAAACATGTTAAAATGTTAAAGCCGCAAAGTGTGCAAAGCGTAACTACGTACACGCTGTTAATATTGCGGTAGCCACGACCCAAAAAGTTCGGTGTTAATTTTGGCTTCGTGGCGAGTGTCCATAATAGCGGGTAAACTGTATTTTTTATTCTTATGTTTGAGATTTTTCTCATTAGGCACTTTTTAGGGTTCCGTACCTCATGAAGAAAAAAGTAACCTTTATAGGATCACTTCTTTTCCGTTTGTGTGTCTGTCAACCAATTTTTCTCTATTGAAACGGGTCACAAACCGTGTAGGGGTATGGGTTTATATAACTGTCATACCCCTAACAGGATGGCCCGCTTTCATCTTAGACTGCATCATCACTTACCATAAGGTGAGATTGCATTCAAGGACTAAATTGTAGTGAAATAAAAGAAACTGTAGCAATGAGAAATACGATTCAGAGAGAGCTGGCTAAAAGTATACTATACTTTTGCGAAATTATACCATTATATTGTTATTCCGCTAATGAAAACGCGTTATTATTTTTCCATTTTCTCTGAAACACGCCGGAACAATTCCGTGTTTCCTGGGGCTTAATTATTTTTCATTTCGCGGCGAAAGTTTTGAAATAACACATTCTCATCCAGTGTGTTGGTATAATATTTGGCTGAATCATTCGTTATTTGTATCTTTTCTATGTGTAGACTGTAGGTATTTCTCAATAATATGAAAAAAAAATATATATTAGTCTTGTTAGACCTCCCTATATACACCAGTTTTTATCCAACTTCAAAAAAAAGAAGGTTCTCAATTAGACGCGTTGGTTTAATTTTTTAGTTACACAAAATTATCGTTAAATAACTACCTTTAAAAACATCAAACCTACTTACTTATTATAATACTCGTATAATAAATGCGAAAGTGTGTTTGTTTGTCCTTCAATTACGCTGCAGCGGAGGAACGCATCGACGTAATCGACGCGACCTCGTACAGCCTACAGTAGGTTAGATGTTTTAACCACTAGGCTATCATCGCTTAAATAAAAACTAGCAAGGATATTCTTGATCTTATACAAGACAGTCACAAGTGATCTTATACATATTGGAATAAGTAACAGCATGTTTCTATTGAAACAAATCATTTACAATTCCGCCTTAAATAAAAACCTCAAGTAGGCGGTGAAACCATTCATCTTGTGACGTCACCACGTCTTAAAGGCTGTACTAAAGTCAGGTATTAATAGCTACTCGCGTTCTCGTCCTTTTGCTCATTTCACTGTGTAATTATTTCTGGTGGTTTAATTTTTATGCCAATTTTTCTTATTTTGGTGTGTAATTTGTCTTGTGGGGTAAGTCAAGGACATATTTTTACTTTACTCGATGATTTTCTCAACTCCGCTCGCGTGGATTAAATAAATAAATAAAATAAAATAGCCTTTATACGTTACAAAAATACACATAGATAATGCAATTCAGTTCAAGTTACCATTTTTACAATTGCAAATTATAATCAGCCACTGATATAATTTGCAGATTGAAATATAAATTAAAGTTAAGAGTTTAACTACTAATTATTACAATTAATTACATAATTCTATTAATTAAGATAATTCATATAATACTCGTAACATTCCAATTACGAATTAAAAAAATAACTAAAATATATTATTAAAAGGAGTCCCTTTAGGCAAGATTCCGAAGATACTGGCAGCGTTCCCCCTTTGAATAGCTAGACTTATTATTTGTCCGAGGTAGCTGCCAGCTCTTCGGTATAATTACATAATTATATTTTAAAACTACATTAAATTAGAAATTAAAATCACATCATTAAATTAATCGTGTGGTTTAATGTGTTTTAATCCCGCAAGAACACTTTAAGTTTGCGAGATCAAACGTAATGTGTTAAATTCAGGGTATAAGTTATCTCCACTTCAAACAGCTAAATTATTTCAGTTGTTGTGGTGAAGAAGTAACAAACATCCAAACATACAAATACAAACGTACTAAAATACAAACATCTTCACATAATTATTATATAATATGACTAAGACAAGCTTAAATACCAGAGACTACATCAGCGTGGAATTTGCTTTTTTCCAAAAAAGGAGGAGGTTCTCAATTCGGCGCGTTTTTTTTTAAATGTATGTCGGTGCATATCTCCGTGTTTTCTGAACCGATTTGAATTTTTTTTTCTATCAGTCTTTAGAGGAAGCTCTTGAGGTGTTCCCATAAAAAATTCTGACTCCAAATCTTCAAATCTGACACTAAAAAGATCAAAATAAAAATTCTTTCCAAAAACCGAAATCCAACGCCAATATGTTGAAGTCGGGCGGGTATAACAAGGATAAGCAAAGTTGACGCATCAGGCTCGCCCGACTTCAACATAGTGGGTAAAAAATTATTTATTACTTTACTGTGGTGTTGGAAGTCGGTTTTTTGGAAAAAAAAATTATTTAGTAATCCTATATGAACTCCTTAATCCGATGTAAAGAATAGCCTTTATCATACTCATCATTCTTTAACCATAAAAAATCGCGTCGATCTGTAGTATCGTAATAGCAGAACTGAAAGGCAAACGAAGAAATCAACGAGGACGGGAAACATCTAGTAAATAACTAGAAAGTATACAATTGTTTTATCCTTTTCTAGAACCATTGTATGAGGACCTCTACAGACTACAAGTGCTACAAGACAATTAAAACTTAGGTAGTGACGTAAGTGGTTCCACAATGGACCTCTTCCCTCGTTCATCCCTTACACCGAGATGCGTTGTATGAATAAAAGATACGCCCCATGTACTGTATTGTTGGATGGAACACAATATCACAATGTACACTAACACTACACTTCACTACAAGATAATGGAAAGCAAACAGTAAGGAAACGTGTCGTAGGTTACAAGTGGTGATACTGTTCAAGAGGGGAATTATTTGTATGCCATTTGGGTACTATGAGAACAATATTAGTGGTAATGAAGGAACTAGAAGTTTAATTTAACCCGCGACAATAAGTAAATCTATGTAACTAATAGGTAATGCCGCGATGTCGTCTACGCAAGGTGCAGAAATCCTTAGTGGGATCGAGTATTACCTTTTATAATATGGTTCCAAAAGAGCTTCTGGATTTGCCAGTGCACAAATTTAAAAAAACCGTAAAAGATCACTTGTTGAATCAGAATCATTTTACATAACAGACAAACAGACATACTTTCGCATCCATACTAATAAAATAAATGCAAAAGTGTCTCTCTGTCTGTCTGCTTCGATTTCACGGCCCATCTGTTCAACCGATTTTGAGGAATTTGGGTATAGAGGTAGGTTATATCCCGTGGAAGGACATATGCTACTTTTTATACCGGAAAATAAGAGTGCCTGCGGGAATAAAAAATCTTAATCCTCGTGAAGGAAGTCGCGGGCATCATCTAGTTTATAATATAACGTATGGATTTATGTTAGTAGTTATGGCCCCGATTGAGGTAAACAAGTATAAAAATTTAGTATTTTTTATTTCCAGAATGAAGACTTAACGTTTTCCACAGGGAAATATCTTCGTTCCACGGAAAAAAATTGTAGATATTTCATAGAGCAGGTTATATTGTTTTTAATCTGTTATTTATATGACAGGATGAACTAACTGACATAGATATATATGTCAGTGTACAGCTTAAACTACTATAGCTCTGAAAACTTGAGGTTTTATTTTTAAGTTTGTCTATTAACTCACCCCCACCCATTGAGTTACATTTAAAACATGCACCATAAATTAAAATAAGAAATGTGAATTAAGTTTTGATTCCCGCGGGAACTCCTTGATTTTCCGGGATAAAAAGTAGTTTATGTCCTTCCCCAGGATACAATCAATCCCTGTACCAAATTTCGTCTAAATCGGTTAAACAGTTGGGCCGTGAAAGCGTAGCAGACAGACAGACACACTTTCGCATTTATAATAGTAGTATGGAAGTATGGCTACACAAGTTATTTCCATAAAGATGGCAAAATCCTTCTTTGGGTTCGAGTTCCGAAGAAATCCAGATAATATTTTACTAATAAAAGCTACATCAAAAAGTTTAAATCAGCTGCTATTCAGAGTCGTTTTTCTTTCGAAAAGTTCGCTCTCTTAATTTCCTTTCATAGTAGAGATTAAAATTCATTACTCATCCATCCTCAGTTTCAGCGAATTTTTAAGTCACCTAATTAAAATTTCCTAAAGCACTTTACTCGCTAGTGCAAGATAAAAGCATCGTAAAGTGACGACTTTATCAAAGGCTTAATGCGTACAATTTAATTAAAAAATCCCCATCAAAGTTAAATCTTAAAAAAGGAAAACATAAATACCTTTGGAGTAACATTTGGTCTCATTTAACCACTTCAAACGTAACATTTCGTAGGCGTCACGTCTGAACAATTCTTTTACTCTTTGGATCACAAAATATCAAGTCACTTATCACAAGAAACTACACAACTCACAACGTCAACGTTTAGAAATGTTCATAGATTTTTAAAAAACGAAATTTTTTGAATCTGAATTTCGTTTTTTAACACGTTACTCAAGACCGCTCGCGTCCGCGATCAGACGGCAACTGAAGGCTGAAATGTGATACGTTATACGAACCTAATTTCACGGGGCGGGAATTGGTGACTCGATTGCAGCCTTCAAAGTTGATACGTTTAAGGGAGGGTAGATGGCGTTGCTTAGGGAGGCTCTTAGCGAAACATTAGGAAATAGGTTAACAGGTTATCGAGTATAAATTTTATGGCTTCCACATTTATTATGTAAATAGTAGAGTATCACTCTTAGATTAAGGATTTTTGGTTCCCGCGGGAATTCTCTAATTTTCCGGTATAAAAAGTAGCCTATGTGTTATTCCAGACTATAAATTATCTCTGTGCCAAATTTCATTCAGATCCGTTCAGCCGTTCTAGCATGATTGAGTAACAAATATCCATCAATCCATCCCAACTAGCACAAACTAGTTGCTTAAGAGCTTTGGAGCCAATCCGATTATTCCCAAAGGTGCCAAGCTCAAGCGCCAGAGCGTGCAATGCAGACCTTATACGGCCGCTTTGCAGTCAAAGGGGCACAACTTTTTGCAACCTCCAGTTCCATTAGAGCTTCATAATAGTGGCATAAAAGCGCCACAGGAGCTGCAACTAATAATTAACACCGCACTAAAGCTCTTGTGGCGCTTATTGAATGAATGACAGGTTTAACTGAACGAATAAGGATCACTCATCATTCACCTTGTCTCTCATTTATTAAATACATCTGTTGTTCCTGAGTCAGACATTACAGAATACAAATAAATAATAAGTGAAGTGAAGGTAAGTGTTTTTGAGTTATATTTTGTATTTTAAGCAAGTGGCTAAAAACGCAGATCAGTTTATCGTGCAAATAGTTGATATTATTGGAGTATTTTTAACGCACCTCAATAATTACCTCAGAATATCGTAAAATATGTAAAATATTATTATTTAAATAATATTATATCACATACCTACACGATATTGAAATTACATACTTGACTACATTTTTATTTAGTAAGTTGCTGGTTCTATATTTAGTTATATTTGACTACAAATTGTGATAAAAACCTATACATTTCTCAAGTAATGATAAATAATTGTCTTGTAAACATGGCGTCTATGAGAAGCAGCTTTAACTTGCAACTTTAACCTTAATACTTCCTCTCTGCGCGTCAAAGCGTAAAGTTTTACTCTTCTGAAGGTCCAAGTAACACCTGTACCACTAATGCAGTTCAAGTCTTTACAATCACTTTTATTTCGTACTTAATGCAGGTATCGAACCACACTAATGGTTATTTGATTAGAGATCCGTAGAACTCTTTGAAAACCCTAAAATACGAGGATCATTTTTATCTGCTTCTATATTTTTCGCTCTTTCAATTGTTTAACACTTACTATGTCTTACTATGTTTTCAGAATGCCTTTCAAAATAATTCAAACTTATAATGAACAACAAAATAAACAAGAACTTTGCATCTGTCCATCTACGTGGGAAAAACACGGAGTGTTACACTGGCCGAACAAAAAAAGTAAAAAATTATGTAAAATAGAAGATTCCACTCCACAACCAAACTGGACTAAAATAAACTGCATTGTTAAAAGGAACAATATTATGTCGTACGAAATTGCTGACAAGCAGTTGACAGATATGTTAGATTGTTCGACAACAGAACAAGAAGCCACAGAACTCTTACCAACGCTCTCGCCACACCTTATCGGACCAACCAACAAACTTGAATATTTCAACATTATAGCCCAACAGGTACAAACTTCAAATAAATTTAAATTTCTTTAAGCCAATATTCTCGATAAAAACATTACTTACCCTCCTTTTTACGCAGTTGGGTATTATTTGTATTAACTTAAGACAACTGATTCAGCTTTTTTAGCGCTTCTCTTGCCTTATCTTAATTACTTTACACATGTGCCCGAGACAAGAACAAACGCTGCGCTTATAATTGATAGTTTGTTTAATAAGTCACAGTCGTTACGATTTTTAAAACTTCAACAAAACTGTTGTTGCGAATGTAACGTTATATCTTATGCTATTTTAGTCAGTATCTGTACACATTTCGCCCTTTTCACACATCTCTTGCTGAGTTATTGTTACGCATGTTCTCTGTGTTATTTAATTAAAACTTTCAAATATTTGAATTGCAAATACGTGTGCAATGGTACGGTTTATCTCATTTATTTCTTCTTTCTTTTCTTTTTGTTTTGACTACAGTGAAAATGTTTTCCTTATTTTTAGGACTTAAATCGTGGTGCTGCTACAGTGTCTAATCCGTCGGAACAAATCCAGATTCAGGAACCCTTAAATGCTGATGCTGTAAATGAACCTACATCTGTAGTTACTGTTAACGATGAAACTACTTCTGTTCCCTTAGTAGTTATTGACCCTATAGATTTGGAGAAAATTACAAGCAACCAAGTTGAGATCTACAAAAATCAGGAAGCAATTTTGAATGATTTCACATTACTAAAAGATAATTATAAAGAAGTATTAGAAAATCAGCAAAACATATTGATGGCCATTGCCCAAATTTCAGTGAAACTTGATACTTTTATAACTGGACAATATGAACCAAAAGTTACCAAATTAAGCGATTCTATGAAGAAAACACCTGTTAATAACCGATTTTATTTAAAACCTATACGAAATATCGAAGAACTATCCAATTTAGAGGCAATATTAAACGACGGCAAGATGAAAGAGGACTATAAAATCAAATATAGTATTGTGTGCCAACCAGGAAAAGCTGAAAACTGCGCATATCAACTAGTTGATGTGTTTTTTACCAGAGAATTTCTAACCAAATGCTCTTGGTCGGGTAGCGCAAGAGGTGAAGGCACAAAAGTATGTTTAAAACAGTATAAAAATGTTTTACAACTGTTTTTTGAACTGATTTACGAATGTGACCATACATACACTATTGCTGGCAATGAGAAGTTTTTTAAATCGGTTCTAAAAAACGCTACAAAGCGTAAAAACTCTAAATTACAAAGATCTTCGACTTGCAGAAATAGTTACAAAAGACAGAAACTGTGTGAAAATTTTGCAAATAATAAAGAATCGTCAGAAGAAGGAACTTCCAACGAGGCCCAAAATCTTGTAAATGAAGCCAATGAAGAAAACCGAGAGAATATTCCTCAGCAAGAAACAACTTCCCAAGAAGAAAATGCGCAAGTTTTGGACAGTGTTGCGATTGAAGATAGTGTATCTCAGGACAACCATGTCCCAGAACTTCCAGAACAACAGAACGTTTCCGGACAAGAAAATGACTTAAAAGACATAGTTTAATAATCACCAAGGATTTGTATTTTAATTGTTACTCTTAAGTGTTAAGCAAGTAAAAAGGTTTAAGTACAGAGAGTTATCGTCTGTATAACTTTCTTTTGTTAATTATTCTTAATAAGATTTTTTTAAATTCTGTTTACATTCGTATGGTTATTGAGATTTGTGAGTGATATAATTCCTTTTAAAAGACTTCTATTACTTTTGATATTTTTTAGTTAGTCGTTTAAGACACGTGTACTCAATAGTTTATATATAGTTTTAGGTAAGAAGGTTAAATTTAGAAAGTATAATTACTGTAGAATATTTAATGAGACTTCATGCAGACTTACACACTGATTGTATTGAGGTGGTACAACTAATAAGACTGAAACTTATTGCCATACGTAGATTTATTTATATTGCTACTTTAGACTTATAGCCCAAGAGCCAGCGACGGCCAGACCTTCGTTATTTTATAAAAGCTGAAAAATTTTCTGTGCATGCCCCGTATACAGGTAAGAACGACCAGCGACTGAGTTTGGGTTGTGGTAACTTTATCGGGTAACAAGTATATAAAATAACGAAGGTCTGGCCGTCGGTGGCTCTTGCTCTATTAACCTAGTTTGACAGTTGGCGTAGTTAGTAGTGCGTCTGTGTGTGTGAAATGTTCAGAATATTTATTTTTATATTATTAATAAACGTGTTGATTATGTAAATTATCAAGTAATTTGCCAAAGAAACATGTTGATTTACATTCAAATATTTGGTCTATTTCGATTTACCATGTCAGACACATGAAAAGACACAATGTTGTGAAAATATTATTTAAATTGTTTTAGAATTCACCTAGTTTAATTATATTTTAATAATGTCAATTATGGGTCAATTTGCCAATAAAACCAGTTGATTGTATCTCAAATAATTTTTATTTCAATTCACCAATACAATTATACAAGAAGCGCTTCGATTGTACTGGTTACAATGTGTGTAGTAAAGGAACAAAATATAAATCCGATTCATATCGAGTGACCACAAGTTTACATTTAACATCAAACGGCGAACACACGTAATCTGAATTTAAAACTGATTTATAGTTGCTTTTGAAAATATTTAGATAAGAGGAGAAGATTGGAAGGTCAAAAGCATTTACTAAATTATCAAATTTCTTACAATAAATATAAATTTTATTTTCTTCAACTTTGATACATATCACCTCCATTACTTCTTTTTTAACAGTTAAAAAATATTTATCTGCCCTTTGATTAGATAAAATAAAACCCTTGAAATGTAAAACTAAATTCTTTGTGGTTTTTTTTACATACGGGTAATTAGAATGTGTCTGGTCAATAAATTGTTCATGATCCATAATTTCGTACTCTTTAAGTCTTTTAGCAATTTGAGATAGTGGTTTATTACCTTGTCTTAACAAATTTTTTATTAAGTATAATTTATTTTCAAATTTATATGCATTATATGTTTGTAACGTTCCGAAACGTCGAACTTCAGCAACAACATGAGTTAAGTTGTGAACATTGCTGGTTACATAGTCAATACCGTAAAAATCCTTATAATGTTTCGTAAAGTATTCCAAAAGGTCCACTGCCAAAGGTAGCAATGAAAAGTATTCCTCACTAGAACATATTGTTATTGCACAAAATAATGTAAGAAAATGTTGCATAGCATCTTTCTTTAACACTTTTTGTAATATCGCCACACTTAAATAATGAAAGAAGGTTCTAAACTCTGACCCTTTCCAATGACTTAAACTGTCCAAACCTCGAACAGCTCTATGGATCTCAGTTGGAGTTTTGCAGGAGTTTAAGAAAATATTAACTGCGTGGATATCACTCGCACACCATTTAGTAACCTTTTTACCGAAATTGCCATCTCGCCATCCAACGAGCAATCTTTTTACTATACCCAAGTCAATCAAATGCAGGGAATCGGAAACAGGAAATGCTTCTATCATGTCAATCGGTAGTTTTAATAAAGGTGAGTCGAATTTGTGATGGTTTCCATACTTCTTTTCTCTAAAATCCTTGTCATTCCGTAATGGACAGTTGGTGTCAGGAAATATCACAGTGTGCGAAACATGCGAATATTCTCCCACAACTGTACACTTAAGGCAACCATGTTTTCCGTTATAATAACACACACCTGGAAAAAAACATACAAAAGAGACTAGATCCGAAAAACTGTAATTATACTAGTATTTACAGCTTTTCGGATCTAGTCTCATAATGTAATGACATAATCTTGAATAAACACGGCGGTTACAATAAAACCCCATAATTATTAGACTTGATTTGACACAATTGGGAAAGAATAACGATATCTTCTCCCTACTTGCTTATAAACACATTATGGCAGATAGCAAGTAGATACAGGTGTATACCTACCTTTTATCATAGCTCTGGCAGGAGAATCGCACACAAAGCATCTTAATGACACTGAAATTTTTCTATTTCGTATGTTAATGCCATCGTAAAGCATACTGCCCATTTCTTCAATAAAAACTTTTAAAAATTCATGCAAATCTTTTGGTTTAGCTGAACCTAGATAAATTCCACAAATGATAGGACTTAAGTGAGGCATTTCAAAAATACTGCACAATATGGGCCAAAATTGTTGTTTGGAGCTTTTGTAAATAGGTAGTCCGTCTATATTTACTAAAATCGATATATTTTCCAGTATAACTTTAGAATTCTCTAAACTTTTTATAATACTATTTTTCAAATTATTATGCCAGTATTCACCAGGATCGACGAAGTTTATTGTAATTTCTCTTGGTGTACCAAGTAGTGAGCGTGGATCTTTAGGCATAGCGTTAGGAGTAATTTGGTTTAAAATTTGAAATAAATCTTTTAAAGCTGCATGACTACATTTGTGTTTCAGCGCCCAAATTCGTATTTGCTCGCGATAGCTCCATTTTCTTTCACATTCGACATACTCTAGTTTATATTCTGCATCGCTGTCTAAGTCTACATTATTGCATCTAGAAGAAAGAAACAAAAAATTACGCAAAGAAGGTTATTTTACTTCAATTTATAATATGCCACAACAAGCTATAACATACTTTTCCTCTGTAACTGGTCCGTTATCACTAATTGTGATAACAAAATCTACGGGACCCTCGCTTGTGTTTGTTGAACTCGAACTTAGCGCATTATTTTTGTTTGTTTCCAATGAATCCCTTAAAGAATAAATTAAACAAATGAGAGTTTTATAAATGAAAGCTAAATTACTCTCACGTAGTTGAATTAAATAAACTTACGTGTTATTTAATATTTCAACTACAGAATTCTCACACACAGTTGTCTTTTTTAATTTCTGCATATTCTGATAAACTCTCCGTACTTTCTTGCGATATCCACCAGTTCTTTGTTTGAACTTCCATGCTTTCAGATCCATATTTCTTTTAAATTGGCTCAAATATTTTATAAAAGTGATTTCTCCAATAAAAATAGCAGAATGAGTAGGCAATGTCCATTACGCTCCTGCTTCTATTGTGAAGCCTTAATATCGCTATTAGTAAAACAGTCGATCAAATTGCTACTTAAGTCTGCGCAAAAATACAAATCACTTCTGCAATGAAACTTTCAGTGGCAGAACAGTAATAAATATGTCTTTTACACAGTTCCGTTAAAAAGTCTGCAATTAAAGTCTTTATGCAATTCTGAAGCGTACAGCAGCGGCAATAGAAGCTTTATAGCAGTTTTAAGTTTTAACATATATGTTTTAACTCTCTTTTAAAGCTATAGACGGCAAATGGGTTGTAAAATGAACTCTTATAAAGCCTAAAGTGGCATTTGGTTCAGTGTCTGCTACCCCTAGTGATATTTACAGCTATGAGCAGTTACGAAAGCAATAGTAGAACTTAAAACCACTTTCTGAACCCCTAAAGCGCTACAGTACAGCTAAAAGTTGCAAAATAGGCTGCTATTTCCACTAGTGTGCTAGTTGGGATATATACATCCATCCATCCAAACTTTCACATTCATGATATTAAGTATAGATTATAAAGTTATAATAATATCACACATCAATGAGTAATATAAAAATATAATTATATTACTAAAAGTATAAATAGATATATAATTACATTAAAAAAAACAAACATTCAAAAAGTGCACATGGAAAACTTCTCTGATTAAACGGCTTTAACTTAAAAAACAAGAACTTTAAATATAGGTATACCCTTCCAGCGCATGTATTCCCTGCCACGTATTCACATAAGCACCTTCAAGGCAAGAGTGAATAGGCATCTTCTAGACAAGCGCGTTCCAACCTAGACCTCATCATTGCTCAGCACTAAGCATGATTGTCGTCAAGCGCAAGCCTATCTCGCAATAAAAAAGGTAAATAAATAAGATTAGGCAATTTTTCGTAATAGTTTCATCTCAAACCATCTGTTTCTATTGAATATGTAAAAAATATTTTCTTTTGGCATACCTATTTCATGGGTCTTTGAACGTTTAGTAGTTCATCGGAGAGTCTAAGTAATAAGATAAACGCGAGAAATATTAAGTAACTTATAGACAACAAAAAGAGCCATGATAGCCCAGTCGTTAAGAGTTCTGCTATCATTATTATCTATTACAAGATAGCTCTTGACTGCGATCTCACCTGATGGTAAGTGATGTTGCAGTCTAAGATGGTAGCGGGCTAACCTGTTAGGTGTTTGACAGTTTGCTAAAGCCATACCCCTAATCGGTTTCTACACAATTGTACCGGAACGCTAAATAGCTTTGCGGTACGTCTTTGCCAGTAGGGTAGTAACTAGACACGGCCGAATTCTCCCAACAGGCCAGGCCATGGAAATTTAGGAAATAATAAATTCCCAAATAGACCCTTCCGGGGATTGAATCCGGGAACACCGCACGTTAAGACGCTCAACACAGCGCCACGGAGGTCGTCAAATTTATGAAATCGTCATTTATTATTATGACCAGGTGAGACACATTCACGATGTAAGATATATTATTTTATCATCACATATAAAAATTCGCTCCATTCTAGCTTAGAAGTGGAAACAATCTATACTAATATCATAAATCATCTAGTTTACAATAAATAAACACTGTAACTGGTTCTATGCAATATTTTTATCCAATGATATTTATCTGTAGCAACGCTACTGCATCGTAGCGCGAACCGTAGAACTTATTTATTTATAAATATTTTAGCTGCGTAGACGTTATCGTAGGTTTAAAGCGTGGAACGTAGATGGTATCGAATAACGCTTTTCCCGCTTTTCTCATTGTGTTTCCAATAGAACAGTGTGCTTACTCTGAGTTTTTACATTGCAAATTCGATTGATCGTATTGAACGTTCGATCACATTAGCGTCAGATGATACCCACTACTTCGACCGTCTGGATTTAGGATGCGAAAATCTTATGGGTATTTCTTTATTTTCCGGAATGAAAACTAATCTAGTTCTTTTCAGGCGTGTACCTAACCTGTCTCTGTACCAATTTTCATCAAAATCGGGCAAATTCAAGAGCATTGAAAAGTATCAGACTAAGGAACCGACATTACATTACATTATTTTGTAGCGTTATTTGTATTGTAATGGATAATATTTCAAATAATAATGTCCTCCCGACCGAATTTCGGCCACAACGGCCAATCTCCAGGGAGATTAGCCATCTGCGCGGGAGATATTATACCTATGTATGAAAACACAGGTGCATTCTTTGTCCGTTTACTCTCATAGCCCGATGGAACGGAAAACCCGACACGAATGGAGAGAGATCAGGCGAAGGACCGACGGCTTAACGTGCTCTCCGAGGACGAGGACTGAATCGCCGCCGACTTCCTAACTTCGGGCTAGTACTGAGAATGTCTTGACAGAAAATCCCAATACTTGTAATGGACCGACGCAGGACTCAAACCGGGGACCTCGTCAGCCGCAGTCTAAACACTAGATCAACTTTTCAATTACTGTGGGTAGAAAGCGTATTACTTGGACCATAGAAAAATCAATCCAACGTGGCCTTCATTTGTTTACACAATATATAAAAGGTTTTTGGGCATGAAATTCCAAGCCCTTCTTATATTAAACTCACGGTTTGGCTTTGGCGGGTAGGAAATTACCTTAATCATTATTCCATTTCTAGAGTTCCGCTCTCGAAAAGAGTAAAATTGACCCGTAAAATATACTTGCCCTTTTCTTAAA
Source organism: Erebia aethiops (assembly GCA_923060345.2). Classification (NCBI taxonomy): domain Eukaryota; kingdom Metazoa; phylum Arthropoda; class Insecta; order Lepidoptera; family Nymphalidae; genus Erebia; species Erebia aethiops. The sequence continues at coordinate 28,173,317 of OV281084.1, read as the reverse complement.
AACAGCTGCAGTACTGAAATCAAAATCCTTTTGCTATTTTTTGCAGTTGTTATCATGTTATTAACTAGCTAATGCTCGCGACTATGTCCGCGTGGATTGAGGTTTTTTGGTTTCCGCTGGAATTCTTTAATTTTTCGTAATAAATAGTAGACTATGTCATAATCCAGACTGTAATCTAGTTCTGTGCCAAATTTCATCCAGATCCGTTCAGCTTTTCTGGCGTGATTGAGTAACAAACATCCATCCATCCAAACTTTCGCATTTTAATATTATAGTATAGAAGATAACGTACTGTGACTCTGGAATTTCTTATAGTCTCATACCAAAATGGGAAAAAGTAACCCTTAAAGTGCAACTGACGACCTCCGTGGCGCAGTGTGTAGCGCTGTTGCCTTAACGTGCGGAGGTCCCGGGTTCGATCCCCGGCAGGGTCAATTTGGGAATTTATAATTTCTGAATTTTCCCTGGTCTGGCCTGGTGGGAGGCTTCGGCCGTGGCTAGTTACCTCCCTACCGGCAAAGACGTGTCGCCAAGCGATTTAGCGTTCCGGTACGATGCCGTGTAGAAACCGAAAGGGTATGGGTTTAATATAACTGCCATGCCCCTAACAGGTTAGCCCGCTACCATCTTAGTCTGCATCATCACTTACCATCAGGTGAGATCGCAGTCAAGGGCTAGCTTGTAGTGGATAAAAAAAAATAGAGTCCATCTGATTGTCTGTCCATCTGTCTCCGTAATGTAATGTAATGTCAATGATAATATTATGAAGTAACCAATACTCTTATTTTGTGATAGAAGCAGACGTTACTACGTCCATGATAATGAAAGAAGCAAAACTTTAAAAAAACTTTTAGTAAAAAAAAAAAACCCGGCTGAGTTTGTTGTGGGCTCTTCTCAGACCAGGGCGCGTTAGGAACCCTCGTAGCTTTAGTTTTAAGATACCGTTACTGATTATTATCACCATTATATTTTATAAATAAGTAGACGTCAATAAGTGTAGTATACCTACCTACATTGAATAAACATTATTTGATTTGATTTGATTCGCTATAATCCGCCACAGTAAGTAAATCTATGTGGTACAGTACAGTACAGTACATATCTTGCGATATTCACCACACCACATCATCACTACAGCCTATTAACGTCCCACTGCTGGGCACAGGCCTCCACTCTCACAGGAGAGAGGGAAAAGGGAGCCCACCACGCTGCTCCAATGCGGGTTGGCGGGCTTTTAACGACTATTATCATGTTAGTGATAATAACCGGGACCGACGGCTTAACGTGCTCTCCGAGGCATGGGGGTGAAACACCGCCAAATTCCGGGCTGGCACTGAGAATTTCTTAATTGAAAAACCCAATACCTAACAATTTATATGCCCGACCGGGAGTCGAACCCAGGACCTCGTGATCCGCAGTCGACTATGCTAACCGCTAGACCAACAAGGCAGTTTACACCACCACATAAATCTTCCAAATTATTCTCAATACGTTTCACTCCGACAATGTCGAGTCAACATCTTCAGGAGATGTTGACTCGACATTGCTCGATTGTAATCGATGGTACAATCGAGCATTGTCGAGTCAACATCTTCTTACTTACTTACTGTGACGGATTATAGCGAATTGAAGTACTATTTCTATCAATCAGTCAGTCAGTGAGTGAGTGGTAATTGAGCTATATACATGAGTATAATATTCAATGTAGGTACTGATGATAAAAAAATCCATACTAATATTATAATTTTGATGAAATTTGGTTCAGGGATAGGTTGTATCCCGGGGAAGGACATATGCTAATTTTTATCCAGGAAAATCAAGGAGTTCCCGCGGGAATCAAAAAACTTAATCCACGCGGACGAAGCCGCGGGCATCATCTAGTGACAAAATAATTTCAAACATGAAAATTGAACATTAATTCTCGGAATTTTATACTTCCGTAAGTTCAAATTTTTACCTTTTGTTTTTACAAAGAGCCTATTTAAATGTAAATTTGGTGCGTTCGGTTAATACTAATTTCAAATTATTCGAAGGAAAATATTAAATTTTGAGGAAAAATTTAAATCGGCTCAAGGCCATCTGAATTTTTGTTGGGTTATTAAAAATTATGAAATTTTCGCTGGAACACCTTTTGTTACTGATAAATGGAGGTCGATTAACGAAATAATATAATATTAGGAGAACAATAATAATAATTTCATATTAACATTAACGCGCTCTAGCTTAGCAAAGCTGCTTTAATGGGAGGAGTACACATAGTTCAAACTACACACAGACTCCTTTGGGTCTCAAATTTTCTTTTTAGATAGGTATAGGCTAGCGCTTGGCTGCAATCAGACCTGCTTGCAAGTGGTGATGTAGCCTAAGGTCGAGCGGGCTTGAGTCTTTACCGGTAGGTGGTAACTATAGCCACGATCGTAGCCAGGCCAGACCAGAGAAAATTCAGAAATTATAAATTCCTAAATTGACCTTCCCGCATTGAACCCGAGAGCTTTCAACGTTAAGACAAAAGCGCTCAACACTGCGCCGGGGACGTCGTCAAAAAAAGTAAGTCTTAGATTCACCGGGTAACCATGTACCTACCTCGAAAATTAGAACTAATTTTAAGCGGGGTTACTATCGCCAAAACCTTACACTGAACGGCGCGTCGGCTTATTCCAGATAATATAATCTATACCTATTCATCGACACACACCGACATGAATATCTTAATATTGATGTTACAATTTGTTCATGTTTACACGGTCTGATTTTACATAACCAAGTAATGCCAGTATAATTTGTAGAATGTTTTTGCATGACGAAGCTTTTTAAATGATATCCATGTTTCGGGCTGTTCTGTGCAATTTGCATACCAATCTTATTTGAACGTCTAAATATTGATACATTAATACAAACATAATACTGGTCTACAGTTTATTGAAGTGATGTCCGAATGCTGTAATCAAAAGTTAAAATGTGAAAACTTAGGTCGTAAAACATGTTTTCATATAACTTGCATTGAAAATGCGAGTTTCAATGCCTGTTGAGCCACCCGAAACTAGTCAATTTCAGACGAATACGTCAATCAGCGGGTAGAAAACCACCACTTTCTGCCCTAGGGCAATCCAATTCAATCCTGTAAGAGTATCTTTTGTTAATTTCAAATCTTTATGTTTGTCATTTCAACCATCAACTAAACTGACAGATATCAGATTTGTAAATAAACAACCTAGAATATAAAATACATAAGAAATACAATTTTTATAAAACTCGCACCTTGAATGCAGGTTAAATGAAAAATATAGTGTGTACCGCGGGATGAAACACGATTTCAGAATTCGGGTGATGCCAGCCCTCGCTTCGCTCAGGCAGGCTTCACCCTCGTCTGAAATCGTCTTGTTTCACCCCTAACCACACAATATAAAATAATTGTGTGACCTTTAACTATTCTATGTGCTTAAGTATAAATTAATACAAAAAAATGTTGGTTAGAGCGAAAACTACTACGGAGTAGGTAAATGAAGGAGTTCCCGTAGGAATCGAAAAATCTTAATCACCGCGGATGAAGTCCGGGGCATTTTCTAGGATTATATAAATTGGTATAATATTTTCTTAGTTATAATAATACGGTTTTAATATGAAATACTTTCCGTATCTTCTACTAAAGAGTTTTAAATTTAATTTTCTATTATTTCTTTATCTTCCATAGAAATAAACCGACGAAGGTAAAACATAACTAAACTAGCTAATTGAAATAAAATTGAAATAAAGGAACAATACAAGCTACCGCCCGTACTATTGTTGCTTGGAAGTTTAACAAAAGCAACTGAATAGAGTGCAAATTAAAAAAGAAATACTTAACTGATTCAGTGAATTCACCTAGAGTTAGTTGCATAATATTTGCAGTCATTATAATCACAGTCTAACAAACGAACGCTTTAAATGTGATTTTCTAAATATATAATTTATAAGACACAGCACAGCTCAAACCACTGTACGGATCAAGCTGGAATTTGCCACACAGCTAGCTTTTATGACGTGGCATCCGCCAAGAAAGGGTTTTTGACAATTCAACTAATAGTCTAGTCGACAAGTGCTGTTTGGGTCAAACTTTTTTCTCCGCCTCCGAAAAAAATGAACGAGGTTTCGTTAGATTCGGAATAGCGTGTAGATGATTTTCTGATAAAATTCAAGACCAGGTTGCAAAAACTGCAAAAGTTATTAAAAAAATATACTAATAATCTGCTGCAAATTATTTTCAATCGCCAAGTGAATTAATTATACCATTGATTCGGAATGCCATTCCTAGCAAGTTTTTTTTAAATTTATGGTACAAACTCTACAAAACACACATAGTTTAGTTTAAACACATTTAAAAACCGCAGAGGTTATAAGCGTCTGCGCCTTATACGAAATGGCGGCTTACAGGCTTCTTAAACGAAAAAATACATAACTAAATAAATAACACAACCAAATTAAAAATCATATAACAAATCCCACAATAGAACCAACAAGACTGTATGATTGCTAGGCCATGGCATATTGTCGAAGGGGGCAGTGAAAGCACTCCAATCCCTTACAGTCCGGCAATAAATAATTGAAGTTGGCCAGACGGATCCGAATGGAAAGAAGCGAGTCTTGAAGAGATCTTTAACTTCACTTCAAACGATTAGGTTTCTTTCCTTTTTCTTGTCCATCATAAGCTAGCTATAAAGTTGCGTCAAGTATCCCAGCAATTTATTTTTCCATATTAAAACGTTAATACTAATCGTTGCTACAACCCAAAAATGTAGAAAAAGATTTGGACAGCATTCTCTTTAGAGCTTGTTTTTCAAGCATATATCTGCGTAGTGACCAACATTTATTATTAAAAGCTACTTTTTACATTTTGCTTCCGTTCAATATAAGACAATTTACTAATAATTGTCTTGGGAAGCAAACTGTATTTTGTACTGCTCTTTATTATACGTGCTGCCCAGTCAAGGACGCATTACATTTAATTTATCCCTTCGTTCACCATTCCAAAGGCCCAATAAAAAGCTTCGCTTCTAAAATAACTTGACTTGTCAAATTTGAATTAAATTCTTAATTTTTTTTTTTTAGTGGTGCCAATATTATGATGTTACACAGTTTAACTGCTGAGACTAGAAACTTTTCGTTGAATGTTAACTAAGACTTTGTCATCTTACTCATACGCTGATCATAATAAATTAGCTGATGCCCGCGACTTCGGTTTCTTGTTTTAAGTTTTTTGATTCCCGCGGGAACTCGTTAATTTTCCGGGATAAAAAGTAGCCTATGTCACTCTCCAGGTCCTCAACTATCCAAAAATCACGTCGATCCGTTGCTTCGTTGCGGCGTGATTGAAGGACAAACCAACAAACCAACAATCCAACAAACCAACAAACAAACTGACTTTCGCATTTATAATAATACATAGTATGATTGATTAGCACAAAACCGTCAATTTGAATTGCCTCTAGAAATAGCTAAAAAACTTGCCCGTTTACGTGAATTTTGGATACAGCATTGAATGTTTAATTTTATTCTTTCGTGTCGGCATTGTCTAGTGCAGAAGTGTAGCTATTTTGAAGCTTTTGTCTTCAACAAATTAAAATACTTTGAGCTCGAATCGTTGATTAAAACATTGAGAACACAAAGAGTGAAGTATGTTTGTGGGACAAATAGATGATGCCCGTGACTTCGTCCGCATTGTTTTTTTTTGGTTTCTTGTGGGAACTCGTTAATTTTCCGGGATAAAAACTAAATCTGTTCCAAATTTTGTCAAAATTGGTTGAAAACATGGCCCGGGTAAACGTAGCAAACAGACAGACACCATTTCGCATTTATAATATTAGTATAGATATGGATACCCGGTTTCCTTCGGATGTACTTTTTGAAAATCTATTTTAGTGGTGGTCTTAGAATGCCTTTAAAAACCATAATCTCACGCAGACGAAGTCGCAGGCATAGCTAATTATTAATCACCAGTAGATTCCCGCAGTTATATTATACTCGTATTATATACAAATATATTTGTTATACAAAGGAACTCCCCGCTTTTGGTATCAATTTACCCGTAAAAGTATACAGACATCCCATCAAAAGGAAACTATTTTCAGCGTAAAAGGTCCTTTTAAATTTATTAACCTTTCCTATAACTATAAGACCGTACACTTAGAGAGAAACCACACTAGGGACCAGACAGGGGGCTACTACCATTGCTTCTGTATAAGTACTGTAATAATACTGCTTTTATAAAACTGACATTTTATGTCACGTACTTTAACGTCCGTAAAATAAGGGTTATAATTCTAAAACACGAATATCAACAATATTAAAACAATACGGCTTAAGCCATGGTAGTGTGTCCCCAGGATCTCTGAGTGAAATGTACGCGTTGAAAGGAAGCGACGCGACGTTTTGACCTGTGCGGTACTGTGCACAATTAATTAATTTCTGGCCTCCAGCCTTTTTTTTGTATACGGTGTGTTTGAGCTCTCATATTATTATGGATCTTGCTACGTATTGCAACAAAAAGGTTCTTCAAGAATGACTGACGCCCGCGAATTCGTCCGCGTAGAATAAGTATTTTTAAGTCCCACATGAACTCCTTAATTTTCCGGGATAAAAAGCTAGCCTAGGTCACTTTCCAGGTCCTCCACTATACCCATGCCAAAAATCAAGTCGATCAAACAAACACACTTTCGCAGTTAAAATACTAGTATGATATCTTATATACCTCATCTTATTACAACCCCTTAAGCGTTGGCAGTAGCCAACGCTAAAAGCGATATTGTTTTTTCACTATTGATGACTTTCGTGTTTAAGAATTATAATCCTTATTTTACGAACATCAAGGTGTGTGACATCAAATTGTCATTTTGAGTAATACTACTTAAGTATTGCTTTAAGCGGCAGTAAGGCCCCAGTACAGTACGCTTAGTCTAAGTTTTTACATTGCAAATTCGATTGATCGTAATCGAAATTTCATAGCTGATATATTTATCCTTATTGCTAAACTTCAATTTTATAGACTCAGTAAGTAGTCGAAGCTGCACTTTTAAATCAGTTTTTCATTAATAATAGTTGCATTAAAACGTTAACTCCAGCATATTTTTTTTATTTTTCTATCTCTGGTCCTCTATGTCTTCAAGAACAAAAAGTTTAACGGCTAAACGGCGGGCATCAGCTCGTAGTAAATACTTCAATAATATCCCTCTCCTTAATACCTACCCGCTGTAATAACAATCTCTCCTATAATAATAATCCATCAATCCAGGAACCTATTTTCACACAATATCCGAAGGCTGTCGTGTTTTGAAGCGGGCTGAAAAATGTTTCCTCCCAAATAATCTTGGATCAGCGAGTTTCCAACGCCGTAAATCAAAGTTCAACAATAAGATAGAAGTCTCCCTTTGGGATGGAGCTGAGCTGTCGTGGAATTTACGAGATGTTAGACCTTAGTGCAAGGAATAAGATATTAACGAAACTACGTGTATACCTTTGCCAAAAAAAGACGTGATATATATAGGTAGCAATGGTGAGAAAAATATTTCTCATCAAATTAGTTTGTATCACGCAAAAGAGAAGATGATATGTCTCTATCGGTAGACAACATCTTCACTTATGACATTTGGACATCACCCTCAAAATTTTTTTTATAGAATTGAAGCTATTTTGCTTGCGTCATGCGTGTCCTGGTGCCATACTACCATCGATTACATTTTTAAATGTCAGATTTGTATGATGGACCTTCACGTCTCTAAATTAAGGATTGTATTAATTATGAAACAAAAGCGACAAGAATATTGAAGTAATACTCCTTTCAGCGATAGCAGTAAGTAAGCAGTTTGTGGCACCTACGAGTATAATATGCTAGTTATATCTGTTTTGTAGAACCCAAATCACCCGGGTTTCTTCAATGTAAAGATACTAAAAAGTCATTACTAAAAATGTTCTTGAGTCATAATCTTTATAGTGTTTGACAAAAACAATCATGACAAAATCGCTTTATCTTATAAACTGTACCATACTACTTAACACCATTTTAAAAAGTAACAAAGCAATAATTCTTTTGGCTCTAAAAATAAACATGAGGCAAAATGCAACGTCAGCCAACTCAGCATCTGCAATACATATATTAGAGTGGGTTTCGGCAGGTGCTGGTCAGACTGTCATTCCTGAAAGTAGTAGTAGCATTTATGTATTAATGCACAAAATATGGAATTTGTTTTCAACTGAAATGGCTTACCGCAAATTCTGTTGCAAATTTCCAATGTTGAATTCATGCTAGGTCCACAGACTTTAGGGGAAGAGAGATAGGGAACAGGGAGCTAGAAAATGCACCAAGCATATTTAAACAGATCAGATTTATACCCTAAGCCCAGTTATGACTGATAATCTTTACCTTTCATATTTTATTTTAATCTCGTTTTAAGTCGTTATTGTACTTACTTATTTGTAATTATACTAAACGTTTACCTCTAAATAAAGAATAGAATTATTCTTACAGCTGGCTTAATTCCAATTAACACAGTGCCTAGTAATATGATTGATTGTGAGAGCTCTGTCTATCTTTCCCCTTGGTCTGTGGCAGTGTCATACAATTTAACACTCTAGCGTGTTTGTTTAAAGTTGGATCATGAATTTTGTGGTAAAGCCATGTTTTTAACGAAGTTTTCCCCGCAATGGCCGCGGATGTTTATTCTGATACTGGGGAAATTCTTTTGACTTGTTGATTCATTGTGTAATCTTATACAATAAAAAAAATCCTGACTCAATCCTTATTTTTATTTGTTCAACTTCATTTTACCTACCACATTAACCTTACAAACCTTACATTTAATCACTCATTCACTGACTGATTGAATTGACATCAATATCTATATCTTCTTCTTTTCATATTTTATGGATAAACTATTTATTTATTTATACATTCTGTACCAGTAACTTAAAAATAAAACATAAACATTGAAAGGACATGCACAAGGACAACTTATCTCTTGAAGAGATTTCTTCCAGATGCCCCAGAATGTGAGAATAGTGAAATATTTAAGTTAAAACTGTGTAGGTACCTACATGTTAAGAAACGAAAACTTTCCGATTTAAATACATAAAAATAAAAATAAATACAACTATTTATATCACAGACATTGACAACCCGTAAGAACATAACTTTGGCTAACAGATTAAATAATACGAGTGTGTGAATTTTGTGACTAGGATTTGGACCTATGACATCACGCTTTTTATTATTTCTTTTCTTTTCACTTTTTTTATTTTAATAATAAAAAAGCATGGGAATGGACTGTTCCAGCGGCAAATTAATCAAATTGGTTATTATGGTTCTGTTAAATATACAATGTTAGTGAGATGGTGATAATGAAAAAATATCCGGCTGAGTTTGTTGTGGGCGTTTCTCAGACCAGAGCGCGTTTGGAACCGTCATAGTGTAGTTTAAAGATACCGTAATTGATTCGGACGTAAATAAGTGTACTTACCTAAATTTAATAAATAAATATTGATTGATTGCTTATGATTTTATATATTGCTTATATTTTAAATTTCACTTGGAAATTTCAACACTAACTAAAATAATTACACACACGTACTCTGTCTTTCTCATCTCATAGTGTTTATTATCCCAAAAATACCTTTGTTCTAATAAAATTACTATAATAATATGAAAATAGGTCCTTTGCATATTAGGTTGATATAATGTATGCTAATATTTGCGTCTAGCTTTATTGGGTTCATCTAATCTTAGTACACCCAGTGAAGTCTGGAATATTCGACCGACCTCGTTTGCATCAGTGTCATCCACACTACCCAATATTCTCAGTTTGTCACAGACACGCAGTACATTCATCTGAAACTTAAATCACAACAAAGCACTTAATTAAGCTTTGAGATACGAATTAATTAATGTCTAGTGACTATATTTTGATATCCATATTTTATCCAAACAAAGACCATTTTTAAGTTATGTGTTTTTGGTCTCCCTTTAGGTTCATCATTTGTCTCGTCCATAAACAAATTATCCCCATACCAAATTTCATCAAAATGGGTTGAACTGATGGGCCGTGAAAGCATAGCACAAATACAGACAGATGGATAGAAAGACAGACACACTTTCGCATTTATAATAATAGTAATTGGGCTGAAAGGCATACAGATCTAAGCTATTATGACGTAGACATAACTATACCACTTTTAATAGGTTTTTTTGTAAAGTTGATAAATTTTATCATTAACTTTCCAAAGTGAACGGTGAAGTCATTCACTATCCAAAAGATTAAACAAACAAGTTAATTCAAATAAATGTGAAGCGTGATTGTTTACTTTTAATTGGATCGCAGAGCTTTGTTCTGCAGACGTGATGGCTTGCACAGATAGAGCTCGAGACGTCAATCTCTTTTGTTTTGGGTATTAGCTTCACAGTTACAGTTTACTATTGGTTAAATAAATCCAGTGAAATCATATTTACTTTATTCGCGTAAAATTAAACAATGACTTGAGTTGTATCGGACACATTGTGGCTAATTTTGCTGCATACTATCTCTAGACTCAACTCAAATGACATATCTAATTTTATTTCTGTCACTTTCAATAAGCTCCCTGCGAAAAGGTACAACCCTAGATTTAAGCCTGTCAAGCAAGTTTATTTATGTACCACGGTATTACCCACATTGCTTCTTTGCAGCGTTTTAGATGATGATTTGGATAAAAAGATTTTTATGTTATCATAATTTCTAAATAGTTTCTGGTGTTGGCTAACGGGCGGCTATGGCCGTAACTGTTGCGTACTTACCACCCTGCCGGCAAAGATGTGCCGCCACGCGATTTAGCGTTTCTATACGATGCCGTGTAGAAACCGATTAGGGGTATGAGCTTAATTTAACAGCCTTGCATCTAGCAGGTTAGCTGGCTACCATCTTAGACTGCATTATCATTACCATCAGGTGAAATCGCAGTCAAAGGCTAACTTGTAGTAGTCAAAAAAATGTTACTAATCTAGTCCGATGGGCAGCGTCAGCCGTGGCTAGTTACTCTAACCACTCTACCAGCAAAGAAATACCACCAAGCAATTTATCTTGCATGTATTTAGCTGCAACCACTACAGTTGGTGTCGTTTCATTTAGCCGCGAGCTAATTTGAGCGGCTGCTAGCAATAAATCCCGAAGCGCAATTTATGCGTGCACTGTAACACAACCGCCCGCCGATACGTGATAGGATTTGCGCGGGCTACTTTAAATACATTTGTAGTTATGCGAAACGGTGTTCTGTTAGAATAATAAAAAAAATAATCATCATACTAATATTATAAATGCGAAAGTGTGTTTGTTTGTTGGTTTGTCCTTCAATCACGCCGTAACGGAACAGCGAATCAACTTGATTTTTGGCATGGGTAGGTAACTATAAAAATAAATAAACAATATTTTTTAGCTAATCTAAACAGGTATATAAATCCCGAAACGCAATTTATCCGTACACTGTAAAACAACCACTTGCCGAAACGTGTGAATTTATTGCGATAGTACTCGAATAATAACATTTCTTCTTTAAAAAAGTAAATTATTTATCATAGTTCAATAGCTGTCAAGTCACTCAAATAAAAAAAAAATTCTGTAACTCTAACTTTGAAATAGGAAAAGAAAGATTTTATCGATGACTAGCTGACCCGGCGAACTTCGTACCGCCTTAGTATGCAAAATTAAATGTATATTTTTCAATATTTCTGAGAGATTTTCTTAATATTTTTTTCCGTAAGAACCTTCTCCTAATAATAACAAATACAACAAAAAAAGAATTAGTGAAATCGGTCCAGCCATTCACGCGTGATGCCGTGACCATGGAAAACGTGTTTCATTTTTATATATATAGATACTCTGTAAAATTTCAACCGAATTTGACAATTTTTTTAAATAAAAAGGTCTAGTTAATTACATGGAAGTTTAAGAAATAGATCGACAATTGTGTGTGAAACCGCTCAGCGGGTAAAAACATCTCAATAAAAAGTAAATTTTGAATAAATCACAAGTATAGGCTGCACATTGTACCTACATAAGGCAAGCCAACCCATGCAAATGTTTCATAATAAAAACTCCTGCATCTGACAAACATTATTAATCCTCGAACAAAGAAGATTCTCAATAAACTATCCATTTGAAAACAGGTTGGTTTGAAAAAAAGTGGAATTCATTGAACAAAATCCTTTCACAAAATTAAAAGTACGCGGCAACTTCAACGTTTAGCACATTAGTGAAAGCTGATTTGCTTGTGGAAATCTCTTGTGTATTTTTCCTTTGAAAATTATGTTTGAAATAGAAAAAAACTAAAACTCCAGAAACATTAGTAATTTATAAGCTTCAATCTTTTTGTATAACTATGAGACATTTATTGAAAACATTATTATACGTGTGGAATGGTGGCAAGAACGCTGGCTGCATTTCCGCGCTGGACAGTTAGGCTGATCCTTTGCGAAAAAAATGAGCTGGTCGAATAACTCGCAAAAATATATTGCAACTAAGACTCCACGGCTCCCGGGTCTCCATGGCAACCGGAACAAATATGTAATTCTCTATGAGAGAGGCATACAGAGGTAAAAAGGCTTAAAAATATACCTTTAGTATCCTAGCGGTTCGAATTACAAACGTGAAGGAAATTGCTATCCACGCGTCCATGGATTTTTGACTACGTCAGTTACAGACCCTCACGACGCGACGCCTTGTGGTATCATAATAGAAATGTGAGGAAAGAACATGATCAAAAACATACCCTAGGCTAGAGTATGGCACTATACTTACAAACATCATGAACAAACCTTACTTTAAATAATAGTACCAATCCTTCCGTAGCGGATAGAAAGAGAATAATAAACGACGGAAAACGGTCGGCACTATTCTTTTAAAAACCCGGTTCAATTGGACACTTTGATTTAAAATCGCAGCAAAGTTGCTCTTGACAATGTAAAAAGACCCATTTGGAAATGTTACGAACAGCACTCGAGTCTCTAGTTTTCCATGAATAAGTTTTAATTAACTCTACGGATTCGTGGTACAATTTACTAGATAAAACTGAGGGTAGTTTTTGATTTGTTTGGACGGACTATGCTTATGCTTTTTGTACAAATAGGTAGCGAAAGCTCTAAGAAATCTGTGTACTTATTACATGGAAGAAAAAAATGCGGTTAAAAATAAAATGAATCACTCACTTCCCAGGTTAGGATGAGCAACTAGCTCACTGAAGTTCTAGCCCCACTACAGCACGTAGCGGCAAGTATTCTTTCTATGAGGTTGTATGGAGCTGGACCCACATAAGCGACGTGACACGGAGATTGACTGTGCGACGCGGCCCCATATAAACTCATACAAAATAACATTTGCCGACTAGACCCTAACTGACTCATCAACGCCCAGCACAAACTCTCGGAACTTGAAAGCGGAAATTTCTCACAAAGGCTTCCTTTATAATGTAGACAAGAAATAAGGATGGCTAATTTGGAGCCGCGGGTGGTCGCTTATACAAGATATTGGCTGGAATTGGTCTTGGCAACATAGCCAGTGAAAAGCAATTAAGAGTTCAAGGACAGTGTAGGGCGTTCCAATGAAGAAGAAGACTATTCAGTTTTACATTGTTTTTGTTCCTAGTATTTTATTTTTTGTTTTTTATTTACTTTTTGTTGATGTTTAAATATTTTCGTTCCACAGACTTTTTTTTCGAAATCAAATAGAGCAAGCTTAGTTATAACCTTAGTGGGTAGGAACATTAAGTTTCCTGGTTTGTTCGTCAGCGTAGTGAGATTGACGGGCAGCCTGGGCCGGTCCGGGACGTCGAAGCTCAAAGGGGCGACTGAAAATCAGCGCTGATTCTGACATCTACACCATATCAGCATTACGCTAAGTCAATGCCCTTTTTGGGATTTTATCTTACACAGATTAGTGTATAAAGCATTAGGGTTTAGTGTAGGTATAAGTTGACAGTAATAGTGTTTAGTGCTTTCTGTATTCTTATTATATTCCCAGTATATATTGTAAATAAGAAAAAAAAAGATTTTATTTATTTATAGGCTACTTTTATCCCGGATTCCGGTGTGTCTGTCTGTCTGACAGGGAAGGACATAGGCTACTTTTTATCCCGAAAAATTAAGGAGTTCCCGCGGGAACCAAAAAACGTCAATCCACGCCGACTAAGTCGCGAGCATCAGCTAGTATAAATATTCTATGCTCTTCAGCTTCGTAATGCGCCACCCATTGAGCTAAGGTCACCCAAATTTTTCTGTCATTTCCTCATTTGTGATCAAAATATGACCACGTAGACAAAGGTTTACCGTTCGCCTAGTGACTGCCGGAGGATAAAAATGGCATTTCAATAAAACAATGAACTCTTCTTTATCTATTAATCGTAAAACTTCTGCAATTAAAAATTATAACGAATTGAATGGCTGGATTTAAAATCCACAAAACTGTACTTTTCCAATGCTGCGGCAAAAACAACAATTGGGACCGTAATCAAGTGTCCGGGTTAACGAATAAAAGTTTTAATTAACGGCGCGAAAAAATAGTTTAGTTCCGTTTGGCCATTTAAATTACTTTCGATTTACTCTGGGATTAATTGTGTGAAATATTCATTGAAAGGCGATGCTTGTGGTAGATACGATAACAGAGAACTGAAACGTCTTGTAGAAGAGACTGCGTGTGCAAAAGTAGCAAATCAAATTTGTTTAATATTTCAGAATACATAGGCTAATAAAGTTAGTGCCTGTCGCTATCAGGCACTAAGTCTGGATCGACGAAATAAAGTATGAACTCGGATGTTAGTAGTAGACGTCCGTAGGTTGACATTAACATGTTGATATTCTAAACTTTGAAGTCTATAAATTGTATTGATTACTCAAAAAGTGACACGGCCGATGCTTTTTTAATTAGTATGTCTGTACGTTTGTACCATTTAAGGCGAAATCGTTACTAATTGTTACAAGCTATGACGCCAAAAACAGGCCAGTTTGAAACTCAAACACAAAATTGAGGTTAATGGCCTGTGGATCACGTCTTAATAGCTATACGCCAATTAGTATCAGTAATGCATCATTGGTTGCACGTAAAAACAAACTTTATCATCACAAATTTAGCGATTATAATTGCTTGACACGGAAACACTTTACACTAAATGTCACATAGATTGAAAAGGTGCTGAATTAAAATAAACTTTATTGTTGAGTATTTAGGTTTATAATTCTTTGTTGGAAGTCTTGAGTGGAAATTAGCAAAGTGCTACGGCGTAGAAATCTAACGTTTGTAGCAGTTGAACAATGTATGGGTTTGTATGAAGGTGTATGGATAGAACAGATAGCCAGCTTAAGTGCTGTTAGGCGAGTGTGAAGTGCTATTGTAGATTGTTATAGGGTGGTACCATGACATGAAACCTAATAATAGTATTATTTAGAGGGACTAGATTGTTCGTGAATTATAGAAACCTGAAACAATAATTTGTCTATTTAACTATTATTTTTGTTCTGTAATGTTATATTTTAATTGGGCTCGTCTTGGCGGTGGAACGTGGGAACTTCCTTTTATTTACCCTGTCTCTTTCTTCCCTCTCGTTATTTTTGTAAATCTGGATGTATTTTCACATGAAACGAAATGAAAATAAACGCGAGGCTATTTTATTAAGAACTAGCTGACCCGGCGAACTTCGTACCGCCTTAGTATGCAAAATTAAATGTATATTTTTCAATATTTCTGAGAGATTTTCTTTAATATTTTTTTCCGTAAGAACCTTCTCCTAATAATAACAAATGCAACAAAAAAAGAATTAGTGAAATCGGTCCAGCCATTCACGCGTGATGCCGTGACCAAGGAATACGGGTTTCATTTTTATATATATAGACAATAACATAAAAGGATATGCGTCATCTATATTATAGGTACACCCCTACTCAATAATACAGGAACGAATAGATTGTGCTAATGTATGTGTGGTTGACATTTAGGTTGGAAAAGATAGTGAAATCCGTTTTCCTTTTGCTGCCATAATAAACAGACTCGAATCATAATATTATTACGTCTACATTGTGAAAGCTAACACAAACGACCGTCGCGTCGTTTTGTCTCATATTGACTTCTAGACGATAACATTCGATGTATAAAAAGGTGGACAATTGTATTAAGTATTAACTTTGTAGTTTGCCGATGGGTCAACCAATAAGCTTCCACTGCAAACGGGTAATGAGCGGATAATGGCTGAGGGGAACGGACTCTGTGCCGACAAAATAGGTTAACACTTCCCAAACTAAGCATTTAGACAGATTTTTTTAAAGATAAAGCCCTTGACTGCAATCACACCTGATGGTAAATGATGATGCAGTCTAAGATGGTAGCGGGCTAACTTGTTGGGGGTATGGTAGTTACTATATTTAATTCAGTTTCTACACGGCACGGTAACGGAGCGCTGAATCGCTTGGAGGTACGTCTTTGCCGGTAGGGTGGTAACTAGCCACGGCCGAAGCCCCCCACTAGAAAACTCAACAGTTGTCGTAAGCGAGCTGATTTTGACTCTATTCTCTTGCTCACCCATTGTCCTAGGTAAGCGACAAACGCGGTAACGCGATGTACAGTATCAAACAATAGCCGACTCGCTGTTCCATCTGAGTGATAAAAGCTACGCCACGCCACGGGACGCGATACGACGCCATAGCGTAGTCGCAGTGTCGCGTTTGTCGTATAGGGCAACGGGTTAGTCCTTTTAGCTAACTCGTTGTTTGTGAAAGTGCTTGTATGCAGTTTTACTCTGCGAGTTAAACAGAGTCCGTAAGGACATCGCTCCGCTTGCGGTGGAAACCCCGCTTTATGCATCTGCATTGTCAGTTTGTCTAGTATGTTCAAAGTGCTAATCATGAAAAGTACATAATATCTCGCTATACGTAGTATATCAGATGTAAACAATAATAATAATAATAATTGATCTTTATTTCAGACAACAAGGTCCATAGAAGGTTGACACAAAATAACTAAAGAGATTTGTTCAGATTCCACTCTTCATAAGTGAAGTTTTGAAAGTCTCAAGCTTAAACCACCCATCTCATAGAAGTCAGCTAGTTACCAAAAATACATATATATTGAATACATACAGTTCTTAAACTGCTACATCCAGTAAAGCTGCTGATAAAACGACGGCAAAACCTTAACATTATCCAAACGACCAAACTGCTGTAATTTTGCTAAGCCTTGCAAAAATATTTAACTGCGAAAATTTTCAACCTGAAGATCGGACAACGATTTCAATAAAAGTAACTGAGTTTAAAACATTCATATTGAATATCTTTTTTTTTTATACTCCGAATGTGTTCATAATTTTTAAAACAGTATTGTAGATTTATTTGACCATTCAATATTGAAATACGTACTTTTTTGAACATAAAAGTTAATATTTTATATAATAAGCTAGCTTCATTCCAAATTTCAGCCAAATCTGATCAATCATTGCGGAAGGAGTAGCAAACATCCAAACTGACAAACATATAAACTTACAAACATCAAATTATACCTAATAGTATTATAATTATATAATTTTTCAGTGACATAAAAATTTATAATAATTTTTACTATTAAATCCAAATAATAGGTCATAAGATGCAGCTGAATTTTATGATTTACTAGCTGATGCCCGCGACTTCGTCCGCGTGGATTGAGGTTTTTCGGTTCCCGCGGGAACTCTTTAATTTTCCGAGATAAAAAGTAGCTTAAGTGTTATTCCAGGCTATAATCTATTTCTGCGCAAAATTTCATCCAGATCCGCTCAGCCGTTCTGGTGTGATTGAGTAACAAACATCCATCCATGCATCCATCCAAACTTTCGCATTTATAATATTAAATAGTATGTATGTACTATATTGTAATTAAGTAGCTAATAAATGAGGTAAAAATAAAAATTCTTTCAATATTCATGACTTCCTTTGTTATTAATTATGCACACGAAAGCGCTCGAAGTGCAGCGCCGGATTTTATAGGAAAGTTTTAAGCCAGACTGCGGCTTTATTACAGATGACACGGAAATTACGTGGGGCCACAGCTTAAGCCGCTGAGCCGAGGCGGACACGCGAGATTAATGCTGGCCCACACGTTATATGTGGCGCGTGATCTTTTCTTATTTTGGTGGATTTTCTCACTGGCTAATGTAAGTTGTACGGCAAATATACCATCATCTAAGGCCCTTTTCACACACACGGTTTTTGTACTAACCGCGAACGTTTATATGGACATATACCTATTCACACGTACACTGCTACTTGCTTACTGCTTGCCTTCTTATTTTGCTCATCTGTGTTCCTGCATTGCTGAACTTCCTACATTGCCAGAGATGATGATCGTATCTCTTTGTTTGTGAGAATATGGGATCATTCATGATGTCTAAAGCTAAAATGATATAAGACCTATTTAAACATAAAAGTAGTTTGGAAATTTTCCTGTTTACAATCACTCAAAAATTATAATTCAGAAATCCTATTCAATAAATTTTTCCAAAACCATAAACGCATTTTACTCTGCATACTAGTTATTTACTTGATGATGCCCGTGACTTCGTTCGCGTGGGTTAAGGTTTTTTGATTCCCGCGAGAACTCTTGAATTTTCCAGGATTAAAAGTAGCTTATATTTTTCCCCGGGATACAACCTATCCCTGTACCAAATGTCATCAAAATAGATTGAACAGATGGGCCGTGAAAACGTAGCAGACAGACAGAAAGACGGACAGACAGATTTATCGAAAAAAAAAATTAGTAGAGCTCAAAACAAAGAAAAATATTTCGTTTCCATTGAGAACCAAATTTTGAAACATCATACCACTCAGAATTGCGCTGGGTTTTCCAGTTGAGCTCAGAATACCCGCTGGGACTCAGTCAAAACATTGGTTGGAATAAAATACAACCTTTTAGGTCCCGAGCACTATACTCGTAGTATCCAGAGAGATATGATTGTAAATCGAATTGAATCGATGTATTCACAAGAGCCTTATATTGAATTATAATGACCTATAGTTTATTACCGAGAGTAACCGGAAGGGCAGACTAAGTGAGAGAGTTATGTTGCGTTTTTATTCAACGAATTTCATATCGAATACTGTGACTTTAGGATAAAAAACATTGGGGCTGATTCTGTAGTGCACAATATTTATATATATTTATATATTTAGTACCAAACTTAAAAACTAAACATAAAAATTTAAAGGACATGTACAAGGACAACTTATCTCTAGAAGAGATTTCTTCCAGCAGCCCCAGCACAATCTCTAAACTAAACTAAAATTAGAGCATTACAAATATTGCAAACCCTTTCATAATACTTCCTACGGAAAGGGACAGAACTAGATTTAAAGCTGCCATTTTAGTTTGCCTGGTGGGAGGCTTCGGCCGTGGCTAGTTACCACCCTACCGGCAAAAGACGTGCCGCCAAGCGATTTAGCGTTCCGGTACGATGCCGTGTAGAAACCGAAGGGGTATGGGTTTTTAATATAACTGCCATGCCCCTAACAGGTTAGCCCGCTACCATCTTAGACTGCATCATCACTTACCATCAGGTGAGATTGCAGTCAAGGGCTAGCTTGTAGTGGATTAAAAAAAAAAAAGATTGTGTTTAGAGATTGTGTTATACAGAATCAGCCCCACTGTTTTTTATCCTAAAGTCACAGTATTCGATATGAAATTCGTTGAATAAAAACGCAACATAACTCTCTCACTTAGTCTGCCCTTCCGGTTACTCTCGGTAATAAACTATAGGTCATTATAATTCAACGGGTCGCAGGGTAGTATCCTAGTACGTACATAATAGATTTGCTAAAAGGTTTTGTACAAAAGTAGAGAGGTCTTTTGCTTAACCTATTTAGTTACCTTTCTTTCGCTCCGGAGATTTAAAGTTTCAGCAGCATCGGATCCTTGATAAATTTAACTTTTGATAAATTAAATTAGTTATAGGTACCATACTTATCCACTTTGTGACTTTCTGTCCCTAACTATTATTCAATAAATTTGGCGATATTGAGTAGCTCAATCTATACTATATATGTATAATATTATAAATGCGAAAGTTTGGATGGATATGGATGGTTGGGTGTTTGTTACTCAATCATGCCAGATCAGCTAAACGGATTTGAATGAAATTTGGCACAGAGAAAGATAAAGACTGTAATAACACATATATTGAGCTCCCGCGGGAACCAAAGTCAAAGTCAAAGAACGTTTATTCAATTTAGGTAACTAGGTATACTACACTTATTGACGTCTGGTTATTTATAACATTTAATGGTGATAATCAGTACCCTAATAATATCCCCCAGTAGTCAAAAACCCTCAATCCACGCTGATGAAGTCGCGGGCATCAGCTAGTTGATAATATTCCAACTCAACAAATTCCAAATAACTTGAAAACTTGCACGTTTAAAGCTCTTTACGTCATGGTAAATTGCTAAAATTAAATTTGAAATATACGTATTTTCCTCTGGAAGAACAACTTTTTCCATCTGTATCCGAGCTAAAATTTTTAAAAAGTTTCACGTACGTGCATACTGAGCAGTCTTGGAAGTAAAGCGTTGCTTTTTTTTATCTCTCACATGCCTCAAGAGGTCTAAGAAAAGCCATTTGTAACATTTTACCTTTTTGCGCAAAGTTTCAAACCTTTCTGAAATTAGATCTTAAACGTTAGACTAAGCTGGAAAAATCCCTATTTTTGTTTGAACCTTCTTTTCCCTGTTTTTTGTTTTTATTTACTTATTGTTTGATGGAATTGAATATTATAAAAAATTCTTTCCAAAAAACCGATTTCCAATGCCACTGTAAAGTAATAAATAATTTTTATTTCTACCCACTATGTTGAAGTCGGGCGAGCAATCAGCGTCAAATTTGCTTAATCTTGTACCCGCCCGACTTCAACATAGTGGGTAGAAATAAAAATTATTTATTATTACTTTACAGTGGCGTTGGAAGTCGGTTTTTTGGAAAGAATTTTTATTTTTAACTTTTTAGTGTCAGGTTTGAAGATTTGGAGTCAGAATTTTTATGGGACCACCTCGAGAGTTTCTTCTAAAGACTAAAAGAAAAAAAAATCAAATCGGTTCAGAAACCACGGAGATAGGCACCGACATACATAAAAAAAAATACGCGCTGAATTGAGAACCTCCTCCTTTTTGAAAGTCGGTTAAAAATGTGTATGACTTACGCAGATCTTGTTAAAATATAAGCAGTGTCATGCTCTGAGATACTCTGATGATACCTATATTTTTAATTGTTGTTAATATACTTAACATTTTAATTTAGTTAAATACGACATAGTTTAACTATGACAAAAAATCCGTTCCGAAAAACTCCTATTAAGAAGGTTTTTGGAAGTAAAATGTTTCATCTTATTTGAGCTTTTGTAACTAAAAAAATATAGAAGGATGCTTAATCCGATGTTCTGTATCATTGTTTTTGGTTATTAGAGCTCCAGAGCTGCCAATAAACCCTGTGAAAAATAACAAAAGTGTTCAGTTGTCCAGAAGATGCCCGATTCATCGTCTGCGTTAAGGTTTTTATAGATCCGGTATCCCATATACCATATCTTTAATTATCAAAGGAGCCCATTTCTATTTCCAGTTCCGTATTTATAAACATGCAATAAATCACGTTACGAAAAATCGACTTTGATGAGCTAGATGTCAATTGATTCGATTATAGTCCGGGTGACATAGGCTACATTTTAAACGAACAAAATCAATATGACGGACCTAACATCCAAAAACGTGGCGATCTCTGATGTTCTATCCATATTAGGGTAACAGTTTTTATTTTCACGGAACTGTCATCGTTCAAGCTTGTTCAGTTTGATCAAAGCACAAAATAATTTAATATTCATCCTCAGCACAAAGGACGTAATATCGTAACAATGAAGCCCCACTTTTTGGCGCGAAAATGAAATACAAGAAGCTCTATAACAAGAAGCGAGCTAACAAAGGCTGCGTGCTCTCGAAAACGCCTTCTTTGTCATTGACGTTCTTTATTTGGTAAGAAAGTGTCACGCACTTGTTTAGCGCGCTTGATTTTGTGTTGGAAAATATGAGGTTCTTTTTTCTTTGAAGTGAAATCAAGTACTTTTATAAGTATCTAAGTTCTTCTTCACATATTTCACTAGTATTCCTTGACGACCTCCTTGGCGCAGTGTTGAGCGCTGTTGTCTTAACGTGCGTAGGTCCCTGGTTCGATCCCCGGCAGGATCAATTTAGGAATAATTTCTGAATTTTCCCTGGTCTGGCCTGGTGGGAGGCTTTGGCCATGGCTAGTTACCACCTACCGGCAAAGACGTGCCGCTAAGTGATTTAACGTTCCGGTACAATGCCGTGTAGAAACTAGAAACCGATTAAGAGAATGGCTTAATTTAACTGTCATGCCCCTAACAGGTTAACCCGCTAAAATCTCAGACTGTATCATCACTTACCATCAGGTGAGATCGCAGTCATGGTTCTGATTTGGTGATCCCATAATGAATCTAAAGTACCACGAGTAGAGTCAAAACATGATGTAGTAAGATTGACTACAGTAAATTGATCAAATATTGAACAGAATACATTTTTCAGTTATATTTTTGTCCCACATTATAGTCCCACATACGCTCGGTGACAGCGATGAAAAATAAAATAAAAACAAAAACTAATCAGGCATAAAAATTTGTTCCAATTTTGGCCACCGGGCCAGATAAGTTGGTGGGACTATAAGATACGGTTAACTAGTAATTAATAGAAGATAAGCCTTCAAAAGACTCATGAACATGAATCTCGTTTTGGCGCCAAAATAGGCTTTATTATAATACCGAAATTACGTTCTTTGTGAAGAAAATGGCCGTATTAGCTTACACAAAAAGAGGCTTAGGTCATTTATTATCGGACTATTTTAAGTAAATCTATGTAGGATTAATCCTGATTACGTCATTGAAACTTTGTCGCAGAATCTTAGCCTCACTAATCTTACTAATAATATTAACTTAATTAATGCTACATTTTATCCCGGAAAATTAAAGAGTTCTCGCGGGAACTATAAAAAAATCTCATTACACTCGGGTATGCAAAAGTCTGTCTGTCTGTTTTGTTTGACTGTCTCATTGGTCTAGTGGTATGCATGTTCGGCTGCAGCCGATGAGATCCCGGGTTCGAGTCCCGGGTCCGGCCATAAAAGTACTGGATTTTGCTGGCTTGAAATTTTCAGTACTACTCGTATTTCAGTCATAAAGTCGGTGGAGTTTCACCCCCATGCTTCGGAGAGCACGTTTAGTCGGTCCTGCACCTGACCTCCGTTGGGAGGTCGGATTTTCCGTCCCATCGGGCTGGGAGAGTAAAAGATCAGAGAGTGCACCTGTGTATGCGCATACACTTGTGCACTATAATACCTGCCGCGCAGATTGCTAATCTCTCTGGAGATAGGCCGCCGGGGCCGAAATTCAGGCGAGAGGACATTATGTTCGACTAACAGCTGTCAGTTTGTCTGTCTATCTGTGTCTGTGTCTGTGTCTCTCAATATCAATATTTACTGAAACTATAATATTAAGATCATTTTAAATATCACTCAAAGCGCTTAACAGCAGCTACTCCAGGCATTTTAAATATAATTCAGTTCAAAATAACTTTATTAACTGTTGCCAGTGAAAATTGAAATCTATCACCTTTAGGGAAGGTTAAAATTTATTTGCAACACTACAGTTTCGCAAACCTAGAGCAAGAAGTAAATTATGAACTTTAATGCCTAGTAATAAGATCCGGGTCGTTTTTACTGACAAGCCTAGAGACGACACAATTTCACCACCCAGTGGGCAAAATTGAAGCTTATTAGATTATGTTTAGAATTTATTTTAGACTGGATTGTTTCGCACCAATGTGCGAAGGTGTTTTTAGATCCAGGCCAAAGTACGGGTCACTATTTGTCGTACCTACATACGTTAAGGTTTCAGACATTTGGAGCGGAAAACATGAAGTAGGTATTGAGGCAATTTATAATCGAATCGGTGATAGCTTAGTGGTTTAGAAGTTTTTCCTCTTTTTCAGGGTTTTTATTCCTCCTGAGGTGATCTCACCTGATGGTAAGTGACGATGCAGTCTAAGATGGTAGCGGGCTAACCTGTTAAGGGTATGACAGTTATATTAAACCCATACCCCTAGTCGGTTTCTACACGGCATCGTACCGGAATGGGGGTACGTCTTTGCCGGTAGGGTGGTAACATTTTCATCACCAGACAGTTGGTGATGAAAATATTACACTAAATAACTGTTTAAAAATATAATGTTCATGTTTAATTTTTATCAATATACCTGAGCTCTCAATTCACAGACGAATTAAAAAGGTTAACTCGGTCCACTCGTTAAGGTCCACTTGAAGT
Source organism: Erebia aethiops (assembly GCA_923060345.2). Taxonomy (NCBI): domain Eukaryota; kingdom Metazoa; phylum Arthropoda; class Insecta; order Lepidoptera; family Nymphalidae; genus Erebia; species Erebia aethiops. Next base: position 28,148,942 of record OV281084.1, on the reverse strand, counting down.
CGCAATTTCATAATTACAGTGAAAAAGTGGATAAATTGAAGTGCTTTTACTTTCTGTGATTATGTCCATTTGCCTCGCTCAAATCACTTATCCGAAATGGAGACGCAATTTCTTAACACTTGAAAATTAAAGCTTGAGCCGCACAAGACGCGAGACGGTAACTGCTCACTGTGACTGTATATTTACTTAGATACTATACCTTATAATATCTAAACGATCACATTTTGTAAGCCCATGACATCTAAGTAGGTAGGTATAGTCATCAGCCTAAGAAATATAATACTAGAGTACGAACTTACAATTTTCCTACACCTCAGCCTTTTCACCTCACAACTTACAACTAATGTACACGCCTAACGTAAATGAAACGAACGTAAAACACAAGCGCACAAAACCGCGAATGCTTGGGCATATTAAGATACAACCGGATATTGTGAGAAATCTAACGTTCTTGTATTCTATCTTAGATACTATAGCATCTTTAAATGTAGAGTTAGAGAATGTCTATCGCATGAGTCAATGTCGCACTGAGTTGCACTGGTGTAAATCCAAAATAATTCATTAATAAAATAAATAAAATAAAATAGCCTTTATTAACTGGAAAATAGTTTTTACATTTTTACGAGTACAGATATTACACACATTTCTTCGAATTTTTATGAGTTAAGGTGCCAGCGGACAGTGAATTGCCCATACAAACGTAATACCAAAATAATTTGTCATTCGAGAATATTTCCACCATATTATGCGATTATTAAGATTTAACTTGTTTTTATCTAGGTCCCTGTATAATTATTTTTTCAAAATACTTTCCCAAAATTAAATGTGATCACGATATCTCACGTACTAATTGATCAGGAACATAGCCTATATTGTCAAGTTACAGAATAACAACACGAAGTTAAAAACACAACAATTTTTCATTCATCATTTTTGGTATTCACGTAACAAGACTAAATGTATAACAAATTCTGTACACTCATATTGCTATCGTGCTTGCCTGCGATCATGTGTCATCAGCCAAATAGCAATATACCGTCAAATTTATATAATGTGGTTCGAATAGAAGTTGCGAGCGGCATTCGCCGGCCTCTTAAGAACTTATATTACGTATATTTTTGTATGTAGGTTAATACCGTAAAATTATAAGACACGTTTCAGTCACACCGCGCTGACTACCCGCGTTCTGTTTGTTTTAGCCTCACTCTAAGAAGGTTCTTATACAATATTATTCAAGTACGTACTTATAAGGGTGTAAATTGAGCACTTCGCACTGTCTTCAAAGGGAATAAGGAATTTGTAGTCAAACTAAATTGATATTAGGTACCTATGTAATTACCATCTCAAAATTTAAGGGAAATAACCCACGTCCTTTAGCTTGGTGATATTGTTAATTATTTATTTATAAAAAGTAGCCTATGTATTATTCCAGCCTATAATCTATCTCTGTGCCAAAATTCATCTAGATCGGCGGCCCTGTGGTGTTCGGTAAAATTTATATGAATTTATGATAACACCACATGAAAATGTAATCTTATATTGATTATACTGTTGGAATCTATTAAAATTAAAAAATAATTAAATAAGTATTTTTGTAAAAGCTCTTGCGCCTTTACCATCATGTGGAAGGATTTGACAACTCAATCAAATCAGCAACTCTCAAACTTAAAAACGCGCTTCTAAAGGAAGTATGAAGTACATAGTTCTGACGTCATCAAATTTCAAAGCATTTTTCTTTAATCTATAGTTTAAAAAAAGGAATTGAGAACCTCCTCCTTTTTTTGAAGTCGGTTAAAAATAGTTAACAAACTTAAAACTAATTGAGGATATGAATTTTAAGTCTTTTGGATGACCCTCTATTTAATAATCAGTAAGAATTAATTTATTTTTGACAAAGGCGTCATCCCCATTCCGCACATCTTAGGCATTTATAATTCCGTCCTTTGGTTGAAACACCGAGTACCTAGTAAACCTACTCGATATAAAGATGTAGGTTGAAAAGATATTTCAAAGTTTCCCGAAAGCTGTTCAAAAAGTTCCCGAAAGTGTCAGTTATACCTAGTCAGGTAAAAATAAACGTAGGTACATAACCCTCGAGCGTCACTTTTCTAGCTGGCCTTCCTAGTATAAAGCTGGTTCAGTACGTAACTTGCCACAGAATAAATTGTGGTCATAAAATAAAACTCTATTCGTATGGACGGGTGTGAGCAAAGTATTAATCTTGCACTCCTCGGCTTAGCGGCTTAAAATCCGGCTTAACGACATAATTTACGTGTCATCCGTAATAAAAGCCACGCTCGCCTCGGCTCAGCTGGCTTAAAATGCTTAAAACTTTGTCCGAAACTTTTTCGGAGACCTGTGACATTTTGAGAACAAAAACGAGATGTAAATTCATTTGGAACACGAATAAATAATTTTGTAATTATGTATAACTGTAAAACGGTAGTCTGACTAAATAATTGAATGCAAAATGATTGTTTGTTAGTTGTTTATTGTTATTTATAACACCACAACACAACGCAACGCCACGCCTTTAAATGTATCAACCACTAGCTAATGCCCGCGACGTCGTCCACGTGGATTGAGGGTTTGCGGTTCCCGCGGGAACTCTTTAATTTTCCGGGATAAAAAGTAGTATGTGTTATTATAGCTATGTGTTATTCCAGACTATACATCCAGATCCGTTCAGCTGTTGGGGCGTGATCGAGTAACAAACATCCATCCATACATCCAAACTTTCGCATTTATAATATTTATTTGATGATATAATTTTGATTAAAGTTAAATGCGAGATGATATCCGCGACTTCGTCCGCTTGGATTAGGATTGTTTGATTCCCGCGTGAACTCTTTAACTTTCCGGAATAAAAAGTATAGCCTATGTCCTGCCGCAGGATACAATTTATACTCCCTTACCAAATTTCATCAAAATCGGTTGAACAGATCGGCAGTGAAAGCGTAGCAGACAGACAGACAGACAGACACACATTCGCATTTATAATAGTATGGATTTTAATACATACCTAGTTTAATTTTCCTTAGAGTATAGAAAAGGAAACAAATCATAGAAACTTTCTTAGCACGGCTTTGAACGGCGCTTTCTCGAATTAGGTTTTTCAGTCGTATGACGTCATCGTTAGGGTTTTATTCCTCTGCAAGTTACCCCTTGACTGCAATCTCACCTGATGGTAAGTGATGATGTACTTAGTCTAAGATAATAGCGGGCTAACCTGTTAGGGGTATGGCAGGTATAAACCTATACCCCTAATCGGTTTCTACGCGGCATCGTACCGGAACGCTAAATCGCTTGGCGGTACCTCTTTCTCGGTTTGGTGGTAACTAGGCCACGGCCTGCCTTTAGGCCAGACTAGAGAAACTTCAGCAATTATAAAACACCAAGTTGACCCTGCCAGGATTGAAACCGGGACCTCCGACGTTAAGACAACAGCGCTCAACACTGCGCCAGGAAGGTCGTCCTTAATAAATAATTAAATACTACTTTAAGACTAACACAACTAGGTACCTACATCAGAAACTAAATTTGTCTCACTCATGTGTTAATGTTTTGTCAACTACGAGTTGGGTTTGAAGATTATTTCTAAAGGAGTTTCAGTCTACCCAAATGTGCCGAAATATTAATGAAAAGATGTAAAAAGACGATTAGTGCCCTGTCATAATTATTAGTTCTTTGTTGTACATTTTCTGCAATAATAAATGCACTGGTACTGCCATCTATTGATTGGTCTTGAAACTGCTTTCAGTGACCAACCACCCCACGAAAAACTGAACCCGAAACAATTCATTTCTGACGTAGTTGCAGTAATATCTAATAGATGGCGTTATATTAAAAATGCCTAAACAGGTTATTAAATATTAATTTTCGGTTTTTCCGGGTACCTTCTAAAAACATAGGTACTTAACATGCGTTTGACATAGGAATAAATTTGTAATTTTGACAAAAGTTTTATCCGAATTCTGTCAAAGTCAGCCCACGTCCGACTTTGACTTACCACCATGAGATCGCAGTCAAGAATCTTTCCATCGACTAAAAAAAATCCGCGCCATACTTTCCACTGATTTAAAAATTCCAATCTCAAAAATATTTAATTTGTTTGAGGTACTTTGCCTGTTTATTTCAAAATGGGCTGTTAAATAAACAAGATAGTTTTGTCCAAAAATATGGCTGTTTAAATTAAAATGATTCGGGTAATAATGGGCCAGATAGGACCGATAACCGAACTTTACAGGGATAAATTACGCAAGTTTCATAAGCGAGTAAAATTTTATTGGCACCAATCTTGTCCTACCAACCAGTTCGGGTAATTAGCGATTGTTATGGTTTTGGCACAGAGTAGTTTGTGCAAAGACATTTTCCGTAGTTTTTATCCGAAGCCTGTTTTATTATTATCGGATATGAATTTGACTCTCACGCCCGCATAATATACACATAAGGCAAAAAGATCTAAAATAAACTTACGTAAATAAATAGAAATGAATAAACTTACATACACAAATACACAAATAAATAGTTGCAGCGGGCGGAGGATTAGTACACCCCGGCAGGGGAGACCAGACGGCCGGGGGACAGGTTGAGAAACCGGCGGACTATCCTAGCCGAGTCTAGCAACACCGCTTTCTGCATCCTGGCTGCGAGCTAACTGCCACGGAACCCCTGTCGCCTCAGATGGTGAGCGAGGCTGACTGGGATTAAGCCATTTGCAGATATAACGATTGGGATGGTTTCAGTGGACTCCACATGCCACATGGCGGAAATCTCGTGAGCCAGATCGAGATACTTTTGTTTTTTCTCCGTCTCAGCTCTCACAAGGTTCTCGTCATGTGGAATGGTGATGTCCACCAAAAACGCCCGTGACTGTGCCCGGTCCAACAGCACGATGTCAGGCTTATTCGCTAGAATAGTCCTGTCCGTGATGATGGACCGGTCCCAATAGAGCCGGACTCCGTCACGCTCGAGTTTTTTTTAGGGTTGCGTACCTCAAGAGGAACAAGAAACAATCATAGGATCACTTAGTTGTCCGTCCGTATGTCTGTCTGTGTGTCTGTCAACTGCCTTTTACCCGGGAACTTTATTTTTTACTTTCAAGTTGAAATTAATCTCAAATACTTAGGTCTATGGTCTCTTGGAGCAGTAAATAAATCAAGCTTCTAAGTCACCGCAATCAAAAGATTCGGCTGTATATGTCACTTAATTTGCATATTTTGACACTCGCCAATAAATCTAAATCAATAGGGTACTTTAGGGATCTATAGCGTCCCTTTGACCTAGAATCATGAAAGGGAAGAAGCAAGGTTGCACAGCACAAGTATAGGAAAAATCGAAAAATCTTAATTTAAGATTTCGCACTCATCGGATTGAATTGTTTGTCAGGCGCTGTGGCGCAAACTTGTAAGTTTAGCGCCTTATACGTAAGCCAGTTATTTCACAGCTGATTACGTGTTGTTATGACATCTTTCTCGTTATTTACTAAAAGAATTTATATTGTGTGGTGGTACAGAACCTTTTGTGAACGAATCTGATTAGCACTTGACCGGTTCTTTTAATTAAGTTGCCAACAATGACGGTTTTTGGGAATTTGCTAGTACTTAGGGCTAGGGTTGAAGATTATATAACAGTGGTAGATTCACTTGACGATTCAAAAGTACTTGTAAAAGTTTATTTGAATAAAAATCATTTTGAATTTTGAATTTGAATTCGAATAACCGGTAGGATCTGTATCCATACTAATATTATAAAAGCGAAATTGTGTCTGTCTGTTTGTCTGTCTTTCTGATACGCTACGATCGATTGGCCATGAAAGCCAATCGATTTTGATGAATTTAGGTACAGGGATAGATTGTATTCCGTGGAAGAAAATTACCTTATAGATACATTTTATCGCAGAAAATTAAAAGTTCCCGCGGGAATCAATAAAATTAATCCACGCAGGCAAAGTCTTCTAGTTCTCTATATTCCGCAATAGAACTTTCAGACTTCCCACTACTGACATTTCACAAAATGTTTTTAAAAAATGTTAGAAAGATGAAATAAGGCAGGCTCTGTTTATTCCTTATCTACGCAACGTTTACAGACAAATTCCATGAATGGTAGCACTTTGCCCGGACTATAGTGATTTATAGCAGAAACGGCCATTTGGCTATTGTGCCCGGCAATTATTTGTATGATTTGGACAACATTCGGACGCTTGTGACGTATCTCAGACCTTATGTTGGGAGTTTATCTTATGAAGTTATCAGTGGGTTGTAAGAATGTTTAGTGCCATTATTCGTTATTTCCAAAGAAGCGAAATTGATTGCTCGCGATCGTTTGATCGACTGTAGCAGGCTTTTATTTATTTTACTTAAAGTTAGACGATTCAATCCGTTCCATGAAATGCATCTCCGAGTGTTCCCGTGATGCCAGACAACAGCAGAAGTCGCTGGAGGGAGTGAACGAATGAGAAGAAGAAGAAATGTTAGACCTTGACTGCGATCTCACCTGGGTAAAATCGCATGTACGTAATATGTAATGTAGCAGTCAGTTCTTCTAGTAAATATTTTTTGTCTGGTGGGAGGCTACAAATCGGTCACTCATCCAGTTACTGACTTGGGTCAACATTGCTTATGAATCGCTATCGACTGATATCCACTAAAGCCCAGGCCTTCACTCTCATAGGATATAGGGAATTAGAGCTTAGACCAACTACATTGCTTCAATGCGGGTTGGCGGGCTTTAACGACTATTATCATAATATATTAGTGATAATAATCGGGACCGACGGCTTACGTGCTCTCCAAAGCATGGGAGTGAAACAACGCCAACTTGCTAACTCAATCAAAGCTAGCACTGAGAATTTCTAGTCAGAAAAACCCAATCATCATACTAATATTATAAATGCGAAAGTCAGTTTGTTTGTTGGTTTGTTGGTTTGTCCTTCAATCACGCTGCAACGAAGCAACGGATCGACGTGATTTTTTGCATGGGTATAGTTGAGGACCTGGAGAGTGACATAGGCTACTTTTCATCCCGGAAAATTGAGGAGTTCCCGTGGGAATTTAAAAATTTATTCCACGCGGACGAAGTCGCGGGCATCAGCTAGTACTTAATATTATAGCCCGACCAGGCTACTACACCAGGCCCCACTAACTAGGCCACTCGTCCCTCTACTATGTTACTACCATCGCTTAATGCAGTATTATTTCAAAATTATAGTTGTACCTCATGTACCTTGACGTCCCTGAAATAAGGATTATAATCGTAAAACACGAATGTCAACAATATTAAAACAATACGGCTTTAAGCGATGATAGTATGCCCCCCAGAGGTCGCACGTATTGTGCCTTTTGCTAGATTTCAGAACAGATCTTCCAAATCGATATACGGTACAGAAAATACGGCCTGTAGGCTTTAATGGCGTTCAGGATGATTATCACGTACAATTTCCAGTAAATTCTGCATTGTTACAGTTGCTAGAAGTTTTAAAGCTTATTGTTGACATGGTAGAGTCTATTTTACATTGAAGTTAAATCTATGTAACTTAGTAAAGATAGGTTTTTAAGTACTTTTTTTTTTAAATGGTATATTTTTTATTTGAAAAGCATTTATGTCTTCTATGACTGCCTCGTTGGTCTAGCGGTTAGCATAGTCGATCACGAGATCCTGGGTTCGATTCCCGGTCGGGCATAAAAATTGTTAGGTAGGTATTGGGTTTTAATTTTAACTCTGCCCTACCTACTTTGTTTTTGTACGATGGGGCTGACATATCCCAATAGACCAAAGTCACAATTATTATTTCTGAATTTTCTCGAAAATTGGGCTGGCCTGGTGGGAGGCTTCGGCCGTGCCTAGTTACCACCCAACCGGTAAAAGACGTACCGATGCCGTGTAGAAACTGATTAGAGGTATGGGTTTAATATAACTGCCCCTTATCCGATACCAACTTAGACTGCATCATCACTTTAGTCTCAAAAAACCGGCCCTTAGCATCAGTTAAGATCGCAGTCAAAGGCTAATATTTGGGTAAATAAAATAAAAATCCTAAAAATAAAATATAAATAAGGTACTATTAAGTATTCTGTGCTATAACTAGGGTCGCCCCATGTGACCTATAAGGGTTTAGGAACGCAAGCTGTCGTTTTGGGCAGTATGTGCCGGTCAGGGAGCCTACTACCATCGCCTAAAGCTGTATTGTTGTAATATTGTTTAAGTTCGTGTTTTAGAATTGTAATTCTTATTTTAGGGACGTCAAGGTAAGTAACATACTAACTGTCTTTTTGAAATAATACTGCTTTGAGCGATGGTAGTAACCCCCACGATAGCATCGCTATTTAATTGTGAACGGTCAGCGCTGAAGTTCGGAATTGTGTTCATATTAAATAGTGTTTTAGTTTTGTGTGTATTTTGATTTATACATAAAAGGTTATTGTGTACAATTATTGATAATGATAATTTTTATTTTACCAAATTGTGGGTAACAACAGTTGTTTTCATAGAAATGGTCTGGGAGAAGTAACTAAATTGTCAATTTTAGAAATAAAATAAAAAACATGTTTTGGGATCTGCTAAAGACAGTTTATATATTTAAGATCATTAACTAAAGAGCTTTTTATCGATGCTCAAAAATTCAAAGAGTTTAAGTTCTATATGTTTGCAAATGAAGCATACGTTCTTATAATTAATAATAATATTAATTATTAATATATTAATTGGTAGAATGTATAAGGCTCTCAAACTGTAATCATGTCAACTTTATATCACCTACATTCTCATAAATTAATTATTATTTATTTACTTAATACGTAATTTTCAATTTTAAGCTCTTTTTTGTGAATTTATTTATGTTATATTTATCGCAACAAGCAATGCTATTTCATAGCTGGCGGACACGTCACAATTTCCACCCCAAATAATTCAATATAGGTACTTAATTTGTAATGCTAACTTTACTCTAAATTCACTCCACGAGGGAATATCAAATACACACTGATTTACTATGCAACCGGTACACCGTGTCAACCGAGATTTAGATCGCTTCCAGGCATGGCTCTGATTTTCTAAGCTTCCATTATCGTAGTCAACGTTGAAACAGCGATGAAAGCTGTTTATTTTGAACTACCCTCCGATTGTGTATGGAAATCATAATAATCGTAATCGTTTGTCAAAAAGATAATTCGACCTGTTTAAGGAGTTCATAGATGCCTGCACGTCAAAAAGTATGTATGAACTCCTTAAACCGTTCGAGTAATACTTTTTAAGCTGCCAAATAATAACGATTTGATTAGACAACTGGGCCTCTGATTTGTGCTTTGTTTCGATGGGGGTCAGCTACCAGTTAGTAGTAGTAGAATAGAACACTAACTTCTCAGCCCATGGAGATATGTTATTTTCTTGAAATGGTTTGACGGAGGCGACTAGACAGAGCAACATCTGTGAGCTGATAGGTCGTGACGTGATGGAGGAAACTGGCGGAATTTTCAGTACAAAATTCTGTCACTCTCATTTTAAAGTATGTAGTTTCCTACGCTGAGCGACAACTAAGGGCGAAAAAGAGGATAAAAACATGTACGTGAAAAGTCTAAGTTGGAGGTAAAGCACGTTTTTTCCTGTCGCGAGATCTGTGCAAGTATATAAAAAGTGCATAAAAGTGGGGCAGACATTGTGTCCGATTGATATTTTTTTACCCCTATTTTGTTTTTGCTCTGCACCGGTTCGTATATTATATCTTGTATAATTTTAAGCACGTTCAATTTTCTTGAAACTATTTCAACTGTATATTATCAAAACAAACGAGCTGAGTTCAAGTTCATATAAAAATAGAAACCACAACTTTTCCCTCGACTACGAACTCGTCGATGAGCCAAGAGGTTTAGGAAATAGAATTGGCATCGCATCATATGAGATAGGGTGAGGTCACAACGCGTCGCGTCAACGGAATTTAATGTTTTAGATATTTGTCAGTGGCATCGATTGCTAATATATCTTCTATTGTGTGTTGGAGTGGGTGGAACTCACGCAATTTATAGCTTAACGATGCAGACAAGAGAGAGATTGACGACCTTCTCGACGGAGTGGTGAGCACTGAGGTTTTATAAATAGGGGAGGTTTGTTCGATTCCCGATAATTCAAATTGATGGTTTCTGAATAATGTTATGTTTAGCCTGGTGGAAGGGTTCGACCGTGGCTGCCACACTACACGCAAAGCCATTAAATTAAATAAAATAACGAAATAGTAAGGTCTGCATGTTCTACAGATAATATTTAATTTATTAGTAGGTAAAGTTTTAATAAATTCTACAACAAAAAAATCGGAACTATATTATGTACCTAATAAAATTTTGATTAGATACGCTAGGCACAAGAATTCATAAAAATGTACAGAATATTATAATTAGACGCGCACTATGCGCAAAATTCTAGCTAATAAAGTATGAAATGAGCAAGGTGTAATTTCATCGGCCGGCAGCTCGGGGAATCGCCTGGGGAGATCTCATTTACGAGGTTTGTTTATGTGAAGCGGAATTATGAGTGAAACTCCCCCACGGTCCGAACTACGTTGTAACTTATGTGCTTAGGTATTATGAGCTGGTGCCCGCGGAAATTTCGGCCTTATTAAGGTTTTATAAGTCCGTCTGTTTATCTTTGTGTTTTTACACGACTGCCCTAAGCAGTGTAATTTTTTCAGGATTCATGTAGGTATGTTAGTTTATATATTCCATCATAACTTCTTTAATCCCGAACATAATTATTTGGGTGGTTGGATGAATTGGTTTCGTTAGAATCATCCCGAGTGACCTTGGCTATAACACACACTTTCACATTTATAATAGTAGCATTGATAGTAGCACGGATGTGCATCGTTAGAAACACGTTTTTTTCATTTAAAGGAACAAACTTAATTATTAGTCCACTGAAGTCAAATATTAACAGTATTAAAATTACGATGCCACGTGGTCTCTTGCACACTCGACGTTCCCAGTTACAACTTACGAGTACAATTAGCAGGGAAGAAAATATTATGACTGTTTATTTAAAAACTAGCTGATGCCCACGCCTTCGTCTGCGTGGATTGAGGTTTTTGGGTTCCCGTGGGAACTTTTTAATTTTCTGGGATAAATGTGATGTGTTATCCTAGACTCTAATCTATCTCTGTGCTAAATCTATGCTGATTTATCTCTGACTATAATTTCATCCATGTTCGTCAATCCAAACTTTGGCATTTACAATATTAGTAGGTATAAATATATTATTAGCTACTAACCTCCGGGATCTTTCCCCGGGATCCAATCTATCCTTGAACCAAATTTCGTCAAAATCGGTTGGACAGCATAGACAAATACACTTTCGAATTTATAATATTTTAAGTTTTTTTTTTGGTTTGTCCAGCTTAGTGTGCTATTGCTCTAAATTATATTTACGTAAAATCATCACAAAACTTATCGAGTGCGTAATAAACTAAAATAGTTGAAAGTAGTCCGTTGCAGACAATGATGTCCAATATTATTTAAAAAACTAGGTGACGTCCGCGTGGTTTGAGTTTTTTTTATTCCCGCGGGAACTGTGTTGTGGTCATTTCAAGGAGGTTCAATCTTATGCTTTTTACCTAAGCCTAATTAAAAGTTAAGATTACATGAGATTACCAGTTTTGTGGCCGAATTAAAAAAATCTCTTTAATTTCCGGGATAAAAGTAGTGTTTGTCGCTCTCCAGATCCTCAAAGTCAAAAAATCACGTCGATCCGTTGCTCAAACCAACAAACGAACACACTATCGCGTTTTTAATAAAAAAAATTAAATTGAATTTGGCATTGAATTCTATTGAATTGAGTGCGTCTATACGCACTATACTCTTTTACCTCAGCGCATCCCAACGTAAAGCCAATATGTAAAAAAATTGAAAAGACTCGTTCGATAGTGCTCGTTCGGTGAACGAATTTGAAGATTTGGTTTTCAAATTAATAAACGGAGAGGAATATAGGCATGACAGCGGAAGAGGATAACGGAGTGTGCTTTAATTGGAAAAGCTAGAATTGAATTTAGAATTTTATTTTTATACCAAAATATATTTGATGCGAAGTTTGTAAAGGATTTTTGTCGTAATCCGTATGCATTGGTGCTTGATTTGAAGACCAGCCCCCCCCCCCCCCCCCCCGATTGTTTAAGGGTTCGCTATCGTTTGTCAATCGTATAATTTGATCCGTTTAAGGAGTTCATAGATGCCTGCACGTTATATAGTAATGTAATGTAGTAATGTTTTTGACGACCTCCGTGGCGCAGTATGTAGCGCTGTTGCCTTAACGTGCGGAGATCCCCGGCAGAGTCAATTTGGGAATTTATAATTTCTGAATTTTCCCTGGTCTGGTCTGGTGGGAGGCTTCGGCCGTGGCTAGTTACCACCCTACCGGCAAAGACGTGCCGCCACACGAGTATATGTGCCACCAAGCGATTTAGCGTTCCGTAACTGCCATGCCCCTAACAGGTTAACCCGCTACCATCTTAGACTGCATCACTTACCATCAGGTGAGATCGCAGTCAAGGGCTAGCTTGTAGTGGATAAAAAAAATGTATGAACTCCTTAAACATTTCGAGTAATACGTTTCAAGGTGTCAAATGATTACGAATTTACGATTTGCTTAGAAAATTGAGCAATTATTTCTATTGACTTAATTGACTTATCTTAATAATTGACTTATCAATTTGAGAATGCATAACAGGTTAGCCCACTACTGGTAGTGGGCTAGCCTGTTATGTGCTGATTTACCATAACATAATACATGTTATGGTAAATCAGCTTAGCTTAGATCACTCACCACCAGCTGAGATTGCATTCAAGGGCTAACATGTAAAAAAAACTACAACATTTAACAGCCACTTCCGGTTAACTCTATATCGTTGTTCTATTGTTAGGTTAAGGTAAGCACAGGTTTATTCCATCAAATTCCCAAGAAAAAAATAATCCCCCAAAAGCCGTTCATCAAACTGTAATCCAGGTAAACGTAATTTATAATTTTGTTACATTTTCTTCAAAGAAATCGTTTTTCACGGTGTAAGTTGCGAAGCCTCTACATCAATTACCAGCCGCTCTGACAGTAAATCGCGCGTTCCGCGAACATGCTTCTGTATTCCCAACTTTAGTGTGCGGGACAATGATAAATAAACAGTTAGTTACAACATAGTGTTAAGACATGTAAATAAGAGAATAAATAGTTCATAGTATAGATAGTTTATATAGTTCGTAACAGTTAAGTAAATAGTTATAAGCGAACTGTAATAGAATAAGTTTAATAAAATAGCGTTAAATAGTTGTACATTAAATGTTAGAGTAGTACAGGGTAGAGAGGGATAGCGAACAGCGCTCCCCGCGCCGTCACACCCGCGCCACCCGCGCCTCCCGCGCTTTCACCCCCTCTATCCTGGTTGGATTTTAATACGCGCTCTGATTGGTTCAGTTTTAATAACCAATCAGAGGGCCTACATTTTTCGGGCCAAATTTGTATAAAGACCGAGCGAAATTGTGGTCTGACACAGTTCGCCGGCAACAGTCCTCCAGTGAGGAACAAGAAGAATAAAGTGGAAGCAAACAGCAAGAAGTGTTTTCTTTGGAAGAACTCCAGTCCCCAACCAATCCAGCGACAGTTAATGTACCATCGTGTACATTGCATGGTCCTTCGAACCGGATTCGTTGGGAAATTCTGAAGAAAATTCGTCAGGAAAACTTCGTGGTTCTTCGAGAAAATTCTTCGCGACTCGTCGGGAAGAACACCGAGCCAGCTTCAAGACAGCGCCGCGCCAGCTTCGGGACAGCTCAAGCCAGCTTCGGCCAGCTTGGGACAGCATCGAGCCAGCTTCGACCCAGCTTCACCCAGCTCAAGCCAGCTTCGGCCAGCTTGGGACAGCATCGAGCCAGCTTCGACCCAGCTCAAGCCAGCTTCGGCCAGCTTGGGACAGCATCGAGCCAGCTTCGACCCAGCTTCGGCCAGCTTGGGACAGCATCGAGCCAGCTTCGAGCCAGCTTCACCCAGCTCAAGCCAGCTTCGGCCAGCTTGAGACAGCATCGAGCCAGCTTCAGCCAGCATCGTGCCAGCTTCAGCCAGCATCGAGCCAGCTTCAGCCAGCATAGAGCCAGCTTCAGCCAGCATTGAGGCAGCTTCAGAAAATCTTTAAAAAAGAAACCCGAACACAGCAAGAATGCCAGTCACACGTCAAGAAGTGAAGAGCCGCAAGACATCCTCCGAACAGACGCCGACCACATCGGAAGGCACCGCAACCACCTCACCGAGCACGACCGAAACAAGCACGGAAACCGGCACAACCTCTACAGCCACGGGAACTGTCACCACGGAGACTACAGAACTGACTACAGATACCTCCGCGACATCAGCGCCCTCTACAGTGCCATCCGTTGCAACAGCGAAAACGAAAATTTCGGTCGCCGCTGCCTCGACTACACCCTCCATCGCGACGACACTGCCAGCCGACGCGAGACAGATGAAGCCCCCCGCAGCGAAGGGGGTAACAGCTACAGTACAGGGGCGTAGTCAGGACACAGAAACTTCAACAGTCAAGACGAAGCGAACTGTCAACCCACAAGAGCTGAAGCTACCACAGGACCTCCGCCCCCCTAGCAAGAGGGGGGGAGGGGGTGGATCAACCTACAGCAAGGCCAAAGCTCACAGAATATTGAAAGCTAAGGAAGAATTACTGCGACTTCAAGTCGAGCTAGCTGCCGCACGCATCGCCGCCTTAGAAGCTGAAGACACAGAAGACGAATTAATAGAAGAACTAACAGAAGAAGGTGTTCCCGTCCAAGAAGCCAACGAGCACATGGACAACTGGTTCAACAGTCAACCGCCGCCTCCTTTGTTGGCGATCACCGAGGCACCGCATTACCCTATAGAAGACCCGGTGGTTAACAACACGGAGCAACAGAAGCAGCCAGAGGAACACCCCAAGTCTCAGCTTCAAACACCGGCGGGAGAGCAAACAGAGATATCGAAGCTAGCCACAGCCATCACACTCGCAGTCAAAGCAGCTCAACGTCCGAAGTTCATCGAGCTACCCAACTTTGGTGGATCACATCAAGAGTGGTTACCTTTCCGCGCCGCTTTCTTTGAAACAGAAAGCATGTTCACGGCAATAGAAAACACGAACCGTCTAAGAAGAAACCTCAAGGGAAAAGCAAAAGAAGCAGTGGAGGGGCTACTAATCACCAGTGCGCACCCTACAGAAATTATGAAGGCCCTGGAATCAAGATTTGGAAGACCAGAATCCATCGCCATGATGGAAATGGAAACGCTTCGAGCACTGCCGCGCCTCACCGATTCAGCGCGTGACATCTGCATTTTCGCAACAAAGGTCTCCAACGTAGTAGCAACATTGAAGACTCTCAGCTGCATGAACTACATGTACAACCCTGAAGTTTCGAAGACCGTCGTGGACAAGCTCACACCTACGCTGCGTTACAGATACTACGACTTCACAGCGACACAGCCAAAGGAAGATCCAGATCTATTGAAGATGGAGAAGTTCCTCAAGAGAGAAGCGGAGCTATGCGGACCGTACGCACTACCTGAACAGGTGGCGTCACATACATCAACCACTCAACAGAAAAAACCACAGAAGATCCACAACGTAACAGAGAAGACGTACACACCCAGGTGCCCGGTGTGTGACGAAGAAGGACATAGTTCCGTGGATTGTGAACAGTTCAAGAGTTTGGATTCAAATGGAAGATGGGATACAGCGAAATCCAAACGTCTATGCTTCCGATGTCTTCGCTACAGAAACAGAACACATAGCTGCAGAGCCAAGGTGTGCGGCATCGACAGCTGCAAAAATTATCACAACAAGATGCTGCACTACACCAAGGCAACAGAGAAGAAAGAAAACAAGGAAGCTACAGAAGTAATTAATTCCACGTGGACTATTAAGAAGAAGCAATCCTATTTGAAGATTATTCCAATAAAAGTTGAAGGTCCCAAAGGTGCAATCAACACCTTCGCTTTGCTGGATGACGGATCAACAGTAACGTTAGTCGACGACGGCGTGGCCGAACACGTCGGAGCAACAGGACCCGTCGATCCACTAAAGATAGAAACCATCAACGACATGAAGACTTCAGAATCAGCCTCAAGAAGAGTGAACATCAGGTTGAGAGGTCTCAACGATCATGAAGAGCAAGTACAAGCGCGCACAGTGAAGAACCTGCAAGTATCGTCGCAACGAGTCTCGAAAGAAATGGTGGATGGGTGCAAACACCTGACAGACATCCGGAATTACCTCATATATGCAAACGTGAAGCCACGAGTACTGATCGGTCAAGACAACTGGCATCTTCTGCTGACTACAGAAGTGAGAAGAGGAGACAGAAATCAACCAATAGCCTCTCTCACACCACTGGGGTGGGTGCTGCATGGAACAGAAAGTCGCAATATTGGGCGCAGCATCGACTTCGTATCACATGTCACAGAAGAGACCGAAGATAACTTGGACAGTCTAGTCAAGCAGTACTTCGAGATGGACGCACTTTGCATACAGCCTAAGAAACCGAAGACAGATCCAGAAGAACGAGCCCTACGCATCCTCGAAAAAACCACCACGAAAACCGAAGAAGGAAGATACGAGACCGGTCTACTCTGGCGCAAGGAAGACGTCACATTTCCTGACAACTACGATAACTCGCTGAAACGGCTCTTCAACATCGAGAAGAAGATTGACCGAGACCCCAAACTGAAGCTGAAGTATACTGAACAGATGGAAGCCCTAATAGAAAAAGGATATGCTGAACTCGCCCCGAAACAGAAGACTACGGGCAAGACGTGGTACTTGCCACATTTCGCAGTCATCAACCCAATGAAGCCCGACAAGCTAAGAGTGGTACACGATGCAGCAGCCAAAACGAAGGGTGTAGCTCTCAACGACATGCTACTCAAGGGACCTGATCTTCTGCAGTCTCTACCTGGCGTCGTCATGCGATTCCGGCAGCACGAGATTGCAGTCACAGCAGACATCAAGGAAATGTTCATGCAAGTCAAACTGCGATCCGAAGACAGAGACGCACTCCGATATCTGTGGCGCGGGGAACGACGAGATGGGCGACCGCCCGAAGAATACAGAATGACATCATTGATCTTCGGCGCGTCGAGCTCTCCGTCAACAGCGATCTACATAAAGAACCTGAACGCCAAACAACATGAAGATATGGAACCTGAAGCCGCAGCTGCCATCGTACAGAAGCACTACGTTGATGACTACTTAGACAGTTTCAGAACTTTAGAAGACGCGGTGCGCATCACGAAATCAAATCAAATCAAATCAAATATCTTTTTATTCAAATAAACTTTTACAAGTACTTTTGAATCGTCAAGTGAATCTACCACTGGTTCGGAATGCCATTCCTACCGAGAAGAACCAGCAAGAAACTCGGTGGTTGCTCTTTTTAAATAATTCATTTACAATTACTATATCAATGTGTACATAAGTAACCGCTGTCCCCAGCATTGTTGGAGCGATCAAATCCATGCTCCTCTATCATTTACATAATCTTCAACAGTATAATAAGCTTTTTTCAGGAGCATACTTTTAATGGATTTCTTAAATTTGTTTATTCAATTCATGTCAAAGACGGGCAGACAGAAAGTAGCCCCATTCCCGCCGGTGGCACCCGTTCACGAGCATGACGCATGATCCAGCCATTGCTTCGCTCGACCATATTTGAGGGAACGTAACAACCTGCACCACACGACACCACCACAGAAATGTTTAAAGAGAGCGTGACATACTCAGTCTACCCGTATCAAAGCATCGAATTGAATACTAATATTCAAACACTAATTTATAATAAGTAACCGCTGTCCCCAGCATTGCTGGAGCGATCAAATCCATGCTCCTCTATCATTTACATAATCTTCAACTGTATAATAAGCTTTTTTCAGGAGCATACTTTTAATGGATTTCTTAAATTTATTTATTGGCAAGTCCAAAATAGGTTGTGGAACTTTGTTATAGAAAATAATGCCCATTCCCACGAATGACCTTCTGACTTTTTTGAGGCGGAGCGATGGAGTCACGAGCTTATTACGGCCTCTAGTTGGCCTATCGTGCAGATCGCATTTTTTTTTATAATTATGGATGTGCTGTTTTACAAAAATTATATTACTGTAAATATATTGCGAGGCTACTGTTAGAATACCAATTTCTTTAAATTTCTCTCTAAGTGAATCACGCGGTTTTAAATTATAAATTGCTCGTATAGCCCTTTTTTGTAGTACAAAAATTTTTTGAATATCTGCCGCTTTACCCCACAGTAAGATTCCGTAAGACATAATGCTATGGAAATAAGCAAAATATACGATCCTGGCAGTTTCGATGTCAGTTAACTGTCGAATCTTTCTGACAGCGTAAGCAGCAGAACTAAGCTTGCCAGCAAGTGTTGATATATGGGTGCCCCATTGAAGCTTTGCGTCCAAGGTCACCCCCAGGAACACAGTAGTATCTTCTATTTTCAACATGTCATTATTTACCATTAGTTTTATATCACTTGTGGATCTGGCATTCGGCAATGCGAACTCGACACATTTAGTTTTTTTTGTGTTTAAAAGTAGATTGTTAACCGTAAACCAGTTCGTGACTTGAGAAATTGCAGTATTTACGTCGTCAAAGTTGTCCTTATGTCTATCGACTTTAAAAATCAAGGACGTATCATCAGCAAATAGTACAATATCGCAAGTGTTACGGACAAAATATGGCAAATCATTGATGTACACTAGGAACATGAAGGGACCCAAAATGGAGCCTTGAGGGACACCCATTAGTGAGGCTGATCCGGATGACTTCACATCGTTGACACATACTGTTTGAATGCGATTACTGAGGTAGGATGCAATGAGGCCAAGCGCAGTGTCTTTGACTCCATAGTAGCTCAACTTAACTAAAAGCGTCTCGTGCTCAACGCAATCAAATGCCTTAGACAAATCACAGAAAATACCAATAGCATTCTGTGATTTCTCCCACGCGTCGAATATATGTTTTAACAGCACGGCGCCCGCATCAATTGTCGATCGACCTTTAGTAAAACCATACTGCTCGGAGTGAAGAAGTTTATTTGAATTAAAGTGCTGAAGCAGTTGGTTGAGCATAATTTTTTCAAATATCTTGCTGAGTGTTGGCAAAATTGAAATTGGTCTGTAATTATTTGGATCGCTTTTGCTACCCGATTTAAAAAGTGGAATCAATTTACCACATTTCATAAGGTTTGGAAAGGATCCTGAATTTACAGACTCATTAAAAACTAGAGCAAGATATGGTGCAATAACATCAATAATATTGCCGATTATTTTTACGGATATACCCCATAGGTCTCCGGTTTTTTTAAGTTGCAAAGATTTAAATACTTTAATAATATCATATGGGGTCACATGTCTAAACTTAAACAGCACACTGCACTCGGTGACACTATCCTTGAGCAGTTTATGGGCTTCTGTTGGCGTGGAAAAGCGTGCGTGAAGTGCACTCACATGCCCATTTTGAACTGAAACAGTGGAAGTCGAATTCACCATCTCTACTGGAAGCATTAGGTGAAAACGAACAAATAGAAGACCTGGAACTCTATAAATCAGAAGAGAAAACAGAACGAGTACTGGGCGTGATCTGGAAGCTCAACACAGACGAACTCACCTTCAACCTCAACCTAGCGCGAATTGCACAAACGATCACCAACGGAAAAACACCGACGAAGAGAGAAGCGCTGCGAATAGTCATGTCGCTATTCGATCCACTTGGCTTCGCATCGCCTGTAACCATAAGGGCGAAACAGCTGCTGCAAGAAGTATGGCGAAGAGGTACGTCATGGGACGACGAACTCGACCAAGATCTGGCTGAGCAATGGCAAGAATGGATGACCCATCTGAAGAATCTCAGCAACGAGACGATCCCAAGGCGATATCTCCATTATAGCGACGCCACGTCCTTGCAGCTGCACGTGTTTACCGACGCCAGCGAAGCAGCCTATTCAGCAGTCCTCTTCTGGAGAGCAGTGGCACCGAACGGCGAAATAGGCCTATCTCTCATCATGGCCAAAGCGAAGGTTACGCCGTTGAAGTTGACGTCCATCCCGAGGTTGGAGCTACAAGCGGCAGTCATGGGAACAAGGCTCGCCGAAACAGTTGTCGAAGAACATGAAAAGAAGCCCGACTGCAAAATATTTTGGACAGATAGCAAGACAACGCTCGCTTGGATACGGACAGGGTCGCGCTCGTTCAAACCGTACGTGGCGCATCGCCTGGCCGCGATCGAAGAAACTTCTACAGTCTCCGAATGGCGGTGGGTCCCGACGAAGTTGAACGTTGCAGATGACGCAACGCGAGATGTGCCAGCAGCCTTCGAAAAGCATCACCGCTGGTACAAAGGACCCGACTTCCTGTACGAAACAGAGGACCAATGGCCAGTAGAAGTCTCTCCAACAGAAAAGCAGGAACCCACTGGGGAAGAAAAGACGAACCACATTACAGACAGACAGAGACCGAAGCTCTCGGAAGCGCTTCCGGAGGTCTCTCGCTTCTCCAGTTGGGACAGATTGCGATATACGACAGCGCGGGTTCTACAATTCATTCAGCTCTGTAGAACCGCGACACAGAAGGTGAACCACAGAAGAACCCAGAAAGGCAAAGAAGCGGACCCGAACTGGCGGAGGACAACAAAACCCGTGACGAAACAGCGAAACACAATACAGAAAACATCGTCATCAAACAGAAAGTTCCTCCCAGTCTCGGCCGAACAATTGAGAAGAGCGGAAGAGCTCCTAATGCATTCATCACAGGAAGCCTCCTTCGCAGCCGAGATCGAAAACCTGAAGAAGGGCGAACCCCTAAGCAAGGAGAGCCGTCTGTACCAACTCAGCGTCGAACACATCAACGATGCAGTCAGGCTCAGAAGTCGCATTCAAGCAACAACAGATGTAACAGAAAACTTCAAGAGCCCTCTGGTACTCGACGGTGATCATCCCATAGTCAAGCTCTGGGTGAAGGCCGTACACCAACAGCTGCATCACGCCGGCGTCGAAGCCACGGTGAACGAATGCAGGCAGCAGTACTGGGTGCTACGTGTGCGTCCCGTCACGAGGACAATAATACGGAGCTGCCTGTTCTGCAGGATGAAGACGCAGACGCCACCGTATCCCAGGACCGGAGACCTGCCAGCGTGCCGCTTAGCGCACCACAAGCGACCGTTCACCTTCACCGGTGTGGACTACTTTGGACCGCTATCAGTGACCGTCGGCCGGACGCGACAGAAAAGATACGTGGCCATATTCACCTGCCTGACGATGAGGGCAATACATCTAGAAATTGCCGGCTCACTTAGCGCCGACTCAGCGGTAATGGCGCTGCGAAGGATGATGGCTCGCCGAGGCTGTCCTACAGAAATTTGGTCAGACAACGGGACGAACTTAAAGGCAGCGGACAAAGAACTTCGACAGGCGATGGACAGCGCCGCATCAGAAGAAGCAGCGAAAAAGACGGTCTCTTGGCGGTACATACCACCCGGAGCCCCTTTCATGGGCGGGGCCTGGGAGCGGATGGTCCGCTCAGTGAAAACAGCCCTCGCTGCAACTCTTCACGAACGCCACCCGACGGAAGAGGTTCTCTCCACCCTTCTAGCCGAAGTGGAGTATACAGTAAACAGCCGGCCACTGACACACGTCTCAGTCAGTGCCGACGACCCAGAAGCATTGACTCCGAACCATTTCCTGTTGGGCGGACCAGGCCGGGTACCACAACCGGGTACCTTCGACGAGCAAGACACAGTTTCACGATCAAGTTGGCGAGCGGCACAACGGCTAGCGGACGTCTTCTGGACGCGCTGGGTGAAGGAGTACCTTCCCGAACTTCAACACCGGCGGGAGCCGCGAGGACGAGGGCCAGCCATCAAAAACGACGATTTGGTACAAGTGGTCGACGCCAACCTGCCACGCAACGTGTGGATCCGAGGCAGAGTCATCGCGACATACCCGGGACCAGACAACGTCGTGCGTGCAGTAGACATCAAGACCAAGGGAGGAGTGCTGCGGCGGCCCGTGAGAAAACTGGTGGTGCTGCCCCTGACAGACGACGTGCCCGCACCGACAGAAGATGCGACGCAGTCGCACGGCGGGAGAGATGTGCGGGACAATGATAAATAAACAGTTAGTTACAACATAGTGTTAAGACATGTAAATAAGAGAATAAATAGTTCATAGTATAGATAGTTTATATAGTTCGTAACAGTTAAGTAAATAGTTATAAGCGAACTGTAATAGAATAAGTTTAATAAAATAGCGTTAAATAGTTGTACATTAAATGTTAGAGTAGTACAGGGTAGAGAGGGATAGCGAACAGCGCTCCCCGCGCCGTCACACCCGCGCCACCCGCGCCTCCCGCGCTTTCACCCCCTCTATCCTGGTTGGATTTTAATACGCGCTCTGATTGGTTCAGTTTTAATAACCAATCAGAGGGCCTACATTTTTCGGGCCAAATTTGTATAAAGACCGAGCGAAATTGTGGTCTGACACAGTTCGCCGGCAACAGTCCTCCAGTGAGGAACAAGAAGAATAAAGTGGAAGCAAACAGCAAGAAGTGTTTTCTTTGGAAGAACTCCAGTCCCCAACCAATCCAGCGACAGTTAATGTACCATCGTGTACATTTAGCAATTACGCTAGTCGGGATTAAAGTTCAGCCGGGAACTTTCAAAACGGGATGGATAGCTAACTGTCTACGAGAACATACGGCATACATGTGCACCAGTACGGTTAGTATGAGAGATTATGCTCACTATCTGATGCCCGCAACTTCGTCCGCGTGGACGAATTCGGCGTTTTTAATTCCCACGGGAACTCCTTAATTTTCTGGAATAAAAAACCTATGTCACTCTCATTGGTATGGTACTCAACTATACCGATGCCAAAAATCACGTCAATCCGTTGCTTCGTTGCGGCGTGATTGAAGTACAAACCAACACACAAACAAACTCTCGTATTTTTAATATTAGTATGATAATTCCGTTCATGTATATTGAGCGTCGAAACACAATATTATTTTCTGAGAACAATTTTCTTAAAGATCTATTGGATTATTTGGAAGGTTTGAAGGCTATAATGTACATAGAATAGAGTAGAATTAGTATGAAAATAAACGTTTATTGAGGTTGAGCGTTGAAACACGCAGCGTAGCAATGCATTTTAGTCTTAAGTTTCGATTATAAGACTACAATGCATTTAGAGATCCCTAAGTAAGGTTTAATATTCAGTTCCATCTTTTTTAAAATTGCAAGGTTTTACGCATGAAACGCTGGCCGTCAATAGCTTTAAAATAAGGCAGTTGACATTCAGTTTACTCGCGTATCTTTCTCGACACTGGAATTCTGCAAATGCTCGTGAGATCTTAAATCTTCTACTAACTCTAGTACCACAAATTATTCCTAGCACGAATTTCCGCACACAAATCGCATTTTTAAAGAGAAAGAGACTATAATTAGTAAACCGGAAACACTGAAAATATAATATTTCTAGGTACATAGGTTAGTAAATTTTCTAAAACAAGGAGAAATCTGGGATCAGAGCACAACGGGAGCTCACACTGGACGGATTTGGAATGCAAATGAAAGGGTTTATGCAAACGTGGATGGATGGGAAAATACCTAAAAATGTATACTTGCGAAATAAGCAGTAGTAATAATACGGGTAGAAGCAAATCAATTCTGATTATAACAGTAAAGTCATTACTCACTAGATATGTATATATGTATATTATGTTTTTAGAAATTGAATAGGTACTCATCAATTGCTTGCAAGCAAGTCTTGTTGTAGCCAAGCGCTAGACTACATATTTAAAAAAAACGGTGAAGGAGACCTGCATGCCCGAGAGTTCTTCATGATGTTTCCGAAGGTGTGTGAACAAATCGGTCGAGATCATGAATGTAGACCATAAATTGAGTAAATTAGCTATAAAATAAAATTTAAAAAAAACAACCTTTAAAAAAACTTGTACAAAATTGCAATCGCTCAACATTTTCAACTTTTCGCGGCTTTGCAATACATTTTTGATGCTCACTCCATCCCTCTGAAGGTTATAATTTTTTTTTGTGACGTTCCATGTCCGGTTCATGAATTTTCATCGTTATTACTCATTTTGACACTAAGCCAACAAAAATTAATAACTGTTTTTCATAGAATGTATAAAAATATAAAGTACCTATATAAAAATGTCATAACCACGTGACCTACGTGCGGTCTCGCATATCGCTAGCGAAATATTTTCACTAACTCAGGGCAGCCGCACGCACGTATACTACTCGCCGAGCGTAAACTCGATATGGTTTGGTGTGTAGAAAAGGTATACGGCCACGACTCGTACACATCGAGAAATTTGAGTTCAAAAATTCGTTGCGGTCTGTGAGACCAGTGGTAGGTGGTTAAGGGTTAAGCAATATTACTCATAATGACAGTTTGATGACACGCACCTCAACGTTCCTAAAATAAGGATTATAATGCTAAAACATGAAAGTCAACAATAATGAAACAATATTATGGCTTTAAGCGTTGGCAGTATGGCCCCAGATCATGCTAGTGGTAATATAAGAAAAGTTACGCGTCACAAAAGTAATGCTCTCGTGATTCACAAAGGCACACAAACTCAGTCCTAACTTAGCTCAGTATACTCAGGCTCAATTAATTAAGATTACGTCTACCACCAACATAAATTACACTTAGCTTACATTAAACATGATTATTATCATAACGCGGGGTCCCTCTCTTGGGGAATTGACCCATGAATGTCAAAGGGGGCCTTGAAAAGTTACAAGGGTTACCATACACGCTGCGTTTTGTTGAAGTGAAAACTTTTACTTATTTAATTTTACAAGCTCTTTATTTTCTTTCTGCTTTTAAAAAATATCTTCCTGTGGAAGGAACTTATATGTCTAATTTTTACAAAATGAAGTAGATGTTGGACAAAATTTCTCAAGTTACTATCCTTTAATTTAAATTTACTATATTAATAACTTGTTAATAGTATTTATTTTCTTTGTAACTCTAAGCTAGTATAATTTTCAGATTTCATTACAAAATTATGTAATGGGGATGATGCTTATATCAAGAATAAATTATTTCTTACTGATTAATAAATCCAAAAAAACTTAAAATTCACATCGTCTGTTAGTTTTAAGTTTGATAACCATTTTAAAATATGGATTAAAAGAAGAAAAAAAGTGCTTTGAAATTTGATGACGTCAAAATTGTGAATTTCATACAACTTCCGTACTATAAGTGCGTTTTTAAGTTTAATAAAGAGTTGCTGATTTGATGGAGTTGTCATAATACCTATTTCTAGCACACAATTAGCATGCAGCTTGTTTACGAAGGTGTAGGTACCGTAGCCGATGTGCCAGTGGTCTGCAATTTGTATTGTAGGTACTTACTTGGGTATCGTAAGTTACCACTCCTTATATTATTACGTAGAAGGCACAGAAACGACAGCGTTTATTTATATAGTCTCCAATTTATTCACTATCACAAGTTAATACACTCACAAGTTAATATATACCACGAATGCACAGTGATTTTCGTTAGCAAAACAGATCGAATACAACGCTCCAAAGTCTAATGGCCGCAGCCCGGTAGACGAGTAGTCAAATCTCGATCGCCGCGCCACTTTTTCATACGCGGCCGGCGTGCGGCGGCATAGGGAAACTTGCTCGGAATTTACGCAAACAAGTCCGATAGGCATACTACGCGTTTCGCGCTACTATGCTTGCGGATTTATTTTGTGTATGTTTGTTGAAATATAATAATGAGTATTTAAGTATATATAATTATAAGTATGGTAAATATTATGAATTAATGTGAATGTAGCCCACAGTATGAACGTCGATGAACTGTAAGGATAAAATAAATACGTACAATGTAGTGTTAGCCTGCGTCGTGTGTAGGTGTCCTAAGAAAATATACTTAAAGAAAATTACAAGCAAATTTAAGGCAGAGATTTTAGATACAAAATTATAATGGCTTTATCTCAGTAACTTTTAAGTAATTAAAAACGTATTTTGGGTAAAATATAAATTAATTACAGTAAAATTCAATTAAGGTACTTACTTGATGAGTAATTTGCTAAATTCTAGCTAGGTATTATGAGGCTGGTATAATTAGATCTTAGTTAAATTAATATTTTCTTTTTATTAGTAACTTGCTTTTGCCCGCAGCTTTGCTCACGTTAAGCTCCTATTAAGGGGTTGAATTTTCAAAAATCCTTTCTTAGCGGATGCCTGCGGATTTTTATGACGTATAAAAGCTAACTGTGTGCCAAATGTTAACCCGATCCGTCCAGTGGTTTGAGCTGTGCGTTGATAGATCAGTCAGTTAGTCAGTCATCTTATCCTTCATATATTTTTAGATAGATTTTTACCAATAACGCATCTTACTAAGTGCGAATAGACAAACGAACATTATTTTTTATAATAGCTAGATGATGCCCGCGATATCATCCGCGTGGATTAAGTTTTTAAAATTCCCGCGGCAACTACTTTCCGGGATAAGAAGTAGATCATGTACTTTCATGGAATACAACCTACCTCTGTACCAAATTGTATTAAAATCCGTGGAAAAGCTCGGCTGTGAAAGCATAGCACATAAACGGATATACCGACAGACATTCTTTCGCATTTATTATAATAGTGTGGATTAGATTATGTCAGAGCTAGCCTACAAAGCTCACAGAGTCAGTTAATTAAAAAAAGGCCGTATGCGACCGCAAACATCCTTTATGTTCCATTTAAAATAATACTTTAATTTCCCAAACGTAGCATACAAAAAATTCGGAAAAAAAAGTTTATTCTTTTTTCAATTAAGCCGACCGTTTCCATCGATTCCCAATTGGTTTCGCCTGAAAATGCTTTCGTTACGGGCCCGCGTCCCATATCTGATTAGCATATTTCCCTCCCTTTTCTCCCAGGTGCGTCGGAGAGGGATAGGGTGTATCCAATTTGATAAATTATTCATACGACCGATCTTGATAGGCCGTTAATTAATCTTATATTCATTGAGAACGGTTAGCGGATCTCAATTTTGTATCAGCGATTAGGTGCGGAAAGATTCTCGTATTAATTGGTATAGAAAATGGTGTTTGAATCTCCACATCTACATTATCATGCCCCTATCTTTCACTGGGGTCTACTTGCAATGAAAAAAACTTAAGCCATTGTCCATCACTTTTTTTCTTTTCATTCATCACTTTAGCTAAGTGCAGATAAGCAGAAGTTAGAACACACCTTTGATAATTTATGACGACCTCCCTGACGCTGCGTTGAAGTCCCGGGTTCATTTCCCGGCAGAGTAATTTGGTTATTTATAATTTGTGTATTTTTTCTAGTCTAGGCTTATGCCATTGCCAGTTATTACCCTACTGGCAAAGACGTGCCGCCAAGCGATTCACCGGTACGATGCCTGTAGATACTGATTAGGGGTAAGGGTTTATATTACTACCATACTCCTAACAGGTTAGATCGCTACTATCTTATAGACTGCATCATCATTTTACCATCAGGTGAAATCGTAGTGAAGGGCTAACTTGTAGTGGATAAAAAACATTATGAAAAACTCTCGGGTATCCAAATTTCTTCACGATTGTGGCGGTCTTTGCAGTCCGCACATAATCCAATAGATGGCATTACTAGTAGCGCACGATGAACACGAAGAGCCTAACTCACGCTAACGAAGCGTTCTCTGAATTACGCCTATATACGACCTCCAACGATGAACGGTCGGACCAGTGGTCCCCGAGGACAACGCCCGCTCGGTGGATGATCATCCTTTAAGTTACGGTCGAGCCATATCACCTGCTCCCGTACAACGATATATTATATTCCTTCACCGCTAAGCAGTGATATTTTTTTTAAACGCACAGGTAACTCCGAAAAGTTATTGGTGCCTGCCCGGTGATCAAACTTCAGACCATCCGTAGGCAATCATCGCTAAAAATTCCGCGAAAAAAACCTAAAAAGGAAAAGGTGACTGACTGACTGATCTTTCAACGCACAGCTCAAACCGCTGGATAGCTATTATGACATAGGCCTACGTCATAATCACTATCCAGTGAAAGTTCAACCCCTAAAAGTGGTTTGAAATGTGTATGAAAATCGAACCTATCTTGAGCGAAGCCGGGGGCAAAAGCTAGTGTGTAAAAAAGACTGAAATTCCTGTGGTCACTAAACAACCATACAATCCATCATGGCTGAGCCTAATCCACGGATTCAATCCTTTTTCAATTCAGACAACATTCGGTAAACCATTACAGGCGGAGTCGCCATCCATCATGTCTTTGGATTAAAGCGGATGAAACGACGGAAAGAATATTATATCATCCGTGACCATTGGTATACGTAAACCCAAGATGTGCAGCTTTAAAACGTGGCCTAAGAAGTCTATTTTTCATGATTAGCAATTACATACACACACACACCATACACACACACTTAGGATTAGTTGTTTGCCATATTGTATATTCATATAATTAATGTTATTTACCTTTCTTTAGTTCCTGTTTCTATCATAATATTATACTCGTATATTGCACAATTACTGGGAAGAGACTGACCCCCAAGATACGGGCTATCCTAGTTTGGGGTCTAGGGTAATTTAAGAAACCTTTGTATTATTTATTTTGGAACAAATAAAGATTTTTATTATTACTTGCGCTGGTATAAGAATTAGGAGTATAAATATAGCCCGTGTCACGAATGAAGTCCCCTAGAGACAGAGTTCTAGTCGAGACTTCTTTCGTGACTCGGACTCTAAGAGGTACTTACATTCCCACAAACTAATCTGACCCGGTGACAGCGGCGCTGAGTGTTGCTAATAAATATTAAAAATAAAATAAAACAAAAACTAAACAGTCATAAAAATTAGTTTGAAGATTTGGACGACCTCCCTGGCGCAGTGATCTCATGGTGGGAAATCTCGGGTTCGAAATCGGTCATGGAATTTGATGGTCAATTTTGGAATTTATAATTCCTGAATTTTAAACCGAATTCCAAAAAAGGAGGTGGTTCTCAATTTCATAATACAAGATATAAGGTATAACAAGGATAAGCAAAGTTGACGCATCAGGCTCGCTTGACTTCAACATACTGGTACAATTATTATTTTTTACTTTACAATGGCGTGGCGTTTTTTTGAAAGAATTTTTATCTCTGGTCTGGTCTGATGGGAGGCTTTGGCTTTGTACCTCTAACGGGTTAGCCCATAACCGTCTTAGACTGCATCATCCCTTGCCATCAGGTCAAGGGCTAACTTGTATTGGAATATAAAACTAAAAAAGAATTATACAAAACAGCGTAGGTACTGAGGTCACGCGGACGAAGACATGCGGGCGCGGCGGAATCTGTCTGTCTGCTACGCTTTCACGGCCCACCTGTTTAGCCGATTTTGATGAAATGTGGTACTTGGAAGGGTTGTATTCCGGGGAAGGACATAGTTTACTTTTTATCCCGGAAAATTAAGGAGTTCCCGCGGGAATTGAAAAAAACTTACCTAGTCCACGCGGACGAAGCCGCGGTCATCTTCTAGTTTAAAATATAATAAAAACTAAAACTAAACAGCTACGGTAGTTGTACAGTGTGAGTGAAAAAATATATCTTTGGTTTTCTTTATCAATGACGTGAAAACGTCGTGAGTGCGGAAACGTTTCGATTGACACAAGTTATGATAAATTACGTTTTATTCGTTTTATTGCGTCGATGGGGCTCATCCATCATTATCAGGTGGGTATTAGAAGTAACTCATAGAAACCAATCTTAAGCGCACTTTTTTTGACCCGAATAATGGGAACTTGATTTCAGGTTACACGCCATCATAATATAAATTATAATAAATATAAAAATAAATAAAAAAATATATTTCGCCTAATTTAATAAAGAATTAAAGATTTGACTATACAAACTAGATATCGTGCATTTTCACTAACAAACATGAAACCGCACGTCGGTCGTGCGCACGCACGTCCAATACCTTTTGTAAATTTGTGATTTTATAATGTTCTTTTAGGAGAATAAATAAAAAAATGATTCACAACTTCTACAAGTCATTTATTACAACAGTCAGCAACGTAGTAGCATAGAATTACAAACCAATCATATAAAAACATAATGATTTTGTTGTTGTAAAACTGCAGTTAGTTGTTTATTATAACAACTAACTGCAGTTTTACAATATTTATAGGCTTTATTTTCTACTACAATTTGCCTAAGACTTCGTTCGCATTGAATATATAATATGTTTAAATAAATTGATGAATGCCCATTTTCACCAACAGCTCCTAAATTTAAGGGAGCACCTCAGACCATACTTGATAGTTTTCACGAACTATAACTTTCTTTTAAATACAATAGCGAGCAAACGAGCAGGCGGATCACCTGATTCTAAGTGATTACCGTCGCCTCTCATGCGCCGTCGGACATGAACATTTGCAGCACCAGAGGAACCGCCAATGCGTTGCCTGCTTGAAATTTGTTCATCCGCCCTTTGAAGAGCCCCATATTGTAATCATGAGGAAACACAGAAGATGAAAGCCACGGTTGGATGGTTCCATTAACCGTCACCAATTAATTGGGTTTGCCCTAAAACTCAGGCATTATCGATGAAAACCGGCATTGGTTCGTATACGCATATAAATACTCGTATATCAAAGCAATAGTGTTGCAGATCTATCTAAACCCAGCAATAACTAAAGCAATTAGACGCGCAGCCGTTAGTTCGGCGAGTCGCCCGCAAACGGCACCGAGCCAGACCAGGTTATCTTGGCTTCCTGCCACCTGAAACAAACAGGTAGCAATTAGTGCTGGCGCTATAACATACACGGTTTTAGATTTTAGTTTTAAACTCACTCTCAAAGTATATATTTTATTCAAAATTGGTACCTACACAGTAAATCTTCTGAACGTCACGTTTACAAAGTATAAGACGCATTGATGTAGAATTTTAGTATATAAGAAAGAAAGAAGAAAGAAAAGAAAGAAAACATACATAGCTGTACACACAAATGTACGGGAGCAGGTGATATGGCTCGACCGTAACAAAGGATGATATCATCCACCGAGCGGGTGTTGTGCTCGGGGACCACTGGTCCAACCGTTCATCGTTGGAGGTCGTATATAGGCGTAATTCAGAGAACGCTTCGTTAGCGTGAGTTAGGCTCTTCGTGTTCATCGTGCGCTACTAGTAATGCCATCTATTGGATTATGTGCGGACTGCGAAGACCGCTACATCACTCCCCTTCGAGTCCGGAGGTCGTCAGCATGCAGATGGCGTTGCAAGCATCGGCTGGAGAAGTGGCGTCGTGTAACAACCAGAATAGTGGCGTTGTAGGCTCATACTACCCTGAGGCTGCGTGACCCACTTGTGCGGCTGGTACTGGCGTTGACGGGCTGTGTACTGATATGCTGTGAGTATCGACTGTGCTGGCCGCCGAGCGTGTGGCTCTGTGAACGGCTTTTTGCTGCGTTGCGTGATGTTGCTGTTGTGCCGGAACATCGGTCGGCTGTGCTGTGTTGTGTTGCGTTGTGTTGCTGTTGCTGCGTTATGATGCTTGTTGCTTGTTGCTGTGCTGCGTGTTGCTTGTTGCTACTTGTTGTTGCTGTGCTGAGTTGTGCTGCTGTTGTGCCGTGCTGTGCCTTCTGATGATGCTGCTCTCGTCACGATGACTGTAGGGGTTTGTTGTGATGTGCGATGGTTGCTGATGTCTGACGAGTGAGGGCGTGACTCGTCGGCTTGATGTGCGTCGGTGGCGGCTCTGAGATCACGTCGGCTTGTTGTGATCGTCGGCGGCGGGTTCAGATCACGTCGGTCGTTGGCGGCGGCTTGGAGATCACGTCGGCTTGTTTTGATCGCCGGCGGCGCCTTGGAGATCACGTCGGGGTCACCACTGTACGGGAGCAGGTGATATGGCTCGACCGTAACAAAGGATGATATCATCCACCGAGCGGGTGTTGTGCTCGGGGACCACTGGTCCAACCGTTCATCGTTGGAGGTCGTATATAGGCGTAATTCAGAGAACGCTTCGTTAGCGTGAGTTAGGCTCTTCGTGTTCATCGTGCGCTACTAGTAATGCCATCTATTGGATTATGTGCGGACTGCGCAGACCGCTACACAAATTTATGTTTGTCTGTGACACCACCCGACGTAAGACGTGATGGTAATAATTAATCACGGGATCTTAAAACTAAAGCTGCAAGGGTTCCAAACGCGTCCTGGTCTGAGAAGAGCCCACAACCAACTCCGCCGGGCTTTTTTTAATTATCACTATCTCAAAAATATAGAAAATTAAATCGATTTATAATTATTATAACAATTACTTTAATTAGCCGCTGAGACAATTCATGCCCATGCTGTTTTATCATTTAATTAATCCTTTACACTTAATTAGGATTTTTATATAATAATAAACTCAAATTCATAAACACATAGACACATACATGAACCCTGGAAACATTTACTTATTTTGGGCAGTCGTGTAAATACACAAAGATTAATAGACGGACTGAACAAAATAAGGATGCCTTGTCTAACTATAGAACCTTAATAAGGCCGGCATTGCTCATAATACCTAAGCACATAAGTTACAACGTACTTCGGACCGTGGGGGAGTTTCACTCATAATTTCGCTTCACATAAACAAAACTCGTAAATGAGATCTCCCCAGGCGATGCCCCGGGCTGCCGGGCGATGAAATTACACCTTGCTCATTCTATACTTTATTAGCTGGAATTTTGCGCATAGCGCGCGTCTAATTATAATATTCTGTACATTTTTTATGAATTCTTGTGCTTAGCGTATCTAATCAAAATTTTATTAGGCAGGTGCATAATATAGTTTCGTATTTTATGTCGGAAAATTTATTCAATACTAGATAATGCCCGGGAGTTGCGATTACGTCCGCTTGGATGAGGTTGTTTTTTTTTCTAACGGGAACTCCTTAATTTCCCGTGATAAAAAGTAGCCTAATGTCCTTCCCCGAGATGCAACCTCTGTACCTAACAAAACCAATGGAAAAGGTGGTGGTGTAGCAGGCAGACAGACAAACTTTCGCATTTATAATATTAGTATGGATATGGATTTGCACATACTTCGGTATATTTTTTCCTACTAGTAATCAAGTATTTTGGCTGAGAAATATATTACTGCGCTAGCATTTTGTAAAGTTTTAAGACAATACTTCCGGAAGGCAGTATAAGGATTAGTTCATCAGCCTGTAAGGGCGCGACCCCAAGCCAAGTATCTCTGGCTCATTGCCACTTTAACTTGGCAAGATATTTGCGAAACTACAAAAGTAACTTTAATAATTCCGGCTTACTTCCATCGCTTGTCGGAGTATTATTTTAAAATTGCAGTTTTAAATGAGGTACCTTGATGTCAATAAGGATTATAATTCTGAAACAAGAGAGTGAACAATATTAAAATAATACTGCTTAGAGCGATGGTAGTAAGCCCCTATATTTGTGAAATGTTAACTGATTCTTTAGTTACGACTCTGGACACCTACGCCAAATGCTTTAAAGTGTTTTTTGTGCAATACTGAAAAGTTTTGGTCCTATAATTACGGTAAACTGATAGATAAGTAGTATGTTGCAATCACAATAAATTATTTTTTATTAATTATAGGACCTGCCAAACGACGTTATATCTATATCTACGTCTCCTGTTAATTTTTATATTATCGAATAAAGTTAAAAAAGTACATTGACTTATGATTACGTCACAATTCAGTATTCCATACAAAATGTTATACCTACTAAGCGAGTGTTTTGAAGTCTGAAACAAAGTATAAGATTTGGCTAGTCAAATACCCAATTAGTCTCCACAAACATATTTAACTCGGTGACAGGGTCGCTTTTTATATGAAAAATAAACTAAAAACAAAAACTAAACAGGCATAAAAATTAGTTCCAATTTTTGGCACCGGGTCAATCAAGTCATGTTTGTGGTACTATACTTTGATTTGAAGTCCGGAATTCCCGGTTCAAATCGCTTTAAATTTATTTTGTCGCGTCCACCGTTGTACACATAATGTGATTCTCATACGCCTTGCTCCTTCACCACTTGTATGTAGCGGATCGTTACAACTCGCTCACTGCCCGGCCAAAAAGTAATTACCTATTGGTAATAATATTTGGAGCAAGATACAAAATAATGTGTATGCTATTAAGGAACTAGAAATTTTATTCGCTATTATATCGTCGAATGAAGCGACTCATATAATTGTGATGAACTTCACTTTGTAAGTTCGTTTAATCCCTAATAATCCGTCACGTAGACAAATCTATGTGGTACACTGCGTTACTTGCACTTGGAGCTTGCGATATTCACCGCCCAGTAAGCCACCGGCACAACACCACACCACACAAAACTTCCAAATTATTCTCAACGTACGTTTCACTCCGACACTGGAGAATCTTCAGGAGTTTTTTTTTTTTAAATATATAGCGCAATCAGACTTGCATGCAAGTGGTGATGCAGCCTAAGATGGAGCGCGCTTGCCTAGAAGATGCCTATTCACTCTTGATTTGAAGGTACCTGTATTAAAACGGGAGGGGAAAACGGAAGCCGGAAGGGCATTCCATATCCTAGATAGGAGATGTTGACTCGACAATGCACGATTGTTTACAATTGATTTGTCTGCTGTGGTGGATTATAGCGAATTAAACTTCTAGTTCCTTCATTATCACTTCTGCAAAGTAACTCCTGCTTCTATCCCATATTTAATGTCTATGCAGATGGATGTACTCAAGTCTCGAATGCACATTTGTATGTAAACGCATACAGATGATCTTACTTCGTGTGGATAAGTTTCTCGAGCGGAGTGGCTGTGATGTCATCATTTCTCATCGGCACTGAGTCTTCGTGTGCTCGCGTGTCCACGTTTAGGAGAACGTGACATCCGCCACATGTGTAGTAGTGGATATCGAACCTTGGTGTAACAGAAATATAGTTCAAATTACCAAGGCAGAATATGTTGGTTAGAAATTATTAGAAAGGTAGAGGGATTTTTAGCTTTTATGTTTTAGTTTAAATTGATTGCAGTAAGGTTTATACTTGTATTTTAAAGATAAAAGTAGCAATAATATTTTTAAAAAAATCTTTCCCAAGAAAAAACATCTAATAAAAAATATTAATTACCTTCTTTCAGCATGATAATTTCGCAGAAGCTCTCGATTTGTATTAAACAGGACGCCGTAGTGTCCAGAACAGCATGTCACCTTAAAAAACAAGTTGCTGTGATAAAACCTTAATTAATAAGTTAATAATTTTAAGGTTGAACTGGCGTGACTTAGTGCGCATTTAATAACTAGATACTTCGTCTGCGTTTGTTTAGATTTTTGAAAAAATCTTGCGGGAGATCATTGATTTTCCGGGATGAAAAGAGGCCTTATCCTTCTCCATAATTAATGAAGGAATTTCTCTTTACCTAATTTTGTCTAAAATCAGATGAACAGATGGGCCGTGAAAGCGTAGCAGACACATAAATAAACAAATAGACAAACATTATTTTTCATTTATATTAATATAAGTACCTACCTATGGATCTATGCGGCTATTCTGAAGACTTACTTGTAAGAAATAAACCACTTTAATGCAGAACCTATTATGCGGAAACAAACCTGAAATTGGCGTCTACAGAAAAAAATCTGCAGCACGTAGCAGTATTAAAGGCCACGTTTTGTCTTTCTATTTTTCAACTTATTCAAGAGTTGGTCCTCCTTCTTGGGGTCGTATTCCCCATTACTGAGGGTCGTGACCCCTTCCACCAATAATCCTTCAATGAACCATGTTGCTCGGTTTTGCGATATGCGGCGCTTCGTGGAGCTTGCTATCGAGAGCGGTGTGGATTTGATCTGACCAACGCATCGGGCTACGTCCCCGAGGTCCTAATATTATAAATATTACCCATATAGGCAGAGCTGGTGTCTTCAAACGGGAGCCAGGGTTCTGCTTTGTTACGTTTTTATTCGTCATACTGTCGCCTGTCCCGTACCACACCAGAAGACCGACTGAACTTCGGGACAGTACGCCGTATTGTGGCATAGCCTGCGAATAATCAAGTTCAAATTCATATTCTGGTTTCAGCAAGCTGTGTTGAGTGCCGTGGTCCCGGGTTAGATCATCGGCAGTGTCAGTTTGGAAATTTATAATTTCTGAATTTTCCCTGATCTGCTAGTTACCACCCTGCCGGCAAAGACGTACCGCCAAGCGATTTAGCTTTCCGGTACGATGCCGTGCCGGTTAGGGGTATGGGTTTTATATAAATGCCATGCCCCTAGCACTTCGCTACCATCTTAGACTGCATATTCACT
This sequence comes from Erebia aethiops, assembly GCA_923060345.2. NCBI lineage: Eukaryota > Metazoa > Arthropoda > Insecta > Lepidoptera > Nymphalidae > Erebia > Erebia aethiops. The sequence goes on along the minus strand of OV281084.1, from coordinate 28,112,584 downwards.
TACTATCAGGTGAGATCGGAGTCAAGGTCTAACTTGTGGTGTATAAAAAAAAACGCTGAAGTCTATTGGTGGCAAAATGGTGAGCAAGTATTGTGTTGTTTGGATAAAAATGTGTTGCCAAAGCCTTGGTGAAGTATCGTTAACGCTGGAATATACCGAATAAATTAAATCGCAGGCGCGTTTTATATCTATACTATAATATTATAAAGAGGTAAAGTTTGTGAGTTTGTGAGGTTGTAGGGGGTAATCTCTGGATCTACTGAACCGATATTGAATATTCTGTTACCAATAGAAAGCCACATTATTTGTGAGTGTCATAGGCTATATACTAACGGCGCGGCGGTGGTAGTCGGATTTGCAAAGTAAGTCGGATAAAAACGGTCGAACGAAAACGTTTCTTACGAAAAAATCATTCCACGCGGATGAAATCGTGGGCATCAGCTATTTTATGATAACTAGGTACGTACTTCAGACGCTACATTACTCCACCAGTCCAAATTTCTGATAGGAACCGCTTAGGTTAGGAACGCCCTTCAGGCAACCGTGTTCCCTGCCAAGTTTGACTTTAAGGCAAGAGTAAATAAGCATTTTCTAGGCAAGCGCGCTCCAACCATCATTCATCATTGCTTTTCATAAGCGTAATTGTCGTCAAACGCAAGCCGTAAGCAAACAAATGTATGGTATCTAGCAATAATAATTACATAAAAAGTCTTATTTATATACTATCACATTTCATCATCATTATAATTTCAGCCTGCGAACGTCCATTACTGCACATACTCGTACCTACTTAGTTGACTCACTCTCCAGGGGTCACAGCCAACGCTTAATGCTATATTTATTGTTGACTTTTGTGTTTTAGAATTATAATCCTTATTTTAGGAACGTCAAGGTCCGTGACATCAAACTATCATTTTGAGTAATAGGTATTGCTTTAACAAGCGTTGGCGGTATGGCCCCAGAGCACGTTTGCCCCGGTTGTGCGACAAACATGGCCTTCCAACTGCCACTTCAATTTACTAATTCTCTGGGTTATGTCAGGTTGTCAAAACCTAATAATACATATTATATTGAACCTACTAACTACCTAAAAACCTACTACTACACCGTTGGTCTCATGGTTAGCATATTCGACAGCGACCGACGAGGGCCCGTGTTCGAGTCCCGGGTCGGGCCATAATTAAATATTGGGTTTTTCTAACTCGAAATTCTCAGTACTAGTCTGGAGTTAGGAAGTTGGCGGTGCTTCACCCCCGTGCCTCGGCGAGCACGTTATAAGCCGACGGTTCCGGTTATTATCACTAACATGATAATAGTCGTTGAAGCCCGCCAACCCGCATTGGAGCAGCGTGGTTGGTCTAAGCTATACTTCCCTGTCTCACATGAGAGTGGAGGATTGTGCCCAGCAGTTAGTGGGAGTGGTAGTTGGGTCTAAAATCTACTTCCCTCTCTCCTATGCGAGTGGAGGCCTGTGCCCAGCACTGGGACATTAAATGTGCTAGTATAGTGGTAGTGGTATTTTTTTTTTCTATTTCATTTTAATCTGCAATCAGTCGGGGGACTATAAGCAGATGCGTTGTTCTAAAATTGACTTTTGCGAACGAGCACAATATATACATATCGAGCACATCAGCTCGTTTTAACCTTTTCACTCTTGAGGCGAGTAGTAGTGAGTTGGCATGTGGGTTTGGGTGATTGATGAGACGAACTTTGTGTTTTTTCGAGTACTTATTAATTTCGTCACAAATAGTTGGCATATTTAGATACTGGTGCGTTTCTTCGTTGTGAGTAAACCAGGGCGCATTAGTTATTATCTTCAGTATATTATTTTGGACTCTCTGTAGATGTGTGGTAGTGGTATTAAACATAAAAAAATCCCACGTAATGATCTTCATCGCCGACATATTGCACCCCATTATGCAGATACGGCGTCGCACGTCCTGTCAGGAGGAGTGTAGTGACGTTGAGCGAACCCTCCACCTGAGTTGACACGAGGTACGTCAGCTTCCCATCCAAATCTTTGATCACACTGTAAATGGAAAACAAAACTGTTCGAATTGTCCATATCTACAGTAATTTTTACTAATCATACTAATATTTTAAATGCGAAAGTGTGTTTGTTCGTTGGTTTGTTGTTTTGTCCTTCAATCACGCAGATACGGAGCAACGGATCGACGTGATTTTTGGGTATAGTTGAGGACTTGGAGTGTGACAAAGGTTACATTTTATCCCGGAAAATCAAGAAGTTTCCGCGGGAATCAAAAAACCTTAAACCACGCGGACGAAGTCGCGGGCATCAGCTAGTATTATAAAAGCGAAAGTGAGTCTACCCTCATCTATCTGTTAGGTACCAGGGTGATATGCACAAAATTAAATGGTTGTCGGAGTATATCCGATTAGTTTCAAGCCAGTGTAAATATGTGCTAAATCCAAGAGATGGCTGAACACATTTAATTGACACGAAATATAACGTATGTTTGCGCAGAAAAAGGAATCTGCTTAGGTGGTCTGTACAAAATAATATACAAATCTACACAGTGTACTTACGTGCAGTCATACATTCCCACACACACACATACACACACAAACACACACGCACACACATAAAAATCCGCCATATATTAGAACCAATTTAGTCCCTTGATTTTTAAGGTTCTAATGTAAACTAGCTGAAGAACGCAACTTCGTTTGCGTGGATTGAGATTTTTGATGTCCGCGGGAACTCTTTAGCTATCCGGGATAAAAATGTGCCTATGTGTTATCCTAGACTATAATCTATGTCTGTGCCAAATTTCATCCAGATCGGTTTAACCATTCTGCCGTGATTGAGTAACAAACATCCATCCATCTTAAAAGAAGGCTCCAACCTTTTATGAGTCAAAATAATGTTGCTGGAGAAAATTAACTTTTTTTTACAATTCATCGATCCAAACTTTCGCATTAATAATATTAGTTTTAGTATGGATTTTAAAGAATAGTTGGCGCCTACTTGTCACAGCCTCGAGACAGGATACAGGCATACAAAAGCAGCAAGGAGCCTGAGCCGTCTTCCGTCTGAAACTAATTATAAACAGGTCACAAACTAATTAGCAACTGCTCGCCCCGTTGCGCGAACAATTTTCTTGTTTGTTACAGGTTTATGCATTTTATTTCACCGAAACAATTTCTTTGGAAATTTTACCTAGATTATGCTGGGGATTAAGGTTGGGTTGTATCACCAAATTTTGACGGAGGGGTAACCCTTAAATATGGCGCTAACGAACGTTAGTCAAAAATAGCGTTGATTCTCTATTTTTACCATAGAGTAAAACTAGTAAATCAATAGATGTTAAAGTTCTTACGTGTGTTAAATTTTATCGAAATTTAAAGCTACTATTGCTTTAATTCAACTGGCCCTAAGTGGCGATGGTTAAAACTTTTGCTTCCTATTCGGGGTTCAGTGGAGCCTAGTGGGAGATTTTCTTCCCATTCAATCGCGACTACGTTAACGACGATTTATATGGAATTGATCGAGCACCAGCTGTCAAGTGTTTGACACTTCCATACGAATCGTAGTTAACGCTGTCGCCATCGAATGGGAAGAAAATCTCCCACTCGGTACGCTTACTCTGAGTTTTTACAGTGCAAATTCGATTGATCGTATTGAGCGTTCCATCACATTAGCGTTAAAGTAAAATGAATCTTAACCGGATTGGTGTAGAGCTCATTTCATCATTTCGTGTATTTATTCACATACTTCTGAATTTGTGACTTTAAAGCAAGTTTTTGGGTCCATTTTACTTTGACGAATGTGATCGAACGTTCAATACGATCAATCGATTTTGCAATGTAAAAACTCAGAGTAAGCACACGGCTCTTAGAGCCTAGGCACACAATTCTGGCTTTCCGTAGCTATGCACTTTTTAAGCAATTTAATATCATTGGTTTAAAATGTTGAAAACAAAACTTCGTAGGGAAACTTGCATGCCTAAATAGTCTTCAAACTTTATCAAAAGTGGATGTAACTGCCAATACGCACTAGACTAGCGGGGTGGACGATGGTCTTAAGTGGCCTTCTCAATCTCAGACGAGACCCTGCTAAGCAGTAGTAGAAACGGTGATGATGATGCCAGTATATTACAGCTATTTATTCTCTGTTTACTTACGTAATATCACACTGGAATCTACATAATACGCGTAAGTATTTAACTTCATGAAATTACCTTACATTTACATAAACGGTACGGTAATCGTCTTAACATAGAGTAGGGAAAGGATTTCCCCGAAACTTCACACGAAAAATCATACACAGTAAATCCGCGAAGCTTCTAAGAAGCAGAGGCTTAAGACTTAAGACTTTCGCATTGTCGACTTGCTTAGAACTTTAGCCATTAGGAAGCGTTCAAGCCAAAAAGCAACCAGCCTCTTAAAAGAGGAGGGTATAAAACTCTTCCCGTTGCCAATATTCTGGACCGCGGGGTCAAATAGTACAAAATTGCAATGTATGTCCGCGTCATTTGTTTATATTGTTTTTTCTAGCCGGACTTTGGAAGGTACAATTAAGACTCTGTTAAAGTCGAGAGTTTTGAAAGCAGTGTATCCACTAATTTTATCCTTATTGAAAAACATATATTTTTGAAGTGAAACTTCAATAAAATCTTATGAAAAAAAAGAGACAAACATATTCACAATAGGATTCAGGCTGCGAGAGAATGAGATAGAATACAAGTTATATTTATTGCATTTTCTCATAGGCTACTTTTCTGAAGTTTCACTTCTGCCGTGTGTGAATTGCACACACACACTATTTTTACAAATTAATTATTCTACTTTTTGCGAAATGCGCTTGCTTGATTTCACACCCGCGCGCCTGTATTTATATCTCGTGAAGTGAGAACGCCATAATTATGTACTTAGTCTATGTGTGTTGTCTGTAGTTCTTATGTTTATCAGTGGCATTTTAATCTCTTATCTTATCCTAAATATTTAGATAGAATAAGTTATTTATTCAATTAGTGATTTATCCGCCCCATAAATTTGTAACCAGAGTAACACATTTAATATTTTTAAATAATGTGGTCTTTAAATATACTATTAACGTCGTGTATTTCTCAGGACTCGTGTGTTATAAACTGCGCTTTTTAATATATTTTCGTGGTTAGTATGAGATTACAGTTCACATTATAAAGGAGGAGAATTATGCTTGATTTAACCAACAATACCTAAATTTCAGGATACACCTAAGACAGTTTTCACATACAGTAACTGTCACATAAAAAGTTTACCAGTTCCTTCAAGGCATTAACTATTGGTGAAAAAAAAGCGTTATTTTCGTAAATGGCAATCAAATGGATCGCTATCAGTCGTTCTTGTATATTTTTGTGATACAGATATTTTTGTATTTCAAAAAGAAGTTTTATAATGCAATATACTTTAAAACTGAAACTTAAGTTAAACTGTATAGACGTTTATATAAAACCCGAGATATAAACAACCGAAACTTTTGTCCTCATAACGTTCTCAGTCTGAAACTAATTAAAGAGAAGTTAAACTAATTTTGCTCTGAGACGCTGAAAAGTGCTGTCTTCACTCTCACAGTACTTAGCGAGTTAATTAAGTGCAGTTTTAAACAAGTATCACCTGGATTGCTGTACTATTTACTAGATTCGATTATTTTTAATTCAAAGAACTCTCATCTCTTTTTTAATTCGATAAAAACGTTATAAATGCTACACGTCCTGAGTTTACTTCGTGTTTTGTTTTTTAGTTTACTGATTTTACTGTTTATTGCATTGTTGTTTTACGTTCGTGTCACGTTACGAGGAAACATGCGTATTATAAGCAGTACACCAAAAACACTTATAATCTTACACGCGCAAATATCTATAGTTTACGATTATATTCCTTAATTATCATTCCTTGACTCTTACAGTTAATAAATCTTTGACAATGTGAGCGCACATTTTTGGTCCCGATTTTTTTAATATTAATTAACCTATTAAATTATAGGTTTATTGTTTCAATAATATTTTTTATAATTACAGGTTTTTTATAATCATTATTTTATATATAATAGGTTTATTTTTATAATAATTTTAAATGTTATGTTGTACTAGGTGAGCAACAAACGCGACGCGATGTGACGCAAGGCGACAGTATCAAGTAGTTGACTCTTCACGTGGCCTACGTTGTCGCGTAGATCTACGTCTTTATTTTCTATGGCGTCGTATCGCATCGCGTCGCGTGGCGTCGCTTCTGTCGCTCACCTAGTATAACGGGAGCATGAACTAGTGATAAAACGTTAGCCAATATATATATATATATATTATGTTGTTTTCACTTACCAGATATAGATATCGTTTCAAAAATATCTGCAGGTCCTCCAAAGACTTGAATTCAAACAAGTGCAGCTTGAAAAAGATTCAAGAAATCAATACACCTGTAATAATATACTCTTTATTTAGGTCTTCCAATAAGAATTACAAATTGACTATTGAGTCAAAAACTAAATATATTCCGTAGTCTACAAACATGCACTTTCCCTGATTTTTTTTCGTCAAAGAAACAGGGTAAAGATTAATTGGTTATTTGACAACTAGTCAATTGAATCGCAGAGGCCGAAATTCGGTCGAGAGGACATAATCAAACATTAATGAAGCTCACCATTTCAGTAATACCATCCTGGTAATACTGCTGGCTATGTTGCACGTAGACTGTGGGGGTTGGCAGCGCGACAGTAACCTTCGCTTCTGTTTGAGACGTGAACCCATCGCCGCAGCGCCATATCACTTCGCTGCAAGCTCGCCATAACGCTTCCTCTTGACGGTCTTCGGATGGGCGTAAATAACTGAGGAAATTAAAAAAAATACACACTATTCTTGTAGCCATAAGTTTTAAATATTACCCTAGTAGTATGTCTCATGGTTGTTTAAAAAGGTCCAGAATTTCTGGCTGGGGCTCTTCTGGGGTCTTTTTACAATTGATATGAGGTAAGCGTATACATCCGTGCCTCTGAAAGCACGTTAGGTCGGTCCCGGGTTATTATCACTAACATCTCATATAATAATCGTTATAACCTAGGAGTTGAAATATTACCTACTCTTAATCGAGTCGCACAAAGAAGGACCTGGGAACCCACCTCATTATTATCCCAATAAAACTCCTGCCATTATGTGATTAATGGAATGGTGTCACGACCCTCAGCAATGAAGAATACGACGCAGATAGAGAAGCGCATACTATGGCGTGTCACAGCGGGGCGGGGTGTAGCACAAAATGCATTCTTCTAGAGTGGAACTTTTTGATTTTCCGATATATAAGTAGTTTGAAAGATGCAAACTATCTGTTTACCTAATTACATCAAAATCGGGCTTTAAAAAGGTAGCAAAATAACAGAGACAAAATTTCCCATTTAGAATAAATCTATACTTTTGGATGGATGGATGTTTGTTACTCTCAATCACACCAGAACGGCTGAACGGATCTGGATGAAATTTAGCACAGAGATAGACAAATAACATATAGGCATGTGGACGAAGTCGCATGCTGCAGTTAGTAATTGATAAGGATGATATAAATTGTACCCAATAATGAATCTAATAGACTAAGATAAGTTAAGCCTACAATCGAAGACAGAAATCATAATAACTTAGAACATAGATTATCGTAACGTTAATTTGCTTAGTGACAACTGACACCACCCTCCAACTATTTCGAATTTGAGAATCTTTAACAAAGTACCAGAAAATAATAAAAAGAATATTTCATAAAGCAGCTTAAAGCGCTGGTTTCCCATTATGATATAAAGCATATTGGTTTTGATCGTGAAAGCCGATATAAAGCGTTAGAGCGCTGTAAATTTGCACTGAAGTGAAGATGTGCCGGCGAAAATTGTGTCTTGGCTGCTATAAATTCGCTGGACTTAAAATTTAATATACTGGTAGCTTTGTCATTGTTTATTGAATGTAAGAATTTATTTCAGTGTTGCTTGTGTTGCGTTACTTAACTTTTAGTACCGTACGTTTTAGTACTACAAAGATTGTGGTACATTATTTTAAGAGGATAAAGCCGTAAATTATCTACACTTGTAATAACATTGTAAATATACTGTTCCTGTAGAAATAAAATTTAGATAGTTTAGTGGAAAGGAAGCTTTATTAACGACTAGCTAAAGATAATTTTGGCGGATGAGTTGTTTATTGTCCGAGTGGGTTAAAGATTTGATTTTCTGGACAATAACCACAGAGTACGTACAATAACAGTCTATATCTGTATAGAAATGCCATGAAAAGCTTACAAACAGGCACACTTTCATCTTTATCATATTTTTACTAGATTATGCCTGCAACTTTGTCCGCTTGGCGTAAGTTTATTTGAATTCCCACGGGAACTCTATAATTTTCCGGGATAAAAAGTAGCCTATTCCCTTTACTGTGATACAACAGCTTATCTCTGTACCATCAAAATGGTTTGGAAAGATGGGCCGTTAAAGCGTAACAGACAGACACACTTTCGCATTTATGATACGGTTTTATTTTTTTGGCGGTCTGTAGGTCTGTCTATCTACCAATCTGCGAATTCAATTTGTATAGTTTGTCTGTCTGTTCTACCTTTTTATAGCTCAACAGCAATCTTGATTAAAATCTAAATCATAGAGAATAGTCCAAGTCTTTATTAGAACTATTTTGTCGAGGTCCGGAAAATGCCAGTGGAATCAAATGGAAAGATTTATAAAACTAGGCATAGTACAACCATTCCTATTGTAGAGGTGTGAACCCTATCACAATATATTCAGGAGCTTTGTCATGTAAATGAAAATGATAATGTTGCTTTTACAAAGGTAAGTTTTCCAAACGAAACCATGTAATAACTGTAGCTCTTTTTAAAATGAATAATGGTAAAAGAACTGAGGCATGCAGCAGTGTTCTGAATTTTCTCCGTTCTTGTTTAGTGGAAGGCTCGCTTCTAATAGACAGAGTTGTACTTCTAAAGAGTTTAGTAATCCTATACGATACCACTTGGTACGTTAGGTTAAGCGGTGTTTTATATATATATATAATATATATGCGAGCAAACGAGCAGGCGGGTCACCAGATGGTAAGTGATTACCGCCGCCCATGAACATTTGCAGCACCAGAGGAACCGCCAATGCGTTGCTGACTTTTGAGATATTTGTTTATCCGCCCTTTGAAGAGCCCCATATTATAATCATGAGGGAAAACAGAAAAGTGTTTAAAAGTTATATATATAAGAAACTAGATGATGCCCGCGACCTCGACCGCGTGGATTAAGTTTTTTCAATTCCGGCAGGAACTCCTTAATTTTTCGGGATAAAAGCAGCCTATGTCCTTCCCCGGAATACAAATTATCCCTGTACCAAATTTCATCAAAATCGGTTGAACAGGTGGGCCGTGAAAGCGTAGCAGACAGACAGACAGACCGACGGACAGACACACTTTCGCATTTATAATATTAGTATGGAAGTATGGAAGTATGGATTCGGGACAATCCAAAACGCTAGTAACCGATGTTGGTCATGCAGCCGCATCACTCAAGTGGGACTGGGAGGCTACTAGGTATTAATATTGTTCCAAAATGTAAATTTTATGTCACATACCTTGACGCCCCTGATAAGGATTATAATTCTAAAACACGAACGTCAACAATATTAAAACAATACAGCCTTAAGCAAATGGGAACGTCAAGGTACGTGACGTCTAATTTTCATTTTGAGTAATATTGCTTAAGGCGCTGTGACCTCACGAGGTGAAAAACACAGGCGCGCGGGGGTGAAATCGAGCAAGTGCATGTCGCAAAAAAGGCATGAAATAATTTAAAAAAAAAAAAAATTTACTCCGACAATGTGTTTGATTTAGAAATATGAATTTTATCTTATATTTCTGGAGCTAATTATTGGTTTTAATAAGGAGAAAAATTGAAAAATCAAAAGGTAAATTAAGAGGTATGTTTAAAATAAATTTCAATGCAGAGATTTTTTTAAATTGTGTTTTGAGATGCGTCAATGGCTGCTCAAAGGTCTTGAATACAGCACATTATTTTTACAAGCATACATTATGTCATCGCTTGATGGATACACTGCTTATAAAAACCCCTTTTACGCTACACAGGGCCTTGAGTATTGCTTTAAGCGTTGGCAGTACGGCCCCAGTACTTACCTTTCCGGTGGTTCCACAGACTTATTATCTTTCGTCATTGGCCTCGAATCAAACAGCAGCCATTTGATGATATGAGCTTGGAGAGCAGATATAAGTGACCTGGTGCCATTCCGTTGAGCTGCCAGACCGTATCCCAAGGGCTGGTCGGAAGGCCTCATGACCAGAGGTGTATGGATCCATTCCCCTCGAGGAGGGCATGACGCTGTTCCGAAGGCGGTTACACGAAGTTGCTACGTGCAGACAAACAAACTTATGTAGGTACATTATCAATTTTGACTTTGCAGAATAGGCATGATGACTGATTTTGAAAACTGGTCAGATTATGTTCGGAAGTATCTACTATTTCGAAAAATTATCTTATTTCAGCAGAAAAATAAGGTTTGGTAGATAATATTGGCATTTGAAATTTAAATTTTAAAATTCACGCCAAAACGCTCCCCGGTGTCATGGCGTCGTTTGTGACGTCACTATTATTTTTACCAATGTACTCCGTGCAGTGTGCAGTAAGCAATAGTGTGATTGTCAAAGCTCGAAAACAAACCATTGTGACGTCATTCGCTTCTTGGTGTTTTAACCAATATGGCGGATTGCTGTATTTTATAATTTTACGTTATCAAAATAAATAGCTATCTCACTCGAAATAGAAAAATAAATACGTTTTTTATAATCCATGAATCCTATTTCATTAGATAAATTCATATTTTCATTGATTCTTGGTTACTGTCATCATGCCTATTGTGACTGCTTAGAAGTTTCATTAAATATGAACTTAGTGTTCGAAGATGGATTTAAGAAGTAAAAAGTTTACTGGGAAAAAAGCTATAACAAAGTATTGCTTAAGTATTTTTTAAGATAATATTATATAAATATTTCTTTTCTTAGTAAAAAATCTTAACAATAAATAATTTAAAAAAGAGATGAAAAGTTTTTATTACAGGTAGGTTTAAATAAATAAAACTGCTCCAATAGTTTTAAGTGATATCGTGATGATAAGGCGATGATAGCCTATAAGTGGCTTAGACGCCACACCTCCTATCCTCAGGCACGCAACTCTTACTTCTCGGAATTAATTGTGCTTTAAGAAAACATCCCTCAATCCGCACTTGGCCAGCTTGGTGGACTATGTTCAAACAGCACGAATCTCCTCTCAGAATGTGAAGTATTCTGAGAGGAGATTCGTGCTCAGCAGTGGCGCTAGTTGGCGCTGGCCTATAGGCTGTAGTGTTATACATACAATTACCAACACTTCACTGTAACTACACACCTGCTCAAAAAGTTGATACTAGGTATAATTTTACAATTTTTTTTAATATTGAAGAAAGTAAATAAAAATATGAAAATAAGTTTAAGCTATTGACTATTGTACTTACGATTGCCAGTTCTTCCGTTATAGGTGTTCCCCCGACTACCGCAGGTTTAGGCCCTGGCTGCCGGTTTCTTGCGTACAGCACTCGTTCTGTGACATCAGTGTATTATAAAATTTAAATGCATTCATTTGGATTTCATGATTGTTTTCTGTCTTTTTGAAAAATTAACAGAAAGTATCAACATAATAACAATATATTACTAAAAATGAATACCTAAATATTTAGTGGCCACACATTATCTAAGTAGAATTTAACAAATTTATTCAAATAGCACCTATGTACTCTAATTAAAACTACTTATAATTTACACCAAATTCTGTGTAGAGTACCTTAAGTTTAAGTAAACGAGATTATGGTCCATTTTTGATTTTTGCTTTTAGCACTGCCTGTTATTAAAATAATGTAAAGCCAGCTGCTTGTATTAAGTAAAATATATCGCACCATATATCTCCTCTTGCGAAGTTCCTAATGCGTGTTTTCTAATCATTCCTTTTATTTTTAGAAGTTACCTACTCCAATTTTAGAAGAAAATTATATTTTTATTAATCTTTATATTTTATTTTTTAGTGTTATACAGAGTAAATAAGTTACTCTAATTTGTATCGAAATAAATATCTCAAGATTCAATTGTATTTTTTTCTATTTCTGATTAAATTATAATCAAATCAATGAATTAAAATTGATTAAGTTTATTTTAAGATTTAACCAAAATATCGCTTTTTTATTAAATATATTAGTAAGAAATATTAGTTAGTAATAATAATGCAACAAGTTTTGGCAATTAATACTGGTCAGATAAATTTACAGAAAAAGTAAACACAAAAAATAGATGACAATTTTAATTTAACAATGAATTTAAAGGACAAATTTTAATTTAGAATAAAATGAAATATGAGAACAGGTAGAAGAAGAATAAAATGCGCCTAGGATTGCAACGATATGTGAATGCACCAATTTTCCGGACTCCACTGATACCCTCGCATTTCTAAGGGTAATATTGAAACGAAACGATATGGAATTGATTCCAAGTGAAATGAATAAACCAAAGTAGAAGTAGCGGTGTGTGCGAATGTGAAATGTGAGGCTTTCAGTAATTGCATTCGTGTCACGATACAAAATTGAGGGGTAAAGTGTTTATTCAGAACAGGAGCAAAACCGCAGAATTCAAAGATGTATAGAAGTGGTACGAGCGTGTTCTGTCATGTACTGATTTAACTGACATGTGATTTCGCAGGGTAAAAATAACAAAGGATATGTCATTATTGTCTCTAGTGTGATTACCATTTATAAAGGGTAATCTTAAGGAGTTTAACTATTGTTCTGTCTCATTTACCAAACTACTGTGAAACTGTGTGAACTGTGTATAATATGCCTATACTAATAAAGATTATTATGTTCTTATATTGATGTTTCAATATACTGCCAACACATAAAGCCATATTGTTTCGTTATTGTTGACTTTCGTGTTTTAGATTTATTATTCTTATTTAAGAAACGTCTACGTGACATCAAACTGTCTTTCTGAGTAATATTGCTTAAGTATTACTTTAAGTGTAGGCAGTATGGCTCCCAGGGAAACACCCGTGCGCATTGTAATAACAGACTTTTTGCAGAGTGTAACTTTGCTACGGACGTCTATTATGTTCTTACTACCTGATGCTTGCGACTTCGTCCGCATGTATGGGGGTTTTTTAGTTCCCGCGGAACTCTTAATTTTCCGGGATAAAAAGTAGCCTATGTGTTATTTTATACTATATTCTATCTTTGTGACAAATTTCATCCAGATCCGTTCAGCCGTTTTGGCGTGATCAAGTAACAAACATCCAACCATCCATCCAAATTTTCGCATTTATAATATTAGTAAAAGTATAGATATAGATAAGTATAGATGAAGCTTTTCGTTACAATTGACACTTGGAATTTCTTATAATGAGGAGCAGTAGAACTGGAGTTACAAAGTTTTACAGAATCCAAACATACCAATAACCAGTAAATCACAGTGAACTCAGACTTCAGAGTGGTATTCGACTCATTGGAGGATCAAATCAGGGGATCACTGTGGATTGTGGGAAACCGTTTCTATTTACTTATTTGGATTTCTTTGGTTCCAAACTAGAGTAGAAGCGTTTATTCGAGTCCATAAGTGGTAGAATTTCAACATGCCATGAATAGAGTGTGAAGAGACTACTTGACCTATTTTAGCTACAACTTCTAATAGTTAATCGCATGAATTTTATCTTCACAAAAATGTGCCTGCCCGTGCGTCGGCCTGTAACTTTTTCACGGCGTATCACTTTTGATGAAATCTAGTAGCTTGCATCCCTGGGATGGACCTAACCTATTTTTATCCCTGAAGATTACACTTCACCATCATGTTTTTAACTAAATTCCGAACCAGTGGTAGATTCATTCGACTATTCAAAAGCACTTGTAAAAAGTCTACTTAAATAAAAATATATTTGATTTTGATTTTGAAAGGACTTTTAAAGATCTAAATTAACTTAATATCTTTGATCAGAAAAAGGTTTTTTTGTTGAAATATTTTTTTGAAATCTTCAAAATCTTAAGTAATCATAAACACCTACCTTCAACGTGCAAAATAGCTCGTTCAGTAAAACCTCGAAACATTTTGCGGAAATAAAAAAAAAATCGTCAAACTTTTCTTTGTAACACCCCTATTCTTAGACACACTGCAGTAAATCTAATGGCCTGAAAACGATTTCATTCGATCAAGAACCTAGAAGGTATCACTCGCACGGTGGTCACAAATTGTGATTAAGGCAAAAACCAATTCAATGCTACAGCTGTTTTACACGAAAATGACCCATAAGATGACGACGATAGTGATTTTAAAGTTGTTTAAATTTTTGGTACAGAACACGTCACACCAGAGTTGGTAGTTGATATCAAATGGATGCATTTACGGTGCAATCCGTTCATGTAGCACGTAGGAAAGCTTTTAACATTGAGCAATCAATTTCAAGGTTATGTTAGGTGTAAGGCTATTGGAGATTGTTGTGTTGATGCATGTAACTTTCGTATGTTGTAAAATTCTGCATGAAAGTTTTGAAAGTGTGCTGGGTTTGGCTACATAATAAGAATATAATAAGAACACTACGGATTTGTAATCTAAGAGGGAAACTTTAATTGTTTCACGAATAATAAGTTAGTCATTGTATTTCTAGTAAATTACTCGTGAAAATATCTGCTGGGCATAAACATGACTAGATGATGACCGCGACTTCGTCCGCGTGGATTTAGGTTCTTTGATTCCCGCAGGAATTCTTTAATTTTCCCCGGGCTAGAAACTATCCCTATACGAAATTTCATCAAAATTGGTTGAACAGATGGACTGTGAAAGCATACCGGGCAGACAGACAGACGGACAGACAGACAGACAGACAGACAAGCTTTCGCATTTACTATATTAGTATTGATATTATTACACTTTTTAATTTTCTGAATATTATGATAATTTTTCAATGCAATGTGTAAATGAATGCAATGCAATGTCTAAGTTCCTGGAATCAATAAGTAGGTACCTATATTATGATTCTTGTAACTGATTCTGTAAAACTGTTACTTAGTATTGATTTCAAACCCCCATTCATAACTATTGAATATTGGTATTTTGTAGCACATTTTTTCTAGCAAAAAATTTTTTTTAACCCGAAAATTCACAATATTTATTGCCCAGATGGAAATTTCTCCATAAATACGCTTTAAGTAATAAGAAGTTCAATAAAATGCAATAGATAACTAGAAGATTCCAATTTAATTGGAAGCAAAATCTAATATCCCCATATTGAAGCTTCGAGCTTTGCCACCTAACATACCTTAAAGGAAATTAATCTTTTATTTTTAGAACCGATCGTGCCCGCGCTTCGTGCGCTAAAGCAATATAAACCGCGGCCATATTTCAAAATGGCGCCGGCTGATTTTAAAAAGACCGTTACGTTGGTACACGATTTATTTACCGAAAGTTCTTTATTTGATTTTTCGAATGGACCAGTACTAGTTTGTTTCTATCAGCAAAAGTAATACTTTTAAATGAATGCGTGTGTTTTACATTTTTGCATGCAAATTTTACAGAACAAATGCTTCTATTTCAAATGCACGCCGGCTGGTTTACATTATTAAGTCCAGCTTTCTATTCCTATGTTATTTTATAAATGCTAGGTATAATGACAATGTGATTATGTTTCATGCCAGTATACCCGGATTAATCAAAATGGCTAATCAAACGTTTTAAATATTTGTTATACTCGAACAAACTTATCTGAGCCGGTGGCAGCATCGCTATTCCCTAGTTTATAAGTAATTATGTGTATATTAGAAAATCTAAACAGGCAATGAAAACTGGCATAACAATTTGTTCCAATTTTGGCCACCGGGTCTGATAAGTTTGTGGGACCTTAGAATGAGATTCACATACCTATTTA
This sequence comes from Erebia aethiops, assembly GCA_923060345.2. Lineage (NCBI taxonomy): Eukaryota > Metazoa > Arthropoda > Insecta > Lepidoptera > Nymphalidae > Erebia > Erebia aethiops. Next base: position 28,096,621 of record OV281084.1, on the reverse strand, counting down.
GTCAACGTTGATAATATGTTCCAAAAAAACCGACTTCCAACGCCACTGTAAAGTAATAAATATTTTTTATTTCTACCCACTATGTTGAAATCGGGCGGGTATAACAAGGATAAGCAAAGTTCGCCCGACTTCAACATAGTGGGTAGAAATAAAAAATATTTATTACTTTACAGTGGCGTTGGAAGTCGGTTTTTTGGACAGAATTTTTATTATTTTCATTTACACAAATTTACACTTGAGGCGATGGTTGTAGAGTTAAGGACAACTTGAACCTTAAGCTATTATGATTAAGTGTATTTTGCATTGACTGCCTCGTTGGTCTAGTGGTTAACATGTATGACTGCGGCCGGGTTCGAGTCCCGGGTCGGGCCATAAATAAGTATTGGGTTTTCCGACTAGATTTTCTCAGTATTAGCCCGGAGTTAGGAAGTTGGCGGTGTTTCACCCCCGTGCCTCGGAGAGCACGCTAAGCCGTCGGTCCCGTTTATTATCACTAACATGATAATAGTCGTTAAAGCCGGATTGGAGCAGCGTGGTGGGTCTAAGCTCTAATTCCCTCTCTCCTAAGAGAGTGGAGACTTGGGCCCAGCAGTGGGACATTAATGGGCTGTAGTGGTGGTATTTTGCATTGGTATTATGCTGTTTCAATAAAAGTCAAGAATTTAGTAGGTATCAATTTCGTTGCGGTGTGTAAACTAAATATAGGTATTCCCGGAGTAATAAAACTTGCTTATTTTTTAAAAGGCTACCACGCAGTACTGTGTCTAAACAAACTAGTCGCAATGTACTGGATCTGTTCACTGAAATAATGTGAACCAACCGGAAACAAAACTCGGCGCATTTAAAAAAAAATGTTGTTGTTTTATATATATACAATCAATATACAATATTTGATTGATTTACGTTTTGTGTACTACCTATTTTATGATAGGTACATACTTTTATACGATTACTAGCTGATGCCCGCGACTTCGTCTGCGTGGAATACGTTTTTTTGATGCCCACGGGAACTCCTTAATTTTCCGGGATAAGAAGTAACTTATGTCACTCTCCAGGTCTTCAACTATACCCATTTCAAAAATCATGTCGATCCGTTGCTCCATTGCGGCGTAATTGAAGGACATAGGCTACTTTTTATCCTGGAAAATTAAGGAGTTCCCGCGGGAATTAAAAAAAACTTAAACTACGCGGACGAAGTCGCGGGTATCAGCTAGTAATACGATACACAAGACTGTCTCACATAGTGAAACTGTAAAACTGATGCTAAAATAGTTACACTCTCTATTGCTCCACTCTCGTAGTCCAATAGTCCGGCAATATGACATGTCCTGAGAGAGATCAGCGAACTTCCTATCATCGCTTAAAGCAGTATTATTTTAAAATTGATGTTTTAGATGACTTACCTTGACGTTCCTAAAACAAAGATTATAATTAAGAAACAAGACCGTCAACAAAATTAAAATAATACTGAGATAGTAAGCCCCCTTTTTCTGGTTCATTAAATACTGCTCATTTTTGTGAACGAATTTCTATAAATCTTGCGCGTAGAGCATCTACATACTTACCTTTCGGTTTCCACTCTAAATGATCTTCGTCCATTTTAATGTTTCTTTACTAGCCAACTGAATATAATTATCAAAAAAAAAATTATAAATGTAAAAACGTTCTTAACACTTTTGTTATTTTTTTTTTTCAAAACACTTTTTCTAAATCCACATTCAAAGGTTATTTCCTCAAATAAACTTGGACAAGTATTTATATTTGTTAACATTCAACTTTACATGCTGGATTTCTTGTGAAGAAGTGTTATTTGACTACCGGGTGAGACTCCAATTACCGACTAAAGCCTATGACTTAACTTCAGCGATTTTTAGATACCCGCTGCAAGTGATAAGCGAAAGTTGTTTTCTTCTGTTTGTACTGATTTCTTGTGAAGAAGTGTTATTTGACTACCGGGTGAGACTCCAATTACCGACTAAAGCCTATGACTTAACTTCAGCGATTTTTAGATACCCGCTGCAAGTGATAAGCGAAAGTTGTTTTCTTCTGTTTGTACTAAAATTCATCGACGGGTAGAGCCAACAATTCCTAGAAAGCCGACAATGCATTAATGGTTCTCTAGGCCTCGCAAATGTGGCTTAAGCATTATACAAATACGGAGAAGGTGTAAAGCGTTGATTTGCCTCCAAAACTCAAGAGTATGGATATAGTTAAAGATCTGGTGAGTGAAATATGCTTCTTTTAATACTGGAATTTTTGAAAATGTAACCCCCAGGGGGTGAAATACAGGTTTGGATTTTACCAATAAAAATCGTGATTAATGTATGTCGGTACATATCTCCGTGGTTCCTGAACCGATTTGATTTTTTTTTCTATCAGTCGTTAGAAGAAGCTCTCGAGGTGGTCCCATAAAAATCTGACTCCAAATCCTCAACCCTGACACTACAAAGTTAAAAATAAAAATTATTTCCAAAAAACCGAATTTCAACATCACTGTAAAGTAAAAAAATATTTTTGATTTCTACCCACTATGTTGAAGTCGGGCGTGGGAAAAAGGTAGTTCTTAGTAAAACTCTGATAGACCTCCGTTGATCTACTGGGTTTTGCTTGGAGATGTATGGTAGATATGAAAATATCAAGACGTTTTCCACTAATAACGTCGCCCTCGTTGAGCGCTGTTGTCTTAACCTGCGGAGGTACCGGGTTCGATCAACAAATTGTTCACACAATTTGTCAAAACAATTTGGGAATATATGATTTCTGAATTTTCCCCGGTCTGGCCTGGCTATTTACCACCCTACTGGCAAAGACAGCGATTTGAAGCGTTATTTTAAGGTGCCAAAGAAACCAATTAGAGGTATGAGTTAAATACAACTGCCATGCCCCTACAGGTTAGCCCACTACCTTCTTAGACTACATCATCACTTACTATCAGGTGAGATCGCAGTCAAGTGCTAACTTGGAGTGGAAGAACTTAATATTGACCTCAAAGCTCTTCCAAGTAGCAAGCTATCCTGAAAAGTTACGATAAGGCCTTTCTATAATATTAACTTGTCAATAAAGAACAGAATGGCGTGTTGCAATTCTTTACGGGCGTTCGACTCTAGCAGTTATTGTTCTCACATTTTATGTGGGTCTGAATCCAATGGCTTGCCCATAAAATCGACACAATGTCTTTTAGCACTTAAAACTAAGTTTATTTGATAAGTTTTTATTAAAGGTGGTGGAAACAACATGGTAATAAAACCATGTTAAAGCTTTAAAGATTCCAAAACAAAGTTTTACAAGGTGTAAAAGATAGAATTGTTGTTTTCGTGGTAGACGCATGTTATACATAGGCACAACTTGCTGTCAAAAAAGTAATACAAAGCTTGAATTTTCACTGGTCTGGTCTAGTGGAAGTCTTTGGGCGCGGCTAGTTACCCGTACCGGCAACGACGTGCTGCCAAGCGTTCCGGTACGATGCCAAGAAGAAATCGATTAGGGGTATGGTTTTAATATAACTGTTATAACCTGTAATAACTTAATTACAGGTTAGCCCGCTACCATCTTATACTGCACCATCTCTTACCACCAGGTGAGATTACAGTCAAGGGCTAACTTGTAGTGGAATAAAACAAAAGGTATTCCCAGAAGAATTGCCTTTAGTTTGGGCCACAAACGATATTATGCTTCCATCAAAGTAATCTACACGATCAATTCGGTAAGCAGCATGTAATTGCGCCGTGAGGTAGTTTCAGCTGCGCCTATTTCCAACACCAGTGTATTTTGCATAGCGTACGGTCTCATATCATTCTATAGTTTTGTAAATCCATACGTATATTAATCCATACTAATATTTTAAACACAATGTGTCTGTCGGTTACATCATACTATTATTCGACTGCGGCCGACGAGGTCCCGGGTTCGAGTCCCGGGTCGGGCAATTACAAGTATTGGTTTTTTTTGACAAGAAATTCCCAGTACTAGCCCGGAGTTAGGAAGTTGGCGGTGTTTCACCCCGGTGCTTCGGAGAGCACGTTAAACGTTCGGTCCTGCGCCTGATCTTTGTCGGATTTTCCATTGGGCTATGAGAGTAAAGGAACAGAGAGTGCACCTGTGTATGCGTACACACTTGTGTACTATAATATCTCCCGCGCAGGCTAATCTCTCAGGAGAATGGCCGCCGTGGCCGAAATTAGGTCGAATGCGAAAGTATGTTTGTTTGTTGATTTGGACTTCAATCATGCTGCAACTGAGCAACGGATCAACGTGATTTTTAGCGTGGGTATAGTTGAGCACCTGAAGAGTACATAGACATACTTTTTATTCTGGAAAATGAAGGAGTTACCGTGGGAATCATAAATAAGGAACTCCGTTCCAAAACTTATTGCACGCAGACAAAGTCGAGGGCATCAGCTACTCGTAGTACACGATATAGATATTGTATTTTGTTGTTACAGCCCATTTAGTTGTACAGTTTAACCTGGTTTTGATGAAATTTGGTAAAGACATAGTGTGTGTCCTGGGGAGACATATTATGCTACCGTTTCTCTCAGAAAATTAAGGAGTTCTAACAAACAATTTCACATTCAAATTTAAAATAATAGATAGGATTTCTGTCAACAATTGATTATTAGCAGCAGGATTTGAGCTATTAACGGTTTTGCAGATTCGGGTTTTGGGTAGCAAGTAAAGCTGTTACCTACTCCTGCGTCAGAACTCACTACAGTCATGACGAATTACCATTCCATCGGACTATGTCAATGAGTGAAAAGAAAGTGCACATGTACAGTCCTACATACTAAATCTGACCTGGTGAAAGCGTCTCTAGTATTTAAGAAACAAATAAAAACAACAACTTAACAACCATAAAATTTAGTTCCAATTTTGGCCACCGGGCCAGATAATTTTGTGGGACTATTGGTAATATTGCTCACACACTGGTGGGGGTGGTGAATATCTGATTTATTATATGAAAAATATATTTGCATTTTTATTGCATTAGGTATATTACTTAAGACACACTGAAATGCGAAGCCATCCATGCAGCGAGCAATAAAGGTAATTGGAAAAATGGAAAAACATCGTTAGAAGAGTGATATCAAAGTTCTGTCATCATCCTCAAAGTTGAAGAAAATGTTACTTAAGTCACTAAGTTAGAACTACAATAATTTTAGTTCGAAAACTATACAGTTTGAGGGAGTGCTACTGTAAAATGATTTACTGAATGAAATATTTAACAAAAAATCAAATAATAATAATAAAGCACTTTCAAACATGGAGTTAATATTATGATTACTGAGTTAGTAATTTTATAATACTTTAGTAAGTCATGTTAAGTTTCTCATGTAAGTTATATTTTATCCTTTTTGAGAAATATATCTCTCTTTAAACCTAACTTGAGTCGTCATGATGTGGGCTCTGGATCTGCTACGGCGTTACTCTTACTCTTAGTGTCAAATTATTGGAACACATAATATTATTAGTCAATCTTATTTAATCATCTAGACTCACCGTCAGACATCCCTCCAAGATCTGGTGACAGTAGCAGAAGCCTCTTATCAATTTCACCCCCTTTTTGCTTCTGTTGCTTTTCCTCCGTTCTCATAGCTTCATAGTTCATGCTGTTCTTGGATATAGGTATTTTGTTGTACACGAGAAATCTCGTCAACTGATCCATTTTCAAAGTTTTTACTACTACTGGTGCTGAATGTTATTTACAAAGTAGTTACTCTAATTATGGGAGGAATGAATAAAATGTATGAAGCAAAGTTATTATAGTATACAAAGTAATGATAGGTTAGGTGAAATATAGAGATGAAAGTTTATAACTCTATATTATAATGTAATGAACTCTATAGGTAATGAACGTTAGTAAAAAATAGTAAGAGAAAAACCAACGATAAAGCAAAATAGATACTAAATAACTTAGAGATAGCTAAAATTGTGTTAAATCTGAAACAACTAATTTGATTTTATTATTTCATCTAATTGTATCGGGATTGTAAAATACAAGAGAAAATCAATTTTCAAGTAAATACATAAATATGATGGAATAATAAGTATATCAGTAAAATACAAAAGAAAAGTTAATGTCAAGTAAAAACAAAACACGGTTGAAATTATAAAGGACTTTGTATAGACAAAATAATAATTGGAAACATAAAAATAATGTACTCAAATCAAATGCCATTGAAGGTCATCGTGAAATTAAAGTACGAGATATCCATTTGGAATAAAAAGTATAATTTTCTTTTAGGAAATGTACGTATATCGTAGGTGTTTCAATCGAATTTCCTAATGCTTGTTACGTGAAGGTGAAAATACTTTGTGCCGCTCGATTTCGCAAATTTAAACAAAGGCCATAAAGATAAAACGATGTGCAGGTGCGAACACCGCAAATGGCGGAATAATTCTGTGAACACCAAACACAATGTGGCGCAGAATGCTTATGCAAATCACAATTTGCGTTATTCGTATGGGGGCAAAGATCAGTATCAAAAATTTCATCAGAGCGAGTAACAGACTGAAGACAAATCGGTTATAATTCTAGTAGTTAATTAGCTAATGCCCGCGACTTTATCCACGTCAATTCAGGTTTCCACAAGTCCAGTGGGAAATACTTTTTGATCTTCTGAGATGCCTATGTCTCCAAGGTAGATATTTAAGAATTTCACGCAAAAAAACAAAGGAAAACATGGATTTCTAAGTCTTTGCATGCAAAATCTCACGTCGATGCATTGCTCTGTTGATTGAGGGATTTTACTAACAAACACACTTTCGCATTTTAGAATATTCCTATGTTCATTCATATAATATTATTTTTGGCTTTGCTTATGGTAACTGTTTCTTATGGATACTTTACAGTCTGGCCACTTTGTCCTATCTATCGTACATATAAAGTTCAAATATCATCATATTGGACTGCTTAAATATTCAGGTTTGCACGTGGAAATGGCAGGAACGTTGACGTTACAAATTGATATTTTTTCGCGTTCGCTGCGACTTTGACAAAGGGTTTTGGTAGTTTAAAAATTTTAGCGATTTATTTCATGTTACATAATGCCTACCTATAAAAACTCCTATAAACACTGTCACTTCAATCTAAATAACTTTTTGAGTAACAAATAACTTCTTCAAAAATATAATAATACTAGTTAATTGCCGGGATAAAAAGTAACCAACAAATTTACTCGTTTTCGCATTCATAACATGTGAGTGATAGTAGATTTACCTGGTAGTTTTAGTAAGGTATAATATTGTTGAAGAAACCCTATATCTTTTTTACTAAATTCAAGCAATAAGTAAAAAGAAGAAGATGAGGTAGGAACACCTAACGAGGGAAACATGCTGTTGATGTTAGTTATTTATTTGCTCGTGAGATAATACAAGTATATCCCATAATCGTATCTATTTAGGCCCTTCGCGGCCTTTCTTTTTGATATACAACACCCAAGATACCTACACAGTTTTCATTTGACTTTATTCCATATCTTTAGGCATCTCTCCCAGGACAGTAACAAATAACTAAATAAACCAGCGATGCTTATATCACTGTGAGTTGTGGTTATAATAGGTTGCGTGTATCAAATTCTGGATGTAACCAAGCAACGTAGATATTTGCTAAAAAGACCTTACAATCAATGAGAAGACCTATGTTTCTCCGGAAAATATTGAAATAGGTACAAAAAATTCATTTAGAATTGAAACAAGTTATTAGCTACACGAAAAAGTCCCCCCTAATGAGTGCAAATTCCTTGTAAAGTGTTATTTTGCCCATTAGATAGATGAATTTTAAATAATCATGCTAATATTATAAATGCGAAAGTGTGTTTGTTTATTGGTTTTTGGTTTATTGGTTTGTTGGTTTGTCCTTCAATCACGCCACAATGGAGCAACGAATCGACGTGATTTATTTATTTATGATTTGGCATGGGTATAGTTGAGGACCTGGAGATTGACATAGTGACATTTTTATCCCGGAAATTTAAGGAGTTCCCGCGGGAGTAACAATTAACTTAAACCACGCGGACGAAATCACGGGCATCAGCTAGTAGATAATATTATAAACAAACGTAATTTTGCATGCCTAATTTATAAAGTGAAACATTTCTACTGGAAAACTAACAAATAACATCTCATTGCAAAAAATGTTACTGCAAATAAATAATTTTGAATTTAGAAATATCTAAACTAATAAATTATTCATATTCTTGATATTTTAACAATTATAAGTAATATTTTTTACGTAACATGACAAGTTCGACATTTCTATGGAATTGTGTATCTTTGCATTTTTTTATCAGTGTCTTTCTTACAAGGAAAAATAACATCGAGTGCCGTCCAATTTCGGCCGCTATTTCTTATCTGGTAGCCTTTTTTCGGTGATCTCTTTTTACGTATAAATTAGTGCTATTTGTTATGCTGGATTTTGTTACGAAAATTTGTTCTTTTAAGGGGACGCAATCCTTTGGAACCAAAAAATGATGGTATTTGACATATTAGACTGTAAGACTGTTCCCTTTTTGAACAGGACGACTTTTTGAGTGTAAAAGACAAAGACATTTAATAATATTATGTAAAAGACAATCATTGCATCGGAATGGCTAGAATTCGCTAACGAGAAAAAAATTGGATGGAAAATTGGAAAATATACATGACGTAATATTGTAATGGTTTTTCTAACAGACTCAGAGACCATGTTTTTTAATGAAAAAAATAACATAAAAAGCAAACAACTTTTCATTACGCCCGTTTTAAGGGCAGGCGTGAAACTGACGATTGTTTTTGTCTAATAACTTGGTTATTTCTTAATTTTCAACAAACTTTGTAAATACGAGTATATTTTAATGTGTTGGAAAATTCTTATTATTACAATTTTTGCTCTCAAATGTTTACCGATTTAATATAATTTTTAAACCTTAACGCAAACACAGAGGTGTCATAAGTGCGTATCTGTGTGTCTGTCTGTAGCATCGTAGCCAAATGGATGAACCTAATTTGATTTAGTTTTTTCTTATTTGAAAGATGAGTGTTCGAATGAACTGAGAGTGTTCTAAGCTATGATTCAAGAAAATCTGTTTAGTCGCTTGGAGGTCATCGATTATTTTCGATGTGAGATACTTCCACGGTCTGATGATTTAAAATTTGGCATCCTTTTACTTTAACGTGTCAGGTGTTTTTAACATTTTAATTTATTACCTGTCTAATCCAATAGAACATAGTACCTGCCCTCCTATTTTCTCAGTGGCTATCAAAACTGAAAGCCACTGGCATATATTTTTAATCCATTGAAGGGTTGCTATGAAAATATATAATTTTTATTTCATAGCAAACCTTCAATGGATAAAAAAAGGTGTCAGTGGCTTTCCTCTTTTGATAGCCACTGAATTAAAGAATAGGAGTACTGGTACTGTCTGATGTCCTTGAACGAATTCTACTATAGAGATCTCATGATTTGCTTCTAGTGTGCGATCAATTTAACGTACAGCTATAATGTTTCACACGCCGGAAAGTCCGGAACATGCAGTAGTTAATCAGTGTCCATTAGGCCTTATCTACACATATTGCTTCCTATACAGTTCCTACACAAATTACTCAAGATAATGTACATATCCGCATCGTTTAGTTAGGCATCAATCTCACATCAAAACCGGTCTGAGTCTAACCTAAGACTTCTTTCTTCTTTCTTTACTAATTGCAAAGGCAAACTAACACCAGATTCTAGTGAAAGCTTAGTATCGGATTTTTAGGGTTCCGTAGTCAACAAGGAACCGTTATAGTTTCGCTGTAACTAACTGAGAGACTATAAGTAGGTACTAGAAAGCTATCTGGCATGGGTATACAATATATTAAACAAGCAGATGCCCGCGACTTCGTCCGCGTGAAATAAGTTTTTAAATTCCCACGGGAACTCCCTAATTTTTTTGGGTTAATATACCTATATTCTGTGACACTCACAAAGAAGAAGAGAGAGTAGATTCAGAGATTACCCCCTACAACGTCACAAAATTACAACCTTACCTATTACCTATGCATGTAAAACCTGGACACTGACTGTGAAAGAAGAAAACGAGTTAGCAATTTTCGAAAGAAAAGTACTGCGCAAAATCTTCGGGCCGGTCAGAAGATGGTGGAACTTATCGCCGCAGAATGAACTTTGAACTAGGCCTTAGTAGGTACTATTACCTATTCTGTGCTAGAACGTCTGATTGATGGGGAAACAATAGTAATACATTGTAAATCTCAGCGTCTGCGATGGGCAGGACATGTAGAGAGGATGTTACCAAGCAGAGGAGTAAAAGTGAAGACACAAGACCTCGAAAAAGATGGCCGGATCCACTGAGTAGAAGAAGATCTGCAGAAACTTGGAAAGCTCCTTTCATGGGCGAAGGAGGCCAAGGATAGAGCCAGCCAGCCACGCCAACAAAGTGGTAAAATAAAATTTGCTCTCGCCATTTTTGCTTTCATGTTTCACTAGACATACTCTACTAATATGAAAGAGCTGCCCTAGATTCATAAACAAATAAAATAAACAACTAAGACGATGGTAAAATAAGCTACAATTTCAAACGCTTGACTTTGACTTGCCAGTCACAAGCGCTGTGTGCTTAGAACTCTAGACTGTTGGCACTAAATTCGACGCCAGGCTTCATGCACACCGGCAGAGTGGAATGACAGCGTCCCTCTTGATAACAAACCAAACAAAGCTCTATTTATTTAGGCATAAAGGTGGTGAGTCAGCATTCTCAGATGCGTCCAGATAGCACAGAAGATAGCCCTCTCTCGAGATAGTTCTCTCGTGCTTGGTTTTCATTATATTTATTATTTAATTAGTATATGATTCTAAAAAAGAGACTCAGCTCTACTCCCCTCAGTTTGTATGAGCTGGCCTTTCGTTGCTGGGAGCGCAATATTTATTTATAACATTTTAATTTATTAAGCGACTGATATTATCGATAATTTAATCAAATTATTGCGTTGGGATAGTTTTACATAAAGAGTTATTTAATGCATGCAACTTTCATAATGATTATTTTTAACATGAAAGTATTACGTAGTAATCGTTAAAAATATAAAATATAAATTAATAGTTAGGTATCCCACGGCCTAATTGCCTATTTACTTCGCGGTTTATTGAAAATTACGCATTATACCAGTTGATATCAAAAACCTAAGATACAAAGTACCTGGCTGATTTCAGGTAAAATAATAATTTAGACACGACTTTGAAAGTCACGTGGTCTGCTAATTTGCATGACTTATATTTTAGGTTGACCGTAATGATAGTTTGTGTATGTTCACCGTACTTAAAATAATTTATTTCATTATTATGGTAATAAATATTAATCTCCTGTCTTTTATACTGGGCCAACGTGTAGCCGATATTATACAATTCTCTAATGTGAAAAGAAAATAGCAATCTACCCAGCGTAGATTAATTTGTTTAGAGTATTTTGTAAATATGATGTCACAGTTTGTAATAGTTGTCCATACTCTATACTATATTTTAAATGCGACTGTTTCTACGGCCAATGTTTTTCGCCGATTTTGATGAATTTTGATACAAAGACCCGTTTCATACCTGGTAAGGTTATAAGTTGAATTTTAATTCCGGAAACTGAAAATCTACCACGGGATTTTTCGATCATCTTTTGATATAAAACAATAATGCGCATTTTTGTTTCTCTAGCTAGATAGAAGTTTGGTAACAAACTCATTCTCTTTTATCGCGTCTTTAATGTATATTATCTAGGTTTTTGTGTATCAATGATTTTCACATAAATTCAATTAGCGACAATATACGGCAGGAAACATTTTGTGTTGTACAAAATTCAATTAATTTGATCCAACAATTTATTCTATACAATAAAAGTTAATAGACTTTACAGTAATTAGCTATTTTGATTGTTACGACATAAAAATCATTTTTTTGATAAATAATTACCTAATAAGTAAAAAATATGTCTTCTTATATTACGTATCTCCATTCCAAACTGAAGGTAGACCAGTCACACTTTCGGTCTTATAATATTAGTATGGATTTTTTGTAAAGCCGTAAGTGATGAAAGTATTTTGAGGACTTTCATATTTTAGAATTATAACCCTTATTTTAGGTACGTGACATAAAACTGTAGCGATGGTAGTAACCCCCTGAAGAGAGTCTGATTATAAACTTGATGCTTATTTAGAGAATAACGTAGACTACGAAAAATAATTAATTAGTATTTTTTACAAAAATATTAAATATATTTTTATGTGATAAGTCATACTGTGTCTTAATTAAGTTAAAAACTTCTAGTTAAAAGGCTTAGGAAACACTGGAAATTATTACTAGCGTTTAGTTGGTAGGTACAGTAAATCTACTGCTAAGTGGATCGCATAATTTTGTTTATTTATATTCAAGACGGGGATACTCTACGTGACGTAAATAATTGTATCTTGCCCGTTAGAACTTTTATAATAATACGAGACATATTATATAAAACTCAGTTACTACGTGTTCTCAGATTCATATTTGTATTTGCAAAAGTTTGGACATCAAAATTTCAAAATTCAAATAAAAAAATTACTTTCATATTATTATCCAATAGATTTGCTGTCTAATCTAAAGAACATGCTTGCTGGTGAGGGAATTGCCGAGTTTCACTTTTTGCATAAAAACTCAAAAGCTATAATATAATATTATAGGAAAAAGATTTTAAAAACAAAATGAACTCAGTAAATGACCTATAAAAATTTGTACATCTTGGTGTTTTATAATTAATAGATTCGGAGATATGGCAGCCTGAAGCCAGTTAAATAAATAATTACTCGCATTGGTGTTGAAGGGAAGACTATAAAAACACATGAAATTACAGACACAGCTTCATGTAGAGTATGAATAAAAAGAAGTCATACTAACATTATAATTGCGAAAGTGTGTCTGTTTGTTAGTTTGTTGGTACGTCCTTCAATCACGATGCAACAGGGCAACGAATCGACGTGATTTTTGGCATGAGTATAGTTTATACTTACCTGGAGAGTGACATAGGCTAATTTTTATCCTGGAAAATTAAGGAGTTCCATTGGGAATACAAAACTTAAACCACGCGGACGAAGTCGCGGGCATCAGCTAGTTAGTTATAATAGAAAGTTTAAAGGTCCACTTACCTTTATTTTTCTTAATGTATTTGTGTAATTTGCAGTCTTTAGTCTGCGCCACATTGAGTTTCAAGTTTTTCCAATTGCTACTCATTATAGTGCAAAGTACATTATTAGCGTGACTAAAACTAAACTAACTCGGCCTATACTAAAAGAATCAGTCTACGGTCGTTCACAGTTTAGGAGTGAATAAACTGTCAGATCAAAGTTCGTGGTGTTTTGTAGCTAGTTTTACATGAGGTGCTAAAAACTCTTCTTTTTTGTGTTACACTTCACCTAATTAGTTTTGATACTTTCGCGATTAATAATATAACCGGAGAGGGACCTACCCTTTGTTGCATTATTAAGCTCGAAGCTTAAATAAAAAAAGTGTGTGTGTGCAATTCACATACGGCAGAAGAAAACGTTCAGAAAAGTAGGCTACGAGATATTGAGATAAATGTAACTAGTATTCTATCTCATTCTCTCGCAGGCTAAATCCTATTATGAATATGGTGTCGCTTTTTCGTTTCGTTTTTCGTTTCATCGAATTTTCAAGTCAAAACGATTCTAAAGAAGTTTCACTTCAAAAAAACGAAAGTGCGTTATCATATTATAATAACTGAGCCTATGTTTATGTAACCTTATAGGTTAGTTAAAACTGAGTAGGTACCGTGAATGATAATAATAATTAATATTATATACTTCAGAATACACACACAAATTCATCTCAAATTATTGATAAGGCTAGGGGCCTATTACGAAAAAGCTGCATTAATCATTTCTACATTTTCAATGTTTGTGATTGGCTGAATTTATTGTATTTTTTCTGCAAAAGTGCATTTTAATCAAAAGCGAGAGTTAAATTATGTCGGCCAATGTGAGGTGATTACGACCATCACTCTGTAGCTGTTATTTTCCCGTAATTGCCCCTCATCGAAAATTTATGAAATTTATTTGAAATGAATTTCAATATTCAGGTACTTAAGTTCATTCCGAAAATATTTCTGTTTGCCGTTCACTCATTGAATGAATGCAAATTTTATTTCTGTTTGTGTTTACTTAATCAATATTCAGTTGCTCATTTTATAGCAATATAATTTGAAGGGATTCCAATTGATCTACATTATAATATTGTTTTTGATTGAACTCAAAATTACGACAACATAGCTTAGCTTACATTTTATTGCTTTCTTTACAACACAATATATGATTGACATGATTAAATCCACACCATCTATACCTACTTATATTATAAATGCGAAAGTTTGGTTGGATGTATCGATGTTTGTTACTCGATCACGCCAGAACGGCTGAACGGATCTGGATGAAATTTGACATAGACATGGATTATAGTCTAGTCGGTGGTAGAGTCAAAACCTGACGTAGCATAAGAGACACCTGTATGTCCTACATGTTTGAAATAAATTGAATTGAATTGAATAGCACATAGACTACTTTTTATCAAGGAAAATTAAAGAGTTCCCGCGGGAACCAAAAACTTCAATCCATTATTCCAACATTATAAATGCGAAATTGTCTATGGCTGTCTATTACCTTATCATGGTCCATCTTTTAAACCGATTTTCTTAGCCTGGGTTTGTTTTATAATTTGTTCAACTTTTTTCCTAATAAACTTCTACCTACAAGATTTTTATACGTCAAGTGAACCTATCACTATTTGGGTATACCGTTCGACCATAAGAACATTTGGAAAATATTAAGTTACTGTTTTAGCTATGAATTAAGTAAAATAAATAAAAGTACCGAACAAAACATTTTTGGCTGATAATTTCCGTCGCATCCAGGCTGCATTTATTTCCTTTTCGTTTCATAGTGATTGCCACACTAGGACTCCCTGTATCGTGGAATTTGTACCATGGGACCTTTCTGGGTGCTTCATAGCGATTGTGTAAATTACAACGATCAAGGGTGTCTCAATCCCGCCACAAATCGACCTGAGTGTCGTATAAGGGTTTTGTAGTCACATTTCAAGGCCTTCAACCATTATGGCGACGGAATTGACTGCGAGTCGAGTGCTACAGTCATTAGTCGAACAATCGTGAAATGAGTTTTGCATTTTATTCGACTTTTAATGGATATATGGAGTGTTAATGCACTCTTTATTCATCGGGCCAGAGGGCGCATTCTTTCTTATTTCTTTTTAATATCTCTTGCCTTGAATAAATTAGTACGATGACCGGCCAAACTAACTACCTATATGTTTTTAGGGTTCCGTACCGTAGTCGGCTGTCTCTCTGTCAACTATTTACCTTTTTCTCGAGAACGCGTGTAGGTGAAATATCATGTTGAAATTATGTCATTCCAGACATGTCTTCCAGATTTTCTTGCTGGAATTTCAATTTATTGATGTGAAAACTTGTTCAGGCGCGTTGAGCACTTTTTGGTACGGAGTTAAAATGTAGAATACGCGAGCCCGACACCGTTCTGCTTATGACAAAAGGTTAAGACCTTTTGTTTTTGTATACTAATATAATTCGTAATTAAACTTTAATGCCTTCGTTTTAAGGTTTATATTTGAAATATTTTTAATATTTTTCTATTTTTTTAAACTAGAACAAATATATTTAAATATTCGTTTTCCCTTCTATCGGCAGACCCTATGACTGCCAATTTTTTATTATTTAAATTATAAGTTCCACCCTCCCATTCAAAGTAAACACTGACTAATCGTTTTCTTAGAAAGTGAGAAACGATCCACTGCGTAGTGCATACAATAAACTTTCTAAGCACACGCCAATCAAAAGTCTACCTACCGCCTCTTTGTAAACTAAACACGCTTCTAGTGAACTTGGAATTAATTGCATGGTGCCAAGGTCATTCGCCTCATGATAAACTCCATGCTTCTAACCTATTAACGGACTAGTTCTTGCCTGTGGTTTGAGTTTACATACTCCATTTTATTGTATAGCTAATAAAACTTATCCATTATACGAAAAGTGTAGGTACAGAGTTATTTTGCTTCATGACAAAGGAAAATCAGGATTTTCATTATAGAACAGAAATCCACGCGGGCGAAGTCGCGGGCATTGGGGCTGATTCTGTAGTGCACAATCTCTAAACTAAAATTAGAGCATTACAAATATTGCTAACCCTTTCATAATACTTCCTACGGAAAGGGACAGAACTAGATTTAAAGCTGCCATTTTAGTTTAGTTTAGAGATTGTGTTATACAGAATCAGCCCTATTGTCTAGTGTTAGGTATATTAAGAGTTTCTGCTATACTTTACATCATATAAAATGATTTCTTGTTTGACTTACATCTCCACATATCCTAATATAGTAGGTATATAAAGTTTGTATCCGTGAAATTTAGAATTGGATAGTAGCATTTCAAAATCTATAGTCTTATTCTAAGTCTATAGTAATATTACAAATGCGAAAGTTTGGATGTATGGATGGATGTTTGTAACTCAATTACGCCTCAAAGGCTGAACGAATCTGGATGGAATTTTGCACAGAGAGAGATTATAGTCTGGAATAACTAAGCTACTTTTTATCCCAGAAAATTAAAGAGTTCTCGCGGGAACCGAAAAACCTCAGTAGTATTGTATGTTGCTGATATTTATAGTATATTTTATTTGTAGTTTGCGTACCATCCCGTTTGTATTCTCTTCTCCTTTCTCCAAAGGTTGTCTGGAACAGATCGTCTTAGGCGATAAGACCGCCTTTGCATACTGTGCTCTCCTATAGTCGTAATTTTATTGTCTTTTTCATGTCCTTTTACTTGTGTGCAATAAAGATTTAAATAAATAAACCTCAATCCACTTGGACGAAGTCACGGGCATCAGTTAGTCTTTTATAAAAACAAAGTAACGTTATTATGTGCATACCACTCCATAGACTTACGCCGCCCAGGTAAATCTGACAATAAATCCACGCTGCACTGACGTTGATCGACTCGACACATTTACTACGGGCGCCCTGGATCTCGCTCACGTACTATACAGTTTATTAGTTACCCTGAAAAATTGAGTGTCTTTAACGTTAATTTTATTTTTTTTGTTACCTATTCCTAAGAATAAAATGTACCTAAAATAACTGTAATTTGAATCTTTTTCGTTTGTATACTTATTGTTTTTTTTTATTTGTATTTTCATCTATAACGTGTTTCAAAAACTGTGAAAGAGAAGTACTTATAAGTCTGTATGGATATCCTTTGTTGACGAAAGCGACGCGATGCAACGCGGAGCGATACGATTGGATAGAAAACGATAAACTTATTCTAACACTGTGTCCTACATCAGCGACACACATGACAACGAGACATGATACGACGTGACTCGACTTTTTAAAAAAAAGCTGACCCTACACGTTGTGGCCTACATTTTCGCATAGATAAGTTTGTCATTTTCTAGGGAGTTGTACCGCGTCGCATTGCGTCGCATCGATTTCGTCGCTCAGCTAATACAACTGTTAAAGCGGATTATAATGAATTAAGCTTCTTGTACCGTGATCACTTAAACCTAAGTGTTTTTAAATAAAATATTTCCATTCAATTCGAGATGTGTAAACACTCAGCAATTGTTGGCTATTGATTAAACGCTCAGAAAGTGTACTCGATAGCCGTTTCTGAGAACACTTAACCTGAATTATCTTGAACGCTAATTAATATTGGCAACAGGGTTGATGACAGACTGAAGAGACTTTCATTATGTAGATACCTTAGATATTACTTACTTAGTTTGAAGAAGTAATTGTTTCAAGTGTACAGATGGAAATAGAATGCAAATACACTACAAAGATTAATTTTGAAGTGAAAACTTCTTTAGCTGCGTTGAGCACTTTTTGGTAGGGGGTAAACTTGTGGATTCGCGTCACCAACATGCTCCGCTTCGACATGCTCGCGTTGTTACGAAGACAAAAGATTTAAAATATAAATATACTACGTTCGTAATTAAACTTTAATGCCTTCGTTATAAGGTTAATATTTTAAATATTAAAAAAATATCGTTTTCACTTCTATCAGCACTCAGCACTGCCAATATTTTAAAAATTTTTTCAACTCACACACCCGCAAACTAAAAAAAATCATATATTATGGCCAAAAGAGTTATAATAAACTTACGTAAAAAAATAGCAATGAATAAACTTACATACACAAATAAATAGTCGTAGCGGGCGGAGGAGTATTAAATATTTTAATTATTAATATTATTAATTATTTAATTTACACTTAGTCACTACCTACCTAGTACTAGTTATTATTCTGTAACTAAGTACAGTTTTTACATTGGAAATTCGATTGATCGTATTGAACGTTCGATCACTCCGATGATAAAATATTGGTGCGAAACATGCGCGTCGTAGAAGAATGACGTTTTTTCGTGTCGCCTAGTGTGTGCTCTCCATGTAAAAGTCAAAGACGCGGACTTTGCCATGTGTGTTTTCGCCCATGTATTTTGTATTCTACCACAAGTTAGCGCTTGGCTTCGATCACACCTGGTGATGACGATGATGCAGTCTAAAATGGAAGCAGGCTTAACTGTATGGCAGTTGTATTAAATCCCCTAATCGGTTTCTATAAATCGCTTGGCAGCATGTCTTCGCCGATAGGATGGTAACTGGCCACGACCGAGGCCTCTCATCAGACAAAATTGTACATATTTAAAAAAATGCTAGCCTAACCTTTTTACTATATAAATCGTGCCCGCGTGGAATGGTGGCAAGAATGCTGGCTGCATTTCCGCGCAGGACAGCCAGGCTGATCCTTTATGCAAAAAATGACCCAGTCCTTCTGTCACCAGATGAGGCAATTAACCGCGGTGAATTATCTCGTAAAAATTTGTCAATAAGACTCCATGACCCCAGGGTCTCCACGACAAGCGGAACAAATATGTAACTCTCTTTGAGAGAGGCATACTTCGGCCGCTTGCCTTTTCTGCTGCGGCTCCCAGCCTTGATGCATGCCTTTATTCTTTTAGCATCGTTTTTCTACATCAAATCAGAATCATTAGAAATCGCCACTTTTAGGCCATGGCCTTAGCGACCATGACCCGAATCCATACTTCCATATCCATATTAATATTATAAATGAAAAAGTGTGTCTGTCGGTCTGTCTGTCTGTCTGCTACGCTTTAATTGCCCATCTTTTCAACTAATTTGGATGAATTAATTTGGTATGGAGATAAATTGCATCCCGAGGAAGGACTTTTATCCCAGAAAATTAAGGAGTTCTCGTGGAAATCAAAAAACCTTAAACAACGCGAGCGTAGTCGTGGGCTAAGTCTAGTACATGAATATTACTATTATTATATATTCTGGTTTCCCAGCGTTCTCCTAATCTTAAGGTTACCTGGAAGAAATCGCTATTTAGCGATAAGGCCGCCTTTTGTACCTATCCTTCTTCTTTAATTTATTTCATGTCTTATTTTTTATTTTATTTTATTGTGTGGTGCAAATAAAGAGTTGAATAATAATAATAATAACTCTAGCCAAATACAGGATGAAACACGAAATCTCACCTACATTCTAGGTTAAGTCATACCCTTTGATCCCAGT
This sequence comes from Erebia aethiops, assembly GCA_923060345.2. Classification (NCBI taxonomy): domain Eukaryota; kingdom Metazoa; phylum Arthropoda; class Insecta; order Lepidoptera; family Nymphalidae; genus Erebia; species Erebia aethiops. Next base: position 28,076,994 of record OV281084.1, on the reverse strand, counting down.
TGAATTGTTTTATACATAATACATGACAAAGCCAGTTTCGTGCAGACTCCCAAATGCTTACCAATGTAGGTACTATAAGTAACTTTGAAGTCCCACTTACTTGAACCTACCTTGTTTTGGAAAGAGAAAGTGACTAAACTTGAAGCCTCACTTAATGTTCAGGTGATTGATTGAAATCCGAAAGGACGAAGTTTCAAACTTTATTACTGTCGTACCTAATTCTAACACACTTTGACGACCTCCGTGGCGCAGTGTGTAGCGCTGTTGCCTTAACGTGCGGAGGTCCTGGGTTCAATCCCCGGCAGAGTCAATTTGGGAATTTACTATTTCTGCATTTTCCCTGGTCTGGCCGGGTGGGAGGCTTCGGCCTTGGCTGGTTACCACCCTACCGGCAAAGACGTGCCGCCAAGCGATTTAGCGTTCCGGTACGATGCCGTGTAGAAACCGAAGGGGTATGGGTTTAATATAGGTAACTGCCATGCCCCTAACAGGTTAGCCCGCTACCATCTTAGACTGCATCATCACTTACCATCAGGTGAGATCGTAGTCAAGGGCTAGCTTGTAGTAGATAAAAAAAAAACTGCTCAAAAACAGAAGTGTAATGTATGTATGTATTTATGTACCTGTATGAGTTTCTTTATTCCACCATAACTTCTAAAATATGTCTGAACAGATTAAGATGTATGGGGTATCGTTAAAATCCTAACATGCTCCCGAATGAAACCGGCTATAATTTTTTTTAAAAGCAATATGGCAAGGCACTCGTGTATAATGATAAATTTTATTAATATTATTATTTTAATAAATTTAATTATGTTTCCTTTTTTTTACAAGTTATCCTTTGACTGCGATCTCACCTGGTGGTAAGTTATGGTGTAGTCTAATGGGTAAAACTGTTAGATGTAGGGCAGTTATATTTAACTCATGACCCTAGTCAGTTTCCGCATGACTTCGTATCCGGAATCGCTAAATCACTTGGCACCTCCGTGCCTGTAGGGTTGTAGTTAAGCAGACACGTCCTTTTACCAGATCATCACGGTGACAATTTAAAATTTATAAATGTGTCAATTATGTGTACCGGGATCGAACCTAGGACTTATCTTAAACCAACTAACAAGGCACAGTGCTCACTACTCCGGCAGGGAGCTCACGCAGCGGGTGGAGAAAAGAGAATATCAGACGCTAGTTGACATTCCCCATCTTCCCTAACAGGTTAGCCCGGTACCATCTTAGACTGCATCATCACTTACCATCAGGTGAGATGGTCAGGAGTCAAGGGCTAACTTGTGAAATTAAAAAAAACTCTGGTAAAAATTCTGTAAACCTATTTTAGTAGCTATAGCGAATACTTACACACAGGGATGTACACAGAATCTTCCGTTTTCCCAGTAGTTTAACAAAAAATTACAATATATTCTGCAATTCTGAAGTCTTATGCATACCATTTGCAGATCTTTTACTATAAGATCACCTCAAAAGGATTCATTCATGTGTAAGATGAATATTTTAAGAATTTAATACAAAATGGTGGTCGAAGAAAGAAGGAGTGAAACACGAAAGGGCGAGACTTAAAAGAACCGAGGTTAAATCATCGTCGAGTTTATTTAGTGACGATTGAAGCGAGACGCTTTGGATGTGCGGTAGTTTCCAAACCACAAGGAACAAATCATTTTTAATTGAACAAAAATGTCTTCTCGGCAGAATGTTCTGAACCAGTGGTAGATTTAACTATCGATTCAAAATAACTTATTAAAATTTTTCAAATTATTCCAATAAATTTTATAAGTCGGAAGTCCATTCTTTCAAGTATTTATTGACCGAGCGAAGCGATGACCTCAGAATTCTAAATTTTCTGAAAGGATGAGCCTGAAACTTGATCAATTATTTCAATTATATCCTGTACTTGAACAACAAATACTAAAATTAGATAAATATTGTAAGGAAACGGAATTATTTAATTTTTAATGAGCTTCTTATAATAAAAATAAAATATAAAATAACACATGTATAAAATATTTGAACCTCCCTGAAATAAACTAATAAAATATAGGTTATATATAGTAAACATTATGAAGGCAATAATTATTTCAGAAGTTTCGAGATTGTATACAACAGATAATAGTAGCCAAGGTGTCATGCCACATCCAAAGCAATGAGCGTTTTCTCACTCTCGAAGCGTTCGCTAGCATATTTTCGCGAACGCTAAGCGAAACTGCGGATTCTTTGTTTCAAAATAAATGAGTTGTGAAGACGCTGAGATTTGAGGAAACAGCAATTTTGGCTCGGAAATATTTCTGTTTTACGTAACCCTGAAAGTGCACTTTTCTCCAATGCAAATGTAGAACATTCTTTATTTGTTTAAAATATTGCATGATGTGAAAGGTGCTATGTTTTCGTTAGTGTAAATGTCTGTGTTTCATGAAAAACACAAAAGTTGTGAAATAAATTGTGTGTCAGCTCCGAGGCACGACTGGAGTTTACTCCTTACGAACGAGAAGTGTTGTTGAAGTGTTGAAGAAACTCAGCAGTTGCTCTTTTCTTAAAAAAATAAAGAGGTTACAATAATTATATAATAAAACACATACGTTACGATACAAGTATTACACTGACTTGTGGTTCACTGGATGCGAGGGCGGTTGCTTCCATGCAACTTTGTCCTTAATAAAATCATCGATAGTATAATAGCCTCGACTTAACAAATGCTGTTTAACACAGTCTTTAAATCTATGTAATGGCAAATGCAGAAAGTCTTTTGCAACCATATTATAAAGCGTATACTACAAAGGATTTCTGCACCTTTCGCACACGATATGACGCTGTTACAAGCTTATGGCGGTTTCTAGTACATCGATTGTTAAGTATCACATAATTGCCTTATTTTGTAAAACTTATAAAACACTATAAAGACATAGGCATAAACTAGGAAAAAAATATCGCTTAAAAATTACTATTAAGTAACTACTGTTTGATATCGTCGTGTCGCGTCGTATCGAGACGCGTTGTTACTAACGTAGGACAGGATGTTCGACTGCGGCTGACAAGGTCCCGGGTTCGACTCGCGGGTCGAGCCATATTTAAGTATTGGGTTTTTTTGACAAGGAATTCTCAGTACTAGCCCGAAATTAGGAAGTTGGCGGTGTTCTGCGCCTGATCTCTCTCCGTTTGTGTCGGATTTTCCATCCCATCGGGGCCGGGCTATGAGAGTAAAGGAACAGAGAGTGCATCTGTGTTTGCGCACACATTTATGCACCATAATATCTCCCGTGCGTGTGGCTAATCTTTCTAGAGATTGGCTGCCATGGCGAAAATTCGGTCGGGAGGACATTATTTTAGGATCTATCTAGTCTATCGGATTACGACGACAACGCAAAAATTGCGTTCCATCTTTGTATTTACCTGATTTAATCAGGTAAATAGGAACGGCATTCCGAAGCAGTGGTTGATTCATTCGACTATACGAAAGCACCTGTAAAAAGTCTACTTGAATAAAATATATTGAATTTTGATTTTGAATAACTTTTTCATATAATATAACCTCTGTTGTTACTCCAATATGTACCTAGACACTAGCACCTACTTTAGTTCTGAATCCCAAGAACACTATAGTATCATACGATACATATTTGAAGCCAAGCAATTACTCTCCAGGCGCCTACAAATTCGACATTTGCGCTCCGTGTAACATATTATTTTCTCGTAGGTACTTACCTCGTAACTTGGAGTGCCAAGATATTTAGTAAGCTAAATATCTTGGTAGTTCTGCATTTTTATGCGACCTTTGTAATTTTGTACGCTAATATTATGTAAAGGTTTTGCTTTGTTTGTAGCAAAGTCATCCATCTGCTGCAAGCTGGCTCTTCTCGGTAAGAATATCTTTTCGAACCAGACACTGCGCTAGGTTGACGACCTCACTCGCGCTGCTGCGTTAACTTGGGAGGTCCCGGGTTCGATTCCCGGCAGGGTCAATTTTGGAATCTATAATTTCTGAATTTTCTCTAGTCTGGTCTGGTGGGAGGCTTCGGCCGTGGCTAGTTAACACCCTACCGGCAAAGACGTATCGCCAAGTGATCGTTCTGGTACGATGCCGTGTAAAAACCGACTAGGGGTATGGGTTTAATATAGATACTAAACTGCCATACACCTAACAGGTTAGCCCGCTATCACCATGGACTGCATCGTCACTTACCATCAGGTGAAATCACAGTCAAGGGCTAACTTGTAGTGGAATAAAATATAAAAACCAGCGGTAGATTTACTCGACGATTCAAAAGCACTTATATAAGTCTACTTGATGAAAGATAGATTGAAGTTTGAACTATTACCACTTTTTTTTTTTTTTTTTTTTCTTCGGGGGAGGAAAAAATCCCTACGGACTTCTGCCTAACGGCAGGGTATGTCCGGCTTGCACGGACTAAAATAACCTCCCCCTGTCTTCAAGGTCAGCACGGAACTGCTTAGCATTACTTCATGCTGACCTCTTAGTTTTCAATTTCATTCTTTTCTTCCTTTTCTCTTTCTTCCCTCCGCATTATTATAGCCCTGAGCATTTGGCTGTACCTACCCCACATATCCTCGCTCGACAGCATTCGTTTCACCAGGTTTTGGGCATTCACCTCGTCGCTTGTTCCCTGCGCTTCTGCTCTCATGTCCGCACAGCCAGGACACTCGAAGATTGCGTGTCTCGGGGTGTCTTCCTCTCCACAAAAGTAGCAGTTCTCGCTCAGCGCTTTTCCAATTGCGAAGAGGTAGGTGTTAAACACCCCGTGACCTGTGAGTGCCTGCGTTATCCAACGGTCCACCTCTCCAAACCTCCTTGTGTGCCACTTCCTTAGGTCGGTTACCAATTCTCTGGTCCAGGTTCCCTTCCCTGCTCCAGACCATTCGCCTTCCCATTCCTTCAGGGTGTTCTCCCGCACTTCTGAGAGCGTCTGCTCTTTGTTGTCAAAAAGCATGGCTCGCTCCTTGACTAGCTTGGCTATAGGGACCAGCCCCGCTATCACCAGTACGGCATCAGTGGAAACTGTTCTATACGCTCCGCAGATCCCTATGGCCAGCCGCCTCTGCACGCGTTCCAGTTTTTTGCGGTACAGCTCTATCTTCATAGCTCCATCGAATACTGGCGCTCCGTATAGAACTACGGAGTGGGCAACTGATGCCAGCACCCTCCGCTTGCTCGCCCTGGGACCTCCTTTTGTTGGCATAAGTCTGTACAGCGCTTCCGTGACTTTCTGTGCTTTGATGGCTACCTCCTCTATATGTTTCTTGAAATTGAGGCATTTGTCAAGCCACACTCCAAGATATTTAACGTGCTCTTTGGGGGTCACTGTTGCGCCTTGTATTCTAAATTTTATGGGGTCCAGTTTTCGCCTTCCGCTAAAAACAGTAGCTTCCGTTTTCTCTGGTGCTAAGGCTAGCTGCTTTCCTTGCATCCATGTGTTAATTCGCTCTAGCGCCCTTACTATTACCACTTACAACAGTATTACTGCTATTAGAAGGCCTAATAGTTTTTTTTTTATCCACTACAAGCTAGCCCTTGACTGCGATCACACCTGATGGTAAGTGATGATGCAGTCTAAGATGGTAGCGGGCTAATATGTTAGGGGCATGTCAGTTATATTAAACCCACAACCCTTTGGTTTCTACACGGCATCGTACCGAAACGCTATATCACTTGGCGGCACGTCTTTGCCGGTAGGGTGGTAACTAGCCACGGCCGAAGCCTCCCACCAGGCCAGACCAGGGAAAATTCAGAAATTATAAATTCCTAAATTGACCCTGCCGGGGATCGAACCCGAGACATCCGCACGTTAAGGCAACAGCGCTACACACTGCGCCACGGAGGTCGTCAATTTGAAGAAAGGATTGCATTTAAGAAATAAAAAACCCATACTCAGCCGGCCATCCATCATAAGAGCCCCTTAACTGGGGTAATTGCAGCCCTTGGACGTCGTAAAAGGGAATTTATATCTCCAAATCGTCCCATTACAAACTTTGCCACTATTTCATGCTACCCCTTTGTGGTGGTATGGATTTAAATACGGGTTGTAATTCTCAATGGTCAGTTGAACGAAATTCTGAAATTTAGTTTCATTTAGATTGAAATAAGAATAAAGTTGTTGGGGGGTACCACAGTGTAAACTAGATGGCGCTAATTGTATCTATATCGACTGAAACTTATAAGTTACATACAAGCCTGAATCGCGATATCGAAGTTTTCTCAGAATAGCGCTTTATATGGACCGTTCAAACTTACAACGGTCGGATCAGAAAGGTCCCCGGGCACTATACCAGCCTGGATGAAGATCTTCCTATAAGTGCGGACACTCACACATAACCCACTCGTCCCACATAGTAATGTTATGTCCATAGACCCTAGTAGATTGGCCTGAAAACTCGTTAGAAATTTACCGAAGTATTGGTTAAACCGGATCTAGCGCTCTGGGCTTTGGACTATGACTGTGCTTTAACCCGGCGTCATTGAGGTTGGGTCAGGATGACCCAGTGTGTTTAAAAATGAAAATATTTTTTTTACGTACTCGAATGACGTTGCCATTCTTCTCAGTAGCTGGAGCCAACGTTGTGTTCCAAACGTTTCCGAAAAAAAATGAGCCCAGCGGTGACCGCGCTGGGAGCAACACGCGCTTATTTGTCAAGAGGGTCAATATGACCCATGCTCACAATTAACGTGACAAAATTTTGCGCCTTAATTTTGTATGATTTTTGTACCGAAAATTTTTTTTAGTGTTTATTCAAATTTTTTCTTATGTTTTTATATTCATGTTTTTGATGTTATTATGACAAAGATTACGAATATATTCAATAAAACATGAAAATATCGTACATTATATTATGGGGTTATATTGACCCACCACAATGACGCCGGGTTAACTGTACCTACACGACTATGATGTTGTAGTGTAGCCTTTAGATGTAGTGTAGTATAGACCTTTATAATGTAGTTAGAACTAAAGTGAGAGACGCAATAAACGTTGAATCGGGAGGACACGTGGTTTCAATATTATACTCCCCCTCACCCCGCACACTTCAATGCAGTGAAAAATATACTATTCATATCTAAAGGTTTAGCATTGCAAATCGAGGAAGCATGAAAGCACTGCTTATCTTATTTGAAATAGTTTAATGCTTACTTGCCGTGACCGAAGTATTTTTTACAGTAAGTAAATCCGGCTAGCTACCTATAAAAAATTGTACGGCGGACATACTCGTATAGGTTCACGCTATTCACATTTATTTGGAGCGCACACTCTAGGCGACGGGACAAGTTGTCTCCTTTAACATTGACGCTTTTTTTTGCTTTAATCTTTATTGTTACACTAGCTGATGCCCGCGACTTCGTCCGCGTGGAATAAGTTTTTTTTCCGGGGGAACTCCTCAACTTTCCGGGATAAAAAGTAGCCTATGTCACTCTCCAGGTCCTCAACTATTCCCATGCTAAAAATCACGTCGATCCGTTGCTCCGTTGCAGCGTGATTGAAGGACAAACCAACAAACAAACTGACTTTCGCATTTATAATATTAGTATGATACGATAAAGTATGATTTTCAATAAAAAAAATGTATATAAAATTCAAATGCCGTAATATTAACTAGGCGTGTTATAGGCATAATAACAGTTGCTCTATTTCACTTTACATACCTACTTAGCCCCCAGGAGTTTCCTATAAAGAAAATGCTTATTACATACGCGCGTATACGGTTGCAATAGTCATATTTTCATTATACGTATAACATAATAAGCTTTATGAGAAGAAATGCAAGAAAATGTAATGCAATTGCAGTTTTAGTGCCTTGCATACGACTATGGTGCGAATGAGTTTACCTGAGAAAATAACCCAGTTTGCGTTTAAAGAAAATGGTTACATAATATTTTCTGGAGAAATATTATGTTGAGCAGTATAATATCTCAGTCGCATTACATTTCCCACAGAAATAATTATAATATAGGGTTTAAAGAGATAGGTATACTCACTGATTTTATACTTATTAATACGAGACACATGTAAGAGAACTTTCGAATCTTATATTACTAATATGACCAATAATACACCTTATTCGTCACAAAAAGGTTTATAATCATTAATCACACAATTCAAACATTATTCGAAGTTAAACATAAAAATATGAGCACGAGTTCCGGTTGACGCGCGGCGTCATTGTAGCATGAATGATGCGTGAGGACTCTCGGGGTGTCAGAGGGGGCGCGTGATATAAATACGCGCGCCTCGCGCGGGGCGCGGGGCGCACGCGCCGACGCGTGTCGGGTGGCGTGATCCCTTCGCGACGTTGCCAGTCCGCGTTAGGACTGCATTATACCTAGCCTTACATCCTCCCCCTATAGTCCGGGTGGTACTGTGCTACCACCAGGACTAGCACCTAACTTACGGGGTCGGCCCCGTCTACGCTTTTCCTGAAGCGGTGCTTGGATGTGGCCAACGAAGGGAGTAAGATCAGACGAGTGGTACTTACCGATAACCTCCTGATCGCCGATCCTCTCTAGCTGGAAGGTGTTGGGTCCGCATACACGGCGCACGCGGTACGGGCCGTCGCGTCGCGGTAGCAGCTTCGGCGTCTGACCCCTGGCAGCGTCGTTGGATCCGTGGGTCTTCAGTAGCACCAAATCACCCTCTTTATATAGGGGCGCCGGGCGTCGACCCTCATCTGCGAATCTCTTCGACTCCACCTGCGCACGTTCATGAACGTCTCTGGCCTGCGCCAGTACGCCAGCCATTTTCTTTAGGTAGGGCGTGAAACTGGGGATAAAATTATCTGCTTCCAAAATTGTGCGGACGTCCGTGGAGGCGTCGCTTGGAGCTCGGAGTTCTCGACCGAAGGTGAGGTACGCAGGTGAGAATCCGGTACTGGCTGTTACAGCAGAATTCATTGCGAAGCGGATAGCGGCAAGGTGAGTATCCCACGAAGCGTGGTCTCGTCCGACCAAAATTGCAAGCTGAGGCTTGAGGTCTCGATTCTTTCTCTCAATGGGGTTGCTCTGTGGGTGATAGAGGGGAGTGAGTGCCTGCGTGACCCCCATGGCGTGACACGCTTGCTGCATCACATCGCTGATGAATTGAACCCCATTGTCTGAAATCACCCTGCGGCTTACTCCAAACCTAAAGTAAATCTCGTTAATTAGAATTTTAGCGCACTCTGCACTTGTGGCAGCTTTAAGTGCGAACAGCTCAACCCACCGGCTACATACATCTTCTATTATAAAAATCCAACGGTTCCCTTCTTGGGTCTCCGGGAGAGGGCCAAACAAATCGATCGATATAACCTCGAACCTCCTTGCCGTAGCTGGCGTTTGAACTAAGCCCGCCGGTTTGCGGGTATCTACTTTATATCTCTGACAGGGCACGCATTGCTTGATGTAGTTGGCTACCTGGGTTCTCATGCCTGGCCAGTAGTACCTGGCTCGCAGTCGCGCCAGGGTGCGCTCGACGCCGAAGTGTCCAGCGGTGGGCGCGTCATGCAGGTCGGAGAGGGCGCGCGCACGCTCGTGCTGCGGCACCACGAGGCAGGGCTGCTCGATATCTTCGTCATCGGCAGAGCACCTGTGTAGGATGCCGTCCGACATTACATATCCCTTATCCGACCATACTTGAGCCTTGAATGGATCATTTGATTCGATATCATCCATGATCTTTTTTACTTCCGGGTCTTTCCTCTGACTGTCTCTGATGTCTGCCGGGCTGCGCGTTGGCATATCAACTGTAGTATAACAAAAGTCGCATGCGCTGTCATCAGCGCACGATGGGCGCGACAGTGCATCGGCAATGATGTTCCTTTTTCCTGGCGTATAGTTTATCGCAAGGTTATACTCCTGTAGCGCCAGTGCCCAGCGCGCTAGGCGCCCACTCGGCGACTTCAGGGTCATCAGCCACCTCAGTGGTTGATGGTCGGTCAGCACCCGTACTATCGCACCTTCAATGTACCCCCTACGGCCCACACAACAGCGAGCGCCTCTCTCTCCGTCGTTGTGTAATTTCTCTCAGCGTTATTGAGTAGACGGCTCGCGTACTCGATGGGGCGCTCGTCAGGCCCCTCCCCCTGCATCAAGGCTGCTCCAAGTGCGTAGCCGCTACTATCGGTGTACAGCGAGTAGGGCTGCGTGCCGTCGGCCTGACGTAATATAGGTGCAGATGTAAGCTTTACCTTAAGCTGGTCGAATGCATCCTGTTGGGCTTGCTGTAGTCCACACATAAGCGCACTCCCCCATCCTTCTTTGCCACTAAAACAACATTAGCAGCCCATGGCGACTCACACTCTTCTATTATATCCGCCTCGAGTAACTTTTGTAATTCTTTTTCTAAAATTTCCTTCTTACCTGCAGACATTCTGTAGGGCGGTGACGCAATAGGTTGTTGACCCTCCTTCACCTTAATGCAATGCATAGCATACTCTGTAGGCGGGCCATCAGCTGCGAACACATCAGCATACTTGCATAGCAGCTGATCCAGCTGTGACCTCTGGTCACTAGTAAGCTTAGTGCCTTCATCGTCTCTAAGGCAGACAGGTTGATCATTATTCAAGGCAAGAAGCTCATCATTTTCTGATGGTGAGTGATCATCATTTTGTGATGATGAGTGATCATCGTTTTGTGATGGTGAGTGATCATCGTTATTAGATGGTAAGTGGTAAGTAACAAAATCATATTTGATACTCGGAGAGTCGATATAGTACCAGACTTGTTGAGGCGCATCATCGACTATGCCTGCCTGAGTAATAAAGTCTAGGCCGAGTAAAGTCCTAGCATCGGCAGCATCAGGTAGCACCATGAAGGTGATAGGCAAGTCGCGGCCTTCTAATTCAAGTTCTGTATTACAAGTGAAAACTTTACTCACTCGGCAAGTCCCATCAGCGAGTCTAACAGAGCGCTGCGACTCGAAGAACTGTACACCTGCATCCAGCAGGATGTGATGAAGCGCGGAGCTGGCGATGGAGTGCGTCGCCCCGGTGTCCAGCATGGCAACACCAACGCGGCCTGCGGCGCTCACCCGCACCACGGGGCGAGCCAGGGCAGGAGTAGGTATATCATCGTCTCCTGAAATACTGTGGAATTCAACTCGTTTATCATCTGCCTTATTAGTGCTACTAGAACCCCTACAAACAGTGCACCGAGATCTTACAACACCTAACTGGCCACATCCATAGCAACGCAACGGATTAGAATCGCTTTTCGCGCTATTATTATTATTCTTAGTGCTTATACTTTCGGACCTAGGGTTTTCCTTATCTCTATCTCTTAGCTTTCTGCACTCGGCCTCCCGATGGCCAAAAATATGACAAAAATTGCACCGGGGGCGATTCTGACGAGGTTTGACGGATACCTTGTCAGTCGTGTTACTAGTACTTTCGCTACTACTATTACTTGGCAAACTTTCGATATTATTATCGCGAGAAGGATTCTTTGAAATGGGTTTACTACTTACGTTTAATTCTTCTATGCTTTCTTCGATTTCCCGCACCCTACGTAACAACCCCTCAATACTCACGCATTCTTCTCGCTTTAGACGTTTACGCACTCGTTTATGTAACAGTCCATAACACATATCCACTTGAATGCGGTCGTCGAGGTCGTATGGGAGCTTGGAAAGCGCAGCGCGAGTGCGCGCGACGAACACGTCGGCGCGCTCGTTCGCCTGCTGCTCGGCGGCGAAGACGTCTCTGAAGATCTTGTACGGAGCTCGCGGCGCGCCGAACATGCCACGTAGACATTCTATTGCGGCGGCCCACGTCGTCGTCGTTGACTTCACACCCTGCCACCAGACGGCTGCCTCACCAGTGAGGAGCATGGGCAGGCCGCGCACAGCGTGTTCGTCGGAGACGTTAGCGCAGTCTTTATACACTTCGATTGCGTCGATGAAAGCTTCCAACACGTCGGGGTCGCGTGGCAAACCCCCCGCAAAGCGCGCCGAACATTTTGCAAACGTCCCGTTCGATGGCGGCGGCGGTGGCGGCGGCGTGCCGGCGTTCCCTCTCGTGATTTCACGGATGAGCGCAGTCAGCTGGCTGTCTGTCATCGTGTATGCGGAAGGCGACTCCTGCGTCGCGCTTCCGATGAGTTCCTCTTCTCGCTCCGGCTCGTCAGGGCTGGCTACCGACTCGTTTTTCGAAACCGTTCGGGTTTTGCTGCGCGTCGTCATCGCGTTGTGGTAGGGTTAGCGTCGTAGGTATAGCACCGGCGATCACAATAACCCGCGTAAATGTCCGTTGGCCAAACAATAGCGCGACGTAATTACGTAACCACGAACCGACACGACGGAAGGTCCCACTTTACAGTTCGCGGCTCGTGCCCACCGTTGGGCGACCACTATGACCAATAATACACCTTATTCGTCACAAAAAGGTTTATAATCATTAATCACACAATTCAAACATTATTCGAAGTTAAACATAAAAATATGAGCACGAGTTCCGGTTGACGCGCGGCGTCATTGTAGCATGAATGATGCGTGAGGACTCTCGGGGTGTCAGAGGGGGCGCGTGATATAAATACGCGCGCCTCGCGCGGGGCGCGGGGCGCACGCGCCGACGCGTGTCGGGTGGCGTGATCCCTTCGCGACGTTGCCAGTCCGCGTTAGGACTGCATTATACCTAGCCTTACACTAATATTATAAATGCGAAAGTTTGGATGAATGTATAGATGTTTGTTACTCAATCACGCCCCAACAGCTGAACGGATCTGGCTGAAATTTGGCACAAAGATAGCACATAGGCTAACCCGGAAAATAAGAGTTCCCGCGGAAACCAAAAAAACTCATACCATGCAGACGAAGTCGCGGGTATTCGCTAGTGTTTTATACTATCGTTGTTAGAGACAAGCGTGAGTTACATCATAGAACGGGGTTCACAGCATAGATAAGTAAATTTTGCATGAAAAATATATTTAACTGTCATAATATTGTAAGTTATCATTTAGGTAACACTCCTCAATGATAACATTGAAGAGTGTTAACCAAATGTATCAGTGTGTAAACATACAGAAAAATACAACTGCAGGTCCATCCACATTTATCCATACTTACACTTATATTAAAATGCAAAAGTTTGGATGGATGTATGGATGTTTGTTACTCAATCACGCCCCAACGGCTGAACGGATCTGGCTGAAATTTGGCACAGAGATAGATTATAGTCTGGAATAGCAAATATTCTAACCCGGAAAATTAAAGAGATCCCGCGGCAACAACAATTATATTATGTGTATTGTGTGTCTGTCTACAATTATAATATGAGTTCCTGCCTGCTAAGTTTTCAAGGATGTACGCCTGTTAATTTGAAGCTAATTTGATGAATGCAGCTATAATGATGAAATTGGGTTCATGGATAGGTTTCATCCTGGGGAAGGTTAGGCTACTTTTTACTTCCGACCCTAAATCTACGTGAACGAAGTCGTAGTAGAAACACAAAAAGCATAACCCGTTGTTCTAGGTGAGCGACAGAAGCGACGTAATACGATGCCATAGAAATTGATAAATTACTTGTCTACGCGACAACGTAGGCCACGTATTCACGTGGCCTACGTTGTCGATCAGCTAATGTTTAGCAGTGTCGCGTCGCGTCGTATCGACTCGCGGTGCGGCGTTTGTCGCTCACTTAAGACAACGTAATAAAGTATAATTTCAACACACTTGCTCATAAAGTGGCTCTAATTTCACCGCAATTAGGCACATTAATGACACCTATAATCAAACTGTGACTTTTTCATCGCTATTATTCACAAGTGAGTTATAGAGTATTGTTTTATTTTATCTAATAAAATCTAAATAAAATCTAAATTAAATGACTAAAAACTAAACATTAAAAATATTATCTATGCCGCTGCAATAAGGCAATGTGCCCCGAACGCTATTAAATATTTTTTTAGTATTATTTTCTTCACAAGTGTGTTGAAAAACGTCGTATGATACACGTGTGTATTGATGATTACCGTCCTCGGCTATCTTCGGAGCCTCACCTAACGGCTCGGGTCTCAATGGCGCCTCAGCGGTAATCACCAACATTACACACTAGTACCATAATGCACTATTTGGCGGACTTATCGTTACACACCTCATGTGTAAGCACCCTAACTAACCATTAAGCAGTCTCATTCGTAAGTAAGCCCTCACATATCTCTAATGCTCGTGTATCACAGTAATAGGTGAGCAAATAAAAAAAAATCACCAGTGTTAACACGCGGACACCCCTAATCCGTATTTATTTTATTTAGCGCCTAACGAGAACTAATGCCTTCCTGAGAAACACGGGATTATCGTACTACGCGGTGTGGTTAAGTTTATACTAAGCTTCAGTGAAAAATTTTCGTTGGAGCCTTTGCACAAGACTTTCACGCAAGTCTATGCGCTAAAACTTGTCACGTGTATAAAAACGTAGCAGACAAACAGACGAACAGACCATACATATTTGTATATTCATACTTCCATACCGATATCATGAATGTGAAAGTGTGTCTGTCTGTCTACTACGCTTTATCGGCCCAACTTTTCAATAGATTTTTATGAAATTTGGTATAAAGGTAGGTTACATCCTGAGAAAGGATATATGCAGGGAGTTATTCCGGAAAATTAAAAGGAGCTTCCCTGGAAAGTAAAAAACTTAGTCCAAGCGGATTAAGTTTTAAGTCGCAGGCATTGGGGCTGATTCTGTAGTGCACAATCTCTAAACTAAACTAAAATTAGAGCATTACAAATATTGCTAACCCTTTCATAATACTTCCTATGGAAAGGGACAGAACTAGATTTAAAGCTGCCATTTTAGTTTAGTTTAGAGATTGTTTTATACAGAATCAGCCCCAATATCTAGTTTATAATATTAGTTTAGCTTTCGTTATGAATTAATGATAGTGGGGCTGATTCTGTAGTGCACAATCTCTAAACTAAACTAAAATTAGAGCATTACAAATATTGCTAACCCTTTCATAATACTTTCTACGGAAAGGGACAGAACTAGATTTAAAGCTGCCATTTAAGTTTAGTTTAGAGATTGTGTTATACAGAATCAGCCCCATTATCTTGTAAATGTAGGATTAGTGTACTCTTGCAAAGATTCTTAGGCGTCAAAATGTCACTTTAAATTGCAACCGAGTAAAAGCAAATCTACCAAGTCTCATCTGTACACTTGCTGCAAAATATTGCCTCCGGCGCAATTCCTGTTATTTCAGCCAGTTTGTGTACAAACACTGTTATTAGTTCTGGGAGATGCGCCGCCCATCGTAGAGTTGTAGAGCATAGAGCTGAAGATATCATATATCAAGCATTAGAAAGTCCCTCAATTTGCATAGGTAGGTCCATTACAAATAAATATTATCCATACTAATAAATGTGTTTATAAATAAAGAAAGAAATGTGAAAGTGTGTCTGTCTGTCTGCTTTGAACGCTTTCTATTCCCATCTATTCAACCAATTTTGATGAAGTTTCGTGTTGAGGTAGTTTCCATCCCGGGGCCATATAGTTAGGACATTCCTGGGACGTAGGACATAGGCTACTTTTATCCCGAAAAATTAAGGAGATCCCTGGAAATTAAAGAAGCTTAATCCTCGCAGATGAAGTCGCGGGCATCAGCTAGTATAAAAATTTGTTGCATACACCAGGTAGTATATTTCGCGTAAGTTCTTGAAAAGCATCATAACCAAGATACTGCTTTTTTTTCTGAATGCCAAAAAACACTGTTGTAGAAGAGTCACTAGCTATTTCATTAGAGACCGTTTTTCGTTACTTCTACGGCTCTAGAATGTAGATACTCACTGTTTCCCGCCTCTAGGACGGCTGTTATTTATTTATCCTGCACTTACTGGATTGAAAACTGTACGTAGAAAGTTGGCTGCGTTTTTGTGTATATAGTAGAGACTGGAGACCCTTTTGTTGACATTTGTATCATATGTTGTAGCTAAGAGTAAGCGCACACTGCGAAATAGCATACTCCCGAAAATTGATTGAATCTTTCTAGTGAAAGCTGGCAAATTCTTAGGATACCGGTAATATTTACGTATAAATACTCAATGCTAAAAAAACAGTATATTGACGACCTTCCTGATGCTGAGCGCTGTGGTCAAAAAAAAATGTGGTCAAGATTTAAAAAAAATCCCCTTCTTTATTTTCAAGATGAATACCAAGATATGGCACCGTTGTCACAGTTTGACAAAAAAATATTAACAATAGAATTATATTTGACGACCTCCCTGGCGCACTGTTTAGGGCTGTTGTAGAATAACAAGGAATTAAAAAAAGTTAAAGAATTTATTTGATAGCTCAGGCTATATTAGCTAACTATAATCACAGAATAGATAATCTATAACCGCGAAAAAGGAGTGTGATGACCTCCCTGGCATAGTGTGCGGCAGGGTCAATTTGGGAATTTATAATTTCTGAATTTCTTTGGTCTGGTCTGCCAAGGCTATAGTTGCCACCCTACCGGCTAAAATATACCGCTATGCGATTTAGCGTTCCGGTACGATGCCGTGTAGAAACTAGTTAGGGGTATTCCGTAACCCCAGGTTAGTCCACTACCATCTTAGACTGCACCATGAATAAATTAACGCCTAAAATGGAACTAAGTTTCATAGAACTTAGAGAAGAGATGAAAATACTGAATTAAGATGTTGAATTCAGTATCCAGGAGATGAAAATACTGAATTAAGATGTTGAATTCAGTATCCAGGAACTTTATTACACCGAATGTGTTGATAAAGGTGAAGTTACTACTGCAGACGCAATTTGTGATATTTTTAGGGTTATCTTAATCGTAAAGCCAGTAATTACTTTGGAAGCGACGCGTTTATTTTGCGTCTTAAAACTTATTGTGTGGTACAAGTTACAAGATGCAAATTGTATCAGTCTTTTTCGGTTTATTATATACTAGATGATTCCCGCGACTTCGTCCGCGTGGATTAAGATTTTTGATTCCCGCGGGAACTCTTTAATTTTCCGGGATAAAAAGTAGCCTATGTCCTTCCCCGGGATACCATCTACCCCTGTACCAAATTTCAGGAAAATCGGTTGAAAAGATGGGCCGGGAAAGCGTAGCAGACAGACAGACAGACAGACAGACAGACAGACAGAAACACTTTCGCATTTATAATATTAAAATAATAATAATATGGATTCGGCGGCGGTTTAACACTCTGATTATTCAATATCAAATGTAGTAATTTACCTAGATAATGTAAATCTTCCTTTACTTATAGTATGTAATATTAGTTTCAGGGGCTATACTACCTACGCTAGCGGTTCTTAAGCAATACTACTCAAAATGACAGTTTGATGACACGTTCCTACAGTTGACGTTCCTACAATCCATACTAATATTATAAATGTGAAAATGTATCTGTCTGTCTGCTACGCCTTGCAGGTCCATCTATTCAACCGATTTTGCTGAGATTTGGTATATAGGTAGACTATATCTCGGGGAAGGCTTTTTAACCTGGAAAATTCACGAGTTCCCGCGGGAATCAAAAAACCTTAAACCACGCGGACGAAGTCGCGGGATTCATCGAGTAAGTTATAAATTTAAAAGATCAAGGTCAACAGTAATGAATCAATATTGCTTTAAGTCTATATCTAAATTTTAAAAAAAGAGTGACGGATCTGCCAACGCTTCGATTTCCAGTATAATCATAATAAACTCTTCCACAATTTTAAAAATCGCTTTCGGCTCATGATTTGTTTCTTCATTAGATAAATATCTATCTTTGGGGGTGAGACGCAATGGAGGGTTAAGTTTATCTAGCCCTTTGTAAACGTATGCGGGTAACGTAATACGTTATAATTATTCAAAAGCATGTATGTTTATTGTGTGATCATTCATGCTTATCTTATCTTATCAACTTCATTCATAGCCCTTACAAATAGGTCTCTGGATTGATTCCAAGTGATCAATTTAAACTGCCACGTTGGTCTAGCGGTGAGCATGTTCGACTGCGGCTGACGTGGTCCAGGGTTCGAGTCCCGGGTCGGACCATAATTAATATTGGGTTTTTCTGACTATAAATTATCAGTACTTGCCCGGAGTTAGAAAGTTGGCATTGTTTCAACACCGTGCCTCAGAGAGCATGTTAAGCCATTGGTACCGGTTAGTATCACTATAACATGATAGTCGTTAAAGCCCGCCAACACGCATTGGAGTAGCGTAGTAGGTCTGAGCTCTAATTCCCTCTCTCCTATGAGATCATAATCATAATCACTGGCGCTGACAACTTTGACGTTCCTTTACTTTGTTGGTAAGTTTGGATTTTTCTTCACGCC
Organism: Erebia aethiops; assembly: GCA_923060345.2. Lineage (NCBI taxonomy): Eukaryota > Metazoa > Arthropoda > Insecta > Lepidoptera > Nymphalidae > Erebia > Erebia aethiops. The sequence continues at coordinate 28,058,730 of OV281084.1, read as the reverse complement.
GCAACAATTGAAACGATTTTGCTGAAATTTGGAATGGAGATAGCTCACAACCTGGCTTTACCCATAAGCTAAATATTTTTATCCCAGAAAATTAAAGAGTTCCCGCGGGAACTAAAAACTCGACGAAGTCGCAGGCATCATCTAGTTTATCAATAAACGGAGGTTATTTTGATCTTTTCTTGCTGTTTCTATACTATAAATAACCTGATGACGTATTGTTTAACTTTGCCGCCATAACAAAGAAACGACTGATTTATTAACGCAGGAAAATTGAAAACAAAATGTTTAGTACAATCGAGGCCTGAAGTGTGTGCGAAGAAATTAGTTTTAAATTATTTAGTACTTATACCGAAAAATTTTATAGTGCCCGCGGGAACCGAAACCACGAAGTCGCGGGAATCATTTAGTATTATCCATAAACGAAGGTTATTTTGATCTTTTCTTGTAGTTTTTCTATACTATAAATTACCTTATGACGTATTGTATCACTTTGCGGCCTAGGAAAATACAACACACAATATTTAGTAAAATCACAGAATAGGTAATGGTACGGTACAATAGACGCCTGAAGTGTCTGCGAGGAAATTAGTTTTGAATTATTTAGTACTAACAATTTGGCTGCAGAAATATTACATTTCCAGACCTTTTGTTACGTACCGCTGGGCTGTAAAGGTGATTTTACACTGGAAATACAAGTTATACTCTATAAGATCTGTATAAATAAGGTATATGCACTTTACTGAGTAGTAGATTGTCATTGTCTCAACCAATAGACGTCCACTGCTGGACATGGGTACCCTGTAAAGATCTACATTCGCCACAGAACTACATTTTCTATCTAATATAAAAGAGTGTCCTCAATACCAAATTTCGGCCATTGTGACCAATCTCCACTGAGATAAGCCACCTGCGCGGGAGATACATATTATTTTCTTTCTGAATTTATTTTCAGAAAAACCGAATACGTCTTAATATTATACCGATATAAAAACCCGAGAATCGAACCCCCCGTCAGCTGTAGTTGAACATGCTAACCACTACACCAACACAATATAGGCATGACAACCTCTCGTGTAGTGTGGTGAGCGCTGTAGTCTTACAAGTCCCGAGTAGGGGCTAATCCCGATGAGGGGTACCCCGGTAGGGGTAAATTGGAAAATTATTTCAAAATTATCTTCAGTTTGGTCAAGAAGCTTATGTCGGTACTTCTTTGCCGGTAGGTTAGTAACCAGCCGTCTCCGCAGCCTCTCACCAGACCAGCCTAGAAAATACTGAGAAATGATGAGTTTCCAACCTGACTAACTAATAAGACTACAATTCCAAGGAGTAGGAGGAGTCTACACTGGCCAAGGAGTTCATCAAAATTACAAGAAAAACTAGTGTACCATCTCTGCTATAACAGGCGAGTTATGAAGGTCTTTTAAATTTATATTCGGTCCCGCCCCTCGCTCAATCTTACTTATGTGTTGACTTCGGGAAACGTAAATAGAAATACAAGTATTGCTCCGGCATGGCTCCGGCGAATGCGTTCCATTTTTCTCCTTCACGAGTCAACGTTCCGTTCATTGAAGTACTATCTGTAGTAGGTAATATTACAAATACGAAAGTTTGGATGGATGGATGGATGGATGTTTGTTACTCAATCACGGCCGAACGGCTAAACGGATCTGGATGAAATTTGGCACGAGGATTGTTAAATTAAAAACGAAATAATAATAATAACTAATAATAATTGATAATTAAAAACGAGCGCTGTAGTCGACTCGCAGCATCAAGCTGACGCAGCGCCTCATTTAGACAATAAATATAGATTTTAAGCTTATTTTAAGGAGTGAGTGCCCGGGTCTTGTGTAACCAAAGTGGACTTAAATCTTGGTTGGCTCCTTGGTTCCTTGAGAGCTTCGGTACTCCACGTATCTTTCATTTAGTTGTACTAATTTCTTAGCTGCATAAAGGATAATAGGAGGATTTATAAATTAATAAAATATACTATGAAAATAGACTTTTAATTAACAAATACACAGCAATGCTCGTCTTCGGCGCAGTCGTCTGCTCTTATCAAAGTGGCACACGAGAAACACTTTGGGACGCAACTTCCCGCCTGAGCAACGCAACCAGTTGCTGATATTGGATCTGGAACAGAAATAAAAGGTTGTTGAAAGGTTTTCATTCACAAATAAATAAATGAAATGAAATGAAAGATTCAAAGTCAAAATCTCAACAGCTTACACCCTTTACTAATAGACTTTAATAAGTAAGTGTCTCGCGTTACACAATGTTTTACCTTCATCAGCAATTTCATGGAAGGACATAAATTTTCTGAGCCTATATCCTTCCCTGGCCATTCAACCTACCTCTGTACCATATTAGCCTATGTCTTTCTCCGGGATGTTAACTACCTCTGTACCAAATTTCATCAAAATCAGTAGAATCAGAAAGGATGGGCCGGAGAAGCGTAGCAGTCAGACAGACAGACGCAGTTTCGCATCATAATAAATACACTTAATATTAAAGTGTGTTAATGTTAAAGTATGTTTGTTTGTTGGTTTGACCTTCAATCACGCCGCAACGGAGCAACGGATCGACGTGATTTTTGGCATGGGTATAGTTGAGGACCTGGAGAGTTTTTTATAGGCTATCCCAGAAAATTAAGAAGTCAAAAAATGGGAGTAAAAACGGACGAAGTCGCAGACTACTTCAGCTAGTTTGTAATATTATGATGGATTTATTTATTACTTAATAGATGACTAGATGATGCCCGCGACTTCGTTCACGTGGATTGAGTTTTTTTAATGCCCGCGGGAACTCTTTAATTTTTCGGGATAAAAAGTAGCGTATGTCCTTCGCCGGGATACAAACTATCCGTGTACCAAATTTCATCAAAATCGGTCAAGACAGACAGACACACTTTCGCATTTATAATACTAGCTGATGCCCGCGACTTCGTCCGCGTGGATTAAGGTTTTTTGGTTCCTGCGGGAAATTCTAAATTTTCTGGGATAAAAAGCATAAGTGCTATTCCATTCTATAATCTATCTCTGTGCCAAATTTCATCCTGATCCGTTCAGCCGTTGGGACGTCATTGAGCAAAAAACATCCAAACTTTCGCATTTATAATATTATTAAGTATAGATTAGTATGGATTACAATTAATCTTAAATCCAGGACTTCATTATACTTTACTTACATCCATAGCAGCATTCCGAGCGTTGTTTCGGCCCATTGGGGCACAGTCCCTTCGCCTTCGCTAGCCGATCTTTAGAACAGTCCCCCTCCTGTACGCAGATACCTCCACTACTAAGACAGGGGAACTCTTCTGGTGAATATGCTGAAAATTAAAGCATAAAGTGGCATACTTTCATAAAAGTTACGTGGGGAAAACCTGTAAAAATAGGTAACTGTAGGTATAAGGAAAATAAAAGGAATTATTAAATATTAACAGTAATTGACGACCTCCTTGGCGCAGTGTTGAGCGCCGTGGGAGGTGCCGGGTTCAATCACCGGCACGGTCAATTTGGGAATTTATGGTTTCTGAATTTTCTCTGGTTTGGAATGGTGAGAGGCTTCAGCCATGGCTTACCACCCTACCGACAAGGACGTGCCACAAAACGATGTTGCGTTCAGGTACGATGCCATCTTAGACTGCATCATCACTTACCAACAGGCGATATCGCAGTCAAGGGCTAACTTGTAGTGGAATAAAAAACAAACAACAAAGCCACTGACCTTCACGTCCAGCTTTCACATAACATGTGACGACGCACATTACAAAACAAATTAAAAATTTCCCGAGCATGTCTAGTTACTCAAAGGCCGCACGTTTATCCACAATGTACTACCGAGCAACACTTAACGTTGCAAGCGTCCTAGTAAACGTAGAGTGATGGTGTTGCCACACTTATATGAAAACACCCGCATATTAATTTGCATGCTAATACTGTTTTCCGCGCCGATACCGTATCACATCCGTTGGTATCAAATCGGGTTACTATTGAACTACTTTTTTTATAGTTCACGAATTTGTTGTAATTAAATGAAATTACTTTTTTACAGGCATACAGTTTCTTAAATTTTCGGAGTTACGTGCTTTTTAGGCAATTACCTAAAAACATACAGACTTCAGACTGACACACAGATGGACAACGTCTGTGTCTGTCTGTCCGTCTATATTCTGTCTGGCTGTCAACCATCTTTTTTTCGCATTGTTTTTTTTATAAAAATCAACATTAGAAGGTTGTTTGTTTTAAATCAAGCTTCTTATTCAACGCAATCAAAAGTCACTCGCCAAAAATCAAAACCTACAGGATATTTCCCGTTGCCCTAGAATCATGAAATTTGGCACGAAGCAAGGTCTCACAGCACAAGTATAGAAAGAACTCAGTGGGATGTTTGTTTATACGATGTAGATAGATAGATAGATAGATAAATACTTTATTGCCACACAAAACATTAAAAAAGAAACAATGTAGTGAACAAGCAAAAATAAATAACAAGTGCGCAAAGGCAAAGTGGCAATGTAATTGAGATGCGATCTCTACTAAAAAAACTAATTCAATAATATTATTTGCAAGGAATCGTTAGTTCAGCTGTTAATATGTTGTTATCAAATATAAGGTGTTTTTGGCTTTGTCTTGACGTTTCATTTGCATATAGCAAAAATATTATTTTAAAGAAAATATTAGGTTTAAGTTTGGCAAACTTAAACAAACAAGAAAAGATTACAATTATTTTGCTATAATCCGCCAACAGTCTAGTCAACAGTCAAATTCTATCCAATATTTAAACAAACAAATAAAATAATCAGTCATGTGTGAGTCAGACTCTCGTTCAATGGGTTCCGTAAAACAAATCCTTTCTTATTACGTAAGCCACGGCGGCCAATCTCTAGAGAGATTAACCACCTATGCGGGATATAATAGTGCCCTCTCCCTTACTCAAAGCTCGATGGAACGGAAAATCTACAACAATCAGAGAGAGACCAGGAGAAAAACAAATACAAATACACTAAAATCTTTAAGATCGGAAAGCAACAGCGAGAGATCGCAACGCCAAATGGATTAAAAATACGAAGCACTAACGATACCAAATTGAAACTAAAGTTGAAGTGGTTGTTTTTAGATCTAAGAGGATCGTTTTTTATCTTCCAGCAGCTTATGTAGTCTAAAAGGTGGTGGTATAATTTTTTTGAGTCTTAATACAGCCTCTAAAACGTTGAAAAAGTTATAGGTTTCCTGTTTAAACTACATATTTCTTTGGACGTTGTCTGTTTGTAGTACTTAACTCTAATGAATATTATGTATTCCTGACCAAATGTTAACCATGGAGTTGCTGAGTGAGCTAGCCGGTAGACCAATGAATCTCACAACATCGAAAAAATATCAAATAAATCAGATTTTAACAATTTACCTTCATATTTTCGAGTTTTTTGCTGGTTCTTCTCGGTAGGAATGTCATTCCGAACCAGTGATAGATTCACTCGACGATTCAAAAGCACTTGTAAAAGTTTATCTGAATATAAAACACTAGATGATTCCCGCGACTTCGTCCGCGTGGATTAAGATTTTTGATTCCCGCGGGAACTCTTTAATTTTCCGGGATAAAAAGTAGCCTATGTCCTTCCCCGGGAAACCATCTACCCCTGTACCAAATTTTATCAAAATCGGGTGAAGAGACAGTTTTTTTTGATTCCCGCGGGAACTCTTTATTTTTCCGGGACAAAAAGTAGCCTATGTCCTTCCCCGGGATACCATCTACCCCTGTACCAAATTTCATCAAAATCGGTTCAACAGGTGGGCCGTGAAAGCGTAGCAGACAGACAGACAGACAGACACACTTTCGCATTTATAATATTAGTATTGATATTGATTTAGAATTTTTTGAATGGGCAACCTTTCTATATTATTATTGGATAAGAATTTTTCCTCTATTCTTAAACTTGTGTGAATAACATCTTTCAAAGGCAGGTGAAATCAGTCAGAAAAATTAAATTATAGGAAGTAAAAATAAAAGGAAATAAGAGTGGTATGTGTCTTCGTGGATTGAATGATACCTATTATTTGTTCAATTTAACATATTATATACCAATTTAAAATTTTAGTAATTGTTAGTTTTCTCAGTAGCGGGCTGGTGATTGGTTGATGATGATGACGATGATGATGGTATAAACACTTCAAACAAACCGTCGACCACCTCTCGGATCACTATTAATCAAGCTGAACACCGTCTCAGTTGTAGAGGAATAAGAAAACTCGCATTTTACTCGAATTAAAATCTTAGCGGCACTGCTGTTTTTGTTTTTGTTGTCTGTAGACATTGATGTAGAATTTTTTTAGTAGTAGACTTTGATAAACTACTGTTTTTAAGTAGTAATATTAAGTAGAACACAGAATCGGTAAACCTCTGTGGTTTCTTCAATGTGTACTTAACAATGTGTTTATTGTAAATATGTATTTGGATAACAAAAAAAAATAGTATTATTATTATTGTTGATACACCCGGGTCGCAGATACGAACGCCGGGTACGCACCTCCTACTTTTCGAAGTTATTATGAGCGTTTTAAGAAATTAAATGTCACGTCTTGCTTCAAACGGTGAAGGAAAACATCGTGAGGAATTCTGCACGCCCTAGAGTTCTTCATAATATTCTCGAAGGTGGAGGCTGCCAATCCGCACTTGGCCAGCATGGTTGACTATTGCCAAACCCTTCTCATTCCGATAGGGGACTCTCGTGAGCATTGGCCATCCGGGGAAAATTCAGAAATTATAAATTCCCAAATTGACCCTGCCGGATATCAAACCCGGGACCTCCGCACGTTAAGACAACAGCACTCAACATTGCGCCACGGAGGTCGTCACACCTACCTCAAATCTTAATTATAAGCAACTAAATTGGCTGCTACATAGCACCGTATTGTAGCACAAGTCAAGAAAAAAAAATTCGTGCAGTATTTGCAGTTCCGTAGTAATTGCCCTTCACAATATGTGGTCATTTTATACGCTGCTGTGTGAGCTGTGATTTTTATCTTTTATTTTCGTTATATTTAACAATTTTTTCACATTCCCTAACAACCGTTTAGCTGGCAGGGATCGGGACGCGACTACAACAAATATTTATAGCACTTTAAGGCCTAATATTTCGAAAATGTATCCCTGAATCGAGAAATGGTGCTGGGCCATACCCACAACATGTTCGAACGACCTATTCAATGACACGTACCCCATACTATGGCACAGCCGAGAAAATAAATTCATCCTCGCTTTAGATGTAAAAAAAACTTTATTTTACTACTTTGTCGGCGTGATTAAAATGAATATCAATGCCAAATTTCCAAATTACAGCTTTCTAGTAGTAACAGCCTTTGAGCTAAGCCGCGGATGGACAGACGGACATGGCGAACCTCTAAGGGTACCTAGTTGCCTACGGAGCTAAAAAAGCAAACAATTCTCGTCGCTAAAGATTGTAATTCGAGTGAAATGCTAGTTTTCTTATTTCCAGCAACTCCAAGGAAGAGTATTTCCAGCTTGATAAATAGCCACTGGGAAATGAAACTTCACGGGCGAGTGCTAAAAACCTAATACAACATTAATTTCAATTTAGCATAGTTTGTACTTTGCTTTGTTGGTTCGGCTTTTAGTTAATTTATAATTCTGATGAACGTGGTTGAAAAAAAAGTTTATACTCAAATATTATGAATCACACAATATAAGGTGATGCCCGCGACTTTGTCCGCGTGGATTGAGTTTATTGGTTCCCACGTAAACTCCTTAATTTTCCGGGACATAAAGATATTAATCCATCCATCCATCCAAACTTTCGTATTTTTAATATTAGTACAGAGTATAGATATCAATGTATAGATATCAGTGTGAACGTCAACGTCAAAGTCGTACGAAGTAGCTCTGTTTACTTATCGTGATTAAAATTAAATCTCTGAAGTTATTGTACGAAAAGTGTTCTTAAACTTCAATAAAAACAATAAACTTTAGTTGTGCGTGTTATCTCTGAATATTTATTAATTCTTAACGAGTTATGAGTGATGCAAAAACCTAAGTGTACAGTTTACGATTATCTTACCTGAATAGTTTAAAATCCTTATTTATCCTATTGCAAGTTTAACGTTCAATAAAAGCACTAAAACATTTTCACTAAAATACTCTTAAAAATCGCGTGCGATTATTGGAATGAAGTGATTTGTGTTCGTGTTTGGTCGACTCTTTTTTCACTAATACCCTCACCAACGATTTGCGCTAAGTCCTATTTACTGCGAAGCGCCTGCGAAATAAACAAAGCAATAACGCGTAACTTACCCTTGCTCACTGAATCGCATCAGCTTGGGTTAAAAGATGAACACCAAATTGTCAAAAGTTAAAAAGTGCGCGGCGTGCTCCAAGGATCTAGTGACCATTGAGCAGCTCAAATGTGTTACATGCAGTTTGCAATATCATTTTGAATGTATCAACGCTACTAGCAAAAAATTTAAAGAGCTCCCAGCAGATTACAAATCTAACTGGCTGTGTCCTTCTTGTCGCTCTAAACAGCCACGGGGTGATAATACCAATACGCCTGTTCGTGGATCTTCTGGCTCCGATACTAGTCCGTCGTCAAATATCACGCATAGGCGCGCACAGGTGTTAACCCAACCACAAGCCCAGGAATCTTTCACCCTTGAGGATGTGAAGCAGCTCATGAAGGAAGAAATGAACATTCTTTTGGCAAAAATGGAAAAAAAACTGAGTAACATATTAGAAAGCAAAACAAAAGAAATGTTTAAGGAAATTAATGAGATCAAGGATTCCGTGAGCTTTATAAATAATCAATATGAGGACCTGAAAAAAGAGATTCAAGGAAAACTAACGCAGGTCAAAGAACTAAAAGAAGAAAATGAATACCTAAAATCTACAGTTAAAGATCTCAATAGTCGACTAAGTATCATGGAACAGCACTCGAGAATGAGTAACCTGGAAATACAGTGCCTACCCGAGCACAAATCCGAAAACTTACCGAATGTTATTTTACAAATTGGGAAGGCGACTGGCAGCAGTATATCAGACTCAGATATCCACAAATGCACCAGGATCGCAAAGATCAACCCAGATAATACGCGTCCGCGCTCTATAATTGTGAAGTTCTCGAGTCCACGGATTCGTGATACCTTCTTGGCAGGAGTGATCAAATTCAATAAGAAGAATAAAGAAGAGAAACTGAACACGAGTCATATTGGAATAGGAGGCGAGAAAAAAACAATTTACGTGGTAGATCACCTGACACCGGAACTGAAGAAGATACATGCCTTTGCTAGGTTAACAGCTAAGAAGTTAAATTATAAATATGTTTGGATAAAAAATGGACGTGTCTTTCTGAGAAAAACAGACAACTCTGAACATATTGTTGTGAGAAATGTCGAGCAGCTAGATCAATTAAACTCTTAAAATGTTCCCTTTTAATGTCTAGTCTCTTATTATAATTTGTTACATTCGATAATTTAAATATATATTACCAAAATGTAAGAGGAATCCGAAGTAAAACACGAGAGGTAAAACTTAACATACTATCTAATGAATATGATATCTTAATATTCACAGAAACCTGGCTCAACGACGGGGTATTTGATGGAGAGTTTATAGACAGCCGTTATATAGTTTATCGAAGAGATAGGGAGCAAACTGATATAAACAAAATAAAAAATGGAGGTGGAGTCATGATTGCTGTTAAAAATAACCTTAAATCTTGCCGCGTACCGCAATGGGAGAGTAACTGTGAAGACGTATGGGTGACGGTGGAGGCAGTTATACAAAATAAACAAAGACATATTGCTATTTGCGCAGTGTACTTGCCACCACCAATCAAAAGTGAAATACTGAATCATTTTTTAATGAACTCGTCTAAAATAATTAATAACAATGATCAAGTGCTCCTTGTAGGTGACCTGAATATAAGTAGTCTGACATGGTCACAATTACCTGAGCTAAATTATATGCACCCGTCTTGTAATTGCAGTCTAGACTCTATACTGGTGGATTTTATTGAAGAACACGATTTAAAGCAATTTAACTCTATATTTAATACCAACAAAAGATTACTTGATTTAGTCTTGTCTAATTCTACTCAAGTCATAGTTAACAAAAGTCTCAATCCCATTAGCATAGTCGACAATCATCACCCACCTCTATTGGTAAATGTTAAATTGGATAAGGTGGCTATAGTAAATGAAAAAGTCGTTGAAAAATTCAATTTTTACAAGGCCGACTATGACGCTATAGTAAAAGATCTAGACAATACTCCATGGATTGACCTATTTCTAAACTGTCACAATGTTAATGCAATGCTCACTTTATTCTATGATAAACTTAAATCTATTATTGAAAAACACGTTCCAAAAACTAAACCCAGAAATAGCAAATTTCCTGTTTGGTATAGCAATAAACTCATTTCGATGTTAAAACTTAAAAATAAGTATAGGATAAAAGCAAAAATCTACAAAAATCCATTAGATATTCTCAAATTCGAATCCTTAAGAAGTGACAGCAATAACCTAATCAAGGAATGCTACGATAAATATATTGTATCGATAGAAAACAATTTATCAAAAAATCCTAAATACTTTTGGACTCACTTAAAAAATATAAAACAATCGCCTAATACATATCCAGCAAAGATGATGCTTGCTGATAGGATCGCCACTGACGGTCCCAGTATGTGTAATTTGTTTGCGGACTTTTTTGCCTCTGTTTATGATTCAGGCGATCCACCTGTTACCAGCGCTCATGTACCTATCAACTCTGTCAACTTTCTCTGCAATGTTAACTTCTCTGTAAAGGAAGTATTTATAAAATTAAAAAGACTTGATACAAAGAAAGGCGCTGGCCCGGATGATATTCCACCATTGCTGATTAAAAAATGTGCTAACTCACTATCGTTACCTGTTTGCATGATATATAACAAATCATTGCACACTGGAGCTTTCCCAGATTTTTGGAAACGTGCTAGAATAGTACCCGTTTATAAAAAAGGTGGTCGTGAAAATATTACCAATTACAGGCCTAAATAAAAAATAAATAAATAATATTTTATTTGCAAGAATATGGGTACAGATTAGGTCTTAAAGTAGTTTTAGTTTTCCTTACATATTCTACCATACAATGGTGTGCAAATGTGTTTGTTTTTAAAGTAATTAAATTAAATTATTTCACTAGATCTCATTGAATTGATAAAGATTAAATTACATTACATTAGATAAATGATTAAAAAAGTACACAAAAAAGATCAGCTAAATGTTAAATGTCACCGTAATAAAATTTATTTTTGTTAGTAGGTATATAAGGATTTTAGATTAACGTTTAGTCTATAAGTTTTTATTATATCTTGTAATTCCTATCTCGATATTGTCTACCTTGGCGAAGGTATTTGAGTCTCTAGTACAGCCAATATTATCACGCCATGTTCTCCGTGAGCTCTCAGAGGCACAGCATGGTTTCGTAAGTTCAAGATCTACCATAACTAATCTGGCGAATTTCATGAGCTTTGTTACAGCCTCGGTCGACTCTCGTAAACAGGTGGACGCAATTTACACAGATTTCTCGAAGGCCTTCGACAAGGTAAACCATAAATTATTGGTGGCAAAACTGGCTTCTTTTGGACTAGGTGGATCACTCTTATCGTGGCTCTCTTCATACCTAGTGGATAGATGCTCATACGTAGCAATTAAAGGTCACTGTTCACGGTCATACAGTGCAATTTCAGGCGTGCCTCAGGGATCTATCCTGGGACCTCTTTTATTTAATATCTTCATAAATGATATTACTAACTGCATATTAAATTCTAAGTGTTTGATTTTTGCGGATGACCTGAAATTGGCAAAAGAGATCACAAAACAGGATGATGCATTGTTATTGCAGGATGATATAAATAGGGTTGCTGAATGGTGTAAAACTAATGGTATGCACTTAAATCCCACCAAATGTTCCTATATTAGTTTTACACGTAAACGCTCTCTATTCGAGGGCAAATACACAATAAATAACAGTCCACTGCAAAAACTGGAATCTGTCCGCGATCTAGGGATTACCATTGATGCCAAACTACGCTTTAATGTTCATATCGAAAATATATGCAGATCGGCGCGAAAAATGCTGGGCTTCTTATTTAGAAATGCAAAACCATTCAAAAATTGTCTAACTAAAAAAATACTTTTTGCGACATTAGTAAGAAGCAAACTCGAGTACGGCACGGTGATATGGAACCCCAATTACCAGATCCATAAGGATCGTCTGGAAAGTATACAGAGGCGATTTACACAATTTTACTCAATTGGGCGCGATAAAAGATTACCATATGTCTCTAGGCTAAAAAAGTTTAAATTGCACTCACTTACGGATAGGCGAAAAATGCACGATATGGTTTTCTTACATAAACTTGTAAACGGTACCATGGATAACCCGGAACTGTTGAGCCAAATATCTTTCAAAGTCCCCTCTCGGATGCCTCGGTATCCTATCTCACTGCTCACTCATCGAACCCACAAAACCAATCTTGGCCATCATTCCCTTGTACCCAGGCTTAGCCGGCTTTACAGGGAATTTACGGTAAAGGACAAATCCATTGATTTGTTTTGTGGAAAACTACAGAAATTCAAAGTTAAACTACTCACTAAAATCACTTGACTCTTAATACGATATTGTCAGATGATCCTCTTTGCTGTGTTTCCTAATCCTATATTTATAAATTTTAAGCATCTATTTTTTTACTTTTTGTCCAGTTTTTTTATTTTTATTTTATCAATAGTTATTTTCATTAATTTTTTGTAGTCTTATATTAATTTTTTGTAGTCTTATATTAGTAATCATAATTATTTGTTAATAATTTCCCAATGTAAACTTGTGTCAATTATGTACGACTTTTCCTATGTGCATGATGTAACTACCTATAAATTGAATTGCTTGTTACCTATTGCCTAAGCCATTCAACATTTTGTATACCTACTACTTGTAATTCTGTTGGTAGTTCAAATAAAATAAATAAATAAATAAATAAATAAATGTACACGAATATAGTGATACTATAAATGCTAAAGTTTGGAAATATTGATGGATGTATGGATATTTGTTATTCAATCACACCAGAACGGCTGAAAGGATCTGGATGAATTTTGGCACAGATATAGATTATATACTGATATAACGCAAGGGGTACTTTTTATTCAGGAAAATTAAAGAGTTACCGCGGGAATCGGATACCCTCAATCCACGCGGACGAAATTGCGGGCATCAGTTATTACCATAAAAGACAGACAAACAGAAAGTATTAATTTGCTTATACACTGTAGCAAAACAGGATAAAACGTCTCTTCTGATGCAGGTGTTTCGTGTAGATGGTTAGTGCTTTCCGATTGTCTATCCGTGTTCACCAAATTTAGTGATATTTTAAAAATATCTCCATTTAAAAAGTAAACCAATAAATTATTTGTTGACATAAACATGAAAACATACTTTTCTATTTTAATACGATTAATAATATTAATTAAATTTATGAAGGGAGAAATGGTCAGCATTCGTTTGAGTTAGTGAACAATGGTTGGGGATCCCTTGCGCCGTAATGGACTCATTATGCGACTACAATGCGTTAATGAAGCCCAAATAATATTCGCGTTGCGTGCTCCGCACCATTCATTACGTTTAATTTCTAACATCTTTTGACCCTTTAACTGGCATTTTAATTTTGCTCTTATTTTTAAATACATTTTGTGGCCTTTTACTTTTCAACGCAGTATGAAAAATAAAAAATAAATTCGGTTATATAACCGTTTGATATTTTGATCTTGTGGACGAATCATTATACTTTGCATCTTCTAAAAGACTTATTTTGTGAAAAATTTGCACGTTTTACTATAATAATTAAATTAAGTTTGTTTGTAAAGGGAGAAATGGTCGGCATTCGTTTGAGTTAGTGAACAATGGTTGGGGATCCCTTCGCGCCGTAATGGACTCATTATAACGACTACAAAGCGTTAATGAAGCCCAAATAATATTCGCGTTGCGTGCTCCGCAACATTCATTATACTAAATTTAATGAACCGCTCTAATTTCTAACATCTTTTGACCCTTTACATACGGTAGTACGTACGGAGGTATTTTAATACACTTTTTGGCCGGATTCTTGGCATTTTTACCCACATTATATGATAAAATAACAATTAACAAGATGTCCTACTCTAAAAGGGTTTGCTGATAATAATATTGAACTGATAATACCTCTGAACATAGCAGCGGGAAATGGTATTATGGATAACTAGCTGATACCCACGATTTCGCGCTCGTGGTATAAGTTTTTTATATTCCCACGGGAACTCCCTAATTTTCCGGGATAAAGAGTAGCCTATCTCACTTTCCAGGTCCTCTTCTATCAGTTCAATCAGTTCTTTTGTTGCGGCGTGATTGAAGGTCAAACTTACAAACAATCAAACACACTTTCGTATTTATAATAATATTAGTATTATGATTACCAATATTATAATATTCGCGATTAATATTATACGCAAGATTGATTGCCTGAGATTAGACAATTATTGCCAATATCGGCTGAGTACAGGAATATTGCATCGGGCTACGTCATACTATTATCTACTTAGTGCAATATACGTTTATTATGCACATCTGACTGTACAACATGCGTGATTGAAAGCTAGGTATGGAATGGCATGGATGACGTATATGGCGCAATGCTTATAGCAAAGTTGAAATGGTTCTAAGGCGCGGAATCCATTTTTGTAACAACTCAGCTGGATTCGGAACAGAAATTATCCACTTACAGTTTTGTTATAAGTATAGATTACCTTTGGCCGCGGCTTCGCTCGCGTTGGGTTCAATTTTTATACTTTCTAGGAGTAAGACCGTTGATTTTTTTCGGTCACATCCTTACTTAGGATAAGTTAGGACTCTACCAACGGGTCAGAAAACTGTCCTATTAAGAAGAGCCAGCAAGAAACTCAGCAGTTGATGTCGTAAGTAGTGAACGCTACAATACCTAGATTATGCAGTCACAAAACTCACAGGCGAATATAGAATTGCACAATCATTTTGGCCTAATGAGTAAGATTCAACCTCAAAGCTTACCCTGACGACCTCCGTGGCGCAGCGTGTAGCGCTGTTGCATTAACGCGCGGAGGTTCCGGGTTCGATCCCCGGCAGGGTCAATTTGGAAATTTATAATTTCTGAATTTTCCCTGGTCTGATCTGGTGGGAGGCTTCGGCCGTGACTAGTTACCACCCTACCGGCAAAGACGTGCCGCCAAGCGATTTAGCGTTCCTGTACGATGCCGTGTAGAAACCGAAGGGATATGGGTTTAATATAACTGCCTTGCCCCTTACAGGTTAGCCCGCTACCATCTTAGACTGCATCATCACTTACCAGTCGCAGTCAAGGGCTAGCTTGTAGTGGATAAAAAAAAAGAAGATAAATCCTAGTTTTCAATTTGCGAGGGGTTGAATTCTAGATTTCAGTTTGGTAATTTCCCAGATCTGAGTCATCGATTTGTTTGTTTCGAAGCGCTAATCTGCTAAAGTGCTAAACGGGTGCTATCAAGTTTGCATGAGTGTCTGGGATAAAGTGCTTTTACATATTAATGCGAGCATTACATACAAGAGCGGTGATAGGTATTAGCTTTGGTTTGGATGCCCGTGGCTCCTTACTCGACTCGGGGATTCGATCCCCGGGCACACATCTCTAACTTTTCGGAGCTATGTGATTTTTATGAATATAATATCACTTGCTTTAACGGTGAAGGAAAACACTGTGAGGAAACCTGCATGCCGAGAGATTTCTTTAATATTTCGCACTTAATTCTCACTCAATCTTCTGACTAGTTAGAGACCTTTTTGCTGCGAGATTTGCCAAACAATGGTCGTGAAGTAGGTTTGTGTGTGTGTGTTTTTTTTCTTGTGTATGATTGTGAGTAACCCTAGTTGCATGCCGAGAGTTCTTATAACGTGCGTGGTGGACTATGTTTAAATCCTGCATTTGTGTTCAATAGTGAGCAAGCAGTGGGTGGAAGTGAATGACGTATAATGACGTATGACGTATAATTTTAGGTATGAGCGTAAGAGGAACCCCACTAAAGAAGCGCAGCGCGGCGCGACACGTACCGGTAAGTATTCTATGTATGAGATTGTATAAAGGTGAGCCCATTTGAGCGACGCGGCACGGAGATGCATTGCGCTCCGTACAAACTCATACAAATAATATTTGCCGCTACGTGCCGCGCCGCACCGTGCATCTAAAGTGGAGCTAGTAATCTGTCGGTTCTACAGCGTTTGCGTTAGTGCATTAGTCTTATGAAAACTGTCTCTGAACTGAGCCTGAGTTGAGACGAAGTTGTGGCCTGAAATAATATACTTCCCCAAGTTTGTCCCGAAGTTTAAATGCTTACAATAAGCGCACGGAAAAGTTTGTGCAATATTTTTGTGGGGAAAAATATTATGAGTAGGATATAAGTTTTAAACATCTCTACATATTATACGTGTATAGACACGGCTACATCAATAGCCGTGTCCTATCCATACTAATATTGAAAATGTGAAAGTGGGTCTTGTGTCTGTCTGCTACACTTTCCCGGTTCATCGTTTCAATCACTTTTGACAAAATTTGGTACAGATGTAGGTTCCTGTAGGTAGGCATCCTGGAGAGGGACATGAGCTACTTTTTATCCCGGAAAATTAATGAGTTTTAGCGGGAATTAAATTACCCGTTTGCCCGTGGCTTCGTCCACGTGGAATTAGGTTCATAAAAAAGAAATTACAAAAAACTGTGAAAACATAAAATTCTTAATCATGTTTCACCGAAAGCACAAATACTTTAATGGATATAACTTCAACCCCCTATTTCTTCCTTAGGGATGGATTTTCGAAAATTCCTACTTTAGTACAGCTCCCGCCGTTTGGGCTGTAGGTTGTCTGTCCGACATTCAGAACAAAACATTTTATAGTTATTGATTTGAAAAGTTTATTTAAGTAAAAAATCTTTCTCTTCTATTTTATTTTATACGATTTCGCAGACAAAGTTTTTTGTAAAATACTTGCAAGTAGTCAATTCTATGATTTATGAGCCAATATATTCTGGACGCCAGTGCAAGATAGCAAAAACCACTGTCTAGCTCCGAATATTAAAGCGCAGGATAATGTTATGCTCTCCCATACAAAATCGAATACAAGAACCGGCTAAGTGCGAGTTAGATTCGCAAACAAAGGGTTCCGTACCACCGGATTAGCAGACTTCACACACCTTTTTATATTCTATCTCACGATGTTATCCTTCTCCGTTTGAAGCAAGTGTTATTCAATTTGGTAAAATATACATAGCTTCGAAAAGTTGGAGGAGATCGAACCTGCGATCCAGTACAGATCAGAGGTGCAATCAGTTAAATTAGGGTATCGTACATACCTAAACGTATGAGAATGGATACACGAAATTGAGCTCTAATTCAATGCTGTTATGGTTTTATTTTACTTTGAAGCCAAACTTTAACGATTAGATCGGCAATCCTTCCATGATTGCGCCTCAGGTGTGTTAACCACTAGGCTATCACCGCTTATTCTACTGTTACCATTTTTACTACCGACCTTAAAAAAAAGGACTCAATCGCTGGGCGCTTATTTTTGGTGATCTACAGCATAATATCTCTATATAATAATATTATTCTAGTAATAACACTAACTATAGTTGGTGAGCTACAGCATATACAAGCTGATGTTAACAAACTTAACAAATTTCCACAACCTATTTTGGACTTGCCTATATACAAATTTAAGAAATCCATTAAAAGTATGCTCCTGAAATAAGCTTATTATATACTGTTGAAGATTATGTAAATGATAGAGGAGCATGGATTTGATCGCTCCAGCAATGCTGGGGACAGCGGTTACTTATGTACACATTGATATTATAATAATAATTGTAAATGAATTATTTAAAAAGAGCAACCACCGAGTTTCTTGCTGGTTCTTCTCGGTAGGAATGGCATTCAGAACCAGTGGTAGATTCACTTGACGATTCAAAAGTACTTGTAAAAGTTTATTTGAAAAAAAAAAAAAACATTTGATTTTGATTTTGATATTGATGCTCGCGACTTTCCACAGGATTTTATTCTAATTTCCACAGGAACTCCCTAATTATCTGGGTTAAAAAGCCTATGTCGCCCTCCAGGTATTTATCCTATACCCGTGCTAAAAATCAGTTCGATCCGTTGCTTTGTCGCAGCGTGATTCAAGGACAAACCAAAACCGATAACCCAACAAACAAACACACTTTCGCATTTAAAATTTTAATATGATCTAGTACTTTAATAAAAAAGCCCTCTACAAATCGTCAGCACTGACTCTCGCCCCTTTTTCACACATTATTTCGCGATAAAATGTTGCGAGTTCCGAGATAAATGTGTAGTCAGCGAGTGAAGTGAATACGTGACTGGTTTGCCAATTGCCATAGTGTTGCTCGCTACCCGATCTCTGGTTGTGTTGGATTGCTATCCTAATGGACTATGGGAATTTGAGTGTAGAGATTATTGATGCCTTTGTGTAGACGCATATGTACAGTATTTCCTCTGTTATATTTTGGTAGGATCCGTTGATTGGTTGCCGTGGCCGAAATTCGACCAGTAGAATATTCTTATCATTAACAAAGACAGCCAAACCTTTTAATTACTAGATGATGCACGCGACTTCGTCCGTGTGTATTAAGTTTTTATTCCTATGTCCTTCCCCGGGATGTAACCTATCTCTGTACCAAATTTCATCAAATTCCGGTAAACAAATGAGCCGTGAAAGCGTAGCAGACAGACAGATACACTTTCGCATTTTATAATATTAGTAAGTATAATTAGTATAATATTATTCGCATTTAAAGGAAGTATGGATGATCTGAAACATAACTTTCTCGCGGTAATTCCTACTCATTTTACAGTTTGAATGAATGAAATGAATGAAATGAATTCATTCATTCATTCAATAAGTGAACCTCGAAAGTGACGTAAGCCACTTTTGCTATTGAAAAATATTAAGTAAGTAAATATATTAACAGGTGAACCTATATATATATATATGTAGACATACCTTTTGACGACCTCTGTGGCGCAGTGTTGAGCGCTGTTTTAACGTGCGGAGGTCCCGGGTTCGATCACTGACAGGGTCAAATTGGGAATTTATAATTTCTGCATTTTCCTTGGTCTGGCCCAGTGGGAGGCTTCGGCCGTGTCTACTTACCTACCACCCTACCAGCAAAGACGTGCCGCCAAGCTATTTAACATTCCGGAGATCGCAGTGAAAGGCTAACTTGTAGTGGATAAAAATATAACAGTTATCATTTTCTTACTCTCAATACTTGTTTAAATAATATTACCAAAATAGAACAAAATCAATCAAAAAATAATTATTTCTAGCGATATTAATTTATATTTATTCGCTTGAGGACTTCATCTAGAGCTGCCCCCAGGCAACTAGATCCATCTAGATCTCGTAAATTAACTGTCGATTTCATAACAATAATAATTCTGACGACCTCTTCCATACATGATTCTAGGAGTAAAATCACTTTTGTAAATAAGTTAAAAAGATTTATGTTACTAAAGCAAATTGAGTATAAGAATATTGCGGCCAATATTTCATTAATTTAATATTATATTTGTTTGTAAGTTTATGTGTAATGTGTAATTCTTGATATATTTTTCTTTTTTTCATATTATTTATTATAGTTTTATATATTTTATGTTTTTCTTTTTTCTTTTCGTGCAGCAAATGTGTAATATTATAAATGACATATAATATTAGTTCTTGCTGCTTACTTGTGAATGCTTATAAACATTACTTATGTTTTATTATAATATTAATATTTTTTTGTTACTAATATATTATATTATTATTATTTTTATTATATTATTATTAGTTTTATTATATTATTATTTTTCGTCACCCGGGTCACAGCTGAAAACCAGTGCCCTGCTTTGTATGCAATTTATTGGCATACAATGCAGGGCTTAATGCACCCATTCTGGGTGGTGTCACAGACAAAATTTTTACATATGTAATCTTTGTTTTGTCTGTGACACCATTGTCGAATAAACTGTTTTTCTTCCTTTCTTTCTTTCTCCTTGACGCAGTGCGCTGTTGTCCTATACTCAATACTCAATTTATGAGAGGGCTCATGTTCGATCTCAAGCAGGATCAATTTGGCAATTTATTAGTTCTGAATTTTCTCTGGTCAGGCAATGACCATGCGGTTGCCAATTGCCATAATTTTGCTCTCGGTTCTCTGCCGAATCTGTCTCTGCTTGTGCCGAACTGTTATTCCAATATATGAGAATGTCTCACATAGATCATAGATGCTTTCTGTTCACGCTTTTACTCAGTATTTCCTCCGTTATATTTTGGTAGGATTCGTTGATTGGCCGCCTTGGCCGAAATTCAGTCGGGAGGACATTATTACGTCATAACATTACGACGTTTACAGTTAATAGCGCTTCAAAATAGGAACGGAAATACGGATGACGAAGACGTATTCGAAAGGAATATATTAATCAAGCCCTGCAAATCATCCCCCATTACGAAGGAACATTGAGCACGAAACACTTGGAGCAGCTATTTGCATACGTATTTATTTTGCTTTAAAAACAACTCACTGCGACTACGTAGACGCCAATTGGTCACTGTTATGCTTTGGATGAATTAACACGGGCCGCGTGATATCTGCCATAATATTCGACTTACCCTTCTTGCCTAGAACTGGGCAGTTTCGCCATTATTTATGATATTGTGTTGTCATAGTGACCGACTTTTTGATGCACTAGTGTTATTATTTAGGCAATTCTTATAATCATATACGTTTCCTATCCCGTGTTTACAAAAACTTCATATGGCGGAAAAAAAATAGCTCGCGTCTTATCTTTTTTAATTCGAAGCGTGCACTTAATAATTTAGTCCGACAAGTAAAAACGTCCTTATTCTCCAATACGGACTTTTCGGACAGAAGGTTTGTCGTGTCCTGTCTATAATGGATTGTCGTTACGCTCTTAATTTGATGTGCATAATAAATAAAGATATTTAACAGAGCTCATTAATAATTTTCTCCACCATAGATTCTCGGGGGAAAACACAGCACGTAATTTGGTGACTAACCTGTTGCTCTAAAGGTTCCAGTACTCGATGCCAAGCAAGCAATTTTGAAGATTAAGTAGATATCAAAATAATATAGGTAGGAACAAATTCGGAATGGATTGGCTGTCATCAGCTTCCTTATTCAGTATTCAGTAATCCAGCAGATCCGTACAACGTGTCGTGATATCAGCAGATTTATTTTCGAGTATTGTTTCATTTGAGGGACGAATGCCCTAGTTGTGGCAATGCATATCAGACGATTGCAATTGTTAAGCAACGTTGACCCATGTATGGATGAACTGGATGGCTGACCGAATTTGAAAGTCCGAATATGGCCTTTTCGTGTCCTCTGTGCCTCAGAGAGCATGTTAAGCCGTCGGTCCCGGTTATTATCACCAACATCTGATAATAACCGTTAGAAACAAGTTGAAATAGTACTCATGGTTGAGTCGTATGCGGAAATACCTGGAAACCCACCGCATTTTTATCAATTACAGGATGCCCTCGACTAAAAGCTAGCTTTTAGACCAGAAAACATATAATCAACTAATTATTTTATCAATTGCTTGGCTGCAATTAGACCTGCTTGCAAAAGGTGATGCACCTATGCAGGTGAAGGTACCTATTATAAAAGGAGGGGAAAAAGGAAGCTGGAAGGACATTTCATATCCTTGCAATTTGAATTAGGAATGAGGTAGCAAATCATTTGTACATATCCGTGGAATTTCAACAACCCATGCAAGGCCTTGCAGTAACGTACTGTGTAAAAAGGTGACAGAGGAACCAGGTCAATTTTTTTTATCCACTACAAGCTAGCCCTTGACTGCGATCTCACCTGATGGTGAGTGATGATGCAGTCTAAGATGGTAGCGGGCTAACCTGTTAGGGGAATAGCAGTTATATATGCCACACCGCTTTGGTTTCTACACGGCATCGTACCGGAACGTAAAATCGCTTGGCTGCACGTCTTTGCCGGTAGAGTGGCAACTAGCCACGGCCGAAGCCTCCCACCAGACCAGACCAGGGAAAATTCAGAAATTATAAATTCCCAAATTGACCCTGCCGGGGATCGAACCCAGGACCTCCGCACGTTAAGGCAACAGCGCTAAACACTGCGCCACGGAGGTCGTCAGAACACATGCTTTTCTTGAGCACACGCTCTGAAATTCGGACTACAGGTTAATATAATCTGTGTTACGTCCTATCAAGTCTAGCAGCAAACTAAAATTAATGGATAGAGTTAGTCGGCAAACGTACCGTGGGGAGTGTTCACTTTGCAACGAGTAGCTTTAGTTGCGAGCTATTTCTCCCGAGGCCCCGAGCGCTGTAGCTCCTAACAAGAATCATCTATTATATTATTATTTACTAGTCTACCTACTTCTTGAGTTTTATCAAGACCAAGATGTTGCCCGCGACTTCGTCCGTGTGGATTAAGTTTAATGATTCCGGTGGAAACTCTTTACTACTTTTTCGCAATAGAGAGTCGGCAATGTCCTTCCACAGGACACAACCTATTTTTATACCAAATTTCGGCAGAATCGGTTGAAAAGATGGGCGTAGCGTAACAGACAGACAGACAGACATACAGTCGGACAGCCACACTTTTGCATTTATAATATTTTAAGCATTCGCCTATATCCTTCCACGGGGCACAACCTATGCTTGTATAAAATTTCGTCAAAATCAGTTGGAAAGATGGCCGAACCATAGCAGACAGACAAACATGCAGTCAAACAGCCACACTTTTGCATTTATAATATTAAGCATAATATAAAGTGTTTCTGTTGATCTTATTGTGGCAGTATTTTGGTAGCAGTCACACTACATAGTAGTACCTACGAGTAGGTACTACGGCTGGATCGGCTTTCTCTCAGAATGAGAAAGTAGTATGAAAATACAAATAAAATTAAAATATACTATCAATATGACCGACGGACGTAGGCCACCAGCTTGCGAAACTGATACGGCAGTGGGCGGTCAAATGGTTCCAAGAACCAACAAATGCTGATACCGATCCTAACAGACTGATAGAATAGGTGCAATTCACTCACCTTGGGACACTAAATATGCATGTCGACTCTTCAAACTATTTGACACTTAAATTTAGTGACTCTTTGAACTTGGATCTCTTAGAGATCTCCTAATTTCTAATTTTATAATAACATGGGATGTGGACCCCAAAAATGCCCCAAAAATGGCTCTTGCAGTTTTAAAACTTCAAGTGAAATTAAGCACCGATCCCGTATCTCATCTGCCAAGTTCGCTGCGCAGTAATTTCGTGCGAAAATGCCTTTCTAAAAATTCCAGCCCGTCTATAAATAGCGCCACGTCACTTCACTTGATATAATTTTAATTAAACTCCGTTCTGAAATGTTAGGAGGATAGAAAAGAACGATTATGTGGGCTTCGCACGGCTAGCTACAAAAATATTTTCAAAAAGCAGACATCGAATGTTTAATGCATAAAAATAATGTTTTTAGTTTAAATATCGTCGATTATGACGTCATAAACGTGAAATTATTATTAACTCTCTATTTTTTACCTTTTCTGGGGACCTTTTGGGAGTACGGGACACCAAGCGTCCCGCGGTTTTCATGGAATTTGGTTGTGAAATGATTGACCTCAGCAGTCATTTTTGTTGTTATATAATCCTATAACCCTTTGTTATTCCAGGATAAAAAGTAGCCCGAGATGCAATTTATCCCCGTAACAAGTGACCAGTGTAGCCAGGGTCATAGATAGACACACTTTTCCAACTAAAAACCTGAATGAAAATTTATGGAATAAACACTAACGCGAATCGCTACTGAATTGACATAAAGATAAAATAAATGCCTAAAACTAAATACGGACGCCACAACAAGAGTGAGTAAATAAAACTGTACCTACAAAATTAACGAGCCCAGTCACTAAATAGAATTGAAAATTTTATGTACCCTCGTAAATATATTTTACGTGCCCGAAGACACGAAATAGCGGAAAAAATCTCTGTTGAATCGCGCCGCATTCAAGTCGCGAGTCACATAAAAACATTCTTATTTCTCCCCTTATCAAACTGGGGTATGGTACAAGGCACAAGAATTTCTCAACGGCATGTTCCGGTGGTTCAAGTATTATCACTGTAATAAAGGAACTATAAGTTTAAGCCGCTATTATTCGCCATAGACGCAAGGCGTCAGGCACGAAATTAGCGACGGCGATCGTGCAAACTATAGTTCACTCGGACGGGTTATGTAATAAAAAATTCTACATCAATGGAATATTATGTCTTTTGACATAGGCAACATCCCAATGACACTAATTGTATGTTTTTTTTTGTTATTTGCACTCTATCCGCAATCAGTTTAAACCATAGACACAGGATTTTTTCGCTACGATGGTTTAAACTTTAACTATGAGCAGATGTTTTTGAGTGTGTCGAGAGTTGGAAGAAGGTCACTCCTTCGAGAAACTCTTTTCATTAAGCTTTCGCTGGGTTTATTGTTCGAGGGACAGTTCTTCAACTGAAGATCTTTTTAGTTTAGTGACACTGCAGCATGTGGTAAGTGATACACTTGTATGTTAAATGTCCATTAAACATACAAGTGTATCACTTTGGGTCGAGCGCCTCACAGAATAGTATAATAACTTACGTATTTAATTTATATACTTACTTACGCATTGTAATATCTTGTTTAAAAAAAAGAGTAACTGCTGAGTTTTTTGCCGGCTCTTCTTAGTGCTTTCCGAACCGGTGGTAGAGTCAAAACATGACGTAACATAAGAGACAGCTGTATGTCCAACATGTTTTAAATAAATTGAGTTTGAGTTTAACACGTGAAACCTGTCACTAGAAATTGTTGGTGAAATCGGGCATCGCCAAATCACGTAAGTTACGTATTGTTTGAAAACGTTAGCTACCTATGTTATGTAAGTTACTTAGATAAGCAAGTTACGTAAAATTTTACATACTTATAATTGCGCCTCAACAGCTGTCTAGATTCTATCCTCTCCCGATTTGCACCGCCACGTAAATCGTAATCAAGGGGCGCGATAAATCCCGTCTTATGTGATAGTGGAACGGATTCAGACGCGGCCGCTCTCGGCGCTGAAATTCTTATTTATGTCTGCGGCTACAGGGCCGCGGCGTTACAACAACAAAGGCGTTTTGAGTTATTCCTACGACACTCGTACGTGCCGCTGTAACTGGAGGAGAGTTATTTTGAAAAGCTCTCTTAAGGAGTAGCTTAAACAGAACCTTACTTAGTGCCATAGAAAACTCCCATGTGTTTTTTTTTCCTTTCATCGTCCTGTAATGCTTCAAATAATACGACTTCTAGCGAATCCATATTCACTTCGGACACAACCGTGCAGAAATAACTCAGACTTCTGTTTACTGGTTGGTTTTTACGCGACGTAATAATCCATACTAATATTATAAATGCGAAAGTGCGTGTGTCTGTCTGTTGCGCTTTGACGGCTCACATGTGTAACCGGTTTTGATGGAATTTGGTACAGATATTTGATACGTTGTATCCCGGCATCATCTAGTATTATAAATGTATACTCGGCGTCTGTTTAGCGGTTACAGCCATATTTAGTTACTCATTGTATTGGTGTACAGACACAGACTGAAAATTCGTCAGTGTATGATGACCTGCGTCAAATCAAGTTTGAGAAAATGACTGACTATAAATCATAAATGATTTATTTATTGCACATAGGACCACCGGTTCGGAAAGATCTACTGATAAGAGCCGGTATACGTTACGATACAAGTATTACACTGACTTGTGGGTCAGAGGATGCGAGGCCGGTTGCTTCCATGCAACTTTATCATTAATAAAATCATCGAGAGTATAATAGCTTAGCTTAGTTTAACACCAGTCTTTAAATCTATGTAATGGCAAATCCAGATACTCTTTTGGAACCATATTATAAAAGCGTACACTCGACCCCACAAAGGATTTCTGCACCTTGCGCACACGATATGGCGGTTTCTAGTACATCGATTGTGAGTATCACTTATTTGCTTATAAAGATTAATATTCCGCCTGACAAAGACTTGAAACTTTTCGTGAAGAAAGAGGATACTCAGAGATACTATCCATCAATGTTTGTTTTGCAAACACGCCGTAGCAGGATAACACATCGACGTAATTTTTGTATTACTACTACTACTACTACTACTACAAGCCCTTAACGTCCCACTGCTGGGCACAGGCCTCCACTTTCATAGGAGAGAGGGATTTAGAGCTTAGACCCACCACGCTGGTCCAATGCAGGTTGGCGGGCTTGGATAACGGGTTTACAAGACAAGACAAGACAAGACAAAGAACGTTTATTCAAGTTTTTAACTGAAAAACCCAATACCTAACAATTTTTATGCCCGACCGGGAATCGAACCCAGGACCTCGTGACCCACCAGTCGACCATGCGAACCGCTAGACCAACGAGGCAGTAAACTTTCGTATGGATAAAGTTAAATACGTTGATACGGACAGCTACTTTATAATTTATATAATAAAAATGTAAGAGTTCGCAAGGGACTTTTGAAATCAAAATCCATGCGGAAGATTGTTTTATGATACCAATAATACCTTGCTTATAATATCATACAAAACCAATGGAAAATACCATTACGAATTTGCGTATTATTCCACGCAATAATATTTTACCCCGACAATGAGATCAATGGAACTTTTCCAAGCGACTCGGTATTGAATATCCAGACTCGTGGTTCTGGAACAACAGTTTTATTTTGTTTATCTTCAAGTTGTAGGTAATTTTCCACACTTTAACTGTCTTATAAGATATTGATTTATTGCAAAAATACACATGTACAGCTCTTATAATATTTTTGGAAACAGAAAATAATCTTAGTGGGCTTAAAGCATTCCAAGTTGATTTCAAATCCGTCCATTAGTTTCTGTGTGATACCGTAACAGATAGACAAGCACAGACAAAAACGTAAAGAACGTTTTGGTCTTATCGATTTAAAAAATAACTCTTGTTGCTGGCATTTTTTACCGACGCATTGAACTTTTTGAACTTATCAAAACTTGTGTGTACTTACCTATATAATTTTCTTTCTCAAGTTTCATTCCAGTTGTACGCTCAATTTGCTGGTATATTTTCACACAGATGGAACGCAATTGTTCAAAGTTTTGATATCACGTAATAAGCTGAATATTGTGTAATCCTTTGGCAGCCCGGACTTGAAGTTTAACCAGTTAAGATGGCTAATTCGTAACATTTGAGAACATGGGCTGGCCATTTATGATGAGTTATGATGGTGGCGAACTGCGCTAAAAGACAGTTTAGTTTAATTAATAGTTTTGTAGACATAGAGTGACTGGACATCCATATCCATACTTCCATACTAATATTATAGAATTAAGAAAGAAAATATATTTATTCATCGATGGTGTCACAAACAAACAGTCAGTTATTGTACTATTGTGCCTAAAATTATGCTTGTCTGTGACACCACCCAGAATGAGTGTACAGCTCAGCTTTTGCCCTGCATCAAAACTTGCGTTTGCACGTTTTGTGCAGGGCGCTGATTTTCAGCTGTGACCCGGGTGGCGTCACATCCAACCAAATTAATATACTTATCCTACAAATAATAATAACTTACCTATAATCCACTATACGACAAAACTTAAGCTAGCAAAAAAAGAAAATACAATCACATCAAAAGAAGCAACAAACAACACGTATATGCAAATATTAATTGAATATAATATGTAAAGATCATGATAATAATATAATATAATATGATATAAAATAATAAAATATAATAAGAGAATATTACATAATAGTAATACATGATTTAACTATATATTAAATATTATTTTTAACTTTAATTATTAATTATTTTTAACGCGCGAATAAACTATACGAAATCCTACACTTATTATTTAGTACCCTGACTATATAACAGATACATCCGCAGCGACCATTTCATATTCCATTTGTTTAACAAGAATGAACTGTTTTAATTTTTGATTAAAAGCATTCTTAGAACGGCATTCCCGAATAGGCGGTGGGATGTTATTCCAACATCGGGTCGCCGCATACTTAAAACTGCCCCTAAAGGCAGCTGAACAATGATGCGGAACACTTAAAAGCTTACGTGTACCTCTGAAATGGTCTCGGCCCTCGTACAACCTTCCCAGCTTATCATAAATGTACGACGGTTTGCCACTTCTGAAAACCCCGAAAAGCAAGCTGGCAAAATGCGAAAGTGTGTCTCTCTGTCTGTCTGTCCGTCCGTTTGTCTGCTACGCTTTAAAATTAAGAAGTTCCCCAGGGAATCAAAGAAAAACGTAATCCACGTGGACGACGTCGCGGGCATCATCTAGTAGGACATATATTTACAGTAATATAATCTTCGTAAAATAGCTCATCCATAATTACAAAAAAATATGCGATCTGCACGATAGACAAACTAGAGGGCCCAGTAGGTTCGTGACTCCACGGCTTTACCGAGTTTCATGCTGGTTCTTCTCGGTAGGAATGGCAATCGAAAGCACTTTTAATAAGTTTATTTGAATAAAAATAATATGAGTTTGAGTTTGATAAACCGTCTCTTGAAGGAAATTGCACAACCTGCAGTCTTACGCTGCTTGAATTCAGCACTACCCTGCGGCTTGCTTGATGTGATCTCAGGTCCACTATAGCAGAGTCTCCCTTGTTTCAATTGTTTTAAATAACTCAATGCTAGGAGCATTTAAACATATTGTAATTGCGATGTAGGATTCTGAGAGTATTACATTATTATGGGCATTTTAAAATATAAAAAATATTGGTACCTACTCCATCCAATCCCAACCCTCGCTTGGTAAAAGCTTGCACCGATACCGGCGGGTCTATATCGGAGCCGTTATCTCAATATCATGTCGACTTTTGTCATGTAGGAAATAACGACCTTCTGTTCTGAGGGAAACGCATAGATTTATTATACCATATACATTGGGTAAAATAAAAAAAGAATAAAAAATTCTGACAACATCTATGTCACAAAATAATGTCATAATAAAATTATGTAAAATAACACGTAAAATAATTTGATCATCCAACAGAAAAATATGTAATATTTAGGATATTACGATTCAGTTATCACTTAATTATGATATTTATTAATTGTAGATTTTCAAGATCATTCACCGTTTAACATTTTAGCTTAAGTTTGTGTTTAATGTAACATCTTTGAAGCTAACGAATATCCTTTAAAATGGAAAACACACTAGGATTTGATGAGAAAAGTCTATCAGAAGAGGACTGGACGACCGCGAAGAGTGTAGCATCCTTAGCAAATATACGGGTATTCCAGAGTGAATCGATTCAACGGTTGGACCGGCCGTACGTAGTTGTTATCCCACAGGTAAGTTTTTAAATGGTACTATAACCATTATATTTTATAACAAAATTCATACAAGTACTATATGTGGACATAATTTAACAGTAATGCAGCAATAAACAATAAAGTAGTAAATGGGTAAAAGTAAACGAAACAAATGAACAAAAAGTAATCTAGAGGTAAACAAGCAACATTGTAAACTAAAAAATTGTAGGGTATTTCAGTAAAACAATGCACGACGTACGAGTATTGTACAGAGTACCGGCATTTTATTTAAAATCTTAATTTTTTTAGAATTTTTTATAGTTATTGTTGTAGTAGTGATGATTAAGTAAAAGATAAAAGAGCATGGATTTCCAGCAACGCTTAAATTTAAAAATTATAAATTTTGTAAATATTGCATCAGCCAGGCATCGAACCCGATATCTTGGATTTACATGATTCAGTGCTCACCACTGCATCGGTAATAATATCATCAGTCAAGTGATATTTTTTTCTTTTTTAATGTATAGGCTAGCGCTTGGCTGCACTCAGACTTGTTTGCAATTAGTGGTGATGCAGCCTAAGGTGGAGTGGAGCGCGCTTGCCTAGAAGATGCCTATTCACTCTTGATTTGAAGGTACCTATATTAAAAGAGGAGGGGAAAACGGAAGCCGGAAGGGCATTCCATATCCTAGCGAATCGAATCGAATTAGAAACGAGGAAGCAAATCGCTTCGTACGAGCCCGCGGAATTTCGAATGCGTAAGGGTGCAGACCACAGAGATAAATGGTGCAGACCTTGTCGATGCCACGCGGTTCGATGATAAAAGGTGACGGAGGAACCAGAGAATAGTTCTCGAGCACACTCTCCAAAATATATCCATATAAAATTATTGAACAAATAAGTTTTTACGACCAATGGTATGAAAAATCCCGTTGCTTATAGTTAGCGCCAATCAAATAGACGTCTCTGAGCTGAGGTGTGAGTACTTGTTTGCACACAAACTGTCAAAGTCAACGTATAGTCCCACAAACTTAACTGACTCGGTGAAAGCGTTGCTAGTAGATAATAAATAAAAAATAAATTTAAAGAGCATAAAAATAAGTTCCAATTTTGGTCACCGGGTCAGATACGTTTGACGGATTATAGCTACAACAACGTAGCAACGTGCTAAAATACACATGTGTGACGCGACAGGTCTTGTGGTCAAATTTAGACCTTGGATTCAGATGCGAATATTTTACTGGCGCCAGCTATACCTTTACATTTTTCGTTCCAGCAAAGAGTACACACAGACAGACAAATCATTCCAGCTACGCAAATGGAGAAACTGTCATACTACAGGGCTTTTACTTCTTCTGCAAGTAAGATAGAGATGTTGTGCATGCAGCAGAATAATGTTAACAGGTAATGTTCATAAGTATTGGACTAACAAACAATCTATATTTAATCTGCGTTCGATATTCCTTTTTAATCTGAGCAAACGTCAGATATTATCAATTCGTGGGTAGTTAGTTTTAAAACTACCCACTTTTTCGCCGCTCGACGCGACCCCTTCACGAGTCGAGTTCCGTGCCTACCTCTTTGATTAGGACCTAATCAAAGGCCTACCTCGAGTATGGATGTGTTGTTTGTCCCATATTTTCGCCCCATAAAAACGATGGTGGCCGCCAATATGTAGAATTTCTCTTACGTCTAAAATAGCGTCGCACCCAAGTTTCAGACAAAGATTATTTTTTTGGGAGTTGCCTAGTTACTTTTGTGTGTGCTGTGTGGAAATTCTACCTAGGAGTGAGAAGAGAAATCTACCGAAGATTTTCATCGACCCGGCCACGCAGATTGGCGGAATCGAAAGATAGGCAGTAGATCCTTATTGTCTTGCCTAATTGCTACTGTCGGTTTGCTCGAAGATAGTAAATATCAAAAAATACAGTTCACTTAATCTTAATTATTCGTTCACCACCAGAGTAACCTGACGTGGGCCTTACAACCCCGCGCCACTTTTATATTCGGGTGAAATAAAACCCACCAGGTAAAAAGTTCGATTGCACCATCGACGGTCGACCCACTGCCGCCTCACTACTGATCACGAGTCTCCTCTGGGAATGCCGGATTTGGTCATAGTCAACCACGCAGTCCTAGTGCAGATTAGAAGAATTCACACACCTTTGACAACATGATGAAGATTTCTCTAGCATACGGGTTTCCTTACGATGTTTTCTGTTCACCGTTTGAAGTAATTCCGAAAAGTTAAAAATGCGCGCCCAGAGCGCGCGAGCGTTGCGGGTTCGATCAGTGGGCGCGTGGCTAGCACCGGATTTGTATTTATTTTTTTAACAGACTTCAAAAAAAGGAGGAGGTTCTCAATTATTCGACTGTATGTTTTTTTTTTGTATGTTTGTTACGCGATTTCTCCGCCAATTATGAACCGATTTTGATAATTCTTTTTTTGTTTGGTAGGTCATACTTCAGAGGTGGTCCCATTTTAATTTGGTGAAGATCTGATGAATATCTCCGGAGATGGAAAACGGAACTCCTCAATGGATAAGAGTAAATTGCTCGCGATCAGTGTGATAGTTTTGTAAACAATATGTTTTAACCATGCATACCATATCTTTTTTTTTTAGGGTTCCATACCTAAATGGTAAAAATGGAACCCTTATGGTGCGACTTTCTTCGTCCGTCTGTCACAGTCGATTATTTCAGTAACTATTAAAGCTATTGACATGAAATTTGGAATAGTTGTATATAATAGTGGCCCAATATCATGGAAATCAAAAAAATTGAAAATTATTTTTAGTTTAATTAAAAAGTGGGGAAAATCAGGGGTTTGAAATTTCAAAGTAGGATAACTATACCAAGTGGGGTATCATATGAAAGGACTTTGTACTTGACTTGTCTAAGTTAGACAAGTCGACGAGTAACGATTAAACGACGTTATTCTTAATAACGCTAAGTTTTTACTAGCGTTCTGGTTACACCCTGTATTTTAAAACAGTGGGGCCACTAAAAATTGTGAAATAAAAAATTTTCAAAAAAAAAAAAAAAACCGACTTCGAAAACCACAAACACTAAAAAGAGTAGGTAGACGGTTCATGCGGCTAATTGGTACCAACTCCAAAAAATGTTATTATAGAACTACATTAACTCTTGTATACATAATAAATTAAATTATTTTTTACTTTTTAGTGTTTGTGGTTTTTGAAGTCGGTTTTTTTTTTTTTTTTGAAAATTTTTTATCTTTTAAATTTTAATTTAATGAGCTTGTTTGCTTATGCGACTACGACGCTCTGTTAAAGCCACAATAGACGTATTATTTTCTATTCTAGATGCTGCACTGCAATTTATTATTAAATCAGATTCTAATCGTGCTAAAACTATATAAATTCCACCTAGGGATTTTAAAATACTAAAATAATTGCACTAAGTCTTACGGCCTGTTTGTAGTTGGGTTTTAATTAATTTTCAATTTGATCTGTTTTTTACAGGTTCATATGGTTCTACATATCCAACGCTCTCTGTAAAAGTCTTTCAATGATATACGTATATATTTTTCTAAGCGCCTACGCACCTGATCATCATTTTTTTGTTCCAAAAATGGTGCCTATATTTTATGGTGAGTTTTTCTTACGATGACAAAGAAACCGATAAGAGTTATGAATTTCACTAGCTGATGCCCGCAACTTCATCCGCGTGGATTCCCGCGAGAACTCTTTAATTTTCTGGGATAAAAAGTAGCCTATGTGTTACAACAGACTATAAACTATCTTTGTACCAAACATAAAGATCCGTTCAGCCGTATCTGGCGTCGACGGTTGACCAAATTTGAACTTGAATAAAGAACTTAAATAATTGTTATTACTACTAGTAATAATACATATTGTATTTTTCCAGGTTTGAACTGGATCAACGTTATCAGCGCTAGATTCCTTCTCCAAATCATATCATATAACACAGCTCTTCATTTTCACTACGCTATAGCTGGAGTGGTCTTCAGGGCACCCTGGAATAGGTAAGAAATAGACTTGGAAAATTATCATTATCATCAACAGGCATAAAAAATCCACTGTTTTGACTCTGGGGTCATACTGTACAACGCTTAAAGCAATATTACTCAAAATGACAGTTTGATGTCACGTACCTTAACGTTCCTAAAATAAGGAGTATAATTCTACAACACGAAAGTCAACAATAATGAAAAAATATGCCTTTAAGCGTTGGCAGTATGGCTGTATGGCCTATTTTGCACATCTCAATTTTAGGGTTCCGTGGTCAAGAATCGGCGGGGTTTTAGGGATGACTTCAAACCAGCGCTGATATGGTGCAGAGTCGGTGGCCTTTTTGGGATTTATGCGACACAGATTGCATTGTTTATTCTCTAAGTTATCTCTTTATTTTGTAATTTTGTTTGTTTTTTATCCGTGTTAATTTTAATCCCGAAAATAACCGGCAAGAAACTAGGTAGTTGTTCTATTGAAAAAAATAATTTACAGTTACATCAATGTATAGATACATAAGTAACTGCAGTCCTAAAGTATTGTTGAACTAAGTCAAATCCATGTTCTTTTATAATTTACATAATCTAAGAACTAACAAAATTTATAGGGGACGCTAGACACCAAAACAAACTTTTTAGAGCAATGTCATTAGTCATAGTCATAGTCATTTATTTATTAAATATAGGTACACTGTAGGTACACTTATTTTCATCTAAAAATTACATACCTAGGTACTTAAAAAGCATGATGGTGATAATGGGTAACGGTATCTTAAAACTAAAGCTACGAGGGTTCCAAACGCGCCCTGGTCTGAGAAGAGCCCACAACAAACTCAGCCGGGTTTTTTTTTTTTAATTATCACCATCTCACAAATATTCTTACTAAGGAACTATCAGAGACATTAGAGCAAATTATTGCCAGGCTTCCTTGTCATTTGGAATGGAACTACGGAACCCTCACTACGTGTTCTGATATGCGATTGACAAGTTTGTTTTGCATTTTGTAGGTGTTTAAATAGAATACTCGATGTCCGAATTGGAAGATCGAACGAAACTTACATTTGTATGGAATTGGACGAGTTTGCCCAGCAGTTTGTCAACCAAACGATCACCCATAACCAAATTAGCTACGTGACCCCGGATGAAGAGTACTTTTTTTTGGCCCAAATGAATTATTTCGAGTAAGTTGACCCGGCGCAATTATGCTGAACGCTGTGGTCCCGGGTTTTATTCCCAGCAGTGACAATTTAGAAATTTCTAATTTCTGAATTTTCCCTGGTCTGGTTTGGTAGGAGGCTTCAGCCGTGGTTAATAGGCATATCACAGTAACCAAGAATCAATGAAATTATGAATTTATCTAATGAAATAGGATTTATGGTTTAAAAAAACCTATTTATTTTTCTATTTCGAGTGAGATGCTATTTATTTTGATATAATAAAACTATAAAATACAGCAATGTGCCATAATGGATTAAAAGTCAAGAAGCGAATGACGTCATAATTGTTTGTTTTCGAGCATTAAGAACATACTTTCTGAGAGTGCACTGTGTAAAACGATGAATTATATTATAGTGAAACTTCTTTAGAATCGTTGTGATTTGAAAATTCAAGGAAACGAAAAAAAAAATAGAAAAAGCGACACGAAAAAGAGACAAACATATTCATAAATAGGATTTAGGCTGCGAGAGAATGAGATAGAATACAATTTATATTTATCTCACTCCCTCGTAGGCTACTTTTCTGAAGTTTCACTTCTGCGATGTTCACACACGGCAGAAGTGAAACTTCAGAAAAGTAGCATTGCACACACACACTTTTTTTAATTTGTCAATTTTTGCGCCGCTAGTTAAAAATTATAATTTCAGTTTAATTTTTAAACCGATGAATTGCTGCGGATCCCACCATCAGTGGTTATTATCCGTAATCAATATATCAGTTTGGATCCTAGCTGCCGGACTACTAAACCAACTCTTCAAGAGATATATTTGGAAGGTGCAGTATTTTTTTTATCTAAGTTTCTCGCTCAAAGTAGGTACTTAGCATAGGTATTTAAGAGAAGTAGTGTTGACCTTCTCTGGTTTAGGATAACACTTCTAGGATACTTTTTATCCCGGAAAATAATAAAAGAGTTCCCACGGGAATCAAAACACCTCAATCCTCATGGACGAAGTCGCGGACATCAGCTAGTAACATGGATGGATAGATGTATAGATGTTTGTTACTCAATCATGCCAGAACGGATGATTTGATCTGAATGACATTTGACAGAGATAGACTAGCCTGTAATAACACATAATATATAGGCTAAGTACTTTTTATCCTGCAAAATTAACGAGTTCCGGTGGGAACCAAAAAACCTCAATACACGCGGACAAAGTCGCGGGCATCAGCTAGTAGCATATAATTTCTTGTAAATTATATTAATATTACATTTTTTTCAGACACTACACTATACTCAGATTACGCTATGTGCCTTGCTACTCTTCATTTTCTTTCATTTGATCATATCTTATGAGGATCAGGAAATTCAAAACATAGAACCCGGAACATCTGCAGTGGAACGAGACGTTTTACTGGTAGGATTCAAACCAAGATAATGTAAATTCTATATGAGTATATAAAAGGATATTTATTCGCTTTCATCTAAAACAAAAACCGACTTCAAAACTATACCTGTGTGTACCAACTTGAACCAAAAACTAAAAAACATTATCTGGGTATATTTTGCTTTTTGTTGATTTTCTCAAAAAGTCGATTAAATTCATATGGGACCACCTCTGAAGTATGATCTACCAAGCCAAAAATGAATCATCAAAATTGATTCATATTTGGCGGAATGATCGCGTAACATACATAAAAAAACGACACAGTTGAATTGATAACCTCCTCCTTTTTGTTAAGGCGGTTAAAAAGGTGACTGACTACCTGATCCATCAATGCACACCTCAAATCACTGGAAGGATTTTTGAAGATTCAATCCTTGAGGCGGTAAAATAGGGCTGATAATATAATTAACATAATAAAAATCACGCATCGTGTTGCAAATCCACGTGAAATTAACATTGATGTAGAGTTTTAGTAATATAATATCAATTCGAATTATGCAAACAAAACAGTGTCATACGATAACCAAAGTATACTGTGACGTTCTGAGTGTAATTTTGTTTTATAAAGGGATGTTAATGTCACGTACCGTTTTTTCCAACTAGTCTGAAATCCTAATATACCTCGACCTTCACCGATGTGTTTACCAGATGAAACCTACTTTTTATTTTTATTTAATAATAAATAAATACACCTATAATAGGTTGCCTATCAAAATCCGGTCCAGCCTATACTTAAATTAATTAATTAAAATATTTATTTTTTGACAAGTTTTTGTAGCCATTGCGTTTGCTATAAAATTACCTATATTTTGATATAATATATAAAAATCAATGCCACTTTTCGTTGTAATTTTATAACTCCAGAACGGGCTCACCTATCCAAACCAAATGTATAGGCTTTGTTCGCACTATTTAGTAGATGGTTTATGTGAAGTTTGCACAAAATCGGTCGAGCGGTTCTTCATTTATCACATTTTTTATTATTATTATATTATTATTATATCACACTCGTGATATAATAATAATATCTAATATAAAATATAACATCACAAACTACTATGTTGTTCTTTTACATTAATTGTTTTAACCCCATAATAATTTAAAGTAGCCTTTTGGAAATATATTCGTTTTCTTTTTTTTTTAATTACTAAAAAATGATTTTGATGTGCCGGGTGGCATGATCTTTGCCAAGATTTTGTTGCGGAATTATTTTAATTACTCAGGTTTTTTGTGATCAGCGTGCGGCTTGGCTCGAACAAATCGCTTGGTTTAATTTCTCTTACGATTTAAAGTACACTTACGATTTTGTTTTTTTTTTCCAGATAGGGGATTATGACATGTTGGCCGAAACAATGACGGCACCGCCCGTGGCCCACATACTGAGCGCCAGAACTACATCTGAGGTATTTTGTTATACTAGTTTTATTTACCTACTAGCTGTCGCCCGCGACTTCGCCCACGTGAAATAAGTTTTGAATTCCCACGGGAACTCCATAATTTTTCGTATTCACATAGATATAATATGAATAGGATAGATTAAGCCTATCTCACTCGCCAAGATCCTCAACTATACTCTGGTTTAGTTTTTTGTTATTCCCGCGGGAACTCCTTAACTTTCTGGGATAAAAAGTAGCCTATGTCACTCTCCAGGACTTCAACTATACCCATGCCAAATATCACGTCAATCCGTTGTTCCGTTGCGGCATGATTGAAGGACAAACCAACAAACCAATAAACAAACACACTTTCGCATTTATAATATTAAGTATGATTTTAAATTTCTTTACGTTCCAGATTAAACCGAGCTTTACCAGTGCCGTGATTGTGGCTTCGAACGGAGTTTACTATATCCTCAAAGCTTTGACTTCGTATTTTATGAAGAAACACTGCGAAAGATGGGTCAATGCGACTATTATTCATTGGAACTATAGTAAATCGATTATTATTGTTTTTCCTCTGTGATATTACCACTTATACCTGAACCCAACGCTGGCATCAATGGCGATGATCAGAGGTCCAATTGACTAAGCAAATCGTAATAATTTAACAATTTAAAATGATTACAAGGACAGCAGGGCGACCGCGTAACTTCTGCATCAATCATTGTTACAGTATCAATTGTTGTGATTGGCTGAATTTATGGTATTCTTGCTGCGTCAATGGATTTTGTCCAATAGTGGAAGAGTGTTATCCAATCAGGCTGCGATCGAACATTCACGTGGCCTACGTTGTCGCGTAAATTGGTCATTATCTATGGCGTTGTATCGCCTCGCGTCACTTCTGTCGCTCACCGAAGGGGTGCGATGACATAACAAAATTGTCTACACCACAGAAATGCGAGGACTCGGCTTAACTTTAATGTTTTTTTCTTAATTTTATATTCTGTAATTTATTCTGTATTTTGTATTATGGATCCCTACCTGAAATAAAACAATTTTATTTATTTATTATTTATTTATATATCAGGCCAAAATAAAGGACCTGTGAGGAAACCTCGATTGACGTAGTTCGATCTAGAATAACATTCGTCGTCATTTGTAAACTTAACAAAAAAGAGCGATCTAAAATATATTGCTATCCCTTACATCCTACGGAGAGGTTTCGATCACGTCGATCCGTTGCTCTGTTGCGGCATCACTGAAGGAAAAACCAACAAGCAAATACACTTTGACATTATTTATAATATTATGTATGATTTGATGAAGAAATACCCTAAAATCATATTTTTTTTAATCCTATCTGGTTGCAATAAAGTCTTTCTATCTATCTATCTATTTAATTTTCAGATAGTGGATCAATTTTCTATTTTTGGCCAATTTATTTTGCAACACTGAGATACGGCGGGGTTGTTGCTGTTCTATTCTTTGCACTCAATGCGATCGTCGAATACTGTATGTTTGTAAGTATCATCATAGCTCTTAAGGCCTCCTTTTCATGACAACGGACACTAGGATTTTAGTTTAAAAAAATTCAAAGACTAGCTTTATGATAATATGTAGGTACTAACAAGTGAAAATATTATTATAATCCCACAAACTTATCTGAACTGGTGACAACCTTGTTAGTATCGATGAAAAAAAAACCAGCATAAATATTAGTTCCAATTTTGGCCACCGAACCGTAATTGGGTATTTGTCAACTAGTCAAATAAAATATTTTTTAATGATTATATTAACTTAAAGGATCTCCGAAATGTCGTAATATGCATACTGTATATTTGACAACTATTTCAAACTATCCATTGAAGTATAAAAGTGTGTCCAATTTTGATGTCACTATTCAATATTTTATAAACAACATCCGATACCAAGCGCGCGTTTTGACGTTTGAGAAAAGGTTTCTGATTTGACTAGTTGTCAAACACCTAATTAAAAAAATTAAATGTACGACTATGGTCCGAGAAACTTATCTAACCCGGTGACAGCGTCGAGTAGCATCTATGAAAAATAAAATTAAAAAAAAACTAAACAGGCATAAAAACTATAGTTACAATTTTGGTCAGAGAAGTTTGTGGAACTATAGGCACACTACGCCGTGTGGCTTTAACTAAATATTTCCTTTCTAGATTATCACTTTCCAATGCCTGATAGAAGTGGTCAAATACGAGTGGCATTGGATAAGACCCTGGTGCGTGACGGCCATTTTGATCATGCTCGCCGCTGTCGAAATCGTATTTTACACTAGGATGAAAGAGTCATACAGCCATTATGTTTATGTAATTAATTAATTATTTACTGTATATATTTATTTAAAAACGTTTGCTGGACGAATTGAAGTGAAACTTCATTTCAGTTGTGATTTGAAAATTCGATGAAACGAAAAATACACAAACATATTTATAATAAGATTTAGCCTGCGAGAGAATGAGATAGAATAGAAGTTTTATTAATCTTACTCTCTAGTAGGCTACTTTTCTGAAGTTTCACACACACACGCACTTTTTTTTGCAGTTTCTTCTATCTGTCTACCTGCCTATTTGCGCATCACGCCGAAACTACTCGACGGATTTGAATGCACATTTATAGCTAACACGCCGAGTTAAATTTAATCCCAAAAAACGATAGGTACCTTCGTATACCGAAATGAAAAAAATGAAGGGAATGAAAGTTTTAGTCGATTTTACTCCATAACTCGGTCAAATC
This sequence comes from Erebia aethiops, assembly GCA_923060345.2. Taxonomy (NCBI): domain Eukaryota; kingdom Metazoa; phylum Arthropoda; class Insecta; order Lepidoptera; family Nymphalidae; genus Erebia; species Erebia aethiops. The sequence goes on along the minus strand of OV281084.1, from coordinate 28,018,524 downwards.
TGTATTGCTTTTGACAATACCCTTTTTCTTTAGAAAGTTTATGCTGTCAGGTTTCGCATCGAAGGAGATCGGCTTTTTGTCCTGTACCGTCAATGTGTGCAGTTGCATACATAAGTTCAGTTACCCAGACTTAATCCGTTTAGTGTCTTCGCCCGTAACGTCAAACTTGCATTTAAAAATAATGTCTTTACTCGTAGTTTTCAGAAAACTCCTTTATCTTCTACACGAGCCTCTCAAGCTTGGCCGAAATTTTGATCATTTTCTGGATATACCCGCTGGAGCGTTTTCTTGATGACATAACGTTCCATTTCGGAGTACAGCCAACTAGGCTTAGAAGGTGGACCTTTGTGTTCCTACCGTGGTTCTATTTGGTAAGTTATAGTAATAAATATACTGTTATATTATGTTCATAATCTCTTAATAAACTCTTTGTATCTTACTAATATTATAAATGCGAAAGTTTGGATGTATGGATGGATGTTTGTTACTCAATCACGCCCCAACAGCTGAACGGATCTGGATGAAATTTGGCACAGAGATAGATTATAGTCTGGAATAGCACATAGGCTACTTTTTATCCCGGAAAATTAAAGAGTTCCCGCGGGAACCACAAAACCTCGATCCACGCGTACGAAGTCGCGGGCATTCGCTAGTAATATATAATTCAAGCTGCTGCCGGACTTAGTCTGCGTGGATTGATATTTTATACTTTTTTGGTTTCCGGAATAAATAGGTAATGAGTAATTCCAGACTATAATCTATCCCTGTACCAAATTACATCAAAATCGGTTCAACAGGTGGGCCGTGAAAGCGTAGCAGACGGACAGACAGACACACTTTCGCGTTTATAATATTAGTATGGAGTTGTTTGTTACAGTCTAAAATCTACTTAATGCTATACCTGTTCTACGCACTTACTGTGACGCCAAACAATTTAATCTTCCACGCCCTGCACTCGACCCGATACGCTCCTACATTCATAACAATACTGTTTGTTGTTGGAGCTATCTATGCGTTCTACGTCCATGTGATTAAAGAGAAAAAGGTACTTTTAAATTATTTATTACTAATAAGCTGATGCCTGCGAAAAACTAAATAATTTGATTAGTTGTCAAATACCCAATTCATCATTTCTGAATATTGCTCTGGGGTCATACTGCCATATTGTTTCATTATTGTTGACTTCCGTGTTTTAGAATTATAATCCTTATTTTTAAAACGTCAAGGTACGTGATATCAAACTGTCATTTTGAGTAATATTGCATAAGTATTGCTTTAAGCGTTGGCCGTAACTATGGCCCTTGCCCCTTGGTCTGATTTGATTTGGTAAAGTACCGTGCTTTATGGAAGACGTTTAGTAACCTTCATCGCTAAAGCAGTATTGTTTTTAAATATTAGATTTATATGACGATTATTTCCACATAGCTTTTAAGGTTGTTGGATAATCAATACCAACAGGAATCATCGATCAATAAATAAATAAATAAAAACTATATCTTCAATTTTCCGGAATAAAAAGTAGCCTGTGTGTTATTCCAGTCTATAATCTATCTACAGAGATAGAGAGAGAGAGAGAGATCTTTGGCAGAGGCCAAATTTCACCCATATCCGTTCAGCAGAACGTTCAGCAGAACAGCAGTTCTGGAGTGAAAAAGTAATAAACATCCATACATCCATACATAATAGGGATAATTCTGAAATAAGAGCGTCATTAATATTAAAATAATACTGCTTTAAGTGATGGTACTATACGGTTCTATTTTTAGGGTTTTTTTCAACTATTCAAGCCTGTGCCCGAATGGGGTCCTAAGGATTTTCGATTAAGACAACTGAGGAAACAATTCGACATGCGTGATGTAAGTTAATTATCTTATTCTGCTATAATATTACTCTGTATGTAATTCTACTAGTTGATGCCCCAGGCTTCGTCCGCGTGGATTGAGTTTTTGGTTTCCGTGGGAACTGTTTAATTTTCCGGGATAAAATAGCCGGGTTCAATTCCCGTAAGGATCAATTCAGGAATTTGTAATTTCTGAATTTTCCCTGGTTTGGTTTGTGGGAGGCTTCGGTCGTGGCTAGTTACCACCCTACCGGCAAAGACGTGCCGCCATGCAGCTTAGTGTTCCAGTATGATGCTGTGTAGAAACCGATTATGTATATTGTGTATTGGATTGTGGTATGGGTTTAAATATAACTGCCATACCTCAAACAGGTTAGCCCGCTACCACCTTGGACCGCATCAAAAAAACCTATGTGTTATTCCATACAATAATCTGTCATATGACCTATGTGTTGCAAAATAATGTGTTTCTAACATTATTTTTAATTTCAGTACATCGTATCTCAAGCCCCAAGAGATCTGAGCAGATATCTGATAGAGAAGTCTGGTCTGGTGTCCTATAAATTGGACGTGGCATACGAAGGCACGCGCAAGTCAACGTTACGCGGGAATGAAAAAGATGCAAAGGAAAAGGAACGTTAAATTGTGTTAATTAGTTCGTTTATTATTAGAATAGATAGTTTTTAATTTTTTAATGTTATAAGAAGCATTATTTTATTTTATTTTACTAATATTATAAATGCGAAAGTTTGGATGTATGGATGTCGGTATGGATGTATGGATGTATGGATGGATGTTTGTTACTCAATCACGCCCCAACAGCTGAACGGATCTGGATGAAATTTGGCCAAGAGATAGATTATAGTCTCGAATAACACATAGGCTACTTTTTATCCCGGAAAATTAAAGAGTTCCCGCGGGAACCACAAAACCTCGATCCACGCGTACGAAGTCGCGGGCATCAGCTAGTATTGCATAAATGATATAAAAGCGAAGTTTTAATCGACCTCAAAAAGAAGTAAATAACAGTACAATTATCTGATTAGGTAGTGACATCATTACACGGCGCGCCATGTAATTATAGAAAGATTTGGTGTACACAAAAGGAAGGTTGTTTGCGTTGATTTTTGTTTTAAAGCAATCTCAAAAAAGAAAAGCTCTTTACCCTTCGTGACTGTATCATACAAGTATCATGCAAGTACATTTATTCACATTGTGAAAATAAACTTAGTACTTACCCACGCCCAAGTTAGCATTACTCATTTAAAGGTTTAAGTCACGCAGTTGATGTAATAATCAGAATTTAAAAACTAAGCAAGATTAAATATCATCAATTTGATGAAAATATGACAATTGAAGCAGAATTTAAAAACTAAGCATGATTTCATCAATTTGATGAAATGACAAAGTACTTAAGTCACGCCCAAGTTAGCATTAGGTACTCATATAAAGGCTTAAGTCAGGCAGTTGAGTGTTATAATCAGTATTTAAAGGCTAAGCAGGATTGAATACCATCAATTTGATGAAAATAAACGTATAAAAGTACACCTCTTAAACGGCTGTTCATTACGGAAGCCATTAAGTTGTCTCATTTAACGACAAAAAAGAAGCTAAATGGGCAGTTTAGATTCGCTGTAATCCGCTCTTAACTTCGCAGATTAACATCTCAATGGGTCTCAAACAAAATTTTTGAAAATTTCTTCCTATGTCCATTAAAGCATGAGAATACGAAATATGCAGGTGTCCATATATTAACTTTAATACATTACATTATATAAACATTATACATTATATCCAAATACGAACGTGTCTGTCGGTCTATCCGTGTGTTTCGCAACCCACCTTTTCAACCGATTTTGACAAAACTTTTGATAGCAAATATGTAGATGTAGAACTCTCATGCATATAGTTCACGATGTTATTCATCACCCTAAAATATTCATGACTGTGTATAACTATAGATTAGGTAATAGTAGGTACGTTGTATGGCGCACAATCATTGATGTAGAATTTTATTCTATTTCAATGCGCACAATACATTAACTCTGAAAGTTAGGTGTTCAAATCACCGAGAGAGGTTGATATAAAATACTAATATTATAAATACGGAAGTGTCTGTCTGTCTATCTGCTACGCCTTCCAAGCCCATCTGCTTAACCGGTTTTCATGAAATTTGATATAGATAGATTACATCCCGGGGAAGGACATACTATTGATCCCGGAAAATTAAGGAGTCCCCAGGAAGGAAAGAACTTATCCCACGAGAAATCGCGGGCATAACTAAATATTTAATTTTATTCCCGCATTTTCAACATCCTACAGAACCATTATACAACACTTCTGGTCTTTGGGGCAGTCCATGGCACCGTTGAATACAAGTTTTGGGTTGCAATACGACTCGGGTGTCATACAGCTGCCTCCATGCTTGTGGCAGCGGGTTTCCTTCATTGACACTGCAACAGAATAATATTATTATATCCTTGGATGAATTTTTCAATTAATATTAGCACCGCGAGTGGAGCATCATATACAGACTCCGTTTAAGTCGCAAAGGAAAACTGCATACAATCATTCACACCAACAAAGACAAAGGACAAAGCAAAAGGCAAAGGACTGTCAGTTGTCTCCACTGCGAAGTGTAGGGTCATTAATGAGTCCGCAACGATAATTTTCATGGATGAAGAGCAAAAATAAGTCGAAGCGAATTTTTGCTCTTCATCCATGCGAATAGAACGCGATCGGAGGTTAAGCCGCTCGCATCCCTCGCTTACCCCTAGCTCGCCCATCTGACTCTATAGTGTCGTTTTGTTACACTAACATAGTTAAGATTTTCGATACGCAGTGGAAGAATAAAAAGATATACTTAAATATCTATCGGCGGAGATACTTTAGGGGAGGGGAGGGGGAGAGCAGGAAGCCCGCATCCTAGGACTGGGATTTTTGAGGAAACACTTCTAAGACACTAAAGAACACATGCGCCAAAAATCAGCTTTACATTTTTTTTATTTGGAGGTTTCCTTATAAAGCTTGCGTATAATATATAATAGCCTGGGCTAATTACCGTCATAATTCATTATTACCTCCATGGCAGCAGTCGATGCCTTGCTTGCGCTGTGTAGGACACAGTCCCGGCCTTTCTGCGAGATTGCCTTTAGGACAGTCAACTGCGACCGTGCAAATGCCGCCCGCCTGAATGCACGGCTGCTCTTGTACTATTGAGTCGATAATCCTTACTGAAATGGAAATTACTTAGGTTATTTGTAAAATTCGAAGAACTAGTGGCCTGGCTGTGACAACGCATATCAGTCGACTACGATTGTTAAGCAATTTTGACCCAAGTCAGTAGCTGGGTGGGCGACCCAATTTGGAGGTTCAATATGGCCTTTACGTTGCCTCGGAGAGCACCTTAAGCCGTCGGTCTCGGTTATTATCAGTAATGTCTGATAATAATTGTAACAAGTTTAAATACTCTTAGTCAAATCGTATGCGGAAGGATGTGGGAACCCACCGTTTTATTATCCCAAGACAGGATAACTCCTATCATTACTTGATTAATGGAAAGAGGTAACGACCCTCAGTAATGAGGAATACGACTTAGAGAGCTTTGTAAAAGAAACTAAAGAGAAAAAAATCGCATTAAAATGGGCTCAGGCGGTTTTAATTTAGTTGATTGGAATTTAAGCTAAGGAAATACATTACACGAGCGCCATTTTACCAAGCGATTACTCTTTACATTATGGACCTACTAATTTATCCTCCTGATAGGGCTACGAGGAATAAGGTGTCCTCCTGGTACTACTACAGACTTAATTATCACCGTATCTTTTAAACCGTTGATAATATATACATCCTTGTCTAAACATGAGCTCACGCGTTTTATGGCATGTGTTTGGACAATGCAATCGTATCATTTACTACAAACATACAAATGCACTTGTTAAAACAGTAGCTAAACACCACAGTCTTTGATTCTAATAGAATAGAGTCGACAGTTGATTACGAAGGTGTTTCACGAATGAAATGGTACGCACGATGCTTTGTTGATTATCGTGAACTGAATTCGCAGACGAATACGATTAAATAACGATCGTTATCCTAACTAATAGGGATCGGGATAGTGCAGGCTATAATAGCTAACTGTAACCACGCAAAACAATAGGAGTTTGCGTATACAATTTACGAAGACTAACGAAGGCCCAATTATTGTCTAAGCAAACCGTAATCATTTGACAGCCTAAAACGTATTACTCGAACTGTATAAAGAGTTCATGCATGCTTTTTGACGTGCAGGCATATATAAACTCCTTTAACAGGTCGAATTATAATTTTAACGCATGATTGCGATTACGATTTCCTTACACAATCGGGGGCAGGATCGATTTACAGACGAAACAATATAACGCTGTAAAACTTCCTAACTCCGTGCTAGTCTTGAGCATTTCTTGTCAGAAAAACCTTATACTTAATTATGTTACACGTGGGTAACACTGAAAATGTTTAGAACTGGTCAGTTAGAAACATTGCTAATGAAAACTTTTTTTGAATTTCAATTTTAGAACTCTTTGGTAACCTAATGTAGTATATTGCATTCATTTGTCATTTTTTTGTGAATTGGCGGCAAATCTAAAACTCTTGTTACACGTGAAAATGAACCTAACGCGAGAAAATTTTCGGTCATTGATTTATTATGACTTTCGTCGTGGGCTTACTCAACAACAGAGCTATGATAGGCTGCGATTAGCATTTCTTAATGAAGCCCTATCTCGTGCCACTATTTACAATTAGTTTAACGAGTTTAAGCGTGGACGTAGCAATCTCAATGATGATCCGATGTGAGGGTCCTTTAACAGCGACTACTGAAGATAACATCAGTGCTGTATGACGCATGATATAGGAAGATAAGAGAGTGACCTATCAGCAGATACGGGCAAGCCTAGGCATTGGTATAAGTCAAGTTTAAAAAATATTACACGAACATTTAGGCGTCAGGAAGCTTTGTACTAGATGGATTCCCCATACTTTAACCGACGACCAGAAACACCTTCGCATGGTGTCGCCAAATGTTAAGATAAGTTCAACGGCCTAGTGACTCAAATGCTGTATTTGACATCGTCACAGGTGATGAAAGCTGGATATTGCTACAAACCCGAAACCAAAAGACAATCAGCTCAGTGGGTGTTTCCTTTCGAGGATCGGCCAACTAAGGTAAAGAAAGGAAGAAGTCAAGGAAAAAAGATGATTGCCTCATTCTGTGGTCGGAAAGGTTATTTCGCGACAGTTGTGCTAGAAGATGGAAGGACAGTTACTGCAGACTGGTATGTCAATCGCTGTTTGCCTGTTGTCTTGGAAAAAATTCGACAGCAGCGACCTCGAAGCAGGATCCTTCTTCACCACGACAATGCTTCAGCACACTCCGCAAAACGGACTGTTGAATATTTGACTATGGCAGGTGTCGAGATAATGTGTCATCCTCCATGCAGTCCTGACCTGACGCCCTGCGACTTTTATTTATTCCCCAAAAACTAAAGATAAAATTCGAGGTATTCGCTTTACGAGCCCTGAAGATGCGGTGAAAGCGTACGAAAATGCCTAAGGAAGAATGGGCCCACTGCTTTTCTCAGTGGTTCCATCGAATGCGACGATGTGTAGAGAGGAACGGAGATTACTTCGAAAAACAATAAAAGTATTGGCAACTTTCTACATTAAGCCGTTTTTCATTTTCTAAACATTTTCCGTGTTACCTAGGTATAAGCTGATGCCCGCGTTTTTATCCGACGGCCGGCTTTTTTAATTCCCGCGGAAACTCCTTATTCTTCCGGGATAAAATAAGCCTCTATCACTCTTCAGGTAGCTAATTATACCCATGCAAAAATCACATCGATCCATTGCACTATTGCGGCGTGATTGAAGGACAAACAAACACACTTTCGCATAAATAAAATATTAAGTATGACATTCAATTGAGTATTCCAGTGAGGATATTGGGTTTTTAAACAAGTCCCGTGGAAACTTATGTTCAGCTGCAGGATGCAACTTATCCCCGAACAAAATGATAATGATAGTAGGTATTTGGATGACGAGAATTCGGACAAACAGCTTATTTCGATCAGATCAAACATCAAGTTATGATAGAAACAAGTGCACCTATAAAAATATAAAAAACATGAATGCTGCTAACTGCATGCTATACTGAATTTAAAAAAATTATAACTCTCGGGACGTAGCTCTCGGGACGATTTAAGCCATAAGGATTCTAACGATACCCCGAGGCCCATACATCCAAATTTTTTCAGACATTTAGAAGTTATGATGGAATACAGATATCTCAAATTCATACTTATGCATGAACCCTGAAAACATTACACTCGTTGTTTTAGAAAGCCGTGTAATTAGATGATAATATTTTGAGCAGAAAGAGGCGTCAGTAAAACACCTTGAAAGAAAGGTTAATTTTTATAATGTGTGATGAGCGACTGATAAACGTACAAAACAAATAAACTCACAATGTTACACTCCTTTCAATATATTTCTACAAATATGTAATGACCCCGTGCACATTAAGAAGTTATTTCAAGGAACACGCTAAGTGAAATTAAGAAAATTTCAGTTAAAAAACATCCTTTCGGTGCAGTATGCGGTTTCATATGTTAGGTGCGGTTAGGCAGCAGTTTCGGTGCGGTGCTTTGAGTATGACAGAAAACCGCCGTGAGAAGGCAGCTTAACTTCATAACTTCAACCTATATAGTACCATAATACCTATTTTGTGCTTGTACTGAGAATTTCTTATCAATTATCAATTAAATCCAATGCTCATTATGAATCGAACCTGAGACCTCGTCAGCCGTAGTCAAATATGCTAACCACTAGACCAACGAGGCAGTTAGGGAAGGCAGACTTAGTTATAGTGTTATCAATTTAAGTTATAATATTATTTTTATTTCATGGTTTTTAATGTATAACTAGCTGCTGCCCGCGACCTCGTCTGCCTGGAATAACGTTTTTATTACTCCCACGGGAATTCCTTAATTTTCCGGGATAAAAATTTGCCTATTTAAATCTCCAGATTGCCAACTATAAAATCACGTTGATCTGTTTGATCTGCGGCGTTATTGAAGGAAAAACCTACAAACAAACACAACTTCGCAATTATAATATTGGTATAATTAAGTATGTCTAGTTTAATTTTAATTGAAATTGAGACGAATTGGGCGAATGTCACAAAAAGTCCGCATAACACTTTTTATAAGATTATGGCGCTGCTCTTGTATTTGCTGTTAGTACAAAAACAGAATGAAACACTCGCAAAAGGTTAATTTTACTCACAGTCTTCGTCATTTCCATAAACAGCACGAAACAACACAAGAGAGAGTAAAATAATCTTCATGGCAACAGTTATAATTATGTGCGTGCGCCGCTCTCTGTACTAAACCACATACAGGCCATACAACTCGGTGAAACCTCAGAATAAATTAAATTTTGCTGGAGGAACAAACAAGTCATTCTCCGATAGGCATTCACACTGACGCGTACGCGGGTCATGCGCGGCGCGTGTCGGGAGTGGGTTTCAAAATAGTTCGTTTTGAAAATGGATTTGAATGAAAAATAATAGAATGTGTTCGTAAATCGTAAATATATTTATTTGTACGAGCCAATCCAATTGAAATTAAGAATATGGCAGCAGATTGGTTTAAAATATCAATCAATATGCAATTTAAGCTGCCGAGCTGCAAAGTACGCCCGCGTCCGCGTTGTACGAGTATGTTGAGACAACGAACAGCGCGTCTCACGCGAGGAAGCCGAACCGCGCCCGCCCCCTTTGTGTTTTGCGCTTTAGGATTATGGCAATTAAATTAAACCCATACCCTTAATCTGGCTTTGGCGGTACATCATTGCCGGAAGGGTGGTTACTAGTCACGGCCGTTGCCTCCCACCAGATTAGACTTACCTAATGGTCAAGAAACCAGCAATCTGCATGTCAGAGTGAGTTCTCCATCAAAGGTGTATGAAGCCTGCCAATTTGCACTTGACCAGTGTGTCACTTACGGCCTAAACCTTCTCATTTCGGGAGGATATTCATGCTCAAAGTAGATTGATTATTGCTCTAGTTTGGTTACAGCTATCTCATAAAGTCATAACTATAATCAGTTCTGAAAGAAAAACAAAATACCTAGCACAAGAAGATATTACGCCACGTAGACAAAACCACGATTAGCTTTTACGAAAGGGACATACCTGTAATTGCAATATCGCTAGTCTATCTATATAATAACTTTAAATCTAGCTCGTATTCTCTTCTCAATAAGGTTGACAGTACAATGAGAGTTTGTATGTAATCCAGCTCTCTTAATCCTTTATTGTTTGTGACGGATCCCGTCTCTTGTATCACCTGTACATCATGATTAATGACTGGTCCAATGTGGAAGGGAGACCGTAACGAGGGAGTGGGATGACTGATTAATTTATGCCGTGGTCAGATAAGGGCTCGGTATAAGGGCGCATCATTTTAATGAGAACCAACTTTTATCGAATAAAAAATTTATAGATTCATGAGGAAGATAATTTTTGAAGTGTAATCTTCTTTAGGCGCGTAGAGCACTTTTTGGTAGGGGGTAATGTAGATTCACGTGACCGTGACCGACATGCTCGCGTTACCGACATGCTCGCGAACATAATATAAATATACTACATTCGAAATAAAACTTCAATGCCTTAGTGTTAAGGTTTATATTTTAATTAAAATAATTAATAAAAGGAATCGTTTTCACTTCTATCGCCAATTTTTTTTAAATAACAAGCAGTTAGAATTAAGAAACCCGACTAAGGAAATAATTTCACAGATTCCAATTTTTTGGATGTAACATCTGTCAGATCGAATTTGTTCGTGTAAAATGTAGCCTATGTTACCCGAACCATAATTGATTGATATCTCATCAAAATTGGCTTAATAATCTAGGCGCTACAGTGGAACTACGAGTACGTAATTAATAAAAAACATACAATTACATACATACATAGACTGCTAAAATCATAACGCTTTCTTTTGGCTTTGCCTTAGTCGGGTACAAATATTATGCTGTATGGACTATGTAAAACCTAGTAGTTAAGACGCCCCGCTCTGACCACGCGGACGAAGTCGCGGGCATCAGCTAGTTAGCTATAAGTCCCCTAAGTCTTAACCCATATGTACACGGCCTTACTCTATCAAACTGAGTGAATAAGGAGAACAGTCATCTTTCAAACTAATATACCTACCTACTATAATGGAGTACTATCAACTACAGTACTATCATCCGTGTTATGGAGTATCATTACAGTAATACACTCGCAAAATGATTTCGATATTACGTCATTAGGCTGAGCGCCAAGCAAATGTAGCGACAAATTTTTGTGTTTCTTAGTATAAGAAAGTACAAGATTATTATTTCAGCACTATTCTTTTATAAGATGTACTTGTTATTTCACCTGGTGGAAAGTGATGATGCAGTCTAGGGATATGGCACTCTTATTAAATCCATCACTCTTTTCAGTATAACTAGTCCGCCATCTTTGGAAGTCCACCATATTGGATTTAGAATGAAGTCACTTGGCTAACCACGCATTGTCATCCAAACTTTAAACGGGTAGGTTCTAAGTATGTAAAATTTCAGCTCAATCAGTTGGTGGTTTTAAAATTAAGATGCAAGATTTGACCTAATCAAACCCACAAACTCTCTCTGCATCGTATTCGTCATTACTGAGGGTCGTCACCCCTCTCCATTAATCACATAATTATCCCAAGAAAACCACAGGGGTTTAACTTGGGAAACTTGGAAACTTCCACATACTCGACTAAAAGTACTATACCAACTCTTAGGTTACTTACTAACGTTTATTATCCGATAATAGTGATAATAACCGGGACCGACAGCTTAACGTACTTTTCGAGGCGCAGAGGAAACGAAAAGGCCAAATTCGGACACCCATCCAGTTTCCGACTTGAGCCAGCGTTGCTTCACATTCGCAATCGATTGATGCGTTGCCGCAACTAGGCCACTCGTCCCTCACAAAAAGTTCAAGTTAAATAAAAGCTTGTAATGGATGACTTGAAAGTTTTGTCCTGTCCGGGTTATATTGTGCTTTAGCCCTTAGGTGTACAGGTTTGCACAGGAGCAGTAAATGCGGGTTAACGAGACATTGCGAGAGCAACTAAAACTACTTGTTAAAAAGCGGAGTTCTAGTTGAACGATTGCCTGACCCACTTTATTAGCTACGCTTTGTTTGGGGCCATGGGAAAAGCGTTGAAAGTCATAATCATAGCTAGATCATGGACTAGCTGAAATGTACCTAGTAAATTATTTATCGAATTACATTTTCGCTTCATATATTTTTGTGCATAGTATTTTTTTATCCACTACGAAGTAGCCCTTGACTGCGATCTCACCTGATAGTAAGTGATGATGCAGTCTAAGATGGTATCGGCTAAACTGTTAGGGGCATGGCATACCCCAATTCGGGTTTTACACGGCATCGTACCGGAACGCTAAATCGCTTGACCGCGTCTTTGCCGGTAGGGTAGCCACGGCCGAAGCCTCCCACCAGGCCACACTAGGGAAAACTCAGAAATTATAAATTCCCAAATTGACCCTGTCGAACCCGGGGCCTCCGCACATTTAGACAACAACACAAAGAATATTATACTACATACTTATTATTTATCTGTCCTTGTTCGAAAATGCATACCCAAAATTGCATTCACGAGTCGAGTAATCCAGCATATCAAACTACATAAATTGCTCTACGTACACGGTCCACAGTCCACATCATACAATTTGCCACGTCGTCATTCACCTACTTTTCATTGTGCATTTAATTTTAACATAAATCAGTGCACATGACAGTATAAGGTGACTAAGATAAGGTAAGCTGTAGGCGAAGTTATGATACAGATCTCTTATGACAACATCAAGAAAAAAATTGTTTGCTACAATTTTCAATTCACTGCAGAGAGTTTTGTTAACATTCAGAATACACATGTGCTAATACAAGTTGCACTGGACCTTCATTCTTAAAGTTTTTCTCACATGAGAACTAATACCTTAGCTAGAAGGATATAACACTATAATATCAGTATAAAACCTGCAGTTTTAATGGCCGCAGATACTAAATGCAAATTTTAACGCAGACTCGGTTTATTTACTGCGAACTTTTTCAGCCAGGTGCGCTGGAATTTTCCAAATTTTGATGACGTCACATGCAACACTGTTTTGATATGTTGCCATAAAGTTAACAAAACTAAATGCAGTTTCGCTATTCCATGAATTGTTTTATGTTTTGGATATAATTCAATTTTATTACATTTTACAAGCATTTATTTAGTTTCACATGCTGGTTTATCATTAATTTGACCCACTTCGGTTTCCGTTTGAGTTGAAATTTTGCAATTATTTTCCTACACGTTTAGTTTGGGATATCAATGTATGATAGGTAAGCTAAGTGACGTCGTTCTTAATCCAATATGGCGGACTCCCAAAGATGGCGGATGTTTTTAAACTAATTTATAACTCTACCAATGTTAAGAGACAAAATCCTACTCGAACCAATAAGCCTAGTGGAACATGAAACCAACCAGGTCATCTTTAAAGCAACAAATCTAGCGGAGCTAAATATTGTGCGCGAATTTTCACTTTTTTTATTCCCCTACAAGTTTGCCTTTGACTGCAATGTCACCTGATGGTAAGTAATGCTATAGTCTCAGATCGTAGCGAGCGAACCTGTTTGGGGTACGGCAATCATAATAAGCCCCTCAGCGGTATACGATGCCTTGTAGAAACAAGGCGTCGTTTCGGAACGCTAAATCGCTTGGCATTACGTTTTAGCTAATAGGGTGGTAACTAGCAACGGCCGAACCCGCCTACCAGACAAAAACTTAATTTCTATCTAGCTTTATTGACATTTATCCAAACAAAAAATACATAGATACACATGTTACACTTATAATATAAATACCTCTTGCTTTGCTTCAAGAAGGTGAAAACAGAAACGAAGAGCTGAAGTCTGCTCAGTAGTGTCAAAATTTATAGCTCCCAAAAAATATATATACGTCATTCCTGATGTTATTCAATACACATTACATCACACTTCAACATGTGACACTTCAAAAAAAAGCGGGCAATTTTTCTCCCTCAAAATAACCGTCAAATTGATTTATACATCTCGGCCCCTTCAGAGTCCAGGTGGACTGGGAAAAAATATTTTTTTCTGGAAAAAAAAGTATATTTCCCACCTGAAACCTCGCAATCATCAATCTTCATCTGACCTCTTTGATACACTAATTGATTTTAGAAGTCCTTGCGACTTGCGATAGTGTGTTTCGACTACAAAAGGCTTGGAAATGTTTTCGGTGTAGGTGTTTTTAGGGTTTCGTGTATCTTCAACAGTCTACGTTCTTCTAGTACGAGTGGTGTCATTATGTTGGGGTAAGTGATACATGACCAGTTCAACTTACTGATGCGCGCAATATCAATCAGAATCTTTTTTTGAAACTTCAAAACGCGCGCTTGGTATGGAATTTTGTATGAAATACTTGCTTGTAACGTCATCAAGGTTCGGCGAACGTTTTTACTTTAATCGATGAGTGAAATGGTTATTCAACTTAAAACTAACAGGGAACATGGATATTAATCTTTTGGGAAATTCTCTGTTTATTTATTACAAATAAATAATTTATTTTTGATATTCTCAACTATAAATGGGTCAAAATACACCACGCAGACAAAAGTTGTGAAAAGTATAATCATTTAAAAACCAAAAAGAATGAACTTTACTACAATGGTGTGAGAACAATACAATAAACAGGGAAATGAGAACTGATGAAAAAAATATAGTAATGAAATATGCGAAGTATTATTTAGTTTGAAGTTAACGCCATATTATATACTAGAATCAAAACTTAGACTAGATGAAGCCGCGACTTCTCGTGAGTTGAGGTTTTTTTATTCCCGCGGAAATTATTTAATTTTCCGGGGTAAAAAGTAGCATATTATGCCCTTTCCCTTTAAGTAACCTATCTTTGTACCAAATGTCATCAAAATCGGTTGAATAGATGAGCTGTGAAAGCGTAGCGGACAGACAAACTTTCGCATATCTAATATTAGCACAGAATATTATTACTACGTAATTAGCATGGATAATATTTTGGTATTAGTATTAGTTTGGGTAGTAAGGTTTAGTATGAATTTGGATGCATCATACTATGGCACACAACTCCATACAAACTCTTACAAAGCATACTATTTGCCGCTACTTGCCGCGCCGAGCCGTGCATGTAGTACTGTAGTGGGGCTAGACCTTTCAAGACCTTCAAGTACTGAAAAATACTTAGCTTGCCGCTCATCTCGTAGTGTACGTTCAGACTTCAGCTTTACGTTCTATGACCCGTAATGAGCACCGCCCTCGTTCAAACGCCTACAGTTTTTCACTCCACCTGCGGATCTCTAAGTACGTACAAAGTACCATAAAGCTTGGAATCGTTCCAAAGCGTAATCTTTTCACGGTATCCGCACAGGTTACGTCCAAAAATGGAGAAATCTTTTTCTGATGGTAAAATATGCATCCGATTTATCTGGTGTACTTGGAAATAAAATACACGCTCTGGTTCGCGTTTTAGTTGCGGAGCTGATGACAGGATTTGGAGAGGGCCTTGAGAGCTACAGTTTATAATGTCAATAATTTAGAAGACTATAATTATTCATATAAAACTTATATGAACTTTTGAATGTTCAAATGATTACAACACTGACTCGGAATGCCATTCCCTGAATGTTTTTTTTTTATTTTAAAAATCATCTTTTACAAAAAAATAATACTTATTACATTTTTTATATTCTATAACTCTCAAAAGACTTTATAAAAACTTTATAATTGCTTATTAAGCATAACAGACAAGCTACTTTATAAGGTTCAAATGTTTTTAAATACACTTAATACTGTCTACTTTAAGTAAGTATAGAAAAACAGAATTGCCTTCCATCTGGAGCATTTCTATTATTTTAAACACGAATGTCAATAAAATTCAATTACTATATTTTGTTTGCACAGATTCCGTCTTCATCAAGCACCTTACTTTTTTTTTTCTTTGGGGGAGGAAAAAATCCCTACGGACTTCTGCCTAATGGCAGGGCATGTCCGACTTGCACGAACTAAAATAACCTCCCCTGTATTCGAGGTCAGCACGCAACCGCCACTGCATTACTTCGTGCTGACCCTATCAAGTACCTTACTAAATTTTCCCATCAGCTCTTGAACATGACTGGTTTAAATATGTCTTGATGAAAAGAGCGTGCTACAACGATCCTGTTTTATGTTTTTGTTGCTTTAAATATATTTTTTTACTCGCATTTTGTTCGGGATTAAACAACCCAAATGTTTTATTTGGAAAATCTCGACCTGAAACTCTTTTATTCATTGATAGCTCGGGTTGAGAAGCGCACAGCAATAATAAATGCTTTGTTCTTTATTTAGAATGTATTAGATCACATAACGTACTCAAATTTCATTCATTTCGTCAAAAAAATATTATAATTCAAGTTCCTCTTTAACAAGAGTCTAGTGATCGTCATATTGGGGAAGGCTGAAGAAGGCAGTATAATATCCAACGGACGTCAACAGGCTGATAATGATGTTGACTATAAGTTGTATAGACGCAAAGAGTTCTTAAAATGTTTCGCTGTCTTAGCCTTAGCTTATGAGCCAGTTTAACACAAAATTTTAGTGTAAGCTTAAAACTCTGTTTAGAGCTTAAGCTACTGAAGCTGTGAAAACACTGCTCGAATATGCAAATACTGGAACATCGCTTAGAGCACATAAACCGATTAGGGAGCAAACACACGCGGCTTAGCGGAATGAAACTTATAAAAACCTTACTCTTAGTACGTCCTTGCTCCTTTTATACTATATTTAAATAATTTGCACTTATGGTCTACGAAGTTAGGAAGTTGGTGGTGTTTCACCCCCGTGCCATGGAAAGCACGTTAAGCCGTTGGTACCGGTTATTATCACTAATACTAATAGTAATAGTCGTTAAAGCCCGCCAACCCGCATTAAGACGCAGTGGTCGGTCTAAACTCTAATTCCCGCTCTCCTATGAGAGTGGAGGCCTGTGATCAGCAGTGGATCGTTAATGGTCTGTACCTAGTGGTGGTGGTCTACGAAGTACGTAAGTTACTTCATAGACCACTAGCTCATACCTACCCGCAAGTTTTTTCACGTGCATTTATATATTTTTTTTATAAATTGTGTGATTTTCCGAGACAAAAATATCATTTTAAAAATGCAAGCTATCTGTATTAAACATCATTAAAATTTGTTTAAAAGATGAGCCAAGACAAGGCAGACGGACACACTTTCGTATTATTAGTATGGATAGCTCGAGCATCGGAAAAGTGTTTGTGAGCGTAAAATGGACTTATATACTCTGTTTATTTTACATGCACATTCATACATACAATTTAGTACGTGACTAAACAAAAAATAAACCATTCAATTTTAGTTCTAAATTACTTTGATATTATAGTGAAACTCGATGCTCGATACTGTATCGGCGTAATCGAGATGTGCAAAGTCGTACTAAGGGTCTTGGATATCTGAGATCAAGAGAACCGAGAGTTTGATAAAGATAAACGACTCGTACGTAATGCAATGGAAACGTACAAATTAGAATGGTACGAGACGGTATTTTATTTTTAATGCTTACGGATTAGGGATTGCTTAGGGATTAGGTTTAATGCTTACGTTTTATTTTTGAGACCAACTTTAATCCTTAGTTTGACCTTAGACGAGTGGCCTAGTTACGACAACACATATCGGTCGATTGCGATTGCTAAGCAAAGTTGACCATAGTCGGTAACTGGATGGGTGGCCGAATTGGGTAGTCTGAATTTGGATTTTTCGTCTCCTCCGTGCCATTAAGCAGTCGGTCCTCCGCCTGATCTGTCTCCGGTCGTGTCGGATTTTCTGACCCATCGGGCTATGAGAGTAAAGGAACAGAGAGTTCACCTGTGTATGCGCACAGACTTGTGCACTATAATATCTCCCGTCCAGATGGCTATTCTATCTGGAGAAAAACCGCCATCATTTTATTATTATCTATACTAATATTATAAATGCGAAAGTTTGGATGGATGGATGGATGAATGTATTGGAATGGAAGGATGTTTGTTACTCAATCACGCTGGAATGGCTGAACGGATTTGGATGAAATTTGGCACAAAGCTGGATATATGGATACTTTTTATCCCGGAAAATTAAAGAGTTCCCGCGGGAACCAAAATCCTCAATCCACGCGGACAAAGTCGCGGGCATCAGCTATTTATCTAATAAACAATATGGATAGTCAGAGTTTCCTTCTATCAATTGTAATTCTGTCAAAGTAATCTCAAACAAAGTAGATTTTATAGCTAACCGGTCATTTATCAGTCAACTTTTTTGGTACAATAAATAATTCGGATACCAATTTCTGTTTACAAAGTCTACGGTACATTTCTTACCTAGAGGTACGCTTTTATAAGTATATTTTACACAAATCTTCCTTTACACACAGGCCTGCCTTTTTCGACTCGCGAGAGAAAAATTTTAAGCGAGCGAAAGCGTTTCATATCACTCCCGTCTTTTATCTTTTTTGTACCTTTTTCTATCTTTTTTGAGATCTCTCCGCCGTGAGTTTACTTTGACGCAATTTCGTCTGTACCGAAGCAATAAATATCTAAGAAATATACTTTAAAATTGCTCAATTTTAAAGACCGAGTGGTTGGCTTTATATATTTGTGATTTTATTTTCGAAAGGTCGCAAAATTCTATTTGAAGATTTGCTTGAAAGATTTTTATTTGAACTTCAAACTGTCCCAATTTTATATTTTGATTAGTTGAAGCCCGCGTTTTGGTCGCGTGAAATAAGTTTTTATTAATTACCACGAGCACTCTTTAATTTTCCAGGATTAAAAGTATGTCACTCTCCAGGTCCTCAACTATACCCATGCAAAAAATCACGTCGATCCGTTGCTCTCTTGCGGCGTGATTGAAATACAAACCAACAAATCAACAAATCAACGAACAAAAACACTTTCGCATTTATAATATTATAAAGTATGATGTCTCACCTTCCAGTTCTTATTAAATAGTTTTTACAAAGCAATATTCCTATTTTTCTGAAATTACAATGAAGGTAATAATATGATGCGTCAACCCGATTGTCCTATTTTTACTAAGGGCGAAAACACAATACGGACTGAATATGACAAAACGTCCGCGCGAAACGCCTTTCCATAGTTGCAACTGAGCCTCATGTCCTTACCAGCGTTAAGCTCCCGTAGTAATAAATTCATCAACTTATAGGTCAATTTCTCCAGACCTATTACGGCATGCACATTGAGCATTAGCATACGTACGGGTTAACTTGTAAAGCCTTCAACAATCACAACGCGTGACGGCAAACACACGGCAGGATATCACACTGAAAGCACGCATAAGCGAGGCCATAAAAGTAAAACAAGTTAATGTAATTTGATCAAATTTCGGCCCTGCAGTAATTCTCAACGGCAACTATCTACCTATGCAGGAAACTGCATGAGACTATGATACTGCATAAGACGTATATTGCATATGTGCAAACGCAGGTGTACTTCCCGTTTCTTTATGTTTCACTTTCATATTCCCATGGGACGGTAATCTGATACGATAGGAGAGCAATCAGGCATAGGAACAGTGGTTTAACGTGCTCGTAAGGTATGTTCCTCTACAATATTCTTATGCAACGGAGATAATCTACCTGATAAAAAAGTAATCTGTGTTCCCAAACATTTTTCCTCATGCGGCGCGGCAAGTATTCTTTGTACGAGGTTGTATGGATCTGGGTCCACTTAAGCGACGCAGCACGGAAATGCACTACGTGACGCGGCCCCGTACAAATATATTTGCTCAAGTGGGGCTAGACCTAAAGCCTTGCGTTGAACACGTTTCCGTCGTTTTACGTAGCCATCACGCGTCGTGTATGTTTCAAGCCCCAGTTATAATCTCGTCTCGTGCCTCAGCCATTATTGAATTTGGAAAGAGGCCAAGCTTGAGTCGTGAGCCAACTGTGCCGGCCAGATTTACGCGTCTTCACACCGTAACAGCCCGGCGAGAAGCCAGTTAACTTCGTTTAAACATCCGATCTGTTTAATACTGATTGTTATCGCTCAATTCAGCATTGTGATCCTTACAAGATGTGCCAATTTTTGTGAAAACTCAAGTTAGGTTCATTTAAATTTTTTAACTTTTTTTCAAACGTGAAAACGCGCGCTTGTTATGGGATTCTGTATGAAATACTGAAATTTAACGTCATCAAAATTCGACGCACTTTTTTACTTCAATCGATAGTTTAAAATATTTCTCACACAAAACAATGCACCTTCAGCTACAACGCACTGTTCTTGCTACACCCAAAATGGGTATCCATAGCCATTTAACTAATAATGACCAAATTGTAATAATATTTTAAGGAATAAGTGTACCCTATGGAATTGCAATTAGATAAAGAAATTGAAATTAAAACTAACAGGTGACGTGATAGTACGACTTTTGGGAGATCCTCTATTTAATAATCACTAAAAATCATACATAATTAATATTATAAATGCGAAAGTGTGTTTGTTTGTTGGTTTATCCTTCAATCACGTCGCAACAGAGCAACGGATCGACGTGATTTCTTGCATGAGCATAGTTGAGAATCTAGAGAGTGACGTGACATAGGCTACTTTTTATCCCGGAAAATTAAGGAGTTACCGTGGAAATCAAAAAAACTTAAACCACGCGGACGAAGTCGCGGGCTTCAGCTAGTATTTAATAATCACTAAAAATATAATTTATCTGAATATTCAATTCAATTCTATTCAATTCAAAACATTTTTATTCACAATAGGTAACTAACACCGTCTGAACGTCATGCTTACGAAGATTAGGTGATAATTAACTAGGTACTAGTTGTCAAATACCCAGTTGGCGAGCTCAATTTTTACCAAGACAGAGAATTTACGCCTCAGCAATCTCCGAATCGATTAATGGGCTGCTTTCAAATTAGAGCCGCTTCGTACTCTGGAAGCAAGTATAGTTGTATTTGAAGGTTCAATTCGTTGAAAAGAAACGCCGTATAAACAAAAAAAATATTTGAAACAAAATGAAATGAAATTTCAATTCAAAGTGGCAAGTTCCTCTGGAGCTACAAATGTTTTTTTTTTTACCTATAGGCTAGCGCTTGGCTGAAATCAGACTTGCATGCAAGAGGTAATGCAGCCTAAGGTGGAGCGCGCTTGCCTAGACGATGCCTATTCACTCTTGATTTGAAGGAAAAATTCAAAGAACGAGGAAACCTGCATACCTATTACCTAGTAATTTTTAAATTAGGAAACCCAAAGAATTCAAAATCGACTCCTATTGCGACCCTTACTTGTATTTTCCAGCTGTAGAACCATCTCCCGTTAAAAGTAAAAACAAAATGTATTAAAACAAAAACAGTAGTATCACTAAAATGGATGCCCTATCCCCACGATGACTCCGCGATTCTCGTAGATTTGTTTCGGAGCGGCGATTTCGCTACGCGAACGCTTTCAGTTGCGGTTAAAGAGTTTTAAAAAGTAGAGAGGTTACTAAAGGAACTATTAAAAAATAAACATTAAAAAATATCAAATGAATATATTGTATTAAACAAACATCAAAATATTATAAATGCGAGGATGTCTGTGTCTTTCGTATCTATATCTGCAACGCTTTCACAGCTCATCTGTTCAACTCATTTCTACGACATTTTGTAAAGTAGTAGGTCGCATACCCGGAAGGACTAAGTTTAATATAGTCACACAAACTTATCTGTTTAGTTTTTGTTTTTATTTTATTTTTAATAGATACTAGCGACGCTGTCATCGTGTTAGATTAGTTTGTGGGGCTATACTTGTAAACCTGGAAAGTCAGAGAGTTCTTTCCAATTCAAAAAAACCTAAATCCACGCGGATAAAGTCACGGGCATGATCTAGTTTTAATTGATTTGATATAATATACTAAATTTTATTTGTGATACCTTTATTCGCATCTTAAAACGAAACTTTATTCGATAGGTAACTAGTGCTTATTGTAAATGGTAAGAAGTGACACCTGAGTTATATGTGTGGCTGCAGCTATTACGTCATGACGTATCCTCATCAAGATCACGTGTTCATTTGAGATCATAATAATATTATCTTAATTTTTCAGGTTCTAAAAAATACAAGAAAATATATTTAATTCGTGTTATTCCTTTATTTTATGATTTATTATTTTAGCTTGTTACTACATATTTATTTTTATCGTTCATAATTCATAATTCATTTTATTGTTCGTATCGTTGATTTGTTTTGTTTATGTTGTTATATAACTAGCCGGTCTCATATTATAATGTTTAGTTAAATATCTACGGTTTCGTTTGAAAAATTACCTCTGCGGTATTGAAACAGTGCTATCAATCATTTTAGGACCCACGCTCAAACTGTCTACTTGGATTTTAAATACGAAACCGTGACTATGCAGTTAGGTGTTATTTTACACACATTTTTCATTACTTTGTTGATATTGGCTGTGGTAATTGGATTATAAATTAATGACAAACAGCGTTAGCCACTGTTTGTCATTTGTCATTAATTTATAACCTTGATGCAGCCTAAGGTGGAGCGCGCTTGCCTAGAAGATGTGACCACTAAGTGCTGTCAAATTATTGTACTTCAGAGATTCTGTAAAACAGAATTAGCAACACTGTCTTTTTTTAACTTAAAGACTAGCGCTTGGCTGTAATCAGACTTGCTGGCTAGCAGTGATGTAGCCCCGGTAGCCCTAGGTAAACGACAAACGTAGTAATGCTACGCGATGCGACGCGACGCGAAAGAAACTAACGGTAGCTGACCCTCCACGTGGCCTACGCTTGTCGCGAAGATGGTTTGTAATTTTCTATGTAGTCGTATCGCGTAGCGTTAGACCAGACACTCGTCTGGTCATCATCATTAGTTCAGTCATTAGTTCAAGCACAGACTGGTCTAGAGGTAGACCAGTCTGAGGCCATACTGCCAACGCTTAAAGCAATACCTAAGCCAAACCTAACCTCAAAATGACAGCTTTATGTCACACTTATATTGACGTCCTAAAATTTAGATTATAATTCTAAAACAAGAAAGTCAACAATATAATGAAACAATGTGTCTTTAAGCATTTGGCCCTGATCTGATCATCTTAATTAGTTCAATCATTGGTTCTGTTAGTGTGCTGAGTTGTTGCCATGATATTTTTCCTAGCAACAACTCGGCACACTAACAGAACTAATAGCGATAAATTCCAGTCGGCGGTCCCGCGTCGCGGTTACATCGTTTTAATGCTTGTACAGGTATTATTTAGCGCAGTGGCTTTTAATGCAATTTAGTGAACCATGTTAAACGACTCTTACATCACTTGTGTTGTAACTGTACCGTGTTAAATATTGTATCTACCCGAAATGTTGAAGAATGTTGCTATCATTATAATAAGATAAAGTTATCATACACATGATATGAGATATTATAATCTCACTTTGATGATACCTTTTCCTTCACTTGTAACCGACCGAATAGATTTTTTTATGAAAATAAATTGGAAATGGACGGGATAGCTGGTGTATGGGTTTAATATAACTGCCGAACCCTAACCAGTTAGCCCGCTACCATCTTAGACTGCATGATCACTTACTATCAGGTGATATCGCAGTCATGGGCTGACTTGTAGTGGGTTAAAACGAAAAAAAAGCAGGTGTTTTCCGGAATAAAAATAAGCATATGTGTTATTCCGGACTATAACCTATCTCTGTGCCAAATTTCATCCAGATCCGTCCAGCCGTTCTGGCGTGATTGAGAAACAAACATCCATCCATCCATCCAAACTTTCGCATTTATAATATTAGTATAGATTAGTATCGAAGTATTTATAGATTATCTAGCAAAATACTCGTCCCATATTTTGCTAAAAGCAACCCAAGGTTTGGTGATTACCCAAACTAGCAACAATATTCTACAAGCTATAAACCCACATCGCCCACTTAAGTGAGAGCTAACAGACCGTGAACCAACCAAGAACTTCAAATAGGCCTTACTATCGCAAATTAGCATACATAATGCTTTTATAAGCCAGTAAAGAAACTGTATCAAAGAACGTTTCAGTAAAGGCCTTTTATGAGTCGTAATAATTTCTTTGACACTAGAGGATGCTCCGACTTTGTCCGCATAGATTTAGGTTTTAAAAAAAACCGTGTGAAATCTTTCACTGTGCCTATCTGCGAGATAATTACTATCTTTGTACTAAAATTCGACAAAATCGGTTTAACCGATGCGCCGTGTGAAGGTTTTAGACTACACATACACTCACACAAACACACGCACACACCCACACGTTATATTAACTCTATGTTTTTTTTTAAATTGAATTTTTATAATTGTTAACCTTATTGCAAAAATAGCACCTATGTATTAGGGAAGGCACTGACTCCCATAACATAGCCTTTACTTTATGCCCTACCCCGGGTTGCAACCTACCTCTTGTTTTTGCTTTTTATTTATTATAAATGACTAAGTATGTCTGCTACGCTCTCAAGGCCATTTACTGTAATGGTGAAGGAAAACATCGTGAGTAGACCTGCATGCCCGATAGTAATTTTTCATAACATACTCGAACGTATGAACTCTGCCAATCTGTTGAAGATTTTATAAAATGATTAACCAAATGTATTAGCACTATATCCATTCTCATCCGATTAGGGTATCGTACATACCTAAACGTATGAGAATGGAATATGGATATACGAAATTGAGCTCTAATTTAACGCTGTTATGGTTTATTTCACTTTGACGCCGAACTTTGACGATTTGCTCGGCAATTCTTACACAATCGCACCTCTGATTCTCTGAGGTAGGCGTTAGTGGTTGCGCATCAGTTTATATACTATTGCAACCATTAACATTCTATATACTTATTTGGTATTTATGTATGTTATATTTGTTGTTGTAATAATATAGTTAAAATAATAATCTTTTTAAGTAATTGTAATATTTTTATGATAATATGAAATTAAATTAAAATCTGCACTTGGCCAGTGGTGGACTATAACCAAACTCTTCTCATTCTGAGAGTAGAATCGTGCTCGGTAGTGGGCCGGCAATGGGTCGAATGATGAATAAAATCTATCCAAGATTTCTGGATACAGAAGTTCAGTCTAGTTTGTTTTGTTGGCTTGTTCATTTAAGAGCCTTTATTGTGCATAAAATACAGTGTTAATTACAAAGTAAATAGACAGAGAGAGAAGTGGGAGGAGAAAACATAATATTCAGTTAGTAGGTAATTTTTTTTTCTATTGTTGAGTACTAGCGAGGCACTCATGTAACTACGATCTATACTAATTCAGCAATATTCCAAAATATTGCTGAATTAGTATAGACCTTGAATCAAGGTCAGTTTGCACTTTGTATATGGGATACCTTAGGGGCAAGAGACTGCCATATAACTTTTCAGCGAAACAATAAAAGCCAGTATAAAGTTAAACATGGGACTTGTAAAACGTAACAAGAATCAGTTTACGCCCGCCGTTGAGCTGCTAAGGTGTTGACAATAAAGCTGCAAGATTTTATGATCCGAGTATCTAAAGGCGAGTACAGACGTTGACGAATTTCTCTGAAATACCCACACCTGATTGATAATAATAATGTCCTCCCGACCGAATCGGCCACGGCGGCCAATCTCCAGAAAGATTAGCCAACTGCGCAGGAGATATGGGACGGAAAATCCGACACGACTGACTTTTTACGTGCTCTCCGAGGCATGGTGGTGAAATACCGCCAAGTTCCTAGTTCTGGGCTAGTACTGAGAATTTATAGTCAGAAAAACCCAATACTTATTTATTGCCCGACTCTAGATTCAAACCCGGGACCTCGTCAGCCGCAGTTGAACATTCTATCTACTAGACCAACGAGGCAGTTTTATTGATAGTTACGTAGTAGGTACGTTATCAATATGATCATTCATAGAGTCATCCACATCAAAAATTAGCTTTACACAAAGCAGCATCTACGCTTTGCGAGCCGAGCACGAGTGGAGTATGCAACGGATCCGTCACCATTATTAAAATTGCTTTACAAAAGGCTGCGTTTACACTTGGCGAATCGAGAAGTTACCTACTAACGGAGACGGCAATGATCCTAAACTTTAATAGCGTAAACAGGCTTTTGTGAACCATGAATGAGCCCTGAAAAGAAACAGTTTACTGTATGATTTGAATAAATAAATATAAAGGTGTGTACCTAAATACTATTCACTACTCTATTTGACACACACTACTCAACTTAGTCACAGCTGAAAACCAGCGCCCTGCTTTGTATGCAATTTATTGGCATACAATGCAGGGCTTAACGCTGAGCTGTACATCCATTCTGGATGGTGTCACAGACGTAATAGTTACATCTATAATATGTGTTTTGTCCGTGACACCATTGTCGAATAAAATGTTTTTCTTTCTTTCATTTGTTCTTGCTAAACGTAGACATTGGCGAGAACAAATGAAAGAAAGAAAAATATTTAATAATTAATAGATCTTTTACATTTGTAATTCATTAATTCGCGTATTTAAGCTATTTAACGAATTCTATATGAATTCTATACCATCGAAGATTAAATCGCTCATTACACAGGTCTGGACTCGTCTTAACAAGGCAAAGTAGAAATATCTGCTCGTGCTATTACTGCAAGTAATACAGAGTAATAACATAAAAGAGGCTTCGGGCCAATTGGCTTGTATAATTCAAA
This sequence comes from Erebia aethiops, assembly GCA_923060345.2. Classification (NCBI taxonomy): domain Eukaryota; kingdom Metazoa; phylum Arthropoda; class Insecta; order Lepidoptera; family Nymphalidae; genus Erebia; species Erebia aethiops. The sequence goes on along the minus strand of OV281084.1, from coordinate 27,991,835 downwards.
TATTTTATACCGCTTTTATGGCTTATTTACGCGTGTATACGAATAATAGAGGCATTCGTAGGTTAAGTTTGAACCGGACGGATAAAACAGATGTGAAATAATACGCAATTATATTTGTCCAACAATTTATTTTACTTCTGACAAAACAAGTCTATGAAGTGTAATAATTATTGACAGGCAACCATCGACAAAAAATGCAATACTCCATAAACACATGTCGTTTTTTACAATAGTGAAGCGACGTGCCTTTTTATCCAATATTTCGTAACTCGTATACTCATCTAGTAATTACAAGTACGACTTTCCTTTTCAAAATAGTCACGGAGCTTCTACATAAGCTTTCTTGATAGTCCTTTAAGCACCATACATCTTTGGCGATGGATGGTTTCTATGACCTGGGGTATTCATGTAGGTACATTTACTGTACAGTTGTACATAAATGTCTTGTCTCGACCAAGTATTACAACGAGGCTCACAAAATATTGTGCACTTCAACCCCATCAAGACACAAGTATGCACGTTTTCGGCAAAACAGACCGCCTTTACAACCTCTATTCTCTTCTAGAACACTCCCCTCACTCCTCGGTGTATATGTCACCGTAAGATTGTAAAATTCGTTAGATTATAATCTAACGGTTTCTATCCCGTGAGATTATAAACTGTCGAAAGATTGTGAACCGTTCAATGTTCTGAGTATTAATTTATGAAATATTTATTGTTTTTACGTTTTCTTGTCTCTTTCTTGTACCTACAGTTCGCGCGCGAGTTGAATGCAGAGTAAATGTAAGTGTCACCATACATTTACTCTGCATTCAACTCGCGCGCGAACTATAGGTTAGGTTAGGGTTTGACATGAATATTCAGGTAGTGCACTTAGGTTCTGTCGGGTTAATATACCTAATATATTACAATTTACCGAAAAATAACGCGTTAAATTGTAAGCAGTATGTTACGGTTCACAATCTGTCGACAGTTTACAATCTATCGAGATAAAAAACGTTATATTATAATCTAACGGCCTTTACAATCTTACGGTGACATATATATCGAACGAAGTCCAGTTCTGCGAGCATCTGGAAGGTAAAGCCAATAAAAAACTCGGGGTGCTCAACAGAGCGAAAAGATACTTTGCGCCTCAGCACAGGTTTCTACTCTTTGTGTATTCTACCGCTCTACAATGGGGAGACGTGCTCTGAAGAGTTATTTAATCTAATACCACTTTCCGTGTTCTCCAGTCGCACCCTTCGTCGCAGAAACAAATTTTATCCTCACAACCTGGATGTCTGTTCTTCTTCCACCTTCCGTTATTCCAGGTCATTTCTGCCACTTACCTGCAAATTATGGAACCAGCTTCCATCTTCTGTGTTCCCTCATGATTATAATATGGGGCTCTTCAAAGGGCGGATAAAATCTCAAAAGCCAGCAACGCATTGGCAGTTCTCCTGGTGCTGAAAATGTTCATAGGCGGCGGTAATCACTTATCATCAGATGACCCGCCTGCTCGTTTGCTTGCTATATACAAATAAAAAAATATTTATTCTAATCATCATCATCACTGGCGCTAAAGCCCCTTGTGGGCCCAAGCCTAGTCCAGAAGATTTCTCTATCTCTGTTCTTTGCGCTCGTTTTCCAGATTTTTATTCCAAGCCGCTTGGCGTCTTGGTTAACTCCATCTAACCACAGAAGTTTTGGCCGACCAATGCTTCTACGTCCATCTGGGTGCGACGACATTAGTTTTTTGGTGATCTATGCTCATCCAAACGCTGTACGTGTGATTTATTTTAATGCATACATTAATATACTTAGTCATTTAAATGCTTGGGTATGTTTATAAAACTATAAAAAAAAATGTTGAGCAAAGAATCAACCAATATCAATATGAATGTGTCAAATCGACTAAAAGTTCTTCATATAGAAAGTCGATTTCAAAAATCGAATCGGTAACGAATTAGACCATAACTGAATCGAGCTGCCAAAAGTAAAATAAATGATTAGACAAAATATAAAATATACACTGTTGCCAGTCTCGGCTAATAGATTAAGATGATATTAAATTAGAATTAGATTATAATATTATATTAATAGATTTATATCACCCTATATTTATACCATGACGTCCATAACATAAGTGTACGGGAGCAGGTGATATGGCTCGACCGTAGCAAAGGATGATATCATCCACCGAGCGGGTGTTGTGCTCGGGGACCACTGGTCCGACCGTTCATCGTTGGAGGTCGTATATACGCGTAATTCAGAGAACGCTTCGTTAGCGTGAGTTAGGCTCTTCGTGTTCATCGTGCGCTACTAGTAATGCCATCTATTGGATTATGTGCGGACTGCGAAGACCGCTACATCACTCCCCTTCGAGTCTGGAGGTCGTCAGCATTCAGATGACGTTGCAAGCATCTGGAGAAGTGGCGTCGTGTAACAACCAGAGTAGTGGCGTTGTAGGCTCATACTATCCTAAGGCTGTGTGACCCACTTGTGCGGCTGGTACTGGCGTCGACGGGCTGTGTACTGATATGCCGTTGAGTATCGACTGTGCTGGCCGCCGAGCGTGTGGCTCTGTGAACGGCTGTGCTGCGTTGCGTGATGTTGCTGTTGTGCCGGAACATCGGTCGGCTGTGCTGTGTTGCGTTGTGTTGCTGTTGCTGCGTTGTGATGCTTGTTGCTTGTTGCTGTGCTGCGTGTTGCTTGTTGTTGCTGTGCTGCGTTGTGCTGCTGTGCTACGTTGCGTTGCTTGTTGCTTTGCTGCTTGTTTGTTGCTGTGCTGCGTTGTATTGCTTGTTGCGCTGAGTTGCTGTGGTGCCATGCTGTGCCTTCTGATGATGCTGCTCTCGTCACGATGACTGTAGGGGTTTGTTGTGATGTGCGATGGTTGCTGATGTCTGACGAGTGAGGGCGTTACTCGTCGGCTTGATGTGCGTCGGTGGCGGCTCTGAGATCACGTCGGCTTGTTGTGATCGTCGGCGGCGGCTGTGACATCACGTCGGCTTGTTTTGATCGCCGGCGGCGGGTTCAGATCACGTCGGGCTTTGGCGGCAGCTTGGAGATCACGTCGGCTAAAGTGGTGACCCCGAGCCTGAACAAACAAAATGGAAGACCAGAAGGCATCCACCTCTGCACAAACAAGACTCCCAGGGCAGGAAGAAATCGCCGCCATCGCCCTATCACTGCGTGTTCCACCATTCTGGAGAGACAAATCCCGGTTGTGGTTCATCAGTTTTGAAGCCGCAACAAGCGATCTAAAGAAGAGCCAGGAGCAGCTAGCCCAGATGGTCATCGCTCAACTAGAAAAACAAGACATAGAGCAAATTTCGGACATACTCTGCAATCCGCCACCTACAGAGCTGTACAACGCTGTGAAAAATCGTCTGATCTCCGTCTATGAAGAATCCGACAGTCGCCAGTTCCAAAAGCTACTTTCGGAGATAGAGCTCGGTGATCAAAAACCTACTCAACTCCTGCGCCGCATGCGTTTTCTCGCCGGAAGCAAAGTACCAGAGTCAACTCTGCGACTGATGTGGACGAACCACCTTCCAGCGCACGTCCGATCAGTATTGGCAGTCAGCGAAACCTTCAGCACGAAGACTGCACTCGACGAGTTGGCACTCCTAGCCGACAAGATGTTAGAATCAAACCCCATCCCGCAAGTCTCAAGCGTCGAAGCCGTCTCATCAACCAACGCCACCGCGAGCACTCACGCCGCTTCAAGCACCGACATGCAATTCCTCGTGCAAGAAATTACCAAGCTAACACTCGAAGTCGCCGCGCTCAAGACACAGTTAAACAACAAGCCATTCCATTACAAACCATACTACCGATAGTTTCACTTCTCTCTCAACCAAGAAAAGGAGTCAGATCCGCTAAAGTGGAGATCACGTCGGGGTCACCACTGTACGGGAGCAGGTGATATGGCTCGACCGTAGCAAAGGATGATATCATCCACCGAGCGGGTGTTGTGCTCGGGGACCACTGGTCCGACCGTTCATCGTTGGAGGTCGTATATACACGTAATTCAGAGAACGCTTCGTTAGCGTGAGTTAGGCTCTTCGTGTTCATCGTGCGCTACTAGTAATGCCATCTATTGGATTATGTGCGGACTGCGAAGACCGCTACAATAAGAATTATAATTCTAAAACACGAACGTCAACCACATTAAAATAATACGGCCTTAAACGATGGTAGTATACCTCATCATGGTTCTCATAGTGTAAATGATTACATTGTATTTTACACCCAAAACAATGTAACGTCAGTATTACACAAAGTATAATATCCAAACTATTTAATTCTTCAACTTATTCAGGGGTTAGGTTTGCTGTCCAATAAAGATAGTGAGCGAGGAAAATTAGCTTTTGACGAGATCAGCTCATTTTCATTTCCTTGTTATATTGTATGTTGTTGTTGTTGTTGTTGTTGTTCATTTGCTATTTGTCATACCGTTTGTAGGTTGGACGTGACACCATAACGAAAAGAGTATTTATGGCTAGCTGATGCCCGCGACTTCGTCCACGTGGTTTGAGGTTTTTGGTTCCCGCGGAACTCTTTAATTTTTCGGGATATAAAGTAGCATAAATGTTATTCCAGACTATAAATCTTCCCTGTACCAAATTTCATTAATAATCGATCAGCCATTTTTGCGTGATTGAGTAACAAACATCCACGGGAACAAAAAATCCCAATCCACGCGGATGAAGTCGCGGGCATCAGCTAGTAAAAGAAAATATTTTCTCGCATTATCTCCTTCGTACATTTTTGGTGGACAGCCGCCCTTAGCTCCGGGCTAATTCGTTTCGTCGTTCCGAAATGCAATTTGCTGAGATCTCTGGATACAGTTCTTTAAACTAATTTAGGATTTATTCGTTTTGTGCCGGAGTGAATCTATTAAATTATATTGTAGCCTCAAACCTAGGAAGGGTTAAAACTCTACTTGAACTCAGTATCACTTTTTCATTTTTGATATTTTACAGTGTAAATTTTCATAACTGTGAAATGTAATTTAAAGTGAAAACACACCCGCGTAGTTCATTATAGATATTATGGATCCGCACACAGTAGCGCACACAGTTATGACAAAACGCCTTGCCTTCTGACGCAGACAGTTTGTCCTGCTTTGTCAGTAGTGTGTTTAGCCCTCGCCCTTAACATCACAAAAAAATCACAATTTGTGTATTTTATCTCAGAACCTATCAGTATCATAAATGTACTCGTAGATTCCTTAAATATTATATGAAAATATTAAGTCTATGATAAAAACGGCAGCGTTTCGTGTATGACAAAGTTCATGGTCCTTGGAGCCAAGGATGAATTTTAAAAGTGAAGTCATCAAAATTACTGACGGTAATTCTTGTGGAGAGGGGGGAGACACAATCTGATCTTGACTGCTTTCATCAGTTCTGATATTTGGCCAAGTCTATTTTCAGGACCAATCCTCCAAGCTCCAATGAGCTAAATCTTTTGTTCACAACTGTACTAGTGGTACCTACTTGTTTCACAGTAACATAATGTATTCCAGGAAATGTAAATATTGTATACGAGGGACGATTGGGCTAGTTGTGACAACGCATAACAGTCGTTTGCGAATGTTAAGCAACGTTCACCCAAGTCAGTAACTGGTGGGTGGTTGGGTTTCTTAGTCGAGTCGTATGCGGAAGGACGTAGGATCCCAGCGCATTATTATCCCAAGAAAACTCCTACCATTATTTTATTAATAGAAAGGGATCACGACCCTCAGTAATTAGGGATACTACGCAGAGAGAGTATAAATATTATATAAATATAAATATAAATATTTTATAACTCCCTTGACGAGGGACCCCACACACAAAAACTAATAACTTCGCAATCTTGTTACTTTTGAAGACTGTTATTAAATATTTTAATGTTCCGCCTTCCGCGCTACACACAGCCAGGTACAATGACAAGCATATTTTTGTAGCAAAGTTTATCCATTTAAAATTTAAATGGATAAACTTTGCTATTAAAATTTTAAATATTAATGCGAATTATTGTCTGGCTGTAACCTTTAGCAGGCCCATCTCTATGACTGATTTAAACTAAAAATTATATAGAAAGATAGCATCCCGGGATGGTCATAATATTATGCTAGATTTGATCTCGGTAGGGAGTTCCCATTGGGACCGTTAAAACAAATGATTTAATTACCTATAACGCAGATAGCTCCAGAAATTTGAAAGTGCCGACCCAAGAATTGAACCCATGACCACCCGAATAGGAGGCCGATACCCAAGCCCTAGCCAGGGTAAATAAGATATTATTATGAATAGGTCAGCTGATAAGTTTGTGGTACTATAAATACGCGTATAGTAAAATTGTTGGCTAAAATAAGGATCCGTATTTCCTAATTAATATAGAAACAAACTTGACGCATAAATTGTACTTTCGAATAACAATTTCGAACTTGCTTGTTTTGACACTGTCTTCCTCCTAAAATATTATAATATTGTAGTCATTTAGTTTATAACAAATTATAACTTCTGCCTTACTGACGTAAGGGCGATATTTGATTGCTGCTCTTCCATATTGGATGCTATATAATAAAATTTTCACGATAAGGTAAAATCCTTATGAAGCGTTGGAAACGCGCGTCTTTAACAGAATGGCTGTTATAATGGGTTACCGCTCTTTTCGAAATAAATTTCTTATCCATAGGAAATGACTAATTTATTTATGAGGATAAATTTTTTTGGATGGATATTTATGCTAAAATGATTTCGTTTTATTTTGTATATGGTAAGCAGATATTTTTTTCATTTGGTCTATGAAATTTAATATTTAAAAAATTCTCGGACTTCCGTAAACAGTGCCAAAATTCTAAGGAATGGTTAATTAATTATAGTAGTACCTTCTAAAGTTAATTCTTAGAAGACCGGAGTTCGAATCTTGAGCACGGTCCTCAAAACTTTTGGAATAATGTCCGTTTCAAGAAGTTAAATATCACTTGCGATACCGACGAAGGAAAATATAGTGAGAAAGCCCATATGCCCGAGACATCTGCATAATATTTTTTAAATTATGCTCAGTAGAGGGCTGGTGATGGGTTATGTTGTGATGAAGCAGCGGTTAAAGTGCTTGGATAAGACTCTCCGTGTGTTTTAGGCCTGTTGTAATTTATTGGTTTACACGAGTTTGAGAGCAAAAGCATGATAAGTTATAATGATGACAGCCCCAAAGTTATGCGTTGTGACAATCAGGCTTTTAATACAACTTTATTTTAAAGAGCCAAATCGACGTAAATAGCGTGAGAAGGAAATATTTATTTAATTTTAGTTACCGGGAAAGAGATGTTACACTTTGTTTTGTCAGTCAAAGAACGGTGAAAAAGGAATAAGGTTGTGGAGTTTCTGACGACACAATTATATTATAGACATAGATCCGATAGAGGGCTATGATGCTATAGAAATACTGTGAGCTGTGTAATTATGCCTACAATACAATACAAATACTTTACTTTCCATAATGTTTACAAAAAGCTTCCAAGATGTTGATAGATAGGTTGGTAGTAAACCAATTAATTTAGTTGGTTTTGCCGTTTCCCAGTTTGCTCATATTACATCCCTCTTAGTTTTGACTGTGGACCTCACACTAGGTAACCTGTAACCTTCGTGAATTGAGGTATTTGGTTCCCGCGGGAACTCTTTAATTTTCCGGTATAAATAGTATGTGTTATACCAGACGGATGGATGGATGATTGTTACTCAATCACGGAATACCGGTAGAATGGATCTACATGTTATTTAGTACAGAGACAAATTATAGTCTGGAATAGCACATAGGCAACTTTTTATCCCGAAAAAATTAGAGGTCCCGCGGGAACCAAACGACCTCAATTTACGCGGATGAAGTCAGCTAGTAATATAAAGTATGGATGCTACATTATACTAATTTGCCTATATTATTTTTATTTTATTTTTGCTTGGACTACCGACAAAATTACATGGAAATTAAACGTAGACATAGATAAACTTAGGGTAGTGGAACATACATAATTTCACTTAAAGGCAGCCACATCAAGCACTATAATATATACTATATAGGTCTTACTTTCTTATGCATATTATTGCAAATGAAATAAATTATATAAACTATCTAATTACTTACTAAATAATTAAAACTAGACTTATTAACTTACTAAACTTAATATAAATAATTAAATTAAACTAATTCGCGCTTTTAAAAGTATATTTTTGACTTTCGCTTTAAATTTTTATATCTTGACATGGAACACGTCGATAGACTTATACTTACCCGGAAGTTCCCTATACAGTCTACTCAGCCGGTATTGTATACTATACAATGTATATTGTATATATGTAATATTTAATACAGGCTTGTTACATGTAGGCACAGCTCGGGTCCCATGTGTCACAGTCAACTTTTTATTCACTTTGGCCGCGGTAATGTATGCGGGTAAAGGATAATTTGCTATGCCAGAGATCAGAAATGCATAGAGACCACAAAAGTGGTATATGAAGTTTTAATGCTCCAAAGATGACTTAAGTGTTAAAGACAACTGGGTATTTGACAACAAGTCAAATCTTCAACTTTTTTTTCAAACGTCAAAACGCGCGCTTAAACAACAATTTCCTCCACAGTACTTAGCTATTTGAGACTTTTTAGTAGTGCACAAGTGTGTAAGAGTACCTTTCCACCAGAGATGTGCAACGTTGCTAAACTTTCAATAAGAGCACATAATTTTTATAGCTTCGATCGCTTGCAGTTCGATCAAGCGTTCCTTTTAAATAAATAAATAAAAGCTTTATCGTTTCCTCAGCAGTACACAAACAACTTACTACGACTTAATAAAAAACTAGCAATAAGCAATGGCAAACTCAGCATAACTGAGCATTGATATAATACTCAGCGCTGGTTTTCACACTTTTTTTGGGTTTGACACGCATCCGTAGTTTATCAACGTTGCATATCTCTGGTGGAAAGGCACATGAGTGCACTATCTATTCTCTAACATCAAAGCTGCGTGGGGTGGGAGGGAAAGTCTGACACAATCTCATTTCTGATCAGGCGCAGTTTTAAGAAAAAATCTGAAATTTTGACAAATAAAGTCTCTATCATTTTTCTAATCTGTGCTACATACAGTTAAAGAGAAATGGCCGGTTGGCGTCGGGTATCAAGTTGAGATTTCTTTTTTTTTCATATTAATGTATTCTGGCTTGTTTCGAGTCGCGAATATTTTTTTCAATCAGAACTCTCGTTTTCCTGTTGTTAACTTAACGAGATTAGATACTTAAATTTGTATTTCTCTGCCATTTAAATTAAAGTACCTTCCTACTCTGTTAAAAAAGAAAACGAAATGAAATAGTAATACCACAGCCTTACGGTCTTTACTATTGAGTTGAATATGGATTGAATATATTATGTTGGTTCATGAAAAATTACTATCGTTTCTAATCAGTGTGCCTGAAAACAGTCACCATGTGTAACCTTGGCATCGAACCTTGGCCAAGATTAGGTTTGGCGTACCGAGAATTTCGAACTTTGCAATGAAATGTTTATTTCTGCAGTAGGACTTATGAAAACTGCCTCGTTAGTCTAGTGGTAAGCATGTTCGTCTGCGGCCGACGAGGTCCCGGGTTTAAGTCCCGGGTCGGGCCATAATTAAGTATTGGGGATTTCTGACTACAAATTTTCAGTACTAGCCCGAAGGTAGGAAGTTGGCGGTGTATCACCCCCGTGCCTCGGAGAGCACGTTAAGCCGTCAGTGCTGGTTATTATCACTAACATGATAATAATAGCCGTCAAAGCCGGCAACCCGCATTGGAGCAGCGTGGTGGGTCTAAGCTCTAATTCCCTCTCTCCTCTTAGAGGCATGTGCTCAGCAGCAGTGGGATATTAATGGGCTATAATGGTGGACTTATGATAATTATGTCAGTAGTCAGGACTGAGAAAAAATTTGCTACTGTGATCTTTATAGTTTTTTATGAAAAATCTTGTAGTAACGGTAAATAATGGAAAACAAAACTGTATTAAGACAAAATCACGGTCAATGGCTAGTTCTATGTAAATTACCTAGTCAGGTAGGTATACCAAAATACCTAAACTCAAACCATCGGTAAATTCGAAAATTAGTCTTCTCAATTTGATAACAAATAAAGCAATTCGTTTGCCCATAAACTCGATTGAAATAGGCGATATACCTAATTTTGGGGAAAATCGAATATCGAGCACAAATTTTATCCGATATGCCATCGTTGTACATACCGAGTACAATATCCGCTGTACAAAGAGATTCGAAAGAGTAGAACGGATAATGGGCTCTTTTTTCTTGGCCTTTATTTCGCTTTTGATTTTTGGAGGAATTTCTGAATATTTTTCATATTTTTTTTTGAAATAATAATTTTTTTTGAAATTTATTTATTTAAATAACCTTTTGTGAAATACACACACACACAGCCAGTTTCTATAGACAGTTAAGCTAATATCCCATAATAAATGAATCTGAATGAAATGTAATTTTAATTTGACCGTAGGTATAGTTCCGATATTGGTCATATAATCCCCTAAAAGCTTTAAAAATTTCAACCTTTCTTGAAGACTTTGTAAGCCAATACGATTGTATGTTTATTATTATTTTTATTTTAACTGTTGTATGAATTTCAATCTTTTACATCTTTTGAGTGATTTTAGAAGCGCAGTTGTAATAATATGTACTTTTAGTATATAACTAGCTGATGGTCGCGATTTTGTCCGCGCGGAATAAGTTTTTTAATTCCCGCGGGAAGTCCTAATTTTCCGGGATTAAAAGTAGCCTATGTCACTCTCCAGGTCCTCAACTATACGTCATGTCAATCCGTTGCTTTGTTGCGACGTGATTGAAGGGCAAACCAACAAGCAAACACAATTTCGCATTTTTAATATTAATATGAGTATGATTTTTAGTGCCTTATGATTTTTAACTCTTTTCCCTATCTATAACTATTAAATCGTTGAATTATCTACGTCCATTATGATATATATGAATTGCTGATATGCGGTAATGAAAATGCGCGTCAAGCGTACATAAATATTTACGATATTTGCATAGTATTAATTCCTTTGATATCGCAACGAGTCTCACTCTCATGCAAATCTGTGTGATCTATAAATAGATAGATAGATAAATGCTTTATTGCCACACAAAACATTAAAAAGAAACAAAAAGTTAACAAGCAAAAAGAAATAACAAGTGCGCAAAGGCGGTCTTTTCACTAAAAGTGATCTCCTCCAGACAACCTTTAATTATAAAAGCAAATGCAATGAATCTATAATATCAATAATATATATTATCTATAATAATAATATCTATAATATATATCTATAATATCAATCATTTCAAATCTATAATATGTTCACACAAAATATAATATTAACTATGTACAATGAATATCTATATCATGTTCACAGAAAATAGTATAATATAATCTAAGTTTTTTTTTTCATTCAACGCTTGGAAAAAGCAAATTCTCTTAAGTGTGATTTATGCAATGTAAAAGAAGATACCCAACATTTGTTGAGTGAATGTGTTCGGAACGCAGTAAAGAGGTGCGAAATATTGGATAAGTTTGGTTTTAATACGAATAATGTACCATAACATACCGCAGTGCCTGAAGACAAAGGTCCTTTTTTAACCGACTTCCAAAAAAGGAGGAGGTTCTCAATTCGGCGCGTATGTTTTTTTTTTTTTTTGTATGTTTGTTACGCGATTTCTCCGCCAATTATGAACCGATTTTGATAATTCTTTTTTTGTTTGGTAGGTCATACTTCAGAGGTGGTCCCATTTTAATTTGGTGAAGATCTGATGAATATCTCCGGAGATGGAGAACGGAACTCCTCAATGGATAAGAGTAAATTGCTCGCGATCAGTGTGATAGTTTTGTAAACAGTATGTTTTAACCATGCATAGCATATCTTTTTTTTTTTTAGGGTTCCGTACCAAAATGGTAAAAATGGAACCCTTATTACTTTCTCTTTCCGTCTGTCACAGTCGATTATTTCAGTAACTATTAACTATTGACATGAAATTTGGAATAGTTTTATAATATAATAGTGGCCCAATATCATGGAAATCAAAAAAATTGAAAATTATTTTTAGTTTAATTAAAAAAGTGGGGAAAATCAGGGGTTTGAAATTTCAAAGTAGGATAACTATACCAAGTGGGGTATCATATGGACTTTGTACTTGACTTGTCTAAGTTAGACAAGTCGACGAGTAACGATTAAACGACGTTATTCTTAATAACGCTAAGTTTTTTCTAGCGTTCTGGTTATTAAAACTGTATTTTAAAACAGTGGGGCCACTAAAAATTATGAAATAAAAAATTTTCAAAAAAAAAATAAAAACCGACTTCAAAAACCACAAACACTAAAAAGTAAAAAATAATTTAATTTATTATGTATACAAGAGTTAATGTAGTTCTATAATAACATTTTTTGGAGTCGGTGCCAATGTGGAGTCACGTCAACAATAATGAAGAGTAGGTAGACGGTTCATGCGGCTAATTGGCACCGACTCCAAAAAATGTTATTATAGAACTACATTAACTCTTGTATACATAATAAATTAAATTATTTTTTACTTTTTAGTGTTTGTGGTTTTTGAAGTCGGTTTTTATTTTTTTTTTGAAAATTTTTTTTCGGTTTCTACACGGCATCGTACCGGAACGCTAAATCGCTTGGCGGCACGTCTTTGCCGGTAGGGTGGTAACTAGCCGCGGCCGAAGCCTCCCACCAGGCCAGACCAAGGAAAATTCAGAAATTATAAATTCCCAAATTGACCCGCCGGGGATCGAACCCGGGACGATTAAATCAATTCTTACATTTACTCGGCAACCAGAGGTAAAAATATTCTAATTAATTATTACAATTCTGCAAATGTCTTTTATCCAACAAAAGTTATATTTTTAAAATATAGTTATGAATTACAATAGATTAACGTTATGGATTGTTCTACAAAAAAAAGAATCGTCAGATACGAAACGTGTGCCGTTTAGATTCGGGTGACATATTGTGGAAACTGCACTCCAATAAATCATCTACTATGCTTGATACAAAGATCTCTATGGTATGGATACGGCATTTTTAAAGGAATCCATAATAATTTATAGTAATATTATTATTCACACTCAAACTCAATTTTTTTATAAATTCAAGTAACTATTCGCTAAAATCCGCCACAGTAGGTAAATCTATGTGGTACAGTGTAACTTGCACTTGTAGCTTGCGATAGTCACCACACCACACAAATTTTCCAAATTATTCTCAACGTACGTTTCACTCCGACACTGGAGCATCTTCAGGTGATGTTGACTCGACAATGCATGATTGTAAGTGCTTTCGAATCGTAGAGTGAATCTACCACTCGTTCGGAATGCCAACGCGAAAGTGTGTGTAGTTCTGTCCATTTAGGTAGTGGGCTAACTGCTGTTAGGGGTACGGAAGTTAATTATATTAAGCCCATACCCTTAATCTGATTCTATACAGCATAGTAGCAGAACACCTAATTATATGGCGGCACGTCTTTCCCGGTAGGTTAGTAACTAGCCACGGCCGAAGCCGACTATCAGACTCAAAAAAATATGAAATTATAAATTTGACAAATTGACTGCAGGGAATCGAATCCCGGACCTTCCATTATAAGACCGCAGCACTCAACGCCAGGTTACCAAGTCGCGGACTTGATCTCGCGTCCTCATCTTAAACGGAATTTATAATATGCAACATTCCAGTTTTCTACGTCTAAAAATTCCATTATTCTCATAATACTACATTCCAAACAATATGCCCTGCGGGTCTGTAATTATTGTTGTTTGAATTTTTATTTTCATTGTGTTTGATTAAACTTCTGATATTTTGAGAATCATCAATAACTATAAAAGGCTTTGTTCTGAGTGACTGACAGACAACCTACAGCCCAAACGGCTGAACGTAGCAATTTGAAATTTGCAGAGAATATTCCATCCCACACAGAAAAGCCCCAGAGGTGCACTAAGGAAGGAGTTTTCGAAATTCCACCCCCCAAGGAGGTTAATAAATAGGCGGTTCAAGTTATATCCATGAAACTTGGTATTTGAGCTTTCGGTAAAAATATAAGAATTTTATGTTTTCACAGTATTTAGAAATTTCTTTCTATATGAACCTAATTACTCACGGATGAAGTCGTAGACAAACGCTTCTGTAGTAATAAGAGAAAAGTTAAAAATTCACTTCCATATTCTATAGATCTTTGCCTCTAATAGCTCAGCCTATGTGCTCGAGTATATTTATACAAAGGATAGCAAGGCTGCCTCTGATCCATTCTTTCATGAATTATGGCCCGCTGGAGGAAAATATGAGAAAATATGCTCCTACCCGCCGTATTTCGCTTCACCTTTCTGGGGCACAAGATAACAGGGGAAGTAATATTATGTTGTTCGAAATTAGTAACACTGAGGCGTAAGAGAATTTCTCAGAATAATTTTTACAGGTAAGTATTTTTTGTAGCTTTTTTTATAGAATAAGTAAACGAGACGAAACCTGCTGCTACGGGATTGCTGTATATTTTTTTAACTTGTCTAGTGCGTGTCGAAATACGCATAATATTTGCAAATATTACGTAAACGGTTAAAATAGGCGCTTATCATAGCTTATATCGCCAGATGTCTTCAAGGTACGTGATATGTAACTGTGATTATCTAATAATACTACTTAAGCGAAAGTATATAGTCCTACAGCTGGATTGTAGTGAAAAAAAAAATTGATAGTGTCCTGTCCTTTGCATCCATTTAAACGCTGAACTTTTAAAAATAAAAATGTTGGCGTTAAACAAAGAACGTTATACCAAGGCACTGTGTAGATACCTAATGCCAATGATCACATTGTTATCTCCACGTATAATAGAAGTCGACATCTTTTCATCCACTACAAGCTGTGAGCTCATAACAGAAGCCTCGGGACAACCTTGTTAACTTTCTTATTATGGTAATTGCTTCGGTGCATGATTTCATATTTTGCTCAGTGAATTCTATGATATTTTTTCCTTTAGCAAGCTATTGAAATTTCTTGCTACAAACATTGGAATACTTAGCTACTATATACTTATAATTATATTATAATTAGCCTGACTATTCGAGCGGCAATAGATTAATTATTGATTAGGATTTTAGACTTCTATTCTTGGATACCTACTGGAAAGAATTTCAGGTAAGCACCTCAAGTTTTCGGAGTTATGTGTGTTTTAAGCATGAACATCCATACCAATATTATAATTGCAAAAGTGTGTCTGTCTTCTGTCTGCTACGCTTTCATGGCCAACCTGTTCAACAGATTTTGGTGAAATTTGGTATAGGGAAAGTTTGTATCCCGGAGAAGGACAAAAGCTAGGTACTTTTGTCCCGAAAAATTAAAGAGTTCCCGCGGGAACCAAAACCCTCAATCCACGTGGACGTAGTCGCGGGCATCAGCTAGTAATTAATATATTTAACAGTGACGGACCCGTCACTGTTAAATATATTCCCACCGTACCCGTACCCGTACCCGTACAGTGGGTCTGAAGCGATCTTTCTCATT
The DNA here is from genome assembly GCA_923060345.2 of Erebia aethiops. NCBI lineage: Eukaryota > Metazoa > Arthropoda > Insecta > Lepidoptera > Nymphalidae > Erebia > Erebia aethiops. Next base: position 27,976,271 of record OV281084.1, on the reverse strand, counting down.
CTAGCAACCATCAAATCATCAAATCATTTCTAAGAAGTGAACCGGCGATGGAGGGATGTTGATGAAACTATATTTTTGAAAGTTATATTGTGGGTAAGTTCACATAATTAGAACTTTAATACCTACTTGACACTGGTGGCGATTGTGCTGTTTTGGCACAACAGAAAGCCAGAAAACAAGAAAAAAATAAGAAATTCAAATTTTCTCCTCTTTAATAAAGGTACATTTAAATCAAGAGTGAATCTCTAGGCAAGCTCGCTCCGCTTTAGTCTGCATAACCACCTGCAAGCAAATCCGATAGCAGCCAAGCGCTAGCCTATACATTAAAAAAATCAATGCACCCGTAGTCACTGGATTAATCTTGTACATTATATTATGAAGCTATATCCAAAAATGTACTCAAGCTCACACACAGGGAAAAAAAACCGCCCCGAAGCTGTATATAAGGGAATAATATACCTACATCATACACAGTTGTCCGCAATGGCTGAGTGGGACACAACGAAAGTTTTCTAATAAATCATGGCAGCACACGAACGCGGCTTAGCGACCTCACTCACACCGAAGCGTAGCATAGGAAACCATTGTTTTGATAAAAGTCATGTCGACCCGACTGAATTTCGGCTACAGCGGCCAATATATTCAGAGATTTTGGCGACCTCCCTGGAGCAGTGTTGAGCGCTTTTATCTTAACGTGTGGAGGTCCCGGGTTCGATCTCCGGCAGGGTCAATTTGGGAATTTATAATATCTGAATTTTCCCTGGACTGGCCAGGTGAGAGGCTTCGGCCTTGGCTAGTTACCACCCTACCGGCAAAGACGTGTCGCCAAGCGTTTTAGCGTTCCTGTTTGATGCCGTGTAGAAACTGATTAGGGGTATGGGTTTAATAATATAACTGCCATGCCCCTAACGAATCGAAACATTTTCCACGATTATTCTGAGAACGAGTGAGTTATTATTATTATTATTCTAAGTGATACGCTGTCAAATACGTAAACAAGAAAATTTTTCATGAAAATTGAAAATAATACCCTTTTAAGGATTTTAGCTATTTGCAAACGTATATTGTTAAATGGAAAATGTTAGAAACTACCAGATCTTTAATAAAAATATAGCAAGCACCATTAATAGTGAAATATATTGAAGCCATTTGAGAAGACCTAAAGCAAATCATAATGGTCATGATGGAAAGTGTATTTTCAGGAAACAGTTTCAACTCTATCCTTGATCGACTAGCAGACAAATTGGAACTGATTCGGTTTTATCCAGCGTGAAATCATATAAAAAGTAAAATAAAGAAGAAAATACGAAGTATCAAATAATACTTATATACATACTTATATTTATTTATATTCATTTTAAGTTACTTTATTGTGTTTTTTTTAATTTGTCTTAAGTTATTCTTTTTTGTGAATGTATTTAACTGTTGTGAATGCAGTCCGTGACCCAATCTTGTGATGGCACGTCGAACTCGACCCATACATGTACACAGTGCAACAAGTCTTTTAAATCTTTGAAAGGCCTCAACATACACTCCTCAAAAACACAAAGGAAATGTATTAGCCAAAACAGTTCACCTTTAGACATCCATCCCATTATTCCTAGTGCGCCTACTTCTGTAGCCAACGATCAAACTCCTTTCCACACATATCTTAGCCATTTGAAAAATAGTATACCCATAGTTAAAAGAATCCCTCGAGGAGCTCGAATAACCGTTGCTACACATTTGTCACAATTAATCCAGAAATGTTACATAAGCAATTGTACTCAAGACTGGCAGAACCTATTTTTATTTTCTTACAGCACACTACATATAATAAAAACTGATGAACCGAATTTATCCTTAACACAAAAGATTAAGAATAACTGTGCTGTAAGCTCCTCGCCTTCTCCCGCACCTCTAATCAAACATGATGCCCCTCGTAATCGTAACAAAATCATCGAAAACAAAATCTGTGACGGAGATCTCAAAGGTGCCGCTCGCCTTTTGTTCTCCAACGACGTGCTATCACCAGATACCCCTGACACCCTTCAGGCCTTACAGACAAAACATCCTCCAGCTCCAGTAAATCCATATTTTCTCGACCCACCAACAGCAGGGCAAGCATGCCTTCAAATTCGAAACAAAGATGTAAATGATGCCATTTTATCTTTCAAACCAGGTTCGGCTGCAGGTTTGGATGGAATCTCACCCCAGCATTTGAAAGACTTAACATCGCATTCTGTGGGTGATGCAGGCGAGCAACTTGTAAATTCGATCACTAAATTAATCAATTTTATGTATTCCGGTAATGTAAATCCAGAAATTGTTCCCATTCTTTTCGGCGCGAACCTCATTGCCCTCACCAAAAAGGACGGAGGGGTGAGACCAATTGCTGTTGGATCAACACTACGACGTCTGGCCTCCAAAATTGCTGTTCGACATATTTTACCAAAATTAAATTCGGAGTTTGAACCCGTACAGTTAGGCTTCGGTGTAAAAGGAGGGTGTGAGGCAGCCGTTCATGCCCTACGCTCTTTCCTAACTTACGGACAGCCTGACGTGTTGCTCAAAATTGATGTCAAAAATGCATTCAATTCGGTAAATAGGGAAACCCTGCTGACGGAAATAAAACAACATATACCGGAAATATATAATTATCTTCTTCTCAGTTACGCTGACCCTACAAAATTGTTATATCGTTGTAATGAACTGTCCTCGGAAGTAGGTTGTCAACAGGGTGATCCCCTTGGGCCTGCAATTTTTAGTTTGGCTATAAATCCGATAATCAAAAATTTAAATTCTAAATTCAACGTTTGGTATTTGGACGACGGAACCCTAGGAGGTGACGTGGATACTGTGTTTTCGGACCTTTTTTTAATAAAAAATAAATTTGAAGCCATTGGTTTGGAGCTTAATTTTAGCAAATGCGAACTTTTTATAAATAATTGCGACTTAAATTTAAATGACGTAAAACAAAAATTTAATATTTTGGCTCCAAATATTAAAATAGTTAACAGTAACTCCCTTTACCTTTTAGGTTCTCCAATTTTTGATCAATCTATTTCTGAATATATTAACAATTCAATTACTAAATTTCAAAATTCTGCTGACCGTCTCCTTGAAATTAGTCCACATTATGCACTTTGCATCTTAAAATTCTGCCTTTTCGTCCCAAAATTTACGTATGTGCTCCGTTGCTGCTCCTTTTGGAACCACCCAGATTTATTGACACATGTAGACGACTTAATCAAAATTAGCTTAGAATCGATTCTTAATATGCAGCTGAACGAGCAATCTTGGACCCAAGCATCCCTACCCATCCGTTATGGTGGTTTAGGGATTCGCAAAATTTCCAGTGTCGCTTTACCAGCTTTCCTATCTTCTGTCCATAGTTCAGCAAAACTCATAGGTAAAATTTTAAGGGCATCCCCTTCAAACTTTGAGATTGCTGGCTTGGAAGAAGCTAGAAACGCTTTCTTAATTGCATGCCCAGGTCAAAATTTTCCAGTTTCTCCAAATTCACAGAGGAGCTGGGATGACATAAACTGCAAATTAATTTATGAAAATCTTTTGAGCTGTAGTACAGGTTCGGCGCGTGCTAGGCTTTTGGCTGTGGGTACGCATGAGGCCGGCTACTGGCTTCACGCGTACCCTTCGTCAAATACAGGAACTTTTCTTGAGCCTGACACGCTCCGAATCGCAACCTGTCTACGGCTTGGGGTTCCGGTCTGCGCTCCTCATAAATGTCCCTGTGGCAGTGATGTCGACAAGCTAGGACATCACGGACTGTCATGCCAAAAAAGTGCAGGGCGCTTCTCGAGACATGCCGCGCTTAACGATATCATACGTCGGTCCCTTGCCACCGTCAACGTGCCAAGTCTACTTGAGCCGACTGGTATTGCAAGAGACGATGGCAAGAGACCGGACGGTATGAGTTTGATTCCATGGAAGATGGGCCGGGTGCTGGTATGGGATGCAACCTGTTCAGACACGCTGGCCCCTTCCCATCTACATGGAACCAACAACAGAGCTGGTGCGGCTTGTGAAGCGGCTGAAAAAGCTAAAGCATGCAAATACAGGGGTCTAGGCTCCGAATACGATTTTGTCCCATTCGGTGTCGAGACCCTTGGTCCGTGGGGTCCTAGCGCTATAAGGCTTTTTAAGGAAATAGCAAAAAGGTTAGTCGACATCACAGGAGACCGAAGAGCTGGCAGCTACCTCGGACAAAGAATAAGTCTAGCCATTCAAAGGGGGAACGCTGCCAGTATCTTTGGAACCTTGCCTAAAGGGACTCCTTTTAATAATATATTTTAGTTGTTATATTATTATTTATTTATTTTTAAGATTTTTAGATGTATTGTAATATTAAGTATGTTTAGTATATTCTGAGAACTAAGAATAGATCGTTCAGTTCATACTTAGTCATCTGCATAAAATGTAAAGTTTACGATACGCGCCGGTGTGGCATAAAATGTAAAGTTTACGATACGCGCCGGTGTGCAGGGCGGCGACCAAAAACGAGTGAAATGATCCCTTTTGTCCGCAAAATTATCCGCGAGTCTGTTCGCGTCTCTTCCACAAAACTATACCCATTTAGATAAAGTTTCTGGGACAAATAACAATTTTCAACTACTTTTGGTCCAAAAATTCAATGGTAACTGAATTAAATAAAAAGCGGGAACATAAACAATAAACATCCATACTTAATATTATAAATGCGAAAGTGTGTCTGTCTGTCTGTCTGTCTGTCTGTCTGTCTGTCTGCTACGCTTTCACGGCCCACCTGTTGAGCCGATTTTGATGAAATTTGGTACAGGGGTAGATGGTATCCCGGGGAAGGAAATAGGCTACTTTTTATCCCGGAAAAATAAAGAGTTCCCGCGGGAATAAAAAAAACTGTCTCTTCACCCGATTTTGATAAAATTTGGTACAGGGGTAGATGGTTTCCCGGGGAAGGACATAGGCTACTTTTTATCCCGGAAAATTAAAGAGTTCCCGCGGGAATCAAAAATCTTAATCCACGCGGACGAAGTCGCGGGAATCATCTAGTATAATATAAATGTTTATTGACCAACACAAGCTCAAACTTATACAAACAAAGTAATTAGTAAACGTACCTATCTGTACTATGAGCATCCTTGTGCTTAAACTATGTGTCGTCAATGGGCATAAAAATATGGGGGATTTGCAAAAAACATAAGTAAAACTTCGTATTGTTTTCACATCTTGGACTCTATAGTTCTATCACTCTAATGAGAGATGGTGCGTTTCAAGGTCGCGTCTGTAGTTTTATTTATCTCTTTGGCGGTTAGTACGTCGTAAAAACAACGGTATATTATTTTTTGTCTGATTGGTAAATAGACAAACAGAATACAGATTTGTTCTTAAATAATTATCTGTCTTGTTATTCAGTGCTTGATTAAATATTTGGCATATTTTTAACGAACAGTCGAAAATATATTCGCTTCCGTTTATTGAAAGGCAATTAATTTGAAATCGGACTCGGTGAAAATTTCGGCGATTAAATTTGATTTTAATTACAACAACGAGTATAGCTGTTACAATGTTTTACATTTGTTTAATATTTTACAGGATTGTAACACTAACAACAAATTAGTAACATTTCGATGAAATTGAGTTTTTAGTCTAGTTGAATTGTTGAAAGTTTATCAATTTGCTTCTTACTTATCGTATGTATAGTGCGCTTATTTTAGCACTTTATTTCCTATAATAACCCCTATTCTTATGGGATGGATATTTAAAGTTTTTGACGACTTTACCCAAAAGGGTAACTCCGTCAAATCTAAACCGATTTTGAAGAGTCTTTCTTCTTTAGAAATTTCATTTAGATATGAGGAATAGTATGGATATTGAAGGTGAAAATCCTTAACGAGTAACAGTAAATCCTAAATAATATTGTGGGTATTTTTTATGTAAACTAATATACTTACGGTCAACGCCACCCGCAACCACGGGGCGCGTCGCAGTGTGAGATTCACCTTACCTGTAAAACCCACGAATAAATTGCATTACTTCAAGTTTGCGTTCACCACCCAATTTTAATAAAGCACCGTTTACACTGTACAAATGGCACGGAATTAATTTAGAGCCGACTGCCTCACTGTCTATCGATAGCCTAATAAGTTTGGGGTGTGCTGGTTTTTAATTAAATCTAGACTGATATATTGAATCGACACGCTTCGGTTGTGTAAGAAATTACGTGATATTAATTGGGAGTTTACCTTTTGTTATTGTTTTGGCTTTATTGGATAAATGGGTTTAAATATTTAACTATGGAGGCTGGCCTACCTACTGTTCCGCCATTTTTTTTTCTAAATCACGGCCATTCCTAAAACCTGAATTAATTAATAACTATTAACAAAAAACAAGCAAGTATTTTATGTATAAACAATAAAATACATTCAACCAACATTTCAATGATTTTATTAATTCTTCGACAATACCTAAATCAACTTACAACAAATGTTTAATGGTAGTTAAATGATGTCAATGAGATGTCAATGGAAAAAATTTTGCTCGCTTCCAAATTTTTATTTATAAATATTGGGCTCGGTATTTTGGATTATTATTGGCATCAAATTGGCGCTTATTCGCGAAATACCCCGTGGTATTATTTTCACTGTTTCTCGATATGCGATATTAACAGTCGTTTTTGTTTCAGAGCGAGGCGTTGCCACGCGGTGTCACGGTTTCCAGGGGCCTCAGCGGGCAGTCGCCTGCTCTGCAGGCCTTCTGGTTGCCGTTGCCGGGGCTTAGCGCGCTTATAGACGCTATTGTGTAGTGTTTTAGTTTTTTCTATTTTTTCTTTTGTTGTGTTGTGAAGTATGATCACTAGTGCATCTCAAGTTGAGTACATAGAATGCCCACACTGTAGCGATGGCAAGCTGTTTAAAGGTCGTAGAGGCCTTAACATACATATCGCACGATGTCACGGACCACCAGCAAGGCCTTTAACTTGCCCAAATTTCGTGTGCGATCAAACGCAAACAGGAAGTCAAAACCAGGTACCCTTCGAAATTTTATTATCCAAATATAATCAAAATATTCCTTTAATAAAACGCATTCCGCGAGGGGCGAGAATATCATTGGCTAGATCCTTATCGCATACAATCCAAAATGTCTTATCAAATTCACTTTTGGCTTGGCAAAATCTTTTTTTGTTTTCATATAAACATTTTTCAGTAAATAAATCAGAAAGCGGGTCGTTATGTTCAAAATTAAAAAAAAATTGTTCGGTTGATCGCGTTTTCCAAATTCCTGACTGCTCATTTCGAACACAAAATTACAATTTAAAAAAAATTGTGGAAAACAAGGTTATGGATGGGGATCTTAAAAACGCAGCCCGCATTTTGTTTTCTAATGATACGCTGGCTCCATTTAATGATGAAACGCTAGAAGCCTTACATGACAAGCATCCTTTACCAAATCCCGACTCTTTGCTTCCAGACCCACCTTCAAATGTTTCATTTTTACAGATAAAGGATGAAGAAACTTACGCTGCGATAATGTCATTCTCCAGTGGCTCTGCTGGTGGCATGGACGGCATAACACCACAACATCTAAAGGATCTTGTGGGAGTTACTGCTGGGGACGCCGGCAAGGCGCTTCTGAGTGACATTACCAGACTTTGTAATTTTATGTTATCTGGCGAGGTAAATTCATCCTTTTTGCCATTCCTTTACGGTGCGAGGCTCTGTGCTTTTAATAAAAAGGACGGTGGGATCCGGCCCATCGCTGTTGGCTGCAGTTTTCGCCGTTTGGCATCAAAATTAGCGTGTAGACACATAGTTTCGACCCTAAAGGATAAATTCCAACCTATTCAAGTTGGATTTGGCAGTAAAGGTGGTTGTGAGGCAGCGGTGCATTCGGCTCGTACTTTCTTAGCGAATGGCGAGGTTGAGGTACTGCTGAAAGTAGACGTAAAGAATGCTTTTAATTCATTGGACAGGGCAACTCTGCTTAACGAAGTTTTAACACAACTTCCCGAAATTTACCCGTATGTTTGGCAATGTTACAGTTCTGCTTCAAAATTATTTTTTGGAGATGGCGACATTAAGTCCTCTGTAGGTGTTCAGCAAGGGGATCCCTTAGGTCCAGCCCTGTTCAGCTTAGGGATCCACAACCATATCTCAAATTTAACATCTAAATTTAACATATGGTATCTTGACGATGGAACCATTGGAGGCAACGTGGATGATGTTCTAAAAGATCTTAACAATGTTAAGCAACAATTTGGCAAAATTGGTTTAGAACTAAATTTTTCCAAATGTGAACTGTTTTTTACAGAAAATCTGTCGCAAGATAGAATATTATCGGCTTCTGAATTATTTAACGAAATTGCCCCTAATATTAAGATCCTTGATAAACATTCACTTTGTCTTCTTGGTGCTCCTCTTTTTAACGAAGCCATACAACCAATCTTGGACAAAAAAGTCAAAACATTTTCGGCACATTCTGACAAATTGGGCGATCTAAATTCTCACATTGCATTTTCGATTCTAAAATATTGCCTATTTGTACCTAAATTAATTTATATTCTCCGTGCGAGCCCAATTTGGAAATTTCCTGGACTACTCGATATCATGGATGCCACCTTAAGAGATACGCTAGAAAAAATTCTAAATTTATCTTTTGATGATCAGTCCTGGAATCAAGCTACTTTACCGGTCAAGTATGGTGGCATCGGCGTGAGAAAAATTTCCAGTGTTGCTCTTCCGGCTTTTCTGTCCTCTGTGCATAGTATAAAAGAGCTTAGTTCTCAGATTCTTAATTCTAATTCAGTTTCATTGATCTATGCCACAGAGGCCCTAGATAGTTGGAAGCTCAGGTGTCCCAATGACGACATCCCGAAGGAATGTTTCACACAAAAACTTTGGGATGTGCCGTTGGTTCGGCTGACACATACAAATTTGGTTCAAAATCTTACGAGTGAAAGAGATCGAGCAAGGCTTCTAGCCTTATCTGAAAAAGAATCCGGGTATTGGCTTCATGCCTTGCCATCGAAAAATCTCGGCACTCTTTTAGATAATGAAAGTTTTCGTGTGGCTCTAGGTCTCAGATTGGGAACACCCCTGTGCTACGAGCACAGATGCCCGTGTGGAAAAGAGGTTGATAAATTTGGAATTCACGGACTCTCTTGCCAAAGGAGCGCTGGTAGGCTTTTTCGGCATGGCTCTCTCAATGATACGATCAAAAGGGCTCTTGCCACCATAGATATTCCTGCGCTCATTGAGCCGGCAGGGATTAGTCGGGATGATGGCAAGAGACCTGATGGATTGACGCTGGTTCCCTGGGAACGGGGACGGGCGCTAATGTGGGACGCAACATGCGTAGACACATTGGCCCCGTGTCATATCAGGGAGACAGCATCAAGGCCGGGAGCCGCAGCAGAAAAGGCTGAAACCGGCAAGCGGCGGAAGTATGCCTCTCTCATAGAGAGTTACATATTTGTTCCGTTTGCCGTGGAGACCCTGGGGCCATGGAGTCTTAGTGCCAAAAAATTTTTACGAGATATTTCACCGCGGTTAATTGCCTCATCTGGTGACAGAAGGGCTGGCTCATTTTTTGCGCAAAGGATCAGCCTGGCTGTCCAGCGCGGAAATGCAGCCAGCATTCTTGCCACCATTCCACGCGGGCATGATTTATATAGTAATTAGGTTAGGCTAGCTAGCATTAAGTTCTATTGTATTATTTTCAATAAAGGTTAAATGCTTAAAAACTTACAACAATAGTTTAAACATATTTCGGTACGAAAAACAGTATTGTTTTAATATTGTTGACGTTCTTGTTGTAGAATTATAATCCTTATTTTAGGTATGTCAAGGTACGTGACATCAAACTGTCATTTTGAAATAATAATGCTCAGTCCCAGAACATCTTAGAAGTTAGAAGCAAGTAACACCAAATGTCACCCTTCTCAGTTCCCCAATTGGCAAGATGTTAGCTTCATAATAATTCTCCTGCTAAGCGCGCAACTTGAACCGTTGATGATTATAAGACCGTAAGAGTTAATCAAACTTTGGCTGTGTTTAGTCATTTGTATTGCCAATCTGAGGAATAGAGCCCCTACCATTGATCTCCAAATGATATTATTAAACTACAGTGTTTAGTTACACAGTCTAGTCAGTAGAACTAGAAAGACGAGACGAGGTGATAGTGTTGCTATTTGGCGGGTCTGGGACCGAATTCTGAGTACACACAAAATGTTCGCAGCAAATTTTATTGTGCGTTTTATGCAATTAAAATATTATAACTGCAACGGAAGAAAATATCTTTAGTAAACCAGTATGCCTGACAAGGTCTCCATAATGTTCTCAAAGGTGTTTGAAATCAGCTTATCTACATTTTGGCCTACAACTACAATGGGCGAAGCGATGACCTTCCTGGCGCATAGCATGTTGAATTGTTGTCTTAAAAGCGAGAGGTTCTACCTCACCAGGGTAAATTTCGAGAGTTTATAATTTCTGAATTTTGGCTAGTTTGATCTGGTGGGAGGCTTCGGTAGTAGCTAGTGACGACCTGGCAGGGTCGTTACAATCTCGACCGTACCAATCTCGATTCAAGATCTCAAGTTCGATTCAAACGTTGAATCGAATATGAGATACCATAGTAGTGGTACAATGAGCAACAACGCGACTTAGCAACTGTTGCGAACTTTTCGAATCAGAGTCGCAACATTGCCACCATGTTCCCGCAATCTTTTGATGTATCGATGTAACTATTGTTATTACCTCGCATTATTGCCTCGTGCTCAAACTTCGCGAGGTAAATCAATTTTAGTTTTAGTTTACTGTTCGCTTTGTAGCTTCCAAGATCGAGCTTACAACTAAATAACAAATATTCCGAGCTAGAATGTAACAGGTAAGAAATATCCTAAAATAATGTCTTTTTTTTCATTACAAGTTAGCCCTTGACTGTGATGTCACCGGATGGTAAGTGATAATGCAGTCTAAGATGGTAGTGGGCTAACCTTTTGGGAGTATTTCTACACGGCATCGTACCGGAACACTAAATCACTTACGTCTTTGCCGTCTTTGCCGTCAGACCAGACCAGATAAAATTCATTAATTCAAAAATAATAAATTCCCAAATTGACCCTGCCGTGAATCGAACCCGGGACCTCCGCACGTTAAGACAACAGTGCTCAGCACTGCACCAGGGAGGTCGTCAAAAGGTCCTAAAAGAATGTAAAAAATGATTCGATTTTTTCATATGTGGTCCTAATTAGAGCTGGTAAACAACAAAGTTTAAATAATATCCTCTGTAAAACTCTAAATCAAGTAAACAATAGATACTTGCACAAGTGTGTAATAGGTACGAATATACTACAGTTAAAACTCATAACTGGAATTTTCGCAGACACGCGGACGAAGTCCCGGGCATCAGCCAGTTTTTAATAAATTGTATCCGTAAAATCAAAATATATGAAATAGGGCAGGGAATAGCAGCTGTGCGGAAATGTGTCGACGTTGCTGTAAACCAAAATATATGAAAATAAAATACATATTTGAATGAAATAAAGGTTATCACCCTCAGTTATCAGTAGGGGACCATACTGCCAACGCTTAAAGCCATGTTTTTTCATTACTGTTGACTTTCGTGTTTTAGAATTATAATCCTTATTTTAGGAACGTCAAGGTACGTGACATCAAACTGTCATTTTGAGTAATATTGCTAAAGTATTGCTTTATGAGTTGGTAAATTAAACTTTATATTATAATCAAGTCTGGAAATTGCTGGGGAAATAGCGGTCCTGTAATTCTAATAGATAAGCCACTTTAATTGGCAATGATAATAATATATTTAATTTGTTTCGTTTACCAGTGGTGACCAGTACTAGGGTCGCGATGATCGGTATGCACACGAATAAATATTTTTATTTCCCGGAAAATTAAAGAGTCCCTATTAGATTAAAAAAACTAGCCACTGAGACGTTCAAGTTATTTAAATTTTTTTATTAAAGTGAACGCTAACCTTTATACGTAAGCAGTGACATTGTTTTGCATAAAAAGTGGAACAATACTGCCTCCTGGAGAACCGCCAACCGGACGGCTGACCGGGTATCTGTTATGTCGAGTTTAGTACACTAGACATTGATATCAAAACTTCAAAGAACGCTGATGAATTAAAATATTTACTTCTTAGATTTACGTAGTGCACACTGTAAGACTGTTTATTTTTTTAATGGACGATCAAACTCAAACTCATTGAGTTTTTCAAATAATTGTAGCCAAATGCAAATCAACCAAATTCGTAAGTCCACTCGCTTCTCTTGCTTGAACGATCATTTCCGCAGGTCGCCTAGAAACTAAAATGAATTCACTAACTCCATTCCAAGTATTCCGCCCGCTTTACATTAACGTACGACTGCTTCTTGATAACTTTCGATTTTATATTTATTTTTTAATTTATTTGTTAGTACAAAAATTAAATCTATCCCAGGTACTCGGCCTTATGCGATAGATAAGCTTAAATTATTTACAATAAAAATAATATAACGTATTATAATATTTTATTACCTACCTTATTACTTTTATAAGTACCTATCAAATTACATAAGTACTAACTTAATTTCAGAAAATATGGCCTCATTCCACAGCTCTATAACACACACAGACACACAAACACACACACAAAAACACATACCTAATTGCTTTTAACTGTGCTTTTTTCTAGTTCGTCTTACATTATTTTATTTTTGTATTTTTTGCGTGTTTAATTATTGTTGATTTGGCATTTAGTATTATAGTTGTAAATCTGCATTTTCATATTTTGTCAACTGTAAATTGTTTGTTTATAGAGTAGGAAGACACTGTCTCCTGTAACACAGTTTTTACTACCTCAGGAGGCAGGGTCTCACACTATTGAAACTTTGTAATCAGTTTTGGCAAATAAAGATTTATTTATTTATTCCTTGTCAAAACAACATTAGATTTTCCATTATCATCAGAACATCTAATCTATGCCAAATTTCAGCTTTCCAGGTCTAAAGCCAAGTGTTAAAGAGTCAGTCACTGAGTGAGTGAGTCTTTTTATCGTATTAGATTTGAACTTGCAACAAAACCATGCTGCACCTGTGTATCTTTGCTGTTTCTCATATCAATAGCAGCCGAAGTAGAAATTTAAATTTTTATGCCACTCCGTTGTCCTGGCAAACTTACAAGACACTGCACTTAGAACGGCCGTCGGCGCTGGTTACAAGTAAAACAGCTGTCATTAATTTTTAACCTGCTAAAAAATGAGGTTTTTACCCGACTACGGCATAGCCAGAAAGAAGGGTAATGATTTTAGCAGTCTACTTGCTAATGTCTGCAGCTAATTCCGCGTGGAATAAGTCTCATTTGTTTCTCATGAGAACTCCTTTAATTTACCGGGATAAAAAGTAGCCTATGTGTTATTTCAGACTATAATCTCTATGTGCCAAATTTCATCCAGATCCGTTCAGCCGTTTTGGCGTGATTGAGTAACCATTCATCCATCCAAACTTTTGCATTTATAATTATTGGTAATATCTGGATAACCGAGCTTTCGGTTTCTTCACGGTATCGTTTAGAAAACTAAAACACTTAGCGGGTTATCATTACCGGTAGGGTAGCCATGGCCAAAATCTCCTGAAAAAAAAAACATTTTCCAAGCTGCAAACTCGTAGCATCGTCGTCTCTACGTTAAGCAATAAAACGTCAAACTAGATTGCCTCCTGGAGACCCGCCAAACGGACTAGACCGATATCTTTTACGCGTCGAGAGTCCTACACTGGGGCGGAAGAAATTTAAATTTTTATTCCACTCTATTGTTCTGGCGAATTTGCAAGACGCTGGGTCTATTGGGAGCAGACCTCTTTGCGGGTTACTGTTGGCATTTGTTTCGTTTAATTTGAAACTTTAAACTTACACTGGTCTTCGAGCAGAAGACTACACAAGAAGAACACGGAAATAAAAAAATATAACTTTGAATAAATTGGAAGTTTAAAATTCAAACAACTTTGGTTTAAACCTTATTATTGTGTAATAAAAATGGATTTTCTTCTATTAAAATAATAGTGTAGTAATTAAACCTCCATAGCCTCTGACCACGACAGTTGTTGATAGTACTGTTAACTCAAATTAGGATGTTAACTTAATGTTATTATATTATATGTCTATAAACACAGCTTAAGCATATTATATTCTTAACACAGCGTAAGTATAAAATAGTCATACAGTGGATGGTCGCCCATACAAATGACAGACCCGGCTACCTCGATAGTTGTAGCACTTAGGGATACGGTACACTCACCTATGTTTTTTTTTAATTTTTATAGCGAGCCATTGATGTAGAATTTTTTTAGTAGTACTCATTCTATTTCAATGTAGCGAGCAAACGCGCAGCCGGGTCACCTGATCGACAGTGATTACCGCCGCCCATGAACATTTGCAGCACCAGAGGAACCGCAAATTTGCTGGCTTTTTAGAAATTTGTTTATCCGGCCTTTGAAGACAACCCTATTTTAATAATTAGGGAACACAGGAGATGGAAGCTGATTCCACAATTTGCAGTGACGTAGCAGAAATGATTGAGAAAGTTTGCAGAAAACTGCATACAATTTCACATTAAAGTGACGAATTTTGTCTTAAAAATTAGGCCAGTTTTCACCACAGAAAGTCTATGTGGTACGATTGCAAAGTAATCGTGCATCGTAATCGTGCAATCGTACATGCTCCGGTATCGGAGTGAAACGTACGTTGAAGGTATTTTGGAGGATTTATGTGGTGTGGTGAATATGGCGAGCTGCAAGTTCAAGTTACGCACTGTACCACATAGATTTGCCTTCTGTGGCGGATTATAGCGAATTTATTATTATTATTTTTACTATAGAACCGCAAGGCATCGACAAGGTCTGCACCCCTACGCAGTCGAAATTCTCGTACGAAGCGATTTGCTTCCTCGTTTCTAATTCGAACCGCTAGGATATGGCTTGCGGCTTCCGTTTTCCCCTCCCGCTTTAATATAGGTACCTTCAAATCAAGAGTGAATCGGCATCTTCTAGGCAAGCGCGCTCCATCTTAGGCTGCATCACCACTTGCATGCAAGTCTGATTGCAGCGAAGCGCTAGCCTATATATTAAAAAAAAAAATTAACTTCTAGTTTTGTCAAGATCGTTTCTCCTTAGACTGTGTTCTTACAGAGGACCGACTCCCATAAAAATTACAGACTAGGCTTCATACCTACCTCTGTACTTTGACCTCAAAGCTGCTTACTAACTTTGTACTAGAATTACGGAATTTTGTATGGAAAATCCCTTTTCAATTTGAAAAGACCTAGAGAGTGGCCCATGTTAGTTTTACCCTGGGAAATCAAAGAATTAGCACAGGGATTTGGAAACCGTAAATACACGCAGAAGTTAAGAAAAACATACTATAAACAAGTTTTAATACAGCTCACAAGTGCCGAAAAGCACCTATACCTAGTCAAAAGCTCAAAAAGTCTCTTTATGTGGTACAGTCGTAAAAACTTAAAAGGCTACCAACTCTATCATCTAGTCTCTATGGAAATCTGTGTTGGCTTTTATGATTCTACTGTGGAATGGAGATTCTTGATTTCATGAATAAAATACAGATAAAGTACCTGCTAAGTTTGCCAATGAAAAATAAATTACCTTTTTTTCTGAAAATGCTTTTTGCATTGGTCTTTTTGTTGTTTGTTTATTTTTAAATCGCATATTGAACGATTAAATTTGTATGTTATTTAGAATCTATACTAATGTTATAAATGCGAAAGTTTGGATGGATGGATGGATGGTTGGATGGATGTTTATTACTCAATCACGTCAGAACGTCTGAACGGATCTGGATGAAATTTGGCACAGAGATAGATTATAGTCTAAAATAACACATAGGCTACTTTTTATCCCGGAAAGTTTAATAGCTACCGCGGAACCAAAAATCTCAACCCACGCGGACGAAGTCGCAGGCATAGGCATATTATGTGCTAGTGGAGAAATATAAGCAACGAGCTAACATCGATCCTTACATTATAAAAATTCGAAAGTATGTCTGTATGTCTGTCTATCTTTGTACATAAGCATAATAAGTTTTACTGAACGCCATTATGAAAACAAAAGCGCCATCGACCATGCCAGCCTCCAAACCTTTTTAAGCTCATCTTTAGTCTAGGCCCATAACTCTAGGACTTGCCTCGTTAACTGCTTCGTTGGTCTAGTGGTTAGCATTTTCAACTGTGGTTGACGAGGTCCCGGGTTCGAATCCTGGGTCGGGATATAACAAGTATTGGGTTTTTCTAACAGCAAATTCTCAGTATTAGCCCGGAGTTAGGAAGTTAGCGGTGTTTCACCCCAGTGCCTCGGAGATCGTGTTAAGCCGTCGGTCCTGCGCCTGATCGCTCTCTGGTCATGTCGGATTTTCCGTCCCATCGGGCTTTGAGAGTAAAGGAACAAAGAGTGCACCTGTGTACGCGCACACACTTGTGCACTATAATATATCTCACTCAATCTCTCGCTAATCGCTCTGGAGATAGGCCGCCGTGGCCGAAATTCGGTCGGGAGGACATTATTATTATTATTAAATCTAGGACCCAAAGCATCTCCACCTACGAGGAGCTAAGTAGTTCAATGTTACTTACTCGAAAACATTAAAAAAGGAAAAATAAATGAATGGTAATCTCTGTTACGGCTGTGGGCAGACAAAGGGTACAATTAGCCACAAAATTACTTGAGCAATTAGTAACAGCTGCGTCAGACCAGTGAATTGCGGGCCATTTTAATTTTTTTCTATTTCCTTTTTGACTGTACAACTAAAGCTGTTGCCACATTTAATACAGGTCGGTTGCGATAGCGAAATCAAACAATTCAAATTTTCAAAGTTATGTCCGTTCTTTGAAATGAAATATCACTTGTTACAAACAGTGAAGAAACCTGCGGCCTGTTCACGAAGGTGAGTGAAGTCTGGCAATCCGCACTTGGCCAGCGTGGTAGACTATGACTAAGACCATTCCGAGAAGTGACACGTGCTCAGTAGTATGCCGGCAATGGAGTGAAAAGAGAGAGAGAGAGAGAGATAATGAATCTTATTCGTTAATTGTGGTGGAACCTTTAGGTGCCTACTGTCAGTTCAAGCCGTTCAGTAACACTGTCGGTCCCATTGAGATTTGAACAATCGGGCTGATTTCAAGGGGAACCTATAATTATTTTGTCGTTTTTCTTCAACGTAGCATTTATTTCCGCCCAGTGGGACCGAGCTCGCTCAGTCGAACCCTGTTTTGACAGCCTACCGGGTTTATATATGCAAGTATAATTCCTGTGGTACTTGGTGACATTTTTTGACATGGTCAGGTGATGTGGGTCGACCACGTGGATGTTTTTATTATTATTTGTGTTATCATTTTTCTCATATTAACCAAACCCATGGGATTTACCCGAAAATCCTTTCTTTGGGGTTGTTTACGTCAGCAAGCGACAACATACAACTTATTATTTTCACATTTATTCCCGTATACGCGAAGTTTTATATGAGTACGTGGATTTAGGCTTTTGAAGATCTCGTGGAAACTTTTAAATTTTCTCGAATAAGATAAACAAAGTTGTCTCTGTTGTTTAGGAGCTTTCGTTATGATCGTTTCATCGAGCTGTGAAACGAGAGAATACCTTTCGCTTCAATTGGATTGCGAATTAAGTCAGAATATTTGATTAATTAAAATATAATAATATACTAGCAGATGCCCGCGACTTGGTCCGCGTGAAATAAGTTTTGTAAATTCCCATGGGAACTCCTTTATTTTTCGGGTTAATATATAGCCTATGACACTCACAAATAATAATATGGCTTTCTATTGGGATGACATGACAGCTTAGGAAGCATTGACCTAATTCAAAAGCCGAGTGAAGGTGACAAGTGCACACACCAACTCGGGCGGTGCATGCACCCTTATGTTCGAATTATTCACACCGCGTCGCGTCGCCTTGTTATGCGATACTGCTTTGATGGGTAAACTATTTGAGCATTTGAGCGAAATAATAGATGACTTGCTTCTATCGTTAAATATTTTGTGTAATACAATAATGATCGCGTATTCAATGCGTATTTCAAGAGCGGTGATAGTATGATTGTGCAGGTTTAAGATTCCCACACCCAACTCAGGAGCTGGGATTAAAGCACGTCCACCACCTCTACAGCCCATAAACGTTCTGCTGGGCACAGGCCTCCACTCTCATAGGAGAGAGGGAATTAGAGCTTAGACCCACCACGCTGCTCCAATGCGGGTTGGCGGGCTTTAATGACTACTATCATGTTAGTGATAATAACTGGGACCGACGGCATAACGTGCTCTCCGTGCCACGGGGGTGAAACACCGCCAACTTACTAACACCGGGCTAGTAATGAAAATTACTAGTCATAAAAACCCAATACTCAATTATGGCCCAACCCGAGACTCGAACCCGGGACCTCGTCGGCCTCAGTTGAATATGCCAACCACTAGACCAAAGAGCCAGTATTTTGCTTAAATCAATAATTAAATGTCACTCAGGCACTTTAGTAAAATGCTACGAGAGTTGAACTGTCAAGTGTTTCAGGATTGATGAGTTTTTTACAGAATCAGAGTAAGTTGGTAACTGAATGGGTCACGACGCCCTGCGGTTCAAATCCAACCAATGGTAGTGACTTGCAATACATCAATTAGAAAGTTTTGTGTGTGAAAAGCACAGCAAAATGGTTGGATGTATCGAGCTAAAATTTTGAAAACTTTTCAACTCTATAAATCACTATTAGAGCGTGTGACTTTACATTTCCAGGTGGGTGTGATTCAATTGTCTTCCAACCACGCCGCAAAGTAATACTTAATTGGTTTTCTGTGCCGTGAGGGATCAACGCATCGATGTGATTTATTTCAGGCTTTAAAAATTTAATATACATATTTACATAACATTAAAAAATTTAACATTAGAACTCCTACGATGGATTTTTCAAAAACGGGACTTTGTAAGGGAGATAAAATAATTTAACTCTTTATAATATAAAACAAACTAAGTATAGCTCCATTTTATAATTGGTCGAGCATTTACGCTTAGTATGAGATTACATCTCACCAACATTGATATAGCTCGAGCGTTAAAATATTTTCGCTTTAAATTAAAATAGATCTTACCTGCCATGTTTTAAAGATCAATTTCATTTGTACGTCAGCACAGGCAGTGATCTACTCGTAAGTGGAAACCTTGCGAAATTAAAATCGGTGGTATAACCCAATCCAGATGATACTGGAATAATAAAAATAGATTTATCTTTTTACCTCTTATGATTACGGTCACTCGAGAGAAAAGGAAGAAATGAATAGAATACTAACTCTTATTCCAATAGCATCTGGATGATGTGATAGTACTGACATTTTGTCATCAAACTAACTACTTTATGCAATATTTTTGTGCATTTTTGTTCGAATTATATTAACGGTGATAGAAAATCTCATACTAAGCATACAGAGCTAAGTAATCTAATAAAGCTTTACTCACATTGGAGGTCGTAAACGCGCAGAAGCGTTGTGTTGTTGACACTTTCAGGGTTCAGCAAGTGAGTGCATAAAACGGACTTAATACTTTACCATTTTACGTAAATTTTAGTATAATCTAATACCTTTAAACGAGCAATTCTTGTATACATTTTTTTTCATGAAATTTAAAATGCAAGGGGTTTCCGGGGGCGATAAATCGGTCTAGCTAGGATTCAATTTTAGAAAATTTCATTTTATCCATGTTTTCCGGCAATGTTGTTGATGTTTTTTTTCACTTTTTTTTAAACATAATTTAATATTTTATGTAAAAAAAAAAATTATTTCCAAAAAACACGATTTATCAAAAAAAAAACTGAGCAAAGCTCGGTCATCCAGACACTAATACTAATTTAAATATCACCAATTTTTAACTAAGTGTTGGAATATCCATAGGTACTAATATTGTAAATGCGATAGAATGTTTGTTTGTTGGTTTTTACTTCAATCCGCAACAGAGTAGATTAGGGTGATTTTTTGCTGGAGAGTGACTTGAGTGACGTGAGTGGTACTCAAAGAGCTCCTCCGGAATTGGTAACCTAATTGAATTGTAACCTCAATCAATTAGCTAGTGTATTATAAATAACTACCGGGACTTCGTTTTTTTAATTCCCCCGGAAACCCCTTAATTTTCTGGGTTAAAAAGTAGCCTATTTCGCTCTGCACTATCTATACTCATGCAAAAATCACGTTAATATGTTACTCAGTTGCAGCATGATTGACAAACGAACAAACTAACACACTTTCCAATTAATAATATTAATCCGAAGTACAAAGATGACTACAGAACCCACTTCACGAAGGTCCAGTACGCCTTTAACCAAACTTGTTTATTAGCATAGTATAATAAATTCTGTTCTCTTTAAGTTTAAACACAACTCACGAGAACGAAAGTAGCGCTAAGTGCCGTCTGGGAAGGCCGATAAAAGTATTATTCTAGACCCAACGATATATGACACCAAAGATACAGAATTGGGTATTTGACAACTAGTCAAATCAGCAACTTTTTTTCAAACGTCAAAACGCGTGCTTAGTATGGATTTTGTATGAAATTTTAAGTTGTGACGTCATCAAAGAACGAGGCACTTTTTTTACTTTAATCGATAGTTTAAAATGGTGATTCAAAGTAAATCTAGCAGGGGACGTTGATATTACCACTTTTGGGAGATCCTTTATTTAATAATCACTAAAAAATATTTTATTTCACTAGTAGTCAAATACCCAATTTAATTGGGTTGGCGCCAAAGCAAATACGAATTGTTAAGCAACAAAATTTTGCCTGAAGGGTCTCAAATTTGTGATCTTTTATTTTTATTTTCCAGGCTAGTGGGTTCCCATTTTCAAAAAATTTTATATTCCTTTTTTTCTTTCTTTTATTATATTGCCCTCACAGAGCAATGAAAAAATGACAAATTACTAATCTGACAATAGTCAAATCATCGCTTAAAGTACTATGCACTTACGTTCCGTTATACCCATTGTCTACAATTATCAGTATATTTAAAAAATGCTTTGCTTTTTATAATGCCTTACGAACAAATTAAGAAGACCCAGTAGATTCAATACATAATAATATACCAAGTAATTTAATTATTCGATACAGTCTTGTTGATTTATGGCGGTTTTCCTTTAAAGGTTTACTTGACATTTTAATTAAACAAATCATAGATCCTTAATTATTATTGTTTAATTTTTTAAAGATATAAGCAATTTTTTTCTGCAGATTTTTTTACATTTGTAGCAGTATGGAAGATAATAATATTATTAAAGCAACGTTTATACTGAGAATTTTTATTTACACACTTAAATATTATAGATGTTTCTTGGTTTAGTATATCAAGGATCTGAAGCGTTTAAATGTTTCCAACTGTTATACTTACGCTGGATCTTCGGAAATACTTTGAAAATTTCAAGCTTTCTTTCTTCAACTTTCGTTCGACGTGCAGTGTTTTATCTTTTTTTAGCGATCTCATAGTATCCCGG
Organism: Erebia aethiops; assembly: GCA_923060345.2. Taxonomy (NCBI): domain Eukaryota; kingdom Metazoa; phylum Arthropoda; class Insecta; order Lepidoptera; family Nymphalidae; genus Erebia; species Erebia aethiops. Next base: position 27,954,749 of record OV281084.1, on the reverse strand, counting down.
TACTCCTTGACGATTTTTTTTAACTCCACGACTAGTTAGTCCTTGTCTGCGATGGATATAGTGATGCAGTTTAATTTGGAATTGGACAAGTTACAAGGGGTATGATAATATTATAAACTAGCTAATGCCCGCGACTTCGTCCGCGTGAATTGAGGTTTGTATGTGCTATTCCAGACTCTGTGCCAAATTTCAGCCAGATCCGTTCAACCGTTGGCGCATGATTGAGTAACAAACATCCATACATCCATCCATACATCCATCCATCCAAACTTTCGCATTTATAATATTTATTTGATTGATTGATTTTAATTTAAACCTATCACTTTCTTCTATGTAGAATCACAGCTTTAGTAACTTCGTAACCGGAACGCACAAAGACATTTTATATGGAACGCTAAATCGCTTAGTAGTTAAATCTTACTAAGGAAAAACCATGCTGGGTTTTAGGCCTTTAGCAGAACCTCCCATCGGAACAGACCTGCTAATACATCAGAAATACCTTCAAGTACCTTCAGAAGTACCTTTAAGGCAATGTGAATAGGCATCGTCGAGGTAAGCGCGCTTCAACCTAGGCCTCATCATTGCTTTGCAGCATGATCGTCATCAAGCGTAAGCCTATCTCGCAAAAAAAAAACCTAATCTGTACAGTCGGAAATAGTACCCAGGACTAAGACCGCAGCACTCATCACTGTGTTAGGGAGGAGTCCCGTTTTTTTTTCTCAAACGGAACCCTAAAAAGTTTATCCTCTTTGAAGAATATTTCCCAGTAAATGGCTCGTCCAAAGCTACTGATACTGTTAGCCTCGCGAATAGTCCTAAAACTTCCGCCGCCTTAATGGAAGGCTATAGCTCGGAATGGGGACACAAACCCGAGTGCAACTCGTTCCTTTATGTTAGGGCTAATTCTAAGGGATCGCCGTCCATCCTTTTTCCTTAATCCAGGACGAAATGTCTTCTTTTTATTCGTTGACAACTATAGGTACTAAAAAAATTCTACATCAATGTTGACAACTTAGCTTTTAATTGCCTGACGTCGTCAACCGATATACGTCCACAACTGGACATAAGACTCTTGTAGGGATATCCACATGTCGTAGTCTTGTGCCACCTGCACCTAGGTTATTAAACCAACATTAGTAAACAATTCTTAAATAAATATTAAAAATTGCGAATTTTCTGCGAATCCCAGAGAGACGCAGGTTTCAATCCTGCCGGTTCTGCAATTTGTGATAATTGTTTAGCTAAGTGTGGGTAAACACTTTAATAAAAATTAAAAAAATAGGTTGAATGTAACTGCCGCTGCCTCCCGGACCATAACCCTAAAAGGTTAGCCCACTGTAGCGGTCTTCGCAGTCCGCACATAATGCAACAGATGGCACTACTAGTAGCGCACGATGAACACAAAGAGTCTAACTCACGCTAACGAAGCGTTCTCTGAATTACGCCTATATACGACCTCCAAAGATGAACGGTCGGACCAGTGGTCCCCGAGCACAACACCCGCTCGGTGGATGATCATCCTTTGTTACGGTCGAGCCATATCACCTGCTCCCGTACATCCACCAATATTATCTTGGACTGCATCATCAATTACTATCAAGTGAGATCACTGTCATAGGCTTACTTGTAGTGGGATGAATAAAATAAAAAAGTGGACAAAAAAAAACTGTTACCCCGCCAATTATAAAGAAGTCACTTACTCTATAATCGCTCTGTATATCGGCGTATTGGGACCGATTAGTGTAAATGTGGTCGATTATTGTCTTCAATTCGCCATCGAGCTTCCAAACAAAGCATAAATATTTAAAACCGACGCTTTCATGCCAGGTTCAGCCGCAAGTGTAATGTGAAATCAATATTTGCGGTAACAATTACGGAAGAACAGGGTTCAATTAATATTTAAAATTAAAATTGCATGAAAGGTTTCAGTTAAGCAATTCGTACGAGTATATTTCTGCGTAGAATTTCTCTTTACTGTGGGTCATGATGACTTACCAACCGACACTTATTACTTATAAAATTATAAATGCGAAAGTTTGGATGGATGGATGGATGTATGTATGTATGGATGTTTTTTACTCAATCAAGCCAGAACAGCTAAACAGATCTGGATGAAATTTGGAACAGAGATAGATTATAGTGCGGAATTACACATAGGCTACTTTTTATCCCGGAAAATTAAAGAGTTCCTCGGGAAACGGGAGCGGGAAACCAAAAACCTCAATCCAGGCGGACGAATTAGCGGCTATCAGCTACAGTCAAATAAATATTATAAATGCGAAAGTTTGGATGGATGGATGTATGGATGTATGACATTACCTATAGATATTGCTATTGCGCGTCTCTGGCCGGAAGGTACGACTATTTATGTAAGCCTCCCACCAGACCAGACAAGAGAAAATTTAGAATTTAGAATTTTCCAACCTGACGACCTCCCTTGCGCAGCGCTGTTGTCTCAACGTTCGGAGGTCCCGGGTTCAAATTCATATTCAAATTCAAAATGATTTTTATTCAAATAAACTTTTACAAGTACTTTTGAATCGTCAAGTGAATCTACCACTGGTTCGATTCCCGGCAGGGTCAATTTGGGAATTTATAATTTCTGAATTTCCCCTACTCTGACCCGGTGGGAGGTTTCTGCCGTGGCTAGTTACCACCCAAGCGATTAAGCGTTCCGGTACGATGCTGTGTAGACCACATTAGGGGTATAGGTTAAATATAAATGATCCCAAACAGGTTAGCCAGCTACCATCTTGGACTGCATCATCACTTACCATCAGGTGAGATCGCAGTCAAGGGCTTGTAGTAGATGAAAAAAAACTTAACCCTGCCGATATCGAATCCAGGACTTCCCAAAGTAACACCACACTGCCCATTGAAGGTCGTCAAATACATTTAAGTTTATTAACCTAATTGGATAGAAAGTCGTAAAGATAAATCCGAATAACATTTTCATCACGAGGCATAGATAACCGTCCTATGGGATGAAAAGATTTTACGGGCCCTGCGCAGTCAGAATCAACACTTTGTAACTAAAATTTACAGCTTTCGTCGTCGGGTATACTTAGTTGATTGGTAAACTTTGTTTTGTTCGACTAGCATACGCCACTGGTCATGCTCGTTAGTCAGGGGCCGTACTGCCAACGCTCAAAGCATTACTAAAGCAATATTACTGAAAATGACTGTTTGATGTCACGTACCCTTGACGTTCCTAAAATGAGGATTATAATTCACACGATTATAATAACACGAAAGTCAACAATAATGAAACAATATGGCTTTAAGCGGTGGCAGTAAGGCCCCAGTTCCGTATATATTGTTGAAATTCCACGGACGCGTACAAAGCGATTTGCTTCCTCGTTTCTAATTGGAACCACTAGGATATGGAACACCCTTCCAGCTTCCGTTTTTCCATCATCTTGTAATATTGGTATTTTCAAGTCAAGAGTGAATAGGCATCTTGTAACTAACCTGACGGGGTCCCTAAGAATCTATACCTCTCTCTACAAATAAAATTCAATTTTTCTTTGTAATGGCTCGCGAATCATCTAGCAGTAAAACCCTCATCATCGTTGCGTCCATAGTAATCCAAGATCTTTTAGAGTTTCAGAAGCTTCGAATTCAATCAACCCAACGACTAGGTTAAGAACCGATTTCAATGAATTTAGTTTACACAAGACTGGTTTAAGTTACGCGTTCGAGTTATAGAAAAGTTGTAAAAATGATCAAGTATAAATCAACAAAGTGAAGGCAAACGCTTATTCGCGCATTCGAGTATTGAAATAGTATACAACTATGACACGCGTTTCATTCGAGGGTTTTATATTTAACGTGTTCGAGTATCAAAATAGTATACAACCATGACACACATTTAGACGTGTATTTTATGCTATGCGTTTCTGTTCAAGTATACTGCGCTTTGTTCGTTTTAATGCCTTATTACTTATCTAATACACAATAAACCAGTCTTTATGTATAGGATCATTCATATTATATTTCTATGCGAAATATACTTAGAATCAAGAGAGTTGACCTTATATATGGATAGTTACTCAGAGTTTCGATTTCTATCTTATGTAACATACATTTAAGTTGTTCCATAAGATTCCATAAGGTCACACAGTGGTGAAGCTAATTAACCCTAGTGGCAAGCATCTTCCTTGAATTAAGGAAGGTGCTTTGTTTGGCATCATTTACTTTGACTAAAAAAATAAATGATGGTTGACTGGCTCCGCCCCGCCATCAACGGTAGTCTTCTTCCCACTCTTGGTATTCCAAAAGACATATCGATACATGAGAACATGGGCCAATAAGCCTCATAAAATACCAAAAGCCAACAAGCCTCCCCCCCCAAACCACTAGGCATCAACCGCGAAATGGCGCAACGTACACGAGCGTACTTTAGAGTGGTGCGTTCCACTTATGTCAGCATAAAGCTGGATAATTACATTTTTAAAGTGGTGTAATCCCACATATACCTGTAATAGGTTTCAAGGATACACCAGGCGCACTGCAGGGATGTTCGCCGCAACGAAACAGAGTCCACAGGCGTGATGCAACCTTCAGTAATAATATATTAATCAAATGTAGCGCGCAACCATCATGGGTAGTAGAACATTGTTTGGAAGTAAGTTTGATATTGGTAATAGTAAACAGAGTCCTATCAACCATGATTAGTTATCGTTCGATCATAGCGAACATCGTAGTAATTTTATATAATAGTTAGTTATCGTTCGACCATAGCAAACATCGTAATTTCATATAATAGGATAATATGTTGTTACAATAAAATCGCATGGTAAAGTCAGACGTACTGTAGAACATAGAAATGTACACGAAGTGTACTACGCACAGAAAGCAAGCTCTCTGGTTCAACAACAACCTATCCCATCTTGACGTCCTACCGAGGTAAACATCAAGACAGAACCAGCCGTGCCGATGCATCGCCGGAGCGAGTGATATATTCTACAGGCCCAACTCAACCTGCAATGATAATTGTATGTTATGGGTATATATGTAATATGTTATATTTAAATATGTTATAAATCCACCATAGGCAGATTGAATATCGTAGAACGCTATCCAGCCAGGTTCACGAAGTACAAGTACTAAGGCTCCCTTACCAGATAGCATCCAACAACTAGTATGTACGCAATACAATATTGGCACAACGAGCGAGCATTGTCAATGATTCGTCCGATACCGCGTCTTCGTAGTCTTACGAATACACAGCGAACGAGAATAATCATGCTCAACAACACACCTGATGACAACAAACTACATGCGTACCACATATAGCTACATATAGCGTTAGGTCGCCATCCTCGTTCTGCCGAGTGGACCGGACGCCGGGAAGCTCATTAGTAAGTTTCCATGCTCCCTCGATTAGATCATATATACTATGTACATATATATAGTATGTACTATTATTGTATTATTGTTTTAATATTATTTTACTATTATTTTATCATTATAATATATTTTAATTTTTTTTTTTTTTTTTTTAATAATAAATTATTTTCCCCTGAATAGTAAGATACGTATAGTTACAATCTTCTAGGCAAACGCGCTGCACCTTAGACAACATCATTTCTTCTAGCAAGTCTAATTGCAGACAAGCGCTTGGCTATTAATTCCCAAAATGGGATGGAGAGTTATTTTGAGTAAAAGCACAATACGGCCCAAAAAAAATCAGACGGGCAAAACTAGACTTAATTTTTTAGATCCCATGGTCACTTTTCTATGAAATGAAATGATTTGAAATGAAATAATTGACTTTCACGTAGGACAAGTTGTGTCAATTATGATACGTGTAGACTCTACCACCGGTTCGGAAAAACGTTTCTACTGAGAAGAGCTAGCAAGAAACTCAGCTGTTGCTCTTTTCTTAGAAAAGAAAAAAGGTAGGTACAATTAGTAAACAATATAATAATAATAACTAATTAGAGATAAACCATTTAATGAGATAAAAGGTAATACCATCTTGCGCTAGTGCGTTAAGTATCATTTACTATAGGTAATGGCGGTAATGGTGTAATTGAATAAAAATAAAAGCGTACAAAAATAAAGCAAAATTTCCTCTGCCTCTGTGTAAGCAGAAACAACGAAAATTCTTGCTCAAAAATAAGGCGTAGCAACCTAACAAGTGTTATGATAGCGCCAGATCATGCAATCCACCGAAATTGTACGCCCGTGGACATAATACCATTACAGCGACGACAATCTCTTAGTGTAGATACATCTTTATCTCCATTACATACCAACATGTGTTTTTAGCCGCCAGTTTTATACGAGTTATTTGTCTTTTTAGTTTTATTCCACTAAAAACTACAAGTTATTTTGACGACCTCCGTGGCGTAATGTTGAGCGCTGTTGTCTTAACTTGTGGAGGTCCCGGGTTCGATCCCCGGCGGGGTCAAATTGGGAATTTATAATTTCTGATTTTTCCCTGGTGGGAGGCTTCGGCCGTGGCTAGTTACTTTAACGGCAAAGACCGCCAAGCGATTCAGCATTCCGGTACGATGCCGTGTTCCAAATCAAGTAGGGGTATGGATTTAATATAACTGCCATACCTCTAACAGGTAACCTGCTACCGTCTTAGACTGCATCATCACTCACCATCAGGCGAGATCGCAATCAATGGATATCTTGTAGTCGAATAAAAAAAATGGCAGTCATATAGGGACTGCAGATAAAAGTGAGAACGAATATTTTAAAATTAAAAAAAAAATTAAAATATAAACCTTAAAATTAAGGCATTAAACTTTAATTACGAATGTATTATATTTATATTTAAGACCTTTTGTCGTAACAACGCAAGCATGTCCGAGCAAGGTATCGGTGACGCGAATCCACAATTTTACCCCCTACCAAAAAAGTGCTCAACGCGGCTAAAACAGTTTTCACTTCAAAAATAGATTAATCTCACATTATTACTCGTACATAATTAAAACATTTTACAAAGACCGCAACGTTTTTAAGAACATGTATTCAATTTCACAGAGACGAACGCGTGTAAAATAATGGTGTTACCACATCGTTGCGGTTTCACCCGTGACAATTTCCGCAGTGAACAAGTAAAGGCGTGAATTCGCGACTCACAACACATTAATATAGGCTGGTGCTTCACTTTATTACACACTCAAGTGTTACTTCGCGGTATAATAGAATGAGGTAATGGGTAGATTTCGGAGACAGAAAAGTCGATAGAGCTTCTCAAAAAAATAAAGTTCTTTTATAAATTTTTACTTCGGGTGGGATGTAAAAGTCTATCTCACTCTCCAGGTTTGTAACTATATTTATAGACGATACCTGCGACTTTGTCTGCGTGGATTGAGGTTTTTTGGTTCCCGCGGGAACACCTTAATTTTCCGAGGTACAGGGAGACTATAATATATCTCTGTGCCAAATTTCTTGCAGATCCGTTTGGTCGTTCTGGCGTGATTGAGTAACAAATATCCATCCATCCATCCAAACTTTCGCATTTATATAATATTAGTATAGTTTTGTAGGACTCATGATATATTTATTGTGTATTATTTGAATACGTTTTAGGCTTATGCTTGACCACAATCACACCTAATGGGAAGTGATGATGTGTAAGATTACAAGATACTAATATTAATCTTTAAGTTATGGTACAGATGCTTAAGCATTGAGAGCAAACCTCTGTAGATTTTTCAATGTCTTTTAAACTAGATGTGTAATATAAAATTTGTGTTTTATAACTAGGTTATTAATCAACATTAATCCATACATTTCACTTCGAACCATTGCTCCGTTTTAACGTGATTGAAGGACAAACTAACAAACAAATACATTCGCATTTATAATATGAGTAAATTCAATATAATTCGGATGTGTATTTTCAGATGTTGTTTACAGTTTCAGTGTAAGTAAATAAAACGTTTCACAGCGAAAGTAAATAAATCGACTTTGATTTTTGTGTTTATCTTTATACACGCAAAGCTATAAATTAAACTCAATATGTTGATCTTTGCAAATGAACATGTTATTTTTTATTAAATTACTTGCGCTACTTTATGTTTGAACTAGCTGATGGCCGCGTCTTTGTCCGCGTGGAATAAGTTCTTTTTTATTCTCATGTAAACTCAATAATTTTCCAGGATAAAAAGCCTTTTTCACTCTCCTAGTCCTTATCTATGACCATGCGAAAAATCACGTCGATCCATTGTTATGTTGCAGCGCGATTGAAAGACAAACAAACAAACACTTTACTGAAGGAACTAGAAGTTTAATTCGCTATAATCCGCCACAGTAGGTAAATCTATGTGGTACAGTCTGTATCTTTTGACGACCTCCGTGGCGCAGTGTGTAGCGCTGTTGTCTTAACGTGCGCAGGTCCCGGGTTCGATCCCAGGCAGAGTCAATTTGGGAATTTATAATTTATGAATTTTCCCTGGTGTGGCCTGGTGGGAGGCTTCGGCCGTGGCTAGTTACCACCCTACCGGCAAAGGCGTGCCGCTAAGCAATTTAGCGTTTCGGTACAATGCCGTGTAGAAACTGAATAGGGGTTTACTGTCATGCCACTAACAGGTTAGCCCACTACCATCTTAGACTGCATCATCACTTTCCATCAGGTGAGATCGCAGTCAAGGGCTAACTTGTAGTGGAATAAAAAAAACTTTTGCCTATGTACATTGAAAGAAACCTAGAAGCATTTCATCGCAAAAAAAAAACATTTATCATTTATCAATGCAGTGAGAGCCCCTCCATAGGTGTCGCTGTTCGAATTTTCATATCACACCCTGAGGTAACAACAAACGATGCCTTGGATTGCACAGTTTATTTCATCTCAGTCGTCATGTCATGTCATATTTACACTTGCCTGCGCAAGGTGAGATGTGGTGTGGTAGCAGTGCGAGCGGAAAATACCACGAATCTTAGCACGCTTACTGCTTAGGTCCGACTACTTTCTACCTTTAACTTCTTTAGCCTGTAAGTGTGTAATCAATGGCAGTCATCTATACTTCTATACTAATATTATTTTAAATGCGAAAGTTTGGATGGATGTATTTTTATGTATGCATGTAGGATGGATGTTTGTTACTCAATCACGCCAGAACAGCTGAACGGATCTAGGTGGATTTTGGCACAGTGATAGATTATAATCATAATCTATCTCTAGTGTCTGGAATAACACATAATTATGCTCCTTTTTATCCCGGAAAATTGAAGAGCTCCCGTGGAAACCAAAAAAAACCTCAATCCACGCGGACGAAGTTGCGGGTATCAGCTGGTTAGATAAAATATAACTAAGTTGTGATATAATAAGAAAAAATATCATTGCACTACCGTTGACTTTCTAATAAATGAATTTTTTTTTTCATAAACATCGCCAGCAATTGCACCCGTCCTCTAATGCTCGTCCAAACGTGAAAATGTATGAACTCAGCGCTGATAGAATTCTTTATACCTTCGTCCTTTGCTCAGACTTATTCCTACAAAATATCACTCGCCTTTTCATTAAATATTGTTATTTGATTGTAAAATATCAAAATCTTTAACACTCATCTTTAACCTTAATATATATAACAAAATACAAGGATTCTTTATAATATTTTGACGACATCCGTGGCGCAGCGTTGAGCGCTGTTGTCTTAACGTGCGGAGGTCCCGGGTTCGATCCCCGGCAGGTTCAGTTTGAGAATTTATAATTTCTGAATTTTCACTGGTCTGTCTGGTGGGAGGCTTCGGCCGTGGCTAGTTACCACCCTACCGGCAAAGAGGTGCCGCCAAGCTATTTAGCATTCCGGTACGACGCCGTGTAGAAACTTAATAGAGGTATGTGTTTAATTAACTGCCATACCCCTAACAGGTTAGCCCGCTACCATATTAGACTGCATCATCACTTAACATCAGTTCAGATCGCAATCAAGGGCTAACTTGTAGTGGATAAAAAGAAAAAAATATCTTCTATAGAACCTGCACCGCACCATTGCTTTATATTACCTATACATGATTGTCGTCAAGAGCAAGTCTATTCGGGAAAAAAAAACTATAATTGTGATGATGACGATGATATAATATACCCGTTCTCTATATTTAAAACGAGACTCGTTAAAAGTCTGACCAAATTAGAATAACACTCTACGTACTTAACCAATGCGACCCCTTAGTCGTAATAGCCTGTACATAAATCAAAAGAAAATGTTTCTTAAAACGCTGTCCACTTCATGTTTAGCCTAATTTGTTGTAATTAGCGAAACTTGCTTGTTACTCTTTATATTTTTGGGAGAAAGTCCGTTGGCGCATAAGAGGTAATGAAAGTTATACTTCGTATTGGTTATACAAAAGTTGCGTTCAAATCCAACACATTCTTTTTTAAAAAAATGTTACCCACTCAAGTCCGAACATATTAGCCAATATACTTTTTTATTATGTAGTATAGTATAGTATAGTAGTATTATAGTCATTTTCTCTAATTTGCGAGGAAATAATAAACAGCAGCAGGGGCCTTCAGGGTTGGCCCGTGAGGGCCAAGCGGGGGTACGGGCTTCGAGTCCTGGCCTCATTACCCGGGCGGGGTGCGGGGTAACATTGTACCTACCCCGGTTATTTTCTTGTAGCCGTGTTTTGTCGGCTAGGGCCTGCCTTGAAGGCTACGGGCCCCTAGGCCTGAGAAATAATTGACAGAATTTGATAAGAGAGCTTTTCTATATTGCCGATAGATGGCGTTGACTTACCTCAACTCACGCTAAAACCTTAAAATGTATGGAAATGATCTGATTTCCAATTTGAGTATTAGCGCTCAGAAAAGAGCCATTGTACTTATTTTTTTCTTAATAATGAAGTATCCTAGCCCTGAATTAACGCAGACTATGCGACAAGATAAAACGTTGTTCCCGACGTGAACGAATCACGGGGAAGTTTTGTCCTGTTCGATTCTGTTGTGTGTTTTCGCTTGTACATACACACAGCAACACCAGAACATTTTGAAATCGAAAACTTTTCGTATATCCATTCACCATTTAAGTAAAGCTCTTTGAAAAACTCTTCAAGTTTTTCATACAACTAAAAGTGGATTACTAACAAAAGCCGAAACCGAGGTACCACAAACAATGCGTAAACAAGTTCCCTCTAACCCCCCAAACTTTCTCTATGAATAACATTACGCCTTCGACTCGAACAAAAACTGTCCACACAATTTGTTTGAAAAAAGCTGGTTTAATAAAAAACAAGGGATGGGCAACCCTATCGCGGTAAGGACGCCGTGTTAACAACGGAACGCATCAAACAATTTGTTTGTGTATATTCCACTCCTTAAACAAAGGTTTTGATTCCAATAAAAATATTGTATGTCGTTTGTCTAGATCAGTTGATCAAAGAGGTTTCATATTACCACTAGCTGTTGCTATCTGCAATTTCATCATCATTAGGTCATTTCTTAACTAGATTTTCTAAATTTTCCGAGATAAATATTATCCCTGGTCACACTTCAGTGTGCTTAGCATGCGCACAACGAGATTATCTCGCGACAAGAGACAGATATTTTGTCGTTGCCGGCAAATTTTTCAGTTACCCTAACATGCACAAGATGCGGTAAATTACAAGAAAAAAATTGTCGACGTAAAGATTCGTAGAGAAAAATACCACAGATAAGAAATATTACTTTTATCTCTACTTTTGACGTAACGAGACAAGTAACCATATGTCAGCTTCGGTAGACAAACAGAGATAACGGGTAGACATAATTTTACTCGTAGTGCGCATGCTAGCCATACAGGTCCGTAACTATACCCATGTAATAGAAATCACATCAATCCGTTAAGCTACGAGTAGATATCCAGATGCTATTAGAATAACACTCATGTTGAAGTCGGGAATTTTTATTTTTAACTTTTTAGTGTCAGGTTTGAGGATTTGGAATAAGAAATTTTTCAAATCGGTACAGAAACCACTGAGATATGCACCGACATACATTTAAAAAAATACGCACTGAATTGAGAACCTCCTCCTTTTTTGAAAGTCGGTTAAAATAGACACGAATAGTATGTAATTTGGCTAGGGGGGCGGGTCCTCGCGTTTTATCGTGCCAAAAATAACTGTGTTCCAGAAATACTTGTCAATAACGACAAGTAATCAACGTGCGTACGGCTTAAGGCGAGGATGTTTTAAGTCGAAAGTGCCTTGGAATTGATCGAATTCCATCGTACGAGGAATGCTTAAGGAGGAATCCCGATCAGCTTCACGATGTATTTGAGAATTTATTCAACAAAAGCGAAACCATTCAAGGTTTTAATGAGTGTGTATCGATCTTTCGCGTACTTTTTTTCAAACACTCATATGTATTCTTCTAATATATATTATTACGACGAAAATTACGTCGAGAGGTATTTTAATTTAAACTTAAAAGAAGGATTTCTTCCACTTCAAGATAGCCCTTGACTGCGATCTCACCTGATGGTACATAATGATGCAGTCTAAGTCGGTAGCGGGCTAACATAACTGTAGCATCATACTGGAACGCTTAATCGCTTGGCGGTCTTTGCCGGTAGGGTGGTAACTAGCCACGGACGAAGCCTCCCACCGGACCAGACCATTTAGAAATTATGAATTCCCAAATTGGATCATTTTGGGAATCGGGAGGTGCCGGGAATCGGACCCGCGGCCTCCCACAATAAGACAAGAGAGTTCACCACTGGGCCATGGAGGTCAAATAAAATCTTGTACTGTAAACTGTTAATCTCAATCAGACATTATCTAACTAAACAAACCTTAATTTGAATTCTAATCAAGAAAAATTCAACTACACTCCACTCTGCGCCTTATTGTTTCGTTAGTTTTGAAAATGTCTTTATTATTTATTATGTACATAGTTTATAACCTAGTCCTACAAACCTAGGATAAACAGAAATATATTACATAAACAGTTTAGCAGGCTAAGGCTAAGGACGCCTCTTTTAAACTTACCAACTTCATTCTATATCATTTTTGACACCATAATAATTATGTAATAACTTCATTAAGCAAACCTTAGTAATACGGTATACACTTTTAAACAATTTTACACTAAAATACTAAATCTAAACTTCCTTAAAATTACTTATAATATTAGCTTATTTAAATTAAACCTATTTTTATACTCTTAAAAGCCCGGGGTAGTGCGGGAGACTCTGCGCCTTTATTAATCGATGGGAAAAAATGCAAAAAAACGAGCTGCAAAATTGCAAATACCGTGTTAAGCACTCAGAATTTGCACTCTTTTCTAAAGGAAATATAATTCCGCCAATTATCCGGCGGTGCATTAAAATTTTTCCATTCATCGGCCAATAAGAAGACTTCGATAACACCTTATTTGTATTCGACGTTCATAACTTGTCTCGACGGCTTAGTTTAGACTGTGGTTTGAGTGATAAATGATCTGCGGTTTTTTTTATATTTTGTATTGCAATAAAAATTGTGAATATTCTAATGTGCTTTTTTTCTACTACAAGTTAGATATGAACTGCGGTTTCACCTATTGGTAAGTGATAAAACAGTATTATAATATATAAACGTGCCAACAAGCTCGGGGTATCTTATACCTCTAATCGGTTTCGAACCCGTCTGCGGTCCTTATTCATGACCCTTTTCCATAAAAAAATCTTAGCACCACCGCTTAGTCTTTCAAGTAAGTATCTATTCAATAAAAAAAACGACCAAGTGCGAGTCGGACTCGCGCACCGAGGTTTCTGTACAAACCTGTAGGTGTATAAAAGTTAAAGTTATGGTATTTTTATTGCTAAATGAAATCCATAACATTATTTTACTTTTTAAATTTATGCTTTTCGCAATTTTTCCTTTATATCTGTGCTATAAGACGCCGCTTCGTACCAAATTTAAAAATTCTGAGTTCACGGGAAGTACCCTGTAGGTTTTGATTCCCTTGCGAGTGACGAAAATTTGCTGCATAAACGGCTATATCTTTTGATTGCGTTGGCTTAGAAGTTTGATTTTTTCACAGCTCTAAGGGACAGTAGACTTGAGTATTTGATATGAATTTCAGCTTGAAACCTCCATGCGTTCCTGAGAAGAAGGGTATTGACAGACAGACGGACGGACAGCAAAGTGATATTTTAAGGGTTCCGTTTTTTCCTTTTGAGGTACGGAACCCTAAAAACTATAACATACAATACTATAATTACGATCGTTAATCACTTTAGTAATCTCTTATGTATATTTAATATGGTACGATAGGACTGTCATATACATATCATATAAAAGCCCTGTGAAATCAAATAAAGATATTTTTAAAAAAAGCGTGTTAATATCGCGTGAAAGTATTTAATATGCAGCCGGCCTTATTCTGAGTGCCTCCATACCACACGAGTATGTGTCCATACGTTCTTTTGTCGAAGCAACGATTTAAGTTACATTCTATTGCGCGACTCCAGCGAGATTTCCGCACGTATGCTCGATGATATGGAGTGTTTCTATACAGATAAATGCTGCTTAGTAACTTTTGTAATAGAAAAAATATCATGTGTCGCGATTTCTGCATCCGAGTGGATACAGATCTATAATATATATAAAATTCAAAGTCCTGACTGACTGACCGACTGTCTCGTCCGTTGATATATAATCAACGCACAGCCTAAACCGCTGGTCCAAGAGACATGAAATTTGGAGAGTGTGTTCTTTGTAAAGACTAGGTATCCACTAAGAAAGGGTTTTTCGAAATTTCACCCCCAAAGGGGTGAAATAGGGGATGAAAGTTGGTATGAAAGGCCTTCATTTCTCAACTTAGTATAATTATGAGCTTCGGGTTAAAAATGAGGAAATACATGTTTCACATTTTATCCCCAATGACGTTAAATAGAGAGTTTGTCCTTCAATCACGCCGTAACAGAGCAACAATTCAACGTGATTTTTTCGATGGGTATAGATGAGAACCTTGAGAGTGACCTATTTATTTTATCCCGGAAAATTATGGAGTGCCTGTGGTAATTAAAAAAACTAAAGCCACGCGAAAGAAGTCGCGGGCGTCCGCTAGTCTTTTATAATAGGGATGATGCCAATGTCAAAAACAAATTATTTCTTACTGATTGTAGCGGTCTTCGCAGTCCGCACATAATCCAATAGATGGCATTACTAGTAGCGCACGATGAACACGAAGAGCCTAACTCACGCTAACGAAGCGTTCTCTGAATTACGCCTATATACGACCTCCAACGATGAACGGTCGGACCAGTGGTCCCCGAGCACAACACCCGATCGGTGGATGATCATCCTTGTTACGGTCGAGCCATATCACCTGCTCCCGTACACTGATTATTAAATAGAGGGTCTGTCAAAAGATCTAAAATTCACATCCTAGGTTACCTTAAGACGTGTTCCTTGATTATATTATACGGAATAATTAACTTTTTATGTTAAGTTATGAAAATAAACAACGTCTGGCCTTTGGAACTAAAGTATTACAAATAATTTACCTACGTCACTCATCATTCTAATATTATAAATGCGAAAGTGTGTTTGTTGGTTTGTTTGTTTGTCCTTCAATCACGCCGTAACGGAGCAACGGGTCGGCGTTAATTTTTTTCACGGGCATAGTTGAGGACCTGGAGAGTGATATATGCTACTTTTTATCCCGTAAAATTGAGGAGTTCCTGCGGGAATAGAAAATAATTCGATCTTATATGAAACTTATATGTCAAATTTACTATTTATTTATTTATTTCACAAGTAAAAAATACATATTTAATAGTTTATTCGTGCTCGTAAGCGCTTGACGGCTTGTCTGAGCACTGAAACTAACACTAACTAACTAACTGAGCACTAACTCAAAAATGGTAAAAAAAAACAGAAATTATCGTTTCCTAACGCACAGTAATCTAAATTTGGATAATTTTTAACCCAAGATTTATCCTATAATCCCAGAAAGTTTAAGTCTGGTTACTCATCAAGATTTCTGTAAACGTTTCATTGTAAACTCGGTCCATTGTTAGAGGAATGCTAACTTTGTTAGCTAACTGCAAGTTGTGTTACACTATGTAATATGTGCACAGACGATTAATGTAGTTGAGTATATTTGCGGTTTCCCCCTCCTTCCTCGTCCCGTCATTATACTGGTTGTTGTTAATTTGTAACAGTTACACTGTACAAGATAACCAAAGTCAATGATATAAATCAAACCGTTAGCCAGCTGAAGTAGCAACGGTTAGGCCACACTTCTTGTTGTAGGGTGGTTAAGACCTGCGAGTCAGACAAAGGGTTCTGTACGATCCCCCATTATAAATTATTTTAGTAAATAACAAGAAAGATGTTATAGCAACACGTATTCAGCTGGCTGACGTATGGCGCTAAACGGGTAGCACTTGACAAACAATTCGACACGCTATGAATACGGAACCCTAAACAACAATTTTCGGATTTGTTCCTAGATTTATCTTACTGGTGCTGTAAAACCTTGCTTCTTGATAAATTTCATGATTATAGGTCAACGGAAGTACCCTATAGGTTTTGATTTATTAGCGAGTGCCAAATTCATCATACAAAAACAAGCTAAGTGAAGTGATTACTTTTAAGTAAACACACAGTAAAGCATTTGACCGTGTCCAACATGCTAAACTGATGGAGATACTGGGAAAGAAAGGGCTTGACGAAAAAGACCGTAGAGTAATTGGCAATCTATACTGGAGCCAGGAAGCTGCGATTAAGATTGATGGTAAGCTTTCTCAATGGAAACCAATCAAGAGAGGTGTCAGACAAGGTTGTATATTGTCGCCCTTGCTCTTTAATCTTTATTCCGAAGCCATCCTAACAAATCTTCTGCTAAATCACGCTGAAGGAATAAGCGTGAATGGAGTGCGAGTCAACAATATCCGCTATGCTGATGACACAGTGCTGATAGCAGCTTCTGAACATGGCCTACAAACACTACTGGAAGATGTGGCAGCTGCTGGGGATGGGGTGGGTTACCTGATGTTGATTACCGCTGCCCATGAACATTTGCAGCACCAGAGAAACCGCCAATGCGTTGCCGGCTTTTGAGAAAGTTTATCTGTCTTATGAAGAGCCCCGTATTGTAATCATAAGGGAACACAGAAGATGGTTCCATGATTTGCAGGTACGTGGCAGAATGAAATTAGTTTCTGCGATGAAGGGTACGACTAGAGAACACGGAAGGTTGTTAACGCTGTCGCGATCGAATTGTTCGGTTGCTTAGTGTGCGTGCTCCTAAAAGTGAATGATGCGGATTTTAGTCCTATTCAGTCTGTAGTGTGCGTTTATCCTAAAAGGGTAAAAGAGGTAAAATTCCATATTAAAAACTATTGAAATGTAATATTTTTATTTTCCCCATTCTTATGTTCTACCACAGAATATGTAAGTACAGCTGTAGTTCTACGAAGTGCCTACGCGGGAGCTACAGTATGTAGCTCCGTAGAGCCGCTACCCCGAAATCCGAATATGCTTTTTTTTGATGTATAATATTTTCCTGGGATTTTCGTTATTTATTTTTGAAGATATAATAACTTCATGCGTAGGTAATCCTCCCGTCTTAAGTAATTCGCTGAGAACTTTGCAGCCGCGTTAGAAGCTCAGAACGCTTACAAATTCCAAGGAAATTCAGGTTAAAGTTCTAAGCTTTGGCATAATTTATGTACCTAGCTTAGAGCAATGATGCATGTTATGTTATACAATAATTAGGTAGGATCAGTGCTTTGAATATAAGCAATAGCTGATGCCCGCGACTTCGTCCGCGTGGTTTAAGTTTTTTTGATTCCCGCGGGAACTCTCTAATTTTCCGGGATAAAAAGTAGCTTATGTCACTCTCCAGGTCCTCAACTATACCCATGCCAAAAATCACGTCGATCCGTTGCTCCGTTGCGGCGTGATTGAAGGACAAACCAACAAATAGACTGACTTTCGCATTTATAATATTAGTATGATTATGATATGATCATAGTATGGATTTTTTGCGTAATTCTATTATTGTCCTCATCCACCACCCGTTATTCCAGGTCTTTTCTGCCACGTACCCGCAAATTGTGGAACCAGCTTCCATCTACTGTGTTCCCTCATGAATATAATATGGGGCTCTTCAAAGGGCGGATAAACAAATATCTTAAAAGCCAGCAACGCATTGGCGGTTCCTCTGGTGCTGCAAATGTTCATGGGCGGCGGTAATCACTTACCATCAGGTGACTCGTCTGCTCGTTTGCTCGCTATACATATAAAAAAAATAAAAAAAAATTGTAATACAAGAACTTTATATATAACATTATTTTTGGTCGTAATCCAAAAATGTTATAAGACGTTTTTAATTAGTTGCAAAACCATTAGAAACCCAAACGAGTTACCGTTTGATTTATATATAGACTTCAACATTGATATTAAACAGCTACAGATACCTACATAATTTCTTAGAATCGTTCTTGGGTGGGCTTTGCTGAATCAAAATGATTTGTGGACGCAATGGATATTTTTTTTAAAAAGAGCAACTGTTGAGTTTCTTGTCGGCTCTTCTCATTGGAATCACCTTTCCGAACTTGTAGTAGAGTCTTAACGTATCATAAGTGACACGACTGTTGTCCTATGTGAAATAAATAAATCATTTATCATGTACAAATAGTAAATATTGACTTACCTTATACTTTTACTTTACAATAATTTGTTAAAACGTAAACAATTTTGTACAAAATTGTTTTCGTTATTATATTCCTTTCGAATTTCGAGATAATAATAATAATAAATATTGTGTCGTTAGAAACTCCGTAGAAACATAAAAACTTTCGCTATTCCTCTATCTATATTATACCTATAGTGTGAATGGAGAGAGACAGATTTTACCGCTTTTTTGTCACGTTTGATTCTTCCAGACCAGATCCATGCATTGCAGAAAAAAATCAGCATATAATTGACACAACTTTAGTTTGTTACCTTAAGTTTCTGTTAATCTTTAGTTATCTATGTCAGTGACTATTACCCTTCGTCTAATCAACACCGGAGAGCATTGCAACCATCAATCTTGTTAAGAGATAAATTAACTAAGATATTATAGTAACGTATCACATGCTTAATTTTTTTTAATGAGCTCTTTAAAGTCCTGGGATGTAATGTTGCCTATATCCTTCCCCGGGATACAACCTACCCCTGTACCAAATTTCATCAAAATTGGTTGAACAGATGAGCCGTGAAAGCGTAGCAGAGAGACAGACACACTTTCGCATTTATAATATTAGTATGGATTTAAAGTTTATGAGTAACTTAATATTACTGATGTACGTTAATTATTAGGCTAGGACAACACTGGAAAGAATAGTCTACAGATACAGTTAAAGCCTACCAGCGACAGCTCGTCTCAAGTCCACCCGGCGCGCGTTCAATGAATGTAAACTTAGCATAACTATAGTAAAGCGAGACCTCTGTATTGTCTGCTCTGTGGCCGGGGTGTGTACAGCTCTGTGACGCTTGTCCGTGTACGCATGCGTGGGGTACCGCGAAGCGGGTTGATTAGGGTGTTCTGAGTTTTTGTTTTTAGGTTTGACAGGTGATCCTAAATTAAATTGCTTTTTTTTACAAGCTTTTATCTAACTTGCAATGTTTGTGGGTGTGTTTAGGTCATATATTGCAACTGAATTTTAACACTGTTATCTAAATTTTGCATACACGTTTATTTTGGATGACCATGCGTGGTTAACTAAGTGACGTTATTCTCAATCCAATTATGACGGATCCCAATATGGTGGACTAGTTATTTTTGTACCCCTAGATATTAGTATCAATTAAAAGGGTTTGCTGAGAAGAATACGTAAAATAAAATGACGTCACTCTAAATTCAATATTATGGTGGACTATAAAAGCTTGTTTTGAATTATATTTTTGAGACTTATTTTAATTTATAAAGGGACGTGAAAGAGGAAACTGGTAATTTTTTACATAAAGTTCTCTCACTCTTATATCGAATTTTTATTAAGTCTCCCGGGTTTTCTACTATCTCAACCATCTTTTATATGAGACCATAGATCGCACCGACGTATCTCTAGTTGCAGAAACTATCATAGTAGTCGGGTCTGTGATTTGTATGGGCGTTTCCACTATACGAATTTATATAGTACGTAAAATAAATAAAATAAAAAGAGAAGTCGTGACGTACTGTCCCGCAAACGTAAATCCGATCATTGCCACTCTAACTGCAGCCTCCAGCACCCGAGGAGGTTTCATATTGACCTATACGTATTACGAGTACTCTACGGTGTTTCAGGCCGTGCGAGCGGGACAGGCTACATTACAATCCTAAAGATACACAAGAGTGAAAGAGAGATTTATACACGGCCGGGTCCACACTGTTCAGTGTGATCCGAGCTTCGGTAAAAGACACGTCTGCACACTTATACCATATTCGTATATCGAATACAAATCTCGCGTGTGGGACACAGTATCCTTAGAAACGAAATTGTGTTGTGTATAACTTTGTGCTTGTATCATTTATGGTATATTTGTGTGTAAGTGTTGTGTGTGCTGTGTATTTTCGATAAAAGTCTACGCAGGAACGCACTATGTAAGTAAATTTTATGGTTATATATATGTACTGTCACATAAATTTCGAAGCCAATCTCGGTTATATTGGAAAGGCAATAGGCATATCCTTTCTTTTGGGTGTCATCTATTCAATGTATAAATTTATGATCGTCATATTATTATTATAAAAAGGGATCATGTACCAAATAGGTTGTATTAACATTGGTGTTTGAGAAACGTAAATATGCGTAACTAAAATTGAGCTTTACAGAGTATTTTTTTTAAAAAGTAAGTATGATTTTCCGGATCACTTTGTGGGATACTAAAAGACACGAAAACTCATCAAATATGGACGATGTTTAATCTTCCCACGGATGTTCCTGGTAATTAAGTAATCAGTCAGTTAAGCTCGGAGGATCTGACATTAGGATTACAGCTGCAACCAGTTATAGACTAGGAAATTAACAAACGTATACCTATTTTAGGGTTAGTACTAAACTAGCTGTTGCCCGTGACTTTGCCCGCATGAAATAAATTTCTTCGATTCCCACTCTTTACTTTTCGGGGTAGAAATGAGCCTATCTTACTCTCCAGGTCCTCGACCCTTACCTTTAGGGTTTTTTATCCTTGCCAAAATCACGTTGTGGTTTTATATGTGGGAGGAGGTACTAAAATTATACATCAATGGTGGGAGGTCTTGGTCCCAGGAGAGGCAATTAAAAAAAAATCTGATCTGGTGATAGGCTTCGGGGGCGGCTAGCTACCCATCCTACTAGGGAAGCTGGCCTGCTAAACAATTTAGAGGCATAAATTTGAAAATTAAATTCATAACCCTTCATTTCATTTCATTTATTAATTTAATTTATGTACATACACATTCATACTTTTATATTAATATTATAAATGTGAATGTGTATTTGTTTGTTGGTTTGTTGGTTTGTCCTTCAATCACGCCGCAATGGAGCAACGGATTATTGACGTGATTTTGGCATGGGTATAGTTGAGGACCTGGAGAGTGACATAGGCTATGCATAGGATACTCCGGAAAATTGAGGAGTTCCCGTGGGAATTAAAAAGACTAATTCCACGCGGACGAAGTCGCGGGCATCAGCTAGTATTCAATTTATTATTATAGGTAACAACATGATGGCCCATCAGGGCATTGCAATGGGTTAGATATATTTTAGTTCTCCTAGGTAAGACTGCACTGATTTTGCAGCACCATTTATCACAGATTGGGATTGCTGAGCTAATTTATTGTCGTAGAATGAAAAATGCGAAAGTATGTTTGTGTGTTGGTTTGTCCTTCAATCACGCTGCAAAAGAGCAACGGATCGACGTTATTTTTCACATGGGTATAGTTGAGGATCTGGATAGTGACAAAGGCTACTTTTTATTACGAAAAATTAAGGAGTTCCTGTGGGAATTTATAAAACTAATTCCACACGGACGAAGTCGCGGCCAGTAGCTAGTAACCTATAAACTATCAAAAGAGCCCTTTACCGCATTACCTTAACACATATTGGCTACGCCAGTCAAACAGAATATCAATATAAGCAATATCCGATTTCAAAGAGGAAAACCCAACACGTCTTCACAAACTGCCTTGGGTATTTTCTTTGACATACTCGTACATCCATACAAAAACGATGCAGATAGAACATAGAATAATCATATAAATTATTGGAGGTATATATTAAACGCATTTTTTCAATTTAGATAAAAATCTATTTTCTCGATAGCGATTACAAAAATTGACTTTTATTTTTACAGAATTTTCCCCAAATTTTCCTGAAAGCTTTTGTTAAAATCTTCTATATTTCGCAATATATAAAAGAAAATTTTCCAAGAAATATTTTGATTGAACTGTTCTCTTGCCACTTTCTGGTAAAATTCCATACTAATATTTTAAATGCGAAAGAATGTCTGCCTGTCAATCTGTCTGTTACTGCTACTTTTTTCGGACAATCTTTACGTTTAACTGTTTTTGATTTATTTTGATATAGAGATTATATCCCGTTGAAGGACAAAGGAAACTTATTATCCCGGAAAATTAAAGAGCTCTCGCAGGAATAAAAAAAGTAAAGAATCGCTTTACAATCGAGCATTGTCAAGTCAACATAATAATAATGTTCCGGATGTTCCGGTGTCGGAGTGAAACGTTGAGAATTATTCGAAATATTTGTATGGTATGGTGAATATGGGGATTATAGCGAATTAAAGTTCTTCTTCTTTTACTATCACGGACTTCCGCAAAGTAACGCCTACTTCTATCCAATATAAAAAAAATAACTCCTTAGATGAATTAGCGGGTATCATAACCAATAATAACAATATAACCTGTGATATCGCATAAAAATAGCTTTTCCTAATCTCTTTATCATTTCCTAACACGAACAACCAAAGCATGATGATCCCTTAAGGCGCTGTGAGCTCACGAGATCAAAATACAGGCGCGCGGGTGTGAAATCGAGTAAGCGCATGTCGCGAAAAATGCAAGAAATCATTTGTAAAAAAAATAATATTTACTTTTCAATACAATTTAATCCGACGTGTTTGATTTAGAAATGTAAATTTTATTTTATATTTCTAGAGCAAATTATTAGTTTCAATAAGGAGAAAAATTGCTTTAAAAGGTTGAAAAAAAATTGTGTTTTGAGATGCGTCAATGGATGCTGAAAAGTCTTGAAGAAAACAGCAAATTATTTTTACAATTATACATTATGTCACCGTTTGATGGATACACTGCTTTTAAAAACCCTCTTTTACGCTACATAGGGCCTACTTGAGATGCACGGAGTGGCGCAGCACGTAGCCGCGAATATTATTTGTGTGATTATGTACGGGGTCGCGTCGCGCAGTGCATCTCCGTGCCGCGTCGCTTAAGTGGGCCCAGTTCCATACAATCTAATACAAAGATTACGTGTCGCGCCGTGCCGCGCCTCTGTTGTGGGGCTAAACCTATACACAAGACACCGGGATATTTTCACTAAGCGTGCCTGATGTACAATTGATCCCCTCAGTACTATAAGGAAGCTGAGGACTTTAATTTTACCGAATTTTCCCCGAATTTTCCTGAAAGCTTGCTCTTTTGCTGAATCCTTTAAATCTTCGCCTTTTATAAAAGTAAATTTAACAAGAAATACTTTAATTGAGCTGCTATCTTGGTACGTAAGTTCAGACATACAGTATAATATATTACACTAGATGATGCCCGCGACTTCGTCCGCGTGAATAAAGTTTTTTTCATTCCCGCAGGAACTCTTTAATTTTCCGGGATACAACCTACCCCTGTATAAAATTTCATCAAAATCAGTTAAACAGCCGTGGTGAAAGCGTAGCAGACAGAAAGAAAGGCAGACAAAGAAAAACACACTTTCGCATTAATAATATTAAGTAGGCACATAATATTAAGTATGGATTTAGCTTCAAAACTTTAAAACTACTTAAAGTTACGACTTCTGTAGCGCAAACCGAACAGCGGTGTTTTTTAAATAGGTACATAAATATACATAAATATGGGTATATAAAGGTTTTTTTATATAGGCTAGTGCTTGGCTGCAATCAGATCTGCTTGCAAGTGGTGATGCAGCCTAAAGTGGAGCGCGCTTGCCTAGAACATGCCTATTCACTCTTGATTCATGCTAGTTTTAAATTGCTTGCTCTTATCGACAATCATTTATATAGAAAGCAATGATGAGGTCTAGGTTGAAGCGAACTTGCCTAGAGAATGCCCATTTTTTCTTGCCTTAAAGGTAGATACTTAAGTTTACGTTTGGCCAATCGGATCACGATCAGCTAATGAGTGTAAGATTCGATTTAGTTTTTTGTTATATCTTCTCATTTTGTCAGTTAGAGAATTTGCTCCCGATTGTCAAACTTATAATTTGAATTGTTTTAGGAGGTCATAGACACCTGTATAAAGATTACAAATGTAATACGAGAGTAACTAACTCACTGACTCATTCATCAACGCCCAGCCGAAATCTGAAGATTTAGAAGGTTGTAATTTTGTACTGAAGTTTGCTTCATATTGTAGACAAAGAATAGAGACAAATTTCTAGGAATTCCTACGGGGTGAAAGTTACTGTTTGCGTTCGTATAAAAACGTATAATTTTATTTCCAAAACGCTGGAGGGTAAACACTCCTCATTGCTATAAACATTTTTACATTTTATTGTTGTTGTTTCATTAAAAAAAATCGAGTTGAATATGGTTCTTCTCACGATTACCTAAGATGTAAAATCTTTTAAATTTTCCTCAATTAACACCCACGTGATACAAAAATATAATATATCAGGGAAAGTTCAAGGGTATAGTAACAATGAATTTAATGTTCAATTAACTAAACCTTGAACCTGCATTTGAATGTTTTCCTGGAAAATAAAATTAATAAGTTTTGGCTTTACAAAAGCTCCATAACAGGCATAACTAGGGAATTGTCATATACGAGCGCCATAGGCGACAGCGCGACTAGATACGACAATGCAACGCGACAGTATCAAACAGTAGCTGACCTCCACAACGTGGCTTACGTTATCGCTTGGATAAGTTTGTTATTTTCTATCGAGCCACTGAAAGCAAACGGCACAAGAGCGAGTTTTGTGGAGATCCATGCGATGCGGAGATTTTGAGGAGACTTTCGTCCAGCAGTGGACGTCTTTAGGTTGAGACGACGACGTATCGCGTGGCGTAGTGTTCGTTGCTTAACTAGGAGTTGTCCTAGGGTGAAAGTGATTAATCAGCTGGTTGGTAGGACGTGCAATATACACACATACCTACATGCAGAGAAAGCAATCAACCAAGCAAGTGTACACCAAAAACATAAATTGATCCACTTACGTTTCACTCTGTCATCGGAGCATCCTCAGAAGAGGTTGACTCTACAATACACAGATACGAAATAAGAAAAAAAACAAAAGAGGGTTTTAAGCCTTTTCTGCGATCTCACCTGATGGTAAGTAATGGTGCAGCCTATGGTGGTAGCGGGCTATGCCTAAGAAAAGTTTTGGTTATTATAATAATTATCATGTTCAGAATAGTGGTTAACGGCAGTTTTTTTAAAGTTATACTATAACATTATGTTTACAAAACCATATTATTATTAGAAAAGTAAAAGTGGCCAAGTGGCCATTTCGAACATTTCAGTTTGGTACTTTCTCCTGTTTGTTACTAAAATAATGTTTAAATATCTTTGATAAGAAGGAGTAAGAATTATTGATAAGTTTGACCTTTTTAAGGTATAAAGCTACTTTAACAAGTCCCTTTCTAGGAACTTGGGTAAATTGGGGATCAGCTGATGTTACATGGAAGTAATATTAAAATGGTAAACCAGTGAGGTATTTTCAGAGTTTCTTGCAAGCTCTTTTTGAAGCACGAAAAGGTTAAAATATTTAAGAAATTACATAAGCGGTCATAGCCTAGTGGATTATTCAGGTTTTTGAGGCAATTGATAAGATTGAAAAATTGCTAAAAAATCATACTAAAATTATTTATGGAATGCGAAAGTATGTCTGTCTGTCTATCGACTTACGACTACCCGTGAACGGCCCATCTGGTCAACCGATTTTGACGAATATTGCTACAGAGAGAGGTACTTTTTTATCAAGGTTTTTTTTTAAAAAAAATTATTGCGTGATAGGCTTGCGTTTGACGACAATCATGCTTAATGCAAAGCAATGATGAGGTCTAGGTTGGAACGCGCTTGCCTAGAAGATACCTATTCACTCTTGCCTTGAAGGTACTTAAGTAAATCAAAAAGTTACACAGGATTCATACATATAATTATATATAAAGATACATCAGGTTTGTTTAATAACGTAAACCTTCCTACCTAACCAACTATTGGTGCGACTTTGATCAAGGATCTCTAATTAGTTCGGCCTATGTTAAACCTCTGCTCATTACAGGGACAATAGGCCTGAACTGAAGTAGTTTTGGGCAGAACACTGCTATGAACCTACAAATCCTGCATGGCACTCGAATCGATCAAACTACGGGGTGGTGATTTCGGGGGATTTATTCAATTTCGCTTTACTGAAAGGGTTGTCAATATCAGTGAACCATCATTTTCACTAGCACTAAATTAGCATACAGCGGCTATTTCAAACAAAATTTGTAATCTTTGAAACTGTCAAACTTAGTAAAGGTAACCCTGGCTTGTAACCCAGTAAATCGAGTTTTATTTTTAAACTAGCTGATGGACTTCGCCCGAGTGAATTGAGGTGTTTTGATTCCCGCGGGAACTCTTTAATTTTCTGGGATAAAAAGTAGCCTATTCCAAA
Organism: Erebia aethiops; assembly: GCA_923060345.2. Lineage (NCBI taxonomy): Eukaryota > Metazoa > Arthropoda > Insecta > Lepidoptera > Nymphalidae > Erebia > Erebia aethiops. The sequence goes on along the minus strand of OV281084.1, from coordinate 27,927,999 downwards.
CTATATATAAGCAATCTCTGTGCCAAATTTTATCCGTCTGATCAGTTCAGCCGTTCTGGCGTGATTGAGTAACAAACATCTATCCATACATATCCATCCGTACATCCAAATTTACGCATTTATAATATTAGTATAGAAGTATAGATTTGTTACGCTTACGCTTGACCACAATCACATCTGGGAAGCGATGATGGGGCCTAAGATGGGGTACGCGCTTGCCTAGGAGATACCTATTCACTCTTGATTTAAAGATAACCAGATTTTAAATGGGCCATATTATGGACTTCTTTACGATTATAGAAAGCTTTTTTTTAAAAACTATAATACTATGTGTACTTAAAAGTTTGGCTTTTTTGGGTCTGAAATCTTACTCTTATATCTTATCTTATATAATAATCTTATTACTATATTAATCTTACTTATCTTATCTTTCTATCTTAGGCTTTCTTGACACAATTATTTTCTAAAGAATGTTTGGTTTCATTCGGAAAATTAAATTTGTTTTATTTAAATAACTTTATTTCATTTTAAGGACGCTTTACTTCCACAAATAAAAAAAATGGATTTGGGCTCTGTTAATAAATGTCCCCCCTCCAATTAAAATTTTCAAATAATATTTGAGTAATCGTCCAGTTACAGTTTTATTATAAGATGAAGATATTTAAATTAGAACCTTACTTAAAATTTTATATTCAACCTCAAATAAAGGGCTATGCTAAACCAACCTTCCTTCACTAACTCAGACATCCCTTTCAAGGTAGCAAAATTGAATAAATCACCACTCACCCCAACATTAATAGATTCAACTCAGTCGTGATTTGTCTACACTCAATCAATTTGAGTCCAGAATCACTTAAGTTTAGGTGTGCCTTTGTCTTGATAACCTGAAGGGTTGAGAATAGCATCTCAAATTAGGAACCGTCTTAAATACGTTGAACATATATTGACCCAACGCGCCAATATAAGGTTTAGCCCCACTACAGATGCACGGCGCGGCGCGGCACGTACCGGCAAGTATTCTTTGAATATGTTTGGATGGAGCTGGGCCCACGGCGCGGAGATGCACTGCGACATTATTGTACAGAGAATATGTACTTGCCGCTACGTGCCACGCCGCGCCGCGTCCCTGTAGTGAGGCTAGACCTATAGGTACTCGGTGAACAGACATTGGCTTGCCAACTCTTGTTGGTTTTTAAACAATCAAACATCAAATTTTTAAATAAGCTTTTACACGTTAGCCTGTGCTTACCGAAAACACTCGTCGAATGTGTATTGGTATTTGGTACTTGTGTATGATGAGGCAAAGGGGACTGCTGGTTCTAGGAGACGCATGACCGCTGAGTGTGGAAGTCTCTACAACAGAGCTATTTCCAGCAGTGGATATAATATTGTTTCAATCGAAAAAAATGACGATGAATTTTTTTTATTATGAGACTAGCTTTTAAAGCAATTTCTTCATTTTTCACCGAAAGCACAAATACCAAGTTTCGTGGATATAACTTGAACCGCCTATGTAACCCTCTGGGGGATTTCGAAAATTTCTTTCTTAGTACAAGTTTTTATACAAATTTCTAAGTTCAGCCGTTTGGACTGTAGGTTGTCTGACAGTCACTCAGGGCAAAGCCTTTTAAAAGTTACTGATAGGCTTGCGCTTGACGACAATCATGCTTATGAAAACCAATGATGAGTTATTTTCATATAATGACGCCTACATAAGATGGAAGTAACTTTACAAAAGAAATGGCGTATGTATATTCAAGTACATTTCTATGATATTTTCCATTCGTATTTAAAGTTGTTTTCGTATTCAGCTGGGCGTGATTGAAATAAATCTTCGCAAATAGCGACTGTCAGTCGAGATTTGTTGCTAGGAGATGGAGTCCCGCCCAAAATAGCTTTAGTTCTGATAACCCATTGTCCCTGCGATCAACGAAGGGTTAACAGAGGCCTATCCGACTTAATTACCGACTTCTTATTACGGGGCTAGTTCCCTTGTTGATTGTGTACATCTACTTAGGACCCTCTCTTGTTAAACTAGGACAACGGTCTGTTCAGTACTTAGGACTGATAGCTAAGACTCTTTATGCTATTAGGTATACCTGCCAAAAAGTTTTTAGATATAGTTTCGATGCGAAAGATAAAATTTTGCACAGAGACAGATTATAGTCAGGAACAACACATAGGCTACTTTTAATCCCGGAAAATTAAAAAGTTTAGTCACGAGCATCAGTCATGTTAACAAAAAACAAACCTGCATTGTTCTAAATCCAACTTTCGCAATATTATATTACCTGTCTAGTTATTCTGTATGCAGCTAACTATTAAGTATTAATCGTGAGTCGGCCATAGATCACGTTCTATACAATATTGCTTTAGTTCCCACATCCCATTGTCCCGCGGATCGCGAGTGAAGGGATAACAAAGGCCTATTCGCCTTAATTAGACTATTCCTATTACAGGGCTGCCTTTGGCTCCCCAATAGTGTAATTTGAAGAGTGAATTCGAGTTCTCTGTCAATTAGTTACTGCGATTTACGCAGAGATTTTGGTAAGGGTTGAATGTGATCTAGTTAACAGCGTCCAATAATATACTCTTGACCGAATTCCAAGTAAGCGATGTATGGAGCGCCCTCCAGCACGTTGGACCGACGATATAAAGAGGTTGGCGCGAAGTGGCTGGTTGAGGAAGGCTGAGGACCGGGTGTGGTAGCGTTCTTCAGGAAAGGCATAAAATGTTCAGCAGTGGACGGCCGCATGCTGAGATGATATCCGAATTTCGGCCGCGGCGGCCAATTTCCCGATAGATTAGCCATCTACGCGAGAGATATCCCTTTAGTTCGTGTGTACATAGGTGCACTCTCTGTTGCCTTTCTCTCATAACTCTATGGGACGGAAAATCCGCCGCAATCTATAAAAGATCAGTCCTCCTAGCCAAGTTACATACGTTTCGTGTCCATTCTCTTTCTTTAATAATTAATCGTTAACGCTTTAGCGAAAGCGATTAAAAACACTTACCATAGACTATTCACTTAACATAGATTATTTTCTATCCGGTAAAGTATTAACGATTAAAGAAAGAGAATAGACACGAAACGTACCTATGTAACTTGGCTAGGGGGGCAGACGTAGGACCGACGATTTATCTTGCTCTCTGAGGCTCGGGGGTGACTCTTCACACTTCCTAGGCTAGTACCAGCAATTACTTGTCAGAAAACCCCTATACCCCTATAGATACCTATAGGTTATCTGACAATTTGAAGTCCGGGCGATTTTTATGTACATAAAAATCGCCCGGCCCGGAAATCAAACTCGGGATCGCGTTATCCACAGTTGAACATGCTAATCACTAGACCAACGAAGCAGTTTAGTTAGATAAACGCGTTGTGGGACGATCTCCAGCCCGATGGACCGACGACCTCAAAAAGGGTGAATGGGTGGGTGGGTGAATGAGGAAGGCGGAGGACCGTGTATGGTGGCGCGCTCTCCAAAAGGATTACGTCCAGCAGTGGGAGAATACTGGCTAATGGATGGATGTATCACTAATTGGGTGACCAAGCTTAGAATGAGTAAATTCACATGCCATCATGTTTTTTTTAATCCTCTACAAGCTAGCCCTTGACTGCGATCTCATTTGATGGTAAGTGATGATGCAGTCTAAGATGGTAGCGGGCTAACTTGTTAGGGACGTGGCAGTTATATTAAACCCATACCCCTTCGGGTTCTACACGGCATCGTACCGGAACGCTAAATCGCTGGGCGGTACGTCTTTTGCCGGTAGGGTGGTAACTAGCCACGGCCGAAGCCTCCCACCAGACCAAAATATGATAGATAATATAAATAGATATAAATCATGTCGCGTATACCTAATTATAGACGTGAAAGTCTGTCCGTCTGGAAGTCACTACATCTGGTATCGTTTCACGAGCCTGCTCTCTATTTAAAAGATTTTGAGGGAAAACCCTATATATTTACGTGGAATCACGGGCATAGTCTAGCAATGATAATATAAAGAAATATAAGAAATCTCACTAACCTGAAAAATATTCCCGAACCACTAAAGCTAATTTAGAAATCTTTTCTCTTTTTCAGAATAAATATTGTAAGTAATTCAAAGGTCAAACGTTTTAAAGATAATAAATTGTTAACTTTATTTAAGTGAAATTAAAAAGAAAAGTCTGGCTTAGTTTGTAGCGACAAGAGAACTAATATTTTATTCCATTAACATAAGGTAAAAAAGATTGAGTTCCAAGAAAATATTATAAGACAATAATAAAAAGTAAATAATACTGAGTTCTAAGAAATTACTTAAAGAACAATTTCAGTCTCAAGCTTGAACGTTCTCTATTAGTGTTAATAATGGAGTATTATTAAGTAACTATTAAATAAGTAAATTATTGACCGAGCGAAGCGAAGGTCTCTGAGTCTACTTGAGTGAATTGGCACTTGTCCGTCCGTCCGTCCGTCCGTCTGTCAGAGCCTTATACCTTCTGAATTACTCAACGTAATAACTTCAAATTTAAATATAATATGTAAACCGATGGCCTCCCGCCGAATATGGCTTAAAAAGTTATAAAAATCCTTATTTCAGGGGGGCTCTCATAGAAGCGAATGCAAAGTAAAATATTTTTTATAGCGTTACATAGAGTTGTGGTATATCATTTTAAAGATAATTAGGAATAGAGACCAAAAAAATTTTTTTTAAATTTTTCCCTTGAAATTGACGAAATGGGGGGCTTTCAAAGTGGAGATTTTCTAACGTCCAAAGTTGACCTCAGAACTCTAAATTTTCTGGAAGGCTGAGCCTGAAAGTTGATCAATTATTTGAATTTATATCCTGTACTTTATATAGATAGTATGGATTTATGTAATAAGTCAGTCGCAATTCACGACCCACGTCACTATTGGACGTCAAAATATCAAGTTTCAAGGAAAAATATCTTCAGATCTCAGCTCTGACTGAGGCTCCGACGTCCCGTAATGATTCTGTCCATCGCCAAGTGAAGGGTTAGCAGAGGGTAATCCGACCTAATTACGGAATTTCCGCTAGGCAATTTTACTATCTATGTTCGATAGGAATTTCGTATATAGCATCGTATCGTATACGTGCATGTATACCTGGAGCAATAATAATAATAAATAGAGCTCTACATTTTTAAATTACTATTGTAAGGAAATACTTAAATAGTAATATCCAGATTTTTTTTATATGATGTAAAATAAAAATTAATCGTTATATATAATTCTATACTGATATTATAAATCTCGAATAACACATAATAAGCTACATTTTACCTCGGAAAATTAATGAGTTCCCGCAGGAACCAAAAATCCTAAATACACGCGGACGAAGTTGCGGGCATCAGCTAGTAAACAATAATTTTGTTAATAATTGGGTATATGACAACTAGTCAAATCAGAAACTTTTTTTCAATAATCAAAATGCGCGCTTAGTCTGGGATTTTGTATGAAATACTTACCTACTCGTGACGTCATCAAAAGTCAAGGCACTATTTTACTTTAATCGATAGTTTAAATTAGTTATCAAACATAAAATTAACAGGGGACGTGGATATTGCGTCTTTTGGCAGGTCCTATATTTTATAATTAATAATTACAAATCTATACTATAATTTAAAATTATGCGAAAATTTGGATGGATGGATGGATGTTTGTTGCTCAATCACGCCAGAACGGCTAGACAAATCTGGATGAAACGCACAGAGATAGATTATAGTCTGTAATAATACATAGGTCAATTTGAATACCGGAAAACTAAAGAGCGGGAACCAAAAAACCTCAATCCGCATGAACGAAGTCGCTGGCATCAGCTAGCATTTATATTTTATTTAAAAATAAAATATAAATGGCATGTTTGAAATCCCGTTACAAATTGGGTGGGTTGAACAGACAACAGGACGGGTTGTCAATGAAAAAATAAATGTTTTTTACATGCGATAAATTGGGCGGTATAATTAAAAACAATTATTATTAATCATCGGTCCCATGGAATCTCGTGGAAGATTGATTTGACAGATTGAATTGGAAAAATTTGTGGACCCAATAATTAAGTTTGATTAATCGACTTGGAATGCAAAAAGCCGAGGAAAGCGCACGTTGGCGCTACTTGAAAGAGGCGTATGTCCAACAGTGGATGCATAATGACTGATAATGAAGATGATGATGATGAATCGACTTTGAGTACCTATGCTTTAGAAGCCAATCACCAACAAATTGATTGGAATCTGTTGACATTATTTCACTTTTAGCCGTGATAATGGAATAAGTTTCCATCACGGGGTTTCCTTAATTTTCCGAGCATATAATTTTTTAAGAGATAAAAGTAGTCTTATGTCACTCACCAGGTCCTCAACAATACCTGTGCAAAATATCATTGCAAATTGCTCTGTTGCGGCGTGATTGAAGGACAAACCAACAAACAAACACACCTTCGCATTCATAATATTAGTATGGATGATTTAATTAAATAACTAGTTGATGCCCGCTACTTCGTACGCGTGAAAAAAGATTTTCTAAATTCCCACGGGAATTCCTTATTTTTCCGGGATAAAAAGTAGCCTATGTCACTCTCCAGGTCCTCAACTATACCCATGCAAAAAATCAGGTCGATCCGTTACTTCGTTGTGGCGTGATTGAAGGACAAACCAACAAACCAATAAAACAAACACACTTTCGCATTTATAATATTAAGTATGTAGTATGATTTAAACGATTAGTTTCAATCAAATGATTACGTAATTTCTTTACACTAAATTCTTGAATAAATGGCAACTGGCAGACAATCTTCTCGTAATTTGTTCTTTAATAATAATAGTAGAATATTTGAGAAACGGCCATTACTCCACAAAATTTTCCGTCTATAAATTTATTATTAACTCCCCAGAGAGATTGTATTTACTCAGTACCCTGGTTTGGTAGAATTAATAAAACGCTGCCGCAAAAAAACGGGACCCCAATGGAGCGGATGAATTAAAATTTAAAAGTCATTTATTCGGCTTAGACGTAATACTAACGGCTTTATTTAAAGCGCACCCGATTAGATTTGGATCCAGAAATCGAAATATACTGCTAAACAATTTTATTTAACAAAAAATATTAATTTTGTTGGTTTAGCGATAATTTTATAGACATCAATTGAGAAGTTCTGATTCACATTGTATCCATACAAATTCAAAAGAAATAATATGATATTCAACAAGTCCCTATTTTCAAAAGTAGCAATATTTGGTATAAAAGTGGTACCTATCCAGCCATTTATTATCTTGATTCCTATTTATAAAGTTTCAATGGGTTCAGGTAATATTGGATACAATTTAATAAGTATAATACATATTATTAATTTTCAATATTATATTGTAACCTGTAAAAATGTATATGTAACAGTATACTGTTATAACTTTACAGTTTTTTTTATTGCGTGATAGGCTTGCGCTTGACGACAATCATGCTTAGTGCAAAGCAATGATAGGTCTAGGTTGGAACGCGCTTGCCTAGAAGATGCCTATTCACTCTTGCCTTGAAGGTACCTATGTTATATGTGACAGGAAACACGTGCGCTGGGAGGGTGTTCCACATCCTAGCGGTTCGTATCATGAACGTCGAGCAGAAACGCTTCGTGTGAGCAGATTGGACGTCAACCACATAAGTGTGCCAACGCTGTCGGTTTCTCGCTGTTCTGTGGTAGAACGGAGAAGGAGGAACAAGGTAGTGAAGTTTCTGAACATACTCCCCATGGTATATCCGATAAAAAACTGATAAGCAGGCGACATTGCGACGGCGTTGTAGACTGAGCAATTAGCAATAGTTAAGATGAAATTAATATTTCAATTTCAATATGAGGTTTATTTTTCATCGATGTTTTATTCTGATAAACATCAAAGATTGACAATTATTCAAAATCCCAATGGATGTCAACTTCCAATTAGTTTTCGTTATAAAAACAGAATAAAATAATGACACTTTAAAAATCCGAAAGGATGTAACTTCCAATTAGTTTTCATAATAAAAACAGTAAGTACAAAATAAAGCTTAAATACTCTGGAGCCCTATGTTAAATTTGCATCAATCATTGGTACAGTCTGAGTGTGAGATCTATAGAGCGAACTTTCACTTTGGCTTAGACTTAAGACATGGTTAAAACGAGACAGATTTATGTTACTCACATAAGTCTATCTCGTTTTAACTTTTCGAAATATTCCAGTCACCACTACTAGTTTCCTTAACTCCTCGCCAACAGAAGCCCATAAACTTCTCAAGGATAGTGTCACCGAGTGCAGTGTGCTGTTTAAGTTTAGACATGTGACCCCATATGATATTATTAAAGTATTTAAATCTTTGCAACTTAAAAAAACCGGAGACCTATGGGGTATATCCGTAAAAATAATCGGCAATATTATTGATGTTATTGCACCATATCTTGCTCTAGTTTTTAATGAGTCTGTAAATTCAGGATCCTTTCCAAACCTTATGAAATGTGGTAAATTGATTCCACTTTTTAAATCGGGTAGCAAAAGCGATCCAAATAATTACAGACCAATTTCAATTTTGCCAACACTCAGCAAGATATTTGAAAAAATTATGCTCAACCAACTGCTTCAGCACTTTAATTCAAATAAACTTCTTCACTCCGAGCAGTATGGTTTTACTAAAGGTCGATCGACAATTGATGCGGGCGCCGTGCTGTTAAAACATATATTCGACGCGTGGGAGAAATCACAGAATGCTATTGGTATTTTCTGTGATTTGTCTAAGGCATTTGATTGCGTTGAGCACGAGACGCTTTTAGTTAAGTTGAGCTACTATGGAGTCAAAGACACTGCGCTTGGCCTCATTGCATCCTACCTCAGTAATCGCATTCAAACAGTATGTGTCAACGATGTGAAGTCATCCGGATCAGCCTCACTAATGGGTGTCCCTCAAGGCTCCATTTTGGGTCCCTTCATGTTCCTAGTGTACATCAATGATTTGCCATATTTTGTCCGTAACACTTGCGATATTGTACTATTTGCTGATGATACGTCCTTGATTTTTAAAGTCGATAGACATAAGGACAACTTTGACGACGTAAATACTGCAATTTCTCAAGTCACGAACTGGTTTACGGTTAACAATCTACTTTTAAACACAAAAAAAACTAAATGTGTCGAGTTCGCATTGCCGAATGCCAGATCCACAAGTGATATAAAACTAATGGTAAATAATGACATGTTGAAAATAGAAGATACTACTGTGTTCCTGGGGGTGACCTTGGACGCAAAGCTTCAATGGGGCACCCATATATCAACACTTGCTGGCAAGCTTAGTTCTGCTGCTTACGCTGTCAGAAAGATTCGACAGTTAACTGACATCGAAACTGCCAGGATCGTATATTTTGCTTATTTCCATAGCATTATGTCTTACGGAATCTTACTGTGGGGTAAAGCGGCAGATATTCAAAAAATTTTTGTACTACAAAAAAGGGCTATACGAGCAATTTATAATTTAAAACCGCGTGATTCACTTAGAGAGAAATTTAAAGAAATTGGTATTCTAACAGTAGCCTCGCAATATATTTACAGTAATATAATTTTTGTAAAACAGCACATCCATAATTATAAAAAAAATGCGATCTGCACGATAGGCCAACTAGAGGCCGTAATAAGCTCGTGACTCCATCGCTCCGCCTCAAAAAAGTCAGAAGGTCATTCGTGGGAATGGGCATTATTTTCTATAACAAAGTTCCACAACCTATTTTGGACTTGCCAATAAATAAATTTAAGAAATCCATTAAAAGTATGCTCCTGAAAAAAGCTTATTATACTGTTGAAGATTATGTAAATGATAGAGGAGCATGGATTTGATCGCTCCAGCAATGCTGGGGACAGCGGTTACTTATTATAAATTAGTGTTTGAATATTAGTATTCAATTCGATGCTTTGATACGGGTAGACTGAGTATGTCACGCTCTCTTTAAACATTTCTGTGGTGGTGTCGTGTGGTGCGGGTTGTTACGTTCCCTCAAATATGGTCGAGCGAAGCAATGGCTGGATCATGCGTCATGCTCGTGAACGGGTGCCACCGGCGGGAATGGGGCTACTTTCTGTTTGCCCGTCTTTGACATGAATTGAATAAACAAATTTAAGAAATCCATTAAAAGTATGCTCCTGAAAAAAACTTATTATACTGTTGAAGATTATGGAAATGATAGAGGAGCATGGATTTGATCGCTCCAGCAATGCTAGGGACAGCGGTTACTTATGTACACATTGATATAGTAATTGTAAATGAATTATTTAAAAAAGAGCAACCACCGAGTTTCTTGCTGGTTCTTCTCGGTAGGAATGGCATTCCGAACCAGTGGTAGATTCACTTGACGATTCAAAAGTACTTGTAAAAGTTTATTTGAATAAAAAATATTTGATTTGATTTGAGTAAAGTCTGACCCAAGTCAAAGTACGCTCTATAGTTCGCAGCATCAGATTGGCTGAATTTGTGGTATTCTTGCTGCGACCGTGTACTTTGGCTAATAGCGGAAGAATGTTATTTTTTTTAATCCACTACAAACTAGCCCTTGACTGCGATCACACCTGATGGTAAGTGATGATGCAGTCTAAGATGGTAGCGGGCTAACCTGTTAGGGGCATGGCATTTATACTAAACCCACACCCCTTCGGTTTCTACACGGCATCGTGCCGGAACGCTAAATCGCCTGGAGGCACGTCTTTGCCGGTAGGGTGGTAACTAGCCACGGCCGAAGCCTACCACCAGGCTAGACCAGGGAAAATGCAGAAATTATAAATTCCCAAGTTGACCCTGCCGGGGATCGAACCCGGGACCTCCGCACGTTAAGGCAACATCGCTACACACTGCGCCACGGAGGTCGTCAACTGTACATCTGTTACAGATGTCCTTTGATCCTTTCGTTAGCCCTTCCTGTCAACCGGTCGAATTGGCAGTGGCCAAAATACGTTCATAGATTCATTAATTCCCGGAGCAGGAAAAATCGGTAGTCCTTCTCGGGTCTGACACACTTTTTGATCTGTACGTTTTTTTACAATAGTTATGCTGATTTCTTGCCGCATTTATTGAATTACTTGTTGATGCCCGCGATTTCGTCCGCGATTAAGGTTTTTTAAATCCAGCGGGAAATCTTTAATTTTCTGGGATAAAAAGCAGGCTACCTACCTATCCCTATACATAATTTCATTAAAATCGGTTGAAAATATAGGACAGACAGACGGACAGACAGATAGAAATACTTTCGCATTTATAATATTATAAGTAGTATGGATTACTTATGAATTTGTTTTTAACAGCGATTCTTTGGTAAAAGAGATTTGCCTTCAATTTTAGGGTTCCCTTCCTCAAAAAGAAATAGGAACCTATAAAGGATCATTTCGTTGTCCATCTGTCTGTCTGACAAGCCCCCTTTTTCTCGGGAACGCAGGGAGTAATCAAGTTGAAATTAAAATCCAATACATTAAATTATTGTCTAGGATCCCTTGGAGCTGTAATGATATCAAACGTCTAAGTCAACGCTATCAAAATATACCCCGTTTAATATTTTGACACTCGCCAATAAATCAAAACCTATAGGTACTTTTGTATACATATTATAATATAATTATGAAATTTGATTATGTGGCAGTACGGAACCCTTTGCGCTTGAGTCCGACTCACACTTGAGTTGCCAGCACTAACCAGCGAACTGCACTAGAAAGTTTTCTTTAGTACTATAACAAAATATAATATAATTAATATTAATATTAATATAAAAAATAAATAACATATAATTATTGACAGTGTTTTGTACATGCTAATTACTTAACGTCGTAAATTATACTAGGATTAAGCTATTAATTTGTATTTGATTATGCTAATATGTAATAACACTAACTCACCTACGTAATTGGATGAAAGACAATGAAACAACAGTAATTTCCATGTGTTTATGATAACGCTAAGGTCTATAATTATAAATTTAATATCCATTAAATAGGCTAATTAATTAATGATAATTATTTTACTCAAAATATGTGTAATTGCTTAAGTATGAACTCTCTGACATATTTGAGACAGACAGTTTTGATAACACATCTTTTAAAATAATTAAATATGAGAATATTCCATAATACTTAATTTAAAGTAAATTTTTAACCTTTAATTTAATTATATTGTATTTATTTTAGAGAACGGAGAGAGAGAATTTTAGAGCTTTCACCCACCACGCTGCTCCAAGTCGGGTTGGCGAGTATTATTATTCGTTTAATAAATGTTAAATATTTTTGTTATATTTTCGTCGAAACTCAGTGAATTTAGGAGGCATGACTTGAACTCTACAGTTTTCCTCTTTACTAGGTAAATCAAAACTGAACGTAACGGGTCATAAAAACCTTCCGGAGTCAACGGCGAAGACAGATATCCCACGATTTATGAATACATATATTTTGGTCCCCCATTTTGGACAAACATTCCAGTCTTAGAGCTAGTAAACGGTTCGAAGTGTTTACAGGTTTCATTCTGACTTTTACTCAAAATGCTGTTACTATTAATATTCATACAAAACAAACATTATGACATTTTTTAAGCTCATAGAAAGAAGCGAAGCAAGATCTCAAACAGATGATTACATCTGAGGGTATCTGAGGAAAATACGTGAAAAGAAAAAACCTATGTGTACAGAGGTGGAAATAAAAATACCAAAAACCTGGTTGAGAAATCGGAACGTCTTTTTTTAAAGGGGCCTTGTTTGGGGTTTGTATTATAGGTACTCTACTATATTATATTATACAAATAATTATAAAACAGTTTTCATTGCTATTTATTCTTGCAGGTTGTATTCTCAATTTTAGAATATAATAATCAAATTTAGGACTAAAATTGTTCTAAAATACCTATACTTTTAGATAATATTTTTCTTTGAACTAAGCCATGAAACTACGTTTATTTCCACATTATATTATGTAAAATCGGTATCTGCGAGTATGTGCAATTCGTACACCGAGCGTAAAAGCTCTTCGACTATTTTGGTCGTCCTTTTTTTCCAAATTTTATCGTATATTCAAACATTTATATGTAAATAGGATGACTGTAACTATATTTCACAAAAATCTTTTATCAGCACGCCCTTATAAGATTTTTCTCTCAAATATTAACACCACAAATATTTTGTTTAAGATCTCCTTTGGAAAAAATCTATCGAGCTTCCTTCAATTGTGATCCGGGCATTCGTTGCCCGTGTTACTACCAGACTTTCTACTAGTGTTCTAGTACTACTAGCGTTTATACTAGCATGGGTATTTTTTTGTCCGTCACTTATTCATTATCATCATCTCAACCGATTGATGGCTTACTACTGAGTACGAATTTCCAATTTATAGAGTTCAAATCCATAGCTTCCAACTTCCAAGTGGGAATTGGCAGATTTGGCATCTTTAAGAACACTACGTACTAAGGCATGTAGGTTTGTTTCCTTATGATATTTTAATACCTACCATTAAAATCCCTGGGACCGTGGAGTCTTAGTGCCAAACATTTTATGTTCATCTAGTATTATGCTCATCTAGTTACAGAAGGGCTGACTCATTTTTTGCGCAAAGGATCAGCCTGGCTGTCCAACGCGGAAATGCAGCCAGCATTCTTACCACAATAGGCATGATGACAGTAACAAATAATCAATGAAATTATAAATTTATCTAATAAAATTGGATTCATCGATTATAAAAAACGTATTTTTTTCCTATTTAGAGTAAGGTTGCTATTTATTTTGATAAAATAAAACTATAAAATACAGCAACCCGCCATATTGGTTAAAACACCAATGAAGCGACAATGACGTCACAATTATTTTCGAACGTTGACAATCACACTATTGTTTACTGCACACTGCACAGAGTACATTGGTAAAAATAATAGTGACGTCACAAACGACGCCATGACACCGCCAAACGTGAATTTTAAAATTTAAATTTCAAATGCCAATTTCATCTACCAAACCTTATTTTTCTGCTGAAATAAGATATATTTTCGAAATAGTAGAAACTTCCGAACATAATCTGACCATTTTTCAAAATCAGTCTTCATGCCTATTGCACGCAGGCATGATGTATGTAGTAATTAGATTAGGCTAGCTGTATGCTATATTGTATTGTCCGTACTAATATTATAAATGCGAAAGTGTGTCTGTCTGTCTGCTACGCTTTAACGGTCCATCTTTGCAACCGATTTTGATGAAATTTGGTATAGGGGTAGATTACATCCCGGAAACCTACCTCACCCCGGAAAATTAAGGAGTTCCCGCGGGAATCAAAAAACTTAATCCACGTGGACGAAGTCTCGGGCATCATCTAGTTTACAATAAATATTGTAAAAAATTGTGCCTTTATAAATTAAATATAGGGTGATTAAAAGTAAAGATCGAGTTGCTAGTGTCAGTAGCATCTAGAAACATGTTGCTGAGTAACCGGACTAGTGTGAACATCTAGTGACTTTGGTAAACAGTTGCATGTGACAACCCTACAAGACAATTTGCGACACACAAAAAATGGCTCTATTCTGCATAGGTAGTCTACTTAATTCCACTTTAGACTACAGTATGTTACCAAAATGGCTGCGTTAGTTTTTGTCCCGAAAGTACTCGAAAAATCTCGACTAAGCGCTGATGGAACCCGGTCCCTAACGATGTTCATTTTACTAATGCCTCCACTTTTTTTGGCGTTCAACGTCGATAGATTTTGGGATCGTAGCGTAGAGGGTAAAGTGGATTTCCTCTAACTAGTTAATTTATTAGGGGTTAAGATTTATATTCTTCAGTTTTATACTCTATACGAGATTAATTATTCATGTCGTTAAAAGGAGTCTGAACGTATTAATGTAGGAACTAAACCTAGAGTAGGTATAGTTAGTAAGTACCACTATAATATTATTTACTGTGGTGTAATGATAAATTTTGATAGGTTGTAAAATAATCATACTTCATACTAATATTATAAATGCGAAAGTGTGTTTGTTTGTTGGTTTATTGGTCTGTTGGTTTGTTGGTTTGTCCTTCCATCACTCCGCAACGGAGCAACGGATCGACGTGATTTTTGGTATGACTATAGTTGAGGGTCTAGAGAGTGACATAGGCTAATTTTTATCCCGGAAAATTAAGGAGTTACCGCGGGAATCAAAAAACTTTAACCACGCGGACGAAGTCGCGGGCATCAGCTAGTACTTAATAATTGGGTACTTCTCCTTTTATTGCGAATAGATATGTAAAACTGATGTATGTAAATGTTGATTGGTTTTCATCACACCACAACAGAGCTACGGTTTTTTTTTAATCCACTACAAGCTAGCCCTTGACTGCGATCTCACCTGATGGTAAGTGATGATGCATTCTAAGATGGTAGCTGGCTAACCTGTTAGGGGCATGGCAGTTATATTAAACCCATACCCCTTCGGTTTCTACACGGCATCGTACCGGAACGCTGAATCGCGTGGCGGCACGTCTTTGCCAGTAGGGTGGTAACTAGCCACGGCTGAAGCCTCCCACCACAGACCAGACCAGGGAAAATTCAGAAATTATAAATTCCCAAATTGACCCTGCCGGGGATCGAATCCAGGACCTCCGCACGTTAAGGCAACAGCGCTACACACTGCGCCACGGAGGTCGTCAAATGCTCGATGTAATTTTTGCATGATATATTTGTAGCAATAAATTTTATTTTATTTTATTAAAGGTAAATTTGAGTGTCTGAATAGTGATATAGGTTTCTTTTACGCCGTTTAATTAAAGAGTTAATCCAACGGATTTTGATATAACCTAAATCCACGCGGACGAAGTCGCGGACATCAGCTAGTATATAAATGATTCCTTTAAATGTAAGAGTTAATAATATTTCCATTACAAGCGAAGTTTAAATTTGACTATAATCCTAAAGGACCTGAACTAAATTAGAGGGAGCTCTGCAAAATATACGGCTCACGTCTTCAAGAAATATTGAGTCTGAATTTGAATTGCTCTCCCTTGTGAATTGCCTAGGGGGATTATTTCAGCTATATTGCTGTTGAATCTAGACCGAAAATACATTTTAAACTAGCAAATGACGACCTACACGGAATGGTGTAACGAAATATTTGAGTTGGTACTTCGTCTTCGTGATACCAAAGAATATACTTCACTTTTGCATAGTTTTTTTAAATATAATTTATAGACTAGCACTTGCAATCGGACTTACTTGTTTTTGCAACCTAAGATGGATTACGCTTGCCTAGAAAATGCCAATTCACTTTTGATTAGAAGATACCAATTATATTTTAACGACAGGTGTAAGGTACGATTTGACGAGGCCAGCAGGCTTACCATGCGCTCAAAGAAATAATATCTCGCGACGAGAGAGAGAGATGTTGTCGATGCCGGCGAATTTCTCGTGTACCCTACATGCACAAATCCGTTACATTACAAGAAAAAAATAGTCGCCATGAAAGGTTTCGTAGAGAAAATACCACAGATAAGAATATTACTTTTATCTCTACTTTTGACGACGTAACGAGACAAGTAACCATGTTAGCTTCGGTAGACAAATAGAGATAACGGGTAGACATAATGTTACTCTTTATGCGCATATACTAGCCTTACAGATCCCCACATTTTATCGTGCCAAAAAGAACTAATAAATAGCGTAATACGTTTGTATGTAGACTCGAGTAAGAAGTGTGACCTTAATTCCAGGCCAAGAAGCGAATAACACTCAGAACAACATAAGTCTAATGGAAGCTGTTAGTCCAAATGGAATATGCCTTTAAAGTACATACATGCTTTAGATCGCAGTAATCTTGAAAGGCTTGAGTTTAATTCAAAAGCAGTTGTATGAAACGCGAGTAATCCTACAACTTTGCAAGAAATATCTAGTCCTGTTATAAATTGACTTCGTCAGGAGTATCGTCTGGGGATTACGAGTATTTCCGTCATATTATATTGGTACCATACTGCAAGCAGTTTTAAAAATTTTGCGGGATATTTTAATATATTTTACATAGTAACAAGAAGTATTTTAAAAAGTATCTAAAAGCGAAAGCGTTTTTTTTTATTAAGCCCAAGACTGCGATCTCACCTGATTGTAAGTGATGATGCAGTCTAAGATGGTAGCGGGTTAACCTGTTGAGGGCAAGGCTGGTATAATTAACCCATACTAAATAATCGGTTACCACACGGCATCGTACCGGAACGCTAAATCGCTTGGCGGCACGTCTTTGCCGGTAGGGTGGTAACTAGCCTCACACCAGGCAAAGGCAAAAAAGCAGGTGTGTTTGTTTATTTGTTGGTTTATTGATTCGTTGGTTTGTCTTTCAATCACGCCGCAGTACCCTGGCCCTACTTTGGTCGGGTCGATTTTATGAAAATACGTTAAAGTAAAAATTACATGGGAAAACTAAGGTTCTCTAGGTCTAGCCTTTTGAGTAGTATCGATCATAATTTTGGAGATTTAGGATTCTAATTTTGATTCTGCTAATCGATGCTACGCAACTATATGACAAACAGACTATGTGTTATTGCACCATTATCATCATCTCAGCCTGCGGACGTCCACTGATGAACATAGGCCTTTCCCAAAGAACGCCACCACACCCGATCCTCAGCCTTCCTCATCCAGCCACTTCCCGCCACCCTCTTAATGTCGTCGGTCCATCGTGCTGGGGGGCGCCCCACACTACGCTTACTTGTACGATGGTCTCCACTCTAACACATTCCGGCTCCAGCGGCCATCGCTTTCGACCGGCATGACCTGCCCACTGCCACTTCAGCTTGCTAATGGTTTGGGCTATGTCAGTGACCCTGGTTCTCTTACGGATCTCTTCAATTCGGATCTTGTCCTAAAGAGAAATTCCTAACACAGCCCTCTCCATAGCTCTCTGAGCAACTTTAAATTTGTGGATGTGTTATTTATATGGCTCTTATAGAGGTTTGAGTATGTAACACTAAAGTCCATCGCATACCAACGGAATGGAGCGCCTGCTTTATTCATTATTTCGGTGAAACGAGCTGTGGTGTACTGAGGCTGTGAGGCGCTGGCGTTGGATTTATTTCACCCGCACCCATACTCAAACTCAAACTATATTTATTCAAAATTAGTACCTACAAAGTACACCTTCTGAACGTTAAGTTTACAAAGTATATGAGGTGAGGCTCCTATTCTCACACTGAATGACTGTCATTCAGGTGAAAAAGATTATACACGCACAATTGTGCAAGTCTCCATTTGGAAAACAAAATCCCAAAAATCAACAAAGGTCAAAAACAGTTGGCGTATGAAATTTTAATATTAAAATATTCATTTAGGGATATTCAATTCGTAAGCTCAGAGAGGTTGTTTAAACAAACGCGGGTAACATTAAAGGATGACACACACACTATACGCCATGTCATGTTCGCGTGCGAATTGAATGCATCGTTTCATCGTCCGCAACAACACGCGCTGCCCAGCAAATGAGGTATGTTTTGTCGTATTGTTTTTTTTTCTATACTGCAAGTTAGTCCTTGACTGCGATCATACCTAATAGTAAGTGATGATGCAGTCTAAGCTGGTAATGGACTAACCTGGTAATATTATGGTAGTTATGTTAAACCCATACCCCTAGTTTCTAATCATACCGGAACACGAAATCGCTTGGCGATACGTCTTTGCTGGTAGGATGGTAACTAGCCATGGTGAAAGCCTCCTAACAGGCCATACCAGAGAAAATTCAGACATTATAAATTCCCAAATTGACCCTGCATAAACAAAAAAATAAAAAATATATTCATACATACTGTAAGGTATATTAGCTAGGTTATACACAATATGTGGGTACGCGGCGAATATATTATGTCAATACAGTCAGTTAGCATCCAAGCCGTGTTTCATTTCGTTCCACTGGCGACGAGTCGGTGAATTTCATTTAAATTTACACGCGTTTTAAAGTTCTTGACCTGTTAAACAATGCCTATAGGTAAATTAGAACCGTTCGACTTAAATTCTAAACAGTGGCCCGCGTATATTAGGCGAGTAAAACAATACATTCTCCTTAACGAAGTGAAGGATGAGTTACAAGTGCCGTTATTAATTACTATCGTGGGTGAAGCGACGTATAGTTTGATGTGCGATTTATGTTCCCCGGCGCATCCAGAATCAAAAGGTTTCGAGAAGTTAGTGAAATTGGTCACGGAACACTTGGAGCCGAAACGTTCCGAAATAGCCGAGCGCCATGTTTTTCGCTTACGTCGACAACGGCCGGGCGAGTCACTTACGGAATATCTACATAATTTAAAACACCTGGCAACGACTTGCAATTTTGGAACAATGTTAGAGGAAAATTTGCGCGACCAGTTCGTATCGGGATTAGCGAACGAACTGATGCGGTCCAGAATTTTCGCCGAAAAGGACATTAAATATCGGGAGGCTGTGGAGCTAGCTCTGGCGTTGGAGGCTGCAGAGAAGCACGCGGAGGTGAGCGGGTCTACAACGACTGCGACTTCGGCCTCGGGTGCGGGCGGCGAGGCAGGCGAGGGCCTGCATCATGCGAGCGGGCGGCGCGGCCCGGTGCGCCCGGCGGCGAGCGCGGGCGGCGGGCGCGCCGGCCGAGGCGCAGCGGGGCCGTCGGACACGGGCGCGGCGGCGCGCTGCTGGCGGTGCGGAAAGGCGCACCAAGCGAATAAGTGCAAGTATACGCAGTACCATTGTGATAAGTGTAAAAGGCGCGGCCATTTAAAAGTGATGTGCGATGAAGTGCGTAATTATTATGGGTCGAATGTGCGAAATAATTATGTGAACGACGGAAGTGTCTCGGAGGAAGACGACTTCTTTAACCTCGAACTGGCAGCGCAAGGTAACAAACCCTATTTTGTTCAAGTGCAGATAGACGATGATTTATTAGAATGTGAGATTGATACTGGAAGTCGTATTTCGGCGATTAGCGACAAACTTTATTATAAACATTTTTCACATAAAAAAATTATTTCAGATAATTTAATATTACGTTGCTACTCGGGTACACAGATCGAATCGTTGGGTTATACGTATGTTAATGTCACGCTCGGGGACGTTCGAGTACCTAATTTAAAATTATATGTTATTAAAAATGGTTCTCGTCCTTTATTGGGCCGAGATTGGCTCCGAGCGTTAGATATTAAACCGAAGATCGATTTGTGGACCGTTTAACCGCCGAATTTCCGGAAGTATTTACAGATACGTTAGGAACTTGTAAAACGACCATTCAATTACAGCTCACCGATAAGGAACCGGTTTACGTGAAGGCCCGCCAGGTGCCGCTCGCGCTGCGCGGCCGCGTCGAGAGCGAGCTCGAGCGACTCGAGCGCGAGGGTTACATGTACCGCGTGGACCATTCCGAGTACGGCACGCCGATCGTGCCGGTGGTAAAGGAGTGCGGCGAGATACGAATATGCGGGGACTATAAGGTAACGATTAACCCTAAATTAAAACGGGATTACTATCCATTACCTAGGATCGAGGAACTATTTGCCTCGTTGAGTGGGGGAGAAGAGTTCTCGAAGATAGACTTGAAGCACTCGTATCAGCAAGTCATGTTATCCGAAGATTCACAGGCCTATACGGCTATCACTACGCACATAGGCACTTTCGTATATCGCCGCACCCCATTCGGGCTATCATGCATTCCGGAAAAATTCCAAAAATTAATGGAGGAAACGTTACGAGGTATTCCTGGAACGGTCGTATTTTTGGACGACATTTGTGTGACGGGGGCTAACAGACAAACACATCTAGCCAATTTACGAGCTGTACTTGAACGGTTGCGGTCTATGGGTTTTACTATTAAGTTAAGTAAATGCAGTTTCCTGAAGCCTAGTGTAAAATATTTAGGTTTTATTATTGATAAAGTAGGGTTACACCCTGATCCGAATAAAATAGAAGCGATACAGGACGCGCCACGTCCCGAAAACGTGACACAACTAAAAAGTTTCCTGGGATTACTGAACTACTATGGAAAATTTATTCCCAACCTCAGTATTTTACTGCACCCGTTACACGCCCTATTAAAAAAAGATGTATCCTGGAATTGGGATGCCCGTTGTGAGGCCGCGTTTTCGGGGGCTAAGAGCGCACTGTTGTGCGATAAGGTCTTAGCACACTATGAAGAGGGTCGACCGTTGGTACTGTCCGTGGACAGCAGCGCGTATGGTTTGGGCGCTGTGCTCGCGCACCGTTATCCGGACGGCAGTGAACGCCCCGTTAGTTGTGTTTCGCGAACATTAAATAATTCTGAAAAAAATTATAGCCAACTCGACAAAGAAGCGCTGGCGATTTTCTTTGGTATTACCAAACATCACCAATATTTATTCGGTAGACCTTTTATATTACGCACGGACCACCAGCCTTTAAGTTTTATTTTTGGAAAAAAAGGTGGAATCCCGCAAACGGCTGCCAGCCGTTTACAGCGGTGGGCGGCGCGCTTGTCTGCGTATGACTTTACGGTGGAGTTCGTACGCACCTATGACAACGGGCCGGCCGATGCGTTATCCCGTCTGCCATTGCCGTACCAGCGGGCGGCTCCTTCGGAGTCTGCAAGCTATATTCAACTTATCGAAGATAATTTACCGATTAGTTTTAGGGATGTCAGTAAGGAGACAAAGAAGGATTCTGTATTAAGTAAAATAGTTGGTTACGTCATGTTCGGTTGGCCGTCGTCGGTAGCGAGCTGCGAGGAGGAAAAGGCTTATTTTGATAGGCGAAATGAAATAGTTTTGGAATTAGGCTGTTTAATTTATAAATATCGGATTATAATTCCGCCATCGTTACAAAAAGAAATTTTGAAGGAAATTCATGAAGGGCATCTGGGCATTAATAAGATGAAAAACATATCACGTAATTACGTCTATTGGCCTAGTTTAGACCGCGACATCGAGGACCTAGGTCGGAATTGTGAAGCGTGTCGGATAGTCCGCGACGCTCCACCCCGTGCCGTACTTCATCCCTGGGAATACCCACTTTGTCCATGGCAACGCGTACATGCCGATTTTGCGGAATGCGCAGGAAAAAAATATTTGATTGTTTTAGACGCACATTCAAAGTGGGTAGAAGTGATCCAGATGACCCGTACCGATGCGGAGTCGACGATTTCGGTTTTTCGGACGTTGTTTGCGAGATTCGGTCAGCCCGCTCAGCTGGTGACCGACAATGGCCCCCCGTATAGCTCGTTAGATTTTAAGAATTTCTGTACGAATAACTGCATCAAGAGTGTAACGACGGCCCCGTATCGACCTCAGGGCAACGGTGCAGCTGAAAATATGGTGAAGACCATTAAAAAAGTAATCAAACGCGCTTTATTTGTAAAAGAGGATGTATCAACAGCTCTAAATAAATTTTTATTTCAATATAGAAACTGTGAACACGCCACAACGGGCGTATCCCCTGCGATGTTGATGCTAGGCCGGCGATTGCGTGGACGTCTGGACGCATTGCGTCCGGACGTATCAGTGGTAGTACGCTCTGCACAAGAGCGCCAGATTCAAAATAAAAGGGGTACACACAGAGAAGTTGATATTGGAGATACCGTCATGACACGTGATTACTCCTCAAAGGGGAATAAATGGAAAGAAGGATTAGTAGTAAGCCAGACAGGGCCGGTATCTTATAAGGTTAATGTTGGAAAAGGGGTAGAATGGCGTAGACATCAGGATCAGGTAGTAAAAGTAAATCCAAAAAATCGTTATTCTCTCGCGCGAACTAGCTCTCTTCATCCGGAAGGGGAGCAGATGGAAGAGAGTATTGTAAAAGAGGAAGGGGTCGATAGTGATGCCGACGTTACATTCGAAGATGCCGTCGGGCCGTCCGGGAGCGGAGGTTCGGCGCAGCCTTTTGAAGACAGGCACTCACTTACCCCGCCGCCCCCGGACGCGTCTGCTCGAGCTCTGCGAGCTTATAATCGTAAGAAAAATGTTTAGTTAATAATATTTAATTTTAATTTATTTTTTTATTTTTTTAATTATTTCTTATATATAAAAAGGGGAGAAAGTGTAAGGTATATTAGCTAGGTTATACACAATATGTGGGTACGCGGCGAATATATTATGTCAATACAGTCAGTTAGCATCCAAGCCGTGTTTCATTTCGTTCCGAGTTCGTGTGACTCGATAGCGCCGCATTATGTTTGTAACAGCCTTAACAACCATTTGATTTGTACTCTAGTGCCGCGAGTGATATCGGGACGGCGTGATTTTTTATTATTTCAACACGGACCCATAAAAGCATTGGCGTGTTACCAAGTTTTGTGTCTCTTTTTGTTATCTCCTAAAACCCGGCGTTATGGTTAACGCCTATTGAATATTTATGTTTGCAGATATTTTATGAATTCCCTCATGGTAACATATTTGGTACAGGTGAAGCTAAATTTCTATTTTTTTCTGACTTCCGAATAATATCTGAACACGTAAGTTATTGCTTAATGTAAAATCATTTTTGTAAATAAAAATCAACAAATAAAATCTAGATAACTATGTCCCACAAACTTATCTTTTCCTGTGGCCAAAATTGGGTCAATTTTTTATGCCTGTCTAGTTTTTGCTTTTAATTTATTTTTCATAGATACTAGCGATGCTTTCAATGGGTCAGACAAGTTTATAGGTTTAGGACGAATATAGGATCTTGCAGGAAATTAATATTCCCTGGTTTCAGTTGAATAACCATTTTAAACTCGATTTAAGTAAAAAGTGCATCGAACTTTCATAACGTCACAATTATTTCATACAAAATTACATAAAAAACGTTTCGACGTTTGAAAAAAATTGGGAGATTGCATATTATGTCAAAAATAAATTATTATTAACGGTTATTAAATCAACGGTTACGGTTAGATCTTCCAATGACATAATAATATATTTTTCAATACAATAATGCTCGAAAAATATCCTTACAGAAGCAGTAAAAAGGGCTTGTAAGTTAAATTTACTGCCCTTGTGCTTTTTTTTGCAGAATTTACTGCACGAGGGCAGTAAATTGCAGTTTTTTTTTAATTTTTGTAAGTTCACTTTACTTCTAAATAAAAAGTTTTCTTGCAAGAAGATTCATAACGATATTGATTTTGCATGTAGAAAACCTAAAAAGTAATAACATTTAGATGTGGATTGTTAAAATTATTCATAAAATAAAAAAATGTTTGTAATTTTATTAATTCAAACTGATATAAGTTTTATAAATCAAAAATGTCAAGGCTGAATAGTCCAGGCTGGAAGTTAAGAGCTAGAACCTAGAGCTCATGGCTCTAGGTTCTAGCTCTTAGTCGAGCCAATTTAAAAAAAGCAATTACAACAACGCGCCGTAGCTAAATCTTTAATCTGTGTGCGCCAACGACCTCAATTTACATAGACAGGCCCTGTCAAACAAAGAATGTGGGCGTATGTCTAGTAACGCCATCTAGTCTGAAAAGTGGGAACTTGCTTGCAACATATACCCCATCTTGAATGAAAGCTTGAAAACGTATGACTCGGTCATAGATAACATAGGTCATAACCGTACTAAGCCGTAAGGCCAGTTATGTAAAAAAAATATCATACAGTTTGCCGCGGAACTTAAATGATTGCGTAATGGATAAAACAATAAATAAGAAGATTAAATAACGTTTTCTTGGAAATGTATAATTGTGAATTGAAACACTTAGCTTAAAATAAAAATTATACAGTGCCAAACTAATAAGACTTTAGATGTTAACCCCTCAACATTCTAGTCGGAGTTTGATTCCCGCGCACATCCTTCTGACTTATCGAAGATATTTGCGTTTTAAGAAATTTATAACTTGCATAAGAGTATTACATTGTTCTCAAAAATATGTTATTTTTATATCCACGGTAAGTATATAAAACCCATACCCTTAATCGGTTTCTAGACGGCACCGTACCGGAACGCTAAATCGCTTGGTGGCACGTCTTTTGCCGGTAGGGTGGTAAATAGCCACGGCCGAGGCCTCCCGCCAGATGATTGAACCCAGGATCGACGACCTCCGTGGCGCAGTGTGTAGCGCTGTTGCCTTAACGTGCGGAGGTCCTGGGTTCGATCCCCGGCAGGGTCAATTTGGGAATTTATAATTTCTGAATTTTCCCTGGTCTGGCCTGGTGGGAGGCTTCGGCCGTGGCTAGTTACCACCCTACCGGCAAAGACGTGCCGCCAAACAATTTAGCGTTCCGGTACGATGCCGTGTAGAAACCGAAGGGGTATGGGTTTAATATAACTGCCATGCCCCTTACAGGTTAGCCCGCTACCATCTTAGACTGCATCATCACTCACCATCAGGTGAGATCGTAGTCAAGGGCTAGCTTGTAGTGGATAAAAAAAAACAAAAAGGATCTCCCACGTTAAGGCAACACCGCAGTGTTGCCTTAACGTGCGCCAGGGATGTCGACAAAACCGTATATTAAACCTCAAATAAAGTAAAAAAGAGAGCTCAGGAGATCATATGTCTCTGGCGAAGGGAAGGGCCGTTTCAAACAATTACAGACAACCCTTGGTTAGCTTGAGGGCCACTTTACGGGTTAACTTAATAATAACAAATTATCTACACGACGAGCGACCGTGACAGCGCTACGACGGGGACAAAGACAGGTGCGGAACGTGTTCAGCAACTCGGACGCCCGGCGTTTTTCTATGAAAGGGCCCATCTAGTACCTACATATATATCGATGGTTTTAACAAACTCGTGACGATGGTCAGCCCTCCACTGGCGCCATCGGGCTGACATGAGTCAAGTCGTATATAAAAAAATCTATTTACCGCTCTTATATCACAAAGTACTATTACGTTCCCTCTTGCTTTTGTTTGGTAACCATTTAAAACTATAGATTACAGTAAAAAAGTGCGTCGAGTTTTGATGACGTCACCAGCAAGTATTTTATACAACTTTAACGTTTAAAAAACGTTGCCGGTTTGACTAGTTGTCAAAATAATACCCAATTGCATGAGAAACACAGCAATTCCAGTCAAAATAATAAAACATCACGTAAAAACTAATAAGCTAACATTATTTAAAAGAAAACTTACTACGTGACCCTGTCAAGCCGGCTCGACAACGTGCCCCCTGACCTATTTACTGCTCTGCCAAGTAATGCCGGCTCTTACGCTATAAATAATGCAAGAGTCGCTTCTAACGTAACCATGCATGAACATGTTTGAATATATCTAATACTAGCTGATGCCCGCGACTTCGTCCGCGTGGTTTAAGTTTTTAGATTCCCTCGGGAACTCCATAATTTTCCTGGATAAAAAGTAGCCTATACCACTCTCCAGGTCCTCAACTACCCGTGCAAAATACTCGTTGCTCTGTTGCGGCGTGATTGAAGGACCAACCCTATTTCACCCCTTTGGGGGTAGAATTTTAAAAAACTGTGAAACACGTATTTCTTTATTTTCAACCCACAGCTCGTAGGTATACCAAGTTTCATGGCTATAACTTGAGAAATGAAGGACTTTCATATAAACTTTCAACCCTTATTTTACCCTTGGGGGTAGAATTTAAAAAAAATGTGAAACACATATTTCTTTTATTTTAACCGGTAGCTAACATACCAAATTTCATGGGTATAACTTGAGAAATGAAGCACTTTCATGCAAACTTCCAACCCCTATTTTAGCCCTTCGGGGGTGGAATTTTGAAAAACTGTGACATACGTACTTCATTATTTTTTACCTTTAGCCAAAATACCAAGTTTCGTTGATATAACTTGTAAAATATCTCAAGAAATGAAGGCCTTTCATACCAACTTTCATCCCCTATTTCACCTCTTTGGGGGTCGAATTTTATAAAACTGTGAAATACGTATTTCTTAATTTTTAACTCGCAGCTCACATACCGAGTTTCATGGCTATAGCTTTCGTACAAATTTTCAACCCCTATTTTACCACTTTAAGGGTTGAATTCTGAAAAACTGTGACACACGTAATTCTTTAATTTTTAACGAAAGCCGAAATACCAAGTTTCGTTTATATAACTTGAGAATATCTTGAGCAATGAAGGACTTTCATGCAAACTCTCATCCCCTATTTCACCCCTTCGGGGGTGGAATTTTTAAAAACTGTGAAACACGTATCTCTTCATTTTCAACCAGTAGCTCGTATACCAAGTTTCATGGGTATAACTTGAGAAATGAAGCACTTTCATGCAAACTTCCAACCCCTATTTTACCCCTTCGGGGGTGGAATTTTGAAAAACTGTGACATACGTACTTCATTATTTTTTACCTTTAGCCAAAATACTAAGTTTCGTTGATATAACTTGTAAAATATCTCGAGAAATGAAGGCCTTTCATACCAACTTTCATCCCCTATTTCACCTCTTTGGGGGTCGAATTTTCAAAAACTGTGAAATACGTATTTGTTAATTTTTAACTCTCAGCTCACATACCGAGTTTCACGGCTATAGCTTTCGTACAAATTTTCAACCCCTATTTTACCACTTTAGGGGTTGAATTCTGAAAAACTGTGACACACGTAATTCTTTAATTTTTAACGAAAGCCGAAATACCAAGTTTCGTTTATATAACTTGAGAATATCTTGAACAATGAAGGACTTTCATGCAAACTCTCATCCCCTATTTCACCCCTTTGGGGGTGGAATTTTTAAAAACTGTGAAACACGTTTTTCTTTATTTTAAACCGTTAGCTTAAATACCAAGTTTCATGGATATAACTTGAAAGATGACGGACTTTCATACAAACTTTCACCCCCTATTTCACCCCCTTAGGGGTGCAATATTGAAAAATTGTAAATCACTTATTTCTGCATATCTAACTGAAAGCCCAAATGATAAGTTTCATGGCTATAACTTGAGAAATGAAGGACTTTCACACAAACTTTCAACCCCTATTTTACCCCTTTGGGGGTGAAATTTTGAAAAACTGTGACACACGTACTTCTTTATTTATTACCTAAAGCCAAAATACCAAGTTTCATGGATATAACTTGAGAAATGACGGAGTTTCATACAAACTTTCACCCCCTATTTCACCCCCTTAGGGGTGGAATTTTGAAAAATCCTTTCTTAGTGTGCGCGTACGTCATAAAAGTAACCTACTGTCAAAATTTCAAGTTTTTAGGCCCAGTGGTTTAGGCTGTGCGTTGATATATAAGTCAGTCAGTCAGGACTTTGAATTTTATATATATTATAGATAATAATATTGGAGCGGGTCTTAAACTATTTTAGCCTTATTAGCTTCCTCAACCCTAGGTGCAACGGAAGCGAAGGGATGCAACGCGCAGCGATACGGCTGCGTAGAAAGCGACAAACTTATCTACGCGATTACGTAGGCCACGCGAATGGTTAACTTTTGTCGCGTCGCGTCGTATCGAGTCGCAGCCTGAGCAGCATAGTCAATCCGAAAAAAAAACGGTCAGGACTCAGGGCACAAGCCCGGAAGAAGATTTATTTCTATAGTCACGGGCAAGTTAAATAAAAAAAATCATAGCTGTTCTATAAAATGATAAAGTCTGCTTCTCGATATCGAAGGCGTTTTTTTTTGTTTATATATTTTATGAATTTTTGGTCTGCACAAATTTAATGGGCTGTAGTGTGGTAGTGGAAGTTAGCGATAAGTTTTTTCTTAAATATCGTATAGCTTTTTGTATTTTTCATGAAACAATAAAGACATTTAAAATTTCAAAATAACTACTGGAAATCTGAGCAAAAACTAAGTTTTGATTGATCGAGTGTGTTAATCACTACATTACCACCAATCACTGTCACGATTCATCAATTTATTCCCTCATACATGATATTAGCTAACACAATTAAACGCGCAATTATTATTCGAGCGTATTTGACTTTAAATGTTGCTATAAGCATTGTAAACATTGCGGGTTCGCGTATAGGCCTTAATTACTAAGTAGGTATTTTCCTTCCACGTAAGCACGATAACTCGATGTTATTTGAAACTAAAGCACGTATTGGTTATGTTAGAGACTAGGGAATAACAGCTGAGTTAACTAGGAATAATATAGTAATAATTTAATTAAGTTCCGCTCAATATTATTTCCAACTAGCTTTTGCCCACAGCTTTGCTCACGTTAAGTTACATTTTCATACAATTTTCAAAAATCCTTTCTTGCGTATGCCTATGTCATAAAAGCTATATGTACGCCAAATTTCAGCCCAATCCATCCATTGGTTTGAGCTGTGCGTTGATAGATCAGTCAGTCAGTAAGTCAATCAGTCAGTCACTTTTTCCTTTGATAATTACTAGCAGATGCCCGCGATTTCGTCCGCGTGAAATAAGTTTTTTAAATTCCCACGGGAACTCCATAATTTTTCGGGTTAATTTATAGCCTATGACGCTCACAAATAATGTGGCTTCCTATTGGTACCAGAATTTTCAAAATCGGTTCAGAAGGTCCAGAGATTACCTACAACGTCACAAACTCACAAAATCACAAACTTTACCTCTTTATAATATTAGTATAGACTAGCTGATGCCCGCGACTACGTCCGCGTGGATTGCGGTTTTTTGGTTCCGGCGGGAACTCCTTAGTTAGCCTATGTGTTATTCCAGCCTATAATCTATCTCTGTGCCAAATTCCATCCAGATCCGTTCAGTCGTTCGGGCGTGATTGAGTAACATCCATACATCCATCCAAATTTTATTAGTATGGACTTGATATTTGAAGAAGAAAGGCTACACACAGCGCGCAGGCTAAATAAACACTGATTAATTCTGGAATAAACTTTACATTTTTCCCTAGATGATGCCTTGACTTAGCCTCTTGGATTTAGGTTTTAAAAATCGTGAATCGGAAAAAGTCGTCGGCATCAACCAGTTTCTTATTGTAGAAGGAATCTTCGGTAAGACGAGTATCTAGTACTAAAAGTTGTTAATAGCTTTTCTGTTACTGTTGTTAGCTTTCAGTACTAGCTATTAAAATTTAGATATTTTTAAAAAACTCTTTTAACATAATTTTTTAATCAGCCTTTTATAATCATCATCCATCATCATCATCTTATCAACTTATTTCCAGCTGACTACTGAGCGCGAGTCTCCTCTCGGAATTAAAATGGTTTGGCTAGTTCATCACGCTGACCAAGTGTGGATTGGCAGACTTCACACACCTTTGAAAACATCATGAAGAACTCTTAGGAATGCAGGTTCCTCACGAGGTTTTCCTTCACTACGCACATAACCCAGTACATGAGGTCGGCTATATCACTGCTTCTCCTTTTATAATTTTTTTTATTCACATTTTTATGGAGGTGTATATAATTACCATTAACTAGTTGACTAAGCACCTGCCCTAGATTTATAAATAGGCAAGCGTACTTGTGGGGTCTTTAATAAAAGTGACATTAATCGCTGTGACGTTGCTCACTCACGTGAGATCGCATTGAGCTTTAAGGTA
Organism: Erebia aethiops; assembly: GCA_923060345.2. Lineage (NCBI taxonomy): Eukaryota > Metazoa > Arthropoda > Insecta > Lepidoptera > Nymphalidae > Erebia > Erebia aethiops. The sequence goes on along the minus strand of OV281084.1, from coordinate 27,897,634 downwards.
ACGTAACTTAACGTGACTTTAATATACCGTGCGTCACGCTTTTGTTACTTTTACGTTTTACCTAAGAACGAAAATATGCTGTTTATCCCGGATAAAAGTGTTAACACAGGAACGAATAAACAACAGAAATCCACACGGACAAACTAGCGTGCATCATCTTGTGTAATTATCAAAATCCATACTAATATCCATACTGATATTTTATAAATACGGAAGTGTCTGTCTGTCTGTCTGTCTGCTTGTCTGCTACGCTTTCACGGCCCATCTGTTCAACCGATTTTGATAAGATAAATGATAAAAATGAATTAATTATGTACAGGGATAGGTTGTATCCCATTGGCTACTTTTTATCCTGGAAAATTCAAGAGTTCGCGCGGGAACCAAAAAACCTCTATGCACGCGGACGAAGTCGCGGGCATCACCTAGTAATAAACTAAATAGGACAACATAATTTTTTTAACAAAAGAAAACTCAATTACGCATATCTGAAATCAATCTCCGTTCAAATTATATCAGGTAGTAAAGTAAGAAATTCACGAAATCGTAAAGTTCGTTATCTCTGTATCTCCCTACCAACCAATTATCTTTATCTTTTCTTATATCTGGCAACCTTATACCTTTTTTCAACTTATGGTTTCAGTTTAACGCACCGTTTATAGCTTCCATCTTCCTATTTGAATATATTATTTTGTAAGAAAATATCGATAGAAAGAAAAAAAAAGCTTTTCATATCCTATTATTGCCATACAGTACCTTAGGCTTTATTCGCACTGCATCCGATCCGTATTTGAAAATTTTCGATCTGAAGTAGCCTTAGTGCTATTATGGCTCTTTTCGCACCAGTGCCAGACCAGCATTCCAGCATCCAGATAGTAGACGTGGTTGGCGGTGTGTCCGTGAACTTAGCAGAGCAAAAGCCAGCAGATCAAAAATAAAAGGGAGTTCTGTTCGCATGCAGATGAGTTCTATAGTTCCTGATAGATTTTAGAGATAGTTCTGCCGAGTTAGCCCAAAAAACGCCGGATGAAAAAATGATCTGCTAACTTCCGGTAGCAGATCATTTTCTTTAAAATCAAATTTTAAAGTGAGTTCTGTGCGCATGCGACTGAGTTCTATAGTTCCTCATACTTTTCAGACATAGTTCTAGCACTTAAACCTAGAAAAAAGTCAATTGAAAATAATGATCTGCTACGGGAAGTTAGCAGAGCATCTGGCAGACCATGAAACAAAAATTCACAGAAAATTGAATTGTAGCTTCAGAGGCAAGAACTCTACGGTTTCTACTAGAAGAATAACAGATCTATAAATTCCATTCAAAATCTTGCTTAGAACTCTCATAAAACCTCTAGCAGAGCATAACCGAAGAGTACAAAATATCATCGAATTGAGATAATCACTACGTTTTAAAAAATTCACTGAAACTAGAACTCTCGCCTGAGAGGCTGAAACTCCGCGGTTTCTGATAGAAGAATAACAGATCTTAAATATCCACTACAAATCTTGCCTGGAACTCTCATAAAACTTCCAGCAGAGCATACAAGAAGAGTACAAAATACCATCGAAATGCGATAATCACTACCTTTTTATAAAATTCACTGAAACTAGAACTGTAGCCTAAGAGGCTAGAACTCCGCGGTTTCTGATAGAAGATTAACAGATCTTAAATATCCACTACAAATCTTGCCTGGAACTCTCATAAAACTTCCAGCAGAGCATACAAGAAGAGTACAAAATACCATCGAAATGCGATAATCACTACGTTTTAAAAAATTCACTGAAACTAGAACTGTCGCCTAAGAGGCTAGAACTCCGCGGTTTCTGATAGAAGAATAACAGATCTTAAATATCCACTACAAATCTTGCCTGGAACTTTCATAAAACTTCCAGCAGAGCATACAAGAATAGTACAAAATACCATCGAAACGCGATAATAACTACGTTTTAAAAAATTCACTGAAACTAGAACTGTCGCCTAAGAGGCTAGAACTCCGCGGTTTCTGATAGAAGAATAACAGATCTTAAATATCCACTACAAATCTTGCCTGGAACTCTCATAAAACTTCCAGCAGAGCATACAAGAAGAGTACAAAATACCATCGAAATGCGATAATCACTACGTTTTAAAAAATTCACTGAAAAAAGAACTCTCGCCTGAGAGGCTAGATCTCTGCAGTTTCTGATAGTGGAATAACAGATCTTCAATATCCAGTACAAATCTTGCCTGGAACTCTCATAAAACTTCCAGCAGAGCATACAAGAAGAGTACAAAATACCATCGAAATGCGATAATCACTACGTTTTAAAAAATTCACTGAAACTAGAACTGTCGCCTAAGACGCTAGAACTCCGCGGTTTCTGATAGAAGATTAACAGATCTTAAATATCCACTACAAATCTTGCCTGGAACTCTCATAAAACTTCCAGCAGAGCATACAAGAAGAGTACAAAATACCATCGAAATGCGATAATCACTACGTTTTAAAAAATTCACTGAAACTAGAACTGTCGCCTAAGAGGCTAGAACTCCGCGGTTTCTGATAGAAGAATAACAGATCTTAAATATCCACTACAAATCTTGCCTGGAACTCTCATAAAACTTCCAGCAGAGCATACAAGAATAGTACAAAATACCATCGAAACGCGATAATAACTACGTTTTAAAAAATTCACTGAAACTAGAACTGTCGCCTAAGAGGCTAGAACTCCGCGGTTTCTGATAGAAGAATAACAGATCTTAAATATCCACTACAAATCTCTCCTGGAACTCTCATAAAACTTCCAGCAGAGCATACAAGAATAGTACAAAATACCATCGAAACGCGATAATAACTACGTTTTAAAAAATTCACTGAAAAAAGAACTCTCGCCTGAGAGGCTAGAACTCTGCAGTTTCTGATAGTGGAATAACAGATCTTCAATATCCAGTACAAATCTCTCCTGGAACTCTCATAAAACTTCCAGCAGAGCATACAAGAATAGTACAAAATACCATCGAAACGCGATAATAACTACGTTTTAAAAAATTCACTGAAAAAAGAACTCTCGCCTGAGAGGCTAGGACTCTGCAGTTTCTGATAGTGGAATAACAGATATTCAATATCCAGTACAAATCTCTCCTGGAACTCTCATAAAACTTCCAGCAGAGCATACAAGAAGAGTAAAAATACCATCGAAATACGATAATAACTACGTTTTAAAAAATTCACTGAAACTAGAACTCTCGCCTCAGAGGCTAGAACTCTGCAGTTTCTGATAGTGGAATAACAGATCTTCAATATCCAGTACAAATCTCTCCTGGAACTCTCATAAAACTTCCAGCAGAGCATACAAGAAGAGTACAAAATACCATCGAAATGCGATAATCACTACGTTTTAAAAAATTCACTGAAACTAGAACTGTCGCCTAAGAGGCTAGAACTCCGCGGTTTCTGATAGAAGAATAACAGATCTTAAATATCCACTACAAATCTTGCCTGGAACTCTCATAAAACTTCCAGCAGAGCATACAAGAAGAGTACAAAATACCATCGAAATGCGATAATCACTACGTTTTAAAAAATTCACTGAAACTAGAACTGTCGCCTAAGAGGCTAGAACTCCGCGGTTTCTGATAGAAGAATAACAGATCTTAAATATCCACTACAAATCTTGCCTGGAACTCTCATAAAACTTCCAGCAGAGCATACAAGAAGAGTACAAAATACCATCGAAATGCGATAATCACTACGTTTTAAAAAATTCACTGAAACTAGAACTGTCGCCTAAGAGGCTAGAACTCCGCGGTTTCTGATAGAAGAATAACAGATCTTAAATATCCAGTACAAATCTTGCCTGGAACTCTCATAAAACTTCCAGCAGAGCATACAAGAAGAGTACAAAATACCATCGAAATGCGATAATCACTACGTTTTAAAAAATTCACTGAAACTAGAACTGTCGCCTAAGACGCTAGAACTCCGCGGTTTCTGATAGAAGATTAACAGATCTTAAATATCCACTACAAATCTTGCCTGGAACTCTCATAAAACTTCCAGCAGAGCATACAAGAAGAGTACAAAATACCATCGAAATGCGATAATCACTACGTTTTAAAAAATTCACTGAAACTAGAACTGTCGCCTAAGAGGCTAGAACTCCGCGGTTTCTGATAGAAGAATAACAGATCTTAAATATCCACTACAAATCTTGCCTGGAACTCTCATAAAACTTCCAGCAGAGCATACAAGAATAGTACAAAATACCATCGAAACGCGATAATAACTACGTTTTAAAAAATTCACTGAAACTAGAACTCTCGCCTGAGAGGCTAGAACTCTGCAGTTTCTGATAGTGGAATAACAGATATTCAATATCCAGTACAAATCTCTCCTGGAACTCTCATAAAACTTCCAGCAGAGCATACAAGAAGAGTAAAAATACCATCGAAATACGATAATAACTACGTTTTAAAAAATTCACTGAAACTAGAACTCTCGCCTCAGAGGCTAGAACTCTGCAGTTTCTGATAGTGGAATAACAGGTCTTCAATATCCAGTACAAATCTCTCCTGGAACTCTCATAAAACTTCCAGCAGAGCATACAAGAAGAGTACAAAATACCATCGAAATGCGATAATCACTACGTTTTAAAAAATTCACTGAAACTAGAACTGTCGCCTAAGAGGCTAGAACTCCGCGGTTTCTGATAGAAGAATAACAGATCTTAAATATCCACTACAAATCTTGCCTGGAACTCTCATAAAACTTCCAGCAGAGCATACAAGAAGAGTACAAAATACCATCGAAATGCGATAATCACTACCTTTTTATAAAATTCACTGAAACTAGAACTGTAGCCTAAGAGGCTAGAACTCCGCGGTTTCTGATAGAAGATTAACAGATCTTAAAAATCCACTACAAATCTTGCCTGGAACTCTCATAAAACTTCCAGCAGAGCATACAAGAAGAGTACAAAATACCATCGAAATGCGATAATCACTACGTTTTAAAAAATTCACTGAAACTAGAACTGTCGCCTAAGAGGCTAGAACTCCGCGGTTTCTGATAGAAGAATAACAGATCTTAAATATCCACTACAAATCTTGCCTGGAACTTTCATAAAACTTCCAGCAGAGCATACAAGAATAGTACAAAATACCATCGAAACGCGATAATAACTACGTTTTAAAAAATTCACTGAAACTAGAACTGTCGCCTAAGAGGCTAGAACTCCGCGGTTTCTGATAGAAGAATAACAGATCTTAAATATCCACTACAAATCTTGCCTGGAACTCTCATAAAACTTCCAGCAGAGCATACAAGAAGAGTACAAAATACCATCGAAATGCGATAATCACTACGTTTTAAAAAATTCACTGAAAAAAGAACTCTCGCCTGAGAGGCTAGATCTCTGCAGTTTCTGATAGTGGAATAACAGATCTTCAATATCCAGTACAAATCTTGCCTGGAACTCTCATAAAACTTCCAGCAGAGCATACAAGAAGAGTACAAAATACCATCGAAATGCGATAATCACTACGTTTTAAAAAATTCACTGAAACTAGAACTGTCGCCTAAGACGCTAGAACTCCGCGGTTTCTGATAGAAGATTAACAGATCTTAAATATCCACTACAAATCTTGCCTGGAACTCTCATAAAACTTCCAGCAGAGCATACAAGAAGAGTACAAAATACCATCGAAATGCGATAATCACTACGTTTTAAAAAATTCACTGAAACTAGAACTGTCGCCTAAGAGGCTAGAACTCCGCGGTTTCTGATAGAAGAATAACAGATCTTAAATATCCACTACAAATCTTGCCTGGAACTCTCATAAAACTTCCAGCAGAGCATACAAGAATAGTACAAAATACCATCGAAACGCGATAATAACTACGTTTTAAAAAATTCACTGAAACTAGAACTGTCGCCTAAGAGGCTAGAACTCCGCGGTTTCTGATAGAAGAATAACAGATCTTAAATATCCACTACAAATCTCTCCTGGAACTCTCATAAAACTTCCAGCAGAGCATACAAGAATAGTACAAAATACCATCGAAACGCGATAATAACTACGTTTTAAAAAATTCACTGAAAAAAGAACTCTCGCCTGAGAGGCTAGAACTCTGCAGTTTCTGATAGTGGAATAACAGATCTTCAATATCCAGTACAAATCTCTCCTGGAACTCTCATAAAACTTCCAGCAGAGCATACAAGAATAGTACAAAATACCATCGAAACGCGATAATAACTACGTTTTAAAAAATTCACTGAAAAAAGAACTCTCGCCTGAGAGGCTAGGACTCTGCAGTTTCTGATAGTGGAATAACAGATATTCAATATCCAGTACAAATCTCTCCTGGAACTCTCATAAAACTTCCAGCAGAGCATACAAGAAGAGTAAAAATACCATCGAAATACGATAATAACTACGTTTTAAAAAATTCACTGAAACTAGAACTCTCGCCTCAGAGGCTAGAACTCTGCAGTTTCTGATAGTGGAATAACAGATCTTCAATATCCAGTACAAATCTCTCCTGGAACTCTCATAAAACTTCCAGCAGAGCATACAAGAAGAGTACAAAATACCATCGAAATGCGATAATCACTACGTTTTAAAAAATTCACTGAAACTAGAACTGTCGCCTAAGAGGCTAGAACTCCGCGGTTTCTGATAGAAGAATAACAGATCTTAAATATCCACTACAAATCTTGCCTGGAACTCTCATAAAACTTCCAGCAGAGCATACAAGAAGAGTACAAAATACCATCGAAATGCGATAATCACTACGTTTTAAAAAATTCACTGAAACTAGAACTGTCGCCTTAGAGGCTAGAACTCCGCGGTTTCTGATAGAAGAATAACAGATCTTAAATATCCACTACAAATCTTGCCTGGAACTCTCATAAAACTTCCAGCAGAGCATACAAGAAGAGTACAAAATACCATCGAAATGCGATAATCACTACGTTTTAAAAAATTCACTGAAACTAGAACTGTCGCCTAAGAGGCTAGAACTCCGCGGTTTCTGATAGAAGAATAACAGATCTTAAATATCCAGTACAAATCTTGCCTGGAACTCTCATAAAACTTCCAGCAGAGCATACAAGAAGAGTACAAAATACCATCGAAATGCGATAATCACTACGTTTTAAAAAATTCACTGAAACTAGAACTGTCGCCTAAGACGCTAGAACTCCGCGGTTTCTGATAGAAGATTAACAGATCTTAAATATCCACTACAAATCTTGCCTGGAACTCTCATAAAACTTCCAGCAGAGCATACAAGAAGAGTACAAAATACCATCGAAATGCGATAATCACTACGTTTTAAAAAATTCACTGAAACTAGAACTGTCGCCTAAGAGGCTAGAACTCCGCGGTTTCTGATAGAAGAATAACAGATCTTAAATATCCACTACAAATCTTGCCTGGAACTCTCATAAAACTTCCAGCAGAGCATACAAGAATAGTACAAAATACCATCGAAACGCGATAATAACTACGTTTTAAAAAATTCACTGAAACTAGAACTGTCGCCTAAGAGGCTAGAACTCCGCGGTTTCTGATAGAAGAATAACAGATCTTAAATATCCACTACAAATCTCTCCTGGAACTCTCATAAAACTTCCAGCAGAGCATACAAGAATAGTACAAAATACCATCGAAACGCGATAATAACTACGTTTTAAAAAATTCACTGAAAAAAGAACTCTCGCCTGAGAGGCTAGAACTCTGCAGTTTCTGATAGTGGAATAACAGATCTTCAATATCCAGTACAAATCTCTCCTGGAACTCTCATAAAACTTCCAGCAGAGCATACAAGAATAGTACAAAATACCATCGAAACGCGATAATAACTACGTTTTAAAAAATTCACTGAAAAAAGAACTCTCGCCTGAGAGGCTACGACTCTGCAGTTTCTGATAGTGGAATAACAGATATTCAATATCCAGTACAAATCTCTCCTGGAACTCTCATAAAACTTCCAGCAGAGCATACAAGAAGAGTAAAAATACCATCGAAATACGATAATAACTACGTTTTAAAAAATTCACTGAAACTAGAACTCTCGCCTCAGAGGCTAGAACTCTGCAGTTTCTGATAGTGGAATAACAGATCTTCAATATCCAGTACAAATCTCTCCTGGAACTCTCATAAAACTTCCAGCAGAGCATACAAGAAGAGTACAAAATACCATCGAAATGCGATAATCACTACGTTTTAAAAAATTCACTGAAACTAGAACTGTCGCCTAAGAGGCTAGAACTCCGCGGTTTCTGATAGTGGAATAACAGATATTCAATATCCAGTACAAATCTCGCCTGGAACTCTCATAAAACTTCCAGCAGAGCATACAAGAAGAGTAAAAAATACCATCGAAACGCGATAATAACTACGTTTTAAAAAATTCACTGAAAAAAGAACTCTCGCCTGAGAGGCTAGGACTCTGCAGTTTCTGATAGTGGAATAACAGATATTCAATATCCAGTACAAATCTCTCCTGGAACTCTCATAAAACTTCCAGCAGAGCATACAAGAATAGTACAAAATACCATCGAAACGCGATAATAACTACGTTTTAAAAAATTAACTGAAAAAAGAACTCTCGCCTGAGAGGCTAGAACTCTGCAGTTTCTGATAGTGAAATAACAGATATTCAATATCCATTACAAATCTTGCCTGGAACTCTCATAAAACTTCCAGCAGAGCATACAAGAAGAGTACAAAATACCATCGAAATACGATAATTACTACGTTTTAAAAAATTCACTGCATCTAGAACTCTTGCCTGAGAGGCTAGAACTCCACGGTTTCTGATAGATGAATAACAGATCTTCAATATCCAGTACAAATCTTGTCTAGAACTTTCATGAAACTTCCAGCAGAGCATAGGAGAAGAGTACAAAATACCATCATAATGCGATAATCACTACGTTGTATATTTGTGTCCAGTTATATATTTTTAAATATTTGAAGTAAATTTTATCATAACTAGATTTAATACAGTCTCCTAAATCAAAAAAGATTAACGTGTCGTAATTACGAAAACCGTATTGGAGATAACATTGCAGATATGACGCAGAGATAAGCTATAAACAATACCTTGAATAAAGTCGAGTCAGCGCCATCTAGAGAGCACGTTGACGTTGGATGCCCAGGGATATATTAAACTAATAGACTATATATTATCCACTTATTTATATTGAGAATACAATAAATTTATGGACTAAGATTCCGCTGCAAGATTGCTACAAGGATCGAGTAACCTACGTGACCAAAAACTATTTTTTATGTTTAAATGGCGGAATATATATTTGCCAGGTTGCCTATCAAAAAGTGGCCGCTAGTATTTTTAACTAGCTGATGCCTGCGATTTAGTCCGCGTGGTTTAAATTTTTTGTTATTCCCGCGGGAACTCCTTAATTTTCCGGGATAAAAAGCAGCCTATATTATACCCATGCCAAAAATCACCTCGATCCGTTGCGTCGCTGAAGCGTGATTAAAGGACAAACCAACAAAACAACAAAATAACTGACTTTCGCATTTATATTATTAGTATGGATAATTATTGTTTGCGTCCAAGTTAATTTAGTTTACTTTCTGCCACCTAGATGGCACCACTTGTACTCTGGCTCGCGTAAGGCTCGCATAGCGCGAGCCAGAGTGCAAGTGGTGCCATCTAGCTGCCCAGTGCTGACTGACTATAATTGGGTACTAGCTGATGCCTGCGACTTCATCCGCGTGGTTTAAGTTTTTTTGATACCCGCGGGAACTCTTTTAATTTTCCGGGATGAAAAGTAGGCTATGTCAATGTCAATGAGGATTATTACTTAACAGTAATACTAGTATGCTATAGAATATTTAAGTATTGTATATGTAGGTTTATATTATAGGTATAAATGTCACCGTAAGATTGTAAAATCCGTTACATTATAATCTAACGGTTTCTATCCCGCGAGATTGTAAACTGTCGAAAGATTGTGAACCGTTCAATGTTCTGAGTAGGTATTCATTTACGAAATATTTATTGTATTTACGTTTTCTTGTCTCTTTCTTGTACAGTTCGCGCGCGAGCTGAATGCAGACTAAATGTAAGTGTCACCATACATTTACTCTGCATTCAACTCGCGTGCGAACTATAGGTTAGGTTAGGTTTGACATGAATATTCAGGTAACCTAAGTGCCCGGCCGCAGGCCTATAGGTTCTATCGAGTTAATATACATAATAGATTACAGTTTACCGAAAAATAATGCGTTAAATTGTAAGTAGTATGTTACGGTTCACAATCTGTCGACAGTTTACAATCTATCGAGATAAAAAACGTTATATTACAATCTTACGGTGACATATAGGTAAGTATATTTATGTTTATATGTATTTATAAAATTATTTATGTATTATTATTAGTATGTAATGTTTATGTAGTATATTGTATGGCTGTCTATATTGTTGCACTATCCCGCTCCTATCTTTAAGGTTCTTAATTAATGGGTTGTCTGGAGGAGATCACTTTTAGTGATAAGACCGCCCTTGCGCACTTTGTTTTGTTTTGTTTTCTTTTCTATGTATTTTTGTCTTGTCACTCTCAAGGTCATGAACTTTATACGTTGCGGCGTTATTGAAGAAAAAACCAGCAGACTAATATGCCAACAAATCAACAAACAAACACACGTTCGTTTTTAAAACGTAGTTATTATCGCGTTTCGATGGTATTTTGTACTATTCTTGTATGCTCTGCTGGAAGTTTTAAGAGAGTTTCAGGAGAGATTTGTACTGAATATTGAATATCTGTTATTCCACTATCAGAAACTGCAGAGTTCTAGCCTCTTAGGCGAGAGTTCTAGTTTCAGTGAATTTTTTAAAACGTAGTTATTATCGTATTTCGATGGTATTTTGTACTCTTCTTGTATGCTCTGCTGGAAGTTTTATGAGAGTTCCAGGAGAGATTTGTACTGGATATTGAAGATCTGTTATTCCACTATCAGAAACTGCAGAGTTCTAGCCTCTCAGGCGAGAGTTCTAGTTTCAGTGAATTTTTTAAAACGTAGTGATTATCGCATTTCGATGGTATTTTGTACTCTTCTTGTATGCTCTGCTGGAAGTTTTATGAGAGTTCCAGGAGAGATTTGTACTGGATATTGAAGATCCGTTATACCACTATCAGAAACTGCGGAGTTCTAGCCTCTCAGGCGAGAGTTCTAGTTTCAGTGAATTTTTTAAAACGTAGTTATTATCGTATTTCGATGGTATTTTTACTCTTCTTGTATGCTCTGCTGGAAGTTTTATGACAGTTCCAGGAGAGATTTGTACTGGATATTGAATATCTGTTATTCCACTATCAGAAACTGCAGAGTTCTAGCCTCTCAGGCGAGAGTTCTTTTTTCAGTGAATTTTTTAAAACGTAGTTATTATCGCGTTTCGATGGTATTTTGTACTATTCTTGTATGCTCTGCTGGAAGTTTTATGAGAGTTCCAGGAGAGATTTGTACTGGATATTGAATATCTGTTATTCCACTATCAGAAACTGCAGAGTTCTAGCCTCTTAGGCGAGAGTTCTAGTTTCAGTGAATTTTTTAAAACGTAGTTATTATCGTATTTCGATGGTATTTTTACTCTTCTTGTATGCTCTGCTGGAAGTTTTATGAGAGTTCCAGGAGAGATTTGTACTGGATATTGAATATCTGTTATTCCACTATCAGAAACTGCAGAGTTCTAGCCTCTCAGGCGAGAGTTCTATTTTCAGTGAATTTTTTAAAACGTAGTGATTATCGCATTTCGATGGTATTTTGTACTCTTCTTGTATGCTCTGCTGGAAGTTTTATGAGAGTTCCAGGCAACATTTGTACTGGATATTGAGGATCTGTTATTCTTCTATCGGAAACTGCGGAGTTCTAGCCTCTCAGGCGAGAGTTCTATTTTCAGTGAATTTTTTAAAACGTAGTTATTATCGCGTTTCGATGGTATTTTGTACTCTTCTTGTATGCTCTGCTGGAAGTTTTATGAGAGTTCCAGGCAAGATTTGTACTGGATATTGAAGATCTGTTATTCTTCTATCGGAAACTGCGGAGTTCTAGCCTCTCAGGCGAGAGTTCTATTTTCAGTGAATTTTTTAAAACGTAGTTATTATCGCGTTTCGATGGTATTTTGTACTCATCTTGTATGCTCTGCTGGAAGTTTTATGAGAGTTCCAGGCAAGATTTGTACTGGATATTGAAGATCTGTTATTCTTCTATCGGAAACTGCGGAGTTCTAGCCTCTCAGGCGAGAGTTCTATTTTCAGTGAATTTTTTAAAACGTAGTTATTATCGCGTTTCGATGGTATTTTGTACTCTTCTTGTATGCTCTGCTGGAAGTTTTATGAGAGTTCCAGGCAAGATTTGTACTGGATATTGAAGATCTGTTATTCTTCTATCGGAAACTGCGGAGTTCTAGCCTCTCAGGCGAGAGTTCTATTTTCAGTGAATTTTTTAAAACGTAGTTATTATCGCGTTTCGATGGTATTTTGTACTCTTCTTGTATGCTCTGCTGGAAGTTTTATGAGAGTTCCAGGCAAGATTTGTACTGGATATTGAAGATCTGTTATTCTTCTATCGGAAACTGCGGAGTTCTAGCCTCTCAGGCGAGAGTTCTATTTTCAGTGAATTTTTTAAAACGTAGTTATTATCGCGTTTCGATGGTATTTTGTACTCTTCTTGTATGCTCTGCTGGAAGTTTTATGAGAGTTCCAGGCAAGATTTGTACTGGATATTGAAGATCTGTTATTCTTCTATCGGAAACTGCGGAGTTCTAGCCTCTCAGGCGAGAGTTCTATTTTCAGTGAATTTTTTAAAACGTAGTTATTATCGCGTTTCGATGGTATTTTGTACTCTTCTTGTATGCTCTGCTGGAAGTTTTATGAGAGTTCCAGGCAAGATTTGTACTGGATATTGAAGATCTGTTATTCTTCTATCGGAAACTGCGGAGTTCTAGCCTCTCAGGCGAGAGTTCTATTTTCAGTGAATTTTTTAAAACGTAGTTATTATCGCGTTTCGATGGTATTTTGTACTCTTCTTGTATGCTCTGCTGGAAGTTTTATGAGAGTTCCAGGCAAGATTTGTAATGGATATTGAAGATCTGTTATTCTTCTATCGGAAACTGCGGAGTTCTAGCCTCTCAGGCGAGAGTTCTATTTTCAGTGAATTTTTTAAAACGTAGTTATTATCGCGTTTCGATGGTATTTTGTACTCTTCTTGTATGCTCTGCTGGAAGTTTTATGAGAGTTCCAGGCAAGATTTGTACTGGATATTGAAGATCTGTTATTCTTCTATCGGAAACTGCGGAGTTCTAGCCTCTCAGGCGAGAGTTCTATTTTCAGTGAATTTTTTAAAACGTAGTTATTATCGCGTTTCGATGGTATTTTGTACTCTTCTTGTATGCTCTGCTGGAAGTTTTATGAGAGTTCCAGGCAAGATTTGTACTGGATATTGAAGATCTGTTATTCTTCTATCGGAAACTGCGGAGTTCTAGCCTCTCAGGCGAGAGTTCTATTTTCAGTGAATTTTTTAAAACGTAGTTATTATCGCGTTTCGATGGTATTTTGTACTCTTCTTGTATGCTCTGCTGGAAGTTTTATGAGAGTTCCAGGCAAGATTTGTACTGGATATTGAAGATCTGTTATTCTTCTATCGGAAACTGCGGAGTTCTAGCCTCTCAGGCGAGAGTTCTATTTTCAGTGAATTTTTTAAAACGTAGTTATTATCGCGTTTCGATGGTATTTTGTACTCTTCTTGTATGCTCTGCTGGAAGTTTTATGAGAGTTCCAGGCAAGATTTGTACTGGATATTGAAGATCTGTTATTCTTCTATCGGAAACTGCGGAGTTCTAGCCTCTCAGGCGAGAGTTCTATTTTCAGTGAATTTTTTAAAACGTAGTTATTATCGCGTTTCGATGGTATTTTGTACTCTTCTTGTATGCTCTGCTGGAAGTTTTATGAGAGTTCCAGGCAAGATTTGTAATGGATATTGAAGATCTGTTATTCTTCTATCGGAAACTGCGGAGTTCTAGCCTCTCAGGCGAGAGTTCTATTTTCAGTGAATTTTTTAAAACGTAGTTATTATCGCGTTTCGATGGTATTTTGTACTCTTCTTGTATGCTCTGCTGGAAGTTTTATGAGAGTTCCAGGCAAGATTTGTACTGGATATTGAAGATCTGTTATTCTTCTATCGGAAACTGCGGAGTTCTAGCCTCTCAGGCGAGAGTTCTATTTTCAGTGAATTTTTTAAAACGTAGTTATTATCGCGTTTCGATGGTATTTTGTACTCTTCTTGTATGCTCTGCTGGAAGTTTTATGAGAGTTCCAGGCAAGATTTGTACTGGATATTGAAGATCTGTTATTCTTCTATCGGAAACTGCGGAGTTCTAGCCTCTCAGGCGAGAGTTCTATTTTCAGTGAATTTTTTAAAACGTAGTTATTATCGCGTTTCGATGGTATTTTGTACTCTTCTTGTATGCTCTGCTGGAAGTTTTATGAGAGTTCCAGGCAAGATTTGTACTGGATATTGAAGATCTGTTATTCTTCTATCGGAAACTGCGGAGTTCTAGCCTCTCAGGCGAGAGTTCTATTTTCAGTGAATTTTTTAAAACGTAGTTATTATCGCGTTTCGATGGTATTTTGTACTCTTCTTGTATGCTCTGCTGGAAGTTTTATGAGAGTTCCAGGCAAGATTTGTACTGGATATTGAAGATCTGTTATTCTTCTATCGGAAACTGCGGAGTTCTAGCCTCTCAGGCGAGAGTTCTATTTTCAGTGAATTTTTTAAAACGTAGTTATTATCGCGTTTCGATGGTATTTTGTACTCTTCTTGTATGCTCTGCTGGAAGTTTTATGAGAGTTCCAGGCAAGATTTGTACTGGATATTGAAGATCTGTTATTCTTCTATCGGAAACTGCGGAGTTCTAGCCTCTCAGGCGAGAGTTCTATTTTCAGTGAATTTTTTAAAACGTAGTTATTATCGCGTTTCGATGGTATTTTGTACTCTTCTTGTATGCTCTGCTGGAAGTTTTATGAGAGTTCCAGGCAAGATTTGTACTGGATATTGAAGATCTGTTATTCTTCTATCGGAAACTGCGGAGTTCTAGCCTCTCAGGCGAGAGTTCTATTTTCAGTGAATTTTTTAAAACGTAGTTATTATCGCGTTTCGATGGTATTTTGTACTCTTCTTGTATGCTCTGCTGGAAGTTTTATGAGAGTTCCAGGCAAGATTTGTACTGGATATTGAAGATCTGTTATTCTTCTATCGGAAACTGCGGAGTTCTAGCCTCTCAGGCGAGAGTTCTATTTTCAGTGAATTTTTTAAAACGTAGTTATTATCGCGTTTCGATGGTATTTTGTACTCTTCTTGTATGCTCTGCTGGAAGTTTTATGAGAGTTCCAGGCAAGATTTGTACTGGATATTGAAGATCTGTTATTCTTCTATCGGAAACTGCGGAGTTCTAGCCTCTCAGGCGAGAGTTCTATTTTCAGTGAATTTTTTAAAACGTAGTTATTATCGCGTTTCGATGGTATTTTGTACTCTTCTTGTATGCTCTGCTAAAAGTTTTATGAGAGTTCCAGGCAAGATTTGTACTGGATATTGAAGATCTGTTATTCTTCTATCGGAAACTGCGGAGTTCTAGCCTCTCAGGCGAGAGTTCTAATTTCAGTGAATTTTTTAAAACGTAGTTATTATCGCGTTTCGATGGTATTTTGTACTCTTCTTGTATGCTCTGCTGGAAGTTTTATGAGAGTTCCAGGCAAGATTTGTACTGGATAATGAAGATCTGTTATTCTTCTATCGGAAACTGCGGAGTTCTAGCCTCTCAGGCGAGAGTTCTATTTTCAGTGAATTTTTTAAAACGTAGTTATTATCGCGTTTCGATGGTATTTTGTACTCTTCTTGTATGCTCTGCTGGAAGTTTTATGAGAGTTCCAGGCAAGATTTGTACTGGATATTGAAGATCTGTTATTCTTCTATCGGAAACTGCGGAGTTCTAGCCTCTCAGGCGAGAGTTCTATTTTCAGTGAATTTTTTAAAACGTAGTTATTATCGCGTTTCGATGGTATTTTGTACTCTTCTTGTATGCTCTGCTGGAAGTTTTATGAGAGTTCCAGGCAAGATTTGTACTGGATATTGAAGATCTGTTATTCTTCTATCGGAAACTGCGGAGTTCTAGCCTCTCAGGCGAGAGTTCTATTTTCAGTGAATTTTTTAAAACGTAGTTATTATCGCGTTTCGATGGTATTTTGTACTCTTCTTGTATGCTCTGCTGGAAGTTTTATGAGAGTTCCAGGCAAGATTTGTACTGGATATTGAAGATCTGTTATTCTTCTATCGGAAACTGCGGAGTTCTAGCCTCTCAGGCGAGAGTTCTATTTTCAGTGAATTTTTTAAAACGTAGTTATTATCGCGTTTCGATGGTATTTTGTACTCTTCTTGTATGCTCTGCTGGAAGTTTTATGAGAGTTCCAGGCAAGATTTGTACTGGATATTGAAGATCTGTTATTCTTCTATCGGAAACTGCGGAGTTCTAGCCTCTCAGGCGAGAGTTCTATTTTCAGTGAATTTTTTAAAACGTAGTTATTATCGCGTTTCGATGGTATTTTGTACTCTTCTTGTATGCTCTGCTGGAAGTTTTATGAGAGTTCCAGGCAAGATTTGTACTGGATATTGAAGATCTGTTATTCTTCTATCGGAAACTGCGGAGTTCTAGCCTCTCAGGCGAGAGTTCTATTTTCAGTGAATTTTTTAAAACGTAGTTATTATCGCGTTTCGATGGTATTTTGTACTCTTCTTGTATGCTCTGCTGGAAGTTTTATGAGAGTTCCAGGCAAGATTTGTACTGGATATTGAAGATCTGTTATTCTTCTATCGGAAACTGCGGAGTTCTAGCCTCTCAGGCGAGAGTTCTATTTTCAGTGAATTTTTTAAAACGTAGTTATTATCGCGTTTCGATGGTATTTTGTACTCTTCTTGTATGCTCTGCTGGAAGTTTTATGAGAGTTCCAGGCAAGATTTGTACTGGATATTGAAGATCTGTTATTCTTCTATCGGAAACTGCGGAGTTCTAGCCTCTCAGGCGAGAGTTCTATTTTCAGTGAATTTTTTAAAACGTAGTTATTATCGCGTTTCGATGGTATTTTGTACTCTTCTTGTATGCTCTGCTGGAAGTTTTATGAGAGTTCCAGGCAAGATTTGTACTGGATATTGAAGATCTGTTATTCTTCTATCGGAAACTGCGGAGTTCTAGCCTCTCAGGCGAGAGTTCTATTTTCAGTGAATTTTTTAAAACGTAGTTATTATCGCGTTTCGATGGTATTTTGTACTCTTCTTGTATGCTCTGCTGGAAGTTTTATGAGAGTTCCAGGCAAGATTTGTACTGGATATTGAAGATCTGTTATTCTTCTATCGGAAACTGCGGAGTTCTAGCCTCTCAGGCGAGAGTTCTATTTTCAGTGAATTTTTTAAAACGTAGTTATTATCGCGTTTCGATGGTATTTTGTACTCTTCTTGTATGCTCTGCTGGAAGTTTTATGAGAGTTCCAGGCAAGATTTGTACTGGATATTGAAGATCTGTTATTCTTCTATCGGAAACTGCGGAGTTCTAGCCTCTCAGGCGAGAGTTCTATTTTCAGTGAATTTTTTAAAACGTAGTTATTATCGCGTTTCGATGGTATTTTGTACTCTTCTTGTATGCTCTGCTGGAAGTTTTATGAGAGTTCCAGGCAAGATTTGTACTGGATATTGAAGATCTGTTATTCTTCTATCGGAAACTGCGGAGTTCTAGCCTCTCAGGCGAGAGTTCTATTTTCAGTGAATTTTTTAAAACGTAGTTATTATCGCGTTTCGATGGTATTTTGTACTCTTCTTGTATGCTCTGCTGGAAGTTTTATGAGAGTTCCAGGCAAGATTTGTACTGGATATTGAAGATCTGTTATTCTTCTATCGGAAACTGCGGAGTTCTAGCCTCTCAGGCGAGAGTTCTATTTTCAGTGAATTTTTTAAAACGTAGTTATTATCGCGTTTCGATGGTATTTTGTACTCTTCTTGTATGCTCTGCTGGAAGTTTTATGAGAGTTCCAGGCAAGATTTGTACTGGATATTGAAGATCTGTTATTCTTCTATCGGAAACTGCGGAGTTCTAGCCTCTCAGGCGAGAGTTCTATTTTCAGTGAATTTTTTAAAACGTAGTTATTATCGCGTTTCGATGGTATTTTGTACTCTTCTTGTATGCTCTGCTGGAAGTTTTATGAGAGTTCCAGGCAAGATTTGTACTGGATATTGAAGATCTGTTATTCTTCTATCGGAAACTGCGGAGTTCTAGCCTCTCAGGCGAGAGTTCTATTTTCAGTGAATTTTTTAAAACGTAGTTATTATCGCGTTTCGATGGTATTTTGTACTCTTCTTGTATGCTCTGCTGGAAGTTTTATGAGATTTCCAGGCAAGATTTGTACTGGATATTGAAGATCTGTTATTCTTCTATCGGAAACTGCGGAGTTCTAGCCTCTCAGGCGAGAGTTCTATTTTCAGTGAATTTTTTAAAACGTAGTTATTATCGCGTTTCGATGGTATTTTGTACTCTTCTTGTATGCTCTGCTGGAAGTTTTATGAGAGTTCCAGGCAAGATTTGTACTGGATATTGAAGATCTGTTATTCTTCTATCGGAAACTGCGGAGTTCTAGCCTCTCAGGCGAGAGTTCTATTTTCAGTGAATTTTTTAAAACGTAGTTATTATCGCGTTTCGATGGTATTTTGTACTCTTCTTGTATGCTCTGCTGGAAGTTTTATGAGAGTTCCAGGCAAGATTTGTACTGGATATTGAAGATCTGTTATTCTTCTATCGGAAACTGCGGAGTTCTAGCCTCTCAGGCGAGAGTTCTATTTTCAGTGAATTTTTTAAAACGTAGTTATTATCGCGTTTCGATGGTATTTTGTACTCTTCTTGTATGCTCTGCTGGAAGTTTTATGAGAGTTCTTAGCAAGATTTTGAATGGAATTTATAGATCTGTTATTCTTCTAGTAGAAACCGTAGAGTTTTTGCCTCTGAAGCTATAATTCAATTTTCTGTGAATTTTTATTTCATGGTCTGCCAGATGCTCTGCTAACTTCCCGTAGCAGATCATTATTTTCAATTGACTTTTTTCTAGGTTTAAGTGCTAGAACTATGTCTGAAAAGTATGAGGAACTATAGAACTCAGTCGCATGCGCACAGAACTCACTTTAAAATTTGATTTTAAACAAAATGATCTGCTACCGGAAGTTAGCAGATCATTTTTTCATCCGGCGTTTTTTGGGCTAACTCGGCAGAACTATCTCTAAAATCTATCAGGAACTATAGAACTCATCTGCATGCGAACAGAACTCCCTTTTATTTTTGATCTGCTAGCATTTGCTCTGCTAAGTTCACCGACATGTTGGCGGTTGGGTCTTCGTTTTGAATCTTTTTATTCCTTTCAAGCGATGTTAGGCATCGACTTTAATTTATTTAAAAATTATGTGATAAATTAATTTATACTTTCCTTTTAAGTTTTAGTTATTAACCAGCTGATGCCCGCGACTTCATTCGCGTGGATTGGGTTTTTTTGGTACCCGCGGGAACTCTTTAATATTCTGGGATTAAAAGTAACCTACGTCTTATTCCAGACTATAATCTATCTCTGTGCCAAATTTAATCTCGATGCGTACAGCCATTCTGGTGCGACTGACTAACAACCATCCATCCATCTATCCATCCAAACTATCGCATTTATAATTTATGTATAGATTAAGCCGGTTTTTTTTTAATTTTATTTTATTTGTGCCCTGGTGTATTTCCCTAGATAAGATAAATAATGTCTAGAATTCCCAAATAATTTGACTACCCTCTTTATAAACGAAGCGATCAACTGAAGTAGGTTCAGGCATTTCAAGGAACTAAACTAAATTCTACTTAAATTTTCAATTACACCGTAGAGCCTGCTAACAAATGAATTAATCAATCTAGTAATTCGCTGAGACGTTGAAATATGAGATAGGCCTGAAATAGTCCGGAGGCTGATAGAGGATACCTACTAACATCGTTTCGCTAATCCAATTTAAGCTTTATTTGACTAGTTCCGGAAAAAGCCAGTGCTAGGCCCGTAGCAACTGTGAACAAGGGGCCTTTTAGAATTT
Organism: Erebia aethiops; assembly: GCA_923060345.2. Taxonomy (NCBI): domain Eukaryota; kingdom Metazoa; phylum Arthropoda; class Insecta; order Lepidoptera; family Nymphalidae; genus Erebia; species Erebia aethiops. The sequence continues at coordinate 27,877,482 of OV281084.1, read as the reverse complement.
AAGATGTAAATAGCTACGAGCTCGTAATATAACCACCGGTTTTGATTAAATTTCTTACAGACGTAGGTTTTCATACGGGGAAGGGCATAGACTACTTTTTATGCCGGAAAATTAAAGAGTTCCCGCGGGAATCTAAAAATCTTAAACCACGCGGATGAAGTCGCGGGCGGGTATCACCTAGTAATAAATAATTTAATTTAGTCGTACTGAAGACAAAATGTGCTACCAATTTTGAACAAATGGCTTCTGGCTTTGACTTCATTAATAATTCTATACCCCTAGTTCTTAGTAGTATTTTTATCGCACATGTGCAGTAATAGCCAATAGACCTAACAGTTAGTCGGTATTTAAAGGTATTCAATTCAAATTCTAAGTTATCGTGCAAACACTCTTGTCCTGTTACATTTTCAAGTTGGTTGGGGCCGAAATTGCTTGTTTACTCTTCTTTATGATATATTTAGCAATAATATTATTACTTTAGTCGTGTACTGTGCGGTAATATTGTATCATACATAGCGGAAAACTTCTAATTTACGATTATCAAATAAAAGCCAAAGATCTCTGTCGAAGACTGTTCTCTCGTCGATTTTATAGATTTAGCAAAAAGATTATCGCACATGTGCAGTAATCTTTCTCTTTACAATATAGCTTTTTTTTTTTTTATCCACTACAAGTTAGCCCTTGACTGCGATCTCACCTGATGGTAAGTGATGATGCAGTCTAAGATGGTAGCGGGCTAACCTGTTAGGGGCATGGCAGTTATATTAAACCCATACCCCTTCGGTTTCTACACGGCATCGTACCGGAACGCTAAATCGCTTGGCGGCACGTCTTTGCCGGTAGGGTGGTAACTAGCCACGGCGGAAGCCTCCCACCAGGAAGCTTTACTTAAAGATCAAGTTCTTAGCCATCGTGCGAACAAAATTATTGTCCCGTTCCATTATGAATTCGTTTGTTTTGATAGATTTAGCGATAAATTAGCCAACATCCATTATTCTATATTTATCATTAAGACGTTTGCGTGCTTACCAAGCTTCGTGTTCCTTAAATAGATACCTTTGAAAGAACATTGGTGAAAGAGCATTAGTCAAAATTTATTGGTAGAAATGTAGGATTAGTTCTTATAGGCCGACCGTTTAACTCGCGTATCGCTTGCGCGGTAAGAAGGAAGCGGGGGCGGGTAACGCTACACACGGAGTCATTAATCCAAAGATTTTTTTTTTTTTTTTTTTTTTTTTTTTTTTTTTTTTTTTTTTTTTTTTTTTTTTTTTAAATATATAGGCTAGCGCTTGGCTGCAATCAGACTTGCATGCAAGAGATAGACATCTCTTTCATCTCATTTCATTGACATCTCATTGTCTATCTCGAGATAGACATTGTTGGTAAAGAATAAAATAATAAGTATCTTTTTCTTAAGTATTTAACATCTCCCCCCGCTCCCTTCTTACCGCGCAGGCGATACGCGAGTTAAACGGTCGGCCTATAGTAGGTAATTGAGTAGTTTTTTTATTCAAATCAAATCAAATCAAATATTTTTTATTCAAATAAACTTTTACAAGTACTTTTGAATCGTCAAGTGAATCTACCACTGGTTCGGAATGCCATTCCTACCGAGAAGAACCAGCAAGAAACTCGGTTTCGGTATTAAGTTCATTGTGATAGATTATGTGGCATATTAGCAAGTTCTAAGCTATCGTGCAAACACCTTGCTTGTCGGTTTATATAATCTAGTTAGTCGGGACCAAAGTTTGTTGTTCTCTCCTTGTCTCTCGACTCGATAAATTTAACGATAAATCAACCGACGTCCACCTTACGGATTTTCAATATTTTTGTATGAAGACTGGTATAGTTAACCATACTAGTTTTCTTTTCAAGAGTACGTAGCTCATAGTAATTGGTAGGTATATTCAGATTGGGGAAGTATGAGAAATCATGTAACACAATATCCTAAAGAATTCAAAGAAATTATAAAATAAAATATTGAGCTCAGATCGTCCATAACGTCCAAAACTTTCGAACTCATATTTTTGCAAATGTGCAGTAACAGTCTGGTATACAGTCTACATTCTAATTCGTGTTCAAGTTCTAAGCTATCATGCAAACACCTTGCTTGTCGGTTTATATTATGAAGTTGGTAGGGACCGAAGTTTGTTGTTCTCTCCCTGGTCTCCCGACGCGATAAATTTAACGATAAATTAACCGACGTCGGCCGCCGGACGGTTTTTCATTGAAAATTACCGCGGCTAAGTTTGAGAGCCTGGGGTAAATGGGTGGGAGTGAGTGAGAATTTATGTACCAGATACTGTGGATAAAACGAATAGTAAGTCTAAACTAAAAGAGTAGTAGGTATAAGTACAATGGGCTATAATATTGGTATTTTTGTTAAGGGATAAATATAATCCATTCTTCCATTTTTGTATTCCATATATACAAAAATGGTACACAACTAGATAATGACCGCGACTTTGTGCACGTGGTTTAGGTTTCTGAAAAATACCCGTGGAAACTATTTGATTTTCTGAGATAAATTAAAGCCTGAGCCGAGACTCAACCTATCTCAGTAAAAAAATTCACCAAAATTGATTATTTAGATGTGACCGTGAAAGCGATTTATGATTTAAGAATAGAAGTATGGATGTGTATAAGAGTTTTTGTCTGACTTTCGATTTGTTAAGTTTAATGATCCATTGGCCAATGCGTTGTTGTCGAAATTTGGTACAGACGGACATAAGCTACTTTTACAGCCACGCTCATAGTCCCTTAGTACTTAAGCAACTCCTTAGTATAGACAATCTATACTAGTTCCCTAGGTTCCATGATTAAGCGACTCTGACCGCCAGATATGACCGAAATAATGTCTGAATGTATCCCAAAAAATTGAGTTCGTGAAGAAAAAAAAAGTGAGAACACGTGGATGAAATTTCATTTATCAACAAGTCTTACGAAAAATTATACTACAGATTACTTATCACTGAAGATGATTACGAAAAACGTTTTCTGCAAAAATTTATGATCTATGTTGAAACTGTTGTAATAATTATGATCATTATGGTATAATCTCGTTAAGTATGACAGTAATTTCTTTTTCCTTCTGACAAATATTATCAGAATAAAGTTAAGTCCTTTTCCTTAAAACGGAAAACATATTATTTGGACAGTTCTTTTGTGCGAATAATATTAATGTCGCAAGTTCCTCCGAACTCTGCTGATAAAAGCTTAGGTAAATCCACTTAAGTTTACCGCGGCGAGAAATTTTCTCTATCTTAGCAATTTTCTTTGTGTTAAAAGTGATCGCACACTGCTGCAAGTTCTGCGAGACTTGTGGGAGACGTCAATCGTCAATTTTTAAGCCCCGAGTTGATTACAGCTGTATCGTGTCGATCCGAATCGAGTCGCATTTGTTTTTTATGCGTATAGACTCGACTCCGTGAACTTTAAGATGCCACTAACCCAATTTCCTAGGTGAGCGACAGAAGTGACGCCATGCGACGCGATGCGATACGACGCCATAGAAAATGATAGACGTATCTACGCGGCAACGTAGGCCACGTGAAGGATCAGCTACTGTTTGATACTGTCGCGGCGAGTCATATAGAGTCGCGGAGTCGCATTTGTCGGTCACGTAGGACGGGTTTTCATAGTTGACGCAATTTCATAGTAAATAGGTATACCTCTGAGTGGCGGATTATTGCATTTCGATTTTACTCGGCTCACCAAGCCAAGTAGATGTCAGCCATTAATATCCATAGTACAGCCATTGGACGTCTTGTTGCACGTAGTATTAGCAGCATTGGAATCGACTGAGTCTCTAAAAAGACTGAGGCTCCAAGCCTCAGTCTTTTGGACCTCAAAAGCTGTTTTTGAAGTGAAACTTCTTTAGAATCGTTGTGATTTGAAAATTTTAAAATTGAAACGAAAAAGCGACACCAAAAAGAGACAAATATATTCATAATGGGATTTAACCTGCGAGAGAATGAGATATAATGCAAGTTATATTTATCTCATTATCTCGTAGGCTACTTTTCTGAAATTTCACTTCTGCCGTGTGTGAATTGCACAAAAGCCCTTTTTTTATAATTCTACATTACAAAATCCGGCCTTATAATTTTAAGAAATTTCCACTGAAGCGGCTGGTCGCTAGTTTGTAGTAGGTATTTTATTACATTTAGGTCTTGGTAAAGGGTAATGATTCGATCACAAATAAAAACAACTAACAATTGAGTGTGCTATTGCAAACAGGTAAAGTAGCGCCTCTTTTGGTTTAATCATTATCTCATAGTGTGCGATCACCTTTAAACTAAGTCTGTTTATTATTCTAACCATATTTCACAGACTGTAGTATTAGTTTTATATCAAGCAAAATGCCTAGGACTTTTCATTTTGTGTCATAGCTTGGCCACCATTGTATGATGTAGCTTAGGTAGGTACATGAATACTAATAATATTATAAATGCGAAAGTTTGGATGGATGGATGGATAGATGGATGTATGGATGGTTAGATGGATGTTTGTTACTCAACCACGAAACGGATCGAGAACGGATTTGGATGAAATTTGGCACAGAGCTAGATTATAGTCTGGAATAACACATAGGCTACTTTTTATCCCGGAAAATTAATTAATTCCCGCGGGAACCAAAAAGCCTCAATCCACGCGGGCGAAGTCGCGGGCATCAGCTAGTTTAAAAATAAAACGATCGATTTTCTGAATAACAGGCCGCGGGCAACAACTAGTATATTATATTATACCTAAGGTAAGACCACCCGTGCGAAACCGGTACGGGTCAGTTAGTTAACATTATAACAATGAAATTGCTATGGATATTGGGTAACTAGTGATAACTAATTCCTTTACCTTATTTTAATTTAATTTTATTAATTTATTTTAGGACACCCAACATACAATTATATAAAAATGAAACCCGTTTTCCTTGGTCACGGCATCACGCGTGAATGGCTGGACCGATTTCACTAATTATTTTTTTGTTGTATTTGCTATTATTAGGAGAAGGTTCTTACGGAAAAAAATATTAAGAAAATCTCTCAGAAATATTGAAAAATATACATTTAATTTTGCATACTAAGGCGGTACGAAGTTCGCCGGGTCAGCTAGTTAACAATAAAAATATAGTAGAAAACAGAGTTTTGAATTGGTAATGATACACTCGTGAACGGTAACATGTGACAGCAAACCTTCAATCTCTTACATCACAGTCCTATAATTTCCATTTTAATAATATTCTTTTATTCACCCCGCGAGGCCTGCGCTTATCGTAAAAACTTTTTAAGGCCCCGAACAATTCCTTGACTTTATTTTTCCAGTAAAAAGGCTATGTACGAATACGAATTCAAAGCCATGTCTTTTGTCTTATTTAATACTTAATACTTACTCAATACGTACTCAATCCGTATCCGTCAATTGTATAAGAACCTCGACTCAACGTTTTTTTTTAAAATTGTGTAATGAAAGATTTATCAAATAAAGGACCACGTCATGAATTTATTGGCGATTTATAAAATGAAATTAAATAAAATTACTGTATTGTCTTACAACTTGTCATTATGAAAGGACTCACCGGTTCGCAAAAAGAATTCTTTCGAAAACTTTTTATTTGAAAACTATAAACACAATATTTTTTATTTTTCTAAATGTAGGTATGTAAGCGCATCACTTCTTATAACTTTTTTTTAATATATATATTTTATTTTATTTATATTTTCAATATGTGGTTTTTGGGTCGTTAATTTCATTTTTAAATTAAATTATAGAATTTACTTACATTTACTTAATTCTAATTATTTTTATTTTGGCAACAATTTCGGCTGTAAAACACCACGGTAACCGAGTACTAATTGATTCACACACCTCGATTACACAATGGAGAACTTTCAAGTATGAAGAACTTCCTCACGAAGTTTTTCTTCACCGTTGCAAAAAAGTAATATTTAATTTTTGCATATATCGCTCATAATTTCTAAAAGTTATAGGTGCAAGAAACCTAGACACCTCAGATAAGAGGCCGAGGTCTTAACAAGTAAACGCTAATGATAGTCAATTACTTGGTACCTAATTAATAAAATGAATTAGAATATAATAGAATAGATAGAATAGATATTATAATATTCATTAATTACAAAAGTCATTACATTTCTGTCATCTTTCTATGTAGCCTCAAAGGCATTAATTTTATCTGACCTTTACGAGACCGAGCGTAAGCGTAACATTGTAATTAAAATTAAATGCGGAAGTAATTCAGGAAATATTAAACAAGCGCCAGTTAGAATCATCCGTATAAGGTCCCGTAGCTTGGAATATAATAGTCTGTTTTGCCTCAGCCAGAAAAAAGGTAAACGAGTTGCTTGTCACTGATGCTGAGCGTACTTGACTTTGCTCAGGCTTAGAATTAAAAAGTCATGGACTGATGTGAGTGACTTAATTCTATCTAGTTCTAACTAATATAATATTATGTCAAAGTACGCTCTATAGATTTGAGACTTAACTCGTTTGAGACGTGTTAACACCAACTTATGACAATTAATCGTAATACGAGTGAAACCCTTAGGGGCGCTTTCGTATATTTTTTAATAAAAAAACAAATCAAATACTTACTGTTATTTTTTGGTATTATTAACAGGTTTTATTCATTGCTGAAAACTAAGCAGTTGTGCTGGACATGTTTAATCATTTAGGTCGGACGAACCGAAATGATTTTTTAAACATTTTGTTACGGAACCCTACAAAAAAGGCCGATTCGGCATACCAAATACGAGCGCGTGTCATAATTTTAAAAAAATCTTTCATACAAAAAATAGGTACGTTATAAAATATTTCATTCGCTAAAACCGCTTAGCCAGCTTAAAATGGGGTCGAGGCAATAAAAGTGCGTTGGAACTAGGGCTGGCACAATAGTCGATAGCGTAAATTTATTAGCCAAATATAATATATCATCAGACTAGCCATTGGCTGCAGACTGCAGTGGTTCTAGCACAATTGTCGAATGTTGTATCGTAATTTTTTTCATCCTTTATTTTGTTTGTTTTGGCAATATATTAGATTTTGCCGCTGTCGAAGTGCCAAGTCTTATTTCGTTTTTGTTTTAAACTTTTTCTGGGTATGAATTACGAGGACGTTTCAGGGCAGTTACGCTCTTAATAAGTGCATAGGTTCCGGGTGTCATACATTCTGTTTTTTTTTTTCAATTTCATCGTGGTACTTTTTTTTAATATTGTGTCCGTTGCCCTTGAGTCGCACTTCAAAATTGTTGGATATAGAATTGTTAATAAAAAATATTGCTCAAACGGCCTAGTTTACACACACAATATTAACATATTACTATTATGTTTAACTCAGAAATGTAGTAAAGACGATTGCTATTAGCGTAACAACGTCAGTTAACAAAACTTATGATCATTAAGCTTAATTACTATTGTACAATATTTATTTTATAAAATATGTTCTGTTATCAGAAAATAATAATAATAAAATTTATTCACGATGGCAAAATATCAATATGAGCACTGTGCTCTAATATTTCGGGCCGCTTTTGATCGGGAGTCTAGTTAGTACATAACACATCAATGCTCTAAAAAAATTAACTTCATAATCGTTGCCAACCCTAACGAGGCTATAGTATTTCTTGACCCGTTTCGGTCGAGGGGTGTAACATTGCGGATTTCCCTGTTTGGCAAGCGGAAGGTTTTTTCTTTGGATATTAACTGAGATCATCTCTGTTTATTACACAGCTGCCAAGTAGAGTTCAAATAGAATTTCGTTTTTTTAAACGCTCTCACTTAATTTTCTGTAGTAATTTTTTAAATGCAATTACTTCATTTTCTTACGTAATGATTAGCTTGCTAATTTATTAATTACCTCGTTGGTGTTGGTTAGCATGTTTAGCTACTGATGACCGTAAATTCAAGGTTGGCTTGCGCTTGAAACATTATGCCGTTAGGCGTACAAATATTGGCCTAAATAGGTACTTGTAAATCAATATTTCAAACATTACAAATTTTTTAACAAAATTATACAATGTTCACAGCACTGTTTGGTTCGCTGGTTACAGTTACACTAAACTAATAATCTTTTATCGCAAAATGGTATAGATAAATTTAATTGAATACTACATTAATTGTTATAGGTAATTGTGCTAGTTAGAATTAGTTATTACGTCGTAAGGAAATGCCGCCGCTTACAACAACAATACAATATAGCTACATTAGACAGCTAAATAAAAATAAAAATAAAATAAAAAATAAAAACATCACACATTAGACAGCTATAAAACAAAATATTAACTACAGCTGAGAAACTAGAAGCACTAGTTACATTACAGCAAAAATTTTAATCAAGCTGTATTTTAAGAACTGTATAGCATATAGTTTCGTATCAGCTACGTTGAGCAAAATCTTTCCTTGCGAAAATTGTCTCCGAAATGTTACAAATTTCATTTCAGTCGTAATTAGAGGAATGAGCTTGTATTACTTTGCAATTATCTTGAATCCGCCAGGAGCCGCTCTTTCTTTGTTAAGGAAAAAATCGAGCCTACTTCACGTTTATCTAATTTATTAGTACAATTAGTGTTATCTATGTCTTTGATTGTACTACCAGAAAGAAGACTATAATCATTTCAGGTGTATTTATGTTATACCAGAACACATGCCGTGTGATCCCGGGCTCGGGATAGTATATTACTAGGTAGACCCGGCCACTGTGTGTATTATTATTATTTAAATCTTTACTGCACACTAGTACACGGAAATAAAGAAGACTTTAAAAATAACCAATAGGACTATACAGTATACAAAGCCGGTCTTATCGCCTAAGGCGATCTCTTTCAGACAACAGACAGGAGAAAATCAGACAAAGAGACAGATGTGTGATGTGCACCCAATTAAAAGTTTTATAATTTTACTAGATGATGCCCACAACTTCGTCTGCATGGATTAAAAATTTTTTATTCCTGCGAGAACTCTTTAATTTTCCGGGATAAAAAGTAGCCTATCTCCTTCTCCGAGATACAAACTATCCCCATACCAAATTTTATCAAAATCGGTTAAAAGACAAATATACTCACTTTCGCATTTATAATATTAGTATGGATTTTTCACAAGGCATAAAACATTGCTGTAAAGTAATGACAATCACGATAAGCTCTAGGTACAGTATTTCTTAAACTTATAAAAGTAAAACTACAAGTTTGCAAAATAGAAACTGCATAAATTTCACGGTTCCGTGCACAAGTTATCCACGTTATTAAAAACCCAGTGCCTAAAGTTTGAAACCGCTGGTAATGAGTTAGGAAGCGCTGTACATACAAATTTGTCTTGTAATTTATTTCGAATAATGTTTCATTCCTAAGGGCGAAAACATGGTATGGATAGGACAAAACCAAACGTAAACGCAAACCATTGATGCGCTCACTTTTTTATGTAGCTGCACAGACCTTTGTGACACCACAAAACGTGTTTCTTATTAGATTTGGGTGTTTCACGATGTCATTTTGTCATGCCCTATTACCAGTGTGTTTTAACAGTTAGGTATATGTGCAGCTGCAACGATAAGCGCGACAAGACAAACTGTGTTTCTCATACAACTTCGGGGTTTCACGTGGAAGTTTTGTCCTATCCGTAGTACGTTTCGCCCTTAGGGTAGCCGCAAACCTAAATCTGAAAATGTAAAAATATAACTTTGTGAATTAAAAAATACTGCATCAAATTGCAGGGTATTGCGCAAAAGTTATCCACGTCATTAAAAACTCAGTGTCGTCGTTTGAAACCGCTGGTAATGACTTAGTGAGTGCTCTAGAATTTCTCTTGTAATTTGTTTGGAATTCTGTTTGGACTCCAATTCTTAGGGATAACAGTTGTGTAACTTTGTAATTCACTCCAAGTAGCTTGAGATTTGCCTAAATTAATCCAGTACTGTAATACTGTTCATCTTAATTATCTAAGTTTATCATTGTGTCAACTCCGCAATAAACTTAGTAACGTGAGAGCATCACAAAAAATAATAAATCAGTACAGGCATGCAAGACTGCAACACTGCAAGATGCAATAAACTACTAACTACATTCGTGCTAATAACTTTATCCGTGCTTGCTAGGCATATTTAAAAAAAATGAAAGATTCATCATCTAAACTCCAAACACAATCCGATGAAAGATGTCATTGTAGAGGAACTAGACAGACAGCTCGTATCGCAATCATCAGAATCAAACCCTCGCGCATAGGAGTCAAACTGCCGCATATTTAGTGAAATTCACCTAGGACCTTTTTAGAATGGAAAGGAGAGTGAAACCAATAGGACTCTTTCAGATAGAAAGTGAGAGGGAAAAGAAATAAAAGTGAAACCATTTAGTTAGATTTGCAATCCAACGTGGAAAAACATCTAAATTGCTTATAACACCCTAAACCCCAAAAATTGCCCAGGATTTGAATCCCCCTAAATTGGAGGCCGTTAGGGCCGTACATAACTACTTGTAGGACTTGGCCTATGATAAGAGACATCGGGACTATAATAAATAATATTATAATTCTTGAAAGTTTAAAAAATATCAGTTTTATTGTCAGTGCCTTTTTACCATTAAGAACCTTTTTTGAAAGAATATTATGAGACCTATTATTGTGCTATTATCATCTAGAGAGATGAGTCCAACATTAAAGTAATTGAAAGTCTTTTGTCATAAAAGAATTCAATTATATAGCGCTCCATTTCTTTTGTTCTACCAATTATCTTCTAAAACATGATTCGCATTTTCGATTAAACTTAATTTTCTGAAATACGAAATACTGTACCTAATAATAATGTCCTCCTGACTAAATTTCAGCCACGGCAGCCTATCTTCACAGACATAACGATCCGCACGAGAAATATCATACTCTATACTCAATTTGATTATTTCATAATATAGGACACAGGTGTCTCTTGATCACAAGATGACAATGTATCAACATTATATTTTGACTCTACCATCATACCAAATACCATAATATAGAGCATAAGTAGATATTATGTGCGCATTAACACAGCTGCACTTATATTTTTCCCTTACTCACTTTTTTATTGCAGAATAGGCTTGCGTTTGACGACAATCATGCCTTTAGAAAAGGGAAAGGAATGATGAGGTCTAGGTTTGATGTAATAAAATAATCATGTAGTGAAATTATAATTTATCATAATTTATCTAGCCTGAGACAAGATAGCCTTCAGTCTGTACTTCAATGTGCGAAAGTATGTTTCGATACAGCAATCTATCGCTACTAAATGGCGTGGACTGGATTAAAATAGATATACATAAGTAAACCGTGGCCTAGCGATCAAAAGCGCTCAGGGCGCAAATCCCAGAGTGACGCAGGTTGAAATCTTGCTGGTTACGCAATTTTTGATATGTATTTAAGAATCACTCAGAAATACTCACTCAGAATTTAGTTCGAAGAACATATAGACGTTGGGGTCCCAAAGTGCTGGAATGGGGACCTGCAATGGGAAACGCAGCGTTGGCAGACCCCCCCTACTCGGTGGACAGACGATATCAGACGAGTTACAGGGAGCCGCTTTATCCAGGCGGCGCAAGACCGCGGTGTGTGGAAATCCATGCATCTATGTCCAGCAGTGGACGTCTATCGGTTGATGATGATGATAATGATGATGATGATTTAAGAATTGTTTAGAAATTTCCGTAAGTGTGGGTAAACACTATAATAATGAAAATTACAGAATTTAAAAAAGGCTTTTTCACGATCAAGTAGGTACCTTTTTACGATTTTCTGTCTCAGTTCACCTCAAGCGCTCCCAGACGTGCTTCATACACACGTAATTAAATTTCCATTCAATCAAATTCACTGAAATATGTATAATTTTAAATCCGGTTTTCTTTTAATTCCCGTAGGAACTCCTTAATTTTCTGGCTTAAATTTGCCTAGGTCCTTTCGTTTCAAAATGTGCGAAGTTAATGCGTAACAAACAAACAAAACTTTATTCGAATTTACAATATTAGTAAGCGTTAAGGTTATCTGGAAGAGATCGCTATTTAGCGATAAGACTGCCTTATTGTACCTACTTATTGTTTTATTTTTTGTAACATGTTTCTTTGGTAATAGTGGTGTACAATAAAGTATATAGTACATACATACATTATACGTTTCTGCAGTTGAAATGGATATGTGAATATTGAAATGAGAATCAAACTATGTTTGTTTAGAACGTTCTCAAAGTACACTATCTTAAGTTTTATAGCTTTTACTTTCAAGGTTAGGGAGGTAACAGTGGCACATGATAATATACTATTATATCATACTTGCTCAGTAACTAGGGATTACTATGGCGGAAAGTCTCCTTGTAAGTTGGTGTTTGCAATTCAAGGCAACATTACGTCGCACTATGCTTGAATTGTAATGTTCACATTACAGTTCAAGCTATGCAAAACTCCTTGGTAAACAATCTCTTTTCTTATAAAATAGTAAGAAAACTTTTTACTGAAAAAAAAAACACTGAACATGGCGGCATTTAATTTCCATACATTTCAAATTATGCAAAACTCCTTGGAACTCAGAGCCGTAAAAAAAATGGAAAACTATTTACGAAAAAAAAAATGGAAATGGCGGCATTTCATTTGATCTGAAAGTTTTATTTTTATTTTTATTTTATTTTATTTTATTTAATGGTTTGCCAACAGGTAATACACAATAACAATATAAAAATAACAAAATACATAAAAAACATTTTTGAGTGTACACCCAATTACTGGCAAGCCAGCATACATTTTCAAGTGCAAGTGCAAATGCAAGTTTGTTCGTAAAGTGATTTAAGTTATTTACAACAATGTCAAGCACTTCATCAGATGATGAAAAAGGAGGAGAGCCTGATTTTTGTTTGCTTGAAGCAGAACAAATGATGCAAAACCTTTTGCCGGATAAGTCCATTTTCTCTAAATTTGCTAATTATTCTAATTAAAATTTCATTTTGCATTACCAATGTTTTATTTACCTCGCAAGAATGATATAAAGTAGAATGCTTATCTCGGTTGCAAGTAGCTATTACACCCTCGAACTATATTCACCCTCGCTCGCTGCGCTCGCTCGTGTGACTAAATATCTCGGGTGCACGCGATCCATTAGCGCCCTATGCGAGCTGCGCTCGCACTGGCGCCAAATTGGATCTTGTTCTGTAATAGCTTACTTACGTCCCTTGTGTAACAATCTACTAATACTCTTATACTATACTATACTTGTAATAGTAACTTTATTACAGCTTCAGCGAAGCGGATACTTCGTAGAAACGCAAATTACGTTTCCCACTTGAACGTAATTTAACGATGATTATCCTGTCTTTAGGAGATTCAGTTTAGCATACCAAGCATGCGAAATTCGACGTCTAATTGAATAATTGTTGTTAATTGATCTGGAAAGTGGGTCTGTTACTATGAAATGGGAATTATTACGTGAGTAAGCGAAGGTATAAGTTTAATAGGTCACAATGTTTAGAGTAATGCCATTAATGCGTTATTTAATGTATTACGTGTAAGATAAGATCAAAATGCGTAGATGTAGTATTTCAATATAGTAGATGGTATTATTTAAATTTAAAACGATAAGGAAACAGGAAAAACCCTAGGACAGAAAATGGGGCTAATTATTGTACAATATCTTTAAAGGAAACAAAAATAACAACTCTAAATTTGTATATTTTCCTTTCATGCTCCATGCAATGTATAGTATAGAATTATGTATTACAGGATTAGCCACATTTTCATATCCAGCTTTGACCTAAAAGTATTTCAAATTTTAAGTCTCTAGCTTATGGGATTGTCAGATTAGAGTTAATTAAAAATTTGTGCTAATCAGATGAATAACAAAAAAAAAACAGACAAAAATAACAAGAAGTTAAAAAAAAACGTAGTAAAAAACTAACCATCAACGTAAGAAAAGATGAAAATCTTATATTTATAAGAAGCTCGTCTTTTTTAATAACAAAGCTTCTTGGGAAAGTGAAAACATTTTGGTCGTGGTAAAAAATGCGAAAAAAGTGAAAAGAAAAGGCTAGAAAAATTGAATTTAGTGAAAAAATATTCATTAAAAGTTACCCGTGTAAGTCACCCCGTTGACACGACCCGACGACGAAGTTGCTCTACAGGGAAAACAGAATGGGGTGGATAAATTCTCAACCCTTACATATTTTGTGAAGAAAAACTATACAAAAAACTTGGCAAAATATGTATCTGGGTTATATAAGCCAAACTATACTTAGTAACTAAGAACTATACAGTCATGTGATCTTGCACATTTCTCTTAAACATCTACGTATAAAAAAATATAGACAAATCAATAGTCTAGCAATTATAAAATAATTAGTCATTAATTTTGACGACTTCCGTGGCGCAGTGTGTAGCGCTGTTGTCTTAACGTGCGGAGGTCCCGGGTTCGATCCCCGGCGGGTCAATTTGGGAATTTATAATTTCTGAATTTTCCCTGGTCTGGCCTGGTGGGAGGCTTCGGCCGCGGCTAGTTACCACCCTACCGGCAAAGACGTGCCGCCAAGCCCGCTACCATCTTAGACTGCATCATCACTTACATCACAGGTGAGATCGCTGTCAAGGGCTAACTTATTACAACAAAAGCGAATAACTATTACGGCGAAAGAACTACATATTACTTACTTCCAAGGCTAATAAATGAACTCCCGATAGAACTTAAATCTAAAATAACAAAAAACAACATCAAGTACAAAATTAAAAATTATCTATTAAAAACTAAACATTGAGTAAACTTAGTATTATTCCAAGTGAAGCAGCCTGTATACATAAAAGTTTGATTTGAATGCGCAACATTAGTCTAGTTTACATTTATTTTAAAACTACCTACAACTACATTATAAGGAAAAATTAATAAGTAAGAACCTAACTTTTATAACTTAAATCTCTTATTATACTTATGTAACACCTTAGAATAGATTATACATATAATAATTAAAACGTTTTATACCTACATATTTAGTTATTAAGCATGGAGGAATGTGCAGTGCTCAGACAAGCCGTCAAGCGCTTACGAGCACGAAGAAACCATAAAATATGTATTTTTTACTTGTGAAATAAATAAATAAAATAAATTTTAGTGGATTTAAAAAAAAACTTATATTTATGGTAAATTAGATGATGCCCGCGCCTTCGTTCGCGTCATGGCGTGGTTATTTGTTGGGTGGTGGTTGGTGGTTGGTGTTCGCCTGATGGTTTTTTGAAGCCCGCGGGAACTCTATAATTTTCTGGGATAAAAAGTAACCTATGTCCTTCTTCGGCATACAACCTGTATCTATACCAAATTTCATCCAAAAGATGGGCCGTTAAAGCATAGCATATAGAAAGACACACAGAAACACTTATTCGCATCTTATCTTACTAATATTATACGTACGAGTAAATGCAAAAGTTTGGAACGATGGATGTATGGATGTTTGTTACTCAATCACGCCCCAACGGCTGAACGGATCTGGCTGAAATTTGGCACAGAGATAGATTATAGTCTGGAGTAGCACATAGACTACTTTTTATTCCGGAAAATTATATATAACCTCAAACCACGTAGACGAAGTCGCGGGCATTCGCTATTTTATAATATTAGTATGGATTTTAATCAAAGCAAAACAATGAAAAACTTATTTATTGAAATTCTAGCGACGTTCATCAAAAGTTTGTAAACTAAAGTTGGTATACAAAAAATATCTGTTCAGCAAAACATGAACAAACTAAAACAAGAACGACGCAATATCCTGGACATACACGTCAAACAAAAGCAAAACAGACTACAAATTTCTAAAAAATATTCATCAAAAAGTTTTTCCGTAAGTATATGTATAGATCGAAGAAAAAGTTTATCTGTGGCTGGCTACGACTGTCGCTTATGCTATTGATAACTATTGGAACGAACAACTTCCTTCCACTTTTTGTAGCTTATTCAAACATCGATATACTCCAAACGACCGACATAGCATAAGCTGCTAACGCAAGCTTAAAGCTGTGCAGGACAACTTTTTCATACAAACAGAGAAGGGTGATTGCTTCACTATTTGATATTGTAAACCCAAACTAAGCATATGTCGATTTGTCTTTTCATTAATTAGGCTTATGGCGATATAAAACATTAAAATATATTGATTTCGAAGTTAAGAGCCCAGAAAAATCATTACCTACATACTAATAAATAATCCATACTACTTCCATATCCATATCCATACTAATATTATAAATGCGAATGTGTCTGTCTGCCTGTCTATCTGCTATGCTTTCACGGCCCAACTACTCAACCAATTTTGATGAAATTTGGTACAGGAATAGGTTGTAGATATCCCGGGGAAGGACATAGGCCACTTTTTATCTTGAAAAATAAATACATAGTTCCCATGGGAATTAAAAAACTTATTCCACGCAGACGAAGGCGCAGGCATCAGATAGTTTTAAGTTTTAACACTAAAATTATCGCAACTTTAGGTGTAAATAAATATTATAAAAATTAGATACAAACGCTTTTCGTAAAATATGAGGCTACTGGATGCAGTATCTGTTCTCTAGTGCAAGCATTTTTCTAAATGCAGCCGGCTAGTCTTGCTACTACAAGACAAAATCCCAAACCAATTTTGCTGTTTAAAAGTAAATGATGTAGACAAAATATCGCACCCTTAGAATGAAAGTGACCTAACTCAAAATTCCTGTAAATTCTGATTTTGTAATAAACTGCGCTTAAAAAGCCTACTTTAAAACCCTGTGGTAAAAAATATCTCGAATTATGAGTAAAAACGGGACAGCTTATACATCGGTCACTTGATCGCGTTTTTTCACCTATGTGGTTATATAAAAGAGACCGAATCAGGCATCAGTATTGCATCAGAGGTGCTAACAGGTGGCAGTATATAATATCGACGTATCTCAAATTGAGCCATTTTATTGCAAATAATTTATTTAAATTTTTTAATTTGCGTCCTTTAAGTCTCCGAAATTCAGAATTCGGAATTCAGATTTGCAATAAAAGGACTTAATTTAAAAATTAAGTTATAATTTAATGTCAAAATACATATATTATACATCTAAATTTAATATAATAATACCAATCCATACATAGAAGATCAATATATAAATCTGCAAAATATCAATCATTTCCAATGAAACACGGGAGAGATACAATTATACATTCAATACTATACCTTTTTGAAATATTTTTTGCTCATTTCCCACAAATTGCATTGTTTGAGTTAGGTCACTTTCATTCTGGGGGTGCGAATAATGTTATGTACTCGTAGAATGAAAACACTTCAAAAAGCAGCTGCGTTAGCAATGTTATTATGGCTCGAAGAAGACTTTATCAGGATAAGTAAAGAAAACATGAAAGTTTTTACACTTGCCTTTACATATTATTAAAGTTTGCAGGAACTTTTATAACTAGGTATGGTTTTATACAAGCTAATTTTACGAGTTAGTACGTAATATGTTGTGGTAAGAACAAGTTGTGTTATAAATTTATTAGCAGACTTGCTCTGGCTTGCTTTTATATTATACTAGCTAATGCCCACGACTTCGTCTGCGTGGATTGAGGTTTTTGGTTCCCTCGGGAACTCTTCAATTTTCCTGCATTATGAACCCTATTTCGAGCAATCTTTTTATTAAGAAGTAAAGCGGACTGATTACAAAGATTAAAAACAAAACTGAAAAAAAATTGCACGAGGGCAGTAAATTCTGCAAACAAATATCACGAGGACAGTAAATTTAACTTACGAGCCCGGTTTACTGCCTCTGTAAGTGCATTTTTCTAGCAACTGTATTGTAAATAATAATAAGCTTTGACTTAAAAGAAACTTTCAGCTACCAACTATCCCTTAAACTAAATGAAATTTGGTAGGTCAAAATTAAATTACACGTCGCCAGTGCCAGTTTAAAATGATAATAAATGAGCTGTAGGAACTGGGAAGCATAATATCATGGGGCATAATCCCATTTGCACTAAGCCAGCGATGCGACAGTGTAGACGTAACCTTACTAACACGTCGACTATTTCCCTAGAATATTAACTCTATTAGGGTCGGTTTACACAGTATGAGAAGCATAATAATTTGCGGTAAGTTGTTCACCCATTCGTTAATATCACGGACTGACTTTGACTTTGTACTTATATTTTTATTAACCTTTTCATCGAGTTGCTGTCTCACTTTTTCATGTATTGTATATCCACAGAACAGTGAATTTATCTGCCTTATTTCTGTGGATGTATTGGTAAATCATCTTTTAAACTGGCGGGCTGTAAATTCTGTAACTAGTTGCGTGACCTGTTATCCTAGGTGAGCGACAAACGTGGCAATGTCACGCGATGCGACGCGACGCGAAGTATCAAACAGTAGCTGACCCTTCACGTGCCCTACGCGTCGCGTATTGTCGCGTAGATACGTCTGTCATACGAGTCGTATGGCAACGCGTCGCCGGGCGTCGCTTCTGTCGCTCACCTAGGACAACGGGTTAGGTAAAACAGACTACGTAATATAATTCCAAGCGACGGAACCTTACGTGGATGTCGCGTTACATTTAATATTTCGATAGTTATCAATTAGACTTATTTCATGACATTTCATTTAATTTGTACGGAATAATTTTCCGATTTTTAAATACTTTCTTATTATGATTAATTTATTGGATCAAGGTCTTTCGAGTTGTAGCAAATTACTCCAGTGGGTTTGGATGATAATAGATAACAAAATTATTAAGGAGGGATTTTAACTGGTGCCTATTTCTGAAATGATTCTTACAGTCGTATCGCGTCACGTCGCGTGGTGTCGTATATGTCGCTCACCTAAGACAACGGGTTCAAAATTTTCAAAATTAGGCTATAGTTTTGAATTTCCATCTGAACTCAATCAATCTAAAAAAAAGCTCCTAAACCATTCAATAGATATTTAGCACTCACCCAATTATTGGAAAAACATAAATCAAACTATTTATCATTTTGTTTTTGCACTGCATGCGAAAAGCGTCTATAAATTTTATGATTTATTTGAAAATGAAAATAATATTTAAACGATATCTAAAATAACATTCGAATTTCTGTTATCAATAATCCCGTACCTGTAATTGTTTCTGTATAACAATGGTATTTAATATAATTGGTTGGCCATGTTGATTATATCAGTCTGCTTGTGTATAACAGTTTTTGCCTATACATTTTATTTTAATAGAACCAATATAATGAGACCAAAAATAAGTAATACTTTATTAATTATGAGTTATAATAGTTATAGAGAGGGACAATTGGCCTAGTTGTGACAACGCATATTAATTAAATGAAATTGTTAAGCAACGTTAACCCAAGAAGATAACTAGATGGCTGACCTAATTTGGAAGTCCGAATTTGGCCTTTACGATTCCTCGGTGACTCGGAGAGTACGTTAAGCTGTCGGTCCCAGTTATTATCGCTAACATGATAATAGTCGTTAAAGCCCGCCAACCCGCATTGGAGCAGCGTGATGGGTCTAAGCTCTAATGCCATCTCTGCTATGAGAGTGGAGGCCTGAGCCCATCTGTGGGACGTTAATGGGCTTTAGTGGTACCATCATCACGTCAATATTTGGAACACTTGAGTTTTTTACAATATTCTTCTATTGCCTTCTACTACTACCCAAATAGAACTCTGTCTTTTGCATTTTGTATGCTACAAGAAGAACGCAATTTGTCATGAACAATTACACAGACAAATCATCCGGAGCTGTCTCAATATAAATGGGATTTGAATTGACGTTTGAATAAGATCCATCGCCTGGCGGAAATGCGGCGTCATCCATAATTGATTTCCAATCATCCGTCGCAAGCTGACTCCGATTTAAATCTCATCCTTCAAACAGTTTAATATGTCAGAGCTTAGGTCTCGAGCATCGGTTGCTCTAATGATTTTAATATTACATGAGATATACTCTTCGTAGGTCTAGAAGAACAACGGAGTAGACTAGCAGATAAATAAGGTACCTACGGAGAATATTCTTGTCTCTGTTGAGCTAATAATTACTTAGAGCTTAAGATTTAGGGGAAAATAAAATATAATTATTATAAGTATAATTATATCATAAAGTAACTATTTTTTGATAATATTGCTGTGTAAACAAAATGCGAAAAATACGTCTACTAAAACGGCTAAGCTAAAAAACAACTTTTGTTCAGTATTTGTCCTTAAAACCTACCAAAAATAGCCTTTAGATACGGTTTTCATTCCTGGAATTCGTGAATACGGCTAAAGAAGAAAATGTTGGTGATTATTTAAGGTACTAGGTAAATAAGTTCTTTGAACGGTTCGTGAAACTAAAGCTGATACAATGGATCTTTATAGAACCAAAGAATATAATATTAGCACTAAAAGTAAAAATTACACCATCAATACAGTTTTATTAATCAATCAATTGCTGACGACCTCCGTGGCGCAGTGTGTAGCGCTGTTGCCTTAACGTGCGGAGGTCCCGGG
The DNA here is from genome assembly GCA_923060345.2 of Erebia aethiops. Lineage (NCBI taxonomy): Eukaryota > Metazoa > Arthropoda > Insecta > Lepidoptera > Nymphalidae > Erebia > Erebia aethiops. The sequence continues at coordinate 27,857,005 of OV281084.1, read as the reverse complement.
TTCGATCCCCGGCAGGGTCAATTTGGGAATTTATAATTTCTGAATTTTCCCTGGTCTGGTCTGGTGGGAGGCTTCGGCCGTGGCTAGTTACCACCCTACCGGCAAAGACGTGCCGCCAAGCGATTTAGCGTTCCGGTACGATGCCGTGTAGAAACCGAAGAGGTATGGGTTTAATATAACTGCCATGCCCCTAACAGGTTAGCCCGCTACTATCTTAGACTGCATCATCACTTACCATCAGGTGAGATCGCAGTCAAGGGCTAGCTTGTAGTGGATAAAAAAAAAAAAAAAAAAAAATCAATCAATCATTTATTCAATTAGGTACACTGTAGGTACACATATTGACGTCCATTAGTTATCATCTAATAATATTACAAACTATAGTATTATTATGAAGTTATTCAGTAAATATTACCATATTCTCTTACTCAAGGATAAGTTCAGTATATTATTCTGATGTTACTCAAACAAAGTGATATTCTCGTGGAATCGATGCGATCTTTTATTTAACGATGAGGAAAATCAGAACAAAGTTTATGTCCAGTATCTTGCACTAGGGACGAACAAACTGAACGAGTAGATATCGATTGTTTTAACATCGTTATCGATTCCACAATATAATATGGATACAAGAACGATTCTTTTGAATCTTGCTTTAAATAATGTGCTGCTACTATATCGATCTGTTATCTATATCATGCTAATATTATAAATACGAAAGTGTGTTTGTTTGTTGGTTTTTCCATCAATCGCGCCGCAACGGAGCAACGGATCTACGTGATTTTTGGCATGGGTATAACATTTGAGGATCTGTAGAGTGACATAAACTATGTAGGTATAAAAAATACCGGAAAATAAGAGTTCCCGCGGGAATAAAAAAAACTTAAACCACGCGGACGAAGTCGCGGGCATCAGCTAGTATTAAATCTATAAAGGATAAAGTGGTTGTCTGAAGTATCAGTAAATAGGTACGGTGTAGAAGGAAGTAGTAGCAATAAATGTTTTTTTTTAAAGAGCAACCGCCGAGTTTGTTGCCGGTTCTTCTCGGTAGGAATGGCATGCCGAACCAATTGTTGATTCACTCGACGATTCGAAAGCACTTTTAATAAGTTCATTTGAATAAAAAATTATGAGTTTGAGTATATCAGTGTATAACTTAAACCACTTAAGATTTACCACCTTGAAGTTGGGACGAGTCAGCTAGTCGATTTTTTTTACCTGTAGGTACATCGATAGCAACATCGATTTCCAAAATATCGATATTTCATCCCGTCGCCTCCCTTATCCCGTATCCCGCAACGTCTGAAATATGACAAATAGCTCATTCGGTATTCCTCGCGCGCGCTTTCGATAAATCAATAAAACCCATTACTTTGAAGCCACATTGATGAGGATTTAAAGGGATCAAATCATACGCATTTGAAACGATATTCGAGTTTAGGTTTAGGTAAAGTTTAGATTTCTTTTTGTTTATACAACTGTGTGAGAACAAGGAATACGAGTAAAGTTATGTGGTCACTTGACTTGATATTATGTAAAAAGGCCTACCTGTATGAAATGCATGCCTGTCACAAGAAACTAAATGAAAAAAATCTCGAAAATCCGATTTAAAAATAGTTTGATTATCAAACTATTTGGACCATAAAAATTTAAACAAAACATAACGGTTAAAAAGCTTTTATAGAATAAAACTTACGAGTAAAAAAGAGGATTTCAATATCATTGGTATATTATCACAACTGTGTAATTAAAAATTAATCTAATTATGATTTCCACTCTGTGTTTTCAATTCTCATAATATGAACCAAAGGGGCTAAGTATTTTAAACGAATATAATATTATACTAAATATTTTTGTTGTTATACGTTATTCTGAACAAGGATTACTACATGTCTTTTCTTATCATACTTAATATTATAAAAGAAAGTGTGTTTGTTTGTTGGTTTGTCCTACAATCCCGCCGCAACGGATCGACGTGATTTTTATGGGTATAGTTGAGGGCCTGGAGAGTTACATAGCTTACTTTTTATCCCGGAAAATTAAGAAGTTTCCGCGGGAACAAAAAAAAACTAAAACCACGCGGGCGAAGTCGCGGGCATCAACTACTAGAGTAAAATTGTTCAAAAATTTATCTTAAATAGAATCAATGATTGGTCCTCTCTAAACATAACTCCTCGTATGCATAATTTACGATCTAGCTTTACCATAATTATATTATATTAAATTATAGAAAATAATTTCATTTTGTGCCTTTTGGTGGTGAAACCATGGGGCTGTGATGCTAGATCCTTTTTTAAGTATCTATCATATCGTCTCACAGAGTCCACATGTGACCGGAGGGCTGGCAGTTACCTCGGCCAACATATTATAAGTTTGGCTATTCAGCGGGGTAACGCAGCCAGCGTTCTGGGCACATTACCTTTTTGCAGTGGCATAGATGATTTCTTTAATGTTAAGTTTTTGTTCTTAATTTAAATTTAAATTTAATAAATAAACGATTTTAATACAATTTAAAAAAATATTAATCTGAAATTGTATATTCTGTTTGTTACGAGTACATCTCTCAAATACTTACTCGTATTCAAACGAAAAAATCGCTTCATACCCCGCACACTCCCATACTAGTGCCGCCCTTGACGCGAGAATACGTTTTATCGAGTCCTGTTTTTAATTTTAATTTTTATTCTACAAGTAATAAAATTAAAGTTTTAAAAAACCCACTGTACGTACTGCAGCGCTCCATTGTGACCTTTTAGCTTAAAAACAACAATTAGAACTTCGCAGAAGTATTTATAACATAATAATTATCTAATACACATAACTGCATCTATGTCGGCTCAGTAGTTTTTTTGACCAGCGTGGTGGACTATGGCCAAACCCTTCTCATTCCGAGATAAGACTTGTGCTTAGTAATGATCATTACGTCAACATTCCCTAAGATTCCTCGGACCACGCGCGCGACCTGTTTTTTTTTCTATTCACTACAAACTAGCCCTTGAGTGCGATCTCACCTGATGGTAAGTGATGATGCAGTCTGTTCAGTCAGTTGCATGGCAGTTATATTAAACCCATACCCCTTCGGTTTCTACACGGCATCGTACCGGAACGCTAAATCGCTTGGCGGCACGTCTTTTGCCGGTGGGGTGGTAACTAGCCACGGTCGAAGCCTCCCACCAGGCCAGACCATGGAAAATTCAGAAATTATAAATTTCCAAATTGACCCTGCCGGGGAGCGAGCCCGGGACCTCCGCACGTTAAGGCAACAGCGCTACACACTGCGCCACGGAGGTCGTCTGTATGTGGTACATTGAAATATCGGTACTAAAATTCTACATCAATGATGTGGTAGGTTAACGAATACTAAGTGGCGAAATTGAAGAAACAAAATTATGTCACTTTGACTAGCATTGATATTAATTCATACTAATGTTATAAATGCTAAAAAAAATGTGTCCGTCTGTCTGTCTGTCTGCGTGTCTCTCTGTCTGCTGCTTTAGCGGCCCATCTTTTCAAACGTTTCTTTTTAAATTTGGTATAGATACAGGTTGCATCCCGGGGAAGGATATATGCTACTTTTTATTCCGAAGCCGTAATCAACGCGAATGAATTTGCGTGCATCTAGTACATTATACCAAAACTAATGGCAAACAGAACAATACAAACGCACATATACTTAGCAGAAATAAAGTCTGTATTAAGCAAATTTGTTCGAGACGATAACCATAAAAGACGACAATCACACAAAACGAACGCTTTAAAACGAACAGAAATTACACAGTTTTTAACCGTGAGCATCACATTTCCCAGCAAAAGGTAAACATTTTTTATCATAATAAATTTACAATAACGAGCGCGTGGCCCCGAATGGCGTGTCCGGTTTTCAGAACCTTTCTCTTTAAAATTTTCTCGCTAAGTACAGCGAACAAAGCGCGGATGTAAATTCTAAAATTCTTTTATCATATTATACCAGATCGTTATTTATTTTGCATTGCACTGTTTCACAATGGCGTGGGTCTGTTATTAAAACATGTTCGGAAAAGGTTAAATTGTTATTTATTACTTGTTTTTGGGTAGCCACAATCTTTTCGTATTTCATATTCTACGTATTTGGTAATAAAAATGATCATTTTGGGTCCATAAGTAAAAATTTGAAAGAAATTCATAAATAATCGTATTGCTAGGGGTTTGTGCGGCGTGGGGACCTCAACGACACATTTTGTCGTCTGCGCTAAGTGGGAGCCTCTCGCTGTCAAGCATAATCCACGATATGATTGACAGCGAGACGTTCTGGACTTTAATGACATCCTTCTGTGAAAGCGTCATCGCACTGAAGGAGACTGCGGAGCGGGAACGTGAGCTGGACGCTAATGCTCCACCGATCCGTAGAAGAAGACTGGGTGGAAGAAGGCGACGATATGCTCGCCTTCTCCCGCCATAGTGTAGGTGTTAGGTGTCAACGACACTATGCCGGTTAACGTCGAGTCGTCTCAGTCGTATCCAAGATTTGGGACCCTGAGACGGTTCATTCTAGACGCGGACTGAGCCGCTGGTTTTTTAGTGGGTATTCCGGAGTGAGTACAAAACCGCTCGTGAGTCCTACATAACCGCTTAGTGCGGTATGCGTAAAAGCATTTTTCCAGCGATACAAAAAAAAAAAAAAAAAAAGGGGTTCGTATATGTTACCAGGATTTAGTTTAAACTTTGATGGCAGATGACGAGGTTCTAGGTTCGATGCCCGGCTCGGGCCATACTTAATTAAGCCCGTATTAATATAATGGTTTAATTTACTGCATGATCTATTATGAAAATTATAATTGAAGCGAACAGTTTCATATTTAGGTCAAACTCAGATTGGAGTATCCTGCAAAAATAAAATTATCCCCTACTAGCTAATGCCCGCGACTTCGTCCGCGTGAAATTAGTTTTTTAAATTCCCACGGGAACTCCAAATTTTTTCAGATTAATAATAAATAGCCTTTGACACTCACAAATATCGGTACCAGAATTTTCAGAATCGGTTCAGTAGATCCAGAGATTATCCTCTACAACGTCACAAACGCACAAACTTTACATCTTTGTTATTTTAGTATAGATTTACTTTGAATTCATTAAGATAACTCCACTAACTTGTCAAACAACTTTTCAGATAGATTTAGCTTCAACTAAAAGTAGACTTAAGTTTATTGAAACTTCAGACTGAAAATAAAGCTCAAATCTAATTAGAACTATTCTCTTGTTTCAGGTGTAACCATGGATATTTTAAATTACAACAATTACAACAAAGAACACCCCAAAATTTATAACAAGATGGCTAAACTGATAACACAATGAAAATTACAACTAGAATAGACATAGAAAAAGGAAATGTGTCTGCAAAGGTGATATAAGAGGAAAATGGCCATCTACAAACTGCCATTACACATTTGCAACTCAATAAAGCAGTACTGGTTAAATCAAGTGTCAAATTTAATAGGAATACTACTGAACGTAATACAGAGAAGCACAGTGAAACGGAAATGCAAATTAGAGTCTCAGGAGAGGATTACATTAATAGTACTGTCAGTGTTGCTGCTAAGTGTTAATTCGAGTGGTAACAGTTATAGTAGTGGTAGGAATTCTATGCTAAGGACCAGAATTATAGGTACTAGATACGGTAAATTACAAGGTGTTATACTTCCTATGGATCAACATAAGTACTTAAAACCAGTAGAGGCTTATTTAGGAGTACCATATGCAACACCACCTACGGGATCAAATAGGTATAAAACTTTTGTTCCAACTTGAATTAATAATAGTTTTGTTATTTTTTATTCCATTTTAAAAAAGCTTTTAAAAAACTTATATAAAAGCCAATAGTGGTAAAATTTTTATTCTGTTTAAGAAATTGAGAAAACTCAAATCAATATTTTTCGAAGGTTTGCGCCAACTCGGGCTCCGGCACCTTGGGACGACGTCAAAACTGTAGACCAAATGGGTCCAGTGTGTCCACAAAGACTACCGGACATTTCTAATGAGACTACAACTCTTGAGAGAATGCCAAAGGGAAGATTGGAGTATCTCAGACGACTCTTGCCAAGGCTAAAAAATCAGAGCGAAGACTGTCTGTACATGAACATTTACACACCGGTTCAAGGTAAGTTATAAATATTATTGTGAAAAAACTGTCATATTTAGCTATTTAAAAATAGAATATTTAAAAAAACTCAATTAAACCTTTTGACTTCTCCGGCGCAATGTTGAGCGCTGTTAACTTAAGAGGCCGGTTCGCGCCGCTCGCAACTTCTATTCGAACCGCAAATATAAATTTGCCGGTATATTGCTATCTCTATTTCACTGATGACACATGATCGCGTTCAAGCGAGATAGCAATATTAGCTTACAGAATTTGTTATACATTTAGTCTTGTTCCGTGAATACCAAAAATGATGAATGAAAACTTATCGTGCTTTTTACTTCGTTTTTTTATTCTGTAACTTGAAAATATAGGCTATGCTGCTGACCAATTAATACGTAAGATATCGTTGGTTTTAATATGAAACAAATAAGAGGGAAACATGTCCATCTTGTCGTAAAAATATGCAAAACGCAATTCATTTACATTTCATTTTAGGAAAGTATTTTGAAAACATATAAATCCAGGGGACTAGATAAATACAATTTGAATCCAAATAAACTCTCATTTTGGTGGAAATGTTCTCGAATTATTAATTATTTTGGTATTACGTTTGTATGGGCAATTCATTCTCCGCTGGCACCTTAACGTGCGGAGGTCCCGTGTTCGCTCCCCGGCAGGTTCAATTTGGAAATTTATAATTTCTGAAATTTCCCATGTCTGGCCTGGTGGGAGGCTGCGGCCGTGGCTAGTTACCACCCTACCGGCAAAGATTTAGCGTTCCGGTACGATGTCGTGTCCAAACAGATTAGGGGTATGGGTTGTTGTGGCCCATACCCCTAACAGGTTAACCCGTTACCATCTTAGACTGCATCATCACTTACCATCAGCTGAGATCGCAGTCAAGGGCTAACTTGTGGTGGTTAAATAAAAATAACTTACCTCCAAAAACAAACGATACAAAGCATATTTTTTAAATTATCATACCAGTACAGCCTCTCATAGGAGAGAGGGAATTAGAGCTTAGACCCACCACGCTGCTCCAATGCGGGTTGGCGGGCTTTAACGATTATTATCATGTTAGTGATAATAACTACGACTGACAGCTCAACGTACTCTCCGATAGTGATAACAATATAACATAGTGAAAAGTATTTATGATGATAAAGAGAAGAAAATATTACAATCCAAAAAATAGTGTACGTTATGATTTCAAGTCTTATCAAAAGCATGGCTTGTTAATTTTAGCTACAAAGCCAAAAAATATTAACCAGAATACGAAATGAAAATTTTCACAGAACTGACTTCTAATTTCCATTTGCATATACGCTAACTTCGTTTTACTTTATTCAAAATGCACGACAAATTTTACAAAAGAGTACAGCATTCGAGATAAACTCAGTAAATACCGGCGACAAAATCTTGACGTTCAACACCGCTACAGAATTGCAATGTAAATTTATTTCTCTAGCTATTATTTTAATCTTTATAATCTTGTATCTTTGATATTTTAATTAAATGCTTCCATTCACTAAACTGAAATAATGAGTCTTGAGTAATTTCAATATTTGAGTAATTGAACTAGTCGATCTACTAATTAATTATCTTATATTTTCTCGATCTAGAACGGCAGGACAATTCAAAGTTAATTACTTTAGTAAAACAAAATAACAATTTATTAAATAGTCTAGATAGCAAAACTAATTAAATTAATAAGTCTATAAATTATTGTTTATGTACATGCAATTATCCGTCGTTCCATCGATCGAATTTTATTATTTTCTCAAGATATTATTGTGAGTCATGACAATTACTTTACAAAACTAATTTACTTAACATTTTTAATAGCGTCTGCTGTCCAACAGTTTAGGTATCTGTATTCAAGTCAACTTTTTTTTAGAGATGCCACCCTTAACTGTGATGCTTACTTTTGTAAAGTATAAAACATTTCCAGTAGAATATTAAGAAATTGAATCCCGTTTTATTTCCATGCATCAAAAAGTGTAAATGATTAATCATGCATATTCGTTATCAATACCTTAAATACTTCAACAGATTTCGTATGAAAAAAAGGAAATTTCAATATAATTCTTGGCTTGTTGCAACGGAACAATGATACAACTTTTCCAATATTTTATTCATACTGCCAGTGATCCGATTCTCTTTCATAAATTTCAAAATGTCACAACAATGTAACCCTGTAGCTTGCAATTTGTCTTGTCAGAACATTTTTTATTGTGTTTATTACTTTACCTTTATTAAAATTTAGTAGATTTTATCTCTCTCATTCTCATGGTTGAGGATCAAACTAATTTCTTTCCATGAATAGTCCCGAAAACATTTACTGGGATACTAATCTATTGCCTGGGACTATACTTTTAATTTCCTAAGCTTACAAGGGACAACTGATTTTATTATTTCCCAGCTGATGTCCGCGACCTCGTTCGCTTGGATTGAGGTTTTTTAGTTCCCGCAGGAACTCTTTAATTTTACGAGATAAAAATCAGAAGCCTATGACGTGTTATTCCAGACTATAATCTGCCTCTGTGCCAAATTTCATCCAGATCCGTTCAGCCGTTCTGGCGTGATTGAATAACAAACATCCATCGATCCATCGAAACTTTCGCATTTATAATATTTAATAGTATTAGGGGTATGAAATTGCCGATTTGTACTGAAAAATTGAAATGCGTTTTTTTTAAATTAAACATATTTATTTAATCATAATAATTACCATTATTATCTATACATTGCTGCCATCTAATAGGAAGGTCATTTATGCCTTTGCGATAGAACTCTGGTGATCTAGATTCGACAAACTGTGTGAAAGCATTTTGTACTGCCTCCTGAGAAGAAAACTTTTTATCACGTAGAAAATTGTCCAAAACACGAAAAAAATGTTAGTCCGTTGGAGCAAGGTCTGGCAAATACGGACGAATGGTTTCTAATTGCAGTTCCTGTAGAGTTAAAACGGTTTTTCGTGCTGTATGAGGTCTCGCGTTATCATGGAGCAGTAATGATGAAGATCGATTCATGAGTCAGGGCTGTTTCACTGCTAGTTTTGCTTGACGCAAATGAGTCAATATTGTTGGTAAGGTAACTTTAAACCATGCCGCTAATTCCTGGGTAGTTTGGCTCGGATCGGCTTCCACCATCTCTTTCAATTCATTGATAATCACCTGTGTGGGCGGTCTTCCACGTGGTTCGTTCTTCAAATCAAAGTTTCCATCATGAAAGCGTTTAAACCAAAATCGCACGGTGCTTTCATTAGCAGTCCCCTCTCCAAATGCAACATTAATATTGCGAGCTGCCGCGTTAGTTCCGCGTCGGAACTCGTATTCAATCAAATTCACTCGAATTTTCGAAATATCCATCTTTCTTGTTTAAGCTGAATAAAAAAACAGCTGAAAGTCTATAATCAAATGTTGCACATTTAAAAAAAAAGAACTACACAGGTACCATGTGAAAAAACTTTTACTCAAAAATAACAACCATGAAGGTTCTATGTCAATTCGAAGTACTTATTACAATAAAACGGCATTTTCATACTTTAACCCCTATTATTTATAATATTTATTTTATTTTTACACAAAATTAGCTTAATTATATTCTGATGACTTCATAACAGTTCTTACTTCCTTCCGGCCAAATTAAGTCTACGGTGAGCAATCTAAACAGAAAATAGGCAACTACGCAAGAGACCACGAAGTGCACGAAAATCAAGGACTTTTATTCTTTAGTGGTTAAGTACCACAATCTGACATGATAGGAGAATAATCAGGCGCAAGACCAATGACTTTACATGAATTTGAGGCACGTCAGTATGAGCAAATAATTCTTAATAGTACAACATCAATACCATGGGGCTGCTAGGCCTAGCAGCCCCATGAGACCCGCTACTGAAAATTTCTGCACAAAACCGAAAAACCAGCTCTCAACTAAAACCCAGGACTTCATAACCAACCTAAGAAGCCATCAAGGCATTTATTAAGCATTTTGCTGCAGGCATATTTCAAAATTGTCCCCGTTTATCATGTAGCACATTTACCGAACATGAATTCTTTAGTAGAATAGCTTGGTAAAAGGAATTCTATTGTGACTTTATCCCCACTAAATTTTAATACCTCTTGCCAATAGACTATTGGAAATATTCGGAATACTCTGGCCGCTTCCTGACTAAAAATTTTAATCACAGGTTAAAATGTGCGCCGTTGAAAAGTTTTGCATAAAAGGTTTTTCCAAAAGTTTTGCTAAATTCTTTCAAAGTGATAGGTATTTATTAAGTTTCTCTTTTTTTTCTGTTTTAATATCGATTGTTACCCAGCGTACTATGTCTTAGTCTTCATTATCATCATTAGGTATATTATTCATAAAGATAATAAAATATGAATGTTTGAAATCAGCTCAAGAAAAATGTTAAAGTCGTCTTCTTAAATTCGAAATAGCTTAGTCAGACCACTGCTTTTTACAATTCCAATTATTCAGAGAAATATTTTCTAAACTAGAAATATTTTCTAGTTTGTTGGTCTATTTGTCTATTTTTAAAACAATCTCTCGTTCCTACTAATACGAGTACGTGAATATTAGTTTATCTTTCTTAGCATCCTATTTTTGCTAAATTTCTTAACTTTAACCTTGACAAAACGCATGCAGCGTTATATTCACCGCATTTGATGATAACGTGAAAGCTTATTTGAAATTCACAGTTCTTATAGAACTATGATATAATTATTATTATGAATTTCATAGCAAACACGGCTTCTGATGGTTGAATTAATAAGCAGGCACTATTCATAACGTCAATATACATAAGACTGAATATGATAGTGATTTATGCGCGTTGTCAGAACCATCGGCACACTCGGTTGGTGTTTAATATAGTGATATGAGAGAACGTAAACTATGACTAACACTAGGAAGCTCATCTGCATGTAAATGTGGGGCGTCATATCTACATTACGCGACCTCGTTTCGTGCTCCTATTGGAGTGCTTTTGCAGCCAACCAATTATGGAAAAGAGGTATCATTTTCGTATGTTATAGTATGTGGACAGAAAATGAAATGTTTCATTATTTTGCATGATCTTACAGTGTATACGGATTATTATGCACTCTTTTGCATTGTGATTTGGCTACTTAAGATTTTGTGAGTGTTTTGACAGGTTCAATAATATTATTTATTCTAGAAGGTTCTTTACCAATAAGCTGTATTAGCATAAAGCGAGTTATACTAGACCGCTTAAGTTTGTACTAGATAATTATTACTAAGTTTTGGAGTATTTTATTAAATACTAGCTGATGAAGTGTATCGTACAGCTTCGCTGGTGGAGTGATATCTTGCCACGGCCAAAGCTTTCCGCAAGACCAGAACAGTGACAATTTTGAAACTATAAATTTCCAAATGGCCTCTAATAGAAACTCGACCTAGAACCTCCCACTTACAGTTAGACGACAGCAATTATCTTTGCGCCCTTTTGCATTCATTTTTTGAATTCATCTTTTACTTTACGAATAAAAAATTAAGCATAGACCCAGCTGCTAATGGATAAATTAAATTAGTACAGTAAAAAATATTTTCCATCTCTCCTTATTTATTTGTTTGAATCACTTTAAAATACTAAAAGAAGATAGTTCTAACCTCTCAAACTATGTATTTACAATGTTGAAAATTGCCTTTCACCATCCACCGTGGGTTTTCCGTAGAAACGGCAAAGTTATTACCTGAATTGAATTCATTCTTCGACTTCTCTAGAATTAATATTTGACCACAAATCCGAGAATCTGTCTGCTGGTTTCATAAAAGATCCTTTTTACAAAACTATCGTACCAAAATTACTGCCATTGTAAGCCGTGATTAAAATTTCAGCTCGCAACCTAACCAAAGCGGTCCGGATATTTTCAATAGTCTATTGATATCAAGTATTAAAATTTAGTGTCCAATAAATCACAATGGAATGCTTTTCAATAAACCAAAATCTAATTGGCGTTTGCTAATATTTCATGCTTCTGCCTAAATCTAATATCAAAGTGGAATATTTTAAAACATAAGTTTTTTTTTGTTGAAATAAATTTTTACAAGTGTTTTCTAATCATGAAATTCATACTAATAATACAATGTGTCTGTCTGTTTATATGTCTGCTAAACTTTAACGGTTCATCTGTTCAACCGATTTTGATGAAATTTGATATGGAGGTAGATTACATCCCGGGGAAGGATATAGGCTTCTTTTTATCTCGGAAAATTAAGGAGTTTCCACGGGAATTAAAAAGACGCGGATGAAGTTGCGGGCATCATCTAGTGAATCTATAATTGGTTCGCAACGTCCGAGGAGCAACATACTCGGCGGTACCTTTTTACACGGCTGCATGAAAAAAGCAGTGCAATATTTTCATATGTATCATGTATCATGTGAGTTCCTTTTTTTATTTTTATTTTTTATTCCACCATACCTTCATATTGCCTTATCAAATATGGTTATATGGGGTTTAGATTCTATACATCGTCCCACGTGACACTGGCTGTAAATTTGAAAAGAAAAGATTATATAGAACCTGGCAGACGTGTATTTTAATAATTTTAATTGTGTTGCTTAAAACTTACGTGTCCTATAATATTCATCGCTTTATTATATAATAATCAATATAATCAACTGTTGACTTGGAATTATTATTATCAAGTTAGTATGACGTAACAGACAGACCACAATTTAGGGATAAAATATTCATTTTATTGAATATCAATTTCATTTTCAACTAAATTCATGTACAAATTCTATTCAGAACTAAATTAGAAATTTTATTGTAATTCCAATTCCACGATTTGTCATTCCTAGCGATTCAAATCTAAAGCTTATTTATTAAAATTCAATATAACTGGAGCAGACTAAGTTCATTAGGTAATTGTTATTATTTTATGAGTCTATTCAATTAATTTCATTTTTTATGTTTGGAATTGAAATTTAGAATTTTAATCAGTTTTTTTACAGTAGTGGGATTGTATAAAAATAGTTTAACTTAATTTTTATCAATCAGACACCCAGTCTTACTTGATTTGAATTTCTGAAAGTCCTTTCTTAGAAAGCGTCTTTTTATACGGAGAAACTGGATATTATTATTACGTTATCCTTAAGGTGGTTAGTCTTTAACATTCCTTACTAAGCGCTATCCCACGTAGTACACAGCCATTCACCGATTCTTTATCAGTATTTTACATTCCTATTTTCATTTTAGTGTCTGACATTTTTGAGAAAGTAAAAAGTTAGAGTATTTTTCAAAAGCAGATGATACTTCGTTCGCGTAGGTAAACTATTTTTTATTTTTCAATTTATTTAATATGTATTCGATTTTTTGAGGTTCGCGCAACTACCACTTCTTTATTGCCATCGCTTTTCCAGTACACTAGGTACATAGTATACTGAAAAAGTCATTTCTTCTTATTTTTTATTACATACTTATAACCAATTGTGCGTGCCTGTGATATCAAGTCTGCCAAGTATATTATATAGACGTTCTACACGTTTATTCAGCGGAAGAATTGAATGTATTTGACAGATAAAAAAAGATTGGTGGCTTTTATATCCTCATTATAGTTTTCTGATAAAATTGATGATTTACTTAGTGTTGTTTTTGTCTGTTGATATATATTATCTATTAAATATAAAAAAACATATACTTAATATGCTGATTTGCTTTGAGTTGTTTTTGTGTGTTTAATCATATTATAATCTTAAAAATAGCATTAAGTAAACAGAGACAAATACATACTTTGCATGTTTTATTTAACGAGTGTAGTTATGAATTTTAGATAAGGTATCCAAATGAACTACTGCTTTTACTATTTAGTATCTTTTTTTTCAGTTAAGAAAGGGGAATTGAGATAATTTAGATCGAAGTGTGCTTTTTTATCTGAAGTATTTGTGTGAAAGTGAAATAAAGAAATTTGAAGTCTGTGACTACAGAAATGAGAATCAGCTTTTGTTCAAAAACAATGTTCTCTCTCAAAATTAATATTTTTATTGTTATTTTATTTAAAATTTTAATATTTAAAAACATTGGCATTCTTCATTATATTACTTTGATATTACAAAAGCATAGCATACAAAAGCATGGACTTGTGGACCATGTAATTTAATAAATGGATAAATTTTCTTCACTTAAGTTTTCACAAATGTTGCAGGGATAATTAATGAAATGTTATTAATATCATGCACTTAATTTAAACGCAAATAAAGTATAATTATGTTTAATGACTTGTTAAAATCACCGTATAAAATGTGCATTTCCTGCATTGACCTACTTGGATTGTTATTTACCGTCCTGCGAACATAAAATAGTGTTCCCAAGTCGAAAATCAAAAATTACTTTCAAACAATTTGCATGCTCTCATAGGAGAATTATTTCTACATATTGTGATAGATACAAACAAAACCATTGAAAATGTTAAACTGGTGACGTTTCTCTACCTTTCTAGAGGACGCATTTAAGTCGCTTTTATTCCACCAAAGTGAGCTAAAATTAAAGATTTGTGTATTAAGCATTTTTTTATTTTATAAACAATTTATTAAATATTCAGCATTACCATAATTTATGTCAAAATATAGATTGAATTCCGAACCGATAAGATTATAAAGGAGGAAAAAATCATAATACAGGTCCCAAGATTGCTCCCAAGCTGACCTTCAATGTACCTTTTTAGAATAGCACATAATACACTAGCCTTTTCTTACCGAAATTTATAAAGAAACTACAATCTAAAATCACTCGATTTCGTGCTCAAAGGACCCCTAATCGAAACAAAATGTTAAGTGAAACTGATGATCAAAATTATTAATTTGAGCAGCCCCTTTTTTCACATTTCAAGGAAACTCACATTGGGACAAATATTATCTTATAAGCATCCCACATACGAGTGAACGATTTTTGTGTGATTCCTCCCAAATCACGACACGGCATTGAAATACAAGAACGGCAAAACAAATACATTCCGGTTCCTATCTACCATTTGTATCCTATTCTACCATTCAATGTTTCCGTCGCATGCACTCGAATAACTAAGCTCCAGAGCTATGCTTGGTATTGTAAACACGCACAATTTCATTCAATATCCGGTACACATTCCCTGTAAGCGTTTTCGTTGAGATAGAAAGATTATGCTTCGCTGACTCGAATATCAGTCTATGCCATTGAAGGTATTTTAGAGTAAGCAAGCTAGACTAATAACTAATATCTTTTCACTTATATTAGATTTCATATTATCAAGCTAGACTAATATATTTTCTCTTATATTCGATTTAGATCGCAAGGGACCGGCTAATTCTTTTTTAGGTATATCTCGTGCTATTCTTTTCGCTGGGAGCATTATGAAAACAATATGGATATGATATTATTAAGAAGTTTTGTTTTCGTTTTAATTAAAGATTTTGTTTACCGCGAAGACGAAATCACGGGCATGCTAGTTATTTATAATTTGGAAAGAATTGAAAGATGAATTATTGTTCATTTAAGTAATATACGACTGCCTCGTTGGTCTAGCGGTTAGCATAGTCGACTGCGGATCACGAGGTCCTGGGTTCGATTCCCGGTCGGGCATAAAATTGTTAGGTATTGGGTTTTCCAATTAAGAAATTGTCAGTGCCAGCCCGGAGTTGGAATTTGGCGGTGTTTCACCCCCGTGCCTAGGAGAGCACGTTAAGCCGTCGGTCCCGGTTTTTATCACTAGCATGATATCCCACCAACCCGCATTGGAGCAGCGTGGTGGGTCTAAGCTCTAATTCCCTCTCTCCTATGAGAGAGGGGGCCTGTGCCCAGCAGTGGGACGTTGATAGGCTGTAGTGGTGGTGGTGGTAAGTAATATAAACTTATTCATTATTTTTTTCTTGCTTATTTCTTTTCATCTCTCTCGAGCAAATGAGTACGTATATTAGCAACTGTTTGTCTGTAATTTCATGGAAAGTTTTCTGTTACTTATTATTTTAGACTTACTCTAGTGCATTCCAATACTGGTTTGATATTATAGACTACACTACATTATTCCAGTCAATTATTGCCTTTACTGGACTAGAATTCTCACTCGTCTTAGTTCTCTAAAGAAATAAAAACAAGTGACTACTGAAATAAAATCTGTGTTCACATTATTAAGCAATTCAGCGTTGGATTGGATTGCTCTCAAACACTGCTGAAACAATGTGAACCCGCTATAAGATGAAAATAAAAATATCTATCCAGATAGCACAAACAATAATATAGAAAATGAAGCTCAAATAAAACCAGAATTTAGATATCCAAGGAAATAGAGTCCTATATTTTTATAGAGAGTGGTTAAACAACTGCATACGACCAGTTAGGACTAGCATGTGCACAACGAGTAAAATTATGCCTACCCGTTATCTCTATTTGTCTACCGAAGCTAACATTGTTACACATAATATTATTATTACTTATTACGTCAAAAGTAGAGATAACAGTAATATTTCTTATCTCTGGTATTTTTCTCTACGAACCCTTAGGTACATGCTGACTATTTTTTCTCGTAATATACCGGATTTTGTGCATTTTCGAAAAATTTGCCGAAAACGACAATATATCTCTCTCTCGTCGCGAGATATCTCGTTGTGCGTTTATCGCGTTGTGCTAAGCCGCAGGCTGCAGAACAATTTTACGTCCCGATGTTTTGCTTGAAAATATTCCAAGTAGGACAGAAGCAGAACTGTGACGATGCCAGAACAAATGTTTATTCTGCCTCGAAGACAGACGCGACTTTTTTTCCTCCAATGCGCAAGTTGGGAAAGAAAATGTGATTTTTTTTTTCTGGATTCATTAGAATTCTTGATCATTGAACTTGAACTGACGTAATAATAAAATGATACTATGTAATTTATTTAATTGAGTAGTTTACTCAGTAAGTCTGTTTGGCTTCTGTCATGGCTAGCTGCCCTACCGGTAAAGACGTACCGCCAAGAGCGATTTAGCGTTACGGTACGATGCCGTGTATAGAAACAAATACTGTAGATTCATTTGCCGATTCAAAAGCACTTATAAAACTATTCATAAAAAACATTTGAATTTGAAAGCTATGGATATAATATAACTGCCGTACTCCGTACCAGGTTAGTCCGCTACCATCTTAGACTGTATCATCATTTAAACGTACTTAGTGAGATCGCAATCAAGGACTTTACTTATAGAGGAATAAAACAAAAGTCGCCGATAAATTACAAGTCATTTAATACTCAATATAATTACTGTAACTATGTAAAGATATATAATGTATGTATAATTTTTTTTAATATATCAAGCTTTTAACTGCGTTATTTTCCTACCATTTTGGTTTTATTGAAATATTTTTATGTGCCGTGAATTACTAAACGTTAATAAAGTTTTATTGACATGAAAGCTTATAGCTTCTGCTCGGTGCTTACAGATATTTTTTCAGTCGTACATATTTTAAACATGATGGTCCACTCGGTTTAATATTTTTTTATTCCCGTTTTTAAAAGGAAATATATCGGGATTTGCTTTTTATTCTCCGGCATTTCTGATAAAATTTTATTGGAATGCTGTGCGTTTTGGCTAATCTGACCCTCGATTGTGTAAGGAAATCTTAATAGTAATCGTTTTTCAAACGGATAATTCGACTTGTTTAAGGAATTCATACATGCTTTTTCTGTCAAAAGATTCTATAGTCCGCACGCGAGCTCTGAGGAATCGGGGGCTGAGGTAGAGGGCAGGTGCGCACCGCGCCCGACCCGTCGCTTCTTACCCCGCACACTCCCATACTAGTGCCGACCTTGACGCGAGAATACGCTTTATCGATTCCTGTTTTTAATTTTGCGATAGAAGTGTTACATTGTACTATAAATAGTACTAAACTTAAAAGTTTATTTGTGTGTCAAAATTGCTGTTTAATTTTTAAATTCCTTAAAGTACTGATTATTTTGTTTGCGACAGTGATTAGTTAAATTTTGTACAGTTCATTATAATAAATTTGTTTTTCTTCCTGATTGCACATACTATCCTCATATTATTATTAGTGGATAATGAATTCAATGCACGCACACAGATACAAAAGATGTGTTAGTATCGATAACGTAATATCGACTAAATCACAACTCTATCTCATTACGTCAACCTTACTTAATATTCCTCGTACCTCGAGCGCGAACTGTAGCTGTCAAGAGAATAGCTTAGACAATTGGATCTCTGTTTATTTTTTAGTTTTTGCTAAAAGCAATATTTGCTGTTATTTACACGTAAGAGCTTTAATTTTTTAATCAGTGGTATGCTACAGCGTACCACCACCTGGTGGTAGTTCCCTGTTCCCAGCAGTGGAAAGTTAATGGGCTGTAGTGGTTCATTAACTTCTCACAGCTGGGAACAGGCCTCAACTCTAATAGGAGAGAGGGAATTAGAGTTTAGACCCACCACGCTGCTAGAATGCGGATTGTTGTTAGTGATAATAACCGGGACCGACGGCTTAACGTGCTCTCCGAGGCAAGTGGGTAAAGTATCGCAAACTTCCTAACTTAGAATTTCTAGTCAGAAAAGCCTAATATATTATGGCCCGAACCGGGACCTCGTCAGCCAGTCAGTCGAACATCCTAACCACTAGTACACCGAGGTATTTACTACAGAATAAATACACACGTTTTTGTTAACATATAATATTTTTGTTACATTGAGTCTATATAACCGTTTTAAAATATTTTTGTTACATCAAACCTTAACGTTTTGAGAAATTTTTACCCGTTATTAGCTGCTACCATTTTAATAAAAAATATAGTTATTATCTGTAAGAAGGGAATGGTACCGCATCTTCTCAGAAGAGTTTATCTGAGATAAACGACTCAAATCTAGCATAAACTCATTACAATTTACAGTGTTAATAATTTTTTTCTTGCTTGTAAGTTGTAACCTACCATAAAATCTCAAAATAAAAGAGCTGAATGGAGCTAAGTATACTGTTTTATTTTTATTTCAGTTTTTACCTCTTTTTATATTATGATTTCTTCTTATAGTTTTTTCGCAACTTCAATCTAATTCCATTTTATAAATGTTTAAACATCTTCTTCGTATATAATCGGACCAATAACACCGATAAGCGAAATAAAAATACAATAAAAACAGCAGAGGTTTTGCCACAAAATATCCAAATAATAATACATTCAAACTTAACCCAAACAATATACGTATATTTTTATCTGTATTCGATGTGAAAAACATATTTCATACAGTTGGACAAGTTCCAAAGACTGAACTTATCTGGAACGCTTCGGATCTGTCATGCGAAACGGTTGATAACGTAAACAAAGGTGAACTGAAGAAGGCTTGAAAGGAATTGACTTTTATCTTGGAACTGCTTGCTTGTCTCTATTGCTCATGAAGTATAAAATAATAAGATAACTTAAAATAGGTATCATGTATAGATATTCCAAAATCGGGACTAAAAATATTAAAACGTAGCTTTAGCTAGTTGAATTAGGCCCCTTTCGTTGGCACGACACATTATTTAGAAGATAATTCAGTCATGTTAGGTATTAAGTACTTTCTGTGATTCTGTGTTTACTATGTGCTAGATTTAAAAATAAAACGTATTATATTCTATTCACTATCAAATAAACATCGAGTAAGAGGCAATAGAAAATATTCATCTACTAGGGCGTAGGCAAATGTGTTCCATCTAAGGCCATTAATCGAATGTACATAATATTGTGAAAAAATTAAAAAAGAACTAATAACGTCAGATGACAATTAGAAAAGACCCTACTTCAACTAAAATTAGTTCACAAAACAAACCTGATCAAAAATACTAGTACTAATATTAAATTTCTCTTACAGTTGGGCCAACACTATTAGCGAAGTATCCAGTGGTGATTTTCATTCACGGGGAGTCATTCGAGTGGAATTCCGGCAATGTGTACGACGGCGCCGTTCTAGCGAGCTATGCGGGTCTTGTGGTCATCACTATCAACTACCGCCTTGGAATATTGGGTAAGAGAGTATCGAGAAAATAGCTGAGCTTGAACTATATTTAAATGACATTATAATTATAGGAGACTATCACGAGCCCAACTTTGACATAAAGTCAGGTGATTCATACATGGATAACATCAACTGTGAGCGTTGTGATCTTCGTTAAGAAGTTATTTCTTGCTCCATTCCTTGAGCTACAGTTATGACTAGTTAGTTTCATTAATTCAGTTTCGCTATTTCATGATTCAAGTTTAATTATTTCATTAGTTCATGATCTGATTATTGCTTATCAACATCTTAAGGGTCAATTAGTAATACAATTGGCTCAACACTAACGCCTACTTTTTAGATTTCATGGCATTTTGTTTGACCTCTTTGTGTTATTTTATAGCTCCGATCGACATCGTAGCTTTATTGCACTAGTATCAATATCCAATCAATCTATCTTTCTGTATGCGTTCACTGCGTGGCATAGACCATGTTTTTTATGTATATTCGTGGTGTACAATAAAGTATATACATACATACATACATACATACATCGTTCGAGTGTTTATTACTACATATAAACTCATTATCTTCACCGTGTGCCTTCTTCCAAACGAATGTTGGCATTTGGCGTTATTAAACTAACTTAACTTATTTGAAGTATTTTGGCTCCGTATCATAATCAATATTATTAAATTTGTCAAAGTTTAATTCAAGTGGAATAGTTAGATTTGTAAGACTTGCGGTTTAAACGATCAAATATTTCCAATATGGGTTTCTTGCTCGTTGAAGTTTATTTAGGCTTAATACATTCTTATTGAACTTTATAGCTTAGAAGGGTTGATTGATATACTCAGGCCAAGTTCGACCTTGATAATATACATAATTTAGTGATTTTTTTAAACGTAGTTTCCATTGCTGACTCTATTAGGGCTGGCGTCTCTTGAATGGAAATGCAAAACAAAACAAAACTAAAGCATCTCAAATAACCTGCTTTGTCTTATAGACGAAATTATCGTAATGCAACAAACCACATTCACAACGGTTAAATAATTTTAATAATAAATGAGTAGTAATGTACAAATAATATATATGTAATGGAAATATATTTTAATTAAATAAAAGTCAACTGCAGCACAAAAAACGTAAACCATAATTTAATGAATATCCTTCTGCTAATAAAGCTGTCCTTGTGGGTGAAAAGTAGCAACGTTAATTTTCCCACCGATATCAAACATAATACGCCATTAACATTCAACATTTTATCTCGCCACCTCACAGTACAAATTCACATTTTATAATAATCAGGTCATTCAACACCCAGGGGATATAACACCCTAAATGCACACGTACTCCGAAATGCCGCGAATATGAGTTCATTAAAATTTCAAACCCTCCCGAGCGACGGTGTAAAAATGAGATCTTCGTGCTCAGTATAAAGCAGAAAATCCCGTAAACGTGAATAAATTTAAGGTCCCATTGAAAAGTGCTACAAGAAATGTTTAATTAAGCAAAGTGAAACGTGACGAAGCTATCGCACCAGCGCTGCGCGTAATTAGATGGAAGCTCAAGAAAAATAAAACTATGTAAATGCTCATTTAATTTTTCATCAAAAGCAAACTTTACGCTGGCTTTATCATTTTTATTATTGAATAAGAGTATTTATCTAGTGTTTTAAAAAGTGTCATATTCATTCTTGACATACCTTTATGAAAAAGTGGTATTTCAAATAGAAGTACATCCACTGTTAATAACTTGCTAGTTATTAACCATTACTATGATCTAACTTTTTTGCAATGGGAAAAATAAACATGCTACATAACATTAAAATCATAAAGTACTCGTTTATGCATCAAAATAACTTTGTAAGGGTTGAGTGGAAATCCAACCTACATTTATTGGTTAGATAGATAGCAGGCGTTACTTTGCGGAAGTCCATGATAATAAAGGAACTAGAAGTTTGATTCGCTATAATCCGCCACAGCTGACAAATCTATGTGGTATTTTGTGATTGATAGATTGCGTGTATCTTGCACTTGCAATCCTATAAATATGTTCTAACTTAAATTTAATCCGCAGGGTTCCTAAATGCAAATCCGATACCGCATCTGAAGGCACGAGTGGCAAACTACGGTCTAATGGACCAAATTGCGGCATTGCACTGGGTCCAACAGAATATAGCACTGTTCGGCGGCGACCCGGGCAACGTGACGATGTTGGGTCACGGGTCAGGCGCTGCGTGTATTAACTTCCTTATGATCTCACCCACTGTTGTCACCGGTTAGTATACGAGTATAATCAAACTCAATTTTTTTCATTCAAATAAACTTTTAAAAGTGTTCTTGAATCGTCGAGCGTCTCTACCGCTGGTTCGGAATGATATTCCTATCGAGAAGAGCCAGTAAAAAACTCGGTGGTTGCTCTTTTCAATCAAAAATTACAATTATTATTAAGATAAAAGTAGCTGCAGTCCCAAGTATAGCACGCGGGTGAAGTCGCGGGCATCAGCTAGTATGTAATGATTCCTTATTAAGTAGGTAAGTGTTGGTAAGTAACTCAAAAATCATACTAATATTATAAATGCGAAAGTGTGTTTGTTTGTAATTGGTTTATTGGTTTGTTGGTTTGTCCTTCAATCACGCCGCAACGGAGCAACGGATCAACGTGATTTTTGTCATGGGTATAGTTGAGGACCTGGAGACCTGGTGGACATATGCTACTATTAATCCCGGAAAATTAAGGAGTTCCCGCGGGAATAAAAAAATCTTGAACCACGCGGACGAAGTCGCGGGCATCAGCTATTATTTAATATTTTTGAGTTGAGCATAATAAATTATTGCTTTTTAGGTCTTTTCCACCGAGCAATCCTACTTTCTGGTTCAGCGCTGAGCTCATGGGCACTCGTAGAAGATCCTGTCAGCTTTTCCGTCCAACTCGCAAAGCAGTCAAACTGTACGCTACCCGAAGACATCGTCAAAGACCATGAACTAATAGTGGACTGCCTTAGAGAAGTACCTCTTCAAGAATTGATGTCCGCAGAAGTCAGTATACCAAGCTACCTCACAGCATTCGGACCATCCGTCGATGGTGTAGTTGTGAAGACTGACTACGCGAAAGAGCTACTCACGTACTTCATACCGAACGACCTTCAAGGATTCACCAGTGTATCCGGTGTCAACAATATCAAAGCGGACAAAAGAAGCGGAGATAGGATTTTCGGGATAAGAGGGGGACAGAATAAATATGATCTTCTATTCGGGGTGGTAACGAGCGAAGCTCTCTGGAAATTCTCCGCTCAGGATATACAAAACGGTTTCGAGGGTGAGCGGCGGGACAGAATAATAAGGTGAGAATGTTTATATAGCAAATTGGTGTTTACTCCATTTGGAGGATTTTATGGATATCGATTTATTTAAATTTGTTAAAGCAACGAAAGGTTAGGGAGCAAAGGGTTGATTCGCTTGCCTATTAATTTATAATCAAATTTTAGCTTTATCAAAAGGTATTGCTGTTCAAAGCTTCGCTTTATTTTTAATCTTTACAGCCTGTTATTTTAACTTTTTTGATGTTTTCAGGACGTACGTTAGAAACGCCTACACATATCATTTGAGCGAAATATTTTTTACTATAGTCAACGAATACACTGACTGGGAGAGGACTGTTCAGGTAAGATTTCGAAGTTTCGAAGGCATATTCTCATTACACACAACAATGAATCTTGTCTGAAGGCGAGATTGGCAATCCCTTTCATGTCGTATTATCATATTGATCAGAAAATTTCTATCGGCTTCACATTACTTACATACGTGATTGGAAAAGTAAACCGAGATCAGGTCCCTTTTAAATTGGGAGTAATAGGCTTTCGAAGTAAATTGTACGAAACCAATAGTTTTGGTTAGACAGCTGCGTGGAATATATTCAGCTCTCGAAGTGGTAAAGTTAAAGAAATATTTTATTGTTTCTTAGTTTGAGTATTTTTATTATAATATGTTTCTGCCTGCTGTAAGTTTCATTAATTCTTGCATTGGTTTTGAAATGGTTTTAGCATATAAATTTAACCTTATTAAATAAATAATTAGTAACACGTTAATAAATCTCCGTAAAGATAAGTTAATTAGGTCGAACCATATTGGTGGTTGCTATTTTGTTCAAACCACACTAGGGTCACCGGTCAGCTGATGAATAATAATATTTCGTATAAAAACATAGAACTTTCACTGAAAATCAGAATAATTAGTTCATCGATGTAGCGGTCTTCGCAGTCCGCACATAATCCGATAGATGGCATTACTAGTAGCGCACGATGAACACGAAGAGCCTAACTCACGCTAACGAAGCGTTCTCTGAATTACGCCTATATACGACCTCCAACGATGAACGGTTGGACCAGTGGTCCCCGAGCACAACACCCGCTCGGTGGATGATATCATCCTTTGTTACGGTCGAGCCATATCACCTGCTCCCGTACAATCGATTTTTTAATCATATATAGAAATGTGAAGTATCGTTGAAAACTCAAACTCAACGTAGAATGAATAAAATTTTCATCTGTTTTCGAATGTATATTGGATGCGGATGAAACTAGGAAACAAAGGTCATTTGGCAGTAGTTCTAGATATGGAACCAAAGGCAAGAGCTCTCATCTGGGTTGCGCGGCAACCGTAAACAGTTACGATTTTTTGTATGGAAAAGGAAAAATTTGTGCATGTCTATTAGTTCAAACACTCTCAAACTACCCATTAGGTGATGATAATTATTAGTACCATTATGGTTGAGGCATGCAGTCAGGGATTATATCACCCAGGATGAGCCCAATGGGCTTCGCGCAAGGGAGGCACCGGCGCATGTTCTCTGAGAGTTCCCAGAGCTTCCCATTATACTCAGAGGATGACCACCGAGGGGGTTTTAGTGTGTAGAAACCCCACATAACCCGTTCTCTCCCCCTGGAAATGGGGTATGTCACATAACTTTAATAAAAAAAGTTGTGACTTTTTTGAGTATTCAAACCAATGTCTCATGTCATGGCAATTTTAACATAACTGAGATGTAACACAAAATATTATTACGTCTGTTTTGTGCATGGTTCGATGTAATACTCGTATATCCATTATATTGGATTTGTCATAAGAAACATAACTTGACAACCCAAAGAAAAAATTGGGACAAATATATCGAGTTGGGTATCTTTCAATCATCGGAAATTGTAGTTGAAGGCAAAGAATAGCGAGCGAAGCAATGATATATGAAATATCATACAAAAGAAGGGGCAAAAAGGCGACCACTCTAACCTTACAGAATAATTCATTTATTTGAGATGATGTAGTTATAGGTTTTAACGATGATAGTTACAATAATAATAAAATTTTCATTTCCATAACAACTTTCTACTATATTAACATGAAATTTCAAATCAGAAGATTTTAGTTACTGAGAACCTCTCTTTCAGTGTTTTTTTTAATCCAATACAAGTTAGCCCTTGATTGCGATCTCACCTGATGGTAAGTGATGATACAGTCTTAGATGGTAGCGGGTTAGCCTGTTATTGGCATGGCAGTTATATTAAACCCATACCCCTATTCGGTTTCTACACGGCATCGTACCGGAACGCTAAATCGCTTTGCCGGTAGGGTGGTAACTAGCCACGGCCGAAGCTTCCCACCAGGCCAGACCAGTGTAGACTTCCTCCATTTTTTACAACACTCTTCTATCTTTATGGGCCTGTCCAAGCAGACACTTTCTTAGCCCATATCTCGGCATTCATACGTGCGACATGACGTACTGCCATCTTAGTATTTTGCTATGTACGACGAATGATACTTCTTCATAGAATAATCAATAAACACTACGAAAAAATGCTTGTTGCCACCACATCTGTACCAATTTAGAAATTATAATAGTTAGTTTTTTGTTTGGAATACATTCATTGAAAATAATACAATAGAACTTAATGCTAGCTAGCCTTACCTAATTACTATATGTATAAATCATGCCCGCGTGGAATGGTGGCAAGAATGCTGGCTGCATTTCCGCGCTGGACAGCCAGGCTGATCCTTTGCGCAAAAAATGAGCCAGCCATTCTGTCACCAGATGTAGCATTACCGCAGTGAAATATCTCGTAAAATTTTTTGGCACTAAGACTATAGTTAGTCAGTTGAAAGTTTAGAAACAATCTGAATTTGTAGATATTAGTGCAGTAAAAACGCTCAATGAAGGTCATTTGGCATTGATCTAAATTTCAAGTCAGAAAGGCAACTCAATGTAGGTCGGGTGATGACAAAAACACAAAATACTTTTTATTTGAATTCCTGTACTCAATTTAAACTCTGGAATAGAATTTCAAATTTATCTGCGAATTTATCTCGGCCCTTGCAAAGCCCTGCTTATTGTACTCCCTAATCTTTTTAGGCCTTTTCGCTTAAGACTTCTTCGTTCTTTTGGAAGTTTTAATATAAAGACATTCTTGCTGTGAACGCTTAGATATTTAAATACTTGTTTAAATTAAAACAAGTCTTGGAATAAATAATGAAAGTCAATATGTTGCAAAAATTGCCACTATTCTTTTACATTAGGTTGTTTGGTTCCCTTGGTGGGAACTCTGTAATTTTCAGGAATAAAAAGTAGCCTGTGTGAATACCTATACCTACACCTACAGTGTATAATCTATCTCCATTTCAAATTTCAGCCAATTCCGTCCAGTTTAGTTCCAGTAGGTTTCGCGTAAAAGAGTAACAAACATACGCACACAATTTTTTTTACATACATACAGTTTCGCATTTATTATATTAGTAAGTATGATACTAAGAAATAGTCCATTGATGATTTATTTATTTCATGTAGGACAACTTGTGTCACTTGATGACTATACGTAAAGACTCTACCTCCGGTTCGGAAAACAGTTCTACTGAGAAGAGCTGGCAAGAAACTCAGCAGTTGCTCTTTTCTTTGACGTATTTTAGTCTTTCTTTATTCAATTTAAAGACACTATGTTTTTGTGTTCTTTAAGGTAGCGCTTACACTACACTATCACTATTCACTTATCACTAAGCAATAATCACTATTGAGATCTAGCTCAAAGGGTTCGGTTATTTTAAGACTACAATTAGTGTTAATAATAAATATCAAACCTAACACTTATGTCCGTTTTCACCACCAATGCCTAAATTTATGTATCTAAGATCAATAGCTAATAGGGTTCACGTGTTAAGTATATTGACTAAAAATATTATTTCCTTGCAGCATCCGATCAATACCAGAGATGCAGCAGTGCTAGCGCTGTCGGATGCCCAGTACGTCGCTCCGCTGGTACAGACAGGCGATTTCCTCAGCGTCAGCAAGAGTTCTATTGGATCCGGACCCAATACATTCTTCTACGTGTTCGACTATCAGACTAAAGATGGAGATTACCCTCAGGTAGGTTTTTTAATTTGAAAAATGACTGCATGCATGTATGCATGAAAGATGGTTTAATATTGTAATATCGATTTTATTATAAAACTAGATGATGCTCGCGACTTCGTCCACGTAGATTTATTTTTTAAATTGATCCTTGATTTTCAGGGATAAAAAGACTAATGATACCCGGGATACAACCTTGCCATTCAATTTTATTAAGTATCATGACATTTTTCCATGGGTTTAGCTTTCCAGCAATGCAATTGAATTGAATTCAATCAAATTTCGTTCATAGCACCCGTAGCATTATAGTAAGTACCTATTTGGTGCTATAAAATATTTTCATAGTAATTTGAGAATTGATAACTCAATAAGAGCATAGTATAGGGTTCTTTGTGTGATATCTATAGAGCGATCTTTGATTTTGCTTAAAGGGCAAAACACACAGGAAGCGGGCGTGGGTCGGGAGCGGGTCGGGCGCGGGGCGGGTGTCGCTGTGTGATGTCGTCCATATAAATAGAAGGAATTCAACCCGCCTGACACCCGACCCGACCCGCGCCCGACACGCGCCCGATTCCTGTGTGTTTTGCCTTAGACTTAAGACATGGTTAAAACGAGACAGATTTATGTTAATCACATAAGTCCATCTCGTTTTAACTCTAACTAAAGTCTGAGCCAAGTACGCTCTACAGATCTCAGCATTAAAGAATAAGGGATGCGTGTATAAACTGCTTCATTGGTCTAGTCCCGGGTTAGAGTCCCAGATCAGTCCATAATTAAGTATTTGGTTTTTCTGACTAGAAATTCTCAGTACCAGCCCGGAGTTATGAATTTGGCGATATTTCATCCCCGTGCCTCGGAAGCACGTCGGTCCCGGTTAACATTAACATAATAATAGTCGTTAAAGCCCGCAAACCCGCTTTGGAGCAGCGGTTATGGTACATAGTTGTTAGACTTTTATAAAAACGCGGGCTTTGAAAAAATGAATTGCGCGTCCTTTCTATAAATTGTCCCTTCTAGACAAATTCTGAGCGACGTTTCTAATATTGCCCCGATTTCCAATATTAGATCATTATTGGTACTTTTTCCTCTTGAAAGTGAGCAACGTTTTATGTTCATAGCAATTTTGTTTTTACTCTCCTTTTTTTCCACATCCCGCCATTCGCAAAGTTTCATTTAGTAAATCTCAAACCGATTCGCAATTGATTGATTTATGGTTATCCTTCTGGGATGAAAGCCTCGGCCTATTCCTCTCCGGATATTCACAAATGCGTATTTTCATTCAAATATTTGGACTCTATATTATTACGACTCAGTTGTACCTATTAGTTTAATGGAAATAGTTTGTTGAATTTCAGAAATGGATCAGAAACTATTTAAAAGCAGCAAACAATTACAATAGGTAATTGTTTTATGTCTGTAATTATAAATTATTTGATAAATCCATGCTAATTGTTATACGAAAGTTTGTTTGTCTGTCCGTCTGATACGCTTTCACGGCCCATCCGTTCAACCGAGTTTGATAAATTTTGGTATTAGGATAGTCCGTATCCCGGGGAAGGGAATAAGCTAATAGTTTCGGTGGGAATCAAAAATCCTCAATCCACGCGGACGAAGTCGCAGATATCATCTAGTTTATCATAATTATACATCAAATTGCTTGCGATTTACTCTAAAATACTTAATTAGATATTTTACGGGAGCCGCTGGAAAGAAGCGGCACAAGACTGTGTTCTTTGTAAATCCATGCAGGAGACCTTTGGTCTATAGGTGTAGACGGCGACGATTTATTTTAAAATACTGTTTTTTTTGTTTATTATCTATTGACAATATAATATTTAAACCACAGTCCCGAAAATATGATCGCTATAATGATTGAAGGCAATCCAGCCTTTAAAAGGCTACATACATCCAGTACGCTTGATAATTTAACAGTGCATTTGAAAGAAATTGCAAATGTGAGAGTTAGCTATTGAGTTGTTGAAGGCGGTGAAAAAATTTTAAAGAAAGTCACAATTTTTTTTAAATAAATCCTCCTTCTCCTTGCTACGTAATCCTCATTGTCGAATATCGTGAACCCACGCACAATGTTTCCCACAAGCTTCCATTAATCACATAATGTTAGGGATTTTGTTGGGATAATGACGCGGTGAGCCTCCTACTTGAACAAATTTTAACCATATATTCGTTTCAGCGTATGGGCTCCGTACATGGAGAGGAGCTGCCGTATTTATTCGGCGCGCCACTCGTGGAGGGTCTTGGCCACTTTCCTAAAAACTACTCCAAGTCTGAAGTGGCATTGTCAGAAGCGTTTATCCTGTATATAGCTAATTTTGTAAGGACTGGGTGAGTATAAGTTTATTTATTTACACGTTTGACTGCTTCGTAGCAACTACAGAGAAGATTAATACATTTTTACAATATAAGTTTTTTGTAATACATTGGCGAATAATCTTCCAGTGGGTGATGGGAAATAAACAATATGGTCAAGTTTGTATACTATCCGATATACTATCAATAGCTACTTCATTATTTTCTTACAAGTTAGTTATGTAAAATGATCTCCTTTGTAAACTAGTCTGTAAAAATAGGATCTTAATAATATTGTCAAATAGTGCATGTTAGTAAGTAGAACTTATAGTATTGTATATTATATTGTCACACCTGTAATTGACAACCATACGGAAAAAGTTAGAAATATTTTGTCATAATAATTATAGTGTATGGAAATTGTTGAATAATTCTGCAAATAGTAGGTCGGTAGTCGGTACATTATTATTCTGCCGTCGAGCGTTATGATGATGGATGGTTAGAGGCTTGAGATAAAGACGTCCTAAACGAATAACCGTACCTATTTATGCACAAAGAATTTGGGCTTTTTGTATTTTGGAATTTGGTGAGGCTCGTCGTAAAGTACTGTAACTTCGTGCGCAACATATTTATAAAGGCTAATTTTCTGAACGAAATTATTGTTATTATATTAAAATACGACTTTTTAATGCTTCAATACATTTTATTTATGAAACCTTACTATATATTATCTTGTTTATTTAATAATTGAGACTTACACTATTTAAATAAAAATGCTAACTAGGAGTGTCTATATTTCTTTTGTTATTAAATCTCGGTATTCATATAATATGTGTTATAATATCATTATTATAACTCTGCCTTCTTATTGTTGAGGCCTTCAGGCTAGTTATTGAATAAATCATATTGCTGTTAGCATTATAGTTTCAATAGAGAGAAAATTTCAGTATTCACCATTGCTGTTTCTTGGGTTTAAAGAATTTAATTCAACACTGCAATTACTTCCTTATTTAATTTTTTTCATTTAATTGATTTTTGTAGCTGAGACGTTATCCGGGCACAGCCTAAAAACAGCGCCCTGTTTAGTATGCGTGACTTCGTATAATTATTATTTATTATGTTGATGTAGAATTTTAGTACCTCTATTTCAATGGATGCAAGACATCACGTTGAGCTTCCGTCACCATTCTGGGTGGTCCTCGATAGATAACGTTACATCTCTATTAGTGATTGTCTGCGACACCTTTGGCGCATAAACATTGTTTTCTTTCCTTCTATTTTAGATTCCGTATTTTGTTGTTTGTTTCTCTCTATTAGTGATTGTTTGTGACATCATGCGCGAATAAACATTATTTTCTTTCTATTTTAGATTCCGTATTTTATTATTTGTTTCAATTAGGTTCACTTAAATTTCTGACTCACCGACAGCAATAAATTTCCAATTTGAGCGCCTTTTTTCGTACCAACCCAGTACCCAGTGTCAATAAAGAAATTCCAGTAACAAAAGACAAGACAATCGAAGCGTTTTATCAAACTTTGTTCCGAGCAATAATTTCCCATTCCACTGCGACCAAACGAGGCGAAACGGGAAGTTGATTGTTACCAGGTTAGCGTTCTCATTGTTTCGCTATTTTTTTTCACTTTACCTGAGCTTTAATAACGGTGAAATTAAATTTGCTATTTTATGAGGGCAATAAAAGATTTTCTTGATGGAAAACTAGCTGTTTTACCTCGTCTTTGTACTCTATTTGCCTTAGTGACCTTAGGCACAAGGCTCACTGACGAAATGAATTGACATCGAGGCGCGGCTACTATTTTTAACCCCCGATACAAAAAGAGAGGTGTTAGGTTTAACGTGTGTTTCTATCTTTATAAGTGTGTTTGGCTGTAGCATCGTAGATGCCAAACGGATAAACCGATTTTGATTTAATTTTTTGTTTAAAAGGTGACTTGATCAAGAGAGTTCTATGTTAAAAAAAAATTAAAGTTGATAAAATTGGTATCCTGTTACTTCTACGTCGGGGATTATTTAAGATTTATATACTTGTTATACCAAAGTAACTTATTTACTTTGACTATTGAAATTATTAAGCTGTTAATCGCGCGAGGACCTAGCCGACTCTCACGTCACCGTGCATGTAGTTACCATTCGACGTAGTACCACAAGAATAGTTGATATTATGGTAGTACTGAAAGATACAATTCAGTATTCTGTGGTAGTACCGCGCATTTACTCGCCGCAATGCGACTCTACTCACTGCCACTGGCTGCGCCGCTCGCTTCCTTTGTCACACTCGGTGTGCGCTTGTCCTTAGAACTAATCATGTCCCATGTAATTAATTACATGAGCCGTCAAAGCCGCACTGGGCGATTCTGGCCGATTGTCTTTTTTTTTCACGAGGGGAAAATCTTCATAAGATACCTGGCTTCTTGGGGTGAAAGCCAGGTTATGTATGATTTTTACTCACTAAATCTCTTCGGTGGCCATCTTACGTGCCAATAATATTTATTTCTGGCCCATTCTATTCTGACCCATCGTCCTAGCTGAGCGACGAAAGCGACTCGACGTGACGCGATGTAACGCAACGCGAAACGACTCCATACCGTTTGTTCCTGTCGCGTCGTGTTTGTCGTTCACATATAGGACTACGGGTATGACTCACATTTTAGCCTTGAAAGTGAGCCGCTATCACTGGAAAGTAACAAATAATGGTCAATATTACTCAATAACTGTCAATAGACAATAAAAAAACATAACGGTCATATCTACGTACAGCTGTGTCAAGATGCTAGATATTTTGCATGTTAGTTTTACTTGTAGGTTTTTAAAATCCCAAGCGGACGAAGCCATGGTGGATACGCTAGTCTTCTAAATATATATAAACGGAAACGGTTACTGATTGACTGACTGATCTATCAACGCACAGCTCAAACCACTGGACGGATCGGGTTGAAATATGACATGCAGGATAGCTTTTATGACGAAGGCATCCGCTAAGAAAGGATATTTGAAAAGTCAACCCCTAAAAGGGTAAAATATGGCTATGAAATTTGTATGAAAATCGAACCTTACGTGAGCGAAGCCGCGGTCAATAGCTAGTCTCACAGTAAAACTCATAATAATATTCGTCTCGAAAGTAGTTATTAAGTCTTTATTAAATCTCTAAAGTAGTTCGTCATAAAAAATCCAATATTTTGTCGTAAATCACGCGACTCTATTAAAGTGTAAATGACAAAAGACCGAATGAAGGAAGAGTGAAAGAACGGAAATAACAAACCGGTGCCAATTAATTTTCCGTTTCAACTCGTTTGGTAACAAATGAATAGTTCGAAATGACTTCAATTCTTTCGCCATTTGTTATTGCGTTTCTTTTGTTGAATCCGCGCAGGTGAAAATTAAAGAACTCTCTAAGTGGAAGGTTTTATGATTTGGAACGTTCTGTAATTTTTCGATAAATCTTAATAATTTAAATATTATAATTGTTAGTCTAATAAATGGGCAGTTTTAAATTGTAAACGAAAAGTGACAGATTGAAGGCGTGAAAAAACGGAAATTAAACCAATTAATTTTCCGTTTCATTTCATTTGGTAACAAATGAATAGCTCGAAATAACTTCGATTCTTTCACCATTTGTTATTGGGTTTCGTTGGTTGAATTCGCGCAGGTGGATTTTAATTAACTGTGTAATTGGGAGCTTACAGTAATAAAAGAATAGTATTACAATATAATGCATAATTTCTAATAGTCTTCATAAAATAAATATAAGAGCCCTGACTCATTCATAGGCTAACTAACTGATCTATCAACGCACAGCTCAAACCACTGGACGGATCGGACTGAAAGGCATAGAATTTTTGAAAATTCAACCCCTAAAGGGTAAAATACTTTGAGGTTTAAAATGTAAAAATCAAAATCGAACTTAACTTCCGTGACGCAAAAGACTATAGGTATACCACTAATATTTTGTAAAATGGGAAAGTTCTGATGTTTGTATGTTTGCAAATTTAAATGTTTGTTATTCCTTTACGCCACAATGACTAAACCGATTTGGCTGAAATTTGAAATGGCGATAGCCGATAGCTTGTAACCTGAACGATCTAATCCTCGTTTCTAATTCGAACCGCTAGGATATGGAATGCCGAATGCCCTTCCGGCTTCCGTTTTCCCCTCCCGTTTTAATATAGGTACCTTCAAATCAAGAGTGAATAGGCATCTTCTAGGCAAGCGCGCTCCATCTTAGGTTGCATCACCACTTGCATGCAAGTCTGATTGCAGCCAAGCGCTAGCCTATATATTTAAAAAAAAAACGATTTGGCTGCAGGAATGGAGATAACTTATAATTTGGATTAACACAGAACGGGAATCAATAAACTTATATCCACGCGGATGAAGTCGCAGGTATCATCTGGTTATACAATAATGAGCTTATTAACAAAGTTTATTGATCTAGAAGGGACTGTAATTATTGGCCCTTGAGCTATAATATTATTATGTCGTTTGAGATAGATATGCGGAAAGCTTCCATCCATACAATAATTATCCTACTAATGAATATCAAGTGGTCCGTATAGAAGCGCTCTTATATGATTAGTGCACGATAGTGGAATACGTAATAATTAATTGTGTTACAATATTATGTTATGAATTGATTATATTGGCTGACTTTTTTGGCAACTCGAATTTATATCATACTAGCTAATGCCCGCGACTTCGTACGCATGGATCGAGGTTTTGTGTTTCCCGCGGGAACTCTTTAATTTTTCGGGATAAAAAGTAGCCTATGTGTTATTCCAGACTATAATCTATCTCTGTGCCAAATTTCATCCAGATCTGTTCAGCCGTTGGGGCGTGATTGAGTAACAAACATCCACCCATACATCCAAACTTTCGCATTTATATATTAGTAAGATTAGGTACAGTTCGCGTGCGAGTTGAATGCAGAGTAAAATATGTATGTGACACCATACATTTACTCTGCATTTAACTCGCGCGCGAAGTATATATGTTATTATGTTCCGTCAAACTTTTCTGACCCGATGGCCAAATTTAAAACTCATTTTTATGCCTGTTCAGTTTTTGTTTTTATTTTATTTTTAACAGATACTAGCGACGCTGTCACCAGGTCAGATACGTATAACGGACTATACGGTATTATTTATTTAATATATTAATTAGTTTTCTCTATTCCATCGTATCCATTGGCGAGTCACCTCCAAGATTTTAGGAGGTGAGGTGTGGGGTGCCGCCCGCGCGTCTCGCGGTACATTTATCGTAGAGACTAGCGGGGAAGCGGGCAGCGCGGTATATTCTGAAACCGCTTGGCAACGTTCAAATTCTGGGATTAATTTGAATTAAATGGATATAGGACTTCAATTTGAAATAAATTTTAGCAGGTTCTCATTAATACTTCAAGAGGAATTTATCCATATAAAAATGATGAGCAAAGTCGAAAATTTTATTAATAAAAAATTCGTTTTAAACTTTTAATTTAGCCTGTTTCAAGATTTTTTTTGATCGAGTAAAGTACATCCTATCGTGTAACAAATTAGCACATTCTTTAGACAATATCTTTAAGTGTATCGGATATTTTTTGTAAGACCGTTATTTAATAGTAAATACCGAAAAAATTTGATCTAGCAAACCAGTTTTCACCGCTGAGCTGAGGTGACTCGCCTTAATGCGCGTCATACTTACTAGTGCCGCGAATGTACGCAACAGCTGAGCGTTTGGTTCAATGAACTCGCGTTTGCGGCCTTTGGCAAAGCCGTTGATAATGATTTACAATTTTAATAAATGTAACTTTTTTTTTATTCCTGTTTTAAATATTTTAATATGAAAAATATGCTCTAAATGAGTAATATTTATAGATACAATAAAAATACTAAAAAGAAAAACAGAAGTAACGATGACCCAAGACACCCCCTATTTTTTTTCGAGACAAAACATTACAACCTGTAATTGACCGAGCGAAGCGAAGGTCTCTGAGTCTACTTGGGTGAATTGGCACTTGTCCGTCCGTCCGTCCGTCCGTCCGTCCGTCCGTCCGTCCGTCTGTCAGAGCATTATAACTTCTGAATTACTGAATGCAATTACTTCAGCTTTAAATATAATATGTAAACCAATGGCCTTCCGCCGAATATGGCTTAAAAAATAATAAAAATCTTTATTTCAGGGGGCTCTCATAGAAGCGAATGCGAAGTAAAATAATTTTTATAAAGTTACATAGGGTTGCGGAATATCATTTTAAAGATAATTAGGAATAGAGTCCAAAAATATTTTTTTTTTAATTTTTCCCCCAAAATTGACGAAATGGGGGGCTTTCAAAGTGGTGATTTTCTAACGTCCAAAGATGACCTCAGAACTCTAAATTTTCTGAAAGGATGAGCCTGAAACTTGATCAATTATTTCAATTATATCCTGTACTTGAACAACAAATACTAAAATTAGATAAATATTGTAAGGAAACGGAATTATTTAATTTTTAATGAGCTTCAGTATTTTTAACAGAACTTCACATTTATGTCAATAGATGGCGCCGCGAGGTCTTAGTTCGGGGCGAACCACTAGTAATATACGTTTACTAGCTGACCCGGCGAACTTCGTACCGCCTTAGTATGCAAAATTAAATGTATATTTTTCAATATTTCTGAGAGATTTTCTTAATATTTTTTTCCGTAAGAACCTTCTCCTAATAATAACAAATACAACAAAAAAAGAATTAGTGAAATCGGTCCAGCCATTCACGCGTGATGCCGTGACCAAGGAAAACGGGTTTCATTTTTATATATATAGATAATAAACAATAGATTCTTCACGTTTGTTCATAAGTTTTAACGAACTCCCTGGCGCAGTGCTAAGCTCTGTTACATGTGGAAAATCCCGGGTTCGATCCCCGGCAGGTTCAATTTGGAAATTTACAATTTCTGTTTTTTTTCTGATCTGGTCAGGTGGGAGGCCTTGGCTTGTTACCGACTAAGCAGCAAAAACGTGCCACTAAGTAATTTAGCGTCCCGGTACGACGCCGTGTACTTAAAAACCGATTCAGTGTATGGGTTTAATATTACTGCCATGCCCCTAAAGGTTAGCCCGCTACAATCTTAGACTGTATCATCACTTATCACATTGTATACCTACTCAACAGTTTTATCATGAAACTTAAATATAATGTCCCTACATAGTTAGGTACTCGTGTAATATGCATGAAGTTAAGTTTCCCGCTGAACAAATACTAAATAAACATCATATTCTCAACAACTCGGTTAGTCATAATAGATACGCCACAAGTACTACGCCTCTTCGGATAATGGTGGTTTAGTATCCTCATAACTTCGCCCCGTACCCGCTCTATTTTATCGTTTAGATAGAAAAATACATTTACTTGGGATTTTATTTGCAAAACAAGTACATAGTATAATAAAAGCTTTTTTGTATTGTATGTTCATAATTCATAATTCATAATTTTCATTTTGCCAAATTGTGGGTAACAACAGTTGTTTTCTTATCATTAGTCCCGTTCACAATTATTTACCGCCAGTGGCAGTGTGCAAAAATATAGGTACATGTACAACCTTTTTTATCAATTATTTATAATATTTATATCCAAAATAATTCCCCAAAGTCCACAGACATATTATTATTAATGAAAAGTTTATAAATCTGTGTTACTTTTTATGAACGAGTAACCTTGTTACTATTATTTTATTTGAGTCTTAAAAGTATATCTGCTTCTCTTGAATTAAATGAGTACTCGAAAATCATACTGAATTATCTTGTTGTAGGTTTCTCAAAAGCATAGGAATAACATAAAAAAAGTAAATATAACCAAGAGAAAAATTTAATTTTTTTTTTAAATTATTGTTATGTTTTCGTAATAATTTAAGGCGCTGTGTGTGGTCAGGGGGGGGGTCTCCAAAGCAGTGTATCCATTAAATGGTGGCATATGGAAGATTGAAAAAAATATATGATGTTTTCAAGACCTTAACTCAGATATTGTTTTATCCCAAAACACGATTTAAACAACTTCGCTGCATAAAAAATAAATTCAAACATACCTCTTATTTCAGTTTTCAAATCAACACATCTCCAAATTGAAAACCTCAATTTACTTGAAAAATATATCATTAAATTCCAAATTCTAAATGACATCCATTGATTTATTAATATTTATTAAAATGTACACATATTTTCTGTTTTCCATTGTATTCCGGTTTTTCGAGAAGCACTAGCTCATTTTCACCTCCGCCAGTGTTCGAAAGAACTTCACAGACGATGGATCTGTGCTCCTTTGCTCCAGCGTTTAAATCGATATTTTAAAATGGTTTTCAAACATAACATGAATAAGACTAATGTTTATTCAACATGAATTGACAGAAGACGTGGATATTACAACTTTCGTGAGCTATCTTCTTTTATATAACTAAAAATACATAATCAAATAAAGTATGAATATGTGTTCTCTGACCAAACTTTTGACAGCTCGAAATAATGATGCCGTAATGCGCTATCCATTCGATTTTTGACAACAATCGACTTCATTTACGAAGAAGTTTTAATCGATTTGACACATTGATATTACAACTTTTTGTATTGTTTTATAAACATACCCAGGCGTCTAAATGTCTTTTTTATGTATTAAAATAAATATTTTTGGTAAAGCAATGCTGTAAATGTATATTTTATTATTTGGCAACATCAATAAGGCAGGTCATAGAAACCATCCAACGCCAAAGATGACGCTACTTAATTGACAATCAAGTGAGCTTGTGTTGCAGCTTCGTAATTATTTTGAAAACTATTTTCAAAATTAAAATCGTACTAGTAATTACTAGATTGACATACGAGTTGCGAAATATCGCATAAAAAGGCACGTCGCTTCACTATTTAAAAAAAAAACTCCTGCTGGTTGTAACAATGACGTCTTTTAATATTTCCAAGAAGTAGGTAAGTTGTCAAACATCCAATTACTGTCAGAGGGTTCACTGCCATCGCTTAAAGCAGTATTACTTAAAAATGTCAGTTTTATGTCACGTACCTTGAAGGTCCTAAAATAAGGATTATAATTCTAAAAACACGAACGTCAACAATATTAAAACAATACGGATTTAAGCGATAGTAGTATGCCTCCAGTGCAATTTTTGATATGAATGGAAAATAACAAAACAGTGGTAAGACAGAAAGGAAAACTGAAAATCAAGCATTGCCACTTCAGCTTGCTACTGCCTACTCGTCCGCTCTCATTGGACCAGACCGACCAGATAATATTATTATATCGAAAGCTTGCTGAGTAAGGACCTAGTAGTGTCTCAAATACTTCAAATAAGTGCCTATTGCAAGTTTTATTACTAATTGATTGGATATTAGATACCCTTAGGGTTTCGTTTCTGGGACCCGGGAGTTAGAAATTTCCGGGAAATACGTCGTTGGTTTTTTTTGTGATTTCCCGTTTTTGTG
Organism: Erebia aethiops; assembly: GCA_923060345.2. Classification (NCBI taxonomy): domain Eukaryota; kingdom Metazoa; phylum Arthropoda; class Insecta; order Lepidoptera; family Nymphalidae; genus Erebia; species Erebia aethiops. The sequence continues at coordinate 27,817,785 of OV281084.1, read as the reverse complement.
TACAGAGTATTTTTTTAACTTATCTCTTGAGAAATATTTGAGAACAAGTTGATCTCTTAACTTGTTTATTATAATTCTCCCTGACTACTAGGGCATGCATTCGGTGCTGTGTTTGAGTACCGGGAAATTTTGGACCGATATTGGCACGGAACCGGGAATTCCCGGGACTTTCGATACTTTCGATACTACCTTAAATTATCACAAAAACACGGCTAAGACATTACAGAAAGTATGAAATAGACCAAATATTACTGTTCATTAGGCGTTATACAAAAATTTATCGCATAATATTTCACACAGGAATATACTGAATATTACTATTCATTAGGCATTATACAAAAATTTATTGCATAATATTTCACACAGGACTGTAAATTCATGATTTTTTCATGTACTTGTACCATAACTCGCTTCGTTACAAATTTCAAAGTTTTATTGTAGTTCATAGGTTTTACAGAGATTGCGTCTTGAATGAAAATACACTTTGAAAAGTTGAAATTTTTTTTATCGTGATACGCTCATATGTAACTACTTTTATAGCAATTAGAAGCCAGTGCAAATATAAATTTACTACATCAAGCAGTTTATGAGAAACAAGCCTTGAGGCTTGGATACACGGACAACAAAGTGATCCTTTACGGGTCTTTTTTTATAGACAGGCGTACGTAGTAACCTCACCTCAAAGAATTACAAATGTTAATCTAAATCAACAATATTTTCCAACCCATACTCAGTATTCCCAAGAGAATCTCGTGAAGATGTTACTCTCTCCTATTCTGTGCCGTTTTTTGGTTTTGCCGCACGCTGATTTGGTCTCTACAATTATATTGGATATGGTACCTCTTATTATTTTTGGTATCCATTCACCGTCCTCCCCGTACGTATGGAGGATCCTAGGATCGAGGACCCTAGAATTTTCTAAAGACGTTTCCTATCAGCCATAAAGAGCCTCGTTACTGCTGCGTTACTGTCCAGGATTCACATCCATACATAAAGATTGGACTGTTCACAGTCTTGGTTTTTACATAACATTGTATGGAGAACTCCTGAGCATCTTAGGGAATTATGGATACGGATATCCATATTTTCTTTCCCTCTGCTATTGGTATAATTGACAGTGGAGTCAAAAATCAAAATTTAGTAGCCTCGGGCTTATGAGGTATATTTTATATTACAGTCTATCAATATTTTCCTGTCAATCTTCATGTGAAATTTATGAAAGTAACGATACAATTAACAGAATATAGCATAATCTACTGTAATTTATTATGGCTGAACAAATTTTATTCCAGTGACAGATCCATCAATTCATTGATCTTCAAAAAAGCTCTTCTCTGCTGGTAAATAATACTTACCAGAAAGACTAACATACGAAACTGTACGAAGTGGCAGTAAAATAATCGTTATAGCCAAAGTAAAAATAGGGGTTTTTAAACTAATACCTCGAATTTGTGAGCATAAAATACAGTATAGTGAATTAAATTATTGTAACATGCAGAAATATCCACACTTAATTAGAGAAGAATCGACAGAATGTATGTACTTCGAGTCTCAAAAGTATCAAAAGTACCGGTTTTATGGTGTGGAGAACCGGGACTGAAAATTATTCAGAAGTACCGGGAATTTTTGGTACCAGGAATTATCGGGAGCATGCCCTATTGACTAGGTACCTCACTCGCGCAGTGCTGAGCACTATTGTCTTAACGTGGGATGTACCGGGTTTAATCCCCAGCAGAGTGAATTTGGGAATTGGGCGTATTTTTGTAAAATTGTACATGAAATAAAATCGATGTTTTTTTTTCATCATGTTTTGTTAATTTATTGATAAATTTGTGTTTCTTAGTTATTTATCTTTATGAGCAGTAGCACTGTTTACAAATGTCATAATTTATTATATAACTTCTGAAATAGACAATGCTTTTTATTTTTGTTTTTGCAAGTAAGTTAGTTTACGATAAAAAATATACATTTAAATATAACATGACAATAACTTATATTTATGATAAATTGTCAATATTATAAGTATTTATGCAATACTAGCCGATGCCCGCGACTTCGTACGCGTGGATCGAAGTTTTGTGGTTCCCGCGAGAACTCTTTAATTTTTCGGGATAAAAAGTAGCCTATGTGCTATTCCAGACTACAATCTATATCTGTGCCAAATTTCGGCCAGATCCGTTCAGCCGTTGGGGCGTGATTGAGTAACAAACATCCATACATCCATTCATACATCCATACATCCATCTGTCCAAACTTTTTGGAGGATTTTTTGAGAGGACAATTTGTCAGTGGAACCTTGACAATTACTCAAAGGAAAAGTAAGGGCACTGATCACAATGTTAAGAATTATTGTACTTTCTTACCATAAAACTATAATAGTCGTAGTAGGTACTTTTGAGTATTTTAAACTCTTTATTCTTTATTTTGTACTTAAATTATGTAAAATGTCGTCTATAAAATATAAGTAGAACTTCCAACCAATGTATAGTATGTTAAATCACATTGTAAGAATGATTATAAGTAACAATATTTTTTTGCGTTTTGTCTTCTTCGATTCTCCCTTTCTGATATTTTATCTCACCTCGGATATTTTTCTTGTTCTAGATTTTACGAGCTCCAAGTGTTATTTTCTTATATATTATTGTTTGAACTTTTAAGAGTCCCTCTTTAATTTCTCTATATGCCGCCTTGTTATTTCGCCAGATGTCAGCGTCATTGTTACACCTGAATAATTTAATATATACAATACTCGTTTCCAATGCAAAACTCGGGGCCGTAAAAGCTTAACCGTGTACAAACCTTTAGAAATCCATTGAGTACCAATTTGTTCAATTGACTGACAATTTCGAAAGAGTTACTTAAAGGACCGTAATGAATTCACGGCAACAATATTTTCTTGCATTGTATTTCAAGAATTTAAATATTCTGAATTTTCTCTGGTCTGGCCTGGTAGGAGGCTTCAGCCGTGGCTAGTTACCAATTACCACCCTACCGCCAAAGACGTGCAGCCAAGCTATTTAGCGTTCCGGTAGAATGTCGTGTAGAAACCGATTAGGGATATGGACTAGTGTTTAATATAACTGCCATACCCCAAACAGGTTAGCCCGCTACCATCTTAGACTGCATCATCACTTACCATCAGGTGAGATCGCAGTCAAGGGCTAACTTGTATTTAATTAAAAAAAAACTGGATATAAGGTACATAAAAGTAGCAATAACTATTTTAAAAAAAATCCCGATTCTCGGGAATTCCCGGGAATCGGCCAATTTTATTCCCGTTTCCTTGAGTTGAAAATTTGCCGTTCCCGAGATTTATTTTTAATTTTGATTGAGTGGGATTTTTAAAAAGTTAATTTGTTTAGTTTCACCCAACCTAAGTCCAGTTAATTAATATAATAGGTTTTGCTTCGGACATAATATTGTCAATCAAACTTATAATTTTAGAGTACGGAAACAACGTACAAATTTGAAATTTTACATAAATTGGCTAATTTGCGGTTTTGGCTCTTACGAAGTTCTACCATATAGATAATTCTGTATGTAAAGATAAAAAATCATGACACCAAAATTGTATGATTTTCTTCGTTTTTTATTTTTGAGTATTTTTCAAACACTGTAAATAATACTATATGTCTGCAAAAGACTAGAAATTGATTTCAATTATCAATTTCCAACATCTTTTTGCTATTTAAATTTTTGAAATAACATCTGTATTTCTTGTTTCTGACAAAAAATTAATATCAGACTCTTAGTCGGTAAGTACATTATACTATATATAGCTCGATTACCACTGACTCACTCACTGACTGACTCACAATTATACTTGTAATTAACTCACGTAAGTAGTTTATGTAAATAAGATACTTATGTAACTCTAGATGATGCCCTCGACTTCGTCCACATGGATTAAGATTTTTTGACTCCCGCGGTAACTGTTTAATTTTCCAGGATAATGGTTCCGGGTAGCCTATGTCCTTCTCCGGGATGTAATCTATCTTTGTACCAAATTTCATCAAAATCGTTTGAGTAGTTGGGCCGTGCAAGCGTAGCAGACAGACAGACACACTTTCGCATTTATTATATTTTGTATGGATATTAGTATGCTGGGCTAACTAATGCCCGCGACTTCGTCCGCGTGTTTGAAGTTTTTTTTATTCCCGCGGGAACTCCTTAATTTTTCGGGATAAAAAGTCACTCTCCCTCAACTATACCCACGCCAAAAATAACGTCGAACCATTGCTCCGTTGCGGCGTGATTGACGGGCAATTCAATTAACAATCACACTTTCGCATTTATAATATTAAGTATTAAAATGGATTTGCACACGATATGCGATTTACAATAGGTATTTTGTCAATTACCTACTCATGTAAGAGACTTTGGTACGTGATTTACTCACTTACGTTATTCTATCAATTTCACAAATTTTGAGTTACCGTGTTTTGTCATCCGAGGGCATCCGTGACATGCTATGACAAGCGCGCGAAAATAAAGAAAACCGCGACGGGAGCGCCACCCGGCCGAAGTGGGCATAACTGGCGTGAGGGGTGAGGACTGAGGAGAGCCAACCTCTCGATTTGTGTTTTGATTTTAAGAGCTGACAGCGCCTTAAACAATAATTCTAATAGAATGCAAAGGTTTGGACTAAAATGAAAAAAAGAGTTAAGTTATGCGCGTTTTAAGAAATTAGTTAATATTACTTGGTATGGATTAAAACATAATAAGAGTTCACCATAATGTCCTCAATGATGTGAAGGAGGCCAATCTGCACTTGCGGCGTGATAGGCTATGGCCTAACCCTTCTCGTTTTGAATGGAGACTCATGATTTGATGATTTGACGACCTCCGTGGCGCAGTGTGTAGCGCTGTTGCCTTAACGTGCGGAGGTTCCGGGTTCGATCCCCGGCAGGGTCAATTTGGGAATTTATAATTTCTGAATTTTCCCTGGCCTGGTCTGGTGGGAGGCTTCGGCCGTGGCTAGTTACCACCGGCAAAGACGTGCCGCCAAGCGATTTAGCGGTACGATGCCGTGCAGAAACCGAAGGGGTATGTGTTTAATATAACTGTCATGCCCCTAACAGGTTAGCCCGCTACCATCTTACACTGCATCATCACTTACCATCAGGTGAGATCGCAGTCAAGGGCTAGCTTGTAGTGGAAAAAAAAAAAATTACCAGTATTACAGTAGCTGTGTTTCTTGCCGGCTCTTCTCAGTAGAATCATCTTTCTGAACCGTCCTGGTAGTCTTGACGTATCATAAGTAACACAAGTTGTCCTATGTGAAATAAATAAATCATTTCATTTAATTTCATTTACAAATTTCAAAACCCTATTTTACCCCCTTAGGGGTTGAATTTTTAAATATCCTTTCTTAGCGGATTCTAAGGGCACAATAATTATTTTTATGCTAAATTTCAGCCCGATCTGTCCACTGGTTTGTGCTGGGTGTTGATAGATCTGTCAGTCAGTCAGCTTTTTCGTTATATATAATATTTAGATTTCAAGAGAAGAAGAAGAATAAGATAAGAATATGTTTATGTAGGTACATCCAATAATGATATGGCCCTACCACAAGCCACCCTGACCTCAACATAGAGGTGGCTTTCCGAGTTCTCGCCTTTCATATATTTTAATATTGTTAATATTGTTGGCCATTCGGTGCTTATATACAACTGTTGCCTCCGCACAGCTTGACTTTGCATTTTGATAGGGAAATATATTGTTTGTCACGGAATAATATTATCTTTTGATATTACCATCAAATGACCAAATTTGCTAAAAGGGCTTGAAATTTTTACTAAAATCAAACTCAACGTGAGCGAAACTGCGGGCTTGTGCCCGCTTGTGTGCTTGTGTGCGGGCTAGTCATGTATAAAATATCTTATACAAGCACTTGTGCAAGTATATTTAAATCGAATTCTAAATTTTCCGGGACAAAAAGTATGTCCTTCCCCGGGACTTAACCTATCTCTTTACCAAATTTCATCAAAATTGGTTGAAAAAATGGGCCGTTAAAGCGTGTCAGAAAGACAAAAAGACAGACAGCCACACTTTTGTATTTATAATATTAGTATGGATTACTGGAAAAATTACGTGATTATGTTTAATTATGGTATTGTAATTATGTTTTCGACATTCGAGATAATTTATGGACCGTGCCAATCATCCGTTTGTTTTAATAAAGTTAATTTAAATGATGTTCAGTTTATTACAAAATACCGTATCGAAATTGACGATTAATAACAGATTTTAATTAAAAATTAATTAATTTAAAGGTTTGCTTGTTAAAAATGTGGTTTAAATTTTTATGTTGGAATTTTAAACTCGACTAAATGAGAATACAATTTTCTGTACGCATCTCTAAATCTTTGGTATTCTGAGTGTTTGAAGCAATTGAAAATTACTTGCTTTGCACTCAATGCACTTGTACAAAAAATATAAAGCACCTTTAGTTTAATTCTTAAAGGTGTTACGTTAGTCAATCCGCATTTGACTAACATGGTGTACTATTAGCCTAAACCCATCTAATTCTGACTAGAGTATCTTGGTCAGGACTAATGAGTGACTTGATGATCTAGATGATGACAGAGATCAAAAGGGAAATTATATAAAGGGAAACTGCAAAATAAAGCACGCTTTTAATGAATTAATTATTGCCCGCAGAAATCCAAACGAAGCACAACGGCAAGAAGCAGTGCTTCCTATTTCGAGGGAGAGAAACAAATTCAAGAGCATATTTTGGGACGAGTATGACACTCTGCATCAAAAGTACTTAGAAATTGGTAAGTTTTCTCATCTTTCGTTCGAGTATTGTTTTATTTTCAAGTATATTTAAGTCTGTTTTATTCGACTGCAGTTTATTTAAGTACCAGAATAAAGTTTATGTGCTGTAAATCATTATTCGTACAAAATTCATCAAATTCGTAAGTAATTATTAAAACTTGACTAGAGAGTACAAATATTAATATAGTATTAAGTATAAGTTGAGTTAATATTATATTAATTTTCACATGTTTTCAAAAGATAATTATTAATAATATTTCAGGCACTGTACGTGGGAATTATGATACCAATACCTAATAAAGTTATTTATGCCAAAAATCCTAATCCTCTAATATGGCTAATATTAGTAATATGGCTAATTCTGGCTAAAACTTGACATTAGGAAGGTTTTAGACATATGATGATCATAGTTTATCATTTATTTAGTAAAAAATAGATAATGCTCGCGACTTCGTGTGCGTGGATTAAGGTTTTCGATTCCCGCGAGAACTCTTTAATTTTCTGGGAGAAAAAGTAGCCTAAAATCTAGATGATGCTTTATTCCTATTATAATGGTATTAACCAAATACAATACGTTCCCAAAATTGCCAATGTTAGCTTATTAAATAATTATTTTAGCTTATGATAGAGATTATTGCCGCATCGTATTTTTGTTTGCCTTTGTTACAATGGTAATTGTTACAAAGGCAAAAAAAAAAACATAAATATATTTAAAAAATAATTTGGCATAAAAATAATTTCATAACGACATAGGACGAAATACGACGTTTTATTTATAGACTTATCCCAAGTAATTATTTTTTATCTCATTCAAATTATGCAATTTGATAAATTGTTTTCAATCAAAATACTGCAACTGCAAAAATTACAACAAATCAATGAATGTAAAATTCATTGTTTAATAATTTGCTTTGGTTGAAATATTGCAAATATAAGCGTATGATTAACGGCAGTTACCATTTTGCATAAATAAATATTTATTGTTGCGAAATTGATGATGTCGCAATGAAATTAACACGGTATAGCAAGCCTACAGTACGAAAATACTCAAACTCCTAGCCGGTGCTCCAAATTATTTGAAAACTCTATGTTCACTGTTAATACCAATTTTAATAAAAAGTATGTAAAGTGCTATCTCGACTATTCATGCAAACTCAAAATAGTAGTAATAAATTCATTATTTCATTATTATTCAGCGCAGCCATATTGCTTAACAGTTAGTGGCTTTCAAAACACAGTAGATCTTAATTTGGGAACAGAAATATCGTAAAAAAATATGCAAACGTTTTTGTACAGCGAACTGGTAATTTTACTAAATAAAGACTTTGATCATAAGAAATTAGCAAAAACCTCTCTAATGTTAAGTTATTTATACCAAAATGGAGAAGTTTACCATATATTTTTTAATTTATTATGAAAATTAATACAAAAAAATATGAAAGAATCATTAAAATATCTCAACAAATGAAAAAGTTATGGAAATTTAAAGTTGCACTTGCAAGTGGGGTGGTGTGATGTCACACCACCCTATCAACCGACTTTATAATGCCGAATAAAAGAAATAAATTGACTTAACATAACTGAATTGAATTAAAAGTACTTAATTTGTGTGTGAATATAATTTTGAAGTATTAAATCTCGGCTAGGTATTAAAACTCACTCACAAAATTTTTCACTCGAGTAAGATACAGCGATCGGTGTACATTAAATAATTAAACTATTAAATTAATTTCTCAGTCATTTATTGATGGATTTAAAATAAAACCACTGATTTATTAGATTTTATCTATATATTACTTCCGTTGTGTTAAATATGATATTCACAACATCATGAAACTTCTCCATTCCTACAATTAAAGTTGTGAACTGTACGATTTCCAAGCTGTGAAATTACTAACAACATAAAGCGAAGTTAAATGATAACTTTAATATTCAAACACGTCGATGACATTAATTAATAATATTGACTTTTTGACTTCCGCTTTATTTATTAACCGCAAATTTTCGCAGCCATTATTTGTAATTGTATTCAATCAGTAACAGACAACAGTGCTGATGAAATAAAATAATCCATTAATTAAAGTTCTCCGATGTAAAATAAAGGCAAATATTTATACTTTTATGATGTAGTATTGTATCGTTTATAAAATGGTTAAATAATTTTATGAACAGATCGGAAAGCTCAACATCTTAGCGCTGAATTTTTGAACTCAGAGTTACGTTAACCTACGAATAAATTTGAAAATTTGGCAGAATTCCAATACATCTTCTGCCAAAACTTCAAGTTTTAATTTTAAGTTAACGTTACTCGGAGTTGGAGAAACAGGCCCTTAATAACCTAATGATAAACAACTAATATACCTAACAAACCAATAGTAACAATGACCAATAGTAAAGCTTTAAACTTAATAGAAAGGTTCACCAAAACTTCGTTTTCAGGGATGAAGCCTCGCATGAAGAACCATTACCGAGCCCACCAACTGTCCGTTTGGTTGCGGCTAATCCCGGAAATCCATCGCGCCGGGATGAAGGACGTTGTCGCCAAACACAACCTATTCCGCAACCACAACGACCCCGGACTGTACGACGGCTTAGTTCGACCCGATCCCCTCACTCGGGCGAACTATTACGACCCCACGCTAGAACTATATCGACGGCCCTACAACATCAGCCTCGATATACCTACAACTACGATAGAGACTTATGTAACCACTTGCATCAGCGTCATGTCGCCCCGACCTGACTCGCTTGTCACTCAAAGTCAGACCAACAACTCCCGGGTTCAAGACGTATCCAATTTAGAGGCAGCCGGCTACACGGCGTATTCCACAGCTCTTAGCGTTACAATAGCTATAGGATGTTCTCTATTAATCCTAAATGTCCTCATCTTTGCCGGAGTTTATTATCAAAGAGATAAGACGAGATTGCAAGTGAAAGCTCTGCAACAGCAAAAGAGGAATCACAATTCCACGTTCGATAGCGTCTCGTCGAAACATCCGCACTATTTCGTCGGGCATTCTCAAAGTTCGAGCACGATTGTGGACATCGATCATCAGGACAAGAACGCAATTATCGCTATGACGAACCGCGTGCCACACTTCACGAATGCGAACTGTCCGAATGTGTGTCACACTGGAATTCAAATGTCGAGTTTGACGCAGAAGTCGAGCCCGACTAGTAGGGGACAGTGCACAACGCTCCCGAGAAAAGTGGGGTTCAGTTATCAGACTCAGATTTGTAATGCGTCGAATTGCATGACGCTGCCAAAGAATGCGACTTTCGTGAGTGGAACAAACTTGCCTGATGTGCAGGCTCAAACAGGTCAGTTGCAGACTCCAGGGAATGGCTCGGTTCCTTCTTCCTCCCCGCCTTCACAGCACTTCTCCCAGAAGTCCAGGGTTCCTCAAGCAGCCATGTCCGAAATGAACGTATGAGAAATGGAAGATATTTACAATTATGTCTAAAGTGAAAGTGATAGTGATAAACACTGGATAATATTGCTGGCACTGAACAACGCATAGTTGTAAATATCGTGTAGAAAAAAACTGTAAATAAAGTGTAAGTGCGGGAAAAGTAACAGGTAAATGTTAAGGTTATAGATGTATCATGATTAAACTGGCGTCATTCTTATATACGTATATATTAAATTAATTCATTACCCTGTAAATATGGCCACTTCCATTTTAAATGGATTTACGAATAAATTATCACTTTCTTATTGTTATTTTTATGTGTTATACTTTATCCATGATCTAACCAAATGTTAAAATGAAAGTAAAAACAAAATGTCAAACACTGAATTGTTAATGTCCTAACTTTAGCTTAGTCATTTAATGACATCATTGTAAAAAAAATAGTACCTAAAGACTGTATTACTATAATAGTTACTTAGACTCGATTTCGATTGCAGTGTCTCCTTCGCGTTTTATCTACAGTGGAATGATATTTTATTCCTGGAATATACAGAATATTTTCAGAGTAAATTCAGTAAATTGCACACTTGATGTTATCAGTCAAGCTGTTAAACTATTTGTCTTTGAAGAAAATGTTCCCTGTTCTGTATTTGGACACTACAATGGGAATCATATTATTATCTTATGGTCTCATAAATAAAAATGTAGCACTTTCACATTTAATAACTTTGGGAAAGTTTACGAATTTTATTTGCGAGACCCTTAAAAGTTTTCGTGTCAAATCCGTGTTAAAATGTCTACCAACCGGTTATACGTAACTATATTCATCAAAAAACATTCGTCGTTTTTTTTTGAAGATTCAGCCACCACATTTTATGCCGTGAGTTTACACGGCACGAAAAACCTGAGTTTCTGATTTTAGAGAATCTTTTGGCTAGTTGACGAGGCTGTCATATTATTTATTTGTGTTGATATTCTGGGTCTTGTCTTAAAAAGTTGGAAACTCTTGCTAATAACATTTGTTGAGTAATAGATACTTCGAGTAAAAATCGTCTAATTGAAGAATGAACGCGCATCGATCAATCATCATCATCATCATCAGCCGTTGTGCATCCACTGTTGGACATAGGCCTCTTTAAAGTAGCGCCAACGTGCTCTGTCTTCGGCTTTTCATCCATGACATCCAATCGATGCCAGCCACCCTCCGGATATCATCGCTCCACCTTGCTGGGGGGCGCCCTACGCTCCGTTTACCAAGACGCGGTCTCCACTCGAGGACCTTTCGACTCCAACGTCCATCGGTCCTTCGACACACGTGACCAGCCCACTGCCACTTCAGCGTGCCAGCCCTAAGAGCTATGTCGGTCACTTTAGTTCTTTGGCGAATCACTTCGTTCCGGACTTTATCCCTCAAAGAAATTCCGAGCATAGCTCTTTCCATAGCACGCTGAGCGACCTGTAGTCGGTGTACTAGTCTCGCTGTCAGTGTCCACGTTTCGTTTTTTCGCATCGATCAAGGTTCGCGCCATTTGTACACTAGATAGCGAACAGGGGGCTTACTACCATCGCTTTAAGCAGTATTATTTTGAGATAGTTGGTGCTTCTGTTTCAGAATTATAATCCTTATTTTAGTTACGTCACGTAAAACTGCAATTTTAAAAAGATGCTCAGAGCGATGGTAGTTAGTTCACAGATCCGGCTACAGAATTAATGTTTAAAAAGCCGGTTAGTTTTCTAAGCTGCTTAACATATTGTGAGCGTAAAAACTTTAGAGACGCGTTCATTTTAAGTTTAGACGATCTATACAACGCAATTTTTTTTAAATAAAAAGCCGCATATTATATAATTATACTAATTTATTATTTTGTATATTAACAAAAAATAACGTATTCAATGGCAAGATTAAATCAACTGTGAAAATTTGTAGCACTGTATTGTGTTACATAACCGGTGCATGTTCCGTTTTACATAACAGAGAATTCTCTCTGTGTCTCCCAATTTCCATTTTGTGTAAATCCTTATTTAATTATTCAATTTCTTCCCACTGTTAATGCAGGCGTTCATTGCATACCGTACTCATAATCACAATCGCTTTCAAATTTTGGGCAGTATCTGGTTCGATAGTAATAATTTTATTATTTATTGATGACATTGGACGGGTTTCGAACAGTTTTCAAAAACATAATATTTTAAAAAGAAAATAGATGACTTTCGATTTAATTTTTAAAGTTGTTTATGTTGTAATTTTAGCTTCTTTTGTAGATATTTGAATTCAATTGTTATAATTTTATGATACATATTATTAGATTATTTAAAATTAAGTAAGATAAATTAATATGTTAAAATGTAACGTGATTATAATTCGAACGATGTATTGTCCAAAAAGGCTTTTTAAACTGTTACAATTAAATCCACGGTGACTACAAGTGTGTTACGCAATTACCCTGCCAGATGTCGTCTCTTCGATCACTGATTTAATTAATTATTGAATTAAGTATTCGAATCGGAATACCTAATGGTCTGTTTAAAATTTTTGTTTTATGAAAATTTTATACAGAAATTTATACTTGAAAATTAATTATTAAAGTTCTAAATTTGTATTTCGACGTTATAATATTTATTGTGAGTTGGAAAGTATCTTTGTTCTGTTGATTTGTTCAGAGGTCTATTATCACAGAATCGTGCTCCATCAGGGATGCGGCATAGTAACGTAAAATTATTAATTTAGTGCTGAATTCTAAGCACAATAAATTCAGAAACGCTCTCTTGTACCGGCCCTTAAGGGTAGAAATGCCTTAGCAACTGCAATTCACCAGCGATTAAATAATCCTTGACAGTAAGCTAAAATTGCCGCATAGTAATTATGTGCGCGCATTCTTTTTTGAGTTAAAGAAGCATGCTATCTCAATCAAAATAATTTTTTTGTAATCAATTTATAGCAGGATAATATATATTATATAATAAATGCATTATCGCATGCTATTTCTATGGAGTAAAATAGTTTTTTTTAAGTTCCTTAATAATATGATAAATCAAGGCAGCTTTTATTGATTGTAGGCATTTAACCTTCCATGCTGTTTGACCCTCATTATTTCACGTGTGTGTGTAGACATAATGAAACATGAAATAATGAAAAATGTAATCGTTGTAGATATTTTTCAAAGATTACGGACCAGCCACATCCCTGTCACAGCACTGCTCTGGGGCCAAACTGCCAACGCTTAAAGGCATATTCATTCATTATTGTCGACTTTTGTGTTTTAGAAGTTTTATTACTTCTACTTATTTTTGAAACATTAAGGTACGTGTCATCAAGTTGTCGTTTTAAGTAATATTGCTTAAGTATTGCTTTAACCGTTCGCAGTATGGCCCCTGTAATAGATAGATTTTAAAATGAATTTATATAATTTAGGTGCTCTTCTTATGTGTATTCGAATGTTCGTATAGATTTCGACAATCGATTTACTCATCGATTAATAATTGTTAATTATTTATTTGAATAACTAAATAATAATTATGTTATCTAACCGTTACTACTACGAATCTTATGACAAGTATTAAGTAACGAGAATAATAAGATGGAATAAAGTCATGACAAATTGAATGTTTGTTTTATAATTTCCCACTCTACTTTCAATATTTTATCAACTTATGTTAAATAAATATTAATATATTATTCATCGTTTAAGCTATTTTTTTTTTAAATTTTAACTTAAGTTTATGCTAGGTTTTGGGAGTATCACAACTTAGCACAAGTTTCAGTTTAAAACATTTGATTGATTGGGTTGATTTTTAACCAAAGATGTAACAGTATGAAGGGACAAAAAAACGCAATATCAGTAGCTACCGTAAAGGCAACCGGTGCAAAGGCATCCTTATTACCGGAAAGATGAGACTGCAATTTACTATCTTTCGGAAATAAGTAAGTACACGCTCAAATTTTCTTTTATTATCTTTAATAAATCTAAAATCTAAATATTATACAAACTATACAATAATTTTAAATCAAATCCTTATACACATACTAACAAAAATAAAAATAAAACCCTAATCAAAAAGACCACCCCTGGTTGCCCCTGGGCCAAAGGTACCCATTAAACTTGCAGCAATGCCACGCTGAATGGCGATGGATAACCTTTGAACCAGGTAGGAACCAGAACGTGGGTCACAGCCCCAGTCCCTCAAACGACAGCCTTAATTGAAATAATTATAATACAATACAAATACAAATACAATACTTAATCCTACCTTAGTAAAATTACAATTACAAAAGTGTTTGTTGGTTTGTCTTAAAACAAATCAACGAATACGTATTTTCTTGGCATGAGCATAATATGGATATTTTTAACTAAATAGTGACATAGGATAGTTTTTTACTCAGATACTAAAAGAATTTTCGCAGCATTTTGTAATTTTATGGGCAACTCGTCATAGCAGCAGAAATCATCGCTTGAAAGGCTTCTATCAACTCTATCAACCCCGCAGGTAAGTCTTCAATCTAGTTAATGTCTAATAACGTTCCAGTAATGCAACGCACGTGATAGCAAGAGTATCATTGAAGGGGTAAATAAATAAGTATTATATTCAGCATTTAAATAAAACGTCACGCCTTAGCTTAATCGCTCTTTAATCACAACTGTTCCTTAACTCTTTAGCCTAGTGGCACATAATATCATTTGGTCGATCAACAAAGGACTTAAGTCTATAATGTGTGATTGTGGTCAAGCGTAAGCCTATGATGAATTTAAAAAAAAGTCTAGCTTACACATTAACTTAAATACGTCCTTATCTCTATGGTATTATGGTTAATTATGTCTAATCGAGCGCCGGAGGTACGCAGTGGCTATCACACGCATATACTTATTCCACAACATGATAATACTATGTACCTACTTGTAATGTACAA
This sequence comes from Erebia aethiops, assembly GCA_923060345.2. Classification (NCBI taxonomy): domain Eukaryota; kingdom Metazoa; phylum Arthropoda; class Insecta; order Lepidoptera; family Nymphalidae; genus Erebia; species Erebia aethiops. Next base: position 27,802,683 of record OV281084.1, on the reverse strand, counting down.
CAAATCAATGTTAGTATTGATTCTGGTCTCATGTTAGCACAGGTATCTGGCGATAGATTTGCAGTACCTAGAACTAGGTATTTGATAGGTAAGCGGTGATAGACGTGAAAGAGCGTTTTTTAGTTACATTACTGTGTATTGCCTACTTACTTCAATAATTATAAATTTTGTAATTATTTTAATGTGAAACCGTTGAATGTTTTTACTGGCTCTTCTCGGAATCCGCTGACGACCTGTGGTTATAAGTGGTTATAAGTGGGAGGTCCCTGGTTCGATTCTCGGTAGGGTCAATTCGAGAATTAATAATTTCTGAATTCTCTGGTATGGCCTGGTGGGAGGGTGCGGCCATGGTTACCACCTTACCGGTAAAAGACGTGTTGACAAGCGGTTTAGCGTTCCGGTACGATGTCGTATAGAAACCGATTAGAGGTATGGGTTTAATATAACTGCCTTATCATAATAACATAACAAACATTTAATATAACAGGTTAGCCCGCTACTATCTTAGACTGCACCATCACTGACTTAACATGACGATCCAAATGCACTTAGGTACAAAATGAAATAAAAAAACATTTCAATTTGAATAGCTAGTTGTTAAGACTTCTGAGTTATATACATGCGTTTTAAGTAAGTTTCTACCTACTCGTATAACGGTGAAAAAAAATCGAGAGGAAACCTACATGCCTTGATGTCCTCCAAAATATTCTTTAAAGTGTGTGAAGTCTGAGAATCCGCACTTGGCCAGCATGGTGGACTAATGCACGGTGCCCTTCTCATTCTTGAGAGAGACCATTGCTTAGTAGTGAACCTTGAAGATTTCAGTGTTGCAATTAGAACACTTAAAAGTAAAATAAAAAAGTGTGGTGTGCAATTCACACAAGGCCGAAGTGAAACTTCAGAAAACTAGCCTACAAGAGAATGAGACAAATATAACTTATATTCTACCTCGTTCTCTCGTAGGATAAATCCTACTATAAATATTAAATATACGAGTATTTGTCTCTTTTTGGTGTCGCTTTTACGTTTCATCGAATTTTCAAATCACAACGATTCTAAAGAAGTTTCAATAAAAAAAATATGCAAGGAAAGTCAAAGTGAAAATTTGAAGGCTTAGTACCTACTACCTATAAAGTACGAGTATAAAATACTGAGGAAGTGAGCCTCAAAGCGCCTCAATGGAGCTCATGTTAGACTCGAGTGCTCAATAACTCTTACGCCCGCGCATGTTTGCTGATATTAGGGTCACTGGCTTAATAGATTTTTTTTTCAATAGATTTTCATCATCATTTTCATCTGAGCACGATTCTTCTCTCAGAATGTTAAGGTTATTTCCGTATTCCACCACGCTGGGCTAGTGTATATTGGTGAACTGCACATACCTTTAAGAACCAGCACCTGTCTGTCTGCTACGCTTTCACAGCCCATCTATTCCACCGATTTTGATGAAATTTGGTACATAGATAGGTTGTACCCTGGGGAAGAACATAGGCTTTTACTTTTTATCCCGAAAAATTAAGGAGTTCCCGCGGGAATCGAAAAAACTTAGTCCACGCGGACGAAGTCTCGGGCATCTTCTAGTAGTAAAAAAACCTTACACCTGCATAGGTAAAACGACTTAAAAAATCTCGACACAAAAACTAGAAAGCTGTTGTGGTGAAAATTTTTAAACACAGTTTGAGAATTTTCCGCCGTAAAAAAAGAAAGGAAAACTAAAATGTCGGCAGCCCTTGCTCTCTGCATACGTTGCAGCCTAGAAGCACTCTCGAGCTAGCCCGAGAGCTTGTTATTTGGGTCAAAGTATTATATAGGCTTGTTCTTATAATCTGCGAAAAATGGAATTTGATCTACATTTACCTGTACTTTCTAGAACCAGTATATCACCTATGTGTTCAAAATTTAATTACGTGAATTGTATTGTTGTTTTTTCTGCTGATCAGTGGCTAGTTCTGATATCTGTGATACATGGTATTTGGTCATCACTTACCTGCCTACTTCTAGGACCATTATCACCTAAGCGATCACTCTCAGCGATAATTGCCTCGTTGGTCTAGTGGTTAGCATGTTCGATTGCGGCCGACGAGGGCCCGGATTCCACTCCCGGGTCGGGCCATAATTGAGTATTGGATTTTTCTGACTAGAAATTCTCAGTACTAGCCCGGAGTTAGGAAGCTGGAGCAGCGTGGTGGGTCTTAGTTCTAAATTCCCTCTTCTATGAGAGTGGAGGCCTGCGCCCAGCAGTGGGACGTTAATGGGCTGTAATGGTGAATCACTCAGGTAATCCTAATTAAAATAAGAGTTGAATCGCATTATTGTTTTTTGCTGCTCAGTGGCTAGTTCTCATACTATCTGTGATAAATGGGATTTGATCCATACTTACCAGCAATTTTAGAACTAGGAGGTATCACTCAGGTATACCACTGAGTTGATAAAAGTGAAATTAGAAGTCAAATAATGTTTATTCAATATAGGTAGCTACACTACACTTATTGACGTCTAGTTATTTATAAAACATAATGGTGATAATCAGTAACGGTATCTTAAAACTAAAGCTACGAGGGTTCCAAACGCGCCCTGGTCTGAGAAGAGCCCACAACAAACTCATCCGTTTTTTTTTCATTATCACCATTTGAAGTTGAATCACATTACTTTTCTCTGTTGGTTAATGGCTGCTTGTTCTTAAACCTGTGAAAAATGGAATTCGATCTACATACCTGCAGTCTCTAAAATCAGTATCATCTAGATTCTAGATGATCATAATTAGGTGAATCAAGAGTAGAATTGCATTAGTATCCTTCACGTGTCATCGGCTTTTTATCGTGCTCATATAAAACTATAATTTCCACAACCCATATCCATGTCGTGGACAAATCGTAGAATTTATACTTCTATACTAATATTATAAATGCGAAAGTTTGGACGGATGGATGTTTGCTACTCAATTAGTTACGCCAGAACGGCGGAACTAATCTGGATGAAATTTGGCACAGAGGTAGATTATAGTCTGCAATATCACATAGACTACGTTTTATCCCGGAAAATAAAAGATAACCGAAATCACGGGCGTCAGCTAGTTGATCATAATTATTTTCATAAGTCAAGCTTTTATGAAATGGAGGCGAGGGGGAGATGAATTGAGCACCTGTGAAGTCTCTTCGGATAAGTTAAAATGTTTTATCAATAAAACAAAATGAAAGACATTTTAATTAAATTCTTGATAACCCATAGGCCGACGGTTTAACTCGCGTATCGCCTGCGCGGTAAGAAGGGAGCGGGGGAGATGTTAGCGGATGGGTGGGTGATACTTATTATTTTATTCTTTACCAACAATGTCTATCTCGAGATAAATCTTTGGATTATTGACTCCGTGTGTAGCGTTACCCGCCCCCGCTCCCTTCTTACCGCGCAGGCGATACGCGAGTTAAACGGTCGGCCTATAGGCACACTATTATTATTTCAAGGCTCCAAGCAATTAGTCCTAACTAGCTTATGCCCGCGACTTTGCCCGCGTGGATTGAGGTTTTTTGGTTCCCGCGGGAACTCCTTAATTTTGCGGGATAAAAAGTAGACTGTGTGCTAGTACAGAATATAATCTATCTCTGTGCTAAATTTCTTGCAGATCCGTTCAGCCGTTCAGGCGTGATTGAGAAACAAACATTCATCCATCCAAACTTTCACGTTTATAATATTAGTATAATATATGTATAAAAGTATAGTCAACTATGCAGGTACAAACAAATTGCATTCGCTGGAGCAAAGCGCTTGACCTAAAAGTGTACCGGCTACAGATTAGCTAGTATACTTGTGACTAATATCTTTCAATTTTATAGTTATAGTCCGTCAAACTTATCTGGCCCGGTGGCCAAAATTGGAACAAATTTATATGCCTGTTTAGTTTTTTTTATTATTTTATTTTTACTATATTATATTATATACTTGTTAGACTGTGTTAAAAAGCATTTGTTAAGTCGAGGTTATCGATCACTATCGATGATTTTCTGAATGACAAAGTTGCATGGAAGCAACCGGGCTCGCACCCAGTGACCCACAAGTCAGTGTAACGTAATGTATGTGTTGTATTGTTACTTATTGTAACCTTTTTCTTTTTTAAGAAAAGAGCTACTGCTGAGTTTCTTGCCGGCTCTTCTCAGTAGAAACATCTTTCCGAACCGGTGGTAGAGTCTTGACGTATCAAGTCACAAGTTGTCCTACATGAAATAAAGAAAGACGACAGCGTCTTTCTTTATTTCATGTAGGACAACTTGTGACTTGTGACCCGGTCAGATAATTTAGACGGACTATAATATTGCCGACGTATTTTTTACTTCTATTAGGTCTAATCCATACAGACATAAGTGTGAAAATAAACTACTCTCATGACGAAATGTCAGTGTGAATCGTCACGCATTTTTATATGGAGCTGCACACGCTGATCTTTTTTTTTATATAAGCGCAAACACACACGTAGTATGTTTTTGCGTCTGCCTGTTAATTCAAGTGCGATTGCTTATTTACTGAGAAACAATATCAGTAGTTTAACGGTTGAACTAAGTTGTAGGAACATTTTTACGGCCCATGCGTTCTGATTTTGACGAAATTTGGTACTTTTAAGATCTATCTGATGCCCGCGACTTCGTCTGCGTGGTTTGAGGTTTTTGATTTGGAACTCTTAAATTTTTAGGCATAAAATAAAACCTATGTGCTATTCCAGACTATAATCTATCTCAGTGCCAAATTTCAGCCAGATCCGTTCAGCCATTGGGGCGTGATTGAGTAACAAACATCCATACATCTATCCAAACTTTCGCATTTATAATATTAGTAAGATAAGATCAATCAAAATCAAAGGCTACTTATGTTAATACGGATATGAGTACGGAATTTTTGAGGAACCTAAATACACGCATCAAAATTCATAGCCTAATGAAATACACAGAAGAGTATTGTACAAACTAAAAAGAAGTTTTGTACGTAAACTAAATATTATATTAGAGAAAATTTGTCCTATGTCCTTATTTACTTTGTCCAAACATCTAGCAAAAGGTTGGAAAGGTTTCCGAACTACAACTAAACTGAAGGTAAACAGGGACCCTGTATTTTGCTTCATTATTATTTTACTAGTGTAATGTATCACAAACTAGCAACGCGAGAAGGGCATGGAGTTGTCGAGATACTAGAGTAGCAATGACTAGTAAAATGTACTTAGAAAACCTGTATTAGCATGGATGACGCAAATTGTAATTTTATTATTATTAAAGTAAAAGGGTTAACATATTATATTAATATCCATTCTAAAATAAATAAAAATAAATAAATAAATAAAATATAAATATTAAGTTAAAAATATTATTTACTCAAATTATCGTCCAAAGACTTACCCATTGAACTAGGCGAGCTACCGGAGAGACGTCACGTGACGCGGCGCGATACGACGCCATAGAAAATAACAAACCTGTCTACGCGCGTAGGCCACGTGAAGGGTCAGCTACTGTTTAGTACAGTCGCGGTGTCGCGTTTGTCACTCACAAAACAACGACAACGGGTTACATTCCTTTCAACATAATAAGGCCTTTTTGACGCACAATTTATGAAGTTTGCTGCTCTTTGATTCCGAACTCAATGGAAAAAGGAAAATAACTACGTCAAAGGTTCACTTTATAAAGAAAATAGTTCCTTAAAAGCTCTTCGTATTAAAAGGACGGGGTCGTTCGTTAACACCTTTTGACTTAAATGCTTTCTCCTTTCTTTTGTGTAAGTGAAATTTAATCCCCCGTTGGACAACGCTTTTATTAAAGTTGGTCACGTAGACGTACCATAATTGTTATGTTTATGTTATCACAGGATGTTATCGCGTCCTGGGTGGGAAGTCTATTGTTTTTATTTTAAAAGTTTTATTAAAAGTTTCTTGATAATAATATTAAACAGCATTCTATTAAGCTTCACTTTCATATGATAAATGTGTTTGTTGGTTTGTTGGTTTATCCTTTAATCACGCCACAACGGAGTAACGGATGATGTGATTTTTGGCATGGGTACAGTTGAGGACCTGGAGAGTGACATAGGCTATATATAGTGACATATTTTTTATCCCGGAAAGTTAAGGAGTTCCCGCGGGAATCAAAAAAACTTAAACCACGCCGACAAAGTCGCGGGCATCGGCTAGTTATGTATAAATGGTTTCAAATCTTTTGATATTATTGATATTTTATTTGAATAAAAGAAAAACATTTGAATTTTGAAATTTGAAATCTTTTGATACATTTTCATTTACTTTTAAAGAACTTCGCGCACATTTTCTCATGTTGTCATGATATTATAATATTAATGAGAGCATTCTGGACGTCTTTTCTTACTCGGACTTTAATTTTGATGCCGAAAAGGTACTTCTCACCTGAGTGCGTAGGTTGGATGATAAAAAAAAGAATTAAAGACCAAAAATAATTCAACAGTGGTGTAACAAACAAACATTTAACATACTGTTCTAAATTGTGTTTAAGAGTCAAGTTTTTTTTATAAAATTTGTCGATTAATTTATTCATCTTTATACTAATACTTATTATAAATGCGAAAGTATGGACGGATGGATGATGGATGGATGCATGCATGATGCATGGATGTTTGTTACTCAATCACGTCAGAACGGTAGAATGGATCTGCATGAAATTTGGCACAGATATAGATTATAGTCTGGATTAGCACTTAGAATACTTTTTGTCTCGGAAAATTAAGGAGCTCCCGCGGCACCCAAAAAACCTCAAAACACGTGGACCAAGTCGCGGGCATAAGCTAGTAGAGACTAAAACAGAAGAATATCTCTGGGAAACATGCAGCTTGCAATATGCACCGCCCGCTTGTACACTGTTCTTTGGCTTTTTATTATGAAGGCGCGCAAACTAACGCAACAGGTAAAAACGTCGTTCTTCTCCGACGCAGGCGGTACGCCCTGTCCTGTCATTTTGTCCTGTCTGGTCGCTAGTGTGTTTTTGTGCTAATCCGCGAGAAGGGAATTGTAAAAACTACAAACAAGCACACTTTCTAAATTATGTTACTAGTACTAGTATGAATTGTTATTAGAAGTAGTTGATATTCGAAATTAGATTAAGATTTTTTTTAATTTTCGCAATATACTTAAGGGAATTTTCATAAATTATTATTGAAGCATTTTGTAAGAACTTGTAATTTCTCAAAGGCCCACCGGAAATCTACTTACAAACTCGTTCTCGTAAGCCCGCATACAATTTTAATGGTAAATCACGGAAATTGAATAAGTCAGAGCTTTTAAATATTTGCTCGTTAAAATTTCGTGCCGTTTCCGTTTATTAATTTAATTTCTTAGCATTTTAATTTTTATCGCCATAGGCAAAAAATAGAGAAAATATGATCTCTAACTTGCTGTCCTAGGTGAAGCGACAATCGCGCCAACGCGACGCGATGCGACACGACGCGACAATATCAAACCGTGGCTAGAATATAGAAAAGAGATACAGAGGTTTAAAATTTGTTTGAAAATCTAAAGGTGTGGCAATGTTATTTGTTGGCCAATAGGGAAAGCGTGTCAGCAAATCAGAGGCGATAAAATAATAATTTTATCTTAATAGGAACTTTTTGACGTCAAATTGTCTCGCACAACAACAAGTGCTCAAGTTATGTGATATTGTTAACAAGTTGTCAAAGTTCTTGTAATATCCTGTGAAATTAATTACGCCGTGAACTCATCAATGCAAAGTTCTGAAATACCTGCTAAATTTAACGGCCTGTTACCTTTGATATACATTTTCGAAGATTCACAGTTCTTGGAATTGGAATGATTTTGATCAGCAGTACATGTTATATGTATGCATGTTTTTTTTATCTAGGTGTTTAGCCGTAGCGCTTTAATTATTGAACCGATTTAAATGAATAAGATATCAATCGATTCGTTATTATGTTCCAAATGACATTTTACACGAAATAAATCGATATGACGGATTTTACATCCCAAAAAGTGGGGGACAATTTTTTTTTGTGGTCTCTGTTACAGCCTTTCATTAATACTATTTATTTTTTTGAAAAATATTGACTGTAAATAGATCAAAACATTGCACACATAGAATTCTATGATACTATCTAGTACGAATCGCGCATTGATTTCTACCACAAAACAAATTTATTATTTTTTTCAATTATTCACGTCAGACTAGTATCTCTGGTTACGTATGTCAATGGTTCATCAAAGATCAAAAGCGTACTGAAGCAGTTGAGGAGGCATCTTGGAAGTATATTAAATTGACTCGAAACTAATCGGATTCGTGTTCCTCCTCAAGGCGGTGAGTCAAATTGGTTTCTGTTCAGTAGTTTATTTTGAATTTTCTTTAATCAGGAGTATAATCTGTCTAAACTTTAGACTATCAGTAGCAAACTTTGGTTCTTGGGTCAACATGCTTCAATCAGTGCAATGGAATAAAACGCACTAACGCAATTATGGTACGCCACTAGACTCCTCCACTAGGCAACGCCGCTGAGTTACGCCACGGAGCTACGCCACAAAGCTACGCCACAGAGCTACGCCACGGAGTTACAATACGGAGCTACACCATTAGCTACTCCGCTGAGATAAGCCACATAGCTACGATACTGATCTACGTCAGGGGCTACGCCACGGAGTTACGCCACGGAGTTATAATACGGAGCTACGTCATGAGCTATTCCGCTGGGTTATGCCACATAGCTACGGTACTGATCTACGTTAGGGGCTACGCCACAGAGCTACGCTACGGAGATACAATACAGAGCTACGCCATGAGCTATTCCGCTGAGTTACTTTACGGAGCTACGCAGCAATGCTACTTTTTAATGAGGTATATTATTATTTGCAGCCTGTAGTGTTGCAATGTTGGACAAAGGCCCCCTTTCCTCCTTCCATTTATCTCGGTCCATGTAGTTGTTTGGGGCCAGTCCTCCATAAAGGTATCGAGTTCGTCACACCTCGGCCTTCATCGACGTCTTTTTGATCTTTATGGCACATAGTGTGAGGTATGGATTATAATATAATTATAATATAATTATAATATATTTATAACGAGCTGACCCGGCGAACTTCGTACCGCCTTAGTATGCAAAATTAAATGTATATTTTTTTTTTTTTTTTATTGCGTGATAGGCTTGCGCTTGACGACAATCATGCTTAGTGCAAAGCAATGATGAGGTCTAGGTTGGAACGCGCTTGCCTAGAAGATGCCTATTCACTCTTTCCTTGAAGGTACTTAAGTTATAAGTGGCAGGAAACACGTGCGCTGGGAGGGTGTTCCACACCCTAGCGGTTCGTATCAGAAACGTGGAGCAAAAACGCTTCGTGCGAGCAAATTGGACGTCAACCACATAAGGGTGCCAACGCTCACGGTTTCTCGCTGTTCTGAGGTAGAACGGAGAAGGAGGAACAAGGTTATGAAGTTCCAGAGCACACTCGCCATGGTATATCCGATAAAAAACCGATAAGCAGGCGACATTGCGTCGGTGTTGTAGACTGAGCAATTTCGCCTGCGTGAGTGATTGATCGCCAATTATTCTTCGGGCCCGGCGATCTATCGAGTCTAATGTATCGAGTTGGTACTTGGCGGATCCATCCCAAAGGTGGCAGCAGTACTCCATGCCAGAACGAACTTGTGCCTGATAAAGAGTGAGGCGCTGTTCCGGCGTGAAGTACCGCTTCACCTTGTTCAGGATACCAAGTTTTTTGGCAGCTGTTTTGGCCTTTGACTCGATACATTTCCCGAAATTGAGGTTGGGAGAGATGTCAATACCCAAGAGCTCAATGTTATCACTAATCGGTACGGATATACCATGTATATTTTTCAATATTTCTGAGAGATTTTCTTAATATTTTTTTCCGTAAGAACCTTCTCCTAATAATAACAAATACAACAAAAAAAAAATTAGTGAAATCGGTCCAGCCATTCACGCGTGATGCCGTGACCAAGGAAAACGGGTTTCATTTTTATATATATAGATATATTATCTAGGCAAAAAAGTACTCACAAATTGCAAATTACAATTGAGTTCAAATAAACGAGAACTAGTGAGGAATAAAAATAGGCACAATAGGCTCTCATTACTTCAGCGGATCTGATTTACTAACAAAGGTCGGATTGGAGTTCTCTACGGAGGCTCGTTATAGGTTCATTAATTTAAATCGTGAGCTTAAAGTAGGTTCGCTTAGAACATCGTGAAATATCAAATCATCGTTATGATATTTTAATTGCTGGTAGCTTTAGCTATTTGCGTAATGGATTACTAAACGAGAGTTTAATGAAATTCAACGTAATTCTATATGCCCTGTGCAATTGGGATGTTGCGTCGGTAAGTATGTCCAAAATAAATTATTTTTGAAGTGAAACTTCTTTAGAATCGTTGTGATTTAGAAATTCGATGAAACGAAAAAGCGACACTAAAAAGAGACAAACATATTCATAATAGGATTTAGCCTGCGAGAGAATGAGATAGAATACAAGTTATATTTATCTCATTCTCTTGCAGGCTACTTTTCATAAGTTTCACATCTGTCATGTGTGAATTGCACAATATACACACTTTTTATTTTGAAACAAAATTACAAAGTTGTTTGAATTTTCTCTTTCACTAACTTTAACTAGTTCGTCGTAAGTGCTGAAACTAAAACACTATTTTTGTTGAATGGACGACCAGAGGTTTATTTAGTTATTATTAAACTAGCTATTAGCCCGCGACTTCGTCTGCGTGGATTGAGGGTTTTCAGTTTCCGCGGGTACTCTTTAAATTTCCGAGATAAAAAATAGCCTATGTGTATAAAAATAGCCAGATTATAATCTATCTCTGGGCCAAACATCCAGATTTGTTCAGCCGTTGGGGCGTGATTGAGTAACAAACATCCATCCATACATCCACCCATCCAAACTTTCGCATTTATAATATTAGTATAGAAGTTTTTTTTTTTTATCCACTACAAGCTAGCCCTTGACTGCGATCTCACCTGATGGTAAGTGATGATGCAGTCTAAGTTGGTAGCGGGCTATCCTGTTAGGGGCATGGCAGTTATATTAAACCCATACCCCTTCGGTTTCCACACGGCATCGTACCGGAACGCTAAATCGCTTGGCGGCACGTCTTTGCCGGTAGGGTGGTAACTAGCTACGGCCGAAGCCTCCCACCAGGCTATAGATAGAGGACCTGCCGAAAGACGCAATGACCACGGCTCCTGTTAATTTTATGTCATCACTCGACCTTAACTGTGGCCTAGAAATACCTATCGACACAAAAGACTTGAGTCTAAACTTTCTGTACCGGATATCGGATCCAAAAACTCTTACTAAGAACCAATGTTGAATCTCGTTAAAATACCCTGAAAGTCAAATCTTGCCAACGAACCGTATTATTCCATCGCTCAAGATGCAGAGGGCGTTTCATTGCGAGAAATTCTCAATCTAACTTTTAATACCATCTTTGATTAGCCATCCCAAAGGTATCTTACCTACTTTTTCAAGATTATTTTGTATGTCCTGCCCCCCGATTGTGTAAGGAAATCGTAACCGTAATCGTTTGTCAAACGTATAATTCGACCTGTATAAAGAGTTCAAAGATGCATGCACGTCAGAAAGCATGTATAAACTCCTTAAACAGTTCGAGTAATACGTTTTAAGCTGTCAAATGAATACGATTTGCTTAGACAATCAGGCCTCTAGTCGAGAGATGAGATTATGTAAGAATTGTCGATCAAATCGTCAAAGTTCGGCTTCAAAGTAAAATAAACCATAATAGCATTGAATTAGAGCTCAATTTCGTGTATCCATTGTCATTCGTTTAGGTATGTACGATACTGCCTACCGCCGCCTATACCGTTACTTTGAAGCCGAACTTTGACGATTTGATCGGCAATCCTTACATAATCGCACCTCAGATATAAGGTGTAGCCCCACTTGAGATGCACGGGGCGACGCGGCATGTAACGGCAAATATTATTTGTATGAATTCGTACGGGGCCGCGTCACGCAGTGTATCCCTGTTTTCGGGGCCCAGCTCATACAACCTCATAGAAAGAATACTTTCCGCTTCTGCTTCTGTAGCGGGGCTAGACCTTAAGAATACTCTTTTCCAACCCAGTGAATACGTTGCGCACTAGCGTAGGGTATATCGCACATTAAATTTAAGGGCTAGTAGGTTTGAAACTAACTAGTAGAGTTATGGTTTTTATTTTATTCTAGCTTATTTTTAAAACGCAACAAAAAGCATGATGCCCATGTCAAAAATAAATTATTTCCTACTGATTATTAAATAGAGTGTCTTACAAAATACCTAAACTTCACATCTTCGGTTAGTTTTAAGTTTTACAACCGATTTAAAAGTGCGATGTCACAACTATGAATTTCATACAAATTTTTATCCTAGAAACGCGTTTTTAGGTTTGCTATAGAGTTGCTGGTTTGATTGATCCCTATTCTATTTCAGTTTGCATTAGTCTTCCTGACTAGAAATACACTATTTATTTATTTATTTATTTATTAACAAACACTTTTTACATTTACTTGGGCTCTTAACACCCTTAAGCCTCGTCGACTTGTCTGGGTGCTGCACATTCCTCTTAAATAATATATTATGCGGATATTATAAGAGTTAAATTCTACTAACTATACAACTAATAATAGGTAACCATAATTATAGCTAATAAGCAACAAACAATAAATACTATTATACTATAGTGAACCGACTGGTTCACAGTAGGGATTTTTCTATAGTGATATAGTAAAATCTACACTTGTAGTGGAAGTCAATCAGTCAGTCAGGAAGTCACAAGTCAGTGTAACGTAATGTATGTGTTGTATTGTTACTTATTGTAACCTTTTTCTTTTTTAAGAAAAGAGCAACTGCTGAGTTTCTTGCCGGCTCTTCTCAGTAGAAATCTTTCCGAACCGGTGGTAGAGTCTTGACGTATCATAAGGGTCACAAGTTGTCCTACATGAAATAAACAAATCATAAAAAAATCATAAATCATACACTTCTCACACATTTAATATTTCATTATAGACTCTTTAAACCGTAATTGCTCACAGCTTTAAAAAGTGATTTTGAATGTTAGAGGTCCACTGAGGGGAGGTAATCACTAATCACTCCCAAACTCAACCAAACCAGACGACGAAAGTGACCTTCTCTTGGACGGGAACGAATTTCCCTACTTTGTAAAACTTTTTGGGTCCATGTTTGTAAATTGCGGACAAACCACGTAGTACCCTTGTTAAAACTTTACATTTGCGGTAACAACAGTGCAACTTATTGATATATATCTATGGAACAAGTTGTATGGGCGCTTTAATCTATAATAGGTAGGATTATTCACATTAAAATTTGAACTACCGGAAGGATTAGAGATAAAAAAAACTCGGCTGAGTTTATTGTGGGCTCTTCTCAGACCAGGGCGCATTTGGAACTCTCTTAGATTTAGTTCGTCGTTAAATCACCATCACGTCTTATAATTTGTAAAATAGACGTTCAAAAAGTGTTCTATGTAGGTACCAATCTATCTATCTATATCAATTGCTGTTCGTTTGTCTCACTAAAACTCAGAAACGGCTTGACCGATTTAGATAAAAAAAATTGTGCGGGTTTAAGTGGGTCCAGGGATGGTTTATATTCACAATTGGACTAGGGGGCACTGCAATTGGGTTTTAGGCTCAGGGCAGTACAACGCCTGCCGGGTTTTGGTTTTAGTTTTGAATAAATATTCTTTGACACTGGCTCTGATAGTTCAAATTGACGATAGTAACAATTGAAATAGAATGAGTACTAAAATTATACATCAATGATAGTAACATACTAAAACGATAATAGAAAAAAATCATTAAAATCATTGTTAAATTCCCTCAGAATATACCAATCCAAAAATTTCAAAGGAATGCATTAAGTTATTCATATCCAATATCCATTAAGCGTTATTGTTGTAGTAGTTGTAAGTAGTTGTTGGACTAACGATACCACATACATCGAAATCTGTTCAGGCATTTAGAAGTTTTAGAGGAATAAATAAACTCACTTACGTACATGATCCCTGACAACATTACACTCCTCTTTTGGGTTGTCGTGTAATATATAGGTACAGTCCCAGAAACTTATCTGACCCGGTGGCTAATTGGAACAATTATTTTTATTTTAGTTTTTTTGTTAATTTTTTTTTTCAAGTACTCGTATATGCAAAACAAAATTAACAACAAAAACTATCTGACCCGGTGTCAGCGTCGTTTGTGTATACAAACGACGCTGACACCGGGTCAGATAAGTCTGACGGAGTAATGGATTCAGGAACAGAAAAAAAAGTAATGGATTCTTTTATTTTTTAACGCTAGATCGCGTTTAATTGGATCACAAGCTAATATACGACCCTTCATTTTAATATCCGCATCAATTTACCTATTTTGCAGATAATCTTTATCAGGTACAGTTAATCCAATGCCTTTGGGAAGAGAACCCGTTAGCTCTTGTTTATCTCGTTATTTTGTAGCTTTTTAAAAATTAACTTATGAAAAAATACTCCAATCGCCGTTTTAATGGAGAAAATTTCAAATCACAGAGGGCTTTAGGAACTGATTCTTCATCTCATGTCCAGACTCAATAATCAATAATAAATTATTATTTTAAGGGAGAGAATACAAATTTGGAAAAATATTGATTCTGTTAAAGCTCTTTCTCGAGTATTTCAATTGTAAGATTTATTCACAACATTAATCTAGAGTATCTTACTTTATCATTACAAATGCGAAAGTTTGGACGGGTGAATGTTTTTTACTCAATCACGCCAGAACGACTGAACGGAATTGGATGGGCACAAAGATAGATCATAGTCTGGAATAACACATAAGGTAGGTACTTATTATTCCGGAAAATTAAGGCGTTAAAGCAGGAATCAAAAAAAAATTTAACAACGTGGACAAAGTCACTGCCATCAGCTAAGTTGTAAAAAAACAAACATTTAGCATTTATCATGGAGTAAAGACACATACATACATATTATATATAGTTACATAAACCCTGAAAACATTACAATCCTTGTTTGGGCAGTCGTGTAAAAATAAGTATTTTTTTAATGTGAGAACTAAATTACTACTGTTCTCTGAATATCTCACGTCTAATCTACGGGTGTAATGGAGACGAGTAATTTTGGACGCTTGCCACGAGATAATTAGGAGTTGGACGAGAAAATCCGTGCTCTTTGAATTCATTAATTGGGATGATAGTTTCAGTCGTTATTTCTTTTCTTATGAATAACTAACTTATGCCCGCGACTTCGTCCGCGTGGCCTATACAAATTTCATACATCCTTTCTTATCGGATGTCTACATCTTAGCTTTCTGCATGCCCAGTCTGATTCGTTTGCTAGTTTGAGCTGTGCGTTGATAGATCAGTCAGTCACCTTTTTCTCTCATATATTTAGAAGATTAAAATTCCCCTACTTTTTAATTCATACTAAAATTATATATGCGAAACTGTGTCTGTCTTTCTGTCTATCTGTCTGTCTTTCTGTCTATCTGTGTGTCTTTCCGTCGCTCTGTCTGTCTGCTACGCTTTCAAGGCCCATCTGTTCAACCGATTTTGATGAAAATCCGCATAGGCATAGGGATAATTTCGGAAAATCAGACCTATGTCCACGCAGACGAAATTGCGCATTACAATAAACCACGCAGAACGTTTGCGTCGAAAGGAACTATGTTTTGTGATTTAAACCGGAGTCGACTGCAGCTGAATCGCATCGAAACGAATCGAGTGTCATGCCGTATGCGTAAAGACTCGACTCGGCGCACGCCCCTAATCGATACAGTTTAACAATAGGGTGTTGGGATATTGAATTTATAGGAAAAAGGAAAAAATTTGGACGTCCTGTTTGAGATATTTATTTGAAGTGAGTATAAAAGTAGTAAAATGTAGTAACTTTGAAATAAGAATAAAACAACATTAAAATATAAACAACTAGCTGATACTCGCGGCTTCATCCGCGAGGTTTGAGTTTTTTGTTTCCCGTGGGAACTCCTTAATATAAAAAGGGATAAGATGTAGCCTATGTCACTTTCCTGGTCCGCAACTATACCCATGCCAAAAATCACGTCGATCCGTTGCTCCGTTGCGGCGTGATTGAAGTATAAAGCAACAAACGAATAAACAATCAAACACACTTTCGCATTTTTAATATAAGTATGACTAGATGATTCCCGCGACTTCATCCGCGTGGATTGAGATTTTTTGATTCCCGCGGGAACTCTTTAATTTTCCGGGTTAAAAAGTTGCCTATAAGGTAAGGACATAGGCTACTTTTTATCCCGAAAAATTAAAGAGTTCCCGCGGGATTCTATCCCGGCCCTTGTACCAAATTTCATCAAAATTGGTTGAGCAGATGGGCTGTGAAAGCGTAGCAGACAGACCACAGAGACAGACAGACAGACACACACACTTTCGCATTTATGATATTAGTAGTATGGAGTATGGAAGTATGGATTTTGTTTAAAGCAAGTTCTAACACAGAGGACACATTATAGCGATTTCGTATCGCTATAATACGTACGATTTGCTATAGTACGTATAACAAACGTTAGCCAGCCAAAACAAATTACAATAATATTTAGGCTCTCCAAAGCACAGTACACGAGAAACAAACCATGCAAGGACACCCTATCCGGGTCAAGATGCGGGATCCTCTCAACTCAAAATCCCGAATAAATCTCCTCTAGACGCCCGGGAATCCGGATCAGTTCGTGGAATCTACACAGCGTTGAAATTCGTACAAACATTTGATCTCGAATGCATCCCAATATCCTTTGTCGAGCGCATTCACGCGTTAAATGTTTGAACTAAGGGAATCAGTGCCGGATGTGACGTGAATTGGATACTATTAATTATTACTATACTAGCTAATTGTTGTATGGCGCCCGGTACTAACACAATTAATCTGAGTGCCTAGTGGGAGAATTTCTTCCCATTCGATCGCGTCAATGTTAACTACGATTTTTATCGAAATCGTATCGAAAGTGCGTATGTTTGTTGGTTTGACATTCAATCACGCCGCAACAGTGCAACGGATCGACTTCATCCGCGTGGAATGAGCTTTTCGTAAGAAACGTTTTCGTTCGACGGTTTTTTCTCCGTCTTACATTGCAAATCCGACATAAAATAATATTGCGGCTATAAAATAAGACGTAAGCTATCCTATCTTTCAAGTTGGATCAAATTGCACACGGTGTGCAAATTTAATTTAAAATCGGTCAAGAAGTTTAGGAGACCATCGCGGACAAACAACGTGACACGTGATTTATATATATTTAGATTAGTATGGATGATACTAGTAAAAAATATAATTCAAATTGTCATTTAGTCAGTAAGAAAAGTTACAATTAGTTGTGGCTAAAGTTTCTAACGAATACCAATTATTACTTGATATTGTGGTCAGAGCTACAGGAAACAACAAGTTCATTACAACAACACACAGTACAACTTTTCGGCTGACCACGATAGTTGCAGACAACTCCATTCAGTTCCCCTTTGTACAAACTTTACAATTGCGCCCAACTTCTCTTGTATTGGTATCATGGCGCATCTTTGTGGGCACACGCTTTGTACCTCATACGGCAATTGTATAACTTCATTGAATATAGCGTTTGTATGGAATCGTAGGCAGTGTAACCAACCTAGATAAAGTATGATATGACTAGATGAAGCCCGCGACCTCGGCCATATGGACCAAGTTATTTTGAAATGAAACTTCTATAGAATCGTTGTGATTTGAAAATTCGATGAAACGAAATAGCGACACTAAATAAATAAATAAATAAAATAAATAAAAATCATTTAATTTGACCATAATAAAGATCATAAAATTTTGTTAGTAAGAAACACACACTAATACCTAATAATAACCTAATGTTAGTTAATCTAAAAACTACCTAATCCTAAAACCTTATCTAAGACAGCCTTGATTTGTCAGCACGTGAACCATATGACAATGGTTCAGGTACTGACAATCAAACCTGTCAGCAAATGCCCTCAGGATGCCATTGGAGCTAGCCCGAACCTCTTCCGAACCGAAGTCTTTTAGTAAAAGAGACACTCATAATAGGATTTAGCCTGCGAGAGAATGAGATAGAATATATAGAAAGTTATATTTATCTCATTCTCTCGTAGGCTACTTTTCTGAAGTTTCACTTCTGCCGTGTGGGAATTGCACACACACACTTTTTTTATTAATTTTCCGGAATAAAAGGTAGCATATAATTCTTCTCCAAGATCTCCAAAAATATGTAACTGTGAGGAATAACAAAAACTATTTTATTTATTTAAGTATTTTATTTTATTTTCTTCTCCAAGATATAACCTATCTCTGCACCCGTCAAAGTCGGTTCAACAGACGGGACGTCAAAGCGTAGCAGATAGACAGACAGACGGATATACTTCACGATTTAAAATAAATTTATTTCTACCCATTGCCCACTCACCACTGAGCACGAGTCAAGAATGAGAGCTAGTCCCCTCTCAGAATGAGAAGGGTTTAGCCATAGTCCACTACACTGCCCAAGTGCAGTTCTGCAGACTTCACATACCTTTGAGAACAATATGAAGAACTTCCAGGCAAGCAGGTTACCTCATGATGTTTTCTTTTACCGAAAAGCAAGTAATACATAAGCTTGTGATTTTTATTTTTAGTAATGTGCAAGTGAATTTTCGTTACCACCACTACCACTACAGCCCATTACAGCTGGGCACAGGCCTCCACTCTCATAGGTGAGAGGTAATTAGAGCTTAGACCCACTACGCTGCTCCAATGCGGGTTAGCGGGCTTTAACAACTAATATCATGTTAGTGATAATAACCGGGACCGACGACTTAACGTGTTCTCCGAGGCACGGGGTGTAACATCGCCAATCTTCTAACTCCGGGCTAATACTGAGAAATCTAGTCAGGAAAAAAAAAACTCTTAATTATGGCCCGACCCGGGACTCAAATCTGGGATCCCGTCGAACATGTTAGCCATTAGACCAACAAGTTTAGATTGTTAGTAAACCTATTCAAAATAAAAAATAAATAAGCTAACACACCTACCTCTTCAAGGTTCCCAATCATCACAGCAATCCAAGTAAATAAAACGTACACAAAAACATCAAAGGTAACTCGACGGATCCTTCGCCGAATGAGTCGGAATAATGATAGGCTATTGTATTGTTGAGTGAACAATTCCCGCGACGACTTGTCATTTATTCAAACTCAATTTTGTGTGATGTGTGCTCGAGTTTCGCAGTCAAATTATTTTCATCAGGCCCTTTTACAAGGGGATGTCCAATTAAGTGTTTTATTATACTCGATTTAAAAGATAATGTTTTATTAACATGAACATGGCAAATTAAATTTCATCCTCACCACCTGGATGCCTGGTCACAACACCCGTTTTTCCAGGTCATTTATGCCACGTACCCGCAAATTGTGGAACCAGCTTCCATCTACTGTTCCCTCATGATTATAATATAGGGCTCTTCAAAGGGCGGATAAACAAATATCTTAAAAGCCAGCAACGCATTAGCGGTTCCTCTGGTGCTGCAAATGTTCATGGGCGGCGGTAATCACTTACCATCAGGTGACCCGTCTGATCGTTTGCTCGCTATACCATATTTTAAAAAAAAATAACGTTTGTTGACTTTATATACTTTGAGAACACTATGAAGAGCTCTCGGGCAAGCAAATTTTCTCACGAATTTTTTCTTCGAACCGTTTTATCCTGGGGGCATACTGTCATCACTTAAAGCATTAATTATTTTATTGTAATATTGTTGACGTTCGTGTTTTAGAATTATAGTCCTTATTTTAAGGACGTTAAGGCTCGTGACATAAAGCTGTCATTTTGAAATAATACTGCTTTAAGTGATGGTAGTCACCCTCCAGCGAAGTGTTTTATTAAGGAAAATTTGTTTAACCCCCGACGCAAAAAGAATGTGTTAACGCGTGTGACTGTCTGTGGCATCGCAGATCCCAAACAAATGGACTGATTTTCATTGAGTTTTCAGGAAGCAAAAAATACTATAATAACTCTCACTACTGTATATTTAATATAATGTAATAAATTACTACTACACTACTGTATATCTAATATATGTATACCTACCTACTTAATGTAATATTGTGCTTATTAAAAAGAGCACCTGTTGAGTTTCTTCCCGGCTCTTCTCAGTAGAATCTTTCCGAACAGGTGGTAGAGTCAACACATGACGTGACCTACTTAAAATAAATTAATTAAGTATTGAGTAATTTATATTCACTATGAGTCATGGCAAATACTATAATTGACGTATGTCTCCAACTCCTGGCTATCCATTGTCATCATCATCACTTCATCCCATTGCCAGGTCATTACTGAGCACAAGTTCGTCACAGAAAGAGAAGGATTAAGCCATAGTCCACCACGCTGGCCAGTTGGAGTTTGTGTGTCTAAACCACTAGGCTATAACCGCCTATTTACATTAAATGAAACATTAACATTAATAAGTACTCGCTTTAGAATCTACTTATAATTACTTACTTACTTGAAGTAGGATTAATAAGTAGAAAGTCTTATAAGCAAAGTTGACAACTTGCCGCTTTGAAACTAAAAATAAATAACCTGAAAGTAAAAGTTAAAAGAAAAAGCGTTTTAATCCGGCAGGAAATGAGTCCAATTTTGGGTAACGCTGTTTACGGATCACGTTGTAAAAACAAAAATGTCGTAGCTGATATAGACTGAGATGCGGTAGGTATTCCACGCAAGAGATTTACCCTAGATAAAGTAGACTTATACTTATACAATATTTTATCCCTGCGTCGGACTTCGGTTCCATAATAAAAGTGTATTATATTTACACTCCTACGTTAATTTACCTTAAAAACGGTTTACTTTAACCGTCTTTATTTTTGGAATCTATTACGATTAAAAAAGTCAATATGAGTGTTACTTTTAAAAGTAGAGCAAGCTAAGTTATCAACTATTTGGACACGTAAGGCAAATTCTAATGTCTATGCTTTAAAATACCCTGATGAAACATCATCAAAAATCAAGAGTGAATAGGCATCTTCTAGGCAAGCGCGGTCCACCAAATCAAATCAAATCAAATCAAATCAAATGTTTTTTATTCAAATAAACTTTTACAAGTACTTTTGAATCGTCAACCTTCACCTTAGGCTGCATCACCTCTTGCATGCAAGTCTGATTGCAGCCAAGCGCTAGCCTATATGTTTTAAAAAAAAACCCTTCTAACCATATTTTCAGTAGACAAAGTCGACTAGTCTATTTAGAGCAACCGATTTAAATTTTCTAATTTTTGTTTGAAAAAATATTGATATTTCTCAGAATTTTAAAAAGTCGTAAAACAAATTTTGTTCAGTATTTTGTACAAAACCAACCCTCATTCCCCGTAACCTATGTGCAAAAATGTGCATGAGGCTGCAAACCAAATACAAAAGAATTTTGTATTTTTATAAGAGTCATTACACGCCAGCTCTTCGCCTACGGGTCGTAGTTAAGAAAACGACGGTAAAGTTTTATACAGTAAATCGCTTTTCTCTAATCTCTAAGCGTAATGGAAAAGTTCGGTTTTGGACGCTCGCCAAGAGATAATTAGGAGGTAGATGAGAAAATCAGTGTTTACCGAAATAGAAATAGCTATAAGACAGCCAGGGCTTGTGATTGGCAATCTAAATAGAGACATTGGACCCACCCTACGCTAGCCGTGGCTAAGTTATGACTACCTGATGCCCGCGACTTTGTGCGCGTGGTTTTTTTTATTCCCTCGGAAATTAATATTCCGGGTATAAATATATAAATATATTCCGGATAAATTTTAATAAAAAGTAGGCTATGACACTCTCCAGGTCCACAACTATATCCATGCAAAAAATTACGTCGCTCCGTTGCTCCATTGCGTCGTGATTGAAGGAAAAACCAATAAACCAACAATGTATGATATCATACACTGTGTGAAGCAAAAAGTGCCGATGTGAAGTGATTAGTAAACCTCCCGGCTGTGTCAATTTTCTCATGTCGGTGAACTTAGCAGAGCAAATGCTAGCAGATCAAAAATAAAAGGGAGTTCTGTTCGCATGCAGATGAGTTCTATAGTTCCTGATAGATTTTAGAGATAGTTCTGCCGAGTTAGCCCAAAAAACGCCGGATGAAAAAATGATCTGCTAACTTCCGGTAGCAGATCATTTTCTTTAAAATCAAATTTTAAAGTGAGTTCTGTGCGCATGCGACTGAGTTCTATAGTTCCTCATACTTTTCAGACATAGTTCTAGCACTTAAACCTAGAAAAAAGTCAATTAAAAATAATGATCTGCTACGGGAAGTTAGCAGAGCATCTGGCAGACCATGAAATAAAAATTCACAGAAAATTGAATTATAGCTTCAGAGGCAAAAACTCTACGGTTTCTACTAGAAGAATAACAGATCTATAAATTCCATTCAAAATCTTGCTAAGAACTCTCATAAAACTTCCAGCAGAGCATACAAGAAGAGTACAAAATACCATCGAAACGCGATAATAACTACGTTTTAAAAAATTCACTGAAAATAGAACTCTCGCCTGAGAGGCTAGAACTCCGCAGTTTCCGATAGAAGAATAACAGATCTTCAATATCCAGTACAAATCTTGCCTGGAACTCTCATAAAACTTCCAGCAGAGCATACAAGAAGAGTACAAAATACCATCGAAACGCGATAATAACTACGTTTTAAAAAATTCACTGAAAATAGAACTCTCGCCTGAGAGGCTAGAACTCCGCAGTTTCCGATAGAAGAATAACAGATCTTCAATATCCAGTACAAATCTTGCCTGGAACTCTCATAAAACTTCCAGCAGAGCATACAAGAAGAGTACAAAATACCATCGAAACGCGATAATAACTACGTTTTAAAAAATTCACTGAAAATAGAACTCTCGCCTGAGAGGCTAGAACTCCGCAGTTTCCGATAGAAGAATAACAGATCTTCAATATCCAGTACAAATCTTGCCTGGAACTCTCATAAAACTTCCAGCAGAGCATACAAGAAGAGTACAAAATACCATCGAAACGCGATAATAACTACGTTTTAAAAAATTCACTGAAAATAGAACTCTCGCCTGAGAGGCTAGAACTCCGCAGTTTCCGATAGAAGAATAACAGATCTTCAATATCCAGTACAAATCTTGCCTGGAACTCTCATAAAACTTCCAGCAGAGCATACAAGAAGAGTACAAAATACCATCGAAACGCGATAATAACTACGTTTTAAAAAATTCACTGAAAATAGAACTCTCGCCTGAGAGGCTAGAACTCCGCAGTTTCCGATAGAAGAATAACAGATCTTCAATATCCAGTACAAATCTTGCCTGGAACTCTCATAAAACTTCCAGCAGAGCATACAAGAAGAGTACAAAATACCATCGAAACGCGATAATAACTACGTTTTAAAAAATTCACTGAAAATAGAACTCTCGCCTGAGAGGCTAGAACTCCGCAGTTTCCGATAGAAGAATAACAGATCTTCAATATCCAGTACAAATCTTGCCTGGAACTCTCATAAAACTTCCAGCAGAGCATACAAGAAGAGTACAAAATACCATCGAAACGCGATAATAACTACGTTTTAAAAAATTCACTGAAAATAGAACTCTCGCCTGAGAGGCTAGAACTCCGCAGTTTCCGATAGAAGAATAACAGATCTTCAATATCCAGTACAAATCTTGCCTGGAACTCTCATAAAACTTCCAGCAGAGCATACAAGAAGAGTACAAAATACCATCGAAACGCGATAATAACTACGTTTTAAAAAATTCACTGAAAATAGAACTCTCGCCTGAGAGGCTAGAACTCCGCAGTTTCCGATAGAAGAATAACAGATCTTCAATATCCAGTACAAATCTTGCCTGGAACTCTCATAAAACTTCCAGCAGAGCATACAAGAAGAGTACAAAATACCATCGAAACGCGATAATAACTACGTTTTAAAAAATTCACTGAAAATAGAACTCTCGCCTGAGAGGCTAGAACTCCGCAGTTTCCGATAGAAGAATAACAGATCTTCAATATCCAGTACAAATCTTGCCTGGAACTCTCATAAAACTTCCAGCAGAGCATACAAGAAGAGTACAAAATACCATCGAAACGCGATAATAACTACGTTTTAAAAAATTCACTGAAATTAGAACTCTCGCCTGAGAGGCTAGAACTCCGCAGTTTCCGATAGAAGAATAACAGATCTTCAATATCCAGTACAAATCTTGCCTGGAACTCTCATAAAACTTCCAGCAGAGCATACAAGAAGAGTACAAAATACCATCGAAACGCGATAATAACTACGTTTTAAAAAATTCACTGAAAATAGAACTCTCGCCTGAGAGGCTAGAACTCCGCAGTTTCCGATAGAAGAATAACAGATCTTCAATATCCAGTACAAATCTTGCCTGGAACTCTCATAAAACTTCCAGCAGAGCATACAAGAAGAGTACAAAATACCATCGAAACGCGATAATAACTACGTTTTAAAAAATTCACTGAAAATAGAACTCTCGCCTGAGAGGCTAGAACTCCGCAGTCTCCGATAGAAGAATAACAGATCTTCAATATCCAGTACAAATCTTGCCTGGAACTCTCATAAAACTTCCAGCAGAGCATACAAGAAGAGTACAAAATACCATCGAAACGCGATAATAACTACGTTTTAAAAAATTCACTGAAAATAGAACTCTCGCCTGAGAGGCTAGAACTCCGCAGTTTCCGATAGAAGAATAACAGATCTTCAATATCCAGTACAAATCTTGCCTGGAACTCTCATAAAACTTCCAGCAGAGCATACAAGAAGAGTACAAAATACCATCGAAACGCGATAATAACTACGTTTTAAAAAATTCACTGAAAATAGAACTCTCGCCTGAGAGGCTAGAACTCCGCAGTTTCCGATAGAAGAATAACAGATCTTCAATATCCAGTACAAATCTTGCCTGGAACTCTCATAAAACTTCCAGCAGAGCATACAAGAAGAGTACAAAATACCATCGAAACGCGATAATAACTACGTTTTAAAAAATTCACTGAAAATAGAACTCTCGCCTGAGAGGCTAGAACTCCGCAGTTTCCGATAGAAGAATAACAGATCTTCAATATCCAGTACAAATCTTGCCTGGAACTCTCATAAAACTTCCAGCAGAGCATACAAGAAGAGTACAAAATACCATCGAAACGCGATAATAACTACGTTTTAAAAAATTCACTGAAAATAGAACTCTCGCCTGAGAGGCTAGAACTCCGCAGTTTCCGATAGAAGAATAACAGATCTTCAATATCCAGTACAAATCTTGCCTGGAACTCTCATAAAACTTCCAGCAGAGCATACAAGAAGAGTACAAAATACCATCGAAACGCGATAATAACTACGTTTTAAAAAATTCACTGAAAATAGAACTCTCGCCTGAGAGGCTAGAACTCCGCAGTTTCCGATAGAAGAATAACAGATCTTCAATATCCAGTACAAATCTTGCCTGGAACTCTCATAAAACTTCCAGCAGAGCATACAAGAAGAGTACAAAATACCATCGAAACGCGATAATAACTACGTTTTAAAAAATTCACTGAAAATAGAACTCTCGCCTGAGAGGCTAGAACTCCGCAGTTTCCGATAGAAGAATAACAGATCTTCAATATCCAGTACAAATCTTGCCTGGAACTCTCATAAAACTTCCAGCAGAGCATACAAGAAGAGTACAAAATACCATCGAAACGCGATAATAACTACGTTTTAAAAAATTCACTGAAAATAGAACTCTCGCCTGAGAGGCTAGAACTCCGCAGTTTCCGATAGAAGAATAACAGATCTTCAATATCCATTACAAATCTTGCCTGGAACTCTCATAAAACTTCCAGCAGAGCATACAAGAAGAGTACAAAATACCATCGAAACGCGATAATAACTACGTTTTAAAAAATTCACTGAAAATAGAACTCTCGCCTGAGAGGCTAGAACTCCGCAGTTTCCGATAGAAGAATAACAGATCTTCAATATCCAGTACAAATCTTGCCTGGAACTCTCATAAAACTTCCAGCAGAGCATACAAGAAGAGTACAAAATACCATCGAAACGCGATAATAACTACGTTTTAAAAAATTCACTGAAAATAGAACTCTCGCCTGAGAGGCTAGAACTCCGCAGTTTCCGATAGAAGAATAACAGATCTTCAATATCCAGTACAAATCTTGCCTGGAACTCTCATAAAACTTCCAGCAGAGCATACAAGAAGAGTACAAAATACCATCGAAACGCGATAATAACTACGTTTTAAAAAATTCACTGAAAATAGAACTCTCGCCTGAGAGGCTAGAACTCCGCAGTTTCCGATAGAAGAATAACAGATCTTCAATATCCAGTACAAATCTTGCCTGGAACTCTCATAAAACTTCCAGCAGAGCATACAAGAAGAGTACAAAATACCATCGAAACGCGATAATAACTACGTTTTAAAAAATTCACTGAAAATAGAACTCTCGCCTGAGAGGCTAGAACTCCGCAGTTTCCGATAGAAGAATAACAGATCTTCAATATCCAGTACAAATCTTGCCTGGAACTCTCATAAAACTTCCAGCAGAGCATACAAGAAGAGTACAAAATACCATCGAAACGCGATAATAACTACGTTTTAAAAAATTCACTGAAAATAGAACTCTCGCCTGAGAGGCTAGAACTCCGCAGTCTCCGATAGAAGAATAACAGATCTTCAATATCCAGTACAAATCTTGCCTGGAACTCTCATAAAACTTCCAGCAGAGCATACAAGAATAGTACAAAATACCATCGAAACGCGATAATAACTACGTTTTAAAAAATTCACTGAAAATAGAACTCTCGCCTGAGAGGCTAGAACTCCGCAGTTTCCGATAGAAGAATAACAGATCTTCAATATCCAGTACAAATCTTGCCTGGAACTCTCATAAAACTTCCAGCAGAGCATACAAGAAGAGTACAAAATACCATCGAAACGCGATAATAACTACGTTTTAAAAAATTCACTGAAAATAGAACTCTCGCCTGAGAGGCTAGAACTCCGCAGTTTCCGATAGAAGAATAACAGATCTTCAATATCCAGTACAAATCTTGCCTGGAACTCTCATAAAACTTCCAGCAGAGCATACAAGAAGAGTACAAAATACCATCGAAACGCGATAATAACTACGTTTTAAAAAATTCACTGAAAATAGAACTCTCGCCTGAGAGGCTAGAACTCCGCAGTTTCCGATAGAAGAATAACAGATCTTCAATATCCAGTACAAATCTTGCCTGGAACTCTCATAAAACTTCCAGCAGAGCATACAAGAAGAGTACAAAATACCATCGAAACGCGATAATAACTACGTTTTAAAAAATTCACTGAAAATAGAACTCTCGCCTGAGAGGCTAGAACTCCGCAGTTTCCGAGAGAAGAATAACAGATCTTCAATATCCAGTACAAATCTTGCCTGAAACTCTCATAAAACTTCCAGCAGAGCATACAAGATGAGTACAAAATACCATCGAAACGCGATAATAACTACGTTTTAAAAAATTCACTGAAAATAGAACTCTCGCCTGAGAGGCTAGAACTCCGCAGTTTCCGATAGAAGAATAACAGATCTTCAATATCCAGTACAAATCTTGCCTGGAACTCTCATAAAACTTCCAGCAGAGCATACAAGAAGAGTACAAAATACCATCGAAACGCGATAATAACTACGTTTTAAAAAATTCACTGAAAATAGAACTCTCGCCTGAGAGGCTAGAACTCCGCAGTTTCCGATAGAAGAATAACAGATCCTCAATATCCAGTACAAATGTTGCCTGGAACTCTCATAAAACTTCCAGCAGAGCATACAAGAAGAGTACAAAATACCATCGAAATGCGATAATCACTACGTTTTAAAAAATTCACTGAAAATAGAACTCTCGCCTGAGAGGCTAGAACTCTGCAGTTTCTGATAGTGGAATAACAGATATTCAATATCCAGTACAAATCTCTCCTGGAACTCTCATAAAACTTCCAGCAGAGCATACAAGAAGAGTAAAAATACCATCGAAATACGATAATAACTACGTTTTAAAAAATTCACTGAAACTAGAACTCTCGCCTAAGAGGCTAGAACTCTGCAGTTTCTGATAGTGGAATAACAGATATTCAATATCCAGTACAAATCTCTCCTGGAACTCTCATAAAACTTCCAGCAGAGCATACAAGAATAGTACAAAATACCATCGAAACGCGATAATAACTACGTTTTAAAAAATTCACTGAAAAAAGAACTCTCGCCTGAGAGGCTAGAACTCTGCAGTTTCTGATAGTGGAATAACAGATATTCAATATCCAGTACAAATCTCTCCTGGAACTGTCATAAAACTTCCAGCAGAGCATACAAGAAGAGTAAAAATACCATCGAAATACGATAATAACTACGTTTTAAAAAATTCACTGAAACTAGAACTCTCGCCTGAGAGGCTAGAACTCCGCAGTTTCTGATAGTGGTATAACGGATCTTCAATATCCAGTACAAATCTCTCCTGGAACTCTCATAAAACTTCCAGCAGAGCATACAAGAAGAGTACAAAATACCATCGAAATGCGATAATCACTACGTTTTAAAAAATTCACTGAAACTAGAACTCTCGCCTGAGAGGCTAGAACTCTGCAGTTTCTGATAGTGGAATAACAGATCTTCAATATCCAGTACAAATCTCTCCTGGAACTCTCATAAAACTTCCAGCAGAGCATACAAGAAGAGTACAAAATACCATCGAAATACGATAATAACTACGTTTTAAAAAATTCACTGAAACTAGAACTCTCGCCTAAGAGGCTAGAACTCTGCAGTTTCTGATAGTGGAATAACAGATATTCAATATTCAGTACAAATCTCTCCTGAAACTCTCTTAAAACTTCCAGCAGAGCATACAAGAATAGTACAAAATACCATCGAAACGCGATAATAACTACGTTTTAAAAACGAACGTGTGTTTGTTTGTTGATTTGTTGGCATATTAGTCTGCTGGTTTTTTCTTCAATAACGCCGCAACGTATAAAGTTCATGACCTTGAGAGTGACAAGACAAAAATACATAGAAAAGAAAACAAAACAAAACAAAGTGCGCAAGGGCGGTCTTATCACTAAAAGTGATCTCCTCCAGACAACCCATTAATTAAGAACCTTAAAGATAGGAGCGGGATAGTGCAACAATATAGACAGCCATACAATATACTACATAAACATTACATACTAATAATAATACATAAATAATTTTATAAATACATATAAACATAAATATACTTACCTATATGTCACCGTAAGATTGTAATATAACGTTTTTTATCTCGATAGATTGTAAACTGTCGACAGATTGTGAACCGTAACATACTACTTACAATTTAACGCATTATTTTTCGGTAAACTGTAATCTATTATGTATATTAACTCGACAGAACCTATAGGCCTGCGGCCGGGCACTTAGGTTACCTGAATATTCATGTCAAACCTAACCTAACCTATAGTTCGCACGCGAGTTGAATGCAGAGTAAATGTATGGTGACACTTACATTTAGTCTGCATTCAGCTCGCGCGCGAACTGTACAAGAAAGAGACAAGAAAACGTAAATACAATAAATATTTCGTAAATGAATACCTACTCAGAACATTGAACGGTTCACAATCTTTCGACAGTTTACAATCTCGCGGGATAGAAACCGTTAGATTATAATGTAACGGATTTTACAATCTTACGGTGACATTTATACCTATAATATAAACCTACATATACAATACTTAAATATTCTATAGCATACTAGTATTACTGTTAAGTAATAATCCTCATTGACATTGACATAGCCTACTTTTCATCCCGGAAAATTAAAAGAGTTCCCGCGGGTATCAAAAAAACTTAAACCACGCGGATGAAGTCGCAGGCATCAGCTAGTACCCAATTATAGTCAGTCAGCACTGGGCAGCTAGATGGCACCACTTGCACTCTGGCTCGCGCTATGCGAGCCTTACGCGAGCCAGAGTACAAGTGGTGCCATCTAGGTGGCAGAAAGTAAACTAAATTAACTTGGACGCAAACAATAATTATCCATACTAATAATATAAATGCGAAAGTCAGTTATTTTGTTGTTTTGTTGGTTTGTCCTTTAATCACGCTTCAGCGACGCAACGGATCGAGGTGATTTTTGGCATGGGTATAATATAGGCTGCTTTTTATCCCGGAAAATTAAGGAGTTCCCGCGGGAATAACAAAAAATTTAAACCACGCGGACTAAATCGCAGGCATCAGCTAGTTAAAAATACTAGCGGCCACTTTTTGATAGGCAACCTGGCAAATATATATTCCGCCATTTAAACATAAAAAATAGTTTTTGGTCACGTAGGTTACTCGATCCTTGTAGCAATCTTGCAGCGGAATCTTAGTCCATAAATTTATTGTATTCTCAATATAAATAAGTGGATAATATATAGTCTATTAGTTTAATATATCCCTGGGCATCCAACGTCAACGTGCTCTCTAGATGGCGCTGACTCGACTTTATTCAAGGTATTGTTTATAGCTTATCTCTGCGTCATATCTGCAATGTTATCTCCAATACGGTTTTCGTAATTACGACACGTTAATCTTTTTTGATTTAGGAGACTGTATTAAATCTAGTTATGATAAAATTTACTTCAAATATTTAAAAATATATAACTGGACACAAATATACAACGTAGTGATTATCGCATTATGATGGTATTTTGTACTCTTCTCCTATGCTCTGCTGGAAGTTTCATGAAAGTTCTAGACAAGATTTGTACTGGATATTGAAGATCTGTTATTCATCTATCAGAAACCGTGGAGTTCTAGCCTCTCAGGCAAGAGTTCTAGATGCAGTGAATTTTTTAAAACGTAGTAATTATCGTATTTCGATGGTATTTTGTACTCTTCTTGTATGCTCTGCTGGAAGTTTTATGAGAGTTCCAGGCAAGATTTGTAATGGATATTGAATATCTGTTATTTCACTACCAGAAACTG
This sequence comes from Erebia aethiops, assembly GCA_923060345.2. NCBI lineage: Eukaryota > Metazoa > Arthropoda > Insecta > Lepidoptera > Nymphalidae > Erebia > Erebia aethiops. The sequence goes on along the minus strand of OV281084.1, from coordinate 27,771,633 downwards.
CAGAGTTCTAGCCTCTCAGGCGAGAGTTCTTTTTTCAGTTAATTTTTTAAAACGTAGTTATTATCGCGTTTCGATGGTATTTTGTACTATTCTTGTATGCTCTGCTGGAAGTTTTATGAGAGTTCCAGGAGAGATTTGTACTGGATATTGAATATCTGTTATTCCACTATCAGAAACTGCAGAGTCCTAGCCTCTCAGGCGAGAGTTCTTTTTTCAGTGAATTTTTTAAAACGTAGTTATTATCGCGTTTCGATGGTATTTTTTACTCTTCTTGTATGCTCTGCTGGAAGTTTTATGAGAGTTCCAGGCGAGATTTGTACTGGATATTGAATATCTGTTATTCCACTATCAGAAACTGCAGAGTTCTAGCCTCTCAGGCGAGAGTTCTTTTTTCAGTGAATTTTTTAAAACGTAGTTATTATCGCGTTTCGATGGTATTTTGTACTATTCTTGTATGCTCTGCTGGAAGTTTTATGAGAGTTCCAGGCAAGATTTGTAGTGGATATTTAAGATCTGTTATTCTTCTATCAGAAACCGCGGAGTTCTAGCCTCTTAGGCGACAGTTCTAGTTTCAGTGAATTTTTTAAAACGTAGTGATTATCGCATTTCGATGGTATTTTGTACTCTTCTTGTATGCTCTGCTGGAAGTTTTATGAGAGTTCCAGGCAAGATTTGTAGTGGATATTTAAGAACTGTTATTCTTCTATCAGAAACCGCGGAGTTCTAGCCTCTTAGGCGACAGTTCTAGTTTCAGTGAATTTTTTAAAACGTAGTGATTATCGCATTTCGATGGTATTTTGTACTCTTCTTGTATGCTCTGCTGGAAGTTTTATGAGAGTTCCAGGCAAGATTTGTAGTGGATATTTAAGATCTGTTATTCTTCTATCAGAAACCGCGGAGTTCTAGCCTCTTAGGCGACAGTTCTAGTTTCAGTGAATTTTTTAAAACGTAGTGATTATCGCATTTCGATGGTATTTTGTACTCTTCTTGTATGCTCTGCTGGAAGTTTTATGAGAGTTCCAGGCAAGATTTGTAGTGGATATTTAAGATCTGTTATTCTTCTATCAGAAACCGCGGAGTTCTAGCCTCTTAGGCGACAGTTCTAGTTTCAGTGAATTTTTTAAAACGTAGTGATTATCGCATTTCGATGGTATTTTGTACTCTTCTTGTATGCTCTGCTGGAAGTTTTATGAGAGTTCCAGGCAAGATTTGTAGTGGATATTTAAGATCTGTTATTCTTCTATCAGAAACCGCGGAGTTCTAGCCTCTTAGGCGACAGTTCTAGTTTGAGTGAATTTTTTAAAACGTAGTGATTATCGCATTTCGATGGTATTTTGTACTCTTCTTGTATGCTCTGCTGGAAGTTTTATGAGAGTTCCAGGAGAGATTTGTACTGGATATTGAAGATCTGTTATTCCACTATCAGAAACTGCAGAGTTCTAGCCTCTGAGGCGAGAGTTCTAGTTTCAGTGAATTTTTTAAAACGTAGTTATTATCGTATTTCGATGGTATTTTTACTCTTCTTGTATGATCTGCTGGAAGTTTTATGAGAGTTCCAGGAGAGATTTGTACTGGATATTGAATATCTGTTATTCCACTATCAGAAACTGCAGAGTCCTAGCCTCTCAGGCGAGAGTTCTTTTTTCAGTGAATTTTTTAAAACGTAGTTATTATCGCGTTTCGATGGTATTTTTTACTCTTCTTGTATGCTCTGCTGGAAGTTTTATGAGAGTTCCAGGCGAGATTTGTACTGGATATTGAATATCTGTTATTCCACTATCAGAAACTGCAGAGTTCTAGCCTCTCAGGCGAGAGTTCTTTTTTCAGTGAATTTTTTAAAACGTAGTTATTATCGCGTTTCGATGGTATTTTGTACTATTCTTGTATGCTCTGCTGGAAGTTTTATGAGAGTTCCAGGCAAGATTTGTAGTGGATATTTAAGATCTGTTATTCTTCTATCAGAAACCGCGGAGTTCTAGCCTCTTAGGCGACAGTTCTAGTTTCAGTGAATTTTTTAAAACGTAGTGATTATCGCATTTCGATGGTATTTTGTACTCTTCTTGTATGCTCTGCTGGAAGTTTTATGAGAGTTCCAGGCAAGATTTGTAGTGGATATTTAAGAACTGTTATTCTTCTATCAGAAACCGCGGAGTTCTAGCCTCTTAGGCGACAGTTCTAGTTTCAGTGAATTTTTTAAAACGTAGTGATTATCGCATTTCGATGGTATTTTGTACTCTTCTTGTATGCTCTGCTGGAAGTTTTATGAGAGTTCCAGGCAAGATTTGTAGTGGATATTTAAGATCTGTTATTCTTCTATCAGAAACCGCGGAGTTCTAGCCTCTTAGGCGACAGTTCTAGTTTCAGTGAATTTTTTAAAACGTAGTGATTATCGCATTTCGATGGTATTTTGTACTCTTCTTGTATGCTCTGCTGGAAGTTTTATGAGAGTTCCAGGCAAGATTTGTAGTGGATATTTAAGATCTGTTATTCTTCTATCAGAAACCGCGGAGTTCTAGCCTCTTAGGCGACAGTTCTAGTTTCAGTGAATTTTTTAAAACGTAGTGATTATCGCATTTCGATGGTATTTTGTACTCTTCTTGTATGCTCTGCTGGAAGTTTTATGAGAGTTCCAGGCAAGATTTGTAGTGGATATTTAAGATCTGTTATTCTTCTATCAGAAACCGCGGAGTTCTAGCCTCTTAGGCGACAGTTCTAGTTTCAGTGAATTTTTTAAAACGTAGTGATTATCGCATTTCGATGGTATTTTGTACTCTTCTTGTATGCTCTGCTGGAAGTTTTATGAGAGTTCCAGGCAAGATTTGTAGTGGATATTTAAGATCTGTTATTCTTCTATCAGAAACCGCGGAGTTCTAGCCTCTTAGGCGACAGTTCTAGTTTCAGTGAATTTTTTAAAACGTAGTGATTATCGCATTTCGATGGTATTTTGTACTCTTCTTGTATGCTCTGCTGGAAGTTTTATGAGAGTTCCAGGAGAGATTTGTACTGGATATTGAAGATCTGTTATTCCACTATCAGAAACTGCAGAGTTCTAGCCTCTGAGGCGAGAGTTCTAGTTTCAGTGAATTTTTTAAAACGTAGTTATTATCGTATTTCGATGGTATTTTTACTCTTCTTGTATGATCTGCTGGAAGTTTTATGAGAGTTCCAGGAGAGATTTGTACTGGATATTGAATATCTGTTATTCCACTATCAGAAACTGCAGAGTCCTAGCCTCTCAGGCGAGAGTTCTTTTTTCAGTGAATTTTTTAAAACGTAGTTATTATCGCGTTTCGATGGTATTTTGTACTATTCTTGTATGCTCTGCTGGAAGTTTTATGAGAGTTCCAGGAGAGATTTGTACTGGATATTGAAGATCTGTTATTCCACTATCAGAAACTGCAGAGTTCTAGCCTCTCAGGCGAGAGTTCTTTTTTCAGTGAATTTTTTAAAACGTAGTTATTATCGCGTTTCGATGGTATTTTGTACTATTCTTGTATGCTCTGCTGGAAGTTTTATGAGAGTTCCAGGAGAGATTTGTAGTGGATATTTAAGATCTGTTATTCTTCTATCAGAAACCGCGGAGTTCTAGCCTCTTAGGCGACAGTTCTAGTTTCAGTGAATTTTTTAAAACGTAGTTATTATCGCGTTTCGATGGTATTTTGTACTATTCTTGTATGCTCTGCTGGAAGTTTTATGAGAGTTCCAGGCAAGATTTGTAGTGGATATTTAAGATCTGTTATTCTTCTATCAGAAACCGCGGAGTTCTAGCCTCTTAGGCGACAGTTCTAGTTTCAGTGAATTTTTTAAAACGTAGTGATTATCGCATTTCGATGGTATTTTGTACTCTTCTTGTATGCTCTGCTGGAAGTTTTATGAGAGTTCCAGGCAAGATTTGTAGTGGATATTTAAGATCTGTTAATCTTCTATCAGAAACCGCGGAGTTCTAGCCTCTTAGGCGACAGTTCTAGTTTCAGTGAATTTTTTAAAACGTAGTGATTATCGCATTTCGATGGTATTTTGTACTCTTCTTGTATGCTCTGCTGGAAGTTTTATGAGAGTTCCAGGCAAGATTTGTACTGGATATTGAAGATCTGTTATTCCACTATCAGAAACTGCAGAGATCTAGCCTCTCAGGCGAGAGTTCTTTTTTCAGTGAATTTTTTAAAACGTAGTGATTATCGCATTTCGATGGTATTTTGTACTCTTCTTGTATGCTCTGCTGGAAGTTTTATGAGAGTTCCAGGCAAGATTTGTAGTGGATATTTAAGATCTGTTATTCTTCTATCAGAAACCGCGGAGTTCTAGCCTCTTAGGCGACAGTTCTAGTTTCAGTGAATTTTTTAAAACGTAGTGATTATCGCATTTCGATGGTATTTTGTACTCTTCTTGTATGCTCTGCTGGAAGTTTTATGAGAGTTCCAGGAGAGATTTGTACTGGATATTGAAGATCTGTTATTCCACTATCAGAAACTGCAGAGTTCTAGCCTCTGAGGCGAGAGTTCTAGTTTCAGTGAATTTTTTAAAACGTAGTTATTATCGTATTTCGATGGTATTTTTACTCTTCTTGTATGCTCTGCTGGAAGTTTTATGAGAGTTCCAGGAGAGATTTGTACTGGATATTGAATATCTGTTATTCCACTATCAGAAACTGCAGAGTTCTAGCCTCTCAGGCGAGAGTTCTTTTTTCAGTGAATTTTTTAAAACGTAGTTATTATCGTATTTCGATGGTATTTTGTACTCTTCTTGTATGCTCTGCTGGAAGTTTTATGAGAGTTCCAGGAGAGATTTGTACTGGATATTGAATATCTATTATTCCACTATCAGAAACTGCAGAGTTCTAGCCTCTCAGGCGAGAGTTCTAGTTTCAGTGAATTTTTTAAATCGTAGTGATTATCGCATTTCGATGGTATTTTGTACTCTTCTTGTATGCTCTGCTGGACGTTTTATGAGAGTTCCAGGAGAGATTTGTACTGGATATTGAAGATCTGTTATTCCACTATCAGAAACTGCAGAGTTCTAGCCTCTGAGGCGAGAGTTCTAGTTTCAGTGAATTTTTTAAAACGTAGTTATTATCGTATTTCGATGGTATTTTGTACTCTTCTTGTATGCTCTGCTGGAAGTTTTATGAGAGTTCCAGGAGAGATTTGTACTGGATATTGAATATCTGTTATTCCACTATCAGAAACTGCAGAGTTCTAGCCTCTTAGGCGAGAGTTCTAGTTTCAGTGAATTTTTTAAAACGTAGTGATTATCGCATTTCGATGGTATTTTGTACTCTTCTTGTATGCTCTGCTGGAAGTTTTATGAGAGTTCCAGGAGAGATTTGTACTGGATATTGAAGATCTGTTATTCCACTATCAGAAACTGCAGAGTTCTAGCCTCTTAGGCGAGAGTTCTAGTTTCAGTGAATTTTTTAAAACGAAGTTATTATCGTATTTCGATGGTATTTTGTACTCTTCTTGTATGCTCTGCTGGAAGTTTTATGAGAGTTCCAGGAGAGATTTGTACTGGATATTGAATATCTGTTATTCCACTATCAGAAACTGCAGAGTTCTAGCCTCTTAGGCGAGAGTTCTAGTTTCAGTGATTTTTTTAAAACGTAGTGATTATCGCATTTCGATGGTATTTTGTACTCTTCTTGTATGCTCTGCTGGAAGTTTTATGAGAGTTCCAGGAGAGATTTGTACTGGATATTGAAGATCTGTTATTCCACTATCAGAAACTGCAGAGTTCTAGCCTCTTAGGCGAGAGTTCTAGTTTCAGTGAATTTTTTAAAACGTAGTTATTATCGTATTTCGATGGTATTTTTACTCTTCTTGTATGCTCTGCTGGAAGTTTTATGAGAGTTCCAGGAGAGATTTGTACTGGATATTGAATATCTGTTATTCCACTATCAGAAACTGCAAAGTTCTAGCCTCTCAGGCGAGAGTTCTAGTTTCAGTGAATTTTTTAAAACGTAGTGATTATCGCATTTCGATGGTATTTTGTACTCTTCTTGTATGCTCTGCTGGAAGTTTTATGAGAGTTCCAGGCAAGATTTGTACTGGATATTGAATATCTGTTATTCCACTATCAGAAACTGCAGAGTTCTAGCCTCTCAGGCGAGAGTTCTAGTTTCAGTGAATTTTTTAAAACGTAGTGATTATCGCATTTCGATGGTATTTTGTACTCTTCTTGTATGCTCTGCTGGAAGTTTTATGAGAGTTCCAGGAGAGATTAGTACTGGATATTGAAGATCTGTTATTCTTCTATCAGAAACTGCGGAGTTCTAGCCTCTCAGGCGAGAGTTCTATTTTCAGTGAATTTTTAAAACGTAGTGATTATCGCGTTTCGATGGTATTTTTTACTCTTCTTGTATGCTCTGCTGGAAGTTTTATGAGAGTTCCAGGCAAGATTTGTACTGGATATTGAAGATCTGTTATTCTTCTTTCAGAAACTGCGGAGTTCTAGCCTCTCAGGCGAGAGTTCTATTTTCAGTGAATTTTTTAAAACGTAGTTATTATCGCGTTTCGATGGTATTTTTTACTCTTCTTGTATGCTCTGCTGGAAGTTTTATGAGAGTTCCAGGCAAGATTTGTACTGGATATTGAATATCTGTTATTCCACTATCAGAAACTGCAGAGTTCTAGCATCTCAGGCGAGAGTTCTAGTTTCAGTGAATTTTTTAAAACGTAGTGATTATCGCATTTCGATGGTATTTTGTACTCTTCTTGTATGCTCTGCTGGAAGTTTTATGAGAGTTCCAGGCAAGATTTGTACTGGATATTGAAGATCTGTTATTCTATATCAGAAACTGCGGAGTTCTAGCCTCTCAGGCGAGAGTTCTATTTTCAGTGAATTTTTAAAACGTAGTGATTATCGCGTTTCGATGGTATTTTTTACTCTTCTTGTATGCTCTGCTGGAAGTTTTATGAGAGTTCCAGGCAAGATTTGTACTGGATATTGAATATCTGTTATTCCACTATCAGAAACTGCAGAGTTCTAGCCTCTCAGGCGAGAGTTCTAGTTTCAGTGAATTTTTTAAAACGTAGTGATTATCGCATTTCGATGGTATTTTGTACTCTTCTTGTATGCTCTGCTGGAAGTTTTATGAGAGTTCCAGGCAAGATTTGTAGTGGATATTTAAGATCTGTTATTCTTCTATCAGAAACCGCGGAGTTCTAGCCTCTTAGGCGACAGTTCTAGTTTCAGTGAATTTTTTAAAACGTAGTTATTATCGCGTTTCGATGGTATTTTGTACTATTCTTGTATGCTCTGCTGGAAGTTTTATGAGAGTTCCAGGCAAGATTTGTAGTGGATATTTAAGATCTGTTATTCTTCTATCAGAAACCGCGGAGTTCTAGCCTCTTAGGCGACAGTTCTAGTTTCAGTGAATTTTTTAAAACGTAGTGATTATCGCATTTCGATGGTATTTTGTACTCTTCTTGTATGCTCTGCTGGAAGTTTTATGAGAGTTCCAGGCAAGATTTGTAGTGGATATTTAAGATCTGTTATTCTTCTATCAGAAACCGCGGAGTTCTAGCCTCTTAGGCGACAGTTCTAGTTTCAGTGAATTTTTTAAAACGTAGCTATTATCGTATTTCGATGGTATTTTGTACTCTTCTTGTATGCTCTGCTGGAAGTTTTATGAGAGTTCCAGGCAAGATTTGTAGTGTATATTTAAGATCTGTTATTCTTCTATCAGAAACCGCGGAGTTTCAGCCTCTCAGGCGAGAGTTCTAGTTTCAGTGAATTTTTTAAAACGTAGTGATTATCTCAATTCGATGATATTTTGTACTCTTCGGTTATGCTCTGCTAGAGGTTTTATGAGAGTTCTAAGCAAGATTTTGAATGGAATTTATAGATCTGTTATTCTTCTAGTAGAAACCGTAGAGTTCTTGCCTCTGAAGCTACAATTCAATTTTCTGTGAATTTTTGTTTCATGGTCTGCCAGATGCTCTGCTAACTTCCCGTAGCAGATCATTATTTTCAATTGACTTTTTTCTAGGTTTAAGTGCTAGAACTATGTCTGAAAAGTATGAGGAACTATAGAACTCAGTCGCATGCGCACAGAACTCACTTTAAAATTTGATTTTAAAGAAAATGATCTGCTACCGGAAGTTAGCAGATCATTTTTTCATCCGGCGTTTTTTGGGCTAACTCGGCAGAACTATCTCTAAAATCTATCAGGAACTATAGAACTCATCTGCATGCGAACAGAACTCCCTTTTATTTTTGATCTGCTAGCATTTGCTCTGCTAAGTTCACCGACATTGAACTTAGCAGAGCAAATGCAAAACGGTTTCTACTAGAAGAATAACAGATCTATAAATTCCATTCAAAATCTTGCTAAGAACTCTCATAAAACTTCCAGCAGAGCATACAAGAAGAGTACAAAATACCATCGAAACGCGATAATAACTACGTTTTAAAAAATTCACTGAAAATAGAACTCTCGCCTGAGAGGCTAGAACTCCGCAGTTTCCGATAGAAGAATAACAGATCTTCAATATCCAGTACAAATCTTGCCTGGAACTCTCATAAAACTTCCAGCAGAGCATACAAGAAGAGTACAAAATACCATCGAAACGCGATAATAACTACGTTTTAAAAAATTCACTGAAAATAGAACTCTCGCCTGAGAGGCTAGAACTCCGCAGTTTCCGATAGAAGAATAACAGATCTTCAATATCCAGTACAAATCTTGCCTGGAACTCTCATAAAACTTCCAGCAGAGCATACAAGAAGAGTACAAAATACCATCGAAACGCGATAATAACTACGTTTTAAAAAATTCACTGAAAATAGAACTCTCGCCTGAGAGGCTAGAACTCCGCAGTTTCCGATAGAAGAATAACAGATCTTCAATATCCAGTACAAATCTTGCCTGGAACTCTCATAAAACTTCCAGCAGAGCATACAAGAAGAGTACAAAATACCATCGAAACGCGATAATAACTACGTTTTAAAAAATTCACTGAAAATAGAACTCTCGCCTGAGAGGCTAGAACTCCGCAGTTTCCGATAGAAGAATAACAGATCTTCAATATCCAGTACAAATCTTGCCTGGAACTCTCATAAAACTTCCAGCAGAGCATACAAGAAGAGTACAAAATACCATCGAAACGCGATAATAACTACGTTTTAAAAAATTCACTGAAAATAGAACTCTCGCCTGAGAGGCTAGAACTCCGCAGTTTCCGATAGAAGAATAACAGATCTTCAATATCCAGTACAAATCTTGCCTGGAACTCTCATAAAACTTCCAGCAGAGCATACAAGAAGAGTACAAAATACCATCGAAACGCGATAATAACTACGTTTTAAAAAATTCACTGAAAATAGAACTCTCGCCTGAGAGGCTAGAACTCCGCAGTTTCCGATAGAAGAATAACAGATCTTCAATATCCAGTACAAATCTTGCCTGGAACTCTCATAAAACTTCCAGCAGAGCATACAAGAAGAGTACAAAATACCATCGAAACGCGATAATAACTACGTTTTAAAAAATTCACTGAAAATAGAACTCTCGCCTGAGAGGCTAGAACTCCGCAGTTTCCGATAGAAGAATAACAGATCTTCAATATCCAGTACAAATCTTGCCTGGAACTCTCATAAAACTTCCAGCAGAGCATACAAGAAGAGTACAAAATACCATCGAAACGCGATAATAACTACGTTTTAAAAAATTCACTGAAAATAGAACTCTCGCCTGAGAGGCTAGAACTCCGCAGTTTCCGATAGAAGAATAACAGATCTTCAATATCCAGTACAAATCTTGCCTGGAACTCTCATAAAACTTCCAGCAGAGCATACAAGAAGAGTACAAAATACCATCGAAACGCGATAATAACTACGTTTTAAAAAATTCACTGAAAATAGAACTCTCGCCTGAGAGGCTAGAACTCCGCAGTTTCCGATAGAAGAATAACAGATCTTCAATATCCAGTACAAATCTTGCCTGGAACTCTCATAAAACTTCCAGCAGAGCATACAAGAAGAGTACAAAATACCATCGAAACGCGATAATAACTACGTTTTAAAAAATTCACTGAAATTAGAACTCTCGCCTGAGAGGCTAGAACTCCGCAGTTTCCGATAGAAGAATAACAGATCTTCAATATCCAGTACAAATCTTGCCTGGAACTCTCATAAAACTTCCAGCAGAGCATACAAGAAGAGTACAAAATACCATCGAAACGCGATAATAACTACGTTTTAAAAAATTCACTGAAAATAGAACTCTCGCCTGAGAGGCTAGAACTCCGCAGTTTCCGATAGAAGAATAACAGATCTTCAATATCCAGTACAAATCTTGCCTGGAACTCTCATAAAACTTCCAGCAGAGCATACAAGAAGAGTACAAAATACCATCGAAACGCGATAATAACTACGTTTTAAAAAATTCACTGAAAATAGAACTCTCGCCTGAGAGGCTAGAACTCCGCAGTCTCCGATAGAAGAATAACAGATCTTCAATATCCAGTACAAATCTTGCCTGGAACTCTCATAAAACTTCCAGCAGAGCATACAAGAAGAGTACAAAATACCATCGAAACGCGATAATAACTACGTTTTAAAAAATTCACTGAAAATAGAACTCTCGCCTGAGAGGCTAGAACTCCGCAGTTTCCGATAGAAGAATAACAGATCTTCAATATCCAGTACAAATCTTGCCTGGAACTCTCATAAAACTTCCAGCAGAGCATACAAGAAGAGTACAAAATACCATCGAAACGCGATAATAACTACGTTTTAAAAAATTCACTGAAAATAGAACTCTCGCCTGAGAGGCTAGAACTCCGCAGTTTCCGATAGAAGAATAACAGATCTTCAATATCCAGTACAAATCTTGCCTGGAACTCTCATAAAACTTCCAGCAGAGCATACAAGAAGAGTACAAAATACCATCGAAACGCGATAATAACTACGTTTTAAAAAATTCACTGAAAATAGAACTCTCGCCTGAGAGGCTAGAACTCCGCAGTTTCCGATAGAAGAATAACAGATCTTCAATATCCAGTACAAATCTTGCCTGGAACTCTCATAAAACTTCCAGCAGAGCATACAAGAAGAGTACAAAATACCATCGAAACGCGATAATAACTACGTTTTAAAAAATTCACTGAAAATAGAACTCTCGCCTGAGAGGCTAGAACTCCGCAGTTTCCGATAGAAGAATAACAGATCTTCAATATCCAGTACAAATCTTGCCTGGAACTCTCATAAAACTTCCAGCAGAGCATACAAGAAGAGTACAAAATACCATCGAAACGCGATAATAACTACGTTTTAAAAAATTCACTGAAAATAGAACTCTCGCCTGAGAGGCTAGAACTCCGCAGTTTCCGATAGAAGAATAACAGATCTTCAATATCCAGTACAAATCTTGCCTGGAACTCTCATAAAACTTCCAGCAGAGCATACAAGAAGAGTACAAAATACCATCGAAACGCGATAATAACTACGTTTTAAAAAATTCACTGAAAATAGAACTCTCGCCTGAGAGGCTAGAACTCCGCAGTTTCCGATAGAAGAATAACAGATCTTCAATATCCAGTACAAATCTTGCCTGGAACTCTCATAAAACTTCCAGCAGAGCATACAAGAAGAGTACAAAATACCATCGAAACGCGATAATAACTACGTTTTAAAAAATTCACTGAAAATAGAACTCTCGCCTGAGAGGCTAGAACTCCGCAGTTTCCGATAGAAGAATAACAGATCTTCAATATCCATTACAAATCTTGCCTGGAACTCTCATAAAACTTCCAGCAGAGCATACAAGAAGAGTACAAAATACCATCGAAACGCGATAATAACTACGTTTTAAAAAATTCACTGAAAATAGAACTCTCGCCTGAGAGGCTAGAACTCCGCAGTTTCCGATAGAAGAATAACAGATCTTCAATATCCAGTACAAATCTTGCCTGGAACTCTCATAAAACTTCCAGCAGAGCATACAAGAAGAGTACAAAATACCATCGAAACGCGATAATAACTACGTTTTAAAAAATTCACTGAAAATAGAACTCTCGCCTGAGAGGCTAGAACTCCGCAGTTTCCGATAGAAGAATAACAGATCTTCAATATCCAGTACAAATCTTGCCTGGAACTCTCATAAAACTTCCAGCAGAGCATACAAGAAGAGTACAAAATACCATCGAAACGCGATAATAACTACGTTTTAAAAAATTCACTGAAAATAGAACTCTCGCCTGAGAGGCTAGAACTCCGCAGTTTCCGATAGAAGAATAACAGATCTTCAATATCCAGTACAAATCTTGCCTGGAACTCTCATAAAACTTCCAGCAGAGCATACAAGAAGAGTACAAAATACCATCGAAACGCGATAATAACTACGTTTTAAAAAATTCACTGAAAATAGAACTCTCGCCTGAGAGGCTAGAACTCCGCAGTTTCCGATAGAAGAATAACAGATCTTCAATATCCAGTACAAATCTTGCCTGGAACTCTCATAAAACTTCCAGCAGAGCATACAAGAAGAGTACAAAATACCATCGAAACGCGATAATAACTACGTTTTAAAAAATTCACTGAAAATAGAACTCTCGCCTGAGAGGCTAGAACTCCGCAGTCTCCGATAGAAGAATAACAGATCTTCAATATCCAGTACAAATCTTGCCTGGAACTCTCATAAAACTTCCAGCAGAGCATACAAGAATAGTACAAAATACCATCGAAACGCGATAATAACTACGTTTTAAAAAATTCACTGAAAATAGAACTCTCGCCTGAGAGGCTAGAACTCCGCAGTTTCCGATAGAAGAATAACAGATCTTCAATATCCAGTACAAATCTTGCCTGGAACTCTCATAAAACTTCCAGCAGAGCATACAAGAAGAGTACAAAATACCATCGAAACGCGATAATAACTACGTTTTAAAAAATTCACTGAAAATAGAACTCTCGCCTGAGAGGCTAGAACTCCGCAGTTTCCGATAGAAGAATAACAGATCTTCAATATCCAGTACAAATCTTGCCTGGAACTCTCATAAAACTTCCAGCAGAGCATACAAGAAGAGTACAAAATACCATCGAAACGCGATAATAACTACGTTTTAAAAAATTCACTGAAAATAGAACTCTCGCCTGAGAGGCTAGAACTCCGCAGTTTCCGATAGAAGAATAACAGATCTTCAATATCCAGTACAAATCTTGCCTGGAACTCTCATAAAACTTCCAGCAGAGCATACAAGAAGAGTACAAAATACCATCGAAACGCGATAATAACTACGTTTTAAAAAATTCACTGAAAATAGAACTCTCGCCTGAGAGGCTAGAACTCCGCAGTTTCCGATAGAAGAATAACAGATCTTCAATATCCAGTACAAATCTTGCCTGAAACTCTCATAAAACTTCCAGCAGAGCATACAAGATGAGTACAAAATACCATCGAAACGCGATAATAACTACGTTTTAAAAAATTCACTGAAAATAGAACTCTCGCCTGAGAGGCTAGAACTCCGCAGTTTCCGATAGAAGAATAACAGATCTTCAATATCCAGTACAAATCTTGCCTGGAACTCTCATAAAACTTCCAGCAGAGCATACAAGAAGAGTACAAAATACCATCGAAACGCGATAATAACTACGTTTTAAAAAATTCACTGAAAATAGAACTCTCGCCTGAGAGGCTAGAACTCCGCAGTTTCCGATAGAAGAATAACAGATCCTCAATATCCAGTACAAATGTTGCCTGGAACTCTCATAAAACTTCCAGCAGAGCATACAAGAAGAGTACAAAATACCATCGAAATGCGATAATCACTACGTTTTAAAAAATTCACTGAAAATAGAACTCTCGCCTGAGAGGCTAGAACTCTGCAGTTTCTGATAGTGGAATAACAGATATTCAATATCCAGTACAAATCTCTCCTGGAACTCTCATAAAACTTCCAGCAGAGCATACAAGAAGAGTAAAAATACCATCGAAATACGATAATAACTACGTTTTAAAAAATTCACTGAAACTAGAACTCTCGCCTAAGAGGCTAGAACTCTGCAGTTTCTGATAGTGGAATAACAGATATTCAATATCCAGTACAAATCTCTCCTGGAACTCTCATAAAACTTCCAGCAGAGCATACAAGAATAGTACAAAATACCATCGAAACGCGATAATAACTACGTTTTAAAAAATTCACTGAAAAAAGAACTCTCGCCTGAGAGGCTAGAACTCTGCAGTTTCTGATAGTGGAATAACAGATATTCAATATCCAGTACAAATCTCTCCTGGAACTGTCATAAAACTTCCAGCAGAGCATACAAGAAGAGTAAAAATACCATCGAAATACGATAATAACTACGTTTTAAAAAATTCACTGAAACTAGAACTCTCGCCTGAGAGGCTAGAACTCCGCAGTTTCTGATAGTGGTATAACGGATCTTCAATATCCAGTACAAATCTCTCCTGGAACTCTCATAAAACTTCCAGCAGAGCATACAAGAAGAGTACAAAATACCATCGAAATGCGATAATCACTACGTTTTAAAAAATTCACTGAAACTAGAACTCTCGCCTGAGAGGCTAGAACTCTGCAGTTTCTGATAGTGGAATAACAGATCTTCAATATCCAGTACAAATCTCTCCTGGAACTCTCATAAAACTTCCAGCAGAGCATACAAGAAGAGTACAAAATACCATCGAAATACGATAATAACTACGTTTTAAAAAATTCACTGAAACTAGAACTCTCGCCTAAGAGGCTAGAACTCTGCAGTTTCTGATAGTGGAATAACAGATATTCAATATTCAGTACAAATCTCTCCTGAAACTCTCTTAAAACTTCCAGCAGAGCATACAAGAATAGTACAAAATACCATCGAAACGCGATAATAACTACGTTTTAAAAACGAACGTGTGTTTGTTTGTTGATTTGTTGGCATATTAGTCTGCTGGTTTTTTCTTCAATAACGCCGCAACGTATAAAGTTCATGACCTTGAGAGTGACAAGACAAAAATACATAGAAAAGAAAACAAAACAAAACAAAGTGCGCAAGGGCGGTCTTATCACTAAAAGTGATCTCCTCCAGACAACCCATTAATTAAGAACCTTAAAGATAGGAGCGGGATAGTGCAACAATATAGACAGCCATACAATATACTACATAAACATTACATACTAATAATAATACATAAATAATTTTATAAATACATATAAACATAAATATACTTACCTATATGTCACCGTAAGATTGTAATATAACGTTTTTTATCTCGATAGATTGTAAACTGTCGACAGATTGTGAACCGTAACATACTACTTACAATTTAACGCATTATTTTTCGGTAAACTGTAATCTATTATGTATATTAACTCGACAGAACCTATAGGCCTGCGGCCGGGCACTTAGGTTACCTGAATATTCATGTCAAACCTAACCTAACCTATAGTTCGCACGCGAGTTGAATGCAGAGTAAATGTATGGTGACACTTACATTTAGTCTGCATTCAGCTCGCGCGCGAACTGTACAAGAAAGAGACAAGAAAACGTAAATACAATAAATATTTCGTAAATGAATACCTACTCAGAACATTGAACGGTTCACAATCTTTCGACAGTTTACAATCTCGCGGGATAGAAACCGTTAGATTATAATGTAACGGATTTTACAATCTTACGGTGACATTTATACCTATAATATAAACCTACATATACAATACTTAAATATTCTATAGCATACTAGTATTACTGTTAAGTAATAATCCTCATTGACATTGACATAGCCTACTTTTCATCCCGGAAAATTAAAAGAGTTCCCGCGGGTATCAAAAAAACTTAAACCACGCGGATGAAGTCGCAGGCATCAGCTAGTACCCAATTATAGTCAGTCAGCACTGGGCAGCTAGATGGCACCACTTGCACTCTGGCTCGCGCTATGCGAGCCTTACGCGAGCCAGAGTACAAGTGGTGCCATCTAGGTGGCAGAAAGTAAACTAAATTAACTTGGACGCAAACAATAATTATCCATACTAATAATATAAATGCGAAAGTCAGTTATTTTGTTGTTTTGTTGGTTTGTCCTTTAATCACGCTTCAGCGACGCAACGGATCGAGGTGATTTTTGGCATGGGTATAATATAGGCTGCTTTTTATCCCGGAAAATTAAGGAGTTCCCGCGGGAATAACAAAAAATTTAAACCACGCGGACTAAATCGCAGGCATCAGCTAGTTAAAAATACTAGCGGCCACTTTTTGATAGGCAACCTGGCAAATATATATTCCGCCATTTAAACATAAAAAATAGTTTTTGGTCACGTAGGTTACTCGATCCTTGTAGCAATCTTGCAGCGGAATCTTAGTCCATAAATTTATTGTATTCTCAATATAAATAAGTGGATAATATATAGTCTATTAGTTTAATATATCCCTGGGCATCCAACGTCAACGTGCTCTCTAGATGGCGCTGACTCGACTTTATTCAAGGTATTGTTTATAGCTTATCTCTGCGTCATATCTGCAATGTTATCTCCAATACGGTTTTCGTAATTACGACACGTTAATCTTTTTTGATTTAGGAGACTGTATTAAATCTAGTTATGATAAAATTTACTTCAAATATTTAAAAATATATAACTGGACACAAATATACAACGTAGTGATTATCGCATTATGATGGTATTTTGTACTCTTCTCCTATGCTCTGCTGGAAGTTTCATGAAAGTTCTAGACAAGATTTGTACTGGATATTGAAGATCTGTTATTCATCTATCAGAAACCGTGGAGTTCTAGCCTCTCAGGCAAGAGTTCTAGATGCAGTGAATTTTTTAAAACGTAGTAATTATCGTATTTCGATGGTATTTTGTACTCTTCTTGTATGCTCTGCTGGAAGTTTTATGAGAGTTCCAGGCAAGATTTGTAATGGATATTGAATATCTGTTATTTCACTACCAGAAACTGCAGAGTTCTAGCCTCTCAGGCGAGAGTTCTTTTTTCAGTTAATTTTTTAAAACGTAGTTATTATCGCGTTTCGATGGTATTTTGTACTATTCTTGTATGCTCTGCTGGAAGTTTTATGAGAGTTCCAGGAGAGATTTGTACTGGATATTGAATATCTGTTATTCCACTATCAGAAACTGCAGAGTCCTAGCCTCTCAGGCGAGAGTTCTTTTTTCAGTGAATTTTTTAAAACGTAGTTATTATCGCGTTTCGATGGTATTTTTTACTCTTCTTGTATGCTCTGCTGGAAGTTTTATGAGAGTTCCAGGCGAGATTTGTACTGGATATTGAATATCTGTTATTCCACTATCAGAAACTGCAGAGTTCTAGCCTCTCAGGCGAGAGTTCTTTTTTCAGTGAATTTTTTAAAACGTAGTTATTATCGCGTTTCGATGGTATTTTGTACTATTCTTGTATGCTCTGCTGGAAGTTTTATGAGAGTTCCAGGCAAGATTTGTAGTGGATATTTAAGATCTGTTATTCTTCTATCAGAAACCGCGGAGTTCTAGCCTCTTAGGCGACAGTTCTAGTTTCAGTGAATTTTTTAAAACGTAGTGATTATCGCATTTCGATGGTATTTTGTACTCTTCTTGTATGCTCTGCTGGAAGTTTTATGAGAGTTCCAGGCAAGATTTGTAGTGGATATTTAAGAACTGTTATTCTTCTATCAGAAACCGCGGAGTTCTAGCCTCTTAGGCGACAGTTCTAGTTTCAGTGAATTTTTTAAAACGTAGTGATTATCGCATTTCGATGGTATTTTGTACTCTTCTTGTATGCTCTGCTGGAAGTTTTATGAGAGTTCCAGGCAAGATTTGTAGTGGATATTTAAGATCTGTTATTCTTCTATCAGAAACCGCGGAGTTCTAGCCTCTTAGGCGACAGTTCTAGTTTCAGTGAATTTTTTAAAACGTAGTGATTATCGCATTTCGATGGTATTTTGTACTCTTCTTGTATGCTCTGCTGGAAGTTTTATGAGAGTTCCAGGCAAGATTTGTAGTGGATATTTAAGATCTGTTATTCTTCTATCAGAAACCGCGGAGTTCTAGCCTCTTAGGCGACAGTTCTAGTTTCAGTGAATTTTTTAAAACGTAGTGATTATCGCATTTCGATGGTATTTTGTACTCTTCTTGTATGCTCTGCTGGAAGTTTTATGAGAGTTCCAGGCAAGATTTGTAGTGGATATTTAAGATCTGTTATTCTTCTATCAGAAACCGCGGAGTTCTAGCCTCTTAGGCGACAGTTCTAGTTTCAGTGAATTTTTTAAAACGTAGTGATTATCGCATTTCGATGGTATTTTGTACTCTTCTTGTATGCTCTGCTGGAAGTTTTATGAGAGTTCCAGGAGAGATTTGTACTGGATATTGAAGATCTGTTATTCCACTATCAGAAACTGCAGAGTTCTAGCCTCTGAGGCGAGAGTTCTAGTTTCAGTGAATTTTTTAAAACGTAGTTATTATCGTATTTCGATGGTATTTTTACTCTTCTTGTATGATCTGCTGGAAGTTTTATGAGAGTTCCAGGAGAGATTTGTACTGGATATTGAATATCTGTTATTCCACTATCAGAAACTGCAGAGTCCTAGCCTCTCAGGCGAGAGTTCTTTTTTCAGTGAATTTTTTAAAACGTAGTTATTATCGCGTTTCGATGGTATTTTGTACTATTCTTGTATGCTCTGCTGGAAGTTTTATGAGAGTTCCAGGAGAGATTTGTACTGGATATTGAAGATCTGTTATTCCACTATCAGAAACTGCAGAGTTCTAGCCTCTCAGGCGAGAGTTCTTTTTTCAGTGAATTTTTTAAAACGTAGTTATTATCGCGTTTCGATGGTATTTTGTACTATTCTTGTATGCTCTGCTGGAAGTTTTATGAGAGTTCCAGGAGAGATTTGTAGTGGATATTTAAGATCTGTTATTCTTCTATCAGAAACCGCGGAGTTCTAGCCTCTTAGGCGACAGTTCTAGTTTCAGTGAATTTTTTAAAACGTAGTTATTATCGCGTTTCGATGGTATTTTGTACTATTCTTGTATGCTCTGCTGGAAGTTTTATGAGAGTTCCAGGCAAGATTTGTAGTGGATATTTAAGATCTGTTATTCTTCTATCAGAAACCGCGGAGTTCTAGCCTCTTAGGCGACAGTTCTAGTTTCAGTGAATTTTTTAAAACGTAGTGATTATCGCATTTCGATGGTATTTTGTACTCTTCTTGTATGCTCTGCTGGAAGTTTTATGAGAGTTCCAGGCAAGATTTGTAGTGGATATTTAAGATCTGTTAATCTTCTATCAGAAACCGCGGAGTTCTAGCCTCTTAGGCGACAGTTCTAGTTTCAGTGAATTTTTTAAAACGTAGTGATTATCGCATTTCGATGGTATTTTGTACTCTTCTTGTATGCTCTGCTGGAAGTTTTATGAGAGTTCCAGGCAAGATTTGTACTGGATATTGAAGATCTGTTATTCCACTATCAGAAACTGCAGAGATCTAGCCTCTCAGGCGAGAGTTCTTTTTTCAGTGAATTTTTTAAAACGTAGTGATTATCGCATTTCGATGGTATTTTGTACTCTTCTTGTATGCTCTGCTGGAAGTTTTATGAGAGTTCCAGGCAAGATTTGTAGTGGATATTTAAGATCTGTTATTCTTCTATCAGAAACCGCGGAGTTCTAGCCTCTTAGGCGACAGTTCTAGTTTCAGTGAATTTTTTAAAACGTAGTGATTATCGCATTTCGATGGTATTTTGTACTCTTCTTGTATGCTCTGCTGGAAGTTTTATGAGAGTTCCAGGAGAGATTTGTACTGGATATTGAAGATCTGTTATTCCACTATCAGAAACTGCAGAGTTCTAGCCTCTGAGGCGAGAGTTCTAGTTTCAGTGAATTTTTTAAAACGTAGTTATTATCGTATTTCGATGGTATTTTTACTCTTCTTGTATGCTCTGCTGGAAGTTTTATGAGAGTTCCAGGAGAGATTTGTACTGGATATTGAATATCTGTTATTCCACTATCAGAAACTGCAGAGTTCTAGCCTCTCAGGCGAGAGTTCTTTTTTCAGTGAATTTTTTAAAACGTAGTTATTATCGTATTTCGATGGTATTTTGTACTCTTCTTGTATGCTCTGCTGGAAGTTTTATGAGAGTTCCAGGAGAGATTTGTACTGGATATTGAATATCTATTATTCCACTATCAGAAACTGCAGAGTTCTAGCCTCTCAGGCGAGAGTTCTAGTTTCAGTGAATTTTTTAAATCGTAGTGATTATCGCATTTCGATGGTATTTTGTACTCTTCTTGTATGCTCTGCTGGACGTTTTATGAGAGTTCCAGGAGAGATTTGTACTGGATATTGAAGATCTGTTATTCCACTATCAGAAACTGCAGAGTTCTAGCCTCTGAGGCGAGAGTTCTAGTTTCAGTGAATTTTTTAAAACGTAGTTATTATCGTATTTCGATGGTATTTTGTACTCTTCTTGTATGCTCTGCTGGAAGTTTTATGAGAGTTCCAGGAGAGATTTGTACTGGATATTGAATATCTGTTATTCCACTATCAGAAACTGCAGAGTTCTAGCCTCTCAGGCGAGAGTTCTAGTTTCAGTGAATTTTTTAAAACGTAGTGATTATCGCATTTCGATGGTATTTTGTACTCTTCTTGTATGCTCTGCTGGAAGTTTTATGAGAGTTCCAGGAGAGATTTGTACTGGATATTGAAGATCTGTTATTCCACTATCAGAAACTGCAGAGTTCTAGCCTCTTAGGCGAGAGTTCTAGTTTCAGTGAATTTTTTAAAACGAAGTTATTATCGTATTTCGATGGTATTTTGTACTCTTCTTGTATGCTCTGCTGGAAGTTTTATGAGAGTTCCAGGAGAGATTTGTACTGGATATTGAATATCTGTTATTCCACTATCAGAAACTGCAGAGTTCTAGCCTCTTAGGCGAGAGTTCTAGTTTCAGTGATTTTTTTAAAACGTAGTGATTATCGCATTTCGATGGTATTTTGTACTCTTCTTGTATGCTCTGCTGGAAGTTTTATGAGAGTTCCAGGAGAGATTTGTACTGGATATTGAAGATCTGTTATTCCACTATCAGAAACTGCAGAGTTCTAGCCTCTTAGGCGAGAGTTCTAGTTTCAGTGAATTTTTTAAAACGTAGTTATTATCGTATTTCGATGGTATTTTTACTCTTCTTGTATGCTCTGCTGGAAGTTTTATGAGAGTTCCAGGAGAGATTTGTACTGGATATTGAATATCTGTTATTCCACTATCAGAAACTGCAAAGTTCTAGCCTCTCAGGCGAGAGTTCTAGTTTCAGTGAATTTTTTAAAACGTAGTGATTATCGCATTTCGATGGTATTTTGTACTCTTCTTGTATGCTCTGCTGGAAGTTTTATGAGAGTTCCAGGCAAGATTTGTACTGGATATTGAATATCTGTTATTCCACTATCAGAAACTGCAGAGTTCTAGCCTCTCAGGCGAGAGTTCTAGTTTCAGTGAATTTTTTAAAACGTAGTGATTATCGCATTTCGATGGTATTTTGTACTCTTCTTGTATGCTCTGCTGGAAGTTTTATGAGAGTTCCAGGAGAGATTAGTACTGGATATTGAAGATCTGTTATTCTTCTATCAGAAACTGCGGAGTTCTAGCCTCTCAGGCGAGAGTTCTATTTTCAGTGAATTTTTAAAACGTAGTGATTATCGCGTTTCGATGGTATTTTTTACTCTTCTTGTATGCTCTGCTGGAAGTTTTATGAGAGTTCCAGGCAAGATTTGTACTGGATATTGAAGATCTGTTATTCTTCTTTCAGAAACTGCGGAGTTCTAGCCTCTCAGGCGAGAGTTCTATTTTCAGTGAATTTTTTAAAACGTAGTTATTATCGCGTTTCGATGGTATTTTTTACTCTTCTTGTATGCTCTGCTGGAAGTTTTATGAGAGTTCCAGGCAAGATTTGTACTGGATATTGAATATCTGTTATTCCACTATCAGAAACTGCAGAGTTCTAGCATCTCAGGCGAGAGTTCTAGTTTCAGTGAATTTTTTAAAACGTAGTGATTATCGCATTTCGATGGTATTTTGTACTCTTCTTGTATGCTCTGCTGGAAGTTTTATGAGAGTTCCAGGCAAGATTTGTACTGGATATTGAAGATCTGTTATTCTATATCAGAAACTGCGGAGTTCTAGCCTCTCAGGCGAGAGTTCTATTTTCAGTGAATTTTTAAAACGTAGTGATTATCGCGTTTCGATGGTATTTTTTACTCTTCTTGTATGCTCTGCTGGAAGTTTTATGAGAGTTCCAGGCAAGATTTGTACTGGATATTGAATATCTGTTATTCCACTATCAGAAACTGCAGAGTTCTAGCCTCTCAGGCGAGAGTTCTAGTTTCAGTGAATTTTTTAAAACGTAGTGATTATCGCATTTCGATGGTATTTTGTACTCTTCTTGTATGCTCTGCTGGAAGTTTTATGAGAGTTCCAGGCAAGATTTGTAGTGGATATTTAAGATCTGTTATTCTTCTATCAGAAACCGCGGAGTTCTAGCCTCTTAGGCGACAGTTCTAGTTTCAGTGAATTTTTTAAAACGTAGTTATTATCGCGTTTCGATGGTATTTTGTACTATTCTTGTATGCTCTGCTGGAAGTTTTATGAGAGTTCCAGGCAAGATTTGTAGTGGATATTTAAGATCTGTTATTCTTCTATCAGAAACCGCGGAGTTCTAGCCTCTTAGGCGACAGTTCTAGTTTCAGTGAATTTTTTAAAACGTAGTGATTATCGCATTTCGATGGTATTTTGTACTCTTCTTGTATGCTCTGCTGGAAGTTTTATGAGAGTTCCAGGCAAGATTTGTAGTGGATATTTAAGATCTGTTATTCTTCTATCAGAAACCGCGGAGTTCTAGCCTCTTAGGCGACAGTTCTAGTTTCAGTGAATTTTTTAAAACGTAGCTATTATCGTATTTCGATGGTATTTTGTACTCTTCTTGTATGCTCTGCTGGAAGTTTTATGAGAGTTCCAGGCAAGATTTGTAGTGTATATTTAAGATCTGTTATTCTTCTATCAGAAACCGCGGAGTTTCAGCCTCTCAGGCGAGAGTTCTAGTTTCAGTGAATTTTTTAAAACGTAGTGATTATCTCAATTCGATGATATTTTGTACTCTTCGGTTATGCTCTGCTAGAGGTTTTATGAGAGTTCTAAGCAAGATTTTGAATGGAATTTATAGATCTGTTATTCTTCTAGTAGAAACCGTAGAGTTCTTGCCTCTGAAGCTACAATTCAATTTTCTGTGAATTTTTGTTTCATGGTCTGCCAGATGCTCTGCTAACTTCCCGTAGCAGATCATTATTTTCAATTGACTTTTTTCTAGGTTTAAGTGCTAGAACTATGTCTGAAAAGTATGAGGAACTATAGAACTCAGTCGCATGCGCACAGAACTCACTTTAAAATTTGATTTTAAAGAAAATGATCTGCTACCGGAAGTTAGCAGATCATTTTTTCATCCGGCGTTTTTTGGGCTAACTCGGCAGAACTATCTCTAAAATCTATCAGGAACTATAGAACTCATCTGCATGCGAACAGAACTCCCTTTTATTTTTGATCTGCTGGCTTTTGCTCTGCTAAGTTCACGGACACAATTTTCTCTGGTCTGGCCTGGTGGGAGGCTTCGGTCGTGGCTAGTTACCACCCTACCGGTAAAGACGTACGTAAGGCCAAGCGATTTAGAAACGTGTAGGAGAAACGTTAGAAGAGTGTAGAAACCGATTAACGGTATGGGTTTAATGTAACTGTCAAACCCTCAACAAGTTAGCCCGCTACCATCATAGACTGCATCATCGCTTACCATCAGATGAGACTGCAGTCAAGGGCTAAGTTATAATGGCCTAAAAAAATATATTTTATTGTTTTGGTGAGCAGAGCCACGAGCAAAAACTATTTAAAAAATACCATTCGTGAGAATGGAAATATTAGCATAGAGTGAATACCACAATCACAATCCAAATCCAACTTTTTTTAAAGGATTTTAAAAACGTCCATAATGCTCTTATTACAACCTTTAATGTAAATGAGTTCGATAAAAGAGCTTTCAACGATTCGCCACTTTTAGGTCTAGTTCGGGTACACTGAAAGGAACGGAAAAAAATCGTATTTCACGTTCAATTTAATTAAAGATTTTTTTTAATTTCAGGGAGTTTTGAATTTAAATAGTGGCTTAAAACATGTATAAAAATTGAACTTAATAAGATCGAAGCCGCGGGTAAAATCTAGTAAGTTTGTATGTAAATAAAAACGTACCATTGCAGAGAAGAATAATATGACCAAGGAGTGATTATGACCTTAAATCCCCAATCAAAATTCAACTTATGCCAAAAGTTCATAATGCTCTTAAAACATACTTAACCCACGTTAGGATTTTTGATAATCCAACCCTAAGAAGAAATATAAAGTTTTGAAATTAGTATGAAAATAGCGTGAGCGAAGCCACGAGCAAAAGCTATAAAAATACTAGGTATTCAATAGGATGAGAATATTAGAATAGAGTGAATACCACCTTCACAATCCGAATCCAACTTTTAAAGGATTTTAAAAACGTCCTTAATGCTAGGACATAATGCTCTTATTACAACCTTTACGCGTGAGTTCGTTAAAAGGGCTTTCAGCGATGCGCCTCCATTACGTCTAGTGCGGGGACACTGAAAGTAACGGAAAATTAGTATATTGTTACACAAGGGACGTAAGTAAGCTGTTACAGAACAAGATCCAGTTTGGCGCCAGTGCGAGCACAGCTCGCATAGGGCGCTAATGGATCGCGTGCACCCGAGATATTTAGTCACACGAGCGAGCGCAGCGAGCGAGGGTGAATATAGTTCGAGGGTGTAATAGCTACTTGCAACCGAGGTAAGCATTCTACTTTATATCATTCTTGCGAGGTAAATAAAACATTGGTAATGCAAAATGAAATTTTAATTAGAATAATTAGCAAATTTAGAGAAAATGGACTTATCCGGCAAAAGGTTTTGCATCATTTGTTCTGCTTCAAGCAAACAAAAATCAGGCTCTCCTCCTTTTTCATCATCTGATGAAGTGCTTGACATTGTAGTAAATAACTTAAATCACTTTACGAACAAACTTCACAAACTTTCAGATCAAATGAAATGCCGCCATTTCCATTTTTTTTTCGTAAATAGTTTTCCATTTTTTTTTACGGCTCTGAGTTCCAAGGAGTTTTGCATAGTTTGAAATGTATGGAAATTAAATGCCGCCATGTTCAGTGTTTTTTTTTCAGTAAAAAGTTTTCTTACCATTTTATAAGAAAAGAGATTGTTTACCAAGGAGTTTTGCATAGCTTGAACTGTAATGTGAACATTACAATTCAAGCATAGTGCGACGTAATGTTGCCTTGAATTGCAAACACCAACTTACAAGGAGACTTTCCACCATAGTAATCCCTAGTTACTGAGCAAGTATGATATAAAAGTAAAAACATTCACGTTCAATTCACGTTAATGTTGAAGAATTTTCGAAAAATGTACGAGCTGTTTGAAATATGAACGTGTTATGTGACAATAGTCTTCAAGTCAGCTTCAATACGATTTTCTATCGCGCGAGGTAGAATGTAATTTATTTTCTACTGCATTGTATGAAGTATTCAACTTTCTTAAGGTGAAAATGTGTTTGTTTGTTTGTCGATTAATCTTGCCGCATAGGACCAACGTGATTTTAATGGATTTGTACTTCAATGATAAAACTTGATTTTGAATAGCCCCAGAGATTGCCTTTGTCAATATTTTAATAATTACTTTCGAAGACATTTGAATGGGACTAAAATAAATGTTTAATGTCTGGGGGCAGCGCCCTCAACCTTTGAAACGTCATTGAACCACAGAATAGGTAATCGTTTGTTTGAACCTCACTAAGACGCATTTGTCAAGATAATATTCCACTACAGCCCATCAACGTCCCACTGCTGGGCACAGGCCTCCACTCTCATAGGAGAGAGGAAATAAGAGCTTAAACCCAAGATAATATTAATTTGGAGGTATTCTTTATTCAATGAGTTCAAAGTTTTTCTGAACTTCAGGCTTACTGTATTAGTAATGCATTCAAGATTCTGTAATAAAATGTTTATTTGTTTATTTTATTTTAAAACTAGCTGAGGCCCGCGACTTAGTCCGCGTGGCTTGAGGTTTTTTGGTTTCCGCGGGAACTCTTTTATTTTCCGGGATAAAAGTATGTGCTATTCCAGACTAAAATCTATCTCTGTGACAAATTTCATCCAGATCTGTTCAGCCGTTCTGGCGTGGTTGAGTTGCAAACATCCATCCGTCCATCAATCTAAACTTTTGCATTTATAATATTACTCGTAGTACAGACGATTCAGTGTAGATATTCTTCTCCAAGGGTTAAATTATGATAGATTTTATTATTTACATTAATATTGTGTTTATTCACTTGGGATTTAAGAGTTCAGTGAAAATTCTGTGAAAATTCTCTTTGATTTTCCGGAATAAAAGTAGCCCTTTCCCGCAACGCAAACTTCCTACCTCTGTACGGCGTCAAAATCGGTTGAACAGATGAGCCTTGAAAGCGTAGCAGACAGACAGACATACTTTCTAATCTATATATATAAAAATGAAACCCGTTTTCCTTGGTCACGGCATCACGCGTGAATGGCTGGACCGATTTCACTAATTCTTTTTTTGTTGGATTTGTTATTATTAGGAGAAGGTTCTTACGGAAAAAAATATTAAGAAAATCTCTCAGAAATATTGAAAAATATACATTTAATTTTGCATACTAAGGCGGTACGAAGTTCGCCGGGTCAGCTAGTTAATAATAATATTCTCATGATATCATGGATACGGATTCGTTTCTAGCAGATTAACTATTGAATAGATATTCACCTAAGCAGAACAATAACTTTTACATGAACAATTTTCATGGATCATCTGTTTCAATATTGTTGACGTTCGTGCTTCAGAATTATAATCCTTATTTTAGGTACATCAAGGTACGTGATATTAACCTGTGATTTTGAAATAACACTCCTTTGCACTATAATAGTAGCCTCCTGAGTTAACAGAATTGAAGTACCCACTATCATAACAATTAAGCTCGAATTGGTGACAAAATGAAGGACAAATAAAATTGTTCTGAAACACAATAGGCTACATTATTTCGGTCGAATTATTTCATGTAACAAAGCCGGGATTAGAGGCAAATTGGGGGTCTTTTGCTTTTCAGTTCATAAATTTTAATAACTAGTTTGCGAACACATTTGACTAGGGCCTGCTATGATTATAATGTTGTATTTTAGTTCATATTTTGAAAACTTTTAGTTTTACACACGGATATTTCTGTCTTAATTTCGAAATGATTATCCTTCGTATTGTACGAGTATCTCTTATTCTGATTTAAATTATTCTGATTTAAGGAGAAACTAACTGACTGATATTTCAACAACATCAACAAACTTAAAACTTTCCTTGTGGAAAAAGCCTTGGAATTTAATAGTTAGTATTAAAAATTATTTTTATTTAATATGTTTTAAATTTGGGCTGAGTGAATTATAAACAACTCCCTTGAAAAATCATAGTACAAAACTACGTAACGTTATTTTAGAACAACCGTTCGGTTGAACCGTTATCATGGTTATCACGGAACGTTTAACACGAAAACTGTTGGTTGTTTTCAGTGTTTAAATTATATGTTCATTAGCTGTTGTTATACCAGTTTTATGTTTAACATCAAAAACAATGAGTTTCTAATTTTTTTTAATTTTTGAGCAACAAACGCTTTAATGATACAATAATAAAATTTATTCTTTGATAATATAGGCTAAAAAATATTATTATTAATCAGACGATCTTTTACAGCAGATTCTGATTTTTGTTTTTATTTCCTTCTTGTAATAACGAATACTTTAATGAATCTATATTGGATTTGCGTGGGATGTTAAGACCACCACCCACGATATAAACTCTACTATGCTGACCGTTAAACTAACGAGGCAGTCTTCCAACGCCACTGTAAAATAAAAAATAATTTTGATTTCTACCCACTATGTTGAAGTCGGGCGAGCCTGATGCGTCAACTTTGCTCATACCTGTTATACCCGTCCGACTTCAACATAGTGGGTAGAAATCAAAATTATTTTTTACTTTACAGTGGCGTTGGAAGTCGGTTTTTTGGAAATATTTTTTATTTTTAACTTTTTAATGTCAGGGTTGAGGATTTGGAGTCAGAACTTTTTATGGGACAACCTCGAGAGCTTCCTCTAATGACTGAAAAAAACATTTTTCAAACCGGAAACCACGGAGATATGCGGTAACATACATTTTAAAAAAAATATGCGCGCCCAATTGAGAATCTCCTCCTTTTTTGGAAGTCGGTTAAAAATAATATTATTGATTAATAAAGACATTCTAAAACAAAACAAACTAAATATGCTCTCGATTAGTGATACGCTAGTTATAGCAATTTGCATAAAAATTTGCAAGAAATATAAACATTAAACACCAAAGTAGTTTTCCAGTACTAGTATTTCTGTAACGTAGTAAATCGAAACCCTATCATGATTTATTCAGGGAAGCGAAAGAGGAAAGTTTCACATGTAAATGGGCGCCGCGAGTGAAGAGGTTTTAGAAAGTATTTTTGATGGCTGGTGTAACATTTTACGTGCACGACTTAGTAATAAAAGTAGTGACTATGCCTTCATTTTATCATAAGCATCACTGTAGCAAGTTCCGTCTATTTACGTTTTCAATAATAATATAGGTATTTAATTAATCATAAAAATATATGAAAATATATTTATATAGGTATTTAATTAATTATAAGTTCAGTATAATAATAATTTTCAGATTTTATCATGTTCAAAGATCTGTTGTGAATATTTCATCATGTTTAAGATAGTAATGAAATTCTGAATAGCTTACAATCTTTACAAATGCAAATAGCAATATAGGCCGTTCCGTGCGTTGTAATGTTTTGGAACTATTTGAAAGCCAAAAACCAAGAAAAGGAGAAGACTAAGCCGATGTGGCTGAAATTTGGTATCGAGAAAGCTAATACCCTGAATCAACACAAAAGCTAATTTTTTTACTGAAAATTAAGGAGTTCCCGTGGGAATCAAAAACCTTAATCCACGCGGACGAAGTCGCGCGCATCATCTACTAATCCTATAAAAGCAATTCCAGTTAGTTACCCTATTTATTCAATCAAAGGCACACGAATTAAAACGATCAACTCAGTAACATCAGTAGATATAAACTTTTGAGTCGTAAAACTAAATATATCTAGAGAGGAGCAAATTTCTTCCCTAATAGATGAAAGATATCGAAATGTGGACAGAAATAAATAAATGCGAGATTGACAGATATGGTCCGGTCAAAGGTTTCTTATGATAATAAGATCGACGGGTGCCCAAAGGAAATAGGAAAATTTAAATGGGCTGAGTTTTTGTAGGCTTCTGCTCAGACCAGAGGCCCACTGTCTAAGTAAATCATTTGACAGCTTCAAACGTATATATATTATAGCTTCTTTATAATGTCAGCTTTGTGTGTAAAATTGAATTGAATTTTTAGAAAATATAGAAGATTGTTAATTTATATAATCATAAGGGTTTAATTAAACCGATTTTTGACTCATTCGACGTATTTCACTCGGTTCGTTCTTTGGCGGGGATATGCCATATTGGAATAATTTGCATAAATACGAATATTTTGACGTTTGAAAATCAGTCTGTTGCCGGCAAACTCAGCTATTATTGAATAGTTTGTGTTTAGATCGCAATTTGATTTCGAGCGTAGCAGTAGCAACTGCAGCCTGATCAAATGATTAATTTATTTAAGTTGTTGTGATGCTTTGGCCAAGTTTTTATAATTAAATGTTTACATTAAATCTCTTATGAAACCACTACACGTTGTGACCATTCTCCCGTGCACGTTGTAAATAGAGTACAAATATATTTTTAAACCAATTTTAATTATTCGCCCACTTCTGGAATTATGCTTACAATAGTTACTCGAACTGTTTAAGGAGTTATTACATGCTTTTTGGCGTGCAGGCATCTATGAACTCCTTAAACAGGTCGAATTATCCGTTTGACAGACGATTACGATTACAATTTCCTTACACAATCGAGGGGCTGGGCGTCTTTGGAACGCTTATAGCTTTATAGTTACGTGTCACTATCGGTTGGCAGCCACACCAAGCTGGACCAATGTAGTAATAAGAAGGCAGATGATTCATAATATATAATTATATAGGCATGTATATAGGCAGAAATCGTAAGAAGTCTTATGATTTCTTGCAACTTGATTGGTCGGAGATTGGCCTGCCGACAGTGATGAGTCACTATTTTCGCCACGCGGACAGAGTAAAGTTCAAAGTGTTTCATCCCTACAGTAAAATAATGGTTCAGTTCAACAATAATAATAATATTGATGTTCAAAAAGTGTACTGTATAACATTATAAAGTTCATCCTTTGAATATAATAACTTTCAACATTGACTAAAAAAATAAAAACTAAATTGGTCAGTATTAAATGAAATGTGAAAAATGTCTCTTTAATATAGAAGTCTGTTTAATAGGAGTGGCTTCGTAAACAAAGCCGTCTTTTGTTTTCAACCCTTGATCTCATAGTCAAATGAGAGTCTTACAACAAGTATGTTGACTGCCGAGCCTCTGCTAGATATAATCACTAACACAATGGCTCAGTCAATAGGCATTGAAATCGTTGGAACGCCCTATATTTGCAAATCCTTAAACATTTTGTCGTTTCCGCCATTTGATATATTTTGGCGCAACGCCCACAGCTACGGAGTTGAGTGAAGCCAAGACGAGGCATGGTTTTTACTTAGGTTACTTACTTGTTTCTTTTTTTTTTTGGGCCACATAAGAAAGCTTAGGGTCGCTCATGGCGATGGAGAGAGCTATGCTCGAAATTTCTTTGCGCGATCAAATCAGAAATGAAGAAAACTTGTGATGGCACCGGCGTGATCGTCTTGGCTAGTTAAATATCGTGGCTTGTATATGTGAAAAAGAGAAAAAAAATTCTATAAACTTAGAAACGGAAAATAGCACTGCAGAGTTAGTAGCACTTTAGGTATCCGGTCGTCGTATTTGTTGGTTATGATTTACCAGTAAAACTGGTACTTAGCACAGTACGCTGGGTGAACATTGTAAGGCAGACCTAATCAATCCGCCTGAATCATAGTATTCTTTATTGATACCTTAGCGCGAAGTCTATCTTAGAGATGTTTAAATTACAGTTTAGTAACAAGTATATAATTCGAGTTTGCAAATCAGGGCCGGATTGAGTGGTTGCTGTTACATGTATTTCCTTTAAAAAGGCATCTTAGCTGACCAATGGTAACCGAGCACGGGGAATGGTTCCTACGCCTGCACGAGGCCATTAATCATTGTTATTTGGGGCAGCAGTCAACCTCCTATAAGCGCTGAGAAGCGAATTTCCCGAACACCTAAAAGCTGGTACTACATTTCCCGAACACTTAAGGCTGGTACTTTTTGTTCCCGAACACCTCGAAAGGCTGGTACTATTCTTTTGATTGAGCTTAATAGCTCGCCCCTGGTCCATGGACTTTTATTTATTTATCATTTCATATAATTAGTTTATGAATTGGCCAATTCATGGTCGGAGGTCGATCTGCGAGAGGAGTGTGTGTATAGTGTGCTGAACCATTGCTGCCAACTTGTCACCACGCAGCCATGTAGCCGATTACTTTGACTATATTGTCAATCACTGTCAAACATGTTATCAAGATTGATTTGGTTCCCCAATCAACCAAAAGTGCTCCACACTCTGCGAGTACGTCCCTGCTTTCGAAACAATAGTTGTAGCCTGACTCTTTTGTTTTGCGTATGCCCCGTTCGTTTCGCATTCACTCTCGCTCTCGTCGCTGTAGACCGCCTTCTCGTTCGGATGCTATAAACCTATATAAATAAAACCTATTGCTCCTATTGCTCGCAAATGTCTTATGTATATAATTTAGACCTATTTTAACCCTTATGCCAAATTTGTGTAGGTCGGAACCTCTTAGACTGCATTAGGTCGTCTTATCTCCTTTGAAAACTTTCTGAGGAGCCGTTATCTGTTCTATTGTATAAAAAGTAGTGAATGGATTTTTGTTTACAACAAAATCTGTTCATAGGCTCGAACTATGAAATTATCCTGTAGACCTAAATTAATTGCGATAACCTATAAAATCTACCTAGTTAATTTCTATAGTATTTAGAATCGTGACTGTAACTTGGACATGTGGGATGAAATTCATTATTGGAGTGTTATCCATAATCTTTAACACAAGTCATTAATGTAATATATTATGATATAAACCATAATTAAAGTTTAGACCAAAATAAACTTCCAATAATAAATCTGTAAGGTAAACTTAACTGTATAATAAAAGGAGTGGTTATGAGTATAATTTACTTTTATTTTCCCAAAATTTTTACTTTAATTTGTATTACTCGACACTGAGTGATAATAAGAAAAGAGACACAGGTTTAAATTATTTACACCGAATTCGAGTGTTTGTGCAATCGTTTACTTCGGTGGAATTTCTCGTTCCTAGGCCATACTAATTTATAAGGGAAAAGAGAAATCCAAGATAAAAACCCTTACGACCATTTAACCTAAAATACACCTTATACTTTACTATATACACACACGTACACATTTATGAATCATCAGTTCAATAAAAAAAAAAGCGTTAAGACACACACATAAATTTAGACATTAAATTATATTTACAATGTGTCGACAAGGCTCACGGCTATATACCTTTAATTTGATTAATTCAGTTTATCGGTTCCGATTCTATATCTGATCCGGAGGTATTTTGGATGCAACAACATGTGATTATTTTATATAATCTGGCTCCTACTTTGGTTCTTTTATACAACATTATAAGTAGAAATGCAATACCCATAATTTTCATTATTAATGTAATAATGTCAATGGTTGACCATGTACTTCCTCTATTTTTCCCCGTCATTTCATACATGATATCCAAACTAGTGTCCGGATCCATTTTGACTTCACTTATAATAAATAAGTACTTTATTGAATGATTTAAATTACTAGAATTTACTGTGAGCCTCGTTTATAACACCTTAAGAAAACAAATTGAGTACATTACCAATAATAACAGCAACTCGGCGTCTGTCACTAAAACACTTTACCTAGCCTTATACCTTGAAGTTTAAACAATTTTATATTATTTATATTACACAAAGCTAAGATTAACGCTATGTCAAAACTACTTCTAGACTATTGGCTAGTTGACCGCCCACTCGGAGATACAAGATCAGAATGTAATTTTTATATTACAAAACTAAGATTAACACTATATCAAAACTACTTCTAGACTATTGGCTAGTTGACCGTCCACTCGGAGATACAAGATCAGAATGTAGTTTTTATATTACAAAACTAAGATTAACACTATATCAAAACTATTACTAGACTATATATAGGTGACTGCTCTCTCGGAGCCTTAGAATCGAAGTGTCGTTCCGCACGCCTCGAGCCAAAGATCTCCCTTCTCTCTCCCTCCATTGGCTCCTTTCTCCCACTGCAAAACACAAATTTCCGCCACAATCAAATGCTCAAACATGATTCGTCAAACAATGACGCGTCAATGTGTTAGCCAATAGTCGAACGCATGGTCACGTTCCCGCTTTAGCATGTTTCGCGCCAATTTTGTGCCACATCTGGTATCTTAAAGTTTTTGTCTTGACGCTTGTCCACGAAAGAAATGCCGCAAAAAAACCCCGTCAATTACGTACCTCGCCCTTTTCAAGCGGCTTGTCAGAATTTGGACCTCTTTGTCTCAACCGTAATAACTTACAAAGCTTTATTGAGCTTAGTTAGTGTGAAATTCTATGGTTTATTGCTTCAAAAAAAAAATATCCTAAGCTAACTTTTATAATTTCTAAAGCTCTTGTATTTTCAATAAAAAATTTGACCCTTGGTTTTAAGTCTCTGGCGAAGTTTTACGAGTGTTGCGCTATGTATTTAAAATTCGAAATAATTCATGGAATCGCTAGGAACACATGTAGGGTGTCTACTTCACACTCCCCCAAATAGATTTTTAATACACCTAGTATTCCTATGCCTTAGTTTCTATACTAGTCGTTTGGAAATCTATTTCTCCTCTATACTTTTCCGCTAGTTCTAAATCCTTCCCGCTCATCTATTATATTCTGAACATCGCGATAGCCTATTTAATTCGCATTCCCTCTTTGTTCGCTTAGCCTGGCCTCTCTATTGTTCTTAATGAGACCGGTAACTTCACTCATTTCCTTTTGTTAACACTAATCCCTAGTAGAAACCTATTCCCTTATGTGTTTCCGTAATACCGAAACAGATGAATCGCATTGTAATTTCCTCTAACCTTATCAGTTTGAACATCAATTAAGGTGTATACATTATTGTACGGCACTGCTCCTATTATGTAAGGCCCCTCATAAAGTCGCATGAATTTCTTTGTTAACTTTTTGTCGGCATCCGACTTTGCAAAAGTCTTCAATTTCACTAAGTCGCCTATTTCAAACTGTATTATCTTGTGATTTTTGTTATAATGAAACTCCCTATTCTCTGCCGCCTTTATTATGTTCAACCTTGCTTGCTCCCTAATATGCTCTAACGACTCCCGTTGTAAACCGGTCCCGTTTGTTTTACCTTTATCAAAATCGGTCGATAGCAGGGTCCGCTTTCCCCAAACTATTTCGTTAGGTGAATAACCAGTTGTAGTGTGTATAACCTGATTATAACAATCTTCTATGTCCGGTAACAAATCTACCCAAGATTGATGTGACTTGTCACAGTACGTTCTGAATAACCTACCTAGTTCCTTATTTACCCTCTCCGTTGAATTTGGTCGTGGGTTTCTAACAGACGTGTGTGTTAGTACAATACCTAACTGGTGAATGCCTGCCTCGAAGACCTTTGAAGTAAAATTCGCGCCTCTGTCCGAGCATAATGTCCTAACTTCAACCTGTTTATGGAACTTTTTCACACATGTTAACGTAGCTTTTCCGCTCGCCTGTCGTAATGGATATAACCTAATTAGCTTGCTATAAGCGTCCTGCATCACAAATATGTATTTGTACCCGAACCGTCCCGTTGGCAATGGTCCATAAATATCACAGAAGACTCGCTCTCCTATTTCTTTTGCTATTACCGTTTTAATCGGTCCCGTATGTGTTTCTAACGCATGTTTTGACTTCTGACATAATTCGCAAGCTCTTACAATTCGACCTATTTTACGAGACATATTTGGGAAATAGTAACGATGCTTCATCAAAGCATATACCTTGTAACGTCCGAAATGTCCTACCTCTTCATGTATGCTAATAATTAAATCTCTTTGTAAGTCCTCGGGGACATATAGTCTTAATCTATCTCCAATTTTATCCGTCCTATATAGAATCCCTTCCTTTGTCGCATAATACCTTGATTCTGGTGTACCTGTTATTTCCATACGCCTAATTATTTCGCTAACAACCTTATCACGCCCTTGATAACTACTTATCTCTCCCCATCTCGCCTGTACCACTCGTCCCAACGTCGTTTTGAATAAATTCATCTCAGGCCCCGTAGCCTTATTTGTCAATACATCGGTGGTCCCTTTTATGTGCCGGGATAATACATCCGCAACTGTATTTGATTTACCCTTCACATGTTCTACTGTATAGTCGAATTGACCCATGTAATGCACCCAACGTATCATTCGTGCGCTCAGTAATTTACATGTTTGTAAGAATGTCAAACTCTTATGATCTGTCCTAATCACTAACCGTGCTCCTCTCAAATAAGTTTCAAACTTCGACAAACTAAAGATGATTGCCCACAGTTCCTGTTCTGTAACCGTCCATTTACGCTCTGCCTCCGACAATGACTTACTACAAAATCCTATTATACACTCTTCCCCTACTTCGTTCAATTGATAAACATATCCCGAAACTCCAAGATTACTGCTATCAGTTTGCAGATAATAAATCTCTTTCGGATTTGGATGTACGAGAAGTATTGTGTCTAAGAATAATTTCTTGACTTTCTCGAAACAATCGTTTATTTCTTCCGTCCATGACCATTTGTTATTTTGTTTTAATAGGTCGTAGAGCGGTCTAACCTCTTCGCTATATTTCGAAATAAATCTTCTGAAATAATTTATTAATCCCAAAAATCCCCGTAATTGTTTTATTGTTCGAGGTATGGGAAAATCCAATATGGCCTCTACTCGTTCTGGATCCATTCGTACCCCGTTTGTATTCACTATGTGCCCTAACAACTTCACCTCTAGGCATAAAAATCGACACTTTCCTAGCCTACCTGTCAATCCTGCGGTCTCTAATCTGTCTAGTACCTGGTCTAAATGTGCTAAATGTAGTTCTATGTCCCCTGTAGTGAATATGACAATGTCATCTAGATAATTCACGCAAAACTCACGCACTTCTTTTAGTATAATATCCATTGCCCTCGAAAATCCTGCCACAGACGTTTTTAATCCCTGAGGCAGCACACAATAGATATAAGTTCTCCCCATAAAAGAGAACCCTGTATATTTCCTAGAATCCCGATGCAAAGGTATTTGGAAATAAGCATTATTCAAATCAATCAAGCTGATATAATTCACTCCATGAAAAGATTGTAAAATCTCAGATGTGAGTGGTGGTGAACCTGCATCACCTATCATTTTCTTATTAAGTTCGCGCGCGTCTAATAAGAGTCTTATTGACCCATCCCGCTTTTTCGTAAATGTGAGTGGACTACAGTAAGGTGTTGCCTCCTGTCTTATCACACCCAACCTCTCTAATTCCTCCAATTCCTTCTTTACCTGTTCCCTATACGCCAAAGGTACCGGATAGCTGTGCTTTACAAAAGGAGTTTCGTCTACCAACTCAATAATGTGCTCGTATCTGCTAGTTAGCCCTAATTTGTCCGTAAATACCTCACGATGCTTGTCTAACACAGGCAGTAACAGTTTCTTTTGTTCACTACTTAAACACGAATCATCTAAGTGATAGTCTGTTTGAACTTCACCGTCCGTTCCTATTCTCGATAAGCCAAGTTCTATCGAACTAATATTTTGGTTTAATATTAAATTAATTGTGGTGGCGTTTGCCACTCCCCCAAGCCTTTCTATCTTACATTCCGAATTTAATCTTACGCAACATCTAACGCTTAGGTGTTCGATCGTCAAGGTTCGCTCGCTACCGCAGTTAACTACTCCTTTTACTCGCTCTAACCAATCATACCCTAGTATTAATGACCTGGGTAACCGTCGCATAACCAATACAGGTGCTTCAACTAAAGTACTACCTAACTGAAACTCTATCAGTACTAACCGATTCGTACTCTCACTCCGTGAACCAAATGCTCCCTGTATCTGAATTGCTGGGATCGCGATCTCAGGTAAAATTATGTTTTCCTTTACGATCGAGTCATACAACTCCCTAGTTATTCCGCTAATCTGACTTCCCGTATCGATAAGCGCACTCATGTTTCTACCGTACAATCTCACACATACTTCTGGTAATTTAGGCAAAGAATAGTCAATGTCTACATCGATCGTCTCATCGAGTTCGTGAAACATTGTACACACGTCTAAACCTCGCTTCAAACAACCCTTACATGCGTTATCTATCTCGTCGCATTCTAATATGTTACTAAACTGATTTTCCAATAAGATCCCTATGCTATCAATTTCTGACTGGAAATTATAACCACCGTTGTTCGTTCCGCCTTTCAACGTTCGCTTAATTCCATTTCCGCCGGCCCCTAAAGCTTGTCCCGGTTTCCATCCATTGTTCGTTAGGATCTTATAAGCCAAGCCTATTCTTTCATGTCCCGATATATCTTTATTCCCCGTTCTACACAACACTAAGCTATCGGACCTTACTTGTGTGGGGAAATTTAGTTTTTTGAATTTCCCTCCCCCACATGTTTCGATGAATTAGAGCTTTCGCCCTCCTTTACAAAAGTAATAGCTGGTCTGACTCTTTCAGTTTCGGATAATGTAGGTCTATTAAAATTCGCTCTATAACCTAATCTACCTCGACGATAACCTCGTCCCCTTGTCGAATTACCTCTACTAGCCCAATTGTTAGTTGAAATTGTTGCAACAATGGGACGCGCCACCCGCGACTCATTGTACCTCCGTCCCCTGAATCCACTACCTACAATACCTCCCGCGACTCCCTTTTGTTTCTCGACAATGTTTTGTTCTAGGCTCCTTAGGAATTTCGCTCCATTCATGATGCTAACTTCCTCAGTTCTAGTAAACCATAATCGCTGTATATCTATCGCATAGTGTCGCATAATAGAATTTACTAAATCTCGCTCGCTAAACGCAATAGTCAAAGACTGCATTGATTCGGCTTGTTCGGCAAAGTGCTCAGACATAGTCATTCCTGAATCGCTCGTATAAATTGCATTTATCAACCTATATCTCACAGATTCCTGAATCTGTTCGGTCCAGTAGTTTCGCCTAAAGTCAGCCTCGAAATCTGCGAACGTAACCCAATCCTTTGAGTACAACTCCATAACCTTTCGCGCGTGTCCCGATATACATCCTAGCGCTATATCAATCTCGCGATCCGTTCCATTTACAGCCCTTATATACTTCTTTAATCGTTTTAAAAATGCAATAGGGTTGGTGAAGGGTTTTCCATCAAAATTTGGTTTGCTAACCGATGGTTGTACCACATAAATGTTCCGAGTCTCGGAAGACGCTACACTAGAACTCGTAGACTCTACACTAGATCCCTGCCTTTCGCTTTCATCACCTTCACCTCGTACCACGCTAACCGTATCGTGTGACGTGACACTTGCCCTTTCATTCAATATCGTACTGGGACTCGAACCCAAATTTTGTAATTTCTTCTCGAAATCACTGATTTTTTTGTAAAATCAACTCTAATGTCGCTTTCCCTACGGTCACTGTTTGCTCGCTCGTACCTACAACGCTCGCCTCGGGTCCGTTCTCCGCTACCTGCTTCGCACTACGGCCCTTTCTACCTGCTGGCATCGTCTCTAGTTCGACTTAAACCTCTCTATTTGCTATTTTTCGCTAAATTCCCGTTAAATGCTAAATTACTCGTTTTACTTGCGCGACTTTCGTGAACTCGTCAGACAGTTTGTTATTGTAATAATGTAAAACCAATGCAATACTGACACCAGATGTTTGAACTTAGGAGTATATACTGATTTTATGAATTCTTAAATTCAAGAAAATAAATCTAAGATATAAGGCAAGATTAGTATCTCGGTCACTGCGATCAATCTCCCGCGATCCCTGTAAATTTTACATTTATAAGATATACTGCTCATCTCGGCTATTCCTATAAAGAAAAACACATCTCTTATACAATAACATGCACAGTGTGTCTTAACCCTTTCTTTATTTATTTTATGTATATATAAAAATTTTATTTTTTTTTTTCTCCCTTTTTTCAGTCACGATTCCTACGTTGTGTTTATATTTTTTTTTTTTTTTTTTAAAATATAGATCTAGTCATACCGTTATTTCGAATACGTACATAGACCCCTGGTCGCTCGGCAACAAAATTCTGTGACCTACATGGTCACAGATCTGTGACACAGGACATAGATCCTGGTCACGGCACCAAAATTCTGTGATGGCACCGGCGTGATCGTCTTGGCTAGTTAAATATCGTGGCTTGTATATGTGAAAAAGAGAAAAAAAATTCTATAAACTTAGAAACGGAAAATAGCACTGCAGAGTTAGTAGCACTTTAGGTATCCGGTCGTCGTATTTGTTGGTTATGATTTACCAGTAAAACTGGTACTTAGCACAGTACGCTGGGTGAACATTGTAAGGCAGACCTAATCAATCCGCCTGAATCATAGTATTCTTTATTGATACCTTAGCGCGAAGTCTATCTTAGAGATGTTTAAATTACAGTTTAGTAACAAGTATATAATTCGAGTTTGCAAATCAGGGCCGGATTGAGTGGTTGCTGTTACATGTATTTCCTTTAAAAAGGCATCTTAGCTGACCAATGGTAACCGAGCACGGGGAATGGTTCCTACGCCTGCACGAGGCCATTAATCATTGTTATTTGGGGCAGCAGTCAACCTCCTATAAGCGCTGAGAAGCGAATTTCCCGAACACCTAAAAGCTGGTACTACATTTCCCGAACACTTAAGGCTGGTACTTTTTGTTCCCGAACACCTCGAAAGGCTGGTACTATTCTTTTGATTGAGCTTAATAGCTCGCCCCTGGTCCATGGACTTTTATTTATTTATCATTTCATATAATTAGTTTATGAATTGGCCAATTCATGGTCGGAGGTCGATCTGCGAGAGGAGTGTGTGTATAGTGTGCTGAACCATTGCTGCCAACTTGTCACCACGCAGCCATGTAGCCGATTACTTTGACTATATTGTCAATCACTGTCAAACATGTTATCAAGATTGATTTGGTTCCCCAATCAACCAAAAGTGCTCCACACTCTGCGAGTACGTCCCTGCTTTCGAAACAATAGTTGTAGCCTGACTCTTTTGTTTTGCGTATGCCCCGTTCGTTTCGCATTCACTCTCGCTCTCGTCGCTGTAGACCGCCTTCTCGTTCGGATGCTATAAACCTATATAAATAAAACCTATTGCTCCTATTGCTCGCAAATGTCTTATGTATATAATTTAGACCTATTTTAACCCTTATGCCAAATTTGTGTAGGTCGGAACCTCTTAGACTGCATTAGGTCGTCTTATCTCCTTTGAAAACTTTCTGAGGAGCCGTTATCTGTTCTATTGTATAAAAAGTAGTGAATGGATTTTTGTTTACAACAAAATCTGTTCATAGGCTCGAACTATGAAATTATCCTGTAGACCTAAATTAATTGCGATAACCTATAAAATCTACCTAGTTAATTTCTATAGTATTTAGAATCGTGACTGTAACTTGGACATGTGGGATGAAATTCATTATTGGAGTGTTATCCATAATCTTTAACACAAGTCATTAATGTAATATATTATGATATAAACCATAATTAAAGTTTAGACCAAAATAAACTTCCAATAATAAATCTGTAAGGTAAACTTAACTGTATAATAAAAGGAGTGGTTATGAGTATAATTTACTTTTATTTTCCCAAAATTTTTACTTTAATTTGTATTACTCGACACTGAGTGATAATAAGAAAAGAGACACAGGTTTAAATTATTTACACCGAATTCGAGTGTTTGTGCAATCGTTTACTTCGGTGGAATTTCTCGTTCCTAGGCCATACTAATTTATAAGGGAAAAGAGAAATCCAAGATAAAAACCCTTACGACCATTTAACCTAAAATACACCTTATACTTTACTATATACACACACGTACACATTTATGAATCATCAGTTCAATAAAAAAAAAAGCGTTAAGACACACACATAAATTTAGACATTAAATTATATTTACAATGTGTCGACAAGGCTCACGGCTATATACCTTTAATTTGATTAATTCAGTTTATCGGTTCCGATTCTATATCTGATCCGGAGGTATTTTGGATGCAACAACATGTGATTATTTTATATAATCTGGCTCCTACTTTGGTTCTTTTATACAACATTATAAGTAGAAATGCAATACCCATAATTTTCATTATTAATGTAATAATGTCAATGGTTGACCATGTACTTCCTCTATTTTTCCCCGTCATTTCATACATGATATCCAAACTAGTGTCCGGATCCATTTTGACTTCACTTATAATAAATAAGTACTTTATTGAATGATTTAAATTACTAGAATTTACTGTGAGCCTCGTTTATAACACCTTAAGAAAACAAATTGAGTACATTACCAATAATAACAGCAACTCGGCGTCTGTCACTAAAACACTTTACCTAGCCTTATACCTTGAAGTTTAAACAATTTTATATTATTTATATTACACAAAGCTAAGATTAACGCTATGTCAAAACTACTTCTAGACTATTGGCTAGTTGACCGCCCACTCGGAGATACAAGATCAGAATGTAATTTTTATATTACAAAACTAAG
Source organism: Erebia aethiops (assembly GCA_923060345.2). Taxonomy (NCBI): domain Eukaryota; kingdom Metazoa; phylum Arthropoda; class Insecta; order Lepidoptera; family Nymphalidae; genus Erebia; species Erebia aethiops. Next base: position 27,729,672 of record OV281084.1, on the reverse strand, counting down.
ATTAACACTATATCAAAACTACTTCTAGACTATTGGCTAGTTGACCGTCCACTCGGAGATACAAGATCAGAATGTAGTTTTTATATTACAAAACTAAGATTAACACTATATCAAAACTATTACTAGACTATATATAGGTGACTGCTCTCTCGGAGCCTTAGAATCGAAGTGTCGTTCCGCACGCCTCGAGCCAAAGATCTCCCTTCTCTCTCCCTCCATTGGCTCCTTTCTCCCACTGCAAAACACAAATTTCCGCCACAATCAAATGCTCAAACATGATTCGTCAAACAATGACGCGTCAATGTGTTAGCCAATAGTCGAACGCATGGTCACGTTCCCGCTTTAGCATGTTTCGCGCCAATTTTGTGCCACATCTGGTATCTTAAAGTTTTTGTCTTGACGCTTGTCCACGAAAGAAATGCCGCAAAAAAACCCCGTCAATTACGTACCTCGCCCTTTTCAAGCGGCTTGTCAGAATTTGGACCTCTTTGTCTCAACCGTAATAACTTACAAAGCTTTATTGAGCTTAGTTAGTGTGAAATTCTATGGTTTATTGCTTCAAAAAAAAAATATCCTAAGCTAACTTTTATAATTTCTAAAGCTCTTGTATTTTCAATAAAAAATTTGACCCTTGGTTTTAAGTCTCTGGCGAAGTTTTACGAGTGTTGCGCTATGTATTTAAAATTCGAAATAATTCATGGAATCGCTAGGAACACATGTAGGGTGTCTACTTCAAACTCCGTAGAAGAACAGCTGAAGTAACCGACATAGCGTGTAACGAAGCTAAAGTTGCAACATAGTTTAAAAACTGATATACATTGGTCCCAAAGTGCATTTTTATCCCGGAAAATTAAAAAGTTTTCCCTTGGATTTTCCTCAGCCTAACCCAACAAGGATGAAGTGGCGGGCATCATCTTGTTCAAGAATATGTAAACATTACGTTCAGAGCCATACTTCTTTGGAGACATAATATGACACAAAATTTTCCTCATACTAACAAAATAATGAAATTCTCTTTGAAAAAACTGCCATAATTTATGATATTTTACTTGTCTAGTCTAGACTTGGAAAATAATATATTTACTAATACAGACTGTAAGTGAATACTGTGCAATATGGAAATTTAAGGCTGAGTTCAATGCGCCCGGTTAAGCTAAATTGACTGTGGTGCAAGTTAAAATATATTAACTAGGTGATGCCCACGATTTCGTCCGCGTGTTTTAAGTTCTTTTTTATTCCCACGGGAATTTTTTTAATTTTCCGGGATAAAAAGCCTGTGTCAATCCCCAGGTCCTCAAATGTACCTATGCAAAAATCTCGTCTATTCGTTGCTATGTTGCGGCTTGATTGAAGGCAAACCAACGACCCAACAAACAAACACACTTTCGCATTTATAATATTAGTATGATACATACATACATTCACAGATACAGCTGGCTGAGGCTGTGGGTGAATGCTGTGCAATATGTAAAATTAAGTCTTAGTTCAATACGCTAGGCTAAGCTGATCTGTTTTGGTACAAGTCACAAACTTTAATAGCTTTATTAAAGCAATTTTCATAATATTAATTTTATTTAAAAGTTAGCTTCCCGGCTTTATCTAATCTAATTTCTAGATATGCTTCCTTAAATAATAAGGTCTTACTCACATTCTAGACCTAGTGGTTTTGAGTATAATGATTGAACAGTTATTTTTATCATCAAATGGTAAGTGACCCATGGTTATTATCATTTTCTGAGTGGCACAACGTATTCTAGAGTAGGTTCACTCAGAAGGGTTACTACCATCGCATGGAGCAGTATTATTTCAAAATAACAGTTTCATGTCACGTACCTTGATGTCCCTACAACAAGGATTATAATTCTAGCACGAACATCAATAATATTAATACAATACGGCTTTAAGCGTCCCTATCACATGGCGGATATTCGTAAGCCATGTCTCTAGGCGCGTCATACTCTCATATAGACTTTGAGATGCTTCAATGAACATTGTTTATTCGCTTGGCTTAAGGATGATGTCATACGTAGTTGGTGAATATTTTCCAATATACTACAATTATACATCAATGATTTCAAACTGTGACAACATGTCACAGTTTTTTACTTGGTTGATCTGTGTGCCTAGTAGGAGATTTTCCTGCAATGGGTAAAAACAGTAAATAGTCTCCCACTAAACCCGCTGATCTCTCCACAGTTCACACCAATATATTCATTACTTATTTATTTATGAATCGGAGTTTATTTACCCTTTCACAAAAGGTTGTCTGTAAGAGATTGCTTTAAAAATAAGACCACCTTTGCACATTTCAATGTAGTCACCACACATTCACTCTTCATTCAACATGCGTGCGAACTGTAAATGTAAATTTGTTTAATAAATTAAGCCGTGTGTTTGCTATCGCAGAGGACTTCTGTTTGCGTTCCAATACATTTAATTTTTAAACGCTGACTGCTTATGACTTAGCCTACCACTCGGGGTATCGGGGATCAAGCTCAGCAGTACGTGATGATTCAAGCACCCGGCGCCATAATGCCGCGCTTCCTACGCTCTTCTAGAATGTCAGGTGTTTCGATTCACAGACTTTACGGATTTACGAAAACACACCTATCCGTGGCTTTACGAAATTCTGGCGCAGCTTTGAAAAGTGATGTCTGCGTGTAACGTTGCTTTTTTGTGACCTATTTTGATAATGGTATGCACTCTAGCTCTGAAGGTTGTACGTGCACAGAATTCAGAAAACTTATAGAAGAAAGTTCTACCATTACGAGATTAATGGAAAGGGGTCACGATACAAGTAATGAAGAATAAGGCGCACAGAGAGATAGAAGAAAGTTATAGAATAGTTATAAAATTATTCAGAAAGCTTTTGTCTATTAGAAGGCTGGCAAGTTACCGCCCTCATGGCAAAGATGTACCGCCAAGCGATTCATCTTTCAGGTACAATGCTGTGTAGAAACCGTAAGGGCGGTTTCAGATAAGGGTAATTTTGGCGCGTATAAGCTCTTTTTTGGAAGCGCGTTTAGGCGCGTATAGGCGCACCCTTTTCCGCACACGTAACTCATAATAGCGTAGACGCGCTTAAAAGCTATATACTACGGACTACTACTACTGACTGACTCACGGGTTCAAGAAAACTCGCAGGAATAAGGCCGTGTAATCACGCGCGTTCGGTTTTTCGGAGCGCAAAATGTGGCACAAAATGAGCGTAAGCCAATACGAGCCATAAACACCAAAAAAATGCTAGTTTGAAACCGCACTAATTTTTTATTAAATACTACTGCCATACATCTAGCTAAACTCACTGAAAATCAAAATAATACTATTATTTTGATGTGATATCATAATATTGTTTTGATTTACTACTTAGTTGTTATTTTGTTTTATTACAAAATAAATTGTATGAAGACAAAATAATATTATGTTAAAACAAGTTGCCTAATTAATTATTACATCACAAGGGCGTGTGTTCACAATTTACATTCAACGGGCTCATCCATCGTGCCGTTTGTATGAACCGAACTCGATTTATGTGAACGTATTCCTTTTCCGTATTGTTATAGCGATCCTTTTAGGAGATAGCTTGCATGTTTTGCTGGCTTATGGTACATAATATAGAGCCTTAGTACAGCACTTTATTCTACGATTTGCTACGTTTGCAACGTTATGCTCTTTATATTTTCATATCTTACTAATATTATAAATGCGAAAGTTTGGATGTATGGATGTCGGTATGGATGTATGGATGCATGGATGTATGGATGGATGTTTGTTACTCAATCACGCCCCAACGGCTGAACGGATCTAGATGAAATTTGGCACAGAGATAGATTATAGTCTGGAATAACACATAGGCTACTTTTTATCCCGGAAAATTAAAGAGTTCCCGCGGGAACCACAAAACCTCGATCCACGCGTACGAAGTCGCGGGCGTCAGCTAGTTATAACATAATTAAATAGTTATAGTCCATCTTTTAGTGTTTGGTAGTAAGAAATTCCAGATCTCAACTCCATAAACAACACTCAATATTTATTTATATTCATGCTAATGTTATTAATGCGAAAATGTGTATCTCTGTCCCTTTCCTACGCTTTACCGATACTTTTTCAACGATCTTTGCAATTTGGTAGTATACCTGGGAAAGGACATAAAATGCTAATTTTATTAAAAGAAGAGATATAAATGTATAATAATTAAAAGCCTAATTTTGTTCAATTATTTTCAACATATACCTAAACATACCTACATCTACATAAACATGAACCATGTTCATTGCTCGGTAGAATACGCACACAGGAAGTGCGGTAGATTTCAAGTGGTGGATTTTGAAGCAATTTTTTTCTCAAAAACAAACACTGAAAGTTCTGCATACATTAACCTACAGAACAAATACGAACATTATTAGTAGCTGTTCACCACACGTCAGTCGCAACGTGGAGTTGGTTTGCGGAAAGGGAACGCGGTCTGTACTAGACGGATCCGCAATTTGCGAATCGCCGCGCTGCAAACGGCATGTACCGTGGAATTTATATCCAACGATACCGTACTTGTTTGTGTTATAACTTATGTTTATTCTCCTACAAGTTAGGCCCTTGACTGTGATCTTACCTTCATACTGATGGTGCATTTTATATGACACTAGCTGATGCCCGCGACTTCGTACGCGTGGATCGAGGTTTTGTGGTTCCCGCGGGAACTCTTTAATTTTCCGGAATAAAAAGTAGCCTATGTGTTATTCCTCCGCATAAGCTGGACGGCTAAAGTGTCTAACATTGAGGTTCTTGCCCGCATGCAGAAGAAGACCGAGTTAGTTAAAACCATCAAGCAGCGTAAGATCTCGTACCTAGGCCATATTTTACGACACGATAGGTACCGCCTGCTGCAGACTATAATGATGGGTAAAATCGCTGGCAAAAGAGGGGTGGGAAGAAGGAAGAAGTCATGGCTACGTAACATAAGGGAGTGGACTGGTATAAAAACAGTTGCAGAACTATTCCGCCTAGCCATGGACAAGGAGAAATTTAGTAAACTGACTGCTGACCTTCAGTAATGGAGAGGCACATGAAGAAGAAGATGTGTTATTCCAGACTATAATCTATCTCTGTGCCAAATTTCATCCAGATCCGTTCAGCTGTTGGGGCGTGATTGAGTAACAAACATCCATCCATACATCCATACATCCATACATCCATACATCCATACCGACATCCATACATCCAAACTTTCGCATTTATAATATTAATAAGTAAGATTGCATGGCAGGTTTCTGTTTTGCTTTGCCTTTTAATGAATCACAACACCTCTTTACCCACATACAATCTTACAAATAAAGGATTTCTTTATTTATTTATGTATTTTATTTATTTACCGTAGCGGGCTAGCCTAGAAAGTGTATGACAGTTACATGTAAACTATACATCGAATAGGTTTCTACACAGCATCGTACCGAAACGTTAAATTACTTGGCGGCACAGCTTTGCCTGTAAGGTAATAAAACTACCCAATCCTCTCAACAGACCAGACCAGATAGTCAAATTGCCAATACCAGGAATCCCAACCCAGCGATGTGCTATTTATAAAACGACAGCGCTCACCACTGCATCAGGGAGGTCGTCAAATAGAGTCTAAAATCTACTCTAAACACTAGAGAACTATTACGAAAATTATTACCTAACCTAGTAGTTGTTCACCACACGTCAGTCTCAACGTGGAGTTGGTATGCGGAAAGGGGAACGCGGTATGTACTAGGCGGGTTCCGCAATTTGCGAGGCGCTGCAACCGACATCCCTGTTCAGTGTAGAATTTACACTCGACGTGAGAATGTTTGCGTAATAATTTATGTTTATTCTACTACAAGTTAGCCTTTGACTGCGATCTCAAGTAGATATGGTAAGTGAAGTATAAGTTGGAAGAATTATGGCAGTTTATTAAACCTATTCCTTTTATCGAATAGCCTCGTGGCTTCAGTTTCTTACTCAGAGTTTTGTGATTAGATCCTTGGGCATGGCGAAGGAAAACTTGTGCAACCTTAGAGTTCATACCATAAAGTAAGTTTGTGTAAAATATGCCAATCCATATTTGGTCAGTGTGGTGGAATATGACCTAAAACCTTGAGAGAATACGCGTGCTAATATTACTTATATCATCGTCAAAATATACACTAAATATTTGACAAAGTAAGTACTTACTTCAAATTAATTTATTGTAGGTAGGTACTACCAAAACTTTAGGGATTGGGTCGCACTGGAAATATCCTCAAGTCTATTACACTATTAACCCTTTCACTTTAATATCTGAATGGTTTGAGAGTTCTACAAGAATTGAAGTTATAAACTTATAACTAATGACAAATATTTGTTCAGATATAGATATTATAATCTAACAAATATGTAAATGTATATTACGCAATAAATTACACTACTTTAGGCATTAATGTAATTAAATTGTTCTCTGTTCTAACTTCATTAGTTTTAACGAGGGTTAACTACATCCCTTATCATATTATTATACTATAGCTGATGCCCGTGACTCCGTCCAGTGCTGAAATTTTGGATGGATGAATGGACGGATGTTTGTTACTAAATCACGCCAGAATGGCTGAACGGATCTTTATGAAATTTGGCACTGAGATAGATTATAATCTGGAATAACACATAATTATACTTTTTTCCCGGCATTTCAAAGAAGTTCCGTGGGTACCAAAACCTTGCGACCGAAGACGCGGGTTTTAGCTAGTTAAAAATATTAGAGAAAATATAAAATTACAATTAATAGAGAGTAAATTTAGAGAGCGTAAAAAAATAAAAAATAAAATTGATTGTTTCTTGCTAAAATGCTTGAAGAACGACCAAAGAAAAGGTAAACACGGGAAAGATGCGCATACAGCTATGTTAATCATTTGTTTTAACAATGTTTTGTGCAAACATTTGTATGTTTGTGTGACCTTTGTCAAGTTTTATGCGTGGAGGTTAACTTATTGTTTATTTAGGATAGCCTAACAATTGAGCCTTCTACAAATATACGCGTGAAGTTGTGCTGACTTCAAACGATATCCTACTCCTACTAAAATAACATCTAATGGGACCTTTGAATTTAGAAAATACAATATCCTCTATTTTAACGCAGTAGAAATTCCATCTATTAAAACACGATCTTATTAAAAAACCTATTACAATAAATGAATATACTTGTACAGTAAATACATTAAATTTATCGTAAAACAGCTCTTATTTCACTACTGTAATATTTTATATGTGAAAGTGTCTTTGTTTGTTAGTTTGTCCTTCAATCTACTTTTTATACCACCACCACTACAGCCCATTAACGTCCCACTGCTGGGCACAGACCTCCACTCTCATAGGAGTGAGGGAATTAGAGCTTAAACCCACTACGCTGCTCCAGTGCGGGTTGGCGGGCTTTAACGGCTATTATCTTAGTAATAATAACCGGAACCGACGGCTTAACGTGCTCTCCGAGGCACGGGGGCGCAACACCACCAACTTCCTAGCTCCGGGCTAGTACTGAGAATTTCCAGTCAGAAAAACCCAACACTTAATTATGGCTCGACCCGAGACTCGAACCCGGGACCTCGTCGGTCGCAGTTGAACATGCAACGAGGCTTTTTATATCGCGTGGAAATAAAAAAAACTTATTCCACGCGAACGAAGTCGCTGGCATCAGAGAGTAAAATCACAGAATAGGTTGGTACAATATAATTATTTATACAATCTCTTATAAAAAATCCCGAGCTAATTAAACTGAGTCAGCCATCGTTAACTGAGAAGCCTCTTTAAGCGACAATACCTGCCTTATTATTTATCAAGCAACAGGCGTTAAGGGCACACCTTTTAAGAAATCCACTTTAGACGCCATGGCCTTAAATCGAAACTTCAAACGGTGCCAGTAATTGCTGTTCATTAGTGACGAAATTGAAAAAAAAAGATTCCAAGAAATTACGCTATACGGAGTCTATAATATAATTCAAGAGAGAAAATGGGCATTGAATGAGAAATATAATTATTAATTACTTGACATATTTTTTAACAACCACCCTTCATCCGCGTGGATTTACAATGGGAACTTGTTGATTTTTCGAGATATGAAGTAGCCTATGTCTATGGATAGGGTGTGTCAGCTTTGTGTTTAAAATTGAATTGAATTTTTAGAAAATATAAAAGATTGTGTATTTATTTATTGACGAAGGTTTAATTAAGTTGATATTTGACTCATTCGATGTAATTCACTCTGTCAGTTTGTTGGCGGGGATACGCCATATTGGTATAATTTGCATAAATACGAGTATTTTGACTTTGTTGAGTTAGTCTATTGCCGACAGACTCAGCGATTATTGAATACTTTTGTGTTTAGATCGCAATTTGTTTTAGAGCTTAGCAGTAGCAACTGCAGCCTGATCAAATGATTAATTTATTGTTGTTGTGATGCTTTGGCCAAGTTTTTATAATTAACTGTTTACATTAAATCTCTCGAGAAACCGCTACACGTTTAACCATTTATTCGTGCACGTTTTAAAGAGAGTACAATTTATATATTTTTAAAGTAATTTTAATTATTCACCCACTTCTGGAATTATGCTTACAAGAGATACACACCAGACCTCATTTTATTATCTACCTAAACCTACACCGAGAATAATATTTTGTACACAATTTTATAATATTAGAATAGTGTATAGAAATATTAGAAGTTCCACGCAGTCTGAGATCATACTACGGACAGAAAAAAAATTGTCTGACGAAGAAAAAGGCCACTAATACTATTATTTTGAACTGCACAGACTGCCGCGACAAAAAAAACGTCAGTTCGAAGCACTGTTTTTATGCTTCTCCTAGCTGATGCCCGCAACTTCGTCTGCGTGGTTTAAGTCTTTTTGATACCCGTGGGAACTCCTTAATTTTGAAGTCAATACGTAATAAGTAAGACAAGCTTTCTTGGTCGTTGCAATAAGGCACAGATTAAGGGTTGGATACAGAAGGCGGTTATCGTTGAGACAGCTCTAATTGTGAGGGAGTTCCTCTCTCTGGAGCTCTGACCACCGGCTGCTTGGGTGCTTCCCCCCAGTAAGGGAGATGTATAATTTTATAGAATTATTTTATAGAGATGTTTTGTGTATTATTTTTAGGAATAACTAGCTGATGCCCGTGACTTCGTCCGCGTGGTATAAGTTTTTGAATTCCAACGGAAACTCCTTAATTTTACGGGATAAAAAGTAGCTTATATGTGTTATTCCAGACTATAATAATCTATCTCTGTGCCCAATTTCGTCCAGACCCGTTCAGCCGTTCGGGCGTGATTAAGTAACAAACATCCATACAGCCATACAAACTGTCGCATTTATATATTATTATTTATAATATTTTCGCATTTATTAGAATAGATTATTGAAATCAGTATATAAATAAATAAGAGTATTATTATGCTAAATAATATGTAAGTATTAATAGTAAAAGAAAATAAGTAAAACTTTCCAACCCGTACGCCGGGGAAGTTATAACGATCCGCCAGTAAACCAGCGGCCTCTGGAGTTGTTACATCAATTCGACTTAACTAACAGCAGCTTTAGAAAATGTTATTTAAGCTTTAAAACTTGTTTGGGACTTGTTTAGTTCATGTGAATAATATTTTATCCGGGTTTTAGATTCTCCAAGTTGAGAAAAGTTACCAGCTATGCCCTTCTCCGTTATGCAATCCCATTGTTATAGTGTTGACTGGGGCTCGATGGATGATGAATAATAATTCTACAGAACGATTCAATACTTTATTTTAGTGAGTGTGACATGGACGATAGCCCGATTAGAAAAGAGACAGACAATAGCTGACAACCTTACTCTATGCAATATACCATAGGCACTATTTAATATTCTATGTAACACCCCTGTAACAATTTTTTTTAAAAATCGTACAGAACGTCTTTCCACGTCGAGTTGCTTGGTTCACGCACGTTTTTATCCCGTGCTTGTCTGTTGGAGCCCGTAGAAAGTCAAACATTAATTCTCTATAGACGGCATTTACACCAGTAACTTAGAATGCAACTTACTATGTTTTTAGCACTGCTTATATTTTCTTAGTTCGTAGTTTGAAATTTTAACATTCATTTTAACTGCAACATAAAGGTGCAACTCCTCAATACTCAAAACTCAAACTCATCGGTTTAGAAGAAAGGTGCATTGAAAATGTAAGTAGGTTTGATAAGAAAATCTATACAAATATTATAGAATAGAATAAAATATGTAAAAAATGTGTCTTATAAATGCTAAGGTTTGGATGGATGGATGGATATTTGTTACTCGATCACACCAGAACGGCTGAACGGATCTGGATGAAAGGACTGTGCCTTTCATAGATAGATTATTGCATGATTATTGTTTGGAATAACATAAATGCTACTTTTTATTCCGAAAAATTGAAGAGTTCCCGTGGGAACCAATAAAACCTCAATCCATGCGGACAACGTCGCGGGCATCGGCTACTAAAAATAAAAAAATTATAGTAGTAGGTAAGTAAAACCCTCACTTCACACACCTAAAATATAAAACACTGGAATCCCAACGAAACTAGGAGCTACGAATATAATCCTGAGATTTGGCTCAGTCTCAAATGGAATGGAAAACTGTAAGTCCTTCATAATGGATACGGAATTTCAGATATCTCGCTTCATCAGTCAACAAAACCATTGAAATGGAGTTCTGTAACTCCCATAAGTCCAATAATTCGTTGTCGCTTTAACTTGGATCAAGTAACTTTGAGGCGAAAGTCCGATACAATTCGGATTCAGAGTTGTTATTTTGATGAGCAATTGTCGACTTTCTTGTTACTGCTGCTTCAGTGACTTATGAAAACTTTAAAACCTTTTTGATTTTAAATTAAAATCTTGTGACAACATAAAAATTTCGTACAAATACCTCGTAGGAAATTCCTTTTTCTAAGTATTTTGTGCCACCTAATAACAAAATTTCATCAACTTTGTAAGCTATTTTTAAATCTTCTGCCTTTGACTAATTTATTTTCTTTGCTAAAATTTACTTTTACGAACCTTTTGTTTTAAAATTTTGTGTAATCAGTTGTTTTGTTAAAGGTATTTTTCGTAAGACAGCTGTTAGATAGCTAGTTAGTCTCTTTTAATTAGTAAATATTGTATGTAATTCACCAAGACGTATATAGTCGTGTAGTGCAACATAATATCGCATAGTAAATAACAGAATAGCGTAGTAGAGTACCTAGTATTATGCAAGTGTTGAAATAATACCTACCTACTACGCGTTCTAAAATGACAAGAACGCCGGTAAGGTACTTCGATATTGTTTCATTATTGTTGACTTTCGTATTAAAGAATTATAATCCTTATTTTAGGGACGTCAAGGTACGTGAAATCAAACTCTTATTTTGAATAATATTGCTTAAGTATTGCTTTATGCGTTAGCAGTTTGGCCGCAGGTAACTAAGGCTCTAAGGTTATGATATAAACTTTTCAATAGTTTCCCGAAGCATGCTACCGTTCAAACTTCACAATTTATATAGGACATCGATTCACCTCCGTTAGCGCGGGTTGATTTAGTGGCGCATAAAGTCACAATTTGCTTTATCGGGTTAGATGTTTCTCGTGCTATGCCGTTTTATCGGGTGTTTTTTAGCTCTTAGGTTTTCTTTGGTTACATGAAAACCTAAGAGACCTATTGACGACCTCCGTGGCGCAGTGTGTAGCGCTGTTGTCTTAACGGGGTCCCGGGTTCGATCCCCGGCAGGGTCAATTTGGGAATTTATAATTTCTGAATTTTCTCTGGACTGGCCTGGTGGGAGGCTTCGGCCGTGGCTAGTTACCACCCTACCGGCAAAGACGTGCCGCTAAGCGATTGAGTGCGGATTTAGTTCCGGTACGATGCCGTGTAGAAACCCAATAGGGTTTAATATAACTGCCATGCCCCTAACAGGTTAGCCCGCTACCATCTTAGACTGCATCATCACTTACCATCAGGTGAGATCGCAGTCAAGGGCTAACTTGTAGTGGCAACAAGAGATTAACAATATTTTATGGAGTTACTAGATGATGTCCATAATTTCGTCAGCGTGGATTTCTAAGACGTTTTTAATCCCGTGTGAACTCTTTTATTTTCAGGGTTAAATTTAGGCCTGATACCACAGTAAGTAATCTGTTTACTGTGCTGATACTATGTATTGCTCAAGATCATATTATATTTGTACCAAGTTTCGTCAAAATCGGTTGAAAAAATGGACTGTGAAAGCGTAGCAGACAGACAGACTAACTACAGACAGACACACTTTCGCATTTAAAATATTAAGTAATTACTATCCAGGATACTTGCTACGTACAGACAGACACACTTTCGCATTTAAAATATTAAGTAATTACTATCCAGGATACTTGCTACGTACAGACAGACACACTTTCGCATTTAAAATATTAAGTAATTACTATCCAGGATACTTGCTACATGCTAGAGTCTGTTCAATAAGTTAGTTTACATAGATACTCGTAACAAGTACAGGTAGGTTTTAAAATCACATTCTTACAACACTAATAATTCCAGTCAAGTACCTACTTATGAAGATTTGGACTGTTTCTCCCAGTACGCTTACTCTGAGTTTTTACATTGCAAATACGATTGATCGACGTGAGAGCTCACCTCACCAAGTGTAAGCGAACGTTAAAGTAAAATGAACCTTAACTGGATTGGTTTAGAGCTCATTTCATCATTTCGTGTATTTATTCACAGTCAGCGCTCCAAACGCTGAATTTGTGACTTTAAAGAAAGAACTTTTGGGTCCATTTTACTTTGACGGTCGCTTACACTTGGCGAGGTGAGTTCTCACGTCGATCAATCGTATTTGCAATGTAAAAACTCAGAGTAAGCGTACAGAGCTTTGATTCATCGATGATTCTTTCACAGTGCTGTTACAAACTTTTTTTCAATTAACTTGTAATTTGCTACACAATTTATGTAAACCAACTTATTGAACTGACTCTTCTAATACCTACACTAGGACTTTACGTACGTTTCTAGTAAATTCGTATGAATGGAGGCGAGAATAATTTACTATGTATATGTTATTAGTGCGAAAGCGTGTTTCTTTATTGTTTTGTCCTTCAATCTTTTTTTTAATCCACTACAAGCTAGCCCTTGACCACCCTTGACTGCAAACTCACCTGATGGTAAGTGATGATGCAGTCTAAGATGGTAGCGAGCTAATCACGCTATACTTAGTGCATAGGCTTTTTGTCAAGGAAAATTTTTGAGTTCCGCTTGGGTTTTCAAAAAACTATTTTTCTAAAGCACTTGTAAAAGATTTTTTAGAACAAAATCATTTAAATTTTTAAATTTATTATCCACGCAGACAGAGTCACGTGCATCGGCTAGAATTTCCATAAAGAGTGAAAATGCTATACAACTTGTGAAGTAATAAAATAATCATAATATTTTAAATCTCTGAATCCCATTGCACTTCTGAAAGTAATAATTCTGTGTGTTAGTACTAAAACTTTAGTTACCTACTTAAATACAGATTATCTTCAAGGAAGTTATTATGCATTTCTAAATCTGAGTGCCTCCCCACGAAGTCGGCGTCAAACAGAGCGTCGAGCGGGGCGATTATAAGATTGTATTTCGGATAAGTGTAAAATTTATCATCTCAATAAGGTTAATACGAGTAGTATTCGAACTTACAAACAATTCAACATTAAATCAAAATCAATACTAGAACTCTATTAGCGTTACGCAATGTAAAAACTCTTTAAAAAGAGATTGAATTCAGAGATCAAAGTAAAGCAAAAAAGATCGACTACATAATATATAAATAAACCACAAAATAAATCGATATTTTTGTTGCTTAGTGCAAAGCACGACGGCGCGGCGCGCGGTTGTTTACGCCCGTTGCGCTATTAGTTTGTCAGTTAGTTCGTCAGCTATTTATCTATGTCTATTGTCTAGGGACAAATCTATACGCGCGTCGAAACACCCGCACGGCTGCTTTAACGGAATTTGTTACACGTAAATATAGGTATGTAGCTTCCTTAATATTATTCCAATATGTAGAACTACAGAGCGATATGACCTATCCGCTCTTTTTCGTTGGGTTTGTTTATTGTCTGGAGCTACGGAGTTACAGCTTAAAAGTCGTGGACAGGCCGTTAACCAACCTGAGAACTTATTTTGGCGTGAAAGTCATTTCGCTCAGTGCATTACCGTAGAAATCGGTCGGCAAATAACTTTTTATTTTCCCATTTTAGGAAGTGGCTGAGTTCGTAATGATCGCTTCGGCAGTAGCCGTAATATATAGAGTGATTGAGAAGGAAGGTATTACATTCTTTATTCTGATAGGTTTTGCGAGCTCTTTTGAGCCGTCTGAACCGTCTAAGGTCTTTTGATTGGTAATAAATATCTTACAACAGTTCTTAGGTGTTGGTCTTACATCAGTTCTAAAGTAATTTAATTTTAATTTTGTCAGTTTAAGTTAACTGCTTTTAATTGAACGACATTGTTTGCAAATCTTTTTTTTTAAATTTTGAATACAACAAAAGTAATAATTTTCGATCTGCTGACCATAATATATTCGATGTTCAACTCCCAGGCATCTAACCTTTCAGAGACATTAATATTAATATATTCAGTCTGCCAATCCACACTTGGTCAGCGTAGTGGAGCTTAAGTAGAGCTTATATTTTTCATCTGAGATTTTTCATATTATTATGATTATGAGTATTATTGGATCATACCTAGTTACTTTTATAAGATCATTGGGATTGTACAATGTGGATTTACCTTAACATTCCACTATCTTTTTTGGTTTAATGTAATATCATGTACTACATGTAAATGTTTATTTATTGATATATTCTGTACCAGTAACTTAAAAATAAAACATAAATAAACATTGAAAGGACATGCACAAGGACAACTTATCTCTTGAAGATATTTCTTCCAGATGCCCCAGAACGTGAGAATAGTGAAATTTATAAGTACAGCAAAAAAGATCGACTTTAGTTTTTTATGTAAAAAAATCAATGAGTTATTTAAAAAACATCAGTATGTATTGCCATGTGGTCGTACAAAAGTGGTCGCCCATCGTATGGCAGATTGTAGTTGGTAAAAAGCAACCTGCAATCAAGCAAATAAACTATTATGACTATGATTATGATTATGAGAGGAGACCCATGATGAATAGTGAGCCCATATGAGTTTGAGCCCATATGAGTTGGCTTGATGCTTATTTAAAGCAGTTTGAAACTGAGTAAAGCATGTGATAATTATTATAGCTATGATATACCTGATGACCTTTCATCCCAAAACATGAGGATATCTTACAATTATTTAACTTTTACTTTTGACGACCTCCGTGGCGCAGTGTGTAGCGGTGTTGCCTTAACGTGCGGAGGTCCCGGGTTCGATCCCCGGCATGTTATTAATAATTAATAATTTCTGCATTTTCCCTGGTCTGGCCTGGTGGGAGGCTTCGGCCGTGGCTAGTTACCACCATACCGGCAAAGACGTGCCGCCAAGCGATTTAGCGTTCCGGTACGATGCCGTGTAGATACCGAAGGGGTATGGGTTTAATATAACTGCCATGCCCCTAACAGATTAGCCCGCTACCATTTTAGACTGCATCAGCACTTACCATCAGGTGAGATCGCAGTCAAGGGCTAGCTTGTAGTGGATAAAAAAAAAATACAAGATTCTCCCCGAAAAAGACAAAGAGTAAAGAGTAGACAAGAGTTCTGTGTAAATAAGGGCAATAATTTTACAAAGCACGTAGGAACGCGACACTCATATGCAACTATGCTAAAACATAGTACAGTTTAGCAATCATTCAGTTGGATAACGACGCCTTTGACAGCGATCCACCGAGGCACGCGCTACGCTGACTTAAGAATTTCAATTTTACAAGCTGCAACCCAAACAGCAGTAACAGTAACAGTTGTGTTACTTATAATACAATAAGTAGATAATAAGCGTAAAATCTCTCGCCACTTTTGCAATGTTTCATCTGTGAAAATCAATCCGAAAGAGCTGCATCGATCATTGCTACAATCTCAATTATATTGTTGTGGTGTTTTAAATTATTGTAGGTATTCTAACCGTGATTAAATTTTGGCCACTAGAATTTTAATTTTGGCATTAGTTAATCAGAGGAGATAATAATCGTTATATTAATGTCACTTTATATCATTAACAACAGGGCTCCAAAGTTTTAGTAGTGCAAGAAGGCAGTGCGGAAAAAGGGCAAAGTTTTCTTGTTATTGCTGCAGCCAAATCATAATCGGTACGAAAATTTCTAACATGATTTCAACCGGTTTTCAAAATCATTGAACATTTTGTTTTCAATGATACCCGCGAAATCGCTAAACTCTTTCGGTCTACATTATATTATTAAAAACTCAACTGCTTGATTACTAGACGATGTCAAAATTTTGCATTCTTCTAACATCGTATAAAAGATATGTTATCCTGCACAATGCCGTATCCCTGAATTTTTTTTCTATGCCACCATCGATGCATATTTAAAAAAAAGAAATATCCCACGCAGAGACGTGTGCAGCTTACATAATATTACTTTTTATAATAACATGCACGGCATGAATGTTTGTTTGTTTGCTGTTTTTTTGTCCTTTAGTTACGTTGCAATGGGTTACGTATCTGCATGTTTTTTTAGCTACATAAAAAACCTAGAGACTGATGTCACTCCCACCCATGATGTAGATTGTAGTAGTTTCTGTACCCTCTGGTACATAATACGGGACAAATTTTATTTAACGCTTTTTAAAAATTATGAGTAAGAACAAAATTTATTCTCGTACAAATATAGTGTCTAGAGTATACAGTGTAAAGTTTACGTAATTTTTTTTGTGTATTTATAAAAAATTTAAAAAGTTGTAAAATTTTTTTTGGTATAATGTAGAGAAGTCGTCAATTTCCGCTCCTTCCTATTAGTCAAAACTATCGGCTATACATAAACAAGGTCATCCTCCACACGCGAGCAGTTTTACGACGGACGTAAAGTCATGCGGCTTCGTTTATGGCACGCGATGCCAAAGGTTTACGGTTTAAGCAACTTCGATGTATCCGGGTTAGTATGAGGTCACCTCGACGATGATATAATTCGAGATTAAAAACACTCTAATCAGCTAAAAAAGCGATAAGGCCGCCTTTTGTGCCTATTCTTCTTCTTTATTTTATTTCATGTCTTATTTTTTATTTTATTTTATTATGTGGTGCAAATAAAGAGTTGAATAATAATAATATAAAGAGGTTATCAAGTATCGGTCTTAAGCATAGTTTGACCCCAAGAACTCGTTCTTAGCTGATGTAGATTTATGAATACGTGCCTAAGCAAATAGATCTGCGAAGATTTTTAATCACGGCGGTCGTCTATACTACATCTCCAACCAGCGCTGAATGCGGAAAAGTTGCAAGATTATGATTATAATGGGGCTTATAATATTACATACATACGTGTAAAATCCCCTAAAAACATATTATGGAGAAAGAAATTGGTGGTATTGAATTTTCGACTGACGTAAATGTTACCCACATTTACGTCAGTGTGTTTCGACGCTCGAACTCGATTGACGTTGGTGAGAGATACAATTTCATACTAACCCAAGTAGTATTTGGATTGCATGATATTTTATCCAACTAATGATATCCAACCGTATGCCACAGAATACTAACTATTACCCTATACTTACTATAACTACTATCAGCTTCTGTAGTAGACTACTTATGTGCATGATTTATTAGTAAAATTATGCAGGATCTTGAATAATAATTATGCTTGCATATGTTTTATTGGCACTAGTTTCTTTTGCTTTCTATACCCGCTAGTTATATTAGATCATAGTTGTATATTTTGACGACCTCCGTGGCGCAGTGTGTAGCGCTATTGCCTTAACGTGTGGAGGTTCCAGGTTCGATCCCCGGCGGGGTCAATTTAGGAATTTATAATTTCTTAATTTTCCCTGGTCTGGCCTGGTGGGAGGCTTCGGCCGTGGCTAGTTACCACCCTACCGGCAAAGACGTGCCGCCAAGCGATTTAGCGTTCCGGTACGATGCCGTGTAGAAACCGAAGGGTGTGTGGGTTTAATATAACTGCCATGCCCCAAACAGGTTAGCCCGCTACCATCTTAGACTGCATCATCACTTACCATCAGGTGTGATCGCAGTCAAGGGCTAGCTTGTAGTGGATTTAAAAAAAAGTTCCTATCTAATATAACAATAAATTCGAATTCGAATTTGTTCGTTTGTTTATTAAAGAAAAGAAGAGCTGTGTAACAGCTCATCTTTTCAACCCATTTTGGATGAAATTCGGTAAAGACATGTGTTACGTTCCGCGGGGAAGGGTTACTTTTTACAGGCATTATGGACTATTTTTTATCTTTTTAGCTTAAGATTCCTGAAACGTCTCCCAAGTTAAACAGATTTTCTCACTCGTTTTTCTTTCACCTAATAATATAGAGTGAATTCTTCAAGTTCTTGCAATACCTAAAGGAAGCCAGTTATTTACGTGCCCCTGTACCGAACGTACCTATTAGAAATTTAGAATATACTTTTTGGAACGAAGGGGTACGAGAACCTGGCCTGAAAAATCGTACGTATATATCTATACCTCGCGCGCGATTTGAATGCAGAGTAAATGTATGGAGACACATACATTTACTCTGCATTCAACTCGTGCTCGAACTGTAACTAAAATGACGTTAAACTCTTTTTCCCTCCCTCTAGTATAGATAGAAAATCTCTACTCCATGCAATAAAGTCGCAGGCATCATCTAGTATTATTCTAATATGCTAAGTAAGTGAAGCACAAGTTTTCTGCGCTTGAATAACGTTCTCAGCTCTCGAGTAAGTAACTTAAATCGATGTACCAGCTCCGAGTTGGCGCCAGTTTGCTGATGCTCATTACAAGTTGCGCGTAAACTTGCCACAGCAATTACTTTCGCGGTGCATTTTCACTTCACATGACATTTCTGTTGCGAGTAAAATTTCAAACTGTCATAGTTAAGTTAGAATTTTTTAAACATAATTTGTTTACCTCAACTGTAAATCACCACAACTGTATCATTACAAATGTGAAAGTGTGTTTGTTTGTCCTTCAATCACGCCGCAAAAAAGCAACGGTTTGACGTGATTTTATGCATGGATATAGTTAAAGACCTGACAAATGGCACAGACAAATTTTTGTCCCAAAAAATTGAAGAGTGCCTACGTGATTTTTAAAAACTCTAAACATAATATAGCATTAGTTTAAACATTCTTATTTATAAGATAAGTACCTATGAATATAACAAAAACAAAAATATTTACTACGGATATAAAAAAATACACCATATCAACAGATTACATTTTCGCTTAACTTAATTTGCGTGGCTTCCATTCTTACGCTATAAATGGGAAGACATTAATGTACCCAACAGAATTGGGTCAATAAGCCTAAACGGTCGCTATTACCCCGCCTGGTGCGCTGTTCGCGTTACTAGTGAATTCATAACGATTACTAAGCCTATATTAATGAAGAGCTACACTTATGAAAGTTTGTTGCCTTTGAGTGTTAGTAGAGTCAATTTGATAACCTATTTCACTCAGCTATCAGGCTATGCTGCCAACGCATAAAGCTACATTACTCAAAATGGCACTTTGGCACTTTCGTATACCTTGACGATACAAAAATAAGGATTATAATTCGTAAACACGAAAGTCAATATAAATGAAACAATATGACTTTAAGCGTTAGCAGTAGGCCCGAGTACAGAAATGCGAAAGTACATTTTTTTGTGTGTTTTACCTTCAATCACGCCGCAACATGTATAGACCTGGTTTTATCTCGGAAAATCAAAAGGTTCTTCCGGTGTTTTAAAAACCTTAATCCACGCGGAACGTAGTCTCGGGTATTATTTAGTACTTACATACTATAATGTAACATAAGATAGATAACTAATTTATTTATATTATAAATTATTGGTATATTTTCAAAGATTGAGAAAACCCATGCGGGGCAATTGCGGATTGGCAGACTTCACACAACTTTCAGAATATTATGGAAAGTTCTTGGGCAATTTTTTTTTCTTTATTGGAATATATACAGCATATTAAATAACAAACGACAATTTAAAACTAGTTCGCACATTCGGCTTTTAAGTATTCACTATTAAGCTTAATGTTTTTTTGAAAAAAAAAACAATATTAAATAGTAGAGTTACAAGTACATAAATAGAATTAAATTTAGTTACCAATATACATAAATGCTACAAAATAATATTTTGTACTTTATGTATGAAGGTTTTCATCTATCTTCTTTTACGTTTTATCTCTTAGGTTTTCTTTAACATGAAAACTAGTGAATCTCTTAGTCCAGTAAATACTTGTACTGCTACTCCTGTATTGTAAGCGCTAAGGATGTAACAATTAAAAATTTCAAACAAATCAAACATTGGCAACAATAGCCAACAAAATTACCACCACACTATTTTAATATAGTTTGGCAAAGTAGTTGTCAAACGTCCACAAGGCAGGCAATGGCCCGGGTTGACCGGTCGCCGACATGCGACCAACCGGATTAGTGCAATTTGTCCACCAACCGCCGGAACATTGCAACTGATTATGTATGTGTTTCTTGATGTAATAGCGCATTCTGAGCTTTAGGTTGTTAATCTGTCGATTTACTGTAGAGTATAGGTGGTGTCTATTGTAAGTTTTATTGGTATAGAACTCTTGGATATTAGGCTACGCATACTTTGACCTTTCTTTATCCATAATTCTATGATAATATTATTATGTAAGCTCTTGACTACAACCTCACTTGTTAGTAAGTGATGATTGCAATGGGCGAGATGGAAGTGGGCTTATATTTATTGTGCCAGTTTTAATTGCATCTCATATCCTAATAGGTCCCTACATCACATCGTACATAACCACCAAGTTTCCATCAGCAACCACAGAGTTTCTTGCTGGTTAGGACCAGGGATAACTTAGAAATTAAATCTCAAAATTGGCAATACCTATTAAGTGAAAAGGTTCCATTTCAACCTGCAATGCTCGACAGCGTTTGTGGTTAGCAATACATTACTCTATTAGTTTATCGCTAGAATAAAACTATTAATTTAGTATTACATTTCAACCTCAAACCCCAACGCGTTTAACTGAGCATGTAATATTATGGCACATGGCAATATTGCACGCTCATTGCGTGTTTCAAATACATAATTATGGTTAGAATGTAACGCTACGTAATATTAGTTTAGATATATTATAAGAAAATAACATTTTTATACTACTTTATTTTTTAATCCACTTCAAGTTAGCCCTTGACTGCGATCTCACCTGATGGTAACTGATGATGCAGTCTAAGATGGTAGCGGGCTTACCTGCAAGGGGTATGGCAGTTAAATTTAACTCATACCCCTAATCGGTTTCTACACGGCATCGTACCGGAACTCTAAATTGCTTGGCGGCACGTCTTTGCCGGTAGGGTGCTTGTAACTAGCCACGGCCGAAGCCTCCCACCAGGCAACATTTTTGAAACTTTTCTACAGTTAAGCTTTAAAAAATGTTCATTTTTGTATTTTAACTATTGTAAATATTCAAATTATATGAAGGTGTTAACTATTTTAGGTTTTATACTTAGAAAAATTAGTCTCACAAGTAACAATAACAAATGTTATTTTACGAATAGAAACGATATTCTAAGAATAAATAGAATGTGGAATTTTATAAAAATTATTACTTTCATTAATTAAACGATCTTCGGACTTTCTTGAGGTGGAGCAAAGAAAATACGACTCTTTTGTGATTTCTTGTCTGCGTATAAATTTTTGTAGATTAAAAATGCTTTAAAAATTCTAGTGTAGGTAGTTGATATACAAACTCGATATAACTTCGTGTATAATGACGTAAATTGTATGAAGTAAATATTTATATGCAAAGAGTTTTATGTCCACGATGTAGCGTATTTTATTTAATAGTCACCGAATATACGAAATAATCTGATACAATTATTATAATGTCACATCACATGTAACTAACATTGTTATTCTGAAAACTTGAAATGGCTTAAAAACAATTACTTCTCGGACCCGGTATTACCAATTATTTCCTAAAAAGTCAGGCGTTGATAATTTTTTATTTAAAAAGCTTTTATTCTGAAAAAAATTACTTATCGTTTTTTGTGCGGGCATCGAATATCATAGATACGTTTTCCTTAAATAGCAAACAATAAACTTGGCCTTATAAATATTTCTAATCAAATCATGTACCGCGCGTCAGAATTAGGTTACACGTAAATATTTAATTCTTACTTGGGTTACTTCTTTGACCCATGTGTGTGTGTGGTTTATATACACCCAACTTCCCATACTCTAATATTTCAAATTATGTGCGTTTAAAGAAATCTAATCTATACTTCTATACTTCTATACTTCTATACTAATATTATAAATGCGAAAGTTTGGATGTATGGATGTATGGATGGATGTTTGTTACTCAATCACGCCCCAACGGCTGAACGGATCTGGATGAAATTTGGCACAGAGATAGATTATAGTCTGGAATAGCACATAGGCTACTTTTTATCCCGGAAATTTAAGGAGTTCCCGCGGGAACCAAAATACCTTAATCCACGCGGACGGAGTCGCGGGCATCAGCTAGTATCATAATATTCTACAAACGGTGCAAGAAAACGTTGTGAAAAAGATATCTCAGGGAAGGACATAGGCTACTTTTTATCCCGAAAAAATTAAGGTTTCCCCAGGGAATAATAAAAAACTTAATCCATGCGCACAAAGTCACGGGCAGGTATATTGATGATAATTTTATATGAGAGGCTCTATCGTTATTTTGTCCTAACTTTAACACTATCCTTATCATGACGTGACGTCACCAGAGTAATTCCACGGTGTGTACTTATCGGACAAATTGCGATAACTCGTACAGACCGGCCTCGTTATACCGAATGGCGGCGGTTGCCAGAGTCCGTCCGTAATGATTGTATTTACACACGGAACGACAGAACGGCTGCCATTTGTGAATATTAATTATTTATTTATCTGTTTACGATGTATAATTTTTGTGCTGGCATTGAACATGACAGGTCACTACATTTTTCTATAATAAACAATAAACTTGGCCTTATTTCTAATCAAATCATGTACTTAGCGAAAGTGACAGATTAATAGTGAAATTGTAATCCTTACTAATATCATATGCGTGAGTATAAATAATATTATTATCCTTACAGTGGATTGACACCTATAAAAATGCAGACCACAGGCTCACCTACTCCACCTACCTACACCTACAAGCTGTATGTAACGTAGACAGTGGCGTGCACGACATAGAGGCATAAAAGCATTGCTTACCCTAGTTAAAAAAGCTCAATGCAAATTTTTCATCATGCCCTGCCTGAAAGTAGGTTCATATTATCTACCTAAACCAATTCCCACCCTGTCTCCGAATACTGTACACGCCACTGTACATAGACCTATTAAATAACTCACTGTTTATTACAAACCCCCAGGGCTGGATACGGGTTGGTATCATGATAATATTAAAAGATAATAATTTTATATGATAGGCTTTGTGGTTATTTTGTCCTAACTTTAACACTATCCTTATCAGTCACGTCACCAGAATAGCCCCACGGTGTGTACTTATCGGACAAATTGCGATAACTCGTACAGACCGGCCTCGTTATACAGAATGGCGGCGGTTGCCAGAACGCGTCCGTAATGATTGTATTTACACACGGAACGACAGAACGGCTGCCATTTGTGAATATTAGTTATTTATTTATCTGTTTACGATGTATAGTTTTTGTGCTGGCATTGAACATGACAGGTCACTACATTTTTCTATAATAAACAATAAACTTGGCCTTATTTCTAATCAAATCATGTACTTAGCGAAAGTGACAGATTAATAGTGAAATTGTAACCCTTACTAATATCATATGCGTGAGTATAAATAATATTATTATCCTTACAGTGGATTGACACCTATAAAAATGCAGACCACAGGCTCACCTACTCCACCTACCTACACCTACAAGCTGTATGTAACGTAGACAGTGGCGTGCACGACATAGAGGCATAATGGTACTGCTTATCCTGGTTAAAAAAGCTCAATGCTGATTTTTGATCATGCCCTGCCTGAAAGTAGGTTCATATTATCTACCTAAACCAATTCCCACCCTGTCTCCGAATACTATACACGCCACTGTACATAGACCTATTAAATAACTCACTGTTTATTACAAGCCCCCAGGGCTGGATACGGGTTGGTATCATGATAATATTGAAAGATAATAATTTTATATGATAGGCTTTGTCTTTATTTTGTCCTAACTTTAACACTATCCTTATCAGTCACGTCACCAGAATAGCCCCACGGTGTGTACTTATCGGACAAATTGCGATAACTCGTACAGACCGGCCTCGTTATACAGAATGGCGGCGGTTGCCAGAACGCGTCCGTAATGATTGTATTTACACACGGAACGACGAAACGGCCGCAATTTGTGAAGATGTATCTGTTTACGATATGTATCGTTTTTTGAGCCGGCATCGAATATTAAAGGTAGCTCCGTTTTGCCTATAACAAACAATAAACTTGACGATTTATATATTTCTTATCAAATCTAGTAGCGTCAGTAGGTATAATAAGATTATTATAATCGTAAAATATCAGTCCTTACTAAAGTAATTATAAAATATGCGGAATCGAGTTTGTCACCTTTTCATTACCATCTGCACAGATTTTGACGAAATCAAATATTTATAATTTAGCTTGCATCCGGAGGTAGGTAGACTACTTTTTTTGTTTAAAAAAACTTGATTCAAGCGGGTGAAGTCGCAGGAATCATCTAGAAATTATTAACACTTTCGTTTATACCAGATGAAGCAGGGCCTGAAAGTAATTTTAGGTGAATTACACAAACGCATGGATAGATGGACCGACAGACGAACGACTTAAGTGTTAACTCACTAGAGTAGATAAAAAACCTAAAAAGACGAAGAATTTTGTCTGGTGGGAGGCTTCGGCCGTGGCTAGTTACCACCCTACTGACAAAGACGTACCGCCAAGCGATTTAGCGTTCCGGTACGATGGCATGCAGGTTAGCCCGCTATCTTAGGCTGCATCAACACTTTCCATCAGAAGAGATCGCAGTCAAGGACTAACTTGTAGTGGTTAATTAAAAAAAACGTTAGCATAACAATACAATAGAAATATTAACAAAGATTTTAAGTGCACCTACTGGATTGCTAAACAAATAAAGATACGTCTTTACGTTTGACGTGATATTTTGAAGCTTTTAACGTAAACAAAAACCAGTTAATTATTTAATTGAAATTGAATCAAAAATTATTTAATGATTAAGAGGATGTACTAAAGTGCAATAGCACGTTTAAGTACATTACCTATTCTGTGTTTTCAGTATACCTACTGGATTGCTAAACATATAAAGAGATGCAACCTTCAGGGAATAAGATAGATAGATCAATTCTTTATCTCCACTCATAACATAGAAATAACTTATAAACATTATACAGAAAACAACGCGTGCGCAAGAGCAGTCTTATCTCTAAAAGTGATCTGAGATCACTGATCTCCTCCAATCAACCCGTAATATCATTTGTTTGTTACACTCGTGGCTATATTCCGTGTATTGTAAACATCTAGGTGCTGGCTGTAGTCAGAACAATCGCGGAAATACTTTGACAAACGCCAGAGCCGAGCGCAATCTGAATAATGGCGCGAGTCGGCCCGGCCAACCGAATTAGTTCAATTTGTCCGACGACCACCGCTTAGCGTGAATGATGATGTATGTATTTTGGAGTACGTATGTATTTTCGAGTGAGGTTTCAGGCGAATAGAGAGTTTCAAAGGGCGAAAACCCACTATCGAGCGGACATGACAAAACGCCGGTGGGACTAGTGCGGGTGCCCAAGACTCATACTGCCAACGCTTAAGACAAATAAAGACATCAAACTACTTTTTGTTCTAAACGACGAAAGTCAACAATAATGAAAGAATATGGCTTTTTAAGCGTTGGCCGCTGGTCATCCAGGTTATATATTGGTTTAAAGTGGGTTTTTACCAGATATTACTTAAATTAGTTCTTAATTGCAATCTTGTCTTGTGAAAAGTGATGATGCAGTCCAATATGAAAGCGTTCTAACTTGGAGAGATAGTGGCAGTCTTATTGAACACTTCTCGATTTCTGACATGAAAGATCAGCATAATTTATATTAAATTGAGTTCACAGATATTCGTCTTTTTCCTGTCCCTCGAGTTCATACAAATTTCCTTATTGTTTCTGAGTTTAAATGAAAATTTGGATGAATCCGGTTCAGTTTAGCTGCAAATAAGTCATAATATGTGACGCGAATTGTTCTCAGAACAATAGCGGGCAGGGCTAGACCGGCTAGAGCTGAAAGGCAAATAATGGCATGTGTCGACACGAGCGAGCAAATCGCTGCAACTTGGCGCTCCACCGCCGCCCGCTCGCTGAGAATGACTAAATATCAAGTGCAACCCCAATTTAATCCCTTTTCCAAAAATATACTCAACTCAGTGGGCAAGTAAATTAAAAATGATTCTTTAAAAATAGATTCACTGCGATTCGTGTAACATTAGTTGTTTATTTATGTATAAAGTGTTTTTTTATCAGACATTAAATTATTTGAATTGAGTTCAAAGATATTATACTTATCGAGTTCATACAAATCTCCATATTGTTTCTGAGTTTAAATTAAAATTCGGATGAATCGGTCCAGTGTAGCTGCAAATAAGTCAAAATATGTGACGCGAATTGTTCTCAGAACAATAGCGGGCAGGGCTAGACCGACTAGAGCTGAAATGCAAATAATGGCATGTGTCGACACGAGCGAGCAAATCACTGCAACTTGGCGCTCCACCGCCGCCCGCTCGCTGAGAATGACTGGATAACAAGCGCATACCTAATTTAAGTGCTTTTCCCATAAAAATATCTGGCTAGTAATGTATCTGTATCAAGTATGAATGAATGAAATATTATTTCTTAATAATATTAAACCGACTTTTATTATTTTAATAAAAATTGGTACAGTAGAGATTTTGCCTATGTAATAGTGTTTAGTTCTTTTTTTTATGCAGTACAAGCTAGCCCTTGACTGCGATCTCACCTGATGGTAAGTGATAAGGTACATACACGGACGAAGTCTAGATGTTGTTTAGATAGTTGAGGTCGTTCTATGTGTATTATTATTATATTCTGTAATATTATGTTTGTTTTCTGTGTATTGAAAATGTCAAATAAAGATTTTATTTATTTATTCATGTCAAAAATAAATTATTTCTTACTAATTATTAAAAAAAGGGTCTTCCAAAAGACCTAAAATTTACATCTTCGAAAAGTTCTTCGAATTCCTCGAATCGAGTAAAGAAAGAAAGTGTGTTGAAATCTGATGACGTCACAACTATGTATTTCATACAAACTTCCATACTAGATGCGCGTTATTAAGTTCGATAAAGAGTTGCTGATTTGATTGAGTTGTCATCATCCATATTGACAGCCTTATTGCTTTGAAGCGATCTTCGAAGCGACCAGGCAACCAAGATAATCCTACATAAGAATTTACAACCAGTGTGAATGAAACAAAATTATTTAGCACTTAAATAATTTATCTATAGAAATTTAGTTATCAATATTATATTGTTACTAATAGATATATACACACAAACATAAAAATAAATACCACACAAATAATACACACAAAACATAGGTTTTTTTGTTTTATCCACTACAAGCTAGCCCTTGACTGCGATCTCACCTGATGGTAAGTGAGGTACATACACGGACGAAGTCTAGATCTTGTTTAGATAGCTGAGGTGCAGGGGTGATCTACCTCTTGAGGTACGGTTGTTTATGTGTGGCACAATTTGGAAATAAATGTTTTTTCTTTCTTTCTTCTTTCAAAAAAAGTCACCAAGTAGTACATATTTTAACATCTTATTTCGTTAATAATTGTTACCTATTATCCTGCAATAAACAGTCAACAAACAAATTAGCTAGGATCGGAATCCACTTAGCCGTGTTTAATTTGTACATCTGATTGTGAAGCATTAGTTCAGTTCGAACATTCGACCAGTCCGCTAATCTCATAGCGAATCGAACATGAAAATGAGGTATTTTGTAACTGGTAATCGGACCATAATAACTCCGAGTTGCTGCAGTTAAATTCACTAATCTCTTGCATTCAACACACAAATAGACTCAAACTATCTTATTTGTTTCATCATGTCCGATTTTGACTTATCATTTGAACTCATAATCGGCTCACTACTGAGCACCAGTCTTCTCTGAGAAAAGGGTTAGACCATAGTCAACCACACTTCACACACCTTTGGGAAGGAAAGATTATGAAGAGCTTACTCATGCAGGTTTCCTCTCGCTTTTCCTTCACGGTTGAAGCCATGAAGGAAAAAATATATTAAGAAATATTTGACCGAGCGAAGCGAAGGTCTCTGAGTCTACTTGGGTGAATTGGCACTTGTCCGTCCGTCCGTCCGTCCGTCCGTCTGTCAGAGCATTATAACTTCAGAATTACTGAACGCAATTACTTCAGCTTTAAATATAATATGTAAACCAATGGCCTCCCGCCGAATATGGCTTAAAAAATAATAAAAATCTTTATTTCAGGGGGGCTCTCATAGAAGCGAATGCGAAGTAAAATATTTTTTATAAAGTTACATAGGGTTGCGGTATATCATTTTAAAGATAATTAGGAATAGAGTCCAAAAATATATTTTTTTTAATTTTTCCCCCAAAATTGACGAAATGGGGGGCTTTCAAAGTGGTGATTTTCTAACGTCCAAAGATGACCTCAGAACTCTAAATTTTCTGAAAGGATGAGCCTGAAACTTGATCAATTATTTCAATTATATCCTGTACTTGAACAACAAATACTAAAATTAGATAAATATTGTAAGGAAACGGAATTATTTAATTTTTAATAAGCTTCAGTATTTTTAACAGAACTTCACATTTATGTCAATAGATGGCGCCGCGAGGTCTTAGTTCGGGGCGAACCACTAGTTAATTTCTTACTAGCTGATGCCCGCGACTTCGTCCGCGTGGATTGAGGTCTTTCGGTTTCCACGGAAACGCTTTAAATTTTCGGGATAAAAAGCCTAGTCTATGTGTTATTTCAGATTATAATCTATCTCTATGCCAAATTTCATCCAGATCAGTTCAGCCGTTCTGGCGTGATAGTCATAGTCATTTATTTATTAAATATAGGTACACTGTAGGTACACTTATTTTCGTCTAAAAATTACATAGGTAAGTACTTAAAAAGCATGATGGTGATAATGGGTAACGGTATCTTAAAACTAAAGCTACGAGGGTTCCAAACGCGCCCTGGTCTGAGAAGAGCCCACAACAAACTCAGCCGATTGAGCTGAGTAACAAACATCTATATTCTATCCATCCATCCATCCAATACAAGTTTGTTAGCCTAAACCGCTGGGCTATCATAACTCTTACTTTTTTTAATGAGAATTCATTTGCTCGTTAGCTTGAAACGTAAAAGCTACCTAGTTACTAACAAAAAATGTTAAAAGAAAACAAAGTTGAGAGCACGTGCATTGAAAAGTTTAATAAAAACTTGCATTAAACAAAAATTAGCGCGCAGTGCTTTGGGCTGACGGGAAACCGCAAAGTTTCAGTGGATCCAATTAAGACATAACGATTCTGTAAAATCTTAATTAATCCTCAACGTGCCATTCAGCGCGCGATAACTGACTCATTAACAGCCTCTTCGTTTCGCTATTTGATGATTTATTATAGTTTAAATTCAAGATTCAATTCATTTATTCAATATAGGTACACTGTGGGTACACTTATTGACGTTAAAAATTACTTACTTATAAAACATGATGGTGATAATCAGTTACGGTATCTTAATATACCTATCGTTAAAGTAGGTATAAGTAGTAGAATATCGTTTAAGGCCCTGTGTAGCGTAAAAGGGGGTTTTTAAAAGCAGTGTATCCATCAAACGGTGACTTATTGTATACTTGTAAAACTAATATGCTGTTTTCAAGATCTTTGAGCAGCCATTGACGCATCTCAAAACACAATTAATCTCTGCATTGAAATTTATTTTAAACATACCTCTTAATTTACCCTTTAAAGCAATTTTTCTCCTTATTTAAACCAATAATTAGCTCTAGAAATATAAGATAAAATTCAGATTTCTAAATCAAACACATTGTCGGTTTCATTTGTATTGAAAAGTAAATATTATTTTTTGCATTGTTTGCGACACGCGATAGCTCAATTTCACCCCCGCGCGCCTGAGTTTTTCATCTCGTGACCTCACAGCGCCTTTAAGTAGGTTTAAGTAGATATTGTAAGTAGAAGAACTTGTACGGGAGCAGGTGATATGGCTCGACCGTAACAATAGGATGATCATCTTCCGAGAGGTTGTGCTCGGGGACCACTGGTCCGACCATTGATCTTTGGAAGTAATATATATAGCGTAAATAGAGAAAACTTAGTTATCGCGATTCAGGCTCTTCGTGTTCTTCGTGCGCTGCTAGCAGTGCCACCTATTGGCTTATGTGCGGACTGCGAAGACCGCCACAAACTTAGCACAAGTAAGGAGGCCTAGCCTCGAGGTCTGTACCCCCCGACTGATCATCGCCAGACCGCGAAGAAATAACAACAGCAAAAACTAAAGCACAGTCTGAGGACTAAGGAGGTTCGTCTTTCCTACCAGCCATATGACGGGAAAGGGTAACTTCAAGCTGACAGCTTTTCAGCACAAAGTAAGTATGTAACTTGGAGGTATATACGAAGGTGTAGTATAAGTGAGTCCGTTGTCTGCAATTTGTATTAGCGTCTATCTCCTGATGTTGAACTGTCTTTCGCTCACGTACAATAGGCATTTCCTAGGTAAGCGCGCTCCAACCAAGACCTCATCATTGCTTTTAACCTTCATTATTTTTAAACAAACGTAACGTCTTCATTCTTCACACATGACTAGGGCCTGAAATACTTATCCAAAATCTATGTTTCCTATACCAATTACAATCCGGGAGTCTTTAAATCAAGATTGAATAAGTCACATCAACACTTATCCCATCCAGGTCTGATTGTGCTCATCTTATGGATCGTTAACTTTTACAAGTAACACCGTTTCAGCAGTAAGTATTAACGTAACTTACTGCGGAAATTGCACAAAACCCCAGCCAAAAACGTTGTTAATCCAAAAACTCCGCATTTGTATGTAACAGCGTAGTCGTATTCAAAATAAACTAGGCCTTTGAAATGTGTTACAAAGCCGCTCCATTCTGGAACAATGAGCTCATTGTGCGCCACACAGCCTCGTATAGTAGGCGCTACCTACCTATATGCATCATGCTTTTTAAATTTCCACTCCGGTTTTATGTATGCCCTTAGAAAACTTCCAAAAGCATGCAATTAGATACGCAGGTAAGTAGATTGGCAGACAATCCGACAGAATGACTGACCCACAGTGAGCGACAAACGCGACAACACGACGCGATACAACGCGACGCGACAGTATCAACCAGAAGCTGATCCTTCACGTGGCCTACGTTGTCGAGTTTCCAGTAGTACCAGTAACCAGTAGATAAGTTTTTCATATTATTTTCCAATGCAGTCGAATCGCTGCGCTTTGCTTCGCGTCTCTCTCCCTGCTGACCCGTTGTCCCACGTGAGGGACAAATGCGACATCGCGGCTCGATATGACGCGACAGTATCAAACAGAAGCTGACCCTTCACGTGGCCTACGTTGTCGAGTTTCCTATGCAGTCGAATCGCAGCGCGTCGCGTCGCTTCTCTCTCACCTAGGACAACGGGTCAATTATCGTCCAAGGTACATACAGGCAAGCAACCATATAGTGAGAAACACTGAAGAAATCCTCAACGCTTTGACCAAGTATAGAATGGCAGAGTTAAGTTGAATAAATATTTTCATTTTCATTTTAATTATATGCAGTAAACTGACGTTTCAAAACGTCATTTCACCTATAAAGGTTTCAAACTAAATCGGTGAAGTTACATGAAAAGACAGACAGATGGAAAAGCTGACTTTCAGGTATGCCGGGTCCCACACGATGTTTTTGTTAACAACGCGCAATACATCTAAAAGTTAGAAATTACGTAGAACTTACGCAAGCAACATTCAGTATTATATTATTATTAATAACTAAATCAAATCCAAGCAGCAACACATCTATCACTTCGCAAATGTTACCAGCTAATACATTACCTTCAAGTAAATAAATTAGTATTTCTATCATTTGTGATGGGAGCATTCAGTAGATTAGTCTAGCAACATAATAAATTAGGACAATCAACTACATAACATACCTACTTTCTCACAATCTGTTTTGTGCTATGCTTTGGTAGGTCCATTTTATTTTAATAAAATCTCAGTAAGAAATTTTCATTGTATATTATTTTACAAAGGAAATTAATAATTTTCGTTATCTATTACAAGTTACAACAGTGGACGTTCACAAAATAAGATTTAATATCGTTGGCAGCTGCTATTGACTCACATGTGACCATCCGTCCAGTTAGATTATGATAAATAGGTCTTTAAACGCTGAATTATACTTTCACTAACAGATAAAGACTGACTTAAATACCGCCTAAGATCTTATATATAGAAGCCACATTTTAAGTATAATGACGTTTTTTATAACACTGAACATGACATTATATTTCTTGAATCTCAAATGAGCTCTTATTATTCATAAACGGTAACTATAAATAATCGGTCAACATTTTTTAGTCGATAGAGATCCATGCATTAAATGCGTCTTGTTCTTATATTTTTTTGGAAAATGAATAGCACTTTGAGTGTGGCAGAAAGGATGTATAATTATTGTTATTACTATAACTATTTATAGACTCTATCAAAATGGCAAAGAATTTCATATAGGCGTGTTAAATTATAATAAAATTGTTTGTACACTTTATTAAAATTACTATTAGGCGCAACCAGCCGAGCGATCACGCTTTGCGTGAAACCAATACATAACTATTAACTACTTAGACTTAATCTGGATTAGAAAATAATTATTAGGTACATGTAACAATATGCAAATTGTTTACAAAAGAGTAAATTGAAAACGTGTTTAAGTTCTATAAATTTCATTTTCATCGTGTTTTCGTTTCCTTATGGCCAATCTTCGCTAGCCATAAAATTTAGTGATGTTAAGCTGTTATGGTTATAGCGAGGTTTTATACGGTGCTAGAAAAGTGATAGCCGAGTGATACTTACTCAAATAATTACAAAAAGGTACTCTCTCTGTCTCCATCTACACTAGAAAAATAACGCTTTTAAGAAAAAAGAAAGAAAAACAGTTAATTCACCAGTGGTGTCACAGACAAAACTAAATACAAATGAAACACTTTCGTCTGTGACACCAGCCAAAAAGGATGTACAACTCAGCGTTTTGCCTAGCATCATAAGCTAAAAATGCATACAAAGCAAGGCGCTGATTTTAAGCTGTGACTCCGGGTGACGTCACAGGTACAACAATAAATTGTATAACAAAACCAAAAAAAATGTAGGAAGCAGTAAGTAAGCAGTCAGTTCAGAAAATAATCATAATATATTATTATTATGCATAATATTCGTTATACTAGAATTAAGAAGTAATGCATATTAAATATCTGCAAGTAAAAATACACACATATAATAACACATAATAATTGTAAACTATAACATAATATAATATACTTAATATTAAATCACTGATATATCGGCTGCTATATTTTCAAACTAAATCTAATTAGAGAATAAAAACCTTTTTTACTTCTTAATAAATGTAATTTTAGGCACGTTCATTTTTTTTCCAGCCCAGGGCCCCGCGTTTCACCTGCCATAAAAAAACTTACTCGTACGTTAAAAAAAAACTCAACCCTTTTGGAAGACGGGCCAACAATTGAAAAAATATTGTTAAAATCCTTTGTGACACGACTTTTAAAAAATAAAAGCTCGTGTATTGTAGGCAGTACTAGATACACAACCTTCGAGCTTTTTGCGCATTTCAATCGCAATATCGCTCGTATGGTATGCAAAAACAAATATCTACAAAGGGAACCAGCAAACGACACACCGGGTAACAATAAAACATTAACCAAAAAAACGGCTGTACTAAACAGTATTCGTATAAAAACTGGCGACCAATGAATTTGGACATATCACAGTAGTTTTTATTTCAAAACCCATCCGTGCTAACGCTTGAAGCGGGATAAGAATTCTTATCCCGCTTCAAGCGGACTTAGAGGACCTGGATAGCGACATAGGCTACTTAAGTAGCCTATGTCACTATCGAGGTCCTCAACTATACCCATGCAAAAAATCACGTCGATCCGTTTCTCTGTTACAGCGTGATTGAAGGACAAATAAACACACTCGCATTATAAGTATGACAAAAAATTTTTAGGGGACATTTCACCGCGGTTAATTGCCTCATCTGGTGACAGAAGGGCTGGCTCATTTTTTGCGCAAAGGATCAGCCTGGCTGTCCAGCGAGGAAATGCAGCCAGCATTCTTGCCACCATTCCACGCGGGTATGATTTATATAGTAATTAGGTTAGGCTAGCTAGCATTAAGTTCTATTGTATTATTTTCAAGTATGATTAATATTTTATTTAAGTTACTACATACACGAGATAAAATTGGTCAATTTGAAGTTCAAAGGTATTTGCCGTATAAAAGTTCAGTGCACCTTATTTTAAAATCAAACAGTTTATCTTGGAGCACAAAGTGCATTTCGCAGTTGCAGACTGTAAACTACAGGTGCAACTTTCGCAGAGTATTGAGGGTTGAGATATTCAGGGCGTTCGGAAGTTTGCGCGCTTTGTATAGACGCCCGCGTTCCGGATCTCTTTTGTGAGAATAACAACTTTTCAACTTTTTTATAACGGTTCTCTGACAGAGGTATGTGTACAATTGTATCTTCAACTGTATGTTTGACTTTGTTATATGATACTGCAACATAGAGATTATTTTATCTAAGTGATTTAATTACACAATTGGAGTCTAATATAACACTTAATAATTCATAGTTTAATTACAGGTTAATTATTATTAACCTGTAAAGCCTTTAAGTAGAAATAGAATAATTGATTAGTACTAATAAGTATATTAACGAAGCCGTGGCGTCACCTGGGAGGAGGGCTTCAGCTGAAATATGCCTGATGCCTATTTTTAGGTATAGTGCCACGCGCGCAAGCGTTATCATGGTGCTTCTATGACTTGTCCATGAGTCTAATGCTCAAGTACTAGAGGTGCCAGGGTAACATTTACCTTTAGGTGTACTGTGGCACAATATGTGAATAAATGTTTTTTCTTTCTTTCTTCGAACTGAAAATCCACCACCACCACCACCACTACAGCCCATTGACGTCCCACTGCTGGGCACAGGCCTCTGCTCTCAGAGGAGAGAGGGAATTAGAGCTTAGACCCACCACGCTGCTCCAATGCGGGTCGGCGGGCTTTAACGACTATTATCATGTTATGATAATAACCGGGACCGACGGCTTAACGTACTCTCCGAGGCACGGGGGTGAAACACCGCCAACTTCCTAACTCCGGGCTAGTACTGAGAATTTCTAGTCAGAAAAACCCAATACTTAATTATAGCCCGACCCGGGACCTCGTCGGCCGCAGTTGAATATACCAACCACTAGACGAACGAGGCAGTCATGAGGCAGAACTGAAAATCCATGGTTCTATAATTATTATTAACATTATACCTAAACCTAAATGCGAAAGCTTATTTGTCTGTCCGTATGTCAGTCTGTCTGGTACGTTTCCACGGTCCATGTGTTGCTATTTTGAGGGGGACAAAGAAAAATGTCATTTCGCGGGAAATAACCTATCGCTACCAAATTTCATGAAAGCGTAGCAGACAAACAGACATACATTTATATATTTATAATAATACTAGCTGAGGACGAGACTCCGCGTGCTTTAATTATTAATTCCCAAGGGAACTCCTTAAATCTCGGGATAAAAAGTCGAAAAAATGGACCAAGAAAGCGTAACAAACAAACACACTGCCATTAATTAGGATTAAGCTTGGGCTGTAAGGATTTAATAATTTAACTTAAATGAGTATCTATACTATACATGGATAGATGTTATTCAATCACGTCAGAACTGCTAAACGGATCTGGATGCTATTTGGTACAGATATGGATTATAGTCTAGAATAACACATAGGCTACTTTTTATCTCGAAAAATTAAAGAGTTCCCGTGGGAACCAAACAAACCACAATCCACGCGGACAACCCGCGGGCATCATCTAGTAATTAATAAATAAGAGAATGAAAATAATAACCACAATCTACGGGTCAAAGGTTTGTTCAATAGATTGTATCTAACATTCACGAATACCCACCGATACCCGCCCTTTGTACCCTAATGCGACAGAATCCGAAAATGGTATCAAACAAAAACAGGCTCGATCGGATGTGATGATAAACATAATATTGTAGAAATAGAAAACACGTTACCTATTTTTTTTTTTAATATATAGGCTAGCGCTTGGCTGCATTCAGCCTAAGGTGGAGCGCGCTTGCCTAGAAGATGCCTATTCACTCTTAATTTGAAGGTACGGTTAAGCCGGCTAAGTTTGTTGTGGGCTCTTCATCTTCTCAGACCATGTGTTTGTCTCCTTCGTCTTCTCAGGGCGCGTTTAGAATCGTTTGGATGTTTAAAGACACCATAACTGATTATCACCAGTGTGTTTTATAAGTTACTAGCTGATACCCGCGACTTCATCCGCGTGGAATTATTTACTTTTTAAATTCCCACAGGAACTCCTTAATTTTCCGGGATAAAAAGCATATGTCACTGTTCAGGTCTTCTACTATATCCACGCCAAAAATCACGTCGATCCGTGATATTAGTATGATCCGTAATATTAGTGTGATAATATGATTCTTTGTTCGCTTCCAATATATATTTTTTGTGCCTAGAGCTTATAAAGGCAACATCAATAAAATATTACATTACATTATCATGATACTGATCGCGTTACGACATATTATTAGGGCTACGTTTTCCTTCCTCGTAATTTTATTTCCTTCTTTTACCCTTCATGCTGAAATATGGTACTTGGTTATGGCCAAAATTTTTATAGCCACTTCAGAATGACGAATGTGGAGGAATTCTGAATAAGGTATCTTTTCTAAGCGAACTGTTACATTAGCGGTTATGGCCTCTTGTTTTGTATGGCCTTCTATTTGGACAGACCGGGGTTCGAATATCAAAATTTCAACTTTTCCGGAGTTATAGCTACGATTGAAGCTATCAATATCACTTGCGAACATCGATATATATGTAGGTACTAGATGGGCCCTTTCATAGAAAAAAGTTGGGCGTCCGACTTGTGGTGCATGCCCTTCACCTGTATAAGCCTGTCCCCGCCATAAAGCTGCCCCACTTTTCAGACTAGGTGGCGTTAGTAAAATAAGTCCACATTCTTTGTTTGACAGGGCCCGTCTATGTAAATTGAGGTCGTTGCTTGCGAACGGCGAAAGAAAACATCGTGAAGATAAAGGAAGCGTGTCTAAAAGTTCCATAATTTTCTAAAGGGGTCTGAAGCCAAGATACATTTCAATTTTCTGACCGTAGCGGTGAAGCGTTGATATGATCAGTCAGTCAATTAATTCAATTTATATTGTAAATTGTCCTTTGTCTTTGGCTTGCTTGCGTTCAAAATTGAAAGCCCTTTATCCTTTTGGGATTGAATTAATAAAAATCAGCTATCTGTGTGTCAAATTTCAGTCCAACCCATTCCATCCATCCCTTTGAGCTGTATGTTAATAGATCAATCACCTTATATATTTAGATATATTGTGGACCCTACCCTACCCTACCCTATATTTACCCTATATTATTTAGATTACGAGTTGTAGATAATATTTTCGTTTCCCTACCTCTCGCTCGGTGGACAGATGACATAAAACGATTTGTAGGGAGCCGCTGGATCCAGGCGGCGTAAGATCGCGGCATGTGTAAATCCTTGCAAGAGATCTATGTCCAGCAGTTTTATTAGAGAATATTTTTACGGTGAATAACATGGAAATATGCATGAATAAAACTGGCGAGTACGTACCTATTTTAACAGGCACGTAGATATCTGTACGCTTAGTCTAAATTCTTACATCTCAAATTCGATTAATCGTATTGAGCGTTCGATCATATTAACGTCAAAGTAAACTGGACCCGAACGTTCTTAATTTAAAGTCAATACAGCCGGTTTTAATTTTGAAACTAAAAATACCATTTGGAGCGCTGGATATTTTTTTTTGTTCTTTAATATAGTAATAGAAATACGTGCACGAAATTGAGCCCTATGTCAATGCAATTAATAACATGATCAATTATAGTCATGATCATTTATTTGCTGATTGTAGGAAAGTACATAATAAGTTGTTACAATAATAAAAGTATAGTTTTGAGCCACAATCTGCCAATCATGTGGCGTGCAAATTATAACATATACAATACAATTACAACACAACATATTATTTTGAAGGGATTGAGGTGTTTTTATTCCCGCGGGAACTCTTTAAATTTCCGGGATTAAAGTAGACTTTGTGCTATTCCAGTCTGTAATCTATCTCTGTGCCAAATTTCATCCAGATCCGTTCAGCCGTTCTGGCGTGATTGAGTAACAAACATCCATCCATCCAAACTTTCGCATTTATAATATTATAGTATAATACAGTATAGATTTACAATGCATAAATTTAGACTGAGCGTAGTGGCATTCGATCAAAAGAAACCTCTCACAGGCTTTTTCTTTTCCGGAGCGAAAAAGGAAATTATCGAAATACGTTATTGAAAATCCGTTTCTACACTGAAAGGGAAATGTCGCGCTTTCCTTTAGATTCCATGATTTAATTTCCCTGTTGAAAAGTTACTTTGAAGTTCCATCTTGAGTTTTTGTAGGAATCTATCTTCACAAGTTTGCACGAGTTTGATAAAATCTTTGACTTTTGAAAAGTAGGGTAGGTAGTGTACCTAAATCTCACTCATAGGCTAGTTCTAGTAGCTTTTTTTCAAAAAGGTTAAATATTTAATTTTTGCATGCGATTTTTTATATATTTATTGTTAAACACTAGCTGACTTATATTACTTACTAGCTGATGCCCGCGACTTCGTCCGCGTGGAATAAGTATTTTAATTTACTCCATAACTCTTTAATTTTCCGGTACAAAAGAAGCCTATATGTTACTCTCCATAGGTCCTCATCTATACTTATGCAAAAAATCACTTTGATCCGTTGTTTCGTTGCGGCGTGATTGAGGGACAAACAAACACACTTTCGCATTTATTTAATTAATATGATGTTCCTACTGGAATCATCCAGTCACAGTCTTATATTGGTTTTATAATAAGTAGGTATAGATAATGTAGTAACATATTACACAATTTCCGCCTAAATTAACCAAAACACATTCCATCTATCGTGTATTGGTTTAGGGCAACAATGCCATGTTTTCTAATACAAGCTTTAACACTATGACCGTTAAGTTCAAAATGGTATCTTGTTTAGTATATTTGTTGACTGTGGTGTAGGTAAGCTGCGATACTACATCATTCTTCCTGTATCCGAAAGCTAAAACATCCGTACTAATTAAGGGTAAAGGCGGCCGTGCAAATAGGAGCGTTGTGTGGGTTTTGTTTAATTAGTTTCTTTGGGAGTTCTCTACGTGAAAATATGCCCATCTCACTAGAATTAGGGTGAAAACACACTGCTTAAGGTGAGGTGAACTCTCACTTTCAATGCAGGATATTCTTTTTTATTCATTATAGGCTTACGCTTGACCACGATCACACCTGATGGGAAGTGATGATGTGAGGATAGATGGGACGCGCTTGCCTAGAAGATGCCTATTCACTCTTGATTTAAAGATACCCGGATTGTAATTTGTTGGAAACACAGTTTTTGGTAGAGTGTTACATACCCTAGCCATGCGAATAAGGAATGAAGACGCAAAGCACTTCGTGCGTGTGGGTGGAACGTTGGCGACATAGGGGTGGAAACTCGCACGGTGCCTTACGGTACGATGGTGAAGGAGGTACAAGATTGAAAAGCTCCTGAGCGCACTCACCGAATTATATCTTATAGAATACCGATAGGCCGGCTACCTTACGGCGGTGATCCAATGTTTGGAGTTTCGACATGATATATGAAAACTGTTTTATTCTCACATACTTCACATAAACTTTGCGATCTATCTTTTTTTTTTAAACTCACGAATACGGTTTCCACAAAATGTTACCTTCGAACTGAATGTAGGTAGAACCTCTTTAAAGTAAAATTGTGAGAACCATAAACGTCTGACCTGATCGCCGTCAGATTTTACCGCCATAATAACGATGGTCTTCTGGATATCTCACGTCTTTTGTGGACTACCTCAAGAATCTATTTGCAGTTCGATCGGTGATCGTGGAGAATTCGTTGCAATTCTTACAGAGTTTTCTTCGAAGATATTACGATTTTCACATAAGCGTACCTAGCTACTAATTGTAAGTTTTTCAGCTAAGATTGAGCTGATATAAATAAATAATAAATAAATAAATACTCTTTATTGGAAGCAACTAAGGCTCAATTTGTTAGTACAACACAAACCTTAAAAATTAATGTTAGTAATTACCTCCAAAAATATAAACATTTTTATCATTATACTATTTTGGCCTCACCAACACTTGAATAATGTGTCCAAGCATTGGCGAGTCCACCTTACTCGCAAACATATTCAGGATGCGGTTGGTACTTGAGCGCAGCCTTGTCAGCAGAGAGGACGATTTTTTCCGCATTATGGCAAAGAAGTCGTCAATCCGCTCATTTGCGAACATAGCCGACGCCGACAAAAACCGCGGTAAGCCCAACAGCATCCTGAATCCATTATTATATTGCACCCTCAGAGTGTCTATGGCCTTTTTTGAATAGTTGACCCACAGGCCTCCCGAGTAGAAGTTTTGACAGTATGCTCTAAACAGTGTTATTTTTGCCTCTTTACTGCATCGGGAAAACCTGCGAGCCAACATATTGCATCTAACTGCTAATGCTCTTCTTTCTCTCTCAATGTCCATATGATCCTTAAGGTCCTCCGTAACATAGTGACCCAAGTATTTATATTGCAGCACTCGTGTGAGCGCAACCCCGTTGAGGGAAATGCTTGGCTCGTAATGCACGTGCTTACGAAGGGCCCTAAACTACCTATTACCTATTCTGTGCTGATATTCTATATTACGAAGACCTGTAAGTCAAAAGTATCATACTTGTATAGCTTGTTAGTTGTTGGTCATGCGGACGAAGTCGCGGGCCACAGCTAAAAACCTATATATTTGGCAAATAGATTGCCTTTTATAATACAAAGAAAGTATAAAATATAACCAACAAAATGATATTATTAAAATCTAAAAAAAAAACTTTAAAACGAAAGTTTTCTATACCAAACAAGAGAGTTGAAAATCTATGATATCATTTCATTTTATTGTACAAAAATTTATTCAGAAACCCAACATAACATTTCAGAATTTTAGTGATTTCATTTTAAAGTTTTCGAAATTCCCTCGACGCCCGTAAAAAAGTTTCTTTATGAGGAATAAAATGTGAACATCACCATTAGAGTAGGTATGTAATATCGTACAAGAGACGCTTGCAAAATTATAAGGGAAATTCTTCAAAGTAAACGAAATAAAATTTCGAAATTTATATTACGGAAATAATTTTATCTCGAGTGTAATGTAAGATGGGTAATATGAAATGATGAAAGAGCTCAAGTAAATATTTAAAGTACGACGTATGTATGTAATTACTATTTTGAAGGTTCTATTTACCTATATTATAATGAAAAAATGGAACTCATAAGGGCCTGCGCACACGATAGACTAACAGAGTGTGATAAGCGACACAATCAATTATTACGTCGCAACTCTGACCCTCATCACTATAATACACGAAACAAACATAATATTTTAACTGGGCAGGCATTCCGGTTGTCTGAAACAATTAAATCATTTATGGGCAACTCGATACCCTTCTACAACAGAATTCCAAAAAAATAATATAAAATATTTCTGATAGACAGTTTAAAAGTAAAATAAGAGAAATTAAAAAAAAGTTATTACAAGATAAATGATTAGATGAAAACGCATGCAAAATATAACACTGCACAAGCTATTCCAATATGACCAATGATAAAAATTATTTACGTGTGTACTTGTAATATTGTATTGTATTGTGATTGAATTTTTGTTTTTGACATGAAAATTATGTACTTGAGTACCTTTTTTTAATTCTAATATTATGACATTTTTATTATGAAGATACGACATAATTTCTAAATAACATTATTTAAATTTTGTGTGACTAGGTATTCAGGTAACTTATTAATTTTTATGACATATCAATGTTTTGTATTAATATTGTATTGTACTATATTGATCTGACTTTCGTAAGCGCTTTTTATAAAAGTCTATGCGAAGAATAAATATATAAATATAAATATGCAAATATAAATCCTATAATAGATGTATTTTGATGAAGCAAGATTAATGTACACTCAGGACTGTCCCTCGTCTGCGTAGACCCTAAAGCCACTTATCACTTTATTGTCCATCTGTTTGTCTGTGTTAAGACCCATTTACTCAAAAAGGGTTTAAGGGCATTAAGGTGTCAAGTTCTTAATGGAAACTTAACCTTTTATTGCTGTAAAATTTTCAAGTTTATAGCTTTACTCAAACTTTAGCTTTATGCTTTCAAAGTAAGGTAAAGAAACTATTTATTTGGATAAAATATTATCATTAAAATATTGTAAACTAGCTGATGCCCGCGACTTCGTCCGCGTGTATTTTAAATACAATATTTAGTAGTTTAGTTGTTTAGTATCATATCATATCATACTTCATATAAATAATATTATAAATGCGAAAGTGTGTTTGTTTGTTGTTTTGTTGGTTTGTCCTTCAATCAAAACGGAGCAACGGATCGGCATGATTTTTTGGTACCTATGGGTATAGTTGAGGACCTGGAGAGTGACATAGGGTACTTTTTATCCCGGAAAATTAAGGAGTTCCCGCGGGAATCAAAACAACCTCAAACGACGCGGACGAAGTCGCGGGCATCAGCTAGTGCCATATATACTTAAAATCACGAAGTTGGCGTTTCGACGACCTCCGTGGCGCAGTGTGTAGCGCTGTTGCCTTAACGTGCGGAGGTCCTGGGTTCGATCCCCGGCAGGGTTAATTTGGGAATTTATAATTTCTGAATTTTCCAGTTTGGTCTGGTGGGAGGCTTCGGCCGTGGCTAGTTACCACCCTACCGGCAAAGACGTGCCGCCAAGCGATTTAGCGTTCCGGTACGATGCCGTGTAGAAACCGAAGGGGTATGGGTTTAATATAACTGCCATGGCCCTTAACAGGTTACCCCGCTACCATAT
The DNA here is from genome assembly GCA_923060345.2 of Erebia aethiops. NCBI lineage: Eukaryota > Metazoa > Arthropoda > Insecta > Lepidoptera > Nymphalidae > Erebia > Erebia aethiops. Next base: position 27,686,155 of record OV281084.1, on the reverse strand, counting down.
TAGACTGCATCATCACTTACCATCAGGTGTGATCGCAGTCAAGGGCTCGCTTGTAGTCGATAAAATAAAATAAAAAATCTATCCATTGCAGAGTGGTCATTCCAACTACTTAGATTAGAGGTAAAAGCTAGAGAAACTGACATTCCACAGCGCACGAATAAAGGTATTCCCCAATACATGTTCCATTGGAATCACTTGAGCAACTGTGTCCTTTATCCATTTCCACGAGAAAGGCAGTATTCTCTGTAGTCAATAACTACACAAATGTCCGGAGCCAACGGGGCGTTTAACAGTAGACTAGAACTTGTAGACTTTTATTGAAATTCCTTACCTGTGCACCGCAGGCGTTCAGAAATGTTTCGTGGAGCTACTTTTTAATATATTGGACATGTGAAGTGGGTGGGTGAAAGCTCTGGCGTGAAAAACATTTACCTACGATGGCGTAAATTTGGGGTTCAACTTCTTGCGAGCAGGTTTGTTTAAGGTCTATAGCGGCTAGCCCCACTTGAGATCCTTCGGCGTAGCACGTAGGTAGATGCAAATATAATTTGTTTAAGTTTGTGGCACGGTGATGCATCTCCGTGCCGCGTCGCTTAAGTGGGCCCAGCTCCATACAACCTCATACAAAGAATACTTGCCGCTCCATGCCGCGCCGCGCCGTGTATCTGAAGTAGGGTTAGATCTTAAATCGTAATTGTCTTTAATTGTGCATGACAGCCCTCCTGTTTGACTCCTCTTGAAGATAGATTATAGTCAGGAATAACACATAAGCTACTTTTTATCCCGGAAAATTAAAGAGATCCAGCGGGAACCAAAAACCCTCAATCCACGCGGACGGAGTCGCGGGCATCAACTAGTTATATATATATATAATAAGGTTGGGTAACCATTAATTAAAACTATCCCCAATTTCAAGTCTATTAGTTAAGTGGTGGATTTTTTAGGTATGCAACCCAAACACCATCGACTATCGTGACTGGCACCAAATTCAGAGCAAAACTCGCATTGAAAAGACCCCTGACATCATATTATTGTCTATGACATAATAATGAGGAAACCTAAATGCGAAACATTTAAAAAAATGCTACCCCGAATTTTATAACCCCGGCATACCTACTTGTGTAGGTGTGCTCCAAATATTCAAATACTGCACCCATTTACAAGTCACCACCCAATATCAGTTGCGCTTACCGAAATAATGAATAATTCACTAGACAAAGTGGGGCCAGGGTCAAGGGAAAATGGCTGAAAGGCAAAGCCCTTGTTTATAAAGCGCAAGATCCTAATGGAACCGCTTCTTTTGTCTTTTCTTTTACAAACAAAAAGACTTTTATGCCGGCTAGAGTCTAGACGTATTACAGTTTGTATTACTTCTGTTATTTTCTTTTTGTTTTACATTATGGGCTGTTATTTCAAATTAATGGTTTTTATTTCATTGTTTGGCCATTAACTTTGTAGTTCCAGCGATTTTGACATCATTTGCCTGGCCACAGAAAAAATAATGACTTACTCGTATATCCAAACTCAACCTCATATTAAAAGTGCTTTTGAATCGTCAAGTTAATGTACCACTGGTTCGGAATGCCATTCCTACCGAGATGAACCGGAAATAAGCTAGGTGGTTGCTCTTGTGAAAAAAATCATTTACAATTATTGCATTAATGTGTAGATACAATAAGTAACCGCAGTCCTAAGAATTGCTGGAGCGAGTCAAGTCCATGCTCTTTTATCATTTAGGTACATAATATAATCTTCAATAGTATAATAAGCTTTTTCAGGAGCATAATTTTAGTGGATTTCTAAAACTTGTATTGTAACAATTTAAAATTAAATAACACGTTATTCTCCGGCCATCAGGCCCAGACCCTGAACAACATCCAAGTAGTAATTTACAATTCAAATGTTTATTAACCGCCAATAGTGAATCTAGTGGTTTGGAATGAATTCCAAGAAATGTAATGATTTGTTTATATCACATTGGACAACTCGTTTCACTTATGAGAAGTCAAGACTCTACCACCGGTTCGGAAAATTGTCCAACTGCGAAGAGCCGGCTAAAACTCAGCAGTTTTTGCAAGTAAATGTCAAGACAAATCCAACGAGCCCACACACGAAAGAGTGAATGAATGAATACTTGAAAAAATTACTGCACGACTCAAAAACGATAAGAACGTCTTTGTGAAGAAGTTGTACTCGTAGGGTCGTGAAAATAGAAGTGCACTCAACACAATCGGGAAATCTATTGCTTCATAACGTGTACGAATCAGCTTTATTTCACAATATTTGTGCCAGCTCTTCATTTTGGATTGTACCTGCTGAGAATTAAAATTATATAGCGCCTTTGTAAGTGCCTGTAACGATACGATGACGACTTATAATTTCATTGGTATTCGAAAAATATTATCTCACTAAAAATGGTTCTGCTACACTGCAGTTATAAAAAGGAGGAAACCCTTGAGGATCACTTTAAAATCTATGATCTGACTCATACTCATCTGGCGTGTTCCATAGAAGGATCACATAGAACACGTATTTTTTAATCATTTTAAATTCAGATGTATTCCGACTCGTTTCTGAATCTGACGCTCCATACTCTTTTATTACTACGTTTCACATGACACTGAAAATCTTACAACATGAATGCAGGTACACATTACATGGTATCATAAGAATTCATTTGAATAAGCATCTATACTGTACTGCGGAGGAGCATAATAATAATATTATCATGTTAATACCTTCATTCATACAATTTGAATAAGTGAAGTGAATGAAGCTTTACCTCGGGTTACGTATAATAAGAGCTTTTTCCTTGTTTTTTTTACTTGTCATAAACCCGTGCGAGGGATTCCCGCCCAAACCGATGCGAAGTGAATGAGAAGGATAGATGTATTCAATAAAGCAAAATACTAATAGGTAGATATAATAGATTTAGTAGCAAATTTAATCTATGGCATAGCGTTTAAAGATCCATACTAATATTAAAATGCGAAAGTGTGTCCGTCTGTCTGTTAAGCTTTCACAGCTAAATTATGATGTTCAATCTAATAGGGTAGAGATAGGCTGCATCCCGGGGATGTTCAGTTCCATGTTTTTTCATATCAAATAAAGACAGTTTTTTATTGAACGACAAGTCGCTTCTGCGTAATTAATCGTGTATTATAAACGTTCTTGTATATCAGCAGCGTGCATTTGAACCCGACATTTTATTGGTATTGAAGAGAATTTATTCTGTACTAGCCGTAACTAATGACTTCATCCCCTAGATAGGTTTAAAAGCTTGTCAGAAGATGGTTATCTGGGCCATTATAAAACTCTTATACTACTTTCCCAGTAGATACTTTATACGGGCGCAGTTCCCGGTAATCATATGGATTGTTTCGTTTTCAATATTTTATTTTAAAATTCTATTTATATACAATCTTATTGACATTCGTAAGAGCAACAACGAATGTCAACAAGAGTGACAACGTACAAGCAAACATCGAAAAAAAATGAATTAAATTGAATTGAACGAAAATACTAATGCCTGATGTACTGAGGCCTCATACTAGGTAATTTTCTCAGGGATAATAATATCTGGAACGAAGTTATTAATAAAAGAGCAAAAGTATTTTTTTATTACAATCAAAGTGTTAGCAAACTTTGGAACTCAATTTGGGAATGTATGATTTCTGAATTTTTTCTGGTAGGTATGGCCTGGTGGGAGGCTTCGGCCGTAGCTAGGAACCGCCCTACCGGCAAAGACGTGCCGCCAAGCGATTTAGTGTTCCGGTAAGATGCCGTGTAGAAACCGACTAGAGGTATAGGTTTTATTACAACTGCCATACCCATAACTGGGATACCAATTTCTTTATATAAAACAGTTATCAGGATTAATACAATGGGGTTTTTCGACTATAAAAGTCAATCATTGACGAGTATGGTATTTCGTATATTAATAATGAATAACTATAGCTTGTTAATAATATTATCTGTTACTTTAAGAACTTTTATTATTAATAGTATGCATCCAAATTTTGTAGGATGTTACTTAAGATGTTTCTTACACTATTACCATAAATCTATATCCTATTGCGAACGTTTAATAATATATAATAACAACAAATTTTATCATATTTTAATAACAGCTAATATTGTATCAAGCGTTTTTGTTTACGAAATATTCACGATTAATATTAAACCTAATTTTAAATTAGTAGTGTAGTGTTAATTAGTCTATTTTACCAGAACGTTCGCGGTTTACGAACAAAAACGACTGGTTTTCTGAAAAATCTATTAAAAAACGATTACGACGTTGTATGCTTAAGTGAAACGTGGTTGCTGCCGGGAATTAACGACGCAGAATTATTCGATTCACGCTATAATGTATATAGAACTGATCGCGACTATGACCGAGTAGGATTGTCCATGGGAGGCGGTACCCTTATCGCGGTGCACCGTACACTCACTACTAATATATTTAATATGCGTCCACTGCCAGTTTTCCCTGATACCGAAATTACCCAGATTAACATATCATTAAGCCGTGCCCCTACATTAAAAAATCTCCGATTATTTTGTTGCTACTTCCCCCAAAATCCAAATCAACTCTGGTCACAACAGCAATTTTTCGAGTATCTTTCAGACCTGACCATTACTAATCCCACAGACGAGTTCTTGGTGGTGGGCGATTTTAATATAAGGAACGCTGAGTGGCAACCCAACCCAGGTGATATAAATTATAATATATTAAATAGTACTGCCGATCAATTAACTTCCCAACTTTTCTCATTTCTAAGTTTTACAAGTTGGATGCAATTTAATAGTATAAATAACGTTAATAATAGGAGCTTGGACTTGGTTATATCTAATTCCCACTGTGCAGTGACCAGAGCGGAGCCCTTATCATTACCGGAAGATAAACATCATCCTGCCCTTCATATAACCGTCGACATCCAAAACTCACAACCTACCCTACGTCCTCCTCCTCGTCTGGTTCGTCGTTTTTATACTGCAGATTACAGTGCTATTAACGAAGAGTTATCGAAAATAGACTGGGTTGAGCGCCTCGGGAATAGAAGCATCGTCGACGCAGTTGATGAATTTTATCACATAGTCAATCTGATAATTGACAAGTTCATTCCTTCTAAGTTAGTGATGAAAAATACAAGATATCCATGCTGGTACTCTCGCCATATAATTAAGATCGTAAATAAAAAAAAATAGAATTCACAAAAAATGGAAAATATACGGTAGGCAATCTGACTACATCCAATTTGCAGAGATCCGGCGTGAATTCAAGTACAATGAGGCTTCGTGCTACAATTTATATATTGAACGTGCAGAAGGTAATATTTCGCTTAGCTCTAAAAGCTTTTGGTCGTTTGTACAATCTAAATATTATAACGTTAACAGTATACCAGATAGTTTATATTTAGATGATCAAAATGCACACGATGGGCAACATATAGCTGACCTCTTTAACAATTTTTTTGAATCTGTTTTTGTAAAGTGCTCAAACCTTACATTCAATTCCGATGCCAGCGAATCTCCGCAAGCCCTCATTGGATACGTTGGGATAGACGTTGAAACTGTTAAAAAGCATTTATCCGCTCTTGATGTCACCAAGGGCAGTGGCCCTGATGGTCTACACCCTTTATTCCTTAAAAGTTGTAGCAATCAATTATCTGTTCCTCTAACGCTTTTATTCCAAAGTTCCTTGCGATTCGGTGTTATGCCTAACACTTGGAAACGTTCTATAATCGTCCCCATTCATAAAAACGGGGATAAGCATAATGTAAAAAACTATCGTGGTATTTCTAAATTATCTATCATCCCCAAACTGTTTGAAAAAATCATATATGACAAGTTATTCCCGGCAGTACGCCCGCTTTTAACGCAGTCTCAACATGGTTTCATAAACAAACGCTCCACAGAAACCAACCTCTGTGAATTACTAGATGTTACCTTAGACGCAATGGATAACGGTTTCCAGGTTGACGTTGTGTATACTGATTACTCCAAGGCTTTCGATAAAATATCGCATGATATTTTAATTGCCAAATTGGAGACGATCGGTATACATGGTGACCTCCTGCGATGGCTTGTGTCCTACTTGCGTGAGCGTACCCAAGCAGTGGCAGTCAAAGGGTATACCTCCACCTTTGTACCCATAACGTCTGGCGTTCCCCAGGGCTCCCACCTCGGACCTTTACTATTTAATATTTTTATAAATGACGTTACAAACTGTATTAAAAACTCTCATCTGCTTTTGTATGCAGATGACACAAAAATTTTCAATATAATTAGGAGTGAAAGAGACTGTTTTGGCTTACAGGAAGATTTAGATCGAATTAGTGAATATTGTAAGGTTAATGGATTAGATTTAAATATAGATAAATGCTGTACTATTTCCTTTTCAAGAAAAACAAAGAATGCGCTATTCCATAATTACTTCTTACTTAGCAAAAAGTTGCGTAGGGTTGATGAGGTGAGAGACCTGGGTATCCAACTAGACAGACAATTACTTTTCGATCAGCATCTGAACAAAATCAAAAATAAAGCATACAAAATGCTCGGGTTCGTTCTCCGGCAAACGGCTGACTTCAAAAACCCAAAAACTCTAATCCTTCTTTATAACTCAATTGTCAGATCCCATTTGGAGCATGCTTCCACTGCTTGGAACCCTCAGTATGCAGTTCACGTGGATATGTTGGAGAATATTCAACGCAAATTTACAAAATGTTTGAACAAAAGGTTTAGTTCATTTAATACTACTAATATAAGTACTTTACAAATAAGGAGGGAACATAAAGATCAATTATTTTTATATAAAATTATCAATGGATTGATTGATAGTCCATATCTACTAAATAAAATAAAATTCTGTGTACCTAAATTAGATAAGCGTAAGTCACGTAAAAGTAAAATGTTTGTACTTCCACGTGCCAGAACCAACTATAGTCATAACAGATTCATCGTTCGAGCTTGTGATACGTATAACATGAAATATCTCAAAATAGACCAATTTAAATATAAGTGTTCGTCTCTGCCATCAAGAAATGCAAATAATGCAAGGCTTGATGACAGGGGTGGACCTATCTTGTTTGTGGTACATATTTAATTATCTTTTATTATTATTATATTTTTGTCCACTAAAATTTAGGATGGACTCCCACCTAAAATATTGTATTACATCAAAACGTGGAAACTTAACTGGCTCCAGTGATATCACTATTGTATTAGCTATATTTATTTATTTAAGCTGTATGTTTTCCAAATAAATCAAAAAAAAAAAAAAAAAACTGGTTAGCCTGCTACCATCTTGGACTGCATCATCACTTACCATCAGGTGAGATCGCAGTCTAGGGCTAACTTGTAGTGTAATAAAAAAAAGCTATTAAGCGAGCTATGTTCCATGAATAGCCACTGTAAAGAGAATCAAAGAAAATGTTGAAGCAACTCCCACACAGAAAAATTGCTAACCATATTAATGTAATACTAGCTGATGCCCGCGACTTCGTCCGCGTGGATATTTTGGTTTTTTTGGTTCCCGCGGGAACTCCTTAATTTTCCGGCATAAAAAGTAGCCTATGTGCTATTCTAGACTATAATCTAACTCCGTGCTTTCACGCAGATCCGTTCAGCCGTTCTGGCGTGATTGAGTAACAAACATCCATCCATCCATCTATAAGTACTTTCGCAATTATAATATTAGTACAGATTAGTATAGATTATTATAGTATATAGTATTTTAGTACAGACGCTTGGAGCATACAACATTCGGGTTTTGATGGACTCATGGATGAATTATTTTGTAGTTGAATGACTCGTTAAGCCTTTTGGAAACCCAGCGAGGCAAAGTTGCCGTTATTAAATACGTACAAAATATTTTTTTATAATATGGCAAATATTACCTATTTGCCGTATTATATTACAGATCAAAGCAATAATTTATCAAATTAATTTGGTTCATTTAACCCAGTCCATCGATATATGTATAGGTATTATTGTATAGAGTTAAGTGATCTGTAACTAAATTGTATGTATTGAGAATGTTTTTAACTTCAAAGAAATTCCATTAATATTTATTAGATTTTTTATGTGGAAATTTAGATTTAAAAAGACTGTTCAAGTGGTGTTTCAATGCGATCTGTACGGGAGCAGGTGATATGGCTCGACCGTAACAAAGGATGATCATCGTACCGAGCGGATGTTGTGCTCGGGGACCACTGGTCCGACCGTTCATCGTTGGAGGTCGTATATAGGCGTAATTCAGAGAACGCTTCGTTAGCGTGAGTTAGGCTCTCCGTGTTCATCGTGCGCTACTAGTAATGCCATCTATTGGATTATGTGCGGACTGCGAAGACCGCTACAGGTACTATAACTGATGAATGATGCTTTATAGTGAAAGTACTAGAAATTGCTACGGAGTTTAAAAATTATTTAAACCTGTCGCGAAAATTTAGTGTAAAGCTGAAGACACAACCTTAAGTATTGTTAGGCTTAAAATTTTATTCAGGACCTTACTGTATCTGTGGTTGTGGCCGCTAGACTGGCAACACTAATCTAGAATAGAGCACTGTGTAAAATGCCGCCGACTACGGTTTTTCTGTGAACTGTTAAAATAAAAGTATAATTAAATGGATAACCGACTTTCCTTCTAATAGCAATAAGATTCATAGCGGGCAAGTTAATAAATATTTCCCATAATTATTGTTCCACAACTTTAAAAGTTAATCTTATATGTTGCATACTAATGAAGCGGCCATAAAATGCATTTAAACCTTAAAAATGTCAAGTATTTTGCGAACTGATTAAATTCCCCGCAGTTTGCGTAATTCTAATTCAGGTGGCACCAACTGTGATTAATTTTAATACTGGGAATAATAAATACTTTCTTGACGTTATCCCCAGGGTTGGTGATATGACTGTATTTTTTTACTTACATCGTAACAACCAAAACACCTACAAGATGACGTTAGCTGTACCTACACTGTATTATAATAGCCGCGGCGTAAGTTGAACTCTGCGCAGAAACACATTTCGGGTGTCAAACGAAGTGCGGTATGAGGTGCGCTGCGAGGGGCCGCGCGTTACCATACCCCTCGCTCCCCGCGCATGCTCCGCTCCGCTCTGTAGTACAATCACGTACAATTTACCTGCGCAGACGACTGCCATTTTGGGTAAACTTACATGCAGTCGATTGTACACGAATGTTTGATAATGTTGTTGTCATGGTTGTCATACATTATATAAAATAATTTCATTTAATTTCAGAAAATACATACTATTTTTTCTAAGTGGCAGCCCTGGCATAAACCAAGAAAGGGTTTTCGGTCCGGTGCACGCTACTTTGAAATTTATCATAATACCGTAAGTACTCGGTAAGTAAGTACACAAAGTGAATGGGAAATACGATAATTACTGCTAATTACTTTGCGAACATGGTTCCATTTGTGAGGAAGGTAACTACTCTAGAAGGTTACAATATTTTTTTATCTAACCAACTACGAAACTAATAATTCCATTATTTTGTCTACGCAAGGTGCAGGATTTGCCGTTACACAAATTTAAAAAGCCGTAAAGGAACACTTGTTGAGTCGAGGCTATAATACAATTGTCAATAAATTTCCTAATGACAAAGTTATATAGAAGCAATCTACTTTAGGTCCAGTGCATCACAGGATAGTATAATAATTTACAGTACTGTACCTACCTACATACCTACTTATTGTATTATCTTATTTTTTAAAAAGCGCAACTGCGGAGTTTCTTGAAGAATATAATCTATCTCTGTGTGAAATTCCATCCAGATCCGTTTACCCGTTCTGGCGTGATTGAGTAACAAACATCCATCCATCCATTCTATCCATCCATCCATCCATCCATCTAAACTTTCGCATTAATAATATTAGTAAAGGTTAAGTATAGATTGTTTGTTTCCCACAAACACTTTCGCTTTTTCATGTCTAGGTACTGTGACTTGTATTATAAGACTTATCCTTAGCCTAAATTTGATAAGGCAGTAGTAGGTATATTATACGAAAATGAATTATTAACAGTATGTCTACTACGAAAGTATCCAAAAGCCTAAATTAATCCCACGATCGCATGCGAAAACACGTGTAGCTTCGTTGCGAAATAGTAATCTTATTTATATTCACGAGAAAATCCCAGTAAGTATGTTTGGAAATGTTACAGTTACTGTTGGATTGGAGGAGGCTTTCACCGCTGAAAGCGGTTCTTTTGCTAAAACATACATCCATACTAATATTATAAATTCGAAAGTGTGTCTGCCTGTCTGCTACGCTTTCACGGCCCATCTGTTCAACCGATTTTGATGAAATTTGGTATAGGGATAGTTTGTATCTCGGGAAAGGACATAGGCTACTTTTTATTCCGGAAAATTAAAGAGTATTCGCGGTAATCAAAAACTTTAATACACGCGGACGAAGTCGCATCTAGTAAAATATAAATAAAAATAATAATTAAAATCTATCCATCCTTTTAACTTTATATTGTAAAATTCATGTTTTCTCGTATTTATTCACCCTAAATAGGTAGCTTAGGTTAGATAGCGAACGTTATTAAAGCAAAATTCAATCCCAAAATAATCCCTCAGTCAATTCCCCCAATACGTCACCGTAGCTGTGAGGGTTAGTACGACTTTTAACAACTCGCCAACGTTAATCGAATACTTGAAATGCTAGAAAGCCAGATCTGATGAATTTTACCTGGGGAATGATTGGTTCGAAAAAGATTGAAGTCCGTTTTAAATCTTAAAAAACGAACTATATGACCAGGTCGTTTGATTTTGACCTTAAAATCACTCAGAAAATTTTTACGTCAAAGATGATGATGACAATCAAAAAGATCACTCAAAATGTAACACTGGTTTTCGTGGTGTGAAAACTTGTGCTAGCCCTGGAGGTTATTTCGACACCTTCAATTTTCACTTCAAAGGTGACTTCTTAAGGCGACTGACTTACAGGATGCTCCGAATTATTTTAATTAACGTTTCCTCCCACTCGGCGGCGTACAAGAATTTCTATTAACATACTAATTGGGAATTGCGTCAGATCTTTGTAAAGTTTATCTGTTTACGGAATAATAACTTAACTGTAGGTATGAGTAATTTTAATCAATTCGCTATATCCAGACTAGCATTATAACTAACCCGATTCCCGCGGGAACTCTTCAAATTTCCGGGATAAAAGGTAGCCTATGTCCTTTCTCGGGATACAACCTACCCCTGTATCAAATTTCATCAAAATCGGATGAACGTATGAGCCGTGTAAGCGTAGCAGACAGACAGACAGACAGACACACATATGCATTTATAATATTAGTATGGATGCGAAAGTGTGTCTGTCTGTAACCTATTCCACGATCCATTCGCTTAACTGTTTTTGACGAACTTTGGTACAGAGATAGTTTACATATCAGTCATCCTTGACCCTGCTAGGGATCGAACCCGGGACCTCCCACCAGTAAGACCAAAGTGCTTACGACTGCGCCAAAACTAACCTCTGAGTTAATTTCTAAATAGTTGTTTAATTTATTGCTGATAAGACAATAAACTAAACAAAATTTGTAAAAAAATTGTGGTAAATAGAATTGGTAAACCGATTGCCAAAACCAAATCGAATGTCGAAAGCCTGGTCAAACCTCCTATTATAACAACTTTACCGATTCAATTTAAATCAGAAACGACCTGTACATAAAGAATCTAAATTGAATCGGGAGCTATCTTCTTCGAATGCCATTGTCGTGTGCTTCCTTAGAGCTAGCGCAAATACTATCCAGTATTGAATGTCTTTTCAATCAAATTCCTAAGGATTCTACGTAGATTGCGTCATACGAAGTCAAATGTAGCGGAAATTTACGGATAAACATATCTTTCCCATCCATCTTAGACTTGCCTTTACACAAGTTCAAAAGGTCTATTAAAAGTATGATTTTTAAAAAAGCATATTTTACCGTTGAAGATTGTGGATTTGTCTCGCTCCAGCTGTGCTTGGAACTACATACGTATCTCAATACTTATAATAAAAATCTGAACGATTCCTAAAATAATTTTAATAGTACGGACACCACACTAGCTTAGAATATGAAAAAGACGTCCAATAATTAAGAAAATTAATCCCAAAAGGCCTCTTTCGTTGCTCTGCAATTCGCAATTTATTTTGGCACCGACCACTAATATCTAGAAAATGGCGGTTGTCCTTTACCACTAAAACCAAGCGAAAGTTCAAGGGCCTTTAATTCTAAGACGACTATTGGCCTTTGATAGGGAATAATAAATGTAATTTGGAGCGTCTACGAAAGTACCTGCAGTTATACAGTTTCTATAGCAGATTAAACCTTCGAGTTCAAAGACTTTTCTAAGAACTTTTAATGGCGGTTAGACCACCGTAGTTTAATCATATGACTTCAATTATACTGATAATATATAAAATAGGTAATTTTTTATTGAAAAGAAAGGTTATAATTATGTTTATAAAGTACTAAAAGCTTAAAAATAATTAGGTAGGTCCTAGGTACCAGTCATCACACCACTCTCCTCATCAATCTAGGGCACTCATCGGACTCAAAAAAAAAAAGTATATTAAGCAAATAGCATTTATAATGATACTAACTGATGCCCACGACTTCGTCCGCGTGGTTTAAGTTTTATTCCCGCGGGAACTCCTTAATTTTCCGGGATAAAAAGTAGCTTATGTCACTCTCCAGGTCCTCAACTATACCCATGGCAAAAATCACGTCGTCCCGTTGTTCTGTTACGGTGTGATTGAAGGACAGACCAACAAACCAACAAAACAACAAACAAATAAACCAACAAACAAACACACTTTCGCATTTATAGTATTAGTAAGTATTAGATGAGCGGTTGACTGTTGATAGTTTGAAGCGCCCAAATCAAAGAGATAATTCTGCGCTTTTTCTTAGACGAAGTCTTCTTGGAGGAAGTTGCGGCCATTAACAAGTATGAAAGAACTGGAAGTTTAATTCGCTAAAATCTGCCACAATATCCAAATCTATGTGGTACAGTGTGTATGTGTACCTTGCGATATTCACCACACCACACACATCTTCCAAATAATGATAGGCAAACTAGAGGCCGCCATAAGCTCGTGACTCCATCGCTCCGCCTCAAGAAGGTTCGAAGGCCATTTGTAGGAATGAGCATTCTATTTTATAACAAAATTCCACAACCTATCTTAAACTTGCCTTTACACAAGTTTAAGAAGTCCATTAAAATTATGCTCCTGAAAAAGGCTTATTATACTGTTGAAGATTACGTAAATGACAAAGGAGCATGGATTTGACTCGCTCCAGCAATGCTAAGGACAGCTGTTACTTATGTATTTTACAAATTAATGAAATTCTAAATTTTTTTTTTCAAAAGAGCAACCGCCGAGTTTCCTGCTGGTTCTTCTCGGTAGGGATGTCATTCCGAACCAGTGGTAGATTCACTTGACGATTCAAAAGTACTTGTAAAAGATTATTTGAAAAAAAATCATTTTGAATTTTGAATTTTAATTCTTCTGAGAATCATTTGGAAGATTTGTGTGTTCCTGTTATTTCATTAACATGGACTTCCGCAAAGTATCCAAAGTAGCTTCTATCCAATATCAACAATTATTTCATGTGATACCTACTCATTTTATTGAAGTTGCCTGAAAACGTTATAAGGTAACAACTGTATCATAATAGACCGACAAAAGAACCTACAGTCCCACTCGAACAATCGCGGTCCGGATATTAAACGGGGATCGTCAAAGAATAAAAGGAAAGTATAAAGGAACTTCCTTCTATTTTCCCCTCTCTGTGCTCCTATGTTAACTATAAATGAATGTATAACTTGTGAAATTTATCCCACAAAGACTCAGTTAGTTTCTAAGATAAACGGAAAATTAAACTCTGAGGACCAAAACACTGTTTCTTTTCAAGTTTTTTGGATCATATTTCACCTATTTTACGTATTTATATTCTGCATAACACCGTTAGCTATTTTAATAAATTTTAATTTCATATGTCATCTTGTTTTCGTTTTCCGTTGATGTATGGTTGAGAAACTGAGTCAACAACTCAACAGACCAACAAACTACCACACATTGGTTTAATTATACTATCAAATATGACATATTTAGATAATGATAAAGTTTTTAGTTTCCCGCGGGAATTTTTCAAATTTCATGGATAAAAAGGAGCTTATGCGATGTTCCAGACTATAGTTTATCTCTGTGGCTAAATTTCATTAAGATCCGTTTCGCCGTTCTGGCGTGATTGTGTAACAAACAATCATCCAAACTTTTGCATTTATAAAATTATTAGGTAAGATAGATATGGGAAGAGATAAAAAATCCTAAGCAAAAGTTATAAACGGTTTTCTCCATCAAAGCTATTAAGAAGGGATGTAATAAAAGTAATTTACAAAGCCTACAAAATTACAATCATAAAATCGCTAAGGACAGATTAACGCCGCGTTTGAGTTGAGACTTCGCCGCAAAACTTTTAATGAAGTCGCCTACACTCGGAGAGCGTGGCTTTGAAATTCAAAACATACAAGTATTAAGTAGAGTATTTTGTAAAACCTATGGGAGCTCTTTGATCCGGGATATATAGTAACCAATATCTGTACCCGTGATGCAACCTATCTTTGTGCTAAAATTTCGTCAAAATCGGTAATGGATTGGCCGTAAAATTTAGTATAATATATCTCGATATCTATATCTATCCATACTTATTAAAATTAAAATCTTACTAATATTATAAATGCGAAAGTTTGGATGTATGGATGTATGGATGTATGGATGGATGTTTGTTACTCAATCACGCCCCAATGGCTGAACGGATCTAGATGAAATTTGGAACAGAGATAGATTATAGTCTGGAATAACACATAGGCTACTTTTTATCCCGGAAAATTAAAGAGTTCCCGCGGGAACCATAAAACCTCGATCCACGCGTACGAAGTCGCGGGCGTCAGCTAGTGATAATATAAAGTTTGGATGGATGGATGGATGGATAGTTAGATGTTTGTAACTCAATTACGCCAGAACGGCTGAACGGACCTGGATGAAATTTCGCACAGAGATAGATAACATAGTCTGGAATAACACTTAGGCAACGTTTTATCTCGGAAAGTTCCTGCGGAAACCAAAAACATTACTCCATGCGGACAAAGTTTGGTTGTATGGATACAAACGTTTGGTTAGATCGATGGATGAATGAACGGAAGTTTGTTACTTAATCAGGCCAGAACGGCTGAACGGATCTGGATGAAATTTCACACAGAGATAGATAATTATTATAGTCTGGAATAGCACATAGGATAATTAAAGAGTTCCCGAGGGAACCACAAACAACTCTAATTCTTCTGGTTTTTTTTTTTTAATTTAAAGAGAGTCGTTTTATTATTTTCACTAAAACACTTTCAAATATATGGAAGAGTTAGACAAATACTACAGTATTTACGTTCTCTGAAATAACAGTACGTCTTGCCAAAAATAGTAAATAGAAACTAGTACAAATTTTACTCTAGCACCGGATATATCCAATAGAATTTACGTTTCAACGCAACTTGCCGGACAACCTTTAAAATTTTATTACAAGTGCCAGTAACATTTTAGTGCGTCTGTGTATTGTCAATTTTATGCGCGAAAACAAACAGAACGAATGTAAACTTTTATAACTCGAAATAAAAAGAATTTCGAACGGTCAAAGAACCGGTAAATTAGAAACAAAGTTGCCCCGTCGGGATCTGATTCCATAAATGAATAGTATAGTGTTAGAAAAGAGGTTTCAGTTGAATCTATCTAATCAAACGTTAAAAAAAACAAACAAACCAAAGTTAACTTTTATAACTACAAATAAAAAGAATTGCGAATGGTCAAAGAACCGAAGAAAAGAGATTTCAGTTGAATCTTTCTAATCAAACGTTAAATTTTATAGAGAAGTAAGCATGGGTTCGATAGGTATTGTAGACAAATGAAAGTCATATTGTGTTATTTTCCAAATCGTTGGTTTCTTTAAATGTGCTCGGAGCAAGTTTCGTAGTACAAACAGGTCATTGATTTCGATAAATTCCACCGTTTCTGCAAGTATAATACTGAAATACAAACTTAAATTTAAAATTGAAGGAAAGGATTAACACTGACGATGATTGACCGTAAAATCAAAAGTTGTTGAGACAGAATTAAATTTCTGGCCCAACTACAGCGATGCCTAATTAAACCGCATTTATTTTAACGTCAAATCTAAAATCGCTCTTATATATTTTTTAAATATTGCACCACTAATAAAAATTGACAACCCATAATTCAATTAATGTAGAAAAATAACGCATTACTAAACAACTGATAATATAATCTGTAATATATTCTAATTCTAATAAATACGTTTAATAATTAACGGACTAGAGGAGATCGAGCACGTGCATTGTGAACAACAAATCACTATTTTGGATTCCATTCCATTAAGTGAACTACACCAACAGGTCCTTAACATATGTAACCCGGGGGCCCCCTATGAGTACATAATTGAAAATATTAAAGACTGTTGTTTAGATAAATACAGCACAGTAGTATTGTTAGTCGGTGACAGTCTGCAAATAACCAAAAAAGAAATACTGAGAAGTTTTGCATACCTACAAAGTGTACAAAAAGATTCTGAATGTAAATTTATACTTTGTGCGTTTCCATACTCATGCTCTTTGACCCCAGCACAAAATAGGTATGTTTATAAACTTAACATGGTTTTACATAACTTAAGCTATGGTCATAGAGACCATTTCCATGTACTAGACACAAATAAGTTTGTTAAGAGATTTACTCTGACAAAAGATACTATGTATCTGCCA
This sequence comes from Erebia aethiops, assembly GCA_923060345.2. Lineage (NCBI taxonomy): Eukaryota > Metazoa > Arthropoda > Insecta > Lepidoptera > Nymphalidae > Erebia > Erebia aethiops. The sequence goes on along the minus strand of OV281084.1, from coordinate 27,669,306 downwards.
CATAGATATAAGAAACAAATAGCTACATTAGTAGCTTGTAATATACAAGACCCAGCTATTTTTAGCTTGGATGTAACTGTGAATGGTACATGTTGTACCCATAATATTGATTTAGCTAGTAATATTAGTACCAATTCCAGTATATTGGACCCAGCTATTTTTAGCTGTAATGTTATTGGCAACTGTACATATTGTACTGAGAATATTGATATTAGTAACTTTACTAATTCCAGTCTTTTGACACCGGATGCAAATTGTATGAATCTGAGTAGTAGTATTTTAACTCCAGATGCAAACAATTGTAATATAATTGTTGGAAAAAATATTTTAAACTAAGTAATAAGACAACAGGTAAGGCGTGTAATATTAATCTTGTACACCAGAATATACAGGGCTTACCTGGCAAAGAACATGAGATTGAGCTTTTTATTAGAAATTTTGATATTGACATTTTATGTCTTACTGAACATTGGCTCAATAGTTATCAATTATTATTCAATATTAAGAATTACTCTCTGTCAAGTGCGTTCTCCAGAAAGAAAGCTATACGCGGAGGGTCTTTAATAATAACTCGTAACAATAACAATTGTAAAGAAAGAAAAGACATTGTTAACCTTTCCGTTGAACGCACTATTGAGCTGTCCTGTGTTGAGTTGGAGCGATACATCATAGTTTGTGTGTACCGACCTCCTTCAGGTGACCTTGCACTGTTTGAGGATGTTATGGAGGAGGCCCTAAGGCGGATATGTAAGTCATCCAAAAAAATTTTAATCTGTGGAGACTTTAATATAGATATTTTGCATCTCACTTCTCCAGCTGAGAAATTACTTAACTTATTTAAAAGTTTCAATTTAGACAATATTTTTATTGAACCTACAAGGATAACTGCAAGTACAGCTACCTGTATTGACAATATTTTCAGTGACTGTAAAATTGTCAACAAATCCGTCATTACTCATCTAAGATCTGATCACTGCGGGCAAATGATATCTATACCTAGCTCTAAACAAAATACAACTAAAATAATAAAGTATAGGCCAATTACCACTAAAAAAGTACAGAAATTTAAACATGAAATTTCAAATAATTTACCTACGCTCGATTTTACACAGGGTGGTCCGGATGAACTCTATAACACCTTCTTTGATTTGCTAAATTCTCAATTTAATTCCATCTTTAAAGTAGTAGAAAAAAAATTGTTTAAGAACCTAAAATTTAGTGACTGGGCTACTGTTGGCATTTATAAAAGTAGAAACAAGTTGTTTAGCTTGTATGCCGAAAAGCAATATAATTACACCCCCACATTTGTTAAATACGTCAGAAATTATTCAAAATTATTTAGAAATGTCTGCATACAAGCAAAGTCACTTCATATAAAACAAAAAATTATAAATTCAGATGACAAAATTAAAGCAGTTTGGGAAATAATCGCCGATGAAATTGGGAAACATAAAGTGGACGACAATAAACTGGAGCTAAAAATTAACAACCGTATTATTGACTGCAAAACAGAAATCGCAAACACATTTGAGAATTTTTTTCGAAATATTCCAGTCACCACTACTAGTTTCCTTAACTCCTCGCCAACAGAAGCCCATAAACTTCTCAAGGATAGTGTCACCGAGTGCAGTGTGCTGTTTAAGTTTAGACATGTGACTCCATATGATATTATTAAAGTATTTAAATCTTTGCAACTTAAAAAAACCGGAGACCTATGGGGTATATCCGTAAAAATAATCGGCAATATTATTGATGTTATTGCACCATATCTTGCTCTAGTTTTTAATGAGTCTGTAAATTCAGGATCCTTTCCAAACCTTATGAAATGTGGTAAATTGATTCCACTTTTCAAATCGGGTAGCAAAAGCGATCCAAATAATTACAGACCAATTTCAATTTTACCAACACTCAGCAAGATATTTGAAAAAATTATGCTCAACCAACTGCTTCAGCACTTTAATTCAAATAAACTTCTTCACTCCGAGCAGTATGGTTTTACTAAAGGTCGATCGACAATTGATGCGGGCGCCGTGCTGTTAAAACATATATTCGACGCGTGGGAGAAATCACAGAATGCTATTGGTATTTTCTGTGATTTGTCTAAGGCATTTGATTGCGTTGAGCACGAGACGCTTTTAGTTAAGTTGAGCTACTATGGAGTCAAAGACACTGCGCTTGGCCTCATTGCATCCTACCTCAGTAATCGCATTCAAACAGTATGTGTCAACGATGTGAAGTCATCCGGATCAGCCTCACAAATGGGTGTCCCTCAAGGCTCCATTTTGGGTCCCTTCATGTTCCTAGTGTACATCAATGATTTGCCATATTTTGTCCGTAACACTTGCGATATTGTACTATTTGCTGATGATACGTCCTTGATTTTTAAAGTCGATAGACATAAGGACAACTTTGACGACGTAAATACTGCAATTTCTCAAGTCACGAACTGGTTTACGGTTAACAATCTACTTTTAAACACAAAAAAAACTAAATGTGTCGAGTTCGCATTGCCGAATGCCAGATCCACAAGTGATATAAAACTAATGGTAAATAATGACATGTTGAAAATAGAAGATACTACTGTGTTCCTGGGGGTGACCTTGGACGCAAAGCTTCAATGGGGCACCCATATATCAACACTTGCTGGCAAGCTTAGTTCTGCTGCTTACGCTGTCAGAAAGATTCGACAGTTAACTGACATCGAAACTGCCAGGATCGTATATTTTGCTTATTTCCATAGCATTATGTCTTACGGAATCTTACTGTGGGGTAAAGCGGCAGATATTCAAAAAATTTTTGTACTACAAAAAAGGGCTATACGAGCAATTTATAATTTAAAACCGCGTGATTCACTTAGAGAGAAATTTAAAGAAATTGGTATTCTAACAGTAGCCTCGCAATATATTTACAGTAATATAATTTTTGTAAAACAGCACATCCATAATTATAAAAAAAAATGCGATCTGCACGATAGGCCAACTAGAGACCGTAATAAGCTCGTGACTCCATCGCTCCGCCTCAAAAAAGTCAGAAGGTCATTCGTGGGAATGGGCATTATTTTCTATAACAAAGTTCCACAACCTATTTTGGACTTGCCAATAAATAAATTTAAGAAATCCATTAAAAGTATGCTCCTGAAAAAAGCTTATTATACTGTTGAAGATTATGTAAATGATAGAGGAGCATGGATTTGATCGCTCCAGCAATGCTGGGGACAGCGGTTACTTATTATAAATTAGTGTTTGAATATTAGTATTCAATTCGATGCTTTGATACGGGTAGACTGAGTATGTCACGCTCTCTTTAAACATTTCTGTGGTGGTGTCGTGTGGTGCGGGTTGTTACGTTCCCTCAAATATGGTCGAGCGAAGCAATGGCTGGATCATGCGTCATGCTCGTGAACGGGTGCCACCGGCGGGAATGGGGCTACTTTCTGTCTGCCCGTCTTTGACATGAATTGAATAAACAAATTTAAGAAATCCATTAAAAGTATGCTCCTGAAAAAAGCTTATTATACTGTTGAAGATTATGTAAATGATAGAGGAGCATGGATTTGATCGCTCCAACAATGCTGGGGACAGCGGTTACTTATGTACACATTGATATAGTAATTGTAAATGAATTATTTAAAAAGAGCAACCACCGAGTTTCTTGCTGGTTCTTCTCGGTAGGAATGGCATTCCGAACCAGTGGTAGATTCACTTGACGATTCAAAAGTACTTGTAAAAGTTTATTTGAATAAAAAAAAATATTTGATTTGATTTGATTGATTCCAAGTGATGGAAGATAGATGTTTGCCCATTCAATGTAGCCAGACAAAAGCCAGAGCCCGTGCTAAAAACTAGATAATATTCTCAGTAGGTATAAGCGTTACGTCAGGCCAGAACAACTCCTCAAATTATGCCAGACAATATGAAGCCAATATTGGGCTTATAAATAGTTGCATGAGTGAGCTTAAAAACCTGGCGATGATGTGGTCTTAAGGAAATGGCGATTAGTGACCTCGTATTAGACAGCGCATTAAAAAATCCCTTTTTAAATGGCAGGACAACAAACGATCTTTGGCCAAGAAAGCCGAGGTAGGTCGTTTTAATTAATTCGCTAGCGGGATTCGGAATTTGAACGTAAAACAAAAAATCTAGTGGCTGTAATAATTTATGTTGGAAATGGAACTACAGGTTACATAGCAAATGAGTCGCAGAGAGTTGCTGGATATAGGCGGCTGCATGTAGAATTATCCGCACCAGACTATCCTGTGACGATGATATAGATACTAATCGCTTAAGCTGTTAACTTGGGCCACGTGATGATACAGGTCGCTGTCCCCATACATCAAGCAGATCAGTTACATTGGCCGTTTTAATGAATTGCAGGCAAGTTGTCCCGGCGCTTCGGAAATCTGCTCTGATTTGAACGTGAATTAGTATGCCAGGATTATACCGCGGTTCGCTGTTTGATGAAATGGTGATTCCTGATGTAGTACATTACCATAATTTGGTGGATCGAACAATGTGTAAACTAAAGTAAGTAACCTAATTCACAATTGCCAAGTAAATTGTGACTGATGAATTGAAATTTTGACAGAATTCCTATTATATACAACATCTTTCAGAATAACTTACTCTTCCAACGTTACTTGTACATTGAGAAACAGGCGCTAAAAATGGTAGTAGACCGTTCAAATGTTAGAATTAAATGTCGTACAATTAAATCCTAACCTTTCCTAACTACTCATAGCTCAACAGCTCACTTAGCTTGGGGTGCAAATAGAAATATAAGTTATAATAAAACAGGCCCGATAAAAAAGCGTTGTTTATACTGCTCGAATCCTGGAATCCAGTTAGATAATAACCTCCTCTTTTTTTTTAAATCTGTTAAAAAGAGGGATTAGACCAATTGCAGTGGACACATTCGGTCATCGAAATAATGTAAACGGGCCATAAGGTCAACAATTATCAACAAAGGAATTTCAGGAGAAAGTAAACACAATGAATGAATGAAAAGAATGAATGAATGAAATGAATGAAATGAATGAATGAATAATATGAATGAATGAAATGAATGAATGAAATGAATGAATGAAATGAATGAATGAAATGAATGAATGAAATGAATGAATGAAATGAATGAATGAAATGAATGAATGAAATGAATGAATATAAATCGTTCCCACCTTTAAGTCGATTTAATTTGCATCTACATAAGAAACATGAAACAATTTCAGTCCACATTGTCCAAACTCCAAGGTCAGCGCAGTTGTTGAAAACTCGTGTTTTGTTGCAGAGTTTATTCAGAAATAGCACTCAAATGAACAACCCCCATTGTGTTGAAATAATGCCCCTCGTTGTGCGTGTGATTGAATTGAAACATTTTCGTTTCGCGACCGAAAATAAACAGCGATTGTAGGTGTGGAATGAAATGGACTCGTGATGTTCCAATTTCGGATGCCATATCCGAAAATGGGAGACTTTATTGTCGAGGATGTTTATTATCCGCTCCAACAGATGGATAAAAATAGAAATTTGTTCAACATGATAGCAAAGTTCCTTTTTATTGCGAGTACCTAGTTTGAATCTCGAGCATAATAATCCTGAGTGTAGCGAGGGATTTAAAGGCACAAGAAATAAAAAACTTTGATATCGTGTGATACAGATTTTCACCTCAATAGCGAGAAAACATGAACTGATTTTGAGCGTCTGTAAAGAAATGTCCAATCCACACCACTAAATTCAAAATGCTTTTTGTTTCTTTTCACTTTGTTTTTGTTCAATGGTTCACAGTAGCAAAGTCGCGTTTTTCGAGCTAGACAGGTGAAAAAGAGGATTTCAATAATACCATAGTTGTGTCACAACTCACATATTGGATCGAAGAAGGCGAATTTAAAAATATGCATTGTTAAGTCAACATCACCTGAGCATGCTCCGGTATAGGAGTGAAACGTACGTTGGAAGTGCTTTGAACGATTTTTGTGGTGTGGCGCGTAAATTGTTGGATTGGTTCCTCGCTTTTCCTCATTGTTTAGAAGTGGGTGGTGCATATTGTGTGTTGCATGTTATATCACATAGATTTGTCTGTGTTAGAGGATTATAGCAAATAAAGCTTTTTATTATTTGGATTTGAAAATAAAGGAAATGTGATTAGAGGATTCTTCATTTCTTTTATCTTTGAGAATCATATGACTGTTATAAGCTTTGTATGAAGTCTGTTCATTCTAAAGAGCATGTACATGTATAATTCTGCAGTTTATTAGAGTTTTTTTTTTATACCACTACGTTTAACTTACATTACGTAAGTTGTACGAATTTCGCATGATGAAAAAGTGGTCTCGAAATGACCAAGTGACTATTGTGTTCAAATAATAGTCCCACAGTAGGTGAGATTGAAATTTTCGTGTAGTGCTCAAATCGCGATTTAGGGCGCAGAATGAATGGACTCCTGATGCCCCAATTACAGTTCGTTCGAAAATGTAGATTTCGAGATGGAAACGCTTGTGTGCGATTTATTGTTTATTGCACAATTACATTGTAATTTCTTCACGATTTAGCTTGACAAGGCCATTTTGAAAATTGAAACAAATCCATTCTATTTTTATTGCAAAAGTATTGTTTTCATTTTTGTGATAAAAATAAGACGAAACTACACATATTTTATTTATTTTGACTATACCATTACAAAAGTCCCTAAAAACAAAAAATACAAACACTTACTTATAAGAAAATTACCACGTTAGATTGAAAGAGCATATCAAGAATTTTACTGCGCTATTGGAGTCGTTTCTTGTTAAAGACAATTTTGTAATTGGTAATTTCCAAATTGTTATTAGTCCGGTCTGGTAGAAGATTTGAGAAGTAGGGTGATATTATAGTTAGTGCCTATAAAATAACATCTCTGAAGAGTGCGAGTGCTTGTTTGCGCAGCTCTCGTACAAACTACGATGATGTGTAAATACTGATTAGGGGTATGAGTTCAATAGATAAAAACTGCCATTTTTTTATTCACTACAAGTTAGCCCTTGACTGCGATCTCACTTGATGGTCAGTGATGATGCAGTCTAAGATGGTAACGAGCTAACTTGTCAGGGGCATGGCAGTTATATTAAACCCATACCCCTATTCGGTTTCTACACGGCATCGTACCGGAACGCTAAATCGGTTGGCGGTACGTCATCAGGTGAGATCGCAGTCAAGGGCTAGGTTGTAGTGGATAAAAAATAAAAAATAAATCGCTTCGTATGCGTCCCCACGGATTTTACCTATATACGGATGCAGACATTGACGATGCCTTGCGGTACGATAGTAGAAAGGTAAAGGGGGAACGAGATTAAAACATTCTCAAAAAGCCATCGAATAATAAAAGGAATAACCTGTAAGTACTAACAAGATCGTATTGGCCTGGAGATGCGCATCGTCAATATCGGAAGAAGAAAACGTTTTAGCAATAGAACAGCTACCTATTGTAATTGGAAGATATTTTATCTCGACCCATAGGTACTCGTGCGTCCAATAAAGCGATCGAACATCACTAACAAGCGACGTCTTTGTGTGCGACGGATAATGGCGACTTGATGTGATGTGCTCTAATGATCTAATACGAGCTCGACTCCCTTACGGCTATCAGAATAAGGGCTATTATGCGATGGACAATACTTTCGAGATATTAGTAGAGCGACCTCTTGTGTGAAGTTTTGTTTTTTCTATTGGGTTGATGGTGGGGTTCTTTCAAGGGCTCTCAAAGTTTCAAAAACTCGAACACTTTTAAGGGTGTCAAATCGGAAATTGGTTCTGAGTGAACCCTTTGAAGATTATTATACTTCTTAAATAAAAAAAGTAAAAGACAATAAATTTTATGGTTTACAACCAATCCTTTTATAAAAAGACTGGGGTACTCATTGGTGCGCTTATTAAAATAGCTCAATGGGCTGCAAAGCTGAAGTAGCAATGGGTGGGCACTAGCTCTAAATTAGTGAAACATCTTGACTTGACTCGACTTCTTTTTGGACAATCAAGAGACCGATGCAATCAGCAGCTAATTGATTTCATAAAAATCCTGCATCAATCATTACAACAATCCTGCATAGATCATGGGACATAGTCTTGTGCCGCTTGCTTCCAGTGGCTTCCAGCTATACTTACTTGAGTTCGTGTGACGTGTATCCAACTTCTTATGTACGTAACATAGTGAACACGCCATCCCCACATAAACCTCAGAGTTTCTAGATGATGGATAGATTATTTATATTATGTAGTAGTAATAGCACAGAATAGCTAATAGTACGTTGTATAGCACTAAATGATCCTTGCGACTTCGTCCCTGTGAATTAGGTTTTTTAAATTCCTGGGAGATATGCTTAATTATCAGGGATAAGCCCGTGTCCTTCCCTGAGATGCAACCTTCCTCTATACCAAATTTCGTCAAAATCGATTAAAAGACCAGCCGGGAAAGCGTAGCAGACAGACAAACTTTCGCATTTATAACACTAGTATGGATATTTGTATAATAGATTGAAAAAATAACCCACTGGGAGCTCGCCCAACGCCGCGCTTTTAGGTGCGAGGCCGCCATTGCACCTTGTGTTAGAGACAATCCAGAAGTAGGTATTATAATGAAATTCAAATTCAAAATGATTTTTATTCAAATAAGAAACACTTTTAATATATTATTTGTACTCTCATTTTGAACTTGCACGAATAAATGGTTAAACGTAAAAACCACGAGAGATTTAATATAATTAGATAAAAGTTGGCCAAAATTAAAGATAATATACATTTGATCCGGCCACGATTGCTATCGTTAAGCTCTAAATCAAAATGCGATCTAAACACAAAAGAGTTAATCGCTGAGTCTGCCGACAGGAGACTACTTTACCATCGTTCAAACACTCGTATTTATACTAACTATTTTCAATATGGCGTCCGTATTCGCAGATTAAATCGAATGACATGAAACGAGTCAAATTGACAGATATTATTCCTACTTCCTGTTTCATGAGATATAATGACTAACAGTAATAATGCTAACACTTGGGACCCCAAAGCTTATCGGCCCTTCGAACTACGTGCCCCGCTCATTACTTTTCTATTATTTTAAGCGAACTGATCTGAGCAGCGAAATTACCTATCTGTCCTTTTCCGCCCATCGGTTAGCGAATCACTCGAGGAGAATATCAGTATTTCCATGTGCCTTAGTTAATTGTCGCACCGTCTCGCAATCATAGAAAAAAAAATTGTTAGGTATCTGACAACTATTCAAATAAATATTTTTTTAGTTATTATTAAATAGAGAATCTCCCAAAAGTCGTAATATCCACGTCCCATGTTTGTTTGATGATCGAAAACCATTTTAACTATCCACTGAAGTAAAAAAAGGCGTCGAATTTTGATGCCGTCACTGTTCAGTGTTTCACACAACATCCCATGCTAAGTTTAGACGTTTGAAAAAAAAAGTTGCTGATTCAACTTGCTGCCAAAATACACAATTTGTGGTTTTAAATGCCTGAAAGACAGGCCGTTTGTAAAAACGGTGTTTTTCTATTATTTTAGGCGAACTTATCAAAACAGCGATATTGTCTGTCCCTTTCCGCCCATCGGTTAGCGAATCACTCGAGGAGAATATCAGTATTTCCATGTGGCTTAGTTAATTGTCCCGCCGGTCTCGCCTCGAACCTATTCCCACATCTATATTCCCCATTTACTCTGGCAAATATAAATCATAGTTGGAATAGATATACATTTGTGTGGAGAATGTAATAATGTATTTGCGGGTATTTGGTGCGAAAAGCGAAAGGTTATTTAATTCATTGAGTAACTACTTATACCTAGCAGTGTTATTTTGTGGGATTTCTTAATGACTATAATATAATACTTAAAAAAGCGGCTTGTATGTAATTATTGTTTTTTATCATTTAATTGATTTTATTCCCATCATTTATCAATAAATTATTTATCAGCGCATTTTATTTAAAGAAATGTCTTTCTCTTTTCTTTTGTTCTACTTTTGGGCAGGTTTCAGCGCACTTAAACGTCTTCGTCTGTTGCGCTTCCAGTGCTGCCCACTGGAGTCGTCACTCCAGCCATCCCTACACGCTCCAGAGGCCTGGAAAACTTACCAGGTTACCAAAAGGTTCCCGTAGCTAGGCTGGAATATCAAGGTAGTGCTATACCCGTTGGTCTATTAAGAAAGTTCACTCCAGCAGAACTTGTGTCGGCGTTTCATCTGCCATCATCATGGCGTCTGTCTGACACCTATCTATTGGTGATACCTCTAACGAAACAATGTTTTCGTAATGGCCATTGAAACTGAAACATAGGTACGGTAGGTATTTGACTCTACAAGTTGACTGGGTTCGGAACACAGATTTTACTCAGAAGAGCCGGAACAAAACTGAGCATTTGCTCTTAAATGGTTCAATATAAAGTAGATAAGTCCTATCTTGTCGGACGCTATTTGAAAGGTCGATTGCTACTGATTTTGATACTGATTACTGTTACTGATTTAGTCAAATATAAAATAGCCAACAAGTGTTTTTGTACGCATTTTAAAGACAACTAAAAATTATTATGGAACCATATTATTAAAAATCTGCATTGAGTAGGCACATTTTTAACAATATGGTTCCGTATAGGATAGGACAATAGGAGTTTGCCCCCACAGATGAAAAAGCCGCAGGTTTTGTCGGTTTTTAACAAATAAAATAAACAACATTTTGAGTATCTTCTCTAGTTTGGGACAAGTTGCAATAAAAAACCACATTAAAAAAAATACGGTGCCATAAATTTATCGGCAAGAATTCAATATCCCGTAAAATGGCCCTCAAGCTAACCAAGGGTTGTCTGTAATTGTTTGAAACGGCCCTTCCCTTCGCCAGAGACATATGATCTCCTGAGCTCTCTTTTTTACTTTATTTGAGGTTTAATATACGGTTTTGTCGACATCCCTGGCGCACGTTAAGGCAACACCGCAGTGTTGCCTTAACGTGGGAGATCCTTTTTTTTTTTTTTATCCACTACAAGCTAGCCCTTGACTACGATCTCACCTCATGGTGAGTGATGATGCAGTCTAAGATGGTAGCGGGCTAACCTGTAAGGGGCATGGCAGTTATATTAAACCCATACCCCTTCGGTTTCTACACGGCATCGTACCGGAACGCTAAATCGCTTGGCGGCACGTCTTTGCCGGTAGGGTGGTAACTAGCCACGGCCGAAGCCTCCCACCAGGCCAGACCAGGGAAAATTCAGAAATTATAAATTCCCAAATTGACCCTGCCGGGGATCAAACCCAGGACCTCCGCACGTTAAGGCAACAGCGCTACACACTGCGCCACGGAGGTCGTCGATCCTGGGTTCAATTACCGGCAGGGTCAATTTGGGCATTTATAATTTCTGAATTTTCTCTGGTTTCATCTGGCGGGAGGCCTCGGCCGTGGCTATTTACCACCCTACCGGCAAAAGACGTGCCACCAAGCGATTTAGCGTTCCGGTACGGTGCCGTCTAGAAACCGATTAAGGGTATGGGTTTTATATACTTACCGTGGATATAAAAATAACATATTTTTGAGAACAATGTAATACTCTTATGCAAGTTATAAATTTCTCAAAACGCAAATATCTTCGATAAGTCAGAAGGATGTGCGCGGGAATCAAACTCCGACTAGAATGTTGAGGGGTTAACAAGGCTATCAACAATTAGCATCACATCAATAGATTATGTGGTTGCTATACACACCTTAGGTACTAATAAACAATTTTGTTATGTTTATAGCAAGATGATAGGCTTGCACATGACCACAATGATAAATGAGAAAATGACCACAGTAAGCTTACTCTGAGTTTTTACATTGCAGATTCGATTGACGTATTTAGCCTTCGATCACATTAGCGTCAAAGTAAAATAAGTTAAAGTCACAAATTCAGCGTTTGGAGCGCTGGCTGTGAATAAATACACGAAAAATTAAAAGAGATTAAATGAGCTCTAAACTAATGCGTATAAAGGCTAATTTTACTTTAACGCTAATGTGATCGAACGCTCACTACGTCAATCGAATTTGCAATGTAAAAACTCAGAGTGAGCGTCCGTACGCTCTGTAGCTCTGCCTGTATCTCTGTAGATATGTAGATTACTCTGGAATAACACATAGGCTACTTTTTATCCCGGAAAATTTAAGAGATCCCGCGGGAACTGAAAACTCCAATCCACGCGGACGAAAGAGCATGCATCAGCTAATGGGGCTTATTCTGTAGTGCACAATCTCTAAACTAATCTAAAATTAGAGCATTACAAATATTGCTATCCCTTTCATAATACTTCCCACCGAAAGGGACAGAACTAGATTTAAAGCTGCCATTTTAGTTTAGTTTAGAGATTGTGTTATACAGAATCAGCCCCAGTGTTTTATAAATCTGGTGGGTTTACTAGTTTACCAGCTGTTAGAGGTATGGTAGCACAACATTTTGGATTTTCCGGTAATAAAGGTTCTACGTTCTGATGAAATTAGAAAAAAACCTAATTCTTACGACGAAGCATCATCAGAATTTATACAATAATAGAACTATCTCATACCAACACCACTGTCAATCCAAATGCATATTTTATTTTTCTCCCCAGATAACATATTCCGGGATGAATGACGTACACCCGGGCCTTGTCAAATCCTTGGGGCTTTAGACGGCGCCGGGGTGAGAGCTCTCGAATTGTCAGCCATGTTTAGCTACCCGAAATATCGAGTTTTCTATTCGAGTATGCACTCCAAATTTTCGAAATATTTACTATCACATCTCTTTTAGACCAGTGCAATTCTAGCGCAGACTTCATTATCATTTATCAGGGAACAAAAATAAACTTGTAAATTTTAATGCCCGCTTCTGGGCTAACATTGAGTTTCAATAATAACCCACTAGAATATATTGAAGACTAGATGATGCCGTGACTTCGTCCGCGTGGATTAGGATTTTTTGGATTCCCGCGGGAGCTCTCTAATTTTCCGGTAGAAGGTATATTTATATGTTCACGAGCCTGTCGGTCGCGCGAGCATGTCGGTCACGGTCACGCGAATCTACATTTTTACCCTATACCAAAAAGTGCTCAACGCGCCTAAAGAAGTTTTCACTTTAATATAAATTACGATAAAGTGCTCAAAGTACATAAAGAAGTTTTTCACTTTAAAAAAATAGGTTTATGTACATTTTCGCTAAAATTCTGAAAAAGAGTACAAGTGGAATAATTTTCATCGCAAACCGAAGTAATTGCCCGGAGATAAGAGCCGCCTTATAAACATTAGGCCGAACTGGTCCCCATAAATAATTGTTTTGTTAAATGGACGGTGAAAACTCTCCTCATTTTTAATGTACCCCCAACTGGTAATTGTACTGATGTTTTATAAAGGAAAATTACGGACCGACGGTTTTATGTGCGGAAAGGAAATGTTATTTTTTTTTAATACGATTTCTCGTTGTTAAAAAGTTTAGGTACCTAGAATTAGCTAATTCGCGGCGCGACTTCAGTGTGGATTTAGGTTATATAAAATCGTATTGTTATAAGGGTATGCTAACTTTTTTTTTATTCTACTACAAGTTAACCCTTGACTGCGATCTCACCTGATGGTAAGTAATGATGCAGTCTAAGATGGTAGCGGGCTAACCTGTTAGGGGTATGGCAGTTATAATAAACCCATACCCCTAGTCTGTTTCTACACGGCATCGTACCGGAACGCTAAATCGTTGTAACTACCCACGGCCGAAGCCTCCCACCAGACCAGACCAGAAAAAATTCCGATATTATAATGTGGTGTTGGGACGTCCAATCAAACAAGATGTTGCTGCTTGTGCGTGCTTTATTATACTGTTGTCTTAATTACGGTGCATTACAATATAAACGTGCCAAGTGCCGTGGGTCCACACACTACAATAAATTCCCAAATTGATCCTGCCGGGAATCGAACCCGGGACCTCCTACGTAAAGAAAACAGCGCTCGGCGGTGCGCCAGGGAGGTCGTCTTCTAGAGAAATGAACAATAATTCAAAATTCTAATGCATAAATTAATTTTAAAAAGACTAAACGATAACCCACAAAGTCACGCCATGAGGAACTGAGTAAGTGATAAACGTATTTGCCGAATTGGCCAAGCGGTGAGGCAAATGTGATGTACGCCCTTCACAGGTTTCATGGATAGAGGTCTAGCCCCACTAGAGATGCACGGAGTGGCGCGGCACGTAGCGGAAAATATTGTAGCGGGATGAATTTGTACGAGGCCGCGTCCCGCTCCAGTCCAGTCCGTCCGCGTCCAGCTCCATACAAGCTCATACAAAGAATACTTGCCGCTACGTGCCGTTCCGCGCCGCGCCTCTGTAGTGGGGCTAGACCTACGAGTATACCTCGAGTTAACGCTTCCACAGACTAGGTACGTCATGTAATTGCTGTATTAACCTATTTACAGCAATTTTAACCCTGACTAACATCCAATTAGATTGAATATTGATACCAAAAACTCCCTGCTGCACCTGATTGCATTATTAATGGAATCCCAAATGGTATGTTTAAATTATAAATTATTATTAATCAACCCCAATCAGTCGTACTCCGAGAGTTAATATTAAATGGGATGCGGTCAATTTGTAATGTTTTGTGGGACATTTTGAAGTAGGCAATATAAAATTTTGCTTTTAATTATTAAATTAATTTGCTTTTAATCAATAAAAATAATATTCTGGATTTGCCATTGCATAAATTAAAAGACTGTGTTACACAGCATATTTTGTTGACCCGAGGTTATTATACTATTAGCAATTTTCGTACTCCAATTCGGGGGTTCGATCTCATTTCGGAGTTAGGTATGTGCGTTTGAAGAAATTGAATATAATTTCCTTTAATGTTGAAGGAAAACTTCGTGAGGAAACTAGCATGCCCGAGAGTTTTCCATAATGTTTTCAAAAAACTTGACCAACGTGGTGGACAGCGTGGACTACGCCCAAATGCTTTGAAGACCTCCCTGGCGCAGTGTTGAGCGCGGTTGCCGTGGGAGGTTCGATTTGGGAATTTATAATTTCGGGATTTTCTCTGGTCTGGTCTGGTGGGAGGCTTCGATCGTGGTTAGTTACCACGCTACCGGCAAATACATACCGCCAAGCGATTTAGCGTTCTAGTATGATGTCGTGTAGAAACCGACTACGGGGTATGGGTTTAATATACCTGCCATACCTTAAGAGGTTAGCCCGCTACCATCTTAGACTGCATCATCACTTACCATCAGGTGAGATCGCAGTCAAGGGCTAACTTGTAGTGGAATTTAAAAAAACGTCCAAACCCATACTGATATCATGTACCTATAAAATGGGATTGCGGTGTATTATAATGCTCAGTACCTACCGCCGATCATTCCGCAGTAATTAAATAATTTGCGGATTTCGACTGTGCTATTTCAATTAAGCCAACATGATCATTTTGAATTTTGATCAAAAATTAAAACCCATGGTTTAAATTGATATTAATTTTAAAAGGTTTATTTTATATGGAAATAACACTTTCTGAATTACTACACAACCTATATAATCATACTAATATTATAAATGCGAAAGTTTGTTTGTTTGTTGGTTGGTCCTTCATCACGCCGCAACGGAGCAACGGATCGACTTGATTTTTTGCATGGGTATACTTGAGGACCTAGGCCGGGAACCTATCCCGGAAAATTAAGGAGTTCTCGTGGGAATTTAAATAAAACTAAATTTAATTTTGTATGAAAAACGGACTCGTGACGTCATCAAAATTCGACGCACTTCGAAAGTAAAAAATACTTTAATCGATAGTTTAAAATGGTTCTCAAACATAAAACTAATAGGGGACGTGGATATTACGTCTTTCAGGAGATAATTCATTGAATAAATAAAATAAATAAATAAAAACCCATTTATTTCCATACAACTTGCTTTTTAAAGTGAATAATATGTTTGTCACTTTTTAGGAGATATGGGCCCCTTCAGGCCTTCCCCAAACTTTTCCACATCTCCCTATCTTTTCCTAGTTTCGTTCAGTTTTTCCCCGCTGATGTGTTTATTACCTACATAATTTTTAAAAAAATGACAGAAAACATTCCAATTATTGCTCTACTCGGTACCCTAAAAACGTACTACATCAGTTCAGTAACAGCCGAAAATATGTCCCAAATATAAAGCAATACGACAAACCCGACGGAGCGTAACAAAAAATCTGACCACGTTATTGGTACAGATATAATCAAGGGCCCTTTTCTTACCAATAAACCGGAAAATCGAAGGGACCGCTTGCAATAAGTGAAATAGTGACGTCACGTGCTCCAATATCCGATAGGGTCCGGTGACCCTTAAATATTGAACTTTGCTTTGTATTGAGTTATGGAAAATCTAAATATATAAAAGCAAAAGTGACTGACTAACTGACTGACTGATTTATCAACGCACAGCTCAAACCACTGGACGCATCAGGCAGGCTGTAATTTGGCTTGCTGATACGTCCTAGTATGACGTTGACATCCGCTAAGAAAGGATTTTTGAAAACTGAACAATTCAAAAGTAAATGAGGGGTTTGAAACCACGCGGACGAAGTCGCAGGTATAATCCAAATGAGATACAAAACTCAGTTTCAAGGTAAAATACGTTAGGACCTGTCGCGGTACTCTTACTCAGTGTTGCACAATGAAATTGCAGTAGTGGCGCCCCCGAGCAGTCGAACCCAGAGCCAGGAAGTCTATTTTAAAAAAAAAGCCAATACAAAATGCGCCATTTTTAAAAGTTTCATTGAGTTATTCCATATAAATAATTAATATGAGTGGTTTAAGTGATATGGATTAATAGAATAAAATTAATCAACTATTCGGTATATTGAATGAGAGAAAATATTGGGTAATTAGGTATTTGACAACTAATTAAATACCTTAGTCAGCACCTTTTTTTCAAACTTCAAATTTTAGTATGGGATTTTGTTTGAAATACGTGACGTCGTCAAAGTTTGACGCACTTTTTTACTTATAATATAATATAATATATAGAATCGATAGTTTAAATTGTTATTCATCAGACGTCGTTATTACGTCTTTTGGGAGATCCTCTATTTATTAATCACGGAATCAAAATGACACAGGCGACATCTCAATTAAAAGTGATCTGAGTAAAAAGTTACTGCTGATATTTATTATTATTTGCTGTTATTGCTAAAGAGATACCTAAATCAGACACGTCACAAACTCTTGAGCGAATAAACTTTTCAGTCCCGCAGGGCCGAAGCTGAGCGACAAAACTGAAACGAGCTAAGTGATTGATAGTTACGTATGTCAAGAATAATAGCTATAATATAATAATATGTACTATCTACTTTATAAACATGTTTCTACATATAAATAATTCATTATCATCATCACCACTTCAAACCATTCAATTCAATTCAATTCAATATTTATTTATTCCAATTAGGTACACTGTTCTCTTATTGACGTGCAATAACATAGAAAACATGATGGTGATAATCAATTACGGTATCTTAAAACTAAATTTACGACTTACGAGGGTTTCAAACGCGCCCTGGTCTGAGAAGAACCCACAGCAAACTCAACCTTTTCTATTATCATATCACCAAAATTGCAATTACCGGCTCACTATTGAGTGCAATTCTCCTTTCAGAATGAGAAGGTTTTTACCATAGTCCACCACGTTCGTAAAGTGCGGATGGGCAGACTACATACTTACACCTTTGAGAAAATTATGCAGAACTCGTTCTGCGACGGGAGAAAGGTTTGTGATATTCAATTTCTCAAAACGCACATAAAGTTTGAGGTGTCTGCCCGGGCATCGTACGCACTCGAATAGGGAGTCGGTTGTCTGAACCACTAGGCTATTACCGGTAGTAGGTTTTCAATCTTAAAAGCTTTCATAAAAGCTTTATTTTTTCTTTTTATAATTGCATAAACAAAACAAGAAATAGGTAAGTTTCTCGTAATAGGCACTTTGTTGGCGAGTTCCAGCCAAGACTCAATTCCATAAAAGGTATTATTTTGGTGGTATTTTCGCGATCACAAAACTGATTTTTCAATAAAAGTCACGTTGCCGTCTCTGCGGAGACGACGTATCAGCTCTGAGTAATATTTCCGAAATACAGAGACCGTAACGTGTTTATTTATAAAGTTTTATGATTTACATTGAAATTCAATTCGAGCCGTCAACGGCGCGAGGGAATTCTGTTACACGGGCGGCTGAGTTGAAAACTTTTTGGATATAATAGAAGTTAGCCGAAAATCTGTAACAAGGCTAAAATAATATGCTTTTTGGAATACTGCGAGAAAACGACTTTTGTCTGTCTACTGCCTCGTTGGTCTAGTGGTTGGCATGTTCGACTGCGGCCGACGAGGTCCCTGGTTCGAGTTCTGGTTCGGGCCATAATTAAATCAAAATCAAATCAAATCAAATAATGTTTATTCAATATAGGTAGGTATACTACACTTATTGACGTCTAGTTATTTATAAAATATAATGGTGATAATAATCAGTAACGGTATCTTAAAACTAAAGTTACGAGGGTTCCAAACGCGCCCTGGTCTGAGAAGAGCCCAGAACAAACTCAGCCGGGTTTTTTTTCATTATCACCATTTCACAAATCATCTTAACTAAGGAACTATCAGAGCCATTAGAACAAATCATTGCCCAGCTTCCTTGTCATATATGTAGGTAATCCTTTACATGGTAATAAGATTTTTTAATGAGTTTACGTTTTACATTATAACTTTGAACTCATTCAGAGACCTCTTCAACAGGTCTTCTGGAAGCTTATTGTAGAAGCGGACAAGATAGCGGGTAGCGGCGGATTAAGTATTGGGTTTTTCTGACTATAAATTCTCAGTACTAGCCCGGGGTTAGGAAGTTGGCGGTGTTTCACCCCCGTGCCTCGGAGAGCATATTAAGCGGTCGGTCCCGGTTATTATCACTAACATGATAATAGTCGTTAAAGCCCGCCAACCAGCATTGGAGCGGCGTGGTGGGTCTAAGCTCTAATTTCCTTTCTCCTATGAGAGTGGAGGCCTGTGTCCAGCAGTGGGACGTTATTGGGCCGTAGTGGTGGTATGGTGGTGGTCTGTCTACTCTGTCTACTATACATTGATTGCCTAGTCCGTGCTTTTTGGAATAGTCCGAGTAAACGACTTTTGTCGGTCTTTTGCCTGATCTGCATCTAGGGGGCTACTTCTTATGCCGTACTATTAAGAAGGTGGAACTCTGCCAACGTATGCACGTAAATAATAATAATAATGTCCTCCCGACCGAATTTCGGCCACGGCGGCCTATCTCCAGAGAGTTTAGCCATCTGCGCGGGAGATATTAAAGTGCACAAGATGTCTGCGCATTCACAGGTGCACTCTCTGTTCCTTTATTATCATAGCCGATGGGACGGGAAATTCGACACGACCGGAGAGAGATCAGGCGCAAGACCGACGGCTTTATACGATGCACGTATGCAAGTCCCTAGAACAACGAAGAGACGTCATAGTTCTCTATATGTGTTCTATCGACTCTACAACTCATGATTACAATACGGGGCTCTTCAAAGGGCAGTTAAACAAATTTCTCAAAAGCCGGCAACGCATTGGCGGCCCCTGGTGCTGCAAATGTTTATGGGCGGCGGTAATCACTTAACATCAGGTTTCATCAGCCTTATATGTCGCGACGGACTTTATAATATTATCGCGAGCCGAAGTAGCTAATTTATATTATTATCCATAGACATAGTATTTACTGAATTTTTCCTTTTTTTTCATGAAAGAACGGTTTATTAAACGCCGCTAAAGGTTGGTAGTAGAGAGAGTTTTGGATTAAAAAAATATACCAGCCTCATCATCTTCGTGTGCTTTTATCACGTGAAGAGCTTCACTACCTATATACTATATAGTTGTTTCTATTAATTTAAGTAGTCTTACTTAATATTATAAATGCGAAAGTTTAGTTGGATGTATGGATGTATGGATGTTTGTTACTCAATCAGGCCCTACGGCTAAACGGATCTGGCTGAAATTTGGCACAGAGATAGATAATAGTCTGGAATAGCACATAGACTACTTTTTATCCCGGAAAATTAAAGAGTTTCCGCGGGAGCCAAAAGACGTTAAACCACGCAGACGAAGTCGCGGGCATTCGCTAGTAACTAACTAAGCTATACTCTCAACCCCCACTATTGTAGGGTTACAAAAATAAAACTGATGATATTAGTATAGTATCATTTAATACTGTGTACGGTTGTGAATCAGTGGTCTACATTCGGTATTTTCAGTATTTTCAGGGGCGGTATTTTGATTATGAATACCTACGTCAAATATAGTAAAACCCATACACAATATCTAGTAGAAAGTATACCAATACAAACAAAGAAGCATCGAAATTGATTTACTAACATCCAAGTTCCACAAAACTTATCTATGCATCTTATCTTAACTTAACTATGTATCTGTTTTTCTTCGTATTTTATAACTTTTTGGTACTAAATAAATTAAAAAAAAAAAAAAAACTTCGAGAATAAGGCCAACCGTGTTTTGATAAAATATATATATATTTGTGTTGCGCCCAAGCCCGCTATTATCATACAAAGTAGGGACACAGACGGTAGCGCATTTTTTAGACATAATGGGTGTTAAATATTTCAAGTCTTCCTCTTTCGGGGACGATATTTTATTTACAGATAAACATACTAGATGGCAGCTACATAAGTTAGTAGAAAATGGGCTTTTGGTGGGTCTTACATGAAATATGTATGAGGGTTTGATTTGTTTTCCTTTTTTCAATTGCTTATTTGGCGCCGTGTAAAGTCTTGCGGACCTGAATCTGATTTTCTGTATGTAACCCAAGAGGCTAAATTGGAGTTAATGTTTCATAGAAAAATTTAAGAATGAAAATTGGTGTTTTTAACTCTACATATGCGAACCTTTGAGTATTTTGGCAGCGAAAGTATATAAATTTGTCACTGATTCTCTCCAATTGTTATAGATTTAGGATTATTCATAGTTAGACTTTATGCATGTAGCATGTAACGATAGGGCTGACATATAGGTCACCTGTAAAAGCCCTTTAAAAACTAGATTTAAAAAAAATATGCCCACTATTTGCCCATTTGTTCATAGGAATTTCATACAAACTTTCGACCCCCGTTTCCCTCAAGGGGTTAGGGGTGAATTTTCAGAAAAACATTTCTTAGCTGATGTCTATACTATGGAAGAAACCAACCTTCCAAATTTCAAGTTTGTGTGCTTTTTAGTCCCTGCGATATCGTAATTAGGCAGTGAGTGAGTGGTATTTCCCTTTCATATTATAAAAAATATAGAGATACGGGTAGGTTGCATCCCAACTAAGGACAAAGGTTATTTCTTATCCCATAAAATTAAAGGGTTTCCACAGGATATAAAAATACACGTGGACTCGTCGAACGAAATGAAGACCCCATCAAGAAAGAATGTTCATTATAGTCAAAATGTTGCATCACGAATACATTCTTCATTATTTCATCTGCATAAAAGCAAAGTAGGTAAGCTTGTTTTGTTATCTCTTGCATGTCGCCAGTTGTGTTTCAATCCTATTATTCAGCTTTCATTAATGCTATTAAAATGGCGTTCCCGGTGAACTGTGCAACAAAGGTAACCAAACACCATGCTATGGGGTGCGTGGTCAGCGGTACCGCTTTCAAGTCTTAGTATGGCCTGATTTAATACTGACCGACTGTTACACCGAATATTTCAGATCATCAACAACTTTTAACATTGAGCGAGTGCAATTTTATCATTATTTCTAATTCAGCTTGCGGAAGACATCTACCGCAGAGCACAACTACGCGAAACCACGAATGACGAAACTAGCTTAACTCGAGACAACAATATCTACTATAATTGTAGTGTAGTCTCGAGTGTTAATTGATTGAGTGAGTCAGGACTGTTTTTTACTGTGTATAATAATTGGTTTCTAATCGTACTATTTACCTACCAGCTAAATACACGTTTTTGATGGAGGATGCTCGACAAAAACGTGAAATAGTATAATTGTTTAGTATCAATGTGACGATTTTTACGTAATCACAAACTCACGATAGTTTAAACATTAAAAAAGGTTTCAAAACATTAATTTATTTAGTTTATGATTTTTTATGAGACTTCGGTTTGATAGAAAGTCTATAATCCGACGCTGCACGGATTTTCCATTGGATTATTATGTTTGTCGTCTATGCGCCGCCATGTCAGGTTAAAAATAGACAACACGAATCTACAGGACCTATCACCAGCTTGCAGATTTAATTTACAAAATAAATAAACTTTTCGCAGTATTTAATGTTACATTTTTAAAAGTACTCGAAAGACTAGGTCCTCTATTTATTTTGATTTGGTTTTCTTTGTAATTCTTTTGCGATTATTTGTTATACTTTATTAAGAGAGCACGTTAAGCCGTCGGTCCCGGTTATTATCACTTTAGTCATGATAATAGTCATGTTCCACCAACCCGTGTTCGAGCAGCGTGGTGGATCTAAGCTCCAATTCCCTCTCTCCTATGAGAGTGGGACGTTAATGAGTGGTAGCGGTAGTACAAAAGTTAGGGTTAAAAATCACAATTTTCATAGTTCATTCACTCTATTTCGTTCAGTGAGTCGTCCGTCCACGCCGGTTCACGGGTCGGTGCGCTGCGCGGTTCACTGAACATTGACTTGTTGATACATCGCCGTCACTACTACATACTGTGGAAAATCTCACTGCAGCTTAGAATTGTTTCTTATCAGGAAATTTAATGGAAAAGCATCAGATTGCTTCAATTTATCATAATTGTAAGAAATTTTGAAGGTTAAGAATTAATCAAACTGATATAATATAAATCATATAATACAAACTCAATAAAATAAACTTATAAATAGTGCTTTAATAAGTTAATTTGAATAAATAAGAGTTTGAGTTTGATTAATGATCCTGATCGGACTAAAAACATTGGTCTTATGTGCAAAAAATAAACGATTATAATAAAATCAAAATGCAGTGATAGTGACAGTTGTTAAGACTTCGCCCTCTAGGTCGGGAGGTGCGGGTTCAAACCCCGGGCACGTGTTTTAAATTTTTATGGGTTATGTGCATTTTAAACAATTTTATCACTTGCTTTGACTTTGAAAAGTTAGAGGTGCATGTCCGGGGATCAAACCCGCGACCCGGGTTCGATCGGGTGTCTACACACCTAGGATCACTGTTGGCAATGTACTCACATGTTACTCGGATTTACATGAGCTTAGTGAATGTGCCAAATTGTAGTACGACATATTCAGCGGTGACACGTTCCTAATGATAGACTGCTCGAGCGACCGACCTCAATCAGGGTACAAAGTAATTTATCTCTTTCAGAGCTGAGTGCGTGCCTCTGACTGCGACAAAATGTAACAGTTTGTTCGGCAATCCTGAAGATTTCAGTCATCTGTGGCTAATAGGATGGGCATTAAATTCGTGATTACATTTTTGTACTACTAGTTGATGCCCGCGACTTCGTCCGCGTGGATTTTTTGGTTCACGCGGGTATTCTTTAATTTTCCGAGATAAAAAGTAGCCAATGTGCTACTATGTGCCAGATCTCTGTGCCAAATTTCATCCAGATCCGTTCAGCCATTCTGGCTTGATTGAAAAACAAACATCCATCAAATCCATCCAAACTATTGCATTTAATAAGTTTATCTACTCCAGCATCGAAAAGTTCCAATTTCGAATTTGACAACTATATCGAATTGAACCCTCTTTCGTGTTTGCTTCTCATAACGATACAGTTCGTTGTATGGGAGCTGTATCGTTATGAGTCGTAGCTGTATCGATATGGTTATCTTCATAAATAGGATACCTATAGCTTAGCGGCTCTGGGTTCTGGCAATATGCAATAGACACGGCTTATCGCAATCACGGACACGCACTTCGCAGTCTAAAGAGCAAAACGCACAGGGAAAGGGTGCGGGACGGGCGCGGACCGGGCGTGGGACGGGCACGAGAAGGGCGCGGGACGGGTCGGGTGCACCGCGGGTGTAATTCGGGTGGGTGACGCTGTGTGATGTCGTCCATATAAATACAAGGAATTGTGCCCCCGACCAACGCCCGTTCCCTGTATGGTTTGCGCCTAAAGAAGACAAATCACTGATCGAAGTTGCCTGCTCCGACCCATGCAATCAATCATTTAATAAAATAGCTACAATACATACGAATGGGCCTATCCATTTTCCTTTTCAACCGTAGTTACCTATTTAACGTTAGTAGATCTGAACCGGCCTCGCAAGGGTGGACGATGCAAATATACAGACACAAAAAAATGTTTCCATGTCTCAATATATATATATATACCTAAAAAGAAAAGGTGACTGACTGACTGATCTATCAACCACCTCAGCCCATTAACGTGCGTGAGAGGGAATTACAGTTTAGACCCACCACACTGCGGGTTGGCGGATCTATCAACGCGCAGTTCAAACTACTGTCGAACTTAAGGCGCTGTGAGTTCACGAGATGACAAATACAGGTGCTTGGGGGTGAAATCGAGCAAGCGTATGTCGCAAAAAATGCATGAAATAATTTGTAAAAAAATTAATATTTACTTTTCAATACAAATGAAACAATGACAATGATGACAACGTGTTTGATTTAGAAATATGAATTTCATCTTATATTTCTAGAGCTAATTATTGGTTTCAATAAGGAGAAAAATTGCTTTAAAAGGTAAACTAAGAGGTATGTTTAAAATTAATTTCAATGCAGAGATTTTTTTTAATTGTGTTTTGAGATGCGTCAATGGCTGCTCAAAGGTCTTGAAAACAGCACATTATTTTAACAAGGATACATTATGTCACCGTTTGATGGATAGACTGCTGTTAAAAACCCCCTTTTACGCTACACAGGGCCTTAAGACGTAGCCTGTATCCGCTAAGAAACTATTTTTGAAAATTGAACATCTAAAGTTGTGTAGGGCTTTGAAATTTGTATGAAAATCGAACCTAAAGTGACCGAAGCCGCGGGCAAAAGCTATAGTCAATAAAAAAGCTTTTTTTTAATTAAAATTATCAAAAAATAATCGTCTAGTTACATTTTCAAGATAGTATGAATGAGGTAAAGGTACTCGTAAGGACCCCTGATTGAATTTGAACTGTGGCAGCCAATATCTAAATATATAAAAGGAAAAGGTGACTGACTGACTGACGGACTGATTTATCAATGCACAGTTCAAACCACAGGACGGATCGGACTGTAAATTGGCTTGCAGAAAATTATAATGACGTATCACGTAGGCATCCGCTTGAAAACGATTTTTCCAAATTCAATAATTTCAAAATCATTTCAATTTCCTAAGTATATGGGATTTAAATCTAAAATCAGGGTTTGTTAATTATATCAAACTTAAAGTGAGCAAAGCCGCGGGCGCAAGTTAGTTAACTAAAATAATAGTACAAAGTCAAAGACACATTGTGGAGGTTACCCAATTTAAACTAATTAGCAGATCCTGTTTAAATTCCTCGAAAACCCCAAGGATGCTTGGTCGATGAAGATCTACCATTACTATTAATGCCCTGTCATTTCCCTATGCGAATTACACTGTAAATATTACTAAGCAAATCCGAACGCAACCTCTTTAACTCCCACGGGAGTAGGGTGACCAGATGACAGACATTTTCAGGACAAGTGTGGAATTAATTGTATTGCTATTTGCGGCCTTGTGCCTTCTCTCCCTCTCTCTGCTTTTTATTTTTTACTAGATGGCTCCCGCGACTTCTGCGTGTATTTAGGGTTTTAAAAAATTCCGTGGGAACTCTGATTTTTGGGGCTTAAAGTAGCTTATGACCTTCCCTAGAATGCAAATGCAAACTCTGTACACATTCTATCAACATCATTGGAACTAAGTATGGGATATGAAAGCAGTAGTGACGCAGATAAACAGACAAACGAACAGACATACACATTTTCGTATCAATAATTTTAGTATGGATGTGAAACAAATACCTAGATAGATGAGCAAATATACATACTTTCGCATCAATAATATTAGTATGGATTTAACTTCGGGGCATAAGCCCTCTCCATGAATTATGTGCTTTCATGAAAAGTTATACCTATTATCAATACAAAAAGTCACATTTCTTTTGTATGAAAGAAAAAGTCGCTTACTTTTAATATTTGAAAATATTTAGAGTTATTCCAAAAACTTACTTTAACTTGATTTACGATATATAATATAATTTTGCCGATATAAATATAGATTATTGTTAATGGTATGAGTTTCTCGTCAGAGTAACAAATATCCATCCAAACTTTCGCATTTATAATACATATTAGTACAGAAGTATAGATCATGGTCAATTTTATAACTTCTCATGAATTATCCAGGTTTGTTTTTCCAACGTAACATAATATTATTCTGACAAAAAACATTGTTTCTTTTATTCGGCGATTTAATCCGGAAATCTCATATTTGCATCTGGTTACCCCCACGGGAAGAGATGGGAAATGTATTCCAAGGATCGAACAAGTCGTGCTTGTCGGCTGAATTTAGAATTCAAAGCGTATTTCTCAATCAAATATGTTTATGCATTTGATATGTTTTAATGCAATAGCGTTTAAATATGCATAAGTATCAACGGAATGCAACTTCAAAAAAGGAGAATATTTAAATTCGATGCGTTTTTTTGGTCCATATCTTAAAAAATACTGAACGGATGTTGATAAAACTTGCACTGTTCCCTGAGTTGAAGGAAATGTAAACCAATAAAAAATTGTCACACACCAATCAATAGTTTCGGAGATATCCGCGGACATACATGATATACACCTATAAATTTTTGTATATTTATTTGGAAGCCCTTATAGATAATTTAATTATCATAATGTTCACACGTGTCGAATTGATAAACTTCCTTTTTTGAAGTCGGTTAAAAACTGGTGCTAAAACCTTCCATTTAATAGACGCCTATGTTCCCGAAAGAGAAAGCAGTGACAGTATCTAAGGAGTTATTATTAAAGACGCTAAGAATATTTGGAGCACAGCCGTCAAGCGCAAATGACTTCATTGTTCGTTAATGAAAATTTCTCCTTTAAGTAGGTACTCCTGTGAAAACGCAAACTGCAAGCTCCTGAGAATTTCAGCTTGTTTTATATTTGACATAATTACTATCTTTGTATAGGGCTTTAATCAATTTGGTCCCTCACTTCGCTTTTCGACTAATCATCTGAAGGTTCGTAGTTAAGGTCTAGCCCCACTATAAAGACGCGACGCGGCGTGGCACGTAGCGGCAAGTATTCTTTGAACAATTACGTCGCAGTGCACATCCGTGTAGCGTAGCTTATTTGTGTATCTGTATGTGGCATAGTAGCTCCCAAACGAATGAACCGATTTTGATTGTGTTGCAGACAAATTTTATGCAAATATGCTTGCATCCCGGAGACGGAGTAGCAACTTTTCATCCCGAAAAAATCAGTCAATACGAGTATCTATTTAATCTGACTGCCTCATTGGTCTAGTGCACTTGTGCACTATAATAAATACCGCGCAGATGGCTAATGATATCTCTGGCGATTAGACTAGGCATCATCCTATTTTAAAGTTTTTTATCTTTGGCAGTAAAAGGTAATATTATGAGCCTAGGGAACTAAAATGAGCCTAGGGAACTAAACCCAATCAACTGACAGAGTAGATAATTAAGTGTTACACTTAAAATTAATCAATGTGATCTTTTATATTATTGTGAAGTAGGTGACCTATAGAATAATTAACCGATAAGAACCTTAACTTCCAAGGTGACATTAGGCTATATATTATAATATATACCTTTATATACCATTCGAATGTAAAGCAGTACACAAGAACTCTAAAACAGATGTATATTATGTTAAGACAGACCTTAATAAACCGGCTTTTCAGGCATTCACAGTAGCTACAGGGTTAGAGCCTTTTTACTGCCCACAAAGGTTTTGTGGACTCCTGTCGCCACACATTGTGTTAGTTTTATGTCGGAATAGTCCTTTATAGCGAATTGTTTAAGAAAAAGGCTATTTTTAGAGTACCCTGACAAACATTTTGACCTGAATTTGTTTGATGTTAAATAAATTATACTAGCTTTTGCCCGCGACTTCGTCTGCGTGGAATTAAGTTCTAAAAAAAGAAAAACATAAATTTCTTCATTTTTCACCAAAAACACAAATACCAAGTTTCATGGATATAACTTAAACTGCCTATTTAACATCCTGGGGCTGGAATTTCGAAAATTCCTTGTACAGCTCTAGGGTACTCAAGGAATATTCTCTCAAAATTTCAAATTTCTGCGTTCAGCCGTTTGGGCCGTTTGGCCGTTCGGCCGTTTGGTTGTCAGTCACTCAAGACAAAGCCTTTTATAGTACTCATGATTGATGTGAAACTGTGTCTGTCGGTTTATGCATTTTATCCATTATATACGTTTATCCATGGATTTTGATAAATGGAAATGATAATGGAAAAAAAGTAATTAAAAAGGAGAGGTATGGTTTGGAAGAGGGAAATATGGACATTTTCTTTGAGCCAACCCTTTACATATAAGATCATTAACATTTTCTTTTCAAAAGCGAAATAAGTAATTTAACAATTATATTCTCAAGCACGTTCAGCAATTTCTAATACACCCGGGCAATATGGCGCCGTGAATAATTATATACCCGGGAGCTAATAGCATTATATCCGGGGAACTTGCCCTTCGGCCGGTGTGACATTTTCTTGAAAATTAATCAGCAATATATATTTACCTGTACAGCAAATTTCCAATTATAAAACTGTCCTTTTCAGTTAATTTGGAGAGTGGTATGGGCAAGTTGAGATAGCGTATACTGATGGATTGTGCTCTTAAGCACGACCACAGAATAGGTAGGTAATTGGCACGACCCATGTCGATAACTAGGTACTAGGTAACTGATTTGAAGATTCGAGGTTTTTTACCCTGTACAAATTAACCCTTGACTGCGGTCTCACCTGATGGTAAGTGATAATGCAGTCTAAGATGGTATCGGGCTAACCTGTTAGGAGCATGGCAGTTATATTAAACCCATACCCTAATCGGTTTCTACACGGCAGCGTACCGGAATACTATATCGCTTGGTGGCACGTTATTGCCGGTAGGGTGGTAAGTTGTAACTTTGTAACTAGCCACGGCCGATACCTCCCACCAGGTCAGACCAGAGAAAATTCAAAAATCGAAGCCGGAGGTCCCGGCTTCGATTTTTGAATTTCTCTGGCACGTTAAGACATTTAACACTTTTGGCGCAGTGTTAAGACGCGCTTAACACTACGCCAGGGAGGACAGCCTTTGCTTCTCCTGCATGCATATGCAGAGTAGGCCAATCAGAATGTGCTGATGAAGGCAAGTTAGTAACGTGATTGACGATGTAGCCTTTTACATTTTAAAAAAAATAACGAAATAAAAATTCGTCGGTCTAAACGAAAAAAAAAACAACATCGGCTCTTCCGTTACGAAGCTGCAATACCACAGACATACCAGTAGTACACAGATACCGTTTGCGTTTGGAGGATAAAGATAGAAAAATAGATAAAGAGAGAACTTCAAAGTCTCCTATAAATTATTCACATAAATCAAAGCGCCCCTATATTAAACGGAATCACATTCTTATTAATTTCTCGTATAATAGAAATTGGATCCTCTTATCAGAAGCAGCGATTATTCCGTATTTCAATTCCCATTGTCGCCCTCTAATTTATATTTCAGATATAATTGAAGCGATTTCAATTGAGATTGAATTTGCATTTGCATAAGGTGCTAGAGGGTATGAGGCAGGTGAATATGATGCGATAGTTACATTGTTCCTTACTTATGACATTTTGAAAGGAATATGTCTGATAGAAGAAAATGCTCTTAGTCTATAGAGCTCTTACATCTAAGATCGGAGCATCGAGTCGAGTTTGAATAATGATGAAATTATATAACACTTAAAAGATTTATTTATGTACCTACTTTGGCATTCGATTGAATTTATGCTGGAACTATAACTGGAACTTTAAACTGAAGTTAATTGTGTAGAAACCGAAGGGGTATGGGTTTAATATAACTGCCATGCCCCTAACAGGTTAGCCCGCTACCATCTTAGATTGCATCATCACTTACCATCAGGTGAGATCGCAGTCAAGGGCTAGCTTGTAGTGGATAAAAAAAAAAAAAGTTTACTTCCTTAATACATTTAAAGAGGATTATGGTGATAGATATACGTATAATGATGATCAAGGAAGGAAAGGATTAATCACAAAAGTCCAGGCATAAAACCTAAATGACAATAAAATCAAATTCAAAAAGATTTTTACTCAAATCCTACTCATATTATAAATGTGAAACTTTAGATATTTGTATGTTTGTATGTTTGTTACCCCTTAACACTACAAAGAATGAAGCGATTTGGCTATGGAATGGAGATAGCTTCTGAATTAAGATACAGGTTACATTTAAATACTTCCTCAACCTCAATCAATCATTTGACGACCTCCGTGGCGCATTGTGTAGCGCCACACCTTAACGCGCGGAGGTTCCGGGTTCGATCCCCGGCAGGGTCAATTTGGGAATTTATAATTTCTGAATTTTCCCTGGTCTGGTCTGGTGGGAGGCTTCGGCCGTGGCTAGTTACCACCCTACCGGCAAAGACGTGCTGCCAAGCGATTTAGCGTTTCGGTACGATGCCGTGTAGAAACCGAAGGGGTATGGGTTAAATATAACTGCCATGCTCCTAACAGGTTAG
The DNA here is from genome assembly GCA_923060345.2 of Erebia aethiops. NCBI lineage: Eukaryota > Metazoa > Arthropoda > Insecta > Lepidoptera > Nymphalidae > Erebia > Erebia aethiops. The sequence continues at coordinate 27,638,564 of OV281084.1, read as the reverse complement.
CCCGCTACCATCTTAGACTGCATCATCACTTACCATCAGGTGTGATCGCAGTCAAGGGTTAGCTTGTAGTGGATAAAAAAAAAAAATCAGCAGGTATCAAAATAATTTTTTTTATACACTACAAGTTAGCTCTTGACTGCGAGCTCATCTAATGGTAAGTGATGATGCAGTCTAAGAAGGTAGCGGGCTAACCTGTTAGAGGTATGGCAGTTATATTAAACCCATACCCCTAAATCCACGTCGACGAAGTCGCGGGCATCATCTAGTAAAGTTAGTAAACTAATAGTAGGCACTTCATAAAATAAGAAGTACAAAGAATAGAGATCATTGCGTAGACCAAGAGCAGGCGAACTGAAAACACCGATAAAATATAGGTACGTAACTATGTGAGCCGTGCGAGGTATAAATGAACAGTTGGCGAGAAATATCGCTCGCATAGCTAGATGGATGGCCTGAGATGAAGATAGAACAATACACAAAGAGCTTGTGACTTCCATCGCATTTTTTTATGTTACTGGGTTATTAAGGCATTGAGGGATAGTATACAGTGACATGTGCTATAACGTGGTTTGCCTTGATTTTGCCAAGGTTCTACTTTCATTTTAAAGCGCTGATAGCCTAGTGGTTTAGTCACCCGACCGCCAGTACGGGGTTGCGGTTTCGATCCCCAGCATGCAATTTAAAGATCTAGCCCCACTTAAGATGCAAATATTATTTATTAGTATGAGTTTGCGGGGTCGCGTCGCGCAATGCTTTTCAGTGCCGCGTCGCTTAAGTGGCACCAGCTCCATACAATGATACAACCTCTTCCAAAGAATACTTACCGCTTCATGCTGCGCCGCGCTGCGCCTCTGTAGTGAGGCTAGACCGTAACCTTTTAGAGTTATGTGCGTTTAAAAAAAAAATATTATCACTTGCTTCAAATGGTGAAGGAAAACATTGTGAGGAAGCCTGCATGTTCGAGAGTTCTTCATAATCAGTGTTTTTTTTTTTTTACCACTACAAGCTAGCCCTTGACTACGATCTCACCTGATGGTAAGTGATGATGCAGTCTAAGATGGTAGCGGGCTAGCCTGTTAGGGGCATGGCAGTTATATTAATATATCCCTTCGGTTTCTACACGGCATCGTACCGGAACGCTAAATAGCTTGGCGGCACGTCTTTGCCGGTAGGGTGGTAACTAGCCACGGCCGAAGCCTCCCACCAGGCCAGACCAGGGAAAATTCAGATATTATAAATTCCCAAATGGACCCTGCCGGGACAGCGCTACACACTGCGCCACGGAGGTCGTCAAAATTATTTGTGAATTTTGCAAATCAAATAGATGTTAATCTTGTTCATATTTTAAACCGGCCTTGAATAACGCCGATTATAAATACTACCGACCGGTTGGAATACTACCGAAGGGATTTGGTTCCACAATTCGCATATTATAGGTACGTGGAAAAAAAAAATCTCGGAAATTGAGGGTTTGTGTGGTAATAACTCGCTATCGACGTGGAATTTTTATTGTTTTATTTTGTGTGGGTGTTATCTGGTATAAGTGGCCTTATTTACAGCAGCCATAAAATATTAAAAAAAAAAATTGAACCTTTTAGTCCCGCACTGGCAAGTAGGCTTACATAAAAAAAAGATTCCGACGAATTGAGAACCTCCTCCTTTTTTTGAAGTCGGTTAAAAAAGAATATTACGAGTAAGTATTCTGCAGTAATATTTTAATTTAATTTATTTGAACTACCACCAGAGTTACACGTAGAAAGTATACAAAATGATAAATGACTAAGGCGCTGGGAACACAGACGCAATTCATCTTACAGGTTACTTACATCGTGCAAATTAGAAAAGTAATAACTACGGAGTACATATAATGACTACGGAGGTTGGTGGCTGGCTCTTCGACTATACAGCAAGTACCTACTCATGACACGCTCCCTTACCTTCGTCGCGTTAGATATAGGAATGATGAATAATGAACATTTACTATACTTCCTGAACACACATCGTTTAAAAAACCAAGCACGTATACACAGTATAAAGAAAAAAATGTCTAATGGTCAAAAACAGTGTGTTACTCACCTTTATGTGGATCCACGAACATTATCGTGACAGAACAAAACGTTGGCACAGACGTTTCACGCAGACAGCACAAGAGACCGATCTAAGTTTGTTTTTGGTCTAAACCTATATCATTATGTAACAGATGCCACGAGAAAAATTTAAAACATTGATAATCTTTACAACAACTTAAAAGTTGTAAATACTGAGTCATTGAGCAAAAAACCGGACTTTATGAGCCTACTAGTATTTGCCTAACAAATCCTACTAATAATGATAGAAGCAAAATGACGCATAAGACATAGAAAGAGGACTAGCAAGTTGTAATAAAACCTGTTTTCTTTTCCACCGCCATTTCTCAGTACTAATCAAAACTGAAGCCGTAAAATCAAAGTTACTCACAAGTTATCCGGAAAGCAAATCTCTCTTGTATCCTACTTTAGCCCTCAGTCCAGTAGCGGACTAAGGGTGACGATCAAAGTCAGATTAGGATAAAGGCCTATAAACATTGAGTAGTAGGTACTTTGAAATATCGAATAATATGTTCAGTAAATAAAATCAGTTCGGATGGGGCCATAGTAACAACAGCAATATTACGATTATTATAGTTTTTGTAGAATTAAATAAGGCTTTTGTAGGAGACTTTTATCCAGGTTATGGGATCCATCTTAAAACAAAAATGACTATCAAACGAATACTTACCTTTAAATCTCAATATTTATACTAACCCGACAAACAAAAACTACAACTGTAACTATTGATAAAGGCATTGTAAAATAAACATTGTAACAGGCAAAAAAAACGCTTGAAAATGCTTTATTATTTAAAAAAAAGGCGCTCGCTTCGCTTTGCTTGTATTCATTCATGATTAGAAATTCCTTTACGCGTTATGAGGAAGAATTTCTGTAAAATATATAGAGGCAGTATGGACTTGTTGGTATTTTACTTTCAGTGAAATTAAAAGAAATAGTTTTCGCTCACTTTGATCGCGCATATAAACGTGAGTATATTAATCAGCTATACTTAATGATTTCCGTGACATTTTTTGTAGGAGCAAGCACGCTTTATCTCTTCCAACTAAATTCATACTATGTGAGCATCATCTACTACATAATTGTTGATGCACAACTCAAACTATTAGATGGATTGGGCTGAAATTTGACATACAGATACCTGTTATGATGTAAGCATCCGCTAAGAAAGGATTTTTGAAAGATCAACCCCTAATAGAGTAAAATAGGGCTTTCAAATTTTTACGAAAATCGAGCAAAGCTACAGGGAAAAGCTAGTATATAAAATATAAAATGGTTAACAGACAGACACACAGACAATTTTCCTATTCATAATGTTATTATTTCCCTTACGAACACCTTCGGGAGTTAAAAAATATAGGAGAAAACCATAGATAACGGGGGCCTCATTTTAATGATGCCCCTTCGGGCAACGTGCTAAGTCCACCACACCCTCAGTTCGGCTTTAGAAACCACCCCGCGTATACGTCATAAATCTCCATTCCCACCTTGGACCTAAATTTAAGTATGACACTTATTTTACATAATATAAAGTAATCCAATTTTTTTGATTGTTTACAGCTTTGCGCTCCACGATTATCTTATTTCCCTATACTTCTAGATTTGCCATTACGTAAATTTAAAGACTGTGTTAAACAGCATTTGTTAAGTCGAGCTTATTACACTATCGATGAATTTCTGAATGACAAAGTTGCATGGAAGCAACCGGGCTCGCATCCAGTGACCCACAAGTCAGTGTAATACTTGTAATGTAATATAGGTATGTGTTGTATTGTTACTTATTGTAACCTAATTCCTCTTTAAGAAAGGAGCAACTGCTGAGAGAAGAATCAGCTAGTAATCTACTTCTCAGTAGAATCAGCTTTCCGAACTGGTGGTAGAGTCTTGACGTATCATAAGTGTCACAAGTTTTCCTACATGAAATAAATCATTTCATTTCATTTCCTTTCATATACTTATATATCTATTGTGTATAGGTATGAAAGGGGAAGTTAACTGACGGACAATCTATTTTTAAAATACGAAATCGTGTTTTCATATTATTTCTGTCTTTTCTTTTCACGAGGGTGCATAATATGTTATGAGAGCGTTTATTGTAGAGTCGTACTCGGCATCGCATAAAGGATTTAAGTCAAACTACTTAAATCACTTGACTATTCAGTGGGAATCGTCAGGTGATCTTCTTTGTCATCCGTTGTCCTAGCTGACTCGTTTGGTCTAGGAGCCGGATATATCGATACCTTCACCGATCTGTTAACCAGATGAAACCTACTTTTTATTTATATTTAATAATAGTTAAATACGCCTAAAATTGGTTGCCTATCAAAATCCGGTCCAGGATATTTTTAAATTAAGTAATTTTAATTACTTTTTTACAAGTTTATATAGTAGTATGTGTGTTTGTTATAGTAGTGTGGTAACTAGAAACGGCCGTAGTTTTTCACCAGACCAGAACAGAGATAATTCAGAAATTATAAATTCCAAAACGAACCCGGGAAAGGTCCCGGGTTGGTTTCCCGGTACGATAAGATCACATTCGCGGATATTTTTTTTTCATATTATCAACATAGAACCTTTAAGCCTTTCAATATTCAACTATTTAAAAGTATTCAGTGTTAAATGTCGCTCCTCATCCCTCATGGTAAGTATTTGTTGGAACTGGAACGTTACTACCATCGCATAAAGCAATATTATTTTAATATTATTGACGTTCGCGTTTTAGAATGATAAACCTTATTTGAGAGATGTCAAGGTACGTGACATAAAATTGTCATTTTCAAATTATACTGCTTTATGCGATGGTAGTAACCCCACTGCGTTTCGTTTCTATTTTTAATTGCACAGGTCAACGTTCATTATTTCAGTGAATCCAGCGGTAAATACTTTACTACGGATTGTTTTTAAAGCTTAAAGTATAGTGGATTTAAATGCAAAAGGAATTACAATTTAAGTTTAAACACGCGGACAAAGTCGCGGGCATCATCTAGTTGTACATAATGTATCATGTTTGTTTTGTGAACAAGTAATAATAATAAAAAAGTAGTACAGAGCATTTTATTTACTCGTAGCATCAAATACTTAAAGCTGAAATGTAACCATACTCCGAACTCAATAAGTATAAAAGAAAATCTTGCATATTTCAAAAGAAATCCGCGGAAGGAAATTGAGCTAACGACTTGGTTAATTATATTAAGGAGCTGAAAGCAGCGAAAGAATTCACGCTGAGGTTGAAAGCTCGAAGGCTATGAAAGAGAAAAATGTGCTGCTTCTGTAGAACCTAAACATTTAATTAGCTATTCATTGCGAAGTACACAATGTATGTCTTATTTATAGTTGGTTAAAGGTCATAGTTTCGCTGTACTTGAGCAAACTGTCCATGGATATACCCACAGAAATCAGAACAGCTATAGAAGTTTCAAAGAAGCATGGAGTTTTCGTCGCGCCAAACACGACAAAACCATCATTGCACATTATTCTAACAACTGATTTATTTGGATATTGTATAGCATAATTTTGGTCATACAAACGTACATAAATCTAAATATTATATATAAATCACGTGTCACGTTGTTTGTCCGCGATGGACTCCTAAACTACTTAACCAATTTTAAATTAAATTATCACACCGTGTGCAGTTTGATTCAACTTGAAAGATAGGATAGCTTACAACTTAATTTATAGCCGCAATATTATTTTATGTCGGATTTGCAGTGTAAGACGGAGAAAAAACGGTCGAACGAAAACGTTTCTTACGAAAAGCTCATTCCACGCGGACGAAGTCGCGGGAATCAGCTAGTATACCTATAAAATTTTATATATTTGTTTGGAATCCCTCATAGATTATTATATTATGGGAATATATTACTGCAGTGCCAATAATATTTATTACATACAATTACGTGTCAAATTGAGAACCTCATTTTTCTAAGTCTGTTACAACTTCAGGAATGATTATCTCGACGAGAAAACGCAGCGTTGGCAGACCTGGGAGGGATGTTTCAAGCTTTGGAGCTTCGAATTGACCAGCGCGAGCGCATCGTTATTCGTTACCTAGTCTCCTAGCGCGACGATCCATCAAATCCAATAGATCAAGCTGGTACTTGGCAGAGCCATCCCATAGATGGCTGGAGTCCATGCACGATTGATGATCAGATCCATGTTACTCTGCTGCTGAAGCGTTTCAAGGCTTGACTACATTTGACGTCTTTTTTACCCTCGACGAAACGGAGACGGTATATGTGTTTGCCCTAAGAGGTTGTGTGTTTGTTTGTTTGTTTGTGCACTTTTTTGTTACCGTTTTCCTGGAAAACTACTGGACCGATTAATATGCGGTTTTTTGCATTAGCTATGTATAGCTTGTGAGAAGGTTCTTAGATATATTTTAGGACCATAGACAACCAAGCTGAGCTGTAGTCTATGATTTTAATTTTTCAATATGTTACCATTTATCTCAAAAAGTACTGGGCCGATTGAGATGCGGCTTTTTGCATTAGATATGGATAATGCTTTAAAATCTTGTGGTAAGGGGGTTGCTGCCATCGTTTAAAGCAATATTATTTGTAAATGACAGTTTTATGTCACGTACATTGACGTCCCTAAAATAAAGAGTATATAATTTTAAAACACAAACGTCAACAATATTAAAACAATACGGCTTGCGATCGTAGTATGCCCACATAATAGGGTAGTATGCCCCCAGATACATTTCTGTTACGTTATTAACGGCCGCTTGCACAAGTACATGATTTTAAACTGATTTACGAGTAGTTCAATTTTGTCATGTTGTCCCTTTTTGGCAAATGCATATTGTAGTTCCCAAAAAGGGATAGTATTAAAATATATTAAAAATAATAGTATTAAAAAGAGTACTTGTGCAAGTTTTGATAAAATTAACTTTTCTGTGATTTCAAAGTCAGTCATTCACTCCCAGCACTCTGGCTAGAGGTTACAGCTATGTCCGACAGATTACAGAGAGCATTAGTAGGTACCCAAATTGAAATCTAGGAGCGAACGACACTTGAGACTTAAAGCCTGGATTTATTGATGTCAGTTAAGCACAAAGCAGACATTCATTCCCAAAGAATGGAATTTCATTTCATTTCATTTGGAGAATAGAGAGTGCGGCTGTGTCTACACACATTTTAGAAGAGATCGTCTTGCGATCGTCTGAGAGAACTGGCATGAATTGCAATGAATTACAGGCCAATTAGTGGAAGATTTTTACGTATTAGATCGCGATTGCCTACTATTTATATTGAACTAGATTATGCTCCCGACTTCGTCCGCGTTTAATGCCCCCGGGAACTCCTTAATTTTTTGGTATAAAAAGGAACCTATACCTGCACCAAATTTCATCAAAATCGGTTAAAAATATAGGCAATGAAAGCGTCGCAGACAAACAGACAGACACACTTTTTATAATATTAGTATGGAAGACTATGGATTTTGGGTTTTCCATGACCGTGGTCCTTCGGTCTTCAGGATACAATACAGTATTATTTCATCTAAGAAGCTCAATAAGAAGTTTTTATGTGTTGTTTTTGTTACAGGCTTTATGCTAAGCTCGTAGCAAAACAAAGTCGGTGCGGTACTTAGCTGAAGATGTAAGCGACAAGAAAAACTGCGCCCGGCGGCAAGTACGCGCGCGCCGAGCGTTTCATTAAAACTTTGTAGGAGAATTAAATTACGCGGACAAAACAAATCCTTTTAGTACTTTCGTACATTAACGGTGGGAGACCTCGGTCGCGTCACATAGTAAAAAAATAAAGTCAGCTCGCTAAGTCTGTTTACCTCTGTGAAATGCCTCGTTGGTCTAGTGGTTAGCATGTTCGAATGTGGTTCGAATTCCGGGTCTCCACTACAGCCTATTAACGTCCCACTGAGTACAGGCCCTCAATCACATAGGAGAGAGGGAATTAGAGCTTAGGCCCACCACGCTGCTCCATTGCGGGTTGGCGGGCTTTAACGACTATTATCATGGAAAGTATTGGGTCTTTCTGACCAAAAATTCTCAGCACTAGCCCGGAGTTAGGAGGTTGGCGGTGTTTCACCCCGTGCCTCGGAGAGCACGTAAAGCCGTCGGTCCTGCGCCTGATCTCTCTCCAATTATGTCGGATTTTCATCTATCGGGCTATAAGAGTAAAGGAACAGAGAGTGCACCTGTGTTTGCGCACACACTTGTGCACTACAATATCTCCCGTACAGATGGCTAATTTCTCTGGAGATTGGTCGCCGTGACTGAAATTCGGTTAGTAGGACATTATTATTATTTACTAACGAATGCCCGCGACTTCGGCTGCGTGGTTTGAGGTTTTTTGGTTCCCGCGGGAACTCTTTAATTTTCCGGAATAAAAAGTAGCCTATTGCTATTCCAGACTATAATCTATCTCTGTACCAAATTTCAGCGTGATTGAGTAACAAACATCCATACATCATCTAGTCATACATCCATCCATACAGCCATCCAAACTTTCACATTTATAATATTAGTAAGATTACCTCTGTACCTTCTTATGTATCATAAATCTCCTACTGGGCCCCAGTGGCATATTTTTTACCCATTTCATCGCTTTAAAGCTAACTACAGCTTGCATTTGTATGGAATTATCAAGCGCTTGATGACAGATGACACCTGGCGCCCGATCAATTCCATACGAATGGTAGATAACTCTAACGCGATCAAATAGTTAAAAAACTCACACTCGGTCCGCAGAACAATCTGTGAGAGTAAGGGAATAGAAAGTACACCACCACAGATCTTCGCAGTACAGTTTGCGTTACTTTTTTACACATTATTAAAAAAATAAAATGGCCGCCAAAGCAAATAGTTATTTTAAGGTAACCGTATTAATTATTCTTTTATATAGGCCTATTTTTATACGCTTGCTTGCTTACTTACACTATACCTTGTGCCAAATAACTTTCAAACATAGGATTTCGTGTGCGTTTTAAGAATTTCATCTGCAAATAATTAATACATAATTAATACAATAATTAGTACACGCACTTTATTTTACTAAATACCTTTATCCCAGTGTGTTTTTTCGCTAAAATATTAATCTGAAACGTCTTTTATCTCAGGTATTATCTAAAAATACGGGCGCGTTACACGGCACGCCAAAGGTCGGCCGTTAATCCAGTTAACACGCCGTTAAGTAGAAACAATGGCTGCCCAATGTGGCCAAGCCCCTTTTTTATTTGCCAATGACAGATTTGAACTTGAAAACTTTTTAGACGGCCTCCGTGGTGGAACAGTGTCCATTGCGGCTGTGGTCCAAAAATATAGCTTGTTGTAATTATATTTTTAAGAGGCACGCCAAAACTAGGCCAAGATTTCACGTTTTTAGTCAAACAATGCAAAGAGCGTGCGAAAGAATAGATTTATGCAATGTAGTGTATAATACAGAGATGATAATTAATTAATATTGGCCGCAGCGGTATAAATAGTCTAAAAATTTATGCCTGTTTAGTTTTTGTTTTTATTTTATTTTTCATATATTATTATACTAGCAACGCGGTCACCGGGTCAGATAATTTTGTGGGACTGTACCTTGTCATTAAAAAGACATAATACGTATTATTTATACCTATGATGCTGTTGATGCATCATGTCATACTCATACTAATATTATAAATGCGAACGTGTGTTTGTTTGTTGGTTTGTCATTCAATCACGACGCAACGGAGCAACGGAACGACGTGATTTTTGGCATATTTATAGTTGAGGACCTGGAGAGTGACATAGGCTACTTTTTATCCCGGAAAATTAAGAAGTTCCCGCGGGAATAAATAAAAACTTAAACCACGCGGATGAAGTCGTGGGCATCAGCTAGTAACTAATAAAATTGCAGGGAAGCTCTTCACGGTTCTCGAACAAAACTAAACAAATCAAAATTTTGGAGCATTTTTATTGAGATACATATTTGTATCGAGATAATTGCAGCCAACGTGTCCGATACGTCATTATACATTTAAATTAAAGACCCAAAAATAACATAGTACATGTATTTAAATATGAAAGTTATTGTATTTATAGTTATCAAATTAACAGCTTTAAAAAAATCGCAAAAATTCAATCATATCGTGATCTATAAAGACCAATAACTTGAAAAGGAAGCTTCAAAGAGAGATTGTATCTATCTTAAGAATAATTAAAATCGGTTTCAACAAACTCACGTTAATGAATTTCCGCAAAAACGTGTAAACAGAATATAATATCTCCGATTACGTTTTAATGCGGACCCCTCAAAACTCGAACGAGGCAGGAAGGCTTCATTAATCGTGAAAGTTCGGCGTTTATAAATACACTTTTGTTGAAAATTTTAATTCTTTGTTTTGCTTTGGTAAGAACCACCGATAGTTAAGCTGTGCGTTGATAGATCAGTCAGTCAGCCAGTCAGTTAACTTTTCATTTTATACATATATTTAGACAAATCAAAATATAGGTAATTTTATTACAAACGCGATGGTATAGCATTGGGTACAATAAACTTATCAAAAAAGAATTATTAAAATTAATTAATTCAAAAATAGCCTGCAGCGGATTTTGATAGGCAACCTATTTAAGGCGTATTTATCTATTATTAAATAAAAATAAAAAGTAGGTTTCATCTGGTAAAAAGATCGGTGAAGGTCGTGCAGTATTAACCGATTTCACATTATTAAAATAAAATAAAAATTATTTCCATAGTTTTCAAAAAAAAATCGCAAAATAAGTCATTTTCTCGTGTAGGTACGTCGTATTCCTCATTACTAAGGGTCCTCTCCATTAATCACATAATGGTAGGTGTTTTCTTGGGATAATAATGCGGTGAGTCCCCACGTCCATCCGCATACGACTCGACTAAGAATATTAAACTCTTAGGTTTTCGTAACGATTATTATTAGGTTGATGTTAGTGATAATAACCAGGACAGATGGTTTAACGTGCTCTCCGAGGCACGGAGGATACGAAAATGGTAAATTTGAACGTCCCAATTCGTTCACCCATCCAGTTACCGACTTGGGTCAACGTTGCTGGACAATTGCAATCGACCAATATGCGTTGTCACAACTCGGCCATTTGTCCCTCACAAGTCATATTATGGCCTGTTAAATAAATGGGCCCTGAATCCAAGCAGACGAGACGAATTGACACACATACACTTTCGCATTTATAAAAATAAGTATATTTTTAAGTCAATAATAATATATATCAGGGTTAAGCGCAAAACGATTATTATATTTTAATGATCCAACCTAATTGAATATATTAATTAATATTAAATTATCTTGGACACAAATTAGTTTATCGATACTTTGTTTCCAAGATACTTTTTGAGCTTTGTCAAGGCAAGGACAGTAAATACAACTCATATATTTTATTTTTGGATTACTCCAAAATATTTTACAAGTAATACTTACACGTAATACAATGCTACTAAAATAAATTTTAATATCAATTGCCTGATTATTACAAATATTGTACGCCGTTACGGCTAATGTACTGGACTCTTTTTTATAACCTAACATCTTATGTACTTAGTACTTACACATATTATGCATATAAAGAATATTCTATTCTAAGTTACTCATGTACGCTACTTACGCAAAATCTTAAAAGTGTAATCGTGGCCTTAGGGCAGGGGTCGGCAACCTTTTGAGTCGGAAGAGTCAAAAATTACAATTTACAAAATTTCAAAGTTTTAAAGAGCCACAAAAATTTTTCTTGTCAACAATAACTATAAATAAAGGTTTTGATAAAAAAAACTAATCTATTTATTCATGAGAAAAATATATATTTATTCAGATATAAGAAGTGATTTTTCACAACAATTTGGATATATTATTATTAGATAATCACTTATTATTTAAGTATTTATTAAAATAAAACAATAAAACATTTATTTACAACATAACTTGTACTTTAAAAACAAAGAATTGAGCAAACAAATTCAATGGGAGCGTTGGCTTTGCAAGGTTTTAGAATGTTTGGATAAATTTGGCTCATAACTTGTTGTGTTAAGTTTTAAACACGACTCTAAATTTTCATTTGTTAGTTAGCTTAACGCTTGCTTGCACGAATATGTAAAAAAGCCACAGCTTCACATGCAAAGAGCCGCATGTGGCTCGCGAGCCGCAGGTTGCTGATCCCTGCCTTAGGGGGATGGCAAAAGATTGGCCGGTAGAAGTCCCTATAAGACAGCAGACCGTGTCCAGCAGTGGGCGACGATGAAACGGTGATCTCCCATGCCGTCATCGTTATAAACCATTCTAGTTTTAATCTTGCAACTTGCATTAATAATACACAGAGATTTAACAGCTTACTAAAGCATAAATTTATGCAGACAGACATAAACTTGACGGCGTTTGCATAAAGTAGCAGCTCATTAGAATGATATATGATAACGACAACAAATTGCTTCGTGCCTCGCGAGACGAAATTACGTCAGACGACGGATTCAACTGGATTATTTATTCATGTTGCTCTTTCTTTGATAATCATGGCATAAAGCATCATAATAAGGACGTAATAAGATAGAGTCCATCAAACTTATCTGGCCCGGTGTCAGCATTGCTAGTATCTATGATAATATATTATACTAATTTCTAATATACTAATATTATAAATGCGAAAATGTGTTTGTTTGTTGGTTTGTCCTTCAATCGCGCAACGGAGCAACGGATCGACGTGATTTTTGGCATGTCACTTTCCAACTAAAACAAGTTGAGGCCCTGGACAGTGACATAGGCTACTTTTTATCCCGGAAAATTAAGGAGTTCTCGCGGGAATCAAAAAAACCTTACACCACGCAGTCGAAGTCGCGGACTGGAATGTAAACAGTTGGCTAGACCGGTTTAGTTTGTAGTCTTAACTAATTAACGTCGTGGACCGTAAAACAAATCCATGACCATATCCATATTAATCCATACTATAATATTATAAATGCGAAAGTGTGTCTGTCTGTCTGTCTGCTACGCATTCCCGGCCCAACTGCTCAACCGATTTTGATGAAATTTGGAACATTCAATTTGATTTAGATAGGACATAGGCTTTATTTATCCCGGAAAATTGAAGAGTTCGCGCGGAAATTAAAATACATCAATCGCACGACGAAGTCGCGGGCATCATCTAGTAATATATATATGTTCACGTACCTACTCCTAAAATTCGAGTAGCTGTGTTTCATACGTTTTTGGGGATCGTCCTTTTGGGAGTTTATTTTTACCTATAAAATATTTTGTTCCGGCGTTCGTTAGCCGAGCACATTGCACCCCGAGCGGCAATTTATCCTTCTAGCCTAATTAGGTTCTGAAACGAGCTCTATTTATATTCTACGAGCCATCTACGTCCACCGCGGTAGATAGGTTGATCGAATGCGTCCCAGTTACTAGAACCCTGAGTGTAAGCTACTATATGTTGGGTCTAGACGTGTGATCCCAACGTCCATTGCATCTTTTGAACAACAAGAAAGATGTCATAACAACATGCACTGAACTGATAGCGCCTGACAAACAACTCGACACTATATGGGCTATGAGTACGGAACCCTAATTAACAATTTTCGGATTTTAGCTCCGCCCATTGCCACTTCAGCTGAAAGACTCCTCTCGCTATGTCAGTTGATCTGGTTCTGCTATTGATCTCCTCACTTGAAGTTTGATCAAGCTGGATCACGTTGAGCTTTCATATGAGGTCCATAGTAGGTAACCAAGCTTCAGGTCACGTTTCAAGTCATGATTACCAATTAATAAACTCAAGAGACTCTTCGAACTTTGTTAGTTGCTGATTCTCCAACGGATTTCCTCACTTTCAATTTGATTGAGCATAGATACTCAAAACATAGGTCTCTGCAGCGCCTGCAGTGACCCTGCAGTGACCCTGGCTCACTGTATCGGGTCCATTATAGTAAACGATCAAAATTCAGAGCAGTTATAAGTCGTGGCAACGCGTACTGTTCGAAGACTTTAATCTTGGCACTGAGGAATTTTGGAAAAGAAGATGTCATGGAGTTTCCCAATTACTTCCCAGCCGAGTTAGATTCGGCGAAAAGTAGAGTGAGTCGGTAAGTTTGTATGTATTTTGGGAGTTTAGTTTTATCTACAAAATATTTTGCACCGGGTGCTAACCAACGAATTTAAGCGGCAATTTATTCTAGCCTAATTAGATTCTGAAACGAGTTTTATTCATATTCTACGAACCTTGTACATTAACCGAGGTTGATTGGTTCATCGAAAGCGGTACTTTGCGGGATTCCCAGATACTACAAGTAATTTTAAGGCTTTTATTGATTGGACAAGTGTTAAAATGTAATGTATTATTATTATACTGTGATGATATGATGATCTTAATGGTAATGATTTCATGATGAATTCGTTAGCATGTTCAACTGCGGATGGCGAGATTCTGGGTTTGATTGCCGGGTATAAAGAATCCCGACGTGATTTTGTTTTGATTCCCAGGTATAAAAAAGAAAATACATACCGAGACATGTTTGGAAACATGAACTTGTCTTTGCTGACGCAAAAGCAGTTAAAATCTTTATAAAAAGGAAACTGACTAATCTTTCAACGCGAAACTAAAACTACTAAACGGATCGGGCTGAAATTTTGCAAATAATGACGCGTAAGAAAGTATTTTTGAAAATTCAACCCCTAACACGATTAATGCCGCGGGCAAAAGCTAGTGTAGAGGTGAATTAATTGCCTACATAATAATACCTGTATTATTTATTTATTGAAAGTAGGTAATAACTCTTGTATCGGACATTAATCACCGCTGCATGCAACGCCCGTTGAGCATAATTGAGTTGTGATTGAGAGCCACACGCCGCGTTGAGCAATTTAAAATAAACTTGATAATTACGGTGCACTCAATATTATCCATACTCATATTACAAATGCGAAAGTGTGTCTGTCTGTCTTCTATTCATTTTTGAATTTTAATTTTTTTTATTTTGGTATAAAAATAGGCTACTTGGAGTTTGAAGTTTAAGTATAAAAACTTGAACCACGCGGACGAAGTCGCAGGCCAACAAAATACAAGAGTAATTTCATAAACTTCCACATTCGACTTGACTAAGGCAAGGGCTATTATATTAACCAGGAACAGTTTTACTTGCTCTCCGAAGCATATTGTAGCAAACAAAGTAGGACCACCCCGTTTCAGACTTGGATCAATGTTGTTTTACCAACAGGCTACAAGTCATTAAAACGGAAAAGTCTGCGAGTTCTCGAAATAAATAATATTATCTCGAATACAAAGTTAGAGTGCCCAGATACAACGTTATTTCGTAGGCGTATTACAACTGTAATTCCATAGCAGCGGATTACAGCTGTAATTTTATACCAGCAATAAGGGGGACACGTGATCAACCCTTATCAGAGTAAATTGGCCGCCCTAAATAACTCTATACGCACGAAACTTGCTCTGGAATTCGAGATTAGGATAAGTTTTGGAATTTGCCCTTCGTCCGGGAATCGTCCACTAAAAGTTGATTAGTTAGATTTTGTGATTTGTAATGAAATGCTCATAACTTGGGCCACTAATAAATATTTTTATACTGGATGATGCCCTCGACTTCGCCTGCGTTAACTAAGTAGTCTATGTGTCCGGAATGAAAAGTAGCATAATATATCCTTCCCCGAGAAAAATTTATTAAAATCGATTGAAAAGATCGTTCATGCATACCAGAGTGCTAACAGACAGACAGACACACTTTCGCATACAGTACTTGTCACGTGCGAGGAGATGGCTTACTACCATCGCTTTAAGCAGTATTATTTTAATATTGATAAACGCTCTTCTTTCAAAATTATAATCTCTAGTATATAGACGTCAAGGTCCGTCATATTTTAAAACATAAATTTCAAAAGAATACTGCTTTAACCGATAGTAGTAAGCTGACTGGTATGATTGCCGCCCAGTGATAGCCTATAAATGAAATTAAAAATAATATTTCAGAAACAAGTTAAAACAACACTTTAATTGAATCCGTTGCAATAAAATAAGAACTTTATTGCTACTGTGGACTATTAAAACGTGTCTTATCAATTGTATATGTATTAAAAACAAAATTGAGTGCTGTTCGTTTCAACAAAAAATAAAAAAATAGAATGTACTTATTTATCATCGGCTTTTGCCGCCGGCTTCGCTTGTTAGATTCGATTTTCATACAAATTTCAAACCCCCTTTGGGGTTGAATTTTCAAATATCCTTTCGTAACGGACTACATCATAATAGCTATCTGTATGCATAATTTCAGCCCGATCCGTCCAGTGGTGTGAGCTGTGCGTTGATAGATCAGATTCAGTCAGTTTAGCTGGTTACCGTGACTTTTTTCGTTAGGATTTCCTAAATTACTGACTTATGGGCCATTGAACATTTTTCGGCTTTTGGAAACTTTTTATTTTGAAACTAGAGTAGTGCTATTTATTATGTTTTTATTTATGACAACCGCGTGAGCATTAAAAATGTAGATTAGCAATAATAATCTCTAATAAATTATAGGACTAAATACATAAGGCCGTTGGACTTGAGATGTTACAAATTCTCTCTGGAGCCCTGATCATCGGTTGAAATGAAATGAAAATTAAAATACACTTTATTGATGTGCAAACTAGATACAAAACAGAAAAACATACATTAAAGGAAAACGCTTGAAGTGCTTGGGTCATTCCAATATATAAATAAAAGGAGAAACTGACTGACTGGCATAATAATAAATCAAATCAAATCAAATCAAAGAACGTTTATTCAATTTAGGTAGGTATATGTACTACACTTATTGCGGTTATTTATAATATATACGAGTAACTATATAATGGTGATAATCAGTACGACATCTTAAACTAAAGCTACGAGGGTTCCAAACGCGCACTGGTCTGAGAAGAGCCCACAACAAACTCAGCCGGGGGTTTTTTTTTTCATTATCACCATTTCACAATCATATCAATATAGATAAAAATATAATTTTAAATACCAAAATTCGGTTACAAGTATCCGTCCTTATGATTTCCTTATAAAGCACTCCAATTTAGATTACCTCGATTTAACTTGCCATAATTTAAGTATCATTAAAATACAATTTGGAACAAAAATGGTTATAAATGGAATATACAGTTAAAGTAACAGTTTTAAAATTTTGTCAGTGTTATAATGACTCTCGATTAGGTCAGTGAAAATGATGTTCTTTATATTATTAATTTTTTGTTTATTTGTGGTATTATTAATATTAAAAAATAAAAATAGAAATTATTGGACAAAACGTGGAATTGTGCAAGTAAACTCAAATGCCTGGCATTTTATGTTAGGTAAATGTTCACTATCGGAAATATATAAGAATATATACGATAGCCATCCCACACAGGATTGCGTTGGGACATTTATTGGATTCAAACCAGTGTTGATTTTGAGAAATTTGGAAGACATACAAGCGGTTTTACAAAGTGACTTTCATAGTTTTTACGGTCGGGGATATAAAACGAATCCAAAAGACACTCTGGCTGATAATCTGCTTTTGATAGATGATTACGCCCGATGGAGACTAGTGAGGAACAAAATCACACCAGTTTTTACTGCATCGAAACTGAAAAATATGTTCAGTACAGTGGAACAATGTGCATCGGATTTTGTAAAGTTTATCAAATTGAATCCTAATGCAAAAGAAAACGTTTTTGAAGCACTGCATACGTACACTTCAGCGTCAATTAGTGCATCTGTGTTTGGCATAAATGCCCAATCACCAAATACAATGACAAACCCGATATTAGACTTTGGTTGGAGTTCTGCGGAATCGTTTTTAATTTTTAACATAAAGTTCGCCATGATGTATATATTCCCAAAATTGTTTAATTTTCTCAATTTGAAAACATTTGGTGAACACAAAAATTTCATAGTTGGAATGGTAAGAAAAGTTTCAAATAGTCGTCGTCTTAGTCATGAAAAGAGGCATGATTTCATAGAAACTTGTTTGGAGTTACAAAGCCAAGGTGTTATGCGTGATCCTTCAACTGGGTTTGAACTAAATGCTAGTTATGAACTACTAGCTGCACAGGCATTTTCATTCTTCATGGCCGGAGTGGATACATCTGCTAATATGATTAACTTCACACTGCTAGAATTATCAAATAATCGAGTAATCTTGAAGCGGCTTCACGGTGAAATAGATAGAGTTTTCGACCACTGTCAAGAGAAAGTAACTTATCAGGAAATACAAAAAATGGAGTACTTGGAAATGGTAATAAATGAGTCGATGAGAAAGTATCCACCAATAGGACTAATGCAACGAATGTGCATGAAAGATACCGTCCTACCTTCAAGAAACATCAAAATTGAAAAAAATACTCTTGTTATCGTCCCCATTTACGGATTACATAGAGATGCAAAATACTTTACTAAGCCTGAAGAATTTGATCCAGAAAGATTTAGTGCTGAAAACATTTCAAAAATAGTTAAATTGAGCTACATACCATTTGGTGAAGGAAATCGTATATGTATAGGTAAGTCACGAAAAACAAGCGGCTCAGATACAGAATAATGAATTCAACAAAATAATCGAGTTTAATACTCGTTTATCGTTATCTCAGTCTGCGTCGGGTTCCCGATTGCTGTGAATACGAAATCTCGCCATGTGCCTTCTACTTCGTGTCTTATACCCAGCTATCGAGAGTGTAGATTTGATTCGACCTATGCATCGGGACCAACGAATGTATACGCACCTCTTACTTTTCGGAGTTATGTGATTTAAAAAAAAATTAAAACATATCACTTGTTATAACGGTGAAGGTAAACATTCGTGAGACTGAACTGCACGCCTAAGAGTTTTTCATAATGTTCTCACCCGCGTGTGAATTCTGCTAATCTGCGTTTGGCCAGCGTGATGGACTATTCCTTACCCTTCTCATTTTGAATGGGGACCCGTGTTCAGTAGTTGGCCGTCAATGGGTTGTTGATCACGATGATGACGATAAACGCCATAATGAGACCTCGGGTACGAACACATACATACTTTTCAAAGTTGTGTCTCTCGTTTGGCCAAAATGCTAGTTCAAAAAGCACCTCTAATAGCACGATAGTGCTTGGTTGATAGCCTATGATAGGATGTTTCAAACCCGATGCGTTGGATTAATGCGTGTGTACATAAGTGTAAATTAATATTTTAATCGGAGACAAATTCTACAAAAGCAAATGGACCTTTAAAAGAAAATGGTAACATTAACGTTATGTTTATTTTCAGGCGCCCGATTTGCACATCTGCAAATTAAGACAGGGCTGGCGTGGTTATTACGGAGATACACAATAAAAGGATACAATTATACCTCGGAAAGCTTTGAACCGAATTTCTTTGGCCTTCGAGATTCTAAGACGCGGTACGACTTGATTGCCAGAGACTAATTAGTAGTAATACTGTAACTATTGTATGAAATGTGTAGAACGCTTAAAGATAATATATTAACTCTATGGTAGAACGGATATTCCAGCACACGACAGGAGTTGAGTTCTATGAGGATATCAAAATGTATGATTATTATGATACTGTGTAGGATATAAGCATATGGATAATAGAGATAATTTGTTTATTAAATAGTTTTTAAAAATAAATTTAAATCTCAATTCTCAGCCATTAAAAATATTGTTGCTGCTTCTCAAATAGAATATTTAAGTCGCCGAACTCATGATTTTATTCATATCCTAGTAATTTGTAGTAGAAGTGAGCGTGATCAATACTATCTATACTTTACTAATCTTACTAATATACTAATATTATAAATGCGAAAGTTTTGATGGATGTATGGATGTTTGTTACTCAATCACGCCCCAACTGCTGAACGGATCTGGATTAAATTTGGCATATAGATAGGTAGTCTGGAATAGCACATAGGCTACTTTTTATCCCGGAAAATTGAAGAGTTCCCGCGGAACCTCTATCCACGCAAACGAAGTTGCGGGTACTAGCTTGTTTAGTTATAAAACAGGTAAGGCTGAATGACAGTAAATAAACGTAATTTGGAAGTATTTCTAAGCAAGTGTTTTTTAATGTACATAATTTATTATATTAACATGGACCTCAAGCATGCCAATAATAAAAAATATATTTAAGCTACCAAGACTTTTATAACCGCCTAGTAGTTTCTTACTGCTTCTTTGTTGTTGTTGTTGTTTAGTGTGTGGCTTTTGTTTGTGCCAGCACAGCACAATTTACTTCGCCAATGTCGCGTTTACTGCTTCTTTTTAAAAGAAAAGAAATTAATTTCTACCCTATTTGAGAGGTCACTTGACAATTTAGAAGCACTTATAAAAGTGAATTTGTATAAGATTTTGTTTTATTTCTAGTAATATATTAATCAAATTCATTAAAGAAATTGTATTTTATATGATTCGTTTGTACCTAAATCAAAGTGTCATAAAAAGTGATCCTAATACTAAATGCAAAATCCATACTAATAAAATTATAAATGCGAAAGTGTTTCTGTCTGTCTGTCCATCTGTTCAACCGATTTTGATGAAATTTGGTATAGGGCTAGCTTGTATCCCGGGGAAGGACATAGGCTACTTTTTATCCAGGAAAATTAAAGAGTTCCCGCGAGTACCAAATAATCCTTAATCCACGCGGACGAAGTCGCGGGAGTCATCTAGTCCTGTCCTTATGGACACGATAATGAGAGTCCTATCTTATGTGAAACAAATTCATGAAATAAACCATCAAAATCCACCCATTACCGGCTCAATACTGAGCACGGTTTTAACTATAGTCCACCACGCTGGCCAAGTACGCATTGGCAGCTTCACACACCTTGGAGACAATTTTGAAGAACAGGCAGGTTTCCACGTCGACATACTCGTAAATAATGATCAAATAAAATTGTGCAGAGATAGTACATTACTGCCCAGGCTGGAATAAAGCAATTTACGGCTGAGTAATATTGGGATTTTATAACTAAAAATATAACTTCCCAAATGATTTCAAAAGGACAAGGTGCCAGCCAAGGTCTTTTTAAGTAAACGACGCCATGTGTTGCTATTTCGGCCGAGACTTGTTTAGTACTTTTCTCTAATTAGCGAGGAAACAATTTGTTACGAAAGTTTTTCTACTGTGACTCTCCTTAACTCACGCTAACACTAGTGTTATATGGCAATATTGCCATATTGCACTAGATATATTGCTATATTGGTATTTCCTTTTTGAGGTTTTCAGAAAAGAGCCAATATTATACGTATTGGTCTTTTATTTCCGACCAAATACGAAAAAGTTGTATTATTATCTTATATTTGACGTTGAGCTATATGAACAAAAAGAGACTATCTGGCATTATGAACATGTTCTTATACGATTAAGTTAATCGAAAACTGTTTACGAGACGCCATCATTTACAATCATTAGCGCCTACGAGGAAATGCTTTTTCTTTTCGCTTACTTACAGAGATTTGTTGGCGTCTGTACCCTTTTATCAAATCGTAACTCCAAATTACACCTCATTTGTCACCCGATATTTCTTTTTCCTTCAAACGATACTAGGAAGGTACCACAGAATTGGGAATACACTTATCACTAACCAGATGATGCCCGCGACTTCGTCTGCGTGGATTGTTTCTTAATTCCCGCGGGAACGCCGGGATAAAAGTATTCCTTCCCCGGGATACAAAGTATTCCTATACCAAATTTTATCAAAATCAGTTGAACAGATGGGCCTTGAAAGCGTAGCAGACAGACACACTTTCGCATTTATAATATTACTAGATGATGCCTGCGACTTCGCCCGCGTGGGTTGCTTTTTTTATTCCCGCGGGAACTCTTCAATTTTCCGGGATAAAACGTAGCCTGTCTTCTTCTTCTTCTTTCCCTGGGCTTTTCCGCACTTAAACAAGGTTGCCCGTTGTGCGTGAACGTAGCCTGTGTCCTTCCCCGAGATGTAACCTATCCTTGTACCAAATTTCATTAAAATCGGTTGAGTAGTTGGGCCGTGAAAGCGTAGCAGACAGACAGACACACTTTCGCATTTATAATATTAAGTATGGATTTGGTTATGGCCTAGTGCGGTCATATCAAATCAAATCAAATCAAATATTTTTTATTCAAATAAACTTTTACAAGTACTTTTGAATCGTCAAGTGAATCTACCACTGGTTCGGAATGCCATTCCTACCGAGAAGAACCAGCAAGAAACTCGGTGGTTGCTCTTTTTAAATAATTCATTTACAATTACTATATCAATGTGTACATAAGTAACCGCTGTCCCCAGCATTGCTGGAGCGATCAAATCCATGCTCCTCTATCATTTACATAATATTCAACAGTATAATAAGCTTTTTTCAGGAGCATACTTTTAATGGATTTCTTAAATTTGTTTATTCAATTCATGTCAAAGACGGGCAGACAGAAAGTAGCCCCATTCCCGCCGGTGGCACCCGTTCACGAGCATGACGCATGATCCAGCCATTGCTTCGCTCGACCATATTTGAGGGAACGTAACAACATAGCCTAAAAGTATGAGGGTATGTAACCAACATCCTATACAGGGTCGTGGGTTCGACTCTGACATTTTGGAGTTTTGTGCACTTCAAGGTTATTAAATATCACTTCCTTCAAACGGTAAAAAACATACATGAATGAATGTACTCAAAGGTATATGAAGTCTGCCGATTTGCACTTGGCCAGCGTGGTGGACTATGCTAAACCATTCTTCTGAGAGGAGAATCATGCTCAATAGTGACTAGTGTACCAACAATGGATAGAAATGATTTTCAATAGTGAGAGAAACCAATAACGTCGGGTAAATCAATGCGTATTATTTTTCCTTATTTTTTGCGCGAAAATAATATCCGATTGTCATTATGGTGTTCCCTCCCTTTATGTAGGGATGAGTCAACATTCTGCTGTACTGATTTATTGCGACCGGAAAAAATCGAGACTGCGGCTTCTGTAAACAAATCTTTACCTACGAGTCTTTTGTGTGTCCTAGCTTTTTTTTTTAATCCACTACAAGTTAGCCCTTGACTGCGATCTCACCTGATGGTAAGTGATGATGCAGTCTAAGATAGTAGCGGGCTAACCTGTTAGGGGCATGGCAGTTATATTAAACCCATACCCCTATTCGGTTTCTACACGGCATCGTACCGGAACGCTAAATCGCTTGGCGGCACGTCTTTGCCGGTAGGGTGGTAACTAGCCGCGGCCGAAGCCTCCCACCAGGAAAAGCTTATGGCAAAGGCTTGCTATCGCTTTGCTATAGTAGATAACCGCTTTTTATTCAATCCTAGGGCCATACTGCCAGCGCTTAAAGTAATATTGTTTTATTATTGTTGAATTTCGTGTTTTAGAATTTGGTCTGCTTCGGCCGTGGCTAGTTACTACCCTACCGGTAAAGACGTACCGCCAAGCAATTTAGCGTTCCGGTACAATGCCGTGTAGAAACCGATTAGAGGTATGCTGCCATATCCCTAACAGGTTAGCCCGCTACCATCTTAGACTGCATCGTCATTTACCATCAGGTGAGATCGCAGTCTAGAGGTAACTTGTTGTGGAATAAAATAAAAAAAAGCACGCTTTCTGCTTCTTGGCTCCATCATCAGACTCCTCTTCACCAGTTGGGTATCTGACACATAGTCAAAAAAATTATTTTTTACGGCGCTGCGCGGCAAGAAGCGGCAAGTATTATTTGTATGAGTTTGTATGGAGCTGGGCCCACTTAAGTGACGCGGCACGGACATGCACTGCGACATGTACGATTATATCAAGAATACTTGACTTGACTTTGACGACCTCCGTGGCGCAGTGTGTAGCGCTGTTGTCTTAACGTCCGGAGGTTCCGGGTTCAATCCCCGGCTGGGTCAATTTGGGAATTTATAATTTCTGAATTTTCCCTGGTCAGGCCTGGTGGGAGGCTTCGGCCGTGGCTAGTTACCATCCTACCGGCAAAGACGTGCCGCCAAGCGATTTAATGTTCCGGTACGATGCCGTATAGAAACCGAATAGGGGTATGGGTTTAATATAACAGGTTAGCCCGCTACCATCTTAGACTGCATCATCACTTACAATCAGGTGAGATCGCAGTCAAGGGCTAACTTGTAGTGGATTTAAAAAAAAACTTGCCGCTACGTACCGCGCCGCACCGCTTTACACTAGACCTTCACAGTTTCTATAAATAGAATAACAAGAGAATAACTAAAGCAGGAAGACTGATCGCCGTCGACGTTGGCACATCAAAATGGCCGTATGATTAAACGTCAGGATTTGAGAGACGAATGCGCGGGGCTCCGTATAAAAATAATGACGACGTTTTGGCGAGTGATATGTATTCATTATTTACTGGTTCCGTCATTTTTATTGCGTACTTACCTTTTGGCCTTTTAGGGCTGTGGCCTAGTTGGCCTATTTGTGTGGACTATGCCCGTTTTCACCAACAGTGTCTAAGTTTTAGCGAGCATCTACGTCCATATTTAGGTGATGGTTAGTGTGCGTGAAAACTTTCACCTAGAAATTGGTCTTAATGTTCCTTAAAATTTAGGCATTGTTGGTGAAAACAGGCACTATAATCTTAGTATAAGAATCAATAACATTGATCGAAGAGCGTTTAATTATTTTAATAAATTTTGAATAAAATGGTTTATATTGTTGAAGTTCGTGATTTAGAATTTTAATCCTTATTTTAGGGACGTCAAGGTACGTGACATAAAATTGACATTTTTAAATAATACTACTTACTTTAAGCGACAATAGTAACCTGACGAGAGTTGTTCTGTCTGATCGTGGCCAATAAGATGATAGGTAGAGATCTCAAGGCTTTGCTTCCTTACGTCCTGGGAACTACGCGCAATTGGAAGATTTCATCCCCGATGGATTCCACGAAATCAAAGACTTCCCACGGTACTTTTAAAAACTCCAAATCCCTCTCTAACTCCCTAGCATCTGACGTCTAGTAGAGCATGTTTGGATACTTGTAAGTTTTTTTTTATCCACTACAAGCTAGCCCTTGACTACGATCTCACCTGATGGTAAGTGATGATGCAGTCTAAGATGGTAGCGGGCTAGCCTGTTAGGGGCATGGCAGTTATATTAAACCCCCCCTTCGGTTTCTACACGGCATCGTACCGGAACGCTAAATCGCTTGGCGGCACGTCTTTGCCGGTAGGGTGGTAACTATAGCCACGGCCGAAGCCTCCCACCAGGCCAGACCAGGGAAAATTCAGAAATTATAAATTCCCAAATTGACCCTGCCAGGGATCGAACCCAGGACCTCCGCACGTAAGGCAACAGCGCTACACACTGCGCCACGGAGGTCGTCAAAGTTTGTGTATTTGTGAGAATTTATACGTTTATAAATTTGTATTTTTGTATTTTTATTACTCCTTCTCTCCACTATTACTGAACCGATTTGGAATGAATTTAGCTTATAACCTGAGTTAACATAATATAAGCTACATTTTATCCCGGAAAATTAAAGAGTTCACTTGGAAATTAAAAAATCTTTATCCAAGCAGATGAAGTCGCGGGCATCATTCAGTATTTTATTTAAAAAAACTTATACAAAGAACACTCCACTCGTAATTGGACAAATATATAAAAAACAAGAGTTCAAGCGTACTTAGAAAGTCTTGAAGAAAAATAAGACGGTATTTGGAAAGACTTTTTAAAGAAAGACTTAATTATAAGATCACTGCTTCGAAAAAAGTAAAATGGCTTAATAAATGATTAATTAAAAGAACTGGTCTAACACAGACAACCGATTTTTACATTATCTAAGTTTGAATAGGCCTCGTCAAAGAATTATAAATGTGAGCTGACTTTCTTTGCTCAATTCTACAGAACTCAATGTTTTTTTTTATTTACAACCTTGTTCCTTCTTCACAGTTCACTATCTATCATAGCTAGGATCTAACTTGAGGCGAAGGCAAGACGTTCAGGAAATAGTGTAGTCCATCAGTATTTACCGTAATACCGGGGGTATTTATTGATCGTGTAATCTAGAACTATGTCCAAAAGTACAAAGAACTATAGAACTTAGCCGCAAGCGTACAGAACTCACCTAAATTTTTGATTTTCTAGAAAATTATCTGTCTTTTTCAACCGAAGTTTTTTTTTATTAACTTGCCAGAACTATCTCTAAAACGTATCAGGAACTGTTAGGCATCTGCATGCGAACAGAACTCTCTTTTTTTTTTGATCACTTGCTCTGCTCAATTCACCGACATAGAGTCCGCATATCCCAATATCGTTTCACTTGCACGAAAACTCTTTGCTCAATCGTGACAGCTTTATGTCACGTACCTTGGCGTTACTAAAATAAGGATTATAATTCTAAAACACAAAGTCAACAATAATGAAACAATATGGAAGCGTTGGCAGTATGGCCCTTGATCCAAACGATATCAGTGGAGAACTTGAGAAGCTAAGAGAAAAACGGTAATAAATACTTGTAAATTTTCATTTCAAATTGTTTATTAGAACCATGCAGCAGAGTCGTGTTTAATCTGCACTTGGAAAAATAATGACGTTAATAAAATAAAATTATTACGATCTCTGCGTTATAAAATCTCGCAACATCTCTCCACATTAACTCGCTTGTAAAAGATGTATTGTGAGTCTCAAGAAACTCTCCATTACGTGAGTTATATTATAAGCTTGTATGATTGGTACAAGATATACAAAATAGCGGGTAATAAATAAATATAGTTCGTTCAAAAAGAGCACAGACGTGGAATTTGACACGGTTTTATTTCCTTTTAGAAAGGTTGCAGCAATCTCACAAAAATCACTCGAAACAACACACAAGTCTACCCAAGAAAGGAACAGATAGCTTGGATATTAGGTAGGTTAAGTGCATGCGTGGATCGCCATGTAAATATGGTGACGTTAGTTCACTTTTGGACATGACAGTTCTCTTTTTTAACAGACTCAGACAGAGAGACTAAATATAACCATTAATTGGTAATCTAAGCTAAAAATATGTTGTGACCATTATCCACAGTGCAGCGGATCAGAACTGAGAAGTTGTCTATTTTGATGTCAGCAAACATACCTGATGCATGAAAGATTAAAATATAAATATTATGTTAAATGGAAGTCACCTGCAAAACTCCGATGCAGTAAGCATAACCAATCAATAAGGAATTGCTGAATATACCGTTTAATGTATCCCCAGTGCGTAATTATTATCGCTGTTTCTTATAACTTGTTCCAAAACGTAAAACGTCGTACGCGGCGTACTGACAGCAAAACAGGAACATACGGCTGGAACGGCTTTCTCATTACGACGTAAATAATATGCTGGAGCATATTCCACGCATCATAGGTACTGCTCGCAAAATAAGAGCCTCGTCACACAAGCAAGCTTTAAACCAACGATTTTATAATTTACTAGCTGGTGCCCGCTACTTTGTCCGCGTGCATTGAGGTTTTGTGGTTTCCAGGAGAACTTTTAATTTGCCGGGATAAAAAGTAGCCTATGTGTTATCTATCTCTCTCTAGACTAGATCTCTATGCCAACATCCATCCACTGTACACGATTCTCCTCATATAATGATAAGGGGCGGGCCATAGTCTCCGTGTCTAAACTATCAATCAATCAATCAATCAATGTTTAACCAGAAAACGGATGATAACTCTAAACAAAATATACAAATAACCAAGCGGGGGGCATACTACTATCGCTTTAAGCAGTATTGTTTTAATATTGTTGTTGTTTGTGTTTTTGAATTATATAGCCGTTATTTTAGGGACGTCAAGGTACGTGAGATAAAACTGAAATTTTGCAATAACAGTTCTGCTCTACGTTTCTGATTCGAACCGTCAGGTTGTGGAATGCCCTTCCATCACATGTATTCCCTGCCACGGTAACTTAAGGCCTTGTGTAGCGTAAAAGGGGGTTTTTAAAAGCAGTGTGTCAAAAATCAAACGGTGACATATTGTATGCTTGTAAAAATAATGTGATGTCAAGACCTTTGAGCAGCCATTGACGCATCTCAAAACACAATTTTAAAAAAATCTCTGCATTGTAATTTATTTTAAACATACCTCTTAATTTACCTTTTAAAGCAATTTTTCTCCTTATTGAAATCAATAATTAGCTCTAGAAATATAAGATAAAATTCGTATTTTTCTAAATCAAACACATTGTCGGATTCAATTGTATTGAAAAGTAAATATTAATTTTTTTACAAATTATTTCATGCATGTTTTGCGACATGCGCTTGCTCGATTTCACCCCCGCGCGCCTGTATTTTTCATCTCATGAGCTCACAGTGCCTTAAGTACCTTCAAGGCAAAAGTGAATATGCACCTTCTAGGCAAGCGCGCTCAAACCTAGGCTTCATCATTGCTTTGTATTGTTGTCAAGCGCAAGCCTATCTAGCAATCCTATCCTACTTCCTACTTCTTACTTACTTCCTACTTAATATTATAAACGCGAAATTTTGTGAGTATGGATGTATGTATGGATGTATGGATGTTTGTTAATCTTTCACGCCAGAACGGCAAAACCGATCGGGATGAAATTTGGCACAGGGATAGATTATAGTCTGGAATAACACATAGGCTACTTTTTATCCCGGAAAATTAAAGAGCTCCCGCGGAAACCAAAAAACCTCAAATTGATGTTTGTCACTCAAACACGCCAGAACGTCTAAACTGATCTGGATGAAATTTGGCACTGAGATAGATTATAGTCTAGAATAATGCATAGGCTACTTTTTACTTCAGTCTGTTTTTTTAAATCGCCGTAATATCTCCATTAAACGGCTCATAAAAATGGAATAAAAATTTTAAAATGGTCTCAACCAATGGATGGAAATTGTATTTTTAAAGGCACAATAAAAACGAACAGTTATCCACGTGGCACTCTATTAAATTATTCTCCATTTCCATTTACCCCGTCATGGTTATGGTCTAGTCTATACTTACTTACTTATAATAATATTATAAATGTGAAAGTTTGGATGTATGGATGGATGTTTGTTACACAATCAACACAGATCCCGCGCGAACCAAAAAACCTTAATCTACGCAGACGAAGTCGCGGGCATCAGCTAGTAAAAAAATTAATTTAAAAAAAACTTCTTTAAGCGATAGTAGTGAACCCCCCGAACTTTTACATTATATTGCTGTGAATTTTTTTATATTCAACGCCAACTGAACAAGCTTACCTACCTAACTGTAATTTTGTCGGGCGAACTTAAAAAGAAACCCCCGACAAAATTGACACGAGCGCGCTGTTCAGCGATAACCCTCGGACAAATTCCTTTCATCACAAGTTTATAAAGTGGAGCAAACAATCCCAGCACTTAAGTTCTGAGCTATAAATATTGGAAATCTGTTTCCATGGTGATAGCGCGTTTTTGCTAATACAAAGAGTGTACAGTCCCACAAACTTATCTGAACCGGTGAAGGCGTCGCTAGTAGGTATATATGAGAGAAAAAAAACTAAACAGGCATACAAATTTGTTCCTATAACACTACTAGCTGACGCCCGCGACTTCGTACGCGTGGATCGAGGTTTTGTGGTTCCCGCGGGAACTCTTTAATTTTCCGGGATAAAAAGTAGCCTATGTGTTATTCCAGACTATAATCTATCTCTGTGCCAAATTTCATCCAGATCCGTTCAGCCGTTGGGGCGTGATTGAGTAACAAACATCCATCCATACATCCATACATCCAAACTTTCGCATTTATAATATTAGTAAGAAGTAAGAAGTAAGATACAGAGTGTAACACTATACAGAGTGCACACTATGGTACAATATTAATATTTTGCTTGGAATTGTACGTTATAAACTAATCAACTTGTTCCTGTACACTCAAAATGCTAAATCTTGTTTACTTTAAGTATTTTATGTTAGCCTGTGAGTTTCTAAGTGATTTATAAAATTACTAGCTGACGCCCGCGACTTCGTACGCGTGGATCGAGGTTTTGTGGTTCCCGCGGGAAATCTTTAATTTTCCGGGATAAAAAGTAGCCTATGTGTTATTCCAGACTATAATCTATCTCTGTGCCAAATTTCATCCAGATCCGTTCAGCCGTTGGGGCGTGATTGAGTAACAAACATCCATCCATACAATATCCAGACATCCATACATCCAAACTTTCGCATTTATAATATTAAGTATAGATTTTTGAATCAATAAACATCTTAAAACCGAAAATCTAAAATTACCACGGAATTCTTAAAACCAAAATCCAAGCGTTACTTCAGACACGGCCAATACTAGTTTAACAATACGTAGTATTCTATACTAAATACTAATCTGTGAGTATAGCTTATGTTAGCGCCGCTCGATGACTACAGATGGTGCTGTACCTGTTGGGCGGCAAAGCAATGGATTCCGCCAAAGTTCCCGCTCATGTGGCAGCTATGTTTAATGGCGTGACGTCACAATATTGTTTTAGATTATTACATTATAGCAACTTCAGACCATAACCATTCGATACCCAGATTTGCTTTGAATAGCAAGTGTCAATAAAGTAGACCTATCTTTACCCTGGTTGCGAGTGGTTAAGGAATTAGCTGTTTTCATACTTAATTTAATATACCTAATGTGTTCTTATTTTGCTTCCTAAATAAATGGCCGAGTAGTTGTATTACAATATATTGTTAGTTTGCATCTTAAAAACCCTATCCATCACCATACGCAAGTAGTTCTATAATACTTAGTTTAAACAAATTTCGTCCACAAACAATGGAAACGTGCACAAAGAGTTCTGCTCGTAGATGCACGTGTTTAAACTTTAAGGACGGTCGATTTCACGCCAACAGTGAACGATGGAGACAGATTCCTTCCAGTTCTTCCCCAGAGATTACAGTGTACACTGTTATGAAGAAAATGTTACCGAGTTTCCGTTGCAACAGTGTACGTGAGGGGCGTGAGAAACTATATCCATTTGCTCTTTTCATACCGCTGTCTGACACCTTTTAATGACAGGAAGCAATCGGCTGCGCTTATTGACGAGACAGGATTAAATAATAATCCATACTTTATAATAACTAGCTGATGACTGCGACTTTGTCCGCTTGGTTTAAGTTTTTTTGATTCCCGCTGATACTCCGCCGGAAAAATAATTTCCGGGATAAATAGTAGCCTGTATGTTATTCCAGGCTATAATCTATCTCTGTTAATTTCAGCCAGATCCGTTCTACTGTTCTGGCGTCATTGAGTAACAAACATCCATTGATCTAAACTTTCGCATTTATTAAATTAGTATAGTAGTGCAGAACTTTAAAAGATTCAATACTAAAAAAGTGTGTGTGTGTGCAATTCACACACGGCAGAAGTGAAACTTCAGAAAAGTAGCCTACCAAAAAATAAGATAAATATAACTTGTATTCTATCTCTTTCTCTCGCAGGCTAAATCCTATTATGAATATATTGGTTTCTTTTTAGTGTCACTTTTTCGGATCATCGAATTTACAAATCACAACGATTCTAAAGAATTTTCACTTCAACAATAATTTATTGAACGTAATTACTTTATAGCAGTGTATAACGCGGGGCCTAGGCTGGAAAAATCGTACACGTTAAAGTCTGTCTCCCTCTAGTAGGTATAGATGGAGAGAGACAAAGTACCTGCATTTTACTGTTTTATTTAATGTTGAACTTATCAAATACTTCTAAGAGCGACTCAGTAGCTAAGTCGGATAGAAGCTGCGTCGCAAGAAAGATGTTACAGGTTCAAATTCCACTCAGTTCCACTCTAATTTTACATGGATATAGTTTTTAAAAAGTCTTGGAGAGTGACATGGGATACTTTTTATCCCAGAAAATTAAGGAGCTAACCACGGGATTTACAAAAAAATTTAATCTATATAGGCGAAGTTGCAGACAACCTCTCAGTATCTTTTTAGCTATGCTTTAAACAATGTTGATTATGAATTACTTTTAGCAATTCTAGTTTCTCTTAACATAATATCTCCTGGAGTCGTTGACTGGTTTCATAGTTACTTGCATGGGCGCAGGCAGCGGATACGTATCGAAGAAAGTTTTTCTGACTGGTGTTCGATAAGTGCCGGCATACCACAAGGTGGCGTGTTGTCTCCTCACCTATTTTCGATTTTCATAAGTTCAATAACTCATCATTAATCTTCTCACTACCACCTGTATGCTGATGATCTCCAAGTGTCATTATAATAGGTAGTCAAAATCTAATATCACGCATAGACTGGGCTACTCTACCCCAAGTTGTTTTTGATGGGGTCAAATTATTACAGTATAGTGATACAGTTAAAAACCTAGGCGTTGTATTTGACAAGTTTCTGTCTTGTGTTCCCCAGGTTAGTGAAGTAAGTAGAAAGGTGTTTGCTGCTGTCGGGTCTCTACGGAGGTTGAGTAACTTTCTACCCATACCTACTAAAATTGCGCTTGCACAATCTCTCCTCTTACCAATTCTTGATTTTGCTGATGCTTGTTACTTAGACTGAACTGTGGAGCAATTAAATAAACTCGAGCGCATTCAAAATCTTTGTATACGGCTCATATTTGGGCTTCGTAAATATGACCACGTTTCTGAATTTCTCAATAAACTCGAGTGGCTCCCAATTCATCTTCGCAGGAATACTCATCTTTTATCTCTCTTGTACTGTGTTCTTTTCAATCCAGCCACTCCTCCTTATCTGAAAGAACGGTTTGAGTTTCTCAGTGATTCTCACTCTGGTCGATCTCTCCGCTCTGAGGATAATCTAATTCTTAGAATTCCTTCTCATAGCATTGCCTTTTACTCCAAGTGCTTTTCCATCAAAGCTGTTCGTCTTTGGAACTCTCTCCCTCTTAATATTAGGCAGGCAAAATCTTTGCCTATTTTTAAGAGTCTTAAAAAAGCACTTTTTGCCTCCTTAATTTTGTAAATCTAAGTCCTTACATTCTATTCCTTAGATAGAAAGCTTATATCTAAATATATATACCTATACCTATTATTTGTTATATATTTAAGTTGTGTGTATATATTTATGTATGTATGTATAATATTTATGTATGTTTTTATGAATTATATGTATTTTATATGTACAGATTTGTGTATTTTATATTATAATAGTCTTTAATTACCTACTTTGTGTGCACCCTCATTAATTTTTTTTGTTATTAGTTCCTTTCCTGGTTGCCTGGAAGAGATCGTTTCTCAGCGATAAGGCCGCCTCTTGTACAGTTTTCCATAATTTCTTGTATTCTAAAGGTGTTTTATGTATGGTGTACAATAAAGTATATTTTCATTTCATTTTCATTTTCATTTCATTTCAAAGAGTAACTGTTGATTTTCTTAAGGACTCCTTAAAGTAAAATCTACAATCGGCAAATCTATGGCATAGGCATGTAGTAACTCAACATTAGCTTTTGACCATTGATGTAGGAATATCTTTCGACTGCAAGCGAGCCATAGAGTTAGGATACGTCTTATTGACACAACAATGGTTGAAGCGAAGTGACTGCATCGCATCGAAACAAGTAGGTAGAGTAAATAAACAGCGAGAATAATTCCCATTAAACTTAAAGTTTCCTAGCAAAAATGAAATAAAATGATTAATCAGAATAATGTTCGTGCAATTAATTTTCCAGGATTGCTGTATTATTGTATAATTAGTACGATGTCTAGTTATTACGGAGCAATTGTATTGTGCTATTTCGTGAAGCTTTCTCAGTACTATGTGCTTTTAGGCGCTGGTCCACCTCATAAGATTTTTGTTCAACGTAAAATAATTAATAATTAAGTTATTCGATCGTTTTATCTGGAGGAAGGCTACGACCGTTTTTAGCCCTAACAGAAAAGATGTGCCGCCAAGTGATTAAGCGTAGAATAACGCAGCGTAATATCATGTGATGTTGTTCACTTTTTTCATTCATCATTAATAATTTTCTTTTTAATTATATCTGTGAATATCTTCAAAATTGTACAGATATGAAACATTAATAATGAAAATTAGTCTCAGTAAAGTTCAATCCTTAAATTTTGCTCGAAGGTTACCGTTGCATATTATTATTATTATGACTAAATTGTCGAAAAAACTTCTACTTCCACTATTATTACCGAAATAATATCATACCCAGTACTTACCTATATCAAAAAATACAAACAGTGAGATTACGCCGTGGAACCCGGTGAACAGTTAATTAATAATTGTAGCATCGGAACGACTAATCAAAAAATACAGAATTAAAACAATTCAATAATTCTGCCTATGTTTGCCCATTAAATCCGCTATTTTTCCCCTATTAAAACTGTATGAATTAGGCTGTGCTTGCACCAAGAACTACCATTGATTGTTTAATAACCGCTTGCGCTTATGACTTGACTTTCTAAAAAGGACAGGGGCATAGCACTGACAGTAAAACAAGAGTTGAAACTTGAAACGCTTCCTTATTACGACATAAATAATAAGGCCAGCTATTTATTTCTGTCCCCGTAAATTAGTGCACAGCAAATTGGAGCTTAACCGATTGTAAATTGAGTGTAATGTTAAATGGTACGAATTGGTGTCGGAATCAGATGCTTTATTATGCAAGGGTTAAATTGAATTTAAAACTTAAAGTACATCACGAGGAGAAATTTATCGAATAACTTGCTTATTGCCTTGCTGATGGCCGATTCAATATTGTATTTAGGGGTAAATAAGTGGTACTTATTTTTTTTTTTTTTTTTTTTTTTTATCCACTACAAGCTAGCCCTTGACTGCGATCACACCTGATGGTAAGTGATGATGCAGTCTAAGATGGTAGCGGGCTAACCTGTTAGGGGCATGGCAGTTATATTAAACCCACACCCCTTCGGTTTCTACACGGCATCGTACCGGAACGCTAAATCGC
Organism: Erebia aethiops; assembly: GCA_923060345.2. Lineage (NCBI taxonomy): Eukaryota > Metazoa > Arthropoda > Insecta > Lepidoptera > Nymphalidae > Erebia > Erebia aethiops. The sequence continues at coordinate 27,603,718 of OV281084.1, read as the reverse complement.
TTGGCGGCACGTCTTTGCCTCTCTCTCTTTGTCTTTTTTTTTTTTTTTGTCTTTTACTTTGCGTAATAATAATCCATAATGTGTGTGAAAGTGTTTCTGGGGGCATACTTCCACCGCTTAAAGACATATCGTTTTAATATTGTTGACATTCGTGTTTTAGAATTATTATAATCCTTATTTTAAGGACGTCAAGATATATGTCATAAAACTGTCATTTTGAAATTTTTTTTTTTTTTTTTTAATTGTGAGATAGGCTTGCGCTTGACGACAATCATGCTTAGTGCAAAGCAATGATGAGGTCTAGGTTGGAACGCGCTTGCCTAGAAGATACCTATTCACTCTTGCCTTGAAGGTACCTAAGTTATACGTGGCAGGAAACACGTGCGCTGGGAGGGTGTTCCACACCCTAGCGGTTCGGATCAGAAACGTCGAGCAAAAACGTTTTGTGCGGGCAGATTGAACATCAACCACATAAGGATGCCAACGCAGACGGTTTCTCGCTGTTCTGTGGTAGAACGGGGAAGGAGGAACAAGGTTGTGAAGTTCCTGAGCACACTCTCCATGGTATATCCGATAAAAAACCGATAAGCAGGCGACATTGCGTCGGTGCTGTAAACTGAGCAATTTCGCCTGCGTATAAATAAAACTGGTTCAAGCGATGATAGTAACCGCCCTGTCTGACTGTTGTCTTTTGAACATCCGAAAGAAACAATACTATCAAACAACCCGAATGCAGACACAGGCTACTTTTTATTATCTCAGTAAATCAATCATCATCTTCATATCAATCCAATGCCGGCTCACTATTGAGCACAAGTCTCCGATAATCTGGTTTGGTTTGGCCATAGTCCACCACGCGGGCTTTGGCAGACTTCTAACACCATCGACACCATTATGAAGAACTCTCGGCTATGCAGGTTTCCTCACAATGTTTGCTTTACCGTTTGAAACAAGTGTTATTTATTTTCTTAAAACGATTTGTGCATTTTCTTCGAAAAATTGGAGGTGCGTGCCTGGGGATCAAACGCGCGACGCCGTACAGGAGGTCGGATGTCTTAACTCCTAGGCTATGACCGCATCAAAAAATCAACGTTTGATTTTTTTTAAACATATTGTCCATGCGTTTCTTTTAAATGCTTAAAAAGAAATCGTTTGTCGTTAACTTTTCCAATTTTGGGGAAGATTAGTTTGTAAGAGCCAAGTTAAATGGCAGAGAGATAGCATGCACCCAGGGAAATAATTTTTGGTTTTTATCACTTGTTTCAAAATAATATGATTTAACCCGTCAATGGTCGACATTTTTCCACGCGGATGAAGTCTCGGTATCATCTAGTCTGGTATAAGCGTCACATCGATCACAAATGCCAATAGCTCATACATTTGCCCTACGTCAAGGGTAAAGGATTGTGAATAATACATGCTGGAGTGCGATACCCAATTGATCCCTGGAACTTGGAAGCCTGAAATGGTCCCCAGGGTCTAAAATGGCCAGTTTACGTTCGGGACGAAAAAGCTATCTTGGTAACCGCCCAATATCTCAATACTTCTTGTATTGGTTCCGTAGTATGTAAAATATAATTATTAAGTAAAGCATGCCTGACTATGTAAGGTAATTGAACAGGTGAAACATTTCTTCTGGAAAATTGTATTAACTCATAACATCTCAAAGAAAAAAAATGTTTCTGAGGAAAAAAATTTTAGAATTTTTGTTTGTAGATTTTAATAGATAAATTCTTTGACTCTCCAGAATATAAGCGGGCAATCTAAGTCCGTTTATGAAATGTGAGCCATTGAGGTATAATGTACTTTAGTAAATATTTCTTCAATGATGTAAGATGTGAAATTTTCATCAGCACAGGCCATGATAAAGTAAAGGTATTACCACAGAACAGAGGTGCAATCATCCACCTCGTGGATTGCCCATCAAATCGTTAAAGTTCGGCTTCAAAGTAAAATAAACCATAACAGCATTGAGTGAGAGCTCAATTTTGTGTATCCATTCTCATACGTTTAGGGTATCGTACATACCTAAATGTATAAGAATGGATTTTATTTTACTTTTAAGCCGAACTTTAACGATTTGATTGGCAATCCTTACAATATGATTGCACCTCTGTTCTGTGGTTATACCTTCTGAAGCTAGCGACACGTCACCGCGTCGCCTTCCATAGAAAATATCGAATCCAGTTGTGTCGCAGCGACACGTCCGTAAGAAACAAACAGATATTAATAATTATAATATCGCATTTTTTAGGTACAGAACAATAACGCGTAAACTTATTTTCCCTTCGCTGAATCAAACGTGTGGATCCCTATTAATACCTCGAGGCTGTGGTGATTGTTCCTATTATTTCGTTCTGTTTTTAATGTTTTTGTTTTTTTTTCCTTAATATTAGGGTAAAACATTCAAAATGTTTTTAAATTTTAATTTATAATGGAGTGTTTTTAATGCTTTTTAATATAATGGCCAATTATTTTAAAATGTTTTAGCATTTCATTTTGTTTCGAAATTTAAAAACAAGATACCTATCTATGAATTGTTACTGTTATAGTAATTCAGTTATAAATAAATCGTGTAAATCTATACTAAGAATATAAATGTGAAAGTGTGACTGTCTGTCTGCCTGTCTGTCTGTCTGTCTGCTACGCTTTCACGGCCCATCTGTTCTGTTCTTACTATTTATCCTGGCCTGTTGAGCCTGAAACTAGTCAATTTTAGACGAATACGTCACGCAGCGGGTATAGACACCAATTAAAATGGGCATTATAAAAATGGGAAATCATAAATACAATTTTAATAATATCTTCCTTTCCCAAAATTTAATTTGTTGTACTAAACTAAATCCCGTAATTTGGTGTCTATCTCTACGACAATCACCATGCAAACAGTTTCGAATTTTGATGATCAATGAGTTAGTGTTTGTCTACGCGCGCGCCCTGCCGTTAGCGTTTACATATATACCTACCATTTTACTTCTTAAACCTACTTTTAAAACTTACCTACCTACTTATCTTTGCCTACTTTTTAAAAGCATATAGTCAGTCAAATCTGCATGAATCGTTATTATAATAGCAGCTATTGTTGGGACTGGAATGTATGGTATTCTTGGATACATGGATGGCCGATTGTGGCCAAAAAGCGAAATCATATGAAATATTAATATCTCACAATTCACTCTACAAGATGTAGGATACAAAATGAAAATTGCATGAGACAAGTCTATTTATTTCCGCCGCCCGCCCGTGGGAGTATGCGGTTCGCGATGAAAATTTAAACTTGGCGACTGACATTGGATCATGGATGTTACAAGAAAAACGTATTAAATACACATGATGCATTGGATACTTTTGTGTAAAATTTTCAGTATGTTAAACAAGAGTGATCCATACTTCAATACTATTATACTTCCATAATTCTTTTTTTATGCCCGTAAAGAGTAGTCCTGCATGGCTTAGGTCTGTAATAATAAGCCGATATCAGCTAAGAAAAGGTAAATAAAAATAATAAATAATATTTTATTTGCCGGAATATGGGTACAGATATTGGTCAACATATTATTATTTTCCTTGCATATTCTACCATACAATGGTGTGCAAATTGTTAGGATTTATCATACTTTAGATTATTTATCTAGTCAAGTTAAAAGTATAATTAATTAATAATTTATAATTTATCTCATTACCAAAACATCAGAATAGACTTAATAACATACAGGCAACACTTAATATAATTAACAGTCAAAATTAACAATCTCTCAAGTTCTCAAGTATTGGTCAATCTATGCTTATGATCGGTCTTTAGATATACCACCACCAGACCATAGCTTGACTGATACTTGAGAACATGTTTTTTTTTATTCCAATACAAGTTAGCCCTTGACTGCGATCTTACCTGATGGTAAGTGATGATGATTTTCTTTGCTGATGTCGGTTTATTCGGGCCTTCTCACTCACTGACTGAATCATCAACGCTCAACCATTGGATCAAACTAACTAATGCCCGTGACTTCCGCGTGGGTGATTTTTTGGTTAACGTGGGAACTCTTAGATTTTCTGGGACAAAAGTAACCTATGTGTTATTGAACTTAAACTTCTTAAGAATCGATGTGATTTGAAAATTCGATAAAATGAAAAACGGACACTAAATAGAGACAAACATATTCATAATAGGATTTAGCCTGCGAGATAATGAGATACAAATTAAAGATACAAGTTATCTTTATCTCATAATCTCGTAGGCTTTCTTTACTGAAGTTTCACTTCTGCCGTGTGTGAATTGCACACAGACACATTTTTCCAGACTATAATCTATCTCTGTGCCAAATTTCATCCAAATCCGTTCAGCTGTTCTGGCGTGATTGAGTAACTAAAATCCATTCAACCAAACTTTCGCCCAAATTCAAATATTCGTTCTTATAGTGGTGTTTATAGTGGAATAAAAAATAAAAATAAAAATCCAATTTATATTATAGCAATAATAATAAAAAAAACAGTTAACAGATAAGATCTTTATTATTTGGACATCTTAACAAAATAAACTCGAACAATAATTTAATTAGTACTGCACTCGAATCTAGACGAGTCTTCAACTAATTTAAGCAAATAAAGCACTTCTCCGTTCAGATTTAAATGATTTCGTTTGTTTTATCTCAAGAACAACGTTTTATAATAAAAGTAACGAAAAATAATGGGGAATCTACGTAAAAACATTAATTAACTCGCTTAATTAGTCTAATTACTTTAAGTGCTCATTATTATAATTAAATCATTTACAACAGGATAGCGGTACAATAATAAAAACAAATTAAGGGAAGGCAAAAAGAGTACTGTTGAGATTCTTGCCGACGCTTTTTAGTACAATCTGCAAGTGCTTTCCAAACTTTGATAGTTTGGTGGTAGAGTTCTGACATAGCATAAATGGCACAAATTGGCCTATACCTACTGTATATCAAATCTAATGTTTTTTTTAATTCAAATAAACTTTTACATGTACTTTTGAATCGTCAAGTGAATCTACCACTGGTTCGGAATAATATTCCCACCGAGAAGAACCAGCAAGAAACTAGGTGGTCGCTCTTTTTAAATAATTCATTTACAATTATTATATCCAATGACCTTTCTATATAATAGCACGGGTCTCCTCTTTAAATGATTAGATTTTATGCCATAGTCCACCACGCTAGCCTAGTGTGGATTGGGCGAATTCACGCACTTTTGAAATCATAATATAGACCTGTGAGTTTCATGCATACCTACAAGTTTCCCCACAATGTTTTCCTTCACCGTTACTAAAACTATCATACTTTAATATTATTAAAAATGCGAAAGTGTTTTTTTTTTGGTTTTCTTTTTAATCCTCTACAAGCTAGTCCTTGACTGCGATCTCACCTGATGGTAAGTGATGATGCAGTCTAAGATGGTAACGGGCTAACCTGCTAGGGGCATGGCAGTTATATTAAACCCACACCCCTTCGGTTTCTACACGGCATCGTACCGGAACGCTAAATCGCTTGGCGGCACGTCTTTGCCGGTAGGGTGGTAAGTAGCCATGGCCGAAGCCTCCCACCAGGCCAGACCAGGGAAAATTCAGAAATTATAAATTCCTAAATTGACCCTGCCGGGCATCGAACCCGAGACCTCCGCACGTTAAGGCAACAGCGCTACACACTGCGCCACGGAGGTCGTCAAAATCGTCGGTCCGTTTATTGGTTTGTTGGTTTTTCCTTCAATCACGCCGCAACGGAGCAACGGATCGACGTGATTTTTGACATGGGTATTGCTGAGGACCTGGAGACTGACATAGGCTACTTTTTACTCCCGAGGGAATCAAAAAATCGCAGACGAAGTCGCGGGCATCAGCTAGTTAATATTAAATACAAGATTAATTATTTGTTAAACTTTACTTCAACTTTTATGACCCATGTAACGCGTTTAGATCGCGTTCGGGAAGATGTAGGGTTAGTAAAAATAATTTAGTCCCAAAATTAACAATTTATAAATTTATTTCAGGAAGGTTATAAAAAAAATGTTTAACCGATGTAGGTAGTACCGCGGAGTAGGTCGTGGTTCATGCACTTTGCAGTTCCAGTTAGGCCTAATGTAGTTCACATAAAATGCCACTGCCCTTTTGATGATCCCTCGAGGTGACGCTTGCAGGGTAGTGCTGTTCGGCCACAGAAGGTAGGGTAGGTGAACGGTGTCGTGGCCAGCTGCCGGATGACCCAAGAGGTGATTCGCTCTGCAGAGTGGTCGCGAGTAGTGGTAGACCACGTATAATGATCCGGTAGAATGGACCCGTAGTAGGCTCCCTGAAATGTTGACCGAAACCGGTGTCTTTAAAAAATGTCCAGTTTCATAGTTTGACTGCAACATAACATTGATCGTCGGCTTCCATGAATTGATGAATGCGTGATGTGGTGAGAGGGCAGAAGCAATAATTAAAGCATTAAATAGTGATCAATGATGATGCGGCAATCTAAACTATGTAGGTACATAAAAAAACTGGTAGAATTACGTTTTATTATAATGCAGTTAGATATCATAGAATATCGACTTCTGAACTCAAGTTTAGCTTTGTATTTCATTTTAAAAGAATAATTAATAATAAATCGATACACCATGGTTAAATAAGCTATAGTTACAAATAATTCTAGTCTAATAGTTATAGGTCACCAAAGGTCATGTCAACGATCTCAACTTTTCGGTGCATGAATTTTATTAAAATAGCAAACGAAAGGCATAGCTAAAGCGATAATGAGACTACGGTAATGATAAAGAACTAAAATGACAATTGATCAGCATGATAAATGGTAGAAATGAAGAATGATGCAATCTTACAGGTAAGTACCTATTTCTTATTTTAGATAATTTTCAACACTCACCCAATATCGGGGATCATTCACTTTCTTGTATATTAGCAGTACACAGTTGCATTTCTATTGATTCTAAATTCCAAAATTACAATTCACAATCGAGATCTCACAATTTTCCAAATTAACCGTCGTGAAAAAGTGGATAGCTACTTAGCGTCTCGAGTGACGTCTCCTGTCATGTCAAATCACTCTCTGCCTTTGCGCAGGTTATAAATGTGTTTCGTTTCACGTAGTTGATTTGAGTTCTAGTTTCAAGTTTCAATTTAGATGAATTTTATTTATTTATTATTTATATATTTTGTACAGTTGAATACTTATTATTAAATTTAAGTTTTATTATAGTTTTTGTGTGGGTAAGTTTGACCAGTGTCACACCCAGAAATCTCATTTCATCCAAACTAAGGTCTTGTGTTATGACTTCTAAACAAAACACCTGCGTGAACCCCGAAGCAATCCCCGTGTCTGGATCAAGTTGTTGCCCTTTAAGGTATCTTCCCACTGAGCGCGATATCACGAAACTTACGACTAGAATCCACACTAATATTATAAATGCAAATGTTTCATCCGCAAGTTCGCGAAGTAATAATCTAACGAAATAAGGCATTGGGGAAGGAAATTGTTACCTGTTTAAGTGTCCTCCTTGATCAGGCCCGATTCTTCTGTGTCGAAGTTGCTAAGCTTCACTTTGTGTGTATAGGTGGTGAAAGTGGTGTGACGTGGTATTTAATAATGCCGAAAATATATTATATGAAAGGAAATGGGGAGCCGATATGTTGTGCGAACCAGACCGAAAACGGAAGAGAGCGAATGACAGTGACACAATCTGTCTCTCTGTCTGTCTGTCTGCTACGCTTTGACGTCTCATCTTATCAACTGATTTGGATGAAATTTGATATAGAGGTAGGTTACATCCCGGGAAAAGACACAGGGTACTTTTTATCCGGGAATTTAAAAACTAAATTCATTTGGACGAAGTCGCGAGCATTATCAAGGTACCTAATATTATCGTCCTGACCGAATTCGGTCATAGAGGCCAATCTCCACACAGATACGCTATGGGCGTGCGAGATATTAGAGTGCACAGTTATGCGTAAGCACAGGTGCACTCTCTTTTCCTTTACTCTTATAGCAGGATGGTACTGAAAGAACCACAACAATGAGAAATGATGTTTGATTCCATGCATTGCCTCCTAAAGTTGAAACACATCTATATATATAAAAATGAAACCCGTTTTCCTTGGTCACGGCATCACGCGTGAATGGCTGGACCGATTTCACTAATTCTTTTTTTGTTGTATTTGTTATTATTAGGAGAAGGTTCTTACGGAAAAAAATATTAAGAAAATCTCTCAGAAATATTGAAAAATATACATTTAATTTTGCATACTAAGGCGGTACGAAGTTCGCCGGGTCAGCTAGTTAATAATAATTAATCAAATTAATTTTAATTTGCAACTAACAAGAATAGATGGACATAAGAATTCTCTCATTTATATGACGTACTAGATGATGCCCGCGACTTCATCCGCGTGGTTTAAGGTTTTTTGGTTCCCGGAGGAACTCTTTAATTTTCCGGGATAAAGTATCTATGTGTTATTCCGGACTATAATCTACCTCTGTGCCAATACTCATCTAGATCCGTTCAGCCGTTCTGGCGTGATTGAGTAACAAACATCCATCCATCCATACATCCAATCTTTCGCATTTTAATATTAAGATACTCATTTGCATTTGTAATGTGTATGGATTGTGATTAGTATGTAAGTATGGATTTATGTAAAGTATGTGAAGTATGGTATTTCAAGCTTGAATATATTATTCTAAGACCAGATGTTCACCAAATGACCCCACCCAGTGAGAACCCACCCTTAGGAGTAGGTATAATTTATGAGGTAAACAGTTCTGACGTATGTGTACCCAACTACTACTACTAATTAAGGCCTTTACTAGCTATGTTTACTCTATACCTATACAAGAAATTTGAGAGTCAAATTTAATCTCTGTAGTATTAATTATAAGACTGATTTTTAATTAGCAGCATTTTATTATTATAGCAAAGTGAAATCTTGTGTCCGAACCTGAAGGATTAGACTCAAAATTTCACAAATAAGTAACAAAATTATGGAGTGTTATTCAAAGACTCAATATTTTTATCCACTACAAGTTAGCCCTTGACTGCGATCTCACCTAGTGGTAAGTGATGATGTAGTCTATGATGATAGCGGGCTAACCTGTCAGGGGTATTACACTTATATTAAACCTCTAATCGGTTTTGACACAACATCGTAACGTAACGCAAAATCGCTTGGCGGTACGATGCCATTTAGAAACCGATTAGGGGTATGGGTTTAATATAACTGCCGTATCCCTAACTAGGTTAGCCCGCTACCGTCTTAGACTGCATCATAACTTTAGGTGTGATCGCAGTCAAGGGCTAACTTGTATTGGAATTTTAAAAATTGGCGGCCTAGGCCAAAACCTACTGTCATATCCCTACCAGGTTTGCCCGCTTTCATCTTAGACTGCAAGTCCGGGTTAACTTGTAAAAATAAAAAAAAACAAGAACTCCCACTGTTCTGTAGGCTGTAACCACCAAAATTGAAACATCCAAGACACTAATAAACTTAACTTAATTCACATGAAGACTTCATTATCCCTTATAATTACCTAAAATTTGTCTTTCACGGAACAATTTTAATCTAGTGTCTAGTTAGCGACTCACAGCCCTATTTTGTACTAAGAGTAAAAACACACTTACGACTTGTTGACTTTTTAAAATTAGATTTTACTGTATTTTTGTTTTTGTATTGACTTTAATCAATCAATCAACGTACCGTTGGGGTCCTAAGTGAAGGTGCTTAAATGGCGGCCTTGAACTGGAAAGCACCACGTTTGAAGACTCATTAGATGGATCAATCGACGATCTTCTCTGTGAAGATCTCATCATTTCATCCGCTGGGCGCTCAAAGGTCTAGCCTCACTACAGAGGAGCACCACGTAGCGGCAAATATTCTTGTATGGAGCTTTTTGACCACCTCCGTGGCGCAGTGTGTAGCGCTGTTGCCTTAACGTGCGGAGGTCCTGGGTTCGATCCCCGGCAGGGTCAATTTGAGAATTTATAATTTCTGCATTTTACCCGGTCTGGCCTGGTGGGAGGCTTCGGCCGTGGCTAGTTACCACCCTACGGTACGGCAAGACGTGCCGCCAAGTGATTTAGCGTTCCCTTACGATGCCGTGTAGAAACCGAATAGGGGTATGGGTTTAATATAACTGAATGAATGAATGAAATGAATGAAAAATTCTTTATTGTACACCACGAAACACATACTTATAAACAATTACAATAAAACTAAGCTATGGTACAAATGGCGGCCTTATCGCTTTAAAGCGATCTCTACCAGGCAACCATGCACACAACGTGAGAAAGCTTCAGGGTGTACGTTATTTAAAAGGAAACTAAACTAAACTAATAAACTAATCCTAGCCAATGTAAAATATCATATACAATCAATATACAATAATACAAGTATACCTACACAACATATATATATATATATACATATATATTATACACATAAAATAATTATATAAATAGATACCAATACATATACATATAAATATATATATATATATATACTTATATACAATATATATAAAAAAGAGTACAAATTAAAGCCAACAAGACGCAAATTAGGAAAGAAGAATAATTATTAGAATATGATGATAATAAAGGATTCAAGGAGGAAGAAAGTGCGCTTTAATGAGATCCCACTGAACTCTGAACTGAACTGAACTGAGAACTGCCATGCCCCTAACAGGTTAACCCGCTACCATCTTAGACTGCATCATCACTTACTATCAGGTGAGATCGCAGTCAAGGGTTAGCTTGTAGTGGATAAATTTTTTTTAAAAAAAAGCTGGGCCTTTTAAGCGGCGCGGCAAGCAGATGCACTGCGCGACGCGGCTCCGTACAAACTTATACAAATAATACTTGCCGCTATGTGGGGCTAGACCTGAAGGGTTTGCCTCGAGCGGGGACTCTCCGCTAAACGTCGATTCAAAAGACAGCGTGGTCGTCAGTATTGTGGTCTTAAAGCTCATGAATTTATAATTTCTGAATTTTCTCTAGTCTGGTCAGGTTACCCCGCCTTCATTTTAGACTGGATTACTTACCACCAGGTGAGATCAAAGTCAAGAGCTAACTTACTTGTAGTGGTATAAACCAAAACACTTTCATCCTATTATTTGACGCTCTGTTTAGTTATAAGAAAAAGAAAGAAAAAACATTTATATCCAAATTGTGCCATACACAAGCATACCTAAAGAGGTAGATCACACCTGCACCTCATCGATCTAAAGAAGATCTAGAATCCAAACAACAACGATGATTTTCAGCCTGACGTTATGATCCAAACACACAAGACAAGGTCTGAGACAGAAAGTCGCTAGTCTGATCTTACGGTTACTCAAGGGTTACTCATACAGGGTGTCTACTTTCTAGTTAGCGGACACAAACCCCCGCCTCATATTCACGTCGACCTTCGCCCGGCTCCAAGGCGTATAGGGCCGTAATTAAAACTAAATAGCTTCACGGCATGACGTCTTCACGCGTAGTTTAACAATGATATGATAACACATAGATTGGTAAGAACCTATACTGTAACGCCTGCTAAATGTTGGTAATACACATGGTTGAATCATAACTGCCTCGTTGGTTAAGTGGTATGCATGTCCAACTGTGGATGACGAGGTCCTGCGTTCTAGAATTGGTGGGTGGTAGGGGCCAAAAGTAGTTATGAAATTAAATGAAGGAACTAGATTTTTAATTCACTATAATCCGCCACAATAGGTAAATTGTGGTACAGTGTACATCTTCCAAATGATTCTCAACGTACGTTTCACTCCCATACCGCAGCATCTTCGCAGGAGATGTTGACTCGACAATGCTCGATTCTACGTCTTTACTCACGGCACAGTAATGTTAACACTATGTTCCCATCTTCTAGGCAAGCGCGCTCCTCCTTAGGGTGCATCAATACTTCTAGCAAGTCTGATTGCAGCTGAGCGCTAGTCTATAAAAAAAATTGGCAGTCATAGGGGCTGCTAGAAGTGATAACTATTCCATTCAATTTTACTTGTATAGATATAAACAGCACTAATGTTGCACAATACGTCATCTGTATAGCTACAGATATACTGCCATCGAAATAGAATTAGTACTAAAAACAGGATCACAAACAAAAATTATCGCAAAAATGTCCCAATTTGCACACACATAAACATTTGAGATTCTAACTGGGAAATGTAGACAGGAATATAAGGAAGCTAGGTTTATACTACAAACGTCAATAACAAAAGCAAAAGATAAACGCTGGGAAGGTATATGTGAAGAAGTAGATCAAGACGTTTGGGGGCTCGGATACAAAATTGTCACTAAGAAACTCAAAGATAATCCTCCCATCCAAATAAGTCTGAAGAAAATACAGGACATAGTTGGAGTACTCTTTCCTGATCATCAAAAATTTGAGCGAACAGTAGTCCCAGTACAAGCGGTACCCGAAGTTACCGACGATGAAATGAGGAAAGTGAGAGAGCGAATCAAGCTGAAAAAGGCACCAGGTCCAGACCTTATACCGCCTGAAATTATCAAATTAGCCACAGAAATAATACCGGAAAAGATTAAAAAAGTTATGACTACTGTGATCCAATCTGGCGTATTCCCAGCCATATGGAAAACAGCAAAGCTGGTATTACTGCGAAAGCCCAATAAAAGCGCTGAAGACCCTGCGGGATACCGACCACTGTGTCTGTTAGACTGTTATGGTAAGCTTTTGGAGGGTATACTACTAAACAGGATAGAGAAACTGCTAGAAGACCACGGAAACCTAGCGAACACACAGTTTGGTTTCAGGAAAGGAAAATCCACACTAGGCGCTATCGAAAAAGTAATAGCAATTGCAGAAGCGGCTAAGCAAGGAACACAACGCGACAGAAAGCTTTGCGCTTTAATAGCACTCGACGTTAGAAACGCGTTTAATTCAGCGCCCTGGCAAGCTATACTAGAAGAGATAAAAAAGAGAGATTTCCCCCAGTATATGTATAACCTTATAAATAGCTACCTGGACCAAAGACGTGTTATCGTTAGAGATGCTGAAGGAGTAGAAAAAACTATAGAAGTAAGCAGTGGAGTACCACAGGGTTCCATTCTGGGTCCAACATTATGGAACATACTCTATGACGAGGTACTCAGACTGGACCTGGGTCCTGATGTCCATCTTGTAGGTTTTGCGGATGACCTAGCCTTAATAGTATCGGCACAAAAGGATTGCACATTAATGAGGAAAGCTAACACCGCACTCACAAGGATAAGCGACTGGATGAAACAGAAGCGACTCAGACTAGCACCCGAGAAGACAGAAGCCATTATGCTCAGTGGCAAAAAAAGACACGGCCCAATATCATTCTTGGTAGAAGGCGTTGAAGTAAAGCCTGGTGAAAAACTAAAATACCTGGGTATCTGGTTCGATAGAAGCCTTAAGTTTAACAAGCATATCGAAGAAGTAGCAGGGAAAGCTGAACGCCTGACAGCAGCACTAGGTCAGCTAATGCCTCGAAGAGGTGGACCACGGGCGAGTAAGAGAAGATTACTGGCATCAGTGGCCCACTCGATCATGTTGTATGGAGCACCAATATGGGGGAAGACGCTTAAGAAAGCCAAGTACAAACGAATGCTGGCAAGAGTACAAAGGCTGCTTGGTATACGGATATGCGGCGCTTATAGAACAACCTCACTGGAAGCTATACAGGTAATAGCCGGCCTTATACCCATAGAGCGGATGGCCTTAGAACGCACAAGGCGATACTTTAAGGAAGACCTGAAAACACCTAAAGAGGAAAGGCAAAGAACAGTATCAGAGTGGGAAGCGGATTGGAGAAGCGGAGGCAAAGGAGCATGGACCCGAGAACTCATACCGAACCTTAAAGAGTGGATGGAACGGAAGCACGGGGAAGTGGACAGATGGATTACGCAGGTACTGAGTGGGCATGGAGTGTTCAACACCTACCTTCATGTTATTGGGAAAGCTATAAGTGAGGAGTGCCCATACTGCGGTGAGAAAGATACTCCGCAACATGCAATATTTGAGTGCCGCATGTTTGAAGAGGAGAGAAACTTAGCCGCTGGTAATGAGGACAAGCTAAGCCCAAAAAATATGATAGGTAGAATGTTAAAGAGTGAAGAAGAGTGGACAAAATATGCGAAATTGATGAGACATATTATGAAAACGCGGGAAGATGACGAATGGGACAGACAGAGAACTACAGTCTAAGAAAACAGCTGCCTTCCTGATGCAATGCTTTGTGCAATACCGGGAAGTGTGAGCGGAGAAACCGGAGTACGGAGGAGGTTTTTAGTCCGTAGGTTACTGCACAACACCTGCAGTAAAGTCGGGCATGCCAGTTAACGGTATCCATGAGGATTTTCCTCCTCCAAGGAAAAAAAAAAAAAAAAAAAAAAAAAAAAAAAACTGGGAAATGTAGAAAAAGGTATTATATTTGCAACAACTTCAGTTAATTATACACATTAGGACTAACACATTAGGCTACATTATGATTGGAAAATATTAATTTTAAAGACGTTCTGTCATCAAAAAAAACGAAGGAATAACCTTTCAATCCTAAATAAAAAGTCATTTTTAAAATATGTACAAAAATATTCAATATTAAAATAAAACTTAACGTTTAAGCAATAAGGTACGTCATTCGTTGCCAAATTGGTACCTTTACTCTATTTTGGAACTAGACGCAACTTTGGCATTATATTGCCAATATCAAGAACGTCAATTTATTATAAACCTTAAAACGAAGGCATAAAAGTTAATTTACGAATGATACTATAATTAAAATGCGAAAGTGTGTTTGTTTGTTGGTTTATTGGTTTGTTGATTTGTCCTTTAATCACGCCGCAACGGAGCAACGGATCGACGTTATTTTTGGCATGGGTATAGTTGCAGACCCGGAGAGTGACATAGACTACTTACTTCTTATCCCGGAAAGTTAAAGAGTTCCCGCGGGAATCAAAAAACTTAAACCACGCGGACGAAGTCGCGGGCATCAGCTAGTGTATTATATTTATATTTAAGACCTTTTGTCTTCGTAACAACGCGAGCATGCCCATGTCGCGGAGCATGTCAGTGACGCGAATCCACAAGTTTACCCCATACCAAAAAGTGCTCTACGCGCCTAACTTTTCGATATCTAATAGTTTTTAATATATCAATGGTATTACCCCAATTTGTTAGTGAAATGTCTTTGTTGTGGCATCACGTGGTGCGCTCACAAAAGGTGTCCCTTGGATTACCACCCTCTTTCCCTTGTTTCGCTGCCCATTGTGGGGAGATTTGTTGCCTCGTATACCTCAAATTACCTACGTATTTAGTCCTACTCAATACTCAATTTGTTTATTTCATATAGGACATTACAGGTGTTTCAGTTACGTCAAATTTGGCTCTACCACCGGTTTGGAGACGAAGACACTACACAGTCCATAAACAAGAGCATAACATAACATATTAAAGATAGTCTATATTTTATGATGAATAGGAGGCAAAACTTAATTTTCCTCCCAGCAGACTTAGTTCAAACTTCAACGCTTAGTGCAAGCTTCACGCTCCGTTAATTTCCTAATACTGGCGGTGACATACGGGCTAGAGTGCTTATCTCATGCCTGCTCCAAACTAATATATTTATTAACATAACTAAACAACTAACCAGATTATGTAACCAGATCTTTTTGTTATTCCCGCAGAAACTGAATGAGGAATTGATGACCTCCCTGGCGCAGTGTTGAGCGCAGCTGTTGGCTTAACGTGGGATGTCCCGGGCTTGATCCCCGGCAGGGTCAATTAGGGAACTTATAATTTCTGAATTTTCTCTGGTCTGGTGTGGTGGGAGGCTTCGGTCGGCTAGTTACCACCGTACCAACAAAGACGTGCCACCAAGCGATTTAGTGTTCCTGTACGATACCGTGTAGAAACCGATTAGGAGTATGAGTTTAACATTACTACCAAACCCCTAAAAGGTAAGCCCGCTACAATCTTAGACTGCATCATCACTTAACGTCAGGTGAGATCGCAGTCAAGGTCTTACTTGTAGTTGATACAAAACTCTTTAATTTTCCGGAATAAAAAGCCTATATTAATACAAGCTTGAGGATGTGGCATGAACGGGAACCTTTGAGAATAGGTATTGAACAATTATATTGCCGTCGCGCTGCTCCTCGAGTAGAATTCCATAACACCCGATAGCGACAACTGCAGATGGGACCGATAATACCTATGAAAAACAGTCGAACTCTCTTATTTTTCTGTTTCCTCCTCCAAAACAGAACCGATTTAAATTTTTTTTTTCAAGAATAATTTAAGCAGGACACAGGCTATGCCGGTATGTTTTTCTTAGTTTGATTATATCCGTCAAATTTATTTGCGGGATGTCTGAAAATGGCGCGTAAACTGGGCCATTTTTTGGAACTTATGAAGGTTCCTTGTTCTTAAAATTATGATTTTATTGAAAAAAAGCAAAACATTCCAGCATGGCACGGACACATATGGATTTAATGATGCAAAAATATTTTCTCTATTGTAATTATCCACGGAGGAAACAGACAAATGTTTTTGTATGGAGAACCCGCCGGGAGAATTCCTCTTATGTCCTTTCCCAGGATGACGCCTGTATCTCTGTATGCAATTAAAACTAAAATCAGTTGAACCGATCGGCCATGAAAAAATAGCAGCAATTTTCAATTTCAATTTATTATTTCCAAAAAAGCTTACAGATCCAGAAAGACATACTTTTAATATTAGCGTATATGATTATTATACCAGCCAGTGGATTTTATCCAACGGAAAACAATTGGGTAGGTTTTTGACAACTAGTCAAATCAGCAACTTTTTACAAACGACAAAACGCGCGCTTTATAATATGATTGTGTATGAAATATTGAATTGTGACGTCATCAAAGTTTAACGCACTTTTTTACTAATATCGATTGTTTATCTATATTGTACTATAGTATATCTATACTATACTTAATATTATAAATGTGAAAGTTTGGATGGATGGATATTTGTTACTCAATCACGCCAGAACGGCTGAATGGATCTGGATGAAATTTGGCACAGATAGATTCTGGAATAACACATAGGCTCCTTTTTATCCCGGAAAATAAAAGTTCCCGCGGGAACCGAAAAGCCTCAATCAATATTACGAATTTTTGGAGATCCTCTATTTAATAATATAATATCAATATGATTTGACTAGTATTCAAATACCCAATACAAATAGGTTAATAATAAGCTTATCAATTTATCCAAATATAATCAAAAAGAAAGTTCTAAGCATTTTTCGATATGTAGCAGAATACTATTGACAGAACCCATAATGGTACTTCAGTTTTCTTTATTGTATAAAATATTTTTATCCGCTGGTAATATTCGGTTATCGTTATTGCAATTTCCACGCTTTTCCTACCTTACGACAAGGACCTGTTAGGACAAAACTTCCACGTTGGAGAGAGAAGACGCTTAGTTCTGTCACGCAAGTGTAGGCAGCTCATTAAGCAAAAGTGCTGGCTTACTACTGAGAGCTCTTAGAATTAGAAGGGTTTTGCCATAGTCTACCAAGCTGGCCAGATGCAACTTCAAACATCTTTTCTTTGGTCTCCCTCTACTCTTTTTTCCTTCTTTCTCGTAATAATTTGCCTTTATTCCCTCCGCA
The DNA here is from genome assembly GCA_923060345.2 of Erebia aethiops. NCBI lineage: Eukaryota > Metazoa > Arthropoda > Insecta > Lepidoptera > Nymphalidae > Erebia > Erebia aethiops. Next base: position 27,586,073 of record OV281084.1, on the reverse strand, counting down.
CTACATATATTTTAACTCAAATACTTGCTCTTTTTCTTTTCTACGAAAGAAAATGATAATGCAATCTAAGATAGAAACTACAACTTTTATAGGGGTACGAACTCCCCAACCCCCTAAGTTTCTATAATATTTCATCTAAAATGACCCCGACTTCTCCGAGCCGATAGCGTCTCGGGAAAAATAATATTGTGTTTAATTTTCTTGAGAGCAACGTCGTCTCAGAGAGACTCCGGTTCGATTTGATTGTGTCATTTAAAAATACGAAATCATTTCACTTCTTGTGACCGCTTCGAGGTTTTATCTGTCTTTTATCATCTAACAAAAACTGGAATGGGAGGAAAATTTTATTATTGTAATGTACAAGTATTTAAATTAAAAGTTTAAGTAACCCTCGAAATATTGAAGTACCAGGATGCTTATTTAGATTCGATCAGACCTGGGGCCATACTGCTTAAAGCTATATTGTTTCATTATTGTTGACTTTTGTGTTTTAGAACTATAATCCTTATTTTAGGAACATCAAGGTACGTGACATCAAACTGACATTTTTAGTAATATTGCTTCAGTATTACTTTAAGAGTTGGCAGTTATTCATAATATCACTTCATCAACATGAAAAGATCTTCAAATGGCTGAACCGATTTTCTTGACATATAGCTAAGAACACTCTAGATCAAGTCACCTTTCAAACAAAACAAAAACTAAATCAAAATCGGTTCATCCGTTTGGGAGCTGTGATGCCTCAGACATAAAGACAGATGCAACAATAAATAGAACATGTACAATGAGTGAAGTATCTAAGTAATGAGATAATTTAAGGTGTTATATGAGGTAAGTTGAGCATTATGAGTCTACTAGCTGATACCCTCGACTTCGTCCGCGTTCCCGCGGAAATCTATAATTTTCTGTGATAAAAAGTAGCTTATTTCACTCTCCAGACCCTCAACTATATCCATGTCAAAAATCACGCCGATCCTCTGCTCCGTCGCGGCGTGATTGATGGACAAACCAACAAACAAACACACTTTCGCATTTATAATATTAGCACAGAATATTAGTAGGTATGATCCGTATGTACGCTATGTCGATAGATTTGTGAAACTAACCATACATAGATTGAAGTTCATAGAGTTAATAATTAATATCGTTGAAGGGTTTATCGTTAAGACAAGACTACGTAATAACAGCGTATTATTCTATTGTTGCTGTAATAACGAACAACTAACGAGGCTAAGCCGTTCCCTTTAAATAATACCACTAAAATACTGAGTGAATCTCACTTGGATTTATCTATCTATGCTAATAATATAAATGCGAAAGTTTGGATGTATGGATGGATGTTTTTTATTCAATCACGCCAGAACGGCTGAGCGGATCTGAATGAAATTTGGCACAATGATAGATTATAGTCTGGAATAGAACATAGGCTTATTTTTATCCCGGAAAATTAAAGCGTAAAACCTCATTCGGATGAAGTCGCGGACATCAGCAGAAATGTACATAAAGGTTGAATAATAATACTTTTTGACCGAGCGAAGCGAAGGTCTCTGAGTCTACTTGGGTGAATTGGCACTTGTCCGTCCGTCCGTCCGTCCGTCCGTCTGTCAGAGCATTATAACTTCTGAATTACTGAACGCAATTACTTCAGCTTTAGATATAATATGTAAACCAATGGCCTCCCGCCGAATATGGCTTAAAAAATATTTTTTTTATTTATTTATTTATTTATATAACAATATAACATATATATAACAATAATAAAAATCTTTATTTCAGGGGGGCTCTCATATAAAATATTTATCTCAAAATTATTATTCTCAAAATATTTTTTATAAAGTTACTTAGGGTTGCGGTATATCATTTTTTAAACAAATAAGAATAGAGTCCAAAAATATTTTTTTTTAAATTTTTCCCCCAAATTTGACGAAATGGGGGACTTTCAAAGTGGAGATTTTCTAACGTCCAAAGATGACCTCAGAACTCTAAATTTTCTGAAAGGATGAGCCTGAAACTTGATCAATTATTTCAATTATATCCTGTACTTGAACAACAAATACTAAAATTAGATAAATATTTTTAGGAAACGGAATTATTTAATTTTTAATGAGCTTCAGTATTTTTAACAGAACTTCACATTTATGTCAATAGATGGCGCCGCGAGGTCTCAGTTCGGGGCGAACCACTAGTTTACCTAAGTTAAGAGTATTATAATAACGTTAAATCTAACGCAGCATGGCGAGACGGTGTAAAAGTTTATGAAGCTAAGCCGGTAAGGTGAGCCTGTAAAGTTCATTATACCGGGCCATCATTTCCAAAAAATTAGTAAATTTAATAGTTTTAGCAGGCCTGGCTCACTTGGTCACGTGACCCAAGATAATCTATTTAAATAAAAGCGAAATACCACTCATTCACGCGCTCACTCACTCACTCACTGACTAATCACGATGTCTCAGGAACTGTAAAGCATATACAGACTTGAAATTTGGAAGGTACGTTCTTTCTATGGTGTAGACATCAGCTAAGAAGTGGGTTTGAGAAAATTCACCCCTAAGGGGTAGTAATGGGGGTTGGAAGTTTGTATGAAATTAATTGGTTTTTGAAGTTAGAGACTAGAAAATCGGGTTATTTAGTTTTAAATAATAAAATCCTGCTATATATCCTCCATAATCTCACAGTAAATCAGAAATTGTACGCGGACGAAGTCGCGGGCGACCTCTAGTAATTATATACCTACAGCGGTGCGACCCTCAGACGGTATAACTGAGATCAGCAGGCCGAGAGGGAGTTTTTTACGCATTGCCATTTATATGGAATTGATCGAGCGCCAGCTGTTAAGCGCTTGACAATTCCATACAAATCGAGTATAGTTCCACAAACTTATATAATAAAGGTATTTTTAAGTACTAGATGATGCCCGCGACTTCGTCCGCGTGGATTAGGGTTTTTTGATTCCCGCGGGAACTATCCCTGTACCAAATTTCATCAAAATCGGTCGATCAGATGGGCCGTGAAAGCGTAGCAGACAGACAGACATACAGAGAGAGAGACACACACTTTCGCATTTATCATATACCGCAGCATCATATTATACCGTACAATCTAGCGCAGCTTGGTGCACGGTGGGGAACAAATGAAACTAAGCCCTTTCGCGCTCCAGAAGCATTAGTTTAAGCTCAATCACGTTTCGCTGCTTTACCCCGTTTACTGAACCGGAGCGATCCTTTACATGCAAATTGTGTCAGCTTACAAACACTATTATTTGGCGATATTTACTTCGGAAAAAATTCAAGAAATTCTCTAAATAATAGGTGTATGTTTGTTTATTATATTTTATAAGTATTATGGGAAAACTTCATTAGCTTGTGTCTCTGTCGTAGCGTAAAATCATCTATCCTTGAAAAAAAATATCGTTCCAACCTACTAGAATAGAATGTATTTATTTGCTTGATTGTATCAAGCAAATAAATACATTCTATTCTATTCTATTCTATTCTAATCGTTTCCTTCGGCATCGTACCGGAACGATAAATCGTTTAGCGGCACGTTTATTCTATGATTAAATTTTACTTCAGTCTGTTTTTTTAAATCGCCGTAATATCTCCATTAAACGGCTCATAAAAATGGAATAAAAATTTTAAAATGGTCTCAACCAATGGATGGAAATTGTATTTTTAAAGGCACAATAAAAACTAACAGTTATCCACGTGGCACTCTATTAAATTATTCTCCATTTCCATTTACCCCGTCATGGTTATAGTCTAGTCTATACTTACTTGCTTATAATATTATAAATGTGAAAGTTTGGATGGATGGATGTATGGATGGATGTTTGTTTATCAATGACGCCGCAACGGCTGAACGGATCCGGATGAAATTTGGCACAGTGACAGATTATAGTCCCGGAAAATTAAAGAGTTCCCGCGGGAACCAAAAAACCTAATTCCACGCGGACGAAGTCGCGGGCATCAGCTAGTCAAATATCAAATAAATCAAATAATAAATATTATAAATGCGAAAGTTTGGATGTATGGATGTATGAATGGATGTTTGTTACTCAATCACGCGCCAACGGCTGAACGGATCTGGCTGAAATTTGGCATAGAGGTAGATTATAGTCTGGAATAACACATAGGCTAATTTTAATCCCGGAAAATTACAGAGTTCCCGCGGGAACCAAAAAACCTAAAACCACGCAGACGAAGTCGCGGGCATTCGCTAGTCAAATATCAAATATATAAATATTATAAATGCGAAAGTTTGGATGTATGGATGTATGAATGGATGTTTGTTACTCAATCACGCGCCAACGGCTGAACGGATCTGGCTGAAATTTGGCATAGAGGTAGATTATAGTCTGGAATAACACATAGGCTAATTTTAATCCCGGAAAATTAAAGAGTTCCCGCGGGAACCAAAAAACCTAAAACCACGCAGACGAAGTCGCGGGAATTCGCTAGTGTTTTATAATGCTTTCCATGCAAGCCCAAACCCTGCCCTGACCCTAGTCTCATAGAGTATGGCCATCGTCCACCTCGCTAGCCAAGTGCGGATTGGTAGTTTCACACACCTTTGAGAACATTATGAAGAACTCTTGGGCATGCAGTTTCTACCTAAACGTATGAGAATGCCTACACGAAATTGAGCTCTAATTCAATGAGTATATGGTTTATTTTACTTGGAAGCCGAACTTTAACGATCCTTACATGATTGCACCTCTGTTTAGTGTTTAAAGACTTCGTAGATGCTTGCTCCATTGCACGTCAATAAAAAATGTGTGAACACCTTAAACAGTACGAGTAACACGTTGTATGCTATCAAGTGATTATATTATACGATTTGCTTAGACAATTGGGCCTCAGGTTTCCTCACCTTCGTAATGGTTATGGTTTTCGTAAGAGATCATCTCAAAACAGCCATTTGGTATTGTAAAAGTTGGGGATATTCAACTTTTTACCAAAAGACTTAATTATGGACTTTTTGCCTTTTTTTGCTAGATTTTTAGTGGAAAAATTAAAACGATAACCAAAACCTAACGATAACGATAGTCCTAACTGGGGACCAATATTGTTTCATTATTGTTGACTTTCATGTTTTAGAATTATAATCCTTATTTTAGAAGCATCAAGGTACAGGACATCAAACCGTCATTTTGAGTAATACTGCAGGCCCCTGCATGAGATTCAATTATTTTTATAACTTTCCCGAAGAGTCTATTCGAACGCAATATCTCCCTCCCAATGTCTCTATTTTGGTAAAAACAAAGATTATTTGTAAACTCAGATGTGAGGAAGAAAGAAATTCTCAAGTACAAACAAGTTTAAAACTGTATATGTTTCGAACTATTCCGATACGCAGTACACGTATGCAATTCAAGTTTCCTCCTATGACAAATAAAATATTATAGCTACGAGTATTTTTACAGCTTCAGGTTTTATAGGGTGCTAAAATAAACTCTATACTATATTTAAAAAACTAGAAAATACTAAACTTTTCACGACCTCTCTGGCGCAGGGGTAAGCGCTGCAGTCTTATAAATTGTAGGTCCCGGGTGTTATCCCGGACAGAGTCCAATTGCTAATTTAGATTTTCAACCGTGGCTAAATACCATCCTTTTAACAAAGACGTCTGGTTAAGCGGCTTAGCCTTCCGTTATGATACCCTAATGGTAGCTTAATACTGAAGGTCTAGCCCCACTACACATGCCCGGCGCGGTGCGGCACGTAGCGGCAAATATTATTTGAATGGGTTTGTATGGAGCTGATCCCAATTAAGCGACGCGGCACGATCCACTGCGACATAGTCGTACAAAGAATACTTGATGGTACGTGCCGCGCCTCTTTACTGGGGCTAGACCATCACTGTGCTGTGGTTTTCAGTATACGTCGTATGGCAGATTTAGTATTATACTGTGTTGAGTGGCAAATACAAGGCCTGACGAAGTGCTTTAGGCACTTTCCTTTATTACCCTCAAGGCGGCTTTTACGACTTACGTCAAAGGACAAATAGGCTTTATTGTCACTACATTTAGGTGTGTCCACTAACAATCCCTTCAAGATATAGAGTCCCTCAGGTCAGGCGTATATTAATGTAACGGGTTTCAAATTACAATTTGCGGAGAAATTTGACTTGGGCAGGTATTTTTGACAACAATTCGATACTTATTTTCTAGTAATGATAAAATAGAGGATCTCCCAGAAATCGTAATATCCATGTCCCCTGAAAGTTTTATGCTTTGAAGTAAAAAAAAAGCTTCATACAGTTTTGAAATTTGAAAAAAAGTTGCAGATTTGACTTGTTCTCAAACGCAAATCAAACTAAAGTTTGTCTTTGAGTAAAAAGTAAGAATAATGATCTGAAAATTACTATAGCTTGTCAAATTTAGGAAGATATATAGTTTTCTCATTTGCTTATTAGCTACTGCTTCCGTCTGTCTCACTCTAGTCCTACACTTTTGCTATACACCTCTCATTTGTCACTATATTATCATCTTGACAAACTTATATTGCTATATTCAAAGATAACAGTAAATAGGAACCGCATGTAGTTTTAACTAGGTAATAACCGTGTCACGTGGATCTTCTAAAATCATAATATGAAATCTCTTTGAATTTCCGGAATAATAAAAAAATTTAAACAAAATTCAAGCGCCTCCTTATTGTCTAATATCTGGCCAAGTGCACATTGGCAGGAATTCTCACACCTTTGGGTTTCTCTACGATATTTCATTTTCGAAGCAAGCGATATTTTAACGCTACGTGCGTTTAACGCAGTCGCAGTCAGGAATTAATTTTTACCACCTTAGGGTTCATAATTGCATGGACCCATGTGTGTCAGAAGGTCGTTATGTGGTTTGATTAGCATAGGTCATAGATTTTTTAACTTTTTCAGCAGGTGGAAACTGTGTCAACTAGATATGATAGATGTTTTCTACATCTACCTGTTTCAATATTTTTAGTAAATGTCATTTAACAAATGCGTCTAACTTGAAATTAGAAATGAATTTTAGTAAAAGAAAGATATTCTTTTTGTTTAATTCGATGTTTAAAAACTTTTGTTAACTTTTAAATGTAATACTTTTCTTTTATCTTAACGCACGCAGTGTAAGAATCTAATTTGAAAACTGGTAAACATTTTCAGACGGCAATTTCTAAGTAATATTTGCTAACAATTTTCGGAAAATTTCCAAGAACAAAAGCGATAAGGTGTGGGGTAACTAAGTTATTATACAGAGAATGGGCGGTAGTTTACGGTTTGCGGGGGGGGTGTAAAGCTGATCGTAATTAAACTGCGGTTTAAGACTATTTGTGGAGGAACGAATTTAAATTTCGACACTTCTTTATTCTTCAAAGTTCTTATTTCTTAGTAAGGACAAAGTAAAGTAGTTTCGTTTCTAGTGGACAATGGTTGGACTATTTACTAGCCAACGAGTAACAATTCCACGATACATTGTTTTGTTATATAGGTACCTCAAAGAAATTAGGCACCGATTTCGATGAAAGCTTCCAGTCGGCTTGATTTTTTTAACCGACTTCCAAAACAAGAGGAGATTCTCAATTCAGGGCGTATTTTTTTTTAATGTATGTCGGTGCATATCTCCGTGGTTTCTGAACCGATTTGAACAAATTTTTTTTTCAGTTGTTAGAGGAAGCTCTCGAGGTGGACTCTGGTTTGAGGTGGTCTGACTTTCAAATCCTCAACCCTGATACTAAAAAGTTTAAAATAAAAATTCTTTCCAAAAAAGCGACACCCAACGCCACTGTAAATTAAAGAAGTCTGGCGGGTTTAGCAAGGATAAGCAAAGTTGACGCATCAGGCTCGCCCAACTTCAACATAGTGGGTAGAAATAAATTATTTTTTACTTTACTGCAGTGGCGTTGTAAGTCGGTTTTTTGGAAAGAATTTTTATTCGACATTTACCATCAGGTTAGATTACAGTCAAGGGCTAACTTGTAGTGGAATAAAAAAAGGACTTAGTTTTATTATATGTATTAGGTAGTGATGACATAGGTACAAATAATTTCATCAAACACAAAAGTCCACACAAATCCACTTTACTTCCGACGCAAACTTAGTGAATCGCTAACGAAACTGCACCTCGAGTCCCGTACGTGATTTCACACAACTGTACCTACTGTAGCTGGTACACTCGAATAGACAATTGTTCGCCTGGAAATGCAGGTCCCGACCTATCCTTGCAAGTACTCGCAACTAAGGCTTGGGTTGCACACGCTTTCAAAGCTTGTATTGGTCTTGCAGTAAACGTTTACTATAGGGAATATACTGGCAAAGGCGAACTTGTGATTTCTATCAATCACTATACAAATAGTAAAGGGCAAGATTAACAGAACTTTGTATTTAATTTGCTATCGTGCAAGGTGGTAAATTGGGTGGAATGAGAATTATACCCGGAGACGGAAGAATCTACCACCTTACAAAGATTAGAGGAAAAAATGCTAATCAATAAATTGATTCTATCTACCTATTAAAGAAAGAAGCTAGCTGTCGACTCCCTGGTATGTTATGAGGTGTTATAAATGAAAGTTTGCTGGTTGTTAGGCAAAATTGTTTTTAATGATTGCATAATATGGGGTCTCTTAATGCATAGTTATACTAGCTTAATTATTATTATTATTATTAAGCCTTTATTTTCCTTATCAGTTCTAAATTATTCTTACAGTTTCAAATATTATATTAACTATTCTAAATGTTAGTTTGTTAGTATCGCTTTTAATTTATGTATGTGTGTGCATGTGTGTCTGAGTGTGTGTGTGTGTGTGTGTGTGTGTGTGTGTGTGTGTGTGTGTGTGTGTGTGTGTGTGTGTGTGTGTGTGTGTTGTGCATGTGTGTCTGAGAGTGCGTGCGTGCGTGTGTGTGTGTGTGTGTGTGTGTGTGTGTGTGTGTGGGTGTGTGTGGGTGGGTGGGTGTGTGTTTGTAGTAAGAGTTGTGTTGGTTTGTGTTAGTTAATAATTGTTAGTTTGTGTTATCTATGTTTTTGTTTGTAACTTGAGTGTTATCTATGTTCTTGACAAGGACCCCTCTTTGGGTATAGGCCTCCTCCAGTTCATGCCATTTTTCTCTGTCTTTGGCAATTTCGAGCCAATTCTTCCCTGCTATCTGTGCTATATCGTTTGACCAGCGTGATTTCGGTCTTCCTACTTTCCTCTTGCCTTTTGGGCCTGGCCATGTAGTTGTTTTAATAGTCCATCGGTCATCCGTTAATCTTGAGATATGCCCTGCCCACTTCCATTTTAATTTGAGAGCGTGTTTTAGAGCGTCCGTTAATTTTGTCTTTTTCCTTATATCCTCACTTTTTATTTTCTGTATTTTACGTAGATTGAGGATACTCCTTTCCATCGCTCTCTGGCAAGTTACAATTTTATTTTTAATATTTTTTGTGTAAACTAGCTTAATTATGATACTTAAATTTAGATACACCAGAATGAACTTAGGTAGATAGTACTTAAATTTAGTATACCATAGGCATGGAATTTAAATGGTATCAGAAAAGTTTATAAAAAAAAATTGTTTTAAAAGAAAGTAAACGCTCAGTGGTAAAGTCTGGGTTCCTACTTGACACACACACTAAAACACACATAACTAAACTGTTCCAGGATACAAAACTTGTGCTTACTTGAAGGTGCGACCACTGCCATACAGCTGGGACGTCTCACCAAGCCTTCCTTAGAGGTTTCGTCGAGGAACGATCAAAATTTCCTTTCCTTGGAAAGAGATATTGAATCATTTTCCATAAGTAAGTTAAGTGGACTAACAGATTTAGTAATCCATAAACCGAAACGTGGATACGTAAAACGTAAATATGTAAACGCCAAAACTTAAATCGTAAAGCGTAAACATTTAAGTTGCAAACGGAAATACGTAAGACCCTGGAACAAAGAAAAAACAAAGTTATAATTGGGTGGGTGAAAACCCCGCACGCGTGGAATTTTCCCCAATAAACGCAACTCACCAATAGAACTCCTGGCCGCTAACGTTTTCAGGAGTTCACCCACAAACCCAATATATCCTCATTCGTTTGGGAAAGCAAAAAAATAGGAACTGAAAGAAAATCATCAAATTAAAATCTCTCCAACCACAACCGCCATCTTGTCGAATCAACCTGGCGTCACTTGATTTTTCACTCACCAAAATTGATGAAATATTGAATTACTTTAGGATGACTGATTTTATAACAAATGTATTTTTTCCAGGCGAAGCCATGGATGGAAGAAAGCGGATTTCCCAGAGAGCGATTTTTAGCTGTTCACATTTTCACTCCCGAGAAAATCTGATCTTTGACAAGCCGGAGTTGCCAGACGACAACCCCCAGGGTGGCCGCCTTAATATCTAATTGAGCATAAACCAAATGTGTCGGACTAAAAAAAATATATTATAAGAACGAATCCTGTAATAAATTATAATTGTTAAACGATATTCGTATTTTATTTTTATATAACCAGGACCTAAACGACAACGAAGCGCCATCTATTGTGAACTCGGAGAAACTCTTTGACATCTGGCCAACGCAGTTCTGCACCTTGATGCTAGGTGGCGCTAACATCCTTTGAACGAACATGGAATTTCGATAAATGCTCGAAGCTAATTGATTGTCCAAAATCTGCAACGTCACAATCGCTAGAGTTCGGAAATCATTCAAGGCAGCATTTTTTAGGAAATTATATAATAATATTATGATATAATGGACGCGTACAATCAAGACGCGAGCATTATCTAAGTAGTTCACTATACTAATTCGTCTTCTAAGAAGTCCACGAGAAGGCAAATGGTAACAAAATGTTTTTCTATCTATTTACTATGGATGCTTTAAGATACGACATTTGACCGGGCGCTGTCCCTCGTCTCACGGAATTGGTTCTCCTAAATAATTCTTTTCCTACGCTGAGCTATGTGAAACGCGACGGAAAGGTTGTATACATCAGCCCTTGACCCTTATACCTGTCCCTAAGACTTTTACAACTTATTCCTTTTTTAAATGATACTAATCCATACTACTTGATATTATAAATGCGAAAGTGTGTTTATTTGTTGATTTGTCCTTCAATCACGGCAGCAGAGCAAGAGCAACAGATTGACGTACGTTTTTGCATGAGCATATTTGAGGACCTGGAAAGCGACACAGGCTACTTTTTATCCCGGAAATTGTTAAAAAAAACTTATTCCACGCGGACGAGGTCGCGGGTATCGTCTAGTCTTCAATAAAATTGGATAGCTTTCTCTACAATGGATAAGAATAATTACTAAATAATGCTTGCAACTTCTTTCGCGTGGATTTAGGATTTTCTTTTATAAACCGTCTGTACTCTTTGATTTTCCTTTCAATTTCATCAAAATAGATTCGATTTTGACGTTATCTTTACGAAATTTGGTACGGATACCACCCGGCATGGACACAGACACAGACAGATAAACCGACAGACAATCAATCACTTTATAATATTAGTTACGATGCTGCGTAGATTTCGAAGTAAAAGTTTTTTTTTTCCGTGGATGTTTTAGTAATACCTAGATGAGTTTTAATTTTCCTAAAAACTCGTGCTCTAGAAATAACAAACAGACCTTGAAAAAATACACGGAGGTAAGGTATACGCGCAAAAACGAATAAGGATGCCTAATGTAAAAATAAAAATTGAGAAATAATAACGAGGTGGAAATAAGCTGGAAAAAAAGTTGGAAATGTAAAATGGAATAAACTGGAATTCCAGCGAGATCACACACATTCCAGGTCAGTAATTTTGTTAATCCATCTAGCCTCAATTCAGGCCTCGTCGTATTTAGAACAGGGTGCAAAATACGAGCTACGTGTATGGGGTGCAAGATGCCTGACTGTGAAATATGAAGGCGAATTAATCATGGACACATAGGCATGATATGAGAGTATATTTATACGACATTTAAATCTTTTACCTTCGCTTCGGCCTTGGGGTGGTCGAAAATCTAAGTAGGTGGTTAGTATATCCCAGGCACTTTTACGTTTTTGAAATTATTCATTATTTTGTACGATTATTCAATTCAACGGCTTCACACATAGTTAAAACTTCTAAAATGTGTCAAAACCAAGGCAAAGCATTCCAGGCACGTACTAATTTCGTGATCCAGCTCAGTCTAGACAAGAAATTGCAGACGACATACCAACTCGTATGAAGCGACTGTTGGCGCGGCACCAGGGCTGCATAAACACTGTGGCACTTAAAACGCGACTTGAGACGCGTTTTATTAAGGCATCGTCAGCTAAAGAAAATAAAGATTACCTCGTTGGTCTTGTGGTTAGCATGTTCGACTGCGGCCGACGAGGTCCCGGGTTCGAGTCCCGGGTCGGGCTATAAGTAAGTAAGGGCTTTCTGACTATAAATTCTCAGTAGCCCGGAATTGGGAAGTCGGCAGTGTTTCACCCCCGTGCCTCGGAGAGCACGTTGAGCTGTCGGTCCCGGTTTTTATTACTAACATGATAATAGTCGTTAAAGCCCGCCAACCCGCATTGGAGCAGCGTGGTGGGTTTAAGCTCCGATTCCCTTTCTCCTATGAGTGGAGGCCTATGCCCTACAGTGGGACGTTAATGGGCTGTAGTGGAACACGTTCCATTCAGACGACATACCAACTTGGTGTGATGTACCAACTTGGCGCGGCACCCGGGGCAGCATAAATATGAGACGCGATTTTCCAGAAAAAATATAAATTCACAAATTGACACTGCCGGGAATCGAACCCGGGACTTCCCACGTTAAGACAACTGCGCTCAACACTTTGCCAGGGAGGTCGTCAAATAGCCTCAATCACGGCAGACGAAGTCACAGGCATCATCTAGTAATGGTTAATTAGGTAGGTATGTATGAAAGCAATCCCTTTCATTATTCTCCATTGTAGTTCCACCCGTTTCATCTAGACTCCGATGATGGATGTTGTTTGTATCCGAGGAATGAGTACATAAATAACCAATTTGGGAGCGGGCGCTTTCTTTGTTAGCGGGATGAGTAATAACTCAGTATAGTGCGCGAATGTAGGCTGCATTAATATAGACCTTGACCTTACAACAGATATGAAGCGAGCGGGATTTTAAAAAATACCATGTTTTACAGTTTCACTGCGTTTTTATAAACTAGAAGCGGGGTTAATTTGTTTTGCTGTAAAATTTTAAACAATTTTTTTAATAAAATGAGTGAATCTAATGAGAAAGAGTGTAAATAATATGTTGTTGTTGTTAAATTATTGTTGATATAGGCAGGTACGAATATTTTTCTTACGTCTTGTAATTTCTCGCTAAAAGGTGAAAAGATGTAATATGTATCACACGATAGCAAAGTTTTTTTGTCCCTCACTTAACTGAGTTAAGTGAGGGACAAAAAAACTTTGTACTAACTAAGTACTAACTTAAAACCAATCGCTCAACTCGGATTCAAACTAAGCACTCGCAACAAAGATGAACTTTGCTATCTTGTTGAACTAATAACTACGAGTATAGTTACATTTTAATGCTATCAATTTTTGGCAATATCACTCACACACACTGCAGCCCTTTAACGTCCCAATGCTGGGCACAGGCCTCCACTCTCATAGGTGAGAAGGTTAGAGCTTAGACCCACCCACGCTGCTCCAATGCGGGCGGGCTTTGACGACTCGGCGTCATGTAAGTGATAATAACCTGGACCGACGGCTTAACGTGCTCTCTGAAGCACGGGGGTTAATTTCTGGTCAAAAAAACCCAATACCTGCCGGGACCTCGTCGGCCGCAGTCGAACACGCTAACCACTAGACCAAAGAGGCAATATTATGTTTGTCACTTGTGCCCATTGATGTAGAATTTTTTTAGTACCTATTTGTGCCAAAATGTGCCTTTAGTTTAATTTGAATTATATACCTACCTACGGGTAAATAATTAAGTACCTATTTAAATCAGAAATTATAATAGGAGCGTTTTGTTCAAACAAAGCTCGGTACACAAGCGTCGCACAAATTTAATATTTGATCAGAAATAACTGTTATCTAGTTCCAATTAGGGAGCAAGTTTATTGTTGCCGAAGCGCAGCTGCACCGACAAGCGCAACTTTGCTCTCCGTAAATTTATTGCTATGTGCTATTGTGCTATTGGGTTTCGTTATTCGGGCGAACTGGTTTTGTACAACACGAGTGTCTGTAACTAACCTGACTGGGTCCCTAAACATCTACACCTCTCTCTACTAATGGAGTTCAATGGTTCTTTGTACTGGCTCATGAATCATCTAGTAGTAAAACCCTCATCATTGTTGCGTCCATAATAATCCAAGTTCTTTTAGAGTTTCAGAAGCTTCGAATTCAATCAACCCAACGACTAGTTTAAGAACTGATGAATTTCAGTTCACATAAGACTGGCTTAAATTACGCGTTCGAGTTATAGAAAAGTTGTAAAAATGATCAAGTATAAATCAACAAAGTGAAGGCAAGTGCTTTGTTACGTGATCGAGTATAGAACTAGTATACAACTATGACACACTTTATATGAGAGTTTTATATTTAACGTGTTCGAGTATCTAAATAGTATACAACCATGACACACTTTTAGAGGTGTATTCTTCCTATGTGATCCTGTTCAAGTATACTGCGCTTTGTTTGTTTTAATGTTTTGCCTCTAACATACACAGCAAGCCAGATTTATGTTTGCCTCTTAACATACACAATAAGTCAGTCTTATGTATAGGATCAATCATATTATATTTCTATGCGAAATATATTTAAAATCAAGAGAGTTGACCTTATATATGGATAGTTACTCAGAGTTTCGATTTCTATCTTATGTAACATACATTTAAGTTGTTCCATAAGATTCCATAAGGTCTCACAGTGGTGAAGCTAATTATCCCTAGTGGCAAGCATCTTCCTTTTATAAAGGAAGGTGCTTTGATTGGCATCATATACTTTGACTAACAAAATATATGATGGTTGACTGGCTCCGCCCCGCCATCAACGGTAGTCTTCTTCCCACTCTTGGTATTCCAAAAGACATATCGATACATGAAACATGGGCCAATAAGCCTCATAAAATACCAAAAGCCAACAAGCCTCCCCCCCCAAACCACTAGGCATCAACCGCGAAATGGCGCAACGTACACGAGCGTACTTTAGAGTGGTGCGTTCCACTTATGTCAGCATAAAGCTGGATAATTACATTTTTAAAGTGGTGTAATCCCACATATACCTGTAATAGGTTTCAAGGATACACCAGGCGCACTGCAGGGATGTTCGCCGCAACGAAACAGAGTCCACAGGCGTGATGCAACCTTCAGTAATAATATATTAATCAAATGTAGCGCGCAACCATCATGGGTAGTAGAACATTGTTTGAAAGTAAGTTTGATATTGGTAGTAGTAAACAGAGTCCTATCAACCATGATTAGTTATCGTTCGATCATAGCGAACATCGTAGTAATTTTATATAATAGTTAGTTATCGTTCGACCATAGCAAACATCGTAATTTCATATAATAGGATAATATGTTGTTACAATAAAATCGCATGGTAAAATCAGACGTACTGTAGAACATAGGAATGTACACGAAGTGTACTACGCACAGAAAGCAAGCTCTCTGGTTCAACAACAACCTATCCCATCTTGACGTCCTACCGAGGTAAACATCAAGACAGAACCAGCCGTGCCGATGCATCGCCGGAGCGAGTGATATATTCTACAGGCCCAACTCAACCTGCAATGATAATTGTATGTTATGGGTATATATGTAATATGTTATATTTATATATGTTATTAATCCACCATAGGTAGATTGAATATCGTAGGACGCCATCCAGCCAGGTTCACAAAGTACAAGTACTAAGGCTCCCTTACCAGATGGCATCCAACAACTAGCTTGTACGCAATACAATATTGGCACAACATGCGTGTGAATCAGTGCCCAAACGGCTGAGAATCATCTAGTGCTCGTCCCACCTGATGACATACACATATTTTGTTAGGTCGCCATCCTCGTTCTGCCGAGTGGACCGGACGCCGGGAAGCTCATTAGTAAGTTTCCATGCACCCTCGATTAGATCATATATACTATGTACATATATATAGTATGAACTATTATTGTATTATTGTTTTAATATTATTTTACTATTATTTTATCATTATAATATATTTTAATTTTTTTTTTTTTTTTTTTTAATAATAAATTATTTTCCCCTGAATAGTAAGATACGTATAGTTACATGTCTTGAAATCGACAGGTTTGCACGTATTGTTGTGGTATAAAATTGGTATAAGAAGGTAAAATTATGTTGCATGTAAAATTGTAAAAACCGTTAGATTAAGATCTAACGCTTTTTATCTCGATAGATTGTAAACTGTCGAAAGATTGTGAACTGTTCAATGTTCAGAATGTAAATTTTTGAAATATTCATCGTTTTTACGTTTTCTTATCTCTTTCTTGTAGGTTAGGTTTGGGTTCGACATAAATAATCAGGTAGTGGGTTGGTTTTATCGGGTTAATATAGCTAGCAGATTACCGAAACATAATCTACCGAAAAATAATGCGTTAAATTGTAATCTTTCGACATTTTACAATCTCGCTAGTAAGATTATAATATAACGGTTTTTACAATTTTACTTATAAGCGATGAAAGCCTATTGACTGGGACACAAGCGTACAGCAATGCTGACTAAGACGCAGTCAGAGAGATTCGCATATCACTGCTTCGAGCTAATTAGTTCGATTGAACAGATAACGGCGCGAAACGCTAACGATCGCGGGGTTTTGCGTAATTATTCACTTCGACGATATCCTCTTGTATGATGCAGTTCATTGCAAATTACTTATGTCTTTCGTACGAGTCTTTCGTAGCGAAAAAACGATGTTAAACTATTCCTTGGCACAAAGGCTTTTTCAAACTTAATGTGCGTTTAAAATTATAATACCTATTCTAAATGTTGGATATGAGCAGGCGTTAATCGACAATGCACGATTGTAATAATTCACAATCGTGCATTGTTGAGTCAATATCTCCTGAAGATGTTCCGGTGTCGGAGTGAAACGTACGTTGAGAGTAGTTTGGAAGATTTGTGTGGTGTGGTGTTGTGCCGGTGTGAATTGGTTGCTTCTTGGGCGGTGAATATCGCAAGTTACACGTGCAAGCTACACGCTTAACCACGTAGATTTGTCTGCTTCTTTTTTTTTATCCACTACAAGTTAGCCCTTGACTGCGATCTCACTTGATTTATTTAATCGTATGGCGTTCGGTACATAATAAGCGTTTTTATAAAAATAACGCTTATTTCGCCTGCAAGTCCGTCGCTCGTTTAGCACCACCCAGGGGACACGTGCAGGGAGGTAGAAGGTAGCTCCTGCGGACGTGAGCGACGGGGCATCCCCCGATCTCACTCTCACTCGATGGTAAGTGATGATGCAGTCTAAGATGAAAGCGGGCTAACCTGTTAGGGGCATGGCAGTTATATACTTATATTAAACCCATACCCCTTAGGTTTCTACACGGCATCGTACTGGAACGCTAAATCGCTTGGCGGCACGTCTTTGCCGGTAGGGTGGTAACTAGCCACGGCCGAAGGCTCCCACCAGGCCAGACCAGGGAAAATTCAGAAATTATAAATTCATTGCTTTTGGGGATTATAGCGAATTAAACTTCTTGTTCCTTGATTACCTATTATAAATGCGAAAGGATGTCTGTCTGTCTGTCTGTCTGTCACTGCTAACAACCGATGCGTTTTCACGGCCCAACCGGTGTGTTTGTATGTATTATTTTTATGTCGCTTGTACCAAATTGTATCTTTAATTTTAGGTAATATTTATACCTAACAACAATACTAATTATATAGTCTTTAGGCGTCAAACACGAAACTAGCGACGGCCGAGCGACGGCGACAGCGGGGCGATGTGGTCCGAGAGCTAGCGACAAATTTCGGGAAGGCCCCTTAGGCAAACTGAAATTGTGAAAAAATATAATTTCGTCATATAGCGAATCCAGTCCTGCCAGTCTGGTAGACCGTTTGCGGTTATTTCTCTTCAAAAATATTTTATTAAAATTCCCAAAAAATATACTTTTACCAACCTGAAATTTTAATCACGTATTTATTGAGTAATTTCAATAATACCTGCAAATCGCCAGACAAATTTTGCAGTTTTAAACGTGAATAAAGTGTTCAAATGAGTACGAGAAAATTGCCCCGAAATTGGTCGCCAGCTCTCCGACTAATCGCATCGCCCCGCTGCCGCCGTCGCCCCGCCGCCGCTCATTTCGTGCTCGTACACTATAACTCCATCTAGTGATCAAATAAAAAGCATTTTCTTTCTTTATTTCTCTAATGGTAGACTTTACACAAGGGAAAGCAAATACTCTTTACAACTTATTTAAAAATCGTAGTAAATGTAGTTTCTCGCGGTATTTTAATTCCACTGCCAAGTTTTAATGAACTTACTTACTTTACGCAAAGTTTTCGGCTTACCAAGTTTTTTCGTTGTTTGTTTACAGCATCCCGGCGTTTCTGTGAGGTAATTCAATATTGGTATTAATAAGTACTAGATGATGCCCGCTTTGGTCTAGTGGTTAGCACGTTCGTCTGCGGCCGATGAGGTCCCGGTTTCGAGTCCCGGGTCGGACCATAATTAAGTATTGGGTTTTTCTGAGTAGAAATTCTCAGTAGGTACTAGCCCGGAGTTAGGAAGTTGGCGGTGTTTCGCCTCGGAGAGCACATTAGCCGTTGGTCCTGGTTATTATAACTAACATGATAATAGTCGTTAAAGCACGCCAACCCGCATTAGAGCAGCGTGGTGGGTCTAAGCTCTAATTCCTTTTATGAGAGTGGAGGCCTGGGATGTCCGCGACTTCGTCCGCGATGGAT
This sequence comes from Erebia aethiops, assembly GCA_923060345.2. Taxonomy (NCBI): domain Eukaryota; kingdom Metazoa; phylum Arthropoda; class Insecta; order Lepidoptera; family Nymphalidae; genus Erebia; species Erebia aethiops. Next base: position 27,567,235 of record OV281084.1, on the reverse strand, counting down.
TTAGTAAGTTTTTTTTTAATTACCGCGGGAACTGTTTTATTTCCCGGTATAAATGATAACCTAATGCTGTTTCCCCGGGATTCAACTTATAATATACCAAATTGCATTAAAATCGGTTGAAAAATTAGGCCGTTAAAGCCAATCAGAGATACGGACAGACAGACACACTTTCGCATTTATAGTATTATCCATATGGATATGGAAGTATGGATTTATTAACAGATTTTTCAGACTGTAGGATGCAATAAAGATTCAACACAAAATGTCAAGAGACACTCCATATTTTCTCTAGCTTTATTTACTCGTAGCTAAATACCCTACTACTTTATTTAGGGTGTATAGAACAAGGAAGTCAGACTTCCTAACAAAGAAATGTTACAAAATTAAAAATACAATGTGAACCGTCTTCATTCCCGACTTGATAAATATTCTCTCAAGGACGCAATTATTTATTCTGAGGTTTACATACAGTAATTTTCCATACGTAAACAATTACTTACATTGTCATTTATTTGTATAAAGCGAGCAATATCCAAGTAATACAGAGATTCCAGAACTCAGGGAAAGTACTCAGGGAAATAACCAATGCACCCTGGTACGTAAGAAATCACGATCTCCACAGGGACCTAAAGATAGAGTTCGTAGCCAAAATCATCCAAAAATACGCAGAAGCTCACCAACATCGACTTCGTCAACATGTCAATCTGGAGGCTGTAAAGCTTTCAGATAACACGGACATTACACACACTTAAATGATCGAAACCGTTCGAATTAGTGTAAAGAGTGTATAAGTGCTGTGTCAGTGAATCAGTGCTTGTCCTACTTATCTAGGTCACAAAAACATAGTGAACACTAAGTACATTGGAACAAACTAAGGACAGTTAATGAAATGTATGGTTTTCTAGTGAGAGCTAGTAATAATTTTAAAAGAGCCACAACATATACACACCTATATAAGTCCTTAGTACGTTCTCAAGCCGTTTGTATATGGAACCCATACTATGATAAATATAGTAAGAGCCTTGAAACTGTACAAAAAAATTTTTTGCGCAGGATTCATTATAAATGTAATCGAAGTTACCTCCCTTATAACCAACTTCTTAAAAAATATAACATACTAGCTGACCCGGCGAACTTCGTACCGCCTTAGTATGCAAAATTAAATGTATATTTTTCAATATTTCTGAGAGATTTTCTTAATATTTTTTTCCGTAAGAACTTTCTCCTAATAATAACAAATACAACAAAAAAATAATTAGTGAAATCGGTCCAGCCATTCACGCGTGATGCCGTGACCAAGGAAAACGGGTTTCATTTTTATATATTATAATAATAATAATATAATATATAAGACTTGACTTAAAGTCGAGACGTAAACAACTAGAAGCAATGTTATTGTATGACTTATGTCATAATAAATACGACTGTACCTATTGATTTAACCAGAAAACTTTGTTATAGAGTACCTTTTCGAACACACATACGAAGTAATCGTAATACATCAACTCTTTGCCACTACAAAATGTCGTACTAATGCGGGTAAGCGTTCTCCATTATATAGAATGACGCAATCATATAATGAGACTTTTAATAATATCGATGTCTTTTCAACCCGTATTGGCGCCTTTATGAGGTTGGTTATAGATCATTTAAAAGAATCACTATGAATTATTTTTACTTACCTACCAACTAACTGAAAATTTCCATTTTGTCTTTGTTTTTTTTTCCTAACCTAACTAATATATTGTACGTCATTATTTTTCTTTCTAACCTAACTAATTAATTAGCTTATTTAAACATACCTATATTATAATTATTTAGCACTAAGTCCACTTAGAAATGTATCTTTATAATTTGTGGTTTACGTGGTTGACGCCACAGTTATTATTGTTATACTCAGACCTATGTAATACTTACTGTGTCGTTGTTTGTGAACCCAAAGAAATAATAGTAGATTATACACCAAGGGGATAAAGCACTGTTTTATGTCACGGGCGCTACATTGAATCCTGAACGTAACGAAGGACTCCAAATTTAACTCCCGAGCGCAGCGAGGGTGTTATAAGTTAATTCCCGAGCAAAGCGAGGGAATTAAGATTGAGTCCTGAGTGGAGTGAGGGATTCAAGCGCCCAAGAAAAAAACAGTTTTATCCCGGTGGTGTATACTCTACTTTTCTCACTTTATGCGAGACAATAAAAAACCAGGCTTAGTAGATAGTGTTTATTACAGCAAATTAAAAGTGCAAATTGATATTGGAGACATTAGTCCAATTATGGAAAGATAACGTTATATTTTTATTTGGTACGTTTATCGAGATTGAGCTAGAGTTTATTTAAGTTGTGATAGAATCTTCTAAACTAGCTACGGCTATAGCAACTTCTTCCAGCTGGCGTGGCCTACTCGATTTGACAAACAAACGAAGTTCTTCTCAGTGCGAATCTAGTGGGCCACGGCCTATATAGGCACTTCATTCAGCTGGCGTGGCCTACTCGATTTGACAAACAAATGAAGTTCGTCTCAGTGCGAATCTAGTGGGCCACGGCTTCGGTTTTAGAAAATCGAGTTGGCCGCGCCCGCTGAGAACACATTCTGTTTAGCGAAATTAGACTTTATGCCCATAGCCATAAGAATTATGAGTGAAAATCACATTATTGACCAGCGGGTTATAATGAAATTCAATAGAACATTATAACCCGGCTAAAGCCAAGAGATATAATGTCTTGCTTTCGGTAAGGTTTACATGACATATAATTCGGCATTGTCGAGCATGTGGTGTGAAAAATAAAATAAAGTGCTGTGTCAGTGAATCAGTGCTTGTGCTACTTATCTAGGTCACAAAAACATAGTGAACACTAAGTATATTAGAACAAACTAAGGACAGTTAATGAACTGTAAATTAGACGTAGAAATCCATACTATCCATACTAATATTATAAATGCGAAAGTGTGTCTGTCTGTCTGTCTGTCTGCTACGCTTTCACGGCCCACCTGTTGAACCGATTTTGATGAAATTTGGTACAGGGGTAGATGGTATCCCGGGGAAGGACATAGGCTACTTTTTATCCCGGAAAAATAAAGAGTTCCCGCGGGAATAAAAAAAAAACTGTCTCTTCACCCGATTTTGATAAAATTTGGTACAGGGGTAGATGGTTTCCCGGGGAAGGACATAGGCTACTTTTTATCCCGGAAAATTAAAGAGTTCCCGCGGGAATCAAAAATCTTAATCCACGCGGACGAAGTCGCGGGAATCATCTAGTTAATTATAAGTAGAAGTTTAAGTTAAATTAATATTACTTATTAGCCCATAGGCTAGATGGTAGTAGATAATAAAGTTGCCATTATAAAATTGTAATGGAACTTTATGGCAAGGAAAAAAAAAATTGTATGGAAAAAATCATAATTGGTGCTAATGCTACGAAGTAGCTGGTGCTACGTAAGAATTTTTTTTTCTTTTTTTTCTGTATCGTTATAAATGCGAAAGTGTGTTTCTTTGTTATTGTTGAGTGGTTTGTCCTTAAATCGCGCTGGCAACAGAGCAACGGATCGACGTGATTTGAGGACCTGGAGAGTGACATAGGCTTTTTATTCCGGAAAATTAAGTAGTTCCCGCGGGAATTAAAAAACACACTCACACACACACGCGCGCGCGCGCACTCACACTTCATGTGTTTAGTTTTATTTTAATTTAAGTAAATTGTTTCTATAATTTTAGATAATAGTTATGGATATCTGTGTAGCTGTTCCGGAGGTGGGCGTTGACGGCTGAAACGTAGTTTATACTTTTTTTCGTTCTTAGTAATAAGATCAAATTTTGTTATAGTTTACAGAAAATAAATAAATTTCAATTTCAAAATTCAAAATTTCAACTTAATCCACGCCGACGAAGTCGCGGCCATCAGCTATAAATAATTACATTAATATTAAGTTTTTAAATATTAAAACCGATGTTTCAGAGCTTCAACCTGTGACCTTTTGCGTCTGGCGTGATATAAATTTTAGCACAAACTTATTCTAGACTTAAACATCTTCAAGTTTATCTCAAAACACTTTCTTTAGGGCAACGTTCAGGCAAAAGGGTCTGTCCACACAGTTACGATGTTTTCGTTTCGCATCTGGGGACCTAGTGGAAGCTTTTTTTACCCATTCGATCACGTTAAAGTTAACTATGATTAACGAAGAAGCTTGTTTTCTCGATTGGCTTAGGGAAATTAGGTCAAGCCTCGAGTCTAAGCCTACTAGCCCGGGCATTTCCTCACAGGAAGCAGCTTGCTACCTGGAATCTGGATCCTTTGTTTTTGCCTAGAAGACCGACGCCTCGCCTTTCTATGGCATAGGCTATGGTTGCTATGTCTTCTTCACCACTACATTCCATTAACGTTCCACTGCTGGGCACAGACCTCCACTCTCATAGAAGAGAGGGAATTAGAGCTTAGACCCACCACGCTGCTCCAGTGCGTTTTGGCGGTCTTTACTCGATTATCATGTTTGTGATAATAACCGACCACCAACTTCGGAACTCCGGGCTATTACTGAGAATTTCCAGTCAGAAAAACCGAATACTCAATATTATAGCCCGACCCGGGACTCGAGCCCGGGACCTTGTCGGCGGATGTTGAACATGCTAACCACTAGACCAACGAGGCAGTCTCTTAATACGTACAGAAATAATATGAGTTTTTATTTTTTAATGAGTAGAATGTGGATTCATCCTAAGATTTGTTTTAATATAATGCCAACAAAGTACAGTTTATTACTCTCTTACAAAGTCCCTAATAGTCTGGATTGGACACGTCCCTGCAAATGGGCTCAAACTCGATGCGTATTTTCCGTAAATCTGGTTAAGCTCTAATAACGTTATTTACTCCACATAAGCCCACCTTTACTAAACTCAATTGCCGATATATCCCGATCGCTTGATGTTTTTATTCAATCACGTTAACAAATACAATGAGGAAACTATAGTTATAGTACAAGAAGCAAACTGTCCAATACGGTTTTATTTATTTATTTTTATTATTTTTGTACAAAATATCGTCTTAAAACTAACAGAAAAAAGTGGACAAAGGTAAAGTAGGTACGGTTGTTTGGAAAATATCTTTTTCTTACATTCTTTTCACTACAACTTCACTTTTGCCTGGTGGAAGACTTCTGCCGTGACTATAGTCTGACCGTTTAACTCGCGTATCGCCTGCGTGGTAAGAAGGGAGCGGGGGCGGGTAACGCTACACACGGAGTTAATAATCCAAAGATTTATCTCGAGATAGACATTGTTGGTAAAGAATACAATAATAAGTATCTTTTTTTTAATCCACTAACATCTCCCCCCGCTCCCTTCTTACCGCGCAGGCGATACGCTAGTTAAACGGTCGGCCTATAGTTACCAACTTACCTCCCTACCGGCAAAGACGTGCCGCCAAGCGATATAGTGTTCCGGCACGATGCCATGTAGAAACCGATTAGGGGTATGGGTTTAATACAACTGCCTCACTAACAGGTTAGCCCACTACCATCTTAGACTGCATCATCATTTATCATCAGGTGAGATCTCAGTCAAGGGCTAACTTGTAGTTGATTAAAAAAAACAAGTTAGGTATCCCTTGACTGCGATCTCATCTAAATGGTAAGTGATGAGGCAGTCTAAGATGGTAGCGGGCTAACCTGGTAGGGATATGCAGTTATATGAAACTGATCATGCCCCTAATCAGTTTCACATGGAATACTAAGTACACTTGGCGGTACGTCTTTGCCATAAGAGTAGTACGTGGGTAACACTGAAAATGTTTAGAACTGGCCAGTTAGAAACATTGCTACTGAAAACTTTTTTTGAATTTCAATTTTAGAACTCTTAGGTAACCTAATGTAGTATATTGCATTCATTTGTCATTTGTTTTTGTAAATTGGCGGCAAATCTAAAACTCTTGTTACACGTGAAAATGAACGTAACGCGAGAAAATTTTCGGTCAATGATTTATTATGACTTTCGTCGTGGGCTTACTCAACAACAAAGCTATGATAGCTGGCTGCGATTAGCATTTCTTAATGAAGCCCCATCTTGTGCCACTATTTACAATTGGTTTAACGAGTTAAAGCGTGAACGTAGCAATCTCAATGATGATCCGCGTAAGGGAGGTCCTTTAACAGCGACTACTGAAGATAACATCAGTGCTGTGCGACGCATGATAGAGGCAGATAAGAGAGTGACCTATCAGCAGATACGCGCAAGCCTAGGCATTGGGATGAGTCAAGTTTAAAAAATATTACACGAACATTTAGGCGTCAGGAAGCTTTGTACCAGATGGATTCCCCATACTTTAACCGACGACCAGAAACACCTTCCCATGGACTGGTGTCGCCAAATGTTAGATAAGTTCAACGGCGATGACTCAAATGCTGTATTTGACATCGTCACAGGTGATGAAAGCTGGATATATTGCTACGAACCCGAAACCAAAAGACAATCAGCTCAGTGGGTGTTTCCTTTCGAGGATCGGCCAACTAAGGTAAAGAAAGGAAGAAGTCAAGGGAAAAAGATGATTGCCTCATTCTTTGGTCGGAAAGGTCATTTCGCGACAGTTGTGCTAGACGATGGAAGGACAGTTACTGCAGACTGGTATGTCAATCGTTGTTTGCCTTAGAAAAAAGTCGACAGCAGCGCCCTCGAAGCAGGATCCTCCTTCACCACGACAATGCTCCAGCACACTCCGCAAAACAGACTGTTGGATATTTGACTATGGCAGGTGTCGAGATAACAAGTCATCCGCCATACAGTCCTGACCTGGCGCCCTGCGACTTTTATTTATTCCCAAGAACTAAAAGATAAAATTCGAGGTATTCGCTTTACGAGCCCTGAAGAGGCGGTGAAAGCGTACGAAAATGCCATAGAAGAGACCCTTATGGAAGAATGGGCCCACTGCTTTTTTCAGTGGTTCCATCGAATGCGACGATGTGTAGAGAGGAACGGAGATTACTTCGAAAATCAATAAAAGTATTGGCAACTCATTTTCAGTGTTACCTAGGTAACTGGCAGTGGCCGAAGCCTCCAACCAAACCATCAGAGAAAATTCAGAAAAGGCAACGGCGCTTTTAACACTGAGCCAAGGAGGTCGTCGTCTTAATTTAACACCTACAAAGTACAGTTTATTACTCTCTTACTGTAGTAACGGAAAGTGACCAATGAAGTTGTCAAACGTCAAGCTCTGACAGATGTAAGATTGACACGATCTCTCATTACCTTAAATCCCTAGCAGACGGACGTCTATTGTAATATTAAATATTAATCAATAATAAAGTGTTAAAATAAAGACCACACCGAAGACCAAACAATCTTTTATTCAACAATAATACACTTATAAAGTCCCTAAAATTCTGGATTGGACACGTCACTACAAATGGGCTCAAACTCGACGCGTATACGCCCGTAAATCTGGTTAAGCTCTAATAACGTTATTTACTCCACATAAAGCCCGCCTTTACACTGCGATACTAAACTCAATTGCCTATTCACCCCGACCGCTTGATGTTTTTATTCAATCACAAGTATTTATTAGGAAACTACGGAATAGGTATCAATAAGAAAGGTCCAAAATTGTTGCTTTGGGCATTAATTATTTCAGATATACGAGTACATAGATCGTTAACGATTTTTTTTAAATTCCATATTGCCAACGCTTAAAGCAAAACATAAGCAACATTACTCAAAATGACAGTATGATGTCACGTACCTACCATAAGGATTATAATTATTGAAGTGAAAACTTCTTTAGCCGCGTTGAGCACTTTTTGGTAGGGGTTAAACTTGTGGATTCGCGTGACCGTGACCGACATGCTCGCGAACTGCGACATGCTCGAACGTTATTCTACATTCGAAATTTAAATTTAATGTCTTAGTTTTAAGATTTAAGAATTATTTAATAGAATATAATATTATTTATTTATTTTTATTAAAAATTTTCGTTTTCACTTCTATCGACAGTCCCTGACTGCCATTTTTTTTTTTTTAAAACACCAAAGTCGACAATAATGAAACAATATAGCTTTAAACGTTGGCAATACGGCCTGTAAGTACCTATTAATTAAAAGCTGGCATCAATACAAGCAAATATTTTAAGAGATAAAATCTTCTATAGCCTCAGGTTTCCAAGATACTATCAAAGCAGTGCTGATGGTACCTTCATAAAGTAGATTATTATAACTTGGATAGCTTACGATAAGCTTATATTATCTCGGAAACCTGACGCTTCAGAAGATTTTGTCTTATATAATAAAATGCCAAAATATTCAAACTTCTTAATCCCCGTGCAATTACGTATTTAAACTTCCTTGGAAACTCGATTATTTTCCTGGATAATAAATAGCTCACCTAAGAGAACGAGCGACGAAAGAGACGCGCAACGCGACGTGACTCCGTGGAAAATGTCTACTAAAATGAAATTCTCATCTACGCGTCTCTCTATCGCGTTGATCACTCACGTAGGACAATGACATACTGTCTTGCAATGGTAGTGATATTGTTTTAGTTCTTAGTGCACTTTTCTCAAACATAATATAAAGAAGGTGAATGGACTTAGATTGCCACCTTTTTACGATGAACAAGAGAACAGAATTCAGGGGGCGTACTTCCATCACTTAAAGCAGTATTATTTTAATATTGTTTACGCTCTTATTTCAGAAATATAAACCTTATTTAAGGGACGTCAAGGCACGTCATTTAAAACTGCAATTTTTAAATAATACTGCTTTCAGCGGTGGTAGTAAGCCCACAGTACTCTAGCTTTAAAATAAGATTATCTAATGTAAAACCCACACTGATCTTAAAACTTCGCAGCCATTTTGTTTTTCCTCAGGGGTCAAAATATATAATCTCGTAGATTCTTTAGGGCTATTCTGATCGTTAGGTAACATAAGGAAAATTCTCGAAAAACCTTGATATTTTCCAAAAAAACGAGATCAGCGGTAACAGGCTAAAGGCGCTTGCTACAGAATACGTCGTGATAAAAAAATCTTCGCGCAAAAAGCTTGTACCCAGGCGGAACATAAATTTCGTGGCCCTAAAACATAGATATACCACACCCAAGATATTAACCTTACCTTGTTGTTGTGCCTAGGCTTTTAGGCGAGTAGGTTAAGTATTTTGTTTTTTACTAACATAGATTAAAAGTAATTGTTACTAACAAAATATAGGCCTAAAATCCAAAGTTTTTATTTTTATTTATCTATTTATTTTAACTCAGTCGGGCAACATCGGGGTTTACCTGAAAAATCGATACAATAATTTAAAATAATTTACTAGATCTATCGTACACTTCGTACAAGCAGTGTTTAAGACCTCGGCCGTAAATCTAAACTCAGAAAACCCAAGATTCGATCCCCGAGCACGCACTTCTCATAGCGTTTATAAAAAGCAATCATACTAATATTATAAATGCGAAAGTTGTTGTTGGTTGGTTTGTTGGTTTGTCCTTCAATCACGCCGCAACGGAGCAATGGATCGACGTGATTTTTGGCATGAGTATAGTTGAGGACCTGGAGAGTGACATAGGCTACTTTTTATCACGGAAAATTAATGGATTCCCGCGAGAATCAAAAAAACTTGAACCACGCGGACTAAGTCGCGGGCATCAGCTCGTTAATAATATATTACCTAGGTACTTGCTTTTACTGTGGAAGAAAGCATCGTGAGAAAACCTGCATACCTCTCTACCAATCCGCACTTAGTCAGTGTGATGGATTATACTCATCCTAAATCGATGTCAGCGACTTACAGATATAATGCACTACAATGCACACGCAATCCAAATTGGTCGAGAGGACATACCAATTTGTAGTGCCGTTGTAAGGACCTTCTAAGGTATATCTTTGAGTTTTGAATATCATTGTTCTGAAACGAAAATCCCTATGTATTACATTACTTAGCGCAACAGCGGTCGGCTGTAAATCTGGTTAGCTCTCCGTTGAGTAAAAACGATGATGGCGTCCTAACACCACAGTCCACACTAAACACTGAGTAAAAACCGATATGATTAGGTTATGTTTATAGTCCCAAAACCTTATCTGGCCCGATGGCCAAATTTGGAATATGCCTGTTTTTTTTTTCTCATATATGCTACAGACACTGTCACCGGGTCAGATAAGTTTGTCGGACATTATTAATTATCTTCTAATAAGGTTTGTCAAATTTAGAATGAACAAATTCGAAGTTTTTATTCGAAGCTTTTAGAAGTTTTTTTTTAATTTAAAAAAAAAACCTTCTAAAAGCGAGCTTAGTTTGGGATTATGTATGAAATACTGAATTGTGACGTCATCAAAGTTCGACGTCCTTTTTTTTTGTCTAATCGATAGTGTTAAATGATTGTATAACATAAAACTAACAGGTGACGTGGATATTACGTCTTTTCTAATAATATATTTGACTAGTTGCCAAATACCCAATTTTGACAGATGAGAGGTGTAAAGCAATAGTGTTTACTAGACTGTGACAGGCTGGAGCTAACGGCATCTGCCAAAATCATCATCCTTACCACTACCATCTACAGGGCACAGACCTCCACTCATAGGAGACTCATAGGAGAGAGGGAATTAGAGCTTAGACCCACCACGCTACTCCAATGCGGGTTGGCAGGCTTTAACGACTATTATCATGTTAGATAATAACCGGGACCGACGGCTTAACGTGCTCTCCGAGGCACGGGGGTGAAACACCTCCAACTTCCAACTCCGGGGTGGCACTGAGAATTTCTGAATTGAAAAACCCAATACCAATTTTTTTGCCCGACCGGGAAATAGGAATCGAATCCAGGACCATCATCCATAAGAGGTATTAAATAAGATTATATTATGGGGAAACCGCCGTCCCAATTCCTCTTAATTTTACCTTTTAGGTATGCTTGTTATGTATGGCACAATTTGGAAATAAATGTTTTTTTCTTTCTTAATTTGACAAACTATAGTTTGATGCTCGCGACTTTGTGTGCCCCAACCATAAATTAAATATTCGCATTTAAATTCATATCCTCCTATATTTTATTCACTAACTCACAAGCGGTATTTGTTTCATAATATTATAATCGCGTAGTATCCCGTTAAATCTTTCTTATGAAAGAATTATAACATCCGATACAATACGGCTTTGTTTGCAGAGGATACGAATTACGCTGCTTAATGTATGAGTTCCCTCTAAGCCTCTAAATTTTTAGGGTCCGGATTCCCTCTGAGCCTTCAAATTTTAGCTATGAGTACAAAAATTTTAACTTAATCGTAGCGCTGTTGCCTTAACGTACGGAGGTCCCGGGTTCGATCCCCGGCAGGGTCAATTTGGGAATTTATAATTTCTGAATTTTCTCTGGTCTGGCCTGGTGGGAGGCTTCGGCCGTGGCTAGTTACCACCTTACCGGCAAAGACGTGCCGCCAAGCGATTAAGCGTTCCGATACGATGCCGTGTACAAACCGAAGGGGTATGGGTTTAATATGCCATGCCCCTAATAGGTTAGCCCGCTACCATCTAAGACTGCATCATCACTTACCATCAGGTGAGATCGCAGTCAAGGGCTAGCTTACAGTGGTTTTAAAAAAAAGGCAGTATTGCAGAAGTCAGCCTTTATATAAAACGATACTACTGATACTACGATACTAGCTGATGCCCGCGACTTCGTCCGCGCGGTTTGAGATTTCCTTATTCCCGCGGGAACTCCTCAATTTTCCGGAATAAAAAGTAGCCTATGTTATTCTACAGATCCTCAACTATTCCCATGCAAAAAATCACGTCGATCCGTTGCTCTGTTGCGGCGTGATTGAAGGACAAACCAACAAAAGAACACACTTTCGCATTTATAATATTAGCATGATACTGTGGCTTTCATTTATTACAAGTGAAGTAACGAGAAAAATTCTGCTATTGGATATCTATCATCCGCCTTTCTTTCCCGTTTTATTGCAATCTCACCTGATGGCGAGTGACAAAGCGGTTTGCTGAATCAGGTTACTACCGTCGCTTAAAGCCGTATTGTTTTAATATTGTTTACGTTCGTTATAGAAATATAATCCTTATTTTAGGGACGTCAAGGTACGTGACATAAAACTGTCATTTTGAAATAATACTGCTGTGATGGTAGTAACCACCTGCTCGCTGAAAGACGTCTACTCACTCTCACACTAAAGCAAGAGTGGGAATTCCACGCACTAATGGAACTATTCCTTGAAACTAAAGCTATACTATCTGAATGGTTGAATTTATGAAAACTGTTTAAAAACAAAAAAGTGTGTGTGCAATTCACATACGGCAGAAGTGAAACTTCAGAAAAGTAGCCTAAGAGAGAATGGGATAAATCCATACCCTACTGAGCACAATGAAGCAGTAGCGCGATTCAATATCGTACAGCCATCTAGTGGTCGTTAACATAATATAACTTGTATTCTATATCTCATTCTCTCGCAGGCTAAATCCTATTTATTTATGTTAAGGTTTGTCTCTATTTGGTGTCGCTTTTTCGTTTCATCTTTTCGTTTCATCGAATTTTCAAATCACAACGATTCTAAAGAAGTTTCGCTTCAAAAAATTCTAAGCTTGACGATGACTAAATCCTATTTATTTATATAAAGGTTTGTCTCTATTTGGTGTCGCTTTTTCGTTTCATCTTTCCTTTCATCGCACTTTAACAACGCATCACAACGATTCTAAAGAAGTTTCGCTTCAAAAAATTCTAAGCTTGACGATCATATTATTTTGGAAGGTACCTAATAAAGAGCGCATTTTATTAAACAATTTCGTTGAGATTTTTTCGATAAACGCGTCGCTGGCGAACTTTCACAATTAAGCGGCTGTACCTCGTTGGACTTTTCGAGGGGATTTATTACAGTGTTCCCGATTTTAAGGGTTCCGTAGTAAGACGGCAACTGGCCGTGGCTCCAGGTGTTGGAACAAACATTGAGGTCGGGTTCAATTATGGTAATCTGGATTGTTCTTACTGTTGTCCGTCTGTCACTTTGAATGTTGGGCTCCTAGGTCGAATGGGATATAATAATCATATAATATTTACTTCATTTGAACATTCTAATATTTTATCTCCTTGATTTTCAAATTTATGACACATAGAATAGTTACGCCTACCCGTCCCATAAAAAACTTATCGTCTTAGAAAATTGGAAAGAGGAAATCATACTATAGGTAATATTATAAATGCGAAAGTGTTTGTTTGTTGGATTGTTGGTTTATCCTTCAATCACGCCGCAACGGAGCAATGGATCTACGTGATATTTGGCAGGAGTATAGTAGAGGAGCTGGAGAGTGACTGGAAGCTACTTTTTATCCCAGAAAATTAAGGAGTTCCCGCGGGAATCAAAAAAATCTGCTAGTTTTATTTATTTAGAGTTGATAGAGGTTTATGTTACCTTTATAGAAAAATAAACACAGTGATCACCAATAAACTTGCAAACAAACTTTGTTAGTAAAATTTATTGATTAACTTATCTAAGTAATTACTAAATACTTTCAAAACTACGGGACCCTCGGAGAGCGCATCGATTCGTACTTGGCCGCTTTTTGTTTATAATTTTTACCCGCTAAAGTTCCCCGACGAACAATACTTATAAGGCTTTAATTAGTTCTGTCTTACGCGCGCTGCTACAAAGGTATCACTTTCACGTGGAAGCCCTACTGAGAATCTTCGTACGTATAAAGATAAGACGGCTTTTTAGAGGAGAGTAACTTTTAATTATGTGTGTATTAATTTTCTTAAGAATTCCAAACGTTATACCGACGCAGACATCCGTAACACATTTAACCTTGGTAGGAGTACTTAAGCCAAACACTTAATGCATTGAGAGAGCTGCAAAAAGGAATTAAGATGTTGATTACGTTTACATTGCGCAATTACCCTTAAGATTTATTATGGTACATTACATTGCAAATCTATTTCCTATTTTAAAAAAGGAGGGGGTTCTCAATTCGACTGTATGTTTTTTTTTTTGTATTTATGTTACGCCGTACGCGATCATTATGATCAATAATGAATCAATTTTGATGATTCTTTTTTGTTTCATAGATCATACTTCAGAGGTGGTCCCATATAAATTTTATCAAAATTGATTTGGTGCTTTTTGAGAAAATCAACAAAAAACAAAATTTATACCCAGATAATGTTTTTTTTTTAACTTTTTAGTTTAAGTTGTTTCATAAAGGTATAGTTTTGAAGTCGGTTTTTATTTTAGATGAAAGCGAATAATTATTAACAACTGTTTTCAGTGGCGAAGAAGAAAATAATATTTAGTGACTAACCCGTTCTCTTGAGTAAATATCGTCTATATAGATTGGCAGTAGAATCTAGGACGATTAATTAAGAAAATAAACTAGACTTTAGGTCTGATAAATTGGGGTTAGTTGAATATCTTCCAATATTTATGGCTATATAATTATAATCGCCTAGATTATTTTTCATACTCATATAAACATAATTCCAGAAGTGGGCGAATAATTAAAATTACTTTTAAATATGCATCATTTAACAATAAAGCACTTATAAAACTTGGTTAAACTTAAAGAAATATTCATTTGATTCGGCCACGATTGCTATCGTTAAGCCCTAAATCAAATTGCGATCTAAACACAAAAGTATTCAATAATCGCTGAGTCTGCCGGTAGGAGACTAACTTTCAAACGTCAAAATATTCGTATTTATGCAAATTATTCCAATATAGCATATCCCCGCCCTCGCCAAAGAACGAACCGAGTGACTTACGTGCTTACATCGTATGAGTCAAATATCGGTCTAATTAAACCCTCATGAATAAATAAATTAACAATCTTCTATCTTTTCAAAAAATCCAATTCAACTTTAAACACAAAGCTGACACTCATATACAAGACGTTAGCTATTGGTTGATTTTCGAGAGGTCTAGCCCCACCACAGAGGTGCGACGCGACACGTAGCGGCCAGTATTCTATGTATAAGGTTGTATGGAGCTGGGCCCACTTAAGCAACACGGCACGGAGATGCGCAGCCCCGTAAAAACTCATACAATTTAATATTTGCCGCTACGTGCCGCGCCGCTCCGTTCATCTCAAGTAGGGCTAGACTTTCAAAGTCAGTTATGTCTCAACAGCGTGGTTTTACTCCTAATTTCCCTGGTCTGACCTGGTGGGAGGCTTCGGCCGTGGCTAGTTACCACCCTACCGGCAAAGACGTGCCGCCAAGCGATTTCGAGGTCCGGTACGATGCCGCGTAGAAACCGAATAGATAGGTATGGGTTTAATATAACTGCCATGCACCTAACAGGTTAGCCCGCTACCATCTTAGACTGCATCGTCACTTACCAACAGGTGAGATCTCAGTCAAGGGCTAACTCGTAGTGGATAAAAAAAAACACCAACTATTTCTGTAATTGTATCAATTGCTCTTAACTTTTATCTTCCCAGCCATTTATTTATGGTGATATAATGGTGATATAACACGTCAACTGAATGAATAATTACCCCAATACGGAGTGCCGCTCGTTAGCGTTTCATGGTTTCACAGTTATCGAACGTTAATTAGCTCCTCGGCGCGCTGAAATGTGCGAGCGCTGTTTACTTTGATAATTTCGTAATGTGCCAGTAATGGCTATTCTATCAACGTTTCTTGGTAAAATATCTGATATTAATGATTGGTTCATTGGATCTAAATGAATTAAAGGAATGAGTTGAAAGTTAATTTTAAGGTTCATTCACTTGTTATGGGTTGGTTTTAATTTGAATAATTTTATTGTTTAAAATGTGTACAAATAGGTACAAAATGTACCTATTTTTTGCGCTGAAGTTGCCATATTTTTTTTCTGCTTTTTTCTTTCTTTCACGAACGCTGTTTATAACAACTAAGCATGATCAATCTTAGGTATTTTTATACCATTAGTCATGCCTAGAGAATGTAGAACAGCTGAGAATAGTTACGTAAATGTAATAATTATGGTTAAATCTTCACAGCAATTATTGAAATGGTCTACACAACACGTCATCTTAATTTGATAGATAGATACATAGATTTGCTTTTTTTCTATAGGTATAACTATTAGTAGTTTTTAAGTATCCTACTAGCTTGCAGTTACGTAGTTTTTTCCGTGGTGTCACCTGAATCAGGGTTCAGGCTGAAAATCAGCGCTGTATGGTTAGTGCTTGCAATGAACATACAGCATTATGCTGAGCCTGGGCCATTTTTTGGGTTCTGCCTTACGTGAGTTCATCCCTGCGCCTCATCGGTGTTGTTTAGATTCTAGATCATGTTTAGATCGTTGAGGTGCAGGGGTGATCTACCTCTTACCTCTATACTTGTTATGTATGGCACACTTTGGAAAAAAATTTTTTTTCTTTCTTTCTTTCATCCGAGTTAATAATTACCCCAAAACGGTGTGCGTTTCACAGTTATCGAACTAAATTAGCTCCTCGCGCTGAAATGTGCGAGCGCTGTTTACTTTGATAATTTAGTTTTGTGCCAGTAATCGCGATTCTATCAACGGTTCTCGGTAAAGTTTTGACGACCTCCGTGGCGCAGTGTGTAGCGTTGTTGCCTTAACATGCGGAGGTCCCGGGTTCGATCCCCGGCAGGGTCAATTTGGCAATTTATAATTTCTGAATTTTCCCTGGTCTGGCCTGGTGGGAGGCTTCGGCCGTGGCTAGTTACCACCCTACCGGCAAAGACGTGCCGCCAAGCGATTTAGCGTTCCGGTACGATGCCGTGTAGAAACCGAAGGGGTGTGGGCACAGAGTACATTGAATATAGGGGTATAGAGTTAACACTCAGAATTATTGCATTAGCGCCATCTAGCGATAAACGACGTCCCTAAAGCCAAACAAATCGCGCTCATGGTATTTTTTTTATTTTAGTACCTGGATTACCGAGCTTTGCCTAGGCCGTTTTTTGGAAAATTATATCTTTAAAAAAAAAAAAAACCGGACTGGAACTGGAACTCGAACCGGGGTCTTCTGGTTTGAGGCCGCCTTGATACAACCTGAGCTACCATAACCTTTTAGATGACGACGAAATTTACCTTCGTATTCTGATGATATTGTAGCAGATTTTTCTAATTGCGCGTAATTTTCCAATGAAACAGGTAAAGTCGCCGGAGTCCAGGAATCAATAGCGCCATCTACTGCTATGTTGACGAACTTTTTTCTCTAAGAAAAAAATATTTGTATGGAGTGTTATGACACTGGGTGTGGGTTTAATATAACTGCCATGCCCCTAACAGGTTAGCCCGCTACCATCTTAGACTGCATCATCACTTACCATCAGGTGTGATCGCAGTCAAGGGCTAGCTTGTAGTGGATAAAAAAAAATAAAAAAAGTAATATTGATGATTGACTCAATTAATTTTGGATGAATGTCCTTGTTCTTTGTCTACAAGACGTGAACCTCTGTGCAAAATTTCAGCTTCCTAGTTCCTTGATCCAAGCTTTTAAACAGATGTTTTAGTCACAGTCAGAATAAGTGAGTGATTATAATCTTCTAAATATATATAAATCACGTGTCACGTTGTCTGTCCGCGATGGACTCCTAAACTACTTAATTAACCGATTCTAAATTAAATTTGCACACCGTGTGCAGTTTGATCCAACTTGAAAGATAGGATAGCTTACATCTTAATTTATAGCCGCAATATTATTTTATGTCGGATTTGCAATGTAAGACGGAGAAAAAACGGTCGAACGAAAATGTTTCTTACGAAAAGCTCATTCCACGCGGACGAAGTCGCAGGAATCAGCTAGTTTCTAAGTATATAGGCGGATAGGTATTTTATGAAAACGCTCCTCGCGAGGTGCCAGCTGTCTCTTGCCCTTATTCAGTGGCGTGCACAGTATTCGGAGCCAGGGAAGGCACTGGTTAGGTAGATACCTATTTTCAGGCAAGGCATGATGAAAAATAAGCATTGAGCTTTTTAACTAGGGTAAGCAATGCTTTTATGCCTCTATGTCGTGCACGCCACTGCACATACTCAATACTTAATTTATTTATTACATGTAGGACATACAAGTGTCTCTTATATTTTGACTCCACCACTGGTTTGGAAAACAGATTCTACTGAGAAGAGCCGGCAAGAAACTTACTCAGTTTTTCTAACGTGAATATCACCGTGAACAAAGCCACTCACTGTTTTTAATCTACGCTGAGCTTAAGAACTTAATCCAAATATATAAGTAAGCTCCACCACATAACCGCTAATTCAATTTGCTTGTACAACACACTCACACATTCCGCAAATTTGAAAGTCATCGCGCGAAACAAGTTTCCCCTTTCCCGCGCCGCGCCGGTGGGCACAATGTTTATTCATAAACTTTTATGATTGACTTTGCTAAATTGATTGCGGAAAGGGTGCGGGATTATGTAATGTGCGTAGAGCTTAAGAGCAAAACACACAGGAAACGGGCGCGGGTCGGACGCGGGTCGGGTCGGGTGCGCGGTCGGTTGAGTTCCCAACTTCAGCGTCACCCGCCACGCGCCCGACCCGCGGCCGCGTTCTGTGTGATGGCGTCCATATAAATACAAGGAATTCAACCCGCCAGGCGCCCGACCCGGCCCGCGGCCGACCTGCGCCCGTTCCCCGTGTGTTTTGCCCTTTAGGAGTGTGTGATGCTCAAGGCGCATTGGTAAGTCAAAGTGCGGAGACGCGAATTTTTCAAAATGTTTTATTTATTCATTCTTATATTGACAGCTTAATCAAATCAGCAACTTTTTATCAAACTTAAAAACGCGCTTACAGTATGGAAGTTTGTATGAAATACTCGTGCATAGTTGTGACTTGTGACGTCATCAAAACACTTTTTTAAATCGATAGTTTAAAATTATTATCAAACTTAAATCAAACAGAAGATGTGAACTTTAGGTCATTTGGAAGATCCTCTATTTAATAATTCAATAAGCAATCATTTATTTTTGACATGGGCATCATCCCTATTCCCACAGCATTTAAAATAACATAAAAACTCAGAAAGAAAAATATCTCACGTTTGAAAATCCAGTCGGAAAATTTATTTCAGTGTGAATTTAAAAAAACATTATCTGAGGACTAAGGATGGTCTAAATATCACAGCAAATCGCAGAAATTTCGATTCTTAAGACAAAAATAATAATGTTACCAAATTCCATTTGCAAACACGTTCGCTAATTATGATTGGCATATCAAAGAGAAAAGCTTTTTATGATTGCGCCTAACTTTGTGAATTACGCCACCGAATGCTTTTAGAGCCATTCGTTTTGCGTGTAATTGTGATTTCTCGTCAGGAATTATTTCCACCAAAAACTCCGCGCCTACATAAGGGCATTTGCAAACGGCGAAGTTTTCATGCGTTGTTTAAAACTGGCTGCTAGGTTGTTTATCGGTTCTGGTCAGTTTTTTTTTTAAATCCATAATCACCATAATACCGATCCCATAATGTTTTTTTAAAATTATTTTAAGCTTTTTATCACATTGCAAGCTTTTTATTTGGTTACTTTAGTTATTCTACATTTAAAAATGACACAATTAACTTGTATTTAAATTTTATGTATTTTTTAATGTAACCATTTTTAGTTGTTCTAAGTAATATTCGACTTTGAACGTTCGGTAGTAAGAGTTGTATCGAATATGGCTTGTACAATTTATTCGAAAGCTTTATTTGTCCGTAACATTTTTTTTAAATCATTCTAAAATTCCTCGAATGGAATATGTGGCATATAAAAATATGGCAGTGCCCTAACGACATGGACAAGACGACATGAAAAAATCGTCGTTTTCTAGCTAGATTTGCACATAGCCTTATTTCTACCAAAAATTCCATCCCCAAATTAAACATAATGTTAAATCAAGAGACGTCACACATCAGGTGTGTTCCTCAAAGTGAATTCAATAATGCTAACTCAAAATATACTTTATTCTCAAGAAACGAAAGTTTGCTTTTGCATGTAAAACCAATGACAAGATCTAATAAGGAAACATTAGAAGTTGAAGAGTGGAAAATTAATGCTGATTCTTGTATAATTGCTCGAATGTATTTGCGAGTTTAAAACTTAAATGACAATATAAATCTGGGTTAGTTGTGGACTTCAGAGTGATGTCACTACATCGTACCGTCCAACATGCTAACCACTAGACCAACGAGGTAGTTATGTGGGACAAGGTGAGTGATGTGTACTCGTACCCACTCACATGAAGATTTTGCTCCATTGCTGGTGTTGTTCCCGGGGATCTTTCTGGTCCTACCGTTGTAGGTTTGAACGGTCTATATATAGCGCATTTCTCAGAAAACTTCGTTAACGCGATGCAGGCTTGTATGTGTCTTATAAGTTAACAGTCGATTCATTAACTATCCCGTGTTGTAGATACAATAAGCGCCATCTAGTTTACACTGTGGTAACCGGTAAAGTTATGGGTAGATAACAGAGTACATAGAATATAGGGGTATTAGATAATTTAATAGCTCGGTATGTCTCAAACAAACAGCTCTTCCCTACTGGCGGCGACCGGCGTGGAGCAAGAGCATAAAGTATGAAATACAGTCTTGTAACGACCTTGTAAAATATAACTGAGCTCCTTGCAAGCCTCTGTGGATGACAATTATTAAATGTTAGTCTTCTTTATGTTTTGTTATTTCTTTATTTATAGTTTTCAACTAGCAGATTCCCGCGACTTCGTCCGCGTGGATTGAGGCATTTCGGTTCCCGCGGGAACTTTTGAAGTTTCCGGTATGAAAATGTTTGTTACTCACGCCAGAATGGCTGAACGGATCTGGATGAAATTTGGCGCAGAGATAGATTATAGTCTGGAATAACAAATAGGCTATTTTCATCCCAAAAAGAGGGCCTCAGCTAGTTATAAGGGAAAAGTATTTACTTGTAAAATAACACTTTAAAGGCTAAGTATAGAGGCCAAAGCGCTCTTTCCGGACAGCGGAACATAAAGTATGAAATACAGTCTCGTAACGACGCTGTTACCGCACGCTGTGACAATTACACTTGTTTTCGTTATTACTTTCTGAAATAATATATTTGAAAAGTGTGTTTGGTTGTTGGTTTGAATGGAAAAGAATATCAGTATTTTCATACTAGCTGATGCCCGCAGGTTTGTCCGCGTGGATTGAGGTTTTTTGGTTTCCGCGGGAACTCTTTAATTTTCCGGGATAAAAAGTAGCTTAAGTATGTGTTATTCCAGACTATAATAATTTTTTCGTACCACTTGCTCAAAAAAGTGACATTCTATGCCACAAAAAGCGAACATAACAATAGTCATTTTTAATCTGTTAAAAACAGGGAAAGAAAATTGTACTGAATTTCATTCATCCTCTAGGGGGAGAATGTGATTTAAATTTGGAATACTTACCGAAATTTATACTGAACTACATCTGTGTTTACACCATTGAGTTTGTATATAAAGCATTATACATCTTTTTGAAAAAGGAATACGCATTTATTATGCAGTTATGATTATTAAATAAAATAACGAAAACCGACGAGGCCGTATGAGCTTGATGCCTTTGCTTTTCCGACAAAAAAAATTTAGTCTAGGAATTTGCCGCGTTTTTGTTTTCTTCAATACGTTAAGATTATTTTAATTTATTTTTATAAATAAGTTAATGCTTTAATACAATTAATTAATAAATTTAATACCAGCTTTAATACAGAATCGCAAGATCCTAGGTAAGCTGCTGGCTCAATCCATTTTTATATGTGATACCTACTACTTACTGAGGACTATAATCTTGTATATATTATAATGCTACTTTTAGGAATGTTATGTACTTACTTAAAATTGGTAATTGTACTGTAATCTTTTGGAATAAATGAATTTATTATTTATTTATTTATTTATTTAATGTTCTAAAAATACGTTACGATGTTAAATCAAAGCGACAGTGACAGTGAATTGTCGGATTCCATCAGTGCAAATGCTGCCGCAATTATAAATAATTTGCTTCCAACAAAATCCAAGGAAAATTATTTAAAAACTTATGAAGAATTTTCAACGTGGAGAAGTGCGAAAGGCCTATCAATTTCAGAATCAGTACTTGTCTATTTTGATTATTGATCCAAGACAAAGAATCCGAATACACTGGTGCATATACTCAAATCAACTCATCAACAATAAATGTACCAAACAAAAATGTAACTCTCTCTATCAATAATTGGAACAATGTTTCGAATGTTAACTTTTACTTTTAATTGTCATTATTTTTAATAAATCTTCTCATATCTTATCTCATATTATTAGTGTTAATTTTTTCGCAAATGGTACGAAAAGAAGAGTATTTTCCTCGGTGATAAAGCTGTCTTAGTCTTGGGTGAACTTAAATCCCTCGCTACACTCAGGACTCGTCTTAAATCCCTCGCTTCGCTCGTGATTTAAGTTTTTAACACCCTCGCTACGCTCGGGAGTAAACCTCGAGTCCTTCGTTACGCTCGCGATTTAAATCGTCACCCGCGACAGAAGACACTGCTTTATCCCCTTGGTTAATAATCTACTAATCTCTATTTTCATCCAGTTCCGTTCAGCCGTTCTGGCGTGATTGAGTAACGAACATCCATACATTCATCCATCCAAACTTTCGCATTTATAATATTAGTATAGTATTAACCACAGCGTGTTCATATAAACTTTGTGAGATCTTATAACGCAAATGTTTATATCTGAAGTGTATTTTGTGCAAAACGAGCATTTTCGAGTAAGTGCAGCGCAACTTTTAATAAAGAGGCGAAAGTTAAACGCTGCGCTTCGAAGCCGAGTTTGTTCTCAACATGTACCAGTGTTTTTGTTCTGAATGTGTACGTTATTTGCGTTAATTTTTAAGCTTTCTCGTGAAAAAGCGTGTTTCTTAAACATTATTTGTTTCTTCTTCCTTTACGTTGCTAAATGTATAAATACACTAGAGATACTGACCATAACTTCGACCGCGTGGACAAAATTCAGCTAATAAAATATTATCAATTTTGAACATCAATCAACTTTGAAGATAATTAGAATTACTTCGTTACTAGTATTTTCATAATCGAATAAACGGCGTTAGCCTAGTGAGACGTTATATGGTCTAAAATAACTATAAATGCCCGCGACTTCGTCTGCGTGCATTGAGGTTTTTTAGTTCCCCCGAGAACTCCAGGAATCCGGAGCCCACGTTTTGTAATACTACACAAAAATGTTTTCTATTCTTTTTTTTAATTTATAGACTAGCGCTTGGCTGCAATCAGACTTGCTGGAAGTAGTGATGCAGCCTAAGGTAGAGCGCGCTTGCCTAGAAGATGCCTATTTACTCTTGATATGAAGATATATAATATTTCAATATTATATTCTCTGCTTCGTTGAAATTCCAATTTCAAGGTGCTGAAAATTTCTGACCAACTCTTCCAACACTTTCTACCGTGCGAGACTCGGTAGATTTATTATTAACACAGACTATTCTAATGAAGCGTTTTATATGCAGACGACACCCAGCTGATGTCTCTATACTGAAGATATACGACTAATTCGCACGAAGTTTTCTAACTCATAATATGTCGAATACCAAAACTAAAGAAATAGCAAGCTTGGGATAAATAATTAACGAAGAAAGTAGTTTACCTATACTATCATTATTAATGCGAAAATTTGGATAGATGGATGGATGGATGGACGATTGTTACTCAATCACGCCAGAACGGCCGAACGGATTCGAATGAAATTTGGTACAGAGATAAATTATAGTCTGGAATAACACATAGGCTAGTTCATTCCGGCAAATTAAAGGATTCCTAAAATCCTCAATCAACGCGGACGAAGTAACGGGTATCAACTAGTTTACTAATAAAAAGATAACACATCGAAGGAATGAGTTGCATAAAGTATTATTTTTGGGAATTAATTCTCAGACTAGACTATGCCCGCGTAACCTATGTGTTGAGGGTATGGTCTGCATTCCAAATTTCAGCAAAATCGGTTCAGTCATTGCGGCGTGAAGGAGTAACAAACATCCAAACTGTCACTTTTATTAAAACGTTAACAAGATAAAATAAAAACAAGGACTGGCTCATTTTTTGCGCAAAGGATCAGCCTGGCTGATCAGTGCAGCTGCTGTCGCCTCCATTCCATGAAAGTATGATTTGTAGAACAGATTAGGCTAGCAAACATAAGTTTTATTGAAACTTTAAAAAAACTAACGACGAGAGTATTCGTACCCCTCACCAAAAAAAATGTAATGTATAATTAAAAAACCTGAATAAAGATTAAAAACCGCAGTAGAATTGGCATACTATTTTTTTTTAAAGAAAACATACATTATAATACACATAAGCGTCTCTTATCCCAATCACATGAGTGATATTAAACATATTATATAGTCATGAGTACCCATAAGATTTTAATTTAAACTATGGCTTATCAAAAAGTAAGTCTTCATTAAAATCACCTTTGAGGTACAAAATATGAGCCTTTTGATAAAAACTTGCTTGTTTTTTTTTAATAAACGCGTTCTGCCAAACTTTCACAATTAAGCGCCGTGCCTCGTCCGCTAAGAGGATTTATTAAAACGCTATTTGAAATATTTTTGTTATAATTTTTTTCCCGCGGCAAGCGATATTATGAAAAAACTGCAGGGTTTGCTGGTTAGCTGGTTGCGAAATAAGCCCTAGTGGGAGATTTTTTACCTATTCCATGCCTCAATTTGTATGGAGTTGGTCGAGCACCAGCAGTGATTCTGTTAGCGCTTAGCAATTCCATACAAATCGTAAAGTCAGATAGTTAACTTTAACACGATCGAATAGGTAACAAAACTAAGCCCCCTGATATGGTGACTGCCGTATATAAATGAGTTATATTGTCCAACCATTTATTTTACTTATGACATAAGCACGTCTATGAAGTTTCATAATTATTGACAGGCAACCAACGACAAAAAAAATGCAATACTCCATAGACGCATATCGTTTTTAACAATAGTGAAGCGACGTGCCCTTTTATCCGATATCTTTTATCTCGTATACTCATCTAGTAATTACAAGTATGACTTTCCTTTTCAAAATAGTCACAGAGCTGCAACACTAGCTTTCTTGATAGTCCTATAAACACTATACATCTTTAGCGATGGATGGTTTCTATGACCTGACGATCATTTAATACATACATCAATATACGCTTGAGTGTGTTTGTATGTGTCATCATTTAAACGCTTGAGTATGTTTATAAAACAATAAAAAAATGTTGAACTAAGATAATTGATATCAATATTTAAATATTATAACTGTCCAACCATTTATTTTACTTAAATATATTTACTGCAATTTAATCTAGGTGCAACGTTCCAAAAAGCTTGTTTTAGAGTGTAGGTCTCTCTGCAAGCCATGAATCGGGTACAATTAATACAGTTCGCAGTTTCGAACAGTTTGAAGTTGAACGCTCCCCGGAACATAATGTGTGGCAATCATCAATACACACCGACACCTCGAATTCATCCGCGGAATAGCACGGGTGTTTCGAGCGTACTCAATATTATTCACGAGCGATTTTAGGGAATGCTCTGGAGTTATATTGTATTTAACTTTTAACCATTTTTGAAAAGAGCTACTGCTGAGTTTCTTGTTGGCTCTTCTTAAAAAAAATGTTTCCAAAACGGTGGTAGAGCCTTGTTATATTACCATAGGTGGCACAAGTTGTCCTACGTGAAATAAATTAATCATTTATCGTTCATTTATAACTTCACGTTCACCACCGGGGTATCGGTTTAGCATAACTGCTATTATGCCCCTAACAGGTTAGCCCGCTACCATCTTAGATTGATCATCACTTACCATCAAGTGACGCAGTCAAGGGCTAACTTGTAGTGGATAAAAAAACAATATCGACAATATAAATTTGCATAAGTACTTCACAGTTGATTATAACCACATTAAAATAATATATACAAAAAATTGTAAAAACCGTTACATTGTAATCTAACACTTTTTATCTCGATAGATTGTAAACTGTCGAAAGATTGAGAACCGTTCAATGTTCTGAGTGTCAATTTTTAAAATACTTATTGTATATATGTTTTCTTGTCTCTGTCTTGTAGGTTAGGTTAGGTTCGACATAAATAATCAGAAAGTACCCAGCCTGCGGCGGGTTTTATCGGGTTAATATACCTAACAGATTACAATCTAACGAAAAATAATGCGTTAAATTGTAATCTTTACAATCTAGCTAGTTAGATTATAATCTAACGGTTTTTACAATTTTACGGTGACATATTCAGATGCTTTATTTGGATAATATGTATACATATAAGATGGTTAATTTGGTAACATAGTCCCAATATATACAGACAAAACGATAGTTTAATACTGTCCGTTCGTTAGGCAAGTACATAAAACCCAGGGCACCAATTCATCCACCTTACCCAATTACCTTCCGAAACGAGCTCTATTTATATTGCGCTAGTTATTCAGGCCGGTGAGATTGTGGTCAGCCCAATTTGCCACAAATAAACAAGAACTCTTTTTTCCAACACTACGAGTTAAGCTTTGAGTGCAAACTCACCTGATGGTAAGTGATAATGCAGTCTTAGCGGGCTAACCTGTTTGCATGGCAGTTATTTTAAACTAATACCCCAATCGGTTTCCAAACAGCACCGTACCGGAACGCTATATCGCTTGGCGGTACGTCTTTGCTGGTAGGGTGGTAACTGGTAGGTAACTAGCCAAGGCTGAAGCCTCCCACCGGGCCAGACCAGAGAAAATCGAACCCGGAACCTCCCACTTATCACACGCTCACCACTGCGCCAGGGAGGTCGTCACTCTTTTGACGAAGAATAGTAGATATTATTGTGAAGAACTCTGAGCAAATTTTGTAGTTTTTATTAGTGTTTCCCACACCAGGGTGTCTCGTTCAAAGAGTTCCATCGAATATGGGAGTGTGAAAGTAGTTTCGATACGGCAATTTATCGCTACAAGACGGCATCAACAGTCACGTGGACTGGATTAAAAGATGCGTATCTCAAATTTCTACACTGACGGATAAGTGAACCGTAACCTAGCGGTCAAAGGCATTCCGAGCGCGATTCCCAGAGAGACGCAGGTTCAAATCCTGCCGTTTCCGCGATGTAACTCTGCAAAATTTCCTCAACAAGGTTTTCTCACCGTTAAACCCTGTAATATTTAATGGCTGTAGTTAGTACATTATTTTTGTTAGTAGGTATATAAGGATTTTAGATTAACGTTTAGTCTATAAGTTTTTATTATATCTTGTAATTTAGTTAATACATTTAGTTGTTAGTATACCGAGATGCGCTTGTTCGTGACTTTAGAATGTCCGTTTTATGACTGGACTAGCTGGTGCTCTTTTTTGATTCCCGCGTGAACTCTTTAACTTTTCGGGATAAAAAGTAGGCAATATGTTATTCCAGACTATAATCTATCTCTGTGCCAAATTTCATCCAGATCCGTTAAGCCGTTCTGGCGTGATTGATTAACATCCATCCTTCCATCCAAAGTCCAAACTTTCGCATTTACAATCTATATATATAAAAGCGAAAGGTCACTGACTGACTGACTGATCATCACGATATCTCAGGAACTATAAAACATACAGACTTGAAATTTGGAAGGTAGGTTCCTTCTATGGTGTAAACGTCAGCTAAGAAACGGTTTTGGGAAAATTCACCCCTAAGGGGTTGAAATGGGGGTTGGATGTTTGTATGAAAATCCTTTGTTTTTGAAGTTAGACACATGAAAATTAGCATTTAAGTTATAAGTTTAAAATAATAAAAATCTGTATAATTTTTTTTCCGAAAATCAACCCCAAAGAGGGTTAAATGGGGGTTGGAAGTTTGCATGATGGTTCTAAGTTTTTGAAGTTACAGACTAGAAAATCGGGATTTAGGTTATCAGTTTTAAATTATAATAGCCTGTATAAGTACTTTTTCGAAAATCTACCCCAAAGAGGGTGAAATGGGGGTTGGAAGTTTGTATGAAAGTTCTATGTTTTTGAAGTTAGATACTTGAAAATCGGGATTTAGGTTATAAGTTTTAAATAAAACTAACCTGTATAAGCCATTTTACGATAATCCACCTCAAAAGGGGTGCAATGGGGGTTGAAAATTTGTATGAAAGTCCTATGTTTTGTAGAAAGAGACATGAAAATTCAGCATTTCGGTTATAAGTTTGAAATAATAAAAACCTGCATAAGCTATATAAAGCCTCTTTAGATAGACTTTTTGCAGCGGGAAAATTTTATAATCTCATAGGAAATCAGAAATTGTACGCGGACGAAGTCGCGGGCGACCGCTAGTAATAGTATAGATGTCACTACTTTTCGTATTGTAATTATATTTTGACTGTAAACTACGTTGTCGCGTAGACAGGTTTGCCATTTTCTATGGCGTCGTATCGCGTCGCGTCGCGTCATTCTTTCGCTCCTAGGACAATGGGTAACGTAGAATAGGGTCCATAGCCATACTACCAACACTTTTTTTTTATTCCCCCGGGGACTCTTCAATTTCCCGGGATGAAAAGTAGCCTATTTCCTATGCCAAATTTCATCAATATCGGTTGAGTAGTTGGGCCGTGAAAGCATAGCAGACAGACAGACACACTTTTGCATTTATAATATTAATTATGGATTGTTGTTGACTTTCGTGTTTTAGAATTATAATCCTTATAGGAACATCGAGGTACGTGACAACAAACTGTCATTTCTAGTAATATTGCTTAAGTATTACTTTAAGCGTTTGCTGTATGGCCCCAGAGCATAGTCCCTCTCACACAGACTTACAAAATTAATGTTCGACAATAAAGACATTTCAAACCTATTCCAAGTTCTAATGTCAATCCGGCGAAATTTCCACCAAGTTTTCGGCACCGCAATCAAAACTTGCGCCTACAAAAATCGAAGTTGCCTCTAACTGAGTGATGCAATGAATCGCGCTTTAGTTCGCTGGAGGCGGGACTTCGCAAACACATCGCGTTTTCTACATAAATCATCGCGAACAATCGGCCCGCGCTGAGTGGTTTTGTGTACACACGGCGAGAAAACCCACTGCGAAATGCGGCGTTTATTCAAAGCCCCTTCCGTTCCGGCTTCCGTTAGATCCTCCTCTTTTAATTAACCTTTTAAGGTACCTTCAAATCAAGAGTGAATAGGCATCTTCTAGGCAAGCGCGTTCTACCTTAGGCTGCATCACCACTTGCAAGCAAGTCTGATTGCAGCCAAGCTACATATTTTTCAAAAAAGCAAAGAGCAGCTTAATTCGGCTAGCATAGAGCAAACTTCGCATTTCGCAACTTAATTAATTGATGCAACAACACAAACTTTACAACGCTGGCTCTGCAGAAAAATACAAGTGATAATTTAAAAACAAATAATATAAATTCACTCCTATACACTAAATTGGTTTTTAATTGTATCGTATTCGGAAACGCCCATGCGCCCAACGTTTTCAGTTTTCACCATAAATCGCCACAATCCAGGTTGTAGCGAGCCAGGTATAAATTACAGATCTTAGGCTGGCCCACACTGTGAAAAAAACCTGGAGATATTTTTATCGCAATCCTGGACTAGTAATAAGATATTATACACACTTCTATACTAATATTATAAAGAGGTAAAGTTTGTGAGTTTGTCACGTTGTCGGGGGTAATCTCTGGATCTCTTGAACCGATTTTGAAAATTCTGGTACCAATACAAAGCCACATTATTTGTGAGTGTCATAGGCTATATTTTAACCCGAAAATTTAGGGGTTCCCGTGGGAATTTAAAAAACTTATTTCACGCGGACGAAGTTACATCTGCTAGTTCGATTATAATTCGCGCAAAAAAAATCTATGGTTTGATAAAATTTCACGCGGTGCGGTAAGAATTATGTTTGCGTGTATATTTTGTGCAGTATGGAGTTGTATGTGGTATACTCAACGCATTCGCAGTGCGTGGTAGGGAAATCCGTGCGTGGAAAATAAATCGCAAGAATTGAAAATCGCGCGGATATTATTCGCAGTACGGGCGAAGCCTTAAAATTTTATCGTATTTTCGTTTAATGACATTGATAAAATAAACGTATTTTAAATATCTTGGACGAATTTACTTACTCTGTTTACCTAACAATGTTAGTTGACCTAACAAAGGACCTAACTCGATTTTTTTAATTATTACAAACTAGTTGACGGCCGCGACTTCGTCCGCGTGGTTTTTTTGATTCCCGAGGGAACTCCTTAATTTTACGGGATAAAAAGCATGTCACTTATGTCACTCTCTAGGTCCTCAACTACAGCCATGCACTTGCTCCGTTGCGGCGTGATTGAAGGACAAACCAATAAACCAATAGACCAACAAACCAACAAGCAAACTGACTTTCGCATTTATAATATTAGTATGATTGATCTTGATGATGCCCGCGACTTCGTCCGCATTGATTTAGGTTTTTGGGAGAACCCGTAGGAATTCTTTGATTTTCTATTAAAAAGGCTAATAAAAAGCCTATTTTCTTCCTAAATTTAGTCAATACTGCTTGGACAAATGAATCAGTAAAACTTTGCAAGTAAGAAAGAAAGGTAGACAAACAGACGTACTTTCTAAAATAAACAAAAAATTATAATATCATTATTATTACTAGCTGATGCCCGCGACTTCAACCGCGTGGAATAAGTTTTTTTGGATTCCCGCGGGAACTCCTCCATTTTCCGGGATAAAAAGTAGCCTATGTCACTCTCCAGGTCCTCAACTATATCCATGCCAAAAATCACGTCAATTCGTTGCTCCGTTGCAGCGTGATTGAAGGACAAACCAACAAACCAACAAACAAACTGACTTTCGCATTTATAATATTAGTATGAAGAATGATATGATGGATTCCACTTTTCAATGAAATTAGGTGTAAGATATGAAAAAAAAACAGAACAAAAACCTTGATATGGATAGAATAGGCTTTTTTGTGTGTACTTTGGACCCGTATGCTTACAACTCATCAGAGTTGAAACTAGTTAGGCTTTCACGGGTCCAAAGGGAAATTCCTATCATTTATCCATACACCTCGCCTCTGCACTTTATAAAACTGAAAAAGGAAAATTTAAAAGCTACCTTTTCTCTTGCCGCTATTTAATGACTTATTCTTCACATATTATTTTACTATATGAAGCCCGCGACTTCGTACGAGTTAATTAAGTTTATTTTATTCCCGCGAAAAATCTTTGATTTTTCGGGATAAAAAGTCTATGCTGCCTACCTCTACACAAAATTTCATCAAAATCGGTTGAAAAGATAAACCATTAAAGAGTAGCAGACAGACAGACACACACTTTCGCATCCATACTATAACATTATAAATGCGAAAGTGTGTTTGTCTGTCTGTCTTTTACGCTTTCACGGCCCATCTGTTCAACCGGTTCTGATGAAATTTGGTACAGTATCCCGGGGAAGGACGTAGGCTACTTTTTATGTCGGAAAATTATAAAGTTCCCGTGAAAACCAAAAAAAAACTCCATGCGGACGACGTCGCGGGCATCACATAGTTTATAGTGTGACTATCCACATCCCATATCCATAAGAGTTCCTGTGAGAACCATAAAACCATCCACGCGGACTATGTCAAGGGCATCAGTAGGTTAATATAGCAAGTTGGAAAACAGCAATATCCGCATTGGGATTGTAATTATTCCATTGGTAATGACCGGTTACAAAATTAGGCATTTCAGCGTCATTTACATGGCTTTCAAACCGTTCGCATCATGATCGCATAATGGGTATCGATAACATTAAACGTGTGCGGTGGGCGACTCTGCAGCCGGCGACCGCAACGCGAATGTACCGACTGTTCATTTAGACAAATAGATATATGCGGTGTGGCTAACTAGACAGAACTGTACTGAATATAGTTTTGCCTATATCTGTTTTAGTTATTGTGTATTTTATCCAACGACCTCAATTAACATAGTCGGGCCCTGTCAAACAAAGAATGTGGACTTGTTTTACTAACACCATCTAGTCTGAAAAGCGGGACAGCGCTATGGCGGGGACAAGGACAGGCTTATACAGGTGAGGGGCATGCACCACAAGTCAGACGCAGATTGTGTATATTTTTATCGCGTTGCTTTCTTCGCTGGCCCATTGCCCTGTGCTTGAGGCAGTCTTACGCAAGCGACTGCGACAACACGACTCAATTCGACACGACGCGACCCGATGCGACTAGGGTCTACGTTGTTGCGTAGATAAAATTGTCATTTACTATGGAGTTGTATGGAAGTCCTTCTAAGACATCTTTGTCCAGCAGTGGGCGTCTATCGGTTGATGACGACGATCTATACTCTATACTAATATTATATTATAGATGTATGGATGGATGTTTTGTACTCAATCACGCCAGAACGGCTGAACGCATCTGGATGAAATTTGGCACTGATATAGATTATAGTCTGGAATAACATATAGGCTACTTTTTATCCCGGAAAATTAAAGAGTTCCCTGAATCCCTGTGGACGAAGTTGCGGGCAAAGCTAGTAGATCATAAAGTAATTTATCAAAAATAAATCTCATATTTTTTCATCTAAAAAACTTATTAAAAGGGATTTTGTATCGTCGAGTGATTCTACCACTGGTTCGGAATAACAAATTATTTTCTTATACCTATGAGTTATAAAGAGAACGTTCACGCAAAAGTCAGGTAATGTTTGGTGAAATACCTGTGTATAGAAAATTATAATTTGACTTAATTTTAAGTTTAATGAGGCAGAATTTTTGCAAAAGAAAAATCTTTATTCCAGAAACTTAAAACTCAAGTTGAATTGGCGCAAAGATTTCTTTAACGCTTTCATAAGCAGAAGTATTTTATAATTTCCCAGAGGAGAAACATTAAAAAGATTGTTTTCAAGTAGTTTTGTTGCGACATCACGATTCTTGAAGTACCAAGTGTTTATTGTTATTGCTTTCAGGGAGGTCCTCAAATTCTGAAGATTCTAGACATATATTTATCCATCCATCCATCAGCCTGCATTCATCCACTACTGGACACAGGCCTTTTGGAGAGCGCGCCACCACACACGGTCCTCCGCCTTCCTCATCCACCCACTTCCCGCTACCTTTTTAAGGTCATCGGTCCAGCGGGCTGGAGGTCGTCCCACACTGCGTTTAACGCTCCGCGGTCTCCACTCCAGAACGCGTCTGCCCCAACGGCCATCGGTTCTGTGACAGACATGGTCTGCCCACTTCAGCTTACTAATTCTCTGGGCTATGCCAGTTACCTTAGTTCTCCGGCGGATTTCCTCGTTACGGATATACAGACAGCATAAATAGCAGTGTTATCATATCACAGTTGGGGTAACGCTTGCACTAAATCTCGGCTGAAGTTTGCACAGCGGCGAAAGCGCGCTTGGGATGTTTGTTTGTTTATTCCGACACATCTTCATCTAGGTAGTGGGCTTAAACATGTATTGTATCCTACTTAATATTATTACCGAATAGAGGTATGGATTTAATGATAACTGCCATGCCCCTAACAGGTTAGCCCGCTACTATCTTAGACTGCATCATCACTTACCATCAGGTGAGATCGCAGTCAAGGGCTAATTTGTAGTGGATAAAAAAAAGCCATTTTTTTTTCTTTTGAAGTGATCATAGCCTAGTGGTTATCATTTGCTTTAACCAGCATTGACGGTGAAGGAACTCTCGACCCTCAACTCTCGGAATACGGGGTCGCAAGTTCGATCCCCGGGCATGCACCTCTAACTTTTTGGAGTCATGTGCGTTTTAATTAAATATAATTTGCTTCAAACGGTGATGGAAAATATCGTTAGGAACATGCACGCCCGAGAGTTCTTCATAATGTCGTCCAAGGTGAAGTCAACCAATCCACGCTAGGCCAGCGTGGTGAATTATTACCAAACTCTTCTCATTCTTAGAGATCCGGTTCTAGGCTATCACCGGTCAGGGAACTTAATGGTTGGTACTTAATTGAGCTAATCTAAAAATATATAAAAGAAAAAGGTGACTGACTGACTGATCTATCAAAGCACAGCTCAAACCACTGGACGCATCGGCGGAAATTTGTCATACATATTATAGGTTTTATGACGTCGGCGTGCGCAAAGAAAGGATCTTTGAAAATTCAACCCCTTAACGAGTAAAGAGTTAAGAGCTAGTTATAATATGATTATAAGTATATTCTACATTTTGTCTCTTTCTTTCTACTAGATTCTTCCGATGAAATAGGTTTCAAATATGTTGGAGAATAGGGACGTTTCAATTCAAATCAAATTTATTTATTTGTGAATACAGTTGGGTTTGTACTTAGATGTTAGTTTCACAGGAAGGTTTTTATTCTACTACAGTGTACCACGTTTCTTCGCATTGCCCTTTTATTCAAAAGTAAACGTTAAGTTCAAACGACGTGCACACGTGCAAGAATTTAGGAACATTTAGAAGATCAACCAGTAGGAAGTTCAACACCAAAGTTCCATGAGTGTGTGTCTACATCTAACACCGCAAGACACACAATTCGTGCCATATAATATCTCAACTATGCCGGCTATAATCCGGCAATTATTTGCATACAGAGCATGCATGTAGGGTTGGTATAGGATTTTACCTTTAGAATCGTTGTGATTTGAAAATTCGATGAAACGAAAATGCGACATAAAAAGAGACAAACATATTCATAATAGGATTTAGCCTGCGAGAGAATGAGATAGAAATACAACTTATATATTTTGTCTCATTCTCTCGAAGGCTACTTTACTGAAGTTTCACTTCTGCCGTGTATGAACTGCACACATACTCTTTTTTTTATTCTACTATAAATTTCACTCTGACTACTAGAAGCTAGCCTGATATCCTAGCTGTATAGACGCCTGGCCTCATACGGGTGGTCGCGGGTTCGATCCCTGGGCACGAACCTTTAAATCAGAGTAAAGAGCGTTTTATTGTTAGTGATATAATATAATATATTATAATATAAATACGGGGAAGAAAATCATCTTGAGAAACCTGCGTGCCCGAGAGTTCATAATGTTCCGAAAGGTCTGTGAAGTCTGCCAATCCACACTCACAGGCCAGCGTGGTGGACTATAGCCAAACCCTTCTCAATCAGAGATCCGTTTCTAGGCTACCACCGATCAGGGAACTTAGTGGGTAGTAATTGAGAGCTAATACTAATCGGTTATAACTTAGAACCGATCCTATCATTTAATATAAACAGTAAAGAACAAGTTTTATTAGTACCTTCTAATAGGTACATCCATCAACCTGTATGCATCCACTGCTGGACATAGGCCATTTCGAGAGCGCGCCACCAATTACGGTCCTCCGCCTTCCTCATCCACCCGCTTCCCGCCACCTTAGGACATCGGACCAGCGAGCTGGAGGTCGTCCTACACTGCGCTTACCGGTACGGGGTCTCCACTCCAGAACACGTCTGCCTCAACGGCCATTGGTTCTGCGACAGATATATGACGACGTAATAATTCATAGTACGACATTCGAATTCTAAACGTGTTGCAAATCCCATACTAACCACACACGGATTTGAAGTGTTGCGGCCAGCGCATTTGCATAGAATCATAATGGCTGCAGGATCTGCGGACGGTTGCAAATATATGCATCTCCTCGACGCTCAACTGGTTTATTAGCTAAGCTAATAAGAATTTCTGAGCTGTCAAGCTTGAAAATGCTTAGTTATTATATTCATACAAGAATTGTACTTACCTACTTATTAGTTTTCTAATCTTTTTTATCTGGGATATTGCTTGCATATTGTATTTCAGGATTAGCCGACTAATTTGATGAAGAACGTAAATATTAATTCTTATAAAAAACTAGCTGTTGCCCGCTACTTCGTCTGCGTGGTTTAAGTATTTTTAATTCCCACGGCAACTGCTTCATGATGTTCCGGGATAAAATGGAGCCATGTTCTTCTCCGGGACACGTCATGTCTGTACCAAACAAACTTAAATAATATTTATTTACTAATAATTTTATTATTAATAAAATCCATCCATATAAACATTCAACTTATTACCAACTTAGGGATAAATTGGTTTCATACTTCTTAAAGGTTAGCCCGCTACCATCTTAGACTGCATACTCACTCATCACTTACCTCCAGGTGAGATCCAAGGGCTATGCTTGTAACGGATAAAATAAACTTATAACTCTAAATCATATCCGTGTGGAATGGTGACATCATTAAAATATCATCAAAGAAGCAAATCCGATATAAATTCATACAAAATTCGTTAGGGTGCGTCCACATCTGGCGAATGTGCCGCGAATGTGCAGCTCGCGAGCCGTTTGCGAGCTGCCCGCGAGCTACACGCGTGCAGTCACGGCAATGGTTTTGTGCGCCTCTAGCGCAACTCATGCAAGGCTCGTAAAAGGCGTGCGCGCGGCGCGCGATCTGCGCGCACTCAATTCTCGCGCTTACAGTTCCGTTTACTGGCTCAGTACTTAAGTTAGGGGTGCGGGGCTTGAGGCGCGGGCGGAAGGAAGACGCGAGCCGCTAGCGCGCCGCCCGCTCGCTGATCGCGTACGGCGCTTAGGTTGCGCGCGAACTGCGCGCGGACGGCGCAGGAGCGGCTCACGAACAAAAATGCACGCGCGCAGCTCGCTAACGGCTCGCGAGCTGCACATTCGCGGCACATTCGCCAGATGTGGACGCACCCTTAGGTTTCGATAAAACGTTACCCTCGATAAGGTAAAAAAAAAGATAAGACGAGAATTCATTCCTCAATCGTGCGATATCTAAGTCCACATCATTTTCGCTGTGAAAGCATATTTGTAGGATTTCGACGGAGGTCGATTGCGTTTTAATATAATATTTATGAGACTTTAATCAAATGAATGTGTACATTCGGATTTTTAAAGGATAAAATATCTTCTATACAATATTATATAGGTACATGGTATCAAAGTTTTGAATCATACTCAAATCTTTTTTATTTAAGTATTAGATACACACTATACAATATATTCTTGGTATAAATTTTTTAAAAATCATATTCAAACTCAAATCTTTTAAATCGTCGAATGAATCTACCACTGGTTCGGAATACTGTTCCTACCGAGAAGAGCCAGCAAGAAACTTGGTGGTTGCTCTTTTTAAAAAAATAACTTACAATTACATCAATATGTATTAGAGATACATAGGTAACCGCTGTCCTTAGCAATTACTAGAGCGAGTCA
This sequence comes from Erebia aethiops, assembly GCA_923060345.2. Taxonomy (NCBI): domain Eukaryota; kingdom Metazoa; phylum Arthropoda; class Insecta; order Lepidoptera; family Nymphalidae; genus Erebia; species Erebia aethiops. Next base: position 27,530,139 of record OV281084.1, on the reverse strand, counting down.
AATCCATCCTCTTTTATCGTTTACATAATCTTCAACAGTATAATAAGTTTTTTGCAGGAGCATACTTTTCTTAAACTTGTGTAAAGGCAAGTTTAAAATAGGTTGTGGAATTTTGTTATAGAATATAATGTATTGTTTGTCCATCTGTATCCTTGAAGTGTTGATATTTGTAAAGTTTCGAATTGAGTGTCTAGACTCTAGAGGGACAAAGTTAAACGCTGTTTTGTCATGTACGACTTTCCAGCCGAGGTCCCCGGGTTTAATCCTGTCATAGAGAACGTATTTATTTATTTATTTAGTACAAGAAACTTAAAAACTAAATCAAAAACATTGAAAGAACATGCATAAGGACAACTTATCTCTTGAAGACATCTCTTCCAGATGCCCTAGAATGTTAGAACAATGTAATATATAACTGAGTAGGTGGGTACATATATAAACTTTTCCGATTGACATTATATACGTATACTATACTATACACTTAACATACTTATGTTCGTGAGAAGGCTAGTGATAGCCTGATGCCCACGACTTCGTCCGCGTGGATTGAGGTTTTTTGGTTCCCGCGAATTTTTTTTCCGAGATAAAAAGCCTATGTGCTATTCCAGACTATAATCTATCTCTTTGCCAAATTTCATCAAGATCCGTTCAGCCTTTGTGGTGTGATTGAGTAACAAACATCCATCCAAACTTTCGCATTTGAGATAATTAATCTTTTAAAGGTGTACAATAATATAATACATACAACCGGCTGGGCATTAAAGCCCCATGCACAATACATGCAAATAAGCAACGCATAATATACAGTGTAATCCTCTTTGCAGCGTTCCCTTTGAATGTACGCTGCAATTACAAACACTTGTACCCACCATGAAAGAGCCAAACAAAATCACCGCGCCATTTCAACCTTGCTCTCGAGCAGTCTGCGGGCGGCCTAATGAAGCCTTTGCTTTTATTTAGAAGAATATTATAAATGCGAAAGTGTGTCCGTCTGCTACGCTTAAACAGCCCATCTTTTCAATAGATTTTAATGAAATTGGGTATTGAGATAGGTTGCATCCCGGGGAAGGACATAAGCTATTACTACAATAATGGTGTGGTGTGTAATACTATAAATAAATATTCCCAGGACTAGATGACGCCCGCGATTTCGTCCGCGTTAACTAGCATACGTATAATATTATTACCGTGCCGAAATTCGTCAAGGTAGGTATGTATTATTAATACAAACATAACCTTAATAATATAACTATTATAAAGTAACACTCAGTAATTAATTATTAAATGGTTGCAAGCGAGCTTCAAACGGAATATTAATGACAGATTAGCAATATTAACGTCAATTTGTGTGGGGTGGTTAGAAATTGATTGAGTGTTATTATTAATACTAGCTGACTCGCCCAGGATTCGCTCAGGTATTGACGATCTCCCTGGCGCAGTGGAGAGCGCTGCCTTATAATGGGAGGTCCCGGGTTCGATCACAGAATAGATAATAGTACAGATAGTTTTACCTAGAATTTTATGAAACGACAAAGGATAATAATTATTCAGTAATAGCTGATGCCCATGACTTCGTACACGGCTTTAGTTTTATTTTAATTCCTGAGGTAACTCCTTTATTTTCTGGATTATTCTGATATTCTTTATATCTTCCCCGGGATACAATCTATATCTGTACCAAATTTCATCAAAATCGGTTCAAAAGCGTAACAAACAAACAAACTCACGTTCGCATTTTAGTATTAGTTAGGTTTCAATACTTAACTCTAGCGCAAACTTTCTGAGAATCCAACCAGTTGAAATCTTTAAAATTCTTATTTATTAATTTTCTAAAAGACAGCGTCCAAATTAAAATTATTTCTTTATCTCGAAACGTTATAATTGACTATTGAAACGTTTGAAAGCAAACTGAGTAAATAGAGCAAAAATGAGCAAGCGGAGTAAAAAAGAGTCGCCAGGTCGCGCGAAAATGCATTAAATTGAGACCGTTAAAAGTTAAAACCCCATTTACTCCATTCAATCGAATAATTAACGAATAACGTGGGTAAACTGTAAGGGCTTTTATTGACGGAGCGATGAAAATAATTTCTTACATCTGATAACTACATCCATACGAATCCGTATTGATACAATAAATCCGAAAGTTTGTCTGTCAGTCTGCCTGCTACGCTTTCGCGGCCCATCTGATCAACCGATTTTGATGACATTTAATAAAGAAATAAGTTACATCCCAGGCAAGGACACAGGCTTCTTTTTATCCCAGAAAACTAAAGAAATCCCACGTGAATCGAATCTCAATCTGCTGCCACGTGATGGACAACTGTAGCCAAAGATATGGAGCGGGAAGCAGTTTCAATAGAGACGACCCAAGACAAAATGTCTTGACGAAAAAAGACGAGAAGAGCCAAATAATGGGCAAAACGCAATGAGAAAGAAGAGGAGTCTACATCGGCCTTAAGAGAAAAACCTACGCCATTAATTAATGAGCTCCACAGAAAAGATAGCCGTGGAAAAATCTTTATTCGATACGAACTGAGGTTTGAGTTCCTACGTGGATACAATACAATACAATGGCCATTTGCTAAGGGCGAAAACACACTGCAAATATTAAAAACTAGCTGATGCCCGCGATGCTCGCTGATATCTGCGTGGAATAAGTTTTTTAAAATTCCCACGGGAACTCCTTAATTTTCTGGGATGAAAAGTAGCCTATGTCACTCTCCAGGTCCGCAACTATCTACATGCAAAAAATCACGTCGATCCATTACTCCGTTGCGACTTGATTGAAGGACAAACCAACAAAAACTCCACGTTGCACTTTTGAAGGGGACAGAGCAAAAACAGCTCTTGTCACTTTTTTTTTCAACTGGGGTTGCAGTCTGAATTAATATCCCCGTCTCTATGTTTTGCCCAAAACAAACGGGATAATATAATATTATTCATAGTCTCTGATTCATCCTGTTTTTAAAATGTGTTACAGGGTATAAAATATTGTATCCTATGTCTGAAAAGATCAGGAATAAACGACGATTGTCGATGGTCTAGTCCAGTCATGTCAAACATACGGCCCGCGGGCCGTATGCGGCCCTCGGACTATTATGATACGGCCCGCGGCCAGAATCCAGATCTCATAATTTTTATTCGATAGGCAATATTAAAAGTTATTAGCGAGAAACTGTGTGCCGCGCAGTGCGCTGGACGGTCAAGGGACGGCTAACTGACACATCTGGCAACCAGATGTGTCAGGTAGCTAACCTTTTTCCTTCCGCACAGCAGTGGTGCCCGGCTTGTGCAACTACATACAGCCGTAGATCGAGCAGTCAAGTCGCATTTTTAAATTACTTATTATTGTTTGTTGTTATTGTTTTTGGCATGATGTCGCAAAAACGTAAAATTGACAGTGAGTGCAGAGTTTTTCACTCAAAATGGGAAATGGCGTATTTTTTCATGGAGTGGAAAGGTAAACCACTTTGCTTAATTTGTAACCAAACAATTGCAGTTTGTAAGGAATTTAATTTAAAGAGACATTATGACACGAATCATAAAGTAAAATTTCATTGTCATACCGATAAGACAAAAATGGAAAAACTATCATCTTTAAAATCTAAACTTCAAAGCCAACAGTCAATGTTTAAATGCTAAAACTAAAAGTGAAGACGTCTTAAAATCTAGCTGGAATCTACACTAGAAATCGCCAAGCGTACAAAACCTTTCACTGATGGTGATTTTATTAAAGAGTGTATGTTGAAAGTAGCTGAAATATTTTTCCCATGTCAAAAATCAATGATACAAAACATACCGCTGTCGAGAAACACTGTTGCTTCAAGAATAGTAGACTTATCACAGAATTTAGACTGCCAATTAAAGGAAAAAATCAAAGAATTTACGTATTTTTCGCTAGCTGTATATATATTGGAGGAGTATTGTCAACTTTTGCTCAATCTCAGCACAGAATTTAACGGTTGTTTTGAAGATTTTCGTAAAATGAATACGTTGGAATTACCTCTATTCAACAACCCATTCACTTTTGAAGTTGCACAGGCACCAATTAATTTTCAAATGGAATTAATAGATCTCCAATGTGACTGTGTTTTAAGGGACAAATTTAAAGAGGTAAATATTACCTCATTTTACACACAGTACCACAAGAGTTTGGATAACTATCCAAATATAAAAAAGCATGCAGCACGAATTCTGTGCATGTTCGGTAGTTCCTATTTATGCGAGCAGATGTTTTCTATGATGAAAATTAATAAAAACAAACATCGCTCAAGGATTAGTGATGAACATCTCCAGTCTATTCTTAAAATCACAACCTCGAATATGACACCCAATATTAGTGAAATTATTAAGAACAAGAGTAAGTTATAGATTAACGTTAGGTTAATTATCGCTAGTAATGAAACATTATGTGCTTGAGTAAATAAATATATTACCAATTAAGTATGTGTTTGGTTATTTTCAATTCCATTTTTTATGTAGGTCACATCTACAAAGGCAATCGTAAAGGTACGCCAGAAGACATTTGCTAGCCATGCCCTAGCCTATACATAAAAAAATGCGTCTGGCCCGCTAACGAACCTTAATTTATGCAAATGGCACTTCACGAATTTGAGCTTGACACCCCTGGTCTAGTCTTTTCAAACTCCCAGGCATTGAGGAAACAAAAAGTTTAAGTTACAGAAATTCGTCAACGTTAGCAACTGATATGCGATGCCGCAATCAAAAGTAAAATAAATACTTACTACATGATTTCCACATTTAAGTTAGATAAATATTTTCTTTCATCTTGATAAAATTTACTTAGCAGAATGTTTCCATATCATTAAGACATTTAAACGACAAAAGTGGGCCCGTTACTACGCCATCTTCACTTGTAACACCAATAAAATATGTACAGGAATATATCTATTGAAATAAAATTATTTTTTGCGTCACAAAATCTTCTAAAGCGTCAGGTTTCTAAGATATTATAAGCTATCAAAGTTATTATCTCTGAATGCTCAGTTATATATCTCTGAAACCTGATATTTTAGCAGATTTTATTTTAAACATAACTAAAACAGGATTTTTAAGTGGTCATTATTTCGAAAAAAAAATTGCGGGACTCTAGGTAGGCCAGGCTCCATACTAAGATATTCAAACCTTTGTAGTCGTACCGAAATTCCCACAGAATTTTTCTACACACAGAGCCTAAATCAAATATTATATTTAGTAAAGTGATTTAGTAGTAAACTAAATCAACATGGGTATCAACTAGTAAAGGTATTAAAGGGGAAACTGAAAAAGCTCATGCTACCATAACAACTAAATCTTGAAGAGTTTGCCTGTACAATACATAACGTAACACACAAACTAAGAACAAATTTCAAGAAATTCCACCTCTACGGATCCTGGACCTCGGAGAGGTTAAGCCGTCGGTCCCGGGTATTATCACTAACATGATAATAGTCGTTAAAGCTCGCCAACCTGCATTGGAGCAGCGTGGCGGGTCTAAAGCTCTAATTCCCTCTCTTCTAAAAGAGTGGAGGCCTGTGTCCAGCTGTGGGACATTAATGGGCTGTAGTGAAGATAAATTATATGGAAGTGACAATAGATAAGAAATAACAAAGGTACATTATTTGGTAGATGTTATAAAACGAAAGTTATGACGTGTAAACTCCGAAAGCAATTCACTCCAGAAATTTGTAAGAATTTCAATACAGTGAAACTTTAAACTCTATTTGAATAAGATCCTTTGCAAGTGACAAAGTGTCCCCGCTTTTGTATGAAACCATTGAGCTATAGGCCATAGAGTTGACCTCAACTCTTAATTCTTATTTCTCGTCATGACGTCGTCGGTTTCACATGACTGAGGACGTCACCTCTATATCAGTGTGTTTATTAAGGCTTGTCCAATTAATTTCATGTATTTGTCACTTTCAATGCCTTCTTCAGAATCTAAGCTTCACCAATTTGCTGTCCACTAAGCTTTTCTTGTCTTATTAATACCATCTATATTAATATTATATCTTTAATTAGTAATGTTTTATAATTGCATTAATTTCGATTTATCACAAATCCTACCTAATTTTTTAATGTCATATTTGAATTCGCTTATTTTGAAGTTATACCTATTCGGTTTTCAGAAAGCACCCTTATAGACTATTCAATCTGGTTCCCCCCACTCCATTTTACTATGCACAGCGAGGCATCGAGGTCAGCAACTCTACGTGGTATGCTTTAGCAATAAAATCACCTGTATTATCTTTTTAAATCATATAAATTGTGCCTTTTTTAAGTGCACGCAATTAAGAGCTTCTATCATATTTGTACCTTTAGAGGAAGCATTTTGCTTTTCTTTTTCATTATGGCAGGCGCGGTTTTACTTAGGCTGCGTCATCAACTATTTGCAGTGATGACAGTCAAGCAGATGCTTAGGTATATTTAAAATTTTATAAAAAAAGACCCATGCGATTTCCATGGCAATTTGGAGCTCTATAAAATTCCCTAAATAAGAGGACCAACAATAACCATCCAACAATACTTATTCTAACAGACATTGCCACCTCTAGTAAATTTTATCTCTGTGTACAAACCGACAAACTTTGTGAGACAAGGGGACCTGGAACTACGGTCTATTCAAATTTGTTTTAATGTCCCACTACTTATTTAGTCATACGAATAATTTATTGTATTTTAAACAAGAAATTACTTATGCATTAGGCACTAAGGTTATTTCTGAAAAGCACTAGAGGATTTCTATGATTATTAAGTAGTTAGGCTTTACCTCTAGGGCAATGAGTTTTGTGGTTTACTACCTGATGGTAAGTGATGATGCCGTTTAAGATGGTAGCGAGCTGACTTGTTAGGGGCATGACAGTTATATTAAACCCATACCCCTAATCGGTTTCTACGCGGAATCGTACAGGAACGCTTAATCGCTTGGTGGCACGTCTTTGCCGGTAGGGTGGTAACTAGCCACGGCCGAAGCCTTACACCAGGTCACGTGGGTTTTATGATTCACCAACAAGCACTAGTGAGCTACCAAAATGCGGTAAAGCGCGTCGTTCAGGGTTAACGTTAAAATTTTTCAGCAATAAAAACCTACTTTAGGTTGCACAAATTAGTTATCAATTAAGTATAATTTTGCTGTATACATAGTATATAAAATGCGAAACCATAAGAACTAGACAGGTTAAAATGTCCGCGCCATTGACGCTTTATAATTCTAAACATGAAAAAGTCATCAGTAATAGTTTTAAGCGTTGGAAGTATGGCCCCTGGACTTAAGTATAGTCGGCGATGAAAAAGTCTTGAAACAAAAAGATTCCGCGTTAAAATGTGAAAAATGCAGCAATGCGTCACCATCGCTCAGTGTTCAACGAATTCCTGTTTCAATTGGAACAGTGAGTCGCCACTTTTATCCTCGTCGGGCCCACATGTGCTGTACTGGATATACACCAAGAACTGATAGGATAATCAACGAAGTAAATACTTCCCCATTCCGTTCCGTACTCCGTGACGTTATTTTCGTTGCTCACTAAACTAGCCACGCTGTATCCAGCCAGTATCCACAGAAAGTATTTTTTTAAAGAACGAAACGAAGTAATTCTCTAAAGAAGCGACGTCTAATATGAATTTATTCGCTGAAAACTAGGCACGCTGATTTTGAAGTGGCCTTGAGATAATCATGTTTGTAAAGGAACCGATCGCTGCTAGAATACCAAGGTACTGGAGTGGAGACCGCTTCTCAGCCAATGGAGTAAAGGCATCCCCTAGATAACATCCATAGCGTGGCTGGCATCAATAAGATACAACCAGCCAAGAAAAGTTGGATACATGATGATGATCATGAACACAGTTATAAATAGGCTGTCGCAATCAAGCAACAGTCGCCGTAAAACTCTACTTTTGCCATATTTGATATAAGCCAAGTATAATTTCCACCAGCTCTCCGATGGCACTGCGTACTTACCTATCTACAACTGCCTACTATATTCTGGTAGAAAATGGTTTCGCATTTTTTTGTTAGCGCCGCGTCACGGAAAATGTTGCAGAATCTAGTAACCTAGTTAGGCGCGATGTAAACCCCACTAAAACCCATTTTGCTGCATGTACAAAAAAATGGAACGCGTCATGAAATTGCTGGTCCATAAATTTTTAGTACTTATTCAGTAGTCGAAAGTAAAAATTTTACAATTTTTATATTATGTGCTAATCTTAAATCTCAATGTATTCACTTCCATTTGATTCAAAAACCCCTTATTGATTGGATTTTTAGAGACCTAAATGGTCTCTAAGAATCCATTATCTCTATAACAACTTTTACGGAGCACTAAGATTTTAAAAATGTAGGTTACGAAGGTAGGTGCCCTCGAGACACAAGTAGGTGGTCGAATAGGCTCGTGACTTAAGATAATAATTCATTATGATTTATAACTGAGGTTCCGTAAGCAATTTTTCGAAAGTAAAATAATTTATCATTTACAAAAACCACGCTGAACATAAATATAAACATTTTAAAAATCTAACCCTAGTGCCAAATCTATACTAACTAATACTAATATTATAAATGCGAAAGTTTGGATGGATGGATGTTTGACTCAATCACGGCTGAATGGATGTGGATAAAATTTAACACAGATATAGATTATAGTCTCGAATAACACAAAGCACAAAGGCTACTTCTTATCCTGGAAATAAAATTAAAAAGAATTCTCGCGGGAATTCAAATTAGGGTTGTAACGGGACCTCGCCTCCGCCTCCGTAAGTGCGGAACTTTCGCAAGAAATCGTACCTCCGCTTCCACATCCGCCTCCGCCGTTTTTTTGCGGAGTTGTAACGGAGGTTTATTTACGTTGACTTACAAGTCGCGCTGCCAAATTCAATACCAAGTGAAAATTATTTAGTGGAGTTGGTTTGACTTATGATCCTCTGAGAAATCGATTGGAAGGTGTGACAAAGCCGCAAAACAATTGTTCGTGAAGTATAATTGGCCTCTTCTTAATATTGATTACCAGTATGTAAGGATTGCGTGAGAAAGTGCATTGCATACCCAACCTATTTTAAATTCATTTTTACTTTATATTTCTTTAAATTTAATAATTTATTCATTTAAAACCAAATTACAAGATATAATAAAAACTTATAGACTAAACGTTAATCTAAAATCCTTATATACCTACTAACAAAAATAAAAATAAAACCCTAATCAAAAAGACCACCCCTGGTTGCCCCTGGGCCTAAGGTACCCATCAAACTTGCAGCATTGCCGCGCTGAATGGCGATGGATAACCTTTGAACCAGGTAGGAACCAGAACGTGGGTCACAGTCCCTTTCCCTTAAACGACAGCCGATCTCTTTTATAATTTTTTTTGCATCTAATCTTTTTTTTTTCTCGGCGGAGGCGAGGTTCCGTTACAACCCTAATTTGAATTCCCTCGAGAATTCTTTTTAATTTTATTATTAGTATTAGTTAGTATAGATTTGGGACTATAGGGTTAGATTTTTAAAATTTTTCAGCGTGGTTTTTGTAAATGATAAATTATTTTACTTTCGAAAAATTGCTTACGGAACCTCAGTTATAAATCATAATGAATTATTATCTTAAGTCACGAGCCTATTCGACCACCTACTTGTGTCTCGAGGGCACCCACCTTCGTAACCTACATTTTTAAAATCTTAGTGCTCTGTAAAAATTGTTATAGAGATAATGGATTCTTAGAGACCATTTAGGTCTCTAAAAATCCAATCCATAAGGGGTTTTTGAATGAAATGAAAGTGAATACATTGAGATTTAAGATTAGCACATAAAAAATTGTAAAATTTTTACTTTATTTCTTTAATAGATCACGAATTTAAATTTTTTTTCATCTCCGCCTCTGCCTCCGTTAACCTCCGCATCCGCAGAAGCAAAGCCCTTCACCTCCGCATCAGCCTCTGCTTCCGCTAAGAACGCCTCCGTTACAACCCTAATTCAAATGAATAAAATACAAAATTTTATGACGTTTACAGTAACGTAACCCTTTTATAACCCTTATAAAATGCTACATCAAAAAAAATAATGGCAAGGTAACATAGAGTAATAACACAGTTATAGTATCTACCTAATGTAAAATCAAAAGGCTGTTTAATACAATTTGTGAAAATACTCTTTTAAAATATTATAATGTTACGTTAAATTAACGAATTACACAGGTAGCTGATGTTGTGAATTATAATTAGAGGAAATTAAGATGAAGTATAACCACAGCATAAAATATACGTACAGTGAGATGACTCCTTACAGTTCAGTTGATGTTTGTGGACAAGCCGGTTTTAGTACGAAACCGAACAAGCGTAATTTATGTTTCTTAAAAAACTTTGAAACTGCCACACGGCTGCTCAAACCCGCATTTTCCTACTTTAAGGTCCGCTTGCACAAACTGATTACGTTAAATTTTGTGATGCTGTCACTTTTTGATTAGTTTATTCCGGGGTTGACATGAAAATGACATGTAGAGAAAATTTTACTCAGACAAAAATTTAGCGGCGTTGTGCAAGTGGGTCTTATTATTGAAAAAGAGTGCTGCGGAAAATACGTAACTCACAATTCAAGTATTTACGCTCGTCTTTCCTTCAACAATTTAAGCTCGTCTGGCCTCACACAATATAACAGTTGCCTACTTACATGCCCGATCCAATGATCCACTACTATGGAACTGAATTCTGCCAGTCTGAATCCCCCCCTCGCAGAATTGCGTAGATGTCTCCGTTGACTGACTGTACGGGATATCTCTTTAGGTGGTGGTATAATTAACAGAGCGCCTATAAAGTTCAATTTAATGAGCACTCACGACAGTTAGTAAAATTTATTAGCACAAAGAGAATTCATATATTAATTAAAAATATGTATCTACCTTTAAATATAAAATAAGATAAAACTCAGCCTAATTTTCATAATCATAACACAAAAATACCTATTAATAAATTCAAATTTCTAAGAATTTCAGAAACCGTGCTTTTTATATAATACTAGCTGATGCCCGCGATTTCGTCTGCGTGGTTTAAGATTTTTTGTTTTCTGCTAAAAATCCGGGATAAAAAGTAGCCTATGTCACTCTCCAGATCCTCAACTATACCCATGCTAAAAATCACGTCAATCCGTTGCTCCGTTGTGGCGTGATTGGACAAACCAACAAACAAATACACTTTCGCATTTATGATATGAGTAAGTATAATTATTTAAGTATTATAGTGTGGTATAACGGACCGACTATAATACACTATGATACTCGTACTACACTACTAAAATACTTGTTGCTTGCGGAAGTGACTAGAAAAGTTAATTTATCACACAAGGTTAAATCGCAGTCAAGGGCTAAAAAAAACGACGGTCAGTAACGTTAATTTTGTAAAGCTATTAACAACTAGCGCCTCAGGAACGCTAGCACCAAACTTTAGCTTATTTCCAAAACTTTGGGTAGTAAAAGTAAAACCTTAAAAATAGTACCAGTAAAGCCTCCTCCATAAAACTTGCCAACCCGCAGATGCGGTTTTATGAACACAAAATATCGAAACTTCGTTGCAAGACAGTTGTCGTCTCAGGCAACTGTGAACTTATTCCAACTAAGTTGTCGGAAGCGGTTTTTGAAATTTTGAGAAATCGCCTTCACATTGCACGGATCCATTTCTTGAATGTATTGTTCTACTAGTAAAATTTGGTCAATGAACATGGTTTCTGATTTCTGCATCGGAGATTCGGAGAGGATCGACTTTTTTTCCAAAATTTAGTTCAAACTAACCTAAAAATTGCCAAAAAGAAAACAGGCACGTTTATAAGATCGTCAGGCCTAACTGAAGCAAGTAAGCAATACAATAAGACCTTACGGTAATCTTGGTTTTAGTGCCACTAAATCCCCGCTAAAAGCGTTTGCGAACCGTGTTTGTGTGTCGTCTGTTTATTCAGACACAGCTCCATTTACTTAATGGATTCAGTGTACACATGATTAATCCATTACTTATATTAAAAATTATCTGATGCCCGCGACTTCGTCCGCGTGGATTAAGGTTTAAGGTTTTTCGGTTCCCGAAATCCCGACTAATGGAATCGGAGGCTGTTGTCTCAACCATTCGGCTATCACCGCCTAATTTAATGCACCATCATATTTTAATTCATACAAAATGTGGTATAACAACTTTTTTCCAGTGAAGTGTCCCTAATGTGATATTAAGTTACCTTCATACTTCTGGTCCTATGAAGAGTTAATTAAAACCATTGAGTTAGAGACGCCAAAGAGATACACACATCATCTGTTACAAAAACGCTCCCGCTAAGTAGCGGTTTTATAAGTCAGTAACTAATAAAATATATGGTTAGGTATTTATTAAAGAGATAGATAGATAGATAAACACTTTATTGCCACACAAAAGATTAAAAATAAACAATTATATTATAAGTATTTATCCATTCAATTGGTGTTACAATGGTACACCAGTTTAAACAAAAATATTGATAAAATAATAAATATTTATTACACGGAACCCCACCTATAGCACTTATGCCAAGTCAAGTCAAAATTGTACTCTCTGCACCAATTCGGCAAGCAAAACCCACTGAAAATATGAAAATAACTAGCGGGTGCCCGCGACTTCGTCCGCGTGGTTTGAAGTTTTTGTTTCCCACGGGAACTCTTTAACTTTAGCCTATGTGCTATTCCAGACTATAATCTATCTCTGTGTCAAATTTCAGCCAGATCCGTTCAGCCCTTGGGGCGTGATTGAGTAACAAACATCCATACATCCATCCAAACTTTCGCATTTATAATATTAAGTAAGAAGTAAGATAGTTCAGTACAGAAATCATTTTGCAATGTTAATCATCGTCGACACGAAAGCCGGAATTATCGATATGATCGTCACTTCACAATCGTGCATTGTCGAGTCAACATCTCCTGAAGATGCTCCGGTATCGGAGTGAAAGGTACGTTGAGGGTAATTTTGAGGGATTTCTGTGGTGTGGTGAATATAATAATAAAGTTTTTATTAAAGGCAAAAGGGCCCAGTATACAATACACACAATACAGTTATACAATAGTAAATTAAAATTAGAATACAATATAATAAAATAAAAGTAACTACTACACATAAAACTTATAAACTAACTGGGAATGTTAAAAATAACTTTTCCCAGGCGTCATGGTCACAATAAACCTATGTCTATTGCTATTGTGATGCACAGATAGCCAATAGGTAAAAATTTTGCTGGGCATACTATTACAAACCATCTTGAGGATGCTTTTCTGAGATGTCCGGAGTCTCTCCCAAAAGGAAGCTACTCTTTTCCTCATTACAGCATAGAAATCAGGCACTCTCGACTCGGCCAACATACCCGAGGCACTACAATATCTAGGCAAACCCATCAAAATGCGAAAAGCATCATTGTGCTGCACACGTATTGCCGTGTAGGACTTTCTGAGAAAATTTGTCCAAAGTTGGCAAGTGTAGAAACACTGGCAATACGCGTTAAACAGTACAACCTTGACGGATTTGCTGCATTTGCCAAATCTTCGAGCTAGCATGTTACAACGAATCGAGAGTGCCCTCCTTTCCCTCTCAATATCACAGTCATCCTTCAGGTGCTCTGTTAGAACATGTCCTAGATATTTGAACTTTGTAACAACCTGAACTGCTGAGCCATCCAGTATTACCCCAGGTACCCTCTCCGGACCCTTGCCTGCTCGAAAAACTAACATTTCAGACTTAGTGACATCCATTCATTCAGTAGACATACATAGTAATTTCAGCCCATGAGCATTGGCATAATGCTCACAGACCGAAAGCAACTTCCTAAGTCCCTTGATAGACGGGCTGAGCAACACCATGTCATCAGCGTAACTAAGACCGTTGCCGATATGACATCCGATTTTTGTGTTTCTCAGCTCCTCTATCAAATCATTAACATAAACATTGAATAGATCCGGAGAGGTTTGACGACCTCAGTGGCGCAGTGTGTAGCTCTGTTGCCTTAACGTGCGGAGGTCCCGGGTTCGATCCCCGGCAGGGTCAATTTGGAAATTTATAATTTCTGAATTTTCCTGGTCTGGGCTGGTGGGAGGCTTCGGCCGTGGCTAGTTACCACCCTACCGGAAAAGACGCCAAGCGATTTAGCGTTCCGGTACGATGCCGTGTAGAAACCGAAGGGGTATGGGTTTAATATAACTGCCATGCCCCTGACAGGTTAGCCCGCTACCATCTTAGACTGCATCATCACTTACCATCAGGTGAGATCGCAGTCAAGGGCTAGCTTGTAGTGGATAAAAAAAGAAGGTTATATAGCGGGCTATAGGTGCGGGATACACGCTGTACTGATTATAGTGAATTAAATTTCTAGTTCCTTCATTAATCATCGTCATCATCATCATACTAGCCAGCGGACGTCCTGCCCCCTTATTCTGTAACTCAGTGGCTATCAAAGAGTGAAAGCCACTGACATATATTTTTTATCCATTGAAGGTTTGCTATGAAAACTTAATTTTTATTTCATAGCAAAGCTTCAATGGATAAAAAATTTATGTCAGTGATTTTCATTTTTGATAGCCACTGAGTTAGAGAATAGGGCTGCAGAGCATAGGTCTTACACAATGACCTTCTATACATAGAAGGTCATTGGTCTTACAACATTAATATTTGTATTTTATAACAGCTATCCTGTAGGTAGCTGAATGAAAAGCTGAATACCCTATGATAAAAATACATAGCTTACTAATCCATGTCTATAGACAGAAAGGGTCATTGTCATCTTAGTTAAATAACACCATTAAAACGCGAAAGCAGTTTTGCAGTTTATCTCTTCTAGAATACGGCAGCTCTCTGTCAAAAGCTGCATAATTTAACACTAGGTGGGTATGATTAATATAGTTTTAAATTATTGTGTGCATTTATGAAAACATAAAGGTTAACTCTAATAATAATGGCTACTATAATAAAGCGGATACAAACACGGCCCTGGGGGGGATAATAAAGTTAAATATGAAGCCACAAAGGTAATGTTTTCCATTATATTCAAAAGTTGACCGTAAAAAGGACCTTACCAACCTGGTTTAGACCACAGCTATCTGGATAGTACAAAAGTGGACTACAAGTTCGTACAACTGAACTTTTGCCAAAATTGGGTGTTTTTCTGCAACCTTTATTTTTTTTTTTCAATTTAAAATTCTCTCTCTCTCTCTCGTATTCCTCATTACTGAGGGCCGTGACTCCTTTCCATTAATCAAATAATGATAGGAGTTTTCTTGGGATAATATGCGGTGGGTTCCCACGTCCTTCCACATACGACTCGACTAAGAGTTTTTAAAATCTTAGGTTTTTATAAGGACTAAGGATTATCAGATATTAGTGATAATAACCGAGACCGGCTTAACGTGCTCTCTGAGGCACGGAGGTAACGGAAAGGGTAAATTTGAACGTCCAAATTCGGTCCATCCAGTTACCGACTCGGGTCAACGTTGCTTAACTATGGCAATCGACTGATATGCTATGAAAGGATGAAATAATTAATCCTGTTCTATAACATCAAATAATTTCGCACTGTGCCAGAGAGACACGGTAACTTGATGGCTAAATATTGATATTGATAAGAATGCTCCAAACACTGAGTGGAGGTAAATTATTGGAGGAGGTCAATTGAAGTATGTTTGTAAATATGCGTGTTCCAACGCATCGCCTAATGATTCTATAGGTTCTATAGCTTTTGATTTATTGGCGAGTGTCAAAATATGCATAAACGGCCGCATCTTTTGATCGCGTTGACTTACATTGATTTTATTACAACTCCAAGGGACCGTAGATCTAAGTATTTGATATTAATTTCAACTTGATACCTCCACGCGTTTCCGAGAAAAAGGTGATTGACAGACAGGCAGACAGACAGACGGACAACGAAGTGATCCTATTAGGGTTCCATTTTTCCTCTTGACGTACGGAACCTATGTACCTAATTATTAGTCAAGTGAGTTGGGCTAATGTAAACAAGACTCTTAAAAATATACCGCTTCAAAAATGGACCGCCAGAAACAATAAAGCTACTAAAATGTCGTAATTTATTCAAACATTTTCACAAGAACGAAATAAAATTGGCCCCCGAAGGAATCCCTCGAATTAAACTTCGCATTAATTTCACGTAATTATATTCCGAGTCTAGGGATGTGAGTGTAATGTAGGC
This sequence comes from Erebia aethiops, assembly GCA_923060345.2. Classification (NCBI taxonomy): domain Eukaryota; kingdom Metazoa; phylum Arthropoda; class Insecta; order Lepidoptera; family Nymphalidae; genus Erebia; species Erebia aethiops. Next base: position 27,513,956 of record OV281084.1, on the reverse strand, counting down.
CATTTTAATATTACGTTGAATCTTTAACGTTTATTTGATTTCATTATAACAGCCTTCCGACCCACCCACAACAGCCAATCTTCAGATAGATTTATAGTCATATATTGCTTCATTATTGTTGACTTTCGTCTTTTAGTTATAATCCCTATTTTAGGGACGTCAAGGCACGTGACATCAAACTGTCATTTTGATTAATATTGCGTGAGTATTGCTTTATGTGTTGGCTGTATGGCCCCTGCGCTGTATATATCATAGTGCCATTTAACGACCTCCCTGGCGCAGTGTTAATAGACTAAGAGACAGCTGCACTTTTTGTAGAAAAGCTGATTCAGTAGGTGGGTGCTACACTTTCCACTGATGACGATAGTGAAAGTCTGCCCGTATGCTTGGGCCTTTCACTAGATATGGCCGTTCGAAGTCGTGTTATCGTTACCAAAAATGAACCATAATTAGAAAAACTGATTCTTGTATAGTATTAAAGTATGCGCAATACCTATGTAAACAGTATAAGAACTCACGCTATTCATTGGGCCTTTCACTAGATATCACCTCTCAAAGACGTTATGAACATACAAACTATAAATAAATTCTTACGCTTTCATAATTTTTAATAGCAATCGTGAATATTTAATTTTCGTAGCTAATATTTTTAGGGTTCCGTACTAAAATGGAACCCTTATGGTGCGACTTTCTCCGTCTGTCTGTCCGTCCGTCACACTCGATTTTTTCAGTAACTACCGAAGCTATCGACATGAAATTTGGAATAGTTGTGTATATTAGTGGTTCAAAGACATTGAAATTAAAAAAAATTGGAAATTATTTTTGTTCTTATTTAAAAAGGGGGGAAAATCGGAGGGTTGAAATTTAAAAGTGAGATAACTGTACTGTGTGGGGTATCATATGAAAGGGTTTACTTTGTACATTCTAAAACAGGTTTTTAATTATTTTTAGTTATGATAGTTTTGGATTTATCGGGGAAAATGTCTAAAAAAATACCGTTCCCCCCCCCCCCCCCTTATCTCCGGAGTTTACCAATCGAAAAATTTGAAATAATTAGGGTCAATAGGAATTTACGTATATTTTACAGGAAAACTATAGCCAATGCTCTTACTAGCATAGTTTTTTTGACATTAACAATAAACCTCTACAAACAAAGTTAGTCTTGCGGTTCATTAACAAAGGTAATTATTTATTAATAATGGTACGGAACCCTTCGTGCGCGAGTCCGACTCGCACTTGCCCGGTTTTTTTACTTTTTGAATCAGCTTTTCTAGCGATAGTTAAGTGCAGATATCTCTTATAATAATTATAAGCGCTGTTGTCTTAACGTGCGGAGGTCCCGGGTTCGATATCCGGCAGGGCCAATTTGGGAATTTATAATTTCGGAATTTTCCCTGGTCTGATGGAAATTGGGAGGCTTCGGCCTTAGCTAGTTACCACCCTACCGGCAAAAACGTGCCGTCAAGTGATTTAGCGTTCCGGATACCTACTATTATCCCTACCTATTCTGTGGTTCCGGAACGATGCCGTGTAGAAACCGATAAGGGGTATGGGTTTTAAATAACTGCGATGCCCCTAACAGGTTAGCCCGCTACCATTTTAGACTGCATTTTTCACTTACCATCAGGTGAAATTGCAGTCAAGTGCAAACTTCTATTATAAATGCGAAAGTTTAGATGGCTGGATGGATGGATGTTTGTTACTCAATCACGCCAAAACGGCTGAACGGATCTGGCTGAAACTTGTCGCGAAGTCGCGGGCATCAGCTAGTGTAGTAATAAAATAAAGTAATTGCGTTATCAGACAAACAGGGCCGAAAAAGGTTGAAGTAATAAAGATTCAATACATTTAGTATACACCGTTTTGTTTTTCGATTAAAGAGTTTTCAAGGAATTATTGGGTTTTTACGGAATTATTGGATTTATACGGAATTATTGGATGTATACGGAATTAAAGGCTTTTACATTCTCGATCCGGAGTTCAATGCATTTCCGCCCAATTGTCTCGATCATTTCCCTTTGAGTTCATTCTCTACGTTTCAGTATTAATATTCGAATACTTTTAAATTTAATGTTTCATTCGAATGAGGAGGAAATAAGTTATTAAGAGTTATTGGAAATCGTTTTTGAGTTAATAATTACTGTTACAAAATTATTTTTAATATTATTTACAATACATTTTCGTGATGGAATTGGATAACGTAACATGGTTTAAGCATTTTTGCTATAATATAAATCTTTCTTACACGAAAAAAATATTCGTTGTAGCTAATCATTAAAATAGTAAATGAAGCGCGCGACTTAGTCCGCGTGGATTAGGTTTTTTAAGTCCCGCAGGAACAGTTTAATTTTCCAGGATAAAAAGCCTATATCCTTCCCCGGGATGTAACCTACCACTATACCGAACTTCATCCAAATCGGTTGAACAGAGGAGCCGTGAAAGCGTAGCAGACGGACAAAAAAAAACCCAAACATTAGTACACAGCATTAGGTTGTATGGTCGATGGTACACATACACTTATGTCAAACACCATTTCACAACTATCGTGAGTTGGCACCTATTCAGATCAAGACTCGCATTAAAAAGGTCTCTAACGTCTTGTGAGAGAATAAATGAGTGCGAAACAGAAAAAAGACAGACAGACACACTTCCACATTTATAATATTACTAGATGATGATGACCCGACTTCGTCCGCGTGAATTAAGGTTTTTTTGTTTCCCGCGGGAGCTCTTTAATTTTTCGGGATGAAAAGTATCCTAGGTTCATTTACCGGGATACAATCTATCCCTGTACCAAATTTCATCAAAATTGGTTGAACAGATGGGCCATGAAAGCGTAGCAGACAGACAGACAGATAGACAGACAGACAGACAGACACACTTTCGCATTTACTATACTATATAATATTATGGATAGTAGGTATGGATTTACTACCACGGCCCACCCAAATTTCGGCTACGGTGACCAATCTCCAAAGAGGTTTCCATCTTTTTTCTTATCAACACAGGTGTAATGAACTCTGTTCCCTTACTCTCATAGACCAATGGTAAGGAAAATCCAATACAAACGGAGAGAAATTAGGCAAGACGGTCAGCTTTTAAAGCACTTTCCGAGGCACGGGCGTGAAAAACCGCTAACTACCATACACAAGTACGCTTACTCCGAGTTTTTACATTGCAAATACGATTGATCGACGTGAGAGCTCACCTCACCAAGTGTAAGCGAACGTTAAAGTAAAATGAACCTTAACTGCATCGGTTTAGAGCTCATTTCATCATTTCGTGTATTTATTCACAGCCAGCGCTCCAAACGCTGAATTTGTGACTTTAAAGCAAGAGCTTTTGGGTTTATTTTACTTTGACCGTTCGCTAACACTTATCGAGGTGAGTTCTCACGTCGATCAACCGTATTTGCAATGTGAAAACTCAGAGTAAGCGTACAGGCACAGAATTGATATGTTCGCTATTATTGAGACTCTCTTGTCTGAAAACTCCAAAATCAAATTTTGGACCGATCATGCTTACCAGTAGCCCAACACTGTACCGCACTGAAAATAGAAGTTAACTTTACAGGGAAGTAATAACTAATAACTATATCATTTTGCCGTCCAGTCTTCCTTTCTATGAAAGAGCAAGAGATGAAAATTGAATTGAAATACTGCCAAGTTGAATTTTTCTTTGCAATACTAAAAGTAGGACCTTTAGGTTAGAATCTAGAGCAAGCAACCTCATAATTGAGTATACAACTATTAACATAAATTATTTTTAGTGATCATTAAATAGATGATCTCCCAAAAGTCGTTATATTGTTTTAAAGTCGTTTTATGTTCGAAAACTATATTAAACTATCGACTAAAGTAAAAATGTGCGTCGAATTTTGATGACGTCACTGTTCAGTATTTCATACATTGTATTAAATCCATACCCCCATCGGTATACACACGGCATCGTACCCGAACGCCAAATCGCTTGGCGGTATGTCTTTGCCGGTTGGTAACTAGCCACGGCCGGAGCTTCCCAACAGATCATCCCTCCCACCGGTTCTGAATGAATTTTGATGACGTCACAATTCAGTATTTCATACAACATTGTACTAAACCCATACCCCATCGGTTTTTACACGGCATCGTACCCGAACGCTAAATCATATTTTGGCAGTATGTCTTTGCCGATACGCCACGGCCGAAGCCTCCCACCAAGTAGGCGTTTTATGATGGAACTTTGTTGCTCTAAAACCATGAAAACTCCATTGGCCCAGGGCTGTCTAAATATTTTGGTAGCGTCAATTATTCTTAACGAGCGTCTGTTTCGCGCGTATAATGATTTCAGCCGGTGGCTGTGAGCTCTCAGATAATAGGGGGGTTTCATAAAACTGAATTATTAAAGGTTAAATGGACCTCTGTGACGCAATGGTGCGTACAGTCCACGTACAGCTTTTGGATTCAAGCGTCAGTAGGTACTACCTATTCTTGGGCTTCAGAAAGCATACTACAATCGCTAAAAGTCGTATTAATATAGTTGACGTTCTTGTTTTAGAAATATAATCCTTATTTTAGGTACGTCAAGGTACGTGACATAGAACCGTCATTTTAAAATAATACTGCTTTAAGCGATGATAGTAACCCGGGTTGGTGAAGTTTGACGGACTGTAATAATAAGTTGAAGTAAACAAATACGCATGGAATCTTACAAACATTTCCTGCGAGACATTTCACCGCGGCTAATTGCCTTATCTGGTGACAGAGCTGGCTCCATTTATGCGCAAAGGATCAGCCTAGTTGTCCAGTCCAGAAACAAAGAACCTTTGCACAGTAAATTATGTATAAATAGATCGAAATGCCTACTATAAAATCCATCTTTCCGATGCAAGGAAAAAGATCATCTCATATTATAAGGATTATTTCGATCTTCCCCCAATTTCGAAGGGTAAAAAATGTGTGTACTAATTATTGTCATTAGGGTGCATATTATGGAATCTCTAATACCTTTTTTCAACTTTTCAGAATTACATTCAGAGAAATATTGTGTTTCAACTATGCAGAGCTTTAGACATTAAAATAAATTTGAATAGTCCACAATTGCGCTAATGTCTCAGTTCGCGCAAAAGTTGGTCGGTTTCAAATATCGGTGTCGACACTTTGTCTCGTCTCGCTCCGGCGGGTTTTATTCGAATAGTTTCAACTTTCAACTTACGAGTGCGAACGAAACGGTTCGGGGCGTTGGGATATTACCTACAGAAATTATATTTAACTATCTCCCTGGTGCATTGGTGAGCGCTGTGATCTTACAGTGTCCTGGGTTCGATTCCCGGCATGGTCAATTTGGGAATTTATAATTACTGACTTGCCGCCAAGCGATGAAAACCTATGCCTCGGTACTACGCATACTAGTCTGGTGGGAGGCTTCGGCCGTGGCTAGTTACCACCGTACCGGCAAAGACGCGATTTAGCGATCCGGTACGATAAACCGATTCCGGTACGGTACTGTGTAGAAACCGATTAGGGTATGGGATGGGATGGGGTAGGGATTAGGGTATGGATTTTTATATAACTGCCATTTAAGACTTCATCATCACTTACCTACTTTGAACGCAGTCAAGGGCTAAGTTGTAATGGAATAAATATAATTCAAAACCAGGAGAGGGAATTGGGCTTTTCATCCCGGAAAATTTAGAATTTTAGGAATAAAGAGAAATTTAAAACACTTAAATCACGCAAATGAAGTGACGGACATCTGCTAATAGTACCTAATAATAATAATGTAATAGTATTAATAACTAGCTGATGCCCGCGACTTCATCCGCGTTGTTTAAGTTTTTTGATTCCCGCGGGAACTCCTTAATTTTCCGGGATAAAAAGTAGCCTATGTCACTCTCCAGGTCCTCAACTATATTTATGCCAAAAATGACGTCGATCCGTGGCTCCGTTGCGGCGTCATTGAAGAACAAACCAACAACCCAACAAACCATCAAACCAACAAACAAACACACTTTCGCATTTATGATATTAGTTTGATGTATAGTGACAAATGTTGTATGCCAGAAATGGGTGGATGCATATTCACAACAAATAAATAAATCTAAATCTACGAGTAACTTCGAAAAGCGCGTAGGTACCCGTAGAGTGAACTCCCGACCACCGAATAGTATGGCGGGTGAATAGGCTGTCACCGCCGGTGTAATTAGGTGAAATTACAACAACTTAAATAAAACTAATGGCTCCATTAAAACGGGACGAAAACGGTAAAAATAGAAGGACTTCTTTAGTTTTATCACCGGTAGGTCGGCGATGTAATATTTTAGTTTTACGACGCCCGTACATTACCGGAATGTATAACAGGCTTAGCCGCTCTTTAAGCGGGATTACATTGGATACACGGTTTGGTGAACGGGAGAAAAAAGTTTAAATATCGGTTGGGATTCATACGGAATTTATTGAGGTATTTATTGAATAGAAAATTTATTATTATCTGGGTTCTTGAGGATAATATATTTTCTATAAGAAGTTATACGTATACGAGTCTACTGTACGGGACGCGGCGACTGGCGTGACGGCGCAAGACGGATTGCATGCACTAGCATCCGCTGCAATTGTGTGGGTACACACGCATGCCGCGGAAACCAACTGTGCACCGGAATCCGAGCGCATGCTCGCGCATCCACCGGCATGCATGTGGTAAAGTACCTAGGTGGTACTTTGAGTGACAGAAAAACCTTGTAGTAGTAGCCAGATGGATGCGACTACATCCCAAGGCTAGCTGATTGCAAACTGACCGCTCGTTGTGGGATGCAAGCGGAGTCAACCGACCGTCGCGGAATGTGCGTGTAGCCGACTGACCGTAGCGTCGCGGAATGCGCTCGAAGCCAAACGAGTTGTTAGATGTTTTTTTTTATACACCACAAGTTAGCCCTTGACTACGATCTCACCTGATGGTTATGATGTAGTCTAAGATGGTATCGGGCTAACCTGTTAGGGGCATGGCAGTTATATTATTGTACCCATTGTTACAACACAGCACTTTTAAAATAATTAAAATATAAACCTTAAAACAAAAGCGACCACCACCACTACAGCCTATTAACATCCCACTGCTGGGCACAGGCCTCGACTCTCATAGGAGAGGGGGAATTAGAGCTTAGACCCACCACGCTGCTCCAATACGGGTTGGCGGGCTTTAACGACTATTATCATGTTAGTGATAATAACCCGGACCGACGTCTTAGCGTGCTCTCCGAGGCACGGGGGTGAAAAACCCAAAAACACAACAAAAAACAAAAGCATTAAAGTTTAATTACGAATGTACTATATTATTTATACTTAAGACCTTTTGTCTTAAGAAGAATGGTGTCGCATGACCGTCACCGTTAAATATTTTTACCCCCTACCAAAAAGTGCTCAACGATAAAGAAGTTTTCATTTCAATAAGTATTGATTACGTAAAGTTAAAATTATGTCAAAATTCACAAACATTTCAGAATAATGAAATTAGCAACACGAATCCCTGAAAGCGCAGTAAATAGTTATTAGGAAACCGAGCAAACTGTAGAGCGGCCATATTTAATCAGGAGCTGTAAGCAGCAAGGCGCGGCTTAACTAGCCAGACGCAGACGGGTCTCCCGCCTAATTGCTGCATACATACATACTCACACTTATTTTTAACCGACTTCCAAAAGAGGAGGAGGGTGTCAATTTGGCGCGTATCTTTTTTGTCAACTACTCAGGTATATCCGGACTTGAAGACCTTATTTTTGAGATATATCCGTGGTACAGTGACGTATGACGACCTCCGTGGCGCAGTGTTGAGCGCTGTTGTCTTAACGTGCGGAGGGCCCTGGTTCGATTCCCGGCAGGGTCTATTTGGGAATTTATAATTTTAGAATTTTCACTGGTCTGTACTGGTGGGAGGCCTTCGGCCGTGGCTAGTTACCACCCTACCGGCAAATACGTGCCACCAAGCGATTTAGCGTTCCGGTACGATGCCATGTAGAAACTGTATAGGGGTATGGATTTAATATAGCTGCCATGCCCCTAACAGGTTAGCCCGCTACCATCTTAGACTGCGTAATCACTTACCATCAGGTGAGATCGCAGTCAAGGGCTAACTTGTATAAAAAAAACAGTAGTGGTATTTTAATGATCAACGGCAAAGTGCCTAGTGAGAGATTTTCTTCCCTTTCGATCGCGACAAGGTTAACTTCGATTTGTATGGAAGAATAGGTATGATGACTGATTTTGAAAAATGGTCAGATTATGTTCGGAAGTATCTACTTTTTCTAAAAAATATCTTATTTCAGCAGAAAAATAAGGTTTGGTAGATTATATTGGCATTTGAAATTTAAATTTTAAAATTCACGCCAAAACGCTCCCCGGTGTCATGGCGTCGTTTGTGACGTCACTATTATTTTTATAACAAATGTAGATACTCTGTGCAGTGTGCAGTAAGCAATAGTGTGATTGTCAGAGCTCGAAAACAAACCATTGTGACGTCATTCGCTTCTTGGTGTTTTAACAAATATGGCGGATTGCTGTATTTTATAATTTTATTTTATCAAAATAAATAGCAATCTCACTCGAAATAGAAAAATAAATACGTTTTTTATAATCCATGAATTCTATTTCATTGATTCTTGGTTACTGTCATCATGTCTATTCTATAAAGGCTTGAGCTGGCGCCCGATTGACCGATACTAATATTATAAATGACAAAGTGTGTCTGTCTGCTACGCTTTCACGTCCCATCTGTTCAACCGATTTTGATGAAATTTGTGGTATCCCATGGAAGGACATAGACTACTTTTTATCCCGGAAAATCAAAGAGTTCCCGCGGAAATCAAAAAACCTTAATCTCAATCTCTAATCAGTTGCGGGTATCATCTAGTTCCATGTAAATAGCAGTTAACGTTGTCGCGACCTAATACATAAAAAAGCTCCCACTCGGAACAAAACTACATGAACATACTATCTTAGTCCTTTGTATGCGTAATAAAGGGAAGTCAGGCAAACTCTAAGCCGGCAGTCTTCAATCAAGAGCTCTTAGCAGCAACGGGGATGGTTTGACTGGCTTCACGGGCTTAACTTAATTGCCCTATTGGACGTACTCGTATATGAAGTACTTACATCTGTCATTTGCATAGACAAAGTTGGTAAGTTTTGAGCGGGTTCGAGCAGTTGACCCGCCCTGATTTCCCTTGTGTGTCATTGATGAATTTTGACATGCCTGGCACAGTGGTAGGTCCTGGGTTGGATTCCCAGGAAGGACCCCAGCAGGGGCAATTTGGGAATTTATTATTTCAGAATTTTCTCTGGTCTGGTCGGGTGGTAGGTTTCGCCCGTGGCTGGTTACCACCCTACAAATCAAATCAAATCAAATCAAATATTTTTTATTCAAATAAACTTTTACAAGTACTTTTGAATCGTCAAGTGAATCTACCACTGGTTCGGAATGCCATTCCTACCGAGAAGAACCAGCAAGAAACTCGGTGGTTGCTCTTTTTAAATAATTCATTTACAAGTACTATATCAATGTGTACATAAGTAACCGCTGTCCCCAGCATTGCTGGAGCGATCAAATCCATGCTCCTCTATCATTTACATAATCTTCAACAGTATAATAAGCTTTTTTCAGGAGCATACTTTTAATGGATTTCTTAAATTTGTTTATTCAATTCATGTCAAAGACGGGCAGACAGAAAGTAGCCCCATTCCCGCCGGTGGCACCCGTTCACGAGCATGACGCATGATCCAGCCATTGCTTCGCTCGACCATATTTGAGGGAACGTAACTACCAGCATATAAGACGTATCGCCAAGCTACGGATGGACATGATTATTGCATGGGCTATAGGTGAGGACCTGCACGACAGACTACTTTTTATCGAGGGAAAATAAAAGGGATTTTAAAATAGGTACCTAAATTCACGCGATCGAAGTCACGGGCATCAGCTAGTTTATAATATTATAAACCACCATCCTACTTCTATACCTTTATTATAAATGCGACAGTTTCATCCATCCATCCATACATCCATAATTTTCGCATTTGTAATATCAGTATAGATGTGAAAGTTTGGATGTTTGTTTCTCCTTCATGCCGTAACAACTGAACCGCTTTGGCTGTGGTTAGTGGTATGAGGAAATAAAATTTACTCTGAATTAACATCTAGGCTACTTTTTATCCCGGAAAATTTAAGAGATTGTATTGGATATAATTATAATAATAATTATGGATAAGTATTGAAATTTAAAATTTAAATTACCTGTAAGTAAATATATTTCTCTATTTAAAAGTTAAAGTTGAAGAATTCATTACGGTAACAGCGGAAGACGGGGGAAGTTGGCCGGCTCGGAAGAGCGAGGACAGCCGTCTTGCACTCCCGAGGAGATTTATTCAAATTGTTACCGAGTTTATTGAAATTCTTGTAAATTTTTGCTGCAATTGTGGGGAAATATAGTTTAGTAGACGACCTGCCCTGCTTCGTACGGCTGAAATTTCGCCTCGCCTCGACCACAGCGTAAATATCCATACTAATATTATAAATGCGAAATTGTGTCTGTCTGTCCGTCTGTCCGTCTATCTGTTACGCTTTCACGGCCCATCGTTCCACCAATTTTGATGAAATTTGGTATAGGGATAGTGTGTATCCCGGGGAAGGACATAGGCTACTTTTTATCCTGAAAAATTAAGGAGGTCCCGCAGGAAAAACCAGGAAAAACGTCCACGCGGACGAAGTCGCGGGCACCATCTAGTAATAATATTCTTACACATTGCACTAACACCCATACAGATCAGGGGCTATACTGCCAACGCAGCCATATTGGGGCTGATACCACAGGCTCTGTGTGTGTAACACAATCTCTAAACTAAAATGGCGGCTTTAAGGCGAGTCACCTGCAAGATTTTAGGAGGTGAGGTGTGGGGTGCCGCCCGCGCGTCTCGCGGTACATTTCTCGTAGAGACTGGCGGGGAAGCGGGCAGCGCGGTATATTCTGAAACCGCTTGGCAACGTTCAAGTTCTGGGATTAATTTGAATTAAATAGATATAGGACTTCAGTTTGAAATAAATTTTAGCAGGTTCTCATTAATACTTCAAGAGGAATTTATCCATATAAAAATGATGAGCGAAGTCGAAAATTTTATTAATAAAAAATTAGTTTTAAACTTTTAATTTAGCCTGTTTCAAGATTTTTTTTGATCGAGTAAAGTACATCCTATCGTGTAACAAATTAGCACATTCTTTAGACAATATCTTTAAGTGTATCGGATATTTTTTGTAAGACCGTTATTTAATAGTAAATACCGAAAAAATTTGATCTAGCAAACCAGTTTTCACCGCTGAGCTGAGGTGACTCGCCTTAAATCTAGTTCTGTCCCTTTCCGTCGGAAGTATTATGAAAGAGCAGCAATATTTGTAATGCTCTAATTTTAGTTTAGTTTAGAGATTGTGCACTACAGAATCAACCCCATTGTTTCTTTATTGTTGACTTTCGTGATTTAGAATTATAATCCTTATTTTAGAAATATCAAGGTATACCGTCAATATAAGTAATATTGCTTAAGTATTGCTTTAAGCGTTGGCACTATGGCCCTAGGCTGCACACTTTCATATACCTACTACACCTAGTTAGTTTGTACACAGTAGTCTATTTAAAAAAAACTGCCTAATAAACTTTTAATAATAAATTTTAAAATTTTCCTCAATTCAGAATGCACTCTTAAAATTATTTCGTTCAAAATTCTAAATTATTTCAGTAACCGGCTTCTATTACCTATTGTACCGAATTTCAACCGTACACTTTCTTTACGTACTTTTGAATGGCTGTGACACACAGTCTTGGAAGAAGCTATTATGGTTCCTTGTTTTACAAAAAATTTGAATACTTGTACTTCAAAAATTTGAATCTTCTAGGTTAGGCTAGCTAGCATTAAGTTCTATTGTATTATTTTCAATAAATAAGAGAAATTATAATATCTCAAGAATGATCATCTGGATAGGAATGACATTCCGAACCAGCGGATTCACTCGGCAATACAAAAGCACTTGAAAAAGTTTATTTTAATAAAAAGCATTTGAATTTGAATTTGAATCTATAAACTTTGAATATTATACACTTTGAATATTAAAAATGATACTTTGTAGGAGCTTATAAAAGTGCCAACAAAAGCTCGTTAGCCGACGCGGCGCAGGCCGTCGTAATGTCTTCATCCGGCAACTATCTTGCACAATTTATCGCCGGCTCGACTTTAGACTTTTAAGCTGGAAACTAAATTAATAGTTCCTGCAGCTATGCTTTGAAAATATTATATGCTCGAAAAAATAATTGGCTTCTACCTGCTGTTTCCTCAATTTTAAGACTGGGAAAGTTACGAACTTTGGGATACCTACACCTATTTCAATCATGTCTATTAACTAAGGTAATAAAACCAAATTTTTCATTTATACTAATACATAAATTATTTGTATGGTAACTCCTTATGAAATACATAAAGACTTCTTCCAAATTTTAACGTCCTTTTTTACTTTAATCGATAATTAACTGGCTATCAAAAACTAACAAATGACGTAGATTTTCAGTCTTTTGGATGACCCTCAAACTAAGAAAATATAATTTGCTAAATGATGCCCGCGACTTCGTCCGCGTGGATTGTTTTTAATTCCGGGATAAAAATACTCCTATAATAATAATTTATGTTCTTCTCTAGGATGCAACCTATCTCCATACCGAATTTCATCCCGCAGTTAAAAAGTTGGGCCGTGAAAGCATAGCAAACGGACAGACAGACACACTTTCGCATTTATAATATTAGTATGGATTCTTCTATTTTTTTATATTCTAGGCATCTTATATTATGTTTCATAGAAATGAAGGACTATACTGGTCTGTAATAACACTTTCGACTCGTACAAAACTTTGGTGGTTTTAATAAAAGTTGTGACATTTCGTCAGCCTGACGTTGTAAAGGATTTTATTAAAATACTTTCTCTGTATAGAAATTCTTTTGAGATTTAGAGGGAATTTAAAAATTTACTGGTTTTATTTATGTGAAATACCCAATCCATATTAATATTATAAATGCGAAAGTCTGTCTGTTTGTCTGCTACGCTTTAACGGCCCATCGTTTCAACCGATTTGGATGTTTGAACTACCTCGTTGGCCTAGTGCTTAGCATGTTTGACTGCGGCTGACGAGGTCCCGGGATCGAGTCCTGATAGATGTCTGGAATAGCACATAGGCTACTTTTTATCTCGGTCCCGGAAAACTAAAGAGTTCCCGGGAACCAAAAAACCTCTATCCATGCTAACGAAGTCGCGGGATAGAGGTTTTAGGTCGTACCTAGGTACCTACTCAAGAAAATGAAATAGGAGTACAAAATTAACACAACTATAACAAAGCTATAATAGACCTTTAATCTTAGGTCTTTCGCTTATAGTATTAAAACCCTAGTGAATATTTTTTAGCTAAGTACCATTGAAATAATTCGATAAGGTATTCCATAAACAAAAATATTATGAGTCGTATAGATAACGCTCATAATATTTTTGTTTTGACGTTTCGAATTCCGATTCCCCAAATTCATTAATTAATTCACATTTCTCAGTGCTTTTAATGCAAATGAATCGTGCTGTTGACGTCACTCACACTATTTGATCCAGCTTAGCGGGTTACCTGATAAAGTTCTATAAGAGCTATATAAGAGCCCTATTAGAGTAGTGAGTGAATTTTTATAGACCTTCAATAGAGATTCGATCCCCGGCAGGGTCAATTTGGGAAATTATAATTTTATTGTTTTTCTCTGGTCTCGCCTGGTTGGAGGCTTCGGCCGTGGCTAGTTACCACCCTACCTTCAAAAGTCGTGCTGCCAAGCGATTTAAGCGCCAAATGATGCTGTTTAGAAACCAATTAGGTTACCCCTAATTAATTTAATTATAGGTTTAATATAACTGCTTTAACCCTAACAGGTTAGCCCGCTGCCAGCTTAGACTACATCATCACTTACCAGCAGGTGAGATTGTAGTAAAGGGCTAACTTGTAGTGGATTAAAAAAGTAGAACTTTTGACTACGGCGTCCTGCAGCTAAGCTACTGAGATTCTAATCTTTACACGTCTCGGCCATACATCAAGGTCTCAGTTCTCAACGCACATAAATTGTCTCGTAGCAATTAAACGCTACGCCACATAGGCAACGGCGCCTCTGTTTGCTCTATTATACATAATTTGCTTAGATTACAGGCTCACGCTTGGCAGACTCGCTAATTTATTGTATAGAATGAAGAATTTTACTTGAAACTAGCTATTACAGTAGGTTGATGCCCGTACATAAGACACACAGGGCCACCAAGGCTGGTGTACTACTACGGTACCACTAGGTGCCTACCCACAGAGTACATTATTTAAACTGGTATAATGCTACCATACCGTAGGCAGTGACAAGAAAACGCCTGAAGACAGCCATCTTTCAGACGGAATGTAAAGGCTTTACCTGCAAGATTGAACGGAGAAGGCTGAGGTTTTAGTCCGTAGGCCGCTGGGTTTCATCTCCAATGATGTCGGGCATACTTCCAACACTCCTTAGGTATCCAATGAGGATTTTCCTCCTACCCAGACAGAAAAACAAAGGTGCTACCATGAATACTACGTTTTCAAAAACGTGCCGCCAAGCGGTTTAGCGTTCCAGTGAGATGCCGTGTTTAAACCGATTAGTGGTGTGGGTTTAATATAACTGCCATGCCCCTTACAGGTTAGCCCGCTACCATCTTAGAGTGCATCATCACTTACCATCAGGTGAGATGGCAGTCAAGGGCTAACTTGTAGCGGATAAAAAAAACTGTATTTGACTTACCACCTGCAGGTGAGGAGATAATGCAGTTAAGTAAAAAAGTTAACTTAGCATAATACTATAACGCGACTACTTAAATTTACTCTCTGAGGTTCTGTGTTGACTTCACCTGACTTCAATATCATGGTATATCTCTCTGTATCAATTTATTGCTAGCAAGTTTCTCTCGATTAAATTGAAAATTGATTTGATTCGAAACCGTGAAAATTGTAAGAAATACAAACTGAACGAGTTAGAATTGTATGGGAAAAATGAAAATCGGAAACAAAACTATGAACCTATGTATGAAAACCTCGTCAAAAGCCCTGCATGTAACAAAATATCTGAATGGCTTTTCGGAATCAAATTTATTGCAACGCGATTTGATTGATTCACTTTTACGCGATTTTTTTTTGTATTTCGTTGTAGTGAATATGTAGCAGTAAAATGGTTTATCGATGAAAAAAATCGCAGTGCAGTGAGTTATCGTGCTATCAAAAAATGGCTGGTGTATATTTTTATTCGCGTTATTGCACAGAGTTATAAAGACAGTGCCATGTTGGATTAAGGCTGCGTTTCCACCAGAGATGTGCTCCATTGCTAAGCTTCCTTTGGATCTAAGTTATAGCGTTTGATCTCTTACGATGTAAACTATGAAAATCAAGTGCTCCTATTTGTGGGTTTGACACACATACGTAGCTTACCAACGTAGCACATCTCTGGTGGAAAGGCAGCCTAAAGCTAGAATTTTAAGCTACGGGTACAAATAGAAAAGCTAGTAAAATATTATGTGAAAATTCTTACTAAATTCTACTATTTAGTACCAGCTAACGGATACAGCACATGCTGAATGGACCATTACGAATTATGGTATAAATGTCAGTGTCTGTGGTTTGTTCTTCAATCACGCCGCAAAGAAGCGATTGATCGAGGTGATGTTAGGAATTAATAATATAGTTTCAGCTCTAGAGGTTACGTTTTATCCCGGAAAATAGGAGTTCGCAAACAGCAAATAAATATTATGATTATAATAAGTCGATATTCGCAAAGAATTTTTAAAAACCTAAATCTTCGTGGGAAGTCGTGGGCGATTCTTCGAGATATTCTTTGGTTCTCCATTTTAATCACGTAAGAATAGTTTGAGCTTAGCCTCTCTATCGCCCATTTTAGTGACCATGAGCCTACTTATCACTCATAGTAAGCCACACCGCGACAAGCGTTATGACTTGACCATGAGTTTAATGCTTAAGTACTTGAGGCGCCATGGTAACGTTCACCTTAGGGTATTGTTATGTGTGGCACAGTGATGAGAATAAATAGTTTTTCTTTCTTTCTTCCAAAGTGGAGCCTTCCTTTTTACCTGGTGGGAGGCTTCGGCCGTGGCTAGTTACCACCCTACCAGCAAAGACGTGCCGCCAAGCGATTTAGCGTTCCGGTACGATGCCGTGTAGAAACCGAATAGGGATATGGGTTTAATATAAATGGCATGCCCCCAACGATTAGCCCGCTACCATCTTAGACTGCATCATCACCTACGATCAGGTGAGATCGCATTCAAGGGCTAACTTGTAGTGGATTAAAAAAAAGTCAAATTGAATGCGAGAGTGTGTCTGTCTATATGTGTGTCTGTCTATATGTCTGTCTGCTGCGCTTTCCCGGTCCATCTATTCCACCGATTTCTATGAAATTTGATACAGAGGGAGGTTACATCCCGCGAAAGGACATAGGCTATATTTATCTTTATTAGGAAAATAAAGTAACTCCCGCGGGAACCATTAACCTCAATCCTCGCAGACGAAGTCATGGACATGAGCTAGTTAGAGATAAGTTAACAAATTTTAAGACTTATGTATAACAAGAAATGGTTGATTTTCTTTGAAATAAAACAAAACAAACGCTCTAAATGGTTCTTAAACGTTGTAGCTTTAAATCAATGTTAAATAAAATCTAAATTACTGAATAGTAAAACGGAATAATAAAAGTGTACAGCTCTGGGGCCTTACTGGCAACGCTTAAAGCAATACTTAAGCAATATTACTCAAAATGACAGTTTGATGTCACGGACCTTGACGTTCCTAAAATAAGGATTATAATTCTAAAACAAGAAAGTCAACAATAATGAAACAATATGGCTTTAGGCGTTGGCAGTGTGGCCCCAGAAACAGAAAACAAACTTAACGCTGAAGCCCGCATTACAAAGCGAATCAATTGTCATTAACCCTTCGACAAAGGCTTAATAGATTTTTTACTGGCAAAATTCGAATCGTAAACGTGAGGCGTTAACCTAATCGACTAGCGAACGAATTACGACTTTTATCTTGCAACTGGTGAAATCTTTTCTTTTCCGTCGGCTTCTCGTAATTAGTTTTATTTGTTTGGGTAATCTATACTATACAATACTGATATTAAAATGCCAATATTTGAATGGATGGAAGGATGTTTGTTACTCAATCACGCCAGAACGGCTGAACGGATCTGGATGAAATTTGGCTCACAGATAGATTATAGTCTGGAATAAAACAATTTTTAACACGGAAAATCAAAGCGGGGAGCCAAAAAACCTTAATCCACGATAATTTATAATTATTATCTTATGTCATAATTATTCTATTATATTTTATTCTATTTGCTACCTTTTAATTTGGGCATAGAAGAGATACTCGTTTATGAGTTTAATATGTATAGTGAAAAGTAGTGTGGTACTATCCTAGCTCCTTTTATAGTGGCGCCCGAATAAAATTATTACGTTACACGAAGGGACGTGACAATCTCGTTAATATACTTTTTGGGCGTAATTTCGTGAAATACTGAGCCGCTATCAGTTTCGTGATCAAAATAAAACCTTCCGACGCTTCGCGTTTTAGGGTTCGGCAGAGAATGAAAGAACCAATATTGGCAGTAAATGTGTATTCATCTTTAAGTCGTACCTACTTTTAAGACACTGAAATATACCTTAGCTAGATAAAAAGTCAAGCTATTTTTCTATTTCCTTGCATTTTCCGACCTTTTACTGAATACATTTTTTTGATGTAACTAGTAGCTTGTTAATCAATTTTACTAATTTATTTTAATAACTCATTTACGTTCCATGCATAGTAACTAGTAGGTATATTACTACCCGTCTACGTCTACCTATATATTTATGTATATTACTGAGCCGAATTTTATGAATGAGGTGTCAATCGATTCGTTATTATAGTCCGGCTAACAAAGGCTACACTTTACAGGAACAAAATCGAAACGACTGATTTTACATCCAAAAAAGTGGGCGCCTCTGAATTTTTTTCCCTTGTCGGGTTACAGTGTTTTAATTAACACTTTTATTAATCAGTGAAAGATATTTCATTACGAACAAAATAGAAACAAATATTAAAAATATTATTCAAAAGCACAAACGCAATACACAAAATAAAGATAAGTAAAATAAAATAAAAATCCAAATTAAAAACTAAGTTCATAAAATGGTAAATCTTCATGGAAAGCATTGCAGTAAGGTCATTTCAAGATGCTGACAACATTGCCCCTTTGGATTGACCAAACTTATTCTTCGGCCAAGGTAGCTGCCAGCTCTTAGATCCCCGGAAGGCTCGTAAATCTTTTTGTAACTTCATCATAACAACAAAGAACAAATTAAATTCCAAAAGAGAAAAAAACGGAAAACACTTTAACGCCATGCAGTGATAATGCACATAGAAGATAAAACTAGAGAGAGAATAAAGAATCTAGTCATAAATAGTAGACGCCAACACAAAAACCACTTAACTCCGCACCCACTTCAGTCTGTGCTACACTTATTGAAATAAATAAAAAAGTAATTTGCACAAACGCGAGTTAGAGGAACTTGTTACGGGATAACTTTTTCTATTCGGGCCATTAAGCGGTTGCGGTGAGATCAGAGTTTTATTGTAATGCCTTTTGGATTGCGCTCCTCGATCACTCGCTATTAGGTAGAGTGAATTATCGTCATTCTATGTCTATCGTTCAGTTGCTTTAAATACTTACAACGTTATCACTTTCAATTTATTGTATTATTTTTAAGAAATATGTTAGATTCTGCTACACACAACCTTCGTGCAACGTATCCCACGTTTCATTTGTTCTACTGTACCGTACTTTTTCTTTTCTATACATACATGCTTCTTCTTCTTTTGGAACTTCTTTGACTGCCGAAGTTTGTGTGTCTTTTGTATTTGTCTAGCCTTATTTCTTGCGAGGTTATAATAGTTGGTAGACACTTGCGACGTCCTAGTCTACGCCTAATGTTGCGGAATCAAATCTTCCTCTTGCAGCCAACGTGCCTCCTCTCAGCTATTTTACACATCATTACTCATAGCATCCTCGGAAACCACCGCATTATTATCCCAAGAAAACCCCTGGCATTATGTGATTAGAATGGAATGGGGTCACGACCGCCAGAGAGACAGAGAGACTCATAGCTAGGGGTTATATTTGAGGTAAGCTGGCTCTTCAATATTAATTTTATTGATTTACGAAATGAGCTATACACGATTTTTGAAGTGAAACTTCTTTAGAATCATTGTGATTTGAAAATTCGATGAAACGAAAAAGCTACACCAAAAAGAGACAAAAATATTCATAAATAGGATTTAGCCTGCGAGTGAATGAGACAGAATACAAGATATATTTATTTCATTCTCTCGTAGGCTAATTTTCTGAAGTTTCACTTCTGCCGTATGCAAATTGCACACACACAATTTATTTTTTAATTCTAAGGTTCCTACGGAACTTGACCAGCGAGTTCGCTGATCGTAGATATAAATTGTCAATGGAGACAATGTCCTTGAAGCGCAGCGGCACGCTGGGACAAACTTTCATCTTCTCTTTCATCACGGAAACAAATTTTTTTCACTCCACCATCTGATAACTCTTTTTGCGTGAACGACATGATTTACACTTTGATTTCTTTGTAAAACAAAATGGGATGGCTGTACTTTCACGAGTTGTAAAATACAAAGTAATATTTATTTGACATTTTTCGAGTACTTTCTAACAATATTTTAGCTTTATTTTTATATATTGCGACGTACTGTCTCTATTGTACCGTATCGTGATAGGCGAATTTGTTTCTGACGACAAACCAATATTATCACGTGAGTTCCGGGTTTCAACTCCTTAACCCCGAGGAGAACGCAGGACGATTGCAAAGCAGAGAATATTACGCTTGCAATGCATTGTAAAGAACACGTTCGTCGTAATATCGCCTTAGTCTCTTGTTTTGCAGTAGGTATACGTTGGATACAATATGTTGGATAGGTACGCATAACGCAAAACAAAAGACTACTAGGCTTGCTGTCATTTATGGCACAGACGCTCCTGTAACTGAAGGACAACCCCAGTTGCAGTTGCATGGCTAAATGCGATATAATGATTGAAATGGTGTTTCTATGAGAATTACGGTCTATCTGGATAAGTATATTATGTTCAATCAGTCATTCACTACTTGCGATTATTTGAATTGACTGATGCAGAGCATAAGGGCTAATGGGGGAGCAATTCCCCAAATAATTTACGAGTAACCCAATAGGTAACTAAACTATCGAGAATCGTCCTTAAAGGAGAAGAAATTCTGCGCTATTAGCTCACACTATTCCAAGCGACATACGAATAAAATCTGCAAATCGGTGGTCGTAAATCTCGTAATAACTTTTATCTTGGACGCCTGACTGTCACCTGTCTGGGATGAAACGGGATAATGCTTAGATACCAGATAACTGGAACCGCTACTTTTGGGATGGTTGTTAAAGTTTGCCTTAAAGGAACGATGCAGTATAAGATTTCGTTTGCATTTGGTGTTTAATTTCATTAAATATGCTGTTTCTATTTACAGTATGATATTGCTAGATAATATTCAATAACAAGATAGTTTAAAAAGAGTTAAACTACATAAAAAAACTTAAAAATATATATTATAATAATTTATACACAAAATTATTTATCTTGTAATTCTTGTATTTTCTTCTGTACTAATTTTTGATTCCGCTTTTAAAATCGGGTAATTTCTAAAAAAATTATTACGTCCCATCGGTTCTGTATTATTATTTACTGTCCACGGTGTTACATATTTCTGATCGTTTTTTCTGAAGTTTTATCTACGTCAATGCTATCACATCATAATTTCACCATCCTACTTATTATAGCAATACGCCTTCTATAGGGTCATCAAACGTTATGGCGTTTAATATCAAACTTTTATACGCAATATCGCCATTAACGATATCTATTATATTATTAACAGGAGGCTGCGACACATTTCACTGAATGAATGTTACTCAAATGGTACCCTAGATGATTCTTTTAATGGGTATATTATTACATATTAGAATAGTAATTATGTCTCAATTGTATAGGTGAGTAAAGTTAAAACAAAAATAATTAGCAGCATTGGTTTAGTTAGGTGTGATATACGAATTTGAAATTTTATTTACATACTCAATTAAACCTTATAATACTTTAATCAGTTATAAATTAAGCGGTACTTAAAGTTTTTGCTTTCGTGGTATAGTCTTGGCTTGACGTAAGAGCGATCAGTTGACCTTCGTAAAATTATTACTATTTTCAAATTACTTCATTAGAAAACTAAATTTTAATTTTAATCAGTAAATTTTAAATTATGCTACAGTTATGGTACAAAGGAATCGCAAGCTTTTATTTTACATAAATAAGACTACAAAATAATAATCTTTTATATTCAAATTATTACAAGTTTTATATAGATATTTGAATTCAATTTAACTTCCTACGTTTAAGTTTACGAACTTTTCGTTCTTGATTCTTTTTATGCATTGAGGATTTTGTCACCGGCGCTGAATTAATAGTAGTAGTGATATTTTCTTTAAATATAATGTATTCTGTCGTAAGCTCTGTATTAACAATTTTTGTTACATTTGTTTTTTCAACGACACTTTCTGTTACACTTAAATTCGTAACTGCTATATTATTATCTTGTAAACTTATATCTGTAGCTAATTCATTTGACATATTATTTAAACCAGTTAAACGTTCTATGAACTCCATACTAGCTTTATTCTGTTTTTCAATTTCGTTGGTCATTTTTGCTATCATTTCTAAAAACGTGTCATTATTTGATGAATTCGTATCATGTGAGTATATATTAACATCTATATTTTCGTTCGTAGAGTTCATTGAAATAATACTTACTGCAGTATTATTTAAAATAGAATTTGTTTCATTTTCTTCATCCAGTAGAAAATTCAAGTCAGTAAAGCTTATAGTAGTAGTCTCCGTTGTAGGTTCTCGTTGAGATGCATCATCTACTTCTATATTTAGGCTAAGTCTAGTATCCTTTTTGCTCTTTTCTAAACTGCTTTCAATAAGGTTATCAATCAAAGTCTCCAGAGTAAAGTTAGTTGCATCAGTCTGATATAAATAGATAGCTTCAACATTAACTCCATTATTATTATCGCGTTTAGCTAAATACTTATTGTAATATACTGGACTGAAACTTAAGGGATCATAATCTGGGAACATTGATACGAAAAACTTAGCTTGCTTTGTATCTTCATTTACACTCTTATAACTACGTACTCTATGAAACGGTGATTTCCCATGCAACAAATGTTTATTTGAAGGCCATCTTGTCTTTGATATGTCTATATTCTTCTCCTTATTCAATTTATCTGATTTTGTATTTCTGACCTGTTCCCGTAAATTGTATTTCATTTCCAATTTCGGCACTTTCTTGTATTTCAAAACCAATTCCTTAAACGAGTTTGGACGATGTATTAATTCATTTGAAATGTGTTTCTCTGTCGTATCTGAAAAATAAATTGAAATAGGAAAATAGGACCTATAATTATATTTTTAATCAAACGTGACATTCACTATTCAAGATCGAGTTTATAAGTAAACAAGCACTTATTCAGAAATGCAGTTTCATTTACAACATACTATTATCAATATTATCATCGTGTCAACCAATAGAATAAAACCGCCAACCAATAGAACCAATAGAATAGAGTGCCATGAATGAATTATTATTTATTTATTTAGAACCCAATCCAAAAAGAAAGGATCTTCACTGAATCCGGTAGAATGTCGCTTGCTCCTTTGATTCTGATCTTTGATCAGCTACTTGCTCGATATTATCCGTCCATCTACAGGGTTATCTTCTAACACCAAAGATAAGCTATAAAAACTATTTATAAATACCTCCATAAGAAGTCAGTAAACTCGGTCTATCCAATAAGTCGTCGACAATAGCCCTGTGATCGATTCCGAACGTCGCAGACTTCGTTGCAACCTCGTTGTTAACCTTTGGGATTGGATTCACAACATCCGTGGTTTCCTCTACCTTTAGATAAACAAAACATTATTCCACTTTAGTTCTTTATAAATATAAGGAACTCTTAAAAGTTTCATGGCATTGCTGAATAACGTTATTCTGCTCTTTAGCAAACTTAATGTTTGACATAAAATTAAATTGACAATATACAAAAGGAGCAATCGTCATTTTCTGAGTATCTTCACTCTTCTTGGAATTAAAAGAGTTTGGCCAAAGTCCACCACACTGTGTATACTGGCAGCCTTCACACACCTTCAAGAAAATTATGAATTACTTATTATTATTTTATTATTCCACTACAAGTTAGCCCTTGACTGCGATCTCACGTGATGGTAGTTGATGTTGAGTTGTCTAAGATAGTAGCGGGCTAACCCGTCAGGGGTATGGCAGTTATATTAAGGCCATACCTCTAGTCAGCATACTTTCCGGAATTTAGGTTTCCTCTCGACATTTTCATTCACCGTTTGAAGCAAGTTTAATATTTTTAAGTTTAATATTTAGTTTTATAAAACTATCATAACTCTGAGAAGTTTGAGGGATCGGATCGAACCTGCGACCCCGTGTAGGTCTTTATTTCTAGATGATTGTTTTGTTCTTACTTTCTTCCTCTCCGTTCTTTTCAAACATCCGTTCGGGTAACAGTAAGTGGGATGCAACGGACATATCTGAATGCAAACGCAAGCCGGTGGCGTGTTGTGGAACTCAGTGAAGATGAGGTCAAAGAATCGCTCGATAAGCACCGTACTGCTGAGGTTGTCACAGGGATTCAGTTTGGACGGCTTCGGATTTATTGCTATGTATTGGCTCTTGCATACTGGAACAAGACAATGTTTAAATACCTAATAGTGAATACTTACATTGTATTCACTAATTACATTTAGTCCGCACACGAGCTACGAGGAATCGGGGTCTGAAGAAGCGACGGCTGTACGCCACCCCCGATCCTCGCTCCATATCCAGCTCGCTCCCAGCACTAGTTATTATTTGTAATTTTGCGATAGCAGTATTGTTTTGTACTTTAAACAACTCTAAGTAACTAACTAACTCTCTAAACAACTTTAACATTCCATAGAATTCCTCGAAGCTCGCGTGCGGACTATACTTCTCAAAGCACGTCAGCAATGACGAATTAATGTTTTTTCTATAGTAGTTTGTCATCATAATGGTACAATACAATAAAGTATGTTCATACAGTGGACCGACGACGACACAAGTTTCAGATCAGGCTCTTTACCTATATTCAATGTACTCTTTTTTTTTTATCCTCTACAAGTTAGCCCTTGACTGCGATCTCACCTGATGGTAAGTGATGATGCAGTCTAAGATGGTAGCGGGCTAACCTGTTAGGGGCATGGCAGTTATATTAAACCCATACCCCTATTCGGTTTCTACACGGCATCGTACCGGAACGCTAAATCGCTTGGCGGCACGTCGTTGCCGGTAGGGTGGTCACTAGCCACGGCCGAAGCCTCCCACCAGATCTCTGTGCTCTTTACCTTCGTATATTGGAGGTATATAGGTAGGTACAATAGATTCCTATTTGTGTTTTAGATAAATCCCCATAAAATATGAGGCACCAGATTAAGGTTGCCCAATACTAACTTAGATTTTGAAAGCAACCGTTTGGTATAGCTGGGGAAAAGTTCACAGTGTCTCCCTGTAAGAGACTTTTATCCAAATTCCAAATTAACAAAAAGAAAACATACCTTCAAGTACAGTAACAATCATCACATGAATTATAGCCCCTTTCATTGTGATTCTTATTTTCCAGATTTTAATTACTAAAGCTAAAACAAAAGTTTAGATTAAGTGGATATTTTTAAAATAATCGCAAAACTGTATCAAATTAATCTGTTAATTAAATCAAATAATTGTATACTCTTCCTAGCTAAATAAAATAAAAATAGAATAACCGTATATGAGCTTTTATACAAAAGTATCAATTAAATAGTCATCAAACTAAACTAAAAATAATAATAATATTATATTCATAGACATAGGATTTTTTCGCTACGCTCAATTCTAAGTCTATGATTTTATCTACTCCAGCATCGAAAAGTTCCAATTTCGAATTTGACAACTATATCGAATTGAACCCTCTTTCGTGTTTGCTTCTCATAACGATACAGTTCGTTGTATGGGAGCTGTATCGTTATGAGTCGTAGCTGTATCGATATGGTTATCTTCATAAATAGGATACCTATAGCTTAGCGGCTCTGGGTTCTGGCACTTTCCCAACCAGTCAATTGATTTGACTTTTTTATTAATTTACAAAGTAAAAAATTATAAAGACGTCCTTGTCGTAGATAAAATCTTGTATGCAACTGTACGTAATTAATCATTTTAATTCTCGTACTTATCCTATTTTGATACTCGGCAAGCCTCGTATCAAAAAAGAACACTCGAATTAAAATGACCCTCATTACGATACAGTTGCATAAATAGCTATTATGCACTTCCTGATTAATAAAAATAGCCAGTATCGAAATGAAATGATATCAATTTATTAACAGTCGTCAAATTAAACTAAAAATATTATGTATTACACTTCCTTACTTATAAAAATGGCCTATAAAAATTTGAGTGATTTTATACA
The DNA here is from genome assembly GCA_923060345.2 of Erebia aethiops. NCBI lineage: Eukaryota > Metazoa > Arthropoda > Insecta > Lepidoptera > Nymphalidae > Erebia > Erebia aethiops. Next base: position 27,488,224 of record OV281084.1, on the reverse strand, counting down.
AAAGCATCACTTACTATTTATTGTAATATCACGAGTACATGTATTTCCCAAGAAGTCGAAACATCGTTAAAAATTCAAGAGGTATTTCCTGGAACGGGTCGTTTATCTGTTTCGGGCTTGAGCGACTGTGGGGCAAAAGAACTTTGCGGAAATCGCATGTACACGTACGTTGCTGGTATCGACGAGCAACACTACTGAAAGAAGACTTAAATCACGCAACCGATACAAGACAATAATGTTAATAGATTTCATTAGCAAAACGTACCTACCTATAGATTTTGCATGAACAAGACGTGAGTCCTTGTCAGAATTCAGAGATATACCATCAACTTAATTAGCACGTGACCTTTATATACCCGAAGTTTTTCATAATTGAAGGACCTTCAATTTTATTATGATTATTATCTTGGAGAACAGTATACAATATTCTAAAATTTAACTAGGACTACATAATAGCCCAAACTGGTGCAACGTAATATATTTGAGCTCTATTTCTCTCATCACTAAAAAGTAATAGCCTCTACCCAGCAGTGGAAAATTCAATATGTTGTTTATTTGCTATCTAATAAAAATATTATAATAATAATACACAGATAGAATATTAAAAAAGTCACTTACACTCTGATTTAAATTCAATACCTTTTTAAGACCAATTGGTCTGCTACTTTGACAGTGGAGATCGTTGCGTATAAGCTACTCTTGTCCAAAGTAACGGTCTGTATTGCTTATTGAAGACGTACATTGGTGATATCCTGTTTGGAAAAATAAACGAGTTTCAATGGAAATTGTTTTCGAGTGTACAATCTCATCGATGTCGTATAACACCGTGGGAAATGTATCTTTTTCTATTACGGAAATACACTAGAGATTAAGTTACTAAAACTAACTCATTGTTACCACCATGAAAAATGGTTTATGTATCACGTAGGTATTTTAAGAAGCTACGTGATAAAATTTACTTTAATATCGAACTTGTTTTAATCGTTACAATTTAATCTATACTTCTATACTTTACTAATATTATAAATGCGAAAGTTTGGATGGATGGATGTATGGATGGATGTTTGTTACTCAATCACGCCCCAACAGTTGAACGGATCTACGAACGAAATTAAAGAGTTCCCGCGGGAACCGAAAAACCTCAATCCACGCGGACGAAGTCGCGGGCATTAGCTAGTTAATATATATTATGTATAAAGTTTATCTGTAAGTAATGTTTCAACCATTGATTTTAAAAATATCATAAGAATATCTCGTTTTATCTACAACTAGATTATAGTCCGCGTGGATAAAGGTATTTTTTAATTGTTTTTTTAAATTATTATTACCTACCTATATCTATGAACCAAATTTAACCACAGTGAGACAAACACACTTTCGCATTTATAATATTAGTATGAATGACATTGGATAAGTATCCTGCGATATAAATTTATGATACACTAGCTGATGCCCGCGACATCGTCCGCGTGGAATAAGGTTTTAGGTTCCCGCGGGAACTTCTTAATTTTCCGGGATAAAAAGTAGCCTATGTGTTGATTCAGGTTAAGCTCTCCATTCCAAATTTCAGCCAAATCTGGGGGCATAGTACCATCGCTTAAATCCGTATTGTTTATGTACGTATTGTTTTGACGACCTCCGTGGCGCAGAGTTGAGCGCTGTTGCCTTAACGTGCGGAGGTCCCGGGTTCGATCCCCGGCAAGGTCAATTTGGGAATTTATGATTTCTGAATTTTCCCTGGTCTGGTGGGAGGCTTCGGCCGTGGCTAATTATCACCCTACCGGCAAAGAGGTGCCGCCAAGCGATTTAGTCGCGGCATCAGCTATAGTAGTCTATAATTTAGTGTATCGTTCGCGCGCGAGTTGAATGCAGAGTAGGTAAACGTATGGTGACACATAGATCAAGAAATGTCTAAAATATACTGTAAATTCTAAGTGTTCACAAATATTTCCAATGTTATGATATCATTCGCAAATACCCTTATAAACGACCTTTTACTATCGAAGACTATATAACAATAACTACATAATATTATATTATATTGACGGATCATCGCCTAAATACATAATCGGCCGTCTTTACTTTTACAGCCCATTTTATGTCTTCCTCTCCCATTGTTACCCCATACGCTCTTCGTATTATATTGCCAAATTAATACCGAACTTTGGCACCATAATGAGAAAATTCTTCGGAAAAGTTTCGTTCGTATTTCCCATTCATGAAGGTCATGGCCCCCTCTCCAATAATCACATATAAAGGAAAGTTCGTGTACATAATATTGAAATGCATTAAGCTATTTAAGTTTAGGTTGAGTGTCCTTTTAAAGGAGGAAAGTGGAAACCAATCTATCAATCAATTATTCAATTTAACGTCCGTTACTTACTTAAATAACAAGATGGTGATAATCAGTTACGGTATCTTAAAACTAAAGCTACGAGGGTTCCAAACGCGCCCTGGTCTGAGAAGAGCCCACAACAAACTCAGCCGGGATTTTTTCTTTTTCATACCATCTCACAAATCACTATCAGAGCCATTAGAGCTAATTATTGCCAATCTTCCTTGTCATTTAAGTAATCCTTTACATGGTAGTAAGATTTTGATGAGTGAGTTTATGTTTTACATTAACTTTAAACTTATTCTTATCTTCAACATGTCTTCTGGGAGCTTATTATAGAAGCAGACACTGTTTCCAACAATGAATTGCTAGTTGTAAGCCTAGAAGCATGCATTACAAGTTCATTTTTATTTCTACTAAACTTAACGAAGAAATCCGCCGGAGAACTAAGGTAACTGACATAGCCCAGAGAGTTAGTAAGCTGAAGTGGCAGTGGGCAGGCCATGTCTGGCCAACCGATGGCCGTTTGGGCAGACACGTTCTGGAGTGGAGACCGCGTACCGGTAAACGCAGTGTGGGACGACCTCCAGCCCGCTGGACCGACGACCTTAAAAAGGGTGAATGGGTGGGTGGGTGAATGAGGAAGGCGGAGGACCGTGTATGGTGGCGCGCTCTCCAAAAGGCCTGTGTCCAGCCGTGGATGAATGCAGGCTAATATTTTAAGTTATCCAATAGATGAATATTTTTTATTATTTTTCTCAGTTTTTAGTGGTCCAATGTTTGTACAATACTTATTATATCAATTTGTCAAGTTCTTATGTATATATAGGCTCACAAACAACTTGTTATTGATGTTTAACCTAGAAAAACAGGGCAGTCTACGACCCTTTTTTTTATAAAACATACGGAGGCTAATAACATTCTGCAAATAGTTGTATTTATTGAATTTACATTTTTCAAAATCATACTAATATTATAAATGCGAAAGTTTGTATGTTTGTTGAACCTAAAAAAACTTAAACCACGCGGACGAAGTCGCGGGCATCAGCTAGTATAATTATTATGTAGTTAAAAAAACTAAAAGCACGCTTTCTCATTCTTGGCTCCACCTCTTTACCAATTGTAATTGTCAAATCCTGAGGAGCAGAAACAAAGAAAGAAAGAATAATACCTTTTTTGGGGAACAAATTACAAAAATAAACGAAAATGGCGAGAACTTTAAAAAACATTTTAATCGGTTTTGCTCTACGTAACTGATACGAAACGCGAAGGTATGGAATGAACTTCCAGCGCACGTATAATCTTGACACGTATAACTTAACAAAGTAAAACGCAAACTCATTGAAAAATCTTACTACCATGCAAAGGATTACTTAAATTCCTTAGTTTAAAATGCTTTATGAGATGAAATGAAATGAAATGAAATGAAATGAAATGAAAATATACTTTATTGTACACCATACATAAAACACATTTAAAATACAAGAAATTATGGAAAACTGTACAAGAGGCGGCCTTATCGCTGAGAAGCGATCTCTTCCAGGCAACCAGAAAAGGAACTAATAACAAAAAAAAATTAATGAGGGTGCACACAAAGTAGGTAATTAAAGACTATTATAATATAAAATACACAAATCTGTTCATATAAAATACATATAATTCATAAAAACATACATAAATAGTATACATACATACATACACATACATACACAAATACATACATACATATACATACATAAATACATACATACAATAAATACATACAAGTTAAATATATAACAAATAATAGGTATAGGTATATTTAGATATAAGCTTTCTATCTAAGGAATAGAATGTAAGGAAGGAAGGTAGATGGTGATAAATAAAAAAACCCCCCCGACTGAGTTTGTAGTGGGCTCTTCTAGGAACAGAGCGCGTTTGGAGTCCTCGTAGCTCTAGTTTTAAGATACCGTAACGTGTAGGTACAGTGTACCTGATTTGAATAAATAAATATTGCTTGATTGATAATATATTGAGTAATTCCAGCACTTTGGGACCTCGTAATTAGGACTTTGGGACCTTTGTAATTGCGACCCCGCACTTGAAAGCGCAGCGTTGGCAGACCCCCCCTGCGTTCCTCGGACGACATCAAACGAGTCGCAGGGAGCTGCTGGATCCAGGCGGCGCAAGGCCACGGCATGTGGAAATTCTTGCAAGAGACCTAAGTCCAGCAGTGGACATCAATCGGTTGGTGACCTTAAGAGTGAATAAGCAAGCGCGCTCCAACCTAGACCTTATCACTGCTTTGCAGCATGATCTTCGTCAAGCGCAAAACTATTCTAGAATAAAAAATAAAATCCCCAAAATGGTCTTCACTCAACAAGTGCTGTATTTGTTAGGTTTATAGTCTACAGCGCCAATCTCCCGTGAAGCATGTATTATTGCTTGTAAAAAATTCCTGCGTTCGATCAGTTGCTCTGCGGTCAGTTGCAGATTGCTCAGATGTTTGCTCAGTTGCAATTGATCAGTTGTGCGTTGTTTCTGCTCGGTAAATACATATGAAATTAATCTACATAAGTACCTACGTATGCAACAATGCCTGACGTTGGCTTACATCCTTGTTTCCGTGATCTGTGGCTTACATAAATAATGTACTAACAATCTTATTCTGATCATAACCATAATTTGCATAAATTGTATTATCAGATACATCCCGATTATTGATAACAGTATTACTAGTAGATAAACCGTAGCTAAGTCAATATTATGTACTCGTGTTTTATATAAGTACCATTAACGACTTTGAAATTCTACAGTGCTTAGGCTAACGCTGTAATCCAGATCCGTTCTGCCGTTCTTTTATGATTGAGTAACACATCCATCCATCCCAACTTTATTTGTATTACTGTGGATATAGATAAAAACATAAGTTGTTGTTCTTGTAATTTTCCTAGATCATTAAGCTGTTATGTAGTTACCTACCTCTGACCTTTAAAGACTCTCGAGTCATGTTAACAATAATTAAAGTTTAAAGAGTTGTAATTTTATCAGTAACATAATGATAACATTCATCAAACACAACAACAACGTTTTAAGTGCAAACGCACAACTGAATATTATATGGTGGGTCAGGGTGAAGCAATAATGAATCGGTAGTTTTCAACAAACAGTTCCTACACCTAAAATAAGCTTTATACTTACTTACTATGTAAAAAAACCTAGCTGATGCTTACGACTACTTCCACGTTGAATAAGTATTTTAATTCCCACGACTCCAGGTCCTCAACAATATCCATGCAAAAAAAGTATGTGTGTGTGTGTGTGTGTGTGTGTGTGTGTGTGTGTGTGTGTGTGTGTGCTATTCACACACAGCAGAAGTGAAACTTCAGAAAAGTAGCTATTACCTATTCTATCTCATTCGCTCGCAGGCTAAATCCTATATATTATGTTTGTCTCTTTTTGGTGTTGCTTTTTCGTTATCTGAGTTTCGTTTAATTTAATTCTAATGTCATATCATCTAAAGAAGTTTCACATTTAAAAAATAACGAACACACTAAAAGAAAAAGAAAGAAAGAAAGAAAATCAATTTATTCTCTGATGAGATGATGTGTGCCACCGAAATGTCCCACGATGTGCGCTGTCATAATATTAATTTCTTTAAATTTATCTCTTAGTGACTCTCTTGGTCCCATATTATATATGGCTCGAACAGTCCTCTTCTGCAGCACAAAAACAGAATTAATATGAGCAGCATTACCCCATAATAATGATCATATGACATAATGCTGTGAAAGTAACCAAAATAAACTAATCTCGCCGTTTCTATATCTGTCAACTGGCGAATCTTTTTAACCGCGTATGCAGCAGAACTAAGCCTGTTCGATAAGTCATGATTTATGCATAGACATAGGATTTTTTCGCTACGCTCGATTTATGTGATGGCCCCATTGGAGTTTAGCATCTAACGTTATTCCGAGAAAAACAGCGGTATCCACTAAATCTAATTCCTCATGATCAAGTTGTACAGTATTTTTACCTGTTTGACATTAGGTAATGTAAATTTGACACTTTGTCTTTTTTCCATTGAGGAGTAGGTTATTAGCTTCAAACCACTGTACCACTTTAGTGAGAGAATTGTTTACTTCGTCAAGAGTTGTTTCGTAACGATTTATTTTAAACAAAAGTGATGTATCATCAGCAAACCGTTATGTGTATATGTTATCATCTGTGACCACTAAAGATGATAGACAACACGACATGAGCGAAGGGTCACTGGACAACTTGCTCAAACTCAAGCCACACTCAGAAGTGTCTTCACACCACAGAGCGGCTTATTGCTTACTTATAGCAGATTGCCGTGTTGCAGCACTGAAAAAAAAAAATCAGCAAACAATACTAATACTAAGAAGAATAGAAATAGGTCGAAAATGAGAAGTAGTTAAGGTCTTTAGGAATATGGCTAGTAAAAGCTTTGGCCCGAGCAGTGAGAAAAGTACCAGAAGATAATGAATTATTAAAAATATGACACAGTACTGGGAGGACATTTTCAAGAGTAAATAAAATCATATTCCATCGCTACCAATCGCGTCAGATTTCAAAGCAAAGATGTGTTTCTTAACCTCATTGCTAGTTGTTGTGCTAAACTGGATGTGCTAAACATATTGATGACCGCACAAATAAGTATTATAATTATTTTTTGTGTCCATTAGTAATGCCTAATTATGGTGACTCTTGAACTACAAGTTTGAATACAACAGATAAATTTAGAGATATCGGAGCAAATTATGTACTAAACTTAGGTATATAAATAACCTCAGTATGTTAAAATTACTACATGTTTTCGTTTATTTCGATAAGAACACAGGTGTAAAAAAATGTTGGTAGTATTACTTTTTATTTGCATTGTAGTATTAGGTTTATTCTACATAAACGGTATTTACAATGAAAACTATTGGAGAAAACGTGGAGTAACTATATACACGAAAAACAAAGTGTTGGGAGTGTATTGGGATTTCCTGACCAAGCGTCGAGCGCTTTTCGAATATTTTTGCGATATTTACAAGGAATATCCGAATGAACCAGCAGTCGGAATTGGATCACTTCTGAAACCGACGCTGTATGTGAGAGACCATCTTAACATTGAGCATGTCTTGGCTTCGGATTTTAATTCATTTAATCACAGAGGATTCGACCTGAATGAAGACGAAGTCCTCACTGGTGGCATTATATTCTTAAACGGCTCAAAGTGGAAATTGGTTCGACAAAGCATGACGCCACTCTTCACGCCAGCTAAACTAAAGAGCATGCACTTTATCATGAATAAAAGCGCGCAAGAATTCATTCATTACCTCAAGGACGACCCAAAATTATTGAAAGGAGACGCGTTCAACAATCTTTCAACATTTTGTTGCGCAGCTATTTGTGCGTCTGTATTCGGAATTACCACGAAATCAGTTTTTGACTCTCCTTTTCTCGATGTTGCGAAACGATCAACGAATGCAAGTTTGATACAGAACCTCAAATTCGCTCTCGCAAATTTTAGTGGCAGGTTGTTTAAAATCCTTAATATCCAAATATTCAAAGAGTTTGAAAACTTTTTCATTACTGCTATAAAGCAGGTCATACATCAACGGAAAGCGGAAAATGTTAAGAAGCATGATTTCGCAAATCTCTGTGTCACTTTACAAAAAAACGGATTATTGAAGGATGCTGATTCCGGGTTGAAGTTGAAACCCACAGATGAGTTATTCGCAGGTCAAGCATTTTTCTTCCTTGTTGCGGGTGTGGAACCTATAGCTTCTGCAATGTTTGCTACGTTGATGGAGGTAGGAAAACATCCAGAAGTTCAGAATCGACTTCAAATAGAAATAGACGAAGCTTTTGATAAAAACGGTAACGATATTACCTACGATGCAGTTAATAATATGAAGTATCTAGATATGGTAACGTGTGAAGCAATAAGACTGAATCCTCCAGTCGGTTTCTTGACACGGAAATGTGTTGAAGATACCGTGCTACCAACTGGTAATATCAAAATTGACAAAGGAACCAATATAACGGTACCAATTTACGAACTACATCACGATCCAAAACATCACCCGGACCCAGAAGTATTCAATCCAGAAAGATTTTCGACAGAGAATGAGAAAAATATGTTAGACATAACCTACATGCCATTCGGGAAGGGAAACAGGAATTGTGTGGGAATGAGATACGCCCAGTTGCAAGCTAAATCAGGTCTGGTGCATTTACTACGTAACTTTTCATTTAGTACCAGAATACTTCAGGGTGGTGTTAAATATCGTAAACAACAGGTTCAAGTTAGAATAACAAATGTGGATATTGAACTTATCCCTCGGCGATAATGTAATAATTAATTATCTATTAAATATATGTTTAACGTAAAAACTAAGTAAAATCTTTGAAAACTTTACTTGTTGAACTTGAGAATTATGAGGAACTATGCATAATGGAGAGTGGAAAAGGTGTATAAGTCTACTCGTATCTATCTGACAATGAAGGAACTAGAAGTTTAATTTGCTGTAATCCACAACATAGGTAAATATATGTGGTACAGTGTGTATCCCGCACATATAGCCCGTGATATTCACCACACCACAGAAATCTTCCAAAATACTCTCAACCTGTTTCACTCCAATACCGGAGCATCTTCAGGAGATGTTGACTTGACAATGCACGATTGTGAAGTGACGACCAATCCAATATCTATCTGACCTTGGCCAGTATGGTGGACTATGGACTATCACACATGCAGCCGCATGCACTGAAGGTATCTTCCTGTCACTTCTTCACAGCACTTCAGTAGTACTTCAGAGACTTCATGACGTCATCGACACTACGGCACCAGCAGATGTAGCATCAACTTTATTGTACCAAAATAAGAATATACAGGTGATTCATAGAAGCAATAAGCAAAAATCTATATTATCATAGCCAATCTATCATCCTGCATACAAATATTCGTCTAGTTAAAGTTTTATTATATGTAGTTATAGATATTTTAAGAGTTCTGCACCTTGGGTTTTTTGCCGTATAGCCTGAAGTTAATAAATCCACACCAAGAAGGCGTGATTAAAAGCTTGTGTTCAAAATCATTAAATCCCGAACGAAGCGAGTTGTGACAGTTGACAAGATGTCAACTCTCATCTCTATGGCACCAAAAGTCACAATTCGCAAATGACATTTAAAAACGTCAGAACTTCAGAATTCGAATTCTCACTTTTCGGCCTAGTCACCAAAAATAGATGCGCATCTTTTATAATCCAAAATTCCAAATTAAACATCAAGAAACCAAGAAAAAACCAGCAAACCGTGAGTGATTATCAATTTACAAATTATTAACCATTTTTTGGTCTTCGAACCGGATGTGCCATATATAACCTTGTTGAACCCAACTTACATATTTTATACAAGCAAGAAATAATACGAGCTAAGAAGAATCGAGGTCCTAACCTAACAATATGTCCTAAGTCAGTCTAGATTCCCATTTAGTCCCATATTAGTATCGCAAAAAGTGAGCAATTGTTAGATGCAATACGCGGCAAAGAGCCGGCCCGCCATTTTGTTACACGTTTGTCACATCATGTTCATAGTTCAAAATTAACAATTTTCATCATATTTCTCCATTAGAATGCCCTAACTTATGTAAAATAAGCTATCCTGCATTGAATTATTATCTTATTTCATTATATTTCCCTTGTTTGGCTCGTTTTATGCGAGTTTGTACAAACAATAGATTGCAAGAATTCAATAAATTTTCCACACATTTTCCAACATAATTTGATCAATTTACATCTAATTACATGGTCAATCTATAGTTTGAACTAGATACTTTGATTATATAGTTGATTAATTAAGAATATCTTTGAATATTACATAATTATTTGTCTAAATTGTTAATTTTCCTACATTATTTAAAATGTCAAAATTACATGAATTAGTGAAGAAAAGAGGTTCATATAAGGGTCGGTTAACTAAATTTGAAAACTATATAGGTAGTTTAAAGAGTGTATCTGACTGCAGTCAACTCGATAAGTTAGAATTGAAACTTCGCATGAATAAAATAGAATCTATATACAATGAGTTTGATGAGGTTCAAACCAGCATTGAGTGCTTGTCGTTGCCTGAGGAGGAACAACAAAACCAGAGTCTTCAGAGGTCTGAATTTGAAACCCAGTATTTCTCAGTGATGGCTAGGGCTCAAAGTCTTTGTGATGCGTTCAAAAGAAAAAAGTCGTTCAATTATGGTGATAATGCTTCGGTTGGTTCTGATTCATCCACTAGTGATCAGGAGAGTGTTGTGAAAGTAAAGCAGACAAAGAGTGTTGTTAGGGGAGTGAAATTACCTACAATAAACATACCCAAATACAGTGGCGATTATGGGAACTGGCTTGAGTTCCGTGACACTTTTATATCACTTATTCATGATAACCCGAGCATTAGTAGTATTCAGAAGTTTCATTACCTACGTGCATCACTTGAGGGAAGTGCTGCTCAGATCATTCGTTCATTGGAATTTTCTGCGTCTAACTATTGTTTAGCTTGGAATGCGTTATGCGAGCGGTATGACAACACACGACTATTAGTACAAAACCACATAAAGGCTATTTTTGATCATGAATCAATTAAAAAGGAATCTGCTACTTCTTTACGTGTACTTATTGATACATACAATAAAAACTTACGCGCACTACAAATTCTTGGCGAACCAACAGGCACTTGGGATACTTTAATAATTTTCGTTATTTGTCAAAAACTGGACAGCCGTACTTTGCGAGATTGGGAGGAACATAAGGCCACCCACAAACAAATAAACTTAGAAATTTTTACAAAATTCTTAAAAAATAAGGCTGACTTATTAGAAACTATTGAAAACAGTAACAGCAAGCCGGAAACTACATCTATTACCACAACCAAGTCTAGAAATGTCAAAAGCCTAGCTTCAGTTGCAAACCCTACACCTAGAATTTTTAAATGCCCTTTGTGTCAGGGAGAGCATCCACTGTACAAATGTGATTCATTCATACGCATGAACGTTTCAGAACGCGAACAGTTTGTAAAATCTAACAAATTATGCCGGAATTGCTTCAGATTAGGTCACACTGAGCGCTTATGCAGGCTGGGCCCGTGCCGCCAGTGTACCCTTAAACATAATTCACTTTTGCACAGCAATTCTACCCCAGACACATCTGGTGCACCTGCAGCTGCGATTAGTCTGGCATCTTCACATTGCCAACCCAGTCAAGTACTTTTAGCTACTGCGATCATTAGAATTCTAGATGCTAACAATGTATGTCATGAAGCAAAGGCAATTTTAGATTCAGGCAGTCAAGCATCCTTCATTTCTGAATCTCTTCTAAATAAATTAAATTTAAAATTTCATAAAATTAAATTTCAAGTTTCCGGTATCAATAATTTAATTTCAACAGTAAACAAACGTTGTCAAGCTATAATACAGTCCAGGCTCAATTCGTTTCAAACAAAGGTTTCTTTTCTAGTGTTACCAGAAATAACTTCATCTCTAAGAAAATCATTCAACTCAAATTTATACAACATTCCCCGTGAAATAAAATTAGCAGATCCAGAATTCTACAATCCGTCTAGCATTGACTTACTGTTAGGCGCAGACATTTTCTGGGACTTGCTATGCACAACCAAAATCTACTTAGGCAAAAATTCTCCAGTGCTTCAGGATACTAAGTTCGGATATATAATATCCGGGCCCACTGGAACGACAAACACACAAACAATTTCATGCAATTTTTCTCAATTTGATTCAATTCAAGAACAACTCGCTAAATTTTGGACTATCGAAGAACTAGAAAGTTCTAACAAAGATGCATCTTTCGACAACAATGATCCTTGTGAGAACCATTTCAAACAAAACATGTCCCGAGATGTAGATGGAAGATTTTCTGTAGGCATCCCGATCATAGGTGATGAGTCTACTTTAGGAGACTCATTCCAACGCGCTAAATTAAGTTTCCTGTCACTAGAAAGGAGATTACAAAAACAGCCTACCTTAAAGGCAATGTATATCGACTTTATGGACGAATACAAAAACTTAGGTCACATGTCAGAAAGTGACATAAACAATTTACACACAAATTCTTATTTCATGCCACATCATGGCGTTTTGCGCGAACAAAGCGTAACAACAAAATTGCGAGTGGTGTTCAATGCGAGCGCTCCCTCATCTAGTGGAGTGTCATCGAACGATTTACAAATGATTGGACCCACCATTCAAAGCGATTTATTCTCAATTTTACTTCGTTTTCGACAACATCGATACGTACTGGCAGGAGACATCGAGAAGATGTACCGCCAAGTCCTAATTAATTCAAATCAGCGTCATCTACAACAAATTGTCTGGCGAGACGATCCTTCGATGCCACTTAAAACCTATACTTTAAATACAGTTACGTACGGAACAGCTTCTGCACCATTTTTGGCAGTCCGTTGTCTTAAACAGCTTGCTGACGAATGCGGAAATGAAGACATCGGCCGAATTATTCGCGAAGATTTCTACGTAGATGATCTCATCACTGGCCACGATACTGTTGAGGGCTTACTACAGATCCGCAAGATTATCACTCAAGTACTTGCCTCCGGTTGCTTCAATTTAAGAAAGTTTAAGTCAAATGTCCCGAATTGCAGTGATAATAGTGCTGCGGTCAATAACAATGGTTCCGTCGATTTCAGCGAGCATGAGCCGTCTAAAACACTAGGTTTGATTTGGTCTCCGTCTACAGACAAGTTACAATTCAACATAAAGCAAAATATTTCACCGGACGTCCACGTCACTAAAAGAATTCTTCTTTCAATAATTGCGCAAATTTTCGATCCTTTGGGATTATTAAGCATTTTTACCATAAACGGAAAAAATATTCTGCAGCAGTTATGGCTTCACAAATTGGATTGGGATAATCCCCTACCCGCAGATGTTGCGACTTCTTGGACCAAATTTTTTAAAAGTCTCAATCAACTTAACGATTTAAAAATACCACGTCAAGTAGTGTGTCACAACCCTAAGATAATTCAGTTTCATGTTTTCTGCGACGCGTCTAAAGATGCATATGGAGCTTGCATTTACGTTCGATCGGTTGACACTACTGACTTTGTCGAAGTGCATTTATTATGTTCAAAAACTCGCGTGTCGCCTATAAAGCCGACATCTATACCGCGCCTTGAACTTTGTGGTGCTTCAGTAGCCGCAAAATTACTCGAAAAAGTGCTATCAACTACTCGTTTAACCTATAGCAATTGTTTTCTATGGACGGATTCCTCAGTCGTCCTTAGTTGGTTAAAAACGCAACCCAATAAATTGAAACAGTTTGTTCGGAACAGAGTCTCGGACATATTAGAGAGGACTAAAAATTATCCATGGCGTCACGTGCCTACCTCCTCCAATCCAGCGGATCTTTTAAGCAGAGGAGTAGGCAGTAACCAGCCGAATAAATTAAAATTTTGGCTTAATGGACCAAATTTTTTACTTCATAATGAGAACAGCTGGCCTAACAAGGCGTTTCAATATACAGAGTCAGATTTACCAGAAGTAGTTTCTGCGGTGGGATTATCTGCTGAGCCAAGTGAACGACTTCCGTTCTCTCGGTTTTCCAATTTCGTAAAACTAAAAAACACATGCGCCTACATCTTGCGCTTTATTCATAATTGTCGTAAACCTAAAGGCGATCGACTATTGGGTCCTCTATCTTTAATTGAAAAACAACAAGCATTTAACACTTTACTTAAATTATCACAACTCGAATGCTTCCCGGAATATCACACAATAGCATCGGGCAAACCGCTACCAACGAAGAACAAACTGCTGTCACTAAGCCCTTTCGTTGATGATAACGGCTTACTTAGAGTAGGTGGTCGAATAAAAAACGGGAATTTCTCGTTTGACAAAAAACATCCAATTTTGGTCACGTCTTCTCATCAATTCACCAAATTAATATTTCAAAATGAACATTTACGTTTAATGCACGCGGGTCCACAACATTTACTTGCTTCCATTCGAGAGCAAATCTGGCCACTTGGAGGTCGAAATTTAGCGAAAAGTACGGTACACAGGTGCCATCGTTGCTTTCGAATGAAGGCGCAACCAACTACTCCTGTTATGGGTAATTTGCCTAGGCAACGCCTACAACCAGGTTACCCATTCCAGACGTCTGGAATGGACTACGCCGGTCCTATAATCGCACTAAATAGAAAGGGACGGGGTTGTAGAACTATCAAAGTCTACATCGCAATCTTTGTCTGCTTCACCACAAAAAGCTGTCACTTAGAGTTAGTGACAGACCTCTCGAAGGACTCGTTCTTATCAGCGCTGCGACGCTTCATTGCTAGACGCTCTAAACCATTAAAATTATTCTCAGACAATGGAACTCAATTTGTAGGCGCTCGTAACGACCTTTATAAGTTCCTCAAATGTAATTCTGACTCAATTATAAACTCTATGTCTAGTGAAGGTATCGAGTTCAACTTCATACCAGCCTATGCGCCCCATATGGGCGGCTTATGGGAATCAGGAGTAAAATTACTAAAATCGCACTTAAATCGTGTCCTTGGAAATGCTCACTTAGATTTTGAAGACTTATATACAGTTCTCGTACAAATAGAAGCAATATTAAACTCACGCCCTCTAACTCCCTTATCAAACGACCCACACGACTTGACTCCACTGACTCCTGGACACTTCTTGGTTGGACGACCTCTAACAGCTCTGCCAACGCCTGAATTGTTGCACGCCAAGGATAATCGACTCAATCGATTTGAAAGATTGGAGCAAATGAGACAGCATTTCTGGTCAAGATGGCACAAAGAGTACATCGCGGAACTGCAGCAACGCACCAAATGGCAAACTAGCAAGGGACCCATTCTGCAAGAAGGAACACTCGCGCTAATCAAAGAAGAAGCATTACCACCGATGAAATGGAGTCTCGGCCGTGTCATCAAGGTCTACCCGGGAACCGATGGAGTCGCTCGAGTGGCAGATCTACGGACAACCAAAGGAATAGTGCGTCGTGCATTCAACCGCATCTGTCCTCCTCCCGGGGGAGGATGTTCAAAATCATTAAATCCCGAACGAAGCGAGTTGTGACAGTTGACAAGATGTCAACTCTCATCTCTATGGCACCAAAAGTCACAATTCGCAAATGACATTTAAAAACGTCAGAACTTCAGAATTCGAATTCTCACTTTTCGGCCTAGTCACCAAAAATAGATGCGCATCTTTTATAATCCAAAATTCCAAATTAAACATCAAGAAACCAAGAAAAAACCAGCAAACCGTGAGTGATTATCAATTTACAAATTATTAACCAGCTTGTCTCTCATCGGAAGAAAACTATCGTTCACGCACATTTTCACTTTCCATCCTGTATATGGTGCTATTTTATCTTCGCGCGTGTTAAGTGGTCAGTGTACTAGATCTCAATGGCCAGACGAGACATGTTTTTCAGTGAATGAATAACACGAACATCGATTTAATACTTGTTTGATTTTGCCAATATCCGAATACTTAACTTTGGACGATTTATGCAGACTAAAGTTTTTCTATAATTCAAAAGCTCCTTAGACTCGGCTGTGAACCCAATTTTCAGGTAGGTACCTGATATAAAAAAGTTGTAAATAATATTTTAATAACATGAAAAATATTTATTAGTAAATTCTAATAAGTATTTTAAAACCTGCAATGAATTTTTCCTTATTTCTCCTTTTCCTAATGTCCTACTTATGTCTGTGTTTATTTTTGTCTAATTTTTGTTTTTGTTATTTTTACTTGTTGTTGTGGTAAAAATAAAGTGTTTAATAATAATACTAAAAGATAATAATTAATATTTACTTACTTAATAATATTATTTAAGAACGCATCCAAATTAAAAATTAAATTATGTTTAACAAGAGGATCATAATTTTGTCGAACTCATTTATCATAATATCGTAGAATTTTAGCAATCATAATAACTTAAATTCTTTCGTAATACAGAAGTGTGTTTGTTTGTTGGTTTATCCTTCAATCACACCGCAACAGAGCAACATTTTTCGCATGGGTATACTTAAAAATTAAGGAGTTCCCGCGGGAATTAAAACAAATAAACCTTAAACGGGAACTCCTTAATTTTCCGGGATAAAAAGTAGCCTATGTCACTCTCCAGGTCCCCTGTACCCATGCAAAATTACGTCGCAACGTGATTGAAGGACAAACCTTCAAATAAACACACTTTCGCATTTATAATATTAGCATAGTATGATAAAGAGTTCCCCTAGGAGTTTCAAGACCTAGGTTACCTATTTTTTTCGAGTAGGTATTTATATTAGTAAGCGTAGGCAAAGTATGTAGGTATATTACGAAATTGTCAACTGACGGACAAACAGATGGGCGAAGTTGCTTTTGGCGTGGAACCCTAAATCGCGTTAAATAAAAAGCAAATAATATCTCACTTGCCTAACAGCTGTGAAAATTAATAAAATAATATTTATAAATTGATAGTACATAGATAAAAGGAAATTATTATAGGTACAAGAGGTCAAATTTTATACTTAGTTGATGAGCGCATAAATAATGATTAGGTAAACTTATTTAACGCCAGCGACTTCGTCCGCGTGATTTAAGTTTTATTTTATTCCAGCGGGAAATCCTTAATTTTCCAATTCCAGTCAAAAATCTATCTCTTTGCCAAATTTCATCCAGATCCGTCCAGCCGTTCTGGCGTGATTGAGTAACAAACATTCATCTTTCATCCATCCATCCAAACTTTCGCATTTTAAAATATTAGTACAGACACTCTCCAGGTTCTCAACTATTATCACCTATTATGCCAAAAATCACGTCATCCGTCGATCCGTTGCTCCGTTGCGGCGTGATTGAAGGACAAATCGACAAACCAACAAACAAACACTTTCGCATTTATAATATTATAGTAAGACGTACTATATAATGATTTCAAGTGTGCGTATAGTGACTCGTGAACTACAGCAGATAAATTAAGAGATATCGGAGCAAATATTGTACCAAACATATAAGAGTATGTATAAATATCAACTGTATGTTATAATAAGTTAAAGTTTTAGTTTATTTCAATAAGAAGACACGTGTTAAACAAAATGTTGCCAGCGTTACTATTTATTTGCATTGTAGTATTAGGTTTATTCTACGTAATCGGCATTTACAATGAAAACTATTGGAGAAAACGTGGAGTTAAATTCTACAAGAAAAACAAAGTGATGGGAGTGTTTTGGGATTTCCTGACCAAGCGTCGAGCGCTTTTCGAATATTTTTGCGATATTTACAAGGAATATCCGAATGAACCAGCAATCGGAATTGGATCACTTCTGAAACCGACGCTGTATGTAAGAGACCCTCTGAACATTCAGCATGTGATGGTAACGGATTTTAATTCATTTAAAAACAGAGGATTCGATCCGAACGAAAGTGACGTCCTCGCTAATAACATTTTATTTTTAAACGGCCCAAAATGGAAATTGGTTCGACAAACCATGACACCACTCTTCACGTCAAGTAAACTAAAGAGCATGTACTATATCATGGATAAAAGCGCGCAAGACTTCATTCATTACCTCAAGGACGACCCAAAATTATTGAAAGGAGACACGTTTAACAATCTTTCAACATTCTGCTGCGCAGCTATTTGTGCTTCTGTGTTCGGAGTTACCACGAAATCAGTTTTCGACTCTCCTTTCCTCGATGTTGCGAAACGATCATTCAATGCAACTTTGATACGCAACCTCAAATTCGCTCTCTCTAATTTAAGTGATACGTTGTTTAAAATGCTTAATATCCAATTATTTAAAGAGTTTGAAAACTTTTTCATTACAGCTATAAAGCAGGTCATACATCAACGGAAAGCGGAAAATGTTAAGAAGCATGATTTCGCAGATCTCTGTGTCGCTTTACAAAAGAACGGATTATTGAAGGATGCTGATTCAGGGTTGCAGTTGGAACCCACAGATGATTTATTCGCAGCTCAAGCATTTTTCTTCCTTGTCGCGGGTGTGGAACCTACAGCTTCTGCAATGTTTGCTACGTTGATGGAGGTAGGAAAACGTCCAGAAGTTCAGAGTCGACTTCAAAAAGAAATAGACGAAGCTTTCGATAACAACGGTAACGATATTACCTACGATGCCGTTAATAATATGGAGTATCTAGATATGGTAACGTCTGAAGCAATGAGACTGAATCCTGCAATCGGTTTCGTGACTAGGAAATGTACTGAAGATACCGTGCTACCAACTGGTAATATCAAAATTGACAAAGGAACCAATATAACGGTACCAATTTACGAACTACATCACGATCCAAAATATCACCCGGACCCAGAAGTATTCAATCCAGAAAGATTTTCGGCAGAGAATAAGAAAAAAATTATAGACATAACTTATATGCCATTCGGGAAGGGAAACAGGAATTGTGTGGGAATGAGATACGCCCAATTGCAAGCTAAAACGGGTCTGGTGCATTTGCTACGTAACTTTTCATTTAGTACGAAAATACTAGCGGGTGGTCTTCGATATCGTAAGGAACAGGTTCAAGTTAGAATAACAAATGTGGATATTCAACTTATCCCACGGCGATAATGTAATGAATAATCATTTATTGTAAGGTAACTAAAGTTCACTATAGTGATTAAGTTATTCTATGGTAAGCATCCTTATTTGTATGTCATTATTCGATTATACAGATTTGTTCTTATTATAGTTCATTATTGATTTAGTTATTATTATTTATGAATATTTTGTAAGCATCCGTATATTTTGTATGTCATTAGTCGACTGGATTACTGGGAAGAGTAAGCTTGTTGGTGCCAATGATAGAAATAATGAAACGCATAAATGGGGTTAAATACAAATAAAAATAGATTATATTAAAAATAGACAATTATAATTAATATTGAAAACTCAAATAAAATGACAATTTGTAGGTATAATTTTATAACAGTAGTTATAATAATCTATTAAATGTATGTTTCTCGTAAAAACTAAATGGATAATAAAATAAAGCTTTGAAATAGTTTTTTTTTTTTTTGATAACAAGTCGGTAAGCCCTTGAATCTCAACTGGTGACGATGTAGTTTAAGGTCTAAGATCAATGACTGCTAACAGACCTTGTATCTTAAACCACGCGAATGAAGTCGCGGGCATTGTCACGTCGATCTGTTGCTCTATCGCGGCGTGATTGAAGGACAAATCAACCAACAAACACGCTTTCGCATTTATTGACCGGGCGAAGCGAAGGTCTCTCAGTCTACTTGAGTGAATTTGCACTTGTCCGTCCGTCCGGCTTATAACTTCTGAATTACTGAACGTAATTACTTCAAATTTAAATATAATATTATGTAAACCGATGGCTTCCAGCCGAATATGGCTTAAAAAGTTATAAAAATCTTTATTTCAGGGGGGCTCTCATAGAAGCGAATGCGAAGTAAAATATTTTTTATGGCGTTACATAGGGTTGCGGTATATCATCTTAAAGATAATTAGGAATAGAGTCCTAAATTTTTTTTTAATTTATTCTCGTAATTTTGATGAAATGGGGGGCTTTCAAAGTGGAGATTTTCTAACGTCCAAAGTTGACCTCAGAACTCTCAATTTTCTGAACGGCTGAGCCTGAAACTTGATCAATTATTTGAATTATATCCTGTACTTGAACAACAAATACTAAAATTAGATATATTATATTACAAGGAAACGAAATTATTTAATTTTTAATGAGCTACAGTATTTTTAACAGAACTTCACAATGATGTCAATAGATGGCGCTTGACGCCAATCATGCTTCGTGCAAAGCAATGATGAGGTCTATGTTGGAACTAGGGCGTTCGAATACCGTTTTTTTCAATGATCCCGGTATTGGGAAAAACTTAAAATTAGATAGATTGTTTTTAACTTAAAACTAGTCTTTTCTGAAGGAAACTACACCATAAAAACAGTTTTCCATAAAAAATATTTTTTCACCGTATTAACTCCAAGACAGCGCTTTTCTGCTTAAATTCAATGAAGAAATTACATTTTTTTGTTTAGTCAAAACACAAAGTAATTCAAAAATTTATAGTTATTTTTTAAAAGAAAATAAATCATAATAAAAAAATTGCATTGGATAAAAAACAGATTTCTGAACGTTTCATGAGTCAATGAAATAGAAATGCCAAGCCACAGGGTTCTAAATTCAAACACTAATTTTTCCCTCTGAGTGATCAAAAATGACTTTTTTTCACTGGTTTTGAGCAATAAAGATGCTCTTATTGAGCTAATGTGCCTATGATACAAGTTTTAAACTTAACAAACCGAATAAAAACAGTGGCATGTACCAAAAAATATATGCAATAGTCACTGTTTCGTTTATAGTGTCACCAATACCGGTATCTCGGTACTAGACATTTCAATACCGGTATTGAAAACGGACGAAAAAAGTCCGGGATCCCGGTATTAGAAGCCCTAGACTTGGAACGTAGAAGATGCCTATTCATTCTTGCCTTGAAGGTGCTTTTAAGTTATACGTGGCAGGAAACACGTGCGCTGGGAGGGTGTGCCAAACCCTAGCTGTTCGGATCAGAAACGTCGAGCAAAAACGTTTCCTGCGAGCAGATTGGACGTCAACCACGTAAGGATGCCAACGCTGACGGTTTCTCGCTGTTCTGTGGTAGAACGGAGAAGAAGAAACAAGGTTGTGAGATCACACTCTCCATGGTATATCCGATAAAAAACCGTATAAGCAGACGACATTGCGTCGGTGTTGTAAACTGAGCAATTTCACCGGCGTGAGTGATTGATCGCCAATTATCCTTTTGGGCGCGGCGATCTATCGAGTCTAATGTATCGAATAGGTAACTACTTGGCGGATCCGTCCCAAAGGTGGCAGTAATACTCCATGGCAGATCGAACGTGTGCCTGATACAGAACGAGCCGCTGTTTTGGCTTCAAGTACAGCTTCGTCTTATTCAGGATGCCAAGTTTACAGATTATCTTACATCTGTCTGTTTATTTTTTCATCATTTCATTTTGTCTAACTCAATCATAATTACTTAAATTCTTTCGTAATGCAGAAGTGTGTTTGTTTGTTGGTTTGTCCTTCAATCACACCACAAAAGAGCAACAGATCGACTTGATTTTTTTGCATGGGTACAGTTAAAGACCGAGAGTGTCATAAGCTACTTTTTATCCCGGAAACTTTAGGAGTTCCCGCAGGTATTAAAAAAATAAACCTTAAATAAAAAGTAGCCCATGTCACTCTCCTTAACTGTACCCATCATCGCAACGTGATTGAACCAATGACAATGACAAACAAACACACTTCCCATTTATAATATATATTAGTGAGTATGATAATCAAAGAGTTCCCCAAGAGTTTTAAGATCTAAGTATACCAACACGAAAATCGCGGACATCGACTACTCTAGTATGTATAAATTAAGGTATAGGTATTAAGACATTGTCAACTGACGGACGAACAGATGGGCGAAGTTGCTTTTTTATCATTTTGGCGTGGAACCCTAAAACGCGTTAAATAAAAAGCGAATATCATCTCACTTACCCAACAGCTGTGATAAATAATATAATATTTATAAATTGATAGTACATAGTTATAAGGCAATTACCATAAGTCACACAAGAGGTCAAATTTTAAACATATTTTATGAGCGCGTAAATAATGATTATGTACTTATATATACTTATATAATGCCCACGACTTCGTCCGAGCGGTTTAAGTTTTATTTTCTTCCGGCGGGAATTTCTTAATTTTCCGGGATAAAAAGTAGCCTATGTCACCCTCCAGGTCCTCAACTATACCCATACCAAAAATCACGTCGATCCGTTGCTCCGTTGCGGCGTGATTAAAGGACAAATTCAAATTCAAATTCAAAATATTTCAATTCAATTTAGGTACACTGTACATTTATTATTGACGTCCTTTACTTTTAAAACATGATGGTGATAATCAGTTACGGTATCTTAAAACTAAAGGTACAAGGGTTCCAAACGCGCCCGTCTGAGAAGAGCCCACAACAAACTTAGGCGGTTTTGGGAGTTTACCTCCTTTAAAATCGATTTCTTATATAAGCCCGGGGTATGAAAATGTATGGGGAGTAAAATCAAACTATCTCCGTTACGTTATTGACTTTGTTTCCATGGTAACACTTGTTTATGGTACAATAGTACAATAATTGACTGTTTGTTTGTGACACCATCGATGAATAAATATATTTTCTTTCTTTCTTCTGATTTCTTTCTTCTGATTATCTTGATGAATATAAATTATATAATTAATATAAATAAATGTATCAAGCATGCTTTCAGTAATATAAAAAATGCGTTCATTTACCCTCATTTACTAATCTATAAGTATTATATTTTATAATCGTTCGTAAAGAGTAAACTCCAGTCGTGCGTCGGAAATGACACACAACATTTATTTATTTTTTATTATCACCATCTCACAAATATGGTACATTACTTAATTCGATTTATAATTATTATAACAATATATTTTACAGACCAACAAACCATTGTATTGTGTAATACAGTATAATTTGTGTGCATTATTAATGCCTAATAATGGTGACTCGTTAACAGTTACAGCAGATAAATATAGAGATATCGGAGCAAATAGTGTAGGTACTAAACTTATATAAATATCAACTGTATGTTATAATTAGTTAAAGCTTCAGTTTATTTCGACAAAAAGACACGTGTAAAACAAAATGTTGCCAGCGTTACTATTTATTTGCATTGTAGTATTAGGTTTATTCTACGTCAACGGCATTTACAATGAAAACTATTGGAGAAAACGTGGAGTTAAATTCTACAAGAAAAACAAAGTGATGGGAGTGTTTTGGGATTTCCTGACCAAGCGTCGAGCGCTTTTCGAATATTTTTGCGATATTTACAAGGAATATCCGAATGAACCAGCAGTCGGAATTGGATCGATTCTAACACCGTCGCTGTATGTAAGAGACCCTCTGAACATTCAGCATGTGTTGGTATCGGATTTTAATTCATTTAAACACAGAGGATTCGATCCGAATAAAGACGACGTCCTCGCTAATAACATTTTATTCTTAAACGGACCAAAGTGGAAATTGGTTCGACAAACCATGACACCACTCTTCACGTCAACTAAACTAAAGAGCATGTACTATATTATGGATAAAAGCGCGCAAGACTTCATTCATTACCTCAAGGACGACCCAAAATTATTGAGAGGAGACGCATTTAACAATCTTTCAACATTCTGCAGTGCAGCTATTTGTGCTTCGGTTTTCGGAGTTACCACAAAATCAGTTTTCGACTCTCCTTTCCTCGATGTTGCGAAACGAGCAACGAGTGCAAGTTTGATACGGAACCTCAAATTCACTCTCGCAAATTTAAGTGAAACTTTGCATAAAATGCTCAATATCCAAATATTTAAAGAGTTTGAAAACTTTTTCATTACTGCTATAAAGCAGATCATACATCAACGGAAAGCGGAAAATGTTAAGAAGCATGATTTCGCAGATCTCTGTGTCGCTTTACAAAAGAACGGATTATTGAAGGATGCTGATTCAGGGTTGCAGTTGGAACCCACAGATGAGTTATTCGCAGCTCAAGCATTTTTCTTCCTTATCGCGGGTGTGGAACCTACAGCTTCTGCAATGTTTGCTACGTTGATGGAGGTAGGGAAACGTCCAGAAGTTCAGAGTCGACTTCAAAAAGAAATAGACGAAGCTTTCGATAACAACGGTAACGATATTACCTACGATGCCGTTAATAATATGGAGTATCTAGATATGGTAACGTCTGAAGCAATGAGACTGAATCCTGCAATCGGTTTCTTGACACGGAAATGTGTTGAAGATACCGTGCTACCAACTGGTAATATCAAAATTGACAAAGGAACCAATATAACGGTACCAATTTACGAACTACATCACGATCCAAAATATCACCCGGACCCAGAAGTATTCAATCCAGAAAGATTCTCGGCAGAGAATAAGAAAAACATTTTAGACATAACCTATATGCCATTCGGGAAGGGAAACAGGAATTGTGTGGGAATGAGATACGCCCAATTGCAAGCTAAAACGGGTCTGGTGCATTTAATACGTAACTTTTCATTTAATACGAAAATACTAGAGGGTGGTCTTAAATATCGTAAGGAACAGGTTCAAGTAAGAATAACAAATGTGGATATTGAAATTATCCCACGGCGATAGTGTAATAATTAATCATTTATCGTAAGTTAACTGTAGTTCACTATAGTGATAATATTATTCTATTGTAAGCATCCTTATTTGTACTTATGTCATTTGTCAATTGGCTATTTGACAGTTTTCGGAAAAATACTTAAAAATGTACGTAGGTTCATTTTATACCTCTTACAATTAACTTTTTCTCAAAAAAAGCGTTATTTATTAGAAAAAAATACATTTTTAATACATTAATTTTAAATTCGCGCGAAAACAGCCGGTCACGTGACATTTGCTAGCTGTGACGTCACAGCTCAGCTCAAAATAAAACAAAGTTAACTATACGACGCTCCAAGTTTCATTTAATTTTAAGTGGAAAGTTTACAGCTTCTTTAATGCAATTGTGGAAATTACAAGCTACAAGACGTGTGTAGAACAATACAATACAATAAATAATAAGTAATTAATATCCTGACAAATTGTATAAACACATTCCTATATACTATATTACCTATGTCATAATTTAAACGTCGAAAGCAGTGGTTAGAGTATCTGCCGAGAGCCGGAATTTAAATCGGATAAATATCTGCGGTATTACTTTGTGAAGACCACTTTGATGTTCGTGTTTTGAAGAAATCAACTTAAAACTCTGATCTACCAAAAATGAATTAACCTAACCTGACATTTTCTTCATAAAACATGACAAAATTAAAATAAATTATATTTCTGTCACTTTACAGCAGCACTTTCATAGGTCTTAAACACGAGACCTAAGTACTATTACTTACTTTGTTTATTTCGGTACTTACATGGAAGTTATAATACATTACGAAATTAGGCAGTGCAAAAGTTTACACGCAAATAAATTTGCAACCATAAATGAATCGACTTTAGGCAGATTTGTACTATCAGCTGTAAAGCATATATAATCCCATTTCATTTAACCGCTCACAATCACAAATCGAAGTATATTACTGTTAATTTTCTCAACAATACGCAAACGTTAGTACACACGACGTTTTTTTTTTTGAAATATGACGTCACACGGGGCTCCATCATGACCGCCCGCGTTTTGCTTCTTGTAATCCACAGATAAAAAATCTCAAATTTGTTTTGCAAAAATAAAATATTTACAATTTATTTTAATGCAAAATACATATTGTATAATTATTGTTAACCCACAAGCTACCAAATCTAACATATTTCATATTTTATAGTTACAGCTGTCAAGTAGCCAATTGGATAACTGGGAAGAATAAGCTTGATGGTGTTAATGTTAAAAATATTGAAGAGCATATAAATGGGGTTAAGTATAAACAAAGATATAATAGATTTAAAAAAGACAACTAGGTATAATGAATACTGAATTAATCTTATCTAACTTCTTACTAAAAATTTTAGACATAATCTATATGCCATTCGGGAAGGGAAACAGGAATTGTGTGGGAATGAGATACGCCCAATTGCAAGCTAAAACGGGTCTGGTGCATTTAATACGTAACTTTTCATTTAATACGAAAATACTAGAGGGTGGTCTTAAATATCGTAAGGAACAGGTTCAAGTAAGAATAACAAATGTGGATATTGAAATTATCCCACGGTAATGAATGAAATACACGGTGATAATGTAATGAATAATCATTTATTGTAAGTTGTAATCATTTATTGTTTATTATACAGTGTACCAATTTTGAATAAAGAACTGCACTTGAACTAAGTGCAGTTTGTGCAGTGCATTAAGTATTTTTAATCTAAAGTTCAAAATTCGAATCTATGTATGCCGAACGTAAACTAAAACTCACTCTATCAGAAATCTCACGATAAAACTAAAATAAAATATAACTCGCGAAACTACCAAAAATCGCTGAACATACAATATGGGGTATTTTCCGATAGGTCTAGGTACGAAGAATGTAATTTTTTTTTCTTTGGACGTCACTATTTGGACCATACTGTATAGGTGTGTAAAGTCTATCTATCTGGCCTTGGCCAGTATGGTGGACTACGGACTATCGCACATGTAGCCGCATGCACTGAAGGTATCGTTCTGTCACCTCTTTATAGCACTTCAGTAGTACTTCAGAGACTTTATGACGTCATCGACACTACGGCGCCTGCTAGATGTGGCATCAGCTTTATTGTACTAAAATAGGAATATACAGGATGGATCGCAGAAGCAATAAGCGTGCGTAAAAAACAATTTTAGCCAATCTATCATACTTCATACAAATATTCGTCCAATTTTCTTATATTTAAGTATATCTATCTATCCATATAAAACACAAAAAAAAATCTACCTAGTATGTTCGATAAAGGCCTTGAAACCATCCAACCGATGTTCCCAAAACCGGTTTCATTAGAAAAACAATAATGTGAAGATGGTTGTAAGATCGTTTTTTTTTTGTTTTGTTTAGCATAGTAGGAGCACACGCCGGGTATCCGCTAGTTATAGATATTTTAAGAGTTTTGCATCCATTATTTTTTTATTCTATGCCTTATAGTCTGAAATTACTAAATCCACACAAAGAAGGCGCGGTTGAAAGCTTACATCTTGAGAAAACTATCGTCACACACATTTAAACTTACCACCCTGTATATGATGCTATTTCATCTTCGCGCGTGTCAACTGGTCAGTGTACTAGATCTCAATGCCCAGACGAGACAAGCTTTTGAGTGAATGAATAACACGCACATAGATTTAATACTTGTGTGATTTTACCAGAATTGGAATACTTTGAGTGATTTGTGTGCAGTTTATATTCCTATAATTCAGATAGCTGAAATCTATAATTCAGAAGCCCCTTAGAATCGGCTGTAAGTACCTAAACCCGATATTCAGTTTTCAGGTAGGTAATATAGGCAGATATGTAGTAGGTAAGTAAGTACTTAAATAACATAAATAATATTTATTAATAAATTATCTACCTATATTATTTTTAAAATAATAATTTAAGCATTTTTTTCTTAATAATATTTGTAATTTAGTAATCCCTCGTCAATTTATCGAATTTGATATATTTTTTTAATTGAACCTTATCTAAAATTCACGAATTTGCTCTAAATTTAAACAGGCTTTAATTTAATTTTCAATCAAAAACGCAATGAATCACTGTAAAGTAAAGAGATTAAAATCGTAGCATATTTTCTTAAAGGTAGGTATTTTATTTGGAACATTCAACTATTTATGGACACTTGGCAAATTATCCGTGTATTGCGTTTTTGTTCAGATCGTACTACCAATACCTACATAAGACTACCCTCATTATAATGTAAAGATAAATTAATGGTTTGCTTGGAATGGTACATTATAAACTAATTTAAACTTAATCCTGTACGCTTAAAATGCTAAATCTTATTTACGTAATGACGTATTTTATTTTAGCCTGTAAGTTTCATATCAGTGAATTGTAAAATTATTTTTGAATACACATCTACATTATCATCTTAAACCAAAGTTATTATCTTTTACGTCACATACCTAGAGTGCTATTTGATAACACAAATTGTGTTAGTATCAGTGTATCGATGAAGCCGAGTATAGTATGCATTTACAAAACTAGTATCTTATAGAGAGCACGCGTCTCTCGTATCAGGTAACTAGATTTTATTCCTACTGAGAAGATCCAGCAGGAAAGTCGGAGGTTATTGTGATATATTAAGAATACTCCAATAAAATACGAGTAGGTACAATAGGTAAGTAGGATAATACCTAATCTATACTAATATTATAAATGCGAAAGTTTGGATGGATGGATGGATGCATGTATGGATGGTTGTTACTCAATCACGCCAGAACAGCTGAAAGGATCTGGATGAAAGGCACAGAAAATAAAACCTCAATCCAAGCGAACGAGGTCGCGGGCATCAGCTAGTAATATAAAAAGTATAGGTAGGTACAAAAATAAATGCAGTCCCAAACCACAAACATGGCTGTAGCTATTATATAGAAGGGCCGTGGAGAGTAGCAGACACACACAATTTGTGGCATTTATCTAATTTATTAGCTAGTACTTATTAATTAATTACATTCTCAACTATTAATTTAAGCACGTGATTACATTGTAATGTTTACTAAAATCATAATTTATCCATTACCCCCCATGGGGTCATTACACCCCATTGGGGTGTAATGTGATTTGAATTTCGAAAGATCCCGCATCCAAAGAAAATTCTGTTCATTCCAAGTATTGCTATCTCGCCTCGACATACGACGGCGTCCCTCTCACATTTTGCTATCTCGCTTCGATGAGTGATGGCGTCCTTTTCGCCCGAACCACAGAATAAAGATTGTTAAAAATTCCCTGCAACACTTATTTCCAAAACGTTCTATATTAAGGCGTTTTTGAAATTGCATATTTATTTAATTTAAAATTCAAATATCGAGTGACGAAGATAGCTGGAGTAATTTAACTCCGGAAATTAAATTAGATGCTCAAAAGATAGATGATAAACGATTTGCTCCCAGACTTCTGAAGACAGATATTTACCTAAAAGCATACGAAGATTCCTGCAAATGGAAAACTACAAAACTACGGTGAAAATTGCGTAATTTTAGGGGCCGTATCGCTAGTCTACTTTCAAGATCTATCATAATTTATTTATTCATTCATTGGCATTTTTAGTTATTGAAAATAGATAATTAGGATAAGATAATATTATACTAAATACCTAATCTTTTAATTAGCCTTGATTTTATTGGCTCGCGAGGTGTGAAAATTGGAGTAGGTATTCAACGCAGGGGTAATGCTGTCTTTGTTTTGGGCGTCCCTAAACCCCGCGCTTCACTCAGGATTCTAGATGCAACACCCTCGCTACGCTCGGGAGTTTATCCCGGCGCCCGTGACGTAAGACACTGCAATACCCCCATGTTGAATAATCTACTAATATGGATTATTGAATATTAAATATAGGATCCCTCAAATATCCACATCCCCTGTTAGTTTTAGGTTGAATAACCATTTTAAACTATCGATTAAAGTAAATAAGTCGGACTTTGATGGCGTCACAATTCAATATATTATAATTTTATACAAAATCCCATACAAGAATAAACAAAAAAAATTGAAAATAATAATAATTATTGTCGTCAAGCGCAAGCGTAATTATTATGCTTAGTGCAAAGCAATGATGAGGTCTAGGTTGGAACGCGCTTGCCTAGAAGATGCCTACTTAGTTACTCTTGCCTCGAAGGTAGGTACTTATGTGTGTGCAATGGCGTGCGGTTTATAGAGGCATAAAAGCACTGCTTGCCCAAATAGGAATACTTCAATGTTAATTTTTCATCGTGACAGTCAGTAAATAGGTATTCTGACTAACTAATGTGAGTAATGCCTACCCTAGCTTCATACCCTGTGCACACTACTCAGTGTGTGTGTGGTTATACTTAAATTTGTGGAACGTTACCTATAAGAAATATTTCTTACCAAACCGTAACATCTTCCATTGTTACAGGCATGGTGGGTTTCACGAGACAATGGGACGCCACGTGTCCGCGGGAGTGGGACAGGTGGGAGGACGACGGCGTTACCTGGATCATCCAGGACCTGGCGCCCGAAGACGATGACAAAGCGCTGCACATCCTGGTTAACGACTTCCTGCCTGACGAACCTCTGTGCACTCATAGCAGTACGTATGATAACACGGATCAACACAAAATTTGACTTTAACTCTATAGCATAAATTTCGATATTTTAGGTCGTAATTAGACGAAAAAAAATATATGACATGAAAAAGTTCGCTTTTGTATTTAGGAGATTTTGTATTTATCAGCATCATATTTACACGTTCGCGACGACATTTTAAGTTTTTCTAGACTTGTAGATACAAAACACCATCATCATTGTTTATCACTCGAGTGCCATTTAACAGCACTATAGGAATGTGAACCTATGTGAACGTGAAAGCCCCTCTGATCGCGATTTTTATAAGAACTAGCTGATACCCGCGACTTCGTTCGCGTGGATTGAGGTTTTTTAGTTCCCGCGGGAACCCTTTAATTTTCCCGGATAAAAATTCCAGACTATAATCTGTCTCTTTAAAACAAACCCGAATAGAATAGAATAGAATAGAATATTCTTTATTTGCATAATGTGTGTAGGAATACATAAGATGTTAATTCTAATAAAATAGTCCAGCACATTAGCCGTATCGGCGTACAAATATTATAAATAGGCAATTGAGGTTAAATTCAATATTCCGACTTTGTTTTATTTAAATGAGTATTATACCTACTATAACTATCACAAAAGCAAACTTTATAAATACCAAAAAAAGGTATTTTCTTTTCGTTTTTGTACTTAATTAACCAAAAAATCATAAAATAAACTTTAGGACAAAGAACGAATTTTTTTTTGTGGAGTCGTGTCTACCTACCTGATGCCCGCGACTTCGTCCGCGTGGTGTGAGGTTTTTAATTTTCCGGGATAAAAAGCCTATGTGTTATTCCATACTATAATTTATTTCTGTGCCAAATTTCATTCAGATCCGTCCAGCCGTTCTGGCATGATTGAGTAAGAAACATCCATCCATCAAAACTTTCGAGATTAGTATAGATTATCTTTTGTTGCTCTCTGAGGAAACTCATAAAGATAATGATGTGGACTATTTGCTATTTACCTACATAGTTAGGTGATATTTTTAGTAATAGAATAGATAGTAATCTATACTAATATTATAAATGAAAGAAAGAAAGAAAAATCTTTATTTGAGCCACTTCTGCACAGAAATAAACTTAAAATAACTAAGCACTTACATGCAAAATCAACACTTTGTATTGTACAGCAGTGCAACAAACATGCTTGTGTTGGAAATAATCTGGTCAATATGTGTACCTACAGTGTACCTAAATTGAATAAATGATTGATTGATTGATAATAAAAGCACTGGTAAAAGTTTATATGAATAAAAAATATTTGAATATTTCTTTTACAGAACTTACCGAAGAGCCAGAGAGCGTGGCCAGTATGGAGAGGTTCTGGCGCGACTGTCTGGTGCAGAGAATGTCTCTCGGCTGCTATACTGTGACCAATGGGGAGAAGCAACTAGTAGCTCTCAATGTTTGCGTCGTTGACACGATTGACGAAAAGACACCAAGCACACCGGTCAGTAATAGAACAATATTTTTTTCATCCCACCATCTCGGAAAGAGTATATTTTTACTCTTCGATATCTGAATGCAAAAGCCGTTATTATCCTCTTGAGGATAAAGTAAATTGAATTTAGAACATCGTGTGCACGTTAGTAAATAGGCACCTACCTATCACTCGTCTATGAAGTTTGTGAATTCAAAACATCATTTAAAACCTATTTACTTCTACCTCTATGGTGCCGAATTTCCATACAACCGTTTTTAATTTGTTAAAAACTCACACTCGTAACCTTCTTGGTGTACTTTTTTAATTTGCTTTGCGCGCACCATTTTCTTTCACGTCATATTATCTTGTGATTTTTTTTGCATTGTCATTTCCTCGCTGAGGTGGGATGAAAAGTTACGTGTTGCACTCGAGTGAAAAGATTTTTCACCTCGTGGCCCTGCTCTTTTGATTCCCTCGCTGACGCTCAGGATTCTAATTTTTGAATCAGTCGCTACGCTCGTGATTCAATTTTAGAATCCTTCGCTTGCTCGGTCATCAAAATTGAGCACGCAGTTAAAAAACAACTTTTCACTCTTGTATAACAAATAACTATTTCCTGCTAAAGATTTTTGTTAAAGTTCGGTCCGATAGGTTAGATTTTCATACAAATTACAAAGCCCTATTTTAATTTACAAAAAACATTTTTAGCGGATGCCTTAGATGTAGATAATAATAGAGCTATCTGTATGCCAAAATTCAGCCCGATCGTCTGGTTTGAGCTGTGCGTTGATAGATCAGTCAGTCACCCTTTCCTTTTACCCGGTGACAGCGTCGCTAGTAGATAGGTACATGGTACCTAGTAGGTACCTAGTTACCTGTGTAGCTATATTGAAAATAAAATAAAAACAATAAAATTGTAAGTTGGACTGCCTTTATAGCAGTGAAAACGAATATTTAAATATATATTTTTTTAATTAAAAAAATAATTAAATTAATTAAAATATAAACCTTAAAACTAAGGCATTAAAGTTTAATTATAGATACCTAATGTAGTATATTTATATTTAAAACCCTTTGTCTTCGTAATAACGCGAGCATATCGGTGTTCACGAGCATGTCGGAGCAAGGTCACAGTGTCGGTGATGGTGTCGGTGACGCGAATCCACAAGTTTACCTCCTATCAAAAAGTGCTCAACGCGGCTAAAGAAGTTTTCACTTAAAAAAAAGGCACAAAAATTTGTTTCAATCTTGGCCACCGGGCCAGATTTTGTGGGGCTGTAGATTTCGTTGGAATTTCTTGACATCCTTTGGTCTAGGAATAAAGAGGGTGCCTTGCATATAGAGGGTACAAGAAACTCGGCGGTTGCTCTTTTTTCTCGGAAGGAACCGGGGAAAGACGTAGACCTTGCTTTTCATATTGGAAAATGAACAATACATGATTCTCTACAAAGATTTGTTAAAATATGAAAGCGAGAGGTAATTATACTTCGTCGCTTCATTCGAATGTGCGGCATGCATATAATTATGATTATAGAACTTCACTTTGTAAGTTCGTTTATGCTTCGTCGCTTCATTCTTCAGTTATAATTTATTAAACAGGTACTTTTTATTAGGTAACTCTATCTGCAAATGAAGCGACTCATATAATTAGGTATGATATAACTTTTTAATCACTAATTAGTAGGTAAGAGTTTTTATGTTTAAAAATTGCACCCGAGGGGTAAAACCGAACTGTTTAATACTGTTTGCAGATCGAGGGTGCAGCCTGGAAGAACGTGTACGGTGCTATGGAATATGTGGAACAGAAATGCGACCCGTTCAAATACCTCAAATTGGAGAAAGTACTACACGCGCTCGGTCTATCCGTCACACGGGAATACCGCGGCAAAAGGCTGGGCAGCAGGATTTTAGCCGCTAGGTGAGTAAAACCTACCAGCGCCTGTGTTTCCTGCCATGTTTAACTTAGGTACCTTCAAGGCAAGAGTGAATAGGCTCCTTCTAGGCAAGCGCGTTCCAACCTAGACTTCATCATTGCTTTGCACTAAGCATGATTGTCGTCAAGCGTAAGCCAACTTGCAATATTAAAAAAAATACCTGTTCCTTCCGATTTACTTAATCTCCGCTGAACTGAACAAATAGATTAACACCTCACGCATCAAAATCGGCTCAGTAGTTTAGACGCTACGATGAAGCATATTTAGTTAGTCTATGAAACGGGGCGGTTCCTTGTATGGTGTCCCCTACATTAAATACCATGCGGAAGTTAGGTATTTAGACCTAAAACTTACCTTATATTTTTGACTGAATAATTTCTTAATGAGTAAATTTTATTTTCCAAAATAAAATGGTTTTTCGCAGTGCGAACGCTAAAAGTCAGGTTTTTGTTTTCCAGGAGGCCGCTAAGCCTGGCGAACGGTATAAAGGCCACAGCGACTGTGTTCACGGGCCCCGCATCACAGAAATCGGCTGCAAGATGCGGGTTCAGTACAATTTGCACTGTCTCCTTTAAGGAGTTGGCTGAAAACGGACTGAACTACCCTCGCGACGACAGTATTGTTATTAAGCTTATGGTTATGAGATACGATGATTAGTTAATGTATATCAACAACTTTTTTTAATTTATAGACTAGCGCTTGGCTGCAATCAGACTTGCTGGAAGAAGTGATGCAGCCTAAGGTGGAGCGCGCTTGCCTAGAAGATGCCTCTTCACTCTTGATTTGAAGCCAACAACGATTTATTATGTCAAAAAATGAGGTTGTTTTGACGCTAATATAATCGATTGCTCACTACGATCAATCGAAATTGAAATAGTCCCACCAACTTATCTGGCCCGGTGACCAATCATATCAGCAACCCTTTATCAAACTTAAAAACGCACTTCTAGTATGGAAGTTGTATGAAAATCACAATAGTGACGTCAAATTTGAACGCACTTTTTTCATTTAATCTATATTTTAAAATGGTTATCAAACTTAAAGATAACCGAGGATGTGAATTTTATATTAATTAATAATCGGTTAGAAATAATTTATTTTTGATAATATAGGCATTATCCCTATTGGTACTACTTTTATGCCTGTTTAGTTTATGTTTTTATTTTTAATATATATCTACTAGCGACGCCGTCACCGGGTCAGATAAGTTTATGGGATTTTTAGACTAAGGGCCTACGGGTCTCTTCTTATCCCGCTTTTATTAGCTTCACCTGTAGCAGTCAGATCGCTTAGTATACCTATGTTGAAGCTTGAAGCACCAACTTAAGGAATTTGTTGTGAAAATATGAAAAACTATAAATATTTGATGGTAAAATATAAAAAACTTACTAAATTGTAATTCTTTGACTTTTCCGTTGCATACTTTATTACAATAATAGGGATCATTCAGGTCTATATTCTATAAGACAGTCGGTAGACAGTGTTCGACCGGGTTGGGAGGCACGTCCTCAGTGAGGTAAGAGCTGAGAAGCACTGGCGGAAACAAAGGGATACGCTTCATACTCCTTAAAAATTAAAAGTCGTTACAAACTTTTCCATCGCATACTTTATTACTATAATAGGTAAAATAAACTCTATGAACAGATCATTTAGGTCTATAATCGGGTAGACAGTGTTCGATCAGATTGGGCGGCACGTCCTCAGTGAGGTAGGAGCTGAGAAGCACTGGGGGACACACGGGGATACGCTTCGACACGAGCCACGCAGCGTCGCGGTCTGAGAGCGGGTAGCGTTTTATGTCGGCAAAGCATACTTGAATACTGTCGTCTGTATATGGTGGCCTGGAAGAGAGGAAAATATATTAGTGCTAACGCATTAACCCAATTATTTATGAATGATAGGAGTAAAAGATAGACGCGATGTGTGGGGACTTGACAGAGCTGGTTAGCCAATGAGATGTTTTTATAGGCTTTAAGCTTTCATCCTAGTTTGATTTTGTAAAACTACAAAATCAAACTATTTTTAATTAAATCAAACTATTTGTAAAACTACAAAATCAAACTATTTTTAATTAATTTGTAGTTAAAAAGCCATGCCAAAATGGCCCAGACAGAAGCGAAGTTCTATTTCGCTCACTCATTTGGAGAACAATTTGCCCTTCTCAAGTAATGAAGTGCGTTTGACGCCTTACTTCAAATTGCTAAAATGGATTACAACAAGTACTCAATCGCAGTCAAGGCTAACTTGTTGTGAAAAAAAATGCCAGCGAAGGGTCCCGGGTAACCCGCAGCAAATTGCTGACTATTCAACAATGGGGATATATATAAGACACTCACTCGTCACCTACAGAAGTTCTCTCTCCAGCTTCCAGTAAACGTTTGCTCACAATAATAACGCCATCATGCCAGCAAAAGGGTCCCGGGTGACCCACCGCGCATCTAAATGGCTGACTATTCTACAAAAAGGACATACATGTATTATGAGACACTCGCTCATCGCCAACATAAGTTCCCTCTCCAGCTTCCAGCAACCTCGTCAGTAACCGTTTTCTGGCAGCCGGTACGTGCAATAACGCCGCCATGCCAGCAAAGGGTCCCGGGTGACCCGCATTGCGATAAGATTGCTGACTATGCTACAAAGGGGACATATATGATACACTTACTCGTCACCCACAGAAGTGCCCTCGCCAGCTTCGAGCAACCTTGTCAGTAATCGTTTCTTGGCAGCCGGTATGTGCAATAAAGCCGTCATGCCAGCGAAGGGTCCCGGGTGACCCGCCGCGCGATTAGATCGCCAGCGATGCGCCGCTCGCCCCAGGGTCTTTTCTGCCCCGGATAGTGGTGGCAGACAAGTTGCGAGTGGGTTGCCCCATTCGTATTCTTCTTCCTGTAAAACATATCAAAGAGCAATAAAGGTCATGTCATCTCTAATAAATAAGGATTTGCGAATTATTCTGCTATAAATTGACATCCTACTAAATAATAGAAACGCGAAAGTGTGTCTATTTGTTCCTTCAATCTCGCCGCAATGGAGGAAAGGGTCGAATTGATTTTTGCATGCGTATAGAGCTCTCGGGCATTGCTCGCGATATTTTTCTTCACTGTTTAAAGCAAGTAATTGAAGCAGGCAATAATTTAACGCACATAACTCCGAAAAGTTAGAGGTGCGTGGCGCGTGCCCGGAGGTCGAAGTCGTGACTCCGTATAGGTCGGGTGTCTAAAACACTACGATATCACCGTTTTCATCTTCTAATCTGGGGCCATATTGCCAACGCTCAAAGCCATTAGAATCCTTATTTTAGGAATGTCAAGGTATGTGTCATAAAACTGTGATAATGTGATGTCTCATATAGACAATTTTTTTTCGCTTACATTGCAAACGCTGGCTGAACCCTATGAGATAGATTAAAATAATGTACTACAGTACTGTACACCTTAAAAAAGTCTACAGAAGATGTGTGGCCTCCAGGTCAAGTTCACCCCTCATAACTCCCTTCCCCCGAGGAAGCCATACTCACTGGTAGGAACTTCCCGGCCGCTCGACTCCTGGCCACATAAGCGGGATGCAGCACCCATTTCCCAGCAGCCACAGAGCCCAGCATCTTCTCGCTGCGGCCGGGCGCCGAACACAACAGATGCGTGGCCTCCAGGTCCAGCTCACCCCCTTCGGAAACCTCCCCGCTGAGGAAGCGGATCATTTCCGTTATCTCCTCGTGGTTCTGGAACACCCAAACTCAAATATTTCAATGAAGGAACTAGAAATTTAATAGGCATGATGACTGATTTTGAAAAATGGTCAGATTATGTTCGGAAGTATCTAAATCTACTATTTCGAAAAAATATCTTATTTCAGCAGAAAAATAAGGTTTGGTAGATAATATTGGCATTTGAAATTTAAATTTTAAAATTCACGCCAAAACGCTCCCCGGTGTCATGGCGTCGTTTGTGACGTCACTATTATTTTTACCAATGGACTATGTGCAGTGTGCAGTAAGCAATAGTGTGATTGTCAAAACTCGAAAACAAACTATTGTGACGTTATTCGCTTCTTGGTGTTTTAACCAATATGGCGGATTGCTGTATTTTATAATTTTATTTTATCAAAATAAATACGTTTTTTATAATCCATGAATCCTATTTCATTAGATAAATATTCATAATTTCATTGATTCTTGGTTACTGTCATCATGCCTATTCGCTATAATCCGCGACAATAGGATATAATAATGATTGTAAAGTCTTTACAATCGTGCATTGTCGAGTCAACATCTCCTGAAGATGCTCTGGTGTCGTGAGTGAAACGTACGCTGAGAATAATTTGGAAGATTTCTGTGGTGTGGTGAATATCGTGGGCTATAAGTGCAAGATAATACACTTCCTTCATTATCATGGACTTCCACAAAATAACGCCTGCTTCTATCCAATATTTCAACAAGAGATCTGACAATTGATCTTTGGAAGTCATATATATAGCGTAATTCAGAGAAAACATAGTTATCACGGTTCAGGCTCTTCAAGTTCTTCGTGCGCTCCTTTAGTTATGGTGCGGACTGCTAAGACCGCCATAAATTAAACTCAAATATTTCAACTAGGGATCTGGAACTAATTAAAAGATTTATCGATCATTTATTCAAGGAAAAAGTACGACGACCATCCTAAGATACAAAAAGTACATAACTTTAGGTTTTCAGCACATGGCACGCATTCATGATTAATCGTCAGAAAAAAGAATCATTTATTGGAAATAGAGCTTTTTTCGTTAAATGCACGAAAACCGACAATTTTTTGTAAACCCATAGACCATAACAATATCGTCAAAAATTAAAAAAACAGCGGCCATCTTGGATTCAAGTTGGACACCATTTTTGCGCTATGGATCAAATGAGAAGGTAAAGGTAATGTAATGTAGTGATTCCCAGCTTTCTTGTGAGGCCTATAGGCAACTTATATCCGATATAAATTCTACTAGATGATGCCCGCTACTTCGTCCGCGTGGATTGAGGTTTTTTGGTTCCCGCGGGAACTTGTATACTTCCAGACTACAACCTATCTCCGTGCTAAATTTCATCCAGATCCCTTCAGCCG
Organism: Erebia aethiops; assembly: GCA_923060345.2. NCBI lineage: Eukaryota > Metazoa > Arthropoda > Insecta > Lepidoptera > Nymphalidae > Erebia > Erebia aethiops. The sequence continues at coordinate 27,449,611 of OV281084.1, read as the reverse complement.
TTTTGGCATGATTGAGTAACAAACAGCCATCCATCTATCCATACTGTCGCATTAATAATATTAGTATAGGTAGGAATTTGCTCACTTCGACATTTGAAGACAGCATGAATCTCTTGATTTGCTTCGTCGGAGTTGTGTCGTCCCAGCCCACTGTGTTTGGTTGGGACTCCGGACCGGCCTCTATTTCTGGTCCTAAAGTAGATAATAATTGTTTTTTGATGCGAAGTAAAATATTTTATAGCGTTACACAAGGTTGCGGTATAACATTTTAAAGATAATTAGGAATAGAGTCCAAAAATATTTATTTAAAATTTTTCCCCTAAAATAGACGAAATGAGGCTTTCAAAGTTGAGATTTTCTAACGTCCAAAGTAGACCTCGGAAATTTACTGAAAGGCTGAGCCTGAAACTTGATCAATTATTTGAATTATATCCTGTACTTGAACAACAAATACAAAAATTAGATAAATATTATAAGGAAACGAAATTATTTAATTTTTAATGAGCTTCAGTATTTTTAACAGAACTTCACAATGATGTCAATAGATGGCGCGCGAGGTCTCAGTTCGGGGCTAACCACTAGTGTTATTAGAAGATATTACAATTGGATAAGGTCGAAATTAATCAATGCTTAAAGGTTTTGAAAACATCATAATTATAATATTTTCTACCGTTTATTTGATACATTGCATAGAGATCAAAGAGCGTTTTTGTCTGAATCGCATACGGCTTGTGACGTCAGCAGACTGACCGTGCCGTATTTCATGTTAAGGTGGATGGTACGAGCTTAGCTGTTCTGAATACTTTTTGTGTATGTGTGCGTGCGTAAACACCGAAAATGTACGACTAGCAAATAAAAAAACAAGTGTGCGTAAAGTATTCGTTTTCTAATTGAAAATATTGGTAATTTGTTCAAGATGGCAATCCAATATGATCTAAGATTTAGTTCAAATTGGATTTCCATTTTCTACAGAAAAAACTGTTTTTGAAATACCCATTTCAGCGCCATCTCTTGACAACCTAGCGCTCTGAACATCCCCCCTACCAAATTACATACGTTTCTAGTCTAAAAGAAAAAAATAAGTGAATAGTCTATCGTTAGCGTTTTAATAGCTTTCGCTAAAGCGTTAACGATTATAGAAACAGAATAAACACGAAATGTAACTTGGCAAAGAGAGCAGATCATCTTCATTGTATGGTCCGTCAAACTTATCTGACCCGGTGACCAAAATTGGAACAAATTTTTATGCCTGTTTAGTTTGTTTTTATTTTATTTTTCATATCTACTAGCGACGCTGTCACCGGTTCAGACAAGTTTGTGGGACAAAACTTAGACTAAGGGTACGGGTATCTTTTTAACCCACTTCTAGTAATCCCAATAGAGAGTAATAAACCCAAGCTAATAAGCTTCACCTGTAGCAGACAGATCGGTCAAAATCATCGATATATATGTAAGTACTAGATGGGCCCTTTCATAGAAAAACGCCGGGCCGCCGAGATGCGGAACGCGTTCCGCATCTGTCTTTGTTCCCGTCGTAGCGCTGTCACGATCGCTCGTCGTGCAGATAATTTGTTATTATTAAGTTAACATCTAAAGTTTAATTAGTTTGGCACTGTATAATTTTTATTTATAGGCAAGTGTTTCAATTCACAATCATACATTTCCAAAAAAACGTTATTTAATCTTCCTTTTTAATATTTTTATCCATTACGCAATCATTTAACTTCCGCGGCAAACTGTATGATTTTTTTTACTAACTGGCCAGTTAGTAAAAACTTTGGGCTTTGGGTTCCAGCCGTAGAATAGTCAGCCCAGTACGATAAAAAAATGCAATCAAGATTAGAGACGGGCAGACCGTACAATAGGCATTAATATTATAAATTAAACTCTATTTAAATTTAATTTAATATTATTATAATAATAATATGATAAAATTTATTATTGACGTGAATTAAATTTTTAACTACAATAAATTACAAGTTTTTAGCATTAGTAGTTACTGAATTATGCAAAGTGTGACGGACGGACATGTCGCGCCACAAGGGTTGTTTCCTTATCATTTTGGTACGCAACCTTAAAAATGATTTTATTTCTGTCAATTTTCGACAAAACTTCAGTATCAATAACTAAAAAATAATAAAATTTAAAAAACCCACGACGTACTGCAACTCCCCATTCAGTGGACTTTGACCTTAAAATATATCTAAGAACCTTCTCACAAGCTATACATATCTAATGCAAAAAACCGCATTATAATCCGTCCAATAGTTTTACAGGAAAGTTGTAACAAAAGTGGTAAAAATAACAACATCATACTATCATATTTTATCGTTTACCTCAGAGAGTACACTGATGTAGGTATTATTTTCAACAAGCGTATCTGTACTAATCTATGACCGAGTCATATACGTTTTCAAGCTGTCATTCAGCAATGGCGGATATTGCAAGCAAGTTCCCGCTTTTCAGACTAGATGGCGTTGATGGCGTTGCTAAAAATCGCCCACATTCTTTGTTTGACAGGGCCCGTCTATGTAAATTGAGGTCGTTGGTCAAAATGGGCTGTGACATCACAACATGGAGCGGCGTCGTATTCCTTGCTAAGTGTTCTCCATAGTACTTGGGTTGACAACAGCCGAGTCTATGACAGAGCTGACAGCGCTGGAAGCGCTTTATGTCTGAATCGCGTACGGGTGGTGACGTCACATCTTGTCAAATATCTTTACAGTACCTGGGTTGACAGCGGCGGAGTCTGGGCCGGCCGGTGAGCGCGGCACTTGCAGCGCTTTATGTCTGAATCGCATACGGGCTGTGACGTCACAACGAGCGGCGCCATCTTGTCAAATATCTTTACAGTACCTGGGTTGACAGCGACGGAGTCTGGGCCGGCCGGTGAGCGCGGCACTTGCAGCGCTTTATGTCTGAATCGCATACGGGCTGTGACGTCACAACGAGCGGCGCCATCTTGTCAAATATCTACAGTACCTGGGTTGACAGCAGCGGAGTCCCTCGTCCGCTTCCGCAGCAGACTAGGCCGGCCGGTGAGCGCGGCGCTTAGCTGCTGTAGCTGAGCGTCCACCGCCGCCGGCAGCGAACTGCTAGCGCTCGAAGCGCTCACAGCGCTCGAAGCGCTTTTTGTGCTGTCGTTAGCTCCTGATACGTTGAGGCCGCCGGGGCACTATTTAAAAAGAAATAGTTTTTGTAGTCCAAGAGGTGGCGAGCCAGATGAGTCCCCGAACACAACACCAGCTACAATTATTGGGCAGAAGCAGGCGTTACTTTGCGGAAGTCCATGACAATGAAGGAACTAGAAATTTAATTCGCTATAATCCGCGACAATAGGTAAATCTATGTGGTACAGCATGTGTCCTGCAGCTAGACACTAGAACAACTTCAGGAGATGTTGACTTGACAATGCACGATTGTGAATTGTCAAGTCAACGTCTCCTGAAGATGCTCCGGTGTCGGAGTGAAACGTACCTTGAGGGTAGTTTGGGGAATTTCTGTGGTGTGGTGAATACATACAAATCTAAAAGCAAATATAATGAAGTGAGAAACAAAGGTTTTTTAAAACCTCGATGAACTGTTTGGCGGCCATTATTTAACACGGACAGAAGTAACGTTTGCATTTTAAAAGATCTAAGTTACCATCAACTATCAAGTCACGTCTCGCATGCAAGTGTGCGCGTGAGTACCAGTGCTTAAAATGTGTAGTTTTTGTTTGATTCTAAATTTTTACTATGATTACCTGTTCTTCATTGAACTTCGCCATTTTCGGTGGGGGAGTTTCGGCGTCCTCCTAAACAATAATAAGTTTTAAATAATTAAAAACATTTTTAGAAACAAGCTTTTATCGGCCACTATATTGAATTTAGTGTGACGTCATTTTATTTTTACATATAATAGCTTGTAAAAAACATTCAATACACAAGTTACGTTTTCGAACGTGGTAAACTTAAGTTTGCTAACCATTTTAAACTATAGATTAAAGAAAAAAATGCGTTGAAATTTCATGACTATGTATTTAATACAAACTTCCATACTACAAGCACGTTTTTAAGTATGATAAAAAGTAGCTGAGTTACTTGGATTTTAAAGTTATAATATGCATGAATTCGGAAGTTATAAGGCTGACACAAATTCACCCGAGCAAACTCAAAGGCCTGGCTGATAAACAATAAAAATTCTTTCCAAAAAACCGACTTCCTCCGGTAGAAGTCAAATTATTTTTTACTTTACAGTGGCTTTGGAAGTCGGTTTTTTGGAAAGAATTTTTATTTTTAACTTTTTAGTGTCAGGGTTGAGGATTTGGAGTCAGAATTTATGGGACCACCTTGAGAGCTTCCTCTAACGACTGAAAAATAATTTTCAAATCGGTTCAGAAACCACGGATATATGCACCGACATACATTATAAAAATAAAAAACGCGCCGAATTGAGAACCTTCTCCTTTGTGGAAGTCGGTTAAAAAGAAAGATAAATATTCAATAAATAGATGAACTTACTCCTAGATGTAGCTTCCTAGGAACCGCGGGATGGTCTGAGGGCGGGGTTGGTGCGTCCGAGTTGAATTGTGCCAGAAAACGATTCCGGATCTCGGATAGAGGCTGCGTACATAAAAATTATTAGCTGCAGTTATGTGCACTAACAGATAAACAATTGTGATTGTGGAAACTCATGAAAAATATAGTAATTTACTGGATCTTTGTAACGAAAAACGAGAGACGATGCCCGCAAGTAGGTTCGCGTGGATTAAGTTTTTGATTCCCGCAGAACTCCTTAACTTTCCGGCATAAATATGCCTATGTCTTTCCCCGGGATAAAACTTTTCCCTGTACCAAATTTCAACAAAATCAGTTGAACAGATGTGCCGTTAAAGCGTAGCATACAGAAAGGCAGGCACACTTTCGCATGTATGATATTAGTATGGATTAAAGGCCACGGGTAATCTCAGAAATTACTGTACGGATTTAAATACGGTTTTCACCAATACAAAATTCGGATTTTCGAAGGAAGGAAGTTATGAATGTTTTGCGAAAATAAATCCATCAACGAGAAGTCATCTGGCTATAGAATGTCTGTGCCAACCGGGAGAAGCCGGGGTGGGTCGCCAGTATGATTTCCCAATCGTTTCAAGCAATATGTTACCTAGATTTCGTTCTTTGACTTTATGGCAATAAAAAAAGGATTTATTTCTTCAATAGGCAGTGACCGCCCGCAGATTTCAAAAAATCCAACCTTATATTCCTTGTCTATAATGTCTATGTCTTATAAAGGGATCCTCTGTACAAAATTTCAGCTTTCTAGATCCAATGGTTTGGGCTGGGCGTTAATGAATCAGTCAGTGAGTCAGTCAGGACTTTTCTCTTTATATGTATAGATTATAAACATAAAGGAATTTTAAAATAGAACAAGGTGTAAAAAGCTTACAGTAGCCTGGCTTCTTTCTTCAGTAGGCGTTTGCAGCTTGGAGGGCAAGTCTTGGACGACCTTCCACAGACACTTCCTGGAGTCGGGCGACAGTCGGCCCGTCCCCGGTCGGAGTATCGCCCCGAACGCGCTGTCCGGCGTTTCAGTCTTTTTCTCGACTGTGAGATTTTTAAACTATGTTGAATCATTGGGTCAACACAAATGTCAATTTTAGATATATCTTTTTAAGTCTTTAGAATCGTTGTGATTTGAAAATTCGATGAAACGAAAAAGCGACACCAAAAAGAGAAACATATTCATAATAGGATTTAGAGAATGAGATAGAATACAATTTATATTTATCTCACTCCCTCGTAGGCTACTTTTCTGAAGTTTCACTTCTGCCGTGCGTAAATTGTACACACACGCTTTTTTTTCTTTTTTTAATATAAACAGCAAGGAAACGAGCACATAATTTTTGACGCATTTTTTTAATTAATTTATAGCTTGGCTGCAATCAGACTTGCTAGAAAGTGGTGATGCAGCCTAAGGTGGAGCGCGCTTGCCTAGAAGATGCTTATTCACTCTTGATTTGAAGGTATATCAAGCTATATTAATAAGTGGAGAGGAAAAAGTAAGCCGGAAGGGCATTCTATATCCACCGAAGCCAATGCATCAAGCTGGTACTTGGCAGAGCCATCCCATAAATGGCTGCACTACTCCATACACAACCAAATCTGAGTTTCTTTTTTAATTTATTGTTGCCATGATGGTAAATGACCATGCAGACTAAGATGGTAGCGGGCTAACCTGTTAGGGGTATAACAGTTGTATTAAACCCACACCCCTAGTCGGTTTCTACACGGCATCGTACCGGAACGCTTAATCCCTTGGCGGTACGTCTTTGCCAGTAGGGTGGTAATTAGCCACGGCCAAAGCCTCCCACCAGACCAGAAAAGTTAAAGAATAGGCATGATGACAGTAACCAAGAAGCAATGAAATTATGAATTTATCTAATGAAATGGGATTCATGGATTATAAAAAACTTATTTATTTGCCTATTTCAAGTGAGATTGCTATTTCTTTGATAAAATAAAACGATAAAATACAGCAATCCGCCACAATGGATTAAACACCAAGAAGCGAATGACGTCACAATAGTTTGTTTTCGAACTTTGACAATCACACTATTGTTTACTGCACACTGCACCGAGTACATTGGTAAAAATAATAGTGACGTCACAAACGACGCCACGACACCGCCGAACGTTTTGGCGTGAATTTAAAAATTTAAATTTCAAATGCCAATATTATCTACCAACCCTTATTTTTCTGCTGAAATAAGATATTTTTTCGAAATAGTAGATACTTCCGAACATAATCTGACCATTTTTCAAAATCAGTCATCATGCCTATTGCTGATTTGATTCAATTGTCATCATTGTCTACTGTTGTAAGTCGAGTTTGAAGGATATCACTTTAACTTTTTGTACAGTTTCGTTATTCATGGAACTAACATGGGTCCACCGGCGTCCGGAGAGAGTCCGAGGGTATTTCCCCTCTCTTGATGGCTTGCAGTCTCCTGCGGGTGGTGGGGCTCAGTTTCATGAGGTTGGGTGTCGATAGCGCGTCGTCCAATGGCGGCGTTCGGAACCCTGCCTCGCCTGGTTTGGTGGTCATTCTTGCTAAATTATACTTAAAATAATCTATACTTCTATACTAATATTAGTAATAATAAAGAGGTAAAGTTTGTGACGTTGTAGGGGGTAATCTCTGGATCAAATAAACCTATTTTGAAAACTCTGGTACCATATAAAGCCTAAATATTTGTGAGTGTCATAGGCTATACATTGACCCGAAAAATTAGGGAGTTTTTAAAACTTATTTCACGCGGGCGCAGTCACGTGCATCTGCTAGTGGTAAATAAAGATTTTAATTATTTAATAATAGAGGATGCCCGCGACTTCGTCCGCGTTAAGTTTTATTGATAGCTCTTTTAATTTTCCGGGATAAAAAATAATGCCAGCCCAATGTTATTGCAAACACAAGAATCAAAAAAATATCCATAAAATTATCTAATTTATCACAATGTAGGATCGTTATTCTCTTATGATGAAACTAGCGAATGCCAGCGACTACGTCTGCGTGGTTTGAGGTTTTTTTGTTCCCGCGGAAACTTTTAATTTTCCGGGATAAAAGTAGCCTATGTGCTACTCCAGACTATAATCTATCTCTGTGCCAAATTTCAACCAGATCCGTTCAGCCGTTAGGGAGTCATTGAGTATCAAACATCCATACATCCATCCAAACTTTCGCATTTATAATATTAACTAGCTGACGCCCGCGACTTTGTACGCGTGGATCGAGGTTTTGTGGTTCCCGCGGGAACTCTTTAATTTTCCGGGATAAAAAGTAGCCTATGTTTTATTCCAGACTATAATCTATATCTGTGCCAAATTTCATCCAGATCCGTTCAGCTGTTGGGGCGTGATTGAGTAACAAACATCCATACCGACATCCATACATCCAAACTTTAATATTAGTAAGATAAGTAAGATTTATGTTCAAAAAGTGTACAGTGTACGTGATTTGAATGAATAAAGATGGAATTTGAATCGATTTCTTTTCAATACGCACCCTGTTTGGCGTCGTCCCTCAGCTCCTGCAGCCGCTTGGGCGTCTCCTGAGACTCACCACCGAAGAGCCCCTGGCGAGCCATCGCGATGTACCGCGACGCCGGCGACATGTCCGCCTCTACCGAAATTACGTGCAAATACTTATTTTCCTCGCTAGATAAAAAAAGGCGCCTTCGCTGCTTAGAACCAGTGAGCAATAGTAGTTTTTGCTCACTCAGTGAGAAAAAGTGTTTTTAGTATAAAACCAGTGAGCAAAAGTTATTGCTCAGTTGAGAAAAACAAGCAAAGACGTACCGCCAAGCGATTTAGAAGATTTTAAATCGCTTGGCGGCACGTCTTTGCCGGTAGGGTGGTAACTAGCCACGGCCGAAGCCTCCCACCAGGCCAGACCTGAGAAAATTCAGAAATTATAAATTCCTAAATTGACCCTGCCGGGGATCGAACCCGGGACCTCCGCACGTTAAGGCAACAGCGCTACACACTGCGCCACGGAGGTCGTCAAAATTCTTCCAAAAAAACCGACTTCCAAAGCTATTTTTTACTTTACAGTGGCTTTGGAAGTCGGTTTTTTGGAAAGAATTTTTATTTTAAACTTTTTAGTGTACTCTAAATCCCCACGGCTTAGGAGTGCAGTACCCTGCAGTATCATTAGTCATACCATTAGATATTTTCCCTTTAGGCGTCTGTTCTCTACTAGGCACGGAGCCTCGCCGCGGTACATTGGCAGCTTTCGGCGGCAACATGGCGTTTTCCTTGTCTACCACGTCCTTTGTTGCGTCTTCTTGTTCTATTTCTGTCTGTTTGGATGTTTGCTCTGCTGTTTGCTGTTTGGGAGGCTCTTGAGGTTTGGGGAGGACTGGTGCTGAAATGAATAAAATTTTCGAAAAATACGTAAACAAACAAAAGGACAAAAAAAACAAAAGGTAACAATACCCATGCAAGTAAAATTGCTCAAAAACGCAGGCCTCACACATTCGTAATCGCACTTTGAACTTAGCTAATTCTTAGCCAGCGCTTGAAAAACATGCCTGTAGTTGGTAGGCCAGTTTAGAGAAAAAGTGACCCAATCTCCCCCAGCATGCGTATCACACGCTTTACTTGCGGATGTGATGAGAGGTGTGGCTGTAATGGGCACTTTACGCATAATATACTCATATTATGAGAGATAGCTGCACTTTTGGCAACTATCGCCAGGAAGGCTGATTCAGTAATATGTAGATAGATAGATAGATAAATACTTTATTGCACACAAGAAAGAATAATACAAAGTTAACTATAATTAGGTAAACTAGATATGCAAATGCCTTATTGATTACTGAGCAATCTCTACCAGGCAACCCTTGGTGAGAGGATAGAACAAGATGTGTAGGGTAGTGTGGCACAATAGAATACACGTTATTATTAGTAGGTTATCAAATAATATAAAACATACTAGACGTATTATATATTTATACATTACATATAAATAAAATAAATAAATATAGGTAACAATATAATATATTATACATAAACATACATAAATAGTACATACATAATACATACATAAATTACATAATATATTATATAAATAATATTACATAAGCATAGTAACGAATTACGATAGAAATATAATTTAGTTATGGCACGACTTGGTTAAGGAAATATTCTTTGAGACTATTTTTAAAAATAGGTAAGGATTTGGAGTCTCTAATATTTTTGGGTAGAGAATTCCATAACTGCACAGAGTTTATTATCCAAAGTGGAACGCAGCTGCATATGGCGATCAACAGCACCGAGAAAGTTGAAACGTTCTTTAAGGTAGCTGGGAGTATGAGGAGCATATAGAATAGAGAATAGTAAAGAAAGAACATGAAACTTTCGTCGCAACCTAATTGGAAGCCACTTGAGACGAGCACGATACGCACTAACATGATCAAATTTCCTCAATCCATTGATGAATCGAATACACATGTTCTGTAAGCGCTCAAGCTTGTTTAGTAACTCCTCAGTGAGATCCGTGTAACTGCTATCGGCATAGTCCAGTATAGGTAAAAGGAGTGTTTCAGCTAAAGATATCTTAGTTTTGATAGGAAGGAGATTCTTCCAGCGTTTTAGAGAGCCGATAGCAGCAAAGAGGCGTAGGTGTACGGCTCTCCACTGATGACGCCTCATAACATACGATCTAATAATTGCATGCATTAATTTATTTAAATTTATAGTTTGTAAGTTTATCACGTCTTTGAGAGGTGATATCTAGTGAACGGCCCGATGAATAGCGTCAGTTTTAACACCGTTTACATACTCGTAGGTACTGCGTATACTTTAATACTGTACAAGAATCAGCAGCCTTCATAGTTATGGTTCATTTTTGGTAACCATAACACGTCTTTAAGCGGCCATATCTAGTGAAAGGTCCATCCGCATGCGGGCAGACCTTCACTATCGTCATCAGTGGAGAGCCCTATATAATACTGAATCAGCCTTCCTGGCGATAGTTATGAAAAGTGCAGCTATCTTTTAGTCTATCACCTCTAGTGTCCCCCACAAGGTAATCGCTCTCACTGACCCTGGTGCCGGCTCTAGCGCACTCCAGCAACCAATGAGCGGTCACAGCGGGCAGACCCCATTTGACGGCGCCTTGGTACTTGTCCCCAGTCGGCGTGGGACATATGAAGTGTGGAACTGTACTCACCTCTAGTGTCCCCCACAAGGTAATCGCTCTCACTGACCCTGGTGCCGGCTCTAGCGCACTCCAGCAACCAATGAGCGGTCACAGCGGGCAGACCCCATTTGACGGCGCCTTGGTACTTGTCCCCAGTCGGCGTGGGACATATGAAGTGTGTAACTGTACTCACCTCTAGTGTCCCCCACAAGGTAATCGCTCTCACTGACCCTGGTGCCGGCTCTAGCGCACTCCAGCAACCAATGAGCGGTCACAGCGGGCAGACCCCATTTGACGGCGCCTTGGTACTTGTCCCCAGTCGGCGTGGGACATATTAAATGTGTTGACGCCAAAGCGGTCGCGGTGTTGCGTCGACAGAAACGAAGTTGCGTGCTGCACAAAAAAAAAGATCCTCTTTTATGTTCTGGGCTATTTGATGCGTGTTCATACTTTTTTCCCTTTTCAGACCTATCCGTTTAACAGATTTTCATTTAGTTGGCTACTGCACTTTGCAAACGACTGGGTCTTTCCCTACCCCTACGCAATTTAGTCAGCGACTACCCTGGAAAGATGGTAGTAGTGATTGATTGATTTTATAAATTCTTTATCATACTTCATACTAATATTATAAGAGATAGCTGCACTTTTTGTAACTATCGCCTGAAAGGCTGATTCAGTATTAGGTGGATGTAGGGCCCTCCACTGATGTCAAAAGTGAAAGTCTGCCCGCATACGGATGGCTCTTTCGCTAGATATGGCCGCTCAAAGACGGTTTATGGTTAACAAAAATGAAAAATAACTAGAAAAGCTGATTCTTGTACAGTATTAAAGTATGCGCAATACCTATATAAACAGTATGAGAACTGACGCTATTCATCGGGCCTTTCGCTAGATATCACCTCTCAAAGACGTCATGAACATATATACTGTAAAAAAATATTAGCAATTATTATTCTCGTCACGTTGGTTGCTATTAAAAATTATGAAGGCGTAAGAATTTATTCAACAGCAATCAACGTGACGACAAAATAATTGCTAATATTTTTTACAGTATGTATGTTCATAACGTCTTTGAGAGGTGATATCTAGTGAAAGGCCCGATGAATAGCGTCAGTTTTAATACTGTTCACATAGGAACTGCGCATACTTTAATACTGTACAAGAATCCGCTTTTCTATTTATGGTTCATTTTTGGTAACCATAAACCGTCTTTAAACGGCCATATCTAGTGAATGGCCCATTCGGATGCGGCCAGACTTTGACTATCGTCACTAGTGGAGAGCCCACCTAATACTGAATCAGCTTTTCTGGCGATAGTTACCAAAAGTGCAGCTATCTCTTAGTCTATATCTATCTATAATATTATAAATGCGAAAGTGTCTTTGTTTGTTGGTTTGTTGGTTTATTGGTTTGTTGGTTTGTCCTGCAATCACGCCGCAACGGAGCAACGGATTGACGTGATTTTTGGCATGGATATAGTTGAGGACCTGGAGAGTGACATAGGCTTTTTTGGGCATAGATCGGTACTAACTCCTGTAGATAGACGTAATATTTATACTCACACAGCGCCCAATAACTTGGCCAACTCGTCAAGGAAAGCCCTTTCGAAGCCGCTGTACGTGCTGAGACTGGCCACTACGCCTACCAATGGGCCGGGCCCTTCCCATTGTGGCAACCTTACGGGACGATGGTAGTACTGGATCGGTAGTAACTCTTGTTGCGAGAGACAGTCTTTCTGTAAGGAAATTAAAGAAATAACGAAAAAATTGCCTTTTAGATGACCTGTTTCATTATGAAAGCATATCTATACTCCTATACTAATTTTATAAATGCGAAAGTTTGGATGGATGGATGGATGTTTGACAGAATGACTGAACTGAACGGATCTGGATGAAATTTGGAAAAGGGATAGATTATAGTCTGGAATAACACAGGCTACTTTTGATCTCGGAAAATTAAAGAATTCCCGCGAGAAACAAAAACCTCAATCCACGCGAAGTCGCGTGTAGTCTACATGTATCCTAAATTTTGAATTGTAATATCTGCCACAACTTTTGCTTTTTTTTCTTCTCAGACGGGTATTCTTTCCAAGCTAGTGGTACAGATTTGACCTAGCATTTAATTTAATTTGTGTTTAAAAAGTACAGTGCCTGAGAGCTACATGAAATAATTGGAATTACTTATATTTTATTAAAAAAATGGCGAATCTATCAATAATATTTTTGCAAGACAATCCATCTTTATTTAATCATATAACCGCCTATGATCTTTTGATATTTTGACATAATTACGAGTAATTTTTTTTAAAACTTACTATCCAAAACACGGTGATGTGTTCTATAGGCGACGACGTGGCGTCCCAATCCAATGGCACTAGCACGTAGTCTCCACCCGCTCCGGAAGCCACCAACAGCCCACCAGCCGCCGCCACTTCTGCTCCGATCTCGCATATCGCTTCCTCGTCTAAGCCGTGCACTTCGATTTTTATTCCTAAAAAAAAATATTACATTCTGGAGACAGAAATTTAATTATTTTTACCCTCAGCAAACAGTTGGGTTCAAACTGGGTTAAAAACTCAATACATGACGCATGAGAAGTCACAGGCGAAATCTATTGGGGTGTCCACTGTAAAGTACAAAAAACGTCCGTAACAATTGGGTTTTTGAATTTTAAAAAAACTTTAACACAATTTGTATAAATAGTCGATGCGAAAAACTCCTAATTTAAAAAAAAATCATAAACAATTAAAAATTGATAAAATTTCAAAAAGAACCACGTGACTACTAACGCGCCACGATTGGTTGCCATGTTTGCGACGTCATAATGTTAAAGCAATTTCACGATAGTACAGTGTCAACACTGCATCAGCTGTGTGCCACAATGAATAGAAATTAACATTGTGACGTCACACGCACTCGGCTTTATTCGGCGTGTTTCCTGTATTCAAAAATTTATTTTTAATTTGATATATACGAGAATTATAGCGAAAAAATATAATAAAAAAAGTTTTGTTGTAAAACTTACTTAAATAATATGATCTTTTGGTTTTTTTTTTTTTTTCAAAAAACCCAATTCCCTGACACGAAGTGCGCGTTTTGTTGCTCATTCGACTTGTTGTCAAATGCCCAATTAAGTAAAGAACAAACGTAAACTTGGGGTTACTCACCTCTAAATATCTGTTCGACTTCTTCAGTAGGTTCGTCCACCATATCCTCCGTAATGTCTGGTTGTTCCTGTACCGGTTCTGGAGGCACGACCGGTTCTGGGGTCTTTTCCTGTGGCTCCGGAACTATTTCTACGACAACAAATACAAATTAAGTAACAATAATCCATACTAATATTATAATACCAATTCGGATTTTTTCCTTTACTCGTGCTGTGAGACCTTGCTTCTTACCAAATTTTATTATTCTAGGTCAACGGGAAGTACCGTACCCTATAGGTTTTGATTTATTGGCGAGTGTCAAAATATGCGGCATAAACGGCCGTATATTTTGATTGCGTTGACTTAGAAGCTTTTTACATCTCCAAGGGACCGTAGACCAATAAGTATTTGATATTAATTTCAACTTGATACTTCTACGCGTTCCCGAGAGACAGACAGATGGACAACGAAGTGATCCTATAAGGTTCCTTTTTGCTCTTGAGGTACGGAACCCTCAAAATTAAAAATACGTGACCAAAAGAACCGATATTACTGAGTAAGCTATAACTAACGGCTCACGATATTACTGAGTAAACTATCGCTTAAGGCTCACAATATTACTGAATAAACTATACCTTACGGCTCACGATATTACTGAGTAAACAATAACTTACGGCTCACGATATTACTGAGTAAACTATAACTTACGGCTCACAATATTTACTGAGTAAGCTATAACTAACGGCTCACGATATTACTGAGTAAGCTATAACTAACAGCTCACGATATTACTGAGTAAACTATCGCTTAAGGCTCACAATATTACTGAATAAACTATACCTTACGGCTCACGATATTACTGAGTAAAGTAAACTATAACTTACGGCTTACGATATTACTGAGTAAACTATAACTTACGTCTCAAAATACTGCTGAGTAAACTATAACTTACGGCTCACGATATTACTTAGTAAACTATGACTTACGGCTCACGATATTACTGAGTAAACTATGACTTACGGCTTACGATATTACTGAGTAAACTATAACTTACGGCTTACGATATTACTGGGTAGACTATAACTTACGGCTCAAATAATGGTTGACGATTTCGTCTTGTTGTTCCATCGGCTCCGCAACTTCCGGCGTAGGAGGCGGCAGGTCGAGAGGCCCGTGCCTCAGTAGTTGTAAGTTCCTTTTGCTCATAGGGGACGCTGGTTCGACTCGCGGCTTGCGGGCGCTCGACTTGGTAGGGGTTTTGACCTTGTTCTCTATCATGTACTGTGAACAATTGGGTATTTGTCAACAAGTAAAATCAGCAACTTTTTTCAAACTATTAGTATGGGATGTTGTATGAATTACAAAACATTGACGTCATTAAAATTTGACGCACTTTTTACTTCAATCGGTAGTTCGCAGCGGTGCCCGCCAGTGCGTGCGTCATGCGCTCGTGCGGACCGTCGTACCTCTTACCTCTGCCTCGTCTAGCGCCCTCCCCGCTCGCACGCTGCGCAGTAGCCACAGGGGACTCAGTACAGGCACAGCGGGCAGCGCAGCGAGCGCCGCACTCGCGGTCGCAGCGGTGCCCGCCAGTGCGTGCGTCACGCGCTCGTGCGGACAGTCGTACCGCACACCACCGCAACGCGAAACGCACGCCGCAGCGCGCTCGCGACATATACCTTCCAGGCCTGTTATCCAGATCTAAAACAATTATTGGGCTTACTTTAAATCTTTCTGACAGCGTATGCAGCAGATATGAGTTTGCCAGCAAAAGTTTTAGCTACTTAATTATGATTAATATATGTATGATTGTATCTTTCTGACAGCGTATGCAGCAGATATGAGTTTGCCAGCAAAAGTTTTAGCTACTTAATTATGCTTAATATATGTATGATTTAAGCGGAGGGAAGAAAGGCATATTACCAGAAGAATGATAGATATGCATGTGGAAGGAAAAAAGAGTAGAGGGAGACCAAAGAAAAGATGGATGGATTGTGTGAAAGAGGATATGAATATAAATAAGGTGAATGAGAGGTTGACGGATAACAGAAGAGAATGGAAGGAGAAAACATGTTGTGCCGACCCCACATAGCGTGGGAAAAGGAGAAGAAGAAGAAGATATGTATGATTGTAACCAATTAAGTGTCCCAAATAAAAAATAAGCTTTTTTGTTCCTTGACAAATGATATTGATTATTGCCAATAAATTAGAATAACTATTAATAGGTATTACACAAAATCCATCGAAAATAGGTCCAGCCTCCTTGATACAGCTCATATCGAACTTCTCGAACTCCGACAACAATTCCTTGTCGACCGATGTCTCATGCGATTTCTTGCCTTCTTGTAATAACTGCGACAAAATAAGTATATGAATCACTATCTATACTAATATTATAAATGCGAAAGTTTGGACGAATGGATGGATGGATGTTTGTTACTCAATCACAACAGAACAGCTGAACGGATTTGGATGAATTTTGGCACAGATACAGATAATAATCTGGAAATTTTACACAGGTTCCCTTGTCTTCAACAAGGAATTTATTTATTTATTTTATTTAATGCCTTTAAAAAAAATATAAATTGCACCACAATTACACAGGAATAAGGCCTGATTTTTGACATTCCCAAGTGTAAGCGACGCAACTATTGTTGTAATTATATTTTAAGTTTTATTTATAATAAAGAAGAATTTTCGAGAATGCGCGCAGCGCCTGGACGTTAGCCACTAAACAATAGGCCTATTGCATTGACACATAGTATTTCAGTCTCCGCACGAACGCGGCCGCGGCAACTACCTATAGTGCGCACATCCTCGAGTCTTTCTTAAAGTACCTATTCCGTGTTTTATTTTATATCGCCTATAACCGTTTTCGTGGTCAATCGAGCCAAATCTATAATCAGCGATGTTTAATACGCCACCTATTATATCGGTTAAAAACCGGGAACGATTAAATCAGAGACTTGAACGCGCTTCGGAGCGCGTGCTCGCGCAAGAATATAGTGGGAATTATTCACCGCGTCGCGTTAAAAGTAACATCACGCCGCGTAGCGAATTAGGCGACAATATGTCATGTTCGTCTACAAAAAAGTCTTCAACAGCCCGCCGGAAACAGCTGGAATTAGAAGCTGCTCGGGCCAAGGCTCAAATTGAGATCGAGCTAATTAATAAAAAATTAGAAGCGGACATAGCCGCCATTGATGACGAGGCGGAGGCGAAATTTCAGGGCCACTCCTACCAGAGTGGTCGCTCGAACGTTGAAGAGTGGTTGGAGCGCAGCCACAGCCAGGCACAGCCGTCACAGGTTCCGCAGGCGGAACCGGCGGCAGCAGCGACGGCAGCAGCGACGGCGACGGAGGCGGCACAGCTGGCACCAGCAAGTCAGTTACTCACCTCATCACTGCCGGTCGATAGCCTCCTACAAGTGGCCCAGGCACTGAAGGATATTATGGTTGCCTCACCCTCTACAAAAGAAGACCGGTTGCTCACCAGACTGGCGACCCCCAGGGACCTACCCACATTCAGCGGTGATTGCGTGGAGTGGCTACATTTTAAGAGTGCCTATGAAGAATCCACTCGTGTGTGCCAGTTCACAACGTCTGAAAACCTTTGGAGATTACGACGAGCGTTAAAAGGTGACGCCAAGGAGGCGGTAACTGACTTACTCATCGGCAACACATCTCCAGAACACATCATCAAGACGCTGGAACTCAGGTTTGGCCAATCTGATTTAATAATAGAAAATTTAACAAATAGAATTAAAAAGCTATCACCTTTATCGGCCAATTATCAACAAGATTTAATTACCTTTTCTACTAAAGTAAATAATTGTGTATCTATTCTACGAGCTCTTAACAAAGAAGTTTATTTGAGAAGTCCAGAGTTGGCCACTGCAATAGTTTCTAAACTTCCTAGTGTCATATTTTCAAGGTGGACTGATTACGCCTTTCCTAGGATCAATAAGGGCGTATCTAAATTAGAATTATTAGCAAAATTTTTACAAACAGAGGCTGAGATGATATCCGTCGTGGGTGTCGTACATAAAAAATTCGAACTTACAACCGACAAAAGGCATGAAGGTAAACCTCGCGCAGTACTATTAACTGTTAACTCAGATAGCAAATGTAAATTTTGCAAGAAAGGAATACATTTACTGCCAGACTGTAGGATGTTCAAAAGAGCCTTGCGGAAAGAACGATGGCGATTTGTAAAAGCAAACAACTATTGCTTCGGTTGCTTATTAGCTGAGAAGCACGACCGAAGCGCATGCTCTGCTCCACTTTGTAGTATAGACAGTTGTGGACTTCCGCACAGTGAACTGCTACACTTTAAAAAGCCAAAAATCCCAGCGCCAACTGCCGAAGAGCCCCGGCAGGCGCTCGAGGCCCAGGAGGAGTCATCGACCTCGAGCGCCGCCGTGGCCCTCGTCGCCGAGCCGAGAGGAGACCCCGAGCTGCAGCGTGAAACCGTGAGCGTGGCAAAGTGTGATGTCATGCTAAAGGTAGTCAAAGTCAATTTGTGCAGTGCTAGTGGTAAAAGTGTGAGCGCTTATGCGTTACTCGATGACGGTGCGGCAGTGTCAATGATGGACTCAGAACTGGCGAAAGAACTAGGTGTTAGTAGTTGTAAGTCCGAACCGATAAAGATAGTAGATGCTTTCGGCCTAGAAGTATACCAAGAGAATTGTCCTAAAATCAATGTTAAAATCTCTAACTATGATAATAGCAATTATTATAATGTAATTTTTAGACAAGTTAATCAACTTAAGTTACCTATGCAAAATTTATCTATTGTTAACGAACTTAAGTGTAAACATTTGTTAGATATAAAACCATTTGTATGTTCGGAATGTGTTGTACCTAAACTATTAATAGGGGAGGACAATTATTTTCTTTTAGCCCCACTAGAAGTATTACATGGTGGTAAAAATGAGCCCTACGCCACCAAATGTCGCCTAGGTTGGTCTATTCACGGCTGCTACGGTCGCACTCACTCGCCGGTAAGTGGTCATGCCTTCTTTCTCGACAGCGCCGATAAAAAAGTGGATAGCGACGTCGATCAATTAAACGATTTAATAAAGCAATCGTTCGAGTTGGACTCCATAGGAATTTCAACCTTACGTCGAGAGAATAAGGCACATTTAAGAGCCGTTGAAATATTAGATTCAACGGCCCGCTATTTAGGTCAACGATGGGAGGTAGGATTGCCCTTTTGCAAGGACACATTCACTATGCCTGACAGCTATGAGTACGCACGCTCTCGCTTGCGTGGCATATTAAAAAAATGCCAAGCGGACAGCGCGTACGCCGATAGGTATCGGCAAGAGATGGAGAAGCTATTCGCTAGCGGCTATGCTCGAGAACTAGATGATGAAGAAATCTCGACTAGTCACGTATGGTATCTCTCGCATTTTGGGGTTCAAAACCCCAATAAACCAGGCAAACTCAGGTTAGTGTTCGATTGCGCCGGAAAGGTGAAAGGTCAATGCCTAAATGATCTTCTATTAACTGGCCCCGACCTTTATAATTCGTTGCTCGGCATAATGCTAAGATTTCGCGAACATGCATTTGTTTTGATAGGAGACATAAAAGAAATGTTTCTTCAAATAAAAATACGTCGCGAAGATCAAAATTTTTTAAGATTTCTATGGCAAACTAGTTTAGATGCTCCTATAAAAATATGTGCCATGGAAAGTTTAATATTTGGCGCCACCTGTTCACCTTTTATAGCGCAATATATAAAAAATAAAAATGCGTTAAAATATCAGGACTTGTATCCCGATGCAGTCGACGTAATAGTGAACGATCACTATATGGACGATTGTTTACACTCGTGTGCGAGCGAAAGTAAGGCTATAGAATTAGTGCGGGACATCACGATGATTCATAAACAAGGTGGGTTTGAAATAACACGCTGGTCAAGTAATAGCAAACGAGTGTTGGAAACTATTCCGCCAGAGGCGCTCGCGCCGACTGCGATCGAGTTCAAACACGGATCTAATAATATCATGGAGCGCACTCTCGGTTTGATGTGGTATCCGAGCGATGATTCGTTTGGATTTAAAATTTGTTTAGACCGAGTTCAAAATATTTTAGACGGAGTCGAACCGCCTACTAAAGCAAAAATGCTCAGTATTATTATGTCTGTGTATGATTTGCATGGTTTTTTATCGCCCTTCATAATAAAAGGTAAAATTCTTTTTCAAAATGTACACCGCAGTGGCGTCGATTGGAATTGCCGCATCCAACCTAGCGATCATACAGCATGGGTGAAATGGCTGCAAGAACTGAAGCGCCTCGCTGCACTACGCATACCGCGCTACTATGCCGGCGCGGGCGCATGGACGGAATGTTATGCATCGAATGAGTCATCCGGTAAGCATTGCAAGATTTTAGAGCGACAAATGCATATTTTTTGCGATGCTTCACTTAAATCGTTCGCGGCTGTAATATACTGGCGATTTAAACGCTCGGACGGGCACGTACTGGTATGTTTCGTCGCTAGTAAAAGTAGGGTTAGTCCGCTGCGGCCTGTATCTATACCTAGACTTGAACTTCAAGGAGCGCTCTTAGGGGCGCGCTTAGCGAAAACTATAGAAGGCGAGCACAGGGATACGACGACACTTACTAAACGTTACTTCTGGTCTGACTCGAGCACAGTACTGCAATGGATCCGCAGTGATCCACGCAATTATAAACCTTACGTCGCTCATCGTTTGGGCGAAATCGACGATTTAACTAAATCGTGCGAGTGGCGGTACGTGCCGACTAAGATCAACCCGGCTGACATAGCTACGAGAGAAGACTCTCCACCGCTTGCTTATTCCGATGCTTGGTTTCAAGGTCCTTCCTTCTTACGTCGTCCTGAAGAGGACTGGCCGAAGGATCGCAAGTTTACCAACCTGGCAGAGGAGGTTAAGTGTGAAGAGAGGTCTGTACACACGGTAAGTAGTGACTGCTCAGTGTTGTTTTTACCTAATGAAAATAACATCTCGAGTTGGATCACTCTTGTACGCGCCACTGCAAGGGTTTTGCTTTTCATAAGAAAATGTCAGCGCAAAGACGTTCAACTTAACGTTTTCCTGATGAAGGAAGCGGAAGACCTGCTCATAAAAAAGTGTCAGTCTGACTCATTTGGAAACGAACTGTCGTGTTTAAAACAAGGTAAGTCCCTAGCGAGTACCAGCCGATTGCTACAAATTTCACCATATTTGGACGACGACGGTATCTTACGTGTTGGCGGACGAATCGATAAGGTAAGCGGGGTGGAACGAGCTACTATGAGACCAGCCATTCTGGACGGCCAGCACCGAATCTCTCAACTGCTAGTTGAATACCACCACAAGAAGGCACTGCATGGCGCTAACGAGCTTGTCGTAAATCAGTTGCGACAACAATACTGGATTTTGAGGCTTCGACCGACTGTTCGCAAGATAAGCTCGCGCTGCTTGTTCTGTCGCTACAGACGGGCGGCGCCTCAGCCACAGCGCATGGCAGACTTACCAGCTGCGAGGCTGCAGCACAATAGACGGCCCTTCAGTTATTCGGGAGTCGACTTTTTTGGGCCACTCGAAGTCACTGTAGGTCGTAAGAGACTTAAGCGATACGGTATGATTTTTACTTGTCTTACCATACGCGCGATTCATATTGAATTAACAGAGGATCTTACAGCTGACTCAACGATTCTCGGACTTAGGAGAATGGCCGCTCGGCGAGGTTTGCCGATGGTGATTTACTCCGATAACGGGACGAACCTGAGAGCAGCGGATGCTGAACTTAAGCGCAGTCTAGCAGAGCTGAACACCAGCGCTCTGCAAGAAGATGGTGCGATCCGAGGTCTAGAGTGGAGGTTCATACCTCCTGGCGCTCCAGAAATGGGAGGGGCCTGGGAGCGTATGATTCGCACAGTAAAAACGGCACTGAAGGTAATTTTAAAACATCGTGCACCTCACCCTGACACGCTCGTGACGCTGTTAGCAGAAGTTGAAGCGCTGGTGAACAGTCGGCCTATCACGCACGTATCCACAGACCCTAATTATCCCGAAGCTTTGACGCCAAATCATTTTTTAATAGGAACATCGTCTAACGGACCTACGTTTGGTAAGTACGACGACAATGATCTGTGCCTCAGAAAGCGATGGCGCGTAGCACAACGTCTCGCCGACATGTTTTGGAATCGCTGGGTCCGCGAGTATCTGCCGACCCTCCTACCTCGTCAGAAATGGACTCAGGAGACTAGATCACTACAGGTGGGTGATTACGTAATTTTGGTGGAGCCTAGCCTCGACCGTAGCGTCTGGCGGCATGGTGTGGTGAGTGCGACCCACGCAGGCGCAGACGGGCGAGTTAGGATTGTAGATGTGCGCACGCGCACCGGCACGCTGCGTCGGCCGGTGACGCGCGTCGCTTTACTGTCCCCCCATGGTGATGTATAATATAGTACTAACAAGTTAGCACTAAGGGGGCAGATATTGTAAGCGACGCAACTATTGTTGTAATTATATTTTAAGTTTTATTTATAATAAAGAAGAATTTTCGAGAATGCGCGCAGCGCCTGGACGTTAGCCACTAAACAATAGGCCTATTGCATTGACACATAGTATTTCAGTCTCCGCACGAACGCGGCCGCGGCAACTACCTATAGTGCGCACATCCTCGAGTCTTTCTTAAAGTACCTATTCCGTGTTTTATTTTATATCGCCTACACCAAGGGAGCGAGTCGGGGAGTAAGTCGCGAGCGATCGTTAGTTATGTATGTTTATACCAAATCAAATTCCTACCTTCATTCTTCCATATAGCGTAGACATATCCACAGATCTACTTTCATCCACGAAATTGCTTGGGGGCCGGATATTAGTAATGCGTGAAAAATTCAGACCTACAAAAAAAAACAGTTTTAAAACATTTTTCATCATTCTTTCACCACTCGTTGTATCTGTTCACTTTTTGTTCAAACAATTTTCACTTTTAGTTCACTCTTGTTCATTCATCGTTAACTATTATTTAATTCTTTGTGTACTCATTCGTCAGTGATATTAGGAGTTAAATTACTCATATGAGGCACGCAATCCCATGTTAAAATGCCTTGCAGTATTATTTGCTGCTTATTACTTTAAATTATGGTAAATGTTATAAACTAATTTAACTTAATCTGGTACGCTCAAAATACTAAATCTTATTTACATTTAGTATTTTATGTTTGCCTGTAAGCTTCATCTAAGTGAATTGTAAAATTCTTTTTGAAAAAATCATCTTAAACCAGAAATCAGAAGTTCACCCACTCGTTGACTTCTTTCACTTTTCTTTCACTCTGTAACTCTCTTTAACTTTTCATTCACTCATTTACCGGATAATACAAGATGTAATCACTCATATCAGACAGGCGATGCTCTGCCAGAGGCGAGGACGTAGAGGCGCCGGCCACTCGATACTTGACGAACGATAATTCACCCACTCGTTGACTTTTTTCACTCTTCTTTCACTCTGTAACTCTCTTTTCACTTTTCGTTCACTCTCTGTCACTTTTTTCTCACTCTTTTACCGGATAATACAAGACGTAACTCACTCATATCAGGCAGGCGATGCTCAGCGAGAGGCGATGACGTAGAGGCGCCGGCCACTCGATACTTGACAAACGGTAAAGCTACGCCTTTAGCGGCTGAATCAACTACCCAAGACGGTAAAACGCATACTTTGCCGTATTCTAGAGCCGCTTTGTATTTTTCACTGCCCACTCCTTCTCTGTGGTCGAAAAACAATATAGAACCATTAAAACATCGGAACACCTAACTGTGTGTCAGATCACGACAAGGTAGAGTCCAGTAGTCATGCGGGTTCCTTGCGGGTTCGTCATGCTACTGTCGAAGATTATATAAATGATAAAAGCGCATGGATTTGACTCGCTCCAGCAATGCTCAGGACTGCTGTTACTTATGTATCTTTGGATTAATGCAATTGTAAATATACTTTATTTTTTCAAAAGAGCAACTACCGAGTTTCTTGCTGGTTCTTCTCGGTAGGACGGCATTCCGAACCAGTGGTAGTCATTCGACTATTCATAAGCACTTGTAAAAAGTCTATTTGAATACCATAACCAGCAAGAAACTCGGCGGTTGCTCTTTTGAAAAAAATAATAATTTACAATTTCATTAATTTGTAAAATACATAAGTAATTATATTAATTATATTAAATATTGCGAGATAGGCTTGACGACAATCATGCTTAGTGCAAAACAATGATGAGGTCTAGGTTGGAACGCGCTTGCCTAGAAGATGCCTATTCACTCTTGCCTTAAAGGTACTTAATTTATGCTTTATAACAAATCTCACTTTGTTAACACCACAACATCTGTGACTTCACTCTGGAACGCCCCAGTGAATGTGCCACCATTTTCGTTTATAAGCTTCATTACATTCAGCTTTTCTTTTTTCGATATCCCTGTGGTTGTAACCTTAAAACAATAAAGACTGATTAATAATGTATAATAAGAAAAATATGAATGTCATATCCATACTAATGGGTCAAAATACTAACAACAACTAAATATTTGATAACTATTCAAATAAATTATTTTTTAGTGATTATGATATAGAGGATCTTCCAAAAGTCGTTTTATGCACGCCCCTGACTGAAGTAAAAACGTCTCGAATTTTGATGACGTCACTGTTCAGTATTTCATACGATTTCTCATAGCACGCATTTTGTAGTTTGAAAAAAATTGCTGATTTGACTTGTTGTCTTAATTGATTAATGGAAACAATATTCGTATTTGTCATTGTACATTCCTGCTATACCATTATTCTATAACTTATTGGTTAGAAAGAAATACTGTGTACCTGTAAGTTAGCAAACGCAGGCAGTCTATACTCTGCAAAGTCTGACGATGAACCATTTACATTAAGTCGCATTGAGGCCTCCCACACTGCGTCTACCCAGGCCTCGTTCATCACCGGTATGCTCCTTTCCACTGCTTTCTACAAATATTACACACGTTAACAGATAGATTCGCCAGCTTTTCTTAACGCACGAAGTTGCCTCAAAATATTGTTTTAAATAAAAAATGTTAATTTAAAATTAGTTTTGTATTTCCATAAGAATGTTCTACAAAGTAGAAGAAAACTTTTTAAAAAAGAAGAATGAAATCAGTAGTTGTTCTGAAGTCTTGGCATGACCGAGGGAAACGGGGATTCATTTGTATTTCAAATCAAATCAAATATTATTTATTCAAGTAGACTTTTAACAATAGCATCAGAATAGTCACATACACATATATATAGATTAATAAATATAATACTCACAATATACTTGTCAGAGAGTACTGTATTGGAAACCAGATGTGTGGTGTCCTCAGCTAGAACTGTGCTGTACAGACCTCCCATCCAGTACACTTTCTTTTTTATATTTTCCTGCATATAGACATACAACAATTCAAGTAAGCCACATAATATTATCAACATACTTGTTTAAAAGGGTTTTCACACTTTGCCCTATTTAAACCAACATTATCAGCGCTAGTGGGGAAGAGTTAAGGTGCCAGCGGAGGGTGAATTGTCCATACAAACATAATACCAAAATAATTTGTAATTCGACAATATTTCCACTATATTATGCGATTATTAAGATTGAACTTGTATTTATCTAGGTTCCTGGATAATTATTTTTTCAAAATACTTTCCCAAAATTATATGTAAGCACATTGCGTTTTGCATGATTTTACGACATAAATGACATATTTTCCCCTTACTTGTTTCATATTAAAACCAACGATATCTCACGTATTAATTGACCAAGACAATAGCCTTTTTTTTCAAGTTACAGAATAACAACACGAAGTCAAAAACACAACAATTTTTCTTTCATAACTTTTGGTATTCACAGAACAAGACTAAATGTATAACAAATTCTGTACGCTCATATTGCTATCGCGCTTGCATGCAATCATGTGTCATCAGCCAAATAGAGATAGCAATATACCGGCAAATTTATATTTGCGGTTCGAATAGAAGTTGCGAGCGGCGTTCGCCGGCCTCTTAACAAGGCGTCGGAGGATGAATTATTGTTCTTGCAAATGTAATACCAAAATAATTAGCAGTTCGAGAATATATCCACCATATTAGCAATTATTTGGATTCAAATTGTATTTAAATATGTCCCTGGATATATATGTTTTCAAAATACTTTCCTAAAACAAAATGATATTGCCTATAAATAGTTGGCCAATTAGGCCAATTCTGTTCTACACCCTTAACTAAAATGACTCTATTTAAGTATATTGCTGTCTCTTTCATAATATTCCCTGTGGAAAGGGGCGCCTCTAGATTTAGAGCTATCATTTTAGTTCAGTTTAGAGAGTGTGTCAAACAGAATTGGCAAGTTGTCATATCTTTATAGAACAATAGTTTAAATCTATTACCTTCTGCTGCTTAGTCATGCCACTAGCAGTGATCACCAGGCCCCTCATAGCAATGCTGAATACAGGTTCTGGACCAGAGGGGATGGAAGATCCTTCCATTAGACAGCATGACAGACATCTGGGACCAACTAGCCTGCGACATACAAAAGCAAGAAAATTAAATTAACATTCTTAAAATCTGCTCATCTATATTATACACAATACTAATAGTACAAATGTGAAAGTTTTGATGGATGGATGGATGGATGGATGTTTGTTACTCAATCACACCATAATGACTGAACAGATCTGGATGAAATTTGGCACAGAGATGGATTATAGTCTGTAATGACACTGGCTACTTTTTATCCCGGAAAATTGAAGAGTTCCTGCGGGAACCAAGAAACCTAAATCCATGTGGACAAAGTTGCAGGCATCAGCTAGTATTTTATTATATTAGATAAGGATACAAACTACAGCTGATATGGTTGAGTATTATTAAAGTCTAATTTTCCTAAGAGTTTAGAAGGAAGAGGTAAACTAATTTTAGCTAATCACTGTTCTCCAGTTAGGTTAAGACTAAAAACTCCATTAACTATAATAAAAATGAAAACCTTTTATTTCAGGCAACTGTCAGCCTATATTTTTCATTATATAAGCATTAGTTCACTGTAAAAATCTCCTTTCCACAGAGATACTTGTTTCCAAGTTAACGAACCACTGAAATAACTGTACTTACAAGCATTTTGTACTTCTCAGTTTCTCATAGAAGTCCCCATCAAACTCAGCCAAAACAAACACATCTCTCTTGGTGAGTCCATCGAACTTCTTCCACTTGTCTTGATGAACCCACTGGGCTTTGATTCCCCCTCCACTGTGCTGCTCACATGCCTGAAATCATTACAAATCCATACTTATATTATAAATGCGAAAGTGTGTCTGTCTGTCTATCTGCTATACTTTAACAGCCCATCTTTTTAATGAATTTGGATGAAATTTGGTACTGGTTATATGACAGGAAAGGAGAAAGGCTACTTTTTATTCTGGAATATTAAACAGTTCCTGCGGGAATACCTTACTTAATCCATACAACAAAGTTGTGAGCATCATCTAGTAGTGTTTAAATGTAAGTCCACAGCACTCAATGCTGCTCCAGGGGGTTAAGCAAATGTTGCTTATCATGACAACTCCCTTGGTCCAAGCTGGATGGGTTCACAACATTAGAAAGTCCAAATTTAAGTTTGTTTCCTGGTTATCATTACAATCTGATAATACCTGCTATCACTAGGTACAGCAACACTTTGCTGACTAGAATCACTGTAGCGTTTTGTAGGTTTAAGTACCAAAAACAGAAAACAATTTCTATACATTGGCTTAGACTTGAACAGCAACACCTAATTCAAGCTGAAGCTGGAAGCAAGAAAAAAGGCTGAATCTAAAGTTCGTTCATTTTATAATATTCTGAACTGGTTACCGCACTTTGACCTACTCGCTAGTCGTCACTCCAGCCATCGAAACTTCGTCGTCTCTTTAACAAAATATCTCATCTTGGAACAAAATTAGACAGTTGGCTGTTGGGTTGGGTTGAGTCTAACTTCCTTCCCTAAATATTCTTGTAACTTACACATTTTTAATACAATACTTACTGTAAAAGCGAGCTGCATTTCATCAGAACATTCATTTTCGCTACTACAATCCGGAGGTATGATAAATGTTACGTTTATGTCTTCGTTCATTTTATTGGTAGGTTTTAGATAGAGTAAAATTAACTAATAAAACTTTAATTAAACTTTATAAAATTAACTTTTTCTACATATAACATAATATTCGTACAATACAATGCAGAAATTATTGATGCAGGCAAAATTCACAACAACCGCGCGCGATTTGTTTTCTTTTCTGGCCAGAGACAACTGACAAGTAGCCTGTTTCTGGCTTTTTAGTTTTTTGTCAAAGTGACATGATAGTCTTTTACCGTTGCTAGTTGACAACCTTGGGAGTTTGGGACCATGTTACCATTTCAAAAAAAAACAAATACCGAATAAAACATCCGATGATCCGATTCAATTATACAAGAATCGACTTTCTTCTATTTTTTTCTCAGATTAAAAAGGTTTTTAATCTGAGATTTTTTTATACCCACCACTAACTCATGACGTCAATATTATCATTTTGACGTCATTAAAAATAATCAATTTGACGTTTCACTGGTTGAGGTTATGGCGTGTTTGTACACCAAAATATCATGCGAAGTTCTCTTGTAAATATGTGATGAAGACAAACGATAGATCGATAGCGTTTATCTTGGAGAAGATTATATGAGCCACCATGTTATACGACGACTTTAAACCTATAGTGGACCTAGTTTTTAATAACTGGACGGCCCTACAGCTGGCTGTGGAGCATGGGATGGGCGCTCCGGGCGGCGAAAAAGTATGTATCTATAATGCTGAGTGTAAGCACTAAGCTTTCTACTGTCCCATTTGCAACGTTACCAAAGCATCGCATAGGTCGAATATTGATCGCATGACATTTTTAGTAATTATAAGTTACAATGTACCTAATTTATCCTACTTAAGTTAAATCATCACTGAAATTGGCTGCGATCCGTCAATTTGTAATCAGAACTGAGCCTTTTTTAACAAAAAATGTGCATTATTGCTGAAGCCCACTAATAAACTAATGCTGGACAGGTTCTTGTGTGGCTTAAATGAACCTATTAATTGTGTTGTAGCTAAACTGACCGAAGGTAGGCACATCTGGATGGATTGATAGTTGTGTACCTTCTTGTACATGGCCCAGATGAATCATTATAGACTATCCTACAGCACAAACATCCAAAAGGGTTGTTTCGAAATATACCTGCTACACAGTGAAATATAATAAATACATAAATTAATACGTTTTGATAGTTCAATTTATAAAGAGTATTAAAGTAATACTGCTCTAAGCGGTAGTAGTCCACTCCCTGGTTCACAGATAAAAGGTTATAAAAGCAGTGTCTCAAAATATCTTAACGTTTTTTATCTCAATAGATTGTAAACTGTCGACAGATTGTGAAAAGTAACATACTGCTTACAATTTAACGCATTATTTTTCGGTAAATTGTAATCTATTAGGTATATAACCTGATAGAAACTAAGTGCACTACCTGAATATTTATGTCATACCCTATCCTAACCTATAGTTTCCACGCAAGTTTCATGCATAGTAAATATATGATGACACATACATTTACTCTGCATTCAATTTACGCGCGAACTGCGAGAGACAACTAACTGACTTCAAAGAGACAAGAAAACGTAAATACATTAAATATTTAAAAAAGTAATACTCAGAACATTCAGGTGCACAATCTGTCGACAGTTTACAATCTCGCGGGATAGAAACCGTTACATTATACTTTAACGGTTTTTACAATTTTACGGTGACATGTATAAAAACAATAATATTTACTGTTACAGACTGCACAACTTATGTCAGTGTATGTAGCGAGGTACTGTGTGGAAAATGTTGCAGACAGAGATGACTTGACAGAAGTATTAGAGGATCTAATGGATGAAGAATTTGAAACTGTGTGCCATGACAATTCACCTAAAGGTATTTTATGTGTTATGTCTCAGAAGGAATATATTTTAATTTACATAACTTTCTATAGCATCACCGATCACACTACAAGTTAAAATTTAATCATGGACTAGCTGATGCTTGTTTGCGTGTAGGTGGACTGTATGGTTTCATTTTTTTTTGATTCCCGCGGGAACTCTCTAATTTTCCGGGATAAAAAGTAGCCTATGCCACTCTCCATGTCCTGAACTATACCGATGCCAAAAATCACGTCTATCCGTTGCTCCATTGCAGTGTGATTGAAAGACAAACAAACACACTTTCACATTTATAATATTAGTATGATTTGTTTTTAATTTCTGAACTGGAGACAACACATCCAAGCAAAAAAGGAAGAAATTAACCTAAAATATCGAAGATTGTACTGGTTACTCGCTAGAAACACTAAGCTGTCAACTGATAACAAACTTCTTATATATAAGGCAGCACTTAAACCGATTTGGACATATGGACTACAACTCTGGGGCTCTGCTAGTGACTCCAACCAAAAAATAATACAAAGAGCCGAAGACTCAATACTAAAGCAATTAGCCAATGCCCCCTGGTTTATAAAGAACAGTGAACTTCATGAACATCTGAATATTAAAACAGTGAAAGAAGAAATACAGCTCTGTAGCGCCAAATACAAGTCGCGACTACAGCATCATCCCAATCAGCTGGCAGTCCAACTCACTGTTCCAGACTGTCTCAGGCGCCTAAAAAGGAAAAACATTTTACACCTGGATAGGCCTTAATCCAGGCTCAGTCTATATGACTTTTCCAATGGGAAAAGTCATAAAAAGTCACAAAACCTACAACACATCTGCTCATAGTCAGAAGACTGATGCAAGATTTTGCACAGAAAAAAAAAAAAAAAAAAAAAAAAAAAAAAAAAAATTGTGCACTGAACTCATTTCGAGCCCAGTGTAATTTAGCCTGTTACATGATCATTTTCAACCTAGCATGTAACATGAGTAGCACTAATAATTTTCAACCTTGCATGTATCATATTAATAATATTTATATAATAAACACACCTAAGATATTATCATAAATGCAAAAGTGTGTTTGTTTGTGGGTTTGTTTATTTGTCCTTCAATCACATCACTACTGATTAACATGATTTTTTGTCAGGGTGTAGTAGAGAACGTGGAAAGTGACACAGTACTTTTTATCCTGGAAAACTAAACAGTTCTCGTGGGAACTAGAAAAATATTATTCCATCTGGACCAAATCAGCTAATAGATAAAAATAAAATTAAAAACTTTATTATTCTGCTACTTAAAAAGCGTACTTAAGTAGCAGAATAAAGAGAACATAAGAACATACAGCATTACTCAAAAAGTATTTTTAAATATCTATTAAAAATATAATTAAATTATTTACAGAAGTTGCCACAATACTTATATTCTACCTCGGCTTGCTAAAAGAGGGCAGACATGAAGAGCTGAGAAATCACATTGAAGCTATGCCCAAATGCCAACAGTGGCTTAGTGAGCCGATACATGACTCAGTACCACCTCAAGTGAGTAAAAGTGTGCTATTAAAATACTAAACTTATGAGTATTTTTATTAACACTATCCTCTACCGCAGGGCGATTATGTAAAACCTGCATCAATCATTGTTACAGTCTCAACAGACTACAATCAGATGTGATTGTGGTTGTTACACTGTAGCTGTCATTTTTAGCCAATCGCCCTGCAGGATACAAAATTGTTGACGTTTTCTTACAGTAGGCTTTACTCTGAGTTTTGATTAAATGTAATAATTTATGATTTGACCACACTGTGGTTAAAATCTATTTTACATATCTAGACTTTACTTCGCAATCTGCCCCGTGTATTAAAAAAGAATAATGCATTTTTACAGTGCCATGGCAACCCAGACGATGATACGACAAGCAGCAGTGGAGAAGAACAAAGTGATATTGAGGTAGAAATTGGAGAAGGACATAGTCAAGCTAACGGTGAAGCAGCAGCTTCAACAGAGAACAATGAACCAGAACCCATGGAGGAAGATGGGGAACCAGGATGGACGGTTGTAAGAACACGCAGACGGAAATAGAGAGATCACATAAAAAAACAAGTACCTATGATTTTTAGTAAATGATGCTCACTTACAATCTAGCATCATGTCATGAGGTCATAAATGAAACAGTATTCATGTGTTTGTGACTGTGTGTGACTTAGCATGGTACATGTGTTTGTAAATGAAACTCAATTTCGACCAAGAGATGACAGTTCATGAGTGACCACTCATTCATTTTAACATGATACGCGTACATGATATTATGTTCATGAGTGATAGTTCACATGTTCATGAGCAAATGAATCCATCACATAACATGGATTTGTTAGTAGCATCAAGCATGTTACATGAGCTCTTCAGTAACACTACTACTTCATGAGTTATAATCATCTTAAACTAAGTGCTAGTTTTAGCATGTTACCTGTCTTCAACTGATGTTATGTGGGAGGTTGATCTTGAAATATGTCTGATACCATATTAAATCAATTTACTTCTGTTATCTCAAAAGTAACATGAGACTTAAATTTCTCTTGAAATAAATTATTTTAAAGTAAGTACTTACCTACTTTTCTTCATTTTTGTATTTTTATAAGTAAAAATACAAAATATATATTAAACATGATCCAACAAACAAAAAATCAGTAGGTACTTAGATAATAATAATATTTTAGCCACCACAAAATACAAATAGGAAATAAACAACGGAGTTATGTTAACTGAATTTTTCCACTCACTAAGTTATGAGTAGAGCTCACGATATTTTTTTATTAATTGCACAGTAGTGGAGTATGTTGTATTGGTGATGTTATTGTCTAGTTTAGATACAAAATTGTCTAGTTAGGCTCAAAATTGTCTAGTTTAGACACAGAGTTGTCATTCGTAAGATCTTTTTTGAGAAAAAAATTTTTTCATCTCATACTAGTATAAGAATAAGTGTTGGCTACAAAATTCCTATCTGCGCCCCGATTGTGTAAGGAAATCGTTTTCGTAAACGTTTGTCAAACGTACTCGAACTGTTTAAAGAGTTTATAGATGCCTACATTAAAAAAAACATGCATATAACTCTTTAAATAGTTAGAGTACCTACTTAATAAGTTATAAGCTCAAAGGATTAGGTACGTTTTTCTTAGACAATCGGGTCTCTGACATCAGTGTACACGCTGATTATTATTTTTTCGCCAAATTATTTTAAACCATATAAATAATAAGTAGTTACCTATGTGTCTAAGTGAGTAATTTGATAATCTAAATTATGTCAGTAAAAACCAAACTTACTCAAATATAACTGCTATACTTAATTAACATTCATCTTCTCTATATATATAAAAATCAATTGCTGTTCGTTTGTCTCGCTAAAACTCGAGAACGGCCGGGCCGATTTAGCTGATTTTGGTTTTGAAATGTTTAGTTATGTTTTCCAGGGAAGGTTTAAACGGTGAGAAAATATGGAAAAATTGTGAGGAAGATAGGGCAGGACGACGTCTGCCAGGCCCACTAGTAATTACTAAAAGCTTTACTTAATTACCAACAGTTTACAAACATATCGACTTCAACAAATCTTTTATGTAACTCAAGTACAATCATATCCTGATGCTATTAGGATACTAAAAATAGGTTAATATCTTTTCCTCTTCTAATAACAGTCACTCGAGAGAAAAAGATAAAAGATAGATATGATAGTAAGATATTGTTTTAATTATATGTAAAGTAGGTACAATACCATACTACTTTGTAAAAATGTAACATTTTATATGCCATAACTGTTTTTAGTAGATTTTTACTCTAAAATTAGTAAATGGTAGGAAATTGGTGGCCAACTTCTAGATATTTAAATTGATAAGTTAATTTATTGTACCTAATGCGTAATGTAGCATTTGAACGTGTAGTGAAACAATTGTATAAAAATATACCATGATGTAGAAATTATTTTGTACTGTTTAAATAAAAACTGTTACAAGTTTATCTTATCAAGTACTTTTATTAATAATTATTAAATGTGCTAAATGTTAATTGTAATTTTATTTTAATACTGTCACTGCCCAACCTTTGGAGTCAGCACAGAATTTAGAGATTATAGCCAACGACCTCAATTTACATAGACGGGCCCTGTCAAACAAAGAATGTGGGCGTATTTTTAGCAATGCCATCAACGCCATCTAGTCTGAAAAGCGGTGAAGTGTGCGGGGTAAGGGGGAGTAATATTGAAAACACGTCCTCCCGATTCAACGTTTATTGCGTCTCTCACTTAAGTTCTAACTACATTATAAAGGTCTATACTACACTACATCTAAAGGCCACTACTACACTACACCACCGGTTTACGAGAAAAAAAAAAAAAAGATTATTATATATATATATATTTTTTTTTTTTTTAACCATAACCATATCATTAAACTTAAAGTACAATTTTTTATTACCAATTACTAAACAATTTTGATACTTATGTCTATGTTTGCTATATTTTGAAAGGTTTGGTGCGGTTTTTATGTACTATTTCTACTTTATTATTTTTGATAATTTTAACATTAGGTGCCTGATCCTCTAAAACTACATATGGTCCATTAAACAAATTTTCCAATTTGCTCGCAGTTTCATTTTTCAACAATATTAAATCACCTTTTTTATAATTGACTTTGTTTACATTTTTATCATACCTATATTGATTTTCTTAACTCTTTACATTGTAACAAATTATTTCGTGCATCTTTGTGTGCTGTTTGCAAACGATATCTTAATTCTAAGCTATAGTCATCTGGATTATATAAGGGTTCTACACTACTCTT
Organism: Erebia aethiops; assembly: GCA_923060345.2. NCBI lineage: Eukaryota > Metazoa > Arthropoda > Insecta > Lepidoptera > Nymphalidae > Erebia > Erebia aethiops. Next base: position 27,414,971 of record OV281084.1, on the reverse strand, counting down.
AACTCTAGTTGGAACGTTACATGGTTTTCCAAATACTAATTCATAAGGTGCGTATTTAGTGGCTGTGTGTACAGTATTGTTGTAAGCAAAGCACCAGAAGGGTAACCAATGGCTCCATGTATCAGGAAACTTATCACACTGTATTCTTAAAAATGAACCTAAATTTTTGTGAGCATTTTCAAGCGATCCGATTGACTCATGATGATATGCGGTGGAATTTAATTTTTCGATTTCTAATAGTTTACAGACTTCTTTCATTGTCGATGACATGAATTCCATACCCTTATCTGTAGCAATTATGCTTGGAATTCCGAATCTTAATATAAAATTATTAACTAATGCTTTAGCTACTGTAACTGTTTCTTTATTAGGAAGAGGATAAGCCTCAACAAATTTACTTAATTCGCATTGTAACGTTAATATAAAATTGTTATTATCTATATCCTTATCTAAAGGGCCCACTAAGTCTAAAAATATTTTTTCGAAAGCATGTGAAGCAGTGGTTGTAATAACCATTGGTTCCTTAGTTTTTCGTGAATGTTTTGATTTTTGACATTTTTCACATTTATTTACAAAGTCTTTGACGTCTTTTTCCATTTCTGGCCAGAAATATTTCCTTCTTATATTATTAATCATTCTGCGTATGCCAGCATGACCACTGGTAGGCAGTAAATGATAGTCATTAATTATAAATGTTTTGTCGTCTTTATTATCTATTCTTTCAACACCTCTCAATACACAAATGCGAGGTCCGGACCACGCTTCCTTTTCTTGAATCTCATTTATTAACTCTTTTATGAATAACGCGTTATCATCTCTTTTTATAATGCATATTTCGTCGACATTAATGCTTTTACTAAATTCACTTAATTTCTTGACAAATACGTCTCGCGTGAATTGTCCCTTAAAATCAAGATCAACATATAATATTTTATTATTTTGGGAAAATAAGAAACACTCGGATTCTACATCTATTCCCTTTTCTTTTTTAATTCTATTTATTTGTTTTCTTTCTTTTAAAATCATTTCTACTGCACCACTCGGTATCCGCAATAATTCCACGATTCTCGGTTGATCAGGCCGATTATCAGTGTCATTACTGAGGATTGGAGAGCTTGTTTTAATTTGTAACTCCGTTAATTTTCTTTTCTGTGCTCTAGTCATAACAGTAAGTATTGTCTCATTAATACATTTTAGTTCATCAGAGGTAATTTCAATTCTAGATAAAGCATCAGCTACTGCATTTTCTTTTCCTTTGATGTAAATTATTTTAAAATCATATTCTTCTAATATTAACCTGAATTTTAGTAATCTGCTAGATGGGTCTTTCATTCCAAATAAATACAATAACGGTTTATGGTCCGTCATAATTGTAAACTTTCTACCAAACAGATATGGCCTAAAATATTTTATTCCCCACACGACCGCAAGTAGCTCTTTTTGAATGGTTGGGTAGTTTCTTTCAGCCTTGTTTAAAGGTCGACTTGCATAAGCTACAGGTCTCATGTCTTTGTTACAAAGAACAGCTCCTAAAGCAATGCCAGAAGCATCAGTTTGTAAACAAAATTCGTTGTCGTCTGAAAAATCTGGGTATTGTAAAATTGGGGTTGTTGCTAATGCCTTTTTCAGAAAATTAAATACATTTTGACATTGATCAGACCAGATGAAAGGAAAATCTTTACGACATAATTTATTTAATGGGACAGTTATTTCGGCGAAATTTTTAATAAATTTTCTGTAATAGTTACAAAATGCAACAAAACGTTTGACTTCATCTGTGTTCTTAGGTGTAGGATAATTTTCAATTACTTTAATTTTATTTTTATCTGGCATAATACCTTCCGCTGACACTGTATGACCTAAATATAATAATTCCTTTTTTAAGAAGTTACATTTGTTTGGGTTTAATTTTAAATTAACAGTTCTTAGTCGCTCAAAAACAGATATTAGATTTTTGTTGTGGTCTTCAAAGTTACGACCAAAAATTACAAGGTCATCTAAATATATGAAGCACTTTTCGTATGTCAAACCTGACATAGCAATAGTCATAACTCTAGAAAATGAACTTGGGCTGGTCTTAAGGCCCATAGGCATTCGTTTCATTTGATATTGTCCGGTATTAGTAGTGAAAGCTGTAGGCTTTCTTGACTCAGCATCTAAGGTAACCTGATAATATGACTGACTTAGATCCAAATGAGTAAAATAGACTGCACCAGAGAGAGATTCTAAAATTTCAGTAATATTTGGTAATGGGAATTTGTCATCTTGTATAACTTCATTTAATTTTCGGTAATCTATTACTAGCCTCCATTTTTTATTAACATCGTCTGATTTTTTAGGTACTAGTAAGATTGGGCTAGACCACTCACTTTGGGTTTCTTCAATGATATCATCCTGTAACATTTTCTTAATTTGTTTATTTATTTCTGGTATTTGGCTTTTTGGTAACCTGTATGGTTTCGTATAAACGGGACTAGAATTCGGTTTTAAATAAATTTTATGTTCATATAATTTAGTTGTTGATAGTTTGTCACCCGGTAGGTAAAATATATCACTATACTTAGAACAAATAGCTTCTATCGCGTTACGCTCAGTAGGATGTAAGTGTTCTAATTTTAATAATGATAACAAAGATTTTGCTCGTTCTGTACTTGACTTATTTTTATCAAAGTAGCATATTTGATAGTCATTCAGTAAATGTAACTCTGGTTGAAAAGTAGGTATAATGATCGATTCATCGCTGGTGTTTAATATTCTAACTGGAATAATGTTATCTAAAGGTTTTACAATTATCGAAGCTAAAAATAAATCATTTTGTAATTGTTGTGGTAAAATCACACAGTCATTATTTACGTGACTTTTATTTTTTAATCGTATGTAATGAATGGATTCACTTCTCGCGGGAATACTTAGGTAATCATAACAAATTCTAGGGGACGTATACATTGGCATCGTATAAACTAACCCATTATGTAGAGTCAATGTATCATTTTCTAAATCAATATTTGAATTAAAATTTGACAAAAAATCTAATCCAAGAATTCCGTCTGACTGGCATGGTAAGTCATCAAATAAATAAAATTTATGTTCGTACGTATTACCATTCTCAGTCCTTAATGTAATGAAAACATAACCTTCTGAATAAATTTTACCACCTATGCCGTTAATAACGATGTTGTCTTCATGCAGTGGGATATTATCTGGTAAAACCTTCTTAATAATAGCAGATATAGATGCACCAGTGTCTATTAACCATGAACATTTGGCGTTGTTAACATTAAAATAAACATACCTAACATTTTGATTACAAGTTAAAATATCATAACTTTTAGGTCCGAAAAAACTGGTTCTCGTTTACTTTTGTATCATTTTCAACGTGAGAATTATTATCACACGACTGAGCTGAAAACACGTTACGTTGGTTGTTTCTAGGTCTACCATGGAAACCACGGTAACCACGGTATTGCCCACGGCCATTACCACGATAATTATCTCTCGAAAAATTAGAGGATCCATGTCGAGGGTTGTTATATACCTGACGTTGTTGGTGATTATTATAATTCACTTTCGCATAATAATTACCACGATAATTTGAACGTTGATTTTGATGGTTTCTCCGGCCTCTGTTAAAATTATTATAAATTCTATTATTAGACCTACCTCTTGCGTGGAAAATAGTGTTGGAAGTTGACGGCGATGCCAACTCTTCATCCTCTGCGTCTCGCACTGCATCTTTTAATTCAGAGTATTTGCGCGCTGAAATTATATTAGACAATCGCCTATTGCTTAGTCCATCCGAGAATCTTTTAATTGCCATTTTTTCATTTATGGGTCTCAAAATTGCGCTTGCTTCTCCTTTACCATCTGCCTGTGCGATAGTGAGATCTATAAATAATTCTGATAATTTATTACCATAATCACTAATGGACATGTTGTTTTGACACAAATTATTTAATTGAGAAAGTATAGCATTGGGTGATTTTTTTGTAAGTAAATAGGCCTTTATATCTTCTACGAGACTCGTTACGTCTTCGTATTTGCTTTTTAATTTTAACTTAGCTGTTTTTGAGAGTCTGGTTTTCAAAACAAAAGAAATAAGTGACTGCTTTTGTTCACTATTTTTAATACAATCATTATATAATTCTATAGACGCTATCATTTTTTCTGTAGTTTCTTCAGAACCATCCATTTCAGGGATCAACGACGTTGCAGTTTTTAAATTAAAACTCTCCATGCTTAAAAACTGATCTTTGACCGTTTCACTAGAAGAACTATATGTCAAAATTTTATCGTAAGTCGATTCAATTTTTTCATTTAAAGCTTCGTAAATATATTCTGCTAATACTAAAGAGCTTTTTTGTAAAGAACAAATATTAATAATATTTTTATACTCAGAATATAATTCTTTAGCTTTTAAAATACTTTGATGTACTTTACCTTTATATTGTTGTCTTCTGCCTGGACCTAATTTCCTTAAATTACTTTGAATATCTAATAACTCACTTAAAATTCTTTCTAGATCCTTTTCCATTAAAATTAAAACTTATTTCATATTTAAATCTTACACTGAATAATATTCCTCGCACACAAACTTCTAAATTATATAATAGGTAAATAGTAAAACATGTTATATTTATTTACCTATTAAAAGGATAAGACTTATTCCAAACACATATTATATTACTGTGACAATAATCTAGATACGCCCTAATAATACGACGCTAAATTTCTTTTACCAACAATTTCCCCGTCACTTTTTGAAGATAAATTGTCCGTTGATTTATTTTTCGCACTATAGTTCTAGGTAAGTCAGGTCCACACTGTATTCACGAAATACTACTGGAACAGTTCATCGTCTATACTAATCAGCTGGAACTATGCCGGGGATCCATCTCGTTCCTGGCAGTCCTGGCTCCCAGTCTGACGGCCCGACCATCTCATCTTCATTCTTCGTAATGCACTATTGTTCATCTCTTTTTGAACCATACCAGCGTGGCACTTCTTATAATTTTTGTAGGCTATGACCAGTATGGCTAGTGCGCATACTCCAATAATCGTGGAAACCAGTATATTATTTGTGTAGAAATGAGTAGTCAGATCTGCGCTGGTCAACTGGTCCACCCCATGCTGGTTTACGACCATCTCCTTTTGTTCACACTGACACTTGCTGCACTTGGTTCCCATTATGTAGATTTCAGTATACAAAGTACACGAGATGACTTGGAAACAGTTGTTACTATTGAGTTCCACTTATTATTCCAAGTGTATAACAGTCCAATTCATCGCACCAAGGCACACAGGAATCCGCCGATCTTGCATGATTCGCCCGTCATCCGACACCCAGCGACAGCCAGGCGCCGCGCTGCGCTAAGGCAGGGTCGCCATGAAGTGTGCGGGGTAAGGGGGAGTAATATTGAAAACACGTCCTCCCGATTCAACGTTTATTTATAAAGGTCTATACTACACTACATCTAAAGGCCACTACTACACTACAGCGGGAACTTGCTTGCAACATCTTGAATGAAAGCTTGAAAACATATGACTCGGTCATAGATAATATAGGTCACAGCCGTAAGGCCAGTTAGTAAAAAAAAAATACAGTTTGCCGCGGAAATTAAATGATTGCGTAATGGTTAAAAATATTAAATAGGAAGATTAAATAACGCTTTTTTCGAAATGTATAATTGTGAATTGAAACACTTACCTTAAAATTAAAATTATACAGTACCAAACTAATTAAACTTTAGATGTTAAATTAATAATAACAAATTATCTGCACGACGAGCGATCGTGACAGCGCTACGACGGGAACAAAGACAGGTGCGGAACGTGTTCAGCAACTCGGACGCCCGGCGTTTTTCTATGAAAGAGTCATCTAGTGCCTACATAATATATATCGATGATTATAGCCTTCTAGTTTCTATTTCTTCTAGTTCTCGAGAAAATAGTAGTTACAACTTTCAATACATATTTATTGAAATCCATACTAATATTAGAAATGCGAGTGTTTCTGTCTGTCTGTCTGTCTGCTACGTTTTCCCGGCCCATCTTTTCAACCGATTTTGCTGAAATTTGGTACAGGGGTAGATGGTATCCCGGGGAAAGGACATAGGCTGCTTTTTATCCCGGAAAATTAAAGAGTTCCCGCAGGAATCAAAAATCTTAATCCACGCGGACGAAGTCGCGGGAATCATCTAGTACTTAATATTTGTATACCAATGCATCCAGATAATATCTGTTAATTAAATGGTCTCTTAAACGTCAAACGTAATAGGTAAAGTTTTGTTTCCAGGGTTTCCTTTTTTAATTGTATTGATGTAGAATTTTAGCAAAAAATGCATCTACTATTGGCTTAATTTTATTTTGTTTTATAACGAGTTTCTGCAGTACAGAACACTACTGCTAGCGAAATTCTGCAGTTAGTGCTTAGTCTTGACTCTTGACCGATCCTCATGGACTCCCCGTAGTAAATATGTTCCTTGCTCATGGATCAGTCAAGATTATTCGACTAACTACACCTTCTAACGAACATCTTTAAAAAAAAGATACGCGCCGAAATACTTCCTCGTTTTTGGAAGTCAGTTGAATAAAAGGTTGAATAGGCATCGTATCTATCTAGCAATCTAGCAAAAGAAATGCTGGGAATAATAATTTATTTTTTATTTCAATAAGCTTATTATGATTTTCTCGCTGGTTTTTGATTTCCTGCATTCGGCTGTTTCCTGGAGGTGAGCAACAGATGGCGCTTATTTTAGTGCGTTTTTTCTCCCCGTAGTAAATAAATAGTACTGAGGTTCCTAATTCCTTGTACTGGGGTACCCAACAGAGATACAGTTACTAAGCTATAACTTATTACAAAATACAACAACCTTTGCTAAATCCAAATCCATTTCTGTTCTCTAAATCTAGTGGTGGGCGTTGCGACGACGAACCGTTTCTAAAGACCGTTTTCTGTTCTGCAACGTTGAAACCGTTTTTACGTCCTGGGTAAAACAGTCTTCGTTGCACAAACCAGTCTTCGACACACGTCGTCGCGAACGTAGTCGTCCTCGTTCCACGTTTTTTCACAAAACAGTTCTTACAATCAAAAGTGAACTTTATGCCAATGACATACAGTCGAGAATGAATTGATTCAACGACACACGTCGTCGCGAACGTAGTCGTCCTCGTTCCACGTTCGTTGTAAAAACAGTTCTTACAATCAAAAGTGAACTTTATGCCCATGACATACAGTCGAGAATGAATTGATTTAACCACACACGTTGTTGCAACTGGTTTGAAGATGGTTTTTAAGCCGTCTTCAAAACTAGTTGCAACGACAACCGTTTTCTGCAACCGTTTTCGTCGCCAGGAAAACGGTTGCGTTTCGTCCGTCAAAAATACGATAACGACCCACCACTATCTAAATCCCATTTTTTTTTTTAATTTAACTGGTTTAGCGGCTCTCTAAATCCCACCTACATCCGTTAACTTGTCTCTGTCCGAAACACAGATCCGAAATAAGTAAATAGTTGTAGTCTATGACTAATTCTTTCATCTGTGGGCAAAAGGCCCAAAAGGTATGGTTTTATTCATTTTTAATCCGATTGACAATCGAAATATCGATTTATTTATTGTTATTAGGTTGGTTCTAGGTTATTTTTATCTGTGGTGTGGTCAGGTCAATGTAGGTTTTTAATCTGAGATGGAAGCAGTGCTGGATTCCGTAGTATAATTATACTATTTGTACCATAATTTTATGTTGCGTAGTATATAGTATCGTAATGCTTGGATTGTACGCGAAAATACCATAATTTTAATACCCAATTATTTATTTAACATTTACCCCTAATGCACGGACTTTTTTCCGAATGGCTACATCAAATGAAAACGAGAAGTAATGACAGGGTTAGAAGGGCAAGAACCCAGAGTCGTAAAACTCTAAAATTTTGAACGGTTATTTTTAATTATTTAATTTTAAATTGTAATGGAATGGGGACTATCGTTTCTTTGCTCACCAGTTGGCGCCACTGTTGACTAAGGTCCAGAGGTATAGCTGTCAAAGGCGACTTTATAAGATTGGCGCCGAAACAAAGTTTTAAATCTTGAATCTCATTAAGTTTATTAATTACTAGCGATCCGCCCCGGCTTCGCACGGGTAGCACTAATAATCCTAATATAATATACCTACCCAATATAGCCAGTGGGCAGTGAGCAGGTTACATTTTAATATTACATTGTAAGAGTACGCCCCGTCCTCATTATTTCTGATATCTCATAAGCTATTCATCTAAATTAAATGGTGTAAAGGACAATTTTTATCTTAGTTAAATACTTGAGATGATTAATATATTTATTTTGATAAGGATTAATACTATGTCGGTAAAAACACCTTCGCAAGTAAAGCATTGGTTTAGACCAAATTTGAAAATCATAAAAATGGTTATTGTGAGTCAATTTTAAATATATATTGAATAATAATCCAGTGGCCGATAGAATATTATTTATTGTTCATAGTACACATGCACACCAAAGACAAAGATAACCAACCAACAACTATAGAGTCGTAGTGAAGCCCAACAGTATAGACAACTGACTAACTAGTGATGTACAGGGAAACAGCGTTGCCATACATTAGTGATTATTCCTAACACCCTCCCTTAATCACTACATGTTAACTTACAATCAGTTCTTAAACTAACCAACATAGGCTTCGGTAAACACTTGGTAAACATATCTGCACGCTGGTTCCCCGTAGCAATGTACAAAATATTTATCTTATACAACTTAATTATATCTCTTACATACTTCAACTTTATGTCTAAATGTTTCAGTCTAGCACAATTATTATCATTCAATGTAGCCTTAATCGCAGACTGATTATCCTCGAAGATAAACATATTAATAGTTTTACAATCCAAAACTTCTTTAGTTATATTATAAAGTACAATTAAATCTTGAACAGCCTTAGCTAGCGACAAAATCTCTGCCTCAGTAGAGGACAGTGCAATGGAACCTTGCTTCTTTACACACCAAATTATAGGACAATCATTAAAGAAAATTATATAACCAGAAGTAGACTTTCTATCCTTTACATTAGATCCCCAATCTGCATCTACATAAACATTCAAGTTAACCTCATCAGTAACAGATCTCTGAAATATTAATTTAAGTTCAGATGTTCCCTTTAGATAGCGAAGAATTCTCTTTAGTCCAAGCCAAGCAGCAACAGTTGGTCGCTCCTGGACTTGACTAAGACAGTTAACAGAATACAAGATATCAGGACGAGAAGTCATTGACAAATACAACAATGCACCTACTAGTTCACGGTAAGGACCATGAAATTCTTCACCATCAACAAAATCTGATGCAGTAGACTTAGGAACTAAAGGAGTGTCACATGGTTTACATTCTGTCATTCTATATCTAGCTAATACTTTATCAATATATGCCTTCTGACTTAAACAAAGTTTATCATCAACATATTCTAATTTTATTCCAAGAAACTCATCAGCAATATCAGCTTTAGACATTTCAAATTCTTTTCTAAGTAACTGAATTACAATCTGAACTTCAGCCTCGTTTGAACCTGATACAATTAAATCGTCGACATACAGAACTATAAATATCTCATTGTTATTATTATTAGGCCTCCTTACAAACACACAAGACTCAAATTCTAGTTGCTGAAAATTCAATTTAAGTATAAAATCAGTGAACCTCTTAAACCACTGCCTAGGTGCCTGTTTAAGTCCATACAAACTTTTTAGTAATTTACATACACGACCAGATCCATCATTATAACCTTTAGGTTGATCCATAAAAATAGTTTCGTCTAAATGACCATTTAGAAATGCAGTTTTAACATCCAATACATACATTTTTAAATTCTTTTGGAGAAAAATAGCCAACATTAATCTCAAATATGACATGCCTATAACTGGCGCATATGTTTCAAAATAGTTAACACCTAATCTCTGCTCAAAACCACGAGCAACTAACCTAGCCTTATGAATATTATTTCTTTTTATACTCAATACCCATTTACAGGTCATTGACCTTTCACCCTCAGGTAGTTCAACCAGTTCCCACACTTTATTCTTATTTAAGGACTCAATCTCTTGATCCATAGCCTGTTTCCATAAAACTTGCTCATTTGCAGGCAATTCCTGTACTTCTTCATATGAAATGGAATCAAAGGTTTCTACAGTTGCTTCATAGACATAATGATCCTTAAATCTGGCTGGCAACTTCAACTGTCTCTTAGATTGTCTAGATCTGGAAATCTCCTCTTCATCTTCTGTGCAGTCCAAGAATTCATCTTGACCTCCATCAGCTATCTCTGGTTCAGCTGCCTCAGGAACCACACCAGGCTCAGGAACTACATCTGGATCAGGAACTACTTCTTCTCTTATCCTATTATCAATAGAGTCTGACACATATTCCTTGGCATTGTCACACCTTATTTTGTAAACTTCTGGATTCTGCTTGTGAAACTGCTTCAATATATCAACTATATCACTCTTATTTTTCAACAGATGAACTTCACAAAATCTAGAATGATCATCTATTATGGTAACAAAATACTTCTCGTTGCTGCTCGTAGGTGGGTCTATTGGTCCACAAATATCTGTGTGTATCATTCTCATGGGTTTATCTTCTCTATTTCTTGGACCTCTACCCATAGGCGTATTAGCTTGCTTGGCAGTTACACATTCTTCACAAAAACTTAAGGAATCTGATACTGGCAATCCTAATTCCTTCATAACATTGTTGTTAGAATGTCCCATTCGCCTGTGCCATAATTTAGCATCTTGTTCAACATAGTGAGTTGCAGCTGATGTAATAGGATCAAACTGACTTATGTACTGACCTTTCTCGTTCAATCTGGCTATAACAAATTTCACTTTGTTCTTTTCGACAATTGCCACATTATTTGTAAATATAATACTGTAGCCAGCTTTCTGTATATTTTTCACTGATATTAACTGACCATTTAACTCTGGAATAAACAATACTTCTGTGAGGGTTATTTCTCTTCCATTTAACATGCCAACAATTGTTCCAATACCTTTGACTTCCAAAATTTCTACTTTAGATGCACATGTTACTGTACCTTTGTGGGGTCTCAGGTCCTTAAACCATTCTTGTTTGCTGCACATGTGTGTAGATGCACCCGAGTCCAACATGAAACGCTCACTCGTTTCATTTACCATGAAGGTGACAGCAGCAGACTCACTGTTATTAGACTTCGACTTGACACGACAGTCCTTCCTCAAATGGTCAGGACGCCCACAATTAAAGCATGTTGACTTTCTGCCACAAAATTTTGCAATGTGACCCTTTTGTTTACACTTATGACACGTCACATTTTGATATTTCCCTGCATTAAATGCTACATTTGTCTTTGCATTTTCAGCCTTCTTTTCACTTGTATCACCTTTCAATGCCTCCGCATTCAATAATCTTTGAATCACAAAGTCAGATGTCAAAGTTGAATCTGGTTGGTTTTCAATTGTTGTCTTTATAACATCATATTCTGGGGGTAATGACATCAATATATAAATAACAATATCCATGTCTTTTACAGTCGTACCTGAAGCTCGTAACTCATTTATCATACCCAGCATCTCGTTTATATGATCTTGCATGCTGCAATCACGACGCTTTTTCATGCTCGTGAGTTTCTTTCGCACTAGTATCTGACTCACAGCACTAGACTTCCCGTATTTGTCTTTCAAAGCCGCCCATATCTTGAATGCCGAAGTTTCATCTGACATCGCCGCCAGTATAGAGTCATCAATCATGGTTAACAATAAAGCATATGCTTTCTTTTTGTTAGCATCATCAGATTTCTCATTAGTTAAAAACTGATCCATGTCCTTGGCTGCGAAAATAGCCTCCACCCGACGCTTCCACAACAGATAGTTCACCCCTCTGAATGGTTCGACGAGATATTTTATACCTTCATCTCCACGTGCTGCCATTTTGCATAGCCAGCCACGAGATGACCCGACACAGCCCAAACCACCCAAGTAGAAAATCTTTGTCAATACGTCCGCTCCAACACTTCCTAATAATTTTTCGGAACCACGCTCTGCTTTTAAATATATATTGAATAATAATCCAGTGGCCGATAGAATATTATTTATTGTTCATAGTACACATGCACACCAAAGACAAAGATAACCAACCAACAACTATAGAGTCGTAGTGAAGCCTAACAGTATAGACAACTGACTAACTATAGTGATGTACAGGGAAACAGCGTTGCCATACATTAGTGATTATTCCTAACAGTCAACCTTAAAAGATAGATATATGCTATTGCGGACTATTTTTTAGAACTTTTGAAGAGGAACAATTTCACCATACATTGTTTTCGTGTAACTTTGACTATTTACGCAGCGCACGCCGCGTAAGCTCTCAGAAGAGACGATTTTTTCCGACTTAGTTCACATTATTGCAATTTTCGTAAGGATCTCTAATTTTATGAAAATAAAATATAGCCTATGTTACTTGCTGATAATGCAGCTTTCTATAGGTGAAAGAATTTTTAAAATCAGCTTAGTAGTTTTTGAGTTTATCCATTACAAACAAACAAACAAATCATTCCTCTTTATAATAGGTAGGTATTAGTTTAGTTAAATAGTTAACTATCTATCATCAGTTGTTGCATCATGTTGTGCAGTTCCGTTTTAATCGGAAAAAAGAGGAGGACACATGTTTCCAAAAGATAAAACTGTTCTAAAACAGTGGCTAGTGGCGATTTGCAGGAATAACTATACCCGACAAAAGTTCTCGTGTTTGTAAAAAACATTTTAACCCCGAGGATTATGTGTTACCCAAAGAATCAAATAAGTACAGAAAATCGTAAGTAATTATCTTTCTTATTCATCTCCTAAATTAAAGCCAAAACTCAAAAGTTGTACCTACCTAGTGAAGAGAGAAGAGAGAAAGGAAATTAAAAGAAAACGTGCAGAAAGAGCTCAACAACGTCAAAAAAAGAAATTTTTGCGCTTATTTATGCGCCTCTTTTTTTAATTCCGCCTTCAAAACGTTCACATTAATCTCTAAATAATCCATATTAGCGATAATTTCACGAAGGAGATCACTTTTCAACAGGTAAATTATAGAAATTATAATTTATGTCACGAAGCCCGCCAAAACCAGTGAAAAGTGAATGTTATTGGACCTCACGCGACACCAGCGCCTCTAGTGGCAAATTCACGCGGGATAGCCCCCATTGGCGCAAATCATAGATTACTTTTTACATTATCTCTAAAGATATTTTACAATGGTACCAAAACTAATTTTTTGTTTTCAAAACAGTATACACATTGTTTATATATTTTTTCCAAATAATATGACAAAAAAAATTGCCACTAGGGGGCGGTTTCAAGTGCTGCCCTCTACAGTCAAAGCTAAGTCCCTATTATTATTTTATTTATTGTAAATAAACAATTCAAAATTATTATTACAGCCTAGCTTCGAAACCGATAAAACCGTTCAAAGTTTAAATTTCCCGCCACAGCAAACGTAGTCAACACAAAAACAAAACGTAGTATAATTTTTGGTAAATAGTATAATTTTAATTTCCATAGACAATAATTTTATGGGAGCCCGATTCCAACACTGCATGGAAGGGAACAAGTAAGTACTACGTACAACCGTAGTCCGTAGTACCTTGTTGTTGTAAAAGGCGAAAGGTTGTACATAAGATCTTTAGGTATTGAAGGGAAACCAGAGTACCGGGTCAATGACTTTTTGACAGCTATTGTCCAAATTTAGGCAATTAGAGTCGTCGTCGATATTTTTTTAGGTAAATAAAGGCCAGAAACAGTTAATATTTTATTAAATTTGTGAATATAAATAAAATAATAGGTTAGTTTAATGCCGCTAACTGCACGACAACGAAGTATTCACAATAAAAATGGGGCGAAAAGATCGGCCAGTTTCACCAAAGGAAAGAGATCCCGAAAGGCCAGTGAAGGGTAAATATTTATTTGTTTTTAATTTATAGGACACAATACACTGTTTTAAACTAGGAACTTTTGTACATAATATTATGTAGGTATTTAGTTCGAACACAAATATTCAATTTTCGATTTTGTAACCTCAAAATTTATCTTTAGTAAACAAGAATCTAACTAGAATCATACTAATATATCATACTAAGTATGGCAGTTATATTGACCCATTGCTTCATAACATATTGTTTCAGGGAATACCTGTTCACAAATGCCCCATCAGATCTACGCAGTATAGCGTACCCTGGTGGTGCAGTCGCACTGGCCTTGTTATTGGTAGCCCGTCTAACATCTGCGCATTGGGGGCAAATCGCAGACTGTGATGAGACTTATAATTACTGGGAGCCGCTGCACTATTTAGGTAAACCTTTTGGTAAAGAACGAATGCAAAACGGTCCTTATTGAGACCACTTCTAAAACTAGTTTATATCAATAGACATAATATGATTACGTACAAATGTTATGTTGTACATAATTCGGTTATTAAAGAAAGTTAATATTATTTAGTGATTAATAAACACAGGGTGCCCAACAGTTGTAATATTTACATTCCCTGTTAGTTTTATGTTGAATAACCATTTTAAACTATAAAGTGCATCGAACTTTGAGGATGTCAAATTCAGTATTTCATACAAAATTCCCCACTAAGGGTGCATTTTACATTGACTAGTTGTCGAATACCCAATTCTCTTTTTACTTAAACAACCTCCCTGGTTAGCCTTGTGGCCCCTAATAAGGTAAAGGTTGTGGAAATTTATATATCCAAATTGTGTCCACTGTCCAGTCAGATTTTCATTTCAAACTAAAGATTAAAAAATAAATAATAATGTTTTTATATAATAAACAAGAAAGTTTGTATGTATGGATTTATAGATATTTGTTACTCTTTCACACCAGAACAGCTGAATGGATCTGGATGAAATTTGGCACAGAGATAGATTATAGTCTGAAATAACACACAGGCTACTTTTTATCCCCGAAAATTGAAGAGATTCTGCGGAAACCAAAAAACCCTATCCATGCAGACGAAGTCTCTGGCATCAGCTAGTAAATTAATAAAAGTACCTACTATAGGTTTTTTTATATATATGTCTTACCACAAGTGTGCTTTTAAAATTTTTCAAATCAGCCATTACACAAATTTTATAAAATCTTAATAAGATAGTTGTGTAATTGAGGCTGTTATGCCTATAATTTATTAATATTATGTCCTACCTATACTTAAGTGTTTGTGTGTGTAATTTGAATTCAATAGTGTTGTATTTATATTTCAGTGTATGGAAATGGTCTGCAAACATGGGAGTACAGTCCAGTGTACGCAATACGTTCGTACATGCCACTGTGGCTGTTTGCAGTGCCCGCTAAGATACTGTCTCTTACTATGACCCCAGTCTCCGTGTTCTACAGTCTGAGAGCCCTGCTGGCAGTGCTGACAGCTTGCGCTGAACTCATGTTTTACAAGTAAGTGTAAGGCTTACTTATACTTATTATCACTAACATGATAATTTTTTATTTTTTTATTCATAAGGTTCGCTAGAGATTTTTATATAGTATAATCATAAATTACTTATAATTATGAACACATATGCCAATGTATGTAAAATTATATGAAAGCAAACACTACATGCATAATGCATATATCGAAAAACGAAAGATCAAAAAAATTAAATTAAAGTACAATGGTACTGTAGTAGTGACGGGCTTGACTGATTGAAATGTGGTTTCCTGTCTTACCAGGGCGGTATGCCACGAGTTCGGTGTCCATGTGGGTCGTGTATGGCTCTGCCTAGCTCTTCCGGCAGCGGGCTGCTTTGCGTCTTCGGCTGCGATGGTGCCATCCGCGTGGAGCGGAGCGCTGGTGTCTGCCGCCTTAGCGTGCTGGTGGCGGAAGAGATATCCCCCCGCTATCATACTGACAGCGGCCACTGTTTTGTTAAGTTAGTATTTTTTTTCATTCATTTTAATATGGATGATGACAACTCCATCGAATCAGCAACTCTTTATCAAACTTAAAAACGCACTTCTAGTATGGAAGTTGTATTAAAATCACAATAGTGACAACTACAAATTAGCCAGGACGAGTCACGACGGCAGAATGCGATTTCATAGTTTTTTTCCTTTAATTTTCCTATAAATTAGCCCTTACAAAAACAAAATGCAATCTCATCTTCAAAAAAAAATATCGCCCATTGAACATGGGACATCTCACTTATAAAAGCCGCCTTGGAGTGCTGGTGGCGGAAGAGATACCTGGCTATCATACTTACCACAGGCTACATTCGCACTGCGAAAAATATTCGCGCGAATTTTTTTCGCAATTCTCTATCACTAGAAATCATATGGTGTACGCGTAGAATAAAATTAGTGCGAAAATAAAATCGTTGGTTCGATATCATTTCACGCGGTGCGGTAAGAATTATATTCGCGCGAATATCCTGTGCTGTACGAAGTTGAAATTCGTACCCGAAATATAAATATAAACCGAAGTAAATTTCGCGCGAATATTTTTCGCAGTACGAATGTACCGTAATTCTCCTACAAATTAGCCCTCACGAAGGCAGAATGCGACCTCGTCTTTTTTAAAAATAAAAAGATTGAAAAAAAAACCAAAATTGAGAGCACAGTATATTATACAACAAAACTCATTGTAAGTCTTTTGCAATTTTTGCTGACAAAATTTTCCAGGATAAAAAGTAGCCTACATCAACCCCTAGAATTCAAACATGTACAAAATTTTGTCAGAATCGGTTAATTAGATGGGTTGTGTAGAGGTAACAGACATACTATCGCATTTATAATAATTTTTGTATAGTATAGACGGACCAGCCATAGGAGTAAGTACTTGGCCCAGTACAAAAAAAAATAGTAGGTAATTTTTTTTTCTAAAATAAAAACAGGTAACTTACTTGATCAGCACAAAGGACATAGACATGCAAGAGTTAAAAAATTTATTTTTTTCATAAATAAAATTCAATATATTCAAAAGGAGAGTCAAATTTTCTACAGCAGTGGGGATGAGGAGTATTAGATACAAGTGAGTCTGTACAGTACTCCAGTCGTTGCGATGCTTGAGAAGAAACATTCTCGAAAGCGTTGGGTTGCTGCGCTTGAGTTGTTAGCCTCGAAAGCGACACAGCTCGTGAATCCGAAAATCTCGAAGGCCCACCGAAAACCTGAGTGAACGGATACGAATGCGTGTGAGCTTGAAGTCTAGAACTACAAGGCGTTGGATGCTGGAACATAGGGCCTAGGATTTCGCTAGTCCTATACGCTCACAGCAAGTTGCGTCGCTATATAGCCCCGGACCATAGCTATGCGGGACGCAACAGCGGTAATTAGAGCAGCTACCGCCAGACTGTTTCCCTGTGTAGAAACGGACTCTCCGTTACTTAAGCAAAACTCACTTTATATATACCACACGGGCGTAAAAACTTCAATATCGCGAGTTAGGACTTTGACTTATAAATGCTTTTCTTGAGCTGTAATGTCTTTTTTACGTTTTTTTTATTTGTTTTTCTAAATTTTAGGTGTATTTTACGTAAATAAATGTCGTCTATTATTAAAAAAAAGTATACTAATGTATTTAAATTTTAGTTTGTAGTTTTAGCTCGAAAGTTGTCAATAGATGGCGTTGATGTACAAGTACGATTTTGTATCAATGATCCCTTTACGAACCAAAATTTTTATAAAACTGTATTTTAAAATTGGTCAAATATAATATTAATAATTAAATATTTTAATTATAATTAGTATAATATTTACTTTTCCGTCCTAAATCGTAATATTATTATAATACCTAATATAATAATTAATGAACGGTCATAGTTATGTACCTACCATTTAGTCCAACGATATACGGTCTTACTACATCACCACCTTATTTCCATGGACTCTGACAAACAAAATACTTATATAGAAATGGAAAATAAAATTTAAAAAAAACTTAAGAGGCATTAAAATTAGTTCCAATTTTGGCCACCGGGTCAGAAATTTTTTACGGACTGTACCTATGTAAGTTTAGGAGGAAATATAAATATAAATGCATAATTTACTTCAATTTTTTTTTCAGGTTGGCCATTCACAGCGCTGCTAGGGCTACCAATAGCCATAGATATGTTGCTAATCAAACAACAATACATAGACTTTGTCAAGTGGTCTATAATCTCGCTGCTTATCATTCTTGTGCCGACCGTTGTGGTGGACTCGTGGCATTACGGCCGGCTGGTTGTAACCCCGTGGAACATAGTCGCTTACAATATATTCACCGAGCACGGACCGGACTTGTATGGAGTGGAACCATGGACTTATTACTTTGTTAATGGATTTCTTAATTTTAATATTATTTGGGTGAGTACTTTGATTATATTTTTTTGACTAGCTGATGCCCGTGACTTCGTCCGCGTTGTTTAAGTTTTTGGATTCCCTCGGGAAATCCTTAATTTTCCGGGATTTTTTTCATTTTTGCTGGTCACTCTTCAGGTCCAACTATATCCATGCCAAAAATCACGTCGATCCATTGCTCCGTTGCGACGTGATTGAAGGACAAACCAACAAACAAACACACTTTCGCATTTATAATATTAGTATGATGAGTCAAACTAGCTGATGCCTGTGTCGTCATCCGCGTGGTTTTTAGTTCCCACGGGAACTCCTTAATTTTTACGGGATAAAAAGTAGTCTAGTAGTAATGTCATTCCTTGGTCATTGTCATTTTTATTAGCTACAATATTATAATAATTTGTAGAATAGTGCAATTTCTTTTATCTTTCTCATTTCTGAGGGTCGTGACCTCGATTCATTAATAGCAATTTTTTTAGACGATAATATTGAGGTCTCATTTCACATACGGTTTCGGATGTCCCCTACTAGTGACCGCGTTAAGGTATCTGAGTTTCAATGCCTCTCGCGCTAGGGGTTTTAATGGTGCAAAAATAGAGATAGTGGACTTTAACTCGTACTGTTTAGATACATTTTTCAATGACGCATATGAGTTCCCTGGTTTGAAAGTAACCGACTGTGATGTCGTCAAGCGCTATGGCTCGGGGTTTTTATATGAGATAGTGGACTTTAACTCGTACTGTTTAGATACATTTTTCAATGACGCATATGAGTTTCCTGGTTTGAAAGTAACCGACTGCGATGTCGTCAGGTGCTAGCGCTGTCGTGTCCCCTACTACTGACCGCGTGCACGGCTATCTCTTCTCGCTCGACCGCGCGCGCGTCTTTCTGCGCGCCATATTGGCTTAGTCTTATGCCTCTCGCGCTATGGCTTGGGGTTTTTATGGCGCAGCCGCATAAGGAAGAAAGGTCAGTGATTACCAATCCAATATTAGCATTATTATAATATCTAGTTACTAACATACTAGAAAAAAAATATGTGTGTGTAATCTTAACGGCCGTTGAAGTTTTAGGAGGATATACAATGGGGCATGGGCATGTTAGTGAGGTGCCACATATTTTCCTACTAGGTGATGCCCGCGTCTTCATCCGCGTGTATTGAGGTTTTTGGTTCCCGCGGGAATTCTTTAATTTTCCTGGATAAAAATTAGCCTATATGTTATTCCAGACTATAATCTATGTCTGTGCCAAATTTCATCCAGATCCGTTCAGCCGTTCTGGCGTGATTGAGTAACAAACATCCATCCATCCAAACATTCGAATTTATAATATTATATAGTATAGTATAGTATGACGGGGGTGGATATAATTATTATTAATAATAATAATAAACATGTTGCAATTTGCATATGCATAATATGTCCTTACAAAGTAAAACCAAACTCTTACGACTGTCTATCTTTGGTAGGCCATAATATTATGAAATTTTGTTTAAAAAAATTATTGTGATTTTTCAAAAGCTGTTTATTAGAAAAGGGTTTCAAATCGTGCCTAATGGAATTTGCAAATAAAAATGCTACCATCGTCCCAGGGATTGAAATTGAAGCTATTGTAACATTTCAGGTTCCTCTACCCAGTTTACAGTATGGTAGTACTAGCGGGCGCCATAGCGCTGGACTGTCTGCAGAAGATGACCTTCGCCGTGGGCACAGAGCTGCTGCGCTGGCGCAAGGAGCGAGAGAGACGGCACTACCTCGTGTACACGGGCCCACTGGTGGTCATGTGTGTGCTGTTAGCTGGAGTTGCTAGTGAGTACTATACAGTACGGTAGTACTAGCGGGCGCCATATCATATAACTCAGTGTGTAAAAGCGACTTTGGCTCACTGGTTAAATCAGCAAAGGTGTATTTTGAACCAGTGGTAGATTCACTCGACGATTCGAAAGCACTTATAAAAGTTTTAAAGTTTATTTAAATGAAAAAATATGAGTTTGAGTTTCCTTTTTTGTTGAGCAAATAACTGTTGATTTCCAGGTATATCCCGGACAACGGCCTTGTACAACCACTACCACGGTCCAATGAAGCTGCTACGTCACATTCCCGACCAAACTGACGCCCAAAGCGAACTGAACGTGTGCTTCGCCAAAGACTGGTACCGCTCTCCGTCCAGCTTCCATGTACCGGACGCGTATCGGATACGATTCGTGCCCAGCGAGTTCACTGGACAACTGCCTGCGCCTTATGACGAGGGCCATAATGGTGAGATTCCTTTGACAATTGTTATTACTTCGATGTAAAGACAAGGACTGACACCGGTCTCCGTCCAGCTTCATACCGTTCGTGCCCAGCAAGTTCACTGGACAACTGCCTGCGCCTTATAACGAGGGCCATAATGGTGAGATTCCTTTGACAATTGTTTTTACTTCAATGTAAAGACAAAGACTGGCACCGGTCTTCGTCCAGCTTCATACCGTTCGTGCCCAGCGAGTTCACTGGACAACTGCCTGCACCTTATGATGAGAGCCATAATGGTGAGATTCCTTTGACAAAAGTGAAGACAAAGACTGGTACTGGACGCGTACAGTATACAATTCGTGACCATGGAATTTGTTGAAAAACTGCCTACGTCTTATGACAGGGCAATAAGGGTGAGATTCTTTAATTAAATATCAAATTTAGAATGTAGTCAAATAGTGGACAATTTTCTGGACCTTATAGCTAGAGTCATAATGGTGAGATTCCTTTGACAATGAATATCTGATTCGTCCTCAGAGATTTTATTTCACAACTGCCTACGCCTTATTACGTGGGCTAGAATGGTAAGATTCCTTTCATACTTATTATTACATTCATTCACTGCATGATTGCCTGCGCCTTATAATGAGGGCCATAGCATAAGATTGAGCGTTCCGAATGTGCCCTAACCTGAGAAGACCACAACAAACTCCTCGTTTCCACTTTACATTGTCTTGAACCTTGCTCTGTTTTTTTTCCAGCTACCCGCATAATCCACCCATACTTCAACGACCTTAACAAAGGCGACAACCAGACGTATCTGAAACCATCCGAATGTCACTACCTAATCGACTCTGACGTCGGGACCCCCTCTAAACTGCAACCCCCTTACCACAAGAACACAAACACGTGGGAGGTCATCGCCTCAGTGCCTATATTAGATGCCAGTAAATCTCATAGGATATTCCGAGCTTTCTATATACCGGTGCTGTCCAATAAGAATGTTGTATATGCCAATATGTATTTATTGAGGAATAAAGTGATAGATCAATAAACTAATTATCTTGTAAAAAAATAATTTTGAACTTTACACTTTTCTAAGGTTTGTATTCTAGGTGCGTATAAATCCAACGTAACGTAACTAAAGAACGTTTTGATTAAATTAAATATATATTACTTGCCATATCGCGACACGACGCGATACGTCATAGAAAATGATAGACGTATCTACGCGATGACGTAGTTTACGTGAAGGGTCAGCTACTGTTGATACTGTCGCATCGCGTCGCGTTGTCGCGTTTGTCGCTAACCTAGGACAACGGGTTAGGTATCTTGCGACTTTACACCTACATTAACATATCAATTGTTTATTTATTGGAACGAAGTTCCTTATGGGACGATGTGGAGGGGTACCCTAGGCGGCAAAAAACGTCCGTAACGAATATGAGTAAGCTTTTTTTTACGAAGACAAAAGGTCTTAACTATAAATATACTACATTCTAAATTAAACTTTAATGCTTTAGTGTTTAGGTTTATATTTTCTTTTTTTATTAAAAAAAAGAAAAAAAGAATCGAAAAATAGAAGTTGTAATTAGTATTTATGTAATAAGGAACTTCGTTCCTATCTGGTGTCCCACGATACCACACGTTTTTTTAAATATTGGTTATTTCGAATATAGAATTTAATAGCTCGCGCCAATCAAATAGTCGCGTAAAGTTGACCAAATAGCATATTTCCGCGCGTAGTATATACGTTGACTTCGACAGTTTAAAAATAATAATAATAAATCATTTATTTTGCAAAATTGTGGGTAAAACCAGCTGTAAAGGTAGAAAGTTCACGTACACAATCTACTGTTAGAGAAACTGTGCAAAATCTATATAGCACTTTCACCTCAGCTCAGAGACGAATATTCGTTTGGCGCTGACCGTATTAAGATACTCGTACCTGGCTTACGTGTATTTGTATTTGTTTTCGCAAAACTCCTAACATTTCAATGTCATGTAATTTTTTCCTTAGCCTAAATCGTACGAGACATTACACGAAAGTGTGTTTTTGATTTATATTTATGACACCTTCTAATGTTGCCAATTTTGTATGTTATAAAACTGTTTTTTTAAGGAAACAATACATAAAAAGTTATAGTCTCAAAAACTTATCTGAAAACAAAATAAAAACAAAAACTAAACAGACAAAAATTAGTTCCAATTTTGGCCACCGGATCAGATAAGTTAGTGAGACTGTACATCTAATTTTGTACAGACGCTTCAATCTATACTTCTATGTCTAATATTATAAATTCGAAAGTTTGGATGGATGGATGGATGTTTGTTACTCAATCACGATAGAACAGCTGAACGGATCTGGATGAAATTTGGCACAGGGATAGATTATTATAGTCTGTAATAACATATAGCCTACTTTTTATTCCGAAAAATTAAAGAGTACCCGCGGGAACCGACAAACCTCAATCCAAGTGGACGAAGTCGCGGGCATCAGCAAGTTGCGTCATAATATTACTTTGCATTTTTATTGCCTTTATATATTTGTGCAATTTTAAATGATTCTCAATATTTTATTTATTAATATTATATAATTGTACTTAATAGTTCTGTATTCACGTGCTATACTATAGTTAGATATAATTTTGTTGATATAATGTTAAGGTAATTTAGTATATTTCAATCTGAGAATATAACCAGGTGAATTTTTAAACGGACTCATAGACTATGCAATATGAATACGTATATTTTTTAGATACATTGTTTAATTATGTACTTGAAATATGCTGTTTATGTTTCATTTTGCTAAAATTTTGTGGAAAAATTTAGGCCAGGTAATTCACAGAGATTTGTGGGAGAATTTAGAAACAGTAAAAAAAAATACTACCTTAAGAATTAGAATTAGCCTTTATTTACATCTTCAAAGGGTATGTTTTAAAAATCACCTGTATAGAATAGGTTTTTGAATTTTACTTGATATCAAGTGGCGAATTGAAACGTATGAGCTATATATAAGCAATGGTTTATTATACGAAGCTAGTCATAAATTTCAAGTGAATTAAATAATTATAATTAAGTAATTACTATTATCTTCTAATATTCGAGCAATAATTATTTTATTTTTACAAATGTTTACGTTTTCATATTATTTTCGTATCTATTATATTCACTGTTTACGTTTATTCTAATAGAGAAATAAAATGTGTATCGATAAATAAGTAGGTACTTATAAACAAAATTAAGTAAAGCAGTTTTTTTTTATCAATTTGTTGCGCGTGACAGAGGCGCCACTGAGGCGATGGATTATTAGGGATGATGACAACTTAATCAAATCAGCAACTCTTTATCAAACTTAAAAACGCGCTTCTAGTATGGAAGTTGTATGAAATTCACAATAGTGACGTCATCAAATTTCAACGCACTTTTTTTATTTAATCTATATTTTAAAATGGTTATCAAACTTAAAACTAATCGAGGATGTGAATTTTAGGTCTTTTGGAAGACCCACTATTTTATAATCAGTTAGAAATAATTTATTTTTGATATAGACATCATCCCTGTTTTTCGTACACAATGGGGCTGATTCTGTATAACACAATCTCTAAACTACACTAAAATGGCAGCTTTAAATCTAGTTCTGTCCCTTTCCGTAGGAAATGTTATGAAAGGGTTAGCAATATTTGTAATGCTCTAATTTTAGTTTAGTTTAGAGATTGTGCACTACAGAATCAGCCACAACAACTAAAATGACAGCATTAAATATATTTCTAACACTTTCATAATACTGCGGAAAGGGACAGAACTAGATTTAGAGTCATTTTTGTTTAGAGATTGTACTATACGGAATGGCCATAACTGTCAAAAAATCAAGATTTTAAGGATGTGATGTCTTCGGGCGTCGAGGCCGAGCCTCCTTGCCCGGGCGTGTCCTAAGTAGATTGGGCTACCCAAACAAATTATTTCAGCCATGGTTTAATAACGTTAACAAAATCCTGAACATTTACCCAAAGAAAATTCATGACTGTAAAAGAACACTTAAAAACTGGCTAAAAATTTGATGCGGACGGAGGCCTTCTGTAGATTGTTCGGTAGGTGTGCCTTTAACTGAAATATACGTACATGGAAACGCACACTCATACAATACACTCGTATACTCACGCACACACTTGCATGCCTGAATGATTATAACTTGTATCAAAAATTGTATCAATGTTGTAAAATAAATCATTTTCATTTCATTTTCACTGGCCTGGGGCTGCACCTGTTTAAGGTTGGCCTTGGGGTTGGGGTTGTATTTTAAAGTTAACGCAGAGTTGATTTTGTTCCGAATTTTGTCACGCGCTCAGACAAGGTTGGTCGGAACCAATGTCAACTGTACGCCTAGTCTCAGAGGCCTAATTGTCGAAGCAAATCGAAGTAAGCTTAAAACGTATTACTCGAATTGTTTATACAGTAATTCCTTCGAATACATTAGCGACAAAGTAGAATGGATCAAAAAGCACTTGATTTAAATTCACAAATCCAGTACAAGTGATATTAGTTTCGAATATCGTTTGGAACGCTGTGAATGCGTACACGAAATTTAGCTCTGAAACCGTTGACCTTTAAAAAATAAAAATAAAAATAAAAATCATTTAATTCGACCATATAAAGATCATAAAATTTTGTTAGTAAGAAACACACAATAACCTAATGTTAGTAAATCTAAAAACTACCTAATCCTAAAACCTTATCTAAGACAGCCTTGATTTGTCAGCACGTGAACCATATGACAATGGTTCAGGTACTGACAATCAAACCTGTCAGCAAATGCCCTCAGGATGCCATTGGAGCTAGCCCGAACCCTGCGAACCAGGGATGTGTACCGTTTGCGCATGGTAGTGTAGAAACAATCCACACGCGCATCGGCAAACATCCCCGACGCACTGCAGTATCTAGGCAGACCCATTAGCATCCTGAATGCAAAGGTTAAGGTTTAAGGTTCATTTTACTTTGACGCCAATATGTTGAACGGGAAACTGATTAAGCCGTCTTCTCTACTTTTCTGTATGGCAAATCTAAAGCTTTTACATTTTGTTTGCAAAGGCCACTGACCAAATAAAAATAAGTGTGTGTAAGAAGAAACTTCAGAAAAGTGGCCTACGAGGGAATGGGATAAATAGAACTTGTATTCTATCTCATTCTCTCGCAGGCTAAATCCTATTTATGTTTGTCTCTTTTGGTGTCGCTTTTTCATTTCATTGAATTTTCAAATCACAACGATTCCAAAGAAGTTTCACTTCAAAAATGTTTTTCCATTATGAACCAATTTTGTGAAAACCAAAGAAATAATAAAATAAATGTTAGTAATAATGTTTTGCGTCTTTGTAAGCACACATAAGTGGATAAGATTTACGTATGTAAGATTTTTAATAAAGAATTTTTAATTAATATATTTTATACGTTTTATTTTTAAACAACGCTCCCAATAGATACTCATAAACTATTTTTATTCACTACAAGTTATCCTTAGACTTCGATCTCACCTGATGGTAAGCGATGATGCAGTCTTCTTAGACTGGTAGCGGGCTATCGGGCATCATACCGGAGCGCTAAATCGCTTAGCGGCAAGTCTGCCGGTGGGGTGGTAACTAGCCACGGCCGAAGCCTCCAGGCCAGACCAGAGAAAATTCAGAAATTATAAATTTCCAAATTGACCCTGCACACGGAGATCGAACCCGGAACCTCCCACGAAGACAACAGCGCTCAACACTGCACCAGGGAGGTCATCAATACCTTTATCTTTAGGAACCTGGTTTTTAAGTAATCGTTTTTCAAAAAGGCATGGCCAACCCCTATAAAAATAAAATCAGTGAAGCCACGACGGGATTATTAGTTTACCTACTTACCTACTTATATTTTTACCCTAGAGTAAGTAGGTAGGTTAATCAATAAATGTAAGAATTTGTTTATATTCGCAAACTCTTTATTTTATTTTGTAAATTATTTATGATTTTTTTCATGTTTGTTCACTAAATTCTCTGTGAATATTTATCATAACAATGAGAGAAATAGTCCATATTCAGGTTGGACGATGCGGAAACCAGATTGGGTCGAAGGTAAATACGTGTATTTCAGATGATGTTCGCGACTCCGTCCGCATGGATTTTTCGTTAAACCTCAATGGGAACTCGTTGATTAAGTATCCAGAAAAAAGTAGGCTACTATTATGTCACTCTCCATGCGAAAATTCACTTCGGTCCGTTTCGTTGCGGCGTGATTGAAGGACAAACAAACTCACTAAATGTGGGTAGAGGTAACAAGCTGATCCACCCGGCTTCACTCGTGTAGAATTTAGAAAATCCTTATTTTTTATGCAGCTTCAGTTAGCCCTTGAATGCGATCTCACATGATGGTTAGTGATGATGCAATCTAATATGGCAGCCGGCTAACTTCCTCGAGAGAAGGAGATAAGAACAAAATTACAAACAAAATCTAAAGTTTCTATATGGTTACATTACGTAATTTGGTGATCTATCGCGTTTAAATTCTTAGAACCACCTAACTAGTCTTTATAACCACTTAATTTTCATTTCAGTTCTGGGAAGTAATATCCGACGAGCACGGTATAGATCCCAACGGCTGTTATTCAGGTGACTCGGACCTTCAACTGGAACGAATCAACGTCTACTACAACGAAGGAGCTGGTGGAAAATATGTGCCACGCGCCGTTTTAGTTGACCTCGAACCTGGCACTATGGACTCCATACGAGCTGGACCTTACGGACAAATTTTCAGACCTGACAACATAGTTTACGGTCTGACTGGTGCAGGCAATAACTGGGCTAAAGGACACTATACTGAAGGAGCTGATTTGCTTGAATCTATCTTGGATGTTGTGAGGAAAGAGGCGGAAGGCTGCGACTGTTTACAAGGATTCCAAGTCGTCCATTCAATCGGAGGCGGCACAGGCTCGGGATTAGGAACTTTACTCTTAGCGAATCTGCGAGAAGAATATGCCGATAGAATAATCCTAACTTTCTCAGTAGTACCAAGTCCTAAAGTGTCAGATACTGTTGTGGAACCATACAATGCAACACTGTCCGTAAATCAGTTAATAGAAAATTCTGATCAATCATTTTGTATTGACAATGAGGCATTATACGATATCTGCTTCAGAACTCTAAGGTTACAGACGCCAACGTACGGGGATTTGAACCATTTGGTATCAGCTACTATGTCGGGAGTAACAACATGTTTACGTTTCCCCGGACAGTTAAATGCTGATTTACGCAAGCTTGCGGTAAACATGGTGCCTTTTCCACGGTTGCATTTCTTTATGCCAGGATTTGCTCCATTAACCGCTCGTGGTAGCCAAAAATTCCGTGCTCTAACAGTACCAGAACTAACTCTACAGATGTTTGACGCTAAAAACATGATGGCAGCTTGCGATCCTCGCCATGGGCGATATTTAACAGTTGCTGCAGTTTTCCGTGGTCGTATGTCAATGAAGGAAGTAGACGAGCAAATGTTGAACATCCAGAACAAGAATAAGGACTATTTCGTGAAATGGATACCTAATAACGTGAAAACCGCCGTCTGTGACATACCGCCACGGGGAATGAAGATGTCTGCTACGTTTATAGGTAATACCACAGCGATCCAGGAGCTCTTCAAGAGAATATCTGAACAATTCACGTCCATGTTCAGGAGGAAGGCTTTCATACATTGGTACACGGGCGAGGGAATGGATGAGAATGATTTCACAGAGGCGGATAATAATCTGAATGATCTGATTTCGGAATACCAACAGTACCAGGATGCGACGGTTGAGGACCAGGAGTTTGAAGATGAAGAAGAAGAGGCGGCCCCTAATGATGACAGTGATGAATGATATTTTGTGATTTGTATTGTTATTCATTAAATTATTGTTACGTTCGATTGGTATATTATTAACTTTAGAATTGTTGCTGGTCACCTGTACCGGACATCAGTGGACTATGGAGTCGAAAGGGTCCTAAGCCGCCTTAGCACCGAATACTAACTAATTACTTCTTACATAGGTCAGTAGTATAAGGTATATGATAGGAGACAACGTTTTGGCAAATGGTAGACGAGACGACGAGTTATGTTATTGGGAAGGTAATATAGTCTCAGTGGGAAGGTAGGTATGGTATGGTACGAAAAGACAAGAATACAACGTGTTTCAGCCACTTGGTTGTCCTAAGTAAGAGAGTCAGGTCCTGGGGCCCATGAGCAAGACCCACTCGGACAAACAAGGGCAGCGGTCGAATCAAAGGCGAATAGCCGCTCGACCGATGTGGACTATAGGAAGCAGGCTCGGACACCTACACAACGCGTTGGCCTATGTCCAACAGTGGTGACAGCGTAGTGGTTAAGACTTCGACTTCCTATTCGGGAGGGCCGCGGTGTTTGAATCACAGGTATGCATCTCGAAATTCAGAGTAATGTGGCGTTATCACCCGCCACCACGCTGGCCACCGTGGTGGACTAAGGCGTGAGAGGCGTGCTCAGAAGTAGGCCAGCGATGGGTTGAGAATTGGGATTAATATTTATATTACTTTCTCCAATGACGTTCTAATCATTCTATACAACAATTACTAGCTGATGCCCACTACGCGAGGTTTTATTGCTTCCCGCGGGAACTCCTTAATTTTCCGGGATAAAAAGTACCCTATGTGTTATTCCAGACTATCATGTATCTCTGTGCCAAATTTCATCCAAAGCCGTTCAGTTTTTGGGGCGTGATTGAGTAACAAACATCCATCCATCCATCCATCCAAACTTTCGCATTTATAATATTAGTATTAGATGACTTTCCCTATCTTGGTACCTTTTCATTTTGATCTAAGATTTTATAATGGTAAGTATTTTCCACTCTGCTACAGCCTGAGTCCGCTCAACTTGGCTCAATCATCTATCGATTTGTAAAAACTCGTCGAAGAGAACTTCTTTCTCCTTTGTATAAATTCTCTTTTATATCCAAACTTTACAGACCACTAAAGCCGAAAAAAAAAACAAAATTTCGCATTTGGATTTTTTTTGAATTTGTCACAGAGCAAAGAACAATTTCGAATCATTTATCAAGAAAATTTCGTGTAATATGCACATGTAACAGCTTTTCATTTTTTTATATTTTACCGTTTTTTTTTATATGACCGATTGAGTTGAAATTTTTACAACCTTTTATTTTTTGGATCTAAATTGTTAGTGAATTATTAAAATGAGGGAAATCGTCCACATCCAAGCTGGGCAATGCGGAAACCAGATCGGAGCTAAGGTAAGATTCATCCTGAAATACTCGACATGCCCGATCTGAGAACTCCTCGATCGGTACACATCTCGCCTCCCCGCACCCGTGCTTTCAGCGAGAAACGCACATTTACTAATTTACCTACGTATTCCTTTCTACACGTGATGACGTGGGACTTTCTATAGTGACAGGGCTTGACACCATACCGTCTATAAACAAGGGCCTCCCTCAAGTTACTCAACATTGGCAAAGTGCACTGTGCTGTTTTGGCACAACTGAAAGCCAAAAACCAAGAAAAGAAGAAGAAGAAGGTTTCAGTGACAGATCTCGACATACACAGCGATCGCAATGTATCGGCACCGCACTGCTAGGAAATCTGTAGTTGTTGGTATTTGGAGTAAATTGATGTTCAATGTATTTAATAATTCTCTTTGTCAACAGTTCTGGGAGGTGATATCCGATGAACACGGCATCGATCCGACTGGCGCTTATCAGGGAGACTCCGATTTGCAGCTAGAACGTATCAACGTATACTACAATGAAGCCTCCGGTTGCAAGTACGTCCCGCGTGCAATTCTAGTGGACTTGGAACCTGGTACCATGGACTCTGTACGTTCAGGGCCATTCGGGCAAATCTTTCGCCCTGATAACTTTGTGTTTGGACAGTCTGGAGCTGGGAACAATTGGGCTAAAGGACATTATACTGAAGGCGCGGAGTTAGTCGATCCAGTCCTCGATGTGGTACGAAAGGAAGCAGAAGGCTGCGATTGCTTACAAGGATTCCAGCTAACGCACTCCCTAGGTGGTGGTACGGGTTCAGGAATGGGAACCTTAATCATATCGAAGATAAGAGAAGAATATCCTGACAGAATTATGAATACTTTTTCAGTTGTACCAAGCCCTAAAGTCTCGGACACAGTTGTAGAACCGTACAACGCGACTCTGTCAGTTCACCAACTAGTCGAAAACACCGATGAGACGTACTGTATAGACAATGAAGCGCTATACGATATATGCTTCAGGACATTGAAGTTGACTACACCAACGTACGGGGATTTGAACCATTTGGTTTCAGCGACTATGTCTGGTGTCACGACGTGTTTGCGATTCCCGGGGCAGTTGAATGCGGATCTACGGAAGCTTGCTGTTAATATGGTGCCGTTTCCACGGTTGCACTTCTTCATGCCAGGGTTCGCTCCACTAACGTCCAGAGGAAGTCAGCAATATCGTGCATTGTCCGTTCCGGAGTTGACTCAACAGATGTTTGACGCTAAGAACATGATGGCCGCCTGCGATCCACGTCATGGCCGGTACCTCACCGTTGCTGCTGTCTTCCGTGGGCGTATGTCAATGAAAGAAGTTGATGAGCAAATGCTGAATATCCAGAACAAGAACAGCAGCTATTTTGTTGAATGGATTCCTAATAACGTTAAGACTGCTGTATGCGACATCCCTCCACGTGGCTTGAAAATGTCTGCTACGTTCATAGGGAATACTACTGCTATCCAGGAGTTGTTTAAGAGGATATCAGAGCAATTCACTGCCATGTTCAGGCGGAAGGCTTTCCTGCATTGGTACACTGGCGAAGGAATGGATGAAATGGAATTCACTGAAGCCGAGAGCAACATGAATGACCTGGTCTCAGAGTACCAGCAGTACCAGGATGCCACGGCTGATGATGAAGGGGAATTCGACGAGGAAGTTGAAGAGTGATGTTTGTTTGTCCATTGTGTGTGTGTAAATTCGTGTTTGTCCTGTTTAGTGTAGGCGTACCAGTTTTTATGTTTATACCTTTATTTAAAAATGATAAAAATATCTATAAATTTATTTAATTCTTATTTCACTCCAACACTATTGCCATCGATATCGATGGATCGATCGCTGGGACCGTTTGTCCCCTCACGGAGTGTTTACTCGTGGTCCCATTGATTTGACCCATTGATGGGACCACTGATAAATACTACCTGTGGTCCCATTACATTAAGGATAACGTTTTAAGTTCTGTAGCAGTAGTTACAGGGACTAGTAACAGTAGTTTTATTCAGAAACGCAAGGTTCGTTTGCACCATTGATTAAAAAGTAGGTACATGTGAGGAGAAATTCCTAGCTGATCAAGTAGTTGTATAGTCAGCACGCGAGCTCTCGAGGAATTGACGCGAGAGTACGCTTTATCGAGTCCTGTTTTTAATTTTGCGATAGCAGTGTTTATAAATCTTAAAAGTTATTTTGATTGCGACAGTGATTACTTAGGTTTTACGTTCATTTTGTACAGTTCATTATTGAAATAAAAGATCTTTGTTTACATTCACATAAATTGTCACAAGCATGTCACAATTTTTATTTTTAACCGACTTCTAAAAAAGGAGGAGGTCCTCAATTCGGAGTGTATTTTTAACTCCCAACGCAAAAAGAGAGGGGTGTTATAAGTTTAACGTGTCTGTTTGTGTATCTGTCTGTGGTATCGTAGCTCTCAGACGGATGAACCGATTTCCGTTTAGTTTTTTTTGTGTCATAGATACCGCCAGACTAGCTAATGCCCGCGACTTCGTACGCGTGGATCGAGGTTTTGTGGTTCCCGCGGGAGCTCTTTTATTTTCCGAGATAAAAACTTTCACATTTATAATTATAAATAAATTATAAAACCTCAAAAATTATAAGAACAATATATGATTTGCTTTTTCTTCCTTCCCACATACTGATTTCAATGCATGCGCACAAATAAAAAAGTTGTTATTATCGATAACGTAATATCGACTAAATCACAACTCTATCTCATTACATTGCCCGGACATCGCGCGAGAACTGTATTTGGGAATATCGAACTGTCTGCTACGCTTTTACGGCGGGCGTTTCTTGCTCCTATTAATTTGTCCTATAATAGTTTTGGTACAAGTTTAGGGCGTATTCACGTAGAAAGGAGGTTGCCTGCGCCGATCTACCAGCGCTTATCCGTACTGGTCCGCGCAGGTAGTCTGTACAGAGTCTCCATACTTGTGTCAAACCAGCGCCGAACGTGGCCGACAAGTTCCGACCTGCTCCAATCAGCGCTGTTATGTTGCCACCATGGAGACTCGGTACAGACTCGTGGACCAGTACGGATAAGCGCTGGTAGATCGGCGCAGGCAACCTGCTTTCTACGTGAATACGCCCTTATGCTGCAACACGAGGAATAGGTACTCCACCTTGTATTACCCCACCCGCAAGTGGAGTTCCAGTGGGAATACTAAATACTTAATCCACGCGAACGAAGTCGCGGGCATCATCTAGTAGAAAATGAAGGAAAAATAAGTGTAAAAGTTTTTATTTTAAAACAAATAAGGACATACACAAATGAAACACCAAAAAATAGTCACTCCAACCCCTCTTCGCCTTCAGCCTCCTCGTCAAACTCCCCCTCATCATCCGCCGTCGCGTCCTGGTACTGCTGGTACTCGGAGATGAGGTCATTCATGTTACTCTCAGCTTCCGTGAACTCCATCTCGTCCATACCTTCACCAGTGTACCAGTGGAGGAAAGCTTTCCGCCTGAACATCGCCACGAACTGTTCCGCTATCCTCTTGAAGATGACCTGTATAGCGGTCGTATTGCCAATAAACGTAGACGCCATCTTCAAACCCCGTGGAGGTATATCACAAACTGCAATCTTGACATTATTAGGAATCCATTCCACGAAGTATGTGCTGTTCTTGTTCTGTATATTCAGGATCTGTTCGTCCACCTCCTTCATGGACATGCGCCCTCTGAATATTGTCGCTGCAGTCAAATACCTGCCGTGACGGGGATCGCATGCGGTCATCATGTTCTTTGCGTCAAACATCTGTAACGTTAACTCTGGAACTGTCAACGCTCTGTATTGCTGCGCCCCTCGGGATGTGAGGGGGGCGAAGCCGGGCGTGTAGAAGTGGAGGCGAGGAAACGGGACCATGTTAACCGCCAACTTTCGCAAATCCGCGTTCAACTGTCCAGGGAAACGGAGGCACGTCGTGATTCCAGACATGGTTGCGCATACCAAGTGATTCAGATCACCGTAGGTAGGCGTAGTCAACTTTAACGTTCTGAAGCATATGTCGTATAGTGCCTCGTTGTCTAAGCAGAATGTATGGTCAGTGTTCTCCACCAACTGGTTGACCGATAGGGTGGTGTTATACGGTTCCACAACGCAGTCGGAGACTCGTGCGCTTGGGAATACTGAGAAGGATAGGATGATGCGGTCGGGGTATTCTTCTCTTATTCTGTTGATCAATAAAGTCCCCATGCCGGCTCCTGTGCCGCCGCCTAGAGAATGGCTGACTTGGAAGCCTTGCATGCAGTCGCAGCCTTCAGCTTCGCGACGTATCACGTCCAATGCGGACTCGAGGATCTCAACTCCTTCTGTGTAATGTCCTCTAGCCCAGTTGTTCGCGCCTCCGCCTTGGCCGTAGATGAAGTTGTCAGGGCGGTATAGACATCCGAACGGGCCGGAGCGCACCGCGTCCATAGTCGATGGTTTGAGATCAATAAGCACGGTCCTCGGAACGTACTTGCCACCGGAAGCCTCGTTGTAGTAGACGTTGATGCGTTCGAGTTGTAGATCCGAGTCTCCGTGGTAGCAGCCGCTGGGGTCAATGCCATGCTCATCCGATATCACTTCCCAGAACTGTAAACAAACAATACATATTTCAGTACCTTAATCAGAGGCCCATAAAACCTATTAATCGAATTGTGGGAGTTCATAGATGCTTTTTGATGTGCAGAATCTACTGAAGGTTCTTACACAATCGAGGGGCAGATTGAAAATTTACGTGATGAAGAGGTTTTAATGCTTAGGCGTTTCTGGCTAGTTCTATAAACAGGAGCTGCTACGATAAGTACATACCTTTCCCCCGATTTGGTTCCCGCACGAACCGACTTGAAGGTTAATGATTTCCCTCATCTTGATAATTTCTCAAATTCTCGATCCGGACACTTGTAAATTTCTCTAAAATTTATATCGAATGGTTTCGATAGTTGATGCTTATGATTAGCTTAAAACTAATAAAAAAAATACAAAAAAAGACTAGCAAAATTCACACTGTGTGCATCGTACGTTGGATTTCAGGTAAATGAGACAAAATTATATTCTATTTTTTACATTTCAGTCATTTCAAAATTGAGTTCTGGAACGTTTTTATTCTTCTGGTTGAAAAAAAAGCAACTTTTGTGGAACCACGAAGATCCTATAGAATTTAAGCAATCTAAAATAAAAATACAAAAAATATTTTTTCTAAATTATTTATTAAATTTTTGCTCCAGCACAACATTCTATATCAGAATTGTGTCCCAAATATATTTATTATTTTTAGTTACGAGACGAAGGCGCCATCTTCACTTAAAATTTCCCGGAAGCTTTCAAGAAGCTTTTACAGTTTTCCACGCAGTTCACGCCTCCCCACATAGATGTCGCCCCACGCGAAAGCTTGTTTTGTTTTCCCAGTAGCTACTGTCGCAATGTTCAAGGCGCCCGCTCGGAATGTCAGCTAGGTAGCGATAAAATGATGTGATTTATTGTGAATTGTTAGTGATAAATGTATGATGTAGCCCGCTTTGATGAGTGAGAGTGTAGTGCGTGCGGAGCGAGCGTCCGCTGTGTGATGTTAGAGGAAGCTGCCTCTATCGGTGAAAGGAAACCCCCAAGTGGAGAAGACAGCACGGACAGCGAAAATGAAACGGAGAAAAAAGCTCTACTCCGCAGAGTTTCAACCAGCAAATGCGTCGGGAGACTGGTCAGTACATAACTTAAAGCTTTTAACTCAAAGTTCAAGGATGTCGTTTGTTTTGGGAGCGAAAACCGCGTAGCAAGGGCGTGCCATCTGTCAATTGAAGGGGGTGGGGGGTAACCATGTGCCCGGGACGCGGTTCCGAGGGGTCGAATTCACCCAAATTTCGATTTTCAACACTGTTTGCTATATTATGGCGAGATTGGCAATAAGCCTAATTAGCAGTCGTTAGTAGAGAAAGAATGGGCACATTATTTGTGACTGTTATTTGTGATTACTATTTTAGTCGTTTTCGCGGCTTTGTTTACATTTTTCGTTCGTAGCGTGCGTTCTAATTATTAAACACGCAATAAATTTTAATTAGGCTTGGGAATTTGCGGGGTTTCACGTTATCCAAACACAGTAATCTAATCTTGTTGAGTTATTGTTAATTAAAAACTAATTAAAAATAATTCATGCTAATTATTGTTAATTAACAAATAATTCATCGTCACCATTTGAATCCATTGGCGGCTCACCACCGTGCACGAGTCTCCTGTGAGAATGAGAAGGGTTTGGCCGTAGTCCACCACGCTGGTTTCATCACGATGGATTCCCGCGCCGATAGCACTCTGAAAAGTCAGAAGTGCATGTCCTTGCATCGAACCCCCGCCCATCTAAACAAGAGGCCCGACGTCTTTACCACTAAGCTTTCACTGCTACCAGACTGTCTATACTAACTTAATCCATACTAAAATTCCTTAATAAAATATAAATGAGAAAGTGTGTCTGTCTGTCTGCTGCTACGCTTTCACGGATCATCCGTTCAACCGATTTCAATGAAATTTGGTACAGGGATAGGTTCCCGGAAAAGAACATAGGCTACTTTTTATTCCAGAAAATTAAGGAGTTCCGCGGGAATTAAAAAAACTTAATCCACGCGGACGAAGTCGCGAGCTTCTAGGTACCGTTAGACCGAGTTTTATCGTTGCAATTTCGATTCAAACGTTTGTTTCAACCACATTGGCGTTAAAGTAAAATGGATCTAAAAACCCTTGATTTAAAATCACCTGTCAATTCAGTACAACTAATTTAATTTCCAGCCGTTTCCGGTTAGACTGCTGGCTGTGAATACATAAATACGAAATTGAGTTTGAATCTAATCTGTTCGAACCTTCGAATCATTAAATCGACATTGCAATGCTATCTGGGACTAACGGTACAGTGTAAATAATGCTGAAAGTTTGTTACAGGTTATTTCCACAGACTCACGGCTCGGACGCAAAATAGAGCGCTGGGTTTGTTTGTGTTTTTGTTGATCTCTAAATACGAGTATCGTAAGGTTCATTTTACTTTGTATCCAATCTGTTCGAACCTTCGAATACGATCAATCGACATTGCAATGTTAGAACTGCGACTAAGGATCCAGTATAAACAACAGTTTAATAATGCTCAAAGTTTGTTACAGGTTATTTCCACAGACTCACGGCTCGCTACGCAAAGCAAAGCACTGGGTTTGTTTGCTGATCTCTAAATACGAGTATCGTAAGGTTCATTTTACTTTGAATCCAATTTGTTCGAACCTTCGAATACGATCAATCGAAATTGCCATGTTAACTGGGACTAACGGTACAGTGTAAACAACAGTGTAAATAATGCTCACAGTTCGTTACAGTTTATTTCCACAGGCTCACTGCTCGTTACGCAAAGCAGAGCGCTGGGTCTGTTTGTTTGTTTGTTGATCTCTAAATACGAGTATCGAATGTCTCGTGGTTGGCGCGTTACTTTCTCTACGATTGAGTATTTGACAACTAGTCAAATCAGCAACTTTTTTTCAAACGTCGAAACGCTAGGGGATTTTGCATGAAATACTAAATTGTGACGTCATCAAAGATCGTTGCCCCCTTTTTACTTTATTAGATAGTTTAAACGGTTATTCAACATAATTATTACGACTTTTATACTGTAATAAATGATAAATGATTTATTTATTTCACATAGGACAACTTGTGTCACTTATGATACGTCAAGACTCTACCACCGGTTCGGAAAGCTGTTTCTACTGAGAAGAGCCGGCAAGAAACTCAGTAGTTGCTCTTTTCTCAAAAAAGAAAGAGGTTACAATATTAATACATACGTAATATTATTACAAGTATTACACTGAATTGTGGGTCACTGGATGCGAGGCCGGTTGCTTCCATGCAACTTTGTCGTTAATAAAATCGTCGATAGTATAATAACCTCGACTTAACAAATGCTGTTTGACACAGTCTTTAAATTTATGTAATGGCAAATCTAGAAACTCTTTTGGAACCATGTTATAAAAACGTACGCTGGACCCCACAAAGGATTTCTGCACCTTGCGCACACGATATGATGCTGTTACTAGCTTATGGCGGTTTCTAGTACATAGATTGTGAGTATCACCTATTTGCTTATAATGATGAATGTATATAATATTATAATATTTCATGAAACGCCATCATTTCAAGAAATGGTCGACATCTCCATGATATGACTATTCTCCAATAACTATATGACGCGACTGAGACATGTTATTAGCCATGTAGGTACCTAGAATCAACCATCTAGAGTCCCAATAACTTATCTGAAACGTTGACAGCGTCGCTAGTATATATGAAAAATAAAATAAAACAAGAACTAAACAGGCATAGGAATTCGTTCCAATTTTGGCCACCGGGTCACCCTAAAATTAGTCCGAAAGGAGTTAATGTCAAAAAACTGTTTTGATCGCAATTTTCCCCATCGACACGAGCGGCAAAGATACGAGGTGGCAAAATGAAAATTCGGAAAGAGCACGTCGAAATCTATAAATTACACCAATTTTCGAAACTCCCGAGAAACTTTCCAGGCAACCCCCTTTTTGAGCACCAAATGACTGGGTTATAGACTTATAGTGGCTAGTCGGTGACAGACAATCCTCGTGCGAGCTATAATATACAATAATGACATTAATAATGCACTCAGAAGCATGTAGGGGCCTGCGGTTTCATCACTCCGGGGGCAGCGCGCCATTAAAACTAAAAGCCACGCTATTACGTATACCTAATTAAAAATGTCTATACGCGAGTGTACCTAAATCTATTTATTTAAAGAGCAAGGAATTTATTTTTAACTAGGCATTGACACGGGTATGTTTATAGATATACTTGCTCAACCTGCATCTAAGGATGCTATGAATCTGTTTGAAGCCATAAGTCAGATTTTTTGAGAATTGACTTTTTAGGGTTCCGTACCAAAATGGTAAAATGGAACCCTTATGGTGCGACTTTCTCCGTCTGTCTGTCTGTCCGTCCGTCACACTCGATTATTTCAGTAACTACCGAAGCTATCGACATGAAATTTGGAATAGTTGTGTATATTAGTGGCCCAAAGACACTGGAATTAAAAAAAATTGGAAATTATTTTTGTTCTTATTTAAAAAGGGAGGAAAATCGGAGGGTTGAAATTTAAAAGTGAGATAACTGTACTGTGTGAGGTATCATATGAAAGGGTTTACTTTGTACATTCTAAAACAGATTTTTAATTATTTTTAGTCATGATAGTTTTTGATTTATCGGGGAAAAAGTCTAAAAAAATACGGTTCCCCCCCCCTTATCTCCGGAGTTTACCAATCGAAAAATCTGAAATAATTATGGTCAATAGGAATTTATGTATATTTTACAGGAAAACTATAGCCAATGCTCTAACTAGCATAGTTTTTTTGATATTAACAGTAAACCTCTACAAACAAAGTTAGTTTTGCGGTTCATTAACAAAGGTAATTATTACCGTTTTACATCTTTGGTCGTTACAGTTTTCAGTACGGAACCCTCGGTGCGCGAGTCCGACTCGCACTTGGCCGGTTTTTTTACTTGATTATTGTTGTTCTTTTAGTGTTTCTTGTTTTCTAATTTTGTTAAATAACCATTTGGTTTTAATTTAATGTATAAGATTATAACTGACTGACATGTAATTAACAAAAGCCCCTAAATAAATAAAGAAAAAAAAAACAACTAGCTATCCGCCCCGGCTTCCCACGGGTAGCACTAATAATCCTGTCTATTAAATTAGTATTATTAGTAGCTAAATTTGTAAGGAAACAACCGCAAAACTTTAAAAAACTAGAGGACCTACCGCGACGTTACCAACTAAGACCCACGCGGAAAAATAATATGATGATTCCCAGTTCCAACTTAAATATCCATAGTACTGGTCCTAACCCGATGTGTGTAAATATTTATAACAAAATCCCAGACCACATCAAATCCTTGGAGAATTATAAAGCTTTTGTCAACTCTTTAAAAACATTTCTGATTGATAAAGTATATTACAAACTAAATGATTTTTTGGAAGAAAAATAAGGCAGCCGTCTCTCTACGACCACTGATTTTTTGCTGTGCCCCACCGGGGTTCCAATATTGTTATGAACTTTTATATTGACATGTAAATTACTATAAGAATTATATTGGAATGCAAAATAAATGAATATGAATTTGAATAAAATATAGCACGCCACGTAAGCTCTCAGAAGTGACGATTTTTTCCGACTAAGTTCACATTATTGCAATTTTCGCTCTAATTTTTTTGATAATAAAATATAGCCTATGTCACTCGCTGATAAAGTAGCTTTCTATTGGTGAAAGAATTTTTAAAATCGATTGAGTAGTTTTTGCGTTTATCCATTACAAACAAACAAATCTGTCCTCTTTATAATATTAGTTTAGATAACTAGTGGTTCGCCTCGAACTAAGACCTCGCTTCCCGAGGCGACCTCTGAACTCATAGGACCCGTTTCAGACTCAGAGTTCTAATAAACCAATAGACGTAATACTTATTTTTTCACGTTTTGTGATATTTTACGATCTTTGTTTAGTTGATTACTTTCATTCTGCCCGAAACAGAGCCTTTTTATATGAAAGTAGCCGATGCACTTACGCCGTTTATGAACACAATTGTAAAGATTGGCCAAAGGATATAATATTTTTCTAGGAAAAACTGTTTTAATTTTATTTTTGTTTGCTAATTGTTTGTTGGTTTGTCCTTCAATCACGCCGCAACGAAGCAACGGTTCGGCGTGCAAAGTATAGCAAACAGAGTATTAGGTAAGTTTGTGGTGTAAAGTTATAACCAGCTAGGTAGGTAAATGTGTAGGGGGTTTTTAAGTCCTTAATTTACCTTTACTATTTGCAGTAATAACCTAACTAATAACCCTGAGTAGTAAACAAAAATATGCATTCTTTTTTGTTTTCTGTTTGCCATCAGCATTAAATCATTCTGAAAAAAAAGCCTTGAAACTTGAGACAGGTCGAGGTAACAAAGAACTGAAAAATGGAATACGGTTCTAAAAAAAAAAGAAATAAAATACCTACGGCACTCCGTTCCGCACGAGACAAAGGCGAAAATTCCTCCATTTTCCACTGGTTCCATTTGAAAATGTTCATCGAATATTTGTGCTCTATACAGATTCCGCGTTATCTAGTGCTCTTCAAACTTCGCAGGCCCACTGACCTAGACTGGGGGTTTTGAGCTTTTTTTCCAGCTACAAGTAAAGTGTTAGGGTGTGTATACATCTCGCGAATGCGCTGCATATTATATTTAGCGCCGCACACACGCTGTTACGAAATCTGTTGCGCGTTTGGAACCCTCGCAGCTTTAGTCTTAAGAGACCGTAATTGATTATCACCATCATTATACATTATACTTTATACTAATATTATAAATGCGAAAGTTTGGATGGATGGATGTATGGATGGATGTTTGTTACTCAATCACGGCTCCAAAAACAGATTATAGTCTGGAATAACACATAGGCTACTTTTTATCCCGGAAAATTGAATAGTTCCCACGGGAACCAAAAAACCTCAGTCCACGAGGACGAATTCACGGGCATCAGCTTGTGTTTTATAAGTTTCAGACGTCAATAAGTGTACAGTGAACTTAAATTGAATAAATAAATATTGAATATTGTAGGTGCGCCGCTCGGCAAGGCTCGCATAATGCGCGTGCAGATCGCCTCAATTTTAAGGTCGCTTTTTGCCCGCACGCAGGCAGCGCTAGCGTGGTTCACGCGACACACGTGCAGGGCAAGGCATTCGCCAGATGTGAACTCGCCCTAACATCTATTTACTTTTTTTTTTCACTAGCTGATGCCCGCGACTTCGTCCGCGTGGTTTAAGTTTTATTTCCCGCGGAAACTCCTTTATTTTCCGGGATAAAAAGCCTATGTCACTCTCCAGGTCTTCAATTATACCCATGCAAAAATCACGTCGATCGTAATAGAGACATCAGGCTAGGTCATTGAATTTGTAAAGTCGATCGGTCTTAAATATAAATATATCTACTACATTCAAAATTAAACTTTAATGCCTTATTTTAAAGGTTTATATTTTAATGTTTTTTTTATTTTAAAAATACATTTTAAATATTCGTTTTCACTTCTATCGGCAGTCCCTATGACTGCCAATTTTTTATATATAATAAGGTTCCTGGTGAGATCGTTGTTGTTACGGTTGGCGTTGTTGTCGTCGAATCAAATCGAAAAAGTTTTCCACCAAGTTCCATTTCAAAAAGCTCATCGAATTGTCTTCTAGTACTCTTCAACTTTACAAATCCAATGACCTAGTCTGCGGGATTTCTAGTTTTCCTACTTTAAGAAAAGAAGGTAGGTATATTATTACTCTGACTATAAAGCTGGGAACTTTAATTGTGAAATAGTATAACGAGAGTACGATGGTGCTTGCACTTAGGTAAAATAGGGCTGTAGGGTTACCAACTTACCACGAAGAGTTTACATTAACGCTGAGTTGTACGAAACAAATTCAAAAATTTAAGTAGAGAATAACATAAGTAACTTGTTTCCTTTGTTCTTTTTCGACTGAGCGAAGTCCCTAAGTCTACTTCAGCAAATTACAACTTGTCCGTCTATCTGTCCGTTCACTACACGTCAAAATTAATTAACTAAATACAAAGGTTTATACTAAACAATGTACGAACGTGATTCAGAGGATATTTGCAATGCGATGCGATGCGGCGCGAACCGATATGTTCGCGAGAATTCAAACACACTTGAAAGAATAGATATGTAATTAGATAGACCAAAGTCGATTATATATGTAAAAAGTAAAAAAAAACTAAATATATGGTGGGAGTGCCCACAAAGCATTTTTTTTAGCTTTAGATAGGCAATTAGCTGATCTTGGGGTCAGATAGAGAGAT
The DNA here is from genome assembly GCA_923060345.2 of Erebia aethiops. Classification (NCBI taxonomy): domain Eukaryota; kingdom Metazoa; phylum Arthropoda; class Insecta; order Lepidoptera; family Nymphalidae; genus Erebia; species Erebia aethiops. The sequence goes on along the minus strand of OV281084.1, from coordinate 27,372,202 downwards.
TAGGCAGGTGAGTATTTTGGGCCGATTCAATCCATACTAATATTATAAATGCGAAAGTGTGTCTGTCTGTCTGTCTGTCTGTCTGTCTGTCTGTCTGCTACGCTTTCACGGCCCACCTGTTGAACCGATTTTGATGAAATTTGGTACAGGGGTAGATGGTATCCCGGGGAAGGACATAGGCTACTTTTTATCCCGGAAAAATAAAGAGTTCCCGCGGGAATAAAAAAAAACTGTCTCTTCACCCGATTTTGATAAAATTTGGTACAGGGGTAGATGGTTTCCCGGGGAAGGACATAGGCTACTTTTTATCCCGGAAAATTAAAGAGTTCCCGCGGGAATCAAAAATCTTAACCCACGCGGACGAAGTCGCGGGAATCATCTAGTAGTTAATAATTAAAATAGTTAGATAAATTATAATACATAAAGTAGTATATTAAATATTAAAAAAAATTAAATTAAATTTGTACTTTCAATTTTTTTTACTTCTTTTATCATGCATGTTTAGTTTTTTTAATATAACTAAGTTGTATTAGAATAAGACAAAAGTTCATTACCAAGCATCACCGTTAGCTTCCTACTAAATAAAATTAAAAAATTAAATGACCCTAAGACTTTTTTCCAACAAAAATACTTTAGTTTACAAAAATTGGTCGTGCATTGTGTGGCAACCCTATTGAAGTTGAGCGCACACTGAAGTCACTGCAAATTAATAATTAGCGAGCTTCATAGTTGGCTTTACTTTTCCGGTTCGCTTTTCATTTTACACTGTCACAGATATAAATAGTTCGCGCGCGAGTTGAATGCAGAGCGTGTGACACATAGTTACAATTCTCAACTCTCTGCATTCAACTCGCACGCGTACTATACTAATATTAAACTCAAAGTCAAAACATATTTATTCAAAATAGGTACCTACAAAGTACACCTTCTGGACGTCATGCTTACAAAGTATCAGACTTGATGGTGATAATTAACTACGGTATCTTAAAACTAAAGCTACGAGGGTTCCAAACTTGCCCTGGTCTGAGAAGAGCCCACAACAAACTGCTAGTAAGAGTTTAGAAGCCTAGTCCCACAAACATATCAATTAGAATATTTGCCGCTACGTGCCGCGCCGCGCCGTGCATCTGTAGGGCTTTTAGGACTCAGTAAGAAATAATTTGAAATTAAAATGAGGGACGAGATGATTAGGCCTAGTTGTGACAACGCATATCAGGCGATTGCGGGATGGGTGACCGAATTTGGAGGTTCAAATTTCGCCTTTTCGTTTCCTTCGTGCCTCGGAGAGCACGTTAAGCCGTCGGTCCCATTTAACATCTGATAATAATGGTTACAAAAACCTAAAAGTTTAAATACTGAGTCGAGTCGCATGCGGAAGGACGTGGGAACCCACCGCATTATTATTCCAAAAGAACTCCTACGATTATTTGATTAATGGAAAGGGGTCACGACCCTCAGTTATGAGGCATACGACGCAGAGAGAGAAGAAATAATTTATTTTTAGCTAAACCCTTTTAATGGTCTACACTACACCCCACTACAATAGCCACGGCGCGGCCCGTCTCGACATTATTTGTATGAGGTTGTTAAATTACATTGAAAAGAGCTGCATGGAGATGCACTGCGCGCTTACTGCGTGACGCGGCTCCGTTCTTTTACAATTTGGACCTACTTAAGCAAACAAGAACCAAACCACACACATGCCAAAAATGAGATAAGTATACATAAAGCTTTTAAAATGCACCTTCTATCAACCCTGTAACGATCAAAATAATCTGTCAATTTTACTTATCTCATTTTTGGCATGTGTGTGGATTGGTTCCTGTTTGCATAAGTAGGTCCTTTTCAGTTTGTAGAATCGTTGTGATTTGAAAATTCGATGAAACGGATGTTGTCTCCACGGTAGGTACAACGTCCGTTTCATCGAACGTCGAACGTCGGCCACCGGTCGAACGTGTCACTTAAACAAAGCGTTCCATTTTTGTTATTTTCTGTTTGATTGTTTAAAAATTTAGTAGTAGAAAGTCTGATTTGTTAATTGCTTTTTAAGTTTTATTTTAATCCAACCAGAGGTTGATAAATACGAAAAACGAAACGAAACAGCGACACCAAAACGTACACGACAGACAAACGTATTCATAATAGGATTTAGCCTACGAGAGAATGAGATAATTTATCTCATTATCTCATAGGCTACTTCTCTGAAGTCTCACTTCTGCCGTCTGTGAATTGCACACACACCCTTTTTTTTAATTAAAAATAAGTTTTTGCGTTATTTTACTTGTTTCGAAACTAAGTAGGTACTTTCAAGCGTGTAGGGTTTGTGAAAAAAATCTATTAAGGTTATGAAGAAAACTCATACAACGAGATTTCCCGCGAGACCTGCACGCAACGAAATTCATTTATATCTTACTAGATGATGCCCGCGACTTCATCCGCTTTGTTTAGGCTTTTGATTCCCGCAGGAAGTCTTATTTTCCGGGTTAAAAATTATGCATAATATGCTGGGGAAGGCCCCGGTATACAACCTGTACCACACTTAATCAAAATCGTTTGAAAATAGCAGACAGACACTCAGACACACTTTCGCATTTATAATACTACTAGATGATTCCCGCGACTTCGTCCGCGTGGATTAAGATTTTTGATTCCCGCGGGAAATCTTTAATTTTCCGGGATAAAAAGTAGCCTATGTCCTTCCCCGGGAAACCATCTACCCCTGTACCAAATTTCATCAAAATCGGGTGAAGAGACAGTTTTTTTTATTCCCGCGGGAACTCTTTAATTTTCCGGGATAAAAAGTAGCCTATGTCCTTCCCCGGGATACCATCTACCCCTGTACCAAATTTCATCAAAATCGGTTCAACAGGTGGGCCGTGAAAGCGTAGCAGACAGACAGACAGACAGACAGACAGACAGACAGACACACTTTCGCATTTATAATATTAGTATGGAAGTATGGATTATGGATTTAAAGTTAAGCATCCACGAATAACTAGTGGTTCGCTCCGAACTGAGACCTCGTGGCGCCATCTATTGACATCATTGTGAAGTTCTGTTAAAATACTGAAGCTCATTAAAAATTAAATAATTTCGTTTCCTTACAATATTTATCTAATTTTAGTATTTGTTGTTCAAGTACAGGATATAATTCAAATAATTGATCAAGTTTCAGGCTCAGCATTTCAGTAAATTTAGAGTTCTGTTCTGAGGTCAAACCTCAACTTTGGACGTTAGAAAATCTCCACTTTGAAAGCCCCCCATTTCGTAAAGTTTAGGGGAAAAGTAAAAATAAAAAATATTTTTGGACTATATTCATAATTATCTTTAAAATGATATACCGCAACCCTATGTAACGCTATAATTAATATTTTACTTCGCATTCGCTTCTATGAGAGCCCCCCTGAAATGAAGATTTTTATTACTTTTTAAGCCATATTCGGTTGGAGGCCATTGGTTTACATATTATATTTAAAGTTGAAGTAATTACGTTCAGTAATTCACAAGTTATAAGGCTCTGACAGACGGACGGACAGACATACGGACGGACGGACGGACAAGTGCAAATTCACTCAAGTTGACTCAGAGACCTTCACTTCGCTCGGTCAATGAATTGCTATGCTATAATTTTTTTGGTCTGGTGGGAGGCTTCGGCTGAGACTATCGTTACCACCCCACCGGCAAAGACGTGCCGCCAAGCGATTTAACGTTCCGGTACGATGAGGCTTCGGCCGTGGCTAGTTACCACCCTCCCGGCAAAGACGTACGACGATTTAGCCTTTTAGAATTAAAAAAAAGTGTAGGTTTCTCTCTGGAGTCTTGAATCCATCTGAAACTTTAATGTTTATCATCAACAAGTGCGTTAACATTTCAATATTAACTAATGCCCGCGACTTTGTCGGCGTGGAATAAGTGTTTTTTAAATTCAAACGTTAACTCCTAAATTTTCACGTTTATCACGTACTAGCTGATACCCGCGACTTCGTCCGGGATAAAAAGTAGCCCATGTCGCTCTCCAATACCAATGCAAAAAAATCACGCCGATCCGTTGCTTTGTTGCGGCGTGATTGAAAGACATATCAACAAAGCAGCAAAATATATACTTTCCCATTTATAATATTAGTATGAAAGTACGATATGATCACAGTTCGCAAACTGTATTATTTAGTAGCTAAGCCTCAATACGGAGGCTTTCTATGCTTTTCCCTTCAAGCCTCAATACGGGGGTGTTCTACCCCTCAGTGAATGGCAGACGGACAGACAAAACTGACACGCCGGATGTACGTCTCGGAGTGATGAGGGTGTACCACTGTGTTCTAGTTAATCTATATAATAGCGGATACAATATTGTTTTGTATTGGCGAGAGAGTACACCCTTTCCTGTAGCGGACACTTATAATGATACGTCCAACCCAGCCCACAATGCAGTGTAATACTTGTTTACATTACGGATGTATTGTGTTTTAGCTTTACATATTGTAACATTCTTTTTTATTTTCAAAACGAGCAACTGCTGAGTTTTCTTCCGTTCTTCTCAGTAGAATTTTCTTTCCGAACCGGTGGCACAAGTCGTAAATACGTGTACTAAATCTTTTCATTTCATTTCCTCGGAATGGATTTTGGCCACATCGTCAAATCTGCACAGATATTAGGCGTGGGAGATATTTAATCAAAAATCAAATTTTTTTTATTATAGTAGATTTTTAACAAGTGCTTTTGAATAGTCGAATGAATGTACCACTGGTTCGGAATGGCGTAATTGCACAAGTGTGAAGGCAAACACAGAAACACTCTCTATTCCCTCAATTTGACGATCTTCCTGGCGCAGTGTTGAGCGCTGTAGTCTTACAGTGGGAGGTTAATTTATTATACCTAGAGGGTTTGTTCAACATTGAACATGTCACCCTCATGGGAACAAAATCATCATCTTACTTGACTTACTAGCTAATGCCGGCGACTTCGTTCGCGTGGATTGAGGATTGAAAAACGGGATAATTATTTTCCGGGATAAAAAGTAGCCTATGTATTCAGTTTCAGTTTATTTATTTAAACATGTAGGACATACAGGTGTCTTTTATGCTACGTCATGTTTTGACTCTACCGCCGGTTCGGAAAGAAAATTCTGCTGAGAAGAGCCGGCAAGAAACTCAGCAGTTGCTCTTTTTTTTTACAATATATTACAATACTTAGGTAAGTATATAAATTAAAAAATACAATAGTGTAAGTTATTATACTATCCTGTGAGGAGCTGGACCCTAGGTCGGTTGCTTCCATACAACTTAGCGATTTAGCGTTCCGGTACGATGCCGTGTAGAAACCGAAGGGGCGTGGGTTTAATATAACTGCCATGCCCCTAACAGGTTAGCCCGCTACCATGTTAGACTGCATCATCACTTACCATCAGGTGTGATCGCAGTCAAGGGCTAGCTTGTAGTGGATTAAAAAAAAAAAACTTTGTCATTAAGAAATTCGTTATTCCAGACTATAATTTATCTCTGTGCCAAATTTGATCCAGATCCGTTCAGCCGTTGGGGCGTGATTGAGTAACAAACATCCATCCATACATCCATCCATCCAAACTTTCGCGTAATAATATTAGTATAGTAGGTATAGATAAATAAAGCCAGGACTTGCTTACAAACATATTATCTCGCAAATCAATGTTGAACCTATTCTTAGTTACACTAAAACGTAGCTAAGCCAAATCACAGGTAAGACGGGATTAAGGAAAAAGGGTCGAATGTGGAAAGTTTACAGCAATTAGCCAAACGGCTGCCTCGCTTTCCGTGTTTAACTCCTAAATACCTGCGGGCAACGACCTCCGTGTATCTATGTTGGGTACTTGACATGTTACCGTGTTAACTTGCCCTATGACCTTTGATACGTTATATATGTCGCCGTAAAATTGTAAAAACAGTTAGATTATAATCTAACTAGCGAGATTATAAACTGTCGAAATATTACAATTTAACGCATTATTTTTCGGTAGATTGTAATATTCTTTTAGACATATTAACCCGATAGAACCTAAGTGTACCTGATTATATATGTCGAACCCTAACCTAACCAACAAGAAAGAAACAAGAAAACGTAAATACAATGAATATTTCAAAAACACTTACTCAGAACATTGAACGGTTCACAATCTTTCAACAGTTTAGTTAATCTATCGAGATAAAAAGCGTTCTGAAAACATTCTAAAAACGGATTTTTCAATTGCACGGTGACAACCTACCTATACTTTGCTGAGCATTATTTTTACTACGAAATGGAGACTGTACATGCGTTTGCCCAAGTTGTGTTTGTATGTAGGTATGTTTCTGTTTGTGCACTTTTTTGTTAACATTTTCCTGAAAAACTACTGGACCGATTATAATGCGAATTTTTCTATAAGATATCTAGAATCTACTTATATAACTTCTGAGAAGTTTATTATCCTAGGCCACAAAAGGGCAATTACAAATCGTGGTTTATAATTATTGATATGTTGCCATTTTTCTGAAAAACAAACATGCCGATTTTGATTTTGCTACCTATTACTTTAGAGGTTCTTAGATTATATAATTGAAGGTTATTGCCCACCAGGCGCTGCAGTTTTTTTATTTTGATATACTTAATGAAGAACTTTCCAGGCCACGTTTTTTAAGAGCCTTAAAGATGGTGCTGTATTGCTTAATTTTTTAAACATATAGAGCAAAACGTAGTACAGACTAGCATTACAGTCTTAGACTTAATGTAATTTTTTTATGGTTACAGTAGACACGAGTGACGTTGGCACCCGTATCTACAGTAACCATAAATAAGAATTATAGGCACAATGTACACCACACATTCATACAGCCACATATTCTGTGGTACTACGACGGTAGGTACTACGTCTTGCTTTATATATGTTTATTCCCTAAAGGAAAACAGCCATCTATGCATCATCTATGAGGCTCTGAAAGAACGTAGCCTGGAAAGTTCCTCATTAATTATTAGTTTGTAAACAGTGAACGCCCGCGGTTCAGCTCCCGTGGGATTTTCGAAAATTCCGTCTCTATTCCTTGCTTGTCAATAATATTACTTATTAATGATTTGCACGCCATATGATTGGCAGATTGTGGCTCGGAACTATACTATACTATATTATTAACAACTTGTTATGTCCTTACCTACAATCCGCAAATAAATGATTATGATTATAGAATAGAATAGAATAGAATATTCTTTATTTGCATAATGTGTGTAGGTATACATAAGATGTTAATTCTAATAAAATAGTCCAGCACATTATGACTACACTAGATGATTCCCGCGACTTCGTCCGCGTGGATTAAGATTTTTGATTCCCGCGGGAAATCTTTAATTTTCCGGGATAAAAAATAGACTATGTCCTTCCCCGGGATACCATCTACCCCTGTACCAAATTTCAGCCTAATCGGTTGAAAAGATGGGCCGGGAAAGCGTAGCAGAGAGACATACAGACAGAAACACTTTCGCATTGAACGTCTGTGTTCCAGCTTCCTCGATCTAATGGCACACGAGTATACATACTCAGTGCTAATGGCTTGGCAGGGCGTTGCCCATTTTTTGGGCGAGCCATGCCTTGTAAAAGAAAGTAAATCTACTTCCCATTCAACTTATTCGTGACTCCTAACGTCAACAACGTTTGACGACCTCACTGACGCAGTGTTGAGCGCTGTTGCCTTAACGTGGGAGGTCCCGGGTTCGATTGCCGGCAGGTGTCAATTTGGGAATTCATAATTTCAGGATTTTCTCTGATCTAGTCAGGTGGGAGGCTTCGGCCGTGGCTAGTTACCCTACCGACAAAGACGTACCGCCAAGCACTTAGTGTTCCGGTTCGAGGCCGTGTAGAAACCGACTAGGGGTATGGGTTTAATATAATTACCATTCCTCATAACAGGTTAGCCCGCTACCATGTTAAACTGCATCATCACTTACTATCAGGTGAGATCGCAGTCAAGGGTTAACTTGTAGTGGAATAATAAAATAAATAAATAAACTACTAAATCAGGCAACTCTGAGCAAGCTGCAGCGGTTTTCACAAAATACCTCTAAAAGTGTCCACAGAGCTCAGATGATATGAAACACATCTGGTACATGTTACCTAATGTAATAAAACAAATAACACAGAGGCGATGTAAGTATGTAATACATTTTACTGCGGCAAGGAAAGGCAGCCATCTTCCTAATTGCCATAACTGCTCTCCGGGGAAGAGTCTCACGCGACTCGTAGCAAGAAAATGTTTAGCCTTCACAAAATAGGGGTGTAATATTATAATAATACGTGTATGATTGAATGAATATTATGCGAAGTTTCGGAATAAAATGTGAATTGAAAAACGTTTGTAGGGCGTTATGTCTTGGTTGCCTCCTACAATCAACTACCTAGTTAGGTCTCACTTCCTAAGTGTAGGCGTTGAAATAATACACTCGATGATAACTAACACGATGATATATTTATAATGATAGCGACATATTGTATAATTACACTGTACAGGAATATGGTAACAGAAAGGTGGATCTAGCAGTATTGCTAGAGGTCCACGCTTGTTCGCGTATCTCGAGTGAATGCGTCACCGGTCACTCGGCGCTGCTTTCTCCCAATGAGCGATTCGATATTCGAATTTGAATACGTAGCTCGCAGACGTAGGCACTGGCTGGTGTGAATCAAAGAGGCCAGTTAGCGGAGCACCACACGTTTACCCACCATAAAATAAATTTGACAATAATTGTTCTGAAGTCTCATGGCTAATGATCGTGACTTCCTCCGCGTGGATTGAGATTTTTCGGTTCCCGCGGGAACTCTTTAATTTTCCGGAATAAAAAGTAGCCAATCTATCTCTGTATCAAATTTCTTCCAGATCTATTCAGCCGCTCTGGCGTGATTGAGTAACAAACATCCATCCATCCATCCAAACTTTCGCATTTATTATATTACTAAATGATGCTCGCGACTTCGTCCGCATGGATTACGTTTTTATTCCCGGGGGAACTTCTTAATTTTCCGCGATAAAAAGTAGCCAATGTCCTTTTTTTTTAAAATTTATAGGCTGGCTGCAATCAGACTTGCTTGCAAGTGATGATGTAGCCTAAGGTTAAGCGCGCTTGACTAGAAGATGCCTATTCACTCTTGATTTGAAGGTACCTGTATTAAAAGAGGAGGGGAAAACGGAAGCCGGAAGGGCATTCCATATCCTAGCTGTTCGAATTAGAAACGAGGAAGCAAATCGCTTCGTACGAGCCCGCGGAATTTCGACTGCGTAAGGGTGCAGACCTTGTCGATGCCTTGCGGTTCGATAAAAAAAAGGCGACGGAGGAACTGATCGAATAGTTCTTGAGCACACCCTCCGAATTATATATCCTGTAGAATACCGACAGACAGGCAACTTTGCGCCGATGTTCCAAGCTTTGCAGCTTCGAACTGACCAGCGTTTTGTTACCAATAAGTCTTCTGGGATCTAACCTACCGCTATACCAAATTTCATCAAAAGTGGTTGAATAAATGGGCTGTGAAAGTATGGATGTGAGAGTACCACATTGACATAGCAGTATCTGATGTAGCTTTCACGCAAGCGACCTGCGTACTGTGTGTTTTCACAAACGTTGCATACTAAGCTATGTATTTTACCCACACGGCACATCCAATTTCTTGGCTAGCTCTGCGTTACATGTATGAATGAGATCGGTGTTGCAGATTACATTTTGGCGTGATGCCAGCTACGAGTGTATGTATAGTGGCCCATCAATAATAATACGCCCACTGACACAGTCGATAAATGTCGATATTTAAGATTATAGGCAACGATAAAAATACTCGATGATATAACATTAGTTGTTTGTTTTTTGTATAAATTGCTTTAGAATCTAGGGGTTTATAAAGCGATTTAAATCAATTTAATACCTATAATACTGTAAAACTGTTGTTCTACAACTTTTAAAAATTTCAATAAATTCACTAATATACCTACACATATCTAAATTTTACTACACTTGTTCCTGCACATATAATTATATTTAACTACCCTTGTTCCTGCAGTCTGCTCAGGTGAGAGGCTTCGGCCGTGGCTATAGTTACAACCCTACCGGCAAAGAATCCTACAGGTATCGTACAGACCAAGCGATTTAGTGTTCCAGTATGATATCGTGAACAAAACTAAATGATTAGGGGTAGTTATCAGTTTATAAACATAAAGGGGTTATAGGTTCATTGCAAATTCAAAAGAAAAATAAAATAATAAATAAAAATTTTTGGAAACTGATTTTACCCCCTTTAAGGGTTTTTTACAAGCTTTTAATTAGGATATATTATGTTACTTGTTTCTTTTGCTATAACATCGAAGATTTCTTATTAAATAAAAATTTAATTATGTAAGGTCTACAGAAAATATTCATGTTGTTAACAAGTGGGGTTGTTATTAATTCGTTTGTGTTTTGGAAAAACAACATTTCAATTTTGAATTAAAAATACATACAACATAAAATATTCTCTGTGATAATATATTATTAACCCCAAGTTTTAGACTGCATCATCACTTACCATCAGGTGAGATGGCAGTCAAGGGCTAATTTGTAGTGGATAAAAAAATACAACTAGGTTGCGACTTCGTGCGAGTGGAATATTTTCTTTAATTCCCAACTCTTTTAATTTTCCGGGAAAAAAGTAGCCTGTGTCACTCTCCAGGTCCTTAACTATACCCATGCAATAAATTACGTCAATCCGTTGCTTTGTTGATTGAAGGACCAACCAACAAACAAACACTTTCATATTAGCACGGGTATCATACACGTGCATTTACGAGAGACAGACATTTATAATAATATAGTGGATGGATTTTTATAACAGCTTACTTAAACTTCAAGGGACCTGTCTAGACTTTAAATGGGCAAAGATAAAAACTCGTTATACCTAGATGGCAATTAAACAATAATGATTAAATCCTTCGTCTTCTCTATTCTAAAGAGTTAAACATAAACATTTTATTTATTTTGATGACAATTTAGCTCTTGACTCCGTGTCAGCAGCCTTAACACATTGGCTGACAATCGTCGAATGCATTAGGCCAATGTGTCCTAGAGCCACGAGGTACATTACTGCCCAAGCTGGAAATAAAGCAATTCACGGCTGAGTAATATTGGCAGGACGAGGCGAAGCCGAGAACTTCCAAATTGATTTTAAAAGGTCATGGTTCCAGCTGAGGCCTTTTGAAGTAAACGAGGCCGTGAATTTCTCTAATTTGTGAGGAAACTATGAACGTAATTGGTTAAGACAGCTTTTCCACATTGCCGTTATATGGCGTAATCTCTCCTTAACTCGCAATTGATCTCTGTCTGATTTCCTATTTGAGTATTAGTGGCCAGAAAAGAGCCAATTTAGGTAGGTAAGTAATGTAGTTTTTATAATAAAGCTATTTTCGAGCAAGTACGACAAAAATATCTTAATAAATTATTCTATAATAGAGCTAATAGCTTCACTCAGATTTAATAACACTTATTAGAATGAGAGCTGAAGGCTGTAAAATAGTAATTAACACAGCCTTTGTCGTCATTGGAATGGTATCGAGAGAATTTATTGGCGTAATTTAATTATGTGCAACGATAGAAAATAAAATCTATACTTGGCCGTTTAATTGCTCAAAGCTAATTGACCTGGGGCCTTAAAACCATCGCTTAAAGTAGTACCACTACAGCCCATTAACGTCCCACTGTTGGGCACAGGCCTCTACTCTCATAGGAGAGAGGGAATTACAGCTTAGACCCACCACGCTGCTCCAATGCGGGTTGGCGGGCTTTAACGACTCTTATCGTGTTAGTGATAATAACCGGGACCGACGGCTTAACGTGCTCTCCGAGGCACGGGGGTGAACCACCGCCAACTTCCTTGGCTTAGTACTGAGAATTTCTACTCAGAAAAACCCAATACTTAATTATGGCCCGACCCGGGACTCGAACGCAGTTGAACGTGAACGCTAAAAGTACTAAAAAGTACAGTTTTATTTGACGTACCTTGACGTCCCTAAAATAAGGATAATAATTCTAAAACGTCAATTGCCGCGTCAGGGTAACAGGTCGACGTGATTTTTGCATGGGTATAGTTGCGGACCTGGAGAGTGATATAGGCTACTTTTTATCCCGGACAGTAAAGAGTTCCCGAGGGAATAAAAAAACCTTTATCCACGCGGAAGAAATCGCGGGCATCATCTATCTATCTAGTATAGTATATTATAAATGCAAAAGTGTGTCGGTCTGTCTGTCTGTCTCTCTGTCTGCTACACATTAACGGCCCATCTTTTCAACCGATTTTGATGAAATTTGGTATAGATGTAGGTTACATTCCGGGGAAGGATAAAGGCTACCTTTTATCCTGGAAAATTAAGGAGTTCCTGCGGGAATTTAAAACTAAATACACGTGGACGTCATCGAGAAATACATAATATATGTAAAGGCATATAAGGATAGCTCGTGTGAAGCCGGGGAAGGGCTAGCTAGTCAGAAATAAGGAGAGATACTCTATCAACTTGTTGCGAAGTCTTCGCAGCGATGCTGAAACATACCATCCTATTCTGTGGCTGAAGTGACAATGGGCGAGGCACATTGCTAGAGGTCCATCTATTGAATTAAATTCCATTGAGTTGAAAGCGTGTTTGAAGTCTCATCGAGCCCTTTGGTATAATCACATCTCCGTCACTTTGTAGAAGCGAACTGTTCCCAATACTATTTATAGCCGGAAATGTATTGAAATTATGAGTAAAATATAAAAACACGATTACAACACAGCGTGGACAGCTATGGACTTAAAATATAGTGGTAGATTCACTTGACGATTCAAAAGTACTTGTAAAAGTTTATTTGAATAAAAATCATTTTGAATTTGAATTTGAATATATCTCAGAACCTTGTCAGAAGCTATACATATCTAATGCAAAAAAACTGCATCTAAATCGGCCTAGTACTTAGTTTCTAAAAAATGGTAACATATTAAAAAAAATTAAATCATGTTTGCATCGCAGCTTGTTGGACTATGGCCTTAAAACGGCCTTCTCAGAACCTTTTTATATCTTATTCAAAAACCGCATTATAATCGGTCCGAAAGTTTTCGAGGAAAATGGTAACAAAAAAGTGCACAAACATACAAACAAACACACCACCTCTTAGGGCAAACACATATACCGCCTCAGTTCCGTCGTGGGTTATAAATAATAATAAATATTCCTTAATCAGCCAAATAAACAATCACACAAAAAAATGCAGTGCCACAGCTCCCAGGGAAGCAAGGAGCCAACCAAGGGATCCAGGTATCCTTAAACCTAGCTGAAAAACTATTTTGGGTGACGCACATAGCTCGGAAAAGAATCGAACCCGCGACCACCCGTCCGGATGGCTACTTTTTAGAAATTTCATTTACAATTATTACATCATTGTGTAGATACATAAATAATAGTTGTCCTTAGCATTGCTGGAGCGAGTCAAATCCATGCCCTTTTATCATTTACATAATCTTCAACAGTATTAAGCTTTTTTCAGGAGCATACTTTTAATGGATTTATTAAATTAATTTGTATAAAGGCAAGTCATATCTTATAACTATAAGCAATTTATCTCGACTGTACAAAATTTCGTTAAAATCAGTGAAACTAAATCGTCGTGAAAAAGGAATAAATACACAGATACAATAGTGATGATGACAACTCAATCAAATCAGCAACTTTTTATCAAACTTAAAAACGCGCTTCTATTATTTAAACTTGTATGAAATACATACTTGTGACGTCATCAAATTTCAACACATTTTTTTCTTTAGCCGATAGATGATTAACAAAACTTAAAACTAACAGATGTTAATTTTAGATCTATTTTCTAATCAGAAAAAATTATTTATTTTTGACATAGGCATCCCTTTTACGCATTTGTAGATAACAGTATATATATAATACATCGTTTGTTCCATAGCCTGGCGGAAAATTTGCTATCCAAATATAACAATAGCCTTAATATGACTTCAGGTTACCTACTGATTCCGAACGAACATCAAAATATCTTGTCGAAATTGTCTTGTCTATTAATACGCGATCTTAAGGCGGGTACAGACTGCTGTAACGTAACATGCAATATAACATGAAAGGAGCATTAATTCATAAGTATGGACGCAGCGCGCGCACGAACCGAGCATGTACCTACTCCCATCTTCCGGCATGCGCCACAAGGCGCTGCGATGCAAAGCGTCCAATTCCACACTATGGGAATTCTGTTGCATTGCATGATACATTGCGACAATGTGGACGGCAAATTCTTTCATTGCATGTTACATTTCGTAAGTCTGTACCCGCCTTTACGACGCACAAACCGCTAATATAGATTCCTGTATGCTCTTGGCTTTCATCCGTCAGTTAGTGAAAACGCCCTCGGAGTGCCCTTGGCGGGAAATTAACCACCGACGCACAGGGCCGCTTGCAGAAGGACATTTAAACTGATTTAGTTAAATTTTGTAATGCTGTCCCTTTTTGGCAAATGCATATTGTAGTTGCCAAAAAGCGACAGCATTTAAATATTTAACTAAATCAAAGAGTCCTTACGCAAGTGGGCCTAAAAGACATTGTTAAATACTATAATACGTAATACAAGTTAAATCTTAATAATCACTTGGTGGAAATATTCTCAAATTACAAATTATTTTGGTATTACGTTTGTATTTAATTCACCCTCCTGTATTTGCCATGCCCCTAACAGATTAGCTCGCATCTTAGACTGCATCATCACTTACCATCAGGTGAGATAGCAGTCAAGGGCTAACTTGTAGTGGATTTAAAAAAAAGTGAAATGTTTTTAAAACATAATATTGTAATGCAAAAAAATATTTGAAGCCTTTGAAGCGCGCTTGTTATAATAAATCTGAGTTGATTGAGTTTTGATACGAAAAAATGAAAAATATCACTTCTATTTACTTTACCGATATCGATAGAGCGTTCACGTGTTGCTATGAATATTATCAAAACGTGGTTTTATAATTGGAATTGGAAATTATTGGAAAATATACCTACACATGCTTACTCCAAAAAAAAATCGTTTTAATAAAGCCGAGTTTAAATTATAACTACATTTTTTTCAGTTATTCTTTCAGAAATCTTTCAATTTTAATATAAGAGCGGGTCCAACGAGTATTACCTAGTATTAGTATTAATTGTATTAGTGGTAAAACACAGATGAAATACCTACATCAAACTTATCTGACCTGGTGGCCAAAATTGGAACTAATTTTATGCCTGTATTTATTTTTCATAGATACTATACGCTGTCACCGGGTCAGATAAGCCAAGGGTCTAAAAAGCATTGACGGCTTAGTGGTTATGACTTAAGGCAGCCTCCTATTCGCTCCACAAAGTTCTCAGGCGTGGGAAGAGGGTATACCCGCACTTGGCCAGCGTGGTAGACTTTGACTTAACCCTTCTCATTCTGAGAGGCGATCCGTGCTCTAAGCCAGCGATAGTTTATGAAGATTTTATAACTATTCATTCAGTTCTAATGTTAAGATATATCTATTTCCCCACTGCCATAGATTTAAGATTGGTTTCCGCTGCGCTTCTACTAGATACCGCCCTTCCTAAAAACAATAGCTCCTAATTGTTATCGTAGTGTGTATTGACTATTTGAAAAGATACTTGTGTGCGTGAGCAAATAGTGTTGTCAGCTTTTAGACTTTTACCCGATTAATGGGAAAAATTGTTTTATACAGTTACTATAATTAAAGGTAGGAGCGCAGCGGAGACCAATCCTAAATCTATGCCCACAGCCTGCATCGTACCGGAACGCTATATTTCAAGGCGGGCTCATCTTTACTAACAGGACGGCAACAAGCCACGGCCGAAGCTTCATAAATTATAATTTCCAAATCAACCCTACCGGGAATCGAACCCGCGGCCTCCCACTATGAGATCACAGCGCTCACCAATACGTCAGGGAGGTCATCAAAAATTTAAACATACCTATACACGTCTTTTTTTAGGGGAGCCCGGACTCAGTAGTGAGTAGAGATAGTAGAGATGGAAAGAAGAAGATGATGACATTGTTAATTTGTCTGCAGCCGGTGGTCAAGGAGGGATACCTGATGAAGCAGACGCGCAGCTTCCTGCGCTGGCAGCGGCGCTACTTCAAGCTGCGCGGGCGCACGCTATACTACGCCAAGGAGAAGGACGTGAGTCTCTGTATAGGTTATTTCTATTTCTTTATTTCGTTATTGTTATTTGTTTATACAAAACAGGAAATAACTACAACATTTCAGGTGAGTATTAAATGATGGGATCGGTTCTAAGTTATAATCCAAAACATGTGCACACATCATGACTTATACACAAAATATATAACATAAATAGAAAAGACTAGTGAATTAATAAAGATGGAAAGAAATAGTTACAGTACCCGGCAATAAATATTGCACATCGACCTTTGGAAAGAGACAATCGGTTATTTCGGCTTTGTATAGCGTTATCTCTGTCGCACACTACCTATATGAGTCATATATGTAGGTATCTAAGTGTTTGAAGTTACAAATACAAATCAGAGAAATTATAAAATTGATTAGTAAACTATGAACAACAATGATTGACAATTTAAAGACAATGAAATGCATTACAAAATTACAAATATACTATTCTATTATGTATTCACGACGTTATTGCTAAAAAAAATGCGCTTACTGCGCTCGCGAGCTTTTGTTTTCTATTTTAAAGAACATAAAAATTTTGGTCTTAAAACAATTAATATTTTCTGCCCAAAAAGTCTCATTTCGTGAAAAAATGGCGCTGATATTGATCGGGATAAAAAATTTTAGGATGCTAAGTTAAGCGGATAGGATGTGGAAAAATAACTGACAGACACACTTATATTTATTTTATATGTATATTGTTTGCTAGATGATGCCCGTGACTTTGTTCGCGTTGATTTAGTTTTTATTGTTCCCGCGGACTTCTTAATTTTCCGGGATAAAAAGTAGCCTTTGTCCTTCCTCCGGATACAACCTATACCAAATTTCATCAAAATTGGTTGAGAAGATGGGCCGGAAAGGTGGCGTTGCTGTCAGACAGACGGACAGACACAGTTTCGCATTTATAATATTAGTACAGATATCACCAAGGATTAGAAAAAGCGCCGATTTATTACTTCCTATACAAGTTACTGACTGCCTCGTTGGTCTATAGTGGTTGGCATGTTCGACCGCAGCCGACGAGGCCCCGGGTTCGAGTCCCGGGTCGGGCTATTTAAGTGTTGGGTTTTTCTGACTAGAAATTCTTAGTACTAGCCCGTAGTTAGGAAGTTGGCGGTGTTTCGCCGCCGTGCCTCGGAGAGCACGTTGAGCCGTCGGTCCCGGTTATTATCACTAACATGATAATAGTCGTTAAAGGCCGCCACCTCACATTGGAGCAGCGTGGTGGGTCTAAGCTCTAATTCCCTCTCTCCTATGAGAGTGGTGGCCTGTGCCCAGCAGTGGGTCGTTAATGGGCTGTATAGTGGTGGGGTGGGGATACAAGTTACTTAAGTATGATAAAACATCCTAGTAATTTTCTGAGCGGTATTCAATCATTCATACGTCGTAGTTAGAGTGCTTTTAGATATCTATAATGAGGTTGTACATTCGCGTACTAAAGCCTTTACCCAACAATTGCCATTTATATGGGAGGGTGACGTCAATTTTGCATATCAAAGAGCACAATACTCTCAGGTGTTGGAGTAGATTCCTTTAGTGACTGTACCGCTAGTACAACTGCACACTACTCGATATCGACAAGGTTGATAGTTTTCGAGAATCAAAATGTTATATACAGTAGAGTACCTAAGTATAAGTCGTAGTTAAATTAAGTTCCTACTTGTACTACCGATTTTTTAACAATATCTATACTACTATTATAAATGCGAAAGTTTGGATGGATGGATGGATGTTTGTTACTCTATCACGCCAGAACGGCAGAATGGATCTGGATGAAATTTGGCACAGAGATAGATTTCTAGTCTGGAATTTCCGGGATGAAAAATAGCGAATGTGTTCGCTATTTTTATCCCGGAAAATTAAAAAGTTAGCGCGGTAACCAATATATCCCAATTCACGCGGATGAAGTCGCGGGCGTCAGCTAGTGTTTTTATAAAATCAAAATGACGGTAAAGACGAATATAAAGTTACTCACCAATATATAGGTATAGAGCGTACAAAATGAATTTTTCTAGAACATTTTACAGCCGTAATGTTCTTTCTCTGGTTTGGTTCAGTGGGAGTCTTCGGCTGTGGCTAGTTATAAACCTACCGGCAAAGACGTCCCGATAAGACATTTAACGTTCCGGTACGTTGTAGAAAAATTAGGATTACTAATGTATTTAATAAAACTACCATACCCATAATAGGTTAGCCCACTACCATCTTAAACTGCATCATCACTTACCACCAGTTGAGATCGCAGTGAAGGGCTAACTTGTATTGGAATGAAAATAATTTAATAGGATGGACGCGGGATAACTTGGAATAGTATGGCAGCTCAGAGGCCCAAATGTCTAAGAAAACTATAATGATTTGACAGCTTAAAACGTATTACTCGAACTGATTAAGGAGTTCACAGATGCTTTTTGACGTGAAGGCATCTATGAACTCCTTCAACTGGTCGTATTATCCGTTTTACAAACGATTACGGTTTACGGATTACGGTTTCCTTATCGAGGGGCAGATGTGCAATCTTGTACTAACCCTAGCTCTGGGAAAACCAAAACGAATAGCATTTCTTCGAATACTAGAGCTTTAGTGCTATTCTCTATTGTAAAATAAGACGTTACGATCTCTTTTAAATGACATCTTACTGTTACAATAGAGAATAGCACTATAACAAAAGCTCTCGCATTCGGAGAAAGCTCTTGCATTTACTCTGTTACAAGCTGATGCCCGTGACTTCATTCGCGTGGAATAACTTTGTTTATTACACGGGAACTCCTCAATTTTCCGGCATAAAAAGGAGCCTATGTCACTCTCCAGGTTCTCAAGTATACCCATGCAAAAAATCACGTCGATTCGTTGCTCTGTTGCGTCGTGATTCGAGGATAAACCAATAAACCAACAACCAAATCCACTTTCGCATTTATAATATTAGTATGAAGTATGATGGCTACAGTGAATTTAACTGCCTCGTTGGTCTAGTGGTTGTCATGCTCGACTGTGGCCGACGAAGACCCGGGTTCGAGTCCCGGGTCAGGTCATAATTAAGTGTTGGGATTTTCTGACTAGATGTTCTCAGTACTAGCCCGGAGTTAGGAAGTTGGTGGTGTTTCACCCCCGTGCCTTGGAGAGCACGTTAAGCCGTCGGTCCCGGTTATTATCACTAACATGATAATAGTCGTTAAAGCCTGCCAACCCGCATTGGAGACGCGTGGTGGGTCTAAGTTCTAATTCCCTCTCTCCTATGAGAGTGGAGGCCTGTGCCTAGCAGTGGGACGTTAATGGGCTGTTATAGATAGATATAGATAATAGCTATGGTTCGGTTATGGCTTCTGTAGCTATTGACCTAGTTGTACAACCAAACAATAGGGATGATGCCTATATCAAAAATAAATTATTTCGAACTGATTATTAAATAGAGGGTCTTCCAAAAGACATAAAATTGTCATCGTCGGATAGTTTTAAGTTTGATAACTATTTTAAAATATAGATTAAAGAAAAAAAGTGCGTTGAAATTTGATGACGTCACTGTTGTGATTTTCATAAAACTTCCATTATCCATAGTAGATCATTCATTCATTCATTCCATAGTAGAAGCGCGTTTTTAAGTTTGCTAAAGAGAAGCTGATTTGATTGAGTTGTCATCATCCCTATTAAGCATTCCTGTACGACGCGCCGCATGGAAACCAGAATTATTCATTTTATGGAAGCAATACGATGGCATACCCCTTACAGTTTAGCTCACTCAATCATAAGCCTGTATCAATAAACCGACATCAGCTACGAACAAGTTTTCAGTTCTCAAGTGGCGACATAACTGTTTATTGCTCTATACTAAATACATTTTTTGACGATTTTTGACGACCTCACTGGCTCAGCGCAGTTGAGCGCTGCTGTCTTAACGTGGGAGGCCCCGGGTTCAATCCTCGGCAGGGGAATTTGGGAATTTTTAATTTCTGAATTTTCTTTTTGTCTTGCCTGGTGGGAGGCTTCAGTTCTGGCTAGTTCTGCCATATCCCTAACATGTTAGCCTGTCACCATCTTAGACTGCATCATAACTTACCGCCAGGTGAGATTGCAGTCAAGGGCTAACTTGTGGTTTAAAAAAACCACAAAAAAAGAGCAATAAGTCTTATGCATAGTGTAACAAGCAGCTTGGACCTGTTTTCATCTGATGCCGATTTAATAATACGAGCCTAAGACAACATTAATATCACCAGTTGAGATTTCAGTCAGACAAGGGCTTTACTTTTTGAAAAATGAGACAGAAATACCGAAGCTCTTTCTTATGAGCCATTGTTTTCGGAAACCATCGATTTATTAGTATCTTTTTTGATATTTTTCGGAATTTCCCAAACGCAGCGTGTGTCATGGTCTCAATGTACGAGGGAGGTAACCCGGTTGAGCGCTTTGAATTATGCTGAACATATTTTCTTTTGAAACTCCGAAAATAGACACCTAATCCATACTAACTTCATGCATGCTGTCTGTCTGTCTATCAGTGATTCATGTTTACTTTTTCATACACCATTGGCCATTATTTTACTGTTTTTATGGTACAGAAATAGCTTTCTTTCCAGAGACTAAGTTTTTTATATTCCCACAGAAACTTCTTAATTTTCCGGGATAAAAAGTAGCCAATGTAACTCTACAGGTCCTCAACTCTATCCAAGCAAAAAACCACTTCGTTCTGTGGCTCTGTGATTGAAAGACAAAGCAACAAACAAACGCTCTGTTGCGGCGTACTTGAATACCAATAAACAAACACTTTTCTCTTTATATTATATATACGCACTGTTTTTTCAACCCTGTCCCCACTACCAACAGTTAACTGGAAGAGAATACCTCTGAGAGAGACGTATTAAGTTCGCCTCTGTGCATTGTATTGTATGTGCATTAAAGAATTTAAAATAAAATAAAACAAACAAACGCATTTTCGTATTTAAAATAAAGTGTATAGATACAATTGGGCTGTGCATAAAATTTTGCTACTACATATTTCTCACGAGGGTCGCTTATTTGAGTAACTTAGATAAATTTGCAAATCTAAACAGCCTTCTAAGTAGTTAAACTAGTTTTGTTGGAAATCTAACTTTAAATTAAGTTACTAACGTGAACTTACAGATATAATTGCGGCAAGAGGCATGTCTTCTTCTAAATGTATAAAATAAAAAGGTGACTAACTGATCTATCAATGCACAGCTCAAACCCCAGGACGGATCATGTTAGGCATACAGATAGCTACATCATGATTAGGCACTAGGCATCCGTTATTTAAGGGAAAAGGATTTGCAAATTCAACCCCTAAGGTAATTAAATAGGGGTTTATAAACCAAGAAAAATATAACTTAACGTGAGCAAAGCCGCAACCAAAAGCTAGTTTTTCAATAATAAGCGTACGCATTGTGAAAAACTTTCGCGCGAATTTTATTCTCGCGATTTATATTTCGCGTACGGATTTCACCAACTCCGCACTGCGAATGCGGTGATCTTCATACAACTCCGTGCAGCACACAATATTCGCGCAAATATAATTATTCGCGCGAATTTCACTCGCAAGTGTGTACCAACACCTCCATATGATTTCTAGTGTTACAGAATTGCGATAAAAGAATTCGCAATGCGAACGTAACCTAAGCTATACAACTTTTTGTTGCACGCACGTCATGTCGGTAGTGTGTGCTTTGCCACAACCTGGGCGGTTACACCTGGGCGGGCCGAGACGGCTGGGCGCCGACGCTCGCTCGGCTCTGCTGAATGCTTCAGGTTCAGTCGCGCTTCAGACGCGGAACGCGAAGGTTCCTACGCGCCGCCCTGAAAAATATCCCGCGCGAACGTTTCACAACCAAATCATTAATGAAAACCTCCCCCTAACTTCACTATACACAATAATACTTGCCTTATTAACTCTGAACTCTTGTAATCTTCACCAGTGTACCGATGTATGCTTTATTTCGTTGCTATATTGTGCACGTTCAGTTGTTTGACCTGATTTTAAATCGGAGACTTGCACAATTGGCTCGACCTACGGCTACGTAATTTTGATATTGTAAGTATTATTAATATTATATACTGTGTTATTAAATTAAAAGAGTTTACTTACAGACGGCTAAAAGTGTTTGTGTGTATTTTTTCGTGTGTGATTTTTATAAATTGCACCATATTGCGGTTTCCAGGTCGGCGCAAAGGAAATGCCGTCATATTTCATGATAAATAATAATATTTTTTTGTAAAATGATTTAGTGTTCAGCGTTTCAAATGTAGTTTTCTGTTTGTATCTACACAGAATCTACTTCACCATACAGAATCAATTTCAATACAAAACTCAGCTATAAAAAAACATACATGTAAGGAATCGGAGTATAAAACTTTTTTTTTATCCACTGCAAGGTAGCCCTTGACTGCGATCTCACCTGGTGGTAAGTGATGATGCAGTCTAAGATGGTAGCGGGCTAACCTGTTAGGGGCATGGCAATTATATTAAACGCGGGTTTATTCGATTTCTAGACGGCATCGTAGCGGAACGCTAAATCGCTTGGCGCGTGCCGCCAAGCGATTTAGCGTCTTTGCCGGTAGGGTGGTAACTAGCCACGGCCAAAGCCTCCCACCAGGCCAGACCAGGGAAAATTCAGAAATTATAAATTCCCAAATTGATCCTGCCGGGGATTGAACCCCGAGCCTCTGCACGTTAAGACAACAGCGCTCAACACTGCGCCACGGAGGTTGTCAAAATACCATTTTGTGGTTAAGAAATTTTTCTTCTTAAAATAAATTTACAAATTTCACATGATAAACGTATTATCGTTAGGCACAGCGATGAGAAACAACACAGTCGTAAAATTCAAGTGGGTAGAAATAAAAAGTACCTTGCAAAGTTTATAAATTTCCTGGCCACTTTCGGAAATAAACCTTATCGTTTAGTGTTTTGTGTATTTTGTTTGTCACTGTTAAGTTTTATACATTTTTATGTAACTTTTATCCTGAGATCTATAGAGCGTACTTTGACTTGGCTCCGACTTTACTCAGAGTTAAAACGAGATGGACTTATGTGAGTAGCATAAATCTGTCTCGTTTTAACCATGTCAAAGTTCGCTCTATAGATTAGAGGGAGTAAAAGTATTTGAAAAATAGGGATTCAGGTAAAATAAATAAATAAATAAGCCTTTTATTTTTTTCTTATCTTCACTAATACAATCATTTTTAATACATCCTTGGTCACAACTATACTAATTACATATTTTAACCAACCAATAAATAAATTAACTAAATTTACAATAGAAAAATTATTATCAATACATTTATAATATTTATAATTTATATTTGTCAATTTTTATTATTTATTGAATATATTGTATGGTATGTTATATATATTATTACTTAAATTATTTATTAATAACAGTAAATTGCATTAAACAATTATTTATAATCTATATATATAAAAATAAAACCCGTTTTCCTTGGTCACGGCATCACGCGTGAATGGCTGGACCGATTTCACTAATTCTTTTTTTGTTGTATTTGTTATTATTAGGAGAAGGTTCTTACGGAAAAAAATATTAAGAAAATCTTTCAGAAATATTGAAAAATATACATTTAATTTTGCATACTAAGGCGGTACGAAGTTCGCCGGGTCAGCTAGTAACGTATATAATGCATTGATTCAGGTAAAGCTCTTGTTTAATAAAAACAAGCTTCAATTAAAATGATCTTAAATCTTCGTATTTTTCTTTGGGGTTAAACATAATATCGACCACCACATACTTTGAGCCTCCTAACTACGCTTTGCTTTCACAACAAAAAAAGTAATAGGTATACTTAATTGACAATTTTGGTGGTCATTTTTTATTTTTGGGTTAGTACTTAATAATTATTTTGGAGTCATGTCCCTTAATATAGCAAGGTATAGCAACGTGTGATTTTTTTTAAATATTTTCACATACCTAATTAAAATAGGGTATCAAATTTTGGCGAACATTTATCCATTTTGAGTTGACAATGTCTTTTTTAGGATGTAATTTTTCACTCTATTTGGTAAACAAGTAAACATAAGCCTTTTTATTTTACTTACTCTCTAAATCCATTGTTGTTCTACATGATTTTGGCTATTAACAGTCCACCACGCTGGTAAAGTCCAGATTGGCTTTACGGACCTTTGCGTCCATTATGGAGAGCTCTAAAGAATACATATTGTTTACTCACGAGTCACGATTGTCCCTTTACTGTTAATCGATAGGTGACTGTTGAATTGCTTAAAATGCACATAACTGTTTCCTCCAAAAAGTTAGAGGTTTAAATCTTAGGTAAAAGAAAATCACTTGTTGAGTCGAGACAAAGGGTAATGACCAAGTTTTAAGGAAGCAATCGACTTTGCGTGCAGTGCTCCACAGGATAGTATAATAACTTACACAACTGTATATTAATTTTAATTGCAATAATAATTATTATGTAATATTGTGTAATAAATTCTAATTCCAATTATTTATAATATATGTTTAATGTTTAATCTATAAGTTTTAATTATATCTTGTAATTTTGTTTTAAATGAATAATTAATTAAAAATTAATATTATAATATATTATATATTTTATAGCTGATATTTTTATTTTTTTTATTTTTTGTTGATTGTATAGATAAATTATTGTGGTAAATTGTATTAAATTTATTAATTAGGATGAATAGTAATGTACGTTAAATTGCACACCATATAAGTGGTAAATTATGGCCGAATTTTATTGTAAGAACTTCTTATGCAACCTTCAATCAGCAGATAAATATTATGATTATGACTAGCTGATGCCCGCGAATTTAAGTTTTTTTTGATTCCCGTGGAAACTCCTAAATTTTCCGGAATAAAAAGTTGCCTATATCACACTCCAGGTTCTCAACTATACTCATTCCAAAAATCACGTCGATCCGTTGCTCCGTTGCGGCGTGATTGAAGGACAAACCAACAAACAAATAAACCGACAAACAAACACACTTTCGCATTTATAATATTAGTATGATTACGATTATAATATATACCTACTCATAGTCCTACCAACTGGCAAAATGGCCAAAATTGAAACTAATAGTATAATGTACCCGTTAGTAGGTACTAGTAGTAGTTACTACATTAATACGCATTACTTCAATGACGTAGCTCCAAGAAGCTGTATTACGCGTCATATATTCGTGAGAGAATCTGACAAAAATATGATCGATGGAAAACACAATCCAGTGAGCTTAGTAATAGCAAATCTAGTAATAATGATACGTTTCTCTTACTCCATCTTGGGAGCTAGTGGGAAAACATAAGAAGAACTTTAATAAACGTGATTTGAAACAATAAGTACAATTATTTTAAAACAAAGTATGTATGCATGTACGTATTTACGTTATTGTACACCACAAAAATACAAAAGAAACAGGTTACAAATAAGAAAACATAACGACCAAAATATTGGTCAAATAAATATATATAAATGAAGATTTATTGGCTTCTTCTTCTTTCTCAGCCATTCCTTCAAGGCTTCCTCATAATATTATGCATGCCATTTCTTAACGGTGCAGTGCCAATCTCACCCGTGTCCACTCCACAATCACATCATCATCACCACACAATGTTTTTTTTAATATATAGGCTAGAGCTTGGCTGCAATCAGACTTGCATGCAAGTGGTGATGCAGCCTAAGATGCCTTGCCTAGAAGATGCCTATTCACTCTTGATTTGAAGGTACCTATATTAAAACGGGAGGGGAAAACGGAAGCCGGAAGGGCATTCCATATCCTAGCAGTTCGAATTAGAAACGAGGAAGCAAATCATGGAGTATGCCATCGGATTAGCGGAATGGCATGTCTTCCTACATTTCTCTTCGCAGCGTGCCTTCATTACAAGCGAGACCAACGGTTTTCTGTAGACCTGTTTATACTTATTTCTACGTTCTGGGCAGGTTTCCGCACTTAAATATCCCTGTCAGACGTTTGATGTGCGTGACAAAGCGTTTGGTACTTCTCCTTCTTCTCCGACATATTCCGCATTATGGCGAAGTCCGCTCATTTGCGAACATACTTGATGCTCAACAAAACCGCGGCAAGCCCAACAGCATCCTGTATCCATTATAATATTGCACCCTCAGAGTGTCTATGGCCTTTTTCGAATAGTTGACCAAAAGGCTTTAGACCGAGTAGACATTTTAGCAGCATGCTCTCTAAAGTAACAGTGTTATTTTTGCCTCTTTACCTATTATCTTATCCTACCTTCGCCCTAGCAAAATTTCCACCAGTTTTTCGTCTATAAGCAAGTATACAAACTATGTGGCCATATTTTTCTGGCGAAAGATCCCCGAGAGCTTATGATAAGTCTATGTTTGCCGAACACTCGTTCAATCTCGATTCGGCATTATGGGGTAACGCTGAGAAAATATTATTGTTTCACAAAAACAGACCTATGTGTAGAAAAACAGACCAAAATTTGTCGTCATAATGTGCGTCTTGCTATCGGCATCTTTTCAATCCACATCCATACTAATATTACAAATGCGAAAGTGTGTCTGTTTGTATCTTCTACGCTTTCACGGCCAATCTGTTCCAACGATTTTGACAAAATGTTGTACAGTAGTCTAGCTTGCATAATAGGGAAATACAAAGGATTTTCCGGATTTTTTTCCACATTCGGGTCAAATGGAAGAGTTCCCACACCACGGGAGGATTTAAAAATCTAAGTCCACATCCATAGTACACCACGCTTGTCTAGTGTGGATTGGTGGACTTTAGAGAAAACCTTTGAGAAAATTCTGCAGTATTCTGAGTATGCAGGTTTCCTTACGATGTTTTCCTTTACCATTAAAGCACACACACACACACATTTAATTGCTTAAAAGTAAAACGCACATTATTCAGAAAAGTTAGAAGCGCGTGCGGCGTGCCCCGGTACTTATCTAAATGATCCAGGTGAGATCGCAGGCAAGCGCTAACTTATACCACATGACCATAGGTGATAGTACAAGTACTTCGTTGGTGTACAGAAAAATTCAGTTGAGCTTACGCTACACCAAATAACTAGACTGTAACTTTTTGTTTTATATGAATAAATAAATAACAATAACTTGTACCTAGTAAAATAAAAAACACTCCTATTTACGTCAGGGGTTAACAATTGATTAATAATTTGTTTTTGAAAACTCAGAAGACAGGTCCTTTTAGGCATTGTAGTTAGTTGATGACAGGGTAAACTAAGTTCCCTTTGTGATTAACGCCGCACGACAGACACGGCTTACAAAGTTACACTATAACAGCTGATCTATGAATCCGCTTGACCATAATGTTTACTTAATTATGATCCCAGAGGGCAATACCGTCGCTTAAACCTGTATTGTTTTAATATTGTTGACGTTCGTTACGTAGAATTGTAATCCTTATTTTAGAGACGACAAGGTACGTAACATAAAACCGTCATTTTGTAATAATACTACTTTAAGCGATGGTAAACCCCCCTGGTTATCATGTTAGTTTGATATTATATATATTTATATATATCACCTGACAATAATAAGGAAAGCACTTTGTTTTAAAAAATATTTATTTGCATTAAAAATGATTTAGTTCATTTACTTTTATTCAGCGAATACTGAATGGAATCGGATAAAGTGAAAGCGGTATGAAGCCAAACTGAATCCAAACAAAGCTAGGAACAGATTTGGAACGACGTCCATCCGTTACATCATTATCTCTCGACTTAGGTGTAGTTTGTGTATTCTTGTTTGACTTTTGACAAATTGTTTCTTTTGTTTTCGTAGTTGATACGTTTCACTTATTGACACGTTGAGGATGATACATTATGTTCTCTTTTAAACTCAGCATTTTTAGGCGGAACTAGCTGAAGCCCGCGACTCAGTCCGCGTGGAATAATTTTTTTTAATTCTCACGGGCACTCCTTAATTTTCCGGGATAAAAAGTAGCCTATATCCTTCCCCCAGAATGTATCCTTTCTTTCAGTTGAAGTGATGTGCCGTGAAAATCTAGCAGAGAGATTAGTATGGATTTTCAAGGGAACATTTTTATTAAAGTATTAAAATGCTTCCCTGCGGGACTACGAGCTACTTTGTGTTCATTTTATATTAATTTTTCATCAATATTAAGTACTAGCTGATGCCCGCGATTTCGGTCGCGTGGATTGAGGTTGGCTCCTTTAATTTTCCGAGATAAAAAGTAGCCTATGTGTTATTCCATAATCTATGTCTACCTATACCAAATTTCATCCATATCCGTTTAACCGTTTTGGCGTGATTCAGTAACAAACATCCATCCATCCATCCATCCATCCATCCGTCCATTAAGCCAAACTTCCGCATTTATAATATCAGTATAGAAGTAAAGATTGTTTGAGCATTTAAAAAAAATTGAACATAAACAAAATCCACGTTAACTTAAGTACTTGCTGGCGTACAAAATCAGCTGGAATTTTATACTATAATCTATTAGAGTATTCTTGAAAATAAGGTCTACTAAACGGTTTCTTAATCTATATTTAAAAAATTCAAATAGACTGAATTCAGGATTAATAAATCGCTTCGAACCTTTTATCATTATGGAATTGGGGCCCAAAAAGTGTCTTTCAAACGAAATATCACTATCACCTAGTCCACTCCAATTTCCTTGTTTGGGGCTCTTTTTGACGAACTATATGGCAAACCGCGTAGGTGGTTGTGTGAGTGGGAGGTCTCGGGTTCAATCCCCGGGAGAGACAATTCAAAATTTTTCAATTTCTTAAATAATTCTTTTCTTTTTTTCTTTCTTTCTTTTCTATCGGAGACGACAGATTGCCAAACGATGATGGTTCCGGTACGATGCCGTACCGGACCCGTTTGGCGGCAGGTATTTACCGGTAGGGTGATTTCGAGCCACAGCCGAAGCCTTCAACTAGGCCGGAGAAAATTCAGAAATTGTAAATTCCCAAATAGACCCTGCCTGGATCGAACCCGGGACTCCGGATAAGAGAACAGCCAGCTTCGTATAGCCAGCTTCGTATAGCGTTATCTCTGTCGCACACTATCTATATGACTCATATAGGTAGTGTGCGACAGAGATAACGCTATACGAAGCCGAAATAACCGATTGTCTCTTTCCAAAGGTCGATGTGCAATATTTATTGCCGGGTACTGTACATACTTACAATTAGATCTATTTTTAGAATTCGTGAACAAATAAGGCTTCTCGCTCAGCACAAAGCCGCAGCAAGCTGCAGCGCTGGTTTTCAGGAGGCGCCTTATGGTGTCCATAGACGTATTTCATCACTGACACTAACATCGCTCATCACTGCGCCCAGGTCGTCAAAGTGGGGCTCAAAAAGGGTCTGCCAAACGAAATATCACGACCCCACTCCAATTTCCATGTTGAGGCCCATTTGACATTTCGCTCAAGTGATACTACAGTCTTACGAAATACGTTCTTTCCTACCAGTCATTCAAAGGAGGCGTCTAGAAAGACCAACGTAATTTCAATACAAAATTTTGTCACTCAAATGGCAAAGTATGCACTTTCCTACGTATATCCACCATAGGTGAGACAGTACCGTACTTCGAGATGCTGCAATGCTTCGATGCGAGCTGCTTCAATGTTTTCTTCAATGTTTCTATTGAATCGTCAAGTGAATCTAACGAGAACAGCCAGCAAGAGACTCGGTGGTTGATCTTCTCAATCAAAAATATATTTTTTTATCCACTACAATCATTTAAAGGGCTAGCCCTTGACTGCGATCTCACCTGATGGTAAATGATGATGCAGCCTAAGATGATAGCGGGCTAACCTGTTAGAGGCATGGCAGTTATACTAAACCCATACCCCTTCGGTTTTTACACGACATCGTACCGGAACGCTAAATCGCTTGGCGGCACGTCTTTGCCGGTAGGGTGGTAACTAGCCACGGCCGAAGCCTCCCACCAGAAAACCATTATTAGGATTACAGCCGTTATTAGGATAGAAGTTACTGCAGCCCCAAGCGCTGCTGGAACGAGTCAAATCCATGTTCTTTTATCGTCTACATGATCTACATAATCTTCAACCTTTTTTAACGAGCATACTTTTAATTGACTTTTCAAACTTGTGTACAGGCAAATCTAAAATAGATTGTGGAATTTTATTTTAAAATAATACGCCCATTCTCACGACAGGTGTCATTGTAATCGCGTTTGTCATGAACCCACTGTATGAATATAATATACTTACGCTGTGGTAATACTGACACACTTGGTGCGTAACGCCCTTTTATTGTCGTCCGTCTATTATGTTGTAACAGGGGTTTTTATTGTATTTGGGATTATGTGATCGAGTTTGATCTTGTATTCGTGTTTTTGTTAAATAAATTGGATTTGGCAGCCCTAAATGCTTTGTTTCTAAATCCAATACATTATCTAATGTATACAATGATTGTTACAGTAATGTATTGTTAAATTTTATTTTGTTCGGAAAATTTACAGCTACATAAAGTGTATAAATAAATATACAAGAAGAAAATTTTCTGTTCAGCTTTTGAGCTGTGAAAAGGTAACAAACACTCAAATAAACAGACATACACATTTTAACCTAATTCTCATTGCTAAGTAATTTATCTTCGGACGAATCCTCGTATTTAATTATGGTCGAACTACAGTTACAGGTAAGTTCGTTTGATCATTAAATATACTTAGTATTTTTATGCGACTACAAATTAGCATTTGACTGCATCTCACCTTGTGGTAAGTGATGATGCAGTCCAAGATTTACCATCTCAACAGGTTATACTAGAAAACATTCAGAAATTATAAATTCTCAAATTGACACAACTAGGAATTGAACCCAGGAGTCAGGACCTCCTATTATAAGACCACAGCGCTCACCACTGTGCCTGGGAGGTCGTGGTATTGACATTAATACACTTTTTCACCTTGTAGGTATATCATGCTAAATCACCCCACGAATATTGGTTAATCAAGGCAAAACATCACATTAGATGACACATATGGGTCGCGCCCACCCCACAAACTTACATAAACCACCCACGAAAAATATGACACTGTTAAATAAACCTTATTCACACAGTATTACGAGCGAAGGTAAGAAATCTTGATGGCATAAACAACTTTGTTGATAACACTCGGATTTATTCAGTCGTGTAGTGGCAAACTGAGTCGTTAGTAGTGGGAATAAGGTTGTTTGTTTCCGCAAATGGGTTTGGTGTGACATACTGTTATACGCGTGTGTTGAGATTTGTATGGATTAGGGGTTTTTGCCATTTATCACGGATGTCGGAAGTCGGCATTTTTCACTCTATATGGATGATTTTCGTTGGCTTTGCATCGGGCAAAAATTGGTCGCTTTAATTTAACCTCTAGTGTGTAAAATAGGCATTTTATGCCGTGATTGAGTCCGTGCCGCGAACTCCTTAATTTTCCGGGGTAAAAATAAATAGTAGCCTATGTATGTATATACTTTATTGTACACCACGAATATACAAAAGTAACATGTTACAAACAAGAAAACAACAATAAGTAGGTACAATAAGGCGGTCTTATCGCTAAGCCTATGTTCTTCCCCGGGCCACATAACATGCAAACAAACAAACTCACATTCGCATTTTTAATATTATATTTAGGATTCGTAATACCTATTACCTTAATATAACCAAAAGAGAAAATAACAAAAATAGCCACATGTATGTAGTTAATGTCGTCATGCATATTTAAAACTCTGGAAACAGGTGCGGGTAGCAAAAAAATATAAATTTAAATGGAAATTTCACAAAGCGCTAGTCGCTTTAATTAAGCGAATTTACCACAGGCCAGAGCATACCGTAGCTAAGAGCCAACGCCTAGCAATTATACAGTAGGTACGGTCATGTTCACACATTGCAAACGAGTCATTTTTTTGAACATACCTGATATACCAAATCCGATCATTTTGTAACGTTGGATGGAACAATGAGTGGTGAGTGGTGACTGCTTGCATCATCAATATCACGCAAGAAATCTCTTCTCTTTTATAACCTGAGTAAGATAAAATGTCTAAAGTGGTAAAAAAAGAATTTGTATCTTTAACAATGCATATAATTTTCAATTCATCACAAATTCTCTGCATTTTACAGCGGGCCGTTATAGCGTAGCAGACTGGTATGCTTCAAAAACTTTGGTATCACGATTTGTTGTTTGAAAATCTTCTAAAAAATAATATAAGTTTCACGCTAAGAAACGTTCTATACTATCTGTAGTTGCTATAGGTATATCTACTTTTTTCAATCCACGAAGATGCGGCTCCACTCTTGTTCATTGTGTTGATGGCACCATTTAGCACGCAGTCCCTTGAATGCTAAAACATTAGTTTGTAATAGGAAAGTATGTACCTAATAATGACCATAAAACACACGACTATTTATAAAAGTGTGATGTCGGGGGACACCAGCTAGAAACGAAGTTCCTTATAACAGTTTTTTTATTGTGAATAAAATAAAAGTGTTATTTAAAAAAAAAAATATATAAAATTCACTAAAGCATTAATTTCGAATGTAGTATATTTATATTTAAGACCTTTTGTCTTCATAAAAAAATGTTACTCCCCGCAGTTTCGTTACGGACATACGGATTTCCGTTCCAAAATAATGCTCGTACAGCGGCTTTTCAGATGATACGAAAAATAGTGCGTCGCGTCTTCGTGGATCGAACTGTCTTTACTGTATAATAGTTAAACTGTGAGCATACCAACCAAATGGGGCACTTGTAGCCATGGACGGACGTCAAACGAGGGGGAAATTAATTAAGAAATGTTTAATTGCTGTCGAAGAGACGTTTTTGTTTATATTACGCGCTCAGGTGTAAGCTGACACGAATCGAAGAATTGGCCCTTCGGTGGTTTCTTGCTCTTATTAGATAACTTCCGAGTAACGCTGGTAATGCTCTTCACCACTTTTTTTCCATTACAAGTTAGCCCTTGACTACGATATCACCGGATGGTAAGTGAACATGCAGTCTGAGATGGTAGCGGGCTAAGCTTTTATATTAAATTTATATTAAACCCATACCCCTAATCGGTTTCTACGCGGCATCGTACCGGAACGCTAAATCGCTTGGCGGCACGTCTTTGCTGGTAGGGTAACTAGCCACGGGCTTAGCCTCCCACCAGGCCAAACCAGGGAAAATTCAGAAATTATAAATTCCCAAATTGACTATAGCAAAATGTGTGCAAAACATGTATTTGCAATTTTATTAAACAACCAATCGAAAAATTAAAAGAAGTCACTGAAGAAATACTTCTAGGTTTCTTGACAAAACCAAACCCCAAGAGAAATAGTGAGCTCTATAGCAAAATGTGTGCAAAACATGTGTTTTTAAATATTATCGAGAAAATTTTCACAAATCGCATTTTTAAAACACGTTATCCTAGATAAAAGTTACCACCTTAATATTTGGGGAAATGATACTCATTTCCCCAAATATTAAGGTGGTAACTTTTACAAATTCTGAGATAAATAACGATTTCAAACTACAAAATGGCATATTAAACACTCTAAACGAAGTCCCTACGGAGCTCGCTCCGCTCGCCGTGGAAACCCACTTTGAATATAATAACTTTACACTGACTATACAAGCTTTATCAAGAGAATAAACTATTACTCATCCCTGGCACAACTAACTAACTAACTAACTTAACTTATTAATGTACCTACTCGTAGTGTTGCAAAAGGATAGTTTCCAAACAAAATAAGTTACTCAAACTAATCTACCGGACAAACTTTAGCAGGAGATGGATTAACCCTTATCCTGTCTAACGTGTACGTCATAGGGGATTTTGCCGTAATATTTTCTCCAAAAGCTTTCTGGAGTAAATCGTACAGTGATTAACGATCACTGCGTAGCGTCCGCGCTCACAGCCGTGAGTCGTGTCATGACATGCATGTTAACGGCCCATTATCCCGGTTTTTAGCGACTACGCCACTTTTCAAACCAATTCAAAGTCATGAAAAAATAGTTTTTTTTCACTGTTAAAAATACATATTAAAGATACATGCCTTATCTCTTTAATGTACTCATGAAAACACGATAAGTTAAACTTGCCTCGATCATAAAAATTTTTGAAAACAGGTTGTTTTTGTTCATTTTTCTAATGGCATTTCCAAAGCTTTAGACTAAATTTCATAAAAATTATACGTAAATTAAGCTCATTGTATTACCTATTCACTGTACAGACAGATTTTAAATAAAAAAATTGCTGCAAATTTTCGCCTAACAGAAGTCATAAAATGATCTAACGCATCGAATAAGCGATGTACTCAGTGGCTCACGAGCCTCTATACGAGAAGGACCTGCGCAAGTTTTCACGAATCACGCTCCTTTCGCGCTAAAATTATTTATTTTTTAATTATTTGTAAATAAATTCTTTTGCTACATTTAGTGATAAAATTAAAATAGTTTTAGTTAGCCTGTAAATATAGTGTTTCTTTGCTTGTGATTTTTATTTAAAATGGGAAATAAAAGTGCCGGAAAAAAAAAATATCTGACAGGAAGCGAAGGAGAAATAAAAAAAATATATGGTAAGTGTTTCTTGAGTTTATCAAAATACCTAGTCCTCAAAAGCTCCGAAGAAAATCTGATACGAACTAAGAAAATTATGATAGGTAGAGTAAATTCCGCCACGTGCAAATACCATCACGCGTAACCACAGTTTATACCTATATACAGTCGGTAAGGGAGACGAGGTTTTTTTTGTTTGGCTATACTGAGTTTCTCATGAATACATGATATAATAATATCCTATCCTAAATCTCGACTTTATTTTGGCCATGGCGGTCAATAGAAATTTACCAACTGCGCGGGAGATATTTCTGAACTTCCAACCCCTAGTTTGGTTCATACTAAATAGAAATACCTCACCTACCTACTAATTAGTTTTTAGAAAAATACAAATAATATTAAGGAGCCTAAACCCGGGGATAAACCCGAGACCTGCAGTCGAAGATAGTAGTTACCATAAAACCAACGAGACTCTGTTAGTGATTTTGTACTATCAAAATAATAATTCTTTAAATTTTTATTTCAGTTCAAATATCCCTCGTAAAGGAAATCGTTTTGCATCAAAAAAGAGAGACGACACACCGCTTGAAAAAGATGACATGTGAGTAGTTTCCATACAGATTATATTTTGTTTGATACGTGAGAAAGTGAGACAGTAGCGGACTAAGGGCGATAGGGCACACCGGTGGCCGGACCCTTGGTGTAGAGTTCCCCAAGAACCTTATATACCTAATCTATACCTAATATATCGAACCTATAATAATTATATTTTCAAGGCTTATAAAATTTACATTATATTGTACTCGTAATTTAATTATTCACTAAAAAATAAAATATTTGTGCTAGCTTCACTCGCATTTCTTTGAAATACTAAATTCAATTTGCTTAATTTTTTTTAAAGTGGGGCCTCCAGTAACTCACCCTGTAATCAAATTATATTCAAGTTCACCACCTCACCGTAATATTATTTCACCTTTATATAATTTCAAACAGTGAATCTGTAGATGCAGTTAGAGTTTAAGGTGGTTTAAGAGCTTTTGTCAATATTTTTTTTCATTCGGTAACAAATACCTACTCTGTGAATTTTATCAAACCTAGAAACGTACCTAAAAATATTTTTGTTGTTACAGGAAAAGTGTGTCTGCTTGGAATCTGGGCAGGCGAAAATGAGCCTTTATATACAGAGTACATCGATAAAGATGATACTTTCTGGTTTAAGAACATGGAGCCAAAGATATTACAATTTTATTTAAAATACCTACTGCCTGAAATTATAGATAGTTGATATGAACGTGGCATGCCTATACGAGACCAGGAAGATATAGAAAACGTGCATCCTAAAAAACATTCATCTAGTACACCCTCTGATTTGCAACCAGATTTGCAGCAACCAGGTCCAAGCTCACGCGTGATTTTTTACGATGAATTTTGATTGTTTTTGTAATAATAATTTTATAAGTATGTAGGCGCTTTTCAGTGGTTTAAGTTTGTTCATTTAAAAACCAAATAAAAATGTGTGTATTTTATTTTAATAAACTTAATTAAAATTTTCTTAGCACAAATTAAAAAAACGAAGTCTATATTAGTATAGTTAGTTAGTTTAGTTATAGTATTGTTGCATACCAAAAAAGTGTCTGGTAAAAGTAAATTAGTGAATCAGTAACAAAAGTGATTTTCACCAATGTATTTACAATACAGCAACCCCCACTGAGATTGCCGCCCCGAGCTCCCAATGGACTTAGTCCGTCCCTGACCACTGTATACACGATATTGACAGCTAATAAATTTAAAAATGCTTGATGCAAAAAAATCTGTCAGTAGGTCTATCGGCTTTAAATTATAAAGAGATTATAAAGATCTATAGAAATTGTGTTGGAAAATCCCCTTTTAGTAATTATTTATTTTTATTCCCTTTTAGTATTTATTTAATAAAATTGGGGATGACAATTAAAATGGGAAAGTTTTAATATTTTTACTCTTATTTTGAAATTTGGAATGTAAGTTGGCTGAAATTTGCAATATAGATACGAGTAGATTATACCCTGAATTTCATTTTATATAGTCTAAACCAAAATATAGGTAAAAACGCAACTTCCAACATGTATTTCGTGAAGCGAATTATAATGTAAATAGTCCAACTGTAACAGTTCATACTGTGACGCAAATATTTATGATAGGGTCACGGAGTTCATTTGAACTGCGCGACTCACGGCAATGATCGGTAGGTATCGTAGCGCGGGTCTGAGTGAGCGACAAATGCCTAAAGTGCTGGGATATAGTAGCCAAACTGATTAAGTATGATAAATGATAATATTTGGATAGAAGCAAGCGTTTGTCCATGATAATGAAGGAACTAGAAGTTTAATTTGCTACAATCCGCGACAGTGGGTAAATCTATGTAGTACAGTACGCTTACTCTGAGTTTTTACATTGCAAATACGGTTGATCAAATCAAATCAAATCAAATATTTTTTATTCAAATAAACTTTTACAAGTACTTTTGAATCGTCAAGTGAATCTACCACTGGTTCGGAATGCCATTCCTACCGAGAAGAACCAGCAAGAAACTCGGTGGTTGCTCTTTTTAAATAATTCATTTACAATTACTATATCAATGTGTACATAAGTAACCGCTGTCCCCAGCATTGTTGGAGCGATCAAATCCATGCTCCTCTATCATTTACATAATCTTCAACAGTATAATAAGCTTTTTTCAGGAGCATACTTTTAATGGATTTCTTAAATTTGTTTATTCAATTCATGTCAAAGACGGGCAGACAGAAAGTAGCCCCATTCCCGCCGGTGGCACCCGTTCACGAGCATGACGCATGATCCAGCCATTGCTTCGTTCGACCATATTTGAGGGAACGTAACAACCCGCATTTTACTTTAACGTTCGCTTACACTTGGTGAGGTGAGCTCTCACGTCGATCAATCGTATTTGCAATGTAAAAACTCGGAGTAAGCGTACAGGGTGTATTCCGCACAATAGTATCTCCTGAAGATGCTCCGGAATCCGAGTGAAACGTACGTTGAGAATAATTTGGAAGATTTGTGTGGTGTGGTGAATATCGCGGGCTATAAATGCGGGCTACACACTGTACCACAGAGATTTACCTATTTTTGCGGATTATAGCGATTTAAACCTCTAGTTCCTTCATAATTTCATTTGAGTTAAGGTTGTATTTTTTCAAAATTGGTAGATTAATTAATTTATCATAGTAGTAATAGTAGGTTCATTGTTCCTTTGGTTTTATATTCTTTTTATCATGTATATGTAAGTACTTGTGATCGGTTGTTTCTTTTTTATATTATCTTGTTTTTCTATAGCTGTGTATACCTATAAGTGGCGTGCTACACGGTTATAGACCCTATGTACTATTTCTTAATTTAAGCTTTGTGTACTCGCTGTTGGTATACCGAAATACAATAAATAAAAATAAAATAAAATTAATGATAATATTTAGGTACTTTATTTTCTCCACGAAAACATGACCTTATAAGGAAGTTTCGGTTTCGGCGGAAACTGAGACTGAGGCCCTAAAAACTAGATTCGGTCGGACGCTAATGTGACGACACCCGAGGGCCGAGGCACAGCTGAAAATCTGTGTCCTAGTAGTCGGATGAGGCAGGCAGTTCTGCAGCCTGATTCTGTAACTCAGTGGCTATCAAAGAGTGAAAGCCACTGACATATATTCTTTATCCATTGAAGGTTTGCTATGAAAACTTAATTTTTATTTCATAGCAAACCTTCAATGGATAAAGAATATATGTCAGTGGCTTTCACTCTTTGATAGCCACTGAGTTACAGAATCAGGCTGCTGGTGTCTAAACCACTATCACTGTTAGTTATACTTTCCCTTAGTTTCAGTTCGTTTCAGTTGTTTAGACGACCTCCGTGGCGCAGTGTGTAGCGCTGTTGCCTTAACGTGCGGAGGTCTCGGGTTCGATTCAGACAGGGACAGGGTCAATTTAGGAATTTATAATTTCTGAATTTTCCCTGGTCTGGCCTGGTGGGAGGCTTCGGCCATGGCTAGTTACCACCCTACCGGCAAAGACGTGCCGCCAAGCGATTTAGCGTTGCGGTACGATGCCGTGTAGAAACCGAAGGGGCATGGGTTTAATATAACTGCCATGCCCCTAACAGGTTAGCCTAACATCTTAGACTGCGTCATCACTTACCATCAAGTGTGATCGCAGTCAAGGGCTAGCTTGTAGTGGATAAAAAAAAAAGTTTCCCTGGTCTGGCCTGGTGGAAGGCTTCAGCCGTGGCTAGTTACCACCCTACTAGCAAAGACGTGCCGTGCCGCTAAGCGATTTAGCGTTCCGGTACGATGCCGTGTAGAAACCGAAGGGGCATGGGTTTAATATAACTGCCATGCCCCTAACAGGTTAGCCTAACATCTTAGACTGCGTCATCACTTACCATCAGGTGAGATCGCAGTCAAGGGCTAGCTTGTAGTGGATAAAAAATAAATAAAAATAGTTATACTTTACGTTACTACGACCTAGCTTGTCATCGTTAAAAAATACTTAAGAATCTAGGAAAAATCGTTTGCCCTTACTACTAAGTACTAGAGTACAAGAGTACTATTAAAATCTTTACTTAGGAGCCATTCTAGGCACCTTAAGGACGGCGTCATGTTGCTAATTGTCCTTGTAATGGCCACTTGTAGCTACTCGACACTCGCATTTGCTTTAATATCCACGGCACTGAAGCCTGTAGTCCCTGCTTTAATTAAATATAGCTTCCGAGCTATATTTGTCAGTAAACAAAGAACTTAATACAATACAATAAAAAACTTTTTTATTGAAGTAGACTTTAAACAAGTGATTTTGAATAGCCGAGTGAATCTACCACAGAAGAACCAGCAAAAAAAACGATGGTTGCTTTTTTGAAAAAACTGATTTACAATTACATCAATGTGTAAATTAAAAATACTAAAAAGTTAAAATTAAAAAACACGAGGCCCAACCATTTTGAATTTATTACAAAAAAATTATAGGAGTGTCACTCGGGAATGATGTAAGGATTCTAACTATAACCCATAGATACATCCAAATCTGTTCAGGCAGGTTTTTACGCCATTACAAGTTAGCCCTTGACTGTGAGCTCACTTGATAGTAAGATGAGCATTTTGGGTTAAGAGTGGCTTGTCTGGAGCAAACTGAAAATCAGCGCTGGGTATTGCTGCCAATACCCACCACAAAACTGAGTTTACATCCAATTGTGTAGTTTGTTGTCTTTTAGTTTTTAAATCTAATATAATCTTACTTCTTACTAATCTTATCTTACTAATATTATAAATGCGAAAGTTTGGTTGTATGGATGTCGGTATGGATGAATGGATGGATGTTTGTTACTCAATCACGCCCCAACAGCTGAACGGATCTGGATGAAATTTGGCACAGAGATAGATTATAGTCTGGAATAACACATAGGCTACTTTTTATCCCGGTAAATTAAAGAGTTCCCGCGGGAACCACAAAACCTCGATCCACGCGTACGAAGTCGCGGGCATCAGCTAGTTAATGTACATATGAGAACAAAAGTGTAACACAATAAAAGCTTTATTTATTTATTAAGTGTTCCGGTACGATGCCGTGCAGAAACCTATAAGGGGCTAGTTACAATTTCAACGACCTCCCTGGCACAGTGGAGGGCGCTATGGTCTTATGAGGGAGGATCCGGGTTCGATCCCCAGTAGGGTCAATTCGGGAATTCATTATTTCTGAATTTTCTCTGTTCTCTTCTGTTTTCCATTAAATATGGCAATATGGCATACCGTCATTATTTAAATAAAACTGTCATAACCACACAGGTTAGCCCGCTACCATCTTAGACTGCGTCATATAGATACATGCACTATGTGAAATCGCAATACACTATCTTTTAGTTAAGTAAAAAGAAAGCAACTTAAAAATATTTTCTTGTTCTAACCACTCCATACTCAGGCTATCCATCAGTAAGCACTTAGTTTAAAGAGTGCTCCTCGCGGGGTATCGTATTGCTGCTAATTGCTGCCACTATCGGCTAAGTATTCGCAGCCGGCTGCAACGCTATACTTATGAACTTTTTTTTCTAATAGCTCTATTAGTGGCTCTAGCATCTGAAGAGTTAGAGTAGATATTAACTACAATTTTAATAGAGCTTTTTAACCTAATGTAAACGCGCCATAAAGCGTATATTACACGATAGGTTTTGCTTAGGTCCTGTGTCAATACAGGCTCTGCTGTGACCGAAGAGAACTTTCTGTTTAGTCGCGCGAGCTACGTATTTATACGACATCACGGCAAAAATCAGATCATGTCCTAAGGAACGTGACATCGGATATCACTCAATTTCAATTCATTTATTTGCAGAAACATGTTTTTCATGTAACCTGCATTGAAAATGCGAGTTACATTAGATACCTGTTGAGCCACCTGAAACTAGTCAATTTCAGACGATAGTTTTCTAGCGTGCAGACTAATGACGTAATGGCGTAATGACGTAGTAGCCCTCCTTTCAATCCTGTCAGAGTTCTGTTGTTTTATTTCAAATTCGAGAAGAAAACTTTTTATCACTTAGAAAATTGTCCAAATCACGAAAAAAATGGTAGTCCGTTGGAGCAAGGTCTGGCGAATACGGAGGGTGACGAATGGTTTCCAATTGCAGTTCCTGTAGAGTTAAAACGGTTTTTCGTGCTGTATGAGGTCTCGCGTTATCATGGAGCAGTAATGGTGAAGATCGATTCATGAGTCGGGGCTGTTTCACTGCTAGTTTTGCTATCATTGTTCGGAGTTCGGCACAATAGACATCTGCCGTTAATGCTTGACCAGATCGGAGAAAGCTATAGTGAATAACTCCATGCTGAGACCACCAAACAGTTACCATTACCTTTTTATTGGTAAGCTTTGCTTTAGGACACTGTTGCAGCGTTTGACCTGTGGTCAGCCATTGTATTTTTCGCTTACGATTATTCTAAAGAATCCACTTTTCATCACATGTCACAATTCGATCCAATATTCCTTCATTTCTGTATCGATTCAACAAGGCAACACAAAAAACGCGTTTCTTTCTACAGGTCAGTTAAATCATGAGGCACCCATTTTTCATATTTTATTGATTTGACGCAAATGAGTCAATATTGTTGGTAAGGTAACGTTAAACCATGCCGCTAATTCCTGGGTAGTTTGGCTCGGATCGGCTTCTACCACCTCTTTCAATTCATTGTTATTCACCTGTATGGGCGGTCTTCCACGTGGTTCGTTCTTCAAATCAAAGTTTCCATCACGAAAGTGTTTAAACCAAAATCGCACGGTGCGTTCATTAGCAGTCCCCTCTCCAAACACAACATTGATATTGCGAGCTGTTTCTGCCGCGTTAGTTCCGCGGCGGAACTCGTATTCTAAAATCACTCGAATTTTCGAAGTATCCATCTTTCTTGTTTAAGCTGAATAAAAAAAACAACTGGAAGTCTGTGATGGCACCGGCGTGATCGTCTTGGCTAGTTAAATATCGTGGCTTGTATATGTGAAAAAGAGAAAAAAAATTCTATAAACTTAGAAACGGAAAATAGCACTGCAGAGTTAGTAGCACTTTAGGTATCCGGTCGTCGTATTTGTTGGTTATGATTTACCAGTAAAACTGGTACTTAGCACAGTACGCTGGGTGAACATTGTAAGGCAGACCTAATCAATCCGCCTGAATCATAGTATTCTTTATTGATACCTTAGCGCGAAGTCTATCTTAGAGATGTTTAAATTACAGTTTAGTAACAAGTATATAATTCGAGTTTGCAAATCAGGGCCGGATTGAGTGGTTGCTGTTACATGTATTTCCTTTAAAAAGGCATCTTAGCTGACCAATGGTAACCGAGCACGGGGAATGGTCCCTACGCCTGCACGAGGCCCTTAATCATTGTTATTTGGGGCAGCAGTCAACCTCCTTTATTGCGCTGAGAAGCGAATTTATTCCCACATCCGCTAGCGGCTGGTACTATCTTTTATGGGCATATTAGCCCGCCCCTGGTCCATGGACTTTTATTTATTTTATCATTTCATATAGTAAGTTTTATGAATTGGCCAATTCATGGTCGGAGGTCGATCTGCGAGAGGAGTGTGTGTATGGTGTGCTGAACCATTGCTGCCAACTTGTCACCACGCAGCCATGTAGCCGATTACTTTGACTATATTGTCAATCACTGTCAAACATGTTATCAAGATTGATTTGGTTCCCCAATCAACCAAAAGTGCTCCACACTCTGCGAGTACGTCCCTGCTTTCGAAACAATAGTTGTAGCCTGACTCTTTTGTTTTGCGTATGCCCCGTTCGTTTCGCTTTCACTCTCGCTCTCGTCGCTGTAGACCGCCTTCTCGTTCGGATGCTATATACCTATATTAATAAAACCTATTGTTCCCTATTTCTCGCAAATATCTTATGTATATAATTTAGATCTATTTTAACCCTTATGCCAAATTTGGGTAAGTCGGAACCTCTTAGACTGCATTAGGTCGTCTTATCTCATTTGAAAACTTTCTGAGGAGCCGTTATCTGTTCTATTGTATAAAAAGTAGTGAATGGATTTTTGTTTACAACAAAATCTGTTCATAGGCTCGAACTATGAAATTATCCTGTAGACCTAAATTAATTGCGATGACCTATAAAATTAACCTAGTTCATTTCTTCAGGGTTAAGAATCGTGACTGTAACTTGGACATGTGGGATGAAATTCATTATTGGAGTGTTATCCATAATCTTTAACACAAGTCATTAATGTAATATATTATGATATAAACCATAATTAAAGTTTAGACCAAAATAAACTTCCAATAATAAATCTGTAAGGTAAACTTAACTGTATAATAAAAAGGAATGGTTATGAGTATAATTTACTTTTATTTTCCCAAAATTTTTACTTTAATTTGTATTACTCGACACTGAGTGATAATAAGAAAAGAGACACAGGTTTAAATTATTTACACCGAATTCGAGTGTTTGTGCAATCGTTTACTTCGGTGGAATTTCTCGTTCCTAGGCCATACTAATTTGTAAGGGAAAAGAGAAATCCAAGATAAAAACCCTTACGACCATTTAACCTAAAATACACCTTATACTTTACTATATACACACACGTACACATTTATGAATCATCAGTTCAATAAAAAAAAAGCGTTAAGACACACACATAAATTTAGACATTAAATTATATTTACAATGTGTCGACAAGGCTCACGGCTATATACTTTTAATTTGATTAATTCAGTTTATCGGTTCCGATTCTATATCTGATCCGGAGGTATTTTGGATGCAACAACATGTGATTATTTTATATAATCTGGCTCCTACTTTGGTTCTTTTATACAACATTATAAGTAGAAATGCAATACCCATAATTTTCATTATTAATGTAATAATGTCAATGGTTGACCATGTACTTCCTCTATTTTTCCCCGTCATTTCATACATGATATCCAAACTAGTGTCCGGATCCATTTTGACTTCACTTATAATAAATAAGTACTTTATTGAATGATTTAAATTACTAGAATTTACTGTGAGCCTCGTTTATAACACCTTAAGAAAACAAATTGAGTACATTACCAATAATAACAGCAACTCGGCGTCTGTCACTAAAACACTTTACCTAGCCTTATACCTTGAAGTTTAAACAATTTTATATTATTTATATTACACAAAGCTAAGATTAACGCTATGTCAAAACTACTTCTAGACTATTGGCTAGTTGACCGCCCACTCGGAGATACAAGATCAGAATGTAGTTTTTATATTACAAAACTAAGATTAACACTATATCAAAACTATTACTAGACTATATATAGGTGACTGCTCTCTCGGAGCCTTAGAATCGAAGTGTCGTTCCGCACGCCTCGAGCCAAAGATCTCCCTTCTCTCTCCCTCCATTGGCTCCTTTCTCCCACTGCAAAACACAAATTTCCGCCACAATCAAATGCTCAAACAT
Source organism: Erebia aethiops (assembly GCA_923060345.2). Lineage (NCBI taxonomy): Eukaryota > Metazoa > Arthropoda > Insecta > Lepidoptera > Nymphalidae > Erebia > Erebia aethiops. The sequence continues at coordinate 27,327,529 of OV281084.1, read as the reverse complement.
GATTCGTCAAACAATGACGCGTCAATGTGTTAGCCAATAGTCGAACGCATGGTCACGTTCCCGCTTTAGCATGTTTCGCGCCAATTTTGTGCCACATCTGGTATCTTAAAGTTTTTGTCTTGACGCTTGTCCACGAAAGAAATGCCGCAAAAAAACCCCGTCAATTACGTACCTCGCCCTTTTCAAGCGGCTTGTCAGAATTTGGACCTCTTTGTCTCAACCGTAATAACTTACAAAGCTTTATTGAGCTTAGTTAGTGTGAAATTCTATGGTTTATTGCTTCAAAAAAAAAAATATCCTAAGCTAACTTTTATAATTTCTAAAGCTCTTGTATTTTCAATAAAAAATTTGACCCTTGGTTTTAAGTCTCTGGCGAAGTTTTACGAGTGTTGCGCTATGTATTTAAAATTCGAAATAATTCATGGAATCGCTAGGAACACATGTAGGGTGTCTACTTCACACTCCCCCAAATAGATTTTTAATACACCTAGTATTCCTATGCCTTAGTTTCTATACTAGTCGTTTGGAAATCTATTTCTCCTCTATACTTTTCCGCTAGTTCTAAATCCTTCCCGCTCATCTATTATATTCTGAACATCGCGATAGCCTATTTAATTCGCATTCCCTCTTTGTTCGCTTAGCCTGGCCTCTCTATTGTTCTTAATGAGACCGGTAACTTCACTCATTTCCTTTTGTTAACACTAATCCCTAGTAGAAACCTATTCCCTTATGTGTTTCCGTAATACCGAAACAGATGAATCGCATTGTAATTTCCTCTAACCTTATCAGTTTGAACATCAATTAAGGTGTATACATTATTGTACGGCACTGCTCCTATTATGTAAGGCCCCTCATAAAGTCGCATGAATTTCTTTGTTAACTTTTTGTCGGCATCCGACTTTGCAAAAGTCTTCAATTTCACTAAGTCGCCTATTTCAAACTGTATTATCTTGTGATTTTTGTTATAATGAAACTCCCTATTCTCTGCCGCCTTTATTATGTTCAACCTTGCTTGCTCCCTAATCTGCTCTAACGACTCCCGTTGTAAACCGGTCCCGTTTGTTTTACCTTTATCAAAATCGGTCGATAGCAGGGTCCGCTTTCCCCAAACTATTTCGTTAGGTGAATAACCAGTTGTAGTGTGTATAACCTGATTATAACAATCTTCTATGTCCGGTAACAAATCTACCCAAGATTGATGTGACTTGTCACAGTACGTTCTGAATAACCTACCTAGTTCCTTATTTACCCTCTCCGTTGAATTTGGTCGTGGGTTTCTAACAGACGTGTGTGTTAGTACAATACCTAACTGGTGAATGCCTGCCTCGAAGACCTTTGAAGTAAAATTCGCGCCTCTGTCCGAGCATAATGTCCTAACTTCAACCTGTTTATGGAACTTTTTCACACATGTTAACGTAGCTTTTCCGCTCGCCTGTCGTAATGGATATAACCTAATTAGCTTGCCATAAGCGTCCTGCATCACAAATATGTATTTGTACCCGAACCGTCCTGTTGGCAATGGTCCATAAATATCGGAAAAGACTCGTTCTCCTATATCTCTTGCTATCACAGTTTTAATCGGTCCCGTGTGGGTTTCTAACGCAAGTTTTGACTTTTGACATAACTCGCAAGCCCTTACGATTTGCCCTATTTTACGAGACATATTTGGGAAATAGTAACGATGCTTCATCAAAGCATATACCTTGTAACGTCCGAAATGTCCTAACTCTTCATGTATGCTAATAATTAAATCTCTTTGTAAGTCCTCGGGGACATATAATCTTAATCTATCTCCAATTTTATCCGTCCTATATAGAATCCCTTCCTTTGTCGCATAATACCTTGATTCTGGTGTACCTGTTATTTCCATACGCCTAATTATTTCGCTAACAACCTTATCACGCCCTTGATAACTACTTATCTCTCCCCATCTCGCCTGTACCACTCGTCCCAACGTCGTTTTGAATAAATTCATCTCAGGCCCCGTCGCCTTATTTGTCAATACATCGGTGGTCCCTTTTATGTGCCGGGATAATACATCCGCAACTGTATTTGATTTACCCTTCACATGTTCTACTGTATAGTCGAATTGACCCATGTAATGCACCCAACGTATCATTCGTGCGCTCAGTAATTTACATGTTTGTAAGAATGTCAAACTCTTATGATCTGTCCTAATCACTAACCGTGCTCCTCTCAAATAAGTTTCAAACTTCGACAAACTAAAGATGATTGCCCACAGTTCCTGTTCTGTAACCGTCCATTTACGCTCTGCCTCCGACAATGACTTACTACAAAATCCTATTATACACTCTTCCCCTACTTCGTTCAATTGATAAACATATCCCGAAACTCCAAGATTACTGCTATCAGTTTGCAGATAATAAATCTCTTTCGGATTTGGATGTACGAGAAGTATTGTGTCTAAGAATAATTTCTTGACTTTCTCGAAACAATCGTTTATTTCTTCCGTCCATGACCATTTGTTATTTTGTTTTAATAGGTCGTAGAGCGGTCTAACCTCTTCGCTATATTTCGAAATAAATCTTCTGAAATAATTTATTAATCCCAAAAATCCCCGTAATTGTTTTATTGTTCGAGGTATGGGAAAATCCAATATGGCCTCTACTCGTTCTGGATCCATCCGTACCCCGTTTGTATTCACTATGTGCCCTAACAACTTCACCTCTAGGCATAAAAATCGACACTTTCCTAGCCTACCTGTCAATCCTGCGGTCTCTAATCTGTCTAGTACCTGGTCTAAATGTACTAAATGTAGTTCTATGTCCCCTGTAGTGAATATGACAATGTCATCTAGATAATTCACGCAAAACTCACGCACTTCTTTTAGTATAATATCCATTGCCCTCGAAAATCCTGCCACAGACGTTTTTAATCCCTGAGGCAGCACACAATAGATATAAGTTCTCCCCATAAAAGAGAACCCTGTATATTTCCTAGAATCCCGATGCAAAGGTATTTGGAAATAAGCATTATTCAAATCAATCAAGCTGATATAATTCACTCCATGAAAAGATTGTAAAATCTCAGATGTGAGTGGTGGTGAACCTGCATCACCTATCATTTTCTTATTAAGTTCGCGCGCGTCTAATAAGAGTCTTATTGACCCATCCCGCTTTTTCGTAAATGTGAGTGGACTACAGTAAGGTGTTGCCTCCTGTCTTATCACACCCAACCTCTCTAATTCCTCCAATTCCTTCTTTACCTGTTCCCTATACGCCAAAGGTACCGGATAGCTGTGCTTTACAAAAGGAGTTTCGTCTACCAACTCAATAATGTGCTCGTATCTGCTAGTTAGCCCTAATTTGTCCGTAAATACCTCGCGATGCTTGTCTAACACAGGCAGTAACAGTTTCTTTTGTTCACTACTTAAACACGAATCATCTAAGTGATAGTCTGTTTGAACTTCACCGTCCGTTCCTATTCTCGATAAGCCAAGTTCTATCGGACTAATATTTTGGTTTAATATTAAATTAATTGTGGTGGCGTTTGCCACTCCCCCAAGCCTTTCTATCTTACATTCCGAATTTAATCTTACGCAACATCTAACGCCTAGGTGTTCGATCGTCAAGGTTCGCTCGCTACCGCAGTTAACTACTCCTTTTACTCGCTCTAACCAATCATACCCTAGTATTAATGACCTGGGTAACCGTCGCATAACCAATACAGGTGCTTCAACTAAAGTACTACCTAACTGAAACTCTATCAGTACTAACCGATTCGTACTCTCACTCCGTGAACCAAATGCTCCCTGTATCTGAATTGCTGGGATCGCGATCTCAGGTAAAATTATGTTTTCCTTTACGATCGAGTCATACAACTCCCTAGTTATTCCGCTAATCTGACTTCCCGTATCGATAAGCGCACTCATGTTTCTACCGTACAATCTCACACATACTTCTGGTAATTTAGGCAAAGAATAGTCAATGTCTACATCGATCGTCTCATCGAGTTCGTGAAACATTGTACACACGTCTAAACCTCGCTTCAAACAACCCTTACATGCGTTATCTATCTCGTCGCATTCTAATATGTTACTAAACTGATTTTCCAATAAGATCCCTATGCTATCAATTTCTGACTGGAAATTATAACCACCGTTGTTCGTTCCGCCTTTCAACGTTCGCTTAATTCCATTTCCGCCGGCCCCTAAAGCTTGTCCCGGTTTCCATCCATTGTTCGTTAGGATCTTATAAGCCAAGCCTATTCTTTCATGTCCCGATATATCTTTATTCCCCGTTCTACACAACACTAAGCTATCGGACCTTACTTGTGTGGGGAAATTTAGTTTTTTGAATTTCCCTCCCCCACATGTTTCGATGAATTAGAGCTTTCGCCCTCCTTTACAAAAGTAATAGCTGGTCTGACTCTTTCAGTTTCGGATAATGTAGGTCTATTAAAATTTGCTCTATAACCTAATCTACCTCGACGATAACCTCGTCCCCTTGTCGAATTACCTCTACTAGCCCAATTGTTAGTTGAAATTGTTGCAACAATGGGACGCGCCACCCGCGACTCATTGTACCTCCGTCCCCTGAATCCACTAGCTACAATACCTCCCGCGACTCCCTTTTGTTTCTCGACAATGTTTTGTTCTAGGCTCCTTAGGAATTTCGCTCCATTCATGATGCTAACTTCCTCAGTTCTAGTAAACCATAATCGCTGTATATCTATCGCATAGTGTCGCATAATAGAATTTACTAAATCTCGCTCGCTAAACGCAATAGTCAAAGACTGCATTGATTCGGCTTGTTCGGCAAAGTGCTCAGACATAGTCATTCCTGAATCGCTCGTATAAATTGCATTTATCAACCTATATCTCACAGATTCCTGAATCTGTTCGGTCCAGTAGTTTCGCCTAAAGTCAGCCTCGAAATCTGCGAACGTAACCCAATCCTTTGAGTACAACTCCATAACCTTACGCGCGTGTCCCGATATACATCCTAGCGCTATATCAATCTCGCGATCCGTTCCATTTACAGCCCTTATATACTTCTTTAATCGTTTTAAAAATGCAATAGGGTTGGTGAAGGGTTTTCCATCAAAATTTGGTTTGCTAACCGATGGTTGTACCACATAAATGTTCCGAGTCTCGGAAGACGCTACACTAGAACTCGTAGACTCTACACTAGATCCCTGCCTTTCGCTTTCATCACCTTCACCTCGTACCACGCTAACCGTATCGTGTGACGTGACACTTGCCCTTTCATTCAATATCGTACTGGGACTCGAACCCAAATTTTGTAATTTCTTCTCGAAATCACTGATTTTTTGTAAAATCAACTCTAATGTCGCTTTCCCTACGGTCACTGTTTGCTCGCTCGTACCTACAACGCTCGCCTCCGGTCCGTTCTCCGCTACCTGCTTCGCACTACGGCCCTTTCTACCTGCTGGCATCGTCTCTAGTTCGACTTAAACCTCTCTATTTGCTATTTTTCGCTAAATTCCCGTTAAATGCTAAATTACTCGTTTTACTTGCGCGACTTTCGTGAACTCGTCAGACAGTTTGTTATTGTAATAATGTAAAACCAATGCAATACTGACACCAGATGTTTGAACTTAGGAGTATATACTGATTTTATGAATTCTTAAATTCAAGAAAATAAATCTAAGATATAAGGCAAGATTAGTATCTCGGTCACTGCGATCAATCTCCCGACGATCCCTGTAAATTTTACATTTATAAGATATACTGCTCATCTCGGCTATTCCTATAAAGAAAAACACATCTCTTATACAATAACATGCACAGTGTGTCTTAACCCTTTCTTTATTTATTTTATGTATATATAAAAATTTTTTTTTTTTTTCTCCCTTTTTTCAGTCACGATTCCTACGTTGTGTTTATATATTTTTTTTTTTTTTAATATAGATCTAGTCATACCGTTATTTCGAATACGTACATAGACCCCTGGTCGCTCGGCAACAAAATTCTGTGACCTACATGGTCACAGATCTGTGACACAGGACATAGATCCTGGTCACGGCACCAAAATTCTGTGATGGCACCGGCGTGATCGTCTTGGCTAGTTAAATATCGTGGCTTGTATATGTGAAAAAGAGAAAAAAAATTCTATAAACTTAGAAACGGAAAATAGCACTGCAGAGTTAGTAGCACTTTAGGTATCCGGTCGTCGTATTTGTTGGTTATGATTTACCAGTAAAACTGGTACTTAGCACAGTACGCTGGGTGAACATTGTAAGGCAGACCTAATCAATCCGCCTGAATCATAGTATTCTTTATTGATACCTTAGCGCGAAGTCTATCTTAGAGATGTTTAAATTACAGTTTAGTAACAAGTATATAATTCGAGTTTGCAAATCAGGGCCGGATTGAGTGGTTGCTGTTACATGTATTTCCTTTAAAAAGGCATCTTAGCTGACCAATGGTAACCGAGCACGGGGAATGGTCCCTACGCCTGCACGAGGCCCTTAATCATTGTTATTTGGGGCAGCAGTCAACCTCCTTTATTGCGCTGAGAAGCGAATTTATTCCCACATCCGCTAGCGGCTGGTACTATCTTTTATGGGCATATTAGCCCGCCCCTGGTCCATGGACTTTTATTTATTTTATCATTTCATATAGTAAGTTTTATGAATTGGCCAATTCATGGTCGGAGGTCGATCTGCGAGAGGAGTGTGTGTATGGTGTGCTGAACCATTGCTGCCAACTTGTCACCACGCAGCCATGTAGCCGATTACTTTGACTATATTGTCAATCACTGTCAAACATGTTATCAAGATTGATTTGGTTCCCCAATCAACCAAAAGTGCTCCACACTCTGCGAGTACGTCCCTGCTTTCGAAACAATAGTTGTAGCCTGACTCTTTTGTTTTGCGTATGCCCCGTTCGTTTCGCTTTCACTCTCGCTCTCGTCGCTGTAGACCGCCTTCTCGTTCGGATGCTATATACCTATATTAATAAAACCTATTGTTCCCTATTTCTCGCAAATATCTTATGTATATAATTTAGATCTATTTTAACCCTTATGCCAAATTTGGGTAAGTCGGAACCTCTTAGACTGCATTAGGTCGTCTTATCTCATTTGAAAACTTTCTGAGGAGCCGTTATCTGTTCTATTGTATAAAAAGTAGTGAATGGATTTTTGTTTACAACAAAATCTGTTCATAGGCTCGAACTATGAAATTATCCTGTAGACCTAAATTAATTGCGATGACCTATAAAATTAACCTAGTTCATTTCTTCAGGGTTAAGAATCGTGACTGTAACTTGGACATGTGGGATGAAATTCATTATTGGAGTGTTATCCATAATCTTTAACACAAGTCATTAATGTAATATATTATGATATAAACCATAATTAAAGTTTAGACCAAAATAAACTTCCAATAATAAATCTGTAAGGTAAACTTAACTGTATAATAAAAAGGAATGGTTATGAGTATAATTTACTTTTATTTTCCCAAAATGTTTACTTTAATTTGTATTACTCGACACTGAGTGATAATAAGAAAAGAGACACAGGTTTAAATTATTTACACCGAATTCGAGTGTTTGTGCAATCGTTTACTTCGGTGGAATTTCTCGTTCCTAGGCCATACTAATTTGTAAGGGAAAAGAGAAATCCAAGATAAAAACCCTTACGACCATTTAACCTAAAATACACCTTATACTTTACTATATACACACACGTACACATTTATGAATCATCAGTTCAATAAAAAAAAAGCGTTAAGACACACACATAAATTTAGACATTAAATTATATTTACAATGTGTCGACAAGGCTCACGGCTATATACTTTTAATTTGATTAATTCAGTTTATCGGTTCCGATTCTATATCTGATCCGGAGGTATTTTGGATGCAACAACATGTGATTATTTTATATAATCTGGCTCCTACTTTGGTTCTTTTATACAACATTATAAGTAGAAATGCAATACCCATAATTTTCATTATTAATGTAATAATGTCAATGGTTGACCATGTACTTCCTCTATTTTTCCCCGTCATTTCATACATGATATCCAAACTAGTGTCCGGATCCATTTTGACTTCACTTATAATAAATAAGTACTTTATTGAATGATTTAAATTACTAGAATTTACTGTGAGCCTCGTTTATAACACCTTAAGAAAACAAATTGAGTACATTACCAATAATAACAGCAACTCGGCGTCTGTCACTAAAACACTTTACCTAGCCTTATACCTTGAAGTTTAAACAATTTTATATTATTTATATTACACAAAGCTAAGATTAACGCTATGTCAAAACTACTTCTAGACTATTGGCTAGTTGACCGCCCACTCGGAGATACAAGATCAGAATGTAGTTTTTATATTACAAAACTAAGATTAACACTATATCAAAACTATTACTAGACTATATATAGGTGACTGCTCTCTCGGAGCCTTAGAATCGAAGTGTCGTTCCGCACGCCTCGAGCCAAAGATCTCCCTTCTCTCTCCCTCCATTGGCTCCTTTCTCCCACTGCAAAACACAAATTTCCGCCACAATCAAATGCTCAAACATGATTCGTCAAACAATGACGCGTCAATGTGTTAGCCAATAGTCGAACGCATAGTCACGTTCCCGCTTTAGCATGTTTCGCGCCAATTTTGTGCCACATCTGGTATCTTAAAGTTTTTGTCTTGACGCTTGTCCACGAAAGAAATGCCGCAAAAAAACCCCGTCAATTACGTACCTCGCCCTTTTCAAGCGGCTTGTCAGAATTTGGACCTCTTTGTCTCAACCGTAATAACTTACAAAGCTTTATTGAGCTTAGTTAGTGTGAAATTCTATGGTTTATTGCTTCAAAAAAAAAAATATCCTAAGCTAACTTTTATAATTTCTAAAGCTCTTGTATTTTCAATAAAAAATTTGACCCTTGGTTTTAAGTCTCTGGCGAAGTTTTACGAGTGTTGCGCTATGTATTTAAAATTCGAAATAATTCATGGAATCGCTAGGAACACATGTAGGGTGTCTACTTCAAGTCGATAATCGAATGTTGCACATTTTTTAAAAGAAAAACTACATAGGTACCATGGGAAAAGAGTTTCACTCAAAAATCTCAAACCATGAAGGTTCTATGTCAATTCGAATAAAACGGCAATTTCATACTTTAACCCCATTGATGTAGAATTTTTTTAGTACCTATACTCTATTTCAATGTTTAACCACTATTATTACATTACAATGATTTAGAAACTTACAATTAGAATTGAGTATAAAATTGTAAAATATAAAAGCTAATGAACGTCATAATGTAAATAGCTGCGTCCACCATTGACGCAGACGTTAAGTAAGTCATAATGTAAAGATTAATTAATAAATTTAGTATTAAATTTATCTTGGTATCCTTCTGTGATAATTCTAGCTGCAGCTAGAACTAGGGCTCTACAATATAAAGTTTATGACGCTTTTTGACCGCCAAATATATTTTTTCTGTCCGTAGTATGTTTTCGCCCTTATTCCGGTTTCCTTTGGAAAAAGAGACGTATTGACACAGGATCCTCGTTAGCCGTTAAACGCAGGAAGCTCTGGCTGTGGCTGTTTGCAGAAGCACATAATGACGTTTGCGTTAAACGACGCAAAGGTTACATGAAGAAATTAAAAAAAGAAGTCTTGGCTTACTACAAGTTCATCGCTTAAAGCAGTAGGTATTATTTGAAAGTCGCAGCACAGAATAGGTAATAGTATGTCGCAGTTCTGTATTGTGACCTACCTCGACGTTCCTAAAATCCATACTTTTATTATAAACTAGATGATGCCCTCGACTTCGTCCGCATGGATTACGGTTTTTTGATTCCCGCGGAAACTCTTCAATTTTCCGGTATAAAAAGTAGCTTATGTATTTCCCCGAGATAGAAACTATCCTTATACCAAATTTCATTAAAATCGGTTGAACAGATGGGCCGTGAAAGCATAGCAGACAGACAGACAGACACACTTTCGCTTAAATAATATTATAAATTATAAATATTATATTATATTAGAATGGATGCGATAGTGTGTCTGTCTGTCTGCTACGCTTTACGTCATGGGGAAATTAAAAAGAAAGACTTCATGGCTTACTACCAGTTCATCGCTTGAAGCAGTATTATTTGAAAGTCGCAGTTCTGTATTGTGAAGTACCTACCTACCTACCTACGCCCCTAAAATCCATAGTATTATTGTAAATACGAAAGTGTGTCTGTCTATCTGTATGTCTGCTACGCTTTAACGGCCCATCTATTAAAAAAAATATTTTCTTTCTTTTTGATGAAATTGGGTAGGTATAGAAATAGGTTGCATCTACGGAAAGGACATAGGCTACTTTTTATCCCTGAAAATTATTGAGTTTTCGCGGGAATAAAAAAAAGACGAAGTATCAGATATAATAATTATACCACAGAATACTTAATAGTGTTATTGTCTATATAATGAAGCCAACATGAAACAAACAAACAACCTCCTGGGCAAACACGTCATAAACTTACCGTTTCCGTTCCGTCGTGTGTAATAAAGGTAATAGGTATTTGAATTTGAATTTAGAAACAGACTAGCTGATGCCCGAGACTTCGTCCGCGTGGTTTAAGTTTTTTAAGTGAAAACTTCTTTAGGCGCGTTGAGCACTTTTTGGTAGGGGGTAAAAATGTGGAATACGCGAGACCGACGGTCTTAACTATAAATAGTACATTCGTAATTGACCGAGCGAAGCGAAGGTCTCTGAGTCTACTTGAGTGAATTGGCACTTGTCCGTCCGTCCGTCCGTCCGTCCGTCCGTCCGTCAGTCCGTCCGTCCGTCCGTCCGTCCGTCCGTCCGCCCGTCTGTCAGAGCATTATAACTTCTGAATTACTGAACGTAATTACTTCAGCTTTAAACATAATATGTAAACCAATGGCCTCCAGCCGAATATGGCTAAAAAAGTTATAAAAATCTTCATTTCAGGGGGGCTCTCATAGAAGCGAATGCGAAGTAAAATATTTTTTATAGCGTTACATAGGGTTGCGGTACCTATATATCATTTTAAAGATAATTAGGAATAGAGTCCAAAAATATATATTTTTTTTTAATTTTTCCCCTAAAATTGACGGGCCTTCAAAGTGGAGATTTTCTAACGTCCAAAGTTGACCTCAGAAATTTACTGAAAGGCCTTAGCCTGAAACTTGATCAATTATTTGAATTATATCCTGTACTTGAACAACAAATACTAAAATTAGATAAATATTGTAAGGAAACGAAATTATTTAGTTTTTAATGAGCTTCAGTATTTTTAACAGAACTTCAAATTTTTTCACTGCCAATTTTTTTTATTACCGCGGGAACTGCTTAATTTTTCGGGATAAATAGTAGCATATTCCACCGCCAAAAATCACGTTGATCCGTTGCTGCGTTGCGCCGTGATTGAAGGATAAACCAACAAACACACTTTCGCATTTATAATATTTTACATCTGCACTCCCGATGTCCGATTCAGAAGTCAGCACCAACTTTAATTTGATTTCAAGTTTTCAAGAATACACATCTCTGTAAAGTTTTAGCAATATACGTTCAGTTCAGGCAGGTCCCAAAAGAGTATCAAACATAGAGGCACATATTACCAACTCCATTTCTTCCAAAACATTATTTTGGAAGTAAAGATAACGAATACCCTCGTCGTTAAAACTTCGAAGAAATAATTACAATATACTTACCTGTAACTCGAAATAAAACCATTTTTGCTGTCCGATACGATATTTGGACGATTACGTGAGCGATAAACGCGATACCGCGACTCGATACGACACGACGCGACGGTATCAAACAGTAGCTGACCCTTCTCGTGGCACGTTGTTGCGTAGACAAGTTTGTCATTTTTTATGGCGTCGTTTCGCGTCGCATCGCTTCTGTCGCTCATCTAGGACAACGGGTATGGTGGACAGAAGATCTCAAGCGTGTAACTGGGTTCCGCTGGAAACAAGCGGCATAAGACCGTGTCCTGTGGAGATCCATGCAGGAGACCTTTCATCCAGCAGTGGACATCAATCAGTTGAGATTCACGTTAAATAATACATGAGACTAGCTAATTCTCGCGTCGTCTATGCAGGTCTATGTGTAGAGCGTAACTACATGCAAAACTTGCATCCAAGTTTCTAGATGCACAGGTTTGGTTCAGCATTTTCTGTCGATCAATCACGGTATTACCATATGAGTATAGTCTTATATCTACTCAATCATGATAAAATTGATTTTGCGTGCGACATTAAAGTAAAGTGTAGCCTGCGCCGGCCGAGTATTTGACGGATATGTTGTCGGTTTCAAACTTCCGATATCGTATCGTATATTGAGATGAAAGTAAAAAGGCAAAAATAGGTAAACAAAAACCGATTTCAAACAAAAATTTCATTGTTGTATTATGAAGTAATTCCCGGTTCACAGTGCCCCAGTCACTGGAACTAGTAAGTACCTTCCAGTGCTCCACTGTTCATCGGAGTAACACTGGATTAGCTTGATTTATGAATTCCATGGTATTGGCAGTGAAATCAAAGCTTTTCTTTATTACCCGACTGTTTTACAAATATGCATTATTATAGTGTCAATGTCTCTTGAAAATACCCGGAAAATTATCATTAGACATTAATTGTTACAATGGAGTATGCGTACAGTATGTTCTGAAGGATCGAAGGAGTAGGTAGTATTGCGTATTACTTACTTTCCCTGCATGTGCAGTGGCGGGAAGACTTGAAGTGAGGCGGCCGTTACGTCTAATCACGGCTAGAAATTTTTTATTTCAATATGCTTGTAAGAAAATCTACCGGAATAATGTGTACTGGCCATAGCACATTCGCCTGATTTATACACTGGTATACCTCATCGACTCCCTAATTATTTAACTTTGCCAAAACGAAACTTCGCCCTACAATGAGCGGTGAAGCCGGCAACGATAATGGAGAAAGTTAAATTGTTAGTAGCATCGTGTTTTGTGCCTCAATTTCGCTACTTACTTGGTTTTGGAAACCAATACTGTTAAAGATTATGTAAACGTTAAGAGAGCATGGATTTGACTCGCTCCAGCTATGCTTGCGACTGCAGTTACTTGTAAATTGTATCCTTATAATGATTGTAATTTTGATTGAAAAGAGCAACCACAGATTTTCTTGCTGGCTCTTCTCGGTAGGAATTACATTCCGATTCACTCGACGACGCGTTCCGAACCAGAGATAGACTCGACGGTTCAAAAGCAGTTGAAAAATTATGTTTTTTGAATAAAGATGATGTTTGAAGTTTTAATATTTCGAATGAAACTGATTGCTGTGCATATGGAGTCAAGAATTCAACATTAGCTAATAGAAATCTTTGTCTACTATCGTTAACTTATTTTATTAAATTTATTAATCGCTTTCAAATAATAATTATTTTCGAATATAATTTGAGGAAGCTTTATTTTCGATACAGATTTATTTTTACGTGACATAAAACTGTCATTTCGAAATAAAGTCCCACCATGGAACTAATAAGTACTACGTTGTACGTACGTTGAGTCCCACTAACTTATCTGACCCGGTGAAATCGCTTTTAAGTTTTTGTTTTTTTTTTTTCAAATCTACTATTTGAAAAAAAAAAACAAAAACAAAAACTAAACAGGCATAAAAATTAGATCCAATTTTGGCCACCGGGCCAGATTTGTTTGACGGACTACAACCCGTAGGCTTTCCCATCTGATGTCTATTTAGACTATGAGTAGAATAAAATACTTAAATAAGACCATGCCGATTGCGCAGTTTCGCATAAATAGTGCACGGACGATTTAACATGATGATGTCGACTTTATTTGTTGGTTTCAAAGAAGTTGCATTTGTCTAGACGCTGTAAATATCTCCAGTAAATATCGTTAGCCAGCGTTTATTTTCAACTGCCACTGTTCGTTGCAGGATTGGAGTTAATTCCCATCTTATCTTATCTTACTAATATACTTTTATACTATATACCATAAATTTATAAATGCGAAAGTTTGGGTGGATGTATGGATGTTTGTTACTCAATCACGCCCCAACGGCTGAACGGATCTGGCTGACATTTAGCACAGAGATAGATTATAGTCTGGAATAGCACATGTGAAATTAAAGAGTTCCCGCGGGAACAAAAAACCTCAAACCACGCAGACGAAGTCGCGGGCATTCGCTAGTGACAAATAAAAGAGCAATCTTTGCAGTAAGACAAGGAGCGCTTGTAGTTCGTTCAGTCCGTCTCTGACCGTTTCTTTGTATGTCACAGTAATTCTTCGTACCTACTAATATTATAAATATGCGAATGCGAAAGTTTGTCTGTCCCGAAAAAGATATTATCCCGACGTCGGACATAGGTTACTTTTTATCCCGGACAATCCAAGAGCGCGGACGGCGATTTAAAAAATAATTAAAAGAGCTGTAGCCTTAAAGCACAATGTTGGTATTATTGCAGAGTTTGCAGAGTTATAGAATTTGGGCAGGTACCTATTGAAAAACGTGAGGTGAAAAAATTTAATTTAAAAAACTAGGTACCTCATCGAATAGTTATGTTAATACCAACCAATATGGCGGATTGCTGTATTTTATAATTTTATTTTATCAAAATAAATAGCAATCTCACTCGAAATAGAAAAATAAATACGTTTTTTATAATCCATGAATCCTATTTCATTAGATAAAATCATAATTTCGTTGATTCTTGGTTACTGTCATCATGCCTATTCTCTAAGAAAATCGTAATCATTTGACAGCTTAAATCCAAGCTGTCAAAAACAACGACCTCAATTTACATAGACGGGTCCTGTCAAACAAAGAATGTGGGCGTATTTTTAGCAACGCCATCAACGCCATCTAGTCTGAAAAGCGGGAACTTGCTTGCAGCATCTTGAATAAAAACATAGGTACTAAAAAAATTCTACATCAATGTAAAAACTTGAAAACGTATGACTCGGTCATAGATAATATAGGTCATAGACGTAAGGCCAGTTAGTAAAAAAAAAATTATACAGTTTGCCGCGGAAATTAAATGATTGCGTAATGGATAAAAATATTAAATAGGAAGATTAAATAACGTTTTTTTGGAAATGTATAATTGTGAATTGAAGCACTTACCTTAAAATTAAAATTATACAGTGCCAAACTAATTAAACTTTAGATGTTAACTTAATAATAACAAATTATCCGCACGACGAGCGATCGTGACAGCGCTACGACGGGAACAAAGACAGATGCGGAACGCGTTCCGCATCTCGGACGCCCGGTGTTTTTCTATGAAAGGGCCCATCTAGTGCCTACATATATTATATCGATGGTCAAAAAACGTCTCTTTTTGACGCGCAGGCATCTACGAGTATGAACTCATTGAAGGTCGAATTATCCGTTTGAGAAACGTTGACTACACAGTAAACAGATACAAGTATGTATCCGCACGTTTGTGTGAGTGAGCCTGTTTCGAACGTTTTTAGGTAGTTTCCATACTGGTTGCATCTGTTTACTGTGTTGACCGATGCGCACGTGTGTGTGAGTGAGCCTGTTTCGAACATTTCTAGGTAGTTTCCATACTGGTTGCATCTGTTTACTGTGTTGACCGATGCCCACGTTTGTGTGAGTGAGCCTGTTTCGAACGTTTCTAGGTAGATTCCATACTGGTTGCATCTGTTTACTGTGTTGACCGATGCGCGCGTTTGTGTGAGTGAGCCTGTTTCGAACGTTTCTAGGTAGATTCCATACTGGTTGCATCTGTTTACTGTGTTGACTATTACGATTTCCTTACACAATCGGGGGGCTGTTTTGATATAATATTATGATGTACTTAATCGGTGACAAAAATTTTATTATTCAAGTAGAATTCCGTAAATTCTGGTAACATATTACTTACAGCCGCGCAAGAATGATTGTACCGATTTAAATAAAGGACCCTCTTTCCAATTATACAAATGGTTTTTGATGTGTGATCCCAATTGGGTGCACATTTCCGATCGGCGGCGGTCGGGATTTGCGGCGCAGAATTTAATTAGACCTCAGCATTGTTAGTATGAGATTTTACATTTCACCAACAACGTTGATAGAGTTCGAGGTACGAAATACTTATGGCCATCATCGACCCGGTTAGTTTAATGTTAAAAAATCAACCTTAAGCAACACAATATAAAGCACAAAGTTGTGTACTGTGAATTGAGTATAAGAGTCGGTGTCGAATCTGTATAAATGTGGGTTTTATTTAATTTAATTTAATTTTGTGATGCTATCACTTTTGACATGTGTTTTGATATACGTGTGTAATATACGTGTGTTTTGAGGAAACATTTAAGGAGATTGTGCGCCAAGCGCCAATTTCAAATTTAATTTGTAATCCGCTTGGCTATAAGTGTATAGAATCTATACACATCTCAATATATAATCTAAGGCTTCCTTTACATCATATAAACTTGTAAACTGTGTCATGTAGTATGTATTATTTCTGTTTGTATGTAATTAAGTACGTACTTAATTAATTACACAAAAACATAGGAAAACGTAAGTACTTACTTCCTTACCATAATCTTTTGATTTGAGTGATTATTAGGGCCTTAAATATTTAATCACAATAGAAGTAAATCAAATATTATACAAACTATACAATAAATTTAAATCAAATCCTTATATACCTACTAGCAAATAATGCCTACTTCCTAAACTGTAGATGAAACTAGGACGTTTTAAACTAGGTAGTCGAGTTCAAATTTACCTTATTCGCTATAGTATTTCGACGCTCGAATTCTATCAACGTTAGTAATATGTAAAATCTTGTACTAAGGCTTTAAAAAGCTAGTAATACAATTATTCTATTTTATATTGCCACCCACGTACTGCGTTTAATTTTTGAACCACAACGGAATACATAATACATCCGTTCTTAAAATATATGGCCTTAGATTTAAATAGAAGGACGACTGGCCTAGTTGCGACAACGAATATCAGTCGATTATGATTGATAAGCAACTTTGACCTAAGTCAAGTAACAAAATATCTCAATCCACGCGGAGAAATCGCGGGCACCATCTAGTAGTTAATATAAATGGGTACGTCACCTTTTCATCAAAATAAATGGCTTTGATGTTGTGTGGTTGTGTGTTAGGAAATATAGTAAGTTTCCGCAAAAGCTAAAGTAAAAAGTTGGTAAGTGGTCAGCTTTCATAGTAGTTGGGTATCCCCGAGAGTATAGTTTCTCGGATAAAATTTATGATCGGAAAGCAAATTCTTTCACAGTTTTCTCTGTAGGTATCTTTCCGAGCCGGCTGTAGAGCCAGCTGACATATCAAGGTCTAGCCCCACTTGAGATGGACGGAGGGGCGCGGCACGTAGCGGCAAATATTATTTGTATGAGTTTGTTTGACTGCCTCGTTAGTCTAGCGGTTGGCATAGCCGACTGCGGATCACGAGGTCCTGGGTTCGACTCCCGGTCGGGCAAAAAATTGGTATTGGGTTTCTCAATTCAGAAATTCTCAGTGCCAGCCCGGAGTTGGAAGTTGGCGGTGTTTCACCCCCGTGCCTCGGAGAGCACGTTAAGCCGTCGATACCGGTTATTATCACTAACATGATAATAGTCGTTAAAGCCCGCCAACCCGCATTGGAGCAGCGTGGTGGGAGGATAAAGCCCACTGTGTAGGTACCATTTTTGAATAAACATACTTTGACTTGACTTTGATTAGAGATATTCAGACCTTATGTCATCACGCCGTATCTCTAGAATACTCCAAACCAATCAAAATTTCTTAAGTACTTCATCTATAAGAAAAGGGCTACATTTTAAAAACATTTTCGTTCCTACGCCCTCGTTAATTCAACAAGATACTCTTACTTTAATGAGAGTCGAGACGATTCTCTATTTTCCACCAAATCTATTTATTTTTCGATGACTTCCAAAGATATTAGAATATCCAAAAAATAAATACCACGCGGTACAAATAAAACGCAAGAACCCGGCCTGGAAAAGTCATATAGTAAATCTTATATCTCGTGTCTCTCTCTAGTATTAATGGAGAGAGAGAGAGAGAGACAGAGTACCTGAATGTAAATTATTTTAATGTTGAACATTTTGGACACTACCAAGTAGTGAAAGAACTAGAAGTTTATTTCACTATAATCCGCCACAGTAGGTAAATCTATATGGTACAGTGCGTTTCTTGCACTTGCAGCCTGCGATATTCACCACACCACATAAATCTTTAAAAATACTCTCAACCCACGTTTCACCACGATACCTGAGAAACTTCAGGAGACCACCAAGTACTACCAAGTAGGTATGTCGTCGTACTTAGTCGGGATAGAGTCGTGTCGTAAGTGAATGTCGTAAGTTCGCATCCCTCTCACGTGTTTCACATTTTTTTTTCATAGAATCGAAAGTATTTTTTTAATAACTATGTTTAAATAGCAACGTCACAACACGGCTACAGCTCATTATTTTGACGCTCCTTTGTCCCACTTTTCAATGTCAGTTAGAACTTAGAATATCCATCTTGATAAGGGTTTAACACGTAGTGGCAACGTAGAAACATCTAATAATTTGGAGGTACATTTTTTGAATCGAATGGAATTTTTCGATCGAACCAACGTTCTACATCCGCTCCAAGCGGAAATGATACGTATTACGTACTTAATTAAATTCAGTGGTAGGTCAAAGTTTGACTTTAAAGCAATTGCGATTTTGCCTATTAAGTTCAAAATAAGTTATTTTTGATGATTATTTATTGAATAAAGGAGCTCCCAAAAGTCCTAATATCCACGTCCTCTGTTTTATGTTTGAAAAACATTATAAACTATCCATTGAAGTAAAAAAGTGCGTCGAATTTTGATGAAGTCACAGTTCAGTATTTCATACAAAATCTCATACTAAGCGCGCGTTATATGACGTTTGAAAAAAGTAACTGACTTGGTATAGTTGTCAGATGCCCAATTAGTGCCTCTTTTTCAGATCGCAGTCAAGTTTACAGATTATTTAGGACTGCAAACGTAAAATGAACTAGGTAGGTAAATAGGTGCTTCGATATGCGTAGATACCCATTCCACAGTCACAGTTTTTTAATTAGCGCTATAAAAAGCATATTTACAACGCTGGAAACGAGGCGCCTGAAGCCATGGCCCAAATTAGGTGTACAGGTTTTATGAGCGCCTAGTACCTACCTGTGGAACACAAACACATAAATAGGGGTGAGAGTCTAAGGGCAAAAACGCACAACGGGCAGGGCAGGACAAAACGACCAGTTTTACGTAATGTGTTCTCGTCCTAATATGGCTTGAATTAGGTTTACGCTTTATGCTCTGCTAGTACCTACGCCACACACTGCACTTATTATAATTTAGCGTCTTTTTATTACAAACATAACTTAACATAACATGATTGAAACTCACGTTGGTTGAGATAAAATTTATGCCCGCGACGACATTTTGGTTTCAAACCGGTCCGTGCCAGCAGGCTTAGCATACGTACAACGCGATATATCTCGCGGTGAGAGAGAGAGAGAGAGATGTTATCGATGCCGGCTAATTTCGTGCACCAAATCCGGTATATTACAAAAAGAAAAAGTCGACATGTAAGGGGAAAAAGTCGACATGTAAGGGTTCGTAGAGAAAAATACCACAGATAAGAAATATTACTTTTATCTCTACTTTGGACGTAACGAGACAAGTAACCATGTTAGCTTCGGTAGACAAATAGAGATAACGGGTAGACATAATTTACTCGTTGTGCGCATGCTAGCCCTACTGTCCGGGGTCCCTTATTCATGAGCTTGCGTAGCAGGAAAGCGCTGACTGCGCGCCGCCAGACGCTGTGCACACACGTTGCGACTTGCGACGGTTGAGGTTGAGAAAAAACGTGAGTTTTAACCGTGTTCCATGTATTTTTGTATCTTATGGTTAATAATGATCCACCAATGAGTGGGACCTCCTTCCGGTTCCCTGTTGCAATTCAGACCTACTATCCAATTCGTTTACTAATATCACAGAATATTTAATGGTTCGCCGTGCGAGAGAGTATCGAGAAAGAGGTTAAAGTACTTTACCCTATTTCTCGAAACTCACGGGATTTTCCCTTACAGAAACTTGGCTATTAGCACTTAATTTCCAACCTTTGTCATGATAGGCCCAAGGGTTTGGGGAATATAATATATTGGAGCCAATATGCCCTACACTTATTACCTTTTACATAAATAAACTTGATAAATTAATAAACAGCATTTTAGGTTAGCTTTACTACAACCGCCTAGCTTTACTAGCACTACAACCCATTGCTGGCTTGCTACTGAGTAGGAGTATCTCGCAATGAAAAGGGTTTGGCTACAGTCCACCAAGCTGGTCATGTGTGGATCGTGGATGTGGATTTGCATCACTTCGACTCGGGAACTTAATTTTCGATCGATCAACGTCGATCCGTTGCTCCATTGCTCCGTTGCGGCGCGATTCAAGGACAATCCAACCTTTCGCATTTATAATATATATTAGTATGTTTGTGGATTAACTGATTAACAGTTTTATGAATTACATTTGATAATAATTTCAACTCATGTTTTAAATTTGCACATCGGTAATGACGAAACATGATTGGTCAAATTTGGTCTTTGTCATCTTAATTATACAATGATTCCAGCAAATAAACGAATTATTTGATACACCGGTGAGAACATTAAGAACCAATCTCGGCCATTCAACTTTCCTCACGAAGTTTTTCTTCAAGCAAGCGATACTTAATCTCTTACAACGCGTGGCGTGATTGAGTAACAAACAACCAACCATCCATCCAAACTTTCGCTATTATAATACAGTATAGATGTTGTAATTTTAGGTCAGAGCACCGTCCCATAAAAAGCACATTTACAGCTTTACAGGCCGTAAATGAGGTACCTTAATTTACGGCCTGAATTAGCTGTACTGTACATCCTTTATGATATCCTAGTACCTAGTCTAGTACTCACAGCACACAACAAGGCTTACCTATAACGATTTTACGTCCGGTCCCCTATTTTAAAGTAGGTCAATCGATTCACCAGGCTTTTGAAAAATGAGACCGTTTTCACAGTGTTCAGCTTCTGTATCAGCGAAATAACGACCTATGACCTCTTCGTTACAGAGGTTCAGTACGGATCGTTAAGCCAGATGATTCGGCTTTACAATGTTCGAATAATTCAACAGATAATAAAGCTGGGAATACACTAGCGATTTGTGACGCGTCAGATGTATATTGTTAGTGTATCGGTTTTCATACTTTGGAATTTCACTAGCGTGTCGTGACTGGTATATCGGTTTGTATCAAGATTAGAGACGCCATTATACTAAGTTTTCACTTTACTTTCACTTTAAGCCCGCGACTACGTCCGCGTGGATGTTTTTTTATTCCCGCAGAAACTCCTTCATTTTCCTCGATAAAAAGTCCTCTGCCTCTGTCCTTCCACGAGATACGACCTATCTATTATATTCCAAATTTCATCAAAATCGGTTAAAAATATGGGCCATGAAAGGGCAGCAGCACTTCGTATTTATAATAATACTAGCGAATGCCCGCGACTTCGTCTGCGTGGTTTGAGGTTTTTTGGTTCCCGCGGGAACTCTCTAATTTTCCGGGATAAAAAGTAGCCTATGTGCTATTCCAGACTATAATCTATCTCTGTGCCAAATTGCAGCCAGATCCGTTCAGTCGTTGGCGCGTGATTGAGTAACAAACATCCATACATGCATCCATACATCCATCCAAACTTTCACATTTATAATATTAAGTAAGATAGTAAGATAAGACTAGCTGATGCTCGCGACTTCGTCCGCGTGGATTGAGATTTTTTTTTCCCGCGATCTCTATGCATAATTTCGTCCAGATCCGTTCTGCCGCTCTGGCGTAATTGAGTAACAAACATCCATCCGTCCATTCATCCAAACATTCAAATTTTCGCATTTAAAATTTTAGTATAGATATACATACATCATATTATAATATCAGTATGAATAAAATATATATATATTTTTTATTTTAATTAATCATTAATTGAACTATGCTAGATATATTTCTATATGGATAGTTCAAATCAAATCAAATCAAATCATTTATTTGCCCAGATTGCGTAGGTACATTGGTGTTACATTGCTATGCTATGAACTACAATCTGCCATGTATTGGCATGCAAAATTTAGTTCCTTAAGTATTTAACATCTCGTAGGCATATCTCGTAGGCATATCTCGTAGACAGTCTACGTAATAACACTGATTGCTTATTTTTTATGTAAAATACCGCCTGATATTCGACACGTTATACGAATTATGAATTCAAAACCGGAAAATTATGTTCCATCAAATCGTTTGTATTAAATTTATTTCTAATCGATTGAGCGCCCCGCTACGAGGCCTCGTAAAGACCGATTTATTCACGGTGGTGAAACACCGCCAACTTCGTAACTTCGGGCTAGTATGAAAAAAAACTGGATAAAAAACTCAATATTTAATTTTTGCCCGATCCGGGACATGAACCCGGTACGTATAAGTACGAAGGTGGAACGTTGACGACATAGAGGTGGAAACTCGCACGGCGTCTTGCGGTACAATGGTAGAAAGGTGAAGGAGGTACAAGATCGAAAAGCTCCTGAGCTGATAAATTATCATGAGAAGAATTTCCTCCTAATAAACGAGAGGTAATAAATACAGTGAATGGAATCCAATAATACAATAGAGGTGTGCGTGGGAGGAATTTCAGTCAGGCGATGACTTGCTCTAGTCTTAATAGGTACGTTATTGTGAACTGAGTTTTTTCATCCATCCATACATACATCCATCCATACATCCATACATCTAAACTTTCGCATTTATAATATAAGTATATAAGTATAGATGCGAAAGTGTATCTGTCTTTCTTTTATCTTTTCATGCCTCCGACCACTATATATTTTGGCTCTATTTTTTAACGTTCGGCACAGATTTAGCTTTCGTCCTTCGTTGAGACAGTCATAGGTAGATAACCTATATATAGGTTAGGAATTTCCGGAATAACAATTGAGAAATGAATTGAATTAGATGAAATTAAATTATAATTAAAATGAATTTAAGTTCATGAAATAAATAATTGTGCATGTTAAGTAAACATGAGCATCTGCTTTGTATCAAAAATTTTGTTATTGTGTTTGTGTAATGTTATCTTTAGCATCAATAAACTTCAAGTATACATAAATCTTAATTTCTTGGTGTAAAATATGTTAATAGTTATGCACAATCCTGCTAATCTTGCTTCTTACTATCTTACTAATATTATAAATGAAAAAGTGTGTTTGTTTGTTGGTTTGTAGGTTTGTTTGTTTGTCCCTTAATCACGTCGCAACAGAGTAACGGATTGACTTGATTTTTTGCATGGGCATAGTTGAGGGCCTGGAGAGTATTGAGGACATAGGCTTTTATCCCGGAAAATAAAAGAGTTCCCGAGGGATTTTAAAAACTAAATCCACGCGGACGAAGTCGCGAGCATCAGCTAGTAATTATATATATTTGATATTAGATGGATTTGTAGTATCACCAACTAGGTACCTTTATACTATAGCACTTTCGAAAAATATTAATGAACTAGTGGGTCCAGGAGACGTTGTGTTACCCTAAACCTAGAAACCGATTGCAGCGCCCCCTACCAGCTATAATTTAAACCATCCCGGGACCAACTCAAACATACACACCGCGTCGATGCTGCACCAGGTCCTCACCTCAAGCCTCTCACCGAAGACCAAGCTCCGGATCTACGGAGCCTATGTCCGCTCACGGCTGACGTACGCGGCTCCCGCCTGGTATGCGCTCTGTTCTGCATACCAGAAGAGCCGCCTACAAGTCCGGCAGAACAAATGCCTGCGATTAATCGTGGAAGCTCCGAGGTACGTGAGGAACGACGTAATCCATCGCGACCTCAAGACGCCCACCGTGGAGGAGTACGTCCATACGCTCGCGCGGCGCATGTTTGCGCGCGCGGACAACGGGCCGTACGAACACCTCCACGGGATAGCACCGCCGACCACCCGACCTCCGACCGGGCGTCCACTACCTCGTGAGCTCCTACGATCGCCTTCGCCCACGCGGCATGAAGACGATCGTAGCGACGACGACGACGCGACACACACCGGACTTGACACCGACTCCACGCGCGACGGCGACCATATCGCCCGCAGCGTGGAGTCCACCGGCTCTGACACCATCTCGGCGCACGAGAGCGACGCCACTGCCCGCAGCGCCGAGACACCTGGACATGACACGGGTCCTGCACGCAGCGGCGACGACGTCACCCGCAGTGCGGACCCATTACCGGAGATGACACCAGGCCTAGGGGCCCGTAGCCTTCAAGGCAGGCCCTAGCCGACTCACGGCTTAAAGACAACCACCGGGGTACAATGTTACCCCGCGCCCCGCCCGGGTAATGAGGCCAGCCCTCGAAGCCCGTACCCCCGATTGGCCCTCATGGACCAACCGGAGAAGACCCCTGCTGCTGGAAACATACACAAAAAAATCCATCAAAATCCACAGCCACAACAACGTTTGTATATAGGGCGATCAAAATAATTTGTCTTTTTTATTCTAAACTTATGCGTGTTCAAGGTTTTATCTACTAGTTTAAATTCAAGATAGGTGAGTATATATCTCTCAAATAAAACCTTTTTAAAGTCCTAATGAAGGTTCACGTCCAACCTTATATCACAAACATCTAAAGGTTACCTCTGAATAATATAGTATCACTCTCGAAAAGGTTGACTTCATATTATGTATTTTTCATCGGATCGTTAAGGCGGATCTTCTCCTACGTTACTTTGTACTATGTGTTGGAAACACAACATAAGATGTTTATAGTCTATGACGTTCACTGCTCATTCACCGGTCATATGTACTAAATAGACCGACGATCTGTCTCTTACCTCAAGAACTGCCACAGGGCTAAGACGCATAAAATATACGCTTCCTTTGTACCTAAGTATAAATTTATTAAAATCACTGTGCCACGAGTCGTGTTTTTCTATTATCAAGCATACCTACAGTCCACAATGTCTTCCACATGAATTGGTCCTTCGAGCCGGATAGTATAGACTTATTCTAAAGGTAATACAGAGATACCAGATAATGACCGTTATAGACCTTTTTATTAGGTGTTATAACATCAACAACGCGAACCTTTTGGTCTTGGCCCGGGTACACTTTTATAACTCTGGCCACTATGCGTCATTTTGAGGGTTAGAAAATGATAATTGAAATCACTTATCAAGGTTAACAATTTATAATTTTCGATTGAGATAAGCGAGAATAAAATATGATGCGAGTGACTTCGTTCAGTTTAGGTTTCTTAAAATTTTACAGGATATCCGGAAATGGGATAAAAAGTAGCATATATACTCGTCTGAGGGATGCAAACTATGTGTCAATATTGGTTTAGCGGATTTCCGTTAGGTAATAAACAGACTGATACACTTTAGCAATTATATAATTTTGTTATTACTGTAAGTTTGTTTATTTGTTTGTTTGTTGCGCTCTCACGTTCTATCTTTTCAACCGATTTTGATGAAATTTAGTACAGATAGGTTGCGTGTCGGGGAAAATAATTTATTGAGCAGGTACAAGTGCTACGCTTCGCCTTTATACCTACTATCGTAAACATATTATCTGATCTACCGTGCATAAGAAGATTAGGTTCACAGTGAGGAGGTACGTAGGTTATGTATATTTGAGTCTGAAAAGAGGAATAGGGTCCAGTGCGCGGATATTTGATAGAGGCATGTTACACGCTCAATGAGGCCAATTCTGTTGTAAACCATCTCTAAACTAAACTAAAATGAAGGCTATATTTATATTGCTATCTCTTTCATAATTGGGTATTAAAGTACAAGTCAAATCAGCAACAAAACGGGTGCTTGGTGTGGGATTTTGTATGAAATACTGAATGGTGACGTCTTCAAAGTTCGAAGCACTTTTTTACATTAATCGATAGTATAAATGGTTATTCAAAATAAAATTAACAGAGGACGTGGATATAACGACTTTTGGGAGATTCTCTATTCAATAATCACTAAAAAAATAATTTATTTAACTAGTAGTCAAATACCCAATTATTAGGCCCTGCGGGAAGGGGCAGCACTAGATTTAGAGCTGTCATTATAGTCTAGTTTAGAGATTGCGTTAAAAATAATTGGCCACAATATATATCTATCTGTGGCTAAAAAGTTAAAATTTTGACGTTAGGTTTCTTTCAAGTTTGAGTAGTTTTCTTTTGATGTTGGAATAAGAATAATAATTTTTGTAACTTCCTCCTTTGAATATTAGGGTACTAATCCCTAACATTCAAAGAAGGAAGTAGACGAAAATAATATGTATGAAATTCCTTTCCAAGTCCTTTTTCTGGGTATTTTCACTATAATATTTTATTATACTATTATGTAACGATTATAAAATTCGGTTGTTCGCTGAGGTTATAAAGAGGAGTAGTCGCCCATCCACTTATCGTACAGTATTATAATATTGCCTAATGTCTTTGCATTTATAGTTTTGTGGCATCGTTGCTCACTGCGCAATAGGCTAATTTGCTACTAGGCCTCACGCCATTCTCACATTACATGGCACTATTATATCACGATATTGTATTGACAAGACAACAAGGTCGTCTAAGAAGACCTTTAGAGGAGATTGAATATTAATAATATGTAACCTTTTATTCGATCTCCTTTTGTGCAAACAGATTAAATACTTATTGGAAAGTCAGCTTCTTACAACTTTTATCTACTTTTATTCAAATATAAGCTGATGACCGCTACTTCTTCCGTGTGAAATAAGTTTATTTTAATTCAGGAACTACTTAATTATAATATGTAGCCTATGTTACCCTCCAGGTCCATAATCATGTCAAATCGTTGCTTTGTTGCGGTGTGATTGAAGGACAAACCAACAAGCCTACTAACATACACACATTCGCATTTATAATATATCATTCAAATTCAAATATTATAATTCTTTCTTAGGGTGATCGCACATCTACGTACCGCATCGTACCTTCTTTATAATATCAACTTGACTTACCAACAATGTGCTAAGCACATTTTTAAATTCTTTAAGCACCAATTTATTACGGACGTCTATTGATGAGCAATATACGTCCTCTAGAAAACGTCATCACACCTTGTCTTCAGCCTTCCTCATCCGGCCAATCCCCGCCATTCTCTTCAGGCGGAAAGCACCCAGGTATTAAGTAGTTATCAAATTCGACTTTACTCTGCCTTCACAGCCTTTACTTCACCCTTTACTTACAATCGTGCATTGTCGAGTCAACATCTCCTGAGTATGCTCCGATTGCTCCGGTGTCGGAGTGAAACTAACATTGAGAGTGATTTGGAAGATTTGTGTGGTGCGCATTGCTTGCTTATTGGGCGGTGAATATCGCAAGGTGCACGTGCAAGTTACACGCTGGACCACATAGATTTGTCTGCTTTGGCGGATTATAGCGAATTAAGGTCATTGTTCCTTGATTTTTACATTTATTACTTTTAAAAATGAGGGAGCCATTCACTTTGTACGTGTTCGTAGAAATTCGACTACGTATGTAATGTGAATGTAGGTGCTGGAATGGCGAGCTCGCACTGGAAAGCTTACCGTTGGCAGACCCAGACCCCTCACTTGGTGGACGGACGACATCAAGGGAGTCGCTGGATCCAGGCAAGACCGTAGCTTGTCGAGGACCCTACAACCTATGTCGTATGTCCAGCTGTGGACGTCAATTGGTTGACGACGACGACGACCTAATGTGTGTTCAACTTTACTGTGAGTTCAACTTTACTGAATTGAACTTGCCCCAAGTTCTATTTAAAAATGTACAAACAAGCCCACGTTTTTAAACAAACTTGGAAGAAAAGTTCTTGAAAAACAATTTCCTGGTTCAAATGGAAAATTCTGAGACTTGATTTTACACGAATTTTTTTAAACGAAATCTTAGAAAGATAAAAGTTTTCCTATTTAAATACAACATCAATTTCAAGTTTATTTCTTTGACAAAGAAACTTTCAAATAATTTAAACGTACTTACCGGATATTTTTAGCAATTCTTTGAATTAATTCCGGAGGTCGGTTCATTTAGCATTAAGTAAGTTATAGTATCCTATTTGTATATTTGTTTTTAATTAGTTTGTATCATTTAAATTAAGATTCAGTTTGTTTTAAAATTCTAAGCATAGATTTGATTTTGTGTATGTACTGTACCTACTTAACTGTTGTAATAATATATTGTGTGCCTAGGGGTGAAACAAGACGATTTCGACGAAGTCTGAAATCCTTCTGTTTCACGGTTTCACCCCTATTATTTATTTTAGTTGCTAGACTGTTTATAAATATGATATCTGTCAGTTTAGTTGATGGTTAAAATGATAATAATTATAAAGGTTTAAAATAAATAAAATATACTCTGGAAGGATTGAAAGGAGGGCTGCTACGTATTCGTCTGAAATTGACTAGTTTCGGATGGGTCAACAGGCATTTTCAAAGCACGTTATATGAAAAATAAATTACCACTATAGCGCATGCGGTGTTTACCTATAACCGGCTGATCATTTTTTTTAGTACCTAATATATTGTAAAATTGCTGATCTATGTTTTAAATGATGTAGACCAAATGAACGAAAAAAAAAAACTCGGCGGTTGTTTTTTTTTCATTAACCCTTTATAAACGCGTTGTAACTCCTCATTACCATCACCATTGCCCGCCCACTACTGGGCAAGATTCTCCTCTCAGAATGAGAATGGTTTAACCATAGTCCACCACGCTGGCTAAGTGAAAATTGGCAGATTTTACACACCTGCACTCTTCTTTAGGGCAGATCATTTTAATGATAAAGCCTTTGCGCATTACCACAGCTTTCTGTCTTCTGTTTTGTATGTGTAATTTCGTATCTATGAGTTAAGTTGCAATAAAGACTTATACACTATAGTCCCACAAATTTATCTGACCCGGTAACAGCTAGTATCTATGAAAAATATCTTATACTAATATTATAAATCCGAGAGTTTGCATGTATGGATGTATGGATGGATGTTTTAATGACAAAGGAGCATGGATTTGACTCGCTCCAGCAATGCTAAGGACAGCTGTTACTTATGTATTTTACAAATTAATGAAATTGTAATTATTATTTTTTTCAAAAGTGCAACCGCCGAGTTTTTGCTGGTTCTTCTCGGTAGGAATGGCATTCCGAACCAGTGGTAGATTCACTTGACGATTCAAAAGTACTTTAAGTACTTTAAGTAGTAAGTTTATTTTAATTAAAAAAAAATTGAATTAGTTACTCAATCACGCTCAACGGCTGAACGGATTTGGATGAAATTTGGCACAGAGATAGATTATAGTATGAAATAACACATAGGGTACTTTTTATCCCGGAAAATTAAGGAGTTCCCGCGGGAAGCAAAAAACCGCAATCCACGCGGACGTAGTCGCGGCCATCAGCCAGTAGATAATAAAAACAAAAACTAATCAGGCATAAAAATTAGTTCCAATTTTGGGCACCGCGCCAGATAAGTAAGTTAGACGGACTTATTCTATTTATACCTTCGAACACTTCCAAAAACATTATGAAGAACTCTAGGGCATGCAGGTTCCGTCACGCTGTTTTCCTACACAGTGAAGGCAAGTGATATTTAATTTCTTGAAAAGTCCTCAAGTGGGTGTAATATAATAGAAACTTTTTCACAACAGCCCTCTCCGAAGAGGCGGCGGGGAAAGCGATGCTCGACGCTCGTAATATGAAAGGGCCACTTTTATCCAGAAAATTAAAAGGTTTTTTGGCAATTCTCTCAGACCTGCAATCTTCCGTGTTCCCTTTTGTACGTGGCCCAACGCGTTTGCGTATATTTGTCAAAGATGTCTCTTGGAATCATAGATACTAAAATTATAAATGCGAAAGTATGTTTGTTTATTGGTTTGTCCTTTAATCACGCCACAACAGGGCAACGGATCGACATGACTTTTTTACATGAAAAAATCAATAATAAAATAAAAAGTAGCCTAAGAAGTTCCCGTGGGAATCAAAAAAACTTATTACACGCGGACGAGGTTTCGGGCATGAGCTAGTTTCTGATAATCGTTTCTTATCTTCTTACCTACTTGATAATGCCCGCAACTTCGTTCGCCAGCAATTTAGGTTTTAAAAATTTCAAAGGATCACATCTATAGAAAGCAATAAAGAGACTGCAAAAAAATTTAAGAAAATGAATAAATGGAAAGTTGGACTTCCTTTAGAAGAATATAAATATTACTACTAGGTACTATTATGTATCTACACCTCTGCATGTTTGTAAATTGTATGGACTCTTAAATTAGACATTTCTTAATCATGGGTAGGTATCTACCGACGGCTAAAGTGCCTTTTTCTTCCCATTCGATCGCGTCAACGTTAAAACTACGATTTGTAAGGAATTGTTAGGCGCTTGATCAATTTCATATAATTTATTTTATTTATTTGGGTTAATTTATATAAAACGACAGCGGGACCAAATTGGCGTCGAGTAGCGCACGATAGACCACAGTGGCGGGAGCTAGAGGAGGCCTTTGGCAATTCGAAACGCGCGACATTTTATAATAATTAAATTATGTATATCCCTTATTAATTCATATTTTTATTACAATTTTTAATTCATTCTATGTTCAATTTTTATAATATTATGTTATTCTTGTAATTTAAATTTAAGGTAAGTAATTCAATCTAAATATATTGTTAAATTTAATCAACAAATTTTTATGTAATGACTAATTTTTTGTTTCGAAATAAAGACTATTTTTTTTAATTTAAACTAAATTCTTAACTAATAACATAATGTTAATCTTATTGTAATCCTACAGGGTCGCACTACATGACTAAGGTTCTTTAGGCGTGCCAAATAAAACCACAAACAATTAATAATACCTAGTTTGTGTAAAGTTAACATAACTATTTTATACAATTTATTTAAACAATCAATTTCTTTTTTAGACAATTTATAAAGACAATCTAGAGTAAAATATCAATATAATTTTTTTCAATTTTATCATACAATTGACTCATTCTTATGATAAATGATTTATTTATTTCACATAGGACAACTTGTATCACTTATGAAACGTTAAGACTCTACCACCGGTTCGGAAAGCTGTGTGATAGGATTGTAATATGAAGTATCATTTCTACAAACTTCGATATAGGTACATGGTAGTTAACTTTAGCGCGTAAAAAAATCTCCCACTCGACCTACAGTAGTCACGTGCAGTAACTATTCACGTGGGCGTTATGTAGAAGTTCTAAACTCAAGGATATAGACTTTCGAAGTTTCGAGTGATCTTCAATGTGCAATACAAAAGTTTGGGACAGGGATCGACATCTCCGGAACTATGCTCTGACATTTAATACCATCTCACGAGTGGAAATCTTCAAGTATTCCAAATGATTACCGATAGTATGACGTTGGATAATGTTGAAAACTATCCTCTGACATTTAATACCATTTCACGAGTGGAAATCTTCAACTTCAAATGATTACAGATGTAACGTTTTTACGTTAACGACATAACGTTTTTGCTCGACGTTTCTGATCCGAACCGCTAGGGTGTGGAACACCCTCCCAGCGCACGTGTTTCCTGCCACTTATAACTTAGGTACCTTAAAGGCAAGAGTGAATAGGCATCTTCTAGGCTAGCGCGTTCCAACCTAGACCTCATCATTGCTTTGCACTCAGCATGATTGTCGTCAAGCGCAAGCCTATCACGCAATAAAAAAAAAAAAAATAATAGTCAGACCGTAGGGTTAGTATGACGTTGAGTTTGCCGACGTAATCGTAAGACGTGAATATCTGTTATCTAATATATACCCAGTAAAATGTACCCAGATAATCATTTTGGGGTTTGAATTCGTCCATCCTTCCCCCTCGCTCAAAACAGTAACATCGACAAACAATAGATAGTTCCTAGGCCTATTGTTATACTTGGATAGCAAATTTTCCATCATGCTATGGAACAAACAATGTACCTAAACATATCAACTCAAGTACCTATGCTGTAACTTATAAATGGTTAATAGGGATGTTGTCAAAAATAAATTAAGACGGTCTTCCGAAAGACCTAAAATTCACATCTGTGATAGATTTAAGTGTGTGGTTTAAGTGGAAAAAAGTGTGTTAAAATTTGATGACGTCACAACTATTTAAATGTAACATTTTTATTTATTATTGAACCGCAAGGCATCGACAAGGTCTGCACCCTTATACGCAGTCGAAATTCCGTGGGCTCGTATGATGCGTTTTGTTTCCTCGTTTCTAATCCGAACCGCTAGGATATGGAATGTTCTTCCGGCTTCCGTTTTCCCCTCCTCTTTTAATATAGGTACCTTCAAATCAACAGTGAATAGACATCTTCTAGGCAAGCGCGCTCCACCTTAGGCTGCATCACCTCTTGCATGCAAGTCTGATTGCAGCCAACCGCTAGCCTATATATATATTTAAAAAAAGTATTTTATATAAGCTGCCATAGCTACTAAAGCGCGTTTTTAAGTTTGATAAAAATTGCTGATTTTATTGAGTTGTCATCATCCCAATTTAAACGGATTTAAAACAGTATACAGTTCCACAAACTTATCTGACCCGATGACAGTGTCGCTAGTATGAGTTTGTTGTAGGTTCTTCTCAGACCAGGGCGCGTTTGGAACCCTCGTAGCTTTAGTTTTAAGATAACATAAATGCGAAAGTGTGTTTGTTTGTTGGTTTGTTGGTTTGTCCTTCAATCACGCCGCAACGGAGTAACGGATTGACGTGATTTTTGGCATGGTTATATAAAAAGGAAAGATTTGTTTGTTTGTTTGTGGATAAACTCAAAAACTACTCAACTGATTTTAAATATTTATTGACACCCGCGGCAACTCTTTAATTTCCCAAAATAAAAAGTATGTCTATGTCCTTCCCCGGGATGTAACCTACCTCTAGACTAAACATCCAAATCGGTTGAAAAGGCAAAGCGTAGCAGACAGACAGACACACTTTCGCATTTATAATATTAGTATGGATGATTGATGGTTCTTAGTACGGGATTTTATAGAGTAAAATCTATATTCTTGATTTTTTGCACAAAAAACAGTGTTTATTGACATTTAAACAGTTCAAACGTTCATAATCTATAATATATATAAAATTCAAAGTCCTGACTGACTGACTTATATATCAACGCACAGCCTAAACCACTGGGCCTAAAAACTTGAAATTTTGACAGTAGGTTACTTTTATGACGTACGCGCACACTAAGAAAGGATTTTTCAAAATTCCACCCCTAAGGGGGTGAAATAGGGGGTGAAAGTTTGTATGAAACTCCGTCATTTCTCAAGTTATATCCATGAAACTTGGTATTTTGGCTTTAGGTAATAAATAAAGAAGTACGTGTGTCACAGTTTTTCAAAATTTCACCCCCAAAGGGGTAAAATAGGGGTTGAAAGTTTGTGTGAAAGTCCTTCATTTCTCAAGTTATAGCCATGAAACTTATCATTTGGGCTTTCAGTTAGATATGCAGAAATAAGTGATTTACAATTTTTCAATATTGCACCCCTAAGGGGGTGAAATAGGGGGTGAAAGTTTGTATGAAAGTCCGTCATCTTTCAAGTTATATCCATGAAACTTGGTATTTAAGCTAACGGTTTAAAATAAAGAAATACGTGTTTCACAGTTTTTAAAAATTCCACCCCTAAAGGGGTGAAACAGGGGGTGAAAGTTTGTATGAAAGTCCTTCATTTCTTAAGATATTTTTCAAGTCATATTAACGAAGAAAAAGAAGTATCTGTGTCACAGCTTTTAAAATTCCACCCCCGAAGGGGTGTAATAGGGGTTGAAAGTTAGTATGAAAGACCTTCATTTTTCAAGTTATAGTCATTAAACTTAGCATTTGGGCTTTCAGTTAGATATGAAGAGGTACGTGTTTCACCATTTTTGAAAATTCGACCCCCAAAGGGGTGAACTGGGGGATGAAAGTTTGTGTAAAAGCCCATCATTTCTCAAGATATTTCTCAAGTAATATCAACAAAACTGAGTATTTTAGCTTTCGTTAAAAAATAAAGAAGTACGTATGTGACCAACAGACCAACAGTTTTTCAAAATTCCACCCCCAAAGGGTCCTTCATTTCTCAAGTTATAGCCATGAAACTTAGCATTTGGGCTTTTGGTTAAATATGAAGAAGTACGTGTTCCACCAATTTGAAAATTCGACCCCCAAAGGCGTGAAATAGGGGATGAAAAATTGCATGAAAGTCCTCCATTTCTCAAGATTTTTTCAATTTATATCAACGAAACTTGGAATTTCGGCTATCGGTAAAAAAAATAAGTACGTGTGTCACAGCTTTTAAAATTCCACCCCCAAAGAGGTAAAATAGGGGTTGAAAGTTGGTATGAAAGTCATTCATTTTTCAAGTCAAAGCCATGGAAGTTGGTATTTGAGCATTCGGTTAAATATGAAGAAGTATATTTTTCACCATTTTTGAAAATTTGATCCCCAAGGACGTTAAATAGAGAGTTTGTCCTTCAATCACGCAGCAACGGATCAACGAGATTTTTTGCATGGGTATAGTTAAGGACCTGAAGAGTGATAAAGGCTACTTTTTATGCCGGAAAATCAAGGAGTGCCTGTGGGGAAAAAAGCTTAAACCACGCGGATGAAGTCCTGACTTATATATCAACGCACAGCCTAAACCGCTGGTCTTATAGACATGAAATTTGGAGGGTGTGTTTTTTGTGAAGAGTAGGTTTGCACTAACATAGTTATCATAACATAGTTATATGTTGTCATTAGGATAGTATTTCGTTGTAAACAATGTTAATTAATATCCACTTCTGGTTTGTTTTGTAATTAGGAAATTATTTAGATCTCATCACACACGCTTTGAGTTCTGTTAAAACCGTACTACTCTCATTCCAGAGATTAGTTTAGTTATAGAACTTAGAACTTCGTGCTTATTGCTTTGTTTGAGATATTGTCAGTTTGTATATTACATACAATTGAGAGGGAGTGAGAACGCTTATGATGGTTGTTTCTGAAAAAAATGACATTTGGTTCTTGTAGGCCACGCGGGCGAAGCCGCGGGCAGAAGCTAGTCTGAGTATAAACGGTTAATGTTTACCGACCTACTATGATGTTTACGTTCAGAACTGTTAAGAAGATTTCATAAACAGTGCGATGAACTCGCAACCGATGAGCTTTTCGTCTATGGTACAATAATAAACTGTATAAAGAACTAAGATTTCATCTACTAAACTTAAACTTCAAATAAAAATGCTTGTAAATCTTTGAGTATTTTTTTCTACCCGAATGTTGAAGTCGGGCGGGAATAAAAACATACGAGTATCATTAAAAAAACCGGCCAAGTGCGGGTTACACTCGCGCAAAAATGGTTTCGTACCACCACACTTTTAGTAAATGTTCATTCTTTTAGTAAATACGTTACGGCTACGGCTTACGTATGGCGCTAAACGGGTAGCGCCTGACAATCAATTCAACACCTGTGAATACGGAACCCTAAAAATGAACGATTTTTGGTTTAACTTAAAAGCTTGATTTTCTTACAGCTCCAAGGGACGGTAAACCTAAGTATTTGATATTAATCCAAGCGTTCCCGAGAATAAGGGCGCTGACAGACAAACAGACAGACGGACAACAAAGTGATCCTATAAGGGTTCCTTTTTCCTTTTGAGGAACGGAACCCTAAAAACAATAAAACAATGAAGACTATTTATCTGGTTTCGATATCACAAGTTATTTTTACTTCGCAAAGAAAATAAAACCCATAGAAGTGAAAGGAAAATGTACATTATTTTTCTTACGTCCTGAGACAGAAAATGAAAACCGCAGAAAGAGTACCTAAGTAAGCAAGATTGTATTGAATGTGATAGATTATTTTTTTCCATGAAAAAACCAAGCAATTATAGGTATATTCGAGTTTATTTAAAACAAATTATACTTTCCTTAGCGTTATTTTGATACTAAACAACCATCAATATAATGCTAAAATAATGGGCGCTTGTATAAAATATCGTTGTATTTTGGCGAAAAAAGTGGAATATCTTCAGCCCGTTGTCCACCAGAGCATAGAAAAGCGGAGATGGGCGGATGTGTTTTGCGGACCAATCAGATTTTTGGTAAATGACGTGATGATTCCGTCACGTCATCTATCAACGATTTGATTGGTCAGCTAAATACATCTACGCCCATCTCCGCTCAGGTGGGTACCGAGCCTGATGTGGGTGAGTCGATAGAATCAAATACGGACATCACACTATCAAGACCGTAGATTTTCTATCCGGCTTCCTATTTTCGTGGTCGGGGGTTCGATTCCCGGGCTCACGCGTCTAACTATTCAGAGATATTTTATTAATCTTATAAAATATAAAATATACTCACATACGAGAAAATCTGTGTAACAAACATTGCCACAAAAAAGACAGTCGGTTTTACTGTGCACCGTGTTAAAATAGTGTAAG
This sequence comes from Erebia aethiops, assembly GCA_923060345.2. Lineage (NCBI taxonomy): Eukaryota > Metazoa > Arthropoda > Insecta > Lepidoptera > Nymphalidae > Erebia > Erebia aethiops. The sequence continues at coordinate 27,291,079 of OV281084.1, read as the reverse complement.
GTTCGATTGGTATTTGTGAGCTTTTTTTCGAGGGTATTTAAATAAAATTAGACGGTAAAAGGAGACGCTAATATATGGGTACACACGGAAGGTGGATTCACTCGGTCGAGACGGTCAAGCGGACATGTTTGTTAATAGAATTATGTTATAGTAAAAGTTTGGAAAAAGAAAAGAAAGTGCGATAGAGTAAATTTCAGTGATTTTACATTCTTAATCACTATTTGACGTTTTATTAAATGAGACTTCTACAGTAGGTAAGACATAAAATGATAAAACAATATGTATAGCTAAGGAAACAAGCATTGACCGACCTTAAAAATATAGTAGTTAGGATACAAAAATTTTAGAGTATCATGTGCGTTTAAAAAAATTTAGTATTCAAAATTCAAATATATTTTATTCAAGTTGACTATGACAAGTGCTTTTGAATAGTCGAGTGAATCTACCACTGGTTCGGAATGTCATTCCCACCGAAAAGAACCAGCAAGAAGCTCGGTGGTTGCTCTTTTGAAAAAAAATAATTTACAATTACATCAATGTGTAGATATACATAAGTAACCGCCACGCGTCCTTAGCAGTGAGTCAAGTCTATGCTCTTTTATCATTTACGAGTACATAATCTTCAACAGTACGCTTACTCTGAGTTTTACATTGCAAAACGATTGATCGACGTGAGAGCTCACGTCAAACGTAAAAGTAAATTTAAATGAACTTTAATTGCATTGGTTTAGAGCTCATTTTATTATTTCGTGTACAAACGCTGAATTTGTGACTTTAAAGTAAGAGCTTTTGGGTCCATTTTACTCTGACTTTTGCTTACACTTGGCGTGGTGAGCTCTCGTACACAGTCTCGTATTTGCAATGTAAAAACTCAGAGTAAGCGTACAGTATACAATATACATACATACTAAACTTATTTCAGGAGCATACTTCTAATGGATTTCTTAAACTTGTTTAAAGGCAAGTTTAAAATAGGTTGTAGAACTTTGTTATAGAATAGAATGCTCATTCCCACGAATGTTATATCACTAGATTAACGGTTAAAGGAAAGCATCGTGAGGAACGTGGTGGACTATGGCCAAACTCTTCTCATTCTCAGAGGAGATTAGTGCTCAATATTGATCCGGATATTGTTTGATATAAGTGAGAGTATTTCTATTGATAATTCGCTGTCTATAATGTACATGCACAATGCACACTTTGATGTGTAATTTATTTAGCTGCATCGACACGTTCCAGGCACTGAATACTTTATGATTTTGACGTCAGAGTAGGGTTGCCAAGTGTACCATACATAATATGGTATCTATTCTAATATTATGAATGCGAAAGTTTGGATGGATGGATGGATGTTTGTTAATCAATCACGCCAGAAAAGCTGAAGGAATCTGCATGCAATTTGGCACAGAGATACATTATAGTCTGGATTAGCACATAGGCTACTTTTAATACCGGAAAATTAAGGAATTCCCTCGGGAACCAAAAACCTCAATCCACGCAGACAAAGTTGCGGGAATCAGGTAGTTGTATTATATTTTAGTTTTGCGTACTATACTATTGAATAAATATATAGAACCTCAGATTACATATATTATATCAGTTAGATTTTCATTAACTAACAAATCCCGCAATTTGTAATGAAACGGGTGCCAATTTGTTACCAAAATGGCCTCAAAATAGCAACCAAATGTACCTAACTATGTAGATAAAAATGAAATCCGTTTTCGCGTATTCGGTTGGGTTTCAGGTACAACAGTGAGAGCAAAATGTAAAGAAAATAATACTTTTGTCTGTTTTACTTTTTCTATACTAATTAATAGAGTATTGAAAAAGTAAAACAGACTTTACCGTGTAAGTTCAACAGAAAAAATGTTGGCAACCCTACGTCAGGGTCCTTATTGCTTGTTGCTTTGCTTTGTTGCTGCATTTAGCCGCCGAGTTTATGATAGCATTAATGCCACGGTACATGAATCCGGTACGCTTAGTGTACGTTTTTACATTGCAAATTCGATTGATTGTATTTACGTTACATTCGATCACTTAGCGTCAAAGTAAAATGGACCTTAACAGATTGATTTAGACCTCAATTTCGTGTATGCATTAACGCGTCGCGTCGCTTTCTTCGCTCACGTCGGGTCGTATCGGGTCGCTGTGACGCGTTTCTCGTTCGTAGGACAATGCCTGAGCGACAAAAGTGGCGCGACGCAACGTGATGCGATGATTCTACATAATATAGAAAATGATTACTTATTGTGCTATTTTCAAAAAATAAAATTAAGCATTCACTCTGCAGGTGTGCCTTGCACATAAGACAAACTGCGGTATAGGAATTTAAAAGTTTTAAGAGTAAATTTATGACTCTCTTGGCGACTTTTTGTGGTTTTGGTGGTTTTTCTTTTTCTGGTGACTCTTGGTGGTTTTTCGTTGTGCTACCCAACAAAGCTGTATCGATTTTTATGTTGATATTTTTTTTTTAAATCTTCTTCTGGTTAGAAGAACAAAACTGAAACATCTGGAAAGTTCACACACCTACACCGATATAAAAATACAGAATCGAACTGAAAAGTAGGCTTACAGAAACAATCACCTATAGTGGAAACTTAACGGCAAACTTTTCTTGTTTTTTTCTTTTTTTTGGGGAAAGACGAACTTTTCTGAAGGTGAAGTTAAGAATATTTTATCTATAAAAATAAAGGAAAAGGTGACTGACTGACTGGTCTAAAGTTCGTGTTGAATGCAGAGTAAATCCTGGTGGGAGGTTTCAGCCGTGGCTAGTTACCATTACCGGCAAAGACGTGCCGCCAAGCGATTAAGGGTTCCGGTAAGATGCCGTGTAGAAACCGATAAGGGGTATGCGTTGAATATATCTGCCATCCCCTAACAGGTTAACTCGCTACCATCTTAGACTGCATCATCACTTACCATCAGGTGAGATCGCAGTCAAGGGCTAACTTGTAGTCCTCGGCACGCATCGCTAATGTTGCCTCTCGAAGCATCGACGTCGGCATTGCCGATGAGCAGATTCGAGCTATCCATACGGTGCGGACCAGTGGACGGACCATAGACTTAGAATGTACAGCGAAAAAATCCTATGTCTATGGGAAGGACGGACTTGTGTGACTTTCTATATGAAAATACCACGATCCGGACATCCGATGCGGACATGTGGACGCTTACCTTTAAACCCGGCTGAGTTTGTTGTGGGCTCTTCTCAGACCAGGGCGCGTTTGGAACCCTCGTAGCTTTAGTTTTAAGATACCGTTACTGATTATTATCACCATTATATTTTATAAATAACTAGACGTTGTAACTATACGTATCTTACTATTCAGGGGAAAATAATTTATTATTAAAAAAAAAAAAAAAAAAAAAAAAAAAAAAATTAAAATTAAAATATATTATAATGATAAAATAATAGTAAAATAATATTAAAACAATAATACAATAATAGTACATACTATATATATGTACATAGTATATATGATCTAATCGAAGGAGCATGGAATCTTACTAATGAGCTTCCCGGCGTCCGGTCCACTCGGCAAAACGAGGATGGCGACCTAACGCTATATGTGGTGCGCAACGCGGCGCGTGGCTTGTTGTCATCGGGTGTGTTGTTGAGCATTGTTGAGCATGATTATTCTCGTTCGATGTGTATTCGTAAGACTACGAAGACGCGGTATCGGACGAATCATTGACAATGCTCGCTCGTTGTGCCAATATTGTATTGCGTACATACTAGTTGTTGGATGCTATCTGGTAAGGGAGCCTTAGTACTTGTACTTCGTGAACCTGGCTGGATAGCGTCCTACGATATTCAATCTGCCCATGGTGGATTAATAACATATATAAAATATAACGTATTTCATATAAACCCAAAACTTGCGTACATACTGGTTGTTGGATGCTATCTGGTAAGGGAGCCTTAGTACTTGTACTTCGTGAACCTGGCTGGATAGCGTTCTACGATATTCAATCAGCCATGGTGGATTTATAACATACTTAAATATAACATATTACATATAAACCCATAACATACAATTATCATTGCAGGTTGAGTTGGGCCTGTAGAATATATCACTCGCTTCGGCGATGCATCGACACGGCTGGTTCTGTCTTGATGTTTACTTCGGTAGGACGTCAAGATGGGATAGGTCGTTGTTGAACCAGAGAGCTTGCTTTCTGTGCGTAGTACACTTCGTGTACATTTCTATGTTCTACAGTACGTCTGATTTTACCATGCGATTTTATTGTAACAACATACCTATTATATGCAATTACGATGTTTGCTATGGTCGAACGATAACTAACTATTATATGAAATTACTACGATGTTCGCTATGATCGAACAATAACTAATCATGGTTGATAGGACTCTGTTTACTATTACCAATATCAAACTTACTTTCAAACAATGTTCTACTACCCATGATGGTTGCGCGCTACATTTGATTAATATATTATTACTGAAGGTTGCATCACGCCTGTGGACTCTGTTTCGTTGCGGCGAACATCCCTGCAGTGCGCCTGGTGTATCCTTGAAACCTATTACAGGTATATGTGGGATTACACCACTTTAAAAATGTAATTATCCAGCTTTATGCTGACATAAGTGGAACGCACCACTCTAAAGTACACTCGAGTACGTTGCGCCATTTCGCGGTTGATGCCTAGTGGTTGGGGGGGGAGGCTTGTTGGCTTTTGGTATTTTATGAGGCTTATTGGCCCATGTTCTCATGTATCGATATGTCTTTTGGAATACCAAGAGTGGGAAGAAGACTACCGTTGATGGCGGGGCGGAGCCAGTCAACCATCATTTATTTTTTTAGTCAAAGTAAATGATGCCAAACAAAGCACCTTCCTTAATCCAAGGAAGATGCTTGCCACTAGGAATAATTAGCTTCACCACTGTGTGACCTTATGGAGTCTTATGGGACAACTTAAATGTATGTTACATAAGATAGAAATCGAAACTCTGAGTAACTATCCATATATAAGGTCAACTCTCTTGATTCTAAGTATATTTCGCATAGAAATATAATATGAATGATCCTATACATAAAGACTGGTTTATTGTGTATGTATTAGATAAGTAATAAGGCATTTAAACGAACAAAGCGCAGTATACTTGAACAGAAACGCATAGCATAAAATACACGTCTAAATGTGTGTCATGGTTGTATACTATTTAGATACTCGAACACGTTAAATACAAAACCCTCGAATGAAACGCGTGTCATAGTTGTATACTATTTCAATACTCGAATGCGCGAATAAGCGTTTGCCTTCACCTTGTTGATTTATACTTGACCATTTTTACAACTTTTCTATAACTCGAACGCGTAACTTAAACCAGTCTTGTGTAAACTAAATTCATTGAAGTCGGTTCTTAAACTAGTCGTTGGGTTGTTTGAATTCGAAGCTTCTGAAACTCTAAAAGATCTTGGATTATTATGGACGCAACAATGATGAGGGTTTACTGCTAGATGATTCATGAGCCATTACAAAGAACCATTGAGCTCCATTAGTAGAGAGAGGTGTAGATGTTTAGGGACCCAGTCAGGTTAGTTACAACGTCAATAAGTGTAGTATACCTACCTATATTGAATAAACATTATTTGATTTGATTTGATTTAAGTGGGCCCAGCTCATACAGAGAATACTTTCCGCGCCGCACCTCTTTAGTTTGCTAGACATTAAGACCTGTGAAGAGTAAGAAAGGCTGCTTTATCCCGGAAAATAAAAGAGTTCCCACGGGGTGTTTGAAACATTTTAGTCGCATGCAAACTCGCAAACTTCGTAACATTTAAAAAGCAAGCATCAATGCAAAACGTAAGCGTCAATGTGCTTACTATATACTATTCCACCTAATAAAAGGATTTTCATTAGATTTTCATAATGTAGACCCAATTAAAAAAGGATGAGAGCCTACATGAATAAACTCAGTCGTTTAGACCTAGCCGTGTGGGCTGGGCTACGGGCAACGGCCAACGACCTCAATTTAATAGACGGACCCTGTCAAACAAATATGTGGACCTATTTTACTAATGCCACATAGCCTGAAAAGCGGGAAAGCGCTATGGCGGGGAGAAGGACAGGCTTATACAGGTGTGGAGCGCGCTCTGCAAGTCGGACGCCCAATTGTTTTCTATGAAAGGGCCCATCTAGTACTCGTACCTACATATATATCGATGGCTATGCAGGGGCGATATTTTCTCCCGTTCATTTGTACACTCATCTCCATACACTTATTCCTAAAATATTAAAAATTATACACAAACCATCGTTAAAAATAATCATATGAAATAGGTCAAGGATCTAAGCAGTACCTACTGACTGCTTAGATGGTCAGGGCTCCAGAGAGGGGAACCTACTCAAAATCCGCGACGTCCCGAGTATAACTTTTTTTGTATCTGTCACTGTAAAATTGTAAAAACCATTAGATTGTAATCTAACTAGCGATATTGTAAACTGTCGACAGATTACAATTTAACGCATTATTTTTCGGTAGATTGTAATCTGTTAGGTATATACCTGATGAAACCTAAGTGCACTACCTGTCGAACCCTAACCTAACCTACAAGACAGAGATAAGAAAACGTAAATTAAATGAATATTTCAAACTGACACTCAGAACATTGAACGGTGGTTTTTACAATCTTACGGAGACATGTCCACATGGCGGTAGTCTCGTGAGCAAGTATTTAGATAGCTTTTTAATGTGATACATAATGCGAAAGTTTGGATGTATGGATGGATGTTTGTTACTCAATCACGCCCCAACAGCTGAACGGATCTGGATGAAATTTGGCACAGAGATTCTCGGTGCCAGCTCGGAGTTGGAAGTTGGCGTTGAGTCACCCCCGTGCTTCGGAGAGCACTCGGTTATTACCCTTTTATTACCAATAACATGACAGTAGTCGTTAAAGCCTGCCAACCCGCATTGCAACAGCGTGGTGGGTAGTAAGTAAGTAAAAACACTTTATTACGTACAAACAGAACTGAGGTAACACGAATCGTGACAAAATTTACAACTTGTTACGGTGTGAAGGCGGCCTTAGTGATCTCTTCCAGGCATTGATGTATAATTTTCGTTTCCAGGAAACGTATCTAAGTGTCTCTAAGCTCTGATTCCCTCTCTCCTATAAGAGTGGAGGGTATGTAATGTACTCCTATAGGTCTCCTTGTTTTATCAAGTCAACAATTACCTATATAATTTGCATTCCGGAAATATATTGCAGGTACATTTTCAGGCATTCAGTGACAATTAATTATCGGTATTAGGACTAATTACTAATTAGAAAGCTGGCAACCAACAATGAATCAAAGTTGTACTGCTTCGGAAACGCGCTACGTGACTCGCTTCTAAGCTTACAGCCTTAGTACGACTTAATCTAGTATATTATATACTATTGTATAGGTAACGTTGATAGGCTTCGAAATTGAAAACAGGACGCTTTAAGTCGGAAGGGTCCGTTATAGGTTTGACTGGTTAATGTACATAAATTCAGCTGGTTTGCTATCTGGGTTCACGTGCAACGATCGGAAGAAGTCCACTGTCGGAGGTCTCTTGAAGGGTGTCTTCCACACGCTACTACACGCGTTCTTGCCCCTCCGTCGTTAATCCAGCGGTCCCCTGCGACTCATTTTATGTCTTCCATTCACCTAAGGGGGTCTGCCCTCTATTTCCAGTCGAATTTGACTTTAATGTTTTGTAACCGCGCGCTTTGCTTAATCGCGCGGAACTGTTTTTTGTTCAATCCCGCTTGTATGGATGCTCATCCGAAATGCTTGCATTGAAACACAATCCACAATTTTAACCAGATTTTCTCTTATTTCGTTTAAACATGAGGCACGGGGCTCTAGATGTATATTATGTAAGGATGTTTGGAATTTTATTTAGACGTCACATTATTTCGAAACTCGAAATGTCGAGAACCACAACGTTGACACGTTTTGTGTTCAAACTTGCACTAAGTCACTGAAAGCTGCGTATCTTTTTACAAATTCACGGCGGCACCGGCCGTTTTTTCCAGCGAATTGCTAATGTAAATACTTGACTCAACGATACTTTTGTAACATTTTTCTTGAATAACCGGGATTCTAACCGGGCCGCATCTATTTTAAAATGAAGGGATAGCTATTTATTTTATAGGGATAGCGTTTTATTTACAACTAGCGGTTAAGACACCCGATTTCCTACACGGAGTCGCGGGTTCGATCCCCGGGCACGCACCTTCAACTTTTCAAAGTTATGTGCGTTTTAAGAAATTAAATATCACAATGTTCTCGAAGGTGTGTGAAGTCAGCCAGTCCTCACTTGGCCAGAGTGGTGGACGATGGCCAAACCCTTCTCGTTCCTAGAGAAAACTCATGCTCAGTAGGTTGATAACAGAGAGAGAGAGGATGCTTGGATAAGGTTGATACTTTACTTTAATCATAACATTGGCTCTACGAGGGATTTTGTCATATATACATATACTAGCGGATGCCCGCGACTTCGTCCACGTGGATTGCGGTTTTTTGGTTCCCGCGGGAACTCTTTAATTTTCCGAGGTCAAAAGTAGCCGATGTCAATACACTAATCAGACTATTAATCTGATTAGATTAGATCGGCTGAACGGATTACAATTATCCATCCATACATCCATACATCCATACATCCATCCATCCATACATCATAGTCATAGTCATTTATTTATTAAATAAATGTACACTGTAGGTACACTTATTTTCGTCTAAAAATTACTTACTTAAAAAGCATGATGGTGATAATGGGTAACGGTATCTTAAAACTAAAGCTACGAGGGTTCCAAACGCGCCCTGGTCTGGTCTGAGAAGAGCCCACAACAAACTCAGCCGGGTTAATCCATCCACACATCCATCCATCCATACATCCATACATCGATCCATCCAAACTTTCGCATTTATAATATTAGTAGTTATAGATATTTTTTAACATTTAAATGTTTTTTATGAGATAGCCTTTATTTTATTATGTTACTTTAAATAATTTTACGTTTACGTAAGGACCTTCAAGCTTGGAAGCCAATATGGCTGTTAACCTTTTATTACGGTGATTACCGTTAATAATAATGTATCGTTAACTACGCAGCCGCGGTACGTGTTTATCTTCAAAATTGCCTATTCAATAGATTATCATTAAACGTATTCGCTTTTTACGTTTCACGCCTCGTAATCTTCATCAACAAAATTGAGTCAATACATATTCATTATGCTCAAGTACAGGAGGTGCCATGGTAACATTTACCTTAAGGTATTGTAATGTGTGGCACAATGTGAGAATAAATAGTTTTTCTTTCTTTCTTTCTTTTTTATATTGTTTAATCTTACTAATCTTACTAATATTATAAATGCGAAAGATTAGATGGATGTATGTTTGTTACTCAATCACGCCCCAACGGCTGAACGGATCTGGATGAAATTTGGCCCAGAGGTAGATTATAGCCTGGAATAACACATAGGCCTACACTTTTTATCCCGGAAAACTAATGAGTTCCCGCGGGAACAGTGGCGTGCATAGATTTTGAAGCTAGAAGGCATTGGTTAGTCAGAATATCTATTTACCAGCTGTTTTGATGAAAAACGAGCATTCACGTATTTCCATATAGGTAAGCAATGCGTTTATGCCTATATTAACTGCACGCCACTGCGCGGGAACCACTATATTTTAAATACTAAATTTCAATATAGTCACCTTTTCCTTTTTCTCAGTCATGCTATATTAAGGTCAGTCTGTATTCAAATTTAGTCACATTTTCTTAATAGACTGACTGATCGGGCTAAAATTTGACATACAGATAGCTTTAATTACGTAGGCATCCGCTAAGAAAGGATTTTTTGAAAATTCAACCCGTAAGGTACTTAGTAGTTAGTATAATAGTGGTTTGATTTGTGTTGTCCGCGCGGACGAAGTCGCGGGCAAAAGCTAGTCCATACTAATATTGTAAATGCGAATATGTGTCTGTCTGCTACGTATTCACGACCCATTTGTTTAACCGATTTGCACGAAATTTGGTACAGAGATAGGTTACATTCAGATTTTGTTCGCGACTTCGTCCGCGTGGATTAAGTTTTTATTTCCGCTGGAACTCCTTAATTTTCCGGGATAAAAAGTAACCTAAGTATTTTACTACTTTTTATCCCGGAATTAAGGAGTTCCAGCGGTAATAAAAATCTTAAATAACATGGACGAAGTCGCGGACATCGTCTAGTTTATAATGTAAGTATGTTTAACGAGGCCAGAACGTAAGATGTTGTAGGTTATCATCTGAACGCTTTCGTAATCCGCAGTAGGTATGTATCAGAATTCAGAATCTCTCATAGTCTCTCAGAATCGGCTATAATGGTATCCGTAAAGTACGGGCTCGGAATCTGCGGCACGATCACGACTCGACCTAGAAAGGGATGACCTGCGATTTATTTGAAGAAAAACTTCTAAGTTTTTATCATTGAAATAGATTATTTTTAGAGTTCCGTTGTAAAACAAACAAGCTGTAAGCAGGTCTGATTGCAGCCAAGCGATAAAGGAAAACTAGTAATTGTAAACTTGAAAACGTTTCGTCTTGTTTGTGATAAACACGTCTGTCCGTCAGTCCGTGTGTCCCAGAAATTTAAAAAAATCATACTAATAATATTGGCGGCCAAGGGAGGAACCACAGATCATACGAACGAGCTGTGGGAGGAACATAAAAAGTACCTACATAAGATAAAGCGTGTTTAGCATAAAACACTATAGTTATATTTAAATAAAATATTATATACTCATTTAAAAAAAATACAGATTAATTTTATATGTTATTCTTCATCGTTTCTGAATAAAACAAAAAAAAGTTTTGGAGCAATGTTTGGAAAATATTTGTAAATCGAAAAAATTTTAGCGTGACCATTTCACATCGGTAATCAATTAAAATTAAAAATGGGTCTATAATTTAAATTAATTACGTAATATAAACAGCCCAAAACACATATTGAAATATCAAAGATAGTATATTATTTGATAATACTTTTGAAAGCTTTTTATTTGAAATAAAAAGCTTTCAAAAGTTGCAAATACATTCATGTAGCCCGATAATTAAAACCCTAAGCTTAACTGCATAGATACAACAGGGAAGTCGTCAGCATTATCGATATCTCTCGATACTGGTTCACAATATTTTCGCATCACTAAAGGAATTTGATAAAGCGGTCACGTATTCGGGTAATAGTTGGGAGTTTAGGAGTCCATTTTTTCCCCGAACACGCTTGCTGAAACGATATATTAGTGATACTTACTTTGTTATTGTTTTGGATTTCATACTAATATTATAAACGCGAAAGTGTGCTTGTTTGTTGGTTTGTCCTTCAACCACGCTACAACAAGGCAACAGATCGACGTGATTTTTGTATGGGTTTAGTTGAAGACCCGAAGAGTGTAATTTTTTTTATTCCACTACAACTTAGCCCTTGACTGCGATCTCGTCTGATAGTATTTTTTTTTATCTACTACAAGTTAGCCCTTGACAATCTATATATATAAAAGATCACCACTTTACAATCAAGCATATTGTCAAGTCAACATCTCCTGAAGATGCTCCGGTGTCGGAGTGAAACGTACGTTGAGAATAATTTGTAAGATTTATGTGGTGTGGTGATTATCGCAAGATACACACTGAACCATATATATTTATTTACTGTGGCCAACGACCTCAATTTACATAGACGGGCCCTGTCAAACAAAGAATGTGGGCATATTTTTAGCAACGCCATCAACGCCATCTAGTCTGAAAAGCGGGAACTTCCTTGCAACATCTTGAATGAAAGCTTGAAAACGTATGACTCGGTCATAGATAATATAGGTCATAGCCGTAAGGCCAGTTAGTAAAAAAAAAATCATACAGTTTGCCGCGGAATTTAAATGATTGCGTAATGGATAAAAATATTAAATAGAAAGATTAAATAACGTTTTTTTGGAAATGTATAATTGTGAATTGAAACACTTACCTTAAAATTAAAATTATACAGTGCCAAACTAATTAGACTTTAGATGTTAACTTAATAATAACAAATTATCTGCACGACGAGCGATCGTGACAACGCTACGACTGGAACAAAGACAGGTGCGGAACGTGTTCAGCAACTCGGACGCCCAGCGTTTTTCTATGAAAGGGCCCATCTAGTGCCTACATATATATCGATGACTGTGGCGGATTATAGCGAATTAAAGTTCTTCTTTCATTATCATGGACTTCCGTATCCGAATATGTAAATAAACGTCGAAATAAGTCTTAAATTCACTTCTAACCCTCAATCCCAGTAAATAGCCAATAAAACACCTCCACACAGCAATCCATAAAGTGCCCCGACGCCCACAGCGAAAGCGTTTCAGCGCTCAATCATCAGTCTACGATTCTATGTCTTGTCTGAAATTTATTTACCTGAATATTTCAGAATAATGAACGCTCCAAATTAGGATTGCGCTCTCCACTCTGGGGGCTTAGGGATTAATTAAATCGATTTATTTATTTATATTTATTAGGACGACCAAGAAATTGATACATTGAAAAAATTACAAACTACATACTAATTACACAATTGTTAAATGTACAATCTATGACAGGTGTCACAACATGCGCCTTATATGACTAAATGTAAAAAATAAAAAGCTTGCACTGGTATAAGATCAAAAATGCGTAAAATAAAAACAAAAATTGTAAAAATTACAAAACTTCAAGAAAATTATAGCAAAATAAGAAATATAACACAAAATAAAAATAAGTTAAATTATTAAGAGAAAAAAAAAATTAACAATAAAATTACTTATTATACTAGATAAATACATTTTATACTGAATATTGTGGTATTAAGACGCGACCTTAACAATCCTTTTTTGAACTTTGGCAGCGTGTCATGGAAGACATCTACCTCTTTGCTAATAGAATTATAGATTTTAGTTAGTCTAGATATGGTAGAAAATTGCTTTAAATTGGTTTTCGCTGTAGGTTGGTGTAAAAGGCCGGTTGCTTGTCTGGGAAATCTAATTGGTACTCTCAAATGAATTGTTTGAAGGAGTTGTGGACAGTCGATTTTATTTCTAAGGATTTTATAAAGGAAGGTCATAGGATCTTTCTGCGATTTACTAAACTTGTCATATAATCCAGTTTGTCGTTATAGGTGGGAAGTCGTTTTTTTAGTTTACACGAGTATGCAAGGTGCCTCAAAAACCTTTTTTGAACGCGTTCCATCCGCAACTGATGAGTAGAATAATTTGGCGACCATACAACGCTGCAGTATTCGAGAATTAACGTATAGGATTCAACCTGCAAATGAGAGCCGGCGATAGTTTGAAATCTTATACTTAGAATATTTACTACTGTGACTGAAATGGTGATGACTAAAGAAATCTATACTTATGGATACTAACTAGCTGATGCCTGCGACTTCGTCCGCGTGGTTTAAGTTTTTTTGATTCCCGCGGGAACTCCTTAATTTTCCGGGATATAAAGTAGCCTATGGCACTCTCCAGGTCCTCAACTATACCCACGTCAAAAATCACACCAAGGACAAACAAACACACTTTCGCATTTTATAATATTAGTATTTGATATCATAAATGTGAAAGTTTGGATGGATCACGCCAGAACGATAGATTATAGTCTGGAATAGCACATATGCTACTTTTTATTCCGGAAAATTAAAGTGTTCCTGCGGGTACCAAAAAACCTGAAACCACACAGACGAAGTCGCGGGCATTCGCGTGTCACTCTGTATGTTTTTTTTATCCACTTTATCCACTACAATTTAGCCCTTGACTGCGATCTCATCTGATTTTAAGTGATGATGCAGTGTTAGATAGTAGCGGGCTAATCTATTAGGGGCATGGCAGTTATATTAAACCCACACTCCTATTAATCGGTTTCTACACGGCATCGTACGGGAACGCTAAAATATAAATGGCTTGGTGGGACGTCTTTGTCGTCAGGGTGGTAAGTTGGTAACTAGCTACGGCCGAAGCCTCCCACCAGGCAAATGTACTATGTCTGCAACGCTTAAACACGGCCCATACGTTCAACTGTTTGTGATGAAATTTGGTATAGGGATAGGTTGCATCCCCGAGAAGGACATAGCCAATATCCCGGAACTTCAAAAGGTTTCTGCGAGTTTCAAATGTAGGTAAGTAATTGAGTATTTGACAACTATTCAAATAAATTATTATTTATTAAAATAGAGGATCGCTAGTTGTTATACATATATCAACGTCCAGCTGTTAGTTTTACTTTCGAAAACTATTTTATATTATCGATTGAAACACAGGTAAATGCCTAACTCAAGCACCAGTCCCAACACTATAACTGTTTAGTATTATGAATATTACAAATTTGTGACTGGGAAAAATAAATTGATTGATTGATTGATTGATTGATTGATTGATTGATTGATTGTATGATTGATTGATTGATTGATTGATTGATTGAAGTAAAAAAGTGCGTCGAATTATGATGATGCCACTGTTCAGTATTTCATACAACATCCCTTATATATAAGAGTGCGTTTTGACGTTTCTAAAAAAAGTTGCATATTTGACTTGTTATCAAACACCCAATTCCACGCGGACGAAGTCGCATTACATAATTATATAACGAGAAACATCCTCAAAAATACATTCCAAGCGTTTTCAAGGGTTAGTCAATAAACTTGGCAATAATATGACCGGGCGCTAACGCCTAAACAAACAAAGAAGGGGGACTTTGAAATTAATATAAGTGTCATTTGGCCAGCTTGCCGTCTCTATGTACTTACTTTACAAGGGTTGGCAAGGTCGAACGATTTTAGGTACGCTTTTGTTTTCAGGTTTAACACACCGCCAAGAGATTTAGGGTTTCGGTACGATGATACATAATATGAAGACGTAACCGATTAGGGTATAAGCAAGCCTGGCTCACTTGATCACGTGACTTTATTGTACATACGCGGCGCGACCCGGCGACGGCACTATCAGTCGAGCAATGGAGGGTAGAGGTAAGGAGTGTTATCTCTTAAGGGAGAAAAAATGAAAAAGTGTCCAGTGTTTGCTGAAAAAAACAGTTCAATAACCTTCCACATTGGCGTTGGTGTAGCAAAGGGTATGGTATAAATTCGACTAAAATAGTTAATTATTGAAAATTTCAACAACTTACGTTGTACAAAATAATGATGAATGTTTTCTTTCCTTGTTTATTTCTCAAAGCTACTCTAATAATATTTCGCGCTTTCTTTTAAATTTACATTGATGCTAATGTGGCGCCCCCAATGTGGTGCATTGCGACAGACACTTTTTATATACAGAGATAACACTCCTTATCTTCTGCACTCCATATAAGTTGAGCGTCGCGCGCGCTCTTTGACATTCGTTTGACGATGCACGTTCCATTTTACCAATAGAATAGTAACCGAAATAAGGGCTTTAAACACTGTTTTTTTTTAAACTGTTATAAAACAGAAACACTTATAACGGACACAGAAACGATACTGTAACCCAATCAATCTGTAACCATTTATTTTTGTTAATAAGTGTCTTTATTTGTAACCCTAATAGGTACATGCCCTAACAAACTGCACGGTGTGACAACGCGTTCTTCTCACTTCATCGGACTTCACACATTACTGACACAACATGGCCATGCTTTTCTTAAAAAAATCAACGGTGCTAGACTTTAGGTTCAAATTTGAATACGCGTCAACAGAATGCCAAATTTATGGCAACGTCGCTATTTCGTTCACACATTGAAACACGTTAAAACACTTTCATTTCTGTTACAGATTCGTTTCTGTTACAGAAATATAAGTGTTTCGGGTTAACAGAATTAAAAACACATTCAAAAGGGTTACAGATTCGATTCTGTTACACTTTCATTCTGTAACACTTATATTTCTGTAACCTTTATGAATCTGTTTTTAGTCCCTGCCCATAGATTAATGAAATAAGTGATATTGAATAATTCTTGGTTGTTTAAACTCTAATAAAGATATAAATCGAATTTTATTTTATTCTTTATGTACAAAAATATATCCATATATTACAGCGTAAATGTATCTATCTGTCTGTCTACGCTTTAACGGCCCATCTTTTCAGACGACTTTTTAACAACTTTTTTCAACCGATTTTTAACGTCAACGCTCTATTTGTCAATACACTTTTTTACTTTAAGCGATTGTTTAAAATAGTTATCAACCATAAAATTAACAGGGGACGTGGATATTATGACGTGGATATCTCTTGGCAGGTTCTCGTTTAATAATCGCTAAATAATAATTTATTTTTGACACAAGCAAGACCCCAATTTATGCAACCTAACATAAAATCTCTCACTAACTCGGCATCCGGAATGTTACATGCGTCACTCAAGTATTTCGATATAACCCTCCCCCCAGTAGACGTAGGGTAGGCATGTTATTAAATTATAATACCTGAAACGTGAATACTTGAACAAGTTTCGTTGGTTGAGTGAAGTTTAATCATACGGGGCCCTCTCATGAGATATAGGGCTTGATCAAATACAATATAGTCCCACTAATTTGACCCGGTGGCCGAAATTGGAACATATTTGATGCCTGTTTAGTTTTTGTTTTTATTGAAGTTTACCTCCTTAGAATCGATTTTCATATATAAGCCCGGAGTATGAAAATTTATAGGGAGTAAATTCAAACTTTCGCCTTTATGTTATTTACTTTATAATGGTAACACATGTATATGTTTCCATGACTATGTAATGTATTTTGATGAATATAAATTATATAATTAATATAAATAAATCTATCAAGCATGCTTTCAGTAATATAAAAAAAACATACAGTCGAATTGAGAACTTCCTCCTTTTTTTTGAAGTCGGTTAAAAAATGCGTTCATATTAATATATATTTTATAATCGTTCATAAATAATAAACTCCAGTTGTGCGTCAGAGCTGACACACACAATTTTTTTTTTGTTTTTCATATAACATACTAGCGACGCTGTCACCGGGTCATATAAGTTTGTGGGATTGTACCTAGATAAAATTCTCCGGCAGGCTAGAGAAAATTCAGAAATTATAAATTCCCGAATTGACTCTGCCGGGAATCGAACCCAGGACCTTCCATTTATAAGAGCACAACACTCACCACTGCGCCAGGGAGGTTGTCAAAAGATCACTGAATGGGAATAGTTTGAGGAAACCTGCCCGACTGAGAGTTCTCCTTGATATTCTCAAAAGTTTGTCAAACCAATCTGTCCTTGGCCAGTGTGGTGGACTATGAGCTACAATCTTCTCGGTTTGAGAAAAGGGCTCGTGCTCAGCAGTGGGCCAACGATGATGACTCTCATTCGCTAATACAGAGTTATAACTTTACACAGAAAAAATTTATTACTTTACGGAATCTTACTTAGATAAGTTATGAAACCTTTTTTTGCTCTTTAACAAATTAGATCACGAGATACCTTCCACATAATACTCAACTTTTTCTTCATGCAAATAAATGTTCTTGAAATCGTTTGGTATTTGAAAAGGGCAGGCATGGATCTGTAACCTTAAATTTTCACTCAGGGTTTTTTTGTTCAAATTCCACCCCTCAGGTTATTAAACAGGGGGTGCAAGTTTGTATGAAGCCCCACATTTCACAAGCGTTTGTTTAAGTCAAATCTTGCAACAGAATTTTAAAACAGTTATCCCCTAGGTACTGGTTGAGCTGAAATTTTGTATACACGTATAAGTACTTCGGATGACAATGCATAGTTAAGTAAGTTACGTCATTCCAAATCCAATATGGCGGACTCCCAAAGATGGCGGGCTAGTTATTTTTTATGCACTCCATGATATGGATATCGATTAAAAGGTTTTGCTGAGAAAAATAAAATGACGTCATACTAAATTCAATATGGCGGACTAAAAAGCTTAAATTTGTAAAAACGCTTTTTAATGATTTAAGACTTATTCAAGTTGCATTCATAAAAACTATTATTTGGGTTCTCGGTTAAAAATAAAGGAATACGGGTCGTACCTATTTCATTTTTTAAATTCCTGATATGCGAGATTTTCAAAAATACCACCCGAATAAAGTAAGCGGGTCAAATAGCAGAATATCTACGTAAATAAAGTCGCAGCTAAAATCTATAAGTTCATAATCTAGCAAAAAGGATTCAATGTTAGAAACCATTTTCGGCGTACTCAGCCATCACTTTAATGGCTTGTTCAAAGCTTTGTCTGCATCAGCGGAAACCAACGAGCCGTGCCCTCGGGAATAGGGGCCTCCCGATAGTACAAAATGGGCCGCGCAATAACAGCGCAAATGGCTGAAAATGGGCCCAACTTAGGATAGCTCTCTACAAAAGTTGTACTTTTTATTTAACGTTATCATTAAGCCATTCTGAAACATCTGTAACCGACCTTTTGACAAAAACTTTCTTCTTATAGTAAACTTGAGAATTCTTATTCACGCTGGAACTCCCTAATTTTCCGGAATAAAATGTAGCCCGTCTTTCCCCGGGACACAAATCTTTTTACCAAACATCAAAATCGGTTGAAAAGATGTAGCAGGCAAACAGACAAATTTTCGCATTTATGATATTAGTATGGATATATGAGTTGTAGAATTACGACGTTGAACCCATGGACCTATATGGTTGGCCCATAATATAAGGGTTAAATTCAAAATATTAATAACCTCTACAACTTTTCTATACAATACCATACCTGCTATAAACATTTTGAATTATAAAACTTAAAAAAACTTATTATACTGTAAATGTAAGAGGTGCCACATCATGCACCACGACTTAAGTAAAAAGCTAACTATGTGATAAAAAGCGTAAAATAATGACCAAAATTGCAACAGAATAACAAAAATTTAAGAATAACTAGTAAAAAATCTCTCTGCTCTCCAAGCAGATGAAACGCTTCCGCTCCTGACTCACCACTAGTGAGCAGCCAAGCACGTCCAAGGCCGAGTATTGCCTACATTCTGCAATGCCAAGGCTACTATGCCCTGCGGATACGTAGTAATATATAAATTACTAATCATTGCTGGCCTCGACACATTTTTATTGGCTAACTCGTTGGCTGGCATTCGATGCAATGCCTCTATTTTTTGACTCGCTCGCCAGCTATTTTATGCTGATGAAACTAACTTCCACGCGAATCCTAAGAAATAGAAAGAAAGAAAAATGTTTATTTGAGGCACTGCACAGAAATAAACTTTAACTGAATACTTACATACAAAATCAACACTGTATTGTACAGCAGTGCAACAAACTGGTAAATACATTTTAGGTTTTTGAAATCCTGTTGGAACTCCTTGATTTTCCGGGATAAAAAGTAGCATGTGTCCTTCCGGGATGCGACCTATCTCTGCACCTAATTTCGTCAAAATTGGTTGAAAAATTGGGTTGTACAAGCATAGCAGACCGACAGACCTACCCTACGCTTCTGATATACGTTATTGACGACCTCCGTGGCGCAGTGTGTAGCGCTGTTGCCTTAACGTGCGGAGGTCCTGGGTTCGATCCCCGGCAGGGTCAATTTGGGAATTTATAATTTCTGAATTTTCCCTGGTCTGGCCTGGTGGGAGGCTTCGGCCGTGGCTAGTTACCACCCTACCGGCAATGACGTGCCGCCAAGCGATTTAGCGTTCAGGTACGATGCCGTGTAGAAACCGAAGGGGTATGGGTTTAATATAACTGCTATGCCCCTTACAGGTTAGCCCGCTACCATCTTAGACTGCATCATCACTCACCATCAGGTGAGATTGTAGTCAAGGGCTAGCTTGTAGTGGATAAAAAAAAAAAACGAACTGCTAAGGCGTGGATCCTTCCAAAGTGAATAGGAAAGAGTGAATATGCATCTTCTAAGCAAGCGCCCTCCAACCTAGACCTCATCATTGCTTTGCACTAATTATGGTTGTCGTCAAGCGCAAGCTATACTTAGTAAATGCGAAAGTTTGGTTGGATAATAGTTACTCAATCAAGCCAGAACGGCTTAACGGATCTGGATGAAATTTGGCTCAGAGTTAAATATATTTAGTCTGGAAAATTAAAGAGTATCCGCGTGAACCTAAAAACCTCAATCCACGCGGACGAAGTCGCGGGCATTAGTTAGTTTATAATATTTGTCCGGATATGGCAAGTGTTTTCATGTAAGGGAAACTGCGTCGCCGGCTGTTGTTAACATCTTCCGACATTCAAGGGCGTGGTACGCTTACAAAGTCAAGGCTACTACATAACTACGTGATCGGAATGGTACCTTCTTACACTATTTTCATTTTACTAGCTTTTAATAGAAAACTTGATGATACGGTGAAGGAAAAACTTAACGGAAACAGAAATCGTCAGGAAACCTGCATGCCCGAGAGTTGAGGGTTTGACGACCTCCTTGGCACAGTATTGAGCGCTGTTGTCTTAACGTGCGGAGATCCGGGGTTCGATCCCCGGCAGGGTCAATTTGGGAAATTATAATTTCCGAATTTTCCCTGGTCTGGCCCGGTGGGAGGCTTCGACTGTGGCTAGTTACCACCCTACCGGCAAAGACGTGCCGCCAAGCGATTTAGCGATTTTGTCGTGTAGAAACCGATTAGGGGTATGGGGTTACTATAGCTGCCATGCCCCTAACAGGTTAGCCCGCTACCATCTTAGATTGCATGATCACTTATCATCAGGTGAGATCACAGTCAAGGGCTAATCTGTGGTAGATAAAAAAAAAGAGTTCCTGTAATGTTCTCAAAGTTGTGTGGAGTGCCAATCCTCGCTTGCGGACTTGCCGGGAATGCTGGTACCCTCAGTTCTCACGTTGTTTTCGTTTACTGTCAGAAGTTTTTGAGGATTGAAGGTCTAGCCCCACTTGAGATGCGCGGAGCGGAGCGGCACGTGGCGGCAAATATTATTGGAATGAGTTTGTACGGGGCCGCGTTTAGTAGTGCATCTCCATGCCGGTGGGTATACAAATAATATTTGCCGCTACGTGCCGCGCCGCGCCGCAGCTCTGTTGTGACTTTGAACCCCGGCCTACTAAATAGGAGATCAAATTTCACTAGGCTATCGGCTATAGACGGTAAATTTTTCTAATCAATAGGTAGATAGAATATTTTAAACTTACTTGAATACATCATATCAAAAATTGCGTTTGATTGAGAGACACAGGTTCAAATCTTGCCGGCTCCGCAATTTTTGATATGTAGGTATATTAAAGTAAGTTTAAAATATTCTATCTACCTATTGACTAGAAAAATTTACCGTAGTTTAGAAATTTTCCTAGTGTGAAAAGCACTATAATAAGTAATAAAATTAGATAGAATATTCTGCACTTCGAAAATTCTACATTATCTACGAAATTATTACGTCACACAATAAAACATACTATGTAAATTGTCTACCGGCCGTAGGTCCAAGGTTTCACACGCACCGAAAACGCAAGGGCACTGATATCCAATGCCAAGGCTACTAGACTACGTGGCGGGAAAAGGTATTTCTTTTCTATTTGAAACTATAATAGATATACTCGTAACTAGACACGAAATATAAATGTATGCCCTAGACTTTATCCGCGCGCAATAAAGTTTTTGATTCTCGCGGGAATTCTTTGATTTTCCAGTATAAAAAGTAGCTTATGTCCTTCCCCGGGACACAACCTATCCATGTACCAAATTTCATCATAATCCGTTGAACATTATGAGCCCTGAAAGCGTAGCTGCAGACAGACAGACAAACGGACAGACAGACACACTATCGCATTTATAATATCAGTGTGGATATAATGTTGTATTAGATGTTTTCTTGACTCCCGCGGGAACTAAAGGACTTTCCGGGATAGAAAGTAGTCTGTCCTTCCCCTGCAGGATGCAACCTACGTTTGTATCAAATTTCTTCAAAATCAGTTGAAAAGATGGGCCGCGAAAGCGTCGCAGACAGACTTTTGCATGTTATGGCCTATATATAACCTCTTCCATTAATCACAACAATAATATAATGGCGGTACTCGTTCATTTCTATACTTATATTATTCTATGTTAAAATGACGAGCGTTGTTATCACGCACGAAATAGCTATCAGTCGGTTCGCATTTATCTCAATGGGAGTCGGTAATGTTGCCACTTAAACTTAGAGCATCCGATTACGAGGCTTTTATTGAAGTGAAAACTTCTTTAGGCGCGTGGAGCACTTTTTGGTAGGGGGTAAAAATGTGCAATACGCGAGACCGACCGCGAGACCGACACCGTTCTTCTTAAGTCTTAAGTATAAATAGTACAGTCGTAATTAAACTTTAATGCCTTTGATTTAAGGTTTATTGACCGAGCGAAGCGAAGGTCTCTGAGTCTACTTGGGTGAATTGGCACTTGTCCGTCCGTCCGTCCGTCCGTCCGTCTGTCAGAGCATTATAACTTCTGAATTACTGAACGCAATTACTTCAGCTTTAAATATAACATGTAAACCAATGGCCTCCCACCGAATATGGCTTAAAAAATAATAAAAATCTTTATTTCAGGGGGGCTCTCATAGAAGCGAATGCGAAGTAAAATATTTTTTATAAAGTTACATAGGGTTGCGGTATATCATTTTAAAGATAATTAGGAATAGAGTCCAAAAATATTTTTTTTTAATTTTTCCCCCAAAATCGACGAAATGGGGGGCTTTCAAAGTGGTGGTTTTCTAACGTCCAAAGATGACCTCAGAACTCTAAATTTTCTGAAAGGATGAGCCTGAAACTTGATCAATTATTTCAATTATATCCTGTACTTGAACAACAAATACTAAAATTAGATAAATATTGTAAGGAAACGGAATTATTTTTTTTAATGAGCTTCAGCATTTTTAACAGAACTTCACATTTATGTCAATAGATGGCGCCGCGAGGTCTTAGTTCGGGGCGAACCACTAGTATTTAAAAGTGATGTGTTACCGTGACTGACACCTCGCGTTGTTACAAAGACAAAAGGTCTTAAATATAAATATATTACATTTGTAATTAAACTTAAAAACCTTAGTTTTAAGGTTTTATTTGAAATATTTTTATTAACAAAAATTTTAGTAACAAAAATTTAATATTCGTTTTCACTTCTATCGGCAGTCCCAATGACTGCCATTTTTAACCGACTTCAAAAAAAGGAGGAGGTTCTCAATTCGACTGTATGTTTTTTTTTGTATGTTTGTTACGCGATTTCTCCGCCAATTATGGTAGTAGGTCGGTGCCAATGTGGAGTCACGTCAACAATAATGAAGAGTAGGTAGACGGTTCATGCGGCTAATTGGTACCGACTCCAAAAAATGTTATTATAGAACTACATTAACTCTTGTATACATAATAAATTAAATTATTTTTTACTTTTTAGTCTTTGTGGTTTTTGAAGTCGGTTTTTATTTTATTTTTGAAATTTTTTTTTATTTTATATACTTCGCGGGCGAAGTCACGGTTACTATATGGTGCCCATGACTTCGCCCGCATGAATTTTGGGTTTTGATAAATTCCAATACTCAACACTCAATGTATTACATGTAGGACATACAAGTATCTCTTATGTCATACAAAACGTTTTTACAACATTAAACTATTATTTAAACATCGTTTCGTTTACCTTTCAAATGGCGAACAGTTTCATGCAAGAATAAATACGTACATTTTCGAATTGGACTACCTAAAACGCTTTTGGTATTCAAATAAGGCTTAACGAGCTCTTTCAAAACGTTTACTACCGACAAAGTCTGTTGGCTCCACGCTTTTAGAAATAATGCTACAATCAATCATTGGTTACGTGGGAATAATTTTACATGTTATTTAGTACTGTTTCAATCAATCAATCATTTATATATTTGGTAATTTTATGTACTTTATTATTTTTTGACGACCTCCGTGGCGCAGTATGTAGCGCTGCGGAGGTCCCGGGTTCGATCCCCGGCAGGGTCAATTTGGGAATTTATAATTTCTGAATGTTCCCTGGTCTGGCCTGGTGGGAGGCTTCGGCCGTGTCTAGTTACCACCCTACTGGCAAAGACCGCCGCCAAGCGCCAAGCGATTTAGCGTTCCGATACGATGCCGTGTAGAAACCGAATAGGGGTATGGGTTTAATATAACTGCCATACCCCTAACAGGTTAGCCCGCTACCATCTTAGACTGCATCATCACTTACCATCAGGTGAGATCGCAGTCAAGGGCTAACTTGTAGTGGTTAAAAAAAACACGCTGCAGCCAGGGTTCGGATAAGTCTTGACCCAACCAGGAAGAGCCTAGATATTCCGTACTTTCCTAGGTTTGATATTTAACACCCGCTGTTTACAATTACAATATTTCTCTTTACTTTCAACATTACGGTTTTAACATTACTATGGACACTGCATCGTTACATTAATAATAATACAAAATAATACTTTGTTTTTATTATCGAAAACAATACAATAGAACTTAAAGCTAGCTTAAACTTAAATATAACCAGCGGCCCAATTGTCTAAGCAAATTGTAATCATTTGACAGCTTAAAACGTATTACTCGAACTGTTTAAGGAGTTCATACATGCTTTTTGACGTGCAGGCATCTATGAACTCCTTAAACAGGTCGCATTATCCGTTTGACAAACGGTACAAGTGAGACTCCCGAATAATGATGCGATACTGCCATTCAAAAAAGCCGTTACTTGCCCCCCTCCCGTCTTCACAACTTAAAACTTTCCACTGATAACTTAAAAGTTTCCATCGCGCCGCGCCGGCCTTTTTAGAGATATGGAATTTTTAGGCAATTATTTAACAAAAGTTTTGATTGGGAACTGTTTAACGAAGCCGCCCGTCTTAGAAAAATACAGCATTTAAACAATAACTCGATACAATATGCCAGTTGGAAGATGGTCATAGATTTTAGAAAAGGGAAACATTCTCAGGGCTTGCTGAAATATTTGTTTGTAATCAAAACTTATCCCTATAAACTTACACCCGTGACTTCGTCGTCTTCTTCTTCTTCTTGTGTAACAAACATCCATCCATCCATCCAGCCTTCCATCCAAACTTTTGCATTTATAATATATATATATATATATATATATATATATATATATATATATATATAAGTATATAAGTATAGAAGAATATATAAGTATAGAAGTTCAAAAATTTTGAATTATTTTATCACAGTCTAGTTCTTAAGTTATTTTTTTCTTTTCTACTAGTGCCTAAGTTTGTGTTTGTATCTTCACTGGGTATGGTAATTCCAAATAAAGTTTTTGTTTCCGGTTTTAAAAATATCTTACTTACCCGAGCTCTAGCTACGAGCAAATTTCATCAAAATCGGCCAAACAGATGGAACTTGAAAAAGTAACAGACGGATAGATAGACACACTTTTCCATTTGTAATAATACTAGCTGTTGCCCGCAGCTTCGCTCACGTTAAGTTATATTTTCATACAAATTTCACACCCCTTTTTTACCTCCTGAATTTTCAAAGATCCTTTCTTAGCAGGTTCTTGTATCTACGTCATAATAGCAATTTGAATGTCAAATTTCAGCCGGATCCGTCCAGTGGTTTGAGCTGTACGTTGATAGATCAGTCAGTCAATCAGTCAGTCACCTTTTCCTTACCGAGTTAGGTAGTAAATGGAATTTTTCTTGTCAACAAACAAATGTATTCTATTAAACCAATGACTATAATTACTAAGCCCGCCTACCCCTTTCACAAATGACTTTCGTTTCCCATCTATTTACGTACATTAATATTTCTAATTGCACACCGTACGACCCATTAGGTAATTTGAACTCGTTTACTTAATTATAATGGACGTGTATAGACCGAAATTGTACCTACCAAAGTAAGCATCTATTACCTATTCCATTAGCAGGAAATTCAACAATCCTTGCTGCTCTCTGGAATAGGTATGATGCCAACTCAATCAAATCAGCAACTCTTTATCAAACTTAAAAACGCGCTTCTAGTATGGATGTTTGAATGAAATTGATAGTTGTGACGTCATCCAACGCACTTTTTCCCAGACAAAATTCCATTTAAAAAGGTAAATTACCTTGTATTTTTTTCTCTTTTCATACTTTGAATTATTGTTTCCTTTAAATACTTAGTTTGTAGGTTTAGCAATTTGAATTGAAAACTAACTTTCCAAATACCATAAAATTACTATTATTAAACAAAAGCTTCGATAAAAATGTATAATGTTAATTTTAAGGTATTATTTTTTAAGATCCTCTCTGACTAAAGCCTCTGGATCACCGAACGCGAGACATGTTGTAATACCTAAGCGTTGGTAGCGTGGTGGTGTAGAGTTGTAGACTTCCGGCTTCCAGTTTGGGTTGTGTGTGTGTGTGAGTTAAGTGCATTTAAAAAAATTAAATATCACTTACTTTCAGTGGCGAAGGAAACCATCATGAGGAAAACTGCACGCCCGAGTTCTGCATAATGATCTCAAAGGTGCCAATCCAATCCATGTTGACCAGTATGGTGGATTATAGCCAAACCCTTCGCATCCTGAGTTGAGACTCGTGCTTGATTTTTATAACTTAGATTTCTAAATGCTATCTAGATATGCTATCTATCTATGCTATAATCCTATTGGTAGATTTGACACACATTCGTAGCTTAGCAACGTATCAGATCTGTGTTGAAAAGGCAGCCCAAATTGTCGTTGAGCCGGATATACAATGACCTTCACCGATCTGTTTACCAGATGAAACCTACTTTTTATTTTTATTTAATAATAGATAAATACGTTGCCTAAAATAGGTTGCCTATTAAATTCCGTTCCAGGCAATTTTAATGACAAGGTTATTGTAGCCAATGCTATACCATCGCGTTTGTTATAAAATTACCTATATTTTGATATCCGTGAAGTTACCTATGGTAACTTACCAACTTACAATTAAAATACATAACATTAAAATGCTAAGCTAAAAAACACATATCGCCAATTTATTACTGTAAGTTTTCTTCTAGTATGTGTATCGTATCTTAGAGCATATGACGAAGGAGTTAAAATGAGACAGACTCATGATACGCACATAAGACTATCCCGTTTTAACTCTAAATATAGCCTGAGTAAAGTAAAAGTACGCTCAAAACGCTTACTTCGAGTTTTTACATTGCAAATACGATTGATCGACGTGAAAGCTCACCTCACCAAGTGTAAGCGAACGTTTAAGTAAAATAAATCTTAATAGCATTGGTTTAGAGCTCATTTCATCATTTCGTGTATTTATTCACAGCCAGCGCTTCAAACGCTGAATTTGTGACTTTAAAGCAAGAGCTTTTGGGTCCATTTTACTTTGACCGTTCGCTTACACTTGGCGAGGTGAGTTCTCACGTCGATCAACCGTATTTGCAATGTAAAAACTCAGAGTAAGCGTACTGTAGATCTAAGACTAAGTCTAAACCACAAACAGAGTATTTTAGAGGCACGCGCAAACCGCTCTCAATCAGCAGCGCAGCACTACCAATGTAGTCTAATGATTGAATGATAATGATAATAATAATGTCCTCCGACCGAATTTCGGTCACGGCGGCCAATCTCCAGAGAGATTAGCCATCTGCGCGGGAGATATTATAGTCCACAAGTGTGTGCGCAAAAACACAGGTGCGCTCTCTGTTCCTATACTCTCATAGCCCGATGAGACGGAAAATCCGACACGACCGGAGAGAGATCAGGCGCAGGACCGACGGCTTAACGTGCTCTCCGAGGCACGGGGGTGAAACACCGCCAACTTCCTAACTCCGGGCCAGTACTGAGAATTTCTTGTCAGAAAAACCCAATACTTGTTGTGACCCGACCCGGGACTTGAACCCGGGACCTCGTCGGCCGCAGTCGAACATGCTAACCACTTGACCAACGAGGCAGTCACTTCACTTCACTTTACGAATAATCAATCAACGAAAACCAGATTCTACTGAGAACAAGACGGAATAATAAGTTTATAACAATGGATTTTTATTTTACACTAGCTGATGCCCGCGATTTCGTCCACGTGGAATAAGTTTTTTTGGATTCCCGCTGGAACTCCTCGATTTTCCGGGATAAAAAGTAGCCTATGTCACTTTCCAGGTCCTCAATTATACCCATACCAAAAATCACGCCGATCCGTTGCTCAGTTGCGGCGTGATTGAAGTACAAACCAACAAACCAATAAACCAACAAACCAACAAACAAACACACTATCGCATTTATAATATTAGTATGATACGAGAATGCAAACGATATGCCGAAGTGTGGTTTTGTAAGCTTTTTTGGAAAATAAATTGAATTTGATATTGAAACAAAAGACGTCTTACGTCTAATATTTATAGAATAATATTTGCGTCTTACCTAGAATAATATAGTCAGAATCATGCCTGAGAATGTTGTAGAACCTGTTTAAATAGTTTAGTTAATGAACCGAGCCCTTGGACGAATTTGACCTGCGGCTTTCCAGAGGTTAACCGCTGGCTTGACCTATTTTAGTGTCGGTCGGTTAACTAACATCCTTACATTAAGTTTTACGTCCCACTGCTTAAACAACTAATAATATAATGATACTAATATTATAAATGAGAAAGTGTGTCTGTCTGTTGTTTGTCCGTCTGTCTGTCTATCTGTCTGTCACGGCCTATCTGCTTGACCGATTTTGATGAAATTTGGTGCAGGGGTGGGTTAGATCCCGGGAAAGGACATAGGCTATATTTTATCCCGGAAAGTTAAAGAGTTCCCGCATAGGTACTAAAATTATACATCTATGTCCCGCGGGAATCAAAAAATCTTAATCCACGCGGACGAAGTCTTGGGCATCATCGAGTAATTGTTATAGATTTTTCAAAGTAGACTGCCATCATAGCGACTCGTTTTTCCTCATAACCCATGGTCCTAGGTGCGATAGAAGCGACGCGACACAATGCGACGCCATAGAAAATGACAACGTAGGCTACGTGAAGAGTCCGCTACTGTTTGATATAGTCGCGTCGCGTCGTGTCGAGTCGTGGTGTCGCATTTGTCGCTCACGTAGGACAATGGGTAATTCCCCCATTTGAACTAGTATCCTATACCTGGACCTTTTAGTCCCCCCAGATACAATTTCGACACCTTTTGCAGTTTTAATGATAACATTTTTGAATTATTTCATTTGCAAATAAGGTTGAACAATACTTATAACTATTTCCAAGTCCATAGTATTAGTATTTACAGTAAAATAAAAGTGTGACCCATAATAAGGGTTCTTTTATACCATTTTCGTGCGGAACCCTAATAAAAAAATATTAACTAGCTACGTTTCGTAGACATGTGCTACGGCGTAGCATTGAACATCGTAGCTATGGCTTTGAAGTTACGTAGCTACGGCGTAGACGTTCCATGATGTTGTTGAAATATGAAATGCAGTACATAGACGGTTCACATCCCTTTTTGTTTTGGCATCGGCTAGTATTAATAATGCTATTAATTTAATTATCATAATATTATCAAGCCACGCTCGTAAATGCAAATCAACTGCGATCTAGCTTAGTGAAAGAAAGGTAGATTTTCAAACATACTGTGTAATACATAGGTAAATGCTTGCCCCACTTTACATATAGGTAGTATATAAGATAACCCCACTCGTCCGGACAACATAAGTCGGAGCGGGTCACCTAGTTAAAATATGCCAAAGGTATTCAAAATGGCCTTAAGATGCTATAATCGTATAGTCCCATAAACCAAAGTATACCAAATTGGAACAAATTTTTGTGCTTATTTATTTTCTGTTTCTATTTAATTTTTCATACATAACTTGAAGTGTGAGATAGAAAGGGTAACTTGTAGTAGATAAAAAAAAATAGCGACACTGGTTAGGGTTAGGGGTTATATAGGGGTTACGTAAATGACAAAGGAGCATGGATTTGACTCGCTCCAGCAATGCTGAGGACTGCTGTTACTTATGTATTTTACAAATTAATGAAATTGTAAATTATTATTTTTTTCAAAAGAGCAACCGCCGAGTTTCTTGCTGGTTCTTCTCGGTAGGAATGGCATTCCGAACCAGTGGTAGATTCACTTGACGATTCAAAAGTACTTGTAAAAGTTTATTTGAATAAAAATCATTTTGAATTTAGAATTTTTGAATATATAACGTTTGTATATACGTGTATTGCCATAACATAATAGAGCGGTTTGCTTCTGACATGTACACAGCTAATTCAAAGCTTTGTGAACTCGCCGCGGCGTAATAGCGGCTTCAAAGACTGGGTAACTAACGCTCGGCGTTACGTAATTGTTCACTTTTGCCTCGCACACACATTTCCCTCGAGCAACGTGCTCTGTACTTGACAAAAGTTTCACTTTAGCATCTTAAAGGGTAGCCCCACCCACACGAGCGCGGCACGTAACGGCAAGTATTCTTTGTATGAGGTTGTTCTGCCTCGTTGGTCTAGTGGTTAGCATGTTCGACTGCGACTGATGAAGTCCCGGCTTCGAGCCGTAACAAGTATAAGGTTTTTCTAACAAGAAATTCTCAGTATTAGCCTGGAGTTACGAAGTTGGCGTTGTTTCACCCCCTCGGAGTGTCTCGGAGAGCACGTTGAGCGTCGGTCCTGCGCCTGATCTGTCACCGGTCGTGTCGGATTTTCCGTCCCATCGGGCTATAAGAGAAAGGGAACAGAGAGTGCACCTGTGTACGCGCACACACTTGTGCACTATAAGTTGGACTAGCAGATGACTAAATTCTCTGGAGATGCCTCGCCGTGGCTGAAATTCGGTTGGGAGGTCACTATTATTATGACGACCTCCCTGGCGCAGTGTTGAGCGCGGTTGCCTTAACGTCCAGGGTCCAGGATAACGTGAGGTCCAGGGTTCGATTTCCGGCAGGGTCGATTTGGGAATTTATAATTTCTGAATTTTCTCTGGTCTAGTCTGGTGGGAGGCTTCGACCGTGGCTAGTTAGCACCCTACCGGTATAGACGTACCGCCAAGCGATTTAGCGTTCCGGTACGATGCCTTGTAGAAACCGAGTAGGGGTATGAGTTTAATATAACTGCCAAACCCTAACAGGTTAGCCCGCTAACATCTTAGACTGCATCATCACTTACCATCAGGTGAGATCGCAGTCAAGGGCTAACTTGTAGTGGAATAAAAAATATTATGAGGTTGTATGGAGCTGGGCCCACTTAAGCGACATGGCACGGAGATGCACTGCCTGACGCCTGATTTCAAGTGGGACAAGCGTCTTTATAGTATGTTTCTGGGTGGATTTCAGTCATATTGGCACGAAAGTTTAATTTCCCTTGAATTAAAATGATTCAAATATTGCACGGTATGATACAAGTTGAAGATTATTTTACAACAATTTTATTGCTTATTATAATTGCGAAAGTGTGTCTGTCTGTCCGTCTGTCTGCTGTAATTTTTCATGCCTATGAACGAATTTCCATCTACAAATAATCTGTGGATGCTATAGTGAAACTTATGTTAGTGTTAAGTTATGATTTTATAGGAGTAGCTCGCTGCTCGGGGGAAATGGTGGGACCATTGAATTGCAAAAGTGAACAATACGGAATGCCGTGTACCAGTTACAAAGTCTTGAAGCCTTTATCACGACGCCACGGCTGAGTCATAAAGTTTTAAATTGTCTGTGGACATGTCAAAAGCAAACAGTTCTATTAAACTATGGCTACACACGTACGGTTATAGTATCTCATGGCCACTCTAAACACTTTTGGCATATGATTTTATTTTATTTTTTAATTTATTTAGTACCAAAAAGTTATAAAATACGAAGAAAAACAGATACATAGTGGACAAGGAAGCACTTATCTCTATAAGAGATCTCTACCAGTGACCCTTGGCAGTGAGAAAGGTTGTGGAGGAAGAATAGGTAGGTACAACAAGATATGAGATAGAATGAAACGAGATATTATATCATAAACTTACATAAAAACACACAAATATACATATACTAATGACATAAATATATATATACATACTAACATACATTTATATTAACATATACATAACTATACATAAAATAAATAAATAAATTTAAAGAAATTAATATTATGACAGTGCACAATCAATATATATTTGAAAATTTAGTATACATGCATAAACACATTGATAAATTCAAGAAGAAAAGTGATTGTCATAATTTCAATACTAGAAATAAAAATAAGCTTGTAATGCCTGCTTCTAGGCTTAGTAAAATTAGCAATTCATTTGTTGGAAACAGTGTCCGCTTCTACAATAAGCTCCCAGAAGACATGTTGAAGATGTCTCTGAATAAGTTCAAAGTTAATGTAAAACGTAAACTCATTAAAAAATCTTATTACCATGTAAAGGATTATTTAAATGACAAGGAAGCTTGGCAATGATTTTCTCTAATGGCCCTGATAGTTCCTTAGTTTTAAGATGATTGTGAAATGGTGATAATGAAAAAAAAAAAAAGACCCGGCTGAGTTTTTTGTGGGCTCTTCTCAGACCAGGGCGCGTTTGGAACCCTCGTAGCTTTAGTTTAAGATGTCGTACTGTCGTTATCACCATTATATTGTTAATCGTATATGTTACAAATAACCGAACGTCAATAAGTGTAGTATACCTACCTAAATTGAATAAACGTTCTTTGGGTTTGAGTTTGAGTTTGAAATAAACATACATTTAATATGGGGCTCTTCAAAGGGCGGATAAACAAATATCTTAAAAGCCAGCAACGCATTGGCGGTTCCTCTGGTGCTGCAAATGTTCATGGGCGGCAGTAATCACTTACCATCAGGTGACCCGCCTGCTCGTTTGCTCACTATATATATTTAAAAAAAAAAAAAACTAGGTGACCCGCTCCGACTTCGCACGAGTGGGATTATCTTATATATAAAAACAGTTACCTATGTAGAACATAGCATGCTTGAAAATGGTTAGCCTGCTACCATCTTAGACTGCATCATCACTTATCATCAGGTTAGATCGCAGTCAAAGGCTAACTTGTAGTGGATTAGAAAAAAATCTACCGTTCTATCATCAAGCTGCAATTACATTGCAATCGCAATAGATTTGCTTTCACGAGCGTGGCATATCTTTAATGCTAATATAAATAAATAAATAAAATAAATATTTGCAGTTTGCCTTTTGAAGAACACTTAAAAAGTGTTGCAAAGCATCAAAGTTGGCCAGTAAACCGACATCCATTTAAAAACATGCATATTTAAAGCGCGCGCGCTAAGTAATCAAAATGTAAAACGCGTCCAAACTAGTGTCCCAACTCTCTTGCGGGATAAAATAACTTAACTTTATGAATTTATATCCCTTTTAACGTTGATTACTGGCTCTTGTCCGCCATTTTGTTTTATAAATTAAGTCATCCCGCACCGTAAAATGAAGATTAATTGTGTGGATAATAAGCTACTAAAAAAATTAAATGGTTAGAATCGCTTTTGTCTATAAATGTACGGTTTCTTAGGACAGCGGTGCCGCCACATAACGACTTGACAGGCCGTCGCTGTCATCTTATTTTTTTTTACTCCTGCAAACTTATGCTATTTTTATAATTTTTTTATTTTATTTAATAGGAAGCCAACGGTAATACAATGATCTTTTGTCTTATCCTTTTACAACTTAGTATTTCATGTAAACTTCCATACTAGAAGCACTAGAAGCGCGTTAAGATTGATAAAGAGTTGCTGATTTGATTGAGTTGTCATCATCCCTATATCGAAGTCAAGGCTTACTTGGAGTACATAAAACTCGAACTTGAGACCTTCTGATCCGCAGCCAAATATCTAAGCTAGCCACGAATGAAGCAGTTGAGTCTTTTCGTACACGTCAACCTTTTATGTTCTCTCTTCAAGCAAAGTAACTTATGACCCTTCCCTAGCTTTTAAGCTAAACGAATATTTCTCTCCGTGATACAATTCGAGATATGGTGGCGTCCGGTGTCTCCCGCATAAGGCCTGGTTTAGACCAAGCTAGCTTCGGAACCAAGCTACTGGAATGATGACCACGGCATCACTTTCACTTGACAATAATTTTACCTCAAACCAAGTCATATTCAGTTCATTATTTTATTAAAATAACTGTTTAAATATAATATTTTCTGATATAGTTTAAATATTTTATCAACAAAATTATAATTGCCGTTAAATCAAGAAACAATGGACGAAAATGCTTTCTTTATTTTAAATGCACAATATTCTACTCTAAAATAATATAGAAAATATGAACAGTAAAATTAATTTGTCATTTGTATTGTTTTGCTTCTTAGAATTTCTCGGGTCTCGGTCAATAGATATAGTAACTGTCGAATTTAAATTGTGCTTATCGTCAAGTTACTTCACCACTGCCGTTTTTATTCGTCTTCCTAGAATTATCTATCACTATCCGAATGAAGTAAAATAAGATAATTTGTCCTTGTGCATGTCCTTTCAATGTTTATGTTTTATTTTTAAGTTACTGGTACAGAATGTATAAATAAATAAATAAATAAAATTGTATTTA
The DNA here is from genome assembly GCA_923060345.2 of Erebia aethiops. Taxonomy (NCBI): domain Eukaryota; kingdom Metazoa; phylum Arthropoda; class Insecta; order Lepidoptera; family Nymphalidae; genus Erebia; species Erebia aethiops. The sequence continues at coordinate 27,256,680 of OV281084.1, read as the reverse complement.
CTCGAATGTTTGTTTCAGAATCAGTTGTGGGACGAGTTCGAACTAGAGGACGCCACCTACGCCGAGTGCAGTATCAAAAACGCGAAGCACAGCTTTCAAGTTAGTCTCAAAATATTTCTTGGAATGTTAAATTCGAGTCTCACGCACCTAAATTTGGTCTACAGATAGGAGTTTGTTTCTTTAAACTTGTTTTTAGACATAAACAATAATGTAAATTGGTGAACTTAATACCTCGGGGTATTCTCTTTAGTTAACTTTTTGTAGTGGAGACGGAGTCTACTAATATAATCTTAATAATTTTAAACTTGCTATAAAAGTTCTGTACATAGAGAAAACTGGAAATGATGTTATTTTTAAATTGTGCACTTCACGTTTACTCTCTAAGATTTCAAACATAGCTTTCAGTAAAATTGTCTGGACCTAAACTCGAACTAAATTATAGTTGAAATAATGTGCGTTAATGTCCAATACTAAGCTTAAGCATATAAGGTCCAATTCAATCAAAATAATATATTACTTATAAAACTTGCCTATAATAATGTAGAATACAAAATTGTCTCTCTATCTGCTACGTTTTCACTTCCCATCTGACGAAATTTGATACAGACATTAGTTGCGTCTCGGAGTAATAATATGAACTACTTTTTAATTCTAAAAATCTCAAAGAGTTCCAACTTGCAACGTGATTCAATAACCTAAATCCACTCGGACAAAATCAGAGGCATTTTCTAGTAGTTACATAAAGGTATAAAAATTGCATTCATTGCAAAAATTTGACTACTTAAAAAGTTGAATTCATAAAATGTTATAATCCCACTAATGTTACTTTTCAGTTTTGTGCAAAGTTGACTTCTTAAAACGAAGAATTCTCGATTGAAATCCCATATTGCCTTGTTTCCTATTTTAGTTCGTGAATTACTTAATGAGCTTGCACGGTGTGTGCGAGACTTAAGAATATTCTGTCACAACCACAAGCTAGTCGGCGCTAGTGTGCGTTACTAAACAAGGGGTGACCTCGATGGGTGCCGTCAGTTTATTGGGTCACTACTGTGTTAAAATGTCACGGAAAGACTAGCGCGTGTAAAATAAACGCTGATTTCTGGCTAAAGGTGGCTATACAATCACTAGGTAAAAAAAATATGTACCTACATAATATTATGTACTTACGCACTAGCTGATGCTCGCGACTCTGTGCGCGTGGATTGAGGTTTTTCGTTTCCCGCGGGAACTCTTTAAAAATAAATAGAATAATAAATAAATAGATAAGAAGTAGCATATTTGTTATTTCAGATTATAATCTCTGTGCCAAATTTCATCCATATCTTTTCAGTCGTTATGGCGTGATTGAGTAACAAACATTTATCTATCCATCCATCCTTACTATAATATTAGTATAGACAACATAACTGCAAGATTGACCAACCTGCAATAACAAAAATATTGCGCATGGGCCATACTAAATAGCGCTTATTAATAGCTTTGCAACGGGCGCATAATAGGGGTTTTTAAGGGATGAGTATTACAAACAAACCTTTAATAGTATCTCACAAGAGCTTAGTAGTTATGCTTTTTTCTGAGCTACGGAAGTCTCGGTGAAAGAGTTTGACTCACACATGGACGGTTTCATAAATATTTAAGTGGCGCAGTCGGTAAGATCCGTCATCATCATCATCTGAACCCATCGCCTACCCTAAAGACAAGACTGCGCTCAGAATGACATTATCAGCTTTCGGAAGCGGTGGTAGAGTCTTGTCGACTTGTCTTGTCGAGCTAAGGGGGTCGCCAGTAGATAGTTAATCTTATCACTCTCTCAAACACTACGCTGATATATTAGATAGTAAATAGGTAGTGAACTTGGTGTAATGGAGCCTTTATCATTCGGTTGTCTGGAACTATTAACCTCTTGCATATCAAAGCTCGACGGGTGATGTCATTTTATTGGGTCACGAGCTCGTAAGTTCACGGGTATGAAGCTTTATTAATAGACTACATGATGCCCGCGTCTTTGTCCGCGCGTTGACGCGGTTGTTTTGATTCCCGCAGAAAATCAGTGAAAAATTTTCCGGAATAAAAATGACCTAGCCTTTGTCCTTCCTCAGGATTTCTCCCTTCCTTCTGTATCGGTAGAAAAGATGGGCTGGGAAAGCGTGGCAGACAGACAAGCACATAGACGGACAGATAGGACAGACATACATTCTTGCACATTTATAGTATTAGTATTGAAGTATATTGTGCCCACGACTTCATCCGCGTTTTTGATGACCTCTCGGGCGCACTGGTGAGCGAGTATTATAAGCGAGAGGTCCCGGGTTCGATCCCCGGCAGGGTCAATTTGGGAATTGAACTTTTCTGAATTTTCTCTGGTCTGAGCTGTAGTGCAATAAAAGAATGTCCTCAAACATTTGCCTGCAAGTCGGCTAGCACTGCGGCATGGTTAGATTAACGCGAGTTAACAGGTCACGCGAGCTGCGACCCTAATCAAAGCCAGCCTGTCCGGGGCTGTCAGGATTAATGAACCTCCCTTTCCCGTCCGACGTCCGTATTTCCTACGGCATTAAAATATATGATTAGCTGAAGTTCCTTGCTTTATAATCAACGCAATTTTAGCCTTTGGTTACAAAAGCCTTTCCAAGAGCAGGCTGTTAACGGGTCCCAATTAAAAGCGATTTTGAAAGATTTTTATTTGAAAACTGGGGTACTACCATAGCTTAAAGCAGTACCACTATAGTTGTACTATTTTAAAATAACAGCTTTATGGCACGTACCTTGACGTCCCTAAAATAAGGTTTATAATCCTAAAGCACGAACGTAAACAATCATACTAATATTATAAATGCGAAAGTGTGTTTGTTTGTTGGTTTATTGGTTTGTTGGTTTGTCCTTCAATCATGCTGCAATGGAGCAACGGATCGACGTGATTTTTGGCATGGGGATAGTTGAGAACCTGGAGAGTGACATAAGCTACTTTTTATCCCGGAAAATTAAGGATTTCCCGCGGGAATCAAAAAAACTTACACCACGCGGACGGAGTCGCGGGCATCCTTGGCCCAGTGGTGCGCGCTGTTGGCTTTAAAGCGGGAGGTTCCGGGTTCAGTCCCCGGTATAGTTAACTCAAATTGGGAATTAAAATTATCTTTAAGAATATTTTATGTAATTATAATTAAGAATATCCTCAGTTCTGGTCTGGTAGGAGGCTGAATTAATGACGCATTTAAGTTTGACGCGTTTATATTTCTTTTTATATTTTCTCAGCCGTAATTGCACGTCACATTATGTAGACTAACTAGGCCGCGACCTAAGCGCTTTGAACGCGCTAAAGAACACATTCATCAAAATTTAATGAAGCGAGCGAACGTGGAAAAATGGAGGATGCCTTTTTGACGCAACGAGGTCATAATTTGCTCTGCGGATTAGGTCCATAAAGGTGACGACTAGAGGTGTTTAATATAACACGTAGCGCAATATCATAGCGCGTTATTGTTCCATAGCGCGGATAACATGTTATGTGAGGAGCCGCCATGACGCTACGGCGTTATGTATATCACGCGATCGCGCGCTGCGCCTCGTAGCACTTGTAGCAGCGCCCGCTTGCCGGCAGCGCGCTGCCGCTGGCCGATGGTTATTCTCGCGTAACGCACTGTTGTGAGTGAACGTCATCGTTGCGTGTCGAAATTTAGCGTGCTGCAAGACATATCGCGCCTGCCGGCCGCCCACACGCTTTCTTTTAACAAGCTTTTAACACTACATAGCGTATTTAAATGCGTGTGTACGGGAGCAGGTGATATGGCTCGACCGTAACAAAGGATGATCATCCTTCCAAGCGGGTGTTGTGCTCGGGGACCACTGGTCCGACCGTTCATCGTTGGAGGTCGTAAATATAGCGTAATTCAGAGAACGCTTCGTTAGCGTGAGTTGGGCTCTTCGTGTTCATCGTGCGCTACTAGTAATGCCATCTATTGGATTATGTGCGGACTGCGAAGACCGCCACACGTGCTAAAAATTATAGTTTATAGTCCGTAGCGTGCTATGGATTTATAACAGTTTTGAACAACTCTAGTGACGACGCGTTTCCCATTCCCACCAGAAAGCGAGCACAGATTAAGTTACAAATGTGATAAACATAGACACAGGTTCTATTATTTTTTCTGTCCATCATCGCGTAACCAGTTTTTACCCGACTACGGCAAAGCCAAAAGGAAGGAGGAGGATGTTATAATTTTAGCAGTCTATGTGTGTCTATGTATGTTTGTGTATGTTCCACCGTCTAAAGCTAACGCCTAAAGTACTGAGCCGAATTTGATAAACGGGGTGTCAAAATTTTATAGTGTCATGGCCATGGGTGTCATTCGATTCGTTTTTGATTTTCCCCATAGATTAGGTTTCCTATGATTTTCCCATCATATTTTTGTCATTGGGATAAATTTCATGTGCCATGTTCCTTATCTTCTTCCTTCCTATTGTATATTTTTTATACGCAAATTGTTCTTGATTTAATGGAATTTACTACGGAAAGTGAAGTAGGTACTCTGCTATGGTTTCACATTTTTATTTACCTACCGAGTCTTTATGACGCAGCGTTTGATTGTGGTTTGATTCTGTGTGTGGGATGGAAAAAGAACGTTTAATTCAATATTCATAAAACACAATTTGAGGTTTTAATGAAGGTTAGACGTTTTAAAACGCAATACCTTTATTACATTCCACCCCACAAAGTTGTGGCGGTAGAAATGAAGGAACCTACCTTCATTTCTACCGCCACAACTTTGTGGGGTGGAAGGTAACCTACCTTCATTTCTGGTGGTAAAAGGGGTTATTATTATATCTCGATTCCGGACACGTACCTCAAACTTTTCAAAGTTTGTGCGTTTTGAGAAGTTAAATATCATTCATGACACATAGCGCCGAAAATTTTGAGGTGCTTACCCGGGGATTGAACCCACGACCAACAAAAATAAGAAGCTGGGCGCTATAAGACCACCAAGCTATCGCCGTTTAAAGATCCAGCCCCACTACAGAGGCGCGGCACGTAGAGGCAAGTATTCTTTGTATGAGTTTGTATGGAGCTGGGAGCACTTAAGCGTCGCGGCACGGAGATGCACTACGTTACGTAGCCCCGTTCATACTCATACAAATCCATACTAATATTAGAAATTCGAAAGTGTGTCTGTCTGTCTGCTACGCTTTCACGGCCTATCTGTTCAACCGATTATAATGAAATTTGGTATGGGGATAGTTTTTGTCTCGGGGAAGGACATAGTCTACTTTTAATCCCGGAAAATTAAAGAGTTCCTGCAGGAATCGAACAACCTCAATCCACGCGGACGAAATCGCGGGCATTATCTAGTAGGTAATATTTGCCGCTACGTGACGCGCCGCTCCATACGTCCCAAGTGGGGCTAGACGTTTACTTACCCTTAAAGCGTGTCTTCAAATAAATTGAGCATGATTAGTCACGAAAATCGTTTATTACGCTTAAAACTTCGGATCTCCGATCCCGGCACGTGACTTCGCCTTTTGTTAACGAATTTCAGCTTATCCCTGTGACTCTTGAACAAAAGTTACTAAAGGGTTACATGTGTAATCGAGTGAATTTTGACGACCTCTCTGGCGCAATGGTGAATGCTGTTGTCCCGGGTTCGATCCCCGGCAGGGTTAATTTAGGAATTTATAATTTCTAAATTTTCTCTGGTGTGGTGGCCTGGTGGGTGGCTTTGGCCGTGGCTAGTTACCACCCTGCCAGCAAAGACGTATCTCAAAGCGATATAGCGTTCCGGTTCGGCCTTTTAAAACGTGTGATTAGGGCTGTGGGTTTAATACTAACAGGTTAGCCCGTTACCATTTCAGAATACATCGTCACTTACCATCAGATGAGATCGCAGTCAAGGGCTAACTTGTAGTGAAAGTTAAAAAAAAACGTTCCATTTTCAATATAAATGTAAACGCCGTTAAAACTCGATCCCAAAGTGACATCTCGTTTACGTTTATGGTTTAGCTAAGACTATAAACTCGTTTGTTACCAAAATATTTGAGCCAACGCGGTATTCGTGTTGCTTTTTGTCCTGTGGCAGCGGAGAATGCAAACACGGTGCGAAATAGCCTGAAACACTATAATAACGGTTAGGGAGACTACGCGCGGAGGACTTTTTGTCGCAAAACTTTTTAACGCAGGGTCAATGGATTTACGTCTTCGAACATTGAACCAACAGGAGTAGAGAAGACACGCCTACCTATCAACTAAAGACAGAGTTCATATAAAAAGCAATAAAACTTCTTCTAGACAACATATTTGTTGCCCATCTTTCATGAATCGTTTACTTTAGAGGATTTCTACAACCTATCTAAATTTTGGACTTAATTTAAGAATTAACTTTTGATCCAACACGGTTCTCGTGTTGCTATTTGTCCTCTGGCAGCGGGGAATGCAAACACGGTGCGAAATAGCCTGAAACACTATAATAACAGTGATCCCTAACTGCGTGCGACAAAAAGTCCTCCGACTTTTTGTCGCAAAACTTTTTGTCGTGTCGACAATGATCACAGGACCAAAATGTCTATGGGTTTGTTTAACTGAGCTGATATTTTGTATACACGTGTAGTTTGTATGACAATGCATGGTTAGCTATGTGACGTCATAATAAATCCAATATGGCGGACTAGTGATATTTTATGCTCCCTCATAATATGGATATGAATTAAGAATTTGCTGAGTAGAATTTAGAATATGCAAGGCAAAATAATAAAATGTTAAGACTAATATCTGTACCCATATTCCGGCAAATAAAATATTATTTATTTATTTATTTATTTAGAATACGAAAAATAAAAATACGTCACACTAATTTAAATACAGTGGAAGAAAAGCTAGTTTTACCCGACCGTAACAAAAAGAAGGGTGATGAATTCCCTAATTGACCTTACCTCGATTCGAACCCTGGACCTCCCACCACAAGGGATGTCGTCAAACCTCTAGGATATTATCGCTATATTATTTACATAAGTAACACCGAAGAGCATGATCTATGTTGCTAAGTAGCTCCAAGCTATTTAGGTAATATTACAGTGTAAGCAATAACAGTATACTAACGTAGCTCCGTGCCACGCGAAACTAGAATATACGTGGTAGCAACTCTAATGTAAATTTATATCACAGTCAGACAACGGAATATATTTACCCTGTAGTTATTTCAATACCCTAAGCACTCTTTCTCTCTCTCTTATCATCCCTAATGCCGGCTCACTACTGAGCACGAGTCTCCTCTCGGAATGAGAAAGGGTTTGGCCTTAGTCCACCACGCTGGCCAAGTGCGACTTGGCAGACTTCACACACCTTCGAAGACCTTGAAGAATGCTTGGGCGTGCAGGTTTTCCTACACCGTTCGAAGCAAGTTATAATTATTTAATTTCCTCAAATGCACATAGCTTAAAAAAGATGGAGGCGCGTGCCCGGGGATAGAACCCGCGACCCCGTACAGAAGGTCGGGTGTCTTAACTACTAGGGTATCACCGCTTCACTGTCGTCACTCCTCGATCACCCTATCACCCTAAGTACAGTCCAAACAAACTTATCTGAGCCGGTGGCCAAAATTAGAACTTATTTTTATGCCTGTTTAGTTTTTGTTTTTATTTTATTCTACTACACTAGCGACGCTGACACCGGGTCAGATAATATTGACGGTTTGACACAAATCCCACAAAAGCAACTCGTGTGATGTCACTCACCCCTGTGAGAACAAAGTTACTTTCACTATTCTATTAAAAAAATTAAGAACAAATTAAATAATACGAATGTGAAACTTCCGTACTGCATTCGAGTCGTCGACATTTACTAATTACGACGCGGCTCTTTCCCAAGATTTGGAAGTTTCCAAAATGGTACTATGTCTCTCTTCGTCTGTACTAGAGGGAAAGAGAGTTTAGTCCTTGTATATGGCGAACGGTTTTTCCAGAAAACATTATAGTTCTGACTCGCTGACTGAATTCTGCAACTTCACTGCAACTGAAATGCTAAGTGCGTAAGTTCCATCCATTTCCTCGCCCTAACAGAGCAACGGATCGCCTCGATTTTTTGCTGGAGATAGTTATAAAGACCTAAAGGCTAATTTTGTTGAAAATTTTGCATGTATGCCTCTAATTCTCTATAGGAATTCATATTTACATTCTAGCATTAAATTAAGAAGAAACACCAAAAGAATCATTACAGAATCTAGCTTTGGGAGGATGTCGGGGAATAAATTCGCACCCACGTACTTGATCTATGTTGGTAAGAAGCTCCAAGCCATTTAATATTACACAGGGCAAAGGGCTATATAGAACTTAAGATCACGCTCCTTACACCATAAAAAAGGTTGAAGATAGCTAGCGTAATTCGCAGAGAGTTACACGAGTTCACCAAAGCTGGGTTCAGCTATAATAATTTCGAAGCTTAAAATTATCAGTCGCTAAAACGCTTTTTCTTTTTCATTATTTAAGCTTTTCGCTGTTTGGATGCAATGACAATTTAAACTCAAAAATACACAATTAAACTTTCAAAAATTTAGTAGTGCTGTCACAAATGTACAGAATGGCGGACACCAGGCGTAAAATTTCGTATAGGACGTTATGACGGCGAAAGTATTGAAACAACCCTTTTTCCTTCCTCCTTCCTCAGACCTCCATTTTGAGCCTAACTTTTTTTTTCACATTCCGTTGCGTCGTCGTGCGTCGTTAAAAAACGCGGATAGCCTGCAACCTGCAACCGGAAATACCAAGTTTTTTGCTGGAAAAGGTTTGCATCCCCTTTAATAATATGAATTTATAATCTCAATCAGACTACGGAATATACTCTCCCTGTGGTTGTGTTAATATTTACGTGGCCTTGTTGCTATATAAAGAGAATAGTGGCGTGAAAAGTGGAAGCCGGCTTCAGCGGGGTTACATTTCTACGCTCATTAAGCAAGACCACAGGTATACTGTGAGAATGCTTAATGAAAGTCTTGAAAGTTTTGGCTTTGTATTTAAGTCAGATACTTTTAGTCATGTCTTGCCTTCATAATTCGACTGACTATCCGTGCTAATGTTATAAATCCGAAAGTGTGTCTGTCTGTCTCTCTGCTACGCTTTAAGGCCCATCGTTTCAACCAATTTTGATGAAATTTGGTACAAAGATAGGTTGTCATACGAGGAAGGACATACTACTTTTAATCCTTGAAAATTAAGGAGTTCCCGCGGGAATACAAAATCTTAATCCACACCGACGAATTCGCGGTCATCATCTAGTATTTTTTTTTATCCACTACAAGTTAACCTTTGACTACGATCACACCTGATGGTAAGTGATGATGCAGTCTAAGATGGTAGCGGGCTAACCTGTTAGCACGGCAGTTATATTAAACCCATACCCCTAGTTTCTACACGGCATCGTACCGGAACGCTAAATCGCTTGGCGGCACATCTTTGCCGGTAGGATGGTAACTAGCCACGACCGAAGCGTCCCGCCAGGCCAGACCAGGGAAAATTCAGAAATTATAAATTCCCAAATTGACCCTGCCGGGGATCGAACACGGATCGTCCGCACGTTGAGACAACAGCGCTCAACCCTGCGCCACGGAGGTCGTTTTATTGAGAGTTTGTTTACTTAAGAGGCTTTCTAAATTTCAGTTAGTACTTACTAGCTGATGCCGGCGACTTTTTCCGCGTGTTTTAAACACTCCTTAATTTTCCGGGATAAGAAGTAACCTATATCAATCTCCAGGTCATCAACTATGGTCCCATGCCAAAAATCACGTCGATCCGTTACTCCATTGCGGCGTGATTGAAGGAAAAACCAATAAACCAACAAACCAACAAACAAACACACTTTTGTAATATTAGTGTGATAATAAGTATATGGTATGATGACATGGACTTAGGTTAACGAATAGTTAGGTATAAGTTAATAAATGAGCGACATTTCACCCGACAAGGGGTTGATTCCACGTTCCATCCAATTCGCTTATGAAAACACACACGCATTATTAATGTGGTTTCGATTTGTTTATACTGTCAGTTTATATACTGAATGAATGCTAATTGGATTCTGGCTGTGAGGTTAGATAACGACTAAAATTCCGCAAAGCAATTTGTAGATGGAGTCACAAAAGTTTGTATTAATTTATTATGCCTACATTTTTTTTATCCACTACGTGCTAGCCCTTGACTGCGATCTCACCTGATGGTAAGTGATGATGCAGTCTAAGATGGTAGCGGGCTAACCTGTTAGGGGCATTGTAGTTATCTTGAACCCATATACCCCTTCGGTTTCTATACGGCATCGTATCGGAACGCTAAATCGCTTGGCGGCACGTCTTTGCCGGTAGGGTGGTAACTAGCCACGGCCGAAGCCTCCCACCAGACCAGACCAGGGAAAATTCAGAAATTATAAATTCCCAAATTGACCCTGCCGGGGATCGAACCCAGGACATCCGCACGTTAAGACAACAGCGCTACACACTGCGCCACGGAGGTCGTCAAAACATATCGGTAGGCATAACGTTTAGTAACGTAATCGTTTAGTTGATAGAATACTGATTGCGACATAACAGGCTCAATCCAGTATTCTATCAACTAAACGATTGCGATGTCCTTATTCGTAGCAAAAAAGTATGGCTTGGGAGGATTACTTTTAAGATAAATTAAAAGTAAGGTTTTTCTTAGGAAACAAGGCTGCGCTTAACTACATGCACGCATGCGATGTAAGCATATGATGAGTCTACTCACTATATTCACAACGATGCCGAGTTATGTTACATAATGATGCGGGAAAGGTGCTTTGACAGATACAACATTTTCTAAAAAATCTGTTGTAACCAATGACCTTCTTTGGTTGTATCTTATCTCTCTCTAACTACGTAGTTTTCTATCATCCTGTCCCAACTAAACCAAAGTTTAACTGGAACTTCCCTCTGTCCTCTACGTATTAGCTTTCCTTTTTACATTTTATTTTATGTACGTAAAGACTAAAACAAAAATTGAATAGCTGTCAAAAATATGTCACTATTGTTACAGGTAATAACAGCAAGCCGTTGCCTAGTGCTGTCCGCGGACAGCCGCGGCGAGATGGAGTCGTGGGCGAGCGCCCTACGCGGCGCCCTGCACCGCGGCGCCGACGTCGCCGACCTCGTCGCGAGCTTCGCGTCTGGTGACCACCACTGGTATGTGCCTCTCTGACACTCTATATACGAGCGAGCAAGACAACTAACAACACGAAATGGAGTCGTGGGCGAGCGCCCTACGCGGCGCCCTGCACCGCGGCGCGGTTATTTTAAGCTACGAGCAGACATAAAGGGAAAATAAAATGGAAATGAAAAAGAAACGTTTAAATGTAGGTATATTTTTCTTAACACAAGTGGCAAGTAATTGCTCATCTGGTTATGTCGCTCAGTGTAACATCTAATTCGGAATCGTCGTATCTTCTGGCGGAATAATTTAATACGCACCCGTGCCCTACGGCTATAATCTTATCTGCAGAGAGAAAGTAAGTACGTATAAAATATGTATAACAAGATAATGCCCGCGATCTCTTTAGTTTTTCCGGGATAAATAGCCTAATCATACTTATATTATAAATGAGAAAGGGTGTTTGTTTGTTGGTTTGTCCTTCAATCACGTCGCAACGGATCAACTTGATTTTTGGCATGGCTTTAGTTGAGGACCTGGAGAGTGACTTAGGCTACTTTTTATCCCGGAAAATTAAGAAGTTCTCGCGGGAATAAAATTAAACCACGTGGAGGAAGTCGCGGGAATGAGCTAGTTCAAGGTATAAGCAATCTAGTTTCCAAATTTCAGCCATATCGGTTCCGCTGTTGTGGCGTGAAGGAGTAACAAACATCCAAACTTACATTTAAACTTTAAGGTTTATAAGAGGTACATGATAAGATAATCTATACTTCTATAGTTACTTAATCAGTTCAGAATAGCTAAACGGATCTGGATGAAAGGCACAGAGATAGATTAAAGTCTAAATTGGAAAATTAAAGAGTTCCCGCGGGAACCAAAAAACCTCAATCCACACGGACGGGCATCGTTTAGTTAGTATTATGTATATGTCACCGTAAGATTGTAAAAACCGTTAGATTATAATATAACGTTTTTTATCTCGATAGATTATAAACTTTCGACAGATTGTGAACCGTAACATACTGCTTACAATTTAACGCGTTATTTTTCGGTAAATTGTAATATATTAGGTATATTAACCCGATAGAACCTAAGCGCCCGGCCGCACTAACCTATAGATCGCGCGCGAGTTGAATGCAGAGTAAATGTATGGTGACACTTACATTTACTCTGCATTCAACTCGCGCGCGAACTGTACACAAGAAAACGTAAAAACAATAAATATTTCATAAATTAATACTCAGAACATTGAACGGTTCACACTCTTTCGACAGTTTATAATCTAGCGTGATAGAAACCGTTAGATTATAATCTAACGGATTTTACAATCTTACGGTGGCATATAGTATATGAGATAAAATTCTTGCGCTTCCTTAATACTCCTACAAATCAACATCAGCGCTTTGAGTGTAACTTTTTATTTGATCAAGTCCTCACTCGACTCAGTGATGCCAATATTCCTTATCCAAGAGATTTTTGATTAGATGATATATCTGACGAAAAACGTACTGAATGTTCGATGACGCTGTCGGTCCCAGGTTCGATTCGCGGCAGGGTCAATTTAGTAATTTACAATTTCTGAATTTTCTCCGGTCTGGTCGGGTTTGAGGCTTCGGCTGTGGCGAGTTACCACTTTAGCGGTAAATGCGTGCTACCGAGCTCGAAAATATAACACACCCATAAAAAAACATCTTAGCTTAACACATACGACATATTACAAAAACACAAACCTAACAAACATCACAGCTTAGCAAATACAACATTTTACAAAAACAACACACGAAATAAACATCTCAGCTTAGCACATACGACATTTTACAAAAAAAAACACCTACACACCTTAGCTTACTTACGCAGACTGACTTTGACTAGGATATTCATCAATCACAGCAGGAACAGAAGCGAAACTGACGGCAAAACCTTGACAAAACCTGATCATCAAAAGGATGATTTCAGAAATCATGACACTCAGTCATCTATATACATTGACACATTAACGAACTACATCGGGAAGTTTGTTTATTCTATCACACTCAATCACTCGACGCTATGTTTACGTAATTAGAGCCTTAGCACATACGACATTTACACGCGGCTGAAGCGTGAACTCTTCGAATCATACTTCGTACTAATATTATAAATGCGGTAGTGTGTTTGTTTGATGGTTTGGTGGTTTGTCCTTCATTTTTTGCATGGGCTTGGTTGAGGACCTAGTGAGTGACATAGGCTACTTTTTATCCCGGAAAATGAAGGAGTTCCGATGGGAATTCAAAAACTTATTCCACGCGGACGAAGTCACGGGCATCAGCTAGTTTGTGAAATTTGTGAACCATTGTAAATAAAAACATTTTACATAGTAGGCACCGATTTTATTGCGCTTTCACTTTATACCAGCAAAACATACTTGCAGAAATATACTGATAAACACCAATCATAAATAAAAGTCTTTGTCTTGAGTGACTGACAGACTACTTTCTTACAGCCCAAATAGCTGCACGTACTCGTAGCAATTTGAAATATTGAGAGAATATCCCTAGAAGTAAGGTGCTCAAGGGATCCTACACTAAGGAAGGATTTTTTAAAATTCTAACCACAAGAGGGTTAAATAGGGGGTGAAAGTTTGTGTAAAAGTCCGTTTTTTTTCAAGTTTTATCCATGAAACTTTGTATTTGGGCTTTTGGGAAAAAATGAAGTAATATAGTTACAAGTTAAATGGATTTTTTAAGAACCTGATTCATAGCCGCATGCGATCTAACAGTGCTAATGTAACCATAATGTAAACAGGTACACAGCAACCCACGCCCGGCCGACGTTTTGCAACGTGTGTCGCGAGGCGCTCGGCGCGCTCGGCACCGCGCACGCGCTCGCCTGCGAACTGTGCAAGTACAAAGCGCACAAGCGATGCGCTGCGCGCGCGCCGCCATCTTGCAAATGGAGCACGCTCGCCTCGCTCGGCCCGCACGTCGTCGAGGACCAAGACGGGGTAAGTTTCGCCAAGGAACAAGATACTTAATTCGCTATGATCCACCAGCAGGACTAGCATGCGTACGAGTGAAATTATGTCTACCCGTTATCTCTATTTATCTACCGAAGCTAACATGATTACTTGTCTCGTTACGTCAAAAGTAGAGATAAAAGAAATATTTCTTATCTGTGGTGTTTTTCTCTATGAACCCTACATGCAGACTATTATTTCCTTGTAATATACCGGATTTTGTGCATGTACCCTAACATAAACGAGAAATTAGCCGGCATCGGCAATATCTCTCTCTCGTCACGTGATATCTCGTTGTGCGCATGTTAAGCCTTCTGGACGCAGCGTGCGATATGCAGCGCCCAATAAGCAAGCATTACACACCGCACCATATAAATCTTCCAAAACGCTCAACATAGGATTCTCTGTCGCTCTCTATACGAGCGAGATAAGCCGCTGTGCAAATACAAAGCACGCAAGTGATGTGCCGCCGCCCTGCAAGTGGAGTGCGCTCGCCTCGTTTTAAGACGGGGTTACTGACAGCGATATCATACAGAATAGGTCCCGCTACTGCCTCTCTACCACTATCTATACGAGCGAGCAAGATAGCAGCAACAGCAGCTGATAGAGCTACGACGAGATAGAATCGTAAGTGAAAGCTCTACGAGTTGCCTTGTAGAAGGCAACGCGTAGCTTTCGCTCATGACTCTGTTGTTGCGAAAAAAAGTTTACGCCTCGGTGCAAGATTGTGAAAACATTCACAACGTGTTTACCTCGCCGTCGTTCTCGAACGCAAGTGCGATGGCATCTAACGACTGCGATGAGTCGTGGGCGAGTGCTCTATGTACTGCCACAGAATAGGTAATAGTACGTGGTACTGCTTAATTCGAGTTCGTTTTACTATAACTTAAAGAAATAAAGAAAAAACATTTAGTCACACCATTGTGCCACAAAGTACAATCAATACCTGGTGGTTTATGGTTTAAGATATTTATTGTCTCAGAATGAATTTTACAATTCACATATTTGAGACCGGCCATTACGTAATAAGAACAAGATTTAGCTTTTTTTTTTTTCATGTAATACTGTGTCTGTAAAACTATGGGTTGTAACTGCCTGAAAATAAAAATATTATTATTATTATTAGCATGTTGCGCTCAACATCACATTCAATTAAGACAGGATTAAGTTTACTATAATTATAACACTTTAATATTACTATAATTTACAACAAACATACAATTCTAAACAAAATATCAACTCAATTTCTGTTAAATTTATAATGAGAGTAGTCTTAAGCATTAGCTGTACCTTAAGGTAAATGTTAAGGTAATATTACGCAAATATATGTTTAGGAAACGATAAAAAAAATTGCAAACAAGAAAAGTAACCTGTAACCGGTTTGGATAAATTGATAAATCGTATCAAAGTCTTATTTACTGTCGTATTTCATTACACAAAATCTCGACAACACGCGAATCTATAAACAGGAAAAGATTTTTCAGTTCCAGGAAAAGTTGGTCCAACTTACATTTTCATTACCTTTAATAGTATTTTCCTCATAAAATGAAAATGGGCTGCAGTTTTGCCGCCATGCGAGTACGATTTCATGACCTTTATTATCTTCTAACTCGAGATCGTTGAAAAGATTCCCTTTGTCTAAGTGCCCTAGTTTTTCCCACTTGATTCTATAGTCAGAGAGCTGGTATACAACATTTTTAAAAAAATGCTAGATTTTTTTTTATCCACTACAAGTTAGTCCTTGACTGCGATCTCACTTGATGGTAAGTGATGTTGCAGTCTAAGATGGTAGCCGGCTAACCTGTTGGGGGCATGGAAGTCATATTAAACCCTTTTCGGTTTTTACACGGCATCGTACCGGAATGCTAAAACGCTTGGCGGGAGGTCTTTGCCGGTAGGGTGGTAACTATCCACGGCCGAAGCCTCCCACCAGGCCATACCAGGGAAAATTCAGAAATTATAAATTCCCAAATTGACCCTGCCGGGGATCGAACCCGGGACCTCCGCACGTTAAGACAACAGCGCTCAAAAGTGCGCCACGGAGGTCATCAAAACTAAGGATCAATTACACCATCGATGGTTATGGTAAAAGCTAAATTGCGCAGTTGCAGCAAGGATGCCATTTATTGGGGCTGATTCTGTATAACACAATCTCTAAACTAAACTAAAATGGCAGCTTTAAATCTAGTTCTGTCCCTTTCCGTAGGAAGTATTATGAAAGGGTTAGCAATATTTGTAATGCTCTAATTTTAGTTTAGTTTAGAGATTGTGCACTACAGAATCAGCCCCAATATGTATACCTATTCCACTACAACTCCGAATATAGATTGGTTCCGAGGACCCAAATAAAATTTTCAGTAGATGAGAGCAAGTTTGGAGTTGGAGACGCCCATAAAAAGTTTAAAAATAATTGTTTGCGCTTATATTCTGAAATTAAATCTCTATTTTGTTTTGAAACCTAAAACTTAAGTATATCACATGAACAGTTATTAAAAGTACTTATTTACTAGATCCTGATTTCCCGTTTGTTCTAAGTAGTGAGGATCGATTTCTGTTGACAGCTTGTTTCGCTCACACTTGATTGAATTTAAAACTACAATTTCATACAATTAAATACATAAATTCTTTATTGGTCCAAATAACATAAATACACATAACTTCTGCAATATACAAAGATTAGACTCATATAATATTCTATAATAATAGTAGTTACAAAACGAAATAGCTACATACAGAAAACCTAGAGATAGGTGTAGAGCTGTGTTTTAGGCGACAATTTCTTTCGCAGGGGTCGACTTCCTCAAATATTTGATTGGAGGTCGTTAGTGATGCCGCTCTAAGTCTCCAAAGTGCTCAGTCCACCGTTGGACGGAATGGTCACAAGTTGTAAACTATTTCGAAATCTGACTCAGTAACCAATCTCCAATAAAATTGCATACTTGAAGATATTTTAATTTTGTGTACAATTTTAGTATTTTTGAATTTAACATCTTATTGTGGAACAAGGAGGATGGTGAATAAATATCCTTTGTTATTAGATTTTTTTCTATTTAGATACCTACTATCCATTTTTATCAGCTCTCGGTCTATGTATCTATGCGCTCCACTTTTTCCCCACTTAATCCTATCGTAAATAATATTATTAATCTCAAAAGCAATCGAATCGGAATCGATGGTCGCCATCGATAGCCCAATGCTCGTAATTCATTTTATGGCGCAATAATTCGATAACGACTATTTTATAGCGCTTCGCGTCTGAAGTGACGCTGTTCATCGCTTATCTATTTAATTGGCGCTATTTTTAACGTTTATGACTAATTAGGGCAGATTTCCGTTAAAATCCATACTTTTTTTTAAATCCACTACAAGTTAGCCCTTGACTGCGATCTCACCTGATGGTAAGTGATGATGCAGTCTAAGATGGTAGCGGGCTAAACTGTTAGGGGCATAGCAGTTATATTAAACCCATACCCCTATTCGGTTTCTACACGGCATCGTACCGGAACGTCTTTGCCGGTAGGGTGGTAACTAGCCGCGGCCGAAGCGTCCCACCAGGCCAGACCAGGGAAAATTCAGAAATTATAAATTCCCAAATTGACCCGCCGGGGATCAAACCCGGGACCTCCGCACGTTAAGACAACAGCGCTACACACTGCGCCACGGAGGTCGTCAAAAACTTACTCGACTACTCGTGTTAAAATGCAAAAGTGTGTCCGTCTGTCAGTTCATTAGCTTTTCGTGACCAATCCACAACGGTGGCGACGGAAATAAGGAATTCCCGCGGGAATTAATACAACTTAAACCACGCGGCTGAAGTCGCGGGCATCAGCTAGTTATAAATATACGCGCAAATAATTGGTTGGGCTAATATTTTTATGGAAACAATTCTTGAGAGAGTATTTTTAAGAAAATAGAAATAACTTTTAGTTAAAAGGCTTCGTGAATTTTTAAGAATTGTCTTTGGAGAAGTTGAAGCCAATTAAATAAACCGGTCAAGTGCGAGTCAGACTGGCACACTAAGTCCAAGATCTATAGAGCATACTTTGACTTAGCTCAGACTTAAGACAAAACGAGGCAGAACTATGTTACTCACATAAGTTCATCTCGTTTTATCTCTAAGTACCTATAGTCCGAGCCAAGTCAAAGTACGCTCTATAGATTTCAGCATCATCACCATGATTCAAGGTCAGCTATAGATTTCTAGGTTCTAGGTTCTAGTTTCTATAGGTTTTGATTTAGGTACTGCCGAATGTCAAATTACTCAAAATATGTAATTTAAATGACCGTATTTTTTTATTCCGTTGTCTTAGATATTTAATTATTCTACAGCTCCAAAAGAAAATAGAACTTAGTATTTGATATTAATTTCAACTTGATACCTCTACGCGTTCCTGAGAAAATGGGTCCAGACAGACAGACAGACGGACGGACAACGGAGTGATACTGTAAGGGTCCCTTTTTTCGTTTGAGGTGCGGAGCCCTAAAAAGATTCCACAAACTTTTTAAATCTGTAGATATACCTTCGCTGCTTTGAGATAATTTTAGATATGCGAGTGAGTGATTCTGACAAGCGAAATGTAATTAGCGACAAGATTTTGCTTTTAGGCGCTTCTACTATCTTGTCTGATCCCTTTAATAAGTTGCTGACAAAGGAACGTGAAACAAAAGATATGAGAAGAACCACAGCGTAACTAAATATACATCTATACAGTCGGTCGACTTACGTACAATTGACAGACCCGGCTACCTTGACAGTTGTAGCACCTACACCTATGGTTAACACTTTGAGAGGTAGGAAACTGCAAACGACATTAAAATTACAGAATTTTGAATTGAAGAATCTTAAGGAGCTCCTTAGATATAGATTTTGTATTGAAAAAACTAATGATTAAGCAAGTCTGAGGGCGGCAGTTAATTATTCGCTGAGAGGAAAGAAACTGCAGATGACTATAAAATGACAGAATTGAATATACAAAATCTATACTTAGGAGTTCCTTAAGTAATGATTAAGCGACTCTGAGTGCGGCAGTTAGTAATTTTTATTTATTTTGTAAGCAAAATAATAAATTAATGCTCGATTTGTCCGCAGACCATAATAATGCCTCACCAGTGGCTCGAGGGCAACCTGCCCGTGGCGGCCAAGTGCGACATCTGCGACAAAACCTGCGGCTCTGTTCTAAGGTTAGTGGACTTTAATAGACTAGTATTGTGATCGATTTGTCGATAGAACCACGTAGCACATAATTAAAGAGAACAGTGAAAGAAAGGTAGACATGTGATCGAATATTATTTGAAATGTAATAATGCTAAACTAGTTTAGGGAACCCTACCCTTGACGGCCAAGTGACCGTCTCCGCGCGCCTCCGTTCTAACTTTTAAGGTTAGTGGACTGTAAAAGTTAGGTTTGTGGACAGTACTAGTAAGGTTTGCGATCGATTTGTCCGTAGAATATAATAATGCCGCACTAATGCCTTTAGGGCAATCTTGTCATGGTGGCCAAGTGCGATCACGTTTGCGACAAGAACTGTGGCTCCGTTTTGAGGTTAGTGGACTGTAAAAGTTACACTTGCGATCTACTTATTTATATGAGAACCGCACTAGTGGCTTTAGGGCAACCTGCCCGTGGCGGCCAAGGGCGAAATATGCGACAAGACCTCAAATTTCGTCGAGTACTAATTATAATTAGTTATAGGTGCTATCACGCCCTTGCTTTTGTGTATTCTGATTGTATGCATAATTTTAAAGGTAGGGATTGCTAATCTACTCCTATATCTATAATTTTCTATACAAATTATAAATGCGAAAGTTCGGATGGATGGATATATGAATGGATGGATGGATGGATGTTTGTTACTCAATCATGGCCGAACGGCTGAACGAATCTGGACGAAATTTGGCACAGAGGTAGATTATAGTCTGGTTACTGTTTATCCCGGAAAATTAAAGTGTTCCCGCGGGAATCAAAAATCCTCACTTCACACGGATGAATTCGAGGGCATCAGCTAGTTTTTCATAAAGATTTTCCTCGTCCCGAAAAGAAAAAGTGGTACTTTTACTTTTTTTGCATGTAAATGAGTGTATACCTTTGTACTTTTGTTAGGTCGAGTTATTAATCATTAATTAATATTAGGTCTCAAAGTGCGTGTTCGATAGGTGTTATTGAAGCTCATTCGAATGTGTGACCTAATTATATAGTCTACAGGGTGTTATTTTGAGTGGGGCCAGTGAACCGCGAACTAAAATTGTAATCATTGTTATCTACTACCTATGTATTCGACAGTAATTACACTGAGGAGTCAATGCACTCCAGAAATTGACACCAATTCGACGAGGACGATTTATAAAAGCACTTCAAGTAAGTTTATTTGAATATAAAACATTTTTGAGGTTAAGTTTGATTTTGAAAAAGCAAGGTGCGCGCTTTAGTTGAGGAAACAAGTAGAGTCATGTGTAGTCTAGTTTTACCCATAATATGTGGAAAAGTAAACGAAATCCTTCTTAGCGAAACTCGTTTCTCGGAAAATCTTTAATGTCATCAATATTAACGGAACCTACGGGCAACGCTTCAAATTTCTAGGTCCAAGTGAGCAAATTAATCAGGACTTTTATATATCTAAGTATGAGAAAAGAAATGTTTGGAAGGCTAAAATAAAAGCTCTAAATACTAAGCACTAGAAAGCACTACATGATAAATCTTAGTTCGATCTTACGAGATGAGTATTTACATTCAGTGTTAAATAACTTTCGCCGCAAAGGTCATCGAACCGCGCACCTATTTCTGTTCTCACTCAAACTTATTTATAGGAAAATCTAAATCGAATTCACGTAATCACGTGACCTACCGTTCTAATGCAGGCATCCTGTATCTATATAACCGGGCTGATATCTGAAACCGACGACCGTGAATTGGATTTCTTTAAGGACAGGTTCCGTCTTGCAGGGGAACTTTTACATAATGGGTGGTGACTTATAAAATATTCCTAGTGCAGTGGAATTGTCTTGTTGTCTATGTATGTGACAGTTCCTAGCTTTTAAAAGGTCAGAGGCAACTTCTTCCTCAGGGCGCCCCTGTGAGGTTGTGATTAGAAGCCAGTTCCGGCTGACGTTTGACAACACTATAGTCCTACCAATTTATCTGGCCCGATGGCCAAAATTGGAACAATTTTTAAGCCTGCTTAGTTTTTATTTTTCATACATACTAGCAACACTGTCACCAGGATAAGTTTGTCGGACCCCGGACCATATACTTATCAGACGCGTGTCGTATCGCCTTGTGTCTTGTCTCTCTCTATATTGTTTGAAACCGATATTTTTATTTAGATTCAAAAGATAGAAATACACGTATTATTAGCTTTTGCATCTAAATTAAAAAGAAATAGATGATGGTCCAGTAGCCTGCAGTCTTAAAGTTCAATCGTCTATAATAAGCGTTTTAAAATTCTAGTACTTACCTACTAAATTTATTTTTCAAATCTTGAAGGATACTTTAGGCACACGTGTGGGAAGGCATGCCGTATGTAGGTTAGGTTAAGTGGAATTTCGCGTTGAATTGCAAATGCATTTCACACGGGTACGGTGACCAAACCCTGAAATGGAAAACCCGGACATTGTATTGGGCTCTAGGGACTTTTATTCCTAAAAAAAGATGTCTAGTGTTCTTTATAATAGCCTAATTTGTTTTTAATGCTGGCCACTTACCCATTTAAAGTCACAGCTTGGATGTTGCCCCCTCCAATGTCTTCGAGCCCTAGGGCTCATTTCTCGGCGACGCCTAGCGTTCGCCCAACCCCTCGGTGACGCTGTAGCGGTCAGTATGGCCTGAGCAGCATACTCAACTTTCTTCATAAATTTAAAATTTAAGTATTATTTTTTCATGTTTTACTGTCATAAGGTTTGAAAAATCATATTTATTTGTAAAATTTCAATTTAATACACATAAATAAAAAAGTATGTGTGTACAATTCACACACGGCAGAAGTGAAAGTCATAGTCGTAAGTCATAAATATTTATTCAATTTAGGTAGATACACTACACTTATCGACTTATTCAGTTTAAAAATAATCATAAATCATAAATCATAAATCATTTATTTTGCGAAATTGTGGGTGACAACAGTTCTTTACAAGGTAGAAACTTCCCGTACACAATCTACTGTCAGAGACAGTGTGCAAAAATATGTTACATTAAATTAAAAATTAACTTACTTCATTACAATATAAAATTTAAAGTCAATATGTTTGTTTACTCTGGTATAAAATAAAAAATAAAAAATTACATGGTCCAAGTTAAAATTATAAGCTGCTTAATTTTACAAAGTTATTAACAAAAATTACAGTAATGTCAATTTAAATATTATTCAATAATTATGGATAATGTTATTATATTACCTCAGATCTACCAGGCAGCACTAACTTATAAGGAAAAGAACAACATTTCTCTTTAATAATAAAGGTGCATATACAGATTACACATCACATAGTCAGAGGAATTTCGCTATCTCCGATATATTCGCTAACGCTATAGTAATTTTTTTTGTTGAGAATTGTGAAAATCACTCTTTTAAACTTTGTTATTGGTAGCTTTCTATAGCATTCCGGTAACTTATTAAATAGGGATATTGCCATACAGTAAGAGTTTTTAGAGTACAGAGCTAACCTTCTTGATGGGACCCAAAGTTGGTTTTGTGGCCTGTTCCTCCTGATTCTTGAAACCTCATTATTATTACAGTACATTTCATTTACTGTTGGGAACAAACTAGGATATTTTTTCACAAATAGAAGCATTTCGTATATATACAAACATGGTAGGGGCAGTATATTATTTTCCCTAAACAGAGGTTTGCAGCTGTCCAAAGTTTCAGCTCGACATATAGACCTCACACAAGCTTTCTGTTTAATAAACACCTTTGCTGAATTCGTTGAGTTACCCCATAATACTAAGCCGTATCGTAGCAGCGAAGAAACATATCCATGATAGGCTAGCAAAGCCGTTATATGATGATAATAATATGGTGTAATCGTAATATGATGGTGATAATCTGTTACGGTATCTTAAAACTAAAGCTACGAGGGTTCCATACGCGCCCTGGTCCGAGAAGAGCCCACAACAAACTCAGCCGGGTTCTTTTAATTTATTTATTTTTGTTGAAACTATTGAAATTTCAGAAAAGTAGCCTACGAGAGAATAAAATAAATATAACTTGTATTCTATCTCATTATCTCGCAGGCTAAATCCTATTATTAATATGTTTGTCTTTTTGGTGTCGCTTTTTGTTTCATCGGAATATTCAAATCACAACGATTCTAAAGAAGTTTCACTTCAAAAGCCGCACTGGCCAGACAGTCACATTTTGGCCGGACACGGCCATAAAAGCCAAGACTTGTCCGACTAAACCCGGACGCGTGGCCACACTACGCACGGGTGACGAGCGAGGTCTAACGCCTAGCTGAACAAGCACTTGAGGCGTTACGCTTATGCACTGAAATACACCTCTCTATAAAGGTAGAAACAGACTGACTGACATATTAACACCGCTGGTATAGTACGCGTCACGTAAAAAGAACGCTGAGGGGCAGTGTAGGGGACGTGTCTGATCTATGATTTTAGCGTAATCTCAGCTCGGGAAGCATGGTTCAGCTGACAAGCCATTAGCGTACGCGCAGAGGAATACTGGCGGAGCGGTCCCCCGTCGCCCCCCCTTCATACCACTACTTTGATCGGTAAATCGCTCAGTGCGCAGGTGAACAGCCAGCGTTCTTTTTACGTGACGGGACGTGTACTAGAAACTTCAGATTTCACATGTACGTTTTGTACACACGCGAATCGCCCTCTAAGGAAAGGGTTTTCAAAAGTACCTCGCACCCCAATGATAACAAGCGACGTGAACTAGTTTTCATTTCTTCATGGAAATAGGTGTGGAAATTCAATCTCCTTGAATACTTACATTTATTGCATTCGATGGAGATAATAATCGTTTAAAAAGGTAAATTATTAATGACAGCAATCAATTTTTTTCATAATTATTGTGAACTGGTTATACTTTTCATGAAACATTTAAAAATCATTCGTATAAAAAACTTTCAAAAAAAAACAATTTTCAAATTCAAACCGCTAAGTACTTAAGTGTTAAATGCCTTTCCTGCGTTCATTGTTTCCTGCAACGTATATTATTCAACTACCGTAAACCGTAGGAAAAAGTGAATAGGTAAATCTTCAGAATCTCCGTTCTACACACCATCCTTTTTCCATAAAGTTGTCGTAAATTGCAAGCATATCTAGCAATAAAAATCTTACTTATGTTATTAAAACTAGTGGTTCGCCCCGAACTGAAACATCGCGGCGCCATCTATTGCCATCAATGTGAAGTTCTGTTAAAATACTGAAGCTCATTAAAAATTAAATAATTTCGTTTCCTCGCAATATTTATCTAATTTTAGTATTTGTTGTTCAAGTACAGGATATAATTCAAATAATTGATCAAGTTTCAGGCTCAGAGTTTCAGAAAGTTTTTAGTTCTGAGGTCAACTTTGGACGGAAGAAAATCTCCACTTTGAAAGCCCCCTATTTCGTCAATTTTATGGGAAAAATTAAAAAAAAATATATTTTTGGTCTCTATTCCTAATTATCTTTAAAATTATATACCGCAACCCTATGTAACGCTATAAAAAATATTTTACTTCGCATTCGCTTCTATGAGAGCCCCCCTGAAATAAAGATTTTTATAACTTTTAAGCCATATTCGGCTGGAGGCCATTGGTTTACATATTATATTTAAAGCTGAAGTAATTACGTTCAGTAATTCACAAGTTATATAATGCTCTGACAGACAGACGGACGGACGGACAAGTACAAATTCACTCAAGTAGACTCAGAGACCTTCGCTTCGCTCGGTCAATAAAAGGATGTACTTAGTAAGTACTTGCAAGCGTTCACGCCACAATGACTGAACCGATTTGGCTGAAATTTGGAATGGAGATAACCTTACTAGCTGATGCCCGCGACTGTGTCCACGTGGTTTAAGTTTCTTTTGATTCCCGCGGAAACCTATTAATTTTCCGGGATAAAAGTAGCCTATGTTACTCCCCAGGTCCTCAATTAAAAATAAGCATAAGAATAATACAAATTCCGTCAGCACCAGTCTCAATGATATGTCCGTGTATTTCGGAAAGAAACCGGAACGCGACGGCGCGGCGCCACGGGATATTGAAAGAAAATCCAAGACGCTTAAGGAGATAGGTAGGTATACGGTGTCCCGTGTCACAGAATAGGTATGATGGTATACCGCTTTTAAATTTCCGGACTTCAGACATAAATCATTGTAGGCTTTATATATTGTGGATTTATTGGCTGAAACTTGGGAGTAGCGCTTGTTACTTAGTGCTTAGAGATTATTTGTAAGAATAACTAGATTGTAGAAGTTTTTAGATACTATTTGCATAAATTTTCTTTGAGTATATCTCGAATACATATAGCTTATTAATGTGAAATTAATTATATTTATTCAAGAGCTACTCAACCTTTATTCGTTTGAGATTTACATAGGCACATCAAAGGCCTTTTATTATACTTAATAATTGTACCGGCTGCTCCATGAATCTAAAATGAAAACTGACTGGATGAAACTTGGCACAGAGGTAGATTATAGTTTGGATTCGAATAACCTATAGGTTACTTTTTATCCCGGGGAATTAAAGAGTTCCCCAAGAACCAAAAAAACTCAATTCACGAGGATGAATTCGCGGGTATCAGCTAGTTTTTCATAAAGATTTTCCTTTGCATATAAATGAGTGTATGTACCTTTGTATTTTTGTTAGGTCGAGTTATTAATCATTAATTAATACTAGGGCTCAAAGTGCGTGTTCGATAGGTATTATTGAAGCTCATTCGAATGTGTGACCTAATTATATAGTCTACAGGGTGTTATTTTGAGTGGGGCCAGTGAACCGCGAACTAAAATTGTTATCATTGTTATCTACTACCTTAATATGTATTCGACAGTAATTACACTGAGGAGTCAATGCACTCCAGAAATTGACACCAATAATTCGACGAGGACGATTTAAAAGCACTTGTAAGTTTATTTGAATAAAAAACATTTTTGAGGTTAAGTTTGATTTTGAAAAAGCAAGGTGCGCGCTTTAGTTGAGGAAACAAGTAGAGTCATGTGTAGTCTAGTTTTACCTATAATATGTGGAAAAGTAAACGAAATCCTTCTTAGCGAAACTCGTTTTTCGGAAAATCTTTAATGTCATCAATATTAACGGAACCTACGGGCAACGCTTCAAATTTCTAGGTCCAAGTGAGCAAATTAATCAGGACTTTTATATATGAGAAAAGATATGTTAGGAAGGCTAAAATAAAAGCTCTAAATACTAAGCACTAGAAAGCACTACATGATAAATCTTAGTTCGATCTTACGAGATGAGTATTTACATTCAGTGTTACATAACTTTCGCCGCAAAGGTCATCGAACCGCGCACCTATTTCTGTTCTCACTCAAACTTATTTATAGGAAAATCTAAATCGAATTCACGTAATCACGTGACCTACCGTTCTAATACAGGCATCCTGTACCTATATAACCGGGCTGATATCTGAAACCGACGACCGTGAATTGGATTTCTTTAAGGACAGGTTCCGTCTTGCAGGGGAACTTTTACATAATGGGTGGTGACTTATAAAATATTCCTAGTGCAGTGGACTTGTCTTGTTGTCTATGTATGTGACAGTTCCTAGCTTTTAAAAGGTCAGAGGCAACTTCTTCCTCAGGGCGCCCCTGTGAGGTTGTGATTAGAAGCCAGTTCCGGCTGACGTTTGACAACACTATAGTCCTACCAATTTATCTGGCCCGATGGCCAAAATTGGAACAAATTTTTATGCCTGCTTAGTTTTTATTTTTCATAGATACTAGCGACACTGTCACCAGGATAAGTTTGTCGGACCCCGGACCATACACTTATCTGACGCGTGCCTTGTGTCTTGTCTCTCTCTATATTGTTTGACACCGATATTTTTATTTAGATTCAAAAGATAGAAATACACGTATTATTAGCCTTTGCATCTAAATTAAAAAGAAATAGCTATGATGGTCCAGTAGCCTGCAGTCTTAAAGTTCAATCGTCTAATAAGCGTTTTAAAATTCTTGTACTTACCTACTAAATTTATTTTTCAAATCTTGAAGGATGCTTTAGGCACACGTGTGGGAAGGCATGCCGTATGTAGGTTAGGTTAAGTGGAATTTCGCGTTGAATTGCAAATGCATTTCACACGGGTACGGTGACCAAACCCTGAAATGGAAAACCCGGACATTGTATTGGGCTCTAGGGACTTTTATTCCTAAAAAAAGATGTCTAGTGTTCTTTCTAATAGCCTAATTTGTTTTTAATGCTGGCCACTTACCCATTTAAAGTCACAGCTTGGACGTTGCCCCCTCCGATGTCTTCGAGCCCTAGGGCTCATTTCTCGGCGACGCCTAGCGTTCGCCCAACCCCTCGGTGACGCTGTAGCGGCCAGTATGGCGAGCAGCATACTCAACTTTCTTCATAAATTTAAAATTTAAGTATTATTTTTTCATGTTTTAACTGTCATAAGGTTTGAAAAATCATATTTATTTGTAAAATTTCAATTTAATACACATAAATAAAAAAGTATGTGTGTACAATTCACACACGGCAGAAGTGAAAGTCATAGTCGTAAGTCATAAATATTTATTCAATTTAGGTAGATACACTACACTTATTGACGTTCAGTTTAAAAATATGATGGTGATAATCTGTTACGGTATCTTAAAACTAAAGCTACGAGGGTTCCATACGCGCCCTGGTCTGAGAAGAGCCCACAACAAACTCAGCCGGGTTTTTTTAATTTATTTATTTTTGTTGAAACTATTGAAATTTCAGAAAAGTAGCCTACGAGAGAATGAAATAAATATAACTTGTATTCTATCTCATTATCTCGCAGGCTAAATCCTATTATGAATAATATGTTTGTCTTTTTGGTGTCGCTTTTTGTTTCATCGAAATATTCAAATCACAACGATTCTAAAGAAGTTTCACTTCAAAAGCCGCACTGGCCAGACAGTCACATTTTGGCCGGACACGACCATAAAAGCCAAGACTTGTCCGACTAAACCCGGACGCGTGGCCACACTACGCACGGGTGACGAGCGAGGTCTAACGCCTAGCTGAACAAGCACTTGAGGCGTTACGCTTATGCACTGAAATACACCTCTCTATAAAGGTAGAAACAGACTGACTGACATATTAACACCGCTGGTATAGTACGCGTCACGTAAAAAGAACGCTGAGGGGCAGTGTAGGGGACGTGTCTGATCTATGATTTTAGCGTAATCTCAGCTCGGGAAGCATGGTTCAGCTGACAAGCCATTAGCGTACGCGCAGAGGAATACTGGCGGAGCGGTCCCCCGTCGCCCCCCCTTCATACCACTACTTTGATCGGTAAATCGCTCAGTGCGCAGGTGAACAGCCAGCGTTCTTTTTACGTGACGGGACGTGTACTAGAAACTTCAGATTTCACATGTACGTTTTGTACACACGCGAATCGCCCTCTAAGGAAAGGGTTTTCAAAAGTACCTCGCACCCCAATGATAACAAGCGACGTGAACTAGTTTTCATTTCTTCATGGAAATAGGTGTGGAAATTCAATCTCCTTGAATACTTACATTTATTGCACGTTATTCGATGGAGATAATAATCGTTTAAAAAGGTAAATTATTATTATCAATTTTTTTCATAACTATTGTGAACTGGTTATACTTTTCATGAAACATTTAAAAATCATTCGTATAATAAACTTTCTTAAAAAATAAATTTTCAAATTCAAACCGCTAAGTACTTAGTGTTAAATGCCTTTCCTGCGTTCATTGTTTCCTGCAACGTATATTATTATTCAACTACCGTAAACCGTAGGAAAAAGTGAATAGGTAAATCTTAAGAATCTCCGTTCTACACACCATCCTTTTTCCATAAAGTTGTCGTCAAGTGCAAGCATATCTAGCAATAAAAATCTTACTTATAATATTAAAACTAGTGGTTCGCCCCGAACTGAAACATTGCGGCGCCATCTATTGCCATCAATGTGAAGTTCTGTTAAAATACTGAAGCTCATTAAAAATTAAATAATTTCGTTTCCTCACAATATTTATCTAATTTTAGTATTTGTTGTTCAAGTACAGGATATAATTCAAATAATTGATCAAGTTTCAGGCTCAGAGTTTCAGAAAGTTTTTAGTTCTGCAGAGGTCAACTTTGGACGGAAGAAAATCTCCACTTTGAAAGCCCCCTATTTCGTCAATTTTATGGGAAAAATTAAAAAAAAAATATTTTTGGTCTCTATTCCTAATTATCTTTAAAATTACCTATTAATAAACAACCCTATGTAACGCTATAAAAAATATTTTACTTCGCATTCGCTTCTATGAGAGCCCCCCTGAAATAAAGATTTTTATAACTTTTAAGCCATATTCGGCTGGAGGCCATTGGTTTACATATTATATTTAAAGCTGAAGTAATTACGTTCAGTAATCCACAAGTTATAATGCTCTGACAGACGGACGGACGGACGGACAAGTACAAATTCACTCAAGTAGACTCAGAGACCTTCGCTTCGCTCGGTCAATAAAAGGATGTACTTAGTAAGTACTTGCAAGCGTTCACGCCACAATGACTGAACCGATTTGACTGAAATTTGGAATGGAGATAACCTTACTAGCTGATGCCCGCGACTTTGTCCACGTGGTTTAAGTTTCTTTTGATTCCGGGAATTTTCCGGGATAAAAGTAGCCTATGTCACTCCCCAGGTCCTCAACTAAAAATAGGCATAAGAAATACAAATTCCGTCAGCACCAGTCTCAATGATATGTCCGTGTATTTCGGAAAGAAACCGGAACGCGACAGCGCAGCGCCACGGGATATTGAAAGAAAATCCAAGACGCTTGAGGAGATAGGTAGGTATACGGTGTCACAGAATAGGTATGACGGTATACCGCTTTTAAATTTCCGGACTTCAGACATAAATCATTGTAGGCTTTATATATTGTGGATTTATTGGCTGAAACTTGGGAGTAGCGCTTGTTAGTGCTTAGAGATTATTTGTAAGAATAACTAGATTGTAGAAGTTTTTAGATACTATTTGCATAAATTTTCTTTGAGTATATCTCGAATACATATAGCTTATTAATGTGAAATTAATTATATTTATTCAAGAGCTACTCAACCTTTATTCGTTTGAGATTTACATAGGCACATCAAAGGCCATTTATTATAATAATAAATTCTACCGGCTGCTCCATGAATCTAAAATGAAAACATGTAATTAAAGTGCCTATCTATGTATAGAAGGTCATTGATCTATGCATTAAACTTGTTCTTTAATATCTACCTAATCTATATATATAAAATTCAAAATCCTGACTGACTGACTGACTGACTGGCTGACTTATATATCAACGCACAGCCTAAACCGGTGGTCCTAGAGACAATGGAATTTGGGAAGTGTGTAACTAAGAAAGTATTTTTCGAAATTCTACCCCCAAATGGGGTAAAATAGCGGTTGAAAGTTTGTATGAAAGTCCGTCGTTTTTTAAGTTATAGCCATGAAACTTGATATTTGGCTACTGGTTCAAAATTAAGAAATACGTGTGTCGCCATTTTTGAAAATTCTACTCCCAAAGGGCTGAAATGGGGAATGAAAGTTTGCCTGAAAGTCCGTATAAGTATTTTATAAGATATTTTTCAACTTATATCTACGAAACTTGATATCTTGGCTTTCGGTAAAAAAAATAAAGAAGCACGCGTGTTACAATTTAAAAAAATTCCACCAACAAAGAGTTACTTTAATGGGGGTTGAAAGTTCGTATGAAATTCTATCGTTATCAAGTTATAGCCATGAAATACTGAAAATTAAGGAGTGCCTGTGGCAATTAAAAACATATGCCACGCGAACGAAGTCGCGGGCGTCCGCTATTAACATATAAAGGGATGTCTCGATCCCAATATCCAAAATTTAGTTTGTATGTCTACGTAGTTGATTCAAACACGCGTAGATAAGAGCTTTAACATCTGTTTATTTACTAGTGTCAATGATGGGCGTATCTTAGAACTTCAATGCTAGTGTTAGTCTATGGTAAAAAATAGTGAATCAACCATAGACATAGGATTTTGAATCAACCCACATTATGTCTGTGTAATCAACCAGTGATATAATCTACCGCGTTTAAATTCGCCGCTAGGGGTGCTAGTGTAGAGTGAGGTCTCCGAAATGTCAAATATCACTGGGCTTTTATCGCGAGTCTAATTATTTAGTTAATGTTGTGAATATTTAGCAATAACCGATTAGTTATGGAAGATGTAAGTACGTGTCAATGAATGCCAGTGCACTGTACTTTGAAAGCGGAGCTAAGAAAAAGAGGTGCAAAAATAAGCGGTCTGAAAGAACAGCTAATTCATAGGTTAGTATTTCCCTGGTTCCTGTATGTTTACTATTTACAAAAGAGATTTTTTTTCAGAAATATGCTTGTTTACCGAATTTACAGCTATACTTTAGGACTTGACTCGCAAGTGGCGCCAACTAGTGAGCATAAAAACGGTAGCCCTCCATTGGATCAACGCTTTCTCTGACTATAACGTTCGTTAACACCATCACTATTTAATCACATCGCCATCTAATTTGTGCGTCAAAATATCGTGATAAAACCGAGCCTATTAAGTATCTGTGAATGCTATGTACAATATATATGTTCATATGCATTTCAGAACGTGTAAAAATGTGTACGAATGAATGTAATATATTATATTGTCTATTGAATTGTGCTTATTAAATAAAAATAAAAGACAAACGTCCTGACTCCCTCACTCACTCATCAACACCCAAGCCCTACCTAAACCTAGAAAGCTGAAATATTGCAAAGCTTTTCTTTATAATGCCACTAAGACAAGGAATAAGGGTGGATTTTTCGAAATTGCCACGGATGCTACGCCGCGGAAAGTTTCAAGTATCTGTACCAATTTGGATAATAATTTTCACTTTTCTAGAAATATCAACAATCTGCAGAAAGGTTTTATCAGGTTAATATACCTAACAGATTACAATCTACCGAAAAATAATGCGTTAAATTGTAATCTGTCTACAGCTTACAATCTCGCTAGTTAGATTGCAATCTAACGGTTTTTGCTATTTTACGGTGACATATACAAGGTATTCTATAAGTAGGTTTAATTATTCTTTGATAAACCAAAGATAAAGTAAACAAGTAACACAAACTCGGAGGTGGAATAATGTTGTAGGTAGTTAAGATTTTTTACTTTGCTTTTTCTTATCTTTCTAGTTTGGTTATAATTTAATATGAAAAGCTGAACTTTAAATGAATAATACTTCGAAAACTTTTGATAAAAGATACTATAGGTATCTTATTTGCGAAAGTTTGAATGGATGTTTTTACTCAATCACGCCAGAACGGCTGAACTGATCTGGATGAAATTTGGCACGGAGATAGATTATAATCTGGTATAACACATAGGCTACTTTTTATCCCGGAAAATTAAGGATTTTCCACGGGAATCGAAAAAACTTATTCCGCGTTGACATCAGCTCTCTCTGCGTCATTTTTCTCATTACTGACCCCTTTACATTAATTACATAATGGTGGAGTTTTCTTGGAATAATAAATACGGTGGGTTCCCATATTCTTCAGCATATGGCTCGACTATTTATTTTATTTAATAGTATTTAAACTCTTAGGTTTGTGTAGCTAACGATTATTATCAGATATTAGTGAGAATAACCGGGATCGACGGCTTAACGTTCTCTGCGAGGCGCAGAGGAAACGAAAAGGGAAAATTTGAACTTCCAAATCCAGTCATCCATCCAGTTACCGACTTGGGTCAATGTTGCTTGACAATCGCAATATACACGCGAAAATCAACTACGTGCGTTATACAAAATCATATTAACATTATTAGATTCGTAATGAAAAATGATATTTATATGTTGCTCTCACTCAGTATGAAAGCAAATAGATACTCATTTGTAGCTAAGTAGTAAGTTCATTAGCAGATCACTGCGGAAATATAGATAATGACAGACGTCGGCATCCAAGAGCTATTATGTAGGATATCCGATTCCAATAGAATACTTCAGATTAGGGTCTGGTTACTTGAAGCGGAGGTAGTAATAGGACGTGAATAAGCCCAAGTTAATGCTTGAATAGGATATCTAAGCATCGAACTAGTCATTATTATTACCTGTACATCAATCTATATCTTAACTAATATTATAAATGCGAAAGTTTGAATGAATGGATGAATGAATAATGCTACAACTTAATTTTTTTTATTCAAATAAAATATTAGTTCCGCATACCGCATTATATAGTAGGTTTGACAACGCTAGGTGAGACTGCGAGATACGTAATATTTTTTTCCAAATGTGTTCCTAATGGTTAAAGCTATAAAGCAGGGATTCCCAAAGTGTGTACCTGGTGCGTTGTAGCGAGTAAATATATATCTACATATCTAAATTACTTAGATATTCGCGAGCAGAGAGAGAGTTTTGGCCGAAGGTCGATTTCGGCCAAAACTTCGGCCCATTTTGACCGAAGCCAAAAGTTTGGCTTTTTGTTTGATTGCGATCGTTAAACTGTATCTATCATAAAGGTTGCGTACCTAAAACGTAGTTTAGCAACCCTTATCGTGCGACCCAAATTTAGTTTAAATACGCAATGAGGCAAAAATCCCCCAAATAAATCAGATTAAAAAAATAAATATGGCAACGTTATTTCCCGTTTCCGCTTCATTGAGAACGCACCCTATATTGCAATTGTCCCGAAGCCCAAAGCAAAACGAAAATGTTGAATATCCCTGCACGCTCGAATATTCTCCGCGCGTGAGTTTACACTCGCAATGTATCGCTATAAAGTATTCAAAGGAACAGCAATTTCTCCTCGGCTTCCATTGAAGCATTCGTTATTTACACGCGACAACTGTTCGTTACCTCGTATTGAATTTTAAAGCAGGCAAACAATAGTGTAAGCATCGGGTATTGATTTATTTATTTATTCAGTGGTAGGTTAAGTAGCACTTTACCACAGGGGAAACATCAAATAATAGACATTACTGCTACCTACATAATTCATTTTACTGTTCAGAACATTGTAGGTACATTATTTTAATATGGTAACATATTACATTTAACATGGTAAGGTCAGCATGTTCTACCGTCGCCGGTGTATGTACAATATTAAAATTAACTATTTATTATTGATCTTTAACTTATTCCACAAATTATTATATCTTAATCGAATTCTAATAATAATAATTGTGAATGTCCAATGGATGCATAATTCAATTAATTAATTTAACTTTAAGGTCATAGAAGTTATGTTAAGCCATTGGAATAGGAGCGTGTCGATGTCACCAACTCCGAATAACGTCTAACCTAAGATTAAATTTAAAAAGTTGACAGAATTACTACATAACATCTGTCAAAACATCAATTTTATTCCTAGGTTAAACGTAACGCGGAGTTGGTGAAATCGGCACAAATTTTTTAAAGGTAATACCCATTGATGTACAATTTGTTTAGTAGTACTCATTCTATTTCAATGGTAATACCTGACCTGAAACTGTTGGGGATTTTGTTAAAATATATTTTTATACACATCGCACACATTTTACTATCTACAGCCTCACCTAATGTTATATCATTAGAGTTTCAATCATGTCCCTACTCCCTAGCACGATGGTGAACATTGGGGTCTCCTTATGTACCCGGTTCGATTCCTAGCAGAGTATTAGCGATATAGGATTAATATTCCAACCAGGATTAATATCATTCCGAACCAGTGGTAGATTCACTTGACGATTCAAAAGTACTTGTAAAAGTTTATTGGAATAAAAATCATTTGAATTTGAATATAACAGCCAAAATCCTATCAGGTAGAAGCCGATGAGCGATATGGATGTATATGGATATATTATAAACATTACAAGACTGTTTACATTTCGTAAGTTACTCATGTTAGCGACTTACTTGTGTACTTGCGTTAAATCGAATGTCATGAAACGAGTCAAATTGACAGTATTATACTTCCTGTTTCATGAGATATAATGACAAACAATAATTATGCTAACACTGCCTACTTATTTGTCAACTCTTAATTCACGATATGATATTTAATTGACCGTCTGATACATAACTAACGTTTCTTCACATTCTCAAGATAGCCAGATCTCGAAAAATCTAATTTTACCAAACAATTTTTGATATGTATCTAAGAATTGTTTAGTGCATAGTAGCATGCATGTGGAGGCAAAGAGTATAGGGAGACCAGAGAAAAGTTGGATGGATTGTGTGAAAGAGGATATGCGTATAAAAGGGGTGGATGATACGTTGACAGATGACAGAAGAAGACATGCTGTGACTTGTGCCAACCCCACATAACGCCCACGTTATTATTTTATCCCAATAAAACCAAGAAAAGAAGAAGAAGGACAAGAAGAAGAATAAGAGTTAAGAATTGTTTAGAACTATCTCAAAGTGTGGGTAAACACTATAATAAATATTTCAAAACCATTTATTTCTCCAGGCTTCAAGATTACCGCTGCATCTGGTGCCGCAAATGCGTCCACGCAAGCTGCCGGCCGAGCTGGCGCGCCGCCTGCTCCTTAGGGCCAGCCCGAGCTTCCGTAGTGCCTCCAACGCGCTTGCACTCCGTTGGACCGGATGACGGTTGGCTACCAGACAGACCACCCAACGCTTCGCCGCTTATCGTCTTCGTCAACTCAAGATCAGGTGAGTTATTAGTCTTCACGAGTAGATAAGATACAGGCCAGATCTTTCAAGCTGGAGAAGCGTATTTTCTTTTGGGGGAAACTTGGGCCTCCAAAGCGCTAGCACTCCGTTGGACCGGATGACGGTTGGCTACCAGACAGACCACCCAACACTTCGCCGCTTATCGTCTTCGTCAACTCAAGATCTGGTGGTCTTCTTTTGGGTAAGCATGAACTACTGGCCAGATCTTTCAAGCTGGTGAGGCGCATTTTGTTACTACGCCTTTCCTAGAACACTACGACGTCTGATCCTAAGTTATCCTCATAATATAGCCACTTGCTGCCTCATCTTCGTCATCATTATCTTACTGAGGAGGGAATTTCTCACTACGCTAGTTTGGATGCAGTCTTCACTCTAGAACTTTTTGACTCCGGCCTCCATATCTTCTACGATAAGATTAACTGAGTTGTGAGTGCTAGGTCAATACTGCCATACTTAACAATATTACTCGAAATGACAGTTTAATGTCACGTACCTTTACATTGCTAAAATAAGGATTATAATTCTAAGACACGAAACTTAACAATAAGGAAACACTATGGCTCTAAGTGTTGACAGTATGGCCCCAAATAACTGGAATTGCATCTTACTGATTTGGGCTATTTCCAATGTATCCATTTATCCATCCATCAGCCTGTATGCATTCACTGCTGGACATAGGCCTTTTCGAGAGCGCGCCACCAAACACGGTCCTCTGCGTTCTTCATCCACCCGCA
This sequence comes from Erebia aethiops, assembly GCA_923060345.2. Lineage (NCBI taxonomy): Eukaryota > Metazoa > Arthropoda > Insecta > Lepidoptera > Nymphalidae > Erebia > Erebia aethiops. Next base: position 27,219,989 of record OV281084.1, on the reverse strand, counting down.
TGATAGTTGTAGTTTTTCCAATGTATAGTTGTAGGTAACTAACCAAGAAATATTCTGCAGGGGACAACCAAGGCGTGAAGTTCCTCCGTCGCTTCAAACAGCTCCTGAACCCAGCGCAAGTGTTCGAGCTGAGCGGGGCTGGGCCTCGTCTCGGGCTGCGCCTGTTCAGGCACTTTGCTCCTCTACGCGTGCTGGTGTGCAGTGGTGACGGGTCCGTTGGATGGGTGCTGCAGGAGGTCGATAAGCTGGATATGCATGTACGCATCTGTTTACAAAACTCCATTTGAACTACACTGCTTGGATGTTATTGTTAATTTGGGAGAGATGTCTGTCTCCCGACCTATTTGGAAGTCCAAATTTGGCCTTTTCGTTTCCTTCGTGCCTCGGAAAGCACTTTATGCCGTCGGTCCCGGTTATTATCACTAACATCCGATAATAATCGTTAGTAACCTAAGAGTTGAAATAGTACACTTAGTCGAGTCGTATGCGGGAGGACCTGGGAACCGACCGGATTATTATCCCAAGGAAACCCCCTGCCATTATATGATTAATGGAATGGGGTCATGACCCTCAGCAATGAGGAATACGACGCAGGGAGAGTCTGTCACCCCCTTACTTCAACTTAATGTAAGATATCTTTGTATAATCTATATTATAACAGTGTCTTAATATCAATAATAATTGCAACTATATTTTCTTATCTTCTCAACTTATCTAGCCTTTTTTTAGAATTCTTGATGACTATTTTTAAAAGATTTAATTTCCAAAGCGACAGGTCCAAACAGCAGTGCTGCCACTGGGGACCGGCAACGATCTAGCGAGGGTGATGGGCTGGGGCGCTTCGTGCGACGACGCGGCCAACCTGCAGCAACTGCTAGAGCGGTATGAGCGAGCCTCCACCAAGATGCTGGATAGGTGAGGTGTTAATAGTAGCGGAGCCCAAGAGGGGATTTTTGGATTTACTCCAGCGCGGCATATTAATATAAAGGGGGATTCTTTGGACCCTGTAGACTTAGAGTACCTTCACCATATATGAGCCCTGTATATTGTTAATTAGATGCTGAAAGTTGTACATTCAAATAATCTGACGATTTGAGCGAGACAAATCCAATCGCTCTATCTTAATCTGACGCGCTCGAGTATTTCTGATGATCGATTTTATTTATTTACTATTCTGATCTGCTGTCCTAGACAGACCCACGAATATATATGGTGAAGGGTTCTACAAGGTTCTACAGGGCGAATTCTACAGGGTCCAAAGAATCCCTCTTTATATCATATATATAGCCCTTTATATCTGCCGCGCTGGAGTAAATCCAAAAATCCCCTCTTGGGCTCCCCTACTATAATATGGCAATAGGGCACTGGGTATAGGGAATGATGTACCTGGTTGGAGAGTTTTATGTTCCGTCGAATACAATCTCCAGCAACTGACAGAGCGATACGAGTGGGCATCCACCATGGATAGGTGAGTAGGATTTAACTTTAGGACTTTTTGTGATGCTGCTACTAGGTAGTCGGAATGACATAGCTGTTATACTGGTTCAGGGAGATTCGTGGGAAGATGAGGATAATCTGAAACAACTGCGTGAACGGTACGAGTTGATCTCTAACAGATTATTATCGACTTCTGGACAACCAGGTCTTTTTTTTAATATCCACTACAAGTTAGCCCTTGCGATATAACCTGAGTGATGATGCAGTCTAAGATGGTAGCGGGCTAACCTATTAGCGGCATGGCAGTTATATTAAGACCATAACCCCTTCGGTTTCTACACGGCATCGTACCGGAACGCTAAATCTAAAAAAAGATCTCCAACTGTGGATATACACAGCCACAAATCAAAATGCATGACCAGTCATGAAACTAGTAAGTTATTTTCCAAATCCATAATCATTAAGTAAGATAATATAGTATAAACGACGATGACTACTCCAAAAAAGAACCATTTTATCAACATCTCAGCAAAATATCATATAAGTACATCCATTTAGAAACCGAAATGGTTAAGTAAGTAGGCCCTCAATTTTTTTTTACATAAGCGTATGAAGATTATCTCGGCTTAAAACCTAAAGCCTCGTATATATGAGCTACAATAAAACGACCATATAGTCGTTTTATTGTAGGCTTTTAACCGCTGAAGGATCTAAAAATAGCGGTTTAATGTTCCGCTAAATAGGAAAAGGGGTTTACGAGGCCAGGGGAACAAGTGATATCCACTTAACTAATGATTTATGTAACATTAAGTTTTGAATAGATATACGTATAATAGCTAACAGGATGATTTGAAGTGGACTTTTGTATAAGATTGTAAGCTGTAACAGTTTACGTAAGTAAATAATTTTGAAGTGACCAAATATAAATCTATACTAATATTATAAATGCGAAAGTGTGTATGTCTGTCTGCTACGCTTTCACGGCCCATCTGTTCAACCGATTTAGATGAAATTTGGTACAGGGATAGGTTATATCCCGGAGAAGGACATAGGCTTACTTTTTATACCGTTGGCTCTAACAACCTTAAAAACTAAAGGTAAAAACTATAGCTAAAGGTTGTTGGATAACCTATAGGTACCAACAGGAATTTCCAGTAGAGGAAAAAAAAAACAAATTGGCTTAAATCTTGGTGGTCTCACTCCTTAAAACAAACTTAAAACCTATATTTATTGGCTAAATGAGGCGCTGCCTCAGCTTGAGTCCGAAATATGAGTACGTACGTATGAGTATTTAATGAAGCTAAAGTTGTCTGAATAAAATAGATGTCGTTTATCAACAAAGTCCCTAAAAGAGACCTAAGTACCTAAATTCATGGTCCAACAGAACCCGTTTATAATGAATTGACCATGACGAAGAAATTTAATCGATACTATATCAATAATTCTACTTTTGTCGATTCTACGATCATTATTATCCCAAGAAATCTCCTACCATTACCCGATTAATGGAAAGGGGTCACGACCCTTAGTAATGAGGAACACGAGATCAGAGAGGGATCAGTAATATAAGATCAGTAATATATATACATTATAAATGGATTAGTATTCCGGATTCATTAAGGAAGGATATTTTTTGTGCAGGTGGTCAATAATGACGTTCGAGCGTGCCCTGACGGCCCCGCCTCCGCCGCCCGCGCCCCCTGACCTTCTGGAAGAGACTGCCCTTCTTAGGAACTTGCAGGAGATTGTGCAGGTGTGTTCTCTCTTCATCTATCTTCACACTCGATAATCTCTAACCTCGAAACTAATATCGAAACTGTGAGCGCTCGGGGTCACTGATGGCCGACTGAACTCCATGCATATACGTCCGACAAACTTATCTGACCCGGTGATAGCGTCGCTAGTATCTATGGAAAATAAAATAAAAACAAAAACTATGCACGCATAAAAGTTAGTTCCAATTTTGGCCACCGGGTCAGATAAGTTTGTGGTAGGTACTTCATATTATATATTATGCAATTAGGTATTTGACAGCTAGTCAAATAAATAAAATATTTTTTAGTGATTATAAAATAGAAGATCTGCCAAAAGACGTTATATTCACGTCTCCTATTAATTTTATGTTTGCAAACCATTTTAAATCATCTTTTATAGTAAAAAAGTGCGTTGACTTTTGATGAGTCCATCGACCAACTAGGCAGTAGATATTTCATACAAAATTCTACAGATGAAAAAAAGTTCCTGGCCCCCGATCGTGTAAGGAAATCGTAATCGTAATCGTTTTTCAAACGGATAATGAGATTTAAGGAGTTCATAGATGCCTGCACGTCTTAAAGCATGTATGGACTCCTTAAACAGTTCGGGTAATACGATTTGAGCTGTCAAATGATTAGGTTCGATTTGCTTTGACAATTGGGCCTCTGGTTTGATCGACTAGTTGTCAAATACCCAATTCGAGACTGACTGGTCTTTTTGCAGGCTGGCGAATGTGGGGAAAGTGAAACAAGCGTCGCTCGAGCGGCGCTGAGGGAGGGATGCGCTCGGCTGGCGGCGGCGGGCGAGCGGGCGGGCGCGGCGCGCGCGGCGCACCGGCTGCGGCGCGCGCTGTCGCTGCTGCTGCACGCCAGGACGCATCTGGCGCACGACCATGCGCGCTGCGAGTGAGTGTGTACCGAGCGGCACCCCCTTGTCCTTAGGTGAGCGACAGGAGCGACGCGATACGACGCCGTACAAAGAGATGGGACTGGTGATGCCGTACAAAACGACACGGACAGATTGCTACATCTGCTTGACCCTCGAGTTTGTATGGCTTATTGTGTACGGAACTATGTGTGATAGTTTAATGGCCCATTCAGGATTTATGCAAGAACACAGCATAAAAATTAAAGATACACTTTAATATTTATTCTTTTTTTGTTAGTTCGTGGGAGCCGATGGACACCAGTGACAGCGACCCCGAAACGCAACCGGCTGCCGAGAAGGGCAGCATCGAAAAGACTGAAAAGGTACGTACATAGACCAGAAGAAAATACAGAAATCATTTGAAAACATATTTTATAATCTAATATTAAAGATGAAGAGAAAAATAAAAGCCGGAAAGGCAACAATTATAATGCCTTCCATATTATATTAATATGGAATGCCTTTCCGTCTAGCGGTTCAAATTAGGACGAGATAGAAGTAGGACATTAGGAATGAAGAGGCAAAATCACTTCGTGAGTGTCCGTCTCCGTTTACCTAACCAAATGTTGCCACTATCAGAAATAAATTGAAAATATTTAAATACTGATCTTAATAGAGTAGGTACCTATCTACGTCCTCTGTTTAGTTTTAAGTTTGATATTAAAAAGTGCGTCTAATTTCGATGATGTCAGGAGCAAGTATTTCATACAAAATCCCATACTAAGCGCGCGTTTTGGCGTTTGAAAAAAGCGGTTGTTGATTTGATTACTTGCCAAATACCTATTAGCTATATTGGCTATGTAGGCAGCATTATAACGGTCACTATACGTGTAGGAGCAGCTGAACTGGGCGGCGCGAGGCTGCGCGCTGGCGGGGCGCGCGGACAGCGTGCGGCGCGCGCTAAGGGCGCTCATGCGCACGCTCGCACACAGAGTGCCGCAGGTACTTAAAATTTTGTGTGTAACCTTTAAGGGGCCGTGCTGTATCTCTCTTGTACATTCATCATTTGTGGAAACTCGGATAAAACCGAATACGGCCAACCGTAATAACTTTTACACTAGGTCGATCACCGCAAACTGGTTGCAATGCGGTCAACTTGCCAAGCCGACTTAATGAAAAAGCGTCATTTTCTTCAGATGAAGCTAATAAAAGCGGGTTTAAAAAAATGACGGTAGTTATATTACAGGACGCGATCCGCGGCGAGGCGAGCGGCGCCAGCTCGACCGGGCCCGCGCCCGAGAGCGGCGCAACGCCGGACAGCGGCGCGCTGCCGGTGCCGCGCGCCTTCGCCGACAGCCGGCGCTCCTCCGCCGCCTCAGCGGTCTCCGCCGCCTCCATGCAACCAGACAAGTAAGCCAATGACCGTACCTAGATAGCGCTGTATGCTAGTAAGCCGATAGGGATTATTCCTATCATCATAATCACAACTGTACCTTGGCGCTGTATGCTTTTAAATCGCAGTACTGTCCACTTGTATCATGTTATATTATAGGCCAGATGATTGACTGACTTACTTTAAGTCGCCATATCACGAGTTCCTTGGGTGTAAAATAACACCTGTACCCATATATGTATCAAGCCATACTGTTGTCTTGAATCAACTGCTGCTCAGGACACTTTTGCGAACATGTGATTGAGGCGCACATCTTACACCTTGAGCTTGCTTATTATTATATTGCCATCCACTTTAGTTCTCCTGCAGATATAATTTTTCGTTATCTTTTTCTCAGGTTTTTTTTCTTCTGTCAACTAACTTTTAATTTTCTTTGTCCACAGCATTCCAGATGTAGATGAAGACATAGTTAAGTTAATAAATTCAAATCCGCAAGATCGTGTAGATAACTTGGACGTCGATAAGTGTTATAATCGCAAAACAAGCTCAATATCGGCTCAGGACCGTCTTTCACCTTCCAATCTTTCCACCTGTGATACTAGCTCCTGCAAAAATCTCCTGAGGCCCGATACTGAGCGAACTAGCACCACCTTTAATAGCAGTAGTCTTACAATACCTAACCTAGTTATCTCAGACGATAGTGATAAGAGACATTCGTTAATACAGGGAGAAACTTATGAATCGGACCAATTGACTATAATAGACATCGACAAGCCGTATACGGACGAAGTTCACTTCCAGGATGCTTGCGATAAGGGAACGCCGGCGAGTGGAGACTGCACGCCAGAGCGGAAGCTCTCGAGCGTGGACTTGGAGATGGACGAGACCAGTTCCGAAGGGTCCAACATTAGCGACGACTTTAGCTTAATATCAGAAATTAATGACTCCAAACCAGGGGACGCAGAAGAAATTTTTGGCATTGGACACATCGATTCACCTGAAATTTCTGATACATACATGAATTCTGAAACTATTCACGGTGAATCTATAATGGATGACATCAGTTCTATGCTTGGACAAGAAGTTCTTTTAGCAATGATGGGCAAAAACGGTGAGAACGAAACTTACACTGATGATACAACTCTTTTTACGTCAGATACAGTTTCTGATATCCCAGTGGATATGGACAGCCGTCAGCCCAGTTTAGAGAAGAAAAACAAAGGGAAAATGAAATACATATCGAAAATCAAAAAACCAGCAGAAACAGAAGTTGAAAAATTTGGTTACGAGAACAGAGTATTTTATATAGAAAACGCAGCGAAAGCTGAAGAGCAAACCAAGTATTGCAGTTTAGCACAATTTGAAGAGGGAAATGACATCGCAAGGAAGTCCTTTCGAAAATCAATGAGGAAAAGTATAAAGAAGAGAGTCGGCGACGAAACAAGTCTAAAACATCTTTTGCCCAAAACAACAGAAGAGCTTTCGTTTAGAGGTGATGAAACTCCAAACATTCAAACTTCTCCAAAAAAAGATTTATCTAAAACGTTACCAAGCTTTGAAGAGAAGAAATCCGAATTTAGAGAGCAAATACCGTTTCCCCAAGTGAGCGTTGTGGTTGAGCCTCCATCGCCATCTAATAGCGAAGATAAAAGCGTAAAAACGTGTCAAAGTCGTATGGCGTCTGTTCTGAGTGATATTTACGATCAAGGGACGGACACGTTGAGCGTCTACTCGCCAGAACCAACCATTAGAGAAAGAGAGAGGCGGCGATCTGACAATCCAAAACTTTTAGGATCAGACCCGGAATACGGCCAGTTTCTCAGTTGCTCCCCAGCAGCCACTAGGAGAATATCGTGCGGGAGTCTCTTCAAACCTGGAGAACCTGATAAGTTAGTCGAACCATTTTCATTAGTGTGCACTTTAATTAAATTACCTAAAAACTGTGCAAATACTTTTTAATTTGTATTATAAGATCTTTGCAGTTGCTATCACTTGCGAAAATATTACAAATTTAATATTTACCAAAGTTTGATTTATAATTAAGTATCAAGAAATTTGCATGCAATTTGTAATTACCTATAGTATAATATATTACGATGCTTTATTGATTTTTAAGTGAAACTTTCCTCATCTAAGTGTTATCTAAGCAAAAATCTTTCAAAAAGCAGGCTATCAGCATCGGCATCGTCAATATGGGGCGAAGGCGGCACAGGCGGTGGTGGAAGCACAACCAAGTCGGAAGCCAGCGAACGAGCTAAAAAGCTACCAATCATCAACCCCTTGGTCTCCCTTCCAGCGTGGCCACATGTCACCCAGGGTTTCATAAGCCAATGCCTTTTGGCCAATGCTGATGCCTTGTGTGCTGCCGTAAGTCCATTGATGGACCCTGATGAAACACTTCTAGAAGGATTTTATGAACGAGCTGTTATGAACAACTATTTTGGTATTGGCATAGATGCGAAGATAACCCTGGATTTTCATAACAAAAGGGAGGAGCATCCTGAGAAATGTAGATCAAGGGCCAGAAATTATATGTGGTATGGCGTCCTCGGGTCCAAGGAGTGGGTTAACAGAACTTACCGGTAAGCAATAGTCACTTTTATAATTCGATTTGATTGAGTGCAAAATGGTAGGAAGTTTAATAAAAATTGGCTTGAATTTTGTATATGTAACCGTAAGATTGCAAAAATTATAATTATTACATATATACAATTAATTGATTGTTTTATCGGATTAATATACCTAACAGAATACAATCTACCGAAAAATAATGCGTTAAATTGTAATCTGTCGAAAGTTTACAATTTCACTTGTTAGATTACAATCTAACGGTTTTTGCAATTTTACGGTGACAATTATACGCCAGTGTTGCTGGTATCCAGCTTTAATTTTTTTTGAATTGCAAGATAGGCTTGCACTTGACAACCATCATTGAGGTCTAGGTTGGAGCGCGTTTGCCAAGAAAATGCCTATTTACTCTTGCCTTGAAGGTACTCAAGTAATACCTGTACACTTTATCATTAATAGTTTAAAATAGGTACATAGATTTTATTAAAAATAAAATAAATAAGGATAACAAACTAACGTGCAAAAATAAAATTATATTTCAAATTTATCGATGCTTCCAAGATGGCGCCTTCAGCCATAAATAAGTTAGTAGGCGTGAAATCTCATTTCTGATAGGTAAGTGACGTGAGTTGGACGTGAGTCACCGTGTTAGTTTTCTTTCATAATATTTGACACTTGACAGAAAACGTCAAAAATATGAATCCGCCATTGTTATCTAGGTACTCATGTTTTAGTGTTGTTAATCGTAGAAAAATTAAATAATTTCATCACTGAAATTAAGACGAATTCGTGGATTTAAACAATCAAATCTGGTTTGATATTTTATTTTCTTTCTTTTCACTACTTGTACAAAGACCAGTCCCACGCCCCGTACAAATCTGAACCGTCTTCTTTTGAACTGGATACAAAAAACTAATAGGAACAAATTTTGAAAAACTGTATAATATTGCCGGATTAAACTATCTTTTCCTGAAGTATTTCCGAAATTACTTGGAAATACTTCAGGAAAAGATAGTTTTCTCATTACCAGCACAAAACCTAAGTTTTAATACTGTACATATCTGTTCAGACATCTGGGGCAGCGTGTACAGCTGGAATGCGACGGACAAAGGATACCGCTTCCAGAGCTCCAAGGAATCGTTGTGCTGAATATATCTTCGTTCATGGGAGGCACCAACTTCTGGGGAGGCACGAGGGCAGACGACATCTTTCTCGCTCCGTCTTTCGATGATCGGATATTAGAAGTAAGTAAACTTGTAACCTCTTGTCCGTTCTACTACACTTTTAAAAAAAATGTACTTGCACCGGCCGCGTCAATGGGCTATATTAAAATGCTTGGGTTTCCTAATCAATAGAAATACGTGCTGCAGAAAATTTTACATCAGTAGGTCTAGGTATATCCTCCCGACCGACTTTCGACCATGGCATCGAATATTTGAAATGGTTAATCGATAGTTTAAAATCCTCTAATTCATAAACACTAAAAAATAATTCATCATTTGAATAATTGTCAAATACCCAATTTCTTGTCAGAAAGACCCAATCCTTAATTGCTTCAAATCCCACACTATAAACAAACGTATAATGTACCTATTTTATTTATTGCATTTTATAACTTATAATAAAACAAATAATATTTTCTGATATATGAAAACCGATTTTTAGGAGAATAAAGTCTTAAGTATTTATTGTACGCAGGTGGTGGCGGTGTTCGGCTCAGCGCAGATGGCCGCGTCCCGCCTGATAAACCTGCAGAAACACCGCATAGCGCAGTGCCGGGCGGTGCAGATCAACATCCTTGGTGAAGAATGTGTGCCGGTGCAGGTGGATGGCGAGGCGTGGCTGCAGCCGCCGGGCTGCGTGCGCATCATACACAAGAACAGGGCGCAGATGCTGTGCCGCTCTCGCGCCCTGGAGACCAGCCTCAGGTACAGTACAGCGAGGAGTGCGTGCCGGTGCAGGTGACGGCGAGGCGTGGCTGCAGCCGCCGGGCTGCGTGCGCATCATACACAAGAACAGGGCGCAGATGCTGTGCCGGTCTCGCGCCCTGGAGACCAGCCTCAGGTACAGTACAGCGAGGAGTGCGTGCCGGTGCAGGTGACGGCGAGGCGTGGCTGCAGCCGCCGGGCTGCGTGCGCATCATACACAAGAACAGGGCGCAGATGCTGTGCCGCTCTCGCGCCCTGGAGACCAGCCTCAGGTACAGTACAGCGAGGAGTGCGTGCCGGTGCAGGTGACGGCGAGGCGTGGCTGCAGCCGCCGGGCTGCGTGCGCATCATACACAAGAACAGGGCGCAGATGCTGTGCCGCTCTCGCGCCCTGGAGACCAGCCTCAGGTACAGTACAGCGAGGAGTGCGTGCCGGTGCAGGTGACGGCGAGGCGTGGCTGCAGCCGCCGGGCTGCGTGCGCATCATACACAAGAACAGGGCGCAGATGCTGTGCCGCTCTCGCGCCCTGGAGACCAGCCTCAGGTACAGTACAGCGAGGAGTGCGTGCCGGTGCAGGTGACGGCGAGGCGTGGCTGCAGCCGCCGGGCTGCGTGCGCATCATACACAAGAACAGGGCGCAGATGCTGTGCCACTCTCGCGCCCTGGAGACCAGCCTCAGGTACAGTACAGCGAGGAGTGCGTGCCGGTGCAGGTGACGGCGAGGCGTGGCTGCAGCCGCCGGGCTGCGTGCGCATCATACACAAGAACAGGGCGCAGATGCTGTGCCACTCTCGCGCCCTGGAGACCAGCCTCAGGTACAGTACAGCGAGGAGTGCGTGCCGGTGCAGGTGACGGCGAGGCGTGGCTGCAGCCGCCGGGCTGCGTGCGCATCATACACAAGAACAGGGCGCAGATGCTGTGCCACTCTCGCGCCCTGGAGACCAGCCTCAGGTACAGTACAGCGAGGAGTGCGTGCCGGTGCAGGTGACGGCGAGGCGTGGCTGCAGCCGCCGGGCTGCGTGCGCATCATACACAAGAACAGGGCGCAGATGCTGTGCCGCTCTCGCGCCCTGGAGACCAGCCTCAGGTACAGTACAGCGAGGAGTGCGTGCCGGTGCAGGTGACGGCGAGGCGTGGCTGCAGCCGCCGGGCTGCGTGCGCATCATACACAAGAACAGGGCGCAGATGCTGTGCCGGTCTCGCGCCCTGGAGACCAGCCTCAGGTACAGTACAGCGAGGAGTGCGTGCCGGTGCAGGTGACGGCGAGGCGTGGCTGCAGCCGCCGGGCTGCGTGCGCATCATACACAAGAACAGGGCGCAGATGCTGTGCCGCTCTCGCGCCCTGGAGACCAGCCTCAGGTACAGTACAGCGAGGAGTGCGTGCCGGTGCAGGTGACGGCGAGGCGTGGCTGCAGCCGCCGGGCTGCGTGCGCATCATACACAAGAACAGGGCGCAGATGCTGTGCCGCTCTCGCGCCCTGGAGACCAGCCTCAGGTACAGTACAGCGAGGAGTGCGTGCCGGTGCAGGTGACGGCGAGGCGTGGCTGCAGCCGCCGGGCTGCGTGCGCATCATACACAAGAACAGGGCGCAGATGCTGTGCCGCTCTCGCGCCCTGGAGACCAGCCTCAGGTACAGTACAGCGAGGAGTGCGTGCCGGTGCAGGTGACGGCGAGGCGTGGCTGCAGCCGCCGGGCTGCGTGCGCATCATACACAAGAACAGGGCGCAGATGCTGTGCCACTCTCGCGCCCTGGAGACCAGCCTCAGGTACAGTACAGCGAGGAGTGCGTGCCGGTGCAGGTGACGGCGAGGCGTGGCTGCAGCCGCCGGGCTGCGTGCGCATCATACACAAGAACAGGGCGCAGATGCTGTGCCACTCTCGCGCCCTGGAGACCAGCCTCAGGTACAGTACAGCGAGGAGTGCGTGCCGGTGCAGGTGACGGCGAGGCGTGGCTGCAGCCGCCGGGCTGCGTGCGCATCATACACAAGAACAGGGCGCAGATGCTGTGCCACTCTCGCGCCCTGGAGACCAGCCTCAGGTACAGTACAGCGAGGAGTGCGTGCCGGTGCAGGTGACGGCGAGGTATGGCTGCAGCCGCCGGGCTGCGTGCGCATCATACACAAGAACAGGGCGCAGATGCTGTGCCACTCTCGCGCCCTGGAGACCAGCCTCAGGTACAGTACAGCGAGGAGTGCGTGCCGGTGCAGGTGACGGCGAGGCGTGGCTGCAGCCGCCGGGCTGCGTGCGCATCATACACAAGAACAGGGCGCAGATGCTGTGCCGCTCTCGCGCCCTGGAGACCAGCCTCAGGTACAGTACAGCGAGGAGTGCGTGCCGGTGCAGGTGACGGCGAGGCGTGGCTGCAGCCGCCGGGCTGCGTGCGCATCATACACAAGAACAGGGCGCAGATGCTGTGCCGGTCTCGCGCCCTGGAGACCAGCCTCAGGTACAGTACAGCGAGGAGTGCGTGCCGGTGCAGGTGACGGCGAGGCGTGGCTGCAGCCGCCGGGCTGCGTGCGCATCATACACAAGAACAGGGCGCAGATGCTGTGCCGCTCTCGCGCCCTGGAGACCAGCCTCAGGTACAGTACAGCGAGGAGTGCGTGCCGGTGCAGGTGACGGCGAGGCGTGGCTGCAGCCGCCGGGCTGCGTGCGCATCATACACAAGAACAGGGCGCAGATGCTGTGCCGCTCTCGCGCCCTGGAGACCAGCCTCAGGTACAGTACAGCGAGGAGTGCGTGCCGGTGCAGGTGACGGCGAGGCGTGGCTGCAGCCGCCGGGCTGCGTGCGCATCATACACAAGAACAGGGCGCAGATGCTGTGCCGCTCTCGCGCCCTGGAGACCAGCCTCAGGTACAGTACAGCGAGGAGTGCGTGCCGGTGCAGGTGACGGCGAGGCGTGGCTGCAGCCGCCGGGCTGCGTGCGCATCATACACAAGAACAGGGCGCAGATGCTGTGCCGCTCTCGCGCCCTGGAGACCAGCCTCAGGTACAGTACAGCGAGGAGTGCGTGCCGGTGCAGGTGACGGCGAGGCGTGGCTGCAGCCGCCGGGCTGCGTGCGCATCATACACAAGAACAGGGCGCAGATGCTGTGCCACTCTCGCGCCCTGGAGACCAGCCTCAGGTACAGTACAGCGAGGAGTGCGTGCCGGTGCAGGTGACGGCGAGGCGTGGCTGCAGCCGCCGGGCTGCGTGCGCATCATACACAAGAACAGGGCGCAGATGCTGTGCCACTCTCGCGCCCTGGAGACCAGCCTCAGGTACAGTACAGCGAGGAGTGCGTGCCGGTGCAGGTGACGGCGAGGCGTGGCTGCAGCCGCCGGGCTGCGTGCGCATCATACACAAGAACAGGGCGCAGATGCTGTGCCACTCTCGCGCCCTGGAGACCAGCCTCAGGTACAGTACAGCGAGGAGTGCGTGCCGGTGCAGGTGACGGCGAGGCGTGGCTGCAGCCGCCGGGCTGCGTGCGCATCATACACAAGAACAGGGCGCAGATGCTGTGCCGGTCTCGCGCCCTGGAGACCAGCCTCAGGTACAGTACAGCGAGGAGTGCGTGCCGGTGCAGGTGACGGCGAGGCGTGGCTGCAGCCGCCGGGCTGCGTGCGCATCATACACAAGAACAGGGCGCAGATGCTGTGCCGCTCTCGCGCCCTGGAGACAGCGACACATATTTTATAGTCCCATAAACTTAACTGACTCGGTGACAGCGCCGCTAGTATATATCAATAATCAGCTTTATGCCCTGCATTGTATGCCTAACCACGACGCATATAAACCAAGGCGCTGATTTTCATGTGATCACAAATTTAGCTGATACGCATTTTAGTTCCTGCTAAAATCCAGCCTGAGGTATAGAGGCTCGACTCATTGCAGATCTGGAGCAAAACTGAAATTAGTCACATCGATTTAATATGTATCAAAAGTGGAGAAATCCACTGACATAACTGAAACTCCTCATCTGAGAAGATTAATCATAGCAATAAAAACTCCTTAGTGATGACTTATGGTAAAGGAGGTACAATCAAACAAGTATAACTCTGTCACCCGTTGTCCTCAGTGAGCGACAGAAACGACGCCATGCGACGCGACGCGATACGACACCATAGGAATTGACACACGTATTTACGCGACAACGTAGGTTACGTGAAGGGTCATCTACTGTTTGGTTACGGTCACCTCGCGTCGCATCGCGCCGCGTTGCCTCTTTTATCGTTCACCTAGGACAACGGGTTAATGTTTAAGGGTTTCGCGCAAAGCTTAACCTCAAAACATTCCATTCAACAGAACATGGGATGAGAAGCAGCAACAGAAAGCTCACGCGGGCGCGCCGACGCGCTCGCTGGCGCCCGCCGAAGCGTCACATTTGCTGGTCTTACTAGACGACGTCAACACCATTGTCAAGCACGTGAGTTGTTTATGAAACTTCGTTATATACTTGTCCCTAGAGAGCGGAAGAAAATGTTTTACAGAACAGAAGCTTTAAGCTATAGTAAGTTTAATAAAAAGCGAGTTCGACTCGCGCACAAAGTGTTCCGTACCACCACAAAATATAAATTATTTTAGTAAATAACAAGGACGCACGTTATCAGCTGTGAAATAACTGACTTACATATGGACGAACAACGAAGTGAACATGTAAGGGTTCCTTTTTTCCTCTCGAGTAAACTAAAAAAAAGTTCGCAAGAGTTTTTTTTTTATTGCGTGATAGGCTTGCGCTTGACGACAATCATGCTTAGTGCAAAGCAATGATGAGGTCTAGGTTGGAACGCGCTTGCCTAGAAGATGCCTATTCACTCTTGCGTTGTTTACTTGCGTTAAAGGTGTTTTCAGGTATAAAAGTTATGGACGTCAGTGTAGTCAGTAAAAATTTTTTGAAATCTTGCAGATTTAAAATGAACGCGAAAGCATTAATAACGCGAACTCATCAAATTGTGTAGGTAGGTACAGAGAGAATTTTCCCATTTTAATATGATCGTTTGGCTCTCGAAATTTTGCACGTGACAGCCTTAATTCGTTTTCCCGGAAAATAATTTTGATCGGGGAATACAATTTTAAGCTAATTTAATCCGCGTTATTATTTTGCATCAACCCCAGAGCTACGGGGGGTATTTCACGTACCTAACTGATTATAATAGGCATGATGACTGATTTTGAAAAATGGTCAGATTATGTTCGGAAGTATCTACTATTTCGAAAAAATATCTTATTTCAGCAGAAAAATAAGGTGTGGTAGATAATATTGGCATTTGAAATTTAAATTTTAAAATTCACGCCATAACGCTCCCCGGTGTCATGGCGTCGTTTGTGACGTCACTATTATTTTTACCAATGTACTCTGTGCAGTGTGCAGTAAGCAATAGTGTGATTGTCAAAGCTCGAAAACAAACCATTGTGACGTCATTCGCTTCTTGGTGTTTTAACCAATATGGCGGATTGCTGTATTTTATAATTTTATTTTATCAAAATAAATAGTAATCTCACTCGTAATAGAAAAATAAATACGTTTTTTATAATACATGAATCCTA
This sequence comes from Erebia aethiops, assembly GCA_923060345.2. Lineage (NCBI taxonomy): Eukaryota > Metazoa > Arthropoda > Insecta > Lepidoptera > Nymphalidae > Erebia > Erebia aethiops. The sequence continues at coordinate 27,204,511 of OV281084.1, read as the reverse complement.
ATTCATTAGATCAATTCATAATTTCATTGATTCTTGGTTACTGTCATCATGCCTATTACTCACGTTACAATTTACAACTTTCCAAATGATGAATTTATCAATTTGTTTTTTTATGCGAATTAGCTAGCAGGCTGTTTCCTGCAGTTAATTTTGCGCATAATTTTGGAATGAACAATTCGCCTTATTACAAATTGCTGAATTTTAAATCACCCAGCCTTGACTGGAATAAAAATATTAGTTTATTTATATTCATATTTATATTAACTGAAATATAAAAAATTACATAACACTATTGCTTATTTTTTATTAACATTTTCGGAAAGTCTTTCGAAAATGATAAAATCATAAATGATGAATGATTTATTTATTTCACGTAAGAAAACTTGTGTCACTTGTAACACAACACAAATAAATAATATCTTAATTGCTTAAATTTTCCGAAACCCACAGGTAAAACTCGCGTGTATCAGTGAAAACAGTGCAACGAGTACCGGTCGAGTGTACAGCTCCCTGGCGATAGCGCGGCGCATCTCAGCGCAGGCCGACGCGCTGCAAGACGCCGAGGGGAAGCTCCTGCCTCCGCCGCAACTGAGACGCTTGTTGGCTACACTGGTTAGTGCGAGTACCTACCTATAGATCTTGCAGTTCGCGCGTGAACCTTACTTGTAGACACTCAGCCTAGGCTGAGTGGTCTGTGCTTGTAGATAAGCACACAGCGTAAGTATGCGTGCCTCTCAGAGCGATCAGTCGTACGCGCAATCACGTACACGCTCACATTTAGGTACACGTTATACATATTTAAGGACTTTTACAACATAATATCAACTTTCTTTCGAGCTCGAGTACGAAATCCTATAAAAATCAGGTTAGAAAGAAGGAGTAAGACTATTTAACTACTAGTGATATGCTGCTTAAAACGTTTTATAAATTAAGCGGTATTCTCTTTAATACTACAGGTGGAAAGTTGTCACGAGCTACTGGACAGCGGGGCTAACCTGGGCAATGCAGCGTCGGGCCTGCGCGCGCATTTGGCACGATGCTCGCTACGGGACGGACTTGCGTACATACAGGCCGATGAGGTATACCCGCTTTGACACATTATAAGTTCAGATAGTTAATAGCTGTCCTATCGAGAGTGACGGAATCGAGAGTGCACCTGCGTCTGTGCACCACCTTGTGCGGTATAATCTTATCACTATCCCAAACCTAAAACATATTGTAGCCAATAAATTATAATATGGATCTTTCTTGTTTGAAATAGATTGGAAAATAATACAAAGGAATGATTATTTGTAATATATCTTATCTCTCCACTATTAACAACATGATTTTAACAACAATTTGTTTTGTCTTCACTCCCGCATTTTCCAGTCACCAAACGATACTATTCCAAAGACATATCGTAGAATGTCTCTAGATGGCATTAGATTGTACTCTTATCATTTCACGCATAACATATTTACCTAAGAGTTATTTCTTTAACACATTTTCCTTTATTTTTACTTTAGTTGCCACCTTTAATCAAAGAAATACTTTTCCATATCAGCTATTCTTAGGTACTCCATAATTATATTAAGTTTTTCACACATTATTACGCCCATGTTCCAAATACCCACCCTAACCTTTTCTCCCCTCATAGGTACCCCCAAAGAAAACTGGCAGCCGATGGCTTCGCGGACGCCGTAGCGTCTCCGAAAGCAGCAACACTCATACTCCAGCTCAAGTTCGTTCCTGGGGAGTTAAAGAAGTCCAGGTTTGGCTCGAGGGCCTTGAACTCGGAGAATACAGCGACGCGTTTGCCAAACATGACGTCACGGGACGGGAGCTGTTGTCTCTAGCTAGACGAGATCTTCGCGATTTGGGAGTCACCAAGGTGGGACATGTCAAGAGGATCCTTCAAGCTGTGAAGGAGCTGCAGTGACGACGTCGGGGCCGTTCAGAGGAGAATGGCCATCTATAGACACATTCGTGAAATTTATAAGGAAATTTCCAGCTATGTCAACAAACCAGGCCTTGAGCCTTTAAAGCAAAATGTTTCATATCCATCATACATGAGTTCTGTTCTGTTATATTAGTCTTTGAAATTCGGAATAGTCGTACATATTATGACTGTTCCAAAGTCAAAAAATCTTTTTGATGGCAAAGTTGGATATTTCTAAAAGGAACGTACCTACGTTTAAAGTTTAATACTTTCGAACGTCTGAATCTACCCCCATTTTCAATTTAATGACCAAAACTTTTCGATATCAACGTTCGAAAGCTTTACGTTTTGTTCGACGATGATGAAATGCGATGTCTCTCCCAGTCCCTAATTCGTAGTATTTCCGCACAACTATGCAACAGTCCCACCAACTTATCTGACCCGGTGGCAAAAATTGGAACTAATTTTTGATCCGGATATAATCACGACCTTCACCAATCGGTTTACCGAAAGAAACCTACCATTTATTTTTATGCTATACCATCGCGTTTGTTTGACTACAATAAAATTGTCAAAAAAAAATTACTTAATTTAAAAATAGCCTGGTCAAGATTTTGATAGGCAACCTATTTTAGGCGTATTTATCTATCAAATTAAATCAAATAAATATTATAAATGCGAAAGTTTGAATGGATGGATGTTTGTTACTCAATCATGCCCCAACGGCTGACCGGATCTGGATGAAATTTGGCACAAAGATAGACTATAGTCTGGAATATTACACATACACTTTCTATCCCCGAAAATTAAAAACCGAAAAACCTCAACCACGCGGACGAAGTCGCGGGCATTAGCTAGTTATTAAATATAAATAAAAAGTAAGTTTCATCTGGTAAACAGATCGGTGAAGGTCGTTGTATATCCGGCTCTAATACCATTATGACTGTTTGGTTTTTTTTTAAATATTTATTAGCAACACTAAATGTGATAGCAGCGAAGCTGTCACCGCGTAAGATAAGTTTGTGGAACTGTAATAAACTCTAAAATAAGAAAACTTTTCGTACAAGAATCTCACTAACAAATTTTAACAGCAGTTTGTCAGCACATTCCCCCAGGTTTTGAGTTTTCGATACTGTAGTAGGATGATGCTATTCATCTTATTTACTTCTGTTCCATAAAGTTGTTTTGGTTTACTACTTAATGAACTTTGCTACTAATACCAAAGTACATTAAATACTAAACAACAATTTATTCGCTTATTTAACTCATCTATTGAATGCCTAAACCTTGTCTGAACAATAATGTGATCATAAGGTAAAATTCATTCTTAAACCTTCTTTAGCAATCCTGGATTTCTTTTTGGAACGTCTACACAGCAACGTTGTTTGCATGGCAATGGGGCTGATTCTGTATAACACAATCTCTAAACATTTAACTCTAGTTCTGTCCCTTTTCGTAGGAAGTATTATGAAAGGGTTAGCAATATTTTTAATGCTCTAATTTTAGTTTAGTTTAGAGATTATGCACTACAGAATCAGCCCCAATATCAGTAGGTATTAATATTTGTCAAGTAAAATTAGATAATTAATTTTTCCTGAGATATCTGGAATCCATGTTCCGGATATCTACTTATCACGGAACAAATAATAACTATTATCCTCATTTTATTTGACAAATTTTAGTCTAATTTCAAATGACAGATTAGATTAGTATTTCATTATCAATTACCTACATAAGTTAATTGAGATTTCGTGAGCTGTCCTTGTTACAAATATAAAATGAATAAAAATAATACTTTTTAAAATATTTTGAGGTAAATAAACCATTAATTCATCGAAGTTTTACCTCTTACAATCTGAGTTCCTTTATCAACGAATTCTTTCCTTTTCTATTCTATCTTTACTACACAATTACCTACTACAATATTTACTATTAATATTCTTATGAATACTCTGTTAATTGTATATTACTAATTAAGTTCGTACCGTATTTGATTGCATAGCAAAATTATAATGAAAAGGATATGGGATCACTGATATTGCAAAGTTCTGAAAAGTTTAGGTCAATACTATATTTGACCTTACGCTCAAGCACAGTACACACGTCATTCAAATGTGAACTTTAAGTCATGTACTGTAAGTATACAATCAATAACAAACAATAAACCGCTAAAGCCGTTTCGTAGATGTTACGATGGCCTGACTGCTCGTATCGTGCAATTGAAAAATGTTAATCTACACATCACTTCTTTGAGTCCAAATTTGAATGACAAGCTGTGTGCTTTTCTCGAGCGGGGCGAAAGTGTCGGCTATTAAAATATGTGAAGAAAAAAAAATTTATACTCGATTATTTGAATTGAACGAATTAAATAGGGAGCAGAACGAATTTACTAGGTATTTACCTTCTTATAACTAATTACCATAGTATTTCAAGGCCCTTATTCTCTATGATTTTCCAATCGTTTACTTTTGCCTAAAATGCAAGGACGCCGTAAATGCCATAAGCTCTTGTGTTTTATGGCATACCGACTATCACTGACATATTTTAATACGCATAAGAGTGCATCCAGATTATATAACTTTTGTTATATAACACATTTGATATAACATTCTTATTTCTGAGCAGAAAAAAATATATTTATTCAGACAAATCATGATATATAACCATGCTTATAGTTATATTATTTGACCTGGATGCAAACGATTTTGACTAGCTGTTTCCCATCATAGATAATCGGGGCCGAATATGCATTACTTAATTAAAATATTTAAATCTACACAATATTATTCTCTAGAAGTCCATAAAATAATGTAATTATATTTTTCCGTAATCCGTAAATGTAATAGTAGTCATATTTTTCTGAAATCGACATCTTACAACTTGTCTTGCAAAGTCAATCTCAAATCTCTAGATATTGAAATATGAGTTTCAAAAATAATTGAAGCTGGCAGTATAGCCTTCAGAAAATAAATGTAAAAAGGATTTTTGAACATTTAACGGCACTCCCTTTAAAAGCAATAAACTATAAATAGCAAAAAACATCATAGATTAATTAATAATTTTCAAAAATCTGATTAGAGCTAAAAGCACATTACAGCACTGGATATTTTCAAATTACAGCACGGCTCCCACGCTGAATATTTTCAATTAATACTCAACAATGTATTGTAATGTGTTCAGATTAAATTTCGAATTATCCAATCTTCTAAAGAATTGACGATAGATTTTTAAATACAATAGAAAATTTTACAAAACTTACAATAGTCTATAGAAATTTTTGACCGATCAACTATAAATAATTAGGTATAAAAAATCTTAAATTATATTAATTAAAAGTTCTTTTCTCCCTAGTCGTTAATGTTTGTTGAATTAACTAGAAAAATACTATCTTCCAGAAATATCGTTTCAATTTAGTGTTCAAATAGGTAACCGAAATTAATTATTTACTGAAATTAGGCTAGATGAAATTGTTTTCACGAATAGTCATCGTGTAATTAATAATTTTCATAGGATATTAATAATATTTTTATTAACATATATTTAATAAATTTTCGGTTTCTGTGTCTACAAATACCTTCATGGTGTTTTACACTGAATCAGTTTGAGAAGGATCGATGATAGATACGATTGCTGTCATGGTTAACAAATATTTACAATCGATTTCCATATTGAACTTACTAACTAAACTAAACATCATTTTTATCATAAAATAAAACTTATTTTCCAGGGACATAGAAACCGAAAATAGCAGCAGATTTTAAAACATTTGAGCATCATTAACTACAAAATAAGAATAATTATCGCTTTAAAGTGAAATTATTAAAATCTATTATCTTCATTCTTTCGATGTAGTAACAATAGAACTCGGTTATATCATTATACAAGTAGACAATCGTAAGTAGGTGTCTTAATCTCAATTGAATATTCTAAAAAACAATAAGCAATTTCTTTGTCTTTAATTATTTAATGGTTCAATACGTTGGACGGATTCGATGTCGTATTATAAATATGGTAAATATAAAAAATATAATAAATGCTCTTTTACATAAAATGTGATCTCTCGTCTTTATTATGTCTAGATGTAAAGTGGTCGCGTCGGTTACATTTTATCAATCAATTTTGTAACTTATTATTCTTATTTGGCTCAATTTATTTTTAGGGTATAACCGCCTTTTTGCGGGCGAAAAGCAACTTTTCCGGCAAAGCATTTTGTGGGTACTGTAAATCAGAATTGAGAATACCCGAATACGGGTTTTCAACCGGCAAATACCATCAACGGAGATTCCCCTGCTGCTGCTGGGAGCAGTGCATTGACCGAGATATTGGTCACTGAAAAACAGCTCAGATATAAACTTTTTGGTACTCTTTATTTATTATGTAACTAATTACCGACGCGATTGCTTAAAGGATCTAGGATCTGCCTTATAGGTGTTTTTTAAAAATGTACCTCCAAGTTATCTCTATTTATACGTACTTGTGTCATGTGAATATAAATCGTGTGTTTAAACTTATATTTACATAGTATTTATATATTATAAATATATTTGTTTGAATATAAAACAAGTCATATAAATTGGAATAATTATAATAAACACATCTAGTCCTAACTAACTACTCCGCCGCGTATCGCGGCGATAATGCCTTAGAACTCTAGATCTATTTTAATATAATAAAAATATACCTAATACTTTGTAAAAAAATTTATAATTTCCTGGTATAAAAAATCCCGTGGATTATACAGGATTATTTTATAAATACCAGCATTTTATTTTATTTTTAATTTTATATTATATTTAATAATATCATTTCAAAACACAAAATAATAATTAAAGTTGCTACCGTCTTATCTAAATGTCATGCACTCTTAATGCGCCAATATGGTGTGGCTATCTAACATATTTTTTTAGTAAAACTCATATGAGAGAAAATCTCAAATAGTATTTCTTTTTGATTTAAAGACATTCATTACATTATATTTAAGTTCCATTTCATAAATACACAACTAAGAAATTGCCCGTATATATAATAACCTTGTATAGTCCACATAATTATCTTATGTGATATTTTTTCGGAACACAGATTCTACACTAATAAATCAATTGGTTTTTTTTATCGTAAAATAATTTTATAATTATTTGTAAATTTTCAATTTATAAATATTGTATACTAAGTACAATGTGAAAGATATACCTACGCATAATTTTCCAAAAAAATACATATAGGTACGCGCAAACGTCTTTACCATATAATTCGAATGATTGTGTGTTTTTCGACTGATAGTGTGAGAGACTGTTGATGTATCCATGTTATTTGAATTGTATTTTTTTAACTATCTATTGAACGAAAAATAATGTCAAATTTAAAATTTTATGAAAATCGTTTTCTTAATAATATGTCTTCTGACTCAAATCTCATTGGCATTAAATAAAAAATAATTCATTCAAGTTTAAGATTTTCGTCAAATATCTGTCAGTTTTAATTTCTTTGCTGTAAACGCTGAGTTGCACTAAAAAAATCCAAAATGTTGATTTTTGTTTGATTAAATTAGTTTAATAAACACTTAACTTTTTTAAATTGTTTCGTGCGACTCGGCGTTAGTCTATCAAATAAATGGAGATCATGACAACTTTAAGTTTAATTTAATTATGTGCATAACACGTCACACCATGTATTGTGTAAACTGCTTTCGAACCGTCAAGTCAATCACTGGTTTGGAATGCCTTGCCTACCGAGATTCCGCAAGAAACTCGGCATGTAAAATGTTATGTTAGGCAAGGTCCACACTAACTAACATGTTATATAACACAGGCTTGACAATAGGCATGATGACAGTAATCAAGAATCAATGAAATTATGAATTTATCTAATGAAATAGGATTCATGGATTATAAAAAACGTATTTATTTTTAGAGTGAGATTGCTATTTATAAAATTATAAAATATAGCAATCCGCCATATTGGTTAAAACACCAAAAAGCGAATGACGTCACAATGGTTTGTTTTCGAGCTTTGACAATCACACTATTGCTTACTGCACACTGCACAGAGTAGGTAAAAATAATAGTGACGTCACAAACGCCATGACACCGAAGAGCGTTTTGGCGTGAATTTTAAAATTTAAATTTCAAATGCCAATATTGTCTACCAAACCTTATTTTTCTGCTGAAATAAGATATTTTTTCGAAATAGTAGATACTTCCGAACATAATCTGACCATTTTTCAAAATCAGTCATCATGCCTATTATTCATAGACATATAGTTAAAAATTCAAATTTTACAAAACCATGAGACATGTTTTAATATTATGATCTTGAAACCTATTTCATTTGATTTTTTCACAGTATTGAAGTGTACTCATATCAATAATTAGTTTAGTAAGTACTTTAGTGCTCGTGATAATTTATAGATAGATATTATTTCGATGTTTTGGAATTTAAGCAATAAAGTTTTTTGAAATTCATTCCTTTCAAAATTAGATTTTGTAGGTAGTAACATGTTTTAATTTATTTTAGAGCTAGTCTTCAAACCAAAATTAAGTTAAATGTTTTAATGGTCTTAAATCACGGCTCTAGTTTTTGATTTAGTTCAGAGATTATGCTGTATGAGTTTAAAGGTCTCATTCAAACGAAGCATTCAAACCACTTAATTAAAATATTGATTATAAGACTGATTCTTTGATTTTTTAAAAATCTATTTAGATTTTCTATTCCTTATTTAACATACTAAACTTTTTTAAAGAAAAAAAGAATAGGCCCAGGAACAATGGGAATAGACAGCGATAAACAAAATATATAACAACGAGGATAACTACAGATCGCGCCCGAGTTGAATGCAGAGTAGGTATTTACCTACTCTCACCATATATTTACTCTGCATTCAACTCGCGCGCGAACTATAGGTATTTCGTTGCGTTCATTTGGTCGTACTTAATTTAATTTAGTAATGCTCAATGAATTAATAATTTTAAGTTATTTTATTGGTGTGATTGAATATAAAATGTTTGTTTAACTTTACAATAACTATGCTAATGATTCAATCCGATACCTACGGATTTTTTGTCTTCAATCTTTCAATCGGCCACATATTATCAGAAATTTCTATCAAGAAAATTCGGGGCGGGAAGTCAATCTGTTCATACATTTTGAACTATATACATCCGTCAGAATGTTGACGTTGTAAAGTGAGTGAGACAGATTTTTTTCTAATAATGTGTGGCTTAGTTAAGTTTTCAAAGGCAAAAGCTCAAAGCACATAGCTTTGTTGTGGAACGTGGCGTGACGCGATAGAAGGCGGTCAACCTGGAGTCATACAGTTACCTACACAACACAGTAATGTGTACGCAGCTTTATGAACTCGTTTTTTTTCATGTTCTGTCTTTTTTCTTTATTCGTTGTTTAATACTTCATATTTGTACTCATTTCAAATAAAATTATAACTATCTTGTGAGATTGATACGTTGATAATACTCTGAATTGACTAAAGTTATTGTGTATTTCAATATTTATATATTTGGGAAATTCAATAAATTATACTGTTACTCATTTTGTGTGTTCATTTCATCTACCTTCAATTTCGGGAACCATAGAGTTCATAGACCTACGCTATGTCATAGCGTAAATAATGGAACCATAAATATGAACACGATGAGAGACGATGGTGAAACACCGTGCACGATCCGGCTTTAGCACTCTGGTTAACTTGTCTCTGACTGAGGCTACGTTCTCACTGTGAAAAATATTCGCGCGATGTTTTTTCGCAATTCTGTAACACTAGAAAAAGGTGAAGGTAGGTCATATGAAGGTGTACCTATACGCAAAATGGCTGGTTCGATATAATTGCACGCGGGGCGGTAAGAATTATAATCGCGTGAATATTTTGTGCTGTATGGAGTTGTATGACGCTCACCGCATTCGCAGTGCGGAGTAGGTGAAATCCGTACGCGAAATATAACGCGAGAATACAATTGGCTTGAATGTTTTTCGCAGTGCGAAGGTAGCCTTACAATGCCTGAAAAAAGTTTGTCCTGCCAGTCGATCAGTATATAGTTCCTCTTAAAAGTGCGAAAGGACGGGGAATTTAAAAAAAAATGGTCGGCTTTCTCATGAGATGAGTGATGAATGCAGCTGCGACTTTTTTGAAACGCTCAGACTGAGCTTTATGTAAGTACATATACATACATACAGACTGAGCTGTATGTATGTATATATGTACTCTATTAGACTAAGAGATACCTGCACTTTTGGTAACTATCGCCAAAAAAGCTGATTCACTATTAGGTGGGCTCTTCACTGGTGACGATAGTGAAAGTCGAAACCCACCAAATACTGAATCAGCCTTTCAGGCGATAGTTACAAAAAGTGCAGCTATCCCTTATAATATATGTGACACACAGCCGTGCGCTTGCTTTTTCTCCTTTTTTTTAATTATACCAAATTGAACACTATGTCAGTTTAAATAAAGCTGAGGTTGAGGTATCAGCCTACTCTACGTCTCCATTTCGAATCTGTACGTAGCATCAAGTAGGGTCGTTAGTAAATAAAAGCGGAAATTATCTTATAACAGCCTTTATTCTCTCCAACGACTGGCATTTACCTAAAAGTTGCATCATTTCCGCTACACTTGGTCCTTCATTCAACCCGCTAAGAGCCGATCGAAGCATTTTCATCAAAACTGGAAATTTCACGTCGTTGTCATCAGAAAACCTTCTCAAGTTATCCTTTATTGATTCCTGTTCGAATTTTTCCAAATTTTCTAAGTTTTCGAGTAATTTTTCGAACAAACTTTTGTTTATTTCTAACTTATTTGAGGGTAGTATCCATAGAAATGCAAATTTCGGCGATACAAGGTCATCTATCCTTGAAATTCTTGACGTAGACCAGTCCAATACACTTTTTATGTGTTCTTCAGATATATTTAGGGTTTCATCTGGATATTTTTGTGTAACAAACTTTTGTACGTTTGTTATTAGCGCTTTCGTGAGGTTCTCGTCTTTTAAACGGCGTTTTATTTCTAGACGGTTGCATTCTTCGAGCAAATCTGGGTTGAGGCGGCTCGGGTGCGAGGATATCTTCTTTATTTGGAACTGGAAAGAGAAAACAATTTTGAAAGACTCGGCTCTCTGGACTAATCGCAAATGGTCAAAAGCGAAAAAAATACATCATCTCTCTCAGTATGAGAAGGGTTTAAGGCATAGTCAATTGGGTATGTGACAACTAAAATCAGTTTCTTTTTTCAAACGTCAAAACGCGCGTTTAGCATTGGATTTTGTATGAAATACTTGTCACGTCATCAAATATGAAAGCACTTGTTTACTTTAATCGATAGTTTAAAAATAGTTATCAAAACGAACAGGGGACGTGGATATTACGTATTTTGGCAGGTCCTCTATTCGTTTAATGATACGGTTTGCTAGAAAATAAAAATAACATACGTATAACATATAAATGTAACGATTATTATAAGATGTTAGTGATAAAAGTATATAGTAAGGACTTGTCGATTCAAAAGCACTTTTAAAAGTTTATTTGAATAAAAAACATTTGATTGGATTTTATTTGTCCTTCAATCTACTCCTATCAACTCTTTAAATAAGTGTTAAACAAAGCTTACCTCGGTGGCTAGTTCATCCATTGTTTTGAGTCTGACGCCTTCGCCTATAACATGTTCGAATCCTCCGCCAGACAGCGTAATGTAATTCACGAGTGCCAACGGGAATATCCCTGAAAATAATACTATAATATTATATATACTAGCTGATGCCCGCGACTTCGTCCGCGTGGTTTAAGTTTTTTTGATTCCCCGCTGGAAATCCTTAATTTTCTGGGATAAAAAGCCTATGTGTTATTCCAGACTATAATCTATCTCTGTGCCAAATTTCATCCAGATCCGTTCAGCCGTTCTGGCGTGATTGAGTAACAAACATCCATCCATACAAACTTTTGCATTTATATCAGTAAGAAACATATTATTATTTTCAGATCATATCCCGCACATGGATAGTTTTTTAATTCCCACGGGAACTCTTTAAATCACGGGACAAAGAGTAGCCTAACATAACATACTTATATCTATAACAAACTTTATCAAAATCCATTGCAAAGATACACAGTTAAGGCATTGCAGACAGACAGACACTATTATTTCATACATAATATTATGTTTCATTATTTTATCAAAATTAAATCTCACGCACATTATATTTTCAATGATTGTAGATTGTATTTAACTTACCTTTATTTCTATAATCCTCAACTTTGACATCGCTCTGTCGTTTACTTAATTTGGTGCCGTCTGGGTTGACTATTAAAGGTAAGTGGCCGAATTGTGGTGGCGTCCATCCGAAGGCCCTGAAAAAAATACGTTTTAGGCTCTTTTCACACACATGACTGTTTAAATACCGGCCATATAGACAGGTTTAGATTTTCCAAACGTACACGGCTTCTGGTGGCAGTGCCGCCCAAGTATTCCGTTAAACATGAGCACTAGATGAGTGAGTAAGAACTCTCTCTATGTCTGTCTGCTTGGAAACATAGCAGACACCAAACAGACACACATACGCATTTGATTCGCATTTATATTATCTATTCTTATGGATGTATTCATTTTACTCCAATTCATTGAATGGTCCACGCAGGGATCTAGTGCCTCCTGGATTCAACTTCAGCTTTCCAATACAGAGTCACCATTCCAGCACCATTAGACTCCAAGGTCTATCGATTCCTTGAATTATATGTTAAATTTTAAACTATCCGTTGTCTATAGTAGAAAAGTGTGTCGAATTTTGATGACGTCACAGTTCAGTATTTCATACAACATCCCATGCTAAGCAAGCGTTTTGACGTTTGACACAAAGTTAAAAACCAACTTCTTGCCATAAGGCATGATTGTACCTAGTCAAGCACAACAAGACAATATTTAAAAAAAAAGGAATTGTCAAGAAGGGTATACTTAAAAACTCACTTATAAATGAGTAGATGTTTAGTAGTGGATATCTGCCACTCCACACCACGAAGCACATGGGACACCTCCATCAGATGGTCGTCCACCACATTGGCAAAGTGGTACGTCGGGTACCCATCACTCTTCATTAGTACCGGGTCACCTTCTACCATCGATACATCATAGGCTATACCACCGAATATCAGGTCCTCGAATGACATACAATCTGATGACAACTGCAAGAATTCCAATTTGTAGATTACTTTTCAGACCAACCTTGAATCCACCATTTTACTAACTTCAAAAGAATTGATGACAACTGTAAGAATCGAAAACGGCAGAACAGTGTTAAAAAAATGCAAAATACTTTCACAATCTAATGACTAAGATATTAGATTAGATTTCAGTGTAAATCCCCTAATTGGCTGAAATTTAATTACAAAATTATGTTATTCTAGCACAAAATTAGTCTCCAGCTTAGAAGTATATTATGTATACAAAGGTAAGTGTAGCAGGTGAGCCTGTAGTCTGCAATTTGTATGGGCGTCAAACCACTGTAAGGATATTAATATATTTACTTACTTTGTAAGGATATTATTATTATAATGTACCTATATAATTTTTAATATATTTATTTTGTAAGGATATTTTACTCTGTGCTCAAACTTTCAACAAAAGTGCAAAAAGTATACCTTTGTTATAAGAAAACAACTATTACCTTAAATCTTATACAATAAGAAGTTTCCGCCTTCATTTTAGCATCAATATCTTCTTTGGGTAAAGTGCGGCACTTGTTATCATACTTGGGTATTCGCTGATGCCTCACTGCATCCCTTCTGAGTATGTTGAGTCTCCGCTCTGTGCAAAAACATCTGTATGCCGAACCATTATCGAGAAGTTTCTTTATGTATTCTCTGAGAAATCAAAATTGAGTATTACTTTAACATAAACATCCTTAATTAAACTCACTGACATTGCTTGGAAGAATTTACTTTCATTTCACAATGCTAGAAGAGCTCTAGCATTGTAAAGTGAAAGTCAATTAAAAGTGCAGATTAGCCTACTAGTGTTAGAAGAAACTGGCTCTGGCTGGTTTCTTAGAAGTGTTAATACTTAAGTCATACTGGCAGGGAACACGTACAACAGAAGGGTGTTCTAAGCCTTTGCGGCTTATAACAAAAACGTTTTGTAGTATGTAGATTGGGGGTCAAACACATAACAATGTCACCACTCATGGTTTCACTAGGTGAAGCCCGCGGGCCGCGACTTCATCCACATGGAATAAGTTCTTTTTAATTCTCACGGGAACTCCTTAATTTTCCAAGATAAAAAGTAGCTCTCAGTCTCGAGGTACTCATATATACTCATGCAAAAAATTAATCGATCCGTTGCTCTATTGCGATGTGATTGAAGGACAAACCAACAAACACACTTTTGTGTTTATAACATTAGTATGAATAATACTCACTGATAAATATGGAGTCTCTCACTCTGTACATAGGGTCCATACAATCCACTTCTACCAGGGCCCTCCTTAAACTCTATACCAGCCCATTCCAAGTCATCTACCAATCCCTGGGCAGAACTTTCGACTTTCCTACTTTGATCGGTATCTTCTATGCGCAATATAAAAACACCTCCTCGAGATTTCGCATAGAGATAATTATAAAGAGCGGTCCTGAGGCCTCCTAAATGTAAATATCCTGTTGGGCTGGGAGCAAATCTAACTCTTGGTGCAATAGTTTTTAGGGAACGGAAAAAAGTACTTCTGGGTGCTCTAGAAAAGCGACTTGAAGAATTAATCCACATCTTTCATATCTTAACTATAATTTGTTTTATTTTTATCACTGAGTTAATATTTGTACGCTAGTATAATCTAATATAGTTCAATGTTTTTATGAATAAAATGCCTTGCCATTTCAATTTTCAGGTGTTCATTCATCATTGTTGTTCATCACTTCAAAGCTGCGCTCTAATATGTTACTCACCGACCAGAAAAAAAGATGTTACTTGTCTCTGGCTGCGCTCAAAGTTCATTCACAGATTCACTTCATCCAGCACATCCAGCATTCATCCTTAATCTATTATCTATGACCTATTTCAGTTGTAAGACTTGTCACACTCACAGACCACTTTAGCTTGTCTGCAGCAGGATGACGCAATCACCTCTGATTGGTCTTCCACTATTGGCCAAAATCCATTGACGCAGCAAAAATACAATAAATTCTGCCAATCAAAACAATTGAGACTGTAACAATGATTGATGAAGGTTTACTTATATAATCGCCCTGCTGATTTGTCTTTTGTCAATGTCCGACATGAAGACATAAACATAGAGTAAGTATTAAAGGTAAATAATAGATCTATGGAGTCTGGCCTTTCAACGGTTTTGTTATTTTGTTGCCACTGCAATTTAGGTTGATTATTTACAAAAGCGTAAGCGTAATAAATATTATATATATTTATATATACGCTTACGCTTTTGTAATAAAGCGTTAAAAGCATAGATTAACTTATTACTATATTTCATTGAGGACCGGTGCGTGTATAATCATCATAACGATGGGAAATGTCGAAAACAACACACACACTCCTTTTTTAAGGCAGTCGTTTAAAAAAGCTTCGTGAAGCGTGAACTGGCACTAGCAGACAGTCACAGTAGATTGAATTTGAAAGTACCTACCTATTTCAAGAATATACATTTTCATTAATCTTATCTCTGTTGTTTTATTCTACTTCCCCGTTCTTCTTCTTCTTCTTGGTGATGCGGCTTTGCAGGGCTCTGTAGCGAGACCCAGTATCACTTTGACCATCGCCGATCTATTGTGATCGCCACTATCTAAAGTTCCTGACCAATGTTGCTTGCCGCTAGAAACAGCAGCAACTTTTTGGCCGGGATGTTTTTTGCCTCTTCAGGGTCTACAAGGTGTTTCCCTAGGAGGAGGCTGCGTTTGTGCATTAACGCGGGGCAGTAACAGACAAGGTGCAGAGGCGTTTCCTCCGCCTCACAGCAAAGCCTGCACTTGTCTGTTTCTCGGAGCTTTAGGTTGAACATATGTCTGTTCAGCCCGCAATGCCCCGTCACTGCCCGCGCTAGTATGCACAAATTTTTCCTGCTAAGCGCTAGTGCCGCTTCGGCGGCCTTCTTGTTGAAGGATTTGACTAGCGCTTTAGAGTGTTTCATTCCTGGTAGATCTCGCCAGCGAATCAGTGTTTCGTAATAACAATAGGTCAACAGGGTGAGGTTGGCCAGGCTCCTAGGTATGCCGCACACAGGCTCAGGTCCAGTTTGCCGCTCCCTAGCTCCTAGCTTTGCGAGTTCGTCAGCTCCCCGTTAATAATTAAGTACTTAAAAACAACTCTAAGTATATTGTATTTTATTGACAAAGGAAAAAGTTCCTTGGCTACTACAATATTTTACTAAGGTAACCTAAGCTAGTCGGTCTTTCTCTGTCTATGAAGATATGGCTTCATCACCGTTTTTATTAGATTAGTACTTAATTAAGTGGTGGTAAGTAATTTTAATTATTGTACCAAGACTATTTTGGCGCTCAAATATTAAATCTATTCCGCGAATTAATTTAACATACATGGTGCAATTTAACTTTGCAGCACAATGAAACTCATTACTTGTACCTACTCAGAAATTCTCAATAACTAGTTCTCAAAATTTCATGAAAGTCTAAGTTCATCAAAAAAACGGTATACGTCCGCACGCATACTAACCGGAGCGTGTATAACCACCATAACGAATCTAATGAATATTTATAATATGGCGGCGAAAAACAGTTTCCCAAAAAAAACGTCTCATCTGTGAAAAAAACAATCATTTTGTCTATGAGTGTTGCTTTTCATTTTTAGTTCCGATGTCGAAACAAGTGTGAATTTTGTGAAAGTCTATATAGAATAACAAATACCTTATTCGAAAATGGTTAGTGTATCCCCATTTTGTGATAAGCAAACAATTTCAGTAACCAATTAAAAATGCAACCCTATCTAATTTGCTGATGTAAATTCCATTTGACAGTTTAAGAAACTGAGGTTATGACATTACTGCGTTTTCTTTTCAGAATAAATTAAAATCATCACAGAGAGATAAAGTGAAGAAGTTTGTCGCTTTCACGCAGACGACGGAGAGCACAGCGATATACTGCCTGTCGCAAAACGACTGGAAGCTCGACTTGGCGAGTGACAACTATTTTCAGAACCCTGATGCGTATTACAAAGACCCAGCAAAGGCTTCGGTGGATAGGAAAAAAGTAGAACACCTCTTCAACAAGTATAGAGATCAGCAGGAAAATGATAAAATTACGGTTGATGGTGTGATGAAATTTTTAGAAGACCTAAATTTAAGTCCAGAATCTATATTAGTACTTATAATAGCATGGAAATGCAAAGCAGCAGTCCAGTGCGAATTCACGAAGGAAGAATTCATGACGGGTTTGTTAGAGCTTGGTGTTGACAGTGTAGATAAATTAAAATCCAAATTACCAACTTTAGAAATGGAAATCAAAGATCCAAATAAGTTTAAGGATTTCTATCATTTTACGTTTAATTATGCCAAGAACCCTGGACAGAAAGGTTTGGAACTTGATATGGCTGTAGCTTACTGGAATATAGTGCTCCGTGGGAGATTTAAATTCTTAGATGCCTGGTGCAAGTTTCTTACGGTATGTATATTGATTTCAATGAATAAATATACTCACTGTATTTATTAATTCATAATTCGTAAATTGTTACAAGTTTTTTATTTGAACTCAATTCAACAAGGTATGGAAAAAAATATTTGTTCTAATAAAATATACATTTATTAAGCTGGATTTATTCCTAAATATGTAAGCTATTAATATATTATAATAATTGTATTCATTGGCATTACAGGAGCATCACAAAAGATCAATACCAAAAGACACATGGAACCTACTGCTAGATTTTGCTACACAAATCGATGACGGAATGAGCAACTACGATGCAGAGGGAGCTTGGCCTGTACTAATAGATGACTTCGTAGAATGGTGTCAAAAGCAAGAGCTTACGGCAGATGGTTTGAAGTCCTTAGAGCCTGCATCAGGCTAGCATACAATCTACAGCTACCAACCATATGGAGCGAGAAATATACACAATGTGTCCCTTGAACCAGAGATTTACGACCAAAGTTTTCATATGAAACTAGGATCGTTAGTCATACGTCTGCTGTCTCGCTTCGTCATGTACAGTTTGGAGCTGTGTACAGTTGAGTGGATCGCAATTGTTATAGTTTTTGATCTGTGTAGCTGACTAAATTGGGAAGTGGCAAGGACGTCTACTAAAACTAGAAGCCTTTAGTCGAAAGAACTGTATAGTGACATGCTAGATCTGTTAACTGCAGTTATTTTAGTGGGTGTTTTGAAGGCTGTGGAACATCATAGTGCTAAATGCTGACTTGATAACAAAATTTCAAACATGCTGCAGCAGTATAGTCTTATAAACCTTCAATGGTTGTATATGTTTTAAACAAAAAATGGACGCTAAACTTTAATCTCAAAATTTACTACGTGCTTTTCACATAAGAAGTGAACCTTTTGGGAGATTTAATTGTTATTTACTATAAAATATTTTGTCAAACTATTATTGTTGATACTTTGATGATTCAAATATATTTTCACAGAGTGATGATTTTTTAAAATTTTAGATCAAATAGATTATAATATTTATTGTTTCATGATATATTTAATGATT
The DNA here is from genome assembly GCA_923060345.2 of Erebia aethiops. NCBI lineage: Eukaryota > Metazoa > Arthropoda > Insecta > Lepidoptera > Nymphalidae > Erebia > Erebia aethiops. Next base: position 27,185,933 of record OV281084.1, on the reverse strand, counting down.
AGTATCAAAAATTAATCTGTCAATGTATGTAAATGCTATATATTGTTTATTCCATTAGTATATTTAAGAACCAAACTTGCCAATCCATGCAATGGTAAATAACTATCGAATCAGCCGTTCAGGATTTGTTATGTGAAAAAAATGCTTGTACTCAAACTGTATAAAGCTCTGAACTCTTCGTCCATTACAAATCCTAGGTTTCCTGTTTCCTAATTAATCAAGATAATAGGTTTAATAGTATTTTATTTTTTATTGAAATTGTAGGGATAATTCAAATGATTCACTTTAGATGTCAGATTTAATATTTGCGTTATAGCATACTAAACTGTGAGGATGGTAAAATTAAGATGTAAATATGTATATACAAGTTAATGATATTAATTTTGTTCAATAATTATTAAAACTTAGAACCTTCCTTTTATTTTATTTCTTGTCTGACTTGCAACTTTTAAGTATTACAATCCTCGATTATTTATTGTTTCTTTATTTACTTTTATAGCAGCATATCATACATTTCTTGTGTGGGCAACATTATAAAAGTTTTGATGTAATGTGTTTGTGACTAATTTTAATATTAGTATAAAGTGCTGTTGTTACTTGTTATAAAACAAAATAAAAAGTTAAATTTTTGTTTCTATACTAATTGGCCCTAATTTTTCACAGTACAGCTTGTAATTAATATTTTCCCTATACTGTGCCTAAATAAAATATTGAAGCTACTTTGATAAAATAAATTACAAAATATAATATTTAAATAATCAGTAATTAAGGGCCTCAATTTACATAGACGTGCCCTGTCAAACAAAGATAAAGACTAATTTACTAACGCCATCTACGGAACTTACAACATACGCGCCATCTCGCGTGACAGCTCAAAAACGATTGTTGAAATTGGGTCAACCAAACGATTGTTGAAATTAAAACCTACACATCAGTGTACTCTGAGTTAACAATAAATTAACATTAATTTATCGTGATAAATTAATGTTAATTTATTGTTAGATGTACTCTCCAGATCTACTAAACCGATTTTGGAAATTCTGGTACCAATAGAAAGCCACATTATTTGTGAGTGTCATAGAATGATAGAATATTAACCCGAAAAATTAGGGAGTTCCCGTGGGAATTTAAAAAAGTTATTTCGCGCGGACGAAGTCACGGGCGTCTGCTAGTCTTAACATAAAAAGGTAATAATATTACCTTTTTAGATTACCTACGTCTATTAGCCGTTCCTTCTGTACCCAGAGACAAGTAACATGTCTGCATTCTGTACCACCGACCAGAAAAAAAAGATCTGCACTTGGTTACTTCAGGATCTGAGTACTGGTACGAGGGTACTGGGCTCACTGAGTCACAGACATATTAAATCTTTGTATATCTGTGGAAATTCACAGTCAAATGCATCGGTCAAGTCATTGGCCACCACCACAGAGTACATTGAATATAGGGCCACCACAAACTCACAAAGCTTTTTTTTCTGCCCCCTTATTCTGTAACTCAGCTCACAAAGTCCAGACAAAACAAAGCACAGAACACTTAGACTCCTAAACAAAGTCACAAAGTGACTGTTTCGAAAATCGGGATTTCTATTTTCTAGGAGCGCGTAAAGTTATTAGGTAAAAATGACCGTTCGTTTTAGCGGAGCGCTCAAAGAGCTGAGGATTCATTTATGCCAAACCAGCGCTCAATCGGCCGGTGTAAGGTTCGTGTGATTTGATTACATAAACATTTTTATAACCTAAGAATAACATTATTATTTTCTGTATTCTGAGTGTAGAATTTACGGATGTACATTTCACACATGTTCCTATTTTTACGCTGAAAGTGGCTTAGTTATCTCACTGCCAAAATCTCTCTTTTCTCGGTTTCTCGGTTCTCTCCTATCGATCTGTTTATATTGCTATCACTTTCACTGTTTGGAGCTGTCATTTTAGTTTAGAGATTGTGCTAAACAGATTATGCCCCTTTATATTCTTAATTAATCCACCAAAAATCAACCTATAAAGTAACACTGGCCTTCCCGGTTCTGAGTGCATATAAAGATCATTAATTGAATTTTGAAATGGCAAAACTGAAGATACAGCTTGGAAAACTTGTGTCGGTTGGTGTAAGATATTATATTGGTATAGATATTGGCACCTCATACACACACAAATTAGTTCAGCTACAGTCAGTGTCCCGCACACTCCTGAATATCCCCATTAACCATACTATAATTATTATAAATGCTAAAGTGTGTCTGTCAGTATGCTATGCTTTCTCGGCCCATCTGTTATACTGTTTTTGATGACATTTAGTAAAGGGATATTTTGTATCCCAGGGAAGGATATAGGCTACTTTTTATCCCAGAAAATAAAAGAATTCCCACGGAAACCGATAAAAACTTTGATCCATGCGGTTGAAGTAACAAGCATCATCTAGTCGTCAATAATATAGTGTGGTATTGAAATCATCACTTTTGTAATTTACTTGTTTTAGAGAGTTCATACAAAAACACTATGTGTCAATCAAAAAGGAAAACCCAAACTTCCCCATGCTGATCCGTGAATGCAGTGGTATCCAACCCCGTGTTTGGGCTAGATATGGTAAGTATGATGGAACATCCTTGATTTATTAAAACAATATCCTCAGGAAGCTTACAGCAATGCCGAAATGCATACTGAGTCAGAAATTACAAAATCCATTAGGACTAATATAAAAAAAATACATCCAGCTGTTTGTGCTGTGCAATCAAATAGTAGAGAAGAGTAAGTACTCATAAGGTAGGCACATTTTCTGCAAAATTATCCTTGAGGTTGACATCCAATCAACTCATACTTTTATTCAACATTTCTGATACAGGTAAAAAAAGGAACATACATCAGGGGTCCATGTTACATGATTTAAAAGTACTTACCTAAATACTTCAGACAACTTTAAGAAAATTATATAGAGAGCTCAGGGAGGTTACTACCATCGCTTAAAGCAATATTACTTCCAAATGACAGTTTATGTCACATACCTTGATCTCCCTAAAATAGGGATTGTAATTCTAAAACAAACGACTCAACAATATTAAACCAGTACCGATTTAAGCAAGTAGTATGTCTCCAGGAAGGTCTCATTCACCTCCTGTTATCTTACTTGTGCAATCAGGCTCATAACTTGATTTGTAAAGAATTCTAAGTCACATCTCCCAAGCAGATAATGTGATGCAGGGCTGTGGATCCTCATGCATGTTCACATGAGAAGGCTGTTATGTATATTATGTCAGGAGTTTTCACTATAGCTTCGGTTTGTTGTGTACTAACTTTGCAAAACTAATGTTTAGGTATTATAACAAAATATTTCCAGGAAGAAATTCTGCAAATAACATAAATTTTTGTACTGATATATTAATTGCAGACAAAGGTTTTGAACTGAGCGAGTCCCTGTGTAATCTTACTGGTGATCAAGTGCTGGGAATTATTGGGAGACTGAACTCTATGTAACATCGATGTTTGCATTTTAATATCATTAGTTAGTTTACGTTTGATTTAAACTTTAATTGTAATAACTGTCTGAAAAAGTAATAAAATTATTAATGTCTTACATGTTACTTGAGTACTGTTGGTTATATATATTTTCTTATGCAGTGTTTGATAAAATAGTGTAAAACTTAGTAGAATTTGTAACAATTGTGGTACATAATAAATTATTATACTATTACTATAAATACAACAATTTTTTTAACATTCTATTATGTATGGCAGATGTAATGTATTGGATAGAAGAAGGCATTACTTTGCTAAGTCCATGATAATGAAACAAGTAGAACTTTAATTCGCTATAATCCACCGCTGTAAGTGAATCTATGTGGTTTGAACAATGCACGATTGTAAACTGTACAATCGTGCATTGTCGAGTCAACATCTCCTGAAGATGCTCCGGTGTCGGAGTGAAATAGAGAATAATTTGGAAGATTTTTGCGGTGTGGTGAATATCACAAGATACATGCTGTACCACATAGATTTACTTACTGTGGCGGATTATAGCAAATTAAAGTTCTGCTTCAATCATTACGTGTTATGTAGTTAAACTAATGAATGCGACCCACTGATTAAAATTATCATTTTGTTTCAGACAAAGGTAGTGAGAAGAGTGCTGCCCTCACAAACCTATCTTCAAATGATGTCTTATCCACCATCAAGCAATTAATTAAATGAATTACTTTAAAAACTTAAATTTATTGTGTACATTTATAATTTAATTAGAAATAGATCTATTTTGATTTAAAATAAAATACAGTTTGTTAGTCTTATTTTTTTTATTTGTACTATTGGTACTACAGAATTAACATTCGGCTGCCTCTGTACTACAAAACCTTGATATTGCATTGGTGTTTACTTAGGTTGTAAAAAATATGGTTTCTGAAATTATCCCCATAGTTATTTAATATTTACTCCCAATATTAACTAGTAACGTAACGTATTCATCAATATTACATATTAATATTACCTTAATTATTAACCAAAATTGGGTGATTATTGATAACATCAATCAAAATCAGTTTAACATAAAATATATTTTGTAATACAGTAGGCTTTAATATGTTGGTCAAATGGTATCAAATGGTAAAAAATGTCGAAAAATTATGCTTTAACTTTCAAATAGGTAGCTAAAATATACTTAATATAAAACATGTTTCTCCTATAAAATCTAGTATCTACAATCTAATAATTACTTTCACAATGACTAACATGGTTTGGCCAAAATATATATTTTATTAAGCACTTAATACCTGCTTTAAATCCCTGTAAACTAAACATTGGTTCCAAAAGACTAAAGCTAAATCTTAGTGCAATTAATAAACTGTATAACGAATTTCTAGTCACCTAACTATATCCTCCCTGCAATTTCCTCTGAGTGGATTAAATGATTTTTAAAATTCTAATATTCTAGAATATAAAGTAGTCTATGTCCATCCCGGAGCTATCTTCGAACTAACTTACCACATTTCCTCCAAATCGGTTAAACAGGTCAGCCCTGAAAAGGTTGAAAGGCTATCCACAAACAGACACTTCCGTATTTCAAATTTGTTCTATCAGAGTTTCAGCTCTTACTTATCATACTAATATTATAAATGCGAAAGTTTGACTGGATGTTTGTTCCTCAATCACGCCAGAACGACTAAACGGATCTGGATGAAATTTGGTACAGAGATAAATTATAGTCTGGAATAACAAATAGGCTACATTTCCCGAACTTATAGTTCCCGTGGGAACCAAAAAACCTCAATCCACGCTGATGAAGTCGCGGCCATCAGCTAGTCTGTACCACAACCCATTGGACAACTTCATAGAACACGAATCTTGATCGGAATTCACGATCTACGCAATAAATCAATGCTCCAGGCATAAATTATTTTTATTTACATAAGAGTGGCTAATTCTGTCGTACGATGTGACTAAACTGTTGATGAACAATCTATGAAGTACCTAAACTAAAATGACTGGTCCAAATATATCGCTATCCCTTTTGTATTATTGCTATTCCTGTAGGTAATTATACGGTAGTAAATATAAGTCTATGGTAACTAGTTCTTATCTCTATGCTCTTGACCTATATCCTAGACCTCCAAGTTAAGATATTGCATACAGCAGACAGCACCAACCTCTAAACTAGCAGGTTTTAATCTAATGCTATATTTTCCATTGGGAGTCTAAAGGCACTTTAGTTTAGCGGTCGTCTAAGACTTAACCTTTTCTGACTTAGGTTTGTCACTACGCAACAAAATATTTAATTTACACAATGTCTAAAATGGGGGTAGTCCGAACATTTCTGGTTGGAACTTGGCTAGTGTCGGCAGCACTACCGTGGCATGCGTCGTCAGTCTCTTGTCTAAGTGTGGATCGGGGACCATCACCACTTGCATGCCCGCTGATATGCCGGCCGTCACTCCGTGCGGCGAGTCCTCGAATACTAAACACTGGAAATGAGGAAAAACTATTTACTTGTTAAAATTGAAGTTTGAACTACTAGAAATTTGGCAGTTTTAAGCCGACAAAATGGTTTTGAACGTAATATTAACCATATATTAACTATCCTTACCACTAAGTAAAATTTTGAGCGATGGCGTCACAAAGTTAAGGGATAACGGTCTTAAAACGGTCCTTCGAAGATTTTTCTTAATATCTTAAGATTCTTAGAAGGTGAGAGTGAGAACTGATATCATCATATCACCTGAACTTTTTCACCATTTCATAGAAATAGCTGAAATAATTTCATATTGAAACTGAAGACTTATCAAAACTTACTTACCAAAAGGTGAGTTCGCGACGCCGTCTTATCAGAATGTGATGGTAATTGTCTTTTGAAATAGTTTGTTTTTAAAGTGCGCCGCTATTTTATTTTAAGTTGAACACTACAGAAACTGAACAAGTCTAAATGGTCCTTCGATCCGGATTTCTTAAGAATCTCACCTTTTCCGGCTTAGGTTTGTCGGGAAACCGGGCAGCAGCTACGAGGAATATGTCAGGGTGTGGTTTCCCGTACTTCACATCTTTATCAGTGCTTCCCATAACCATATGGTGGAAGTAACTGAACAGTTCTTTGTGCGACGCTATTTTTGTTTGGACGGAACGCTCGCTCGATGACGTGGCTAGCGCGAACGGTACTTGAGTTTTGTGTAAGTGACGGATTAGTCTTTCGGCACCTGTAAAGGAAATAATAAAGACTGCAGCCTCTATATCTATGCATTTTATTGATCAGTTGATCACTTATGAGGGTCGTGATCCCATCCCATTAATCGTACCCAGGTCCATCCGCACAGGTAGACCTACAACGCGACTTCAAATACGAAATTTGTACTCAGGCTAACTAGGCAGCAAGATAACTATTTTTAACTGGCTTCTCAAAAGTAGAAGGTTCGTAATTGGAAACAATATAATATATTTTTTCTTTACTGTTACTGATAATGAGGATTGGCAGCCTAATGAGGCACAACACTACAAGGGAAAGAAGTCTCAATTAGAAACTCCCAAAGTCGTTCACACATCACAACATTATTCAAAGTTTGTTACATAGCACAAGAGCTCTTGTCCCTTTATTACAAGTAGTGCATGTCTCATATCTTTATGTCTTTGGGTTGAGAGGACTGAACAAACGAAGGTTAAAGAATATAGGTGTGAAGGACATGTACACCAATAGAATTAAATTAGTTTAAATGCTACACTTTAATTGAAATGTAAACTGCTTGTGAAGGTTATTTCATACACACACACACACACACACACACACACACACACACACTCATAAACACACACACACACAAATTACACATATATAATAAAAACTTTGTATGCAGGTCTTCCCTATTAAGTTTTATTTTAATTTTAATTTAAGTAAATTGTTCTTTCTTGTAAAGTATATTAATTTTAGATAACAGTTATGGATATCTGTAACCTAGCTGTTTCGGAGGTGGGCGTTGACGGCTGAAACGCAGTTTATACTTTTTTAGCCGTCATCGTTCTTAGAAATAAGTACAAATTTTGTTACAGTTTACAAAAAAAAAAAATTTCATTTCATTTCAATTTCATTTCAAAAGTTATCTATATATATAAAAATGAAACCCGTTTTCCTTGGTCACGGCATCACGCGTGAATGGCTGGACCGATTTCACTAATTCTTTTTTTGTTGTATTTGTTATTATTAGGAGAAGGTTCTTACGGAAAAAAATATTAAGAAAATCTCTCAGAAATATTGAAAAATATACATTTAATTTTGCATACTAAGGCGGTACGAAGTTCGCCGGGTCAGCTAGTATTATATAAACAAATTAAGGTACATTTTATGTTTGGAAAAGAGCAGTTAGTCCTTCACTATGTAAATAATGATGCTGTCTAAGATGGTAGCTGGCTAACTTGATAGGGAAATGGCAGTTATATTAAACCCATACTCTAATCAGTTTCTGTACAACATTGTACTGGAAAGCTAAATCTTGCACCGGCATGTCTTTGCCAGTAGGGTGGTAACAAACCTTTCAGTCCGGATCAGAGAAAATTCAGAAAATATAAATTCTTAAACTGACCCTAATGAAGGAACTAGAAGTTTAATTCGTTATAATCCGCCACAATAGGTCAATCTATGTGGTACATGTGTGTATCTTGCGATATTCACCACACCACCAGAGTATCTATCGAATATATCTATCTATTATATTTCTATTTTATATGGTCTATTTCTATTTTCTATTTTATATTTTTTTGGTGATTATCACAAGATAGCCACTGTACCATAGTACCACCTACATAGTAGTAGTAGCCACCTATTGTGGCGAATTATACCAATTTAACTTCTAGTTCCATCATTATCATGGACTTCCGCAAAATAACGGCTGCCTGACCATGTTGGGGTTTGAACCCAGGCTGCTTATAAGACAACAGAGCTCACCACAGCACCAGGGAGGTTGTAAAACATGATTATAATATCAAATATTAACTATACAAATCAGTATGCACTGTTATCAATTAATGTAATAACTAATAACAGTTAATAAGTAAGATATACACTGAAGCAGACAAAAGTACCTACCTACTATATTTGATCATGATAAGATATAGCCTCTAGATATTCGATTATTTTATTTCATTGCACTCAGATAATGCCATTTCAAGTAAAATATTTATCACTGCATCTAATTATTATCATAAAACCAGCCACATGATAGCCTGCCTGCTGTAAAATTAAGTTAACCCAAAGTTATTAGATAACCTATATTTCATTTAGTTTTAGGGAATGCAACAAACTTGGAATCATAAATTTTAAAGATATGGGTGGGTTAAGATATTTCTAATAGATGATGCCTGCGACTTCGTCCACTCAATATGGTTGGAAAATTTGATACAAACTGCTCTTATATTGCAAGTTAGGCCTAGATTGGATCTCACCTAGTGTCAACTCAAAATGCAGTCTAAGATGGTTGGGGGCAAACCTTGTAGGTGGTAATTTATCAATAAAATTGGCCTATTCAACTTTTCTTTGTATGGACTTTTATACTAATATTATAAAAGTGTGTTGTCTGTCTGTTTATGTTTGCTACACTTTCACGACTCATTTTTCAACCAATTTCAATGAAAATTTTGGTACCTATCAAAATAAGTTGCATCCCAGGGAAGGACAGACTACATTTTATCCAGAAAAATTAAGGTGTTCCTGTGAGAATTAAAAACTTAATCCACACTAAGTCACATGCTTCACCCATTTTACAATTTATATTGCCTGGGTACTAATAGAATAGTACATTAAATATATACCATCCAACAAAGGTGTTCCAGCAAGCAAAGTGTCACCAAGTTCCAACAGCTGGTCCCTGAACTCCTTAGGCGTTATGGGCAGATTAAGATCTTTGCACAGAATCTCTGATAGCCTCTGCTCTGTACCACCGAGCACTTTCATCATTAGCTCATCAGTATATTTGTGACCATATTTTGCACATAGTTGTGTGATCATTTTCTTATATACTTGTTCTGTATCTGTAAATATAAAATCCATACTAATACAAATTAATACAAAAGTGTGTCTGTATGTCAGGCTGCTATGCTTTCATGGCCAATTGATTCAACCAATTTTGTTGAAATTAGGTACGGAGATGGTTGCATCATGGGGAAGGATGCATCATGGGGAGTTTTCACAGTAATTTTCATAGTGTGTGATATCTGCACTTGGCCAGAGTGGTGCGCTATAAGTGCGAGATCTATAGAGCAAACTTTGACTTTGCTTAGACTTCAGACATGGTTAAAACGAGACAGATTTATGTTACTCACATATGTCCATCTCGTTTTAACTCTGAGTAAAGTCTGAGCCAAGTCAAAGTACTCTCTATAGAACTCAGCATAAGAGGACCTATGTTTTAGTAGTTTTCGATCAGTGATGGGTTACAATTATTTGAATTGAAGCAAAACTTCTTCATAATTCATTCTTCATTACTACTATCTTCATAAATGAGTATTGGGTTTTGCTGACTAGAAATTCTCAGTACTAGCCCGGAATTAGGAAGGTGACGGTGAGTCGGCCCCGTGCCTCAGAGAGCAGGTTAAGCTGTCTGTCCTGGTTATTATCACTAACATGATAATAGTTGTTGAGACTTGAAATATATTTTTTTCCACTACAAGTTATCCTTTAACTGTGATCTCACCTGATGGTAAGTGACGATGCAGTCTAAGATGGTTACAGGCTAACCTGTTAGGGGCATGGCAGTTATCCCATGCCCCTATTCGGTATCTACACGGCATCGTACCGGAACGCTAAATCGCTTGGCGGCACGCTTTTGCCGGTAGGGTGGTAATATGCCACGGCCGAAGCCTCCCACCAGGCAAATTACGCAGACACTAAATCAGATGATGTCAAATCTTAAATTTTTGTATTCAAATAAACTTTTACAAGTGCTCTTTTTGTAATAGCTAAATCGCGAGACTAAGAAAAATCTAATTTTAATCAACAGATGGTCATCGTTTCGTAACATCTAACCTTATAATAACATTGGCAAACAAAATAAATTAAAAGGTCGAACTTTAATGCTATAAAGTTGCAGCTCTCACTTACCCAAAAGAAGGCCGTCCATATCGAAAATACAATGGGTGACTTTTCGTACATTTCTCGTCGAATAACATTGTTTTCTAATTGTATTTGTTACGTATTTTAATAAACAAATCCTCATATTGCCGCCGGTTGTTACATAAAGTTTACTTCTGGTCTGACACCAGCTGATTTTATGTTAGAAAAACAAAATACAAATGAGCGAAAATAAAATAAATTTAAAAAACTGTCAATGACATTACATTGTGAATGAAAAGAAAAATTAAATTTTTGTTACATTTGAATCAGACACGTGCAAACTAAGGCGATCTCACTCGATTGTTTCTTGAATGCGTATGTAAGACTGTGACAGAAAGATATAATGTTGCTGTCACAGACCAACCCGTGGTTATGCCATAGATATATTCCCTAATTTTGAATATTCAAAGGTAAAAGGGGACAACCTAAATATATTAAAATTAATATACTTGTACCTATAGGCATAATGATATTTTTTTCAATCACGTAATTCACATGCATAATTTATGAATTTAGCTACTGCTGGCAACAACAATGCAAGTAGCTTGCACTCGCTTTCAGCGTACTTCAGCCGGCGCAGTCTTGCTGCGGCCGTCATGGATCGCAGTTGAATCGTCGTGGGCCGTTTTTATGGCGTGTAAACTGTCCAAAGTTTCAATTAAAATTCATTAATTCCACTTTTATTTATTAATTGTTCAGTAGAGTAGATATATCACTTGTTGAATCTTAATTTGATAACTTTATCGCGAACATGGCTGTGAACGTGTGTTTTTGTGTAAAACTGTCCCCTAACAAAAAATCGATTTTTGGATTGAGAATGAAGAGCCAAATATTGTATCTGGTATTGTTTGCCAGTCTCTTGGCTGTTTCTTCTGCCGGGGACACGGAGGTAACTTGTGCTAATGTGAGAAGTATTTTCGCAAAGAAAGGAATGTTGTCGATGGCCGAGTTGGTGACCGAACAGCCGAATTCAGGTAAGAATCACGCGCTCTCTATACACCCAAAAAGATAGTGATAAATGATAATCGTGTTTTAAATGTATACACTATTGCTGATATTGCTTTTGTATTTGTTTTGCTTTATGCTAAATAAACCCTTTCAGAATTAATTCAAAAGGTAAGAAGTCACTATTTTAATAATCATGATGATAAGTAAATAAGTACACAAGATAACAAGAAAATGAATTTTGAATCACTAATTTTGTTTGAGGTTGAAATTTAAAAATTTCTAATTCACCTTCAAAAGATCAAAATTCAAAGTCTGTATTACTTATCATCCTAAATAAAAGATAAATAATTAGTGATAGAAGAACCTACCGATCTAAATTAATACTAACCCACGAGAATTTGTAGAAGGACAAAAGGCCGTAAAAGGACTGGTAGTAGCTATTGTTAAAAAACAAATCCGAAGTACCCCGCCGATAGGGAAGCGCTACATTTTACCTGTTCGAGAAACAAGTTAAGACAAGAAGTCTTTTAATTGTCTTGGGGCTTTTAATAATCCTACAAATTCCACAGATGATAAAGAAAAGATTAACAAAGAGACACGTTCTTCAACAAAAACGTTTCTTGTTAAAGTTTTACTTTCTTTACTATTCATATCTAGTTAGTTGTAGCTATGAATTCCTTTGAATTTATGAACATACGTAAGCCATATTGATCTTTGGTGTTTTTATTGATGGTATGTAAATAGATGCTAATAATTAAAAATATATTTAAGTACTACTTGTACAAATAAATAATTATTTACAAAATAAACAAGCTTAGCAGAAGAATGTAGGTGTAATAGTTAGTGGGCGCCAGCGTTGTGAAACGCATGAGTTGCGACATAAACAGATACGCCTAATGCTTCTGCGAACCAAATATTGAAAGCTCCGCGACACTTCAAGTGCATGCCCTCGATATATCCTATGTCTTAAAACAAAGAGTTGAAATTCAAATGAACGTACTTCTGCCCTACGTCGAGAGGTATAATTATGTAAAGTTAAAAACATGGTCAAGCAGGTAATTGCAGCGTAGGCGAACTCGTACGAAATATTTAGCTCATCGACACGGTGTCCAGAAATCCGATAGATTGATTAAGCACGAATTGGATATAGAGGAATAATAATTGTGCAAATAAAAAGCCCATAAACTGTTATTGACTGACATGATTGTGATTTATAATAGAATATCAGCTAAAAGGAAACTATAAACCAAGAAGTTACAATATCTGTGAAGTTTAATTTACTTTGCGAAACTTGCTACAAAAGTTGAAAATTAACGTCATTGACCAATAAACAAGTTTCTGGAGTTTTTTATATACTTGATTTAGTTATAGAATATAGTACATCTATAACATATATACCTACCTGGAAAACTATTGAAATTACATTAAGTAATCTAAAAGTAAAGAAATTAATGATCTAGTTTAGTAAATGTTACAATTTATCCTTTTGTGTAAACTAATATGTTAATGCTACCTACCCAGCTACACCCATGTAATTGATACACTTCGATCTATTAAACCTAATTGTTCTACATTAGTTGGTCAATAAATAGGACAAGGATGTCATAGTCATACGATCAAACTCATGGGTTAAATTACCGTTTTATTTGCCATCTACTCCATTAGCTTATTATATGCAAAATTTACATTAAAGTTTCAATCATTTTCTTTATTATTGCACAAGTAAGTAATATGTTGTACTTATTAAAGATTTACTTAATTATGCAATAATTAACGAAAACAAACATTTACCTCTTACCATTGCATGATATCTTGTCAATACCAGTTTTAGTACACAATTAATTTAAGCCACTATAAAAAAAATAAGTAAATGCCACATTTCCCAACATGGTAAAAACGTCTGATAGATCGGGCACCAGCGAGACGCGTCAAGGCTTGAGTACTTGGCATGCCTCAGCTTATTTAGCATGCAATACTCGATTACCGGTCCTCCTAACGGCCGAGTTGTCGCGCCGACTACCGGCATTTGTGTCTCTGTGTGCAAACTGCAAAGTTCTGGCAAGCAATTCAGTAAAATTCGCAAGTCTGGATAATTTGCATGGAGGAATCGTTGGGACACAGGAAGGGGATTTAATGAATCACCATCTATTGGTATTCATATTGCATAATAATGTTTTTATTTTATTTATCGTAATAATTACTATTCATATCAATGGACAGAGCTATATTTGACTTATACTTTAAATCATCCGAAGCTGTTTTAATTTTCATTATTGATCTTTCTAGTTGTTATATTACAATTTCTTATAGTGAGACGAATGTTTTGTCTTTATTAATTTACTCAAGTTTCGTTTTCCTGTGTTCCCATTTCTTCGTGTGAAACGTATTGCCTAAAACAAACTCAAGATTTATTTAAATAATTCACGTCAGGAAAATTTAAAGATGTCTGTCGTTATCATTCGGTGAATATCCTGTTTGGATACTTTCTAAACTAACCTATCTATCATTCTGTCACCGGAGTAACTTTGGAAAGATAACGCGTGTCCATTTTTGGGAAGCAGTAAGTAAACTACCGACCGCCCGACCCACTACGAATGTATTTGTATTTTTTACACAGTATTATTTATTTTTTTGAAATTTCAATAAGTAAAAGTAAGTAATAAGTTTAAAGTTATTTTGTCTATGTTGTTACATAATATGCACTAACGGGAATTAAACTTAAAGGAATATAATATACATTTTTGAGTCACTTAAGTTTTTTAAAATTTTGTTTACTTTTTATGTTGGAACTTGGAACTTACATTACACAAAACTAGTTTTCCCACAGCTCTTTTTTTACCCTTAAACTGCTTTCCAGAATGCAGTCAACTCTCACTCGACTATGAAATGGTACGATATACAAATTGTCTAGTGGGTGGACTGGTTGACAAGCCGACGAACACAGATAATTTCAGATTGTAGACTCGCCTGTAGAAACATTTTCAATGTTCCAGCGTTAAATAGCCCATGTTCGACTTTAGAACTATTTCTGACTTATGAATTGAGATTTTCAATGACTTGATTCGCGTTAATTTACTCATCTTAAAGTTAAAGTTAAAAGCACATGCCAAAAAGAGTTCTTTATAAATATTCCACCAAAATAGATTCAGCTGCTATATTATTTTCTAAGCGTGAAAATAACGTCAGACACAGTCGTTGACTTTCTTGTAATGTCCTATCTGTGATAAAGTTTAAAAATCTGTGCCGACAATCGTTGGTCAGACGTTGGGCAAACATTGGAAAGGTCGACAACCTCACGATCATTGATTAGGTTTCCAAGTGATTACTAATGTATCACTTCGCATCCTACCGGGAAAGTTACTAGATAATGCATTCAACAATACTACACCAAGTTTCGCTTCCTTGGAAAATTTGAAAGTCTTCCGTTAAATCAATACATACGTGAATTCATTAAAGTTACACTTATACCATTTCTGTTTACATTTCATGCGGCAAAGTTTGATGTGTTTTTTTTGTGACCAAGTTGTGTTACATTATGATTGTGCGATTGTTTTAAAATTCGAATTTTAAATTAGTGTGCTTTATTTCATTTCATTAAGTAAAGTACATACGTAACAATACGTAATATTCGGATTGTTAAGGTGAACCTTAAAGGGTGAGATGGGTGAATGCTGAAATTCAAGGGATTCTGAAAGACGCAATATTAAATATTAATTATACCTACTCAATATGGTTATATTATACTATTACACCATAGCCAGAAGCCCACAATTTTGGCGCTATTATTTAAAACATAATAGATGTTTTGGTTATAGAATAGGTAACACTTTTAATCAGAAATACCTAGTACATTGGTGTCGCTGTCGTATATAGTAGTTCATTGCATAAATAAAATTGTAGATTTATTGTAGTATTTATTAGTCATCCACCTAGTATGTATTAGGAATTAAAATTGGATTATATTTGAACTGCAGAATAAGCTCATATTTATTGTGTAAACACGGACAATCAGGTTAGCCACCCTTACGGAATGGAACGGAGTACGGATAGGTATCATAATATTCGCACGGATATTCCAAATGGAATGTTCAAAATTCCAATTTCAAATTCGTTTAAGAGCACATACCTGAGTATAAAATGCCATTATACGAGGCAAATTGTTCGGGCTTTCACGTGAACCCTTTCAATCAAGTTAAGTTGAATGGGACTCCATCAGTCACAGGCCTCATCAGCCCTTTTATCCTGCGTCCCGAAACCTCTTGTTCTGTAATTAGGCCCTTAGATTCATTGGGAACAGGATGCCGCTTTCCTTTTTTAATTTATTTGTGCTGACAACAATCGTGCAGAAATCGGAATATCTAATTAAATCATTAATTAGGTTTGCTTCTGGCTCCATATATTAGTATTTATTGTTGACTAGCTCATGCTCTAGACTTCGCTTGCGCGGAATTTGGATAAAGATATTCCTCAGGAGCCGAGCACTTCTCCGTGATAAAAAGTAGCCTGACATTATGTTTTTGTGGTTTTACTAAGCTACATTCCATATATTAAGAGGGCTTTTAGTTAAAAATATTTCGTTTACGCAACGCCCAACTCAATCTGCAGGATCTGGCAGCTTGATTTCTGAAGTAATTTTTTTTAAATTTATTTATTTAAGATTTCCCCGAGTTCCCACGTGGTCTTTAAAAACCAGTTTTCACGCATGGAAAAGTGATTTGAATTTCGAACATGAAAGCAAACCATGAATAGCCAGTGTCGTGTCTTTCGCACGAATATAAATCCGCGGCTGTCAATATTATGAATAGATTTTATTATTACCTATCGATTGTTAATATCGACTAGGATCCGCTCGCTTCGAGGTCAGTTCTGACGCAGACCAAGATATAATTTGGTACCTACTGCAAATGCCGAAATTTTACTACGTTCCTCGTATTCGTGGGTTGTTGATAGAACATGCAGTTTTCTAAGTAATAATTAAATAATTGAAAGTTTAAAATTAAATCCAAACCTAGTTATTTTACTGACTTTATTTTTTATACTTACGTAATAATCCAAATGTGTATTTTCTAGGAAATAACAACGAAATATAAAAAATAGTAAGTGCGAGTAATTATTATATTGTGATTGTAATAACTCGTTTTTATGGTTTAAAATAGAAAAAAACTAGACAATATTATTGATTAACTTGTTTCGTAACTTCCGGAGTCTTGGTAACCAAAGACGAATGTATTATTTTAGTTATGTTGGTAACAACGTGAAAACTGTATCACAGCGAAACATGCTTTTAAATGTGAGAATTGAAAGGATCGCATATTTAACAGTTTTAACTAGCTCTCTACTCACTAGACTTTACCATTTACCGACTACGATCCAGGTGCGTTTTAGTAATGGTTCAACAAATTATATCGATTAAAAATCTTGGATTAATGGCATCGCAAGGACCTGCGCCGCTAGCCGGACATTCCGATACTTGCAGGTGGCGACCTGTTCCAGCGAGCCGCCCGGAACCGGTCCGATGCAAAAACGTGCCGCTGTGTCAACCGCCCGCCATTTATGCAAACCCGGCTTATGCATACTTAATTAAGATGTTAAGCTAATTAAAAATATCCGAATCTAATTAAAAACCTGTTAGAACCGCATCACTGCACTTTTTAAAGTATGCTTTGCACAAAAGAAGTTTATATGGTAAATAAAATTCGATATTAAAATTAATTGTTTCTAATGCCACAAGTTCAGCATGATGAAAATTATACTCGCGGTGCGAACGCGAAAAATGAAAAAAAATGCAACTAACGATTTACAAAGGTGCTCGAGATTCCAATCTTGAAAAGACTATCAGGAAAAGTGTATTAAAATCTCAAATTCCCAATCCCATCAGACAGTTTCCCCTTTTATCGCGTGGTTTGTTTTTTTGCCCTGCGGGAACTCCCTAATTTTATGGGATTATAAATAAGA
Source organism: Erebia aethiops (assembly GCA_923060345.2). Taxonomy (NCBI): domain Eukaryota; kingdom Metazoa; phylum Arthropoda; class Insecta; order Lepidoptera; family Nymphalidae; genus Erebia; species Erebia aethiops. The sequence goes on along the minus strand of OV281084.1, from coordinate 27,168,458 downwards.
AGCCTACCCCGGGACACAACGTATGTCTGTACCAAACATCAAAATCGGTCGAAAAGATGGATAGTGAAAGCGTAATAAACAATCCCACATTTGCATAGGTATTTTATATTTATTTTAGTTAGGATAGGATTTAAAATAGGATGCAGTTATTTAGCCTGCATTAGACTGCCGGTCCCGTTTATAACAAAATCCACCTGGCAACACTAGTGTCTACGGCTATACGGGCCAGTTTAAAATAGGATGCAGTTTTTTAGCCTGCATTAGACTGCCGGTCCCGTTTATAACAAAAACCACCTGGCAACACTAATGTCTACGGCTATACGGGCCAGACTCGAGGGGTCGAGGCCTCGAGGGCGAGATATGACGTGGCGAAAACAAAACAAGTTCGAATTTCCAATCGGTCCAGTGCTGCGTGCATTCCATCGCTCCAAAGATTCTTTAGTAAAGAATGCGCGAGCGAGCTTGTAATGATTATAATCTCGATTTACTGGACGATTCGTCATCGTCCGATTTAGTTAATGGAATAGCCAACACGAGTGTTGGCTTGTGCGATGACATTGTGATATATTCCGTGATTGTCAATTGAATTGATTGAAAAAATGATATTTTAATTAACCAAATTGTAGTGCTGGTGCCTAGAAAGCTTCAACTTTGGCTCGTTGCACTAACGGGCTTACCCCTTATTCTATCACCAAGCTATTGAGCAGTCAATTTAGAAAATAGGAGTATGTCTATGTTTCAACTTCCACCTCAATTTTGCCTACCAACCTTCAAATATTTTTTTCCTTCATAAATTGATATTTTAAACGTAAGGTTTAGTACCTTTAAATGCTTGCCTAGATATTTTGAACAAATGCATAAGCTAGGTATTATATCGGAGAATTCTTATTTAACTATAGCGTTAGTACTATTATATTATTCTGTGACTATAGCTAGCTTGACCCAGCAGCATTGCCGTGTAGGTATTAACTATTTATAGTTCAAACCACAGGTTCAAACCATCTCCGAGAGAACAGTTCAGTAAGAACGTTTTGGGATTAGTTACCTGATAAGCGAGTTTTAAAAGACAGTTGTATCATACTAACTTTTCTTTAAACACGCTTTTCTATTTTTCTAAGACGAGTTTCTTATTCTAGCTTTAAGTATTTATTTTAGTTTTCAAAGTGTACAAAATATTAAGTTAAGCTGCCAAGTGCCATCATAACAAGTTAATTCTTTATTGTCTATGATTAACACCGGAAGCTCAACGAAGTTTGTAGTTTACCGCCAATCGTTTTTAATTTCATTTCTTTGCGGTTACATTAACACACCACACCAACCATGTGAGGTCGCAGTCAAGCGCAAAACCTGTAGTATAAGTAAATGATAAAAAAATAAGTAAGTAGATAAGTACTCACTTCAACGATAAGAACAAGTGAAGCGAAAAATTTGCAAAGTTTCTGTCAGTCAGGCTTGCTAAAGTTTTTTTAGTATTCTATCTTTCTGGTCAACATGTCAGTATGTTTAAACTCAATTTTTCACGAAATGGAAATTTGTTATTACTAAATATTGTCTCTGGTCTGGCCTGTGGGCTGTGCTTTCCGCAACACCGGGAAGGCAAAATCTATTATATTCTATTCTGTGGCCAAAGAACCAAATTAAGACTACGAGATTCAAATTCAAATCTTTTTTTTAAATCAAGTTTACTTTGACAAATGCTTTTGAATTGTTTTGAATAGTTAAGAGTACCGTCCAGTTACCGACCGGTGTCAACGTTGGTTACCCAACGATATCCAGTTCATATTTTATTAGTGCGTATTTTATCAGTTTATACTTTATACATTCCTGAAGGCTAGACTGTAGTATGTGGAACTTGTAAGGTTCCACATACATCCAGTTGTCGTTTTATTTAATGTTTACTAGCTGATGCCACGACTTTGCCCGCATGGAATAAGTTTTTTTAATTCTCACGGGAACTCCTTATTTTCCGGGATAAAAAGTAACGTATGTCTCTCTCCGGGTTCTCAACTATACTCCATCAAAAAAATCAGGTCGATGGGTTGCTTTGTTGCGATGTGATTGAAGGACAAACCAACGAACTAACAAACACACTTTCCCATTTATAATATTAACTATGACTATAATATCTCGCACGCAGATGGCTAATCTCTGGATTGGACGCGGTGGCCGAAATTCGGTTGAGAGTGTCGTTATTAATATGATGTTCCTTTATCAGTTTAACACATTCCTAAACTACCTACCTATAGACGTATGAGAAACGTTGGAAGGTATGCCGAAATCGGTACAGTTTTCAGGGTAGCCCGCTGCCCGTTACGGTGGAACAACAAAAAGCAGACCATAGACATTTCGGAGAGGTCCTGGCTGGTCGCATGGGAGTGGAATGCGGTCCGGGCGGCCGGCGGAGGGCGGTGAGAGCGCGTTTTCATTCCGACTACCCGTTGTAACTTGTATTGGTTATACGGACCTTGAATGCTTTCGAGATGTTTGGATAACTATGTCAAATTAGTTTGTTGCTTGGCGCTAGATTATCGTGTTTAAAGTGGGTTAAGTTACGCTTTCAATAAATATAATAGATTGGTACAGTAGTCTCGTCTATCTCATAACAGCTCTTGTACACTTGATGTTTATACATTGAGAGAACCTACTTGAAATCTTTTTTCGAAGTAGCGGTCAAACGTCACTTCCGGCCAACTATCGTATTTTATTTCTATGTATTTAGTCAGTTAAGTACCTAGGACCTAAGTACTTGAATACCAGTTTATTTTATTTAATATTAAGAGAACAATAAGGTGTCGTACCTTATTGTTTTTATTTTCTTAATCCCCCGGTATTTATATTTCGGGGTCCTATCTTTTTGAAAATTTACATATCGAAACATACATTATCGAAACACTACGAGCTACGAGTATCAAAACACCTTGTTGGTTATCCCTAGTAAAAAAACTTTTATTTTTTAAATGAGTCACCTCATTGGATTACCTATTACCTACACATTTTTAAAAATGGAATCTCTTGATCTCGCGTTTCTTTACTTTTATTTCAAGTCTTCAACAGCGGAATAGGTACTTACTCGCATTAAAAAAAAGTTGGCTAGCCATAGAGTGTAGACTTATTTTTTATTGTTGTCGTAAATTGCTTGCAGAATGCAGATCCACCACGGGCCACGGCTCTAGGTACACTATGTAGCAATGTAAACGGGAACAAAGCGGGCCTATAAAGCACGGACGGCCTGCGCCTGTAATTACTATGCCGTGAGAGCTCGAGCTGGGGCGATCACCTCCGCCGACCATAACGCCACCCGCGCCCTAATGACTGTTGCGAATCGCATCAAAATGTTTGCTATCACGCCCGTTTATTGTTTTTTCATGACGATTTTTATGTCGTTTGCATGATGTTTTAAATTTGTTTTGGGGTGTTTTACGTTTTTCGTTCGTATTCTACAACTTAATTACACTTTAAATCGTCGTCTTTTTTAAAACTGTGTTGTAACGGAGGCGTTCTTAGCGGAATTGTGTAACTGATGCCACCTGCTTCGATTTGTACCTCTCGCATTATATAAGTCAACGTAAATAAACCTCCGTTACAAGTTACAACTCCGCAAAAAAACTGCGGAGGCGGATGCGGAAGCGCAGGTACGATTTCAGACAGACAGACATTACAAACGACAAACAAACGGACAACAGATTTGAAACAGACACACTTTAGCCTTTTTAAATTAAGGTGCATGACAAGGGTCTGCCCGCGTAATTCAAATTTAATTTGGTTTTTCACAATTTGTAAACTAATACGACAAAGTAGGCTTATTTAAGGCATTCAAATTGCGAGCCTAGGAATATCATCTTCACAGGTTTATATAAAAATCTTTACTTGAAAGTGCCCAGTTTAAGAAATTAGTCAAAATAATGACTAATTTGTGAGTAACTCACGTCAAACTCATTATTTTGACTAATTTCTTAAACTGAACACTTTCAAGTAAAGATTTTTATATAAACCTGTGAAGATGATATTCCTAGGCTCGCAATTTGAATGCCATAAGCCTACTTTGTCGTATTAGTTTACAAATTGTGAAAAACCAAATTAAATTTGAATTTCGCGGGCAGACCCTTGTCATCCACCTTAAGCCTTGTTACTTGTTAGTTAGCAATTAGCATGGAATCTACCTATTCTCTATGTCGGTAAATTGTAAAGTCAAAACTAAAGTGTGTAAAGCACGTGTTATTATTTTTGTAGTTATGTTTTTAGAATGTGCTTTATTCTGTACAATACCCTAACCATCTGGTGTACCGATCTCCTCTGATTCATGTATTCGGGTGAAATGACATGTTTATGGTGACCACAGTAGGGCCGACGCTGGTGGCGCGGCTCAAACTATACAATAATACTTTTTGAAACCATCTACAAACAATGTGGTGTTTTGTTTTCGTGTACGTTTCCGGTCTGACTCGCTAGTCGCTACGGCTATTGTAAGGCCGCTTAACACTTGTAAGTTTTACTCACGTAAGTCGTTCACTTCAGTAGCTTACGAAATGTAAACAAGTCTTAGAAGTCGTGAATCGTACCTATACGCAAATATTAATTACTAGATGACGAGTGAAGACCGCGACGTTATCCGCGTGGATTTTTACTCCCGCGGGAATCGTTAATTTTTTTTTTAATTATCCACTACAAGCTAGCCCTTGACTGCGATCTCACCTGATGGTAAGTGATGATGCAGTCTAAGATGGTAGCGGGCTAACCTGTTAGGGGAATGGCAGTTATATTAAACCCATACCTTCTACATTTTACCTACTACCTTCATACTTCGGTATCTACACGGCATCGTACCGGAACGCTAAATCGCTTGGCGGCACGCCTTTGCCGGTAGGGTGGTAACTAGATACGGCCGAAGCCTCCCACCAGGCCAGACCAGGGAAAATTCAGAAATTATAAATTTCCAAATTGACCCTGCCGGGCATCGAACCCGGGACCTCCGCACGTTAAGGCAACAGCGCTGCGCACTGCGCCACGGAGGTCGTCACTTTTCCAGGATAAAAAGTAGCCTCTGTCCTTTCTTGGCATGTAACTCTACCTCTGTACTAAATTTCATCAAAATCGGTTGAAAAAATGATCCGTTCCAACTTCGTAGTAGACAGACAGACAGATATACAGACACACTTTCGCATTTATAATATTAATATGGATTTTGTAAGCTACTAACGTGAGCTAATTTTACGTAGAAACTTACTGGGGTAAGCCTTAGGGCTTAACCACGCTACAAATACGGACATGACAGGAAAAAGCTTAACGTCATGAGACTACCGCGTCATAGGGGAAAATTACGTCTATGGTGTCAATAGACAAGCGTCACGCGGGGTTATGAATGAACCCGACCGGTGGGACCCCCGGCGGTGTGGTGCCGTGGTGGGGAGAGCTTTCGGAATTCCAAAAACTCGAGTGGGCGACGCGCGTTCACAAAAAAGTCGATCCAGGCGCGAAGCTCCAGAATCGGCATCTCCCGGTTTTTATTACAAATTGATTTCACTTTATCTAGTTAGGTACTTTAAACTAAAACAGGTCGCGTTTCGTTACATTGTGGGTTGATATTAATTAGTATCGGCCTGGGAACAGAAATTTAATTTTATACGTCATGTCAAAAACATTCTGTTACTAACTAAAAGTTTGTGCTTGGTATCTCCAAAAATGCCACATTTACGCATAGTCTGTGCGGCGATCACAAACACACAGAGTAGAGTAGATAGAGTCCTATAAACTTATCTGACCCGGTGACAGCGTCGCTAGTATAAATTAAAAATAAAATAATTTACAAAAACTAAACAGGCATAAAAATTAGTTCCAATTTTGGCCACTGGGCTAGATAAGTTGGGAGTTGGGTCTATACTTTGAAACGGTAACGATTCAGCGCCTGTGTGCCTTGAGCCCTTGACCATTAATGCTGTAATAAACAAGTGTCATTAATTTATTTAAAAGTAAATAAATATTAATACATAACTCGCCGCAGCCATAAAAAAGGAAATTCAATTATGCTAACCGCCGATGTCTGATTAATTTAAAGCCGCATTACTGAGTCGGTTTTAGTTCATTAATTTGCAGTTAGTTAGTTAGCACTTATTAAAAATGTATCATTTAGAAAACTGTTTATTCTCGAGACATGGCGGTTAAGCATCGGTAATATGTATTAGTGTGTTTGTATTTTCCTTGGTTTGGTTGGTGTCATCCCCGTGCGCCGGGGAGCACGTAATCCTGTCGGTCCTGCGCCTGATCTCTCTCCGGTCGTGTCGGATTTTCCGTCCCATTGGGCTTGAAAGTAAAGTAACAGCGCACCAGTATTTGCGCACACACTTATCTTATAAATCCCCCAAAAACTACCCTCGACGTACGTTTCACTCCGATACAGGAGCAACTTCAGGAGATGTTGCCTCCACAATGCACGAATGTGAAGTGATTGGCAAAATCGGTTGAAAAGATGGGCCGCCAAAGCGTAGCAGACAGACTGACAGACACACTTTCGCACTTATAATATAAGTATGGAAGTATGGATGTATTTAAGAGGTGGGGCCGCGTTTACGAACAGCTGTATTTGCTACGAACGCCTCAGTGTTTGTGCCAAATGCATTCCGCCTCTCCACGCGAGGGTCTGAGCACTGCCCCACTTTAAAAAAGAATTGTTCACCAAAGTGTTGCGAATTTTAACCTACTTCACCTATTTTGGGTGCTTGAATATTCAAAATTAGTTTCTTCAAAAACAAAGTAAGTGCAGGGAACTTCATAAAAGCTTGCACTCTTGGCTTGAAATTATTTCTATTTTATTCAATTTTCTACATTAGCACTGTTTTAATATAGTTACCTTCAAATCAATGAATAGGCATCTTCTAGGCAAGCGCGCTCCATCTTAGCCTGCATCACCTCTTGCATGCAAGTCTGATTGCAGCCAAGCGCTAGCCTATATATTAAAAAAAAAAAACTGTGCATATTACTAATCTAGCCCTACATGCCCTAATCAGTTCCTACTCGCTTTGCGGCACGTCTTTGCCGGTAAAGTGGTAACTAGCCAGGGCCGAAACCTCGCACTAGACCAAGAAAATTTAGAAATTATAAATGCCGTAATTGAGCGTAGCTGGTTTCGAACCCGGGACCTCACGTTTATTAAGACAACGGCGCTCACCACTGCGCCAAACCATGCAACTAGTTAATTAGGTAGGACGGTACCAACCGTATAATTTAAACATTTAACACTACAAAAAAGGGGGTGTACTTAAACGGTCTTCGTAAACGGTTGCGCTATGGTTAGTTGAAATAACATAATAATGAGACACACATATTTGGTTAACATGACAATGGCTGGCCCAGGAATGCAGTTCATCTCGCCGGCGCTTCGTCGGTGAGATTGAAAACCATTTTGTTTAAGAGCGGATGCATAATATCCATCAAATACATGTATAATTTTTATGGACCTGGGAATCCAACGCATTGTTATCCGAAAAAAAAACATTTTCTTCGTCTTGTTAGAAAATGTCGCTGTGTGTGCCACAGCCCTCACTCCTCATTAGTCATTATAAGTATTGACTTATTATATTGATAAAATTACATCATAATTTGACCTACCTGTGTTTAGAACTGTGGTGTTTGGTAAAATTCATATGAATTTATGTTAACACCTCATTAGATTGTTCTCTCATTGTTAGAACATATTATTATGAAATAAATATAGAACAGTGCTAATTGGGGTGTCTTTGAAGCATAGAACCGACACCATTCTATGCTTTGAAGTTTCTTTTAATGTCATTTGTTTTTTCAACCAGACCATATAACGCTAGGGAATAGCTGTCTGTCTGTCTATGTTGGCATAGATATTTTGCAGGAAAAGCCACAGAACACAACCTTGTCTCCAGCGGCGACAAGGTAGTGACGTGTACACAGACCATACAGGACGTGTATCTCAACACTGCACTTTACAGTGCAAGGAACATTTTAAGCTTTATATCATGCTCGTTATCACTTCATGAGTCGCGATTCGTTAAACTATATCGATAAGTCTCGTTCTTTTACGGACCCGAATTCTTCTGCTTTGATCACGTAGAGATGCGAATCTACCCTACAAGTGTTACTATCTTCTCTATCATATTGTCTCCCAAGCTTTCGGGTACTATACTGATGTACTCAAGGATCCTTTACCGAGGTATACTTGCTCTTAGTCTATTGGATCTCCATTCTCCATCCGATTTGGTTTCGTGTCACGTACATTGAGCCCCGCATTTTATAAACTGTATAAGGATTTCGTGTATTTAAACAAGGTTTAAAGTGTAAACCATTTTAAACACCTGTTTATCTACATATAGGTGGGTTGGTACAATTGGTATAGGTACTTACAGTTTGTGAACGTCTTTCGTACAACTGACTGACTGGATTGTGGCCTATATACCACAGTCAACGACTATACCGCAAACAGGGCTTTGACAGTGCTTCTAGCCCAAAAAGATAATAATAGTTCCGTCAACGTCCGAAAATGTCATAGGTAAAATAATTTTTGAAAAACCTGCCTTGTAAATTGGGGCATTTTTGACACTAAGTTCTCTGTAGCTTTGCTTACCGTTTGTATAACTGTGAATAAGTATTTGGTTTTTTCTTTTTTGTCTTCAGTTTTGTATAATCCCAGTGTTGAAAAATGCTATATCTAAAAACTGTAAATCATTAAAAAAATTAAATCTACTTTTAAAATAATTTCTCAAACGGTCTTTAACTTTACCTATGCCATTTTTAGAGTTTCAAACTTTTTTTAATGATTAGCATATTTCATTTAGACCTTTATATAACAGTTAACGAGCAGCCTGGCTTTGTCGCCATAATTACCTCATAAGTCTCTTTTGTGTTGTCCCCTATAGGCCCCATACAGGCTTGTACCAAGTTGTTCGCGCTGAGCAAATATTTGAAGCGGTCGTGTTTTGTTTCCGTATTCTCTGCCTCGCAAAGGAATGGGATGGATGCTGGTTGTGAGATGTTTATTTATTTATCATTCGGTGTCAGAGTTACGACATCTGCAATAAAGATTTCGGCTTTAAATCCGTAATAGATGTACCCGTAGATATGGATCATGATTTGTTAGGTTCGGAGGAATGTGATGACTCATGAGTGTTGACATTATGTATTACATATGTATAATATATATTAGATATTAGACTTACCATAGTAGTAACACATACCAGAGTAGAAATTACTATTTTTAATGGGGGTTTTTCTGTCAATCGCTTTATATAATAAGGGTGCTAGGAAATTAAAATGACGTGTTGCTAGTGCCGATTTTACTGTTGGAGTTGGATATCTGGTTACTCTTTTATCGCTTTCTGGTAGCATTGGAACAGTAATGCGGTGATACCTCAAAATACTTTTGTATATGAATAATTTCCTCACACTGAGAACTCCAGCTTCTTGATAAAGTAAGTGTGTATCTATATGGTAGTTTTAAAGCTACCTTAAGGATTGCACGCTGGGCAAGGGTTCTCAAGTATTGGCCTTAAGCATAAATTGGCCAGTTTGCAGTACATTTTTGTTGGAATCTATATATGATTTGATATTTTTTAAATGTTAAAATCTGTTCGTCGGCGTGTCTACGCTTCGCTTTCAATCATAATATACATATATTATGTTCAACCGATTTTGAGGATAGGTATTTGGTACAGAGAAAGGCCCGTGGAAGGACGTAGGCTTTTAATCCCCGAAAACCAAAGAGTGAGTTTAATTTAGGAACGTCAACAAAACAAATTCCTAAATCCTAGCTGACTCCCGGCTTTGCTTAGGTTTGGGTGGTATTCCTCAGCGTTCTTTTTTATGTGACGGGACCTATAAAATTTGAATTTTCTAGTAGTCAGTTAGATAATATACATGAGAAGATAATCATACAGACATAGATTATATCTACTAAGATTAAAATATTCAGGTTAAAAGGAAATAAAGCTCAGCTTTTAACTGCATAATCGTGATTCCCACGTGAGCTCGTGTTAGATGTAACACTAAAAACATAAGGACGCAAGGGTCTGTACCGGTAATAAAAACCTACCTGCGCTATAGATGTTATCTCGTCAAGTTAAAAGGCGCCGGCCGCCTCCGCATATCAGGCTCTATTACTACAATTACCCACTTTATATAGTAAATTTTAAGGTTTAATCTCGTTTGGAGAGTGCAGAGCTAACGGTGTGGTATTACAACACTTTTGTTAAGGTTGCAAGTTTTTGTCGCGACTGAACATTAGTCATAAATGGCGTACCCGTGCCGTGAAGTTGAAGATATATATAAACTCGTTTATCATTATCAGTGGGCTTACTACCAGCAGTATTATTATAAAATTGCAGTTTCATATCACAATATAATTATTATGACTTAGCTAAAATAAGGTTAATAATAATTCTGAAAAAATAGCGTCAACCATTTTAAAATAATACTGCTTAAAGCAATGGTACCTAGTATGTTTTTATTTAATTAAATATGATTCCTTCAATTCTTATTATTAATTATAATTACAATCAGTGCATGACGAAAAAAGGTAAAAATAAGTTATAATTAGTTCATTAACAATTTAATTTTATCTGTTAACTACATGATATATGTATATATAGGTACTAATTAAGTACCTATTTCTGCCTTATCAACATAGTTAGCGTCAGCGAATTTACATATTATAGCTTACGTAGGTAACTATAGGTACCTAAGTACACCGACAACATAGTTTAATTATGCTAAATACGTAATTTGATACAATGTTTAACCTTAATGTACTTACCTACATAGTTGATGTCATTATTTAGCTTTTTTGTGAATAATTAATTATCCTAGACCTACTTATTTATACCATATTATTCGTTAAAACTATCTTATGAAATATATCTAAAAATCTTATTCTACCTACCTGGTCACCAAAAATCGTGTTTTTTGTCAGTATTTATATTTTTACTAGCTGATACCCGCTCCTTCATTTTCCGGGATAAAAAGTAGCCTATGCCAGTCTCCAGGTCCTTAACTATACCCATGCCAAAAATCACATAGATCCGTTGCTCCGTTGCGGCGTGATTCAAGGACAAACCAACAAACAAACACACTTTCGCATTTATAATATTCTTTACTTTGAAACATTAAGTAGGTACGTAGTGCGTGAGTTATTAGTTACTTATTAGATATTATGATGCCTGCAGGAACTCGTAATTTTTTCGGAATGAAACCTTTCTAGCTGTGCAATCAAGTGTATAGATGGACCGTGAAAGTGTAACAAACGGACAGACAAACACAGTTTCTCATTTTTTTTAAGAATGTCAACTGCAAGTAAGTTGACTGCGATCTCATCTGATGGTATTTGAAGATGCAGTCTAAGATGGTAGCGGAAAACCTGGTAGAGGTATGGCAGTTCTATTAAACCCATGCCCCTGATCGGTTCCAACACGGCATCGTACCGGAACACCAAATCGCTCGGCTGGACGTCTTTGCCGTTAGGATGGTAGTGGTAGCACTGGTTAATGGTTACTAGTCACGGCTGAAGCCTTGCACCAGCCATATAACCTTTTGCAAAAACCAATAGGCCATAGTACAATTATCGTTAAAAAACAGATAAGCCAATCAAATCATTAAAGCTGCCTACATCCGTCGCAATAAAGCGAAGTATTTAGACTAAATAACGTGTAGGTATCAATTAACTGATGCTTCTCCCGGATACAGCTGCCAAACAATTTTATATCATTGTCGTATAAAAATTCTTTTGGAATTGCCTTCCGTTTTGCTTTAAGCTGGGTGACCAGCAATCCGAAGCTAGTTTAAGCTATGTTTGGCTGATGACCTATTATCAATAGCATTTCGTTTTTTTTTATAAAGATTGTCCTCGTAAAGCGGGCTCTTATGATATGCACAATAGCATATAGGTACTAGGTAGAGAGCAGAGACTACGTAGGTCGTAGAGCAACACGTAGCTTCGATACTTATGAATATCTTAGCATTTCCTGTATGGCTAGCATGCGCACTACGAGTAAAATTATGTCTATCCGTTATCCTTATCTCTCTCTGTCTACCGAAGCTAACATGGTTACTTGTCTCGTTACGTCAAAAGTAGAGATAAAAGTAATATTTCTTATCTGTGGTATTTTTCTCTACGAACATTTACATGTCGACAATTTTTTTCTTGTAATATACCGCATTTTGTGCATGTTATGGTAAATGAATAATTAACCGGCAACGACAAAATCTCTCTCTCTCGTCGCGAGATAATCTCGTTGTGCGCATGCTAAGCACACTGGAGATGTACCCAATAAAGATCGCCCGGGGGAATGCGGGCTGTATGCTGGCTTTACGTCAATTAACGTGGACATTAACCGCATAGTATAGTGTAGGTAGACCGTAGAGACTGCGTAGAGAACGAGTTGGAGTATAAATAAACTGCAGCTGCATCAGTTATCGGAATTAAACAAAAAATTGTTTGGTCTGTGCAACGCCGTTACGCTACGTACACTCCGTTCAATGACATGAAGGAAGCTGGGTGAGGGATTAAACGTGAATTGTTTACTCGCATGCATCATTAATCACTGTTCACTACCCAGTACCCATCCTCACTTATAGATATCCACTATCCATACTTCATACTTGCCAATATTACAAATTCGGAAATGCCTTTTTGAAGTGAAAACTTCTTTAGGCCACGTTGATCACTTTTTGGTAATTTATATTGAAGTGTAAAACTTCTATAGGCGCATTGAGCACTTTTTGGTAGGAGGTAAAAATGTAGATTCGCGTGACCGTGACCGACATGCTCGCGAACAGCAACATGCTCGCGAACTATAAATATACTACATTCGAAATTAAACTTGAATGTCTTAGTGTTAAAGTTTTAATCATTTTATTTAAAATAATAATTAAAAAACAAAAAAAAAATAAAAAAAAAAATTCGTTTTCACTTCTATCGGCAGCCCCTATAACTGCTAATTTTTTTTAATAGACTAGCGCTTGGCTGTAATCAGACTCTTTGGCAAGTATAATAGTTTTGCCGCCTAAGGTGGAGCGCGCTTGCCTAGAAGCGCTTTCATGGTCGATTTTTAACTGATTTTGACGAAATTCGTCAAAAATATGTATAATATGCTGAAAGATGACAGGTTACTTTTTATATAATATATAAGTATTATCGAAAAATCAAAGAGTTCTTCAAAAATCTATTTTCTAGTAATGTTATAAATACGAAAGTTGTTTCGCTTGTTGGTTTTTCCTTCAATCACGTTACAACAAAGCTACCGATCGACGGAGTGATTTAGGCTATATTTTATCCCGGAAAAACAAACAGTTCTCATGGGTTTTAAGGTCTCGTGGTCTTGCCATTAGTATAAGTTCAGTTCTTAAGTTTTACGAGCAAAATTATTTAAGTAAGTACCTACATTCGAATTACTTTCGAAGCTTCAATAATTCCAAGAATCTAAATATATAAACCGAATAGGTCTATCGAAAGGGACTGATCCATCAACGCACAGCTCAAACCATTGGACGGATCCCTAATAATTATGACGTAGACATCTGCTAAGAAAAGATTTTTGAAAATTCAACCCCTAAGAGGGTAAAATAGGGGTTTGAAATTGGTGCAATCCACGCGGACGAAGTCGCGGGAAATAGGTAGGTAGTTTAGTTATAATCATAAGTTCTTACAACATTTTTTGGCAATAACCCAAGAGAAGTGCATCGCAAAAAATTAGATCAAAGTGTGGATGACCTAGTTGCTGAATCTATTTATATTTTTCACTACCGCTTAGCGTCGGTACATTAAAAACTCTTTGAAACTCCCACGTATTATATTGTTACATTAAACATATTATTCTCAGACAAAGTTCGATGCGTTGCGATAGGTAGGTAGGTACTGTAACCTGTAACCCCACAGTGAAAAATGCCTAGTGGTTAGCATGTTCGACTGCGGCCGACGAGGTACTGGGTTGGAGTCCCGGGTTGGATTAAGTATTGGGGTTTTCTGCTTATAAATTTTCAGTACTAGCCTGGAGTTAGGAAGTTTAAAGCCATCGGTCTCGGTTATAATCACTAACTTGATAATAGTCGTTAAAGCCCGCCAAGCTGCATTGGAGCAGCATGGTGGGTCTAAGCTCTAAGTTTCTCTCTCCTATGAGAGTGGCGGCCTATGCCCAGCAGTGGGACGTTAATGGGCTGTAGTGGGTGGCGGATGGTGGACTGAAAAATGCAGCGTTGGCAGACTCCAACTCACGTTGGCAGACGACTCAGAGGTAGTGGAATTTTAAAAAAAACTTTGTCATTAAAAAATTTGTCAATTGTATACAACCTCGACTCAACAAAGTGTTCCTTTACGGCTTTTACTTACGTAAAACCCAATTAAATAAGGTACACTAACTATTCCTACGCTCTACTTTAACTCTGGTGAGCAGAATTTATATATTAGTAGGTACTAGATGATGCCCGCGAAGGTTTTTTGATTCCCGCGGGAACTCTTCAATTTTCCGGGCTAAAAAGTAGCTTATGTCCTTCCTCGGGATACAACTTATCCCTATACCCAATTTCATCAAAATCGGTTGAACAGATGGGCCGTGAAAGCGTAGCAGACAGACAGAAACACTTTCGCATTTATAATATTAGTGTCGATGCTTAAATGGGTAGCTATGACGTGCACGCAAATGAAAAAACTATCAATGAATACAATGAAGAGCATCATTGGTATTGTAACTGATAAAATCAGGTTCACTTGGTGGTTTACATTTATTTGCGGTTTTCCTTCAATAAGAAGAATGAAGTGAAGATGACGCGCGTGGTGTTATTGTATCTATCCAAAGAGGATGTTTCATGTGTTTATTTTCATAGAGTTCACACAGCTACAAAATCATACAGTTTGGTAGTTGAAGAGAGTACTCAGTAAAATCATAAAAATTACGTAACAACGGCCTCGGCTCGGCTCGGCAGTCGGAACTCGGTAGGTCTTGATAAACGACGAAGATCAAAATTTTAAATTATAGTAATACAATTTCATTCAAATATGCATATTAAATTAGGTTGATTCTGTTTATAAAGTCGTATACTTTCTTTCATATTATATTTAAAGCGCTACTTTCTTTACGCTTACAGATATCTACATAATCACACAATATATCTACACAATACATACATCTACTATATTATAGTCGCGCTATCTTGCCGATATCCGCGGGGCAAATCCACTCCAATCCACGAATTATTTACGAGTTACTTCCCCAATCGATCAACTTTTAATACCCCAATTTCCTAAATTTAGTTTACATGACTTTTATTTCTATGGACACTTTTTAATGATTTACATATCAGAAATTGTAATATAAGTAATTGTAATGTGTGCATTCTCGTGTTTATGTCAAATATGTAAACTGTAAGTGTGCTTCATAAATAAAACTGTATGATAGCTAAACTGTGGCATCAATTCGCATGAATTTTCCAGGGTTTGCTTTTCGACGAATAGTCAACGTAAACAGCTTAGGTGTTTCCCTTAAAGCCCGGCAGCCGTTGACACATTGATGTGACGGCTTTCAGTATTGGGAGTTCTTCGACTTGTGAATTTCTTTTGAAGCCATTAGAAACAGGGTCACGAACAAAAAATATCGCAAAAATGTCCCAATTTGCACACACATAAACATTTGTATGCTGAGTGGGAAATGTAGAAAAAGGTATTATATTAGCAACAACTTCAGTTAATTATGCACCTTAAGTTTAACACATAAAGCTACATTACGATTAGAAAATATTAATTTTTAAGACATTCTGTCATCAGAGAAAAGGTAGGAATAACCTTTCAATCCAAAACAAAAAGTAATTTTTAAAATAAGTACAAAAATATTTATTATTAAAATAAAACTTAATGTGTAAGCAATAAGGTACTTCATACGTTGCCAAATTGATACCTTTACACTATTTTGGAACAAGACGCAACTCTTGGCATCACATTGTCAATATCAACAACGTCAATTTATTATAAACCTTAAAACTTAGAATTTAAGTTGAATTACGAATGTAGTATGTTTATATTAAAGACCTTTTGTCTTTGTAAAAAGGCAAAAACAAAAAATTCAATGGAACAAAATTCAAATAGAACAATGGAGACATGGAGTTGCTGATTTTTTAAAAGTTGTATATCGTGGTGGTATGTGGTCGTGTATATTTATTACTAGCTTACGCGCCCCAGCAACTCACAGTGTTATACTTGTACAGTATGTTTTATTTATCAAAATAAATATTGATACAGTTTTGGTGGGTAGCACTGCGAAAAACCACGTAGGTTTAAATGGCGTACTCTCTCCTCTTCTATCAATATTTATAACTATACAATGTTATGATATGCATAAGTATCTGTGTAAAAACATGAGGAAACTAAAACTAAACTACCTAACATTTGTTTAAGAAGTAAGATTTTAACTTAAAATTAAATTTTCCTTACTTAGTTTCATTTTAAAATTAATATCAAGGTTAAAATTCTACGTTTTATTGACGTAAACTTAAAAAGTACCAAGTAAACTTTATTCAGATTCAGCCTTTGCGACTTTTATTATTTTTTACTACATTTTTTTATAAAATATTTATGTAAAGTATATAATATCTTTATGTACCCATGTATTTTATGTGTATTTATGTAACTAAGGTATGTGTGTTTCCAGTAATATCAATTTTATCAAAATGAATTTGAACATAATTAATGTTATCTGTATATTTTAGATGGCTTAAACAACTCTACTGCATAACGAAATGGATTACCAGGGAATCACTAAGCAACAATACTTTTAAAACACCAACACTACTCCATGCATCCCGTCTATCCAGAACAGTCAATGTTTGTTACAATATTTGACGCATTGTCACAAACATTGGCCAAAGGATATTAGCACACTTTTTATATGAGCACTGCAGCATTTTGACGCGTCGTTATGTTGGCTAAGGTTGGCCCGTACTAAAGTCAAATAAGAGCACTTTCGTATTTGTGCTGTAATTTGTCGGGGACATTTTTGAAGCGCTAATCCTACATCTAGTATAGGTACTAAAAAAATTCTACATCAATGTTTGAAGCATATATTCTAATTTCTATACATACCTACGTAGATAGATAGATAAATGCTTTATTGCCACACAAAAAATTAAAAAGAAACAAAAAAGTTAACAAGCAAAAAGAAATAAGAAGTGCGCAAAGGCGGCCTCATCACTAAAAGTGATCTCCTCCAGACAACCTTTAATTATAGAAGCAAATGCAATGAAGCGGGATAGTGCAACAACATTAATACATATAATATACTACATAAACTATACATTCTAATATTACATCAACAATATATTCTTATAATCTTTATTCAAATTTAAATTTAAAACTATGAAATAAATTAAGATCTAAATTGAAACTAAAAATTTAAAAATACCTCTAAGCCGCTGCAATAAGGCAATGTGCCCAGAACGCTGGCTGCGTCCCCGCTGGTTAGCGAAACTTATTTATAATATGTTGGCCGAGGTAACTGCCAGCCCTCCGGTCGAGTCCACCTGTGGACTCTGTGAGACGAGAAGATAGATCCTTATAAGAGGATCTAGCATCCTGTTTATTGATTTATTGTTGCATTTCAGTAAGTATAACATCTAAGCACGACGTACTATAACCCAGTACCCAGTTTTGAAGTATAGATTTATTGGTCTACAATTTGAGTAGGTAGCAGGTACCTAGTAGCTTGTTACTGGCATATCTCATATCTATGACTATATTTTATATTATTTACTACACCGTAATCTACGAATGATGTCGTATCTAATAGGTATCTACTTAATAGATAAAGACGCGATTATTTTCCTTCTCGGAAATCAAACAGTAGCCTTTTAAAGATAGTTGTGTAAGTGATTCCATAGCGTAAAATATTCTTACAGTAGACCGACGCCCGTAAGAGGGTAGAGTTATTAGTTAGGGATGGTAAATACTGCTTTATGCGATGGTATCAATCAATTATCTATATTCATTTATTCAAATTAGGTACACTGTACACTTATTGACGTCCAAGTATAACTAATAAAACATGATGGTGATAATCAGTTACGGTATCTTAAAACTAAAGCTACGAGGGTTCCAAACGCGCCCTGATCTGAGAAGAGCCCACAACAAACTCAACCGGATTTTTTTTACTTTAAATCACCATCTCACAAATCATCTTAAACTAAGTAACTATCAAAGCCATTAGAGCAAATTATTGCCAAGCTTCCTTGTCAATTAAATAATCTTTCAAAGTTTGAAAGTAGTAACCCTCACAGCTTTACCACAGAATTCCTGTACCTGTTCCTGTACCTGGTGGGAGGCTTCGGCCGTGGCTAGTTACCACCCTACCGGCAAAGACGTGCCGCCAAGCGATTTAGCGTTCTGGTACGATGCCGTGTAGAAACCGAAGGGGTTTATGGGTTTAATATAACTGCCATGCCCCTAACAGGTTAGCCCGCTACCATCTTAGACTGCATCATCACTTACCATTAGGTGAGATCGTAGTCAAGGGCTACCTTGTAGTGGATAAAAAAAAATGCCCTCAGGCCTTATTATCTCCTTGGACTGTGGTAATGGCGTGTGCACTGTGCGAGTAACTACAAGTAGTTATTGCACTACCAAGTATAGTGATTCCGCGATAAAAACAGTTTTGCTGCAGTGAACACTGCACTGCGTGCGCAGTGGTGCGCAGCGATAATGTGATTAGCTGTGAATGTGCAGCAATTATAAACGCGAAGCAAGCAAGCGCAGCCGCGGTCGAATATCTGTACTATTTATTAGTTATTTAATTAGAGCCTACACAGGCGCGATAACTGCGCGTTTACATTGCGTTTTGATGGGTCGAACAGTCATAATAGGGATGATGACAACTCAATCAAATTAGCAACTCTTTATCAAATTTAAAAACGCACTTCTAGTATGTAAGTTGCATGAAATTCACAATTGTGACGTCATCAAATTTCAACGCACTTTTTTTCTTTAATCTATATTTTAAAATGGTTTTCAAACTTAAAACTAACCGAGGATGTGAATTTTAGGTCTTTTGGAAGACCCTCTATTTAATAATCAATTAGATATAATTTATTTTGGATATAGGCATCCCTATTATGACGCTTTTAAGTCTTTGTTTGTGAGTCAAACATATCGTTGCCGATATTTAACAGCTCGCCGATATCGTAGCACTGATATGTGTGGAGTACGACCTTTTGTCACTGACCGACTCGACACCGATATATCGTCGCTGATAATATCGTGTCCCGCGTGTCGGAGCCGATACATCGGTATCGTGTCGGCCAATGGAAAAATGGTCTTAAAATCACGTTTGTAGAAAATTACGCCGTGCGCGCTGAAAGACGCTTGGACTTTCATTGTTTGAAAAGAGCGACTGCTTAAATTCTTGCCGGTAGTTAAAACAAATTGGCATAATAATTAGTGAGTAATAGGTAATACTTTATTTATTATTTTGTATTTTATATTATGGGCCTGAAATAAATCATCTTCACTCATTCACGCCCTCGACTTCGGTCGCGTGGCATACCTACGAGTTAGTTTTTTAATTCCACAGGCACTCCTTAATTTTCCCATGCAAAAAATCACGTCGATCTGTTGCGCTGTTGCGGCGTGATAGAAGGACATACTCTCTATTTAACGTCCTTTGGGGGTAGAATTTTCAAAAATTTTCAAAAATGGTAACACATATATTTCTTCATTATAAACCGGTAGCCCGAATATCAAGTTTCATGGCTATAACTTGAAAAATGACGGACTTTCATACAAACTTTCAACCCCTATTTAGCCCTTTGGGGGTGGAATTTTGAAAACCTCTTTCTTAGTGGATACCTACTTTTCACAAAGAACACACCCTCCAAATTTCATGCCTCTAGGACCAGTGGCTTAGGCTGTGCGTTGATATAAGTCAGTCAGTCAGTCAGGACTTTGAATTTTATATAATAAGTATATTGATAACACAATTTTATTTTATTTCATTTATTTAATATTCAATACATATTCTGAATAATAATAAAGATAAGAATTTTCCACTTCAACAGACTTTGCATGTCAATGGTGAATCGTTGCGTCGTCGTTAGTGGCAAATACTAATCCTTATGTATTATTTAATACGCAGGTATTATCACGAATATTAATTAATTACCGTGGGATAATGGCGTACTTAATTCCTATAATTATATCTTACAATAATTGAAATGCAATTTTCTTTTTAATCTTTGTGTAAAAGTTTGACGACCTCCCTGGCGCAGTGTTGAGCTCTGTTGCCTAATCGTGGGAGGTCCCGGGTAAGATTCCAGGTAGGGTCAATTTTGAAATTTATAATTACTGAATTTTCTCTGGTCTGGTCTGGTATGCTTCGGCTGTGGCTAGTTACCACCCTACCGGCAAAGATTTAGCGTTCCGGTACGATGCCGTGTAGAAACCGACTAGGGGTATGGGTTTAATATAACTGTCATACCCCTAACAGGTTAGCCCGCTACCAGCTTAGACTGCATCGTCACTTACTATCAGGTGAGATCGCTATCAAGGGCTATAACTTGTAGTGGAATAAAAAAAAAGTTCATTTTCAGTTGGCAGGGCTTCGCAAAAAATTTTACCGTCTTTGATTTTCAAATTCAAATTCAAAATGATTTTTATTCAAATAAACTTTTACAAGTACTTTTGAATCGTCAAGTGAATCTACCATTCTAATAATCTATTTTGATTGAGGTAGGCTTAGGTAGTCGGTACTAGGTAGGTACTTAGGCTTGGGCCGTTTTAAAAATATATAAGTATGTGGTTTTTCAAGATTATTACATTCTTACTTCGATTATGGTGATTTTTACATAAAGATACAAATTATTTCAGAATAATAATAATGTAAGTAAGTACATACATAGTATGAAAATATACATTATCCGTCTTACTTAGGTAAACACTCAAAAACGCAGTCAAACTAAAACGGAAAGTGTGACTGTGTGCCATATTATTATCTTTTATTCTCTTCTAGTGGTTTATAAAAGATGCGCCCGCGCAGGTAGGTACTTAGGGAGTGACTCACGCTACCACAATAGCTCATTATTTGACACTTTGCATTGGCTGTTTTCCGTCGCTCCTCGCTCTTACTGAATCTAAATTAGATTTTAATCAAGCATGAAGCGCGGTAAGCTATGTTTAGGATAGACTGATTTATCAAAGTGCGTAATGGTCAAAGACTAAGAAATAAAGATAGAATCCCATCGCAAACAAAGTTTAACGTTACAGTATGGATGGGAGTGATGATTGTATGGAAGTATGGAAGCAACCGACTTTGGGTCCAGCTCCCCACAGGATAGTATAATAACTTACATTTAACTTACATACTTACTTATGTATTGTAATAGATTGTTTAAAAAAAAAAGAGCATTTGCTGAGTTTCTTACCGCTCTTCTTGGCAGAATCTTCTTTCCGAACCGGTGGTAGAGTCAAAACATGACGTAGCATAAGAGATACCTACATGTTTGAAATAAATTGAATTGATTATCATAAGATATCCTTCAATCACCTTCTTTACATGATGACGGTAAAATGGCAGCTGCAATGTAACGACTAATGATTGCAATCACCTCTGCCATCCTCTGCCCCCCCCGATTGTGTAAGGAAACCGTAATCGTACTCTGTTGCCAAACGGATAATTCGACCTATTTAATGAGTTTTTAAAAAATTTACAATAGCATAGATTGGCTAAGGGAGGAAAATAAGGTTAGTGTAGGAATACTTAAGAAGAAGTTAAAAGGTCACTTGAGTACTCCTATACCTACTGACTAATTAATTATTATTGATCAATAATTAGTTAGTTATTTTTATTTTTCTCTCCTCTTTATTTATATTTTTTATTTGCTCTTTTGTTTATATTGTCTAGTTGTGCTTTTTTTGATTTTGTTAAAATTTGTTTGTTAGTGTTAGGTTATTAGGTTTACTAGTGCATATTTTTAGATACAACTTAAATATTATGTATAGAGCGCCAACTCGCCAACAAACTGGCCCACCAGTTTGGCGAGATATATATTATGTAAAAATTGTTGTATCCATTAGAAATAAATAAATTAAAAAAAAAAAAAAAGTTCATAGATGCCTGCACATCAAAAAGCAGTTCGAGTAATACGTTTTAACCTGTCAAATGATTACGATTTGCGTAGACAATTGGGCCTCTGATTGGCCGACCCTTTTTCACTATTGGCTAAATTCTGACTAAATTGCACCGTAGCAAGAATATCACAAATTCAGCCAATCACTATACGAATGTGGTAATGATAATCACAATTGTCGTGCTAAATGTCGCTAATTTATTACCGGGAGCTGTGGCGCCGCCGTGGCAGCTTTTATTTGCATCTATAATTACCTACCTACCATGCACTTTATTTTATTTTTCAATTTGCCAGCGACTCGCTAGAGACACTTGTTAGTGTAATTCCGTTTAATATATTGTAATTGCGTCTCGTTTGTACTTGTAGCCTGTCGTAGTAACTTAGTGGGTATGGCAATGAGAGTTTTTTATGTTGTTGCTCTATCGCAATTCACATACGACTAGTAATAACCACCATGTAGTCACAATGTGATTTGATGATTGTTAGTTGCGTAGGTAATGCCCGCGAGTTGGTCCACATGGAATAAGTTTTATTAATTCCTTTTTTAAAAGTAGTCTTTGACACTCTTCAGGTCCTCACCTACACCAATGCAAAAAAAATCACGTCGATCGGTTGCTTTGTTTTCGCGATTTCGTTCGCGTGGATTGCTGTTTTTTTTTCCCGCGGGAACTCTTCAATTTTCCGGAATAAAAAGTAGTCATATGTCCTTCCCAGGGATGTAACCTATCTCTGTAGGAGACAGACAGACACACTTTCGCATTTATAATACTGTATGGAAGCATGGATTCAATTTAACAACAAATATTAATTGCATGTCTCGAGATTGTAATTTATCTTGGATGTAAATTTTATAATTACCATATGCAGTGTCCTTGCGCTAGGACATGCAAGGAATTAATTTCAAATAATAAATATACCTAAGCTGTGTGATGACGATATCCGCGCTTATCACAATTTATAAGGTGGGGTAAAGCTAGGTACAGAAAATTGTGTGCGGGAAAACACGTGCGAGAAAACGTGCGCGGGAAAATGCGTGCGGGAAAACGCGCGAGGAATACCATTCAATGTGTCGTATGAAAAAGTTACAGACAGACTGAAAACGAAAGTTTTTCAGTCTGTTTGTAACTCTTGCACATTTTCATAATATTAATAATATTTTAAGTTAATGTTATTTTATATGTACTAAAACCTATATAAAACATAGAGATTTTCTAGAAATTATCCAATAACATTAATTCCAGTCCGTAAATATTACTACGTCATACTAGTAGTGCTTAGGGTCGATAGCAGTTAGCACTATCGATGCGGTTATGTTATCGGAATATCTTATTAAATATTGTGGATGCAAGCACACAGATTTTTACCAATCATATTATTGCTAGAATTTGCTGGTGGTGTAAGATTTTGCAACTTCCAATAGAATGTAGAAAAGCTCTACATAAGTACCATATTAAGAACGAGTAGTAAATAGTTGAATACCTGTTGATTATATTTGATCAAGTGTTTTATGTACGTTTTATTGGTTCAGATGGTATTTTATTTCGTGAGGCGTTCCAAATTACAGCTTTACGAAGGGTTGGCACTGGGCACTAAGTATGCAGGAAAAAGAAATTTAAGTCGGGACGGCAAAATTGCGGGAGTCCTTAACTTTTATTAATCAAAATAAGTTAAATATATTGAGTCGATTAAATGTGACGGAAGTATACCTAAGCAAAGGAATTTAATGGGATGAGAAGTGATTTAAAAAAATGAAGTAACATGAGCGATGATTCATTTTACATTCACAAAACTTATAGTATAGGTACGCTTTCTATAATTTCAACTGTGAAGTATTTTTCAGATTTAAGTTCGAATGATTGAGATTGTGCATCTTTGTAGAAAACGATTGTTAGCATCGAAAGGAAAAAAAAACTTTTAATCGAGTCCATCCGTCTCTAAGGCCACAATACAACTGATTTGTATTTTTGCAGAAAGTTATTTAAGCGACACCCCTGCTTGCGAAGAATCAACTCTGATAAATATATACCTAATCACTGTTTCAATTAAATGCATTGAAACATCTTGGTCCAACATCGAGACATAAAATAACAAAGCAAAAAAAAGTTTTATAATCGAGTCTCGGTTTCAACTATCACAGGCGAAAACAATTACTGATAATAAATAGCGGGACATTTAAAATTGGGACTTAACATCCTCTTAAGAAGCGGCCCTGGCTGGAAACCGGCGCTGATTACGACCGTTTCAATTAGGGAATGCATTGAAACAAATTGGTTTTGCTTTGATCATTCAGCATCAGCTTGGACGCCTTGTTCGGGTCAATGGCGTCCGAATTTGTTTTTAAAAATTCCCTGAATTTAATTTTCCGGAAATTCGTATCTCTAGATGAAAGCGCGAATGGAGCTTTTATTGTTCGCTCATTAAAAGGATTTTGAATTTTATAGGCATTTAAATTTGTTTTATTATTATTCATTATACTTACTTATTTAGGTAAGTATTTCTTATTTTAGAAAGGACTTTTTACTTAGGGAAGAATTTTAAAAAAATACTTCACATTTTATTAACGTTTTATCACGTTCAGACTTCAGACTTGGTTGCATGCTCAATTAACATACTAACCCTTTGCGTAACGCAGTAGAGGAAGGAAACTAAAATGTCAAGAAAGTGCATTTCTATTTTCTATCACTTTCAAAAAATATCCTGTCAAATGGATAGCGCTAGATTTACACATGTTTGGTTTACCTAGAGAATGTTTACATAACGAATTAGTTTATTGTTTGAATTATTCACACGGATAGAAATTATCTAACAAGTACTCAAACCACGATTAAATTGAGAAGAAAAGGCAAAGAATATTTGAAGTTAAACTTCCAACAGTAGGGAGTTTTAAGCTCGGCAAGCAAAGTGACAACATCTGAAAAACCGCCTTTCTAACAGTAAATACAGGCACAAAGTTAAGAAGCTTGGTAGCTAAGCTCAGCAAACTTACAGTAAAGACTAAAGACCGGGTACTGGGTAGCGCGTAATACCAGCCCAGTTGTAATGTAGCCATTAGTTTGTATAATGATAGCAATTTGTTCTGACGGTGCGATTCAATGAATCCCTGTTGGCTGCTTATCTAATCTACATATAACCTACAAGCATATAGGCGTATTGTAATGTCGCGTATAATAGAATAGAAAAGTCGTTATTTGCATACACTTCTTTGTGGCATTGCTAATAAGCGGTTCTAAATATACTATGAAAGATGATAATTAGAAGTCAAAAGTATACTTAAATACATCGAGCATCTATTTTCTTAGTATAATAAACGAGTTGCAGCCACAAACTTCATGTCGAATTGAATATTCTTCTAAGTAATATTAATACTAACTAGAAGATGCCCGCGAGTTCGTCCGCGTGGATTAAAGTTTTTCGATTCTCGCGGAAACTCTTTAATTTTGCGGGATAAAAGTAGCCTATGTCCTTCCCCGGGCTACAACCTATCCCTGTACCAAGTTTCATCAAAATAGGTTGAACAGAAGGTCTGCGAAAGCGTAGCAGACAGACAGACACACTTTCGTATTTCGTATTAGTATGGGTATGGATAAAAACGGTCTCTCATCCGCAAGTAAAAACTCCTTTCTAAAGTAAAAAAAACTTACATAGACAAGTAAGTATGATTTATAATAATAAAATAAATTTAAAGGCCTATAAAATTCCTAAAAAAAAACAAAGAAATGAAACTAAATGAATTAAAATATAACTTACAGGTTTTGGGAAATTATGGGTATTTAATATTGGTATCTTCAAATCAAGAGTGAATAGGCATCTTCTAGGCAAGCGTACTCCATCTTAGACTGCATCACTACTTGCCAGCAAGTCTGATTGCAGCCAAGCGATAGTCCATAAATTAAAAAAAAATGGGGCATAAAACCCCACGCGGAATAATTCGTCGAGGGAGACACCTAGTGATATTGAAGAGTTTAGGGCGCCAGACGGTCGTTAGCTATCTGAGTGATCTGGTAGATTGTGCACCGAATGATCTACATTATGCACCTTTCTTTATGCATTCCACTGTCGAGGGGTGGTACTTGCCGCCCTACGCTCGTGGAGAGGCTTTGCGTCACTCTAGACGCATGGCACGTCGGGAAAATTCAATAAATGCACTTTCTATGGCTATTTTCTACTCTTTTGAGACGCATGATTATAGTTAATACTTCAGTCAAATGTAGGTAGGTGTTCTATTCTGATTTTTTTTATGACATTCTAAACTCACTTTTTTTTCAGTTCATTCATTCATTTAATTTCGGTGTCATTGTTTTAAATACATACTAAGCAGGTCGTTGCACGTGGACCTAAATATACAAATCTACCTATTTTTCCGGAGATCGGATTAAGTATTTTACCTGAAGTATTTTACCTTTATTGTAATCTTTTTCTTTTTTAAAAAAAGAGCAACTGCTGAGTTTCTTGCCGGCTCTTCTCAGTAGAATCAGCTTTCCGAACCGGTGGTAGACTCTTGACGTATCATAAGTGACACAAGTTGTCCTACATGAATTAAATACATCATTTCATTTCATTTCATTGAAGAAGAGAGAAAATGACTTCATTTTCTTCTCTTCTCTCTCAGAAAAGAGAATTCTCAGGTAAAATTGCAATAAAAGTAAATTATTCACCAATTTGTGCGCGTTTAATTAAGTCACGAAAGTACAATTGGTTTCAGGTTAAATTGTCAAAAAGGACTTTGTGATTTTCTAAGTTCAAACTTGTTTTGTTAATGCAATTTATTTAAATTATTTTGGCTGCAGTTTCCGAACGAAACTAAGCTTTTTTTGATATTTTTAGTGTCTCCATCTACGGTTAAAAATCTGTGGTCTATTAATATTAAGATACGGTAAATATGTATAAACTTCCGCCTCAATATCAGTGAGCAGTGATTCCACCGCTATGTTTAGCGGCGGGCGCGCTCTGCCGGAGGTGTAAGGTAAACAAAGCGCGGTCAATATCCCACCACAAATAGACGCAAGTTTGTCGTATTTGTACCTTTACTGCACGCAGTCAACGGGTTAACTTAAGCCATGTTTTTTAATATTAATATATAGGCTAGCGCTTGGCTATAATCAGACTTGCTGGCTAGTAGTGATGCAGCCTAAGGTGGAGCACGCTAGAAGAAGCCTATTCACTCTTGATTTGAAGGTACCTATATCAAAAGAAGAGGGGAAAACGGAAGTTGGAAGGGCATTCCATATCCTAGCGGTTCGAGATAGGAACGAGGAAGTAAAACGCTTCGTGCGAGTCCGCGGAATTTCAACTGCATTGAATTTCGTTTGCACTGTACTAAAACTTGTGGTTAAAACTAAGGCCCGTATTAATAAACTGACATCAGCTAAGAACAGAACTTCCCGAGTCTTACGCATAGATTAACCAATAGTGGAGAAAGTTTTCTTAGCTAAGGTCGGTTTATTAATACTAACTAACCAGATTAATGTAGCGATGTCAGATTAAACCTTATTTCATGCTAAATTAATGCATATTATAGTATTGCCTGCAAAGACGTGCAGACTAGCGGTCGTTCTGGTACGTCCTGTTTAGAAACCGATTAGGTAGGTACGAGTTTAATGTAACTGCTAACGGGTTAGCCCGCTACCACCTTAGACTGCATCATCACTGACCGCCAGCGAGATCGCATTCAAAGGCTAGCTTGATAAGAACAAACTTTTTCAGTTCTCTGGTCTCGGCGTTGATAAGCAAATGAGTGAATAAGCACTTTTTCTCTTTATAGCTAAATAAGTAGAGGTTTGTGGCTTACCACGGTTCTGCTGTAGCTTATTTCTTCTTTTCTTTTCAGCAAAGAAACGATTTTTTAAGTAAATAACTATATTATTACCTACCCGTATTAACCAAATTAAAAACACATTCACAAGTCACAACCTATGAGAACATCAAACGTTACATCTATTTCCGTTACAAAAACACACTTTTTTCATGTTTATTCACAAAATCCATAAGCCGCGGTCCCTTTACATTTTGTACCCACCTAATATTCCTTTATTCAGCCTTCGGCGAGTGCTCAAATTACTTAGCAATGGGCTAATAAACACCATCTATTCATGAGCCCGTCAAGCCGTCGCGTCGGCTGGGATCCCATGGAGTCCCATCCTGTTTGAACAAATATTTTGTAAGTTTTGCATTGACTACGCTACGTCACACGGTTGTGGCCACATGAGTACATGTGGTTGTGGCGGTGTGTGTGACAACCGGTTCTAGCCCAGTGGTTTAGACGTCAGACTTCTTATTCGGGTGGTCGAAAGTTCGGTTCCCGGGCACAGAGTAAGACATCTTTACTCATGTGCCCCGGGTACGCACTTCTAACTTGTTAAATATGTAGGTAATCGCTAATTTCTATTTATATTGACGACGTGATTTTTCGCATAGGATTACCTAGCTGAAGGCTTGGAGAGTGCCAGTGAAGGCTACTTTTTACCCCGGAAAATCAAACGGTTCTTTAGAACTAAATGACGCGTGCGACTTAGTCCGTGTCCCGGAAAATTAAAGCTTAGTTTTCCGATAAAAAGTACGTACCTAGCCTTTGTCCTTCCCCAAGATATATAACCTATCCATGTAGCTACAAAATTTCTTCAAAATCGGTTGAACAGGTGGATCTTGAAGGCGTAGCAGGCGTTAGGCAGGCAGGGAGACAGAATTTTTAGTTACATTTTGAATTTATTATCTTAGTATGGATAAGATACAAAAAGATTTACCTATTCAAGTTTCACCCTGCATTGAGGTGCGTCAATATGTAGACTCTTTTTTGCTTGTTTGATAATTCCTAATCTTAGATTCCTAAAGTTTTCCTTGCATTTTGATTGTATGATCAAGAAGTGCTCAAGATTACAAAGTTAAGATGGAATTGTCAATAGCGGGAATCTGTCCCATTTTTTTTTGCTTACATCAGAAGTGGGATCTTCTTCTTTTATTCTTCACTTTTAAGTTAAGGTCATTTCAAAGATTACAGCTTCTAATACACCCTTGAAGGCCTTGACTATACAAATTTAAGGGCTATATTATGCCGTGGATTTCAAAAGGCACACTACAAATTTTATTCACTACAAATGTGTAGTGAATATTGTGTTACAAAATAGCTCTACCATAAAGCGTTACTAGGATTTTCATCCTTATTACATGTAACAATAAGAGCTACTGTAACCGTACAGGACAATCTCGGGATTTAACTTTGGTAATGTACGTAATAAAATTTTGTTTTAGTCTAAAGCTGAGTAGGACTTTCGTCTGTATTTCACATCGGAATAAGAGCTATTACCGAATGCATAAAAGGTGACAATGTAGAGATTTCACGCTCTATTCGATTGGGGTTTTATAAAGCCGTCGCAGTAATCCGAGCGCTAATCCCTTTGCCCTTATTACAGCCCTTGTGTGCCTCGCATTGATAAAGGCCGAGTAATTCCGTGTGGATTACATAACATGTACCGTAAAACGTAGATATTGTTATCTGTGGTACATTCTTTACAAACATGTAAATATCCATGATTACAAAAGTCCGTTCATATATTTTTTTTACCTCTCGCTATAAGGTTGGCTAATCTCAGTGTCCGTGTTTTCACTTAAGTTTATTCTGCGTTTTTACAAGCAGTTTCTGAATAAAATGCCTGCCGGCTGAACTTAAACCTATATGAATTTTTATTTTTGCATGCCTATAATTTTAATGCGAAACATTGTCTGAGTGAATAAAAAAACAGACATAATTTTTTTTTCTAATTTTGACCACGGCTAGATAAGTTGGTGGGACTTTAGGTAACGTTTAAATTGTATGACACGAGTGGAACCCTAAAAACGAAATTATCCCAACCCAAAATCTTCATACTTACTTCTTATTTGCAAGGAAATTATTCGCATTCCGCACCTCTGTGTCAGAGATATCTTCACAAACATGTTTATTATACAATTGTTCTTTTTTTTTTCAGGTAAAAAGCTGCATCTACACTGATCGCGTAAGGTGTATAGAATGTGAGGTATTTTTGGTGCGCTTTTTTATCATTTTGTACCTGAGTGATGGAGAAGCCCGATATATCATTATGATCTCAAATTTCGATTCCTACCTAAGAAAGACTAAAGAAAAATATAGACAGGAAATTGAACACTAATAAAAAATCATCATCATTATTAAATTATAGGATATGAAAGTGTTTCTTATGCTACGTCATGTTTTGACTCTATGCACCGGTTCGGAAAAAGTTCTACTGAGAAGAGCCGGCATCTTTTAAAAAAACAAATATTTGTTACATTCGTTAGTTATACACATATACACTTGCGTAAGTTATTATACCTACCAATCCTGTGGAGCGCAGGACGCAAAGTAGATGGCTGCTATACAACTTTGTCATTAAAAAAATTGCCAATTGTATTGTAGTGTCTTGGCTCAATATTTATATGATTTTTAAGCGACTTAGGGCCTTACTATTAAACTAGGCTAGTTAAAGTGGAACTTCTTTAGAATCGATGTGATTTGAAAAATTTAACGAAACCAAAAAAAAGCAAACAGGATTTAGCCTGCGAGTGAATGAGATAGAATACAAGTTATATTTATCTCATTCTGTCGTAGGCTAATTTTCTGAAGTTTCACTTCTGCCGTGTGTGAATTGCACACACACACTTTTTAATAGTAAATAGTTAATAGTTATACCCTGTGCACGCCACTGGTAACAGACTTCCTATATATACCTATACTATTCTGCCTGCACGAGCTATGCGCTGAAAGTGTAAACAAATGCATCGCCCTCGGGGCTGAAGTTCGCCTTTACTTTGGAAGTCTACACAAAGCCGCGGGCGAGTGCCGAGTAGTGCCTCTTCACCTAAATGCCCGAGGT
Source organism: Erebia aethiops (assembly GCA_923060345.2). Lineage (NCBI taxonomy): Eukaryota > Metazoa > Arthropoda > Insecta > Lepidoptera > Nymphalidae > Erebia > Erebia aethiops. The sequence goes on along the minus strand of OV281084.1, from coordinate 27,137,484 downwards.
CGAACCATCGACCCGCTGTTTTTATAAAGATTTCTCACTCCACGTATACGTATTACGTATATACTATGTACTAAATCCTAGGGGGTTACTACGATCGTTTAAAGCAGTGTTATTTCAAAATAACAGTTTTATGCCACATAACTTGACGTCCTTAAAATAAGGTTTATAATTCTAAAACACGAACGTCAATAATATTAAAACAATAAGGCTTTAAGCGAAGGTAGTATTCCCCCTGAACTTTATACGAGTATGTTTATAGGTCATACTAGCGACCCGTGGGAATTGGGTATGACCGTATGAGTTTAGTTTGAGTACTAGTCTCTCAAACGTAAACCGCGTGCTTATATTTTTAACGCCCTTTCTGGCGCAGTGGTGAGCGCTGTACAAGTGGAAAGTCCCGGGCACAATCCCCAGCAGGTTTAATTTATGAATATATCTGAATTTTCTCCGGCCTGGTTAGTTAGTGGTTAGTAAAATGGGTTCCAATTTTGGCCACCGGGTCAGATAAGTTTAACGGACTATAGTAGGTATTGTAGTTAAAGTTTGAAGCCTAAACGGCTGTATCTTTTGATTGCGTTGGCTTAGAAGTTTGATTTTTCACAGCTCCATGGGACAGTAGATCTGAGTATTTGATGTGAATTTCAGCCTGATACCTCCATGCATTCTTGAGAAGAAGGGTCTTGACAGACAGACAGACGGACAACAAAGTGATCCTATAAGGGTTCCGTTTTTTCCTTTTGAACACTAAAAATGTTTAACGTGCCTTTACTAATTAATCATTACCAAGTTTACAACGTGTTAATTTCGCCTAACGGCCAAACTCTGAGCTGTGGCAAACAATTTCATAATAACACCCGCGTATAAGGGCTAACTGGAGTTACTCCCAACTCGACGAATAGCGCCAGAAGTTCCATACAAATTGGAATTGTTCGCGAAGTGAGATTACAACGCCTGTCGCAAGTTACATCTATTGCGTGCCTACGTCTGTGGACTTTCATGAATAACCATTATGATTTTCGTAATAGAAAAAAATATGACCTTTTTTGGGATCTACTTAAGATACACGATCTCCTAAGGGGGGAGACCGGGTTCTGTGGGATTGTAGTGATGTACCCACTAAAACCCCTCCGGTGATCATCCTCAGCGCATGATGAAAGAATCCGGGAACTCTTAAAAGAGCCTTACGCCGGAGCCTTCCTTGCGCGTCGCCCATGCTGGGCTCGTCCCTGGGCCAATTGAACCCGACCTCATATTCTTCACAACAGCTGGAGCGTCCAGGGGTCGCATGGTATTAGGAGGAGAATTTTCGTAATAGAAAAAAAATATTCCTACCAATATTATAAAATATGAAAGTAGTATTATGTTTGTTAGGTGGTTTTTCAATGAATGGACAACGTGACCTGAAAAGTGTAGGGCGTTTTTTGTCCCGGAAAATATAATAGTTCGATGCGATATTTACCAAACCTGAATAGAGTCCCACAAAACATAACACATAGCAAGCATAAAAATTAGTTCCAATTTTGGCCACCGGGTCAGGTAAGTTTGACAGACTGTAGGTACATACAACCGGATGAAGTCGCGGGCATCATTTATCTTTAAAACTGAGTCAAAATAAAAAATACTAAATTCAATTTGGAGTCAAGCAAAGAGTTCTTTTGGGTTCCATGGGTTCGGAATGGTATTCGAAAGTTGAGTTTGGTGACTTTATTAGCTTTTTTTTAATTTTAAATATCAAATAAAAGCTATAATTTCACTCTGCAAGCCGCAAGGTTTTAATAAAGGTTTCACTCATAAATTTCTGCGTGGAAATTCAATGTCGCATTCAGCGCGGTGCGGACTGCGGTAACGATCTGCTGAAGTAACATCCGTGCACAGAGCAATTAACGCGCAGAGGTTGAGGGGGTTAACGCACTTTCACCCCCGGCCTGTTATTATATATTTTTTTATTACTTACTTTAATATTGAACTCACTGAAATCACTTTTTGAAGTTAAACTTACTTACTTTACTTTGAGCTATGTCATGTTCTTATTTAGCAATGTAATTCGTCTTGATTTTTTTGTTTATTTCTAGGACATAGCTATCCTAATTTAACAAATAAAGTACTCACGCTTACCACAAAAAAGTGTCATTTTGATCAAACTCACTTATGACTTGGCAAAATCTTTTTTGTTTTCAAATAGGTATTTTTCGGTAGATAAGTCAGAAAGCGAGTCCTTCAAGGTTTTACTCATATAAAAGCTGCATTATAAACCTTACGATATTCCTGCGTGTAAATTCAATGTCCTGGTCAGTGCGGCGCGGTAACGATCTGCTGAAGTGACATCCGTGCACAGAGCAATTAACACGCAGAGGTTGAGTGGGGGTTAACGCACTTTCACCCCCGGCCTGTTATTTTAAAAATTTTTACTTAATATTTCCCTTCTTTTTGGTACCCGTAAAAGTATTAAGCTGTCTTGTTTTGTATTTTAAATCATAATCAAATAATGGGATAAAATCGGTGATGACCTAATGACATCGACCTTACAGCCTAGACTAAGATTTTGACCTATTCGGAGGGTCCAGGTTCGAATCCTGGGCACACTGGTCTTTCCATAGTTACGTTTCAAACTTTTAATAAATATGCTCCTAAAGGTTTGTGTAGTCTGCTAATCCGCACATGGCCAGCGTGGTGGACTAAGCTAGTCGCGTAGCCGTAGTAAGCCAGCATTGGGTTTAAATAGGTAAGTACTTAATTTATGAAGAAACATGATACTTACCACGCACGTCTAATTGTCTAAGATATTCCAGTCAGCCAAATCAATTCAGTAGTTTAGCACAAACTTTCACATTTATAGTAGTAAGATAAATAAACTAATATTAAATTCTAAAATAAAAATAAATTAATATTAAGTAAGATATACCATACCTTATTAGCTAAACTTAAAGATCTCAACAATTATTCATGCTAAACATAGATCAGTTCATAAAGTACAGGGGGCACACTACAATCGCATAAATCCGTATTGTTTTAATGTTGCTGACATTCGTGTTTTAGAATTATAATCCTTACGTCTCTAGCAACGTCAAGGTACATATAAGTCAGGATTCTGTTGTTTTGGCGTGAAGGAGTAACAAAACATCCAAACTTTCACATTTATAATAATTAGTAAGATAAATAAACTAATATTACTTAAATTCTAAAATACAAATAGTAAATGAATATTACTTAAGTAAGATATACCATACCTTATTAGCCAAACTAATAGAATAAATATCTTGTAAATTAGGGCGGACTTTATAGATCTCAACAATTATTCATGCTAAACATAGATCAGTTCACAAAGTACAGGGGGCATATACTACCATCGCATAAATCCTTATTTTTTTAAATATTGCTGTCATTCGTGTTTTAGAATTATAATTCTTATTTTAGGAATTCAAGGTACTTAGGTCATTCATACTAATATTATAAAAGCGTTGTTACGTTCCCTCAAATATGGTCGAGCGAAGCAATGGCTGGATCATGCGTCATGCTCGTGAACGGGTGCCACCGGCGGGAATGGGGCTACTTTCTGTCTGCCCGTCTTTGACATGAATTGAATAAACAAATTTAAGAAATCCATTAAAAGTATGCTCCTGAAAAAAGCTTATTATACTGTTGAAGATTATGTAAATGATAGAGGAGCATGGATTTGATCGCTCCAGCAATGCTAGGGACAGCGGTTACTTATGTACACATTGATATAGTAATTGTAAATGAATTATTTAAAAAGAGCAACCACCGAGTTTCTTGCTGGTTCTTCTCGGTAGGAATGGCATTCCGAACCAGTGGTAGATTCACTTGACGATTCAAAAGTACTTGTAAAAGTTTATTTGAATAAAAAATATTTGAAATTGAAATTGAAATTGAAATTGAAATTGAAAAATTGAAATTGAAAATTGAAATTGAAATTGAAATTGAAAGTGTGTCGGTTTCTCGGTCTGCTACGCTTTCACGGCCCATCTGTTCAACCGATTTTGATGAAATTTGGTACAGTGATAGATTGTATCCCGGGAAAGGACATAGGTCTATTTTAATCCCGGAAAATTCAAGAGTTCCGGCTGGAATAAAAAAAAACAGCTAGTTTTGAAATAATACTGCTTCATGCAATGGTAGTAAACCCCTGGCTTCAGCAGAGATTTATAACCCTGCATGGAAGCACCGAGTCACATATCCACAGGCGACAAAACGATCTTCTGAAGTGACATATCCGTGCACAGAGTAATTAATATTCAGAGGTTAAGCACAAGCTAATTCAGTTCATTATCATTCTATTTAATTTTATTTTTATTCTGTTTTAGAGCTCTGTAGCAAAACATAATATGGAACCCTTATAAGGCTAGATAGGAGTTATCTATAACCATAATAATAAAGACATGCGGGAATTAAATCTAGATGTAGGTAGGTACATAATTTTAGGTTCATAATTTACGCTTTCGTCCATATACTTTATATAATTTATACCTACTAATATTATAAATGCGAATGTTTGGATGGATGGATGTATGTATGGATGGATCGGAATGAAATTTGGCACATAGATAGATTATAGTCTGGATTAGCACATAGGCTACTTTTTATCCTGGAAAATTAAAGAGTTCCCGCGGGAACCAAAAAACCTCAATCCACGCGGACGAAATCGCGGGCATCATCTGGTTAACGATAATTTTATTTTTTAAAGAAATAACCTAATAATGTGTCATACAATAAAGTCAGGAGCTCATTACTTGTGGGTATAGAGTAACACGCATATCCCAACTCAGCATAATGCTGGCTCGTTATACAGCTGACGCGATTTTCTAGAAAAGTGAACAAAAAGTATTGTTGCCATTTTGAATATCATAATACCGCTATTATACTCGCTCATAAAAATCTTTGTTAATAATAAAAGTGTAAACAATGGTTACAAATCAGTAACTACGTGCGAATGAGCGGTAAAGGCTTTTAGTGGGATTAAAAAGCGCAGACTAAAGAGAAGAGATAGATGGAAAACGAGCCGCCGAAAAATAAGCTAATCATGTTCAGTGAAAATCGATTAATTTACACTATATAATTATATACTAATATTATAAATGTGAAAGTTTAGATGGATGGATGGACGTTTGTTACTCAATCACACCAGAACGGCTGAACGGATCTGGATGAAAATTGGCATAGATATTACTGTCTGGAATAACACATAGGCTACTTTTTTCTACGGAAAATTAAGGAGTTCTCGCGGGAACCAAAAACTTCAATCCATGCGGACGAAGATGCGGGCATCAGCATTGTTGTTGTTGTTGTTGTAAGCACATTGTATCCCCACAGCATCAGTGGTTTACCACAAAGATATTATTAACTAATGTATTATAAGATTAGTTCAATTTTTATTTTATACCACTCAGTTAATGTTTCTTTGACAAAAGTAGGTACATATTATTCAATTTATACTTATTAAGTAAGTAAATGGGTTGTACCGTGTAGTTACGGTCTACATAATTATTGATTTCTTGGTAATTAGTGACATGGAAAAGTCCAATAACATGTTAAAGCGCACTTATTATTTGTCTATACTCGCGTATATTGTTAATTGGCGAAGGGTCTGCCCACTGTTTCCTTTACTCTATGTTAAAAGGTCGCTCAACTCGAAATATAGGCCTTATCTCTAGCGCTTAGGCCTTTTCCAACGATTTCGGTGTTTTATGAAAGCACAGCTCTTTTAACGCATTCGTTTCAAAAGCTCTCAACATAATTATTATAAAAGCTTACGGCTTACCACTGCTCTTATACGTTCTTTTTCAACTAGAACTACGACTACTAGGTATTTTAACCATTTATGGATTAACTAGCTAATGCCCGCGGGTACTCTTTAATTTTTCTAGATAAAAAGTAGCCTGTGTTATTCCACACTATAATCTATCTCTGTGCCGAATTTCATCCAGATCAGCCGTTCTGGCGTGATTGAGTAACAAACATCTATCGATCCATCCAAACTTTCGTATTTATAATATTAGTATACCTACCTAGATATTATGTATTTTGTAGCTGAAACGTCGGCTTCGCACTGGTAGACTTACCACATAGACTTATGGATTACGTATGGTAAATAGTTATTAAACATCTACTTTTTATAAGCTGTATCACACACTTACACTAATCACAATAATTATTATTGGGTTTCTGTTACCCGTTATAGTAGATTGTAGTAATTCAATTCAATTCAATTTATTTCAAACATGTAGGACATACAGGTGTCTCTTATGCTACGTCATGTTTTGACTCTACCACCGGTTCGGAAAGCAGATTCTGCCAAGAAGAGCCGGCAAGAAACTCAGCAGTTGCTCTTTTTTTTTACAATATTATTTTTCTATTACAATACATAAATAAGTATGTAAGTTAAATAAAATACAATAGTGTAAGTTATTATACTATCCTGTGGGGAGCAGGACCCAAAGTCGGTTTCTTCCATACAACTTTGTCATTAAGAAATTCCTCAATTGTATAATAGCCCCGACTCAACAAGTGTTCTTTTACGGTTTTTTTGAATTTGTGCAATGGCAAATCCAACAGTTCTTTTGGAACCATATTATAAAAGGTAATACTCGACCCCACAAAGGATTTCTGCACCTTGCGTAGACGACATCGCGGCATTACTAGTTTATGCCGGTTTCTAGTAAGTCGATTTTGTGTATCCCCTCTTTGTCTATAGAGATGAATATTTTGTTTCACAAACATTATATTATCGTATATGTACTGCGATGCAACCGTAAGGATGCCAATTTCTTTAAATTTTTCACGAAGGGACTCGCGTGATCTGAGTTTATATATTGATCGAATCGCCCTCTTTTGCAAAACAAAAATTGTTTGTATATCAGCAGCTCTGCCCCACAATAAGATGCCATACGACATAACACTATGAAAATAGGCAAAATAGACAAGCCTAGCCGTCTCAATATCGGTAAGCTGTCTAATTTTCCTGATAGCAAAAGCCGCTGAGCTGAGTTTCCCTGCTAGTGTCTCTATATGAGCGCCCCACTGAAGCTTATTATCCAAGGTCACCCCCAAAAAAACCGTGGAGTTCTCCATTTTCAGTGTTTCACCATTCAATACTATTTCCTTATCGATTTTGTTCACATTAGGAAGTACAAACTCTAGACATTTAGTTTTTTTTGCGTTCAAAAGTAAGTTATTGACTGTGAACCAGTGTGATACATGCGATATAGCACCGTTTACATCGTCAAAATTATCTTTACATCTATCAACTTTAAAAATTAGCGAAGTGTCATCTGCAAACAGCACAATATTGCAAGTATTGTTGACATAGTATGGTAAATCATTTATATACACCAAAAATAATAGAGGACCCAAGATTGAGCCCTGTGGGACACCCATTAAGGCAGACGAACCCTGAGACTTCACGTTATTTATGCATACTTTTTGAGTTCTGTCGCTTAAGTAAGAGGCAATGAGATCAAGTGCAACGCTTTTGATTCCATAATGGCTAAGTTTAAGTATCAAGGTTTTGTGATCGACACAGTCAAATGCTTTGGATAGGTCACAGAAGACTCCAATAGCATTCTGTGATCGTTCCCAAGCATCGTAAATATGCTTTAAAAGTTTTGCGCCGGCATCCGTTGTATTACGGCCTTTAGTGAAGCCGTATTGCTCCTCGTGGAGTAACTTATTAATATTAAAATGATTTAATAATTGATTAAGGATGACTTTTTCAAAGACTTTACTAAGTGTAGGTAAGATAGAAATAGGTCTATAATTATTTATGTCACCTTTACTGCCTGATTTAAACAGAGGAATTACCTTGCCATGTTTCATCAGGTTAGGAAAGGTACCCGAGTCTACACATTCATTAAAAATTACTGCCAAGTACGGGGCAATATCGGTTATTATGTTAGATATGACTTTCACAGACATACCCCATAGGTCACCGGTATTTTTCAATTTTAATAACTTAAAATTTTTAATGATATCTAACGCAGTAATGTGTTTAAATTCGAACAAAACGTTGCACTCTTTAACATTATCTCTCAATAAATTTTGAGCTGCAGTCGGTGACGAGCTTAAGGAATCAGTTAACGAAAGGGGAATGTTCTGGAAAAAGTTTTCGAAGTTATTTGCAACCTCAATGTCAGAGGTGATTTTATTATTTCCAACAACAATCTCGAAGTTAACATCACGAGATTTGGTTTTACCGGATTCATTATTAACTATATTCCAAGTAGTTTTTATCCTATTGTCTGATTTAATTATTCTTTCCTTGATGTGAAGGGCTTTTGCATGAATACAAATGTTTTTGAAAATCTTGGAGTAGGTTTTTACGCGTTCAACAAAGCACGGGGACCGATTATATTGCTTTTCGTCATACAATTTGTACAAATTATCTCTACTTTTGTAAATACCTACAGTAGCCCAATCACTAAACTTTAATTTCTCATTTATATTTATATTCTTAAAATTGAATATTTTACTAAATTCATTGTCTATAGTCTTGAAGAGACTTCCATACAAGTTGTTCGGGCTACCATTTTTAAATGAAAGAGTAGGGAGTTTGGCAGAGATTTCACTCTTAAATCGTGTTAATTTATTTTTCGTTATCGGTCTACACTTAACAATTTGCTTGTTTTTATTTGAATTATTTAAAACCGTAACTTGTTGTCCGCAGTGATCCGACCTTAATCTATTAATAATTTCTTTTTCCAAAATCGCATCAGCACAGCAAAAAATATTATCTAAACAAGTGGCTGAACTTTCCGTTATTCTAGTAGGTTCACTGAAAGTATTTTTTAAATTAAAACATTTAAATAAGTTAAGCAGCCTCAAACTAATTGAGTTCTGTAGCAAAATATTAACATTGAAGTCACCACAAACTATAATCTTCTTATTTGATACACATAATCGTTTTAATGCATCTTCCATTACATCTTCAAATTGAGTAAAGTCACCTGAGGGGGGCCGGTAGACACAGACAATGATAAAGCGCTCCAACTCCACACAAGACAGTTCAATTATGCGCTCAATAGAAAGACTAACTATGTCTTTTCGTTCTTTACATTTTATGTCTTTATGGACCAAGATTAAAGATCCACCATGGATTGTAGACTTTCTGGTGAACGCACTTGACAATATAAAATTATTAATATTTAAGACTGGTAATTGTTGTTCAGTAAGCCAGTGCTCTGTAAAACATAAAACATGTGTATTACATTTATCTGTAAATAATTCTATTTCTAAGTCTTTGCCGGTGAGGCTCTGTATATTTTGATGTACAATATTCATTTTACAGAGCTCCTCCGTTGTCTTACTATCTAGTTTAAACAAGCAACAGGATTTCTGGTAGTACTATTTTCATTGCTCGAGTCAATAGAACTCTCTGTAGTACTACCACTATTGCTTGAGTCAGTAAAAGAAATATTAGTACTAGAAGTACTTGTACAAAAGTCAAAAGACTTTGTTACAACACTTGTAACTGTATTGTTTAGTAGATGAGCTAATAGTGAAGCTACACGCAGCTTACACCTCTTTGGCAGGTACATACTGCTACTAGTCAATTTAAACCTATTTGTAAAGTTATTGGTCTCAAAATAAGTTAAAGCTTCACTGTGACAGTTTGCTAAATTATACATTTTTAAATTTAACTGATGAATATATTCATTTTGCTGTTTATTTAGTGTGCCAGAATAAGGAAAGGCACACAAGACAAACTTACATTTTGTTTTCTTATGCAATAGTAATAGTTTTTGAACACATTTCACAATCTGTTGTTTTTCCACGGTTAAACTGTCTCCGAACAATATAATAACATTTTTATTGCTATCTAATGATTTTGCTTTCAGACTATAAATTAAACTATTAAAACTAGCTCCTGGCGTACATCTATTTATCACTGAGTGTTGAATGTAATAGCTAATCGCAGAACCAAAACCACTACCTAAGCCGTCAGAAATAATAATGGTTTGTTTTTTTTGCTTAGTTGAGTGGTTAATATTGACAAGTGAAGAAACTTTGGTGCTACACTGCTCTGGGCATGTATCTAATTTATCTGGGAGCAGCGTAGGACTCGTTTGGTTAGCCAAAGGTATATCCTGAGAACATTTACACTTATTTGACAATGACTCAAAGCAAGCCATGTTATAATTACCTAATGCTAATAGTTCATCATAGTAAGTCCGATGGAGTAGCAACTAGCAAGCTTTTGACGACCTCCGTGGCGCAGTGTGTAGCGCTGTTGCCTTAAAGTGCGGAGGTCCTGGGTTCGATCCCCGGCAGGGTCAATTTGGGAATTTATAATTTCTGAATTTTCCCTGGTCTGGCCTGGTGGGAGGCTTCGGCCGTGGCTAGTTACCACCCTACTGGCAAAGACGTGCCGCCAAGCGATTTAGCGCTCCGGTACGATGCCGCGTAGAAACCGAATAGGGGTATGCCGGTTTTTAATATAACTGTCATGCCCCTAACAGGGTAGCCATATTAATCAGTATCTCCACCGATTTAAATTAAGAGAAAGCTCGGCTTGTGATGTGACGATGCCACAGAAGTCTTGATAGTTTGTTTTCTTATACACAAAGACGTCCATTTCTTGCCGTCTGTAAGATACCTGACACTGGACAGTGCGCTCACTAGAACCTAGAGCCGCTAGAGACGAGAAATAAAAAAATAACAATAGCTTTTTATTTAAAATGCAAGGATGATAGCTAAGAAATTAAAACAACTAGGTAGGTAAATAAAATTGGAGACAATATCTTGTGAGCAATTCTTCAAAAACAATAATGTGCGTTAGATTAAAGAAATTTAATAAAAAGGCAGGCGACAGTTTTTGATTAAAAGCAACGACGCCAGTTACTTCGTTGTTAATTTGAAATTTGAAAAGTTACATGTTACGATTAAATAATAATAATAATCGTTAGTTAAAAACATCGTTACACGTAGATAGCAGTTAAAACGTAAATTACAGAGGTTATAACTTAATAAGAAATGGTAGTAAATTTCAATATTCCGGAATGTAGCCGGCTCTGCATAACAATAAAGCCTGCTTCAAACAATAACACGGTACGATGGGCCAAACAATACCACATGATTCCGGAACATGTTTACAGGATTCAGGACCTTACAGCTAAGGCAATAACGCTTTTGGGAGGTATTGTTAGTGTTGCCTAAGAGAATTTGTGGAGGACGTGAGATGTTTTCTAGATACGGGGTCGCAATGTGACTGTAATGTCACATTTCACACCACGTGCTACGCTTTCGGGGCTCGTGATGTCGGATAGTTTGGAGATGATCTTTATGGTATGATAACACCTTCTAGATAGTGTATTTTATTTGGTAGAGCTATCTGGGCTGAATAACAATTTCCCTGCTATACAAACTGTGATGCAGCTTCCTGATAAAGCAATTCATTTCTTCTATGTAGTGGAAAGATTTTATGCCACAGAATAATATAATAGTACTAACGTACAGAAGTCTCACTCCTTTGATGTTGACTACTTGCCGACGTTTTAATAGCCTACATAATTATTATTAAAAAGATAAATCACGCACGCAAGCTAAATTAAACTTTATCGCCGCGCGCGAGTGTCCGTATTGCTTTGCATCTTTTCCCTTTCCTACGTCACGGACGAAATTGCGAGCTTGTCTAGGGCTGTCAGCAAACAGTACAACAATACAGTAGGTTTTTCGAATTGGTAAGTAAGGTACCTACTCTGACTATGATCGACTGTGTTTACTGTGTGTCGCTACACAGTGAGTTCTTCACTACGCACGCAACTTGCAAGGTCATTCGTCGCGGCGAAGCAGTGCGGCGAAACATAATATTTCGCTCGGAGAGGTAGGTACACTTCGATCACGGAAATATATAAATATATATTCCGTGCCCTTACTCTAAATCGGCAAGGTGTAATAAGAATTAGGGAGTAAGGGCCTAACTAGGGCGAGCGTATTCCCTGCGACTCGTTTGTACTACCGACAGCTCGTGCCTCGATTCAAAAAAATTACTTGAAAAGAGGCTCATTCAAGTTTGACATGAATTGTACCTGTTCCGTGATAGAAGTACTATTGACTACTTATTATTGTATTGACTACTTGCTGACTTGCTTGCTAGCTTTAATAGCCTAAATAATGATTATTAAATAGATAAAACACGCAAGCAAGCTAAATTAAACATTATCGCCGCGCGTTAAACAAAGAGTAAAAAAATACAGTAGGTATAACTTTTAATTATTTATTTTAATATTTATAGCTGTTTGACTTTAATATAATGTCTTATATTTTTTTTAATAAATTAAATAATTAATATGCTAAACACTTAACTTAAACTATTAAACAAATATTTTCAAAAAACTATTTACGAAAACAGCGTTAAATTCACTAGCACGTCGCTCGCTTATAACGCGCCAGCCCCGACTGCGTAAGCATTCCGGGATTCGGGAATGAGCGCGATCGTCGGTATTTTCGTCGCGCAAGTACCAAGAGTGACACAGGCCTGGTTATGCTTATGATTAGATTATTTAATTTCTTCTGGACTATTCAATCTATGGTGACCTCCGTGGCTAGTAGTGTTGAGCGAGGTCCCGGGTTCGATCCCCGGCAGCCGGCAGGGTCAATTTGGGAATTTATAATTTCTGAATTTTCCTGGTCTGCGCTGTTTGGATACAGCAATTCCCAGAGGCTCGCCTGATATCGTTCGTACTTCTCAGTACTCACGCAAATTTACCATTCATTGTTTTCCATCCCAACACTGCGCTTTTCGTGGCTAGATCGCAGGGCGTGCAGCTCATAGAGGCATAAAAGCATACACTGGCATCAAACCTAGTGCAAGTTACTACTAGATCGCCATCCATTCATGCACCTTGGAAGTACAGACCTTGAAAGAAAATATATAATGTAACATAATCCTCTACAACCGTGGTGGTACCTATTATGCGGTTGGAAGTATTTCTACTTGTTACCATATCAAAAGAAATATTAACTTGCAAATATCAACCTTGCCTCAGACGTAGTATTAACATTTCATTATATTTTTGCCCTTGAACTGGGTAAAAAGTGTTATTTTCTCTTACTTAAATGATGAAATGAAAAAGAAACGTGCTTCTTGCACGAAGGTAGGTATAGGTACCTACTAAGATTTACTGAACATTCAACTCGTATATCAGTGATCTCTATTATAGTCTAAAAAGTCGTATACACGTTTTACTAAAAGCAAAATACTGTATCGCGCAATTAATAGGGTACTATTATTCTACTTTATTTCATTTTAGGCAATAACTTATCTCAATTTCCCGCTACTAGGTACTATATAATAAGTAACTAAATAAATTTCGTAAAATTCATACTCTTTATTAGCATTTATTAGTCTTGCCTTTATGAAAAGAAAAATTGAATTACAAATGAAAGCCTTATCTTACGGCCGGGACTTTATCAAGTAAGTCCAATAAGATAAGCGTTATTTAGGTTTGACTTTCACACAAGAATTTTTTTCGGTTATTTAAAGTTACGGCCGGTTTACATTAAACTAATCTAACAGTAGGTACTTTAGTTCTGCTATAAGTACTTACTTTACGTTTTACTAGAATTTGGAAGACTTTTTTTGGAACTTTTTCGTGATCCAGCGAACAATCCAGTCCAGTAAAACAATTTTAAGGTTTTTTTTCCATCCAGTGCCCCAAAGCTAGTGTCACTGAATTTATGTTTCGTTAGATATAGCAAATTTTCTGCTATTTTTGATTGAAAATTGATGTTTTCAGCCATTTTCGATCTAAATCCGGAATTATCAAGTTTTTCTATTAAAAGATACGTTTTAGGGAAGACATTAGTCGTTTTATTTGCACAATACATTCGTACTCGTAACAATAAAATGAAAAGCACTGACTTACTCAACTTTTTCTGCTATTTTTCATAGAACATTGATTTTTTCAGCCACTTTCGATCAATAATCTATATCCGGAACTAGCAAGTTTTGCCGTTACGTTATAGGGAAGATAATCAACGTATTATTTTCACGTATACAATAAAAATAAAAGTACTGACTCACTCACTACCTTTTGTACTGATTGACTAATACTAACCAAACATTGGAATGCTAATTAATTTCATCTAGAAAGATGAAAATTTTAAAAATGGTAAAGTAAAGTAATTAGTAAAAGAAACTATTTAGTAATAATGGGTTCTACGCCAACATTATCATCAAAATATGATAATGTTACAGTTCCCTTCAGCTGGAGCTATGTAATCCGGGCGTTAGTAAAGCCAAGTCTCAGATAACCGAAGCAAGGAAAGTTTCGCTCTCCGGACCTAACTGTAATCAGACCTCTAAGATCCTCCAGATCCTCTAATTAAAGCCTTTCTGAATCCCTAAACGATCAATCTTCGTTCAAGCGGACTCGGCTTTTATTTCGCCCGATATAGCCAATTTCGCCGGAATGCCGCAACGGTCGGTCTGTCTAATTATAAAGGAATCCTCGTACGCGTCATCCTTTATTTATCCGAAGGGAATCTTTGAGCGGGCACTTGCGAATAAAAAAAGGGGAATTATATCGTGAATTACTGACCTTTATGCTATACTAGCTGATGCCCGCGATTTCGTCCGCGTAGAGTAAGTTTTTTTAAATTCCCATGGGAACTCGTCAATTTTCTGGGATAAAAAGTAACCTTATGTCCTTTCCCGAGATAAAAACTATCCTTATACCAAATTTCATCAAAATCGGTTAAATAGATGGGGCCGTGTAAGCGTAGCAGACAGACAAACAGACAGACGTACAGACAGACAGACACACTTTTGTATTTATTATATTTTATTAGTATGGATTCTTAGGGATTCTTTACTATTGTGGGTTTATGTGCCTACCAATAATGAGTGAAGGTTTGAAAAAATATGTGGAAGCTCTGTTTTTCGAAACTTTCCGGGTAAAAGTACCTACTTATCCTACATCCGTTTTCGGGATTCGAGCTGTCTCTGTTCCATAGGCCAAAGTCGGTTAAACGACTGTCACAAGCCCTGGTTTAACACAAACAGACAGACAGACACCCTTTCGCATACTATAATGTTGGTTTAAAGATTAGAAAATAATTCATGGTTAGTACTATCTTAAGCTTTACAAGAAGTTCACACAGTTTTCAGTTTCACCAACTTACTCGTATTGTAACTTTTTCGCTACTAATTCTAACCTTGAGTATATTTGCTGCAGCGTCAATCAAAGAAATGGACAGACGATAGTAATAGGTCAATTTGTCCTATTCTGTGGGCTCAACTTTTATCTCGATACGAATTACCATCTTACCTATTTCCTATTTTACTACGTTTTCTCCACCCAGAAGTATCGGAACTTTTCGTCGACAGACAGCTTACTATCATGTTTATTACTCCAAAGGTATCTTACACCTTAAGGCCAATGAACTCCGTATTTTAACGAATAAGGAAGTAACGAGGCCTTGTAAATGTTCATGCAGGAAATGCTTCAGTTGACAGATTTATGGTTAAATTCTGATCATTATATTTAACAGGCAATCCGATGATGTGATTTCAGTAATGTATCAGCTTTAAGTAAGCAAGTGTCTATCAATAAGAACTAGCATATACTTAGTAGGTACTCGAACACTTAGATCTTCGCATATTTGAACAATTCACCAAAACAAGATGTCTCATCCAATCATTCGCTAAATCACTGATTGTCGATGTTAAAAATATCTGTTTTGGCTGTAAGCTCGTTTTTATTCAACTGGAAGTGATCGCATGATCAAAACCGGACATTGTCCGATCCTGTCTGATCGTGTCTTTTACGAAAGAGTTATGTTGAAGCTCCATGTAACAGACCGGAAAAAAAACATCAGATCGGCTGAATAGTTTTTATGCAATGCCTTTATGATATGTTCTTACTCATCTCGAGATCGAATCTATACCTCAATAAATTGTTCATCAACATATTTTACAATTTACGTCATCTGTCCAGGCGGTTCTTTTATTTATTTGCTGTATTCATTGTTTCGTGTTATTTTTAGGTTCAAAGGATAGTCTTTTATCAATTCCAAATTTTTATAATTTGTACTTTACCTTTTAATTAATCTGTTGTTATCTACTACTATCTGAGTGGATATTAAGTACTTTTCGTTGATAATTGTGACGTGTTTAGAAACCTAGAGCTGTCAAAATCAAATTGTATGGCACTAGATCTCAGTGCAGGTGGCTGCAGGCACGTGGTAAAGCATTTCCGAGCCTAACAATAGGATAGGATACCATTTCATAAATTATTACGGACGCCGAGGTAAACGCTGGGGGCTGGGGTTTGAACCTCATGTCTTCTATATTCCTTCTGCAGCCACGTCACGCTTTGCTCATCCTACTCATGGCTAGGGAGAACTCTTCCTACTCGTAGTTACTGTTTTTTCTTAAGCTTACAATCCGAGTATCTGTAAAACAAAAGTGAGTATTAATTTTTTAGGCAAATGTGTATTGTCTTAGGCAATGTTAACATTTTCCACCACGTTTGATTATGGTCAAACGTGCGTCTATACTAAAATATGCTTTGTCGCTGCCTGTGATGAACTCACTTCAAGCCTTTATAAGAACACCGTCCTTATAACCTTCATCTCCTAAAGCACATTTTCTTAACAAACTTGATTGCATTTAATCACATTTCACACGCCATCATCGACATTAACTTATCTGAGACGTAAATCTTTCTTCCCAAGTCAAGTGCGATCTTCCTCAGGGCGTATCTGAACGGATATTAGCCACTTCATAAATCTGCGCTAGCTTTCGATCAACTGCCGTGTGAGATACGGGCGCATAGATAACATTCACTTTTAATGTAATGCTCGTTAGGTTTTTGTTGTTCTTTTATCTAGGGGTCGAGGAGTAGCATCATCGGCAGATAACATTAACAGTTCGCAAAGTGGTATGTGAGTATGTGACAATATCATTTCGTTTTAGTTTTATATATAGCAGCATATTCGATTCATTATTTGCATAAAAATAATTTCATATGGTGTGGCCCGTTCTCTATATGCATATTTATTTTTTCTCTTTTCTAAATTTTGATAATTATAGCTTTTGTTTGTTTTAAATTATTTATTGCACATAGAATACAATGCACAAAGACGAATTTAATAAATAGAGGTATTCTCTTCCAGTTAACCTTTGGTAGTGGGGACAGGGTAGAAAAAACAATGCGTATAAAATAAAGAGAAAAGTTAAACTATATAGATTTAAAGCAAATTGTGTTCTTGATAAATCAATAAAATTTACTTTTTATTAACGTATTACAATTTTTATTAAAAGAAAATTTTACCGTTAAATTATTAATTTATTCATAAAAGCGGGTGGTGGATTTTTTATTTGTAAAATCTTACAAGTTCTCTGGATATAAAATTAACATGCAAGAATATCACACAAGTGTTCGTCTAATTAGACTTTTATAGATGGTTCTATACATCAAAATTAAACCCTATAATATTAAATCAGTTGAGTTATTGTTCAAGTATGATTTAGTGCAAGCACTGCGCTTCCGTAGGAAAACGCATTCGTCTGTGACCAAGCGCACTTTACTCGCCGTTCCGGACGATATTAGTTTCCTCAATGCTGACTGCTGACCGTGTAGTGCCATTTCTGCAAATTTCACTCTTATTGTATATTCATGTTAAGTGCCATATTTAGAATCACAACTGAACATTGCTTTACTTGTTTTTCTCTTTTGAGCTACAAGCTACTTTATAGTTACTACTGTTTGCCGTCTGTAATATCTTTCTTTTTTAAAGTGTGTAAATGATAAAGTTTATAAAGTCCCGGACGATATTAGTTTCCTCAATGCTGACTGCTGACCGTGTAGTGCCCTTACTACAAATTTCACTCTAATTGTATATTCATGTTAAGTGCCATATTTAGAATCACCACTGAACATTGCTTTACTGGTTTTTCTCTTTTGAGCTACAAGCTACTTTATAGTTACTACTGTTTGCCGTCTGTAATATCTTTCTTTTTTAAAGTGTGTAAATGATAAAGTTTATAAAGTCCCGGATGATATTAGTTTCCTCAATGCTGACTGCTGACCGTGTAGTGCCCTTACTACAAATTTCACTCTTATTGTATATTCATGTTGTGCCATATTTAGAATCACCACTGAACATTGCTTTACTTGTTTTTCTCTTTTGAGCTACTTTATAGGAACTACTGTTTAGCCGTCTGTAATATCTTTTTGAAGTGAAACTAGAATTGCTGTGATTTTAAAATTCGATGAAACGAAAAAGCGACACCAAAAAGAGACAAACATATTCATAATAGAATTTAGCCTGTGAGAGAATGAGATAGAATACAAGTTATATTTATCTCATTCTCTCGTAGGCTACTTTTCTGAAGTTTCACTTCTACCGTGTGTGAATTGCACACACACACTTTTTTACAAACAAGTTTATAAAGTCCCGGACGCTATTAGATGCTATCTATCTACTGACGCTGTGGTCATTTCTTTCCCTCATAATATGAGTATTATATTGGCCCATATTTAGAAACACCAAGCTACTGATAACTGAATATTGCTTTAGTTATTTTTCTCTTTTGAGCTACTAGTAGGTACTTTATGGTACTCTTAAGCCGTCTGTACTATATTTATTGTCTTAATTCCGTATATGATAAAGTTTTTATAGTCGGTCGATATTACTTAGCTTCCTCGATCCTATCCACTGACGCTGTTATGCCATTTCATTTACTGACACTCTTTTTGCTTAATATTCATATTGGCCCATTTTTAGATCGGTAGCTACTAGCTAGTGAGTAAATGATACATGTTTTTTTCATGGCCTCAAACTCTATGGCTTTCTGTTCTAAGTTTTACGCAGTTGCATAGATTGTGTCGTTTTAATGAACGCATGGTTTACGTTTCCAACAATTTTGAGCTCTTAATTTTTTCTTTCAGCTTTATTATTCACTATGTACAGTGCCAACGTATAATATTATGTAGAGCTTACCAGCATTTCATAAGCCACATACCTAATGTTTTTATTTTTTACTTCTTTAATATCTTCTTTCTTAGCTAACGTAGTCTATTTTTTAAATATTACTTAAAAAGCTTTATTAAATTCTAACTCCCTTAGAATACAATATTATTTTATTACGTGATTCTTATAATCACTGAACATAGATACAGTATTGTTAAGAAGGCTGTATGTAATATTCAAAATATTGCTTCAAGTTCCCTTTAATTCCATTCCGGATTCTACATAATATAGTTAATACCAATTTACCAAAACAAAAACAACTAAAAACTCATATACTCATTACTCGATCTCGATACTCGGCCATGGGCTATTAAAATGTAGTGGTCGTTTCAAGTTACTCGACTCGACTACGAGCAGTAGAGATAATTTGAGCGATAATCGAGTATTAACGTCTCGGCCGACCGCTCGTGTTATGTGATGGCTTCATTGTGTTTCATCTAATACCTTGTGGTCTGGGAATATAAAGGTGGGTGGTCTATATAATTATAGTTCCCATTCCTTTTAATCATTATTTTAGGTATTTTTACGTTGACTGACCCCCAATTTTCTTACCTTATAATATTTTGTTTCCTTACGAGGCATTTCTATTATTTTCACCTTAATCGTCGAAAATGCAGCTTTACACACGTGTATTAACTACTAACTATAAATTACGACCCATACACCAAAGTATTTAAAAATCGTTGTCCTCCGAGCCGCGACTCGTATCAGACTGCCCTGCGAATCTCAAAACGTTTTTATTTATAGATATTACCCCTGTACAAATTTAATGAAACGTCATGAAATAAGTCAAATTGATAGTTATCGAATTAATAAACCTAACACAAGGTGGTCGCCCTATAGTGATTGTGTTCTCAAATATCCAGCGAGCGATGATGATGGGGCACCAGGCACCGCTTTGTTATTATATAATATGGCGATTAATAACTTAATGCTACGGTATCTGTGTGGTTGCCTACCCATTGTTTGAGCTTATTGTATTTTGAAAGACAATTTGTTATGATTACATAGGAAAATGATACAACGTCACTTGCCAGCGTTTTACTTGTCTAGGTATGACGTATAAGAAAGCATACCTACAGAGGTACCACTATCAGGTATTTTAGGGTTCCGTACTAAAATGTTAAAACAGGAACCCTTATGGTGGGATAAGCGAAAACAACGCTGTGTCGGCTCTAGGTACTCCTTAATAGTCCTACTTCTTTGTTTATTAGGAAAAAATCAAAATTTTTATGTTTTTTACTCAAATAAACTTTTACTAGTGCTTTTGAGTCGTCAAATGAATCTATCACTAATTTGGAATGCTATACTATTTAACTAGCAAGAAGAAGGGAACTCTAAAAAGTGTATTTCATGCACAAACGCGCGAGTGCCATACTCAGCAAGGACTCAGGGTGAAAATATGCAATGAAATTATTGCCTTCCCCCAATCCCCTAACTACACCCAGCGTACCTACCGTCGCGTTGTCGCCAGAAAAAACTCGAAAGAGCCACTTGCTTTCATTAATTTAATTTTTTTGCGAACGCTTCGCTCCAGAGTCGGACTTAGCTCGACATATAGGCGTCATAACTATTTGAGGCCCCCTGTCAGAGAAAACTAACTACTTGCCTATCGCTAGTTGTTACCCAATACCCATGTGCTCAATTCGTTTAAGTCTTCCGTTTGATTTTAAAACGATCATATAAACGTATATTCAATATTCATAAAAATAGAACGTTTTTCACTATTGAATTTTTACGGGCGCCTCTGTCATCAAACTCGCACTTATTTTGTGAACTCGTTTGGGATTTCGCTAAATTACTTCTCAAGGTTTGGAGGCTTATAAAATCTGAGGCCCGGGGCGGAAAGCCCCCGGCCCACCCTTAGTCCGTTACTGCTAAAGGCTTGATAAATGAAACTGTATTCATGACAGCGAAAGGAAATAACTACAGAGTAGGTACGAGTATTTCAGTGATGTTTGTTCTAGTGTGAAATTGCTCAAGATGGAGTGGAGGATCCTCACCGTAAATACCGAAATATTTTCTATCTTTTCAGTAAGTAAATAGACTGGACAATATGAGTTATTTTATTTGAATACGTCTGAATATTACTTTGAAGACATTCCTGGCACACAGGGATGTTCGCTGTGGTCTCATGAGTTGGCTGGTTAAAAGTCAAAATAAAAAAGTAAAAAAAATTTAATCTTACACTTTCTACGATACGATAGCCTCGTGAAAAGATCGTATTATCCAAATAAAATAATTAAGCAAGCGGAACGGCCCTGTGTAGCGTAAAAGGGGGTTTTCAAAAGCAGTGTATCCATCAAACGGTGACATACGATGTATGCTTGTAAAAATTATATGCTGTTTTCAAGACCTTTGAGCAGCCATTGACGCATCTCAAAACACAATTTAAAAAAAATCTCTGCATTGAAATTTATTTTAAACCATCGGCCATTTATAAATGTCGATGTTTTAAACATACCTTTAAAAGCAATTTTTCTCCATATTGAAACCAATAATCAGCTCTAAATATATAAAATATAATTCATATTTATACATCAAACACATTGTCGGTTTCGTTTGTATTGAAAAGTAAATATAAATTTTTTTACAAATTATTTCATGCATTTTTTGCGACATGCGCTTGCTCGATTTCACCCCCGTGCGCCTGTACTTTTCATCTCGTGAGCTCACAGTGCCTTAATTAAATTTAAAATTCCGACGAGCTAAACAAACACTAATTTTCGCATCGAATAAATTCCAATTTTCCGCGGTTTTGACGCGGCAATCTCTATTCATCGCGACATATCTTAGAAAACGCGGTGCTTTGACAGAAGTGTCAGGCATTGTCGTATACGTGCGGAAAAAACTAATATTTCAATACGATATACAATACGCGCGGAATTCGGCTTCAATGCAATATGCATTGAAGCAGAATTCCGCGCTTATTTTTCCGCTTGCGAACTTCGGCTAGATATGTCCCTATCTTTAGTTACTTCATCAACTCCTTCCGTAGTTCCGCAAAAAAACACAGAGAAATAAAAATGCATCCATTATTCCAAGCTACAATGGGAAACTATGAAGAAAATGGCCGGAGGCGGTCCTACGTTTTTCCTTTGCTAGAACGTAATCAAACCTGATGCAGGGGGTGGATTCCGCTGCAATTACATGATACGTCTAGCGTAGAGATGGGGTACCTAGGGTTGACAATTTTGTTTTATTTTTTAAAAAGTTTGAAAAGAAGGAAGAAAATATAAACGATATTTATCATACTATCGTACCTAGTAATATGCTTGTCTGCAGTGACACCACCCTGAATGGGTGGACAGCTCAGCCTTTTGCCCTATCCGTTAGGTACGTGCAGGTTTGCGCGTATCCGTTAGGTTATGCGAAAAATGTTTATTAATGCGAAAATTTAACAGTCTAATATATACAGTAGGTATAATCATCTATTTGCATGCGTAAAAACATTCTCTCCATTCATAAAGGTTATACAGAAAATAACAAGGTTTAAACATGCGGAATAATTTGTTTAAGTTTAGCAAAGTTTGTTTTGGCTACTTTGACTTATCAACCGAACCTTTAATATTGTGAATAGACAACCTTGCCCTGAGGCTAAAGCGTTACAAGATACGACATCTATGCTAGAAATGAAAAATTTTAATTTGTAGAAACTAGAAATATACGAATGGCCACTCCTCGTTTCAGTGGGAAACTTATGCTCAGTAAAAGCCAAAAAATATTTTGTTTTAATTGCGAGAAACCTTCAGCGTTGGCATCCTCATGTGCTTGACGACAATCGTGCTTAGTGCACAGCAATGATGGGGTCTAGGTTGGAACGTCGAGCAAAAACGTTTCGTGCGAGCAGATTGAACGTCAACCACATGAGGATGCCAACGCTGAAGGTTTCTCTTTGTTCTGTGGTAGAACGGAGAAGGAGGAACATTTTTGTGAAGTTCCTGAGCACACTCACCATTGTATATCTGATAAAAACGGATAAGTAGGCGACATTGCGTCGGTGTTATAATAATGTGTAATAAGAAGGAAGTCAGCTTTTATTTACCTTTATTAGGATTGCAAAAGTAAAAAAAATAATAGTTGAGTAGGTAACAAGTAATTAAATAATTAATTAAAAAAATATAATGAAGTGATAGGCCGTTCAAATGATTACTATCATGGGCTATTAAGTAATTTACGTCTAAAGTGACCATAATAAGTAACAAATCATACAACCTTCGTGTTTATGCTTGTTAATTATTAATTTCGTGGTTTAGGTAACATTCTCTGAGAATGTTTTTTAAATATTCTTAACACGTAATGCGGTCGCGCCACATGGTTTACATTTTGTTTTTTTTCTGTGTCACATATAACTTTACCATAGGCGTAGAATTGGTCCTTCTGAAGTTCTGACGTTAACCAACACACTAGTATTAGGGTTGTCAATTGTCATAAAATTTTCTTTTGAACGAATCTCCGTTGGAAACTTTGAGGTCTCAGATAGAAATTAAAGTGCATTAGTGTTTGCGTCCTGCATTCCTTAACTCACAATCTTCGATGACATGGGAATCAACATGGTCGGAGAGAGATCAAGCGTAAGACCAATAATATTGGGACATGGCACGGATACATATGGATTTAATGGTGGAAGAATATTTTCTCTATTGTAATTATCCATGGAGAAAACAGATGAATATGTTTATCAACAGACCAATGAGGCAATGGGAGTATGGTACAACAAGTTGAGTATAGAAGTGTCACTCTACCACCGGTACGGAAAGATAGTTCTACTGAAAAGAGTCGGCACGAAACTCAGTAGTTGCTCTTTTTTTAATAATGAGGAATAAAAAACATGTAGTTAGTACCTAAATTATGTCGCACAATATGTTCATCTGAATAAACAGAGACGCGAAAAGACGACGAAAATTATTGTCAAACACAAACCTAAACAGTCGACATAATTAAGAAACATTATCTTGTAAACTAAATACGACAATAAAAATTATTCTTTATGCTAAGTCGAAATATATATATTATAATACATATGTATTAGTATATTTTATAATTAGCTATGTTATATTATATAATTTATATTTTGATTATATGTTTATTATTGGTTTATGTATTAGTATGTAGTTATTTGAATGTAAGTATATTATAGAACCACCTGCAGTCTAATTTTCCTTTATCTTCTCCTTATCCTACGTTCCGGTCTACCGTGTACACTTTACAAGTGCAGCCCTATTTAATAAAGAGCGCTGGGCCGCTTGAAAATGAATAAAAAAGTCGTTAAATTTGAAGAGGACGCGCGACGCTATCTGATCCCAGTATCACCCTGTATCTCGCATATTAACGGGCACGGATCAGCACGCGTACAAGAAGACAGACAAAACGATCTAATCCGACACAAAATGATCTGGTATAATACGAGAATCACTAGGATAGACTGCAGTTATTAGATGTAATGTAAAATGTTATCTATCTCTACGACATAATCCTAAAAATAAAAGAACATAATATCTTGTAATTAGTAAATTAATTGTTTTAGTCGCTCTCTCTTTATTTCCCTTGGGTCCGATTAAAAGGCTATTAGTGAGCTATCCGTTACTTTATCGCAGAAGTAGGTACTTGTGTTTCAGAAGTGTTCTATGACGTAGACAGCTTTTAGGATTTCAATTAATATATAACCGACGATGCTTGCGTTCGAGTCTTTTTTGACCAATGGGTCTGATACATATGCATCGGGACACTTAGCACACTTTAATACTACAACTTATTCCCCTAACGAGCTACTTTATGTTAACGAGGCAGAAACCCTCTGTAGGATTCGTATAGTGTTAATTGATTTGTCTTGTTATTTAATACAAAACACATTTATTTGTAAGTATATGTGGTATGTGGGCATTGTATTGGCATTGTATTAGATAGTAAGTACTTACTTTCTTCGTTATCTCTAGGAAACAGCTGTCTCTAATGTCATGTTACACTGATTGCATGTGTTATGACGGTGTTAGATTACATAAGTGTTATTGTACCATTTCGCTATCATTATGTGCAATAAAATACAACTTGAAGTGTATACCTACTACCTACCTGATATAAATTAGAATATACAAGAAACAGCGATAGGTATATACATATATAAGCAGGGGCGGCCTTAGACATTGCGATTTGCGAGACTGGGCGGTAGATATTTGCGAGGCCCGCTTTGTCCGAACTAGCATGAGATTTCTTCAGTGTGTGTGTTAGATACGGGCGACGGTAGGATAATGCAAAGGCATATCGATCAAATCAGGCGTAGATCCAGGTTATCTGATATAGCTTGCCCGTTGCCGGAACACGACGTGGTCGGGGGTCAGAATGAGGATGAGGAGGCAGTCGCCGAGCCGGTTGTGGTGTATGCAAGGAAAATAATAATATGTTAAGACCAATATCTGTACCCATATTCCGGCAAATAAAATATTATTTATTTTAAACAAAAAAAAAAAAAGCATGTACACCGAAAAAAACGGAGTTAGAAGAAACAGTCAGTGGAGCTGGTACTCCTAGCACACAGAGATAAACGGTGTCCACGCCATCGACACCACTTCCCAAGATCGCTCAAAAAGAATTAGGAAACCTGTTGTAAGATTTGGAATAGAATAACCTAAGGAATAATTTTAAAAAATATTATAGTTGTAGACTGTAGTCTAATTTAAGAAGGGAGGTTCAATGTATGAATAAAATAATTTGTGTCACAAGTTGACGGTACTTATTTAATTATCACTTCATTGTAACGTTCTTCATATGTCAGATCATTAAATGGAGTAGCATAAGACGTGTCGTTATTTATTAATTATCACCAAATCTTTCATTATAGAGACAGGAAGGAATATTCAGTGGAGTGAACGCCACAGATATAAGCGCGATATTATAGGTACTACGCAAGAGTACGCGAGTGGCCATAACCTGGTGGTCATTACATGCTTGCAGTCGCACCTTGTGGTTTTGTAATATACGGCGTTCGCGAGGCCCCTGCAAAAGCGAGGGCCCGGGCGGTTGCCCTGCTTGTCACCCCTAAAGCCGCCACTGCATATAAGTACTATTATTGTTATAACAAACTAATGATATTCAGTCCATTTTTTAAGAGATAAAGTGTGTGTGTGCAATTCACACACGGCAGAAGTGAAACTTCAGAAAAGTAGCCTACGAGAGAATGAGATAAATATAACTTGTATTCTATCTCATTCTCTCGCAGGCTAAATCCTATTATGAATAAGTTTGTCTATAAGAAGTTTCACTTCAAAAAAAGTTTATAAGTTACTGTGCACTGGCCATCTCAGTTCACGTTTTAACTTGAAAAATTAATACAAAAATCTATGTATACTGATCCATTCCATTGCATTTCACTTTTAAATCTATGTGAATTAAGTAGGTATGCACTGTTATAACTCTTAATAAATTACTACTGTTTATACACAATGGAGAAGTTTCATGATGTTGTGAATATCATACCTATTTAACACAACGGAAGTAAAATATAGATTAAAACTAATAAATCAGTGTTTTTTTTAAATCCATCAATAAATGACTGAGAAATGACGATTTAAAAGTTTAACTATTTAATGTACACCGATTGCTGTATCTTACTCGAGTGAGAAATTTTGTGAGTGAGTACCTAGTATACCTAACCGAGATTTAATACTTCAAAATTATCTTCACACACAAATTAAGTGCTTTTAATTCAATTAAGTCACGTTAAGTACATTTATTTCTTTTATTCGGCTTTATAAAGTACGTTGATAGGGTGGTGTGACGTTACACCACCCCAGTTGCAAGTGCAACTTTAAAGTTTCATAACTTTTTCATTTGTTGAGATATTGTAATGATTCTTTCATATTTTGGTTTCATTTTGTCTTAATTTTCATAATAAATTTTAAAAAAATGGTAAACTTCTCCATTATGTTATAATTATTTTTAACTAGCGGTCGCCCGCGACTTCGTCCGCGTCCAATTTCTGACTTCCTATTCTGTTCCCGGGCCAAAAGGTGCCAAATTATATCGTCTAGATCGATTTAGTGTTTTATCCCGTGGGAAAGGTTCCCGTGTGCTTTTTTGGGATAAAAAGTATAAAATCATTCCGGCATAGGTAAATAAAGACGGATTATGCGTCTCCAGGGTGTGAGCTATTTCTGTTCCAAATTTCATCAAGATCGGTGAAGGTTATACAGGTTGTTATTATTATTTAAAACTAATAACATCAATCCCGATTTTCAAGATTAACTACAAAATCATAGAACTTTTATGTAACCCTCCAATCCCCATTGCACCCCTTTTGAGGTGGATTATCGTAAAATGGCTTATACAGGTTAGTTTTATTTAAAACTTATAACCTAAATCCCGATTTTCAAGTATCTAACTTCAAAAACATAGAACTTTCATACAAACTTCCAACCCCCATTTCACCCTCTTTGGGGTAGATTTTCGGAAAAAAAATTATGCAGATTTTTATTATTTTAAACTTATAACTTAACTGCTAATTTTCATGTGTCTAACTTCAAAAACAAAGGACTTTCATACAAACTTCCAACCCCCATTTCAACCCCTTAGGGGTGAATTTTCCGTTTTTAATTTTTAGTTTTTAATTTTTTCAACCCCTATTTTTTATTAATATTCAAATTTCAATTAAGTACAATTTTTAGTTGTAAGGTATAAGTAACATGATAATTGTAATTTATTGTTGTATCAGACTCCAAACCTTCTACTGATTCTTCTTCGTCCTAATACCTATAATGACCTTATCCTTCGCCAATCGAAAAAGTTGTGGTCTCTTTCCCTCAATTTTGCCTACCATGAATCATCAGGTCTGAAGGAGACGGTGCCAGCAGTGCCATATCTGAAAATATTCTTTAGAGAACCATAATTTATTGATAGGTACTTAACTACTTACCTACTTACAGGAAAGTGAATTTCCACAGCGGGCGTCGACTTTTAAGGCTTGTTTACAATTAACTGAGTGTTTATTTTGTTAGCATCGTGCCGAGATTAAAGAAAGCGAGGGCATAGGACAGCGGCTCCCAAACTTCAATACTGCCCTTTGTAAGAATCTTCTATCTATCTTCATACACACATCTTTGGTTGGTGTCAGGTAAAAAGACCTCTGAGAGACAGTGGTTGGGACCTGTATGCGTATGGATACTGTTTAAAACAATTTCGTAAAATACTTAAACTCAAACTACTAATAAAAAGCGCGCACGCTGCGCTCGCGTTTAAGTCTTTTTTTCTTCTCTTACTTTTACAAACAAAAACTTACAATTTTTTATGATAAATTGTTACCTCGTCGATAGATATAATTAATAATTATATAATATCAAATAATTATATAATTATTATAATTATTAATTATATTCAAAATCATCAATACTTAATTTTGTGAGCAATTCTAATAAACTGGCTGATGCTCGCGACTTCATCCGCGTGGAATAAGTTTGTATTATTCCCACGGGAACTCCGTTGGATTTCCTGGATGGATACACCAACAAACACATTATCGCATCATAGTTCATACTAATATTCTAATATCATAACCCCTTCTATTGTATCACAAAACAGACTGGAATAATCCAGAACTTGCATGAAGAAACAACCGGTCAACGTCCTTTGTGTTTCCTCCAAGCAACGTGTCATTGGCGAAGTAAATTGTGCTGTCTTGGGATAAATAAAAGCCAAAAATCGAAAAAGATAAATGCGAAAGTATGTTTGTTTGTTGGTTTGTCCTTCAATCACGCCGCAACGGACCAACGGGTCGACGTGATTTTTTCCATGGGTATAGTTGAGGACCTAGAGAGTGATATACGGCTACTTTTTATCCCGGAAAATTGAGGACTTCAAGGGAATCAAAAAACGTGTACCTACCACGCGAAGTCGCGGGCATCAGCTAGTTTATAATATTATTATGATTAAACGTACCTACACATAATTAGACAATTATCTAGTCAATTTCACGAAATGAATGACATGAAAAAGAAGTTTCGGAGCCGCTAGCGTAGACGGAGATTCACATTCGAAGTACGCCTTAAATCATACAAATACTATTTTTGTAGTGTTTGTTTACGATACTTGCAGTTACTCGCAGCATGGCTGACGCTATCTTTTAAAGATACACAAATAAAAGCTGGAAACTTATCGTTTCAAGCATAGATTTCATCCCTATTAAGCTTTATCTTGGCATCCAAATGAAAAAATAAATATGTAAAAGTTATCATTAAAAGATGACTTGATAGTCCAGTGCTTGTATTTTATCAGACAAACAATCTTAATATTTTATAATTTCTTATTTTATTTTGTTTTTATCCACTACAAGCTAGCCCTTGACTACGATCTCACCTGATGGTAAGTGATGATGCAGTCTAAGATGGTAGCGGACTAACCTGTTAGGGGCATGGCAGTTATATTAAACCCATACCCCTTCGGTTTCTACACGGCATCGTACTGGAACGCTAAATCGCTTGGCGGCACGTCTTTGCCGGTAGAGCGGTAACTAGCCACGGCCGAAGCCTCCCACCAGGCCAGACCAGGGAAAATTCAAAAATTATAAATTCCCAAATTGACCCTGCCGGGGATCGAACCCAGGACCTCCGCACGCTAAGGCAACAGCGCTACACACTGCGCCACGGAGGTCGTCAAATAAGAAATAATAAGATTGTCCAAATGATTATTAATTTATTAGTAATAAATGCCAGTATTTCGTAAACCGAATATTCTTACCTACAGCGAATGGACGCCCATGCAAATTGCATACCACACCTACACCTTCGTATGTACCTACAATTCCAAGCTGCATACTAATTTTGTGCTGAAATGACAGAATTTGTGTTGAAAATTCTTTCAGCTTGGATATGTACCTAACTACCTACCCGTCCCCGCCTCGCCCCCTGTAACCCCGCAGCGTTGCTCTGGCTAGACATCTCCACTCTCCGTCGGATAGCAGGGGTTTTTATACCTATACCATCGCTTTAAGCTGTATTGTTTCCTGGGACTGAAAAACAATTTCATAAAGGTTACAGAAATGTGTGTGTCACAGTATGAATTGATAAGTATGAATTGATAACAGAATCGAAGCTGTAACACTTTTCAATGTGTTTTTGAATCTGTTAACCCAAGACACTTATCTGTAACAGAAATGAATCTGTAACAGATATAAAAGTGTTATCAGATAAGGTCGTTTTTACATGTAACTTACAGTTAAAAACGACCTTGTGCGTGTTTGTGTAAGTACTGTTTTATAACGAACTACACCTTATTTATCATACTTAGGGACTGAAAAACAGATTCATAAAGGTTACAGGTTGAATTGATAACAGAATCAGACACAGAACAGTGATCAATAAGTTTTTAAATCTGTTAACCCAAACCACTTATATTTCTCTAACAGAAATGAATCGGTAACAGAAATGAAAGTGTTTAACACTTTTTTAAAGTGTAACACGAATAGCGATGTTGCCAAATTTACTGTTGACGCGTATAAACCTAAGTTGGACTAAAAACAGTGTTAAAAACACTTACTCCGGTTACAGTTTTAGTCCTTGATTGTTTCATTATTGTTGACGACGACGTCGAGGTACCCGACATAGAATTGTCATTTTGAAATAATACTGCTTTAAGCGATTGCAGTAACCCCTCTGGTAGGAAATCTGGTAGGAAACTGCCCTAGACTGTGCTAAATGCTAGTGCCTGAGTTGTGAGCTGTGACTCGAACGAATTAAATCCTATTTTAATACGAATGTAGCAGACAAAACAATTATTGTTCCATTGAAGCTACATAATATACACAGGAACAGTGTTTCATAACAATAATATCTTGATTAACGCAAATCCTTTTGAAACTCGGGAACGTTATTGTATGAGCTCGTGATTCCTGGCGACGGAGCGGGATAAACAGGAATCCAATTTATGTACTGTCAAGGGAAATTAAGCAATAATGTGAAGCGGATAAAGTGCTGTGTTGCTTGCATATTAAGTTATAGGGTCAATCTCAATTAAAATTTAGGGTTTAAGCCACAAGCGCATGCTACAAATCCTGGTTAGGTTTACTTAACTATTTATTATTTATACCTTCATAAGCTAGTAATCATTAGTAGTCTTCATAGACTAGGAATGTCCACCAGTTATACATATAACTGCTATAAGTTCAATTTACTTTTAGCTCATTAAGTGGAATAATGCTCTATATTGGTTCACAAACTTATCTGACCCGGTGGCCAAAATAGGAACAAATTTTTATGCCTGTTTAGTTTTTGTTTTAATTTTATTTTTCATATAATATAATACCTACTAGCGACACTGTCACCGGGTCAGAAGTTTGTGGGACTGTATAGTTAAATCTATGAGAAAGTGTGTCCGTCTGTCTGTCTGCTACGCTTTCACGGCTTACCTGTTCAACTGATTTTGATGAAGTTTGGTGCTGGGATAGGTTGATCCCGTGGAAGGACATAGGGTACTTTTTATCCCGGAAAATTAAGGAGTTCCCGCGGAATCCAAAAAAGTTAATCCACGCGTTCGAAGTCGCGGGCATCATCTAGATTCTAGTTATTAATAACTGTCCCTATAATGTGCAGATTAGAATAATTTTGTCATAGAATAGTTTAGTGGATACATCCTGTATATATATGTGTCTACTATGGTGCAGTACAACGTCTTTACTAGTCCGCTATCACTCCCCTATTATAGAGGCAGTTTCACAAGCATTTATTTAGAACTTAGTATTCAAGCCACTAAGCTTTAGCAATTAAAATTAGCTAGCTACTAACCCTGACCCAGACAATCTTCGTTCGGATTGAGTTTATGACATTCCTTTCTTAGAAATCTAAGTCTGGGGGTCTACAAGTTACAACGATTTTTCGTTGAAATCTCTTGCCTTCGACTATTTCTCAGCCATATCTATTGTATCTAATAACAATCCATACTAATTTTATAAATGCGAAACATTACATCTTTCAACCGCTTTTGGTATAGAGATAGGTTGCATCCAGAGGAAGGACATAAAAAAAACAATATTCTGGAAAATTAACGAGTTTAACTGGAATATAATGGTAATATTATATTTATATTCCATTATTCGCCCAACCGCTTTTGACTGTAAATTGAGCCACACACCCCCATCCCCCTACTAAGGGAGTGGCATCCAGCATCGCCATAGGCTTTTGATATTATAATATTTGCCCGGTGCAGCGACCCGCGACCGGCACTAATTCGAGGGCCCGATCACACTTTACGACCATCTCGATTGCTTTTCAATAATCTAACCTTTTTGATTTTTCTTTTTATTATAGTTACTGAATCTTACTAGGTAAATAAGTATACATAACTCATAATATGGCTGTGATAGACTTAGATTGAAGAAGATACACAGTCTCAAATACAAAACATTATAGATATGCCGTATGACTTAATTTTCAATAATACAACTTCTATGATTTTTCAAATACTTACATCAATAATTAATCAATAATATAATCTATTTTACAAATGGTTGTGGTAGATTTTAAAATCAGTGGTAGGATCCATATTCATATTAGAAATGCGAATGTGTGGCTGTCTGTCTGCTTAGGTTTAACGACCCACCTTTTCAACCGATTTTGATTTTGATAGGTGTAGGTTACATCCCGAGGAAGGCTACTTTTTATCCCGGAAAATTAAGGAGATACCCGGGAGTATAAAAAAACTTAATCCACGCGTACGAAGTCGCGGGTATCATCTAGTACCAAATAAAAAATAGCTGTGATGATAGCTAATTCAAGGGTGTCGTCTCGATCGTTCGGCTTTTTAGTATTACTACTTTTATGATTTCCATTTATTACCCTCGACGAAACGGAGACGGTATATGTGTTTGCCCTAAGAGGTTGTGTGTTTGTTTGTTTGTTTGTTTGTTTGTTTGTTTGTTTGTGCACTTTTTTGTTACCGTTTTCCTGGAAAACTACTGGACCGATTTATATGCGGTTTTTTGCATTAGATATGTATAGCTTGTGAGAAGGTTCTTAGATATATTTTAGGACCATAGACAACCAAGCTGAGCTGTAGTCTATGATTTTAATTTTTCTATATGTTACCATTTTTCTCAAAAAATACTGGGCCGATTGAGATGCGGTTTTTTGCATTAGATATGGATAGCTTGTGAGAAGGTTCTTAGATATATTTTAGGACCATAGACAACCAAGCTGAGCTGTAGTCTATGATTTTAATTTTTCAATATGTTACCATTTTTCTCAAAAAGTACTGGGCTGATTGAGATGCGGTTTTTTGCATCAGATATGTATAGCTTGTGAGAAGGTTTTTGGATATATTTTAGGACCATAGACAATTAAGCTGAGCTAGTGATTTGGTAAGTGGTCATAGGAGCTCCTTAAGTTCTCATCGTAAACCCGTCGTGCTTAGACTCTTTTGGTTTGTCTTGACTAGCATTTTGTACCTAGATGCTGCCCAGGGTCTCATGATGGAGCCAGGAGGTGGTCATAGGAACTCCTTAAGTTCTTATCGTAAACCCGTTGTGTTTGCACTTTTTTGATTTGTCTTGACTAGCACTTTGTACCTAGATGCTGCCCAGGGTCTCATGATGGAGCCAGGAGGTGGTCATGGGAACTCCTTAAGTTCTCATCGTAACCCGTCGTATTTGGACTCTTTTGATTTGTCTTGACTAGCACTTTGTACCTAGATACTGCTCGGGGTCTTATGATGGAGCCAGGAGGTAGTCATGGGAACTCCTTAAGTGATCACATTTTTTTAAACAATTTTTATCAGAATATTAAAATTTAACACTATTTGACACCTCTGCTCATTACTAAGCCCAAGTTTTATCTCGGAATGAGAAGGGTTTGGCCATAGTCCACCACGCTGGTCAAAAGAACTACTGAGCCGGCACATATGCAGTTTTGTGTTTCAGATATTATTTTATATAATTACTTTTGCTAAGTTCTAATTGTTGTTTCAATGGAGCTCTGCAGTTCGTCGTGGGTTTTTTAAAATTTTTAATTTTATTACTTGTTAATGTTACTGTACTTCAGGCCAATAGGTATTGAATTGTACAATTTAAAAAAACGAAAAATAATGATAACTGAATATTTAGTAATGTTGTTAACCCTAATAATACAGTAGATTTTAACATACAATTCTATAAAAATAAAAATAAAATAGAGCCTGCAACCATAACTAATTCGTGTGGCTCGATCACACTTTACGATCACTCGATAGCTTTTTAATATTGCGACTTTTATGATTTTGTTTTATTGCTTTAGCTGTTTTTAGTCATTAGTAGTGGTAATTAGGTAGTTTCATTTCCGTTAAACCTATATTTTATTACATATTTTTGAATAAAAATGTCTTTATTATATTTTAAAATTGAGTGATATATTTTCGTCGTCTATCAATTCAAAGTAAACATACTTACCAAAAGAAAGAATTTGGTTAACAACTACACTTTTTTTGTGAGTTTTCCCAAAATAAATAATTGCAGTGCAGTGTTTTAATGTCACGCTTCTGTAAACGAACAAATTCTTCTACAGTTAATTTGTGAAAAGGGTTAGATATTTTAACATCCGTGATCCGATAGGTCGGTCGTTTCTTCACTTTTCATTAGCAATATAGCATTTCCTAGCTATCTAGGAAATAAGTTTTGAAGCGTTACTATCATCATAGGAAGATAGTAACGGTTTTGGAATATAACACATTTATAGCAGCATTCTAAGTATGTCGGTTGTAGGGTGCCGATCGTGGGGGTGCCTTCAGACGGGTCTAAATAAGTTTAAACATCCGTTGAGGGGCCCTTATTGCATTAGGTGCGATGGGGAAGCGATCAATGCATCTATGGGACTTGGAGCTATTTGGAATATTCTTTGGAACTATTTTTATTACCTTTGGTTTGGTATTTTATTCCTTAGCTTTTGTGCGGCTTGTTTCAATGATTTTATTTTGAATTACATATTTATAAGTTGCTAAATAAATAATAAATCCACCCGATTCGATGATACGTAACGCTTTTGTTGAGTTAGAACTCAGGAAGTCTAAAGTCGCACTTCAAATAGGTGCCAACCCGATGTGTCGACTGTGTTATCGTGGTGTTATCTAATCTTGTCTGTCTAGAAGTTTGGTCTTGGAGAGACAGCTGGACACATCTCGTCTATTCATAGAGAATAACTTTTGATCCTATTAGGTTGCAACTCGCGTGACGTCAGGCTAACGCAAGTTATCACACACTACGAGTATAACCTGGCAGGAACAGCTCACATCAAAGCAGTCAAGTCTGCTTTCTATCATGCTTAGGATTCCGTTACCTACAGCGGTTCTTCAGCCCACAATTATAAAGAAGTAGTCTATTCTAGCTAAAATCCCCACAGGAACAGGACAGCTTTAATTTAAATTTATTTATTGTTAATTCAACATGTACTAAATCATATACTCCTTAAAAATTAGACAAAGTTGTTATTCCACATGAACAAAGGAAAGCTTAGACACTCGTACTAAGATATCTTGTGTTACGCGTCGTATATTGCACGCAAAGACGTTATTAATATTATATGGGAAACTAGATTTGACGACCTCCGTGGCGCAATGTGTAGCGCTGTTGCCTAAATGTGTGGAGGTCCCGGGTTCGAGACTTAGACTGCATCATCACTTACCATCAGGTGAGATCGTAGTCAAGGGCTAGCTTGTAGTGGATAAAAAAAAAGTAGCATATGTCCCTGGATGCAAACTATCGCTATACCAAATTTCAGATAGACAGAAAGACAGACACACTTTCGCATTTATAATATTAGTATGGATGACGATTCTGATTGTAAGTTTTCCCTTTGTTTCCAGATGCGGACGGCCTGTGCCACAACAGGGGCTGTTGCGGCGCCGGCTCGCGTCAGCAGCTCACGCAGCACGCGCGGCTGCAGCTCGAGGGCGCCGTGCGGAGCGAGCTCAACAAGTTGGCCGAGATACTGTCCACGAGGGCCAAGAGGTTTGACGGTGAGTTATAATCTCTGCTTCACTTCGAGAGCGCAGCAAGCTCAAACAAGAGAATTTAAGAAAAATTAAATAATAAATAAATCATATATTCCAATTCCAAAAGGTTATACTAAAGAATTACATGAAAAAATGTATAATGTTATACATACCTAACATAACATTGGTTCATCAATATTATAGTTACGTCGAGTTACAGTTGATGTTGACAAACTTTGTAATGAACTTAGAATACTTACTTTAGTAAGCTTACGATTACGTTCTGTGCCAAGTCTCGAGATGGATTTCGAGGATAGGGATGTATCTTATACAATATACCTAGATCCTAGATCAAACAACTCAAGTTGTTATTTGCTAGTTGTAAACTGTATCAATAGAAAAATGCCCAGTTCTACGTT
The DNA here is from genome assembly GCA_923060345.2 of Erebia aethiops. Classification (NCBI taxonomy): domain Eukaryota; kingdom Metazoa; phylum Arthropoda; class Insecta; order Lepidoptera; family Nymphalidae; genus Erebia; species Erebia aethiops. Next base: position 27,101,137 of record OV281084.1, on the reverse strand, counting down.
GGGCTTAAATATATTTATGAACATTAAAAAATTCACAAAATCCTTGACATGTCGATCACGAATCTGCTAATTTCTCTCTCTCCTCGTAAAACTATTACACGTATGGTCACTCCGAATCCTCTACGGATCTCCTTAATCAGATGAAATATCCCAATGAGTCATAAGCAATTTCTATAATTATGTCTATGTATATTTCGTAAGCTGTTCTGCTGTGTGTTTGTGTGTGTTGTGCATATCAACATTAAGGAGCCGCCGCTATAAATAGCCGCGTGACCGTTCGCGGGTTATCGCGAGAAAACAGTACTCAGAGAGTGCGGTACTATCGGTTCGCGAAATTATTTCATTTTATTATTACATATCTCGAACATTTCATGGGGTTTGAAAACATTTCGAATATTAATTAAATATTTTCTCATAAACATAGATACCTACTTACTTAAAAACTAATGAACGGAAACAAGTTCTGCGTTAGTATAGAACGCCATTAGTGATCCGCCATTATTAGGTAGGTACTAGCTTATGCCCGCGGCTTCGCTCATGTAAGGTTCGATTTTAATACAAATTTCAAAGCTCTATTTTACCCCCTTAGGGATTGAATTTTCAAAAATCCTTTCTTAGCGGACGACTACATCATAATAGTTATCTGTATGCCAAATTTCAGCCAGATCCGTCCAGTGGTTTGAGTTGTGCGTTAAAAGACCAGCCAGTCGGTCACCTTTTCCTTTTATATATGTAGATAGGTTTTGGAAATCCTGTAGGCACGCTTTCGCACGAATAGATGCAATTCTACTCTTTGCTCTTCAAAATCAGTTCAGGTGAAAACGTAACAGTCCAACACTCTTTCGCGTTTATAATATTAGTATACATATACCTAAGTATAGACTGTGGGGTCACGAAAATACCTGCCAGTAAGTCTTAACCTATTCACGACATATGCGGATAGCCGATGGTAATAGAAACAGATATGTATATATATATCACAGGTTTTATCCCGGAAACGAACAAACGCTTTTATACTTTCTATCCTAGAAAGTTCCGACGGGATTTAAAATACCGGACTATAAAAGCAGTCAAATTATAGTAACACAGCGTCCAGTGTCCGTTTTTAAATTAGATTTATTACTTCGTGTTATACATTTACGTAAAAAAGTAATGAAATGTGAACTAGAATGTTACCAATGGTAAGAGCTTTGTTTGGTCTTCGGCGTTGAGAAATATAGTTATGAAGTCATGCAGGCAAGCGATATATGCCTAGTAGCTAAGTATTGCATATAGGTCACTCGCCTCGTTGTTACATGCATTATAAAGAATTATCTGTTTAATACTAAAAGTAGATAAATATTTTAAGGAAATTATTTTATTTAATTTTTATATTAATTTATTTTTTTATTTTTAACAGAACGTCACAATGATATCAATAGATGGCGCTCTGTAAAATTGTATTCGTTTGTGCTTACAAATAATAGATGTTAGCACCATCTTACGTGGAATAAAAAAATAGTCTACTGATAGTACTGATGTAGGTATATGAACGTAAAGATGAGCGCGCATTATATAGTTAAAACTATCTTAAGGATACCGCGAGGTCTCAGTTCGGGGCGAACCACTAGTATTATAAATGCGAAAGTTTGGATTAATGGATGGATGGATGTTTGTTACCCAATCACGTTAGAACGGCTGAACGGAACTGGATGAAATTTGGCACAGAAATATATTATAGTCTGGAATAACACATAGGATACTTTTTATCCCGGAAAATTGAAGAGTTCTCACCGAAAGTCCTCATTCTACGCCAACGAAGTCGCGGGCATCAGCCTAGTATTTACTAAATGCAACCAGTCGAAGCCGGTCGCACACTCCACTCAATATTGACTCAACTACTATAGGTACTTTCCAATCGTTCAATATGTCTTACTCTAAAGTCTAAAACTCTCACGAAGATGAGACTCTCACTCGACTCTTACTTATACCAAATTTTGATAAAATCGGGGCTATGAAAAGGTGACAGACAGAGCGACACCATCAATCAAATATCAAATAAATATTATAAATGCGAAAGTTTGGATGTATGGATGGATGTTTGTTACTCAATCACGCCCCAACGGCTGAATGGATCTGGCTGAAATTTGGCACAGCGATAGATTATAGTCTGGAATAGCACATAGGCTACTTTTAGTCCCGGAAAATTAAAGAGTTCCCGCGGGAACCAAAAAACCTCAAACCCAGACGAAGTCGCGGGTATTCGCTAGTAATATAATAATATATTATTAGTATCGATTATTTCTAAAAGAATTTTTTGACCATAATTAGAAATTTGAAACTATTAATAAGGTGGTAGGGAAGCGGGTGGATGAGGAAGGCGAAGGGCCGTGTTTGGTGGCGCGCTCTCGAAAATGTCCATCATCCACACATTGCTGATCATAGCAATGAGGATAACAACTAACAACGCTGACATAAATTGTTCTTTATCCCAATGAAGCTGTCTCATTGAAACTGAACTTCTGAATTCCCCGCAATTTTCCCGTTCGCAATCAATTGTAAATAGGTTGAGTGAAATGTTTGAGAAATACTTGTGTAAAATAGTGCTGTAAATATAAAAAAAAAAAAAAAAGAAAAATAGGTTCTCGAAAGGTAGACAGACCTGTACCTAATAACTATCTGGGTTCGTGTCCTTATAAAATTTAAGTTCCTTTGATTTCCCCAGGATTCCATCATCAGACCTAATGACCATGGGACCACCTGGAAAGTATACCCTTTCAAAAAAAAAAGAATTTTCCAAATCGGTCCAGGCGTCTTCGAGTAATCGGGGAACATCTGTCTTCGAAGATCTCGGGGAACATCTGTGTTCGAAGATCTTCATCAGATCTTCACCAAATTTATATGGGACCACCTTGGAAGTATACCCTTTCAAACAAAAAAAGAATTTTCAAAATCGATCCAGGCGTCTTCGAGTAATCGGGGCACATACATAAAAAAAAAAGATTCCGACGAATTGAGAACCTCATATTTTTTTTTGAAGTCGGTTAATAATTAATATGCGTCATTTAATTTCTTTATTTTTAAACTCGTTGCCTTACTGACTACGTCCGCGTGGATTGAAGTTTTTGGTTCCCGCGGGAACTCTTTAATTTTCCGGGATAGGTAAAAAGTAACCGGACCGTAAAAGCGTAGCAGACAGACAGAAATACTTTCGCATTTATAGTTTTAGTAAGTAACTTAACCGGATAGTACCTACCCCGCGACTTCAACCGCGTGGAAACCGGAACATCAAAACTTTCTCAAAGTAGCTAGAAATCAGTACCAGGGTCCACCCAAGTGATCCAAACAATCATTAGATACTACCTTTCAGTGATTGTGTCCGGTCAATTAATTTAATAGCTAGTTTTCTCAGCGACGGCATAGCTTTCGATCGGGTTGCAGTCGCAAGTAAGAAATGATCACGCCATATTTGGGTGAAGGGGTCCCGTTGAGCACGGATGCCTTTCGAGTGACGCGACATGATGACGACGTGAGATAGCACGCAGGTTCCTGTACCTTAGTAGCCTTTCTAGGTTTCTTCAAACTTTATACCTTACTAGACGATGCCCGAGATTTCGTCCGCGTGGATTTTTCCAAACCAGCGATCAAATCGTTAAATCTCTTCTCCAAAGTAAAATAAACCCTTAGATTATTTACAGAATTCATTGAATAAACCATATCGTAAAATAAACCATATTTGACGACCTCCGTGGCGCAGTGTGTAGCGCTGTTGCCTTAACGTGCGGAGGTCCTGGGTTCGATCCCCGGAAGGGTCAATTTGGGAATTTATAATTTCTGAATTTTCCCTGGTCTGGCCTGGTGGGAGGCTTCGGCCGTGGCTAGTTACCACCCTACCGGCAATGGCGTGCCGCCAAGCGATTTAGCGACCGAAGGGGTATGGGTTTAAAATAACTGCCATGCCCCTAACAGGTTGGCCCGCTACCATCTTAGACTGCATCATCACTTACCATCAGGTGAGATCGCAGTCAAGGGCTAGCTTGTAGTGGATAAAAAAAAAAGATTGATTGAAATAATTATGATTTTAAAATAACGTTCAAAATCGCCGTCCGAGTAAAGATAAAGCGAGGATTGAAAGGCGACTTAACCGAGAGCGTTCTAAGCTATGATTCCTGAAAATCAGTTCAGTTTTAATATGTCAGAGTTATTTATTGATATTGGCATGAGTGATAGTGATTTTGGCTTTTTATTACGACCATGTCGTGTCGTACGACGATGCAAGGAAGCTCCAATAGAAAATGGAACTGGATCGGCCACACTCCACGTGGAGAGCCAGGCAAGCTCTCGACTGGAATCCTCAGGGAAAAAGAAAGCGTGGTCGACCCAAACAAACTTGGCGGTGTACGGTTCTGGTCAACGACCTCAATTTACATAGACGGGCCCTGTCAAACAAAGAATGTGGGCGTATTTTTAGCAACGCCATCCACGCCATCTAGTCTGAAAGGCGAGAACTTGCTTGCAACATCTTGAATAAAAACTTGAAAACGAATGACTCGGTCATAGATAATATAGGTCAAAGCAGTAAGGCCAGTTAGTAAAAAAAAAATTATACAGTTTGCCGCGGAAATTAAATGATTGCGTAATGGATAAAAATATTAAATAGGAAGATTAAATAACGTTTTTTTGGAAATGTATAATTGTGAATTGAAACACTTACCTTAAAATTAAAATTATACAGTGCCAAACTAATTAAACTTTAGATGTTAACTTAATAATAACAAATTATCCGCACGACGAGCGATCGTGACAGCGCTACGACGGGAACAAAGACAGATGCGGAACGCGTTCCGCATCTCGGATGCCCGGCGTTTTTCTATGAAAGGGCCCATCTAGTGCCTACATATATATCGATGGTTCTGGTGGAGGTCGCGAGGATAGAGATGACGTGGGATAAGGTCAAGGCTTCTAACCACTCAAGATGGCGCAACACTGTAGACGCCCTCTGCCCCACTGGGGGGACATAGGACATTAACACACACAAGTCGTGTCGTATAAAAAGACCTAGACCTTGTTTGGGCAGGCGCCCGCTGCCAGTTCAGTGGCAATTACAACGGGCAACGGGAAGCCTACGTCATGTATTATGTATTTATGTATGGTCTGCCCTCTGCGGCTACTAGCGTTACTGGGTGAACGCTGGCATGTTGATGGTAGTGGCCCTTTTACCTTTACAGGAGGAATGGTACACTGCAGTACACTGCTAGACAATATTAATAGGCACATTTGGAATATGCCGTGAGAATTCTTGGATTTTCCGGGACAATAAGTAATGATATTATTTAACGCTCTGTCTCTGACAAGTCGGAGAAGAATGAGACTGTTGCTAAAAAGATTATACAAACCGACTTTTACGTCGACGATCTTCTGACAGGTCACGATATGAGGACCAGCTCCGATTTATTCAGCAGTCAGCTGCAGCTGACAATATTGCTGAGGTAGGTTTCAATTTGAATAAGTACCGTTCTAACTTACCTACTTTGTTGTCTTCGGACACCATTCAATCCAGCGGTAACTTAAATAACTAGTGAAACTTTTCGCGCTATATTTAAATTTTCCCGCTAAGAAGCGGGGGGTGCGGGCAATAGGCATGATGACAGTAACAAAGAATCAATGAAATTATAAATTTATCTAATAAAATTATCCAATTTTATCATGGATTATAAAAAACTTATTTTTTTTCCTATTTCGAGTAAGATTGCTATTTATTTTGGTAAAATAAAACTAAAAAAACAGCAATCCGCCATATTGGTTAAAACACCAATGAAGCGACCATAACGTCACAATTATTTTCGAAGTTTGACAATCACACTATTGTTTACTGCACACTGCACAGAGTACATTGGTAAAAATCTAGTGGTAAAAATAATAGTGACGTCACAAACGACGCCATGACACCGGGGAGCGTTTTGGCGTGAATTTTAAAATTTAAATTTCAAATGCCAATTTCATCTACCAAACCTTATTTTTCTGCTGAAATAAGATATTTTTTCGAAATAGTAGATACATCCGAACATAATCTGACCATATTTCAAAATCAGTCGTCATGCCTATTACCGGTGCGCGGGCGGCTCATCTCGCAATAAATTGCACTTACTCACACTATGCCTAATGCCAAGCGACACTACCTACCACCTAAAAGCAAACTCGCTAATTTTTGTAAGTACTCTTTTTAATAATAAGTAAGGTGTTCGATTTAACAGTTTTAAAATTAATTTTGTTTCTATTAAATTATCTTATTTGCAAACTTCACACACCCTATAGAACATTATAAACTACCAACTCCCGGGCATGCATGTTTCTTCACGATGTTTTCCTATGCAGTTTATAGCAAGTGATACCTATTTAATTTCTTATTAGCGCACTAGAGGTTCGTGCCAGGGGTTTGAACCCGCGGCCAAGTTGGAACAAAACATTGCTAAGCAAGAAAAATACTTTCGAATTTAAATTTCAAATGATTGTGTAAATTACTAATGAAGCATGTTCAGGAGATTTAGTCAGAATAATTTAATAAATCATCATTCATATTATTATCATTATAATTTTTGTTGACATATTGAGTATAATTGATAAATTATTATTAAATTATACGTAAATTGGAATATGACTTTGTAATGAAATTATGAATAAATATAGGTAAATAAGCTATTCCAATCAAATCAATTTCCATTTATAATTTTTTAATACAGAGTCAATTTTCTCGTCGTTATCTCACTCTATATCTATGCACAGTATAGACGTCCACAGCTTTAAAAAAAAGCGACGAAGACGAAGACAAATATAGACGAAGGTCTCCTGCGTTGGCTGCACGGGTTGGTTGTATGGTCTGTGCCTGCATAGATCTACACAGAACGCGGTCTTGTGCCGCTTGTTTTCAGCGGCTCCCGGTTACTCGCTTGAGATCGTCCGTTCAACTAGTGGGGCTGGGGGGTAGTCTAATGCTGCGCTTTCCTGCACCTTGAGACTCCAACACCTAAAGCTTACTGACTGCCGCTTTCTCTGATTCTCCTACGAATCTCTTCATCAAGTCAAGAGCTAGTGGTGGAATAAAAAAAACTGATTAATTCACGTAGGGATACTCTTTTCCCTAGCCAGGCTTTTCCATCGCCCAAGTAGTAAACTCAATTTATTTACTATTATACTATATGTTATTTTTATAAGTAATATACCTATGTTATTTATGTACTTATAGTTCGTGCGCGAGTTGAATGCAGAGTAAAATGTATGTGTCACCAATCACCTTACATTTATTCTGCATTTAACTCGCGCGTGAACTATACCTAGACTCTGGTCGTTTAATAGTTCTAGTAACTATAGGTAACTATCATACCCAGATGTTATTAGGATAATAGTTAGCCTCCTATCCTTTTCTCTCGAATGACTGTAATCATATTAAGAGGAAAAGAGATTAACCTACATTATCCAGCATCTGTATATATGTATAATAAGTCGGTACATAGATATACTTCATGCTAAATTTTAGTCTTGCGACCATCTGCAGCTTATCTCTCGTCAGGATTGAGATGCACGTGTGAATGTATACATATTTAGAACGCATCTTCGACTTTATCGTATCACGGAGCGGTTTTGAATGCTTAAGTTTGCAAAACTATAAGTAACTAGCTGATGGCCGCGACTTCGCCCGCGTGCATTTGTAATTCCCACGAGAACTCCTTAATTATCCGGAATAAAAAGTACCACCACCACCACCACTACAGCCCATTAACGTCCCACTGCTGGGCACAGGCCTCCACTCTCATAGGAGAGAGGGAATTAAAGCTTTGACCCACCATGCTGCTCCAATGCAGTTTGGCGGCACGCGAGTATACCCATTAAAAAACAAAGTTATTGATCTTTTTATATGCCAATTTTTAATGAAGCTATATTAATATAAGGCCGCGATTACACTTGTAAAATTTCACGCAAGTAGTGTACCTACGTATGTTACTTACAAAATACATTTGTAAATGATTCGCACAAGACTGTTTACATTTCGTAAGTTACGTACGCGCCTTACGTGAGTAAAAATTTACTAGTGTTGTCAATTACCCAATTGTACCTATTATACAACATTCCCCCCGGACCTCGTTTACGAGTAGACGTGTCTCTAATCTAGTGCCGGTTCCAAAAATAAAGTTAAAACTAATAAATTAACGCGCTAAAATCAAGTAAAATAATAGGAGTGCATAACTGGTGAGGAGCTTAGACGAAGCGAAGCAACCATCTTTCTTGGAGGCGTTCGAGATACACAAGCCCCGCCTTACCAAGCAGCCATCTTTGCTGGAGGCGTTACGTATAGCTGCGCAAGCGCCGCCCTGAAGAGAAGCCATACACGTAGCTCATTAGACTGGTCGCACACTCTTACAGTTCTCTGTCGCCCTGGTACCGCGCTATATAGTAAGGATTTAAAAAAAAAAAAAAAATGCAACGGCCTGAGATACCTACCATCAAGATTATACAGACCGGATCGTCGGAGTCAGACGGGACTGCAGCTAGTGAATCCGCCAACGAAACGAGCACGAACGGAGGTAGAAGACAGAAACGTAGAATAGAACGTGGACTAGGTATGAACGATATGTTTACTGCGTTCAAAGAAGAACTGGCCGAGATATTTGACGGGAAATTCTCTAAGCTGCATGCAGAGCTTCAACAATTAAAGAAGCAGAATCTAGAAATCAGCAAAACAAATACAGAGTTGGTGAAGTCTATGGAATTCATGTCGTCAAAATATGACGAAATGAAAGAGAAATTTGAGCAAGTCATAAAGGAAAAAGACGACAGCAGGCTGTATATCTGCAGCTTGGAAGAAAAAATTGAGAGCTTGGAGAAGACCATACGAGCGTCAACAATCGAAATTAAAAATATCCCAAAAAAGCAGGGCGAAACTAAGGCCGACCTTGTAAAAGTAACATCCAACATTGGGTCCGCCCTCAAGCTAAATATCCAAGCTGCAGAGATACAAGATGTATATAGAATTCCTGTGAAAAAGGAAGGAATTCCCACCATACTAGTCAGATTCTCTACAGTTCTCCGTAAAGAGGAAGTGTTGGAGTCTGTCAAAAAATTCAGCAAAAGTAACAATGGTACTAAATTGAATACCCAACACCTCGGATTTGACTCTCCGCTTGCTCCAGTCTACATAACGGAGCATTTGACAGCTAGGACGAGCAAGTTGTTTTTTCAATGCAGAGAATTCGCAAGATCAAGCGAATATAGATTCTGCTGGTGCTCGCGTGGTAAAATCTTCTTGCGGAAGCGTGAAGGGGACCGTTTCGTCGTGGTTCACAATGAAAAACAACTTGACGAACTTAAAAATAAGGTATAGTGGTCGTAATAACCATACCCGTCATGTAGTAGTGTTGACAATAGTTGACAAAACTGCTGTTTCGGCTTTTCTCAATCAATCTAACGTTGTCATATATTATTTCCTACAACGTAACTGTAAAAAAATAACACTTTCGGTATTTTTACTGGGTTCATATCGAGATACTGCGATCACAATAACCAACTTTTTGTGCATTCTATTAAAATTATGCAATATTAGAGTGCAAAATAAACATAACCAAATTCCACACAAGATCACACTGAATAAAATTTTGAAACTAAGTCACTTACAATCCCTATCATCTTACTGCTGTTTTTTTCTATTATATAAAATGTTTCATAAAATATATTATACACCTCACACTAAGCACACAATACATTGCCCCACACATACAAGATTACCTTACATTAATACAATATCATCCTCTTATGTACATGGAGTCTCGCACCCACAAAAGCTTCAATACACGTATGCTAATATTCCATCAAAGTTTATTTTTTACAACCTAACACTAGTTAACACTACACCTACGATAAAAGTGATTTTTATATTTAAGCTTTCATACAAATCATCAATGCTAAGCATGTACCTACTTACACACCAGACAGCGCGTGCCAATTGTCTCTGTTTTAATGGTCTTATTAGGCAACTTAGTAAACAAGAACTTTTTTTTTCAACGAATATTAACATTCAACAGTCAATCAGTGCATGATGATATAGAGGACACGTGTAATGTTCCTTGTACAGTCATTGATGACCCGAATGAGATAACTCTGGACGGAACGAATAACTTTAATATATTATCACATAACATACGAAGCATTAACAAAAATATCGATAACTTCCTCATATTTACTTCTCAATTAAAAGCACATCCAGATGTCATGGTTTTTACGGAATGTTGGTGCAACCAATCTACTGTTCCCCCACTTATTGATGGTTATAATGTATATCATACAAAGCGTAGCTTTAACCAAAACGATGGTGTCATGATTTACATTAAATCTGATATACAAGCTTATGTCTATGAAGTGAATATTAAGGAAGCAAATTGTCTGGCCGCAAAGATAGGAAACATGACTATTCTAGGTATATATCGACCCTTCTGTTTTAAGGAAATACGGCCTTTTATCGAGTCTTTGGATACGGTTCTGACCACTACTCGGTCTCGTAATATTGTTTTAACAGGAGATATTAATATTGATACACTAAACTTAAGTAACAAAATCACGTGCGATTATCTCGATGTAATTGGATCACATGGTCTGCTCGCTGCAGTCAATCGGCCAACGCACGGGAAAACATGCCTAGACCACTTCATGATCAGGCTGGTAGGAAAATCCCAATGCTACGTTTTAAACTCAGATACGACAGACCATTTGCCCTTGTTATTATCGGTTCAGGGTTCACCAGCGTCACGAAAGCCTGATCAAGGTGCATTTACAAGAACCAAAATTGACTATGATGGGATAAAAAACCACCTAGAAAAATACAATTGGTCAGAATATCTATCAATTACTGATACTAACGAGGCAGCCCAAGTACTTACCAACTTACTTCAAAATATTTTTCTCATGTATACAGATACGATCACACTCTCGCGTCGTAAAAGGCCACTTAAACCATGGATTACCCCTGGAATAATTAAATGTATTAGAAAACGGGACCGCCTCCACGCATTTGTTAAAAAATTTCCTGAAAGTGCAGAGCACAGGTTAAGGTATTGCAATTACAGAAATATATGTAAATTAATAACCAAAAAATTAAAAATTAATTACTATCAGCACAAACTCCGACAGCAAACTGGCAAGAAAAAAGATACCTGGGATATATTAAAAGAAATATGCCATCTAACGCCACAAAAAACCTCGGCTAATGAATTATTAAGTTTGGCTTCCAATCCAGAGGCTTCTCTAGAAATAGTTAATAATTATTTCACCAATGTAGGAAGTATACTTGCTGCTGATATATTAAGAAATACCAATAAATCTGATGAGCAGGTACTTTCTCTACAGAAAGCCCACGCACATAACGGAAATTCAATGATGATGAACCCCACAGACCCAGCTGAAATAAAAGGTATTCTAGGCAATCTTAAGATCCGTTGTGCTCCTGGTGAAGATGGTGTTGCCACAGGTCTGTTAAGGCGATTCCGAGATATCCTATGTTTCCCCATTGAACACTTTTGTAACCTAAGTTTGATGACCGGTATTTTCCCAACAGCTTTCAAACAGGCGATTATCATACCCATCTATAAAAGTGGAGACAAACGGACCGTTTCGAATTACAGGCCTATCTCGTTACTAAGAGCCCTAAGTAAGGTACTAGAAAAGGTGGTCAACTCCAGATTGATAGGCTACCTTGAACGCCACAATCTGATTGCGAGCAACCAATACGGGTTTAGGGCTAATAAGTCCACGGAAGACGCTGTAATCTCCTTTTCCGGAATAGTCACCAAACATATGGACCAGAGGAACAAATGCTTAGCGGTTTTTCTAGACCTCAAGAAGGCGTTTGATACCGTATCCATACCTCTACTACTCCGAAAAATGGAAGGCCTTGGTATACGAGGAACCCCGCTTGCTTGGTTCACTGACTACCTTAATGATAGGAGCCAAAAAGTTAAAGTGGCGGACCATTCCAGTGGTACTCAAACAATCACACACGGTATTCCTCAGGGGAGCACGCTTGGCCCGACACTTTTCTTGGTGTATGCCAATGAAATTTGTAATTTAGAACTGAATAACGCCCATCTTATTGCCTTTGCCGATGACACTGCCATAATATTTCATGGTAAAACCTGGGATGAAACCCGCAGGACAGCCGAGAAAGGATTAAGCAAGATTACGAAAACACTTGAGAATAATTTACTAACGATAAATACCCAAAAAACCAAGTACATCTGCTTTAATATATCACGAGTATCCCAACCGCCTTCTAATTTCAGACTCAAAATTCACACTTTTCCTTGTAACTCAGCAGATATCCCACCAAACGACTGTCCCTGCGAAGCCCTCGATAAAGAGGTAGCCATGAAATATTTGGGAGTGGTCATCGATGAAAACTTGAACTGGCACGCCCATATTACAGCACTTGCCAATAGGGTCAGACGGCTGATCCCGGTGTTTCGGAATCTCCGCGATGTAGCTGATAAAAGATTGACAACCCAAGTCTATAAAGCGCTATGCCAATCCTTACTCCTATATTGCATAACTGCATGGGGAGGAGCAGCTACCTCACATATGATCGAGGTAGAAAGAGCACAAAGAGCTGTGATAAAGGTTATGCTTGGTAAACCACGTAGGTTCCCTACAGAGGAACTATACCAAGTCTCCAATCTACTAACAGTACGGCAGCTGTATATCGAAAGATGTGTCACTCGCTACCATCGTACTCACCGAATTCCGCCACCTGATAATATCCCCCGACGTCGACCTGAAATACATATTCCTCAAACATACAGCGCATTTGCACAACGCCAATTTAGCTACTTGGGTCCATTTTTATACAAGCACTGTAATAAATTAATAAAAATATCGAACTACAATAAGTATGGTCTTAAAAATAAGCTTACTAACATATTATGTAACCTCAATTATGAAGCAACCGAAAACCTTATAAGAAATAAAAATAAATAAATAGTAAATAATCCATTCATTCACTTTTCACTCGCACAAATATATTCACACAACACACATCCACACACACACACACACACACACACACACACACACACACACACACACACACACACACACACACACACACACACACACACAAATACAAATACACACACACGCACACGCACACGCATACGCACTTTAAGAACTCGCTAGCTTAAATAAATTGAATAAAATTGTAAGTATTTATAACTCTGTAAATATTGTTAAGATAGATAAGGCATAGTTATCCTGCAGTTATGTACTTACAGGCTCTTTTGTTTCATTGTAATGTGTTTTTTATCCTTTTTGTTACTTTAGAATAGCTATTTGGAAGAGACTGATCCCCAAGTCACGGGTATATCCTAGTTTGGGGGTCCAGGGTAATTTAAGGAAATTGTACCTTTTTTTTCTTTGAATAAATAAAGATTTTTTATTATTATTATTATTCATCTTTAACCCTTATTCAAAGTTAGTACTAGTAGCACTCGATGGAGGCGGCTCAATTAAAAGGCCTCTGCAACACGGATAAGCACTGAGTGCGCACTCAACTCAAGCCCGCAACACTTCGAGTGGGTCAAATCGATTCGCTGGCGAATATCTGACACACATACCTATTAGCTAGCATTGCTAATATCTCGTCTGGGATTCACTTAATACTTGTGAGATGTACATGCCGCAAATAATATTAGACCTAACAATGTGTAAGTACAGTCGCGGTCCGAAAATGTTTAAAATTAAATCACCTTAACGTTTATTCATAATTGCATGCATGATGTGCACACCTGTGTTCTTTAATAAATGTCACTTGCGATGATGCTAATGTGTCAAACTTTAAATTAGGAAATGTGTTTAATTAGGTATACGAAAGTCTTTTAAAACTCTTTTTGTTAAATTCGATGCCTGAAAACATTTGCTACCTTTGAAACGTAATAAATTCGTTATTAACGCGTTATATACATATATACTCGTACCTTACTGTACGCAGTGTTATAAGGAATCTAATTTGAAAACTAGTTAACATTTTCCGACCGCGACTGTACCTACTACCTACTGCAACAATAATGAGGCTGCATGTACAATATGAAACAGCGGTGGTAGCCTAGTGGTTAAGACGTCTGGCCCGGCCGCCTATAGTCGTATGGTCGCGGGTTTGATCCCCATGCACACAGTTCTCTTACTTTTCGGAGTTTAAATTATGCGTTTTAAGAGAAGATAATTATTAAAAGTGCGTGCCCGAGGATCGAACTCCCTACCAAGTGAACAGGGGGCCCAACGTCCAAACCACTAGGCTATAAATAAATAAATAATAAAAACTTTTTATTTCAGGCAAATTCTACAAAACTGATAACCCATATTTTGTTAGTAGCAATAACTTAACCTATGTTAGTAAAAAAAAAACAAAACAAAATACCTAACCTAACCTACTCTTATACAGCTAAAGCCTCGTCACATCTGCAGGGCTCTTTGGGGCCTCCTAACGAGAATGTGTGCACCATTCCAACACCTGCAGAGAGGGCTGTTCAGCTTAGTATCACCACTCTTACATAACAATTTGCTCCACATTTTATTTTATGCAGCGTATGATGAAACCAAAAATCTAAAATTTTCGACATGGATTATATTTTACGGGTACAGAAACATTAGAAACCTTACCTCATTTTGAAAAACCAATACTCAAAAAGTTTAAATTGACATAAAAAGTCTAATTCAGTTTTCCGAAGCAGATCCGTACTCCTAAGTGCTGCAGTAACTTAATAATAATAAGCCCGGGTCTACTTACTTAGCGGGTGTACCTAACCAGTAGGTAACCTGCACCTATTAAATTTAACGCCGCTTAAGATTATACTTTATATCTACTATCTAGGTCCGTATCCTCGTAGGTACTTTGTTTCGGCTCGAAAGGATGCCTAAACAATGAAGTTAATATTTTTATCAACGTAAAAATAAATGATTAAATTGTTATTGCTAAAGTGGGGTCAGGAGGATGTGCTCGTTGTTCTAAACTAGGTAATTGGTCAGTTCGGGCTATTATGATCTAACACCTGACAGAGTTGAGATAGAAATACTAGAATACACCCATACTTACTAAGTAGGTAGTGGGTAGGTACATTTTACAAAATCGCTGAAAAGTTAGGCCTTGCCTGCGAACTCGCATTCTCAGTTGTTGTGATTGCCTTCATTTATGGTATTCTTGCTGTGAAAAAGGATTTTGGCCAATAGCGAAAGAGTATTTAGAAAATAAACTATTTTTTATATTTAGAAAATAAACTTCGTCCGCATGAATTGAGGTTTTATGGTTCCCGCGGGAGCTCTTTAATTTTCCGGAATCCGTTCAGCTGTTCTGGCGTGATTGGGTTACAAACATCCATCCATCCATCCAAACTTTCGCATTTATAATATTACTAGCGAATGCCCGCGACTTCGTCCGCGTGGATTGAGGTTTTTCAGTTCCCGCGGGAACTCTAGTTTTCCGGGATAAAAAGTAGCCTATGTGCTATTCCAGACTATAATCTATCTCTGTGCCAAATTTCATCCAGATCCGTTCAGCCGTTCTGGCGTGATTGAGTAACAAACATCCATCCATCCATCCATCCAAACTTTCGCATTTATAATATTATATAAAAAAAAAAAAAAAAAAAATAGATTTTCTGGGATTAAAAGTAGCCATCCTTCCCCGGGATGCAACCCATCACCAAACCAAATGTCATCAAAATCGATTGAAAAGATGGGCCGTGAAATCCAAACAGACACACTTTCGCATTTATAATATTAGTATGGATAGTAGATATATGGATTTTACAGTATCAAATTCTCGAATCAATCGTAATAAACCACATAAGCTATTAATCCCAAGTTAAAGAATGTTAATTTGGTAGGCGTGGCCGACTCCACACGAATCACGATGGGCTCAGCTCAAATGTCAGTCCGTCGGTTAACAGAAATAGAATAGAGCTCTACCAGTGCTCTATGATTTATTGATTGCTTCTCTAATTCACAAATATTTGAGGTTTGGTTACCTACTCAATACTCATCAAACTTTAGAACTATTCCGATACTTTTAACTTTATATGCGTTTATGTAATGAACTACTTATCTAATCTATACTATATCCATACTAATATTATAAATGCGAAAGTGTGTCTGTCTGTCTCACCTGTCTGCTACCCCTTCACGGCCCAACTACACAACCGATTTTGATTAAATTTGGTACATAGATAGTTCACATGTCCAGGGAAGGACATAGGCTACTTTTTATCCCGGAAAATTGAAGAGCTCCCGCAGAAATTAAAGAACATCTATCTACGAGGACGAAGTTGCGGGCATCATCTATATAGTACCTAGTCTAGTCTAGTATCTAGTTATATTATAAATGCGAAAGTATGGATGCATGGATCGATGTTTGTTACCTACTCAATCATGCCTGAACAGCTGAACGGATCTGGATGAAATTTGGCACACTAGGATACTTTTTATCCAGGAAAATCAATGAGTTCCCGCGGGAACCATAAATTTAAAAACTCAATCCACGCGGACGATGAAGTCACAGAGTACGTAACGAAGTCGCGGGTATCAGTTAGAGTTCAATATGAAATATTTTGGATGTAATCTCTATAGTTGTTGTAATTAATGCATTTACTCTACAATTTTCGACTCACGCATGTGTTGATTCTCTTTAAATTCCTACGATTATTGTGAAAACTGAAAATTAAACATGCGCGTTTATTTCTCATAGATGTCTAGTTTCGCCTAATATAAGAATAATATAATTAATAATTAATACAATATAGGTAGGCCTAAATAACAAATTACCTATACCCTATAGTTTATTAATACGAGAGATACAATTTATTCATGCCCGTAACAGTCTTTCACAATATTATAATTAAAGTCAAAAGCAAGGGCGGAAAAGCGTACAACTTCCTCAAAAAATGTTCACAAAACACACTTTTTCCTCATGTTTGTCGAGAAATTAGTACGATTCGCCTAATACCAACACTTGGCGTGTGGACCATCCAAGCAAAAAATATGTTTGTTTGTTAACCGCCCAAGCGTAAAAACGGCAAAATTCAACATCAATCGTCAATGAATAGTTAATTTTGATTTATTTCCGCCTTACGTTTCCCTAACGAGGTGTCACGTAAGTGAATTAAACGCAAAGCTACCATATAAACAGAGGGCTAAGCATCTCGTCAACGTTAGTTGATTGAATATCGAAACTAAGTAGTACCTACCGTAGAAATTAATTGGACTATCATTAAAGTCGTTTTTAGTTCGTACTCCTTCCTTACATACAATAAAGTGGACTAGAACAAGTGTTTCAAGACTTTCGAGGTGCTAGCACATAACTGCATCTACAGCGCATGCCATTGCCAAGCCGAAACGCAAATCAAAGAGCGATTAGTATGCAACTTAAAACTCACATAATATCATACCACATTTGGTCCCTGTTTGGCTCTATCGTAATAGTGTTTCGATGTTGGAAATCTATGTTAGTTGTCGAGGTGCGCTAACAATTAACACGTACTAAGGGTAGGGATCTAAACAACCAAACTCAGCTCATATCCTACTCGTAAAGCGATTTTATAGCTGCAACGATGTGAACAATTCACTATACCAGTACCTATTGTATACTGGCTAATAACTAATGCAGAAAAAAATTGCGTATTATTTTCCGACTAATGCCCCATGCCTTGGTGTGAAAATTGTAAGAAATGACGAAGACCAAGCATCTTATTTGAAACGAATATAGTACCTACTGTGTAGTGTGTAAGTTACGCTAGGTATAATCACGTATAATATTAGAGTGTAGGTTGAATGGTACCTAATTTAGTTTTTCGTATTCGTTCGTATTTTCTTGCAGTCCACCCACCTTCAATAACCTTACTCAACTTCCTAGAATAAGTAGGTATATCAATTAAGTACATTTTGTGAGTAATAGTAGCGTAGAAATTTATGTTTACGTTCGTTTTTCCGCCACTGATTTTACCCAAGCGTTTTCTTTGTACCACCTACTCCGAAATAAAATGATTCTATATAGTTTTTTATGAGGTAGAAAATGTGGAATTTTCTGCCAGGTTAGTGTTTTGTTTCATTTGTATTTTGAGGCCATAACGGTGAACCCTTTTTCTTCGAATAGATGCTACACTCACACTGTATAAAGAATAAATATTTGCAAGGGCCGTAGCAAGGTGGGTTTAAACAAGGGGTATATTCTCCCATATTCATATTTCATGGAAATATAATTAAAATTACTCAGAAATAACACAGATAATCATGTAAATTAGAGTTATAGCTTATGTTATTTTTGTTATATTAATTTTGTATACTTAGTTAAAAGTTAAAATCATGCAAAAAATTAGATCAATTTCCTACTTATTTATAATATTAATACGGTGCTCCTGGTTGCTATTTCGTTAAATATTATTAATACATAATAAGAATAATTATTATTCTAAAACGAAAAAAAAAGTTCTTGTTAGGTTTTTAGACAAAATTAGCAGGAACCAATTACCAACCTGGACTACTTACTAGATACCAGGTCACCAGAACGAGTGTTATGTTTATGCTTATGTTTTATACATAAATTGTCAAACCGTATAAAAAGTTCAACAACTCAACGCGTGTGACCATGTTGATATATTGTTAAAGAATGCACGCACAATGCATGTTTTATTTTTTGCCCGCGTGCAGCACGCGACCGAATTACATCAAAGGCGAGGAATACGCCGCCCAATAATGAGTGGAAGCGGTCACTGTACATATTGCACTAGAATTAGCTGCAGTAATAATGTTAAATTGATTGAGGATTGGCAACGTAAGCAATTATTCCACGCAGCGCTGATCAATTGACTAGTAGTAAGAGATACCATCCAATTAATTTTTTGAAGTGAATCTTCTTTAGTTAATCTTTGTGATTTGAAAATTCAACGAAACGAAAAAACGACACCAAAAAGAGACAAGCATATATCGGATTTAGCCTGCGAGAGAATGAGATAGAGTCCAAGTTATATTTATCTCATTCTCTCGTAGGCTACTTTTCAATCCGCACTTGGTCGTATAAAACATATACCCTTTTAATTCTGAGAATAAGACTCATGCTTAGTCGTGGGCCGGCGATGAACTGAGAAGATGTGGGGGAACACACTCTCCAAATTTCATGTCCTTAGGACCAGTGGTTTAGGCTGTGCGTTGATATAATTATCAGTCAGTCAGGACTTTGAATTTTATATATATAGATTAGGTATCTATGAATCAGCGGAAAATGAGCGGAATCTCCTGATACATGGTATTTAAATATACTTAAAAGGAGGTTCCAGCCCCAATGTAATTCAATTGTATTATGAAAAGAAATAAATTATTTATTTATTATTATTATTTATTTATGAACAGCATCCTTAAATAAACAGAGCCTGAATGCCATTTAGTTTTGTTTACTAAAAATCATTTACAGTAGGTCAGAAAGGCGATCAAAAACGTTGAAATCATAACAGAGTAGCACGTATCTAATTTTAATGCCACATTTTACTATCAGAAGACGGCAGACGTCCTATATATAGCTTCTAATGATGCCAGTAGCTTGTTACTTAGTACTACTAGATAGGTAATGTACTATTTCACTCTTATATCATTTACTAGCTGATGCCCGCCATTTCGTCCGCGTGGTTTAAGTTTTTTGATTCCCGCGGAAACAGGTTAATTTTCCGAGCTAAAAAGTAGCTTATGTCACTCTCCAGGTCCTCAACTATACCCATGCCAAAAATCACGTCGATCCATTGCTCCTTTGCGGCGTGATTGAAGGACAAACCAAAAACACACTTTCGCATTCATAATAATATTAGAATGATTTACCTACTTATGTGGGTGCACTGTGAATTTGGGTCTTTGAGATCTTACGAGACCTTTGGGAATTCTAGTAGGATAGCAATAATAGCAAATATGCTAGATAGAAACTTTTTCCATGGTTTATAAGTTCGGCTTTTATCCTCAAGATGTCGTTTCGTATACGATGTTTTAGGTGGAAATGGAAATGGTTTGTGAGACGTATTCCGAACACTTTGACTAATAGGGCCGATTCTGTTATACATGTAACATCGCTTACCTTAACTTATATGTAACATATAAAAACAAGTACCTATTTATTTTTCGTAGCATATAACATACCTACGGGCTACGACCACTACTAGGTAACCTTACCTACCTAGTAAGTACTTATAAAAAGTGATCGAAGTTGAAATAGCGGACGTATTATACTTGTACCTAGTAATGTAGACTAAGTATTTAAAGCACAGACACTATAGGTATATCTACGACATACTAAGAGGTAACTCTGTCCTTCAAACATATTAAAATAGTTATATAACTCTTTAAACTTTAAATTTCTTTCTTTTTTTGAGAAAAGAGCAACTGCTGAGTTTCTTGCTGGCTCTTCTCAGTAGAAGGTATCATAGGTGACACAAGTTGTCCTATGTGATATAAATAAATCATTTATCATTTAACTCTGTCCCGTATAATTTCCAGTCTTTGCAGTTGAAGACGTCCGATAGGCGGTATAGTGTAATGAACTAATCAATAATGTAAAGGTTTATCGATTAGTGGCAGAAGTAACACGATGCCCTTAGAGGACCTGCCGTCAGGGGAGACCAACATTTGAATCATTTGCTTGAACTGCCTTGTTTGACTACTTTAAGCTTTAAACTGAACTATTTATTTAGAAATATGTTGTATTTCAAAATAGGTTGTTGAGTGTTGACTGCCGGGTTCAGCGTGATCTCGTAAATCTAAAATAAATTGTTACGGGCTCTGTACCGAAAATAAAGCTTCCTAAAAATATTCAATGTAAGAATCGTCCAGTTACAGTATTATCATAAGTAACTACGGTCTACGAGTATGATATTATTGACCGAGCGAAGCGAAGGTCTCTGAGTCTACTTGGGTGAATTTGCACTTGTCCGTCCGTCCGTCTGTCAGAGCATTATAACTTCTGATTTACTGAACGTAATAACTTCAGCTTTAAATATAATATGTAAACCAATGGCCTCCAGCCGAATATGGCTTAAAAAGTTATAAAAATAATATTTCCGGAGGGCTCTCATAGAAGCGAATGCGAAGTAAAATATTTTTTGTAGCGTTACATAGGGTTGGGGTATCATTTTAAAGATAATTAGGAATAGAGTCCAAAAAAAAAAATTCCCCTAAAATTGACGAAATGGGGGGCTTTTCCCGCCCGTGTGTGAGTTTGTGTGTGGAGACGTTTGGAGATTTTCTAACGTGCAAAGTTGACCTCAGAACTCTTAAATTTTCTGAAAGGCTGAGCCTGAAACTTGATCAATTATTTGAATTATATCCTGTACTTGAACAACAAATACTAAAATTAGATAAATATTGTAAGGAAACGAAATTTTTTAATTTTTAATGAACTTCAGTATTTTTAACAGAACTTCATTGATTGATGTCAATAGATGGCGCCGCGAGGTCTCAGTTCGGGGCGAACCACTAGTTATAAAGATGTGTACTATAAAAATCATGCTTAACAATTTTGTACAAACCAGAACTAGTCTTATTTCAAAAACAGACAGTAGGTTCGTCACCCCTGAGTCCTGACCTATAGGCTATACCAATACCACAATCGCGGTTACAACTCGATTTACTTTGTAATTATGTAGGTACACCGTACAAACTACAAACCTTTGTTTTCTCGAAAAAATGTAGATTTTTGAGTAATACATAATAAATGCTAAACTCTATATACCTGCTGGTTATAAGTTAATACAATAGTCGAAAAAACAATATATACCTACTTATTGTAAAATATAAGCTACTGTGAAATATGATAAAATCTCGATAAAAACAAATCCACTAAGTAATGTTCAACGGTAATGTAAGTATAATATGACCCATAAATAAACATTAAAACACTGATATAAATCAAATGATTATAATTTGTAATTAATTTACATTAATTAGAAATATACATGTGTATATGTCACCGTAAGATTGCAAAAACCGTTAGATTGTAAACTAACTAGCGAAATTGTAAACTGTCGACTGATTACGATTTAACGCATTATTTTTCGTTAGATTGTAATCTGTTACGTATATGAACCCGATATATAATTTATAATCATCTCACTACCTGATTATTTATGTCGAACCCTAACCTAACCTACAAGAAAGAGACAAGAAAACGTAAATACAACGAATATTTAAAAAATTGACACTCAGAACATTGAACGGTTCACAATCTGTCGACAGTTTAAAATATCGCTAGTTAGATTACAATCTAACGGTTTTTACAATCTTACGGTGACATATACATTTAATGTTTCCTCGTATTTTAAATACTAATTAAATAGGTAACTTACTCAAATTTCTTAGGTATTTACTAATTAGGTGTTGGCACGCGAGTATCTCCGTTTAAAATCAAAGTAATTAATCTTTTTATATGCCAATTTTTTATAAAGCTATACCTACATAAGGCCGCGATTACACTTGTAAGTTTTTACATAAGAAGCGCACGTACCTAAGTTACTAATTTAAGCCATATAGCACTGTCTTTTTACTTATACCACTTGTGTTCCCACTTCCCACCCATGGGCGATCTATTACAGGACCCTCACCACGGTATTTTGCTGTGCGGGGCCATCTTCTACCCGGTTTGTTCCTGCCAGGAATCGAACCCGGGACCTCACATTACGCATGGGTTATACGAACATTTATATCAATACTAGCTGATGCCCGCGACTTCGTCCGCGTGGTTTAAGTTTTTTGAGTCCCGCGGGAATTAATTTTCCGGGATAAAAAGTAGTCTATGAAACTCTCCAGGTCCTCTAACTATAGGTTATTATATCCTAAATCACGTCAATCCGTTACTCCGTTGCGGGGTGATTGAAGGACAAACCACCAAACCAATAAACCAACAAACAAACACACTTTCGCATTTATAATATTAGTAAGTATGATTTATTTATTGTATTAATCCATGTGGAATGTGGATTAAAAAAAATAAGAATTAATGTTCCGACTACATGAATTGACTATTACGTTGATAATCACTATTACTACGACTGTACCACCACGTGTTTCTGACTTAAACCCCGTTGTTGCAGAGTTCTTCCGCAAGCTGCTGATGCTGTCTCGGGAGGAGTTCCACGCAATGTTCAAACGCACGTACGGCATGATCTACGAACAACACTCTTACGTCTTCGTGCAACTCTTCGAACAACTAGAGAGGTCTGTTCAATTTTGAAATAGTCTTGTAAAAAATCATAAATCATAAATCATTTATTTAGCAAAAAGAAAAAATAATGAGAATCTTGTGCTGGTTCTATTAGATCTAAAATAAATATATTATGTAGCCAAAGAGGATAGTTCTTATGGTGTTACCTACCTACTATCTGTGAGTGTAACCCTTTTAAAAAAATGTGAAAAAGATGCCTCGCTTTCATGTCAATTAATCGTGATTTAATGAGACACCCCCTTTGCTCTTGTGCTGGAGCCGGTCCTGTATTTCAAGGCAAAGTTAATTGACATATTCTTATAACCCTCAAGAAGCTGGAATCCGCCCTTTACGTAATAAAAATTTAACTACTAGCTTATGACAGTGATATGACGATCTGTACCTAAACTAAACCGACACGACAAAATCTAGCGCTGATGGTATTATCAAGTGCATACCTAGCACGAGGCTACAAAAAATACCTAAATCCACGCAGACGAAATGGCGGGCTCTATGTTTTTTTTTATCCACTAGGTACAAGCTAGCCCTTGACTACGATCTGTCACCTGATGGTAAGTGATGATGCAGTCTAAGATGGTAGCGGGCTAACCTGTTAGGGGCATGGCAGTTATATTAAACCCATACCCCTTCGGTTTCTACACGGCATCGTACCGGAACGCAAAATCGCTTGGCGGCACGTCTTTGCCGGTAGGGTGGTAACTAGCCACGGCCGAAGCCTCCCACCAGGCCAGACCAGGGAAAATTCATAATATAAATAAATATCATCTAACTATATTTTTATATGATTTAAATCATCATAACTTGATCCTCATTGTGACAGGTACTACACCCGCGGCGATACAGACTTCGACGAGATGATGGACAGCTTCTTCGGAATCCTCTACCAGAAGATGTTCACCGTGCTCAACTCGCAGTACAGCTTCGACGAGAAGTGAGTTTATACACTAGTAATTATAAGTATCCCTCCACCACTACAGCCCATTAACGCCCCACTGCTGGGCACAGGCCTTCACTCTCACAGGGGGAGGGAATTAGAGCTTAGACCCACCACGCTGCTCCAATGCGGGATGGCGGGCTTTAACGACTTTCATGTTAGTGATAATAACCGGGACCGACGGCTTAACGTACTCTCCGAGGCACGGGAGCGATACACCGCGAACTTCCTAACTCCGGGCTAGTTTTGAGAACTTCTAGTCAGGAAAACCCAATACTCAATTATGGCCCGACCAGGGATTCGAACCCGGGACCTCGTCGGCCGCAGTCGAACATGCCAACCACTAGACCAACGAGGCAGTCATCCATATCCCCACCCTTCCCTCCCTATTCCCTACTTATTATAGCACATAGCTATACAGCTGTCTATAACGTCCATCGACATATTATAACCACAGAATAGGAACAGCTGATATAACGACAGCTTCTTCGGCATCCTCTAGAAGTAAGTCTCTCCAGTTGATCGACAGTCGTAGTCAAATCAATCAAATACTGAGATCATAAAGTTGCTTCAAGTCTAATGGCGCGTTTACATTAGGTCGGTTTCGACTTTCGTATTCGGCTCGTCTGTAGGCTGTAGCCACTGTCGGTCATCGACCAATGTAAACTCAGAAACTGCACCTAATTCGGTTGAATGCACACATTCTATCGCAGTCCGTTTGCACTTTGCAGTGACCAACCTAGCATAAAAGTTGTTACGGTTGGACGTATTCGGTCATAACTAGTCAAGTAACATAACAAGTTATAACCGACTAGTGGAAACTTACTATAGGCCGAAAACCGAATGCGGCTGACGAATTTGGTCACCGACCTAATAATTAAACAAATCAAATCCAAAATCGGTTAGCGAATCCGATAAAACCGAACGCTTTATGTCACCGATCTTCGTAAATATGACATTACTATTTCACAATTCAGGGTAGATACTAGATGTGTACGACAGATTGATACATTCTCTCCACGCAAAGGCTCATAAACCTACATAGAAAAGCCATAAACCACCATAACACACTTAAACTTGACACTATTAGATATGACGCCATCCGAAGCGATCCACTTATAACGATAAAACGTTCTTAACAACCTTTAATAACATTATCATAGGCGTTACTGCTTACTAACACTTTGTAATCATAGTTTCTAGTTTCATTTACGCCTTTTGTAATTGTAAGTACTTACTTGTCTCTATAGACATAATATAATGGTTCTACTTGACCATTGATCAATAGATTGATGACCATATCGGTCGTCTCAATAGGTACTTATTCCTTTAATGTTATTTATCATTAAAAGAAATAGGAACTATATCGTCATATTAATAAAATTTAAAATATCTGTTTGATTTTATGGTTGCGGTGACATCTCTGGCAAAAGCTACGCAGTTAGGGAGACATTATGGGCAAGGTTTCCGTTATCTAAGAAGTAGACCACGAGGTCCAATACTTTTTATGGTGTGGTTTTATTGCAACTTCCCACCGCTTTAATTTCTGGAAAATTGTACATCAGACGAGCGTTTTTTTCTTCTTCTACTTCTTATTCTTTTTGGCCTACGCTTCATCATTATCATTAAGAAAGATATAAGTTTGTAAGTATGAAAGGCCAGGAAGTCCAAGCAAAACAGGGGCACGTCGGCTAGTGTGTGTAATTATGATCAAGTTTTAAGAGCACTATTCGTCGAGCATGAACGCAATTATAAGTTTAATAGCTACTGAGGTCTGAGATAAGTATAGGGACGATGTGTGTTAGTGACTTGATGTTATGACGTGTGTATGAAAGGGAGTGCTACTGTTTGATGTCTTAATAACATGAGGAGGCGAAGAGTCGTTTTCACGATAATAGGAATGTTAAAAGCTTTTTCTTTACTCAGATGACAGATCTAAAATTTTGACGAGATTGACGAATAGGTAAGGAGACTGGACGAGTTAAAGAAACTGGCGCATTAGGCCAATTGTGGCCTAATGCGCCAGTTTCTTTCGTCCAATAGTGATCATCACCCGACTCATCCAAACAAAGTTGGTAGGTAGGTACTTAGTATGCGCTACATGTAGGCGGCGAAATGTAAATAAAAGAAAAAGGAGACTGCCTGACTGATCTATCAACGCACAGCTCAAAACACTGGGCGGATCAGGCTGAAATTTCGCATACAAAAAGCTATTACGACGTAGGCATCCGCTGAGAAAGAATTTTTGAAAATTCAACCCCTAAGGGGGTAAATAGGGCTTTGAAATTTGTATAAAAATAGAACCTAACGTGACCGAAGCCGCGGGCAATTAACTAGTCATTAATATAATTTGTTTGATAATCCACAGTCTAGACGTTAGCACTTAGCATTACGATGGTGGGCAAACCCTAACAACAGTAACAACTTAACATTAAATAATGATAAAACTTCCATCCACTTTTATCCTATCCTTATTTAAGGCTGACTTAACTATCTCCTTTCCCCGTGAAATTTTGTACAACAATTGGACTACATAAAGGCAGGTGTTTACCAATATACCTATGTATGGTTATAATATGAATGCAATAATGGTAATCGAAAACTATTTCAACAATATGTCAACTCTAAAATAGTATAATAATTAGGTATACGCAAGTGCTTTTGTAGACATACACATTTTACCGCGGCTCTTTTAATAAACGTCATAATAAAATTGTATCGAGACTATTTTTGATGTTGGAGCCGGTTTCGATAAACAAGTTGGCCTTTTAACAAATGCAATAAACATAGCATTTTCTTCATATATCGCGTAAGTATATTTTATACATGATAGGAGGCAAACGTAGATTGCTTAAAGCCAAGATGCATTGATCTTTTTTTTTTTCATGCTGTATGATAAATAATTTACCAAAAATATGTATGAATCATTTTAGACTAACAAAGTATACAAAAATCCTATGATCAATGTTTGGGAAGGCACTAGCCCCTAAGATACGGGTTCTCTTAGTATAGGGGTCAGGAATTCAATGTTCGGTACTGTAGCCGATGAAAAATCACAGCCCGCATTAACATATGCATCTCAAATGTAGGACTCACAAGTTTATCGCGTAAATATTCTATTAAAAGAATATTACATCGGATCGTGTCATTTACTTCGCCTGATCCTTTTTAATTCCACGAACGCCGCTCCGGCACATTGGCCGCTGAGTCGCGATAATTATACATTGTGTCCTCTTTGGCGAGTCTCCACATTAATCAGCGATCACCATTCTTGGATTTCACGGAATTAAATATCCGAAAGCGTGGAGGAATTAAGTGATCATTATTTTTTCGATTATTATTATTGGCCTGGGCCCTGGTTGTCTTTTTGGCAAGACTCCTTTTCTATTTTGGTCCATCTGCTATGGAAGAGAAATCACTGAGATTTGGTCAGTAGGTTATATATAACGCAGATGCCGAGTAGTTATCGTCGATTATATTAGGATATTTCCAAAACAAAACGTTTTTGGTGTTTGGTTCTGTTTTTCATGTTTTAAACTACTATCCAAAATAGTGTTGCCAGAAAGAAATGATTTTGGTTCCTGCTTTTTCATACTATGAAACACTTTGAACAACTTTCTTCTTCGAAACTAATGACTTTTTTGCAAAAAATTAACTATCAAAACAAGAATTGATAGGCATCGACTATTGAGGCATCTCGCAAGCAAGATCGAGGAACTAACCTCTAACATGCCCGATGGAAAGCTATAGGGAGCCAATGCTTTCTGTCAGGCATGATAGCAGTTACAAGAAAGAAGTTTACTTAATCTTGCCAAAAAACGGATACACTTCATTTTACTTTATTGGTCCCTTCTTAAGTTCTTACTAAAGTCTCTATAAGAAACCAGCTGTGAGTTGCTATGACGATGATTTTTGCAAAAAAATTAACAGCAGTTTTGCTGTAGCTTTTTATCTATTTCAGTTAAATTCCCGTCTGAAATATGGAATGCCCTTCTGGCTTCCACTTTTTCCTCCTCTCTTAATATAGTAACCTTGAAATCAAGAGTGCTTAGTCATCTTCTAGACAAGCGCACTCCACCTTGCATCACCACTTGCAACTTGCAAGGTCTGATTTCAGCCAAGCGCTACCCTCTATACGTTAAAAAAAAACCTATAAGTTTACAATATGGAAATTTAATCTCCACTTGAATCTTGTTCCAGGTACCTAAAATGCGTGAACGAGCACATGAGAGACATCCAGCCGTTCGAGGACGTGCCTTCCAAGCTGTCGGTGCAACTGCGACGCGCCTTCGTCGCCACTCGCACCTTCCACAAAGCGCTGCGAGCTGGCGCTGACGTTGTCAGGAATATGATGCAGGTAATTAACTAACCTTTTATCAACCTAATCTACAAAAAAGGGCAATACGTGCAATTTATTATCTAAAATCTAGGCTCGTGACTCCATCGCTCCACCTCAAAAAGTCAGGTCATTAGTGGGAATGAGCATTATTTTCTATGTCTAACAAAATTATACAACCTATTTTAAACTTGCCTATACACAAATTTACAAAATCCATTAAAAGTATGCTCCTGAAAAAAGCTTATTATACTGTTGAAATATGAATTGAATGAATTATGTATGTGTTGAATTATGTAAATGATAGAGGAGCATGGATTTGATCGCTCCAGCAATGCTAAGGACAGCGGTTACTTATGTACATATTGATATAATAATTGTAAATGAATTATTTAAAAAGAGCAATCACCGAGTTTCTTGCTGGTTCTTCTCGGTAGGAATTGCATTCCGAACTAGTGGTAGATTCACTTGACGATTCAAAAGTATACATATATATAGTATGTAAAAGTTTATTTGAATAAAAAACATTTGAATTTTGAATCTACAGTTGCGTGCACAGGTATTGAATCTAGGGTACGCATTTGTTAGTCAGAATACCTATTTACTAGGTAGCTGTTTTGATGAAAAATGAGCATAGACGTAGGTATTTCCATTGGGTAAGCTGTGCTTTAAAAGCACTGATTCTATGTATCTATGAAGTGCACGCCACTTAATATCTATGAAAGTAAGGGAATGAAAAGTGGTGTCGAGTGGTGGTGGTTTGGTTTGTAATTATGGCGAAGAATCCCTTAACAATTCTCAGGACTGAATTGTTAGGTGAAAATTACTATTATAGCGCTAACGATTTTGATATGGATTTGTAGACTCTGTAAAATACCTTACATTTAACCGTGAAAAGATTCACTCTGATGTCGTCAAATTTTTGCTTATTCATCGTCAGCCAATTTAGAGTAGATTTTTTCAGTAACATTTTACAATCGTAATGAGAGGTTTCAAACTATCAAGGTTGTACAGTCCTCTCAATCGTGTTTTCAGTCATTCTCAAAACCTCGCTGTCTAGATCCAACTAGATCTTGAAATGGAACTTTCATTGAGTAATTGAAACCAAATCTGATGATAGGATGATGTTACCATAAATAGCCCGTGACTCAGTACTTACATGGAATACAAGGCGACATAACGACTCAACCAAATAGTGCGGTCACTATTAAATTGAAGCAATTAAAATGATTTCACTACCTGACCTCCAGACGACACCGTTTTCATATTATCTGGTCCGATATACCCATCCGATATACAACATCGGACATTGAAACACGACATAGGTATATAAAAGTTTTCATTTGTTAAAATATGGGTAGTTGTAGATGGAGATAATGCCTGCCTGAATAAAGAATCTGGTGGAAAAGATATCTACTGGGCATGGCCCGCTTGAGGCTGTAGAGCCAAAAATGATGATTAAAGTATAGGTACTTGATTTGTGCATTGAGTAAGGTTTATTCTAACCTATAGGTAATATACAAAATATAAAACCCGGCAAAGACCAAAGCAAACGGAGTCCTAAGGGCCTAATGCCTCCTTTGGCCAACCATGCGAGAGTTGTTGGGTTGATTTGACTCAAATTAATCCACGTGCGTGTGTCCCCTGGGTAACAAAGACATCGAAAGGGCACATGTCTACCTTATATCTCGATACACCACAGAATATTGATACATATTATAGTGTAATCTCAACGGAGCCGTGTAGAAACCGACTAGGGGTGGTTTGATATAACTGCCACCCCTAGCAGGTTAGTCCGCTACCATTAGACTGCATCGTCACTTACCATCAGGTGAGATCGCAGTCAAGGGCTAACTTGTAGTGGGACAAAAAAAAGGAACTCCCAAAGCGGAAACGCAATGCCAAATTCAAATGAGTGGCACAAGTCATAACCATTCAAGAAGCATTCAAGACATAAGCCACCTACTCGTATGACAAGCGTACATAAATCTCAATTTACCATTGTCTCTGTAGGTACTTTTAAAATAGGTATGTAAATTGCGAATTTAAAATTCGGCGTTGTTTGTATAAAGAGTTATCAATATTCGCGCTGAGTAGCTTGCGTACCGACCTTCGTACAAAGTAACATCTTAGAAACTGATTCATACGTCCGTTGCTCCCGATTGGCGCCAGATGACACATTGCCCTGGCAGTAATTATAACAAAAAGCTTAAACTCCCGAGGGGGATGTGATATATTAAAGTACAAGTTGTAACTTGCACTTTTTGCAGCACGCCCCGTACGTATCACGGTATCACCGATTCCGTATCCCTTATAAGAACGTAAAAGTTCCTACTAAGTATCTGATACCTAGCACCATCATATTAATATTATAAACTAGCTGATACCCGCGACTTCGTCCGCGTGGAATAAGTTTTTTTGGATTCCCGCGGGAAACAAACTGACTTTCGCATTTATAATATTAACAAGTATGATATGATGCGAAAGTGTATTTGTCTCTTGGTTTGTCCTTCAATCACGCCGCAACGGAGTAACAGATCAAAGTGATTTTTGGCATGGGTATAGTTGTGCACCTGGAGAGTGACATAGGCTCCTTTTTATCCCGGAAAATTAAGAAGTTTCCGCGGGAATCAAAACATCAACGAAGCCGTAGCATCAGCTAGTCTCTTATACTACTAACACCATTTTGTTTAGTGCTTTCCGATGTATGAAGTTAATGCCTATAATAGGAATGGTTTTGCGATATGCGAAAGTATTTTAGATTTTAATTTTGCCTCGCTAGAACTCGCGAATAGCGAAAAGCGCTATGTCTACTCCTAACGCGTGTGGCTCAATGAATAATATAATTATCTATTCACAACATATTCGCGTCGTATTCTGTGTGCAGATTCGATCATGTATGTCAAAAGAAGCCGATTATTATTAGATTCGCGGTCGCACATTTGGTCTGGATGATGTCATCTCGAGTAGGTACCTAAATGGGTACCTACCTACTGACGGCAGAGAAATGAGGACAACGTATAACCACAGAGTAGTATAACGATGTGCTATCGCTTTATTCTTGCCTCTTTTTCTTGTAAGGTTCATTTTACTTTAACGTTCGCTTACACTTGGTGAGGTGAGCTCTCACGTCGATCAATCGTATTTGCAATGTAAAAACTCGGAGTAAGCGTACATATCTGTTTACTGCATCCACAGAAAACAGTATCTGTTTACTGTGGCTGTAGTGTCGCGGCGACACGTCGCGCGTCGCGTGCTGCTGCCTGCAGTCGACTACGCCTGCAGTCGGCTACGCACTCGTACCTTCGATTCGACCTTCGGTCGATTTGCACCATCGACGGTGATGCTTATCGTTAAATTTGTCCATTACCATCGATGGTGCGATCGACTAAGGGTCGATATCTGTCCGTGATCATGACCAACCCATTACCGGCTCACTGATTTGCCGAAAGTCATGAAGATGAATTATTAATTGTTCCTGATAATTATTAAATATAGGAAACACTTTTGTTAGCATTACCTACCTATTTAACCAACTACAATAACTAACAACCGTAAAATGAGTTTCTTCAACACTTTTAAATTAATTAACAAGCAAGGAAATATTAAATATTACATATCAAAGTCAGTCAGCCACAAGTTAATAATAAGAAATAAATAAAATAAAAAACAGGATTGTAAGTCTTAATTGGACAGTCGTTGGTTTCTTCATTAGTCACTGCAATACTGCATTAATCTTCGTAATAATATAAAACACGCATTCGTCGTTTGGACAAAGGAATAGCGACCAATTTAAAGCCTTGGGTAAATAAAACGCGCGTCGATGACGAAGCGCGACAAAATTAGAGCAGACAGTTGTAAAACAGTGAACAATAGAATATAATATGACGTCAGGCTAAATGAAGTTCGTTCTTAAACACGCGCAGTGGGTGATTTGTTCTAGGCAACGAAAAAGGAATTTAAATGACTGTCGCTTCAATTGATATCTCGTAATACCAGTCTCGAGAGATTCTCTACCACTCATCCGATGGAGACTTCTAGATAGCAACGCTGCGGGGAGATAGTGGCAAAACTGCGGAGCGAATCTCCTAGGTGGCATAGTATTTTGTACAAAATTCCCTCATTTTAGCACAAATTTAGTAATTAATATGTAGCTTTGAGGTATACACGAATAGGTGTAGTAGTTAGGTTTGTATGGGGATTGATCCACTGCGGGTTTTAATGTTAGTATTATGTGGTGTCACTGTAAGATACGAGTTGCAACGCGTCCTGCCGCGCGATTCCCTTCGAGCTTTTTGTGTGTCCAAGGCTCAAAGCATATGCACGTAACCACCAGTACCATGTCAACATTCCATTTAAGTGTATCTCAAAGGAATGTCGCCCGGCAATTATGTCGTAAACGAAGCCCTTAAGATCTTGGAGACCAAGGCTTGATACGTGCCTGTGTCAATGCCATATAGGCACAAGAATTCTAGATATTAATCAGTAATCACATAATAATCTATTCATTAAACTACACACTTGAGACTGTCTGACTATCAAAACAATCTACCTATTCATTAAATTAAGTACTTATACCTAGTCCGTCTAAATTACATAGTATATATGAAAACATAGATTACTTACTCGATGCGCTTCTTTAATTTCATACCATTAATACACTGTAGTTAGTAATAACCAGTCCTTCAGTCTGTCCAGTAGTATAACATATCACGTATCAGTCGTACGCGCAGTTATGTACACCTATACGCACACATTTACACGTATACAAATGAATACAGACAGAACTTTAACACAACCATGAGCCACGCGCACTCGTAAATTGCAAGAACTAACTATATTTACTTAATTCTGTTTACATTTCGTTTACCAATAAAAATTGTTCAAAACTCACGGATCTTAGAACGTCCCCAGTCGCATTACATAATACGTAGGCATATCAAATGGGCATCATGCCAGAAAATAACGAGAAATGGTCGCTTAAATATTTCAATTGCGATCATGAATGTCAGCGTAATTTATAAGATTAAAATTCTTTTCCATTTCCTTACGGAAGAACCTTTAATAATTTCGAGATCAGGCTTGTATAGAAGAATTCAAAAGTCATTCGGATCAGATTGGTAAATAGTTTCAGTTTCTTTATTATTGCAAAAATAATCTCTTACGACTGTCTAAAATTTCACAATGGAACAGCTAGCTAACTGCCTAGCCAGCCTGCCAGCCTAGGTAGGTAACTGGTTTTACTCGAACTGAAAGATCCTTACTATCGAAGACTACTAAAAATAGGGTAGGAACACATACTAGATATAAAAACCTATTATTACTACACAGAAGGTTGACACAGAAGGTTGAAGAAGCGAATCGTGGGTCACCACAACCTTAAGACGAAATACTGTTATGTTCAAAACGATGATAAAAGATCCTTTCCCCTTATTTCCAGACGGGGGTAACCCAAGAATGCGTAACGGCCTGGGCTCGACTGCGGTTCTGTGGCACTTGCGCGGCCCAGCAGCCGCCAGCGTGCAGTCGGTACTGCCACAACGTGATCAAGGGCTGTCTGCCCACGCACGCCGACTTGGGCGAGCAGTGGGATGCTTATGTTGGTAAGGAGATCTTAAAAACAATTTTTACTCCATTTTTTAAGCCTCCAGCATTCAGGATTCAATATAAGAATGATCTTGAAAAGAGTATCATGACGTGCCCTTTACAGTTTTCTTTACAACCTAATTACTTAAATGGCTTGCCAAATAATTATCCTAGTAAACGACGTAGTTAACTTTCATCGACGCGACGCAACGGCTACCGACGAGAAAACGGCGATTTGCCGCGTTTTCACGCATAAAGCTTTTCTGACTGACTCAAGCCGGTTCCGCGTATATTTGGACCCTACTAGCACTAGACTATTCATGCCCCAAATATATTATAAATATCTATATACTATTTTGAGGTCCAATTTCGGGCATCAAAAAAGTGGTACTTTGGTTACTCTGCAATCAGTGCTTTGACTACATGAACCGATTTGTGGTCCTTATAATACAAAAAAAATAGTACTTAGCTCAAATTTTTTTCCAATTTCAGATGCAGTAGAGAAGGTGGCCGACCGTCTGCTCGGGCCATTCAACATTGCGATGGTAGTTGAGCCCATCGACATAAAAATATCCGAAGCCATCATGAGCTTCCAGGAGCGCAACCAGGAGATCTCGCAGAAAATCTTTGCCGGTTGCGGGAAACGAGAACTGGGCGGGGGCGCCAGTACGGGGCCCTTCTTCGCCTCGGAGAGAAACCGGCGCTTCGCCCGCTCCATACCGGACTTCGATTGGAACCAGAAGTCCAACGATGTCGACGACTTTGAGATCGAGGCCAATTTCGAGGGCCTCGTGAACGACGACCCGTCGCAGGGTACCTTTTTGACGTCCGCGGGTATTCGGAAAGCGACGGAGGAACTGGCGGAACAAGCCAAATCGAGGACACGGTTTCTCCAGTACATGAGGGGACAGATCAAGTTGGATGAATTCGAGGAACACGAGAGGAGGAAGAGGGACGCGGATCCGGATCCGGCGCCCGGCAGTGCGGATATCGACTTTAAAGGATACGATTTTGACGGAAAACGGGGATCGAAAAAGAAGAAGCCTACGAACAGTAAGGCTGAAGAAAGCCATGGTAAGTGAAATCTTTTCATTTCCAAGAAATATAATGTCTTTCAATGGATAACTTATAGGTTCTGAGAGCTACGACTACCCTTGCTTTTAGAAACAGTACAAATAAAAATGACCAATATCCAATATAAGCTAAATTGGTGCATGAGAGCCAAATAAAATTAACCCTAGACAGCTGTCTATCAGATGAAATGCTGAATCTTATAGATAGAGCGGCGGAAGGGAAAGGCTTTTTACTATTTAAAAATTCCAATAAAGACAGGTATGCCTGAGATATCATCCTTCGTTTCCTTCTCATTTAGGGCATAAAAACTACACCAAAAATCTTCCAACTATGCAAACAGTGTGTAAAATATTTCCAGGTGCGGAATCAGGTCCAGCGTTGGAGAAGCTCGTGCGGGAGACGCGAGCGCGGGTGCGGGCGTCGCGCAACTACTGGCTGCATCTCCCGGCCGTGCTCTGCTCGCCCGTCAGCATCACTACCGCGCCTTGTTTCAACGGCTCACATGTAGCTAGGTGAGTATCAGGTCCAGCGTTGGAGAAGCTTGTGCGGGAGACGCGAGCGTGGCTTGAGTCAAATGACTTATCGTCAGTGGCGAGCTTTGTGTGTGGCTCGAGAGCGAGCAAATCCTGGGTGGATACGGGAGAACAACGCTGGCCACCGCACGGCTCCGTCCATTCGAAGGCGAAACTAGACTTCGCGAGCGGTTTTGAGCGATTGCTGCATTTGTTCACTTACAAAATCACACTCAAAATTCAGGTGTTTGTAACATTTTTTCCTTCAAGGTAAGAGTGAATCTAAGGCATCTTCTACAGTCTACACAAGTGCACTCAAACCTTAACCTAGACATTGCTTTGCATTGAGCACGATGTCGTCTACCGCAAGCCTATTTTGCTAAAAAGAAGTCTTCGCAAATCATCATCACCCATTTAGTCTCCATTTTTCGAAATTTCTGTATAACCACCAGTATTATATTTGTTTT
This sequence comes from Erebia aethiops, assembly GCA_923060345.2. NCBI lineage: Eukaryota > Metazoa > Arthropoda > Insecta > Lepidoptera > Nymphalidae > Erebia > Erebia aethiops. The sequence goes on along the minus strand of OV281084.1, from coordinate 27,064,974 downwards.
CTCCTTCACAGCTACACATCGATAGCGGCCGGGGACGGCAGCGCAGCCCTGGCGTCCAACCCGGAGCTGCGCACTCCCCCCGCGCCCGCGTCCCCCGCTGCCACCGCGGAGGCGCTACGAGCTCTCACCGCGCGGCTCAAAGACGCGTACAACGGCGTTGAAGTGCAGTGGAAGGACTCCGGTAAGCTGCTTTTGAAGTGAAATGTGAATGCGACATGAGAGTAAAAACTTATCATCTATTTCCGCCGAAAAGACCGCCAAATAGAACAGCTGTTTTGAGGCCGCCATTTTTTATTGAACTTGTACCGTCGCACCTCTGGAGGCTCTACACGCTCTCACCGGGTGGTTCACACTCGCGTATAGCGGCGATAAAGTTTAGTGGAAAGACTCCGGTAAGTTGCTTTATCATTCTCTCTCCTAAAAGAAAACTACTTAGTTCCTCAGCGATTGATGATCTCTGTCTTGTCTCAAGACAAAGCTTTTTTAAAGTTAATAAATAAAATAAATAAATATTAACTCGTCTATTCCAGCCGAAGACCTGCAAGCGGCGGCGGCGTCGATGAACGAGTTTGTCGACAACGGCGGCTCGGGCTCTGGCTCCGGCGACGACACCAACGACAACGACGACCTGCCCGACGACGACGAGGACCGAGACGCGGGCGGCGACTATCCTGAAGGTACGAGCCTTTGTACCCCCCCCCCCCCCGACAGACTCAGTGGCGTGCAGTTCATAGAGGCATGAAAGCACGCTTACCCGAATGAAAATACGTCAATATTCATTTTCATTATAACAGTCAGTGAATAGGTATTCTAACTAACTAATGCCTACCCTAGCTTCAAGCCCTGTTCATGCTATCTAAGCTATCACACTCAAGGGAAACAATATTTTGTTTTTAAAAATAAGAATAACCACATGAATCGAAGTTTTTTTAAAAGTTTATCTGAAGCCGGGAATGCAACCTACAAAGGCATATTTTATTGAAACGATCCAACGGAACAAACATTTTATGATACGGATGAACGAACACGTAATGAACCAACGAATGTTTATGAACGACTGAAAAAACATTTAGAACCTCTCAAAAGTTAACTATTTTCATTTCTACACAATGTCGAGAATTTTCGAAAAAATGGACAGAAATATAATTTTTTGAATAAAAAGAAACAGGCTGAATTTCGGTTTACCAAATTGTAATTCTTACTGCATAGCTATTTGCTACGGATAAACGATTGATCGATTTGCCTTTTAGACATCACCTTAACCAGCTAAGTCAACCTCCTTGGACGTTTCACAAAACCAATCCCATTTATTTTGCAGGTTCAGGGGACAGCCGACAACCAGACTCGGGTACAACTCAGACGGAAACCTACAACCCTCCACCACCGCCCGTCCCAGAACAGCCCTTCGTTCCTTCCATCATCGACACCCCTGGAACCAATAACGTTAGAACAGGCATCATAGAGACGCCGCTCAACGAAGACTTGCCCAGCGACACAGAAAGCCGGTCCGGTCCAGACCCGGCGTTAGAAGAACCAACCAGTGCCGCGGACCGGCCGTCATTACATAGCGCGTTGTTCACGTACGCGCTACCCGTTGTATGCGCGTGGTTCGGAACTATTGTCACCGATCTCTTCTAAATTCGATCAACGTATTTGGTGACGTCATTAGTGCATGATGGGTAATAATAATAATTTATTATAGCATAGTTCGCACTACTTACGTAACGGGGAACACTATTTATTATGGCGACATTTTTAATGGCGATGTTAATAAATGCAGATTGGAGTAACGAGTAAAGGGATGTGATGCAATGTGTATGAATAGTCCGTTATGAATAGTCTATTTTGTTTTCGTTGAATAATTTGAACGATTACCAAATAGCCGATAGTACCAAATAATTTAAACGAGGACTTCAATTATTCATGAAATAAAAGCTGAATGTTTACTGTTCGTTTATTAACATGCCATTAGTGAGTAAAGGTGTAACGCATACCGTGACGTCACCAAATCGATGAGTGTGTATTCAAAGTTAGAGCCTAGTCAGTGCGAGTGACAGTGAAGTGGGCAAGCTATAACCAGCGGACGCTCCTGTGATATGAAACGTGTGGACAGATATACTAAAACGGTTGGACTACAGACTCTCAACAAATTAAAAAAAAATTAAATATTTACACAGTGAAATGTGTAGTGTTAATTTATTTTCTTAAATGGACTATTCCGTTGTCGAGGGAATAAGTGGTCGACAATAACAGTGAATTTAATAATTTTTATTTTATTTTATATTCTCTCATAAATATTAGGTCGCAATCGAAAAGTTTTAGAAAAAAAAGCGGTAACAGCCAAATCGTGTATTTATTAAAATGATGTTGTAAATATTAATGTAAATTATGATCGAATTAGATAGCGAATGTTACGTTCACGTACAGACTGTATGGAATTTTTTGATTTCGCCCTGCGCGTTGTATTTTTTTCATACTTTTTTGAAGTTGTCTGATTGTAAAACTTGATGAAGTTTCTTTGTAAATAATCTTAGCGGGGAGTCATGTCTATTTTCTAGTTTCGGAGATCAAAAAAATATTTAAAAGTGTACATATAATTTTAGTCGTACATCTAAGTGTAAGTTAAGACTGATTTGCTTTCGATATTTTTTTCATCGAGTACTATACAGCCATAAGAAGGAGGCCTTACTGGAATCAATGATTTTTAGGACATATTTGCAATAGTAATATGGATCCAATATTAAAAAGTTCTGCATTGAAGAAGAAAGACATCAAATAGATAAAAATAATAAACCTCTTTACAGTCCATTATCATCTATCGGACGGATATAAAAATAATGAATAGTCCATACGTCAAATAGTCATCTATTATTTGACAATTTTCAACTGAGCGACTAGAAACGACCATATATTGAAGTAAGATAGGTATATGCTATAGTACTCTCTGAACTCCTTTTGGTTCTATTATACTCATGTTTCCATTGGACTAAGATTAACCGACTGACGTACTATAGTTAATTTTGCTTTATTAATTTTATATTTTTTATTATAACGACGCAATTTTATATTTTACTATCTAGGTTTTTTACTACTACTATGTTGGCTTCAGCTTTACTTTACTATACATACTTATTGTAAATGTTTTTTTTTAATTTACAATGGATTGAACAATGTAGAGTTAAATAAATAGATAAAATATATTATATATATCGAATGCATTGGAAAATTGTAGTTTTTTATAAAGCTCTAGTTTATTTTTAAGTCACCCCAGTGTATAGACATATAGTTTGGACTACGCAGTGTGTTAAAATTCAAAACATAACATATTCCGAACGTTATAAAACGTTTCCATCAATTTGGTACAATATTTTAGTTGCTTCTTGAACGTCAACGTCATGACTCATCTTTGACCATTCCGAACGAGAATGTTGAGACTGAAATCGCCATAATACGCTCGTATCGAGTTTTAAAGCTGTAACGTGCAAATGTTAAGTGATTCACATTTAACTATTCATAATGGAACGTGAATAGTTAATCACTTAATATTTAAAATGTGGGAAATACGGTGTCTCTCTATTATTTTAAAATTTCTACAGGTTGCGTAGTTCATTCTGTAAGTCGATTATAACCTTAGATAACTATCTTACATGCCATACTTATACTTTTTATTTTTGAAACGCACAACAATATTTATATTTAAAAATAACTGTTTATACTGAATAAAATCGCAATAGATTTTTAACTTTTTTATTTTATTTTTTAACATAAATCTCACCTACTTTTGATCATTAAAAGTTTTCATTATAATTCTGAATTTTATGTTTTCCTACATTTTTATTTCGGATCTGCTGAGTAGTCTGTTCAGATATATTTTAACCAATTTCCGGGAAAGCGGTTCTCAATTTGGTACATTTTTCAAATACAAAGTTTGATGGATAGAAAGATTTGGAACATATCAATAATAATTAATTACCGTGCAAGTTTCGGGACCAAAAACACATTCAAGTTTATTATTTAGTATATTTATTTTATAGCTTGCACGCTAAATCTGTTCAAGTTTCCTTATTGCAATCAAATAATAAAATATTGAATGGCACAAATTTTTTAACGATTCCAATAATAAACTAATGTACTGTACAACAAGTAACATTAAAGTATTGAAGAAACATTATATGTACAACCTACCTATAGTGATTATAGATACATTAAAAGCAATTCAAAATTACCAAATCAAACACTACTACCCAAAAAATAGTTATGTAAACTTAGTAAGTTATTTTTTGGGTAGTAGTGTTTGCATAAAATTGATGAAAATTAAGTAACAACTAGAAACAGATTTTTTTCAACTATTTTTATAAAATTAGGTACTCAACTTACCATAGCTGTTATTAAAATAAGTGGAATGGAAAATTAAAAACACTGTTTGGTAGATTAAGGCTGTTCATTTGATATAACTGTTTCGGCACCTTTTGACATAATCCATTTTATAATCTTTATCTTTGGCCGTCGACGCGTCAACCTATAATTGCAGGAAAGTAATAAAACCCACAAAGTAATAAAATGTGAATATACCAATTCTACTTGTTGAACAGTTAGATAAAGGGTACGATGTATTGCTAATATCAATATTATGCTATTCTACTAACTACCATCAGCAAATAAGCAAATGATTTTATGATGAGTCGCTACGCCCGCGCTGGTAAGTTTGTTGTAATTTCAAATAATACACTAAAACACTATCATAAGCACAAAAACCAGAAAAAAATACAAAAGAAAACTTAAAAGTAGGCAACTGTAAGGCGGTCTCATCAAGGGTGATTTCCCAAATGGCTAAGTAAAAATAAAACAAGACAAATTATATTTGGACTATTCACAGTTACTGACTTTTATTTGACATGAATATCCCTTTATGAAGTGGCACAAGGCAACTCAAAATAATCTCAAAAGTGGACTATTTGCACGATCTAACACGAATAGTCCATAATTGTAAGTCTGATAAGCTAACGCACTGCCCAACCGAAGTGAGAAATATGTTTTCATTGTTATAATAGATAGCTTAATTTTTTTTTAATTGGAACATGTATTGGCGCTACACTGTAGAAAATGTAAATAAAATATTGAAGTGTATGTTTTTATTTGTTTTATTTCAAATCAAATAAAACCCATTTAAAAATGTCTGGGATATGCATTCCCTCTCACTCCCACACGACACCAGTATGAATAGTGTGTGAGTGAGACGGAATGAATAGCGTCGCTTCATTTCAATTTGTTTCTCTTGCTTTGTCTGACAGAGTACTTTGTCTCTGCCTTCCTACATTACCTACTCAACCATCACGGAACTGTTAAAAAAGTAGGGAAATAAAAAATATTTAGAATAAAACACGAAATAAAATCAAATATCGATTTATTCTTGGGCTTTATGTACAATTTGATTAATCTAGACATCACAATTTATGATAAAAATATTTAAAAAATAGGTTAACTACAATATTAGATTATTCTTAGAACCTTTAAGTTTATAGCTTAAGTATACTCCGTCTCTATTCCTCCTGCGAGTCATCGCTATCGTCCGTCCCGCTCTCGGCGTCCGATGTGGTGTACTCTTCGATGTCGGACTCGAGCCACTCCGGCAATGGCGGCGGTTCTATCAATGTTTTCCATTCGTTTAGTTTGTGCAAATCTAAAATACAAGTACACTAATTATTCACAAAGCTTTCAAAAAAACCTGACTTCAGTTAAATGTTTCGTGTTTAGTTAATAACAAAAAAATATGAAGAAATCCAAAAGATCCTACCTATAGCACCAACACAACTCATGTTTTGTATCTAGGTAAATGATTACTAGTCAAAACAGAAACTTTATAAAGTAAAAAAATAATTTAAGTAAAAATATAAGTCAGTAAAATATAAAGCATGATTACGCCAAACGCGCCCCTGATCTGAGAAGAGCCTGTAACAACTCAGGTCTCTTAAAACGCTCAACAAACCGATGATCTTTTAAGACGCAGACAAAAGCAAGAAAAGGCTAGTGCAAGAAAGCTTTGTCAAACTAGATTTTCTCTTGTCGCGGCGCTAGAGCGACCGCTGACTCACCTAGACTGTACATGTCCCCCAGATAAAACTGTTTCTCGTCCTTCTCCAAGACGCCGCCGTACACGTACAGCACAGAGCGCTGTATGGCCATCATAGCGGACATACGCGCGCTGGGACCCGTCTTCTCTTGTCGCGGCGCTAGAGTGACCACAGTGTCTGGTTGTGCTTGTACCGGAGCTCCCCCTAGCTTCATGGTGAACACTTCATCCGTTACCACTGGAAATAACAGAATGAATATGAATTAAACATTCTTTATTGCACACCTTTTGAAGTGAAACTTCTTTAGAATCGTTGTGATTTGAAAATTCAATGAAACGAAAAATGAAACTAAAATGCGACACCAAAAGGAGACAAATATATTATATAAAATTTAGCCTGCGAGAGAATGAGATAGTCTACAAGTTATATTAATCTCATTCTCTCGTAGGCTACTTTTCTGGAGTTGCATTTCTGCCTTGTGTGAATTGCACACACAAGTAAAAGTTAATGTAAATCACATGGGAAGTAATATAACTCAGCCGTGAATACCTTTATTTCAGGCCTGGACAGTAATGTACAGTTGAATGACTAATAATAAAATCATACTAATATTATAAATGCGAAAGTGTGTTCGTTTGTTGGTTTATCCTTCAATCACGCCGCAACGGAGCAAAGGATCGACGTGAGTTTTGGCATGGGTATAGTTGAGGACCTGGAGAGTTACAAAGGCTACTGATTATTCCGGAAAAAATACTTCTTTAAACCACGCAGAGGAAGTCGCGGGCATCAGTATCAAATAATTACCAGTAACAGGTTCCTTAGATTCTTCACTATCCTCCATCGCGGAGTTGTCTTCGACCGCGGAGGTTGCGGAAGTGTGTGCGGCGCGTGCGGAACCCTCCGCGCGCAGAGTGACCGCGTGCCACCGACACTTGTCGAGCTCCACCATTGACAGGTCATCGCTCATCACCCCCGTTAACTCCTCCTCGTTCTCTATGAAATCCTGGTAAAAATAGGGATAGCTTCGATACTGCAATATTGACGGGTAAGTGAACCGTGGCTTCCGTTTCACCGTCAAAGGCGTTCCGGGCGCGATTCCCAGAAAGACGCAGGTTCTAATCCTGCCGGTTTCGCAATTTTGATATGTATTTTAGAATAGTTTAGAAACTGCCCTAGTGAGAAGCACTATAATAAAATTACAAAACTAAATGGTGGTGGATAAAAAAAACTTGGCAGTCATAGGGACTACCGATAGAACTGAAAACGCTTTTTTTTAATGATTAAAATATAAACTTTAACACTAAGGCATTAAAGTTTAATTTCTAATGTAGTATATTTATATGTTCGCGAGCATGTCGGTCACGGTTACGCGAATCTACATTTTTACCCCCTACCAAAAAGTGCTCAACGCACCTAAAGAAGTTTTCACTACAAAAATGTACACTCACACAAACGCCTCCGAACACATAGCCCCTGTTGCTGTGCGCGTTGACAGCGGCGGCGCGGCCCGCCCGGCTGCTGTTGGAGCCCGCGAGCGCGCGCCACGCCCACGACCCGCCCTTGCAGCTCAACTTGAACATATCCATGTGGTTCTGTGTGCGCTCCGAGCGGCCCTCGCGCACGCGCGAGAACCCACCGTCGACGATCAGCTGCAAATGCATTGGTTTTCAAATTTTCGCTCCTAAGGCTCGGCGCAAAAGGGCCAACCACAGCCAGCGGCCACTATCGCGCTAGCAATACAACTGAACCGCTACCGACCACACGTATGCGGCAAGTGTATACAAAAAGTATGAAAAATAAAGGTAGCTGCTTGTCGCTAGACAGCGTTTGCTGTGGCCGGGGCCCATTTGCGCCGAGTCTAAAGGCTTGTGCAGCGTACCGGCGATATCATGTGACTTAGCGACGAACACAGTGCAGTGTACGGGCGAGTGGGACCACCGCCGCACTACAAGTTATTCATTCATAAATGCGAAAGTGATTTTGATAAAACGAAGTCGCGGGCATAATCTAGTAATAAATAAATTTAAAAAAAAACTCACGGAATCATTTCCAACAGGCAACATGACACACGCGGACCGCGCACAAGGCCCCCTCCCGCTGGGGGCCAACTTCTCCCACTGTCGCGTGTCCAAACAGAATGTGTACACATCGTCGAAGTAGCGACACTCGCGCCCATCGTCACAGTAGCCGCCGAATATGAACAGCTTGCGACCCAGCTGCACCATACGATGCCCCGACCTGGGGGACGGACCGTTTGGGGCCACCACCTGTGGAAAACAGGGGTCGTATTACAATCATGCATTGTCTAGTCAACACCTCCTGGAGATGCTCCAGTGTCGGAGTGAAACGTACGTTGAGAATAATTTTGGAAGATTTGTGTGGCGTGGTGAATATCGCGGGCTGCAAGTGCAAGATACACATTGTGCCACATAGATTTACCTACAAGGTACATGGTACAAGGTTCTTCCAAAAGACACAAAACCCAGTCGTGTATTAGCTTTGGTTTGTTAACCATTTTAACATATTGATTGATGAAAAAAGTACATCGAATTTTGAGGATGTCACAAGTATTTTATACAATCTTTACTAAGTTGCTGATTTAATTGGCCGAGCGAAGCGAAGGTCTCTGAGTCTACTTGAGTGAATTTGCACTTGTCCGTCCGTCCATCTGTCAGAGCCTTATAACTTCTGAATTACTAAACATAATTACTTCAAATTTAAATATAATATGTAAACCGATGGCTCCAGCCGAATATGGCTTAAAAAGTTATTAAAATCTTTACTTCAGGGGGGTACTCATAGAAGCTAATGCGAAGTAAAATATTTTTTATTGCGTTACATAGGGTTGCGGTATATCATTTTAAAGATATTTAGGAATAGAGACCAAAAATATATTTTTTTTAATTTTTCCCTTAAAATTGACGAAATGGGGGGCTTTCAAAGTGGAGATTTTCTAACGTCCAAAGTTGACCTCAGAACCCTCAATTTTCTGAAAGGATGAGCCTGAAATTTGATTTTGAATTATATCCTGTACTTGAACAACAAATACTAAAGTAGATAAAAATTATAAGTAAACTAAATTATTTAATTTTTAATGAGCTTCAGTATTTTTAACAGAACTTCACAATGATGTCAATAGATGGTGCTCTGTAAAAGTTTAACTCTTTTGCATCTAATATTAAAAGTTAACTATTACAATATATAGTTAAAACTATCTTTAGATACTGCAAGGTCTCAGTTCCGGGCGAACCACTAGTTAGTTACAGACAATTTGTTTGTACTTTGTAGTGATTCTTAAATTAGGTATACATATTTATTTGCATAATACATGCAGTACAGTATGGTGTAACATAGAATTATACTAAGTTGCAGTGTATTGTCTAAAAGTTACAAAATATTTTTTAATATATAATATCCCACCTAACCTTTTCCCATTTCTTTTCAGCCAGCGAGAAACACCATAGGTCCTTATAATGGTAAAATTGAGTCTCTGAGGGACTTGTGAATTCACCTCCAAATATCCAAAGTTCACCTCTGTAAAAAAAAAATATCAATAGCAATAAACGTAATGGTTCTCAATGCAATGAATATTTATATTTTTATCTGTTACTTAATTTAAATAATAATAATTTTTACGTGTCTTGAAAACATCTAACATTAACAAAATTCGGTACAGAGATATGATGCATTAGGGGAGTAGAACATAGGTTCTATCCTGGAAAATTATAGTTTCCATGGGACTTTTCACTCCATAAATCCAGGTGAAGTCATGAACATCATCTTATCTATTCATCTATTAAATAACATACTTATTAGCAGACGTGGCAATAGCTTGATGTGCACTTCGTGGCGGTGGTGCTCCAGGCGCCTTCACTTGTCTCCAACTGCCATTGGCAGGGTTGTAGAACAACAGCTCATTGTACACTTCTGTCTGTTGGTACAAACGTAAGTAGCTACAGATTCCATGGACTGCATTTATGAGACTTAGCACAGTAACAGTTAGTTTTGCATAAGAAAACTGTGGGGCAATACTGAATCACCATATTTATCTCTCACTTAATATATTTAGTTAGGCTGAACATGAATATATTACATCCATGGCCTTACTGTTACTATGGCTCTCGAGAGTGGCAGCACTGATTGGGAAAGCTTGTATATAAATCTATGTGTAACAGAAGTGTTTGAAAAAGTGTGTGCATATTCTACTCAAATATTAGCCTGGATGAAAATCAATAGGTAGGTAGGTAGGTATGAAAAACAAAGGTTTACTTAGTTGTATGGAAGTCTCCATTTTAGACTTATTTTTTCCCAATCACAAAATATTTTTTTTAGTTGTATGAAAATCTCCAGTTTTAGACTATATTCCAACATCCACGACATTCAATATAGCAAAACTAGCTCCTTTTTCCCATCGATATATATGTAGGCACTAGATGGGCCCTTTCATAGAAAAACGCAGGGCGTCCGAGTTGCTGAACATGTTCCGCACCTGTCTTTGTTCCCGTCGTAGCGCTGTCACGATCGCTCGTCGTGCAGATAATTTGTTATTATTAAGTTAACATCTAAAGTTTAATTAGATTGGCACTGTATAATTTTAATTTTAAGGTAAGTGTTTCAATTCACAATTATACATTTCCAAAAAACGTTATTTAATCTTCCTATTTAATATTTTTATCCATTACGCAATCATTTAATTTCCGCAGCAAACTGTAAGATTTTTTTTTTACTAACTGGCCTTACGGCTATGACCTATATTATCTATGACCGAGTCATACGTTTTCAAGCTTTCATTCAAGATGTTGCAAGCAAGTTCCCGCTTTTCAGACTAGATGGCGTTGATGGCGCTGCTAAAAATACGCCCACATTCTTTGATTGACAGGGCCCGTCTATGTAAATTGAGGTCGTTGCTTTTTCCCGATTAGCACACTATTGCTACGATTTTACTATAATCAACCTCTTTTTAAGTAAACCATATTTAAAAAACAAAGGCATACCTGTTGTCCATTATGGAACTCCCCACCGAACATGATCAGTTCATTGCTGATGGGGTGCGGCGTGAGGGAGGCGTATGCTCTTGAGGAAGGAGGTCCAGGTAATACCTTCTCTGATGCTGAAGCACGTTTTGCCTCCTCTCTCTCTATTTCTGCTATTACTTTTGCTATGTCCTCCTGTAATTAATATAATCATTATTAGGCTCAGAAGGACTGGAATCCAGAGCCGTTAAACCAGTTAATTAAAAAAAAAAAAATCATTATTTTTCTTTTTAGATAACTGGAATCTAGACCCAGTTCTATTCAGAACGCAGTCGGCAGGTATGGCAAACAGGACCATGAATTTTCGATTAAACTTATCATGAAAAATAGGCTACACATAAAGTATTATTGGGTAGAGACAATAGTTCATAGTATTTAAATTTTAAATCAAAGCAGTAATATCATGAGTTTATACATTTGGAATAAATAAAATAATAAAAATAACCACAAACTAACCTCTCCTAGATTAGCGAGCTCCTTTTTTAATTTGTTTGCTAGCTTTTTATCGGTTTTAGCTGCGGTTTTAACCGCACCGCTAATCTTGTTTTTATTTTTCTTTTTACCCATGTTTATTGTTTAATCAATGCAAGTGCAAATTGCAATGCAAGTTTATTGTAAAAAAGTGTTAAAAAATGTGTTTTGAATTTAAAAACAACACCATAGAGATTATAGATAAATTATGTCAATTGTCACTGTCGTCATCTGTCACAAATAGCCATAAGCAATTAATTATTTATTTTCTGAAAGTCCAACGTTTAATTTTTGCATTAAATGCATGGATGCATGGTCAAAATTAGCTGAAACATTGAACTTATGTCAATTACTGCGAGATTGAAGTAAATGAAAAGCAAAATCTGGGACAAGTGACAACTAACTTATTTTAAAAATAGTATCTTCTTTACTTTATTTCTCTTTATGACAATGCTCTAAGCAATAACAAAACGCATTTTGCCAAGCAAGAGGTCGAGTGAGTTTAGGTTTCTGCTTTATTAGTTAGAAAATAATCCAATTTCCTTCTTAGTGATCATGACTGTAATATCTAGATAAGCATTTTTTTATAAACTCGTGAATTAGTAATCGACATCAAGATGACGGACCTCAAGCCAACAACCTCAGGATCTTCGGTTAGTGCTTCTTACTCATTTATTTTTACACGTATTTATGTTTATCTTCTTGTTATTGTTACATTAATAACTAGGGTACACTAGTCACTAGTTGATGAGTTCCATATTGCTGAGGGTCATGACCCCTTATCGATCACATAATGGTATGGTAAGTATAAGTTTTCTTGAAATCACAGGGTCTTCCAGGTTCCAATTGAACAATATCAATACTGTAGGGAGTTGTAAGTAAAACTCTCAGGTGAGTAGTAAACTTATATTTCTTCCCAAACACAATTTTACAAAATATGATTTATGAGATATGATCCTAAGCTTGAGGTGGAAGAACGGACTGCAGGTAGCTATCGCGTTCGTAACCTCGACTGGTTGTCAGAGTTATTTGTTTTTTTATAGAGATCAGAGTGTCCAAGAATGTATTATCCTAGAATAACTGTACTCCTGTTTTATTTTATTTACAGAGTTCAGCCAATGTTCAAGAGTTCAAAATCAGAGTGCCCAAGAATGTAAAGAAGAAGTACCACGTGATGAGGTTTAATGCCACACTCAATGTGGACTTTGCGAAGTGGACTCATGTCAAAATGGAGAGGGAGAATAATATTAAGGAGTTCAAAGGCATTGAAGAAGATATGCCCAAGTAAATATACAATAGCTTTCACATTTACTCCTTTCACATTTATTCCTTTCCTTGTGCCAAAGCCCGCCAACCCGCATTGGAGCAGCGTGGTGGGTCTAAGCTCTAATTCCCTCTCTCCTATGAGAGTGGAGGCCTGTGCCCAGCAGTGGGACGTTAATGGGCTGTTGTGGTGGTGGTGGTGTGCCAAAAGAGTTTTCCTTTCAAGATTGTAATGTTTGTATTATAAATGCAGTAGTTGGCCACAAAGAATTCTTAATTCATGTAATAGCTGCGGACTGAACAACCAATTTGTGTATATTGCTATACACTTAATTTACATGTGAGCATAAGCACATTTGAATAACTTGGATTTTGTGACGACCTCCATGGCGCAATGTTGAACGCTGTTGTCTTAACGTATGGAGGTCCTGGGTGCGATCCCCCTGCAGGGTCAATTTGGGATTTATAATTTCTGAATTTTCCCTGGTCTGGTATGGTGGGAGGATTCGGCCGTGGCTAGTTACCACCCTACCGTTCCGGTACGATGCCGCGTAGAAACCGAATAGGAGTATGGATTTAATATAACTGCCATCCCCCTAACAGGTGAGCCCGCTACCATCTTAGAATGCATCATCACTTACCATCAGGGTATTGAGTTAAAGACTATACCAATCCAAATCAAAATTAATTTTTGAGAATTTAGACAAATCCACATGTTATTAAATCAGCCACTCACAACAAACAAACATTATTATAATCAACTGATGGACACAACTCCTTCACAAATTGCAACAGGTATAAATGACATAGGTACACAAAATGAGAAATCAGAAAGCATTCAATTTTTTTTCATTATGAGGTGATAACCCTAAAAAATTTGTGTTGTAAAGCATTACCGACGCAATGTCCGATAAAAATATATCCGATAAAAATATATCCGATAAAAAACCGATAAGTAGGCGGTTTTTTATCGGATATACCATGGGGAGTGTGCTCTGGAACTTCATAACCTGGTTCCTCCTTCTCCTTTCTACCACAGAACAGCGAGAAACCGTGAGCATTGGCACCCTTATGTGGTTGACGTCCAATTTGCTCGCACGAAGCGCTTTTGCTCGATGTTTCTGATACGAACTGCTAGGGTGTGGAACACCCTCCCAGCGCACGTGTTTCCTGCCACGTATAACTTAGGTACCTTCAAGGCAAGAGTGAATAGGCATCTTCTAGGCAAGCGCGCACCAACCTAGACCTCATCATTGCTTTGCACTAAGCATGATTGTCGTCAAGTGCAAGGCTATCACACAATAAAAAAATAAATAATAAGGTTTGTTTTAGATTTGGTGCTGGTTCAGAGTACGGGCGCGACATGCGCGAGGAGGCACGGCGGAAGAAATTTGGCATCATCTCCCGCAAATACAAGCCTGAAGACCAGCCCTGGATACTTAAAGTTGGAGGCAAGACTGGCAAGAAGTTAGTATATTCTCTAATAGGATCTATAGTATATATCTATCTATAGTAGAATGACTTAATTTTTCGGAATTTCCGAGGGTTGGCATCGGGCCATAGCTTAACACCATCACATTTTGGCTGTATATTGACTCCATAGTATAGTCACTAGTAAACAAGGCATGATACCCAGTTTTGGTGCCATCTACTCACTCACGTAGTACTTATATAAGGACCTTACGAAATGTAAACAGTCTTGTAAATTTATTACGTAAGATACTAAGTAAACCTTGCTGGTGCTTTTCCACTAAAGTTGTGCTCTATTGTTAAGCTACGGAATACAGATGTGTGTCAAAATCAATCCAGCGATCTGCAAGCGCTCCTTAGATCGCTGTTGATCAAGAGCTCCTATTGGTGGGTTTGACACACATCCCCACTTCGTAGCTTAGCAACGTAGCCTATCTCTGGTGGAAAGGCACCCTAATTTTGCCCCTACCTTTAAATTTTTTATAATGAATGCTTTAATATATCAGTGTTTTACAGGTTCAAGGGCATCCGTGAAGGCGGCGTGTCAGAAAATGCAGCATACTATGTGTTCACCCACGCGGCTGATGGCGCTATTGACGCGTACCCGCTGCAAGAATGGTAACTATTACACTCATACTAATATTATAAATTCCAAAGTGTTTTCATTTGTTAGATTATCCTTCAATCACGCCGCAACAGAACAACCGATCAAAGGGATTTTTTGCATGGGTATATAGTTGACCTGGAGAGTGACATGGGCTACTTATTATCCCGGAAAATTAAGGAGCTCCTGTAGGAATTTAAAAAACTTATTCTACACAGATGAAGTCGCGGGCATACATTAAAGATCAGATTTTCACAGTATTTTCATGGCTTGGCATCTGAGAAATATACGAAAGGCCGACGCTTCTATGGCTCTGCCTTTCATATTACCACAGCATAAAGTATAAATTATGTTCACAATGGATCGGATCGACGCCCATGAAAATCAGCAGAACACAAACTCATTCAACAAACTCTCACATTTATGTCGAATCCTAACCTAACCTACAAGAATGAGACAAGTAAACGTAAATACAATGAATGTTTCAAAAATTGACACTCAGAACATTGAACAGTTCACAATCTGTCGACAGTTCACAATTTCGCTAGTTAGATTACAATCTAACGGATTTTGAAATCTTACGGTGACATATCCATCGGATGACTCTTAGAATGAACGGATCTGCTAAGACCACATAATAATGCTCAGAGTTCGTCGCACACCACTAGTGCCTACAACAAATAAACAACGATATATCTATAAATTCAATTGTATGAACAATGAGAGAACGTAACGACCTGTTTTAACTTTTAGTGCAATAACGCTTTATTTTAAGGTTTTTAGTGTATACTTAAATTTTGATTTCAGGTATAATTTCCAACCTATTCAGCGTTATAAGGCTTTGTCGGCTGAAGAGGCGGAGCAAGAATTTGGGAGGTAAAAAACTATTGTTAGCTGTTAAAAAAAATATTTTTACGTATAAAACAGTATTGTATACGACACAAATATTTGCCGTAACGTACTTCATTCCAGTGCAGTGTTTTGATATGCAATGACGGTAGGTTTTTATACAAAACCACAATATTGTTACAACTATAGGTATGTATTTCCCCGGGATGAAATATCAAATTTCATCAACATCGGTCATTACAGTATAGCAGGACAGATACACTTTCGCATTTATAATATTAGTATAGATCACGGTCTACATTGTAGACCATACTGTCTAAGTTATAAGTCCAATACATATTACATCTCAATTCAATTCAATTCAATTTATTTCAAACATGTAGGACATACAGGTGTCTCTTATGCTACGTCATGTTTTGACTCTACCACCGGTTCGGAAAGCAGATTCTGCCAAGAAGAGCCGGCAAGAAACTCAGCAGTTGCTCTTTTTTTTTTTTAAAAAACAATCTATTACAATACATAAATAAGTATGTAAGTTAAATAAAATACAATAGTGTAAGTTATTATACTATCCTGTGGGGAGCAGGACCCAAAGTCGGTTGCTTCCATACAACTTTGTCATTTTTTTTTTTTTTCTAACATCTAACAAAATGATTCTGCAGGAGTCTTACAAAACAGTAGCAAACTAGAAGATCTATTTTAACCGACTTCAAAAAAAGGAGGAGGTTCTGGATTCGTCGGAATCTTTTTTTTTTTTATATGTATGTTCCCCGATTATAATATTATAAATGCGAAAGTTTGGATGGATGGATGTTTGTTACTCAGGATTTTGACGACCTCCGTGGCGCAGTGCGTAGCGCTGTTGCCTTAACGTGCGGAGGTCCCGGGTTCGATCACCGGCAGGGTAAATTTGGAAATTTATAATTTCTGAATTTTCCCTGGTCTGGCCTGGTGGGAGGCTTCGGCCGTGGCTAGTTACCACCCTACGTTCCGGTACGATGCCGTGTAGAAACCGAAGGGGTATGGGTTTAATATAACTGCCGTGCTCCTAACAGGTTAGCCCGCTACCATCTTAGACTGCATCATCACTTACCATCAGGTGAGATCGCAGTCAAGGGCTAGCTTGTAGTGGATAAAAAAAAAACAGAGACCCAATTGTCTAAGCAAATCGAATCCATTTGACAGCTTAAAACGTATTACTCGAACTGTTTATGGAGTTCACACATGCTTTTTGACGTGCAGGCATCTATGGACTTCTTAAACAGGTCGAATTATACGTTTGACAAGCGATTACGATTTCCTTACACAATTGGGAGCCAGGCCAGAAAAACTAAATGGCTTTGATGAAATTTGGCACAGGGATAGATTATAGTCTGGAATAACACGTAGGGCTACTTTTTTTCTCGTAAAATAAAGAGTTCCCGCGGGAACAAAAAAACCTCTATCCACGTGGACGCGGATATATTTTCTACGAATTTACGAAATTCGGTCACAACAACTGCAGACAACAGATTCAACAGACTCAACTGATCGTTTCTCTGATGGAGTACGTTGGTGTGTGGTCAGGCGCAACAAGGTGATCAACTATTTCTCGCTGATGCTGCGCAAGCGCATGTGCGGCGACGGCGCGCCTGACGACCCCGACGACCCCGACGACAAAAAGACCAAGGGCGGAAAGGCCAAGAAGGGTGAGTGTATTATATTACCCAACTAGCGGATTTATGCCTGCGACTTCGTCCGCGTGAAATATTTTTTTAATTCCCACGGGAACTCCTTGATTTTCCGGGATAAAAAGTAGCCTGTGTCACTCTCCAGGTCCTCAGCTGTACTCATCACGTCGACCCGTTGCTCTGTTGCGACGTGATTGAAGGACAAACCAACAAACAAACACTTTCACATTTATGATTGTCTACGCCAATTTGCGTAGGCGGCCAATGCGTATGTGTAATGTGTGTAAGATGCGGCCAACAATGTTCGAAAGTTTAAATAAGGCGTATGGACTATTGTCTATTATTTAGTCTATTAGTTACAATCTATTTACTTTATGGTCAAAAGGTGTAAAACCCAATTTCAAATTAAAATAGCTGTTACTCCACTGGAAGAATTGCGTTTGATTGAACCTTTCCACTTACCAAATCAAACATTTAGAGGATCCGCCAATCGGACCCTCGTGTGGCTATTTAAATAATAGCCAATGATATTAGTATGGAGTATGATGCTATTAGGATAAAAAAATAGGTTTATCTCTTTTCCTCTTATAATACAATCATTGGAGAGAAAAGGATAGAATACTAACTATCATTCTAATGGAATCTGGATATGATAGTACTGTCCCACAAACTTAGTGACTCGATTTCAGCGTCGCTAGTAGGTAGGTATATATTAAAAATAAAATGAAAATAAACAGGCATAAAAATTAATTCCAATTTTGGCCACCAAGCCAAATAAGTCGGTGGGACTGTACCGACATATACTTGTCCAATGTGAAGACCGTCGCTATATTGAAAACGTCAAACTTAAACTGATTTCTTTATAGCCCAGCTTATTTTAACTTTGTAATTAAAACATTGAAATTAAAAATACAAACCAATTAACTTAAATGAAGCTGGTTTTATGAACGGTTCTAGTAAATAAAACGCGCATATGGCTTAACACCAAGGCATTAAAATTTAATTTCGAATGTAGTATATTTATATGTTCGCGAGCATGTCTATGAGCTACATTTTTACCCCCTTATCAAAAAGTGCTCAACGCGCCTAAAAAAGTTTTCACTTCAAAAAATTAAAATATAAACCTTAAAACTAAGGCATTAAAGTTTAATTACGAAAGTAGTATATTTATATATGAAGACCTTTTGTCTTCGTAACAATGCAAGCATGTCGGTCACGGTCACGCGAATCCACAAGTTTACCGCCTGCCAAAAAGATCAACGCGGCTAAAGAAATCCTCACTTCAAAATCTGATCTTCTTCGTCGTATCTCTGCAGTTGCGGCGCCATTGTAGGACAGCGAAATAAACACACTTTCGCATTTACATTACTAGTACATACTCGTATATGTAGACTATGTACGCCCCGATAAAACATGGCAGCCCAAATCAAGCTATGCTGATTGTTGTGGCGGCCATTTTGACCCACGACGGAACGCAAACTGTATATTATGTGTTTGTGTGTTTGTTTGTGCACTTTTTCATGTTTTTTTTTAAATTGTGAGATAGGCTTGCGCTTGACGACAATCATGCTTATTGCAAAGCAATGATGAGGTCTAGGTTGGAACGCGCTTGCCTAGAAGATGCCTATTCACTCTTGCCTTGAAGGTACCTAAGTTATCTACCTACCTACCTAGCGGTTCGGATCAGAAACGTCGAGCAAAAGCGTTTCGTGCGGGCAGATTGGACATCAACCACATAAGGATGCCAACGCAGACGGTTTCTGTTCTGTGGTAGAACGAGAAAGGAAGAACGGGGAGTTTATAGTTGCAACTTGATTGTAGACCTGAAGATATCGGAGATGGACGAATGGATCGACTCCGACGATGACTCGTCCGACTCAGAGGCCGGCGAGAAAGAGAAGGACGAGGAAGAAGCCGCCGCTAAGAAGAAAAAGAACAAAAAAGGTTAGCTATTTATATTTATTAAATCAGAGTTTTGTTCTCAAGATATCTCCTTCATCATGAGATAAGTGTTACAGAAGCGTAAGATTGTGATTATAGTGTGTTACTAGCTGACGCCCGCGACTTTGTCCGCGTGGGTTGAGGTTTTTGGTTTCCGCAGGAACTCTTTAATTTTCAGGGATAAAAAGTAGCTGTTTTATTCCAGACTAAAGTCTATCTCTGTGCCAAATATCATTCAGATCCGTTCAGCCGTTGAGGTGTGATTGAGTAACGAACATCCATCCATCCAAAGCTTCGCATTTATAATATGTATTAGTATTTAGTATAGATTTAAAAAGGAACCTCTTTTCTTGGAAGTTGGTTAAAAAGACTTATTTGCATAGTGTTACAGCTTAGTTTACTATGCTATAATAATAATAATAATGATATAATATTTATTGTGATATTTATTATTGAATATTTCACTTTTTTTTAATTATCCATACTAATATTACAAATGCGAAAATGTGTCCGTCTGCTAGCTTTCACGGCCCATCTGTTCAACCGATTTTGATGAAATTTGGCATAGGGATAGTTTGTATCCCGGGGAAGGACATAGGCTACATTTTATCCCGAAAAATTAAAGAGTTCCTGTGGAAATAAAAATCTTAATCCACGCGGACAAAGTCGCGGGCATCATCTAGTAATTTGTATTTCTTTATTGAAAACAATACAATAGAACTTAAAGCTAGCTAGCCTTACCTAATAACTATATAAATTAAGCCCGTGTGGAATGGTGGCAGCTGCATTTTCGCGCTGGACAGCCAGGCTTATCCTTTGCGCAAAAAATGAGCTAGCCCTTCTGTCACCAATAGTGGATTGAGTAACAGACATCTATCCATACATCCAAACTTCGGCATTTATAATATTAGTACCTATAGATTTCATTCTGTATAAACTGATTTTGTTTCGAATTGTTTCACGACAGCTAAAGGAGCACGTAAGTTCATATTTAGCTTTATACACGCCGTAGAGTAGAGTTTGAAACCATGAATCATTACTAAAATGTTACCCTCAAGTATCATCATAGCAATAAAGCAACTATGCAATAATAAATTGTAATCTTCTCTTAGCTTTAAACAACAAGAAGAAGAAGAAGAAAGTAGAGGACGAAGCGTACGAGGAGAGTGACGACGGAGACGAAGAGGGCAGAGAGAGAGACTACATATCGGACTCGTCTGAGAGGTAATCTAGCTGTGACTAACATAGATATATAGAACTTAAAAAAAAAGAGACAAACATATATATGTCACCGTAAGATTGTAAAATCCGTTAGATTATAATCTAACGGTTTCTATCCCGCGAGATTGTAAACTGTCGAAAGATTGTGAACCTTTCAATGTTCTGAGTATTAATTTACGAAATATTTATTGTATTTACGTTTTCTTGTCTCTTTCTTCTACAGTTTGCGCGCGAGTTGAATGCAGACTAAATTTAAGTGTCACTTGTCACAAAAATCCACCGTTCAATGGCTTTTAAAATTTGTTTTATGTTATCCTGTTGGTGTATGGGGTTCCGGAAAAATTTTGTATCATCCGCGAATAATGAGAATGGGAGACATAACATTTTGCAAATCCGTTAAGAATAACGTGAACAATATTGGTCCCAGTACAGAGCCTTGCGGCACACCACTACGTACCGGACGGGTATTTGATAATTTATCGCCAACCCTCACACGGAATTTTCGATCGTTTAGAAAGTCGCTGATCCAGACAAGCAGTTTACCACGTATGCCAAGGTGTTCTAGTTTATGAAGTAGTCGACGGATTGCAAATCAATGCTTTGCTCAAATCAAGTTTTTTCAAATGCTTTCTCATAGTCAAGATAGATAATATCAGTTGGTTGACGTTTGTGCCAATTTAATATCCACTCTCTATCATCAGGGTAAATTTAAAAGGAAGCGCCAAATATTATTAGAGTTTAATAGGTTTGAGAAATAAACAAGGAAAGAAAACATTCATCATTTTTAACTCGGCATACTTCACTTCATCAACATTTGCTACATTCATACCATACCCTATGCCTACACCAGCGCCGTAGTGGGAGTTTTTTGAACTGTTATTTATTGGACACTTGCAACCATTGGACACTTTTTCAACTTTTCTCCCATAAGAGATGACACTCCTTCCTTCTACACTCCCTAGATAGAATACAAGTTTTATTTATCTCATTTTCTCGTAGGCTACTTTTCTGAAGTTTCACTTCTGTCGTCACACAACTAACCGAGGATGTAAATTTTAGGTCTTTTGGAAGACTTTATTTAATAATTAATCAGTTAGAAATAATTTATTTTTGATATAGGCATCATGAATCATCCCTATTGAATTTATTTTTTGTTTCCGCAGCGAATCTGACCACGAAAACAAAACAAACAAGGAGTTGAAGGGAGTCGCGGAAGAAGACGCGTTAAGGTTAGTCATTTTGGTCTCTATACCTTGAGTTGACAACACTGCTATAATCATATATTTTATCATGTTTTACTTGGATTTGCCTCAAATTATACTATAGTTGCCCTACTCTTGATACTTCCCCGCAAAGCACAAATTACTGCAACATTTTCAGATCTTATAAAACAATACGCAGACCTATTAGATTTTAGTGGCGTGTTTTAGTGCCCTTAGTGACCTTATCAATTAACTAGCTGATGCCCGCGATTTTATCCGCGTGGTCTAAGTTTTTTTTTATTCCCGCGGGAACTCCTTAATTTTCCGAGGTAAAATGTAGCCTATGTCACTTTCCAGGTCTTCAACTATACCCATGTTAAAACTAACGTTGATCCGTTGCTCCGTTGCGACGTCATTGAAAGACAAACCAACAAACAGACGCACTTCCGCATTTATAATATTAGTATGATTAGTTCAAAACTGTTTCTTGTGGCTGAGTTTGTTGTGGGCTCTTCTTAGCCCAGGGTGCGTTTGGAACCCTCGTAGCTTTAGTTTTAAGATACCGTAACCACCATTATAATTTATAAGTTTTACAGATATTTTTACAGATAGATAAAATCTACAGTTGCAAAATATAATCAGCCTGTATGCTTGGACGTTCCTCGATGCACAAAACCGGTTTGGCGTTATCTATAGTCTTGCACGATACGATGTTACTTACTAAGGGTGCACGATTAAAAAAGGCATCAAAAACCGCTAAGGGCATGGGCGCGGAAGTCTACAATCGTATACCCCTAATAATTAGAGATGCACCCAGTTTAACAAATTTTAAAAATAAACTGAAGACCTGGCTTGTCGAGAGGTCCTTCTATAGCTACAATGAATTCTTAGATTCTAAAATTATATAGCATTATTATAAATTATAATACAATTTTCTAACTTATAATAGTTTATTGAAAACGACAGTTATTGTTAGTATATAGTATAATTATATACAATATTTTTTGTAACATGTATAATATTATTCAAAATGACTTGTAAACAAAAATTTACCAATAAATTGACTACTGACTACTGACTACTCGAATGTAGACGCGCGCTCCATTCATTGAAATACGTTAATTACACCGACCAACTTTTTTACTGATTATAGTTAAGTTTTAGTATTATGATAATGTGATGTTTTAGGTTATTGGTTTGTATAAGTTATTTTTTAGATAGTTGTTTATGAGGAATGTGCAACGTCCACATAAACTCATGAGAGTTTCAGGACGTGAAGATGAAATTTGTAAAAACCTATTTTTGGCTAATAAAGAATTAAAAAAAAAAAAAAAAAGTAACTGGACGTCAGTAAGTGTACAGTGTACCTAAATTGAGTAAATATATTTTGACTTTAAATTTGACGTTTCTAAATCTGTTAATAATAATTTCAGTCTGAAATGGAGTAAGTTAAAAAAACTGACGTGGTATAGGTATAGGTGATTGTATTCAATAAGCAATGCTCTTATTCAGAAAACTCCTAACATCAGACGAGGACAGCGAAGACGAACAGGAACAGAAGCAGGAGTCGGAGCAAGAGGACGAGCCCACCAAGGAGGGGGAGGAGAGAGCCAGCAAACTCACCAAGAAGAAGAAGAAACCTGACGAAGCCAAGAAAGGTAACTATACATGTCGTCAGGGTCGAGGGTATTTTTGGATACATTCCAAACTAAGCTTTATTTTTAAATCCATGCTATCCATAAACAAAATGCGAAAGTGTGTCTGTCTGTCTGTGTGCTACAATACATGTCATACATGTCAGGGTCGAGGGAATTTTTGGATACATTCCAAACTAAGCTTTATTTTTAAATCCATGCTATCCATAAACATATTATAAATGAGAAAGTGTGTCTGTCTGTCGGTCTGCTACGACTTTAACAGTCCATCTTTTCAACCCATTCTGATGATAATAGTGATAGGTTGCATCGAGGGGAAGGACCATAGGCTACTTTTTATCCCGGGAAATTAAGGAGTTCCCGCGGGAATTTAAAAATCTTAATTCACGCGGACGAAGTCGCAGGCTCATCTAGTTTGTAATAAATTTTGGGTTTCAGTGTTTTGTTTTCAGTATGCCAATTTAATCCATTTCACTCCATTAATGAAATCTCCTTAATCTCCTTAACTTCTGCTAATCCTAAGGATGCCTGGCAGAGATCGCTGCTAAGCGATAAGGCCGCCTTTTTGTATTCTACTTCCTTCTGTGTATTAGTGTTCCTTAATTATAATTTTTTTTTTGTGTTGTGGTGTACAAATAAAGTGTAAAATAAATAAATAAAATAAATAAATAATGTTCTTAGGACTTGAGAAAGTTTTAAGTATGACTCACACCAAAGTTGTAGGGGATACAATGGATACGTTTTCTTACTAATAAATTAATAATGTTTATATGACTATATTTAGTGTAAAAACGAGAAAATACAACAGTGGCGTCCCCAAGCAGGTTTCTTATTTTTATGGTCAGACAATATTTCTTTCAGAATTACCAAGATTTCTAAAGATTTGCCGATTTAAATGCCCGCTTCGCGTTTACGTTAAGGTTAACTGTTTTTTTTTTTAAATAATTTATTGTGTTTCAGATTCGAGCAGCGAGTTCAGCTCGGACTCGGACACAGATCCAGAGAGCAGCAACAAGAAATCGAAGAAGTCTAAAAACGGAACGGACAAAAATGCTGGTAAGGTAAACGTCCATTTATTAATGATTATTTATTGGAACGAAGTTCTTTATAGGACGATGCGGAGGGGTTCCCTAGCCGGGTTCCGGGATAGTTCCCTAGCCGGTCCATACAAACGTAATACCAAAATAATTTGAAATTCGAGAATATTTCCACAATATTATCTAGGTCCCTGGATAATTATTTTTTCAAAATACTTTCCTAAAATTAAATGTAAGCACATTGCGTTTTGCATGTTTTTACAAAATAAATGTCATATTTTCTCCTTATTTGTTTCATATATCTCACGTATTAATTGATCAGGAACATATATATTGTCAAGTGACAGAATAACAACACGAAGTTAAAAACACAACAATTTTTCATTCATCATTTTTGGTATTCACGCAACAAGACTAAATGTATAACATATTCTGTACGCTCATAATGTTATCGCGCTTGCACGCGATCATGTGTCATCAGCCAAATAGAGATAGCAATATTCCCGGAAATTTATATTTGCGGTTCGAATAGAAGTTGCCAGCGGCGTTCGCCGGCCTCTTAACACTAAAGCATTAAAGTTTAATTTCGAATGTAGTATATTTATATTTAAGTCTTCGTAACAACGCGAGCATGTCGGCGACATGCATGTCGATGACGCTGCGAATCCACATTTTTATCCCCTACCAAAAAGTACTCAACGCGGCTAATGAAGTTTTCAGTTCAAAAAACCTGAATAATTATTTTCTTTTTACCTCGACTAGATCTTGAAATTAATATTTATGTAATAAGGAACTTCGTTCCTATCCCACGACACCACACGTTTTTTTATTCATACACTATTATTATTTATAACTGCCTCGTTGGTCTCGACGAGGTCCCGGGTTCGAGTCCCGGGTCGAGCCATAATTAAGTATTGGGTTTTTATGTGTTGTGTACTTATTGTAACATTGTTTTTTTTAAGAAAAGAGCAACTGTTGAGTTTCTGGCCGGCTCTTCTCAGTAGAAAGCTTTCCGAACCGGTGATAGAGTCTTGACGTATCATAAGTGACACAAGTTGTCCTACGTGAAATAAATATATTATCATTTATCGTATTTTATCAGGCGGTGCGAGTGGGTCCGGTAGCGCGAACACGTCTAGAGCGAGCACGCCCACGCCCTCGGCCGCCATGGCCGCCGTCGCTGCGGCCAACGCGGCCAACGCCAACCAGCCGCCCTCCAAGCGGCCCAAGCTCGACGCCTCCTACACGTGAGTATACAGCGACACGCCCTCGGCGGCCATGGCCGCCGTCGCTGCGGCCAACGCGGCCAACGCCAACCAGCCGCCCTCCAAGCGGCCCAAGCTCGACGCCTCCTACACGTGAGTATACAGCGACACGCCCTCGGCGGCCATGGCCGCCGTCGCTGCGGCCAACGCGGCCAACGCCAACCAGCCGCCCTCCAAGCGGCCCAAGCTCGACGCCTCCTACACGTGAGTATACAGCGACACGCCCTCGGCGGCCATGGCCGCCGTCGCTGCGGCCAACGCGGCCAACGCCAACCAGCCGCCCTCCAAGCGGCCCAAGCTCGACGCCTCCTACACGTGAGTATACAGCGACACGCCCTCGGCGGCCATGGCCGCCGTCGCTGCGGCCAACGCGGCCAACGCCAACCAGCCGCCCTCCAAGCGGCCCAAGCTCGACGCCTCCTACACGTGAGTATACAGCGACACGCCCTCGGCGGCCATGGCCGCCGTCGCTGCGGCCAACGCGGCCAACGCCAACCAGCCGCCCTCCAAGCGGCCCAAGCTCGACGCCTCCTACACGTGAGTATACAGCGACACGCCCTCGGCGGCCATGGCCGCCGTCGCTGCGGCCAACGCGGCCAACGCCAACCAGCCGCCCTCCAAGCGGACTAACTAAAGTGATGATCCTATACTTGCGCTGTGAGACCTTGCGTAATTTCATGATTCTATGTCAACAAGTGTCCTAACCGGCCGTATTAGACTAAGAGATAGCTGCACTTTTTGTAACTATCGCCAGGAAGGCTGATTCAGTATAAGGTGGGTTTAGGTCTCTCCACTGATGACGATAGTGAAAGTCTGCCCGCATGCTGATGGGCTTTTAACTAGATATGGCCGCTCAAAGACGTGTTAAGGTTACCAAAAATGAACCATAACAAGAAAGCCTGATTCTTGTACAGTATTTAAGTATGCGCAGTACCTATGTAAACAGTATAAAAAGTGACGTTATGCATCGGGCCTTTCACTAGATATCAATTCTCAAAGACATTTTCTAATAAATATTATGGAAGCGCAAAATTAATTGCTATACTATTCTTATTGCACTTGAAGATTAGCGCCAGTCCGCATGGATTAAGGTTTTTTGTTTCCAAATATTGTTTTATTTTTTATTTTTTTGTTTCCCGCGGAAATTTAATTTTCCGAGATAAAAAGTAGATGGACATTCCCCGGGATATAACCTACGTCTATACACAATTTCATCAAAATCGGTTAAACAGATGGGCCGTGAAAGCGTAGCAGACAGACAGACAGATACACTTCCGCATTTATTATATTAGTATGGACTTGTTGTGTTGTAAAGTTTGGTAGGTTCCAATAATTGTTTAAGTACACCGTATAACAAGAGGGACTTCCAATTATCATTGTCTTCCAGCGAGTGCGGCGTAACCGAAGAAGCGGTCCGGCGGTACTTAGCCCGGAAACCGATGACCACAACCGAACTGCTCACCAAGTTCAAATCCAAACGCACGGGCGTCAGTTCGGAGCGCCTCGTAGAGACCATGACGCAAATCCTCAAGAGGATTAATCCCGTCAAGCAAAATATCAACGGCAAAATGTATCTCAGCATCAAACCCTCGTGATGAAATGTAAATATTATGTATTATGCAATAAAATTTGATTTTGTTTTAAGATTTTCGCTTTTCATTTGTTGAACGTATTGGCTCATAAATCATATTATAAGATACATCAAACGTTTAGGTAACTTTATGAACATGCAATATGAGATGATTGTGATGACAAAACTTACACAGGGTTTTTTATCTACAATAATTGCTGCTTTCTCAAACAATTAAAACATTGATTAAGCTCAAATCCAAACGCACCGGCGTCAGTTCGGAGCGCCTCGTAGAGACCATGACGCAGAGCCTGAAGAGGATTAATCCCGTCAAGTAAAATATCAACGGCAAAATGTTTTGTTTTTATTGCGTGATAGGCTTGCGCTTGACGACAATCATGCTTAGTGCAAAGCAATGATGAGGTCTAGGTTGGGACGCGCTTGCCTAGAAGATGCCTATTCACTCTTGCCTTGAAGGTACTTAAGTTATAAGTGGCAGGAAACACGTGCGCTGGGAGGGTGTTCCACACCCTAGCGGTTCGTATCAGAAACGTCGAGCAAAAACGCTTCGTGCGAGCAAATTAGACGTCAACCACATAAGGGTGCCAACGCTCACGGTTTCTCGCTGTATGTATCTCAGCATCAAACCCTCGTGATAAAATGTAAATACTTACCTACGTATCATGCAATAAAACTTGGTTAAGATTTTTGCTTTTCATTTGTTGAACGTAAATCACAAAAAATGTTTTTACCTATGTCCAGTATAGACTTTGAAACCATCCAACCGATATGCCACAAACCGGTTTCATTAGAAAGGCAATAATGCGAACATGTTTTTTTTTCTGCTTTCTCAAACAAAGTTCAAATAATAAACGCACGGGGCTCAGATCGCGTATGACTTCCAGTCGGTTTTTTTTTTGAGATAGGCTTCGCCTAACGACAATCATGCTTGGTGCAAAGCAATGATGAGGTCAAGGTTGGAACGCGCTTTCCTAAAAGATGCCTATTCACTCTTGCCTTGAAGTCGGAATAGTCTTGTCCTGAAATTGTAGTACATATCATTAGACCATTTTACGGTATGACTATTGCTACCTAGATACGGTACTAATTAATTCTCCCTCCGAGCTGGATTGATATTTCTAAATAAAATAAGTAGAACGTGAATTATATTTTTATTTTAAAAACAATGTACCAGAAAATTATTATAATTAATTCAGACTTGTTACTTACATTTTGCATGTTAAAAATATATAGAAACTTTACTTAGAATTGAAATAATAAATGTTATTAAAACTAAAATAATTGAAATAGTAAAATGTTATTATATAATAAATGATTTAACTCATGTTCAAAACTCTGTTTCAAAAATAATATATATTATTTACGGAATAAGTTGCAAATCATTGTTATCTATCTATTCGCTATCATAACAAACAAAAAATAAATATGTTGGTGGGCACGGGAGTGCCGCCGCCAAGTCGAGCAAACAATCATGGTCTAGCTTAATCTAAAACAACGTTAAAATAATTATACAACTTCTATTAAAATTGACGCTATATCACAGAATATTTTTAAGTATAAATAGGTCTTTTAGGTAGTAACTTAATATTTTAATTCTTACTGTGCTAAGGTGTAAAAATAGTGCAATCTTTGAATAGTGGATATTTCTGTTTTCCTATCTGAGTATTGCTATTATTATTTGTGCAACCAACGACCTTAAAGGTAGTTTATGTACTATTCAAATAGAAAAATAACACTCGCATGTTGAATAGGTACAATTTTATATTTGGAAATTTAAGTATGATTGAAGGCCATCAAACGACAGGCAGATCCAAATTTTAAAAGTTTGGGATACAACAAAAAACCTTGATCTAGAAATACTAATATTTTTACACATTTTAATAAAGGTTTTAATGTAAATAGTGCGTTTAAGTGTTAGAATGACTGGGATTTTGAAAATCCTGGATCTACCCAGCTCCTTTTGCTACAAAGTCCTCGATTGACATAGTAGGCCTAACCAACCTAACTTAAGCATAGTTTTTGTCAGAGTAGAAGAATAATTTTAATTCTAGTACTTTTTGATTTATAATAATTGATCTTGTTAAGTTTTTTGTGATCTGAATAATTTGAGTAGGATAACGACAGACCTACCTACGTCGTATTTAAAAATAGTTAATTTAACTATAAGTACGTCACTTGTAGTGAAAAAAGCGCATAGATCCCGGCATAGGCCAAAACTCCTCTTTTCCAACTTTACTGGAACTTTTTAATTATATCTATATGTCACCATAAAATTGTAAAACTATCTAAATAATTCTATCTCGCGAGATTGTAAACTGTCGAAAGATTGTGAACCGTTCAATGTTCAGAGTATTAATTTTTGAATTTTTTATTGTATTTACGTCTTCTTGTCTTTTTCTTGTACAGTTCGCGCGCGAGTTGAATGCAGAGTAAATGTATGGTGACGCATACATTTACTCTGCATTCAACTCGCGCGCGAACTATAGGTTAGATTAGGATTTGACATAAATATCCAGGTAGTGCATTTAGGTTCTAGGGGGTTAAACCTAATAGTTTACAATTTACCGAAAAATAATGCGTTAAATTGTAAGCAGTATGTTACGGTTCACAATCTGTCGACAGTTTACAATCTAACGAGATAAAAAGCGTTAGATTACAATCTAACGGTTTTTACAATTTTACGGTGACATATATATTGTAGTCATAATGCGTGTGTACAATTTTTACATACTGAACATATTTTTATGTAAGTTTGTAAGCACATTATTATACACTAGGTATTCTGTTCCTTACGTTAGTTTAATTAATTAGTTAGTTCGGCCAAATCGGCCACCTGGCGGGCGGTAAAATTTGTACCATTTTTGTACAAAAAATTAAAACTGTTAAGTTATCAATGCTTTTGATTTTTCATTTTCTTCTGGACTTTCGACTTCCAAATCTTCCGCTTTTCTGTAAAAAATAATATTAACTACTTATTTACAAATTATTATGTATTAAGATGGGCTCTTCTCCTCCTCTCCTTGGGCATATTTTTCCACATGATTTAGGCAAGTATTCGGAATTTATACAAAACTACCGCGGAATGAATGACCTAATTTCAAAAGGTTATAGTCCGAGATCCGCATATACCCCGACCTTCACCGAGCTGGTTAATGGATGAAACCTACTTTTTATTTTTATTTAATCTTACTTCTTACTTAATATTATAAATGCGAAAGTTTGGATGTATGGATGTCTGGATGTATGGATGGATGTTTGTTACTCAATCACGCCCCAACAGCTGAACGGATCTGGATGAAATTTGGCACAGAGATAGATTATAGTCTGGAATAGCACATAGGCTACTTTTTATCCCGGAAAATTAAAGAGTTCCCGCGGGAACCACAAAACCTCGATCCACGCGTACGAAGTCGCGGGCATTCGCTAGTAATAGATAAATACGCCTAAAATAGGCTGACTATTGACAAAATCCGGTGCAAACTATTAAATCATGCTATATATATTATATTATAGCATTGGATACAATAAACTTGTCAAAAAAATATATTTTAAAATAGCCTGGACCGGATTTTGATAGTCAACCTACTGTAGGCGTATTTATCTAGTATTAAATACATATAAGTAAAAAGTAGTTTTCATCCATTAACCAGCTCGGCGAAGGTCGTTCTACACAGGGATCTTAGGCTATTATTAAGATAATTAATCAGCCAAGGATGTTAAAGGTTGTGTGAGTAGACTTTCTTAAGGTCTCAATATTCTTACCCGCAAAGCGTATAGCTAGAGACGATCTTCTCGCCCTCCTCAATAGTTTGTGGCATTTGCATGCCATTCGTCTCTGGTAACAGCAAGCTGACTGTGCTCCCGACGAGTGCTATCAGTCCCAATATGAGAAGCGGTAGAGATCTCCATAAACGTTCCTAGAAAAATATCATCATGAAGAGTTATATGATGCCTACCTTGACATATCTAACAATAATAAATTTACATTACAGAGTCTTTTTTTTTAAATTATTTGTCTGAGTTAATTAAAATGATATAAAACAAGTAAATCTAATGGCTAATGGTCATGGTTATGGCTTTATTTAAAAAATAATTTTATGCCATTAGTGTTTGAACTGGATTTCAGGCATATAATATGAGCACTTAAGATTGCAAAAACCGTTAGATTGTAATCTAACTAGCGAAATTGTAAACTATCGACAGATTACAATTTAACGCATTATTTTTCGGTAGATTGTAATCTGTTAGGTATATTAACCCGATATAACCAAGAAAACGTAAATACAATGAATATTTCAAAAATTGAAACTCAGAACATTGAACGGTTCACAATCTGTCGACAGTTTACAATTTCGCTAGTTAGATTACATTAATGTAACGGTTTTTACAATCTTACAGTGACATATATAACTATTAACTACATAAATATACTCATAGACGAGTCCTACGTGGTCGGATGTGTGCCTAGTGGGAGATTTATGAGCAGAATTTATCCATAGAGAGGGGCTTACCGAGTAAACAATGTAGGGTGAGACGAGCGTGGCCACGTACCCGCTCACGTGGATGAGCGATGTGCCGGACGCGCGCACCGGCGTGGGCAGCAGCTCAGCCGACCACTGGATGGCGGCGTTGTATGACATGTTGATCAGGAACCGCGCCATTATCGCTAGTGTCACTTGCGGTATACCTGGGGGAAGATAAAAACTTTCAAAAGGTGCACATATATTATGCTTTATTTGGTGTGTACAGAAAATATGCAAAGTTCTTCTAAGCTGTATCTAAGCCACAGTAAGAGAGACTCAGTGGAAAGTGATAGATATATCATTACATTGTAGCTTTTTGGTGATCAAGTTTCAGGCTCAGCCTTTCAGAAAATTGAGAGATCTGAGGTCAAATTTGGACGTTAGAAAATCTCCACTTTGAAAGCTCCCCATTTCGTCAATTTAAGGGGAAAAATTAAAAAAAATATTTTTGGACTCTATTCCTAATTATCTTTAAAATGATAGGTATACCACAACCATATGTAACGCTATAAAAAATATTTTACTTCGCATTCGCTTCTATGAGAACCCCTTTGAAATAAAGGTTTTATAACTTTTTAAGCCATATTCGGCGGGAAGCCAAAGGTTTACATATTATATTTAAATTTGAAGTAATTACGTCCAGTAGGTAATTCTGAAGTTATAAGGCTCTGACAGACGGACGGACGGACTAGTGCAAATTCGCTAAAGTAGACTCAGAGGCCTTCGCTTCACTCGGTCAATTACCAGCTGCCACACATGAAAATAAAATACTTGTCCAAACATGAGAAAATGTTTAAAAAAAATACCTTTGGGTACAAATGCAGCGACTAGAATAAGAACTCCCGAGGTGAGCATCGGCCCGCATGTCAATATTCTTCGGCCCCATCTGGAAGCAGAGTTAACAGAAAAATATTTAAAGGATTTTTTTTTCATTTTAAACTTTAAAGCATAGAAGACCGTATCTCATAAATAATATTAATTATAACAAGAAATCCCCTAATAAGCTTCTGAAAACCAGGCGATTTGTGTTGCAACCTTCACAGAATCCTACAGCTTTGTCAAACATTTTTTTACTCCATAACAAGTGCTCGGATACATGGAAGAGGTATCTATGGCTTCTGCGTACTCGAAAATCAAACGAGATACTCCCCCATTCATAGAAATTGGGATCCGCTTATTCAATAGGGGGTCTTCTTGGCTCTATCATCTTGTAAATATTCAAAAGATTATAATGGTTTATCGTCGCTTTCTTTTTCACAGCCGGCACCCACTGCACGCACTGAGCTGAAAATTATTGGCCTGTTCCGCTAGTCCCCACCAATTCTGCTTTTTCAATAATCTTTTGAAAAGTACCTACGGATGAATGGACAACAAGTTGGTATACATTCCTTACTCCAATGCTCTAAATATTGGAAAATAAGTTTTCTAGAGCATCTTGGTTGAAGTATAAGGTAGATAGATAAGAAGCATAAGGTCGATCATCGCTATTCGATGACTACGTCACATGACAAAAAGGTTACTCACTTGTCCAAAACGAAAGTCAACAGCGTGACCGAAGGAATCTCCGTAGCGGACGTCAGGGTGAAGGTGAAGAAGAAATCGAAGCCGAGGCCCTCGGACATGGGCACCAGCCCGTCAGTTTTTCTCACTTATAAGGTCGACATTCGATGACTTAACTAAGTACGTCACATGAAAAAAAGGTTACTCACTTGTCCAAAACGAAAGCCAACAGCGTGACCGACGGAATCTCCGTAGCGGACGTCAGGGTGAAGGTGATGAAGAAGTCGAAGCCGAGCCCCTCGGACATACGCACCAGCCCGTCGAAGATGGCCGCACACGCCATGTAGACGACCACCATGATCAGAATCATCTTACGGAGGGGGCCGCTTTTGAATACGTCCTTGATTGACTCGTTTGTCTGTCTGGTTTGACTTGCTGACACCTGTGGGATTAAAGAAAAACTACCACGTCTGCAAGATCCGCGAATTAAAACTAATGATAAAAAAGTGCGCGTGAGCAATTCACACACGGCAGAAGTGAAACTTCAGAAAAGTAGCCGTAGCAGAGAATGAGATAAATATAACTTATATTCTATCTCATTCTCTCGCAGGCTAAACCCTATTATGAATATATTTGTCTCCTATTGGTGTCGCTTTTTCGTTTCATCGAATTTTCAAATCTCAACGATTCTAAAGAAGTTTCACTGATATATGACAGCCGTGTTGGTATAGCGAGTTAGTGCTTTGGTGATCATGGGACCCCGTCCATGATTGGCAATAGAATTGACATGTTGTCTATGTCAAAATAAAATTATTTTTGGTGGTACGAGTAGTTAAATAGAGGATCTTCCAAAAGACGTAATATTCACGTCCCCTGTTAGTTTTAAGTTTGATAACCATTTTCTGCTTTCGATAAAAGTACCTTAAAAACTTCTTCGAATCTTGATGACGTCACAAGCAACTACTTCACTAAGCGCGCCTTTTGACGTTTCAAATAAAGCTGCTTGCGTCTAACCATTTTGGTGATCTACTATCACCGTTCCTGAAAATGACCGCAAACATTGTGCGAACACGATGTAACTAACACTTACAATAAATTCATCCATAACGTCGTCCGGAACTTTTGTCCCGTTGACCTTTTCAAATCTCCTTATAACTTTGACTGCGTCATTGACACGTCCTCGAGATGAGAGCCACCTGAAATTTATTTATTATTTGTTACTATTTTTGGTCCTTCGAACCGGGTATTCTTTTCCGATAGTCCTCAGTTTTGTTTCAGAACTTTATAAATGTTTTTTTATAGTTAAAAATTGGGCACGTTTTGTTTAGCTTACCTAGCACTCTCAGGCACAGTGAAAGGCACAGCAATCACCAGCAGGAAGGGGACAGTGGTAGCCCACAGCAGCTTCCGCCAGTCACCGATCCACAGCGCGAGCCACGGCAGCATGAGACATCCTCCACCGAAGTAGAGCGCAATCGATAGATTCGCCACCCATGTCCGGTAACGAGGACCTACGTATTCTAACACTGAAATAGAAAACTACTTTGAAATATTGATAGACCTATCTCTTTGGCAAATTATCTTCTTAATATTATATAAAAGAAAAGGTGACTGACTGACTGACTGACTAATTTATAAACGCCCAGCTCAAACCACTGAGCGGATCGGCTTGCAATTTGGCATACTGATAGCTATTATGACGTAGGCATCCAGTAAGAAAGGAATTTTGAAAATTCAAGACCTAAAGGGCTAGGCTTTGAAAGTATGAAAATAGAACCTAACCTGCAGCCAAAAGTTAGTCATAGAATATGGATGAGGTGAGCTAGAGCAACTGAAGAAGGAATAGTGTGAATTCCAACGTTTGCGATGGATGGGATATGCAGAGCTGATGTCGCCCAGTGGAGGACAAAGTGATGAGCAACGAAGAAATACCCAAAGGAAGATCTGGAATAAGATGGATTGATTGGTTTGGAAGAAAAAATCAAATTTTCATCATGAAAGAACGAAGTAATGGATAGATAAATGAGGAAGGGAAAGAGGAGAGAAAGTCACACACAGTCAAAATTACCAAAACATCGAATGTTTGTTTAGTGTGTTTACTTAGTCTACTGCGCAGAAATTCCGTTTCGTTTCGTTTTTTTTTATTTTTTTTAAAAGGCACTGATATTAAGTAATTATTAAGGAACCTCCCAATAGTAAATCGGCAGCTACTTTTTGATCACTAAATAGGTGAACATAGCTCGAAGAGTCGCCAAGCTCAAGTGGCAAAGGAAGGGGCACATAGTTCGTAAAACCGATAGGCGTTGGGGTCACAGAGTGCTTGAATGGCGGCCGGAAGCGCAGCGTTGGACGACCTTCCACTAGGTGGACGGATGATCTCAAGCGTGCAGCTGGGAGCCGCTAGAACAAGGTGCACAAGACCGTGCTCTGTGGCGAGATCCATGCAGGAGACCTTCGTCCACCAGTGGACGTCTATAGGTTGAGAGTTGAGACTTGACGACGATGACTGCTAAATAGGTTTAGATCAACACCGTAAAATGGCGTGTATAGGTAAGTTTGATTTAGTAGGCAAACGCTTGAATTGAGTCATGCAATTTCTTACCTAAAATATACATGAGCATAAAGCAGCTGTCGTAAGACATGCCGACGAGGAATCTGCAGAAGGCGAAGTCCCATATTCCCGTCGTGTAAATACTGGCCACTCCGCCGATAAAGGCGAATAAATTCGTCCCTAAAAAAAAATTGGTAGTTCAGGTAACTTCCACTTAAAATAGTAACATGTGTCCTCTGATGAGCTCATCGCGTTGATTAATTAATGATTTAGGGACTGGACAATGGATATCCGTGTATCTCATTGAGATTTGAGACCTCCATAAAACAAAACATGACACGAGAATTAATACGAAGTATATAATAGCAAGTGCCTATTAAAAATAATATGTTAAGGCATTGTAAAAGACTTGAGTCAGTAATAAATGACCTTCTAGTTTCTACTTAGTACAGATGTCTTACTCATTCTAACACTCATCCGTCTCTTTCCATCTGGGGCACAACACCCTCTTCCGTAATTTTCCCATTTACATATGTTTTTTATTTTTGTTTTTGCCTTTTTGACAGGTACATAAAGAATACACCAGTCAATCACTATCTTCCCCGAGTAGGTATATTAAGCACTACTCGTAGCTGATGCCCGCCACTTCGTCCGCGTGGTTAAAGTATTTTTTGATTCCCGCGGGAACTCTTTAATTTTCCGGGATAAAAAGTAGCCCATGTCACTCTTCAGGTCCTCAACTATAGGTACCCATGCCAAAAATCACGTCGATCCGTTGCTCCATTGCGGCGTGATTGAAGGACAAACCAATAAACCAACAAACAAACACACTTTCGCATTTATAATATTATATAGTAAGTAAGTAGTTGATTTGTAAAGTATACCATATCTTAACATGCACAGTTAGACAAATTCTTACCAACCAAAGCAGGCACTCTGCCGAAGTGGTCGGCCATCCAGCCGAAGTAAATGCCTCCAACGAAGGAGCCCGCGAAGAAGATCGTCTGAGCGAAGGGCGTGTACCCGGCGTACTCGCACACCCAGCCTCGCTGGAATGCAAAATCCATACTAATATTATAAATGCGAAAGTGTGTAGGTATGTCTGTCTGTCTTACGCTTTCACGTCCCATCTGTTCAACCGATTTTGAGGAATTTTGGTATAGGGACAGTGTGTATCCCGGGGAAGGACAAAGGCTACCATTTATTCCTAAAAATTAAAGAGTTTCCGCGGGAATCAAAAAATCTTAATCACGCGGACAAAGTGGCGAAGTCATCTAGTTCCAAAATATGTTTTAGCTAGCTTTTGTCCGCAGCATCGCTTACGTTCTATTTTCATACAAATTTCAACCCCCTATTTGACACCTTTAGGGGTTGAATTTTCATGCCTACGTCATAAAAGCTATCTGTATGCCATATATCAGCCCGATCTGGCCAGTGGTTTGAGCTGTGCATTGATAGATTAATCAGTCAGTCAGTCACCTTTTAAATATTTCAATTTTAGGTAATAAAGTTCAGGTTTAGGTCCATAATACAAGTAAAGTAGTAGGTATTACAAATGCCCATTTAGCATTTCAACTTTCAAGAGCAAAACTTTACCACTGGTTTGAAAGCAGAACCTGCAGAAAAGAGCTGACAAGTAGAATGCTTATGAACGATCTTATGCATAGATTGACCGATACATGATAACCTGTTTTTAGCTCATGTCGGTTAATTAATACGGGCCAAAGATAGGAAAGGGGCCGTGAGGAAACCTGCATCGTCGTCTCAACCTAGAGACGTCCACTGCTGGACGAAGGTCTCCACTGAACATGGTCTTGTGTCGCTTATTTCTAGCGGCTCTTTGCTGCACGCTTGAGATCGCCCGTCCACTTAGTGGGGGGTCATCCAACGCTGCGTTTCCCGGTGCGAGGCCGCCATTCAAGCACCTTGGGACCCCAACGCCTATCAGTTCTTCGAACTATGAGCCCCGCCCATTGCTACTTAGGCTTCTCTTTATTTTCGATTTGATAACGTAGGGATACTCCAAGCATAGCTCTCTCCATCGCCCGCTGAGTGACCCTGAGCCTTCTTATCAGGGCCATAGTAAGCGACCATGTTTGATAAGTAAGCGTCCATGGATCCTGCATATTTGAGAATTTTCCTTCTCATAGTAATTACAAGTGTGAAGTAATTTTCACGTCTTGGGCAGCATAATGGACTAGATATTAATTATTCTTATTATTGAAGGAGCCCCACGGTCAGTAATGTGGCAGTGAGGGGTTTAATAAAACAGTAGTACCTACTGAATGCTCACCTCACTAACGACAGTCTCATAGGGAATGTCCCCTAGCTCGAACTCCCACCCATTCCTGCACGGCACAGTTGGTGTTTCAGGGTTGAGTGAGGAGCTGTTCTGCAGCACGTCCGTCCAGTTCGCGTCATACATCAGGCATCGATCCCACTCCTCGCCACTAGGCGGCGCTGTGAGGTTACGCCTGAAACGTAGACAGTTGGCATTCTTTAGAAGGAATAAGAAGGATTTTTTTTAAGTTATTTGGTTCATTTGGTGCGCTCAATGGCTGGGCAGATTTTTAAGAATTTTTTGTTTGAGTGGGTACAAAGATGGTTTAGATTCGCAAACCGACCCAGGAAGCGGTGCTGCAATCGCGTTCTAGCTGGGCAGGACAACGTATTAAGCCAGATAAATCATAATTAATCTTCTCCTGGCATATATAAATCATACTAATAAGGTATATCAGTATAGTAAATGTATCTCAATTATAGTACCTTAGGAATATATTTTAAGCATATTTTAAGAATAAATTATTTTATTCTGTTAATCTTTTATAGCTGTATATACCCGATTCGCTAAATTATTTTAGCGCTATGGGATATTACATCTCCAAGAAGATAATAATTAAGACCCTCAGATATTATTTGAAATAGGACATGATAGCGTTGTTACATGCGTAGGATCGCGATGGTGAAATCTA
This sequence comes from Erebia aethiops, assembly GCA_923060345.2. NCBI lineage: Eukaryota > Metazoa > Arthropoda > Insecta > Lepidoptera > Nymphalidae > Erebia > Erebia aethiops. The sequence goes on along the minus strand of OV281084.1, from coordinate 27,026,085 downwards.
CCTGCATTGGGGTATTAAATAAATAAAATCCCTTGGCCTACAGCTTTTGAGAAGGCCTATGTGCAGCAGTAAACGCAAATTTGATGTTTACCTACCCAAACTCTACATCCAAATGCTCGTAGGACCTCGATTTATTATAATGCCGAATTCTACCCGCGTTGGGGTATTTCCAACAGCCAAATTCCCATTGGCCAACATCTCTAGAGAAGGCCTATGTGAAAATTGATTGACTTACCTTAGTTCTAGATCCAAATGCTCCAACTCAGGTACTCTGCACCAGTGCCGCTGTGGCGTGGCAGTTATAAACATCTGCACGAAGTATACGAAGGCGAAGAAGATTCCGAAGGGAGCCATCGCCAAGAAAAGGAGCTTCTGGTAGCGGCCCAGCTCCCCAACATGCATGAGGACCTTTTCCAAGACATCGCTGTCCGCATGCTCCTTTTTGTTTAGCTCTTCTTTTACATCCTGTGGGCAAAACGTTGAATTCATGACGATTGCTGTATTGCAAAAAATGAGCCAGCCCTTCTATAATTTATTGGAATGTAAATTGCATACTCATATCATAACTAATATTATAATTAATGCGAAAGTTTGTTTGTTGCTTTGGTTCGACTTGATTTTTTGCATGAGTTATTAGGAGTGAGTCACTCCTATGTCACTCCGAGTAACATAGGCTACTTTTTGTGCCGGTTTTATTTATTTATTATTTTTGTACAAAATATCGTCTTAAAAACTAATAGAAAAATAGTTTTAGGAGTTTTCGTGGGAATAAAAACTTATCGCTTACGAAGTCGCGGGCATCAGCAAGTTAGATATAAAAAGTACAGATATAAAAAGTACTCTATAAGTAGAAGATTAAGTTAACGTAACATTACCTTTTAGCCCATAGAGTTTGATGTCTAGATCATAGTAGAAAATAAAGCTACCATGTTACAATGGTGATATACCTAAGGTAAAAAAAAAATCTGAATCACCTATGTCCTATAGGTATAAATATACTCCATTTGAATTTTGTATCATGTCATCTAAAATAACGAAAGTTGAAATAGTAATCTCTAAACTCCTCTAAAACGGATGCTTAAATATCTAATTCAGTCGTTCGCAAGGTTCTGACTTCAGACATTAAACCCATATAACTAACATCACTATTACCTACTTAGTTATTAGTTCTTATGGTTATGACTCGTAATTCTGTATAATTGCTTTAGGCACAAACTTGGAGCGGTACAAATGGTTACTAGTAACAACAAAGTTTATGGCATAATCATACGGTGTAACATGGATAACCTATGCAATTAAAAACAACGATTTGGCTAACTTTTTTCCTTATTGATAAAGTGGGTAAATATGTCGTCATCATATCGAATGGCATCACCTCATATTTTGTCTGCTTGCCTAAAAATATTATTTTGTCTATTATTAAGTACAATATTATGCATTTTCCAAATAGGACAGCATAGCAAATTGCAAAATTTAACTAAATCAGTGAACGTGTTAAATGTCCTTATGCAAGCGGCCCTCAAAGTCTAAAACAATTTTTTAAATGTTATGAACTAGGTACCTAGGTATATGTTCTTCATATCTAGTAGACTAAAACCACGAATAAAATAATATAAAAATTGCAACATGAACAATGTTTCACTCAGCATTGCTAGTGAAGCTCTATTTCAAATATTTTTTTAAAGAAAATTCTAATTCTAACCTTCATTTCGATCGTTTCAACAGCCATCCTCAAAAATCCATGCGCCAAAAGCTCCAGACTCCTCGTGTACGAGTCGCATCAGTATTAACTAAACTTTTAAAATGTGGTCAGTGGCCGCAGCCAAATATAGACTAAAGCTAAAATGGGCATGCCGCCCGGCGCAACCGAAATTTTTACGCAGAATACATAGAATTGGATAAAAAAATGTATTAAGTATATCTTGCCTTATCATCTTGCCTTGCCATATGGCTGGCGATCGATGCTTGGCGACCAAACTGTCATTGAGATAATAAATATATATGCCAAGGACGAGTTGAATTTAGGGGACGACGTGTGTTCCGTAGGTACTATATAATTACCCAATATGCTCGCAAGGAAAGCGAGATTTTAATTGGAATATTCAAGAACGTTTTGTTCAAAAGATTTTTGAGCTATATACCTACCTTCTTTAAGCGTTAAGCGTAGGCATAGTAGCGTATGGCGACACACATAAGCTCTCCTTTCAACTCGCGCGCGTACTATACCTATTTAAACTACACTAATATCTCTACGGACGAGGAGGAGTAGATATCAGTCGATTGAGATTGTTAAGTAACGTTGACCCAAGTCGGTAACTGGATGGACCGAATTTGGAGGTGCAAATTTGGCCTTTTCATTTCCTCCGTGCCTCGGCAGGAACTGGGAAGTGGGAACCCACTGCATTATTGTCCCAAGAAAACTCCTATCATTATTTGATTAATGGAAAGGGATCACGAGTCACGACCCTCAGTAATGAGGAATACGACCTGTGATACGACGCCGAGAGAGACTATCTCTACTCTGTGCCTCTGCCATGCAACAATGAACCAATAGAAGAAAATTATGTCGAACTGAACTAATAATTCTCGACCTGAATTTTGTATTCCGGACATTGACTTACCGGGTAATTATTACCGGTGTCCGTAGCTAACAACATAATTAGGATGCGAGTCGTTTCCCAACATACTTTGCATGTAAAGTGCAATTCATCGACAAAAAGTGATATAATTGCACCCTTTCACACGTAACAAATCGCAATTCCAAATTAACAAATTATTAATCAGCTCTTTTGATTAAATCCGTCTGAGAACTACCTAGAAATGTGTATTATCTTTATTATTATAATTAACTGAATTTGTTTATGTATTTAGATTTACCTACCATTGTTTGTTCGGTGAAAGAATACATCGTGAGGAAAGCATGCCTAAGAATTCGCCATTTAATGTACTTCCTCAAAAGTTTGTGAACTTAGCCAATCCGCACTTGACCAGCGTGGTGCACTATGGCTTTACCTAAGTTTTAACCCGTCTCGTCTCATCATTGTGTCAAAGTTATGAAGTTAGTTTTAGTACCTAACTAACGCGTTCATCTCATACAAATAACGAGTTTCGAACGTAGGTACCTAGTTCAAATTTCAAATCGATGGTACCTGCTAATAATTAAGATCATTATAAAATAGGTGGTAGGTCATATAATTTGTTATTTATATGTACTTACTACTTATTTAACTCTCAATTAATATTTTTTTGTTGACAAATAAGTCTACCTTTCTGACTTTGCTGATAAATAATGCCAGTGACCTAAATTAATGTCACCCTTGCCGAAGATGAATCAAATAAATACACCGTCCTAAGTGCAAATAAATAAGTCCGTAGAGTTCGTTGCTCTCTATTGGAATGCCCCTATAATGAAAATATGCCCCTAAGAAAATAGGTTGGTAGTAGGTACCTAACTATCGATTATTAGCTACTTATCTCGCATATTTTTCAGGATTGGAAAAACAATTCCCTTGGCCCGAATTGTTTAGTCATGTTGGTGCTTATGTAACACAAATGCATAAATTAGTAATCTCTTGGTTATTGTTCAAGTGACAGCATACGTATCATCTACCAATTATTAGGTAGGTAAGTATATCTAGTATTATGGAGATCTCGAGAGCCGTTAGAAGTTTCCGCGCTTGCTTCGATCGAGCTTAAATATTATATTCGAATGTTTAATATTTTCTTCACAGATGCGGAAGACACAATTCCCAATAAAAGATAGGTATGCAATGCACTAGGTAGATTGTCCGTTGTATATTTAACAAAGCGGGGGCCTCATTTACGTGGTGCCGCCCCAGACTTTCGCCCCGGCCCCCCGGCCAGGCCGTCTACTCTACTGCTGTAGCCCGTAATAATAATACCTACAGCTAGTATATCGTCATCTTCTGTTGGTAGGTATTCCATGTACGTAGTACAAGTGTATTAATATTCTATGGCTACACGTTTACAATAATGACCTTTTATGTAACAATGACTACTTTCGTCAGATGTCGAAATAGAAAGTTCCTACCTAAGTATCTATGGCTATCAGTAGCTATTTCGAAATGTTTTGTTAACTATAATATTATAATAGCATAGTGGTTCGAATTTCGAAGGGATCATTCTTGGTTTTACGAAGTGTGATCAACCTTTCGTTTGCTGAACTATTTTTTACCTGAAATACTGGGAGCGCCGTTTATTTTAATTTAAATTTTAGGAAATAGGCACGTACCTACGTCTAATTAATCTATTCACGTCACGGTACACCGGTCACGGATGTGAATTGTAATTTAATGATAAAATAATAGGATCTGAAAACAATGTACCTCGTACCTACCTAACTAGTTAAAATGGCGGGGTAGACCCGCCCCGAGTGCCCGAGCCTCGAGTTTAGAGGCCCTCCAAAAATCGGAAAAACCCAAATGAGTAGGTATGTATTTTCAATGAATACAACCCTGTTTTAAATAGTTGGAGGCCTAGTCTGAGGATCGTTAAGTGATATTAATAAGAAAATTTGTTTTGCTCGTAGTTACATGCATATCGTTCAATTCCTACTTACGAGTAGGTATGTAAGTAATTTCAGTTTGTTTTTGGATTTGCAAAGAATCCATTCCAGAAAGCTTTGAGAAAGACTTAGTGCTTGCTTGATGCTTCGGCATCGGGGTTTCCTGGGTATCTTGACGCGCCGTTTTCCCCAAAAACCCTAAAGAAACTCACCATAATATAAACAATAAATGAATGAGGCCCATTCAGCCATGCAGCCACCCCAGGCCTAGGTAGGTAGTTACCTAGTTACCAAAACAAAGAATTAATCTATTTTAATATTATAAATGCGAAAGTTAGGATGGATGCATGAATGAACCAAAGAACGGCTGAACGGATCTGGATGAAATTTGGCACAGCGATAGACTATAGTCCGGAATAACACATACGCTACTTTTTATCCCGGAAAATTAAAGAGTACTCGCGTGAACCAAAAATCCTCAATCCACGCGGACAAAGTCGCGGGCATCAGCAAGTTATCCTAATAAAAGGTAACTTACTGCATGTTCAGAAGGTACTAGATGCTAGCTCGTAACTAGGCATTACCTACGCTTTTTGTGTATTGTTAAATTTTAATGGTTCAGCTACACCGGAATTACGGATCGATGTCAGTTCCTGTCAGAATTACCTCCCAATTTCCTTTGCTGTTTTTTTTTTAATTTTGTTGGATGAGCAACGGTCTTCTTTTGCTGGTTCTTTTCGGTAGGAACGGCATTCCGAACCAGTGGTAGATTCATTCGACTATTCATAAGCACTTGTAAAAAGTCTATTTGAATAAAAAATATTTGAATTTGAATATTTGAATTTGAATTTCAGAAAGGAGCTGCCTTGCACGGTATGAATTATAATTAAATATTACATAACTAGGTATACCTGCATTTTTTTGACATTGTAGTAGGTACAATATCACAATTAAAAGTATGTATCTATAATGGCAATTAACATTATTGAAATTTTCCCAAAAAAAAAATTGCAGTCATAGGGACTGCCGATAGAAGTGAAAACGAATTTTTTATTTTTTATTTATTTATTTATTTATTTAGTATTTAGTATAATATAAACCTTAAAAGTAAGGATTTAAAGTTTAATTACGAATGTAGTATATTTAAGACCTTTTGTCTTCGTAACAACGCGAGCATGTCGGTGTTCGCGAATATGTTGCTGTTCGCGAGCATGTCGGAGCGAGGTGTCGGTGACGCGAATCCACAAGTAAAACCCCCACCAAAAAGTGCTCAAAGCGCCTAAAGAAGTTTTCACTTCGAAAACAACAAAGTTGCCTCAAATTTGGTCCATTGACAAAAAATGAGAACCCAAACAGCGCATGAAGGAGATTAAATATTTTTCCACAAACTACAAAAAAATCTAGGCAGTTGAGTAGGCACTAATTAATGATCTCGTATGTAAGTGGTAATGACACTGATAGATAGAGTTATGTCAACTTTGTAAGCAGGTATTAATTTTTATAATAATATTTTGTACTTATACTGAAAAATAATAAGGCTGATCCGTACTGGTCGCTGGGCCACTACCGTGGTCACTACCTACTTCAAGGTCGAATGTCGGTTATGTCATTAAATTTATATTCCATTGGCATTCATATATTATAGTGCTTTTGCTATTAGTCACGGAACTGTCACAAAGATTTTTGATATAGGTACTAAAAAAATTCTACATCAATGGTACAGACTGACCGAAGTTAGATTTTTGGACGAAACTTAAACCGACTTGGTTCCGCCAAAACTAAAACAAATTTATTTAAAAACATGTCATAGCTTGCAGTTTTTAAGCAGCCAATTACTTGTTCGTCTCAGATACTCAATAAAACCCAACAATTTATTTGAGTAACCATTTGTTAAGGTAATTAAATAAATTGTTGGTTTGAGAGGATAATTTGCAGTATTGAAGTAAAAGGCTATACCAATTTCGATTCGATTACAACTAAAGAAGTTGCGCACATCCCTTCATCAACTAGAAAAATAAATGAAAATCGGTTTATCCATTTTGGAGCTACGATGCCACAGGCAGACACACAGGTAGGTAATACTTATAACACCCCTCTTTTTGCGTCGGGGGCTATAAACAATAGGTAGGCTTACTTATCTAAAACCGCAATTAGTAGAAGTCATGCATGCCAGAGTATAAGTTATTCAATTCAATTCAATTTATTTAAAACATGTAGGTAGGTGTGTCTTTTGTTACGTCATGTTTTGAGTTTACCACCTGTTCGGATAGAAGATTCTGCTGAGAACAGCCGGCAAGAAACTCAACAGTTGCTCTTTTTTTTTAATACACCTTGAGTTGCCTTAGCCGACTGTACCAAGCCGAAACTGGGACCAAAACTGCAGTTCATGGCTGAAAGTGGCCGAAATCGATACTTGTGTCAGCCACTAGTTTTCGGTAGGTAAACCCACAGTTGAATTATCTTTGAGACGAACACGGCTCTTCCACATGATAAAGAATAAAATATATCCTCGGCCCCGCGGTGTAACGTGAATCGCCTCTAAATTCGCAATACTTATCATTTTAAGTGGCTCTACAATAAATAAGTAGGTACATATTATGTCATTCACCTGCTTGCGTCTACAGGCAAAAGGTCGTACAGAGGTACTGAGCCTAGTCGCCCACGGCCCAAGTATTAGCTATTTAGTTATATTGTGCAGTGCACTGTGCAACATCAGCAAGCTAGCGACCTACCTACTTGGCAAACTTTCAATGCAATTTATTCATTCCAAGCTTTTGCTGTGGATTTACGAACCTATCTATTACCTATTCTGTTCTAGTACCTTAGATTAGATTTTCCGTTGCGTAAGGAGGCAAACGGTGATAGCCTGATGGTACAGACTTCAGACACCCGGCCTCCTATTCGAATGGCCGGGGGTTCAATCCCCGGGCACAAACCTCATACTTTTCGGACTGTGCGTTTTTAGAAATTAAATATCACTAATTGCTTTAAACGATGAAGGATACCATCGTGATGAAATCTATATGCCGCGAGAGGTCTTCATAATGTTCGCGAAGGTGTCTGCCAATCCGCACTTGGTCAGCGTGGTGAACTATGGCCAAACTCTTTTCAATTCGAGACAAGACTTTTGTCAGTAGTGAGCCGGCAATGGGCTGAAGACTGAAGTGATTATGATGAAGAAAGCAAATAAGTTAGTTTACATAATAATATTATCTAGCTGGTAATTCTCAAATTTGACTCCAAAAATCCATTCCGATTTTATTTCTGTCCAGTAATTCTTCAATTTGCATTTCTATTTCCAGATTCAAGAATATTCTCAATAAAATTAGCATATTATATACACCTAAATACCTATGTTAAGCTTTGCTATTTTAAAATGTGACAAAAAATGCAAATTATATTTGTACAAAAACGTTGGGCACATCATGACATGATTATATTAAATTCTACATCATTTTAACTCCATTTGCACAAAAGTAAACGTTATAGTTACTCGTGATAAGCACGTAATGTTTACGACAAGTGAAGGACGTGCTAGCGAGTTAAAAAAAAATTGCACGCATCGCATTGTGTCTTGTTAAAGTGACAATTTGACTTATTTTATTTTATTTTATTTTATTTGGTACAGAAAACTTATAGCTACAACAGAGATGGATAGATAGATAAAGAATAAGTATAACGCCAATTACAAGACTTGACTTGTACACGTTATATTATGTCTTACATAATATAACCTAATCCTTATCCTAACCTATTGATACAGAAAGCGAAACATTTTGAGGGGCCCAGGCACTCCTGGCGCTTACTAACAAAAAATATTTCGAACTGTTTTACGTATTCTCAATGTTTGAGGCCCCTCTAGGAGGCCCGGGGCGGAGTAGCCCTTCCACCCCTTAGAGTTCGCCACCGAACAAGATCAGAATAAGAAAATCATAAACATTTGAGACGTTTAAAACCTATTTCTCGAGCTGTATATATGTTTTTAAAATATGTATATAATAAATCTTTGCAGGCATCTATTTTATTCCTTAAAAATTCAAATTATCCGTTGGACAAACGGCCAACGGGACTCTCTAGTCTCTACACAATCGGGGGCATAGCTGATTGGGGGTCAAGGGTCTACGTACCTTGACGTGCCTAAAATAAGGAGTAAGTATAATTCTGCAACACGAACATCAACAATATTAAAATCACATGAATTTATGCGATGGTATCATGGCATTATGCCCCCTGGCTCTGAAAGTATTCCCCCTCAAATCTTTCATAAATAACGTTGCTTGCTTCACTTTTTAAATCCATCTTTGTGTCCTAAGATTCCTAAGAACAAACCCGGCCTCAATTCCAGCATAAAATATGTAGATAGGTAGGTATACATACAGCCTAACTCTTACGCTCTTCATTCACTTCTGGGTAAATAGGTCATTATCGATAAATAGGCATGTTTTTCTCTACTTTTCTCAGGTCTACTGACTTCGCCTTAGGTTATAACCTAAGGTGAACACACAACAGACTGCAAACATAACATCTGAGTAAATATTTGAATATGCTACAGACCTACGTTTGTACTTAATACACATTGTGACATTACACATGTTAAAAGTACCTAACTAGTAACTACCTCGAATATCTACTTAAGCTAATTTACGTGCATAATACTTACTGATCAAGTTAGGTAATACTTAAAATGTCCATTTTATGCATCATTTAGGTACAATCCAATCGTCTTGTTTATGTAATTGGTTGTTATAGCATTATACTTATATATACGTGCAACTTCGCAATAAGTCTTAAAAATAATGATAAGAACGTTCGACCTCGATACTAAAGTAATAAAATAAAATGATATTTTATTAACTGTTTCATAATAATATGCTGAACTTTCCGATATTTTATGTCAACAATTCTGTACGTTGTGAACTGTGATACAAGGGCGTCTCTCTCGCTGCTTCGTATTCCTCATTACTGAAGGTCGTGACCCTATTCCATTTATCACATAATTGTAGAAGTTTTCTTGGGATAATAATGCAGTGGGTTCCCACGTACTTCCGGCTTCCGCATACGACTTGACTTTGTTACGATTATAATCAGATAAAAGTATTAATAACCGGGACAGACAGCTTAACGTGCTCTCCGAGGCACGTAGTCAACGAAATGACCTTTGTACCTCCAAATTCGGTCACCCATCCAGGTTCCCACTTGATCAACGCTGCTTAACAATCGCGATCGACTGATATGCGTTGTCACAGCTAAGCCATTCGTCCCTCGAATTACAAGGGCGTACTGGATCTAAAATCTTGTGATTTTGTGTTATTTTTTCTTTTTATTAATAATAGAGAACTCCTCCTAAAAAAGGACTTGAAAGAAAAAAGACGAAGCTCCGGGAAAAGCACCGACGTGCCGCAATGCGTCGCGCAACGAGAATAGCTGCGAGTTTCAAATTGATCCGTAAAATGGGACGACTAATTACCGCGGTAGAGGTGAACTAAGGCCGTTGGAGTTATTAAATTAAATTAAAATTAAAATTGATTTATTTCAGGTAGGGACCCATAATACAAAATACAAAAATAGAAATACAGAATGAAAATAAGAATATAGTACTAAACCTTAAGCTACAACATAGAATACCATTGGTATAGATATCAGTTTAGTGTTCTGAGCCTGGTGCACTTTCCGCCAGTGTTTAAAAAACACGTTGTCAGGGGATGATTAAACGACGATACTGATCATACTATTATTAGAATTATGAATAGTTTCCCAGAAACCCGCAATCCTGTTCCGTATGATGGCATAGAAGTCGGGTACCCCGGCGTCGGCTAAAATACCCGACGCGCTGCAATACCTCGGTATTTTTAATAAAATGCGGAGGGCATTGTTGTACTGTACTCTGAGGATGTTAAAGGATCGTTTGGTGTAGCTTAACCAGAGTTGAGAAGTATAGAAGCTCATACAATAAGCTTTGATTAGTGTCACTTTAACATCCTCAGAACAGCGAGCAAAACGGCGCGCGAGCATGTTATCTCTGATCTCTGGTGTTTTTTAGGATCCAAGAGGGGTGATGAAGACATTCGATGAAAGCACAAATTGGCATTAGACTTATGAGGATTTCTTTATTTTCAGAGGCCCCTTAGTTCCTAATAGAGGGCCCGAGGTGGCCCTCTCCGCCCACCCTTAGTCCGCCACTATAAAGCCTAGTTCGCATTATGCTAGTATTTTAGTCTAGTAACGAGTTATTTAGTAGCTAAAATACTCGCTTCTGCACCAAAATCGTTCGCACTTCGTTCGAGTACAGTTTACAAGTGAGTGGTGTTTTGTAAGATGAACAGCCTACACATAAACTGATTAAGTTAATCATAACGACGATTTTAGAGGAGGTAGATGAGGTTGATTAATAAAAGAAGCTATATAAACGAAAATGGATCGATAGAAGGGATAAACTAGGAGCTACTAATTGTCTTCTGAAGGAATTAGTATTGGAAGATCCCAATGAATACTTCGATAGTTCGCGGTAACTAATGAACTCGACTAATTCGACAGGTTCAGACTTGTTTAGTTGGTCGGCCAGTGAGCACGTACGCGTGATGGGAGGTGCTACTCGCCCGATAAAAATAGAATAAAATGGATCGGCTCGACTAAATTCCTTACTAAACTACTCGACTAAATTTTTGGTGTTCAGACACGTTTAGCCACTAAATTACTCGCTACTAGACTAAAATACTAGCATAGTGCGAACTAGACTTAACAGTGGTAAAATTTTGACCATTACCTCATACCTAATAGGTACAAATGGGTACAAATTACAATCTATGTTCCAAGGGTAGGTACAATACTTTCCTGAAAATCAAATTCATATACCTACCCCGAGTTCCCGTAGGAATACGTCTATTTTACTTTATTTTAACAATAAACTCGAAATACGCCGACCGATCAAGAATATTAAACGTATGGGTACGTTTTTGTACATAAATGTTAATAAAAATCTTTTTATATTATATAAAGAATATAACATTGAAAAATATCAGCTTTGTATGATTACGCGGGCGGCGGCCTTCTTGCTAAAACAGCAATGATTGATTGGGTAAACAAATAGGCACAAGGGTGGAACTGAAATTCAATCCTCGACTACTCAAATATTAAAATACTAATTTATTATTTACGAAACCTTACCCGATGGGCCACGATGGGATAATTATATTTGCTGTAAGTACCGTTATTATATTATATACTATATATTAATCTGTGGTCCGGCGACCGGCGCCGTCTTGTAAATGTTTGTCATGGTTTACCTCACATCATCTTATTAAAAACCATTGCCGGCTAACTATTGAGTAGGTACGAGTCTTTTCTCGTCATGATAAGGGTTTAACCATAGTCCACCACGCTGGGCCAAGACGGATTGGCAGAATTCACACACCTTTAAGAGCATTCTCTCTTCATATATATAAATATTTTTTTAAACGCACATCGTTTCGAAAAGTCGGAGTTGCGTGCCCGGGATCGAACCCGCGACTGCCGCGACCCTGTATATGATGGTGGGTGTCTAAACCACTAGGCTATCACCGCTTACCCCATGTATTATGGTATATTAGGGTAGGTAAATTAAATGGTACGCGACTAGCGTCGACCATGGTTTGAATCCAGAAGGGGTCTTACTACCAACGCCATATTGTTTCTTTGTTGGTGACTTTCGTGTTTTAGAATTATAATCCTTATTTGAGGAACCTCAAGGTATACGTGACATCAATCTGACATTTCGAGTAATATTGCTTTAGTATTACTTTAAAGTTTAAGCGTTGGTACTTGGTACTATGGCCCAAGGTCGACAGCCAGCACGCGATGTTTCCTTAGCTTCCTGATTTCATGGAGCGATAAGAATCGGTAGCAAGTGGTTCGCAGTTCGATCTTTTTAACCACGGATTTTCACGCTACGTAGTAGCCTAGCTATACGTAAACACTATACGCTATGGCTATACGTAAATACTTAAACAGGTAGAGCGTCTAGGTGTTTAAAAATGATTCTTATGAAAAATCAAGACTCCGGTTCGGAAAGCTTAAAAGTATTCTACTGGGATGAGCTGGCAAGAAACTCGGCTCCTTCGACTCATATTTCATCTCTACCTGATTAGGTACAATACCCATCTAATGTTTTACGACCTTAGTTTACGACTCACGGGCTTATGGTAGGTCATACTCGTAATAATATTACATGATATCCTTTATCATCACAATTGCACGCCATACGGAACTCAGTTAAAGGTTTATGGACGTGCCTAATAATTGTTAATTAGAAAAAATGAGATGGAACTGTAAACTGTTGTTTAACCATAATATAGCAGATGAGCTCTAATTGCGTGGATTAAAAGGGCGATTAATCTTCCTATATCATTTTTAATGGGTAAGTACACCGTGCAATAATCCCACGGCTCTAAACAGAGATCATTAAGCTGAGCCGAAACGCGGCGTCTTTCTTGATAACAAAGTACTTAAAAGCTTATTATGTAGGTACCTACCTACTTTAGACGCCGAAATTATAATTCCCATTCATCCATAGCTCTATCATAATATTATGTAGGTATCATAGAGTTGAGAACATGATAAAATATGGGCTAGCTTAGAAAATCAAGGTATCAATAAGATCTATACGAATATTCTAAAAATATATATCAACAGTAAAGCTAAAATACAACTAGAGAGCTTAGGGGACGAATTTCCAATTGGTAGAGGCGTTCGACAGGGCGACCCGGTCTCTCCGAAGATTTTTTCAGCAGTACTGGAAGGCGTGTTTCGCGAATTAGAGTGGTCAAACTTTGGCTTAAATATTGATGGAGTTAACCTAAACCACCTTAAGTTTGCTGATGACCTTGTACTGTTTGAGGAGAGTCCAGAAAAGCTAGAAATAATGCTACAACAGCTATCTCAGGAAAGCTCCTATGTAGGTCTGTCTATGAATATTAGTAAGACAAAAGTAATGACAAACTCTACAAAAATAAATATCGCAGTTGATGGAAAAATAATAGAGTACCTATGTTGACGAATACTATATTTACTTAGGGCAGATTATATCACCTACGGATCAAACGACAAAGGAAATTGATAGAAGGATAGCTAATGGATGGAAAAAGTACTGGGCGCTCAAAGAAATCCTTAAAAGCAGAGATCCCAGCCTGCCAATAAAGAGTAGAGTTTTTAACAATAATTGTGTCCTACCCTGTCTAACTTACGGATGTGAAACCTGGGCGTTAACTGTATATCATAGATCGAAGCTCGCAAAGTGTCAGAGGGCAATGGAAAGAAGCATGATAGGAGTAACAGCCAGGATATTAGGAGAAAAACAAAAGTCATTGACATTCTCAGAAAGATAGACTCACAAAAATGGAGATGGGCCGGACATTCACAAAGAGATAAACAGGAAAAATGGAGCAAAATTGTAACAAATTGGTATCCTCGGAATGGAAAAAGGACTAGAGGCAGACCATAATATAGGAGGTGGGAAGACGAAATAAAAACGACAGCGGGACCAAACTGGCGTCGAGTAGCGCACGATAGACCACAGTGGCGAGAGCTAGAGGAGGCCTTTGCCAACAGGCAATTCGAAACGCGCGACATTTTATAATAATTAAATTATGTATATATCTCTTATTAATTCATATTTTTATTACAATTTTTAATTAATTCTATGTTCAATTTTTATGATATTATGTAATTCTTGTAATTTAAATTTAAGGTAATTCAATCTAAATATTCAACAAATTTTTATGTAATGACTAATTTTTTGTTTCGAAATAAAGGCTATTTTTATTTTATTTTATTTTATTTATCATAGAGTTAGCTAGTACAAGTACTGACGTAGGACATGTTTTTTATAATCCATACTAATATTAGAAATGCGAAAGTGTTTCTGTCTGTCTGTCTGTCTACTACGCTTTCCCGGCCCATCTTTTCAACGGATTTTGCTGAAATTTGGTACAGGGGTAGATGGTATCCCGGGGAAGGATATAGACATACTTTATATTCCGGAAAATTAAAGAGTTCCTGCGGGAATCAAAAGTCTTAATCCACGCGGACGAAGTCGCGGGAATCATCTAGTATTAAATATAATTAATTGTAATTTTTTTTTATCACTGAGTTTCTTGCTGGTTTTTCTTGGTAGGAATGGCTCCTATTATAAAGCACTCGCACTGGTAAGTTTATTTGAGTAAAAAATATGAGTTTTAGTTTGATAAAGACTCCAGCAATCACTGCGACAATCTTAATTGTTTTGATTCGCTTTTATGGTAAAATTTTAGCTAATAGCGAAAGAGTGTTAACCAAGGCGATTACGATCGTGACACTGTAGCAATCATTTTTACGTTATAAGTCCCTAGATGTTGGATTGAATGGGAGACGCTGTGAAGCCACGAAACCAAATAGTCATAACTAATGAACAATAATTGTCATAAATTTAAAGACTGTGATAAAAAGCATTTGTTAAGGACGAGGTTATTACACTATCGATGATGTTCTGAATGACAAAGTTGCATGGAAGCAACCGGGCTCGCATCCAGTGACCCACAAGTCAGTGTAACGTAATGTATGTGTTGTATACCTAGTTACTTATTGAAACTTTTCTTTTTTGAGAAAAGAGCAACTGCTGAGTCTTGACGTGTCACAAGTTGTCCTACATGAAATAAATAAATCATTTCATTTCATAAATCATTTCATTTCAATATTTATTCATGGGCTTTTGCTGCGTGAGGTAGAGCCACGTATTGGCCAAAATTAAAAAAAAAAATTATGCCTTTTTAGTTTATTTTATTTTTAATAATATACACTAGCGACGCTGTCACCAGGCCAGGTAAGTTTGTAGGACTGTTTATTATAATATAATGTTTATTATGACATCCTACAGAGCCATATTATGGCCATCGCATGCTACGTTTGCAGCCATAATATTATATCAGGCAAAGTTAAATGAGGGCTGGCCTCTTAAATAAATACAAAGTACCCACTCAATGATTCAGTTTATCATGTTGTCCTACTAAATAATGATAACATTGCATTCTTTATCGGTCTACTAATAAAAGGCGTACATGATACACAGGGGCGGCCTTAGCAATTGCAAGGCTGGGCCGTAGATATTTGCGAGGCGTGAGATTCATATACACATTAGTACCTAATGACTTTTTCTACTTGGGCTGTAGCGCAAGAGCGCGAGGCCCCTGCAAGAGCGAGACCCCGGGCGGTTGCCCTGCTTGCCACCCCTAAGGCCGGACCTGATGATGCAGTTGCTTCTGTTGCTACGTTGCTCGAACGGTGCTATTGTACAACAGACGATATATTGATAACAATTGGCTATTTGACAGTTTTCGGAAAAATATCTATAGGCCGATCGTTTAACTCGCGTATAGCCTGCGCGGTAAGAAGGGAGCGGGGGCGGGTAACGCTACACACGGAGTCAATAATCCAAAGATTTATCTCGAGATAGACATTGTTGGTAAAGAATAAAATAATAAGTATCTTACATAATATCATCCGCTAACATCTCCCCCCGCTCCCTTCTTACCGCGCAGGCGATACGCGAGTTAAACGGTCGGCCTATAAAAATTTACGTGGGTTTATTTTATACCTCTTACAATTATCTTTTTCTCAAAAAAAAAACGTTATGTATTAGAAAAAAATATTTTTTTAGATGAGCGCGCATTATAGTTAAAACTATCATAAGGATACCGCGAGGTCTCAGTTCGGGGCGAACCACTAGTATTGAGGTAGTATAAAGAGGCAAAGTTTGTGAGTTTGTGACGTTGCTTGTAGGGGGTAATCTCTGGATCTACTGAACCGATTTTGAAAATTCTGGTACCAATAGAAAGCCACATTATTTGTGAGTGTCATAGAATATATACTCGAAAAATTAGGGAGTTCCCGTGGGAATTTAAAAAACGTATTTCACGCGGATGAAGTCGCGGGCTAGTCAATTACATAAGTACTATTACTTTGTTTAGTAAGGTACTTACATGGAAGTTTTTCCATTCAGAAACTCGGCAGAGCAAAAGTCAAGATTACACGAAAATAGCGAGTAGCGACCATTATAAAATATGACTATGACTAATGACTTTACGCAAATTTGCAATATCGGCTTTTGTATCTATAGCTTGACTCCATTTCATGAAACCTCTCACAATTACAAATAGAAATATTTTAGTGTTTAGTTTCTCAATAAAACGCAAACGACCATTTATTTTTGAAATGTGACGTCACACAATGCTCAATCATGGCCGCCCACGTTTCGGTTCTTGTAATCCACAGATAAAGAAACTCAAATTTATTTTTGAAAAATAAAATATTTTAATGCAAAATACATAATTTATTGTTAACGTATAAGCTACCTTATCTTACATATTTCATATTTTATCGTTACAGACTAAAATTACACCTAAATCAATGGTTACAGTTGTCAAGTAGCGCAATTAAAGGGTGTGTTTAAGTAAAGGCAAAATATTGTTGTTTCTCAGACAGTATTTTTATCAAAGCGAAGATACATTTCTAGTATTTCGCAATAACATGTTTACTATAAGTATAGGTAATATTTTTTAAGCTTTCGATCAAAAGCTTCTTGTTTTTCTTGTTTGTAAAACTTTAATTTGGGATACAACCTATCACCATAAGTACCAAACATCAGAATCAGTTAAAGCGTAGCAGACTTTCTGACAGACAGACGGTCAGACTGAAAAACAGACACACTTTCGCATTTATAATATTAGTATGGAAGATTGGATAAAGAACTTCTAAAATCAATCAATCAACTAAGTACCATAAATTAGCAACAAGGTTATAAATTATAATGCATGGAACCCTGCATACTCTACACACTAGACCAGTTTTTTAAGAATAGATAGTATTCCATTCTTAAAATAAAATATTATATTAGAAGTTATTACTTTTGAAGTCATAAATTAGAACAGAATAGAATTGTAATTTATTTGCATGTCATCTAAGATAAGACTACATAATATATTGAATTTGATTTAATTATCTGTGGAAAATACGTCATTCGAGTGGCAATGTCGAGGTTCTTGCTAAATGCAGAGCTACGGAAATGCAATTTAATTTTGTAACCATCTTTTGGCACCAAATCGTCATCTAATTATAGCACTCGGGTCATAAAATTATGAATAACGAATATAGCGGTATTTTTTTCTGTAGGTAGGTAATCTGCAATCGAAATAGAGACAAAACAAAAAAGGAGAATGCCCAAAACTGGGTTGTTGTTGCGTTTTAACCATTTATTTATAAAAAATCTTATTTTGAATTATAATTTCACATAAATTAATTTTAATCAAAAGCGAATGGGGGTTTAAAAGTTAATTAATTTTTTTTTAAATCGTTTTGCAATAAGCGGCAGCTCCATATTATACCCATCGATATATAATATGTATCTATAGGTACTATATGGGCCCTTTCATACATAAAAGTTGGGCGTCCGACTTTTAGCAGACTAGATGGCGTTTAAGAATTGAAACAGTAACCGAAATAAGGGGTTTAAACACTGTTTTTTGAAACTGTTATAAAACAGAAACACTTATAACGGAAACAGAAACGATACTGTAACCCAATCAATCTGTAACCGTTTATTTCTGTTAATAAGTTTTTTTATCTGTAACCCTAATAGATACATGCCCTAACAAACTGCACGGTGTGACAACGCGTTATTCTCACTTCATCGGACTTCACACATACTGACACAACATACCCATGTTTTTAAGAAAAACAATTGCAACCAACGGTGCTAGACCTTAGGTTCAAATTCAAATACGCGTCAACAGTAAATTTGGCAACTTCCAACGTACGTCGCTATTTCGGTTACACATTAAAACACTTCAAAACACTTTCATTTCTGTTACAGATTCGTTTCTGTTACAGAAATATAAGTGTTTCGGGTTAACAGAATTAAAAACATATTCAAAAGGGTAACAGATTCGATTCTGTTACACTTTCATTCTATAACACTTATAGATATTTCTGTAACCTTTATGAATCTGCTTTTCAGTCCCTGATTAGTAAATTAGGTCCACATTCTTTGTTTGACAGGGCCCGTCTATGTAAATTGATTTTGTTGATTAAGTACCTACCTATTCTGTATTATACATTTTGGTCAATGGACACTGGACAAGGATGTTCCGACGAAAGAACAGCCCAAATCTCATACAAAATGGTTAAGATCCTATAAAAACAAGTTAGGTAAAGAATAATTTACCTTCTGACATTATTTTGACCTTCAACAAAATGTGTTATAATAGGTATTTCGAACTTAACGACAGGGTATCAATAAGTAATAAGAATAACTTACGTAATAATATTGATAAGCCTGTTATTAACTTTTTATAGTATTGTGCAAGGATAAAACTCAATCAATTCTAGAATCTAGATAGTGTACGATTTTGCTGACCTAACGTCCTTTTGAACCTAAAGACTAGAACATTTCGAGTCTTTACAGAGCGAAAAATGGCACAGAAAACTAGTTAAAATTAAATGTTTTATTTTATAAGATTCATGAGTTTCAGTATCTAATTTATTACTGCATCGTGGCCATAGTTCGTGAAGCCAGCCAAGTTCGGATTGTATATGGACAACTAGTTATTTGATGTTTTTTTTTACTAGTTATTTGATGTTTTTTTATTCCCGCAAGAACTTAAACTCCTATAACTCAGGGTCCTAACTCAGGTGGGTACAAAATGTAACCACAACGGCAACGCTGTCATTCTGTTAGGGCCAAAACGAGGGAAGTTCAGGTGACTGCAATATTATATCAAGTTATGCAAAAGAACAAATACTTATATAGAAATAAAAATAAATAAATAAATAATAATAATAATACTTAATACAATTAAAAAATAACAGAAAAAAAACACTTGTAAAAACTAAACTATTACTCAGCTTAAAATATACCAAATTAGAAAATAATACATAATATGACTCATATAATTTAATGCCACAAGCTAGTTTTCAGACTTTTGAGTGTCAAGTAATTAATACGCACGATATAATTTTTTAAAAGCAAGAACTAACTTCGCGAAAAGGTGGAGGTATGTCGTTCCAGCATTTCGTGGCAAGATATTTAAAACTACCACGAAATGCTGCAGACCTATGGCGTGGCATAGAAAGCGGATTACTTATTACATTTTTTTAGTAAAGTTTTTATGCGGATACCTTCTTCTGCGTAAGATGGCGGCTTCTAATTTTATCGATATATTATGGACTTGCAGTACCTATATACAACTGTCTCACGGTTAAAAGTTGACTAGTTATAATTTTGAGTAGGGAATCCATAAGGTTTATAAAACATGACCTTTAGCAAAGATCGCTGTGCTCTTTCTATATCAATGAACCTTGTTTTTGCTGCACCACCCCAGACAGGGATGCAGTAGCTTAGTATTGACTTATGCAATGTAAATTTTCTTTAGTAGGTCCACTCCTTAGAGGCAATGTGTCTTAGCATCTTTGCAAGCAATATGAGGCCCGTCGTCTTTCCCACCGGGCCCTTGTTACTTTATGAAGATACTAGATGATGCCGGCGACTTCGTCCGCGTGGGCAGTGCATATTATGGTTTTTTGTCTTTAATTTTCCGGGATTAAAAATAAACATTGGTAACTAGCAATTCTGTTGTACACAATCTGTAAACTAAACTAAAATGATAGCATTAAAAATATTGCTAACCCTGTCACAATAATATGTACAGAAAGGGACAGAACTAGATTTAGAGGTGTCATTTTAGTTTAGTTTAGATGTGATGGGTCGTAAAAGCGTAGTAGACAGACAGACACATTTTCGCATTTATAGGTAGCTAGATGATGAAAAACTTAGTCCACGCGACGAACTCCTTAATTTTCCGGGATAAAAGTAGGTAGCCTATGTCCTTCCCCGGGATACAACATATCCCTGTACCAAATTTCATCAAAATCGGTTGAAAAGTTAGGCCGGGAAAACGTAGCAGACAGACAGATGGACAGACAGACAGAAACACTTTCGCATTTATAATATTAGTATGGATATGGATATAAGTGGAAAGAAGATAATGGATTGGAAGACCGTTGGCTTTAGAAGATAAGGCTGAAGTAGGAACTCTAGGCCACTGCTGACACGCCAAAACTGAATTTAAATCTCTACTTACTCAATTTTTAAGATAAGCGCGTAAAAACAGACAAACGCAGCGGAATAACTTAGTTTTTTATTAAACCTACGAGTACTATTACCACCAGTTTCATTTATTGACAAAAATAATAGGTTAGGTATAGGCTAAATTCCGGTTAAATTCTGATAGACATAAGTGTATCGACTTTGGTTATGGGTAGGCAAGTGTATTTAATCATAATAAATCTACATATTTTTATGGAATTATTTCTAGCTCAAAGTCAACAAAAAAGCTATTCTTACCCACCCACCATTATAAATATTATACCTCTAATAAATTACTTATATTGTTTTCCGGAAAAAAGTATTATGGTAGGTAATGTATTGCTATACTATGCAAATTCTGTTAAAAATAAATTACGCATATTTAAATAATTTGTTTGATTTATGTATTCCTAACTTTATTTATATTTTTACATAATTAACTTATTCATATTCATATTCATTTATTTATTTCCAGTACTTACCTACTAGTATACCTATACAAACACACCTAAATTATTTCAAAATGAAAACAAATAGGTACCTGTATTTGTTTTCATTTTGAATTGTTTTATGTAATTAGGTATCTACTATCACGATATTAAGAGGTATATTATATTAACTATAGAATGCTCTTTATAATTCATATGTACTTATTGCCTAAGTATCTAACATGGAAAATAAATTTAACGGATCCAAATTTACTGAGTTTTTACTGTCGTAAGCAAACAAGATAACTGTAAGCGACGCAATAGTATATTATAGCCCAGGCCGGAAATAAAGAAATTCACGGCTGAGTAAATATTGGATGAACGAGGCGCCAGCCGAGGCCTTTTAAAGTAAACGAGGCTGTGAATTGCTTTTCGGCCGAGACTTGTATAGTACTTTTATCTAATTTGCGAGGAAACAATCAGTATTTCTGAAGAAAGCTTTACTACATTGCCGAAAGATGGCGTTGACTCTCCTTAACTCACGCTAAAACCATGAGTTGTATGGTTTCCTATTCGAGTATTAACAGTTAGAAAAGGGCCACATTGTTTATGGTAAAAATTACGGGAATAACAAAGTTGGCAAAAAAAACTTTAAAAAATATATAAATAGTGACCAAACGAGCAGGCGGTTCACCTGATGTTAAGTGATTACCGCCGCCCGGCGCCCATGAACATTTGCATTGCAGCACCAAAGGAACCGCCAATGCGTTGCCGGATTATGTGGAATGTATACAGAGGGCGCGCAGGTCGCGACCGTCATTTACTTATTTTCAAAAAACTGAACGCTCGCTCCTCTAGTTTATCTAAAAAAGATCTGCTCCAGCAACTTTCGAAGAAAAACAACCGAAGCGAACGTTCCGCTAAGCTATAATTTCATCATGTGATTTCACCAAAGCAGTCATTCATTGTGCATCCTACCCCTACAAGGCTACAACCCTTATATTTTGACCTGTGAGTATATAAGTTTAATAAACAAGTTTACACATTAAATTATTAACAGCTGTTGTACAGAGTAAGTAACTAGGTCCTCGAAAGCTGCGTTGCGCTTTTACGTGAGAAAGTACGAGACACGAGTACCTACGTTGGCATACTAAGTACGTACCTTTTGTAATAAATTTTTATAAGAAAAAAATCAAATAATATTAAATGTATATGTTATTCTTTACTTTTAAACACATTCGAAACTACATATTTCCTTTCAAACTTATGAAAAATTAATAGGTATAAACGTTTAGATATCATGCTTAATATTAGTAGATTTACAATGTGCTCAACGAATATAATTAAAAAGATTCAAAAAATAACAATATTTAAACATTTTTAAAACGCACGTATTTTAAACTAAAATTAGAAAAGCGACTCACCATTTTAACAATAAACTAGATATTTATAGCCCGACACACACACTGTTTAAAATAATTAAAGCACTACAACTCCGCTAATATTGTTCTGTCTGTGACTACAACACCCGATGTTATTCTTACTGTTTAAAAAACACATAGTCTGTGTACAGCAGGCACGACCGACCGGCGAGCCGGTACGATAACACTGACATTATACCTACCCACTATACATACTATGTGATGTACTGAATACTGCAATATACAGGGTGCTACAATCAGAACAGATATAACAATCAGGTTGACAGTTTATTTAAGTAATTTCGCTGTTGCCTTAACGTGCGGAGGTTGCGGGTTCGATCCCCGGCAGGGTCAATTTGGGAAATTATAATTTCTGAATTGCCACTGGTCTGGTCTGGTGGGAGGCTTCGGCCGTGGCTAGTTACCACCCTACCGGCAAAGACGTGCCGCCAAGCGATTTAGCGTTCCGGTACGATGCCGTGTAGAAACCGAAGGGGTATGGGTTTAATATAACTGTCATGCCCCTAACAGGTTAGCCCGCTACCATCTTAGACTGTATCATCACTTACCATCAGATGAGATCGCAGTCAAGGGCTAGCAAATGTAGTGGATTAAAAAAAAAAAAAAGTAAACTCTTTCCAAATGCTTTAAGAAAGAGCACTATCTCCACCACTGGTTTGGAGTGGAACACGGACTTTTTCAAAAAGATTTATATTCTAGTCCTATTCTAAATAAGTCACATGCAGGTATTCTAGTGTATTTTGGCCAATTACTAAAATATAGTGCTAGTTGATCTAGTGAGTTCTACTGTAGCAATTATTATTTTTACTGTAAATAATAGGACCCTCATTTTCTACCTAAACTAAGCACTGGTAAGTCTAGACTCTAGGAAGTAAGAATCTAAACGCCGGAGCAACAGCATGTGACAACGTAAGCTACAGCAGTCCATTTTGTGCCCAGACAACATCGTGCTATTGAATTGGAAGATACGAGTACATATAAGATACGAGTACATATTATACGACAGTCTACAAATGTGAAATGATGTACATGTTAGCATGCCACACGCTTTGTCTACAATGTGCGTTAAAGCATCATACGACCCTGTGGCATGCTGCATTGTCCCCACTATGTTGCTCTAGCGTAAATGCAGCTTTAGGCATAGATAAATCAGGATTTAAGCCTACCATCTTTTGGATTTCTCATATGTGTATACAATACAGTCCACTCTGTCCGCTTTCTTCGGTCGTCGAGCTTTTGAAGCAATTAATGTAAAGCGAAAACCAAACATCCTGTATACTTAGAATATCTACATCGTAATTGCATACAATTTTCAACATGTGCAAATTAAAATGAAACGTAAGCTTTATTTAAATATCAAGGGTCAGTGAAAGTTATTTTTAATTTTATTTAATGACTTTGCAGACAAAAGCCTGTGGACGCACTGCGGCAAATGTAGCAACAGGTTTTAAGACCTCATTTATCGACTCTTGCCTTGTGACCTGTGAAGTAACACTTGTACCTACTTGTATACATTAGGGGTAGGGAAGGTTTTCCCAAGACACGTAAGTTGGAACTTGTACATTCCTTACTTAAAAATAAAATAAATCAATTTATTGTCCAGAACAAATTCCAATTACAAATTACGCAAATCATTTAAACTTAACCTACTTAAAACTAACACACTCCTTGATATTTTAAATGTATTTGAGACCAATGCTTTAGTAAATACCCCACGTTTGTCTGCATACAGGCTTATACAGTACAGATTTTTTTATTAATCAAATTTTGATTCGCTCCGAGTGCCTAATCTACTCGATTTGACGACCTCCCTGACGCAGTGTTGACCGCTGTTGTCTTAACGCAGGAGGTCCCGGGTTCGATTCCCGGCAGGGTCAATCAGGGAATTTATAATTTCAGAATTTTCTCTGGTCTGGTCTGGTCTGATGGGAGGCTTCGGCCGTGGTAGTTACCACTCTACCGGCAAAGACGTACCGCCAGGCGAGCGTTAAGCGTTCCGGTACGATGCCGTGTAGAAACCGAATGGGATAGGGTAGGGTAGGGTATGGGTTTAATATAACTGCCATACCCCTAACAGGTTAGCCCGCTATCATCATCACTTACCATCAGGTGAGATAGGAAATTAGGAATGGCATTCCAAGAACCAGGAAGAAATTCACTTAATCATTAGAGATTGACCCCATCTATTTAAATGTTTTTTTTTTCAAGTAGGTAAGAAATTCTCAGTACTAGCCTGGAGTTAGGAAGTTGGCGGTGTTCATCACCCTCGTGCCTCGTAGAGCACGTTAAGCCGTCGTCCTGCGCCGAGGACCTCTCTCCGGTCGTGTCGGATTTCCGTCCCATCGGGCTATGAGAGTAAAGGAACAGAGAGTGCACACTTGTGCACTATAATATCTCCCGCGCAGATGGCTAATCTCCCTGGTGATAGGCCGCCGTGGCCGAAATTCGGTCGGGAGGACATTATTACGTTTAAATGTTTTTTGGAATAAGTATTCTTTAAGTCCTCATCAACACCAACACATTGCCGGCTCATTGTCGACTCGAAATGTGAAGGGTTTCGGCCATAGTCCACCACGCTGGTCAAGTGCGGTCTTCGCACACCTTTAAGAACATTATAAAGAACCCTCGGGCGTGTAGATTTTCTCATGATGTTTCCTCAGGTCCTCAGGATAGACACTTCTATTTTTGGCGCAACATGAAAGCTTTGGGATTTGGCACATTTTCACATTTTCAGGGCAATGTTCGCGTTATACGGGTCGCTGTGGGTGATTGACCTGTAGGCGGTAGCCTTATTATGTTGAGCCTGTATCAATCATTGTTACAATTTCAATTGTTGTTTGCGATTGGCTGAATTTATCGTATTCCTTCCTGCCTCTACAACATATTTTAACTAATCGTGGAATAGTGTTAACTCAGTTAACACTAGGTATTCCACGATTTCTTATTGGTTAACAGTTAACTTAACTGTTAACCAATAAGAAGTGATAATTTTGACGTACCTAATAAGGTCCATAGGATTGGGGGAATCGTGTCTTCAACTTCTAAAAGTTCAGTACATAGAAAAAATAACGTGGTTCAGTATCTTTTCCTTTGCTATTCATATTCCTCATTGCTAAGGGTCGTGACTACACACTACACACTAATGATTACATAGCACTTTATGGTAGGCATTGATGTAGAATTTTTTTAGTACTCATTCTATTTCAATGATGGTAGGGGTTATCAATCAAATAAAAGTGAAAGTTTGGATGTATGGATGTATGTTTGTTACTCAATCACGCCCCAACGGCTGAACGGATCTGGCTGAAATTTGGCACATACATAGATTATAGTCTGGAATAGCACATAGCTACTTTTTATCCCGGAAAATTAAAGAGTTCCCGCGGGAACCAAAAAACCTCAATCCACGTAGACGAAGTCGCGGGCATTCGCTAGTTTGAAATAATAATGCTTACCCCAAGTAAGCTCCTACTATTACCACAGAATAGGTAATTACTCACTAAAGGGCACCTTTTCGCTTAGGTAGGTATATTCCCATGCTGCAGCCTGCGAGTATCCTCACTTGAACCATAAAAAGATGGTAACCAGATAATACTGATGTTAGAAAAATGTAACTTAATAGTGTTCTGTGTAGGTAGTGCTGTGCTTCAACTAAAAGCACTAATTGAAATTTGTGATTTATTTATTGATTTTCCTATTTGAAACAGGCTAGTATCACGCTGGGAGTTATACCTACTATAAGTTACACCTGAGTATTTAGGTATAAAGATACAAGATTATGCCCGCGACTTTGTCCGCGTGTAGTTTTTGATACGGCCCGCGGGAACTTCGCCTGTGGCTCTACATCGCAATTTTAATAGCACAGGTCTTGCCCATGGCTCTGCCTATACAACAAAAGTATACCTACTTAGTATCCACTTTAATTTTAAACTTAGGTATTTAAAAGAAATATCCTGTACCTACCAAAGTAGAATGATAAGACTTATTGTGATTATAATAAAGTACAGTACCTACGATTTTGCTGTTGAACACTTATGATTTGAATTTTAAACAGATAGGTAGGTACTGGCGGGGTGAATAACCTCTGAATGCTGATGGTAGTAGGTTAGTAACAGTGCATCATGCAATGACTACTTAACCGATTATAATCTGCTAAATTCAACACAAATAACATTTTTAAGACAAATAACTAGTGTAACTATAGTTTTTTTTGGATTCCGTTGGCTGACAGACAGAAAGCGGACGGACGGACCGACAGACAGACGGAGGCGCAGACAGACAGACAAACAAGGCGGACGGATACAAAAATACAATCGCCATTGATACTAGACTCTAGACATAGAGGTATACTTAGTTTGTTCCACAAACATATATTTTTTCATTGAAAGTGCGAGTTTCAATGCCTGTTGAGCCACCCGAAACCTATTCAGCGTGTAGAAAATCACCGTTTTCTGCCCGCTGAATGACGTAGCAGCCCTCCATTCGATCCTGCCAGAGTATATGTTTTGTTTATTTCAAAACTTTATAATTTTGCCATTTTAACACCAACCTGGCAACTAAAATAAATAAGAAATACAATTTTAATAAAACTCTCACTTTTAATGCGGATTATATGAAAAATATAGTGTGTGACGCGGGATTACGATGGAGACTTCGGGCACACTTCGGGTGATGCCAGCCTCGTCTGAAATCGACTTTTTTAATTCCTAGCCACACAATAATATACTACTTAAATATTTCAACTTATTTTATGTCTCTGATCACGTCCTCATAATAAATGTCACTTGACTAATTATAATGATAGATGGGAGTATTGAAAGACGACAAGTTTGTAGATGTCACCGTAAGATTGCAAAAACCGTCAGATTGTAATCTAACTAGTGAAATTTTAAACTGTCGACAGATTGTGAACCGTTCAATGTACTAAGTGTCAATTTTTGAAATTATCTTTGTATTTACGTTTTCTTGTCTCTTTCTTGTAGGTTAGGTTAGGGTTCGACATAAATAAACAGGTAGTGCCCATCGACAGGCACTTAGGTTTTATCGGGTTTTTTTATACAGATTACAATCTGACGAAAAATAACGCGTTAAATTGTAATCTGTAGTCATTTTACAATTTCTTTATATTATAATCTAACGGTTTTTGCAATCTTACGGTGACATACCTAGATATACCTAATCCCAAGATTGTGGGATTTATTTTGGTCGAATGGCACATGAGATTACGTGGTCACGTAGCAATAGCAATAGCAATGATCTATTTTCTCAACCTCTTTGGTTGAGAAAATAGATCATTGCTATTCGAACAGACTATACATGGACTACACAGTCTAGTCTAGTATCAATGGCGATTTTATTTCGGCTCATTAGTCATCAAACAATACATCCTAAACGTCGAGCATTACCATGTACAAACCTAATTGAGTATGCAAAGCATCTTTTGAACACTGAAGGTTAACGCCTACCTACTTGCAATGCAAAACCAACCAAAATAACGTAGACCAGTCTCACAAGTCTCCCGGTGGCCAAAACTGGAACTAATTTTTATGCCTGTTTAGTTTTTGTTTTTATTTTATTTTTCATATATATACAAGCGACACAGACACCGGGTCAGATAAGTTTGTGAAATTATAAATAACCTCAGTACAAGTACTTATGTATCTAATTACTTAGATAACACCAAACGAACATCAAACATCACAATTGCTTCTACGGTCTACCGGTAAAGGAAAACCGCGAAAGGGTGTAAGGGTTACCCTCAAAATCGGTTCAGTAGATCCAGAGATTACCCCCTACAACGTCACAAACTCACAAACTTTACCTCTTTATACTAGTGGTTCGCCCCGAACTGAGACCTCGCGGCGCCATCTATTGACATAAATGTGAAGTTATGTTAAAAATACTGAGGCTCATTAATTTAGCCACTACCACCATACCTCACGTTGGACGTCGGGACCTGCTACCAACCTCGCTCCGGGACATGCTTGAGAAGAAGCGCGCTCTACGCAAGCTATGGGCGCGTACTCGCTGTCCGAGAGTTAAGCGTGACCTCAACCGTCTTGCACAGGAAGTGTCACAGGCACTCGGCGACCGCGACGATGACGACTGGGAAAAGACCATCGACGCGGCGTCCGAGTCAGACACAACGCTGTACCACCTGTGCAAGACTCTCACCGGATCAGACTCACCCGTCTACCCTCTACTAGACAGCCAGGGTAGACGAAGATATTCCGCCATTGACCGAGCTGAGATCATGGCGGAGTATATGGAAGGTCAATTCACCCCCAACCCACCGGCCACCGACGACACCGTGTCTAGACACCACGCGGCGATCGCACAACAGATAGAGGAATTCCTGTCGAGCCCGACTCCTCCGCTCCGGGGAGACGACTTCATCTCCCCGTCAGAGCTGAGGAAGGCCGTCTTCCGACTTCCTAAGAGGAAGGCGCCAGGCTACGACGGAATCCCGATCGCCGCCCTACAGCAGCTGCCGAGAAGAGTTTTCGTTGCACTAGCGAGACTCTTCAACGGCGTACTCCGCACCGCTCATTTCCCGGATTCCTGGAAGTTGGGGAAAGTTATCACTATCCCCAAACCGGGAAAGGACCGACGCCTGCCAGGAAGCTATCGCCCTATCACCCTCTTGCCGCACATCGCCAAGCTGTTTGAGCGTCTGTTGCTGCGAAGGCTCGCTCCGCACCTTCGTCCGCGTGCCGAGCAGTTCGGCTTTCGCAGTAACCACTCAACGACGCTCCAGCTGGCGAGAGGACTTCACTACATCGCCAGTGAGAGGAATCGTGGCCACTTCATCGTCGGGGTCTTTCTCGATATCGAGAAGGCCTTCGACCGCGTGTGGCACGATGGACTCCTGGCGAAACTCCTCTCGACCACCCTACCACCCGCGATCGTGCGGCTGGTAGCTTCATTCCTGGAGGGCAGGTCCTTCAGAGCGACCGTAGAGGGCGCGGAGTCCCAGCCGCGCCCAATACGGGCCGGAGTGCCTCAGGGTAGCTGCTTGTCCCCGTGTCTATACGCGGTGTACACGGATGACATCCCTACCCTCGCCGACCATCTACGCGAGGGGGAGGAAGACGTGCTGTTGTCACTCTACGCTGACGACAGCGCGTACTTCGCGTCGTCGTACCATCAAATCGTCGCTACGAATCGCATGCAACGTCTGCTGAACTTACTTCCGGAGTGGCTGGACAAGTGGAGAATGGCCGTCAACGTGGGGAAGACGGCCGCCATCCTGTTCGGAGCCCGGAAGCACATGCGTCAGCTCCAATTGCGAGGCCAGGACATAGAGTGGCAGACTTCGGTGCGCTACTTGGGGTGCCACATCGACGCCGGCCTGGCCATGATTCCCATGATTAATCATGTCGTGAACCACGCCGCGGCTGCCGCGTCGATGCTGCACCAGGTCCTCACCTCAAGCCTCTCACCGAAGACCAAGCTCCGGATCTACGGAGCCTATGTCCGCTCACGGCTGACGTACGCGGCTCCCGCCTGGTATGCGCTCTGTTCTGCATACCAGAAGAGCCGCCTACAAGTCCGGCAGAACAAATGCCTGCGATTAATCGTGGAAGCTCCGAGGTACGTGAGGAACGACGTAATCCATCGCGACCTCAAGACGCCCACCGTGGAGGAGTACGTCCATACGCTCGCGCGGCGCATGTTTGCGCGCGCGGACAACGGGCCGTACGAACACCTCCACGGGATAGCACCGCCGACCACCCGACCTCCGACCGGGCGTCCACTACCTCGTGAGCTCCTACGATCGCCTTCGCCCACGCGGCATGAAGACGATCGTAGCGACGACGACGACGCGACACACACCGGACTTGACACCGACTCCACGCGCGACGGCGACCATATCGCCCGCAGCGTGGAGTCCACCGGCTCTGACACCATCTCGGCGCACGAGAGCGACGCCACTGCCCGCAGCGCCGAGACACCTGGACATGACACGGGTCCTGCACGCAGCGGCGACGACGTCACCCGCAGTGCGGACCCATTACCGGAGATGACACCAGGCCTAGGGGCCCGTAGCCTTCAAGGCAGGCCCTAGCCGACTCACGGCTTAAAGACAACCACCGGGGTACAATGTTACCCCGCGCCCCGCCCGGGTAATGAGGCCAGCCCTCGAAGCCCGTACCCCCGATTGGCCCTCATGGACCAACCGGAGAAGACCCCTGCTGCGAGGCTCATTAAAAATTAAATAATTCCGTTTCCTTACAATATTATCTAATTTTGGTATTTGTTGTTCAAGTACAGGATATAATTCAAATAATTGATCAAGTTTCAAGCTCAGCCTTTCAGAAAAAAGAGAGTTCTGAGGTCAACTTTGGACGTTAGAAAATCTCCACTTTGAAAGCTCCCCATTTCGTCAATTTTGGGGGAAAAATTAAAAAAATATATATTTTTGGACTCTATTCCTAATTATCTTTAAAATTCGCATTCGCTTCCACGAGAGCCCCCCTGAAATAAAGATTTTTATAACTTTTTAAGCCATATATTCGGCGGGAGGCCATTGGTTTACATATTATATTTAAAGCTGAAGTAATTACGTTCAGTAATTCAGAAGTTATAATGCTCTGACGGAAGGACGGACGGACGGAAGGACGGACGGACGGACGGACAAGTGCCAATTCACTCAAGTAGACTTTCGCTTCGCTCGGTCAAATATTAGTACAGATTTCATCTATGTATTGAAAATTAATATGGTAAAAGATCCGTACAAGATCCGTCAAAAATGTATCGGATTTGGATACGGATACCTACGGATCTTTTTTCTCCCTCGGATATCCGCCGATACGGATACGGATATCCGGAACATCACTAGCTAGTGAGCCGCCAATGGGTTGAAATGATGATGATGATGATCGGTTTTGGTTTTGTTCGATTTCATTTCCCGCACGGCGGCGGCCTATTTATCTGTCGAATTACAATTGGCCAGGAATTAACAAAACCGGTCAGGTGCGAGTCAGATTCGCACGCAAAGGGTTCTGTATCACCACACACTATAATAATTTCTTTAAATAACAAGAAAGATGTCATAACGACACGTAATGCTGTGAACTGGCTTACATTTTTATGGCGCTAAACTGGTAGTGCCTGAAAAACAATTTGGCACCCTTTGAGTATGGAACTCCTAATTAACGATTTTCTGAATTTTTCCTCTAATTGTGCTGTGAGACTTTGCTTCTTACCAAATTTTATGATTCTAGGTCAACGGGAAGTATCCTATAGGTTTTGATTTATTGGCGAGTGTCAAAATATGCAAAATTTGCAGCATAAACGACCGTATTTTTTGATTGCGTTGACTTAGAAGCTTGATTTTTTCACAGCTCCAAGGGACCGTAGACCTTAGTATTTAATATTAATTTCAACTTGATTGACGCGTTCCCAAGATAAGGGTAAGCAATATTTTTAATGATGTCATTTTAGTTTAGTTTAGAGATTGTACATCAATACAGAATCAGCCCCATTATCTGGGTGAATATTTTGTTTCATTCATTGCTCTTATACGAATCAATTTCGATAAAATTTATATGGGAAGTACGTCTGAAGTATGATCTACCAAACAAAAAAATAATCATCAAAATTGATTCATAATTGACGGAAAAGAAACATACAGTCTAATTAAGAACCACCTCCTTTTTTAACGTCGGTAAAAAAAGGGTGTTGACAGACAGACAGACAGACAACGTAGTGATCACTATAAAGCGTTCCTTTTTTCCTCTCGAGGTATGGAACTCTAAAAAATTAGTTTTCCGTTTATAGATCATTTTTGCCTTTGTCTTGTTTTTTAGACAAATAGTTAAGTAATATTGTTAGGACACTTTTTAAATTCTCATCCATAGATTAATAAATCTAAGTTCTCATCGTGTAATCAAAGTTTAAAATAGATACTCGGAACTCGATTGTCTCGATCAACGAATAAAGATTCGATTAGTACAAGTTGGTGCCACGGTTGGTGCAAAACTTCTTGGGTATCCATAAGCAATCTCTAGTTATTTATGGTTTTTAGTTGCGCCAACCGTACAAAAATTACAAACAACTGACATTGATTGACAATGACACTTAATTTGGCATTGACAGATGACCGCAGCGCTCGATTTTTTGCAATTTGCAGGGTGATTCAGTCGTAGTTTATTAAATCTTTTTCGTATTCGTATGTAATAAGTTAATATTAAACGAAGAATTAGCAAAATCTTTTGTGCTGCGTGCCATACTACTAATCACTTGTAAAAGTGTATATGTGTTTACAAAGTTTTTGGTTGAATATATTTACGTAAATTCAGTAAGTACCTACACTTTTGTTTGGTTTTGTGACTTTAGCTCGATTGAAATTAATTATTTCCATTGTTTACACATGATCCAAGGCCGACAAAATGTCTCAACTGTAAATTGGATTAAATTAGCAGAGCATGTAATTTTCATAGCAATTCGCAAACATCGAACAATGAATGCATAACCCTTATGTCTATTCAACTATTTGTTGTGGTTGCATGATTACTTACATGACGGTATCAATCGCACAAAGTATCGTTTCTTGCGATGCATTAGATATACGTTACGAAAATATCATAAATTCCATCCTCCTATTACTTTACACAGTTTTGGTCTTACTGATAGTGTCTTTAACAATTTATTTCCACTTAACTTCAACCTTACCTAATTCACAGCCTTGACTTTATCACACTTATCTAACCTGTAAATAAAAGATTTTGTATGTATTGATATGGGTTAAGAATAATATTACTTAATTACTTAAGTTGTTATCTTGTCGTCAGTTTAAAGAATAAATAGCTTGCCCCGCGTACGAATTACCCACGCGACATTATTGTATGTTGATGGTACTGTGTCAAAAATGTCCACGAAAGTATCAACAACAACTGCACAAAGTTTCAACTCGATTAGATGAGTGATGTGTGAACACTAAAAGTTCAATCAGGCAAAACAGTTTATAGCAACATTAATACAAAATGACAAAAATAATAGTTCATGTTGTATACTACCTACCAGTTATTATGAAAATTGCTCATAAATGGTTGTTTGTGTATGGGAATGAACATTAATTTTACCCTAATTACTATAAATATTCAGTTTTACATTGTACCTATGAGACATGATTATTTTCATTAACCATCATTACATTATTTATTCTGACAGTAGACTGTGTATGAGAAATTTTGCACTTAAACAACAGCTGTTATGATGCATAATTTTGCAATAATAAATGATTTGTGATTTATTCCAATTTACCTACCAATTATGTTGGTAGGCCTTCTGATTAGTTTAGTAATCCTTTGTTGTGGAAATAACTTATGACTGTGACATACTTCCTGTTTAAAGCATGTGATATTGAGGCCAAATCTGTAGAAATCTCTAATCTAAACTAAACTGACAGCTGTATAGTATAAAGCTATCCCTTTCATAATACTCCCTGCGGAAAGGGTCAGCAGTCAGTGCTAGATTTAGAGCTGTAATTTTAGTTAAAATATTGTGG
Source organism: Erebia aethiops (assembly GCA_923060345.2). Taxonomy (NCBI): domain Eukaryota; kingdom Metazoa; phylum Arthropoda; class Insecta; order Lepidoptera; family Nymphalidae; genus Erebia; species Erebia aethiops. The sequence continues at coordinate 26,992,031 of OV281084.1, read as the reverse complement.
GAAACAGAATTGGCCACATTGTTTTGCCCTATATTTTTAACTGACTTCCTAAAAAGAGAAGGTTCTCATATGTACAATTGTACATATTATTGTTATTTTTCTGAATCATTTTAATAAGCCTTAATTCCCTACTTCTCATACAATAAAGTGTCCTGACTCACTCATTAAGGCTCGGCACAAATGGACCACCGACCACAGCCACTGGTGGCTAGGGATAAGCAATTAAAATTATTTTTCATACTTTTTGTATAGACTGATAGAAATAGATTATCCCTTGGAAAGGACATAAGCTAATTAAGGAATTCCCGCTGGAATAAATAACTCATCCACATGAACGAAACGGCATCATTTAGTTTATAATATTAGTTTGTAAGAAGTAAAAAGAACCTGTGCCATTATCAATTTGAGTGCTAGCATAGCACACAGGAAATACCACCATGACACAATTTCTATCTTTCTATGCTTATGGTAGGGGGTAGAGGATAGAAGTATTGGCATAACATAAAAAAAATGTGTGTGCAATTCACATATGGCAGAAGTGAAACTTCAGAAAAGTACTCTACGAGAGAATGAGATAAATATAACTTGTATTCTATCTCATTCTCTCAATGTTTGTCTCTCTTTGGTGTCGCCTTTTCGTATCATTGAATTTTCATATCGGTGCTAAAGTTTCACTTCAATAATATTTACCAGAAACTTGTTTCTTCAAGTATATTTTATGGTCTTAACAAACTGGTTCCATAAAAATTTTAATAAATGGGAAAATGATTAAGCGAAAACTGCATACCCTAATCTATCTATACTAATATTATAAATGCGAAAGTTTTAATGGATGGATGGGGATGGATGGCTGAAGGCGGAGATGTAACACAACATCATATTTAGATTAATAGGTCTGAATAATTATTATCTGAATAGGGTGTTTGAAATTTGTGTAATCCAAGTTGCGGGTATAAGCTAGTTGTACTATAAATGATTGCTGAAATAATTCTTTTTATTCCCAGAATCAGGCATGCAAGTTCCACTTCTAGAGGATGTGATACTCTGCTGTGTGAAGTAACTTCTAGAAGGAAGCGCTGGTAATGCGCTGACGATGCTCCGCGCGCCTCCATCGTGCCTTTTGGGCTTGCTCGGCTTGCTGGCGACCGTCCGAGGCAATGTCATGGTTTACACGGAGGATCTTCCGCATACGGTGAGCTCGCCTGTTACTCACTAGATGGCGCTATACGCAGTTAAATCGCACTACAAAATATTTACTCAAAACACTTAAGGTGCATGACAAGGGTCTGCCCGCGAAATTCAAATTTAATTTGGTTTTTCACAATTTGTAAACTAATACGACAAAGTAGGCTTATGGCATTCAAATTGCGAGCCTAGGAATATCATCTTCACATGTTTATATAAAAATCTTTACTTGAAAGTGCCCAGTTTAAGAAATTAGTCAAAATAATGACTAATTTGTGAGTAACTCACGTCAAACTCATTATTTTGACTAATTTCTTAAACTGGACACTTTCAAGTAAAGATTTTTATATAAACCTGTGAAGATGATATTCCTAGGCTCGCAATTTGAATGCCATAAGCCTACTTTGTCGTATTAGTTTACAAATTGTGAAAAACCAAATTAAATTTGAATTTCGCGGGCAGACCCTTGTCATCCACCTTAATAATTTACTTCACAATAATGTGAAGTAAATTTTCGAAGGAAGCGCATGTAATACCTGCGCTCCACTCTTGCCTTCTGGGCATGCTGGCAAGTGGCAATAGTGAAACCAAGCAAAGTGCAAGGCGATGTGAAAATAAATTTCGAGGCGAATCATACATGGCGAATGCTTCCTACGATTCGTGCAGAGCAGAGAGTTAGTTCCACAGTAACAACGCCTCGCGCGTATTCTGAATACAAACTAATATACTTACGGTAGTAGCCTGGCAACCTGCATTGGAGCAGAGTGGTGGGTCTAAGGTCTAATTCCCTCTCTCCTATGAGAGTGGAGGCCTGTGCCCAGCAGCGGGACGTTAATGAGCTGTACTGGTAGTGTTGGATACTTCTTGGATTTACGGTCAAAATCTCGTGTCGCATTGTGTGTTTCGCCTCGAGGATAGAGTACATTGAATATAATATGACCTCAAAATGGCCTCAAGTGTTGAGGAGCGCCTCTCGTGCCTTCGGGGCGCGCTGGTTACCGTCCGTGGAAATGACATGGTTGCCTCTTGCCTTCGATGCCCACTTTGACCAATATAAATGACCCCGAATCATTCAAATAGGGACGCAGCCTAAAGTCTATAATTAGTTAATGAATTAGAGCTAATTGTTTTATTGTCGTATTCGTCCTCATTTACAAATAACAAGATCACAATTTTATTAATAGATAAATAAATGTTTATTTACCAACACAACTACCTCATTAGTGTAGTGGTTAGCATGTTCGCCTGCGGCTGACGAGGTCCCGGGTCCGAGTCCCGGGTCGGACCATAATTAAGTATTGGGTTTATCTGAATTAGAAATTCTCCGTACTGGCCCGGAGTTAGGAAGTTGGTGGTGTTTCACCCCCGTGCCTCGTAGATCAAGTTAAGCCGTCAGTCCCGGCTATTATCACAGACATGATAATAGTCGTTAAAGCCCGCCAGCCGGCATTGGAGCAGCGTGGTGAGTCTAAGGGCCTGTGCCTAGCAGTGGGACGTTAATCGGCTGTAGTGGACCAACACAACAGATTAATTACGTAACATAGGTACTTATGGACATTCTAAATTATTATAGTTCACGCTGATCATGCGTTAGACATAAAAACTACAATGTTGTTACAATTACTTAATTAGGTAGTTATTTGTAAATAAACGATAAGCTTAACCTAGAACGACAATGTTGCAAAAATGTATGTTCCCCATAATTTTATTGGGATTTAGCTTTTAAACACAGAATTCATGATTCTATTTCTGTTTATTTTAATATAAGTGTTTTTTTAATTAGTCAGTATTGTAATTTTTAATTTTGTATAGTTTAGTTGCTCGAGATATACAAGGACCCCGAAAAATAAACATCGGGGGGTTTAAGAGAATAGAAAAAAGCTATTTCTGTACGAAATGTTGTAAAATCGGTTAAACAGATGGGCCATGATTCATGAATAGGTTTCAGAAAGACAGACACACATTCACATTATCAGTAGATATTACTTTTAACTGAAATAACAACTACGACTCCCTGGTATTTAATCATTCAAGAAAAATATGATCAATATTGATTTTCTTAGATTTAGTTTCCGTGATCTGTGGATTTAGTAATAATTCATAGATACTACAAAAATCATATTTTGGTTATAAATCATCCTCATCATGTGCATGCCATCTTCAAACTGAAGCTCGCCGGCCAGTCGGACAAAACTTTAATTAATTTTTTATTTTATTTAACAGACAACATTTGTGGTCCACTTTAGTGTTAGTAACAATATAATCTTAATAACTATGTCAGTACTCACAATCTAAGGTGTTAGTAACAATTATGACTTAATCTATGTTAGTACATAAAAACTAAAACTCTGTATGAGTTTTAACCAAAACAAATCAAATTTAAATTTAAATAAAAAAATAAATCAGTTCAAAGTAAAACTTATAAAACACTAGCTGATGCCCGCGACTTCGTCCGCGTGTTTTAAGTATTATTTGATTCCCGTGGGAACTCCTTAATTTTGTGGGAAAAAGATAAAGAAATACAATATGTCACTCTCCAGGTCCTCAACTATACCCATGACAAAAATCACGTCGATCCGTTGTTCCGTTACGGCGTGATTGAAGGATAAACTAACAAACCAATAAACCAATAAACCAACAAACAAACACACTTTCGCATTTATAATATTATAGCATGATTTATCAATAGAATAGGAGCATCCCCCTACCTGAACTCAGAACCGAAATTAAATAATAATTTATAAACTACAAAATATGTTTACAAAAAATTGGAAAACATGTGCAACCATCCGATAGCTTATCACGTTCTAACAAGGGAATAGTACTGATTGAGATAAGTGGCTAGTTGATCGACACTCGGTTATCCATTAACTCGTCTAAAGCTAACGCAAAGTCTAACGAACCACACACATAAGTGTTAATATCCTTAAATATTATAATTTTGTCAGTGAAGTATGTGGACTATTTGAGAAGTGCTGTGTCAAAATAACACAAGTGTACTTAATTTTAAATTTTTTTTTGTCGTCGTGATAAACCTTTAATCCTGTTACCGATAGGCCATAATTAAAAATTTAACTACGTAAAGTTTTTTGACAAATAGGTAACATATTTAAATTCTGTATTGAGTGTAAAAATATTTGGTTTTTCTTTAAAAACGACGAAGAGGTTCCTTACAGCAAATTCATAGGCTACTTTTTATCCTGGAAAATGAAGGAGTTCCCGCGGGAATAAGGAAAAATTTTACAAACGCGTGATAAATACTTTAAAATTTCGCCTCGCTTGATAAAATCATTTTGTATATTTTTGTCTAGTTTCATAAAAATATCGTCATACAATAAAATACCTGAATAACTCACTGACTAACTGATCAACGTGCAGCTTTGGACCCAGAAAGCTGAAGATTAACACAGAGATGTAATTTTTCTTTTAAAAGATCTTTCTAATGTAGACAAAGAATAAGGCCCGATTTTTCGAAATCTCCACAGGAGCGTAATCCCGAGCGGTTGTTAGTCAATTATTAAAGGCTTGTTTCCAGTGATCTTAAATTAATTAACAATACGTCCAAACTCCAAACCTTTATTAGGCTTACCGCATATGACTTGAGAATTGACTATTCAAAAATACAAAATCAGTAGTCTATACCAGCAGATCTTTGACTATAACATTATAAAGGTACAGTCGCGGTCTGCAAATGTGTATTCATGCAGACCTTAATGCATGAAGTGTTAAATAATCTAATGATTATAACACTTCATGCAGTAAGGTCTTAGATGCCATATCAATGTAGGTATTTACCATTACGTAACAGAAGTTTTCAAGCTTCGAACAAAAAGAGATTAATGACTCTTTTTAATTAATAAAACTTATTTAAAATTCAAATTCATGTAATATAAGCTTAAAGGTACACATTAGCGTCATTGCTTTTCATATTAAATAAACAAATAAATAAATTATAAATTCTTTATTCGTGGAAAACTAACTATTACACTGGTTTTAAAATTTAAAAAAAATAAAGGTATCGCTTAATTATGGCTTGTCTAATTTAGGATGATAATTTTGGCAGATGCCAATTGCATATTGCTTCAGTCTGTCTCACTCTAGTCCTTCACTATTGCTATACACCTCTCATCTGTCATAGTTATTATCCTAAAGACAAAGCATAATATCGAATTTCTCACACAGATATGTGCATGCAATATTGAACCTTACAGTGGCAAACAATTCTAAGACCGCGGCTGTACGCCTGTAAAAATTTTGGCAATTCCCACAAATGACATAACCCGTCAAAGGTTAAATGCCGTGCCATCCGAATTCATCCAATAAGTGATATTTAATAGTCTCTACTTCCTTGTATCAGTGCAAGGACAAACTGTATGAAACACAAGTATCCATTGCCGCTATACATGATTACCGCAAGGGTGGCCGGCCGCGGTAAATGTGGTATTGGCTGAATATATTGCCTACGAGTGTGTTCATTGACAAGTATTGGGTGAAAAGTGACTTTTTTGTTTGGTCGGTTTTTGCGAATCCGCAATGGTGGTGGTAAACCCGATTGTGAACAGCGTGATTGTTATGCACATTGTTGGTATGCAGCATTATGTGAGTACAATACCTTATTTTAGAAATTTTAATAAAAAGCTGTCTAAAATAGAAATGGACTATATAGAATGGATAGAAGTGGAGGGGGAAGGGAGACATCTGGACTCGAACCGGGGTCTTCTGGTTTCGGGACCGCCCGATTTCTCACCTGAGCTTTTAACCTTGTGTATGGTGGCGAAATTTATTCTAATGGTATTGTAGCAATTTTTCATTGCCTGAAAACACGGATAAATCATTTTCTAAAAATGAATCCTAGCTAGATCGATTTATCGCCCCTGAAACCTCCTGCATATACTAAATTTCATGAAAATCGTTGGAGCCGTTTCCGAGATTCTATATACTACAAGTTCGAGTATATATATACTACAAGTTACTAGATACTACAAGTTACAAGCGACTTCGCGTGGATTAAGTTTTTTATTCCCGTGGGATCTCCTTAATTTTGCAAAATTTCATCAAAACCCGTTGAAAAGGTGGGCCGTTAAAGCGTAGCAAACAGACCGACACACTTTCGCATTTAGTGTTATGGTATGGATAGGGATTAGTAAACTTATAGTATGGATGTATTCGGATACGACCGGAGAAAGAAAAGGCGCAGGGCTGACAGAGTGCTCCCCAAGGTTACCACCACCATGTCTTGACAGAAAAACTTAAAAGTCAGATTACTCCAAACTCCCATTGAATATCTTAATGATTTTTTTATTAAATAATCCTGAGTATATTTCCAATGTTTTACCGTTAATTTCATTAAGACGCAAGAATGGCCCACTTTTGGGCATTCCTTTCATCCAGATCCGTCCAGCCGTTCTGGAGTGATTGAGTAACAAACATCCAGCTATCCATCCAAATCGCATTTACAATATTAAAGTTAGATGAAAAATAGCACAAACGATCTTTGTCTCCAGATAGCGGAGGAATTCCTCGACATGCCAGCAAGCTTCGGGCCGGAGTTGCCGGCGGACGGACTGCGCGGCTTCCTGGTGGCGGGCGAGCCGGCGGACGGCTGCGGGCCGCTCGCCAAGCCGCCGCCGGCCACCGACAACTTCACCGGGAAGTGGCTCGTGCTAGTCGCCAGGTGAGCAGTGTGCAGGTGTAGTTGTGACGTCACAGCCCTGCTGGTGGCGAGCGAGCCGGCGGACGGCTGCGGGCCGCTCGCCAAGCCGCCGCCGGCCATCGACAACTTCACCGGGAAGTGGCTCGTGCTAGTCGCCAGGTGAGCAGTGTGCAGGTTTAGTTGTGACGTCACAGCCCTGCTGGTGGCGGGTGAGCCGGTGGACGGCTGCGGGCCGCTCGCCAAGCCGCCGCCGGCCACCGACAACTTCACCGGGAAGTGGCTCGTGCTAGTCGCCAGGTGAGCAGTGTGCAGGTGTAGTTGTGACGTCACAGCCCTGCTGGTGGCGGGCGAGCCGGCGGACGGCTGCGGGCCGCTCGCCAAGCCGCCGCCGGCCACCGACAACTTCACCGGGAAGTGGCTCGTGCTAGTCGCCAGGTGAGCAGTGTGCAGGTGTAGTTGTGACGTCACAGCCCTGCTGGTGGCGAGCGAGCCGGCGGACGGCTGCGGGCCGCTCGCCAAGCCGCCGCCGGCCACCGACAACTTCACCGGGAAGTGGCTCGTGCTAGTCGCCAGGTGAGCAGTGTGCAGGTGTAGTTGTGACGTCACAGCCCTGCTGGTGGCGGGCGAGCCGGCGGACGGCTGCGGGCCGCTCGCCAAGCCGCCGCCGGCCACCGACAACTTCACCGGGAAGTGGCTCGTGCTAGTCGCCAGGTGAGCAGTGTGCGGGTGTAGTTGTGGCGTCACATCCCTGCTGGTGGCGGGCGAGCCGGCGGACGGCTGCGGGCCGCTCGCCAAGCCGCCGCCGGCCACCGACAACTTCACCGGGAAGTGGCTCGTGCTAGTCGCCAGGTGAGCAGTGTGCGGGTGTAGTTGTGACGTCACAGCCCTGCTGGTGGCGGGCGAGCCGGCGGACGGCTGCGGGCCGCTCGCCAAGCCGCCGCCGGCCACCGACAACTTCACCGGGAAGTGGCTCGTGCTAGTCGCCAGGTGAGCAGTGTGCGGGTGTAGTTGTGGCGTCACATCCCTGCTGGTGGCGGGCGAGCCGGCGGACGGCTGCGGGCCGCTCGCCAAGCCGCCGCCGGCCACCGACAACTTCACCGGGAAGTGGCTCGTGCTAGTCGCCAGGTGAGCAGTGTGCGGGTGTAGTTGTGACGTCACAGCCCTGCTGGTGGCGGGCGAGCCGGCGGACGGCTGCGGGCCGCTCGCCAAGCCGCCGCCGGCCACCGACAACTTCACCGGGAAGTGGCTCGTGCTAGTCGCCAGGTGAGCAGTGTGCGGGTGTAGTTGTGGCGTCACATCCCTGCTGGTGGCGGGCGAGCCGGCGGACGGCTGCGGGCCGCTCGCCAAGCCGCCGCCGGCCACCGACAACTTCACCGGGAAGTGGCTCGTGCTAGTGGCCAGGTGAGCGGTGTGCAGGCACGTGCAGGTGTAGTTGTGACGTCACAGCCTTGCTGCGCGGCTCCGTCTGCGTGGTTTAAGTTTTTTTTCCGCGGGATATCTTTAATTTTCCGGGTTTAAATGCCCTTCCCCGGGATACAAACTCTTTTTAACCGACTTCAAAAAAAGGAGGAGGTTCTCAATTCGTCGGAATCTTTTTTTTTTTTTAATGTATGTTCCCCGATTACTTCCAAGGTGGTCCCATATAAATTTGGTGAAGATCTGATGAAGATCTTCGAAGACAGATGTTCCCCGAGATCTTCGAAGACAGATGTTCCCCGATTACTCGAAGACGCCTGGACCGATTTGGAAAATTCTTTTTTTTTTGAAAGGGCATACTTTCCAGGTGGTCCCATGGTCATTAGGTCTGATGATGGAATCCTGGGGAAATCCAAGGAACTTAAATTTTATAAGGACACGAACCCAGATAGTTATTAGGTACAGGTCTGTCTACCTTTCGAGAACCTATTTTCCTTTTTTTTTTTTACAGCACTAAAACGCAAACAATAAAATTATTTTCAACATAGTGGGTAGAAATAATAATATGTAAATATATCCAATTATTTTTTGCTTTTTAGTTTTTGAAGGCGGTTTTTTTTTATTTAAAAATAATTATCAAAATCGGTTGAACAGATGGGCCGTGAAAGCGTAGCAGACAGACAGATATTGATTGATTGATAACATTTGAAAGTGACCGTGTCGTTTTCCCGTCAGGTTCAACTGCAGTTTCGAGGTGAAGGTCCGCAACGCGCAGGCGGCCGGCTTCGACTGCGCGATTGTCCACAATGTTAACTCGAGCGAACTTGGTAAGATGATATACCGTAGCCCATAGCGGAAGGCCGCAATTACACTTGTCAGTTAGAAACTCAATTTATTTATAACATTTAGGACATACAGGTGTCCTTTTTTTATCCACTACAAGTTAGCCGTTGACTGCGATCTCATAAGTGATGATGCAGCCTCCCACCAGACCAGACCAGAGAAAATGGAGAAGTTTACCATTTTGTTTTTTAAATTTAATATAAAAATTAAGATAAAATAAAACAAAAATATGAAAGAATCGTTAAAATATCTCAACAAATGAAAAAGTTATGGAACTTTAAAGTTGCGCTTGCAAGACGGGAGACGTGACGTCATAATTCCCTATCAACATACTTTATAAAGCAGAATAAAAGAAATAAATGGACTTAACGTGACTTAATTGAATTAAAAGCACTTAATTTGTGTGTGAAGATAATTTTGAAGTATTAAATCTCGGCTAGGTATTAAAGCTCACTCACAAAATTTCTCACTCGAGTAAGATACAGCAATTGGTGTAGGTACATTAAATAATTAAACTTTTAAATCGTCATTTCGCAGTCATTTATTGATGGATTGTAAAAAAAACCACTGATTTATTAGTTTTAATCTATATTTTACTTCCGTTGTGTTAAATATGATATTCACAACATCATGAAACTTCTCCATTCAGAAATTATAAATTCCCAAATAGACCCTGCCGGGAATTGAAACCGGGACCTCTCACGTTAAGACAACAGAGCTCTCAACACCGTGCCAGGGAGGTCATCAAAAGTTTTCGTAGCCATAGTCCAAGCTAGTCGATATCCGCGTGGAAAATGCCTGTCTATCTGTCTCATACGCTTCAATGACCCATCTGTTCAACCGATTTCGATAAAATGTAGTACAGAAAAATATTACATCCCGGGGATGAACTAGGCTACTTTTTATCCCAGAAAATACCACGGGATTTTTAAAATAATGAGATTCCTCTCTTCATGATAAATAGTTTTTCTGGTGGGAGGCTTAGGCCGTGGCTAGTTACCACCCTACCGGCAAAGACGTGCCGCCAAGCGATTTAGCGTTCCGGTACGATGCCGTGTAGAAACCGAAGGGGTATGGGTTTAATATAACTGCCATGCCCCTAACAAGTTAGCCCGCTACCATCTTAGACTGCATCATCACTGACCATCAGGTGAGATCGTAGTCAAGGGCTAGCTTGTAGTGGATAAAAAAAAAAAAAAAGTTTTCAATTTGATATTTATCTCCAAAGTAGAGCTTGCAATCAATTTACTTGCAAAATAGTTCGGTAATTATAACAAACGGAAATGTAAACATAGATAAAACTAATGTTTATTTTAGAACAGTAAATTTCAGTAATGCTAAAATGATACAACATAAGTTTATTGCATTTTAAACTTTCTTGCTTTTAACATAAGAACTACATTTACATAAATATACTTATGATTTAAGTATAAAAAATCAGAATATTTTTGGTTCAATTTAAAACCTTCTTATCTAAAACTTAAAGACTTAGTTTGCATAATAATAAAATGGTTATTACACAAAAGTGCGTTCAGAAGTGCAGAGATAAGTTGGGTGTATAAATTACTATGTTATCTAGCCATCCCATTGAGCACTACGGATGAGAGTTGACATAGTAAACTCTTCCAATACAATATTTAAAGTCCGGAGTCGACTACAGCCGTATCTCGTCGAATCGAAAAGCGTGGTATTTTTTCTGTATGGGATTTAAGGCAAATGTGTTGTAGTTTTTGCTGCAACAGGTATACGAGCTAATGCGTGCTCTCCGATGCGTTCATATTTTGAGATCTCGGAGTTTCCCAACACATACGCGCTAAGAGTGGCCGACGAGGTGGTTTTAGTGAGTAAAAATCTCACATAACCTGATTTCTCTTGCAAGTAATCAGGCTCTTATGAAGATTCCAATACCAACAAATGGTATACGAGCTAAATCATAATAGTTAAAATTGTTCAGCTTATTTTTGCAAGATACTAATGGGGTAACACGTACAGGGTAATTCGCTACGACGAAACAAATATGAAAAAGAACAACAAATTACACACTTTCCGGTATAACCTTAGCTACCAAATATCTAAAACTAAATCGTATTCAGTCGTCCATAATTTATTCCGGCTTGGTGGAAACGCACCCTTGCGTTTCCACCAGAGACGTTTCAGTGCTACGTTACTAAGCTGCGGATGTGTATTAATTAAGTAGGTACTTACATCATTTCTAAATTTGCACGTCAATATTGACGAAACATGTGTGGACTGCTTTAGAACTGTCATCATAATTGTACAATGTTTCAAGCAAATAAACGATTGATTGATTGATTGTGTCAACACCACTAATAGGAACACTTGATCTAACATCTAGCGATCTAAACTATGATAATCAAGCGCGCTATGGATGGGTTTGACACACATCCGTAGGTTAGCAACGTAGCACATCTCTGGTGGAAACGCATCCTATTGGTCAAGTACTTTGACAGAAGGTAAATCGTATAATGCCTCCCCTTTGAGCGGAATACTGTTGGCGTCTGGGACCTCACCCTGTTTAGAGATAATGAGGTAACGGAACATTAACGCATTCGGTATTGCAATAAACCGATCAAAGTTGCAAGTTCTGTTTTACGTACAACCAACTTGCAAAAATTAGTGGAAAACTTTAACATTGAAAAATTGAAAAACAGCACCTAGCGGTTGATTTTAACAACATTCGCCATAAAATTGTAAGCGTAATGCGAGTGATAAGCTTTGTTTGAAAAAGTTTCCATTGTGTGAGTGTGTTGAATGCAAGTTTAGTCAAGTTGACAAGTTGAGTAATGGTGTATGAGCTTTTCATAATGGACTACGTAAAGGGTGACTTCGTATTGAGCGAGAAATGGCTGGTAATGGAATTGTTGATAAAGTAAGTGATATTCGTAAATGTTAGAAAAAAACGTACGATTGCAATCGCAAGGTTTTTGAAATTAAACATTATTAGAATCGTTGTGATTTGAAAATTCGATGAAACGAAAAAGCGACACCACAAAGAGACAAACATATTCATATTAGGCTGCGAGAGAATGAGATAGAATACAAGTTAAACTTATCTCATTATCTCGTAGGCTACTTTTCGGAAGTTTCACTTCTGCCGTGTGTGAATTGCACACACACACTTTTGTTCTAACTAAATATTTGATTCAGATATTTAATAAATGTTAAAGTGAGTTCCACAAATGGTTATAATTATTTACCCCATACATGTGTCTTTATAGAATCAGATCAAATTCAGAAAATTGTAAAAACTTCTGACATTCTGACTTCTGTAATACAAGGATGGATGCATGTTAAATAAAGACCGCGGTAAATTGGCTCATCTGGAAAGAAGGGCTGGCTCATTTTTCGCGCAAAGGATCAACCTGGCTGTTCAGCGCGGAGATGCAGCCGAATTTGTTTTCCGCGGAAGTTAAGAAAACTAAATTCACGCAAACGAAGTCGCGGGCATCAGCTAATAAAGTCAGCTGGTATAGTGATCTATTAGCTCTCATGTTACAAGTACATAACGTTTGAAACATATTGTGTTTTCCCTCGTTACAGAGACGATGTCAGCGAAGAATGGCTCCGGGATAGAGATTCCCTCAGTGTTCGTCAGTGAGCTGGCCGGCCTCATGCTCGCAGAGGAGTACGCGTATCCTAACCGGTGAGCACAGATACGCTACAGATTATATACACAGAGTAAAGAATGAATGAGATGAATGACAGAACGAAGAATGGCTCCGGGATAGAGATTCCCTCAGTGTTCGTCAGTGAGCTGGCCAGCCTCATGCTCGCAGAGGAGTACGCGTATCCTAACCGGTGAGCACAGATACGCTACAGATTATATACACAGAGCAAAGAATGAATGAGATGAATGGCAGAACGAAGAATGGCTCCGGGAAAGTGTAATTTTTGCCGCCGTTCCTACAGAAAAATCTGTCTACCCACGTTCAAGGATAAGATTTGCCTTTGAGAGTCCATAGTAATATTATAAACTACATATACTATATCCGATTTCGATGTGGAATCTTTGTAAACAAACCATACATCGTCCCTTGTAGGGTTGTCATACTTTTAATAGAGAAAAATTGTAGTTTAATCACCATTTCCTAGTTATACGTTTACAATTTTTTATTAACACCGTTTCATGGAACTAATACGCAAGAAAATATAATTGTTTTAATTTTCGGGAAACTAAGAAGTTCCCGCGAGAATCCAAAAACCTTAATCCACGCGGATGAAGTCGCGGGCATCATCTAGTTAACTTTTAAGATTGTTTAGACATTTACGTATATGAGCCACTTTACGAAAAAAAAAAGTTGTGTGTGCAATTCACACACGGCAGAAGTGAAACTTCAGAAAAGTAGCCTACGAGAGAATGAGATAAAAATAATTTGTATTCTATCTCATTCTTTCGCGGGCTAATAGGCCTATTACACTGCACTTTTCACAGGGACCCTTAACCCTGCATTAGTGTAGTGTATTCAGGAAGAAAGGGTCCCTAATTTGGTCGCTAAGCGACTTCAAAACTAGCGGCCACGCCCACCCTAAACACAGGGCCCTGTGAAAAGTGCAGTGTAATAGGCCTATAAATCCTATATAAGTTTGTCTCTTATTGGTGTCACTTTTTAGTTCGTTTCGTTGAATTTTCAAATCACAACGAATTTAAAGAAGTTTCACTTCGAAAAGCATGCATTGAAACAAACCGAAGGCATTTCTCTCCGTAAAAGCTTATGTTGTAATCAGTGGCGTGCAGTTCTTAGAGGCATAAAAGCACTGCTTACCTAAATGAAAATACGTCAATGCTCGTTTTTCCTCAAAACAGTTAGTAAATAAGTATTCTGACCAACTAATGCTACCCTACCCTAGCTTCAAAATCTGTGCACGCCACTGGGTGTAATGTGTATATGTCCACATTCCAGTTACTACATAATGGTGAACGACGACGTGCCCTTCAATATCAACACACACCTGTTGCTGCCCTTCGCCATCATTGTGGCGCTGTGTCTGGTCGTCATACTCATATTCTTGGTAAGTTTTAATGAATACTCTATTTATTACAATAGATGATGCTAGTATGAACATGATATAAACATAAAAGTAGAACTTACGCCATAATTTGGCCATTTGCGTGGGCGATAGGTTTGACCCCTAACTAGTTGTCTGTATTAGGATATCATTCCCATTTCCCGCTGGGCTTATAAAAGTTCAACCTGTTTTGTTCACAAAAACACAAATGACACAATTTTTCTAACAATAGCTTAATGTTGATGTGAATTGTTTAATTTCCAGCTAGTAAAATGCATCAACGACCGGCGACGGGCGAGAAGGCATCGCCTACCCAACCGGTCGCTAAAGAAAATCCCTACCTGCAAGTTTAGTAAAGGCGACCCCTACGAGACTTGCGCCATATGTCTTGACGACTACCAGGAGGGCGAGAGGCTACGCGTGCTGCCCTGCGCTCATGGTACGTTAAACCCTTAACCCCTACCGACCACTGCAGACCCCCAATAGTGAAAGCGGCTATATCGTTTGAATTGCCATCAGTTATACAACTTCTACCTGCAAGTTCGGTAAGGGTGACCCCTACGAGACTTGTGCCATACGTCTTGACGACTATCAGGAGGGTGACAAGGCTACGCGTGCTGTCCTGCTCTCATGGTGCGTTAAATCCCTAACCCTACCGACCCCTAACTCTTACATACCCCTAATAGTGAAAGCGGCTATAGTTAGATAACAAAATCCCTACCTTTAAGTTTAGTAAGGGCGACCCCTACGAGACATGTGCCATACGTCTTGACGACTGTCAGGAGGGTGACAAGGCTACGTGTGCTGTCCTGCGCTCTTGTTGCGTTAACCCCTAACCAACCCCTACAGACCCCTAACATTTATATACCCCTATTGTGAAAGCGGCTATAGTTAGATATCAAAATCCCTACCTGCAAGTTTAGTAAGGTTGACCCCTACGAGACTTGTGCCATACGTCTTGACGACTATCAGGAGGGTGACAAGGCTACGCGTGCTGTCCTGCTCTCATGGTGCGTTAAATCCCTAACCCCTACCGACCCCTATAATTGTAAAGCAGCTTCTACATATTGAAGCGACCCCTATAATTATAATTTTCCATTTGTCCCCAGCGTACCACTCGAAGTGCATAGACCCGTGGCTGACGCAGAACAGACGCGTGTGTCCGGTCTGCAAGAGGCGAGTCCGGGCCGCGGGCGAGCGAAGAGCGCCGCGCTCCGACACGGACTCGGATGATACGGAGCCACTAGTGGCCGACCCGCCGCCTACTACGCAGGTACACGAACAGAACAGACGCGTGTGTCCGGTCTGCAAGAGGCGAGTCCGGGCCGCGGGCGAGCGAAGAGCGCCGCGCTCCGACACGGACTCGGATGATACGGAGCCACTAGTGGCCGACCCGCCGCCTACTACGCAGGTACACAAACAGAACAGACGCGTGTGTCCGGTCTGCAAGAGGCGAGTCCGGGCCGCGGGCGAGCGAAGAGCGCCGCGCTCCGACACGGACTCGGATGATACGGAGCCACTAGTGGCCGACCCGCCGCCTACTACGCAGGTACACAAACAGAACAGACGCGTGTGTCCGGTCTGCAAGAGGCGAGTCCGGGCCGCGGGCGAGCGAAGAGCGCCGCGCTCCGACACGGACTCGGATGATACGGAGCCACTAGTGGCCGACCCGCCGCCTACTACGCAGGTACACAAACAGAACAGACGCGTGTGTCCGGTCTGCAAGAGGCGAGTCCGGGCCGCGGGCGAGCGAAGAGCGCCGCGCTCCGACACGGACTCGGATGATACGGAGCCACTAGTGGCCGACCCGCCGCCTACTACGCAGGTACACAAACAGAACAGACGCGTGTGTCCGGTCTGCAAGAGGCGAGTCCGGGCCGCGGGCGAGCGAAGAGCGCCGCGCTCCGACACGGACTCGGATGATACGGAGCCACTAGTGGCCGACCCGCCGCCTACTACGCAGGTACACAAACAGAACAGACGCGTGTGTCCGGTCTGCAAGAGGCGAGTCCGGGCCGCGGGCGAGCGAAGAGCGCCGCGCTCCGACACGGACTCGGATGATACGGAGCCACTAGTGGCCGACCCGCCGCCTACTACGCAGGTACACAAACAGAACAGACGCGTGTGTCCGGTCTGCAAGAGGCGAGTCCGGGCCGCGGGCGAGCGAAGAGCGCCGCGCTCCGACACGGACTCGGATGATACGGAGCCACTAGTGGCCGACCCGCCGCCTACTACGCAGGTACACAAACAGAACAGACGCGTGTGTCCGGTCTGCAAGAGGCGAGTCCGGGCCGCGGGCGAGCGAAGAGCGCCGCGCTCCGACACGGACTCGGATGATACGGAGCCACTAGTGGCCGACCCGCCGCCTACTACGCAGGTACACAAACAGAACAGACGCGTGTGTCCGGTCTGCAAGAGGCGAGTCCGGGCCGCGGGCGAGCGAAGAGCGCCGCGCTCCGACACGGACTCGGATGATACGGAGCCACTAGTGGCCGACCCGCCGCCTACTACGCAGGTACACAAACAGAACAGACGCGTGTGTCCGGTCTGCAAGAGGCGAGTCCGGGCCGCGGGCGAGCGAAGAGCGCCGCGCTCCGACACGGACTCGGATGATACGGAGCCACTAGTGGCCGACCCGCCGCCTACTACGCAGGTACACAAACAGAACAGACGCGTGTGTCCGGTCTGCAAGAGGCGAGTCCGGGCCGCGGGCGAGCGAAGAGCGCCGCGCTCCGACACGGACTCGGATGATACGGAGCCACTAGTGGCCGACCCGCCGCCTACTACGCAGGTACACAAACAGAACAGACGCGTGTGTCCGGTCTGCAAGAGGCGAGTCCGGGCCGCGGGCGAGCGAAGAGCGCCGCGCTCCGACACGGACTCGGATGATACGGAGCCACTAGTGGCCGACCCGCCGCCTACTACGCAGGTACACAAACAGAACAGACGCGTGTGTCCGGTCTGCAAGAGGCGAGTCCGGGCCGCGGGCGAGCGAAGAGCGCCGCGCTCCGACACGGACTCGGATGATACGGAGCCACTAGTGGCCGACCCGCCGCCTACTACGCAGGTACACAAACAGAACAGACGCGTGTGTCCGGTCTGCAAGAGGCGAGTCCGGGCCGCGGGCGAGCGAAGAGCGCCGCGCTCCGACACGGACTCGGATGATACGGAGCCACTAGTGGCCGACCCGCCGCCTACTACGCAGGTACACAAACAGAACAGACGCGTGTGTCCGGTCTGCAAGAGGCGAGTCCGGGCCGCGGGCGAGCGAAGAGCGCCGCGCTCCGACACGGACTCGGATGATACGGAGCCACTAGTGGCCGACCCGCCGCCTACTACGCAGGTACACAAACAGAACAGACGCGTGTGTCCGGTCTGCAAGAGGCGAGTCCGGGCCGCGGGCGAGCGAAGAGCGCCGCGCTCCGACACGGACTCGGATGATACGGAGCCACTAGTGGCCGACCCGCCGCCTACTACGCAGGTACACAAACAGAACAGACGCGTGTGTCCGGTCTGCAAGAGGCGAGTCCGGGCCGCGGGCGAGCGAAGAGCGCCGCGCTCCGACACGGACTCGGATGATACGGAGCCACTAGTGGCCGACCCGCCGCCTACTACGCAGGTACACAAACAGAACAGACGCGTGTGTCCGGTCTGCAAGAGGCGAGTCCGGGCCGCGGGCGAGCGAAGAGCGCCGCGCTCCGACACGGACTCGGATGATACGGAGCCACTAGTGGCCGACCCGCCGCCTACTACGCAGGTACACAAACAGAACAGACGCGTGTGTCCGGTCTGCAAGAGGCGAGTCCGGGCCGCGGGCGAGCGAAGAGCGCCGCGCTCCGACACGGACTCGGATGATACGGAGCCACTAGTGGCCGACCCGCCGCCTACTACGCAGGTACACAAACAGAACAGACGCGTGTGTCCGGTCTGCAAGAGGCGAGTCCGGGCCGCGGGCGAGCGAAGAGCGCCGCGCTCCGACACGGACTCGGATGATACGGAGCCACTAGTGGCCGACCCGCCGCCTACTACGCAGGTACACAAACAGAACAGACGCGTGTGTCCGGTCTGCAAGAGGCGAGTCCGGGCCGCGGGCGAGCGAAGAGCGCCGCGCTCCGACACGGACTCGGATGATACGGAGCCACTAGTGGCCGACCCGCCGCCTACTACGCAGGTACACAAACAGAACAGACGCGTGTGTCCGGTCTGCAAGAGGCGAGTCCGGGCCGCGGGCGAGCGAAGAGCGCCGCGCTCCGACACGGACTCGGATGATACGGAGCCACTAGTGGCCGACCCGCCGCCTACTACGCAGGTACACAAACAGAACAGACGCGTGTGTCCGGTCTGCAAGAGGCGAGTCCGGGCCGCGGGCGAGCGAAGAGCGCCGCGCTCCGACACGGACTCGGATGATACGGAGCCACTAGTGGCCGACCCGCCGCCTACTACGCAGGTACACAAACAGAACAGACGCGTGTGTCCGGTCTGCAAGAGGCGAGTCCGGGCCGCGGGCGAGCGAAGAGCGCCGCGCTCCGACACGGACTCGGATGATACGGAGCCACTAGTGGCCGACCCGCCGCCTACTACGCAGGTACACAAACAGAACAGACGCGTGTGTCCGGTCTGCAAGAGGCGAGTCCGGGCCGCGGGCGAGCGAAGAGCGCCGCGCTCCGACACGGACTCGGATGATACGGAGCCACTAGTGGCCGACCCGCCGCCTACTACGCAGGTACACAAACAGAACAGACGCGTGTGTCCGGTCTGCAAGAGGCGAGTCCGGGCCGCGGGCGAGCGAAGAGCGCCGCGCTCCGACACGGACTCGGATGATACGGAGCCACTAGTGGCCGACCCGCCGCCTACTACGCAGGTACACAAACAGAACAGACGCGTGTGTCCGGTCTGCAAGAGGCGAGTCCGGGCCGCGGGCGAGCGAAGAGCGCCGCGCTCCGACACGGACTCGGATGATACGGAGCCACTAGTGGCCGACCCGCCGCCTACTACGCAGGTACACAAACAGAACAGACGCGTGTGTCCGGTCTGCAAGAGGCGAGTCCGGGCCGCGGGCGAGCGAAGAGCGCCGCGCTCCGACACGGACTCGGATGATACGGAGCCACTAGTGGCCGACCCGCCGCCTACTACGCAGGTACACAAACAGAACAGACGCGTGTGTCCGGTCTGCAAGAGGCGAGTCCGGGCCGCGGGCGAGCGAAGAGCGCCGCGCTCCGACACGGACTCGGATGATACGGAGCCACTAGTGGCCGACCCGCCGCCTACTACGCAGGTACACAAACAGAACAGACGCGTGTGTCCGGTCTGCAAGAGGCGAGTCCGGGCCGCGGGCGAGCGAAGAGCGCCGCGCTCCGACACGGACTCGGATGATACGGAGCCACTAGTGGCCGACCCGCCGCCTACTACGCAGGTACACAAACAGAACAGACGCGTGTGTCTAAGACTCATTTCGTAATACAAATTACGACAAAAATTATTTCCAAAAAAACCAAGTTCCAAAGCCACTGTAAAATAAAAAAAAATAAAGGTATAAAAAACTTTTTTAAAACAAGCTTTTATATAAATGCGCTAGCCAAGCTAAAAATAATAAAATAAGTTATTCTCAGCAAGCCCTTTCATTTGATACCCATATAGTACGAGTGCATTAAAAATAATTAGTCCGCCATGTTGGATTTAGAATTACGTCATACAACTAACCATGCATTGTCATCCAAACTAAACGTGTATACAAAATTTCAGCTCAATCGGTTGAAGATATCTGCTTCAAAATTGAGTTCCTTCCTGTCAGTTAAGTAGTCATTTACATGGTAATAAGATTTTTTTAATGAGTTTACGTTTTACATTAACTTTGAACTTATTCAGAGACATCTTCAACATGTCTTCTGGAAGCTTATTGTAGAAGCGGACACTGTTTCCAACAAATGAATTGCTAGTTTTACTAATTCAAGAAGCAGGCATTACAAGTTTATTTTTATTTCTAGTATTGATATTATGGCAATCACTGTCATAATATTGATTTCTTTAAATTTATCTCTTAGTGACTCTCTTGGTCCCATATTATATATGGCTCGAACAGTCCTCTTCTGCAGCACAAAAACAGAATTAATATCAGCAGCATTACCCCATAATAATATACCGTATGACATAATGCTGTAATATGGTATGGTAGGGTAATACCATAATCATATTTCCTATTATGTCCTATTATGAATCCAACGACCTCAATTTACATAGACGGGCCCTGTCAAACAAAGAATGTGGGCGTATTTTTAGCAACGCCATCAACGGCATCTAGTCTGAAAAGCGGGAACTTGCTTGCAACATCTTGAATGAAAGCTTGAAAACGTATGACTCGGTCATAGATAATATAGGTCATAGCGGTAAGGCCAGTTAGTAAAAAAAAAAATTATACAGTTTGCCGCGGAAATTAAATGATTGCGTAATGGATAAAAATATTAAATAGGAAGATTAAATAACGTTTTTTTGGAAATGTATAATTGTGAATTGAAACACTTACCTTAAAATTAAAATTATACAGTGCCAAACTAATTAAACTTTAGATGTTAACTTAATAATAACAAATTATCTGCACGACGAGCGATTGTGACAGCGCTACGACGGGAACAAAGATAGGTGCACGTGTTCAGCAACTCGGACGCCCGGCGTTTTTCTATGAAAGGGCCCATCTAGTGCCTACATATATATCGATGTATGAATCCTATTTCATTAGATAAATTCATAATTTCATTGATTCTTGATTACTGTCATCATGCCTATTGAAGTTGGGCGTCAATTTTACCTATGTTGTAAACCCGCACCACTTCAACATTTTAAGTTAGCAAGTGTAATCGAGGTCTACGCATAATAATATTAAATAAATTAAATAAAATAAAAAGTAAATTTAAAAATGAATAATACAATATCGTGTTGGCAGGGAGGCACATTCGACGAGCAGCGAGAGAACCCTTTCGTGAGGGCCGCGCGGTACATAGCGAGTCTGCGCGGACGACAGAACAACGCCCAACCTGACGCAGAGGTACGCATCACACGTGCATACTCATTCTTTTGTTTTTTTTTCATGTTAATCAAGGGACAAGATGCTTAATCCATACTATCTATACTTCTATACTAATATTGTTAATGCGAAACTGTGTCAGTCTGTCCGTCTGTCCATCTGCTACGCTTTTACGCATCTTTTCAACTGATTACGAAATTACTGTAATTTACTACTTTTCCGGGAAATCAAAGAGTTCCCGCGGGAATCAAAAATACCTTCTTCTACTACAGTAATTTAAAAATAAATAAATACTGAATAAAATAAAAATATTTTATTTCAGACAGCTTAGTCCATATTCAATTTTCATTTGTGCATGAGTAAAAAATGTAGTAAAAAGCATTATAAATTAAAGTAATAAAATAATTGATAATAATAATAATAATAATAATAAATCTTTATTTGTATCACAAATTAAATAAAAAGCATTAAAATAAAACAGAACAAAAATAAAAATTGCAATATAAAAATGTCATACCTGTTTTTTTTTTAATATTATTGTAGTACAATCTTATTAGTCTTTATTGTTACGTTATTAAAAAAACCTGCTCTGGCCCTACGCATTATTGCCAAACCTGTACATCGCGAACGTTAACAAATCAATCAATTCATAGAGCAAATTCTTGTCTTTTCAGGTAGCCCAGCCCTCGGAAGTACCTGACGAAACTGAAGACACGTGAGTATCCATACTAATATTGTAAATGCGAAAATGTGTCTGTCTGTCTGCTACGCTTTCACGGCCCAACCGTTCAACCGATTTTGATGGGTACAGGTAATAGGTTGTATCCTGGGGAAGGACATAGAATACTTTTTATCCCGGAAAATCAAGGAGTTCCCGCGGGACTCTAAAAACTTAATCCACGCTGACGAAGTCACGGGCATCATCTAGTTCTATATATTTTTGTTTTACAAAATTTATTTAAATCTTTGTTATCCAAGTATCAAGTAAACGGAGTTACAGAAAACATTAAAACTAAGAATAGGGCTAACACACTCAAAGGCGGTCTTATCACTAATTATTTACTGTTTGGAATAGACTTTATGAGTGACATAACGTATTATTCGAAGTTTTTTATTTAAGTTTGTACGGAAGCAAGTGATAGGGCTCGGCTGTAACGATAGAAAAATATCTTCCCACAGGCTAGTATCATGCCCGGAGACCACTGACCCGACCATTGAACAGTTCTCTGTAGTGAAACCTTCGATAGCGCGATTCGGACCCTGTCACTTCTCTTATGCTACTATTCTCTGTCCAATCATTTATTTTATTTTTGACAGCTCGAGTTAATGATGTTTGCGTTCTGATTCTACTTTTGATGACATTATAATATATATGTATGTTATATTCATATATGTATATGTTTTAATTGATTTGACACATTGATATATATTTTTGACCAACATCTTTTATTATTTTATAAACATACCCAAGCATTTAAATGACTGAGTATATTAATTTGTGTATTAAAAATTAAAATAAATCATTTATATAAAATGTACATCAACCGGGCATGTATGTCATTGAGACCATCCATCGCCAAAGATGTCACGTGGCGCTTGCTTAAAGGACAAGCGTGTATTGTTCGTCACTATTTTGAAAAGAAAATTCGTACGGGTACTAGATGGGTAAACGAGTTACGAAATATCGGATAAAAGGGAACGTCGTTCACTATTGTAACAAAAAATCTGCGTCTATGAAGTGTTGCATTTTTTTGGCGACTGTTGCCTGTCAATAATTATGAAACTTAATAGGTGCGCTTATGTCAAAAGTAAAATAAATGGTTTTACAGATATAGTAGCGCCATCTATTAGCGTATGTGGAGATCGTAATATGTTTATTGTAATGTAACATATTATGGCCTATCAATATATGATCAAATAGGGTTTGGACCTTGAGTACTCCTCACCATTCAACAACAGCATTTCGTGTTAGCTTTAAATTTGCGGCTACGAAATGCTGGAACGACTTGCCCCCTCCCCTGCGTGATACGAGCAAGTCAAAAGGATTGTTTAAATGAAAACTAAGAAAGCTATTGTTATTTCAGCAAAAGGGTGAGGTTGTGGAGTAGGCGCTGCTCATATTATCATAATTACATAATATGTTACCATTATTATTATTATTTCAGTGTATCTTTTTCATACTCTGTTTACTTTATCTCGATAGTTTTTAAGCTTCGTTACGTTACACTAACCGATTTTGAATTACCTAACATCTTTGTAAGTATTTTATTTTTATAGTAATCTCAATCTCATTCTTTAACTTAATTTGTATTTATTAATTATTAATTATTAATTATTAATTTAATTGTAATTATTAATTTTATTTTTTTGTACCTAAATTATTAATTTAATTTAAATTAATTGTATAATATTATTTCTTTGTACTTAAATTTTTGAAAAAAGAAAAAAGATATATATTGACCGGACAATCTTTAATGCTGTATATGCCTATAATTAAGTATTGTGTTAGAACTAGACAATTGTATTATTTTACATTATTAATGTTTTGTACAATATTTGTTGGCATATCAATAAACAAAATAAAAATTAAATTTCTGTCTCATTTCTTTCCACTATAATTATTGTATTGTGGTTCCAAGTAAACGCTTTTTCTTTCTTTCTTTCTATGAACAGTGTGTCAGCGCGCGACACGCAGCCGCTGATCGCGCCGGAGCCGGAGCGCCGCCGCCGCGGGCGCCGCGCGCGCCGCGCCCGCTCCGCGCCGCGCGCCGCCGCCGAACACTCCATCAACGCCACGCCCGCCGCCACGGACGGCGAAATCGGTGAGTATCGTACGGCGAACAGCTTTACTAAGGGTATACTATAAGTTTGCCATGGACTTTCATCAGACCAGTATGGCTATGCTAGCAATACTGGTCTGATGAAAGTCTACGAGTAAAATTATGTCTACCCGTTATCTCTCTCTCTGTCCAGAGGCGTCTCTAGCCCATGTAGCGCCCGTGTGCAAACATTACCCTAGCGCCCCCTAGTAAGCGCGCAGTCAAAATGGAATGTGTACAAATTACAAGTAACAACACATCAAGTTACCACAAAGTGTAAGTTTGCCGCCGGTGCCGGCACGAGCGTTGCGACACTCAATACTACACCAATAATCTTTAATTTTCATGTTGAAAAAAAAGTTTATATTGTAAAAGCCGCTCGTGGCGCGCCTTGCTTTGCTGTAATTTGACAAATATAAGAAAATGTATGCAAAGCGGAGCTCTTTTTACGTTGGTAATTGAAAGTGTTGCGGCCGGCAAACGCGCGTGCCGAGTAGGGCTCCATAGCCAGCGGCGCTCGGCTGTGGCTCGGCGCCCCCTAGGACCGCTGCGCCCGTGTGCAACGCACACCCTGCACCATAGGTAAAGACGCGTCTGTCTCTGTCTACCGAAGCTAACACACAACATACTTGTCTCGTTACGTCAAAAGTGGAGATAAAAGTAATATTTCTTATCTGTGGTATTTTTCTCTACGGACCTTTACATGTCGACTATTTTTTTCTTGTAATATACCGCATTTTGTGCATATTAGGGTAAATGAAAAATTTGCCGGCCGCGACAACATCTCTCTCTCTCTCTCGTCGCGAGATAATCTCGTTGTGCGCATGCTAAGCACACAGGAGAGGTTAGGAACCCTCGTAGATTTAGTTTTAAGAGTGTGCCACAATGCCGTAGCCTATGAGAACAGAGCATCGACAAATTTCATCCAGATCCGTTCAGCCGTTCTGGCGTGATTGAGTTACTAACATCCCATGGTACATGGTAGCAGGTAGAGCTTGTCTAAGATGAAATAACGCGCGAACTTAATTAGTTGATTTAGATGTGTGAGTGCAAATATTAATAACGACACTTCCTCTGTGTGGGAGCGTCGACTGTTCCGTGAATTAGGATCTGTATGCGTACATCAAAGTCGACTAGTCGACAGCTCACTGTATGGAGCAGCGCTGGCGCGTTGTATGAAACAATACGTCCGCTCTCGCGCGTTTTCAGATCACTTATGACTAGTTGGACAACAAATCCGAGAACAATTACGCTTCTTAAGCTTAGCTCCTAGCTTCGAGTCTATCCGGCAACTGAATGACCAATTACAATGGCATCTTTATGTGTATTGCGTCCGTATTTTAAATTTGCTTGTGTGCGTAAATGCGGTAGTGGGGCACGTTATTTCAGCTTGGACAAGCTCTAACAACATGGATGGATGCCAAAATATTTGCCCACTCAGGGCCAAATGACTTAATTTCTCAATCGACAAGGTCTACACGAAAGTTCGGATTTCGCGGTCGAAATATGATTTTTTTGCTTGTTATTTATTTTTTGTTATTTGTCTTTGCAGGTGTGGCAGCACTTCCAGCGCCAACGAACGCGGCGCCTCGGAACGCGTTCGCGTGAGCGCGTCTCATGTATCACGTGTGTACCGTGAATCGTTCGTGTATAGTCCACGCAGTTATTTAACCTCTGGTTGTGAAGTTGGCTAGCCTGAGTGACCATTTTTTTATTGTGAGATAGGCTTGCGCTTGACGACAATCATGCTTAGCAAAGCAATGATGAGGTCTAGGTAGGAACGCGCTTGCCTAGAAGATGCCTACTCAATTGACTTGAAGGTACCTAAGTTAAACGTGGCAGGAAACGCGTGCGCTGGGAGGGTTCCACACCCTAGCGGTTCGGCTCAGAACCGTCGAGCAAAAACGTGTTTACACATGACTTTATTCTGCAGTTGAAACATTTATCTGGCCCGAAGAAAGCGTCGCTAGTAGATATGAAAAATAAAATAAACACAAAAACCAAACAGGCATAAAAATTTGCTCTAATTTGGGCCACCACGCCAGATAAGTTTGACGGACATCATCACTAGAACTTAAACAATAGGATGATGCCTAGATGTCAAAAATAAATTATTAATTGCTGATTATAAAATAGAGGGTCTTCGAAAAGTCCTATAAAATTCACATCGTTGTTTAGTTTTAAGTTTGATAACCATTTTAAACTTTAGATTGAAGAAAAAAAATGTGTTGAAGTTTGATGACGTCACAACTATGTATTTCATACACACTTCCACCCTAGAAGCGCGTTTTTACGTTTGATAAAGAGTTGCTGGATTGATTGAGTTGTCATCATCCATATTGTTCTTTATTCATTTACTCATCTAGTATTAGAAATTATCAAAGATTAATTAATGTATGAACTGCAGAATAAATTCATATGAAAACACGAATACTCAGGTTAGCCAACCTTATAGCCAGAGGTAAAATAACTCTGAACGAACTATATGTATCACGCGCGTAACATGTATCATGTATCGTGCGTGTACCATGTATCATGCCTTTACCATGTATCATATGTGTAATATAAATTGTTATAACTACATAATATGACGGTGGTTGTTATTTGTCAAGACATTTACATTTTACGAGGGTTGGAAATTTTGACTTTGACTTGCCGATGTTGATGATCGAAACAGTACAAAGCCAAAGTAAAATGAACCTACATGTGATTGTTTGAGATTAGGTTTTTAAGTGATTCAAAGTTCTCTGTTTTTGAAAGGAAAAGGTTCATTTTAGGCCTACTCTTGTACACTCTACCATGAATAGAAGAAAATACATAGATTGTATTAAAAATATAATAATTTAGAACAGTCAAGTAAATAGCGTGCAAAAAATAAAACATGTATTTCAAGTTTACGATACGTTTTCAAGATGGCAACCTTCAGCCATAGAGAAGGCGGTAGGTGCGAAATATATTAAATTTCATTTCTGACAGTCACTGTCAAAATAACGTGTTTTTCTTTTGAAAACGTCAAAAAATATGAATCCGTCATTGTTACCCACTCAGGTTTAGTGTTGCTTAACTTGGAAAGATTAAATAATTTCACCACTGAAATAACGATGAATTCGTAGATTAGACCAATAAAAACTGGTCTAGTATTTTATTTTCCTTCATTTCTCTACTTGTACAAGACTACGCCCCGAACAAATCTGAACCGTCTCCTTTGATTGATTTTAGGTGCTGGCGATATATGTACCTAATTCGAATTCGAACCTAAAAGCAATGCATTTAAGGTTAATTTTGCTTTGTCGTTATAGTGTTTTGATACTCGAATATTACGTTGTCGAGATATTCTATCTTGTACTAAGACGTCAGATATGATTCTTATTTATTTTCTACGTACAGTCGCGGTCTGAAATTAAATTCTTTGTAACTGTGTGCAGTAAGGTCTAAAATGCCATATCAAGATTTCAAGCATTGTTTTCAATAAAAAGTGTATATTCAATGATGAAGTGGTAAATATTTTCAGAACGCGACTGTACATGCTCGATGGTGTTAGCAAGCTGCAAAACTTACTCATAGCTCTATACACTAGCGTTATTTAACGGTTTTTGGCTTCCGAAAAAAAAAATTTTTTTTAAACAATATAACAATACTGACGTTTGGCCTTTGCTTTTTTATACTGACTGACTGACAGAACCGGACCAAACTGCACTGATAGGTTGGACCTGAATGTTTTTTTTTCAATATAACGGTTCGTGAATTAACAGTTCTAATAAAAATAGAATAGTTCGTAGCAATAAACAAATTATGTATATATTTAAACCACCGATTTTGTTTGCCATGTTAATAAAAAATTCACAAATTAATGGCGCCTACTAAATTAAATTGACAAGTCTAAACGTATTAGTATCCTTTTGTCAGGGTTTCCTGCAGAAAATAAAATTTATAATACCTGTGAGATTCGTCAATTTAGTAAGAAGATTAGAAAATGGGCGCTAGATATTAACAAAAAAAAATTATATAAAAAAAATGTTTTTAAAACAAGGACTCCTTAATAGAAAAAATTGGTTCAGATATAAGAGATAGAGTAGGTAGTTCATCAGAGCAGTTACTACTCTGACGGCCCCAGCACGCATTGGCGCAATGTCGGCAAGTGCGGGCCTATACGTAAACTGTTTGATTATTGTTTGCCTCCCAAAAGTTGTCCAGCGATTAATGTCCGTCAAGAGGCCCCTTTTCTTTTTTTGTTTGGCCGACAGCATTGGCCGATTGTGTTGAGCCAATGTGTCTGACCCGTTGTCCTAGGTGAGCGATAAACGACAACACGCGACGCGATACGAATCCATAGAAAATGACAGACGTATCTACGCGACAACGTAGGCCACTGAATTGTCAGCTACTGTTTCATATTGTCGCGTTGCATCACGTCGCGTTGCCGCGGTTGTCGCTCACCTAAGACAACGGGTATCTGCCGAATACTGAAACAATTTGAGAGATCAAAAACTTTTAGTTTCTGTTTTTGGCCAATAATTATGTTGTATGGCCGAAAATCTAACACTTTTATAATGTCGGTAAACAAGTTTATTGTTTGGGGGAAAGAAAGCCTAAAAATAGATGGACCCCGGGATGGTTTAGAATCACAATTGGACCCGGTAGGGGCGCTGCAATCGGGTTCTAGGTTAAGGGCAGAACAACGTCTGCTGGGGCCACGAGTGAATAAATTTAAAGTTTTGACAAATTACCCACACATTCCAGGTGGTGTCACAGACAAACATTAATTTGTGTGTACAGCTATGTATGACAGATGTTTGTCAGTGCCATTTGCGAATAAATGTGTTTTATTTCTTTCAAAAATTTCAAAACTGTCAAAACATAAAATTTTTTGCCTAGTTAAACGCTATTTGCCGATTGTAAATATACGGTCCTAACTGAAATATTTTAATGGGTTATTCGGTAATGAGATATCCAGTTTTTCTGAAACCTACAATTTCATTTGTCTTCATCCTACACTTGTCGATTATACTTACTATAAAAAAAAAACAAATTAAACTATTTACTTTACTTACTTTTCTGCTCTTGAGTACTATTTTACTTTTCTAAACTTGAACTTTTACAACAGTTTTCTTTTAATTTCGTTTTCAAATATTTCTTTATGATGATCTATTTCAATATTTCGACAATTACTCGGCGAGACGTTTTTGTCAAGAGTTACTAACAAAACATTAATTTAACCGTCGATTATATTATAAGAAAACACACCTGTTACGGTCTGTTCACATTAGTCCAGTGATCAGCCAATGAGTTTTTAAGTGTAAACATAGAGTAGCTGTATAGAACTAAGCAAATCGTAATCATTTGACAGCTTAAAACGTATTATTTGAACATTTTAAGGAGTTCATACATGTTTTTTACGTGCAGGCATCTATGTACTCCTTAAACAGGTCGAATTATACGCGAACGAATACGATTATGATTTCCTTACACAATCGGGGTCTGATATAAATGAATGTCGTCGATTACTAGTGAAGTAAAGATTTATTGTAAAACAGCGTAGCGTTAGTTTAATTTACGTTGCTATGGATGCTAGAAAGATGTGTGCGCTTATTATTTTTGTTGCGTGAATCGTGAGCGGCTTAAATTCGTGGGCCTTCATATATGCCTAGAATCAAAATACAGTCCATTCGAATAGAAATACAGTACTGATTTAAAGCACTGGACTAGAAATACTACTGGAATAATGTGAACCGGCTGTTACAACTAAAATTATTGTGTATAGTTTTTAGAATAGATAATATATTGTGGAATATGTATAATAAATAATATAGATTAAATTATAGTGTTAAATGTAGAGTAATTAATATTAAAAAATATCTATAATATTTTTAAACCAGCCGGAGCTTCCACTGTACCCGTTGTATATTGAATAATATCCAAAGACAATCGTATTGAAAGAAAAAATATGCGTGCGTTCAACTTTAAGCTAGTTTAATTAAAACTTAGCACGCGGCAAAGATTTAAATATACTGGATACTGGAGTAGGTAATGAGCAAGATTTCATTTA
This sequence comes from Erebia aethiops, assembly GCA_923060345.2. Taxonomy (NCBI): domain Eukaryota; kingdom Metazoa; phylum Arthropoda; class Insecta; order Lepidoptera; family Nymphalidae; genus Erebia; species Erebia aethiops. The sequence continues at coordinate 26,962,023 of OV281084.1, read as the reverse complement.
TCCCGTTGAAAGATTTCAAGCGTCAAGGTGGTGGTGGTATAATGTACCTAAAAGTACTTGAATTAAAGCAGAAAATTTAATACCACCGACTTTAATTTACCGATCATTGACTGTAGATGTATGGACGAACTTGAGCTTTAAAGCGAGTACTTTAAGGTCCATTTTGCTTGAACACTAGTTTTACTAGTGTTTGACACTCTAATTCCAATCAATGTTGGTGACATGTTAAATTTTATATTAACCTACATACAAGTTTCAGCATGTTTGAATCATACAAGTTGAATTTCGCTTACCAATGTGGCCAATTCTTTGACACAATCTCTAAACTAAAATGACAGCTAGTCATCTAGTGCTGTCCCTTTTCGCAGGGAGTATTATGAAAGGGATAGCAATATCAATTATGCTGTAATTTTAGTTTACATTAGATATTAGATAAGGTGTACAACAGAATTGCCTTGGCCTCATTTTCAATTAATTTGCTCTTCTTACTAACATTTATAATTTCACGCCTTTTATGACTGCTAGCGACCGCGGCTTCGCTAGTTCGCTACCATGGTAATTCCGAAAAATCTAACCAAGTTACGTACTTTTTTTCGTTATAAACGGAATCTCTGTGCAAAATTTCAGCTTTCTAAATGCAATATAGTTTGTACTTAGTAGTAGTACTAGGGCGTTGAGGAGTCAAGACATTTATTCGCTAAATTTATTTAAAAGGAAAAGGTGACTGACCTATCAACGCACAGCTCAAGCCACTGGACGGATCGGGCTGGAATTTTTCACATGTATAACTTTTTGACGTAAACGTCCGCTAAGAAAGGATTTTTGAAAATTTAACCCCTAAGGGGGTAACATAGGGGTTTGAGAGTATGAAAATCGAACTTTACGTGAACAAAGCAGCGGGCAAAAGCTAGTTATTGTATAAAGATGTAATATTTCGCAAGCCCTATCGTTATTTGCATATTATTAAAAAAATCATTTCACTCGTGATGTTTCACAGCTTAAGGACTCAAGAAGGGTTTTTGAAACTATTGTATATAAAGCGAATTGTAGAATTTAAGTTATTCTTTTGTTGTACCCTCACAATGGACACAGACACAATAAAAATATTCTATTTGATGATGATCTTATTATTTACTTTCCCTTTGCATGTTCCGCCATTCAACGATTCATAGGTTAAGGGTCGATTTCCCCAACTCCGAGTAACGTCCTGTATAAATGCGAAAGTGCGTGTCTATCAGTCTGTCTGCTACGCTTTCACGGCCCTCAACCGATTTTGATGAAATTTGGTATAGCGGTAGGTCACATGACACATCCCAGGGATTGGCTACTTTTGATCCCGGAAAAGTAAGGAGTTCCCAACGGGAATCAAGACATACTCCATGCGGACGAAGTCGCGGGCATCTTCTAGTAGTTCCTTAGTTCTCATCTCCAAAACCAGGATTAGCACATAAACATTGGAGCTGATTCTCTAAACTAAAATGATAGCATTAAAAATATTACTAACCCTTTCATAATACTCTCTGTAGAAAGGGACAACTAGGTTTAAATGTGTCATTTTAGTTAAGAGATTGTGTTACAAAGAATTGGCTACAATATAGCTTTTCATTGAATACAAATTAATTGCCGAAATGTAATATGTTCTAGCATCACTTCAGAACGGCTGGACATGGATTTTTTTGCGTGTTTGAGTGTCCCGGGTTTATATTCATAAATGGACCCGCTGCAATTGGGTTCTAGGTTCAGGATAGGACAATGTCTGCCAGGCCCACTAGCACAAAATAAAACTCAAAAATATATTTTCAAGCAGATTTATTCACTTTCACCAATACAAGTGACCGCCACATGGGTGTCCAGACCCGGCGGTGCAACCGTTATACAAGCGTCCGCGAACATCCACGTATGACAGTATGCCTTCCCATTGTTACTCTGTCTTTTATACTATTCTATTATTAAGGGGAATATGATAAAACCAATTGACACATTTTGAATGTGTGTAAATGTGTACTGCAATATAGACCATCTGAGGATCCAAAATAATATGGTTCAGTCCAATCAGTTACAGTTAAGTCCAGTCCAGTCAAATCCATTACGGTTCAGTCCAGTCCGGTCCAATCCATTACAGTTCAGTCCAGTCCGGTCCAATCCATTACAGTTCAGTCAAGCCAATACGCAGAGGTCCAGTAAAATGAGAAATTGATGTCTGGTGTTGGTAATGGTAGTGGTGTTTGCGTGATAATAGTCCCCAGCGGCGGAACCCAAACGATCGTAAACAAGCTTCGCTTTATAAATGAAGAGGTATAGTACAAGAGACAGAGTAGTTTGGACAGGCAAGGGTCTGACTGTTGGCTTAGTCGAATAGTCCGAAGCCCATGTCGTCGTCGCTCTCGGAGTCCTCCTTCTCGGGCTTCTTCTCCTCCTCTTTCTTGGCGGCGGCGGGCGCGGCGGCGGCGACCGGCGCGGCCACAACTGCTGCAAACTTGCTCGGGTCCTGCAGATAAATATTACATTAGAAACACGATTTTTTTTATATCTCAGAATAGGTTTGCCCTTGACGACAATCATGCTTAATACAAAGCAATGATGAGCTCTAGGTTGGAGCGTGACTGCCTAGAAGATGCCTATTACTCGTATATGTTAGGTTCAAAAGCACTACTGTATGTTGTTACACCTGGCATTCACAAGGTTTGAAGCTAGGAAAGGAATTCATCACGTAGGCAATAATCGGGGGACACGGCAGTGCCAACGAGCAAACAAACAACACTTGGCATATTTTCTCTATGGTCTAGAGGTTGAAATGCAAGGCTTGGCATATATATCCTTTTTAAATTTTTGATGGGATAGTTATTTCTGAATAAGTAGTGATTAGTTACTTATTTACTGGCATAATAAAAAATGAGCCTTGGCAAGCAGAGAGGTCCTGCTTAGGGAACATTACCTCTCACACACAATGACCTTAAAATGGATTTTTTTAAACTTACTAAAGGCCATACTTCAGAACGGATGAATGAATGAAATGAATGAAGTCACGATGGATGATCATTGGCCACGTCGCCAGTTACCTTGATGAACTCCTTGATGGTAGTGGCCTCCTTGAATTCGACTTCGGTGACGGCGGCGATAGCCAGCAAGTTCTTGAACCCGTTGGCGATCGAGTGCGGTGCGGAGGCCACAGTGGGGTAGCCGATGGCCAGAGAGAGGGCAGCCACGTTGGCCACTCCCTCCTGGAACTTGGCACGGAGGTCCTCTGGCTTGATGTCCAGGATGGCCGGGGCAAAGATGGTGCCAGAGTCGTACACCTACAGAAAATTACAAATAATAAAGTTTTGCGAAAATTTACTGTGTGTCTGTGCCTAGTTATGAAACAAAGGTTTGAATGAACATTTGGGCTTCACCCACCAGGGAGAAAGCATAATAACTTCCCCAACACAAGATCAAGGCATGTTCTTATTTTACGTGGCACTCCAGTCTGGTTAAAATTACTTTCACCAAATAATGGCATGACAATTTTCGAAATTCATGAAGTAGATGTTTGCATATTGTGGTTGATTACCAGCAAGTGTACTGAACAACAAAATGAGACACTATGCAAACTGCTATTCCAAAGGTTAATTATCAGAATGCACTAGTATTGTGCAGACTGTACTCAACTCTTTGGGTAGTTTATTTTAATAATTTGGTTTAAAACAAAAAAAGGGGCCATAAGGATTAAGGCAGTAGTGCAGACGTCCTTACTAATATTATAAATATTTTTTACATGAAAGTGTGTCAGTCTGTCACTTTTTCAATCTGATTCAATCTGATTTTGGCGAAATAAGTTACTGAAATAAGTTGTATTTCAGGGAAGTCTTGCCTTATGCTAAGGCTATGAAGCCAGAGAAATCATGTTATCTACTTATAATTCTTCAACTATCAACACAAAAAAAAACTTGGGGTTTCCCTGAGACCCATGATTCTGCCAAGGAAACTTACAAAATCTATCTACCTACTTTACTATTTGTAAAGCCAAGTAATCAGCGATCACCCAGAATACAATATTTGTGAAAATTACAAAAAACACAAATCTTTAGTTATTTAACGACAACGTACCTGCTTGACGACGAGACCGTACGAGAAGGGAGAGATGTTCAACATGTTGAGAAGAGTGGCTTCTGAGGCGCCGACCTTGTCTCCAGGCTTCAGGATGTGAACATCGTTGATGATTTCAATGGTACCTGTAAAACACAAACATGTCATAGAGCATTTGTTAAGTATTTGAATCTGAATCGGTTAAGCCTCGGGGCAGTGTCTAATATGGCTTCTAGAAGAAACTATGGCTTCTAGTCACTTTTTATCAAATATCAAAACAAACTCTTAGTATGGGATGTTGTATGAAATACTGAATGGTGACATCATAAAAATTCTTAGTTCAATTGATAATATTTATTTCAATAGTAGTCAAATACATCATTTTAATATAAATATTTTGTAAGTTTAATATGATAAATCATGTAAACAGTCTTGTAACTTGCAAGTGCTTAGCGTGTATAAAATATAATATAGATGTATCTTTAAAATGCCAGTGCAATTTTCATAAAGAAATATCACACTAGGATAAATTTAAAGAATATTAATTTAGTCTGAAAGCGAATCCAGAAAAAAACATGATTTGACTTTTCTGGTATTAGAACAGACATACAATTAGTAGTATTCAAATTGGTATTCTTTATTGATGTAATTTTCTGACTATTAATTTAAATATTGGTTGAAAAGATGGGCTGTGAAAGCATAGCAGACAGAAAGACGCTTTCTAATTTATAATATTAGTATGGATATAGAATGTATGGATTTGTGCAGGCTGCATTTTCTCTAAGGAAGCATAATAAAATACGCAGCAGAACGCAGTTGTTTTCGGTGACCCGTAGTGGAATATGTTGACCGCCTATGTCAACTATCCTACATGAGCAATAAAACCTAACATGTTTGCGATGTCGCGATCCGCTAATGACACTCGCCCGTCCCGCCGCGATTTTTGGCTTGCCACTGAAAGCATTTGCAAAGCTGCCCCGCTGCCCACCACAAATGAGGGAAATACTTACCCTTGGAAATCTTGGTGGGAATTGAGAGGGCCTGGAAGAAGGCGGTCTTCTCAGGTCCCAGACCAGTGTTGTGAGCTGGAATGACCACAGCCAGCGGGGCAATCGCTCCGGGCCTGGCGGGGGCACGGACCTTGTTCTCCACCAGTTTGTCACGGACCTAATGACACAGACAGAAAATTACTTATTTTTTGTACTTATAGATAAATACCCCTAATCTTCTCAAACTTTCACATTAGTCAAGATTTATCTATTCTCATAAAAGAGATAGCATACATCTCTAAATGTTCATACGAGCAGAACATTGACAGTAAGCCTAATTCTGTTGTACCCAATATCTAAACTAAAATAGCATAGCATTAAATATATTGCTAACCCATTCAAAATACTTCCCTGCAGAAAGGGACAGGTCTAGTTTTAGAGCTATTTTAGTTTAGAGATTGTGTTATACAGAATTCACCACATTGTTTGTTAAGATTTTCATGTATCTTTAAAATTCCAGTGCAATTTTCATATAAAAACAATCACACTAGGATAAATTTAAAGAACTTTTATTTAGTCTGAAAGCGAAGCCAGAAAAACATTTCATGTATTTTCTGGTATTGAAACAGACATAGTACTGAAACATTAAATAAATATCGATTGAAAATCACACAAATACTTACATTTCATGGTGGTCTGATCATCACATTTTTTCTAATGTGAATGAGGCTGGTGTAATGGAAGGGATCAAAGCCTCTAGCAATAAAGAAAAGACAAAGAGACTGATCCTATTCGAACACTAACAGAAGTGCTAGGCTAAAATGCGCTTTTTAACTTCACCCTCAACTTTTTTATAGTTCTTGCAATTCACGAGTGCTCGTGGTTGTGTTGAAGCACTATCTGTATTCATTTGTATATGTGTAAATGTATGCGTGTACGTGATTGTGCTTATAGACAACTGCTCAGAGAGGCACGCACACTTACGCAATATGCATAACTACAAGTAAAGTGCCACAAAAGCTTGTGAATTGCAAGAGCTATAACATTTTTACATAAGTGTAGATAGTGGACTTGTCCAGATGAACAAAAAACAGGGTTACAATGGTGTAAAAATTACCTCAACCAAATCTCCGCGGGTGAACACAAAGCCAACATTTCCCTTGATGTGGGGCAGCAGCTTTTCAAGGTTAGGGTTGGTCTCCAGGTGGTCCTTGATGGCCTTCCTCATCATAGTGTTCTTGCCCATGAGGATGATGCTGCTGCCGCGGAGAGCGATGCGGATCTGCTGCATTTGCTGTGAGCCCACATTGTCTGCTCCCACGATGAAGCATTTTGGGTAATCATCCATTAATGTCTGGAAAAATTTGTTACAATATCACTTATTTACCTAGACACAAATTTTTGATATAAAAGAAACTTCTGCACCAGTAGCCTTAAAATATTATGTTAAACCTGCATCAATGCAAATCGGCTCAGCTATAGTATACTACCCGCTGAGTTGGACGTTCATATTTTTTTTACAGAAAGACCTTGATGTGGTAAGCCTTGCACTAAAATATTTTACGTCGAATTCTAATACTTTTCGAGAAATAATTTTTTGAAAATTGCAAATTTTTCACCACTTTTCACTATTTCGTACGACATTTGCCATAGATTACAGACTCATTGACGTTTTGTTGGCGTACTAAAGTTTCGTTTTACGTGTTATAATCCGTTCCAAACATCAAAAGTATTACAAAATGTTAATAATCGAGAATAATCATATTCAAACCATAAAAAATGTTTTTCATTACATTTTAATAGACATATTAGTATTTATTTTCCGTACATGGACGTTTTTTATAATCATTCGAATAAAACATCGAGTTTTATGTATACCGATTATTGGAAAAACGGAACGCGTACGGTGGCGCCAAAGTGTCCAAATGTTACACATTGAATTCAAATTTACGAGTCATCGTTTTACGCGCTTTTCAGTTGAGAACATTTTTATTTTTTGTACTCCTTTCTGTGCTGACTACGTTTTACTGCTATGGCGTATACCTCCTCCCCCCCCTCCCCCTCCCCCCCTCCCCTTCCCCCGCCCTCGCGGGTAGTATACTATAGCCCAACCTGCAAATCTTCAAATATTACAATTGGCTGAATTTATGTACTTCTTGCTACAACAATGGATTTCAGCCAGAAGAGAAAGTGTTAGCTGATTAGAAGTGATTTCAATTGTTACATTGTAGCAATCGTTTTAATGTAATAAGGCCCCAGAGCTGGCAATGAAATGTTGTGTATTCATCAAGTACACAGTGTTAAGTACCAAGACTGTACTGTATGGTATCCCTAACAAAGTAGCAAAATTAAGTCTCATTATAGGCAGATGCCAAAATTCCTCCGAAGACACCAGATCTATACATACATAGAGTTAGAGCCGAGATAGTTAATGAAACTAGAGATAAATTGGTGATGTTTGTCTTGGCCTCTACTCGATATGTTTATATGTTAGTTAAAATATTTTGTACTTACGATGATCTTGGTGAAGTAGTTGGTCTTCCAAGTAGCCTTGTCCTCCCTACCCATCTTGTTGTGTGTAGGGACTTCGAAAAATTTAAGGACTGCAAATAACAACACATTTTTAATGACATGTCAACACACCAGCATATAAGTTTCACCTCGAAATAATAACGGACACAAATGGTTTTTCAGTAGTAAAACGCTTTCTTACTAACAAAGCGTGAAAAAGATTTAAGATTATAATAGATATATTGGATTATTTTAATAGCTTACCAAGACAAAACGCAAATCGCGCAAATACGTGCGCGCTGCGGGACAATAAGAATTTTAGTGATGTGAAACGAATGTCAATTTGACGTTAATGACTATCGTAATCGTTATTAATCGATTCATCAATTCCGAAATAGAATTATTGAATTTACTCTTCAAATCAAACTTATTTCAGACATCCAGACATTCAATTATTATGAAACATAAATTGTATGTTGAATTTATCAATATTGCAATTTTTTTTTTAAATTATACAAATCTTTCAAATATTATTATACAATCTGGAGTCGGGCAACTCTATGCAACTCTATTTGCCTAGCTAGCTTTGCGCCTATGCCCTTTGTCTATGAATTTTGTGGTTCCGTACTGGTGGTTTTATGGGTTTCCTTTTCAATTTTTCCTGAACTTTTCAATGTCCTCAATTTTCTAGACAATTAACACTTTCTGTATAAATGTTAATTTAACTAAAATGTTTAAATTAACTTTATAATTACAATCGGTAGATAACCCTAAACACCAATAACATTTGTGCTTGAAGACTGAAGATTTCAAAGTAAAACATGTCCCTGTTTCGCAAACCTAAAAAGATTCAACGGCGTATGTTTTGCGCTGACGACGACGAAGACGGCGACCCTGAGCCGCCGCCGCCACCAGTTATAAGCCACAATAAGAAGGAAAACAAGCCTGTTAAAAGCACTACGCTTTTAAGCTTTGCTGACGAAGGTATGGTGGAGTAAGCAATTATTAGTGACTTGTGAAAAACGTTAAAGGTGACTTCGGAAACAATATTAAATTACTGTTTAAATAAATCCGAAGTTCTCATTAATTATTAGCCATAAGTAAAGCCACAGTAAGTAACTTTTCTTGTTTATTTGGTATAATATTATATAATAATATAATAATATATAATAAACAAATCATTTCTGTTTTTGACGAATGTTGAAATTGGGTCAGAATAGTAATTAGAAAAGTATTCTTTTCAGTGTTTCTATGCTAAATACAAAATTTAAAATCGATTGAATATTTAATCTAAATCTAAATGCTAGAGTTTAATGGACTTTAAACAGTATTATAAGATGATGGTCTGAAATAGCTATTATAGGCTTGTTGGAAAAAAATTATGTTCGCATCACCTTCGGCCAAAAAGATTTGAGTAATTTTCAAATTGTTCATTAAAATAAATGTACATTCCTTCTTTTTTTTTAGATTTTATAACATTTATGTTTTACTTTTCTTTACAGAGGAGGAAACGGAGGTGTTCAAGGTGAAGAAGTCTTCACAAAGCAAAAGGTTGGCCAAGCGCAGGGACAAAGAGAAACGCAGGGTACCAGATGGTGATAATAATAAATATGACAATCATAATGATGACGTCACTCTTGTAAGTTATAAATTTTGCATATTATATTGTAGCTATTTCAGATTTCAATGAAAGTCATATTTTCGAAAAATACAACTATTTTTGAAGTGAAAACTTCTTTAGGCGTGTTGAGCACTTTTTGGTAAGGGGTAAAAATGTGGAATATGCGAGACCGGAACTGTTTTTCTTAATACAAAAAGTCTTTAGTATAAAGTATATAGTACATTCATAATTAAACTTTAGTGTAGTAGTAGTAAGGTTTATATTAATAAGTGCTGTGTAACCGACCTACAACTCGAGTTGTTACAAAGACAAAGGGACTTAAATATAAATATATAGTACTTTCGTAATTAAACTTTGATGTCTTAGTTTTAAGGTTTATATTTGAAATTTGTTTATTAATATTTGTTTTAATTAGAAAAATAAAAAAAATATATTCGTTTTCACTTCTATTGGCAGTCCCTAGACTGCCAATTTTTTATAGTCCATATGATACAAGTATCTTTAATTTTCAAATGATCTCAATAAATTGTTATACATTATTTAGGTACCTACTTAATTGATTTTATTTATTAAAAAAATTAAAAAACAATATTATAAGTCAACAGTTATTTATTATATTTTATAAATTAATGTACCTACATTAATTTATAAAATATAATAAATAATATTGATATTGATATGGTAATCAAGGGGATTAAAAAAAAAGTATATAATATTGTCTATGGATCAATATAACCACTAATGTAATATTGTGTGTAGTTACATGTGCAATTATAATATTCAAATACAGTAGAAATCCGAATATCCAAACCTCTATAATTCTCTATTGGGAGCACTATTTTTTAATTGATTTTAAAATTCTGATTGTGTATGTAACTATACACATTTTTTAAAAATGTTATTCATACAAGTATAATAACCTGTAAGGATAGACAATAAGTACCCTTCAGATCCTTGAGGCCACCAACCTATATTGAAAAAAAAACAAATCAAAATGTCAAATTTTCCAGCTAAGAAGTCACAATATTGAAAGTCTGTCCTATTTTTAGTTTGAATGCATAATAAACATTTGATTCAGATATTCAGGTTTCTATTCTTGTTAGCATCACAATATTAATGCCAACTAAAAAACTATATAGGAACAACCAGGGGAGGACAATGAAAAAGAGAAACCTGGGAAGCCAAAGAAGAAAGTTTCCCTCGAGGGGCTGATACTGTCGGGACGGGCGGCGCTGGCGGCGGGCGCGGGGGACGTGTCTGACAGCGGGGGTGAAGAGGGCGCGGGGGAGGAGGAGGAAGACAGTAGGGGGTTCCACCGGTACCGGGCAGAGTCGGTCCGGGCGGCGCTCGCCGGGGCGCACCCGGGACACATCCCGGATGCGGCGCTCATCCACGCGGCGCGCAAGACCAGACAGCAGGTATGAGAGGTGAGGGACTAGAGGATGGCTGGCACCGGAGATAATCGTGTCCTGCGTTTCGTTTGGTTTGGAATTCGAATTTTTGGTATCTTTCATTTCGTTTGAAAAATGTATTTGTGGCTCTGTTTGATTCGCTCTAGAACATGGATTTGTGATGCATGTAGGCATTTGGTGGGCTGCAATATTATTATGCTGGCTGTTCTGCGTGCAATATCTATTTAACAGTTTTCGCGTCTGGAATATTGGTGCCAATTCTGCTAAAAGGTGAAGAACTGAAAAAATAGAACAACTTTTTGTCATGATAAGTTTAATTTAGATGAAGATACAACTGGTAGCTCTGATGACTTGCTGCTGAATTTTTACAATGCAGCATCTTGTTTTCTACCCTCAAAGCTAAGCTACTTCCTAGCATAAATATTTAAGCATAAAATATGTGTTTGGTACTGGCTCCATTTTCCAAATTTTTTTTCTGCGGCCGTGGCTAGTTACGATTTACCGCATTTTCACTCTTAATGCCGTATACATAACGCTCACATAAAGCTTTTCTTCACTTATTCCGTGAAATTGCAGTGAAAACTTTAGTTGTATAAAACAGGGTATTCTAAAATCTAGACTTTGTCAATGTTAGCACGTTTTTGTCTCTATATAGGCAGTTAAAACTAATAACTGAAAGTTTCATACAAGGAGCTAAAACTGAAAAAAAAAAGTTATAAATAGGCTGCTAAGAAGTACATATAAAGCTAGCAATGTCAGATACCAAACACATAACACGGGGTACATATTCCAGCAAACCCTTCGATTTGCAGGCTCGCGAGCTAGGCGACTTCGTGCCGATACATTCCGAGAACGCGCCAGGCTCGCGGCTGATACGCGACGACGACGTCGACGATGACGACGACGAGGACGGTAGGATACAGGTGCGGGGCTTGGAGCTGCCGAGCGATAAGCCGAAACGTGAGTTTTTATTGGTATTTCTAGTTTGCTGATCGAGTTTACGCTGATACATTCGGGGCTCGCAGATGTTACGTGACCATAACGGTGAAGAATATAGAAAAGCACTCTGCCATGAAACCTCCGCGAAAGTAATACGGGAGTTTGTTTTGGATTGATAGACATCGAGACAACATCGACAACAACTCTCGCCTGTTATACCTGCAGGATACACACAGTCTTACAACAGTGAAAATTGATTGACTTTGTAAATGCTTGTGTATATTTTATTACAATATTTTTTTGGACCAGCCTCAGTTTTTTTAATGCTTAGAAACAATCAGAAGGTCTACAAAAATGTGATGTGACTCATTTTAACGATTTGATGTAACTCTGTACATTTATTTAAAGACAACAAAAAATTAAAGCTCTAATTAATTATTAGGACAGGAGTTAATACAAATTTGTATCAACTTAGGAGGTACGGCGGCTGCAGCCTCTGATGAAGAAATAAACAGCGAAGCTGAAGAATGGGAAGAACAACAGATGCAGAAAGCCATGCCGTCCCTTGCAGACATAACAGGTAACGTTCAAATAATAATTTCACATCATTATAACTATAAAAAAGTTTTACTTAAAAAGTTAAAAATGAGTCCGCCAAACTATATTTGCTCGTACAGGCAATCAGTGGCGTTCTCTCCATACATGCATTAAAGCACTGCCCACCCTGAATGTTACCCATACTCATTTTTTACCCACATTGAAAATTTTTACCCACATTGGGGCTTTTAATGCCTGCCCTAGTTAAAATGCCAACTTGCATTGCAGGCAACGGTATCGAGTTGAACCCTTTCGCGGTGGCGCCTCCGCCGCCTCAACTCGGCGACACGCCGGCTCACCTGCGATCACTGAACGCGCCCGGGGACCCGCCGCCGCAGACTGCGCAGGAGCTTGTAGATGCCTTACAGAACAGGTGGGATATTTCACCAAAAACGACTATTTTACTTAAAATACTATATAATTACATCATTTCATAAAAAAAAGTTCAATTTGCGGGTCCAGAAGTATTCGCGTGTACTGCTGGACATAGGTCTCTTGTAGGTTTTCCTGTGCGGGATCGCCACTCCAGCACCTTAGGACCACAATGTCTATCAGTTCTTCACACTGTGTACCAGCCTATTGTCACTAGCTTTGCAACACGTCGAGCTATGTCGGTTACTTTAGTTCTTCTATCTCATTTCTCATTTGATCGCTTAAATGAACTTAGAGCATAGCTCTCTCCATCGCTCGATGAGTAACCCCACCTTTGTTAATAGTAATATTATAAAATTTTCAGGTTAATAGAACTACAAACGGATCGGCAAACGACTATGAACAAGCGGGAATCCTGCAAAGAGCGGCTGTTGAACGCGGCCCGTACTAGGGAGTCGCGCAAAGCGCGTTGCGGTGAACTGGACGCGGCGTATCGACGCGCGCAGGCCGCTCGCGGGTATATTACCGACCTCGTCGAGTGTTTGGACGAGAAGGTGAGTTTGTAGTACTGGGGGTATATTGAAGGAGCGGCAGTTAAACGCGGCCCGTACTAGGGAGTCTCGCAAAGCGCGTTGCGGTGGACTGGACGCGACGTATCGTATGGAAGGGCGTTTATGTTTAAGTTGTAGACGTTTATAATATACTAGCTATATTTAGGTCAATTTTTTCTCGCTCGCTGCGCTCACCTTAACGGTGTCATTTCACCAGATGCCGGAGTTGGAAACACTGGAGTCGCGAGCGCTGGCGCTGCACCGCCGTCGATGCGAGTTCCTCGTGGAGAGGCGGCGAGCGGACGTGCGCGACCAGGCCCAAGATGTATTGGCGTTAGCAGGTATTTCTTTTTGTTTTTCTTTTTGTTTGGTGTATTACAAAAAAAAAACAGAAATAAAGAAAAATTGTAGACAAGAAAGCGCTTATACCTCTCAACATTAAGAGATCTCTCTACCCGTACAAACCTCTCTAAACAATAGGCTAAACTAGAAAATAGGCTCGTGACATATTCGCTTTTCTTCAAGAAAGTTCAAAGTTCGTTCATAGTATTTCATAATAAACTTCAATAACTTGAAAAATAAAATATTAATATTCATGTCAAACAATTTAAGTATAATTATAATTACTTTTCACATGACTATAATATAAAAGCTGTTGACTCTATTTTTGAAAGAACGTCGTCTCTATAATCGTTTCTTGATTCAGCTCGCGCCGGCGCGGCTAAGCCGGTGGACTCGGAGGAAAAGAGACAGCGCGCTGCCGAGCGCGAGGGGAGGAGGCGGGCTAGGAGACTGAAGCGGGAGGGGGCGGGCACTGCGTCGGCGCACCGCGACGGAGACTCTTCAGACGATGAGCTGCCGCCTGCGCAGACGCACCACGCGCAGCAGGAGACTGGTATAAAAAAAAACAAAGTTGTTGCAAAAAAACAACAGTTTTTTTCTATCGTGAAAAGAAACATGAAAAAAAGCTTTTTTTCTTTGGAACATGTTTTTTTCAAGACCACAGAATTAAAAATAATAAAGGTAGTTTCCATAAAAGTTTACTATGTAGGAGTCCATATTAGAGATTTTCTAAACCTGCCATACTTTTTTGGTTGAATAGTACCAATTTAACAAGAATATATTGGCATCATTCAAGTTGCACATGGGGAAATCCCCGTTACCAAAATTTGGCACAAATATTTCACTTACTATCAATTTTGGCTTTGTATCGCGACTTACCGTCATTTGTAGATTATGTAATTATTCATATTCATTTATTTGCATTTTAAACCCTGTTAGGGCACAGCAAGTACATAGTTACATTAAATAACATTACAATAATTGAAATTAAAATACATTACATTACATTACATTAAGTTTACTCATCTTAATTATTACATTTATATTAAAATTAAAACATAGAAATCACATTTCATTAAATAAATTTATGTCAACTAAGTACCTATAATATTGTCAAAATTAAATTATTAAATATTAAATAAATGCAATTATGTCAAGTAAAATAAACTATTAAGTATTATGTCAAACTAGATTTTTCGCGCAGATGGTTTAATTGGCTAAAAATTCATTAACCTCATAGAATCCCTTCTGGGTTAACAGGGTCTGGAGTTCTTTCCTAAATTGAATATCTGATTCAGTATTTTTAATCCTATCGGGAATTTTGTTATATATTATCGCCGATGCGTATTAGAGAATAGTTTCGTTCTGTGTTGAGATAAGGCCAGTTTAGATTTATGTCGAGTCGATCTATGTTTTTTGTGAATAATACTTTATAATAGTTTAGATGTATTAGTTTAATTAAGATAACACATGTATGTTTTCCATTGCAGAAGCGATCCGTGCGCTTTCCGGGCGCTTGTTTGCGGACGCGTTGACCGCGTGGCGCGACGTGCGCGGCGTGTGCGCGCGCATGGCGCGACTACGTCGCCGCCAGCCCGCGCTCTATAACGACGCGTATGTCGCCGAGTGCTTACCCAAACTACTGGCTCCCTACGTCAGACACCAGGTAAGTACCCCCAAAATTAATTTAATTAACTTTGTTAATTTAAGTATAGTCGGTTCCAATTGGCAAAGTGAATCATGTAAACAAAACATACCAGTCACGACATTTCAACTTTGCTAACAATATTTTCACTGTTGTTTATTACAAATCACCCACAGACGTCTTATTTCTTGAAGTAAAACTTTTAAAGTTCTTAATATATCAAAAGTAATTCAATTTAAACACTTAGAAGCTAATAATTTATCAATTATCTAGCAAGAAATCTAAAATAAAAACACAGACTAATGACTTAATGTTTGATATACAGAAATAGAATGATTTCATAGAGATGTGAAATGAAAAGTGAACCATAGACTGAATGATAGGAGCGGGTTTAGTCGATTGTAAAAATCGAAAATCGTAATATTAGGGTCGAACATCTTTAAGCTCTTTATTACGGCAAGCGGTCGGCGGCCGGCACATAAAAGAATAATGTACAAGAATTGGATTATTCGGAATTTAATTTGTTCAGACAAGGTATGCAACTTATTTTATAGATAAATATTAGTAATCAATTAAGTTTTCAATATTTCATGATGTATATAATTTTTAGCTTGGATATATTTCACTTCACAAGGTAATTTTATAATCATTGTATGTGGTAATCGATTTCAGAATGCATTCATTAAATCGTTCATTCACAACTAGTCGGTCAATGATTCCATCACTTTATTAAGTCCAATGACAATTATAATCACGTGATGTGACGCCATATTTGTTTACATTATTTACTTTGCTTCGTGGAATGGACTGCACTTAGTTGTAGTTTATCTTTTAATTTTTGTTTTAGTGTCCTTTTTTTTCTTTTTTGTTGTTTATATCTGTAATTGTAATAATGCTTAATAATATGGTTACCTGAAAAGGGGCATTGGGAAACTTTGTGTATTATGAATAAATAAAATAAATAAATAAAAAATGTAGAAGCTGTTGCATAGTAGCAGGCGTTACTTTGCGGCAAGCAACAAGATGCTTACTTCGCTATTATCTGCCAAAGCAGACAAATCTTTGTGGTACAGCGTGTAGCTTGCGATATTCACCACCCAATAAGCCAGCAATTCGCACCGCCGAAACACCACACACCACAATATTCCAAATTATTCTCAGCGTATTTTTTACTCCGAAACCGGAGCATCTTTACGAGATTTTGACTCGACAATGCACGATTGTAAAGCCTGTAATCGATTATTCTTTACCGTCACCGTAAGATTGTAAAAACCGTTAGAATGTAATCTAACTAGCGATATTGTTAACTGTCGACAGTTTGCAATTTAACGCATTATTTTTCGGTAGATTGAAATCTGTTAGGTACATTAACCCGATAAAACCTAAGTGCTAAATCTAAGGGCACTACCTGATTATTTATGTCGAACCCTAACTTAACCTACAAGAAAGATACAAGAAAACGTAAATACAATGAATATTTCAAAACATTGACACTCAAAACATTGAACGGTTCACAATCTGTCGACAGTTTACAATATCGCTAGTTAGATTACAATCTTACGTTGACATAAATATATTGTGAGGTGTGAATGTAAAACCTCTTATTCTAATTTCCTTTCAGTTAATATTATGGAATCCGCTGGCGGATGAAGATAACGAGGACTATGAGAAAATGGACTGGTACAAGTGAGCATTGTTTATATTACACTATTGAATATATAAATGTCCTTTGCAAAATTATATCTATTTTAAGTTATTATAGATGGCAGACTCATTTATGGGTATCATTCATCACATCCATTTTCAAATTCAAAATGGTGAACTTAAATTTTTGAAAAAAATAATAATATTGGTGTTATTTCGAAATGAATGTCAAATGATTAATTCGAATTAAAATTCAAGATGGCGGACTTAACATTTTGTGAAACAATACAGCCGTTACTTCAAGACCTCTCAGAGTGCTGATTTCGGAAATGACAAATGTTTTAAATTGGTATAACCTGCATATTTTTCCCCCAGATGCCTGATGATGTACGGTGTCAGGTCGGAGAAGATAGCGTCAGATTCTGACGACTCTTCCTCGGAGTCGGAGGAGACCGGGACGCCTCCGCGGGTGACGGAGGAGGCGGTGCGAGAGGACCCTGACCTGATGCTGGTCCCCACGATTATTGATAAGGTTGTGTTGCCGAAAGTTACCGGTGAGTCCGCGACGACCGCACTTGGCCTAGTTTAAACATTTCGAACATATTCTCTCACCCATCCACTCACTAACCCGCCCATTCACCGACTCATCAACGCCTAGCCCAAACCCTTGAATGTAGAAAGCTGAAATTTTGCAGAGGGGAATCTGTGCAAAATTTATTGCCGAAAGTTACCGGCGAGTCCGCGACGACCGCACTTGGCCTAGTTTAAAAATTTCGCACAAATTCTCTCACCTGCCCACCCACCTATCCACTCACTCTGCGTGAGTGAATGTGAGTGAGAGGTTGGAGAGAATGTTGTACGAGGTATGTCATCTCGCGCAATACTCACACTCGCTCACTCAATCACACACCCACTAATTCTACCTTATGGACCTTAATTGTAGTCTGAGCAATAAAATATTACTTCATTCATTCATTCAATAGTTATGGTTAACGTTTGATTTGACTAGCAAAAATTGCATCTAGAATTAAGGTTAAGAGTCAAATTGTGGTAAAAAGGGGAAGAACTGTGACCTCCAATTCAATGTGGTCTATTTCGATCTTGACTTTAGTCCGTCAAACTTATCTGGCCGGTGGCCAAAATTGGAACTAATTTTTATGCTTCTATAGTTTGTTTTTTATTTTATTTTTAATATATACTAGCGACGCCGTCACCGGGTCAGATAAGGGACGTCTCTCGCACAGAGAGTACTTTCAACTGTTGGTCTCTTTTATTACCACTTTGAGATTAATTGGTGAAAATGTTTTCGTTTGTTCAGAGATCGTGGAGCACGCGTGGGATCCGATGAGCGTGCGCGCGTGCGTACGTCTGCGTCAGTTGCTCGTGCGTGCGTGCGAGTTGCCCGTGAACCACGCGCTGGCTCGCCTCGCGACCGCCGCCCGAGCCAGGCTCGCGCAAGCTCTCAACGCGGACGTTTTCCTGCCCGCCCTGCCTCCTCAGTGAGTACGCAGTGTCACACATATGGTTGATCAGTTGCCCGTGAGAATCAAATAAATTCATCCACGCGGACGAAGTCGCGGGCATCATCTAGTTGGAACAAATTTTTATGCCTGTCAAGTTATTGCTTTTATTTTATTTTCAATAGCGACGTTGTCACCGGGTCAGATAAGTTTGTGCGGCTGTAAGATTCTTGTACCTTGACATACGCAAAGTAACGCCTGTTTATTTGTAAACTCTCAGGTTGCTAGAGGGTCCGGGCGGCGCGTTCTGGCGCCGTTGTCTCGGCAGCGGCGTGCGACTGCTGCGCGCCGCGCTCGCGTTGTCCGCGCCTCCACCCGCGTTAAACGCTAACTCCCTGGTACTTTCACTTATCGGTGAGTATCCTTCTTGCGTTTGTTGTTATTATTCCATAAGATGAAACGACCTGAAGCTTTGTGCCGTTTGGAATAAAGCTGAGATTTGATTATCAAACACAAACTACGGTAACAAGAAGCGGCGTGCGACTACTCGCGTTGTGCGCGCCTCCGTCCACGTTAAACGCTAACTACCTGGTAGTTTCACTTATCGGTGAGTATACTTGTTGCGTTTATTGTTATTATTCCATAAGATGAACCGACCTGAAGTTCTGTGCCGTTTGAAATAAAGTTGAAGGTTGATTACAAACTACGGTAACAAGCAGCGGCGTACGTCTGCTGAGTGCCGCGCTCGCGTTGTTCGTACTCCGCGCTACATGATAACTCCCTAGTACTTTCACTTATTGATGAGTATTTCTCTGTCCCTTTTATTATGCTACTAGCTGACCCGACCCGACCTAAAATTCAACTTTGTGATCATTGAAATAAAGTTGAAATTTGTACACTGAAATCAAACAACTGTCTCTGTCTCCACCCGCATGCAAATTTTTTAAATTTTAATATATCTCAACGACCCCAATTTATATAGACGGGCCCTGTCAAACAAAGAATGTGGGCGTATTTTTAGCAACGCCATCTAGTCTGAAAAGCGGGAACTTTCTTACAACATATACCCCATCTTGAATGTAAGCTTGAAAACGTATGACTCGGTCATAGATAATATAGGTCAGCCATAGGAGCCGTAAGGCCAGTTAGAAAAAAAAAATATCATACAGTTTGCCGCGGAAATTAAATGATTGCGTAATGGATATAAATATTAAATAGGAATATTAAATAATTTTTTTTTTGGAAATGTATAATTGTGAATTTAAACACTTACCTTAAAATAAAAATTATACATTGTCAAACTAATAAGACTTTAGATGTTAATTAACAACAGATTATCTACATGAGCAACCGTCACGACGCGACGCTACGACGGGGACAAAGACAGGCTTATGACAGGTTAGGAGCACGCTCTCAAAGTCGGACGCCCGAATTTTTCTATGAAAGCGCCCATCTAATACTTACATATATGTATATCGATGATTTTACAGCACCGGGTCAAATTTTTTTTTTAAAATTCATTATAGGCTTACGCTTGACGACGATCACACCTGATGGAAGTGATGATGTGGCCTAAGATGGGACGCGCTTGCTGTGAAGATGCCTATTCACTCTTGATTTAAAGATACCCGGATTGTAATTGGTTGGAAACACAGTTTTTGGTAGAGTGTTCCAGACCCTAGCCATGCGAATAAGGAATGAAGACGCAAAGCGCTTCGTACGTGTGGATGGAACGTTGACGACATAGGGGTGGAAACTCGCACGGCGTCTTGCGTTTGTGGTACTATACTTATATATTTATTTTATAATGTCAAAATGTGACACAGAAACCCTGTGCTGCGCGGCGGGCGCGGCGCCCGGGCCTCAGATCGCGGGCGCGGTGTCAGCCCTGGCCGACACGCTGCCTCGCGCCGGCGAGCTGCGCGCGAGGGCGCTGCGCCGGCTGGCAGCCCTGGCGCAGCTCGCGCTCGCGAGGCTGCACAGCGACAACCCTATGCATTTGTAAGTCACGCTCTGTATGGTTAGCATACGCACTACGAGTAAAATTATGTTTTTTTTTTAATCCACTACAAGTTAGCCCTTGACTGCGATCTCACCTTATGGTAAGTGATGATGCAGTCTAAGATGGTAGCGGGCTAACCTGTTAGGGGCATGGCATATTAAACCCATACCCCTATTCGGTTTCTACACGGCATCGTACCGGAACGCTAAATCGCTTGGCGGCACGTCTTTTGCCGGTAGGGTGGTAACTAGCGGCGGCCGAAGCCTCCCACCAGGCCAGACCAGGGAATATTCAGAAATTATAAATTGATCCGCCGGGGATCGAACCCGGGACCTCCGCACGTTAAGACAACAGCGCTCACTGCACCAGGAAGGTCGTCAAAGAGAGGGTGGTTTTCTTTTTATTATTTTTAAATTCAAAAGAACAACCACCTTTTTTCTATGAAAGGGCCCATCTAGTACCTACATATTATTATATATCGATGCCGTAAACTGGTTTCTTGCTGGTTCTTCTCGGTAGGAATGTCATTCCGAACCAGTGGTAGATTCACTAGACAATTCAAAAGCACTGTTAATAAGTTTATTTGAGTTAAAAAACATAGGTTTGAGTTTGAATGAAATTTTCTTTTGCAGGAAAGCCCTGGAGCAGGCCAGAGGCGTTTTGGCAGAAGCGAAGGCCGTGGAATGACGTCACGAAGACGCCGATGATAGGTTTAGTTAGTTATCATGTAGATATAGGACATTGTTTGTGAGTTAAACCTGAACGTTCAGTATACGCATAGCGAGCTTTGTATTTAATAACATTGAAGGCAAAAAATGTATAAAAATACACCCTTCGCACTAAAAACTTATTAAAATGTTGGATGCGTGATATTTAACCCGACAGTTTAAACATTAAAAAAACTGTTAAAACGACTATGTTGGCTCCAATGCTAATAGTCCAACGTGTGTATCGATTAGCCCAAATGATTATTTTTTTGTTTATGATAGGTTTCATTATTGTTCACGCCAATGTTAGTTCTCTATAAACACGTTTTTTGCGGTAACAAGGCTCAAATTATACACGTTGTCCTACATAACCCAATGTTCCACATGAGCGACGAAAACGACGCGACGCGATACGACTCCATATAAAATGCCAAACTTATCTCCGCGACAACGTAGCCCACGTGGAGGGTCAGTTGCCGTTTGTTCCTGTCGCGTTGTGTTGTATTACCGAGTTTGCCATTCACCTAGGACAACTGGTGAGCGACAGAAGTGACGCGACGCGATACGACGCCACTGAAAATGACAAACTTGTCTACGCGACAACGTAGGTCACGTGAAGGGTCAGCTACCGTTTGATACTGTCGTATCGAGTCGCGTTGTCGTGTAGTAGGCGGTAGGAGAGTGCCTAAAACGTTTTTAATTTAATCTCCGTACCTCGGAGATAGCTTAAGCCGTCAGTCCTGCGCTGGATCTCTCCGATCGTGTAGTATTGCCGTTCCACATCGGCTTAGGAGAGTAAAGCCGGCCATACACGGGCAGCTTGAAGCAGTCAGGGTGGACTGCTTCAAGCTGCGACTGTATAGTGAACTACAGTCATCTGTAGTACGTACACACATACATGGAACCGCTCGAGCAGTTGCGACTGCTTCGGGCGGTTGGCAGCACTTTATCAATGGTAGCTTCAAGCTGTTGACTATGACTGCAAGAGCGGTCCGTGTATGTTGATCACTGGCTAACTGCTCGAGCAGTCCGTATATGTTGATCACTGGCTAACTGCTCGAGCAGTTCGTGTATGTTGATCACTGGCTAACTGCTCGAGCAGTACGTGTATGTTGATCACTGGCTAACTGCTCGAGCAGTCCGTGTAAGGCTGGCCTAAGGGATTGAGTGTTTGCGCACACTCTCTATTTATATTTCTCGCGCAGATAAAGTTGGTTGTCGGATACCTCTAGTCTAGAGTTTAGACAGAGCATTCCTGCTTATTAATTGTTGATCTAGTAATGATCAGTTGTTCGGGTGTGTAGCTTCTACTACCGTAAAGCTGGTTTGTACGCCGACATCAAACGGTCATCTGACTGTACATGTCGTGTATTTACGCTGTGGTAAATGGTCATACTAAGAAATACAACTGTTTATTACTGGTTTTAACTCGAAGTTATACCGCTAAAGTCACGTTCAAAGTGGAAGTCAATTCAATTAATCTGATGATTTTTAGTAAATTATAAAAAAAAATTTATGAAGATTTTAATCATAAAGCTGTTATTATTTAAAACGAATGAAAATGTAATAATCATATTATGCTACAGCTACATGAATACAACACTATCGAAATAAATTATACGCAGGAATAATCGCTTTTTTCATTTATTTGTGAAACTACACTAGCGGCACGCTATGATGGCCGGTTACCGGTTAATTTAAACCTTTAATAAAGGTCCTAAACCTAAAACTACATTCGATAAAATTTATGAATCTCTGCACATCACTATCGTCAATAAAGTAATACAATTATTTCCTTCAAAGTCGTTATCGGATATACGGAACTTCATGAGCGTTGATGATTCAAACCGGCCATCATAGCGTGCCGCAAGGTTACCTACTTAGGCTTACCTACCTCTCCCAAGTAATGGAGTGGTAAACCCATATTTTTATGACCTAATAGTGATCATCCAAATCGGTAAGATTCTACTGTCTATGTCCAAAGCGCAAATCCCCGCTTTATTAATAAACTGCAGACAGGTGAACGCAATATCCTTACAATATTATCCTATTTCATTCGACTTAAAATAGACCTTCGCGAACTAGTTCATACATAGAGCTAGGATATTGTACGTCCTTTTGACGTAACATTTCTTACATCCTTATTATCATAGAAATAGGAATCTGCTGTCGTAATACAGATCATTTTGTTACGAACAGTCAAATGCATTAAATTGGGGGCGCCACATTAGCATCAGGGTAAATTCAAAAAGAAGCGCTAAATATTATTAGAGTAGGTTTGAGAAATAAACCAGGAAACATTAATTATTTTGTACAACGTAAGTTGTTGAAATTTTTAATAAATAACTACTTTAGTCGACAATTACCTACAATAAAATCCATACTATCCATACTAATATTATAAATGCGAAAGTGTGTCTGTCTGTCTGTCTGTCTGTCTATCTGTCTGTCTGCTACGCTTTCCCGGCCCATCTTTTCAACCGATTTTGCTAAAATTTGGTACAGGGGTAGATGGTATCCCGGGGAAGGACATAGGCTACTTTTTATCCCGGAAAATTAAAGAGTTCCCGCGGGAATAAAAAATCTTAATCCACGCGGACGAAGTCGCGGGAATCATCTAGTTATATTTAATTTTTTAACTCTGCATACTTCACTTCATCAACAATATTGCTACCACAGAGTAGGTACATTATATTGGCACACTATTGGCACTATAATCATACCATACCCTATGTCTACACCAGCGCCATTGTAGGAGTTCTTTGAACTGTTATTTAAAGCAACCACTGGACACTTTTTCAACATCCGTCCCTAGAGATAAGATAACACTCCTTCCTTCTACACTCCATACTAGAGCCTAAGCGTAGACCTCAGGCGAAGACCAACAGAAGCACCAATAGGTAAGTAGGTAAGATAAGAAGTAGAATTTAAAAAAATTGAGACATTTCACTTTATTAGGTAGAACATCATACAATTAAAATCTACAACAGATTGTGTATACATATAGTATATTTAAATAGCCAAAATATCCATTTATCAACATATGATACCACAATAATTACCTACATAACTATATTTGGTTTTTAAAATAAAGAGGTAGGTAGTATAACAAAAATATATATAATATTTGTTTGAAATGAGAAGTTCATCTGAATTCGCCATCGAATTCGCCCATAAACATTGGACGAGCTAATATAGAAAATTAATAGAAATAAAATTGGTGGTAGTGTATAATTCTGAAAGTACATTTTTGGCTATAGATACCGCTAAGTATAAACATTTTAAGAAAAAAAACTGGCCAAGTGCATGTCGGTCTCCGTAGTTGCCCGTCACAATATGCGGGCATTTTATACGTTCGCTTGATGGTCGACTATTACTAGTAAAAAAGAAAACACCGTGCGTTTTTGGTTCCAACGTTTTCGTTCTGGAAATGTCGACCTGCAGAACAAGACCCGTGGACGGCCGCAGACCAAAGTGTTTTTTTTTTATTTTTTAAACGCTGATAATGAAGAATTGACTCAAAGGCTATTGTGGAAGTGGATCCATCGCAAACCACGCTCGAGCGTAGCTGCATAGCTGCAGGCTGCGGTGTTAGTGATAAAACTGTTTTAATCCACTTGAAGCAAATTGGGATGGTGAAAAAGCTTGAATTGTGGGTACCTCATGAATTGAGTGCAGCAAAAAGAGAAACGCGCGTCGACTGCTGCGTTACATTACTCAACCGGCACAATAATGAAGGAATTTTAAATCGAATTATTACATGTGATGAAAAGGAGATCCTGTACGTCGTACGATAATCGGGAACGCTCATCGCAATGGCTGAACCCTGAGAACCAGCCAAATCCTGCCCCAAGCGAAAATTGACTCAAAAAAAATTACTCGTGAGCGTTTGGTAGACTAGTGCCGGTGTCGTTCACTACAGTTTTCTTAAATCTGGCCAGACGATTACGGCGGATTTCTATTGTCAGCAACTGCAAACCATGATGGAAAAGCTAGCTGCTTAACAACCGAGGCTGGTCAATCGCTCTAGGCCACTGCTGCTTCAGGACAACGATAGACCACATACTGCACAATAGACGGCTACCAAATTAGAGGAGCTTCAATTGGAATGTCTAAGACATCCACCGTACTCCCCGGACCTTGCTCCAACAGATTACCATTTTTTTCGAAATTTGGATAACTTCTTGCAAGGGAAAAAATTCAACTCCGATACGGTCCAAAGCGCCTTCAAAGATTTTATTGTCCCGTCCCGTCCGAATGGTTTTTTAGTAAAGGGATCAATGAACTACCTATGATATGGCAAAAGTGCATAGATAGTCGACTCGAAAAAAATCGACTTTATGTTCCTCCCTTACAAAACGCCAATTTCATATGTTCTTGTAGGTTAGGTTAGGGTTCGACATAAATAATCAGGTAATGCCCTGCACTTGGCACTTAGGTTCTATCAGGTTATACCTGTCACCGTAAGATTGTAAAAACCGTTAGATTTTAATCTAACGGTTTCTATCCCGCGATATTGTAAACTGTCGAAATATTGTAAACCGTTCAATGTTCTGAGTATTAATTTATGAAATACTAGCTGATGCCCGCGACTTCGTACGCGTGGATCGAGGTTTAGTGGTTCCCGCGGGAACTCTTTAATTTTCCGGGATAAAAAGTAGCCTATGTGCTATTCCAGACTATAATCCTTAGATTATTTACACGACAATCTATCTCTGTGCCAAATTTCATCCAGATCCGTTCAACCGTTGGGGCGTGATTGAGTAACAAACATCCATCCATACATCCATACCGACATCCATACATCCAAACTTTCGCATTTATAATATTATAGTAAGATAGTAAGATTTATTGTATTTACGTTTTCATCTCTTTCTTGTACAGTTGGCGCGCGAGTTGAATGCAAAGTAAATGTATGTGTCATGTCACCATACATTTGTTCTGCATTCAACTAACTAACGCGCGTTAACCTAACTATAGGTTAGGTTAGGGTTTGACAAGAATAATCAGGTAGGAACTTAGGTTCTATCAGGTTAATATACCTTTATAGATTACAGTTTACCGAAAAATAATGCGTTAAATTGTAATCAGTATGTTACGGTTCACAATCTGTCGACAGTTTACAAACTATCGAGATAAAAAACGTTAGATTACAATCTTACGGTGACATACCTAACAGATTACATCAACCGAAAAATAATGCATTAAATTGTGAGCAGTTGTGACGATACACAATCTTTCGACAGTTTACAATCTAACGAGATAAAAAAGTTAGAATACAATCTAACGGTTTTTACAATTTCCGGTGACATATAGGTATACATATACTATATTTTTTCACATATCCAGAAACAACCAATTAGCTGGCAGAAGGGGGAAGGGGGGGACTCTAACAAAAATTATTATCACTTTAAAGCTTAATATTTCGCAAACGGAACCCTGAATCGAAAAATGATTTTCCCACACCCGCACTATTTTTGAACGACACCCTGGGATAGACGAGAAGAAAAGAAATCATGAAATCAGAAAAAAGAAAAAGGACAAAAGAAGACTTAACTTTTCATTTTCTTAAAATATCACGTAGGTATGTAACAATGTACCTATAGCTACAAATATGTAATTACAACCATTTAATTTTGTTTCAAGACAACCAATAAAACAGATTACATAACAAGTATTACATTAAGCCTCTTGAAACAACATTTCCTAACTAATATCATTAGGTAATATGAACATAGAGATTACTAAAGTCATATCATATTACCTACCCATTGAATAAAACTTTACCTAACACCTACCACATTGCTCCAGTGAGGAAAGGTTGACCTACAAAGACATTCATTACAAGTAATATTATGAGATCAATATGTGGCATCCATACATTAACTACATACTACTAGGTGGAATCCTTTCTCCATACTAGGATAAACTAAAATACCCAACTTTACTCACAGCCACAAAAATCATTTTAAAATATGAACTTTGTTTAAATACATTCCTAATCTAAAAGAAGTAGGTATATCTAATTTTTTATTCTTATAATAATGTGAGCCTAGGGCGCCAAGATTAGGCGAACTAGGTATGCAGTGAAAGATGGTGATTTCATTCGCCCAAAGCAACACTGCACTTTATAACTAGTAACACAGTGAACTTAATACACTAATATTCCAAATGAGTCTAAATGTTTCTATGTTTATATGATATTGATTGATTTGGCTAACATGGTTCTGTTGTACATCATCTAGAGATGGTGATATCTATTCTAAAATAGCATTTTTCATAACTAGCTGATGCCTGCAACGTCGTCCGCGTGGATTGAGGTTCTTTGGTTCCCACAGGAACTCTTTAATTTTCCGGGATAAAAGTAGCCTATGTGTTATTCCAGACTAAAATCCATCTCCATGCCAAATTTCATCCAGATCCGTTTGGCCATGTTTGAGTAACAAACATCCATCCATCCGTCCAAACTTTCGCATTTTATGTTTCCTGCTGAAAAGGCTATAAAAGCTTTTGTGTATTACATATATAATATATTATGACCCTGTATGTACAATCGCATGGCACACATCTCTTTTGAGACTTTTAAAAAAATTATTACTATTCTTACATAGAACACTAATACATAATAAGCATTATTTCAACTGTGTTGGTAAAATACACATTAAGTACACAATTATGTAGCTGAAAGAATAATTTTCAGTTTTTTATAACGATTAAATTCATTTTTATAAACACTAAGAGCTTAAAGAAATTCACATTAGTCATACTAAATTTTTGCCAGCTCCGGGTTCGATTTAGTAAGGAAAATTTAAAGAGATGAAATATTTCAAAATTCAATCCATAATTTAAGTTGTATGACTAGACAAATAGTTTTAGTACCTTACAATTATGTATAGCTTAATTTTCTAATTAAACTATAAATGAATCATTGATTTGAAACATTTCATTGACACCTAAAAAATAAAAATTAACAATAATAATTGTGCTGAAGGTTCGTAAATGCAGTTTTCTGTTTATGCTATCATTTTTGTTGACAGGCTGAAAATAATCTTTAACTTAGAGAACTTTATTAATAATAATATACACTTGACTGTTGACTGAAAAGGATAAAATTTCACTAGTTAAATTAAGATCCCCATGTTCTAGGAACATTTCAGGTGGATATGTTTGTTCCATTGTATCATCCATTTCAGCATATTTACAGGTCAGTAATGGAGGCTATTCACATATTTATGTAGATTCAAGATCCATCATCAATTTGTAAGAGCCATCGGAATCAACACAGCAAAGTATATTTACAATATTTCCTTTAGTCATGGGTACAATAGGGTTAGCCATAAAGGCTGTACCATCAATGAAGCTGTAGGGCCTTTTCGTCGAAATTTCTTCCAAACTCTCCATCAACTCAATGTTGTACCAGCACAGTATGGCATTTGCATCCCCATCATTTGTAATATTCAAATTGACAACATCAGATGACAAATGATAACAATTCCCGAGAACAATTGGGTCAGACATTGGGGTATATTCCAAATTTGTGAAATCCAGATTAAAGTTCTGGGATACTTGATATTTGTTAATGTGTGTTGATACTTTATAGCCCACATTCTCATCATAAACCCTGTTGTTTACATCTAACCAATTACTGCTCACTATTTGTGCTACCAGTGATACACTTGATGGCATGAACAAACCCCCTTGTATGAGATGGGTATTTCGTAAATATTCAGCTGTTTCTCTGTGGGGCACATCTATATCACCACACAGCTCAAAAATGTTACAGAATATTGCATGATACTTGTCAGTTCCAAAATTTGCATGTGACCATTCCTCCCCTGTTAAAAGTTTCATTCGGGACCTATCAATTTCATTAATGTCAAAAACGGACTCCAGAAAATGTCTATCAGAATCTGTTTTGGCAGTGCAAATCAAAGAGTGAATGCCTCGTTTTAGCATAAACATTCCAAATATGGGGAAAGGGCATAAATCAACAACTTTGATATCAGATATGTCTGCCATCTGCCCAAGGTACAAGTAAGCCATACCAATGCAGCTTTTGAGCATCCTCATATAGTCAGTATCATTCAGAAATCTTAGTTCCTCTGGAGAGATTCTAAAAATTTCCTTGTCATGATCTAATTTTTGGGTTATTTTACCTGAGTTCATTAAAAAATCTAAATGAAAAGTGTCATTCTCTATGAGGTTCCTTGGTATAGAGTCAAAGAATACAGCTTGTTGCCATGCATTTGCCCTATTTTTAGTTCGGGGATCTGTTGTGATGGTTATATTGGGAGTCAAGTATAAGTTAAACCAACCAATCACAGCATTTATCTCTCCACTCTCTAATGCTTTTAACTCAACAGAATAGGGCTCAGAACGGTTGAGTTTGTCCTGAATATCGTTCAGATTAGTGAAGTCAACTCTAACAACTTGGGCTGCCTCTGTCATGTACTTGATATCCTGGTAGAGATGCACATCGTCACAGTCGTAAGTTTCTTCACTTGATAGGTGAACATAATGTTCTTGCAGGTTCAGAAGAGATTTAGCATTCGGCTGCAACTGGTATTTAGCATTGAGCATATTGGAATGAGCTCCCAAAACAAAGAACTCAGCACTATATGGGACAACTTGTGCAGATTTAATTAAAAGTTTTTGCCAGGCATGAGACAGTGACTGTAAAATGTGCTCCCCAAACAAGCCAGCATCAAATAGCTCGGTCACTAAGAGGGAACGTTTCCCTCCTACATCCAAGTAGTTCATGGAAGTGGACATTTTATTCAATATAGCTATGGACATTACTCTGTCATTATTGAGTACTCTGTTGTCCTCTAGAACACAGTCGGCAAGAGTGGTCATGACTTCTGAGCCGTCACAGGCTGTGATGTGTTGAGGGTTACACTCTGCAGCAAACATAGCTAGCAAGCCAGTACCTGTCCCGATGTCCAAGACGGTGGTTGTACGGGGCTTGACAGTTTCGTGTATAGCCGCTCGGTACCCTTCATTGCGAGTTTTATCATTCAGCATACGGAAATGCCATCGCTCAACCATCATATTTTTCAATGAATTCAAATTTTTCTCCGCCCTCACGTACCCGGCGTCGATCTCGAGCGCATTTTGGAACTGACTCCAGGCTTCTGCGTAGTAACCGAACTTGTAAAGGTATTGGCCGATTTCATTCATCAAATACACGTTGCCGGGGAACATGTTCATGGCTCTGCCGAAATTGGAGAATATATCTTCGATCTTGTTAGCGGCCGCCAACACTTCATTCAGCTTCATAATATTCGACCTGAATTCCGGTTCAAAGATTGGTTTTAGTTGTGCATTTTTTTCGAAAGCCATCAAATACAAATCGATGGCTTTTGCAAAACTGCCATTGGAAGAGAGTTGTCGGGCGTATGCTATGTACTCTCTCGCCAGCGCCGCCATAATTAGGGTATGGAATCAGGAAATCACAAGAATAATCAATCGTCTGCCGGGTAATTATTATTGTATCAGTAATATTTTCAAAATTTGTGTATTTTTGTTACGACTTGTTACTTGTCTCTGGCAGAGACAAGTAACATATAGGTCTGCTCCTAGGAGTAATAAGTGTTCTGTGGTCTGCTCTGGGGATAGCACAAACCTCGCACAAACACACCACCGACGGAGTGTTGGAATCGGGCTCCCATAAAATTATTGTCTATGGAAATTAAAATTATACTTTAATTTACCAAAAATTATACTACGTTTTGTTTTTGTGTTGGCTACGTTTGCTGTGGCAGGAAATTTAAACTTTGAACGGTTCTATCGGTTTCGAAGCTAGGCTGTAATAAGTACTACTCAAGCAGAAAATAATATATCCATCCCTTTCCCACAAAATGACCTAAGCAGCAAAACCATAGACATAGGATTTTTTCTTAAATGCTTGTCTCTGACACAAACCACACGTGTCACACAAATCCATCAAGCCTTTTTTTTAAATCTGTCACAGAAGAGTGTTGCGGCGTGGTTGTGGCGTGAAGGCAATGAATAAAGATATACTTACTCTTAGTTAAAAAGATGGTTGTGGCGTGCCAAGGATCTTTAAAAAGGCCCTTGTGGCGTGCAAAGACCATGCTCAGAAGGACTAGAAACCAGAGCCGTTAAACCAGTTAAATAAATAAAAAAATCGTCAAAGACCAAAGTAATTTCGGCAAATGTCAAAAAAGCACGTCTAAAGTTTATTGATCGGATCGAATATTTTGAATCGGTGTTTTGAAGTGAAGTGATTTTGAATGCACATTGAAAGTAATTAGTAAAGCTAAGATTTAGGTTTTTAATTTGGTTTTTAACCATTTAAACCAAGTATTTATCCAAACCAACATTACATCACTGGAGAAAAGAACTACAGAAAATGGAGACTATATTAGAACAACAACGAAGTTATCATGAAGAAAGGGAACGGGCTATGGACGCAATGGTTAAAGAGATTTTGCATAAAAAAACTGGGGTAAGTTGTAAAACACTAATTATCCTTCTGAATCTCCTATTATACTTGAAACCAAGAATAGGGGAAATGTAATCTAACCTAAAAATAACTTTTTCAGCATCGTGAAACAATCAATGCGGATCATCGTTTAAAAAATTTACATGATGTAAGTTCGCAATTATGTTACTTATTTATTATACTACTACTAGCTGATGCCCACGACTTCGTCCGCGTGGTTTAAGTTTTTTGATTCCCGTGGGATCTCCTTAAAAAGATAAAAGTAGCCTATGTCACTCTCCAGGTCTTCAACTATACCCATACCAAAAATCACGTCGATCCGTTGCGGCGTGATTGAAGATTTATTCAGACAAACACTTTCGCATTTATAATATTAGTATGATTACGCTTCTTTTCCTTCCTTTCCTTAGTTTTTTTAGCGACTTGACCAATAAAACTATTGCGTAGCCAAGTTACACAAATAAATCCTACGGTACAGGCAATAATATTTTATATGTACAGATGAACACCGCATTGCAGCGAGTGGTTGTGGCGGACTAGCGCGGCATTAAATCAAAGGACTTACGGCCACCAGTCGCCT
Source organism: Erebia aethiops (assembly GCA_923060345.2). Taxonomy (NCBI): domain Eukaryota; kingdom Metazoa; phylum Arthropoda; class Insecta; order Lepidoptera; family Nymphalidae; genus Erebia; species Erebia aethiops. The sequence continues at coordinate 26,930,118 of OV281084.1, read as the reverse complement.
CGATATTTATGTTTGCACTATCCGCTATCTTATAACATTTACTGGCGATGGAGCCACAGTCATATTATGCGGTTGCATCCTCAAGATCTTGGTTACGGCATCTTCAAACTTTACTGAGGATTCCGTTCCCGAAGATACTGCTGCAGATAACACTTCTGTAGCAAAGTTCGTTTTCTGCCCTTTCAAGCTACTTAAACTCGGCTTGTTGAAAGATTTTCTCTGGGTCACAATTTTTTATAATTTTGTTTCCATCAAACGCCACCAAAAAGATATTATTCAGTCCTAATCAAGTGAATTGCTGTTATCTGTTGAGAAGTTTTGTCCTCTATATCTGATAATATTTATCAAATCCTCACCGAAGTTGAGCAAAACTTACCTGATGATACATGCCTTCTTAAAGAAAGATTTATTCAAATCAGTTCAGATTTGACTGAGTTATGGAGTAAAATCAACAAAAATCCCCTAGGAACCTTATTTTCTATTGGAATAAAAACTATCCTATATGTTGACCCGGAGTATCAGCTACCGCTACACCAAAATTCATTTAAATCCATTAATTAGTTTTCGCGTGATGCGTGGCCATACAGACAGACAAAAATTAAATAAAAATCTGTTTTGGGCTCAGTATCGATAGTAAAGCATACCCTGATTAAAATTTTCAGAATATATTCAATGTACAGAAATTTTCCAGTTACAGTTTTATTAAAAGTATAGATTTCATGTTAAGTTGCCTGCTTACTAAGTTCCTTTTATCATTTTATCTTAACTCTGAAAATTAGCTTTTTACTGCTTAACTTATATTATTTTCATCCATCATGTCATACTACTACTAAAAACAATCATTTTTTAATTTATTGAATAGCCTTTACCTTCTGCCCTATTGTGTGAAATAATATTAATTCTCTACTTAACTGAGCTAATCAAATTTATTACAAAATTATGCCTGTTTCACTTATCACCTTGTAACAAGTAATAAAATTAAAATTTTTAAAAAACCCACGACAAACTGCAGAGCTCCATTGAAACAACAATTAGAACTTAGCAAAAGTACTTATATATAAAATAATATCTAAAACACAAAACTACATATTTGCCGGCTCAGTAGTTCTTTTGACCAGCGTGGTGGACTATGGCCAAACCCTTCTCATTCCGAGTAAAAACTTGGGCTTAATAATGAGCAGAGGTGTCAAATAGTGTTAAATTTTAATATTCTGATAAAAATTGTTTAAAAAAACTTAAGGAGTTCCCATGACCACCTCCTGGCTCCATCATGAGACCCTGAGCAGCATCTAGGTACAAAGCGCTCGTCAAGACAAATCAAAAGAGTCCAAATACAACGGGTTTATGATGAGAACTTAAGGAGTTCCCATGACCACCTCCTGGCTCCATCATGAGACCCTGAGTAGCATCTAGGTACAAAGTGCTAGTCAAGACAAATCAAAAGAGTCCAAACACGAAGGGTTTACGATAAGAACTTAAAGAGTTCCTGTGACCACCTCCTGGCTCCATCATGAGACCCTGGGCAGCATCTAGGTACAAAGTGCTAGACAAAACAAATCAAAAGAATCCAAACACGACGGGTTTACGATAAGAACTTAAGGAGTTCCTATGACCACCTCCTGGCTCCATCATGAGACCCTGGGCAGCATCTAGGTACAAAATGATAGTCAAGACAAACCAAAAGAGTCTAAACACGACGGGTTTACGATGAGATCTTAAGGAGTTCCTACCACTTACCAAATCACTAGCTCAGCTTGGTTGTCTATGGTCCTAAAATATATCCAAGAACCTTTTCACAAGCTATACATATCTGATGCAAAAAACCGCATCTCAATCGGCCCAGTACTTTTTGAGAAAAATGGTAACATATTGAAAAATTTAAATCATAGACTACAGCTCAGCTTGGTTGTCTATGGTCCTAAAATATATCTAAGAACCTTCACACAAACTATACATATCTAATGCAAAAAACCGCATCTCAATCGGCCCAGTACTTTTTGATATAAATGGTAACATATTGAAAAATTAAAATCATAGACTACAGCTCAGCTTGGTAGTCTATGGTCCTAAAATATATCTAAGAACCTTCTCACAAACTATACATAGCTAATGCAAAAAACCGCATATTAATCGGTCCAGTAGTTTTCCAGGAAAACGGTAACAAAAAAGTGCACAAACAAACACACAACCTCTTAGGGCAAACACATATACCGTCTCCATTTCGTCGAGGGTAAAAAGTAAAGGAAAATTATCAGTTGGCTAGTAATTATATAACAATTCATTTGCAGATCTATTTAAACCTTTAAATTATAGTATCAGAAACTGCATGAAATCATTATAGTAGATAAATTATATGTAATATCTCAGATGAAAATCTTAGTGTAATATAGTTAGGTTGTAGATCCTTTAAAAGAGTTATTTTACAGAGGTACATAGAGTCCACAATACGGCTAAAAGAGCTATATGAGGATAAAGATGGTCTACGAAAAGAGGAAATTGCAGCATTATCAGGACCTAATGAGTTTCAGGAGTTCTATGCCAGGCTTAAACAAATTAAGGAGTTTCATAGAAAACATCCTAATGAGGTATGTGTAAAAACTTACGTTTTTTTTTTGTGTATAAGCGTAAATTATAATATTTTTATCACCTCCAATTACTGTGGTATCTCACCACCTTCCTGCTCCAACTACCAATTACTTATTGTTAAGACAATCCAACAAGTTCAAATTTAGAAGACGCTGTACTGCAGGCTGTGCTGCAGGGGTAGATAGAGCAATAAGTCAGAAAAGATTTGATTTTAAGCACCATTTTCCTGTAACCATATTTTCTGGCTTAATGCTCTGTCAATTACCACAACCGTGTTACCAACGTCCCATTCCATCCAACAGTCTAAATCCAAGTTCTCATTGAAACCAAATAAACAAATCTAAACATTTTTCATGGTAGCAGCATCAGGTAAATGCTGCCATATTATTTCAGTGTTTATTATACTTTTCTCACAAAGTTTTTTTTCAGATCTGTGTTCCAATGTCAGTTGAATTTGAGGAAATTGCAAAATTACGAGAAAATCCTTCAGAAGACTATACAAGTAGGTAGACACGCGCACGCCTATGTAATATTGAAATAGTCGCTTAATCATTACTGAAGGAATGCCTTATTATAGATTTTGTATTGAAATTTAAAAGTAATTTTAATGAATGACTTTAATAATTTAATTAAAATAATAGTGATAAAATGGTTATGTTAACTAAATCGAAATCGATTAATTATGTTAACTAAATCAAAAGCTTCAACGATTTTAGTCACAACTTTATGTAGAAATTGGCACCCATTTCCACCTGTAAGAGCATTTGCAAAATCTTGCCTCTTTATTTATCTGGCCTGTCTTATAGTGAATACAATTCATGAACTATTTCTAAACAAATTGTATAAACAATTTGTTCAGTACATTTGCAAATAAAATATTATTTATTTAGAACATTTTAAATATGTTAAACAATTGAGTATTTGACAACTAGTGAAATAATAGTAGATTATACACCAAGGGGATAAAGCACTGTTTTATGTCACGGGCGCTACATTGAATCCTGAACGTAACGAAGGACTCCAAATTTAACTCCCGAGCGCAGCGAGGGTGTTATAAGTTAATTCCCGAGCAAAGCGAGGGAATTAAGATTGAGTCCTGAGTGGAGTGAGGGATTCAAGCGCCCAAGAAAAAAACAGTTTTATCCCGGTGGTGTATACTCTACTTTTCTCACTTTATGCGAGACAATAAAAAACCAGGCTTAGTAGATAGTGTTTACTACAGCAAATTAAAAGTGCAAATTGATATTGGAGACATTAGTCCAATTATGGAAAGACTAGCTAATGCCCGCGACTTCGTACGCGTGGATCGAGGTTTTGTGGTTCCCGCGGGAACTCTTTAATTTTCCGGGATAAAAAGTAGCCTATGTGTTATTCCAGACTATAATCCATCTCTGTGCCAAATTTCATCCAGATCTGTTCAGCCGTTGGGGCGTGATTGAGTAACAAACATCCATCCATACATCCATACATCCATACCGACATCCATACATCCAAAATTTCGCATTTATAATATTGTCCGGGATAAAAAGTAGCCTATGTGTTATTCCAGACTATAATCCATCTCTGTGCCAAATTTCATCCAGATCTGTTCAGCCGTTGGGGCGTGATTGAGTAACAAACATCCATCCATACATCCATACCGACATCCATACATCCAAACTTTCGCATTTATAATATTGTCCGGGATAAAAAGTAGCCTATGTGTTATTCCAGACTATAATCCATCTCTGTACCAAATTTCATCCAGATCTGTTCAGCCGTTGGGGCGTGATTGAGTAACAAACATCCATCCATACATCCATCCATACATCCATACATCCATACCGACATCCATACATCCAAACTTTCGCATTTATAATATTATCCAATTATGGAAAGATAACGTTATATTTTTATTTGGTACTTTTATCGAGGTTGAGCTAGAGTTTATTTGAGTTGTGATAGAATCTTCTAAAGGTACTACTAGCTACGGCTATAGCAACTTCTTCCAGCTGGCGTGGCCTACTCGATTTGACAAACAAACGAAGTTCTTCTCAGTGCGAATCTAGTGGGCCACGGCCTATATAGCCTGCACTTCTTTCAGGTGGCGTGGCCTACTCGATTTGACAAACAAATGAAGTTCCTCTCAGTGCGAATCGAGTGGGCCACGGCTTCGGTTTTAGAAAATCGAGTTGGCCGCGCCCGCTGAGAACACATTCTGTTTAGCGAAATTAGACTTTATAACATTAGCAATAAGAATTATGAAAGTGAAAATCACATTATTGACCAGCGGGTTATAATGTAATTCAATAGAACATTATAACCCGGCTAAAGCCAAGAGATATAATGTCTTGCTTTCGGTAAGGTTTACATGACATATAATTCGGCATTGTCGAGCATGTGGTGTGAAAATTATTTTATCTACTCCAGCATCGAAAAGTTCCAATTTCGAATTTGACAACTATATCGAATTGAACCCTCTTTCGTGTTTGCTTCTCATAACGATACAGTTCGTCGTATGGGAGCTGTATCGTTATGAGTCGTAGCCTTATCGATATGGTTATCTTCATAAATAGGATACCTATAGCTTAGCGGCTCTGGGTTTTGGCACTTTCCAAATTTGATTGATTTGACTTTTTTATTAATTTACAAAGTAAAAAATTATAAAGACGTCCTTGTCGTAGATAAAATCTTGTATGCAACTGTACGTAATTAGTCATTTTAATTCTCGTACTATCCTATTTTGATACTCGGCAAGCCTCGTATCAAAAAACAGCACTCGAATTAAAATGACCCTCATTACGATACAGTTGCATAAATAGCTATTTTAGTGCTTAATAAATAGAGGATCTCCGAAAAGTCAATATCCACGTCAAACCGTTAGTTTTATGTTGAATAACTATTTTAAACTATTGATTAAAGTAAACAAGTATGTCAAACTTTAATGATGACAATTTAATATTTCATACAAAATCCCATACTAAGCACGCATTTTGACATTTGAAAAAAAGTTGCTGATTTCATGAACACAACTTGCCAAATACCTAATTCATGAACTTGCATAACAATAACTTTTTGTAACAGCACCAGTTGAATTTACGGATGAGGAGGGCTATGGAAAATACCTTGATATGCACGAATGCTACGAGAAATACATCAACTTGAAAGGGATAGAGGTATTACATTATCTCATGTAATCTCTTCTGCATAAGGATCTATTTGCAAATTTATCTTGTGCTTTAATGGCTACTCAAAATTTGTAGAGCCTTAGTGTCTGTCCTTGGTGACTGCAGTCTAGAATGGATTGGAGCCCAAATGATTTTCGATAACAATTTAAACTCAGCTTTATTACTCTACTAGCTGATCCCAGTGACTCCATCCGCATGGAGGTTTATCGATTCTCATGGGAACTGTTTCATTTTCTGGAATAAAAAGTAACCTATGTGTTATTCCAGACTATAATCTATCTCTATGCCTTTCATCCAGATCCGTTCAGCCGTGATTGAGTAACAAATGTCCATCCATCCATCCAAACTTAGTATTATAATATTAGTATAGAAATATAGATGCAATAGTCACTAAAGCTGAGTTATACATGTTACAAAAAAATTCAATGCTTCGGCGTTTAATCTGCAAGTGTGCATTACGGCTTATATTATTTCAGTTTCAGTTTTTGGCACAGATATTGTTTAGTTAAATTCATAAAACGCAATTTTTCTTATAATATTTCAGAAAGTGGATTACATTACCTACCTAGGTATATTCGACCACCTATTCGACATCCCTCGGGAGCGCAAGAACAGTGAATACAGAAACTACATACGGGCACTGTTGACTTATCTCAAAAACTTTGTGAGCCGAGTGAAGCCTCTGCAGGACCAAGCACAGGAGATGGCTGCGGCACATCAAGAGTTTATCAAGCAGTGGGAAGCAGGGACGTTTCCTGGATGGCCAGTAAGTATAGCTTGATGACCTCCGTGGCGCAGTGTGTAGCGCTGTTGCCTTAACGTGCGGAGGTCCTGGGTTCGATCCCCGGCAGGGTCAATTTGGGAAATTAAAATTTCTGAATTTTCCCTGGTCTGGCCTGGTGGGAGGCTTCGGCCGTGGCCAGTTACCACCCTACCGGCAAAGACGTGCCGCCAAGCGATTTCGCGTTCCAGTACGATGCCGTGTAGAAACCGAAGGGGTATGGGTTTAATATAACTGCCATGCCCCTAACAGGTTAGCCCGCTACCATCTTAGACTACATCATCACTTACCATCAGGTGAGATCGCAGTCAAGGGCTAGCTTATAGTGGATAAAAAAAAACTTGTGACATGTGATATTGCAAAATATCAGCGTATTTATGTCTTTTACAGTAGCTGATGCTCGCAACTTTCTCGTGAATTGAGGGTTTTTCTTCTTATATTGTACTCTTTGACTACAATACGAGGAGAAAGACAGTATACTCATTAATACTTCTTTTAAAAAAGCTGATGCTCGCAAGTTGTCGCGAATTTGGATTTTTTTGTGAATACGCTCTGTGTATGTTTTTAGTGGAGACTACTCTTTCTCTCTATCTGAGATATAAAACATTCTGTCTCCAGTCTGCGAACTTTCTCTGTGCCAACATTACCATCTCTTTCCCAGTATACTACAGACTACAGTCATATCCTCTGCTCTTTACATATTCATCAATAAGCATTTAGCCCTGTCTTTACTTTAGTTTGGTGATTGCTATTGTCTAATTTTGTGTTTATTTTTTTTATGTAGAAAGAAACTGGTGGTGCCTTAACAAACGTGGGTGCTCATTTGGATTTATCAGCCTTCTCGTCTTGGGAGGAGCTAGCCTCACTCGGACTGGACAGATTGAAGTCAGCTCTCATGGCCCTCGGGTTGAAGTGCGGTGGCACTTTGGAAGAAAGGGCACAAAGGTATAGTACGACTGGTGACGGTCGTCGGTACGAACTCGCGATCAAACATTGTCTTTATTGGGTTTCCTAAATAGGGCAGACATGTTTTAGGTAAGCAGAAACACTTTCAAGTTTCAACCCCCCCTGTACAGAACTACAGACACACTTTTTTGCATTAGTATAAATCACTAACATACGAGTAGTCGAATACAAAGTCGCTTCCCGCTGTCTGTCCCTGTATGCTTAGATCTTTAAAACTACGCAACGGAACGGATAGAGTGATTCAAGAGGAAGGTTTATATGTAAAATACATGCACAATATAGTAGAGAAACACTGATAATTTTAGAGGGTTCTAATGTGATGTCGTAATTAAACACATATTTTGCGCTTACATTGCAAACGCTGGCTGAACCCTACGAGATAGATCAAAATAATGTACTATAATATTGTACACCTTAAAAAGGTCTACAAAAAAGTCCGCGATATTATATGTCCATCTCTTATGGATAAGCATTTACCACAATACCCATTTTTTGTCCTTAACTTTTTACGAGAAATAATGTCTTATTTACGAATTCGAACGATTTTAAGCAATACAGCATTAATCCTTATCCAATTAAGTACCTTAAAGACATTCTGTATTATATTTAGTATCAGTATTGCACCCGTGCGAAGCCGGGGCGGGTCGCTAGTAAGAAATAAACTTACTTTTTAGCTCCGAATTTACATTACTTACTAGCAATTTTTGTTACAATATATTGAAGTGAAAACTTCTTTAGGCGCGTTGAGCACTTTTTGGTAGGGGGTAAACTTGTGGATTCGCGTCACCGACACCGACATGCTCGCTTGTTACGAAGACAAAGGGTCTTAAATATAAAATTATAAATATACTGCATTCGAAATTAAACTTTAATGCCTTAGCGTTAAGGTTTATATTTTAATAATTTTAAATATTCATTTTCACTTCTATCGGCAGTCTGTCAATTTCTTTTTGTTGATAAATTGTAACAAAATTTTTGCATTACTTTGTATGTATCGAGTTATATTGTTCCGATAACGAACCAGGTTAACGAGTGCCTTGTTAAGTATGTTTACGTGATTAATGTATCCGTTTCGGTAAAGGGGTGTTTTGTTGCAGATTATTCAGCACGAAAGGTCAGACAGCGCTTGACAAGTCGCTGGTCGCGAAGAAGGGGGCCAGTAAAGCCAAGGCCACAACGCAACAGCGGCACAAGGAGATTGCAGCTATTGATGCGCAAGTTTACAGGTGATTTTTATTTCTTTTAGAATGTTCCAACCTTAACACGATATGGCATGTACGGGAAACTTTTGAGAATATATTGCCGTCGCGCTGCTCCTCGAATAGAATTCCATAACACCCGATAGGGACAACTGCAGCTTGGACTGATAATAATACCTATGAGTAAGTCGAATTCTTACTCTCGAATTTTTCTTTTTCCTCCTCCAAAACAGTTTTAATTTAACGATTTTAATTTTTTTTTTTCAAGAATAATTTAAGCTGGACTCAGGCTATGCCGGTATGTTTTCTTTTTTTGATTATATCGATGCCCAAAAGTGGGCCATTCTTGCGTCTTAATGAAATGAACGGTAAAACATTGGAAATATACTCAGGATTACATAATAAAAAAATCATTAAGATATTCAATGGGAGTTTGGAGTAATCTGACTTTTAAGTTTTGAGGTTATGTTTATTTAACCATTTAGCTAATAATAATATATTTATCGACATTAAGGGTTCCGAAATACGTAAATAAATATGAAATATAGATAATTATTTTATTCTTAGCTTTAATTAACTACATTATATGCTTTAATTAACTATAGTTCAATATCCAGTGATTCACAAAAAAATATAATTTAACTTTTTAGTTAGTTTTTAACTTTTTAGTTTGTTTTTGGCAGGGCAGTCGTGTTTTTTAATTTTTTTAATTATGCACTTGTTTCGCTATAGGTTCGCGAACATAGTAAGCAGTGCCCGCGCGTCCACAATAGAGAACGTTACGCGCCGCGCCGCCCGAGCCGCGGGCGAGCGTCGCGACGAGAGCGATGACGATAGCGACGCCTCCGTCACTGGCGATGTCGATTCCGATGACGATGAAGTGCCTTACAACCCCAAGAACTTACCGCTGGGTTGGGACGGAAAGGTGATTGCTACAGTTATGCTGAGATCTGTACTCGTACTCGATGCGTACTTTGACTTGGCTCAGACTTTACTTTAAAACTTTTGCGTTTATAATATTAATTTAATAAAGTAAGGATATAATTAAAATATTATACATTACCTACTTTGAGAGGTTATATAATAAAAAAAAAAAATCCTATCTGTATTTTCAGCCTATCCCTTACTGGTTATACAAACTGCATGGCCTCAACATAAGTTACTCGTGCGAAATATGCGGTAACTTCACATACAAGGGGCCCAAGGCGTTCCAGCGCCACTTCGCAGAGTGGCGCCACGCTCACGGCATGCGCTGTCTCGGCATCCCCAACACGGCTCACTTCGCTAACGTCACGCAGATTGAAGACGCGCTCGCGTGTAAGTACTCCCCGTGGACACCTCACATACCAGGGGCCCAAGGCGTTCCAGCGCCACTATGGTTTAGTTGAATATTGAATAATCAGAACATGTACGAATTTAGACGATTTTTTTTGAGTTACTGAGTGTCCTATTAAAAATGTTTTTTTTAAATTACAGTATGGGAAAAAATTAAAAACCAAAAGGAGGGTGAGAGGTTTATAGCAGAAAACGACGAAGAGTATGAGGATTCGCAAGGAAATGTTGTTAACAGAAAGACGTATGAAGATTTGAAAAGACAAGGTCTTCTTTAAAATTATATAGTATTATACTTCCATGTTGGGATAAAATAAGTGTATGTGGATTTAAAGAAATAAATTTAATAAATCATTGCCTACGTTATGTAATTTACAGATGTTCCTAGAAATAAATAGAATGAACTGAATGATATTGTTGTACAATATACCCTGTAACTACTTAAGTACCCAAGTTCATCTGCAAAGAAAACTAAATTGAGTAGGTAACGGTTGCACTTCAAGGCTATGTTTCATACAGGATAGGCTTACTCTGAGAGGTCATAAGGCATTGGTCTTATGATTTAGGCCTGTTCCGATATACACTGCGAGCACTGTAAGTTGTGACGTCAATTTAGTATACTGTGAAGCTGTTCCTTTGTAGTTGGCTATAGTGGTTACTGTTTAAAACAGAACGCAGTACAGCTGTTGATCTCGTTATCAAAGCGCTGAGAGCTCAGACTAGAGCACCTTACCTCGAAAACGCCAGTGTTCATATTACAAAAATGGCGACGATTTATGACGTCATATATTTCCCTAGGATACTGGCAGTATACTGTTATAAGTCATTCCATAACGGAACTAATTTCTCCCCAGTAAGAGCACTGAACAGTGCTTGCAGTGTTTATCGGAATTATAACCCTTATATAAATACGTTTTACTGACGTAAGCAATAGCAGAGCAATACGTCTTATTTTTAACCCGGCGTCATTGTGGTACGAAATTGTTACACGGATGTTTAGGTGGGTCAATATAACCCGTATAGGTAATGTAAGCCCACTAATCTTAACTTGTCTCTGCCACTAATTATATCGTGTACTAGTAGAACCTCTTTGTAAAAACTGGCCTAAAGGACTGGTATCCAGGGCCGTAAAATAAATTAAAAAAAAAAAAAAAAAAAAAAAATACTAATTTAACGAGGTTACTAATTTCTAACAGCTTTAAATTGTTGTTTGATTATTTTATATGTACCTATACTATATCAAATATTATTAAAGTTTTCACTATTAATATTTTATTACAAAAAGAGTTCGTAAACTGTAAATTTTGAATTTGGAAATTTTTTGAACAAGTTACTGATAAAAGGGTATGCGAATATCGACCAATCAGGGAGGAAAGATCGTCTTTTGTTTTTTTTCTATAATGATGGACTTACCATCAAAATATGATGGTAATAATCATAGACTATACGTAGGTATTTCTCGGCTTGCGTCGGTTTTTCAGCGTCAAAAAATCGTCGACCAATAAAAGTTCAGTGAAAACCCCGCGTAAAATATTTTGTGTGCGTAATTAGAGCGAGAGGCCCTCGGGGGAAACAATGCCAGATGAAAGAGATGCACAACCCGATAACTCTTGGTACCTTGCACTTCGGGACTCGGTTTGGGCCGGTTATTATTTAATTATTTTGTCTCTGAATATGATGCCGATAGGGGCAGCGGCAGGCAGAGACAAGGGGTCACAGTAAGGGCCGGGCAAAGAATATACTACCGGGTAAAGGGACTATTCGATAGGGTAGGTCTACCGCATTTTACATCGACGATTAGAATGAAATCGCTATAAGATTAAAATAGGTAACTAAAACAAAGTACATAAATTGATAACAGATTGTTTTGTTTCCTGATACCTGATAGTAGCTTCTGCAGCTCTTTGTCCTGACTCCTACTCTTTAGGTCAGGGGCACCATTAAAAAATGTATTTTTGTGTGTCATGCATGGCTTCACAAATTTACTGGAACAGGCTCAATCATGAGATGATATATCCTATGATCCTGAACACTACACAGAATACTTTGTTGAGCAAAGGGGATAGGTAGGTACTATGATAATATCAACAAAAATTCACGACGGATAGGTACATGAATGAACCCAATATGATATACTATTCGATGATTACTAAAGTTCATATTATAATAGTTTTCATACCCTTTGTTTGTGTATCAGTGAATTTATAACCTTCTAAAAGAAAAAAGTTGATGTTAAAATAAATAAAAATGTAAATTTTATACCTACTCTTGTAGTTTTTTATTGACAGAGATACAATGATTTAATAAAGAACACCGATTTTGACTATTTTCATTAACATCTTTGATATAAATGCTAGATTCTATTTACACAATTCAACAATAGTGTTCCAGGGTCCACAGGTTACACCAGAAATATTGGGGCAGTAGAATGATTTGGTAAAGCAATCCAATTTTTCATATTTTTTAGTAGAAAATCCGAGCTGCCCATATTTATTCCATCCAGTAGTCCAAACTGTATCATCTTCGAGCAAAATGGCTGAATGTCTGGTACCACAGGCTATGTCCTTTACATTTAAATCAACTTCTCCTTTCTCATCAAAAAGGTCAACCAATGTGGGTGTAGCATAATTTTTCTTGGTTTCTACATTGTCTTGGCCATTTTTGTTCATTCCTAACTGTCCTGTGTCATTCCAGCCCCAAACATACAAGTCTCCATATTCACTTAATGCTAGGGAATGCCAGCCGCCAGCCTTAATTTTAGTAATTTTTATTCCTGCTAGTGCCTCAACTTCTGTTGGGACTTCCATATTTGTTAGGTCTCCATGGCCAAGTTGAAGTCTCCTGTAAATAAGACAAAATAATACATCAAAATTTGAATAAAATATATAAATAAAATAGGAAAAACCACTTAGGTATATATTTGAATAATGAAACTATTGAATAAAAGTGTAAACTTATGAGGTACTAAAAAGATAATGATAATTTAGACCTATATGCGAAAGTTTGGATGGATGGATGTAAAAATGGATGTTTGTTACTCAATCATGTCACAGCGGGTGAACGGATTTGGATGAAATTTAGCACAGAGATAGATTATAGTCTGGAATAGCACACAGGCTACTTTTTATCTCGGAAAATTAGAGAGCGGGTACCACAAAACCTCGATCCACCCGTACGAAGTCACGGGCATCAGCTAGTTTACACTAAATAAAAAAAAAGATTCCGACGAATTGAGAACCTCCTCCTTTTTTTTAAGTCGGTTAAAAAGTGATAAAACGAAAGATACTAACAAATTCTGAACATGAAAATCCCATATGAAGCGAAATTTGCAACTTTGCTTTTATTAATTCCACAGACCAACGTTTTCGGTTATTCATGGTCACTTAAATAAAAAAACCTGTTCCACATATGTATTTGAGGGTGGAATATTCAAAGAGCGAGATACAATACAAAATAACATGTTTAACTTGCCAAATATTGGGGCAAAATAGATATACCGTCGGGACCTGGGACAATATTGTCAACTCTGGATACAATTTTCATTCAGATTGTCATATTAGTAAAATTGAAGACCAAGACTATAGAGAAGCATAGGTACCTTCCATTCCCCCATGTATAAACTCTGCCTTCATCTGTAAGTAGCATATAATGTTCATATCCACATTCGACATCACAAACTTTCCCAAAACAGTGTTGAGTGTCCAAGTAACTTGGTAATATACCTGTATACACATTCCCTCCAGATGTTAAATAAATGTACATATTATTTGTTGCAACTACTTTAATTATTTCATCACTGGTTTTTAACTTCTTGACTTCATTCCCCAAAATTGGCTGTTCAGTAATATTAACTCTCTTATAATGCTCAGACTTGAAGTCGTAGAACCATACTGATCGAGTGACAATCTCAGCTAATATTAGTGTGTAGTCATTACCAGCTATCAGGAAATTTGACTGTTTCGAACTCTTGCATTGATCAGGCACTTTGACAATTTGATTATCAACACCCTTCCAGGCACCAACAACAAAAAAAGTATCATCAATTTGGAAAATATTGTAAGACCAGCCCGATGTAACTAGTTTAGCTTTAGTTATATCAATTATATGCTCATTTTCCTTCTCCAGTTTTTGAAAACCTTCAAATAAACGTTTACTATTCTTAAACCACTGTCCATACAAATTCGTACCAGTCACATAATACATTTTTAGAAACGATCTTTTCTAAATAAAATCTTTAGAAATGAGTAGAAACAGAGTAGGTGAATTGTTGTAATTTTTATCGTTTAATCGCCCGTTCATAATTCTTAATCCTTCTGTAATATCTCAGTGCAATAGAGAAAAGAAAACTGCACGGTTACACTTTTTTAGTATTTCATCAGAAACAAATTAAATTTTAAAGATAGGTCATTGATCTTCTTGATTTCCCAATCAATAATCGCAATCAAAATTATTATTGAAAACAAACAATAAAACCAACGACCTCAATAGACCACAGATCACTCCAACACAGAACACTTATACTCCTTGCACTCCAAGCAACTACTCTATGACTCCAAGCACTCTGTAAGTTTATACACTCCATACAAATATTTTTAGAGAAAAAAAGTTCGTCAACATCGCATCAGATGGCGATATTGATTCCTGGACTCCGACTACTGTTTCCTCAGTGGAATACGCGCAACCCCCTGGACACTGATATGCATAACGATTTGGACTCGAAGATTTCGATTTATAATATAAGAAAAAGAAACATAATAAACCGTCCAATCGCTAAAGTGTTGTTTTATATTTTAGTAGTAAAAATATATAAATGAAGAGCGCGATTTGCTTGGCTTTAGGGACGTCGTTTATCGCTAGATGGCGCTAATGTTAACTCTATACCCCTATAATCAATGTTCTCTGTGGTTATACTGATACTTACGCTGGAAGACAAGGGTCTGCCCGCGAAATTCAAATTTAATTTGGATTTTCGCAATTTGTAAACTAATACGACAAAGAAGGCATAAGGCATACAAATTGCGCCCCTAGGAATATCATCTTCACAGGTTTATATAAAAATCTTTACTTGAAAGTGTCCAGTTTAAGAAATTAGTCAAAATAATGAGTTTGACGTGAGTTACTCACAAATTAGTCATAATTTTGACTTTGTCGTATTAGTTTACAAAATATTGCGAAAATCCAAATTAAATTTGAATTTCGCGGGCAGACCCTTGTCTTCCACAAGAATGTGGACGTATTTTTAGCAACGCCATCTAGTCTGAAAAGCGGGAACTTGCTTGCAACATGAAAACCAGAGACAAGTTAACCAGAGATTGAAAACGTATTACTCGGTCATAGATAATATTGGTCATAGCCATAGAAGCCGGTAAAAGGTAAAAGTTAATATCTACTTGAAGAAAATTATTTGCACACGGCGGTTTTTTACGTGCAGACTCGAATGCCATTCTATTAATTCTTTGCTTTAACTGATTTTGTAATTTGGCAACATTGATCGATGATTATTCTACTGGCTCGAGAGTCGAGATGTTTCTTTCTCTTTCTTTCAAATTTCAATAAATTAATAAAAATGGCGGAAGCCGGCTCTGGTGCTTTTTATTTTCGTAATAATTGATGTGTTTGATAATTTCTTTTTAAACGAAGCAGAACTTTACGTAACTGATCATAACTTGAATAAATAAAACATTAATGTTGATGGACAAGCGGGCGATTCGACTGATGTGAGATCTAAGTGAAATGAAGGCTTTTGTGAACCAATCAATATGGCACTCAAACTCGGAAAATGCAGGCTATGCCTCAAACTGGGCGACTTCTACTCCATCTTCACGGTGGACAACAATATGCAGCTCGCCGAAATGGTCATGGAATGTGCGCGGGTGAAAGTAAGTATACAAATTAGTGTATATCGAAAACAAGATGGGAACCCAAAACCTATGGATAACCACTGTCGTCATATCATTTCTAGTTGTAAAAAGACTTCGTGTTTCATATTTTTCAATTTCAATTTTCTTTTTAGTATCATCATGTATCAATTTGTGTCTTGAAAGTTGCAATAGGTCAACTTAGTCAAAATCATCAGATTTTTAAGTGCCTCTATAATTTTTATTAACCTTCAGTAAAATGAGATACGTCGATGATACGAGATGTAAATTAGGAGATGGATTATTATGTTCATCAATATTGCTTATTGTAGCATGTTTACTTTTTATTTCTAGCTTATTAGCTTATTTCAGTATCCATACAGTTATTTATAGCCTCATTATGGTAATCAGTTGGTTATATCTCCTATAAACTGCACATTTCCTGTGGTCATATCATAAGAGTACTTAGTATTTATTAGATTTTTATTTTTATTATGAAGTTTAATGATAAATCTAAATCTAAATGATTAACAAATACCTACACAAATTACCACTGTTCTTAATACAATATTTGATTCTGATCATTCACAACCTATGTTGCAACTAACCAATTATTATGATTTAAAAAGTGTACCATTTTTCTGTTTATGAAAAGAACATTTGCTGAGTTTCTTGCCGGTTCTTCTCAGTAGAATCACCGAACCGGTGGTAGATTCTTACGACTAATCATAAGTGGCACAAGTTGTCCTACATGAAATAAATCATTTAATTTTAATTTTATCAAGTACATAATTATTTTCAGCCTCATTAATTCAGTTCCTTCCAGTTAAACAAGTTTTGTCATCAGATATTTTGAAAGAACTAAAGAAGTTATATTATATGTCATCCTTAGTCCATAAATTCTTACATTGTGAAATTGGTTGAATGGTAAATGTATATTGTAAGTACTTATTACATGAATCATCCAGAATAATTGATCTGGTTCACAACATAGACCAAAGTTTTAATCTTGATTAGGACTTGTTTTTTCCATTCAGGTTACTTTTACATTGTACTTCACATAACTTTGAAAACTATCATTCTTGGCAATAAAATTAAAATTTTTATCATTAGTAAAATTCTTGTCTTATTTGTTTCTTGTGTCTTTATCATTGTATTTATCTCTATCATTTTAGATTTTATATCTAGATGTGTCCGTCAAAAACTGAAATCATTGTTCTCATACTTGGTGCTTGCAAGTTATATTGTGATCACATCAAGTCCTTTGGCATGTCTATTTTTAGAATTAGATAAAACAGAACATTCAGAATAAAATTGAATAGTATTGAAAAATATTTCCTGTATTGTTTCTTTTTCCTGTACTTTTACTTTACTTACTTAATTAATAAATCATTCATGTTGCTAAGGACAAATACTTCTTATTTCTTTCAACAACAATTATTAATGATTAAGTTAGTAAAATTTCTTTGTTTTGGTCTAATTTTTAGTTAACATATTTTGATCTATAGATATAAAGAACTACCCTTTTCTTATATCAATAATGAAGATGCAAATTTATTCTATTTATTATATTTCTGATATCTGCATCAGTTTTATTAGTACCATCTATTTGATTAGCTTTTATTTCTATTTCTATATATGTGGGGGAGAATGTAAGTCAGTTTATATTAATTCATATTTTATTTTTATCATAATAGATCTGGAAGGTATTGCTTATAGTGTTAAGACCTGATTGTTTGATCACCACTCTTTTATTGTGAGAGTTTGTGAATATTTCTGCTTTCTCTTTTTTTATCATAATTTTGCTAACCATTTTTAATCTGTTTTATAAAAGTAATAAACATACCAAAAACAAAAGATCATAAAATAGCTGTTAAAAGAAACATAAGTGACTCTGAATATGTTAGCAAATATTTTAAAGATATCAAATCTATTTTTAGACACGCATAACTACGACTAAGCATAGAGTGTGAATGAATTTAATTAATTCTGTTGATGAATATACAATTGATTTGAAGTTTCAATAAAGTCTACTTTATTTGAACTACATAATTGTAATATTTCTGTACTTTTGGTTACTTCTTTAAAATTCAGGGTTCCTCAATGTAAAAAGCGAAAAACTAACAAAAAATATTAGTTTACCACCATCAGTGATACCTCATTGATAGGGTATTTTAAAATCGTTTATTCTATGACTGTTTTGGACTGTTCCTACTTGATTACTGTTCAATATTCATGTAACAATGACTGTCTAGTTTTCAAAGTTATAAGCAGCTGGCATGACTACAGAATCCTACATTATGCCTATTCTGACACACATTTTACCATTTAGTATTGAAATTAAAGTACAACATACAGTTATGTTCATTTTTTATTGAGACTATTTGAAAAGGAGAAATACATTAAACCTGAATAGATCTGAATTCTAATTCTTGAAGTCGGAAGACTTAATTATGTAAAATAAAAAGTTAAATAAAACGCGGAGACAAAATATTGTTATTTTTCGATAGATATACGATGGCGACGGACTACCAGACAAGATATGCAGCGAATGTATACAGAAGCTTAGTAGCGCGCACATTTTCAAACAGCAGTGCGAGCGCTCCGATCAGGAACTGCGGCGCAACTATGTTCCTCCGCCAGGTAAGCAAACCTTTCGCAAAAATTTCGCTATCCATCTTTCATTATCTTCACTATCCATTTGTAGGTAGGTACTTTGAAATCGATATGATTTAAATGCGTCATAAAGCCTTTTCTTTCGACTTCACCGCTGCGTCCGTGTGAAACGCACACCATGCACCATAGGTAAAGACGCCTCTGCGCGTCAGATAGCCTTTTATTTCGATTTCAGTATCTATATTTTTAACTGGAATTAGATTCTTATTTTCTTCTCTTCCCCTCACTGTTTCAATTTACTTTTCTATGGCTGCACTGTTAAATTAAGTATTGAACTTGTTTAACCCCTGAACTTGTTCCTAAAGTCCTTGATATTCTCTTTCTTTACTTTGATCTTCTTTCCTCTTATTAAAATTTAGAACATCGAGTAGGTAATTACCTTTTTTATTTTCATAAGCTACATAATTTTTATTAATTTTACCATAACTTTTTGAATAGTTTAGGTTTATATCTCTAAACTTTTAACTATTGGGAAAAGCAATTATAAAATTCGTTGTTCCTCATATAGGTTTTAGTCCAACTCCACCACCTAATAGACAAAGCAGTGACTCAGCGTTCTCGTCTAATACTGAAGTTTCCAAGCCATCATCTTCCACTGAGAGCCAAGTCACACCCGTCAGTCGAACTAGAAAGAGAAGTAGAGATAGTGTGGATGATGCGTCTACAAGTAGTCGCTCGAATTATAAACCGGGAAGTTCCAAAAGAGTCGACGAACTGCGCATGACGCAAAAGAAACCAAGGATTTCACAGACTTCCGATTCAGACTATGAAGACAACAGTGCGTCTCTCTATTCCGCAGAAACTGACTCGGACGAACCTTTGCAACACAAGTGTCAGCAATGCTCCAAATCGTTCCGATCAGTCAAAAGTTTGTCCGCACATTCGAAATCACATAAAAGAAAATTTAACCTCCAAAATGCTCAAAATGCTACACCCGAAGAGCCAACCAAGAAACAGAGGAACCAGGAATCCACTCCTAAGGAAACCACAACCACTCACAAGCAAACCACACCTAAGGAAACCACAACCACTCACAAGCAAACCACACCTAAAGAAACTCCTAAGGAATTAAGAGATGCAAAAGACGAAGATGATAAACTAAACTGTGATAAGTGCGGAAAACAATTCAAATTGAATATAATGCTGAAAAGGCACCAGGATATCTGCGGGAAATCTCCTCAGAATGAACTCAAAGAACTCCTGATCTCATTAGAGCCTATAGACATCGTACCACCCACAAATCAATCTGGAAAGATCGATTGCGAAATGTGCACGACCAAGTTCAAAACTATAGAAAATCTAGAAAAGCACATGAGAATCGTGCATGCCGCTGTTTTAAAGAGAGAAAGAGTTTCCATGACAAGTGAAAATGGTTTACCGTGTGTACCATGCGTCTTTTGCAATAAACCCTTTGAAGATTACTACGTCCATAGCGCTCACCTTTCGTCTTGTCCTAAGAAGACAGATACGTCTTACTTTGAGTGCCCCGTCTGCAAGAAGGCTGTAGCTAAGAAAGCTTCATATATTCTGCATGCGAAGATGCATTTTTTTCAATTAGCTCCAAAAGAACAACCACCTGATCAGCCTAGTAGTAATACGAGTAATGAGGACAGTAACAATCGTCATCAGTGTCGGATGTGCAGTAAAAAGCTACCATCTCAGGAGGCGTTGATCAGTCACCTCGCTGCGCATATGAATAAGACAGAAGAGGACGATGAATACGACGACACCCATGCCGCCGATGATGACACTTTTCCCGCGGATTATGATAATGAATCGAGGTACGATTTCCAAATAACTTTTTATGCTCTTAATTACTTACTGTTGATATAACAAAAACATAATATAGTTCCACATTCTTATCTGACCCGGTGACAGCGTCTCTAGTAGATATGAAAATAAAAACTTAACAGGCATAAAAATTAGTTCCAATTTTGGCCACTGGGTCAGATTAGTTTCATGTTGTTTGTTGAACTGTAAGTGGGTAAAAGGTAAAAGTAATTCAATGTTTTTGTAAATTTTTTACTTTATAGGTTTTAAGGGTTGTCTATTAGAAGAATGAACCCTGATAGTCAGTCTGTCTGTGCACCACAGCACATAGGCATTATTATTAAAATATTATTAAGATTTAAAAAAAAAATTTAGAGTATCGCCTGAACATGAAGGTAGAGCCGAAAAAAAATTGATTTGGCTTACACTCTCTATTGATAACTCGTTGAATAGGTATTATAAATCATTAAGAGGTTTCTCAGACAGTTCTTGGAACTTGGAAATCAAGTTGGAAGTCATGCTGACTACTAAATTCTACCTCGACGACGAAATTGGCCACTTATTTTAATTATTTTATGATAATTTAACTTGACCTGTTTGAATTTAAGATCTTAATTTGTATTTCTTTTCCAGAGCAAGTACCGTCGAAGACTCAGCATCCATACATTCGGACTACAACTCATCCATAACCAGTGGACCCCTCAAATGTAGATACTGCAACAAGGGCTTCAAATACAAAAAGGCGTTGAGTTCCCACGAACATAAGCACATCACCGGCGAAATAAACACCGAGAAGCCAGAGAAGAAAGCGAAGAACTACTTAAACCGGAAAAACAATTCGTACCAATCCGACGAATCAGATATGGAGTCTAGTCAAGACGACGGGGAAGAGGACAACACTTGTGATATTTGCGAGAAGCAGTTTTCGTATAAGCGGTTGCTTATTAAACATAAGCGGACTAAACATTGTATGACGTCTGGGACTAAGCGAGCGAAAATTAATTTAAAGGTTAGTATTCGTGTTTTTCATTTATTCATTATCTTAATTAGTGCTTATCCAGTCTGTTCTTGAACTGTTTTACAGAGGTTGACATCACCACATCCTCAGGCAGTTTGTTCCACATATGCACTACCGACTCTGTTGCTCACAAAGTGTTTTAAGGGATTTGATGATGCCAATTGATGCCGCAGCTTTCGATCGTGCCCCCTAAAGGGCAAAACACACAGGGAAAGGGCGCGGGTCGTCGCATATAAATACCGGATTGACCCACGCCCGTTCCATGTGTGTTTTGCTCTTTAGACAGGGGTTTTTTTTTTTTTTTTTTTATCCACTACAAGCTAGCCCTTGACTACGATCTCACCTGATGGTAAGTGATGATGCAGTCTAAGATGGTAGCGGGCTAACCTGTTAGGGGCATGGCAGTTATATTCAACCCATAACTCCTTCGGTTTCTCTTTGTTACAAATATATCCTCCATAATTGGGACATTATCATTTATTATTCATCGTTCTTTATTTATGTTCAAGGATTGCTCAGTGCGCTGTCTGATCTGCGACCTGGAGATGAAAGTGAGCGCTATAAACGAGCATAACCAAACCCACATAACAGCCAACATGAAACCACGCAACCTTTACACGTGCAAGCAGTGCGGCGAACAGTTTAAGAGTTGCAGTGGGCTCGCGAACCACATCAAACTGGTGCATCGTCTGCACCAGCCTCCCACTAAGAAGATTGTAGTGCCATCGGCGGATGTGGCGGATTTTTGTGAAGTCGTTGTGACAAAGGTGCGTATTTTAGTCTTGACATTGCCAGATGTTTAAAAAAAGGCAGTCATAGGGACTGCCGATAGAAGTGAAAATTAAAAAAAAAAATCTAAAAAAAATAAATATAAACCTTAAAACTAAGTCATTAAAGTTTAATTACGAATGTACTATATTTATATTTAAGACCTTTCGTCTTTGTAACAACGCGAGGTGTCGGTCTTGGTTACACAGCACTTATTAATATAAACCTTAAAATATTATTAACTATTTTCAAGGTTGGAGTTTCTTTTAAGAGTAAAATTACCCCTGTGGCAAAACACTCAGCTCTTATGTACCCACATTTTGTTCTGTTATTATATTGTTTATTATATACAATAATAATAAACAATATAATAACAGAACAAAATGTGGGTACAAAGAAAAGAAAAGAAAAATTAAGTAAACCAATGTGAGTGACAGCTCTGACATTGTATGATAGTTAACGCTGTAGTAGAGGTGAAAATATTTAAAAAAAAATTTTTTTATTCCACTACAAGTTAGCCCTCGTATGCGATCTCCTAAGATGGTAGCAGCCTGACCTGTTAGGGGTACAACAGTTATATTAAAACCATACCTCTTATCTTTTTCTACACGGCATTGAACCGGAACGCAAAATCGCTTGGCACGTCTTTGCCGGTAGGGTGGTTACTAGCCACAGCCGAAGCCCTCCAGACCCGAATTGACTCTGCCGTGAATCTGACCCGGGGCCTCCGACTATAAGATTAGAGCGCTCACCACTGCGCCAGGGAGGTCCCAAATCTGTCACTTTCGCTTTCGAAGTGTATTGACGCATTTTTTAAGTTTTTTGAATGTTTTGGCTCTGTGGTCAGGGAAATCACCGTTACCTTTAACTTCCATGAGACATATTATAAGGTAACAAGTAGCGATTTCTGACTTGATTGTCTGTCTGACCAAGACTGAATTGGACCTAGTCTGACCGAACCAGATAAGATTTACCATGACAGGGCCAGTCTGAGCTAGTCAAAATCACTTTCACCAAGAAAATGCGTTAAAACTTCGCTTCTCAGACATGACTCCAGAATTTATTGTTTTGTCTATACAGTAAAAAAGCCGTCTAAATCTTACAATTCGTGATGTGTATTTTCTCTTCTTGCTCGGAAATTGCTTCATTATTTAGAAAAAACAATACGTACATTGGCTCTGACATTAAAATAGGAAATCATATAATTACCCTTGCAGCACAAGATTTTTAGCGTGAGATAAGTCAACGGCAATGTAAAAAGTCTCGGGCGAAATAGCAATTCACGGCCTCGTTTACTTTTAATATCGCCTCCTAAGTCCTCGGATCCGTCTCGTCCTACCAAATATTACTCAGCCGTGAATTGCTTTATTTCCGGCCTGTAGTGATGTAGTATTTGTCGTCAGGCGGAACCCCTGGACGAGCTCCAGAGTCACAACGGCTTTGGAGAGGTTTCCGTCGACGCGAGCGGCTTCACTTGCCCCGTGTGCGGCAAAACGCTGCCGACCCTCGTCTCGCTCAAGCGCCACGTCAACTGGCACAAGAACGTCGGCAACAACATCGAGAAGAAGCTGGAGTGCTTCGTTTGCAAAGAGGTGAGTTGCCCTAACGGACCATGGCTGTCGCAGGCCCGATAGCCGTTAGAAGCGTTGTGGAGGGGAAATGGCGTACCGGTAAGCGCAGTGGGGAACTACCTCCAGCCCGCTGAGACAGCAACCTCAAAAATGTTGCGGTATATTGGTGAATGAGGTAGGCGAAGGATGGTGTTTTGTGACACTTTCCAAGGCCAGCTGTGGATGGATACAGCTTTATGGATGGAAGTTGTTAATAAAAATTACAAGGCTCAGTTACGCCAAGACCGTTGTCTTGACCCATTTTCTTTTTAAGGCCGCCATCTTTTATCTGTCGTTTCCACAAATTAAATTCCACGTGGGTTTGGTTTAACGTCTACGTCTTTCTGATGTCAAAATTCATGTATACAGTGCTAATTAAAATTCCCGCCTATAGTCATTACACTTTGTAATATTGTGATTTGTTCCAGATCTTCCGTTTCCAATGCCACTACAAGATCCATATGCGGCAACACTACAAGGATCCCAACATCGATCCCAAGCACCTCACCTGCGACATATGCGGCCGCAAGAGTAAACACCTTCGCGCTGCGCAGGCGCACATGAACTTCCACAAGCAGACGCGCTTCAAGAACAAGGACTACGAGTGTGCGATCTGCAAGCGAGTCTTCCAGTACAGGAAAGTATACCTTTCCCATATGGCCATCCATTTCAAGCGCGGGGAAAGCGCCGCCACAGCCGTCGTCGGCGATATAGTTCCGCTCACGCAAGACGCGAGACGCTTCGACGGAACGCATACTTGTCATCTGTGCGGTAAGGTATGTGACTCTGAGAACTCTCTCAAATGCCACGTCACCTGGCATAACTCTAAAACGTTGCTGTATGGCGCCAGACACGAGTGCGAAATCTGTAACGTCCAGTTCACTAACAAGAGAAGACTTGAATTGCACACCCGCACGCATTTCGAGGACGAAAACGGCCCATACAAATGCCATATTTGCGGCAAGGGATACATAGTTGAAGATTACTTTAAAAGACACGTGAAAGGCCACAACTTCGACCACCAATCCCACAAGAAGCGCATCGAAAAGCTGAGGAAGGACAAAGTGAAGTGCCCTATTTGTGAACGGTACTACCCAGATCTCATCCATCTCATCCGCCACCTCCGGCGTACTCATCCGGAGAGCAAAATGATCAAAGAAGACCCCGATGCCCCGCCTCCCATCTACCACTCGTGTAAACTGTGCGCCAAGGTTTTCCACGACGAGAGACGATTGCAATACCACGAGGAAGCTCATTTGAGAAAACCTGAATTCTTCAAGTGTAAATTCTGCGGCAAGAAAACTATCTCGCTGAAGAACCATAGAGTACACATAAAGGGACATTTGACCCAGAAATACATCGATGAGCCATTAAAATGTCCGAAAGAGGATTGCGACGAGACATTCCGTCGCGGCTACGACTTGCATTACCATTTGCGTGATTCGCACGGAATAACAGAGACATGGATCGCCGAACGCGGCCCGCAGACTCTCGACGGCCCGCTGAAAGAACTACAGTGCTCCATATGCTACAAAGTTCTCGCAAGCAAAGGCAACTACGAGAGACACGTTGATTACCATAATTCTCTCCGGTGCAATTACTGTTTCGAGTTCTTCAACACTTTCCGTTTCCTTGAAGGTCATTTGACCTTCAGCTGCGAGAAGAAGAAACTTATCGGTGACACTGAAATCTACCCGAAAAAAGTCAAATGCCACATCTGCTACAAAGCATTCCACTTGCAAGTGAAGTTAGACTGCCATTTGCGCACGCAGCATGACATCACAACATTCAAAGAAGCCTCCGAAGGCAAGAAGGAGATCGTGTGCGATTATTGCTTTAAAGTGTTCGAAAACGAGTATGCGCTAAGCACGCACAAGATCTACCACCGCACTATCGGTTATTACGGCTGCATCTACTGCAGTAAGAAATTCAATACTATGACGGCTTATCGCAAACACAAAAACCACCATTTCGCGCAACTCAACGTCGACAACCCTACCAAGTGTGAGCATTGCGATGAGACGTTTGTCGCCTTCCGCGAGATGATATACCACATGCGAGACGAGCACGGCGACGAGAAGGAGTGGATAGTCCTACCGAAGGAGTCCATTGAGGAGACGTGCAACATTTGCAACAAAACTTTCTTCAACCTCCACAGACATCTGGACTACCACGAAGAAAACAGGTGCAAAAAGTGCGGCGAGTACTTCTTCTCACAAATGGATTTCGACAACCATTTGTGCACAGTCGACAGTGACGAAGAAGTCACCGAAGCCAACACCAACGGAGTGCGGACCATTTACGAAGAGTGCACCTTCTGCTTTAAACCCTTAACCAAAAAGAGCTCCAAGAAAAAACACGATTTAATTCACAAGGGATCCGGATCTATATCGTGCCGATTCTGCCCTCTCAAGTTCAAGACCATAGATGCGTTTAATATTCACGCGTTTTCTCACCGAAGCAGAAAGTACAAAAAGAAGCCAATCAAATGCCGTAAATGCAAGGAAAAGTTCATCAAATACGGTCCGTTTATGAGACATATGAAAGACGTCCACAAGTCTTCCAAGAAGCTCCACTACCGGGCGACAGTGATGCCCGAGGAATGTGTTGTGTGTCACGACTACTTCCCCAATTTGCACAATCACTACCGCGCGCATTTACAGAACCAGTGTCAGCAGTGCTTTAAATATTTCACGTCCTACAAACTGTTTTCTATGCACGAATGCGATAAGGAAGACTCCAATCCGTGTAAAGTGTTCACGTGTGACCTGAACTTGATTGAACTGATCAACAACTATGTTCCTAAAGATGAGAAGGATGACGAAAAGTATTATGGTTACGAGGAAGGAGACGACGAAGATGATGAAGTCGATATTGAGACAGTAGAAGAACCAGTTCCTGTTAAACCTCTGATTAAAACTTACGCACATGATATAAAACCTCTGAAACAGACTCACGTCGCTGATGTGACGTCACAGGATGAGGATAGTCAAAACTCCATAGACATCGACGAACAAAACGTCCACGAGATGGCGCATGCGCCTATTATATCGGACGTTCTTTCTCTCTTTAAACAGAAGGAAGATAAAAGTAAGCACATTGACGACAAAGATAATGATAGTGACGTTGTAATTTTGACAGACGAGGATTCTGTAGGGTTTGAGAACAATATTATGACTGTTATAACTATAGAAGATTAAGACCACTTATAGACTGTAGATATTTCACATTGGTAATAACGATTAAAAAAAGCCTTTGATTACTTTTTTAACTGACTTCAAAATAGGAGGAGGTTCTCAATCCTTCATTTTTGTTTGCTGACAACATTAAGTGAAGAATCGGACAGAGTGTTTTTATATACTTAAAAAGATATTTTGAGTAAAGGAAAAAGAAATAAATATTATTTCTCATAATAATATTGCATCACTTTTGCTTTTGGGTGAAAGGAAGGGGTTAACTTTAGTTTTATTGAAACCCTTATTTAGGCAGTAGCTTAAATTTTTCAGTTCCCTATGTAGGGAACTGAAAGATTCTTCCTTTAGGAATTTATTAATATAAGAATAATTTTATATCTTAGTGTACCCACGAACAGCTATGTTATGCTAGTTAGATCTATTGACTTATTTCATTTGAAATAATTAATATTATTTCGAGTTATTGGTTTAAATATTGCATTTTTTTACTTGTGATAGAGCTACTCGTAAGTATAGGTTTTTTTAATTTTATTTCCTGATTCATATTCTTATGATTATGAACAATATAATAATTATGGTTTAAACACCAAAGAGAGTTTATGTGGCACAGTGTTTTGTCCAACTTAAGCTGAACGCACATTTGTCACTACCGTCCCGCATTTGACGTATATGAAAAGAGTTTCATAGTAGCGTTTCTAGCACGCGATCCCCCATTTTAATTTCGCGAAACTTGGAATTTCGTATTATACGTATTTTGATAGTTATTTCGCAGTTAGTGGACGTAGAAGTAGCAAAATGGCTACCAGATATCTTTGGACCTAAGAATTATTTTTTTAGTTTATTTATATTCCTACCTCCTTACAATTTTTTTTAATAAATGCTGTGCTGTCTGAAAATACAGGCGTTATTGTGTGGCAAAATGTGCGATTAGCTTAAAATTAGATGTTATTTGGTGCGTACTCCTCGTCATCATCTATTCAACCCATCGCCGGCTCCCTACTTCTCAAAATGAGAAAGGTTTGGCTATAGACCACCACGCTGGCCAAATGTGGATTGGCAGACTTCACACACCTTTGATATGAAGAACTCTCGGGCATTCAAGTTTCCTCACGATGTTTTCCTTCACTGTTGAAGCAAGTGATATGAAATTGCTTAAAACGCATAACTCAGATAATTTAGATGTAGGTATTACCTACCTACGGTCGACGTCTAAAGTCCATATAGAATAAACAAACAAAATGGCTTGTTAGTTACAAAGTCACCCTCAAACTTACATACATAATATTCATTTTGTAGGTTGACTTGACAATTTATGGTAATAATCTATGTATTATTGAATAGTAATGGTTTACCGCTATTAAATTAATTTAAATATTTCGGATAGATTATGTTTGTGTGGATGAGTGACTCAGATTGCTTGCACAGTTTTAGCATTTAAGCTATGTATGGACTTTTGACGTTGACCGTACATGCCCGAGGATCAAACCCTCTAACACCCGAATTTTGTCCGAACGCCTAACCCAGTAGGCTTTGCTAGGTGCGTACTAATGCAACATACAATGTACAAAATACAAACTGTACTGCGTAACATTTATATACCTACTGCGTTTAGTGTATGCAGCGTGTAATCACTATGCATTCATACGCACCAAAGAACACCTACAGTAAAATTGGTATTTGTGTGCTTTTTAATGAATAGTTTATCCAAAAAATATGTGTAAATATCTACGTTCCGCCGGCTATGAAGCTGCCATATTGTACATTATTATCACCATAGAGTTAATGAGGATATAACTAATGCTTATAATTCTTTGAGATAAGTCTAATTTTATTAAAATAAGGAAAAATGTTGCTCTTGTCATAAATTAGTTTTTTTCTTTTTTATAAAGACTCGCTCTTCGACTGATGGTCAGTACCCACATTCATACTACTCTTAGGTAGGCATTTATAATTATATGGCCTGTAATATTTTTTATTGCGATTTTAATCTGCCATATAAATGGATATTCATTTAGGTTAAATATTCACTGAAGCCCAGTTGTATGAAAGATTAAAAATTACGTTACGGTTACCGTTAAACTAAAAGTTAATTTTGACTGTCAATAAAGAGTATTTAGGTCTATAGCCTGGCCACGCTAACTCTGCAAATGAATAAAAGGGCAACACTTTAAAAAAACATTCTGTCAACAACAAAAAAAAATTAGTCTGTTTTCTTCAATGACTAAGGAATATGTATTCACAATGGACATGCCCTAAGCTATGTCAAAACGTGTCCAATTTATCAGCTGATTATGAACATAAAATGGCTGCCTGTTCTTAAATGTTCATAAATAATTATAACATAAACAAACTTTTGACAGCAAACCTACCACCAAGAGTGAACAGAAAATGGCGAACCGTTCCACATTTCGTTCATTCATATTTGTATAAACGCTAGTATGTATAGAATGTAAGGGCCTCTCCATGTATATATTATCTCTATGGTTTTCTTACATTTGTCAATTCAGCTGTCAGACTTTATGTTCATTTTAACTAACAATATTAAGCTGTAAATATCTATGTTCTTAGGTATGTAATAGAGTCTGGCTAGCGAAACATGAACCTAGCAAAGCGCGGCAAATTCAAAAATGATCAAGAAGGCAACACAGAAAATAGTTGGAAAAAACGATTTTGATACTTTTATCTTTATAAATTAATAATATATTTTTACTCCCGGTATGAAAATAATTAGTCAGTGTTGCAACTTAAAAAATTGATGGGTGAACCATTCGCTAGCCAAACTCTATTATATGTGCTAATCATTATATTGCGTTGTTCTAGGGTAGAAACTAGCCATAAAATATTGGAAAAAGAAACCTGCCATTAATACATAATCCAAATTAAAAGCTGGACACTTAGAAATTCCCAGCTATCACCTATAAAGTGTGTCTCCTCCATTCCACGCGTCATTGGCGAGGTATATTGTACCCATTTGGTACAAACGCAAGCCATAAAACCAAGAATTGAATTGAATATTTCGAAAATAAAAGTGAAACAGTCAAATAATGGTTAAACCTATTCAAAGAAATATGCGCGAGTTATTATTTAACATGATTCTTAAATTCCAAGACGTAAAGAAGAACACGATGCTGTCTTTAGCCATAAACAACAATGTATCGAAGAGTTGACAAGTAAGCTGACCAAACGGTTTTGATATTTTGCTTTCGATCTTTTCATAAAATACTTAGATTATTTATATAAAACATTGAATCGGTTTATATTCGCCTGTTCATATCGTATAATTATAATGCATATGAAAAAAAAAAATATTTTCATTTATATCCAGGTGCAAGCGAACGAATCTTAAGAGTTACTTTTTAAAAATGAGGGCCAATCTTATCAGGGAATCTGGTGGACTCCCTGCAAAAAGCGTTCAGCACGGGAAATTAAACTCAATATTTGGCTTTTCTCAGACCAGGACGCGTTTGAAACCCTCATAGCTCTAGCCTTAAGATACTGTAGTTAATTATCACCACCACGTCTCATATTTTACTGACGTTCAAAAGTGAACAGTGTTGGTACCTATTTTGAATAAAACAGCTTTGACTATGCGTTTCATTCATACATGCTGTCCTTAAGTAATTCAGAAGATCTCCCCTGATCAAGTAATAATTTGTTGTTAATCTTTAGCGTCAGTAGATTCACACTAATATTAAATGCGAAAGTAACTGTCTGTTAGGTACCTCTTTTTGACTCATCTCCTGAACAAAAATATACGGTTCTGCCTGAGTTTGAAGCCGAAATCCACGCAAATGAATTTACGCCGAATATAATATATAAAATGTATATGAATATAATATACAAATACTGGGATCATGTATGCTCTACCTTAATATTAAGCTGTCAAAACTGTGACCTATACTCTTTGAAGTGTACTAAAACGACCAATGACCACATTCCCCAAGAAGCATATTAAAAACAAAAAAATACTAGTATCAAATGCGTTTTTTCGCATTACAGTCTATGTTATTATCAATAGATTTTCAAATTCTACCATTTTCTTAGCGCTGCAGACTTAGCGTAGCCAGACTATAACCCTGCCTTGTGCAATCTGTTTTTATCTTATTGACGATCACAGCAGCGTCTGGCGCATGCCATGCAACTGGACTTAAGTCACAGATAATTCCATGATAATTATTTTGTGAAACATGTAAAAAGTAATTTCATGAAACCGCTATGTATAATATTCTTTTTGACTGTTTACTCAGAGAAAAGTTTTGATCGAAAATAAAATATATTTCTGTTAAATAGAATGTGTAAATTAAAATGGAAGTGTGCTATGTGTTTCAACTAAGATGATCGAGGGCATTTAACCTAAAAAAAAAAGTAACAACTTGATGTTTAGAAACACAGCGATAAAAGATGGCGGCTTTGAAACAGTTGTTATGTTGGGCGCCCATTTTACGTACAGCCGAAAAATAACGCGAGCGTTACGAAGTCAGGGAACAGATGTCCCGCGACACGTGGCGCTGGAGATGTCGGGCGATGTCGACTGTCGTCGCCAGACAATTTACCTCGCGACCTAGGTGAGCGACAGAAGCGATACAACGCCGTAGAAAATGATGGGCAGGTCTACGCGACAACGTAAGCTACGTGAAGGGTCAGCTACTGTTTGATACTGTTCCATCGCGTCGCGTTGCCGCGTTGGTCGCTCACCTAGGACAACGGGTAATTGTGACATCTCTAGCGACTTATTCCTTAGTGAATACGAGGGGTAAAAATAATAATAAATTATAGTTACTATAGTAAACATTTTCATGATTGATAATTTTTGTTTAGATAAAATCTCGGATTTCAATGGCTTTGATCAGTAATCACAGTTGAAACGCATAGTGCTATAATATTCAGGCCAATTCTGTTTAACACAAACTCAGATTACATTTAATGCTGTCCCTTTCCGCTGGAAGTATTCTGAAAGGGATGGTAGCAATTCAAATAGAGGTGTCATTTTAGTTTAGTGATGGTGCACAACAAAATTGGCCTCATTATATGTCGAACAATACAAAATAACTAGCTAAACATATTATATTCCTAGTTTACTTAGAATTTGATTAAACGAAAATGAACCTTTGCACTTGTGAAATATTAGCTACTTAATATATAGCACTCGATTAAATAAAGTTTTAGTCTAAGAGAAACAAAGTGGTTACGGTTCCAAGTGAGCTCTAGTGAGTACGTACCTACTCTTTAGTTTTAGGATAAAATTTGATATAATTATTATGATTCGTTAGATAATAAATAAGTGTGATTATATAAGTGAGGTGTTATTAACTTTTATTAAAATTATATTACTTCATTTTCGAAATCTTTATTAATTTTTATAGCATGAAGTCTAACCAGAGAGATGTGATATTACTAGAGATAGCAATGTCCCACAAAACTGCCTCAAATTTATTATTTTACTTTCGTGCAGATTAGTAGGATTTCCTCTGAAAGCGGCTGCGTGTGTGTATGTATTACATTTATGTAAATTCCATCTTAAATATTCTCTTTCTATGATACCAATCAACTCAAGATTTTGACAAATGAGGGTGTCTTTGGCTTCGTTTCAGCGTATCGAGTGTTACAAGTTCATACAAGCGCACTATGACAAAACAAAAATACGACAAGAAAATAAGTACCTAACGAGTTTGACTTTAAATGAAAGGTATCATTTAGTGAATTCCGAAAATACTTGATTTTTAAAATATAAATAGACCGTTTGTTAGTTTTAATAGTAGCCACTTTTTAGCTTTTCAATTTTATTTGATTGTTTTAATTTCTATCTATAATACATCTATCTAACGTTAAAAGAAAGATTTAAAAAAAAATCCAAGCTCATCTTGGTACCAATCATTAGATAGAGGCACTTTTTTTACCCATGATAATATATAAGGTTTGCTCCTCCAGTTACATGACATCTCTCTGAATCTATAAGAGGACTGGTTTTATTTCTATTAAATAAATTGCGTTTTAATTGAATTTACTATTTCGAAAATACATACTTAATTTCATAATTTCCCTTTTGGAACAAAGGTAGTAACGAAATTGTAAATAAATGGCGTTCTAAATGATTTTGCATTTTATTTTATCGTACCCCCAAACAGGTTAGATCACTACAATATTAACCTGTATCATCACTTACAATCAGGTGAGCCAACTTGTAGTGGATAAAAAATGATTTTTTTACTTTTAAATAGCGTGGTTTTAAGTTTTTCTGATTCCTGCTAAATTTCATCCAGATCCGATAAGCCGTTCTGGCGTGATTGAAGATTTGACGATCGTAACAAACATCCAGCCAAACTTGCATTTATAATATTAGTAAGATTGAAGTATAATCGCCGATTTTCGGAAAGGGGTTTTGGAACAAATAAAACTAATTCAAAATGTATTAATTATTATTTAATTAGTCAACATAATATATGTAGTGTTACACAGGTGGTAATAAGATTGCTTTTGTTACTCACACGGCGCCCGCCTGCAGTCTTACTAGAGCCCTGATTCGCTCAATTCGATTCAAATCTCGAACTATCCAAAAAACTACAGTTTCATGTATTCCGTCAAAAAAAGTTTCATGTTTACGATTTGTATCTTAGCAAATCAGAGTCCCGTTTTAACAATTAAATAGAAAACATAGTTCAATATTTTATAAAAATAGCTTTGTGTCTTTATTTACAATCTATACATTTAAATTCTACACTATAACAATAGAATACAAGCACTTGGTTATGGTGTTTTAGTATTATGATTTAAGGTAACGACGGTTTAAAATAATATGGCGTTAGTGCTCCTTCACACCATAAGAACTGCAGGGGGTTACTACCACTGATTAAAGCAGTATTATTCCAAAATTAACAGTTTTATGTCACATACCTTAACATCCTTTAAATAAGGTTTATAATTCTAAAATACAAACTTCAACAGTATTAAAACAATACTGCTTTAAGCGATTATAGTATGCCTCCAGTTCTATCTATAACGTTCACAAACCGGAAGACCCCGAGCTTCTGAACTGTTCAATAAATACGAACTGCTTTAAGCGATTATAGTATGCCTCCAGTTCTATCTATAACGTTCACAAACCGGAAGACCCCGAGCTTCTGAACTGTTCAATAAATACGAAACGCTCCTGTCTATGGTTAGTATGAGATTTTACATACCACCAATGTTTAAAGAATTTGAGCCTCGAAACACAATGTCATTGGCTTGAGGTGCTGCGCTGATATATATGGCCGAGGTTGGACCTTAAAACAAGGCGTTTAAGTCCATTTTACTTTGAAGTTAGTCACTCGAAATTGAACTTTGTCGAGATGTGCAAACTCGTAGAAACTGTCAAACTTTGTCAGTTTTTTAGGAGTTAGTACGAAAAGCGAGGTTCTTCTCGCCGTCTTTTCTGGAGCGCTACAATTTTGCGAACATAGTCATGGATAGCCAGCTTTATAGATACCTAGTTCCATCCACAAAGATGCACCATATTCTTCTTTACTGTGATAATTTCCTTACAAGAAAAAATAGCGGGGCTTCGTGGATCGTACTATCACCTCTCTTCAATAAACTATGATTTTATGCTAAGCTATGCTTTTTTTTATATCCGAGAATATGCTTATAGTATGAAGGAGTCCTAAATTAGTACAAATTACAATATTAGTGCTTTAAATACGGGTTGTATACAAATTAAACTAACTTCGTATTACTAGAAAATGATATCCTTTTTTAAAACGATTTCGACAGAAAAACAAAGCTTATAGTTTTGTCCGTTATTATGTATCGAAATTGATTGTGCTTTAAAGCTACAGTTTAGCTTTATCTAGAAATAAATTACAATATCCCAAGTTGTTCTTAGAAAAAATAAGTTATGAAAAAATACCTCTTATTATAAGAAATAATACCTTATATAGTAATAACATAATACGATGCTTAATAAATACAAGTGGCTGACTAACTGAAAGTTATTGCTTTTAGAAATTAAATACTTTTTCTTGTAAGGACTTGCACACACGACGTAATATTACCGCGCGATTATCCATAACAAGAACAACTGCTATGAAAATTTTGTAAATAAATTAAAGATT
Source organism: Erebia aethiops (assembly GCA_923060345.2). Classification (NCBI taxonomy): domain Eukaryota; kingdom Metazoa; phylum Arthropoda; class Insecta; order Lepidoptera; family Nymphalidae; genus Erebia; species Erebia aethiops. The sequence continues at coordinate 26,895,103 of OV281084.1, read as the reverse complement.
GAATAAAATTAGGTGCTTTGAGGCGCTTTGATCAAAGCGCCTCAAAGCACCTAATTTTATTCAATCTTTAATTTATTAGTAGCAATTTTGAACGACATTCGTCAGCAGAGCACGTGAAAAGACGTAATTAGTATAAGTCAAAACGTCACATATACGTCATATCTAGTAAAAATGCCGTTTTTGTATTGAAAACTAAAGTTAAGGGATTTTTACAACAAAAAAATATATTTAATTTCATCAAAATATTTAGCTAAACTAGGTATTCTCATTTCACACACTCTTGCCTTTTTAAGGTCAGTGTGTTGATGCACATTTTGTTAAAGTCTACGAATTGACGAAGTCTTTAAAGGCGTTTTTCACTAGCGCTTCGGATTTTTCAGCTTGTGGCCGCTGCCGGGTAATGAAAAATTAAAATCGCCTTACGTCGCATCACAACAAACTACAACACAGTAATGTGTCTGCGGCTGTAGATGCAAAAATTACGCGCGGTACTCCTGCGAAGTGTACACATGCCCTTAATTTTACTACTTAAGTTACATCAAAACCTAAGGCAGTTACACGGTTACTTAATTTACATCACAACAAAAAATTAAATATATATATTTTTTTTATATTTAAATATTAGCAGATGCTTGCAACTTTTCTTGCATAATATAGGCACTGCTTTGATTAAACAAAATACTATACGTAACTAATATACCTACCATTACTTTAAGTAAAACGTTTTGACAAAGTGTAAGTAATAGTCATTATGACTCCAAATCAAAAGTTATTCCTTTACACGAATAAGTAATGTACGAAAATATATATTTCGATTTCACAGTTTTGAATGTTTTTAGTCACAATGTAATTCAAAGTAAAAAAAACTAAATTATTTATTTACACACAACTATCTTTGTTACATTTTAGAATCACCTTCGTTAACTTCAGTCTAGCTAAGAATTTGACTATATACACATACAATGTAGATGAAATAGAATACACAAATCATTTATAATAATTAAATAATTATTATGATTAAGAATACTATAGATATAATACTATAATAAGAATATTATAAATGCGAAAGTGAGTTTGTTATTTGGTTTGTGATATGTCCTATAACGCCTCAACAGTGCAACATATCGACGAGATTTTTTTGCATGGATATAGTTGAGGACCTGGTGAGTGACATAGGCTCCTTTTTTATCCCGGAATATTAAGGAGTGCCCGTGGGAATTAAAAAAATTTAAACCACGCGGACGAAGTCGCAGGCGTCAGGCATCAGCTAGGTTTTAATATTTTAAAAAATATAATGCTGATTATGTGAGGTTATACCTAGACTAATAAAAAAAACTGTTTAAATACTGATGATGAAGTAGCGTGGTTCAGCGTTTTTTTTTATTCTACTTCAAGTTAGCCCTTGACTGCAATCTTACCTGATGGTAAGTGATGATGCAGTCTAACATGGTTAAGCGGGCTAACCTGTTAGGTACGGCAGTTGTATTATAGTTAAACCCATACCCCTAATATGTTACTACACTGAATGGTACTGGCACACTTTGTGGTACGTCTTTGCTGGTAGGGTGGTTGAGCGTGTTTTAGTGGATTTATCTATCTACAATTTTCCAGCCTTTAAATACAATATGGTGGACAAAATGCATGGCAACTTTCATACCTTGTGCAGCATTGTTTACCATGTTCTAATTATTATCGACTTAATTCCATAAATCAACAAATATCAAGCAACTTTATTTTGGCCATCGACTTAAACACTCACGATAAGTACACTTGGTAATGATAAAAAATTACTAGTCGTGCATGATCAATAAAGACCATCATGATCACAAAGAATCAAAAACAATAACTAGTCATGCGTGATCACCACAATCATACATGATGAGTAGTTAGTTGTTAGGGCTCATACTGCTTTCGTTTGTCATCTGGCCTCAATAACTTGCAGGTAGTATTAGAACACTAAATGACCGTTTTTACCAACAATGCCTAAGCCACCACCGTACCGTACAATAACCGACACCTAAGCCATTTAGGTGTCGATTATTGTACGTGAAACTGATAATTACAGGAATTAGATGTTCCTAATGTGTCATTAATGGTGAAAACGGGCATAAGTATTTGTAAAAGTTGTCTTGTAAAAAGACAAGCACTGAGTGATCACTTAAGTCGCCAACAATCACAAGGACTGTAATCATGTATGATTATTGTAATCACGAATGATTATTTTAATCATGAATGATCACTTCAATCACGAGTGATCACTTCAATCAAGAATGACCACTACAATTATTACGAATGATCACTACAATCACGAATGATCACTTCAATAATGAATGATCATTATAATCACATATCAACACTTTAATCACCCACAATGATCAATATAATCACTAAAGTCACAATCACTAGTCCCACTCTCCGTCACTGGTGGAGTCATCGTCGCTATCCTCTGAGTCAGAGGAGTGTATGGCTCGCTTACGTTCCTCAAGCGCTCTGGCCAAGGCGCCCGCCAGGCCACTCGGCTCTGACCCACTGCTGGACTTCTCTTCTGTTTTACTGTCTGATCGCCGAACCTGAATGATAAAAGTTCACATTATTGACTCACTCAACTGAATAATGTCGCGTTTACATAAGTTCAGTTAAGACATATTGGACTGCAGCTGTAGGTGACTGACTTAGAAATAATAAGGATTTTTATGAAGAAATAAGGATTTTTGAAAAGGTCACACATACTCATTTTAAAAAATTACACTTTAGCGTCGGATTATTTATGAGTCATAGCCTAAGTAGTAAGACATAATTTAAAAAAAAAGGAATGACTTACAGCTTTCAAGTTGAATCCTTGTCGTATTTCGCTCATTAGATTACTTCTGTTGTCCTCATTCAGTGACGTCTTTGAGCCAACCTCAACTTTCTGAAAACATAAGAACAATATAACATTATAAATGTAGACCAAGACGTAACGTGTGGAGTAAGCTGAAGAATGTGTGACGAGAGCACTACGAAAAGTGTGATCAGGCGAGGCGAACAGAAGTTGAGAGGGAGATATAAGTTAGTTAAGATAGAAAGAGAGAGAGTTACGTTTCTTATATTACTGTAGGGGCAAAAGAGAGAGGTACGATAACACATTTTCTTTCTCCCTTTCTCTCATAGCCAGTTACGTTTCGTATATGTATGTTTCAGATATGTATCTTTATTTCTCATACCATAAAGAAATTTTACTTCAGTCGTGTGGTCTAAAGCACACTCGTTTTTTTTTATATAGAGTAGCGCTTGGCTGCAATCAGACTTGCTGAAAGTAGTGATGCAGATGCCTATTCACTCCTGATTTGAAGATACCAACTCACCTTCAAGTTCTTGCTTCCTCCGCGGATGCTCTCCATGAGGGCACTGCGCGCGTCTGGGGGTACGGCGGCGTGGGCGGGCTTGGGCGGCGGCGGAGGGGCGGGGGGCGCGGCGCCGGGCTGCGGGGGCGGCGGCGGCGGAGGGGGCGGCGCCGACGACGGCGGAGGGGGGGGCGGCACCGACGGCGGCGCGCTCGCCGGAGCTGCAAGTGTGTCGTTGTTTGTTAATATAAACTACCCTTTCTTTTTTGGTCCTTCAAGCCAGATAACGTGAAATGAACAGTTTATATCAAATTGCAATTTTTCTGTTATTTAAAAAATATATAGATTTCTGCATAAAGTTTAACCCAAATTCCAGTTGGACAAAGCTATAGCACAAAACCATAATATAATCACTGCGCGAGGTTGAGTAAATATGAAGTCACGCAGATTCTATTTTTAAAAATATTTTTAATATGATATCATGTAGTCAGTAAAAAAATAGAGCTTTTATACTATAGCACCGAAAACTTAAAACATATCGAGCGCTTTCAAAACATGTTAATAGTAATAATAAAGTAAAGGTTAATTCCACCGAACGTTAGGTGTCCTTACAAAGTTTGAGTTTAAAATAATATTCATATTCAGTGGGGAAAAAATTATTAGCTCTTTGAAAATGGTCCTTTGAGCCGGATAGGTGCAAAATAGTAAGTAAAAGTAGTCACGTTGGTGCGGTCTCGGCGGCGGCGGGTTGCGCGGCGTGGAGAGCGTCCCGGGCGGCGGCGGGGGAGGGGGCACGGCGCGCGCGGGCGGCGGCGGCGGCGCACGGGACGCTGCGGGTCCAAGAAATATTATAGCAGAACGGAAAGTTGTACTACGCGTTCAAGCTAAGAATAGGACGGGCAATGACCCGTGATGCAATGAAAGTTACCGTCTGCAAGGAAAATTCTTTCAACATTATTCAACAAACTCTTAATATTACAACATCAATGGATCAAAATATATTTCCAGTTAGTAAGGACGAGATATACAAGTTGTGTTAAACGGAGGCAGTAAGTGATGATGTCGTTCCTATGAGGGTGCCATGTTAAATATTGTACAAGCACTGCAAAAAAATTACATTACAAAAAAGTAAGAGCAAGTTCACGAGCAAATGTACTGTAAAAATAAGTCTTAAATTTAGATTTAGATTAGATTTAAAACAAGCTTTCATCGTCCGCCATATTAAATTTAGTGTGACGTCATTTTATTATTCCTATTCTTCTCAACAAACCCTTTTAATTGATACCCATATCATGAGGGTGCATAACAATTAACTTGTCCGCCATATTGGATTTAGAATGACGTCCTTACGTAACCATGCATTGTCATCCAAATTACCAAAGTGTACCTACTTATACACCTCGATCGGTTGGAAATAACTGTTTTAAAATTCAGTTGCAAGATTTGCCCTTTACAAACACAAACATTGCAAGCTGTATATGTCACCGTAAGATTGCAAAAACCGCATTGTATGGTTCAGAATGTTGGGCGGTGAAAGGGACGGATGAAAGAAAAGTACATGCGACTGAAATGCGAATGTTGAGATGGATGTGTGGTGTGACTAGAATGGATAAGATTAGGAATGAATATATAAGGGGAAGTTTGAAAGTAGCGCCAGTGATAGAAAAGATGAGGAGTAATAGGCTAGCATGGTATGGGCATGTAATGCGGAGGGAAGAAAGGCATATTACGAGAAGAATGATAGATATGCATGTGGAAGGAAAAAAGAGTAGAGGGAGACCAAAGAAAAGATGGATGGATTGTGTGAAAGAGGATATGCGTATAAAAGGTGTGAATGATACGTTGACGGATAACAGAAGTGAGTGGAAGAAGAAAACATGTTGTGCCGACCCCACATAGCGTGGGACAAGGACAGGAAGAAGAAGAAGATTGCAAAAACCGTTAGATTGTAATCTAACTAGCGAAATTGTAAACTGTCGACAGATTGTGAACCGTTCAATGTTCTGAGTGTCAATTTTTGAAATATTCATTGTATTTACGTTTTCTTGTCTCTTTCTTGTAGGTTAGGTTAGGGTTCGACATAAACAACCAGGTAGTGCCGTAGCAGGTAGTTAGTTAGGTTTAATCGGGTTAATATACCTAACAGATTACAATCTACCGAAAAATAATGCGTTAATTGTAATCTGTTGACAGTTTACAATTTCGCTAGTTAGATTACAATCTAACGGTTTTTGCAATCTTACGGTGACATATGTAACTAGCTATCATACTAATGTGTAATATAAATGCGAAAGTGTGTTTGTTTGTTGGTTTGTCCTTCAATCACGCTCCAACAAATCAAGGGATCGATGTGACTTTTTGCATGGGTATGTGAGTGACATAATCTACTGTTTGTCGCTTAAGGAGTTCCAGTGGAAATTAAAAAACTTATTCCACACGGACGAATCAGCTAAGTAATAACACAGTAAACAGATCGTCGCAGTGCCGTCAATAGTGAGTGCCGCGTCATCGCATGTTCGATGCGCAGGTTTGTGTGAGTGAGCCTGTTTCGAACATTTCTAGTTAGTTTCCATACTGGTTGCATCTGTTTACTGTGGTAATAATAAAGGCTTGTAAGCTAGAGACTTACGCGGTGCAGGCGGGTGCGGCGCGCGGGAGGGCACCGGGGGGGCGGAGGGCGGCGGCGGCGGCATCGCGGCGCGCGGCGACTCTGAAACGGTACACGTGTGTAACGTTAATGTCACGTTAATGTCTTAACTGTTCAGGGGCCGCACTGCCAACGCTTAAAGCCTTAGTAGTGTTTCATTATGGAATTATAATGCTTATTTTAAGAACGTCAAGGTACGTGCACAGGAAACAGATACAATCAGTATGGAAACTACCTAGAAACTTTCGAAACAGCTCACTCACACAAACATGCGCATCGACAAGACCCCAAGCGCTCGTCGCAGTGCCGTCAGTAGTGATTAGCGCTTAGGGGTCTCGTAGATGCGCATGTTTGTGTGAGTGAGCTGTTTCGAAAGTTTCTAGGTAGTTTCCATACTGGTTGTATCTGTTTACTGTGGTACGTGACATTAAACTGTTATTATGAGTGTAGCGGACTTCGCAGTCCGCACATAATCCGATAGATGGCATTACTAGTAGCGCACGATGAACACGAAGAGCCTAACTCACGCTAACGAAGCGTTCTCTGAATTACGCGTATATACGACCTCCAACGATGAACGGTCGGACCAGTGGTCCCCGAGCACAACACCCGCTCGGTGGATGATATCATCCTTTGCTACGGTCGAGCCATATCACCTGCTCCCGTACAGTGAGTAATATTGCTTAAGTATTGCTTTAAGAGTTGGCAGTCGGCCCCAGTTGGACAGTTCAGTTAAATCGTAACTCATCTAACTCACCTTTCTTGGGCTTGTCGTGCAGCTCCTCTTTGACGGCGTCCATGCCGCCATTTTTGTTGATAAAGTCATATATGAACTGTCGTGTCGCGTGGTCCTTGAGCTGCGAGTCCGTTATGCCGGCTTTGCTGAAGAACGAGCGCATCTCCTCTTCCGGAATGTCAACGTCGAAACCTGATAACCACACTAAAAGGGTTTACTTTTTTTTTTTATCCACTACAAGCTAACCCTTGACTGCGATCTCACCTGATGGTAAGTGATGATGCAATCTAAGATGGTAGCGGGCTAACCTGTTAGGGGCATGGCAGTTATATTAAACCCATACCCCTTCGGTTTCTACACGGCATCGTACCGGAACGCTAAATCGCTTGGCGGCACGTCTTTGCCGGTAGGGTGGTAACTAGCCACGGCCGAAGCCTCCCACCAGGCCAGACCGGGGAAAATGCAGAAATTATTAATTCCCAAATTGACCCTGCCGGGGATCGAACCCGGTACCTCCGCACGTTAAGGCAACACCGCTACACACTGCGCCACGGAGGTAACCAAACTTAACTGAACTAAGGCTCTATTTAGTCATAGTCGTAGGCATAATATTCAATTTAGGTACAATGTATAGTTCACGCGCGAGTTGAATGCAGAGTAAATGTATGGTGACACATACACCAGTACATCAGTTACGGTATCTTAAAACTAAAACTACGAGGGTTCCAAACGCGCCGTGGGGGCATACTACCATTGCATCGGTTAAAGCCGTATTGTTTCAATATTGTTCACGTTTGGGTTGCAGAATTATAATTAAACTGTCATTTTGAGCTGGTCTGAGAAGAGCCATCAACAAACTCAGCTTGGAGGGTTTAAGGAGGAAAATGTAATGAATCAGTAATGCAGTACGATTGTGAACCGTTCAATGTTCTGAGTGTCAATGTTTGAAATATTCATTGTATTTACGTTTTCTTGTCTCATTCTTGTAGGTTAGGTTAGGGTTCGACATAAATAATCAGGTAGTGCTCTATACTAGTTAGGTTTTATCGGGTTAACATATCCTAACAGATTACAATCTACCGAAAAATAATGCGTTAAATTGTAATCTGTCGACAGTTAACAATTTCGCTAGTAAGATTACAATCTAACGGTTTTTGCAATCTTGCGGTGACATATACAAAAAAAATATATATAGTTACTAGCGACGCTGTCACCGGGTCAGGTAAGTTTGTGGGACTATACATGGTTTATTCACTTTTAGAATTTGGATAGGTGGAAAAAGATAGCGGTAAAGGTGTTATTTGACCTTACCTTTCGTCTCGTCCCAGCCTACGTGCGACACGTGTTTAAAGTCCAGCGGCACGCCGATGTCGGCTTTCGTCAATTTTCGCGCCTTGGGCTTTTTGCTAGAGCTCTTCAATGTGTAATCTGTAAACAAATATAAGTATATATTACGTGAATCAAGTTATTCGCAAGATGATGGAGTGTACTGAATTTAAATTTAGTTTTATCTCGCTTGTAACATTAGTTCTGAAGTAATACAAAGGCTGTTTGTTATACAACCACTACTAGTATAAATTACTATTATATTCGGTCTCTACCCTACAGACTTCAAAAGGAGTTATTTATTCGACCCGTATGTATGTATCTATGTTTATATGTAATATTCAAAGACTCAAAATAGCAATTTTTATATTTAACTGATTCAGTGAAAACAAATATACGCTAATATTAATGTAAACGAATATATTTAACGGAAACGGTTAACGGATTCAGTCAAAACTTTGAGCTATTAACTGAACAAACAAAAAGCCGTCGGTCCTGCGCCTGATCTCTCTCCGGTCGTGTCAGATATTCCGTCCCATCAGGCTATGAGATTAAAGGAACAGAGAGTGCATCTGTGTATAGTGCACTATATCTTCCGCGCAGAATATCTCTTTGAAGACAGGCCGCCGTGGCCCGGTCGGTAGGACATTTATTGACTGAGCGAAGCGAAGGTTTTCGAGTCTACTTGAGTGAATTTGCACTTGTCTGTCCGTCCGTCCGTCTGTCAGAGCCTTATAACTTCTGAATTACTGAACGTAATTACTTCTAATTTAAATATAATATGTAAACCGGTGGCTTCCCGCCGAATATGGCTTAAAAAGTTATAAAAATCTTATTTCAGGGGGGCTCTCATAGAAGTGAATGCGAAGTAATATATTTTTAATAGCGTTACATAGGTGTGTGGTATCATTTTAAAGATAATTAGGAATAGAGTCCAAAAATATTTTTTTTTATTTTTTTTTCCCATAAAATTGACGAAATGGGGGGCTTTCAAAGTGGAGATTTTCGAACGTCCAAAGTTGACCTCAGAATTGTAAATTTTCTGAAAGGCTGAGCCTGAAACTTGATCAATTATTCGAATTATATCCTGTACTTGAACAACAAATACTAAAATTAGATAAATATTGTAAGGAAAATAAATTATTTAATTTTTAATGAACTGTATTTTTAACAGAACTTCACAATGATGTCAATAGATGGCGCTCTGTACTTAAAAGTTAATTCGTTTTATGGATACCGCGAGGTCTCAGTTCGGGGCGAACCACTAGTAATATTAGTATAGAAGTATAGTATGTGTAAGATAATGCGTAGTGTGCGGCACTCACTGGTCAGCGTGTTGGCTTTGTTGGGGTGCGCGGGCGCAGGCGCGGCGGGCGCTGGCGCGGGGAGGGGCGCGGGGTGAGGCGCGGGGTGAGGCGCGGCGGGCGGTGGCGGCGGCGTCACGCCATTCAGCCGCGGCGTGCCGGACGTCGCGGAGCCGTGCGACGACACGCTGTTGGTGCGCGCAGACATCATCGAGCGCTGCCTCCTCTCTGTACGATAACGGAGTATATTCGTGACAATCATTAATTTTTCGACACACTTGCTCATAAAGTAGCCCTAATTTCACCGCAATTAGGCACATAATGACACCTAATCAATAATATAATATATATAATCAAACTGTGACTTTTTCATTACTATTAACAAGTGAGTTATAGAGCTTTTATTTTATTTTATCTACTAAATAAAATTATTTTTCTTGTATTATTTTCTTCACAAGTGTGTTGAAAAACGTCGTATTATACACGTCATGTGTATTGATGATTACCGTCCTCGGCTATCTCAATGGCGCCTCAGCGGTAATCACCAACATTACACACTAGTACCATAATGTACGAGTACTATTATGTTATTTTATTTAATATAAATTTGAAAATTTAGTATACGTGCATAAACACATAAATAAATTCAAGAAGAAAAGTGATTGTCATAAAAATAACCTTTTTTGACGACCTCCGTGGCGCAGTGTTAAGCGCTGTTGTCTTATCGTGCGGAGGTCCCGGGTTCGATAAATTTTGTTAAAAGTTAAATTTGGAAATTTATAATTTCCGAATTTTCCCTGGTCTGGCCAGGTGGGAGCCTTCGGCCGTGGCTAGTTACCACCCTACCGGCAAAGTCGTGCCGCCACGCGATTTGGCGTTTCGGTACGATGCTGTGTAGAAACCGAAGGGGCATGGCAGTTATATTAAACCCATACCCCTAGGGTTTAATATAACTGCCATGCCCCTAACAGGTTAGCCCGATACCATCTTAGAGTACATCATCGTTTACCATTGGTGAGATCGCAGTCAAGGGCTTAACTTGTAGTGGATAAAATAACAATCTTCTCTTCTTAATCTTTAATTTTTTCGTTTGGTTGCTACTACCGGACAAATAGCTGGAAATCTTATCAATTAGGTATCATACATGTTTTCATATGACTATGGCATTTAAATGTAAATTACAGCGATAAAATACACGAGGCCTGTCCACATTTCACATAGGCGTCATCTATTCGATCTCAATTCGCGCTCGCGGTCATTTTCGATGACATAACAAGAACGACATCTGCGCCCTTAGCTCAAGTTTATGATCCTTGACAACGGTAATCGATTCAGAGAATAAAATTGCGGTAGCGGCCAAAGTAAAATAGACCTAAATAAAGTTTTAAAGTTCAGTTCAACTTTTTAATATTTCTCATAGTTTCTTTTTGGAGAGCTTGCTCAAACTCAAGCCTTATATTTTTGTCAATCAATTTATCAGGCCAATTTGTTTTTTTTTTTTAAATTTATTTAAAAATTCGATACTCGAAATCTATTAACGTTGTCAAGATGATGATACTGGTACTAAGCCTACCGTGGTTGCGCTTGTTTATATTATATCTGTAAGTCCATACTACTCTATAGTGTACACACGTATTGTTGGCACACGCAGTCTTATGCCATCTTTAGCAATCGATGACCTAAATGAACACCGGCGATGAAATCATTTTATTTTTGTGGATCGATTAACAAAAATATTTTCAACACTGAGAGTTGATTAGAATTTCCTTGTCGACTGTACAAAAAGTTTTTCCCCATTGAGTACATTCCAAATATTAATATGTATTTGTGACTAGGATGACACGTTTTCCATACTCACAACTTATTTTTCACATAGTTCCAGTATTTAGTAAAAGATAAAATTAATCCCGCGACTTCGTCCGCGTGGATCAAGTTTTTTTTTATATCAGCGGGAACTCTTTTGATTTTCGGGAATAAAAAGTAAGTCCTTCCCCAAGATGCATCATTGCCTCTGTACCAAATTTCGTCAAAATCGGGGATTCTTTGCATGGATATAGTCGAAGACCTGGAGAGTGACATGGGCTACATACTTTTTATTACGGAAAACCAGAGAATTTCCTCCGGGATTTTTAAATCTGTATACCACGCGTATGAAGTTGCGGGCATCAGCTAGTCGATAATAATTTTGTCTACAGCGAACTACACCTAGTATTCAAAATCAAAATCAAAATCAAATATTTTTTATTCAAATAAACTTTTACAAGTACTTTTGAATCGTCAAGTGAATCTACCACTGGTTCGGAATGCCATTCCTACCGAGAAGAACCAGCAAGAAACTCGGTGGTTGCTCTTTTTAAATAATTCATTTACAATTACTATATCAATGTGTACATAAGTAACCGCTGTCCCCAGCATTGCTGGAGCGATCAAATCCATGCTCCTCTATCATTTACATAATCTTCAACAGTATAATAAGCTTTTTTCAGGAGCATACTTTTAATGGATTTCTTAAATTTGTTTATTCAATTCATGTCAAAGACGGGCAGACAGAAAGTAGCCCCATTCCCGCCGGTGGCACCCGTTCACGAGCATGACGCATGATCCAGCCATTGCTTCGCTCGACCATATTATCGACGTAACCTTATTCACGTCATCAGCAGAATCTGATAACAGATGTCGAGCGCGCGTTATCCCGAAACCAGACCTGTCCGATCTACGGAAGAGAATCTAGGTCTAACTCAGATGCACGTTACGATACTTTCACTGTTGTTAAACATATCTCTTGACTCTAGTTACGTAATTTATTCAGCGAAGGATATCCTAGTTGTTTTGTTTTATAGTATATACATATATTATTTATCCATTGCTTGTTTTGCTATGAAATAATGAAATGTTATTTTTATTTACATAGCAAACCTTCAATGGATGAAAAATATAATTTATGTCAGTGGCTTTAATTTTTTGATAGCCACTGTTTTATAGAGAATAGGCCTGCTGTTCGGGTGGTCGGGGATTCCATCCTCGGATACACACTTCTAACTTGTATGTGTGTTAAGTATAAGCAATTAAATATTATAATGCTACTAACTATAAACTAGAAAGGGACAGCAATAGATTGAGTCTTGTCATTTTAGTTTATTTTAGAGATAGTTCGACAGAATTAGCGACTTTAATAATTGATAAGCTATACACCTCTATAATTTTCTCTGAAACCTTTTCATACTAGATGATGCCCGCGACTTTGTCCGCGTGGATTAAGTTTTTTATATTCCCGCGGGAATTCCTAAATTTTCCGGGATAAAAAGTAGATATCCTTCCCCGTCTAAAACGACCTACCTCAGTTCTGTATAAAATTTTATCAAAATCGGTTGAAAAGGTAGGCCGTTTAAAGCTGTTTGACTGTAGACTGGGTTTTGAACGAAAATGTATACCAACCTTCTCGCCTCTGTTTCCGTAGCTTGATTTTCTCATTGAGTATGTCTCTAAGCACTTTTGCTTCATCTTCGTTTGCAAAGTTGAACGCGGTCATGTATTCCTGTAATACAATAAAAATAATAAAATCTAAAGTGCCAAATTAGATCGAATACCTGCTAACCAACACATGTTAAATAGCCTCCAACTAGGGTGGCCAACATTTCTTCAGCGAAATATAGTATTTTTCAGACTAATATATAAAAAATATAGTAAACGTAAAACGCAAGAAGTAGACGAAGATTATTACGAACGAGACGAAGTACACTTAGTTATTTTTATAAAAACTATATTTATTTGCACTGCTTGCATTTTTAACAATTTTTTGTCTAAAACTCACATTCAATTTTTAAGTTGAATGTAAATCAGAAGCTCATTATTTAAATATAGAATTTTTGCGTACTTTGTGCTTATTCAACAGTATATAATACGCAGACTCGAAATACAGTACAATACTATTTATTATAGTACGGTTGGCAACCCTGCCTCCAACCCAGACCTCATCATTGCTTTTGTATTAAGCACTAGCTGACCCGGCGAACTTCGTACCGCCTTAGTATGCAAAATTAAATGTATATTTTTCAATATTTCTGAGAGATTTTCTTAATATTTTTTTCCGTAAGAACCTTCTCCTAATAATAACAAATACAACAAAAAAAGAATTAGTGAAATCGGTCCAGCCATTCACGCGTGACGCCGTGACCAAGGAAAACGGGTTTCATTTTTATATAAATTAAAGAAGAAGAAGATGATTGTAGCCAAGCGCAAGCCTACTCTATGATAACCCTCTCTCTGTATGACAGCCCCCTATTTCTGTTGCGCGTTACATAATTTCTATGATATCTTCTGAGATATTCATCTAAATTAAATGGTGTAAAAGGCGAATTTGTCATAACATTTCATTTAGACTCCGCCCCTATCCAAAATTATTCGAAACTTGATCTATGTGATAACAGTTATGGATAGATTTTTATTTCGCATATCCGATAGTTTCGTTTATGGTTACGGAGCTCCCTAACATCTCTGCTACACATTCGTTAGAGATTTGGCAAATATAATTGATGAAATATCATACCTCAGCCTCAAACGTATGTAAATATGGTCTTGGACTCTTATACTCTATCTGCAAGTAGACCTCATGTTCCCATATCATTGTCTTCCGGTATAGACAGTATATCCGGAAGAAGTATGATCGCTTGCTGTTGTCTTTGATAAGACAGAGTACTCCCGTGTCTTTCTTCTTCCATTCTGAATGCCCTGGTCCTTCTGTCGTAAACAGTTGTACTACTGCTGTAGCTAGGCTCTGGAAAAGAAAAGAAAATTAAGTACGTAGCATCTACACTAATTAGAATTAAAAATAATAATTAAGTAAAGTTTGTGTTTTGGCAAGGTACAAAGACAAAAGGTGGACGTACCTTATATCAAAATGGCGAGGCCCAGTAGGCAAAAGGAAAGTAGGCAGACAAAGGAAAAAATGGGCTGACGACATCGCTAATGTAGCAGGAAAGAATTGGATGTGTATCGCTACCAATAGACATAAATGGAAAAGGATGGCGGAGGCTTTTACCCGCAGGGGACCACATTAAAAATAAATCATAATATTATGTAAACACTAAAAATAATTTGTAATATGTGGGAAACAAAGCTTTAAGTAATAATAAGTAGTTTGTGAGAATGGTTCTTTTGGGATCTGAATCTACTGAACTGATTTGATATTTTTCTGTCAAGCATAGAGAAGTTCAAAACTTCATTTATGACCATCAGAGGATTACGGTCCCGGAATTCTGTGACAAAGTGATTCTTGTATGAAGTAGTACTTTTTTTAAGTAATTGATATGCAGGGGGAGAGTGTAACGATCGAAATCACCGCTGATTGGTTAACAGTGTTCCACTGTTGGCTAAAATCCATTGACGCGGCAAGAATAATATAAACTCAGCCCATCAGAACAATTGGGTATTTGACTAACTAGTAGTAAAATTATTTTAAAGTGATTACTTATTTGAGACTTTAACAATGATTGATGCAGGTTTTACATAATTGGGTTTCAGCACACTCAAATTAAACAAAACGTGCACAGAATTTTGCGGAAAAGGTGCCAAGTGCTTTGGGTTTACCTAAGTCTTAGGTAAACTATGCAAGTTCATATCCATCTGTTATTCAACTACAAAATAATCCATACTAATTCATTATTATAAATGCGAAAGTGTGTCTGTGTGTCTGCTACGTTTATACGACCTATCTCTTTATTGCGTAGGTAAGAAAGTTTGTATCCCAGGGCTGCATAGGCTACTTTTTAAACCAGAAAATCAAAGAGGTCTCGTAGGATTATTTCAGATTATGGGAGTTCACGTTTAGTATTATAGCTACAACTGGTAGTTAAGAAATCGAAGTTTAATTCGATCATACAAGAACTGAAACTGAACCACTCTTGTGTTACCTAAGCATAACTCATATATGGATCTTGGTAGGTAACTAATAAGTATAACCGATTTGCATGCAGCTCAGCAATTATTTAAACAGCAGTTGACATTTGAAAGACAAACTGCAGTGGCCTAACTGCAGGCTGGAATTTTGTAACTTTCACCACCTTTTGCATAGTTATTGAGCATTTTGCATAGTTAATGAACTTCCTGTAGTGATTATTTGTTACAGTTAACTAGAGTTCTTTGTTGTTGTTAACTTAAGATTTCAAGATAAAAAAATTCATTTCCATACTAATAATACAAAAGCGAAAGTGTGTCTGTCAGTCTGTCTGTTACGCTTTAACCATCTTTTCAACCGATGTTCATAAAATTTGGTATAGAGGTAGGTTACATCCTGGGGAAGGACATAGGCTATATGTTATCCCGGGAAATTAAGGGATCCCTGCAGGAAATAAAAATAACTTAAGCAACACAGACGAAGTCGCAAGTAAATAATAATTATTTGTTAAGGGACCTTTAAATTTAATTGTGATGTGAAGAACATAAATGTAGGTATGTAGTTTACGCCGGCGTTATCAGATCGATAGCCCTCTATGGGGCGCCTGTATGGTCGCATAGGCTCTCCGGTGTCCAGCGTCTCAGAGCGAAGCTTCACAGTGTACAGCGCAAAGTGGCTATAAGAATTGCACGAGGATATCGCACGATATCTTTTGAGGCGGCTACGGTTTTGGCTCGAACTCCACCCTTAGAAATACTGGCGGAAATGGATGCAAGGGTGTACACCCAGACCCGCGCAGTATGTCGGAGCTTGGATGGACAAGACGTCGGAACGCTGCGTCGGCAAGCGCACCGACAGGCACTAGTGAATTGGCGCAAGCGCTTGGAAGAGGAAAGGAATGCACGTCAACGCACTGTCGGGGCCATCTTGCCAAACTTTGAGGCCTGGCTAGAGAGGGACTTTGGCAACGTAACCTTCAGACTGACACAGGTACTTACCGGACACGGTTGTTTCGGTGAGTACCTGTGCCGGATCGGTCGGGAAGCGACACCACGGTGTCACCACTGTGACAATGATCGGGATTCCGCACAGCACACACTCGAGGAGTGCCCGGCTTGGGAACCCGAGCGCTGCGTACTGGTCAGCCATGTGGGAAGAGACCTGACGCCTCCAGCTGTTATCGCAGCAATGCTGGCGGAGAGCGAAGCATGGAGGGCAGTGGTCTCCTTCTGTGACCTTGTTATGTCCAAGAAGGAGGCTGCTGAGCGAGACCGCGACCGAACCGATCCCGCTCGGAGACGGAGGCATCAGGGTGGTACTAACGAGCGCCCTGGTTCAGCAGTCCAGTAGTCCCGGGTGAAGGGACCTCGGGGTTGCGAGTGGCTGGAGTGGGGGCTCCAGCCGCTCTTCTTCCATCTATGTTTCGCAACCCTGGGAAGACGACAGCTTGCCGTGGCACAAGCTGCCGTACCAAATCGAGCACGAGCCCAATAGGCGTCGCGCAAGAGAAGCTCCGGCGCATGTTCTTTTAAGAGTTCCCGGAGCTGCTCATTACACGCAGAGGGTGGCCACCGAGGGGGTTTTAGTGGGTAGAAATCCCACATAACCTGACCTCCCCCCCTGGAGATTGGGTATCTTAAGGAGATTTCCCCCCCGTGAACAAAAAAAAAAAAAAAAAAGGTATGTAGTTTAATACTTTTGTACTTAAAGATACCCATTTAAATAAGTACAGGTGGAACTAAACAAAAGACTGATATAAATTTTATAATTCCCACTGGAATTCTTTAATTTTCCCAGCCCTTCCCCTGCCACCTATCTCAGTTCCTAATTTCGTCAAAAGTGTAAGAAATAAATGGACATTCAGATTTTTTAATATTAGTTCAGATTTTGGTATACTTCATTAATAAAATTAGTTAAAACTCCATAATCTCAATTTCATCTTAGCTTATCTACTTAGGATAATGGTTTAATGAAAACAACACTTTATGTACTTTTTCTAGGTTAAATATTACCTAATTATTCATACCTATAATTACATAACCAAAACAAAACAATAGGAAATTAGCACATTGTTAGTTGTTACTGTCTATTATGTAAATCAGATAATCCATATTAATATTATAAATACCAAAGTGTGTCTGTCTGTCTGTCTGTCTGCTACTCTTTCATGGCCCACCTGTTCAACTAATTTTGATGAAATTTGGTACAGGGATATTTTGTATCCCGGGGAAGGACATAACTACTTTTTATCCCGGAAAATTAAAGAGTTCCTGCTGGATCTCTGTGCCAAATTTCATCCATATCCATTCAGCCGTTCTGGAGTGATTGAGTAACAAACATCCATCCATACATCCAAACTTTCGCATTTATAATATTGGTATAGATCTAATGGCTGAATGGATCTGGATGAAATTTAACACAGAGATAGATTATAGTCTGGAATAGCACATAGGTTACTTTTTATCCCAGAAAATTAAGGAGTTCCCACGGGAACCAACAAACCTTAATCATTCATCATCATCAGCTAGTATTAGTATAGATGCCATATTACTAGATGATTCCCACAACTTTGCTCACCTGGTTTAAGTTTCTTAATTCCTTAATTTTCCAGGATAAAAAGAAGTTTTTGGCCTTGTTGGTAAAAAGATGGACCTTTAAAGTGTAGCCACACACTTTAAAATGGCCAGCAACAACCCATCTTTTTAATCAATTTTGACAGATAGACAGACGAACACACTTTTGCATAATTTATAATATTAGTTTACAGATTATTTAAGTAAGTAAATCATAAAACCTGTGTTTTAAATATAAGAACGAAGCAAGTAAGTGCTGAGATGAAATTCACATCAGACAGATTTCATTCATGTGATGTAATCGAGGTGAGATCACTTATTTCGTTATTGTCTCACCACAAAACTAGTTAAGTGAGAGTTACTTGTGGTTTTATTAAGAGAAAGATTTTTACTACAAACAATGATATTTCATTACACAATAAGGTTAAGTAAGTAATTACAAAGTTTTTATAAAGAGATTTTTATTTCAAATTGCAAAATGCATCATCTATGGTGAATGCCAAGCCTACATTCACTTCCAAAATATTGTATTTTACCAAGCCTTATTACTGTAATCAATTTAAAAGTATACCAACATCAAATTGAGAGCAATACTCCATTTTAAAGTACTTAAAAAAGTAACATAACATGTTGGACCAAAAAGAGGCTGCAAATTGAATACAAATCAGGCACTAAATTATATAATGGTAAGCATATCTAAGTGACCTACCCATTGTTTTGTAAGTATTAAAACTAAGTACTTAAGTAATAAAGAAATGAGTATTATAACATTTATATTTTATTGTGTTTAATTTGGTGTTCTAACTACTACAGAAACCTTTTTACTATGTGATGGAGTTCCTGATTATTGGAAAGTATTATACCTATCGATGAATCATTTATTATTTAAATAATCTACAATACGGTTATGAGACTGATTTGTTATGCACATACAAAAAGCAGGAACTGATATTGTGCGATATAATACACATAAATCAAGCGCCTGTCATTAAAACTGTTTATCAGCGTAACAGCAACTGATAAAATGCAGATATAACGATATTCCTAATCTACCAAATACGAATTTTATCGAAGGGCATTGGATGTTCAAAGACAAAAGTTTACCAACCTGGCACTTTGGCCCGATGAGGCTGAAAACCTGATCGTTCTCATCCCGAGACAACAGGACGCTCGGCCTATTCTCTCCCCTCGGCATCCTGTTATACTTGTTCGAAAACACTCATAAAATCACTTTAAATAAGCACCAATGGATGTGTCAGACATGACAACTTATCAACATTGTAAACTTCCCGATGGCTTTATTTTGGTATTTGCAACTAAAGGAAGACGGCGAAACAATCATTTCTCACTTACTAACCTATAATCTATATTACAACATCGGAATCGTATTTTTTGATAAAAATATAAAATTACTTTCTCTACAGTTCACATCCCGTGCGTGAAACATCAATCCTCAAACTGGTGTTGCAATATTTGAAAAACCGGTTGTCAAATTACGTCAGCTTGCAAGTGTTGCAAGGTCTCGACTATTTTAGTGAGATTTTAGTTTTTAGATCTTGACTGTGATCTTGATAGGTACTTACCACAGATATGTACTTACGTGGTACTTACTCTGAGATTTAAGCAATCCCAATAATCGCTATCCTACTTCAACCGACTATCGAAAGCGAGAGATCGAACACCACTGAATACTGATGCAGCCACTGACTGCAGACTGGTGTCAGATTTCTCGCTCTAATTTGTTAGTAGAAGTGGGATAGCGTGTGATAATAACAAGTATTAATAATGCTTGAAGTAGAGTATTGAAGTGAAAACTTCTAGGCGCGTTGAGCACTTTTTGGTAGGGGGTAAAAATGTGGAATACGCGTGACCGACACCATGTCATAATTATAATAATATAGTGTATAGTACATTCATGATATTTTAAACTTTAATGCTTTAGTTTTAAGGTTTATATTAATAAGAGCTGTGTAACCATGGCCTACACCTCGCGTTGTTGCGATTTTTTTTACTTTTTAGTTGTAGGGGTTTTTTAGGATACGTATATTAAATTTTTTCGTAAAATAATAATATGGTATTAATGGTAAAATTAGGCAAATAATAATAAATATTTATAATGGTAAAATTCACTCCCTAGGACCCACAGACTTACAAACCAGGACCCTACGCAAAAAAAGATAAAATAGATTTTGTATCGGACTAAGAAGTATCCTAGCTCTATGACTAATAACGTCGTAATGTAGGTCGAGCCTCTACCTATTACCTGGTACAAAAATCGAAGATACAATACTTAGATTGATTTAAACACCAGACACATATCCGTACTAATGATATTATAATTAATGTGAAAGTGTGTCTGTCTGCTACGTTTTCACGGCCCATCTCTTCACCGATTTTGATGAAATTTGGTATAGAGATAAGTTGTATCTCGGGGAAGGACATAGGCTAAAAGAAGAGATCCCGCGGTAACAAAAATCTTATCCACGCGAACGTAGTCGCGGGCATCATTTAGTTACTAATATTGATCTAAACTGCCTCGTTGGTCTAGCGGTCAGCATAGTCGACTGCGGATCGCCGATTCCCGGTCGGGCATAAAAACTGTTAGGTATTGAGTTTTTCAATTCAGAAATTCTCAGTGCCAGCCCGGAGTTGGAAGTTGGCGGTGTTTCACCCCCGCATGCCTCGGAGAGCACGTTAAGCCGTCGGTCCCGGGTATTATCACTAACATGATAATAGTTGTTAAAGCCCATCAACCCGCATTGGAGCAGCGTGGTCAGTCTAAGCTCTAATTCCCTCTCTCCTATGAGAGTGGAGGCCTGTGCCCAGCAGTGGGACGTTAATAGGCTGTAGTGGAGCTAATTCAGCTAATCAGCCAACAATAAAAGACAGTTTATTACGTATTATTTATTTACACTGCCCAGAAAAGACAATACCGAAACTACTACTAATAACATAATTTATTTCATTACAGAAATATGAAAATAAGAGAGATCATGTAAATAATATATATTGCTTACTTTATGTATAGGTATTGTAGGTAAAGGTATATTGTTACATTCTTTTAGGTTTGACGGTTTCTCTATAATATACCTAAATGTAAATAGTATACATTTTTACACACAAAAAGTTACATTTCAATGATTGAAAAAAAATTAGGTACCCTCAATGTGAGTAACTTCTGGTTATTTATTTATTTATCCCAAAAAAATAGGTAGGCAAATTATATTTTGACGTGTCTAATTTTATGTAGGTAGGCATAGAGGCCAATTATTATTCTGTTTATTACAATCCAAATACCTAACGTGAAAAAATAAAATAACGAGTCACATGAATTACATGGATCTCAATTCTCAATTACGTTACAAATTACGATCCAATCAATGATCAGTATTCACAAACTAAAGAAAAAAAAAAGAGGAAATACTTTATTTTTTATTATATTTCTTTAATCAGAGGCAGTGATAACTGATATAGGTACGAATAAGGAAGGATATGTAGACAAGATAATAATTGACCTACGCATATTATACGCGATATAGTACTTACGTTAATTGATCAATAATATTATTTTAGTTTAGTTTGTTTTATGACACTCCAAATCCATCCAAATTACATACAAAGGTATTAGGTTGTTAGTACCTACTTCAATTTAGATTTTTGTACCTATTATTATACAGTATACACATTATATAAAACGTACAAAAAATGTATAACTACGGCATTTTTATACACACACTATAATGTTATTACTACTTCCAGAAAAGGAATATATACGTTAAAGGTATTTTTAAATTTTAATATTGATGAATAATTAAAACAGAATTGTATTTCTGGTCTACAAAAAAGCTGTTTAATTGAAAATAAAAATCCATAATTATAAAGGAACATCTATAATTATTGTGCAGTTTTTGGGGGATAAGAATTTTAATACATTTCTAGAAACTTTGTACATTTACGACCATTATTATTAAATTGATTGGTTATTATTATAACAATCAATATTCGATACCTATACACTTATCAACAGACATGTAATAAAATCGAGACATGGAAACATCGAAAAATTGACGTTGATTACATTTCGATGTAAGAACGATCTCAAGGCAATAATTTTTATAGTCATTATAGGGCAAATTATTTGTAGAGAATAGACAAAAAAAATTTTATCGTCGGTAATTTATGCTTATTTTTTTAAAATTCTTAGCCTAAAGCTTTAGGCCATGGCTACATTGATGTATTTCATCGCGCGGGTAAATAATTTTTTTCACTCCTATTTTCAGGTGGTTTGCAGTAGGTACTGCAGAGGCAGGACTCATTTGATTACAAGTTTAAAGAACATAAGTTGGTTTATTAATGCTTGGTTTTCTCTTTCTTAAACTTTCTTTTCTAATTATAATTGCAAGATAGGCAAGTGACAATACTAAATGCTTTATGAAAAGCAAGAGTGAGGTCTAGGTTGGAACGCGCTTGACAAGACGCCCATTCACTCTTGTGAATAGGCTTCTGTACATTGTACATTGATTTCACTATTTGAAAATAACCATTAAAAAAGCATTTTTCCCGCGCGACAAAAATACATGTTGTGGACCTTGCCTTAAACAGCTATTAATTTCAATGCCTACGTCTTTCCATAGGTCTTTTTTATTAGTAAAGCAATACGTTTATAAAGTATCACTTCTTTTATGTCATTGGGAGAGCAGTCTTAGACAATGTCAAATCATTGCAATACAAGCTACTCAATGATTCATGCAATGTAATAAAGTTAAAAATTCACCAACAAGTTCGTTTTAAAGATGAAGACATAGTGTAAATAAACAAACTTGCGTAAAAACAAACAAAAAATTACTTGTGTGAAAACAAATTAGATAGTAGGTATGCTTCTAAGTAGAGTAATTTTTGAAGATACTAAAAGTTGTATTTGAAAATGTGTCAATCAATACAGTTAAAAAAATAGTTTTGTACGTATCAAACATAAATGCTAATTCAGTTTTGCATAAAGATACATTTCTTCTTTATTTGTTAAGATAAATTTGAAAAGGATAAGAATACTTTTCGATTTAGATTTAGAGACATCGTTCAATTGAATTAGCATTGACTACTTGCCTATCTTCGTAAATAAAATATAACTTATAACTAAATCTTATATAATCTGTGCATTTCTCACTCAATATAAATCACAAAATCAAATAATTGTACTCAATACCAAATCAAAGCAAAACTTCAAGTGACTCTTATTTACTCAACTAAGCGTTTATTCGTGAAATAAGCGTAATATTGTTATGGTATGTTCACACTCAGGGCAAACGTCCGCAAATGTCTCTTTTCCATGGTACACTTTTCTCTCCGACGTCAACTTTCGCCGGAAATCGCAATAACCCAAAATTCTCCCCCTTTTCATCCCCCAAATATATCTGGATTCTGGAAATACCCCTGCTCACGCATTTTTTTTTACGTTTATTATACGTTACTTTACCATTTCCAACTATTCCCGTCCTGTTAACAATTTTTTTTAACAGACGTAAATCTGTGTGTGCGCTTGCCGACATTGACCGATATTTGCCTCGAATGTGAATGCACCTTTATTCATTATTGTACAGCGCAACTTATTTGATAGGAATCGTGAAAGACGCAGCTTAGCTGTATTAGGTTATAGCCCTTTTGAGCCTTCTAGAATAGTCTGTTTTAGAATCACAGCCTAAAGAGATATTACATACAGTCAGACGCTGACGGGCGTCCCGATTCCCGACATCTGACTTTATGAAATGTTATTCTTAGAAGTGTCCACTTGTGCGCAGTCCCACTGTACGCATTTAGGACGCCGTGGTGGTTTTAAACGTATTTGGTACATACTATCATATCCAGATGCTATTAGGATGGCAGTCAGCATTCTATCCTTTTCTCTCGAGTGACTGTAATCATAAGTAGAAAAGTAACGAAACCTATTTTTATTATCCTAATAGCATCTGGATTGTGTTATACAACACTTATATATGGCAAATCCAAGATTTTTGTTAAGATTTTCTACAGCTAAGATGGTCACACTATAATTTGGTAGTAATTGAACTAAAATTGACATAATAATAATTATTGACTTTAGTACACTGTTAGTTAATTACTTATAGGAAATAATATGCAATAATTACTAACATAGGTAAGTATCGACACGAGGCTTGCCCAAGGCCCTAAAAATAATTCAATCTAATTAAAAAAAGTGGCATAATAACTGTTCTGCATGTTTGTTCTATTTATAATACCTAATCAAATAGGTATACCGTATTAATATTATAATATACATTTGATAATTATTCTACAAAATTGTGGGGTATATTCGAAAACAACTAATTTTTGATCCTCTAGTTCAGTTCGATTTCGTTTTTATCCATGACACTTGAGGCTCATTCAGCTTTACGCAGCTGAATTGATGCGCATCTTAATAGAAAACACTACTTTTGTATGGGCAAAAACTAAACTCAAACTAATAAGTGTAAAAAGTAACTTAATAGTATGACAATAAAACAGCAATTTGAATGCCTATAAAGCATTGTACTAGTGCCAATAGTGTTTTTGTACCTAGGATGAATGATCATCATTGAATTTAATTTATTATCATACTATTGAGTTGTATTTCTATTATAGCCGCATGAAAATCCCGTGCCGTGCCGTCTATGGGCGTAGACCCTAGGTACGACAGATTAAAAAAAACTGTATATATAAAAACCGAAACTAATATAAACTTCTAAGAATTATAAACAAAACAATAACATTCTGAACCGTTAAAAATAAAATAATATTTGAGATAGGTACGTGGTTAACCAGACGATTATTCTTACAAAAAATATTAACAACTTAACGTTAACGACTGCACTCACTAGAAATTGTCAAAACTTTAGCAACCATACAGTTGTCCAACACATTTAATGGCGATAATTGCCAAATCATTGTTCATTTCCTAACATAAGACAATCTACCCTCTTACACAGGACATAAGAGCTATATTTATATGCACCATCTAAGGTGAGGACTCGCTCACTGAGTGCTAAATACTACTTACTAAGCCCTAACACTCTATGACATTGAAATCTTATCTTCGCCACTAGAATCTGTCGGGAGAAAGTGGGATTTTTGGATACTGGATATAGCAAAATTGCTATAAAAACTAAAGACAAAAAAAATATGTCGAATTAGTGCCGATTAACAATTAACCGGCACGGTTTTGATAGCATAATACGCTAAAACCTGTCACTTTACAAGATTTTATGTCATATAGTACTTGCTTGTATAGATGCCAGCTATTGATTACAACAGGTTTTATTAGTGGCCGTTATTAAATAAATTGGCGGAGGGGTAGGTAGGCCCGGCTGCGCACGCGCACGCCCGGGTTTGATGTGCTAAACTCTCTTTTCAACTGCGCAGCGTTGTCGTTAGAGGAAGATTTCGGTTGCGAGCCCGTGAGCGATTGGAGGACAATTTCCTTGAATTGAGCACGAGTTTAGATAGGAACTTAGCGTAACAAAACCGTGCGGGTTTCGATGAAGTACTGCCCGGCTGCATTCCAAAAAATAAATCAAACCCTTTTAAAATTTTAACAGATTCGAAAGCAACATCGTAAAAGCATCAAAATATGTATTCCTAGTTGGACGTTATTCGGAGTTTGTGCAATCGGGGCTTAGGGATACTCAACCTTTTTTTTAATATCTCGACATTATACGCTCTGATCTTTCACAAAACAGACTATAACTAAACGATTCTTCTATTCCTAAAAGTCGTGATAAGATTTCTGTGTCAATGCGAATAAGTGTAGGTGCACATTTACTGTATCAAATCGGCCGGGGTCGGGCTGGGGTGCCGGGAGAAACCATCCACAAGTAGTTTCAAGACAACGGTTGTGGCCCAAACGTTTTTATATGGCAACCCACACGTCACTTAACAAAGTCAAACCCAATCGTCATGTTATATTACTACGCTAATGAGTTATAGTCCCACCAACTTATCTGGCCTTGTGGCCAAAATAAGAACTAATTTTTATGCCTGTTTAGTTTTTGATTTTATTTAATTTTTAATATACAGGTTGACCCAAATAGTTACGTCCAAAGAAAAAATTTAGATTTCTCGTACCTAAACCTATCAGAAAATATCCCATGTATGTTCAGCGATTTTTGGTTTTCGAGTTATAATTTTTTTAAGTTTTCTCGTGAGATTTCTGAGTGTTATTTTTTTTTCTTTTTATTTAGCTTTTTTCCTGTTTTTGTCGGCAACATTGTAAAGTAAATTGTTGAAATTAGTCAGATGTGACTTAAACAGGTTAAAGTATTTTTAATCTTAAGTTGAAAATTCGTCTCTACTTCTGTCGAACGTAAACTTTTCACTTTCGATCAAAAATGTTTCGACTTAGGTTAATGTTATGATGGTAATCATTTTATGCAAAGTAGCACACTTCATAGCATGTTCACAAAAAAAAAAATGTTCGGAAAAAGACACTAAATAAAAAGAAAAAAATTATTACACTCACTCCCTCAGAAATCTCACGCGAAAACTTAAAAAAAATAACTCGAAAACTATCAAAAATCGCTGAACATACATGGGGTATTTTCTGATAGGTCTAGGTACGAGGAATCTAAATTTTTTCTTTGGACGTCACTATTTGGGCCGCCCTGTATATTAAACTAACAGTTTCTACTCTGTATCTATCCTACAGTGTGGATAGATACAGAGTAGTTCCGAACGAACTGTTAGTTCCGAATTTCGACACATGCACACATGTTTGCCAAACTATCCACACATTAATTATTACACGCCCTTACAAGACTGCAACAGGATAAAAGCACAGACCGTTGAGCGTTGGAATCTCTCCGGCACCCAGCACATTTGAAACGGTACTACTCCATATAATATACGTCCAATACCCGGCACCAGCCAGATACCGGACGAATCCACACGGCTCCTATGCACCTAAACTATGTCATAGCAATTAAGGGCCCCGAATGAGATTACTCTATATGTTTGGGCAAGTCCAGTGAGTCCGCGATACATCGGGACCGTACGACGAAGACAGCTCAACTGCAGCTGTCCTTTTTACCCGTCGTCTCGTCCACTTTGTTTGGGTCTACGTCGGTTTTCGACGTCCCTGGCTGAGGGTTGTCTGGATCTGAAAAAAAGGAAAAATATACATTAGCATAAAGATGATATCTTACATAACTTAACATCATTGCCTCGTTGGTCTAGTGGTTAGCATGTTCGAGTTCGAGTCCCGGGTCGGGCCATAACAAGTATTGGGTTTTTCTGGCAAGAAATTCTTAGTACTAGCCCGGAGTTAGGAAGTTGGCGGTGTTTCACCCCCGTGCCTCGGAGAGCACGTAAAGCCATCGGTCCTACGCCTGATCTTTCTCCGGTCGTGTCGGATTTTCCGTCCCATCGCGCTATGAGAGTAAAGGATTAGAGAATGCACCTATGTTTACGCACACACTTGTGTCATAGTCATAGTCATCACTATCACCCGCGCAGATGGCTAATCTCTCTGGAGATTGGCCGCCGCCGTGGCCGAAATTCGGTCGGGAGGACTTGTGATATGATGTCATACCCAATTTCTATCTTTTGTCATGATTCATGACAGCAAACTGGATTGTTGATATGATGAACAATAAACTCTTGATGATTTGGAATGTCTTGAATGATGTCAGAGCATAATAAATTATTTGCGCTATGATTCATAGATCTATTCAACAATAAGAGGTAATAAACATAAATTAACTATACAAGCGTAGTTAACCCCTACACATAATCGGTTTCTACACGACATCGTACCGGAACGCTAAATCGCTTGTGGTAGGGTTTTTCCGGCCTTAGCCAAACTCAAACTCTAATTCAAATGTTTCTTATTCAACTAAACTTTTACAAGCGCTTTTGAATCGTCGATGTCATTCTGAACTAGTGGTAGATTCACTTGACGATTCAAAAGTAGATACTTGTAAAAGTTTATTTGAATAAAAAAACATTTGATTGATTGATACAGATAGCTATCATAACATTAACGAAGGCTAAGAAAGGATTTTAGAAAATTCAACCCCTAAGAGGACAAAACAGGACTTTGAAATTTGTATGAAAATGGAACCTAACGTGAGTGAAGCCGCAGGCAAAAGCTAGCTGTTATTGTATGACAATACTGACATACTCGTAGCTTCATTTTTTCCCCAAACAGATATCTGTAGTTAATCAGCTTATTGCCAATTAACCATCAGATTTGTGTCATCAAACCGCGTCAAAGTGACACTGATAACACATTAATGATCCTAACGACATCGTCATATCGTTTTACGCCAAACCGTGTGACTGATATTGAGATTACATTAACAACTAACTGAAATTGTAATAAGGTATATATTCCTATGAAGAAGAGGGACATTTTAATTACAGTAGTTAATTGGCAGCCTAATGTACAAGCACGTACAAGGTAATAAGGTACCTATATACATTCAAATGTTTTAATTGAATAATTCACAAGTAGTTGATTGGATACTGATAAGCAATTAGTTGTTACAGCAACTAATATACCTAGCATTTAGCAACCATTTTAATTTATAATACCTATCGTTGAACATGTTACATGATTATGTACCTACTATGTAATATTACGCATTTAAAAGCTTCTAAATGCGAAAGTTTGGATGGATGGATTAATGGATGGATGTATGGATGGCTGGATGTTAGTAACTCAATCACGCTATTTGAGTAACAAACATCCAGAACGGCTCAACAGATCTGGATGAAATTTGGCACAAAGATAGATTAGGAATAGCTCATAGGCTAATAGGCATAGGCTTTCTATACCCGGAAATTAAAGAGTTCCCGCGGGAACCAAAAATCCTCAATTCACGCGGACTAAGCCGCGGGCATCAGCTAGTATTGTAATAAATGCAGAAGTGTCTGTTTGTTTATTGCCTTTTCCGACCCATCAATTTAACCGAAACAAAAACTAAATTAGGCATAAAAATTTGTTTCAATTTTGGCCACCGGGTCAATTAAGTTTGTGGGACTGTACCTATGCTTTGCATCCCGGGGACGGACTCAGGGTAACAGACAGACTTTTTATCCTGGAAAGTCAACATTGCCTGTTGCATTCTCAAAAACCCTAAATCCAAACGGACTAGTACCATCTAGATATTACTAAAATATGTATAATAAAAATATTTTCATTTTTTGGACAACATTTTGAAATTATTCGTAGGTACCTATGTGTAAAATTTAAATATAAACTTCTATTATAAATGCCAAAGTTTGGATGGATGTTTGTTACTCAATCACACCAGAACGGCTGAACGGATCTGGATGAAATTTGGCACAGACTTACTTTTTATCCCGGAAAATTTAAGAGTTCCTGCACGAACCAAAAAACCCTAATCCACGCGGACGAAGTCGCGGGCATCAGCTGGTAAATGATATGTAGTCATGAAGACGATTTTAACATCGTCGTGCGATCGGCACTAACAAATAAATATTTACTGTAATTTGGAAATTGATCTCGATATAATAATGGAATCAGCCTGAACATAAAATTGGTAAATGGAGCCTGAAACTTGAAAGCCGCAGTTGAGGTTTTCATTACGTTGAAATTAGGTCGACACAAAATGTTCGCGTCTGTCTACGAATGGAATATGAATTAAATAATGTACTCAAATATTATTAAATGTTGAACATAAACCTGTAATACCTTTATATAATTAGGTAAAGGGTAGGAAATTTTATAAATTACTAAATGATGCCCGCGACTTCTTCCGATTTTTGAACTCCCAAATTTTCCGGGATACTTCGTATGCGTGGATTAAGATTATTGACTCCCGCGGGAACTCCCTAATAAAAAAAGTAGCCTAAGTCCTTCCCCGGGGTACAGACTATCCCCATACCAAATTTCACCAAAATCGGTAGAACAGATGGGCCGTGAAAGCGTAGCAGACGGACAGACAGACAGACACACTTTCGCATTTATAATATTATAGTATAAGTATATACAGTATATAAATATATTATTGACCGAGCGAAGCGAAGGTCTCTGAGTCTACTTGGGTGAATTGGCACTTGTCCGTCCGTCCGTCCGTCCGTCCGTCCGTCCGTCCGTCCGTCTGTCAGAGCACTATAACTTCTGAATTACTGAACGCAATTACTTCAGCTTTAAATATAATATGTAAACCAATGGCCTCCCGCCGAATATGGCTTAAAAAATAATAAAAATCTTTATTTCAGGGGGGCTCTCATAGAAGCGAATGCGAAGTAAAATATTTTTTATAAAGTTACATAGGGTTGCGGTATATCATTTTAAAGATAATTAGGAATAGAGTCCAAAAATATTTTTTTTTTAATTTTTCCCCCAAAATTGACGAAATGGGGGGCTTTCAAAGTGGTGATTTTCTAACGTCCAAAGATGACCTCAGAACTCTAAATTTTCTGAAAGGATGAGCCTGAAACTTGATCAATTATTTCAATTATATCCTGTACTTGAACAACAAATACTAAAATTAGATAAATATTGTAAGGAAAGGGAATTATTTAATTTTTAATGAGCTTCAGTATTTTTAACAGAACTTCACATTTATGTCAATAGATGGCGCCGCGAGGTCTTAGTTCGGGGCGAACCACTAGTAGTATGGAAGTATGGAATATAAGTATCGCGGGCAATATAATAATATAGTCTGGGAAAATTAAATAAATTAGATATGAATATAAATTTATATTTCTATCGCACTTGCAGATACACGTGGCACATGCCTAATGGGGGGTGGCGGGTTCAAAGTGGAGATTTTCTAACGTCCAGAGTTGACCTCAGAACTCTTAATTTTCTGAAAGTCTGAGCCTGAAACTTGATCAATTATTTGAATTATATCCTGTATACCTACTTGAACAATAAATACTAAAATTAGATAAATATTTTAAGGAAACGAAATTATTAAATTTTTAATGACCTTCAGTATTTCTAACAGAACTTCACGATGATGTCAATAGATGGCGCTCTGTAAAAGTTTATTCATTTGTGCTTACAAATAATAAACTATCTTATGGATACCGCGAGGTCTCAGTTCGGGGCGAACCACTAGTTATTAAGTACTTATTAAGTACGGCAGTGACATCAGAACATGTTTCAATATTATTATGATAATTATGTTCTTAATTAAAACAATTGTTGTGTTACTGAGTACACATTTACATAAGAAATAATAGGTACTTTCCGCAACCCATATACCTTTCGTTTCTCTACGTCAAAATGATCATTCGATCAAAAACATAAATGCGAAAATGGGAGCCAAGTTAAATATTAACAATATTAGTAGTTTTCCATTTCGCCGACAAAAGTATCTACTCTAAATTAATTTTTAATTTAATATTAAAAATGCGAAAATTTTGAATGGATATTTGTTACTCAATCACGACAGAATGGCTAAACGGATCTAGATGAAAGGCACAGAGTTAGATCATAGTTCGGAACTCTGGAATAACACAAAGCTGCTTTTTATCAAGGAAAATTAAAGAGTTCTCGCGGGAATACGTTTTCTGAAAATATCTATACTAATATAATACTTAAATGCGAAAATTTGGATGGATGTATGGATGGATGTTTGTTACTCAATCACGCCAGAACGGCTGAACGGATCTGGATGAAATTTGGCACAGAGATAGATTATAGTCTGGAATAACTTTTTATCCCGAATACTTAAAGCGTTCCCGCGGGAACCAAAAAACCTCGATCCACGCGGACGAAGTCGCGGGCATCAGCTAGTTACTTTATAAAGAACAGTCGAATTACTTACACAAAACAGATAACTCAGTGTAAAGATCGGAGGAAGCTCAAGATTTGACTCGACTAGTTTTCCTCTTATATTTATTATTTGGCTTATCAACTATATCTGCTTTTATGTTATACGCAAGTTACTGTTTTTGTATTATATACTAACTCTATGGTTTTTATCATAGAGTTAGTATAAGTATATTACTATATACTAACTATGGTTTTTATATTGTAAGGTCAACATATTATTACTATCTTTCTCTTCTTAAAATTGTAGGTTAGTCGATTTAGTCGATCTAGAGATTTTCATGAATGAATTATCAACATAATTGATATTGAAGAAAAAACTATATACATATAGTCAATGGCTGGCTCCTATAGCTTTGGTCTATCACTAATAATAGGCGCGTATCGATCCGAATGAAAATGAAAATAATGAACAAAAGCTTGGTGACGTAGGTTACGAGTTGTATGGAAATGGTTTTCGCAGGCAACGAATCATACTAATATTAAAAATGCGAAAGTGTGTTTGTTAGTTGGTTTATTGGTTTGTCCTTCAATCACGCCGCAAGGAAGCAACGGATCGACGTGATTTTTGGCATGGATATACCTGGGTATAAGTATATAGGTCGGTATGGGCATCACTGGAGAGTGACATAGGCTACTTTATCCCGGAAAGTTAAGGAGTTCCCGCGGGAATTAAAAAACCTAGTAGGTATTATAGGAAACGGAAAAAAAACACTTGTAAAACCTGCATCAATCATTATTACTATCTCAATTGTTTGATCGGCTGAATTATATTCTGGCTGAAACAATGGATTTGGCCCAATAGACGAAGATTGCCTGTGTTATCCAATCAGGAGTTGATTGTTATCGTTACAATGTAGCAATTTTTCCGTAATAAGGCTGTTCCACAGAGTACCGACTGTTGAGAACGGATTATGAGAAGGTAATTTTACAATGGTGTAGTAATCAATCTATATGAACCACCCGAGGCCAGTGGGGTCATTCGATGCGGCGTTTCCATTTTACACCGATGTGTGTCCTTCAACTCTAACATAATAAAAAATGGTGGAACAAGGTCATACTTAGCAATAGTATTATGTTTTATTATTAGTTTTGAGAATATTACGTTTTGTCAAATTCAGTAGAACCCATAGATTGAATAGCAGCCAGAAGAACTATACTGTCTATGGTAGGTATATAGCCACTACACTGGTCGTAGTTCCAATTTTGGAGATAGTCCGAACTCCAAAGTGAAACGTTTGTCTCATTAGTCATTATTTGCTCACACAATGCGATTTGCAAGAAAATAGAGAAGAATAGGCCAGGCCAAAGCGAGACACTGACGCCTAAATAGGCAGCCAAGCAATCGACAAGTCGATCTAGTAGAGACTAAAGAGTAAAGGGTTTTTAATCGAGACGCTGGGCAATGTAACGTTCCTATAACTAGCTTATGCCTCCGACTCACTCAGCTGGTCACCTCCGCGCCCTGAGGGTGCAGGATGTCCGGCATGGCGTTGCGCCGCCCCGTGCGCCCCGTCTCGAGGAACTCCCGCGCTATATAGACTACGATAGATTCACTCACCCGTGGTGACCAGCTGTGACAGTCTGTTAGGCAGGTCGGCGGTGGTCACCGCGCCCTGAGGGTGCAGGATGTCCGGCATGGCGTTGCGCCGCCCCGTGCGCCCCGTCTCGAGGAACTCCCGCGCTATATAGACTACGACAGATTCACTCACCCGTGGTGACCA
This sequence comes from Erebia aethiops, assembly GCA_923060345.2. Taxonomy (NCBI): domain Eukaryota; kingdom Metazoa; phylum Arthropoda; class Insecta; order Lepidoptera; family Nymphalidae; genus Erebia; species Erebia aethiops. Next base: position 26,861,779 of record OV281084.1, on the reverse strand, counting down.
GCTGTGACAGTCTGTTAGGCAGGTCGGCGGTGGTCACCTCCGCGCCCTGAGGGTGCAGGATGTCCGGCATGGCGTTGCGCCGCCCCGTGCGCCCCGTCTCGAGGAACTCCCGCGCTATATAGACTACGATAGATTCACTCACCCGTGGTGACCAGCTGTGACAGTCTGTTAGGCAGGTCGGCGGTGGTCACCTCCGCGCCCTGAGGGTGCAGGATGTCCGGCATGGCGTTGCGCCGCCCCGTGCGCCCCGTCTCGAGGAACTCCCGCGCTATATAGACTACGATAGATTCACTCACCCGTGGTGACCAGCTGTGACAGTCTGTTAGGCAGGTCGGCGGTGGTCACCTCCGCGCCCTGAGGGTGCAGGATGTCCGGCATGGCGTTGCGCCGCCCCGTGCGCCCCGTCTCGAGGAACTCCCGCGCTATATAGACTACGATAGATTCACTCACCCGTGGTGACCAGCTGTGACAGTCTGTTAGGCAGGTCGGCGGTGGTCACCTCCGCGCCCTGAGGGTGCAGGATGTCCGGCATGGCGTTGCGCCGCCCCGTGCGCCCCGTCTCGAGGAACTCCCGCGCTATATAGACTACGATAGATTCACTCACCCGTGGTGACCAGCTGTGACAGTCTGTTAGGCAGGTCGGCGGTGGTCACCTCCGCGCCCTGAGGGTGCAGGATGTCCGGCATGGCGTTGCGCCGCCCCGTGCGCCCCGTCTCGAGGAACTCCCGCGCTATATAGACTACGATAGATTCACTCACCCGTGGTGACCAGCTGTGACAGTCTGTTAGGCAGGTCGGCGGTGGTCACCTCCGCGCCCTGAGGGTGCAGGATGTCCGGCATGGCGTTGCGCCGCCCCGTGCGCCCTGTCTCGAGGAACTCCCGCGCTATATAGACTACGATAGATTCACTCACCCGTGGTGACCAGCTGTGACAGTCTGTTAGGCAGGTCGGCGGTGGTCACCTCCGCGCCCTGAGGGTGCAGGATGTCCGGCATGGCGTTGCGCCGCCCCGTGCGCCCCGTCTCGAGGAACTCCCGCGCTATATAGACTACGATAGATTCACTCACCCGTGGTGACCAGCTGTGACAGTCTGTTAGGCAGGTCGGCGGTGGTCACCTCCGCGCCCTGAGGGTGCAGGATGTCCGGCATGGCGTTGCGCCGCCCCGTGCGCCCCGTCTCGAGGAACTCCCGCGCTATATAGACTACGATAGATTCACTCACCCGTGGTGACCAGCTGTGACAGTCTGTTAGGCAGGTCGGCGGTGGTCACCTCCGCGCCCTGAGGGTGCAGGATGTCCGGCATGGCGTTGCGCCGCCCCGTGCGCCCCGTCTCGAGGAACTCCCGCGCTATATAGACTACGATAGATTCACTCACCCGTGGTGACCAGCTGTGACAGTCTGTTAGGCAGGTCGGCGGTGGTCACCTCCGCGCCCTGAGGGTGCAGGATGTCCAGCATGGCGTTGCGCCTCCCCGTGCGCCCCGTCTCGAGGAACTACCGCGCTATATAGACTACGATAGATTCACTCACCCGTGGTGACCAGCTGTGACAGTCTGTTAGGCAGGTCGGCGGTGGTCACCTCCGCGCCCTGAGGGTGCAGGATGTCCGGCATGGCGTTGCGCCGCCCCGTTCGCCCCGTCTCGAGGAACTCCCGCGGAACCTCCTCGCTATTCCTGTCCTGCATTATTGCCATCATTCTTAGCACTGAAAATATACACGTTCATTTTATTATTCGAGAATTTGCTGAGTATTGATGTTTTTAATTTAAACTCCCGACGGGGATTTAAAATAAGGGGTATTATAGTTTAACTTTTTATATTTGTCTGTGTATCTTTCTGTCACTCAGCAGTGGCGTGCAGTTCACAGAGGCATAAAAACACTGCTTACACAAATGGAAATACGTAAATGCTCATTATAACAGTCATAAGTCAGTACATATACCTATGTACGCCACAGTGTCTGTGGCATCGTAGCTCCCAAATGGATGAACCGATTTTGATTTAGTTTTTTGTTTGAAAGATGACTTGATCGAGATATCAAAGATCGAAGATCATCAACACTTTTCTAATTGATTTATTGAGATATCAAATCGAAATCGGTAGGTATACTGTAAACTGGTCTGTTACTACACATATTGATCTACGAGCTTTTTTTTAGTTCGAAGCCATGGAATGGAACATCATTAATGTTTTCATTAGAGACCACAAAATATAATATAGGTACGCGAGCGAACTGTTCAGTACGAGAGAACAATCCATTCGCCCATTCGCATTGAGAGTGAACTAGAATTCAGGTTTTATTTAGGGATTCTTAGATCTAGGTCAGCCTTATCATTTACGTAGGCACTATCTATATCTACCAGAGCTATTACTATACAGCTACTAAAAATAGACTACTTATTAATATAGAAGATATAATAATTATCTGCTAAGTACTAATGTTGAGTCTAAGAATATAATACGTACCAACCCGTTCTATTATTGGGATATTATATTCCAAAAGGATGTCATTACAGAAAAACCGCGAAGCAAAATATTATATTGTACAATAATACGATTTTGCGACCTATAACAATAGGCATGATGACTGATTTTGAAAAATGGTCAGATTATGTTCGGAAGTATGTACTATTTCGAAAAAATATCTTATTACAGCAGAAAAATAAGGTTTGGTATATTGGCATTTGAAATTTAAATTTTAAAATTCACGCCAAAACGCTCCCCGTTGTCATGGCGTCGTTTGTGACGTCACTATTATTTTTACCAATGTACCTACTCTGTGCAGTGTGCAGTATTAGTGTGATTGTCAAAGCTCGAAAACAAACCATTGTGACGTCATTCGCTTCTTGGTGTTTTAACCAATATGGCGGATTGCTGTATTTTGTAATTTTATTTTATCAAAATAAATAGCACTCTCACTCGAAATAGAAAAATAAATACGTTTTTTATAATCCATGAATCCTATTTCATTAGATTAATTCATAATTTCATTGATTCTTAACTGTCATCATGCCTATTATAGTATACCTACCATTCCATTGAAGACATGTAGGATTAATTAATGTGACGAGAAAATACCTTCGAGAGAATTAAAATCTAAGTGTTACTTTTCTTTTCTAGCATAGTATCAAATCGGAGGTTCAAAAAAGAAGTAGATATAGTAAAGGTCAAAACCTCCCGCTATCATATACTAATATTATAAATACAAAAGTGTTTGTTTGTTCGTTTGTCCTTCAATCACGCCGCAACAGAGCAACGGATCGACGTGATTTTTTGACGGATCTTGAGAGTGAGATATAGGCTACTTTTAATCCCGGAAAATTAAGGAGTTCCTGTAGGAATTAAAAAAAAACTTATTCCACGCAGACAAAGTCGTGGACATCAGCTAGTACCAGATACAAGAGGCGGGAAACCAACCCGTGACCATTTACAAGACTACAACGATACTACTATCGTACATTGCCGATAAGACGAAAGAGAGACGCAATTCGAGTAATTTATTGGCCAGACGGCTGACGTAATAATTGATGAGCTGGTTTTGAAAGCCATAATTAAGGATAAACTTGATGCCGTGACGCTTATTTATAGACAAAAGCGTGTGGGCTGAGAAGGATTTTAATATAGATATATATTACATACCTAATACCTACCTAGTCATCTCCAAAATAGGATCAGAGGTGCAATCATGTAAGGATTGCCGATGAAATCGTGAAAAACTTCGTGTATCCATTCTCATACGTTTAGGTATGTACGATACCCTAAACGTATGAGAATGGATACACGAAATTGAGCTCTAATTCAATAATGTTATGGTTTAGTTTACTTTGAAGCCGAACTTTAACGATTTCATCGCCAATCTTTACATGATTGCACCTCAGTTGAGGAACACTCATCATTAATATACTATGATTGGCTGTAATCATAGATAAAATAATTCCCTACTCAGTGGCTGTGATCGTAGAGGGAATCTCTGTGAGGCTGTGAAATTCTCTAGGAAATTCTAATACAGTCCGTTACATTATAGGTGCTTCACGGCCCTTCAAAGAGTAGACTGAAATCCGAAAATTAAAGTAGATCGCGAGGAGAATGCCACGCTTGCTAGCCTTATTTTTAGTTAGTGGAAAATTTTCAACAAAAGTGAGTTCCTTGAAAATTTTCCACCAACTAAAAAAAAGCCTAGCTTGGTTAATTGAGAAAGCATAACAATTCAACGTAAATAATAATTGTTAATATTCATGAAATAAACAAGACAGTACGTTCAGAGATAAGAGTTCTCGAGCGGGCCGGGTTCGAGTAAAAATCAATAGGACCCATACAACTTGTCTAATTGGCTACTTGACAGCTGTAACTATAAAATATGAAATATGTTAGATTTGGTAGCTTGTGGGTTAACAATAATTATACAATATGTATTTTGCATTAAAATAAATTGTAAATATTTTATTTTTGCAAAACAAATTTGAGATTTTTTATCTGTGGATTACAAGAAGCAAAACGCGGGCGGTCATGATAGAGCCCCGTGTGACGTCACATTTCAAAAAAAAAACGTCGTGTGTACTAACCTTTGCGTATTGTTGAGAAAATTAACAGTAATATATTTCGATTTGTGATTGTGAGCGGTTAAATGAAATGGGGTTATGCTTTACAGCTGATAGTACAAATCTGCCTAAAGTCGATTCATTTATGGTTGCAAATTTATTTGCGTGTAAACTTTTGCACTGCCGAATTTCGTAATGTATTATAACTTCCATGTAAGTACCGAAATAAACAAAGTAAGTAATAGTACTTAGGAAGTTAGGTCTAGTGTTTAAGACCTAAGAAAGTGCTGCTGTAAAGTGACAGAAATATAATTTATTTTAATTTTATGTCATGTTTTATGAAGAAAATGTCAGGTTAGGTTAATTCATTCTTGCTAGATCAGAGTTTTAAGTTGATTTCTTCATAACACGAACATCAAAGTGGTCTTCACAAAGTAATACCGCAGATATTTATCCGATTTAAATTCCAGCTCTCGGCAGATTAACTCTAACCACTGCTTTCGACGTTTAAATTATGACATAGGTAATATTATAGTATATAGGAATGTGTTTATACAATTTGTCAGGATATTAATTACTTATTATTTATTGTATTTCTACACACGTCTTGTAGCTTGTAATTTCCACAATTGCATTAAAAAAGCTGTAAACGAAACACTTAAAATTAAATGAAACTTGGAGCGTCGTTGAGCTGTGACGTCACAGCTAGCAAATGTCACGTGACCGGCTGTTTTCGCGCGAATTTAAAATTAATGTATTAAAAATGTATTTTTTTCTAATAAATAACGCTTTTTTTGAGAAAAAGTTAATTGTAAGAGGTATAAAATGGGCCTACGTACATTTTTAAGTATTTTTCCGAAAACTGTCAAATAGCCAATTGCTTTAGTAATTGCTGTGTGCTCATAGCTCAGGGCACTGGATAAACATTTACAGCGGGCAAACTGAAATCTATGCCTAATAAAGTAGTACTAAGTACATCTGCTTTGATGTTTTAAAACCCTATACGGTGTCTACGAAAACTATTCTTATTAAACGCTTAAAATTTGTGATAATACTCAGTAGTAAAAAATACGCGCCGAATTAAGAACCTTCTCCTTTTTTGGAAGTGAAAAAATGGTCGGCGGTTCGATCCCCGGACACTAACTTTCGGAGTTATGTGCGTTTTAACTTTTTAAGAAATTAAATATCACTGGAACAAGCGGCACAAGACCGTGCTCTGTGGCGATCCATGCAGGAGACCTTCGTCCAGCCGTGGACGTCTATTAGTACGGGACTAGATGGATTTTTAAGAGGTACTTCTCAGACCCCAAGGAACACTTGTGCCAAAAATCAGCTTTACATTTTTTATTTTAGGGTTCCCATATATAACTTGCACAAGTAGCCTGAGCTAGTAGCCCTAGGTTGAGACGACGAAATATCACTGACTATACGGAGAAGAACATTGTGAGGAAAGCATGTGTGCATGCCCGAGAGTTCTGTGTTATTTTGTCAAAAAAATAAGCATGCAGATTCCTCACGATGTTTTCCAAAAAGTTAGTGGCAGAAGATTGAACCGCCAACCACCCGAATAGGAGGCCCGCGTTTAACCTGTTGTCCCGTGAGCGAGAAACGCGACTCCACGACTTGATATGATGCGAAGCGACAGTTTCAAACAGCCCTATTACGTTTGTCGCGTACTACGTGTGTCATTTTCTATGGCATCACAGATCACGGAAACAAGGGAGATGTGCTAAGGGGGCGTGTTGCTTGCGAACTCATCAGGCACAAAATAGGCCTGATGGCCGTTTTTGTCTTTAGTCGCATGTCATTCAAAGATTGGTTCACTTCTCTCGGTTTTTAACAAAATGCCGCGTTGTTCAGTGGTTGTTTGTAAAAATTCAAGCTGCAAAGTGAATTACATGAAAGATGGCATCTCATTTCACACGTAAGTACAAATAAATTGTTGTAATTTTCCATTAAAATCAATAAAACATTATTTAGTGGTATCATAATGTAATAAAGTGACAAGTCTATATCTCATTATGAACAAAAACCATTGCTTGCTTAGTAGAAATCTATCAATGAATCGGCCAGTCTTACAACGCAATGGTTAAGTGTTCTTTACCGATTCTTTCACTAGCACGATAGATCAAATTTCGTAGTTCGGCCGCTGTCGGCGTGCCGTGAACTAGAGATGTGACGATGCAGGTACGAGTACAATGCAGTTGTCGATATTTTAACGACCAAACGATGATCGTTTAATAATTAAATATTTAGTTATTGTTTAGATAGTTTTAAATAATTAATAGTACCTTAATTATAACTTAATAAACAATAATTGCTATTTTAACGTTTAAACTATCGTGAGTAAAATTCATTATAACTATATTTTTAGTCATAATTATTACTATTTTTTTTAATGTAAGTACTCGACTTACTTAGCTGACGAAACGTATAAAATATAGGTGAATTAATATAATGTCAATTTACGTAGATACTCATTACTCATTTATTGATATATTTAATGTCACTCTTCCTTCACCTCGTCCTTTTTTCGAAAAGTCGGTTAAAAATAATCTAATATGAGATGATTTTTTACATCTTATTTTTGGTAGTCATTGTCAAAAACCCAAATATTAAGAAATTTAGCATCGATAGATCCATTTTAGTCAACCACTAATTGTATCATATTTGAATTTTGCACAGCACATCGACAACGTTTTACGTTTGTGTGAGTAAGATGCACGGTGATTGAAATTGAACCCTGTTTGGTAAACAATAAAGTGCATATTTGTTCGTGCCTCATGCACTGATCTATCGGTATGTGTGTGTGTGAGTGAGACTTCCTGTCTATTGTATTTATTTAGTTGCTTGTATTGGTAGCAGGTAGTAGGGATAGGTAGGGATAAACTGGAGACAGCAGGTTTCAAAACAATTTGATTCATAGGCATATCTCCCTTGTTTCCGTGATCTGTGTATGGCATCGTATCGCGTCGCTTCTGTCGCTCACGTAGACAACGGGTAAGCCACTAGGCTATCACCAATTTTCATATCGCCTTGAACTAAATTGTAATAGGCATCAATTATTATAGCTATCCATAAAACCATATAGCTAAGTAGATAGGTAGTTACGTATTATTGGATACAAGGTTTCTACGATAAATTCAATCAGGCAGGGGATGCCCTGCTGTGATTTACAAACCGCGTCTGATCGACTAGTCACTAGGGAGTCAGGGAAGTATTTTTGTATAGAGAATTTATTTCAGAATTCCGACCCACATGGCGGTTATAATTTACGACGTTACGTAGGATTTTTAGATTTAGCCACTAAGACTTATATGGTGAATGTCTAGAAGCAATGCGTTATTTACGATCTAAAAACAACGCACTGGTGCACTGCAATGGTTCGGCTATGCAACTCATATTGATAAAGGTGGACATATACCACCACTACAGCCTATTAACGTCCCACTGCTGGGCACAGGCCTCCACTCTCATAGGAGAGAGGGAATTAGAGCTTAGACCCACCACGCTGCTCCAGTGCGGGTTGGTAGGATTTAACGACTATTATCATGTTAGTGATAATACCCGGGACCGACGGCTTAACGTGCTCTCCGAGGCACGGGGGTGAAACACCGCCAACTTCCAACTCCGGACTGGCACTGAGAATTTCTGAATTGAAAAACCCAATACCAATTTTTGCCCGACCTGGAATCGAACCCAGGACCTCGTGATCCGCAGTCGACTATGCTAACCGCTAGACCAACAAGGCAGTCGGACATAATATACTATTATTATTTATAGTATACCTACCCTACCACAAAATATACACTATGTATTATGTACTAAATGGTATATAGGGCCCAACCTGCCTCCGCCGCCTATCATGCTAATATTATAAATGTGAAAGTGAGTTTGTATGTTGGTTTATTGGTTTGTTGATTTGTCCTTCAATCACGCCGCAACGGAGCAACGGATCGACGTGATTTTTGGCATGGGTATAGTTGAGGACATGGAGAGTGACATAGGTAGACTACATTTTATACCGGAAAATTAAGGAGTTCCCGCGGGAATAACAAAATACTTAAACCACGCGGACGAAGCCGCGGGCATCAGCTAGTACATGATATATAGTCAATAGTCAATTTATTGGTATTTATTTGTTTACATGCCTAGTTTACACGACGTTGAGAGGGTAAGTATAGGTATGTAAAGTGTAAACCTAAATCAACTCTGACGAAATCGCGGAAAATAAATAAATATCGAGAAAATTAAATTGTGTGGTTCTTTTTTTTAGGTAAAAAAATAGAAAGGTGGATTGGCATTTGGCACGCTCACGGTTATGTAAGTCATAACTCGTAGCGTTATAATTGCTAGAGTAAGGCGTGATTGTGATGCTAATAGGCCACTGTTTCAGAAGCCTTTCACGTCTCAGATAATAGCAACGGCAATGAACAATTGACGCTACTTTTTGTATCGCCACGACATTTTATGACCGTTTAGCTCATATTATTATTATGCGGTATTCGCCTACAAGAAATGCGAGTAACGCCTAAAAATAGAAGTATAAAGAATGTAATAATTGTATATGTCACCGTAAGATTGCAAAAACCGTTAGATTGTAATCTAACTAGCGAAATTGTAAACTGTCGACAGATTGTCAACTGTTCAATGTTCTGAGTGTCAATTTTTGAAATATTCATGGTATTTACATTTTCTTGTCTCTTTCTTGTATGTTAGGTTAGGGTTCGACATAAATAATTAAAAACCTGTGCCCTTAGTAAACCTAACAAATTACAATCTACCAAAAAATAATGCGTTAAATTGTAATCTGTCGACAGTTTACAATTTCGCTAGTTAGATTACAATCTAACGGTTTTTGCAATCTTACGGTGACACATACAGTCGTGGTCAACTAATTAGGGACATTCAAGATAGTGAATAGCAATAACCGGTTTTGTACATATAAATATAAAACCCTATTGATTTCTCAGTAACTATTATTTGCATAATTTGGTCCGATTATTATGCTCTAAATGGCTGTAAATAAAAGATTAAATAAATAGAAAAAAGTGTTTATTATCAAAGGTTAACCATGTATTCAATTTAAAGTACACTTCTGTAGCTGGACATTTAATTAAGGACAGTTAAGTAAAATGAAAAATACAGTTAAACAAAACTAATATTCTGCAGTATTTTAATTTTTTTAACAACTCCATTTTATTACGGGTAAAATCAGTACCCTGTAGCAAAACCTTTGTTAGTAATTACCGCTTGACACCGATGTGGCATAGACATTATCAGTTTCTGACATGTTTCGACAGGAATGTTTGCCCATGCCCACAAAAAGCTTCATCTAAAGTTGTGGTACGATAAGTGGCAACTTTTTTCTTGATTTCGTGCCAAAGGTGCTCGATTGGGTTGAGGTCCGGGCTATTTGCTGGCCAATCTAGCACTGATACCGACTGACTGTTAAGAAACGACTTGACTGAACGGGCGGTATGTTTCGGGTCGTTATCATGCTGAAACGTCCATATAATACGGAGATGTTCCTCAGCATAGGGAAGCATAGTTTCCTCTAATATTGCCTTGTATTGATGTTGGTCTAAGTTACCCTGAACTTTCCTCACAGGTCCCACTCCACGTCCAGAAAATGAACCCCACATTTTAATGTTTCCACCGCCATGTTTCACCTGCTTTTTTGTGAATCTTGGATTCATTTCCGCTTTTACAGGACGCCGTACGTATTGCCTTCCATCTGAAGAAATCAAATTAACCTTGGTCTCGTCAGAGAACAATACATGTTGCCATTGGGCGTAGGTCCAATGTCCATATTTACGTGCAAACACCAAACGTGCATTTCTATGTTCTTTCTTCAACAACGGTACTTTGCGAGCCACTCTTCCGAACAACCCTGCTTCTACCAGACGTCGTCGAACGGTCCTCGCTGATACACCGGCTCTTTCGTCTGCCCCAAACGCTTCGTGTTTAATTAAAACAGAGGCTAGAAACGGATCTTTCTTGGCTAACCTGGATATCATTCTATCTTCTTGCGGAGTTGTTTTTCTCGATCTTTTCTTTCTGGGCACATTTAAAGCTGTGTTGTTGCGCCTGAAATGTTGCACTGCATTGCATACCACAGTTTTTGAACAATTTAAATATTCTGCTATCCTTCGGTATGACCAACCACGCTCGACAAACTTCATGATAATTTTTCGTAGTGTTGCATCGCAACTTTTATTTTTGCCTATTTTTCTTCTAATAATTCTCAAAGCTTTAAATTAAAAATCTAGATTTCCGCCAAAACCACCACGAAACAATAGGAGAAGAAATAAAAAAAATAGAGATTCAGATTTTGAAAATAGAACGCAATATCTCAATGTCCCTAATTAAATGGCCAGCCAGCATTCTTTGAACAAATAGCACTGTGATAATGTATCAGCTATACTGTAAAAGGGTTTAATGTTTAAGAAGTTGTTATTGTTTGTATAATCGGGCACATAAATGACTAATTATACTTACATGTAAGAGATATGGAATATTGTTTAGACTCGTTGGAAAATAAAAAATAAATTCATAATTTGGTTTAACTAGAGAGTGTCCCTAATTAGTTGACCACGACTGTATATCTATGCAAGAAAATCCATTCCAACCCGTTCATGCAATCTAAGCATTCATCAGTCCCAAGGATCGGTTTTCAATGATAAGCACTAAAACTAGGGGCCCAACAACTGGCAGACAGTGAACATTTACCTCGACCCCCCTAATGTGTATGCTCCATATGAAGTTAATATAACCAAATTAATAGACTCTATCTAGTGAAAGCTGAGAGTAGATTATTATTATTTAACGTTTTTGATAATAGCAACACTGAAGCAAAATATTTGAGGGATACCTAACCTATTTCCCGCCATATTGAATTCTCAACTTTCACTAGTGAGACTCTAGCACTGAAATTAAATGTACAGAGCATTTTGTATAATTCATAAATCAATTGGAGGAAATTGTAGAAGTGTATGAACATTAAGTTTCATTTCCTGATAAATATAATACTTAATGACATGACATAAGTAAGAACTGTGGATAGATTTTCGGGAATAGTCTGCTGAGTATTGCTTTTGTGCGAGTGTAATTATTAAAATCAAACTATCAGTGTGCACTCTCACATAAATGCAAAGCTCATCTTACGACTCCCATACAGTAACCACATCCATATCGAAAACAAAAATAACAGTAAGGAATATATTACAATGCCACCAATCTATCCATGGACTGACAAAGGTTGATAGTGTCTTATTTACAATAATTTATGGGACTTTACAGAAGTTCCATTTTTATTGCACAACTTTCACAGTTCCACTTTTTGCTGTTTTCACAGATAAGTTGGGGGCAATGTAATTAACTATAGTAGGTATGGTTTTGTACCATTTCATTCCAAAGATCTCCGCGGTGTGTGGGCTGTTTATGTGATCATCACTCTACTGTCATCATGCACCTTAAACACCTGCATCAAGTCAATACATTGTTAGTATAAAAACCAATTGTCACTGCTACAGTATTATTGTAAGAGAAAGCTGTGGAAAATATGATAGCGATTTGAAATAAGAATTGTTTTATTTGCTGCCAAGATGTGAAAGTATAAATGTGTTTTATTACTTAATTACTTTAAAATAATAATGTTTTCTCCCATTCCCAATCTCCTATATCTGGAGAAGTACTTTTCCCTTAAAACTATTGCTTATTACTTAATTAAGTTAAGTGATTGTGTTTGTAAGTTGGTGAATTGATGGGATTGATTGATTATACCAACTCTCATCAGATTTGATCTCATTTATCTAGGTAAATAAAATCTATTAATTTACTGAAATAATAATATACAGTGGCAATGCCTCCAAGGTGGCGCATTTGGCGCTGCCAAACTCCTCCTCCTCCCTCAACAACATCGCGCAACATCGTGAAACAAAAGATACTCCGTGGGAAGGATCACGACCCTCAGCAATGAGGATGACGACGCATGGAGGGAGAATGTGACATATTATAAGTTACAAATTTAAATTCGCGCGCTCAACGAACGACTCGCAGCTCGCGCGCTACTCAATGATTTTGGTTGTCACTGCGAATTGCGCCAACGAATTTTATACTAAAAGTATGACCTCAGGGGGTTCTGATGAAATATTATATACAGACATAGCTTGCATCCCTGAAGCATAGGCATAGGCCACTTTTAGTCCCAGAAAATCAAAGAGGGTAAAACTATTCTATTTAAAAGGAGTTGCAGGCATCATCTAGTATGTGATAATTTGTTATTTGCATGTCACACGGCAATCAACAGCTCTATGGTTGATTTTATCGAATACCAAACAAAACATGAAAGTATTTTATTATTTACGTAAGTATTTTTGTTCATCATATTTTATAATGTGTGTATAAAAAGTGATTTAAGGTCCAACAAATTGAATGAACCAAGGTTATTTAATGCATCAAGGAAACAACAAATTATGAATGTTCTCCTGAAGTCTATATAGATTCCCTTAAAGAAATTGTTTAACTTAAAAATAACTTTTGAATGGAGCAAAAACCTTGACATTCAATTGCATTGTGATCCTTTTTTGATACAAGAAGTAGAAACGGCACTCAATTCTTATTGTGACAAAAATAGCTGACCTTTACTGGGAAATAATAATATTTCTTTGATTTTGCAACAGAAATAATAAATTTTTATTTCTTTATACTTAAAATACTATATTATCCATACTACTATTATAAATGGGCAAGTATGTCTGTCTGTCTGTCTATGCAACGCTTTAGCAGCCCATATCTCAACAGATTTTTATTAAATTTGGAACAGAGATAGGTTGTGTCCCAGGAAAGGACATAGGCTACTTTTTATCCCAGAAAATTAATGAGTTCCCACAGGAATTTTTAAAAAACATGAGGACTAAGTCACCGACGTCATCTAGTGTTTAAACAAGTAAGTAAGAAGGTATTTATATTTATATTTTGTTACATAAATATTAAGTAGCCTTATCAACACGTCGACACTAAAATATGCAGAGAAATGTATATTAAGAAAAGTAGATATAATATTAAATAGTATTTAATACTAAATAGTACTTACTTAACCACCTACTTAATAAAATAGAAACATGTTTGTACGGGAGCAGGCGATATGGCTCGACCGTAACAAAGGATGATCATCCACCGAGCGGGTGTTGTGCTCGGGGACCACTGGTCTGACCGTTCATCGTTGGAGGTCGTATATAGGCGTAATTCAGAGAACGCTTTGTTAGCGTGAGTGAGGCTCTTCGTGTTCATCGTGCGCTACTAGTAATGCCATCTATTGGATTATGTGCGGACTGTGAAGACCGCTACATGTTATTTTTGCAACTGTTTACTCGTAAGTAGTAAAAGTATGTTTATTGTTTCTGACTACAGTATAACCATTTATGATCCAGTTTTGACATAAGATTGCTTTACAAGGCTTTACTTTATCACGGAGGGCATAAAAATTGTGCTTAATAAAGTTTAATGGCTATACAATCACTGATGATATAAACAGACTATTTTGAAACCCCAGTGCCTATCACATCAGTATAATAATGTTATTGTAATGACAGACATATCTATGTGCTATTACAGTTTAATTTATGTCGCTAGGGATATAATTAGTATTTTGTTTTTTTTTCTGTATTGGTCAGTTCCAATCCAAGTTTTGAATACCACAAAAATCAATCTATTTGTATTTTGGCAGCAAATAACACAATACAAAACCACATTAATGATAAATTATTCAAGCAGTTCTCTTTGATTATGACTATATTAAAGTACAAGATATTCTGTTGTCCTAAAAATGTTTGCTCACCTGAAAATTTTATGTCTATTTTTGATAATTTGCTAGTGTAAAAGCCAACGAGGATACTAACAAATAAGTGTAAATATTAGTGTAGTAATTAAATTATAAATTTTAGAAAGAAATGTATTTTACCTTATTTATGTAAGTACATACTTACTTAGTTCTAAAAGTATAAAGACAGATATTTTAAATTTTGGACTGCACATCTTGTACTTTAATGAACGAAGGTTGTCGCCTTTCAAGCAAAAAGTCCGCAGTCAAAGAATCTAAAGACCAGTGGGGCGAAGCTCCAGCATGCGGGCTTGCTTTACCTGACCGAGTCTTCACACGGGCTCCTCTCCGGCGCTTAGGAACGCGCCCGATGCGCACTCCTGTCATTTTAAACTACTCTAAACAATTACCATTTATTGAAAACACAGAAGCCTACAGAAGTTATTTTTCAGCAGCGTAATCACAAAGATAGTGCGGCAATTTAAAAAAAATCACATTTAAAACCAATTTAAAGAACACTGCGTTAATCACTATTTATTGTATCGCTTTTATAACAAGTAGTGTTTATAAATCTTACACCACAAAAACTACAATTCACATGAATAAGAATTCCAATTTCCAACACACATCCAATCCAACAGCGAAACCACCGAGCGAAACAAAGGTAAAATTGATTTGACAGAATGGTTTGACACTTGATGACTTGACTCGAATAATCGTACTGTCATATTATTGCTGGCTGGTATTAAACCTAGCTGATGGAATCGACTAAAAATTCGATAGCCAACTAGCGATACGTATGTTACATATACAGCAGAGAAAGAAAGTAGTAAGCCATTTTACATAATTTCTTAACTTGATGCTAAATCATTTAGTAAGTTAAGAGCTTATTACACCTGCCTAAATTCAGTCGTCTAAATGATTCAGTTACTAAATTCGGGAAAGTGTAATCGCATTTAACAAGTTAGGATCCTAAATTAGGAAAAAAGTATGGAGAGCTTATTACACCTTCCTAAATTCAGTCGTCTAATGATTCAGTTGCTAAATCATTTAGTGAGTAAGCAACCATACTTTTTTCCTAATTTAGGATCCTAACTTGCTAAATGCGATTACACTTTCCTGAATTTAGTAACTGAATCATTTAGACGACTGAATTTAGGAAGGTGTAATAAGCTCTTTAGTAGGTGGATTCTATTATATTGTTATAAATCAAAAGTGGCACAAAAATAAATAAAGAATGAAAGAGTGTGTCGCATTTAAAAAGCGTTACATTCAATTATTGTTTTTCTAAATTCCCATAATATTATCTTTTTTCTCCTCTCTCATTTATTTGTACAAATTTATAAAATTATTTCTAAACACGTTTTACATAAATATATAAAATACTATACAAAACACATTTAAAAATAACCTTATAAAACTTTCACCTACTGCGGGGTCTTAAAGACCCAAGCAGCCGGTGGTCAGGGCTCCAGAGAGAGGAACTTCCTCACAATTCGTGCCGTCTCAAGGATAACCGCCTTCTGTACCCGACCCTTAAGCCAACAACCAAGCGAAAGCTTCTTAAGGTGTTGATCGAAACTTTTCGCAATAAGACCATTAACTGATACAACTATCGGTACAACAATCGTTGAGTCAACACTCCACATGGCGGTAATCTCGTGAGCAAGGTCCAAGTATTTCGATACTTTTTCCTTTTCTGCTTTCACCAGGTTATCATCATGTGGAATAGTAACATCAACAATTGTTGCTCGGCGCGCTGAGCGGTCGACTAACACTATGTCAGGTCTATAGGCAACAATAAACCTATCAGTGATAACCGACCGATCCCAGTAGAGCAAGGCACTACTATTTTCGAGAACTGGCACGGGGTCATACCTATAGTATGGTACCTCAGTCTCAACAAGTCCGTACTGGAGAGCCAGTTGTTGATGGATTATTTTGGCTACTTGATTATGTCTGTGCAAGTACTCTCCATTAGCAAGATGAGAACAACCGGAGACAATATGTCTGAGGGACTCCCCAGGAAGATGACACGCACGACATATGTCAACAGTGCCATCTTTCATAATGTGTCTCCGATAGTTATTCGTCTTGATAACTTCATCCATAATTGCACACACAAAACCTTCGGTTTCCCCAAAGAGGTCACCGAACTGTAACCAAAATATAGATGCTATTGGATCTACGTCCGCCCTGGTTAGGGCCTTGTAGAATCTACCATGCAACTCCTTGCTCTCCCATACCGCCATGCGATCCGAAGCACTAAGTACTATTGGTTTGCGCCAGTTCTCTTTGCCTAAGGAAAGCGGGGTGAAACCCTTATCAACTGTAACTACATCCTTATGTATACCCACATTCACCTTGAGAAAATAATCTCTGAGTTTGCAAATCTCACGATTATGGAGGTTCTTGATATTCAAAAAACCACGTCCTCCATACTTGCGTGGGATGTACAATCTCATAACAGATGAGCGCGGATGATGCATACGGTATGTGGTCAACAGTTTTCGAACCTTTCGATCCAGGGTATCCAGTTCAGTTTGAGTCCACTTTAGAATGCCAAAGGTGTATGTGAGTAAAGGCATGACCCAACCATTAAAGGCACGCACCTTATTACCACCTGATAAAAGACTATTAAGGACTTTTTTCAGGCGGCCAAAGAAACGCTCCTCTACTAGTTGTTTCATAGTCCTTGTCTCAATACCAAGCGCCTCTGACATCCCAAGGTATTTATATGTTTCACCCTCACAGAGTGATCTGAGAATCAAAGTATCTGAAAGAACTAGATTCTCAGAGTTCACAACCCTACCTCGCTCTATATTGATAACCGCACACTTGTCGACACCAAATTCCATCCCAATGTCATTGCTAAAGGTTTGAGTTATCTTTAGCAACTTCACAAGGTCTGGTCTTTTTGATGCATACAGCTTGAGGTCATCCATATACAGTAAGTGAGATATGACCTCACCACCCCTGCGAAGACGAAAGCCTAGCCCTGAATCCTTCAGTAGTGTACTGAGTGGATTAAGTGCCAAGCAAAACCATAAAGGGCTCAAACTATCACCTTGGAAAATTCCTCGCTTAATCCTTATCGGTTCGGCTGATCTTTTATTATTGAAGGATTAATTTACAAAGCACTAGATAGAAATTAATTAAATTAAGAATTCGAGATGAGGGAGATACTCGAGTCTCGATACCTGATGTTGTTTTTTCAACTATCGAGTATCATGAAAATATCAGAGTACGTGTATTGAGTATCCGAATGAATTACGTAATGTCATTATTTTAATTTTTAATGATTAATCTGTCATATCAATCAGCTGATCAAAAAGTCTTACAAAAACCGAAAATAAATGTAAATGCTTAGTATTCATTATTTACTTATTTAGTTAATTCTTAGCAACATAGGTCTACCGGTATGTATTAGATATTTGCTTCAACTAGTCTTGGAGACTTGGAGTGATAAGTTTAAAGTTATATTAAATAACCTTGTCGTGTTATCGATACACAGATGCTACGAAAAGTAGTTTTTGGATCTGGCCTGGTGGCTTTAGTGCCTACCATCAGTGCCGCGACGCCAGTCCAGGAGTCCAAAGAGCCGGTGCGACCTCCACCCATGAGACTTTCCGAATTGCCGATATACGAAGCTCCTCACGCCGAATATGCAGAGTATGTTTTAGACATCGTCTACAAGACGACCGCCTAGTATACTTCAGTAGTGATGCTTTTCAAACTTCTATCATAGTTGTAATTAAGTACATAATTGAATTATGGCAACCATGACCATTCATATCAATCACTAGCTGATGCCCGCGACTTTGTCCGCGTTGTTTAAGTTTTTTTGATTCCCGCGGGAACTCCATAATTTTCCCATTACCCATGCCAAAAATCACATCAATCCGTTGCTCCATTGCGGCGTGATTGAAGGACAAACCAACAAACAAACACACTTTCGCATTCTTAATATTAGTATGATAATCCACCACAATAGTAAGACTATTTTATATCGTGTGATAATGACTCAAAGTCAAATATATTTACTTTGGGCAGCACGCCCTGGTAGTGTTTCATGTACCAATACCAATTTTTTTCGACAGTATTTGCCTCGACATACCTTCGAGAATGGTTACATATACAAATTATTCTGACTTATTAGTCATACAACACAGTTATAGTGGGTACATAAAGTGGAGCTTAGGTAGCTTATAAAGACGGCTGAACCTCTTTAACTCAAAAAAGGGCTAGGCTGGGCGTGTCCGACTTGCACGAACTAAAATAACCTCCCCCATGTCTGCCAGGTGTCAGCACAGAACTGCACACTGCATGACTTCATGCTGACCCTATAGTTCTGTCTTCTTATTTTCATCTCTTTCCCTCTCCTCTCTTCTCCTGATTGTGTCCTTTTGGTACGCACTAGGTTGTCTAAACTATTCTTAAATGATTATTATTATTATTTATAATAGGCTAGACAGCTTTAGCTGATGCGCCTATATCAAATCTAGTGCTTTGTCTTTAAGTGTTTATCCAGTCTGTTCTTGAACTGATTCACAGAGGTTGACATCACCACATCCTCGGGCAGTTTTTTCCACATAAGCACTACTCTGTTGCCCAAAAAGTGTTTAAGGGGATTTGATGATGCCAATCTATGACGCAGCTTTCGATTGTGTCCTCTAAGACCAGGGTTCCTTTTTTTTACAAATATTTCCTCCATATGTGGGACATCATAGTAGGTGTTCAGTATTTTATATGTTTCAATGAGATCGCCTCTAAATGTTGACTATAATAAAAATTAAAAACGCACTAGGTTGGTTTGGCCGTATTCAACTACAGCAGTTTTAGGTCGCCGACTAATGTAAACTGTGATTTGATTGGCTGCATTCGATTACAGTCCGTGTGCGATGACCAAACTAGGCCCGTATTGATTAAACCGACGTTATATAGGCTACCTCGTTGGTCTAGTGGTCAGCATGTTCCACTGCGGCCGACGAGGTCCCGGGTCGGACCATAATTAAGTATTGAGTTTTTCTGACTAGAAATACTCAGTACTAGCCTGGAGTTAGGAAGTTGGAGGTGTAGTACACCACCAACTTCCTAACTCCAGGCCTCTTCCTAACTCCCCGTGCCTCGAAAAGCACGTTAACGCGTCGGTCCCGGTTATTATCACTAACATGATAATAGACGTTAAAGCACGCCAACCCGCATTGGAGCAGCGTGGTGAGTCTAAGCTCTAATTCACTCTCTCCTGTGAGAGTGGAGGCCTGTGCCCAGCAGTGGGACGTTAATGGGCTGCAGTGGTAGGTAGCTAAGCTAGGTATCTGGTAAAAAAATACTGATTCATGGAATCTTAACGTGCTTTTTCAGGTATCTAGAGTCAAAAGCAAAAGAGGACAAACCTAGCTATGTGAGGTCAGCGCTCCTGTCCCCAGTAAGGACTGTGAGGGAGAAAGTGCAGACGGGTATAGCTCATACCGAATCTGTCACGAACACTATCAAGGACAACTACTCTGAGCTGCAGGACCGAAGCGAATGTCAGTATTGACTGTCATTTTTTTTATGCACTACAACTTAGTCCTTGACTGTATCTCACATGAACATTTGCAGCACCAGAGGAACCTCTGCATTGCCGGCTTTTGAGATATTTGTTTATCCGCCCTTTGAAAAGCCCCATATTATAATTATGAAGGAACACAGAAGATGGAAGCTGGTTCCATAATTGTTGGTAAGTGATGATGCAGTCTAAGATGGTAGTAAGCTAACTTGTTAGGGGCATGGCAGTTATATTTAACCCATACTTCTAATCGGTTTCTACACGGCATCGCACCGGAACGCTAAATCGCTTGGCGGCACGTCTTCGCCGGAAGTGTCATTGCCACAGCAGAAGCCTCCCAACAGGCCAGACCAGGGAAAATTCTAAAATCCCATAATATAAATTCCCAAATTGACCCTGCCGGGGATCGAACCAAGGACGTCCACGTTAAGACAACAGCGCTCAACACTGCGACAGGGGATTCGTCAAAAAAATTAATACCCTTCTATTTTTATATATTTGCTTTTTAAATTTAAATTTTAATTTACAGGGATAGTGCAATATTTGAGGGAGGAAGAGAACAAGCAGATGAGATATGGCGCTGTGGCGATGGGTGGTCTTACCGGGTTCATATTTGGTCTGCGGGGGGGATTAATCAGGGTAGGTATTTCATGGCACGCTTTTTTAGAAATTTACTGTATAATAAACTATAAAGATGTGATTGCATAGTAATTATAATTAATGGTACATATTTAAATATTTCAGAGAATATTTTACGCCGGCTTAGGAACTACGGGTATGGGCTATATATGCTTCCCCGAGGAAACCAAACAACTCATGAAGGACAATGGATCACTCGTCAAGCAGTATATTAACATTGCTTACAACTTTTTCTATGGAGGTGAGAAAATATTATATATTTATAATATTTCATTTCATTTCATTTATTTATTGCATAAAATAATGCTTTTTTTTAACTTTTTAAAACCAAATTAGGCCTTTCGCCTTTCGTGCCTGTTTAGTAAGTGTCTAGCGAATACTTTTAAAATGTTCTCGCAAAAAGACAAGGCAATTCAGAACTTTAGCTACGAAGAGACAGCAAATAGATAGACACATTCGATTCGTTATTATAACTGTTAGTACTTAGCACGAGTTTGTACATCTCGACAGTGTTGACTTCAAAGTAAAATGGATCTGGTAATTAAATCAGTAGTACGTAGGTGCGTTCATCTTAGATAGGGCTGCCATCCGTCTAGATTTCCCGAGATTTGTCCTAGTTTAAAGAGCGCCCGGGCGGGGTTTCAATTGAAATCCGTGTTTAAAAGTTTTCAAGTTACCTGTGCGAAAAAAAAAGTTGATTTATATTAATAAAGAATTTTTTTTTTACTAAGTAACTTTAAAAAAACATACTGTTGACAAGTCCAGGTTCTATTCTAAGCTCCAAAATCCGGGGTTATCAAGCTACTCGTCCTAGTTGCCAGATTTTAGAGATGGCAGCCCTAATCTTAGGTCAATTTCTCTCTTTTACTCTGTTACTTGATTTTAGGTCGACTTTTCTCTGACGCCATCGTTTCGATACACGTCGTCCGAAAGTGCGAACTTATACGAAGTTGATGCTTAATGATTATTTTATTATTGTTTAGTTAAACCAGGTGACCCACAGCTGGAGGTTAAATTCCCCGAGTTATCTCTACCTAAAGACTTCTCAGAGTTTGTAGACATGACCGTGTCTGTGGCGACGACTGTCAAACAAGCGGTTATGCCTCCACCATCGAAAGATGCAGTGGAAAGTAAACCCTCTGAACACAAGGAATAGGTACAATTTTGAATGTTTCCAGCATGATCGTGCTTGGCTTGGGACTTTTCCGACTTAATTTATTTGCTTTGTGTAGGAATTTGGTTTTCTCTGTGTGTTATTTTGAACTGGAAAGAATATGGGTATTTGACAACTAGTCAAATCAGCCACTTTTTTTCTAATGTCAAAATACGTGCTTAGTATGGGATTTCGTCTGTAATAGTGAATTGTGACGTCATCAAAAATCGGAGCACTTTCTTACTTTAATCGATTGTTTAAAATAGCTTTCAAACATAAAACTAACAGGTGATGTGGATATTACAACTTTTGGGAGATCAAAAATAAAAAAATCTTTGAATAGTTGTCAAATTCTTACTTCTTAGTTTGTAGACATGGCCGTATCTGTGGCCACTAGCGGTTTGTCAAACTAGCGGTCAGGCCGTCACCATCGAAAGATGCAGTGGAAAGTAAACCCTCTGAACAGAAAGAATAGGTTCAATTTTGAGTGTAATGAGCATGATTCTGCTTAGCTTGGGGCATTGTGTTTGGATTTTTTCTCATTGCTTGTTTTTAACTACCTACTGTTTAATCGTATATATTAATCGTAGGTATATAATAAAAAGCTGAATTAGTTATTTTTATCACAGGGACGAAAAAAGTCATTTATCATGCCAATAATTTGGCCGGGGTGTACGTAACTACGTACTTAAAAATAATTTGGGGCTCTGGAGTCACGTTATAAACCTGCGCAAACAGACTGCGAAGGTGTTCTTAAAAGTCTTCGGTCATCGGTGTGTTTGTTATGCTTATCACCCAGAACCCTAGAAACTTTGAACCCTAGAATCGGTGACTACTATTACTGTTCTGCACTTATCTTCTTCAGACACTGCATGGGTACAGCACTTTTGACTATGCCTGATCACACTACCTCTCCGTACTCTTCCAATAACCTTACAAGACTCTCAAATCAACTTTAACTCATCGCACCGATCTCTTTCGTGCCTCCATATACTCGACACTGGCGAAACAGCCTGTGCCCCTGTGGCATACCTAAAAGTCAACCACTGGGACTTGAAATGAATTTATTACCATTACCTACTATTGGCTTTTCCTTAAAGCTTTACAAAGACACAGCAATTCTATAAAATAATCTTTTGTAATTTGATTTCAGAATACCTACTTGAAGATGATGTAGATTACTAAAAAAATTAGTAGGTATGTAGTTATTTTTTACAAGCTTTTATATATTTTAACTTGCAAAGTTTGTGTTTGTGTAGGTCAAATCTTGCAACTCGATTTTAAAATTTATCCTCAACCAATAGAGCTGCAATTTTGCATACAGTCCCACAAACTTCACTGACCCGGTGGCGAAAATTGGAACTAATTTTTATTTAGTTTTTGTTATTATCTAGCAACACTGACACCGCTATACATGTTTTTTTGGATGACAATCTATGATAATGCGTGGCTATCAGTTAGCTAAGTGACGTCATTCAATATGGCGGACTTATTAATAAGAAAGAAACAGACAAACTGTATGAAGGTTTGTTGACTAATACGCAAATTATTGTTTCAGCCCAAATACAAGAAATGAAATAAGAACATTTTTAGCAACATTATTTATTTGTAAACTGCAGTATAATTTATTCTATGACATTTTAATTAAAATGTTAAATTGAACATTTTAGTTTTCATTTTGGCTGAACACACAATAAGCAGCAAGCATCAAAATCAACATGTTCGTTTCGCATTTGCTGATGTCATTCAAATTTTCAGTACTAATAATTGTAATACTTACATATTCCATGTGCTGCTAGCTGTGTGTTCAACTCTAGTATCCTTACAATTATAATTCATACATAATCTAATAAACTGGTTAAACTTATGAGCCACAAACTGAGAAAAAATGGGCATAACATCCTAGATTACGATTCAGACCAAACCACCCACGCAAAGGACCAAATTAAGACTTAGTATGTACGTATAAAAAAGATTAATTTGTGTGGTTAAATGTAAGCTTTATACCACAGCTATAGCCATGTAGCCATACTAATGTTTCAAATGTGATATTACATGTTCGTTACGTTTTAATTACAAATAAGCTTAACCAGTTTAGAATAATTATGATTAATGTACCTACTCAAATTTTGTACAGAGATACCATCCCAGAAAAGGACATAGACTACATTTTCTCTCAGGATTTTTAAAAACCTTAATCCACACAGTAAAATTTGTAGGTATCATTTTTAAAATGTCATCGTAAACCGATACCGATAACGATAGAAACCGGCAGGATTTAGCTTTTTGTAGAGACATCCATACACTGCATCCATAACAACAGCATTGCCTGGATCCTCGCGGCTCTCTCCCTCTTGTAATACATATTTATGCAAAAATCATTTCCTCCCTTCGTTTTTTTGTAACAACGGTCCCTGGCTTATGTTGAGCCTCTGGATGGTTCATAAGTTCAGGTGGGCATGTAGATGCTGAGCTTTGAAGTAAAACTTGTTTAAGATCATAGTATATAGCTGAGTCCTCTTTAGTGACAAATGATACAGCTTTACCAGTCTTGCCTGCACGACCGGTACGCCCAATACGATGAGTGTAGTCCTCTATTGACTTAGCCATGTCATAGTTAATGACCATACTGACATCCTTAATATCAATACCACGACCAGCAACATCTGTGGCAACCAGGATATCTTTAGATCCATTCTTAAGCGAAGCCAAAGCAAAGTCTCTCTGCTCTTGACCTTTTCCACCATGCAATGTACAAGCATTGAATCCAAGTTTCTCAAGACCTTTAGCAAGAACATCTGCGCCCTTCTTTTGGTTGACGAATATGATAATCGGCGGTTCGACATTACGTTGCAATATTTCCGTGAGTCTCTTACGTTTTTCATTCTCTCCAATCAGGTACACTACTTGTTCTGTTCGGTCAACTGGTTTACCAACAGATCCGATGTATACAATGGCGGGTCGGCGTAAATAAGTACGCGCCAACCTTTCAACAGCCGGTGGCATAGTAGCTGTGAACATCACAGTTTGTCTATACTTCTTCTTTGTGTTGTAGTTTGCAAGTAATACAGATGCATCTTCTGCTGCATCTGAATCTGGTTTGATATTGGAAACTGGCATAAATTCAAGAATTTTCTGAACATCAGGTTCGAAACCCATGTCAATCATACGATCGGCTTCATCAAGTACAACATATGTGCATCGGTTCAGAACTAAATATCTGTTTTCCAATACATCAATCAGACGACCAGGTGTGGCTATGACTATCTCACAGCCAAGTCTAAGTTTAAAACCTTGATCTTCCCTTGACAGACCTCCAACAACTACTACAGAAGTAATGCCTAATGGAATACCAAATTTATTTGTTTCTTCTTCTATTTGTTGGGCCAATTCTCTGGTTGGAGCTAAGATTATGGCATAGGGGCCTTGATCAGCATCTTCCATACGTTCACTTTTGGGTAATGACTGAATCCATGTCAGTAGAGGGATGAGGAAAGCCAGTGTTTTACCGGACCCTGTTTCTGCAACACCAATAATATCACGATTTTGTAAGCCAATGGGTATAGCCTGGCGTTGAATAGGTGTAGGACTTTTATAGCCCACTTTGTTTATGATTTCCATGACATCATTATGGAAGTTAGCTTCTTTCCAGGAACGGATAGGGTTTGGTATCCTGCCACCCTTGATTGTGATGTTGTAGTCCTCTCTAAAGATTCTCCAGTCTCGTTCAGTCATTTCATCATGATCTTTCTCAGACCAATGCCTGTCGTCCCACTTCTGCTTATCTTCCTTCTTCTTGACCTTCTTCAAACGCAGCTTCTCCTGTTCCTTCTCCAGCTCTGTTCGTCTCTTCTCTAACAGATTTCCATAGAACTTACAGTAGTCTTTTTTCTGGGATTTAATATCAATACCAGCAATGTGGCCCCGACCAAAGAACTGTACTTGATGCCTCTCTTTATACAACTGATTATAGTCATTTGAAGTATCTTCTGAAGCATCCCAGTCGAAAACAAACTTTCTGTCATTTAATCTTCTAACTCTACGCTTTTTCTTCACAATGCCCAAGTAGCGAGCTTTAATAGCTTCTTCTTCCCTTTCCTTATCTTTAGTCTTATTATCCTCACTTTTTTCCTTTTTATCATCTTTGTTGCGATCATTACCAGACTTTCTTTCCTCATATTTCCTCTCCCTCTCCTTCTCCCTTTCTCTTTCTCTTTCCCGCTCTCGCTCTCTTTCCCTATTTTCTCTCTCTTCTCTGTATTTTTTCTCCTCTTCCCTCTTGGATGGTCCAGTAAGATCTATGGTAGTGACCACTGGTTTGTCAATGTTAGCTCTCATTGCTTCCACCTGTTCTCTACGCCTCTCTAATGCTAGTGCTGCTCTCTGTTCCTTAGTTAGGAATACCGGTTTGCTCCGAGCTTCCTCTTCAGCTTTCTTCTTAGCCAGTAGCTCTTCTAATGATAACGGTTCACGTTTCACTGGTTTAGGTTGTCCTTCTTCCAACTTTTCCTCTTCATCTTGTCTGTCATCATCTCTCTTGCCCTTATTCCTGTCTCTATCATCGACTCTCCGGTCCTTGTCCCTGTTGTCACGTCTCTTGGGACTTTTGGATCGCCCGCGATCTTTTCGAGGGCTTTTTGAGCGCTCACGTTGGTCCCTGTCTTTCCTAGCGGGGCTGCGAGACCTTTCACGCTCTTTCCTAGGACTCTTAGACCGCTCGCGACGTTTTGCCTTTTCCCTATGAACCTCTCGCTCTTCAAAGCGATCACGGCGTTCCCGTGAGCGCGATCTCCGGCGCTCCGTACTCCGATCCCCAGTCATGGCACACTTCAATTACTTAATTGGCGTAATCGCTGATTATTGTAACAGTATTATCACAAGTTTTATTGACTATTGCGTATATTCTGATAAAGAAGATTAACACTAACTTTATTCACAGGATTCTGCGTTGATTTTTTTAGTATTTGGCTATTTGGTTTGGACGAAATGACGAAATATTTCAAATCAGAGACAACATATTTTCAAATTTCAACAAGTTTGACGTTGACGTTTATTTTTTTTGACAAGATTCAAGTTTGACGTTTGTTTGACACTATCTAGTGACGTGTAAAATAGACGATCATTAATCGATTATGAAACTGATCGATTTCTATCGATTATGGTTAACGTAGTGTTAGTCTCACAAATTAATTAGATTG
The DNA here is from genome assembly GCA_923060345.2 of Erebia aethiops. NCBI lineage: Eukaryota > Metazoa > Arthropoda > Insecta > Lepidoptera > Nymphalidae > Erebia > Erebia aethiops. The sequence continues at coordinate 26,834,880 of OV281084.1, read as the reverse complement.
TCTACTTAAATTACTTGTCGCGACTCCAAAAAAAGACTTCCAAAAAGTCTTTCGGCTATATTTTGTTTAGGACTTTAGCTTTATTGTTGATCCAGTCCGGCAGGCAGAAACCAGGTCCTTAGGTGGGCAAGCAAAGTCAAAGTTCGCTCTATAGATCTCACACTTAGTATTTCTGCTTTAATTTACCTCTTTATAATATTAGTATAGATGGTTCGTTTTGTGTCTTGAGCAGCGAGAAATGTCTGTTAAAATAATTCTCCCCAATATTATGTTCCTTGATCATAGCTGTTAATCGTCAAAATGATTAAAGCCATTTTCAGCTTTATAATACGTTTTTGAGCTGATCAAAATCGAGAATAAATCGAGATATTTGCGTGATAATGTCAATCCTTAGTCATTGGATAATGTGGTCAAAATCTCTCAGTAGGACTGGAATCCAGAGCCGTTAAACCAGTTAAATAAAAAAAAAATGGTCAAAATCTAATGTCAGTGTCACTGTCTATTGCAGACAGTAGGTTTTTATTCTGAGGTAATCAAGATGTCGCCTTTATTTTTATTTACTCTATGATTTTTGTTTACAATTTGAATACGAAAGTTGAAGTCTTCGGTTGAAAGTGTTGCAAAGTGGACTTTATTTCAAATAAATTGTAGTTCAATATGGCTTGTTTGTTTTGATAACTAATAACTATTTTGCCACGAGATAATAGATATACCGTCTGCATTGCACTTCATTTTTGAATTTTCCGATTTTCGGCATTTTCAGTTGTTCTCAGCTTATGACTTTTCAGTTCTTGCTCAATCTAAATATTCATTCATAAAATAGTGATCCACTGGATTACACGTGTAATAGTATAATATTGCTGATAAAAATAACCATGTCCAAGTTAAAAATAGGGGTAACCTGTGCCGTAGCCCTAGGCTGTGCTGGTATAACGTACATGGCGCTTCGAAGTTTGCGAGCGAAGAACGCTGCAGATGCCTTGAATTACTTAACGATAGAAATTATTACATTAGAAGAGGACTGTGACCAAGCTATTGACAAATTAAGAAGGTAATTTTGCTCACTTCAATATTGTACTCTGCCACAATAGATTTAATCAGTTCATGCAGAATATAAATATAGTGAACCTAGAACCGGAAATCAGGAAGTTACACAATATTTTTGCATATTTACTTTCTAATGAAAGATGAGTTCAATTGTATAAGTTCTTGATAAATACAGTGATGAAAAACTGAGGACATCTACATGCCTGAGGTTTCTTCATAAAGTTCTCAAAGGTGTATGAAGTCTGTTAATTTGCCTGGCCAGTCTGGTGGACTATGTCCTAAACTTTCTCATTCTGCGAAGCAACCTTGGCTCCGTAGTTGGCTGAGGATGGGTTGAGATAGTGGGATATTACTTAATTTATGGAATTTAAAACCAGTTATAACTTCCTTCAAATGGTTGCCTTAGAGATTATTATTGTATTCCATACTTAATATTATAAATGCGAAAGTGTGTCTGTTAGTCTGCTACACTTTAATGGCCCATCTTTTTAACCGATTTTGACAAAATTTGGTACAGACATAGGTTGTGTCCAGGGAAAGGGCATAGGCTATTATATATTTTTATCCCAGAAAATAAAAGAATTCCCAGGAGAATGAAAAAACTTCATGGTCATTAGTCGCAGTCAAAGTCTAGTATGATATATCTATTACTATTTGTTACATCATTATTTACAATCATTAATCAATAGATGATAAATCATAAAGTATAGCTTATCTTATATAATACTTATATTATAAACTAGCTGATGCCTGCAACTTCGTCCACGTGGACTTATTGAACTTTTTAATTTTCCAGAATAAAAGGTAGCCTATGTGTTATTCCAGACTATAATCTATCTCTGTGCCAAATTTCATATAGATCCGTTCGGCCGTTCCAGCGTGATTGAGTAATAAACATCCATCCATCCTAACTTTCACATTTAAAATAAAAGTTTAAATGCAAAAGTATATCTGCCTGCTAAGTTTTAACCGCCCATCTGTTCAGCCAAGTTTGGTGAAATGTGGTACACAGATAGATTGGATTCCTTCACTGAGAAAACCCAGGAAAATCACACAGGAATTCAAAAAGGCCTTCCACCTAGCTGAAGCTCCAGGCATCATTTAGAAACCATGAATGTTGGTATTCCAGGAAATGTTGTGAACACTGCGCTATAGGGTTTGACTGTGAGTGGGTGACGGTTCAGGGGAGAAGACAGCCTGTCGCTCTGCTGCAGCTGTCTACTTTCGACGGCTATTGTGTTTTATTCAGACTGAATCAGATCAAATCTATACCTAAGGCTTTGCAAGTAAGTTAACTATTAGCACAGCATTGCAGGGAATTCACAACAAATAGAAATGTAACTTTATAGTATGACAATAATTATTTGTTTCTATTTGGCTTATAAAAATCCTGTGCTCTTTATCCTGTGGGATTTTAGCAAAGTGGATTGTCGCTGGTTTTTCATAACTATAAATTTATTTGCCAATTGGTCGGGTACATTTGTTTATACAGAAAATTACCCATACACAATCTTCTGGAAAAAATATTGAGGACATATTTTTCATACTGTCCCTGACAATATTTTGCAATAACCTTAATATAATTATTTTAATCTTAATACTTTTTTCAATGATATAGAACATCATTGACCTTGTTATAAAATAAGCAACTGTTTCTTTAGGACTTCTTGCAAGATGAAAGTATATACAAAGTGGGCGTAGCACCCAAGGACGATGCTAGGTATCTGTCTCAAGACTATGGAGTTTACATGAAAGGCACTCTGGACATAAGGCATTTAGTACACCTGTGTGGATATGAAAACGGTGGTTTGGCCACACTGTCTAAGTCTCTATTGGGCATTGTACTGGATAAAACGTGGAGGGTGAGCTCTCTCTACTTATAAATTTGTATAATTTTTTAAAATTAATTAATTATAAATTACATACAAATTCTAAATAGTCTCAACTCTCAATAAAAAAATTAACATGGGACCTCCCAATTTATAATAGCTAAGAGCTAATTTATAATAAGGGGTCAACGCTTAAAGCCATATTTCATTATTGTTGACTTCAGTGTTTTAGAATCATTATAATTATAGTTCCTTAGATTAGGAACGTCAAGGTACATGCCAAACTGTCATTTTGAGTAGTATTGCTGTATTGCTCTATGCATTGGCAGAATGGCCGCTGTATTCTCATAGGCACAGGCTTGGTACTGTCCAGGGAGGACTTCACAGGCCTTTGTTTTTTAACCGGGGTTAGGGGTAGTCGGTGCCAATGTGGAGTCACGTCAACAATAATGAAGAGTAGGTAGACGGTTCATGCGTCTAATTGGTACCGACTCCAAAAAATGTTATTATAGAACTACATTAACTCTTGTATACATAATAAATTAAATTATTTTTTACTTTTTAGTGTTTGTGGTTTTTGAAGTCGGTTTTTTTTTTTTGAAATTGACGATTCAAAAGTACTTGTAAAAGTTTATTTGAATAAAGAATATTTGATTTGATTTGATTTGATTTGAAATTTTTTTTCTATATAGTCTTATTTATTATTGTTATTTCTTGTACCCTGAATATAGATTTCTTTCTTTCTTTCTTATTCTTTCTTTTATAGATAAGATGCAGCGACTGGGCAGCGGAACAGCTATCTGACAGGCAAGTGAAGTACGCAGCCGCCGATGCCCATGTAGCCATCAAAATATTCGTCAAACTCATCAACGACTATCACAGAAAAGGGATGGTGTCTTGGTTTAGGACTAGGAGACACGGAAATGGTTACTCAAAAGAATTGAACGTTTGTAAAACTTACGCTGACGTGTCGTTCAAACCTGTTATGAATGAAAGGAACTCTAATCATAGGTAAGTATAATTTTTATTGCGACCGAAAATCGTAGTCCGAAAAAATCCATGTTTTTAGGGTTCCGTACCAAAATGGTAAAATGGAACCCTTATGGTGCGACTTTCTTCGTCTGACTGTCCGTCTGTCCGTCCGTCATACTCGATTATTTCAGTAACTACCGAAGCTACCGACATGAAATTTGGAATCGTTGTGTATATTAGTGGCCCAAAGACACTGGAATTAAAAAAAATTGGAAATTATTTTTGTTCTTATTTAAAAAGGGGGGAAAATCGGAGGGTTGAAATTTAAAAGTGAGATAACTGTACTGTGTGGGGTATCATATGAAAGGGTTTACTTTGTACATTCTAAAACAGATTTTTAATTATTTTTAGTTATCATAGTTTTTGATTTATCGGGGAAAATGTCTAAAAAAATACTGTTCACCCCCCCCCCCCCCCCTTATCTCCGGAGTTTACCAATCGAAAAATTTGAAATAATTATGGTCAATAGGAATTTACGTATATTTTACAGGAAAACTATAGCCAATGCTCTAACTAGCATAGTTTTTTTGATATTAACAATAAACCTCTACAAACAAAGTTAGTCTTGCGGTTCATTAACAAAGGTAATTATTTATTAATAATGGTACGGAAACCTTCGTGCGCGAGTCCGACTCGCACTTGCCCGGTTTTTTTATATTGCCAATTGGGTATTTGATTCAAATAAATAATTTTTTAGTGATTATTAAATAGAGGATCGCCCAGAAGTCGTAATATCCACGTCCCCTGTTAATTTTATGTTGAATAACTATTTTAAACTATTGATTAGAGTAAAAAAGTGCGGCGAACTTGATGACGTCACTATACAATACAAAATCCCATTCTAAGCACGCATTTTACGTTTGAAAAACGTTGCTTATTAGACTAGTTGTCAAATACCCACTTGATCAACTGGATTCGTATGGAGGTATACTATAAATATATTTTTCTACCCTCCTTTCCCTTTATTTATTCTGGTCAATATCATTTAGCTTGGAGATTGTGTACAACACAATTGCATTGTCATGTATTTTATGATTGCAGAACCAAAGAGAGGGAAGCTAAATACGGCAAGGAAGTGGAATTGAAGCGTTACCCGCACGCGACTCGCTCCAAGCCTCTCTACCACAACTGCTTCCTGGAGGCGCCGGATGGAGAGCTTCTGTGCACCTGCGATAATAATAAGGCTATGTGGTGAGATCACTTATCTGTGTAACTTTTTCACGCTGCTGAAGTTATCCTTCTTTAGACGTCTTCTTCTTCGTCGTATCACTCTTGTCATAGCAGTCGTGGTTTGCACTTCAGTGCTGTGGCACGCTTGACTATGAATCTCCACTCTTCTCTGATTAATGTTCTGTGACGTCCACTGCAGCCTTCATATTTTGGTCTGTCCACTTCATGGGCGTTAGTGGCAGATATCTATACTTATATTATAAATGCGAATGTAAGGATGGATGGATGTTATTTACTCAATCACGCCAGAACGGCAGAACTGGGTCTCGATGAAGTTCAGCACAGAGATTGATTATAGCCTAAAATAACTTTACTACTAGCTACTTTTTGTCCCGAAAAATAAAGAGTTCTCGCGGGAACAAAAAAACTCAATCCACGCGGATGAAGTCGCGGGCATCAGCTAGTATTATCTACGATAAAATTAAATAAATGCGTTAGTGTCTGTCTGTTACGTTTTCAACCGATTTTGACGAAATTTAGTACTAGGTATCTCGGAAAATCAAATTATTTTTGATTTTCCGGGATGCTCGTATGTCGACAACGCCACTATAAGAAAACCACCTCAAGGCAGGCTTCAGCCGACAAAACACGGTACAATGTTACCCTGCGTCCCACTCGGGTAAGGAGGCCAGGCCTCGAAGCTCGAATCTCCGCTTGGCCCTCATGGGTCAAACCATGGTCAAACGGAGAAGATACTCATAGCAGGTGCAGTCGCGACTTTTTAACCCCCGTTCAACGTGTCTGTTTGTGTATGTCTGTGCCCTGTGGTATCGTAGCTCCCAAACGGATGAACCGATTTTCGTTTAGTTTTTTTTTGTGTCATAGATAATTTTATCCCGAGTGTTCTTAGCCATGTTTCATGAAAAGTTGAAGATCATCAGCTCTTTAATAGTTGATGAGGGGATCTGACCTTCCATATGTCCTATCGATTCGAAATTTGGTACCGTACTACTTCAACGACGTACGTATATTGAAAGAACATGGTAAGGTTACCATGACTTTAAATATGACATGTTATTTTTTGTGCTGGGGGGTTTTTTAAATTTTTAATTTTACTTTTATCAGGAAAACTTTTTAAACAGGTACGTTACAAAGGAACTAGCGGACGTTGTGAGCGAAGACCCGTTAAAGGTGCGCCTGCGCTTCGAACCCGCGGGCCGCTCCGTGGGCGACGTGGGCCGCTACTACCAGCTTACTAAGGAGAATAAGTGTGTCGTCTGCGGCGCGCAGGACTCGTATATACGCAAGAACGTCGTGCCCAGAGAGTACAGAAAGTACTTCCCAGGTATTTATGTAATAGATGATGAATTGAATTAATTTATTGAAGTAATACGACGACCTCCGTGGCGCAGTGTGTAGTGCTGTTGCCTTAACGTGCGGAGGTCCCGGGTTGGATCCCCGGCAGGGTCAATTTGGGAATTTATAATTTCTGAATTTTCCCTGGTCTGGTCTGGTGGGAGGCTTCGGCCGTGACTAGTTACCACCCTACCGGCAAAGACGTACCGCCAAGCGATTTAGCGTTCCGGTACGATGCCGTGTAGAAACCGAAGGGGTATGGGTTTAATATAACTGCCATGCCCCTAACAGGTTAGCCTGCTACCATCTTAGACTGCATCATCACTTACCATCAGGTGAGATCGCAGTCAAGGGCCAGCTTATAGTGGATTTAAAAAAAAAATTCTTTACGCACGCTTGACTTGGGGAGTAAGCTGGTGAACGCGTGACGAGAGCGTTACGAAAAGTGTGATCGGGCGAGGCGAACAGTAGTTGAGAGGCGTACATACTGTAGGGGCAATAGAGAGAGGTGCGTGCACACATTTTCTTTCTCTCATAGCCAGTTACGTTTCGTATATGTAAACATATATATATATTATACATACATATAGATGGAGCTAAAGAAGTTTTACTTCAGTCATGTGGTGGCACACTCGTTTTTTTTATTTGTCTAAATATGTGTTACAATTATAGCTACTGTGTGAAAAGCCGCAGCATATCCAGCCAGGCAACACTGACATACAATTCCGATCTGGATGAAAAGCACAGAGATAAATTATAGTCTGGAATAACACATAGGCTACTTTTTATCTCTGAAAATTAAAGAGTTCCCGCGGAAACCAAGAGACCGCAATCCACGCGGACGAAGTCAGGGGTATTATAGTAGTATTATCCTCCTCCAAATCCCAAATCCAAATCCTCGATTTAACCTATTAGCAATGCTATTTAATTATGTTAGGAAGTTTGTTGTTGTTAGTTTAAATATAACACCTTTATATTCATTTTTCATTTTTTATTTACTCATCATCAAAACATATATAAGACATATATAAAATACGAGTATTCTTTGCATTGGAGATAATTCGCTCAGTAATCGTTCAATAGTTCATTCCTCATATAATTCAGCAATAGTCCCATCATTAGGGGTCATGTCAAAATAAGGTCACGTGATCAGTACCGCCATATTTGTTTACAAATTAGCTCAATTCAATCTAAATACACTTTAATTACCAGTACGAATTTCCTTTTCAAAATAATCACGGAGCTGCAACACAAGCTCTCTTGATTGGCCTCGCATTACACATCTTTGGCTATGGATGGTTTCTATGACCTGCCTGATTCATATTACATTTACTGTACTGTTTTACATAAATGATTTAATACATACATTAATATACTTTAGTCATTTAAACGCTGGGGTATGTTTATGAGCATCAGGTCTTATACTGTGTAAACTTGATGTTCAGAAGGTGTACTGTGTAGGTACCCATTTTTACCTTGACTTTGAGTTTTAGTACTCAAAAATATTGTCTTCAGTTCCTTGGATTTTTTCAAAATCCAAATGACCATATAAAGTGTCCTGACTCACACTCAGACGGAGCATAGACTTCATTTCAGCTTTTGTGAAGCTATCTGAAAATTGATGCTGAACTAGAAACTCCCAATTATCTACTGTTTTGTGTTCGGCACATATACGGCTACTGTCCGTAACAAATATGTTTTGCGATACCAAAATTCTTTTTCTTATATGATGAGGCACACAAAGCCTTTCTGTATTTGTGCAGCCTGGTACAAAACAGCGGTCACTAGTGTTTGGGGTGTGCTTGAATTCTCCATCTAGGCACATTGTTTGTGTGATAGGCTGCACTATATCCTCCTGTTGCTGTGTCTGTGCCCAGCAATCCATACACAAGAGAGGATGTTCAGGTAACTGAAAAAATAGTATCTTTATGTAGTAATTTGTAAGGACATAAGACAGTCTATGTATTGAGGGATGCGTGGCCTAGTTATCGACAACTATATAGTTAGTGACAGCGCATATCAGTCGATTGCGATAGCTAATTGTTGGTAAAAGTTGATGGGCGACCGAATTTGGAGGTTCAAATTGGGCCTTTTCTTCAGAGCCGTTTTTTTTTTTTGAATTTATACAGCAGGGGAAATCCTCATGGACTACCACACGGGTAGTGCCGGACTAAAACCCCTACTGTCTACTCTCAGTCTACATCACGGCGGCAGAAAAACGCAGACAAAAAAGGCCGTGAAAAAGACGCAAGGTTTTTTTCACGGCCTTTTTTGTCTGCGTTTTTCTTCTTGATTTTTTCTTTTGATTATTATTTCAACATAGTTTGTTAGATGCTGTCCAATTTTCCTCCTTTTCCAGCATTTGGTGCACTAGTGTAATCTGCACAAATACCCCCGATCTTTTGTAAGAGTTCTTTTCTTTCTCTACCCCATTTTTTTACATATAAAGATCGTGTGCATGGCATCGTCGGTTTCAGTACAATACATACAACTCGCGAATTCTCATTTCCCAATGCCTGCAAGGAAGCACATGAATAATCCATGCATTAGCATTGACATTGCGTTAGCCTGTAAGACATTCGGCCATGTTGTCTGCTAGTCCATTGTTCTAGATTTGGGATAAGTCTGTGCGTCCAGCGGCCTTTGGAAGAATTATACCACTCTTTTTGCCAGCTTTCTAGCTTTTCCTTTTTGGCAGATCTTATACTATTCAGAGGCCTTGGAGAGCACGTTAAGCCGTCGGCCCCGGTTAGTATCACTAACATCTGTTAATCATTGCTAAAACCTAAGAGTTTAAATACTCTTAGTCGAGTTGTATGCCAAAGGACATGGGAATCCAGGACATTATAATCCCAAGAAAACTACCATTATTTGATTTATGGAAAGGGGTCACGAACCTCAGTAATGAGGAATATGACGCATAGAGAAACACTATCAATAGTTTTAAATCATGGATAAAATATAGAAAATAACATATTACCTCTCTGGGATAAATCTTTGCTGCTACTATATCTCTTTCGGGGCCTCTATGCAAGATGCGAACTTGCCTCCGAAATAGTGATGTGCAACAACACACACACACCTCTCCGTAGTGTTGATGTGCGGGTCCTGCATCTGCGCCTTTCTGCCTCTTTGCTTTTTGCACATTCCTACGTGCTGTAACCCAGCATGCATAACAAACAGATCCACCCAATGGAATCTAAGGTATAAAAAAATTATGCTATAAGTCAGTTATACGTGACTAGATGATGCTCACAACTTTGTCCGTGTGAATTAAGTTTCTTTCATTCCCGCAGGAACTCTTTAATTTTCGGAGATAAAAGTAGCAGGGTCTTTCCCCACGATTAAACCAATATCTGTACCAAGTTTCAGCTAAATTGGTTAAACAGATGAGCCATGAAAGTGTAGCAGACAGACATTTTTGGATTTATAATATTGGTATGGATAACTATATTCCTTTTGATCATTTGCATTGCTGTAAAGGCACTATATACTACTTTAAAAACTTATACACATAGTGTATACTAGGTATACTATTTTAAAAACCACATTACGTACCTCTCTTGGAAAAATTCTTGCTATTATTTCAATTCTCTCTGGACCTTCTGGTATAGAGTGTCTACGTGTGTTGGCCAGTGACCGACAACACCAAACACATACATAGGTATTTGAAGATGGCACAAAGGGGATTCCTTGTTCTTTTAATGTTTGTTGAGCACGTGTCCAACAACGAAAACATACCAATCCACCTTCAGGTATCTATAACAAGAACACATTATTAAACATCTATTTTCAATTCCCAGATGTTGGCTTTTAGGTATGCAACAGGGGCAAACATAAACAGGGTGCCATTGGAATTCTTGTAGCTTTAGTTTTAGGATACCATGGTTAATTATCATCATACTTTGTAAACTTGATACCATGGTTATTTATCAATAACATGTTTTATACTTTGTAAACATGATACCATGGTTAATTATCAGCATAACATATACTTTGTAAATACATTCAGAAGGTGTACTGTATAGATACCAATTTTAAATAAATATACTTTGAGTTTGACTTTTAAAAAAATATACTTTTTATGTGTAAAAATTAATAAAATCAGAATCAGATCTCAAGGTTTCTAGCATAAGTAAGAAAATACTTACTGTTCTTGGATATATTCTCTTAGAGATTATGTATCTCTCAGGACCCTCAGCTACAGAGTGGCAACGCCTACTTTTCAGTGAGAGTTGGCACCAAATGCAAATATTGGTTGGATCTTGAACTTCATCATTAACCGAGTTATTTGATAATGCTCCCATAATATTTTCAAAACACTCTGAACAGACAACTCCGTTTTCATCCACCTAAAACAACATAGTTATTCTTACACTAAACTGTGTACTTTTAAATATATAAAAGGAAAAGGTGACCGATTGACTAGATGGATCAGGCTGAAATTCCGCAAACAGATATGTCATGTCATATCTAGCGAAAGGATTTTTGAAAATTCAATCCCTATAGGGGTAGAATAGGGGTTTGAAATTTGTATGAAAATCGAACTTAATGTAAGTGAAGCTACGGGCAAAAGCTAGTTTTACCATGAATATTGTGGTTGTCTCTTTTTTTTTTTTTTTTTTAAATTATCCTAGGAAAATCAACAGCAATTCTAATAAACAATTATACTTAAACACTAAAAACCAGGATTAATATGGCCAATTACAGATTTTCTTGATTTGTGTAAATAATAAAGTGAGAACAGCTTACCAACTTCACATCATTTTGTTCTAAAACAGCTACAATATCTGGACCCATTTCTCCAGCAATGTAATATTGATCATGTTTTTCAATGGTTGAAGTACATCTCAAACATTCCATGTTTAGTAGACCAAAGCTGAAAATTATTAAAATAATATTAATATTATTTTATGTCAATTATTGAAAGTTCTGAATATTAACTGATTTGAATGGTTATTATTTACAGGCATGGTATTTAAATAGTTCAAATAACGTAATAAACATGTTTTAACATACCTGTGCACTGTACAAAGTGATATCCAATAGAAACAAAATAAAAATCGCGCGCCAATTGAAGTCCACAATACAAAAGCCAAACAAATAGTTACAGATCCAAAGTACAAAGAAAAGCCAAAATCGCAAAAAAGTCACCAGAAACACACAACAAACGTATTCACGAGACTACGAGTAGAAAGGTGGAATAACTTGAAAATGCTTGAAAATCATTTGAAAACGGTGTTGAAAATGGTGTTTTGAAATTCAAATTCAAAATAATGTGGATGACGGATGTCAACTGTCAAGCAGATATGTCAAGACAACACCACGTTTCTTTTCGGACTTTACGGCTCTGGGTTCCAACTCTTTTAGGATAATGCATAGCACCGATGCATAGCTTTGCAAACTTATCTGTGCTAAGCACAGGTGCTATGGCCGTCTACTCCGTGTACCTCAGTGGCGCCACTACCACATACACAGTGTTTGTCTAGCCTTTGTAAATCATAAAATTGGTGATTGTGATTCTAGAGATAATGAAGGAGCACTCGTCACACGACGTGGTATTGTTGTGTGTGTCATGCCACCAGCGCAGCAACATGCTCGACCGCGCGCTGCGCGAGCGGCTCGCCGAGCAGTGCGCCGCGCCGCTCGCCTCGCACTCACACAGCCGCCTCACAGAGGACGCGGATTGCAAGTTAGTAACCACAGCCTACAGAGTATTTGACGTGTCTCCGACCCACCAACGCGCGCTCACTGCTAAAATGTTATGACGCCACATGACTGTGGATTATGGTGAGCACGGAATTTCCGTGGGTTGGTATGACGCCAACATTTTTCAGATTAAGATGCAGGCGAAGGCGGAGACAAGATGATGCCCGTGACTTCGTCCGCGTGGATTAAGTTTTTCTTTCCCTTGGATACAACCTATCCGTCTACCAAATTTTATCAAAATCAGTTGAACAGGTCGCATTTATAATATTAGTATGGATTTATATCGTGACTTACGTCAATGGCAAGTATTGATCCACGAATATGCATACCTATTCTTCTGTTTCTAGTCGTTATTTTTTTCACTTTATAGGAAAATCCGTTCGGCAGCGCGCGCTCTTCTTTATCAGTCGCGTAAGCACGTACTTCCCGAAGCGCGACGCAAAGAGTTAGAGAGAATCATTTTACAGCACTATTTGCAATACGAAGAAATTACTGAGGAACTGCTGAAGGAGGCCTCTGAGATACAAGTAGTGTAAGTATTGAAAATAAAAATGTTTTATTCGATACTAGAATTAGAGTTGTTTGAATTCAAATAAACATGCAAAATTAGTGCTTTCGAATCGTTCAGTGGTCCAAAAAACGCTATCTACCGAGAATAAAGAGCAATTAGCAAATAATCGTCAACACCCAATGTTGAAAGAATCCATTTAGCCAATCAAATAATACGCGGCTTCTAATCGATTGTTCAAAATGTTTAACACTAACTAAAATTGTCACAAATAGGTACTCAGTCTCTTTCCATGAATACTAGATCGAAAGAGACAGAGACTACCGCTTTACAATTACGTACTTTCCCAGCCTGGGGTCCCCTCGTTTTATCCTGCCATAATGAACTATGTTCTAAAAACACATTTTGTTTAGATTCGAGAACGAAGACTACGAGTCTCACGGCCACAAGGTCATGGAGTATTACATGAACAATGGAGGAGTGCTCAGACTAGAAGAGATGTGGAGGGAACACTTCCTTGAGTCTATGCAACCCCGGTACATGCCGGAACTGTGGTCTCTGAAGCATAATGAGGAAAGGTATCCATTACTAATTAGTACTATTACTAGTGGTTCGCCCCGAACTGAGACCTCGCGGCGCCATCTATTGACATCATTGTGAAGTTTTGTTAAAATACTGAAGCTTGTTAAAAATTAAATAATTTCGTTTCCTTATAATATTTATCTAATTTTAGTATTTCTTGTTCAATACAGGATATAATTCAAATAATTGATCAAGTTTCAAGCTCAGCCTTTTAGTAAATTTAGAGTTCAGAGGTTTCTAACGTCCATAGTTGAACGTTAGAAAATCTCCACTTTGAAAGCCCCCATTTCGTCAATTTTAGGAGAAAAATTAAAAAAAATTTTTTTTGGACTACATTCATAATTATCTTTAAAATGATATACCGCGACCCTATGTAACGCTATAAAAATATTTTACTTCGCATTCGCTTCTATGAGAGCCCCCTTGAAATAAAGATTTTTATAACTTTTTGAGCCATATTCGGCTGGAGGCCATCGGTTTACATATTATGTTACATCTGAAGTAATTACATACAGTCATTCAGAAGTTATAATGCTCTGACAGACGGACGGACGGACGGACGGACAAATGCAATTTCACTCAAGTAGACTCAGAGACCTTCGCTTCGCTCGGTCAATAAATGCGAAAGTGTCTGTACGTCTACTACATTTTATGGGCCATTAATTATTATTTTATTACAATTTAGGTGTTCTTCTTTTTTTTTTCAGATTAACAGTACGTCTCAAAGAAGGACGCCTATCTGAAGAAGACCAAAAATTACTAGGACTCTCTATGTAAGATATAAGAATAATATCACTGTACAGAATGATTTACATAGGTAATATATCTACTGTATGCAATCTCTAAATTAAAATTACAGGTAAAAAAAGACGCGCTGATTTGAGAACCTCCTTCTTTTTTGGAAGTTCTAAAAATGTTATTACTTATATCCTTTTTAGGAATACACCTAAAAAGGATAGTATTCTTTTACTCTTTTACCCATCCGAGTTCAGTTTAGAGATTGTTTTTTTTTAAATTTATTGTTTAAGATACATTTATGATAAGTTTATAAACACACTAGCCATCCTCTAAAACTTTGACGTTTATGCGAGGATAGGAGTTCACATTGCAGTTTAAAATACGAGTAATTATAAGCACGTATATAAATAACATTTTAAGTGAAAAAGAAAATATAAAATAAAATAAGTTTGGTTAAGTTAGGTTAGTACTTAATATAGCTTAAAATATTGTGTTATTTCAAATTTTAAACAGAACCAAAAAAATTAACGACTTACATATATGAAGCGTTTTCTAGATAATATTGTCACAAGGAGTGGCCACCTTTATCCAGGAAATGCTTCTTACATTTCCTTATAAAAATGTTTTTTTTTAAAAGTTACTAATATTTTGAATCGACAAAGGTAAATCGTTCATGATTTTGGACAAGATATACATACATTTTCTTTTCCCGTTTATATTATTAGTTTTAGGTACTTAATTTAAATTTCTTGTAATTAGATAATTTACGTAGATTGCTCTTCCGATCTTTACAAATCAGATGTTGTATATTATGATATATTCTTCCATAAGAATTGCCAATCTCACTTTACTTTGCACTGGCAGTAATTTATTTAAATAATTCAGCATAATCGTTAGAGAATTTTATTTTAATTTTTTAGGTACTTACTATTGTTTTTAATATTTTTAGTTGAATGTTATATATGCGCGTCAGATACGTTTTAAAAGTTCTACCATAACTACTTAATCCGTAGTCAATTATCGAGTCTGCCAGTGCCACAAAATACAGCAGTCAGTGTTCTATAAGGAAGCTTATATTATTTGAGTATATATAATTTACTTAGAATAGCTCTCAGCTTGTCACAAATGTAATTTATATGAGGTTGCCAGCTGAAACGATAATCGATTTTGAGGCCGATATACATATATTCCTTGACTAATTAAATGGACGGACAACTACAAGTCTTTATGAGGCCATGCAGGCAGTCGTGCATATGGGCAAGTATCGAAGCTTTATGATTAGTTTTATTATGCGCTGTATGTATATGCATTGCTTTTTTTTTGTATTAATAACTAATCCTACATCATGCGCCCATTTACTTAAGGTGTCAAAGTTAGCTTGCATCATTTGCTCGGTCACCTGGAGATCCTTATTGGCCACAATGAGATATGTGTCATCCGCGAATTGATACACGGATCCCTCATCGAACGGGTTACACATCTCATTTACGTAGATTAAATATTCGGTAGGGCCAAGTATCGAACCCTGGGCTGTTCCTTGGGTCGTTAGTATACTGTCACTAATCGTATTATCGATTTTAACATAAGTTAATCTATTGTGCACAACCGAATTACTTAACGCCGTTATCTTGATAAAAGCTGTTGTTGATTGGAACTTTAGCGGTACAAAAAAATATTGTGATGTTACAAAAAAAATATTATTATAATATTGACAATTGCTTTCAAAATGTATATAAATAATAAGTTTGTTTTTTATAAACATACCTACTTGAACATATCTTTAAATAAGTAAATGAATATATTTTATAAAATTTGCTATCTATTATTTCTCCAAGTATCTCGCTATACTGTTCTGGAATTTCGAAAGAATCGAAAGAATCTGATGACTTTGAAACTGGATCCTTCACACATCCTTCAGTAGAAATGTTCACATGGCCATAACAAGGATGTTGTAATCAATGCCATTAAAGAACGTATAAATACAATAATATTAATAATTACCTGTTATAATTACTTTTACATCTCTCATATTCGGTAAGTAGGTCCTTATTACCCCCAAATGGGGCTTGTAGGTGATCAATTAGCGCTCTAGGGTAATAATGTAGCTAGAAAAGCCCTAGGGCGGTAAGTAATAAAAAAAACTGTTCACTTTTTCAAAAAGTTCGCGTACATCTAACCATCATACTGGCAATATACATCATGCATTGAGCCCAATGACAAAAGAGGTCGCTTCGCTATTCAGCCTTGTCTTCGTATGAGTATAATAGTCATCAATTTTAAATATCGAACGGCGAAGCTGAATTTCGTTCTTGAAAAAAAAATTTAAAAAAAAGATGAAAAAAGGCGAAATATGGAACGGCGAAGCTCAATTTCGTTCTTGAAAAAAAAAAATTAAAAAAAAAGATGAAAAAAGGCGGTAAATAGAAAACTTTTACTTTAAATATTGTTTGCTGTTGGGATTTTTTTAAAATGACGTGCTAATTAGGAAAAAAACATGAGTTCTGCAAGTGATGAAGATATAAGCTGCACTCCTGATTCAATGAAAATGGAAGCTGAAGCAGCAATTAACAATATTTTGCCTGAAAATTATTCTCATTTCACTATAAATTTTAACTAATAAAATGTTTTATTCTTGTAATGCCGGTTTTTTCTACTTACCTCACAATCGAGATGTAAAGCAGAGTAGTTAGCTCGGGTGTAAGCATCAATTGCACCCTCGAACTATAGGCGCCCTCGGGCTGCAATTGATGCCTTACAGCCCTTGGCTACTAATCTCCTATTAGTGTCTATAGAACTCATAAAAATTATTATATCACTATTAATAATTTATAAAGCTAGAATTCAAAGCCGTTAAAGCTTTAAAAAAAAAAAAAAAACAATAGTTGACAATGACATTTCAATTGTCAAATTAGACAATGACCTTTTTTTCTGGTCGGTGACAATGACATGGGACAGGCAAAGCTAATCTCAGATGGCGCCACCCTCGCTGGTAACTGTCAGGTTCATTTGCGTACTTATTTGAGGTAATAAGGCGTCCTATTTTAATTGAATCTGGGAAAAAACCAGTGTATGTGCTCTCGCCATAAAAATTTTCAGGTCTAAAGTGAGCGCTATCTAGCCGATGAACTGGGTTTCCAATTTTTTTGGCGCAAGGATTTGTACCATAGACTTCTTCTTTTCTCATCAGCAGGAAAACGGTGTGCGCCTTTATTATCACATTTGAATGCACAGCATTTAGGCATTATAATTAATTAATCTAAGAAAATTAAACTCTCGCGTAAAAAATTATATGGTGTTTGACAGGTAAACAACACCAGCGACGATGCGACACCTAGCGGGATAAATTGGCAGTGTCCCTCCCCATTGCGACCGTTGGTATTTTGTTTTTAGGTTTTTAGTTATCAACAAAATAAATTATATAGCTTGTTTTAAGTTTTTATTGAAAATCAACAATTTAATCAATTGAACCTTAACCAATTTATATCTGAGACGATAACAAAATGACACACACGAAGAAACAGATAAAAATCACAAAGTTGTTTCGAAAAGGCGGTAAGTTAGTTAACTTGAGAAGAGCCCGTAAAAACTCGGCAGTTACTGTTCTCAAAACGCAAAAAATAGCAATATTTTATTTTCAACGTAACATGTAGGCAGTAGACAGCTGAATCCATAATTGCTTCCATATTGTAGACTAAACATCTGGCATATTATTTGTGTTAACTTCGTTCTAGCTTCATCCAAGCAACCCGATGATTGTGATGAGTTGCAACAAGAGGTACAAGCATTGGAACAGAGATTGCGAGAAAAACAGAATGAACTCTTTCAAATCCAAAGAAACGACTGTAGAAAGAAAGCTTCAGCACCTAAACAGAAAGAGGCAACATTTGTTAAACCCCAGGTTATTACAATAATGTCTTGGGCGGTTAGGCCTCTTAATCTATACTATAGGAATATTATAAATTCTAAATTAGCTCTTTATTTACGCTATTCTTCTGTTTGTTACCTTTCCATGGCTCAACCAATGAACAGAATTTATAGATGGTATCCATATCCACACTAGAAGTATAAATGTGAAAGTGTGTTTGTCTGTAACTTTTCTATTGATAAATCCTAATTTGCACTATTACAAACATTTTAAAACAACAAATAGACAAATTGATCCAGCTATTCTCAAGGAATGCGCTTACATCATTGAACAGCTTTGAATTTTTATTTAAATAGATGTGTCTTGACATTTTTCAAATGCTATGCAGATAATTTGTAATTTTTAATTAAGCTAATAGATTTGTACACCATACTGTGGTAGAATACATGATATTTTCTGTATAACTCGCATCTAACCTACTGTATTCACAAATAAATAAATTTGATTTGATTTGAAAAATAAAAGACAATATAGCTGTTTATACTTTGATGGTATAACAACAAGAATTAATAAAAAGTAATACGTTATATTGACTGACTGTTTGCAATTTTAAAATTCCTTCCAGAAAGTGGTCCTAACAGCTGCAGTGGAGAATCTGAAGAGGAGTGTGGAGCTAATGTCCATGCTGACTGGAGTGGAGGTGCAGTCTTATGTGGCGGACGACCACTGCTGTGTTCTGTACCACATGCAGCATGAGGCTGGCTCGCTGCTCACACACGGACTGAGGATTGATATGCATTCGGGTAAGCTATAATTATTAACTAGAAGTTTAAATTCTGTATAATCTGCCACAGTAGGCGAATCTATGTGGCACAGCATATGACTTGTACTTGTAGCTTGCGATATTCACCACACCACACAAATCCTCCAAATTATTCTCAACGTACTTTTCACTCCAACACTGGAGAATCTTCAGATGTTGACTCGGCAATGCACGATTGTGTCGAAAGTTCTGGCTTTTTTTAATATACCTTAAATATAAATATACATTAAAAATCCTCCTGAACTGGCTCTCCTGAAGTTATTTCGAGTGTCAGAGTGAAACATCTTCTTCTTCTTCTTCTTGGTGATGCGGCTTTGCAGGGCTCTGTAGCGAGACCCAGTATCACTTTGACCGTCGCCGATCTATTGTGATCGCCACTATCTAAAGTTCCTGACCAATGTTGCTTGCCGCTAGAAACAGCAGCAACTTTTTGGCCGGGATGTTTTTTGCCTCTTCAGGGTCTACAAGGTGTTTCCCTAGGAGGAGGCTGCGTTTGTGCATTAACGCGGGGCAGTAACAGACAAGGTGCAGAGGCGTTTCCTCCGCCTCACAGCAAAGCCTGCACTTGTCTGTTTCTCGGAGCTTTAGATTGAACATATGTCTGTTCAGCCCGCAATGCCCCGTCACTGCCCGCGCTAGTATGCACAAATTTTTCCTGCTAAGCGCTAGTGCCGCTTCGGCGGCCTTCTTGTTGAAGGATTTGACTAGCGCTTTAGAGTGTTTCATTCCTGGTAGATTTCGCCAGCGAATCAGTGTTTCGTAATAACAATAGGTCAACAGGGTGAGGTTGGCCAGGCTCCTAGGTATGCCGCACACAGGCTCAGGTCCAGTTTGCCGCTCCCTAGCTCCTAGCTTTGCGAGTTCGTCAGCTCTTTCATTGCCGTCAATACCCGCATGCCCTGGGACCCAACGGAGGATCACCTTATTAGCATTGGCTAAGGTGTTCAAAAGTTGCCAGCAGTTTTCAACCAGCCTCGAGTTGAAGATCACTGAGGACAGTGCTGAAAGAGCTGCTTGGCTATCCGAATGGATGTAAATTGTTTTGTTGACAGTGTTGCTTTGCAGTAGGGTTTCCACACATTCAATTATGGCATACACCTCTGCTTGGAATATGGAGGCATGCTTCCCTAGGTTCCGACGAAGTCGCACCTTGGGTCGCTCGCCATATATTCCGCAGCCCACGTCACTGCCTGACTTGGATCCATCGGTATACCATTTTTGGCTGCCCTGTCTCCAAGTCATTTGGTTTTTCAACCATTTATCCCTTTCAGGAATTTCCACAGAGTAGTTCCTCTGGAAGTGATATTTTGGGATCATGCTGTCAGACGGCATTCCCAAAATTGGTATCTCAAGCACTGAGTCATGGAGAGATCTCATTGCTTGAGATAGCCAGTTCACCTCCCTCTGGCTGACAATCCTGTACATGCTAGCCTTCGCCTCCTTTTCCAAATAGATGTGAAGGGGCGGTAGGTTCAGCAATGCATCCAGGGCAGCTCCCGGAGAGGTGCTCATGGCTCCTGTGATGAGCAGACCAGCAGTTCTTTGTATACTGCTTAGCTTGCTTTGTGTAGTCTTCTGAGTCGTTTTCCTACTCCAGACCACGGAGGCGTACGATAGCGTCGGCCTCACAATGGCGGTGTAGAGCCAGAGGGCTATTTTGGGTTTGATTCCCCATCTAGTCCCCGCTAGCCGACTACAGATGCATAGGGCTTGTTTTGCCTTACTAGTAATACCGTTCACATGAGGATTCCATGTAAGTTTTTGATCTAAGGTTACCCCTAGATATTTAACCTCAGTTGAGAAGGGTATTTCTATGCCATTCAATCGGGGCGGCACGAGCTTGTCGAGTTTGCGCCTTTTGGTGAATGGAATCAATACGGTTTTTGCCGCATTAACATTCAGCTCGTTTTCTCTGCACCATTTTTCAATAGTGCAGAGGGCCCTCTGCATGAGGTACGAGATGGTGCCTTGGCAGCTACCTCTTACAGTAACTACCAAGTCATCAGCGTAGCCTTGGGCATCGAACTGAAGGTCAGCCAGCCTGTTCAGAAGTTCATCGACTGCGAGGGTCCACAAAAGAGGCGAAAGAACTCCCCCCTGAGGACAGCCCCTTGTCGTGAGCACTTCTGATGAGGAGTCATTTAGCTCAATCTGTGCTATTCGGTTAGAGAGCATCGCTTCTACCCATCTTACTGTGGTAGGGTCAGCCATTTTCCTGGCTAGGCCTTCCACTAATGTGCGGATGGGAGTGTTATCGAAGGCGCCCTCAATATCAAGGAATGCCGAGAGGGCAATTTCCTTATCTTCCAGTGCCTTTTCAACCTTATCTACAAGGTTTAGCAGGGCAGTCTCTGTAGAGCGACCTCTGCAGTAGGCATGCTGGGTGCTATGGATGGGTCTCTGAATGAGAAACACATCCCTGATATACCTATCCAGCACTTTTTCCATTGTCTTTAGCAAGAACGAGGAAAGGCTGATGGGTCTGAAGGATTTTGGCAAAGCATAGTCCTTCTTCCCTGCTTTAGGTATAAAAATGACTTTTACTTTAGTCCAAAGTTCTGGTATGTATCCCCAGGCATAGCTCGTCCTGAAGATTTTCACCAGATGCGGAGTTAACAGCGCTGCACCTCTCTGTAATAGGAGAGGCCCAACACCGTCAGCTCCACACGCTTTGTTTGGCTTGAAGGAGCTTATTGCCCAGTTTACTGCCCCGGGTCTGAAAATTATGGCGGCTCTCCTCCAATCCTCTGGATGAGGCTTGTGAGGTATACACACCGGGGTTTCATTCGCATTGCAAACGACCCCACCGGGAAAGTGTGTTAGCGCCAGCAGCTCCAACGTCTCCCTCTCATTAGTAGTGAAGGAATCATCTGGCTTCTTGAGAAGCCCGAGTTGGTTAGGTTTGGCTTTAGCGATCACCTTGTGGAGTCTCGCACTTTGGGGAAGATTATTTATTTCCTCGCAGAATGCCCTTTTAGCCTTCCTAATTTCTTTGCTGTATTCAGTAAGGGCCCTCCTGTAAACTTCCCATTCTTTGGTCTTCTTGGCCCTGTTGAATAATTTCCGTGTCTTGTCTCTCAAGCGTTTAAGCTTTGAGCTCCACCACGGTACTTTATGCCTCGAAGTCCTGGTTTTGGGGGCACAACTCTCTTCAAAGGCTGACACAATGCCGCCTGATAGAGCCTCCACCGCTAAATCCAGGCTTTCGGGTGTTCTTATACTTTTAGGGATTTGCTCCAAGTATCTCTCCAGGTTACATTGAAAATCTCCCCAAGAGGTGCACTTTGGATCCCTAAAAGTAATCGTTTCACTTACGGAAGTAGTTGTCAGATTAAAGCAGATGTGCCTGTGATCTGACATTGAGCTTTCGTTACTTACCTGCCAGCTCTCAATGTATCTTGCTAGTTTGGTAGTGGCGAAAGTGATATCCAGAACTTCTTGTCTTGCACTCGTTACGAAGGTCGGAGTGCAGCCTTTGTTCAGTATTTGGAGGCAGTTAGCTAGGAGGAAGTCATAAAGGTACTCACCTCGTTCATTGGTGTCGCTGCTGCCCCATGCTTCATGGTGGGCGTTTGCATCACAACCCACCAGCAGTTCCGCGTTGTGCTTCCGGGCGAAGTCAACCACTGGATAAAGGTCCACAACGGGATTCTTAACCTCTCCGGGCAGGTACGCCGAGCATACAAGTATCCTCGACCCCTTCCACCCTTTGAGGTTAATAAATGCCGTCGCCAGGTCGTCAGTACAGAGTTCTGGAACAGGCAAAAAATTTATATGCTTGTCAATGACAATGCAGGCTCTGGGCCTGACGCTACCGGTGTGATAAAGTAACTTACCCCCGGCGTTCAGGCCCCGAATAATCGAGTTGGTCACCCAAGGTTCTTGTATAAGGGCGAGGTTACTTTTTCCTTCAACAAGACAACACTCCACCACCGCAGCTGCAGCTGCTGCGTGGTGGAGGTTCGCTTGGAGGAACCTCACCGGAGTACCCTGGGTAGCCATTATTTCGCTCTTTTGGCGAAGGACTGGGGCGAAGGCTTACCCATCCCCGGCCTAGGCGTTGAGTTGCCTTGGGCGGAGTGGGTGTCGGTCGCTCGCCTGCCCTTTTTCTTTTTCCCCCGTGAGCCTTGACCCCGCGTAGCGTGCGCCTGACCAGAACCTCGCCCACGCCCGCTGGATCCGGGTATGCCGGCACGGCTGTTGGTAGAACCTCCAGCCTGCCTGCTTCCCGTACCAGCCGGCGTTCTCCCTGGTTCAGCTGATCGAGGGGCAGAGGAGCTCGTCGATGGACGAGTATCTCCGCCACCAAGTCCGCTGGGACCCGGGGCGTTGGGCGCGGCGCCGGTGCTGGCACTCGCCTCTGCATCTCCGGCCGTCGGGGGGTTTGGTTCCCCTTTCAGCTTGAAAAGCAGATTGCGGAATCCGATGCCCACTTGGAATCTATTAGCCCGGAGGGTCTCCACGGAAGGTTCGTCCAGGGAGAACGTGACATAACTGCCATTCCCTTCCTCCTTCACGTGGAGTACCTTCCAGTACTCTGGGTTAAGGCCGGCGTTCTGATACCAAATCATGTTCAGGACACGAGGGATGGAAGATGACTCCACTGGCGGAATGAAGGTCACCGCTGTCCATGGCTTTGGCAGTTCACTCTCCAGCATAATGGAGAGCTTCGCCTCAGGCCACGGTCTCAGCCTTGGGACCTCCCTTCTCAGCCAGTCTTGTCCTGCCTGATTTTTGCAGGTGATCAGAATCCACCCGGCCTTCTTAGTCAGTCCTAGATATAGTGGGCCGCTCCCTTTGTTGTCTATGCAACTCCGTTTGCTGCTCATTATATCCAGGAGGGCGTGATGGAGAGTATCCATCTGCTCCGGCGTCATGGGTTCCGAGTTACGGATACCCACACGAGCGGCGCCCACAACGTCCCTGAAGCTAGGAGGCGGATTGGTGTGCTCTCCTGGCGTCGTTGACGTCTTGGGTGTTTTGGCCGGTTTCTCCCTGGGAGACACTTCCTCAGAGCGATCACGCTTACGCGTTTCACTCGGAGGTACGGGTCTCTCCGTAGAGTTCTGCGACCTCTGCTGGCGACATAGTGCCCTGGCCTCCTTCACATCCAGGCCAGCGTTTACCATGCGCCACATGCGCTTTCGCGCCGCACCACAAAGCTTTCTAGATTTGGGTGGTCGATTCCCACTCGCAGAGGAAGATCCCAAGGGCGTGTCGGAGGTAGGGTCGCCTCCATCATCCACGAGTTCGCAATCCATTGCGAGTGAGCTGGGTCCAGGAACTTCAGAGTCCTGAACTGGCCTCTGCATCCTGGAAGAAGTTCCAGGAACTTCAGAGTCCTGTACAGGTCCCTGCATCCTGGAGGAAGTTCCAGGTACTGCAGAATCCATATCTGGTCTCTGCACTCCTGGAGACGGTCCACGCGAGGTGGAAGAGAGTTGTTGGTTAAAATTTTTATTTTCCATACAATTCCCACGATAAGCTAGGGAAATAGACGGTCACGGACGGCAGAGCCCCGCTTACCGCCCGAAGGGCAAAATACTACCTCGAGGCGCCCTGGTATCGAGGAGACACCGTTTATGACTGGGCTCCCCCCCAGCCATGCATCCATCGGCACGGTACGTGTTACACCTTGGATTGGGCAGGGAAACTAGTGGTAACACTTCCCCAAGGTGCTACCCGCAGTCTTTTGGAGGGTATTTAATTCCTCCCGGCTTCTGCTAGCCGACGCAAGCAAGCTTGCAATGATGGGTTAGTGTCCACCGCCCATTGTTCGGTGTTGAGGTGTTATTGTCTGTTGTGTGTTTGTGCTTGTGTGTGTTGTGTGTGTAAGGTGTAGGTGTAAGGAGGTGTCTGTGCAGTGTGCGGGTTGGGGAAAGCTCTCGTAGTACTTTCCCAAGGTACTACTGCCACGACTGTTTTGAGGGGATTTAGTTCCTCAGGGCTTGTGGGAGCCCGGGTACAGGATAATTAACCGCCGCCTGTTGTTCGGCGTTGTCTCCCGTTTAGCACCAACCGGGGGGCACGTGTAGGGCAGGCCTAATAGTATTAGGTGGTAACTCCTACGGACGCGGGAAACGGCCACCCCCCAGAGTGAAACATACAATGAGAATAATTTGGAGGATTTGTGAGGTGTGGTGAATATTGCAGAAAGCTTAGCAGACAGACACACTTACTACAGACATACTTTCATCCAAATTTATTCTGAGGTTGAGTCGTGAGAAGGTTGTACCTTCTCACATAGCAAATTTTTCATTCAAGTTTTAATTAGTCTTGTGAGAAGCTGAATGAAAAGCAGTTTGCTTCGATGCGTCTTTGTCAATCATAACTTATTTTCAGATGGCAACAAAGTATCCAAGTCGAGCCTGCCGCTTGGCTTTAACTTGAAGGCGGTAGTGGAAGAGTTCAGTAACATCATGCTACCCAAGTGTCTGGGCGCGATACGGAAGGCTCTAGTGGCATACTACGACAGGCTAGAGCAGTACGAAGCACTGAAGGTATATTTTTACTGTTACTATACGCCTAGTATTTAATCAGCATCTTTTTCACATGAACAGGTGGATCACCGGAAGTTAGCGATTACTGGGGCTAATAAACATTTGCAGTACTGGACCAATAACCAATTCATTTATCCTTAAAACCTTTTAATTTTGTTTTAAAGTGAAACTGTTTTAAAAGCTACAAGGGAGTAAGTCAGGTTCTAGGGATGCAAGTAATGCAATAGTTATTTAGCAACTATAATTGTGAAAAATACTTATGCTTATTGTATAGTTGTGGGTTTATTGGACCCGTCTATGTTAAAATGGTCAAACAAGAAAGCTATCATGAATTTCAGGATATATTTCATTTTATAAAGAATTTCTTTTTATCAAAATTAACAATAGGAACGAGCGCGTACCTATACCATGCCGTGTAGAAACCGATTAGACCAGAGGTAAAATAAGTGTGAATGGACTATAGTTCAGGTCTCAGTACTAGCCCGGAGTTAGAAAGTAGGGTGTTTCACCCCCGTGCCTCGGAGAGCGCGTTAAGCCGTCGATCCCGGTAATTATCCCGCATTGAAGCAGCGTGGTGGTTCTAAGCTCTAACTCCCTCTCTCCTATGAGAGTGCAGGCCTGTTCCCAGCAGTGGGACGTTAATGGGCTGTAGTGGTGGTGGTGGTCGTGGACTATACTTAATGTGTTAATTTTCTATGACAGAAACTCCTGCACATAGAAGCGGACCTGTTCAAGCTGCTGGACGGCTCTCACATCGAGGTCACGTTCTTCGCGCAGAGCCTCGCGGCAGAAGAAGAGGAAGAGGACCACATCCGCGTCACTCTCATACTGGACTACAGGGTCTACGACATCCGGCCTAAGACTTACTGCTTCAAGGAAAACGGTAATTTGTTTTTTTTACAGGGTTTAAATAAATATATGACATTTATTTTGGCCCAAGACTTACCTCTACTGCTTCAGGGGCAACGGTACTTTTATTTCCTTATAAAATATCAGATGATGCCTGCAAATTAGTCCTTGTAGATTTAGGTTTTGGAAATTTCGAGGGAACTCTTTGCATTGCCAGGATAGAAGTAAAGTAAGTAGCCCTTGTCCAATTCTGCAATAATGTTAGAATCGTTGGATAGGTATTTCTTAATAGAACAATATTTTCTATAATAATTAAATAAATAAGTTTTTATTTCAGGCAACTACAAACTGCCATGCCATAATTTGTTAGTAACAATCACTTAACCTATGTTAGTAAAATAAAAAACCAAACAAAATACCTAACCTAACCTACTAAAGCCTAAACCCTCGACAGATCTACAGGGCTCATTGGGGCCTCCTAACGAGAATGTGTACCTATGTGAATGTGCCTATGGCGGCGTTTTTCAATTAGTTGTCTGTTCAAAGTGCACATTTGTGCACAAACATTTTCATCAATGTCCGTGCACATATGTGCACACGTCAACTCTGTTTTTTGCTTGTGCGAGTTCACGAGAAACGTTTGTGCCGTACACTGGTGGAATCGTACCATTATTGTGAATGATAACTTTCTATGGTACAACTGACCTTATGAAAATTATTAACTTTTTATTGTTTTATCAGAGTTACCGGAGGATGTGTCTGTGGTGCTGAGGCAGCAGTGTGCAGTGTTCAAAAAGAAACCCCTGTGCAAAGCTTTTAAGCAGGCCTTCATGGACGGTGTGGGTCCCTACAGGCTTGTGCAGCAAGTGAGTTGAGTCTCTATGAGCTGTATTTTTTAAATTCTACTACAACTAAGCCCTTGATTGTGATCTCACCAGGTGATAAGTGATGATGCAGTTTAATTAGTGTAATTGGCTTTTGTCTGTACTAATTAAATAATAAATAATAATAATAAGATGGTAACCTGTTAGGGGTATGGCAGTTATATTAAAACAAATACACCTTATCAGTTTTTACACAGCATCATAAGGGAATGATAAATTATTTGGTAGTATGTTTTTTGACCATAACGTGGTAACTATAGGAACAGCAGATCCCACCAGGCCAAATCAGACCAGAGGAAAATCAAAAATAATAAATTCAAACCAATCAAACCTGAAACCCACTACATGTAAACTAACTCACTACTAAGCACAAGTCTTCACTCGGAATGAAAAGGGTTTGGCTATACTCCACAAAGCTGGCCAAGGCAGGCAGATTTCACACGGGCCAGAAATATCTCTGGAGTACAGGTTTCCTTACGATGTTTTCCTTCAATATTTTAATGTTTCCAGTTCGGTCCAAGACATGAAGAGCAGCCGCAGAAACGGAAGAAGCGGATCCGACCCAACAAGAACAACTACAACAATGATGACACCTTCCTCCCCGAGGACTGCACCGACCAGAGTGAAGATGAACAGCTTAGCGAGTGATAAGTGTACAGTGAGTGTATAATAAGAGTACACACTGAGTGAATAATAAGTGTACACTGAGTGAATAATTAGTGGACTCTGTCTGTACAATAAGTGTGTGTGTATAATAAGTGTACACTGAGTGTATATTAAATGTACACTCAGTGTATAATAAATGTACAAATGTTATAGAAGCATTAAGGGTTTGTTTACATACAGCTAATGTTGAAAAATTTAAACATTGTATTTCAAACTCAATTAAATACAAATATTTTCAGGGAAAAATTGTGCATTTAGAAAAGTTAACCCTATCCTGCAATCTCACATGGTGATGAGTGCCGACGCAGTTTAAAATGGAAGCAGGTTTACTTAGCAGTTTTATATTAGACCATTAGGTTCAATTTTTATGCCGCGTCGTAAACTTTCACGCTTTGGCTGTCTTTACCATTATGGCTGTGGATAGTTTAGAAATCATAGGTTCCCAAATTACCCCTATCACAGTCTATTGATTGTCAAAAAAGTAAGAAATCGTCGCGAGAGGTCATTAGTTTACATTCGCATTTTCAGTACTGAAATGAGTTGTGTTTTGATGGTGATCTCCTAGTACTATGCGATAAACTTTGCAGTGGCATTTGTAGGATTAGGAAGTAAAACTGAGTTTTATTAATAATTATTTTTATTCAAATAAAAAATGAATTTATACAACATGTCCTTTCATTTACATTCACTTAGATAAATAAAAATAAATCATCTTTAAAGTCTATAGAAATCATACATTCAATTGCATTTTAGACCCGATTTTCAGGATTACTCAAAATTTTTTGCATTTAAAATCAAAATCAAATATCAGAATTGTTATTCCCTAAATCATAGAGTTTACTGACGATTAATCAGCCCCAATATTATTTACTTTCTATCAATGTACTATCAATATACTCTTAATCACATTTTGATTATATTAATTAGTATTATACAAAATTAAGCTTTGTGCGAAACATTGGAATAATCAAAACAACTTCCTTGATGTTTTATTATTCACTAGTCACCACCCAAAGGCATTTCACACACTACGAGTATCAAAAACGCGACCTATGTATAGTAAAATTCAAATATTTTAGTTTAGGGGTGCAACAACATCAAATTTCAAAGTGTGTAAACACCTCAATACATAGCTTAATATGTACAAAATTGATGATTTAAGGCATTTTATACTATCATGAACTATATTATTAGATATTATTGATTACCGACTATGACTGCGTCACAAGCATTTATATGATCATGAATTCATTTGCACACAGAAAACCCAGTGTTCAACGAGGACTAAAATGGTGTTAATCTTCTGCACATAAATCTCAGATTCAATTGAAGTCTGAATCAATTTTTCTAACAAAAACAAACTTATCTGACCAGGTGACAGCATCGCTAAGTATATATATGAAAAATAAAAACTAAACAGGCATGAAATTAGTTTCAATTCTGTTCACTGGGTCAGATAAGTTTGGGGATACGACGACAATTGGGTATTTGACAACTAGTCAAATAAATTTTTTATTTGTGATTGAAAAGTCGAACTTTGATGACATCACAATTCATATTTCATACAAAGCCCATACTAAGCACGCGTTTTGACGTTTGAAAAAAAGTTGCTGATTTGACTAGTTGTCAAATACCCAATTGTCGCAATATTGCTTAATGCCCCTCCCGATCTTAATTTAAATGCAGACAGTCAAGCTGTGGTCTAGCTTCGTTTATCTTCCATAATAATTATTATAGTTACACTAGCAACTAGACGGCAAATCTTCCACGGCCACGGTGGAGAGGAACGACGATTTATCGTGACGTCTAGCAAACGCGCTCTATAAAAAAGTGAATACCGCGGACGCTTTGTCTCGTCTGTTCCTAAAGTGTTTTCGCCCTTTATAAAGAATTAGCACCAGAGCCTTGAATCCGAGTTTAAGATCGGGAACATGTTGTTCAGAAACGAGAATTAGTTATTATAGTTATGCATATTGATTAAAACAAAATAAGAAGAAGTAGAAGTGAACAAATATAATTAATAAGAAGTGAAGAAGTGATCAGAATAAAAAAAAAATATCCTAAGAGTCCCTTTTTCGTTTTGATGTACCTTGTTTAAAAATTTAAAATTGGATGGGGAACTAAATAGGACAAATTGAATTGACTTGCTATGAAACACTTAAACTCATAGGCTTGGGCAGCGGGTAATGTTACCCATACAAGTGAGCAAGCCAGTACAAGAGAATCGCTTGTTTTATTGATTATGCGAGACACTACAAGACAGCGAAAATAATCGTAATTTTTATAATTTTCATTTTTAAAACTAATACATTTTTATTTACTTAAAAAACAAAAAACGCTTTTTCTGATTCTAGAAAATTTTCACTAGGGTCACTGGTGCATGTTATGCATAGACGTTCAGTTATTACATATCTGTATCTACCAAACAATACCGTGGTATTTATTGATTGTGTAATCTAGTGTATTGATGAACTTCTAGTCACTAGATTAAAGACTAGTATTCCATCAATGGAATGTGATCTTACCAACGACCTCAATTTACATAGACGGGCCCTGTCAAACAAAGAATGTGTTGTTACGAGTATGAGTATAGTCTGTGGCAAGTTCTATGTTAAACGTCAATGCCGATCAATGTCACTGTCATTATTGTAACTGCCTAACTAGTCGAGTCTCTTTGTAATAAATTATTTAATTAAACTCTTTCCTAATAAAACGTCTTAGTTTCCATATAATAACCTACGCACAAGAATATTACATGGTGTCAGAAGTGGTGAAAGTCGAAAAATATGTCAGAGTCGAAAAAGATACCACGCGGCGAAGAAGAGGTTATGTCGTCACCATCAAAAAGGCTAAATATTGTCGGCAATATAAAACCATTAAGTCTTGAAGGAAACCTTTCCACGAATTGGAAAAAATGGTATCAACAATTTGTCATATTTCTAAAGGCAAGTGCCATTTCGGAGGAGTCCGAGGAAAGGAAAGTGGCCGTCCTACTACACTTCATAGGGAGTGAGTGCCTAGAAATATTTAACACATTTAACGTCGACATGGAAAAAATCACGTATAATCAGCTTATACAAAAATTTCAAGAGCATTTTGTACCGAGGCACAACATTACATATGAATGTTATAAATTTTTTACAACGAAACAAAAAGTAGATGAAAGTTTAGAAGATTTTTTAACTAAATTAATCAATAAAAGTAAGTCGTGCGAATTTGGAAATTTAGAGGATAGAATGATAAAAGATATCTATATAACAAACATGCATGAAAACTATCAACATGTCAGGGAGAAACTTTTGCTTGAGGAGGATCTGACTCTAGAAAAGGCGAAAAATATGTCCAAGAGCATTGTGTCTGCAAAGTCTCATGCAGCTGAATTCAAAGAGTCTACTAGTGTCTTTTATCAACGTCAGTCAACTACCCAGTCAAGGTCAAGATCTCAGCCAAGGGCAAGTACACAGCCTCAAAATAGGAACAACTGTACTCGGTGTGGTCAAATTCATCGTTTTAAATGTCCAGCTCTCAATGCAAGGTGCAGAAAGTGCAATATTAGAGGCCACTATGAAGCTTTTTGTAAGTCTAAAAAAGTGAAATTTGTACAATTAGAGGATAACTACACAGAAGAAGGTAATGATTCAAACTATTTGTTCGTCGGACATTTAAATTCAGCATTATCTACAGATTCTGATTGGAGTGTTAATTTTACAATTAATAACATAAATGTGCAGTGTATTTTAGATACAGGTAGTGATGCTAATGTCATGTCATATCATTCATTTCAGTCCTTAAATGTCATTGAAAATTTTTCACCTTGTCATGCTAAAGTCACTTCTTACTGTGGAAATAGTATACCAATATTAGGTCAGCAGAAGCTTCATTGTACTTATTATATAAATAATCAACCTCAGTCAAAAACTATTAATTTTATTATAGCAAATGTGTCTTCTCCGACTGTCATAGGCAAAAATACATGTTCAGAGTTAGGTCTCATTAAAAGAGTCTTTAATATAGAAAGTTCAAATGATTGTCAGATTAATGAGTCAAATTTAGTCACTAGTCAAAGTCAAAGGTCAGAGTTTAATAATTGTCTTGTCAATAATAATATTTGCAATAATTGTCAGTCACAGTCTTGTTATGAAAATAATTTTCAGCCACAGTCTTATGAGAATAAATATTGTCAGTCAAAGTCAAATGAAAATAATTGTCATGTTCAGTCACATACACAGTCATATTATATTAATAAAAATAATACTTTACAGAGTCTTTTGTCTAAGTATAAATCTGTATTCGATGGATTGGGCTGTCTACCTGGTGAGTGTCACATTACTGTCAATAGTGATGTCCGTCCAAAAATTGATCCGCCTCGAAAAATTCCATTCTCATTACACGATAGACTAAAAAAGGAATTGGACCAAATGGAAAGTCTGGATGTCATCACCAAGGTTACTGAGCCAACGTCATGGGTGAGTTCACTTTTATTAGTAGAAAAGAAAAATGGTCAACTTAGAGTCTGTCTTGACCCAAGAAACTTGAATGAAGCAATATGCAGATCTCACTATCCTATACCGACGATAGATGTGGTACGGTCTAAGCTCCATGGTGCCGCATGTTTTTCTACTCTGGATGCCAGCAGTGGATTTTGGGTTATCCGTCTTGACCTTGAAAGTTCAATGTTGTGTACATTCAACACCCCATTTGGCCGCTATAGATTCAAAAGGTTACCTTTTGGTATTAATTGTGCCCCCGAAATATTCCATAGAATCATGACAGAAACATTTGGCGTACTACCTGGAGTCATGGTGTATGCTGATGATATCCTAGTTTATGGCAAGGACCGTCAGGAACATGACCAAAACCTACAAAGAGTGTTCAAGAAAGCTCAAGAAGTCAACCTGAAATTTAACAAAAGTAAGTGTAAATTTGGTCACACACAAGTCAAATATTTAGGTCATATATTTTCACAAAATGGAGTGTCACCTGATCCAGATAAAGTCCGGGCTATCAAAGATATGCCGTCTCCTGTCTGTGTCAAGGATCTACAAAGATTTCTAGGAATTTTAAATTATCTGGGAGGATTTATAAAGAATTTGGCAGAGGAAACTGAACCTCTACGTCTGTTATTAAAAAAGTCAAGCGAATGGTCATGGAATGAGAGTCATGAAGCTACATTTACACGTCTAAAAAATATTATTTGTCAAGCACCAGTCTTGTCACACTACAATGTCAAAAAGTCTGTAGTTTTGTCAGTAGATTCAAGTCAGTCAGCAGTCGGTGCAGTCTTGCTTCAAGATAAGCATCCAATTTGTTATGCATCTAAAACATTAACGTCAAGTCAGAAACGCATGGCACAGATTGAAAAAGAATTATATGCCATTGTCTTTGGATGTATTCGCTTTCATCAATATATTTATGGAAAAATAGTCACAGTCGAAACAGATCATCGTCCATTAATTACTTTATTTAAAAAACCTTTAGCTGAAGTCCCAACACGCCTGCAAAGATTAATGTTGAGAATACAATCCTATGACTTAAAAGTTGAATACAAACCGGGTACTAAAATGTTCATAGCAGATTCATTATCCCGGGCAGCTTTACCTGAGTCTAGTGAAGATGAGTTGGATGAAGATGTCATGATACATGTCAACATGCTAGTTAAAAACTTACCTGTTTCAAAAGAACGTCTTCATTGGCTTACAGAGGCTACGGAAAATGATGAATGTCTGCAGCTACTTAAGAAATATTATCAAGATGGTTGGCCAGATAGAAAATCAGAAGTCAATAAATTAGTCTTACCTTATTGGAACTGTCGTCATGAAATTCATTCTGTCGGAAATTTATTATTGAAAGGTAACAGTCTTATAATACCTACAAAATTAAGGCCAGAAATTTTGAAAATTATTCACAGTGGTCATCAAGGGATTGAAAAATCCAAGAATTTTGCAAGAGGAGTGGTGTATTGGCCATTGATGTCTCATGATATACAGGAGTGTGTGGAAAATTGTGAAACATGTTTGTCACACAGGAGTGCTAATCCACCAGAACCATTAATGTCCCATAAAATAAGTTCGTTTCCTTGGGAAAAAGTTGGAATGGATTAGTCGAGTCCGGAGTAAAAATAGTAAAACGTATACTTACAAAATGTGCAGAGTCAGGTGATGATCCATATCTTGCTTTACTGCAGTACAGGACTACACCTAGAAATAACTTACCATCTCCTGCTGAGTTACTGATGTCCCGTCGTCTCAGAACACTTATACCTACAGTTGTAAAACATCTTCAACCTAAATTAATGAGTCATAAAATCTATAGGAAAATAAAACAACAAAATAATGAAAAACAAAAGTTTTATTATGATAAAAAAGCTAAAAGCTTGCCTAAGGTAAAGAAAGGAGATAAAGTTATGTTCAAAAAATCACCGCAGTCTAAATGGCAATCTGGAGAGATTGTGAAAGAATGTGAACAACCAAGATCATTTATTGTTGAAGCTCCAGATGGGTCAACATACCGAAGAAATCGACAGCATATACTATCTTCACATGGTTCAACTCCAACTAAGAAAGAAATTCTAGAAAAACAAGAAAGTCCAGCATGTAATAAAAATGTTAGTCCAAAGAAGGAGGTGAGAATGGAAGAAAGCGAAGAGGAGGGAATAAAAAGAACAATGAGTGGTAGACAGGTCAAAGCCCCAGTTAGATTTCAATAGATTTGTCACTATATTATGTATTTTCAAAATTGTACTATGTAAATTTATTATGATTAAAATTATTATGTAGTGTCTATTATAACTAAACAAATTAAAATTAAAATAAAAAAGGGAGATGTTACGAGTATGAGTATAGTCTGTGGCAAGTTCTATGTTAAACGTCAATGCCGATCAATGTCACTGTCATTATTGTAACTGCCTAACTAGTCGAGTCTCTTTGTAATAAATTATTTAATTAAACTCTTTCCTAATAAAACGTCTTAGTTTCCATATAATAACCTACGCACAAGAATATTACAGACCTATTTTACTAACGCCATCTAGCCTGAAAAGCGAGACAGCGCTATGGCGGGGACAAGGACAGGCTTATACAGGTGTGAAGTGCGCTCTACAGGTCGGACACCCAATTTGTTTCTATGAAAGGGCCCATCTAGTAGCTACATATATATCGATGGATCTTAGAGTATTTATCATACTGATTGTTTACAGTAATGTACTGAACTTCTAGCCTTCGCCTTAGAAATTAAAGAATTTATATTATTCTACGATGAATCACCAATGTATTCTAGCACTGAAACTATTTCCCTTCTTATACTTATGATACACTTGCTCAAACGTCTTTAGGTCACTATCCCTACCCCTCGCTGGTCTGGGGGCCTCTACTCAAAGACCCCGGTTGGGTAGGGGCTTGACTTTGTAGATGCGCACGAGCCAATGCTCTGTGGTGTATGCCTCTTCCAGCACATCGAGATTGAAGTCTTTGTTGCCGATTTCTGCACCGCGAACCCGGTCGTAGCCTGGTGGACGACCTGAATAACAAAAATAGAATAAGGGTCTTCCCTAACCCATTCACGCTGAACCAGTTTGAGCCAGTTAGAATAGTAGATTATTGAATATGGGGGAAATCCAAAGTGTTACGTTGCGGGCGCCGGCATAAATTCCAAACGTAAAGAGGGCGAACTCGCCCGAGCCGGTGTAGTAGTCCGCCTCCTTGACGTATACAGGGTATAGCGACATATACATACCCCCCTCGGTGTAGACGAGGCCGAACTTGTAGTAGCTCATCTTGTACATGAGGCAGTTGAGCAGCGTGGGCGAGCCGTGCGCGTCCACGCGGAACTCGCCCGAGCCGGTGTAGTAGTCCGCCTCCTTGATATGCGCGCCGCGATCCGTGCTGCCGCCTATACGCACCATCCACAGGAACTTGTTGATGTCTGCGGGCGTGCAAAGTGCAAACCAGTTGAACTACCATTTTACGAACAGCACTAGTTGATTGAACATAGTACCTACGAATTATTTTATTTCATTTTATACCAAATGAATTTGTTTATGAAAAATTAAGATTGACCATATACAATACTTTCACTGCCCACAAACATAGAAGTTCATATTTTAATAAATGAATTTATTTTTTACAAATCAAGTTCATTTTGTAAAAATGAGTTCATTAACCGACTTCCAAAATAGGAAGAGGTTCTCAATTCGGCACATATCTTTCTTTTTTTATGAATTCATTCATCGGTTATTACAAAATTTTATAATTTATTTTGCAGAAATTCGTTTTGTACCAAACACATCCCATTCCCCACAAATTCGTTCAGTAAAAGAGGTTTACCTTCTTGAATATGAATTTAGTTTCCTAAAACCTCAATTTTTTAAAACCAAAATAAGCTTGTATTGCACAAGAAGTTCGTTTTGTAAAAATAGGTTCATTTGTAATAAAATTATTTAAGTGACGTCATTCTAAATCCAATATGGCTGACTCCCAAAGATGGCGGACTAGTTATTTTTTATGCACCCCAATGATATGGGTATCAAATGATAAGGTTTGGTGTGAAGAATAGACGACACTCTAAATTCAATATGACGAACAAAATTTTCTTATCTACCATCATGATAGCCTTTAGTTTTCTGAGAACACGAAAAATAAAATGACGCCATAAAAGCTTGTTTTCAAAAAGATGAAAGTTTTTTTTTACAAAATGAGTTTTTTTTTCTACAAAATATATATATTTTTTTCTACAAAATAAGTTCGTTTAGTAAAAAGGTTTATTTTCGACAAAACATAGACAGGTTTCGCACATTTTAGCCATAATTACCAGAACTTACCATCAGAAGAGTATCCGACCAGACCGCCGAATATCACCAGCACATAGTCCACATCGAGCTCCCTCATGATCTCATAGGCGTGCTCCTCGCTGGACGCCATGGCCTGTCCAACACGCGATATGTGCGTATTGTTCCACGTGTTGTTGTCCACTATCACGGTTCTGTTCGCCATTGCTGTTATCTGATAGCCGTAATCCCACCACGACATTACTTTTGAATTCTGGAAAAAAAATTATCAACTTCAAAAGATGTGGAAGATTGGATGGTTGGTTTTTATTTAAATGAAAAATAACTATTTTTCTAATCTGTAATTTATAACGATACGCACATATTATTCACTCAACCGATTTTGAGAAAGTTGGTTGGTTGTATCCCGAGGAAATGCTACTTTTTATCTCTGCAAATCAAAAAGTTTCCATGGGATTTTCCGAAAACCTAAATCGCGTGGATTTAGGTTTTTTAATATAAATCTGAAAAAATTCGTGATCAGAAAAATGGGCCCTAAAACATTCATTTAGGAAGTTTTTGAAACATGTTCATAGGGAGCCCATGAACTTTCGTCTTCTAATCATTTTGTTGTAATAATTTGAATGCAACCGTATCAGTTTATTATCAGTTTATGTTCAAAAATCAGTTTATTAGCAAGAAAATCACGGCTCAATACAGTAAATTCTTTCAGATTTCATAAAACTTTCACAGTTTCAGCCTTGAAACTGACTGACTGGACTGAACTGATTGATTGTGACTACCTAGTCTCATTCCACAAAAATTAAAACAACTTACCTCGGGGGTGTTCATCTTGAGCCAAGTATAGGCCTCGCGGAAGTCGTCGAAGATGATTCGTGTTCCGTCGTGAGCGCGCGCCGACAGCACTATAGAGGGCGAGGAGTACGCCTCTGACGTCACCCACGTGCAATGGAACACGTATGAGACTAGTAAGCAGCCGAGCACGCAAACGAATAGCGCGCCCACCTGGGGAGATCATTTTAAAAAAAAAACATTATTTAAAAAAAAAATGTTAAGAAACTCACACAAAAAAAAATAACACTAAAACACCCAAAATCCGTTTACCTCAGATCTGAACACAAGGTTGTTTTCATGCTTCTTCTTCTTATCGTGCTTCTCGACTTTAGGCTCTATGTCCTTCACGTGAAGGCTGAGCAAACTTGACGCGGCGACTCCAGACACGATGCACATAACAGGGGCCAGCACCAGCATCAGACGCACCATCACACCCTGGAAGGGAAGACCATTCAATGTGAATATACCCCAGATAAAATTGTGGGGGGTAATGTGCGGTGGGAATCAGCGATCAAAGTGTAAGGATCATTGTGCGGAGTGGACGGAGTGATCTCAACATCTTCTCAACACACTCTAGCTTCGCTTTGTCATCATATTATTTTAATTGTGTATGCAATGGTAGATTATCTCAACGGAAAATACATTTTAGAATTAATTAAGGCATTTGAGCTTGTTGTGCCCTATACTGTTATAGGCTGCATTCAATGAAAAGGTGCACCATCTTTTGATTGAATGCAGAATGAGGTTCAATAAAAAGAAGATTGTAGAGAACTGATGATTAAAGCTCTGAAAACAAGATAAGCGAATGAAGATGGCAACTTATCTTAGAATAAGAAAAAGCGAAAGGTCACTCACTGACTGACTCACTGATCATTACGATATCTCAGGAACTATAAAACATACAGACTTGAAATTTGGAAGGTAGGTTCCTTCTATGGTGTAAACGTCAGCTAAGAAACGGTTTTGGGAAAATTCACCCCTAAGGGGTTGAAATGGGGGTTGGAAGTTTGTATGAAAGTCCTTTGTTTTTGAAGTTAGACACATGAAAATTAGCATTTAAGTTATAAGTTTAAAAATCTGTATAATTTTTTCCCGAAAATCTACCCCAAAGAGGGTTAAATGGGGGTTGGAAGTTTGCATTCTAAGTTCTAACACACTTCACAGTTCTAAGTTTTTGAAGTTACAGACTAGAAAAACGGGATTTAGGTTATCAGTTTTAAATTATAATAACCTGTATAAGTACTTTTTCGAAAATCTACCCCAAAGAGGGTGAAATGGGGGTTGAAAATTTGTATGTTTTTGTAGAAAGAGACATAAAAATTCAGCATTTCGGTTATAAGTTTTAAATAATAAAACCTTACATAGGCTATATAAAGCCTCTTTAGATAGACTTTTTGCAGCAGGAAAATTTCATAATGTCATAGGAAATCAGAAATTTCACGCGGACGAAGTCGCGGGCGACCGCTAGTCTTAGAATAAGATTGGTTTAGATTGGGTTAAACAGGGTGGTTTAATGTCACCTTACCTTTTTAACATTTATGTAAATAGAGCGATTGACACAAGGTGGCAGAGTAACTACAGTCTGAAATGTTTTTTGTCTTATTTTTTCAGATCTGATTTAAAATGAGCAAGAGCAAGACAAAAGCCAAATAACTTACCGCAAAGTTAATGTTAAGCACACCGTAGAGTTTCCATTCTATTAATAGGGATGGTGTAAACAAATCAATCTTCATCTAACGTCAAGAGGCGTGTTAAGTACCTATATGGGTTTGTTTCAAAATTCTTACTTCATCAAAGTTTGATGGACTTTTTTTGCTTTAATCAAAAGTTTAAAATAGTTATTTTAACACTTTTACGTCTTTTGGAAGACCCTCTATTTATTTATTACTAAGAATTAGTTTATTTTTGGCCTGGGCAAGTAAAAGTTTTCAGTAAAAGAGCGACAGAAATTACTCTGAGTATACCGTGGTGATGAAGATATCAGCGTCAGCGAGTTTCCATTATATCAATTCAGTAAAAGTGGAGTAAAAGAGTGAGCGAACTCACCGCAAAGTAAATGCTGAGCACGCCGTAGAGGATGATGAAGATGTTCGCGTCGGTGAGTTTCGCGAAACAGAAGTAGAGGCCGGCGGGGAACAGGAACACCAGCACTTGCAGGTCGAAGTAGAACGACGACCACGAAGTGGGCTGGTGCTCCGAAACAGACGCTGTGGAAACGGAAGCACGGTCAGGTATGGCTTGAACTGTGAGTGTCTAGCCCTTTATTTAATATCTAGCTTAAAAGTACATGCATGTATCTAGTAATAAGTTAATACTAATAAATCAGTCCAATACCAACTCTCGGGTGGTTCGTTCATTTACATCACCTAGTCCCAAGTCCCAACCTTACCAATAAACATGGTCACGTGTTACGTGACCCAGTAGAGACATAGTACTACCTAAACACAATCCAATACAAAAATGACTTCTTATTTACAAATTTTTTACCAGCTCTTCAATTAAAAATAAATGTAGTAAAAATTAATGTTGATCAAGCGATAAATCACATTAACATTATATGAGCAACATATTTGTACTGGCAGAAGATTTATTAAATAAAATACACAAAAATCGACAAATCATTTTAAAATTATAGTTGATATTGATGTAAGTTTGATGATTTACAAAGAAAAGTTTTAAAATTAAAACACTCACCAATAATAGGAATGTGGTTCTTGGCATATGATGGATCCAATAAAGAATAGAAGCGACCAGTCCATGGCGAAATTTTACCTGAAACACAACAATTTTTTAATCCATACTAATATTATAAATGCGAAAGTGTTTGTCTGGCTGTCCGTCCGTTTGTCTGTCTGCTACGCTTTCACGGCCCATCTGTTCAACCGATTTTGATGAAATTGGGTACACGAAGAGGTTGTATCCCAGGGGAAAGAAAAACTTAATCCACGCGGACGAAGCCACGGGCATCATCTAGTCTAACGCCTCCCCCTTCCGCCTGTAGGTAAATCTTAATCTGTAAAATGTCTTTTATCCCAGAAAATTAAGGAGTTCCTGCGGAATCAAAAAACTTAATCCACGCGGACGAAGTTTTTTTACCCCAAAATGGGGTAATTCTTACCAGTCACAGTGAGAACGACGATAAAAGTGCCGAGTGTTGCCAGCAATGTCGTCAAAACCGCCTTGAATAACAACTCAAAGTTGGCCGGAGAGAGGTGGTGACGCAGGTATTGAGCGAATGCGTACAGCTGGCAGAGACCGAATGTACCCAGGGCCTATAGATAAGACAAAATTGTTGCATACATGCAAAAAAATAAACTTTAGTTTTTATTCATGATACTCTTGTATTAATATAAATATTACTTATATTAATTTAATTGATATTACACCGATTGATATTAATCCGACACCCATATAAAATAAAAACGGACAGGGGGGTTACTATGATGGATTAAACCAGTATTATTTCAAAATGACAGTTAAATGTCACATACCTTGACGTCCTTAAAATAAGGATTATTATTCAACAACATAAACATATACAATATTAAAACAATACTGCTTTAAGCAAAGCCTCCAGGACAGCTTACCTACCTTCAAAAAGAAAATGGACATTTTCGTTATCAAAGAACAGAAATGGCACCACTTTCGATTTGTTCAATATTCAGTGGCTTTTTATGGTAAGCAAGCGTCAAGGCAGCACCAAA
Organism: Erebia aethiops; assembly: GCA_923060345.2. NCBI lineage: Eukaryota > Metazoa > Arthropoda > Insecta > Lepidoptera > Nymphalidae > Erebia > Erebia aethiops. The sequence continues at coordinate 26,794,002 of OV281084.1, read as the reverse complement.
GCCCACCAGCACAGAATATGTGACATCAGAAGTGGCATCAGTCGCTCACCAGCATATGCTTGGAGCTCTGCATATTTTTCCTATTATTGAGTACTAGCGAGGTACTCACTACTTATATAACTACGATTTAGTCTAACTAATTGGCTAATAAGTAATTTTATTTTAACCTAAACTTATAATTTATCTTATGTACTAAGAAATTGTCCATAGTATCTCTTGACATCATCTTAGTCTTTCTTGACAAACTCAGAGACTTTGTTCACGTTTTTTTGCTCTGCATGGGCTGGAAGTCTGTGAAGGAGATTTGCAATTTGCATGGACAGTTCGGCGTGCGGTGTGTGCACGCAGCGTACATCAGAAGTGGGATGAGTCACTCACCAGCATCTGCCTCCTGATTGTGTAAGGAAATCGTAATCATAAACGTTTGTCAAAAAGATAATTCGACCTGTTTAAGGAGTTCATAGATGCCTGCACATCAAAAAGCATGTATGGACTCTTTAAACAGTTCGAGTAATAAGTTTAAAGCTGTCACATGATAACGATTTGCTTAGACAATTGGGCCTTTGACCAGATATGCGCGGACAGTATGCTCACACAGTATAGTGTGTTGCATGCCAAAGCCATGGACTGCGAACATAAGCATTTAACAGATGCGACATTAGAAGTGGAATCAGGGACTCAACCGCCCACTATTTTTGTTATAATTTTACTTAAAAAATTGCGATATGCGTAATAATATAAAATAAGCTGCCAAAAGATATGAAGGCATTACCAATCAAATTATTCAAATTATTTAAAAACAAATTGTTTAAATGGCTTTTCGCCCGTAACTTCTATTCTTAAAACTAATGAACCATTTTAAACTTTATCCGTTTAGACCGTTTTGTCTTATTATTTTATTTTATTATACAAAAATTTTAAGTGTACAAAGTTTGCAACTTGTTTAGTGCAGTAGCTACTTTTATGAAACCCTTGATAGTTAAGTATTTTTGCACTGTTTGTAACATGCTTACTTTATTACATAATAACACAGTACTACGTACCTACTTATAATCATGCAAATAAATAAATATTCTATTCTAAATATTCTATTTTTTTCTATTCTATTATGGATAATATAATATAGCGTGGTACGTAACAAGTACAAATGCCATCAGAAGTGGGATCAGTCACTCACCAGCATATGCTCGGAGCTCTGCACAGGCTGGAAGCCTACAAAGGAGATTTGCATGGAGAGTATGGTGCCCACACAGTATAGTGTGCTGTATGCTACATATAAGCGCGCTGAGAAGCGCCCCAGCAGCATCAGAGCTAGCACGTGCAGTGGGATCAGGTTGATTAGGAACACGTATCCACCCCATGATGATACCTGATGGAAGAAACTTATATTACGTTGTACAAATAAATAATTTAAAAAACGTAACTAGATCAGATAAACGATTGATACAAAATGAATCAATGATGAATATTCCTAAATAATCTATATCAAATTCAAATATATATCTTACTAATATTATAAATGCGAAAGTTTGGATGTATGGATGTCAGTATAGATGTTTGTTACTCAATTACGCCCCAACAGCTGAACGGATCTGGATGAAATTTGGCACAGATAGATTATAGTCTGGAATAACACATAGGCTACTTTTTATCCCGGAAAATTAAAGAGTTCCCGCGGGAACCACAAAACCTCAATCCACGCGTACGAAGTCGCGGGCATCAGCTAGTATATTATAAATGCAAAAGTTTGGATGTATGGATGGATGTTTGTTACTCAATCACGTCCCAACGGCTGAACGGATCTGGATGAAATTTGGCACAAAGATAGATTATTGTCTAGAATAGCACATAGGCTACTTTTTATCCCGGGCAATTAAGGAGTTCCCACGGGAACCAAAAACCTCAATCCATGTGGACAAAGTCACGGCCATCAGCTAGTGAAAGATATTATATAAAAATCGATTTAGTGGCATCACTACATTGACAAATGCAAAATTTCTACTCAAGGCTGATTGCTAAAATCTGAAATTCAAAGTTCTTCCTGTAGGTGTTGATATATTACAACTCTCCAACTTGCATGCAAAATTAAGACAGGAAATTATATACACATGTATGAAAGTGCAAAACAAGCAAGCCAAATATTTTGACTTTCTTGGTGAAGCTTTCATCTTATTGATCTATGATTGACTAGGAATTTCAATGTATTAGATACACAATAATTGGTATACTTAAAAAGTATAAAAATATCAGTCAATCAAGTTCACCTTCATTTCACTTTCACTTTACATTCACTTTTTCTTTTTGTGTCTCACTGACACTTTTCGTTTTCTATACCTTAGTTGTCTTGTCAGGTAAGAAATCTACAACAGATTTTAGTACTAAATATTGAATGTTTCACTTACCATGTAGAAGTAAGCCAATGCAGTCAAAGTGGCCCACAGAATGGTGCCAGTATTGACTGCTTTGATCCAGAAGTAGTAAGTCAGTAGCATACAGAATATAGCGATTCCTTCATTGTCGTAACTGCCAGCTACTGAACGACTTATGTAGCCAGGAACGATTGCTATCATGGCCGCCGCGACTAGGCCTGCACCCTCATCCTAGGAAATATAAATTATTATTTCAAATACTATGACTCTCAGAGATCAGAAAGAATCTGAAAAATGTTTTCTATTTGAGTTTTCAGTTTTATTATCTTGAAAATTCAGTCTATAACACACAGTACTATTTGCTCTGAATTTAATTGAATTGCCTTGCCTCATGTGGAGAACAGTTGGCGATAAATCTATCAACAAATTTACACACTAATATTATAAAGGCGAAAGTTTGTACATGTGTGTATATTTGATACTCTTTCACACAAAATCTGCTGGATGGATTTGGCTGAAATTTGGAATGGATTATAGTTTGGAATATCCCAGAAAATAAAAGAGTTCCTACGGGTACCAAAAAAACCCCAACTCACACAGACAAAGTAGCGGGCGTCAGCTGGTTATACATACAATTGGATTGCCAATCAAATTGTTCCTTGTGGGATAGGCTTAACGAGCTGTCTATTTTTTGTGCTTAATAGTGAGGTCAGAATCTATAATCCTTACTATTTACACAGCTGTCCTACATCAAATAAGATTTCGTTTCAAATAATTCATTTGTTTCTGTATGACCAGAAACTGTTGACTATGATGCATTTAAATTCCTTACCTTCAACTCCTTAGTCAGTAAGTAAGTTACAATGGTTGTGAGAGAAGAGAAGAATGGTGCCAAGAAGACGCACACATTCCTAATGTCTATAGTGATATTCAGGAACTGCATTATGTTGTATAGGGTCGCTGATGTCACCATGAGGCCAGGGTATATGGTACCTGTAAGAAAAAATACAACAAAATGTATATGTCACTGTAAAATTGCAATCTAACACTTTTTATCTTGATAGATTGTAAACTGTTGACAGATTGTGAACTGTTCAATGTTCTGAGTTTGATAACACTGAGTTTAATTTTTGAAATATTCGTTGTATTTACGGTTTCTTGTCTCTTTCTTGTAGGTTAGGTTAGGGTTCGACATAAATAACCAGGTAGTGCCTTACTTACACTTAGGTTCTATCGGGTTAATATACCTAACAGATTGCAATTTACTGAAAAATAATGTATTAAAATGTAATCTTTCAACAGTTTACAATCTCTCTAGATAGATAACAATCTAACGGTTTTCACAATCTTAAGGTGACATATATGTATATAGCCTGACCAGAAAAATAAAACATCTGCTCAGGGGCACCACTGCTACCATACACCACCACTGCTAGCAGCAGTGGTGGTGCTAGGTGTTCACGACCTTTCCCTTAACCCTTCCCTGCATCCATTAAATATAGAATTCGCGCGCAACTGTGGAGGTGTCGAATTTCGCGAGCGCCGGCCGGCCCGCGCAATATAAATAAACATATCTCATATTACGTACTAAAGCTATGTAAACAAAGTATGTCATTCAAATCGTTATGAACTATAGCTATAGAGTATAGATTAAAATTAAAAAGCTCTTCTTTATGGTTAACACAGAAAAATAACAAAAATAAATAAAAAATGACCCCCTTTTAAAAATTAAAAACTCAGAAAAATATACACTTTTAAATCCAGTATCTTTGTTTGAACTCGATGGTTGTCTCTATGGTTAGTCATTTTAGAGTAAAAACACATGAAACAAAGACTCTTTTCCATTTTATAACAAAAACAAAAAAAAAGAAAAAAAATATCAAATTACAAGTGGTGTCCTCCTCGCACGAAATTTCTACCCATAGATTTATTTCATTGAGTAGGGCCCCCAAAAAAATCCCAGTGTGTCCTTGTCTATCATAGTAGGTTTTACCAAAGTTTGAAAAGAATAGAGACAGTATGGTATTTGTAAGAAATATAAACGTGCCGCATCTGATGAAGCGCGTGGCGTCCATACTAGATCGATCTTAATCAGACCAATCCGCAGTTACTCGGTAATGTTTTGCAGCGCTACTTTTGAGCGATCCACAGGCGAAAGGTTAACTAATTTTGATCAAATTTGGCACAGCAGTGCATTTCCTTATCCTAGAAAATCAAAGGGTTCCCACAGGATTTTTAAAAATCTAAATCGACACAGACATAGTCACAGGCATTAGCTAGTTTAAAATAAGTAAATATACAATAATTATTGTACAGTGTGGCCTTGGTGGTGAAAAACACTTGCCAGATTTATGACAGCATAAAGATTGAAAAATTATTTTACACATTATAGTATGATCATAAACATAATATGTGATAAGAACCTTTTAATATATAAATACTTACCACCAATAATACGTCCCAATGGATACCATGCTTGATCATCAAACCAGTTGTGGAAGTTGTAAAAGCCTTCCTCAGTGAGGTAGCGTGTTGTTCTGTAGTTGAAGTACGGGTCAAACTCGTGTATAACACTCTCAAAGCGTAGGACGGAAAACAGGCGTGTTGCAAATGCTAAAAAAATATTTTTTTCAATAAGTATCTATTTTATTTTGTTTGTCAGGTTCAATACCAATAGGTAACTAGTTTTTGACCTCACATCAATACTAATATTATAAATGGCAAAGTGTGTCTGTTAGTCTGTCTTCTACGCTTTCCAGGCCTATCTTCTCTACCGATTTAGATGAAATTTGGTACAGGGGTGGTAGGTTGCCCCCTGGGGAGGGGCATAATTTAATATTAAATAAATGCTTGCAAAAGCATATCTCTTCACGCCCTTATAGCCTATAAAGTAAGTACAAAATATTAGTATGTAAACATGCATAGAACTGATCCTTTTAGACAAGTCTCATTGCTTTACAAAACAAGGAACACCAGAACTAATATTTAATTTGCCAAAACAAGCCGTTTATCGGCTATTTAAAGATGAAAATGGTTTGTCAGCATGCTTGTCGCCATTCATGTCGACTACGATACAACCACGTAATCTAAACGAAAAACATACACTACACTGCTATAACTTTGTTTACATAAATAAATACTATGTGTTTATTAAAGAAATACAGGAATAATCGTACTTTAGCATGGTATACTCACATAAAATAGCTGCCATTGATAAAACAGCTAATTTTATAAATGTGAGTTGTTTATCAGACGCAATCTGCGAGAGCCTCGCCTTACTCTGCGTTTCCACAGTCATCTTGCTTGATTCTCACTTTTCTGGTAGATTTAATTGTAAGTACATAAATAATAACAATTCAAGAAAATTTTCGCCGGCAACCTATTTTTCTTTTTACCGAATGAAGAACTTTTGAAGTTTTGACGCGTTGAATTTCTTGACGTGACATTGCATGAATGACAGTTGGTGAGCGGCGTGGCAAATAATGTTGCCATTTTATACCAAGCAAGAAATCCTCGAAATCATTTTCTCACAGATTTCGATTTTAAGGAGATTCTGGTGGGATAATTTTGGGAAATAGTGGTTAATCTATAGATAACCCTCCCAAAAGTAACTAACCTAATCATCACTATTCATCACTTCATGAACTTACAGGTGGGTTACTATGAGCTCTTAAAGCAGGACAGAAATTGAACTGCACTAAACTTGAGGGCACTCAGTTAGGCAGATACTGCTGTGAAGTGTGCTGCAGTTCAATTTCTGTACTGCTTTAAGAGCTCATAGTAACCCACCTGTGGTCTTCTTCTTCTTTTCTTTTCTTGGCCTGTGATCAATATAATTATGGGGATTCCCGCTTGATCCGCAGGGCGATCGCTTATCTTCTGCATCAATCAATGTTACAGTATCAACGGTTGTGATTGGCTGATTTATGGTATCCTTGCTGCGTCAATGGATTTTGTCCAATAGTGGAAGAGTATTAACCAATCAGAGGTGATTGCGATGTAACAATGATTATGCAAAAGATACGCGGTCGCCCTGCCGCTTGATGGATTCAAGTACTACGTATACTTATTAGTTCCATGGATGGATTATTCACAAATACCTTGGAATTGGATGTCAAGTGTCAACTGTCAAGTGTCGACGAAATTGAAAATTGAAAAAATACTTGCTTTTCATTACGAATTCTTTCATTTTCGGTTTTTTCGAGAATCTAGTCACCATTCTTCGCCTCGCTCCGTTTTCCTTAACCAAGACTGACCAATTGACCATTACCTAAAATAACATGTACCTTGCGGATACATTCATCATTAGAATCTAAGTTTTAATGTATTGGTGATGAATTGTCTCGGAAGTCCTCTAAAGTCTGAATTGATCTGAATCTATCAATAACCAATTGAAACAGTGAAACATTGTTCCAGTTCAGTGTTAATTTGCTAGTTTTGTGTGTTATATGTGATGTCTGACGGAGATCCTTCGCTTGAAGAGGATGTTCCGAAACCTTTGTTAGAAAAGCCGGAGGAGAATGTGTTTACACCTAAGATAGCGACTCCTATCTTCGCTGGGACTGTGAAACTGCATCACAGGCCCTCGGACTCTGCGGAAACAGAGTCCTTTTTATCCGAGGCCCAGCGCAATGACCTCGCGTTCGAACAGCTATTCCAGGGTGGGGATGGAGCGTTTGAAGTCGTAAGTAGTATATAGAGTTTGTAGAAGTTTTAAATGCATGTACAGACCATGGTTTAAACGCAAAAGACCACATCACACCATTAAGCCGTCAATTATGTAGGTATATGCTTGAAAATCCATAACAGCTTAGCAATTACATTTCTTCAATAATAATATAGATAATTTCAATAGCAGAGATTTAAGAAATTTATGGTCATCACGGGCTTTCTTGCATTAAAAGTGCCGGTCGTCTATCGCGTCATGCTTCCCTGAACGACATCATCCGTAGGTCTCTTGCCACCGCTAAAGTGCCTGCAGTATTAGAGCCAAATGGCTTGGCACGCAGTGATGGTAAGAGACCTGACGGGATGACTCTGGTTCCGTGGAAGCTAGGAAGGTCGCTTGTTTGGGATGCCACATGCGTGGATACGCTGGCGTTGTCCCACTTACAGGCGACCTCCATGGCGGCGGGGGCGGCGGCCTCTAATGCAGAAAGAGCCAAGAGGTGCAAATATGAAATTATAGAAAATAATTTTATTTTTGTGCCTTTTGGTGTTGAAACCATGGGGTCGTGGGGCGAAGATGCTAGATCCTTTTTTAAGGATCTATCTTCTCGTCTCACGGACTCCACAGGTGACCGGAGGGCTGGCAGTTATCTCGGCCAACATATAAGTTTGGCTATTCAGCGAGGTAACGCAGCCAGCATTCTGGGCACATTGCCTTATTGCAGTGGAATAGATGATATTTTTAATGTTTAGTTTTTAGTTTCCTTTTTTTTTTTTACTTTAGATTTAATTTAGATTTTAATTTTTCATGTATATATTTAGTACCTATTTAATGAATAAAAATTTGAAATCTTAAGAAATTTATATATTGATATAGGAATAGTTCCTTGTATGATTCATTGAGCTAGTATTTCATTACAGTTTTTGGTATTGGTATACTCGAAATTGAAAGAGTTTTTCCTAAGTTGTTATTGACGACTGGGAATGGTGATGTCATGTTGTTTTCCCTATTGTTTGCATATTTCTTAGCTGTGCGTTAGATGGAAGAATAAAATCCTATTAGTCATGGCTTTGCATAGATAGTAAAATGTTATTTTATTTGTATTTCCTATGAGGCCTCATTGCTTCATTAACTAATTACAGTCATGTTTATTCCCTTTGTTTAAAGGCTTACCAGTAAAAACAATATAACACCTCTTGAATCTAGAATATTGCTTGGATACAGGTACTTTACTTTAGATACAGTGCCGATTTTGATTATTAATGCAGTTTTTAGTAAGTTTTTTACAAACTCTTGTAAACTAATAGGTATACAGTAGAAACTTTATTTTAATTTAACCGGCACTCACCACTCACCAAAGATTTGGAACATAATTATCTTTTGTTTTAATTCTCATATCTAACATGTTACCCTTTGTTTTGATGATTAGTAGCCCTATTCTCTAAATCTGTGCCTATCAAAAATTGTTTGCCACATATTTTTTTTATCTATTGTAGGTTTGCTAAGAAATGTTATTTTTATTTTGTCTTATCGAACCTTCAATGGATAAAGAATATATGTCAATGGCTTTCATTTTTTGATAGAGATAGGGGGGCTGGTAGGTTAGAGAAGAGAGTAAAGCCTGAGCAGACAACTACAGCAGCATTGTGTTGAATCATATTGCAGCTTTAGTTCCATATACATATAGACTGGACTTGTTGTACTTTGGCACACTGCTAATCGACGCAGTTTCATAGTAAATAGATAGTGAATTATTGTGATTCAATTCAACTCCATTTGGTGATCCTAGTGGATGCCAGCCTGTAGTAAAAATATATATATTTTTTTTTTTTAAATATATAGGCTAGCGCTTGGCTGCAATCAGACTTGCATGCAAGAGGTGATGGAGCCTAAGGTGGTGAACAGACCAAAGACAAGCACAATTATTCCTTGTGGTAAATTACTTCTTTTTGGTATATTCGAGACTACAATGATAAAAGTAATATTATTGAGTAATTTATCTATGAACTTTGATCTTGCAAGTTCCAGATACAGTGCTGTAATTGCAAAGGTCCCATTTACAGCCTTAGCCAATATAAGTACCTACTAACTTAGTTTTTATAATGATTGTGTCTGATCTGTTTATCTACGCAAGCATTACTATTACTTCATCTGTTCTGCTCTCTCTGCTGCAAACCTATGCTTACTGTCTTAAGCTATTAACATATTTCATTTTTAATTAGGTTCATTTCCTTTTTAATTCTTTTTTTTTTGTTTGAAGTAAGTATATTACTTAAGTATTTTATAAGTAACACTAGCTGAAACCCGCGACTTCGTCCGCGCGGATTGAGGTTGTTTCATTCCCGCGGGAACTCTTTAATTTTCCGGTATAAAAAGTAGCCTATGTGTTATACCAGACTATAATCTATCCCTGTGCCAAATTTCATCCAGATCCGTTCAGCCGTTCTGGCGTGAAAGAGTAAACAAACATCCATATGTATACTCACAAACTTTCGCGTTTATAATATTAGTAAGATTTCTTTGTTTGTCTTCAATTATATTATATGAAACTTGAGAATACAATCCTAGATAATTTCCGCATCTACAGCATCTGGGTGGATTTTGGTTTTAAAGCTACACAGACAAAGTTACAGGCATCAGCTATTAATACGCCAAGTCAACTGAAAGGTAAGATGAGAAATTCAGCACAAATAAAAGTGTTAATTTCTACTGATTTCACACTCAAGTTTTGTCGTAGTTATATAATTATGTTAAAAAGACAAATACGTAGAGATACAACTACGCGCCTACCCATGGCGCAAAGCCGATTCATGATTGCGACAAAAAATAAGCTTTATTTCTTTTGGAATAAAGGTGGTAGCGCCTAGGCCAAGCCGCCGTGTTTCACAGGCGCGGCATGATTCGTTTCCAGTAACTAACTATACCAATTTGAACGTTAAGTCGAAGTACATAAAGCTTATTTTAAGTAGATATTTTAACAAAAAAAAGCCTCACTCTACTCTAAGTTACGGCCGTACAGGCGGCTATATATGAATCGGCCTTATCTTGTACAATAGTTAGGTATTTCTCTTTAAAAATCTTTTCGGTGGCCGTACCGTACCGGATGGCCCCATTTTCGCACTTTGCGTAGACTGTAGAGGCAAAAGGCGCAAGATAAAACTGCTTTTCCAACCCACGACGTAACTGTAAACCTGTTTCAACTCACTCATATCGTTAGCATACCTATATCCTTTCAAATTTGTTATAAATGTTTTCCTCCTGACGGTTAAATGACTAAGTATTTAATTACGTAACTTTGACACACGTAAATACATTGTGTACATAATATATTATCTGATGATGCTAAGAAGATCCATGATATAAATACATATCTCTAAAAATAGTGAAGTCAGTTCAATAGTTATATGTGTTTTCTATTTTATCTGAGATAAGTCTTAAATGAGTTAAGGCCTTATCTTTTTAATTATTATCGAATGGATAAAAGATATAAGAATACTTAGGCGCTGATGCATCCTACTCCTACACATTATAAGATCTTCTTGTTACTAAGACATCATCCATGCTAGCTCTGTAGATCAGAAATCGTATTTAGTTGTATTCCACAGACGATTCTGATCTTACTTATTTGTATCGTATCATTCGGAATGAGTTACTTATTTGTATCGTTTCAATTCGCTAAAAAGCTATCTTAAGGAGATTTCCCCCCGAAAACAAAAAAAAAAAAAGGATAATAGTACATTGTTCACCGAGGGGAGAAAGTGACCGATTACTACCGAGGGTGTAGTTTGAGTCCCGAGGCGTAGCCGAAGGGCCGCAATACACGCGAGGTAGGAATCGTACTTTCTACCGAGTGATACATAGTGCTTTATACTACACCTGCGAGGAAAATAAGCGATAATAATTATTAATTAGTGATTAAACGAACTTACAAAGTGAAGTTCTATCATAATTAAATGACTCGCTTCATTCGAAGCTTCACTATCAAAACTAGACTAGGTACATTTTGAGGATTATTTCAATATAGATTTCGATATCGACAATCGACATCGACATCGACAATCGATATCGACAATCGACTACCATATCGACAATCGACATCAACACTGATATCGACTATCGATATCGACTATCGATATCGACATCGATAGCGACAATCGACAATCGACATCAACACTGATATCGACTATCGATATCGACATCGACATCGATAGCGACAATCAACAAAGATATCGACTTTGACAATCGACATCGACAATCAACATCGATACATCGATAGCGACAATCGACATCGATATTGACAACCGACCACGACATCGATATCGACAATCAACATCGATATTGACAATCGACCATCAAAATCGACATTGATATCGACAATCGACATCCACCATATTTGACTTTTGTATGTCAAATATTATGGTGAAGCTGCTTCTAATATTATATGCATATATAAGGACATACCCAAATTCTCAACGTCCATATACCTAATTTACTTAAAATTAAAAAAAACAGCGCGTTAGAAATGGATTTTCATATAGTTTTTCTCCCCGCTTAGCACGTTAGAAATGAAATTTCATACATCTTTCCCTCCCGCATATTTGGTTTGTAGCAATGACGTACTTTCTACCTCGTTTTTAAAAAAGAATGAAGGTACTTTCTGAGCGGGTGTAGTATAAAAGCTATTTATTATGGACTAGGGCAATACTCACATTTTGCACCCCAAACATCTCTATAACTATGACATATTTAGTACTTAATGGGCATATGATGTGCAGTGAAGAAACAATGACAACAAAACCCCTACAAAACCGCGAGGAAAAGACAGACGGTTAGACCTCACCTACCCAGACTTAGCCACATGGTTGGCGAAAATAAATGACTATGACAGAGCTTAAAGACAACATCTTGGTTATGACATAGACAGCCCAGGAATGAAAAGGCGCTTAAGTACAAGGAGGCGGATGCTGAATGAAATCGGACAAGAGCAAGAAGATAAGAATGATACCTTGGTGTATCACTAAAATCTTCCTGAAAGTACGTAGATCACGATAGTGAAATATCCGCAAGCTACGAAAATGTTATCTATACCATTCGAAAGAGCTAAAAAACTGTATCGGACTGCATTCATGCAAAGTTCATTTTGAGCAAAATGTCCCTTACGCCAATTTAGATTACGGTCGACGATACTTGATATAGGTAGGGGTCGAATACAGAACCTCCTTTTTGAAGTCAGTTAACAAGAAACTTCCTCTCGCGGCGCCCATGGTTAAGTTGATGTCTTTTGTCTTAAAAGTTAGGTAAAGTTCTCATAATGTGCAGGAGTTCTAATGTCCCACGACCGGTAATCAAATACTGATGAATCAGCCTTTGTACCGAGACATGATACTGCAAGGTCAGACGTTAGTTTCTTGTGTTTTTTCGCCCGAACAACAGTACTTTTTGAGTCACGGCCGCGATATGATGCTTGCGAGGAGTTTCATAGAAGTGATGTGTTACGTTTTGTACGATGTCGGCAGGAACCGCGTTTTGAGAACACGAAGACGGCGTGTTAGGTGCGGAAATTTTAAAGTACGCTGTTGACAATTAAAATGTTCCATGATTATGTCGATAAAAAATGTACAATTGCCTAGTATGAGATACTTTTGGACACTGTATCTACCTACGAGTAATATTAAGTAAACAGCGCGACGCGTCCATGTAGGTACAGCAGTAATCTCATAAAGTGATGTACGAATTAAGTTATCCCAAGTGGTGGTTAGTGGTTTTTTTCGTGGAAGGGGATGATACCAACTATCTGAGCTCTACATTGAGTCACGAGTATCATTATTGCGGCTCGCAAAATCGCGTAGAGTAAGCTAATGGTGTACTTACTAGTGGTTCGGCCCGAACTAAAACCTTACCTTTTGTGAGTTAAGACTTTGAGATACCTGTTCTGTTTTAATTTCAAACTCTTTTATCGTGGAACGGGATGATAGTAACTCTGAGCTCTTCATCGAGTCACGAGTGTCATAATAGCGGCTCGTGAGTCGTGATCACCATCACGTAGAGTAAGCTAATGGTGTAGTACTCGTTTACTCCTCGTTCGCCCCGAATTGAAACCTTACCTTTTATGAGTTACAGTTTTTAAGCTACCTGCTCTGTCTTAATTTCAAACTGTCGGCCTCCTAACAAAGCACAATCGTAAATTTTTGGCAAAACGCTCTATTTTTCTTTCTTATTATACCTAACCCGAGTCCACTCCTAACACCGGTCATATCAACAGCGCGACGTTTTTTTTAAATCTATTTGATAACGGGACTTTATTGGTGATTATGTCGCCCCCCCCGTGAAAAATCACTTTTTATAAGCGCAGCGTCGCGCGTCGTAGATAAGTTGTCATTTCATCGGCTTCTTTGACATGGTCAAATTACCGACAGTCAACAGCTAGTCATGTTTAAAGGGTTCCGCCCACGTCAGGCAATTGGTGACCGATGTTTGTCGGCAAAAAATTGCAGATTCCAATATTGAAACGCTCACACTCAACGAAAGGTCGGTCTAAAACAAAATCGCTCGATTCGATTGTCGCTGGAAAATGAAAAGCTCGGACGTTGAACCTATTAGAAAAAAGAGCCCGTTTAGTAAAATTACTATGGGTACTAAACATGTAAAGTGATAATACAAACTTCATTGTATTCTTAAAGTGTTATTTTTATAGTAACCTATTTAGTGTCGCTAATTTTTTACACTGCGAAAAACTTCCGCGCGATTTTGAATCTTGCGATTTACTTTTCCGCGTACGAATTTTGCCTACCACGCACTGCGAATAAATCGAATGCGGTGAGCGTCATACTGCATACTGCAAAATATTCGCGCGAATATAATTCTTACCGCGCCGTGTGTATCAAGCCAGAGATATTTTTTCGCGCGAATTATCACAGCAATTGCGTATACTTATGATTTCTGTGTAAAGTTATTCGCGAGGATTTTTCCGTAGTGCGGGCCTAGTCTAAATGTGACAAGGTCGAAAGATAATACTTAGCTTATCGTTTAATTAGCTTAGTTTACAAATATCGTTAGTGCTAATTACTAATTAGGTACCCACCTACCTACGTTTAAAAGTGGTATCGACGAACTCCATAACTACTAAGCACCGCACATTACAAACAAGATTTTTTGATGCGAGTTGTAGCCTTTTGCTTTCAGGTCAGTTTGAGACCACCAATTTTTGTTCGTTTCGTGTGGATGGATGGATAGATAAATAATTCTTTATTACCACACAATAAATTACTTAAATAAGAAGTTAAAGATAGACAGATAAAGTCTTTATTGCCTTACATAACATAGAACTAAATTATGAACAAAAAACAAAACAACGCGTGCGCAAGGGAGGTCTTATCACTAAAACTGATCTTCTCCAAACAACCCTTTTCTTAAGGAACTTTAAGAAAGGGCGGAAAAGTGCAACAATAACTTTACTTGCTATAAGGTTGATAGTAAAATAAAAAGTGCGAAGCCAGACCGCGTAGGCAAACCTTTTTACTGGAATGAGAGATATATATGTATATTGTATATATGTCTTATTGTAATTATGGTAAGCAGTGCTTTTAGGCCTCTATGATCAGCACGCCAATGTGTGCAATTAATGTGTAATCACTGGCAACACTGGCATGTGTGGTTGACCCGCTGTGTTGTTTGGGGCAGGCGGAGAAGACGCCGGAGCGGATGGCGGACATGCACGCGATGTCCGTGCTCAGCACCTACCCGGACACACTGTCGCAGGACATGAACACTGACAGGTGAGTTGTGTGTGCGTATAGTCCGTGTCACGAAATCCCGCGGCAACTAGTGGAACTATATAACTATAACTATATTCTCTATCCAACTATTTATTTTACTTTTGACATAGCACACCTATGATATTTCGTAATTATTGACAGGCAGCCATCGGCAAAAATATGCAATACTTCATAGACTGAGTTTTTTTTTTCATAATAGTGAAACGATGTTCCCTTTTATCCGATATTTCGTAACTCGTATCTCTATCTAGTAATTACCAGTAAGAATTTCCTTGTCAAAATAATCACGAAGCTTCAACACAAACTGTCCTTTAAGCACAATAATAATGTCCTTTTAACCCACATCGTTGGCGATGGATGGTTTCTATGACCTGCCTGGTTGATGTACATTTACTATATTGTTTTACATAAATGATTTATTTTAATACATTAACGCTGAGTTGCACGAAACAATTTGATAAATTTAAGTGTTGATTAAACTAATTTAATCACAAGACTTCATACAAATCTTGCACTTAAATTAGTTTAACTGCCACTTAAATTTTTGAATGTGTTTCGTACAACTCAGCGTAAGTCATTTAAACGCTTGGGTATGTTTATAAAATAGTAAAAAATGTTGAGCAAAAATAAATATATCAATGTGTTAAAACTTCTTCATAGATACAGTCGATTGTTATCAAAAATCGAATCAGTAAGGCGTTAGAGCATCTTTGACTCGAGCTGTCAAAAGTAAAATAAATGATTGGCCGCGGTATGCGACTATTAGCGCCGCCTCTAGGAGACTTCTCCATGACACGACTATAGCTGCACCAATGACGTCACAAACTGTTAGGTTCGTAGCAGCATGGCAGCATGTTCTCACTCTCACTAATCCGTTTCTCTTTCTGTTACATGATATTCTTCGGTATAGTAAAATTCGGTGTTGTAACTGTCAGCCAAACAATATGATTGCGCCTACCTACCTGTTGAGTTAAGCAGGATGATTGACGTATCACGTATCAATGTTTAGGGAGGGCAGATCCAATTGAAATTTAAGTACTTAACTACTTACTGAGAGAGTATTAGTGTACCTAATTTGAAAATTGGGCTCGAGGGGCGAAGAATTTTCTATATCCGCTCGGTGGGTATGGCATTTTTTTAAAACTAACAAGACTACGAAACGTAGTTAGTAAACAAAGATTTTAACAAACAAAGATTTATTATTTTGTTCTAACTGCTTGGTACTATAAAATACCTTAACTATAAGAGGGCTGCATCGGAACAGATTACCGCACTAGTGTTCAAATGAATATTATTGCACTTCTTTGTAAGCTAATAACTGAGCGGTAATATTTTTATCGCCGTAGGGTGGGAAAACTCAACTTTATTTTTATTTTGTTTATTAATCTGTAATCAACAGCGTTTTTACATATTAATTTACAGTTATCTCTTAAAAAACTAAAATAAGGCCAAAAAGATTACATAATTATTATACAATTATTAAAATAAATAGGTAGGTACATAGAGCTTAAAGTTAAAAGTTAAAAAAAAGTTATAGTTTTAATAGCAGTGAAGTAAGTAACTTTACGAGCAATTGTAATCAAATTAATGGTTCGTTATGTTTCCATTCTGTGAAATACTGCAAAAAATCCAGTAGGAAGTCCGTTGCTGTTGATATTTTGTAGATTTGGCATTGATCTTAAATGTACAACTAGTGGCAAGGTAACAGAATAATATATGGACTGAACCAGATTGCCTTTAAATATTGTGAAAAGATTTGCCAATTGCGTGTAGGAAAACTTGATTTAGGTGTTAGGTTCTGGGGATACTGTTATGTAGGCATATAGTGCGAAAAAATTGTTTAAATGTACAAAAATAAATAAAATTACTGTAGCCATTCTCTTGCATTCATATTTTTTAAACAATGGTTCTCAGCCGAATACTTAATTTACTGCGTTTAATATTCTAATATCCATTGTTTTGTGATGTCATTTGTTTTTGGTTTGTAGTTTGTAAGCGTAATCGGTCACCCGGTGTCGGTAATATGTTCGTTTGTTGAAAAGCTAACACACATAGACGCGGCCGTTGCGCTGCTATGCTAGGCCGTTTTCGTGTGTGGAAGGAGGATAAATTATTAATACTTAGTGCGTCAGGATTAGGCGATAGTAAACTAATGTGCGACAAGCTTTAACCCGTGCTTTAACCTTATCATTACGACCCCGTTGCCCGAACTAATGAGGTGATAAAAAAATAACTAAGTACTACTTCATAAAAATTGTAACAGTTTGTTGTATGTGTACTAAGTGTATATTATGCCATTTTTGTTGTGTTGTTGACTAATCTTTTTGTTTTAAATTAAACTATGTAAGCATTTTTTAAAAATATTGTGCGTAGCGCTCGACTGCATCTATCTACCTATTGATGTTTTTTTTTTTTAATCTTTGTTTTCTATTTATTCTATACCTACTAGCTGATGCCCGCAACTACGTCCGCGTGAATTGAGGTTTTTTGGTTTCCGCGGGAACTCCTTAGTTTTCCGGGATAAAATGTAGCCTTTGTGTTATTCCAGACTATAGGTAATCTATCTCTGTGCCAAATTTCATCCAGATCCGTTCCGCCGTTCGGGCGTGAATGAGTAACAAACATCCAAACATACATCCATACATCCATCCATCCAAACTTTCGCATTTATTATATTAGTATAGATATAGATAGAAGAATACTATAACTTTTTATTCGTATTTGATTTGATATTTGATAGATTGTATCATGTATGGTTCACACGATGTTGTATAAGAAACAGACGTTCGTACTTTGCGGAAATCCATGATACGCAATGAACAACAAGCTCATTTTGCTTATCTAATAAATCAGATAAATCTATATGCTACAGCTTGCAGCACTCATTTGCATGTAATCAGCGGACTCTATTCTGTGCTATGCACGATCCCTCCTCCTGCTACGAGTAGTACGCGTCATGTAGAAAGAGAAAGCAAGCACTTCCACCACGCAACATTACAAAAACCCTTCGAAACTCGATCTACTCACGTTATACTTAGACACTAGTGCATCTTGAAATGTTGATTCAACAAGGCAGAATTGCAGCGCCTTCGTCTGCTTGTACCTATCACAGAATAAGTAATCTTGTATTTAGGATTTTTATAAATCCTGCAGGGACTATTTTATTTTCCGGGATAAAAATTAGCCCATACCCGTCTCGGGCATACGCTATACATGTTATCTTTGTGCCAAATTTCGTCAAAAATGATTTAACGGATGGACCGTGAACTGATAATGAACGGACAGACCGGTAGACAAAGTGATTCGTATGTTTGATAATTTTAATATTGGATTAAGCTCGTTGCTCCTCTTGTGTTGTGCTTTACAAAATGTTACTATACTCTATACTAAAGAGTATAGAGTATTCTATTGAACTAGCTTTTATTTTGTATTTGACATCTCAGCTCATAGAATTACGGGAAAAGTGACACATTATTTTATAAATAGCCAAGTGATCTCTGCAGTCAGTACATTACCCTCATGATTGTTAATTATTGGATGGTAATTGATGACGTCGTTGGTTCAAGCTTGTTAATCAGTGTTTAAATGATGAGGGCCTTCTCCTTTGTTCTCTCGAAACCGGGTGGTAAACATTTTATTATGTAATAGCACAGAATAGGTAAATAAAAGTCTGACTTCGTGAAGTTAAGGATGAAGACGTTGAAGCGTGCGTCTGGACCAGATAGCACAGCACGCTTAGAGATTGACTCTATACCAATAGAGTTATCCAGCTCTCATCAGAAATAGTACTACAAGAAATGTTTGAACAGTAGGTTGTGGTCGAGTTGACAAAAAAGAACAGAGCTTAAGACTTGTAGATGATAGCGATATTTCTTTTGTATGTGATCTTTAGATCTAAAACTATATAGACAAGGCTAAATCTAGTGCTGTTTTATTTGAGTTGTGTAAAAAAATATGACGAAGGGAAGTGTAGCTCATAGCTGATATTATGATCTAAAGGTGAAGAAGGTTCGATTAGTAGTAAAAAATTATTATGGCTAATGATGGGTGTTTCGTTATAAAAATGAATCATAAAAATATTATGATTAATACTAATTTGAAAAGTAATAATTTAAGGAAACATCTACTTAATTGCTGAAAAAATAGCTTTTGACCCCTCTTTATTAATTTCGTCAGTGTAAGAATTTAGGAGAACTTTGAAAATCTATGAAATTTGTACTGGACTATATAGCCACGGTAAATATAAAATCTACTGTTGTGTAGACCTAAATTAAACGGAATCGATACACTGCGGCCGTAATGATTACAAGGTCATACTAATTGCTTAGTTTTTTGCAGTAAACACTCGCATAAAATCAATCAGATATAATATGATCAAACTGAACTTAAATTCTTAAAATATGACGTACTAAATGGTACCTTCTTTGTATTTTTGACGCGACTACTACTATTGCAGTACACATTATCCTAGAATTGGAGAATAAATACCTAAGTATAACAAAAAGAATTGGGGTTGTCACCTTTTTAAGGCAAATCCATACTTCCGAACGAATATTATGAACACGAAAGTGTGTCTGTCTGCTACGTGTTCATGGTCCATCTGTTCGGTCGTTCAAAGTTACAGAAATGGTTTGCATACCGGAGACATAGGCTGTTTTTTATCACGAAAAAAAAAGGGATTCTTAAAAAACGTAATTCAAGCGGGTGAAGTCGTAGGCATCTTATTCTAGTTGAAGAAAAAAACAGATATCGTGTGAATACTGATAGCATAAAATTAGAAAATGACCTCCTTTCTTCGTTAAATGTAATTAAACGCCAAGGTATACATACTGTATTTTTTGAATTAACCCAATGTTGGATAAGTGTTTATGTTTAACCCAGTAACGAACAAGCTAGGGTATCAATCGTGCAACAGTGTGTCCACGACTAACATTGCAGGGACAACGGCAGCGACGCCTCCACCAGGCCTGCGGAGGAGTGCGCGTGCGGCGAGCCCGCGGCGCCGGACGTCGTCAACAACAATGGCAAACCCGTCGCCAACCATTGCTCGTAAGTAGAGAGTACCCGGTGGACACACTCGAAGAAAACCTCCCTTTAAATATATATTGCAGTTGCGCAAAAAAAAAAAAAAGAAATTACCGCACTTGTGCTATAATAAAATTTTACCTATATATAACGGTATCTATTGGTGCGGTAATATTTTTGAAGAACATGTGCGGTAATCATCTACTTTACAGTTTTGTCAGCACTGTAATAAGAGTCAATTTACAACCAAATGTAATATGAAGTATTTATAACGGTCAAAGATTACATGCCTATCCGAGAAATCGCTTTGCGGGTACCAGCTCCAGAGCCCAAATATTTAAATTTAGATTTTTTTTAAATTCTAAAATTCTAAATTCCCTTTCAGTTTTATGCATAGGTTTCTTAGCTGTAATTATTATTCCAAAACGTTTATTAGCTAGGTTTTGCAAAATAATTTTATTATTAAAGTTAAGCCGAAAGCACGCGACTATAACTTTTTAGGGTTCCGTACCAAAATGGTAAAATGGAACCCTTATGGCGCGACTTTCTCCGTCTGTTTGTCCGTCTGTCCGTCTGTCCGTCCGTCACACTCGATTATTTCAGTAACTACCGAAGCTATCGACATGAAATTTGGAATAGTTGTGTATATTAGTGGCCCAAAGACACTGGAATTAAAAAAAATTGGAAATTATTTTTGTTCTTATTTAAAAAGGGGGAAAAATCGGAGGGTTGAAATTTAAAAGTGAGATAACTGTACTGTGTGGGGTATCATATGAAAGGGTTTACTTTGTACATTCTAAAACAGATTTTTAATTATTTTTAGTTATGATAGTTTTTGATTTATCGGGGAAAATGTCTAAAAAAATACCGTTCCCCCCCCTTATCTCCAATCGAAAATGAGAAAAAGAGTTTACCAATCGAAAAATTTGAAATAATTATGGTCAATAGGAATTTACGTATATTTTACAGGAAAACTATAGCCAATGCTCTAACTAGCATAGTTTTTTTTGATATTAACAATAAACCTCTACAAACAAAGTTAGTCTTGCGGTTCATTAACAAAGGTAATTATTTATTAATAATGGTACGGAACACTTCGTGCGCGAGTCCGACTCGCACTTGCCCGGTTTTTTGGAATTGTAATTGGTTATATAACCTAGTTTTTATATTAATTATTATAGAAAAAAAACTGGATATTACTGCGTTTACTGACTGTCTGTTTCTGATCTGATTATTATTAGTCTGTAGTCTATATTCTATAGGAATAATATCTTTCATAACAAGATTCTGGCTATGGCTCGGTGACGGCTATTCACCATGCATGTCGCATTGTTTAATTGTATATTTCTTAATTTTTTTACTATTATTGGTCAAGGGAAGTTGATACACCGTAAATCGTAATGCTGTTTGCATGTGGTAAAAACTTACCTATTTAAGTCAGGTACAACGTCTACGAATACGAAAAACAAGTTCCATTTAAATACATTCCACTTTTTTTTTTTTTTTGTAATATATCTACGTGTCTTTCTGAAACACCATTCAAAAAAAATTAAAAACTTGTAAAGTCTCCATTTTAGCCATCTGATATGCCCGGCAGACGTTTTCCTGCTCTGAACAAAGAACTTTATTGCTGTGCCCTCTACTGGGTCCAATTGGACCCACATAAACACACACAAAAAAATCCATTAAAATCTTTCTAGCCGTTCTGAAGTGATGCGCTTACATAAATACAGCAATTTATTTTTATTTATATAGATTTTTTCGCTTGTCTCACGACGGTGGCTCTGTTTTCAGGATAGTAATGAGTGGTATATTAAATAACCCCTCGCTGACTTTCAACGACGGAGTAAGATCTGTAGACTTCGTGTTAGTGTGGGAGGCCGCTAAAGATGACGCGACCACGCCGCAAGCATACGAAAGCAGAAAGGTCTTTGAGCGAAACCTCGAGAATGAAGGCCTGCAGTTGGAAAGAGAAGCGCCCGAGGATCTGTATGGATTGCACTTTATTAAAGTAATTAACTGTCATTTATTAATAAATAAATCACATAAGAAATGGGTAGTGATCGTTGCCATGATCTTTATGGGAATAAAGATCACATGTTCAAAATCAGCTGTCTTAATCTTAGGTTTTTGAATAAAAAAACTCGTGCACGAATCTGCTTATATTTTTAATAGTACTGTTTACGAAAGAGAGTTCTAGAAAAGAGAGAAAGGGTATATTACTTTTATGTGTTACATGAGAAGTAAGATTTTTATTATTATTTAAAATAATTATATTAAGACACTATTAAAGAGGAACATCTAGGGACATATTGAAGTTCCTCTAGGGAGTCTAGGCCAAGTGATTAATTTTATACGCCACTTATGCCGCACCTTATTAAAAGGCACTTACCCAGTTAGTAATTAAAATTGAAATTAATATTTATTATAGTAGAGTTCTATATTTAACATGAAGTCCATTCAATATACCAAAGAAAGGAATAAATTCATGTTTTAAAAGTAAGTATAATTATTAAACCCATATAAACTATTATGAAATGTATTATGAAATGTAATTACAGATTAAGTATGTTTATATTTTTTCAGATTCACGCACCACTTTCAGTACTTAGAGATTATAGTGAAGTTCTCAAACTTAGGATGCCTATGAAGGTATGTACTATACTATTATATTTTGTAACTTTAATATTTCGCACACTAATTTGATGTCAGTCTTTATTATGTTAGTGTAATATTTTAAGCTTAGCGTGCAACATAGCAAAGTAAAAATGTAGTACGATCAATATATTTCATGGTATATTGATTACAATAATCATATAATACTAATATTACCAAACGATTTTCTTTGTTGTGTGTAAAATTGTGCGCTAGTCTTAAAATATAGTATGCTATGTTCTCCAAACATAAATTGTTGTTACTGTGTAGCCCCTTGAGCTTTTAGAAACTTTTCTGTTATAATCTTAAGTAAAATATAATATATTATATTTTATTTTTGATTTCTCTATTTTTATTATTCTTTATAAAATTAAGTTTCTTCCTGCCATTTACTAAAGAAAATAACATTCAAAAAGTAACAAAATTATTGTATAAAAATAATTGTAAAAATATCGCATTGATGATAATTATAAAATATACTTGTACTACAAAATTACTTGAAAATAATAACTTTACCGCACGAGTGTTGTAATCTTTTTGTGGAGTGCGATAATACACATATGCCGCAAGTAAAAATACCTCTGACCTTGAACATGCGATTTATGTAACTACTTAATTGTATGAAGTAAGACGCGATTACAGTATAACCAATAATCTTTACATAACTCTATATAATCAATAAACTCGTACATAGACACATCCCCTCCATCAGGTTATCCCGGCCAGAAGTCTTTTTACATGACGCCAACTGTATAATCGTGTGTACGTTCGTAGGAATGCAGTAAGATACGCAAAGGTGGGCGTACGAATGCAATACTGAATGCTGCGATGTATATGTCGAAGGTATGCGGCTGTCGTGACTACGGATGCGTACATACATATGCTTTTCTAACATTTTACATAGCTTGGGGTGGAGTGGCGCTATGTAGATCCCATCGACAGCTTTTTGGTGGTATTTTTGCTTTTGGTGTTGGGTCATTATTGTTGTAATCAATCATCTATAGTTAAATAATAATTTTAGAAAGATAGCTGAAAGGCTTTGCTAAGCGAAAAGTTGGATTTATGCGAACTAATTTTCGTTGTACATAGTAGTTTCAGCTGCTAAAATCTAAGCAAAATAGGAAAATGTTGATAGTGACCTTTATGTATGTAATGCTAAAGTCTAAAATAATGGCATATCATGGCATGTACTAAAATTAGTTGTAACCATCAGTTATAGTTTTAACTAAACTAGATAAACATTATTAATGCTTTACAGTGATTCTCGTTTAAGCTGACCCGACTCGTTGATCTTGCTATTACAACTATTTTTATGTAATTTTATAATGTGGATAAATTGATATAACATAAATAGTAGTTTCAACAGAATAGCTATAGTAGATTTCAACGATGTAAGACAATATTTGTTATGTGTTTAATTTTTGCATGTACTTGATTATATGGTTGTTTGTGGTTTAGCAATAGTGTTCATGTTGTGGGTCTATAGCATAACTGTACGTTACGTGCTCGTAGTGATCGAAGCTGTCATATCAGTGTAGTTTTGCAGGGAATGGCCATAATTTGCCATACATTTGCTAGTAAACTGGCTCTTATATCACTGATGTTAAATTTTTAGTTTAATTAATAGTTTAAGTCGACTATTCCGGCTTTAGCCAGATTTAAATACTTGCGCTTTGAGATTAATTATGTATTTTGCGTCCTTGCATCATAAATAGCAATTATTGCACACTATTCCAAAATAGTGTAGTGAAATAACAACCCACTTTACGAACTAGTTAATGTATTGCAAATTATTTTAAAAGAAAAAGAAAATAGTTTAATGAGTTTATTAAAATAAAAACTTAAAATACATCAAATTATATATTATGTACTTTTTTCTATTTTATGTTCAGATTTAATTTCAAGTTTATCCCTTCAATTTTTCAAGCATGACGTACCAATCACTCGTTTTATAAAATGTGACTAAAAATAAGCATGAAAATAATATAATGATATAATAAATAATATAATTTTCATCCATAATTTTTATTTAGGACTCATAAACATTGTTAACGAAATATTTTTCAGTTGTATCTAACCCTTCCTAAATTGTTCAAACTAAACTGAACTTTAAGCCGTTGTTTTAAAACATCATTTCCAGTTTTCAGCTCTCAAGGACGTGCACGAAAAGACGAACAGTCTCATAGACAAGATAGACGGCTGTTGGGACAACTTCATGTCGAAAATCAGGGTCGATCCAAACATGTTCCCGGAAAGATCACATCGACTCACCGCTATTTATTCTAAGGATAAGGAGTATTTGTAAGTTCTTTATTTATTTGATTAATTTATTGATAGAAAAAGTAGCCTATGTCCTTCCCCGGCATGTAACCTACTTCTATTCTAAATTACATCAAATCGTTTGAATTACTCTCACATTTATAATAATAGAAGCTGATGCCCGCGACTTCGTCCGCGTGGAATAAGTTTTTTTAATTCCCACGGGAACCCCTTATTTTTCAGGGATAAAAGTAGCCTGTCACTATCCAAGTCCTCGACTATACCCATGCAAAAATCACGTCGACAGAGCAACAGAGCACAGTTGCGTAATTGCACAGACAAACCAACAAACAAACACACTTTCGCATTTTTAACATTAGTACGATTAGTATGGATTTCATATAACTAAAGTTGTTTATGGCTATTTCATCCATCATCATAGCTATTACTCTACTATCTGTAAACTGAGGCACGGCACATAGGCACATAGGCATATATTAAACTATCCTGCCATATTCGTACGTTTTCATCTAACACGGCATCGCCTCTTACCATAGATAAAAAAATAGAACCTCTATGCTCCCCAGATTCGACACAGGATCAGAATGTTTCTGGACGCCGTCCATTCGTTCTCGTATAGTACAGTTCATATTGGATCGCAAGAAATTCTCCGACTCGCCCGGCGATGACTTCGCGTTTGGAGTCGCTCGGCTCATTGCTGATAACGCGTACAGCGCCGCTTACCCGCTGCATGATGTAAGTTAGACCTTAACTGCAAAGTTTTAAAGCTCAAGTTTGTCCATAAATCAATCTACAACCAGTGTTCCAGACGGAAAGGTATATTTCGCTACCTAGTACCAACCCGCTGCATGATGTAAATTGAACCTTAATCATCCTATGTTAAAGCTCAGGTTTGTCCATAAATCTATCTACAGCCAGTTTCCAAGCGGAAACGCCTACCGCGCTACCTACCCGCTGCACGATGAAAATTAAAGCTTTACTGCCTTGTTTTAAAGCTCAAGTTTTTACATAAATCAATCTACAGCCAGTGTTCCAAACGGAAATACATACAGCGCTACCTACTCGCTGCACGATGAAAATTGAACCTTAACTGCCTTCTTTTAAAGCTAAAGTTTGTCCATACACCAGAGTTCCAAGCGAAATAAAAATCGGTGGTGCTGAATGTATGACAGGATATTTAGGTCCATTTTCCTTTGAAGTTATTGTGTTTTGACACTTGAATTCAACGCGTACACCACTGGGTATTAATTTAATAATCTAGCTCTGTGCCAAATTTCATCCAGATCCATTCAGCCGTTCTCCGCATCCATCCATTCAAACTTTCGCATTTGTAATACTAGTATAGATGTGAAAGTCACGTTTGGTAATAGAAATATTATTTGTTCACAGGGTGATCTCAAAACCCCCGGCTCGATGCGACACCTACTGTACACTGAATGGGCGAGCGTCTCCAAGTGCATCAAATACCAACCCTTAGACTATGTGAAGGATTACTTTGGCGTTAAAATTGGTAAAATTGGCATTTACCTCCGTACCGGCACGAAGGACCAAATGGTCCTTCCAATTAAAAATAAGTTATCATCCTCGGGACTCTTCTTTTGATAGTATACTTTGTTTTCAGGTCTATACTTCGCGTGGCTGGGCTTCTATACGCACATGTTGATACCCGCGTCATTGGTCGGTCTCATTTGCGTCATATACTCCGCTTCAACTGTGTTTAGCAATAAGCCTAGGTAAGGTTCAATCGCACCCATAAACAACACAAAACCAATTCCATTCCTACCTAAGTATTTAAATTCGAGCTTTATATCGTGTTTTGTAAGGTAAAATTTCGAAAAACTTGAGTTACTGCGTATCCGTATTGGAATGGAGCTGTAATACTGAATAGACTTTCTTCCGTAAAAATAGTTCAGTTAATAAGTTAAGTTTATAAGTCAAGTTTAGTTAAGACTAGCTGATAAGTTATTTTTTTTAATTCCCATGAGAACTCCTGAATTTTCCGGCATAAAAGGTAGCCTATGTCACTCTCCAGGTCCTCAACTGTACCCATACAAAAAATCACGTCGATTCGTTGTTCTGTTGCGTGATTGAAGGACATATACCAACAAACAAACACACTTTCGCATATATATTAGTATGATAATATCTTCTGTGAGTAGATATAAATACTAGAATACTACATAATATAAATGTGAAATTTTGGATGTTTGGTAAAATGGACAAAATTTAGAATGGAGATATCCTGAATTAACACATAGGCTACATTTTATTCCGGAAAATTAAAGATTTCCCGCGGGAATCAAAGATCCGGGATTCAAAATCCTTAAACCACGTTTAGTTTAGTGATAACGTATGATTCCTTCTGTTCCCCAGTGAAGACGTATGCAACTACAACTCGTCGATAAAGATGTGTCCACAGTGCGATTACTTCTGTGAGTTCTGGGACCTCCGAGCCACTTGTCTGCAGTCTCGGATAACTTACCTCTTCGACAACCCTACCACTGTTTTTTTCGCTATATTCATGAGCTTTTGGGGTGAGTACTTTCATCCCTTCAATTCTCTCGAAGAATCAGTCACCCAAAACTCAAAAATCGTGACGGTGGAGTAAAAGGACCCCAGCTCGAAGTACTTTGGGGTCTCAAGGTGCTTAAGTGGTGACCCACTATCGGAAAACGTAGTTGAACACCCCATAACATATAGCCCCTAAGATAAAGTAGCAATGCAAGCAAACTTTCTTCTTTCTTTCAATGACTGACCCGAATTGGCTGAAATATTGGCATGCAGATAGCTGACCTGAATTTACACATAGGGTACAACTCGGAAAATTATAGTTCCAGCGGGAACCAAAAATAAAAACTCAATCCAAGCAGATGAAGTCGCGGGCATCATCTAGTTACTGTGCCCCCATATAAAAAATTCAACTATATTATATTATGTAACCGGTTTGCCGGTATTGTAACTCACTTATTTTGTCGGAAATTGCTCGACTAGTTTCAAACCCGTCCGGGGCTCTTATTCATGAGCGTATTCACGCGACACGGTGGCTGCACGTTGACTACGGGCTGCCTGCCGTAGCGCTCGTTGCGAGGGGTGTTGAGATGTAGGGCGAGGTGGCACTATTTTTTCTCCCGACGACTCGGGCTGATCTTGCTCTAATACAGGCATGTCGAGCTAATATGTGTCAGATTCCAAGTTGGACGATGAATGTCACTCACGATAGCTTAAACGTTAAAAAGAATTAAACTTGTTACAGCTGCATGTTTCCTGGAACTTTGGAAAAGATACTCCGCCGAGATGACGCACAGATGGGACTTGACCGGATTCGATGTGTACGAGGAGCATCCGAGACCTCAGTACTTAGCGCGTTTGGCGCACGTCAAGCGAACTCGGGTAAGAAAATATGTAGCTCTTGTAAAAAATAAAAGCACGAACAACTATTTGATCTTTGGAAAATATTGATGCTTTTTAGGGTTCCGTACTTCAAAAGGAAAAAACGGAACCCTTATAGGATCAGTTTGTTGTCCGTCTGTCTGTCTGTCAAGACCCTTCTCAAGAACGCATGGAGTTGACAACATGGAGTTGGAGACAACAGCATCAAGCTGAAATTCATATCAAATTACTGTCCCTTAGAACTGTGAAAAATCAAACTTCTAAGCCAACGCAATCAAAAGATAGAGCCGTTTATGCTGCAAATTTTCGACACTCGCAAAGGAATCAAAACCTACAGGGTACTTCCCGTGAACTCAGAATCTTGAAATTTGGTACGAAGCAACGTCTTATAGCACAGATAAAGGAAAAATTGCGAAAAGCATAAATTTTTAGTTACATCATATAATAAAAATATTTTTAATAATTTTAAACTTACTAATGTTATGGAAATACCATATATTTTTTTCTTCATATAGCATTTATAAATAACCCAAAACAGAGGATTTATCTGTCAATAAAGTCACATTTGCTCTCCAGAGGTTGGAAGTTGGCCCCGTGCCTTGGGGAGCTATAATAGGGATGATGACAACTCAATCAAATCTGCAACTCTTTATCAAACTTAAAAACGCGCTTCTAGCATGGAAGGTTGTATGAAATACATAGTTGTGACGCCATCAAATTTCAAGACACTTGTTTCTTCAATATAGTTACGCCGAAATTCGGTCTCGAGAATCAATAGGCGTTTTATTTCCAGCTAAACGTCGTAACGGGTGAGCGCGAGCCCATGGTGCCGTTTTGGCGGATGCGCTTGCCCGCCGCGCTAATGTCCTTCAGCGTGGTGTCTCTTCTGGTGACCCTAGCGCTGGCCACAGTGCTAGGAGTAGTGTTGTACCGCATGTCGCTACTGGGCGCCAGTATACTGCGCCAGAAGGATAACAAGCTGTTAACGTACAGCCCTATTATGTTCACAACCGCCACTGCCGCGTGCATCAACTTGGTTTTCATATGCATATTCAACTATGTGAGTTACTATTTTTCTTGAAATACTAATTTGTTGTAAGAATTTCTCAAAGACTTTAGTAAGTTCAAGATTGGTGTGAGGCGTCTCATTAGGATTGGTAAGTGCATGAATTCGTACGTTTACTGATATTTTTTAATTTGTTTTTATCGCATAAGGTGTCGAAACCTGGGTGCTGCTACAAGCTGTTAATGAAAAAGTTAATTCAGCATGGTAGCCGTTGTATCGCATGCCGCTACTGGGGGCCAGTATACTGCGTCAGAAAGATTACAAGCTACTAACGTACAGCCCTATCTCTCTCATAGTCTTAGGGTTGGCACAGTGCTGAATTACTGGTTTTCTGTATGAATTTCTCAAAGACAAGTGTGCATTTATCATTTGTTGTGGTACAAACAAACCAAAAGCTTTAAAAAACAAATGATCAGTTAATCTGGAATAACGTAGGTTTCAAATTTACTATCTTGACTCAAGCAATGACTTTTCGAGTATTCTGATGCTATTCGAAAAAAAAGGACTTCGAGGAAATACACTTTCATTTTAGTAACTAAAAATGTTATGGTAAGAACTTCTAAGTAGTTTTGTTGTTTCAGATCTATCAATTCCTAGCGGAATGGCTTACCGAGAAGGAGCTGTTGCGAACGCAGACGGAGTTCGACGATTCCCTCACTCTCAAGATCTACCTGTTGCAATTCGTCAACTACTACGCGTCGATATTCTACATCGCCTTCTTTAAGGGCAAGTTCGTTGGCCGCCCCGGGAACTATGTTAGGCTGTTCGGTCATAGACAAGAAGAGGTGCGTACGACATTTTTTATTAATTATAAGCAATAGTAACTAGCCGATGCCCATGACGTCGTCCGCGTTGTTAGGTTTATTTAATTGCCGAGGGATCTCCTTAATTTTAAAATATCCAGGTAAGGATAAAAAGTCCAGGACATTGCCTATGTCCTTCCCCAGGATGTAACTTATCTCCATACCAAATTTTATCTAAATCTGTTGAAAAAATTGGCCGTTAAAGCGTAGCAGACACAAATTTTCGGATCCATACCCATACTTTCGATACAAATATTATAAATGCGAAAGTATGTCTGGCTGTCTGTCTGTACGTCTGTCTGTCTGTCTGCTACGCTTTCACGGCTCATCTGTTTAAACGATTTTGATTAGATGTGTGGTACAGGGATACGTTGTATCCCAGGGAAGGACATAGGCTACTTTTTATCCCGGAAAATTGAAGAGTTCCCGCGGGAATGGAAAAGCTTAATTAACGCGGATGAATTCGCGGACATCCTCTAGTTTATGATATTAGTATGGATACGGATTTTCTGGACGTCAATAAGTGTAGTGTACCTACCTAAATTGAATAAATATTATTTGACTTTGACTTTGACTTTAATTTACACTTGTCTTATGCAGTGTTCGCCTGGTGGTTGTCTCCTGGAGCTGTCAATTCAGCTGGCCATTATTATGATAGGAAAGCAATTCATCAACACGATCGTAGAGATGATGATGCCGTATCTGCTCAAATGGTGGAACATCATACGGACTATTGGCAGGAAACGACGGTAAGTGCCTCGTAGCTATTAATATTGTCCTGATTTATCTTGTAAATACCCAATGTAATATTAAAGACCTGCAGCCCTATTCTCTAACCCAGTGGCTATCAAGAAAAGGAAATTCATTTTTCTTTCTTATCCATCGACGTTTATTGCTTTGGAATAAATATAACCTTTCATAGCAAACCATTAATGGATAAAAAATAAATGACAGTGGCTTTAATTTTTTGATAGCCACTAAGTTAGAGAACAAGGGGGCTGATCTCGTGAAAACTTGTCTTGTTTGACTTATTGATTTTCTTATCCTTAATAAGATCCTATAAAACTTTGATAATACTTGAGATTCTTGAGATAATACTTTCTTTAGTTTGTAAAACTTAGAACGATAATTTTGAGAGATGAGAGGTGTATAGATATAGTGAAGGACTAGATTGAGACATACTCAAGCAGTACCTACTCGTACTAAGCAATCGGCATCTGTCAAAATTAGGATCCTAAAGATTTTCGGAACCTCTAAGGAACTTAAATAACAGATGAAAGTTTAAGAAAATCCACTTAAATTTATATTTACCAGTTGGTTGTTTGGGTTTTTGGTCAAAAATGAAGAAATAAACTGTTTCATAGCAAAACTACCCCCTTTTTAAAAACTCTTTAGAAACGTAAAAAATAAATATATTGAAGGTGTGATTCACATTTTTATTTCACAGGATAAAGAGTCCAATGCAATGGGTGAAGGATTTCAAGCTAGTCGACTTTGGAAATATGGGTCTGTTTCCTGAATATTTGGAAATGGGTAAGTCACCATATTAAATATCTCATATTTCGACATATTATGAAATACTTGCTAAATTGACAAGACTCTTGGACGAATTAAAAAAGCGACACGCGTGATTTCGGCCATATTCGCCTTACCCCTCTAAACGCGAACTGAGGCAGTTTCTCCATTATTTTACGTTTCGTATCCAGTGTTTATTTCATCCAATCCAGAGCTGTCCTACATTACTGTTAGTGCTTACACTTTAGTTTAGAGATGCGAGCTTACAACATAATTAGCTACAAATTGGGTATTTGACACCTAGTCAAGTTTTTTTTGTGATTATCAAATAGAAGATCTCCCAAAAGTCGTAATATTCACGTCCCCTGTTAGTTTTATGTTTGAAAACCATTTTAAACTATCGATTGAACCTAAAAAGTGCGTCAAATTTTTATGACATCAGATGACAATTCAGTATTTCATGCAACATCCGCTAGTAAGCGCGCGTTTTGACGTTTAAAAAAAGTTTACCCAATTCTTCTGTTCCCAGTGTTACAGTACGGCTTCGTGACAATTTTCGTGGCGGCGTTTCCGCTAGCGCCCTTATTCGCCCTCATAAATAACGTGCTAGAGATGCGATTGGACGCTAAGAAGTTCCTCACGTGCTACCGCCGGCCTGTGCCGCAGCGGGTCAACGACATCGGCGTTTGGTACCGCATCCTCGACTCTATCGGCAAACTCAGCATTATCACCAACGTGAGTATAATTGATCACTCATAGACAACGCTCTAGAGATGCGATTGGACGCTAAAAAGTTCCTCACGTGCTACCGCCGCCCTGTGCTGCATCGGGTCAACGACATCGGCGTCTGGTATCGCATCCTCGACTCTATCGGCAAACTCAGCATTATCACCAACGTGAGTATAATTGATCACTCATAGACAACGCTCTAGGGATGCGATTGGACGCTAAGAAGTTCCTCACGTGCTACCGCTGGCCTGTGCCGCAGCGGGTCAACGACATCGGCGTTTGGTACCGGATCCTCGACTCTATCGGCAAACTCAGAATTATCACCAGCGTGAGTACGATGAATCGCTCATAGAGCAATGGCTCTAAAGATGCGACTGGACGCTAAGAAGTTCCTCACGTGCTACCGCCGCCCTGTGCTGCAGCGGGTCAACGACATCGGCGTCTGGTACCGCATCCTCGACTCTATCGGCAAACTCAGCATTATCACCAACGTGAGTATCATGGATCGCTCATAGACAACGCTCTAGAGATGCGATTGGACGCTAAAAAGTTCCTCACGTGCTACCGCCGCCTTGTGCTGCAGCGGGTCAACGACATCGGCGTCTGGTAACGCATCCTCGACTCTATCGGCAAACTCAGCATTCTCACCAACGTGAGTATAATTATTTAAAGGTTTGGCTCTAAGGTTTATAAAATACCCCAACTGACTTCGGCCTGTCGTGGTCTCCACAGCAAAATCTGACCTTGAATTTAATAAATATAACCTGAAGTAAGCATGCTTCAGGTTTTACATGCGCTTCGGACATAAGCCAATTTGGAAATAAAGAAACTGCCAATTTGGAAGAATAGACCCTGCCGGGAATGACTCCCTGTCAAAAGGTCTCTGTAAAAAACGGTGTCTAACCATGTGAATAGTCTTGCGAATTATGTCTTATTAACAAAATGTCCAAGTAAAGATCTATAATATATTAAAACGTTTAATGAGCAAATCGTCAAAATGTCGCACACGCATACATAAAAATAAATGGTAATATTAATTCCAAATTCAAGAGAACCCCAAGCCCACTTATAAAGCTACCTGTTTGAAGGTCTATAATATATACCTTTACTATATTATAGTAAAACATCTAATGAGCAAATTGTCAAATTCTTAAAATGACTAATATAAATTAATGGTAATATTAATTACAAATTCAACAGAATACTGCCACTTATAAAGCTACTTCCCCTACAAAGTGTATGTGATTTTCAGGGTTTCATCATAGCTTTCACGTCGGAGTTCATTCCACGGCTAGTGTACCTCGCGGTGCGGGGTGACCTCGACGAGTATGTGAATCATACGCTCACTGACTTCAACATCACCGTGCTCGAGCATCCGCCCATCGGCACCAAATACAACGGCACTATGTGCAGGTATATACCGGAACACATTCACACACATACGTCACATCACTACACTACGTGAAACATACGCTAACTGACTTCAACATTACCGTGTGCGAGCATCCACCCATTACTTACAGAAGTAAATAAAACTATTACGTATTACATTATCGTTCGTGAACAAGTTAGGACAAATTCGTGTAAACGGACCGGCGAACAAACGTTAACTTACCCAAGTATTCTCTGAGACCAGCTCATATAAAGTTTGTTCCATCTTTGGCGCTTATCTGCTACGTTTTCACTGCCGACTCTGACTAAACTTGGCACGGAGATAGGTTAGTCCCGGCAAAGGAATCTACTGCTAAAACTCCTATTCTTAGTGATTACTCTTTATTCTAGATCAATGAGTTAAAAAAAAAAACGAGTGTGCTCTAAACCACACGACACAGAAGTAAAACTTTTTTAGCTCCATCTATATGTATGTATATGTTGGAACTCGCTTGCCTAGAAGATGCCTATTAACTCTTTAATAGGCCTGCACTGTGTCTAGATATACGAAACGTAACTGGATATGAGAGAAAGAGAGAAACAAAATGTGTGCTCTCTCTCTCTTGCCCCTACAGTAATATAGTAACTCTCTCTTTCTATTTTCACTAACTTATATCTCCCTCTCAACTGCCGTTCGCACTTTTCGTAACGCTCTCGTCACGTATTCACCAGCTTACTCCCCAAGTCAAGCGTGCGTAAAGAAGTTTTACTTCAAAAACACACAAAATAATAATTCTGCGTCAGAGTTCTTGTTAGGTCACGGTGTACACTGTACTGCAGTCAACCATTATTTTGTCTAGACTGGACATTGTCTTTGCAGTTACCCGGGCTACTGGAACTACAAGGACGGTGACGACTATGAACACACTAACTGGTACTGGCACGTGATGGGCGCTAGGTTGGCTTTCGTCGTTGTGTTCGAGGTAATTACGATCTATTTTAGATACTTGCGACTGAACTCGTTATTTTGTGTGATAAACTAATTCAGATAAATCTATCTCGAATTGTGTATCAGTGTGTAATAAAGTGTTTTTACTTACTTAGTTATTGGAAACTTAATGGAAGTCTACTGTTGACGATTTTGGGTCCCCAATAGATTTTTGGCACAAGTGTTCTTTCTCAAAAATCTCCACTACTAGGTCCGCGGTCTTCCCCCCACAGCCACCCCCCAGGCAAAAATGATCTGTATTAAATTATATTGTAGATTCTAATGCATATCGTTGTCTATATGATTCCAAATATGTGAGCAAGATATTATAGCTTGTCTCTTCTTAGAAGGTGTTTGTTGTATTTTTGTTATTTGTGTTATTTCCATGTGTCTTATGAAGCGAAGCTTAGATTACAGACTTTTGCGAAAACAAATACGTCTATAAAACGCACGCACTGTGGTTGAGTAGTGTGTATTGTTGCCCAAATGAGTGAGCAAGATCTTTAGACTCTAAAGATCTTGCTCACCCATTTGGGCACCACGTTCTAAACTTTAGAACGTGGTGTCTCATTGCTGCGATAATACGCACCTGGCCTGTCAGCGCGTATTGCTTTAAATGAGTGCGCCAAAGAGGAAAAGAAGAAGATAACGAGCGGTCGGCATGAAATATAAATGCGGTTCCGTGCGGATCGGGGAGACACGAGGGGGAGATAGCATCCGACTCGTACGGAAAAAAAAAGAGTGTGCAACATAGACTTTCCTTGTTTTAGAACGTGGTGGCTCTAGTCATGATCATAGTCCGCTGGGCGATCCCGGACATGTCCGCCGAGCTGCGCGACCGCATCCGGCGCGAGGCGTACGTCATCAACAGCTTCATAATGGAGGAGACGCGCACGCGCTCCGCGGCCGAGCGCTCGCCGCTGCCGGCTCGCTTCGCTCATCCAGGTGGCGCGTCCACACCCGTCTAACGGTTACGGTAGGCACCGCTGAGCTTTGTGTGTGCGTACTAACAGGGGGTCTTGTTCACTGGTTAGTTATTTATTTATATATTGAGTACCAAACTTAAAAACTAAAAGTAAAAATTTAAAGGACATGTTCAAGGACAACTTATCTCTTGAAGATATTTCTTCCAGCAGCCCTAGAATTCCTAGAATGGGTACTTCGTTTATGTTGGATTATAATTTTATGATAAATAGTAAAATTTTATCTGTGTTAAATTACATGAAATTTGTCAGTTAAAAGATGACTAAATGACACGTATACTTTCTTCTTTAATATTATTGAATTGATTTAAGAGTAAAAAGTTTACAATTTTATTTTGTCACAATATATATATTTTTTATTGATATCAATGTATTTGTGATCGATATATAGAATTTATAGAGCTGAAGCTTGTATCGGATGTCAAAAAGCCTTAAAATTGTCTGAAACCAGTAAACAAAATCCGCAAATAATACTGTTTTGGTTTGTGTGGATACACTGACAGGAATGAAGTTTAACATTTTTAGATTGATTTTAGATAAATCATATTGATCTTTGTATTTAGCGTGTATTTTGTAAAGAAAATGCTTCGTAACAAGTGTGTACCCCTTTATAATTTTTCTTACAGACCTAATTGAAATTTTCTATTATGCTTATCATTACCTTCAGTGTATTTATACATCTACAATACAGTATTTTGACTCTACAAGAACCTCAACATAAAAGAGCGATAGAGGGATGATGTATGCTACACCGAGAAAGAAAGGATCACGGTGCCTTACGGTTGGGACTATAGCTCTAACGCGGCAAGGTTTAGCATGAATTATGTCACGAATTATGTCACTGCAATGTTAATTCGTTAGCCAGGTTTACGGTTTAACCCACCCTTAAAAACATTATTTGATGATGCGATGAAGGAAGAGATTTTATTGGTCAAAATGGTTCTAAATTTTTCATAAAAAGCATAGAAGTGCGTTTATAAATTGATTAAACTTAATTCACGTGTCTTAATTTTTGACGATTTCAAGTATTTAAGTTTCAAGTAAGAACCAACTTCTAAAGCACTGAAAAGCATTTAACTACTTTCATCCAATTTACTCTTAGTCGAAATCAAATCTTATTCTGTAGGTAGTGTTTGAAGGTCTAGCCATACGGAAAAATAGTTACGTTCGGGTAATAGGTACGTACGGGTCGGATCTTAACATCCTTTTTGAAGTATGTTAAGAAAATGTTGAGGTTCTTCTAGTTTTTTTGACTAAAGCGAGCTTTTACTCCTAATACTAGCGTGTTATGAAAGTATAGTAACCTCCGAGATCTCGAGAGAGACGCACGTCCGTCACGTGTGACGGTTGCGCGGACCATGTGAGTGAGTTTGACGGTATTATCAAATAACAGCCACGGACCAAAGGGAAAAGATAGACAGAACCAACGTGCACACTGAAATGGATGCTTCTAATGTCCAAAGCAAATCAATACCACGACTGATACGTGAAAATTAACAGTTTTTCCTATTTAATAAACTTAATAATAGTTTAAAAAAACTAAAAAACACGCTTTTGACGGAGACACTCCGGGTCTCAGGAAAACAAAAAATCGCTAATCCTGATTATCCTAGTAAGGATAACGGGTCATACTGACTTTAAAATATTGAATTGTCATCGGTCCTTAAGGCGCACGTGCATAGGTCGACTTTCATACATTTTTCTTTTCGATTATTCTTGAAATATAAACATTTTTGTGTTTTTTTAATTTGTTTTATCATTTCTTTAGGGCTTTTTATGGTCGCAATTTTCATGTCAGACAAATATTTACATTATTTATAATATAAAAACCGCATTCAAAAAGTGTCAGATTTACGCATGTGTGAGTTGTGAAGTTTACATTCGTCTTGATAGATGTCGCCCGAGTCGCCTACATAATGCGTCAAAAAAATATATTTGATCGCCATCTATCATTATACTGTAAAACTAGTTCGCTGTTACATGCTATAAACTTTTTTAAGATAAGGGAAGTTGCATGAAGGTTCATATCTAAGTACGCGGATTGTGGATAAATTATTTTCGTAGTAGATCCCGCTATACCGCGACCTTCACCGATCTGTATAATAGATGAAACCTTCTTTTTATTTTTAACCGACTTCCAAAAAAGGAGGAGGTTCAATTCGGCGCGTATGTTTTTTTTAAATGTATGTCGGTGCATATCTCTGTTGTTTCTAAACCGATTTGAAAAATTTTTTTTCACTGGTTAGTGGAAGCTCCCGATGTGGTCCCATAAAAAATTCTGACTCCAAATCCTCAATCCTGATGCTGTAGGTGTACCGTACTACATGAAATCCTCAAAACTAGGCATTTAGGAAATTTTGATGGTAAATTAATATAGTAGGTATCAAGTCACGTGTATAAAATACAACTCTGAGTCCCAACTCCTCAACCCTGATGCTGTAGGGTACAGAACTCCTTAAAAATAGCAATTTAGGATTTTTTTATGATGAATTCTTATTGTAGGTGTCAAGCAACGCCTTCATACTTAAACCCAAGTGCCAACTCCTCAACCCTGATGCTGCAGGGAACAGAACTCCTTAAACATAGTGATTTAGGATTTTTAATGGTGAATTCAGATTGTAGGTGTCAAGCAACGACTTAATACTTAAAACCAAGTCTTAACTCCTCAACTCTAACGCTGCAGGGTACTGCACTCCTAAGCCGTGGGGATTTAGAGTAGGTACACTAAAAAGTTAAAAATAAAAATTCTTTCCAAAAAGCCGACTTCCAAAGCCATTGTAAAGTATAAAATAATTTTGATTTCTACAGTGGCTTTGGAAGTCGGTTTTTTGGAAACAACTTTTATTATTTAATAATAGATAAATACGCCTAAATTAGTTTGCCTTTCAAAATCCGGTCCAGGCTATTTTTAAATAAATTAATTTTAATTTTTTTTTTGACAAGTTTATTGTAGCCAATGCTATACCATCGCGTTTGTTATCAAATTAACCTATTTTAGGCGTGTTTATCTATTATTAAATAAAAAGTAGGTTTCATCTATAAAACAGATCGGCGAAGGTCGTGGTATATCGGGATCGGGACTATTTAATCGTATCCAGGCATAAAAAGAACGCATTCGCCTACAAGTTCGGCGCTCGTTTAGCACCACCCAGGCACAGTATTGGTATCTATATGTATACCAATACTGTGACCCAGGGGACACGTGCAGGGAGGTAGAAGGTAGTTCCTGCTTGGTTCCTGCGGACGTTAGCGACGGGGCTTCCCCCAATTG
The DNA here is from genome assembly GCA_923060345.2 of Erebia aethiops. Taxonomy (NCBI): domain Eukaryota; kingdom Metazoa; phylum Arthropoda; class Insecta; order Lepidoptera; family Nymphalidae; genus Erebia; species Erebia aethiops. Next base: position 26,755,113 of record OV281084.1, on the reverse strand, counting down.
TGGATTGTGTGTTGCGATATACCTACCTACTTGGATTTGTTGAGATCAAAATGAACCAAATAAACAAGGCAACCTATAGTCCAATGCGTCGAATAAATCTAGGAAAAGAGTAAAATATCATTGTAAGTTTCATCAAAATCGGTTCAGAGTTTAAAAGATAACTTTGTAACTACCTAGCTGATGCCCGCGACTTCGTTTACGTGGATTAAGTTTTTGAAATCCCTCGGGAACTCTTTGATTTCCTGGGATAAAAAGTAGCCTACCTATGTACCTATGTAACTCCAGGTCCTCTATTATTCCCATGCAAAAAATAACCTCGATCCGTAGCTCTGTTGCGGCTTGATTGAAGGACAAACCAACAAACAAACACACTTTGGCATTTATAATATTAGTACCTACCTAGTATGTATGTAGTATGATTATAATTTTTATACATACAAGCTTTTGCAAGCGGCTTCGCCCGTGTGGATAAAATGTAGCCTAGGTATGTTCTAAGTCAGGCTATAAGCTATCTCCATTCCAAATTTCAGCCAAATCGGTTCAGTAGTTTTTGCGTGAAAGAGTAACAAACAAACTTACTTTCCCCCATAGGTATAATATTAAAAGTATGATAGGTAGGTATACCTACCTACTTACCTATAGATGAAATGTCTACTGTGTTTATAGCCTTCATGTTTTTAGGTATTTACCTACCTACCGTTTTTCCGCGGCTTTATACCTACCTAGGTTTAAATTGAAACTTTTTATTGATACCTAGGAGGTATAATTGAAATCATATCATACTTCATACAAGGACCTTGGTCTAAAGGTCCTTGACTTCATAATATCATCATACTAATATTATAAAATGCGAAAGTCAGTTTGTTTGTTGGTTTGTCCTTCAATCACGCTGCTGCAACGGAGCAACGGATCGACGTGATTTTTGGCATGGGTACAGTTGAGGACCTGGAGAGTGACATAGGCTACTTTTTATCCCGGAAAATTGAGGAGTTTTCGCGGGAATCCAAAAAACTTATTCCACGCGGACGAAGTCGCGGGCATCAGCTAGTAAGTATAACATAAATTTGCAATTATGGCTCAATTTCAAATTAAAGTTTTATTCGTTAGTACTAACTACTAACTAGGTAGCCTACTAATCGACTCGAATTAGGTAGTGGAGCATTATTCAAGTTACTGATTTTGATAATTCGAATGGAATTCAAAATCGCGCATCGCTAGCCGATGCGGCCTCTATAGTCCGGGAGGCAGCGGCACTAATTTCCGTTCATTTCCTCCTGTTTTTATTTTTTGAGTATCTGCATGAGTACCTATGCAATATGTAGGTACTTATCTCTAATTGACCGAGCGAAGCGATTTCAGATCAGCGGTTCAGATTTGGCTGAGTTATGGAGTATAATTAAATAAATGAAAAAAAATTAAAAAGATTATGGAGTACTCTTCAAAAAAAAATTTTTTTTTCAATATACTGATTTGGACCCGTTACAGTTTTATTTTAATCCACTACAAGCTAGCCCTTGACTGAGATCTCACCTAATGGTAAGTGATGATGCAGTCTAAGATGGTAGCGGGCTAACCTGTTAAAGGCATGGCAGTTATATTAAACCCATACCCCTATTCGGTTTCTACAAGGCATCGTACCGGAACGCTTAATCGCTTGGCGGCACGTCATTGCCGGTAGGGTGGTAAAGTACCTACCTAAAATCGTTCAACTTCGGTATAGGCATAACATTCACATCAATAAGTACATTATCATTTTTACTTGTATTTGTCATAATCTGTTGTGTGTCTAATAAATAAAATCAGATAAAAAAACATTTCGTTTCCTCTTGGTCTATAATATCGCGGTGATAATAATTTCTTATTTCGCTCTTGCGCGTGGCTTGCAACAGTACGCCTCATCAGTAGGGTTGCCACTTGCCACCCGTACTCGGTACTACCCAATTATTAATTTATTATTACATCTCTCGAAAATTTAATTATAAGCCGGCACTCTGTCCGAAATGACAGTTATTGCATTAATGAGTACTTAAACGGGGGAAAATCACGCAAACAAGCAAACAGAAGAAAAAAAAGAATTAAAGCGAAGTATGTGTATCACTTCAACGGGGGACCTGACCAGGAATCTTACAGATGTTCACGTCACTACCGATTTGGCTGCCACGGGATTCGTAAAAAACCTACTTAATTATATAATTTTCCAGAACTAGTATATTTTCACAACTTTTGAACAAATAAAAACTATTTTTAACCGACTTCCAAAAGACAATTCGACACGCATAATATATTTCGTGTGTTATATTATTGGAACTGCAAAATCATACTTCATATCATACTAATATTATAATTAATGCGAAAGTGTTTTTTTTTGTTGGTTTGTCCTTCAATCACGCCGCAACGGAGCAACGGATCGATGTTATTTTTGGCATAGGTATAGTTAGTTGAGGACCTGGAGAGTGACATGGGCTACTTTTTATCCCGGAAAATTATGGAGTTCCCGCGGGAATAACTAAAACTCAAAACACGCGGACGAAGTCGCAGGCATCAGCTAGTATTCACATAAATGACAATCTATTAGGGCTTCGAAAATATGCGACTAATCTTTTTTTACTGGCTTACATTTACTTCAACTTTATGGAACAGTGCAAGTTTCATTAAAATCGTTTCAATAGTTTTCAAGAATTGGCCAATTGTTCGTTTTCTGTAGGTAGGTATATTGAAATTTGAAGTAGCTTGTTTCCAAAAAAGTTGGCAACCCTAGCCACATTATTGTAAGTTGTCACCCGTCCGCAGCAAAGACACCCTACCGGCAAAGCGGTGCCGCCAAGCGATTAGCGTTCCGGTACGATGCCATGTAGAAATCAAAGGGGTATAAAGTATGGGTTTAATAAAAACTACCATACCCCTTCTAGGTTAGTCCGCTCCTATCTTAGACTGCATCATCACTTACCGCCATCTCACATGGTGGCACCATCAACCATGTGAGATTGCAGTCAAAGCTGAAAGTTTATCTTGTATCCGAATGAAATAAATAAAAAACAATACTAAGCAAAACGCAGCAGTTTTTGTTTCAATGCCATCTAGTTAAATTTTATAGTAAACAATTCGTAGTTTATGTTAGAACCACAGAACTTGGATAACAACCATTGTCAGTGTGTGCGTGGGTATTGCGTATATACAGTAATCGATATAACAGATGTTTATAATTTGACTATTTGACTAAATGGCTCTGTTTTAAAGTAAACTAATTATGTGATAAAATAATAGGCATTGACGTACTGCCGCAATTTTAATATTTTTAAAATCAGTGCATTGCAACTTTGCGAAAATATCAAAAACCTGTCAAAAGCTCTAACAACGCCATCTAGCGGGAATCTGTCCGGGAGAAGACGTTGTGTTGACCCTTAATAAGTATGCCAAATTTCGAGTTAATCCGACGTTTTAAAGGGGGTCAAAATCATGTTCAAAGATTCCGTTACATACTAACATATATACGTCTGAAGCTAATAAAAAGCGTGTAAAAATATTTCGGTATAAAACCAGTTAAATTTTTTTCAAATTTTCTATTTCAATTTAAATGACTACTATTGATTCAAAATTCGAAGGTCTATATAAATGCCTGTATGACGGTATTTACAGATCTCAGCGGATAGTAAATTAAGGTTCAGTTATGTGTGTAGCACGCAAAGTGGGCGAATACACCTGATTGAATTCGTAGTCCAAGCAGGCAATAAATAATAATTAGAATCTCAAAGCCTGCATCATATTGTGGATCCACAACTAGGCGTCTATCTTTTTCCTTCAGTCTTAGGTAAAAGCATGTCTGGATTGTGAAAATTATCATTAAAAAATACACATTCGACGCAACTACACTAATCCTAATTACGACTTAAAAAGGGAATTGAAATGCATGTTTCCTTTTATAAGAAAGGAAATAAATTGGTTATGGTTTATATAAAGCTCTTCCATGTCTGAATTGTTCTATTTTTCTCATTACCATCTTTAATTCTCAAGATAACTCTTTCTTAAAATTTAATCTAAGTGATAAGTAATAACCCCATAATTTTGAGCACATAATGTGGCCTTAAATACGTCATTTTGACTTATTCACATGCGTTACAATTCTACCCTATTCAAATGCGGATAGGTGCGTTTTTGCGTCGCTTGCTATCTTCACTAACACATTATGCTGGCAAAATTTGTACGTGAAGTTACCTGGCGGAATCAAGCAGTGCCTCAGCATTTGAATAAGGTATTATAATATGTAGTTACGTAACACTTAGGCAAGTCGTTGAGACTTCGCCCCTTCTCATTTTGGGAGGGGACCAGCCCCCCTATTCTCTAACTCAGCGGATATCAAAAACGGAAAGCCACTGACATATATTTTTTATCCATTGGAGGTTTGCTATAAAATAAAATTTTCAAAAAAAAAAACGACTTCAAAAACCACAAACACTAAAAAGTAAAAAATAATTTAATTTATTATGTATACAAGAGTTAATGTAGTTCTATAATAACATTTTTTGGAGTCGGTACCAATTAGCCGCATGAACCGTCTACCTACTCTACATTATTGTTGACGTGACTCCACATTGGCACCGACTCCAAAAAATGTTATTATAGAACTACATTAACTCTTGTATACATAATAAATTAAATTATTTTTTACTTTTTAGTGTTTGTGGTTTTTGAAGTCGGTTTTTATATTTTTTTTTGAAAATTTTTTATTTCACAATTTTTAATGGCCCCACTGTTTTAAAATACAGGGTGTAACCAGAACGCTAGTAAAAACTTAGTGTTATTAAGAATAACGTCGTTTAATCATATGATACCCCACTTGGTATAGTTATCCTACTTTGAAATTTCAAACCCCTGATTTTCCCCACTTTTTTAATAAACTAAAAATAATTTTAAATTTTTTTGATTTCAATGATATTGGGCCACTATTATATACAACTATTCCAAATTTCATGTCAATAGCTTTAATAGTTACTGAAATAATCGACTGTGACAGACGGACGGAGAAAGTCGCATAAGGGTTCCATTTTTACCATTTTGGTACGGAACCCTAAAAAAAAAAGATATGCTATGCATGGTTAAAACATACTGTTTACAAAACTATCACACTGATCGCGAGCAATTTACTCTTATCCATTGAGGAGTTCCGTTCTCCATCTCCGGAGATATTCATCAGATCTTCACCAAATCAAAATGGGACCACCTCTGAAGTATGAACTACCAAACAAAAAAAGAATTATCAAAATCGGTTCATAATTGGCGGAGAAATCGCGTAACAAACATACAAAAAAAAAAAAAACATACAGTCGAATTGAGAACCTCCTCCTTTTTTTGAAGTCGGTTAAAAAATAACAATAATTCATAGCAAACCTTCAATGGATAAAAAATAGATGTCATCAGCTTTCATTTTTGATGACCACTGAGTTTGGCTGAGTAGTATAATGATAATTATACATATATACGTATTCTATGATGGCCTATAAAGGGGAAATCTGTCCTAAAGATATCGAAAAGGGGTTTATTCTGTGGCATGCAATTTAATTTTCTCCAACTCACACTAACTCACCACATCTGATTGACTCACGAAATAAACTAAATTGCGAATGCTGTAGTTAGGCGATTATACAGGCACGGCAAATTTTTGAGCTGTATTTATTTTGTGAAACGATATGTTTACATTTATGAAAATCACAGATATAGATCAGATATTTGAGCAGTTATTGGGAGACTTGCATTGATTTTGATTGATTGAGTTTAACGTGTGCGATACTGCCTTGAGCTTCTGTTGAGTAGTTAGGCCTATGCTTTTATGTCGAAAAAAAAACCAAATCATTTTAGTATTTTGTGTTGATTGAAAATAACTTTTAGTAGTTTCCTGTTCGATGTGATTGCTTCATATAAACGTTATTGATTGATATGATTCAGCACTGGTTAATATTAATTTGAGATGTTAATTAATGCTAAAGTATTCAAGGTTCGTAGTAAGACAATAACATTTTTTTGTTTTCTTTAATGCGATTTATATGATTTCTTGCCTGTTCAACTTGTAGAAAACAAAGATTTTGAGTATCAGAAACAACGTTGAAGCGCACAACAATATATAATTGTAGAATTCACAGACAAATCAATTTCATATTTTGAATATTCGCAAATAATACACCAGTCTATTCGCTTTTTTCTACCACTAAAAGTTCATTCACTAATACAATTCTTCCAAACCGACAGACGAACGCGACGCAGCGGAATCGACGTGGAACCATATCGCCTCGCTGTCAGGCTCGGACTTTGACCTGGCAGCCCATGGAAACCATCAGGACATTAGGGACTTGGCCAAACATGTGGTGACTGATCTCCCCAATGACGCCAGTACTGCTCCGAATCCTGCTCACGTATGAACATTTTGCTACAACAATGAAGGGTTATATGACTGAGCAGTCATCGTCAACTGATCGAGCAGTTAGGACCCCTTGAGCAGTCGTCATCGACTGTTTAAGCAGTTGTTTTCAGCTGTAGCTTTCGCGACTTGTTCAAACATGTGGTGAATGACCTCCCAATAACGCCAGTACTGCTCTGAATCCTGCTCATGTATGAACATTATGCTACAAAAATGAAGGGTTATTGGACAGCTTGAGCAGTCATCGTCAACTGTTCGAGTTAAAAGCAGTCGTTATCGACTGTTCATGCAGTTGTTTTCAGCTGTACCTTTACGATATTCACGACTTGTTCAAACATGTGGTGACTGAACTTCCCAATGACGCCAACGATGCTATAACTCCTTCTCATTTTTAAACGTAAATGCGAATAAAAATAAGGTTGACAGCCATCATACGCTAACCGCTTGAGCAGTCGTCCTCAAGTGTTTATGCCGTAAATTAGCAGCTCGAGCAGTTATCGTTGAACTTAATGAGCACTTGAACGTATGACTTAATGAGCAGCCGTTTCCAACTGCCGCTGCCAGTGGTATCGTTGCGCCGTAGCAGTAAACATGTCGAGAAGTCGTATGCAATCAGTATGTTTTGTACTGCTCGATCGCTCGAAGCGGTGTATGACAATGAAGATGAAGAGTGTAGTTCGCTATTCAGTCGCAGTTGGAAGCGGTTAGTTATCAGTCTTGACTGCTTGAAGTTTCCCGTATATGACTGCTCGTAGGCTACGAAATGAGAATAAATTTAGGTACATTTTATGCTTTATTGCCTGCTATATTTTTTGTCTCTGCATTGTTTCGAAATTAGATACCCGTTTTTGTAGTAATAATTTTGTGCAAAATAATATGTTTTATTGTACGTAATTTTAATTTTATAAAATTAGAAGCTAATCTAGATTTAATTAACACAATTTAGGAGATTGATCATCAAACAACAAAAAGTAACTTCATATTCACTAAAATACAGTCAATATTTTTTAAACTAATTCTGTGGTTTGTGACTGAAAATAAAATAAGAATTAATTATAATATTTATATTATATTATACATGTAATTAAATTATAATATAATAAGCATAGCGCACAAAAATTACGTTAACAATGCCGAAAAAGTTCCTTTATGTGTGACATTAAAGATCCTATTTTGTTAGTAACAATTCAGTTTTACATATTATTATACTTTATTCGTTCCTTTCGTATCAAAATAATGATATGTGGAAATGATAAAAATATATTTAGTTATTATTGCTTCAAGTCTCGAAAATGTGATCTTTACAATTTAATAAAGTTAACTAAAATAAATTCACATAGAAAACTCACTCATAAAATCTCATTCACGCATATTAATTTTATTTTAATTCACACAAACTTGTCTCGAAAGGAGATTTCTTATGTACTTAATGGAGACATATCTTTGACATAAATAAAGCACTTGTTTGTTGCATAAAACTATAACTAACCCGTTGTCAAACGCGACACCGCGACTTGATACGACGCGACGCGACAGTATCAAACAGTAGCTAACCCTTCACGTGGCCTAGAAATTAACAAACGTGTCGCGTAGACACGTGTGTCGTATCGCGTCGCGTCGCTTCTGTCGTTCACCTAGGACAACGGGTAATTCGATAGGACTAAGGTGCCATGCACACCCGTAAAGCCGAGGCGAAGCATCTTTCTTGATAATAACTCAAACTAAGCTTTATTTGCTTTAGTTAAACGACGGCTGCGTACGGCAACCTCAGGCGCGCACAAGCGTGACGCACGTCTTTTTAGTTTTCAACCCTATGTCAGAGTGTATAAAGCTTAGTTTAGGTAGTTATCAAAAATGCTCGACTCTACGTATGGCGTATGCGTCGGTCCTATAAGGTCTACCATATCTTTCCATAGCGAAGGTATTGGAAACTTTAAGTTCTATGCACAAGGAACTGTAACGTATAAGATTTTAGATCTCGCCTACGTTTTAGAATTCGAGAGTAGAAACATGTTAACGTTGTAAAATGAACCTTAGCAGTATTGGTTTAACGCTCAAGTTCGTGCACACATTTACAGCAAACTCTGTAAGCGGAAACTTAGCGAAATTAAAATTAGTGGATCTAAATTTAGGTTCATTTCACTCTGACGTTCACGTTGACGCTCGAATTCTATAAGCGTTGTTGAGAAGTAAAATCTCATATTGTACACACTGTAGCATGTTAGGATCCTAAGATTTGGATATAAGATTGGGGAGAGGAGTTACATACGTAGCAAAACGCATATCAGGGGATCGCACTGAAATAGTTATGATGCAGAGAAAAGTAACAAGTTAAATATTACTGATTCAAAATTATGAACGATCAAGTTTAGTGACGTCTGCGAATCTAGACTTCGATATGTTTTTCACTTTATAATTTCATTTAAATATATGTCGACCCTATAAAAGATTTGCATGGCAAAGTTTACCTTAAAAATGCAAATATTTTACTCGAAATTTAAAAATTCGGGATTAAAATATAGTTTTTCCCATTTCGTGTGTAACAGAAATAAATTACATGCATGAAATTATTAAAAAAATATTTAATTTTTCAGTCACTATTAAATTTTTAAGGCTTTATTAAAATTGAATCTCATATCTTAAAATATTTATATCGTAAGTGAACGCTTTATTATACTGAAGAAAAATAAAAATATTTATTATTGATTCGATCAATGTATTTCTATTATAAACTTTTTCAATTATTATTGTCATATTGTGATGATTTTCTCACTTTGTAATTTTTGTATCACTATTTACTTCTTTATTGTGTCCAAATAAAGAATAGGAACGCCATATTGTGATTTTGAAATATATTTTTATTCATACACGTATATATATTATATTATATTTGGTAGTATTAAGACTAAGTTAAATATTTTCTTGCAAACAGTAATTTTCAAGTATCACTTCTTAGATAGCGTTCATTGACTTTCCTATTCTCTGTTTAGACTATTATAATAATATATTGAGGCTGATTCTGTAGTGCACAATCTCTAAACTAAACTAAAATTAGAGCATTACAAATATTGCTAACCCTTTCATAATACCTCCTACGGAAAGGGACAGAACTAGATTTAAAGCTGCCATTTTAGTTTAGTTTAGAGATTGTGTTATACAGAATCGGCCCCATTCACTTGACTAAAAATCGAGCTATGTACTGTCTATAGAAAGCTGATAGCTTTGAGTTGGCAATGTTTTTAGTGAAAGCGGTTCGAAGATTTTAGTACGTAATTTGGGCCTGGAAAGAAGCCATCTTGGATTTGTTACAATATCGCTGTCGCATCTTGAAATTGTGTGTCATTATGTTTTTAAACCACCAGTTTCAGAGATAATTCATTTACAAAGATTAAACAGAATGGAAATTATATAATTATTACTTTATAAACCGGCGATGTTATGATAAATTTAATTTTTACTACAATATTTTTTCTATTAAAAATTATACTATTAAATTTGTTATCGTCTAGGCATATTCTATCGATATAAATAGAAAATGCAAGATGGCGACCGGACCGTAAACCGCAGATCTAAAAGAGCACTAATCTTCGTACCCCTTTATGTGCTAAAGTAAGATATAATTAAACATAGTGTTCATTAGAAACAATAATTATATTGGAGAATGTAGTCGTCCATTTTGTACGCGAAGCGCTAAAAGTAATGTTATAATTGTTTAGATGTGAGTTGTCGACTGATTATAAGAAATCGTATACATTTATTGCGGGCTCAACCCAAGGCATGAGAAACAAATTATTATTTTAATGTAGTAGGTATATCGAGTTATCAATCTTAGGTATTTACGAACAATACGAAGTTATGTGCATAAATGTACATTATTTTTTTCACCAAACCGACTTCTTAGTTCTAATGCTACTACAAAACATAATATGTTTTGTTCGTACACATAATAATTTTATTGAAGTATATTGAGTATGGAATACATGATAAAACCGAGGTGCAATTACAAACATAGACAATGGAGAGTTTTGTCTTTTAATTGGTAGTTGCATTTGTAATCATTTTTTGAGAAAAAAAGTGTCTAAATATTTCCTTTTAAATTTATTAAAATGTCTTGATGCCAGATTTAATATGTGCTTAGCTTTAGCTAATTATAGTCGAATATGCTTAAACGAATCAGATACTGATTGCAACGCCTTACGTGTACCGGTTTCCCTATCATTCAATGAATATTTATCTAAACGTCTAGGTCTGAGCTAACACCTTTTATGTCAGGGCTAATAGATACCTACTCTATATCCCTTGTAACAGTTCGTGACCGGCGTGCAAAAAACTGGACTTTTCCTCTTTGCCTATAGTTAGTAAATATTACATGAGATAGGTAAATCTATAGCAGTACGTCATTCGACGCTGTCGTATACTGATAGATATCCATTGCTGGACATTTAAAGTCTCTTGTAGGGATTTCCAAATGCCACGATCTTGTGCCACTCAATGTAATCTGTCCACCTAGTATAGGTCGGCTAACATAGTACTGCCCAGCGGTGGGCTATTCCAGCACGTTGGGACACCAAAGTTTGTCAGATCTTCGAACTATTTGCGTGTGGTACTTTTTGTGACAGTTTCGGTTATTTCTAACGTTTTGTTTTTATATTAAATTAACCTAAATCGAGTCTTATTTGTGTGTCACAACAGCTGTGACATACGTAATTTCCTCCGTTACCGTGCTAATGAGTTGATGATAGGTTTTTCTCATACGTGTATCGGTAAATGTCACTATAATACGTACCATATACGTTCACTTATCTATAGTGTCATAATATAATTCAGGACGAATATTTAGTCCTCTCTCATTTTTTTGAACATCAAGCGACTTTAAAATTGATATTTTGGATTCTGTTGAAGAAATGAAATATCCACAAGAGTTTATAAAATTGGTTCTAATCTCCAATACCCAAAGCGATAACACTATCGCTTTGGGTATTGGAGATTATGCTTTTTGAAAGCTGAAGGTGACTGGTGAAGTTCATTATAAGCATAATATATAGCACCAGAATATTGCAGTGGTTGATCTAATCTTATTACTCCAACATTATAAATGAAACTTATTAATCAAATCATAAATTGAATGTGTTTAATTACTTTAATTACTTATACATATACTTAAAATTATTTAATAATTTATTAAAAATATTGAAATCAAATAATTTATTTTGAGAATGTTTAAAAAGTTTCATAGTTTAAGGTCCATTCTATAAGATGGAATATAAAGTTGTATAGAGATTTTCTTTACGAATAATATAAAATTATTTATTAAAGGCCGCCGCACAAAGATTTTCTATAAGCTACAATTATTTTTCTTCTATGGTTTGTAATAAGTTATTTTGTACCTACAGACTAATAAACCTTATCTGTGAAAGAATCACCTAGAATCATTTAAAAACCCTTCGCGCGTATTTTGTTAATTTTATATTTGTGTATTATTGTCGTAACTGAAAGCAATTTTTATGTATTCTTTACTAATAAATAAGTGAACTTCGTTATCATAAGGTATATGTTTAATATTTAAATGAATTTTTAAAAAACTGAGTGATGCTTGGCAATTTAGTTACCAAATTTTTATACTAATTAATTATTACATTTACTATGTTGGGCTGTGTAATTTGATACCAATTAGAGAAAAAGATTTCGTCAAGCATGAGTTTGTGATAATTATGTATTTCTTTTGTATTTTAAGTCGCTGTATCTACTCCATAGATTTTTTGGCCGTATTTATGTAGAAGACCGATGGATTTTATTTCGGGATTGGACGTAGAAAAAGTAAAAGAAAAATAATGCATGGGTATTATTTTTCTTTATCGCATCCTAATATAGTAGTTATTGCGACTTAACTTTTAGTAAAATATAGGACTTTTGCTGTAAAAATGTCACAAACAACGTTTTGTCATTAAACCTTAGTTCCTATCCGGGGTACAGGTTTTTTTAATGCGTTTTCTGTATATTATGTTTGAGATTATATTATGACTATCTTAATTTTAACAAGCATTTCAAATTTTTTAAGTATCACCAGAGTTTTTCCTAATCAGTTTAAGTATTTTGAATTTATTCTTGGAAATAAAAGTTAAAATACAAGGATTTTTTTTAAAAGACGTTCTTTCGAAAACAAAGTCGGTCACCAAGTGTCTGATGTGGTGTAAAAGGCCCTAAAGTCGCACGTCTGTCACTTTGTCGGTGGCTACGTTGGGAAGTGCACATCATGAATTCACAGACTAGGTGACTGGTATATACGTTACATTTCCGAACGTTTCATTTTCCACCAAAAATCGGATCGGCGGGGATGCACCGATTTTGTTTTTGACCGACTTGTAGGACGTGTGCGTTTCAATATTGCAATTTGTATGTTTCATATTTTGCCGACTATAAATCGGTCACCGATAGTCAGACGTGGGCGGAGCGCTTAAACTTAGATAATTTTAAAGTAACTTTTGACAACCCATTTTAGCACACTTCTAACCCTAGGCAGTAGAATTTATCCTAAGTATCCTTCTAAAATTTTTAACAAATAAGCCAAAATATTTATTGACTGTTGAACAAAAAGTTCCATTACAATCATAGAAAAATCAGGCCAAAATTACTTAGTAGTTTTAAGTACAACCAAAATTTCTTTAAATTAACATTTCGCACCCTTTCTTAGGAATTAATTGTGTACTTATCCATAATATCATAGGCAAATATATTTTATACTGATTCTAATAGGTTGTCAAAAGTTGCAAAATTATTTATTAGTTGAATTTGTCTTGACGCTACGGCCGTGTCTAGTTACCACTCTACCGGCAAAGACGTGCGGCTAGGCGTTACAGCTTTGGGGTGCGATGTCGTGTAGAAACCGATTAGGGTATGTGTTTAATATAACCGCCATACACCTAATAGGTTAGCCCGCTACCATGTTAGACTGACTGTATCATCACTTACCTGTAGGGCTAGCATGCGCACCACGAGCAAATTTATGTCTACCCGTTATTTCTATTTGTCTATACCGAAGCTACTCGTATCATGGTTAGGCCTCTCTCGTTATTGCAAAAGTAGATATAAATGTAATATTTCTTATCTGTGGTATTTTTCTCCACGAACTATTACATGCCGATTATTTTTTTCTTGTAATACCTATCGCATTTTGTGCACGTTTTGTCTCTCGTCGCGAGATATCTCGTTGTGCGCATGCTAGGTCTGCGGGTAAGATCGCAGTCAGGGGCTAACTTTCTGGGAAAAAAATGGGGTGGAATTGTGACAACATCCGAACCTAACATCGATCGCAGAATTGCTGTAGTAACAAGTAGATGCCAGTTTATATACCTAAGCTTTGAATGTCTGTTTAAAACGTTAACTCACTTGTTATACATTTTGCTCCTTTTTAATGTGAAACGCTTGTTATTTATAAGATTTATATGATTATATGGAAAGTTTACAGATTCCATGTGGTTTTATTTCATCATCATTATCATCATTTACCTTGGTTGAAATAAACACGGGATAGGAATTAGGAAACGTAAGAAAATGTATGAAATCACGTTCGACTAACTTTTGCGGGGCGAGGGGAGAGTGCCTTGTCATTTTTCTGTCAATTTATTGACACTAGTGCATGAAAAAGTCGATCACTATGACAGCACAATAAACAGTTCGTGGCTAGAGGTGTAAGGCGAATATGGCCGATACCACGCGATCCGTGGTTAATTCGTCCAAGTCATATTTTAACTACCCACCGCTGAGCAGAGGCCTCCTGTCGTACCTACTACTCGAAAATGAGAAGGGTTTTGGCCATAGTCTGGTTAAAGATAGGTCATATATATACAAGGCGAACCGAAAGCGTGGTGAAGCGTCGCCATATAAAAATGCAAAAGCGAAGCGAATTCCTATTGTGACAATATTCAAGCATCGCACGATCGAAAGAAAATCGCCCACTAGAGTGCCTAGTTTTTTTTTTTTTTTTTTTTTTTTTTTTTTTTTTTTTTTTTTTCTTTTTTTTTTTTAAATATATAGGCTAGCGCTTGGCTTGGCTTTTAGTGGGAGATTTTCTTCCCATTCGAGGCGCTGCTCGATCTCGCCTAGCGAATCGAGTCTTACGCGACAGCAGTGCGCATGAATGCGCAAACTTATCTGGCCAAAATAGTTATGCATGTTTAGTTTTTGTTTTTATTTTATTTTTCATAGATACTAGCGACGCTGACGCTGTCACCGGGTCAGATTAGTTAATTGGCGGACTATAACTTATCTACGACTTGTATTGAATTGTCAAGCGCTTGACATCTGGCGCTCGATCAATTCCATATCTTCTAATAAATAAAAGCGAAATACCACTCGCTCACTAATCGCGATATCTCTCGGGAACTAGTTACACAAATTAGGTAGTTACCTATTAATTAGGTAGTTAGTTGGTGCTTTAAATAAGTATTTTCTAAGATAATAACGTGATCAATGATTTATAGGAATTTTTTTGTTTTTGTTTTAAATTCTTTATTGCACATACTTAAATTACAATGCACAAAGGCGAACTTAATACCTAGAGGTATTCTCTTCCAGTTAACCTTTGGTAGTGGAGACAGGGTAGAAATCACAGTGCGTACAATATAAAGAGAAAAGTTGGGGTAAGAAAAAACATATAGAATTTTGAAATGAATACGCAGATTTCAAATTAGGGGATGTTTCAGATGACAGGGGGAAATGGGGGTTGCACTTTTGTATGAAAGTCCAATATTTTTGAAGTTGGGACATGAAAATCGGCATTTAGGTTATTAGTTTTAAATAGGTAATAATAGTTAAGCCGTATAAGCAACTTTTCGAAAATGGAATGGAGATAGCTTATAAGTTATATAAGGTACAATAATTAAAACATACTTACATATTATTTAGGCAACATTTTATTCTGGAAGTTCCCGCGAGAGCTGTATCTACTTAGTTATTCATAAAGTCAAAAACCTTAATCGACGCGGACGAAGACGCTGTATCATCTAGTATGAAATAAAGAATTCAGTTTATTCAATACAGAGATATGTCACGTACGGCCCCGTTCATGGAGATAGCTACGAGCTGGGAAATATCTAGAAAAACACGTGTTTTTTTATTGGCTTCTTATCGACTATAAAGTAGGTAGGTAGGTACATAAGTAGGGAGAAGAAGGTTTAACCACTAAGCTATCAGTTTCAGCTATCTATGGAGGAAACGAGCAGGCCAAATGCGGACCCTTTAGGGCATTTCCACCACGGATGTACTGATTGGGTGACTTTACGGGTGCGTTTCCACCAGAGATAATATGCTACGTTGCTAAGCTACAGATGTGTGTCAAACCCACCAATTGTGCTTGCTCTACGTTTAGCATCTAGAGTATGAAAAAGATACGCACCGAATTGAGAACCTTCTTTTTTGGCAGCCCCCATTGGTGAGTCAGAATTCAGATATACAGAATACAAATCTCGCGAAACTGGTAGGCCAGTTTGTTAGCGAGTTGGCGCTCTAAACATAATATTTAAGTTGCATCTAAAAATTTGCACTAGTAGGTATAGGACCTAATAACCTAACAAACAAGCAATTTTAATAAGAAACCCATCTTAACAAATTAAAAAAAAAACAAATCTAAGATCAGTAACTAGTTTAGCAACATAGCACATCTCTTGTGGAAACGCACCCGTAAAGTCACACATTCAGCTACCGATTCTACTATACCTACTAGCATCCTAGGCAAAGAATGGCCTTTTCCTAGGATACTAGTAATAACTTGTACGTAGATGGCTGCTTAATAAATCAGGAATGGAACATTGTTACGTAAAGTACCCATGAATTGTACCTATATTATTTGCATTTTGTAACATTTTTCTTTTTAAGATACGAGCAACTGCTGAGTCTCTTGCCGGCTTTTCTCAGTAGAATACCTATATTCCTAACCGATGGTAGTCTTGACTTCTCTTAAGTGACACAAGTTATCCTACGTGAAATAAATAAATCATTTCATTTCGTTTCGAAGTCGGAACCTATACCTTTCAAGGTAAGTAAATGAGAATTCGGTTACGCAACCGACTATACCTAAGTATTTTTAAATAGTAGGCAATAAATATAAGCGATAAGAAATTTCTCGCTTCTGACCCGTCAAGATAAGTTAGAACCCAATACAAATACCTTAGTGGAACTGCCTCACGCTGGTCATCTCCGTGACATCACTTTACCTATGTACTCTACCTTAATATCACAGTTTAAAAAGATAGGTTCTTTCCTACCAGTCGTTCGTAAGAGGAGTTTAGACAGCAACGATGCTGTAAGGAAATTCTTACCTTTCTCAACCATAAATGATAAATGGTTTATTTATTTCACATAGGACAATTTGTGTCACTTAAGATACGTCAAGACTCTACCACCGGTTCGGAAAGTTGATTCTACTGAGAAGAGCCGACAAACAGGACATAGGTTAAAGTACCGTTGTACCTTTAGGTGCTACTGGCTACAACTGTCATGGTAGCCTGCAGGTCTGTCATTTGATCATGTACTCCCGACCGAATTCCGGCCACGGCGGCCAATCTCCAGAGAGATAAGCCATCTATGTGGGAGATATTATTATAGTGCTGCAGGTGAACTCTCTATTCCTCTAATTTCATATACTTACCGAATTTAAATCTAACACGACCGGAGAGAATTTATTTTCGAAATTCTCCGGTACTTAATTCCGGGACTCTAACTCGGGACCTTGTCGGCTGCAGTCGAACAAGCTAACCACAAGACCAACGAGGCATTAATTAAAGTCGGTCTGTTTGTTTGGGCGTCGACCAACTGTATGAATATAAACTTAAGCTGTGATAATATACTAAGTTGTATGTGACTCAGTTGAATACACGAGACAGAGCTGACCACATGTGCGTTTCATAAGTTACGCGATTTATTACTATTAAAACTATAATAACTTAATTGTGTAACAGTGACTGGATTATTATACAAGTGATACCTAACTAATAAACCGTTGCGTGGACTTAATTGTATTAGGTACTTCGTTACTAAGTATTTATGTAGTGTACTTGTCTAATATCTTATTGGAACGGATTTTATGGTAAGTAAAGTAAAATTTTCGTATAGACGTTTGCCAGACGTGAGTTATTATCTATGCTGTACTGCCTCGTTGGTCTAGTACCTCAGTAGTTTCGGCAGCAGATCTTAAGGACGCGGGTTCGACTCTCGGGGTGGGTAGAAAAATTCAGGGGATTTTCTTTCTAGACATTCTCAGTTGATATAGTTGGCAAGTTGGTTATGATAGAGACTCTTTATACTAGCGTTTAAATTCCAAAACCAAATAAGTATGGCGCGTCCCTAAATATGTATATTTACCTTAGGATCAATCAACACAGTAGGGTTTCTCTTCTCAGGCCATAAGGACAGCTCCACAAGTGAGTCCAATCTTCCCTCCGCAAATTATAGGACTCTGAACGCTATAGGATATTTCAATTTCCGATAAATAAGTTCTACATTAACACCAAAAAATCCACAAAAGTCAATAATCTCTCTCTCTCTCTCTTATCAACACATTGCCGACTCTGACAGAGGCGGAGTTAGCCATTGCGAGGCTCTGGGCGGTAGATATTTGCGTGCCGCGAGATTCAAATACACATTAGTACCTTAAATGACTTTATCTACTTTGGCTGTAGCGCTGTACTGCAACAGCGTGAGGCCCCTGCAAGAGCGAGGCCCCGGGCAGTTGCCCTGCTTGCCACCCCCTAAGGCCACCACTGCCTGAGCACGAGTCTCCTCTCGGAATGAGACTGGTTTGTCCTTCAATCACGTAGCAACGGAGCAACGGATCGACGTGATTTTTGGCATGGGTATAGTTGAGGACCTGGAGAGTGACATAGACTTTTTATCCCGGAAAATTAAGGAGTTCTCATGGGAATCAAACTAAATTATTCCAAGCGGACGAAGTCGCGGGCATCAGCCTGTGAAATGATAAATAATTTATTTATTTCACGTCGGACCACTTGTGTGACCACTTATGATACGTTAAGACTCCACCACCACCGGTTCGGAAAGATGATTCTACTGAGAAGAGCCAGAACCATTATGAAGAACTCTCGGGTATGCAGTTTTTGTTTTCCTTCACCGTTTGAAGCAAGTGATATAAAATTTTAATTCTTAAATTCTACAAAAATATTTTTTTAATTTATAGCAAGGTTTGCTGGTCAAAAATATAATGTCAGTGGCTTTCATTTTTTGATATCTACTGAGTTGGAGAATAGAGAAGCTGGTAGAGGCGTGACAGTTAAGTTTAATAACTGTTTCCCATCAGAAACTTCGTTTAAAAAAAAGCCTCAACAACTTTTTCCACATCAATGAAGTGTATCAAAGTGCAAATTCATATTCACTGAGCTTTCAAACAACCATTATCACACAGATAACCGATATTTACGTGTACTTGTATTGATAAAATGTTCGTGTTTTCCGGCGACCTTGCATGTTGGAAAAACATTTTTACTGAGTACATTGAGCTGAAGATAATTTCAATCGCTTTTCCAACAAAATATTAAATATTACTTGGTTAGTTAAGTAGGTAAGTTTAAGATAAGATAAGTTTATTTCATAAATATAGTGTGGGACAACTAAATAACATTTATAGCCTTACACCTAGGATAAAACTAATATAGTTGATATACATTTTAAATATTATTGTGCACCTGTTCTCCGAACTAGTTAAAACTGTGTCTCGGAAAACAGGGCTTCCAACTCGAGACACAAGAAGAATACAACAATGCATGTGCGTGTAGGCTTGAGTTTGCATGAGTACTTATGGGTGTTGTGTGTTGTGTGTGAATGTGAGTATATGTGTTGTGAGTGAGTGGGTGTTGTGTGTGAATGAGTATTGTGTGTGTGTGTATGTGTGTGATAATTTAGGTAAGAAGGGATTAAACTAGAATCTCCAAAAGTCCTTCAGTAGTCGAGTATGTTTGCTTAAGAAGCCAATTCCTAAGTGCGTCTTTGTAATTATGGTGATTTAAGGAATGCAGAGAAATAATTCTATGCAACTTATTATAAAGGTGAGGTCCAAGGAAGACAAAAAACCTACGACTAAAAGCTGTCTTTAGTTTACTATAGCAAGTAAAAGTATATTGCGTTTCTTTCCACATGGGTATCTATACTACTGTAGTCATTATCACTAACATTACAATAACCCGCAATGGAGCAGCGTGGTGGGTCTAAGCTCTGATTCCCTCTCTGAGAGTTGAGGCCTGTGCCCAGCTGTGGGGACGTTAATGGGCTGTAGTTGATAGGTATAAAAATCTAAAATAATTTTTAGCTTTGCCTTTACTTAGTCATTGGGGCTGATTCTGTAGTGCACAATCTCTAAACTAAACTAAAATTAGAGCATTACAAATATTGCTAACCCTTTCATAATACTTCCTACGGAAAGGGACAGAACTAGATTTAAAGCTGCCATTTTAGTGTAGTTTAGAGATTGTGTTATACAGAATCAGCCCCATTATCTACACAATGTGTAACATACACGTGTAAGTGCACACTAATACTTATCTACACTTTTACTAGTTATGTACTTACTTATGATTGACGAATTTCTTAGAGACAAACTTGTATGGAAAAAGTCGACTCTACAATACTGTAGTACTCCACAATGATAGAAAGTAATTTTGTGCCTTTATCTTTAAATTGTAACATTAATCTATGGTAAAGGGCACACATCTATGAAAAAAAAATTAAAACGTAATAAATTTGTCTCTGGCCAGCTCTCTGCTGTGTGGTCTCAGACACCAAGTAAAAAATGGTTTCTTTTAATTAATGAAGCCACGGCCGAAGCCTGCCACCAGGCTAGACCAGAGAAAATTCAGAAATTATAAATTCCCAAGTTGGTCTGCCGGGAATCGAACCCAGGACCTCCCACAGCGCTCAACACTGCGCCAGGGAGGTCGTCCAAAAGTTTAGCTTAACTGACTACTTTTCCAAAATAAAAAGTAGATGTCCTTCCCCGGCTAGAGCTAAGTTCCTATGCATGAACCTAGCTCCAGTCCAAATTTCATCAAAGTCGGTTGAACACATAGGGCGTGATAGCTTTAGGTATAGACAAGACCGACACGCTTTCGAAAATAACAATAGGTATGGATTTGAAACTTCTACAAGATTATTTCGCCTATTCTCCTTTATTGAAAATAATACAATAGAACTTAATGCTAGCTAACCTAACCTAATTACTATATAAATATAAATCATGCCCGCGTGGAATGGTGGCAAGAATGCTGGCTGCATTTCCGCGCTGGACAGCCAGGCTGATCCTTTGCGCAAAAAATGAGCCAGCCCTTCAGTCACCAGATGAGGCAATTGACCGCGGTGAAATATCTCGTACAGGTTTTTTTTTTAATTTCCAAAAAAAAACCTTTGGTGTATTTCTGAAATTGTTGTTGTTCTGTTAAACCAAATATAATAAGTATCTATTCTCCTTAATATAAAAGTACCTACATGTATAAAATACCACGTTGAGCACAATATAGAAGCTTTCAACAAGTCTGTACAACAAGTTGTATTATCGACGAGATAACAAGATATCGATAAAACAATAATGTACCCACTACTCGCTGTACCTATGCTGTACCTTTCTACCCACTAACATTTACGACGTATACTACATTACTGAGGGTCGTGACCTCTTTCCATTACACGGGGTAGTCACACATAATGGTAGGAGTTTTCTTGGGATAATAATACGGTGGGTTCCCACGTCCTTCCGTATACGACTCGCCAGTGTTAAACTCTAAGGGTTTTATAACGATAGGTAATTAACAGCTAATGTTAGTGATAATAACCGGGACCGACGGCTCTCCGAGTCACGGAGAAAACGTAAAGGCCAAATTTGAACCTCCAAATTCGGTTACCTATCCAGTTACCGACTTGGGTCAACGTTGCAATCGACTGATATTTGTATGGTCTGTGACTGATATGCGTTGTCACAGCTAGGCCACTCGTCCTTCAAAACTCCTAAATAATTTCTGTAAAAGAAACAAGAGGGTAGAGAGGTGCTCAAAAATCACGTTTCATGTATAGTGGTCCCCCTTTATTTTATATTAATTATTGTTGTAGCGGCAATAGAAATACACACTCTGTGAAAAATTCACCTGTCTACCTATTAGATTCATGAGACAGACAGACTAACAGACAGACGGACGGACGGACGGACAGCGGAGGCTTAATAATTATTAGTAATCATCAGGTTCGTTTGACAAGCTATCAGATGCATGAAAAAACCGAAATCTCGTTTTTTTTGAGATACCGCTCTTAGGCTTAGGAGGACAGAATAGGGTCCCGTTAGCACTTGGGTACGAACTACGGACCCCTAAAATCATAAATTCACGCGGGTGAAGTCGCGGGGTATCCACTTATTATCCACATCTAGTATCCACTTATTAAAATACCTACCTGTAATAATAATTATTTTATGTATATTTTTCAAATAAACAGTAACCGTAACCAAAAATCGCATAAACTTTCGTATGGGCCGTTAAAATCGTCGACAATTGGTTCCTTATTCTTATCCTTATATTCGCCTCACTGACCGCTCCCAAAAACCAACCTAATGCACAGATAAAAGGGAGGGCAACGTCCCTTACGCCCACGCAAGATTTATTGTGTTAATATATATTGCAATTTCCGTAAATCGATATATCTATTGGATAGAAGCAGTCCGGACTTTGCGGAAGTCCATGATAATGAAGGAACTAGAAGTTTAATTTACAATCGTGCATTGTCGAGTCAACATCTCCTGAAGATGCACAGGTATCGGAGTGAAACGTACGTGGAGAGTATTTTGGAAGATTTCTGTGGTGTGGTGAATATCGCGGGCCATAAGGCCAATAATACGGGTACCACATAGATTTACCTATTGTCGCGGATTATAGCTAATTAAACTTCTAGTTCCTTCATTAATCGATATCTAAGCAGGATTCTCCGAAATTTTAGTCCGATACAGTAATATTATCACGAAATCAGAGACAAAATCAGAGGTTCCTAAGTAATTTTTATTTCTGGTACTATATATGATGCCTACGACTTCGTTCACGTGATCATTTAATTTTTCAATTCCCGCGGGACCTCTTTAATTTTCCGGGATAAAAAGGAGCTTATGTGTTATTCCACACTATAATGTATCCCTGTACCAAATTTCATCAAGATCCGTTTAGCCGTTCTGGCTTAATCAGTAACAAACCTCCATCCAAACTTTCGCATTTATAATATAAGGTAACTAGTATAAATTTGTATGTATAGATTGGTAGGCAAGCAATCCCATCCAGCCGCAGCCGCTGTACGTAATTAAGCGTAATAAATTAATTTTAATGGACGTCCACCGCGCCTTCTCTGAATTCATTAACAGTTATCCAGCAGCCTAATTATGTAGAACCTGCATCAATCATTGTTACAGTCTCAGTTGTAATTTGCGAATTTATGGTATTCTTGGTGCCTCACTGGATTTTGGCCAATACAACCCACCACCTCCCATGACCCACCAACCTCGCGGTTATCTCTCTCTCGCGGCGGGAGAGCGCCCGTTCGGAACTTGCTCTTGGCGTTTTTCCCGGGGCGCTTTCTTGACTCCCTACAAATTATTTTTCTCTCTCCTTGTCCCTTTAGTCTTTCTCCCCTTTCTGCAGACATTCACAATCACGCAGATCCCCGCGTCCCATGCGGTCCGGATCCCCTCACCACCTACCGGTTCACGATCACGGTGCCAATCTGTTCCGCCTCTTGTGCCATTGGTGCGCGAACTCCCGTAGCTTGCCGAAGTTTCCCCCCGAAACGACGAGATTCTGGTAATAGACTGGACCCTCCTCCTCCCGAACGATCCCGTCCAGCAGGGCGCACCGGAGGTCTTCGTACATCTCACATTCCCACAGGACATGGTGGAAGTCCTCCTCCGCCTGTCCCAATTTGGATTTTTTGGATTTTGGCCAATAGCGGAATAGCGGAAGAGATGGTAACTGGGTAACCAATCAGAGGTGATTGCGATCTTTACAATGTAGCTGTCATTTTTACGTAATAAATAAAGCCCCAGGATTTTGTGGGCTATGATGGGTGGTCGCAAAAGTCATTTATCGCAGATTAAAAATACTTAATAGATTGTTAAACGAGGGTGAAAGTATAGTAAACACTTCACACTCCAGATATTTGTATGCACGAGCGTAACGCGTAGAAACCGATTAGGGGTATGGGTTTTATTTATCTGCCAAGAGAAATACCCCTAACACGTTAGCCCGCTACCAGAGCGTTCTTAGTGTGGCTTAAGGTCTAGCCTCACTACAGATGCACGGAGCGGCGTGGCACGTAGCGGCAAATTTTCTTTGAATAAATTTGTATGCGGTTGGGTAAGCAGATGCACTGCGCGACGCGGCCCCGTACAAACTCATACAAATAATATTTGCTGCTTGTCTATTTAAATAGACACGCGAGGGTCCGATAGGCGGGTCATCAAAATTTTTGTGGAAAGGAGGTACTCGTAAATTAAAGATTAATTCTTAGCGGAGTTAATTAACAACGAATAATTTTGAATTTTGGTTTTGATACATATGACCATCAAGGAATTTATGGCCTTATATTAAAGGCCTTAATTACCTTGAAACATAGGTTCGTGTAGGTACGAGTACATATTGACCGCCTACGTGAATGTGTTTACGTTTTGCGCCGCTCCGTGCTTCTCAAGTGGGGCTAGACTTCAGACTGCATCATATATTACTCTAATTCTGAGATCTATAGAGATATATATACTTTGACTTGGCTCAGACTTTACTCAGAGTTAAAACGAGATGGACTTATGTGAGTAACATAAATCTGTCTCGTTTTAACCATGTCTTACTATTAAATCTAAACAAAGTCAAAGTTCGCTCTATAGATCTCATACTAAGATCACAGTCAAGGGCCAACTTGTACAGGCCGTCAAACTTTTTTTTTTTTTTTTTTACCAACTACAAGCTAGCCCTTGACTGCGATCTCACCTGATGGTAAGTGATGATGCAGTCTAAGATGGTAGCGGGCTAACCTGTTGGGGCATGGCAGTTATATTAAACCCATACCCCTTCGGTTTCTACACACTTATAAGGCCCGGTGCCAAAATTGGAACTGATTTGTATGCCTGTTTAGTTTTTCTTTTTATTATATTTTTACATGATACTAGAACGACGCTGACACCGGGTCAGATAAAAAACCTAAATAATAAGTACCAATATTAAAAGGAGACATTGCAGCTGGGACGTATATTGTTAGCAAAAGAAGTTCAATATCGGATAATACATATAAGTCGCGTAGTAATCATATAAATGGCCCGGAGTGTGCACAGACGTTACCACTCACGTGAAATTACGGCGTCTAACGTAACGTAGGTACGTACTACGCATTCGCAAATCGCAGTGCGGAGTAGTTGAAATCCGTACGCGAAATATAAATCACGAGAATAAAATTCGCGTGCCTTATTACTTAAATATCGATAGTCGATACAGAGCCCAAAACATTATTTTTAGAATTTTTGTGTCTGTAATTACGGCATTACGCTAACTACTCAACGGATTTAAATTTCGCACACTAATTGGTAATAATATAATAGTATTAGTCCAGAGTATTAGTCGCACTTTTTTAGTGTTCCGTACTCCAAAAGGAACCCTTATAGTTTCGCCATGTCCGTCTGACTGTCCGACGTCCGTCCGCGGCCTAGCTCAGAAAATATTAGTACTAAAAAGCTGTAATTTTCCAGGGGTATATTAATCACGCCGATAAAAAGGTAAACTAAAATTTTGAAAACAATTTTTTTTATCCACTATTAAGTACCTAACCCCTTGACTGCGATCTCACCTGATGGTAAGTGATGATGTAGTCTAAGATTGCAGCGGGCATTGCAGTTATATTAAAACGGCGGTGTAGCGGTCTTCGCAGTCCGCACATAATCCAATAGATGGCATTACTAGTAGCGCACGATGAACACGAAGAGCCTAACTCACGCTAACGAAGCGTTCTCTGAATTACGCGTATATACGACCTCCAACGATGAACGGTCGGACCAGTGGTCCCCGAGCACAACACCCGCTCGGTGGATGATATCATCCTTTGCTACGGTCGAGCCATATCACCTGCTCCCGTACAGTGGTGACCCCGACGTGATCTGAACCCGCCGCCGGCGATCAAAACAAGCCGACGTGATGTCACAGCCGCCGCCGACGATCACAACGAGCCGACGTGATCTCAGAGCCGCCACCCGACGCACATCAAGCCGACGAGTCACGCCCTCACTCGTCAGACATCAGCAACATCGCACATCACAACAAACCCCTACAGTCATCGTGACGAGAGCAGCATATCAGAAGGCACAGCACGGCACAACAGCAACTCAACGCAACAAGCAATACAACGCAGCACAGCAACAAACAAGCAGCAAAGCAACAAGCAACGCAACGCAGCACACAGCAGCACAACGCAGCACAGCAACAACAAGCAGCAACAAGCAACACGCAGCAACAGCAACACAACACAACACAGCACAGCCGACCGATGTTCCGGCACAACAGCAACATCACGCAACACAGCACAGCCGACCGATGTTCCGGCCCAACAGCAACATCACGCAACGCAGCAAAAGCCGTTCACAGAGCCACACGCTCGGCGGCCAGCCCAGTCGATACTCACAGCATATCAGTACACAGCCCGTCAACGCCAGTACCAGCCGCACAAGTGGGTCACGCAGCCTCAGGGTAGAATGAGCCTACAACGCCACTACTCTGGTTGTTACACGACGCCGCTTCGACGAGTACTTCCCGACGCAGTGCTTACCTGAATGCCCATCGACGCCACTTCTCCAGATGCTTACAACGCCGCTCATCTGAATGCTGACGACCTCCAGACTCGAAGGGGAGTGATGTAGCGGTCTTCGCAGTCCGCACATAATCCAATAGATGGCATTACTAGTAGCGCACGATGAACACGAAGAGCCTAACTCACGCTAACGAAGCGTTCTCTGAATTACGCCTATATACGACCTCCAACGATGAACGGTCGGACCAGTGGTCCCCGAGCACAACACCCGCTCGGTGGATGATATCATCCTTTGCTACGGTCGAGCCATATCACCTGCTCCCGTACAGGCGGTTTCTACACGGCATCGTACCGGAACGCTAAATCGCTTGGCTTGGCACGTCTTTGCCGATAGGGTGGTAACTATAGCCACGGCCAAACCCTCCCACCAGGCCAGACCAGGGATAATTCAGAAATTATAAAATCCCAAATTGACCCTGCCGGGGATCGAACCCGGGACCTCCGTACGCTAAGACAACAGCGCTCAACACTGCGCCACGGAGGTCGACAAACTTAGTATATCTACCTAGGTAGTTATTCTAAGTCGACAAAACAAATTTTTTTTAAGGGAACCTCCCCTAATTGTACTAAAAAAGAAAACAATTTATCCTTTCGTAAGCATGTTAGGGTTGCTCATTTCTTTCATTTTACTAATTCACAGGTTCTATTGTAACATAAAGTTATATTAACATTCGACGGTATTATTAGTTAGTACCTATTGATGACTTGCTAGGTGTAAAAGTCAAAGCAAATGAGACTGAGAGTTGAGACTAAACACTATAATAAATCCACAGAATTGAGAAACTTTCCCTGGACTACGACTTGAAACATTTCAAAACCAAAATCAGCTAAATCGGCCCAGCCGTTCTCGTGTTTTTAGCGAGACAAACGAACAGCAATTGATTTTTATATATATACTAGTGTTTCGCCCTGTGCGCGAGCTGCTAAAGCAGCTCACGGGTTGTGGTTTGACTTACAAGTAGTACAGACATTTATTATGATTATAGCAAAATTATTAAAAATGGCGTTGATTTTTTTAAACTTTGATATGAGTTTCCTGTTTTATGATCAGAGGGAGCCCTGAATATCGATTTTGAACTAAATCGGTCCATTAACAAAAAATTTCAAAATGGCGCTGAATTTTTAATACTTTGGTTTCAGTTTCCTGTTTTGTAACTCCAGGGAGTCTTAAATATCGATTTTGATCGAAATCGGTCAATTAACAACGAATTTCAAAATGGCGCTGATTTTTTAAAATTTTAGTACCAGTTTCCTGCTTTGTAATCGAAGGGAGCCCCGTCGTGGGTAAAACGGAATCGTATCAAAATCTTGCATAGTCGTAATACACAGTCGTAGTATTCTTCAATATTGGCCATATATTTTCTAAGTAAAAATAAATTCCGCCATCTTGAATTTTCTTCCTGTTCATCAAGTAGACCTTCAGATCCTGATCATCTTTTGTCAAGAAACCACTCTTCCATCTTTTATACTTTCTGAGATAGACACCAAACAAATTTGTATGGCAGCCATCTTAAATCCGCCATTTTGAATTATTTTTTTGCTCTTTGTCAATTGGATGAGGTTCCGAGTGACATTAGTTCGAGGACCCCCCACCTATCTTCAATACATTGGCCGTGCCCTTTACCCGTCTCCGAAATCCTCAATCATCAGCTGTCTCCATATTTTTGTTAAAGTTATATCTACAAGAAGCCATCAGTGAAAAAAAAAAATTTCATACAAAATTTTACAGAAGGACATTTTTGGGGAAAATCTCGCAAACTACCCATAATGTGGCAACACTGTTTAGATATCTCGATACTGCCGGTCGAGCTACACAATCGATCCATACATGTCAACTTTCCCTAATGTTGCCAACTGCCTCAAAATCATGATCGAAATTTTCAGAAACACAAAAATAATACAAAATGGCCGCCACCTCGTTTCACAGAAACATTTGACATAGTTTTATAATTTTCCCGTGAACTACAGGATATACCGCTCCTGACGACGTTTCAATTTTTCATCTCGCTCGCACCCAGCCGAAATGATAGCTCCTGAAAAGAGACCATGTCGAAAATCACTTTTACTTTGATAAATTCCAGTGTTGCCAGACCTTGGCGACGGAAATACCCAAACATCATTCGTACAAGTGGGACACGTGGTCGCTCGTACTCGAACTTTGCAAAAAATACGTATTTCGATTTTTTAATTTTTGGAAAAAATCTTGAAAATTTCCTGAGAAATGGGGTAAATTTTTTTCCCCAATCCATTCTTCGAGTCGGTACACACAATCGCCCCATAGAAGTCGAAACGCTCCGACGTTGCCAACTGGGAGAAAATTGTATTTTAAAATTGCGTTTTTTCGTACCTCAGACCGAACGGCCGCCGCGACAGCCGCCATCTTGAATTTTTTAAAACCACTCCCGTTCTGTCAAAATACAGGATAATTGTAGGCGAAAAGAG
The DNA here is from genome assembly GCA_923060345.2 of Erebia aethiops. Classification (NCBI taxonomy): domain Eukaryota; kingdom Metazoa; phylum Arthropoda; class Insecta; order Lepidoptera; family Nymphalidae; genus Erebia; species Erebia aethiops. The sequence goes on along the minus strand of OV281084.1, from coordinate 26,726,390 downwards.
AAAAAAATATTATTCTCGACCGCGCCGTTTCGGATCTGTGGCGCCACGGTTCGGGGTCGAAAAATCAAAAATTTCAAAACACTACAGCTCGGCCGCCATCTTGTTTTTCCACTTTTTTCCACTCGTTCTATTGATCGTTTCCTAGTTTCTTCAATCTTTGCGATTTGTAACGAAATCGGTTGGAAAACAAAAGAGCTGCAAGAATCACGTCGGCCGCCATCTTGTTTTTCCGAAATGTCATAATTTTTCCCTACTCGACTCCCGCACCCGAACACATCTCCCGTACATCATGGTATCGTTTTCTGTCTCTTTCTAGGAGAACAATTATGTCAATGAGTCAGTGAGTCAGTCAGTGAGTGGTAATCGAGCTATATATAGTATAACTAGTGTTTCGCCCTGTGCGCGAGCTGCTAAAGCAGCTCACGAGTTGTTGTTTTTGGGATATTAGGCATCCCCAGTTATCGAATTTGAACGAAATCGGTCAATTAACAAAGAATTTCAAAATGGCGCCGATTTTTTAAAACTTTGGTAACAGTTTCCTGTATTGAAATTCCAGGGAGCCCTAAATATCGATTTTGAACGAAATCGGTCCATTAACAAAGAATTTCAAAATGGCGCTGGTTTTTTGAAAATTTTGGTAACAGTTTCCTATTTTGTAACTTCAGGGAGTCCTAAATATCGATTTTGAACGAAATCGGTCAATTAACAAAGAATTTCAAAATGGCGCTGATTTTAAAAACATGGGTATCAGTTTTCTATTTTGTGATCTCAGGGAACCCTAAATATCGATTTCGAACGAAATCGGCCAATTAACAAAGAATTTCAAAATGGCGCTGATTTTCTAAAACTTTGGTATCAGTTTTCTGTTTTGTAATCCCAGGGAGCCCTAAATATCGATTTTGAACGAAATCGATCGATTAACAAAGAATTTCACAATGGCGCTGATTTTTAAAAAATGGTTATCAGTTTTCTATTTTGTGATCCCAGGGAGCCCTGAATATCGATTTTGAACAAAATCGGTCAATTAACAAAGAATTTCAAAATGGCGCTGATTTTATAAAATTTTGGTAACAGTTTCCTGTTTTGTAATCCCAGGGTAAAACGGAAACGTATCAAAATTTTGCATAGTTCTTTCTACACTTGTAGTCTCTTCAATATTCGCCATAATTATATTTTCTATGGAAAATAAATTCCGCCATCTTGAATTTTTTTTACTGTTCATCAAGTTGAACTTCAGGTCCTTATCATCTTTTGCCAAGATATTATTCTTCCATCTTTTATACTTTCTGAGATAGACACCAAATAAATTTGTATGGCAGCCATCCTAAATCCGCCATTTTGAATTTTTTTTCAGCTCACGGTCTATTGGCTGAGGTTTCGAATGACATTTGATCGAGCACCTATCTTGAATGCTTCGATCGGTTCATTTCGGCTAATCGGCCGCCATCTTGTTTTTCCGAAATGTCATAATTTTTCCCCACTCCCATCACGCACTCGAACATATCTCCTATACATGAACTATCCTGTTTCGGATCTGTGGCGCCGCGGATCGGAGTCGAAAAATCAAAAATTTGAAATTACTGCAGCTCGGCCGCCATCTTGTTTTTCAGTTTTTTCCACTTTTCTATTGATCGTTTACTAATTTCTTCAATAATTGCGAGTTGTAACGAAATCGGTTGGAAAACCAAAGAGTTGCAAGAGTCACGTCAGCCGCCATCTTGGTTTTCCAATTTTTTCCACTTTTTCTATTGATCGTTTACTAATTTCTTCAATCATTGCGCCTCGTAACAAAATCGGTTGGAAAACAAAAAAGTTACAAAAAGCACGTCGGCTGCCATCTTGTTTTTCCGAAATGTCATAATTTTTCCCTGCTCCTGTCCCGCAGCCGAACATATCTCCAATACATGAACTACCCCGTTTCGGATCTGTGGCCCCGCGGGTCGGGGTTGAAAAATCAAAAATTTGTAAATACTGCAGCTCAGCCGCCATCTTGTTTTTCCAATTTTTTCAATTTTTCTATTGATCGTTTACTAATTTCTTCAATAATTGCAAGATGTAACGAAATCGGTTGGAAAACAAAAGAGTTGCAAGAATCACTTTGACCGCCATCTTGTTTTTCTATTTTTTCCACTTTTTATATATATCGTTTACCAATTTCGTCAATAATTGCGAGTTGTAACGAAATCGGTTGGAAAACAAAAGAGTTGCAAGAATCACGTCGGCCGCCATCTTGTTTTTCCGAAATGTCATAATTTTTCCCTACTCGAATCCCGCACCTTAACACATCTCCCATACATCATTGGATCGTTTTCTGTCTCTTTCTAAGAGAACAATTATGCGGGCATGTTGGTAGTTTTATGTTTTTTTTTTCATGCATTTGGTCGAACACACCTCTTTCTTCAAAATCCTCAATCATTAACTCGCTTCACATTTTTGCCCCCAAAGATTCGTTAGAATGAGGGAACCATAAGTACCCAGTCCTTATAAAGTTCCTAATTGCCATATAATTTGGTATGAAAAAAAATATTCCGCCATCTTGAATTTTTTTTCATTTTGCTAAATAGACCTCCTCGTTCTGAACATCTCTTGCCAAGAAACCACACTTCCATCTCTTATACTCTCCGAGATAGACACTAACGAAGTTTGTATGGCAGCCATCTTAAATCCGCCATTTTGAATTTTTTTTTTGCTATTTGTCTGTTGGATGAGGTTCCGAGTGTTATTAGTTCGAGGACCCTCCACCTACCTTCAATACCTTGGCCGTGCCCTTTACCCGTCTCCGAAATCCTCAATCATCAGCTGTCTGCATTTTTCCTTCAAGTTATATTTTCAGACTTCTATACGAAGCCATCAGTGAAAAAAAAATGTTTTATACAAAATTTTACAGGAGGAAGTTTTTGGGGAAAATCTCGAAAACTACGCCAAATGTGGCAACACTGTTTAGATATCTCGATACTACCGGTCGAGCTTCACAACCGATCGATACATGTCAACTTTCCCAAATGTTGCCAACTGCCTCAAAATCGTGATCGAAATTTTCAAAAACAAAAAAATAATACAAAATGGCCGCCAACTCGTTTCAAAGAAACATTTTACATAGTTTCATAATTTTCCCGTGAACTACAGGATATACCGCTCCTGATGACGTTTCAATTTTTCATCTCGCTCGCACCCAGCCGAAATGATAGCTCCTGAAAAGAGACCATGTCGAAAATCACTTTTACTTTGATAAATTCCAGTGTTGCCAGACCTCGGCGACGGAAATACCCAAACGTCATTCGTACAAGTGGGACACGTGGTCGCTCGTACTCGAACTTTGCAAAAAATACGTATTTCGATTTTTTTATTTTTGGGGAAAATCTTGAAAATTTCCCGTGAAATGGGGTAAATTTTTTTCCCCAATCCATACCTCGAGTCTGTACACACAATCGCCCTATAGAAGTCGAAACGCTCCGACGTTGCCAACTGTGAGAAAATTGAATTTTAAAATTGCGTTTTTTCGTACCTCAGACCGAACGGCTGCCGCGACAGCCGCCATCTTGAATTTTTAAAAACCACTCCCGTTCTGTCAAAATACAGGATAGTTGTAGGCGAAAAGAGAAAAAAATATTACGCTCGACCACGCCGTTTCGGATCTGTGGCGCCGCGGTTCGGGGTCGAAAAATCAAAAATTTCAAAACACTACAGCTCGGCCGCCATCTTGTTTTTCCAATTTTTTCCACTTTTTCTATTAATCGTTTCCTAATTTCTTCAATCGTTGCGAGTTGTAACGAAATCGGTTGGAAAACAAAAGAGTTGCAAGAATCACGTCGGCCGCCATCTTGTTTTTCCGAAATGTCATAATTTTTCCTTACTCGACTCCCGCACCCGAACACATCTCCCGTACATCATTGTATCGTTTTCTGTCTCTTTCTAGGAGAACAATTATGTCAATGAGTGAGTGAGTCAGTGAGTGGTAATTGAGCTATATATAGTATAATAACTAGTGTTTCGCCCTGTGCGCGAGCTGCTAAAGCAGCTCACGGGTTGTGGTTTTGGGGATATTAGGGATCATCAGTTGTCGAATTTGAACGAAATCGGTCAATTAACAAAGAATTTCAAAATGGCGCCGATTTTTTAAAACTTTGGTAACAGTTTCCTGTATTGAAATCCCAGGGAGCCCTAAATATCGATTTTGAACGAAATCGGTCCATTAACAAAGAATTTCAAAATGGCGCTGATTTTTTAAAATTTTGGTTTCAGTTTCCTGTTTTTTAACCCCAGGGAGTCCTCAATATCGATTTTAAACGAAATCGGTCAATTAACAAATAATTTCAAAAAAACGCTGATTTTATAAATTTTGGAATAATTTTCCTGTTTTGTAATCCCAGGGAGCCCCGTCGTGGGTTAAACGGAAAAGTATCAAAATCTTGCATAGTAGTTCTACACTTGTAGTCTCTTCAATTTTCGCCTTTTATATTCTATGCAAGAATAAATTCCGCCATCTTGAATTTTTTTCCTGTTCATCAAGTAGATCTTCAGGTCCATATGATATTTTGCCAAGAAACCTCTCTTCCGTCATTTATACTTTCTGAGTTAGACAACAATTAAATTTCTATGGCAGCCATCTTAAATCTGCCATTTTGAATTTTTTTCAGCTCATTGTCTATTGGATGAAGTGTCGAATGACATTTGGTCGAGCACCCCCCTATCTATTTGTTATGCTTCGATCGGTTGATTTCAGCAAATCAGCCGCCATTTTGTTTTTCCGAAATATTATAATTTTTTCCTACTCTTATCCCGCACGCGAACACATCTCCTATACATGAACTACCCCGTTTCAGATCTGTGACGCCGCGGGTTGAGGTAGAAAAATCAAAAATTTTAAAGCACTATATCTCGGCCGCCATTTTGTTTTTCCAATTTTTTCTACTTTTTATATTGATTGTTTACTAATTTCTTCAATAATTGCGAGTTATAATGAAATCAGTTGGAAAACAAAAGAGTTGCAAAAATCACGTCAGCCGCCATCTTGTTTTTCAATTTTTTTTCCACTTTTTCTATTGATCGTTTACAAATATCTTCAATCATTGCGAGTTGTAACGAAATCGGTCGGAAATTAAAAGAGTTGCAAGAATCACCTCGGCCGCCATCTTGTTTTTCTAATTTGTTCTACTTTTTGTATTGATCGTTTACTAATTTCTTCAATCATTGCGAGTTGTAACGAAATCGGTTGAAAAATAAAAAAGTTACAAAAAACACGCCGGCCGCTATCTTGTTTTTCCGAAATGTAATAATTTTTCTCTACTCCCATCCCGCACCCGAACATATGACCTATACATGAACTAACCCGTTTCGGATCTGTAGCGCCACGGTTCGGGGTCGAAAATTCAAAAATTTTAAATTACTACAGCTCAGCCGCCATCTTGTTTTTCTAAATTGTTCTACTTTTTGTATTGATCGTTTACTAATTTCTTCAATCATTGCAAGTTGTAACGAAATCGGTTGGAAAACAAAAAAGTTACAAAAAGCACGTCGGCCGCCATCTTGTTTTTCTGAAATGTCATAATTTTTCTTTACTCCCATCGCGCACCCGAACACATCTCCCATACATCATTGTATCGTTTTCTGCCTCTTTTTAGTAGGTTCATGCATTTGGTCGAACTCCCCCCTCTTTCTACAATATCCTGGCCGCGGTCTTCACCCGTCTCCGAAATCCTCAATCATCAACTCGCTTCACATTTTTCTCCCAAATATTCGTTAGAAGTACCCAGTCCCCATAAAGTTCCTAATCGCCATATAATTTGGTATGAAAAAAAATATTCCGCCATCTTGAATTTTTTTTCATTTTGCTAAATAGACCTCCTCGTCCTGATCATCTCTTGCCAAGAAACCACTCTTCCATCTTTTATACTTTCTGAGATAGACACCAAACAAATTTGTATGGCAGCCATCTTAATTCCGCCATTTTGAATTTTTTTTTTGCTCTTTGTCTATTGGATGAGGTTCCGAGTGACATTAGTTCGAGGACCCCCCACCTATCTTCAATACCTTGGCCGTGCTCTTTACCCGTCTCCGAAATCCTCAATCATCAGCTGTCTCCATATTTTTTTTCGAGTTATATTTTCTGACTTATATACGAAGCCATCAGTGAAAAAAAAATTTTTCATACAAAATTTTACAGGAGGACATTTTTGGGGAAAATCTCGAAAACTACCCCAAATGTGGCAACACTGTTTTGATATCTCGATACTGCCGGTCGAGTTACACAGTCGATCCCTACATGTCAACTTTCCCAAATGTTGCCAACTGCCTCAAAATCGTGATCGAAATTTTCAAAAACACAAAAAGAATACAAAATGGCCGCCACCTCGTTTCACACAAGCATTTTACATAGTTTCATAATTTTCCTGTAAACTACAGGATATACCGCTCCTGATGACGTTTCAATTTTTCATCTCGCTCGCACCCAGCCGAAATGATAGCCCCTGAAAAAAGACCATGTCGAAAATCACTTTTACTTTGATAAATCCCAGTGTTGCCAGACCTCGGCGACGAAAACACCCAAATGTCATTCGTACAAGTGGGACACGTGGTCGCTCGTACTCGAATTTTGCAAAAAATGCGTATTTCGATTTTTTTATTTTTGGGGTAAATCTTATAAATTTCCCTAGAAATGGGGTAATTTTTTTTACCCGATCCATACTTCGAGTCTGTACACACAATCGCCTTTTACAAGTCGAAACGCTCCGACGTTGCCAACTGTGACAAATTTGAATTTTAAAATTGCATTTTTTCGTATCTCAAACAGAACGGCCGCCGCGACAGCCGCCATCTTGAATTTTTAAAAACCACTCCCGTTCTATCAAAATACAGGATAGTTGTAGGCGAAAACAGAAAAAAAAATTACGCTCGACCACGCCGTTTCGGATCTGTGGCGCCGTGGTTCGGGGTCGAAAAATCAAAAATTTCAAAACACTACAGCTCGGCCGCCATTTTGTTTTTCCAATTTTTTCCACTCTTTCTATTGATCGTTTCCTAATTTCTTCAATAGCTGCGAGTTTAAACGAAATCGGTTGGAAAACAAAAGAGTTGCAAGAATCACGTCGGCCGCCATCTTGTTTTTCCGAAATGTCATAATTTTTCCCTACTCGACTTCCGCACCCGAACACATCTCCCGTACATCATTATATCGTTTTCTGTCTCTTTCTAGGAGAACAATTATGTCAATGAGTCAGTCAGTCAGTGAGTGAGTGAGTGGTAATCGAGCTATATATAGTATAACTAGTGTTTCGCCCTGTGCGCGAGCTGCTAAAGCAGCTCACGGGTTGTGGTTTGACTTACAAGTAGTACAGACTTTATTAGACGATTTTGAACGAAATCGGTCCATTATCAAAGAATTTCAAAATGGCGCAGATTTTTTAAAATTTTGGTATCAGTTTCCTGTTTTGTAACCCCAGGGAGTCCTAAATATCGATTTTGAACGAAATCGGTCTATTAACAAAGAATTTCAAAATGGCGCTGATTTTTTAAAATTTTGTTATCAGTTTCCTGTTTTGTAACCCCAGGGAGTCCTTAATATCGATTTTGAACGAAATCGGTCCATTAAAAAAGAATTTCAAAATGGCGCTGATCTTTTAAAACTGTTTTGTAATCACAGGGAGCCCCATCGTGGGTAAAACGGAACCGTATCAAAATCTTGCATAGTTCTACACAGTCTTGTAGTATTCTTCAATATTGGCCATATATTTTCTATGGAAAAATAAAATCCGCCATCTTGAATTTTTTACCTGTTCGTCAAGTAGACCTTCAGGTCCTGATTATCTTTTGGCAAGAAACCACTCTTCCATCTTTTATACTTTCTGAGATGGAAATCAAACAAATTTGTATGGCAGCCATCTTAAATCCGCCATTTTGAATTTTTTTTTTGCTCTTTGTCTATTGGATGAGGTTCCGAGTGACATTAGTTCGAGGACCCCCCACCTATCTGCAATACATTGGCCGTGCCTTTTACCCGTCTCCGAAATCCTCAATCATCAGCTGTCTCCATATTTTTTTTCAACTTATATTTTCTGACTTCTATACGAAGCCATCAGTGAAAAAAAATATTTTCATACAAAATTTTACAGGAGGACATTTTTGGGGAAAATCTCGAAAAGTACCCCAAATGTGGCAACACTGTTTAGATATCTCGATACTGCCGGTCGAGCTACACAATCGATCCATACATGTCAACTTTCCAAAATGTTGCCAACTGCCTCAAAATCGTGATCGAAATTTTCAAAAACACAAAAAGTATACAAAATGGCCGCCACCTCGTTTCACAGAAGCATTTTACATAGTTTCATAATTTTCCCGTAAACTACAGGATATACCGCTCCTGATGACGTTTTAACTTTTCATCTCGCTCGCACCCAGCCGAAATGATAGCCCCTGAAAAAAGACCATGTCGAAAATCACTTTTACTTTGATAAATCCCAGTGTTGCCAGACCTCGGCGACGAAAACACCCAAATGTCATTCGCACAAGTGGGACACGTGGTGGCTCCTACTCGAATTTTGCAAAAAATACGTATTTAGATTTTTTTATTTTTGGGGTAAATCTTGCAAATTTCCCGAGAAATGGGGTAATTTTTTTTCCCCAATCCATAGTTCGAGTCTGTACACACAATCGCCCCCTAGAAGTCGAAACGCTCCGACGTTGCCAACTTTGAGAAATTTGAAGTTAAAAATTGCGTTTTTTCGTACCTCAGACCGAACGGCCGCCGCGACAGCCGCCATCTTGAATTTTTAAAAACCACTCCCGTTCTGTCAAAATACAGGATAGTTGTAGGCGAAAAGAGAAAAAAATATTACGCTCGACCGCGCCGTTTCGGATCTGTGGCGCCGCGGTTCGGGGTCGAAAAATCAAAAATTTCAAAACACTACACCTCGGCCGCCATCTTGTTTTTCCAATTTTTTCCACTTTTTCTATAAATCGTTTCCTAGTTTCTTCAATCGTTGCGAGTTGTAACGAAATCGGTTGGAAAACAAAAGAGTTGCAAGAATCACGTCGGCCGCCATCTTGTTTTTCCGAAATGTCATAATTTTTCCCTACTCGACTCCCGCACCCGAACACATCTCCCGTACATCATTGTATCGTTTTCTGTCTCTTTCTAGGAGAACAATTATGTCAATGAGTCAGTGAGTCAGTCAGTGAGTGGTAATTGAGCTATATATAGTATAATAATAAGAAGATTGTGAAAGCGTTTCTGGCTAAGTACGCCTTCACGGTCCATCTTTTCGACCAATTTTGGTAAAATGTGGTACGATTAGGATGAAATGGATTGCATTGTGGGGAAAGACTGAGTGAGGAACTTTTTATCCCGGAACATTAGGGAGTTCCTCCGTTTAAAACCCTAAATCCACGCGAACAAAGACTTGAGCATCAACTAGTATTTACCTCCGAACTTTGTCCAACTCTAATGTCCTAGAGGTACGTAACTACGATTTTTCGTCACTGAAAAAAATAAACGCAAATCATACTAATATGTACATATCTTTCATAATGAAAAATGAAAGCTGAGAGAGAATAAATGGAAGTCTCTAATAAGTTCAAGGAAATACAATAAGCCACAGCGAAGAATAGGCAGGGTTAAATGTTGATAAAGGCGACACATTTATCAGCGAATTTGAGCCTGATGCGAGCTTAACAATGGTTGTAGGGATCCCGACCATGTTTATTACATGTTTGCTTTTACTAGGTTCTCCATTACTGAACACGAGACGTAAACTGCTGTTGTTGAGCGGAACAGTGTTGTTACATAAGTATGAAAGCAAAACTATTAGTTTAGGCCCGCACTGCGTCCTATCAGGGTGGCAATGAACAAACACCCTGAGCCATCGTATTATGGGCGACGTGCAAGATCTTAAGAGTTCCCGAAGCCTTTCATCATGTGCTGAGAATGGTCACCGAGGAGTTTTAGTGTGTACAAATCCCATATAACCCGGTCTCCCTAGGAAGATTCTTGGTGGGATGACGTTACCAGTAGGGTGTCAACTAGCCGCAGCCGAAACCTCACAGCAGACCAGAGAAAATTCAGTAATTATAAATTCTCAAATTGACCCTGCCCTGCCTCGCTCGTCTAGGGGTTAGCACGTTCAACTGCGGCCGGCGAGGTCCCGGGTAGGGCCATAATTAAGTACAAGTAGCCGGGTTTTTCTGACTAAAAATTCTCAGTACTAGCCCGGAGTTTGGAAGTTGGCGGTGTTTCACCCCCGTGCCTCGGAGAGCACGTTAAGCCGTCGGTCCTGGTTATTATCACTAACATGGTAGAATTCTAATAGTCGTTAAAGCCCGCCAAACCGCATTGGAGCAGCGTGGTGGGTCTAAGCTATAATTCCCTCTCTCCTATGAGAGTGGAGGCCTGTGCCCAGCAGTGGGACGTTAATGGGCTGTGGCGGTGGTGATGGTGGTGATCGAACCCGGGATCTCCCAATTACAAAACCACAGCGCTCACCATTCCGCCAGGGAGGTCTTCAAAACTTATTCCCAGACTACCAGACGCGCGGTCGGCGGACATATTGTCATCGATCGAATAACGAATAACTATAACAAAGCTAAACAGCGTGCAGAGTAGGAAAAGTCTCTCACTGCATCGCATTCCTCATTGCTGAGGGCTGTGAGGCGTGACCCCTTTCCATTAATCACATAATGGCAGGTGTTATCTTGAGATAATAATGTAGTCATTTCGTGGGAAAAGTATGTAGATTGTAGGTAGGTACTTATAATTTTCTTTTGGAGTTTTTTTAATTCGTTTAACTTAATGATTTACTAGCCGATGCCCGCGACTAAGTCCACGTGGAATAAATTTTTTGATTAACAAGGGAACTCCTTATTTTTTCGGGATAAAAAGTAGCCTATGTCACTCTCCAGGTCCTTAACTATTACCTATGCTAAAAACCACGTCAATCCGTTGCTTCTGATTGAAGATCAAACCAACAAACAAACACACTCTGGTCTGGTGCGAGGCTTCGGCCGTGGCTAGTTACCACCCTACCGGCAAAGACGTGCCGACAAGCGATATAGCGTTCCGGTACGATGCCGTGTAGAAACCGACTAGGGGTATGGGTTTAATATAACTGCCATACCCCTAACAGGTTAGCCCGCTACCATCTTAGACTGCATCATCACTTACCATCAGGTGAGATAGCAGTCAAGGGCTAACTTGTAGTGGATAAAAAAAAACTTTCGCATTTATTATAATATGTAGTTTGATGATAGAGAAATTTCCTGTATTTTTCTATTTTTCCTGTTGGTAAGTAGAGTACATTCTATGTTATTTGACAAGGGTCAGAGATAACCTATATAAACAATAGATCGGGTACCTACCTATATCGGGTATATCTACCTATACCGGGTATATCTACCTATACCGGGTAAGTCTACAATGATCGACATGAGCCTCATTACGTTAATGGCATGTCGCTATTGTTTTCTTGGAAGACACCTTTGGCCCTCGGGTCATTTATTAGTGGAATGTTCTAGTCTAGTGCTTTACCTATTGACAAGAACGGAAAGTTTTCATCATTAGAATAGGGACGATGCCTATATCAAAAATAAATTATTTTTAACTGATTATTAAATAGAGGGTCTTCCAAAAGACTTAAAATTGACATCCTCGGTTAGTTTTAAGTTTGTAACCATTTTAAAATATAAATTAAAGACAAAAAAAATCCGTTGAAATTTGATGGCGTCACAACTGTGAATATTAGATGTGATTAGGCGTTTTTAAGTTTGATTAAGAGTTGCTGATTTGATTAAGTTGTCATCATCCCTATTGGGTATTTTTGACAAGTAGTCAAATCAGCAACCTTCTTTGTATGGGACTTTGAAAGTATTTCATCCCAATTCAAGTCAACGCACTTTTTTACTTTAGGTAATAGTTAGTTTAATGGTCATCAAACATAAAATTAACAGAACGTGGATAATATTATACGTCTTTTGGCAGGTCCTCTATTTGATATAAAAAGATATTTATTTTTGAAATAGGCATCATTTTTATTTAGCCCTTTAATGTAATCCGTGTCTAATATATATGGGCATTTAATTTCATCACTCATTTCACAATTAGTTATTTCTAGGTCTGCTTATCGTTCTAAGAGCCAGTAATACATGCACGAAGGAACTATTAAGACCCTAATTTAGACCATATTAAGACCTACTAGGTACTAAAATTCTACATCAATGCCTACTTACATATTTTGTTCTGTCATTTGCTGCTCGTGACATTCTCAATAGTAAATCTTGGTAGATTTAGGCTACAGATGACACAGATTAAAATAAAATACTGTTACTTTGTTATGTAATAGTATTACTCTGGACTTAAATTTTGCTCTATGATAATATTGTATCTTGCTAAAAGGTTGTAAATTGTAACGTATTGCTACATATTTATTTATTACATAGTTGCATGAGCAATTATATAACGTTAAACTATTAACTAACTACAAGAGACATATCTTTAACTTTCTATGTAACTAGGTTCTTTATGTACCTACTAGAAAGACGGTTATTAACTATGCGGCTAGAAATATTTTCAAAAACATACCGTAAATGTGCTGTTAATACCTTACCGCTATACCTAGAAGAATATTACGTAATTACGTGAAGTAAAATTGAAGTTTCTTAAAAAATAACATTTAGTTTAGCGACGAAAACTCGGAAACCAATTACATTTTAAATACCTAGTACTATATAAGCTGAAAACTTGAAATGAAGTAAAAGCTTTGTTTAAGCGCAGTTGCAGCTTTACAAAGCAAGTTCCTGATTGAGTTAGCTACACGAATAACAGTCCTTAATATAATATATCCAACACAACGTAGAAAATGTACATTTTTTTGTAGTAAAAACCCAAAGAAATGGTAATAGGTACGCTTTCGTTAAAGTAATAAAATATTATTGGAAGAATGGGTACTATTTCCTTCAAAAAGTTAAAGAATAATATGAGAAAAAAACTGCCTTTTTATGCCAAGGGCACCCGATTCCCGTTAAGGCAAAAATTTGAATTGACTTTTGTTTCTTCAAAAATGCGAATCAGAAAGAAGTTTGTTATTTTTTAAAATATTTTTAGGTAAAAACGAAGAGTATAGGAAATTATGGACTCTACCTTACCTATTTATTTGATTACCAGAAGCCTCACCGGCTCAACGACGCTGAAACGAAAAAAGTTGAAGGCTTCTAGCAGACCCAAGCTCTACGCGGAGTTGAAAGAGAATGACATTTGTACGCGGAGCGAGCTTCTAATAGCAATACCAGACTCCCGGAGGCGAGAATCATTCTGTAGTATATATTCCCTAAAATATCATCTCGATGTCGAAGCTCACTCAAGCGAGAAAGATAGATAGATAAACTCTTTATTGCACACAATTTAAACAGAACCAATTAACAACAAGTAATAAAATTAAAAATTTTAAAAAACCCACGACGAACTACAGAGCTCCATTGAAACAACAATTAGAACTTAGCAAAAGTATATATAAAATAATATCTAAAACACAAAACTGCATATTTGCCAGCTCAGTAGTTCTTTTGACCAGCGTGGTGGACTATGGCCAAACCCTTCTCATTCCGAGATAAAACTTGGGCTTAGTAATGAGCAGAGGTGTCAAATAGTGTTAAATTTTAATATTCTGATAAAAATTGTTTTAAAAAATGTGATCACTTAAGGAGTTCCCATAACCACCTCCTGGCTCCATCATAAGACCCTGAGCAGCATCTAGGTACAAAGTGCTAGTCAAGACAAATCAAAAGAGTTCAAACACGACGGGTTTACGATAAGAACTTAAGGAGTTCCTATGACCACCTCCTGGCTCCATCATGAGACCCTGGGCAGCATCTAGGTACGTGCTAGTCAAGACAAATCAAAAGAGTCCAAATACGACGGGTTACGATGAGAACTTAAGGAGTTCCCATGACCACCTCCTGGCTCCATCATGAGACCCTGGGCAGCATCTAGGTACAAAGCGCTCGTCAAGACAAATCAAAAGAGTTCAAATACAACGGGTTTACGATGAGAACTTAAGGAGTTCCCATGACCACCTCCTGGCTCCATCATGAGACCCTGGGCAGCATCTAGGTACAAAGTGCTAGTCAAGACAAATCAAAAGAGTCCAAACACGACGGGTTTACGATAAGAACTTAAGGAGTTCCCGTGACCACCTCCTGGCTCCATCATGAGACCCTGAGTAGCATCTAGGTACAAAGTGCTAGTCAAGACAAATCAAAAGAGTCCAAACACGACGGGTTTACGATAAGAACTTAAGGAGTTCCTTTGACCACCTCCTGGCTCCATCATGAGACCCTGGGCAGCATCTAGGTACAAAGTGCTAGTCGAGACAAATCAAAAGAGTCCAAACACGACGGGTTTACGATAAGAACTTAAGGAGTTCCTATGACCACCTCCTGGCTCCATCATGAGACCCTAAGCAGCATCTAGGTACAAAATGCTAGTCAAGACAAACCAAAAGAGTCTAAACACGACGGGTTTACGATGAGATCTTAAGGAGTTCCTACCACTTACCAAATCACTAGCTCAGCTTGGTTGTCTATGGTCCTAAAATATATCCAAGAACCTTCTCACAAGCTATACATATCTGATGCAAATAATCGCATCTCAATCGGCCCAGTACTTTTTGAGAAAAATGGTAACATATATTGAAAACTTAAAATCATAGACTACAGCTCAGCTTGGTTGTCTATGGTCCTAAAATATATCTAAAAACCTTCTCACAAGCTATACATATCTAATGCAAAAAACCGCATCTTAATCAGCCCAGTACTTTTTGAGAACAATGGTAATATACTGAAAAATTAAAATCATAGACTACAGCTCAGCTTGATTGTCTATGCTCCTAAAATATATCTAAGAACCTTCTCACAAGCTATACATATCTAATGCAAAAAACCACATCTCAATCGGCCCAGTACTTTTTGAGATAAATGGTAACATATTGAAAAAATTAAAATCATAGACTACAGCTCAGCTTGGTTGTCTATGGTCCTAAAATATATCTAAGAACCTTCTCACAAGTTATCCATATCTAATGCAAAAAACCACATCTCAATCGGCCCAGTACTTTTTGAGATAAATGGTAACATATTGAAAAATTAAAATCATAGACTACAGCTCAGCTTGGTTGTCTATGGTCCTAAAATATATCTAAGAACCTTCTCACAAGCTATACATAGCTAATGCAAAAAACCGCATATTAATCGGTCCAGTAGTTTTCCAGGAAAACGGTAACAAAAAAGTGCACAAACAAACAAACAAACATACAAACAAACAAACAAACACACAACCTCTTAGGGCAAACACATATACCGTCTCCGTTTCGTCGAGGGTAAAAAGGTAAAAAGATAATTTAGATAGGGTGCAAAGGCGGTATTATTGCTAAAGCATGTTTTCGGTTACCTTAGGGGAGAGGACATTTAGATCAACAAGAGCGCGGGATAGTGCAACACATAAAAATTAAAATATACTAGCTGATTCCCGCGACTTCGTCTGCGTGGAATGAGCTTTTCGTAAGAAACGTTTTCGTTCGACCGTTTTTTCTCCGTCTTACATTGCAAATCCGACATACAATAATATTCCGGTTATAAATTAAGATGTAAGCTATCCTATCTTTCAAGTTGGATGAAACTGCACACGGTGTACAGATTTAATTTAAAATTGGTTAAGTAGATTTATATATATTTAGATAACACATATATACATACAACTCGTAGATCCATACATGCAAAAAGGTACACTCACTTCGAACGCAAACTTACTTCACCTTAGTTTGGTATTCTATAGGCATTTTGTTTGGCTGATAAAAAGTCCTCGTAACTCACTTTTATACGGGTCTGCACATACGAGTGCAACGGGACTAGTCGTTGTAGTCCTCTAGGAGTCTCTCGTAGAAGTCTATGTCGGAGTCGTGGACGAGTCGGTATGCAAGAGTAAATATGTAAATGCTCGGTAACTAGGCCACCATTCTTTAAAAAAGATGCAAGTGTCACAGTCACACACAAAGGGATAGTCAAAACATAAGGGGTCCTTTTTTAAAAATTTTGGTAAAAGAATCCTTAAACAATTAGATGCATTAAGGTTGTATCATGGTCATCTATAGTGTGAAATGAAACTAAACTAAATGCCCCTTTTCATTACTACAGACGATCTAATCAATCATTAAGTAAATAAAACGCTGGGATGCGTAAACTAAGTTAAAAGTTTCGCGAGCTCTACCGGCTGTTTCTCCGAATACTAAGTGCCCATTTGGCTTGCTAATGGAATAAATACTCCATTACCGGACAGACAATGAGAGTGGTTTACATAGATTTCATCTCATAACTACTTAAAGTGGAATTCCATACCAATACCACTATACAGCCCTCCACTCTCATGGGAGAGAGTGAATTAGAGCTTAGACCCACCACGCTGCTCCAATGCGGGATAATCATGTTAGTGATAATAACCGGGACCGACAGCTAAACGTGTTTTCCGAGGCACGGGGATGAAACACCGCTAACTTACTCACTCCGGGCTAGTACTGAGAATTTCTGGTCAGAAAAATTCAATACTTAATTATGGCCCGACCAGGGACTCGAACCGGAGACCTCGTAGGCCGTAGTCGAACATGCTAACCACTAGACCACGACGCAGTTATAGTTATGTTATGATAATTAATCATCGGATTATGACTGTGATAATCTGTTGATCACTATCTATACATATTATTATTATTTTATACACCACTGCCTCGTTGGTCTAGCGGTTAGCATAGTCGACTGCGGATCACGAGGTCCTGGGTTCGATTCCCGGTCGGGCATAAAATTTGTTAGGTATTGGGTTTTTCAATTAAGAAATTCTCAGTGCCAGCCCGGAGTTGGAAGTTGGCGTTTCACCCCGTGCCTCGTATCACTAACATGATAATATAGTCGTGAAGGCCCGCCAACCCGCATTGGAGCAGCGTGGTGGGTCTAAGCTCTAATTCCCTCTCTCTTATGAGAGTGGACCTGGAGTGCCTGTCCCAGCAGTGGGACGTTAAAAGGCTGTAGTGGATCTATACATTTTATTATTATTTTATATGTATTTTACTTATAATAATTAAAGTGAATGATTGCTCTACATTAATTATTATTCATATTACGATTGAGCTGACACATCATGATTCATGACATAATAAGTAGGTAGGTACAGCCTCGGTGGGTCAGCCCATAGACTTAGGAGCGTAGCGAAAAAATTCTATGTCTATGGGTCAGCCCGAAATCATATAAATAATGTTTGTCTGTGAGTTCGCATCGCGTCGTGCTAAATCTGCTGAACGGGAACCTACCTATATTGAATAAACATTATTTGAATTTGAAAAAAATTTGAATATAGCTTATTCAATTCAATATCATTTATTCAATATAGGTACACTTTAGGTACACTTATTGACGTTAAAAATTACTTATAGGTAGATTCAAGATTCAAGATTCAAGTCATTTATTAAAATATATAGGTACACTGTAGGTACACTTATTTTCGTCTAAAAATTACTTACTTAAAAAGCATGATGGTGATAATGGGTAACGGTATCTTAAAACTAAAGCTACGAGGGTTTCAACCGCGCCCTGGTCTGAGAAGAGCCCACAACACTCGGCCGGGTTTTTTTTTACTTACTTCGTACTTGTAAAACATGAAACATGATGGTGATAATCGGTTACGGTATCTTAAAACTAAAGCTACGAGGGTTCCAAACGCGCCCTGGTCTGAGAAGAGCCCACAAAAACCTCAGCCGGGTTTTATTATCACCATCTCACTATTATCTACTTAAACTAAGGAACTATCAGAGCCATTAGAGCAAATTATTGCCAAGCTTACTTGTCGTTTAAGTAGTCCTTTACATGGTCATAAGAATTTTCAATGAGTTTACGTTTTACATTAACTTTGAACTTATTCAGAGACATCATCAACATGTCTTCTGGGAGCTTACTGTAGAAGCGGACAACTGTTTCCAACACATGAATTGCTAATTTTACTAATCCTAGAAGTAGGCATTACAAGTTTATTTTTATTTCTAGTATGACAATCACTTTTCTTCTTGAATGTATCTATGTGTTTATGCACGTATACTAAATTTTCAAATATATATTGGTTGTGCACTGTCATAATTTTGATTTCTTTAAATTTATCTCTTAGTGACTCTCTTGGTCCCATATTATATTTATTATAATATTCTTCTTCTTCTTAATATTCTTCATCCGGAACAATGGGCTTTCTCCGGGATATGGGATGACATGTTTAGCTGTTCTAAGGAACAATAGTACCTACCTATCGACGCAAATTCCAACATTCAATTACTTAGGCACTGTACAAATATTTTCCCCTATAAGTAGGAAAACAATAATTTTAAGTTGTTTACACAACATAAGCCACCCATAAACCTGTAGAGTAGCCACTAGCCAGTACGTACTTATACGTTATTAGCTTACGTGTTCCGATGAAGGCAAGTGCACGGTGGAATTTCATTCATAACAATTTGATTATTTCATAGAGTGCCTCGTAATGTTATGATCTAATTATTATTTTGATATGACCAGGTTTTCCCATTGACTTAATAGTAAATAGTCTATAGCTCTATACTAATATTATAAATGCGAAAATTTGGATGGATGGATGGATGGATGTACGGATGAATGGATGTTTGTTACTCAATCACGCCAGAACGGTTGAACGGATCTGCATGAAATTTGGCAAAGATAGATTATAGTCTGGATTAGCACAATCCAGACTATAATAATAATCTATCTCTTTAGGCATAGGCAACTTTTTATCTCGGATAATTAAGGAGTTCACATATACATATATTATTTATTTATTTATTAGGGAGTTCCCGCGGGAACCAATAAACCTCAACCCACGCTGACAAAGTCGCGGGCATCAGCTAGACACATATAAAAATAATTAAAGTTTCATATCAAAGACCAGAAATCAGTATCTTTTATGATCGCAAAAAGTAAGTTATCCAATCTTCTGAGTCAGCAGACCGGAATGGAATTTAACACATTCCCGGAAAATTAATGAGTTCCCGCGGAAATTAAAAAAAATTGACGTGGCCGAAGTCGCGAGTATCATTTATTAAAAAATAATTTAAAGAGGTTAAAGAGTTTGGTTATGAAAGGATGTCATGGAGATAATTATTGCCTTTGATTTTGCTTATTCAGCTGATGTCGACGATGCTGATTACAAATTAATTTCCGCTCAACATGAAAGGCTGTCGTTTATTGATGCGACTTTTCAATTTAATTTAGTTTCAGACTTACCACTAAGCGAGATCGCAGTTGAGAGTTAATTAGTAGTGGAATTAAAAAAAAAATCTGAATTGTAAAGTAGGTATCGCGATCCTAGCACCTACTCCGCAGGTATAACATAAATAACGGTATACCGTACAAGGCAAGTGGGCTTACTACCATCGCATAAATCATTATTATTTTAAAATGTCCGTTTTATACGATACTAGCTGATGCCCGCGACCTCGTCCGCGTGGTTAAAGATTTTTTGATTCTCTCAATTTTCCGGGATAAAAAGTAGCCTATGTCACTCTCCAGGTCCTCAAATATACCCATGCCAAAAATCACGTCGATCCGTTGCTCCGTTGCAGCGTGAGTGAAGGTCAAACCAATAAACCAACAAACAAACACACTTTCCCATTGATAATATTAGAAGTATGATTCCGTCCGTTTTATAGCTTGACTACCCCAAAATAAGGATTATAGTTCTGAAACAAGAGCGTCTACACTCTACAGCGTGTAAAGCGATGGTAGAACCTAAGTTCCAAGCTTTAAGGGCGTGGATACATTACCATTCACAACGGTGCGGTGCCGTCACCGTGAAACAGCGACGTCGTGTCGCGGCACGTTGCGGTGTACGTCAACGGTGCGCTGCACTGGCGGCAGCAACCATTGCATCGGTTCAAACTTCAAATGTGTACTTGCAGTTTTTGTCTAGAGATGAACCGTGAAAAACGTATTCTTCTCCAGTTATTACTAATACGACAAATGAAGAAAAAACACAACAAAACAAAATATTGGGTGAATCAATCCTTTCATTAATTGACCATGATGCAAGTCGTTTTAAGAGGAAATTATATTAGACGCTGAAAATATGTGTTGATGGCAAATTTTGCCACGCCGCGCCGTTGTGATGTGTCCATTCCCTAAAGGACATTGGCTTGAATCCAACGTCCAGTCTCAAGGATAAACTGTAACAATATGGCTGTTCAACATGGCAACTTTGCTCTGCTATTTACTTTCGGACATTTAGTTTTATGATACTTCTTATTGGACGTAGGATTTATATCGGTGTGTGCTTACTACCTACTTAAGTACTTAATCATGCTATATATGTACCAAATAGATAAATCGCCATTGTTATATTTCCAAACTTCGTACTGAGCCAAGCAAAGCGACAAACGAGACAATGCAACCCGATACGACGCGACGCGACAGTTTCAAATAAAAATAATAAAGTATCAAACAGGTATCTGACCTTTCACCACGCCTTCACGTGGCCTATGTTGTCACTTTTTGCGTATAGCCTAAACAGAAAAAAAACTTTCCAAAAAACCAACTTCCAACGTTCCACAGCTCTCGAGGTGGTCCCATAAAAAATTCTAACTCCAAATCCCCATGCCTGACACTAAAAAGTTAAAAATAAAAATTCTTTCCAAAAAACCGACTTCCAACGCCACTGTAAAGTAAAAAATAATTTTGATTTCTACCCACTATGTTGAAGTCGGGCGGGTGTAACAAGGATAATCAAAGTTGACGCATCAGGCTCGCCCGACTTCAACATAGTGGGTACAACATAGGGACCACCTCGAGAGCTCCCTCTAACGACTGAATTTTTTTTTTCAAATTGGTTCAGAAACCACTGAGATGTGCCCCGACTCCAACATACATTAAAAAAAAACGCGCGAATTGGGAAACTCCTCCTTTTTTGGAAGTCGGTTAAAAAAGCCATCTTTCCTATCCGTATCTTTCCTACCTTACATTTATTTCAATTTTGTTACATTTGAAGTTTTCAAGTGAACAATAGAATTCCAGTTTTCAACTGTTCCAAAGATAAAGTTAGATTAGATAGACAATTAGTTTTCCATCTATATTGCTGCAAGTAAGTTGCTGATTAACTTTTGCTTCAAACTTTAACTATTTTCCATTACGTCTCAGACGCTTTCATCTTCAATTGAATTTGAAAACTTTACTCGAAACGTTTTTGCGCCGATTGCTTGCCATCCTTTTCATTATCATTATTTCAACTCATCGCAAGCGCCGGTATGGTAACGGTTTGGCCATAGTCTACCACGTTTGCCAAGTGCGGATTGTCAGTGACACGCACGTTTGAGAACATAATGAAGAATTCTCGGACATTCACTCACAAAGTTTTCCTTTACCGTTAAACTAAGTGATATTTAATGATGCGATGAAATTAAAATTTAAAATAAAAAAAAAGTGATATTAATTAGAGAGATGCATGCCGGGGATCAAACCCCCGATCACCTGAAAAGAGGCCGAGCGTTTAGAGCCGCTTATTTAAATTATTAAGGTCTAACCCCACTTACCTTACCTTACGCGCCTCTGTGTGGGACACGCCCCATACAGAGGCGCGGCGCGGCGGGGCACATAGCTGCAAGTATTATTTGTATGAAATTGTATGGAGCCGGGCTCACTTTATGCGACGCGGCACGGAGATGTATAGCGCGACCCGTAAGTCAAATACCCATTAAGCCGTTGGGCTAAATAAGCGTCTGCTCTTGGTTATTTAAAAGTTTATTTGAACAAAACACATTTAGAAATTTTAATTGTTCAATTAAATAATTCAATTTAATAATTTTAATTTTAATTGAAAAAAATAATTAGATAAAGCTATGCTCTGGCTGTAAGTGATGCGCTTAAGAATCCATTCATCAATGAAGAAAGGCGACCTTTGGTGACCTTTGACAGACTGGAGTGCGTGTCTATAAACAGAATTGCGACTCCCATTATATTAACAGGAGTCTGTCATTATGAAGGCAAGTACTTGACCCGATTCCCTGGTAATTAAGACTCTGAATTTAATGCTACTCATTTTGCTTTTATGTACATACGCGTCAACAGTTAGGCCGGCCGCAGACGTCCGTGAATAAGATTGGTTGACTGAACCAGCCATTGCCACTGTCTCAATTGTTACGACTATTTGAATTAAATTCTTGCTAAACAATAGATTTCCAAAATCTGACAGAAGGGCTGGCTCATTTTTTCGCAAAGCCTGGCTGAAATGCAGCCAGCATTCTTGCCACCATTCCACGCGGACATGATTTCTTATTAGGCTAGGCTAGCTAGCTAAGTTCTATTGTATTATTTTCAATAAAAAATAATCTATAATATATATAAAATTCAAAGTCCTGACTGACTGACTTATATATCAACGCACAGCCTAAACCACTGGGCCTAAAAACTTGAAATTTTGACAGTAGGTTACTTTTATGACGTACGCGCACACTAAGAAAGGATTTTTCAAAATTCCACCCCTAAGGGGGTGAAATAGGGGGTGAAAGTTTGTATGAAACTCCGTCATTTCTCAAGTTATATCCATGAAACTTGGTATTTTGGCTTTAGGTAATAAATAAAGAAGTACGTGTGTCACAGTTTTTCAAAATTTCACCCCCAAAGGGGTAAAATAGGGGTTGAAAGTTTGTGTGAAAGTCCTTCATTTCTCAAGTTATAGCCATGAAACTTATCATTTGGGCTTTCAGTTAGATATGCAGAAATAAGTGATTTACAATTTTTCAATATTGCACCCCTAAGGGGGTGAAATAGGGGGTGAAAGTTTGTATGAAAGTCCGTCATCTTTCAAGTTATATCCATGAAACTTGGTATTTAAGCTGACGGTTTAAAATAAAGAAATACGTGTTTCACAGTTTTTAAAAATTCCACCCCTAAAGGGGTGAAACAGGGGGTGAAAGTTTGTATGAAAGTCCTTCATTTCTTAAGATATTTTTCAAGTCATATTAACGAAGAAAAAGAAGTATCTGTGTCACAGCTTTTAAAATTCCACCCCCGAAGGGGTGTAATAGGGGTTGAAAGTTAGTATGAAAGACCTTCATTTTTCAAGTTATAGTCATTAAACTTAGCATTTGGGCTTTCAGTTAGATATGAAGAGGTACGTGTTTCACCATTTTTGAAAATTCGACCCCCAAAGGGGTGAACTGGGGGATGAAAGTGTGTGTAAAAGCCCATAATTTCTCAAGATATTTCTCAAGTAATATCAACAAAACTGAGTATTTTAGCTTTCGTTAAAAAATAGAGAAGTACGTATGTGACCAACAGACCAACAGTTTTTCAAAATTCCACCCCCAAAGGGGTAAAATAAGCGTTGAAAGTTAATATGAGAGTCCTACATTTCTCAAGTTATAGCCATGAAACTTGGTATTTAAGCTAACGGTTTAAAATAAAGAAATATGTGTTTCACAGTTTTTCAAAATTCCACCCCTAAAGGGGTGAAACAGGGGGTGAAATTTTGTATGAAAGTCCTTCATTTCTCAAGATATTTTTCAAGTCATATTAACGAAGAAAAAGAAGTATCTGTGTCACAGCTTTCAAAATTCCACCCCCGAAGGGGTGTAATAGGGGTTGAAAGTTTGTATGAAAGACCTTCATTTTTCAAGTTATAGTCATTAAACTTAGCATTTGGGCTTTCAGTTAGATATGAAGAGGTACGTGTTTCACCATTTTTGAAAATTCGACCCCCAAAGGGGTGAACTGGGGGATGAAAGTTTGTGTAAAAGCCCATCATTTCTCAAGATATTTCTCAAGTAATATCAACAAAACTGAGTATTTTAGCTTTCGTTAAAAAATAAAGAAGTACGTATGTGACCAACAGACCAACAGTTTTTCAAAATTCCACCCCCAAAGGGTCCTTCATTTCTCAAGTTATAGCCATGAAACTTAGCATTTGGGCTTTTGGTTAAATATGAAGAAGTACGTGTTCCACCAATTTGAAAATTCGACCCCCAAAGGCGTGAAATAGGGGATGAAAAATTGCATGAAAGTCCTCCATTTCTCAAGATTTTTTCAATTTATATCAACGAAACTTGGAATTTCGGCTATCGGTAAAAAAAATAAGTACGTGTGTCACAGCTTTTAAAATTCCACCCCCAAAGAGGTAAAATAGGGGTTGAAAGTTGGTATGAAAGTCATTCATTTTTCAAGTCAAAGCCATGGAAGTTGGTATTTGAGCATTCGGTTAAATATGAAGAAGTATATTTTTCACCATTTTTGAAAATTTGATCCCCAAGGACGTTAAATAGAGAGTTTGTCCTTCAATCACGCAGCAACGGATCAACGAGATTTTTTGCATGGGTATAGTTAAGGACCTGAAGAGTGATAAAGGCTACTTTTTATACCGGAAAATCAAGGAGTGCCTGTGGGGAAAAAAGCTTAAACCACGCGGATGAAGTCCTGACTTATATATCAACGCACAGCCTAAACCGCTGGTCTTATAGACATGAAATTTGGAGGGTGTGTTTTTTGTGAAGAGTAGGTTTGCACTAAGAAAGGGTTTCTCGAAATTTCACCTCCCAAAGGGTAAAATAGGGGTTGAAAGTTTGTATTATGACATTTTTGCTGGTAAAAGCTGGAATGTCGATTAGCTTTTCTTCTGATGGTAAAGATGTCAAGTACGCATCTCAGTACTCGCTCCTCTACAAAGCTTTGGTGAATTAAAAATAAAAATTCTTTCCAAAAAACCGACTTCCATAGCCACTGTTAAGTAAAAAATAATTTTGATTTCTCCACACCATGTTGAAGTCAGGCGAGCCTCACGCGTCAACTTTGCCTATCTTGGTAATACCCGATATGAAAAAAATATTCAAATCGGTTTAAAAAGCACGGAGATAATATGCACCGACAATCGACATGAACACATTTAAAAAAATCTTTTTTTTTATGTGTTCTCACACGCCGCAACGGAGCAACGGATCGACGTGATTTTTGGCATGGATATAGTTGAGGACCTGGGAGAGTGATATAGGCTACTTTTATCCCGGAAAATTAAGGAGTTCTCGCGGGAAACAAAAAATCTTAAACCACGCGGACGAAGTCGCGGGCATCAGCTAGTCATTTCGTAAAATAGTTTGTGAAGCATTTTGTGACATGGCTGATACCGTTTCATGAAATAGCCTACTCTGACCATATTTTTTCAATGACGTTTGACAATGACGTCCAAAAAAATATAATCTATACTAATATTATTATTATTAAAAATTCTTGAGAAACTGATGGTTGTACGATTAAAATGGCATCTTTTACCCAAACTAAATCCGAGGCAGTATGGTTTCGTCCCCCGGCGCTGCACTGAAGATGCCCTCTACGATCTGGTAAACTATGTAAAAGAAAAAATTAAAGAAAAGCTTATAGTTTTAATTATATCATTAGACATAGAGGGCGCTTTTGACAGTGCTTGGTGGCCATCCATACAGAATCAGTTAATCAAGAAAAAATGTCCTAAAAACCTAAGACTCTTGGTAAACAATTATCTGGAAAATAGGAAAGTCCAAGTGTCTTACGCTGGAGAACTGTGTTCGAAGCAGACTACAAAGGGCTGTGTTCAGGGATCGATAGGTGGTCCAATATTTTGGAATCTGGTGTTAAATCCATTGCTGGATGCCTTGGATGAACAGGGAACGTACTGCCAAGCTTTTGCAGACGATGTCGTCCTCGTTTTTGCCGGGAAAACCTCTGACATGATACAGGACAATGCAAACAGTGTCCTTGATTATGTCAGTAAATGGGGGTCCGAAAACAAGTTAAAATTTGCAGCCCATAAAACGAACGCAATGCTACTCACTAAAAAACGGAAATTTGACCCTCTTCAGTTAACTATGAATGGGCAAAATATAAGTCTTGTAGAAGAAATAAAAATTTTAGGACTCACAATTGATTCAAAATTAACTTTTAATAAGCATGTTTCAAACGTATCTAAGAAGGCACTTAATATTTATAAACATTTAGCTAGAGCTGCAAAGGTAACTTGGGGGCTTAACCCGGAGGTAACGAGGACGATCTACGTCTCGGTGATCGAACCCATAGTCTTATACGCAGCCAGCGTATGGGCAATAGCAGCAAACAAAGTTTGTATAAAAAAGCATCTGAATACAGTACAAAGGGGATTTGCACAAAAAATCTGTAGGTCATATAGAACAGTTTCATTGCACTCTGCGATTTTACTGGCAGGGCTCGTTCCACTAGACCTTAGAGTCCAGGAACACGCCTTGCTGTATGAAACAAAAAGAGGAAGACCAATCAGGTTCCTGCCTGATGACCGCGAACTAGAGTCAAAGTGGAAAGTCACTTTTATGGATTTAGAACACCCTGCAAAGAGATCCAATATCGTATATACATGCCTTGATAATCTAGAACTTAATACTATGGAAGAGCATCGCGTTCAAGGCCTACTACTATTCACTGATGGAAGCAAAATTCAGGGAAAAGTGGGTGCAGCGATATCTTTATGGAAAAATGGTGTGGAAGTTCAATCCAAAAAACTTAAATTGGAACAATATTGTACGGTATTTCAAGCAGAACTGTACGCAATGAAACGAGCGGTAGAACTAGTAGTTGAAAGGGAAGAAAAAGAAGCTTGTATTTTAAGCGACTCTAGATCTTCATTAGATTTACTGCGAAACCAAAACTCATACCATCCATTACTTCATGAGATTAGGAAAAATTTAGCCAAAATACGTGACCAAGGAAAAGATATTAGATTTTATTGGATTAAAGCTCACATAGGTATCGAAGGTAACGAGAGAGCAGATTACCTCGCAAAACATGCAGCTCTCTACAAGAAGACGATAGCTGATTACGACGCATGCCCATTATCATATATCAAACGGACAATAAGGACAGACTCAATAGAAAAATGGCAAGAACGATATACCGGTGGTATAACGGCCAGCATCACGAAACTGTTTCTGCCGAACGTACAACAAGCTTACCAAATTATAAGGAAGGTAAAGTTAGATCCGACAATGGTGCAAGTACTGACGGGACATGGTGGATTTTCCCACTATCTACATAGGTTCAAAATTAAAGATAGTCCTGCGTGCAAATGTAATCCAGAGCTGAAAGAGGACGTACCACATTTATTGACAGAGTGCCCGAGATTTGGCAATATTAGGAATGATTTAGAAATAGAATTAGGTATAAATGTAAAAATAAACACTTTAAATGATTTAATAAGTGATAACAAAATGAGACCAAAATTTATAAAATTTTGTACACGTATTGCGAAAGTTATAATACAGGAAAATAAAACTTGAGTAAACATTAAAAAAAAAAAAAAAAAAAAAAAAAAATATTTTGTAATGCATAATAAATAGAAAACACAATAATATTACTTATTGTGCAATAATCATAATAAGGTAACTCAATTAAGATTTTCCAGTAAATATAAACTTAGAAAAGGCTCTTATTTCTGTGTTTAATTACACAGTAATAAATGACCACTGATACATTAGCTTGGATAGTGAGTGTTCATAATGTACTGAACATCCGCTAATCAAAAAACGTGCATGCTCAATCTTACATGATGTATGGAAGATTTTATTACTTACCAATGTGTATATTAGACTAAAGCATTACTTTACCTATTATAGTAGATAGTTAATGATAGAATGTTAAACATTCTATGATTACAAATATAACAATATATGTAATGTAATATAATATTTTATGATTAAAAAGAACATGTAATTTGATTTGAATAGAT
Source organism: Erebia aethiops (assembly GCA_923060345.2). Classification (NCBI taxonomy): domain Eukaryota; kingdom Metazoa; phylum Arthropoda; class Insecta; order Lepidoptera; family Nymphalidae; genus Erebia; species Erebia aethiops. Next base: position 26,698,600 of record OV281084.1, on the reverse strand, counting down.
AAGTACATATATAGCTATATAATCTGCGTATTATATAAATTATGTATGTTTAAAAAAAAAAAAAAAGGATATAAAAAGTAAGTAAAAAAAAAAAAAACAAATAAAAAAAATATTAGCAAAAGAAGGAAAAAAAAATACAAAAAAAAAAAAAAAACAAAAAAAAAAAAAATACAAAATTACATATATTTACTTGCCTGATTTACACTGTAGCTTATGATAACTGTAATAGTCTAGTTCTCTGCAAGTCCCTGATGCACTGCACAAAAGTGTAGCAGTACAAATTCATTTCAAGCAAAAAGAAAGGCAAAAAAAAAAAGAGCCATTCAGAGTACCGACCTAGAACAGTCTCCGATCGCCATGTCGGAGGAAAAAAGGGAGGAACACATTATAAAAAAAAAAAAAATATATACTTATATTATAAAGAGGTAAAGTTGGTTAGTTTGTGAGTTTGTAGGGGGTAATCTCTGGATCTAATGGACTGATTTTGAAAATTCTGGTACCAATAGAAAGCCACATTATTTGTGAGTATCAGAGGCTATATATTAACTCGAAAAATTAGGGAGTTCCCGTGGGAATTTAAAAACTTATTTCACGCGGACGAAGTCGCGGGCATCAGCTAGTCTTACATATAAAAAAATGCGGAACCGGCAGGTTTAGAAAGGAGACAATTTTTTTTTGTATGGGGAATGGGCCCACCTCAAATTGTCGCGTTTATTAGTGAAACTTATGGTGATGGGTTCCTAATGATCTCTGTAATAGAATGGTAAAAGTAGCTAAACCTCCTCTAACGGGAATATTGAGATATCGACAGTCAAACTTGAACCACACATTCATAACCTAAGTCACTTGCGACTGCCTAATATAGTAGGCAAAGTCTATTAGGATATAAACTAGTTTAAAGGATACTGTCTCGTTGGTTCAGAGGTTAGCATGTTCGACTGCGGCTGACGACGTCAGAGGTTCGAGTCCCGGGACGGGCCATGATTAGGTATTGGGTTTTCCTGACGAGAAATTCACAGTACTAGCCCGAACTTAGGAAGTTGGCGGTGTTTCACCCCCGTGCTTCGGAGAGCACGTAAAGCCGTCGGCCTTGCGCCTGATCTCTCTCCGTTCGTTTCAGATTTTCCGTCCCATTGGGCTATGAGTGTAAAGGAACAGAGAGTGCACCTGTGTTTGCGCATACACTTTTGCATTATAATATCTCCCGCGCAGATGGCTAAACTCTCTGGAGATTGGCCACAGTGACCGAAATTCGGTCGGGAGCACATTAGTATATAGGATATTAGGCTACACAGCTAGTAGGATAAGAAATACTTACTCTTTTTTGTAGCTTTTTAATATTTATTTATTTTTTAATACTTCTATAAATATGTTTAATAAATTATATATTAAGTATGTTTTAATATGAATAATATATAAATAAAAGATGTAGTATGATATTAAATAAAAAGTTAATTATTGGATACAAATTAGAATTAAACTTAGTGATAGAAATCTAAGCAGTTACTAATAGTGTATAAAAAATTCCATGAGATTCATTCAAGTGATATTCACAAATACGAGCACACCGGGGCACATAAAATGAGTGATCAACTATAGTAATCTCTCCTTCAGTAGAGTAGGTACCAACAATCTAGATGTGTTTCACATAACCACAGCTCGAGATGCTCTCAGCCAGCATCGCATACAGACTTGCTCTAAACGGTTCACCTGAAAAAAGATACATCATACTAATATTATAAATGCGAAACTGTGTTTGTTGGTTTGTCCTTCAATCACACAGCAACAGAGCAACAGATTGCCGTAATTTTTTGCATGAGTATAATTGAGGACTGAGGAGGAGAGTAACATAGACTACTTTTTATCCCGGAAAATTAAGGAGTTTCTGCTGGAACTGAAAAACTTAAACCACGCGGACATGGGCGTTGCATGGAATGCAACTATTCCTATACCTACCCAAATCTTCTAATTCAGTTAGAAGACTGAATATTGTGTTGCAATATTACTAAGCAGTTTGCATAAACCGCATCTTGTGGGCATATCTGAAAAAAGGCAAAGTACTTAGTAGGTACTAACATAAATTAATAAAAAAATATATAATTGCTGGTTAAAGCAGCGACATGATAAAACATAGCTTTCGACAAATCCACTCTGATACGACTTGGCGCACTTCTGCAGCTGTCTCGGACAGTAATTTTTTTCGCACATTGCGTTGAAATCTTACTACACAATTGACACAACTGTGTTGTGTAGTTGAATTATCCAATTTCGAAAGAAAAAACAAGAAAAGCAAACAGAATCGACTCACTTGAAAAATAACGACCAAGTAAAGACTAAAGTTACACTGGTATTTGGTAACAACTTGACAAGTGACAACTGACAACCAGTGTTGCCACATTGAATTGGTGTAGGTCTCAAGTCCCTATTTTAAAGTGAATTTAGTAAACAAAAAATTCTCAAAATGTCGCTCAATATAATTTTATTAAAGAAATTAATTTTTAATATCTAAGAAATATTTTTCTTGACCGGAAAATCCATTTTATATTCCTGATTATTATTCAATTTAAGTAGTTAAGAAACAGTCACTTTTAAACACACACGAGGGATTTAAAAATACACTGAAAGTACCTACGCCTGACGGGAGTTTTGACCTCACGTGGTTCACGTGGTGGTAGGTTCAATTTGGGAATTTATAATTTCGGCCGTGTCTGATTACCAGCCTACCAGCAAAGATGTACGGCCAAGCGATTCAGCGTTTCAGTACAATGCCGTGTAGAAACCGATTAGGCGTATGGGTTTAATACTGCCGTATCCTAACCTAGGTTAGCCCGCTACCATCTTAGACTGCATCATCACCTACCATCAGGTGAGATTGCGGTCAAGGGCTAGTAGTGGCGTAAAAAAAACGCAATTATATACATATTGCGCGTAACAAAACTGACCCAAGTGTTACGAAAAAAAAAATATTATGAACTAGCTAATGCCCGCGACTTCGTCTGCGTGGAATATTTTTTTTAATACAGAATTTTAATACAATATTGCTCATGCTTATTGTTAATGAATTACAACTAAGTACATATTTTGACTTGCATCCCCTCTCCCAAGGGAACAGTACTGAATTTCGGGATAAAAGTATCCTATGTCCTACCTCGTAGTATGAACTCAAATCATGCCAAGTTTCGTTTAAATTCATTCAGTAGTTTCGGCGTGATGCGCGGCCAAGATACAGACAGACAGACAGACAAAAATGAAAAAATACAGTTTTGACTTCAGTATCGATTACCTAATATGTGCCCGCCAAAAAAATTTTCAAAATATCTTCAGAATTGCACTTACAGTTTTATTATAAGTAATAGATAGATAGGTAAACCCATCGGTCCCAGAACAAAGACTCCGAATATAGCTATCGTGGCAGTTCTTTATTCATTGACCATACCTGAATTTAAAAAAATGTGAAAAGTGGGTATAGATTGTGCTATGTCGCTAAAAGTCACCAGAATATTTTTTGCCGTTGAATTAAAACATTGAATTAAACTCCCTAAAAAACTTGCTAGATTAGCGACAAAGTCGCTAAAGTGGCAACACTGGTAACTGAACATGACAACAACTGAAACAAGGGCTGACCGTAATAGCGCAGTAGTCTTGGCGAATCCGGCAAGCGAGGTTCGACTTATCAACCAATCGCGAACAATCATGCCGACTGACCAACCAATCACCTGTACCTATGCACATCCAACCAATAGCGTCACCGTTAGACTTTCGTGCCGCTAGTTGTAATATGAACTAATAAAAATCAAAACATCACCTCTTTTTGGTGATTTCATTATTCCGGTTAGATTTTTATATAATATTACTCCGTTTATTATGATAAATCGGTTACTTTTTTTCAAGTTTGATTTGATTAGTAAACGCTATCAAATCGAGTGGGCCCAAAAAAAATTATCTCCTTTCCTTAACTGTGGGTAAACATTTATAAAAAAATTAACAAAGAATTTTTCCAATGGCGCGATTGTTGGCCAATCTGAGTTAATTGCGATCGTCACAATTTAGCTATCATTTTGCCATTAACTAGTGCAAAAGTTGTATTATATATCATGTTATACAACTGTTGTGTTGTTATTTATATAATAGGTACATGTAATTATAACTTAATTTTCTACATAGTAGGTAGTAGTCAAACATATAAAATTAAATTTAGGTATACTAACTAAAATTTAAATTAAACTAAATTAAAAACTAAACATTAAAAATATCATCCAAACCGCTTCAATGAGGCAATGTAAAAAAAAAAAAAAGTGCCCAGAAAGCTGGCTGCGTTGCCCCGCTGGATAACCAAACTGAAATTATTTTCATACCTACCTACTTGTTAATACCTAAGTGTTGTTATTGTAGTCAATTTATGTTATTTTTGCTGCAAAAATGAATATTTTAAGTAACAGATAAAGTTAGTCGGCCGAAAGGAGAAGGTCGTCATCATGTACCGAATTTTGTCAAAATCGGATCAACAGATGGATTGTGAAAGTGCAGTAGGTAGATACAAAGATAGAGGGCCAGACAGACTGACTTTGGCATTTATAATACGAGATGATGCCCTCGACTTCGTCCGCGTGGATTAAGGAATTGTATGGGGTTGCGTCGCGCAGTATATCTCCGTGCCGCACCTCTGTAGTGGGGCTAGACCTTGAATCTGTCAAAATTTCGTCAAAATCGGATCAAAAGATGGACCGGGAAAGCGTAGCAGACAGACAGACACACTTTCGCATTTATAAAAAACTACGAATAGGACAAAACAGTATGCACAGGCGGTCTTATCGATCGATCTCTTCCAGACAACCTTTGGAGACTGGAGAAGAGAATGAGAAACGGGATAATATTATACTTAGAATGGAATATGGATTGCTATGGATTATGAACGGTCGCGCCAGTGAATCAGCATTTAATATCTGTATCAGTATTTTACAATTTTGTTAGTCACTCTCCATAAAACGAAAAGCCAAAGCATTAAGCGCTCGCCAGCAGCCAGGCGCGCATCCATTCACAATACAAGGGTATTTACCCGGCCATTCTGAAAGCTATAATGAGTTCGATATTCATTCATTATCAATGGGTAATAAATCATTTTGCAATAAAATGACCTCCATGGCGCAGTGTGGTCTTATCACATAAGTAGCAGGTCCCGGGTTCTATACCCGGTGTGCTACTTGGGTACAAACAAAATATGCAAAAGGGTATGCATATTTTAGTACGGAGCAGCCTGGCCTACCTACCGTTCCGCCATTTTTTTTTGTAGTGAAAGCCACTCATAAAACCTGTATAATAGTACATTATGGAACTAGTGTGTAATGTTGGTGATTACCGCTGAGGCGCCAGGCGCTGAGGAGCCGTTAGGTGAGGGTCTTAAGATAGCCGAGGACGGTAATCATCAATACACACGTGTATCAAACGACGCAAACACACTTGTGAAGAAAATAATACTAAAAAAATATTTTATTTAGTAGATAAAATAAAATAAAAACTCTATAACTCACTTGCGATTAATAATAATACTAAAAATAATTTTATTTTATTTTATCTATAAAAAAATAAAAAAATGCTATAACTCACTTGTGAATAATAGCAATGAAAAGTCACAATTTGATTATAGGTGGTCATATGTGCCTAATTGCGGTGAAATTAGAGCCACTTTATGAGCAAGTGTGTTGAAAATCAGTTTCTGGCATCAATATTCAATACCAGCAAGTATTTTCTAAATCGTCAGGTTTCTGAGATTTAAGCTTTTAACAAATTCTAAATCGTCAGGTTTCTGAGATTTAAGCTTTTAACAAATTCTAAATCATCAGGTTTCTGAGATATAAGCTTTTAAGATCTATGGTCTCCTCGATACAGGTTCCCTAGTGTGGATGGAGATCAAAGAAAAAAAATTATGTAAACCTTGTTGGCAATAAATATATTATGTATTTGGTAGCGCCATCGTCGAGTACCTAAATCATAACTTTGATGGCTTATTATATTATGTCGGAAACCTGACATTTTAGAAGATTTTGTCTTTTATTTATTTATAATAATTTCTCAATAATACTTGCTTTAATTATTACTGCCAGCTGTTAATTTTTACAGGTCTTATGAGTGGTTGCTATTTCGAAAAATAAAATAGCAGTCATATGGACTGCTGATAGAAGTGAAAACGATTTTTTTAAAAATTAATTACTTTTATTTTTATTAAAATTATTAAAATATAAACCTTAACACAAGGCATTAAAGTTTAATTTCGAGTGTAATATATTTATAATTGGCAAGCATGTCGCTGTTCGCGAGCATGTCGGTCACGGTCACGCCACACGCGAATCTACATACCCCCTACAAAAAGTGCTCAACGCGCTTAAAAAGAAGTTTTACACTTAATATAAATTACCAAAAAGTGCTCAACGCGCCAAAGACGTTTTACACTTCAATATAAATTACCAAAAAGTGCTCAACGCGCCAAAGACGTTTTATACTTCAATATAAATTACCAAAAAGTGCTCAACGCGCCTAAAGAGGTTTTCACTTCAAAAATGATAGCGATCGTTGCACTAGCAATCATTTTTAAACGGTTGTATTACGTCATAATAAGAAGGCCCTGTTTATCGTCCTGTTCTATTTTTAAGAAACGTTTACGTCATTGCACACGGGAGCCGTGTAACAGTCGATGTGCACGCGACGCGCACGCGACCTGTCGGTGGTATCGATAGCGGCTATCTGCGGTGCCCACGTCTGAGATAAAGCTTTCAGTAAACAGCTTTGACGTGATGCCTGGCTTAATACCTCAGGTCAATACTCCCAACGCTTTAAGCCAAATTGTTTCATTGTTGTTGACTTTGGTGTTTTAGAATTAAGGGCAAAACACACAGGAAGCGGGCGCGGGTCGGGCGCGGGTCGGGTCGGGTGTCAGGCGGGTTGAATTCCTTGTATTTATATGGAAGACATCACACGGAACGCGGGCGCGGGGCGGGTGTCGCTGTGTGATGTTGTCTGGCTGAATTTATGGTATTCTTGCTGCGTCAATGGATTTCGTCCTGACAGCTAGCAGTGTAGCGATCGCAGTCACCTCTGATTGGATAACACTCTTCCACTATTGGACAAAATCCATTGACGCAGCAAGAATACCATAAATTCAGCCAATCACAACAATGATACTGTAACAATGCAGAAGTTACGCGGCCGCCCTGCTGGTTACTACTGTCGCCATTGATGTAGAATTTTATGACTGTCGCTCAAACCAATAATAATTCAAAATGACAGAAATTATGTCACGAACCTTGACTTCCCTAAAATATGAAATATATAATTCTAAAAAAACATTACGGCTTTCGTCCTGCTGCCCGTCCGCGGCTTAGGTCTGTGGCATAGATTTATTATTGGGTTCGCGGGTGAAGCGCGCGAACCCAATAATAAATCTATGGTCTAAGACTGTTAGTCATTGATGTAGAATTTTAGTGTACTCATTCTATTTCAATGCTGTTAGTACTAAAAAACTGTAATTTGGCATGGGAATACTAATTAATCACGCCGACAAAGACGATTAAGACTTTTGTAAAGGTAAGTACTTAAGGTGCATGACAAGGGTCTGCCCGCGAAATTCAAATTTAATTTGGTTTTTCACAATTTGTAAACTAATACGACAAAGTAGGCTTATGGCATTCAAATTGCGAGCCTAGGAATATCATCTTCACAGGTTTATATAAAAATCTTTACTTGAAAGTGCCCAGTTTAAGAAATTAGTCAAATTATTGACTAATTTGTGAGTAACTCACGTCAAACTCATTATTTTGACTAATTTCTTAAACTGGACACTTTCAAGTAAAGATTTTTATATAAACCTGTGAAGATGATATTCCTAGGCTCGCAATTTGAATGCCATAAGCCTACTTTGTCGTATTAGTTTACAAATTGTGAAAAACCAAATTAAATTTGAATTTCGCGGGCAGACCCTTGTCATCCACCTTAAGTCATAAAAGCTAAGTATCTCTTTGCCTTTTATCCCGAGTCTTCCAGTGGTTTGAGCTGTGGGTTGATAGATCAGTCAGTCAGTCACCTTTTCCTTTTATATAATATGTATATTTTACTACCATAGGATCCATCAGTAACCAGTTTGAGCCGATGGAGATAAATAACATTAGTGCAATGACGTCAAATGACTAGGCGTTATGGTGACGCTTCATATGGGATTTCTGATATACGTAGGCTGAGTGGTCTGTGGATAATATACAGAATTGTAATTGCATACGTGATGAAATACGATGATGAAATATGTAGGATTTTTAAAATCCCTATATATAAATAACTAGCTCATGGCTGCGACTTCGTCCGTCCGTCGTAGCCTATGTGTTATTTCAGGCTATAATCTATCCCTGTGCCAAATTTCATCCAGATCCGTTCAGCCGTTCTCGCAGGAAAGAGTAACAAACATCCAAACATCCATACTTACAAACTTTCGCGTTTATAATATTAGTAAGGATTTCTCCCTGGCGCAGTGTTGAGCACTGTTGTGTTCACGTGCGGAGGTCCCGGGTTCGAATCTCGGCAGGGTCAATTTGGAAATTTATAATTTCTGAATTTTCCCTGGTCTGGCCTGGTTCTCTCTTCGGCCGTGGTTGGTTACCACCCTACCGCCAAAGACATGCCAAGCGATTTAGTGTTCCGGTACGCTGCGTGTGGAAACCGACTAGTGGTGTGACTACCATGTCTTTAACATGTTAGCCCGCTACCATCATAGACTGCATATCACTTATACCATCAGGTGAGATCGCAGTCAAGGGCTAACTTGTAGTAAATAAAAAAAAACAATCTGTTTAAATCTATACTAATATTATAAAGAGGTAAAGTTTGTGAGTTTGTGACGTTGTTGGGGGTAATCTCTGGATCTACTGAACCGATTTTGAAAATTCTGGTACCAATAGAAAGCCACATTATTTGTGTGTGTATTTGTGTCATAGGTTATATATTAACCCGAAAAATGAGGGAGTTCCCGTGGGAATTTAAAGAACTTATTTCACGCGGACGAAGTAGCGGGTATCTGCTAGTATGTAATATAGTACCTTCTCCAAGCAATATTCCTAAATCATGTCTTTTGAGAAGTCTATTGAAAGCCTTTTTTATCCCCTTTATCTTAATTAACAGGGTACCTATTAAAATTCATTATTTTTTATTTTTTATCGTATACTGAGTATAATATTATCTAACTTAGAAGTTATTTAACAACTCGAAAGTTTCCTTAATTTGTAATATGGTAGAGTTATAGAGCTTTGCAGAAAATTATTTCAAAAGTTCTGCCCATATGCCCATATCAGCACATCAGTGTTTACTAACTTACTACTTTAGTTTGATAAGCGTATCATACGTACTCTATAAAAGGATGAAAGCATAATTTAACGTTCATTGCGCTAAATACAACAAAATTTAAGAGTAGTATTGCTTCGTTGTGCGCGATGTATGATATCCAATTTGTTATGATACTGGTTAAGCACTCTATACAGCCAATGAAAGTGTGCCGAGTACAGGAATCGTTTTTCAGTATTTAATTGAACTTTGGTTCGAACGGACGCGACGTGTGGTTATGTGAAAATATAAACATATAGAAAAGTTTTCAACTACTTAATTATTTTAAAATAATTTGTTTCCTATAACTTAAGTGAAACTTATAGTGCGGTTAAATTGTGCGAATGAAAATAAGGTCTAGATAAATAAAGTTTAATTTGTTCGAGTAGGTATTATTAAGTTTACCTGAGTAGATAATTGACAATTCATATTATAAATAGACTTTCCGGTTTATAAACGGGTTTAATATAACGGTAAGTTTGTTAAAAATCATTTTAATGCTTTACTATAGCTGATGCCCGCGCTTTAGTCCGCGTGGCTTGTTTTTTTTAATTCTCGCGGGAACTCCTTAATTTTCCGGGATTAAAAGTAGCCTATTGTCCTCTACTAAACCCATGCCAAAAATCACGTCAATCCGTTGATCCGTTGCGGCGTGATTGAAGGACAAACCAACAAACAAACATACACAAAAGAGCGGTGATAGCTTAGTGGCTTAGATGTTTGGTTGGTCAATCAGGTTCGATCATCAGGTCGAAAGTTGCGCTTGCAAGTGACTTTATAAATCAACCGATTTTATAAATAACAATTAAAAGAAATAAATGGACTAAAAGCACTTAATTTGTGTGTGAAGATAATTTTGAAGTATTAAACCTCGGCTAGGTATTAAAACTCACTCACAAAATTTCTCACTCTAGTAAGATACAGCAATCGGTGTACATTAAATAATTAAACATTTAAATCGTCATTTCTCAGTCATTAATTGATGGATTTAAAAAAAACACTGATTATTAGTCTTAATCTATATTTTACTTCCGTTGTGTTAAATATGATATTCACAATATCATGAAACTTCTCCATTCTTTCTCATTCTGGTGGCCGGCAATGGGTTGAAATGAATGAATTTTAAATACATAGTATAGGTAAGTAGCCTTAATATAATTGCTAGTACCATTATACCTACTGTACCAATGCTCCTGCAAAAAAAAATATTTTTTATTTTTTTAGATGATGCCAAGTTTCTTCGATGCCCGCGGTAACTCCTTAATATTCCGGGATTAAACAAAATTGATTGAACAGATGGGTCATGAAAGCTTTTAGCAGACAGACTTTTACATTTATAATCCTTCTCTATCCTCCTCATTACTGAGGGTCGTGACCCGTTCCACCAATAATCTTTCCATGAACGATGTCGCGCCATGTTGCTCGGTTTTCTGCGACATGCACGGCTTCGTGGACCTGGCTATCGAGAGCGGTGCGGATTTGATCTGACCAACGTATCTACGTCCACGAGGTCTCTTTCCGTCCACTTTGCCAGTAATGACAATCTTTTCGAGATTGTGACCCTCCCTTCTGGCAATGTGGAATTCAATGAGTGTAGCATCTCTTTCATTTCTGATACCGAGTCCATGTTTGCCCACTGTGTTTCTGATATGGTCATCTGCCATTGTATTGCCGACCTTAGCACCAATGATGAGTTTTATTTCACGGCTTGGTATTTTGTTCAGGGTGGTCTCAAGTGTTTTATAGAATTCGTCTATAACGTCCTCTGAAGCCTGTGAAGCAGGAGCATAAACCTGGATGATATTAAGAGTGCATGGTCTGGTATTAAGCTTCAATGTAATTAGTTTTTATAACATGGTTCCAAAAGAGTTTCTAGATTTGCCATTACATAAATTTAAAGACTGTGTCAAACAGCATTTGTTAAGTCGAGGTCATTATACTATCGACGATTTTATTAACGACAAAGTTGCATCGAAGCAACCGGCCTCGCATCCAGTGACCCACAATTCAGTGTAATACTTGTAATATTACGTATGTATTAATATTACTTAAACCTCTTTCTTTTTTGAGAAAAGAGCAACTGCTGAGTTTCTTACCGGCTCTTCTCAGTAGAAACACCTTTCCGAACCGGTGGTAGAGTCTTGACGTATCATAAGTGACACAAGTTGTCCTATGTGAAATAAATAAATCATTTATCATTTATCATTTATTCTGTCAGAAATGGGATTGTAACCAAGAACATATTGGTTTATTTTCGGAGGTAGTGGTACTCCCACGCCGTGATGGCTAGAATCTTCCAATCCAGAAAAATACGGAGTATTTCCCGATGCTGTCCTAAAATGACCTTGACCGCACATATGTGTTTCGCTGATGCCTATTATAGAGAGTTTGTGATTTTCCATTTCTTTCTCCACGCATTTATAATATTAGTGTAGAATAACCGACACTGTACAGAAATACTCGTAACTTGCATCCCAGGGTCGGACAGCTAAGTACTTTTTATCCCGGAAGATCAAGGTTTTCAGAGTTTTCAAAAACCTAAATCCACGAGGACGAAGTCGCGGGCATTATCTAGTTTTAAATGAGAACAGGAACGAGTATTACGAATTCATTTACCCTATATGTTTATGCGTCGTATGTGTTATTTTATATTGTGTTATTATTACGTCAACATAGCTCATTGAGCGACATAATTTGAAATTTAATTACAATTTATCCTTATTACCTAATTATTAAAGAGTATATTAAGGAAGTTAGAAGTCAGTTTATTTAAGAAATCATTACGTTGTTTCTACTTCCTATAGCTGGGACACTCAACCTGCGATCTCACCTGATGGAAGTAGGTATGTTATGATTTAGTTTAAAATGGTAGCGGGCTAACTCGCTAGAGGCATGACAGTTATATTAAACCCGTACCCCTAATCGGTTTCTACATACGATCGGTACCGGTATGCTAAATCGCTTGGCGGCTTGTCTTTGCTGGTAGGGTGGTAACTAGCCACGACCGTATTATCCACCAGGCCAGACCAGGGAAAATTCAGAAATTATAAATTCCCAAATTGACCTTGCCGGGGATCGAACCCGGGACGTCCGCACGTAAAGACAACAGCGCTCAACACTCCGCCACGGAGGTCGACAAAGGTTCGAAATTTTTAGCGTTGTAGCAAAATTACATGGCCGAAAAAATTTATTACGTCGGTTTAGAAGGTAATCTTAGCAGTTTAAGCCTGAAAAAATTGCATATTTAATTATTTACCTACTTACCCTACTTTACTGTAGGCTTATCACAAAGCGAAAAATATAAATCCCTTCGCTTTAGAAAGATCAAACGCATACTAATAGTAAGGTAGGTAATCGCTAAATTACAAAGCTTACCTCAGGTAAAGTCCCTTTGATGCGGCAACATCGCTTCGAGCTTAAATCTGGAACAATAAAAGCACGGAATATAAAATACTAGTACGATAAAAGGCGGGTAATATTTCGGCGAATAACTAATAATTAAAATCTGAAACGTAGCGCGATGGCAACGCGATGTGTCAAACAAAGAGTATATAATCACTACGTTCTGGTGTCAAATGCGACTCCAACTGACATTAAATAAACTGACATTATTTAACTAACAACACGTTCTCACAATAAAAATAAATTCACGGGGATCGAACAAGCGTTCAACACTGCGCCTTCCGAGACTTGTGCTCAGTAGTGAGCCAGCAATGGGTTGAACTGATGACGATGATGAGACATTAATTACTTATCCAACTTTTAATGGTTACCTATCTTCTATACATTCAATAGATTGTTCGGTAAACATCGTCTGAAAAACAATGGAAGCTTTTATTACAAGTTATTTGCTTCAGCATTTACAAACAAGTAAAACTCCCTTCAGGCTGTTTTTCAGTTCTCGCTGAATAATATTATTTATAATATCTTGGGATAATAATTTAATGGAAATTTTAACTGCCTCTTTGGTCTAGTGGTTGGCATGTTCGACTGCGGCCGACAAGGTCCCAGGTTCGAGTCCCGGGTCGGGTCATAATTGAGTATTAGGTTTTTCTTACTAGAAATTCTCAGTACTAGCCTGGAGTGCCTCGGAGAGCACGTTAAGCCGTTATTATCGCTAACATGATGATAGTCGTCAAAGCCCGCCAAGCCGCATCGGAGCAGCGTGGTGGGACTAAGCTCTAATTTCCTCTCTCCTGAAGTGGTTGTTTACAAAAGTTGCTATGTCGTTATAATCCAGATATTATCATATTATATTATGTTTGGAAATTACAAGGAAAAAGATGCACGTAGGTACATTATAAATTCTTTAGTATAATCGCGTAAGAAGTTGGTCGTATCCTATAAATATTATAATTAATGCGAAAGTTTGCCCATCTGTTAGGTAAGTTAGGTTATATCTCGGGATCTTTCCCCTTACTATACAATATAGGCTACTGTTTTCCCCGATAAATTGAAGAATACAAGAATTGAACATAAGAAAATCCACAGTTTAAAAAAACCCGAATATCTAATACTAATTGCACCTACTTAGAGACTCAAGGGCCCCATACTATAAGAAGTCATTGTTATCCTAAAAGACAGGCCAGGAGCAGACAGCGAAATTCTAACAGTACTATTCTGTAATTTGACGACCTTCGTGGCGCAGTGTGTAGCGCTGTTGCCGTAACGTGCGGAGGTCCTGGGTTCGATCCCCGGCAGGGTCAATTTGGGAATTTATAATTTCTGCATTTTCCTTGGTCTGGCCTGGTGGGAGGCTTCGGCAGTGGCTAGTTACCACCCTACCGGCAAAGACGTGCCGCCAAGCAATTTAGCGTTCCGGTACGATGTCGTGTAGAAACCGAAGGGGTATGGGTTTAATATAACTGCCATGCCCCTAACAGGTTAGACCGTTACCATCTTAGACTGCATCATCACTTACCATCAGGTGAGATCGTAGTCAAGGGCTAGCTTGTAGTATATTAAAAAAAAAAAAAATTGTCCCATCACGCACCTTCAAATGGTACTCAGTACTTCTGCGCACTACCTGCCTCGCTGCTCTACCCTTGTGTAAAACGGCCATAAGCGTCTAACGATGGGTCGTAGAGTGATAATCTCCCCGTGTAAAGGGTCCTTTAGCGATACTGAGTGCGACTCAGACTGCGCCATCAAGAGACGCGATTATTTCAGATTAACGTGTCTTGAGCGATCTCCTCTCAGTTGTCATCTTGGAGTGCACTCATCGAGGCCCTCTCGACTTCGCCCTCACAGCTAATTCTTAACACGATTAGCCATGGTACTTACTTAGGCAGGTATTTTATTTTAAGTCGCTCTACTTAAGTAAGTGTTTACTATAGTGTTTATTAGTACTTAAGTGTTAAAATTTTAATTTATTTAACTTAAGTAAGTAATTAGGCCTGCCATACACGGACAGCTTGAAGCAATCAGAATGGACTGCTTCAAGTTGCGACTACATAGTGAACTTTTGACGACCTCCGTGGCGCGGTCCCGGGTTCGATCCCCGGCAGGGTCAGTTTGGGAATTTATAATTTCTGAATTTTCCCTGGTCTGGTCTGGTGGGAGGCTTCGGCTGTGGCTAGTTACCACCCTACCGGCAAAGACGTGCCGCCAAGCGATTTAGCGTTCCGGTACGATGCCGTGTAGAAACCGAATAGGGGTGGGTTTAATTAACTGCAATGCCCCTAACAGGTTAGCCCGCTACCATCTTAGATTGCATCATCACTTCACCATCAGGTGAGATCGCAGTCAATGGCTAACTTGTAGTGGATAAAAAAAAAGAACTACAGTTTTTTACGTACACACATACATGGAACCGCTCGAGGAGTAGCGACTGCTTCGGGCAGTTGGAAGCAGTTAGCAATGGTTGCTCCAAGCTGTTGATTATGACTACAAGAGCGGTCCGTGTATGTTGATCACTGACTAACTGCTCGAGCAGTCCGTGTAAGGCGGGCCTTATACGTAATTAATATAGCCTAGACTTTTTACAATCAATAAAACTGATGTAAGTATGATTATAGTTAGTTATAGTCTAAACTTATCATTGTACTTCCAAATAAAGTTGGTGATAATATAGTGGCAAAGTTAGCTGATTCTGTTAACAAGGAAATAGCAACAAACTTTGCCACTATATTATCGTAACAAGCGGCTAATGCTAAGTGGGCGACAGAAGCGAGTCACACGAGAAATACGAGTATATATAGATATAATATATATATTTATATATATATATATATATTTGGCAATAATTTGCTCTAATGGTACTAATAGTTCCTTATTTAAGATGATTAATGTAAGATGGTAATAATGAAAAAAAAAGACCCTGGAACCCTCGTATAGCTTTAGTTTTACGTCTATAGGTGTACCTACATTGTACCTAAATTGAATAAATGAATATTTGATTTGATTATATATCTCGTGTGCCTTGCTTCTGCCACCCACTATTTTAAATATATTACCAACTAGCTGATGCCCGCGACTTCGTTCGCGTGGAATAAGTTTTATGGATTCCCGCGGGAACTCCTCAATTTTCCGGGATAAAAAGTAGCCTATGTCACTCTCCAGGTCCTCAATTATACCCATGCCAAAAATCACGTCGATCCGTTGCTCCGTTGCAGCGTGATTGAAGGACAAACCAACAAACAAACTGACTTTCGCATTTATAATATTAGTTGCGCTAATTATTAATTAATGATCGCTTGATACAATAGCTTAACATAATGTAAACGTGCCGTAGCGTCACGCCTTTTTACAGCTTCAGTAATCACTAAGTTCTACTTAAAAGCTAAGCTTGAAAATTTAAAGGACATGTACGAGGACAATTTATCTCATGAAGAGATTTCTTCCAGCAGCCCTAGAATATGAGAATAGTGATAGATAAAGCTGAGTAGGTACTTACACACCCTATACAATTATAGGCGGAATGATCGTCTCGAATGGTCATCATGTTGACAAATTGGCGTAAAGACAAACGACGTGTAAACTGTAATTAGGTAAATTCGTGCCTTGCTTGTGTTGGTTTAATTTTTTTCAACAAATACAAGTAACAAACATACACAACCAAACAAAATAAATTTAATTTATAATACATACCACTAATTATATTTACAAAAAATATACGCCGTTATTATTAAACTAGCTAATGCTCGCGACTTCGTCCGCATGGATGGAAGTTTTTTTTTTACCAACTACAAGTTAGCCCTTGACTGCGATCTCACCTGATGGTAAGTGATGATGCAGTCTAAGATGGTAGCGGGCTAACCTGTTAGGGGCATGGCAGTTATATTAAACCCATACCCCTTCGGTTTCTACACGGCATCGTACCGGAACGCTAAATCGCTTAGCGGCACGTCTTTTGCCAGTAGGGCAAGTAAGTTTTCGGTTCCCGCGGGAATTCTTTAATTTTCCGGGATAAAAATTATAGATGTGTTATTCCAGACTATAATCTATCTCTGTGCCATATTTCATCCAGATCCGTTCAGTCGTTGGGGCGTGATTGAGTAACAAACATCCATCCGTACATCCATACATCCATCCAAACTTTCGCATTTGTAATATTAGTAAGAAGTAAGTTAAATGGGGGCAACGTAGGGCAACTTGTGTCACATATGACACGTCAAGACTCTACCAAGTCTTGGTAGATTACCAAGTTATGCCCAAAACACTGGGGCTATTGTCTCGCTGGATAGCCAGGCCAAGCCTTTGGACCGGTAGCGATTTTGTTGATAACCTGGTGGGTGAGACACTGCCAACGTATCAATGCAAGTTGTATCCCACACCAATACACGAGCCGTAGTCCATGGTA
The DNA here is from genome assembly GCA_923060345.2 of Erebia aethiops. NCBI lineage: Eukaryota > Metazoa > Arthropoda > Insecta > Lepidoptera > Nymphalidae > Erebia > Erebia aethiops. The sequence goes on along the minus strand of OV281084.1, from coordinate 26,681,442 downwards.
CTATAGTCATCCCGTCCGGCCTCTTGCCTTCATCCCTGAACAAACCCGAGGATTCCAGTTGTACAGGGATGGAGTTAATTGTAACTCTGTCGTGCCATGTATCTACATATCACCGTAAGATTGCAAAAATCGTTAGATTGTAATATAACTAGCGAAATTGAATACTGTCGACAGATTACAATTTAATCCTAACCTACAAGAAAGAGACAAGAAAACCTAAATACAATGAATATTTCGAAAACACACTTAGTACATTGAACGGTTCACAATCTGTCGACAGATTACACTTTCGCTAGTTAGATTACAATCTAACGGTTTTTGCAATCTTACGGTGACATATACACCAAAGCTATCATTGTTCATGGCAGGTACTTACACGCCCTATACAATTATAGGCGGAATGATCGTCTCGAATGGCCTTAATGTAGACAAAATGGCGGAAAGACAAACGACGTGTAATTAATTAGATTTGTGCCTTGCTTGTGTACTTACGAGACAATCTATGGGACAACAATATTATTATCTTGTAATTACTTTATTAATTAATAGCTAATGCCCGGGACTTCGTCGGCGTAACTTAAGGTTTTATTTTTAATTTCCCCAAGAACTCAATTTTCCGGTACAAAATTAGCCTGTCCTACCCCGGGACACAGTATATTATGTCTGTACCAATATTCATTAAAGCAGTTGAAAAGATGGACCGTGAAAATGTATGAAACAAACCGATAATTCACATTTATAATATAGTTAGGATAATTTGTTAAAAGCAAATAAGTAATTAATTTTAGTGCGAAGTACTACTTAACGTATTTGTTTTTTGGCAATCCACGAACACTTTCAAATAGAACGCGCACACTTGGCGACAAGAGAAAATATCGGTCCTATCCGACTTGGACGTTTCGGCTTCGCACAATTTTTACTTCATCCGGAAAAAAGACTTTCTCGTAGAGTTTGCTACGATATTGCTACGAAATTCGTAGCTAAAGTATAATGCCCCTTCCACTCAGGAGAAAATTGTGTTTTATGAATTCATCCGATATGGGCGCTGTTGTTGTGCGATTACCTTTATATTTTCTAATTTCGGAAGCAATTTTCTTCTCATTAATTTACTTTATTAGCAGAAGGATTTGTGTGAGCTTTGTGAGAGACTACAAAGTTTTGATTAACTTTTATAATTAAAACAATAGAGCCTATTTTCTGTTGAGTGTAGGCTCTATTGCTGTTAGCACACCCTATACGTATATGTTACACGAAAAAAATGGAACTTAATTTAATTATTTATTTCAAGACTGTTTCAAGAATGTTTTCTGGGTTCATGTATGTAATATGTATGTGGTTTTCTTTATTCCACCATATCTTCAAAATGCCCGAAAATATTTGGATATTTGGTGTATCGTTAGAATCCTTAAATCATTCCGAGTAGTCCAGTAGCCATAAGTCAAAAAGCAGGCGAGCTTTGTTTGAATTTGATTTTTTGATATATTATATATCAAGCTAAACAAGCTTGGTATATAATATATCAAAAAATCAAAAAATATATACCATTTCAAAGTATTTTAGGCGTAATTTTGCAAGTTGTGTCTTTCTATCCGATTGTCCTTTTACAACGCACACAGCACCTGACGTGTTCGGTGAATTTTTGAACATAGTTCTGTATGGCACGATGAGCGGGGATCTTGCCTGGTAAAATCATTGTGACGAATAAGCGTTAAACCCTTTATTTCTTTGCCTACAATTTTGGTTTAACCAAATTTTTTAATCCTTATTAATATTATTCTTTTTATCCCGAAAAATCAGTTCCCACTTGATTGAGGATCTTGTGTTTTGTATACGTACGCTTAGAATCTTTACCGTGCAAAGTTTGTGGCACAATGAAAATGAAATGATTTATTTCACGTGGGACAACTTGTGCCACTTGTGTTGTGTTAAGTCGCAAGAATCGAGTACCGGTGCGGAAAGGTGATTCTACTGAGAAGAACTGGCAAGAAACTCAGCAGTTACTCTTTTCATAAACAGAAATATGTTACACTTTGTAAATAATCCGTGTAGAAACCGAATAGGGGTTTGGGCTTAATATAACTTCCATGCCCCTGACAAGTTAGCCCGTTACCATCTTAGACTGCATCATCACTTACCATCAGGTGAGATCGCAGTCCAGGGCTAACTTGTATAACATATTCAATGCATACGTTACGTAACAAGTATTACACTGACTGGTGGGTTGCCGGATGCGAAGCTGTTTGCTTCTATAAAACAATTAACCTGCTAGCCCCGTATATACAAACATCGTCAGGTTAATATTTCGTAATAATAAAGGCTTCACAGCAGTTAATTGAATAAATGGCGTGAACTTGTGAAAAGCAAACTCGTTAGTGAACTGTCCACTTATTTGTTTGTTTAATAGCTTATAATGTCTCTCGGGGGGTGCCCATTCAACTTGGTTAGGGTTATTTATTATTTGGATTTAGATGAAGGGGTAGTTAAGACAGGGCCACACAGCGGGCGATGGAGATATGCTGTGCTAGGAGTTTCCCTACGTTATCAAATCAGTAAATTAAATTCCAAAAGCAATTAGAGACCTTACATTCAATATATTTAAGTCAAGACTTCTACTATGTAATTTTGCGTGCCTATAAGGTGAAACATTTCTACTGGAAAATTATTAAATAACATCTCATTGTAAGAAATGATTCTGCAAATAAATAATTTTGAATTTTAACTCAAGCATACATAATCTAGAAAGTATATTTGGGTATTATACCCGACCAATTCTATTTAACTTTTTCGCCATTTTATACTCCCAGCTTTCTCTAGACAGACAGACTAATTTCTAGGGCCCGTATTACCTACTCTTAATAAACGAACCTCATCTAAGAACCGATCGTAAGATTTTTTTGAAGTGAAAACGCACCTAAGCGTTGAGCACTTTTTGGTAGGGGATAAAAATGAAGATTCGCGTGACCGACATGCTCGCGAACATATAAATATACTCCATTCGAAATTAAACTTTAATGCCTTAGTGTTAACACTAAAAAAATGCCTTAAAAAAGTTCGTTTTCACTTCTATCGGCAGTCCCTATGAATTTTTTTTTAATTGTGAGAACGTGTTGTTAGTTAAATTAATGTCAGTTTATTACAGTTGGAGTCGCATTTGACTCATCGCGTTGCCACCGCGCTCTACACGTTTCAGGTTTTAATTATTAGTTATGCGCCGAAATATTAACCGCCTTTTATCGTACTAGTATTTTATTATCTGTGCTTTTATTGTTCCAGATTTAAGCTCGAAGCGATGTTGCCGCATCAAAGGGACTTTACCTGAGGTAAGCTTTGTAATTTAGCGATTACCTACCTTACTATTAGTATGCGTTTGATCTTTCTAAAGCGAAGGGATTTATTTTTTACGCTTTGTGATAAGCCTACAGTAAAGTAGGGTGAGTAGGTAAATATGCAAATTTTTCAGGCTTAAACTGCTAAGATTACCTACTAAACCGACGTAATAAATTTTTTCGGACATTTAATTTTGCTACAACGCTAAAAAATTCAAACATTTGTCGACCTCCGTCGCGGAGTGTTGAGCGCTGTTGTCTTTGGACGTCCCGGGTTCGATCCCCGGCAGGGTCAATTTGGGAATTTATAATTTCTGAATTTTCCCTGGTCTGACCTGGTGGGAGGCTACGGCTGTGTGTACGGCTAGTTACCACCCTACCGGCACAGACGTGCCGCCAAGCGATTTAACGTTCCGGTACGATACCGTGTAGAAACCGAATAGGGGTATGGGTTTCATATAACTGCCATGCCCCTAACAGGTTAGCCCGCTACCATCTTAGACTGCATCATCACTTACCATCAGGTGAGATCGCAGTCAAGAGCTAACTTGTTGCGGATTAAAAAAATACCTTAGGTCTTCCTTTTAAGTCCTACTACAGAACTGCGACATTAAATCTTAATCATTACATGGGCGTAGCATGCTTTACGTTACTTTCCATTGGTAGTATTAGAAGGAAACTCGGTTAGTCCATTTAATTATAGTTTATTTAGCAATTAACACAAACACTGACCAACGCGACCGCGTCGCCATCTTGACCATCCATCATAGAGTTAAGACTATTGTTGTCACTCTCGAGAACCATAGAAGTCTAAGGTTTTGTACCTATTTTATGTATTTTAATGTTCAGCCTAACAGTAGCAACTTGACACGCTGTATCCTATACTAGCTGATGCCCGCGACTTCATCCGCGTGGATTGAGGATTTTCGGTTGCCAAGGAAAGTAAATAATTTAAAAAAAAATTCGCTCCAAAGAACGTTGGATTAAATTTATTATTTTGATCGCGTTCGTGGTTTACGTTCGCAGTGGTGTCCAAAAAGTGAATCGAGTTTAATAATTAGTCCCTACCTCAACAAAGCTATGTTGAAAGTTTTTCAATAGCTTTCCTCTTAATTAAAACGTCCCGGAGAACTGTGAGGGCTTAAGTGCTACAAAAAGACATCACTCTTGAATGTAGTCGCGTAAAAGGCTAACGGAGTGGACTGGTTCCATTCATTTACTGTCCCCTGTCCCCATTTAAATTAAATATTTAAGTAGCTTTTGCCCGCGACTTCGTCCGCGTGAACAAAGCGCCTATTTTTAGTTGAATTTACAAAAATAGGCCAAAGCCTACCATTTCTAACTGGGAATTCCGAATTAAAATAAAAAATTGCCCCTGCCGTGAATCAAACCCGGGACCTTACACTTATAAGACCACAGTGCTAACCACTACGCCAGGGAGACAATCGTCATTTTCTCCATCTGCCCTAGAAATCGACTGTACTAATAAACACTAGTAAAACTATATCCATACTTCCCGTACTAACATTATAAATGCGAAAGTGTGTCCGTCTGTCTGTCTGTCTGTGTGTCTGTCTGTCTGTCTGTCTGCTACACTTTCACGGTCCACCTGTTCAGCCAATTATGAAATTTGGTACAGGGATAGATTGTATCCCGGGGAAGGACATAGGGTAGGACTTTTTGTCTCGGAAAACTAGAGAGTTCCCGCGGGAATTTAAAAAACTTAATCCACGCGGGCGAAGTCGCGGGCATCATCTAGTTTCTAGTTTAATGATACATAAATATTATAAATGCGAAAGTGTGTCTGTCTGTCTGTCTGCTACGCTTTCGCGGCCCATCTGTTAAACCGGTTTTGTAGAAATTTGGTACAGGGATAGGTTGTATCCCGGGGAAGGACATAGGCTAATTTTTATTTCGGAAAATTAAGGAGTACTCGCGGGAATTGAAAAAACTTCACGCGGACGAAGTCGCGGGCATCTTCTAGTTTAATAATATGTCCTTTGGCTGTACTTACGAGTATGCAATATTGAAATGAAACCGTAAATTATAAACTGCGCAATATAGTAGGTAAACGGCAATATCAGTTTAGGTCCGATACCTACTCGGCGTTATTGCTGGATGTTTACGAGTTTGCAGCTTAACGGCTATAAAGGGAAGGGACCAACCTCTAGGTCTAGGACTTTGGTCACGACTCACGGTAAGTAAATCATATCATTATTAAACAAACTTGGCAGTTTCCACTCACAAAATCTATATACACATACTAGACTAGCTTTTCTATTTTACCCCCGTAGGGAGTGATTTTCAAAAATCCTAATTGCGGATGTCTGCGTCATAGTGTGATCATAGTACCGATCAGCATGCCAAATTTCAGCCCGATCCGTCCAGTGGTTTGTGTTGTGCATTGATAGATCAGTCAGTCACTTTTTCCTTTCATATATTTTGACTAGCTGATGCCCGCGGTGGTTTAAGTTTTTTATTCTCGCGGGAACTCCTTAATTTCCCGGGATATAAAGTATATATCACTCTCCAGGTCCTGAACTATACCCATGCCAAAAATCATGTCGATCTGTTGCTCCGTTGAGGCGTGATTGAAGGATTAAGCAACAAACAAACACACACTTTCGCATTTATAATATTTATATGATTAATGCTAAAGTGTCAATCTGTCTGCTACGTTTTCACGTCTCTTATGTTCAGTCAACTATCATAATGATAAGGTCAAGGAAACCTATCTCTGTGGATAGGTTGCATCTTGGATACTTTTTAACCCGGAAAAAGGACCGACGATACAAAGAAAGAAGAGACAAAAATATATAAGTCCACAAGCTGAAAATGATGACCAGTTATATACTAATATTAAGTTAAGTTATACCAATTAAATTAAATTCATTTTTTTTGTTATTTTTAACTTTTACAAGTGCTTTTGAATCGTCAATTGAATCTACCGTGGCCGAAATGGCATTCCTATACCAAGAAGCGCCAGAAAGAACACACACTTTATGTGGTGTTATATCAGTGGTGATGTAACAAACATAAAGGATAAAATAGCTACACCAGTTAAACAGTAGCTCATTTAATCCTAAGAAAGGCCCCTGAATGGTGTTATTTATTGGACAGAATGAATGTCACAGCGCCGGCCGCCCGTTGAGCTAATTGTTAACCGCCGACCGCCCGCCGGCGTCTGCTCACTAATTATACTCACTTACTGTACGCTTCTGCGAACATTTCATTTTATATTGTTGATAAGCACAATTCAATTGAGTATGACCTTGCTTGATTAATGTCCTCCCGACCGAATTTCGCCCAAGGCGGCCAATATCTAAGAGAGAGATAAGCCATCTGTACGCGAGATATTATAGTGCACAAGTGTGTGCGCGTACACAGGTGCACTCTCTGCTCCTTTACTCTCATAGCCCGATGGGACGGAAAATCCGACACGATTGGAGAGAGATCAGGCGCAGGACCGACGGCTTAACGTGCTCTCCGAGGCACGTGGTGAAATACCGCCAAGTTCCTAATGCCGGGCTAGTATACTAAGAATTTCTTGTTAGAAAAATCCAATACTTGTTATGGCCCGACCCGGGACTCGAACCCGGGACCTCGTCAGCCGCAGTCGAACATGCTAACCACTATACCAACGAGGCAGTTAATTACAAGGATCGCTTGATTACAAGGAGCCTAAACGACAGCGCTGGCCGGGCGCTATGTGTTGTTTGGAGCGGAAGCTATATTCGTGCATCGTATATTCCCTGTCCATAGAGGCCCAATTGTGTAAGCGAATCGTAATCCTTTGATAGCTTTAAACGTATTACGAGCTGTTTAAGGATATCATATCTAAACTTTTTGAAGTGAAAACTTCGTTGAGCACTTTTTGGTAGGGAGTAAAAATGTAGATTCGCGTGACAGTGACCGACATGCTGGGTCATGTACATGTAAATAAACATGTAAATATACTACATTCGAAATTAAACTTTAATACCTTACTGTTAAGGTTTATATGTTAATAATTTTAAGTAAAAAAAAAATTCGTTTTCACTTCACTTCACTTCACACTTTCACTTCACACTTTCACTTTATCGGCAGTCCCTATGACTGTTTTGACGTGCAGGCATCTATGAACTCCTTATACAGGTCGAATTATACGTTAGACAAACGATTTCCTTACACAATCGGGGGGCAAAACTACTGGCAATTACTTTTTCCATTAGTTCTATAGCTAAAAACTCATACAATTAGACAGAATCATTGGGGTTTTCCCCCCACTATTTCTGTATTTTTATCGAACTACTGAGAATTATATTCTTAATAGATTTGTGACACCAATCTATGCTTCTATACCACAGACCATATACTATCTAATATTATAAATGCGAAAGTTTGGATGGATAGAAGGATGTTCGTTATTCAATCACGCCAGAACGGCTGAACGGATTTGGATGAAAATTGGCACAGAGATAGATTAATCTGGAATAACACATAGGCTTCTTTTTATTCAATAAACTAATGGTTTCCAATGATTAGATTAAAAATGTACAAATTTTATTTTGTGATAATGTTCGGCAATATTTTTCGGCGTTTTTTCTATTCCAAAATTGCGATTGTTCGATCAGCTGAGTAAAGCTAAAAGGATGCTTGTTTATTTTTACAGCAAAAAAAAACGTAATTTTTTTATAAACAAAAGCTGAATCGAACTGAATGATGATACATCTAAGATGATAGCGGACTAACCTGCTAGGGGTATGATATTACAGTTTTTTTTTAAAATATAGTTGTACTAGCTGATGGCCGCGACTTCGTACGCGTGGATCGAGGTTTTGTGGTTCCCGCGGGAACTATTTAATTTTCCGGGATAAAAAGTAGCTTATGTGTTATTCCAGACTATAATCTATCTCTCTGCCAAATTTCATCCAGATCCGTTCTGCCGTTGGGGCGGGATTGAGTAACAAACATCCATCCATACATACATCCATACATCCATACCGACATCCATACATCCAAACTTTCGCATTTATAATATTAGTAAGATAAGATGTAATAGGCTAGCGCTTGGCTGCAGTCAAACTTGCTTGCAAGTGGTGATGCAGCCTAAAGTGGAGCGCGCTTGCTTAGAAGATGTCTATTCACTCTTGATTTGAAGGTACCTATATTGTAAGAGGAGGAGAAGACGGAAGCTGTAAGGGAATTCCATATCCTATCCGAATTAGGAACAAGGAAATTATCGCTTCTTACGAGTCTGTGGAATTTCAAGTCTAAACGGCGTTGTATCAGAATGCTAAATCGCTTGGCGGTACGTCTTTGCCGTTTTAGGACGGTAAATAGGCAACGAAGCTAGTTAAGGCCAGCGACATTCAAGAAATAATAAATTTCCAAATTACCCCTACAGGAAAACGAACCTATTACGACTGCGCTAAGAAGGACTTCGTTAAAGCTCTATTTGCGAATTCGTAGAATACGATTTAAGCATACTCAGTAGTGGATGGCAACTCAGATACGAATACGATACGGGCGGCATAAACTGAAGGGCGGATGAAATTCAAAATCAATCTGTTTGCTCGGTAACAGTATCATGTACAAATATTAAAAGAGCCTTTTTTTCGTATTCGTGTTCGAAACGGATTTTATTAATTTGATTGCGCCCGTATAATTTTAAATCCGCCTTTAGTAAAAAAAGTTAAGTAAGTTTCAGGTTAAACCTTTATGTGTTTGATAATCAAAATTAATTACTTTTGAGTAATTTATTTTTGCAATATTCGTACTAATATAATGAACTTTAAACTTTAACTTATAAAAGGTTTGTCCGACATTTAAACTAGAAAGGACCAATTTTTTTTCATGGATTTAATTATCTAGTATCAGATAGGTGCAATCATGTAAGGATTGCCGATCCAATCGTTAAAGTTTGGCCTCAAAGTAAAATATACCATAACAGCTCAAGATAGAGTTCAATTTCGTGTATCCATTCTCATACGCTTAGGGTATCGTACATACCTAAACGTATGAGAATGGATACACGAAATTGAGCTCTAATTCAATGCAGTTATGGTTTATTTTACTTTGAGGCTGAAATTTAACGATTGGATCGGCAAACCTTACATGATTGCACCTCAGATCTGGTGTGTGCTGTGTGACATAGGCTAATGAAGGAACTAGAAGTTTAATTCGCTATAATCCACGACCATTATAGAGAATTAAACTTCTATGAATTATGATGTATTTCCGCAGAGTAACGCCTGCTTCTATGCAATATTTACTACATAGGCTACTTTTTATAGCGGAAAATCAAAGATTTCTCCGGCCTCTGGTGAAGGGTCAGCTCTGAAGCTGACTCTGACACCAGGGGTATAGAGGGAAGTTGGTAAGGAGTGTTATCTCTTATGGGAGAAAAGTTGAAAAAGTGTCCAGTGGTTGCTGAAAATAACAGTCCAAAAACCTTCCACAGTGGCGCTGGTGTAGCAAAGGGTATGGTATGAATTCTACTAAAATAGTTAATTATTGAAAATTTCAACAACTTACGTTGCACAAAATAATGATGAATGTTTTCTTTCCTTGTTTATTTCTCAAACCTTCTCTAATAATATTTGGCGCTTTTTAAATTTACCTTGATGCTAATGTGGTGCATTTCGACGGACACTTTTTATATACAGAGATAACACTCCTGACCTCTACCCTCCAAAACCAGGGGCCATATTGCCATCGGTGTCACGAGATTTAATTCTGACAATTTAACGTGCCACGCGTACAAATTCTTTCTACAATTGTCTCTACTTATTGGCATTGTAGACTCTGCTATTGGGGAGATCCATTGATGTAGAATTTTTTTAGTACCTATTCCGAGCTTTTCATTATCTGTGATACACAATCTTGCATCATGAAATTGCCGCAATGTGTCGTAAATATAAATTGTGTCGATCCGGAGCCGGCCCGGAACATAAACACTGCGTTAAATTAGAAATGCGCCCTCTGTCCTAATAATAATATTACTACTTTCGTTGTTTCTGTATCATTATTCAATATGCAATGACAGTTGATAAGACATTGACCTGCGCGCGACAAACGCGAAAACGCGACCGGATACAATGCGACGCGACTGTGTCAAACCGTGGCCTACGTTGTCGCGTGATTTAACTTTGACACATAAACGTGCAATACAAATTCTCTCTACTTATTGGCATCGTTCACTCTGCTATTTAAGCTCAGTATTTCATTTGTATCAGATCGGATTCCGAGCTTTTCATTATCTGTGATACACAATCTTGCATCATGGAATTGCCGCGATGTGTCGTAAATATAAACTGTGTCAATCCGGAGCCGGCACGGCACGTAAACATAGCGTTAAATTAGGAATGCCAAGCGCAAGCCGCTCTGTCCGTGACATAACAACTACTTGGTGCTAGTACATAGAGATCTTTGTTTATGTATTATTGTTTATGCTTAAAAAACATGTCATATTAACATTTTCCTGGTGGGAGGCTTCGGCCGTGGCTAGTTATCACCCTACCGGCAAAGACGTGCCACCAAGCGATTTAGCGTTCCGGTACGATGCCGTGTAAAAACTGATTAGGGGGTGTAACGGCCATACCCCTAAGAGGTTAGCCATCTTAGACTACATCATACAGGCGAAATTGCTAACTTGTAGTTGATAAAAAAAAATGCCAAAGAAATCCCCAAATACTGATTTTCATGGATATGACTTGAAAAACGACAGACTTTCATACGAACTTTCATCCCCTATTGAACCCCCTCTGGGTTAAATTCTACCTTAGTGAGTGCCCACGTCATAAAAAGAACCTACTGTCAAAATTTTAAGTTTCTTTCAAGGTATTTGTGCCTTTTTGGAGATGTAAAAAATATAAGCTTTAAGTAATAGGTACATGAAGTGAAATCTTTTACTAAATAGATATTAGGTGCCAATAAAAAATCTCCAATTTGCTCTAACAAACACGATTGAATAATATTATCCCTTAACGCTGTCCGATTTCGGAGGCATCTGGAAAAATCGGATTTATGGAAAGGTATACTACTAAAAAAAAATTCTACATCAATGACTACTAACGATAAAAGTTATAAAAAAATCCTTGACATCAAAGGCACAATAGTTACTGTGTCAAAGGAGACATGGAAACTTTTTATGCTCCGAAAATTTGTCTGTGGCTGGACGATAAAGGTTTTTCGTACGAATAGTTAATGTTTTGTAGCGGCATATTAAGTAACGCGTGCAGAAATCTATCGATGGCAAATTTGTGATTTACTATTTCGCTTTAATGCTCTAACGAACAATATATGCGGGAATTTTCCACACGATTTCCCAAGGCTATAATTTACATACTTACCCATAAAGGTAAGATACCAATATACACCAAAACAATAATTCTTAGGACAAAATATCTTATTTCACCCTATTTTCTACGCAGGAAAGGTAAAAATAGAATAATAATGGATACAATTTTTATGGCGCCAACATCACTTGCTTCGGCGTCACCTCGTACGTCAGATGTATTTTGGTAGGCACCATCCATCCATACCCATATGCGAAATGCGAAAGTCTGTCTGTCTGTCTGCTACGCTTTCACGGCTCACCTATTCAACTGATTTTAATGAAATTTGGTACAGAGATAGGTTATATCCCGGGGAAGGACTTAGGCTATATTTATTTTTATCCAAGGAAAATTAATAAGTTCCCGCGGGAATCCAAAAACTTAGTCCACGCGGACGAAGTCGTGTAGACCTAGGTGTCATGGGCCATGGTGGTGTTTTTGTAAAATTTGACGTCGAGCATTGATGACGACGGCTATTATCCGAGCTTTAAGTACTAAAATTATATATCAATGCCGCGAGCTCGTTTTATTAGAACCTTGACTGTTTCGCATAAAATTAAGATAACATTTATTTTTAACTAAAATGTACCTATTCGTCAAAAAGCCCACCCCGGGATGTTCCTGGTGCAAAAGTGGCCATAACGCTTGCAGCGTTACCGATGGCCGATGACAACCTATGCACCAAGCACTCCCCAGAGCGGGGATGGACAGCCCCGTTCCCTATGGCGACACCCAACCTCTGTAATAAACTTTTTTGCCTCCTAAAATTTTCTAAACGCAGCGTTTCCTTTTCGGGATGAGCAATGAAAGTTATTTGTCGATTTTACCTACTCCATAACTCTGTCCTCCATAAATCATTGCCGATTTTGACATTATTCTTTTTTCTTTACAAAGTTTATGTATGTATCCACCACCACTACAGCCTATTAACGTCCCACTGCTGGGCATAGGCCTCCACTCTCATATGAGAGAGGGAATTAGAGCTTAGACCCACCACGCTACTCCAATGCGGGTTGGCGGGCTTTAACGACTATTATCATGTTAGTGAAACACCGCCAACTTCCAACTCCGGACTGGCACTGAGAAGTTCTTAATTGAAAAACCCAATACCAATTTTTTTGCCCGACCGAGAATCGAACCCAGGACCTCGTGATCCGCAGTCGACTATGCTAACCGCTAGACCAACGAGGCAGTACGAGGTATGTATGTATGTATATACTCTATTGTACACCACAACTATACAAAGACACACGATACAAACAAGAAAACATCAATAAGTAGATACAATAAGGCGGTCTTATCGCTAAACAGCGATCTCTTCCAGACAACCTTAATGCAACCTTAACCTTTATGTTGCTAGGTTGGCCAAGAATTTCCTCGAGATCAGATGAGAAGTTCGTAAGATGAAATCAATCGCGATCAGTGTATCTAATAGCTTAATAATAAGTGGATTTTAACGTTTCAGGTAGTAGGTACATTAGATAAAGCAACCCGTGCGTAGACCCGGATCTTATAATCTTATAACCGGATCGTATACCTAATAATATCCATACTCTTAAAATGTTTCAGACAAGCGCTCTTATATAAGGCTTATATAAGCCATAGGTACTTAGACAACAAATTAAAAAACGAACATCTCTTTACGTACGTGTCGTAGTACATCATAATGTGATATTTTCAGGGACCGGCTAACATAGGCAACAGAAAGGTCCAGGCCCTAGCGACTGAAGTTACAGCAAATTAGATTATTGCTGTGAAGTTCGTAGTTGGGTTGAGTGGTATGTCGGAGCAATCAGGCCATGAAGCTTACAACAAAACTAAAGGGAGTTCTGCGTGCGGAATTTTGTAATTTACATGATTTCCGCTCCAACTAAGTATAGTCAGACAAAAAAATTAAAAATCCCAGTGGAAATTTCGCTTCAGTTCTATGATGTTAATTAAAAGTTTGACAGTTGTATGACAGTAAAAGTTGCGTGTAATAATGTGTAATTCCGTGTAATTTTTTTTACTATTTTTAAAGTTGTTTAAATTCTGTGGCAGTTGATTTTCTTAAGCGGCTTTGTACCGAGACGCCAAATCGTCATATAGTACTACCACAGATAATAATATAGTTGGCGGAAAAACGCGCGGTAAAGGCAGATCATCTCTCTAAATGTGGTCTTGTTTTTAAGAGATTTAACGAAACTGGATTTGTAGCATTAATGATAGGATAAATAGATGGATTCTGACTTACTTGTTTGTTTGTTTGTCTGTGAAGCAAACATTTTTACAGCCCATATTCAAACGCTTTTGTTGAAATTTTGTATAGAGATAGGTTGTATGCCGTAGAAGGACATAGGCTACTTTATATCCCGGAAAATTAAGAACTTCTTAAGACAAAGTCACGGGCACCAACTAGTAATAAAGAAGGAAAAGTCCGTCGGCTTTATCTAGTACCCCTCAACAGTATATCTGTCAGGTAATAGCAATAAAATTACCATGGTGGAAGCATTCGGTCGTCGCCGTTGCATGTCGACGTCCATTCAACTCGAGCACTTGCAATAAGGGGACAGTCGTTTGAGGTACTCTCAGACTTAATGGAAACTATAAGGAATGTACTTAATTACCTCCCGCAATCGTCCTCGTCCGGGGGAAAGCCAGGATCGATATAGTACAGGGTTTCATATAAAATGCTATCTCTTGAGAGCAACTACATAACATTTTACATTGAAATAACCAAAGCACATAACCTATAACTTTATAAGTGACATACATGCAATATTACTCAAAAATGACAGTATGATGTCACGTACCTTGACGTTCCTAAAATAAGGATTATAATTCTAAAACACGAAAGTCAACAATAACGAAACAAGCGTTGGCTTGAAGCGTTGGGAGTATGGCCTGTAGTGTTGTACACCGTAAAAACCATCGACCATTTAACCACGTAAGTAATTTTCGCTGTTCCAATATAATTCAAAATTACTGTGAATTTCGTAACTGCGCCATCTAGCTTCCGATGCTGCTTTTTTCTGACTGAGAGATACTTGGAAGTGTTCATCAATACTTATGTCTTACTAGAGACAGTGCGACAATGTTTGAACCTTTTTTAACGTTAACTATCGTGTGTGTTATTCATTTTAACTATACATAACTACCGGATAAACTCACGTGTTGTGTCGAAAAAATGCCCGACTAGTTTCAAACCCGTTCATTCATGAGCCTGTTCGCGCGACGCTGCCGCTGACTGACTGCGGGCAGCGTACCGTAAAGCTCTCTGCGAGGGGACATAACACGTGAGTTTATCCGGTAGTTCTGTTTATTTAAAATAAGTTTAAAGCTTTTTTGTCACGTAGGTCCGATTTTTCAGGCCAGATTCCTGCGGCCATGCTCTAAAACTTGTATACAACAACTTAAAATAAATAAAAGATTGGGGTAGGGTATTTTTATTTTTGCATGGCAAAAGCACTGAATCAGATCACAGACGTGGACATCCTTTAACGATTGCATGCATATGTCACGTTTGACCCAACTCTTAACGACGATAAAGAGTTCAAATAATTGCCAAACATGCGATCGGCTTATATGAAGTTTTCATGCAAAAAAACACTGAATCTGATCACGTGGCCGGGATGACGGTCGCAAGTAGGTATACTCGTCCAGTTTGATGACGTTCCCTCAAATATGGTCGAGCGAAGCAATGGCTGGATCATGCGTCATGCTCGTGAACGGGTGCCACCGGCGGGAATGGGGCTACTTTCTGTCTGCCCGTCTTTGACATGAATTGAATAAACAAATTTAAGAAATCCATTAAAAGTATGCTCCTGAAAAAAGCTTATTATACTGTTGAAGATTATGTAAATGATAGAGGAGCATGGATTTGATCGCTCCAACAATGCTGGGGACAGCGGTTACTTATGTACACACTGATATAGTAATTGTAAATGAATTATTTAAAAAGAGCAACCACCGAGTTTCTTGCTGGTTCTTCTCGGTAGGAATGGCATTCCGAACCAGTGGTAGATTCACTTGACGATTCAAAAGTACTTGTAAAAGTTTATTTGAATAAAAAATATTTGATTTGATTTGATTTGATTTGATGCAACCCTTAACGCTCGTAGAGTTCATATTTTTGTACTGAAAATGCAATCGGCTTATGTGAAGTTTTCGTGCAAAAAAAGCACCAAATCTGCTCACGTGGACACTGGACGTTCCCTAAACGATTGCAAGCAAACTGGTCACGTTTGACCCAACCCTTAACGCCCATAAAGAGTTAATCTCTAGTGATACGGCTGAGGGTCATGGCTTTCGTGTATACGACTCATAAAGCAAATAAAGGACATTAGGAGTGAGATATTTCAGCGTTAATAAAACATTGTTAATGGCGTCTGAATTAAGTAATGATTTATTACTTAATAGATAATCCCCGCGACTG
Organism: Erebia aethiops; assembly: GCA_923060345.2. Classification (NCBI taxonomy): domain Eukaryota; kingdom Metazoa; phylum Arthropoda; class Insecta; order Lepidoptera; family Nymphalidae; genus Erebia; species Erebia aethiops. The sequence continues at coordinate 26,665,384 of OV281084.1, read as the reverse complement.
CTTGGATTAAATTTTTTGATGCCCACGGGACTCTTTAATTTTACAAGATTAATTACCTCGCCTAAGTATGTCCTTCCACGTGATGCAACATATTATCTCTGTACCAAATTCCTTCAAAATATTTTGTTAAAAGTATTGGTGATAGAGTAGCAGACAGACCAAGGAACCAGGATTGGTTTTTGGAAATTCTTCAATAGTGAGCCGACAAGTTGAAGTGATAATTAACATAATAGGTATATCATATTGCTAACTTCTTGATGTACGCGGTATTCTATTAGTGGTCTTATATTTAACCTCAGTTTATGGGCGATAAAGCTTCCCAATTCCCAGTGTGGTGCTCATAATTCTGAGTATCCGCGATAAAGCACCTAATGTGGTCAATCTTAATGAATCCTCATCTCGAAGCATTATCTACGGCCCTGCGAACACCGGCCAGTGAATGAAGATTGAGATATTTCGTGGTCTTGTTAGTAAGAATCCTTTAAGAACCTTGAGAGATACCTTACTTAAGAGATATGATACGTCTTACTGAGGTAACTTATTACGGTACGTATTATATATCTATCTGTAGATATTCTAAGGCACCAAGATACACGCTCTAATTTTTTTGCCTATACCTAGTTATTTTTGTTGATAATCTCCTCTCCCCAAAGGTTGTTTGGAAGACATTGCTTTAGCAATAAGACCGCCTTTGCACCCATCTGTATATCTTTTTATATTAATTTTTACGTAATAGGACCCTTGATGTAGGCAGTTTTAATATATATAGATATATATATATAACGTTATCTATATTTATAATAAAACTGTTACTGGAAGATATCTGCACATTTAATATATTCTGAAAATTATAATCGGGGTATGCTTTACTATCGATACTGAGCCCAAAACAGATTTTTATTTATTTTTTGTGTCTGTCTGTCTGTCTGTATGGCCGCGCATCACGCGAAAACTAATGAACGGATTTAAATGAAATTTGTTATAGTGGTAGCTGATACTCCGGGCCAATATATGGGATAGTTTTTATCCCGATAGAAAATATGGTTCCTCCAGGATAGAAGCTTTTTGTTGATTTTACTCCATAACTCAGTCAAATCTAAACTGATTTGAATAAATCTTCTTTTATTAGCAGGTATGTATCATCAGGTAAGTTTTGCCCAATTTTGGTGAAGATTTGATAAATATTATCAGAGATAGAGGACAAAACTCCCCAACAGATAACAGCAATTCACTTGATTAGGACTTAATAATAATAAATCTTTTTGGTGGCGTTTGAAAACGCCATCAAAATGCTTTTTAGATAAACAATAGTATGTGTAGGTATAAGTTGTATTTCCATTTGAAAAAGTGTAGGTTCAACTCGGGAAGCAAAAAATCTCAATCCACGCGGACGAAGTTGCAGGCATCAGCTAGTTATCTAATTACGTGATATTCAATATCTCAAATGATATAAGATTATTAGCTAAAAAAGTTAGATACGTACCTATCTAAGCTAACTTTTTAGCTTTACAAGTTTGTAGTTTCGTAAAACGAAATCAGTAACTTTGAAGCGGCGTTCATTAAGGCTTTAACTAACTTGAGTCGAAGTTAAGTTACAATCAAACATGAATATGCTAACGAGGCGTGTGGCGGGCTGGGCAGACGGGAAAAGTGTGCGTTGATTGCTTGGAGACACCACTAACTTGGGGCAAACAAATTCTTACGAGACATTTTACTGCGATTTTTGTAAAATTCTTTATTGGCTTACGCTTGACCACAATTGCACCTGATGGGAAGTGATGATGCGGCCTAAGATGGGACGCCCTTGCCTGGAAGATTCCTATTCACTCTTGATTTAAAGATACCCGGACTGTAACTGGTGGGAAACAGTTGTAGGTAGAGTGTTCCAGACCCTAGCCATGCGAATGAGGAATGAAGACGCAAAGCGTTTCGAACTTGTGGATGGAATGAAATAGGGGTGGAAACTCGCACGGCGTCTTGCGCTACGATGGTAGAAAGGTTACTGTTTTATTAGATGATGCAGCGGTGAAAGTCTTGTGGTGTAGATGCCCGGCCTCCTAATAAATTGTGTGGCGTTCGATCCCTGGGCAACCGATTTTGACGAATTTTGGTACAGAGACAAGTTGCATTCCGGGCAGGATTTCTCGGAAAATCAAAACATTTGTTATTACATATATCATTTGTTTGAGACGCCGAGGATTTTTAAGGGTCAAGTGAAAATCAGCGCTGATATGGTGCATTTACAGTCTACACCATGTGAGCATTATCTACTCTGAGTTTGATACCCTTTTTGGGATTATCTACACCACTGATACTACTACTGTTAGTCTTTAAGTATTTTTCATTTTCTAATTGTTAGTTTGTTTTGTTTTTATCTGTGTTAATTGAAATCCTAAATAAAACTTTATTTATTTATCAATTTAACTTTCTTTTCTGTGAGTTTGACAGGTGTAACAAACAGAGAAAATAACAACCCATTTAATAGATTGCTCTATTTACAAAACTGATGCTTATATAGCCCCTTCAGATACTTTTACGAAAAAGGGCAAGTATGAAGTAAAATGTATCGTGTTAGTCTTGATAAATGATGTTCGTTGTTCACTTCATACTCGTAAGAAATGATATCTAATAACGCTTGAAGGGGCATCTCGGTTTCAGACTTGTGCGCGTTTTATCAATGGTACCTATGAATCTTTTGGTTTCAGAGCTCACTCATAGATTTTCTACTCTATGTAACCAACCAAACTAGAGAATGTAACCAATTCTGTATTACACAATCTCTAAACTAAACTAAAATGACAGCTCTAAATCTAGTTCTGTTCTTTTCAGCAGGGAGTATTATGAAACGGATAGCTGTTGTTTTAGTTTCGTTTAGAAATGGTGAACAACAGAATTATCCTCATAGCCCGCTAATTTGTCTGCGTGGAATTAGGCTTTGGAAAAATCCCTTGGAAACTTTGACTATCCGGGATGAGTAGTCTTTTATCGAGGTGCATTTATCCTCTACCTTACTACGTACCTATTTCTGTACTTAATTTCGTTGAAATGCAAAAAATGGACCATGGAAGTGTAACAGATAGACCGACACACACCTTCACATTTATAATATTAATACAACCGTTTATACTTATCGGGATGAAAATGGACAAACTTCGGAAATGTGATTTGTATCACGAAAAATCATACCATCTCAGGATTTGAAAAACCTATGTAAATCCACACAGAAAAAGTGACGGGAAATAGCTAGGCTTAGAAAACATGTAATATGGCACCATGGTTAGGCATTCCAGTCCAGGGGCGACCAGGGATGGCCTTTTTGATAAGTTTTATGACGTTAATATTATATTTTACGCTATTTAAAAAATTAGTTTCAATAGATATATTATAGGTTTTATAAAAAAAAACGTTTATGAACATGAAGAACTACATATTTTTATATCGAAGCCATTTTTCAATTGTTCTCAGGGTAGATACAGTAGAAGACTATGGCGGAGTGTCGGAGTGAAGGCGCCGATGGATGTTCCGGCCCCGATGGAGTAAGTTACAACTTATACACTTTTCTACCATAGCATTCAAAGATAAGCAATTAACTACAGTTCGCGCGCGAGGTCTGAGGAATTTTATAGAATGTTGACGTAATGAGATAGAGTTGTGATTAAGTCGATATTACGCTATCGATACTAACACATTTTTAGTATCTGTGCGCGTGTAGGTACCTATTGAATTAATTATGAAATAATAATTCTATGAGGATAGTATTTGCAATAAGGAAGAAAAAACAAATTGTGTCATAAAATTTAATTATGATGAACTGTACAAAATGAACGTGAAATATAATTAATCACTGTGGCAATCAGAATTATCCGTACTATAAGGAATTTAAAAATTAAACAACTGTTTCGGGTTTCATTTTTATATAGATAAGAAGATTGAAATCACTGAAACGGAAACTCAAACGATAATAATAAATGATATTCTTTTAATTATAGTTTGAGAATTCAACATTTTCGTTTCATTTATTCATTCATTAGCTGATTAGCTGATGCCCGCGACTTTGTTCGCAGGACTAACATTTAAAAATTAAATTTAAAAATTGTCGTAGCTGGTATTGTTTGTATATATTCAATATTTAAAGAGTATGCTAAATTAATTTTTTTAAGCAAATTTATTAGATAACTAGATGATTCCCGCGACTTCGTCCGCGTGGGTTAAGATTTTTGATTCCCGCGGGAACTCTTTAATTTTCCGGGATAAAAAGTAGCCTATGTCCTTCCCCGGGAAACCATCTACCCCTGTACCAAATTTTATCAAAATCGGGTGAAGAGACAGTTTTTTTTTATTCCCGCGGGAACTCTTTATTTTTCCGAGATAAAAAGTAGCCTATGTCCTTCCCCGGGATACCATCTACCCCTGTACCAAATTTCATCAAAATCGGTTCAACAGGTGGGCCGTGAAAGCGTAGCAGACAGACAGACAGACAGACACACTTTCGCATTTATAATATTAGTATGGATTTAGTATTTTTAATATTACATCTGAAGTCTTAATCCTAGGTAGGTACATCGAGTACTTTAAAGAGTTAAATGTTTTTTCTGCTTTATTATTTCTTCAATAAATAACTTAGCAATGTTACAAAAAAAAATTAAGCAAAGCTTCGATTGGTGATTCTGAGAGAATATCAAAAAGTGTATCTAATTTGACTAAATAAACATTAAATCTTGAATTTTGAATCTATTAGTAGGTAATCTTTGATGTTTCCTTTTGTGATTATGTTTCCACGTCGAGCATAGTATACCTAATAATGATAGGTACGAGTATAATGTGGTTTATTAATAATTTATATTTCGCTGTTTATATTATATTTTCCTTATATTATGCTAACTTTATAAGATCATAATATTTGTAACTTTTTAAAACATTGTTTTGTTACACGCCTGAAGAGGCAAAGTATTAATGCATTAAATGACATTTGAATTTTGTCTGCTACGCTTTCCCGATCTATCTTTTCAACTGAATTTGTCGAAATTTACAGAGACAGGTTCCATCCCGGGGAAGTACATAGCCTACTTTTTATCCCAGAAAATTAAAGGTAATCAAAATCCTTAATCCACGCGGATCAAGTATAGCGAGCATCATCTGGTTGCAATGCAGCGACCGATATCTATATTTTCTAATTGAAAAAAAGTTAAAAATGTAAAACACCAAAACAAAACAATCTTAACATACCTATCGTATTAGTCGTAGCTTTAGTTTTATACCGTTACTGACTATCACCATTATATTTTATAAATAACTAGACGTCAATATGTGTAGTGTACCTACCTATATTGAATAAACATTATTTGATTTGATTTGATTTGATATCTACTAACATTATTAATGTGAAAGTGAGTTTGTTTGTTGGTTTCTCCTTCAACCATACTGCAAATAAGCAACGAATCGAGGTATATTTTCAGTTGAGAACCTGATAGACTACTTTTTAACTCGGAAAATTTGGGAGTTCCCGTGGGAATAAAAAAATAGCAGTCATGACTGCCTGCCGATAGAAAGTTTTTTTTTTAATTAAAATTATTAAAATATGAACCTTATCACTAAGGTATTAAAGTTTGATTTCGAATGTAGTATATTTATAGTTCGCGAGCATGTCGCTGTTCGCAAGCAAGTCGGTCACGCGAGCATGTCGGTCACGTTCACGCGAATTTTTACCCCCTACCAAAAAGTGCTCAACGCGCCTAAAGAAGTATTCACTTCAAAACTTGATGCTGACGTAGTCGCGGGCATCAGCTAGTCATATATAAGTTTCCACGGTAGCGATTCTTCGTGGGGTTGGGTGCAGGGTGTTGGGTGACAAGTGGGTGTAGGGTGCAGCTCCTTCACCCAGATCACTCACACGCCGTGGTTAATAGGTTAAGGGCTGTTCTATTTATTTACAGGCTAAACAAATTGAGTTTGCAATAAGTCTATGGCTTGTTGGATACACATTAAGCTGTGCTATAAAAATAGTGGACACGCCTTAACATCAACTACCTATTAGGTGCTAAAGAGACCAAACAGAATCACTCAATAATCTCAATCGCTCTTAAGAGGTACCTTATGCCACGGCCCACGGCGGTTTCCCCACACAATCTTATTTGTCTGTTTTCTCCGTGGATAATTACAATAGACCAAATATTTGTGCACCATAAAATCCATACGTGACCGTGTCATGTCATGATTTTTTTTCTTCAATGAATTAATAATTTTAAGTACAAGGAACCTTCAAAAATGGCAAAAATGATTCAGTTTTCGCGCCATCCGTCATCCCGCAAACAAATTTGACAAATACTATTCGAGGAGCAACTCGACTGCAATATACCTATTCTCAAGGTTTCCCGTTGATTTTTTGACCTGATTGACCTCTATGATTGACCTCTTAAAGGAATCCGAGGATTTTTTTTTTTTTTTTTAATCTCATTTTTATTTTTGGGGTTTTTATTATATATAACATGTCAACCCCATCGAAACATTATTTAAATACATTTAACAAATAGAGAGAAAAAACCTTAACATAACTAATACAAAAATAAAAAACTATCACTTAACATAAGTCGACGTCCGAAGAAGGTCACCGATGGCAAGCAATGACCAAATTAATCCGAGGAAATTAAACGTTTGAAGTTTCAGTATTCTTTGATTCGGGACAAAAAAAATCTATGTCCGTCACCTGGCCGCAATATAAGTATAACTTTATAGCAAACTTTATAAAAATTGGGTGTATGAATTGAATAAGGGATTACATACTTAAGTGACAAGAAATTGCTTGGCAATAATTTGCTCTAACGGTTCTAATAGTTAATTGGTGATAATTAAAAAAAAACTGTCTGAGTTAGTTGTTTGCCAACAGCTCATACCTTCGTAACTTTTGTTATAAGATACCGTAACTGATTATCATTATGTTTTGTAAGTTCTTCTTCTTCTTATTTTGTTTTATGGCTTTTGTTTTGTAAATTCTAAATTATTGGACGTCAATAAGTTTACAGTGTACCTAATTGGAATAGATAAGATTATCTTGTTATAACATAAGTTTTTCCACTGTACAGCGTAAAACGTAACCATTTTAGCACCTAATTACTGTAATTGATACCATAACTGTTACAAACGGCTGGTCGGGCCCAATATTACCTATTATATATGTCCCCGTAAGATTGCAAAAACCGTTATATTGTAATCTAACTAGCGAAATTGTAAACTGTCGACAGATTGTGAACCGTTCAACGTTCTGAGTGTCAATTTTTGAAATATTCATAATTGTATTTACGTTTTCTTGTCTCTTTCTTGTAGGTTAGGTTAGGTTTCGACATAATTAATCAGGTAGTGCCCGGCCCCAGGACGAAAAAAATAATGCGATAAATTGTAATCTCTCGGCAGTTTACAATTTCGCTAGTTAGTTACGGTGACATAGACATTCATTTTAAGTTCAGTTAATTTATAAAAGAAGGTATCTTTACGACAAGAAAAGTAGCACGAGTGATTCACAATTGCAGCGAGGTCACCGATTTTCTGTGTAGTTTTCCACACCGGCCACCACCCTACACTAATAAAGTCATAGCTATAGAGTACCTGTACACACACACACAGATGCACAGATCTCCTTAGACTGTGTATATACAAAAGATGAACAAGGTATTTATATGATAAAAAGTAATTGAAACTTGGCGTGTAAAGAAAATTCAGCAAAAGTTAAAGTAAGATAAATTAAGGAGTATTTTTACTATCACTAAATAAACTTTGAGCAAGATTAGATTTTTTTAGGTTGAAAAATCTACCCTGCCAATTTCTATGTAAGTATATTTTTATACTACACTCTAACTAGAATATAGTATGATACCCAAATCTTTGTCGGCTTGAATTTAGGTTGTTTAAAAATCCCACTTCCGGGATAAAAAAAAAGCTGACGTCAGTTGTCGCCTGTCGGGATTAAACAAGAAAGCGTCGAATCAGATAGGTATTACAATTGTGAGTGAGTGTCGAACTTTTTGGTATTTTAATCATCTGATGCCAAAGAAAAACTCCAATCTTACATCCATCATCCCAGGGAAAAAGATTTCCACTTCAGAGGGTTGGAAAGTTATGAAGGGATGGTCGACCTCTTTGAAGTCTATCTCGGTTGCTTAAGGAGGCTTTCCGTGACCCATTAATGAATAACGCCGCATTACATTTTGAAGATCTCCCTGGCGTAGTCTTCTCCGTAGAATTTTCTTTCCGATTCGGTAGTAGAGTCAAAATTAACACCTGTTAAATAAACATTGACTATTGAGTATTGTTGAGCACGGGTGGGTATGAGTGGGAGGTCCCGGGTTCGATTTGTGATTGTAAAACTAAAATTTTATTTTCATTTTTTTATCCACTACAAGTTAGCCCTTAACTCGATCTCACCTGATTGTAAGTGATGATATTATAGTCTAAGATGGTAGCGGGCTAACCTGTTAGGGGCATGGCAGTTGTGTTAAACCCATACCCCTAATCGGTTTCTACACGGCATCGTACCGGAACGCTAAATCGGTGGGCGGCACGTCTTTGCCAGTAAGTTTTTTCCTCCCAAGAGGAAAAAAATGTCGCTGGTCTGTTCTGGTGGGAGACTTTGTATGTGGATATTTTCTAATCTATAAAGCAAAAGCGTTCTGCAGTCCTATTCTCTAACTCAATGGCTATCAAAATATGAAATCCACTGATATATATTATATTTATTATCCATTGAAGGTACGTTATGAAATCAGTAATTTTTATTTCATAGCAAACCTTCAAGGGAAACAAAATATATGTCAGTGGTTTTCATTTCTTGATTGACTGACTGAGTTGCAGAATAGGGGGGCTGGTACGATGCCATGCCGCGTAGACCGCGTAGCTGCATGCCTGAGAGTTCTCCATAGTGTTCTCAAAGGTTTGTGAAGCCTGCCTATCTTGGGTAGCTTAGTGGACCATGGCCTTAAGCTCTAAGCCCTTCTCTTTTTAGGGGAGGAGAATTGTACTCAGTATAGTGGGCGGCGAAGGATCTAGAATATGATGTTGAAAGGAAAACTAACTTTGCGAAATAAAACTAGAAAGTTCCGTGGCCTCAATTATTCTAGCTAATAAATAATTGTCGCTCAATACGTAGTGACTAGTGATGTGCGATGAGTGATGATCGATGCCATCTAAAGTATTTCTATCTATCATACTTAGGATCGGAAATGTTGCGCCTAATGTCTCGAAATAGAAATTATCTCCATTATGTATAGATGAATCCATTTTTCTGTCACTCTCCTTCGCATTTCTCATATCTGAGGATGTCAACCGTTTCCATTAATCACACGGTACCTAACAAGCCGTGTGTTGTCGTTGGACACCCAATAAGAACGTGAAACATCTACATATATCCAAAGTTCGCGCGCGAGTTGAATGCAGAGCTAATGTATGTGTCACCATACATAAGCTCTGCATTCAACTCGCGCACGATCTATTCTTATACTAGTATAATAAATGCGAAAGTATGGATGGATGGATGGATAGATGTTTGTTACTCAATCACGCCAGAACGGCTGAACGGATCTGGATGATATTTAGCACAGAGATAGAAAACATAGGCTACTTTTTATCCCGGAAAGTTAGAGAGTTCCCGTCGGAACCAAAAAACCTCAATGTACACAGGTGGGTTGCCTGGGGGAGATCACTTTTAGTGATAAGACCGCCGTTGCGCGCTTTGTTTTCTCTTTCTGTACTTTTTAAGTGTTTGTTTTCTGTAATGATGGTGTGGCAATAAATAATTTATATATCTTTCTATCTACACGGACGAAGTCGCGGGCATCAGCTGGGTGGGCTAATGTAATAAGCTAGTACATAATAATATGGTTTCAATAGATTACAAGGATACTACGCCTCCTATCCTCCTACTGAGTCACCACGACTCCTAGTTACTTGTTCAAAATGTTCAACAGTAACTAAAATAATAACAAATAGATGGAAAGAGATGGAGTACTATCTCTTTCCATCTACACTAAAGAGAGAGAGAGAGTCGGACACTAATGCTTTTCTGTTAGTTACAGTTTTACCCTCATTTTCCTATGGATGTTGGAAGCTGCGTTTTATGCTTCCTTAGATAATGTCAATTCCTTGTCACAAAAATAAAAAGTCATGAACATACTGTAGTCCGACAAACTAATCTAACCCGGTGACAGGCGACAGCGTCGCTAATATCTATGAAAAATAAAATAAAAACTAAAACTAAACAGGAATAACAAGTTTCAATTTTGGCCACCGGAACCTGGCCAGTAAAGTTTGTGGGTACTTAAATAAAGTACGTTTCACACGAATGCGTTTTTCACTGGATGCGTTCAGTGTCAAAAGTTTTATTCACATTACGTTTAAATTAAGCGTAAAACTTTGGCGCCCACATCCGCCCGGCATAAAACAATATAAACCGATGAGTCAAACGTTCGCAGGAAATACGCTTACAGCGACACTTTCTACGCTACGTTTTGTTTTATGGTTTTTCCTTAAATAAATACGTATTTATTACTAACGGTTAAAATTATGTAATTTAGTTCAGGTTAAACGACACGGCTTCTTTTTCCGGTGGTCGAGGGTTTGATCCCCGGTCACGCACGTCTAACTTTTTAGGGGTTTTAATAAAATAAACATCCTTTTTTTTAAATATACCCGTATAGGCTAGCGCTTGGCTGCAATCAGACTTGCTTGCAAGTGGTGATGCAGCCTAAGGTGGAGCGCGCTTGCCTAGAAGATGCCTATTCACTCTTGATTTGAAGGTATAGGTACCTATATCAAAAGAGAAGGGGAAAACATATCCTAGCGGTTCAGTCACATCACATCACACATCAAGTCACATCACATTTAACAGTAAAACATCGTGAGAAAACATGCACCAGTGTTCTGCATATTTTTCTCAAAGATGTGTGAAGTTTGAAAATCCGCACTTGGCTGGAGTAGTGGACTATGAAGAGAATCGTGCTAAATAGTCAGCCGTTAATAGGTTGATGTTATTTGATACATTTTTGTTTTTGAATGAAAAAAAAACAAAAAGCAAGTTCTAGTTGTTACAGCATTCGTTGTCTTCATAAAAACTAGTCGGTTATTTATGGTACAGGAACCGTTCGTGCAGTCGTAACGAAACAATAAATCGGCTGAGACCACAAACAAACCGCCCATAACTCTAAATCGACGCGATTCGTTACACATGTATTATATACGTTGTACAAAATTACTAAAATTTAGCTGATGCCCGCGACTCCGTCCGCGTGGATTAATGTTTTTTGTTTCCCGCGCGAACTCTTTAATTTTCCGGGATACAACCTATCCCTGTACCAAATTTCATCAAAATTGGTTGAACAGATGGACCGTAAAAGCGTAGCAGACAGACAGACACACTTTCGCATTTATAATATTAGTATGGATTTTGTAGAACGTCTATTACTAATATTATAAATGCGAAAGTTTGGATGGATGGATGTATTTTACTCAATCACACCAGAACGGCTGAACGGATTAGGATTAAATTTGCCACAGAGATATTTTAAACGTTAAAGAGATAGATTATAATCTGGAATAACACATAGGCTACTTTTTATCCCGGAAAGTTAAGGAGTTCCCGCGGGAATAACAAAAAACTTAAAGCACTCAGACGAAGTCGCGGGCATCAGCTAGTTTTTATAAGTAAGTAATTTTTAACGACAATAAGTGTACCTACAGTGTACCTATATTGAATAAATGATTTGAATTGAATTGAATTATCATCATATCAGCCTGTTGACGTCCACTGTAGAACGTAGGTCTTACCCACGGAATAGATAAAGGGAGATATTTTTTCTATGGTCTTACCTAGTGAGCGCCACCAGTCACCACACATAAATACAACGAACCTCAAGATAACCTCGTAATAGCGACAAAAACATGGCTATAATTCTTTCACGGCTGACCGAGGGGTAGTATTTGGAACGGAATGAAAGAGTAAATACAGTGAAGCCTGTTCCGGTTTGTTGGCTCTGTCGAGATGTTAAATTGTATGAAAACTAACGTGCGAACTATTAAAATTAACAATCCCTTTTCAGTCCTAGATGAAGAGAATAGGGTTTATTTTACTGTGATAGTCCGTAATAGATATTTAATGCCTATTTTTGCCTATAGGTCGCTAGGGTGCTAGGTTAGCCGTGCCTGAATAAAATAAACTAGGATATGCACTGTTCTAAAAAATCACAAAAAATCACGGAATAGATAAGGGAGAACGCTGAGGTCTTATAGTGGGAGGCCCCGGGTTCGTTTCCCGGCAGGGTCAATTTGGGAATTTATATTTTCCGAATTTTCTCTGGTCTGGTCTGGTGGAAGGCTTCAGCTGCGGCTAGTTTCAAATTTAAATATTCATATTGCGTCGAAACACCTTTCCGTAACCCACCTTTGAGGATCTCAGATTATATCAGGCTTCTCTAAGATCACTGTGAACTTTAGAACTATCTAACAGATATCTACTTATGTCCAGCTGTGGACGTAATATCGGTTTATCAATCAATCAATAGTTATTTATTTAAATTATACGTAGATACACTGTACACTTATTGACGTCCAATAATTTAAAAAAACATGATGGTGATAATCAGTTACGGTATCTTAAAACTAAAGCTAGCTACGACGACGTCGAGTTAATCGTGGACAAAATCCGTAAATCTTAATATGAATATGGCGACAGTTGATGTGTCGTGGGCAGTGGGCAATATTACTGACACTCCATTAACCCGGACTGTATGGCGTGTATGGCGATTAGTGTGACAGGCTGCCCCGTCCGGCCGTCCGTCCGTCCAGTTTGCATACAAAATGTTTCAAATTAAACGGACTTTGTTTAGGCATTCACGTAACTGTTTAACAATAAAAATCACGATTGCAGCGCAGCTTGGTGGACTATGGTCGTAAAAAATTTCTAAGAACCTTGTCAGAAGTTATGCATATCTAATGCAAAAAACCGCATTTTAATCGGTCCAGTAGTTTTCCAGGAAAATGGTAACAAAAAAGTGCACAAACAAACAAACAAACGCACAACCTCTTAGGGCAAACACGTATTACAGTCTCCGTTCAATCGTGGGTAAAAATAAAAAATATTGGCTCATTTTTTAAAAGACCAAATTATATAAAGGCCAAGGAATATTTTAAAAAGGAAAAAAGCGTTTCGGCATATAGCCGCATTTATATTTCTACCGATGAGGGGTAGTAGTAACTTGTAAGTTGTATCATAATAAAAATCCAGAAAAAGAAATGCTAATTTTAATAATAACCTTTCCCACCTCCAAGGGTCACTGTGGTAGAGATCTCTTGTAGAGATAAGTGCTCTCTTGTCCTGAAATATTTTTATTTTTTAAAATAAATTACAAAATAATATATTATATTTATATACTTTTGTCCTGTACCTACTATCGTACTCAGTATATACTATCGTAAACAGGGCGCACCCGAAGGCGGCGGCTGTTTCGGTAAATCTCCTCCCGAGTCCAAACATCATTTTATGCAAACGAAACTCCGCCTCTTCCCTGTTGCTCTCTGAATGGGAGAACTATAAAGGTCTAGCCCCATTACAGAGGCGCGGCGTGGCAAGTAGTGGCAAGTATTCCGCGTAGTGTAGTAGTGAGTAGTGTAAGTAGTGCCGCGTCGCTTAATCGAGCCCAGCTCCATACAAATTCATACAAACAATATGTGCCGCTACGTGCGGCGCCGCATCGTGCATCTGTAGTGGGGCTAGACCTTTACATAACATACCGTTTACCAAAGGAGAGCCATACATTTACGCCATTTTGACGACCTCCTTGGCGCAGTCAGCAGTGGTGAGCGCTGTGGTCTTATGATTGGGGGATTTGGGGTTCGATCCCGGCAGGGGAAATCGATTTTTTTTTAAATATTAAGAAAGGTTTTGTGAGTGGCCTCGGCTGTGGGTAACTAAGTATCTGTAAGTACCTCCATATCGGAAAAGACAGGTAATAAAGTAAGAGTACTTACTAATTAATAATTATTGATACAAATTACGCAAAAATACTTAAGTAGGTAATTATTACTTGGGGTCGATATTGATCACTTTGGGAATCCCTGCCTTAGATTTAATACGTTTTCTTGTCTCTTTCTTGTAGGTTAGGTTAGGGTTCGACATAAATAATGCGGCCGGGCACTAGGTTATATCGGATTAATATACCTAACAGATTACAGAAAAATAATGCGTTAAATTGTAAATTATATACTTTATTGTTCAGCACAAATATACAAAAGAAACATGTTACAAACAAGAAAACTTATTAAAACGTAGGTACAATAAGGCGGTCTTATCGCTAAGCAGCGATCTCGTCCAGACAACCTTAACGCTAGGGAGAAAATGAAGAAGGGGACAATGGGAGGTGGAAAATAGCTTGAAAGAGCTTGCAAGCGTTCGCGATTTAATTAAAGGAATGCGTTCATGTAGAAATTGGAATACTGAGCAATCAAACTATTTCATCCGAGTTCGCTTAACTATTTCATAGCGCGCCTCGTCACTTATATACGGACCTATCCTGTTACCTTAGCGATAGTAGTTTGATCAATCCAAAACCAATGTTTATTTATACCTTTATTCCTTACAATAATATTATATTATTATATTAATATAATTATTGTACAGTATTTTATTAAGCGGTTTTTTTTACTTTCATCCTTCGCGCTCCCACTGACAGGCCATCAGATTTCAGAATACTATTTTTTTTTTAATTAGGTATTTAATTTTACACTCACGGGACTTTTTACTAGCGTTCGCCGAAGTTGATCCGATATACAAATCCACCTTGCGATAGGTACGAAAAATGTTGATCCGATTTAAATGAGCCAATCAGAGCACAGCAAACGATCGGATTGTCTGAAAGCAGCCGCGACATTGCCGTTACATCTTTAGCCGTACATGCTACAGATTAAGAGGCTTATTACACCGACCTGAAATGGGTCTTCCTAGGTGGGATGTAGGGAGGAAAGGAAGGCACCAAAAACTTGGCCTTGCCGTAGCTCTCGCTGTTGGCTCTAAATAAAAAATCTTTTCAAAAAACCGACTTCCAAAGCCACTGTAAAGTAGATTTCTACACACTATGTTGAAGTCGGACAGGTGTGATAGAGATAGGCAAAGTGAGCGCTTTAACTTTTTAGTGTAAGTACTTACTCATTAGTTCAATGATGAAGTCCATGCTCGGTGCCTACAATATCAATTCATCATCAACAGTTGCTAAATCCCCACAACTAAGGAGTGCAGTTCCCGGCAGCTTCAGGATTGAGGAGTTGAAGTCAAAAAAAATATGGGACCAAATTGGGATCTTCCTCTAACCACAGAAAATTTTTTTTTCAAATCGATCCAGAAACCTCGGAGAAATCGGTGTACATATTATATCCAAAAACATACATCCGAGTTGAGAACCTCCTCGTTTTTGGAAGTCGGTTAAAAAAACGACACTGGACACGCACGCAACACTTTTTTTTTCATTTTTTTTTCATTTGATATTTTTATGGTTCCGCACCTCAAAAGGAAAAAGGAACCCTTATAGGATCACTTCGCTGTCCGTCAAGAAACCTAGAGGTACTTCTCGTTGACCTAGAATCATGAAATTTGGCAGGTAGGTAGGTCTTATAGCACACGTAAGGGGAATAATCCGAAAACCGTGAATTTGTCGTTACGTGATTTAAAAAAAATGTGTTCATGAACAAATAATTAGTAGGTATCATATAAAAGTACTTAATCTGTACATTCTAAAACAGATTTTTATGCATAATAGTTTTTGATTTATCAAGCAAAATGTCGAAAATAATACCCGAGTACGGAACCCTCGGTGCGCGAGTCTGACTCGCACTTGGCTGGTTTTTTATTATTTGTTGTTAAAGCGGCAATAGAAATACACATTCTGTAAAAATTTCAACACTCTGCCTATTACGGTTTTAGATATTATCCCGTTGGCATCCTTCGGATACGGAACCCTAAAAATCATTTCTTTAATTTTCCAACCCCTGCTCCCGCTTTCCTCGCGTAACAAAAGTGAACATAATTAAACCAATTCAAAAATACGACTGCCCTGCCCCATTGAATTTTTTTTCTTTAAAAATTATAGCCAGTATTGGATATTGAACTATAGTAATATATATTTTTGGTATCTACTCATCATTTTCTAGAAGATGATGATTATATTGTTAATCTTATTTTCGAATATTTTTTTTCAACTTTAGTCTTTAATGCAGGACCATGGTCACCCCATCAATTTTTTTTATTTTTTGTAAGCTAATACGACAAAGTAGGCTTATCGCATCTTGACTTCACTTTTATGACTGCCATAATTTTTTGTCATTTTTATACTATATACTTAATATGTCACGCGTTCGATTTCGAGATTCTTGTTATTTGATCACGAATTCGTATGCGGTCGTAGCTAAAATTGAATTAGGTACTACAGTCAAAAACGTGACATCGGTATCTAATTTGCCGTAGGTACAGCGTAGGTAGATTTTTTTTGCAGATTCAAATCACATTCTAAAATGCTACCTAAGTACGTATGTAGGCACCAGCACCACCAGCACTTTACTCCCTAACACCGATATATAGATAAAAGCATTATAAAAGTATAAAGAGCATTCAGTAAGGCGAATTTTACTGTCCATGCGTAAAACCGCTTGGCTAAAAGCCAAAATCCATGGGACTATAAAAAACTCGGCCAAAATCATCAAAGAATCACCGAGCCCTACAATGCGTGGATCGCTACAACGAACAAACCTCCTGACAGAATTTTCAATACAAAATTCTATCAATCTAATGTCGTATGTACAATGTATGCGCGAGTTGAATGCAGAGTAATTGCTCGGGGACTAGAGGCACGGGGGTGAAACACCGCCAACTTCCTGACTCCGGGCTAGTACTGAGAATTTCTTGGTTGAAAAATTGAATACTTACTTGTTATGGCCCGATCCGGAACTTGAACCCGGGACCTCGTCGGCCGCAGTCGAACATGCTAACCACTAGACCAACGAGGCAGTCTAGACTCTAGATTCTACAACGGTCATGGTAGCCAGGTCTGTCATATTTTGTATGGGCGAGAGAAGGTACTAATTTCCTACCTCCATGGCGTCGACCCATTCTATGGGTACGATTACGTACACTTGTAAGTTTCACTCATGTAAATTCGCGTATTAGGAGTAGGTACTTACAAAATGTAAACAGTCGTAGTAAGTCGCGTAACGTATGCAAATGTTAGTTATGTAAGTTAATCACGTAATCGTGGCCTATGAATATAGGTATACATATTTACGCAGAGCTTTTACTTTCAATGTGGAATAACAACGCATAATGATTCCGTGGTTAAAATAATGAAACAAAAGGCACTTTATCGCGAAAGCTGATAGATAGCAGCAGGTTTAATGCGTTTACACAACGATACCGGCTAGTAACGATCCACAAACATCGCTGAGAGCTGATAGCGTGGACTATACATGTAGGCCTCGGGGTCTCCTCATATCGGTACCTTTAGGATCCACTGACTGGATCCATCAGGGAATTGAAAAGTACTTTGGAGTTCACTGTGATCCACTACTGTTCTTGGGCTAGAACCCCGAGCCGTAAAGCCGGTTAAGTTTTAAAAAAACACTACTGTTCTGTACTCAGTGGAGCACGTAAATCGCAGACAAAGAAAGGAATACTATAAATCCTGTATTTATACGATTAATTAAAATAAAAAATCTAAATTAAAACTGACAATATAACTAATCATATTAAGGTACCTTTTGGATTCGGTAACGAAACTAGATTAAGTAAATTCGCTTTTCAACAGTAATCCGTATGGCCTTTCATAATGTTAAGTCAAATAACACGAAACTTATAAATAGATTGTAATATGAACGACTGAAGTGGTCATAAAACACGAAGCAAACAACTTTGCAATTTCATTTCAATTTACACTACGAGAGTTATATCAATCATAGGTATATGTAGATGTATAGTTGTGGTGAAATACCAATACATACTCTCTTCACTGAAGCTGGAAATAGACTAATGGAAATAGCTCGATTTTTTTTATCCACTACGACTTAGCTCTTGCCTGCGATCTCACCTGATGGTAGTGACGATGCAATCTAAAATAGTAATGGGATAACCTGTTAGGGGTATGGCAGGTATATTAAAAACCCATACCCCTAGTCGGTTTCTACGCATCGTACCGGAACACTAAATCGGTTGGCATTACGTCTTTGCCGGTAGGGTGGTAACTAGCCACGGCCGAAACCTCCTACCAGAGATACCAGAGAAAATTCATACCAAATTAACCCTACCGGGAATCAAAGCCGGGAGTCGGGACCTCCGCATGTTAAGACAACAGCACTCAACACTGCGCCACGGAGGTCGTCAAATAGCTTGTTTAAGTTTGATAGCTAAAAATATTATGTTGATAATTTATTTCTATAGCTATATACTATCATTAACATCACTGCATCATTACACTATCATGACTACATAGCCTACAAGCCTATGTAGTCATGATAGTGTAATGATGCCAAGCCTAGGTGGACAAGACAAGCACACCAGGATCAAAGGCAAAAAATATCTTGTACATTTAGGGGCCCAACCATTTTTTTTAAATTCCAGCTAAAGTATTTTTCAAACTCTACCGAGTTCTTTTTTAAGCGTTCATGACTCTACCACCGCGAAGCCGGGGTTGGTCGCTAGTATTCATTAAAAAATTACCGTACCTAACGAAACATCAAAAAGTATTTAAAACATGGGCACGTAAAAACCACAAATCATGGTGTTAATGGTGCTATGAAACTCTGTATAAAACCCTTCGTCCGTAAAATCTCTACAACAGATAAAAAGTGTAAAAAACCCGCCAAACGGTGCGTTTTATATTTAACGTTGAGTTTATTAGCTCTGTGATGATTGAAGCGAGAGCTACGCTGGCGGCTTATTAATAAGCTAAGCCCATTGAGGTAAGCAGTGATAGCCAAGTGGAGTGGCTTAGGTGCCCGACTTCCTATATGAATGGTCGGGAGTTCTATCTCCGGGCACGCATTACTCTAACTTTTCAGATGTGTGTGTTGTAAAAAATTAAACAACACCAAATTCAAATGTTTTTTTTATTCAATAAACTTTTACAAATGCTTTTGAATCGTCGAGTAAATCTACCACTGGTTCGGATTGCCATTCCTACCGAGAAGGACCTGCAAGAAACTCAGGCGTTTGCTCTTTTGTAAATATTAATTTACAATTTCATCAATGTGTGAATACTTGTAACCGCTGTCTTTAGCATTGCTGGAGCGAGTAAAATCCATGTTCTTTTATCATTTACGTAATCTACAACAGTATAATAAGCTTTTTTTCAGAAGCACTATCACTTGCTATAACGGTGAAGGAAAACAGTTTGAGGAAACTTGCTTGTCCATGAGTCCTTCATAATGTTTTCAAAGGTGTGTGGAGTCGGCTATTCCGCTCTTGGCTGGCGTGGTGGACTATGGCCAAACCTTTTTCATTTTTCATTCAATGGTCTCGTGCTCAGTAGAGCACCGGGAACGGGAATGGAAAACGAGTTTTAAATATAAAATCATAATCCAATAAAAACATAAATGAAAAAACGTGTCTGTTTGTCTGTCTGTCTTTTTGCTACGCTTTCACAGAAAATCTGTTTAGCTAATTTTGAAAAACTTTGAGAGCGAGATAGGTTGGTGTAGGACACAGCTCGCTTAGTACTTCAAAGTATTTAGTACTTAATCAAAGAAAATCAAGAAGTTCCCACAGTAATATAATGAGAAATCCACGCGTATCAAGTCGCGGGCATAATCTAGCTAGATATAATTGATGTAGTAATTGATTAAGAATACACAAACAAACCCAGAGGAAGAACTCTGTTTCTTTTATTATATTTAGAAAAAAAGTATCGTAGAATTTCGTAGCACCGCTACGAGTACATAGCCTACGATACCTGCTACGAAAACCAATTTATACGAATGTAAATGTAATAACATTTTTCTTCTTCGATATTGCTCTCAAAGCAATTTGGATCGCATGTTCCAACGTACCAGCGATACAAGATTAAGTTATATCAGCTGTACTATTACCTATTCTGTGGTTATATCACGAAATCATCGATAACGCGAAATCGTACAACCAGACAGGACACGGTGAACTGTCCTTTTTTGAATTGAAAACTTCTTTAAGCGCGTAAAAAGTGCTCAACTTTTTGGTAGGGGGTAAAAATGTAGATTCGCGTGACCTTGACCGACATGCTCGCGAACTATAAATAAACTACATTCGAAATTAAACTTTAATGTGTTAAGGTTTATATTTTAATAAAAAATAATTAAAATAATTAATTTAAAAAAAAATTCGTTTCACTTACTGTCGGCAGTCCCTATGACTGCTATTTTTTTTTAAATCTTCTACAAGTTAGCCCTTGACAGCGATCTCACCTGATGGTAGGTACGTGACGATGCCGTCTAAGATGGTAGCGGGCTAACCTGTTAGGGGTAAGGTAGTTATATTTTACCCTTACCCCTAATCGGTTTCTACACGGCATTGTACGGGAACGCTTAATCGCTTTACAGCACGTCTTTGCCGGCAGGGTGGTAACTAGCCACGGCCGAAGCCTCTCACCAGGCCAGATCAGGCAACGTATGATGATGTACGATTGCCACCATCGTACAGAATTTAACACTAATATGGAATTTATCTATGATGTTGTACAAAATTTAACACTATAAAATTTTTCAATATAAGTTTAATAACATTAATTTATTTGAAAATTTCATGCGGCTACGTAGCTATTACTGTTCAAAAGATACACAAAATAAAAATCACATTTCTTGTATGGGCTCCCCTTTATTTTTTAATTCAATAATTTTTTTATGACTTGTCGTTATACTTAGCGGCAATAGAAATACACACTCTGTGAAAATTTCAACTATCTAGCTCGGACAGACGGACGGACCGACGGACGGACAGACAGCGGATGCTTAATAACAGGGTCCCGTTGGCACCCTTTGTGTATGGAAATCTATAAATACGATTTTATAGCTGTATTTTTTTAATAGTCACATTGGGTATAATTTAATTCCAGAGCCGCTGCTGCGAGGGCGCGAGGGGAGAGGACCAGGAGAGTCCCAACCTTGAAGATGAGCGGCTTCCGGGAGACGGTGCCAGCTGTACCCTTCCTGAGGATCAGGTATTATATACTTACATAATTATATGCCTCGGAGAGCACGTAAAGCCGTCGGCCCTGCGACTGATCTTCCTCCAGTCGTGTCGGATTTTCCGTCTCCTCGGGAACAGTGCGCCCGTGTTTGTGCACAGACTTGTGCACTATATTATCTCCCGCGCGGATGGCTAATCTCTCTGGAGATTGACCGCCGTGGCCGAAATTCGCTCTCGACGTGGCTATGTTCCTTTACTCTCATAGCCCGATGGGACGGAAATACAACACAACCGGAGAGAGTTCAGGCGCATTACGTGTTCTCCGTGGCGTTTTAGGTGCTCTCCGTGGTACGGGGTTATACCACCAAATTCCCAACTGGGGCTAGGGATAACTACAAGAAAACTACTTATTTGCAATTCGTTATGCTCAAGTGAGACAAAAATATACCTAAATTATGTAGATAAGTTGAGTTGAGTTGGTTTGAACACAAATTATATTCAGTGAAAAGTTTCTATCTCAGTAGCTTTATACTATTAGATTTAAAATGTAATCCAATCAAAGTTTAAAACACAATTTGAAAGAGAGACCCTTCGTCACGAGTAAACCTTGTTCAAACTTAATTTTTAATTTAGTAGATACGTAATTTCTTTAGACTTAATTTAGATAAAAGATCTTTTGGTTCTAGTAAATCCGGGACTTAATATAAAAGGCGTCCACGTGTTTAAAATAGGACTAATTTCCGCCACATTGTGACGTGAGCATGGCAAAGAGTCAATAAGATTTTAATCTTGTGTTTTGACTGAGACCGACGTGATTTTTTGCATGTGTATATGTCACCGTAAGATTGTAAAATCCGTTAGATTATAATCTAACGGTTCATATCCCACGAGATTGTAAACTGTCAGAAGATTGTGAACCGTTCAATGTTCTGAGTATTAATTTACGAAATATTTATTGTATTTACGTTTTCTTGTCTCTTTCTTGAACAGTTCGCGCGCGAGTTGAATGCAGACTAAATGTGAGTGTCACTATACATTTACTCTGCATTCAACTCGCGCGAGAACTATAGGTTAAGTTAGGGTTTGACATGAATATTCAGGTAGGTTCTATCGGATTAATATACCTACTCTAGTTACTAAATAGATTACAGTTTACCGAAAAATAATGCGTTAAATTGTAAGCAGTATATTGTTACGGTTCACAATCTGTCGACAGTTTACACTCTATCGAGAAAAAAAACGTTATATTACAATCTAACGGTTTTTACAATCTAATGGTGACATATACCTACCTAGTTGAGGATCTGTAGAATGGCTGGAGAGTGAGATAGGCTACTTTTTATCCCGGAAAATTAAGGAGTTCCCGCGGGAATTAGATAACTTATTCCACGCGGATGAAATCACGGATATATCAGCTAGTCGGTTCTATAAATGACAGAATTTGGTAAGCACTTACAGAGATAAGTTGCATCTCGGGCTAGTAGGTATTTCGGAAGAATAAGGAAATCATACTCAAACTAATATTGGAATAACAATAATGATATCGAATTTTTTTCTTGCTCTTCGTCTGACGATTTCCGCAGTGCATGTAGTAGCACTTCTCTAAACAGTATTGAATCTCTTGATACTGAACTTAAATCTATATTTGTTGATAACTCTTTATGTCTCAATTTAGTTCACATAAATGCTCAGAGCATTCCGGCCCACTATTCCGATCTTCTCGCATCCTTTAGCAACGTGCATGTCGATGGTATTCTGGTGTCAGAATCCTGGTTTAAACCTTCTCTTCCCTCTTCTCTCTATGATCTCCCTGGCTTTACTCTGATTCGCAACGACCGAACTGACAAGGGTGGTGGGGGCGTTTGTATTTACCTTAGAAACAACCTTACTTTTAAAGTAATAAACCAGTCTCCCAACTCGTACTCTGGTAACCTAGAATACCTTTTTCTTGAAATTTCAACCCACAACTCTAAACTTCTTCTTGGTGTTGCGTACAGCCCTTCTCTTACTATTAACTACTTCAACACCTTTGAATCGCTTCTCGATGACCTATCTCCATCTTATGAGCACGTAATTGTCATGGGGGATCTAAACACTTGTCTCATTAAAAATAACTCTAGGTATCATAAACTGAAATCTTTAGTTTCTTCATTTAACCTTTCTCTTCTGCCGCTGTCGGCAACACATTTTTCTCCTAACTCTGAACCTTCTCTTTTGGATATTATCATAGTATCCAAAACAGATAATGTTATTACTCATGGTCAGCTAAATGCTCCTTTTTCTTATCATGATCTTATATTTTTACGTTACAATTTAGCTATACCTAGGCGTAAAGGTAAAACTGTTTTGCGACGCAATTTGAAACACATAAATATTCAAGCTCTCCATAATGACGTTACTGCACATGATTGGTCCCCACTTATTGCTGCCTCTACTGTTGATGACAAGGTTGGAATTTTAAATTCAACCCTTACTGACTTATTTGACTCACATGCTCCTGCCCGTCCTGTAAGGGTTAAGTACCTGCCTGCTCCTTGGCTTACTCCTGATATAAAAAAACTCATGTCTAAACGCAATAAAGCTAAGAAGTTGTGCAAAAGGAATCCAACTGAAGAAAATGTTGCTATCTATAAAAGGCTGCGAAATCGCTGCAATAAGATGTGTAGGGATGCAAAGCGCCGCTATATACATTCCTCAATCGAACACTTCACTCCTGGTCAGACTTGGAGTTTTTTGAAATCACTGGGTGTGGGTAAATCTCCTCAATCTCTTAGTCAGTCGCTTGATTTAAACTCTCTTAATACGCATTTCTCTTCACCTCCGGTTAGAATCGCTGATAGTAAGAAAAGTTCATTGCTTTCTAAACTGTATAATGATGCCCCACCTAATTGTGATCCTTTTATCTCCAACCAAATCTCAGAGGAGGATGTAAAGAAAGGTATCCTATCCATTTCATCTAAAGCAGTGGGTAATGATGGTATTGGTCGAGATATGCTATTACTAATTATCGATTACTTAACACCTGTCATTGCTCATATCCTCAATTTTTCTTTGACAAACAGCACATTTCCAGCGGCATGGAAAATGGCTAATGTTATTCCTTTACCTAAAACAGCGAACCCGAATTCCTTCTCTCATTTCCGCCCTATCTCAATTTTACCCATTCTCTCCAAAGTCTTAGAAAACATTGTTTTCAAGCAATTTTCTTTATATCTCTCACGCAACAATCTCCTAAGTCCTCTACAGTCTGGTTTCCGACCTTCTCATAGTACTACGACAGCATTGCTCAAAGTAACAGATGATATCCGGTTTGCTATGGACAACAAACAGCTTACTGTTCTCGTACTACTCGATTTCAGTAATGCTTTTAATTCTGTTGACTTTGATGTAATGCTTGCTATCCTCCACTCTCTTAACGTTTCTCCTTCTGTGGTTGATTGGTTTAAGTCTTATCTTCAGGGTCGACGGCAGAGAATCAGGACTGACGAAGATTCTTCAGAATGGGCTGATCTCTCTGCTGGCGTTCCTCAAGGCGGTGGACTATCTCCATTACTGTTTTCCGTTTTCATTAACGAAATTTCCAAAGCAATTTCTTGTCACTACCATCTATATGCAGACGATTTGCAGCTTTATAGGCACGCAGCACTGTCCGACCTTGCAGATGCCGTAGAGGCAGTAAACAGTGATCTAGCACATGTCAAGACATGGGCTGATTCGTTTGGTTTGCTTGTCAATCCTACAAAATCTCAAGCACTTATAATTGGCAGCAGCCGAATGCGCTGCAAGGTTGATTACAAAACTTTACCCTGTATACTCTATGACGGTACAGCTATACCCTTTACCGATAAAGCCAAAAATCTAGGTCTAATATTTGACTGTAATCTTTCCTGGTCTGCTCATATTAATGAGGTGAGTAGGCGTCTGCACTATTCAATCCACTCTCTTCGCAGACTACAAAATTTCTTACCTTTACGCACCAAAATTATGTTAGCACAAGCTCTCCTTCTCCCTCTCATCGACTATGCTGACGTTTGCTATTTAGATGCAACAGAGGAGCTACTCGATAAACTAGATCGGCTTCAGAATTTGTGCATCCGTTTTATTTACGGGCTGCGCAAATTCGATCATGTCTCAGAATTCCGTCGTCAACTGAAGTGGCTCCCAATTCGCTTTCGCCGGAATGTTCATATTCTTACATTACTTTTTAAAATTTTAAAGTTCTCTTCCCCTCCATATTTACGCGAGCGTTTTCAGGATGCTCCTCTCCGAGTAAGACCGTTGCGTGCCTGTGTAACGGTTAAGACACTAGAAGTGCCCACGTGCAACACCATTTTCTACGCTAAGTCGTTTGCAGTGGTTGCAGCGTGTCTCTGGAATTCCCTTCCAGGGAATATCCGCGAGAGTCCATCCGTGGGTGCATTTAAGTCCAGACTGAAGCAGCACTTTCTTTCAACTTTATATGATTAGCTATTATAATATTTATGTATGGTAACTATAGTAGGCTTGTATATAAATATATATATTATATTTATGTATATATTTTATATTATGTATATATATTATATTATGTGTATAGTATGATATACGTATATGTACCTGTTGTTTAAGTTTATATAATATCTTGTTAAAAATTATTTAAATCGGAAAAGTTTTCGTTTGTTAACATGTACCTACACAGTTTTATCTTATCTACTTCACTATTCTCACATTCTGGGGCATCTGGAAGAAATCTCTTCAAGAGATAAGTTGTCCTTGTGCATGTCCTTTCAATGTTTATGTTTTATTTTTAAGTTACTGGTACAGAATGTATAAATAAATAAAATAAATAATATTATAAATACGAAAGTGTTTGTTTGTTGGTTTATCTGTTTGTCCTTTAATCACGTCGCAGCAGAGCAACGGATAGACGTGATTTTTTGCATGGGTATAGTTGAAGACCTGGAGAGTGACATAAGCTGTTTTTTATCTCGGGAAATTAAGGAGTTCCTGTAGAAATTAAAAACTTATTTCACGCGGACGAAGTCGCGGGCATCAGCTAGTTATTAATAAAAATATGGAATTTCCTTAAACCTTAATCGAAGCGTCCGATGTCACTTGCAACATCTAGTTAAACATAAACGGACAGACAGGTTAAGTCAGACATGACACACTTTCGCGTTTATTGTATTATTTATAGGTATATATTATATATATGTTTATAGGTATGGATGTTTGTCTGATTTGGCATTTTTGTTACAGCTACGGGTAAGCGACGATGATGGATCCACCAACAGCGCCCGGAACAGCATTGACCCCTTTACCACAGAAAACGAACCAGGTAAATATTCATACTGTGTCTATTTAGTCACTATAGGATCCTACACCACTCACTCACTCGCCCTGGCAACGGAGAGAGCTATGCTCTGGCTATCTTTTCCTTAATTATTTTCTTTCAAATAAATGAGAATAAAGGGTACCTATCTAAGCTTTCATCAAAGGTCTGGTTTTACGCTTGAAAGAGTGCCTGATTATATCACTGTAAATGTGCACGAAAATAATTCATAATCACTAGGTACTTAATACCTTTTTACTATACCTAAAATACCAATAATATTGCTAGTTTCTTTTTTTAAATTTATTTAGTACCAAAAAGTTATAAAATACGAAGAAAAACAGATACATAGTGAACAAGGAAGCAGTTTCCATTTTATTTTACTTGCAGAGTTTTGTTAAAAACTCAATATTAAATTTGTTTATTTTTTACCAGCTGTCACGGAAAGCATGCTCAGAACTGGTCGATATTACAAAGGAATATATTGGCCATCACTCACTAATAGTTTTAAGGTAAGAACAACCCCATTAGGGTTAATGCGGGGTTGGCTTTTTGACTAATAATTTTTATAAAACTATTTTGTAGTTATAATGTAATATGAATTAGTAAATAAATTAACTAAATTAGATAATTTATTTTAATATATTTTAAACGAATGTCGTGTTTTGCATGGGTGTAGTTAAGGAGTGACATAGACTAGTTTATTATAAACGGACGTAAGCGCATCGCCTAGTAATATTACATTTTGCGGCGTGATTGAAGGACAACCCTAAAAATCAACAAACAAACACACTGTCGCATTTATAACATTAGTATCGAGTATGTCATTTCGTTTCCTACTACGAGGAAAGCAGAATTGTGATTGGATGTGTGTACCATAACTAGCATGTCATCCATTGTGTCCCTATCACATCGCCCGCAGCGCCCTTTTTACGAGTTTCTGCTTATTAAGGCGCCCTACGTTCATCATGATTCATGGTGTTTCATGGGCAATATTAAGGACCAGTCATGCTGAGGAGAAATCAATAAAAAGTAAAAAGTATTTTGGAAACGATTTAACAAAAAAAAACTGCCATACATGATGCTCTATGATTTTGGTAGTGGTCTCCCATTATTTAGAAACTTGTAGAGCAATGATCGAAGCAAAGAGCTTAAGAGGCCAGTTCGCGCCGCTCGCAACTTCTATTCGAACCGCAAATATAAATTTGCCGGTATATTGCTATCTCTATTTCACTGATGACACATGATCGCGTTCAAGCGAGATAGCAATATGAGCTTACAGAATTTGTTATACATTTAGTCTTGTTCCGTGAATACCAAAAATGATGAATGAAAACTTATCGTGCTTTTTACTTCGTTTTGTTATTCTGTAACTTGACAATATAGGCTATGCTGCTGACCAATTAATACGTAAGATATCGTTGGTTTTAATATGAAACAAATAAGAGGGAAAAATGTCCATCTTGTCGTAAAAATATGCAAAACGCAATTCATTTACATTTCATTTTAGGAAAGTATTTTGAAAACATATAAATCCAGGGGACTAGATAAATACAATTTGAATCCAAATGAACTCTCATTTTGGTGGAAATGTTCTCGAATTATTAATTATTTTGGTATTACGTTTGTATGGGCAATTCATTCTCCGCTGGCACCTTAATATTGCTAGAGCAATAAATAAAACTTTTGTTGAGTGAATTTTATTTTACTAGTCAATTGCAACGCACCGCACCATTGATGGTCATGGTTAACGTTAAATGTTAAATGCTTAAGTAAAGGCACAACTCAGTATTCTTACGGTCTTACCATAGGTAATTTTGGTAAAAAGAAGAAGTAAAGTATTTGAAGGTGGTCAAATTTAATGTTAACTATAACCATCAGTGATGCAATTGACTCTTACTTTTTAAATTCTTAAGGCTACTTAAAGTGTATCTTTCCCAGAGTTTCTTGAATTGTGATAAAAATTATGTACATATTTTAATGTTTGTTTGCAGGATGAAACCGTAGAATTATCATATCAAAGGTATTCTCGAAGACAAAGACAAAAATCGCTCATAATGGTCAACGTGGTGGACTTAGCACTGAAGGTGATGAATCTCTTTTATTTATTTCCCGTTGTTCTAAAGATTAGCTCGGTTGCTATAAAAGACCACTGAAGTTACGCTATACTACGTTAGAAAGTTAAAACGGAATGTTAACTTTTGATCAAAATTTTACCATTAATCTAAATCACGTAATTATTTACAGACTTGTGCCAGTCTTGTGGTCAAATGTTGGTAACTTTAACTGCCTGTTATGCAACTGGCGGCTTGTAATATTTTTTATTCACTCTTACTACCACTATTACTACCAATCGATCCGTTTTCTATTTTCAGATATGTTTATCGTTAATCTATACATTATCAAACAGAAATTACCGTGAGTACCTTAACTACGTAACTTTTTTATCAGCTTTGTTTTGGGTTTATTGTCTAATAACATCAGCTCCATAATACTCAGTGAGAAACTTATAAGTATCTGATTTATTCCCAATTCAAATAAATGAGCACCCTCGCTGCCTCTGCAAAGCAGGTTCAGGTGGGTACTACATTCAATACACATTATTTCATTATCATCAATGGTATAATTACCTCGACTTAACAGATGCTGAGAGAACAAAGCTTTGTCTGCTTTGGCAGCTTATAGCAAATTATTGTTATAAGCTTCTTGTTCCTTGATACACATTCTTTCATTATCATCAATAGTATAATAACCTCGACTTAACAGGTGCTTATGTTTAATAGTAATAGTTATATTATGTTATGTTGTAATAGTAATAGTTAT
The DNA here is from genome assembly GCA_923060345.2 of Erebia aethiops. Taxonomy (NCBI): domain Eukaryota; kingdom Metazoa; phylum Arthropoda; class Insecta; order Lepidoptera; family Nymphalidae; genus Erebia; species Erebia aethiops. The sequence goes on along the minus strand of OV281084.1, from coordinate 26,636,078 downwards.
ATTTAAGCTTAGTTGTAATTTTAGTGGGTATATGCATTAAGTTAAGTTTGATGATCAGCCCGGACCAGTCCGAGACGCCGAGGATTTTCTATAGGTGTCAACTGAAAATCAGGCCTGGATATGGTGCATCTACACCATATCAGCATTACGCTGAGTTTGATACCCTTTTTGGTATTTTCTACTACACGGATTGTTAGTCTATAAGTTTTATTTATTTTTGTAAATTGTTTTGTTCATGTTATTTTTTCTGTGTTGTGTGAAATCCTAAATAAAGATTTATTTATTTATTTATGCTGAGAGAACAAAGCTTTGGCAGCTTATAGCAAATTATTGTTATATAAGCTTCTTGTCCCTTGATTCTGTTGTGCAACTGCTCCTATGCAATATTTTCTCGTTCCGCAAGTAGAGGCAGTAACTGACGGGTACAAGATAACGTGGACGGCGGCGTTCGGGCTCATCAACATCGCCCTCTGCCTGCTGGGCGGATGGAGGTGTTTCGCGAACAACTACCTGCATTGGGCGGCGGCTGCCACGTGGATACTGCTCATAGCACAAGGTTACTAGCATATTATGTCTTCAACTAACTGATGCTCGCGACTTCGTCCGCGTGTTTTTTTTAAATTCCAGCGAGAACTCTTTTATTTTCCGGGATTTAAAGTAGCCTATGTCCCTCCCTGTGTGTGCACCCTCATTCAAATTTTCTGTTATTAGTTCCTTTCCTGGTTGCCTGGAAGGGATCGCTTCTCAGCGATAAGGCCGCCTCTTGTACAGTTTTTCATAATTTCTTGTATTTGTCTAAATGTGTTATATGTATGGTGTACAATAAAGTATATTTTTATTTCATTTCCTATGTCACTCTCCAGGTTCTCAACTATACCTACCCATACAAAAAATCACGTTGATTCGTTGCTCTGTCGCGGCGCGATTGAAGGACAAACCAACATACATACGAACCGTAATATTAATGTAAAGGATACAAAAAAGCACATCACAATTGACTTCACACACTTGAATTGAAAATCACATTTGACGACCTCCGTGGCGCGGTGTTTAGCGCGGAGGTCCCGGGTTTGAACCTCGGCAGGGTCAATTTGGAAATTTCTAATTTCTGAATTTTCCCTGGTCTGGCCTGGTGGGAGGCTTTGGCCGTGGTAACCACCCTAAAGGCAAAGACGAAGAAGAAAAAAGACACCAAGCGATTTAGCGTTCCATTATGCCGTGTAGAAACCGATTTGATATGGATTTAAACTGCCATGCCATCTTAGACTGCATCACTTAATTCCAGCGGGAACTCCTTAACTTTCTGGGATTAAAAGTAACCTACTAGTCTTCAACTATACACATACCTACAAACAATCACGTCGATCCATTGCTCTGATGCGGCGTGATTGAAGGACAAACCAACGAACAAACACACTTTCGTATATTTTATAATATTAGTATGTTTCTATATTTGCAGCAAAAATTGACAGATTATTTTTATATCTTTGAGTTGCACTGTAATAGTTACGTAGACAACATGATTGACTATTACAGTGCAACCAAAAATGCTGTTGCATTTATAGCATAGAAGGAAAGCATTGTCTGGAAATGAAATGAATTGATTTATTTATTTCACGTAGGACAACTTGTGCCACTTATGAAATGTCGTTACTCTACCATCGGTTCGGAAAACAAATTTTAGAGTCACGACACAGTTTTTTGGAAACCTACATTATACCTGAGAGTTCTTCATAAATTCCTCAAAGGTGTGATAAGTCTGCCAATCAGGACTTGATCAGCGTGGTGGGCTATGACCTAACTGCTCATTCTTTGAGGAGACTCGTGCTCAGTAAAACTTTTTTTAATTAAAAAGTTGTTATTGTTTTTTTTAATTTCAGGTCTGAGCGGCCAAGGCATAGGCTTCCAAGAGCCGGAGAATCAGGTGTGGTACATGCTGTTCATAATTTTTGTGCCGTACGCGATGCTGCCTCTCTCTCTCGGCTGGTGCATCGTCATTGGCATACTGTCTTCCTTCTCGCACGTGCTGGCCACCGCTGTAAATATCAAGGAGTTGATGCCTGATTCGGTGAGTTTGATGCTACAACTTTTAAGCCACTTCAAAAACAGGAGGTTATCTATTCGACACGATATATGTAATACTAGATGTTGCCTGCGACTTCGTCCGCGTGGATATTGATTCCCATTTATTATTAATTTAATATAATTTCATTAATTTACAGGAATAAAAGCCTATTTCCATCCCTGGGATGTAACCTATCGCTATACCAAATTTCATCAAAATCGGTTGAATTCATGGACCGTAAAAGCGTAGCAGACTTACTTTCACATTTATTTGATTAGTATGGATAAGGATTATTTTATTATTGGAAATGCAAAATATTCACATATGATAATCTTGGGCTTCCAAACAAATTTACAAACTTTCATAGGTGTATGTAATGTATGTATGTTCTCCTAATCTTACATGTATGTTTGTCCGCAGTTTCTCCGAAAATATTTATCTCCAGAAATTTAGGGAACAGTGCAAGTTTCATCAAAATAGGTTCAGTACTTTTCAAGATTTATACTCTTAAAGTGTGTGGTGAAGTCCTTTCAATCTTTTAGATTATTCTATCCATTAAACGTATGTATGCTCCTGAAATAAGCCGTCGAAGATTATTTAAATAATAATAGAACGTGGATTTGACTCAGAGTTACGCGGGAACTCTTTAATTTTCCGTGATAAAAATCTATCTCTGTGCCAAATTTCATCTAGATCCGTTTAGCAGTTCTGGCGTAATTGAGTTACAAACATTTACAATATCAGTGTAGATAATTTGTAAGGCTTGCTTCGGCTTATTTCTGCGTGTCCCGACTTTATAGTTTTTCTTTCTCCAGGCAATGTCCTGCGGTACACGGATCCTAGTTGCGAATTCCTTGCTGTATCTGGCAGTGAATTTCGCCGGGATGTACGCAAAGTACCTCGCCGACTGGGGACAGAGGAAGGCGTTTCTAGAGACCCACAAATCCATGGTGACGCGGCAGAGGACAAAGAGGGAGAGCGATCGACAGTGGAAGCTATTTCAAAGTGGTGAGCGGTTTAATTTAAAGCGCATGGTAGAGTATCGCCAAGTGCAGTTGTTTTTTTGTTCATTCTTTATCCACTAGAAGCCCTTGACTGCGATTTCACGTGGTGGTAAGAGATGAAGCAGTCCAAAACTGGCAGCGAGCGAACGTTTTAGTTGGCATTTATATCTAACCCATATCGTTTCTGTATGGTAACGGCAAGGAATTATTATGCCACCGAAAATAAATTAGTAATCCAACCTTTGGCATTTAATCTTAAATCCCCATAAACTTTATACTCGAAAGATTTAAACTTATGATACGCGAGCTATCAGTAGTTTTCGACATAATACAAGTATTACCTTAGATCCTAGACTGTTTTATTTAAGGCTCTTTAGTAAGAATAATATTTTTTTTTTCAGTGATACCAGATTTTTTAGCAACAGAGATATCAAATCACGTGTCAAAAGTGAAGGGAGAGTTTCAAGAACAGCAATTTAATAACTTATACATTCAGAGGCACGAGAACGTGTCTATTCTATTCGCTGATATCAAAGGATTTACTGGTTAGTAAATAATTTTAAAATTGTGAAAGCAAAGCGCCTAGTTAAAGTAATTAATAGAATAGCATCATTAATATATTTTTTGTATTTCAGAACTGTCGAGCAAATGTAGTGCCCAAGACTTGGTGAAGCTACTGAATGAACTCTTTGCTCGCTTTGACAGATTAGCTTCAGTAAGTCCTAATTGTACCTATTCCTAATTATAACAAACAGTGTGCTTAAAATATAACAGTGCTGTAGATTATTTAATACGTGAGTGATAACTTGATAATTGGTAATATTATTTTTTAATAACCCCAAATACAAAATCACTGGCCAAATCACACCACGTACTCTTCTAACAAAAAAATAACTCGATTCCAACCTATCTATTCTTCTAGTTGTGTATCATATTTTATAGGAAAATCACTGTTTACGTATCAAACTTTTGGGTGATTGCTACTTCTGCGTAAGCGGGTTGCCGGAGCGGCGCAGTGACCACGCGTTCTGTTGCGTCAACATGGGCTTGCAGATGATACGCGTCATCCGAGACGTGCGGTACAACAAACAGGTGCGTCGCGGCGAGGCTGAGGCAATGGTGTGTATTCGACGACGCGAGTGTTTATATGGCTTTGTAGAAGCTTGACGACTTTCTTTGCTTTTAGTAGGTGTAAGCTTGAAAGCCCGCTTTAGTCAGCTTTAGGAGGAGGAGGAGAACGCCATGTTCGTCTCAATCGCATGTTCTTAGTCACAAGTATCTGTAGTGGCAGTTTCAAACTATACCGCTTTTTTTCTGGTGTAGTCTCACTTTGTACGCTCCACATAATACGCTTTACTCAGGGCCATGCCGACATGTGTGTAAAAAAAAACACTGTCACACAAAAGTTTTTAGGTTGGGAACTTGACCTGTTACTCTGCCGTGCACCCTTTTTTAGGTCTGCGTAGTCGTATATAATCATGTCGTGTGCATATCATACCTACCTAGAAGTAATCATTTCGTAAAATAGTTTGTGAAGCATTTTGTGACATGGCTGACACCGTTTCATGAAATAGCCTACTCTGACCATATTTTTTCAATGACGTTTGACAATGACGTCCAAAAAAATATAATCTATACTAATATTATAAAGAGGTAAAGTTGGTTAGTTTGTGAGTTTGTATGGGGTAATCTCTGGATCTAATGGACTGATTTTGAAAATTCTGGTACCAATAGAAAGCCACATTACTTGTGAGTATCAGAGGCTATATATTAACTCGAAAAATTAGGGAGTTCCCGTGGGAATTTAAAAAACTTATATCACGCGGACGAAGTCGCGGGCATCAGCTAGTTGTTTGATAATGTGAATTGAAAACTTGGCTTGTTGTCTTACATGCAGTTTTAATTTAAAAACTTAAACCTTTGTAATATTCTTACGTTTTTACAACTTTTTAAGTTTGTGCGTAACATTGTAGGTGGACCTGGACATGCGGATCGGCATCCACAGCGGCACAGTGCTGTGCGGAGTGCTCGGCCTGCTCAAGTGGCAGTTCGACCTGTGGTCGCATGACGTCACGCTCGCCAACCACATGGAGAGCGGGGGATTGCCGGGGTGAGTTTTGTAGTGAAAACTTCTTTAGGCGCGTTGAGCACTCAATGGTAGGGGGTTAAAATGTAGATTCGCGTGATCGTGACCGACATGCTCGCGAACAGCGAAATGCTTGCGAACATATAAATATACAACATTCGAAATTAAACTTTAATGCCTTAGCGTTAGGGTTTATATTTTAATGATTTTAATTAAAATAAAATAAAATCGCGTTCACTTCTATCGGCAGTCCCTATAACTGCCAATTTTGCATTAGCTGCAGCTAATGCTGAGACGGAAACCTTTATTTGAGCACGTATCACTATATCTAATTAATATTAATTATAATTAGTCTAAACATGTGGCGATCAAATAAAAAAACATTTTCTTTCTTTCAAACTTAACTGACCCGGTGGCCAAAATTGGAAGTAAATTTTATGCCTGTATAGTTTTTGTTGTTATTTTATTTTTCATATAAACTATAGGCCGACCGTTTAACTCGCGTATCGCCTGCGCGGTAAGAAGGGATTCTTACCGCGCAGGCGATACGCGAGTTAAACGGTCGGCCTATAGCGACACTGACACCGGTTCAGATATAAGTTTGACCGACTATAGGCCCCTGTTGGATGGTCTAAGGCCGCTTTGAACTTATTAGATTACTAGACGATGCCCGCGACTTCGTCCGCGTGGATTTAGATTTTTGATTCCCGCGGGAACTCTTTAATTTTCCGGGATACAAACTATCTCTGTACCAAATTTCATCAAAATCGGTTGTACAGATGGGCCGTGAAAGCAGACAGTCAGTTAGATCGACAGACAGACAGATAGACACACTTTCGCTTATAATATTAGCATGGATGGTGTCCTTTCAATGTCTTAGTTTGAAAGTTTTGATACAGGATAAATAAATAAAAAATTAAACTAAAATAGGATGTTCAAAAATAAAGTTTACGAAATGCTTAATTGCTTACAGGCGCGTCCACATATCGGCAGCTACGCTCGAGTGTCTGGACTCTGCGTTCGAGGTGGAGCCAGGGGAGGGGGAGAAGCGGAACCCCTACCTTCGAGAGCTCAACCTCACCACCTACCTCATCAAGGCCACTGAACATCCCAGGAGGACGAGAAACAAATCCATCAGCACGTAAGATCACAATAATATTTTATTACTAACTGAATGCCCTCGTTTTTTGTTTACCGCGGAACTTTAATTTTATGGGATAGCCTATGTGTTATTCCAGACTAGAATTTCAAATTAAAATGCCAAATTTTTTCCAGATCCGTAGAGTCGTTTTGACGTGATTGAGTAACAAACATTCATCCATCCTAACTGTCGCATTTATAATATTGATTTATAGATGAAATGAAAGCATCTTTCATTTCATCTAAAAAAAGAAATATCTATGGTTCTCAAGATTGATCGATAAATCAAGCAAGAAAGCATAGATTGATATTTGAGAAAGTGTTCTTAGCTTGATGTCGGTTTATTAATACGGACCGAGGACTTTGCGCCTCCATATATCGCCCCTACGACAAGTAGGTATGACCTACCAATTGAATCAAATAAAATCGAAAAATTTATATCACCAGAAGCACAATAAAAATAAACGACGCGATATGACGGATGTTTGTAATGGCTTCGTACCAAATTGAGTGTTCATACTGTATTTTTAATCCGCATAATTGCCATGTGAAAAATGTGGAAAACGCCTTCAGCTCATCGTCACTCTTTATAAATTAGTCCCATTAATCAATTGAACGCCTGGTTCATTGCATGTTTGTTTTTCTAAAAAACTTTATTGAGTTTGAAATGCGCTGGATGTTTTCCTAAAAACTTTTCCAACCAACAAAAAAATGAGACGTCAGTTCTCTTTTCGCGTTCTATCGATTCTACAACGGCAGTGACTCTGACAACGGGGATTAACGGGGAGACTTCTTTGATCTATCCCTGTTTCCCTGTTTTTCTGATGGGATTACCTACTCGCGTTGCAGAAACAATTTTATTTATCCCTGTCTTCATCCTTACCTCACATACCCTTACCCTTGAAGTAAGGGTGCAGGCTTTAATTCGATTGATAGTATATGAATTCGATAACATCAGCGTCTCTATTTTATCGGTCAACAATTTCGTGTATGCATTCAACGATAGCGTAGGTATACGTTATGTTTCCAAATTAAAATCGGTTGTACTGAATTTGTGACTAGATCAATCGAATTAAAACTTAGGATAAGGGTACTGGGTAGGTACTTATAGTTTTTTTTCCACTACTCGTTATACTTTTTTATTTGACCACGTATGACGTACCGGCAAATTATGAAATCAGCTTTCAGACAGAAGTATAACTTAATAAGTAAACAACATAATATAATAGCAGAAGTTGGTTCCTTCAAAATTATAACAATATGGGGCGGGGCTATTCAAGGGGCGCGGCGGATAAACGCACCTCTCAATGATATTTTTAATTTAAATTTAAATCTATACTGCTGTCTGCTAAACTTAATTAAATACTATACTTACTTAAATGCGAAAGTTTGGATGGATGTATGTTTGTTACTCAATCACGCCCCAACGGCTGAACGGATCTGGATGAAATTAGGCACAGAGGTAGATATATAGTCTAGAATAACACCTTATTATGCCGGAAAACTAAGGAGTTCCCGCGCGAACCTAAAAAAATTCAATCCACGCGGACGTAGTCGCGGGTATCAGCTAGATGTGTCTCCTCTATATAGAGCCGACAGCCTATCATGATCGCTAGAGATAAATAATAATATTATCGTTCAAAATATGGTTTAATCCATACTAATATATCTGTCTGTGTTTGACAACCAATTTTGACAACATTTGTAACTCAGATAGACTGTGTCCGGGGAAGGACATGAGGATCATATTGAACCTTTTTATTCCGGAAAATCAGAGATCCCACTGGATTTTTCGAGGGTGACAGTACATCATCTAATATATAGGTATGTATAAAAAACAAAACCGGTATGTGAAAATCTCATTTTATTTGTACAGAATACAACCGCAGCAGCCGCACGAGAACGGCCCTCGCTGCAGCAACGGCAGCATCGAGGAAGAGAACACCACTGACTTCATACCCGAGATGCCCTTCCAGAGCGTAAGATGGCGCACACTTTACCTTCCAAACAAGCACATTTGTAGTACCACAAACTTATTTGACCCGGTGACAGCGTCGCTGGTATCTATAAAAAATAAAATAATTATTTTTAAATAAAAAAAAAAACCGCCTTCAAAAACTAAAAAACAAAAAATAATTGGATATATTTACATATTATTATTATTTCTACCCACTATGTAGAAGTCGGGCGAGCCTTGCGTCAACTTTGCTTATCCTTGTTATACCCGCTCGACTTCAACATAGTGGGTAGAAATAATAATATGTAAATATATCCAATTATTTTTTGCTTCTTAGTTTTTGAAGGCGGTTTTTTTTATTTAAAAATAATTTTATTGTTTGCTTTTTAGTGCTCTAAATATAAAAAAGAAAAAAAAAAGAAAAATAGGTTCTCGAAAGGTAGACAGACCTGTACCTAATAACTATCTGGGTTCGTGTCCTTAAAAAATTTAAGTTCCTTTGATTTCCCCAGGATTCCATCATCAGACCTAATGACCATGGGACCACCTGGAAAGTATACCCTTTCAAAAAAAAGAATTTTCCAAATCGGTCCAGGCGTCTTCGAGTAATTGGGGAACATCTGTCTTCGAAGATCTTCATCAGATCTTCACCAAATTTATATGGGACCATCTTGGAAGTATACCCTTTCAAACAAAAAAAGAATTTTCAAAATCGGTCCAGGCGTCTTCGAGTAATCGGGAAACATACATAAAAAAAAAATGATTCCGACGAATTGAGAACCTCCTCCTTTTTTTGAAGTCGGTTAAAAACAAAACTAAACTAAAATAAAAATTAGTTCCAATTTTGGCCATCGGGCCAGATAAGTTGGTAAGACTATAAAATAAACGAAACTAACGCTGAGTTGCACGAAACAAATATAAAAATTTAAGTGGTGATTCAACTAATTAAATCACGAGACTTCATACGATTGCGATTAAATTAATTTAATCACTATTTAACGTTTTGAATTTGTTTCGTGAAAGTTATTGTCAAAAAACTGGTTTTGGGTGCCATTTATTCAATATGGCGGCGCGAGCGGCAAAGATACGACGTGGCAAAGTGGAAATTCGGAAAGAGCACGTCGAAGTCTAAAATACACCAATTTTCAAAACTCCCGAGAAACTTTCTGGTAAAACTACCAAATGACCGGAGTAATAGGAATTCTGTTAGTTAGGGTTTACTTGGCGAATGTGAATAATAAAAAAAAAAAATTATTCACAGTACTTCCAAAGCAGTGCTACAGTGTTTCGCAACAGACGTCTGAACAAACATGACGACGTCGAACACGGGCAGGACTTGGAGATTACTTCTTTGTCTGAGGTGAGTCAAATAGTTTGGCAATGGGGCAATCAAATCATTCAAATCAGCAACTCTTTATCACACGCTATTTATTAAAAACGCTCTTCTATTAGTATGGAAGTTGTATGAAATTCACAGTTGTGACGTCATCAAATTTCAACGCACTTTTTTTCTTTAATCCATATTTTAAAATGGTTATCAAACATAAAACTAACCGCGGATGTGAATTTTAGGTCTTTTGAAGGACCCTGTACATATCAATCAGTTAGAAATAATTTATTTATGATATAGGCATCATTCCTATTCAAAAAATAAATCAATCTACAATAATCATTACTATAAAACTAGCTTTGCCATCGCGTTTTCAGGGGTTGAAACACCCCTGAGTATATTATTTTTGACCTATCACGCTACTTATATATGGAAACATCACATTTTTACAAAAGAGACTCAAAAATTTTAATGGCGTCATCACACTTCGAACATGTTTCAGATGCTTCCATACAACATGGTCATTAAAAAAATTCGCCTCGACTCAATGTGTTCCTTTGATGATGATTGATGATGACGTCATTCAAATTTCGTTGACGTTCAATGCCCAAGTCAGGTAGATAGTCATGATTTCCTTGACAGGAGGACGACATAATCAACCATTCCATAGAAGTGAGCAGCAACCGTCGTATGAGAGAGGAGCACATGAAGCCGTGGTCTCTGCACTTTCGGGAGCCTTCGCTGGACGAGAGCTTCAAACAACTGGACGAAAAGACTTTCAAGTCTAACGTGATGTGCTGCTTCGTGATATGGCTGTTCATTGTTGCTGTTCAGTGTGTCATACATTTTAAGTAAGTTTGCGTTGCGAAGCTTGGAAAAGTGGGTGATTAAAGCACCTACTCAACGTATAACGTATTGTAAAAAAGTTTTAAATAATAATAAGCCTGCAGGTTGATATCAAAACAAAGTCACAGAAAACAACACTAATAGCCTGAGAAATGCTTAGGTTATATGATCTTGCATTACTTATACTTATGAGGTAAGAGATATCTCGCTCAAATGAGACGACTTTTACGACTTCTTTACGATTTAAGAAGCCAAAGTATTTTTTCCATCTATAATTTCTTGAGTTTTTTTTTAATAATACATAACTAGTTTGCTGTAGCGATTAGTGAACGAACAAGCAGGTGGTACAACCAATGATTTACCGGCTTTTCAGGAATTACTGCAGCCTCATAATATGTTACCTGATGTTGAAATTCAACTAATAAATTATGATACATCTGTAACAATTTACGATGGTATACTAGATTGCTTAGTGTCATTGTGTAATAGTTGTTTACCGCTTAAATCTTTTCCTCAGTTGCTGGTTGCTAGTGGTGACAATGATGATCATGACCGTTCCTATGGCGTTATCGTTTCTATTGGTGATGGCGGAGGAATTCGAACAAGAGGTGCCAAGGATTGCCAAACTGTCGAAAGCTATCAGCAGAGACAGGCTTCGACGAAACGTTCACATTTGCTGCTTTGTTACTATCATGTCTATATCTAGGTGAGTGTCCTGACTTTCTTAATTTAATATAATTAAATTAACTAGAGTATGAATGGTAATTGAAATCAATGAATTCAGACTTGATTAAACAGAAGCAATAATTAATGAATTATTAAGAATAGTAACATTTCAAAGTTATTGGATTGTTTAAGAATAGTTTTGAGGCTCTTTCAAGCGTAAATAATATTATTATCAGGCAACCAGTCTGTCAGTTCAATTTGTTGGGTCTAGAAACTCTCCAAATATGAGAGTATTTTTTGAGTAATTGTAAAAACCTAAATCCGTGATATCGTTGTAAAAGAAATTGCTTTGATATTTATAAAATCTTGCTTAAGTACCCTTTTTTTTGTTTACGGGAGGGAAATCTTCATGAGATACCCAGCTTCTTGGGGGAGAAATTGGGTTATGTAGCATAAGTAGTAGGTACAGTTAATGCAACGTCGGGCTACATCACTTTTACACACATTTCTTTTCAGCACAATAAAACTCTACATATGCCAAGAAGCATCATTCGCCAAAGAGCCCGAAACAAATCAAACGACTAACATAACGCAAACAAAGATTACTAAGACTGCCCTTATCGAAGAAAATATAGAGGAGTGCTTCAAACCTGAGTATGTTGTCTTCACCTGGATATTATGCTTGGTGGCTTTGACATCTATCCTGAAGTTGTTTTATTTGATAAAGACAGTACTAGCTATTGTGAATGTCGGGCTATACGCTGTTCTGTTGCTGATTTATTATAATGAGGATAATTACAACTCCACGGATAGTGATTCGTAAGTACTTGCGTTGCTCACTTGTTTTGTTTTAGGGTAAAAAGTAAAAACTTATCTAACTTGACAGAAAGCAATGGTTCACTGTTACAGTCTAGACCGAAAATGATGAAGGATTATGTTTTCGGATTCGAGAAGCTGATGTCAAGAAAATAAGTTAATCTATTACACTGCAAAGAGTGAATTTTTTGAAGTGAAACTTCTAATCGTTGTGATTTGAAAATTCGATGAAACGAAAAAGCGACTAATGCGAAAGTGGTTTGTTTGTAGGTTTATTGGTTTGTGCTTCAATCACGCCGCAACGGAGCAACGGATCGACGTGATTTTTGGCATGGGTATAGTTGAGGACCTGGAGAGTGACATAGGCTACTTTTTTTCCCGGAAAATTAAGGAGTTCCCACGGGAATCAAAAAAACTTAAACTACGCGAATGAAGTCGCGGGCATCAGTTAGTTAATAATATTATATAGATTACTAACAAATAAGCAAAGTATTGTATATTGGGTGGGTAAGTGGGTAAACTATTTAAAAATGTTGAACTTTCAGCCGCTTCTACGTCCAAATGTTGATCCTGATGACGATGTTCCTCGTGATAGTGGTGTACCACGCGCGGCTGGTGGAGGTGACCTCGCGGCTGGACTTCCTGTGGAAGCTGCAGGCGGAGACCGATCTGCGGGAGATGAAGGAGACGCAGCGGACCAACAGGCATCTGCTGAAACACATCCTGCCCGATCATGTTGTTAAGCATTTCCTGAGCAAGGATAGGTGCCCTGATGTGAGTAATAATTGAGTCTAAGCTGTGTGACCTAATCAAATCAATCAATCAATCAATCAATAATAATCAATAAATATCAATCAATCCAAATATTATCTCAACTCAATCACTCCCGAACGGCTGAATGGATCTGGATGAAATTTGGCACAGAGGTAGATTATAGTCTGAAATAACATATAGGCTACTTTTTATCCCGGGAAACTAAGGAGGAAAACCAAAAATCCTAATCCACGCGGACGTAGTCGCGGGAATCAGCTAGTAAATAATATGAATTTACGTACCCTTCGGATTATTGGCGTGTTTATGAGACCACTAGCTGATGCCCGCGACTTTGTCCGCGTGGGTTGAGGGATTTTGGTTCTCGCGGGAACTGTTTAACTTTGTTAAAAAGTAACCTATGTGTTATTGCAGACTATAGTCTATCTCTGTGCCAAATTTCATTCAGATCCGTTCAGCCGTTTTGACGTGATTGTGTAACAATCCATCCATCCATCCAAACTTTCGCATTTATAATATTAGTGTAGATGTCGCGAGCCAATCCAAATCGGTCCAGCAATCTCGGAGAATTGGCGTAGACCTGTACAAAACGACTGAGTTACAGACATCGTTGTCAGGTGCGTATGGTATGCTCGACCGATGCAATAGGAAGATCTTCCTCCGAGCCGGTGTAATGCTCATTGCTCGGGGCCAGCTGCAGCCTGATTCTGTAACTCAGTGGCTATCAAAGAGTGAAAGCCACTGACATATATTCTTTATCCATTGAAGGTTTGCTATGAAAACTTAATTTTGATTTCATAGCAAACCTTCAATGGATAAAGAATATATGTCAGTGGCTTTCACTCTTTGATAGCCACTGAGTTACAGAATCAGGCTGCTGGGCTGACTATTGTAGGTTGAAAGTTCTATATATAGTTCAATTTGACGACCTCCGTGGCGCAGTGTGTAGCGCTGTTGCCTTAACGTGCGGAGGTCCGGGGTTCGATCCCATAGGGTCAATTTGGGAATTTAAAATTTCTGAATTTTCCCTGGTCTGGCCGGGTGGGAGGCTTCGGAAGTGGCAAGAAGAAGAAGCAAGAAGAAGAAGAAGTGGAAGTGGGTATGGGTTTAATATTACTGCCATGCCCCAAACAGGTTAGCCAGCTACCATCATAGACTGCATCATCACTTACCATCATGTGAGATCGTAGTCAAGGGCTAGCTTGTAGTCAGTAGTGGATAAAAAATATATCGGTAAGAAGTTCGTAATCGTGATTCAGGCGGCGTCACGTGATTGGCTAGCGTTGGTACTTTGTTCGGGCTGCATTGTGTTTACGTTTTAGATCTAACAGTGCCATCTATTATGATATCATCATGTAGGTGTGTGCCCCTACATTGTGTGCTCCTGTAAAATTGTGTCAATCACATACGGTATAGTAATGCGACAGCGGCGTGGTTTTCAATATGATTTTTGGTGCATTCCAGGAGCTGTACTCCCAGTGGAGGGACGAAGTGGGTGTGATGTTCGCGGGCATCCCCAACTTCCACGAGTTCTACTCGGAACAGAAAGCCATAGACTGTATGCGGCTGCTCAACGAGATCATTTGTAAAGTACCTACCAATCAACATCGTGTGTTATTTCTTTTTTTTCTGATTTATTTGGGGACTTTTCTTCACAAAACCATGAACATCAGCCCCATCGTTCGCTGTGACAAACTTATACCTATCTAAACATTATTTCATTTAGTCTTATTTCATTTTCTTTTTTATTGAAAACAAATTGGATTTAGGTTTTCAAAATTTCGAGAGAAAACTCTTTGATTTTATTCATGATAAAAAGTTGCTGTTTTGTCACTCTCTCAACTTATACCAAATACTAAATAGATAAATTCCGTCACTCTGTTAAGCCAAAATAAACTTTGCTTTCAATTATATTCTATTCTTGTAAGAAAAATTTGACTCCAACTTTATTACTAGATATTTAATAGGTACCTCGTTAAATAATAATGTAGTTTAAATAAGTACCTATACATCAAAAACTATTAATACAAGTACCTACATTTTTTTTATTCCAGTTGACTTTGACAGATTACTGATGCAGCCGAAATTCAAATGCATAGAAAAGATTAAAACCATAGGAGCTACCTATATGGCAGCGTCCGGCCTCAACCCTAACCATAAGGTAAGTAGGTATAGTTAGTCCGACAAACTTAACTGGCTCGATGGTCAAAATTGGAACTAATTTTTATGCCTGTTTAGTCTATGATTTTATTTTATTTTCCATAACTACTATTGGTCGATCTTCAACGATCTGTTAACCACGTGATACATATATTTTTTTTATTTAATAATAGATAAATAGCTTGCCTATCAAAATCCTGACCAGGCTATTTTAAATTAATTAATTAAAATTATTTATTTTTCCGTGAAGTTACCATACCACCATACAGTATGGTGGTATGGTATAGCATAGTCCGTAGCAATGGGTTTCAATGATGATCTGAGAATAACTATGAAATTAATTTGGTTGTAGATCGGAGACGACGACTGCAAACATTTGTGTGCTCTGGTTGACTACGCGTTCGCACTCCGAGAAGCTCTGGAAGACATCAACAAACATAGTTTCAATAAATTCCGATTAAGAGTAGGTAAGATGAACTAATCAATTATTATATAGGTACCGCAGCTTAGCTTGTGCCCGTAGCTTCGCTCAAGCAAAATTCGTTTTCAAATACCTATTTCACCCGCTTAGGGGTTGAATTTACAAAAACCCTTTCTTAGCGTATGCCAACGTCATAAAAGCTATCTGCATGTCAAATTTCAGCCCAATCCGCCCTGTGGTTTGAGCTGTGCGTTGATAGATCAGTCAGTCAGTCAATCAGTCAGTCACCTTTTCCTTTTATATATTTAGACAAAACAGATCATTAGGTCATTAGTCATTACTCATCTTTGGACTTTCTTTGCGTCTTGAAAACGTTTTAAACATTTAGCGACAGTTACTACAAATGCAGCTGACTGCTGAACCAACCCTTACCTACAATTTAAACGGCATTCGCGTACACGAATTGATGATACTTTAATTAAAGGCAGTAACTATAGAGAACTTTTTATTAGTAGGACTGATCTGTGAGCAAAATTATTTTCAAATGGCTTTTTTGCACTAAAATCGATAAATAGATAACTAAAGTAATAAAAAATTATACACTTACAAAAATGTATTGAAAGGCAGCCATGTCCATTGCTAATTTTCACTTTCCTTGGTCGTTTGTAAACTAACTAATGGCAAAAACGTTTTGATCTCTTTTTTGTAATGGAGGACACATTGAGTCAATTTCTATAGCGTGTTCGTGTAGAATATAATTATGTACGGCTAATTCTTTCACGTGATGCACCAACTTCTTCATTACTCTTTGATACAATTAGAATCTATTTGCCGCTCGTTAAATTATATTATGTGTATATTATTTTATACATATAGATTTTTATAAATGTGAAACTCTACGTCTGCTACGTTTTCATGACATATGGCATAGGTTACATTCCGGGGATCAAGACAGGGTAATTCTATACTTTTCCCGGGAAATGATTTCTTTTGATAAAAAATATGATATTGGTTAGGTATAAGCTGCGGTCCGCTAGTGGGCGGAGTGATCGGCGCGCGCAAGCCCGTGTACGACATATGGGGGAACACCGTCAACGAGGCCTCGCGTATGGAGTCCACTGGGGCCATGGACCGCATACAAGTCACGAAGTACACCAAACAGGTCCGTTGAGTTATATTCTCGGGTGTAGGTAAGTTACGAGCTGGTACATTATGACATGGGGGAACTCCGTCAAGGAGGCCTCGCGTATGGAGGTCACGGGGGCTATGGACCGAATACAAGCCACCAAGTTCACTAAACAGGTCATATTGGAGTTCTATTCTTAGGTGTAAGTAAGTTACGAGCTGCAGTACATTATGGCATATGGGGGAACTCCGTCAACGAGGCCGACGACCTATACTAATATTATAAATGCGAAAGTGTGTCAGTCTGTCTGTTAGATACGCTTTAATGGCGCATCTTTTCAATAGATTTTGATGAAATTTGATACAGAGATAGCTGGTTACATCCCGGGGAAGGTTTTACTCCCTAGTACACAAGGGAAATCGCTTATTAATCCAGGATCGATTTTTATGGAATTTATTGTGTTGGGTAAATCAATTTATTCAATGTTAATTCCTATGAAGTGTTATCCTAATACTAGAACATATTTGTACTATGTTATTTAAATACTTAACTACATAAGTACGTCAGGGTTGCCTGACTGGATATGCTGCGGCTTTTCATACTGCAGCTATCATTGTAACACATATTCAGACAAATAAAACATTATATTGAATAGAATAGAATATCGTATTCGTAAATCTGGCGCTAACGGACTCTATGTTGTTTTTAACGTGATGCATGACTTTGCATCTTTGTTCTGTTGTTCTGTGCTCTGTTTCAAACTTTTATTGTTTTGTTTTCGTATCTTCACTGTGTCATTGGTAATTCCATAAAGATTTTGTTTATTTGTTTTAACTATTATGTTTGGTGCAGGTGCTTGAGCGGCGCGGCTACGGGCTGGAGGCGCGCGGCGAAGTGGAGGTGAAGGGCAAGGGCCGCATGGAGACGTGGTGGGTCACGCGCCGGAAACATGTGCGTACCTACTCTATTACAATTTACAACTAGCAGGCTTTTTACAGGCTTTTATTTAACTTGCAATTTTTATGAAACTCATAAAAATGCCAAATCTTGAAACAGACTTTTTTTATTCCACTACAAGTTAGCCCTTGACTACGATCTCGCCTAATGGTAAGTGATGATGCAGTCTAAGATGGTAGCGGGCTAACCAGTTAAGGGTATGACAGTTATATCAATCCCGTGCCCCTAGGCGGTATCGTACCGGAACCGAATCGCTTGACGGTACGTCTTTGTTGGTAGGGTGGTAACTGGCCACGGCTGAAGCCTCCCACTAGGCCAGACCGAGAAAAATTCAGAAAATTATAAATTCCCAAATTGACCCAATCGATCCAGGGACCTCCCCTAGCAGTGGAAGTCTATCGGTCGATGCGGGTCATTGCCGCAATAGTTCGCTTTTTACAAAATACGTGTTAAATAAATTCCGAACATTAGCGACATATAGCAAAAAGTATTTTATCCTCAATTTCGAGTATTTCCTTCCCCAGGATCGAGGTCGTTACCGAAGCCGCACAGTAGAAGCGCGCCTGCCCGAGGAAGAAACTCTCAATACGATTGCGAGGCCGAAAGAGCCTCCGACCGTACCGCCTGTGCCGCCGCGGTCACTCGCTGCTGTGGTGTATACCATGTTGCAAGCGAGGAGACGCATCTATACGCACCCGCTGGACGCACAACAAAGTACGTATACGTATCACTGGGGGATGCCCCGTCGCTCACGTCCGCAGAAGCTACCTTCTAGCTTCTACCTCCCTGCACTTGTCCCTTGGGTATGTATGTTATGTACTGAACGCCATACGATTAAATAAGTAAATAGTTGTACACTAGCTGCTGCAGTCTATACCTACCTAACACGTTGCAAGCGTGTTTTTTTACTCCTGCTAGACGCGCAACAAAGTAGTTAATTAATTATGTAATAGATAATCTAAATTAAAGGTGACTGACTGACTGATCTACCAACCCACAGCTCCAACCACTGCAGGACGGATCTGGCTGAAATTTTGCATCATCATTAATTTTGCAGATAGCTTTTATGACGTAGGCATCCGCTAAGAAAGGATATTTGAAAATTCAACCCTTAAGGGGTTAAAATAGGGGTTTGAAATTTTTATTTACCTATTTATAAATATCATGGATTATATTTTACTTGAATTATAAAGTAGGTATCTTTCTGAATCGTTGAGGCAATTATCTTACTAATATAATAAATGCGAAAGTTTGGATGGATGGATATATGGATGTATGAAAAATTAAAATGAAATTAATTGATAAAAATATTCGTCGTTTCACAATTTTGTCGGGAACCCTGAAGTAAGTTTGAAAAAAACCTGTATCTCAGGATCCCCATGTATGGATGTTTGTTACTCAATCACGCCCCAACGGCTGAACGGATTTGGCTGAAATTTGGCACAGGGATAGATTATATTCTGGAATAGTACATAGGCTTTTTATCCCGGAAAGTTAGAGTTCCCATGGGAACCAAAAAACCTCAAACCACGCAGACGAAGTCGCGGGCATTCGCTAGTATTATATATAGCTCGATTACCACTGACTGACTCACTCATTGACATAATTGTTAAAGGTAATAAATATACTTAATCTGTCAATCGTTTTGTCTGTTTCGTGCAGATGGGGCGGGAGGCAGCGTGCGCGGAGCGCGTCCGGGGCGCGGGCCGCTGGGCGCAGATAGGCGGAACGCCGACCTGCGACGCACCTACACTACTCATACACCTAGGAGGTAACGACGATATTATATGAACTACGTATTACATATCTAAGTAGCCTTACTTACTAAGAATGAATAGGTATCATCTGGACAAACGTGCTTTAACTTAGGCCCGTATTAATAAACCAGCATCAGCTAAGAGCAGGTTCTCAAGTATCGGTCAATATGCTTCAGATTAGACCTCATCATTACTATCCAATAAGCATACGTCGATGATGCAATCAATTTGGTAGAACACGTTTTTTTTCAAAATAGCATTTCTACACATTTAATTTAATGGTCTTGCATTATGCTGCTTCTACGATTGTTCCTTTACTCTTTAATTTGGCAGTTTATGGGAAGCCTTTACACATTAAGCTATTTTAGGCCGTTCCTTTAAGTACTCCTTAAATTGGCGGTTTATGGGAAGCATTTAAGCATTACCTAGGCTTTATCTGGACCGTTCATTTACTCCACAAATTGGCGGCTTATGAGAATCACAATTCGGAAAAATTGTTTTCATCAATCCTTTTTACTACTTATTAATGCAGCTTATAATAAGTAGGTTTAATCATTTTGCCCAGTAAACAGTACAGGTTTACACAACAATTTGCCGGCTGTTCCCTGTACTACTTTAAAATACAGATGTTGAAATCTTTGTAGCTTAATACCTACAAGTTGACCTTCCTAAAAAAAATATACCTACCTATTTGAATTTTCTTTCAGCAACGGTGACATTGAGTTAGGCAAGCGGCCGTACTCTAGCAGTATGGTGGCTCGTCGTCCTGAAATGGCGCCCTCCTTCCTAGGAAGCATGTCCGCTCCACACACGCCTACAGCGTCGCACATCTCCCCAGAGGCTCTATTCACAGGGCCCAAGTTAGGACTCAGCGCTCGACTGAAAGCTGCCAGCTTTTCATACAAGAACAGGCCTCAAAGAGATCGTTCCCCAAAGATTCGAGAAGAAAACAAAGGCTCCAGTACATCAGTCACGAACGGCGTGCCGGATTCCTTTAGACTCAGATCGGTTACGACTGCATCCTTTTTCAAGAGTCGAAATAGAGACAGGAGAAAAACGCAAGAGAATGGGGACACTATCACAACTCGGATGTAAAATGTATTAGTTAAATAATATTATTCTACTAGCTAATGCCCGCGACTTCGTCCGCGTGAATTGAGGTATTTCGGTTTCCGCAGGAACTCTTTAATTTTCCGGGATAAAGAGTATCCTATGTGTTATTCCAGACAATAATCTATCTCTGTGCCAAATTTCATCCAGATCCGTTCAGCCGTTGGAGCGTGATTGAGTAACAAACATCCATCCATCCATCCAAACTTTCGCATTAATAATATTAGTAAAGATTTTGTAAACGGTTGCAACTCACGTGATTGAGTAACAAACATCCATATGAGGTTTTGGTTCCCGCGGGAACTCTTTAATTTTCTGGGATAAAAAGTAGCCTATGTGCTATTCCGGACTACCATCTTTCTCTGTGCCAAATTTCATTCCGTTCGGCCGTTGGAGCGTGATTGAGTAACAAACATCCATCCATCCATCCAAACTTTCGCATTAATAAATAATAATATTAGTAAAGATTTTGTAAACGGTTGCAACTCACGTGTTTTGTCGGGCTAGTTACTTAGTTCATTGAATAGGCTCATGAGTAAGAACCCCGGACGGGTTCGAAATCATCCTTCTCTCTCGCACATTCTAATTTCTAACATTCTTAATTTGAAAAACTCACTACGCTATTGACAAATGTGGCTCCAACAGGTCCTAAAAAATAAAATTGCGTTAAGTTTAAACATATTTTTATCGTAATATAGGTACCTACCTAGTTTTTTATAGAGCAATGCCTATGAAAAGTACTGAATGCTTTCACTATTTTTCACAGTCAAATTCTACTGATATTAGGATGATGATCATATATACTTATCGATGATGATGATATATCGCCGCCTTAATACCACTCACGATCGTGTAAACTCCAAAAGCTTAGTTATTATAATCAACGACCTCAATTTACATAGACGGGCCCTGTCAAACAAAGAATGTGGGCGATTTTTAGCAACGCCATCAACGCCATCTAGTCTGAAAAGCGGGAACTTGCTTGCAATATCCGCCATTGCTGAATGACAGCTTGAAAACGTATATGACTCGGTCATAGATTAGTACAGATACGCTTGTTGAAAATAATACCTACATGAGTGTACTCTCTGAGGTAAACGATAAATGATAGTATGATGTTGTTATTTTTACCACTTTTGTTACAACTTTCCTGTAAAACTATTGGACCGATTATAATGCGGTTTTTTGCATTAGATATGTATAGCTTGTGAGAAGGTTCTTAGATATATTTTAAGGTCAAAGTCCACTGAATGGGGAGTTGCAGTAAGTCGTGGGTTTTTTAAATTTTATTATTTTTTAGTTATTGATACTGAAGTTTTGTCGAAAATTGACAGAAATAAAATCATTTTTAAGGTTGCGTACCAAAATGATAAGGAAACAACCCTTGTGGCGCGACATGTCCTTCCGTCACACTTTGCATAATTCAGTAACTACTAATGCTAAAAACTTGTAATTTATTGTAGTTAAAAATTTAATTCACGTCAATAATAAATTTTATCATATTATTATTATAATAATATTAAATTAAATTTAAATAGAGTTTAATTTTTAATATTAATGCCTAGTACAGGTCTGCCCGTCTCTAATCTTGATTGCATTTTTTTTATCGTACTGGGCTGACTATTCTACGGCTGGAACCCAAAGCCCAAAGTTTTTACTAACTGGCCAGTTAGTAAAAAAAAAATCATACAGTTTGCCGCGGAAGTTAAATGATTGCGTAATGGATAAAAATATTAAAAAGGAAGATTAAATAACGTTTTTTTGGAAATGTATGATTGTGAATTGAAACACTTACCTATAAATAAAAATTAAACAGTGTCAAACTAATTAAACTTTAGATGTTAACTTAATAATAACAAATTATCTGCACGACGAGCGATCGTGACAGCGCTACGACGGGAACAAAGATAGATGCGGAACGCGTTCCGCATCTCGGCGGCCCGGCGTTTTTCTATGAAAGGGCCCATCTAGTACTTACATATATATCGATGATTATAATAGGTACTTGTTCTATTTCGCATGAAATTAGGTCTCTACCACCATCATTCGTGTCATGTAGCCGTGGTAGGTTGTGTAAATATGTATGTACCTAATACTACAATTATTGTAACCTAACTGGATATACCATCCAGTTATGAGATTACTAAACCGACTAATTTTGATTATTGTTCTTTAAACCTATCTACTTACTAAGTAACCGATCTCCAAAGTATTTCTAAGTTAGTTCGTAAACGGGTAGATTTTTAATTTCTAAAATCTTGTATAAAAAATCTTTATAAAATTGTTTAAATTAGGCAAGAAATAATGAATTATTGTACCTACATAAGTACCTATTTATTGTAGATATTTGTTAGCTATAAGTTAATTAATACGAAGCCAAAGTACTTTTTATCTAAAAAATATTTAATAAAAAGCTCTAATACTAGTTCAACTTTTCTATAAATTCTATTTTCTAATAATATCCAATAGTGACTGCAACAGCTGATCGCTTAATCGAACGCCAATTACTTATACGACGCGTTCGAATTGTTCAGTGGAGATGGGTAACTTTGAAGTTATGAATGTGGATTTTTATGAAACAAGCGGCACGCATTCTTATTGCGTTCCGATTCCGTGTTACGAAATAAGTCCCCAAAAGGCGGCGCTAGTAGTCGCATGTTTAAACATTGTAATATTACATATTACTAAATGTTTAAATGTTATAATGTATTCAGGGTAATGATTTTAATACATATATTTGTATTTAATACATATGTATGTATGTATACAGTTTTGTATGATTTCATACATATCATATTTTCAAAGTTGCATGCGGCTATGCGATCATCCCCCAGTCAGTGGCTATCAAAAGTACGCTGTGGTGGCTATCAAATTAATTAAAAGTAAAAAACTTTTATAAAAACAAGCTTTTATTAAATTTCCCTAAAAAGAATAAAATAAACTTTTCCTTTAAAACTTTTACTATCAATTTATACCGTCATTACACAATTTATATGATATAAAAGCTTGTCGCGAGATATAGGAACTCGTATTTACTTAGTTTAAAAATTGTAAAAATTAAAATCAATCAATCAGATCAGGTTATTTAATTTTCTTGTTTATCTACACAGGTAAATCTCGCGACAAGCTTTTATTATATCATATAAATTGTGTAATGACGTAAACTTGAATTAGAATTGATAGTAATAAGTTTTAAAGGAA
Organism: Erebia aethiops; assembly: GCA_923060345.2. Lineage (NCBI taxonomy): Eukaryota > Metazoa > Arthropoda > Insecta > Lepidoptera > Nymphalidae > Erebia > Erebia aethiops. The sequence continues at coordinate 26,612,665 of OV281084.1, read as the reverse complement.
AAGTTTATTTTATTATTTTTAGCGCATTGCAATTTGTAATAAAAGCTTGTTTTTAAAAAAGTTTTTTTACTTTTAATTTATTTTTTACTTTTTAGTGCAAACCAATGCTGTTGACGCCAAATTACACAAGTCTAAGTCAACCAACCGATGCTACAGACTCGAACAATTCGGCCTCAATATCATAATCGAAGACTTCAAAAACCCCAGTACACCAAAATGTCAGACGGATTAGAGCAACGGAGTATAACTCGCATTCGTATTCTCTGCAAGCCCTTTCATTTGATAGCCATATTGTAGGAGTGCAATAAAAAATAACTAGTCCGCCTTCTTGGATTTAGAATGACGTCACATAACTAACCATGTATTGTCATCCAAACTAAACGGGTATACAAAATTTCAGCTCAATCGGTTGAAGATATCTGATTCAAAATTGAGTTGCAAGATTTCACCCGAACAGTTATATGTATAAATAAAAGCTTTTAAAAATGAAAGCCATTGACATACATTTTTTATCCATTGAAGGTTTGCTAAAAAATTAAAATAACATTTTCATAGCAAACCAAGATAGCAATGGCTAAAAAATATATGTCAGTGGACAGTGGCATTTTTTATGACCACTGAGTTATAGAATTGGGCTGCTGATGTGCAATCAGGATCAACTCAATAAATAAAACTAAAAATATTTCTTTCCTCTTCATTTATTTATACGAAAATATTATTATGTTGACCTTTGTGATGACAATTTATTTTCAATAAATACTATTCTATAATAATATTTCGGTGATGCCATTTTATAACATAGGACACAGCCGCGTAATATTTTAGAATAAGCACATAAATACAAAACTATTCTAGAAAATTAAATAAATTTGATACTACATGGTGTTTGTATGATGATATAATGCATGCATGCGTGGCCATATAAAATCATGGAATTTAATAAGGCCAGAGACAGAATACTCTTGCACTATGGAAACACTCGCGGAAAGTCCATTTCTAAGGGCACTTATACCTTAGAGACGCTCCATAACTTACTGTGCGGACAAAACATCGTAAATGATTTGACCGCTCGATCGTCCCTAGCCTAATGCGTACACATTAACATATTATGACCCGGGGGCCTAGTGGGAGACGCGTTATACTTAACTACGATTTGTATGAAATTGTTAAACGCTCGATGGCAGAATCCGACACATGGCCCTTATTCAATTCCATACAAATCGCAGTTAACTTTGACGCCCTTTACACGTGTAGGGTATGTTCCGATATACACTGCGAGCACTTTTCAGTGCTTTTACTAGGATGAAATTAATTCCATTATGGACTAACAGTATACTGCCGCAGTATCCTAGGGAAATATATGATGTCATAAATCGTCGCCATTTTATATTGTGAGCACTGGCGTTTTCGAGGTAAGATGCTCTGTGGTGACTGCGTTCCGTTTTAGACAGTAACCAGTATAGCTAGCTATAAAGGAACGGCTTCGCTGTATACTAAATTGACGTCACGTCACACCTTACAGTGCTCGCAGTGTATATCGGAACATACCCATAGTACCACAAACTTATCTGACTCGGTGGCTATTTTTGGAGTTTACCACCTTTAGAATCGATTATTACATATAAGCCCGGGATATGAAAATTTATGGGGAGTAAAATCAAACTTTCTTCGTTACGTTATTGACTTTATGTTTCCATGGTAACACTTGTTTATGTTTCCATGACTATGTAAATATGTATTTTGATGAATATAAATTATATAAATAAATGTATCATGCATGCTTTCAGTAAGATAAAAAATGCGTTCATTTACCCTCATTTACTAATCTTTATAATATTTATTTACTATAATCGTTCGTAAAGAATAAACTCCAGTCGTTCGTCGGAGCTGACATATTTTTTTTGCATGTTTAGTTTTTTATTTTTCATACTAGCGACGCCGTCACCGGGTCAGTTATGTTTGTCGGACTATATCTCATGTTATCTTATCGTGCACGTCATATTCAATTTAATTCACGAAAGCCTCATTTACTGCGTCAATTAAATATAATATTGATTTTAATTTAATTTATCATCGATTGTTTTATTTATTATTTTCATATTATGATACACTGAATATCAATAAAACAGTTTGTAATACAATATAGAAAAGAATATTGTATAAATAATAACCTTCAACAGAAAAACATACATATATTAATTATTCTATCTACATTTTCTATAATATAACAATCATGAAAACAAATAATGAGATTTTATTTTATGTCAATTTAGCTTAATGTGGTTAATTCTGTTGTACACAAACTCTTAACTTAATTGATACGTCTAAATGTTTTGCTATCCCTTTCATAATTTTCCAAGTGGAAAAGGATAAGAGTTATGACTTATCAATTTACAAGACATGCATCAAATATAGCCATCTTAAAATTGAACTTATTAAAACTGTGTTTATATATAGGACAAGTTGAATATTCAAAACAAATTAACTACAAAATTTTAGTTTTAAAACTACAGCTGTTGCTAATTCTGTTGTACACAATGTCAGCTCTTAATCTAGTCCAGGGAGTTCTATGAAAAGAGGTAGAAATATTTTCAGGGCTGTCATTAATCGATCGATTTGTCTAGATATTAGCCACAGGAAGTATTACCAGTTCTAACAGTAACTATTTCCAGTTAGAATCTATTTAGTAAAAACTGAGTACAAAATGGTGGGAAATATAAAACAATTAGGTTGGGCATCCCCTGTGGGTACAGCCCTGAGTTTCGTATGGCCTTAGTGTTGCCAGTCTTTAAGAGTGTGTGAAATATGCAATTTGGTAGTTTTAAATCGTTATTTATCTCAGAATTTGTTAAAGTTACCGTAATATTTGGGTAATTGATCCTTCGAACTTTTATCTTAGATTACGTGTTCTAAAACGTTTACGTTGTAAAAGTACGTTGCGCGTCTTTCGCTCTGTATTTCTCACTCACGAGAAAACTATAATTCGACATCCCGCTCGACGCTTAGCGACCGACGTACGACGCTCCGTTCTCATTGGCTACGGCATAGTGGGAATGCACCACTCTCAATCGTAAAATAATCGACTCTTAGATTGTACTACACAGACTCTACCACCTTCAATTACCTAAAGTATGATGCAGTCAGTGGCGTGCACAGGTTTTGAATTAGTTAGTCAGAGTACCTATTTACAAGTTGTTTTGTAGAAAAATGAGCATTGACGTATATCCATTTGGGTAAGCAGTGCTTTAATGCCTCTATGAACTGCACGCCACTGGATGCAGTAAAGCACTTAACAAAAGGCACTTTCGATATTACTTTATTATATTAAACACGTGTTTTTAGAAACTAATAATCATTACAAATTACAATAATTACACACGTAAAACGAATAATAAAATAATTCTTAATAAAAAAAAATGTATAAACAAAAATCCATATAAATATATTGCTTCTGTCATTGTAATAAAAATTAGGTAATTATCTTATTAAATAATGTTTGTATATTTAGTTATTTTTATTTTGTTTAATTCTTGGAATGTCCTAACTATCTTACTATTATTGTACTATATTCAGCAGTCCCATAATAAATAATCAAAATATTTTTAATACAGTATTGGAACCTATTTGATTGTACAAAAATCTCTAAGTATACCAAAATTTAATATTCTTAAAGTGGTGTTATCTTTTTCCATAGAATAGTGAGGAAAGGATAACACTGTTTTAACACTAAATCCGTGTCCAACCGAATGTCCTGAATTTTTGTTTTTACTTCCTAACAACTAATGCCCAAGTGATACCTCTAATACTAAAATACTTTAACAGGTATTATTTATAAAATCATTTTTAAGATTTTAAGTTTGATATCTCAGACTACGTAATAAATAAATCTTGGGACACACTACTACACTACAATAAATTATTATTATAGTATGCGAAAATATTAGTCTACCAATATTTTCGACTAATCTAAAAAAAAAAGAACGTATATCACTAAATGTTCGCGTAATTTTAAAGCACTAGTTGGCCAATAGTAGGCCTAGTGCGACTTTTTTTTAGCAATACATACAAATTGGACGTCGTCATTGGTCATAACTAATAGTGGGAGATTTTGTACCTATTTGATCGCGTTAATGTTTACTTCCACCACCCACCACCACTACAGCCCATTAACGTCCCACTGCTGGGCACAGGCCTCCAGTCTCATAGGAGAGAGGGAATTGCTTAGACCCACCACGCTGTTACAATGCGGGTTGGCGGGCTTTGACGACTATTATCACGTTCGTGATAATAACCGGGACCGACATCTTAACGTGCTCTCCGAGGCACGGGGGTGACACACCGCCAACTTCCTAACTCCGGGCTAGTACTGAGGATTTCGAGTCAGAAAATCCCAACACTTATTATAGCCCGACCCGGGACTCGAACCCGGGATCTCGTCAGCCGCAGTCAAACATGCTTACCACTAGACCAACGAGGCAGTTAACTTCCAGTTGTTGCTTTCCAGCGCTTGACAATTCCATACAAATAGTACGCGATCGAATAGGCACAAAATGTCGACGTCCAATTTGTATGTATTGCTTACTTTGTATGGTAGCTTAAAAACATTGAATGGACGCTCATTTTAGATAACTCGTCCTCTACAACGATTTAGCCAACGACCATTTTAAATACTGCAACGAGTAAAACTAGTTATTGGCATGTACACAATCTCTATGCTGAATTGTGAATTGATATGATGTGATACAGTCGAACTTACTAATAATCTATCTATCTATAGTAATATTATAAAGAGGTAAGGTTTGTGAGTTTGTGACGTTGTTGAAGACGGGGGTAATCTCTGGATCTACTGAACGGATTTTGAAAATTCGTTCAGTGGTATTCATGTACTAATAGAAAGCCACATTACTTGTGAGTGTCATAGGCTATATATTTACCCGAAAAATTAGGGAGTTCTCATGGGAATTTAAAAAACTTATTCACGCGGACGAAGTCGCAGGCATCTGCTAGTTTGCAATATAATTTTATTGAAAAATTGTTATTTGTTGCCTTATCCTTCAAACACGCAGCATTGGAGCGACGGATTGACGCGAATTTTGCATGGATTTAGTTACAGATCTGGACAGTGACATAGGAATTTTGAAAATAGTCAAAACACCTAAATCCACGCGGACGAAGTCGCGGGCATTTGATATTCTGCCTATCAAACAATCAATCAATCAAACGTTTATTTGCTTGAAACATTGTGCACAATTATGATGACAGTTCAAAAGTAGTCCACACATCTTTTGACATTTCACTTTAGGTAAGAGATTGTGTCACGCCGATTCAGCACTAAGTGATTCCCATATCCACTTTTAGGATACAAAATACTTTTTCCGAAAAAAAAAAAAATTGGTCAGAAAATTTTTAGTTGGCCACTCTACTTACTCACAACCAATTTTTTTAATACCAAATATTATTAGGCCAATTTAGTGCCTAATTATTTAATAATATCTAAACTTATAAACATATAAAAATTAATCTTACTTTATAAGTAAGAAGATCTGATTGGTTGAGGAAAATTGATTATTATTTTAGCATTGGTTGAGAAAAGTTGATTCCATAGATGATTAACTGAGTATAAATAATTTTATTCATAAGGCAAGATCGTCAATATTCCTCCGTTATATTTTTTAACATAATTACCGATATGGCACCGATCTCTAAACAATATCAAAACATTTTCAATGTAAAAATTAAAAATATATTAGCTTATATAAAATTATCTTTAGTACAGTAATCAATTTTGATGAGACATCATCGGCGTTTGGAGCACTTCTATCCACCTGGTGAAAGAAATGGAAAATTATAAAGATATCAAAATCACAGACTAAAGGAAAAGGTAGACAAGTAAATAATCATTAATAAAATACTCATGTAAAACGATTCTAGTAAAGCTGATTATTACCAATAATAATTGTCCGGCAGGACTACTAGTTAATCTACTACAATACTATTTGCTAGGTAATCTGCTAAGTGTAAATCGGGTAAGTGTTTTAAATTTTCAATATTTTTATTCAAATAAAATTATACCAGTGCATTTGAATCGTCATCGTGAATCTACATCTAAAATTATGTTTCGGAATGCCAATTGGTAGATTCACTCGTTATTCAAATGCATTTCCAAAAGTTTTCGTAATTTTTTAATAAGTGCGAAAATTTGTCCAACATCAATTTAGCGGTTTTGTGAAATTTCTTTACTAGTAAAAACAGATTAAACACTAAAAAATTAAAGGTTCCTTTTACCAACAATTTACAAATAATCATGCCAGTACACGATCTCTACACTAAACTAAAATGGCAGTTCTATTTATATTACTATCCCTTTCATAATACTCCCTGTGGAAAGGGGCAGCACTAGATATTTTAATTTAGTTTAAGAGATTGTGTTAAACAGAATTGGCCACAATGTCTATCAAGCAACATAAGCAAGAAACGAAATCCATACTAATATTATAAATGCGAAAGTATGGATGGATGAATGGATGTTTGTTACTCAATCACGCCCCAACGGCTGAACGGATCTGTATGAAATCTGGCACAGAGATAGATTATATAATATAGTCTGGAATAACACATAGGTTACTTTTATCCTGGAAAATTAAGAGTTCCCACGGGAACCGAAAAACCTCAATCCACGCGGACGAAGTCGCAGGCATTTGCTAGTAATCTGTAATAGGTTGAGAAGGAACCATACCTATTATAGGTGAAGTGGCTATCTGCACGGAAGAAGTAGACGTGATTCTTGAATTGCAGCTTGAAGACGAACTCCTTGTCGATGCCGTCGGCCGGCGCGGGGGCACCCACGCTGTACCTGGTATCAAAATCTCAGAATAAGCCACAGAACTTAAATACAAGCTTTCTTTAAGACCACCGAAGGAACTGGCAAAACAATTTAATTTTTTAAAATTAATAATTACAATACTTGAAATCTGAGTCCGTTTTATCCATCTAGTTTTTTGCTTAGTCTGTAAATGAGATATGAGATGACGAATTTTGATGATGAATTCATAATTCAGAAGCATTGCCGGACGTAATTATAAATTTAACCATCTACAATCCGTCATACGATGAGAATGAAAAAATTTTAGTAGAAGAGCCCAAGAGGGAATTTTTGGATTTACTCCAGCGCGGCAGATTAATATAAAGGGGGATTCTTTGGACCCTGTAGGAGTACCTTCACCATATATGAGCCCTGTATATTGGTGGGTCTGTCTAGGAAAGCAGATCAGAATAGTAAATAAATAAAATCGATCATCAACAATACTCGAGCGCGTCAGATTAAGGTAAAGTGAGTTAATTATACATGCTGAAAAGTGTACATTCCAATAAACTGACGATTTGAGCGAGACCTAAAGGAGTTGGAATTTTTTAAAGTTTGTAACTCTCCAACTCCTGGAGTAAATCCAAAAATCCCCTCTTGGGCTCCCCTACTATTACATATTATATGTACGATCACATGGCAGTGCAGATTGATTTACATAACTTATTTAATTTATTACATTAAAAACATAAAGTACATTTGTACAAATTGAATTATAAATTGAATTGAATGGTTTTTTTAAATTAAATTATGAATTCAGACTTGGATCCAATAGAAGAAGTAACTTGACATCGTGCAGTATACTCGTGAAGCTTCAATGGGCGCTGTTGTAAAAACAGACGTAAATAACTTTGTTAAATCGCTTTGCGACTCGTCTTTACCGGTGGTAACCAGCCACGGCCGAAGCATCCCACCAGGCTAGTGGTGCAGGTGCAGTGCAGGTGGTTAATGTAACACGTAGCGCAATATCATAGCGCGCTATTGTTCCATAGCGCGGATAACGTGTTATGTGAGGAGCCGCCATGACGTTACGGCGGCGTTGTGAATATCACGCGATCGCGCGCGGCGCCTCGTAGCACTTGTAGCGGCGCCCGCTTGCCGGTAGCGCGCTGCTGCTGGCCGATGGTTAGTCTCGCGAAACACGCTGTTGTGAGTGAACGTCATCTTTGCATGTTACAAAATTTAACGCGCTATAGAATTTAACGTGCTGCAAGACATTTAGCACCTGCCGGCCGCCCACACGCTTTCTTATAACATAGCGTATTTAAAAGCGTGCTGAAAATTTATAGTTTATAGTCCGTAGCGTGCTATGGATTCATAACAGTTTTGAACAACTCTACACCAGGCAATACACTTCAGTGGTAAACACTTCGATATATCTTGGTTCGGATTTCTTCGTACGCTACCAGTAGCGCCATCTATTATAATAAATTAATGCCACAAAACACTCTTACCCGAGTAGAGGCAGTGATGCGAGCGGCGCTTTGTCCCGACAAGTCTTGTAGAAGAACAGAGTGAACACTGCGAACACCACCCAAAGCTTTTGCCAGCCGTGCGAGTTCTTGAACTTGCGCAGTAGGTAACCGGACAGCTGACTCTGTAGAAAATAGCCATGTCAATACTACTGGACTAATTTAAGTTCATACGTATACTTTTATAATATAAGACGACAAACGTGACAACGTAGACGTAACGTATTTTTCTATGGCGTCGCTTCTGTCGCTCACCCAGAACAACGGGGGAGGGTTCATTCGCACTGCGAAAAACATACGCGTGAATTCTGTAACACTAGAAATCATAAGGTATACGAACTTGCCAATAAAATCCGGGCGAAAACCGAACTCCGTACGTGAAATATAAATCGCGAGAATTAAAAAATTGGCAGTCATAGCGACTGCCGATAGAAGTGAAAACGAATATTTAAAATATTAAAATAATAAACCTTGAAACTAAGGCATCAAAGTTTAATTACGAATGTAGTATATTTTGATTTAAGACCTTTTGTCTTCGTAACAACGCGAGCATATGGGGCAGCGAGGTGTCGGTGACTGTAGCGGTCTTCGCAGTCCGCACATAATCCAATAGATGGCATTACTAGTAGCGCACGATGAACACGAAGAGCCTAACTCACGCTAACGAAGCGTTCTCTGAATTACGCCTATATACGAGCTCCAACGATGAACGGTCGGACCAGTGGTCCCCGAGCACAACACCGGCTCGGAAGGATGACCTTCCTTTGTTACGGTCGAACCATATCACCTGCTCCCGTACAGTGACGGTGACGCGAATCCACAAGTTCACCCCCTATCAAACAGTGCTCAACGCGGCTAAAGGAGTTTTCGCTCCAATAATGTGCATTGTGTTCGTACCCGCATCGCGAGATGCAGCTGGTCGCGGCGCAGCGAGGTGGCGCGGTGCCAGCACACGTGCGCCAGCGCGCTGCCCGCGCTCGCCCCGCCCGCGCCGCACGCACCCTCGCCACTCTCCGGCTCGTCTGAACACACACACATATTTTTAAGAGTGACAACCTATTAGTCAAATCAGATACTTTTCTTATTATTCACGCAAAATTTTACTTACGCAAGTCTCTTGTGTAAGTAATTTACGCAGGTGAGATCGCAGTCAAAGGCTAACTTGTAGTGGAAAAAAAAAGCAAAAAACAAATGTTACCGGTCTTGTAAGTCGCGTATTGCTTGCAAATTGTAGTTATGTAAAAACTTACAATTTATGGTTTACTAACTGCTACAATAGATGTTGGCCTATAACGGTTACCAACCAGAGGTGATTGCAATCGTTACACTGTAGCCATCTTTTAAGTTTGACTGCGGCAGCGGTCAAGCTTATAAAACATATGCGTGCGTTAACCACCTCTAGTGCGCACGCTCACTATAGCACGTAGCGCAAACGCATAGCACGCTTTTTTCCATAGCACGGACAACGTGCTATCCGAGGAGCCTCTATGACGCTACGGTGCTACGAATATAGCGCGATCGCGCGCGGTGCTTCGTAGTTCGTAGCACTAGTAGCGCCCGTAACGGCACCTGCCTGCCAATAGCGCGCTGGCCGAACGTTAGTCTCCCGTAACGCGCTGCTGTGTGCGTACGTCATCACTCATTTATCCGTATCTAGCAGCATGCTATTAATCACGCCCGATCTACCGGCCGCTCACATATTTTCATAAATAATACTTTCATGCGTGCTATAGCATTGCCTATTTAAAAGCATGCTAGAAATTTATAGTTTATAGCCTGTAGCGTGCTATGGTTTTATAGCAGTTTTGAACAACTCTAACGCACACCCACGCACGCACGCACGCCCGCACGTACACAAGCATGCACGCACACACATAAAAAGCTAATCTCACCATAGTCCTGCAGTTGCGGCGTGAGCTGCGTGTCCACTTTGTTCTGTCGCTCGCGCGCCGCCTCCACTGTCGCAGTGAGCGACTGCAGCCAGCCGTGGTATTCTTGCTCATTGCTTGTACTTAGAGTTATATTCGTATCATCGCCTGTTTTGGGATAAAAAGGAATCATCAAGTGAGTAATTAAGTAAGTAATTTACGTAAAATTAATTGATTAATAAATCAATAACGAAACAAAGTAATTCGTAAAGTGACAGAATCGTAATAAGCCAAATTTCCAATTATAAAATTCTCTATTAAGGCATAATCAATAACTAGTGCATTCACCATTGTGATACAAGGGCATTTAGTAGGCGTTTAACTTTCAAAGAACCACCGTACCACCAGAGGTACGGCCAGGGGTACGGTGGGTCTGAAGCGGTCACAGATTTGTAGTTTTCTTTGAACCGAATTTCTCTACATCATTTTGATACCTCTAACTGCAATTGATGGTCAGACCCGTTATAAGGTTTTAAAACAATTTATTCGCTTACCAGTGATCACAAAGGAGTGCGGTATATCGGTGGGCTCGACGTTTAGTTGCTCCAATGGCAAAACGCTGTGCGCCCGGAACTGACCGCTCAGGCACTTGGACGTCAGTAGCATCATATCACTGAACTGACGAAAGGAATAGATCAATTGAAATTATTTTGGAAGACGCAATGAAGTTGAACAGCAGGCTTAGTGGGAGATTTTATAACCTATTCGATCGCGTTAAAGTTAAAATACCCTGTATGGAAATTGATCGAGCGCCAGCTGTCACCTGTCATATAGCGCTTGACAATGCCATACAATAGCTATTTATGCAACTGTATCGTAATGAGGGTCATTTTAATTCGAGTGCTGTTTTTTGATACGAGGCTTGCCGAGTATCAAAATAGGATAGTACGAGAATTAAAATGACTAATTACGTACAGTTGCATACAAGATTTTATCTACGACAAGGACGTCTTTATAATTTTTTACTTTGTAAATTAATAAAAAAGTCAAATCAATTGACTGGTTGGGAAAGTGCCAGAACCCAGAGCCGCTAAGCTATAGGTATCCTATTTATGAAGATAACCATATCGATACAGCTACGACTCATAACGATACAGCTCCCATACAACGAACTGTATCGTTATGAGAAGCAAACACGAAAGAGGGTTCAATTCGATATAGTTGTCAAATTCGAAATTGGAACTTTTCGATGCTGGAGTAGATAAATGACTTTTTAGGTACGTTTACTTTAAGGTAATTGAATAGGTGAAAAATCACAAGGCCCCCTTAAATAAAGAACTGTTTTTGTTTAGTCCAAGTTATGGCACTTGTTCGAAGTGAAGATGGACTGTTTCGAAAAGTAACTTGGTAGAGTCAAGTCGTTCTAGGAAGATTCAATTCAAGGGTTTAGCTTGCACGTCTGGTGGGAGGCTTCGGCGTGATTAAGCGTTCCGGTATGATGCCGTGTAGAAATCGACTAGGGGTATGGGTTTTAAGATAACTGCCATACCCCTAACAGGTTATCTCAGTTATGAAAAAAATTGTGGAAAATATATATTTATGGCTGTTACTTCAACTGAACTTTAGCACTTAAATCTGGTGTGTAAGAGCGTTTTAAGATTATCCGATACCGAAGTCAGAGTAATTGAAATGTATGAATTACCTTCCGACATAAGAGGAACCAGTGTGAAAGGCATTCATACATTTTACTTGCCCCGATATCGGATCCGATATTCGATATCGGATCGGATATTCCGGAAACGATCTAAGCTGACTTTAAAAAACCTGATAAAAAATCTGACTTATTTAAGAAAAAAGACTAGACTATATAAAATTTTAATAACAAATAGATTTATAGTAAAACTTACCAAGAAGAGCATTCTCTGTTGCAATCCTTTGGAAGAGTGTTTGTAAACGCAGCCGTATCTAACAAACTCTCGATCCACTACTAGAAGTTTGTCGTAACCTGTGCGAAAACAATGAACAATCTCTTTAATATATTTATTATTCGTACATATCGTGACGTGAAGACAACAGCTTCATAGAAATTCTACTGCTTATCATCAATAATGAAGGTCAATGGTTTGTACACTGTTTACACCACTGCATGTATAATTGACCGAGCGAAGCGAAGGTCTCTGAGTCTACTTGAGTGAATTTGCACTTGTCCGTCCGTCCGTCCGTCCGTACGTCTGTCAGAGCATTATAACTTCTGAATTACTGAACATAATTACTTTAGCTTTAAATATAAAATGTATACTAATGGCCTCCAGCCGAATATGGCTTAAAAAGTTATAAAAATCTTTATTTCAGGGGGGCTCTCATAGAAGCGAATGCGAAGTAAAATATTTTTTATAGCGTGACATAGGATTGCGGTATATCATTTTAAAGATAATTAGGAATAGAGTCCAAAAATATAATTTTTTTAATTTTTCCCCTAAATTTGACGAAATGGGGGGCTTTCAAAGTGGAGATTTTCTAACGTCCAAAGTTGACCTCAGAACTCAAAATTTTCTGAAAGGCTGAGCCAGAAACTTGATCAATTATTTGAATTATATCCTGTACTTGAACAACAAATACTAAAATTAAATAAAAATAAATATTGTAAGGAAACGAAATTATTTAATTTTTAAAGAGCTTCAAGCTTTCAGTATTTTTAACAGAACTTCACAATGATGTCAATAGACGGCACCGCGAGGTCTCAGTTCGGGGCGAACCACTAGTATGTTATATCATCAAGAGGCCGTGTCCGCCAGCTCGTGAGCGAGCTCGTGCGCCTTCCGAGCCGCCTTACTGCCGGTCGCCGACCACAGCTCTGTGATGACAGTATTCGTAAAGCCCGTCTCACCTATAACGTCCCTCTGCAGTTGGCAGAGCGCGGCGTGGTTCTCCACGTGCCTCAGTTGCTCGTCGGCCGTGTCCGCCAGCTCGTGAGCGAGCTCGTGCGCCTTCCGAGCCGCCTTACTGCCGGTCGCCGACCACAGCTCTGTGATGACAGTATTCGTAAAGCCCGTCTCACCTATAACGTCCCTCTGCAGTTGGCAGAGCGCGGCGTGGTTCTCCACGTGCCTCAGTTGCTCGTCGGCCGTGTCCGCCAGCTCGTGCGCCTTCCGAGCCGCCTTACTGCCGGTCGCCGACCACAGCTCTGTGATGACAGTATTCGTAAAGCCCGTCTCACCTATAACGTCCCTCTGCAGTTGGCAGAGCGCGGCGTGGTTCTCCACGTGCCTCAGTTGCTCGTCAGCCGTGTCCGCCAGCTCGTGCGCCTTCCGAGCCGCCTTACTGCCGGTCGCCGACCACAGCTCTGTGATGACAGTATTCGTAAAGCCCGTCTCACCTATAACGTCCCTCTGCAGTTGGCAGAGCGCGGCGTGGTTCTCCACGTGCCTCAGTTGCTCGTCGGCCGTGTCCGCCAGCTCGTGAGCGAGCTCGTGCGCCTTCCGAGCCGCCTTACTGCCGGTCGCCGACCACAGCTCTGTGATGACAGTATTCGTAAAGCCCGTCTCACCTATAACGTCCCTCTGCAGTTGGCAGAGCGCGGCGTGGTTCTCCACGTGCCTCAGTTGCTCGTCGGCCGTGTCCGCCAGCTCGTGCGCCTTCCGAGCCGCCTTACTGCCGGTCGCCGACCACAGCTCTGTGATGACAGTATTCGTAAAGCCCGTCTCACCTATAACGTCCCTCTGCAGTTGGCAGAGCGCGGCGTGGTTCATCACGTGCCTCAGTTGCTCGTCGGCCGTGTCCGCCAGCTCGTGAGCGAGATCGTGCGCCTTCCGAGCCGCCTTACTGCCGGTCGCCGACCACAGCTCTGTGATGACAGTATTCGTAAAGCCCGTCTCACCTATAACGTCCCTCTGCAGTTGGCAGAGCGCGGCGTGGTTCATCACGTGCCTCAGTTGCTCGTCGGCCGTGTCCGCCAGCTCGTGAGCGAGATCGTGCGCCTTCCGAGCCGCCTTACTGCCGGTCGCCGACCACAGCTCTGTGATGACAGTATTCGTAAAGCCCGTCTCACCTATAACGTCCCTCTGCAGTTGGCAGAGCGCGGCGTGGTTCTCCACGTGCCTCAGTTGCTCGTCGGCCGTGTCCGCCAGCTCGTGAGCGAGCTCGTGCGCCTTCCGAGCCGCCTTACTGCCGGTCGCCGACCACAGCTCTGTGATGACAGTATTCGTAAAGCCCGTCTCACCTATAACGTCCCTCTGCAGTTGGCAGAGCGCGGCGTGGTTCTCCACGTGCCTCAGTTGCTCGTCGGCCGTGTCCGCCAGCTCGTGAGCGAGCTCGTGCGCCTTCCGAGCCGCCTTACTGCCGGTCGCCGACCACAGCTCTGTGATGACAGTATTCGTAAAGCCCGTCTCACCTATAACGTCCCTCTGCAGTTGGCAGAGCGCGGCGTGGTTCATCACGTGCCTCAGTTGCTCGTCGGCCGTGTCCGCCAGCTCGTGAGCGAGATCGTGCGCCTTCCGAGCCGCCTTACTTCCGGTCGCGGACCACAGCTCTGTGATGACAGTATTCGTAAAGCCCGTCTCACCTATAACGTCCCTCTGCAGTTGGCAGAGCGCGGCGTGGTTCTCCACGTGCCTCAGTTGCTCGTCGGCCGTGTCCGCCAGCTCGTGCGCCTTCCGAGCCGCCTTACTGCCGGTCGCCGACCACAGCTCTGTGATGACAGTATTCGTAAAGCCCGTCTCACCTATAACGTCCCTCTGCAGTTGGCAGAGCGCGGCGTGGTTCTCCACGTGCCTCAGTTGCTCGTCGGCCGTGTCCGCCAGCTCGTGAGCGAGCTCGTGCGCCTTCCGAGCCGCCTTACTGCCGGTCGCCGACCACAGCTCTGTGATGACAGTATTCGTAAAGCCCGTCTCACCTATAACGTCCCTCTGCAGTTGGCAGAGCGCGGCGTGGTTCTCCACGTGCCTCAGTTGCTCGTCGGCCGTGTCCGACAGCTCGTGAGCGAGCTCGTGCGCCTTCCGAGCCGCCTTACTGCCGGTCGCCGACCACAGCTCTGTGATGACAGTATTCGTAAAGCCCGTCTCACCTATAACGTCCCTCTGCAGTTGGCAGAGCGCGGCGTGGTTCTCCACGTGCCTCAGTTGCTCGTCGGCCGTGTCCGCCAGCTCGTGAGCGAGCTCGTGCGCCTTCCGAGCCGCCTTACTGCCGGTCGCCGACCACAGCTCTGGAAGACCAGATTATACAATATACATACTAATAGAACACAGCGTAGGTATATATTCATACAGTGGGTCGATGCTCATATAAATGACAAATCCGGCTACCTTGCAGTTGTAGCACCTAGAGGTAATTCTCTATTTTATGTCTCTCAACTCATCGGGAAATCTATCTATTTTACTGACAAAACACGTATGTCACGTATTTTGACACGTCAGAGGCAAGAAACGACGTTATCGAACGCCGCCGTCTGTAGCGAGTTATCCACGCCGTGATTTAGCGCTATTCTTTGCTAACATAGCGCGTGATACCGTACGTACCGTGCGACAGTCGCCTGTAGTGATGTAGCCTATGCAGCGGCCTCAGCAGCAGACACGTAAGAGGCAAAGGCGCGGCGCGGTCGAACGCCGCCGCTTGTCTCGAGCCGTCCCCTCCGCGACGCCGCGCGCTCTCCACTAATGCGACCATCGCTCCCGCTTGCTGAATGTACTCGTTATACGCCTGTAGGAATAAAACGTTGGTAGAATAGGGATGATGCCTGTGTCAAAAAAAGTTTTGAAGTGAAACCTTCTTTAGGCGCGTTGAGCACATTTTGGTAGGGGTAAAAAATGTGACACCGTTCTTCTTAAGACAAAAGGTTTTAAATATAGTACCTACATTAGTAATTAAACTTTAATGCTATAGTTTTAAGGTATATTTTTTTTTATTAGATATTTAAAAAAAATCAATATTCGTTTTCACTTCTATCGGCAGTCCCTATGACAGCCATTTTTTCTTACCTATTATTAAAAAGAGGGTCTTCCAACAGACTAAAAAAATCACATCCTCGGTTAGTTTTAAGTTTGATAATCATGTTAAACGACGAAACGAATTTCAGTAACGATATACTTACATCAAATGTATTTGATAAATAGTCAAGCAGTAGATCAGCAATTTTCTTATGTTCCGGTTCCTCCACATCTGAAATTATATTTCAATTTAAAGTTTGCCTAATGTGTCTTGGAAATAAGTTCTATTCTAAATACTTACTATTAGCAAAGTGCAACACTTGAAATACAAAATAACCATTTGTGTATAAAACCTACAGTACGCGTGAGATATTTAGTATTGTGTGAAACAGTGTAAGAATGGGCGATTTTTCATTAGCAGGCACCGGCACTACAAAATATATGATGGAATGGAATATTAAGGTCAGCCGCATATTATCAGATATTGTCAGAAACACTCATTGTCACATTGCCTCCATGAAAAAAAAAGGAAAACATTACCTAAAAACAAAAATAAGCACTAATAAAAGGAGCTATTTACGTTAAGACTGTTATAAATTTATCAAACAAATTTAAATATCAATGTCACTGAAACCCCGTTGGATTTGTAATTCTGACATGTAATAATTGACAACAACGAACGCATAGCGATATAAAGGTTCTTTGGTACGTAAAAACGCAACGTACAAGCACGAAAGTGGAATACTATTTAAAAATGTGTTTTTTGATCGAAAAAGTGTACGCAGCATGTACAGTTGAGGTCAGAAAATGTTAACCACCTTAAGGTACATAATTCCGTGTTATATGGTTCGTTTATACTCTTTTTGTTGAATTCGATGTTTGAAAACTTTTGATAACTTTGAAACGTAATAAATTTAAGCGTTTTAGACTTTAATGGACGCAGTTTTTTAAAGAATCTAATTTGAAAACTGGTAAACATTTTCAGACCGCGACCGCAATGACTTTCGTTCATATCATACGCACCGAAGAACACCTTAAGAACGATCTCTACGTAAATAAAACCCTTCATTTCTCCACAATCCACGCGTGTTTACAAACACCTAATAGCCAAGTGTCCTACAATGGGGATCCACACGCAAATCCCAACGCAGAGGGCGCCAGCGGCGGCGCGATGGTTGCGGCCATTTTGTTTTTCTCTCACATATCAGACTCTTGGAAATTATTCCGATGGGCCGGAAAATCCGACAGAGACCAGAGAGAGATCAGGCGCAGGACCGACGGCTTAACGTGCTATGCAATGTAGCCATAAAAAAATTGCGACGACGATAGCCTTTTCCCACTTTTTTAACGTTGGATTCATAGATTATCTATTATAAATGTTGGATCTTTCGCGATCACAATAGATAGGCATTGGTCAAAGTGATACTGGGTCTCTGCACAGAGCCTTGCAAAGCCGCATCACCAAGAAGAAGAAGGAGAAGTTGGATCTTTCGGAAATAAAACGTACTACGGATTTAATACATCCTGGTACAGGACATAATTCGAGAAAATTTAAAATTGCCATAGGACATAGTTTATAAAATGCATGGGACTGCACCATCTGACGTTATAAAATGGCAGTGAGGATCCCCATAAGCACAGCACTACAACGCGGAGTCCACTCGCACTCAATTTACCGTTGCACTGTATAGTGGACTCGATAGACGTGAGCACACTGTCTAGATACGCGAGCAGGGGGCCCGTGGGCAACGCTAGCAGCGACTCCAGGTCCGGCTCTGAAAAATTAGTTTTGGACCTGAATCGACACAAAACTAATAGCAAAAATTATGATTTGCCCAGTTTTTTGTTCTTTTTTGCAACATAAAGGTAAAAATGTTCAAGGTCGGTATTGCTGACTAGGATGCATGTCATAGATATGACGCAACGCGCGAATTCAGATGTCCAGCACGGCTCCTAGAAGTTATACATAAGAAAATTGAATAAACAATGGATCGACAGGTGTTGCGTCCTGCGTCGTCGCTGTCTTCGTTGATTCCCAGGCTTGATACACTACTCCGCTCCGCCTTGTGAGAATAAGGCGGATTACAAATACTTGATAGCTTGAGGCATTTTGCGATATCTGTTCGAAACCTGTTCTGAAATCAACATACAAAAGAAATCCACAATCCTCGTACGTAAGCCATGCGCGAGGAATGCGCTAAGGCCGCCAACTCCGCCCCGCTAACACTATGACTTACCACCAATCGACCCCACACGTTTGCACAAAGAGTACATAAAATGTTATGTGATCCCCTCCGCCCCGCTATACCTGCACCCAATTGTGTAAGAAAACCATAATCGTAACCGTTTGTCAAACGTATTATAATTCAAACTGTTTAAACAGGTCATAGATGACTGAGTGAGTGTCAAAACGCATGCATCAACTTCTTAAACAGTTAATACAATTAATACATTTAACCTCTCAAATGATCATGATTTTCTAAGACAATTGGGCTATTTATGAATAATACTAATGGTATGCATGGTAATAATGGTCCTTAGTGCCTTCATTGTCGCCAGGCAGGTTGGTACTTGGTAGGTAGCTTGGTCAACAGCGCTCCAGCCGGTAAAACGAGGCAGGCACGTGCTAAGGCCACCACCTCCACCCCGATTTACGTGCAACGACCTGAAGACCTTGGGCGTTTGGCACGAAACAGGATCTTATGGCACTAATGGGTCCACGTACCATGAATGAATGAATGAAATGGCCAGCAGCGCTCCAGCCGGTAAAGCGAGCGGCTCTAAAGCTAGGCAGGCTAAGGCCGCCGCCTCCGCCCCGATTTAGGTACTACGGCCTATAGACCCCAAGCGTTTGGCACGACATAGGATCTTATGATAATAATTATGATAATAATGGTAATTCGCCTGGTCGGAGGCTTCGGCCGTGGCTAGTTACCACCCTACCGGCAAAGACGGTGCCGCCAAGCGATTTAGCGTTCCGGTACGATGCCGTGTAGAAACCGAAGGGGTATGGGTTTAATATAACTGCCATGCCCCTAACAGGTTAGCCCGCTACCGTCTTAGACTGCATCATCACTTACCATCAGGTGAGATCGTAGTCAAGGGCTAGCTTGAAATGGATAAAAAAAAACGTACCTTCATTGTCGCCAGGCAGGTTGGACGCGGGCGAGGCGGCGGCCAGCGCGCGGTCTAGCTTGGCCAGCAGCGCCCCAGCCGGTAAAGCGAGCGGCTCTAAAGCGAGGCAGGCGCGCGCTAAGGCCGCCGCTTCCGCCCCGCTTGATGCGCTACGACCTATAGACCCCACGCGTTTTGACCAAGTCTGCAAAACAAACAATCAGAAATTAATATGTGTAACTATATGCCATTACTTTTCAAGTCGTAAAACGTACTTCATTTGAATTAATTATAATAATTATTTCCAACTTTTCGTATGCCACGAAAATTTAATATGGAAGAATTTAATTCGTTTCTTTTTCATGATTTTAGTGCAATAGCTCATGAGCACTTAGATAGGGTAAGCGATGATCGTACTGTAAAAAAAAACATAATTTTTCGGTTTATGCGCGAAATGGCGCAGTGCAGGCGTGAGTTATTGCAGGCCAAAATTTTGCGTAGATATCTCAATAAATTCTTAAAAGTACTTTTGATGAAACTAATACTATTTGTTAATGTATTATTGGAATACTAAATTATGCCCGCGTGGATTGAGGTTTTTTGGTTCCCACTGGAAAAAAGTGGTTTAAACAGTTCATTGATGCCTGCATGTCAAAAAGCATGAATCAACTCCTTTAAAAAATTGGAGCAATGCGTTTTAAGCTCTCAAAATGATAGAGATTTTCTAAGATATATCACATTAGGATAGGTTTCAGTTCTTACAACGGTGATGAGCTCGAGATCCCGTTTATAGGTGCGCTCCGTCATGAGCAGTTCCTTGGCGACGTAATACGTGATGTCCGCGCCGCGCCGCTTGCCCGCCGCCTCGCCCGCCACCGCCGCGCCCGAGACTATGCTGCGACAACAATCAACACATTCTTTTACCTCATCAAACAACTAAAGGATGACTCACGCTAGACCGAGCCTAGTGTCGGTCGTAGCAGTGGAGTATGTCCATACAAAATATACGTAATATTAGTTAACCGTGCTACCCGGGTTGGTCCGACACGGTCTGGCGTGAGTCATCCTTAACTACGATGTCGTATCGCGTCGCGTCGCTTCGTCGCTCACCTAGGACAACGGGTGAGCGACAGAAGCGATGCTACACGATGCGACCACGTGAAGTCAGCTACAGTTTGAAACTATCGCGTCGCGTCGCGTCCTATATATATTATCTATAATATATTTATTATAAAAACAGGCGTGTGCTTTAAATGGTGCGCGAAATCTTGCATGGGAAATACTATTCCAATAATAATAACTTACTTGGTATAACACCAAAAAACTAATTGAAATAGAACACGTATAGTATTGAATGTACAAACCTATTGTTATTCCGCCTGGTGAGTGTGTCTCCAGCATCGCTTTCCCCGCCGCTCAGAACGTCCATATTGTTCGTTGACGCCGACACTTTATTTTTTACTGCAAAGAAAAAAAAACTTTTCTATTGTATCTCCGTTCAGGGACACGCACAAACATCTGCGTCATATAAATTTTTTTTATAAAATATATCTGTCAGCGTAAAATTGTAAATACTGTTAGATTTTAATCTATCTCGCGAGATTGTAAACTGCCGAAAGACTGTGAACCGTAACATAAACACCACAATTAAACGCATTATTTTTCGGTAGATTATAATCTAACGGTTTTTACAATTTTACGGTGACATATCCATACTAATTCCATACTAATATTATAAATGCGAAAAAGTGTGTCCATCTGTCTGCTACACTTTAACGGGCCGTCTTGGTTGCATCCCGGGGAAGGACATAGGCTATATTTTTATGGCGCAAAATTATGGGTTTCCCTCGGTTATAAAAAAGTTTAAAAACGCGGACGGGGTCGCGGGCGTCATCTTAGGTCTTGAAATAAAAGCTTTATTGTTTTCATTTAATTGTTAGGTCAGGTCAGTCACAATATATCTTAACTAACTCACCATGCACATTCCCATTGACAGCGTCAATTTCCTCCCTCATATTGTCCAAGCGCTCTACTCGCTCGTGGTACCCATTCGGGATCCGCTTCTCCATAGGCGTGGACGCGTATAGAGGCGGGCCCGTGCTCGTATCGCCGTTCGGGGACATACAGAGACTTGCCGATGATACCGTGTGCTCATCCTCCGGCGATGCCTCCTCTGCAGATGGAAAAAAATGTTTAATTGTTGTAAATGAAACAAAAACCACGAGTGTTGCTAAAGGGTTAAAGGTTAAAGGGTTATAATTTCATGAGACATTAACCAAATATTTCGCAAATCGGACCGCTAGGATATGGAACGCCCTTACGGCTTACGTTTTTCCATCCGCTTTTAATATTGGTATCTTCAAATCAAGAGTGAATAGGCATCTTCTAGGCAAGCGCGCTCCACCTTAGGCTGCATCTCTACTTCCAGCAGGTCTGATTGCAGTCAAGCGCTAGTCTATAACTTAACAAATAAAATATCTTTTAAGATATAGGTATATTTATATTTTAAAATCATCTTAAGATAGTGAAATCGTTACCTCTTACTTCAGAGCAAGGAAAACAGGACTATACAGGACGGAATTATATTTTTTTTAAATATAGTGATAATATAAATCTAGATTAGTGATGCTTAAACTCAAAGGGCCAATTCATAAAGACAGAGCAGAGATTTTTATAACAACTTAAAATCAGCTTTATATACTTTGGCACACTTCAAATTGGTATACTGATAACAAAATATACACGCTTCGGTATCTGCACTCTGCCTTTGAGCGTTAGGCCTTAGGCTGCCCATACATTGAAGCGCGTGGTAATTAATAAATATGTATTTTATTTTACACAAACCCTTCAATTTCTGAGCAGCCTTAAAAAATATATCCAAAAATAAGAAACGCAATTAGGTATAAGTAACAACATAAGCAAGGGTCTTGAGGGATTAAACTTCGTAAAAAGGAGAAAGGAAAGGAATGCATAGAAAATAATATAGGGAATAGGGAAAATTAATCTCCTGAAAAAAATTATCACAGTAAGTATAACTTAATAATAAAAAAATAGTGCTTAAACCTGAAAATAAATATAATTTAAATAAATATAATTAAAACATTAGGACATATGAATAAAATGCAAACAAAACTAAATATAAAAATATGGCACAAAAAAATCAGTAAACATGCTATACATTTAGTAACACTTACATGTTTATTCCTGGCAGCTCAAATAACATATCAAAATAGGGTTGTAACTAAATACGTAAATACAAAACATCGATGATCGTTCATTTTATTTATTTATTGTTTAACTAGCCCCAATCAAAGGGGCAGCATATTGCAAGGATATCGTTACACTTACAATTACATATAAATTCAAAAAGGAAGTAACATTCGAAACTCTCAAAACAATATACCGAATTGCTATAATAAAAATTATACAGGGTTATTTTTAAAATAGGATAACTAGTTAAGTACATTTTTAATGGTGCACATTTCACAAACTTAATACGAAAACGTAGAGCGCGGTGTGCGTTCGGTCTAATATGACAACCGCGAGAACACTAATCTGCCCCCGGATTGTGTAAGGTAATCGTAATCGTAATCGTTTGTCAAACGGTTAATTCAACTCGTTTAAGGAGTTCATGATTCCTGCACGTCAAAAAGGATGTATGAACTATTTAATAGTTCGAGTAATAGGTTTTAAGCTGGCAAATGATTACGATTAAACTGCCCCATCCAATGACGTTATTGTTCCAACGAACGAATTCTAATTTATCGACATCGCGTCGTTGAGAAGAAAAATCTCATGTTAACCATACTGATTACTCAGGCGTTCATGGTAGGGACGCATTTTGTTTTATCGATAAAACAAAAATACGGAATCCTTTAGGGAGGTTAGCAGTTTAATTCAATAATAGTTATTTTTAAGTTTTAACCCTATATTTTAAAAATAACCGAGCATACATATACCAATGAAATAGTAATATTACAGTCTATTCTGATTGTACAATCTCAATCGAGAACTCGAAATACTTACACTATTCGGTTTTCTTGTTTATTGGAATTTTTATTGCACTAACTAATGCTGAACGCACATTAGACAGCAAGCGACGTTTACACATCATGCGCCGCACCAGCCCTTTTCAGTAACGCAAATAATGTCATCGGTAAGCTCAGAAAGCTATACGCGAAATCTTATTTGGACGGCCAGAAATAAGTCACGAGTTGTTGCCTCTCTATCGACTCCCCGGTATGACGCTTTCGCTGTCTCAGTCATTCGGTAGCACTCGTTTGTTATTTGGGCCGGCCAAGTAAAAAATCGGCCAAATGTATCACGCAAATAGAACCGTATAGCGATTTTATTCACTAGCGGCATGGGAGAACGGTGACGGTACGGTAGTAGTGATACATGCAGCATGGTACATAGATGACGGCAAAACCGTACTGTTTTGCGGTTCCTTCTACACTTTCATATATTTTCACACATTTAACCACCTACTTGTCTGAATGTTTATATAATGAGGTCGTTCGCAATTTATTTGGCGCGTCCAAATGCGTTAGATACGTTCGGCCTGTGCTGTAATGTGCGTTCAGCTTACGGAGGCAGATTGACCTCTAGCAATATAATTATTATTTAGTTATTCATATTACAAATAATCATCGTGCGCTTTCACATGATTGGTTGATCTTATTATTTTATTTTTATACATAAAGTCGAGTAAAGTTATTATATTAATTGGCTTATTAATAGCATGCTAAACGCAAAATATAGTTAGTGAGAGAAGCAATTTGACAAAAAAAGATGAAACTTATATGTAGTTTAGTATAGATTGAAATCTAACCTAACTTCGAAATGAGTACGTATTCACAGATTAAAATGATATTATAAATTAATTAAAATGAACTAAAAGTGTTTAAAACTTGAGTCAGATAAAACTATAACAATACATATTCTACTTTTTTAGTACTTTCATAAAATTATTGTTCCTAAAGTTCATTAACTTTTTATGAAACCTATAAACATACCCGATACAGTATTTAGTTTATACTCGTAATTGGTTTGACGTTGTTACTTGTTATATGTTTAAATCAAATAGTTCGTTGGATTATTTCGACATAGGCAGTTGCAATACATTTAACTAGGAGCTCTCGAAGCATTCAGACAAATTCAAGCATATCCATTATCCATCTGACACGAGTAGCTTATTGCCAATTGACATTTAAGGGTACATACTGTACAGTAAGTGCGCGAGTTGATTGCATTCGAGTCCTGACAATCAAGTATATGTTATGTTCTTTTTCATATAACCTGCATTTAAAGTGCGAGTTTCGATGCCTGTTGAGCCACCCGAAACTAGTCAATTTCAGGCGAATGCGTCATTCAGCGGGAAGAAAATTATACTGGGGCAGAGAAAGATTATTTCTACCCTCTGAATGACGTAGCAGCAATCCTTTCAATGCTGTCAGAGTATCTTTTGTTTATATCAAACCATTATAATTTTCATTTTAACCATCCACTAAACTGACAGATATCATAATTGTAAACAAGCCTACCTGCAAGCCTACAAGCAAGTTTACCTAGCAAGTAAAATAAATAAGAAATACAATTTTAATAACACTCGCCTTTCAATGCAGGTTATATGAAAAATACTAGCTAATGCCCGCGACTTCGTCCGCGTGAATTGAGGTTTTTTGGTTCCCGCGAGAACTCTTTAATTTTCCGGGATAAAAAGTAGCCTATGTGCTATTCCAGACTATAATCTATCTCTGTGCCAAATTTCATCCGGATCCGTTCAGCCGTTGGGGCGTGATTGAGTGACAAACATCCATCCATACATCCAAACTCTCGCATTCATAATATTAGTATAGAAGTATAGATAGTGTGTGACGCGGGATGAAACACGATTTCAGATTTCGGGTGATGCCACCACTCGCTTCGCTCAGCCAAGCAACTTCACCCTGAAATCGTCTTGTTTCACCCCTAGCCACACAATATACTTAATATTTAATTTGCTACGAGTTGTAATAGTATATTGTGTGCTTAAGGGTGAAACAAGACGATTTCAGAACCAAGACTAGGGCAGAAAGTGATGATTTTCTACCCGCTGCATGACGTATTCGTCTGAAATTGACTAGTTTCAGGTGGCTCAACAGACATTGGAACTCGCATTTTCAATGCAGGTTATATGAAAAATTAGTTCCTCGATTGTTATTGATGCTAATTCGTTTGTTTCTACGCAAATCTCCAAACTAAATTGACATGCCCTAGAGTTTCCTTTCACAATGTTCCCTGAGAAAACTTATAGGTCTCTTACATGAGTTTAGTTTAAAGATTTAAGCCCAACCGATTTCGCACCAATATCAGACTTATAAGTTAAATAATGCAGGTTAGTTAAGTCTATTTAGTAATTTATTTAACCATAATTCAGCCCTTAATTCGTAAAGGAAGAAAATACGGTTCTATTAGAAATGCATATTATTAAAAAGCTTGAAATATTATCAATGTCATACAATAAAAATAAAGGTCGTGACTCATTTAATTACCAATGCCCAGCGCTAGGTGCAAATCCTTGGACTTAGAAAGCTGAAATTTTGCACAGAGATTCCCTTTATAAGGTAGACAAGGAATAAATCAGATTTTCCGAAACTCCAAAGGGAGCGAAGTCGCAGGCAGTCGCTAGTTCATACATAAAAATCAGTATTTTACGCCGAACATTTAAATCATTGTAATCACACATGATCATACGTACATTATTCTAGTGACTACATTTCGATGATTTATTAATTTAGAGCTATTTTATTCATACACAATATAGATGAAATAATTTAATTAATTAACCGAGATGACTAGCAATTGAACCACTTCTTTTTAGAAATGTAAGAGACATGAATGTTCCAACTACATCAAGCCTTCAAGGTTTTATACCTTGAGAGAACCTTGAGGCCCTCGACTGTTTAGGTAAGCAAACATAGCTTGCACAGAAATCTATAAAATAAAATGACAGGTTAAAAACCAATGCAGTGCTATCATTTCCTACAGCTGTTAAGAAAGGGATAAGACTACTTTAGAGACTTGAAGATTTGAGCTATTTAGAATCTATAAAGTACTCGTAGTACCTCGGAATTAATATTAAATTCATAACTTCTATGTGTTCAGAACAGTTATGAACATTTTTAGTTCAAGGAAAGAGCAGTTTGTAGAAATGGTCATTTTAACTTTAATACAAAAATTATATTTCATTTTAATGGTTTATAGATTGAAAAGACAGTGGTCGAACAGCAGACATCCTATCTTCCTACTGTAATATTGTAATTCATTGTTCAAAAATTGTAATAAAAATCATTAACTACAATAAAGTGTGGAAAAAATTGAGCAGATTTGGCACGATTACAGACATGGTTACTTTGTTAGTCTTTTGTGTGTGATGTGGTGATAATAAATACAAGATAAGTTATGATGCAATAAATTATCAACATTGTCTTAAGTTATTAGGGTTTCTTTACATTACAAGAACGAAATGAATATATTGCTCGCTTTAATGCTTTGTTCTCGAGTTGTTCAAAACTGCTATAAATCCATAGCACGCTACGGACTATAAACTATAAATTATTTGCATGCTTTGTAAAACGCTATTTTATAACGCACTTGTTATAAGAAAACGTGTGGGCAGCTGGCAGGCGCGATATGTCTTGCAGCTAGTTAAATATGTAGGGCGCTAAATTTCGCAACAAGCAAAGATGAGGTTCACTCACCACAGCGCGTTACGCGAGACTAACCATCGGCCAGCAGCAGCGCGCTACCGGCAAGCGGGCGCCGCTACAAGGCTACGAGGCGACGCGCGCGATCGTGTGATATTCATAACGCCGTACCATCATGGCGGCTCCTCACATAGCACATTATCCGCGCTATGATATAGCGCTACGTGTTATATTAACCACCTCTACTTTGTTCCCACCAGAGGAAAATTTCATCGTGTCCAATTTTGACGGATTTTTTTCGCCCTAATAGCGTTACCATTACAAGAAAAAAATCAGATTGGAGGCGCCACATTTGCATTTCTCACTGAAAGTCTAAGCAGACATTTAAAATTTCGTTCCTTTTTTTTCCGCAACATGGCGAGTTTTTTGTGGTCAGGCTAAAAAAGTATGAATCGTAGAGATGGACAAACGGACATATTCAAACTCAGTATGCCACCATTCAGCATGTGGCTGAAAAAATGCAAAGCTAATGAAGTTGGCAAGAAAAAAAGGTTTAAGTTAGACATCGAACCTCTGTTATGATGTACGCGTACTTACGACGTACGCACCTCCATTTTTAAATTTCGAAGTTGAGTGATGTGTAGCAGTTCTTATAATGTAAATGATCCCTCAAAGTTACGGTAACAGAGTTGAGCAGTTATACTAAACTTAAGTAAATTAAGATCTTGGATCCCAACGTACATAGGAAGTCACAGCCCTTATAAATACATAACAAAACATTACCATTATTGTAATAACCAAATGGTATATACTTAATTAACTCTCAACAAAGGCGGAACAGGAGTACAATAATTTGGCACTACATAATTAAAAAGTCTAAAAAATCTGTCAAAATATATCACATCAAACTCAAACAGTAATTTCGAACAAGAACAGCAGAATTGTTTAGATTCAAGTATATATTTTACTGATCAGTACACATACAACTACATACCACTAGTTATATTATAAGCTAGGACAAGGTATAATTTCGCATTAAATTATACGATAGTAGAGTACTCACATCGGGGATTGGCACTATCATAATATATTTTCCTAATTTTATTCAAAGTGAGAATGTAAATATTAAATTTATCAGGACTCCTAATATCCAATGCGAATGTAACAATTAATTGTGAATTAGAATTAAAATATCGAAACGCTCATTAAAGTAACACGCTCGCGTACCGAATACGGATATAATTAACAATTTATCTAACGTCGGGTAGTCAACGATGACTTTGGTCTAAGGTTTAAAAGTGCAGCTATTCGTTCTCGTCATCGGAGCACAAAGGCGGAGGAAGTGTGGATACGTCGAACTTTTGCTCGGGGCTATCGCTCGAAGCTTGCGAATCAACATAGTGACTAGAATAAAATCGCTCGACGTTATTTAGGCTAAAGCGCTGGTCGAGATCCCTAGCGAACCGCTCGTCGCTCGCAACCATTCGATCAATGTTATGCTCATACTGAGGGTAAAACACCTGCGTTTGGAACATTTCACCTTCCTCATATTGTTCTGGATAAGGGCTGCCTCTATATTCTTCGTATTCATCTTTATCTTGTGGCAGTTCTGTATCGGAATAGGCAACTGACTCGCCGCGGTCAAATAAGTAACTACCGGACTTGCTTAGTTTAGGCGCTCTTTTAATGGTATCGATCGGATATGCGTAATCATCTGAGTCTTCTTTGTCGCTAGGCTCATCATAAAATACCGCTCTAGGCTGATGCTGACCTGAGGACTCTCCTAAGGATTTATCCTCAGATGAACGGTATGAAGTTGTAGACTTTACTCTTTTCAAGGAGGACTGACGGCTACTTCTGTTAGAGTAGGATGTCCGCGGAGGACTACCTTCTGGGACAAAAGGAGGTTCTTGGGAATCAAGATAAGGATGTCTCAATCGCCCTAGCCTGTCGAAACGTGGAAAACCCATTTCATCCTCATCAGCAGAAGAGCCGAAACCTTGAAATTGCACTGGGTTAATATTGACAGGAAACTTGAGTGCTTCATAAGAAGCACTTTTATACTTGGCATAGCCCACTTGTTCATCGTCCTCAGAATAGCTAACTGGCTCTTGAATGTCATCGTTTTTAGAATCTGCTTTAGACATTTCTGATGAGCCCGACTCTACTTCTGGCATGTAATCAGAACATTCGGAACTCTCCATTCGCCGCATAGAGTCGTCCACGGACAGATATTTGTTCCCTTTAAATTTTTCACTTTCGGAGGAACATTGACTTTTTGTGGAATCTTCTTCTAACACATCTTGTATTTTTTCTTGCTTTTTACGAGTATTTGTCACTTGTTTCTTACGCCTAAATGTTCTCATCCTTTCGCGAGGATCTCTTATAACATCCAAAGAACTGTCGGTGTCATTACCGCTTGGCGGACTTTTAAGCGAAATGTTTCTCACCAGCAGCGATTTTTTAACTGGCGCTTTAAGAGGCTGTATCGGCGGAGATTCAGAGCTGAGACTACTTGAGTAATAAGGCGAGCATCTCGAAAGAGGTGTTTTCCCAGACCTGTCTTGGGATCTTTTCTCCTGTAGGTCTCTGTGAATAGAATCTCTGGGTAATTCCGGAACAGTAATAACCGGTAAATCAGATGAAGACAAATAATGCTCATGGAAAGACCAGCTCTTCGGTTTACTACGGTACTGTTGAGACGTTTTATACTCCTTTATCTGATTTTTAGATAATGTTTTATCGTCATAGCTAGCATGCTTTGCTAGAGGTTTGTAATCGGACCTTACAAATTGACTACTAGATTCCTCTCTGATAATGTTAGAAAACTCTTGACTCTGATATCTCTCACTATGCTTTTCTTCTTGACTATACAATTTAGATGGTATATCGATGTCTATTTCAGGTTGCGGACCAAACAAATATGATTTATCATACCCACTGTCTTCACTCTGACATCGTAATGTGGGTCGAAAATATTTATGCGATTCTTCTTCGTAACTGTAACTTTTAGGAGGCACTTTTGAATACCGATCCTGTGTTAAATCATGCGTTGCGGGAAATCCTTTCAACCTCTGATCGAATCTGAGAACTTCATTTGTATGTTTTTGTAAACTACTTAGTGAACTGGAACTCGATTTGTCTGATTTGTCACTATAGCTTATTGAAGAAGATTTATCAGTCTTTCCAGTGTACGAAGCTGTTAGTCTCAGAACCGGTTCATTAGATTCATTGGCTTCCTTGGGCGATGTTAAAACTGTTCCAGCATTCAATTCAGCATGCTCTTTCTCTTCAACGAGAGAAGGCTCTATTACAATAGTTTTGTCGGATTTAGTATCGTCGGGGTCTTGTTGATCTTCACGTGCCGTAGCAATAAGAGTGTGACTTGTGCTCGCCGACCAGTCGGATATAGACTGAGCTAACGTAAGAGTACTATCACTTTTTGTCCCTGAACTACTATCAACACCTTTTCTAGAACCTGTTGTATCCGAACTACATAACTTGTCATATTTTATATTCTCAGAACTTTTATCGAGACTGCTACTCTTTGAACTAGCTTCTGCTTGGGAACTCATTTTTGGTATCGGTTCTGACTTTTTACTAGTCATCGAAGCGGAATATTTTTTTGAAGCAGTTTTTTCAGACTTATCACTCTTTGGAATGGATACGGCTGAAATACTTTCCGAAGCAGAAAGATTGGCATATTGCCGCACTGTATTTGTACCTGTAGACCATTCTGAAATACTTAAGCAGATCGAAGTATCTTCCGAGTGAGAGCTGTGTGTGCATTTCTTTTGTGGCAGGCCTATTTTAACAGTACCATCTAAATCCGTGCCAAAAGAACTGGTTTCTTCCTCTGAATGGCTACTATGGCTACACCTTTTACACGCTCCTGAACTTCCAACACTAAGTTTAGCCACTGCCCGAACAGTATCTTCTGCATTAGTTTGTGAAAGCATGTCATCAATAGATGTGTCAGAATTATTAGAGCCAAAAGAAAATTTATGAGTACCTATTTTTGACAGACTTTTATCAAAATCAGGTGAAAGAGACTTACTGTCACCGGCTCCAAACACATCGTCAGTATATAAATGTTCTTCATCGTAAATTGGACTGTGGTTTGTTGGTGACTTTTGGGGTTGGCTTATAATAACTTTTTCTTCTACATTACTCTTTACAGTAAATGATTTGCTTTCAGTACGTGTGCAACATGCACCCATATCACCCATAAGACATGAAGCTTTGCTAATAGTACCACTCAAACATGATTTGTCATAGTTGGGAACTACACCTTTGTTAAGACATGTAAATTCGTCATGATTCTCCAACGGTTCAACCATGTAGCCCGATTTATCATAAGGAATGGGTTTAGACTTCGTCTGAAAATCTTCTGAAGTTTGTCCTGTGGATTTCTCCGATTTAGATTCTTGTATATCTCGCTCCAAATCTTCATCATTATTTAAAGTGTCGCTATCATCATCTGATCCTACATGGCATTTAGAGCTCTCTGATCGAATTGTAACTTTCATTGCTTGTTCTGGTTCGTTGCTCATATAATAAATATGAACTTTTTCAACAATAGGCGTTTCCAAAGTTCCAGAAACAAAAGAACTTAATTCATCATATTCACTGGATTTTTGTCTTGCCACTTCAGACAAAGCTGTCTTGGGCGAAACTGTTGGTGGTAATTCTGGTAATGGCCAATCTTCAGAATCTTGACTTTCACTTGCTGATGATTGTTTCAAGGGAGCTAAAAGATGGCTTCCTTCACGTTTCTTAGAATCAGCAGCATCTTCACCTATCTTGCTATTAAGTTTTTCTTTTTTATTAGATTCAGAATACATTTCGCTAATTTTCGATTGATCGATCGGAATGTCAGGCATTTCTGCTGATGTCCTTCGATCCGTATCAGATATATACGCAACATTGGCATTGCTTGGAGGATCTGAACTGAGGCTTGCTTGGTGATCACTAGAATTTAAAGATTCCTCGTTTATGCTCTCGGATCTCGAACACGCCTTAGTAGAATCTTCATCTGCGCTAGTTTTTTCCGAAGCCGTACTGCGCTCTGAGATTCGAGATAAAGTGCGCCCAAAGTTTTGTCCATAACCAATAACGACATCAGGTGCTGATGTAGAAGACGTAGCAGGATAAAGGAAATTAACGGGAAAATCATTCAAATCGTCTGTAAAATCAGCTTCAGTGGAATCTTTTGAATTATTTGATGACAATGGTGGATTTTTCGAAAATGATTGAAAGTCATCTAACATTCTTTGATTATTATATTCAAAAACATCTTTGTTTACAGCTAAGCTTTCATATCCTTCGTGATCCTGAGGAATCCAAGCCTCTTCAATACTAGTGCTATTTTCACTACCAGAAGCTCCAAAAAATGGCCGCCAAGTTGGTTTTAATTCTTCCCCACGACGATACGCTTCACCTAAAGATCCCGATGTAGACTCAGTAGTCTCGAACGAACCTCTCGATTCAACGCTGAGCGAACCTTTTGAATCCATGCTTGATTTTGATGAGCTTTTTTGTTCATCAAGCCGTACCTTTCGCCTAGAGGACGAATCATCAACGCTAAGAGATCCTTTCGATGGCGTCGTTGTTGTTGTAGTGTCCATACTTGATTTTGAAGAACTCTTTTGGTCGGTGTCTTTCAACGCTCTTTTCTTCATTAGCTCCCGTTCAAAGGAAGAGGTTATAACGTTACCATCGTCATCAAAATCAACCGTCATATTTTGATCTTCTTGAGATATTGTAATAGCAATTTTAGTTTTCTTTACAGTTTTTTGCAAATCTTTTTTAATATCAGACGCTTTAGATGCCGCTGAGTGGCTTGACTCTGATTCCTCAACCACACATTTTCCTATTTTGTCTAAGGCACTCTTTCTTTGATTTGGCTTTGAAAGTTGTTCTACAGTCTTATGAATACTTTCAGAACTTGAATCTGAATCAGAAGGCGCTTTTAGTGAGTCTACCTGCCCTTGTTTTTCCAAAGTGGGAGTGGGAGATTTTCTAGTGCCGTACTTTGAAGGACTTCTTGGACTTTCCATACGGCCTATCTCAGGAATGGGGGACGGGGATTTAGAGTTTGATTTCGAATGTTCGCTTGATAGCGTGTGCTGAGACAACAAATGTTCTTCACCATATTCCATAGCTTGTTTCAGCTCTTCGAGACATTCTCTATCTTTTTTATTAAGTTTTTCAATATCTTGAGATATACCCAAAGGTCTTGCAATAGAACAACTCACACTTGATTCGTCATCGATCGAGCTCCCTTTCATGTTAGCACTCGAAGGACTTACATCTTTTTCTATGCTTGTCCAAGAAGTGGACTCCGAACTTCGGGAGCGTTCTGCGCTTAGCTTAAGCAGCTCTGTACGTCTTGACTTAGTCGGCAAAAGTGTTTTTTGTTCATTCTTTTGATCCGTGGGTGATATATCATTTGCGCTTCCAGAACTACCATTGTGATCGCCACATTCAGATTTATGAGTCGATTTTGAAGTACTAGAATCAATAAATGGAAGATTCTCAATAGTGGGGCTGTTTTCTTGAGGTGGAGTTACAATTATTCTGTTTTTGTTTTTAAACTTTAATCCTAAATCTAATGATTTGGATAAATCTTTGAGTTTTAATTCACCTTCTGATTCACTTTCAAGTAATAATTGTGACATAGATTCATGTTTCAAAAATTCAGCTAGACTTGCAGAAGACTCTTCAAATGTACTTTGCGCTTCTATGGCTTTATTAGTTTTAGGTGTATCTGAAACTGGTAGATCTGTATCCGCCGTTAGCTCATCACAATGCTCAGTCATTCCTGACACTGTATCATCACTTTTGCCTCGGTGCAATTTTGTCAACTTTTCTTTTTTAGAAGTTAGGTCTTGATCTGATGAACTATCGGCATCTATAAAAGGCAAAGAAATACCAAGCATATTACTATCATCTGACATTTTTAATTCGCTAACTTCAGTGATAGATTCTTCTTCGCTCAATAAACGTGTTACTTCTGGCTTCTTTTCCTCTAATAACATTTGCAAATCTTGACTACTCTTGCTTTCATGAAGCTCTGACTGTCTTTGCTTGTTATATAATTCGATTTTTCTTCGTTCCATTATTACCGTTTGAGTATCATTTTCTATGACCGTGTGTTGGGAACTAGTTATCCATTCAATAGAAGAATCATCTTCAGTTTTTTCCTTATAGCTGTTAGTAGGAGAAACTTCCTTTGTGTCTTGTTCTTGAATAGGAGTTTCTATATCTTCTTTTGCAGTTGGATGAACATCAACTGTAACAACTTCAAGTTTAAAATGTTTATCAGTATTTGCTTCTACAACAGACGCAGGAGTAACATAGTTTCGATCCAAGCTTTTGGATTTTACCTTCGCTTCCAAGTAAGGATCCACTTTTCTGTCCAAACTTTTTGATTTTACGCTGGGATGAACTTTCTCGTAAACAACTTTACCTTCAATTAGTTGCTTTATTTCTTGCTTCTTTGATAAAGTTTTAGGAGACTTTTGCAAACTCGCCAAATCGTCAAATTTATCTTCCAACGACTGACTAGTTTTATCATCCATACTTTTATTTATTTTATTGCTAGTTTTTGTCGTCTTTTGATCTTCAAAGCTTCTGCTTATTTTCCCAGCAAGTTTATTATCAAGCTTTTTTGGCGATTTCGCTATGAACACATGATCTTCAGCCTTACTATTTATTTTAGTTTCAATAATTATTTTGTCACCTTCTGTCTTTACCAATATTTTATCTTCAGGTGGTGGGAATGGAGGCAATGTATCCTTTACTGGACTAACCAGTGTTTTCGTTTGCTTTAATGCTGCTTCGAAGAGCATTTGTTGCTTTTCTATACGTTTCGCAATTTCTGTATCACTCTCTTCTTGAGATTTAGTTCTTTCCTTACTGGCTCCCCGCTTGACCTCCATTTTTTCTAACGATTTAGATTTTTCTTTACTCGCTTTTTTTACTGCTTGATCCAATTCTTGACTTTTAGCTCTCACCATATCTAAAGGCGGTACTGTCAAGAAATCAGGACGTTCTTTAAGTGAAGATGGTAATGATTTTTGAGTTTGAAGAGCTTTCACTTTTGTAGCATTTGTATCCAGTGAACCAGCCTTACTTAACTTACTAGTTTTTTGCTTTTCATCTGGTTTTGGTTTTAGTGTCAGTTTTTTCTTATCTTTTCTTTTGATTCTTTCAATGTCTGGTACTATTTGATCTTCACTCAAATCTGATAATTTACGAATACTCCCTCTCGGTGAGTTCAAGGATGAGGTCGGTGATCGTGAGGGTGATTTTGATAACGGAGAGCGAGATAAAGGCGACCTATTCATCGGGGATCTGGACGGTGATTTTGCTTTCGATAATATTTTAGTTATATCGTACTGTCGCTTAAATGAACGAGGCCTTCGCTGCTCAATTAAGTCCTCTAAAAGTTTCATTTCTTCACTATCTATCTGTACTGAACTTAGTAACACAGATGAGGAATCTGCGGCATGTTCTTCTTCCACTTCATCAATTTTATCAATGATATCTTTCTTAGGAATTCCAGTTTTTTGTAGTTTATCATCTATCAACGACTTCTCCTCTAGTATAATTTCTTCTTCGTTATCCTCGACGGTATCATCTTTTGACGAAAAAGCATTCATTGGCGGCAATCTATGCAATTGAATAACGGGTGTGTCTAAACTCTTAGCTCTACGACTAGATGTAGGTGACTCTTGAGCTTTTTGACGTTGTAGTGAAAATACCGAGCCTTCGGAGAGATTCAGTCGGGCATGAGCAAAAAGAATCGGAGTTCCACCAGTCTTACGAAGCATGGGTGAAATCAATTCATCGCGTAAACTCTTTTTTATATCAAGCTTACCCGAATCTTTCTTATCGACTTCACTTTTCTCTTCCGATGTAGTACGGATCCCAGTCACTTTTTGAATTTCCAAATCAACAAGTTGCTCATCATCTGATTTCAGGAACTCTGTGCTTTCTAATATGGGAGACGGAATATTTTCATTGTATTCCCAAGTAGAACTTTCTTTGCTGACTTGTTTTATTTCTGGTGCTTTAGGTATAATATCATCCTCTGAACTTGGAATAGAAATAGATCGTTCGGAAATTCGCCTTAGTTCAGTTGCATTACCGCACACGCTGTCTAATACCTGTGGGTTATATTTTGCTTCTAATTCAGCTAATTTTCGACATTGTGGTGGCGAACCTTCTATTTCGGTTGAGCTCATAGTTTGTCCTCTGTGCCAGGCACCCGATGTAATTTTATCATATTCATGTTGAAGTATAGGCTCCAAATCCTTTCGAGATTGTGGTGGCGAAAACTCTAATTTTGGTGCAGCTTCTGTAGTACCAAAAACATCATCAGAATCTACAC
The DNA here is from genome assembly GCA_923060345.2 of Erebia aethiops. Taxonomy (NCBI): domain Eukaryota; kingdom Metazoa; phylum Arthropoda; class Insecta; order Lepidoptera; family Nymphalidae; genus Erebia; species Erebia aethiops. The sequence continues at coordinate 26,576,343 of OV281084.1, read as the reverse complement.
TTTCGTCATCCGATGAGAACGATGTTATTCTTATTTTGTTGTTACTTTTATTTTTAACTTTACCACCTAATCCTTTTTTACCAGTACCGCGACCTTTAGGCAGTCTCTTAGCTGGTAATTTCTCTGATTTAGACTTAATATCCGCACGAAGCTTTTCAGCAGCTGTAAGAGGCTTTGGATCCTTACAAATTGGTGGCTGTTGAATATTTCGTCCGTTTATAGCAAATTTAATATCATGTGTATATTGTTGCTCTTGTCTCATACTATCGGTTTTCGAACTCGTAGCTGAATCGCTTTCTATTTGACTTAATTTCGAGTTAAGAGTCTCCAACAATGCAGAATCTAAACTTTTTGTAATATCTCGTTTTGGACTTGGTAAATGTTGTAATTGTCCGCTTTTATTTACTTCCAAAGTAACAGGATCAACCTTTGACAAATCAATGTTTTGCGTAAACAGAAAGTCACGATTTTCAACTTCCAAAAAGTTTGATATATGGTCAGATATTTGAATACTATTTCTCGGCGATTTTGGAGATTTTGGTGACTTAGGAGATTTTGGTGATTTAGGTGACTTGGGTGATTTCGGTGACTTTGGTGACTTAGGAGATTTTGGTGACCGAGGAGACTTAGGGTGATCGTGATATTTGCATCTCATGTGAGCGTTAACAAGATGGCGACCATTTTGCGGTGGTAATGTTATAATATCCGGTGGCTGCCTCTTATCCTCAAGAGGTGACGGAGCAGTCCCATTCATTATGTGTCTCTTATGCAAAACATAAGGAATGTCATAACTATCTTCAATCGATTTTTTATTGTCATTAAAGCCAGCTTTAAAGGCATCAAATTCTTTGAAGTAATTTTGTGGTAAATCAAATAGTGGTCTAACAATTTCGGAATGTCTAGCTGGCAATTCAAAGTGCGATCGCTTAGTTGCGATGGGTGGGGCACTAGGAATTTGCCGGAAAATATAATCTTCATCGCTAGATTCCGCCGGTGTTAAATCAATAGATTTTTGATGCATAAGAACATGTCTCCTTGAGTTTACACTACTAAATCGTGGTCTATTAGCCAAACTGTTGGGATCACTTTTAGTTCTTTCTACAGTTGGATGAATATATGGTACTGCAGTATCAGCCAGCCTACTACTAGAACTGGTATCGAGTATAAGTTTAGGGTTATACTCATCAAAATGTGTCTTAGCTATAAGTTCCTCTTTTAAATTTTCCTTTCTAATAATATGTGTGTAAACTTTACCTCTCATAGATTTATCAAAATCAGACAGAAGAATTGAAGAAGTACCAGATTGAATAGCGGCTGCTTTAGCTCTGTTCTTGGTATACTCAATACTGTCCATTGCCGGCAAAATTCGGACATTAACATCCGATTCATTTGACGATTCTTTGACAAGTAGCGAAGGCGGATTTTCTCTGCTCGTTGATCGCGTTAGTGATTCAATTTTTTCTTTGTCAAAGCTAAATACAGTATCCGATGATCGACGCCTTTGATAATTGTGCATTTTAATAGCTCTGTTATTATCAATTTCGGTTTCTAAGCCCGCAATTTTCTCGGGCCATATATGTGTTGTGCGCGGAACCATATCTTCATCTTCAGTTGACAATTCATCAGGTTTTTTCATTGGACTCAAATCAGAATATTGAGCATATTGATCGAGTTCAACATGTTGTAAGCTCGAAGAATGCAATGCGGTAGATTCTTTATGCTTGTTATTACTTGGAAATGTAGAGTATGGTGTAGGAATGTGATAGTAATTGGGCGAAGTAGCCAAATTAGCAATAAGGTCCTCATGAGATTTGTCAAATAGGGTCTTTTCTCTATATTCCGGCTTTTCCATACCTATGAAGGTCGATTGGGTGTCGTAAAAGTCTTTCTCAGAATCGGGACTAGACGAAGGGGATATCGGCTCGAAGGGATCAATGTAAGCACTCTGAATACTACTACGCCGCCTAATGTGCAAGTCTTCGGGTTCATACAAATTCTTTTTACAATCGTAATAGTCAGATTTGGAGTCTTGACTAGACGTTCTAGAACCCGACCTATCGGAACTTTTACTTTTAAGAGTTTCGCGAGATTTTTTACTATCGGTATGGTATACGCTGTCACGTGACTTTTTGCTAGATTCGGCACTACTCTTCGAAAGCTTAGAATCGTAAATATCGCTTTTTGATTCTTGGCTGGAGGTCCGAGAACCGAGAGTGCGTTTTATGTCTTTGTAGAAATTCCCGTCGGAGCGAACCGACAGTTTCTCCCGCGGGAGAATTCTCGGATCGTCGACGAGGAACGGATCCAACGGCAGATCGTTGTCGCTTTTATATTTGAGGCAAGAAATATTCAAATTCGCCTCTATGTCCTCGGCCTCGGAGAGGTGGGAGAGAGACCGGTCGTCGTCCGAGGCCATGTCGTTGCCCGAGTCGAGCGAGCAGGAGCGCGTGCGCGCGACCAGCGAGCGCGAGCGCACGCGCGCGTAGCGGCGCCGCTCCGAGCACTCGTCGTCCGAGCGCTCGACGAGCTCGTAGCTGTCGTGTGAGATGTCGTCTTGCGAGCCGGCGCGCGCGGCGGCGGGCGCGTCGAGCCGCGGCTCGCCACCGGCGCCGGGGAAGCTCGACGAGTAGGCGCGGCCGATGAGCTCGCGCTGCGCGTCCAGCGAGCCGCTCGCGCTCATGACGAAGGCGAGCGTGCGCGCGTCGTCGTAGCGCGTGACGGGCGAGTCGACGCGGCGCGGCCAGTGCGCGTCCAGACCGGCGTGCGCGGAGCGCGCGGCCGGGCGGCGCCGGGCGCGGCCGGCCTCGTCGAAGCTGAAGTCGCGCAGGTTGCGGCAGCTGGCGCTGCGGCGCCACGGCGGGCGGCGCGCGCGCGGCGGCGACGCCAGCTCGTCCAGCGCGAGCGAGCCGCCCGAGCGCGAGGAGCGCGACGACGCGGCCGAGTACATGTTGCTCTGCGAGAGCTCGTACTCGAGCCGCTCGGACGACTTGTTGAAGCTGGAGGACTGCTTGGCGAGCACGAAGTCCGGGTAGACGCTAAGGGGCGGGGAGCCGGCGGCGGGGCGCGTGGCAGTGGGTGTGTGGGTGCGCGTGTGGGTGTGCGTGTGAGTGAGCGTGTGGGTGCACGTGGCGGGGCGCGTCTGACCTGGCGTGCGCGGGCGCGCCGCACGAGGCGGCGGAGTGGGAGCGCGCGCGCGCCCACTGCCCTCCGCAAGCGTCCAGCACGGCGATGTCTGCGATACGACAACACGCCGATTAGTTTGATGGCGCGAACGACGACAGAAGTAGCATCAAAAATTCAAGCGATAGCTAAGGAGTCTTATAATAGTCGTCAACTCACCAACGGTGTCGTCGTCTGAGGAGGCAGAGGCGAATCCTCCGTAGGATGATGATTGACCTCCGCATGTGTCACCACCTCGGGGCCCGCCTATTGAACGATTTTAAATTACAAATATGCTAACAATTTTATTTCTTAAAGTAAGTATGTGTTAATGGTGCAATGAAAATGTATAACGTGCTAATAATGAGCAGTTTAAACCTTACTTTACATTAATATCCATTAATAAATAACATATCTAAAAAGCTTGCATGGTCAAAATGTTTTCTGAAGGATCTTGCAAAAGAAATGAAAAATATGCAGCATCTGTTATCGACAATTATTTCTAACTAGCTGACCCGGCGAACTTCGTACCGCCTTAGTATGCAAAATTAAATGTATATTTTTCAATATTTCTGAGAGATTTTCTTAATATTTTTTTCCGTAAGAACCTTCTCCTAATAATAACAAATACAACAAAAAAAGAATTAGTGAAATCGGTCCAGCCATTCACGCGTGATGCCGTGACCAAGGAAAACGGGTTTCATTTTTATATATATAGACTAGTTGATGCCCGCCACTTTGTCTGTGTGGAATAAATGCTTCCAATTCCCACGAGAACTGGATTTCCCGGGATAAAAAGTAGCATATGTCAGGTCCTCGACTACAGGTACCCATGCAAAAAAATCACGTCGATTCGTTGCCCTGTCACGGTTTTATTGAAGGACAAACTAACAAACTTACAAACCCACAAATAATCACACTTTCGCATGCAAATATGAAATTTGTAAAAATGGTTCATATGCAGAAGACAGTTAAAGATGAGTTTTGGGGAAAATTAGGAATGTTCAAGATAGACAATTTTGTGTAAAGCCCTTACTATTTGATTGCAGTACAGTTTTGTAAGCTGAAAAAAAAGAAAAATCAACGAAAAATATTCTTACAGACAAATAAAAAATAACTCACACTTTCTATTTTACTTTTATTAAAAATATCACTAAAGATACTTAAAAAAATACTACTAAGATAAGCTTAACTTCTGCGTAAAGACGTGCATGTACTCCAAAGAAATATTCATTCGGTATTAAAATATTTGTAAGCTACATGCAATAAACCAGCTATTAAAAGGGCATAGATAGAAAGCCGGTTTAAGTGTTAGACGTGTGGAAGAAGGTGAGGGTCTGTAATGGTAAGTCTCCGATGTCTTGCCCAAGCCGAAGCGTATTAATCGGCTATTGCAACAACCTTAGGCAGAAGCCGAAGCCGCAGGTTTTTAATAACGCTACGAATCTAAATTCAGTTCAAGATTGGCTAAAATTTAATAAAACAATGTTTTTTTATGGTTTATGTTGACTGTTGGCTGATGGTTTGAATTACTACTGGCGCCCCCCGCGCCACGCATCTTCTATTGCGCTCTCGCGCATTCGTAACAGTTCGTTCAATTTGGGCGCTTGCCAACCGATGCTTGTAAATTGCGTGGGTGGACAGTTGGGGGTTTGACTGCCTCGTTGGCTTAGTGGTTAGCATGTTCGACTGCGGCCGAGGACGTCCCGGGTTCGAGTCCCGGGTCGGACTATAATTACATATTGGGTTTTTCAGACTAGAAATTCTTCTCAGTACTAGCCCGGAGTTAGAAAGTTGGCGGTGTGAACCCCGTTCCTCAGAGAGCACGTTAAGCCCGGTAATTATCACTAACGTGATAATAGTCGTTAACGCCACGCTGCTTCAATGCGGTTTGGTGAAACCGCATTGAAACAGCGTGGTGAGTGTAAGCTCTAATAGGTATGATGACTGATTTTGAAAAATGGTCAGATTATGTTCGGAAGTATCTACTATTTCGAAAAAATATCTTATTTCAGCAGAAAAATAAGGTTTGGTAGATAATATTGGCATTTGAAATTTAAATTTTAAAATTCAAGCCAAAACGCTCCCCGGTGTCATGGCGTTGTTTGTGACGTCACTATTATTTTTACCAATGTACTCTGTGCAGTAAGCAATAGTGTGATTGTCAAAGCTCGAAAACAAACCATTGTGACGTCATTCGCTTCTTGGTGTTTTAACCAATATGGCGGATTGCTGTATTTTATAATTTTATTATATAAATACGTTTTTTATAATCCATGAATCCTATTTCATTAGATAAATTCATAATTTCATTGATTCTTGGTTACTGTCATCATGCCTATTCCCTCTCTCCTATGAGAGCCTGTGCCCAGCAGTGGGACGTTAATGGTGTGTAGTGGTGGTGGTGGACAGTTCCGCACCTTGTCCCTCGTGGACGCCAGGGCGGTAGCTGGTGGGTGTGGGCGAACGCAGCCGCGGCGCGCCGCCGCACGCGCCTCCTCCGCCGAGTAGCCCTTCATCATAAGAGAGGCCTCCAGGTAGTGAGGTTGCTTGTCCCACTCCAGGGAAATCGCTGCGAACAACATCAATCGTTTAACAAAATGGTTCTCAGGTGTACGCCTGTCATAATTAGCTAACGACAAAAAATATTGAAGAATTTTACAAATACAGGAAGCCCTTATAACGTCTGGCATCAGGTTACCCTATTAGTTGTCCTGTATCCCAGACTCAGTGGCATGAACAGTATTCGGAGCGAGGGTAGACATTGGTTAGATAGGTAGTTTTTTTTTAAATATTAGTAGTATTTTCAAGATAATGATTTTTGCATAATTTTATTTTATTTTTATTTAGATAACACACATGATGAAAAATAAGCACGGATTTTTTTAAACTAGAGTAAGCAATGCGTTTATGCCTCTATGTCGTACACGCCACTGCGTTGTACCACTTAATAACCACGTTTTATATAACAAAGCCCGTAATACCGTACGTACCGTGCGACAGTCGCCTGTTATAGTGATGTAGCCTATGCAACGGCATTAGCAGCAGACACGTAAGAGACAAGGGCGCGGGCGGTCGAACGCCCTCTCTACTAGATCCACCATTGCTCCAATTTGCTGAATGTACTCATTGTACCACTTAATAAACACGTTTTATCTAACAAAGCACGTGATACCGTACGTACCGTGCGACAGGCTGTAGTGATATAGCTAAGCATCGGCCTTAGCAGCAGACACGTTAGAGGTAAGAGAGCGGCGCGGTCGAACGCCCTCTCTACTAGAGCCATCATTGCTCCCACTCGTTGTACCCCCTTAATAAACACGTTTTATCTAACAAAGCACGTGATACCGTACGTACCGTGCGACAGGCTGTAGTGATATAGCTAAGCATCGGCCTTAGCAGCAGACACGTTAGAGGTAAGAGAGCGGCGCGGTCGAACGCCCTCTCTACTAGAGCCATCATTGCTCCCACTCGTTGTACCCCCTTAATAAACACGTTTTATAGCACGTGATACCGTACGTACCGTGCGACAGTTTTCTGTAGTGATGTCTATGTAACGGTCTTAACAGCAAACACGTAAGAGGCAAGGGCCCTCTCCACTAGATCCACAATTGCTCCCATTTGCTGAATGCACTCGTTGTACCCCTTAATGAACACGTCTTTTCTAACAAAGCCCGTGATACCGTGCGACAGTCTGCAGTGATGTAGCCTATGCAGCCGCCGTAGCAGCAGATACGTAAGAGGCAAGGGCTCCTACTACTCTCTCCCATTCTCTCTCTCTCTCTCTCTCTCTCTCTACTAGAGCCACCATTGCTCCCACTTGCTGAAATTCCTAGTGTAGCGGTGAAGCGGTGTACGTACCGTCGGAGCCGGGCGGCAGCGGCAGCAGCGGGTGCGCGGACACGCTGGCGTTGAGCGCGGGCGCGGACACGTTGCCGCGCGACGAGCCCGCCGAGCGCGACGCGCGAAACGAGCCCGACCTGCGACATCGGACAGAGGATGGTCACCACACCAGCTTCTGCTCACGCACACGCCCCTACTAACCTAACCTCACCTAACCCATACCAAGTCTGATACACCCATTTAACTTAATCCTACCTAACCCAACGATCTGACCTAACCTCGCCTAAACCAAAAATCTAACCTAATCTAACCAACTGAACAAACATCTAACCAAACAATTTAACATTACAGACTGACCCCCCGTGTCTAAACATTTCTTTTTCTAACCTAACCAAACCTTACTAGTCCCAGCGACCTAACCTTGCTACTTCCTCGGACTTGTTATAAGGAAATTCGATATTCAGATCTAGATAATTGATCTTAAAAAGACATACTTTTCTTATACTTAAATAGTATGTTGGTGAATATCAACAATACAATGTCACATTATACGTCAGTAAGTTGAAAATAATGGGTTTCCAACAATTGCCACTATAATCTATATATATAAAAATGAAACCCGTTTTCCTTGGTCACGGCATCACGCGTGAATGGCTGGACCGATTTCACTAATTCTTTTTTTGTTGTATTTGTTATTATTAGGAGAAGGTTCTTACGGATAAAATATTAAGAAAATCTCTCGGAAATATTGAAAAATATACATTTAATTTTGCATACTAAGGCGGTACGAAGTTCGCCGGGTCAGCTAGTTTTAATATATATTTATTTTTTATCAGGATTTTTAAAATATATATTGATGAGAGATAAAAACTACGCCTGACAAAGCATACACTTATGCATCGAATTTCTCAAAAATCCAGATGTATAAAAATGAAATGAATTGCTAATTAATCAATTCAATGAAAAATTCGCGAATAAAAAACTAATATTCGAAACAAAATCGTCCAGCAACAGATATCGGAAAGTGCAATGTGTATATCGTGGAGTAAATAGAAAAAAGTCTAAAATAAGAAACATTGATCAAAAAATCTAGCGAATGACTGACGGATTCAAGACTCAAATAAAACGGGGAGGGGTAACGACAATAACAAAAATGTGCATGTGTTGATAGTTGTTAAGTAAATAATTAATTCTAAAATATCGAAAGCGTCACGGGGATACCACGAGCGTGGCGCTGTATTAAGAGACAGATTGTACCAATTTGTGGGGAGTTACTGAATGTAACTGTTCGTTTCCATTAGCAAAACCGAGGAGCCGTGAAGTATCGAACGAGTGTACCATCCTCCGACCGATAGTCAGCGTCTACATTTCATTCGTATTTTTTGGAAGAAGCGAAAGTCTCAACGTATACAGCGCATGCTCGAGAATGCTAAGTCGCCACTGTTTTACACCACCCCGCTCACAGATAGCGCACAGCATTCGAATATGGACTTTTAACCTCCTGCAAGGTTTTGTAAGGACGCTTAGCGAAGGATATGTGTTAAAGAAACCCTCAACGCGCTTTAAAAATTAACTGATCCCATTGGTAGATTTCAGGCACATTTCTCGCTAAACATCCTTGTTCCAAACACAATCAAAGCCGTGTTCTGTGGGCATCATCTATGACCAAGAAATTGCTTCGTTTTGGATCACTGACTATGAGATCTATAGAGCGAACATTGACTTTGCTTAGGCTTAAGACATCGTTAAAACGAGACAGATTTATGTTACTCACATAAGTCCCTCTCCTTTTAACTCTAAGATCTATAGAACTCAGCATAAGTCAAGCCACGAGGAGTCGACTAATTTCTTGCCATTGATAAAATGTATCTTAAGAACACTAAATAAAGTCCACATTTGAATGGCGACTTGTGTGCTGAGCGTGAGCGGTGCGGTGCTAATAAGGGTCGACCGTAATCACCATTGATACAGAATACAAAACCATTCGAAGCCTTCCCTCTAACCGGTACTAATATTATGTTATAAGGGGTTTTATGTAACATGCAACTTCTGTTTTCTTTATTCGAATGTTTGTCAATACAACCCATACACAACCAAAAGCTAGTGACCCCCAGCCCATGCGATAGTACAAGTATTCCAGCATATAAATCTAAGCAAATTACACCTTAATAATATTAATTTTAATTCTATATAATATGATATATATAGAGTTATTACTATAGCAGCTATAGACTACAAATAGGAACCAAAACTCCACTATTTCACTTATCAAACAGTTTTGTTTCTAATCGCTTATTACGACGACTTATTGTAAAAAAATGGCTTACTTATCTATCTGTAAATTGAGAATATTGCAAAAGAAGGAACACAGAAGTAATAGCGAATCTGTTTAAATCAAAAACAACAACATTTAAGATGACGACAAAAATAGAAAAAAGACTTGAATTTTCAAATGGCTATTTTAAAATTTTGTAAAAAAAAAATGGCGAACACGCAAAAGCTTTGAAGCCTTTATAGCTGCAGATATTATATTGTATTCACATTAAAACAGATTAACTACATGTAGGTAAAGTATGAGTATCCACTATGTTCAGGGCTTACTCTCCTTTCATTATAGCCACAGATTAATTAATAAGTTACGTAAGAGTTACCAATCCAGTAAAACAGAATTTATAAAACTTACATTAATGTCTTTAAAAGCTGTATTACACTTTGTGAAGTAAAAAGTGCAAGGGTGAAGTGATTAGTTAACATAATATTTCATTAAGTGTAAAGTAAACGTTCAAACAGAGTGATCCTTGCAGGTTGTCTTTAATCACTTTAAAGACACTCTTACTCCACACTTAACAGCGTGATTTTAATCCCTTCGACCGCAACCCAATCAACCGTGTTCACAGCTATCTAACACTCTCGCAAATACAGTGGAAACCCAGCTTTAGATCTAACTACGAGCAAATAATAAGGCCTTAAAATAAAGTTCAATATTTTATAGCTAGTAAAAACTAAAGGCGATTGGAAAGCATGCATCAATGTAATCTACTTCTGCACTCGTACTATCACCTCTACATGACTTGTGGTTCACATACCTCTGGAATGTCTGCCGTTTCACATAGTTGTCTCTGACGAACTCGACGATCTGCTTCTGAGTTTTGCCGCTATACCTGCAACAGAATTAATATTTGTCTGTTACATCGACAAATCTATTATTTTATAATATTATAAATGCGAAAGTTTGGATCGATGGATGTTTGTTACTCAAACACGACAGAACGGCTGAACGGATCTAGATGAATTTTAGATTATAGTCTGGAATAACACGACAACCAAAAAAACCTCAATCCACGTGGAAGAAACTATACTAAAAAGCTCTACGATAACACATCCACACTCAGCGATCAAACTAACCTCACTGTCCCTTAATCTCTTACAAGCTAAAAGAGACATAAACCTGGTTTTTTGTCTGGGCAAACTCCGCTAGTTGCTACCTATTGCTATGTTCTGCGATTCTAAAGCAATCCACTTCTTCCAGAAGTTTCTTCCACTTCAAAACTCTTTCCACTGTTTAAAAGACACCTTTCCAGCTTTTCAGTAGACAGGTCCTTTTAAAGCCTCCTTCATGACGGACTATATCAGTTAGAAAGATTACCTGAAGAAAGACTGTCGTGACAATGGTGCAGTGGAAGAAGACGTGGTTCTCTACACACTTTTTCCAGAAGCTCCTTTTAACTTAGTCCTCTTACATGTGTCAGCTTTGTGTTTAAAGTTGAATTGAATTTTTAGAAAATATAAAAGATTGTGTATTTGTTTATTGACGAAGGTTTAATTAAGTTGATATTTGACTCATTCGATGTAATTCACTCGGTCAGTTTGTTGGCGGGGATACGCCATATTGGTATAATTCGCATAAATACGAATATTTTGACTTTGTTGAGTTAGTCTCCTGCCGGCAGACTCAGCGATTATTGAATGCTTTTGTGTTTAGATCGCAATTTGTTTTAGAGCTTAGCAGTAGCAACTGCAGCCTGATCAAATGATTAATTTGTTGTTGTTGTGATGCTTTGGCCAAGTTTTTATAATTGACTGTTTACATTAAATCTCTCGTGAAACCACTACACGTTTAACCATTTATTCGTGCACGTTTTAAAGAGAGTACAAACATATCTTTAAAGTAATTTTAATTATTCACCCACTTCTGGAATTATGCTTACACATGTTGTGGCCTTTACAGAAGTCAATAATGAAGGTAATAAGGGTGAAGGGTTACCTGAAGGAAGATCCTCGCGACATGACCCTGGTCTTATGTCGCGGCAGGCGCGGCACACTGGTACAATGGAAGACGCTTTGGTTCTCCTTGCAATTCTTCCAGAAGCTCCTTCTAACTTACTCCTCTTACATGTTGTGGCCTTTACAGAAGTCAATAATGAAGGTAATAAGGGTGAAGGGTTACCTGAAGGAAGATCCTCGCGACATGACCCTGGTCTTGTGTCGCGGCAGGCGCGGCACACTGGTGCAGCGGAAGAAGCCGTGGTTCTCTACGCACTTCTTCCAGAAGTTCTTGCATTCGTTGCGACCCTCGAAGAAGAATTCGACCACATCGCGAAAGTGACCCTGTTCCAACAAAATTTATTAATCAAAGCAATAGTTCTTTGGACAAAATTCTGGTCACTGCAGGCATTAGTGATAATAAACCAACATCAACTGAGAGCATGTTCTCTTGAAACTCGAGTACCTGTTCTTAGCTGATGTTGGTTTATAGATACAGGTCTCAGTCATTCGCAAACGTAATCGAATGGGTCGACAATCCGGAATCTCATGAGCCCACAATAACAGTTCCTTGTATAATAATATCAATCCACAAGCATCCATGCTAATTTTATAAATGCGAAAGTGTGTGTCTGCTTCGCTTTCAAGTCTTTTTTTCAATCTTATTAACCGATTTTGATGAAATTTAGTGCAGACAAGGGTTGCACCCTAGGGAAAGACTTGTAAGTATATGTACGTATAATATGTAATTGTATATTTAAGCTATATTATGGTGTGTATATGTATTATAATTATTAGTTTATAATATAATATTTAGTTATGCATTGTGATAAAAATGAAACACTCACTAGTATAAAACACGTTATTTTACTCGTTTTAACTACAAAAAGAACTCAATGTATGGAAATAAACAATTAGTCTTATGCAATTGATGGTGTGACATTATAGCGCGACTTAATTACAAGCAACGCCATCTATTTTGAGATAGGGAACTATATGTCTTAATTCGTACTGCAGAACTATTTTTAACATACCGCCCACCAAGGACTTAGTCCTTCAAACCGTATCAAAGCAATAAAAATAGTTCACAATATTTCAAGTTAAGTATATCATACAGCATATAGCATAAAACCGCCCACCGTGATATAAGGTAACTTGTCCATTGAAACAGGTGGACATTGTAAAAGTAAACACGCGAAATCTAAATAACAATGGAATTAAACAACCATCTCGTAAAGATTAACAAAGATTAAGTAGAATCTCGCACGTTTAACAATCTTAGTTCAGTTAATATAAAGTTTAATATTGCTCTAGTTGTTATAATTTATAAGCTCATACAAATCAAAGTAGAATTACACTCTCTTTATATAAACGTTAACTTACAACAAACCAAACATGAAGAGTTAAAATTTAATACTCATTTTAGCGGAACAACCGCCCACCGTGGCAATGTGACTCGAGCTTCTGCGATTCAGGTTAACCGAAATCTTATTCATTGGACGTTTGAAGAAACATCGGCTAAATTTAAACTTAACGACTCGTATCACATTATCACATTCAGTATGTTGGTCTATAAAATTGTCTAATATCAAAACAAAAACACAAGTAAGAATAATTAAAATGTTAACAGTTAAATGTTACTATATCTCCAATGTGAATTCTAATACACTATTTAGTTTGTTGGTTAAATTGTTCAAAACTATGAACGACAGAGTTTTTATTCCAAAATGAGTTAACAAATCGAATTATGTTCGATCTGTCTAAATCTGTTACACTTCGATCAGAATAGTTTATTTCACTAATATTTAACAACGACTGAATATGGCCAGGTGTTAATGGGAGAGGGTCATCTGGGTTATGTCCCAGGACTGATAAAAGTTGCAAATTTAAATATGCTTCCACTTGTGTACAAACCCCGATGACTCTTCTCACATGAGCTTTAACATGTCCTGTGCCTTTCTCGCGTGCTCCTGATATCCGATATTTGTATTTCGTAAAACCCTGCTCAACATTGTCAACGATGATCTTTCTGATCTTACCATTGACTGGTAAAATAGTAGTGTATTCTTCCTCGCAGCTCTCTTCAAATTTACTCGGTTCTTCATCTATGTTTTGTCTATAAATGTTTTTTAAATTACTATCTCGTTTTAATAGTAAATTAGTTCTTCTCTTCCTATATTTGTGGTAGTTCACCCGCTTCTCCATTTCTCTGTAATTTTCGTAGTAATATCGATTAGTTTTCTCTTCTATTAGTATGTGTTTGTATTCCTCTCGTTTTATTGCACTATCAGTGTACATGATGAATGCTGGTTGTTTGTGAAGGTGAAACGATAACGTAGTGAAAAAGTTATTCCACAAAGTTCTCAAAAAGATATCGATTTCAACTGCTCTCGTACTACTCAATGTAGTGTTTTTCTCGTTGCTATATTCGTTAGCGAGGGTAGTATTTGTTCTCTGTTGGGTCTCTAACGAATATAGTTTTCTCGTATTAATGTCCCATAAATATGTTAGTTAGTGAAGTTGAAACGATAACGTAGTGGAAGAGTTAGTCCACAAAATTCTCAAAAAGGTATCGAATTCAACTGCTCTCGTACTACCAACTGTAGTGTATTTCTCGTTGTTATAGTCGTTAGCGAGTGTAGTATTGGTTCTCAGTTGTCTCTCTAACGAATACAGTTTTCTCGTATCAATGTCCCATGAATTACCATATCGACATTGCTGCTCAGTAGCTTTAAACGGTAGTTGCATTATTAACTTTCCGTTATCTCGTATAGTAGTTTTCTTTTCACGTAGTTTTTCTCTCTTCTCTAGTATCTCTTCACTTAGTTTCTCTTCTCTAGTTGATTTTCTCTCAGAAGTTTTAAGCTCGTTCTGTGTCTCCCAGTTTCGCAATAACCCGTCTTCCTTTACTCTAACATGTAAACTAGTAATAGTTTCACTATTTAAATCTTTTGACACTCTTCCAGATACAATCCAGCCAAATATCGTGTTCTGCGCTATTAAATTTCCCTTCGGACTCTTCTTACATCCACTCAGTAGTATTTCTCCATACACTTCAGCACCCAGTAATACGTCAACTCTTCCAGGCGTTGTAAATCCAGGATCAGCGAGAGGTAAGTTTTTCAGCTCCAGCCAATCAGGGATATGTACTTCATGCGAAGGCAACATAGAGGTAAGTGATTTAAGCACGTAAGCATTAACAGTTATATTTTTTCCAGGTTCGTAACGCGACTCGACTTCAATCCTAACACTATGTTTTACATTCAACTGACCATCTCCCAAACCACACACCTTACCATTCACATTAGTACGCTTAAAACCTAGTAATTTTACAGTTTCTTCACTAACAAAAGAGGCTTGAGACCCCTGGTCTATCAACGCTCTAAGATTACAAGAACCGGTTGTAGACGTAGTTTTTATCACGGCAGTAGCTAACAACACGTTATTAGTTCTCATATCACCACTTGAAAAGTTGGCTACGATCGTTGTTTCATTTGTGGACGGAGTCACTTCACTAGTAGATTGATCTACCTGTTTCTCATTATCTCTTGTTGCATCAAACGCTTGCTTATCGTCTTTCTCGAAATGGATCATCGTGTGGTGCTTCCGACGGCACCGGCGACAAGAAGTTCTCTGGAAGCACTTAAATACAGGATGTGTAGGGGACAGGCAATTGTAGCATAGCTTCTTCGTTTGTGCTATCTTCTGTCTCTCCAGTACAGGTAACTTCTTAAATTCAGCACAGTGATAAATGAAATGTGAACCATCACACATCGTGCATGTCTGTTCAGTATTACTCGTTTTATCTTCTACAGCAGTATGAAATGCTTTAGTTTTAATTACTTGTGTGACGTTCTTCTGTTGTGTTGGCTTAGTTGTTTGTTTACTATCAATCATCTCTATACTTCTAAATCTTGTTTCTAAAAATGTTTCCAATTGTGTCCATTTAGGTAGCTCGTCTGATGCAACACTCACTTCCTTTTCCCATTGTCGGTGAGACTCATGATCCAGTTTAGAAACCACTAAATGAATAATCATAGCGTCCCACTGCTCTGTTTTAATGTTAAGATTATTAAGTGCTTTCAAACAAGAGGTTGTAGTATCTAGTAAAAGTCTGATAGCACTCGCAGATTCATTCTGTATAGTTTTCTGTCCAAATAAAATCTTCATAATTGCATTACAGTTATATCTCTTATTGTTATAGCGTTTAGTTAATTGTTCCCAGGCTTCCATGTAATTAGCAGCTGTTGTAGGAAAATTTCTCAATAACATCTCAGGTTCTCCTGATAAGTTGGATTTTAAGTAGTGTAGCTTTTGGACTGGCGTTAGTGCACTATTCTCATGTATGAGTGAGACAAACATGTCAAAAAAAGATTGCCACTCAGTATATTTTCCAGAGAATTTTGGAAGTTCAATTCTAGGTAATTTCACCTCTAAGCTGTTAATATTTGCAACTGCAGTCGTACTCGTAGCTGCCTTTGTTGTCATGGTGGTTGGATTTGTTAGTGCAATATACTCCTTCAGAAGCGCTTTATATTGTAAAAAATATTCTTGAAAATTGTCCTGCATGTCCTCTCTAAAATATAGTAACTGTAGTGTTTGCTCTGATGTAGCTTTTGCAACAATTTCCAAATGATTGTGATTAAAAGCGTCCTCTAATTTATCCAACGCTTCCATTCTAGCAGTCAAATAACTATATTTCGACCGCATCTCTTGATTAGCTTTCTTAAGGTTGCGTTCAGCTTTTCTTAACTGATCAAACAATTCTTGTTGACCTTTTATTAGGCTTGCTAACTCCATGTTGGATGCAAGTAGTATAAATGAATGCGTTTAAAAAGTAAAGAAATCTTCCAAATAAATGTTCACTAAATGTTTGTAAAATCTCCACGAAGTGTTGTATATATGTTCACGTAAAAGTGCAAAAAGTTTCTCTTTAAAGTTCAAAAATAAAGTCCAAAATAGTTCACAAGTTGATTCAAAAGTTCACAAAAAGTTCCAAAATGTTTTGAGTAAAATGTCCAATTTGTGTTCACCAAGGTTCATCAAAACATTAACAAATGTATGTCTTCTTGCTTTTAAAACTCAAAATCTCCAAGTCTATTGTATATGAACAAAAAATGCTAAGTCAAACACGCCGGATTTTTTCTATGTCCATTAGAATAAAATCTTGAAAATTTTACAAGTCGAAGACACCAATGACCGGAATTTTTCTAAGTCCGCCGTAGTATGAAACTTGAAAATTTTACAAGTCGATGACACGTGTGAGCAAAATTTTTCTAAGTCCATAGAATAAAATCACGAAAAAATTACAAGTCCACAGCACTGTTATGTTTCTAAGTTTATGGAATAAATTCACGAATATTTTACAAGTGTTTTGAACTATCTCGATAATTTTTCTAAGTCTTTGACATGAACTCGAATTTTTTACAAGTCTTTTAAATGCACTTCCATTTTTAAAGTTAATTTACTCACGGTTTTAGGGTCCATTTTACCTTAACTTTTCACTTGTATCACTTCACTATTTTTTGCACTTTAACTCACTTATTCCTTACTCCCGGGTTTCGGCACCATGATAAAAATGAAACACTCACTAGTATAAAACACGTTATTTTACTCGTTTTAACTACAAAAAGAACTCAATGTATGGAAATAAACAATTAGTCTTATGCAATTGATGGTGTGACATTATAGCGCGACTTAATTACAAGCAACGCCATCTATTTTGAGATAGGGAACTATATGTCTTAATTCGTACTGCAGAACTATTTTTAACACATTGTATGTATTAAGATATTTGTGTATTGTTGTCTATGTATTGTTATGTAATTTTTTGTATGTAGTATTAGTATTATTTTGCGCCACCTGCAGCCTCCAATCCCTGTGTTCTCCTAATAAGGTTGCCTGGAAGAAATTGCTACTTAGCAATAAGGCCGTCCTTTGTACTTCTTTGTTTTATTTTATGTTTACTGTAATTTACTTTTGTTATATTGTGTGGTACAAATAAAGAGTTTAATAATAATAATAAAAAAGACATAGGGTACTTTAGACTATACTATATAAGCCGGAAAGTAAAGAAGTTCCGTGGGATTTAAACAAAACCACGCGGACGAAGGCGCGGATATCATCTTGTATTACACAAAAACCACATCGTTTTAAGCATAGGGGCAGTCAGTACAATATTTTGGTGACTGCAAGATAGTAATTCACATTTAAGGTGCCCAATTTCGCAAATTCACTTTCAGAGTTTTAGTTATTACTCACATATCCCTCCGAGTGCAGTTTGATGAGGAAGCGTTTCCTCTTGAAGGATATCTTCCTGATTTTGGCCCAACTGAAGGTGTTGATTTTGGTGAAGTGCTGGAACACCACAATGCCCAAGTGGGCCACAGCCAGGTTTAGTGGTACGCCTTCGTGGTCCTTTGCCGCATGCATTTTTATACCTGCAATGGGAACGTGAATGCTATTTTGCTTCATTGATTTCTTTAAATCCGAAGGATTACACACAATTACCTGCACCATTTAACATGTTCTATTTTATGATAAAATGACGATTTATGATGAAATGAATGGTTGTTTTAAGTTTTGGTAAATCTTTTAGGTTAGGCGGTTTTATTAAAGGTAAGGTACTTTGTAAAATCCGGAACGAGGAAATTCGTAACAGAACTAGTGACCGACATAGCTCTGAGGATTAGCAGGCTGTAGTGGCAGTGGGCGGGTCATATCTGTCGCAGAACCGATGGCCGTCGGGGCAGACGTGTTCTGGGAGTGGAGACCGCAAGCGCAGTATAGGACGGACGACCGCTCGCTGGTCCGATGACCTAAAGAAGGTGGCCGGAAACGGGTGGATGAGGAAGGCAGAGGACCGTGTTTGGTTGCGCGCTCTCGAAAAGGCCTATTTCCAGTAGTGGATGTATACAGGCTGATGGATGGATGGAAGGTACTTTGTACTGTAGGTTTAGTTGACCAAATGAAGAAAACATCAAGTTTTTTTTTGTGTATTCCAATACCCAACTACTTAGTAACTATTGAAACATGTGTATGTAGTATCAAACTCACCATATAATTCACATCTTCTCGCAGTTTCTAATAAATTCAAATCTGCCTCCGCTGGGCTTTGACCTCTGTAACAATTAATAATATATTTGTGAAGACCGAATAAACACTCTCAGGGCTGTATGGATAGTTGATGAAAAAGCCACCCTTAGTTGAGTCGTATGCGGAAGGATCTGGGAGTCCAACGCAATATACCCTTTTCCACTTTATGATTAGTGGACCCTCAGCAATTTGAAATACGACACTGAGGATAAACTTACATGTGTTTCTTGTGGTTCTCCATAATCCGCCGCTCAGACTCGAGGTCTTGTCCGGGGAAGAACTTGTACCCGCTGAGGTACGTGTGGTCCGGATAGTCTTCTGGCACGAAGTCGCCGCATTCCGCTGTAGAGAGAAAGTGATGTTTGAATTTGGCTTAACTAACCCACCAGGCCTATATCCAGTAGTGGATGCATAAAGGCTGATGGATAGATGGATGGAAGTGGAACCCTATCAGGTAGGGTCACACATACACCAACGAACCACACACTGAGAAAAATTTTCATCACAAATACCGTGAATTCACATCAAGCACGGAGCATACTGATATCACCAAAAAGTACGAAGATGCTACTGCTCCTGCTGATAATTGTGTATTATGATGACGTGTCACCATTGCTGTAACCTGATGCGTATACAGTATTTAGTGATTTCCTTGTATTTTTCCTACTATTTAAGTGAGCCTTCCTCATAACGCGAATTATTCCTATTATTCATCGTACCATTCATTTATGCTTTCCTCTTAGCTCGAATTATTTCCTATTGTTTTTCCTACTATTCATCTATGATTTCCTTTCGTCTCAGGTTATTTCCTATTATTTGTGCTCTTATTTATCTATGCCTTCCTCTCATTTCAGGTTATTTCCTATTATTTGTCCTAGTATTTATCTATGACTTCCTCTCATCTCAGGTAATTACCTATTCTTTTTCCTACTATTTATCTATGCTTTCCTCTCATCTCAGGTTATTTCCTATTATTTTTCCTACCATTTATCTATGCCTTCCTCTCTCCTCAGGTTATTTCCTATTATTTTTCCTACTATTTATTATGCTTTCCTCTCATCTCAGGTTATTCCTGTTATTTGTCCTGATATTTTAAATGCTTTCCTCGCATCTCAAGTTATTTCCTATTATTTTTCCTACTATTTATTATGCTTTCCTCTCATCTCAGGTTATTCCTGTTATTTGTCCTGATATTTTAAATGCTTTCCTCGCATCTCAAGTTATTTCCTATTATTTTTCCTACTATTTATCTATGCTTTCCTTTCATCTCAAGAGGAAGGAAAGCATAGATAAATATAGAGGAAGAAACTGAAAACTTAAAACATAACAAGAACCTTAAAAGTGAGAAATACATAAAATCACTGAGAATAAACACTTCTAATAGGGGCAGATTGGAGACAACATACAAAAGAAATAACATAAGTAGCATAAATTCAATATTTTATTCAATTATTACCGATACATATATGAGCAGCACTTACTATTTATTTACATCCAATCAATTATAACGAATTAATTACACATAAGACGTATTACCTCGCATTAGAGTTAGTGTGTTTGGGCAAGGACCAACAGCATATTGGTATGGAAAACACAGATAAGACTTACTTGTACGTTTCACTTCTTAAGACTCCGGGGAGCCGGTCTCGCAACTTCAATTCGAGGTGCGAACTAAAGTCGAACGGTATATTGCGCTCTCTATCTGACGCAAGCGCGCGCGGGACGCGGTAGTTAGGTACCTACATCGTGCACTCCGTCGTCGTCGCGCGAAACGAGAGCACACGAGTATATATCCGACTCTACTCTGTGACGAAAGATTAGTAAAGCTGAAGTACAGCTTTTTTTTTATCCACTACAAGTTAGCCCTTGACTGCGATCTCACCTGATGGTAAGTGATGATGCAGTCTAAGATGGTAGCAGGCTAACCTGTTAGGGGCACCATACCCCTATTCGGTTTCTACACGGCATCGTACCGGAACGCTAAATCGCTTGGCGGCACGTCTTTGCCGGTAGGGTGGTAACTAGCCACGGCCGAAGCCTCCCACCAGGCCAGACCAGGGAAAATTCAGAAATTATAAATTCCCAAATTGACCCCGCCGGGGATCGAACCCGGGACCTCCGCACGTTCAGACAACAGCGCTACACACTGCGCCACGGAGGTCGTCAGCTCCAGAACTAATACATACCAGTATAGTACGCGCGCGAGTTCAATGCAGAGCTAATGTATGGTGTCACATACAAAAGCTCAGCATTGAACTCGCGCGCGTAGGTACCTACCTACTATATGTACCTATTCACAACTCAAAGGCGGTATTTTTATTATTTGCGCTACTTTTTGTTCACTTTTTTTAACAAGGCCTAGGTATTATATCTCATGATATAAAGGATTGTATTTACCTAAAAAGGTACGTCATAAGTTATGACGTACCTCATAACTCATACTCCAGGATATAGGTACTTACTTACAAATTGTGAGCTTTGATAAAAATAAAAGACAAGGATTTCAGAGTAAATTGGTTGTATATTTTGTTGTTCACTGACGAACGTAATTGAGTTTGACAAAATATTTAAACAAGATAGACGCAGAGTGGTGGACTATTGCCCATCTAAGAACCTTCTCAGAAACTACACATATCTATTGAAAAAACCACATCTAAATCGGCTTAGTACTTTTTCTGAAAAATGGTAACATAAAAAAATTAAAATCACGATTGCAGCGCAGCTTGGTGGACTTTAAACATAAATTGTATAGCTTCTGAGAAGGTTCTAAAATACATATTTTAGAACCTTCTCAGAAGCTATACATAATATCTAATGCAAAAAACCGTATTATAATCCATTGAACAATTTTTCAAGAAAATGGTAACAAACAAGTGCACAACAAACGAACAAGAACAACCTCTTAGGGCAAACACATAATATTATTATACCGTTTCCGTTCGATCGTGGGTAAAAAAAAAAATACTTGAAATCTATTCGCGATTTTAGATAAAGTCATTTATATTATAGTCATACCTAGTAGTATAAAGTCAGTTTATTGATAAAATCATGTAGGGTGACCATATCTGCTGTCTGTTCAAACACTCGTATTTATACTAAATATGTTCAATATGACGTCCGTATCAGATTAAATCGAATGTCATAAAACGAGTCAATTTTACAGATATTATACTACCTGTTTCATGAGATATAATGACAAACAGTAATAATGCTAACATGTGCAGATCGCATATTTTTTGTTACTATGAATGTCGTTTCACGTAAATGATAGTATTGAAAATATTTATATTCTGTCCCTGATTGGTAGATTTCTTGGCAACCGAGGATCTATTAATTCAGGTAAGATACATTTAAAATAAAATTCTTCTAATTTGAATACTATGGAATTCCAGAAATTATTATCTTTTTCAATTTTTTTATAGGCCAATCCTTTAGGAGTCCAGACGATGAATATACAATATTCTCGTTGAGTTATTTGCAGCTGTCCTTGGATCTGATAATAATAGTTGTGGTTTCGCTTTAATTTTATATTTTTTAAATTATCATTGTTATCTTCCTTCGTGCAAAATGTAATTTTTTTTTGATTAATTGCTTCCGTTGGAGACAAGTTTGATGCGCTCGAAGGACACTTTATTTCCACGATAGTGTCATCACCAATTAAACCATCTGGGCTTGCTCCGAGGTACGGCCGTTTTTCATCCACGAACAAACCACATGGTTCGATTTGAACCCCTAACAGTTTTTCAGCTTCTTTTACCGCTACGGGCTCATTTTCATTACCATATTTTGTGGCGTTATTTCCTTTAAATTGATTATATAATAATTGTTTTACAATGTTTTTGCAAGAAGTCGTGGGTCTGAGTTTACAGACTTGACCAAAAAATGACGCAGTTAGCCGAATTTTTCTTTGTTTTAGCCATTCTTGGTTGGCTCCTTGGCCTATGGTCTTGGCTTGAATTTCAATACGGTTTGACGCGCTTTGGTTCAACTCCTGCAAAAACACATTTTTTTTTTCATTAAAAATGTCGCTGTCCAGATCTGCCTCCTTTTCTATATTTCCGTAGTGCTCGTCTGCGAGCGCGACATTTGTTTTTCTACGCTTTGTCGGTCTGTTTGTGTCGGCTTTCCTTTTATTTTTACATGTATTTCGTTTTAAATATTTTGTTGATATTTCGGTGTCTTTTGCCAGCGTTTTTACTAAATTTCCGGTATTTCGTGTTGCTGCTGCTGCGTAGCACCTCATTTCGTAGGAACCGCGCTGACAGTAATTTACCCTTTTTCCGCCTATGAATTTTGCAATTATGGAATTAAATTGCTCTGCAATATTATTGGTTTGACCCAATAGTAGACTTTCCACATTTGTCACAATAAGGCTCAAAGCAGCAAATATGTCGTACCACAAGCCACATTTCTTCATTTCTGGGACAAAATTTTCGCAATTTACTCCTTTGCAAAAATAAGGTTTGCACTTTTCATGATCACCAAATACGTGACATGGACTATTTAGCAAATCTTGTTTTAGAGTATTTAATTTTTGCTCCTTTGTCATATTTGGTAATTTTGATGTGTGATCAATGGCACCTTTAATGGCCTTTCGTAAGCGCAAAATATTTGCATCTAGGGTTTTCCGTAATCTCACTGGAACTAAACCCAATTTATTTTCTGTCTTTTTTGTAAAATTTTTTAATTTCGAGCAATAATTTCGCAGCAAATGATTGCTGCATTCAATTTTATTTATTGATGTACAGTGACCGTACGGCAAAGATTCATTTAGAGCGCTAGTAACACTGCTGTCACCATCACCGATCAGCGTTTTATATCTGATTTTGTGCATGTCTATACTACATTTAAAGCCTTCTACAATGCCATCTGCTTCCATGGCCGTTGAGCTTTTGGACCAATTTTTAAAGCACCGGTGTTCTTTTGGGATAGTGTTTTTGTTTTTGGCTAAAGCACATACACAACAATACGAATTTCTGATTCCCAAGAATAATACTTTTTTGGTTTCAAAACCAATTATACAAGATACTCCAGATAATGAATTATAATTAGTTCTATATGATCGTTTGGCCCATGAACCGTCTACTACAACTGTAATATAAGGAATTCCATCAGGATCCACATCACCTTTAGCGATGGCTATATCTCTTTCTTCTTTGCCGGCTTGGTGCATACTTTCCAAAGCAATATCTTTAATAACATCACCAAAGATAATGTTTTCTTTAATAAAAAGCTTGTCAGACATGCAAGGAATTTCAACGTGTGCACAAAATTCGTCCAACTGAGCAAATCCATTACCAGAAGTAACCATACCATGAGCAACATGTTGATTTATTTCACGCCCAGATCTATCGCTTTTTATAATTACTTTGCTCCCACACATTTTACAATCAAAATTAAAACATGAATACATTCCTTGTCGATTCTCACTTACAAATTTAAAATCTTTAAAAGTACAATTAAATGGACTGTGATCTATAGATGATAATTGTTCAAATAAATATTTAACATCAATTATTCTTCGTCCGTTTAGCTCTGGAACTTCGATTTCTTCATTATTTTCTTTTTCGACTAAAAGGGACTCAGTAGTTGTAGTGCTTGTTGGTGTTAAATTCCTGCAAGAAAAGGACAGTAATAAACGCATCGTAAAATAGATATACAGAATACACATTCTGGGTGCATTTTATGTTGGATCGTGTTCCGTCCCTGTGACACTTGTGGAAAATTTCCAATTCGTAGGCATAATACATTTTTAAATAAATGAAATTTCAATAAAATGTCAAAGTGTGTAAAATGATAAAAATATTATTTTTTGATTTCGTGCAAAAACGTATCGTGAGATCGATAAAAATTATTTGACTACGTACCTGCTAAACGACTGATTGTTTGGTTCAACGTTCATTAACTGTTCTGACTCGAGATCAATAACAGATTCAAAGCTTGCTGGTACATTTATTTCATCCGTTGTGGTAATTTCAATTCCATCGGTTTCATGCGAAGAAGATCTGGATAAAATATATACTAATATTATAAAGAGTTTGTGAGGTTGTAGGGGGTAATCTGTGAATCTACTGAACCGATTTTGAAAATTCTGGTACCAATAGAAAGCCACATTATTTGTGAGTGTAATAGGCTATATTATATTAACCCGAAAAATTAGTGAGTTTTCCCGTGGGAATTTAAAAACTTATTTCACGCGGATGAATAGTACTAAGCAGACATTATTTCATAGTAAATAATTCATATTTAATGACATTCAACAAATTCTATAATATATCATCATCATTATACATAATATCATCTGATAAACTAGACTATAATGCAAATATGATGGGCTACCTACCCACTCTGCTCATACATGTTTGATTGGATGAGGATTCCTGTATGTCGAAGTGGCACTGATGTATCATACGAAATTCCAGTAAGTTGTTGTGATCTAAAAAAAATATTTTTTAACATTTGAGCTAATTATAATAAAAGTAAAAAAATCAACATCGAAGTAAAAAATCTACTGTTTGCCATTTTATACTTAGCCTTATATTGTATCTATGTAAATTTACTCACCCCACAGGACGCGTATTTTCTTTAAATTTTTTTGTGTGTTTCCTTTTTTTTCTGGGAACTGATGGCCATAAGCGTGTTTTACTTGATTGCCGAGGTTCTGTAAATATTGTTGCAGTTTATTAACAAATCAATTTACGATTTCTCCTTTCAAAAAGTAAATTTCTATTGCCATTGAAATATAAGCAAGTAAGAAGGTTAAAATTGGGGTTGACCGACCGACCGGGTTGTTACCAAAGCCGAGTAAAAAAAACTACCTTAAAAAACTAGAAGTTTAATTCGCTATAATCTGGGATTCCTGGATCGCTGTAATTCGGGACTGTGCATATGGGAGCAATTAGAAATAATTAAACACAATAATAACGGATTTGAGCTGCTAAATGAACAAATAAACATATCAAATTCACCTTTACTCATTTTATATAGTAGTAGAGGGGAGGGCGGGGCTATAGTTTGAGTCATGCCAGATTTTGCGACAAAATCGTCACTTTACAATCGTGCATTGTAGAGTCAACATTTCCTGAAGATGCTCCGGTATCTGAGTGAAACGTACGTTTAGGGTATTTTTGAGGGTCTATGTGGTGTGGTGAATATCGCGAGCATCAAATTCAAGATGCGCACTGTACCACATAGATTTGCCTTCTGTGGCGGATTATAATGAATTAAACTTCTACTTTTTTCATTGTCATGGACTTCCGCAAAGTAACGCCTGCTTCTATCCAATATTTAAAAACTACCTGTTTAGAAAAGCACTTTATCTTTTCGTTTTATCAATTCTAAAATATAAGCATTTACCAAAAAAACGTCCGGTCAAAATCCGGTTCGGACCCAATACACCAAAAATCCAGTCGTATGGTGACCCTACCTACACAGGGTCCGCCAAAGCTAAACACGATAAAATAACTATAGTTCGGCAACTATAGTTTAGATTGTAGCAAACTTTGATAATCTAGGTAGGAAAAGGAACAGATGATGACAGATGTATCGTAGGAAGTAGGTAGTATTTATTATAATTGATGTTACCTATGTACTATACCAACTATACTCAGGTAGGTATTCTAAACATATAAAAATCGTTTGTCCTGACTGACTGACTGGTCTACTGGCTGTATTGGGTATGGACTAATATGATTATTAGTGCCACTAAAGCGAAGCCGGGGCGAGTCACTAACTCACTAGTCTATAGATAAATACAAAACAAACATAAAGGTACCTAGTTAGCGCCAAACAAATAGTCATCTCTGAGCTGAGGTGCAAGTAGGTACCTACCTACTTGTTTACGCAGCTCTCATACAAACTGTTGAAGTCACCGTACATACCTACCTACCTACTACTTGCGAAAATAATTAGGTACCTACCTATGCACTATACTATTGAGACGCGTCTTGCAGTCAACTTCAGACGCGTCTATTTGATTGGCGCGAAGTCGCTAGCTAATAGCTAATAGCTCTATTAGACTATACAAATGTGTAAATAATTATGCTATAATAGGTAGGTAGGTACTTACTGTGAGATACATCCCAGCGTTCGGAGTCCATTTCAGTAACCAAGTAAACAAATATCAATGTCCGTAAATAGTAGAAGTCACCGTACATACCTACCTACCTACTACTTGCGAAAATAATTAGGTACCTACCTATGCACTATACTATTGAGACGCGTCTTGCGGTCAACTTCAGACGCGTCTATTTGATTGGCGCGAAGTCGCTAGCTAATAGCTAATAGCTATACTAGACTATACAAATGTGAAAATAATTATGCTATAATAGGTAGGTAGGTACTTACTGTGAGATACATCCCAGCGTTCGGAGTCCATTTCAGTAACCAAGTAAACAAATATCAATGTCCGTAAATAAAGCAAAAGTCGTAAGTAGGTATATATTCAGGTAAGTAGGTTACTTGATTCCAAATCACAGGGCAAATCTAAATCCAAGTCAGTAGCATAGGTCAATTGTGTCAAAAATATTAGATTGGGAACATTTAGCAAACAACGCACAGCACAATAAGATTACTGAACATCCACTGTAATCCTGAATAGCCTGCCCGATTCCCGATGCCCGAGCGCGCCCGAGCCTCCCGCGCCGCCCGCAGGCCACGCCCACATCGGCCCCGTGCTAGCGCGATAGCAATAGGAGAGTTCAGAATTTGTTATACATTTAGACTTGTTCCGTAAATACCAAAAATGATGAATGAAAACTTATCGTGCTTTTTACTTCGTTTTGTTATTCTGTAACTTGACAATATAGGCTATGCTGCTGACCAATTAATACGTAAGATATCGTTGGTTTTAATATGAAACAAATAAGAGGGAAACATGTCCATCTTGTCGTAAAAATATGCAAAACGCAATTCATTTACATTTCATTTTAGGAAAGTATTTTGAAAACATATAAATCCAGGGGACTAGATAAATACAATTTGAATCCAAATAAACTCTCATTTTGGTGGAAATGTTCTCGAATTATTAATTATTTTGGTATTACGTTTGTATGGGCAATTCATTCTCCGCTGGCCCCTTAAGCATTGTAATGAAAATTAAATTCAATAGTTTCTAGCATACAGCAATGAAAATAAACATCATCTGTATCGGTCACCAAAATTGTTTGAATTTTCTGCCTCAGTCTTGACGTGGGTCACGAAGCCGTCTAGTATCTCTGCTCGGCTCGCGTGCCAGTCTTTTTTGGATCGTCGAGCGGGAGGAATATTAAATAAGCAACCAGCAGCAAAATTGCTGCGATCACTCTCGTCTCTGGTTTTGAATCTGGAAAGAAAATAGAATAATAGTAAATAATTCCGCTTGTCTCAGCCTATTTACTACTGGGCACGGGTCTCCTCTCAGAATGAGGGGATATAGCAATACTCGTAGCTTACCGCGCTGGCCAAGTAGGTACTTAGTGGGTTTCGCACACCTTTGAGAACTATGTACTCCTAGTGAACTTTCCAGCATGCAGATTACATCACTATGTTTCACAAATATTCACAAACGCACATAGGTATAAAAAGTCAGAGTCCAATGAAATGACCTGAAGCAATAGGCTATCACTACTTAATTCCGCTTGTTTGCATTTATTACTTTTTAGGTATGTAAATATTCATTAAACACAAGCAAACAAGCGACAGAATAATACACATGATTGTGTATTATAATTTCGGAAAAACCACCTACCCACACTGTACCTATGTGAATTGTGAGTGTTTACAGCGTACCTAATTAGAGCCCACCTTAAAAATCTATCTCCATTCAAAATTTCAAGCAATTCGGTTCAGTAGTTCAGTACCTAGTTGAGGCTTGAAGGAGTAACCATTCACATTTCACACTACACACATACAAACTTTTGCCTTTAATATTAGTGTGATTAGCAATTAGATAAGTAGCATTACAATCTACTTCGGTATTCCATGACACAATGAGTAGGTACCTACCTAATGAATAGGTACCTAATATGGTATATGAAATAACTTAATGAGGTTGAAAGCCCAGTTCAGAAAAAGATCTGTACTTAGTTAAAAGTAGTCAACTTACCGGCAAATTGCTCATTAAAGTCCGTCAGGTTTCATTTGATCAGCAAGTCACAAGTGGCTTGATTCATATTATTAACTAAAACTAATATAATTTTATCTCTTTCCTTTATAATATTATACTATTATTTATAAAGAAAAGAATGTCACATGAACTCTAGTCGCACAATAACCCATAATAACCACGTTCAGTTGTCACTCCACGGGGACGAAACACAGAATAAAATATAAATAATAGACGAAGCCACAAATGAAAAGCATGTCGCGAACGTCGCGTGTCGTGCTGCGGTCATCGTATTTTCGAGGACTTTATCCTATTTTTGTTTCGGTAATAGGATTCACAGAATAATAATATGATTTAGGTTCATAAAATGTGATGCATTCACTATAAGTGAAATTACATTACACATATAATTGTTTTATTACTACGTCAAGGTGACTTCAGCGTTTTATTAGAGACTAGCTTTTGCCCGCGACTTCGTCCGCGTCAAATTAAGTTTCTAAAAACAAAAAAATCAAATTACGGACTTTCGTCCCCTATTTCCCCCTTTTAGGTGCGGAATTTACCAAATCTGTAAATCACGAATTCATTTTTTCAACAAAAGCCCAAATCAAGTTTTACGGATATACCTACCTTATAACTTCAAAAATGAAGGACCGTCTTACAAACTTTAATCCCCAACTTCACTGTTTTGGGGGTGAAATTTTCAAAACCTGTAAAACACGTATTTCTTCATTTTTAACCATAATCCCAAATACTAATAAAAAGAGATTTACATTTGCAATGCAACGGTTGCAATGATAAGTTTGATTACGACTGTATAGGAATAAAAACCGAACAACTTTCATCATTATCGAGAGATTACAAAAAAAATTGGCTCTGTCCGATCTGTACATCGGGTTCTCGTCGTAAGAAGATTCGGGATGATACACCTGTAAAGAGTAGTAGTCCGGCCACATCGTCTAAAGTCGATCTGACGAATATGTCCCTCGACCATGACAACCAGGACCTTGGTGTGTCGCCTCTAACTATGGAAACGACACAAGGAAGGGGCGGACTAATGCAACAAGTAACATTAGACAGTATCAGCGCGCTGTTCGACCAGAAATTAAACACATCCTTTTCATCTTGTATTGCTAATCTGAAAGATACCCTAACGAAAGAAATTAGAGACCAAATCAGCTCCGAAATTAAGGGCGTCGTATCGAGTATTAAGGAGGAATTCGTCACTACAACTAATAATCTTAGGAAAGAACAGAGCAATATTAAGACGGAAATGGGAAAACTAGATAAGAAGATAACAGATCTCTCCTCAAATATCAAGACGGAACTGAATAGCTTACAAAACGTTTCGTCCGGATTAAAAACCGAATTTAATAAAAAGCTTGAACAACTTTTAAGTGAGAATAAGTCTAAATTACATAGTGTACAGACTCACGTTGATAAAGAGATTTGTGATCTCAAGACTTCCATCCAATTTACTTCCCAGCAATATGATGACCTAAAAGCTTGCTCGGACTCTGCCGCCGGCCACTCTAAAACAATTGACTTACTTAACGAAGAACTTTCCACGACAAAAAGTAAGTTGCAAGAGATACAACGACAGCTCGACGACCAGAACCAAAGGGACCGCTTTCTTAATATCGAAATTGTTGGTTTACCAGAACGAAAAAGCGAAAACCTTGCTGAGCTGGTTATAAATATTTCAGAGCATATTAACGCACCTATCACGCCACAGGATATTGAACATATTCACAGAGTTCAACCGCGCCAAAAAGTAGATGGTCGGCCTAGAGTTATTGTGTGCAAATTACGATCTAGATTAATTAAAAGTAATATACTAGCTGGATTTCGGAAGATACGAGGCCTAAATACGGAGGACATAGGCATTGAAGGACCCGCGGTAAAAATTTACATCCGCGAGCATTTGACTTCAAAAAATAAGGATTTATACAAAGAAGCCCGCCGAGCATGCGATCAGAGGGGCTATAAGTACTGTTGGATAAAGAACTGTAAAATCTTGGTGAGAAAAAATGACAATTGTCCTTTTTTTCAAGTAAATACTTTGGAAGATTTAAAAAAGATCAAATGATCACTCTATTCATGGTATTTATTCAACAGTATTTAACTAATTTATATCTTAGAAATGTTCATTCCGCTATGTATTTGTATCCACGTTCTGTCAAAAACACACACATCACACAACTTTATAACACACCCACATGTCACACTCACACAATCACACTATTCTCCTATCTTCACCTATCATTTTACAAGAAAAAGTCGTACCCGCGTCCACATTTCTTAACACATATCTCAGTCGTTTTATACATACTAATCATTATTATTATTATTAGAAAATTTTCCTTAATCTACGGTTTGCCTGCCAGGCCTGTCAATGTTTTATATTCTGTCCCTCTTTTTATTAATAGTCGAGTATTTTGTTACGGTAATTCTCTTACTATACAGGGAATACTAATCTGTTATATTATTGCTCAAAATGAATAAGGTAGGATTGAGAATCTACTACCAGAATGTTCGTGGTATACGAACAAAAACTAATGATCTCTACAGAAATATATTACTATATGATTTCGACGTAATAATATTGACCGAGACCTGGCTAAATTCGAGTATTGGGGACGGGGAATTCTGTGACCTTAGATACGAAGTATTCAGACATGACAGGGACCTCTCAGCTACTAACAAAGCAATCGGAGGAGGTGTGTTGATATGCGTAAAACGAAGCTTAAATGCATCAGTGCTCGACATTAACACGTCATGTCGCGCATTGGAAGCTGTATCAATAAGTATTCCGTCGCGTTCTTTTCACTCAAATAAAAACCTTCATATACTTGCAACATACATACCTGGTAACACTATCAACCAATCGCAATTGTTAGAAGAACTTTTACTTTCAATTTATCATCACAATAATAAAATAGAAAATGATTACTTCATGATCTTAGGTGATTTTAATATGCCTTTCATACATTGGTCTGCAAATGGGCCCTCTTTTATGAATAAAGCGGCTCCGATTGTACATGAGGCAGGCATTAAACTAATTCAACATTTAAATATGATTGGTATGACACAACAATCTTTTTTTAAAAATTCACATAATAACATTTTGGATCTGGTGTTTTCTAACTTTTCTGTAGAACTATCTCTCGCGTTATCCCCTTTACTAAAACAAGATGATTTTCACCCAGTTTTATTAATTGACGTACCTATCTTATCTCCCAAACCATTAACAACAGATCCGCACCTAAAACTTAAATTTCATAAAGCTAATTATGATTACATAGTAAAATATCTGATGACTATTCCATGGGTAACATGCCTTAATGAAGGATCTTTGGACGACGTGGTTGATTGCTTCTATGAGAATCTTTACGATAGTATTTTCAAGTTTGTACCCTTACAGATTACAAGGAAAAATGACGTGTATCCAAAGTGGTATAGCAAATCCATACTAATATTATAAATGCGAAAGTGTGTCTGTCTGTCTGTCTGTCTGTCTGTCTGTCTGTCTGCTACGCTTTCACGGCCCACCTGTTGAACCGATTTTGATGAAATTTGGTACAGGGGTAGATGGTATCCCGGGGAAGGACATAGGCTACTTTTTATCCCGGAAAAATAAAGAGTTCCCGCGGGAATAAAAAAAAACTGTCTCTTCACCCGATTTTGATAAAATTTGGTACAGGGGTAGATGGTTTCCCGGGGAAGGACATAGGCTACTTTTTATCCCGGAAAATTAAAGAGTTCCCGCGGGAATCAAAAATCTTAATCCACGCGGACGAAGTCGCGGGAATCATCTAGTCTCTTATAAAAACTATTCGAGA
This sequence comes from Erebia aethiops, assembly GCA_923060345.2. Lineage (NCBI taxonomy): Eukaryota > Metazoa > Arthropoda > Insecta > Lepidoptera > Nymphalidae > Erebia > Erebia aethiops. The sequence continues at coordinate 26,544,057 of OV281084.1, read as the reverse complement.
AAAGTCCAAGGTCCATGCCCGATGGAAAAAATTTCATGACCCTTTGGACTACCAAGAATTTTCTAGGTTAAGGAAGAGAGAACGAGATGTAGAAGCTGATTGCTACAATAAATACACTGATCTCACTGAACACTGTTTAAAAAAAGAGCCCAAGCGTTTCTGGTCATTTACAAAATCAAAGCGTAACATTACTAACTTACCAAGAAAACTTGTTTACAAAAATGTTGAATCTATAACTAACAAAGATCACGCGGCTCAATTTAATAACTTCTTTTACAACGTTTTTTCTCAACCTCTTAATCAATATCCTTCTACAGAGCTCATTCCCCCAACAAACTCGAGTACGTCACATATTCATTCCGTCAATGTTGACCACAACGAAATTAAAAAAAGTATAAGTATGCTCGATACATCTAAAAGTCCTGGTAGTGACAAGATTTCGCCTTACTTTATAAGTCATGCAAGTAGGGCTCTTATTACACCTCTTAAAATTATTTTTAATAGATCAATAGCTGAAGGTTTCTTTCCGTCTAAGTGGAAAGAAGCTCATATTGTCCCGATTTACAAAAAGGGAAAGAAATGTCAAGTCGAAAATTATCGCCCTGTTTCTATCTTGAATGTATTTGGCAAAATGCTCGAAAAAATTATTTACAATTCGATATATCCTATTTTGATAAACGCAATTCCACCTGAGCAGCATGGGTTCGTTAAAGGACGGTCCACATTATCTAACTTAATGACATTCACTGAAGATGTCCTGTCATCAATGGACAATAGGGTTCAGGTTGACGTGATCTATACTGATTTTGAAAAAGCATTTGATCGTGTGGATCACGTCATCTTATTAAAGAAGCTAAAGTACCTCGGCATCCATGGAGACCTTCTGAGATGGGTTAAATCCTACCTGTCGAATCGCTCTCAGGCTGTAGTCGTCGGTGGCTGTCGGTCCGATTTCTGTGACGTTCCCTCTGGTGTCCCGCAAGGCTCACATTTGGGTCCCTTATTCTATAATATATACTTATATGATATTAACAATTGCTTTTTTAATTCAAAGTTTTTAATGTACGCTGACGATACCAAAATATACCTGGGAATCCATAGTGTAGAAGACTGTGAGAAGTTACAAGATGACCTAAATAGACTTGCCCGCTATTATAAAAACAACAGAATACAGGTTAATATCAGCAAATGTCAGAAAATATCTTTCACAAGAAATAAAAGCCCGATACAATTTGATTATACCATCGACGGCCAATCCATCTCCAAAACTGATTTAGTACGTGATTTAGGAGTGATTCTCGATGATAAAATGTCATTTAATCCTCATATTGAAGCAATCACTAATAAGGCTTTCTCTATGCTGGGCTTTGTTTTAAGATCTTGTAAACCCTTTAAGAATATTAGTACACTTAAGACAATGTACTCCGCATACGTGCGTAGCAACTTAGAATATTGCAGCAGCATTTGGTCACCTTGCTACATAAAGCCTAGCGAGGCAATAGAGAAGATACAACGCAAGTTTATAAAACATTTAAATTTTCGCACTTACTCTGAGCCTCTTGACTATATGAATAATTGTAAGCGCTATAAATTACAAACTTGTGGGCAGCGGCGGCAAATAGCTGATATGTTAGTATTATATGATTTAAGTAACGGTAAAATAGAAAGTCCGTACCTATTGTCCAAAATTAAATTAGTTGCACCTCTTAAACGGACTCGACATACTGCACTCCTCCACGTGGCATTTAAAAGGAAAAACTACTCCCAAAATTCCGCAATAACTAGAATGACTCGTACCTATAATAAAATCTACTCGGAAATTGACCTCTTCCGCCACTCTAAAAATACCTTTAAGCGACACACTACACAACTCCACCAATAGTTATACATACACACACACACACACACACACACACACACACACACACACACACACACACACACACACACACACGCATGCACACAGTCTAAAACATTATACTTATCATTCAACATGTCGTAAGTTTGTTACACTTACTTTCTTAAAATTTCTTTAAACTCACTCTCATTTCTTGTAATTAATTTATGTTTGAGAAAATCTGTAATTGGCCATACTGATCCTGTTAGTGTTTAAGTATTATTGTTAATCAGAATCGCTGTTGATTTTCCTATGATAATAAAATAATAAATAATAAAATACTAAGTTTTATGGCTACAACTTGAAAAATGACGGAATTTCATACAAACTTTCACCCCCTATTTAAACCCCTAGGGGGTGGAATTTTGAAAAGTACTTCTTTAATACACTTCTAAGGTATTCAAGGACTATTATTTCAAATTTTCAAATTACATTCCGGGTTTGAAGTTAATTGGACCTAATACTGAGGGTTGTGATGCCTTTAACTTCTAAACTACAAAACCAATGACCTTGAAATTTTTATGGATCAATCTTTGAAGTATCTTCTTTCTAACAAAAAAAGAATGAATGAAATCGGTCGCCGCATAAGGGAGTTAGGTACAACTAAATATATATTTTGATTTTCATCTCCTCTCCCAAGGGAACCGTGCTGAATTTCGGGATAAAAAGTATCCTATGTCCTACCTCGTAGTATGAACTCAAATCGTGCCAAGTTTCATTTGTATCCGTTTAGTAGTTTCGGCGTGATGTGCGGCCAAGAAACAGACAGACAGACAAACAGACAGACAGACAGACATACAGACAAAAATGAAACAAATTGCAGTTTTGGCTTTAGTATCGATTGAAGAGTGCCTTCCCAAAAAAAATTTCAAAATATCTTCAATGTACAGAATTGGACCTGTTACAATTTTATTATAAGTATACATTAAGTTAAGTTCATAGTAGGAAAGCTTTATAATATACGGAAACACTTTCCTTATGTTTTACAATTATTATAAACATAATTGTAACTATCATCTTATTTTCTCAGAAAGTGAATTATTTCCTATTACATCGTGTTATTACAAGAAAATGATAAAGTAATTTTATGTGACCGATTTTTACGATGACTAGTATCCTAATATTGCTTTATATATCCAAACAATTCGTTTCTAGCATAACATTTAATTACTATCAACTTATTTTAGAATAACGCACATGGTTTAAGATTATTTCACCATATTTAAGATTAAGAAAAAATGACATTTTTCTCAGTGCAGCGTTCGCCGGAGAAGACGAGGTCACCGATTGCTTAGGTACGTCACTGGGACGTGGATTCAACCCACGCCCTCAGGTGCGTACGGACTAGTCTACTCCAACCAACCTCTTATTCGTCCCACCTCTCAACATCATCCTAAGCCGTGGACCGAGCCTAACAGGAGGCGCCCTTAGGAAGACGTTGCCCCTCCCGATGTCTTCAAGACCTAGGGCTTATTCCTTGGCGACGCCTAGCGCTCGCCCAACTGTGACACTGTAGGACTGATATACCAAATATCAATCCTTAGTAAACATACACCGGTATAGCTGCATAGTTCCACCAAACTTAGCGTGTTCAGGGTTCAGAATTTTTTGTGAGTTTTTTCCCGTCTGCCAACTTAGGCCGGTATCCAATTATTTAGGCCGGTTATAAGACCGGTCGATTGACTAATATAGTATTTTTTTCCTATTCTTGAGTACCAGCGAGGTACTCATGTAACTACAATCTAGCCTGACTAATTAGCTAATTAGTAGTTTTATTTTAATCTAAACTTATAATGACCGATACATGATAACGTGTTTCAAGCTGATGTCGGTTTATTAATACGGGCTTAAATCACAAAGATATAGTCCGAATCAAAATATGTTTATTCAAAATTGGTACCTACAGAGTACACTTTATTAGAGGTGGTTAATATAACACGTAGCGCAATATCATAGCGCGCTACTGTTCCATAGCGCGGATAACATGTTATGTGAGGAGCCGGCATGACGCTACGACGGCATTATGAATATCACGCGATCGCGGCAGGCGCCTTGTAGCACTTGTAGCGGCGCCCTTCTTGCCGGTAGCGCGCTGCCGCTGGCCGATGGTTTGTCTCGCGTAACGCGCTGTAATGAGGGAACGTCATCTTTGCGTGTTACGAAATTTAGCGTGCTGCAAGACATATCGCGCCTGCCGGCCGCCCACACGCTTTCTTGTAACAAGTGCGTTATATATAAAAGCATGCTAAAAAAATAGTTTATAGTCCGTAGCGTGCTATGGATTTATAGCAGTTTTGGACAACTCTACACTTTATGAACGTCAAGTATACAAAGTATAAGACGTGATGGTGATAATTAACGATGGCATCTTAAAACTAAAGCTACGAGGTTTCCAAACGCGCCCAGGTCTGAGGTGTCTCTTATGTTACGTCATATTTTGGCTCTACCACCGGTTCGGAAAAAAGTTCTACTGAGAAGAGCCGGCAAGAAGTTACTCTTTTTTTTCTTTTTATTTAGAACTATAATTATCAATTTCAATAATTAGCCGCTGAAACAATTCATTCCCATGCTTTTTTATCTATAGATAGACCCACATCTAACTCCTACACGTTCATAATGCCCTATCCTGAAAAGTGTTAATTGTCCCATGACTCACGAGCGACAAAGTAATCACACAGCCTGCATATTAGATGGCTGCCCCGAAGGTCGTCCACAACAATGAGCTGAAACTCATCACTGTCCCGGCCGTGTCATGCATAACATTGTACACGAGTTTATAATGAGATTTTAGTTTCATATTAGTTAACAACTAACTGCATGATTTTGCCGGCTATAGTTAGTACGTTTCTAGGTCAAGTTCATAACGGACTATTATTGGGACTCAATCAATCTCTTACCTACTTTGAACTTTTCAAACAGATAGCAAGCATTTTTTAAGTTGCTGACAATTTGATTACATATCTACCACTTTTTTTCATTTTCTGTTTTCTTTTCCGTTTCCATGACCGAATTTCTAAGTAATAAAGAAATCCTTCATCCCTTGCTCGGTGTGCTCGGCGCTTATTATAAGTTGGAGATCTAGGGTTCTATTACCAAATATACCAAATTTAGAAAATACCATTTATCCAGTCTGTCTGGTTAAGGCTTCGGCCTTCGGCCGTGGCTAGTTACCACCCTACCGGCAAAAAACGTGCTGCCAAACGATTTAGCAGTCCGGTACGAAGCCGTGTAAAAACCGATTAGGATTAGGGTATGACTTTAATATGGTTAACCCCTAGCAAGTTAGGCCGCTAGCATCTCATACTGCATCATCACTACCCACCAGGCGAGATCTCAGTCAAGGACTAGGGACTGCCGATAGTAGTGAATATGAATCTTTTAAATACTTATATTCTTTTTCTTTTTTGTATCTAAAAAAAGAATTAAAAATACTTTAAAATAAATATAACCCTTAAAACTAAGTCGTTAAAGTTTAATTACGAATGTATTATATTTGTATTTAAGACCTTTTGTCTTCGTAACAACGCGAGCACGGGGCAGCGAGGTGTCGGTGACACGAATCCACAAGTTTACCCCCTACCAAAAAGTGCTCAACGTGCCTAAAGAAGTTTTCACTTCAAAAAGTATTCTGGGATGTCCATTGCTTGAAATTCACTTGTTTTCTCTTGAAATTCACTTGAGTTTAAAAATAGACACAATATTGTGTACTAAATGGTCAGTGATATTCCCAATGTCACGCGTCATCGTCACCGGATGACTCAAGTTCAAATCTGAGCGACAATTTGTAACATCCTCACATTATATCAGTATCGAGGTCCGAAGATAGATTTTGTAGCTATTCGCTTAGTTTTAGTTTTTACATTGCAAATTTAATTGATCGTATTGAGCGTTCGATCACGTTAGCTAAACTGCATTGAAGTCTCTTGCGGCTCTTCTCAGTACAACAATTTTCCAAACCTTTAATTTGAAGTTCTATTGTTTAGCCAACAACAAATTAGGAGTTTCACTATAATTTTTAGACACGTCATTGGCTATGTAATGATGTGTGTAAGCTACAACTAAATTACATAGCAAATGCGACACGTAATACGCATGCAGAATACCTAGTGGAAAGATCCCAACGGAGCTGAGATTACCAGTAATGTTATACGATCAAGTAATTTCGAAAATTGCTTGATCGTTAAATCGTTTTAAAATGGCATACAATGTATATGTCACCGTAAGATTGCAAAAACCGTAAGATTATAATCTAACTAGCGAAATTGTAAACTGTCGACAGATTGTGAACCGTTCAATGTTCTGAGTGTAAATTTTTGAAATATTCATTGTATTTACGTTTTCTTGTCTCTTTCTTGTAGGTTAGGTTTGACGTAAATAATCAGGCACTTAGGTTCTATCGGGTTAATATACCTAATATATTACAATTTACTGAAAAATAACGCGTTAAGGCGCTGTGTGTGGTCAGGGAGGGGGTCTCCAAAGCAGTGTATCCATTAAATGGTGGCATATGGAAGATTGAAAAAAATATATGATGTTTTCAAGACCTTAACTCAGATATTGTTTTATCCCAAAACACGATTTAAACAACTTCGCTGCATAAAAAATAAATTCAAACATACCTCTTATTTCAGTTTTCAAATCAACACATCTCCAAATTGAAAACCTCAATTTACTTGAAAAATATATCATTAAATTCCAAATTCTAAATGACATCCATCGATTTATTAATATTTATTAAAATGTACACATATTTTCTGTTTTCCATTTTATTCCGGTTTTTCGAGAAGCGCTAGCTCATTTTCACCTCCGCCAGTGTTCGAAAGAACTTCACAGACGATGGATCTGTGCTCCTTTGCTCCAGCGTTTAAATCGATATTTTAAAATGGTTTTCAAACATAACATGAATAAGACTAATGTTTATTCAACATGAATTGACAGAAGACGTGGATATTACAACTTTCGTGAGCTATCTTCTTTTATTTAACTAAAAATACATAATCAAATAAATTATGTATATGTGTTCTCTGACCAAACTTTTGACAGCTCGAAATAATGATGCCGTAATGCGCTATCCATTCGATTTTTGACAACAATCGACTTCATTTACGAAGAAGTTTTAATCGATTTGACACATTGATATTACAACTTTTTGTATTGTTTTATAAACATACCCAGGCGTCTAAATGTCTTTTTTATGTATTAAAATAAATATTTTTGGTGAAGCAATGCTGTAAATGTATATTTTATTATTTGGCAACATCAATAAGGCAGGTCATAGAAACCATCCAACGCCAAAGATGACGCTACTTAAATGACAATCAAGTGAGCTTGTGTTGCAGCTTCGTAATTATTTTGAAAACTATTTTCAAAATTAAAATCGTACTGGTAATTACTAGATTGACATACGAGTTGCGAAATATCGCATAAAAAGGCACGTCGCTTCACTATTTAAAAAAAAACTCCTGCTGGTTGTAACAATGACGTCTTTTAATATTTCCAAGAAGTAGGTATTATAGTTGTCAAACATCCAATTACTGTCAGAGGGTTCACTGCCATCGCTTAAAGCAGTATTACTTAAAAATGTCAGTTTTATGTCACGTACCTTGAAGGTCCTAAAATAAGGATTATAATTCTAAAAACACGAACGTCAACAATATTAAAACAATACGGATTTAAGCGATAGTAGTATGCCTCCAGTGCAATTTTTGATATGAATGGAAAATAACAAAACAGTGGTAAGACAGAAAGGAAAACTGAAAATCAAGCATTGCCACTTCAGCTTGCTACTGCCTACTCGTCCGCTCTCATTGGACCAGACCGACCAGATAATATTATTATATCGAAAGCTTGCTGAGTAAGGACCTAGTAGTGTCTCAAATACTTCAAATAAGTGCCTATTGCAAGTTTTATTACTAATTGATTGGATATTAGATACCCTTAGGGTTTCGTTTCTGGGACCCGGGAGTTAGAAATTTCCGGGAAATACGTCGTTGGTGTTTTTTGGGATTTCCCGTTTTTGTGTACAGAGTATTTTTTTAACTTATCTCTTGAGAAATATTTGAGAACAAGTTGATCTTAACTTGTTTATTATAATTCTCCCTGACTACTAGGGCATGCATTCGGTGCTGTGTTTGAGTACCGGGAAATTTTGGACCGATATTGGCAAGGAACCGGGAATTCCCGGGACTTTCGATACTTTCGATACTACTTTAAATTATCACAAAAACACGGCTAAGACATTACAGAAAGTATGAAATAGACCAAATATTACTGTTCATTAGGCGTTATACAAAAATTTATCGCATAATATTTCACACAGGAATATACTGAATATTACTATTCATTAGGCATTATACAAAAATTTATCGCATAATATTTCACACAGGACTGTAAATTCATGATTTGTTCTTGTACCATAACTCGCTTCGTTACAAATTTCAAAGTTTTATTGTAGTTCATAGGTTTTACAGAGATTGCGTCTTGTATGAAAATACACTTTGAAAAGTTGAATTTTTTTTTATCGTGATACGCTCATATGTAACTACTTTTATAGCAATTAGAAGCCAGTGCAAATATAAATTTACTACATCAAGCAGTTTATGAGAAACAAGCCTTGAGGCTTGGATACACGGACAACAAAGTGATCCTTTACGGGTCTTTTTTTATAGACAGGCGTACGTAGTAACCTCACCTCAAAGAATTACAAATGTTAATCTAAATCAACAATATTTTCCAACCCATACTCAGTATTCCCAAGAGAATCTCGTGAAGATGTTACTCTCTCCTATTCTGTGCCGTTTTTTGGTTTTGCCGCACGCTGATTTGGTCTCTACAATTATATTGGATATGGTACCTCTTAGTATTTTTGGTATCCATTCACCGTCCTCCCCGTACGTATGGAGGATCCTAGGATCGAGGACCCTAGGATTTTCTAAAGACGTTTCCTATCAGCCATAAAGAGCCTCGTTACTGCTGCGTTACTGTCCAGGATTCACATCCATACATAAAGATTGGACTGTTCACAGTCTTGGTTTTTACATAACATTGTATGGAGAACTCCTGAGCATCTTAGGGAATTATGGATACGGATATCCATATTTTCTTTCCCTCTGCTATTGGTATAATTGACAGTGGAGTCAAAAATCAAAATTTAGTAGCCTCGGGCTTATGAGGTATATTTTATATTACAGTCTATCAATATTTTCCTGTCAATCTTCATATGAAATTTATGAAAGTAACGATACAATTAACAGAATATAGCATAATCTACTGTAATTTATTATGGCTGAACAAATTTTATTCCAGTGACAGATCCATCAATTCATTGATCTTCAAAAAAGCTCTTCTCTGCTGGTAAATAATACTTACCAGAAAGACTAACATACGAAACTGTACGAAGTGGCAGTAAAATAATCGTTATAGCCAAAGTAAAAATAGGGGTTTTTAAACTAATACCTCGAATTTGTGAGCATAAAATACAGTATAGTGAATTAAATTATTGTTACATGCAGAAATATCCACACTTTATTAGAGAAGAATCGAGAGAATGTATGTACTTCGAGTCTCAAAAGTATCAAAAGTACCGGTTTTATGGTGTGGAGAACCGGGACTGAAAATTATTCAGAAGTACCGGGAATTTTTGGTACCAGGAATTATCGGGAGCATGCCCTATTGACTAGGTACCTCACTCGCGCAGTGCTGAGCACTATTGTCTTAACGTGGGATGTACCGGGTTTAATCCCCAGCAGAGTTAATTTGGGAATTGGGCGTATTTTTATAAAATTGTACATGAAATAAAATCGATGTTTTTTTTTTCATCATGTTTTGTTATTTTATTGATAAATTTGTGTTTCTTAGTTATTTATCTTTATGAGCAGTAGCACTTTTTACAAATATTATGTTAAATTATAGTAAAAACAATCATTTTAAAATTAAGTGACGGAGAATTATTCCATTGAGTAACTAAACTTTATCTCACAAAAGGCACTTAAAAAAACAACTTTAGATAAGATTCACAGAAGTGTTTTACTAGTTTTACCAATCATGCCAATCACAAAAATAGGACAGCAAACATAAAATAACAGAAACACTATCAAAATTTGATAATTTTAGTTCTTTTGACTAACGTAAAGGCAAATTTATGTCATAATTTATTATATAACTTCTGAAATAGACAATGCTTTTTATTTTTGTTTTTGTAAGTTACGATAAAAAATATACATTTAAATATAATATAACAATAACTTATATTAATGATAAATTGTCAATATTATAAGCATTTATGCAATACTAGCCGATGCCCGCGACTTCGTACGCGTGGATCGAAGTTTTGTGGTTCCCGCGAGAACTCTTTAATTTTTCGGGATAAAAAGTAGCCTATGTGCTATTCCAGACTATAATCTATATCTGTGCCAAATTTCGGCCAGATCCGTTCAGCCGTTGGGGCGTCATTGAGTAACAAACATCCATACATCCATTCATACATCCATACATCCATCTGTCCAAACTTTTTGGAGGATTTTTTGAGAGGACAATTTGTCAGTGGAACCTTGACAATTACTCAAAGGAAAAGTAAGGGCACTGATCACAATGTTAAGAATTATTGTACTTTCTTACCATAAAACTATAATAGTCGTAGTAGGTACTTTTGAGTATTTTAAACTCTTTATTCTTTATTTTGTACTTAAATTATGTAAAATGTCGTCTATAAAATATAAGTAGAACTTCCAACCAATGTATAGTATGTTAAATCACATTGTAAGAATGATTATAAGTAACATTTTTTTTTGCGTTTTGTCTTCTTCGATTCTCCCTTTCTGATATTTTATCTCACCTCGGATATTTTTCTTGTTCTAGATTTTACGAGCTCCAAGTGTTATTTTCTTATATATTATTGTTTGAACTTTTAAGAGTCTGCTGCCTTGTTATTTCACCAGATGTCAGCGCCATTGTTACACCTTAATAATTTAATATATACAATACTCGTTTCCAATGCAAAACTCGGGGCCGTAAAAGCATAACCGTGTACAAACCTTTAGAAATCCATTGAGTACCAATTTGTTCAATTGACTGACAATTTCGAAAGAGTTACTTAAAGGACCGTAATGAATTCACGGCAACAATATTTTCTTGCATTGTATTTCAAGAATTTAAATATTCTGAATTTTCTCTGGTCTGGCCTGGTAGGAGGCTTCAGCCGTGGCTAGTTACCAATTACCACCCTACTGTAACGTTCGTTTTTCTATCCTTGAATAATTATAAAAGTTGTAAATTTCATACAACTAACGCCATCTGTTGACGAATAGGAGCAACACTGCTTGTCACTTGGACAACAGATAATATATGCTGAAATGGAAGGAGCAGAAATAATTTCGTTCTTTTTTCTCGGAAGAAATTTAAACAACCATTCATAATAAAAATTTCTTCTAGGTTATTATTTGGCAGAAATTAATACAAATTATTAAATTAGGATTTCTATCGTTGCAGTTCCTTTTAGCGAATGACCCATAGACGGTTTGGCGTCTATGGCTAGAAAATGGAATGACAGATCGAAATTCAGAGCGGTTGTAAATAATGTTGGTGATAGGATTTTCTAAAAATAAATGTGTTTGTGTGGTGAAAATAAAGGCCAAAATGCCATTACTGGAAGATTAGATTCCACTCGTCTGAATTTCCGTTCGTCGGGCTTATAATGGGCTGCAACGTTGTGCAAACCCCTCTTTTCCCTGACAAAACCGGCGCTGCACTGTGGTGTCCTGTGTGACTGTGCGATGGCTGCCTGCTGGCTGGCTGAGATGGATGCGGTGATACAACTTCTCCACTAAGATTCTGCTGCTTTAAAATGGTAAGTACCTCCACAAATGTTGGCTAGGGAAAAGTGAGGTTAGTTTAGGGCCGGTTTGAACAATCGTCTCCTTGTTCCAGATCCTAGCGAATAACACGCGGGCTGGGAGAGGAGTCCTTCCGAGTTGCTCGGTAATTATAAACACGTGATTAATATCCCTGTAACGTAGCATCTCGGAGGTTATTAAAATTAGTGTTTTCTCTTTGTCTTTACAGGAGGACACGGGAATTTAATTTAGAAAATTTAATTGGGAATTTAATGTAGAATTTAATTTAAATTTAACATGTCACTTTAACATGCATTAACCTAGCATCTATATTTTTATACCATGATCTTCCTAATTACAAAATAAAAATGGATTGATCAGGGTAAACCATGCTAGTGTAGTAAAACCATGCGCTTAGCAGAGGTTAACTTTTGCGCACTTGTATGACCTTAATCTGACCGCGGATTGGAGGCCGGCGAGGTCTCATAGTCTCCAACTACACTCTCGTCGGTTCGTCTCGTCGCGCCCGAATTCCGGAGAGCCCCGGAAGGTGGATGGCGTTGGCCACGTCAGCGGCGACACGTCTCCGCAGGTCGTAATTTTATGTTACACATAATATAGAAAATATTCGTACAGTAGATTGATGGTTTGCGCAAGTAGTATACCTGAATGTGGCTTTGTGTGGTGCGTGATCCGGGGTGTGTTTCCCACCCTGTGACAGAGTTCTCATCCCCACAAGCCAGCCGGACAAGCCCGCATTCAGGCGCCATTAGGCATCTTATTTAAATTTATTTCACACTGTATAGTAATAGGTAAGGTGGCATCTGGTATTTGCATTAAGAAAATAAAGATAGTACAATACTTGTTTTCCTTTATTAAATATTTTCTTTTACTTTTACATTTTGTTCCTCATTTAATCACCCACTAGAATTCCTACCTGACCCGTGGACCAGTACAGTCTGCTAACGCCTCCTCTACTTCACGCACCCCTGCGCTGATGTGGCAGCGAAGACTAAACACCTTCGCTGGTACAACAGGCAGGACCTACAAGTAGAGAGGGGGCGTTACAGTGGCGCCCAACCCAACTTATATTATATCAGGAACCACTGTAAATAATTACAGTGGCGCCCAACTTAAATATATTATATTAAATATATTTTATTAATTATATTTCTTTATTAATTTGTTTTCAGCCCACTGTAATAATTACAGTGGCGCCCAACTCGAATATAAATATTACATACCCAACGTGGGTTATTTATTATATAACTTTGTTTTTAAACTGTTTAAATTTTTTTTTGTAAATTTGTTTCCAACCTTTTAGATTTGTTTTCACCCACTGTACAAGTTACAGTGGCACTTAACTTTTAAATTTTCATTTTATTTCATAAACTTTCAAAACTGTTGGTCCATGTGTGTCAGAAGGTTATAATTGTGAATTTTAGTGGGTTTAATTAATAAAACCATCAATTTGCTTCTTTATATATATTTTTTGTGTAAACAATGTTTTTATAATTGTATTATGACATAACCTATAATTTTTTTGTGTATTTTAGAAATAGATCAATAGCTCAGCTCACTTTTATAGATAGCATACTGATATATGAGTATATTGTCAACAGAGCAGTATTGTAGCTTTGTCTATTTTATAAGTTATTATTAACTTATTATTAGTTAACTTTAGTTCTTTGTTGGAATTGTGTACACCATCAATTACCAAATATGGATAAATCTAGAGTAATTCAGTTTCATTCCTTACATAAGGATGAACTTATTTATGAAGTTTCTATTCGTTCAGAAACTCCGGGTAGTACGGTGGAGGACCTCAGAAAACAACTGAGGGTTCTCACAAAAGAATGTCCGTCCGAGGCCATTTTAGAAACAAGTTTTAGTGCAGATTCTGAAATAAGAATAATAAATGAGAAATATAAAGAGCTCGCTTCCTTATTAGATAGTTGGGAAAAATCTAAAGAAAAACCTTCATTTGCTAGAGCTGAAGCCTTGGCTTACCACCTGTATCATAGGTTAAATAGAATATCTACTAATGAAACCGCAAAAATCTTGCTCAGGAAGTTAGAAAAATTGTTAACTCGCATTGAAACCCCTACCACTACCGTTTCAGAGATTCCTGCCACACCTATCGAGTCTTCCTCATTCGAATGTTCCGGCGACAAGAACATTGCCAAATGGAACATCAAATTCAATGGCACGTCGGATCCTCGTTCGTTCATTGAAAGAGTGGAAGAGTTGCAGTGCTGTCACGGTGTATCAGATGTCAGGCTTTTCAAGTCTGCGGCACAATTGTTCAGCGAGCAAGCGCTTCTTTGGTATCGCGGAAACAAACAACAGGTAAGTTCTTGGTCTGAGCTTAAGTCACTTATTATTAGCGAATTTGCTCCGGCAGACTACGATTATTGTCTAGAGAAGGAAATTAGATCCCGTACTCAGGGAGTTGATGAGCCTACTCATATTTATTTCTCAATTATGGCCTGCCTTTTCGGTCGACTTAAGACTGACTTGTCGGAGGAGGCCAAGTTACAGATTTTAATGCACAATATACGTCCCACTTTGTCCCAACAGTTGGCACTAGTCCCTGTAAATTCCGTAAATCAATTGAAGGAATATTGTAGGCAGATTGAGGCGACGACACTACAAACAAAGAATTTTTCAGAGCCCGGCAAAGCAAACAATGTTTTAACTTCAGAGTTTGCTTATAAGAGTAAAACCAAACCAGTAGCATATGTAAATAAAACGGACGGTGCAAAGACAAATACATTTGTACCAAATTTTAATCAAAATATGGTTACAGATAGGAGACCGAGGAACAGACAGACTCACAGCAACCACAATGGAAAAGTTGGTGATAATAACCGACCTGTTGCGGGTCCGTCGTCTAGCTGCTGCCATTGTAGTGGAAATTCACCAAAACAGCCTAGACCTAGGAATGTTCACTGCTTTACGTGCAAAACTCCTGGCTTTACCAAGTTAACCTGTCCTAAGTGTAATAATAAAGCTACAAATTCAAAAAACTAATAAATTCGGACTGCAGCTTAGCACAAAAATTCAAAAATTATGATTCGATTGCTACAGTCCGATTTTGCCCTCAAAAAGATGATATTCGGCCTTATTTGAAATTTAATATTGGAGATTTAGAAATCCATGGTTTGTTAGACTCAGGAGCTTGTATATCCATTTTAGGGAACAACTCCCACAAGGTTTTTACTCAGTTAGGTTACTCTCTTTATAGCTTTGTAAATGATTCCTGTACCGTAGCAAACGGTGTACAGCTAGAATCATTGGGACATATTTATTTGCCAGTTACCTTTAATAACATAACTTGTGCAATAAAGTTTGTAGTAGTGCCAGCAGTAGTTTCGGAAATAATACTAGGATGCGATTTCTGGAAGGCTTTCAATGTCGCTCCAGAAATATTTGAAAATATTGACTATAGGAGTTCACCATCTAGCGTGTGTGATACGATAACTTCACGTAGTATCCACTCCATTAAACCGTTTCACAATTTGACTTCAGAGCAACAAGAGATGGCTAAAGCTATAATTGAGAAATATAATGACATCTCATTCGACAAGAAAGGCTTAGGTAGAACACCGTTGATAGAACATGTGATTGACACAGGGAACTCAACACCGGTCCGGGTCAAACAATATCCTTTGTCTCCGGAGAAAAAGATAGCTTTACAAGCTGAATTAGACAGGATGTTAGCTTTAGACGTTGTTACTACCAGTGAAAGTCCATGGAATAATCCAGCTATTCTTGTCAAAAAGGCAAACGGTGATTGGAGGTTTTGCTTAGACTGTAGGAAGCTAAATGCTATTACAAAAGGTGACTCTTATGCAATTCCTTATATTCCACAGATCTTGGATAGTTTGAAAGAGGCTAAGTTCTTATCAACTATTGACTTGTCATCCTCATTCTGGCAAATTCCACTGTCAGAAAGCTCACAGGAAAAAACTAGCTTCACAGTTCCAGGGCGTGGACTATTTAAATTCAAGGTGATGCCCTTTGGCTTATGCAATGCACCAGCGCGTCAACAAAGGTTGATGGACACATTGATAAATCAAAATTTCTCTAGTGATGTTGATAACGGTTATGTATTTTGTTATATCGACGACATTGTCATTTGCTCGTCCGATTTTTCTACACATTTGCTACTCCTAAATAGAGTATTAGATAAATTGAAAGCAGCAAATCTAACCGTTTCTTTTGAAAAATGTAAATTCTTTAGAGAGTCCATCAAATATCTTGGTTACATTATTGACGAGTATGGTTTGCGTACGGATCCCGAGAAAATCTCGGCAATATTAAATTTTCCAACTCCGACCACAGCAAGAGAAGTAAAAGTATTTTTAGGTACTTGCTCTTGGTACAGACGTTTTATTCGAAACTTTTCAACTATTGCAGCTCCGTTGAACAAGCTCACCAGCAAAGGCAAGCATTCCAAAGTTCCAGTGGAGTGACGCAGCCGAGGAAGCCTTCACGGTGCTTAAGAATGCTCTTGTATCAGCACCGGTGCTCGCAGTTCCTGATTTCGAAAAACCTTTCGTGGTACACTGCGATGCTCCATCGTATGGTCTAGGAGGTATGTTGTCGCAAGAAGTCGATGGTCACGAACATCCGATCGCATATGTTAGCAGGTCCTTGAATAAGAGTGAGAGGAATTATAGTGCTACTGAGAGAGAGGCTCTGGCAGTAATCTTCTCAGTAGAGAAATTTCAAGCATACCTAGGTTCGAAACGATTCAAAATCATCACAGATCATTCATCGTTGAAATGGTTCCTAAATTTGGAAAACCCATCTGGTAGGTTGGCACGTTGGGGTTGCCGATTGTCTCAGTTCAATTTTGAAATAGAGCATAGGAAGGGAACCGATAATGTGGTCCCTGACGCCTTATCACGCCTGATAAAGGTAGAGGCGATTCATTCGGCGTCCCAAACACCTACGTCCAGTATGAAAGATGAATGGTATGAAAGGATTTATAATGGTTGTTTGTCTCACCCCACTAACTTTCCAAATTTTATGTTAAAAGATAATAAGCTTTTCCGTTTAAGTAAAAGCAAATATAACCTTATTAGTGAATTTGATTGGAAAGAGGTGGTTCCTAAGGATATGAGACAGAAAATCATTCGGGAAAATCATAGTGAGGTAACGGCAGGACATCTAGGCATTTTTAAAACGCATAGACGATTATGCCTTAGATACTATTGGCCAGGGATGCATAAGGATGTGATGGATTTTGTAAATGCATGTGATGTGTGTAAGGCGTATAAACACTCTACGCAAGCAACGCCAGGTTTAATGGGAAAACCGAAGGTTTGTTCACGACCGTTCCAGGTAGTGTCAGTGGATTTGGTTGGTCCGCTGCCACGATCCCGGTCTGGCTATACATTCCTTCTGGTGGTAACTTGTTGCTTTTCGAAGTATACCCTTCTTTTTCCTTTGCGTCGCGCAACGTCTGAATTAGTGGCAAAACACTTTGAGAATGGTGTGGTTTTGGTGCATGGAACGCCGGAGACTGTAATCCTGGACAACGGAACCCAAATGACAGGTACTCACTTCCGTAATGTTATCACGCGTTACAACATACCAAAACTGCACTATTGTCCGAAGTACACGCCACAGGTAAATCTAGTAGAACGTTACAATAAAACTGTTATTACTGTAGTAGCGTCCTATGTAGAAGACGACCATCGTTCATGGGATCAGAACCTGTGTAAAATTCAGTTCGCGCTAAACAGCGCAGTAAACGAGTCAACTGGATTTTCACCGTTTTTCTTGGTTCATGCCCGAGAACCAATAATAAATGGGAACTTCTATCTAGATTCAGATAACGATTACTCGATAGGTATGCCGCGTGACGAGTATGCAGGGAAATTTGGCTGTTTAAATGACATTTTTGAGAAAGTAAGGGAAAAATTACACCAGGCACATGCTAAAAATGCAACTCATTACAATTTGAGGCGCAGGAACGCACGGTTTTCCGTCGGGGACTGGGTTTGGAAATCTACATATACTCAAAGTGATGCAGATAAGTTTAAAATGTCCAAATTAGCCCCAAAATACGAGAAATGTAGAGTCGTGAAAGTTTTATCACCTCTCGTATATGAGTTAGAAAGAGCTGACGGTACAAAAATCGGCTCTTGGCATATAAAAGATTTAAAGGCATAGATTGATACTCAGTTCTTTATCAATCAAAATTCAGTGTTTAAATGCTTTTACGTTTTTTTACACAGAGGTGCAAGAGAGTGGTATGTTTTCTATAGGGAAACTGCTACCCAGGTAAGTGTGTGATGTATGAAAATAGAGTATGAAAGGGATGAATGATAGGTAGAGTAGGATTGATAGGGTATGGTTGAACTGAGACAGTCGGTACCTTGCAACCATTGTACTATAATTGGTACAACGATTTTGTCCTAGAAAAGTTGTCTTTTCGGATATTACTCTTGCTGTACTTTGTACAGTGACTCTAAGTCCTATGTTCTGTTTAGCAAATTGTGGCTAGGACTTGGTTCCCAGACATTAGGCACAAATGGTTATTCTTAACCAAAACACCCTTGCTGTGCTTTTGCACAGTGACTTCAGTCCTACGTTTTGTTCGGCTCATTGTAGCTAGGAATTTTTTCCCAAACATAGGCAAAAACGGTTATTCTTAACCGACTTTACATTGAGACAGGTTCTCATGTTGCGATATAGGAATCGCGTTTAACGGCTATATCAAGCTGCAAGGACCGTAGGCCTAGATGCGGTGCTATAGTGCGCTATTATGCCACTATAACATTCGATGCCAAGGTTCCAAGCAACTTAGATAGGTATTCGTTAGTTAGTTAGAGTTATACTCTACAGTAGTATATAGGTTTGTCATATTGTTTTTTCTTTTATAGATTAAGGTCATAATAGAGTTAGGTTTTGTTTTGTATTTTTATTTTTTGTTATTTGTTAGCAATGATCATTTCCACATGCAGCAGATTTATAGGTTAGTTTTGTAGAGATAGGTATAGTATAAGAAGTATCTTTATTTAAACAAAGGAAAATGGTATTCATTTTTTTGTTTTGTCAAAAAATTTTTTTTCTTTTCATTTATCGTTACAGGACTATCGCTGAGGGCAGCGAACGGTTCACCTTCGTGGAACCTTCTCTCTGGGGAGGAGGCATTGTAACGTTCGTTTTTCTATCCTTGAATAATTATAAAAGTTGTAAATTTCATACAACTAACGCCATCTGTTGACGAATAGGAGCAACACTGCTTGTCACTTGTGTTAAGAATATAATATTGTACACCAAATAAACATGTAGTGCCATCTATTGGCAAGCATAGTATACTGTGTATGGTGATGTAAGCATATTGTAATAAATGTCAAGTCAGTTGCTCTCGAACAATCAACGTGTTTCATTTAATAGGTTATGGGCGATCTGTTAATTTCAAGTATTTTAGTGTTAAATACAGTTGAAATAGTGTTGATTAGTAATAATGGCTGTGAACTACGTGCAAAGTATTCCAAAACTAAAAGGCAGGGAAAATTACGAAGAATGGAGTTTTGCGGCGGAAAATTTGTTGGTGTTGGAAGACATGATTCACTGTATCAGGCCGATCTCCAACAAAGAAGCTAAGCCCGAAGAAGACGCAAAAACCAAGGCAAAGCTAATTTTGACGATCGATCCTGGATTGTACGTGCATATTAAGGAAACTACCAGTTCAAAAGAGTTGTGGATTAAGCTAAAAAACATGTTTGACGACTCTGGTTACAGTAGGAAGATTAGTTTACTACGGCATTTAATTTCAATTCGGCAAGAAAATTGTAATTCTATGACCGCATACGTAACAGAAATGGTCGATACAGCCCAGAGATTAAAAGGCACAGGATTTGCAATCACGGATGAATGGATTGGGTCATTACTATTAGCAGGTTTGCCAGAAAAATTTTCGCCTATGATCATGGCCATAGAGCACTCAGGTATTCAGATAACCACAGACGCAATAAAGTCAAAGTTAATCGATATGGAAGGTATGGAAGTTTCAAAATTCACCGACACAGATTCCAGTGGCGCTGCATTCGCTGCGAAAAAATGGCATGATTACAAAGCTAGAAAAGATGGCGGATTAGCAAAGAAAATGGAAAAAAAAAGCTATTCATTGTTTTAAGTGTAAAAAAAGTGGACATTACCGAAATCAGTGCCCCTTATTAAAAAATAAGGAAACCAATGCTTTTAGCATGGTTTTCCTGAATGGACATTATAATAAAAACGAATGGTACGTTGACTCCGGCGCCAGTGCACACATGACGCCAAACAAAGATTGGATAATCAATGCAAAATTTTCACCGTGTTTATCAGAAATAACTGTGGCAAATGACTCAAAAGTGCCAGTTGTGTGTTCCGGAGACGTACGAATAACGAGTAGTTATAATTACGATATCACGATTAAAGATGTGTTATGCGTGCCAAGTTTGACAACTAACTTGCTATCAGTGAGTGAATTAATCAATAATGGAAACTATGTTAGTTTCAGTGAAAGTCAGTGTTTCATTCGAAACAAGAAAAATGTATTGGTTGCAACTGCAGAACTGACTAACGGAGTCTACAAGCTTAACACGAGAGAAGCAGATTGTAGGTTAGCTGCGCCAGCAGTAGCAAGTGCAGAGTTGTGGCACAGGCGATTAGCACACATTAACAGCAGTGATTTGAACAAAATGAAGAATGGTATAGTTGATGGATTGTCGTACCCAGCCACTAGTGAGATGTCAAAGGAGAAATGTGTAATCTGCTGTGAAGGTAAGCAGATGAGGTTACCATTTTCTCATATCAGCCAGAAGAGTTCTGATACACTACAGATAATACATGCGGATTTATGTGGCGCTATGGAAACTAAATCTATTGCAGGTTCACATTATTTTCTTCTATTTGTGGACGACTATAGTCGTATGATATTCATATACTTTCTTAGGCATAAAAATGAAGTATTCAAGAAATTCAAAGAATTTAAGGCTATGGTTGAGAACCAGCAAAATAAGAAAATAAAGATATTCCGCACAGACAATGGTGGTGAATTTTGTAGTAGTGAAATGGAGAATTACTTGGCACACCATGGGATAATTCATCAGAAGACTGTGGCATACACGCCAGAACAGAACGGGGTCTGCGAACGGGCGAATAGAACTATAGTTGAAAAAGCTAGATGTTTACTGTTTGATGCAAATCTTGAAAAAAAGTTTTGGGCTGAAGCAGCAAACACAGCGGTTTATATCAAGAATAGATGTGTGACTTCAAGTTTAGAAAATAAAACTCCATATGAATTGTGGTACGGAAAGAAGCCTGACTTAAGTAATATTCGTTTGTTTGGATGTACAGTAATGGTACATGTCCCTAAAGAACGGAGGTCAAAATGGGACAGAAAAGCAGAGCGGTATATCTTAGTTGGATTTTCAGAAAATATTAAAGGATATCGTGTTTATGATCCAAAGAAAAACACTGTTACTATAAAGCGAGATGTTATAGTAATGGAAGAAACATACACAGAAGGTCAAAGAAATGACAATGCAGTATGGATTCAAGAAGAAAAAGTAATGGGAAACATTAGTAAGAATGAACTAAAAGTGAATGCTGAGAGCAAAGATTCAGTGGGGGATTCATTGAATGAATCTCTGCTCAGCACAAGTTCTAGTCATTCAATTTACACAAATGCTAATTCCGGAGATAGTGATGAGACCCTAACGGACTACTACCCTAAGAGTAAGAATAGAGAAATAAAAGATGAACAGGTTTTGAGTCTGGAACAACTCAATAGTTCTTCAGAATCGGAATATCTCAACGCTTTGACTGATTTGGACTCTACGTTACAGCAATCTCAAGAAATTGAAGAGGAGCCAGTTCCACAAGAACCAGTAATCATCAAACGAGTAAGGAAGCAGCCTGAGCGTTTTGGTTATACAAACCTATGTACCACCCGTCCAGAATTCAGTGGTGATCCTGTTAGCATCCAAGAGGCTCTGGCCAGCCAGGACAGAGACAAATGGATTGAGGCTATGAAGGAGGAGCTTCAGGCGTTTGAAGAAAACGATGCATGGGTACAGGTGGATGAGCTACCTAGTAATAAAACTTTAGTGCAGTGCAAGTGGGTGTATAAAAGAAAGGTCAATAGTGATAATAGTGTGCGGTACAGAGCGCGTTTAGTGGCTAAAGGCTTCACGCAGAGGCCTGGCATAGACTATGAAGAGACATTTTCACCCGTAGTTAGACATTCTACTCTTAAATTGTTATATGCACTGTCTGTACAATTGAATTTGGATATCATTCATTTAGATGTGAAAACAGCCTTCTTAAATGGTTTTCTCAAAGAGGACATTTATATGGTTCAACCAGACATAAATTGTGATGTTAATAAGAAAAAGGTTATTGTTAAATTAAAAAAGGCAATTTATGGGTTAAAGCAGTCCTCAAGGTCTTGGTATGAGAGAGTTGAGCACTGTTTATGTGAGCTAGGATTTAAAAAGAGCTGCTTAGAACCATGTGTTTTCACAAAAATTAATGATAATTCAAAAATTTTTATTGCATTATATGTAGATGATTTTTTTGTTTATTCTGATAATAGTCAAGAGACTAAAAACCTAATTTCTGTGTTGAGTTCTAACTTTAAAATAAAGAATCTAGGACAGGTTCAACAATGTTTAGGTATGAGAGTTAAAATTGATAAAAAGTCTAATATAATTACTTTAGATCAGGAGCAGTATATTGATCAGTTACTTGATAAATTCAATATGTTAAATTGTAAAATTGCTAGTACTCCGATGGAAAGTAAATTGGATATTGAAAAGTCTGAAATTTGTGATAGTGAGATTCCATATCAACAATTAATTGGAAGTTTAATGTATTTATCGGTTCTTACCAGACCAGATATATCTTTTTCAGTTAGTTTTCTTAGTCAGTTTAATAAATGTTATACAAATGTTCATTGGAATTATGCTAAAAGAATACTTAGATACTTGAAGAAAACTAAAAACTATTGTTTAAAATATGTAAAGGAAAAAGCTGAACTTGTGGGCTTTGTTGATGCTGATTGGGGGAATAATACCTTGGATCGTAAGTCATATACAGGTTATTGTTTTATGATGTCAGGCTCAGCTATTTCCTGGGAGAGCAGAAAACAGAGAACTGTGGCTTTGTCCAGTATGGAAGCCGAATATATGTCCATAGCTGAAGCATGTAAAGAGGCCATGTATTTGAGATCTTTGTTTTGTGAACTCACTGGCAATTTGTGTACTGTGCTCTTATTTAATGACAGTCAGAGTGCACAAAAGTTGGTAGCAAATTATGTGTCACACAGAAAAAGTAAACATATTGACATGAGATATCATTTTATAAAAGATGCAGTTAGCAATAAAATAATTAACTTGAATTATTTGCCATCAACTGAAATGCCAGCTGATGTTTTAACAAAAGCCTTAAGTCCAATAAAGCATTTTAAATGTTTGGATGGTCTCGGGTTGGCTGAAATAGAGTCATGAAGTGTTTAATTAAGTCTTTAAATTTTTTCAGAAATGTTTTGTTTATTTGTTGTAGTCGGGGTGTTAAGAATATAATATTGTACACCAAATAAACATGTAGTGCCATCTATTGGCAAGCATAGTATACTGTGTATGGTGATGTAAGCATATTGTAATAAATGTCAAGTCAGTTGCTCTCGAACAATCAACGTGTTTCATTTAATAACTTGGACAACAGATAATATATGCTGAAATGGAAGGAGCAGAAATAATTTCGTTCTTTTTTCTCGGAAGAAATTTAAACAACCATTCATAATAAAAATTTCTTCTAGGTTATTATTTGGCAGAAATTAATACAAATTATTAAATTAGGATTTCTATCGTTGCAGTTCCTTTTAGCGAATGACCCATAGACGGTTTGGCGTCTATGGCTAGAAAATGGAATGACAGATCGAAATTCAGAGCGGTTGTAAATAATGTTGGTGATAGGATTTTCTAAAAATAAATGTGTTTGTGTGGTGAAAATAAAGGCCAAAATGCCATTACTGGAAGATTAGATTCCACTCGTCTGAATTTCCGTTCGTCGGGCTTATAATGGGCTGCAACGTTGTGCAAACCCCTCTTTTCCCTGACAAAACCGGCGCTGCACTGTGGTGTCCTGTGTGACTGTGCGATGGCTGCCTGCTGGCTGGCTGAGATGGATGCGGTGATACAACTTCTCCACTAAGATTCTGCTGCTTTAAAATGGTAAGTACCTCCACAAATGTTGGCTAGGGAAAAGTGAGGTTAGTTTAGGGCCGGTTTGAACAATCGTCTCCTTGTTCCAGATCCTAGCGAATAACACGCGGGCTGGGAGAGGAGTCCTTCCGAGTTGCTCGGTAATTATAAACACGTGATTAATATCCCTGTAACGTAGCATCTCGGAGGTTATTAAAATTAGTGTTTTCTCTTTGTCTTTACAGGAGGACACGGGAATTTAATTTAGAAAATTTAATTGGGAATTTAATGTAGAATTTAATTTAAATTTAACATGTCACTTTAACATGCATTAACCTAGCATCTATATTTTTATACCATGATCTTCCTAATTACAAAATAAAAATGGATTGATCAGGGTAAACCATGCTAGTGTAGTAAAACCATGCGCTTAGCAGAGGTTAACTTTTGCGCACTTGTATGACCTTAATCTGACCGCGGATTGGAGGCCGGCGAGGTCTCATAGTCTCCAACTACACTCTCGTCGGTTCGTCTCGTCGCGCCCGAATTCCGGAGAGCCCCGGAAGGTGGATGGCGTTGGCCACGTCAGCGGCGACACGTCTCCGCAGGTCGTAATTTTATGTTACACATAATATAGAAAATATTCGTACAGTAGATTGATGGTTTGCGCAAGTAGTATACCTGAATGTGGCTTTGTGTGGTGCGTGATCCGGGGTGTGTTTCCCACCCTGTGACAGAGTTCTCATCCCCACAAGCCAGCCGGACAAGCCCGCATTCAGGCGCCATTAGGCATCTTATTTAAATTTATTTCACACTGTATAGTAATAGGTAAGGTGGCATCTGGTATTTGCATTAAGAAAATAAAGATAGTACAATACTTGTTTTCCTTTATTAAATATTTTCTTTTACTTTTACATTTTGTTCCTCATTTAATCACCCACTAGAATTCCTACCTGACCCGTGGACCAGTACAGTCTGCTAACGCCTCCTCTACTTCACGCACCCCTGCGCTGATGTGGCAGCGAAGACTAAACACCTTCGCTGGTACAACAGGCAGGACCTACAAGTAGAGAGGGGGCGTTACACTACCGCCAAAGACGTGCAGCCAAGCTATTTAGCGTTCCGGTAGGATGTCGTGTAGAAACCGATTAGGTATATGGACTAGGGTTTAATATAACTACCATACCCCAAACAGGTTAGCCCGCTACCATCTTAGACTGCATCATCACTTACCATCAGGTGAGATCGCAGTCAAGGGCTAACTTGTATTTAATTTAAAAAAAACTGGATATAAGGTACATAAAAGTAGCAATACCTATTTTTAAAAAAATCCCGATTCTCGGGAATTCCCGGGAATCGGCCAATTTTATTCCCGTTTCCTTGAGTTAAAAATTTGCCGTTCCCGAGATTTATTTTTAATTTTGATTGAGTGGGATTTTTAAAAAGTTAATTTGTTTAGTTTCACCCAACCTAAGTCCAGTTAATTAACATAATAGGTTTTGCTTCGGACATAATATTGTCAATCAAACTTAGTACGGAAACAACGTACAAATTTGAAATTTTACATAAATTGGCTAATTTGCGGTTTTGGCTCTTACGAAGTTCTACCATATAGATAATTCTGTATGTAAAGATAAAAAATTGTAATCATGACACCAAAATTCTATGATTTTCTTCGTTTTTTATTTTTGAGTATTTTTCAAACACTGTAAATAATACTATATGTCTGCAAAAGACTAGAAATTGTTTTCAATGATCAATTTCCAACATCTTTTTGCTATTTAAATTTTTGAAATAACATCTGTATTTCTTGTTTCTGACAAAAAATGAATATCAGACTCTTAGTCGGTAAGTACATTGTATATACGTATGATATTGATTTATGCCACAATTATACTTGTAATTAACTCACGTAAGTAGTTTATGTAAATAAGATACTTATGTAACTCTAGATGATGGCCTCGACTTCGTCCACATGGATTAAGATTTTTTGACTCCCGCGGTAGCTGTTTAATTTTCCAGGATAATGGTTCCGGGTAGCCTATGTCCTTCTCCGGGATGTAATCTATCTTTGTACCAAATTTCATCAAAATCGGTTGAGTAGTTGGGCCGTGCAAGCGTAGCAGACAGACAGACACACTTTCGCATTTATTATATTTTGTATGGATATTAGTATGCTGGGCTAGCTAATGCCCGCGACTTCGTCCGCGTGGTTGAAGTTTTTTTTATTCCCGCGGGAACTCCTTAATTTTTCGGGATAAAAAGTCACTCTCCCTCAACTATACCCACGCCAAAAATAACGTCGAACCGTTGCTCCGTTGCGGCGTGATTGACGGGCAATTCAATTAACAATCACACTTTCGCATTTATAATATTAAGTATTAAAATGGATTTGCACACCATATTATGCGATTTACAATAGGTATTTTGTCAATTACCTACTCATGTAAGAGACTTTGGTAGGTACGTGATTTACTCACTTACGTTATTCTATCAATTTCACAAATTTTGAGTTACCGTGTTTTGTCATCCGAGGGCATCCGTGACATGCTATGACAAGCGCGCGAAAATAATGAAAACCGCGACGGGAGCGCCACCTGGCCGAAGTGGGCATAACTGACGTGAGGGGTGAGGACTGAGGAGAGCCAACCTCTCGATTTGTGTTTTGATTTTAAGAGCTGACAGCGCCTTAAATTGTAAGCAGTATGATACGGTTCACAATCTGTCGACAGTTTATAATCTATCGAGATAAAAAACGTTATATTATAATCTAACGGTTTTTACAATCTTACGGTGACATATACATATATGTATATACATCACTCCAGGCAAGATCGCAGTCAAGGGCTAACTCGTTAAAAATTTTTTTTTGAAAGAAAGTAAAAATGTAATTCGTACGGAGAATGCATCCACTATACACTATAGTATGCTCTACTCTTATAGAGCTCTCGTCTCTCACAACGGAACAAAACATCCAGTGTGCCCCGTGCTCTCACTTATATGCTTCAAGTGTCACACAATACGCACTGTGTTCCGACTCGCGCTGCATATAATCAGTGGCGTGCACTTCATAAAGGCATAAAAGCACCGCTTACCCAAGTGGAAATACATCAATGCTGCAAATGAAATGCTGATATTATTGCAAGTCATGACAATCAGTATTCACTGACTGATATTCTGACTAACTAATGCCTTCCCTAGTTTGAAATCCTGTGCACGCTAATGCAATATACTAGTACCTACTTATCATCCTATATCATCGCATCATGTTCTCCCTCATCAAAATACAATCCATTCTAGTGTTCATTTTTTAGCAATAGTTGCATCCCGGGAGAGGAAGCTGCTTTTTATCCCGGAAAATCATCGGCTTGCGCTTGACGACAATCATGCTTATAGCAATGATGAGGTCTAGGTTGGAACGCGCTTGCCTAGAAGATGCATATTCACTCTTACCTTGAAGGTACTTAAGTTATATGTGACCTCCCTTCAGACCAGACCAGAGAGAGACAATTTAGAAATTATAAATTGTCAAATTACCTCGCCAGAGATCGAATCTGGGACCTCACAGCGCTGCGCCAGGGAGGTCATCAAAGATTTCTGCAGACTTACACCATTCAAGTTGAAAAGCTCGGCGTTTCGAGATTTCTAACTTTTTCCTATATTTGGATTAGATATCGGAAAAGTGGCGTAACTAGAATTGATTACCGGCTTGAGCAACTTTGAAAGCAATATCAGTTTCTCTAGATACAGAAAATAGAGGAAAGGCGTTTGAATTCAATAGTCATTATTAATAGAATAAAGATTTCTCCGTCATGGAATTTTTTGAGCATCGAAAATAACCATCCACTAGATGCATCGATGACCAGATAACAAACTTTGACACTAATTACAACTTTTAACGGGAATTTGAAAAGACCTAAATTGTTGTGCGTATCATTTAATTTTATTACAAATATTATGGGAATTTGGATAATCCCACATTCTCTTAATTGTAATCAAATTAAATGATACGCGCGACAATTTAGGTGTTAACGCCAACACATCGCGTAGGACGCCAATAATATATACCAACTCAAATCGCGGCCAACTATGTTTCGCAGTGTAAACTCCAGGGCTTATGGACTATTGTTTATTATCTAGTCTATTAGCTATAGGTAGTCTATTTACTTTATGGTTATAGGTATAAAACCGAATTTCAAAAATATACGTTGTTACTTCACTGGAAGAATTTGTCTTTAATTGTCACTCCTTTCCACTTACCTACTAAAAATTTAGGGGACCCGCCTATCGGGCCCTCGCATGGCTACTTAAATAATAGCCATTAGATCATTTCAAAATCCCGGAACTCTTTAAATCCATATGTACTTAATATTATAAATGCGAAAGTGTGTCTGTCTGTCTGTCTGTCTGCTCTGCTTTCACGGTCCATCTGTCCAACCGATTTCGATTAAATTTGGTACACGTATAGGTTGTATTCCGAGCGTAGGCTACTTTTATCCCGGAAAATTACAGAATTCCCGCGGAAATCTAAAAACTTAATCCACGCGGACGAAGTCGCGGGCATCGTCTACTCAATCTGTGCTCAATTTTGTCAATACGACCCGTGAAAATGCTACAGACAGACACACTTTCGCATGTATAATATTGGTCTTATTTAAGCTCAACACGAATGTCCCTATCGTAAGCACGGGACCTTGAATGAGCCCTGTATCTCATCCGAACGCCGGATATTAACACTCATCAGATTAAACGCTATCGGCACATGCAGAAAAGATTCATTGTACAATTTATATAAATGTCGTGTATCTTACTGGATTTATTTGTGAGTCTTACTTGTACGCTTGCAACGGATCCCACTGGGATATATTGAGTTCGTTTTGTAAAGTTATAGTTGTAAGTCGTTAAAATATGTGTACATACTCATCGAGCTTCGGCACTAACTAACAAATCGAAAAGAACTACGCGAACGCAGCCATAATGCACCCCATAGGCAACGTATTGTTGACTACATGAGGGAGAGAGTCCTATATACTCTATGCAATACCCGTTGTTCTGAAAACTCCCTGGTGAAGATTTCCCTTTCAAAGATTGACCAGCCGCTCGGGGTTATGTCTACTAAAACCGTTGTTCATTCTCAGGGCTTACTAAAGCCCTGGAATCTCCTGCAATGGACCAATCTTAACCACTCTTACCACTAAGCAGATTATAGAAAGAGAATAGACGCGAAATTATAAAAGTTGGCTGAAAGCGTCATCGCACTGCCTTGATGCTGCGGAGCGGGAACGTTATCTGGACGCTAATGCTCCACCGATCCGCAGAAGAAGACAGGGTGAAAGAAGGCGACGATATGCTCACTTTCTCCCGTGTCAATTACCCTATGCCGCTTAACGTCGAGTTGTCTCAGTCATATCCAAGATTTGGGACCCTGAGACGATTCATTCTCGACGCGGACTGGTTTTATAGTGGGTATTCTGGAATCCCGCATAACCGCTTAAGTTCCGCATAAGTGCGGAATGCGTAAAAACATTTTCCAGAGATAAAAAAGGGGGGCTGGTGGAACATAGAATATTAAATAGTGTCTATGGTCAATATCTATTGCACAGAATAAGGTATATTGCTATTGTCTGTCTCTGTCTTGGAATCACGCCATCGGCCATATCCCACTTACATTATATAAAGTATTGCATCGTCTTGAGGAATTTTTAATCACCCACCGATCCCCAATCAATAATATAATAGCTGGATAGATCATTTTCCCTACGGCCTCACCTTGCACAATATAACTGGCCATCAGCGCGGCGGTGTTCTCGTTGCACTGGATGCAGCCCAGCGCCAGATCCCTCTTCACTTGCAGGCAGAACAGGTACCGCGTGAACTCCTCCTCGAGCCGCGCAGGGTCCGGCGTGTAGAACTTCACGCAGAACCTCAACGTTGGCTCCAGCATGGACAGCCCCACTTGTCGACACATCGGTTTTTCCACATCCAACCAGTACTGTGGAGTATATAGGAAAATCATGATATATACTAATATTATAAATGCGAAAGTTTGGATGGATGGATGGATGAATTTTTGTTACTCATCACGCCAGAACGGCTGAACAGATCCGGATGAAATTTGGCACAGAGATAGATTATAGTCTGGAATAACACATATCTAGGCTACTTTTTATCACGGAAAATTAAAGAGCTTCCGCGGGAACCAAAAAAGCTCAATCCACACGGACGAAGTCGCGGGCATCAGCTAGTAATATTACAAATTAATTAAATTAAATTAAATTAATTATTTATTTCTATTCGCCGCAACAAAGCAAAGGATCGACGTGATTTTTTCACTGAATTGCTCGGGTATAGCTGAGGATCTGGGGAGTGGCATAAGCTACTTTTTATCCCGGAAAATTAAGGAGTTCCCGTGGGGATTATCCAAAATTATACCACGCGGACGAAGTCGTGGGCATCAGCTAGTTACAAATAAGTATTTTCAACCAACATCAATCCAAATCTGTTCTTATACAAGGCTTGCACTGATCTGACTAATCCATCAACGCACAGCCTGAGCCGGTACGCTTCAGAGAGCTTAAAGTTTGACAGTAGATTCCTTTTACGACATAGACAGTACCCACTCCGCTACCGCATCGGTGCCGTGATTTTATTACGTGGAAATGGGGGCTATCGCGCGTGAATTTGCCACTAGGGGCGCTGGTGTCGCGTGAGGTCCAAAAATGTCCAAAAACATTAACTTTTTACTGGTTTTGACGGGCTTCGTGACATAAATTATAATTTCTTTAATTTACCTGTTGAAAAGTGATCTCCTTCGTGAAATTATCGCAAATATGGATTATTTAGCGATTAATGTGAACGTTTTGAAGGCGGAATTGAGAAAAAGGGGAGCATAAATAAGCGCAAAAATTTCTTTTTTTGACGTTGTTGAGCTCTTTCTGCACGTTTTCTTTTAATTTCCTTTCTCTCTTCTCTCTTGACTAGGTAGGTACAACTTTTGGCTTTAATTTAGGAGATGAATAAGAAAGATAATTACTTACGATTTTCTGTACTTATTTGATTCATTGGGTAACACAAAAAATTTGTTAAAATGTTTTTTACAAACACGAGAATTTTTTGTCGGGTATAGTTATTCCTGCAAATCGCCACTAGCCGCTGTTTTAGAACAGTTTTATCAAATTTGGAAACATGTGTTCTCCTCTTTTTTCCGATTAAAACGGAACTGCACAACATTGCGGCATAGCTACTCGATATGATGTTATATAGTTAACTATTTAACAAAACTAATACCTATTATAAAGAGGAAAGATTTGTTTGTTTGTTTGTAATGGATAAAATCAAAAACTACTAAACCGATTTTAAAAATTCTTTCATCTATAGAACGCTACATTATCAGCAAGTAACATAGGCTATATTTTATTTTCAAAAAAATTTGAGATCCTTACGAAAATTGCAATAATGTGAACTAAGTCGGAAAAATCGTCTCTTCTGAGAGCTTACGCGGCGTGCGCTGCGTAAATAGTTATAGTTACACGAAAACAATGTATGGTGAAATTGTTCCTCTTAAAATGTTCTAAAAAATAGTCTGCAATAGCATATATCTATCTTTTAAGGTTGACTCACAATAACCATTTTTATGATTTTCAAATTTGGTCTAAACCAATGCTTTACTTGCGAAGGTGTTTTTACCGACATAGTATTAATCCTTATCAAAATAAATATATTAATCATCTCAAGTATTTAACTAAGATAAAAATCATCCTTTACACCATTTAATTTAGATGAATAGCTTATGAGATATCATAGAAATAATGAGGACGGGGCGCACTCTTACAATGTAATATTAAAATGTAACCTGCCCACTGCCCACTGGCTACATTGGGTAGGTATATATTAGGATTATTAATGCTACCCGTGCGAAGCCGGGGCGGATCGCTAGTAATTAATAAACTTAATGAGATTCAAGATTTAAAACTTTGTTTCGGCGCCAATCATATAAAGTCGCCTTTGACAGCTATACCTCTGGACCTTAGTCAACAGTGGCGCCAACTGGTGAGCAATGAAACGATAGTCCCCATTGTATACACAACATGGAGGCGTAGGGACGGTTTACTAAACTAACATTTGCATACGATTCGCGACAAGACTGTGTGCATTTCATAAGTTACTGATTAAAGCGTGAGTAAAACTTACTAGTGTAATTGTGGTATTGGTTGCATACCTTAGTCAGATTGGTATCTTGATATTCGAGTCCGAAGTAGTCTGCTTCTAGCAGGTGTAGCTGGCGACAGACTTGATCGAACAACACGCGACCGATCGCCTTTGACTGCAACAAAACATTTCACGTTATATAACACATCTTGTTGATATATTTAAATTCAACCCAAATCCCAAATTAAGTAGGCATACGTAGGCATTTTATAGAGATGCGTAATACATGCGATGCGATAAACGATTTATTATTTATGTAGCTGTACGCGATATACCACTAGTTTTTTTCCCTTCCTTTCCTAAAATAGCTATTAAAGCAGCACTCAAAAAATTAATACAGCTTTATCAAAGGTCATCAAAAACGCCTTGAAAAGAAAAGTTTTATTGCAGAATTTCCTGTTAGGAATTTTTAGATAGCCCTAGTTTCTGCTGTAGCCAGACTAGCCCCGAAGTCTGAAAATCAGGCTATAAAGGACCAAAGTGATATGAAATTCCTTTGCCTCATAGGCGAGACGAGAGTCATCCCAATTTAACCTC
Organism: Erebia aethiops; assembly: GCA_923060345.2. Classification (NCBI taxonomy): domain Eukaryota; kingdom Metazoa; phylum Arthropoda; class Insecta; order Lepidoptera; family Nymphalidae; genus Erebia; species Erebia aethiops. The sequence continues at coordinate 26,511,373 of OV281084.1, read as the reverse complement.
TAAAGCAGTCATGTCAAACATACGGCCCGCGGGCCGTATGCGGCCCTCGGACTATTATGGTACGGCCCGCGGCCAGAATCCAGATCTCATAATTTTTATTCGATAGGCAATATTAAAAGTTATTAGCGAGAAACTGTGCGCCGCGCAGTGCGCTGGGCGGTCAACGGATGGCTAACTAACACATCTGGTAACCAGATGTGTCCTAGTCTATACATAAAAAAAAGCGTCTGGCCCGATAACGGACCCTAATTTATGCAAATGGCACTTCACGAATTTGAGTTTGACATCCCTGCCCTAGCCTATACATAAAAAAATGCGTCTGGCCCGCTAACGAACCCTAATTTATGCAAATGGCACTTCACGAATTTGAGCTTGACACCCCTGCTCTAAAGGATAATAAGTAGTGACATAGCATGACTCTAAAATTATAGGTCCTAACTTTTTTTTTAATCCACTACAAGCTAGCCCTTGACTACGATCTCACCTGATGGTAAGTGATGACGCAGTCCTACCTAGCGATTACGCTACGTTCGTACTGCGGAAAAGATTCGCCCGAATTTTATTCGAGCGATGTACCTATTTTCCGCGTACAGATTTCATCTACTCCAACAATTTGTATCAAACCAGCAATTTATTTCCGCGCGAATTTTATTCGCAAGTGCGAATGTCTTAATGTTAGACCTGTAAAGATTTTCATTTTTGACTGTCTGGGAGCGTACACTCATGTTATCCGTACTTATATTGACAGATGCGCAAATGTGTCGGACTGTCTGTTAAGATATAAATAAGTAGGTATAATTTTGCAGTCTAGCAACGAAAGCTAAATTCATATTTCATTCTGCCACACGTAACATTTTAAATATTAGAAAAATATCACCTCAATGAAATAGGAGATAAAATTTCAACAAGTTGGTTCACGCTTAGAAAAGATTAATTAAGTAATTTGTTTCGAATCGATAACGTGCCCTCGGCCTGCCTACTCGTCCTATCCATTGTATGCAATCGTAGCGACCAAAATAGCCGACCCAATACCCAATAGAGCGTACTCCAGGGGAGGGTTGCAGGACCTTGATTTATTTTGATCCGCAATATGAAATGAATTTTTCAATATCTACAAGTGGCTCCTCTACCATCGTTGTCAAACGATCATACCATACTATTATATTATAAATGCGAAAGTGTGTCTGTTTGTTGGTTTGTCGTTCAATCACGCCGCAACAGAGCAACGGCGTGAATTTTTGCATTTCTCGTATAGTCGAGGACCTGGAGAGTTCCTGTGGGAATTAAAAAAACCTATTTCACGCGGACAAAGTCGCGGCAGTAGCTAGTATTCAATATTTATTTTTTCCATTTAGGTACAATGTACACTTATTGACGTCCGAAACATAAAAAAAAACATGATGGTGATTATCAACTACGGTATCTTAAAACTAAAGCTACGGGGGTTCCAAACGCGCCCTGTGTGCTTAGCATGCGCACAACGAGATTATCTCGCGACGAGAAAGAGAGATGTTGTCGTTGCCGGCAAATTTTTACCAGTTACCCTGACATGCACAAAATGCGGTATATTACAAGAAAAAAATAGTCGACACGTAAAGTTTCGTAGAGAAAAATACCACAGATAAGAAATTGTACTTTTATCTCTACTTTTGACATAACGAGACAAGTAACCATGTTAGCTTCGGTAGACAGAGAGAGATAACGGATAGACATAATTTTACTCATAGTGCGCATGCTAGCCATACTAGTCTGAGAAGAGCCCACAACAAACTCAGCCAGGTTTTTTTATGATCACCATCACCTTACATAGCCTATAGTAAGAACCTATAAGAATTCTGTGCCTATATTGTCAGCGCGTATGTTTGAGGTCGGAAACATTAGGAACTGTACATCCACACCCCACTGTTCCAGCTCAAGTAAATGATAAAATACTAAAATTATTTTACCCAAAAAGTAGACATGTTATTAGATGGATATAAACTCATGAAAAAATTCTATGGTTCAACATAAATGGGCTTCTTCTTTACCTCTATAAAATTAAAAGGCCGGCGAAAAACACGAAGCCTACGCTAACAAGTTAGGCGCTCTAAAATTAAATTTAGCAAGAAATCTTTATAAATTCATAATTTAGAGTTTAAACTATCATGAACCATGCACTTAGGATAGAAACTTAATGTCTCTTAATATAAGGTCGAGTGCGTAGTTTTAAATGGAATTAAAAGTAGGTCGGAGGATTTTATAAAACCCTGACTAAGGAGTCAATATGAGATGGCATAGGTTCATTTCATAAGGGTTCGTTACCACCAGAGATGTGCTACGTTTTGCTAAGCTACGAATGTGTGTCAAGCCCAGCAATTGGAGCGCTTGATTTTCATAGCTTTGCATAGCTTAGCTCTAGTGAAAAGGGGTTCAACGAGGGTACTTTTTTACATACTAGAGAAAGCGAGGGATGCGATCTACCGACGCGAGTGGTGTAGCTATGTGAAGTATGGAGCAGAGCTGGATAGCTGAATTGCTGACTAGTTACCACGACGCTGTCACGGGAAGCACATCTTAGTTACACTACTTAGCTTTGGTAGAAATAGACACATGTAGCTTAGCTTTAGCCACGCACATCTCTGGTGGAAAGACCTAACACAGTCTACCGAGTCAACAAATTTATTATGACTTGTCCCCCTCTCGAACACTCAGAGCCCCGTCGGAGGCATGACAACGATTTAGAGGAAATTATTCGATTAAATTCGTTACTACTCGTAGTTAATCGATTTCCCCCCTGTTGAGAATTCCTGTTAATATTTCCATGATTGCCACATTTGAATCTTGTTAATTTCAACGATGATACTGTACAGTTTATATACATAATATAAAAATCATTTTGGATTTTGGAGTCGGTATAGCCAAGTACAGGCAGCGTGGAGAGCATTACCAAGAACTGTCAGGAATGCTGTTTTTGCTCAAGATGTTTTTCTGTACCGTTAGATCAAGTGAATTTTTGAATTGCTTAAAAGTATCGCATAACACTTCGAAAACACAAGAGGCCTGGATTCGAGCCCCGCACCCCCGAACAGAAGGCCGAAGTCATGAACATTTTTAAAGTATAGATAGTAGTGACTAGTGTTACACTGTGAAATTTTATATTTGAAATGTGTGTTTATTTCTTAAATAAAAAAAAACAAGTGAACATAATTTAAAAAAATAATAAACACGACTACCCTGCCATATTGAACGCTTTTTTCAAAAAAAATATTGACAGTGTTACTTGGGATGATTCTTAACTCTCATTCATCCAAATTTGTTCAGACATTTAGAATTTACGGTGGAATATACTTACATACATACATGAACCCTGAAAACATAACACTCTTTTTTTTGAGCAGTCGTGTAATAAAATAATTTAGTACTTAATCTTTTAGGAATAAGAACCCAAGAGTGTTTTTCAATCCTGAGGAATATTATTCGTCTCTGGTAGAGGGTAAATATACTCCTTTGACGTCAAAAGGAGTCTCCTTGGATATTGGACGAACTATTTCATCCAAGCCTTGGACGCAACTTCTTAAAATAGATTTATCGCTTGCATTTCACCCCTGTGAGAAAATTGATTACAGAAATAATATCCTACGCCCTCGCCCTTCAGTATTTTTTTTTTTGTCCCATTTTATTGAAATACTGTTGCGATTGAACGCGGATTTACCTTGGCGGACTTTCATATTTTGTATGGTGCACACCGGTGTATAGTTAGCTCCAATCAAATAGTCGTGTCTGAGCTGAGGTGCGAGTGCTTGTTTCCGCAGCTCTCACACAAATCTATAGCAACTAGAAACTGCCATAGGCTCGTGGCTCCATCGCTCCGCGTCAAGAAAGTCCGAAGGTCGCTCGTGGGAATGAGCATTCTATTTTTTAACAAAAAACCAATACCTATTATAAACTTGCCTTTACACAAGTTTAAGAAAACCATTAAAAATGCTCCTTAAAAAAGCTTATAATACTGTCGAAGATTATATAAATGATAAAAGCGCATGAATTTGACTCGCTCCAGCAATGCTCAGGACTGCTGTTACTCATGTATCTTTAGACTAATGCAATTGTAAATATATTTTATTTTTTCAAAAGAGCGAGTTTCTTGCTGGTTCTTCTCGGTAGGAACGGCATTCAGAACCAGTGGTAGATTCATTCGACTATTCATAAGCACTTGTAAAAAGTCTATTTGAATAAAAACATTTGAATTTTGAATTTTTATCTGCTACGCTTTCAGGGCCATTTATTGAACCGATTTTAATGCAATTTGGTACATGGATAGGTTGTATCCAGGGAATTATAAGGCTACTTTTAATCCCGGAAAATGAAAGGGTTTCCGCGGGAATCAAAAACCTTAATCCACGCGGACGAAGTTACGGGCATCCTCTGACTATCATAGCAACCTTTAGCGACTGTGTTTATCATTGTTGGTATTTTGCAACATTTAACGTCGTTTCTAGAGTTTCTTAATGCAAAGGATTGTCTATGTAATAATAACTATCCTTAAAAAACTTAAGTACATTAATTACAGTAGATTAATTACAGGCGATGGCAAGCAATAAGCAAGCAAATTAGCAAGTAGTTAAGGACGGCCTAAGTATTCAAGTTTCAACTCGGGGATACTTGCGCTAAACCTTCTTAGAGATCAAAAGGTAAAAGACACTTCAAAGCGCACTCCTTGAGACTTTATCGCAAAAGCCTACTCAACTCGTATGGCGAAAAGATAAACGAGATAACAGGGTAAAAACTACACACGTATATTAGGAGTTCCGTACCTAAAGAATTTCAAACGGAACCTCTAGACTGTCTAGTCTGTAGTCTTCACAAGAATAGAGAATTACGTAAGTAACTGTAAAACCTTATACAGCGAGTAATAAAAATACGTCAGGTGTACGTAGGTTATTCTTATTTCGTAGCTAGGTTACGGAGAAGATACGTCAAAGGCGCTGTATAGGGTGATTTTACATTTACAAGTTCTCAGACCACTTTTTGGTGAAGTTAACATAAATATGTATGATATTTATATTATAAATACGAAAGTGTGTCTGTCTGTAGGTATGCTACGCTTTCAGGGCTCATCTATTCAACCGATATTGACGAAAATTGTTACATGGATAGGTTGCATCCCGGGGAGGGAAGGGCATAGGTAACAATAAAAATATCTACATTTTTCGTTTATAAATTTTTGCTGATGAAAGTAATTTTATTTAAATCCAGCGTCACGTTTTCCAGTACCCTTAGGTTTCCAGTGCTTCGTCATCGTGAAAAATTAGGCCAGAGCTCGTATTATTTTTAGATCAGGTTTTAACTTTAATTTGACCCGTATTCATTTCTGACAAAAAACATCGCGCAAACATAAAATTCAACTCTGATTAGATGACCGATTAACCGTACTAAAATTATAGTGTGAAAGTATGTTTGTTGGTTTGTCCTTCACGCTGCATTTTGCGAGTCTTTACTTCTTATCCCGGATTATAAAGTTCCCCGGGATTTAGATTTACTTAGACCCCGCAGTTTTAGCTGTAGGTACGTTGATAATGTGTACGTATAAAGATAATGAGACCAATTATGTTGTACTGTTGTACACCATCTCTAATCTATCTCTATTAACTATTTTTATTGCTATCCCTTTCATAATACCTACTCCTTGTGGAAAGGGGCAGCACTAGAATTAGAGCTGTTAGTTTAATTTATAGATTATGTTAAACAGAATTGGCCACAAAATCCTAGTGGTTAAGACTCCGGCTTCCTATTTGAGCGTCAACGGTTCGATGACAGGGCCTCCATCTTTTAAGATTTACATAAATGTGTTTTAGGCAATTAGATATCGGTGAACACGTCGTAAGAAAACCCTGCGTGCCTGAGAGCTCTCTATTTCCCATCATACCAATCAGCACTTTTCGAGCGTGGTGGACTATAACCTAAGACCTTCTCATTTGAAAACGAGAAGAGAGGAGTGAGCCGGCGTCGGCTCACTCCTTTCTGATGATGTTGTTGCTGTCTGTACCGGTAGGATAGTTAGTTCTAATGAGAGACCACAAAGCAAAGATTTTAGGTGGAAAGAAATCCAAATCTGGCAAGGAACGAAAGCGCATATTTCCTCAGTCACTTCAGTAAAATTAAATTAAGACGCTCGGTAAGTTATGGTGAGCAATTAGGTCGCGATATATTTTATTTATAGGGCGGAGCAAAGTTTATTCGATCTCGAGGCTGGTGTTGGTACTTGGAGTTTATGACGTCACAAGGGGACGACGGCACGAGGCGATCCTTGTTCCTTTTTTTTCCTTATAGAAATGGTGTTTTTTATATAAATAGCAAGCAAACCAGGCTGATCACCAGATGCCCAATTGTCTAAGGAAATCGTAATCATTGACATCTTAAAACATATTACTCGAACTGTTTAAGGAGTTCATACATGCTTTTGGACGTGCAGGCAGTGCAGGCATCTATGAACTCCTTAAGGCGCTGTGAGCTCACGAGATGAAAAACACAGGCGCGCGGGGGTGAAATCGAGCAAGTGCATGTCACAAAAAATGCATGAAATAATTTGTAAATAAATTAATATTTACTTTTCAATACAAATGAAACCGACAATGTGTTTGATTTAGAAATATGAATTTTATCTTATATTTCTAGAGCTAATTATTGGTTTCAATAAGGAGAAAAATTGCTTTAAAAGTTAAATTAAGAGGTATGATTAAATTAAATTTCAATGCAGATATTTTTTTTAATTGTTTTGAGACGCGTCAATGACTGCTCAAAGGTCATGAAAATAGCACATTATTTTTACAAGCATACATTATGTCACCATTTGATGGATATGTCACCGTAAGATTATAAAATCCGTTAGATTATAATCTAACGGTTTCTATCCCGCTAGATTATAAACTGTCGAAAGATTGTGAACCGTTCAATGTTCTGAATATTAATTTATGAAATATTTATTGTTTTTACGTTTTCTTGTCTCTTTCTTGTACAGTTCGCGCGCGAGTTGAATGCAGAGTAAATGTAAGTGTCACCATACATTAATTACTCTGCATTCAACTCGCTCGCGAACTATAGGTTAGGTTAGGGTTTGGCACTTAGGTTCTATCGGGTTAATATACCTAATATATTACAATTTACCGAAAAATAATGCGTTAAATTGTAAGCAGTATGTTACGGTTCACAATCTGTCGAAAGTTTATAATCTATCGAGATAAAAAACGTTATATTATAATCTAACGGTTTTTACAATCTTACGGTGACAGATACACTGCTTTTTAAAACCCCCTTTTACGCTACACAGGGCCTTAAGAGCAAAACACACAGGGAATACAAGGAATTCAACCCGCCAGACACCCAACCCGGCCCGCGCCCGGCCTGCACCCGTTCCCTATGTGTTTTGCCATTTAAACAGATCAAATTATCCTTTTGACAAAAGATTACGATTTCCATACACAATCGGGGGGCTGGTGTTAATTTATTACAGCCGCCCATTAACAATAGCAGTAGCAGAAGAACCGCCAATGCGTTGCCGGCTTTTAAGGCATTTGTTTATTCGCCCCTGAAATAACTCCCAGTGTTTTTTCGAGGGAACACAGAAGCTGGTTCCATCATTTGCGGATATGTAGCAGAAAAGACCTGGAATAGTAGTAGTAACCAGCTGGGCTAGGATGCGCGCGTAGAGATATATCTCTCTACTTTTGTCGCTCTCTTTTCTCTTTCTGATCCATATTGACAGACAGAGAAAAGAGAGCGACAAAATTAGAGAAACATATCTCTACGTGCGCATGCTAGCCATAAGGTATAGTGGGTAGTAACCAGGCATCCAGGTGTTTGCTTCTACGACTCAACTTAAAAGTTCCTCTTTCCATTATTAAAAGGGAACACTGGTTATCCATTTAATTATATTTTAATTTAGCAATTCACACAAACTGTGATGGGCGCCATTTTCCCACCAACCTGTCATAGAGTTCAATATACAATAAAAAATCTTTTATCTAGGGTTCCTACTTCCTTGCCTAAACTTGCCAGCTCTACACTAGAGTCAACTAGATGCTATGTACACTCGTTTTGGTTTTTTGTCCTCTAACACTATACAATAAAAAATCTTTTCAAGGAGAAAAAGTAACTAACTAGGTGTAGGTAGGTAGATTTTAGGATTTCCAACCTGTATACTTTTTACCAAATAATGCAACCGAGAACAATATAACCATTGAGGCAATAAAATCTACCGACCAGGCCATATTCCTGATAAGATTTTGGCGAAGGGCCAGCTGGGTTACAGTTTCCAATAACGAACATAAGTGATATAACAGATGAATATCTTGTGGCTTGTGGCTTTAACAACGGGCTTTGCTAATGCTTAGATACACAGAACATACATATCAGTAATGTATATAAAATGATATACTGACTGACTGATCAAAGCGCTGGCTCTAGCACCTTCCGATTTTGCATGCAGGGGGTTCAATATAAGGTGGAGCTCCAGTATGAAAGGGTTTCAGAATGTCCACCCCAGTAAAGCCGGTAGCAGATATAGGTCGTCTAATTTTAAAATGAACGCGCCTTAGTAATCGTTCGCGTTATATACCAATATTGTTGGCCAAATGATCCGAACAGCCGGTGGAAACCGTTCAATTTTGTCTATAGACAAGTATAAATTACAAATTTAAAACAACCCCCGACATAATATGGAAGTAACAGATTAAGAAAACAGCTAATGTCCTTCAGACGGATGAACAGATTTTCATGAGACATGGCTAAGAACACTCGGGATAAAATTATCTATGACACAAAAAAAAACTAAACGAAAATCGGTCCATCCGTTTGGGCACTACGATACCACAGACAGATACACAAACAGACACGTTAAACTTATAACACCCCTCTCTTTTTGCGTCGGGGGTTAAAAATAGAAATATAATGGCGCTCAGATTTGTCGCCGCATTTTATCGTGCCGTGCGGATTGTCGTAGCTCGTGCATAAACACTGAAAGCTCCTACTCTCCTAAGTAGAAGGTTACAAAAGTGACATTTAAATTTTTTTAAAAACCTGTACCGATCAAAGTGTTAATACAAAAGGAAGAGCGATTTCTATAAAAGAAAATTTTAATCACAATCATATCAAGTATCTATAACTGTTTTTATTACCATGTTATTACAGTAGATATTTAGAGAGGCGCATGAAAGACACTGAAGGCAATCAAAACTGCCTACTAAGATATATCTATTTGTGATAAATATTTGGCGAAGTGCCAAAGCTACGATAAGTGCCAGTTGCTGAGGCTTTGGTTTTTAATGGCACCCGCAAAACGGCGAGAATTGTTTTTAAATGGACGTTGCACTTAATTTCGTATGTAATTCCAATCTATTCTAATATTATAAATGCGAAAGTTTGAATGGGGATGTTTGTTACTCAATCACGCCAGAACGGCTCAACGGATATGGATGAAAGGCACAGAGATAGATTATAGTCTGGAATTACATATAGGCTATTTTTTAACCCGGAGTGCCCACTGGAACCAATAACCTCAATCTAGGCGGACGAAAGCTAGTTTATTTTACTATGGTATGCATTAATGGCCAAAAGCCGTAAACAATTAAGTAGCAATTTTAATACCGTTAACAAGGTAAATAAAAAAATCAGGCGACCAGAACTCATTGGACGTGAGGTTGAAATTCGGGGCGAACCGCTAGTTTAATATGATAACCATTTGCGGTACATAACGTGCTGTATTTAAGGCATCCGCTCACTGGCTAAGGCTAACCGATACCATTTGAATGCATTCCAGACCCTAGCGCTCGCGAAAGCGGCAGCAGCTGTGCATAAACGGACTTCCTAATAATAAGTGCAGAAACTCTTTTATTATACTATAGATGATTAATGAAAAAGTTTCATAGTAGCAACCGGCTTCGCAACATATGAATTGTATCCAGTTGTGTTGTGTGCAGTATGTCTGTTATGTCCAATTCCCCGAATGTATAGTCTGCCTGTTTGAATTCTATCGTAAAGCCTAAAGCCTTTACTTGGAGCTGAAAATGTAGTAAGTGCAGTGAAAAAAAATCTGCAGAGACTTTAGCCTCAATTACAAACGTTGAATATTAAGGCGCTGTGAGCTCACGAGATCAAAATATAGGCGCGCGGGGGTGAAATCGAGCAAAGGCATGTCGCATAAAATGCAAGAAATCATTTGTAAAAAAAATCAATATTTACTGTTCAATAAAAATTAATCCGACAATGTGTTTGATTTAGAAATGTAAATTTCATCTTATATTTCTAGAGCAAATTATTAATTTCAATAAGGAGAAAAATTGCTTTAAAAGGTAAACTAAGAGGTATGTTTAAAATAAATTTCAATGCAGAGTTTTTTTTTAATTGAGTTTTGAGATGCGTCAATGGTTGCTTAAACCTCTTGAAAACAACAAATGATTTTTACAAGCATACATTATGTCACCGTTAGATGGATACATTGCTTTTAAAAACCTTCTTTTACGCTACACAGGGCCGCTTTAGCTTGTTTTGCCTGTTTTGAGCGTGGGCGAGGCACTAAATTCTGTTTACTCGAGCCGATCGGAAAACTTCCGATGAAGTATTGTAAGTCAAAAATGCTTTTAAGATTATTTTAAATAAATATAGTGATGAGATTCCCGGCTCTTCTGTCTTCAGGGATTTCTACAACTATCTCTTGGCAAGTTAAGTACCACAACGAACGAATATATGATACTTCTAGAAATCGATAAAGGTGTGAAACCACAGGTGAGGCAGTAAAGGTCTAATTTCTATTTTAAATAAAAAAAAACACCCATAGCTTTGTCCCAAGTGGGAGATTACTCAATCTCATGTGAGCGGTCCTATGCTAGAGCCAAATTTAGTCAAGCAAGTTTCCAAGGCGTTCTATTTACGTGAACGTAACCTTATTCCCTCTAAAGTGTTGAAGGCTGTATGAATGATGGAGGCACCTCATTCGCATGCCCTTGGGATCAGAGGCCAGAGCTCTGTATACAGTATTTTTTCTAGCGGCCAGTGAGAAACAAAAGACTATTTTATTACAGATCACAATTTAGCTCTAACGTTGCCTGGAATACAAAAATAAAATCACGATATTTTAAGGACTTTTCCTTACTCTTTGCTGGTTCGATTCTTGATATCTGTATGAGGTTTTTTTAAATCTTTGAATGAGCTTGAAAGCTTGAGGTAAAAGATAGGTAATCGCGAACGACTATACTCAAGGCAATCCTATGGCGAGATAGCTTGAACGTAACCTTATATCCCAGCTAACGTGTTGAAAGCTACATGAATGATTAGGCAACTCATTCGCAACGTGATTGGCTAAAATCTTCGCTCCGTCTTTACAGATATTTTGGTATTTGATTTTTTTTTTTTATCCACTACAAGCTAGCCCTTGACTACGATCACACCTGATGGGAAGTGATGATGCAGTCTAAGATGGTAGCGGGCTAACCTGTTAGGGGCATGGCAGTTATATTAAACCCATACCCCTTCGGTTTCTACTCGGCATCGTACCGGAACGCTAAATCGCTTGGCGTCACGTCTTTGCCGGTAGGGTGGCCACGGCCGAAGCCTCCCACCAGGCAAAAGCAGCTATAAAAGTGTAAACTATATTCTAGCCTATCTGAAATACCCATATGTTTGTAGTTTGTACCTTCAATATTAAAGGAATGAACTGTAAGAGAGCTCGTGAGCCTTAAGGGGTACCAAACTTTGCATTTAAGACGTACTTACCATTTTGTTAAAGGAGTGAAGAAACCTTCTATCTTAATAAATTAAAATACTCGTATCAAGTATTCATAAAGTAACTAGGAGTGAGTGCAGTTAGGCAAGAGACATAATAACTTAAATAAATAAATTACTTACTTAAGTATAAAAATTCTGCACAAATACTTAAGTACCTACAAGTACCTAATTTATAAATTAATTATTAGTGGTTAGCTTTAACATACATTGTGAATAGGGCATTACAGGCTAACCAAATGCAACCGAGTATTCTCATTAATTGTACCAACTAGGTCACCAAAATAAACATGGGAACCGCTACAAATGCAAAGCAGTTCCAAAAGCTTTTAAACGATTTCACAGCGACTCGTACTTTCACCCTAATGGACTAACGTCAACAAGGGTTTTAATTTTTTACCACTAAAAGTTCACTTTTGAGTCGAACATTAACTAAATAGATGTTTAACACTCACTATGAATACAGCTCTACACAGCCTAATGAAATCCTACTGAATAATATCCGTTAATATTAGTTAGCCCTTTACTTATCCCTGGTACTGAAAAAAATAGACAGGGTAGTTACATGCAAAGCTGTTCTCTACCACAAATGGGCGATCGATACTTTTTTTTCAGCAACGTTGCATTAGCCAAAGTAAGTACTATTTTTAAACGACTTCCAAAAAAGGAGGAGGTTCTCAATTCAACACGTATTTTTTAAAAAAATGTAAGTTGGTGCATAGCTCCATGGTTCTTTTTTCAGTCGTTAGAGGAAGCTCTCGTGGTGGTCACATTCTGAAAAAATTCTGACTCGAAATCCTCAAGCCTGATACTAAAAAGTTAAAAATAAAAAATCTTTCCAAAAAACCGACTTCCAAAACCATTGTAAAGTAAAAAAATATTTTGATTTCTGCACACTATGTTGAAGTCGGGCGGATATAACAAGAATAAGCAAAGTTGACGCATCAGGCTCGCCCGTGCGTCAACTTTGCTTATCCTTGTTATACGCTTTACAGTGGCTTTGGAAGTCGGTTTTTTGGAAAGAATTTTTATTTAACTCTCCACCGGGGGAAAAAATCGGACTGTGTTTTCTTATTACGAATAATACTGGTCTACAGGATAACCAAATCCTACTGAATAATCTCAATAAGTACTAAGTCCTAGCCCTTTACTTATCTCTGGTACTAGCCGCGTAATAAACAGGCTAAACTCTACATGCAAAGTTGTACATAAAGCCTCTAAAAACGCTTTTAGTGCGAACAGTGTCTCTCATACCCCTAATGGATGAACAGTACTTTTACCACAATCTTAGGTTCACCTATTTTCGCTTGGAAATCGTGACATTGAGGGCGGGAGGGAGTTCAAACTATCAGCATAGCACCTATTTCGCAAACAAAAATAGTTTGTTACAATAGAGGTGAGGCGTTTTTTTCAACTTCTTTAACGTCTGATCATGTCATCTTATCTGCCACTCGACCAATAGTGATGGGAGTATAGACGACAAGTTTCTAGATATTTCCATCATTATTGGACGAATTGCAGACGAGATTACGATATTGAAGTTAAACAAAACCCACTTTAGCTATTAACATAGTCTATGGAGATAAACGGTCTTTCTATCAGTCGTTCGACGGAGGTGTCTAGACAGAGCAACGCTGCGGCGTGACAGGGACGTGACCGAGGAAACTGTCTCTCTAATGCCAAATTAGTATACAGTTTCCTGCCCATTGTCCAAGTATAATTGACTACCTCTATATCTTCCATCGTACCTCTAGTAAGTAGAGTCTTTCATGTCACGGTAGCCCGGCCTGTCTTTTGTATGGGCGTCAACCAGTGTTGGCATTCATCAAATCAATTAAATAATTTGATTAATTTTAATCAGATTAAATTAATCATGATTACTGGTGTTAATCATTGGCAATCCACTGAATATATACTTACGTTGTGCCACTAACTATTCTACTACAAATCCTCACACAATATACTTGACATTTATCACATTCCACGGGGAATAGCTACCGTTTCGACGTCGGCTAAAATACTCTTAAATGAAAAGCAATTCCGCTTCTGAATCCGTTCGTTTCGGAATAAATCGAAATCGTGTAGCGTGATAGGACAACGGGCTGAATTACGGACTAGGTGCTTATAGTGTTTAGGAAAATTGAAGTGTACCTACAGTGATGTAACTTCAAGAACTCGATGTTATAATTTCTGAGCACGCAAAAAACGGTGAAGGAAAACATCGTGAGGGAACCTGCGTGACTTGGAGCTCTCCAAAATGTTCTCAAATTCACTATTAGATATATATCAAACTTCCATTTAGGCTCTATATTAGGTAGGTATCGCCGCCCATTCTGTGAGTGACTGGTGATCAGTAATGTGCCGGCGACGATGACGATGATGTAAAAAACTCAAATATATTGAGTCTTATATAAGCGCAAATTTATTTATTTTATTTATTTATTTATTTATTTATTTATTTCACAAGTAAAAAATACATATTTTATGGTTTCTTCGTGCTCGTAAGCGCTTGACGGCTTGTCTGAGCACTGCACATTCCTCCATGCTTAATAACTAAATATGTAGGTGTAAAACGTATTACTTATTATATGTATAATCTATTCTAAGGTGTTACATAAGTATAATAAGAGATTTAAGTTATAAAAGTTAGGTTCTTACTTATTAATTTTTCCTTATAATGTAGTTGTAGGTTGTAGGTTGTAGTAAATCTAATTCCCCTTTGAAATCGTTAAAAGTTCCAATGAATACCAAGTTACATAAAAGTTGTTTTGCTCAAATTAAGAGCAGCTTTTGCCCTACGCGTAACGCGACGCCTACGTTCGCTCGGTATTTTGGCAAATCTTACATAATCAATTATTTTTAACGATTGATATGACTCCATGTTTTTTATTTGAACGATAATTTGAAGATTATGTCATAATCAAATGTTGTAAATGTAATATGTCATAGTCTCTCCACCAGGGGTTTTTCAAATATCATTACCTACGTACAATTTGATATCGACTTGTAGGGGGTAAACTTATGTACGTCAGTGAGAGGTATCAACTATGGTATCTCTATGGGGATTGGAGGTAAATTAATTTTGGATAAATTTTATCAGGCAGGATTATAAGATCAGGACCAGATCAAGCAATGCGCCGGTAGATTTCTAGAAGATCCCAGATTTCCAGAACCTGCAGCCTGATCAAAAGATTCCAATACCCCCGTACCCAAGTCACCCTTTATCATCAACAAGAGAGATTTAAAGTTAAAACTCAGGCCATTAAGGTAAACGATCTCTAAGATTCTACCTAATGGATAAGAGTGTCCTGCTATCACGAGGAAAGAGCACATTAATTTATCTTGAAAATATGAGCGATTTCTTAGTTAAATATCTTTGATCGACACCCAAGAGCTTTATAAGAGTCTAACGTCTGCAGTTTTAAGTTGCCTCTTCAGCCTCATTAGACTATCGACAGATTGGCGAGCTCTTGTCAATCATTATAGTTCTACATGTCGGCATGGAACTATATGTACATACTAGTGGTTCGCCCCGAACTGAGACCTCGCGGCGCCATCTATTGACATAAATGTGAAGTTCTGTTAAAAATACTGAAGCTCATTAAAAAGTAAATAATTTCGTTTCCTTACAATATTTATCTAATTTTAGTATTTGTTGTTCAAGTACAGGATATAATTGAAATAATTGATCAAGTTTCAGGCTCATCCTTTCAGAAAATTTAGAGTTCTGAGGTCATCTTTGGACGTTAGAAAATCTCCACTTTGAAAGCCCCCCATTTCGTCAATTTTGGGGGAAAAATTAAAAAAAAAATACTTTTGGACTCTATTCCTAATTATCTTTAAAATGATATACCGCAACCCTATATAACTTTAAAAAATATATTTTACTTCGCATTCGCTTCTATGAGAGCACCCCTGAAATAAAGATTTTTATTATTTTTTAAGCCATATTCGGCGGGAGGCCATTGGTTTACATATTATATTTAAAGCTGAAGTAATTGCGTTCAGTAATTCAGAAGTTATAATGCTCTGACAGACGGACGGACGGACGGACGGACGGACGGACGGACGGACAAGTGCCAATTCACCCAAGTAGACTCAGAGACCTTCGCTTCGCTCGGTCAATAAAAGAACTGTTGGCTGATAAAAATATTTTTTTGTCTGGTGGGAGGCTTCGGCCGTGGCTAGTTACCACCCTACCGGCAAAGCCGTGCCGCCAAGCGATTTGGCGTTGGCGCTGATTTTTCTTAAACAAAAGTTCTACGATAACAAAGGAATCCCGAAAACGTCCTAAACTTGGAAACTGAAATATGATCGGGGTAGGAAAACAAAAGAGCCCTAATAAAAGTCAAAGTTGACGCGATCCTATTGGAGTAGGCGTAAATACGACCTAGTTGTGGAAAATAAATCTTGGAGAATTTCACTATAAACGACTATTGAGCTAGTTTTTACTATTAGAAATTATCCGCATAATTTCTTTAACATTCTAAGTAAGGCAATGCGTGCTGTGCATAACGCATGCTGCAAATTGTACAACATAGATTTGTCTAGCGGATTCTAGCGAATTAAGCTTATTGTTCCTTGCTTTCATCATTGCAACATTCTGATGCACCTCGGTGTGTACATTTCGGGAATTCAACTCTTTAAGAAGTTGAAGAAGGTTCTAAACTCCTGAATAGTATAATCCCATAGCCCATTTTTGACGACAACTAGAGCAACTTTTCGTCGTTGCGATAGTTACAGCAAAAGCACCATAAATTCGGTCAATCAAAACAATTGAAATTGTAGCAATGATTGATGCAGTTTTCAGAATAGACCAGGGGCTTTGATTTTCTGAGGCATGAAGGAATCGATAAGTCCAGAAACTGCAGCGTAGCGAGTGCGCTGAATCGAGGCTATACACATACGGAACAAATGCGACTTGATTAGATTCGACGCGATTCGGGTGTATAACGCATTCCAGATAAGCTATTAAGATAATAAAAAAATATTTTTATCCCTTTTCCTGTTATGATTACAGTCACTCGAGAGAAAAGGATAGAGAATGTTGTCATTCTTATAGCATCTAGATATAGTAGTGGACTCCGGGCTTCACTATGGTCTGAAAAGTCTACACGCATCTCATTTGCAAGAGACGGCCTCTCCCATAATTCACAAGCGAAGACAATGGGACGTCCGTGTCCTGATTAAGTCGAGAGCGCGTTACCGTAAACTTTGTCGACCAATTAAATACGAGTAATGGGTCTACTAAGCCAACTAACTTTACTAGGTTAATCCCGGGCTACTTTTCGCATACAAAATTATCATACAACAAGTCGTGAAAAGAGTCATGGTTCCAAAAGAGTTTCTAGATTTGCCATTACATAAATTTAAAGACTGTGTCAAACAGCATTTATTAAGTCGAGGTAATTATACTATCGATGATTTTATTAACGACAAAGTTGCATGGAAGCAACCGGCCTCGCATCCAGTGACCCACAAGTCAGTGTAATACTTGTAACGTTGTGTATGTATTGTATTGCTTAAATATTGTAACCTCTTTCTTTTTTTGAGAAAAGAGCAACTGCTGAGTTTCTTGCCGGCTCTTCTCAAGAGAATCATTTTTCCGAAACGGTGGTAGAGTCTTGACGTATCATAAGTGACACAAGTTGTCCTAATAATGTGAAATAAATAAATCATTTATCATTTGAATTAATCAAGTTATCATTTTTATAGCGCCTATAATATATAAACTAGGATTTCGATATCTCCGGCTAATGGAATTCAAGTGCCCGCTGAAAAGACCGTTGTTGGTCTTGAGTGGGTATCAGTACGTGCTTGCGCAAGAAAACACAATAAGAAGTAGGGTTGTAACGGAACCTCGCCTCCGCCTCCGTAAGTGCGGAGCTTTCGCAAGAAATCGTACCTCCACTTCCGCATTCGCCTCCGCCGTTTTTTTGCGGAAATGGGATTCATCGCATCCTGAAGCACAGAAAATGGACGATGTGATCGGAAAAATCCACCTCCGCCTCCGCTATCTTCCGCATTCCGCGGAGGCAAAGCCCCTTCACCTCCGCAGCCGCCTCTGCTTCCGCTAAGTACGCCTCCGTTACAACCCTAATAAGAAGCTTGAATGCATACTCGTCCCTCCATTTCGCGCGAGGTTTTTCTTTACCTTATTATAAGTAAGAGCCTCATTATAGTCTATATTCGTCATTTTCAAGTTGCTCGTTCACTAAAGAAAGATGTAGTATATGAGAAGCGTTGATTAAATAGCAGTTTATACCACGGCTCTCAATAGGTCTGAGCTTCGAACCTCAGGCAGAAACTTCTATTTTTCCAATTCATTAGTGCAATTAAATATCACATTATTTAACGATGAGAAGCGACGCAACGTAACGTGACACGACACGTCTTCTTGTAAAATTACTAACTTATCTAGGCGACAACGTTTGCCACGCTAAGTACATACGTTGTCGCGTAGATACGTTACCGGGATCCGTTGTCCTAGGTGAGCGACAGAAGCGACGCGACGCGACACGACGCTATTTCAACGTCGCGTCGCGGTGTCGCGTTTGTCGCTCACGTAGGACAACGTTTCTACTGGCGTTTTATGCTGTCGGATTGCGCCGTAGCGCAGACGACCGCTATTTTGGGTCAACTTTCGGGACTCGATTTATACCTTGTAGTTAATATATGTCAAGGTCTAAGAGAGAAGAATAAAGTTTGTATTTCATCGGAACTATGAGCTGTGTAAGCTGATAAACCCTGTTTACCTTCAAAATTAATATTTTAAAAGATGAAAGCCAACCGATACTCTCCACTAGGAGACCAAATAATACATGGTATCAGAAGTGGGATTAAGTAATGTTTATCCTGGTTTTGAACTCTGCACGCCACTGGCTATCAGGTGTCGGCGACAGCACTGACCTGTATCTGGAACATGGAGATGGAGTCGTCCAGCATCTGCACGCGCACGGCGAGCATCTTGCCGCCCTTCTTGGGCGTGGCGGGGGGCGTGCGCGCGCCGCCGTCCACGCCCGCCGGCGTGCTCGCCGAGTGGTGCATGCGACCTGCCGAATGCACAACAGTGAGGCATTGCGCGTAACAAGAAAATTTCTTGTGTCTTGTCTAGCAATGTCTTATGCGCAAAACACACAGTGAGCGGGCGCGGGTCGGCCCCGCGTGGCGCGTGACGCTGTGTGATGTCGTCCATATAAATACAAGGAATTCGACCCGGCCCGCACCCGCTCCCTGTGTGTTTTGCCCTTTAGAAGAAATTCAGTCGCAATGGCTGTTGTATGAGACCATACATATTACAAGATATTTATTCTTGGGTCTTATCAGACACGCGCATACAAAATTATAAGATATAACTTATAAGACACAAGACATTTTCTTATAATGCGGCGCGGCGTTTGCAGCCAATTTGCAGCACACAATTGGGATGATGACAACTCGATCAAATCAGCAACTCTGTATCAAACTTGAAAACGCGCTTCTAGTATAGTAATGTGTATGAAATACATAGTCATGACGTCATCAAATTTTAACACACTTTTTTTCCTTAATCTGTAGTTTAAAATGGTTATCAAACCTGAGGATCTGTATTTTAGATCTTTTGGAAGACCCCCTATTTAATCATCAGGTAAAAATAATTTATTTTTGACATTTGCATCATCCCTATTCTGTCACGCTCTAACAAGGAATTTATCCACGAATATAGCGCGGGAGACGTCCATCAACGCGGCATTAGGCGCACGGCAGCCGTACAATATTAGGAAGCGCAGTTAGAGGAAAAAAGAAAGGTGTTTGATGACCTAGGAGGCCGATTCAGAGTGGAGAGCGTCTTAAGCACAATGCTGGAGACCAAAAGAAACTGGTCTGTAGTCCGAGACTTTACAGAAGATATAATGAAAAAAAGGAGAAGGATGAAAGGGACGGAAGAGGATGAGGCAGTAATGGTAGGCCTTCAAGGTGGGGACATTACTGATTGGAGAAAGGAGGGGTTTTTAACCGGTAGGAGTCCGGCACTATCCGATTCGGAGTCGGCTGATGATTTTCCATGAGAACTTTACCCTCCAAAACGAAATAAAAAGGCGCGAATATGTTTTTGGCATTTTTTTATGTGTTTGGCCTTTTATGTTTGGACACACCTTATGGATGTGCAAACACACAAAACAGGGAGTTAAGTGGAAGTGCCAAGTAGGCGTGGCGCGTGTAGTGCACAATGCGAGTAACAACTCGCATGTTGAGCTAATTCGCCGAAGTCCCCAAGATTGATTGTGAAACTAGATGATGACTGCGACTTTGTCCGCGTTTTTATAAGCTTCTTTAATTGCCGCGGGAACTGCTTAATTTTTAGAGATAAAAAGTGCCCTATCCCCTCCAGTGTGCTTAGCATGCGCACAATAAAATTATCTCGCGACGAGAGAGAGAGAGATGTTGTCGTTGCCTGCAAATTTTTTGTTTACCCTATAATGCACAAAATGCGGTACATTACAAGAAAAAAATAGTCGGCATGTAAAGGTTCGTAGAGAAAAATATCACAGATAAGAAATATTACTTTTATCTCTACTTTTGACGTAACGAGACAAGTAACCATGTTAGCTTCGGTAGACAAATAGAGATAACGAGTCGACATTTTACTCTTCGTGCGCATGCTAGCTCTAAAGGATGCAATCTGAGATAACGAGTCGACATTTTACTCTTCGTGCTATATGCTAGCCCTACAGGATGCAATCTACCTCTAAATTTCGTTAAAAGCAGTTGAAAAGAAGAGCCGTTAGCGTAGCAGACAGACAGATAGACACACTTTCGCATTCACATTATTAGTATGGATATGGATTGAGAAGTAAGCAGTATGCGAGGTAAAAATCCATCTTAGAGTATTTATAATTCACATACCTACTGCTTACTTCTCTTCGCTGGTGAAAATGCACACTTAAATGTTTATAGTAGCTAATTAATGGCAATTCTATTCTACTCACAGAATCTGTACTAAACTTATCACCTTTATCCACAAAGAACCTTTTCAGCCTTAGCACCACTTTAAACATGTTTATTTTATTTTAGTAAAGATATTGTGTACCTACCTACTAGTTAACTACAAAATTAACAACAATTTGGAACTAAATATTAGCACTTAACAGACTTTGGTCACGCACACTTCTATTGGCAGTATAGAGGATAAAAAGAATTTTAAACTCTGATGATTAGTTGATGCTTCAAATACTTTTTGCTTGCGGAGCATACAAATAACCAAGTACTTACTTGGTAGCAAAATTACCTACTTTTTTGGGTAAAATATGTTTCATTTCACTAGCAAACAAATTGTGACCAACATCAGAGTCCTTTGATCAAGTCATAATGAATATAATATACCTAGTTACGAACATGCAGGAAAACCACAACAACTACAACTGTAGGTTTTAGGAATTATCCAAAAATTACCTACATAAAATCCAGTCATTGTAATTATTATTAAGTTACTTAGTTAGTATAAAAGACAAAAAAGGGTCTGCTCTTTTGCGCTTCGCTGTCTAGAAAATGAAAAGATGCAAAGACTTTCAAAAATTACACCAGTGTGTTTTTTTCTACAAGTTAGCATTTTATTGGGACTGGATGGTAACTAAGATTAGTTTAAGTCAGTAACTTTGGCAGTTTTAAGTAATTGTTTCCAATCCATTTTCCCTGATCGTTAATTACGGCATCATCAAACTGGAATGCTAAATCGCTTGGCAGTTCTCCTTTTCCCATAAGTTGAGTAAGGGTAGTAACAAATTTGTAAATTAAAAAAACCCAAATGACTTCTGCCAGGGAACCCAGGACCTTCAACTTATAAGACCCGATATAAGTTCGCCACTGTTCCAGGAAGGTCAGGGAGACAGTTCAGGTAATGTGAACCCCCAATTTTACTTTTAGTAAGTAACTAGTACAATAAGAAAAAACTAAAACTACCAATGACTGATACCATTAATTTGATGATGCCAATTGATGACTGCATCATGAATTGGCATCATCAAATCCCTTCAAAGACTTTTTGAGCAACAGAGTAGTGCATATGTGGAACAAACTGCCCGAGGATGATGTCAACCTCTGTAAATCACTTCAAAAACAGACTGGATAAGCACTTAAAGACAAAGCATAAGATTTGATATAGGCGCATCAACAATAACTGCCTAGCCTATTATAAGTAAATAGTAATAATAAAAATAAAGTGTGACACCACTTGATTCTAGCTTCATTAATGTAATACCTAATTCATGATAATAGTATTAACCTGTAGTATTCCATCCAATGGTGGACAGGTGGCCCGTGGAGTTGCAGCTGCCGGGCGGGAGCTCCGTCTCCATCATATTGCACACTCACACACTATTCCACCCATTGTCACTACACTACACATTCACACTACACCTGCTCTGCTTAACTGCAACAATAGACACAAATTTGTTACTATACTGTACTGTCTGTAGAGTACAATGGAGAAAGTTGGAGGAGGCCTATGCCACCAGGCACACCAAACTGAGGGATATTTAGAAATTGTCTCTATTCTCGAATGAAGGGTGGATTGATCTTTAATCGCTAACTGCAATTTTGCAGTTGCCTTGCAGCTCAAATACACTGTTTGCAGAAAGAGGTTGCAATAATTAATGATTGCATAGACTTGCATTAGAACTTCACACTCGCTTTACTTTAAAAAAAACCCTAGAAAAACTGCCAAACAGCATTTAACCTAAGGCCTAAGATCTATGGGGCATACTTTGTCTTTGATTAGTGTTAAAGCAAGACATTAGTTATGTCCTGACAGAGATCTGTCCCATTTTATCCCTTAGTATAAAATCTATATTATGGCTGATAAATATGATGGCAGAGCCCAGACAACAAAATATGTTTTTTACAATAGTAAGCTAACAAGGGCCCTCCCCTTGTTAGATTATTATTGTAAAAAAACAACCTGATGTGCAGTGTAAGTAAATACATTACCACTAAAGAAAATATGCAGAATGTAGATTAAATTATATAGGATGCGTTGTTAAGATAGCTATGTTTCATGGTAGTATGTCTATTATATTCAATCGCACTAAAATAGTACCTAGTTTTCACATTATATAATTACTTAGCAATGAGATAAGACCTGTCTTATGTTAGCTTACAAACAAATTCTCAACAACAATTTGCAATTTTTGTATTACACAAACAATTGCAAATTGTTTTGCAAGGATCATTAATTCATATCTCATTATATTGATACCTCAATCATTAGAAGAATAATAATTATAGGTTCATGTTTTCCAGCAATCATTAAATGTTTATTGATTTTCTAGAGTGATAGATACTAGAATTAAGTATTTTACCTAATGAGGGGAAACCAGTCCAAATACTATAGGTTCCCTTTTTGCAGCATTAGTTACTAATGAAAATTAATACACCAATTATGAAATTAAAAGACTACGAAAACTTTTCTTGATTATACCTACCTCTTCACTTCAGCATTTAAATGTAGAGCCACTTGTACAGCTTTAAAAAATATAATTTTTAGCAACAATTCACTCAAATCACAGTTAATTGTATGGAATAAATTTCTTGTTTATTAATATGTTCATAACTTATCCCTCCCTGGTGAAGAGGCACTACATTACTACAATTTACTGCATATGCGGTGCAAGACCGGCGGCCTACATCGGCTCCCCAGACATAAATACTAGTCCTCGATGCAATAACCAGTAAATAGGTCAAACGGAGGTGCGCGGCCCGCCTGCCGGGCCGATGACAGAGACAACACGGCGCGACCGCACGACCTCCGCGAACTCGCGCCGAACAATCTAATAAGCAAACTAGGAAGCACCCCTTGCAAACTTAATTAAGCAAATAACTTGCAAAATATTTACTTTAAATTAACAACGCCTTTTCGCCATGATTTAAGTAGCTTCTTATAGCTTCTACGCTAAAAATTAAACTTATTAGTTTTTACGTAAACATCTTTTCTTACATTCTAACTTTCGCAGATAAACGAGAGGGTCAACATTCAACTCACAGCGCATCGAATTCGAAGCCCCAACTCCCGAGTTCCTGTCAACCAATACAGGGAGTCATTGATCTGTCATGTGATGCACCACCACTTCAACACAAACTGCAAGTTCTGTTTGAGTCACTCTATCGATGTATCAACTTTTGTTTTTATAGGGGTCTGTAATCGACGCGCTCGTCAATGTAATATAGAAAATAATGCAAAAATACTTTGTCAAATGCCAAATGCCAGTCCACCCAATGCTGTTTTACGCCATATTTAACTTGTCTCTGGCCATATTTATTTACTTTTATTTTACAATGTTACCAGTTTATAAAACAGATAGCTCTGTTTTTTAAACTGGTAACGTAAACCACGTTACAAACCTGTGGTAAAAACACGCAAAAAAAAACTAGTATAGCTCCGGATCCCAGCTATTATGTTTAACCAGCAAGCGAATAGTCCACGCAACGTGTACCAACTTCTATAAATTAAATATATCTTTCAGTTCCCCAGTGACTCCGAATTCCGACTAAAGGTGGTATTCCATCACAAGTTTTTTGATCCCAGCGGCGCAGCGTTTAAATAGAACTCAGACACTCTTTTCGTGACACGGACTATTGATTTGATCAAGATGAGTGGAATCGAGGTGGAATCACTACTTTATAATAATAATCACTAAATCAAGTACTCAATCTTGTACTTGCTGTTGCTGTACTGTACATGCTTTGTTTTGTCTATGGAGTTTAGAATATACGGAACATACCATAGATTATACACGAACATACCCTTGTCAAATCCATCCAACTATAGTCATGTCATACGTCAAAACAGCAAAACTACCATAAAGAAAACTACTTTGAAAATTGAAACTTGAAAGAGCTTTGAAACCGCAGGCGCAGAAGCATACTTCCTTTGTGAACCAATAAAAGGAAATAATTACTTACTTAAACTCATGTGCATGATGTAAAATTCGAATTTGAGCAGAGTTAGATATATTGCTTAAACCATGGAAACCACTCCGCTGCTAACGCGGCCGAAAAATAAATCAATATGGTCAAGGTAAGATTTTATTGTTTAATTTTTCTTCTATTTTTGTGGCTTTGTCTAATTTTAAACGATGTGATTTTAGGCTGAACTTTTCGTGGTATCGTAAACGGGAACTATGCTCGAGGGTTATTCATCTAGGACATCTTCCCGAAGAAGATTTTCCGCCCAACTATGTGTGCAATCAGGTAAACAAACAAACATCTTTTTCTCATTATAAATAAATAAACTATTGTGAGGCGATCATCACGTCTAGTATATAGTGATTATGCTAATTACATCCTTCAACCTACGATTAAATTCTTATAAAATTGGGTTCATTGGTATTGTTTAATTATTATGTTCGTTTTTTTATCAAAGGTTTATTATTAAATATCTAGTTTGATAATGTTAATCCGAAAGTATTAGAACTAGTTTGAACAAAACAAAGCTTAAAACCCAGAAATGAACACAGGATACTTATATCCTAAGAAAACATATACTCCTCTGAAAAATTTAACCACAACAGGAAACTGCAGGCAAAATTTTATACAACAATATCAATGAAAGACTGGACTTCTTTATAGCCATTATATCTGAAACTATAAATTGAATAATCTAAAAAAAATAACACTGTCTAAATCCTGGGGGAACAACTTGATTTTCTAGGATAAAAAGTGGCCTATGATTATACCCAGTATGCACCCTATAGGTATCTGTTACAAATTTCATCCAAATTGGTTAAACAGATGACCTGTGAAAAGGACAGACACACTCACATTTATAACATTAGAAAAGAAGTATGAACAAGTTCACAATGAGGTCATTCTAAACTTAGTAAGTAAGTATATTTTCCTTATTTTTGATAAGAGAGAATAACAATAATGTTACTGTGCTGTTACAAAGTACTTACTTGTTACTTTAAATAACAGAATAATAATTAAAACAATGGTTTGTCTGACTTTACATTTATATGGCTCAAATTTTGAACCAATGTTGATAAACTTAATGCTTGACTAAGGTAAATATTTATTTTATCTCAAACATTAATAATTTTTTTTTAATCACAATAAATTCAAGTATCTATATAGTTTTGAAAAATATATATCTGGAAAGTTTCCTATGTCAAAAATTATGAGCGATTACTAAAATATACAATATGGATGTTCCTACAAAAAATGTAAAATCTTCATCCTCTGTTAGATTTAAGTTTGATAAAAAGTTATCATCTATGCAGTCGTTGTTAGCATTATTTGATAAGAGGTGCTCATCTGATCAATTGTCATTACCTAGTTTTAACATGGTCTATAGCAAAGTTGTAGCCAGTTAGTAATGCAGAATAGAATAGAAAAATATAGTACTTAATCACAGTTTTTAGTATTTTAAAATTTGTTGTTTCTTTACAGAAATACAATATCATCACGTTCTTGCCAATTGTTTTGTTTGAGCAATTCAGATTCTTCCTCAATCTATACTTCTTAGTGATGGCTGTATCACAGTTTATACCGAGCATAAGGATTGGTTACCTGTACACATACTGGGGGCCGCTGTGCTTTGTGCTGGCTGTAACACTATTCAGAGAGGCTATTGATGACTTTAGGAGATACAGGTATGAATATTGGTGGTGATACTATAACAAGAATATAAAATACTGTGATGATGCCTGTGACTTCGTCCAACTGGATTAAGTTTCGATTCCCAGGGGAACTCCTTAGTAAAACCAACAAATCTTAGTATAACCATAGTCTTAATTTTGTACCTAGACCTATTTACCACTTACTTATTAATTATTACCTATACAATTTTCACCTTGCTTACTTTCAAGGAGAGCTGGAAGAAATTTCTATTTGAGATAAACTTTACCCTTTTCCACTTAATGGGGCCAATTCTGTTTAGCATCTCTAAACTAAAATGACAGCTCTAAACCTAACGTTGCCCCTTTCCTTAAGGAGTATTATGAAAGGGATAGCAATATAAATAGAGCTGTCATTTTAGTTTAGAGATTGTGTTATACAAAATTGGCCCCATTGTTAGTTGTACAAAACATTAAAAAAATAAAATAAAAAATTTTCCCCAGGAGAGACAAAGAAGTAAATCGACAGCGTTATGAGCGCATATCCCTCGAATCCCCGATCACAGGTTACAGGCCGTTCATAACGGAACACGTGCCGGCTTCTGAGCTGCGAGTTGGTGATATTGTGATGTTGCACAAGGGACAGAGGGTGCCCGCTGATATGATCCTGCTGAGGACCAATGAGACTATGGGAACTGTATTCATTAGGACCGACCAGCTTGATGGAGAAATTGATTGGAAGTTAAGGTAACTACTGTTTTTGTAATTTGTTACATCTCTATACAGTGACCAAGGGACTATGAACTGGACTCCCTTAAAGTTGCGAATTTTAAATTGTTATGTTTATTTTAACGTCCCACTGCTGGGCACAGGCCTCCACTCTCATAGAAGAGAGGGAATTAGCGCTTAGACCCACTACGCTGCGCCAATGTGGGTTGGCTTTAACAACTGTTATCATGTTAGTGATAATAACCGGGACCGACGGCATAACGTGCTCTCCGAGGCACGTGGGTGAAACACCGCCAACTTCCTAACTCCAGGCTAGTTCTGTGAATTTCTAGTCAGAAAAACCCAATATTTAATTATGAGCTGACCCGGAACTCGAACCCGGACCTCGTCGGCCGCAGTCGAACATGCTAACCACTTGACCAAAGAGGCAGTGTATTATATATCGTAGCGCGTGGCTCGCAGAAAAAAATCGCGGATATTCGCAATAAATGAACATTTACGCTTATGTGAGTGAGTCACAAACATAGACAGTGTCTTCCGTTACCCATATTGATAAGAATATTTACAGGATTGAGTGTGAAGTTTTATGATCTTATCTACTTAAACTAAATAATTATTTAAAGCTTATCAACTAAACTTATATACTCATACATACCAATAAAACGTTTATGTCTAACAATTCTTTATTAGTTTATCTTAGGAGGCTACATGGCAGGCATGTTTTTGTATTTTATAAATTCATACTTAGTTCTTACTATCAGCCACGCTGCCCATACTCCATAGTCCATACCAATAAAAGTGTAAATAGTCTATATTAAAGGTAGCAATAATATGTCTCTCTATCAATTTGTCATGGGTCAACTGCTTAACCAATTATTCTGACGATATTTAACACATGCTAGCACTGTTGCCAACCTCAGGAAAGCAAAAAGTAGCAAATGGAACTTAAAAAAACAGCAGAAAACCGTAAAATAGAAATAGTAATTTCAAAACATCAAATCTACTGTCCGACATAACATTCATACACTGATAGAAGAATTTCTTTCAATTTAATAAGATTTCTTAGTATTTAAGAAATAGTTTATTAACGAGCATGCTCAAATAAATATTTATTAATAGTTAACTAATCATTTATTAAAGACTATTTCTATTTATTAGAATAAAAAAAAAATCGTAACATTTAATAAATCGTTTATTTGATATTATATTTAGATATATTATAGGTTATAACCTAATTTTTTTTAGCTGCAAATAAATATAGATATTTTTAAAAAAAACTAAGGGATAATTAGTAAATAATAGACAAAAAAACCACATAGAATTGTTTTTGTTATGATTGCTGAGCTATTTATGTAACAAAAATAAAATTTAAGCAGTATTTTGGAATCAAATTTTTTATGAAAAAGTGTCATCTGAATTTTTACGTATGGATCCCTCCATCGGCATATTTGTAAAATTAATATTTATTTAATTTTAATAAATATTTATTATAGACAAAAAAGGCTTTTTTAATAGTAAAAATATTTATTTGGACAAAACAGCAATTAATTTTTATTTGTCTCAAAGTAGCTTCTACAAAGGTTCCTATTTTACTGTATGTCAAAAGGATTAGGAAGGATAAACGGGGAATCCCAAATTAGTACTTTCATTTCAATTTCATCATCAATAATATCTTAGGTCTTTCTTGCCTATTTCATATGGAGAAGTTGTTGGTCATATTTTTGATTCTCGTTTTTGTCTTCTCTGTGAGGGTGGACTCTAAGATCTGATCTATTTGTGGTATGTCTTTACAAGTAGGGGTAACCAGACACGGCCTCCCACCAGACCAGTTCTTTTTTCAGAATACCACTTCCATCAACCCAAAAGTTGCCAACGGATGCTCATCTGCTAGACATAAACGCAAAGTTATTCGTGGACAAGCCTCAGAAAGACATACATTCGTTCATCGGCACGTGTACGAGGCTGGACGAAGAGGAAACTGATTCCCTGGACATAGAGAACACTCTGTGGAGTGGAAGTGTTGTCGCGAGTGGACAGGCTACCGGATTGGTCATTTACACGGGTAAGACCATCCGACCCTCACCTTTCTAGTTTATAGCGTCATAACACTTTGAATGTCCTTCTGGCTTTTATTTGTGCCCAATTAATTCCGCGGCAGCAAAGACTGTATATTTTCACGCGTATCTGGAATATGGGATTCTTAGGGCCGCCGTAAATGTCAGGTTTTCGGATCAAGGCACACTAAGATGCAAATTTCAAATGAAAGCTTTTCGCCGCACACGCACGACTCTCCCCGTACGGTTAAAAACCTAAGATCCAGTAAGAATAACATATCGGGTCGCGATCCACGTGCGGTGGACTTAAATAGCCTCGAAGCATCCTAAAGGTTAATTGAGCACTTTTTGACTTTTTGGTAGGGGAAAATCTCATGGGTTCGCGTCACCGACATGCTATTGCTGTGACGTATTGTGAAACATTAGTGCTGTTTTTAACTTTACAAGTAAAATTGAATGGATTTAGTTTTCACTTCTATCGGCAGTCCCTATGTCTGCCATTTTTTTATTAAACAAAAATGTAATGGCTGTAAAATACAAACTGGTTGTGGAGACGAAAATAATGACATACCTTAGTGTAGCGACCTCCGTGGCGCAGTGTGTAGCGCTGTTGCCTTAACGTGCGGAGGTCCCGGGTTCGATCCCCGGCAGGGTCAATTTAGGAATTTATAATTTCTGAATTTTCCCTGGTCTGGCCTGGTGGGAGGCTTCGGCCGTGGCTAGTTACCACCCTACCGGCAAAGACGTGCCGCCAAGCGATTTACCGTTCCGGTGCGATGCCGTGTAGAAACCGAAGGGGTGTGGGTTTAATATAACTGCCATGCCCTTAACAAGTTAGCCCGCTACCATCTTAGACTGCATCATCACTTACCATCAGGTGTGATCGCAGTCAAGGGCTAGCTTGTGATTGATTAAAAAAAAAAAAAAAAGCATATCCCTGAATCGTAGTCTGTATTACAGGCAGCTCCGTTTATCAATTTATAATAATCAAAAAGTTTGCTTTGAATCAGAAATAGTAAAAGATCCTTAAACTAACTTTAACTTTTAATTTTTTTTTATTTTGGTGTACAATAAAGAATATTTCATTCATTCATTCATTCATTCTTAAACATGCGATCAATCACCGTTCTAACTTAGAAATAGATGAATGATGAATAATTTGTCCCCAGGCAGTGAAACCCGCAGTGTAATGAACAACGCGACGCCTCGTTCCAAAGTTGGCCGTCTGGATCTACGAATTAATGACTTTACGAAGGTTCTGTTCGTAGCTACTCTGTTCACGTCGTCACTACTGATCGTGCTTAAAGGCTTCGACGGGCCGTGGTTTGCGTTTCTCGTCAGATTCGTTCTGCTCTTCTCGTATATTATACCTATCAGGTAAGTTATGTTTATAATATTCCAGAAGAATGTGTACAGCCCCCCTAGCCAAGTTACGTTTCGTATCTATTCTCTTTCTATAATCGTTAACGCTTTACGTTTAGACGGTATAGACCGCGGAGACAAAAAAAAAGGAATACTCCGTGGTCAGCATTCTAATCGCTTTCGCTAAAGTGTTAGCGATTGTAGAAAGAGAATAGACACGAAACGTATGTAACTTGTTCAAAATAATGTACTTTTTTTTTCAAAGTTTACGTAAAACTAAAAATTATGTAGTATAGATCCAAATCGTCCAAAAGGTTTATTCTTTTTTGTATGCTTAGGTGGTTTTCAATTTTAAAAAAAACTTAATGGCTTAGTCTTTCAATAGTTTGCGAGTAAATCTGGAAATGGGTAAAGTGTTTTACTCGTGGACCATTCAACGGGACAAGAAGATCGAGGGCACAGTGATGCGATCAACAACTATACCCGAGGAGCTGGGCAGAATACAGTACCTGCTAGCGGACAAGACTGGCACATTGACAAAGAATGAGATGGTCTTCCAGAAACTGCATTTGGGGAACGCGCTCTTTGACAAGAATAACTTCTATGAGGTAAGTATTTCTTTATAAAACATCCACAATCTAAATACAAAAAAGAAAAGGTGGCTGATCGACTGATCTATCAACGCACAGCTCAACCACTACACGGATTGGGTTGAAATTTACCATACAGATAGCTATTATGACATAGGCATCCGCTAAGAAATAATTTTTGAAAATTCAACCCCTAAGGGGTTAAATAGAGCTTTCAAATTTGTACGAAAATCGACCCTAAAGTGAGCGATACCGCGGGCAAAAGCTTTTTTTTTATAAATTCAACAGGGTTCTTAAAAACATCGCGTTTCTAAAAAATATGACGAACTTGTTGTGTTTCAAAATTGACATCGTATAAAAGACTTCGTAGTCATATTCGGGACATTTTGTATTCTAGTGAATATCGTTCGCGTATAGTTTATTTGTAGCACATTCGCAGGTAGAAGCACTACTAACGCAGTACATAACCAACGAAGAGCCCTCTTTACCGACCTCGCCGGCCACGGAGGGTGCTGTGTTGGCGCCCACGCCGCGCCAAGTGTGGCAAGCCGTGCTCGCGCTCGCGCTCTGCCACAACGTCACGCCCGTCTACGATAGAGACGACCAGAGGGCCGATGAGGCTCTGTCAGGTCAGTGATAGAAGCAGTAGAGCCTTTACCGACCTCGCCGGCCACGGAGGGTGCTGTGTTGGCGCCCACGCCGCGCCAAGTGTGGCAAGCCGTGCTCGCGCTCGCGCTCTGCCACAACGTCACGTCCGTCTACGATAGAGACGACCAGAGGGCCGATGAGGCTCTGTCAGGTCAGTGATAGAAGCAGTAGAGCCTTTACCGACCTCGCCGGCCACGGAGGGTGCTGTGTTGGCGCCCACGCCGCGCCAAGTGTGGCAAGCCGTGCTCGCGCTCGCGCTCTGCCACAACGTCACGCCCGTCTACGATAGAGACGACCAGAGGGCCGATGAGGCTCTGTCAGGTCAGTGATAGAAGCAGTAGAGCCTTTACCGACCTCGCCGGCCACGGAGGGTGCTGTGTTGGCGCCCACGCCGCGCCAAGTGTGGCAAGCCGTGCTCGCGCTCGCGCTCTGCCACAACGTCACGCCCGTCTACGATAGAGACGACCAGAGGGCCGATGAGGCTCTGTCAGGTCAGTGATAGAAGCAGTAGAGCCTTTACCGACCTCGCCGGCCACGGAGGGTGCTGTGTTGGCGCCCACGCCGCGCCAAGTGTGGCAAGCCGTGCTCGCGCTCGCGCTCTGCCACAACGTCACGCCCGTCTACGATAGAGACGACCAGAGGGCCGATGAGGCTCTGTCAGGTCAGTGATAGAAGCAGTAGAGCCTTTACCGTCCTCGCCGGCCACGGAGGGTGCTGTGTTGGCGCCCACGCCGCGCCAAGTGTGGCAAGCCGTGCTCGCGCTCGCGCTCTGCCACAACGTCACGCCCGTCTACGATAGAGACGACCAGAGGGCCGATGAGGCTCTGTCAGGTCAGTGATAGAAGCAGTAGAGCCTTTACCGACCTCGCCGGCCACGGAGGGTGCTGTGTTGGCGCCCACGCCGCGCCAAGTGTGGCAAGCCGTGCTCGCGCTCGCGCTCTGCCACAACGTCACGTCCGTCTACGATAGAGACGACCAGAGGGCCGATGAGGCTCTGTCAGGTCAGTGATAGAAGCAGTAGAGCCTTTACCGACCTCGCCGGCCACGGAGGGTGCTGTGTTGGCGCCCACGCCGCGCCAAGTGTGGCAAGCCGTGCTCGCGCTCGCGCTCTGCCACAACGTCACGCCCGTCTACGATAGAGACGACCAGAGGGCCGATGAGGCTCTGTCAGGTCAGTGATAGAAGCAGTAGAGCCTTTACCGTCCTCGCCGGCCACGGAGGGTGCTGTGTTGGCGCCCACGCCGCGCCAAGTGTGGCAAGCCGTGCTCGCGCTCGCGCTCTGCCACAACGTCACGTCCGTCTACGATAGAGACGACCAGAGGGCCGATGAGGCTCTGTCAGGTCAGTGATAGAAGCAGTAGAGCCTTTACCGACCTCGCCGGCCACGGAGGGTGCTGTGTTGGCGCCCACGCCGCGCCAAGTGTGGCAAGCCGTGCTCGCGCTCGCGCTCTGCCACAACGTCACGCCCGTCTACGATAGAGACGACCAGAGGGCCGATGAGGCTCTGTCAGGTCAGTGATAGAAGCAGTAGAGCCTTTACCGACCTCGCCGGCCACGGAGGGTGCTGTGTTGGCGCCCACGCCGCGCCAAGTGTGGCAAGCCGTGCTCGCGCTCGCGCTCTGCCACAACGTCACGTCCGTCTACGATAGAGACGACCAGAGGGCCGATGAGGCTCTGTCAGGTCAGTGATAGAAGCAGTAGAGCCTTTACCGACCTCGCCGGCCACGGAGGGTGCTGTGTTGGCGCCCACGCCGCGCCAAGTGTGGCAAGCCGTGCTCGCGCTCGCGCTCTGCCACAACGTCACGCCCGTCTACGATAGAGACGACCAGAGGGCCGATGAGGCTCTGTCAGGTCAGTGATAGAAGCAGTAGAGCCTTTACCGACCTCGCCGGCCACGGAGGGTGCTGTGTTGGCGCCCACGCCGCGCCAAGTGTGGCAAGCCGTGCTCGCGCTCGCGCTCTGCCACAACGTCACGTCCGTCTACGATAGAGACGACCAGAGGGCCGATGAGGCTCTGTCAGGTCAGTGATAGAAGCAGTAGAGCCTTTACCGACCTCGCCGGCCACGGAGGGTGCTGTGTTGGCGCCCACGCCGCGCCAAGTGTGGCAAGCCGTGCTCGCGCTCGCGCTCTGCCACAACGTCACGCCCGTCTACGATAGAGACGACCAGAGGGCCGATGAGGCTCTGTCAGGTCAGTGATAGAAGCAGTAGAGCCTTTACCGTCCTCGCCGGCCACGGAGGGTGCTGTGTTGGCGCCCACGCCGCGCCAAGTGTGGCAAGCCGTGCTCGCGCTCGCGCTCTGCCACAACGTCACGTCCGTCTACGATAGAGACGACCAGAGGGCCGATGAGGCTCTGTCAGGTCAGTGATAGAAGCAGTAGAGCCTTTACCGACCTCGCCGGCCACGGAGGGTGCTGTGTTGGCGCCCACGCCGCGCCAAGTGTGGCAAGCCGTGCTCGCGCTCGCGCTCTGCCACAACGTCACGCCCGTCTACGATAGAGACGACCAGAGGGCCGATGAGGCTCTGTCAGGTCAGTGATAGAAGCAGTAGAGCCTTTACCGACCTCGCCGGCCACGGAGGGTGCTGTGTTGGCGCCCACGCCGCGCCAAGTGTGGCAAGCCGTGCTCGCGCTCGCGCTCTGCCACAACGTCACGTCCGTCTACGATAGAGACGACCAGAGGGCCGATGAGGCTCTGTCAGGTCAGTGATAGAAGCAGTAGAGCCTTTACCGACCTCGCCGGCCACGGAGGGTGCTGTGTTGGCGCCCACGCCGCGCCAAGTGTGGCAAGCCGTGCTCGCGCTCGCGCTCTGCCACAACGTCACGCCCGTCTACGATAGAGACGACCAGAGGGCCGATGAGGCTCTGTCAGGTCAGTGATAGAAGCAGTAGAGCCTTTACCGACCTCGCCGGCCACGGAGGGTGCTGTGTTGGCGCCCACGCCGCGCCAAGTGTGGCAAGCCGTGCTCGCGCTCGCGCTCTGCCACAACGTCACGCCCGTCTACGATAGAGACGACCAGAGGGCCGATGAGGCTCTGTCAGGTCAGTGATAGAAGCAGTAGAGCCTTTACCGACCTCGCCGGCCACGGAGGGTGCTGTGTTGGCGCCCACGCCGCGCCAAGTGTGGCAAGCCGTGCTCGCGCTCGCGCTCTGCCACAACGTCACGTCCGTCTACGATAGAGACGACCAGAGGGCCGATGAGGCTCTGTCAGGTCAGTGATAGAAGCAGTAGAGCCTTTACCGACCTCGCCGGCCACGGAGGGTGCTGTGTTGGCGCCCACGCCGCGCCAAGTGTGGCAAGCCGTGCTCGCGCTCGCGCTCTGCCACAACGTCACGCCCGTCTACGATAGAGACGACCAGAGGGCCGATGAGGCTCTGTCAGGTCAGTGATAGAAGCAGTAGAGCCTTTACCGACCTCGCCGGCCACGGAGGGTGCTGTGTTGGCGCCCACGCCGCGCCAAGTGTGGCAAGCCGTG
The DNA here is from genome assembly GCA_923060345.2 of Erebia aethiops. NCBI lineage: Eukaryota > Metazoa > Arthropoda > Insecta > Lepidoptera > Nymphalidae > Erebia > Erebia aethiops. The sequence goes on along the minus strand of OV281084.1, from coordinate 26,476,176 downwards.
CTCGCGCTCGCGCTCTGCCACAACGTCACGTCCGTCTACGATAGAGACGACCAGAGGGCCGATGAGGCTCTGTCAGGTCAGTGATAGAAGCAGTAGAGCCTTTACCGACCTCGCCGGCCACGGAGGGTGCTGTGTTGGCGCCCACGCCGCGCCAAGTGTGGCAAGCCGTGCTCGCGCTCGCGCTCTGCCACAACGTCACGCCCGTCTACGATAGAGACGACCAGAGGGCCGATGAGGCTCTGTCAGGTCAGTGATAGAAGCAGTAGAGCCTTTACCGACCTCGCCGGCCACGGAGGGTGCTGTGTTGGCGCCCACGCCGCGCCAAGTGTGGCAAGCCGTGCTCGCGCTCGCGCTCTGCCACAACGTCACGCCCGTCTACGATAGAGACGACCAGAGGGCCGATGAGGCTCTGTCAGGTCAGTGATAGAAGCAGTAGAGCCTTTTACTAACGGACAGACAATTACAAGAAGCTGTGTGGGTTTGGCTAGCTTAATCTATATTCAGAAGCCGGTGCATGTCAGCGTAGTGTTAAGCTCGCCATTGACGATTATTCCAAATGACATTCGAATTTCGAATTCTCGATCGACAGAGCCTCATACGACTACCGACTACGCGTGGCTTGCCATGTCCCGCAGATTTCGCATTCATGGTCAAAAATGTTGTGATGCCAACTATGGTGTAATATAATATTTTTTTTACGTATTTGGCCGATCCAAATCTTCACAGTAAAATTACGAATAATTTAGGCATATTTTATTGTTATATGTTGTATATGTTATACCTAGTATTTGATAGAGAAAAATGGCGAACAAAACTAGTTGTCTCCGCTCTTCCCAACTTTCACAATTATTGAAAACTAGCTGATGCCCGCAACTTCGTCCGCGTGGAATAAGTTTTTTTGATTCCCACGGGAACTCCTTAATTTTCCGGAATAAAAAGTAGCCTATGTCACTCTCCAGGTCCTCAACTATACCCATGCCAAAAATCACGTCGATCCGTTGCTCCGTTGCGGCGTGATTGAAGGACAAACCAACAAACAAACTGACTTTCGCATTTATAATATTAGTAAATGTGCGAGAGAGAGGGAAAGTCTTGTTACCAGTTGCCCTTGAAGCAAATGCGTTGTATTGTAGACATGGGCAGCTCCGTGATGTCCGAGAGCTGCGGCGGCGCGGTGCCGCAGCAGCAGCTGTGTGACTACCAGGCCTCCAGCCCGGACGAGGTGGCCCTGGTCAAATGGACGGATATGGTAAGTTCTTTTTTTCCTTCTCTTTTACCTACGATCACCAATCGGAGACTGTTCTAGGATGTTCTGAATAATAAATGGACATTTTTGGCTTAATTTGATCTCCTATCATATTTACCCCCAATTTTATGTTTGTATCATAAGTTTCTTTTGAAAATACAAGTTCAATTATTGTTTACTTTGAACAGATGGGAGTATCACTGTACAGTCGCGATCTGCACAACATTTCGCTGAAACTGCGCGCTGCTAATGAGATCATGCAGTTCAGCATTCTGCAGATATTCCCCTTCACCAGCGAGAGCAAGATGATGGGCATCATTGTGCAGGTAACAGATGGGAGTATCACTGTACAGTCGCGATCTGCACAACATTTCGCTGAAACTGCGCGCTGCTAATGAGATCATGCAGTTCAGCATTCTGCAGATATTCCCCTTCACCAGCGAGAGCAAGATGATGGGCATCATTGTGCAGGTAACAGATGGGAGTATCACTGTACAGTCGCGATCTGCACAACATTTCGCTGAAACTGCGCGCTGCTAATGAGATCATGCAGTTCAGCATTCTGCAGATATTCCCCTTCACCAGCGAGAGCAAGATGATGGGCATCATTGTGCAGGTAACAGATGGGAGTATCACTGTACAGTCGCGATCTGCACAACATTTCGCTGAAACTGCGCGCTGCTAATGAGATCATGCAGTTCAGCATTCTGCAGATATTCCCCTTCACCAGCGAGAGCAAGATGATGGGCATCATTGTGCAGGTAACAGATGGGAGTATCACTGTACAGTCGCGATCTGCACAACATTTCGCTGAAACTGCGCGCTGCTAATGAGATCATGCAGTTCAGCATTCTGCAGATATTCCCCTTCACCAGCGAGAGCAAGATGATGGGCATCATTGTGCAGGTAACAGATGGGAGTATCACTGTACAGTCACGATCTTTACAAGTACAACATATCGCTGAAACTACGCTGAACTGAATAATTTACTAGATGATGCCTGCAACTGCGTCTTCGTAGATTTGGTTTTTAAGATTTCCGCGGAACTCTTTAATTTTTCGGGATAAAAATCCTATGTGCTATTCCAGACTAAAATCTGCCTTTCATCCAGATCCGTTCAGCCTTCCTTTTTTTTTAAATGTATACTTACTCAATGCGGGCGTGATTGAGCAACGTCCATCCATCCATCCAAACTTTCGCATTTATAATATTATTGTTGATTTACCTTTTAAAAGAAAATAAAGTGTCCGATAAAGGGTTTATCTATGTTAAATTCCTCGATCGCAGGAAGAGAACAGCCAGCGTATAACGTACTACGTGAAGGGCGCGGACGTGGCTCTGTCCAGACTCCTCGACTCGTCGTGGCTCGAGTCAGAGTGCAAGCTCCTCGCGGCGGACGGCCTGAGGACGCTCGTCGTTGCCAAGAAGACTATGACGAAGAACGAGTATTTGGAGTTCGAGGTATGAATTGGTTATATGTATATTATTATTTTTAAATGCTATGCTAATGCTAATGATGTAAATGAGTGGCACGCGTGCTGGTCGCGTTGATGATTTGCACACTGATTTATTGTTGGATTCAATGTGTAATGAAAACTAGGTTAATGCTGATGGAGCAAAATGTACGGTTGGACTGTGGACCGTACAGATGTATTCAGACGTAGTGATTATATACTCTTTGGTATTCAGAAAGATCGCTTCCGTTCACAGTTATTTCACCTCTCGCTGTAAGGTTGGCTAACCTGAGTGTCAATCTTTTCACATGAGTTTATTCTGCAAAAAACATAAAATCTATAGAACATTTTGATCAGGTTCATCAGGTTTGAATATTTTAGCCTACTAAACGTTCCGCCATTCCTAATTTTCTCGTTATAGCCGCCACGCATAATCTATATCTATCTAAACCTATATTAATCAATAGCTGGTATTAACACAAGCAAGTATTGTATGAGACAAAATCTTTTAAAGCGTCAGGATTCCGAGATAATAATTTATCAAAGTTATAATCTTCTTAATGATGGTACCATCAGTACAGCTTTGATAGCTTTTTTTTTTTTTTTTTAAATATATAGGCTAGCGCTTGGCTGCAATCAGTCTTGCATGCAAGAGGTGATGCAGCCTAAGGTGGAGCGCGCTTGCCTAGAAGATGCCTATTCACTCTTGATTTGAAGGTACCTATATTAAAAGAGGAGGGGAAAATGGAAGGGGATGAAGGGCATTCCATATCCTAGCGGTTCGGATTAGAAACGAGGAAGCAAATCGCTTCGTTCGCTTATATGAGTATCTCGGAAAATTGACGCAGAAGATTTTGTCTCATATAATATTTACTTGTATTGATTGTTTTGAAAAAATAAAAATGGAAGAACGGTATATAGGCCAGGCTCCATACCCAAAATATTCTAAAATCCTATTGTTCTTTATTCACTTAGTCATCTAGAATTAAAAATCAGACTGGATTAAATGTTTGAGCTGCATAATAAGTTCATGTCAAAACACCGACACCCCGGTTAGTCAACCTAACCACTACCACCACCACCACCACTATAGCCTATTAACGTCCCACTACTGGGCGCAGGCCTCCACTCTCATAGGAGAGAGGGAATTAGAGCTTAGACCCACCACGCTGCTCCAATGCGGGTTGGCGGGCTAACCTCAACCTAACAGCAGAGGTAAAATGAATGTGAATGGACTATAATAACTTTCCTTGCAGGTATTGAGGCTTTATTTTGTTGCAGAGTGAGTACAAAGAGGCCCGCATGAGCGTGACGGGCCGCACGGAGCGCACGGCCGCGTGTATCGCGCGGCTGCAGCGAGGCCTCGCACTGCTCGCGCTCACCGGCGTGGAGGACCGCCTCGCAGACGACGTGCCCGCCACTCTCGGCCTCCTGCGCGCCGCTGGGATCAAGGTAATATTATGGGAGATAGCTGCACTTTTGGTAACTATCGCTAGTGTGGGACGAGTGAGTGATATGTACTCGTCCGCACCAATAGGAAGATCTTCCTCCGGGCTGGTGTTGTGCCCGGGGACCTTTCTGGTCCGACCGTTATGAGTTGGAACAGTCTTTAAATAGCGCTATTCTCAGAAAACTTCGATAGCGTGATTCAGGCTTGTATGGGTAACTTATAAGTTTTCAGTCGATTATCTATCCTGCGATGTAGATACAATTAGCGCCATCTAGTTTGCACTGTGGTAACCGCTACAGCTAGAAAGGCTGATTTAGTATTTGGTGGGTCCTTGGCTCTCCACTGATGACGATAGTGAAGGTCTGCCCGCATGCGGATGGGCCTTGCACTAGATATGTCCGCTCAAAGACGTGTTACCAAAAATGAACCATAACTAGGAAGGCTGATTCTTGTACAGTATTAAAATATGTGCAGTACCTATGTAAATAGTATAAAAACTGACGCTATTCATTAGGCTGTTGACTAGATACTTACAAACTTAAAATAATTATTAGCAATTATTAGTCACGTTGATTGCTAATAAATATTATGTACTAACTGTTTTTTTGTTCCCGCGGGAACTCCTTAATTTTCCGGGATAAAAAGTAGCCTATGTGCTATTCCAGACTATAATCTATCTCTGTGTCAAATTTCATCCAGATCCGTTCCGCCGTTGGGGCGTGATTGAGTAACAAACATCCATCCATACATCCATACATACATCCATACATACATCCAAACTTTCGCATTTATAATTGAAAAAAAAAAATGTATTTATTAGCACCTACTTAAATATCGATGATTAAAATGCATATTTTTGCAGATCTGGATGCTAACGGGCGACAAGCTAGAGACGGCGCTGTGCATCGCCCGCTCGCTGCAGCTGGGCGGCGGCGAGCGCTGGCTCGCGGCGCCCGAGTGCAAGACGCGCCGCGATGCGTACGCGCTGCTCAACGATCTGGCCAACAACTCGGACGCCATCGATCTCATTGTTGAAGGCGAGTCGCTTGAGGTAAGCCTTGATAAAACTTTGGGTATCGTTCATCGTTAAAATTGTTTATAGACTTATTGGGGCTATGCCGAAGCCGCTAGTTTTGGCGTCGCTATTACACTGCACTAACTATCGGGCCCTAACTCAGTATGAACGAGAACCCAACTAAATTAACGTCAAGATGTCGCGCGAGCCGAAGAAACACAAGTACTCTCTACGCTGGTCGTGCGACGACCAGGCTCCCAAACCACCCTAACCACCTTCGCACATGGGTCGTAAGCGTATCGTTATGACGCTACGCGTACGAGACCTGCAGTGTGCACGTATCGTTTTGGATATCATATAAATAATACGTACCTATAAATTATATTTCCTATCTGTCCAGTTCATTTTTAACGATATTTCTGCCCAAACTTTGTCTGTAACATCTTTTCTTGAATATTCGCTTATTGAATGATAATATAGACAAGGTTAGTCTTCAACCAGTTTGACGAATTCTATTATTTTTTCAGTCATATTGAAAGTTAAAAGTCATAAGAAATTGAAATTCAGTTAAATTCAAGTGTTTTTTAAAGAAAATAATGAAAAGATAATTTTTTACGCGTGTGTTTTTACGCCAGTACGCTACGACTATCGTAATGACAATAAACACCTCCTATGATTCGCTGCAACACCGCTTCGTATGCGGACTTGTTTGAAAATGTTCTTTCACTTTAAACAACCGATTAAATTAAAAAAGTGCGTCGAACTTTAATGACGTTACATTTTAGAATTTCATTTAAATCCCATACTTAGGACGCGTTTTCACGTTTAAAAAAAGTTGCTGATTTGACTATTTGTCAAATACCCAATTCCGTAGCTGGGTCTCTACCACCGGTTCTACTAAGAAGAGCGGGCAAGAAACTCAGCAGTTGCTCTTTTTAAAAAGCAAAAAAAACATTAAATGAGTATATTTTCTCCGGAATGTCCAAGAAAATTAAAATAGATTTTGTATATTGCTATTAGTATTTTGCCTATTGGTGTGTATTTTAAGTTTTCAACATGCATCCTTATTGCTCACCATACAGGTCTGCCTCAGATGTTACCAAGAGGAATTCGTGGAGGTGCTGCGCAAGTGTTCGGGCGTTGTGGTCGCGCGATGCTCGCCGACGCAGAAGGCGCGGGTCGCGCGACTGTTGCGCGCGCGCGACCTGGTCGTAGCGGCCGTGGGCGACGGGGGCAATGACGTCGCTATGATACAGGAGGCTGATATGGGTAACTAATTAATTATACCGTGCCCGTTCCGTCAATAGGCATGATGACTGATTTTGAAAAATAGTCAGATTATGTTTGTTTTTTTTTTTAAATTTATTTATTCACTATATCTTATTTCAGCAGAAAAATAAGGTTTGTTATGTAAAATTGGCATTTGAAATTTAAATTTTAAAATTCACGCTAAAACGTTCGCCGGCGTCATGGCGTCGTTTGTGACGTCACTATTATTTTTACCAATGTACTCTGTGCAGTGAGCAGTAAACAATAGTGTGATTTTCAAAGCTCAAAAAACACGGATTGCCGTATTTTATAGTTTTATTTTATCAAAATAAATAGCAATCTCACTCGAAATAGAAAAATAAATACGTTTTCATAATCCATGAATCCTATTTCATTAGATAAATTCATAATTTCATTGATTCTTGGTTACTGTCATCATGCCTATTTACGCAAAACGGAATCAACCCACACAATGACAGTTTTGAGAAAAAGACGTATAAAACTTCACTATCAAAAAGTCTAAACTTAGCAAAACTAGCGTTATACCTGCGTTATAAGCATGAAAAGATACAAAATAGTACACGTTTTACTTTATAAACCTTTTGATTAATAGCTGTTTTGCTACATGGACGTTTCGCTATATAGACATATTGCTCATTAGATTTTTCGCATAGTTAGACGTTTGCTACTTCTCAAACCTTTCACCAAAGATGTGATATGATGTTACGGATGAACTTTGCAGCATAGCTTAGATCATTAGATGTTAGATCAAGCGCTCCTCTTGGTGGGCTATTAGGTATTATGCAACTGTTTCAAAAACTACTATTAGATACTATGTTTCCAGTAACATTTCAAGCAAAATATGTTTTCTCTATATCCAGGCGTAGGTATCGAAGGGGCAGAAGGCCGCGCGGCGTCTCTCGCTGGGGATGTCAGTATAAAGGAGTTCTCGTGTCTCGCGCCTTTGTTCCTATTGCACGGACGTCGTTCGCTCATGCGATCGGCTGCCTTGTGTCTCTTCATCGTTCATCGAGGGCTCATTGTTTCCACTATGCAGGTATTAGCAATTTATTAAAGCAAGCAGATTGAAATAACAGGATACTTAATTAAAAGACAGACAAAAGATGAATTGAACTGAAATGATTATGTAATTAGCCCCAAATTGTATAGTCCCACAATCTTAACTGAACCGGTGACAGCGTCGCTAGTATATATTTAAAATAAAAACTAAACAGGCATAAACATTGTTCCAATTTTGTCAGGACCAGATAAGTGAATTTATTATTTAAGTATGAACGTAAAGGGGTGGAAAATCGTCACTAAGCCGATTTAAATACAATTAATTTACTTCCAAAGTTACACTCAGACTCTGACAAAATTAGGATTACTTGTCTGCTTTTGGTCAATCCCACTTCTGATTACATACAACCGAAACTAATAAAAAAAAGTTTTTTTTTAATTTACTTAAATCTTTTATTTCAGGCTGTGTTCTCAGTAGTATTTTACTTTTCATCGGTGTCACTGTACCCTGGTTTCCTAATGGTCGGTTATGGAACTGTTTTCACCATGCTACCTGTTTTCTCATTGGTAAGATATTAGGCAAATTTAGATTCTTATTTACCCCCACTCTGATGTAAAAACTTAGATTCTTATTTACTCTTAAATTTATGCAAACAATTCTCAATTCAGTATATTTTAACTGTCTCTCTCTCTCTCTCATTTGGAACTATATGAAGCCGCGGCTTTGTGCACGTGGAAAAAACTTCTTTTAAAAATCTAAAGGGAACTTAGCTGAAAATTAAATTTTCAAGGATAAAATAGTATGTCCCTATATCCCTTTGCAGGTTTTTAACTAAACTCATGCAGAAAATCACGCCTGTCAGTTGCTCAATCGCAGCGTGATTGAAGGACAAACCAAGTATCAAATTCATTGCATATTTCCGTACCAAAACATTACAAAACACATAAACTAATTGTGTAACACACATCATAAGTTTTAATGACGAGAGCCTATATTTAAACTTGTATATCCTTTGCACAGGTTTTGGATAAAGATCTGCCAAGTTCGACCGTCCTAAGAAATCCGCAACTATACAAACAGATGACCAAAGGAAGCCAACTGTCGTATAAGACTTTTTATATATGGATTGGAATATCGATTTACCAAGGTACTTGAAATGTCTTGAACTTTTTCAGAATAATATTTTTTCTCGTAAAATGGCTCTTTTGTCAAAATTGTGAGGACTTCAAAGGACTTTCGTTACGCCCAACGAGTAGTTTTCTTTCACGCCGTATACTTGGGTAAGTCAATGGGCTTTGGAGTTTTTCGAGATGGGTAATCCCCGAAAATACCCATCCTCGAAAATACCCCATAATTTTTGGGGAGTCAGTCGGGTCAGAGTGTCTTTGGGAATTTGTAGTTCTTAGGTTAAGTGGGATTGGTCAGTACTCAGTTTAGGTTCGTGTTCCAAAATAAACTGGACACTAACAAGATGATCAAGTTGATAATGTGGTTCAGGGTGTCTTCTGAATGGGTCCGGATAACTTCGGGATGGATCGAGATCTTTTTAGAAAAGACTGGTTGATTCGGGATATCTTGGGATATTTTCGGGTTAGGTCAGGTTCCAACCAGATGACGTATCTTATAGAGCCACTTGGGTTGGTCAAAAATTTGGATCAAACCCTGGTAAGTTCTCTAATGTTCCAATGATTTGTTCGTTGTTGTAGGTGGTGTTATAATGTACGGAGCCCTAGTACTGTTCGAGGAGCAGCTAATACATATAGTGGAGATCAGTTACACAGCGCTCATCCTCACGGAGCTGATAATGGTAGCCCTAACAGTGGTGACGTGGCACCGGCTCATGGCGCTCGCTGAGCTGGTCAGCCTGCTAATGTACACTGCCACACTTCTCATCTTTACCACATACTTCGGTGAGTTGTACCTCCTACAGTCAGCACCAAGTCTTGTGGAGCCCTAACAGCAGATACTTGGCACGCCTAAAAATTATGAGAAAATGATGAGAAAAATAACTTTGTCCCCAGATGCGGATTTCATCAGACACTGGGACTTTTGGTGGAAAGTGACAGTGATAACGCTCGTATCGTGCTTGCCCCTCTACATCGTTAAGTTCATGCATCGCAAATGGAGCAACCGTCAGTACAAAAACATTAAAACTAAATAAAAAAAAACATAGTGCACGTAATAATTACGCGCGGATGAAGTAAAACTAAACGCGCGCCGGATTAACTTTTTTTATCATATCAAGTAAGTAAAGGATTGAGCTTTCATATCTTATCTTATAAATAATTGAAATACAACGATAAAAGATGGTGATTTGCAATACCGACGGAAGTACGACGTTACTTTCATCCGGGAAAAGATTCGAAAAGTCGCGTTTGCCAAATTTTACTTCAAAATCTGTGTGAAACGTGGTGGGCGTGGAACACCCGAAGCGATGCTTTATATGTGCATTGTTTATAGAACCTCACTCTGTCTCGCTCACGCATATCGGCAAATGAGAGCGAGAGAACTTAATTGACAGTTTGCGCCGTGTGTGGCATTTTCTCTCTTTTACTCTGTCTCGCTCACTCATATGGGTAAATGAGAGAGCTAGAAAATTAATTAACTGGCAATTTGCGCTGTGTGTCACATTTTCTCTCGTACTCTTTCTGACTTATTGTTATGGGCATCAAAACGTGGCTGTCTGATAATTAAGTCCGTTTTATTTGTTTCACTTTTAACTAATTCGGCGCCATTCGCTCGATTGTTTTTTTTAAATATTTATTTCGAGCAGCTTCAAATTTATCTATAAATTGTCTCCAAATGTAGGCAAAACTATACTAAATAAAAAAAATACGTAGCTTATCTTAAAAATCAGCTTTAAAATTGTAAACTTAAGTTTTTTTGTACAGCTTTATTTGGTTATTTTTGCTGTTCAGAAACAGTAACGTAACAGAAAAAACGTTATGAATAATCTATATTTTGTCTTGCTCCAGCATGAGTTATCTCAAATGAGCATGATAAGATAAAACAAATTTTAGCCATACCTTTAAACTAAAACGAAATATAATTAATATTCACCTTCATTAGTATTTTACAATGTTTCATAGATCTTATGGTTACCTTATGAAAATCAAAATATTTTCTGTTTTAGGTTTTTAATTTTCTTAATTTCTATTCATTTACTAGTATTTCTTACCTAATAGTATTTAGTTGTGTATTCACATAATATATATTAGCAAATTATTATCTTTGTTACTTGCACCAAATTTTTATATGACGTGTTGTATTCTTGTTAACATATATTTTATTAGTATCCAAGAATAGTATAACAATAAAAAAAGTGTGTGTGTGCAATTCACACACGGCAGAAGTGAAACTTCAGAAAAGTAGCCTACGAGAGAATGAGATAAATATAACTTGTACTCTGTCTCATTCTCTCGCAGGCTAAATCCTATTATGAATATGTTTGTCTCTTTTTGGTGTTGCTTTTTAGTTTCATCGAATTTTCAAATCACAACGATGCTAAAGAAGTTTCGCTTCAAAAAGGAATTTGTTTCACGTGAAATTGTGTGATATAATTGGAGACTCAATTCCATGGTCTTCTTCGAGTTAGGTGCTTGTCTGCTTTTCGGTATACTCTAGCCGACTTTGCCCCATCTTGAGCAAATGGTTGATACTGCCGTTTGCTCAAATGGGGCAAGCAAAGAGAAGTGAAATTATTCTTCTTAGAAGTAGTAATAAGATTTTTGGAATTTTTTCATTTGCTATATAACATTTTTGTACAGAGCCTTAAATGTATGATAATATTGTCATAAATTCAGTGCCTTTGATTGTATCAGTATTTTTCAATTTCTTTCAGAATACAATTATTATTTATAGTATTCAATAAAACTGAATAAACTTATTGTATTTATAACATGTAGGACATACAGATGTCTCCTATGTAACGTCATGTTTTGACTCTACCACTTCTGAAAGAAGTTCTACTGTTCAAAGTAGCCGGCAAGAAAGACAGCCGTTGCTTTTTTTAGATTCCTTCGACTTTTCTTGTTTTTTAATACAATGATTATTGTGTTGACTTGGTTTTGTATGCGAAGTTCTTTAAACAATTATTTAGTAAATTGTTAATCCAATATTCATTTAATGAATATAGCACACGACCGTTCTTTTTATTTCGACATCGATTTTTCTCATTCCACAAAACGTCCATTGAATCTTAACTTTAATAAACATAATGTTTTGAATATGTATGAAATATTATTTAAGTAAGTATCTAAATTTTTTAAATTGTGATGATTAAAGATTTATAAGTTTTATTTTAAAATTGTTATGATTAGAGATTTATGAGATTTTTTACTGTTTGTTATAAAGGAGGGAGAGGGGTCGGCTTCTATTTTTGTGCATTACTCACTTGTTTTTTTTTAAATTCTTGATAGTGAAACTGTTAATGTTAAATAGTATACATATAAAAAACGACTTTTAAATAGGTATACTGAAAGCGTTCTTAAAGGACCATTATTACAATAATTATATAAACTGTGCTTTTTTTAAACCAAGTGTTCACATTGCAATATCTTCTACAGTTATAATGATACCGCGACTTTGTCCGTGTGGTTTAGGTTTTTTTTAATCCCGCGGGAGCTCCTTAATTTTTCGGGATCAAAAGTAGTCTATCACTTTCCATAACTAGTTATACTCTACTATACTATACCCACGCAAGAAATCTGTTGCGGCGTGTTTGAAGGACAAACCAAGAAATAAACACAGTTTCGCATTTATAATATTAATTAGTATGAAGTATAATCACAAAATGCATAAGGCCGGCCGCATATTATCCGGCTGACCGTAAAAATTCTGTCCCTCTCACAGCTCACTTTACAAATAAGAAACTTTCATCCGGTCTGGCAACATTTTGACAGTCTGCGGCGCGTTTTTCGGGTCTAGGACAAAAATATGTACTCGCTGAGTGTCTTCCGTCGCGCGTCCGAATTTTTCTGACAGAAATATCTGATAATATGCGACTGAGCTAGTAATGTTTCCTAAAGGAGGAATCCAAAAACGCATTAAGTATGTGAAGGGTCCCTTAAACTAACAGGATCCCCACCGAAGCCGTATTTTATTTTATCCCCGTGTTTGCTTATGATTTTTGTAAATCATACTTAGTTAGAAACTAAAATGATACTGTGATTCCATTTATTCGATTAGCTAGATACTAGATACGTAATATTACCATTTAAGGACAATTTATTCCATAAGGGTAGGAAATAACTGTATTTTATTCAAAAAGTTTAACAAGGTACAAAGTATGTTTTTGTGATATAATTATGTATATTTATTATTATAGTTGATATAATTATTACAGATTTTAATTTAAACGTTTTAAGTATGTAAATCAGATGTTCCATTATTTTATGTTACTCACAGCTGACAAATTTATGTAAGACACTGTAACTACGTAATAAAAATTATATCAAATAAACCCCATTATTTTATTTTTATTCTCTACACGTCAATTTAGCAATTATTATATTAATTATTAGCCTGGGCTTATTCTCTCAGAAAAATTCTGTACCTCACTATATTATGTACCAACATCAGAATCCGATAAAAAAAATTAGGTTTGATAAATAATTAACGTGGGTATCGTTGAATATAACAGTAATAAACTCCTGAAAAAACTTGATCGCACTGCTTGATCCGCATCCGCAGATCGTTTAATATGGCGCCAGTGTTGCCAGTAAAAACGTTAAAATTAATCCTCTCTGCTTTTACTAGACAGCAAGCTTGTGAAAGATGCCATGGACATCATTTTGGAGACGTCGAGTAAGGAGCTTCCGCGCTCAGGAAGTGTGTTTAATTCACGCGCGTAGGTACTTACGACTTGCGATGAAGTAAAAAAAAACGCTCAAAATATTTTTAAATATATCTTTTTATTTATCTGCATAAATGTAAAAGCGTACACACTTTACATATTATACCGATAAACATTCTTACAAATTTTAAACATTTCTTAAATAAATATGCCTTAATTCATAGGAATGCCAATATACACATCGTCCTACAAAACGAAACATCCTAAAAATTACTATGTAAACTATTTCTAAACTAGAAATAAATCTGCTACGGTCGCTTATCACCGGTGCGACTTCGGAGTAATGTAAGAATTCATGTCGAGTTCTGTTCCTGAAGATTTGGCGTGCAAGGAATGCTTGGACGCTACGCGGCGCGCCCAGGCCAGATCGCGCGAACTTTTAGATTTTCGACAGCGTGATTTGGAACCAGTCGAAGTGAAAGACCGCGCTGAGGTAGAACTACCAGACCAAGATTCGGTCGCCTGTCCCCTTTGATAAGTCATTACAGAATTAGTTACAGTGCTGGTGGAGAACTTTGGCGTTTGCGCTCTGGCCTTCGGTGCTTTTCTCTGTATCTGAGTAACGGGAGTTTCTATCTTCGGCGGACTCTTCGACCTCTCAGTTTGGCCGACGTTTAAACCTATTTTATTGCCGTTTGCGCTGCTTTTAGACGGAGGAGGTGAATCCTCACTGGTATCCTCGTTGTCACTCATTATAACAGCCATGAGCTTTTCTGTGTTTTCATGCATATCGTAAACTTTTTGCGTCTTTATCGAGCCGAGTGATGATGTGCGGGTCTTTGAATTCGGCCTCTTTGATCGCTTTTGCTCGCTGTAATACACAGCGCTTTGGTGAGACGGCAGCATTGCCGGAATACTGGATTCTACTTTCGCGTACGATACATCATTGCATTTCCAGATACATTTTGGTTTCGATTTACATTTACATCCATCACCCTCTAAAATGTAATTGAAGCACATTTGTAACAGGCAAATTCCGACGCATACCATCACGACTACCGAGACATACAAACATGGCGTCCAATCATTTTGATATTTAGCGCATGATCGCGTTAACGTCTTCCACGGATGCCATTTGGACAGCCTAGCGTTCTGATACTCGAAAATATTCCGCCGAGATAAACCTTTGCCATAATTTTGCGCTGCAGCAGCTATACGCAAGACGCCCCCGTAGGCCGCGTACAATTTCTCATCGTCGAGATGCGGAGCGACATCTCTCTTCATCCAGTGCCAGAGATCATTATTGAAATTCACGAAATCTTCGTGCCGACATGATTCCGGCGAACTATGTAATATGCATCTCGAGGCGGTAGTGTAATATTTCAGTAATGCATTTTGCGAACTCGGTGATACCAGATTGACCAAGCCACCAGATTTAAAAGGTAGTATGACCGCAGATGGTCGTAAGTCATCGTCTGTTTTGAGCGGCGGAAAATGAATACAAGACTTTGCGTCACGTTTAGTGACTAAACTGATGCATGGATTTATATAATACCTTCCGGATCCTATTCGAATCTTTTCAACCGTGATATTTGACAGTTCAGGTATACTCGAAGGTCTCTTCCAGCCCAAGCCTTGCGTGTTCAGAAACTTTTTCAGGTCATTATAAAAGTCGTGTAATTCCCTGACTCTTCTGTACGGGACGTATCCTGCGTAAAAGGCAAATCTAACGGTTGGAAGGATTTCACTTCTCATGTGCGCTCCTATGGTGTCCGACAAGGCTTCTTCTAAAACTACCGCAGTGTGCTTATCTAAATTTGTTTCGGCTATTTTCAAGGCACTACGAAAATACCTGAGTATAGTTTTAATATAATCATCGTTCACTTTATCAGGTGGTAAAACTGGTGGTACTATGCTATCTTCGAATATTTTGCGCGCCCGTAAACGAGCTATGTCTTCCTCGGTCCAGCATTCAGCCCTAGCAAGCCGTTTGTAGAATAACGTACTACCCACATGGTTGCACCATACTATTTGAGTAAGTAAGAGCACAAACATAAAAAATAACATTGCATTTTGTATTTATAAATCCATCAAGGATGTTGTCATAAATGTCACTGGATTAATAAATCCCATGGATAAATCCTAAATAAATCAGTGTCATTGTGGGCATTGAGAAAAAGGAAAAGACAAAGAGAAGGGGGAAAGATAAAGCAAAACATTCAATACGGCCTCCCTGGCGCAGAGGTATAGTGGGAGGTGCCGGTTTCGATTCCCGGCATGTTCAATTTGGAAATTTGCTATATGGCTAGTTATCACCCTACTGGTATAGACGTACCTACCGCCAAGCGATTTAGCGTTCCGGTGGGATTCCTTTTACGGCTGCCATACGGATTTAGGATAACGGATTACTTATGCCACTAAGCCTTTGATACATCAAAGGACTAAGCCATCATAGCCTGCATCATCACTTACCATCAGGTCAGGTTGCAGTCAAGGGCTAACTTGCTGCCTCCTGCTTGTTCCTGAGTTCCTGCTTGACTCCAGCACAGATTAAAAGGTATCTTGTGACCCTATATACATAATCAAAGTCTTGTGAGCCCTGGACCTGATTGCCGATTGGCTAGATAAGAACAAGGAAGTTCTGATTAAAATGTCTTAGTTAAATAATACTAGTGAACTAAATATTTGAAGTTTAAAGTTTTATCATTTTAATTGAAACCGATATTGGGGCGTACCTACATACTACGTCCTGTAGCTTTTGTCGGTTCCGGGGGGCTTATTACCGCCCTATCAAGTCAGTTTATGGTACTACCTGTCTATAGTGGGATTCCACATGAGAGAGAGAGAGTAGAGTATTATGTAATTAAAGTATTTATTAAACCGTGTTTTGAGGAATGAACGGCAGTACAGTTTATTCCATTGCCTACATTCTAAAAAAAGTAATCTGACAGTGACAAATGACATAAGACATTGACATTTGTGATTTGACAAAACGTTGTCTCTTTGAGTCTGTTGACATTTGACAAACGAATGGCGGTTTTAGCGGCGGTCATTGTTATTTGTTTGTAGTTTGTACTATAATGTAATTTCAAAAATTGGGTTCAATTTATTAAATTAATAAGCTAGATATGACCTTCCTATCTAATACAAAACTGAATACTTTACACTCAATCAATTCATCTTTCCTAATTTAAATTAATTGGTGTTCCAGTGAATAATGCATCGGGTAAGAATACTCCATAATTTTATTCATTTCATACAAAATCTTTGATGTTTTTAATTATTTCTTTAATCAGTAAGTTCAAGTTGTCATAATATTGTTCATTCAATAAAACCTAAATTTATTAATGAGTCACTTGGATATAGGTTTATTCACCTGCACCTTTATTTATTTGTACCAAATATTACCTATATAGTGAGTGTTTAAGGGCGGTGTTTCACCCCCGTGCCTTTGAGAGCACTATAGGCCTTCGATCCCGGTTATTATCACTAACATGATAATAGTCGTCACAGCTCGCCAACCCGCATTCGAGCAGTGTGGTGGGTCTAAGCTCTAATTCCCTCTCCTATGAGATTGGAGGCCTGTGCTTAGCAGTGGGACGTTAATGGGCTGGAATGGATATAGTGGTAATCTTTGAAAAGTATATTGAGCAGGTGCCTACCCATTTAGTTAATAAAATAACCCCTATGTGTATATTTGTATCATGTGTCTCATGGCAGATAACTTCTACACATCTACATTCTACTCATTCTTAATGGTTTCAGTGCAGTTCACATGAATAAGATCATTTTTAAGGAAGCTTTATACAAATGTAACTGGCGATTTAAATCCAACATGAGGTTAAGAAACTGTAGGCATATAGCCTTTAGGTTAAGAAACTGTGCATTTGAAACATCCCAATTCAAAAGAGCAATTTTGCACATAAGACAAAAGTATAATAAAGAATTTATTTAAGTATCCATATTTGTAGTAAGAGTAAATAAGATAGAACTATATCTCTTCTATTGATGTTATATAAACTACCAATTATATTTATACCCATTTACATAAAAACATTGCCCATTATTTGATTGTGGCCTTCTCCAGGAGTAAAATTGCTATGTGTAACTTAAATGACTTTGTGTGTACACATTGAGATTAGAATTGAGATTGGCCTTTGGAATAGTTATGTACTGAAGCCCACCAATGCGACACTGAAGTATAGCCTGAAGTAAGTAATAATAAATTACCAAAAGCCTAGGGTTCCATTCCATCTATGGCTTTCATACAAGTGCCAACAACAACTGTATAAAGTTTGCCAAAATTTAATTTAAATTTTTATGAATACTAAGAATGGGTAGGAGTTGTATAGAATACTTTTCTAATATTGATTAATGATTCAAGTTTTATTACCTCATTATTTTGATTCCAGGACATCAGGTCATTTTTCACTGTAAAAAAAACTAAGAAAAGGGTTGAGGATGAAGACAGTGATGTTATACCTGAATCCCCTGAGGTTACTATTGTGAATAAGGTATTTTTGTTTGTTTTTATTTCATCACTAGATGATACCCGCGACTTTGTCCACATGGATTAAGGTTTTCGATTCCAGCGGGAACTATTTAATTTTCCGGAATCAAATTATCCCTAAATAAAATAAATAAATTAAATTAAATTAAATAAATAAAATTATTAAATTTCATCAAAATCGGTTGAACAGACGGGCCATGAAAGGCGTAGCAGACAGATAGAAACTTTCGCATTTATATTATTAGTATGGATATTGTTGATTAGATTCAGTACTGAGTCTATAATCTGTAATATTATAAAAGGGAAAGTGTGCCCATCTTTCTCATATACGGCCCTTTTGTTCAACCAATTTTGATGACATTTGGTACAGGTATAGGTAGTATCCCTGGGAAAGACAAAGGCTACTTTTTATTTTCTCACAGGATTCTAAAACCTTAATCCATGTGGACGAAGAATGCATCGTCCAGTTTAAGTATCACTTAGTATTATCAATAGGATTGCTTAGATTAGATTAGATTAGATAGTTACCTATTACTGAGAACCAAGAATATAATGAAGTGTAATAGATTAGGAAGTGTTATTACCTACTCTTGCTTTGAAAACAAAAATATTATGTATTTGTTTATTTGTTTGTGCATACATAAATAAAAAAAAGCTTTCAGATATCTAATATCTTGTATTGTCTGAGTTTATTGAAGATAAAGAATTGTTCCTCTTCAACTTCATAAAATTCAGACATAAAATGACTTTTAGAAGAAACAGTCTCGCAAACGAAGGCAAATCCAAGAAGATTCAGATGAAGAAATTTTTTCACCACCTAAGAAAAAACAGATTGAGCCAAAACCGGCTCTTAAAGAAGTCAAAGCAGTTGACATATTTGGCAGTGCACCAATCAAAAGAACTGAACCTTTAGTCAAGAAGTCCAAAAAAGAAACTGAGACAGGCATTCATTCAGATGAAGAATTTGAAAAGAGTTTGTTACAGATTGATGAAGTTGACAATTTAGTGAATCCCAATTCTCCTAAAAAAGAAAATCATGTGACTGAAACAGATACTATTGACAAATCCAAAGTGAAAACGATTGAAAATCATGTTGAAGATCATAATAACTCTGCAAACAGTGATAAAAATGACAAAAAATCAGTAGCTGATAGAAGTAAATTTAACAGTGATAAGAAAAATGTTGACACAAAAACAAACCCGAAAAACTATGGTTCAAAAGACAGTTTTAATAAATTAGATAAGGAATTAACTTCTAAACAAAGTAAATTAGACAAAGACGGGAGTGATCTGATAATAGTTGAAGATCATGAATTTCAAAACACTATTAATAAAAAAGACAAGGAGTCAACTTCTCAGAAGTTAGACAAAATTGACATAAATGAGCCAAGAAAGGAAGTAAAACATGATTCAAAAGACAGTATTAATAAAAGAGACAAACTTTTGACTTTTCACAAAAAGAAATTTGACAAAATCGAGAATGATCAGACAAATACTGATTCAAAATCTCAAACAGAAAATAATGATTTTAAAGACAGTATCAATAAAAAAGATAAAGAATCAACTACACTTAAGAGGAAATTAGACAGAGTTGACAAAGATCACACAATAGTTGAAACTAAAATTGATAAGATCAAGAAAGAGAAGAAAGATTTTAGAGATTTTCTTAAAGATGATGAAAAAATTAATCATGAAGAACCTAAGGAAAAAAAAGTTAAATTGGACAAGAGCCTTAATGAATCTGGTATGTATGAATTTGTATTTGATTTGTTTGCAAAACTAATAATAGATTGAAATTTCAATAACTTTAGAAGTCTGGAGACATTTCAACACATAAATAAGCTTGGAATTTTCTAAATTCCCAGGGGAGCCTATCCTCTTAGAATTTCGAAAATGCAAAATTTCTGCTTTCTAGGTTTTTTTTATTGATTTTATGAGAGAGATATGTACAACAATTTATTGCAAGTATTTCATTATCAATAAAATTCTTTGATAATAGGTCTCACAGATGAAGAAAGGCATGAACGAAGGAGGCATTCTGCTGCTTTATATAAAAATTATCTGAACAGATCTGGACCTAAGCATTTGGGATCCAAAGAAATACCTGAGGTAAGAAACTAATCAATATTTATGTCACCGTAAGATTGTAAAAACCGTTAGATTATAATATAACGTTTTTTATCTCGATAGATTGTAAACTGTCGACAGATTGTGAACCGTAAAATACTGCTTACAATTTAACGCATTATTTTTCGGTAAACTGTAATCTATTAGGTATATTAACACGATAGAACCTAAGTGCCCGGTCGGGGGCCGGGCACTACCTGAATGTTTATGTCAAACCCTAACCTAACCTATAGTTCGCGCGCGAGTTGAATGCAGAGTAAATTTATGGTGACACTTACATTTACTCTGCATTCAACTCGCGCGCGAACTGTATAAGAAAGAGACAAGAAAACGTAAATACAATAAATATTTCATAAATTAATACTCAGAACATTGAACGGTTCACAATCTTTCGACAGTTTACAATCTCGCGGGAAAGAAACCGTTAGATTATAATCTAACGGATTTTACAATCTTACGGTGACATATATACAGCACGATTTTTAAAAATATAAATTTAGATTATGCTTTGAAAATGGATTTTAAGTTTAGCTTTGCTTCTTAAAAAAAAGTAGGTCCCCAACTAATGTGGCTCTACTTGATGTGACTAGACATTTCCTAGAGACTGAGGATTGAGTATTGGCCTAGCGGTCAATGGCGCTCAGGGATACTGTCGACGCAGCAATATTACTCAAAATGACAGTTTGTTGTCACGTACCTTGACGTTCCTTAAATAAGGATTTTAATACCTACTAAAACGCGAGAGTCGACAACAATGAAACAATATAGATTTAAGCGATGGCAGTATGGCCCCAGGGCGCGATACACATATAGCAATCGCACAAAGGTCGAATCCTGCCGGTTCACAATTTTTGATGTAATACAATTTTATTTTGGTAGGCGAGAGTATTTTTACTGACTATAATCTTATGCTTTTGTAGGGAATACCAGACTGTTTGAAAGATTGTGCGTTTTTGCTGACTGGCGTGTTGGACTCGTTCGAGCGGGAGGAGGTTGTGGCTGCTATTGCGAAGTATGGGGGATGTGTCAAAAGCGGTATTAGTAAGAAGGTGATTAAATATCAATAAAGTTTCTGATTTTGTGATATTGCTATTCAAAAATATGTGAAATGCTATATATTTTCAATTTTATGTTTCTTTATTAGTTTATATTCACAATACTATTTAAAAAATAGGTAACACACGTCCTAGCGGGTGACGAGGCGGGGCCAGCTAAATTAGCGAAAGCGGAAGAACTAGGCATCAAAATAATTAACGAAGACGAATTTCTGGAAATGATCAAAGATTCTACAGATAAAAACAAAGCCTCAACTTCCAAAGAAATCAAAAAAGAAAACGGTATTGAAAAGAAAAACATAAAAAGAGATAAATCAAAAGAAAAGAGAATTGAATCTCAAAAGGTTAAAAATGAAGACATTTTAGTAAAAAATAGTAAATTAAGTTTGACTAATGGTAATAAAGCAAGATCGGTTTCGCCGAAACCAGTTTTGCTCAAAGAAGAGACTTTCAAGTCAGAAAACAAATCGGAACCAATTATTGTGAATGGTACGCTTTTTTTTTTTGCATTGTATTTTATGATATTTTTATTTTCCGGGATAAAAAGTAGCCTATATCCTTGCCCGGATACAACCTATCCCTGTACCAAATTCCATTAAAATTTGTTGAACAGATGGTTCGTGAAAGCGTAGTAGACAGACAGACACACTTTCGCATTTATGTATGCTAATGTGAAAAGTATGGATTAGGACTCTTCAAATTATCGTTAACCTTTCAAATGACTTTGTTTTGCAGGTGACTCGCACAAATCTGGTGATTTGACGGACAATTCCAGCTTGATGTGGGTGGATAAATATAAACCTACCAACGTCAAGCAAATCATTGGACAACATGGAGACAAGAGCAATGTTAAGAAGTAAGTTTGGAATAAGATGTTTGACGACCTCCGTAGCGCAGGGTTGAGCGCTGTTGTCTTAACGTACGGAGGTCCTGGGTTCGATCCACGGCAGAGTCAATTAGGGAATTTATAATTTCTGAATTTTCCCTGGTCTGGCCTGGTGGGAGGCTTCGGCCGTGGCTAGTTACCACCCGGCAAAGCCGCCAAGCGATTTAGCGTTCCGGTACGATGCCGTGTAGAAACAAACCGAATAGGGGTATGGGTTTAATACAACTGCCATGCCATACTCCTAACAAGTTAGCTCGCTAGTGAGTCACTTACCATCAGGTGAGTTTGCAGTCAAGGGCTAACTTGTGGTGGATAATTTTTTTTTAGCTTTATTCACTGACAGTGTCTGGAACTCTGATTTCAGATTTCTTCCTACTAATGTTATGAATGTGAAAGTTTGGATGTTTGTTACTGGTTCGCACCACAATGACTGAACCGGTTTGGCTAAATAGAAAACCTGAATTAACTTGTCCCGGACCTGGCAAACCAGCTAATGACTTGACCTCATACAGGCCAATTAGTTTATTACCTGTGGCGTCAAAGGTATGTGAAAAAGTTGTGCTGCGAAGACTTATGAAAGAACTCCAGGGAAGGTCCATCATCCCAGACCATCAATTTGGCTTTCGACAGAATCATGGGACTGTTGAACAGATCCACAGAGTATGTAGAACCATCAGGGATGCACTTGAACGTAAAGAATACTGTTCCTCTGCTTTTCTTGACGTGCAACAGGCCTTTGATAAGGTGTGGCACGCAGGTCTTCTATTCAAAATAAAAACACTCTTACCCCATACATTCTTTGGATTACTCAAATCGTACCTTTCTGACCGAATTTTTCAAGTAAAGGAAGACGATTACACATCTGCTTTCCATCCAATCAAAGCTGGCGTACCGCAAGGCTCTGTACTGGGACCTGTACTCTACACAATCTTTACGAGTGACCTACCACATATTGACGACGTCACGGTGGCTACTTTCGCGGATGATACTGCGGTTCTTGCTCGCAGTAGATGCCCGGACGAAGCTTCAGCAATCCTGCAACGTGGTTTAAATGAGATTGACATATGGCTGTCAAGATGGAGAATAAAAGCTAGTGCCACCAAATCTGTCCATATAACATTTACTCTGCGTCGAGGAAACTGTCCTCCTGTCTCACTGCGTAACAATCAGCTTCCGCAGAGTGACAACGTCAAGTACTTGGGCATGTACCTAGATAGAAGGCTCACCTGGAAAAAACACGTCAAAACAAAGAGGGATGAGATCTACCATCGATATAGAGGACTGTATTGGATGTTGGCCAGGAACTCTAGACTGTCCCTAGATAATAAGCTCCTGCTATATACTACAGTTATAAAGCCGATATGGACATACGGCATCCAACTGTGGGGATCAGCATGCGACTCCAATATTGAAATTATTCAAAGAGCACAAAATTACATTCTAAAACAACTTTCGAACGCTCCATGGTTCCTACGCATCTCTGAAATCCATGAGCACTTACATGTGAACACAATAAAAGACGAAATAAAATCCTATGGCTCCGACTATAAAACAAGGCTTGTCAAACACCCGAATCGCCTGGCAGCACAGTTGACGATGCCGCAAGCGATCCGTCGCTTAAAGAGAAGGCATATCCTAGACGATATATAGCCGAGACACAGAGTGCTTTCCGCTGGGGAAGTTGCCTCTAATCGCCAACCCATCCTACAACAAATCTGCTCATAGTCTAAGGACTGATTGCACGATAAAACAAACACAAAAAAAAAAAAAAAACTTGTCCCGGAATATTTAAGAGTGAAAGAGCCAAAAAACTCATTTCTAATGGACGTTGTCGCGGGCGTCATCTAGTACATAATAAAGACTTAAAATATAAAGTCTATATGCCTTATAACAAGTCTATATGCCTTATAACAAGTCTATATGCCTTATAACAGTGTATGTCTACTATCAATCTGCTCATTAGGTTTTAATACATTTTATTAGCTTTTTCAACGTTTTGAGTGTCATATGACGTCATGATAAATCCAATATGGCGGATATGCCAACTTTATTTTACACCGGCGGGAATGGGGCTACTTTCTGTCTGCCCGTCTTTGACATGAATTGAATAAACAAATTTAAGAAATCCATTAAAAGTATGCTCCTGAAAAAAGCTTATTATACTGTTGAAGATTATGTAAATGATAGAGGAGCATGGATTTGATCGCTCCAGCAATGCTAGGGACAGCGGTTACTTATGTACACATTGATATAGTAATTGTAAATGAATTATTTAAAAAGAGCAACCACCGAGTTTCTTGCTGGTTCTTCTCGGTAGGAATGGCATTCCGAACCAGTGGTAGATTCACTTGACGATTCATAAGTACTTGTAAAAGTTTATTTGAATAAAAAATATTTGATTTGATTTGATTTGATTATTTTTCCCACAGATTATCAAACTGGCTGACGCAATGGTATGTGAACAGAAAGGCAAAAATACCCAAGCCGAGTCCATGGGCGAAGGATGACAGCGGTGCATATTTCAAAGCTGCACTTTTGTCTGGGCCACCAGGAGTGGGTGAGTACTTAGCTACTGTAAATTTGGAATCGTTGTAACGATCGATATAGTCATAGTCATAGTCATTTATTTATTAGATATAGGTACACTGTAGGTACACTTATTTTCGTTTAAAAATAACTTACTTAAAAAGCATGATGGTGATAATGGGTAACGGTATCTTAAAACTAAAGCTACGAGGGTTCCAAACGCGCCCTGGTCTGAGAAGAGCCCACAACAAACTCAGCCGGGTTTTGTTTTTTTTTTATTATCACCATCTCACAAATATTCTTATTAAGGAACTATCAGAGACATTAGAGTAAATTATTGCCAGGCTTCCTTGTCGTTTAAGTAGTCTAGTATATTCTACAGTGACATTATGAATTAGATAAAAATCACAGTATTGGTGGAATGTTCACACTGTTCGCAAAACCACTGACCGCCAAACAACTTGGCCAAATAGTGACGTTGTGGGGAAGATTCGATGTATAGTGGGAAACATGGGCGATTCGGTATATGTATAAATGTCAATGTACAAAATAACACATCTATCTTCACGAAAGGCACACTAGAAATCGCAATAAGTTTGCGACTTCTTCGCGCCGCCTCAAAAAAGTTCGAAGGTCATTTATGGAATAGAGCATACTCTTACAATTAAATTCCACATCTTTCTTACTTGTGTAACAACTATTTAGGTAACAATAGGTTAATGTTAGGGTTCCGTACCCCAAAAAGTAAAAACGGATATATAAGGGATAGGATCACTTTGTTGTCCCTCCGTCCGTCTTCTCAGCAACGCATGGAGGTATCAAGCTGAAATTCATATCAAATACTCAGGTCTACTGTCCGTTAGAGCTGTGAAAAAAACCAAACTTCTAAGCCAACACAATCGAAAGATACAGCCGTTTATGCTGCAAATTTTCGACATTCGCAAGGGAATCAAAACCTACAGGGTACTTTCCGTGAACTCAGAACCTTGAAATTTGGTACGAAGCAACGTCTTATAGCACAGATAAAGGAAAAATTTCGAAAAGCATAAATTTTTAGTTACATCATAATTATTATGATAAAAATATTTTTAATAATTTTAAACTAATGTTATGGATTTCATTTGGCAATAAAAATACCATAACTTTTACTTATACAACCTACAGGTTTGTACGGAACCCTCGGTGCCCTTGGCCGGGATTTTTTTATTATTCTTGCCAGTCTCTGTTTATTTAATAATATTATGAAAAGTGTATGTTTTAATCAGTAAAGGTTTATTATAATTAAAAAATCTCAAGTAGCTAGTATGCTCTTCAATGAAGCATTATGCTTTATGTTATAAAATTAAACAATATACATATAAATAAATGATGAAAAGCGTGGATTTGATTCACTCGATGCTTCATCCATGTTCTTTAGTTTTAAGCTTACTTTGACTGTTTTTTTAATCATTGGGTAATCATCAAGTTGTTTTCTCCATGTATAGGCAAAACGACAACAGTGTCGTTGGTATGCAAGGAGCTGGGTTTCGATATGGTGGAGTTCAACGCGTCCGACACGAGAAGCAAAACTCTCATTCGGGAACAGATTGGGGAACTGTTGAGCACCAATTCGCTATCTGCTTATGCTAGGGGTAAGTTTTAGGCGTCAGGCACGAAACTAGCGACACGAAAATTGATTTTTTTATCTTTAAATTTAGTACTTAAAGAATTCGAAAAAAAAACCAGACGTTTTTGTCGGGTATCCAGATGCTATTAGGATGTGATCAGTCTATTCTTTTCTCTCTAGTAACTGTAATCATAAAAGAATTGGGTCATAGAATAATTAAACCTCTAGAACCAATGCCAGCGTGTAACCGAAAGGGATAGGTAATAATAGATAAAACGCTGCAATGCACCAAGCACAATAAGTGCTTTATGAACAAAACAAACTAAATCCGTGACATGCAGAAAGGGATAGAAAAAAACATATTTTTTTCTCATTCTATCTTGTGTAACATCCCAACACTGCATCTCTTTCATGTGGGAGTGAAAAGGAGATATGGCTTGGTCTATATTACTATCTCTGTCTACGGGATTGGGTTATAATTTGAAAATACTGATAACCTCTTATCCGTCCTTAGCCTTTAGAAAAAGCTTTTATGGCTTTTTCATACGTTTGATAATTATAATTTCGTAGGTGCAACAGGAAAAGGCGCCGTGTCGAAAAAACATGTTCTTGTTATGGACGAAGTAGACGGAATGGCGGGAAACGAGGATCGTGGTAAGTGGTAACTTTTACAATAATTATTAATATTATTTAAACATACTCGTATTGTCCCACCAAGTTAACTGGCCCGATGGCCAAAATTAGGACTTATTTGAATGCCTCTTTAGTTTTGTTTTATTTTTCATATTATACTAGCGACGTTGTCACCGGGTCAGAGAAGTTTGTGGGACTATAACTTAAACGCGAGCGCGTAAATCAGTTTGTTATTTGCAATTACCAATATCTCCAGCTTACAGTCAAAATATTTGTTGTTTTGTTGGGTATCTCAAATAATATCCACTGCGTAAACTATAATGTGATAGAACCCCCACAAAATTAAAATAGAAAGGGGTTAGTTAGGGGCGGTCCCTATAGAGTGCGAGTACGTTTTTGAATGATAATGAATTGTAGAATATGTATAAATAATTATATTAGAATATAATATTTCCGAAACTACTCTACCGATTTGGATTGGATTTGGATTCGTATCAACGTATAATGTTTTTATTTTTGTCTAGTTTATCTAGATTTGTGTGATCCCTGAGTTTGCGCATGGATCCAAGGCTTTCGCAATTCAACTTCACAGTGCTGGCACAAATCGAATTGAAAGACATGAAGCGCCAGGCCCCTGTTAAATAAAAGTTACAATCCGACAAATTTGTAAATTGTACGACATTTCTGTATGAGATCAGTCATACAATTTTACAATTATGTCACTTTTTTACAAATTTTTCAGGGGTCAGGCTACAGGCTACTTATATAGTTTTTTTTTCAGGTGGTCTGCAAGAACTAATTTCGCTGATAAAGTCAACATCGGTGCCCGTGATCTGCATGTGTAATGACCGGAGCAGTGAAAAGATGCGTTCCCTGCTCAACTACTGCTACGATCTGCGCTTCGAGAGGCCCCGGGTCAACCAAATCATGGTAAGGTCATATCAACTCTCACTCTATATCCTATGTGTTTCTTACATTACACCTTCTGGATACCAACTCAACTTGGACTCAAGTCACAGTAAAGCAAGCAAAAGTGAGTTTTATAACGTGTCCCTTAGGGTAGAATTTTCAACGTTTGATTGAAAGAAAAATAAGTTTAGATATTTTTGTGCAATATAACACCACTGATTTTGGTAACGATTTTTTACCGAACCTGAAAATTAGAGTTTAAATTATTATTTAAAGTCATATACTTATTCAACTTACAACAAATACGTATATTATTATTTATTATTATGATTTGTGATAATAATAATAAATAACGACGCGTCTATGCAAACTCCACTATATTATTCTGATTTCTGATGATAGAGAAAACAAGTTACAATCAATAAGTGATTAAATAACTACCCTCCACTTGTGATATTCATTCTATCCATACATTAACCTATTCATAATCTAAGTCGCTTCAAAAAACCTACATAATTTTGAATATATATTTGTACCAAATAATATCGTCAAAATCGGTTGAAAACACCATAGTCGTGAAGACGTAGCAGTTAGACAGACTGACATACAAAAACTCACTTTACGATACAAGTAAAAGTTTATATGAATAATAAATCTTTCTATTTCCATGTAGTGCGCAATGAAATCGGTGTGCTTCAAAGAGAACGTCAGTGTACCTAATGACGTGCTAACGCAACTCATAGAGGCAGCAGGGCACGACGTGAGACAGACTCTGCACATGCTATCTGTGTGGGTCGCGGATTTAAGTCTAATGGACCACGACCGGCTGAAGAGGGAGGCTGGGAAAGTGAGGAAAGATATGAAAATGGTAAGCAGTGTGTGTAATCACTAATCTAAGATAGAAGCAGACGTTAAATCAAATCAAATCAAATATTCTTTATTCAAATAAACTTTTACAAGTACTTTTGAATCGTCAAGTGAATCTACCACTGGTTCGGAATGCCATTCCTACCGAGAAGAACCAGCAAGAAACTCGGTGGTTGCTTTTTTTAAATAATTCATTTACAATTATTATATCAATGTGTACATAAGTAACCGCTGTCCCCAGCATTGCTGGAGCGATCAAATCCATGCTCCTCTATCATTTACATAATCTTCAACAGTATAATAAGCTTTTTTCAGGAGCATACTTTTAAACCAACAAATACTGCAACAAATAACAATACTAACTAGAATAAGACAAACACTAACACAACTAACACTTATTTCATCTAAAAAGTAGTTATATACAATTGTAAATATCATGAGATTAGAAATAAAAAGGCTTATTATTATTACTTTTAATGGATTTCTTCAATTTGTTTATTCAATTCATGTCAAAGACGTGCAGACAGAAAGTAGCCCCATTCCCGCCGGTGGCACCCGTTCACGAGCATGACGCATGATCCAGCCATTGCTTCGCTCGACCATATTTGAGGGAACGTAACAACCCGCACCACACGACACCACCACAGAAATGTTTAAAGAGAGCGTGACATACCCAGTCTACCCGTATCAAAGCATCGAATTGAATACTAATATTCAAACACTAATTTATAATAAGTAACCGCTGTCCCCAGCATTGCTGGAGCGATCAAATCCATGCTCCTCTATCATTTACATAATCTTCAACAGTATAATAAGCCTTTTTCAGGAGCGTAATTTTAATGGACTTCTTAAACTTGTGTAAAGGCAAGTTTAAGATAGGTTGTGGAATTTTGTTATAAAATAGAATGCTCATTCCCACAAACGACCTTCGGACCTTCTTGAGGCGGAGCGATGGAGTCACGAGCTTATGGCGGCCTCTAGTTTGCCTATCATGCAGATCGCATATTTTTTTGTAATTATGAATGTGCTGTTTTACGAAGATTAAATTACTATAAATATATTGCGAGGCTACTGTGAGAATACCTATTTCCTTAAATTTCTCTCTAAGGGATTCGCGCGGTTTTAAATTATAAATTGCACGTATTGCCCTTTTTTGTAATACAAAAATTTTTTGAATATCTGCTGCTTTACCCCATAGTAAAATTCCGTAAGACATAATACTATGAAAGTAAGCAAAATATACAATTTTTGCAGTTTCAACGTCAGTAAACTGTCGAATCTTTCTGACAGCGTAAGCAGCAGAGCTGAGTTTGCCAGCCAGAGTTGATATATGAGTGCCCCATTGAAGCTTTGAATCTAAGGTTACTTTGTGAAAGTCCATGATAATGAAGAAACTAGAAGTTTAAATTGCTATAATACGCCACAGTAGGTAAATCTATGTGGTACAGTGTGTATACTCGACAATGCGCGATTGTAAAATCTCTATTTTACAATCGTGCATTGTCGAGTCATCATCTCCTTAAGATGCTCCTGTGTCAAAGTGAAACGTACGTTGAGAGTAGTGATGTGCCGGATATCCGTATCCGCGGATATACATTTTTAACGATCCGGTCCATCACTAGTTGAAAGTAATTTGGAAGATTTGTGTGGTGTGGTGAACATCGCAACCTATAAGTGCAAGATGACACACTTTACCACATAGATTTACCTACTGAGGCCAACGACCTCAATTTACATAGACACGGGCCCTGTCAAACAAAGAATGTAGACCTATTTTACTAACGCCATCTAGTCTGAAAAGCGGGACAGCGCTATGGCGAGGACAAGGACAGGTGAGGAGCGTGCTCTAAAGGTTGGACGCCCAATTTTTTTCTATGAAAGGGCCCATCTAGTACCTACATATATATCGATGTTCTAACCCTGCAGGGTCCGTGGGAAGCGATCCGGCGTGTGTTCAGCGCGGAGGAGCACCAAAGAATGAGCATCAACGACAAGAGCGATCTGTTCTTCACAGACTACAGTATTATGCCGCTGTTCGTTCAGGAGAACTACTTGAATGTTGTACCCCATGGACCTGGGTGAGTATTATTTTATTCTCTCGCTCTCTCTCACACACACACTCACTCACTCACTTACTCTCTCACTTATTTATTAATATAATTATTATTTTTTCACAACACTCGCTCGACAATGTCTTATAATAAAACCTGCTATCATTACATTCTTATGGCTTAGCGGGGTTGTAATGTTGTACTGAATTCCATTACCCCCATGGGTTGTAATGCGATTTGAATTTCGAAAGATCCCGCAACCCAAGAAAATTCCAAAATTCAAATCTGAGGTTCAAGTATTGCTGTCTCGCTTCGACGTAGGACGGCGTCTCTCCCACATTTTGCTATCTCGCTTCGATGAGTGATGGCGGCCCTTTCACTCGCCAGAGCCCGCGAAGCAGGGCAGCAACCACAGAGCTTATATTATTGAAAATTCCCTCCAACACATAAGTGTTGGAGGGAATTTTCAAATATCGGATATAAATCCGAAACGTTCTATATTAGGCGGCGTAGCGTAGTTTTATCCATGTCTAGACTTTCGATCTCTTCAAAAAACCAGTCAAAACTGGATTGAACTTGTCGAAAAGAGACAATGAGCGTCACAAAAAACTTACCCGTTTATACAGTTTGGTGCAAATATTGTTATTGTTAAACAGCAAAGCAAGTATTTCGAGGCAGGAAACGCTGGTCCGTTTGAGCCGCGCCGCCGACAACATCAGCCTGGGAGACCTGGTCGACGCCAGGATACGAAGACACCAGGCCTGGAGTCTGTTGCCTATGCAGGTAAGTCTTACACTCTATCCATTTTGAAAATGAATTTTACCTGGTGGGAGGCTTCGGCCGTGGCTATTTACCACCCTATCGACAAAGACGTGCCGCCAAACCATTCAGCGTTCCGGTACGATGCCGTGTAGAAATTGAATAGGGGAATGGGTTTAATATAACTGCCATGCCCCTAACAGGTTAGCCCGCTACCATCTTAGACAGCATCATCACTTACCATCAGGTGAGATCGCAGTCAAGGGCTAACTTGTAGTGGATAAAAAAATATTTTTTGCAAAATTTAAATTGATTAAATAATCCATACTGTAAACACGACGTACGGACTGTACCAGGCCAGACCAGGCCAGACCAGGATTTAGTATAATTTCGGAATTTTCCGAAATTATACTAAATTCCTAAATTGACCCTGCTGGGGATCGAACCCGGGACCTCCGCACGTTAAGACAACAGCGCTCAACACTGCGCCGCGGAGGTCGTCAATATATCAAAAGCTTGCATACTACCACAGTAAACAGATACAACCAGAACCTAGAAACGTTCGAAACAGCTCACTCACACAAACATGCGCTTCGACGAGACCCCTAAGCGCTACTCACTACTGACGGCACTGCGACGTGCGCTTGAGGTCTCGTCGATGCGCATGTTTGTGTGAGTGAGCTGTTTCGAATGTTTCTAGGTAGTTTCCATAATGGTTGTATTTGTTTACTGTGATACTACACCGGTTTTGTTTCCCAGGCGATGTACAGCAGCGTTATGCCGGGACACTTCATGGAGGGGCACATAGCGGGGCAGATCCAGTTCCCGGGATGGCTGGGCAAGAATTCCCGCGCAACCAAGATGCGGCGCCTGGCGCAGGAAATACACGCTCACACCAGACTCAGGTTTATATACCTCCATTTTGACGTTTTCCCAAATTATTACACAATTTATATGATCGTAATCTAATTTTTAGAGAGAAAAAATGGAAATAGTTGTATTTTGATATATGATAAAATAATATATTTAGAGAAAAGCAACCCTAACCAAAATCAACAAAAAAATTACAAAAGAAATTTATCGACTTCTCCGGAAGAAAGACATAATAACAATGGGAAAAAATCAACAAAGAAAATCAAAAACAATATTAAAAACTATATACAAACTTCGAAGCCATCCACATCTCAGGCATGCAAGGAAAATAATCAGCTACAAAACAACAGGAAAAATTAATTATAATGAAAGTCTCTCTCCCTCTCTGCCTCCCAATCCGGTTGGTCACCGTGGGAGGACTAGACCAAAACCCACCAGCGTCTATTAAAAATAATTAAAGAAATGAAGGAAGTTGCCGTTGAGATATCTCGACTACGAGATACTGGTGGAGGCCTTCGCCATAGGGCGAACTGAAAATTTAAAAACGAATAGGTACTGCTTAATCCTATACATGTGCATCTCTTAACAATACAAAATATTTTAGAAGGTTTAACTATCGTAATGTTCAACCACAATTAACATTTACCTTAAGTATAGATCGGAAGTTATCAAAGTAAAAAAAAAAAAAAAAAAAAAAATTAGATTCAAATATTGAACAAAAATCTAAAATTTCAACAAAAGAAAATCTATCCTACATAATTATTTATCTCATCTGTGAAATTGTACCATACTTGTACCTATCTACTGAAATTTCTAAAATTCTAAGTAATTTATTGAACTATCTCTAAAATACTTTTGCCATGTAAAAATAGTAGTTATAAATATGTAAAGAGGTACTTGATCACAGAAACCACATTGCATTTAACATGTAATTTAAGTATTCTATATTCGCATTGAAAGAAACAATTTGTAATAGAAGCTAACCAATAATAATAGCTGTTAAGAAATAAACACCTTTACCTATACCTATCTATTATCTATTACCTACTTAAGAAAAAAAAACTTACTAACTAAGCTATTAACTTCATGTGCATAAGAACTTAAAATGTGTTAAATTTAGTAAATGTAATTGTTTAGTTGTGTAAGATAAATAAGTTTTCTGTACACTAATTATATATCAGTAATCCACATAATACAATAAATAATACAATCTAATATATGTAAAAAGTACATAAATATTGTATATGTGTGTGGGAATATGTACTGTTAAGCTACTTATATGAATGTGTTAAAGACTAAGTTATGTATAAGACAACTTATATTATGTATAACGGAAAATGTTAACAATTTTCAGTAAATAAAGGCTTATTTATTTATTTAATCTAATTTTTAGACTTAAATTCTAAGAGCTGGAACGTACTTCTGAAAGTTCGCCGAGCATACAGGTACAGGATATACCATCTTTTGTACGTAGTACTTGTCAAACAAATTTTCCTGCCAAATTTTTTCCTGTGTTCTCCAATTTTTTTACAATCGTGTGTCATTAGTTCAGTTGTCTTATTTTCAACCTAATAAGTACCTTTTTTTATATAAAATAGGCGTATAAAACCTATGTATGATATCTATCTTCTTCTATCTTATATATAAATAAAAATGAATGTTGCTAAGCGCAAAACTCGAGAAGGGCTGGACCAATTCGGCAAAATTTTTTTTCGTATGTTCCTTATGGCACGCGGAAAGTTTTAATAAAAATAAATAAAAAATTTAATGGGCCATAGTAAAAACAACCACGCGGATGAAGTCGCGGTCATCAGCTAGTGTATAATATAATAGTTACGTATTAGGTATAGTGGCGACTGTATCCATCATTTGGAATAATCCTAAAATATTTTTCCTACACAGTACATCTGGCTCCAAATCCTCAATATTCCTGGACTACTCAACGCACCTACGCGACGCGATCCTAGACCCACTAATAAAGGACAAGACAGATGGCATCGACCAGTCCCTTCGTGTGCTAGAGTCCTATAATTTGCTGAGGGAAGATCTGGACTCACTTGTGGAACTGTCATTATGGCCTGAGAAGAGAAACCCCACTGTGTTGATTGATCCTAAGGTAAATATAAATAAGAGACGACGTAAAAGGTATCAACTAGTCCTATAGTGTTCAGAGTCCTATAATTTGCGGAGGGAAGATTGGACTCACTCACTTGTAGAGCTGTCCTTATGGCCTGAGAAGAGAAACCCTACTGTGTTGATTGATCCTAAGGTAAATATAAATAAGAGACGACGTAAAAGGTATCAACTAGTCCTATAGTGTTCAGAGTCCTATAATTTGCGGAGGGAAGATTGGACTCACTCACTTGTAGAGCTGTCCTTATGGCCTGAGAAGAGAAACCCTACTGTGTTGATTGATCCTAAGGTAAATATAAATAAGAGACGACGTAAAAGGTATCAACTAGTCCTATAGTGTTCAGAGTCCTATAATTTGCGTAGGGAAGATTGGACTCACTCACTTGTAGAGCTGTCCTTATGGCCTGAGAAGAGAAACCCTACTGTGTTGATTGATCCTAAGGTAAATATAAATAAGAGACGACGTAAAAGGTATCAACTAGTCCTAGTGTTCAGAGTCCTATAATTTGCGGAGGGCAGATGGGACTCACTTGTGGAGCTGTCCTTATGGCCTGAGAAGAGAAACCCCACTGTGTCGATTGATCCTAAGGTGAATATAAATAAGAGATGACGTAAAAGGTATTAACTAGTCCTATAGCGTTCAGAGTCCTATAATTTGCGGAGGGAAGATTGGACTCACTTGTGGAGCTGTCCTTATGGCCTGAGAAGAGAAACCTTACTGTGTTGATTGATCCTAAGGTAAATATAAATAAGAGACACTACAAGTTATCGACCAGACTCTTTATGCCCGTTTTCACCTCCAACACCTAAACTTTAGGGAACACCTAAGACCAGGAGGTGACAGTTTTCACATACAAAAACTCTCTAATGGCCTAAGGTGTTCCCTAAACTTTAAGCATTGTTGGTGAAAACGAGCATTATTGTGTGTAGCGGTCCTCGCAGTCCGCACATAATCCAATAGATGGCATTACTAGTAGCGCACGATGAACACGAAGAGCCTAACTCACGCTAACGAAGCGTTCTCTGAATTACGCCTATATGCGACCTCCAACGATGAACGGTCGGACCAGTGGTCCCCGAGCACAACACCCGCTCGGTGGATGATATCATTCTTTGTTATGGTTGAGCCATATCACCTGCTCCCGTACATTGTGCAAGTCATTTAACTTGCAATTGTTATACCATCATTTATCAGGAGGTGACCGTTTTCATGTACAAAAACTGTCACCTAATGGCCTCAGGTGTTCCCTAAACTTTAAAGCATTGTTAGTGAAAACGAGCATTGTACAATAGTCATATTATAACTTGCTACTGTTATACCATCTAGTATTTTCTATTCATAATCCACTAAATGCTATTTTTTTTATTATACTAATATTTTTACCAGGTAAAAGCAGCGCTAACACGAACGTACAACAAGACAGCGAGTGCCCTGCCATACGCGCCGGCCGCGTTTAAGAAAGGACGCGGTATTGACGAGAACTCGCAAGAAAACTCTCAAGACGATGTCGACGAGGTTGAAGACGACAGCGACCCAGAAAATGACGCCATGATTAAAGTATGACTAGAATTAATTAATCTTCCTACTATTATAAATGTGAAAGTTTGGATGTTTGTTACCCCTTTATACCAACCGATGACAACCGATTTGACTGAAATTCAAAATAGAGATAGTTTATAACATGAATTAACATATATCTGAGGCTACATTTTATTTGATTCCTTTGGGCACCAAACGGAATCAAAAACCTAAATCCATGCAGATGAAGTGTGTGCATAAATCACATGTAAAATAATAGATTGGTGCATCTTCCTGCATTGGAAGACTGCCTTTCTAAAGATCCATAGTTATCCATTAATTGTTTTCTCAGTAATGTAGAAAGAATTTACAATTAAAATAAACTCTAATATTTTTGTCTTAGAAAAAGAAGACTAAAGAAACTGAAAAGGCTGGACCTAGCAAAGCGTCTGGGAAAGGGAAGAAAAATGAAGAAGAAAAACCCAGCTCAAGCAAAGGGAAAAAGAGCAAAAGTAAACCAAGTAACAGTAAAAAATAAAATCATGTTTAATGTACAAATTTTGCAACAAGGCTATATTAAGTACCCTAAGCACCAAAATCTTCATTGATTGAATCCAAAGAGATTGAGATAGGTCTGTATAGAGCAATAATGTTATGGCAGTGTATTAGATGCAGCAGAGACAATTTACAGTATTTCAGCTAACAGTTTAAGAGCAACTTGTGATTTGCATTGTTTGGTGCCAGGGAGGCCAAGTGCCTGTCGGCTATGGAGTATGTATGTATTTAGTTGTTGTATGAGAAATCTTTTCAATTTGTGTTGAGTGATTTGATTATATTATTGGTATTTGATTAATTATATTAATAACTGTGATTATGTTTATTCTTAAATTTACTTTAATGATATTGAGGCCAATTCTGTTAGACACCATCTCTAAACTAAAATGACAGCTCTATTTATATTGTTGCAATGAGCTTTTTAGTTTAGTTTAGAGATTGTCCACTATTGGCCACTATCTGACTGCAAAGTGGATTATTTTGCATTGGTTTTTAATATTAATACTTGTTTTCTTGATCACAATGCAACGTAAACTTCTTAATTCAATAACATTGTTATAATTGTGTAGCCTGTGGACAAACAGCCTGAGGCCCATTTTCTTGTGATATGACTAACTTCACTATTATGGAAGTACAAAATAATGAATAAATATTATTGTTTTAATTTGGTTTTTATTTTACATACTCAATACTCATTCTAAGTACGTAATAATAAGTAAGTAAGTAAGTAATAGTAAGTAATAAGTAAGTAATAACCTGTAAGTACATAATATATTATTTAAATGGTATGACCATTGATGTAGAATTTTTTTAGTACCTGGTATGACTGATGTCTAGTTATTGTTTGCTACCTGGTACTCAGTATCCACGCAGAATAAAGTTAGCTTTTTAGGGTCATGATGATTAAGTGTGGTTCTTTTAATAGCAAATAATGGTAAAAACAATAACAACCAATGAATGACAACACTGATTTATTACATAATTGCACCTAAATATTCACATACTTCTAGTATTCTAGTCTTTGCGAATTTTCGCCACTCTAGGGTCATCGGGTCTCATCACGACGTAAATCTTCTTGTACCGTCTGTTATCACCGTCGTTTTTCATATAATCGTAACAGGCATAAGTTCCGAGCACCAATCCTACGATCGCTAGACCTGAAGAGGCTAGAATTTCAGGGATCTCGGTCCAACCCTGCCTAACTAACTGACCAAAAGTGCGCCGGGATGCTTGAGCAGCCATTTCAGACTAATTCTAATGATGTAAATTGCAAATGTTCGACCTGGATTTCACAAAAATCCAGCGTTTTTTAGTTTTCACTCTCCGCCAGACAAGGTTTGGTTCCCGTCTTCTTCAGAGACAAGTAACATTTTTTTTTCTGGTCGGTGGTAAAATTTATGTCTTCTTTTTCTGGCCCGTCAACGTCAACTATCAATGTCACTTTGACATTGTCAGTTTCTTTCCATAGACTAGACAGGAATCAATGACCAGGAATGGACTTAACACTCAAGAAAAGAGACGTTACACAAAGACCGTATACTTTGATGGTATCGATAACTTCGATTTCAGAAATAATATTTTAAATGCAAAGCACGAATTAATATTCCGTCACTTTATATACGGTAATCGGTATGTCGATATGGATCATTTTTTATACTAAAATTTATGGGATCCTAAGAGGCATCAGCATCAAAACGCATTAAAAAAAATGGCAGTCATAGGGACTGCCGATAGAAGTGAAAACTAAATCCATTCAATTTTACTTCACATAAACATTTGAGTTTCTGACTGGGACTGCGGACTGGGAAATGTAAAAAAAGGTATTATATTAGCAACAACTTCAGTTAATTAGGCACCAACGACCTCAATTTACATAGACGGGCCCTGTCAAACAAAGAATGTGGGCGTATTTTTAGCAACGCCATCAACGCCATCTAGTCTGAAAAGCGGGAACTTGCTTGCAACATCTTGAATGAAAGCTTGAAAACGTATGACTCGGTCATAGATAATATAGGTCATAGGCGTAAGGTCATCATCATCATCATCATTGGCGCTACAGCCCCTTGTGGGCCCGGGCCTGGTCCAGAAGATTTCTCCATCTGTCTCTTTCCTTTGCGCTCGTTTTCCAATTTTTTATTCCAAGCCGCCTAGCGTCTTGGTTAACTCCATCTAACCAACGAAGTTTTGGCCGACCAATGTTTCTACGTCCATCTGGGTGCGACGACATTAGTTTTTTTGGTGGTCTATCCTCATCCATACGCTGTACGTGTCCAGCCCATTGCAGTCTTGCGATTTTAATGTGAGGCGTAAGGTCAGTTAGTAAAAAAAAACATACAGTTTGCCGCGGAACGGCGGAAATTAAATGATTGCGTAATGGATAAAAATATTAAATAGGAAGATTAAATAACGTTTTTTTGGAAATGTATAATTGTGAATTGAAACACTTACCTTAAAATTAAAATTATACAGTGCCAAACTAATTAAACTTTAGATGCTAACTTAATAATAACAAATTATCTGCACGACGAGCGATCGTGACTGCGCTACGACGGGAACAAAGACAGGTGCGGAACGTGTTCAGCAACTCGGACGCCCGGCGTTTTTCTATGAAAGGGCCCATCTAGTGCCTACATATATATTATCGATGTTAGGCACACATAAAGCTAGTTAAATTACGATTGGAAAATATTAATTTTTAAGACGTTATGTCATCAGAGAAAACGTAGAAATAACCTTTCAATCCAAAATAAAGAGTCCTTTCTAAAATATGTACAAAAATATTCATTAAAAAATAAACCTTAAAAGGAAAGTATTAAAGTTTAATTTTAAGGAAATAGCAAAAAGGTTAGTCGACATCACAGGAGACCGAAGAGCTGGCAGCTACCTCGGACAAAGAATAAGTCTAGCCATTCAAAGGGGGAACGCTGCCAGTATCTTTGGAACCTTGCCTAAAGGGACTCCTTTTAATAATAATATATTTTAGTTGTTATATTATTATTTATTTATTTTTAAGATTTTTAGATGTATTGTAATATTAAGTATGTTTAGTATATAGGTGTTTTGTTATATTTAAAGTAATGTTTAGAATAAAATATTCATTTGAATGTAGTATATTTATATATATATAAAAATAACGGCCTTCTGTCTTCGTAACAACGCGAGCATCTCGCTGTTCGCGAGCATGACGCTGTTTGCGAGAATGTCGGTCACGAGAGCATGTCGGTAACGCGAATCCACAATTTTACCCCTTACCAAAAAGTGCTCAACGCGGCTAAAGAAGTTTTCACTTCAATAACACCTTTCTGACAATGAATAGCAAGCTGGCACGGCCCATCATTGCAAATCAATGGATGGCCTTAAATCATCTTGAAAATGACAGATAGCTACATTTTGACGCTTTTGTGTTTGAAAGCATAGTGATTACATTCTCTCTGTTTGAAAGCATTGCATTAACTTTCTTATTAACTTTGAATATTTTGTGATTTCTAAAATTTTTCAACAATGGCAGAAATCAAATATGTTGGCCATATAGTAAAGTTTCCAAAAACTCTTATGGGCTATTTTCAAAAAGGATGGTGGGAAATACCCGAAGTTATGGGCGCATCGTTACATGGACTAGCTGGACTCATAATGGGTACCATTGGTCTTTACAACAGAATGGAAAATGATGGTAATAATCCTGAATACAAAAAAGTTTACATGATAATGCGGCCAGAGGACCCTAGAGCAAAAAAACTTAAAAATCCTGTCTGTACGAAGTATTAAATATAAATTTCAACTGTAATAATAAAATACAATTTAATATAATAAAATGTTTGTTTGATTTTGGTAGCGATAATATCTAATAACTTTAAACGAGCTTAATCGAAAAATATCGATTATTTTTGTAGAAAATACTTAAATTCAAACCTACTGCAATATTAAAAAATTTAAAAATTGACAAAAATAGGCAAAGCTCAATTTTAAGAATCAAATTTTAAGTTCTGAAATTGCCACCTTACCACATTTGAAGTCCGATTTCTCACAATAATGCCCCCTAAAATCCCAATTTTTTAAACTAATAAAGGAAGCGTAGGAACCCCAAAAGTTATTGAAATTACGGAAGTGACGTAGACAGGTTAAAGTATTTTTAATCTTAAGTTGAAAATTTTAACCAAAAAAATTCCGGCTTGTTATGATGGTAATTATTTTATGCAAAGTAGCACACTTCATAGCAAGCATGTTTACAACAAAAACGTTCGGCAAAAAACAGTAAATAAAAAGAAAAACAATTAACACTCACTCCCTCAGAAATCTCCCGAGAAAACTTTAAAAACGCTGAACTTACATTAAAATATTTGTTTATTTCACTAATAATTAATTTAAAAGTTAATCTAAAATCTAAATATTATACAAACTATACAATAAATTTAAGACAAATCCTTATATAAATAAATAAATAAATAATCCTTATATACCTACTAACAAAAATAAAAATAAAATTCTAATCAAAACCACCCCTGGTTGCCCCTGGCGGGGCCTGGGCCAAAGTTACCCATCAAACTTGCAGCATTGCCACGC
Source organism: Erebia aethiops (assembly GCA_923060345.2). Lineage (NCBI taxonomy): Eukaryota > Metazoa > Arthropoda > Insecta > Lepidoptera > Nymphalidae > Erebia > Erebia aethiops. The sequence goes on along the minus strand of OV281084.1, from coordinate 26,435,358 downwards.
TGAATGGCGATGGATAACCTTTGAACCAGGTAGGAACCAGAACGTGGGTCACAGCCCCTTTCCCTTAAACGACAGCCGATCTCTTTTATAAATTTTTTTGCATCTCCACCCCAGCATCCCATCGTCTCCACCGCCAGTGGGACAAATAAATATTGGCCCAAGAGAGGTGCTAAAGTACAGACACAAGTCGCATCCCACAATAAGCATTTCCCTTTTTGCCAAGGGACAAGAGTCAAGTCATCTGGACGCTTACCGTCCGTGCGGCTCAAACCAGGTGGTTCGATCGTGCAGGGCACGTTAGCCGAAATGAGAGCTCTACGGACGATATCGTTCAGGGCGTGATGACGTGGGAACCTACCTGAGCAACGACAGCAACTCAAGGCATGATGACCGTTGGCTTCAACCATGGAACCGCAAATGCATCGATGGGGTTCGCAAAACTTGCAGCCCAATCGGTAAGCCACTGCCACACGAAGAGAATCACTGTTGAGGAGAGTGCCCAGGTTAGGTGATGGTAAAGCCTGTTAAAGCCTAAACTTACATGGGGTATTTTCTGATCTGCCAACCTGTATAATCTGAATCTCGGAAACAGCTCGAACGATTTTCATGAAATTTAGTACGCTGGGGGTTTCGGGGGCGATAATTCATTTTTAGAAAATGTCGTTTTATCCGTGTTTTCAGGCAATGAAAAACTGCTACAATATCATTCAAATACGAACGTAAATTTCTCGAAACCAGAAGACCCCGGGTCGAGTTCAGACTCCAGATATCTCCAGTCCGATTATTTATTATTTAAATATAATTACCAAAAAACACGATTTACCAAAAAAAATTGGCAGTCATAGGGATAGGGATAGAAGTGAAAACGATTTTTTAATTAAAATTATTCAAAATTCAAAATTATTTTTATTCAAATACTTTTACAAGTACTTTTGAATCTACAAGTAAATCTACCATTAAAAGTTTAATTTAGAATGTAGTATATTTATAGTTCGCGAGCATGTCGGTCACGCGAGCATGTCGGCCACGGTAGGTAACGCGAATATACATGTTTACCCCCTACCAAATAGTGCTCAACGCGCCTAAAGAAGTTTTCACTTCAAAATACCGAGCTAAGCTCGGTCATCCAGATATTAATAAATTAATATACATACACCTACTATGTATACATATTAATAATATTATGTAAGAGTGGAGTGGGTTAAATTTGTGCATGTTAAATATACAAAGCAGTTAAAGTTCATATTTGCATAAACCTTTGAAACTGTTCCGTTCCAACCAATGACTAAGTTCCAACCGGCCGGCTCCGCATTTCATCAGAAATTGCTTGCTTCTTGCTCCACACCCATAGTCCATAACGATGAAATAGTCCTTACTATTTAGTAGTAATCAAGGAACATATTTATGTACTATGGTAGTAATTATCGATCATAGAGTATAAGAATAAGAATATTTGGAATATATCGATCTATCGCACAGATTTTTATTGATCTATCGTCAATCCCTGATCTTTATGATTTACCACAGAGTACATTTATAAAAGACTAGCTGATGCCCGCGATAGGTACGTCCGCGTGAATTGAGCAGAGACAAGTAACATATATGGAATTGAGGTTTTTTGGTTCCCGCGGGAACTCCTTAGTTTTCCGCGATAAAATCTACCTCTGTGCCAAATTTCATCCAGATCGGTTCAGCCGTTCGAGCGTGATTGAGTAACAAACATCCATCCATACATCCATATTAATCTTTGATTTTATAGTATAAATATGAATTACTATGTGTTATGTGTCGAACTGAACGTTAAAAAAAAATACGACCACAGCTTAACCTAATACGTAAGTTTACAATTTTGACCTCATTGTTACTGATAAAAACAGGTTATATTTGTAAAGACTCGCATGAATGCTACAAAGTGTAGAAATAAAAAAAAAATCTTATTTAGCATCGCATACTGTATTCGCTGACGCCAAGTGTATATCTTTTTCTCTGTCTACGTGCGTTGTTCACAATTATTGAGGTGGTTAATTTAACATGTGTTCCATAGCGCGGATTACGTGTCATGTGAGGAGCCGCAAAGACACAACGGCCTTATGAATATCACGCGATCGCGCGCGGCGCCTCGTAGCACTTGTAGCGGCGCCCGCTTATCGGTAGCGCGCTGCCGCTGGCCGATGGTCATGGCATGGTTCGTCTCGCATAACGCGCTGTTGTGAGTGAACGTCACCTTTGCGTGTTTCGAAAAGCATGCTATGAAATTAAGCGTGCCACAACCTTTCTTTTATCAAGCGCGTTGTAACATAGCGTATTTAAAAGCGTGCTAAAAATGTACAGTTTATAGTCTGTAGCGTGCTATGGATTTATAACAGTTTTGAACAACTCTAGTTCACAACAGCTGATAGTATATGAGTGATCTGTGGCTGACATTGACAATTGAGAGTTTTACTTGTCTATTTGACAGGTGTTTGACACCATTAACTTTGGCAAAGGTCACCGACGGCGACCTTTTTTAAATTGGTTCGCAATTTCGCTTGCAATTTACGAATGTTTTCTTGATTGCTTTTGCAATAAATAATTTTTATATCATAGAAAGATAAGCTAGGAAAATAGCTACTTCGATAGTGTATATCAGTGTTCTGAGTCGTATATTTTAAGACAAAATGGGCTCACGTTTCCAAGTTGTTGAACAAGGGCCGCCTATTGAGGTTTTTCAACTTAACAAACTTTTTAACGAAGATTCTTTCAAAAATAAAGTTAACCTTGGCGTGGGAGGTGAGTATAACTTTTAAATCATAGTCTGTATTTTTATACAGTGATGCATTTAATTTGTAAGATTAAACTACTTACTTATTGTTACATAAGTAAGAAATGGCAAAGCATATCAAAGCAACAAACCGGCAAAATGGTTTTGCCTTGCGTTGTTGTACTGCTCAGTAATACGACGAATCTTATTTATAAAAAGTTTACTTTTACTCTAAGTACCTGCTAATAGTAGAAAGAAAGTATGAAAGTGTCAAGTAAATTGTATATTAAATAAATTATAATATTCTTCCATTTCATTACCTACGTTGTTGTAACATGTGTATTTATACATATTTTAAATGCCTAAGTAATAAAGTTGCTTTACCTATTTATTTATTTATTTATATACTATAATCTAACTTGTCAGCCTTTGAGGTAATTTTTATTTACTATCTACAGTGAATCTTTGTAAGATGTATCTTTCTTTAAAATTATTATGTTTATTATGGTTTTACCTGTAATCTAATTACTGCATAGTGTATATTTTTATCTATCCCCACATTATACTATATGATATGTTAGATGTAAGACTGACAGCTATGTCAAATCACTGAATTTAGAAAGCATTGTAAGTCTCATATGGTAGGTACTGACATATGAATAATTACTGACCATAATATTTTATTCAAGGTTTAACCCAGGGGACTCCACTGGGGCCGAGTACTCACTTGTCATCCAGTACCTGGCATACCAATGGATACACGGATGGATGGATGGATGGATGGATGATATATTCTAAATTTCATGAATATTCAATGCAGCTCATAGAGGCTGTAAAATCTAGCATATGCACCATAGAGAAAACGGCTTGATTTCAATTAAATTTATTTTTATGGGCGATAAACTCATGTTCATATGTTTTTCAGCATACAGAGATGAGAATGGCAAGCCCTGGGTGCTGCCAGTTGTCCGCAAAATGGAGAAGCAGATGGCGGAGGATGACACCCTTCTTCACGAGTACCTGCCTGTGTTAGGTAAGATTATTCATCATCATCATTAACATCAATAACCAATTGTATGCCCAATACTGAGGTATAGACCAAGGTCCAAGTCCTGCACACTGGCCAAGAGTGGCAAATTGGCAGAATTCACACACCATTCAGATCATCATGGAGAACTCAGGCATGCAGGTTTCTGCATGGACAAGTCTGTCATAGCTATTTATTATCAAATAACCAATCAAATAAATATTATAATGAGAAAGTTTGGATGTATGGATGGATGTTTGTTACTCAATCACGCCCGAATGGCTGAACAGATTTGGATGAAATTTGGCACAGATATAGATTATAGTCTGGAATAACACACAGGCTACTTTTATCCCTGAAAACTAAGGAGTTCCCGCAGACACCAAAAACCTCAATCACGGTGGACGTAGTTGCGGGCATCAGCTAGTATAATAATAAACAGAAATATAATTTTCATTTCTTAGCAATTCAATAGCGGCATTCCGAACCAGTGGTAGATTCATTCGAATATTCATAAGCACTTGTAAAAAGTCTAGTTGAATAGAAAACTTTTGAATTTTGAATTTTTTAGCATTTTTGGTGAGCTGCCAAAATACTAGGCAATCATGGAATGTATATTTTTATTGAATGATATTTTACAAATTGTCAAGTTTTGAGTGTATAGGAATAGTTTGACTGATTCCAGCAAATGCAGGAATTAAACAGTGGGTAGAAAACTGAATACCAATATGATTTTGAACAAAATCTTTAGAAACAGCTCAACTCAAATTACATACTAAGTTATTTTTAAATATAATTAAAATAATTCAAATCAAGTTTTTCCAACCACCCATTGTGCTCAAATGTGATGTTTGTTACGTCAGTTAGTTATCTTAAAATTAATTTAAAACAACAAGGTCATTGTGTCAAGCTCAAGGTTTATTGTTCTCTCAATTATTACATCCTCTCTCATGAAACATTTTAATGACCCTATTCATTGCAGATCATAAAATTACATATAAAGAATTTTTCATAATAATATACTGCTACAGTTTAGCAAATTACAGATCAATTGAGCTTCTTTCCGTTGGCACTTGAGAAGTTTTTGGAATCAAGAATTTGAGTTAAATGCCACATTGTCTTCATCTCTTTAAATTTTCATATAACACACATGATGGCACAATGAAACAATAATATGTTAAATAATGATAATATTAAAATGTTGACTGATGATATAATTAAAACAGGTTAATAAGTTATGAATAATTGTTTATTGTTGTCAGGTTTGGAGAATTTCAGCAATGCATCAGTTTCCATGCTTCTTGGTGAAGATAACCCTGTGATAACTGAGGGCCGTGTAAGTATTGATTAACAAACAAGAAAAAATAACCCTACAAATTCACTAGCTGCCTCTTTATGGCCACGCGTCATCGTCAACCAATAGACGTCCCTTTTCTTTTTTTTTTTCGTCCCATGTGCCCACAGAGCTGTATCGGTTAAGCCTCGTGCAGCGCACACGCGATATCTACTTCAGTTGCAGGTACTCCCAGCGACGAATCACTGCGCCGATGGTCCCTACTCGCCCATACACTGTGGCTCTTCGATAGCGATAAAAATAACGATATTTCAGATCGCCGCTTTACCGACATCTCGATATCTGCTATTTTCACGTCCACACAGCAAATATGACATCGCTAGCGAGTTGCGCCCGTTAACCAAGGTCGCTACCGTGTGTACCCGGCTTTATTTTATTTCTTCTACGGGATCTGCTCATTTCAGATTTGATGACGTAAATATGTATCTAGCTGATGCCCGCAACTTCGTCCGCGTGGATTAAGGTTTTTGTTTCCCGCGGGAAATCTTTAATTTTCCGGGATATAAAGTAGCTTATGACTCCCAGACTTTAATCTATCTCTGTGCCAAATTTCATCCAGATCCGTTCAGCCGTTCTGGCGTGATTGAGTAACAAACATCCATCCATACATCCAATCTTTCGCATTCAAATCAAATCAAATATTCATTTATTCAATTTAGGTACACTATAGGTACGCTTATTGACGTCAACTACTAACTTATAAAACATGATGGTGGAATCAGTTACGGTATCTTAAAACTACGAGGGTTCCAAAAGCGCCCTGGTCTGAGAAGAGCCCATTTATCAATATATATATAAATCAATGCCACTTTTCGTTGTAATTTTATAACTCAAGAACGGGCTCACCTATCCAAACCAAATATTTAGGCTTTGTTCGGGCTATTTAGTAGTGGTTTATGTGAAGTTTGCACAAAATCGGTCGAGCGGTTCACAACTTATGACATTTTTTGTAATACGTAGCGAAGCACGTACCGGGCCGCTAGATTAATAAAGATGTGTGGCCAAGTAAATGTTAATAAAATGCAATATTGTTCACAGGCTTTCGGCGTACAAACTTTATCAGGTACAGGCAGCTTGCGAGTGGGAGCCGAATTGCTGAACAAGCATTTAAAGTATACCACCTTCTACTACTCCAACCCTACGTGGGGTGAGTACCTAAACATCACTTCAACCCACTGAGCATGAATTTGTGCTTAGAAAGAGGGTTTTGGGCATAGTCCACTACGTTAGACAAATGCGGATTGGTAGACTTCACACACCATTGAGAACACTATATTCACTTCTTAAAAAGCATATAAATCCGAGTGGACCGTGTGATGTCAAAATGATTGATTGATTGATGGATCGAAACCCCAAATAAGGAGCCGGCCATCTTAACCACTAGGCTATCACCGCTGAACCACTGGGCATCTGCTAAGACCCAATTTCTGAAAATTCGACTCCTAACCTATGGAGTTTCAAATTTGTATGAAGTCGGTCCGTTATTATGGTAGAATCATGAAATATTAATATGTATTTTCTGTAGTCAAAGCGGTAGAAGTCGCGTGCCAAAGCTACTGATATAAAAATAATAAACCGTGAATGTGATAAGATATTATGAGTACTCAACTAAAAATGATTTAGTAAGTTAATCTTGCGACATTGATCAAATAAAACCGAACGTATAATTATAAAACTACGATAACATTATTTAATCTTGTTTTACAATTATATTGTGATCTTGATTGATAAAAGTAATCGAGTAATGAATATTATCTTTATATCCTACCTATTCTAAGGCCAATAACACAAAAATATATTTCTTGTGGATAAAAACTACAGATTTTTTTACTGTAAGTTATAGACCAATTAGGTTGGTGAATGGACGTGAATAACTTAACTTTATGAGTATAATTCACCACAAGACTGTAAGACTTACAGTTATTTGATCACTTAATATTATCATAATCCATATTATTGTTATAAATGCGAAAGTGTGTCTGTCTGTCTGCTACGCTTTCTGTTCAGTTTTTGTCGAAATTTAGCATAGGTATAGTTTGTGTCCCGGGGAAGGACATAGGCTACTTTTTATCCCGGAAAATTTAGGAGTTCCCGCGGGAATACAAAAAACTTAATCCACGCGGACGAAGTCGCGGACATCATCTAGTATAATATAAAGAAACAGATACGCTGCACATAGTAATTGATGTAATTTAAATTAACGTAAATTATTTTTTTCAAAAGATCAACCACCGAGTTTTTTGCTGGCTCTTGTCGGTAGGAACCATTGGTAGATTTACTTGATTCAAAAGCATTGAAAGTTTTAAAGCACTTGAGTAAAAGTTTATTTGAATAAAAGAACATTATTCATTTATTATTTCTTTTCCAGAAAATCATCATCTAGTGTTCATAAACTCCGGTTTTACTGAACCGCGCACCTACCGGTATTGGGACGAGAAGACCCGCGGTATAGACATCGACGGCCTTATCGAGGACTTGAGGAAAGCACCAGAGAACTCTGTAGTGATCCTACACGCGTGCGCTCACAACCCCACTGGGATCGACCCTAGCAATGAGCAGTGGGAGAAGATTGCTGATGTTATGGAGGTAAGTCTCATCATCATCATCATCATCGGGTGTCATCTTCGATTTGTACTTTGGCGGTCAGCAGGTGAAATGTCTTCCGATCTTGAGTAATCTTCTTTGATTTTGCGTAATTATGACGGGTCCACTCCTTTAGGTCGTCTATCCACTTAAAGACCTATTACACTATACTATTTAAGGGACTGTGCCCAGCAGTGCGTCCCACTGCTGGGCACAGCAGTGGGACGCACTGCGCTTAATGGGCTGTAGTGATAATGATGATGACATGACTGTTTACATTATGATAGTTACTCATGTAAGCGACTAACGTGAGACTCCGTGAGTAAAATTAAAGTGTAATTGTGGCCCAGCATTATTCTGAGAAAACTCCGATATCGCAATGCAGACTTCAGTACATGTGTTGCAGGTCACTTATATATCCATTTTCATCATCAATTCTTGAATTTAATGGAACATCTAAGACCAATATGGTTGGCAGTTTTAACGTACAATAACTATCACCCTGTTCCCTAAAAGTGTTCCCTAAAATTGAGGTATTTTTGGTGAAAGCGGCCATGAGAATTCTTTTGCAGCGTCGATTAGCGCCATCTAGTGACTACCACAGAACACACAGATCATATATGGTTCTTTTGCAGGAGCGCAAATTGTTCCCGTTCTTCGATAGCGCGTACCAAGGGTTCGCGTCGGGCGACCTCGACCGCGACGCGTGGGCGGTGCGCTACTTCGTCAAGCGCGGTTTTGAGCTCGTCTGCGCGCAGTCTTATGCCAAGAACTTCGGCTTATACAGTGAGTATATATGTATACGACGCTAAATATTCAAATTCGTCAATAGGGCGAAACAAAAAAATAGTGTGCTCTTTTTGATATGCTTTGTTTTTTTATAGTCTCAAGGATATCGTCTTGGCGATATTTAGATCCATTAGCAAATACTTTCAAAATGGCGCCCACTTATTTTTGTTTTTTATTTTTTATATATCTTAAAGTACTAAAAATAGTTAATACCCTACTAAGGTCTATCTAGCCTATGAGTAAATAAAGCAACAACAATGCAACAACAATGAGTAACAATATTTTAACCTAAACTTATACTATAAAATTATATCTAAGAATTGGTCCATTGACTTATCTTAGTTTACGCTAGTTTTTATTATGAGACACGGTGTTCTTCTCTTTCCTTCTTGACGTGAGCTTTCCAGCGTAGCTTACTATCAAGGGTCTTTCCGAGATATTTTGCTGTATCAGCATGGGGTATATTTTGTGTGTCAATATAAATAGGATAGTAACTTCCTTTTTTATTTGTAAAACCAATATGGGTAGACTTAGAATCGTTAAGTCTTATACGCCATTTTTTCGTCCATTTATAGAGCTCATTTAAAGCTGTTTGTACTTTTCCCACTGGCTCCTGGTGAGTGTTACCCACAGCTTTGATGGCAGTATCATCGGCAAAAGTAGAGATAGTTTTATTAATTGGTTTGGGAAGATCACGCGTGTACAGGAGGTACAGGATAGGTCCTAAAACGCTTCCTTGAGGTACTCCAGCTTTGATCTCCTTCAGTTTAGAGAAGGCATCCTCTTGCCTTACCCTAAATACTCTATCAGATATATATGATTCCAGTATGTTTGCAAATGGTTCAGGCAGTAATACTTTAAGTTTGTGAACAAGACCTTCATGCCAGACTTTATCAAAGGCTTGGGCTACATCCGAATTCATACAAAATTATCAGTATGTTTTAGTTTTGTTGAATTGGACCGTTTACCAGCTTTTTCAGTGTCTTCATGACATTTTGATCTTTTACACTTGGTTGTCCATCTTGAGTTATTTAGCTTCCTTGTTTTAGTTCGATTCGCTAAGTTATAGCACATGATGCAAACTTAAGGTAGTGTTCGCTTGCGTTCCACCTTATCTATGGTGCGTCATTAGGCTGCTCCATCTCTTGCCAGCAAGTTAGATTGCAGCTAATCGCTTGCTTGTAAAAAGTCGTCGTCGTTTGACCTCTTCCGTGTTTCCAGACGAGCGCGTCGGGAACCTGACGCTCGTGATCTCGGACGCGGCGCACGTGGCTCCGCTCAAGTCGCAGCTGACGTGGATCGTGCGCGGCATGTACTCCAACCCGCCGGCGCACGGCGCGCGCGTCGTCGCCAACGTGCTCAGCAATAGCAGACTGTTTGACGAGTGGTACGTTCCTTGTGTCTAAGTGTGAGATCAATAGAGCGAACTTTGACTTTGCTTAGACTTAATACATGGTTAAAACGAGACCAATTTATGTTACACACATAAGTCCATCTCGTTTTAAATAAATAAATAAAAACTTTATTGGTTGCACTATTGTTATGTATATCTGTTAAAACCTAACAATAAGCAATAGGTAGCAAACTCAGCATTACCGAGCACTGATAACAATGCTCAGCACTGGTTTTCAGTTTGCTCCATTAATAACCATTCAAAAAAAAAATGCGCCGCGTCCTTTGCTTTATAAATATATAAATGTTATTCCATAAAACTATATCCAGTATTTTTAAATACAAGTAAGCTATAACTAAAACAAAAGAGAGAGAAAAAAAGTGGAAAACAAACACAAACTAAATTTCCCTTCCCTAATTAAAGATAAAAAATATAAAGAAAAACACAAACAACTAAACCTATCTTTGCCTAAAACGAAAATTAATAAATTAAACACGACAGAACAACAATTATTCAGTAGTAAATCAATAAATAAAAGAAAGCAATAACTGTATACCAATTTACAATAACTTTAGTTTAATTATTAAGAGTAGATACATTGAACTGCCTCTATCCCATTCGCGGAGTGGGGGAGGCAGATCGTTCCAGATCTTAACTCTAAGTAAAGTCTGAGCCAAGTCAAAGCACGCTCTATAGATCTCAGTATCAGACGAGCGTCGATGGCGTTATTTACGTCGTCATAATTATCCTTATTTCTATCGACTTTATAAATCAAGGACGTCAGCAAAAAGCACAATATCGCAAGTATTTTGGTCGTAATATGGTCCCAGAATAGAGCCTTGAGGACCACCCGTTAGTGAGGCTGATCCGAACGACTTCACATCGTTGACACATACCATTTGACTGCGATCACTGAGATAAGACGCAATGAGGCCCAGTGCAGTGTATTTGATTCCATAGTGGCTCAACTTAACTAAATGCGCTCGTGCTCAATGCAATCTAATGCCTTAGACAAATCACAGAAAATACCAATAGCATTTTATGATTTCTCCCACGCATTAAATATATGCTTTAGCTGCATTGCGCCCGCATCGGTTGTTGATCGGCCTTTAGTAAAACCATACTGCTCTGAGTGTAGTAGTTTATTTGAGTTAAAGTGCAGAAGCAGTTGGTTGAGCATAATTTTCTCAAATATCTTGATAAGTGCTGACAAAATAGAAATTGGTCTGTAATTATTAGGGGTCACTTCTGCTGCCAGATTTAAAAAGTGGAATCAATTTACTTCATTTCATAAGGTCTAGAAAGGCTCCTGAATCTACAGACTCATTAAATATTAGAGATATGGTGCAATTATATCAATAACATTGCTGATTATTTATATATTAACTAATCCTTATATATTTTGTTAACAGGAGAGATCACATCAAGATGATGTCGTCACGAGTTATACAAATGAGGGAAGCTTTGAGAGCGGAACTAATAAAGTAAGTTGTATAATATTCTCAGCATATTTAAGTAAAACATCTTTAGGCGCGACTTGGGGGTAGAAGTAACTTTCATAAGTAACATAATATGCCGAAAATGGCCGCCAAACAGCTGTTTGAACCGTTATTTTGTGGCCGCCATCTTTGAGGTATTTTGAAGTACTAATGCCCGTTTTCACCAACTACGCGTACATTTTAGGGAACACCTAAGACCAATTTAGGGAACACCTAGGACCAACATAGGTGACAGTTTTCACGTTTAATAACTATCGCCTAATGGGCATGAGTAGTTACCATAGATGAAAAGCTCAATTTTTTAATATCAATATGAAAATCATGCGCACGCATTTATTTATAAGTTTTAGATCGGCCATATCTAGTGAATGGCCCATCATCATGTGGGCAGAATTTCACTATGGACATAAGTGGAGAGTGTAGCAACCCACCTATCACTGAATCAGCTTTTCAAGCGATAGTTACAAAAAATGCAACTATCTCTTATAATATAAGGTGCATTATTGACTGAAGTTGTTGCTTTAATAATACCTTTTTCTACATTTCCCAGTCAGAAACTCAAATGTTTATGTGAAGTAAAATTGAATGGATTTAGTTTTCACTTCTATCGGCAGTCCCTATGACTGCCAATCTTTTTTTAAAGGAGTTAAATAATCGTATTATTTTCAGACTGGGAACCCCCGGCAGCTGGGACCACATAGTGAAGCAAATCGGCTTGTTCTCCTACACGGGTCTAACCCCGCGCCAGTGTGAGCATCTCATACAACAGCATCACATATATCTGCTCCGTTCAGGCCGGATCAACATCTGCGGCCTTAACCCGAGCAATGTGGAGTACGTCGCCAGAGCTATTAACGACGCCATCGTCAAGTTCCCGGCTAAAGAGTAACTGTTTGACTTTCACTGTTGATAACGTCTATTTGTTGTTTCAATTTGGAAGTGAGTTGTGTAAGCACATTTTTACCCATGCCTATTTTTTTTAAATGCCTATTTGGCTTACTAGACGTGGACGTGTGTGTAGTAGCCTTAACGGTTTATGCTTTGGCTTACTGGCCACGGTTAACGGTTTTGCCATAGTTTAATGGCATTTAAACAATTTAAAAAAACATTTCTTTCTTCGCAATTAAATTGCTTTTAAACATTTTGTATTTATTCCTGTGGCAGCAAAAATATACACGGATATAGGTATAACAAATCATGAAATGTATAAAATTAATTGGCTTACTGGCTACTATACACATGTGGACGTGTGTGTAGTAGCCTTAACGGTTTTGCCATAGTTTAATGGCGTTTAAACAATTTAAAAAAAATACAGATTTCTATCTTCGCAATTAAATTGCTTTTAAACATTTTGCATTTATTCCTATGGCAGCTAAAAATATACACGGATATAACAAATCTTGAAATGTATAAAATTGTATAATACATCGATAAAAGCATATAAGGCTCACATAAGTCGAAAAATGATGCTTCCACAACTAACTCTATGTTTATGTATCGGCAAATAACTAATATCTTCTTTTAACGTTTTAGGATTCGCTGTGCAATAGGCATGATGACAGTAACCAAGAATCAATGAAATTATGAATTTATCTAATGAAATAGGATTCATGGATTATAAAAAACATATTTAATTTCTATTTCGAGTGAGATTGCTATTTATTTTGATAAAATAAAATTATAAAATACAGCAATCCGCCATATTGGTTAAAACACGAAGCGAATGACGTCACAATGGTTTGTTTTCGAGCTTTGACAGTCACACTATTGCTTACTGCACACGGCACAGAGTACCTTGGTAAAAATAATAGTGACGTCACAAACGACGCCATGACACCGGGGAGCGTTTTGGCGTGAATTTTAAAATTTAAATTTCAAATGCCAATATTATCTACCAAACCTTACTTTTCTGCTGAAATAAGATATTTTTTCGAAATAGTAGATACTTCCGAACATAATCTGACCATTTTTCAAAATCAGTCATCATGCCTATTGACAATTTTCTTACTATTATTACGTAAGATGTAAGATCCTGTAATCTATACTAAGCTTTTCGTTGGGCTTAGATGACGTGTTAAAAGTTATTTGTCGATAGCTTAATATTATATTATAATAAATGGTTATTTTATGCTTGATGTCGAAATATTAATAAATATATAGGATACACTGTACCAGAATAATTTTATAGTACATGTATCTCATATTTTTCATCAAATACTAATAAATTCCTAAATATAAAATACGAGTACATTTATACAGTTTTTATAGGCTTATTTTTTATAGATTATACAATAGTAATAGCAGTGTAACAGGCAACACTAGTAAACTACTCCTAGAGAATTAAATCTGATTAAAAAACGGTTTTTTTTTCAATGGTAACACTGCCATTCTCGAACAAATTGTGTGTTCAATTTATATTATGGAACGAGAGCCCTATTGGCCGCGATATTTTCTGAAGCTTTTGAAAATCTGCTTGCTTTTACTAATATTTTTGAGCCCAGGATTAGAGCTTATAGAGGCCATAGACAATCTAATAACACCAATAAAGAAAATAAAAAAAGCGATGTAGCGTGCGTTACAACTGAAGAGAAATTGACTTAACTTTCTCTACTTCAGTGGCTAGGCAACCTTATATTATGTAGGTGCTATAGACTTTTTTTGTATAATTTTAACACGTCTCACGTAGCATTTTGTATACCAGAAATAACTTTATCTTGTTTGTATTTATTTTTGAATTGTTTTAGATGATAAATTATATTGCAAATATAAATCTCGGTTATAAACACATTTTTTATTTAATTCCCCAATCGATAATATTTTCCAATGCAATTCGATCGTTCCATTTATTTTTCAAAAACTTTGGATTTAGTTGATTTCGTAAATCCTATGGCCGAATAATATTATACAAACTTATACTTACGTTATAATTTTTTTGGAAAATAACAGCAGTTACATAAAGACCGACATAATCTAAATATATATAAATCACGTGTCACGTTGTTTGTCCGCGATGGATTCCTCTTAACTACTTAACCGATTTTAAATTAAATTTGCACACCGTGTGCAGTTTGATCCAACTTGAAAGATAGGATAGCTTACATCTTAATTTATAGACGCAATATTATTTTATGTCGGATTTGCAATGTAAGACGGAGAAAAAACGGTCGAACGAAAACGTTTCTTACGAAACGCGGAAACGATCATTCCACGCGGACGAAGTCGCGGGAATCAGCTAGTACAGATATATTTATGTCCGATTATGTTCATAGAAACATGGTACATTGAATGTAGGGAACTATACAAAAGAAATAAGACAAACCTGATTTTCGATTTATAATATTTTAGAATTCAGATATACTCGTAGTTGAATAGGTTTTTTTGTTCGCAGCGATGATTCGCGGGCAAAGTTATAGCAACGGACAGTAGTGGCAACATTCCAAAATGGTATGAAGAATGAGCTTGGTGGTGGTGAAAATGTTTTGTTGGTCTTCTGTTGATTTTTGGGAAATACCGTTTCTGTAACTTTGTTAATCTGTGGATTTTATTGTCAAAACTGGCTCGTTTTCTTAGACGGGATATTAAACAAATAAAACGAAAAGTACAATTTAAAAATATAATAATATATTTTACTTAAAAAGTAATAGTGTTACAAATATTAAACGTTGTTTCTATGATTCCATGGCTTCGTTATTTTCTGTGGTGGCGGCCGCTTGCGTCCGAGATCCGAAACGATTCATAACTGGAAAGAAAAGGATTTTTTAAACTATATGAACCCTTGCCCTGCCTCGACCAACGAGGCAGTTACACGAACTTACTAGTTACAGTTTATTCAATTCAATTCAATTCAAATAATGTTAATTCAATATAGGTAGGTACACTACACTTATTTACGTCCAGTTATTTATAAATTATAATGGTGATAATCAGTAACGGTATCTTAAAACTAAAGCTATTTAACACGAACATTGCTTCTAAACTGTGAATATAACTGACCTTGTTCACTGATGGTCAGGTCGAGCATCTCAATGAAGCGTTCCTTGTTGTCCCCTCCCACGGCTACAGAGTAGGGCGCTTCGGGGCACTGCGCGGCGCACAGCACTTGCCCCACTTTACACGAACGTTCGCTCACTTGTACCGCTTCTGAACTGCCAACGAAACAGACTTTTTGAAGCGAAGCTTCGTAACGGACGTTTGGGATGAGGACCTTAACTTTTCGTTACTAACTTCGGAGATAAGGGGTCATCCATGAAGTAAATCACACTAATTTCGTGATTTTTTGACCCCTCCCCCGTCCTTGTCACAGTTGGTCACATTTGTGTGATCTCCCCTCCCTAGTATGATGTCACATATCTTGCAATTTTACATCTAGAAATTATTAAAATATAAAAAAAATAAAATTTAAAAACCCCCCGACACAACAAATAAACTCTAAAAACTAAAAAATAATATTTTAAACCTATTATAATTATTATTGTCACATATAATAATATTATGTAAGTTCAAATATTTTTATTTTCCAAGCGTCGCGTCGTCGCGTCGCGGGACCGCTAAACGTGAGGGCAGACGACGTTGACGGTTGCGTCAATTTTGTAAATTTTTCGGAGTAAATTCTTTTCTTGCAATGTGCGACTAAACCTGTTTTTCTCACATGCAAGATATGTGACATCACACTAGGGAGGGGGAGATCACACAAATGTGACCAACTGTGACAAGGACGGGGGAGGGGGAATTTACTTATTTTCATTAGAAGTTTAAATCTTGCATAACTTACAGATTCATCCGAATGGTAAGGGTGTTGTCACAGATAATTCACGCAAATCTAGGCGTTATATTATTACTATAAGGTGCAATTTCAATCATATCAACATTATTATATTATCATCAGGTGTGATCGCAGTCAAGGGCTAACTTGTAGCAAAATAAATAAAAAAAAGAACAAATAATATCATGCCTTGTAGCACGTACGGTACAAACTTGATGTCTTTGTAAATTTTTAGGGTTCCGCACCTCAAAAAGGAGCCCTTATAGGATCTCTTCGTTGTCCGTCTGTCTCTAGAGGTCAACCACCTTTTTCTCAGAAACGCGTGGAGGTATAAATTGAAATACTTAGGTCTACGGTCCCTTGGAGATGTAAAAAATCAAGCTTCTAAGAAAATGCAATCAAAAGATGCGGGCGTTTATGCCGCATTTAAAAATAATTTATATTGTGAGGTGGTACGGGACCCTTTGTGCGCGAGTTTGACTCGAACTTGACCGGTTTTTTAAATTTAGTTTGAAGATGTAAGACACAATGAGCACTAAAATCCAAATCCCTTGAACTTACGTGGATATATCCCAAGTTTTCAACATCTGGTCGGAACTGACGGTTATCATCAACCCAGGAACTTTATCACTCAAAATGAGACCTACAACAAAAAAAAATTGCGTCATTTTGCGATCAATATACGTCGCGATATTGAGTAAAAAAAATTGGCAGTCATAGGGACTGCCGATAGAAGTGAAAACGAATATGTTTTTATATATTTTTTTTAACTAAAATTTTTAAAATAAGGCATTAAAGTTTAATTTCGAATGGAGTATATTTGTCGCTGTTCGCGAGCATGTCGGTAACGGCAATATTATTACCTGTGACTTCTTTCTCGTGAGCGTTGATAGTCCAAAGTGGTACGTCTTGCCGGCAGTCCACATACGCCACTTTGCCCTCGTTATTGCTCATCTGATGAAAACAAGGTCAGTTATTTACTGCTGTTTTTCCCAACAAGAGAATAGGTCTCAAAATAGACGATACTTTACGTCTTATTTTAATCATAGGATGGGGATGATGCAAACTTAATCAAATCAGCAACTCTTTCTTAGAAGTTTGTATGAAATAGCTAGTTGTGACGTCAGCAAATTTCAACACTTTTCTTTAATCGATAGTTAATAAAATGATTAATTATCAAACTTAAAACTAACATATTATGATGTGAATAATTGTAAGTTGTGTTGTTGTACGAAATTAGTTATTTGTTCAACAAGATACGAGTAGCAAATTTCGTTTTTGTTGCGAGTGCCTAGTTTGAATCCCGAGCAAGCGAAGGATTCTAAGTTAGAATCCCGAGTGAAGTGAGGGATTTAAAGGCACAAGAAACAAAAAATTTTGCCATCGATACATACAAGTTTTCACCTCAATAGCGAGAAAATACGAACTGTTTCTGAATATTTCACTGCTGCACAAAAGAAATGCTCAGTCCACAGCATTCATTCTAAATTCACCCCAAGTTCAATTTGAGTGATCAAAAACAAGGTTTGCTCACTCAAATTGTTGTTGCTCAATGCTTCAGACCAGTGAGCAAAAACGAGTTTTTCTCACTGGTCTTAAGCAGTAAAGGTACGTTTATTAAACCACCTGCACCTTTATTAAAGGACGTTAAATCTAACGTCTCAGCCAATGTCATATGAAAGCCGGTTAATCTGAAAGGGGTATAATATTATGTAGCGAGGTCACTCACAGCGAAGCAGAAGGGGTTCCTCGTGTCCCACACGACTCGCTCGATCTCGGGCGGCAGGCTCCACGCCTTGTGCGCGTCGGCGGCGCGACAGTCGCACACGCGCGCGCGACCGTCGCACGCGCCCGACAGTAGAGTCTGCGCTTCCAGCGGGTGGAACGCGAGGGATTGCACCTGATTTAAATCAATAATCTACTTAATAAACTGAAATAACGGTATAATGAATTAGTGCCCGACCGAAACTATTAAGTTTTTACAGCCGAAACCGAAACTGAATTTCGGCTTCAGTCTCAGTTTCGGCCCAAACCGGAACCGAAACTTATTAATAAGGTATAGTTTTCGTGGGAAAAATAAAGTTAACATCATTTATCAGTCTTTATTTTTTATTTTAACATTCAAGTGACGCGACTCACAGCTGTGAGCGCGGACGCGATAAAAAGACACTTCGCCGCTTGCAACTCAATATATCGGATCGCAGCGCGAAACCCCCTGAATGTAGTTTCGGTTTCGGCTACCATCCGGTCGAAACTAAGCCGAAACCCGTTTTTTTACCGAGAGTGGGCCGATACCGAATGTTCGGTCGGACACTAACATTTTACTATGGTATGCGGCGGGGACGCATCAGGGGCAGGCGGCGCGAGCGCAGCGCAATGTTACATGCGCGTCTTTATTTAACGGACTCATTGCAGTGCTAATGCAAATTTCCTGCTGTGCTGACCACCCTCACCTATAGATATTAGCTAAAACTTCCTAAAATGAACAGAAGACCAGAAGAAGAAGTAGACGATAAGTGCTACCCGTGCGAAGGCCCGACGGGTCGCCGAGTAACATTATAAATGCGAAGTTTGTTTGTTGGTTTGTCCTATTTGTTCGTCACATTGCAACGGAGCAGCGTATTAAATGAATAGTTAAAGACCTAGATAGTAACATAGGGAAAATTTAAGCCATTTGATAGGACTAAAAACAAACTACGCAGACAATTTCGCAGGCATCAGCTAGTGATTTACACTACTAACCTTGTCTTCAAAGTACTCTAGCTTAGTGTGTGGGGCGCACTGGTCCAAGTCCCAAAGCAATACTGTGTTGTCTGCGGAACCACTGGCGATCACATGCCTACAAAAATTCATACAATTAAAACCTTTGTCAAAATAGATTAAATTTTCAAAGCAGTTTTTAATTCAACTCCTAATTACTTAAAAATCGATGAATAGAACATATATTAGGTTAAATTACTAATTAGATACTCAAAAGAATGCGTGTTATTTTATAATTCTTTTTTTACTTACGATTTTAAGGTTTCACTTCTCAAGTTAAATGAGTGAAATTTTAAAATCTTAAGTAACAACAAATTATAAAATAGCTACCTACTTAGCTTACGTACTCACGATTATAAGGTTTCAATTCACTATTACATAGTTTATGAATAAAATAATTATATCTGAGAATTATATTATAAACTTTAACGAAATGATAAAATAGCATTTTTACGATAAGGTTTCACTTATCAAGTTAATTTAAGAAGTGAAACCTCAAAATCGTATTAACTTACGTGAAATTTCTATTCCAAGACAAATCAAGAACAGCATCCTTGTGTCCCACACGTTTTATTTTCTTCTTTTTGTGTGGTTTCTGACCCAATTTGAATGCTGGTTCTAGGCAGTTTTCAATGTCTAAGTCCCATACTTGGATCACTGGGTCCATACCGCCCAGGGCACAGAGGTTACCTATAACATAATATACCTATTTGTCTGTCCTGCGAGTTTGTTCGTCAAAAATTATTTTTTTCTTTTTATTTATAAATTAGACATTTGAACGCAATTTTTTTTCAAAAACTTGGCTTGTATTAAATAAAGTGCTTTTGAATCGTCGAGTGAATCTACCACTGGTTCGGAATGCCGAGAACCAGCAAGAAACTCGGCTAAAACTACTATTTACTACATTATATTTTAATATAATGTAAAAGTGGTCAATACGATTTCACGAGAAAATACAAGATGTAGGTAAGAAAAATATGTACCTACAGTAACCAGTGAGCAAAAGCTCTTTAGCTCACTAGTTTTTAAATTCAAAATACTTTTCTCACTGAGTGAGCAAAAACGACTTTTACTTACTGGTTTTAAGCAGCGAAGGCGCCCTTTTTGAGGTAATGAGGTGAAAACTCTATTTCTTGTCCTATAATATAATAATATATAATATATATATATTATTATACTATAATAATATTCTTATTATATATTAAAGATTTCCCACTGGATTGTGAAAGACCTTACTTCACACAGGAAGTCGCAAGCATCATGCAGTAGTAAAAGTACATATTTTATAATATGAAGTAACTCACCAGGCTGTGGTTCTGACGGATCATGGCTCAACCATTCAATGCAGAGTGGGAACCATGGCAGGATTATATCATGGTGTACATAAAATGATCCTTCTTCTTTGTTGTAGACTGAAACAAAATATTTATTAAGCATTTGAGCATATATATTGGTGTGAAAGGTATTCATTTTAATACACAGTCGCAATTAGAAAATGTTTAGCACCTTAAGGTTCATATTTGCATGGACACATCTCTGTCAGAAGGTCGTTATGTGGTTTGATTAGCAGTATATCATTGATTTTTTAACAATTTCAGTAGGTGGCAAATGTGGCAAATAGACAGGATAGATGTAAATAAACCTCTTTCAATATTTTTAATAAATGTCACTATAACAAATGCTATGATGCTAATGTGTCTAACTTGAAATTGGGAAATTAATTTTATTATAAAAAGTCATTAATTCTCTTTTTGTTGAATTTGATGCTTGTAAACTCTTGATAACTTTGAAACATAATTTAATGCCTTGGTCAAGCGATTTGGACCTTAATGCATGCAGTGTTTTAAAGAATCGAATTTGAAAACTTTGAATTTGAAAAAAACAAAAACGTAAAATGGACCCAAAAGACCTCGACTTAAAGTCATAAATTCAGTACAACTGATTTTGATTTCGAAACGTTTCCGTATGGTTGTGAATGCATACACAAAATGGAGCTCTAAAGCAACGAAATTTTTACTTTCATTTCGACTTCCAAAAAAGGAGGACGCCTCAATTCGGCGCGTATTTTTTTTTAATGTATGTTTAATGCAAATGTCTGTGGGTTCTTAACCGATTTGAATTTTTTTTAATATCTAATTTAATTCTGACTCCAAATCCTCAACCCTGATACTGAAAAGTTGGGCGAGCCTGTTGCGTCAACTTTGCTTATCCTTTTTACCCGCCCGACTTCAACATAGTGTGTAGAAATCAAAATTATTTTTTACTTTGGAAGTCGGTTTTATGGAAAGATTTTTTTTTAGCTTACTATAAACTTCTAGTATACTGGCGTCCGCCTCCACGTGCCCCACTAGCAACAGATTGTCATCAGGTTTGATGATGTCATCTTCCTCGTCACTGTCTGGACCCTCGGTCTACAACATTGGAATTTTTTACTATCCGCTAGCTTCTTGAAGGAAAAATTTACATTTAGAAAAAAATAATAGACTTACTCTGATTTGCACATTGTCACCCAAGTCAACATTTGGAAGTGTTGCTATTGTGCCTATGCCAATAGGATTAGCTGGAAAAAGAAAGAAAAATTAATGTAAAAAAAAATTGACAGTCATAGAGACTGCCGATAGAAGTGAAAACGAATATTTAAAAAAAATTAAAATATTAACCTTGACACTAAGGCATTTAAGTTTAATTTCGAATGTAGTATATTTATATTTAGGACCTTTTGTCATCGTAACAACGCGAGCATGTCACTCACGCGAATCCACAAGTTTACCCCCTAAGAAGTTTTCACTTCAAAAAAATTAAAATATAGAAATCATTTAATTGAACTCATTAGGAATTAGGATGTATAAGACTTATAACAATTTAACAGATAATAATAGCGACTTCTCTGAGGGCTTAGTCCACCACGTTGGCCTGAAGAACTCTTGGGCATGCAGGTTTTCACGATGTTTTCCTTCACCGTTTGAAGCAAGTGATATTTAATTTCTCAAAATGCACATAACCAGTCAGTCGGTCGAGTGTCTTAACCACTAGGATATCACAGCTTCACTAGTATATTATACATATTAGTATTGATAACAAGTTAATATTAAAAACTTTTAAAGACAAAGCCTTTCAATTTTTCATATTGATGAATAGGAACTCACTGAACTTAACATATAAAAAAAAAAAAAAATTTGTACGTCAGGGTTGCCTGATTGAATATGCTGCAACTTTTCATACTGTAACCATCATTGTAACACATATTCAGACAAATAAATTCTATTCTATTCTATTCTATTCTATATAGCATTTAGTAACTAGTAACACACTTACTAGAATCTTCCTGGTCATAGTTCTCAAAATTGAACTCGTCATTAGGGTCAGCGGGCGGTGGCCTTGCGCTGCTAACATTCTCAGCCTCCTCATCACTTTGGTCATCCCCTTGCTCTGTTATCCTAAAAACAATAAACATTATATAAACAACTAGATGATGCCCGCAGCTTCATCCGCCTGATATAAAGTAGTCTATGTCCTTCCCCAGGATACAAACTATCCCTTTACCAAATTTCATCAAAATCAGTTGTACAGATTGGCCATGAAAGCATAGCAGATGGAGACACTTTCGCATTTACAATAATGGTATGGATGATATATGGTATTGGTCGCGACTTTGTCCTCATGGAGATTTTTTATAATGGTGGATTGCATGCAAATGCATTTTAGGAACTAAATTTTACTATTTCTCTGTCTTACTGATATGGGCAATAATCCCCATTCCAAGCAACCCAGCTTCCAAGAAAATGTTGCAACTGCTGAAGTTATAGCAAACTTTGCCAAAAACAAGTCATTAAAAGTTCCTACTAAAACATGCAACACAAATTGAACAATAATAGACTTGCAATTATTATTGTTTTAAAAAGAGGCCAGTAATGCATACCAGTGGGTTACTAACTTACTAGTAATCATTTAAAAGCTGCATTAATTAATTATTGTTACAACCTCAATTGTTGAGATTGGCTGAATTTATGGGGTTCTCAATGCAACAATGGATTTTGGCCAATAGCAAAAGAGATTGTAACATTGTAGCAAATAAGTATAAATTTTTTACAATACTCACATTGAAGCACCAGATTAAACTAAATCATTTCCTCTCATTTACTGCTTTTTTTAAATCCACTACAAGTTAGCCCTTGACTGCGATTTTACCTGATAGTAAGTGACAATGCAGTCTAAGATGGTAGTGGGCTAACCTGTTGTGTATGGCAGTTATATTAAACCTAAATTGCTTGGCTTTACCTCTTCGCCAGTAGGGAAAATTCAGAAATTATAAATTCCCAAATTAACTCCGCCGGGAATTGAACCCGGGACCTCCCATTATTCTTACTACAGCCCAATTTTTTAGTATAATATATTATACAAAAAATGCTGTGTATAAAAAAAAGCAGGCAGCTGAAGTTTTGATTACCTAAGCTCATCTGCAGTCTGTTTTATAATATTTGCCAACTCATCTTCAGTTAGTTCAATCTGCAACACATTATAAAGTACAAGATTAGTAAGAAACTTTTATTTTTATTTCTTTCGCTCTTACATTCTTCTTTATCTTCTGTTTTGGGATTCTTTTTCACATTTAGACACTCTCTCTCTCTCACACTAACATATTAACATATATACTACAGCTAGAGTAAGTAATTTAACATTTTTAATAACCAAATCATTTTATTCTATTAATGGTTATCTTAATGACAGTTAACTTCATTTTACATGCATTTAATAAAACTTTGACTATGGCAACTGAACAAAAAATCAGCATTTTAATTCTATTTTTGACATGATTTTACTTGCTACCCGCAGTTACGTTTTTAATAATTTGACAATTGAAATTAATGGCAGCAGGGCGACTGGCTAAAAATGACATTTATAGTGTAACAATTGCAATCACCTCTGATTGGTTAACAGTCTTCCACTATTGGACAAAATCCATTGACACAGCAAGAATATCATAAATTTAGCCAATCACAACAATTGATACTGTAACAATGATTGATGCAGAAGTTATGCAATCGCACTGCTGTTTAAATTGTTTTGACATTATTTTTGATAATATTTGTTTAATTGTTTAGTTTTATTATGTATTTTTTTAATCTTGGACGTAAATGTGTCATGGGTCATTGCATGGTGTTTTAATAATATAAGCTAATAGTAAGTACTTAAGTAGACTAGCACTCTGCGATATACACATTCTTTTGTAATTGTGAATCTCTCTAATTTGCAATTTGTAATTAGCTAAAAGTGTACACCACACTGTGGTAGAATACATGATACCTTCTGTAAAACTAACATCTTACCTACTGTATTCACATTTGATTTGAAGTACTAAAGGGTCTAGAAACTTGGGGTTTTGAGCATAGATCTTCAACCTTTCATTCATTTTTTAAATCAGTTGCTGGCCCCCTACTGATAACTTTCAGTCTCGTTTCAGAACGATATGCCCAAAGTCCACCATGCTGGCTATGTGCAAAATGAATCTAATGAAGAATTTCAAGAATGTTTTCCTTCACCATTAAAGCAGTGATATTTAATTGCTTATTTAATTATTGTGGGACTACTTTATTTTACCTTTTCAGGAACAGCCTTCGCAACTCCACGCCGCACAAAGTGCATGCATGATACTAGGCTTACGTTTGGTGTACTTTCTTCTTCCATTTTGTATTATTTTAATAAGTATGTATTTACATAAAATTCACTTGTTAAATTAAAACATGCGAAAAAAGGTTATATTTCCACATTGACAGATGACAATTATGTGACATTTGACAATTGAATTTGATTATTGATAGAATCCTGAGGGGCGAATGGCTAAAAATATCAGCTACAATGTAACGATCGCAATCACTACTGATTGCGTCCACTATTGGCCAAAATCCATTGACGGAACAAAATACCATAAATTCAGCCAATCAAAACAATTGAGACTGTAACAATGATTGATATAGGTTTTAATCATAGAGTAAGTATGTTTTAATAATCATCCTGCACATATATTATATATCTATGGTCCTGCAGGTTTTACTGGTTATAATTATTACTGTATACCATACCATATATTTTTACTGGGACCGAGTCATAAATCTATGGACCGAGTATTAGCCACAGACGTAATAAAGAAAAGTCTGCATTCCAGAGCTGCATTCTAGCCCAAAGAGAACTTCCTTTTTTTCTAGCCAAATCACATTTTTTTTTAATTAACTGGTTTAACAACTCTGGATTGTAGTCCTTCTGAGCAGCCAAATCTTTTTTCTTTTAAATTAACTGGTTTAACGGCTCTGGACAGCCAAATAACATTTTTTTTTTAATTAACTGGTTTAACGGCTCTGGACAGCCAAATCACAGAGACAAATGGTACTCAGATCAATAACCTCGGTACCATGGACTATTTTTATTCAATTTAGTAACTGCATTATGGCTCTGGGTTCCACCTTCTAAGCCTGATTTCATAGACAAACGAATAATAGTCACAGACAATCAATAAAAAATGCATAGATTTTAATATATAAGAAAAATGCATCAAGAGAACAAGTGAGCTATGAACGCAATGTATCCTATATGTTACTTGTCTCTGCTATGAAAGATAAAAAATATACAGTTTAGAGCATAGGCAAAGGAAAAAATCCTCTTTCGTTTTATTTTGTTCTTCTGTTCTTCGTGAAAAGCGTAATAATTGAAGCAGTTTTGTCAATAATTTAAATAAAATATTGTTGCACAGTAAGTTATGTTTTGTGTTCTCAAGTACAAAACGTACAAAATTCTTTTGTATAGTGAAGTGACAGAAGGGAAAATACTTGTGCTCTATACCTACTAACTATTTCACATTTCATAAAATTAGTAGTAAGCGTAGTGATGCTGTAATTTGAATCAAAATGTTGCAATAAATCTCTGAAAATATATAGGCAGCTTGAAACATGTCTACATAATAATTTTTAAATTATAATATCTAATCTACATGCTGTACGTAATACATGTACTTTGCTAGCTTGCTGCTTGGTGTCTATGGTTATGTCAAAAATCAAAAATATGTTACTATCTTTATTTTTTGTATTGTTCTATTGAATTTTATTAATAAAAAGTGATTTTTTAACACCATTTTATCATTATGTGTGTCTGGCAGTGATCTACGATGGGTGAACATGATTTTAACGGAGACAACAACCTAAATGAAGTTACTATTTTAGAATGCCGTACATGTTTACATATTATGAGCCCGAACGCTGTTTTGTTCAATATTTTTCAAAAGTGGAACCCTCCTTGGGACGGGATGGAAAATACCGTTGCTGAAGACTTGGAGAAGCTTACTAATATAAAAGTAGGACAGTTTTTACTCATTTTATTGTGATATTACTCCCTTTATTGTATACTAACACAGTAGTATACTATAGTTGCGTTCGTCTAGCCTACCTTTACATACTTCTGATGATGTCTGCGACTTCTTCCTTAGCAGACAGACATACACTTTTGGAACAATAACATTATTACTTAGTGTCTAACTGGTTTTTTTCAGGTTAAACAATCAGATAAACATTCAAAAGTCATATGCAGGAATTGCTATGAGCTCTTACATAGTGCTTGTGCTTTTACAACAGTTGTGAAGCAGAGTGACCTAATTCTTAAACAGAGGTAAGCAATACTATCAGCTTTCTGAACTGTTGGTAGACTTCTTAAGGCTTACCATAAGTGGCACAAGTTGTCCTAAGTGAAATAAATCATTTCATTATAATTCTACCATATAATTGTGAACCCTAGCAATGTAGCCATCATTCTTACTAGCTGTCTTACATTCAGCTCTGCTGTGAGGCTGAGGAAACACCATTACACATTATCTGCTACTGCCATGCCCTATAGTGCACAAATGTAGCCTCCTCCTAGGGAAGCACCTAGTGCACCCTGAGCAGGCAAAGAATATCCCGGCCAAGCTTCTGCTGCTGTTCCCAGCAGCATGTAGTATTGGCTAAGAACTATAGAAGGTGGCGATCGCAACAGTCAAAGTGTTACCAGGTCCCTTTACAGAGCCCTGCATAGCCACATCCCCTAGAAAATAAGATAAGATACATTCACCTCTCTTTTAATCTCATCATCAGATTAGTTATTGTGGCACAAAAGTTACTATACCATGTTACAAAATATTTAGTGATAAAATATTACTTACAACAAACAACATTATTGCACAAAAATTATTGCTACAGTCTTACCATCACCACTGATTGATTAACACTCTATAGGCCAATATTCATTGTCACAGCAAGAATACCATAAGTTGAATACAAAAGGAATTTGTACCTTTGCAGGTACCCTCTTGAACAAGAAATGGATAATGTTTGGCCTAAACCCATACAAATTGACAAATCCTTTAACAATTCCATGCAAGAGAACTCTATGAATGTTGATATCAAGCAGGAGGCATTATCGGAAGATGAATATGATGATGCGGGTAGTATATACGAGAATGATGATGTTTATGCTAAGCTTGACATTAAGGTGGAGCCCGAGGAAATGATTCAGCAGCAACCATCTGAACAGTTTACTGTTAACGGTAAGTAATTTTATTTTTAACTTGATAATGCCTGCCGATGATGCATGTGATGCAGTTATAGTGGTTTCCATTAGAGGTGGTTAATATAACACATAGCGCAATATCATAGTGCGCTATTGTTCCATAGCGCGGATAACGTGTTATGTGAGGAGCAGCCATGACGCTACGGCATTAAGAATATCATGCGATCTCGTGGTGCATCTTAGCACTTGTAACGGCGCCCGCTTGCCGGTAGCACGCTGCCGCTGGCTGATTTTTAGTCTCGCGTAACACGCTGTTGTGAGTGCACGTCATCTTTGCGTCAAATTTAGCGCGCTACGAAATTTTTTCGTGTTGCAAGACATCGCGCCTTCCGGCCGCCCACATGCTTTCTTATAATAAGTGTGTTATAATAGCGTATTTAAAAGCATGGTAAAAATGTATAGTTTATAGTCCGTAGGGTGCTATGGATATATAGCAGTTTTGAGTAACCGTAGTTTCCATGATTGCCCTCCTTTTCCTCAGGCACTAAATTTGGATGGTTGACCTCAGAAAGAAAAACTGCATTTCTCTAAATCTCTCAAAGTAGCATAATCCTTGATAATAATAAACCTTGACCTAAGGAGTGTATCTGTTCTCAATAGAAAAATGTTTAAATGTTGTAAATAACAGAAAATAATATTATAATCATCAGTCCATTGGGTATAGACTTTTTTATATAAATTTATTTCTGTATTTCCATTGGTCACAAAAACTTACTACTATATCACTTTTAAATATAAACCTTAAAACAAAGGCATTAAAGTTAAATTACGAATGTGCTATATTATTCATACTTAAGACCTTTTGTCTTCAGAAGAATGGTGTTGCATGACCGACACCGTTCCACATTTTACCCCCTACCAAAAAGTGCTCAGTTTTCTCTTTAAAACTATTCACAATTGGTTTCTGGGAGTTCTATTCTTGCATTTGTATTATAACATTCAGAAGAAGTATGCTAAAAAGAGCACTGCGATGTAGCCTATATCAAAAACTAGCTGATGCCAGCGACTTCGTCCGTGGTTTAAGTTTTTATTTATTCCAGGGGAACTATTTAATTTTTCGTGATAAAAGCCCATGTCACTCTCCAGGTCCTCACATATACCCATGCCAAAAATCACGTCGATCCGTTGCTCCGTTGCAGTATGATTAAAGGACAAACCAATAAACACATTTTCGCATTTATAATGTTAGTATGAAAATTGAAAATAAGCTTTACTTAAAGAAAAAATAAGACAAGTTAAGTTTTTCTAAATATCATAAGCATTTTTAAAAGAATCTAAAGAGTTGTTTTGGGACTTTGTTCCTGAAAGCATTGGTTTTCTTTTCCTTACTTCCTTTGAATCAAAAATCCAATCTGTGTTTTCAGTAGAATCTGAAATACATTATTAGGTAAATAATAAAAATACAAGGTAAGTACTTTTTAATTTTTAATACAATTGTATGTATTGTAGACCAAAAAGCTTTTTGGTTGTATCATTTTAATAAAATGAAATATAATAACTGTTAACAGAAGAAAATATTTTAGTTTATTTAGGCTTATTATAATATTTTTATTATAATATTGTAGTATAAATATTTTGGTAAATCATGTTGATATTTTCTTTTCAGAAACAACAATGTGGTCTAGTTCAAGTTCAAGTACCGATGATATTACAACCCATTTACTGTCAAATGCAAATGTGAAAGAATCTTATGTAGAACAAGATATGGATCCATTAAATTTTAACAATGAAACATGTTCTATTGATGAACACACACTATTACAAACTACACCTTTCTTGTCAGAAAATATGGAATCATATCCTGTACAGGCCAAGTGCGACGGTGCTATGAATGAACACACAAAAGCAAAAATTCTACGTAACTCTGGAAAGTTACCGAAAAATAACGCGTTAAATTGTAAGCAGTATGTTACGGTTCACAATCTGTCGACAGTTTATAATCTATCGAGATAAAAAACGTAATATTATAATCTAACGGTTTTTACAATCTTACGGTGACATATATATCACCTAGGAATAAACTCCTTTCAGAAAGAAAATTAAAGCCTCCATGTGGCAAAAATTGTCGCTTGAAATGCTCAGAAAAGATTACTCTTTCTGAAAGACAAACAATATTTCAAAAATATTGGGACATGGGAAGTTCGACTGTATAATGGAATTTTATTAAAAATAGTATGACCATTGTTCAACCTAAGTACCAATACAAAAAAATAGATAGCCATCTCCAGCCAAATAATGCATACTATCTTTCTGTTAATGACAAGAAATTGAGGGTTTGTAAGAAATTCTTTACAAATACTTTGGGGATCAGTGGTACACCAATATACACTGTTAATGAAAAGGTAAGAGGTTTTGGTGATGTTGGGATTGAAAAGAGAGGCAAGCATGGAAATCAAATTAGAAAGGCTTCAAAATCGTCAGGAAGAAAAACTGTAAAGCAGCGTTCGCACAAGTAGTTTTTAGATGATCAACTAAAACCGTTTTAGAAATTGGATGCAAATTGTATCATGCGAATTGGGTACCTACTATAAATAAATTATTTTTTAGTGATTATTAAATAGAGGATCTCCCAAAAGTCGTAATTAACATCCACGTCGCCTGATAGTTTTATGTTGAATAACCATCTTAAACAATCGATTAAAAAATAGTGCGTCGCACTTTAATGACGTCACATTTCTGAATTTCATACAAATCTCATACTTAGGACGCGTTTTGACGTTTCAAAAAAAGTTGCTGATTTGACTATTTGTCAAACACCCAATAGATAATGTTTTCTTTTACTTTTTCTACTACTTCTTTCCGCAAAATTATACTTTATATTGACGTGACGTAATAATGATTACTTTTTCAGAATTTTTAGTCAAAAGATTTGTTGAGTACACCCTGGATTTGTATTAATTTTTGATTTATGTTATGTTTTTAAGAAAAAATACTTTAGTTTTCCTGATATTATATATTGATTTATGAAGATTGCGTTTTATTTTATAAATAAACTGAGAAACATGTAAAACAACTAAAATCTATTGATATAGTTTATAGTTCATACAAAAATAGTATTATAATAGATTTCGGTTTGGTGTTAAATGTAATAAAAATAATTAACACGGTTTTTATCACGTACTTGGTAACAAATGTGTGGTTTTTGTTTAAGGGTCGTTACCATTGGACTCATTCGGGACTGATATGACACATTTAACAAATGGAAGTAGCGGAGAGGTGAGATATTAATTTTAACTTAAAAACGACGAGAGTAGCGAAGCATTTAAGACTTAACTTTTTGTTTTTTAAGCCATTAATATAGGTTTGTGAAATGGCATGGAATAAAAATTGTTGATGTAATATAATATTAGACGATGTTCGCGACTTTGCCCCCGTGGATTGAGATTTTCCCTGGTTATAAAGTCTGTCCATCAAAAAATTAGCAATTTATTTGCAGCATTTACTAACCAAAATAAAGGAGGAACCTTTAAGTGAAGACGACACAGAACCATTGCAAGCTGACCTTCCCTTGGTTTGTATGCTGTGTGCTAAAGACTTCAACTGCGTCACTGGTCTAAAGGTAAGGTTTTTTTATAAACACGAAAATAATGTTAAAAATCTATTCATAAAAAAAAAACGAGTGTGCTTTAGACCACACGATTGAAGTAAAACTTAGAAACTGGCTCGCACCTCTCTCTTGCCCCTACAGTAATATACGAAACGTAACTCTCTCTCTCTCTACCTTCACTAACTTATATCTCCCTCTCATCTTCCGTTTGCCTCGCCAGATAACACTTTTCGTAACGCTCTCGTCACGCATTCACCAGCTTACTCCCCAAGTCAAGCGTGCGTAAAGATTTACCTCAAAAACAAGCTTTTATCGTGCTCTATTGTCGACTTTTCGCATCCAATCTAGGCCACTACACCCTCAGATATCGTCGCTCTACCTTGCTGGGTACATTAAAGCATCTAGATATAGCCCCAAAAACTTATCTGACCCAGCGTCGCGAGTCTATTAAAAATAAACTTAACAGGCATAAAAATAAGATTCAATTTTGGCCATCGGGCCAGATAAGTTTGAGATAGCGGAAAGACAGAAGACAGTGGCCTCAAAATAGCTGTTATGTTTGGCAGCCATTTTAAATAACGCGAACAGAACAAAAACGCGTTAAACAGAGCTTTACCAAAAAGTACAGCCTTTTTATTCATTAAGTTACATTCTGCTACAAAACTAAATAATACAATCTATTTTTGTATAAAATGGTACCATTTTGTTTCAGGCCCATGTGATCGCCCAGCATTCATACAAATCAGTAAAGAGAAAGAACAATAACTGCATATCGCCCGAGAGGAATAAAAGTAATTATGTTTGTGCTATCTGTAGACGAAGTAAGTGTTTTAGTGCATGGTAATTATTATAATTAAGTAGATTTATTTTTAATATTATTATTTAAGGACTATATATATACATAACCTATGGAGGGTAGAGGTAAGGAGAATCATCTCATGGGAGAAAAGTTGATAAAGTATCCAGAGGTTGCTATAAATAACAGTTCAAAAACCTTCTACAATGGCGCTGGTATAGGCATAGTGTATGAATTTTGCAATTGTAGAAAAAGTGAAGTATGCCGAGTTATAAAATTTAATATAGTTATTTATTAAAAATTTCAACAACTTACGTTGTACAAAATAATGATGAATGTTTTCTTTCTTGTTTATTTCTCAAACCTACTGTAATAATATTTAGCGCTTCCTTTTAAATTTACTTTGATGCTGATGTGGGGCCTCCAATTTAATGCATTTCGACAGACACATTTCATATACACAGATGAGTCTCCCTCCATAATATAACCAAAGCAAATTCGAAAAATTGTCTGCCTCCCTTAGCTTTGCTTCTAGTGTTGTCTAAAAATCCTTTTTAATGCTCTTATGATAAAGAGCACACCTAGTTGCAAAAATTTGTTGTTAAATTTCTATCGTCGTCACTCGTCATATTATACATCATATACATAGGTTTCCTGTTACAACTTCCACTATTTCGCCGCCTGGATCCAGCGCAGCGGCTCAAAAAAGTCGCTAACTATGGGCCTTCATAAGAAACCTTAGAAAATCTTAGGCCGGGCGCTTAGGTTCTATCGGGTTAATATACCTAACAGATTACAATCTTCCAAAAAATAATGCGTTAAATTTTAATCCTTCGATATAGATTACAATCTCGCGAGATAGATTATAATCTAACCGTTTTTACAATTTTACGGTGACACAAACACTTTTTTTTTTTTTTTATTTGAACGTTTTTTGTAGACTTCACAACGTCCACAGACCTGATGGTACACGAAACGTGTCACAACAAGAGCGTATGTTACGGATGCAATGAAAGTTTTGACACTTTCGAACAGTTGACCAAACACTCGCAGATTTGCAAAGCCATAGCTAGTCAGGAAGTCAAGAAATTGAAGACTTTGGATGATGTTTTGAGGTTAGTTCTAGTAGTTTTTGTAATTTTTAACGCAGAAATTTATAAATGATTTATTTATTTCACCTAGGACAACTTGTGTCAATTATGATACATTAAGACTCTACCACCGGTTCGGAAAGATAATTCTACTGAGAAGAGCCGGCAAGAAACTCAGCAGTTGCTCTTTTCTTAAAAAGAAAAATGTTACAATAAGTATACAATACAACACATATGTTACGTTACTAGTATTACGCTGACTTGTGGGTCACTGGATGTGAGGCCGGTTGCTTTAATTAATTGAATAACTATCTATTGCAGTTATTTTTAGGGCAAAGTATTAAGACATTATTCTTTAAAGTGACTTTCTTGAATTAGTTGTTTTTGAGTAATCCATACTAATATTATAAATGCGAAAGTGTGTCTGTTTGTCTATCTGCTACGCTTTGACGGTCCATCTGTTCAACCAATTTTGATGAAATTTGGTAGTTTGTATCCTGGGGAAGGATGTAAGTTACTTTTTATTCCGGAAAATTAAGGAGTTCAAAAAATCTTAATCCACGCGGATTGTTAGCTATTTTATTATGGAATAGTGTCACAAGTCTAATTACCAAAATTATTTTTTAGACCACAGCCCCAAGAAAATCCTGTCAAAATAAAATGCAAACATTGCAATGAGACCTTCTCGGACATGTTTTATATGGCGATACATAAAGAAATACATCACCGCTCGGCGCTCAGTGAAAACTCTGACTTGGGAGAAGACAGTGCAATGGAAATAGAAGCATTGGAGAATGTATTCAGTGACAGTAGTAACTTTTAGACTGAAGAGTCTTCGGCCGTGGCTAGTTACCACCCTACCGGCAAAGACGTGCCGCCAAGCCGAGGATGCCGTGTAGAAACCGAGGGGGTGTGGGTTTAATATAACTGCCATGCCCCTTACAGGTTAGCCCGCTACCATCTTAGACTGCATCATCACTTACCATCAGGTGTGATCGCAGTCAAGGGCTAGCTTGTAGTGGATTAAAAAAAAAGACTGTCATAATAAAGAGGTAAAGTTTGTGAGGTTGTAGGGGGTAATCTCTGAACCGATTTTGAAAATTCTGGTACCAATAGAAAGCCACATTATTGGCAAGTGTCATAGGCTATATTATATTAACCCGAAAAATTAGGGAGTTCCCGTGGGAATTTAAAAACTTATTTCACGCGGATGAAGTCGCGGGCATCTGCTAGTAAGAAATAAACATTGTGTATTCAAGCAGACAGCAGTGGAAAAGTCTACCCCTCTGCATGTTTCTCTCTGCATCGCATTCCTCAATACTGAGGGTCGTGACCCCTTTCCATTTATCAAATAATGGTAGGAGTTTTCTTGGGATAATAATGCGGTGGGTTCCCACGTCCTTCCGCATACGACTCGACTAAGAGTATTGAAACTCATCCTCATCCGTTTAGGGTATCGTACATACCTAAACGTATGAGAATGGATACACGAAATTGAGCTCTAATTCAATGACGTTATGGTTAATTTTACTTTGACACCGAACTTTGACGATTGTGATCGGCAATTCTTACACCATTACACCTATGACCTTCTCAATTAAGGCGCAACGCATACCTGCAGAAGTATGGCCACTTGTGGCGCAGCATTTTTCGGATGACATTTCAAACTTAATTCAATTTGCAAAGGCTTCATTTAATTTGGCGGCAGTGTTCAGTGGTTTCCCATTTCTAAGGTTTCCGTACCCTGTTTTCATCACACAGATTTCAACTGTATGCTATTGTAAATAAAGTCGAATAAGTTTTTATCAAAAAATTACAACGGACTTGAGCGCTTAAAAGTACGATTGTAAATGTAATTACTGGTGATATTTTTTATAATGTATAATTCCGATTTTGTATGTAAGTTGCATTACCATGAATTATATATAAACGACGCATTGCATGTTTGTAAATATTTTGTAATTCCCATTGTAAATGTATGTGATTTTATGTCATGTAGAGAAATATAATAATTATTTTAAGAAAATTCATGTTTTTGATTATTATATCCCTCCTTTTGTCCGACGACTGTGATCCGATTGTGGTGATATCAAAGTTGTTATCAGTAACAACTAAGACATAACCTAACTAGACGACAGTCTTACGGTCAACGCACATTGAGCAAAATAAATCTATATAACATTCTAGCATTCTAGCACATAATTGGTATAAAGGAGATGTAGGTGAGCCTTGAGGTGGGGTTGTGTTTTGTGTGTTTCGATCCTCTGTATGGATATGACTTCACTTCAATCCATTGCCGGCTCATTACTGAGCATTAGTCTCGCTTCAGAACGACTAAGGCGTGTCCACCACGCTGGCCAAGTCCGGGTCGTCAGGTTTCACACACGTCAGTAAGACGTTCCTAACTCTATGATTCACACATATCTCAACACCTTTTGAGAAATTATGAAGAACGAGAAGGGCTTGGCCATAGTTCACCACACTGGCCAAGACCGGATCGTCAGGCTTCACACACGTCACACGCACGGAACAGAAAATTTTCTGTTCCGTGCACACGTCAGTAAGACGTTCCTAACTCTATGATTCACACATATCTCAACACCTTTTGAGAAATTATGAAGAACGAGAAGGGCTTGGCCATAGTTCACCACACTGGCCAAGACCGGATCGTCAGGCTTCACACACGTCACACGCACGGAACAGAAAATTTTCTGTTCCGTGCACACGTCAGTAAGACGTTCCTAACTCTATGATTCACACATATCTCAACACCTTTTGAGAAATTATGAAGAACGAGAAGGGCTTGGCCATAGTTCACCACACTGGCCAAGTCCGGATCATCAGGCTTTACCTTGGGCTTTACACACGTCAGTAAGACGTTCCTAACTCTATGGTTCACACATAATATGTCAACACCTTTTGAGAAATTATGAAGAACGAGAAGGGCTTGGCCATAGTTCACCACACTGGCCAAGTCCGGATCATCAGGCTTCACACACGTCAGTAAGACGTTCCTAACTCTATGGTTCACACATAATATGTCAACACCTTTTGAGAAATTATGAAGAACGAGAAGGGCTTGGCCATAGTCCACCACACTGGCCAAGTCCGGATCGTCAGGCTTCACACACGTCAGTAAGACATTCCCTAACTGTATGATTCACACACACCTCAACACCTTTGAGAAATTATGAAGAAAGAGAAGGGCGTGGCCATAGTTCACCACGCTGGCCAAGTCCGTATCGTCAGGCTTCACACACGTCAGTAAGACGTTCCTAACTCACACACATGTCAACACCTTCGAGAAAATATGAATTATTATAAATCGTATTCTGAATTTCAACTCTCAACTCGTTTACATTCGCATAAGATTTAATGTAAATGTGATTTTTCACATATCCCCACAAAAAAAAATCTAAAGGGGTGAGATCTGGTGATCTCGCAGGCCATTCCCGGGTGTGGCAAGCGAATTTTCGAAAATTTTTGAATGCAGTTTACTTTCTATTCAAAAATAAAGGAAGGTTTTCTTTGAGTAAAATTTTCTATCTACAGTATTAAGAGTACTTTCCCTTGGTGGCATTACAAAGTTCCACCCTGTATATATCGATGCGATTAGCACACTTTAGCTGTCAAACTACGACTTAAATAGTCATGACGTCATCATAAATCCGATACATAGCAGAACTTTAAACTCATTTGAAATGGGAGAAAAAAAAATTTAACATATAAATAAAGTTTATTGGACATATTTACAAAGAATATTACAATATATAATATTATGTTTACACTATAATGAAAAGTATGTATGTTTATTATTCATTAATTTCAAGTAAATAAATATTTTATATATATGTAGTTATTTTGCTTTCCACAACCTCTTTTTGTCTCAGTATATTATATTTGGACAGAATTCATTTGCTTGTTTTAAATCAATAATACTGTTTAATGAAAAATGATACTACATATATATTTTATACATCAAAATGATTGTTTGTCTCTGTTCGTTACCTATACGTTCGGGCATCGTTCAAAAAAAGGTTTAAACCCTTTACTTTCAAAACAATCGTATTTTAATCATCAGTGCTTATTATTCTACAGATTATAGTTGGAATGTTGCAAAATATAATGTCAAACTTCTATTTATTAGTTCAAAATATAATACGACCTTTATTTATTCGTCCTAGTTATTTTCTTTATTTATTAGATGATAGGTTTTTCAAGCATCAGTTAATTCCGTCAATGATGAGTGAAAAATTGATACAGCAGAGAATTACTCTGAAGCTTTAGTATAAGATTTTACATGTCACCAACGTTGATAGAATTTACAGATAACATTAAAAGAAAGCGTCAAAGTAAAATAGATCTTAAACACCTAGTTTAAAGCTCAAGTTCGTCCCAATATCCACAGCCAGCGCTCCAAGCGGACACCTTGCGAAATGAGAATCTGTGGTACTGAAATTTTTACTCTTAAACAAGAACTTTAAGGTCCATTTTACTTTGAGGTTTAAGTGAAGATATAAAGTTTCATATGACCTATACGAAAATTTACATGCAAACAAAACAGTGATGATAGCATTAGAGCGCTTGCAGACGTCCGTTTTTTTCCACCGGACAACGGACCGTGTTTTAAACGGGCTACAATGAATATGTGCATACAGCGGATACCAGTTTATTTAATATTTACCGGATCTGCCACCGGTTTACCCGGCACATTGTCCAGTGGAATAAACGGACAATACATACACAACAGTATACAACCGTTTTTAGACGTTAGGTTACCAGGGGGCATACCACCATCGCTTAAAGCAGTATTGTTTTAATATTGTTGATGTCTGTGTTCTACAATTATAATCCTTATTTTAGGGACGTCAAGGTACATGACAAAACTAACATTTTGAAGCTTTAAGCGATGTCCCATTTTCAAATGTTAAATTAACAAGCCGAATGGGAACAAACTATGCAATCACAATAAATAAATTGAAAAAATTGAAATTGAAGTATAAAAACTTAATTCCTGTTCAACTCATTGAGAATACGCAATATGTACAGGAACAAGTTCAATATGTCCATATACAAGTTGATGGTAGCCAGGATGTACTCCTCAGGGGAGAGGACGGTCATCATCTGATGGGTGTCGAAGATAAGGAAGAGGCTGAACAATATCGCGCCTACGAACGATAGGGCGAACTCGAACACTGAGCTTTGGAGGAAGATCTGTAGGATTCCGCCCACGATGAGCACGCATAGGCCTGCTCCGACGCTGAAATATACAAAGAAATCTTACAAGAATTTCTATACATCCATACCCCCATACTAATATATAAATGCAAAAGTGTGCCTGTCTCCTATGAGAGTGGAGGCCTATGCCCAGTAGTGGATCGTTAATGGGCTGTTGTGGTGGTGGTGGTGTGGTGTCTGTCTTTCTGCTACGATTTCCCGGCCCATCTTTTCAACCGGTTTTGACGAAACTTGGTATAGATGAAGGTTGCTTTTTATCCGGAAAATTAAAGAGTTTCCGCGGGAACCAAAAAACCTCAATCCACAGGGACGAAGTGATATATGACAAGAATTTGGCATAGAGATAGCTTTTAATATGACGTAAGCATACGCCAGCTTACGTCATATTACGCCATGACCCGCCATGGTGGACGCGTCTGTCATTTGACGATCGTCCTGTCCACACGCATTTCGCACGTCCGCTCACTACGAAAATCCGAATGAAGTGGCCATAGATAAAGTGGCGTCGGCAATCCGATTGCTGGTAGTTGCGTCGACCAATCCGATCGCTGCCGATGAGGTAGACGCATTGTAAATTATTTAAAAATTAAATAATTCCGTTTCCTTACAATATTTATCTAATTTTAGTATTTGTTGTTCAAGTGCAGGATATAATTAAAATAATAATTTATCAAGTTTCAGGCTCATCCTTTCAGAAAATTTAGAGTTCTGAGGTCATCTTTGGACGTTAGAAAATCTCCACTTTGAAAGCCCCCCATTTCGTCGATTTTGGGGGAAAAATTAAAAAAAAATATTTTTGGACTCTATTCCTAATTATCTTTAAAATGATATACCGCAACCCTATGTAACTTTATAAAAAATATTTTACTTCGCATTCGCTTCTATGAGAGCCCCCCTGAAATAAAGATTTTTATTATTTTTTAAGCCATATTCGGCGGGAGGCCATTGGTTTACATATTATATTTAAAGCTGAAGTAATTGCGTTCAGTAATTCAGAAGTTATAATGCTCTGACAGACGGACGGACGGACGTACGGACGGACGGACGGACGGACAAGTGCCAATTCACCCAAGTAGACTCAGAGACCTTCGCTTCGCTCGGTCAAAAAAAAAACCGCCTTCAAAAACTAAAAAGCAAAAAATAATTGGATATATTTACATATTATTATTTCTACCCACTATGTAGAAGTCGGGCGAGCCTTGCGTCAACTTTGCTTATCCTTGTTATACCCGCCCGACTTCAACATAGTGGGTAGAAATAATAATATGTAAATATATCCAATTATTTTTTGCTTTTTAGTTTTTAAAGGCGGTTTTTTTTTTATTTAAAAATAATTTTATTGCTTGCTTTTTAGTGCTGTAAATATAAAAAGAAAAAAAAGAAAAATAGGTTCTCGAAAGGTAGACAGACCTGTACCTAACAACTATCTGGGTTCGTGTCCTTATAAAATTTAAGTTCCTTTAATTTCCCCAGGATTCCATCATCAGACCTAATGACCATGGGACCACCTGGAAAGTATACCCTTTCGAAAAAAAAAGAATTTTCCAAATCGGTCCAGGCGTCTTCGAGTAATCGGGGAACATCTGTCTTCGAAGATCTTCATCAGATCTTCACCAAATTTATATGGGACCACCTTGGAAGTATACCCTTTCAAACACAAAAGGAATTTTCAAAATCGGTCCAGGCGTCTTCGAGTAATCGGGGAACATACATAAAAAAAAAAAGATTCCGACGAATTCAGAACCTCCTCCTTTTTTTGAAGTCGGTTAAAAATTCATCCGTTTGATGCGATGTGTCCGATGCGGACAAGTGGATGCTTAGCATAAATGTATGCCCGTCTATAAAAGTTAATCTCTTACCCATAGCCAATGAAGGAGAAGTCGCGTTTGGTGTTGAGAGTGAAGAGTGTCAATGCGAACACCACAGTGAAGGTAAGAGCGAGCGCTTGCAGCACAACGGCCGTGTTGTAGTACGATACAACTACGCCTATTGTGTACGCCTGTACCGCGGTCTGTAAGATAATAACAACCTTCTATAATAAATAGTGTATTGTGATTAGTTATGTGCCGGATCGTTAAAAATGTATAGCCGCGGATACGGATATTTGGTGTCAAGATTCGCGGATACGGATACGGATTTTAACTTTTTTACTCAATCGTTGTCGGTACGCGTGACCTTGAAACTCACTACGATAAATGTTTGCAATTTAGAGGTGCCAAATTTTTGATTTTAAGAAATAAAAAAATAATTTGAATGGAATTTTATAGCTTTTCATTGCTACCTAATCACCTATATACCTATTGAATTTAATCCATGTATTGAAAATTAAAGAGATACGGATACGGAACTTCTTCTCCCTCGGATGTCCGCGGATACGGATACGGATATCCGGCACATCACTAAATTTGTGATACGAGGGCGATAAGTAGGTTATTTTAAACGAATTGTCGTTTGTAAGCTGGAGTGGATACCAATTACTATTGTAACGACTTACGAGTTTGTAATAAATAACCTTCACGACGTTTTTTTAAATATATTTGTAAGAAAACGTCTTTATGGTGTTAAGTTAAAAACATTCCCTCTCTTCATCTACAGACATATTCATAAGAAGTCAGTCGAATAGCAAAGAATTTCAATGTTGCGACCACTTTTTATAATTCTGGAAACAGTTT
Source organism: Erebia aethiops (assembly GCA_923060345.2). Lineage (NCBI taxonomy): Eukaryota > Metazoa > Arthropoda > Insecta > Lepidoptera > Nymphalidae > Erebia > Erebia aethiops. The sequence continues at coordinate 26,394,518 of OV281084.1, read as the reverse complement.
CCTTTATAATCACGGGGAACCCCAGATATTGTTTTTCAAAGAATTATAATTACTTACTTCAATATCATTTTATGTTCTATGAACACACAAAGATGTATGTTGCTTACATATTATGTTGATTTTAAAAGAATTCAGAAAAAGAAACACCATCCATAATATATGTATCGTCTTCAACAACAATAAAAATAAAACTATTGATACTTGAATAGTTTTATTTTTGTTGTTGAATTTTTTAACAGCAAATGGACAGTAGTCAATGGTTTTTCCTAAACACATTTTCCTTGTAGTGTGAACAGTTATGCAGTAAATAATTTGAATGAAGGAAATTCTTATATCGTCAATGTCGATGTGGATTAAGATTTTTAATATGCTTCTAGGAATTTCGACTTTTTGGAATAGGGAGAATGTTTTTTGCTGGTTACGCAATTTTTTAAATGTATTAAAAAGACTTACAAAGCCAGCTAACAGATAGAGATTGGCGGGGTAGTCCCTCCTCTTCGCTATCAGTGCAAACAGCGTTACCATGCTCAAGATGAAGGCTATGAACACCATCCAGTTACTGCAACAATGGAAATACGTGAACACAATTATACAACGTAAAAACTGCCCTGCCACATTGAATTTTTTTCAAAAAATTTATAGCCAGTGTCACTCGGGAGGATGTAAGGATTCTAATACCCCATACATCCAAATTTGTTCTCGAGCATTTAGAAGTTATGGTGGAATAAAGAAACTCACATACATATTTTCAGAGTCCATGTAAGCATGAACCCTGAAAATATTACACCTCTTGTTTTGGCCAGGGTTACTTAAATTACCATAAGTTACTTTAATACTAAGTTAATACTTTTGGGAACATTATGGTGAACTGAAGGCAATCATGCTTTAAAGTCAAATGTAGAAGGCCAGGGTTGATGATGATGATTTTTTTCACTTTAACCTCTAACTATAGTATGACGATCTTAATCTATCTATACTAATCTTACTTAATATTATAAATGCGAAAGTTTGGATGTATGGATGGATGTTTGTTACTCAATCACGCCCCAACGGCTGAACGGATCTGGATGAAATTTGGCACAGAGATAGATTATAGTCTGGAATAGCACATAAGCTACTTTTTATTCCGGAAAATTAAGGAGAACCCGCGGGAACCAAAAAACCTCAATCCACGCGGACGTCGTCGCGGGAATCAGCTAGTAGCCCATATTGGGCTGAAAGTATTACAATTGGAAATGAATTGTTGCAGCCAGAATACCATCAGTTTAGACAATCTCGATTCACAACACTTGAGGATGTAGCCATGATTGATGCAGCTTTTTTTTATTGCGAGATAGGTTTGGGCTTGACGACAATTATGCTTAGTTCAAAGCAATGATGAGGTCTAGGTTGGAATGCGCTTGCCTAGCAGATGCCTATTCATTCTTGCCTTTAAGGTACCTTAGTTATATAAGGCAAGCTTTTTGGCAATCAACCAGCAAGGGAGGTTATTTTTTTATTTTACTGGCCGAAATAAAAAAAAATAAAAAAAACAGCTTTTTTCAGTCCATGAGTGTCAGCTATGTACATTGTCAAGTATATGCCTTCTCTTTAAACGACGAATCGCTTGAGGCACTGTCAATTGCCATGCCAGGTGATTTGGATGGATGCCAAGCCTTGTTTTTTAGTTGCAGCTGCAGTGCCTGATTTCTTCCTTCACTGTGTTTATTTTAAGGTGCTCATGGATTTCGGATATTCAAATGTCTTTCTAGTGTCTTTCTAGTGAAAGCTAAAAGCGCCAATTGGTGGCAAAAAAATTGGATCCCTTGATAGGAACTAGGAATAAATGCATTTTCATCAATTTGTATTGCGGTAGGGTTGTTAGAATCTAAAAAGGTTAAATAATCCACTTTTTGACAAATTTCCTGGCACAGTGGTGAATGATGTTGTAGTGTTAAGTGGAAGGTCCCGGGTTCGATATTGGGCAGAGTCATTTTGGGAATTATAATTTCAGAATTTTCTCTGGTCTGATCTGTTGGGAGATTTCGGCCATAGCTAGTAACCACCCTACCTGTAAAGACGTACTGCCAAGCGATTTAGCATTCTGGTACTTTGCTGTGTAGAAACACATAAGGGCTATAACTGTCATACCCCTAAGAGGTTAGCCCGCTACCATCTACCAATTCGACTGTATCATCACATCAGATTAAATCGCAGTTAGTACTTACTTCTCATGTATGAATCCCTGCACAGGCTTGACTAACAAGAACACAGCAGCAATGGACACCGTGGCCAACAACTGTATTGTCAGCAGCCCATACACTTTGCGGATGAAGCCCAGACGGATCTCCCTGTCCGCGTTGATCACATTGTTGCGGTATGCAAAGTCGTCCTGTAAATAAAGGCCATCTATATCTATACTAATATAATAAATGCGAATGTTTGGATGGATGGATGTTAGTTACTCAATCATGCCAGAAGGGCCAAAACGGATCTGAATGAAACTTGGCACAGAAATAGATTATAGTCTGGAATAACACATAGGCTACTTTTTATCCTGGAAAATTAAAGAGTTGAAACACTCAATCCATTCGGACAAAGTCCTGTGCATCAGCTAGTTTTACATGTTACCACAATTACTTATCTGTTCCAAAGAAACATATGCAAAAATTCAAACTTTTATACATACAATGTTGGCAACGTAATGTTGTATTTCTAATAAAAAAGGTTAAACCCTATGCAAATTGTAATAGAGCTTAAACTGCTTTATTGGTGCCATGTTACATTATGTAACCATGGAAACGCTTGAACTGACTCTACCATCATTGCATCGGTTGTTTTAACTCATACTCATTTTCAACAACTATTGAATACACAATAAGACAAAATATGGCACTGTTTTTGAGTCGAATGGTAACCTGAGAGATTAGTTATGTATTTTCTCTTCCGCATAAATTTCCATTATGGATCTCATTTCAAGTGATCATTTTGCTCATGTGAATATAGGCAGGGGGTCCTCCTTGCTTTAAAACTTGCAAGAGCCCGCTTTGGCAAGTCACTTGCACTGTGTATGATGCATTAATTCATATAAAATAGTGAACACTTCCCTTCAAAATATAAACCTTTGCCACTAATTAGACTGTGCTAGCAGAAGATATTTCATTTGGTATTAATGAGTTGGCTTTAAAATATAACAATCTTAATTACTTAACAACACATTAAGAAACATAGTTCCGTTAGTGAATAATTATTTATTGATTAACTTGTAACTTAATATGTCTCTCATGCTAAAAATAAGTGCAATAGACAGCATATTAAGAATATAACATCCATTATGTAGGTACCTCAATACCATACGATTTCAATTATTCTTATCTTATCTGCTGAATTAATCTACATCTAAATAAATGTCTTTTCCTCATAAATAGAAAAAAGAAAAGTGTTCATAGAAAGTTATTAGAAACTTTGATGAATAAGGGATGATAATCTTCTCGATTTGCTAAGTAACATTGCATTGTACGACATATCTGTATTTTCAACAGCACCTGATAAACAAATAACGCTGTATATACTAATGTAAATACTGAAGGCCACAACAAATTGCACCACTCATGTGATACGTACGATTGATCGAAACAAATTCGGGACGAAAGGTTACCTCGATATTATCCTTTCCTCCAAGTTCGCAGTCCTCTTGAGCATACATCAAAGGTATCCCAGCCATTTCTATCACTATTTATTCGTTTACACTGAACAATATGCACTGTTTTCAATGGAGTATTTTGATTTTTATGCTTCAGAAACTTGTGAGTTGCAGTGAAAGTGACGTACACAAATATAGTTGACAATCATATGACATTTGTCAAATTTTGTTTTTTTTTAAAACTTAAGGCTTCAAGTTTTTTGGGCATAAAATGTTGCAGGCCTCGAAAATTATAAATTATACCAATATTATATAAAACAAAATGTGATTTATAAATATTATTAGTTTGGCAATGTCGTCGGATCTTGTTATATGCGTTGTGTGTGCTGTTATCGGATTTAATCTGATGTAAAGAAATTCATTCGTTTATATCTAAGCGAACATAAAAATCACCCTTTAATATTTTGTACGAATTCGCTCTTTTGTATGGGGAAAGTTTTGAATGCGTGTACAGTAGGCTAATGGGTTAGGTTAGATATCTAATTAGTAACTACTTATCTTTATGAATTCTAATAATAATAATTAGTTGTTATGCTAATTAATTAATTTGAATTGTGTAAATCAATCATATTATTGTCTAATGTCCATGTGTGATTATGATCAGTCAATATCGATTGTTCGAGCGACAGGGCGTTGTCGTGTAAAGCAAATTTACACAATATAATACTTTATTGACAGCATGCCCTGATTCAATAGTGCCGGCTTCCCTAGTGTTTGCTTTAGCAAAAATCTAGGGCAAACTTATTTCGTGGACATAATTTTTAACCGACTTCGTATTTTTTAATATCAGGAAAATATTATAAGAACAGAAAGCTTACTTTTTGCTAGAAACTTTGTAAAATGCTGATTCAGACCATATTTCTTCTAGGGATGTGTTGAATTTATGGTTTTCTAGCTGCCACAGCCAGCGGCCCTAACCGCTGGTGTTTAATTAGAATCTAACCATGGAATTCAATGTTGCATTCACTCTTTGCTTCGGATAGTAGCTGATAGTGTTTACCTCTTTTCCTCTTATCCTCCATTTCACTCTTTACAGCCACTTGAGAGAAACTGATAAAATGCTACCTGTCGGCTGTCATCATAGTAGCATCTGGATATTATATTACGTTTACCTATAGGAGGACTGTAAACAAAATCTATGTACCTACGTTGGATCGATTGATGGACAAACATTTATTTTTACTGGCAATAAAAGTTTACTGTCATCGGCAGCCACGGAAAGGTCGGTGGGTAATTACCGCCTTTATAGCAACTGACTTCCAGTGCATTAAGCAGATACAGGGTTGGAACAACTTGGATTTTATAATATTATAGAGTCTATTCAATGAGTCAGTTTACATGAAACTCGCATTCTGAAGACACCAATAATTGCTGTCAAGTACTTTTGATGAGTTTGAGAGAGAATACCTACTGTTTCTCACATTTGTTTCGTACACTTTATACTTTTTTTTCAATTACCTTGTAATTTACCCATGTAAACTGACTTATAAGGGGCAAAAAATTAATAGGTAAGTACCTATTGAGAATTTTTGAAGCTATTAATGGATGGGGATCTAAATGGCTGAAACTAGAACAAAAACAAACAAAAATAAACGCACAACCTCTTAGGGCAAACATAATTAATATACCGTCCGTTTTATTGTGGGTAAAAACTTTGTCAAGCGCGTTTCTCTAAGTAGGTATATATCGTTAGTATCTGTGCGCAAGCATTAAATTGATTATAAAAAAACCTGCCAAGTGCGAGTCGGACTCGCGCACCGAGAGTTCCGTACAAACCTGTAGGTATATAAGTAATAGTGATGGTATTTTTATTGCTAAATGAAATTCATAACATTAGTAAGTTTTAAATTATTAAAAATATTTTTACTATAATATTATGATGTAACTAAAATTTATGCTTTTCGCAATTTTTCCTTTATCTGTGCTATGAGACGTTGCTTCGTACGTACCAAATTTCAAGATTCTGAGTTCACGGGAAGTACCCTTTAGGTTTTGATTCCGTTGCGAGTGTCCAAAATTTGCAGCATAAACGGCTGCATCTTTTGATTGCGTTGGCTTAGAAGTTTGATTTTTTACGGCTCCAAGGGACAGTAGACCTGAGTATTTGATATGAATTTCAGCCTGATACCTCCACGCGTTCCTGAAAAAAAGGGTCTTGACACACAGACGGACGGACAACAAAGTGATCCTATAAGGGTTCCGTTTTTTCCTTTTGAGGTACGGAACCCTAATAATAATTAAATGAGGACAGTATGTGTAAATTAGGAAGAAAAAACAAATTGTAAAATCTAATTAATTACTGTCGCAATCAGAATAATCAGTAGGTAAGTACTTACAGTAAGATATTTAAAAATTAAGCAGCTATTTGCGCAGACAAAGAAACTTTTAAGTTAAGTACTATTTATAGACACACTATAACACTACTATCGCAAAATTAAAAACAGGGACTCGATAAAACGTACCTACTTGCGCGTCAAGGTCGGGACGAATATGGGAGCGTGCGGGGTAGGAAGCGACGGTCGGGTGCGGTGCGGATCCGTCCGCTACCTCAGCCCCCGATTCCTCGGAACTCGTGCGCGGACGGTAGATAATAGATATTAATTAATGCCTGAGGCGAATCAGGCATTAAAGTTGGCGCCTCTAGGTAGGTAATTTTCACTATGCTGAACTAGTGGCATGAATAACTAAATTACTTACCAGAAGTCATTTTTATGGAGGCAATTAAAATTAAAGTTTTGACGAGCTTAGTTACGCTGCAAATTGCAATCGCATTTCACTTCCGTTTTGGAAAACGAAGTGCATTTACTAAAAGCACTTCGCGAAGTTTATGTCGTACATTAGTCTGATCGTTAAATTTTTATATGATTTCGAAGTGCAGCTATGCTCGTAAAATCTCTATTTTAACAAAAAAAAAGGCTAGTGAAAAATTAAAAAATTTAAATCTTATCTTCTTACCAAAATTAATTTTAGTAGATAACTACTTACTATGTAAAATTGTGAAATACCTGGAAACACCTTTTAATTTTAATCATCATACCTACTAATATTATAAATGCGAAAGTGTGTTTCTTTGTCCTTCAATCACGCCGCAACAGAGCAACGGATCGACGTGATTTTTGGTATGGGTATAGTTGAGGATCTGGAAAGTGACATACCTAGGCTACTTTTTATCTCGGAAAGTTAAGGAATAAAATCGGGAATATAGCGAGGGTAGACTCGTGTGGTTACAAAAAGCAATAAATTAAGGAAATTTAAATGAATCAGACGTTTCAAAGAAATAATTTAAAAACAAAAAAAAACAACCCTCATTTTGATGCAATGAGGGTTTGTTATATCAATTAGTTAAAATAACTAATTGGGAAAACAGACTCTAGAGTTTGGAAAATATGGACGATAATAGCTTGCTAACTAACTCGGGGTGAAGAGTGTCATAAGGAGGTTATCATGGTACAACTGAAGCCCCGTCGTCGACTCGACGCCGCCGTCTCGAGAAATTTAATTAGAATTCTCACGAAAATTTCCTCCATAAAGATGTTCTGAAGATAAAAGAGTTCGAACGGGCCGCGGCGCGTATTCTAATAACGTTCGATCGTAACTCCTCACTAATGACTGGCACATTCCAAGTTAGCTTTCTTATACCTAGTAGGTACAATCTACGTAGAGAATGTCATTTTAGGAAAGCTTTTCCATGTTATGTGATAAGATACATATATGCGTACCTACTATATGCTTCATATTATTTATGAAGCATATTAAAGTAACATTGCTATGAACATTTACAATAGTAGGTACCCCAGAGGAACCACCAACGCATTGCCGGCTTCAAAATAATGTGCGCCCCTCGAATAGCCCTTTATTAAAGTTTTGAGACTTTTGAGAGAACATAGCAGGTGGAAGTTCCATAATTTGCAAATCCGTGGCTGAAAATATCTAGAATGATGAGCGTGGTGGAAGAAAACCTGGCACCCAGGTGGTGGGGATGAAATTTATTTCTAGGATGTAAGGTACGATCAGAAAATAAGGAAAGTGGTGAATTTGATTAAATTAAATAACTCCTCCGACCTCACACAGGGAAGCGCAGTATCTACTGGCAGACCCCCTACTCGCTGGACGAACGACATCCAGGCGAGTTGCAGGGAGTCGCTGGTTCCAGGCGGCGCACGACCGCGGCGTGTGGAAATCCTTGCAAGAGGCCTATGTCCAGCAGTGGACGTCTGTGGGTTGATGATGATGATGATGAACTCCTCAAAATCACTTCCCGTTGTGGAGTCTAGAATATAGGTACAAACTTGTAATGTATACTATAATATCATTGGGTACCAATGGTACAAAAAGAACTGACGTCTTTTCGTTCGTTAATGATAGCTCTCTAACTAGAGCCACGAGATTTTCCACGCGCCGAAATACCGGTCAAATGGAATGATCTGGTAGTGGGGTGGACCGGTCTTACTCTAAAGGTGTGAGTAGGTAGAAAGACAAATGGGGCCGAACATGCATTCTAATGGTGTGCTTCTGTGCGAATAGTACCTACCTTTTCGCACAGAAGCAACCCAAGTTTTTTAAAAGCTTTGCCTTCAAGTGATCACAGAACTGTAGCTTATTATGTAAAACCTGCATCAATCATTGTTACAGTCTCAATTGGTGTGATTGGCAAAATGTATGGTATTCTTGCTGCGTCAATGGATTTTGGCCAAAACCGTGAGAGTTTTGACCAATCACGGGAGATTTCGATCGTTACACTGTCATTTTTGCATATCTAATAAGAATGGATTTAATTTAATTTTAATGGATGGAATATCTTAACATTAAAGTATTTCAATGGCTGGAGTTATGGGAACGTTTTTTCGGGTTGCCTTATAGTTTGCGCGCTCCATAATAAAAGACTGAATGAGATTTTATCCGCCAGACAACGAACGTAGAAAGTCCGCGAAGTGTATTTTCGCTCAAAAGGAAGTAACAGAAACCCTCCCTACATTCCCGGGAGTATTCTACCTGAAGTAACAAAGGCTGTAGTGTACTGAGGTCGTAAAAGCGATCTGTGTCGAGTAATCCGCTTATAATTTGCGCAGGGCGGATGCAATCGAGGACGCATTGCGGCACAATACGATGCAGGCTTTATGATACACGGAAACGCTAATGAAAAAACTACTATAAAGAAGTAAGTTGTGTGAAGGCGTTTTCGAGTTCAGTTAATACTGACGGGTAAGTAAATGAAAGGAACACGGAACGGAGTGTGGTTTTATTATAGTTCATGACACTAATTATCTAGGTAGATACTTAAGTCTAAGTTGGCCTCTAGACTAGAGTGAATTTTTTTTCACTAAAAGTTAGCCCTTGACTGCGATCTCACGATAGCAAGTGATGATGTAGTCTAAAATGATGGCGAGCTATTCCTCATTATTACCCCTAATCGGTTTCTATTTAGCATCGTACTGGAACGTTAAATCATTTGGCGGTACGTCTTTGTCGGTAGGGTGGTAACTAGCCCCGGCCTAAGCCAGAGAAAATTCAGAAATTATAAATTCCCAAATTGAGTCTGCTACGGATCGAACCCGGGACCTCGTGCTTATGTCACCGTAAGATTGTAAAATCCGTTAGATTATAATCTAACGGTTTCTATCACTACCTGAATATTCATGTCAAACCCTAACCTAACCTATAGTTCGCGCGCGAGTTGAATGCAGAGTAAATGTATGGTGAAACTTACATTTACTCTGCATTCAACTCGCGCGCGAACTGTACAAGAAAGAGACAAGAAAACGTAAAAACAATAAATATTTCATAAATTAATACTCGGAACATTGAACGGTTCACAATCTTTCGACAGTTTATAATCTATCGAGATAAAAAACGTTATATTATAATCTAACGGTTTTTACAATCTTACGGTGACACTTATAAGACAGCAGCGCTCACCACAGTGCCAGGGAGGTCGTAGTTAGGTACTCGTTGAGGAATTCCGTCAGCCATCTTCAAACTATATCAAATCTTCATGAAATTGGCATGGGACCGATCACCTTACAGAAAATATAAATGTCAAAATCGATTCGGATTTGACGGAATTATAGTGTGAATTCGTCTTCGAAAAAACAATTCCACTACATCATACATTTTACTACTTATAATTAACGTAAATTATGTACTATTTTCTTCGAGCATTCTAATATTCGAGGACTATTAAAATAAATACAAAAATCATGAGTAAAATTACGTACCTACCTAAGCATTGTAGTTATAGTACATTACATCGCGAGACCGGGAAGTACGCGTTTTCTGGTCGAGTGTTAGTTAGAAATGCTCTCCCGGTCGAGGTGTGTATAGTGATTTTCTAAAAAATGAAATAAGTGACTTTTTTATAATATATTATATTATGTAATCCAAAGAAAGTAAATAAAAAAGCAATCTGCAGAAATATTAAAAGTTAAATTAGTTATATTTATACTTTTAATTTTTTTTTTGCGCTGTGAGTGCCGAACGCGTAATACGGTAGAGTTCCAAATTTAAACTATTTAGACCAAAGAACATTATAACAAGTTACAAGATATTCAGGAAGAAAGATTGAAAATTCAAACTTATGATATGTAATGAAAATACATACATTCTTTACTGGCCTAGGCCGGGAAGTTTAACTTTCGAACTCATTTACAGGGTATGAAATGTGCACATTTCATATAATTTTTTAGAAAAAAGTATTTTCACATCAAAGGCATAGTTTATAGTGTTACCACAGAATAGGTAATAGTACCTACCTACTAAGTGTTACGTTAAAATTTAACCATAGAAAATCATTCTAATAAGATTTGCTAAGTTGATGGCCAGTGCCTCGTCGACCTGTGTAGAACGCCTAAACTAACTTGGTCATGGCGTTTAGGCGTGATGTTCGAAACTTCGCGATGGTTCAATGAAAAGAAGAGGGGTCTAAGATTCGTTTCACTCATTGTCATTAGTTCTGCACTTAATTTTGTTCAATAGTTAGTGACAGGTTGGTGACAGGACATTCGAATTTCAAACGTCAATAATTATGGTGGTCAATCTTAGTCATGCATAAGGGGACAGATTTTTTTTTACCAAATAATTTGTTTTTAACACTTTTAAATCTACTTACTCTGACGGATTAAGATTTATGTTTTTAAATTCTCTGGGAACTCTTTCATTTTGAAGCACAGGGCTGCCTGTCCACTGAAGCGGAGCGGATCGGAGATGTGTTGGGTGGACCAATCGGATTGTGGATCGATGATTCGATAATTTTATCGACTCACCAGTCAGGAATCTGATTGGCATGCTTGGCAGATCTCCGCTCCGTTCAGCTCTCGCTCTTTTGACGACCTCCGTGGCGCAGTGTGTAGCGCTGTTGCCTTAACGTGCGGAGGTCCCGGGTTCGATCCCCGGCAGGGTCAATTTGGAAATTTATAATTTCTGAATTTTCCCTGGTCTGGCCTGGTGGGAGGCTTCGGCCGTGGCTAGTTACCACCCTACCGGCAAAGACGTGCCGCCAAGCGATTTAGCGTTCCGGTACGATGCCGTGTAGAAACCGAAGGGGTATGGGTTTAATATAACTGCCATGCCCCTAACAGGTTAGCCCGCTACCATCTTAGACTGCATCATCACTTACCATCAGGTGAGATCGCAGTCAAGGGCTAGCTTGTAGTGGATTAAAAAAAAAAAAAAAAGCTTCAGTGAACAGGCAGACAACCAACAATTATATTATGGGTAGTATGTATGTATTATTCGCTCGTGAACCTTTTCAGCTCCAAGCGAAAATTCGAGCTTTTATTAATTTTATCAGTTTATATCAGTGTTGCTCACGTGCAAGCCCGGGCGTTTTATTTCAATTCCATTTCAACTTTTGATAGTATGATGATAGAAGTGATATAGTTCAAATGCATCGTTCGATCGCGAACCTATCCAGCTCCAAGCGAATGTAATGAAATACCCGAGCACTTTATACCCGGCTACGTTGCTCACGTGAAAGCACGGGCGGTACAATTTAATTTCGAAATACGTTTCTACTCTCTACTTGCTATTGTTCGACACCGGTCGGAGTTTTGAGTTGCATTGTTTATTGTGTTTTACTGAAATTCGAAGTAATTGTACGTTTAGGAATTCTGAATTAACGATAATTGTCGAAGTGTTATTATGGATCTAATTTTAATGGCTTTGTTACAAAAGATTTTTAAAGTACAAACACAACACAAACACGACGTAATCCATACTAATATTATTAATGCGAAAGTGTGTCTGTCTATCCGTCTGTCTGTCTGTCTGTCTGTCTGTCTGTCTGCTACGCTTTCATGGCCCATCTATTCATTTATTTGATGAAATTTGGTATAAGGAAAGTTTCAATCCCGGGGAAGAACATATAAGCTACTGTTTATCCCAAAAAATTAAGGAGTTCCCGTGGGAATTGAAAAAAATGCATCCCTCGCGGACGAAGTCGCGGGCATCGTCCAGTAAAAAGTATGCCTATGTCACTCTCCAGGTCCTCAAACCCATGCCAAATATCATGTCGATCCATTGCTCCGTTGCGGCGTCATTGAAGGACAAACCAACAAGCAAACACACTTTCGAATTAATAAAATTAGTATGATGTGCCTCGACCACTGCCACTTCAGCGCCGCAACACGTCGAGCTACTAGTATGATGACGAATCTCTTAATTTTAGATTTGATCACGTAGAGAAACTCCGAGCATAGGTCTTTCTCTCTCTTGTCTGCATGATGGTGATATTTTTTATCCACTATACAAGTTGACTGCGATCTCACCTGATGGTAAGAGGGTAGCGGACTAACCTGTTAGGGGCATGGTAGTAAACCCTGCATACCCATATTAAACTCATACCCCTTCGGTTTCTACACGGCATCGTACCGGAATGCTAAATCGCTTGGCGGCACGTCTTTGCCAACAGGCCAGACCAGTGAAAATTCAGAAATTATAAATTCCCAAATTGACCCTGCCGGGGATCGAACCCGTCCACCTCCGCACGTTAAGACAACAGCGCTACACACTGCGCCACGGAGGTCTTCAAAATTATATAGGTCATAGAGCGTTTTTCGTAGCACGTTATGATTTATCAATAAGATCGCGCAATTATCGCCTTGGCCCGCTTCCAGAACACCTCTACAAGTAATAAGCGGTTTGAATATCTGATGAGATTTCCAGAAATATCCAAATAGGCTGGCATTTCACCTGGCACATATCTTTTTCATTTTCTATTCTAACTATTTCGCTAATTGGACCTGACGCAGCATTAAATTTAACAGTACTTCCACAGCGTAAACAATTAAAAATATATTCATACAGTGGGTAGTACAGCGCAAACACAGGTGCACTCTCTGTTCTTTTACTCTCATAGGCCGATGGGACCGGAAAATCCGACACGACCGGAGAGAGACCCGGCGCGTGACCGACGGCTTAACGTGCTCTCCGCAGCACGGCGGTGAAACACCGTCGACTTCCTAATTCTGAATTTCTTGCCCCTGGTATTCGAACCCGGGACCTCGTCGGCTGTAGTCGAACATGCTAACCTTTAGATCAACGGGGCTGTTCATATTAATACACTGCCTTAGAAGACACTTCTTTTCTACAGTCATTCGATGGAGACGTCTAGACAGAGCATAGACTTAATACAATAAACTATAATATAATATATTTATCTACTCCAGCATCGAAAAGTTCCAATTTCGAATTTGACAACTATATCGAATTGAACCCTCTTTCGTGTTTGCTTTTCATAACGATACAGTTCGTTGTATGGGAGCTGTATCGTTATGAGTCGTAGCTGTATCGATATGGTTATCTTCATAAATAGGATACTTATAGCTTAGCGGCTCTGGGTTCTGGCACTTTCCCAACCAGTCAATTGATTTGACTTTTTTATTAATTTACAAAGTAAAAAATTATAAAGACGTCCTTGTCGTAGATAAAATCTTGTATGCAACTGTACGTAATTAGTCATTTTAATTCTCGTACTATCCTATTTTGATACTCGGCAAGCCTCGTATCAAAAAACAGCACTCGAATTAAAATGACCCTCATTACGATACAGTTGCATAAATAGCTATTATGTGACAGACCAACGCTACTGGCTGGTAGGGAGGGTATCTCAGTATCTCTGACTTCTCTGAGCTGGCAGAATGATCACTAATATTATAAATGCGAAAGTTTGTTTGTTTGTTGGTTTGTCCTCCAATAAAGCCGTAACAAAGCACAGGATCGTTGTGATTTTTTGCATGGGTAAAGGACGTGGAGAGTGTCAATAGGCTACTTTTTATTCCGGACTATTAAAGAGTTGCCATGGGAATTAAAAAAATCCACTTGGACGAAGTCGAGGGCATCAGCTAGACTCCTTGTTCTGTGCTCTAGAGTTACCGATCTAAGGTAAGGTCAATTCATTTCAATTTATTTATAATATGTAGGACATACAGGTGTCTATTATGCTACGTCATATTTTGACTCGACGACCGGTTCGGAAAGAAGATTCTGCTGCGAAGAGCTGGCAAGAAACTCAGAAGTTGCTCTTTTTCTTTGGCGATAATCCTCAGAAATGAGGAATACAATAAAAAGTATGTAAAACTTCGAGATATAACACTGGCTACGTCAGTCTTAAAATGAACTAAAAACATCCAGCGAGCAAACAATAACAATCCAGCGAAAAATATTGTAAGAAAAATTTCCATTTGGAAATGAAAACAGATAAATCCTAAAGGTCGCCCATTCTGATGAACCAGGCATTATACTCGATTTGCATTAGCTTCGAAAAAAATTAAAAACGAAAAGGCGCTTTCCATGCATCTGGAGCTTAAAAGCGCTCGCACACTTTAGACATTTTGCATTAAATACTAATTTAAAAAAAAAAAACATTATCATCATCTCAAGCTTAGGAATTCGTTTAAAAAGTGTATTAGTGCGGTGTCGTGAATAAGTACTTAAGCTCACTAGTATCTAAAGTAAACGTAAAGAAAAGTAAAGTAGTAGTTTAAGTATCTAGGTCACAAAAGCGTAGTTATTGGACTGTGATTATTGATTTTGACGACCTCCGTGGCGCAGTGTGTAGCGCTGTTGCCTTAACGCGCGAAGGTCCTGGGTACGATCCCCGGCAGGGTCAATTTGGGAATTTATAATTTCTGCATTTTCCCTGGTCTGGCCTGGTGGGAGGCTTCGGCCGTGGCTAGTTACCACCCTACCGGCAAAGACGTGCCGCCAAGCGATTTAGCGTTCCGGTACGATGCCGTGTAGAAACCGAAGGGGTATGGGTTTGATATAACTACCATGCCCCTAACAGGTCAGCCCGCTACCATCTTAGACTGCATCATTACTTACCATCAGGTGAGATCGCAGTCAAGGGCTAGCTTGTAGTGGATAAAAAAAAAAACTGTAAATTAGAATATTCTAATCAATAATACTAATATTATAAATGTGAAAGTGTGTTTGTTTGCTGATTTGTTGGTTTATCCTTTAATCACGTCGCAACAGAGCAACACATCGACTTGATTTTGCATGGGCATAACTGAGAGCCTGCTGGAGAGTGACATAGGCTAGTTTTTATACCGGAAAATTAAGGATTTCCCGGGGGAAATAAAAACCTCATTCCACGCGAACGAGGTCGCGGGCATCAGATAGTTACTTATAAGTAGAAGTTTAAGCTTAATTACCTAATATTAATTATTGGCACATAGCTGTTGATGGTAGTAGACAATAAAGTTGCCATTATAATATTGTAATGGAACGTTATGGTAAGGATAAAAAATCATCATCTCAAGCTCAATGATTCTGAGGAGACTCCTGCTTCAGTGGTATCTAAGGACGGATCTCCTCTATCGGCCTCGAGACGCCCCCCGCTCTTCTTTATTCTGACGATAGCGCCATTTAGAATGCAGAACACTCTTAAATGTACAAATATTGGTTTATGATACGATAGTGTTGTATCTAATAATGCCCATAAATTTTTTTTTTATTTTTTATCCACTACAAGCTAGCCCTTGACTGCGATCACACCTGATGGTAAGTGATGATGCAGTCTAAGATGGTAGCGGGCTAACCTGTTAGGGGCATGGCAGTTATATCAAACCCACACCCCTTCGGTTTCTACACGGCACGTCTTTGCCGGTAGGGTGGTAACTAGCCACGGCCGAAGCCTCCCACCAGGCCAGACCAGGGAAAATTCAGAAATTATAAATTCCTAAATTGACCCTGCCGGGGATCGGACCCGAGACCTCCGCACGTTAAGGCAACAGCGCTACACACTGCGCCACGGAGGTCGTCAAATATGCTATATATTAACCCGAAAAATTATGGAGTTCCCCTGGGAATTTAAAAAACTTATTACACGCGGACGAAGTCGACGACGCGGGCAACTGCTAGTAATAGTATAAAGTAAAGCAATTTTCTATATGAGACGAAAATTACTGTGGCACGTCTTCGTGCATCATATACTAATATTATAAATACGAAAGTGTGTTTGTTTGTTGGTCTGTCCTTCAATCACGCCGCAACAGAGCAATGGATCGGCGTGATTTTTGGTATGGGTATAGTTGAGGACCTGGAGAGTGACATAGGCTACTTTTTATCCTGGAAAATTAAGGAGTTCCCGCCGGAATCAAAAAAATTTAAACCACGCGGACGAAGTCGCGGGCATCTGCTAGTTGTCTATAATAGTTACTATCATCAAGGAAAGCGACAGAACAAAAGTCTCAAAACAAAAAGTAGTCCGCGTATTCTGACCCTAACATAAAAGTTTTTAATTAAATCGCCTAGAGATGTGAGTTATTATGCCAATTTGCTGACTTTTTAACGGCCTGACGTAGAAAAGAAATGTTATGACGCCTCGCGCTCTTTTACTGCGCAAAAATATTCTATGAGCTAAAAATGGAGGGGAAATAATATCACTCTGGAATTTAGATTGTTAACGTTTTATGCCTCGAAAAATATGACATGAATATAATTCCAAAATATACCTTAAAGAAATATGTTGGTTGCAGTCAAGATTTTTTAGCTGGGAGATATCACGACATAAATAACAGAAAAAATTGATCCATGCAAAGACTTTACTCAAAAGCAAACGTTTTTTATAGTATTTTTTTGGAATCCATGCCAAAATATTGCACTTAATGATCGTTTAACTAAAATAGAGTTATGGTACAGTACCCGGCAATAAATATTGCACATCGACCTTTGGAAAGAGACAATCGGTTATTTATCGGTTACCATAGTAAAATAAATTTTTTTTTTTTTTTTTTTAAATATACATATAGGCTAGCGCTTGGCTGCAATCAGACTTGCATGCAAGAGGTGATGCAGCCTAAGGAGCGCGCTTGCCTAGAAGATGCCTATTCACTCTTGATTTGAAGGAAATAAATCAAAGTACGTGGAACTAACTTTTAAGAAATCTTTTGGTTATTTGAATGCATATTTTTAAGTAAAGCAATTTTTTATTGCTGGACTGTTCTACCATGGACTGAAGTAGGTACTTAGTATCCTTGGAATTTTCGGCTCCAATGACAATACTGTCCATTGCCACTTATGATTGTTTTTGTACAAAAAAAGACAACGGATAGGACCTGACTAGTCCGTGGTGTCATTTGTCAGGACTATAAATTGGACTTTGACTGTGATCTCACCTGATGGTAAGTGATGATGCAGTCAAAGATGGTAGCGGGCTAACCTGTTAGGGGTACGACAGATATATTATTAAGCATATACCCCCAATCCGTTTCTACACGGCATCGTACCGGAACGCTAAATGTCATGCCGGTATGCCTTTTCCCAATTTGACCCTACCGGGAATCGAACCCGGCACTTCCCACTATAAGACCCCTGACACCGCTCACCACTGCACCAGGAGGTTGTCAGTCTATGTGAAAAACCCGCTTTGTAGCGGAAAAATTGTCGTGTTGTGGAAGTTTGTGCATCTACATATTACAGTAGCGCGAACGCGGACTTTTTGCCCACCAGACAATATTTTTTGTCTCTAGTGTGGGTTTGTCCTAAGCTGGATTTGAAGTTAGTTCATAAACTTTATTACATATTTTTAAGTAAGTTAGGCGCGCTAATGTGTGCAGTTTCAAGTTACGCCAAACAAAGATACCGTACAATATAATATACAAAGTAAAATAAAATAACATTGTAGAGGCGTAGAGCACAGTAGCAGTAAAGTCGCACTGCGGCGTAACTATCGACGATATCGGAATCAAAAACCATCAATCCACCCAGAAGTCGGGGACATCATCTAGTAAAAATTATATTCAGAAACGTATATACCAGTGGCCGTATTAATAAAACACGGGCCAGGAAACCATTGGATCCCAGGCCGGTCCACTTTGGAATGTAACGTACCGTAAAAAGGACATGCAAAAGTACCATAACCGTGGAGTGTAAGCATAATGCCCTCTTCACACGACACGTGACGAGCAGGGTCACGGTCCCTGGAATTATATATGAGACATTTATTCACTTGAGTTGAAGGATAAAGGCTGCTCTAGGTACACATGGAATGTTAGCACGTGTGGGCGAGTCTTATATTTTATCCAACCATTTATTTTGCTTTTGGCAGCTCGGTTCAATGATGTTTTAATGCGTTACTGATTCGATTTTTGACTACAATTGACATTTTTTATGAAGAAGTTTTAATCGATTTGACACATTGATATTTATCTTTGCTCAACATTTTTAAAAATGTTTTATAAACATACCCAAATTGATACCCGTAAATACCCGTTTAAATGACTGAGTATATTAATGTATGTATTAAAATAAATCATTTATATACAACAGTACAGTAAATGTACATGAATCCGTCAGGTCATAGAAACCATCCATCTCCAAAGATGTAGTGCTTAAAGGACTATCAAGAAAGCTAGTGTTGAAGCTCCGTGACTATTTTGAAAACTAGTCTACGAGTTACGAAATATCGGATAAAAGGGCACGTCGCATCACTATTGTAAAAAACTATACTATGCGTCTATGGAGTATTGCATTTTTTTGACAATGATTGCCTGTCAATAATAATGACACTTCATAGGCGTGCTTATATCAAAACTAAAATAAATGGTTGGACAAATATAATTGTTGTTTTTGAAACGTGTACTAAAACTGTTAGAACTATTAGAAAAATAATACCTTGTGGTTTTGCCTCTTTATATATTATCTTGATTGAAAATTTTTGATGTTTTTTCTATATCTATACTCTAATATTATAAAGAGTTAAAGTTTGTGAGTTTGTGACGTTGTAGGGCTGGATCTACTGAACCGATTTTGAAAATTCTGGTACCAATAGAAAGCCACATAATTTGTGAGTGTCATAGGCTTATAATTAACCCGAAAAATTAGGGAGTTCCCGTGGGAATTTAAAATAAACATTTCACGCGGATGAACACGCGGGCATCTGCTAGTTATTCATAAAATAGCAGTATATGATGTCCGCGACTTCGCGTCGTCAGAGTGAATTAGGGTTTTAAAAATTCCCGCGAGATCTCTCCATTCCCCGGGATGACTTTTGTACCTCGTAAAAATCGGTCAGCAGGCAGACAGACACATTTATAAAATTTGTAGGTATTCGTATGGATTAAGCCGACGGGGCACATATTTCAAAGAACCGATAGTCGTTGGGGTGATGGGGTCCCAATTTGCTGGAATGGCGACCTTGCACTGGAAAGCGCATCGTTGGCAGACCCCCACTCCTAAAACTAGAAGTAAAAATAGAAAATTCTTTCCAATAAAGCGACTTCCAACGCTACTGTAAAGTAAAAAATAATTTTGATTTCTACCCACTATGTTGAAGTCGGGCGGGAGCAAAGTTGACGCATCAGGCTCGCCCGACTTCAACATAGTGGGTAGAAATAAAATTTTTTTTTTCTTTACAGTGATGGCGTTGGAAGTTGGTTTTTGGGAAAGAATTTTTATCGTCGTATCGCTCTTGTTAGAGTGGTCCATCCGTATCCACTCTTCTCTGATGGCTGCCTTCCGATTGCATTCGTGTAAGGGGTAGTAGTGAATAGACCCTCCTAAATTGGTTTGTCGCAGTATGCTAATATCGTCAGAACCAATCTAATTTTCTCATACAAAGTATCCGAGCGTCTTTCCTCCTCAAGATTGCTAGAGAGGCATCCCAAGTAGTCCAATAATTGCAGTCTTTGGCATAACCCGTAGCCGCTCGAGAGAATTTCAGTTTTGAACTAATTATAAGCTTTGATAGAGTCTTAAGAGAAAATTGAAACGTATCCAAGTGCTTCGTTCGGTTAGAATTTCTGAAAATCCGTTCTTAAGGCGAAAATATCTCAGTCGACATAGTTTGCTGTCGCCTTTGTTATAGGTTTTTGAAACGTATATCATACTTGCTGATGTCCACGACTTCGTCCACGTGAATTGAGCTTTTTTTTCCCGCGGGCACTTTTTAACTTTCCGGGATAAAATTTATTCCAGACTATAACGTATCTCGGTGCCAATTTCATCCAGATCCGTTTATCCGTTCTGGCGTGATTGAGTAACAAACATCCATCCACCCATCCATCCAAACTTTCGCATTTATAATATTAGTATAGAAGAATAAAGAAAGATCCACGCGTTCAAAGTCACGGGCATAAGCTAGTAAAATAAAGATCCTTTTCACATTCAAAGTTGGGGTAATCTTTCATCACACTATAATTTGATCCTTGGCCGAAGGACGGCATTCATATTATACCTACGTTGGATAACAATGGACCTTTTTTACGTCGCACACCAAATTGAATATTTTCCCATATATGACAGCATATTCGAGAACCCAATATCATCGTTATCCCGGATTTGTACTACTATCATACTTAAATCCAAAATCTATAATGCTAGACCGGTATCTGGGTAGCAAATTTGTTTACGGACTCTATATTTGAGAGAGAATTCCGATTGAAAAAGTTTACGCCATCCATTGCAAATTTAACACTACATGCCGGACAAATAATTGGAACTAAAACAGCAATGGATACTGAACATTGGGTTGAGAGTCGTTGGAGGTGTGTACGTGTGTACCCAGCAGAGCAGGTCCACAGATCGCGCCTACAATGCACGTTGTTTATCCGCTAGGGTGCGGGGGGCGGGCGGCGTGCGGGGGGCAGGGCAGGGGCTCCTGGCCGGGCCCAGTAGAGTCAGTCTGTAGCCGCCCTCCGTCGCAGTTGCACGCGCTCGCGAGTGCATCAGTGCCCTCTCGAATAACACCCGACCTTCAATCCGAAAGAACGAGACAACTATATACAGGTGAGTCCGAACTCAGATTTAATTGGAATCGGAAAAAAAATACACTAATTTTTTTCGCAACATCCTGTACTTACACGTCATTATGTAACAAAAGTTTAACAACGAATAAAAATTAGCTTCTACAGCTTATCGGAACTTATTGGACTAAAAAATTTTAGTCGCTACGCGTGCTACGCTGCTACGAGATTAGTTCGTAGCCGCGTAGGCGATCGTCTAGCGTAGTGGGTACCCCGAAACGTTGAGGTTTGCAGGGAATCGTAAGAACTTAGTATTAAGTGAGATTTGGTATAGCGTCTGAAGATTTCAGGGTCAACACAAGGACATTTTTTTTTTGGAGGACAGCTTGGCTTTGGACTGCAACTCGTTTGTTTAATTTCGGAAACTATTTACTTAATATCTATTCTATGTTAATAATATTTTCTAAATTATGTTACAACACTTTCTCCGATAGTTATAATCAATTCAATGGTAATTCTGAAAATGGGCGATGCGTATGGTATAAGAGTGCAATGCGTGATATATATATATATATTTACTAATCTTTAAAACTTTATTATGTATATTGTTTACTATGCAAAAAAATAATAAGGAAGCTATTTACAGAGTATGGTAACGTGGCTGAAGCTTCATTTTAATTTAAAAAAACAACGGGATACGAACAGACAAAGAGGTAGGGCCTGGTGGCTTGAAATACTATATCGTATTAGTTCTGCGAGGTCCCAGCAACGAACTTTAACATCAACAAAGTCATCACTTCAACCCATATACCGGGTACGAGTTAGTATGAGTAGAGTCTGGCCACAGTCCACCACGCTGGCAAAGCGCAGATTTATCAGAGTTCACACACCTTTGTGAGGAGCTCTCGGGTATGCACGTTTCCTCATACATTACGTATAACTCCGAAAACTAAGTGGTGCGTGCCAGGGGATCGAAACCCCGACCATCTGAATAGGAAGCCGTGTGCCTAAATCACTAGGCTATTATGAAATTTCAACAGAGTCAAAGATATCCGAGTGATATAGTTATTTTGCGGGCATATAACTATGCGAAAAATCACATAGAGCCATTGCGGCGTAATTGTAGGTCAAACCAACAAATAAATAGTTTCGTTTTGTAATATGGCCTGGGGGATTACTACCATATCTTAAGCAGTATTATTTCAAAATGACAGTTTTATTTCAGGTACATTGACGGCCGTAAAATAAAAATTATGACTGGAAATTCTCAGTGCTAGCCTAGATTTGGGAAGTTGGCGGTGTTTCACCCTCGTGCCTCGGAGAGCACGTTAAGCCGTCGGTCCTGCGCCTGACCTCTCACCGGTCGTGTCGGATTTTCCGTCCCATCGGGCTATGAGAGTAAAGGAACAGAGAGTGCACCTGTGTTTACGCATACACTTGTGCACTACAATATCTCCCGCGTAGATGGCTAATCTCTCTGGGGATTAGCCGCCGTGGCCGAAATTCGGTCGGGAAGACATTATTAATATGGGTTGCCACACCGTCAACTAGTTCTGAAATAAATAAATAAAAACCCACCATGAAAAATACCCCGTGCCTCGGAGGGCACGTTAAGCCGTCGGTCCCGGTTATTGTCATGACCATGGTAATAGTCGTTAAAGCCCGCCAACCCGCATTGGAGCAGCGTGGTGGGTTTAAGTTCTACTTCCTTCTCTCCTATGAGAGTGGAGGCTTGTGCCCAGTAGTGGGACGTTAATGGGCTGTAGTGGTGGTGGTGGTGGTGGTGAGAAATATCCCATATATTCTAATTGCAATGATCATAGTTAACATTACCTCGACCTTGTTCGGAAGCGCCTTACGCCCTCCTTTGTCCGCCAGGCAACGACAGTGATTGAACGGTCAACATGTAAACATATTATAAGGTTCTATCGATCCGATTCTTTTATAGCGCTTTTAAGGTGAACACAGATTGGTCCACGTACGTAACGTATTCAATGTAACGTTTTTTATGGTTGCCAAAAGGATTTGTGAAATGGTGATAATTAAAAAAAAACCCGGCTGAGTTTGCTGTAGGCTCTTAGGACTCAGTCTAGGGAACGCTTGGAACCCTCATAGCATTTTATTTAACATATCGATTTAATTATAACCATCGCGTCTCATATTTTATTGACATATAATTTTAGTATGATTGACATTCAAAAAGTATACAGTGTATATGTACCAATTATGAATAAACATATTTTGAATTTTTGACAATTCTTTTGACAACCAAATAAACGTCTCGCTGCACTGGTTCGGTAACATCACCAAACTTGCGAGGAAAACTTGAAGGATGCTTGCCCAGACAGAGGGAAGAGTGACATGCACATGATAAGCCAGCAATGGAAAGCTTTATAAACAAGCTATGACTAAGTAATTAATTAAATAAGAAAACACTATTGCTCTGCCAATTTCTTTTTTAACTTTATCACATCTATTCTTGCTTCGAAAACGGATTTTGGTTTTGGCCTATAACGGAAGAGTGTTTACCAGACAGAGGCCCAAATAGGGATGATGACAATTCAATCAAATCAGCAACTCTTTATCAAAGTTAAAAACGCACTTCTAGTATGGAAGTCGTATGAAATTAATAGTTGTGAGTTTGTGACGTCATCAAGTTTCAACGCACTTTTTTTCTTTAATCTATATTTTAAAATGGTTATTGAACTTAAAACTAAACGAGGACGTGAATCTTAGGTCTTTTGGAAGACCTTATATTTTATAAATAATCAGTTAGAAATAATTTATTTTTGATATAGGCATCGCCCTATTGTCTAAGAAAATCGTTATCAATTGAGAGGTTTAAATTTATTACTCAAACTGTTTAGGGAGCTCATACATACTTTTTGACGTGCAGGCATCTATGAACTCCTTAAGGCCCTGTGTAGCGTAAAAGGGGGTTTATAAAAGCAGTGTATCCGTCAAACGGTGACATAATGTATGTTTGTAAAAATAATGTGCTGTTTTCAAGCCCTTTGAGCAGCCATTGACGCTTCTCAAAACACAATTTAAAAAAAATCTCTGCATAGAAATTTATTTTAAACATACCTCTTAATTTACCTTTTAAAGCAATTTTTCTCCTTATTGAAACAAATAATTAGCTTTAGATAAGATAAAATTCATATTTCTAAATCTAACACATTGTCGGATTCATTTGTATTGAAAAGTAAATATTAATTTTTTTACAAATTATTTCATGCATTTTTTGCGACATGCGCTTGCTCGATTTCACAAACGATTACGATTTCCTTACACAATCGGGGGTTGATTGCAATCGTTATACTCATAATAATTCTTACGTAATAAGGGGGCTGATTATAAAAATGGGTTCCAATCCGATCCGTCTATATGCGTCGGCCCTAAGAGCTTCGGTCAATGCCACTTGGCATCCACCACCACTGCAGCCCATTAACGTCCCACTGCTGGGCACAGGCCTCCACTCTCTTAGGAGAGAAGGAATTAGAGATTACACCCACCACGCTGCCCCAATGTGGGTTGGCGGGCTTTGACGACTATTATCATATGAGTGATAATAACCGGGACCGACGGCTCTCCGAACTCCGAAGCACGGGGGTGAAACACCGCCAACTTCCTAACTCCGGACTAGTACTGGGAATTTCTATACTTAATTAGTTCCACGTACCATCATATTATTGCAATTATACGATGTCGTGCAACTATGTATGTTTTTCGAAAAATAGAGCCATAAAAATCGTTCAATACGCCCTGTGATGGACGTTAAGTGTAAGTATTTAAATAATGAGGTGTTAAATACATACTTAATGTACTTTACAACCTTATGTGTATCACGGCATACTATAGTAGGTAGCACGCAACCTGCCATACGCTAATATGATCCGACGTGTTTTCATTTTCACACGGTACGGTTTGTTTGTTTTGTTTTAAATTCTTTTAAAACTTTTTTTTTATCGTTTACAAGTTAGCGCTTGATTGCGATCTCACCTGATGGTAAGTGATGATGCAGTCTAAGATGGTAGCGGCTAACCTGTTAGGGGCATGACAGTTGTATTAAACCCATAAAGTCAGAAGGTCATTCGTGGGAATGGGCATTATTTTCTATAACAAAGTTCCACAACCTATTTTGGACTTGCCAATAAATAAATTTAAGAAATCCATTAAAAGTATGCTCCTGAAAAAAGCTTATTATACTGTTGAAGATTATGTAAATGATAGAGGAGCATGGATTTGATCGCTCCAGCAATGCTGGGGACAGCGGTTACTTATTATAAATTAGTGTTTGAATATTAGTATTCAATTCGATGCTTTGATACGGGTAGACTGAGTATGTCACGCTCTCTTTAAACATTTCTGTGGTGGTGTCGTGTGGTGCGGGTTGTTACGTTCCCTCAAATATGGTCGAGCGAAGCAATGGCTGGATCATGCGTCATGCTCGTGAACGGGTGCCACCGGCGGGAATGGGGCTACTTTCTGTCTGCCCGTCTTTGACATGAATTGAATAAACAAATTTAAGAAATCCATTAAAAGTATGCTCCTGAAAAAAGCTTATTATACTGTTGAAGATTATGTAAATGATAGAGGAGCATGGATTTGATCGCTCCAACAATGCTGGGGACAGCGGTTACTTATGTACACATTGATATAGTAATTGTAAATGAATTATTTAAAAAGAGCAACCACCGAGTTTCTTGCTGGTTCTTCTCGGTAGGAATGGCATTCCGAACCAGTGGTAGATTCACTTGACGATTCAAAAGTACTTGTAAAAGTTTATTTGAATAAAAAAATATTTGATTTGATTTGATTTGATACATATTCGGTTTCTACACGACATCGTACCGGAACGTATTCCGCGCGGACGAAGTCGCGGGCATCAGCTAGTACTTAATATTTAGATAGTAATGTAGGTCAAATATTATATCAACGGCTTTCGCGACTTTAATTTTTCGTTACTTTATTAATTTTGTTTATCTCTTTTTAGTCATTCTGGTTTTGAGAAAAACAACAATTTTCAGCTACAAGAAATAACTCGATTTTACTGTATAAAACAAGTTTTTTTATGTTACCCATTTTGCAGACAACCTCTCTAAAAAGAGCTATATTAATTTGTAAGTCTGCAGTATCATTGTTTGCTTAAAAGTAAAAACTTAGGACCAGTGGCGTGCACAGGGTATGAAGCTAGGGTAGGCATTATGGTATTTACTGACTTTCTGGATAAAAAAATGAGCATTGACGTATTTCCACTTGGGTACGCAGTTCTTTTCTGCCTCTATGAACTGCACACCACTGCTTAGGACCCATTACACCTCTATTAAATATATCACTTTAATTTTTATCAACAGTCTGTGAAACGTCGATTCGATTAAATAAATTTGAATTTCATACATGTCTGTTTTAATTTTCTTTCAAGTCTACATCTATAGCTATGACAAACGATTCGTCCTCCCAATGGGCAATGGAAACACTCATTACATTTACAAACATAGAAATTATTATTAATGACCATTCAGGGCTTTAGGGATATTAATGATACTTCAAAACTATTGGTAATGGTTATTATTTATTACATTTGGTCAGCAAATATATGAAAGTCACTAATTTAGTAACTATAACATTCTTGGTTAAGTCCAAGTTGTAATAAGATCTTTCATTAATTTATTTGGGTAGTTTAGGACCAAACGATTTTCTCTGAAATATTGAGTTTGGCGGATATCTAATATGTTTGCGTCATCTTTAAATCATCATACTTCATACTAATATTATAAATGCGAAAGTGTGTTTGTTTGTTGGTTTGTTGGTTTATTGGTTTGTTGGATTGTTGGTTTGTCCTTCAATCACGCCGCAACAGAGCAACGGATCGACGTGATTTAGGCATGGGTATAGTTGAGGACCTGGAGAGTGACATAGACTACTCTTTATACCGGAAAATTAAGGAGTTCCCGTGGGAATAAAATTAACCTAAACCAGGCGGACGAAGTCGCGTGAATCAGCTAGTGAGTTATAAAAGCCCATTTTATCTTATTTTATTCCACTACAAGCTTGCATATGAATGCAATATCACCTGGTAGTAAGTGATGATGAGAGGGTAACGGGCTCACCTTGAGGTATGGCAGTTATATTAAACCCATATGCTTAATCGGTTTGAAATCGTCCTGGAACGCTCAATCCCTTGGCGGCACGCCTTGCTGGTAGGGTGGTAACAAGCCACGGCCGAAGCCTCCAACCAGACCAACCCATAGGAAATTTAGAATCTATAAATTCCCAAATTGACCCTACTATCGATCCCGAGACCTCTAGCTTATAAAATCACCTCACTCACTCACTGCAACTTTGTTTTAAATATGTTTTCGAACATTTAATGAAATCAATTACGTAACGTAATATCAAGCTTTATTTATAGCAGTTAGTATTCATAAGGAATCGACTGTTTATACCAAAGCCAGTCGGGGTTATATTCGTAACCGCCCACGCTGGTTTATTTCAGACTCGGCCCACGCATTCGTTGAACACGTGGTCTGGCGTGACGCAGATTCTACTATTTCATACTAGCCTCCTACTAGCCTCCTTTTTAAATACATAAACAATGAAGTACCTCCTGAAATTTATGATCCTTATGATATAATAATGTTACTCCTAATAGATACTATTGCAGTGCCACCCTTGTAAATATGTATTTGTAAACCAAATGTATGTTCCAAATAAAGGTTTTTTTTATTTTGATTTTGATATGATAAATACCTACGAAGTTTTAGAATAACAATACACCGGTGTAGGCGTCAAGCTTTTATGACCTTGTTTCGGCGCATTATTATGGACTAATTATACGTCCTATTTGATTCAGATTTTGTCTGCAACGAACTTGCGTTAACTACGAAGATGCTCTCGCATCCGTTCAGGGTGCCTAATGAGAGATTTTCTTACGAAGTAAACATCGATTTGTATGGAATCGTCAAACACTTGACAGTTGGTGCTCGATCAATTCCACATAAATGGTAGTTAACGTTGTCGCGATCGAATACGTAAAAAAACTCCCACTCGGCCTATACAGCTGCGTTAAGCAGAATGGATTCGTATGCATTTTCATCTTTTTCTTTCCATACTAAATGGAAATGAATTAATTCTCCGACTGACCGCCGAGCTTCAGTTTGAAGATGTCACCACATGATGATGATACTAAATGGAGATTTTTACTTCAGCGATCGACTTTTACACGCAAAAAATAAATCTTACAATATGTACGTGTACGTTTGGGATCCCATTAGTAGTTTATCAACACTACGTTAGTACTATTAACATGTTAAATTCAGTATTTTTAGCTTAATTTTTAGGTAGGTACATCAATGACGTATCAAGGCGCACGGCAATGCGCCAGGCCTACACAAACCATTTTACGCTGTTTTTACCCATCTCATAGGTCACGTCATAGTAACATAATGAAATTTGGAACAGTCGTTAAGCTCGTATATGTGATGACAATTTATAAGTTTCAAGTATCTAAGTTAAATGGTACTTAAGAACAGAGGTTCGAAAATTACCTAAAATGGGCCTACTCACTTATCAAAATTATTAAGCACTTCCCTTGTGCTAGAAAGTTGAAATTATGTAGGATGAAGCGTTTCAGTGTGTAAATAAAGGTAAATCGAAAGAGATCCAAGAGTTGAACTACACTCAGGTTAAGAACTAAAAAGTTAATTAACCTGTCTGATCCACCACTACGAAAAAACTACTTAAAAGATTTTAATTTTCTAATTTTTAAGTTGTTCATCAAAATGTATTTCGGATATTTAGAGCTAAGAGACATCTCGGTCTTTGTTTCATCAAAATCGGTGCACTATTTACGGAGATATGGACTTTTAAATATTTCTTGCAAGGGGTCATCTTCGGAGGATTTTATCTAGTCAGCATTGGCGATTCAGAATCTATTGAATTCTGATGGTATTGATTTTGAAATACTTACTCACAAAATAATAATGAGTACCCAGGAAAATCATTATAATGTGAAATTATATGGCCAACTTCCTATCAAAAATATTGGCCAATTAAAGTAGTGAAATCAAAATTATGACCTATTCTAGGCTAGGCATTTACTGGATTGGCGATATTTTGAGTCCTCGTTATTTAAAGGCATAAAAATTACGCATAGCCAACAAAAGCCTAGCAAAGAACTTGGTCATAATTTTGATCTCAGTAGGTACTTTAATTAGCCAATATTTTTGATAGGAAGTTGCCCATATATTAATTTTACATAACAATGCGTTTTCTGGGATTTCTTCTTTCTTTCTTCTCTATTATATTACTTGAGTGTTGAAATCTAATCTAATTTAATAATCACGTGAGACGAGTAAGTAACCGCAAAAAAAAGATTACATCCCTAACAAAACAAATAAACTCGTTAGACAAAACCACTCGTAAGTCAATTAAGCGCGATGTTATTCGGTTAGAACCGTAATAGTTACAATGTTACCAGTTTCATTATGCTTTGCGGGTTTGTACGAGCGAAATTTACGTGAATCTGCGATGAACACGTCATATTCGCATACTTAGGCTAACTACCATCGCTTTAAGCAGAATTATTTCTGTGTGTTGTGTATTATTTTAAAATTTACGTTTTATATGACGTACCTACCTTGACGTCGCTAAAATAAGGACACTCAAATTCTGCAATAAAAGCGTTAATAAAATTAAAATAATACTGCTTTAAGCCTCTAAACCGAGATAGTCGACTGATTGCGAGCGATACAAAGCTTGTTTGTTTGTTTCTTTTTGAAGTGAAACTTCTTTCAAATCGTTCTGAATTGAAAATTCAATGAAACTGCACACACACTTTTTTCTATAATACTAAATTATTTTGACCCTACTGAAACACCAGATAACAATCACAGGTGATTTTAATCAAGAAGTAAGAAAGAAAAAGATTACATCACGAGAGTAAAATAAATAAACTCGTCAAACAAAACAGCTCGTAAGCCAATTGCGCGCGGTGTTATTCAGTTAGGAGCGTAATGGGGACGAATAGTTGTAACGCTATCTGCAATTGCTTCCCGACAGCTCTGGATGATGTGTTACGAACGAGAACACTGAATAAATCGTATGGTAGCAGCATACTTAATATTATAAATGCGAAAGTGTGTTTGTTTGTTGTTTTATTGGTTTGTCCATCAACCACGCCACAACAAAGCAACGGATCGACTTCATTTTTGGCATGGGTATAGTTGAGGCCTGGAGAGTGATATATGCTACCATTTATCCCGGACGTCACTAAACAAAGGACTGTAATTCTGAAACAAGATCGTTAAAAATATTAAAATAATACTGCTTTATTACATGTAAAAGAACTAGTGTATTTAACAATCCTGTGAGATCTTAATCAAGAAGTAAGCAAGAAAAAGATTAAATCACGAGAGTAAAACAAATAAACTCGTCAAACAAAACCGCTCGTAAGCCAATTACGCGCGGTGTTATTCAGTTAGGAGCGTAATGGGGACAAATTGTTGTAACGCTATCTGCAATTGCTTCCCGACAACTCTGGCTGATGTGTTGCGAACGAGAACACTGAATAAATCGTACGGTAGCAATCATGACGAAGTTTTTTTTTGTAGTGATATCTATTTTTACCCAAATCGGTAAATGAATGGGTGACCGAATTTGGTCTTTTCGTTTCCTCCGTGCCTCGGTGCCCAATATTATCTATAACTAACATCCAATATAATTGTTAGTTATCTAGTACTCCTAGTTGCATGAGTTGTATGCGGAAGGATCTATGAACCCACCGCGTTATTATCCCAAATGGAATGGGGTCACGACCCTCAGCAATAAGGAATACGACGCAAAGAGAGATCTATTTGTACCTACTAGCTGTTGTCTAAAGATGATGCCAGCGAAAAACTCTTTAATTTCACTGTCCAGTTGTTTAACTACATCGTCGTCTCAACCAAAAGAAATCCACAATTGTAGCAAAGTTCTCTTGTATCTCCACATAATATAAGCATATAATAAAAGCACCATACAAGCACCATGGGACAAGCACATTTATTATTTAGTAAATAATTAAATCCATGTAAAAAATCACGTCAATCTGTTTTTTTGTTTCTCCGCAACGCGAGAGTACGATTGGAAGCTAAACCAAAAATGGGTTAACGATCATGCCTTAGGGCCTGCGCAGACCGGAACGCTGAGATAAGGTGAGTGGCAATGAATGCCGTTAGGGCGAAAACACACTACGGACAGGAAAAGACGAAACGTTTTTTTAATTTTTATTGCGAAATAGGCTTGCGTTTGATGAGATGCTTAGTGCAAAGCAATAAAATAAATTATAAATTAAATGCAATGATGAGGTATACGTCTATACGTCCGCATGAAGCGGTCGCATCGTATGGGATACACGTTTTCTCCTGTTGCGGTAGTTTGTGCTACGCTTTTACGGTTCATCTGATCGTCGACCGACCGTGGCTAGTTACCACTTACCATCAGGTGAGATATCAGTCAAGCGTTAGCCATTGTTGTGGAATACAAAAAAAATGGCAGTCATAGGGATTGCCGATGGAAGTGAAAACGATTTATTTTTTAATTTTATTTTAATTAAAATTATTAAAATATAAACCTTAACACTAAGGGATTAGAGTATAATTTCAAATATTGTATATTTATATGTTCGCGAGCATGTCGCTGTTCGCAAGCATGTCACGGTGACGCGAATCTACATTTTTACCCCCTACCAAGAAGTGCTCAACACGCCTAAAGAAGTTTTCACTTCAAAAAATTAAAACCCTAAATCCACGCGGGCAAAGTCGCGGATTAGGTAGTATGAAAGAAATTCATTTGCAATAATGCTCCGTAATATATGCAACTGTTAATAAATTATCCATAATCCTTCGTCTAAATCACAAAGGCGATGTTTCAGCCTCGTGTCAGCGACAGTACCGCAATTCGCCGTGATACATAGCTAAACATTCTGTGAGAGCGTTTAGGGAAATCGTCGTTAAAGTTTGGCTGAGCACTTGATTACTCAAGTGTCCCCTTGTGTTCTGTGGGAATTTATAATATGTAGTTGGTAACTATAATTAATTAACAGGTGCGAGATAACATAAATACTTGTAATATATATGTCACCGTAAGATTGTAAAAACCGATAGATTATAATCTAACTAGTGAAATTGTAAACTGTCGACAGATTGTAAACAGTTCAATGTTCGGAGTGTCAATTTTTTAAATATTCATAGTATTTACGTTTTCTTGTCTCTTTTTTGTAGGTTAGGTTAGGGTTCGACATAAATAATTAGGTAGTTATTTAATATCACTTAGGTTTAATCGGGTTAATATACCTAACAGATTACAATCTACCGAAAAATAATGCGTTAAATTGTAATCTGCCGACAGTTTACAATTTCGCTAGTTAGATTACAATCTAACGGTTTTTGCAATCTTACGGTGACATATACAATTACTAGCTAAAGCTCGCGACTTCTAAAAGGTACAATTGAGTATAAATTAGTATTCAGTAGTTATAGTAAGGGCGTTCTTACATGTACTCCATGTAAGAAAAAGTTCTTACGAGACATTTCATCACGGTATTTTGCCAATATTTAGATAAACTTCTTATTACTTTAGTAAAAGTGCTAAATAAATCAAAAAGAAATGTAACCGTGTGACAGTCTTTAAAACAGCAGGGCGACCGCGTATCTTTTGCATCAATCATTGATACATCGCAATCACCTCTGATTGGCTGAATTTATGGTATTCTTACTGCGTCAATGGATTTCATCCAATAGTGGAAGAGTGTTAACCAATCAGAGGTGATTGCGATGTATCAATGATTGATGCAAAAGATACGCGGTCCCCCTGCTAGGGCCATGCTGCCAACGCGCGATATTACTCAAAATGACCAGTTTGATATCACGTACCTTGAAGTTCCTAAGTTAGGCTGAACACTTGATTACTCAAGTGTCCCCCGGTGTTCTATGGGAATTTATAATAGTTGCTAACTGTTATTAATTAACAGGTGCAAAATAACATAAATACTTGTAAATTGTAATACATACAATTACTAGCTAACGCCCGCGACTTCGTCCACGTGTTTTAAGTTTTTTTTGTTCCCGCGAGAACTTCTTAATTTTCCGGGATAAAACTCAACTATACCCATTCCAAAAATCACGTCAATCCGGTGCTCCGTTGTGGCGTGATTGAAGGACAAACCAACAAAGAAAAACACTTTCGCATTTATTATATTAAGTATGATTCTGTTTAATCCTGTCGTTATGAATTTTGTGTCCCGTTGTTACCCGACTGCGGAACGCACAGAGTTTTTCTACGTTTTTCTATCCGATGTCTGAGACTTCATCCGAGTAAGTAAACCGGCGATGGGCTGAGACGATGATGATGTAAAGGTGCTAAAAACGAAACATACCTTATGTTAAGTGAAAATGTATATTTAGTGAGAAATGACGTCATTGTTAAAGTTAGGCTAAGCACTTGTCTACTCAAGTGTCCCCTATATGGGAATTCATAATTGTTGCTGTCATTAATTAACAGGTGCTGGATTATAGTACAATGTACACACATTATGTTCAGTGAGAACGTATATATGGAGGTCGAGTGTCCCCTTGTGCTCTGTGGGAATTGATAATTATTAGTTATTGTCATTAGCTACTCAACAGGGTGCTTGAATTGCAAACGAAGATAATTGAAGTGAAAACTTCTTTAGGCGCGTTGAGAACTTTTTGGTAGGGGGTAAAAATGTAGATTCGCGTGACCGTGACCGACATGCTCGCGAACATATAAATATACTACATTCGAAATTAAACTTTAATGCGTTATTGTTAAGGTTTACATTATTATAACTTTAATTAAATAAAATCTTTTTCACTTCTATCGTCAGTCCCTATGACTACCAATTTTTTTAAACAACACGATGTCACAAATATTTGATTTAGAAAAAGACTGAGTACATGCATTTCGCTTTCACATCTGTCAACAATAATCTATTCTCCTATTTGCTCATAATTGCTTCATTATTAAAAACTAGCTGACCCGGCGAACTTCGTACCGCCTTAGTATGCAAAATTAAATGTGTATTTTTCAATATTTCTGAGAGATTTTCTTAATATTTTTTTCCGTAAGAACCTTCTCCTAATAATAACAAATACAACAAAAAAAGAATTAGTGAAATCGGTCCAGCCATTCACGCGTGATGCCGTGACCAAGGAAAACGGGTTTCATTTTTATATATATAGACAAACAATACGTAGGTACATTGGCTCTTTTAAAGGTGCACGTCAGCAATTTCCAGAAAAAGTCCGGAGGACGATAATAAGGTGTTTTATAATGTACATTTCTTTATTTGAGACATTCTTGGCCTACGGTTGAGATATTACTTTTAAGAGGATCGGCGTGCGGTCGGTCACAATTATAAAGCGCAACAACACACATTTGTGTCAGGACAGGTTTACGTCGGGTTTAATTCCTTGTATTTCAATGACCGCATGCGACACTACTTTCTGTCACCAGCCGCAACTGCTTGCCGCCGGTCTAGTCCCCACTTGAGATGCACGGAGCGGTGCGACACGAAGCGGCCAAATTTTTTGAAGTGTTAAGTTCTTTAGGCGCGTTGAGCACTTTTTGGTAGGGAGGGATTCGCAGCGACCTTGACCGACAAGCTCGCGTGACTGACATGCTCGCGAACAGCGACTTGCTCGCGAACATTCTACTATATACTACATTCGAAGTTAAACTTTAATGCCTTAGTTTTATTAGCAGGCCCTATGACTGCCAATTTTTTGTATGAGTTTGTATGGGACCACGTCACACAGTGCATGTCTGTGCCGCGTTGCTTAAGTGAATCCAGCTCCATCCAGCCTAATGCAATGAATACTTACCGCTACGGGCTGCATCGTGCTTCTGTAGTGGGGCTGGACTTTCTAAGGTGTAATTCCGTAGCCTACTGCAGCGATGACAGCAGCAGCGGGTGACGTGACGCCGTGACGCTACGCTCTACGTGTCGCTAGCTTCCGAAGGTATTTCATAGAATTACATAAAAGCCTGTAGTGTCGCAACGAAATGGTCGCCTTCTGCTGTTACTTGCATTTGACTACGGAATCACATCTTCAGAGTATCCAAAATCATCAATTTATTCATTATAAACATATATTTA
Organism: Erebia aethiops; assembly: GCA_923060345.2. Classification (NCBI taxonomy): domain Eukaryota; kingdom Metazoa; phylum Arthropoda; class Insecta; order Lepidoptera; family Nymphalidae; genus Erebia; species Erebia aethiops. The sequence continues at coordinate 26,359,492 of OV281084.1, read as the reverse complement.
AGGCTTAAAAGTACATTTGCAACCTTGAATCGATTACGAAACTTTGATATAAAAGCGAACTTAACCGACTTCCTACTTTCAAATTATTGTCGATGCTTATTCAAGCTATAACGGCAAAGCCATTAATTTCAATACCTTAACCCAGATATTAAGTTTACTATTCCACGATACAGATACTAGCTTCAAAAGAAACTTGACCTTTCAGCTTTCGTGAGCCGGCACGATATATCATTTGCCCTCTTCGGCACAGATAACTACAAATTTATCGCTGGCACGATACTCGGATTGGGTTTTTTAAGTTGTGTATTATTAAGTTGGCAATTTTGTTGAAGGTCATGGATCTACTTGCGAAGTATACGGAGTTATAGCTGAAGCCTGAAAGGTACTGTTAAGTATTTGTAGTTATAGTAAGGGCGTACATGCACTCCATGTAAGAAAAAAGTTCTACCGAGACATTTCATCACGATAATTTGCCAATACTTAGTTTTACTCCTTATTTACTTTAGTAAAAGTGCTAATATAGGTAAATCAATAAAAAATCTTTCCAAAAAACTGACTTCCAACGCCACTGTCGCTGAAGTCGGTTTTTTGGAAAGAATTTTTTATTTTGAACTTTTTAGTGTCAGGGTTGAGGATTTGGAGTCAGAATTTTTTATGGGACTACCTCGAGAGCTTTTTCTAAAGACTGAGAGAAAAAAAAACAAATCGGTTCAGAAACCACGGAGATATGCACCGACATACATAAAAAAAAAACGTGCCGAATTGAGAACCTCCTACTTTTTTGGAAGTCGTTTAAAAAGAAATCTACCTAACCGTGTGACAGTCTTCAAAACAGGGGCCATACTGCCAACGCTTAAAACAATACTTATGGGATATTACTCAAAATGACAGTTTGATATCACGTACCTTGAAGTTCCTAAAATAAGGATAATATGAATTCTAAAACACGAAAGACAACAATAATGAAACAATATGGCTTTAAGCGCTCGCAGTATGGCTCCTGAAAACGAGTGTTTTGTGGACGTGTGAAAAGTGTAAAGAGCAGACATTTTGAGGCCTCTGGGTTCAGGCAGCAGGCCGTCGCACTGCGGTACAGGAGGCAGCATCGCACACCGACTCCGCTCTGACAGACTGCCCCGAACTGAGACCTCGCGGTATCCATATTGTAGTTTTAACTAAATTTTGTAATATTTAACTTTTAACATTAGCGACATCTATTGACATAATTGTGAAGGTCTGTTAAAAATACTGAAGCTCATTAAAAATTAAATAATTTCGTTTCCATATAATATTTATCTAATTTTAGTATTTGTTTTTCAAGTCCAGGATATAATTCAAATAATTGATCATGTTTCAGGCTCAGCCTTTCAGAAAATTGAGAGTTCTGAGGTCAACTTTGGACGTTAGAAAATCTCCACTTTGAAAGCCCCCCATTATGTCAATTTAAGGGGAAAAATTTAAAAAAAAAATTTTGGACTCTATTCCTAATTATCTTTAAAATGATATACCACAACCCTATGTAACGCTATAAAAATATTTTACTTCGCATTCGCTTCTATGAAATAAAGATTTTTATAACTTTTTAAGCCATATTCGGCGGGAGGCCATCGGTTTACATAATATTATATTTAAATTTGAAGTAATTACGTTCAGTAATTCAGACGTTATAAGGCTTTGACAGACGGACGGACGGACGGACGGATGGAGACGGACGGACGGACAAGTGCAAATTTACACAAGTAGACTCAGAGACCTTCGCTTCGCTCGGTCAATGACAACTTTTTACACTTGTCTACTCGTGTATCATTGCACTTTTCACTACTATTTTTTCATAGTAGCGTATTACTATCTATTTTTCCCTAGCTGGAAAGTCAAATAAACCCCGAAAATGCAACCGTGTGATAGTCTTCAAAATTATAAAACAAATAACAAGTGTTTTGCATTTAAAGTGTAAAGAGCAGACAGCTGGATACAGGCCTCAGGCGGTCGTACTGTGGTACATGAGGCACCATCGCACATCGCCCGGGAATCCGCTGTGACAGACAGCTTTTTCTCAGACTAGAGCTTAAAGTTAACCCACACAGCTTTGGTTATAGGACGCCGTAAAAAGTTACAACTGTCACGTCCTCACTAGTCGCTAAATTCAAATATTCTTTGAGTTCTCACCTTGAGTATAAGTAACTTTTGAGTCTTTGACTTTTTTGATACTTCTCTACTCGTAATCCACTAGGTATATATTTCTTACTAATGTAATTTGATAGTCAAACGCCTACAATCTAGTTTTCCTTAACTACCTGAAAAGGTTAGCAAACCGCAGGATTTTAACGGCGCAGAGCTTTCAAAACGGATTGAAAGTGTTTTGTGCATGTGAAAAGTGTAAAAGAGCAGACAGTTTGAGGCCTCTGGGTTCAGGCCGCAGGCAGCGCACGCCGCAGGCCGTCGCACTGCGGTACATGAGGCACATCACACACCGCCACGTAATCCGTTCTGACACTTTTCTTTTCGTGTCTCGTTATACTCTACACTTTTATTGTTTGATACTCAAAACCTACAATTTATTTTTAACTGACTTCCAAAAAAAGGAGGGAATTTTTTAGATGTATGTACTCGTATGTCGATATCTCAGAGGTTTCTGAACCGTTTTTTTTTTAGTGAAACTTCTTTAGAATCGCTGTGATTTGAAAATTCGATGAAACAAAAAAGCGACACTAAAAAAAAAAAAACATATTCAGCCCTGCGAGAAAATGAGAAATGCAAGTTATATTAATTAATTACTTAATGACCTTAGATTATGACCAAACCGAAAACTTACTGACCATTATGAATTAAAAATAACAGTGATAATTCAAACCTTTCATACTATTCTCCTTTAAAAATATTGAAATATAACAACAAATGCAAAAAAAAAAAAAATTACCTATAAATTATAAGACACAATTAATAAATACAAACAACTTTTAAAAGATATTTCTAACTTAAACTCATACGACGACGACCTATTTATATATAAATAAACCTACCTACCTACCTACCTACCTACCTATTTATGTATAACTAGTACAACACAACAAACATACATATTATATATTCACGACATTATGCATACCTACCTGGAGGAACAAAAATAAATAAATAATAATAATAGATAACAATAATAATACCTTAAATACGGGACATACCAACGACACAATGATTAAATATTACTAAAATAAACTCCGTAATTACGTTCAAAATATAAATTAACTAAAATCTTACTTATAGTTATACACATTATAACAAGGTTCGCCATTCTACGTAAGTAACAAGTACGCTCAATGTCTCTTCTTGCAAAGTGAGTCTAATATCTACGTAAAATATCGCAATGCTCGCGTCATGTCGTGTTGCGTCGACCGAGCCAGTATTTTTTGAGAGCGGGTAGGGCATACAATTTCTTCGGCATATTCTATTTAGTGTGGAGTTTTAGCTAAGTTTTCGTGCATTTTTAGGAGTATTTATGTGGAGTAAAGTACCTATCTTAATATATAATAAACTGGATAAACTGGATAAACTAACGAGCCGCAAACCGCGATGGAAGTGGGCATGAAATCCTAGTCACAGTCAAACTAGTTAGGATTCAGACCCAGCCACCCACGCAAATGGCCAAATTATTCCGTTATAGTTTACTAGTAAGTTAAGGCGCTGTCAGCTCTTAAAATCAAAACACAAATCGAGAGGTTGGCTCTCCTCAGTCGTCACCCCTCACGTCAGTTATGCCCACTTCGGCCGGGTGGCGCTCCCGTCGCGGTTTTCATTATTTTCGCGCGCTTGTCATAGCATGTCACGGATGCCCTCGGATGACAAAACACGGTAACTCAAAATTTGTGAAATTGATAGAATAACGTAAGTGAGTAAATCACGTACCTACCAAAGTCTCTTACATGAGGTAATTGACAAAATACCTATTGTAAATCGCATATCGTGTGCAAATCCATTTTAATACTTAATATTATAAATGCGAAAGTGTGATTGTTAATTGAATTGCCCGTCAATCACGCCGCAACGGAGCAATGGTTCGACGTTATTTTTGGCGTGGGTATAGTTGAGGGAGAGTGACTTTTTATCCCGAAAAATTAAGGAGTTCCCGCGGGAATAAAAAAAACTTCAACCACGCGGACGAAGTCGCGGGCATTAGCTAGCCCAGCATACTAATATCCATACAAAATATAATAAATGCGAAAGTGTGTCTGTCTGTCTGCTACGCTTGCACGGCCCAACTACTCAAACGATTTTGATGAAATTTGGTACAAAGATAGATTACATCCCGGAGAAGGACATAGGCTACCCGGAACCATTATCCTGGAAAATTAAACAGTTACCGCGGGAGTCAAAAAATCTTAATCCATGTGGACGAAGTCGAGGGCATCATCTAGAGTTACATAAGTATCTTATTTACATAAACTACTTACGTGAGTTAATTACAAGTATAATTGTGGCATAAATCAATATCATACGTATATACAATGTACTTACCGACTAAGAGTCTGATATTCATTTTTTGTCAGAAACAAGAAATACAGATGTTATTTCAAAAATTTAAATAGCAAAAAGATGTTGGAAATTGATCATTGAAATCAATTTCTAGTCTTTTGCAGACATATAGTATTATTTACAGTGTTTGAAAAATACTCAAAAATAAAAAACGAAGAAAATCATACAATTTTGGTGTCATGATTTTTTATCTTTACATACAGAATTATCTATATGGTAGAACTTCGTAAGAGCCAAAACCGCAAATTAGCCAATTTATGTAAAATTTCAAATTTGTACGTTGTTTCCGTACTCTAAAATTATAAGTTTGATTGACAATATTATGTCCGAAGCAAAACCTATTATATTAATTATCTGGACTTAGGTTGGGTGAAACTAAACAAATTAACTTTTTAAAAATCCCACTCAATCAAAATTAAAAATAAATCTCGGGAACGGCAAATTTTCAACTCAAGGAAACGGGAATAAAATTGGCCGATTCCCGGGAATTCCCGAGAATCGGGATTTTTTTAAAAATAGTTATTGCTACTTTTATGTACCTTATATCGAGTTTTTTTTTAATTAAATACAAGTTAGCCCTTGACTGCGATCTCACCTGATGGTAAGTGATGATGCAGTCTAAGATGGTAGCGGGCTAACCTGTTTGGGGTATGGCAGTTATATTAAACCCTAGTCCATATCCCTAATCGGTTTCTACACGACATCCTACCGGAACGCTAAATAGCTTGGCTGCACGTCTTTGGCGGTAGGGTGGTAATTGGTAACTAGCCACGGCTGAAGCCTTAAGAAAATTCAGAATATTTAAATTCTTGAAATACAATGCAAGAAAATATTGTTGCCGTGAATTCATTACGGTCCTTTAAGTAACTCTTTCGAAATTGTCAGTCAATTGAACAAATTGGTACTCAATGGATTTCTAAAGGTTTGTACACGGTTAAGCTTTTACGGCCCCGAGTTTTGCATTGGAAACGAGTATTGTATATATTAAATTATTCAGGTGTAACAATGGCGCTGACATCTGGTGAAATAACAAGGCGGCATATAGAGAAATTAAAGAGGGACTCTTAAAAGTGTAAACAATAATATATAAGAAAATAACACTTGGAGCTCGTAAAATCTAGAACAAGAAAAATATCCGAGGTGAGATAAAATATCAGAAAGGGAGAATCGAAGAAGACAAAACGCAAAAAAAAATTGTTACTTATAATCATTCTTACAATGTGATTTAACATACTATACATTGGTTGGAAGTTCTACTTATATTTTATAGATGACATTTTACATAATTTAAGTACAAAATAAAGAATAAAGAGTTTAAAATACTCAAAAGTACCTACTACGACTATTATAGTTTTATGGTAAGAAAGTACAATAATTCTTAACATTGTGATCAGTGCCCTTACTTTTCCTTTGAGTAATTGTCAAGGTTCCACTGACAAATTGTCCTCTCAAAAAATCCTCCAAAAAGTTTGGACAGATGGATGTATGAATGGATGTATGGATGTTTGTTACTCAATCACGCCCCAACGGCTGAACGGATCTGGCCGAAATTTGGCACAGATATAGATTGTAGTCTGGAATAGCACATAGGCTACTTTTTATCCCGAAAAATTAAAGAGTTCTCGCGGGAACCACAAAACTTCGATCCACGCGTACGAAGTCGCGGGCATCGGCTAGTATTGCATAAATACTTATAATATTGACAATTTATCATTAATATAAGTTATTGTTATGTTATATTTAAATGTATATTTTTTATCGTAAACTAACTTACTTGCAAAAACAAAAATAAAAAGCATTGTCTATTTCAGAAGTTATATAATAAATTATGACATAAATTTGCCTTTACGTTAGTCAAAAGAACTAAAATTATCAAATTTTGATAGTGTTTCTGTTATTTTATGTTTGCTGTCCTATTTTTGTGATTGGCATGATTGGTAAGACTAGTAAAACACTTCTGTGAATCTTATCTAAAGTTGTTTTTTTAAGTGCCTTTTGTGAGATAAAGTTTAGTTACTCAATGGAATAATTCTCCGTCACTTAATTTTAAAATGATTGTTTTTTTTACTATAATTTAACATAATATTTGTAAACAGTGCTACTGCTCATAAAGATAAATAACTAAGAAACACAAATTTATCAATAAAATAACAAAGCATGATGAAAAAAAAACATCGATTTTATTTCATGTACAATTTTACAAAAATACGCCCAATTCCCAAATTCACTCTGCTGGTGATTAAACCCGGTACATCCCACGTTAAGACAATAGTGCTCAGCACTGCGCGAGTGAGGTACCTAGTCAATAGGGCATGCTCCCGATAATTCCTGGTACCAAAAATTCCCGGTACTTCTGAATAATTTTCAGTCCCGGTTCTCCACACCATAAAACCGGTACTTTTGATACTTTTGAGACTCGAAGTACATACATTCTGTCGATTCTTCTCTAATTAAGTGTGGATATTTCTGCATGTAACAATAATTTAATTCACTATACTGTATTTTATGCTCACAAATTCGAGGTATTAGTTTAAAAACCCCTATTTTTACTTTGGCTATAACGCGATTATTTTACTGCCACTTCGTACAGTTTCGTATGTTAGTCTTTCTGGTAAGTATTATTTACCAGCAGAGAAGAGCTTTTTTGAAGATCAATGAATTGATGGATCTGTCACTGGAATAAAATTTGTTCAGCCATAATAAATTACAGTAGATTATGCTATATTCTGTTAATTGTATCGTTACTTTCATAAATTTCACATGAAGATTGACAGGAAAATATTGATAGACTGTAATATAAAATATACCTCATAAGCCCGAGGCTACTAAATTTTGATTTTTGACTCCATTGTCAATTATACCAATAGCAGAGGGAAAGAAAATATGGATATCCGTATCCATAATTCCCTAAGATGCTCAGGAGTTCTCCATACAATGTTATGTAAAAACCAAGACTGTGAACAGTCCAATCTTTATGTATGGATGTGAATCCTGGACAGTAACGCAGCAGTAACGAGGCTCTTTATGGCTTATAGGAAACGTCCTTAGAAAATCCTAGGGTCCTCGATCCTAGGATCCTCCATACGTACGGGGAGGACGGTGAATGGATACCAAAAATACTAAGAGGTACCATATCCAATATAATTGTAGAGACCAAATCAGCGTGCGGCAAAACCAAAAAATGGCACAGAATAGGAGAGAGTAACATCTTCACGAGATTCTCTTGGGAATACTGAGTATGGGTTGGAAAATATTGTTGATTTAGATTAACATTTGTAATTCTTTGAGGTGAGGTTACTACGTACGCCTGTCTATAAAAAAAGACCCGTAAAGGATCACTTTGTTGTCCGTGTATCCAAGCCTCAAGTCTTGTTTCTCATAAACTGCTTGATGTAGTAAATTTATATTTGCACTGGCTTCTAATTGCTATAAAAGTAGTTACATATGAGCGTATCACGATAAAAAAAATTTCAACTTTTCAAAGTGTATTTTCATACAAGACGCAATCTCTGTAAAACCTATGAACTACAATAAAACTTTGAAATTTGTAACGAAGCGAGTTATGGTACAAGTACATGAAAAAATCATGAATTTACAGTCCTGTGTGAAATATTATGCGATAAATTTTTGTATAATGCCTAATGAATAGTAATATTCAGTATATTCCTGTGTGAAATATTATGCGATAAATTTTTGTATAACGCCTAATGAACAGTAATATTTGGTCTATTTCATACTTTCTGTAATGTCTTAGCCGTGTTTTTGTAATAATTTAAGGTAGTATCGAAAGTATCGAAAGTCCCGGGAATTCCCGGTTCCGTGCCAATATCGGTCCAAAATTTCCCGGTACTCAAACACAGCACCGAATGCATGCCCTAGTAGTCAGGGAGAATTATAATAAACAAGTTAAGAGATCAACTTGTTCTCAAATATTTCTCAAGAGATAAGTTAAAAAAATACTCTGTACACAAAAACGGGAAATCACAAAAAAAACCAACGACGTATTTCCCGGAAATTTCTAACTCCCGGGTCCCAGAAACGAAACCCTAAGGGTATCTAATATCCAATCAATTAGTAATAAAACTTGCAATAGGCACTTATTTGAAGTATTTGAGACACTAGGTCCTTACTCAGCAAGCTTTCGATATAATAATATTATCTGGTCGGTCTGGTCCAATGAGAGCGGACGAGTAGGCAGTAGCAAGCTGAAGTGGCAATGCTTGATTTTCAGTTTTTCTTTCTGTCTTACCACTGTTTTGTTATTTTCCATTCATATCAAAAATTGCACTGGAGGCATACTACTATCGCTTAAATCCGTATTGTTTTAATATTGTTGACGTTCGTGTTTTTAGAATTATAATCCTTATTTTAGGACCTTCAAGGTACGTGACATAAAACTGACATTTTTAAGTAATACTGCTTTAAGCGATGGCAGTGAACCCTCTGACAGTAATTGGATGTTTGACAACTTACCTACTTCTTGGAAATATTAAAAGACGTCATTGTTACAACCAGCAGGAGTTTTTTTTTTTAAATAGTGAAGCGACGTGCCTTTTTATGCGATATTTCGCAACTCGTATGTCAATCTAGTAATTACTAGTACGATTTTAATTTTGAAAATAGTTTTCAAAATAATTACGAAGCTGCAACACAAGCTCACTTGATTGTCATTTAAGTAGCGTCATCTTTGGCGTTGGATGGTTTCTATGACCTGCCTTATTGATGTTGCCAAATAATAAAATATACATTTACAGCATTGCTTCACCAAAAATATTTATTTTAATACATAAAAAAGACATTTAGACGCCTGGGTATGTTTATAAAACAATACAAAAAGTTGTAATATCAATGTGTCAAATCGATTAAAACTTCTTCGTAAATGAAGTCGATTGTTGTCAAAAATCGAATGGATAGCGCATTACGGCATCATTATTTCGAGCTGTCAAAAGTTTGGTCAGCGAACACATATTCATACTTTATTTGATTATGTATTTTTAGTTATATAAAAGAAGATAGCTCACGAAAGTTGTAATATCCACGTCTTCTGTCAATTCATGTTGAATAAACATTAGTCTTATTCATGTTATGTTTGAAAACCATTTTAAAATATCGATTTAAACGCTGGAGCAAAGGAGCACAGATCCATCGTCTGTGAAGTTCTTTCGAACACTGGCGGAGGTGAAAATGAGCTAGCGCTTCTCGAAAAACCGGAATACAATGGAAAACAGAAAATATGTGTACATTTTAATAAATATTAATAAATCAATGGATGTCATTTAGAATTTGGAATTTAATGATATATTTTTCAAGTAAATTGAGGTTTTCAATTTGGAGATGTGTTGATTTGAAAACTGAAATAAGAGGTATGTTTGAATTTATTTTTTATGCAGCGAAGTTGTTTAAATCGTGTTTTGGGATAAAACAATATCTGAGTTAAGGTCTTGAAAACATCATATATTTTTTTCAATCTTTCATATGCCACCATTTAATGGATACACTGCTTTGGAGACCCCCCCCCTGACCACACACAGCGCCTTAAATGTAATTTATATTTGATATTGGTGTGGCTAGTGTGTAAGTTTTTTGGAAATAATAAATTGAATTGAAATTGAAATTTATCTCATTCTCTCGTAGGCTAATTTTCTGAAGTTTTACTTCTGCCTTGTGTGAATTGCACACACACACTTTTTTATTTTTTAGTTGGAACGATAAATAAAACAAAAAAGTCCTCCTGTTTTGTCCTGTACTGTCAACAAGTGCATATAATTAAAATTATTAAAAAATACGACTGCTCTGCCGTAGCCCGTATTGAATTAACTTTGGAATCTTATTCACATTTTTTTAAAATGATATTTTTATGTGAATCACTGGATATTGAACTATAGTATTATTTTATTTTTGGAATCTACTCAACATTTACTAGATGATGATTATAATTATAGTTAATCTTATTTTCGAATATTTTTTTTCAACTTTATCAATTTGTTTTTAATTTTACTAGCCTATGTCATCCGGAATAAGCTAGGGATTCTAACGATACCTCATTTATCAAAATCGGTTCAAGGGTATAGAAGTTATGGTGGAATATACAAACTCACATACATACATACATACATGAACCCTGAAAACAATATACTCCTTTTTTCAGGCAGTCGTATAAAAATGTATTCTTTCTTAGTTACTTATTTAAGAAAAAAGCATATGAAAAATAATAGATGTAGTTGTAATTTATCGAGCACTAAAAATTTAGGATGTACCGAGTGACACTCAACCCGCGCGTGCCCTGGCAAATGGGTCTCATTCGTCAACAACTGAGCCGGTGACATCCATCATACACTCGAAACTCACCAACATACATACAGCGAGCCGTTATTTGCATAGAAATGGAAATTCGCTTATTAGGTAGGTATCCTACTAGACGATGCCCGTGACTTCGTCTGCGTGGATTGAAGTTTTGTTGAGAGACTACTTGATTTCCCTGGATTAAAAGATGTCTTTCTCCGGGACGCATCCTATCTCTGTACCTTTCATTGAAGTCGGTGGTACAGATTAGACGTGAAAACGTAGCTGGCAACTTACTGATTTGTAAAGCCTATAATAATTCCGAATTTCGGAGATATTATAGTGCACAAGTGTGTGCCACCGGGCTATGAGACTTATAGGAACAAAGAGTGCACCCGTGTATCTCTTTGTTCCTTTACTCTCATAGCCCAATGGGACGGAAAATCCGACATGACGAGAGAGATCAGGCGCAGATTATTGTAAGCAACAATCCAGAAGTAGGTATTCATAAAACACTTTTAATATATTTATTCTCTCATTTGAAACTTGCACGAGTAAATGGTTAAACATGTAGTGGTTCCACCTGAGATTTAATGTAATAAGATAAAAGTTGGCTAAACTTAAAGATAATATTCATTTCAACCGGCGATGATTACTATCGTTATGCTCTAAATCAAATTGCGATCTAAACACAAAATTATTCAATAATCGCTGAGTCTGCCGACAGGAGACTGAATTACCATCGTCAAAACACTCGTATATGCTGCTATTTTCAATATGGCGTCCGTATCCGCAGATTAATTCGAATGACATGAAACGAGTCAAATTGACAGATATTATACATCCTGTATCATGAGATATAATGACAATAAGAGGAAATCTATATATTGGTATATCGAGCACTAGTATATTCATCAGGTTATTTCGTTTTGTGAATATTTTGTGCGCTTGTTGATATAATACCTACGCCGCGGCTCTCGGAACAAATGTAACGTTGTGATTCCCTCCAATCATAAAGATGTCAATCACGAACGGATGTCGAAACGCTGGGGCTCCGATCATCATTACGAATTCAAATCAGCGCGGACGCTTCGAATCCGACCTGCGTTAAACGATTGACACGCTCAAACTGGCTAACTTCATATTTTTATCATTTTTATTTATTTATTTTATGAAAACACACAGTAAAAGTGCACACACACACACAAACATACAAACAAACACACAAGCTCTTAGGGCAAACACATATACCATCTCCGTTTCGTCGAGGGTAAAAATAGCAATAAATATAGGTTGTTCAAATATACAACACTTAAACCTTAATTTTAATTTTTGCACATTTTGTATATATTTTTACAGATGAATAGCTATAATAGGGTATAGTCGCTAAACGAAACAAAATTTATTAATATACTTAAATTAGAACAAAAAACATACCGTTTAGCGAATGAAGAGCTAGTTGTTTCGTGCCAAACTATCTTACCCATAAAAATATAAAAATCGTTATTAAATTACCATTACTAAGTATAGGCATTATGGGACAGGCCCAAGACCGGGCAGCGTTTTTCCAAGCTGGCAGAATTTTCTGTACAAAATTCAGTCTAGTATTTCACACTCTCTCTCTGCTTCGTACTCCTAATAACTGAGGGTCGTGACCCCTTTTTATTAATCACATAATGGTAGGAGTATTCTTGGGATAATAAATTCGATGGGTTCCCACGTCCATCCGCATACGACTCTACTAAGAGTATTTTTTTTTTTTTTTTTCTCTTCTGGGGAGGAAAAAATCCCTACGGACTTCTGCCTAGCGGCAGGGTATGTCCGGCTTGCACGGACTAAAATAACCTCCCCCTTTCTTCAAGGTCAGCACGGAACTGCTTAGCATTACTTCGTGCTGACCTCTTAGTTTTCAATTTTATTCTTTTCTTCCTTTTCTCTTTCTTCCCTCCGCATCATTATAGCCCTGAGCATTTGGCTGTACCTACTCCACATATCCTCGCTCGACAGCATTCGTTTAACCAGGTTTTGGGCATTCACCTCGTCGCTTGTTCCCTGCGCTTCTGCTCTCAAGTCCACACAGCCAGGACACTCGAAGATTGCGTGTCTCGGGGTGTCTTCCTCTCTGCAAAAGTAGCAGTTCTCGCTCAGCGCTTTTCCAATTGCAAAGAGGTAAGTGTTAAACACCCCGTGACCTGTGAGTGCCTGCGTTATCCAACGGTCCACCTCTCCAAACCTCCTTGTGTGCCACTTCCTTAGGTCGGTTACCAATTCTCTGGTCCAGGTTCCCTTCCCTGCTCCAGACCATTCGCCTTCCCATTCCTTCAGGGTGTTCTCCCGCACTTCTGCTAGCGTCTGCTCTTTGTTGTCAAAAAGCACGGCTCGCTCCTTGACAAGCTTGGCTATAGGGACCAGCCCCGCTATCACCAGTACGGCATCAGTGGAAACTGTTCTATACGCTCCGCAGATCCCTATGGCCAGCCGCCTCTGCACGCGTTCCAGTTTTTTGCGGTACAGCTCTACCTTCATAGCTCCTTCGAATACTGGCGCTCCGTATAAAACTACGGAGTGGGCAACTGATGCCAGCAACCTCCGCTTGCTCGCTCTGGGACCTCCTTTTGTTGGCATTAGTCTGTACAGCGCTTCCGTGACTTTCTGTGCTTTGTTGGTTACCTCCTCTATATGTTTCTTGAAATTGAGACATTTGTCAAGCCACACTCCAAGATATTTAACGTGCTCTTTGGGGGTCACTGTTGCGCCTTGTATTCTAAATTTTATGGGGTCCAGTTTTCGCCTTCCGCTAAAAACAGTAATGTAAATAAGTAAAAACTTCCGTTTTCTCTGGTGTTAAGGCTAGCTGCTTTCCTTGCATCCATGTGTTAATTCGCTCTAGCGCCCTATTTGCACGAATCATCAGAGAATCTTCGGTTTTGGCCACCACTACCAAGGCTAGATCGTCAGCGAAACCCACTATTTTTACGCCCTCTCCCAGTTTCAGATGAAAGACACCATCATATAGAATGTTCCACAGAGTTGGGCCAAGTATTGATCCCTGTGGAACTCCACTACTGACTTTGATCGTGTCCTCCACTCCGTTACAGTCTCTTACCTTTATAAATCTGTCTTGTAGGTAGCTACTTAGTAAGTTTTGGATGTATCCTGGGAAGCCTCTCTTACGCATTTCCAAAAGGATCTCCCTCCATGAAGCAGAATTGAAGGCATTTCTCACGTCTAGGCAGATCAAGGCACAGAGCTTTCTGGTTTTGGTTGTGCCCTGTCTTGCTACTCTCGCTGTCTGGACTACTTCTTTTATGGCCATAAGCGTGGATCGGCCCTGCCTAAAACCATACTGATGTTCGGAGAGACCACCGTGATCTGGTAGGAGGCTCTCTATCCTGTTAAGAAGTAGTCTTTCCATGAGTTTGCCATAACAATCGAGAAGGCAGACCGGTCTGTACCCCGTTGGGTCTCCTGCTGGCTTATTTGCTTTCCTTAGTAAAACCAGGTTAGCTTTCTTCCACGCCTCAGGAAACGTCCCTGATGCAAAGGACTGGTTGAAAACAGTTTTGATTTTTTCCGGTATAGCCTGCACTGCCAATTGGATCACCTCTGGACAAAGAAGATCGGGTCCTGGCGCTTTTTTTAGCTTTAGGCCTTCTGCCGCCGTCTTTATTTCTTCCTCCGTTACTTCGGCCAGAGAGGCATTTGCCATGATTCGGCCAAAGTCCTCATGGAACGGGAACAAAACTCGGACCACAGATCTAATTAGGTCCATGTCTAAGCTGGGTGGATTATGCCGCAGTTTTTTTGTGACAATTCTGTATCCTAGTCCCCACGTATCTTTGTCCACTTCGTCACAGAGTTCTTTCCATTCCTGCGCTTTAGACTTGGTAATAGCTATTTGCAGGTCTAGTTTAGCTGCCTTGTATTCTTCCCTCAGTTTCTGTGTTTCGTCTTCCTCGCTCTCATCTAATGTCGAGTTTTGCCTACCCCTTTTTTTCCTCTCACGCGTGTATTTTCTTCGGCATTTTGTGCAGTGAGCTCTTTTTTCTTGTATTAGTTTATTCCACCAATACACCGGTGCTCTCCTACATACTCCTTTTTTAGGCATTGCCCTATCGCAGGCCTTTGTTGTCTGTATTACCAGTTCTTCTGGAGTGCTGATCTCACTTTCTTTGAGGACGTCCGCTAGAATCTTCCCATCCAGCTTGTCTAACCTCCATCCTACCTGCAGCTGTGTTGGCACCTTCTTTTCATGTCGTAGAACGTTGAACCTTATATATCGGTGTCCACTTAGACTGTCTTGCTCCAGGACTTGCCACTCCATAACCCTTTGTGTCAGACTTGCGCTCACAAATGTAATATCTGGACTAAGAGTATTGAAACTCTTATTGTAAAGATTATTCCAGTCAAGTCAATAATGTTTATTCAATTTAGGTAGGTACACTACACTTATTGACGTCCAATTATTTATAAAATATAATAGTTTAAAATATTATCCAATGTTAGTGATAATAACTGGGCCAGACGGCTTAACGTGCTGTCCGAAGCACGGAGGAAACGCAAAAGCCAAATTTGAACCTCCTGATTCGGTCACCCGAACTTACCGATTTGGGTCAACATTACTTAACGATCACTTACCGACTGATATGCGTTGTCACAGCCAGGTCACTCGTCCGTCTATTTCACACCAGTGCACTGATTAGTTCAACCGGCAATTCTGGCAATTAGTATGCAACTTGGAGGTGGCTACGAACTACGAAGGTGTAGTGGTCTGCAATTTGTATGGCGTCGAACCACCGTAAATAATACAGTAGAATCCCGATTATCCGAATCAACTAAATCCAGGGTATTCCGTATAATCGAAAATCCGGATAATCGATTTTAAAGTCAAATCAAACAATAATTAAATTTTAATTATAACTTTTTTATTAGAAAAGGGTTTTACATACGTCATTTAGACAAATCATTACGTCAAATCATTTTTAAGTCGGTAATTAGAGCCGTGAAGAATGAGTCCGGATACTTAATCGCATATTCGGATAATCGATGTTCAGATAATCGAGATTCTACTGTACTTACGTTGTGGTTTGGTAAAGAGCTAGATGCTTGGTGTATTGTAAAGTCATCAAATTTCATGACATCATTTGTGGTGCAAATGGTCCTATTTGACGATAATCTAATTCGCTCACTCGCCAATTCGATTATCCAGTTCACACAAAATGTATGTTCTATCTGCAACATACGAGGAGCGCCCATACACGGGTATTACAGACGAGCGGAAGTATAATGGTTCCTTGTTTTACTACGGAACCCTAAAAACTGATAGATAGATGAATAAAACTCTTTATTGCACACACTTAAAATAAAAACAATAAACAAAAAGGTTAAAGATGAAACAGACGGGTACAAAGGCGGTCTTATTGCTAAAGCGATTTCTTCCAGACAACCTTTGGGGAGAGGATATTATCAAACAAGAGCGCGGGATAGTGCATCATGTAAACACTAAAATAGGTTACTAAGTTTGAGTTATGCGATCACCATAATGAGGGTCTTTTTTATTCCAATCCAAGTTAGCCCACGACCGCGATCAAATATAGTGGTCAGTGATGATGCAGTCTAAGATGGTAGTTAACCTGCTATGAGGATTGCAGTTATGCTAAACCACGTTTCTACACGGCATCGGTTTTCAGAACGATACGGAACGCTAAATCGCTTGGCGGAGCGTCTTTCTCCCACCAGATCAGACCAGAGAATTTTCAGAAATTATAAGTTCTTAAATTTACAATTGAGTTTGTCGTGGGCTCTTCTCAGACGCCTGGGACCCTCGTAGCTTCAGGTTTTAAAATACCATCGTTAATTATTATCACCATTACGTCTTAAACCTTGTAAACTTGACGTTCAAAAAAGTGTTCTCTGTAGGTACCAATTATGAATAAACTTATTTTGACTTTGATTTTGACGCTGCCGGGGATCAAACTCGGGACCTCTATAGCGCTTATCACTGCAATGGAGGTCGTACCTCCCACTTATAAGACCACTGCGCTAGGGAGTTCGTCAAACTGTTTGGAGAGTATCGGTAAACATGGTTGCATTATGTGATCCAGTTCAATATCTACAATGTATGAGATCCATTTGCATTTAGATTCAGGCATATGACAATGTTGTATTTATCATCAGCCACGTTGGTTTAATGTGGATTAGTCTACTATGTTACATGCAAATATAAAGTTTTCATAAATAAAGCTGTTTTATGTATTTCAGTGTTATGAGCTTGGTAGAGATTACTGGGGCCATACAATACTCAAAATGAAAATTTGATTTTATTATATTATATAAATATTATTTATTTGGTTTTCTGTAAAAAAAATAACATGTCGTTTGTAACGAGCAAAGTTATGAACCATATTGTAATGCGGATGGTTCGACATGCACTTGGCCGGTATTTTTTCAAATAAGTAATGTTTTTTTATACGCACAAATGGAAATTGGTTTCTAGATGATCTTAAAAGCGCATGATAGTTTAATAATCTAAGAACTGTAACAAATAACAATGAACGTTACTGTATATAGCGTGGAAAAAACGAACGGGACAATGTAGTTTTCATCCAAGGAGCATGTCCCGTTTGTTTTTTCCATCCTGTGTATGATGTTTTAGTTCCACTAGTTTCCACTTTCCACGGGACTTCTTTCGTGAAAAGCACTCTACCATAATTTCAGTAAATCACTACCATTAAGATTGTAGCAATGATTGATGTAGCTTTTTCGTAATAGACCAGTAGAAGGTAGTCGGTTTTTTATCGGATATACCATGGAGAGTGTGCTCAGGAACTTCACAACCTTCCTTCTCCATTCTACCACAAAACAGCGAGAAACACACACACACACACACTACGGATACACTACGGATGCCAACACACACACACACATAACACACAAGGATTACACATAAGGATGCCAACGCTGACGGTTTCTCGCTGTTTTGTGGTGGTTGACGTCCAATCTGCTCGCACGAAACGTTTTCACTCGACGTTTCTGATCCGAACCGCTAGGGTGTGGATCCCTGCGCACGTGTTTCCTGCCTTGTATATCTTAGGTACCTTCAAGAGTGAATAGGCATCTTCTAGGCAAGCGCGTTTCAACCTACATCTCATTATGGTTTTGCACTAAGCATGATTGTCGTCAAACACGGAAAACTATATTACAATTTAAAAAACCTCAAGTACACCCAGAATAAACACTACTCTCTTGTAGCGGACTTCGCAGTCCGCACATAATCCAATAGATGGCATTACTAGTAGCGCACGATGAACACGAAGAGCCTAACTCACGCTAACGAAGCGTTCTCTGAATTACGCCTATATACGACCTCCAACGATGAACGGTCGGACCAGTGGTCCCCGAGCACAACACCCGCTCGGTGGATGATATCATCCTTTGTTACGGTCGAGCCATATCACCTGCTCCCGTACAGTGGTGACCCCGACGTGATCTCCAAACCCGACGTGATCTCCAAACCCGACGTGATCTCCCAGCCCGACGTGATGTCACAGCCGCCGCCGACGATCACAACAAGCCGACGTGATCTCCAAGCCACCGCCGACGATCAACGTGATTTCTCAAAGCCGCCACCGACGCACATCAAGCCGACGAGTCAAGGCCTCACTCGTCAGACATTAGCAACATCGCACATCACAACAAACCCCTACAGTCATCGTGACGAGAGCAGCATCAACAGAAGGCACAGCAACAGCACAACAGCAACTCAACGCAACAAGCAATACAACGCAGCACAGCAACAACAAGCAACGCAACGCAGCACAACAGCACGGCACAACAGCAACTCAACGCAACAAGCAATACAACGCAGCACAGCAACAACAAGCAACGCAACGCAGCACAGCAGCACGGCACAACAGCATCTCAACGCAACAAGCAATACAACGCAGCACAGCAACAAACAAGCAGCAACAAGAAACGCAACGCAGCACAGCAGGACAACGCAGCACAGCAAAAACAACAAGCAGCAACAAGCAACACGCAGCAACAGCAACACAACACAGCACAGCCGACCGATGTTCCGGCCCAACAGCAACATCACGCAACGCAGCAAAAAGCCGTTCACAGAGCCACACGCTCGGCGGCCAGCACAGTCGATACTCACAGCATATCAGTACACAGCCCGTCAACGCCAGTACCAGCCGCACAAGTGGGTCACGCAGCCTCAGGGTAGTATGAGCCTACAACGCCACTATTCTGGTTGTTACACGACGCCACTTCTCCAGCTGATGCTTGCAACGCCATCTGCATGCTGACGACCTCCAGACTCGAAGGGGAGTGATGTAGCGGACTTCGCAGTCCGCACATAATCCAATAGATGGCATTACTAGTAGCGCACGATGAACACGAAGAGCCTAACTCACGCTAACGAAGCGTTCTCTGAATTACGCCTATATACGACCTCCAACGATGAACGGTCGGACCAGTGGTCCCCGAGCACAACACCCGCTCGGTGGATGATATCATCCTTTGTTACGGTCGAGCCATATCACCTGCTCCCGTACACTCTTATATCCGCAATATGTAATATCGTATCTGCAATATAGATATATGTAATATGTATGTATGGGAATGAAACAGTATATTTTATGAGTGCAATTGTATTGCAGCCGGCAGTTCATTGCGGATCAGGTGTTGCAGGCACGTGGCACTGGCGCGGCGCCAAATTGCGCTGAATTGCATTGCAGGCTGAATTCAGCCGGGCCTAGGGTCATCAGACAAATGTGTTATCGAAAAGTCCTGACGAAAAGCCTAGTGGGAGATTTTCTTCCCATTCGATCGCTAATCGACAACGTTATAACATTCACAAGCTATTTTTATGCCTGTTAAATTTTTGTTAAGTTCAGGGGCCTGTAGCCGCACAGGGGCCTGTAGCCTACAAGGCAGGTCCTAGCCAATTCACGGCTAGAAGACATTACCGGGGTACAAAATTATCCCGCGCCATGCCCGGGTAAGGAGGCTATGCCTCGAGGCCTCGAAGACCTGTGCTGCTGAAGTTTTTGATTTTATTTTATTTTTCATAAACACGCTGTCACCGGGTCAGCTAAGTTTGTGGGACTGTAACTACGATTTATATGGAATTAGCTGATGCCCGCGACTTAATCCGCGTGGTTTAATTTTTTTTTATTCCCGCGGGAACTCTTTAATTTTGCGGGATAAAAAGTAGCCTATATCACTTTCGAGGTACTCCGTTGATCCGTTGCTCCGTTGTGGCGTGATTGAAGGACAAACCAACAAACAAACAAACTTTCGCATTTATTATATTTTGACTATAAAAGTTACAGATACAGAGAGTGCACCTGTGTTTGCGTGTACAAACTTCGTGCATTTATCTCCCGCGCAAACGGCCAATTTCGGTGTAGATTGGCCGCTGAGGCCAAAAATCAGCCTCGAAGCGAGGACGTTATTATTCACTTGAATTCCAGAAGGTCACTGGGTCATATTATACTCATATTATTGACCGAGCGAAGCGAAGGTCTCTGAGTCTACTTGGGTGAATTGGCACTTGTCCGTCCGTCCGTCCGTCCGTCCGTCCGTCCGTCCGTCCGTCTGTCTGAGCTTTATAACTTCTGAATTACTGAACGCAATTA
The DNA here is from genome assembly GCA_923060345.2 of Erebia aethiops. Taxonomy (NCBI): domain Eukaryota; kingdom Metazoa; phylum Arthropoda; class Insecta; order Lepidoptera; family Nymphalidae; genus Erebia; species Erebia aethiops. The sequence continues at coordinate 26,339,036 of OV281084.1, read as the reverse complement.
CTTCAGCTTTAAATATAATATGTAAACCAATGGCCTCCCGCCGCATATGGCTTAAAAAATAATAAAAATCTTTATTTCAGGGGGGCTCTCATAGAAGCGAATGCGAAGTAAAATATTTTTTATAAAGTTACATAGGGTTGCGGTATATCATTTTAAAGATAATTAGGAATAGAGTCCAAAAATATACTTTTTTTAATTTTTCCCCCAAAATTGACGAATTGGGGGGCTTTCAAAGTGGTGATTTTCTAACGTCCAAAGATGACCTCAGAACTCTAAATTTTCTGAAAGGATGAGCCTGAAACTTGATCAATTATTTCAATTATATCCTGTACTTGAACAACAAATACTAAAATTAGATAAATATTGTAAGGAAACGGAATTATTTAATTTTTAATGAGCTTCAGTATTTTTAACAGAACTTCACATTTATGTCAATAGATGGCGCCGCGAGGTCTTAGTTCGGGGCGAACCACTAGTTATTATGACCCAACAAAGTTAGTCTAAAATCCGCATACAATTTTGACTTGTATTGGACTTGGGGTTGACGTTCATTTAATTAGAACAGTTCAGTTCTAGTTCACTGCATAATAATTATACTCGGATATAGATCTATGTACCTACTCGGTGTATTCCCAAGTTCTATATAATCTTTCTGGCCCTGTTGTGAGCAGTGTAGTCTGACAGTAAAAGGTCCTGGGTTCCATTTCCGGCAGGGTGAATTTGAGAATTAATAATTTCTGAATTTTCTTTGGCTCTGGTCTGGTGGAAGGCTACGGCCGTATCTAGTTACCACTTACCACCCTACCGGCAAAGACGTATCGCCAAACGATTTAAGCGTTCCGATACGATGCCGCGTATGAACCTTAAACTAAACTTAGGCAAAGTTGACGTGAGGCTTGCCCGACTTCAACATAGTGTGTAGAAATCAAAATTATTTTTTACTTTACAGTGGCTTTGGAAGTCGGTTTGTTGGAAAGAATTTTTATTTTTAACTTTTTAGTGTACTCTAAATCCCCACAGCTTAAGAATGCAGTACCCTGCAGCGTCAGAGTTGAAGAGTTGGGACTTGAGTTTAAGTATGAAGTCGTTGCTTGACACCTATAATATGACTTTACCACAAAAAAATCCTAAATCACTATTTTTAAGGAGTTCTGTACCCTGCAGCATCAGGGTTGAGGAGTTGGGACTCAGAGTTGAATCAAGTCACGTATATACGATACGTGACTTGATACCTACTATATGAATTCACCATCAAAATTTCCTAACTCCCTAGTTTTGAGGATTTCATGTAGTACGGTACCCCTACAGCATCAGGATTGAGGATTTGGAGTCAGATTTTTTTATGGGAGCACCTCGGGAGCTTCCTCTAACCACTGAAAAGAATATTTTTCAAATCAGTTCAGAAAAGACGGAGATATGCACCGACATACATTAAAAAAAAAAACATACGCGTCGAATTGAGAACCTCCTCCTTTTTTGGAAGTCGGTTGATAAAAAAAATAAAACTCAAAACATTTTGCGATTTGAAATCAATATCTCATTTTATGTGAAATAGTTTGAGCTTGGTACATTTCTGCCGAGTCGAGGCTGCCAATTTCCCGTTCCCCGTTCACGTCCGGGACATGGGAAACTATCGTTTACGCCACTTAGAAACATATTCAATTAAGTAACCTACACTCCATGATATTCTATAACTATGTAACACTAGTGTTAGGTATTGTGTTATTATTTAAAACTATTTTAAATCAGGTTCGCGTTAGTAGGTACTTTTATGTTTGAATTTATCTCTAATTTTTATTATGTTATTTATGAAAAGGATTACTAAAGTAATGATAGATCGAGTTAGTTCATAGATAATAGTACTCGTAAGTCTTTATGAAGCATGCAAGTCTGTCTGTTCAACAAAGTGTTTTTTTAAATTAGAACAAATAAAATAGAAGAGTACAGCATCGGTTTTTCAATCAGAAGGTAATTTGTTAGACTAGGCTATATTATACCTAATCATAGTTTAAATACTTTTTGAAATATTGTGAATCGAAATTATGTTGGTTATCGTTGAGATTCGGAGGACATACATTCCTTGAGTACATACTCTGGGAAATCTAAGGAAGTACATTTAAAAATCCCTTTTTAAATCGAAAAACCACAAAAAGGATGAAGACGCGGGAACAGACTAGTCATGAAATAACCAGACTAATACAGGAAGGTTCATATTGGGTAACTTTATTAACGTACTTAACTTTAAAAAGGAAATACTAAGTACCTACTTAATTAACGTAACTTTGGATTGTAGGCACTGCACAAAACTTTTCCTTGACACTTGTTCCCGAACTTTCATACTGTATATAATGTTATTATGTTTTTATGCGGTACAAGAATATAACACGGCGGAATATTGCCATCTTGGGCGCGGTACGTTCGAGTAAATGGTCTCAAAACATTTTCTACAAAATAAACCGCGATGTTGTGCTACGGTGATAACAAATTGCCGCATGTAGGCCACTAGAAGGCGGGCTTGGGTCATCGTGACATTTAAGACTGCTCTACACTTTAACCCGAAGTTTCGAGCGTACAAACAGCATAATTATATATATTTTTTTAAATAAACACTTACTAATATTATAAATGCGACAATGTTTCTGTCTATCCATCTGTCTGTCGGTTTGCTACGCTTTCACGACCCACCTGTTCAACAGATTTTGATAAAATTTGGTACAAGGATAAGTTGTATCCCGGAAAATTAAGGAGTTCCCGTGGGAATCGTAAAACCTTGATCCACGGGGATGAAGTCGCGGGCCTTTGATTGTGAATTTTGGTGCGGTCTCGCTTGGATAACTCAACTCAACTCAAGCATCTTTATTAAAAATAAGTACCTACAAAGTACACCTTCTGAACGTCATATTTATAATAATAATCTATCTATATATATAAAAATGAAACCCGTTTTCCTTGGTCACGGCATCACGCGTGAATGGCTGGACCGATTTCACTAATTCTTTTTTTGTTGTATTTGTTATTATTAGGAGAAGGTTCTTACGGAAAAAAATATTAAGAAAATCTCTCAGAAATATACATTTAATTTTGCATACTAAGGCGGTACGAAGTTCGCCGGGTCAGCTAGTAAGGAATAAGACTTGATGGTGATAATGTGTAGCGGTATCTTAAAACTAAAGCTACGAGTACTAAAGATAGTCTGTGATGATGTAGTCTGAGATGTTAGCGAGCTAGCCTGTATGGTAGTTATATCAAACTAATATCCCTAATTGGGTTTTTATACGGCTTTGTAACGGAATGCTAAATCGCTTAGCGATACGCTTTTTCTGGTAGGATTGTTACTAGCTTCGGTCAGTCTCCCACCAGATAATACCTGGAGGTATTATAACCTCCACCACCAGAAATATTTAAGGAATTATAAATTCTAAAATAGATCCTTCTGTGGATTGAACCCAGGACCTCATATACTTATAATAATAATAAAATCATTTTATTGCAATTCGGGGATTTATTTGTAGTAGTTGACCGAGCGAAGCGAAGGTCTCTGAGTCTACTTGGGTGAATTGGCACTTGTCCGTCCGTCCGTCCGTCCGTCCGTCCGTCCGTCCGTCCGTCCGTCTGTCAGAGCATTATAACTTCTGAATTACTGAACGCAATTACTTCAGCTTTAAATATAATATGTAAACCAATGGCCTCCCGCCGAATATGGCTTAAAAAATAATAAAAATCTTTATTTCAGGGGGGCTCTCATAGAAGCGAATGCGAAGTAAAATATTTTTTATAAAGTTACATAGGGTTGCGGTATATCATTTTAAAGATAATTAGGAATAGAGTCCAAAAATATTTTTTTTTTTAATTTTTCCCCCAAAATTGACGAAATGGGGGGCTTTCAAAGTGGTGATTTTCTAACGTCCAAAGATGACCTCAGAACTCTAAATTTTCTGAAAGGATGAGCCTGAAACTTGATCAATTATTTCAATTATATCCTGTACTTGAACAACAAATACTAAAATTAGATAAATATTGTAAGGAAACGGAATTATTTAATTTTTAATGAGCTTCAGTATTTTTAACAGAACTTCACATTTATGTCAATAGATGGCGCCGCGAGGTCTTAGTTCGGGGCGAACCGAAAGGCGTATGAAAGATATAACAATTTTACAGTAACAAAACGTCGGAATGAGGCTAAAAACGTAAAAATTAAAATACTAACAATAATGTAATTTAACAAGTATTCTTTTTATTCATTTAAAACGGAGCAAAAACGTTTTTACCTTTGTTCAAGGTCTAACGAGGCCTAGAATTTTCCTCATCGAGACCCGGCGGGCCCGGGGGACATTAGCATTGTCTCGGAAACCACGTTTAATCTGTGCGAAGAATGGCTTGCAAGAAATATATTTCTTTTCTCTGTAAAACTTGATATAATGTAGTAGGTATAATATAAATTTATTATAATTTAAACAACGCCACATTGAAGTAACAGGATACCGAATTCGTCAGCAGCCCTATTCTATAACTCAGTGGCTATCAAAAAATGAAACTGACGTTTATTTTTCTTGGAAGTTTTTCACATCCCTGCATCAACTAAAGAAGAGTTGATGATCTTCAAACGGTTGGCCATATTATCTTGAATCGTAGGTAAGAATACTGACATTGACATCTTATTTATTAAAACGCACATAATTCCGAAAAGTTAGAGGTGCGTGCCCGGGACTCGAACCCCCGACCACATAAAGATAGGAGGCCGAACATTCTAAAAGCTATCACCGCTAATCTGATATCACCGCTAGATATGAACTCCTTAAAATATAATAATCTATAAATAAAATCCGTTGGTGAAACGATTACCTACGATTTAATTTCACAATCGCAATACAGGAGCATTTATTGAAAAGTCCGTCGCAAGATTTTACTCAAATATACTAAGTGAAGAAGTATAAAAGTTCACCATCTCTGACATTCGGAAATAAGTCCATATAATTTACTTTTCATTTATATTCCCGTCGGCACTTTATCCAGATTGATCAGCATTTCCTATCGTTCGAGAAATCGTTCAGTTCGCTTAGTCTTAGTTTTAATATTGCAAATTCGATTGATCGTTATCGAGCGTTCTATCACATTGACGTAAAATGGACCCAAAAGCTCTTGATTTAAAATCACAAATTCAGTAAAATCAAATTTTTTGTTTCGAAACGCTTCCGTTCGGAGCGCTTGCTATGAATGTACCTATACACTAATTTGAGGTCCTCTCTGGCGCAGTATTGAGCGCTGTTGTCTTAACGTACGGAGGTCCCGGGATCGATTCCCGGCTAGGTTTATTTGGGAATTTCTAATTTTTGAATTTTCCATGGTCTGACCTGGTGGGAGGCTTCGGACGTGGCTAGTTACCACCCTGCAGACAAAGATTTGAGCCGCCGCGGAGAAAGAGCCGCCAAGCATTGAAATAGAAAGATACTAAAATTCTACAATCATGCCGCCAAGCATTGATGTAGAATTTTTGTACCTGCCAAGCGATTTAGCGTTTCAGTACATTGATGTTGAATTTTAGATGTTTCAGTACGATGCCGTGTAGAAACCGATTAAGGATATGGGTTTAATATAACTGCCATGCCCCTAACAAATTAGCCCGCTACCATCTTAGATTGCATCATCACTTACCGTCAGGTGAGATCGCAGTCAAGGGCTAACTTGTGGATAAAAAAACACTAAATTTTAGGGACGTTTATGTGATCGAACGTTCGATTACGATCAATCAAATTTGCAAAAACTTAGTCTAAGGGCCCAGTGCTAACAAACGGACATCCTCGCCGAGGTTCCCATTTAAAAGGAATCCGCGTACTGGAGCAATTTCCGATGTAGATTGTAGATCTTTTTACTTACTGTCCTCGTTGGGCTGGCTGGAATAAAACGAAATTATTTACTGTCTACCTGTTTTATATAGGCTAAAGACATTAAAACGTTATTCAATACAACTAGTTTTCTCTGCTTGGTATTTCTCATTATTTAGGATCGTGACCCTTAAAGAAAACCCTTTGGACCCAGGGATAATAATACTCGACTAATGACTCGACTAAGAGTATTTAATCTCTTAGGTTTTTGTAACGATTATTATCAGATGTTAGTAACAATAACCGGGACCGACGGCTTATCGTGCTATCCGAGGCATGGAGGAAACGAAAACGCCAAATTTGAACCTCCAAATTCGGTCACCCATCCAGTTACCGACTTGGGTCAACGTTGCTTAACAATCGCATTCGACTGATAATATGCGTTGTTACAACTAGGCCACTCGTCACTCATATAGAAACGGACTCTGTTGGACAATGGCCAACGTTTGTGTATTAGTCTCTTATCGGATACCACGTGTATCGACCTTCGGAACTGCGTTGTCCACCTGCATAATTCACGCGCCGGCGCCTGCATAATGCATGTATGACCTTCTTACCCAGCCGCGGCAATAAAAAGGCCCGATTCACTGCCATTTACTGCCACTGACACTGAAATTATATGTAGTACTTCCAAGGCAATTGCCTTTGTTGTCAATTTCTAGGGCGGGTGGAATTTCACGTCACGAAATTATTGTGTTCCATTTAACTTGAAAAATGGCACGGTAAAAATTTTAAACCGACTACTAAGTCGGTATATAATATGGTTTTCACACCACATGCTCGACAATGCCGAATTATATGTCATGTAAACCTTACCGAAAGCAAGACATTATATCTCTTGGCTTTAGCCGGGTTATAATGTTCTATTGAATTTCATTATAACCCGCTGGTCAATAATGTGATTTTCACTTTCATAATTCTTATTGCTATGTACATAAAGTCTAATTTCGCTAACAGAATGTGTTCTCAGCGGGCGCGGCCAACTCGATTTTCTAAAACCGTAGCCGTGGCCCACTGATCACGCCATCACTGTAGCGTGGTTCGCACTGAGACGTACTTCATTTGTTTGTCAAATCGAGTAGGCCACGCCAGCTGAAAGAAGTGGCTATATAGGCCGTGGCCCACTAGATTCGCACTGAGACGAACTTCGTTTGTTTGTCAAATCGAGTAGGCCACGCCAGCTGAAGGAAATTGCTATAGCCGTAGCTAGTAGTACCTTTAGAAGATTCTATCACAACTCAAATAAACACTAGCTCAACCTCGATAAACGTACCAAATAAAAATATACCTAACGTTATCTTTCCTTAATTGGACTAATGTCTCCAATATCAATTTGCACTTTTAATTTGCTGTAATAAACACTATCTACTAAGCCTGGTTTTTTATTGTCTCGCATAAAGTGACAAAAGTAGAGTATACACCACCGGGATAAAACTGTTTTTTTCTTGGGCGCTTGAACCCCTCACTGCACTCAGGACTCAATCTTAATTCCCTCGCTTTGCTCGGGAGATAAATTTGGAGTCCTTCGTTACGTTCAGGATTCAATGTAGCGCCCGTGACATAAAACAGTGCTTTATCCCCTTGGTGTATAATCTACTATTAACGAACTATCGTTCTACCATATTATATTATTAAATATTATAAATGCGAAAGTGTGTCCTGTCTGTTTGTCTGTTTGTCTGTCTGTCTGTCTGTCTACTACGCTTTAACGGTCGTTATTACCGTTTTATGTTTTTAACCGATTTTGATGAAATTTAATAGAGAGGTAGATTACATCCCGGGGAAGGACGTCTTTATCCCGGAAAATTAAGAAGTTCCCCGGGAATAAAATAATAACTTAATGATACCTGAATAAGCGAATGACGATTGAATACATTAATTTTGAGATTGTAGACTTTTAGATTATAGATTGATTTGAAGACTAAAGTTGTAGTTAATCTTTAAAACAACTTACTAAAATCCCTACAAAATTATTTGAAAAGTTGAAAATAGCTAAATAAATAAGCAAATAATTATAATGGTCAAGACACAGAACACTATAACTATTAACGGAGAGTAAGAATATAAAAAGTACGTTTCTCCTTAGACTATTAGTCAAGTTCAACTTCCTTTACTTACATTTCTATGGCGTATTGTTTCCCGAGTTTTAGATAAAAGATAAACTACAAAAAATAGAACCTGGCATTAGCCAGGCAGTCGTTTTAAGAAATTCCTTAAAACGGTCTCTACAAGACTGGTCTTCAAGTACTTTACTTCAAGAGCTAAAACAACATACCTATTATCAGATACATTATAGACATAAATTATGTTATCCTAGCTCTAACATACAGGATTTTTTCGTGGACTAATGTTCACACCTTTTTGTTACATAGGTGACAAGTGATATCGATTTTACCACGCCCCTCGCGTTTTTTAAGGATCGCTTTTTTAGATTCCTTGTAAAGTAAATCACATAATGTTAAACTAGGTACTATTGGCAACGTACATATTACCTATTCTGTGCTATTGGTTGAGCAACTTTGACTTATGTCGCATACGCCTCGTGATTATGGTATTCGTATTTAGTTCATACAAATAAGGTACTTACCTACTATGTTTTGTATGCATTCAGAATTTCAAATTTATCCATTTTATCCATTGATGTAGAATTTTTTTAGTATGATTTTATCGAAACAATTTACTTTCAGTTCATTTGTTTGGAGTGTTATTAATTATATATTTTAATCAGCTTTTAACTAAAATAGTATCCGTGTAATGGACGTGTTTTCTCTACAAAACATAATTTATATTGTAATGTTATCATGTTTGGAATGGAGCAGCGCTTTTAAAACAGTAAATTTCATACATATAACAGCGCAGTATACATAATTACAGTACAGTTATATTAATAAGTACTAATTATTACATATATATACTTATAGTATGTACAAATAATAATTATAAATAGTAGGTACCTAACTGAAATGCAAATAAAATTTAGGCCTAGCCTAGCTTTTTACAAGCTTTTATTTAACTTGCAATGATTGTGGGGTTTTTAGGTCAAATCTTGCAAACCGATTGAGCTGAAAGCATACACGTTAAGTTTGGATGACAATGCATGCTTAGATAAGCATGCATTGTCATCCAAACTTCATTCTTGATATTCGATTTAGAATGACGTCACTAAGATTAGTGACGTCATTCTAAATCGAATATCAAGAATGACGTCACTAAACGTAACTAACTAACTTATGCACCCCCATGATATGGGTATTCAATTAAAAAGTAAACATTAGTAAGATGAAGGAAAGGAAAGCAAAAACACATTATGGACAAATCATTTTTGTCTGCAGGATTGTGGAGCTGCACAACCTCGTTCGACAGGACTAAACATGTTTCCCATACAAGCCGGAGCTTTGCGCGGATGTTTTTTACTGTCCTGTAGTGTATTTTCGCCCTTAGTCTTAGCTGTTTTCGTATTATGTCACCAAGACTACAAGGACACTGCGCCCTTTTGTTCGTATACAGTCTTGGTATTTGAGTCGGACTTATCTTCTTTGCCCATCTTTTTAGTGGCAGTAAAATAAATTTTAGGGACGGTTTAATAGACGCTGCAGTATATTGTTGTATTATAAACTTGTATGTCTGCAGCACAGAATTCTAAATAGGTGTTTTTTTTTAAATTCTACCTAACTACATTGCGCTCTCACCTGATGGTAAGTGATGATGCAGTCTAAGATGGTAGCGGACTAACCTGGGGCATGGCAGTTATAATTAATCCATACCCCTAATCAGTTTCTACACGACATCGTACCGGAACGCTAAATCGCTTGGCGGCACGTCTTTGCCGGTAGGGTGGTAACCCTCCCACCAGGCCAGACCTGGGAAAATTCAGAAATTATAAATTCCCAAATTGACTTTCTTGTTAACCATCTTCCACGTAATTTTCCTCTATAATCCACATGTAGAGCACCATAGTTGCCTGAGTCACTGCTTTAAACTTTTTATAATAGGAATGATGTCTATGTAAAAAATAAATTATTTCTTACTGATTAAATAGGGGGTCTTTCAAAATACCTGAAATTAACATCCTCGTTTAGTCATCTAGCTCGTTTCCCTTCTACCTAGCCGTGCATCACCAAATGCTCAATATAGCACTTTCACTTCTGGAAATGTAGCCAAAGAACCTTGCAATCGCGATGAAAGCCTTTCTTTTATCTTAGTATAGTCAATTCTATTACATGGCAATGTATTTTACATATAAAGGGCGTGATGTCCTTGATAGGGGCAGTGATATATGAAAACAGCGAAATCCTTCACCTTCCGAGGTCCAAGGTCGCGAACTTGAGCCAACGCCTTATGTAACCGTAAAATTTATCTTCATTTACTTACAACAAGGCTTTTACGTAAGAAAGGAGACATGCTTTTTATCCTGAATATATCGGCTTTCTAAATTGGTCGATGCATAGCTTTTTAGGTTTAGGTTATTATTGTAAACCAAATCCAAACATGAATTTCGAACTTAGAATTTTTGATGACGTTAAAGTTGGACTTGGTTTATTATATTTATTTGATTAGAAGAGAACTTTCAAAAACGTCTAAAACTAAAACTTTGCCCTACGCCTCCGAAATCTATACGAAAGTCAGCACAATATTATTTGGAATTTAAGTACTGGTTGCTTGGGTTGCGCAAATATAGACAGAAACACACGGCTTGAAAATACACACCAGAAAGCTGGCTTAGTTCGGCTTGTTCCTGAGTTTATCGGAAATTCAATGCGCGAGTATAGCGCTTTCAACTCACAAAAGTGTGTGTTAAGCCAATAAGCGACAAATCTGAATAGTGTGTCAGTTTTGGTTATGTAACTGGCAAGGTTAGTAGTTCATGCAGTGTCGCTGAAACGTAGAAAAAGGTGACCGTTTTTCTAAAGAATTCTGTTCCATTTGTCTCTAAGATAATATTAGAGATATAAAATGGCCACGTCTGAAGAAAACTGGTTTTAAACGAGACTGAGTCAATGAAGAAACAGATACAATTTTATGTCATTTAAATGATTCCAATAAGATTAATATATAATTTGCTTTGAAAAATGTACTTCCGTATATAATTGAAATAGATTTTTATAAGCTCTGGCATAAAATTTTGCAATTAAGTTTGTGTTCTAGTATGCTCAAATAATATACCAAGTATCACACCCGTATAACCAGTTGGTATCTTTACAAAAGGAGTGGACACAACAGGATTCACAAATCTTTATACCTACACCCATGATGCAGTTGAACCATTAGTAATTGAATATCCTGCTGGATCCACCAGTGGGTCCAAGCAGTGGAATCAACAGTTCGAAACGCTAATTTCACACTTTTCCGGGGTCTTCAATTATGAGACTGTTCAACAACTGTTCAAAAATTTTAATGATTGTACGAATGTAAACTCGTGCATTACAATCATGCCAATGCACAATTGTAAAACACAATCTGTTTTACAATCGTGCATTGGCGAGTCAACATCTCCTGAAGCTGCTGTGGTGTGGTGTGGTGAATATCGCAAGCTTCAAGTGCTAGATACACACTGTATAGATTTACCTATTGTGGCGGATTATAACGAATTAAACTTCTGGTTCTTTCATTATTATGGACTTCCGCAAAGTAATGCTATCCAATATATGAGCATTTTTATTTGCGTTTATGATGTTGAACCAAATTATTAGCATTTTGGGTATCAACTGTTAGCAATAACATCCCGTACGTGTCGCAGCCGCTGGAGTGCAATTCGTCCGAGCAACGCGCCGAGCACCCTCGAAGGGGAACTAAGCTCGTAGTTTTGTTCGCTTTTCCACTTTTTCCGCAAACTTCCTTTTTATGACGGAAGCAACTTTCGAGCAGTCCTCCAAATAATTTGTGCCAGAAATAACTTTTTGTTTTTGTTGCTGTTTACTTAAAATTATTTTAATAACGAAATTCGTTCTATTTGTTTAAAAAATAGTGTCTGAATATTATATTTCATTATGATCATTATTATACCACAACCCATCGCTGTCGGCTCGTCATTTAGCTCGTGTTTCCTCTCAGTAAGAAAAGTGTCCATCTGCTAGGCATCTTAGACATTAGGTATCTGACGATGCTAAGGTGAAGCCTGATTTCAGCCAAGCCTATAAAAAATAAATAAATATCTATACTAATATTATAAATGCCAAAGTTTGGATGGATGGATGTTTGTTACTCAAAACGCCAGAACGGCTGAAAGGATGTAGATGAAATTTGGCACAGAGATAAATTATAGTCTGGAATAGCACATTTTATCACGGAAAATTAAAACTGGAACCTCAATCCACGCGGACGAATTCGCGGGCATCAACTATTTTCTCGTTGTACCTACTTAGTAAATGAAATTTCAGTGTAGTTTATGTGGCCTAACTAGCGAGTTTATTTAACACTCATTAAACACAAGAGAGTCACGTCAAACAACAAACAAAAATCTTAACACACTTTTTCTCTAGTATTTACTGACACTATTCTATTCCCGTGTTGGCTCTCGTCGCCCATTGTGGCCGGTCTATGTTTAGCTTTACTTCACTCGAGAGCCTCTTTTTATACATCTGAATAGATGACCGGAGGGCCGGGATTAAAACCGCAAATCGGGAATGCTGCAGCAATGCACAGACTTTTAATCTTTGAAGAAACCTCTATAGGTTATAGAGGTCTAACGGGTCGGGTAGAAAAGCTCATGAAGCGTCAATTTCATTAGTCGATAGAAAACGCCTCCCTGGCGCAGTGTTGAGCGCTGTCTTAACATGCGGAGATCCCGGGTTCGATCCCCGGCAGGGTCATTTTGGGAATGTATGATTTTCTGAATATTCTTTGGTCTGGCCTGGAGGGAGGATTCTGCCGTGGCTAGCCCTACCGGCAAAGACGTGCCGCCAAGCGATGTAGCGTTCCGGTACGATGCCGTGCAGAAACCGATTAGGGGTACTGTCAAGCCCCTAACAGGTTATCCCGCTACCATCCTCAACTGCACCATCAGGTGAGATCGCAGTTAATGGATAATTTGTAGTGGATAAAAAAACGCATTGTGAGATTTTGCATTTCAGTAATGTTGATAGAAACGCAAAATTTAAATAATACGCATTAATGCACATGGATGGAATGCCCTTTCTGCTTCCCATGTTTCTTCCACTTTTAAATCTTCTTCATATTTGAATAATTGACGGAGCGAAGCGAAGGTCTCTGAGTCTACTTGGGTGAATTGGCACTTGTCCGTCCGTCCGTCCGTCCGTCCGTCCGTCTGTCAGAGCATTATAACTTCTGAATTACTGAACGCAATTACTTCAGCTTTAGATATAATATGTAAACAAATGGCCTCCCGCCGAATATGGCTTAAAAATAATAAAAATCTTTATTTCAGGGGGGCTCTCATAGAAGCGAATGCGAAGTAAAATATTTTTTATAAAGTTACATAGGGTTGCGGTATATCATTTTAAAGATAATTAGGAATAGAGTCCAAAAATATATTTTTTTAATTTTTCCCCCAAAATTGACGAAATGGGGGGCTTTCAAAGTGGAGATTTTCTAACGTCCAAAGATGACCTCAGAACTCTAAATTTTCTGAAAAGATGAGCCTGAAACTTGATCAATTATTTCAATTATATCCTGTACTTGAACAACAAATACTAAACTTAGATAAATATTGTAAGGAAACGGAATTATTTAATTTTTAATGAGCTTCAGTATTTTTAACAGAACTTCACATTTATGTCAATAGATGGCGCCGCGAGGTCTCAGTTCGGGGCGAACCACTAGTATTTCTAATCACTCTTTATTAAGAGTGATTAGAAATATTCAAAGCTAGCGCACTTCACTAGGCTGCATCGCCATTTGAAATCAGGTCTGATTGCACCTACGCGCTAGCCTATAAATTAAAAAAAATACTTGGATGTTTTTTTCAGTGCTTTGTTCTTTTTGGCCATATTGACCAATTTCACGTGCCTGTAGGGGTTTAAACATCCTATCAGACGAAGACGTGGTAATCAATATATTTTAGTGAAATGCAAAATTACTGTTTGTCTTTCTGTGTGTCTGCCATGTTCCTACGGCCCAACTGTTCAACCTATTTTGACACAAAGTACAATTTCGGTGTATCCCTGGCATCCCGGGAAAGATAATACTAATGATACTTTTTATCCCGGAAGATTAAGGAGTTCCCACGGACCCACGGTTTGTTTATGTCAAATCTTGCTGCTGGATTTTAAAACAGTTATCCCCAACCAATTGAACTGCGGGATGCAAATGTATGGTTAACTAAGTGACGTCATTCTAAATCCAATATGGCGGACTAGTTATTTTTATGCACACCCATATTATTAAATAGGTATCAATTACCCATATCAGGCTTGCTGAGAAGAAATAAAATGACGAAAGACTAAATTCTATAACGATAAAATATTGTTCTTAAAAATATTTGTAATTATTTAAGACTTATTAAATCCTAAAACCAGGCATCATTTACTTCTCCATATAAGTAAGTGCTCGCTGGTTAAAACAAACGACCCCTTTTTATTTGAACCGTTCCTTCATAATACACAAGTAGGTCCAATCTGGTCCACTTAGCTGATTGGATGCGGTGCGGCCAGCGGTAATCGCGAAATAAACTAAAGTGAACATGCTCGTTCAGAAAGTGTTAACGTACATACCACTTAGTTGGATGTAAGCAACCGGATTCCATGTTATGAGCCAAAGGAAAAACAAATAAAAAAAAAATCTTAAGAGCTTGGCTGTTTTTGCGGCTACGACGCTCTCTTAAGGCCACAACAAACCTATTATTTTATTATCTACTAGCTATACCATATGTATTAAATCATTTAACAAGTAATAAAATTTAAAAAATTAAATACCCACGATGAAATCAAGGGCTCACTGGTAGCTTATAACCTTAAAACATATCAAAGAACCTGATCCGTCTATAATACAGTCTGTGTAATACCGAAAATCGCATTAAAATCGGCCCCCTAGTTTTTCAAGAAAATTGAAACGAGTATTAAAAAATACAATTTACCACTGCAGCGCCCCCTGTGCCGTTTGGCCGTAAAATATATCTAAGAACCTAACAGATACATTCTAATATTATAAATTCAAAAGTGTGTCTGTCTGTCTGTCCGTCTGATTGCTACGCTTTCAACTGATTTTGGTGATCCCGGAAAATTTGTAAATGTTACTTATCTACATAACTATGTTTTATCTGTGACACCATTGGCGAATAAACTGGTTTTCTTTCTTTCTTACAAAACACCGCACTGGCTTTCTTTCTTAAGGCGAGTCACCTCAGCTCAGCGGTGAAAACTGGTTTGCTAGATCAAATTTTTTCGGTATTTACTATTAAATAACGGTCTTACAAAAAATATCCGATACACTTAAAGATATTGTCTAAAGAATGTGCTAATTTGTTACACGATAGGATGTACTTTACTCGATCAAAAAAAATCTTGAAACAGGCTAAATTAAAAGTTTAAAACGAATTTTTTATTAATAAAATTTTCGACTTTGCTCATCATTTTTATATGGATAAATTCCTCTTGAAGTATTAATGAGAACCTGCTAAAATTTATTTCAAACTGAAGTCCTATATCTATTTAATTCAAATTAATCCCAGAACTTGAACGTTGCCAAGCGGTTTCAGAATATACCGCGCTGCCCGCTTCCCCGCCAGTCTCTACGAGAAATGTACCGCGAGACGCGCGGGCGGCACCCCACACCTCACCTCCTAAAATCTTGGAGGTGACTCGCCGCTCGCCTCGGTTTTGATAGATATTGGCACCACGAATACTAATACCGTACCACGTTACTGTACCGTACCGTACCTATTGTCAGCATTGTGTTTAAAGTTTAATTGAATTTTTAGAAAATATAAAAGATCATCAATAAACAAATAGGTACACAACCTATTTGTTTATTGATGAAAGTTTAATTAGACTGATTTTGACTCATTCGATGTATTTCACTTGGTTCGTTCTTTGGTGGGGACGCCATATTGGAATAATTTGCATAAATACTAGTATTTTGACGATTGGAAGTTAGTCTCCTGCCGGCAGACTTGTTTTGTGTTTAGATCGCAGTTTGATTTAGAGCTTAGCAGTAGCACCTGCAGTCTGATCAAATCATTAATTTATTGTTGTTGTGATGCTTTGGCCAAGTTTTAATAATTAACTGTTTACATTAAATCTCTCTTGAAACCGCTACACGTTGTGACCATTCGCCCGTGCAAGTTTTAAAGGGAGTACAAATATATTTTAAAAGTAATTATAATTATTCGCTCACTTCTGGAATTATGCTTACACTATATAGTACTACTACCGGACCAGTCCGCCAAATCAGGAACCTGTTTTCGTCTTCTGAACCAATAGACGGAGGTCTTCTGAATATATTTCTACAATACGGTCTTGTGCCGCCTGTTTCCAGCAGCTCCCAGCCACTCGCTGGAAATCGTCGTCCACATAGTGGGGGGTCGTCCAACGCTGATTTTTCCAGTGCGAGACCGCCATTCAAACACCTTGGGACACAACACATATCAGTTCGGTCGATTTCACGGTCAAGTTTCGTGTTGGGAATCTAAAACGCCGTGCCACTCTTTGTTATATAAACTTCAATCTGATAGAATCACTTAGTTGATTGAATGCGGGGCGGTAGTATACACGGCGAAAATCGTAGCTAAAGCTCCTAAGTGAACGTAGTTGTTTTAGCTGGGAACAGGATACTATGTAGTCGAAAAATTGTAGGCACATATTAGTATTACTACATACTTGTTGTAGCATATAATGTGGGTAATTTATTCATTTTGTTCTGTCATTTGTATGAACAGTCTGGAATAAACCGTCGTCGTTGCGACTTGGACTTTCTAAATTTTCTCTGGTGTGGTCTGGTGGGAGGCTTCTGCCTCCCTAGTGCTAGTGCTAGTTACCACCCTAACGACATTAAGACGTACCGACAAGCGATTTAGCGTTACGATGGCGTGTAGAAACCGACTAGTATGGGTTTAATATAACTGCCATGCCCCTAACAGGCTACCATCTTAGACTGCATCATCACTTACCATCAGGTGAGATCGCAGTCAAGGGCTAGCTTGTAGTGGATAAAAAAAAAGGTGATATTTTGTACTTCTATGTTTTCACACTAAAAAGCATCAAACACACTCAATATTGCTTTGTTTGTTTTGAAAACACACTCAACACTGTGTGACACATCATACAAGAGTGATGGCTTACCCTCGGTCCCTATTTCAAATGCATTCATGTTGTATATCAAACTAGCTCGCGAGTCGTTTGAAACCATCCCATGGGGACGCGCGAGCTATCACGAATACGCAAGGTCTATTGAACATTCTCTCCCGGGCCTTGGGACCTTGCATAGAAAAATACTTTTAAACCTACACTATTTGATTGCCCGGGTTTCGCACTGGGGGCTTATTTTAAATGCGCCTACTACAGCTTTTTTTATTCTACAACAATATTGACTGCTATCTGTCCTGGTGGTAAGTGATGATGCAGTCGACGATAATTTTTTATTTAATTTTATTTATCAAAATTATCGGAGCCTTAAAAATTATACAACGATAACAACTGCGTTAGTTTGAAACTGTGTTGCAGTTGCTAACGCCCACCTCCAGATTACAATTTTATATATATAAACAGTATAAACAGATTATATATATAACAAGGTAAACATGAGAATTACACATTCGGAACATAATGAATATATAATAAAGGTAAAGTGAATGTGTGTGTGTGTGTGTGTGTGTGTGTGTGTGTGTGTGTTTGTGTGTGCGTGCGTGTGCGTGTGTGATGGTAGCAGGTTAACCTGTGTGGTACGGCAGTTATATTAAACACATTCCCTTAGTCGGCTTCTACATGGGATCGTATCGGATTGTTTAATTGCTTCACGGAAATTCTTTGCCGGTAGAGTAGTAACTAGCCTCGGCCGAAGCCTTTCAGCAGAGGAGTCCAGAGAAAATTCAGAAATGATAAATTTCCGAAATGCCGGGGATCGAACCCGGGACCTTCCGCTTATAAGCCAGTGCTGACCACTGCGCCAGGGAGGTCGTCAAAAGGTGTGAAATGAGTTGAATAAACTCAAAGTTTATTTTTTTTAATCGTATGGCGTTTGGTACATAATAAGCGTTTTTATAAAAAGAACGCTTATTTCGCCTGCAAGTTTGTCGCTCGTTTAGCACCACCCAGGGGACACGTGCAGGGAGGTAGAAGGTAGCTCCTGTGGACGTGAGCGACGGGGCATCCCCGTCCGTGTTTCAATCCCAAAACCACTAGTCAAAAAGCACAAGTTTTAAATCTTTAATCGAATAAAAACTGTATAAAAATTATCTTTTCAAAAAGTACCTACTATGAATCTGGTATCTTTTTATCAGAGGCTGACTGAACTGAAATAGCATTCGGGAAACGGTATTTTCATTTTTGTAGGTAGGCACCGTAGGCACACAAGAGCTATCAAGATTTATGCTCTTTTTAAATAAAACATTTTAACCAAAGATTATTTTCAAAGCATTTTATCAAGCTAAAATTCCATATTTTAAGTTCTTTGTTTTATTTTTTAATTTTAAAAGAGGCTTCTCTATTATACGTTGACCGTTGACTCTGATAATAGGGACGATGACAACACAATCAAATTAGCAACTCTTTAGCATAGTTAAAAACGCGCTTCAACTATGGAAGTTTGTATGAAATACATAGTTGTGACGTCAACAAATTTCAACACACTTTTTTTAATCCTTAGTGGGTGTGAATTATTTAATCATCAGTAAGAAATAATTTATTTAGGTATCATCCCTATTTGTTTTGCTGTTGTCTGCCACAAGGAGTTTCATGTCTTACGTGTTTCATTCATTGATACTTTTGACTCGGTTGTGACCAACTTGCAGAGGTCTGATTGATTCGAAGTTTGGTTTCCTGTGGCTTTCATATATTTAATTTTTTTTAATTTATTTATGGCTCTTTAATAATATGTATTTCTTACTGGCTGATACCCGCGACTTCGTCCGCTTGAATAATTCTTTAGAATAATTCTTTAGAATAACTCCTTAATTTTCCGGGATAAAAAGTAGCACATGTCACTTTCCAGGTTCTCAACTATACCCATGCAACAATGTTGCTCTGTTGAGGCATGATTGAAAAACAAACCAACATACTTCGCATTTATAATATTAGTATGATGTCTTATATTATTATCTATCTATCTATGTGTCTATCTATTTGTATCTGTTACAGGTGGTGAAGCGAAGCATGTGAAGTAGTTCGAAGCGCATTCGCACGTCGCTCATGCGCTGCGGGCATCCGACATGGCTTCCCATAGATAGTGCCAGGTAAGACCTTTACCATAGATGAAAAAATATTCACTTCGTAACAGATACGCCTCATTTCCTGAAGACGCCTAATTCGCTGGTAAAAAAAATCGGTTCAGAAATATCTTCTTTAAATTGCTGAATATGGCTTGCACTTGACGACAATCATGCTCAATGCAAAGTAATGATGAGATATTGGACCGCTTCTTGCCTGAATTAGGAACCTCTTCATTTTTGAAATTCGGTTATAATACCCTTCTTACTCATTTAAAAAGCAATAAGTAATTTTACAAAATCAAGAAGCATATTCCGCCAACCGGTAGCAGAGACCGGTTTGCTGCAGCAACCCCCTGTAAGGTTACCTAGTATAAGAATTAACAACTCGCAAACGTTGATAGAATTCGAGATCGAAAAACAATAACGTGCATTAACAGTAAAACCGACCTATTAAAATAGACCGACCTAGCGATTTAAACTATAAAAACAGTACAACCAATTTTAATTTCGCAATTTCAGTTGGATGCCCTAGAGGTAGGTAGATTTATTGAGTAAACTGAGTTATCAAATGTTGCAGACCTACTTGCGTATAGTGATGGATAGGGTTTTTAACGCCGTTGTCTCCGTTTTCACGCTTTTACGCCCCATCTGTTCAATCGATTTTGATGATATTTAGCATATGGATAGTTTGTATCCCGGGTAAGGATATAGGCTACTTTTAATCCCGAAAAAGTGAAGAGTTCCGGCAGGAATTAAAAACCTTAATCCACACAGACGAAGTCGCGGGCATCGTCTAGTAATAAATATATCGGTAATATATTTTTTATCAAATTAATATGCATTTCATTAATTGCCCATTATTTTAGACTATAAAGATTAAAGGTAATCAATATCATATATTATTATGTATTAAGATTAATAAACATAATTATTAAGTTCGCGCAAACTAACAGAGAAAAATTGAATGGAACTACGAAGTTAAGAATTTATGCAAAAGCGGTACGTCGCTTTATTATTTTCTACACTGTGGCCATTCGCAACAGGTAAAAGACGTTAGAGTGAGGTAGCTGTTACCGTTCTCACAAAGCGTTTCTGCTGGAGTAGCATGGGGCCTTAAGATATCACGTCACGTCATTAAACATAGCTGCCACATGAGCGGAAACTTCTCTGATTGGCGGAAACCTCGCGTAACGACTGCTTTGCCGCCTCACAGGTACAGCGCCATCTTAAGTCATCGAGCGGCGCTAACACAAACCAGTCAATTAAGGTCCATTTCGATGCTCGAGTTTTATCAACGTTCGTGAGACTTAAAATCTTGTACTAAGGCGTCTGGATTGCGCGACCCGAGTAAGGAGAAAAATGTAATTACGTCGTTTGTATGTGCCGGCACGGAGTCAAGCGTGCAGCGACTTTATGGTCGGGGATAGTGATGTGACACGTATTTTTGACTTTCGATAAAATATATTTAATGATAGTATTATAACTCTATAAATTTGTGATAAAATCTAATCATACTTAATATTATAAATGCGAAAGTGTGTTTGTTCCTTGGTTTGTCCTTCAATCATGCCGCAACGAAGCAACTGATCAACGTGATTTTTGGCATGGGTATAGTTGAGGACCTGGAGAGTGTCATAGGCTACTTTTTATCCCGGAAAATTTAGAAGTACCCGCGGGAATAAAAAACTTAAACCACGCGAACTCCCGGGCATCCGCTGGTTGTGTAATAAAAACGCGTTTCTTGTAATATTTAAAAATAAATAAAGAAATCTGATTAACATGAGCAAAGATAAAACAAAATAAAATTACAAACTAAAGAATTAAGAACTACAAGTCATAACCTGTGACGCAAACAAGCCAACAAGGCTATTGCTTCAGCGTAAAGCTGTAATAATAATAGTAGGTACACCACAACAGCGCTGTTTTGAGTCAACCACTTAATCTTCGACGTACATAAATAATAACGTCCACAGATTATAAAATCTCAAGCAATAATCTATACTGCAATCCTATGAAAATACGTGAGGCAAAAAACAGCGACAAGCTCATGGTCATAAACCACTTTTAAACCTATTCTGATAATAATGCTAATTTTTAGTGACAAACTCTAAATTAAAGGGACTACCTAAGACCAAATTTATTATCTGACAGCAACGTAAAAACTGTCACTCATTGAGCTTACGTGTCTGCAAAAGCTTTGGAATAGTCTGCGAAAACGGGTTTTACGCGTATTATCTGAAGTATCGATAAAATCTCAGCAAAATCATACGTAACATCACTAGTACTTAGAAGCTTTCCACACAAGTTACGCTGCCGCATGATACACAAGATATCACGAGTCATATTATTTTATACAGCGGAATTAACTCAAATTAAAATGTTCTGAATTAAATTAACATTCATAAAACATATTTTTACCATCATATTTATGTACTTTTGTATGTTAGAGTATATTTTAGAGTCTTTGTAGGAAAAGCGTTGATAATATAAACGCTTGTAACTATCTTAACCGAAACCTATTAATTAGTAGTATTTTAAGTCTTAAATATGCTGAAAATGACAGCTACAGTGCTACGATCCCAATTTAGTCTAATTAACGACCTCCGTGGCGCAGTGTGTAGCGCTGTTGCCTTAAAGTGCGGAGGTCCTGGGTTCGATCCCCGGCAGGGTCAATTTGGGAATTTATAATTTCTGATTTTTCCCTGGTCTGGCCTGGTGGGAGGCTTCGGCCGTGGCTAGTTACCACCCTACAGGCAAAGACGTGCTGCCAAGCGATTTAGCGTTCCGGTACGATGCCGTGTAGAAACCGAAGGGGTATGGGTTTAATATAACTGCCATGCCCCTAACAGGTTAGCCCGCTACCATCTTAGACTGCATCATTACTTACCATCAGGTGAGATCGTAGTCAAGGGCTAGCTTATAGTGGATAAAAAAAAATATTGAAAACACTCTTCGGCTATACAATAAATTCAGCCAATCACAACTCACCACAGACAAAAAATACTTGAGTTAAGTACCCAGAAAATCCCGAGTAGAAAGAAAAGCTATTTCCACCTGAACAAGTTAACTTTCAAACGTTTCGGAAGTGTTGGTCGTGACTAATTAAACGGGATCTTCCGACTTCTGAAGCCGCAAAATTGTAAGGTAAAGTATAATACGCGTACTTAGTACGTTTTAAGATTTATGGTTGAATTATGTTTAAAAAAGTAATTTATTAATAACTGGATGATGCCTGCGACTTTGTCCGCGTGGATAAAGCTTTTTAACTCTCTGATTTTCTGATTTTCTGGGATAAATGTATTCTATGTCATGTATTCTATGTCATGTACGTTACATCCCCGGGATGTAACGTACCTCTGTACCATATTTCGTCAAAATCGGTGAAAAGATGGGCTGGGAAAGCGTAGCAGATTGACACACTTTCGCATTTATAATATTAATATGGATAAGCCGCAAAAGGGTAAAAGACTGTCATATAGACAGTTAAGATTAGTGAACTCCTTTTCTGTGTTGAAAAATATTTTTTTATTCCACTACAAGTTACGTCCTTGACTGCGCGATCTTAGATGGTTTTAAGTGACGATGCAGTCTAAGATAGTAGCGGGCTAACCTGTATGCGTATGGTATAGTTTTTCTGGTGGGAGGCTACAGCCGTGGCTTGTTACCACCCCACCCACAACGACGTGCTGCTAAGCGATTAAGCATTTGGGTACGATGTCGTATTGAATATAGGTCTAATTACAATTTTGACAAATTATTATTTTTGCCCTTATACATAATGTTCTGGAGAGTGACCATAGCCTATTTTTATCTCCAGGGTTGGAAAAATCACGATTTTTTCAATTAATCAAAAATATCCTTAAAAAATCATGTTTTATTTGTTTTAAACCTGCACTGAGTTAAATTGAATTGCAACGGAAAGCACTCATTTGCATTAGAAAAACTATCTGGAGCGATAGTCTTTTCAGCTTCCGTTGAAGGAGTATATTTTCCACATTTGGAATAGCGTACAAACTACTTACGCAACAAACTGGGAACAGAAAAACCTGGACAATTATAACATTGATATTGATATAGCAGAGTGACGTAATAATATATTTAGAAAGGTACAGACCTAAATGTTTGATATTCTGAATTAATAAGAAATAAAGACACTTGATTAAATCATTGATTTTTACTGAAAAACCATTTGATTTAAATCGTGGTTAAAATCATGATTTGAATCAAAATGATTAAATCATGCAAAACCTGCTTTTTATCGCGGAAAAATATAAAGTTCCTATGGAATTTAAAGTAGAAAAAAAAAACTAAATCCGTTGAGAAGAAGTCGCGGGCGGGAAGAAGTCATGCTGATAAATTTATCTGAAAGTAGGTCATATCATGTCAGAATTTGAGAGAAATGTGAGTTTGCTATTTCAACAGTAGGAGTCTGGCCTCTAATGAGCTCCCGTAGGATATAAATCGGTTATAAATTTCATTTTCGAGTCCATCGCCTGCCTGCGGTGGAGTTGATGTGATTTGTAGACTTGGCGAGACTTCTGACATTTCAGACATTTCTCATTCTAGCTTTGTAGGAATTGCTTTGATGTACCTGTAAGTAGATAACAGAATATCGTTTTCGCGGCCAATGTTTTTATTTTCTCATATGATATGTGACTTTTTTGTGAGAAGGCACTTTTACATAATAATTGTCCTCCGGCCGAATTTGAGAGAGATTTTATTTTTATCCACTACAAGTTAGCCCTTGACTGCAATCTCACCTGATGGTAAGTGATGATGCAGTCTAAGATGGTATAGTGGGCTAACCTTTTAGGGATATGGCAGTTATATATTAAACCTCTATTCGATTTCTACACGGCATCGTACCGGGATGCTTAATCGCTTGGCAGAACGTCTTTGCCGTTAGGACGGTAAGTGGCCACGGTCGAAGCCTCCCACCAGGCCAGATCAGGAAAAAATCAGAAATTATAAATTCACAAATTGACCCAGCCGGGGATCAAACCCGGGACTTCCGCTCGTTAAGACAACAGCGCTCAACACTGCTCCACAGAGGTCGTGAGAGATGGCCTAATCTAAACTGTTATAGTAAACTATTTTAAGCCACATGTATTAAGGTTAGGTACCTCAGTGCTTCCATTACTTGAGCATTTTAACTCATGCGTAGTAGTAACAGATGCACTGTGATAACGTTTATTGTTACTTAAAAAATCGCAACCTGCATCAAAGCGGACGAAACCGCTAGAAAAATCAAGTTCACCCCTACAAATGTTACCCATGAGGTTTGCGTTTTACAAAGCTATTGGGCGTCATATTATCGCTATCGCTCTACGCCTACTCATAACCAAATGAAACCACAAACATTTAAATTTCAAGTAAATGGCGCAGGCCGCGATATCGCGCAGTCACGTGTCGTAAGGTCAGGGCAGATACGGCAGCCATGCCGGATATTTCAGGCTGCTTCAAACACAAATTGTTTTCCATTTTTCTGATGACTGCTTTCCAGCAGAGCCACAGTACGCCTTTTCACACCTTCCAAAGGTCGACTGGGAGATAAGCAGCTAGTTCTGCTTGTGCAACAAAGTTTTGAAAAAAAGTGCGATACGGCAACGACGCTCTACTGAAATTTGTACGGGCACGAAATTAGCGATGGTGACAGCGGGGCGACGCGATTAGTCGGAGAGCTGACTGATTTTTAATAAAATATTTTTAAATAGGTCTGGTAATACTTTATAACCGACAAAAACGTCTGGGATTTTTTTTCGAATTCTATAAGTACTAAATTTAAAGATAAAAAAATCAAGTTGCCAAAAAATTTTTTTTGTTTTTTTTTTGCAAAGTAGCGAAATAACCGCAAACGCTCTACTATAGACTGGCAGGACTGAATTCGCCAATTGACGAAATAATTATAATATTTTATCACAATTTCAGCTTGCCTAAAGGACCTTCGTCGCCAGCTCTCGGACCATATCGCCCCCTTGTCGCCATCACTCGGCCGTCACTAGTTTCGTGCCTGACGCCTTTACATTTCAAGCAGAGTCGAGTGACACTGCGACAGGCCATATGCGTGACTTATTGAAATATCTATATTATGTAAATAAGCCGGTCAAGTGCGAGTCATATAATAAACTTCTCTTGGTAAATAATAAGAAAGATGTCATAACACGTAGTTAGTTGGTTTTACTATATGGGGCTAAACTGGTAGCGTCCGACAAACGGTTCGACACCCTATGAGTATCTCTAATTAACGATTTTCGGATTTTTCTCACACTTGTGCTGTGATACCTTTACGCTTACTCTGAGTTTTTACATTGCAAATACGACTGATCGACGTGAGAGCTCACCACGCCAAGTGTAAGCGAACGTCAAAGTAAAATGGACCCAAAAACTCTTGCTTTAAAGTCACAAATTCAGCGTTTGGAGCGCTGGCTGTGAATAAATACACGAAATAATGAAATGAGCTCTAAACAAATGCAGTTAAGGTTCATTTTACTTTAACGTTCGCTGACACTTGTCGTGGTGAGCTCTTACATCGATCAATCGTAATTGTTATGTTGCTTAACTTGCTTCTTGCCAAATTTCATGATTCTAGGTCAACAGGAAGTACCCTATAGGTTGATACCTCTACGCGTTCCTGAGGAAAAGGGTGTTGACAGATAGACAGACTGACGGACAAAGAAGTGATCTTATAAGGGTTCCTTTTTCCCCTTGAGTTACGGAACCCTTATAAAAGAGATGACAATGGACACTTCGTGGCGTAATGTTGAGCGCTGTTGTCTTAACATGCGGAGGTCCCGGGTTCGATCCCCGGCAGGATCAAGTCTGGAATTTATAATTTCAGAATTTTCCCTGGTCTGGCCTGGTGATAGGCTTTAGCCGTGGCTAGTTACCACCCAACCGGCAAAGATGTGCCGCCAAGCGATTTAGCCTATACCTAGCCATACCCCTAATTGCTTAGCCCGTTACCATCTTAGACATCATCACTTACCATCAGGTGAGATCGCAGTCAAGGGCTAACTGTAGTGGATAAAAAAAATGGTGGATTTATATTGCAGTTTTCGATACCGTGCCATAAGGTCAGGAGAGATACGGCAGCTATTAACAATTCGAGCGGAGTGGAGTGGCACTGCGACAGGCCGCGTCTCTGGCCTTGGCGGTTAATTGATCGTTAGGAAGATACCTCACCTGATAACAAATGGAACACTTTCTTTTACCGAATGATGCAATTTATAAATGTCGTGCTGTCTATTCGGTTCGAGGTTTCGGTTCCAGGCAGAGGCAATCTTAAATATATAAAAGGAAAAGGGGACTGACTGACAACGCACACCTCGATCCACTGGACGAATCGGGCTGAAATTTGGCATGCAGATGGCTATTATGACGAAGACATCCGCTAAGAAAGGATTTTTGAAAGTTCAACTCCTATGGGGGTAAAATGGGGGTTTGAAATTTGTGTAGTCCACGCGGACGAAGTTATAGTCAAAGTCATAATATATTTACTCAATTTAGGTACAATGTACATTTATTGACGTCCAGTTAGGTACTTATAAAATATGATTGTGATAATAATCAGTTACGGTATCTTAAAACTAAACCTACGAGGGTTCCAAACGCGCCATGGTATGAGAAGAGTCCACAAGAAACTTAGCCGGGTTTTTTTAATTTTTATTATCACCATTTCACAAATATCAGGTTTTGCCTAGTGAGACTTGGGAGGTTTTTGGCTGTGGCTAGTTACGTGTTATTGGCTAAGCCCAGCCTCCAAGCTTTTCAGCGTTTATTTACTAAGCCGTTATGATGACGATTAGGTACGTGTGTGGTTTCAATAAAAACAATAAAAACATACTCATATTATTAATTAGCCAATTTGTAGCCGGATTAGTTTTAGTTTCTATAGTTAGATTAATTATTGATTGTTTTTTTTTTCAGAAATTCTGTAATACCCATAATGCCGCACTAAATATTTGATATTAACTTGGTGGTAATGGCTCCTTTAGGTTATGAGTCAGCCATAAATTTCATTATGAGACCGCTGTCAGCCCATTATCGGCGCTGTAATTTGCGACGCTATAGAGACAGCGAAGATTCTTTCACAAGATATAGTGGGGGCGAAAAAAAGGAGTTTTATATGTGCTTCCAACCTACTCCTCCGATCAGGGGCTGCCTTAGCTATTGCGAGGCTCCGAGCAGAAGATATTATATGATAGGCTTAGAGCCTCGCAAATATCTTCGCAAATGCTTGTGAATTGAAAATATTTTTACTCATAATGCTTGACGAGAAATAGAAAGGTTATAAATAAAATTGGAGTTTTAATATTGGAAATTGGAAATTAACAAAAGTTAACAAGCCCATTTACGGCACAATATTTATTATTGATGATAAACTAGCAGAGAAAGGTTTATAGCGATATTTTTTTTACATCTCAGATAGGTAGTAAATAGATTGGTTTTAAATAGGTAGGATCTTACACCAAAGATTAGGTAATTTTTCAAAATATACTTCAATGTACAGATTTGGACCTGTTACAGTTTTATGGATGGATGGATAAATGGATGGATTGCTGTTCTGAACGGATCTGGATGAAATTTGGCACAGAAATAGATTATAGTCTGGAGTAACACATAGGCTACTTTTTATCCCGGAAAACTATAGAACGGGAATTAAAATAAAATAAAAATTAAGAAAGCGGAAACCAAAAAACCTCAATCCAAATGGACGAAGTTGCCAACATCGGCAAGTCTTTTTACCTTCAAGAGATTCAAGCGTTTTCGAATGTGTGATGATGGACGAGGACCGCGGACGCTAAGCCCGGATATAAAAACACGACTCCGGGCGAATTAAATTATGCAAATACTCCGAAAAAACGCCCATCTTGCGGTTTCACGGAAAATTACACTTCGCCGAGAAATGACGGGCGGGAATTTTACGTGCCCCGGCTTTTGCTGCTTTTATACGTACAATTTGGTTCATGTGTAATTTATTATACGCGTATTTCTTATTATTTGGGCAAATGTTCAGCCCGGCTGTCTGGTGCGGGAATGCAGCCAGCATTCTTGCCACCATCCCACGCGGACATGATTTACCTATTGTTAGGGACAATGCAGAAGAAGGTATTTATGAGACACTTTAAATATATTTGTACTCTCATTTGGAACTTGCACGAATAAATGGTTAAACGTGTAGAGGTTCCGCGAGAGATTTAATGTAATTAGATAAAAGTTGGCTAAACTTAAAGATAATATTCATTTGATTTGGCCACGATTACTATCAAAATGCGATCTAAACACAAAAGTATTCAATAATCGCTGAGTCTGCCGGCAGGAGACTGATTTACCATCGTCAAAATACTCGCATTTATACTATTTTCAATATGGTATCCCCAGTTTAAAGCGAATGACATGAAACTAGTCAAATTAACTCTTATTCATGAGTCCTGTTTCATGAGATATAATAAATAGTAATAATGTTAACACTATATAGTATTTAGACTAGTAAGGCGCGTGGATGCGCGGCCCGCTGAAGCGGACCGCGTACAAGAGATGGCCTCCATCTACATAAATAATAACTGTCATCAAAACCGGTTGAAAATGTGAGCCGTTGAAGCGAAGCAGACAGGTAGACAGACAGATGGACCGATTGACAGACACACTTTCGCATTTATAATATTGGTATGGATTAGTGTCAAGTTTAAAGGTCCTTGATTAGTGTAGACTAGGCACTATCTCTATAAATAACAAAGTTCATTAAAATCGGATGAAAAGATGAGCCGTTCAATCGAAGCAGACAGACAGGCGGACAGACAGATAGATAGACGGACAGACAGACAGAAACACTTTCGCATGTATATTATTGGTATAGATTGGTGAAACCTAGCTTTAAGTTCAATTGTATTATTTTCAAGAAAGGTCAAATAAACATATGAATTAAGTAATATACACAGTTTTTAATTTCATGTATGTATGTTGGTAGGTACACTAAAAAACCGTTTGCTATTGCTGCCACACAATCTACTAGCGAAACTTCATAACGTATAGCCTGCTTCGTGCAAATATTTGCGCAGGCCGGCTGCGTGGCGTGGTGATGTCGGTGTTTTTGTTGGTATTGACGGAGTAAAATAAACCCCCGCGGGTACCTACCGCCAGGCCCGGCCGGTAGCACTGAGTAAACACGAAAATTTCTCATATCCGAAATCGATTTTGTTTATTTGGATTCGTGGCCGACGAGTTGCCGATTCGTTGCGTTATAAGAATAACTCTGCGACTTTTAATAATAACTCGGCGACTTGGTAATTCGATTCGGACTTAGGGCGACCTTTCTATTAAACATGTAGGGCGATTGTCTAAAAATGTCAGCTACATGAGTGTAATGATCGCAATTCGCAATCTCCTCTGATTGGTTAACATCATTAAATCAGGTTTTACACAATCGCCCTGCCGCTGTCCTAGGTTACGTAACATTAGTAAGGGCTTAGATTATTTACACGACTTCATTGAGTAAGGGTAAGAATAAAATATAGGCACAGAATAGATACATTACAACTAGGTATAGGCCTAAGTTAGGGGATCAACGTTGTCTAATTATTTGTAACGTAGCTTTCGTACCGGTATTTAGGGCGGAAACACACTACGGATAGTCCTATCCGTAGTATCCATGAGAAAAGGTCCGCGTCGAAGAGGAAACACTTTTATCTTGTCGCGGTAATCTGTGCAGCTCTATATGAAAAATGCGCGGATGTTTTGTCCTGTCATGTCCGTATTATGTTTTCAGGAGATGAAAATTAAACGTGCGCACGTATCACTTTGCTCTAGCTTCTAGTCTATCTCTATCTATCTTTTACATAGTCTGGTATATCTAGAGGCGAACCTTTATGTATCAAAGTGCCATTTTTTCTAAAGAAATGTTTGATGAGGTCATAGACGTGGCATCAAGTAATTTTGACTTTGTGATTATTGGGAAAATAATAATAATAATGTCATGATTTTCTAGTTTTATATTCTCTGGTACGACATTCGCAATAAATATATAAGGCCATAAAGGGCTTGAATCCAGGGCCGTAGAATAAATTAATTAAAAAAGAATGTATTCTGGGCAACCAATCAGTGGGTTTCCCGCCAATCGGGCGCAGAGGAGAAAAGAAAAACGTAGGACGGAAGGATTGTTGAAAATAATAAAATTAGGTACTCTGAAAGATAAGATGATTGGGAGGAATAAAGTATTTAAATGGACATTGGATTTTGATTTATCAAAATTCAGAAGTGGGATGTGGTCCACCGACCCACATAATTGTTGAGGTATGTATTCTAAATTATTTTTCTTGATTCATATAATTTTGTGACTTCCCATGACTCAATAATAATAATAAAATTACGAAACAGGATTACTTAGTATGCATGTGGATTAATGATATTTTTATGTTTTGGTCTAGCTATTTAGGACAATGTTAATCTGATTGATTACAAGTATCATTTGATAAGAACTTACTATTAATATATAAATATAATTTGTTGTACACAATAAAATAAATAAAATGACAAAACAATCATTATATCATTTTAACTAAAGTTATCATTTACATTTAGCCTCTATGGAGTAATGTACTTTTTTTTTTTTTTTTTAATAATTTTATTCATAAATAGGTAAGTACCTACCTAACAAGATAACTCCATTAAATATAAAATGATAAATACATATAAAGATTGTCTAGCAATAGTTATATTGTCTACTGTCTTCTCTCATTAATGAGGCACACAATTAATATTAACGCTTGCAATTAGAATAGTGAGATTACACCTTTAGTATTTGGGTGCACAATGACAGTATGGATTTATTTATGTATATACATACTTTAAAACAATATGCTTACATGTATATTAACCACATATTATTATCGCAGGATGAGTTTGGCCTGTATGTATATTATATGTATGTTATTTTGCTTTGGCGATACCTCAGCATGGTTGGTTCTGTTTTAGTATCCAACTTGTTGAACCAGAGAGTTTTCTTTCTAATAGGAAATCATCTTAAATGTCAAATGTTAACCATATAGTACAGCATGTTATATAGCGTGAGCTAAGTTAAGTTTAGCAATTTAGAGAAGCTTTTTTGAGAAAGTCCCTTATTGACCTACAGCCGTATTCACAAACAGTACTTCCCTAATATAGGAGCAATGCTATGATAAGTATGGCATTTCTCAGTGCATTCGATGTGGTAATCCAATCATTTCGTAAATGATACTTTGAGGACTCTTGCTGTGCACATTCAATGGAGAGCTGTGAAGTGTGATTGTTTACATACAATAATATGATAAAAGTTATTACTTATATTGTTTTTTTTAAATATACCCTTTAAACTAATGAGGAGTTCCTTGTCTTTAATAAGTTCAAAATCATCCTATAATAGTTCGAAGCGGTTAACATTTACTTCTTTAGAATGAGAATTACTTGTAGAGTCAGAATCAGAAATTATTTATTGCATGATACACATAATATTACAAAGGTGGTACAGAAGATAAAAAGACAAGTGTGTTACCATTATCATTACAATGCTTAAAAATAATCGATGTAACAAAACATAGTAGGTATTAATTAATTAGTATTAGTTAGTAGGTGAACAATTAAGAAAATTCTTGGTATATCGACTTGAATCCCCACATATTATTATTGTCGGGACGCCTCCCCTCGTTCTGCATTGCTCTGCCCAATTGGTAAAATGACTGCCTAGGTACAAAAGGGGGGTTGCAGAGAGAGACGTCTCGAAATGTGTTGTGAATGTTTGATTATACACTTACCCTGGTCCTCCTAGCGTAGTCTGATTGTCCGTGTGTCACGAACCGTTTGCTTATCGAACTTATCACGATCGGGTCCACCGCAAGGACCGGCTCCCTTCGTGGTGGCCGCTGTCGTTCCCCAATACTTCGTGCTTTCTGTAATGTAAGTGGCAACGGGCAGGTCTCGTCGCCAGACGAGACCCACCAGGGCGTTGACCTCGGCAACGGGCCGAGGAAACCAGGCAGTGAACACAGATATTACGTACGTTAGAGCAGGAATGGTTCCATCGCTAGCTTATTGGGTCCTAAAGACCAACTGTGAACGGATCCTGTCGGATCAACTGTGATGCTATTCCCCTTGGAATAGCTAACTCTTGAGCCTGTGAATGGATCCCAATTTGATCAACTGTGAAGCGACTCCCCACGGAGTCGCGTGCTCGTGAGCCTGTGAACTGGTGGGTAACCCACCAACTGTGAGGTAGGATGGAAACATTCCCAATGTATTCCCATGATGGGTAATCTTAAAGACTATGCCACTTACTTGAGGAATACAGCGAGAGGTAGCAAACCAGCACGGTATGACGCTACTTGCCCAGACGCACGAGTAAAAAATGGTGCCAACCGCGGGAATCCCATATGAGAAAATTTGAGGTACCACAGACAATCGACTACGCATAAGAGATGTAAAATGGTTAACTGGTCTGTGGTAAAGGTAATGATCACAGTAAACTCACCATAGATTTATAAGCGTCGGGCTCCGAGTTCCGGCTTTGAGATACGTGATGTTGCCAAAGTTTATGTTTAAGTGATTTAGATTAGTGATTATTATTTACATTTATATTACAATTTACAGATTCGCGACGATTGTCGCGACACTCCCCAACAACGGAAGTTACAACAAGACGATAAGGTTTTGTGTCCACTCCCTAATCTTCTCGAGAGCTCTAACAGCCGCTTCTCTCTTAGGCCTTGGCTCCTCGGAAGGAAGGTCCTTTCCACTCTCATGAGGAATCTCCTCCAATAGAGGTTGATTTTCTGGTATCGTTTCATTGTTGGGTTGTACAGCGTGATTACTCTCCTCGTCATGTGTGTCAGTTCCACTGCCAGGAGTCTCACTGACTTCTCTAGAGGTCCTTTCCTGGACTTCATCAATTACGTAAGCAGAAGGTATATGATAGTAATCCGGTCTAGGCTTGTCAGCTAAAACATTGGTTTCTTGTCCATCCATCTCCAGAGGATACAGGTGAGAAATGGATCTAACGAATTCGGTATCTCCCACCTTTACTCTAGCTGTTCTACTAAATCCATCTTTTCCTTTTATAAGTTTTGTTATTTTCCCAACTCGCCAGCTTTCCCGATTATGATGATCTCCTTTTATTTGGACTATTTGTCCTTCTCGGGGTTCGAGCTTCGAAGTAACTCTCGGCTCCTTATGTGAGTGTTGATATCTCTCTCGAAGGCTGAGAAGGTAGCGATTCGAGAACATTTCTTTAAATTCGTCTTGGATCTTAAGAGCTCTTTTCCAAGCTTTAACTAACTCCCTCTTCGTGACTGTACCTTGTATTGAAGGTTCTTCCCGAGTAGCTTCAGTTGCTATACACCTTCCCACAGTTAAGAAATCCGCCGGTCTCAATATATGATCCACTTCAGAGTCTATGCAAGTGAGTGGACGCGTGTTTACCACGGCTTCAATTTCCTTCATGACTGTAGATAGTTCACTGTCTCTAAGACAGTGTTTCTGTAATGTCCTCTTCATACAGTTCTTCACGATACCTATTAGTCGCTCATAAAAACCGCCAAACCATGGTGCCAGTGCGGGAATAAATCTCCAGCGAACTTTGTTTTCGATGCAATACGGCTGTGCTAAGACTTCTGACAGTAATTTAAATTGTGACGCATTATCTGACGTAATGAGCGTCGGTAACCCCCTGGTAGCTGCCATTCTTCTCAAGGCGTGAAGGCTTTCTCCAGCTGAAAGGTCTCGCACGACTTCTAAATGTATGGCTCTTGTCGCTAGACACGTGAACAAGCAGATCCATCTTTTCTCTAACCCATTTCCATTGCTAACCAAAACTGGTCCGAGATAATCAATTCCTGTGAAGGTAAAAGGTGAGCTGTAATTCACTCTTTCAGGTGGTAATGCGGGTGTAGGTGGTAACTTGTACGGTCCTCCGCCATGTTTGACACACGTCGAACATTTCTTTAACAATTTTTGTACCTGACGTTTGCCTTGTAAAATCCAGTATGTTTCGCGTATAATACTCAACGTATGATTGACGCCTACGTGATAATTTTTGTTATGTGTCTCTGTGATTATTCTATTAGTTAACTCAGAATCTTTAGGTAATAAAATAGGATATCTTTTATCGAAAGACCAGTCTGTATTTCTCATCCTTCCTTTACATCTTAGTATGCCATCGATATCGAGAAATAATCCTAAGTTTCGGCTCAAGTTCGTTTCTATCCCTTGTATTTCATTCCTGAAGTGCTCCTCTTGTAATTTCTTTATTTCATCTAAATGAGTCTCTTCTAGGTGTTCCTTTTCATTTTCATTTATTTTATTTTGATTATTAATTTTATCCGATCTTCTATCATGACTTGCAAAACTTATTTCATCCATTTCAACTTCATTATCTTCTACTTCGTTCGGAAGATCCTCCCCCGCCAAAAGGGAATTGACATTTGTCGTTTCTTGCATCCATGTATGAGATGTTTGCAACAAGTATTGAGGTCCAGCTAACCATTTTGCTCTGTCTTCACGAGTGCTGGACGGTCTTGTTGCTACGTCTGCTGGGTTTAGCTCTGTGGGAATATATCTTATAACCAATTCCTTATTCCGTTTAATTTCCTGAACTCTCCTTGCTACGAATGGTGGTAGGAGTTTTGAAGATTTGCACCACTCTATTACAATCCGACTATCGGTCCAAAGAAATTGATTTGTCACCGTTGCGGGAATGAAATTGCGGATGAATCTCATAAGACGACTCCCAATCAGTACTCCAAGTAGTTCTAACCGGGGAATCTTTAAACTGTCTTGATCCTTTATAGGGATAAGTCGTGATTTTCCAATGATGAAACTAATTTTGCCCTCGTTTACTATGTATACTGCAGCGGCATAAGCTCGAAGAGAGGCATCTGTAAAGCAATGTAGTTGAACGGTGTTATCTTGTGCAGCCGTCATATAACATCTAGGTATCGATATTTCCTTGATTTCGTCTAACTGTCTACGTATTTTAGACCACTCTTCCTTCATTGGTTCTGAAAATACAGTGTCCCATTTAACTTTGCTTCTCCATAGTTCTTGTAAAAATAATTTAGCGGGTAGTATATATGGTGCAACAAATCCACACGGATCATAAATTGAGGCAATCACTTTTAATACTCCTCGTTTGGTGTCCGCATTAGAATCGACTTTATATCTCAGTTGAAGTATATCATCTTTCAAGTCCCATTCGAGACCCAATATCTTAACACGTTCGGAATTTGATGTGTCTGAAATTTGTGACATAAACTCGTCAGAATTCGAACTCCACTCTCTTAGGTTCATAGACATCTGTCCGAATGCTTCTTTGGAGTCCTGATATAATTCTAAAGCTTCTGTTACAGATGTACTACCGGTGACTAGGTTATCCACATATATATTATTGGCAAGATCTCTAACACTTGGTTTGTCATTATTTGATAGATGAAGTTTAATCGTGGCGTTTAATAAAAATGGGCTGCTAATAATTCCGAATGGCACACGACAGAATCTCATGTAAACGATGTTGTCTTCAGTTGGTGGTTTATTAATATCCTTAATCCACAAGAATCGAGTTACATCTCGATCATTATCATGAAGTGCGATTTGTAAAAAAGCCTTTTCTACGTCGGCTGACAATGCGATTTGGTGATATCTAAATTTTACTAACAATCCCGTTAAATCTTCTAACATCATTGGACCACAATACAAACATTCGTTCAGACTTTTGTCATCAGCTTTTGTTTTAGCCGAGGCGTCATACACTATTCTAATAGCCTTATCTCTTTGATGAACACAATGATGTGGTAAGTAATGAATTGGATGTTTTTCGTTATTGTTATGTTTCGATACTAGCTCTATTACTCCTTTACTAATTTGTTCCCTTAAAATTTTATCATATTCGACTAAAGTATCTGAATCTAGACGGTTAAGTAATGAGACTAATCTGCCAAAGGACAATCCAAAGTTGGTCGATAAAGATGGAGGATATTCTATCCACGGCCAGGATACAGTATATCTATTGTCGACAACTTCAGTAGTTTCATTAAAAGTTTTAACTGCTTCTTCATCGGCACTAATCTTAGGTGAGTCAGTGATACCTATGGATTCCAAGTCCCACAGTGATCTTATGTTCCCGTGATCTAAAGGTAAATCTGGCTTATTCAGTTTCGTCTCTCCACAAGATAGAAAGTAAGTAATTACAGATAATTCGTCCACTGGTTCTGAATTGGTCTCTCCTGATAGTATCCATCCTAGATTAGAATCTACTATGTACAAATTTTCTCTGATCTTTATTTTCTCCGTATTCATTATATTATGGTAGTAGTCGTTTCCAATTAAAATATCAACCTTCGATGATAATGATCCATCATCGGCTAAAATACCTTTATTCTTCCAATGTCCTAATTCTACGTCAGGATATGGTACGCATTGCGAGATGTGAGGCACGACATTAGCGTAAAGTAGTAATG
The DNA here is from genome assembly GCA_923060345.2 of Erebia aethiops. Taxonomy (NCBI): domain Eukaryota; kingdom Metazoa; phylum Arthropoda; class Insecta; order Lepidoptera; family Nymphalidae; genus Erebia; species Erebia aethiops. Next base: position 26,302,359 of record OV281084.1, on the reverse strand, counting down.
TTTTATTGGTCCTAGTGCGGAGCTCTAATTTCACTATAGGGCTATCTATTATCTGAGGAGTTCTTGAACCAAAGGTAAATATAGAGAGCCTACTTTCTTCCTCAACTGGAAGGTTCAATCGTTTCGCCACTGATTGGGTTATGTAAGTACGTTGACTTCCAGAGTCCAGTAATGCTCGACATTTTACTTCTACGCGGTTATCTCCTACATTCCGGGCGTTAACAATCGCCGTCTGAAGTATAGTAGTAGCCCGTGCGTTTAGTTGCATCATTGCATTAGTTTGTTCAATTTCCTCTGAGAAAGTTTTAGGACAGAGCGCTCGATTGTGTGAGCCACTCTCCTTGCAGTGAAAACAACTTAATTTTCCTCTACAACCTTTTATGGTGTGCCCCTTGCGAAAGCATCCGTAACATCGGCTACCCAATCTGTTCCTTCTTTCCTTTAATGTTTTAAAGTTTTTGCATTGATCATTAAAGTGATTCTCTTGACAGAAAATGCATTGAAGTTTCCTACTCTTGGGATTTTGCCTTTCTTCGATTCTACTTTGATCTGTTGATTTCCTTTTGAATCGTTTCTTAAAATCCACTTCATGACCTTGAGGTAATTCTCGTTCCTTATTCAGGAATCTCCTTCCTGGTTTCTTTGTAAAATTTCCTTTATGATTCTGTGTTGGCTTCTTTGCCTTCCCTTTCCTATTGTTATCGTACGCATTCACCTGTAATGCTTGTGTAGTATAACTTTCTTCCACTTTTCCTTGAACAACCCTATCGGCATCCTCTCTAGCAGTAACAATAATCTCTAAGCATTTGCGTATCTCCTCGATGGATTCGGTACTTATTTTCATTTTCATTTCGTAAATAATTTCCTTCGGGAATTTCTCCATAATCAGGAAACGTAGATGGTTATGGTTTATATCCTCGCCTAGCGACTTGAGCACTCTCAGGTGTCGTTCAATTTCGTTGAGAGTATGTCTCACTTCTGCGATGTTCATCGCTGTCGAAGCTTTCACTCGATATAGCGCTGAGTAGTGTGCATCGATTATATGATTCTCCTTCCCATATCTGTTTTTTAATGTCGTCAAAGCTATATCGTAATTTTTGTTTGTTGTCTCGAGCCCTTCTATGACTTTCTTCGCTTCGCCTTTTAATGATGCCTTTAAGTATAGTAACTTATCAACGTCCGTTAGGTTTCGCTTGTCGATATTTGAACTAAATTGATCCCAAAACGTCGACCATTGGAGGACATCGCCATCAAATTCAGGTAAACTCAGTTTCGGCAACCTACTGCTTAGACTCGAGTTCGCATCCTTAGCGACATGAGCTTCTCGTTCGATTATTTTAATTCTGTCTTTGATCTTTACTTTAAGTTCGCACAGTATATCCTCGGCTTCCAATTGCACTGTGGATATCTCTGATATATCGTCAGGTGCAGGGTTCTTGCTCAGACGAAAATAATTTGTTAATTCCGTACTCAACCTGGTTAATAGAGTTTCTAATTTTGAGGAAATAATTTCTGCTTCTTGTACGACCGTTGGAGATTGATTAGTTACATCCTCGAGAGTTTCTATTACATGGGAGGCATTAGTTACCAAATTTTGTAATTTTGTTTTCATCGAATGTAATATTGTTAAGAGACTTTGATCCATTTTGATCACACAACAATTGAACAAAGTTCTTTAGAAAGGTTAGTTATTTAAATTTTTATTTAGGTTTAGTCGTTGTCTTTGGTGTGATCAGGAACTCGCGGGCTCGTCCCTCTATAAATAAACAGCAGTCGCTTAGAAGAGAGAAAGAAAAAGAAAGAAAGTGGAAGATTTCAATTTGAATTGAAGGGAAATAAACAAATCCTTCCTTTTCCATTATTCTCCATTTTTATTTACTTTTATTTAGTAAGTACATCAACTGAACTGTTCATAGATTAATATGATGAATTGGTGACCAAGACCTTCTTTTAATTTCAGTTTAATAATAAAAAACAGAAATTTATTTATTTATTTATTTTAGGCTTCGCTATATCTGATGGATGTGCCACATTAAGGTTATATGGTTTAACTATCTATGGTAACCCTCGTTTTCTAAATTTAATTCATTCATTATTTATTTACATACTTTTATTGACCTCACAAATAAAGTTAGTTAGTCAATGAATCAATTTCATAGTCCGACCCTGTTCTCTTAGTGTTTCAATGACTTTACTAATAATTGTTCTTGCATAGGGTCTTAAGCCAAGGTAGGCATTAATTTCTCTTTTATGTCTCTATGACTTGCGCAATACCACTATTAATAACTATATATAATGGTAGATTCATTCGACTATTCATAAGCACTTGTAAAAAGTCCATTTGAATAAAAAACTTTTGAATTTGAATAACCACTAGTAACATTGTAAAGTGATCATTGTGTTGCTTCACCGAGGCTAGACAGTGCTTTTATGCCTCTATGATCTGCGCAAAACCACTAGTAAATATATCTATACATAACAACCACTAGTAATATTGTAAAGTGATTATTGTGTTGCTTCACCGAGGCTAGACAGTGCTTTTATGCCTCTATGATCTGCGCAAAACCACTAGTAAATATATCTATACATAACAACCACTAGTAATATTGTAAAGTGATTATTGTGTTATTTCACTGAGGCTAGACAGTGCTTTTATGCCTCTATGATCTGTACACCACTGTACACTAGCATGCTAGAAAGGTCATGTCTATCCTTCCGATAAGACACATAATTTGTAATAGAATAGAATATTTCTATTCAAATAAACTTTTACAAACACTTCCCGTTCTTTATACACCGTACTAACATCTATTTCTCCTATATAATTCACTTTATTAAATATTATCTCAGCTCTAATATTCAGTCATTCTGATTGTAGAGCGTATGGGAACACACTCACGTTGTAACCGACCGGTACGAACACTCAACGACAAAATGCTTAATGTTAAAGTTGCATTTTCAAGTCAGGATATTTAACCATGATGGCTGGTCCAACATACTTGCTTTAGTAAAGGTCAGTGACTCTATTGTACTCTTGCAATCACCTGTACCTAATACTCTGGGTATTGATCATGGCTAATATTTATGTTACTTCACTATTTCATTCATATACCTGTTAAATGTAAGTTCACCTTATGCACGGATACCCTTCATAACTGTCATACAAAAAATAATTCTGATTGGTATAGGTAAAACACTACAAAAATAATAAATATAGCGGTAGGTGCAAGAAGTTAACACTTTTAAATTCAAATTTCTTTCTTCATAGATACTGAACCCTAAGACACTTTTAAAATTGAGCCATATTCAACACTAAGTTTAATAAACAAAGCACAACATGTCTATTAAAGCTTTAATCTGTTAGAATGTTCATATGAACTCAAACTTTTGATTCAATTAATTTAGTCATACTTAAATCAGCGGAGTCATAATAATTATTCAACAAAGAAATTCAAAATATATCCCATTTTATCATATATTACTATAATGACTCACAACATTGTTAATAGCACTATAGGTTAATGAGTTTTATAAACTTTTGAAAAGAAAAGAAGAAAATGTAGGTAAGTATTCTATTTATAGACTATGTAGGTATACGGTACCCTCACTTACTTCTTCATATTATTACCTTTTCTATTATATTAAATGGTAATATGCACTCTGCACTATTACATAGGTACTTTGATAATGTATGGGTACTAACATGTCGAGACATGTCTGACTTGGGCCAATGCATAATAACATTCACAACTTTTTTTTACATAACACCCCCTTTCTTTTATTTCATGATTTTAGGTATCTTAATGAAAGTTGATTTATCAATTGATCAAATCCCAGCATCTCCACCATGTCGGGACGCCTCCCCTCGTTCTGCATTGCTCTGCCCAATTGGTAAAATGACTGCCTAGGTACAAAAGGGGGGTTGCAGAGAGAGACGTCTCGAAATGTGTTGTGAATGTTTGATTATACACTTACCCTGGTCCTCCTAGCGTAGTCTGATTGTCCGTGTGTCACGAACCGTTTGCTTATCGAACTTATCACGATCGGGTCCACCGCAAGGACCGGCTCCCTTCGTGGTGGCCGCTGTCGTTCCCCAATACTTCGTGCTTTCTGTAATGTAAGTGGCAACGGGCAGGTCTCGTCGCCAGACGAGACCCACCAGGGCGTTGACCTCGGCAACGGGCCGAGGAAACCAGGCAGTGAACACAGATATTACGTACGTTAGAGCAGGAATGGTTCCATCGCTAGCTTATTGGGTCCTAAAGACCAACTGTGAACGGATCCTGTCGGATCAACTGTGATGCTATTCCCCTTGGAATAGCTAACTCTTGAGCCTGTGAATGGATCCCAATTTGATCAACTGTGAAGCGACTCCCCACGGAGTCGCGTGCTCGTGAGCCTGTGAACTGGTGGGTAACCCACCAACTGTGAGGTAGGATGGAAACATTCCCAATGTATTCCCATGATGGGTAATCTTAAAGACTATGCCACTTACTTGAGGAATACAGCGAGAGGTAGCAAACCAGCACGGTATGACGCTACTTGCCCAGACGCACGAGTAAAAAATGGTGCCAACCGCGGGAATCCCATATGAGAAAATTTGAGGTACCACAGACAATCGACTACGCATAAGAGATGTAAAATGGTTAACTGGTCTGTGGTAAAGGTAATGATCACAGTAAACTCACCATAGATTTATAAGCGTCGGGCTCCGAGTTCCGGCTTTGAGATACGTGATGTTGCCAAAGTTTATGTTTAAGTGATTTAGATTAGTGATTATTATTTACATTTATATTACAATTTACAGATTCGCGACGATTGTCGCGACAATTATATCATATCAACTGAGCCAATAAAATATGTAAATTAAAAACTGATAATAGCTAGGAATTTATTGCAAAATAAATAAGACGTCAAGTCTTTAAATAAAAAAAAAAAATTAAAAAAAAATTGATTGTAATTGAAAATGAAATATTGAAAATATTTGAATTAATTAGAAGCAAATGGAGACTCCAGACTCCTATCGTTTGTTCTACAGTATTTCTGGTTTTTTATTAGGTACTTAAAGAACATATAAATACAGTAGGAGTGTAATAGTTGTTAATTAATTAGGTTAGGTTTTAAGAAGTAAGTCTACTTATTGTGATTACATAGTGTGAATTTGAAACTATTATTCGGTAAATTAACTAAATTATAAGATGTACCTAACCTGGAAACTCCTAGTTGAATAAAATATTAAGGCCACTAGTAATAAATAGGAGGCACTGAAAGGCCTCTACTGGTAACTTTCAAAAGATCTGCATATGCTGTATTATTACAAAATCTATATCGTCTTTATTCATCAGCACTGTAACAATCGAAAGAATTTTGAGTCTTGTATCACTTTTCATAAATTGATAGTTCTTACTATACTTACGAGTATATTTAGGTTTACTCTCTCATGGATATAAATATCAAATTTTTCCATTCATGTTTTCAGTTTAAGGTGCCAGCGGAGAGTAAATTGCCCATACAAACATAATACCAAAATAATTTGTAATTCGAGAATATTTCCACCATATTATGCTATTATTAAGATTGAACTTATGTTTAAATCTAGGTCCCTGGATAATTATTTTTTCAAAATAATTTCCCAAAATTAAATGTACCTAGACACATGGCGTTTTTCATGTTTTTACGATATAAATGACATGTTTTCTCCTTATTTGTTTCATATTAAAACCAACGATATCTCACGTACTAATTGATCAGGAACATAGCCTATATTGTCAAGTTACAGAATAACAACACGAAGTTAAAAACACAACAATTTTTCATTAATCATTTTTGGTATTCACGGAACAAGACTAAATGTATAACAAATTCTGTACGCTCATATTGCTATCGCGCTTGCATGCGTCATACGTCATAAGCCAAATAGAGATAGCAATATACCGGAAAATCTATATTTGCGGTTCGATTATAAGTTGCGAGCGGCGTTCGCCAGCCTCTTATATCGCTGAAAATCAAGGAAACAAACATATCCTACCGATATTAGTTTGACGTTAGTGTCGCACTATGGTCTATGCGTAGTTAACTGTGCATTCATTTTAATAAACGTCTAGTGTTGTTCGTTCCTCAAGTGTTGTTTATGATTTCATTTTCTGGACCTTATGCGCTTGTTCGCCCCTGGTTCGCCCTGAGACTTCATAGTAATGTTTTTGAATACGGGTGTTATATTAGTTTAGACAATGAACATTAATCTTTTTAATAGAGTTATTTTTAAGAATGGATGCGACTTAAACTGAGTGAATGTAATAGGGATGATTATATAGTATTAAATAGAGGGTCTTCCAAAAGTCCTAAAATTCACATCCTCGATAAGTTTTAAGTTTGTTATCCATTTTAAAATATAGATTAAAGAAAAAAGTATGATGACGTCATAACTATGAATTTCATAGAACTTCCATACTATAAAGAAGTGCGCTTTTAAGTTTGATGGAGTGATGCTGATTTGATTGAGTTGCCATCATCCCTATTGGTTGGATGTATGCGAATAAGTATGCTAAAAAAAAAGATTCTAATTTGCAAATAGAGCAGAAAGGCAAAGAAATATTTTAATATTGTTATTTTATTTTATTTTCGTTGAATGATTGTGGTATGTGTTATTTTCAAGAGAATGATTTATTGCTTATTTGACTGCGGTTATGTATGCTGCTTGAATCTGGATACGATGAAGTGAGCCGCACATAGGTTGGATACGGTTATGTGGGCCGTACATAGGTTGTATACGGTTATGTGGGCCGTACATATTTTATATACGGTTAAGTGGGCCGTACATAAGTTGGATACGGTTAAGTGGGCCGTACGCAGATTTGATACGGTTAAGTGGGCCGTACCTTGATGGATACGGTTAAGTGGGCCGTACATTTTTTTGATACGGTTAAGTGGGCCGTACTTAAGTTGGATACGGTTAAGTGGGCCGTACATTAGTTAAAAAGCGGTTATGTGTGCCATACGTTATAATTTGGTTATGTGTGCCGTGTGACTTAATGATTCTGGATTTAGCAACCAAATTAAATAATGAATGAACTGAATGAAATATTATTTATTGTATACCAAAAACACGAGATATATAGTGAAAAAGCGGTTATGTGTGCCGTGACTGAATGATTCTGGATTTAGCAACCAATTTAAATATTGAATGAACTTAATGAAAATTTTTTTATTATACACCAAAAACAAGAGATATACAAATACAAACCACATTACTAACTCAATAAATTAAATATAAATACTACTTACTTGTTATTATATAGATATTTATATTGTTTATATCAATTAAAGGATAGGACTAGCATATAACTACGGCGTCGCTTCCGTTACGTTCAATTTTCATACAAATTTCATACGAATTAGGGATAAAATTAAAAAAAAAAAAAAATCTTAGGGGATGATACATCATAATAGATAACTGTACGCCAAACTTCAGCCCAATCTGTCCAGTAGTCTGAGCTGTGCGTTTATAGATCAGTCAGTCAGTCAGTCAGTCAACTTTTCCTTTTATATAGTATAGGTACCATTTATATTCATGAATTAAAAGAATACTTTACTAAAATTGTTATTTTTTCTACTGCTGAGGACATGGGAGGAGCCAATCGTGGACACACACGGCGCAGAGACCAGAGTGTTCGAGAATGCGATCTCTGTCACCACCAGATAAGCGTAGCACATAGATGCTCCTCCTCGGTCTTACGAACGATGGAAGAGATCGAGTCCAGCGACCCAAAATTCACATCAGAGGTTCCCATACCTTGGCATTATCCGCCCAACTATCGCGGCAGCCTGGACAGCTACCAATAGCACTGGCAACGAATTTCACAGCAGGCGACGTACTTTAAGAACATTTTTAATGTGTTGCCGGGATTCAATCCATCTTGTACAGCACATTATAGACAGTAAATTAGTTAGTTGAGAACGCACACAAACTACTACCGAAGAATGGAATTTGCACCCCAATGGGCTTGATATCTATGACACGGTAATGTTATGATGACATTAAACCCTCGGGTGAGGCGAAGACAGTTCAGAAGATTCGGGCTCGTTATTGGTTTCCTAAAATATTACGCAGATACGAAAAAACAAAAAAGAAAAAATTTTAGATCGTGGGTGCAATATGCATACATTTTGACTATAATTAAAGAATTTATTAAGTAAGTTTTGTGAACTTCATGGTATCTGAGACGTATTATAAACAGCAGCATGTCCTAGATTCAACGGCTAAACTGAACGTTTTAAATCAAACAATTTTAAATTTATTATCCGTTAAAAATAGTTCATGTAAGGATGAACGTGATTGGGATATGCAGCTGAGTCAGATAAACGGCATCAGAAGTTTTATTTGGATGTAGACTTTGACACCGACTGATGTCAAATTGTTATGAAACGAAATAAAGTAAATATTTAATACAGTCGGCAACAAAACAATATCATGATTCGAGACGAACTTATGCTGTCATTTAAAAAAAAAAAAAAAAAAGGGAGACCTGATTAAGATAATTAGAAAAAACTAGTTGTTGCATGTTGATGGATTGCACATGGATTTTAGGTATTTTCGAGTCCCTTGGGAACTGGGTTTTCTTTTTTTTTTTTTCTTCCCAGGATAAATGTAAGTAAATATATAAAACCGAACAATCGACTGTCAATCTGTCAATGTTTTTGAAGATCTCCCTACTGTCTCGTATGTCTTATTTACTTTTGTATAATATGGAGATATTTAACCCAATTTTTTTTTCACTTTCCGTACAGTTCTGTCAAACATTTTCTTTCATACAAACCTTTTCCTTGTAATTATAAACACAATTTTTAAAAAAAATTAGCCAAATAGGTGCAGCCGTTTCGAAGTCATTAGCTTACACACATTCAGCGATTGATTTTTATTTATATAAATTAGTAGAATAAGACGGTTTAAGGCCATGAGTAAAAAAAAAAAAAAAATTGTGTAAGAAACCGAATGTCATGATTTTCTGTTATATTTCTGTTCAAGAACATAATGTTGATAATAAATAATACGTAAGAATATAATTAATGTATATTGATGACTAATTTCTTAGGGGTTCAATGATTAAGTTAAAGTTTTTGTAAAACGTAAACTAATTGAAAATTCTTATTCAGTGCAAAGGATTTGAATGATAGGACTAGGAAGGCATGGGTATGAATTGTTTAAGCGGCTGATTATGTAATTGCTAAAATTATAAATCTAATTAAGTAATTTACGATATTTGTGAGATGGTGAATCAAAAAAAAAAAAAAAAAAACCCGGCTGAGTTTGTTGTGGGCTCTTCTCAGACCAGGGCGCGTTTGGAACCTTCGTAGCTTTAGTTTTAAGATACCGTAACTGATTTCACCATCATGTTTTATAATAATTATATGTACAGTGTACCTAATTTGAAAAAGAAAAATACTTTGAGGATCTACCTGTACTTACGTTCATCAGACAAAAACGATAATTACTGATTTGTTTATGGAATTTCATTCTAATTTAATTAATTAATAATGTTTTGAGTGTTAAATTAAGTACATGTCGAGCTACGTTCCTAAAAAAATTATTTGTATATAATTGATTTATATTACTTTCATACATTTTAATTATTGTGCACCGGGAGGTTGCCCAAAAGTGGATGGCCGAATGTCATGATTTTCTAGTTTTATATTCTCTGGTACGACATTCGCAATAAATATATAAGGCCATAAAGGGCTTGAATCCAGGGCCGTAGAATAAATTAATTAAAAAAGAATGTATTCTGGGCAACCAATCAGTGGGTTTCCCGCCAATCGGGCGCAGAGGAGAAAAGAAAAACGTAGGACGGAAGGATTGTTGAAAATAATAAAATTAGGTACTCTGAAAGATAAGATGATTGGGAGGAATAAAGTATTTAAATGGACATTGGATTTTGATTTATCAAAATAATAAATACTATCAACTCAAAACTTTTTATTTACTACAAATAAAAATACATTTTGCAATGTACCAATTATACGCGTTATTCAAATTAAAGTAAAATTCGTGTGACCTGTTGTTGCAGATTAGATCACAAAAATGATCTTGCTCGCGTTTGCTCATCATTTAGTACCTACTTCATACTTTTTTTTATAGTGCATAATGGCACGCGTGCCATTGGTTCGCCATCCCTGATCTAGTCTATCTCTCTATTATTTTGGCCTATCTTAGCCTATATCTACGTAAGCTATCAGAAAGCTCTCGTCGTCGGCCGCAGTGCCAGTTCTTGAAAGAGGGTAGGCAGAACATTTCTTGGGCATCTACGATTTAGTTTGGAGTTTTTGCTTAGTTATCGTGCATGTTAACGAGTATATTATATAGAAGTACAATGATATTTTATCTAATAAACTTGTTAATCTTACGAGCCGGAAACCGCGAAGGAAATGGGCATGAAATCCTGGATATAGTCAACTAGTTAGGATTCAGACCCAACCACTCACGCAAATGGCAAAATTTTAAAATAGTAGATAAGTTTTCTAGTAAGTAAGCATAATGTAGATTATATTTGTGTGGTTAAAGCAGCTGTTTTTTGGAAATTAATTGGTAATTGAAATTTCGAAATACCTATATGAAAGATCTGATCTATCAACGCAAAGCTAAAACCACTGGATGGATCGGGCTGACAAGCATAATGATGGCATTATGACATAGGCGTCCGCTAAGAACAGAATTTTGGAAATTCAACTTCTTAGTGTGTGAAATAAGGGTTTGAAAACCAATCAAAAGCGAACTTAACTTGTGCTTAGCAGCGGAAAAGCTAGTCTATACCAATATCCATACCTACTTAAATTATATAAGCTTAAGCTTGTCTGTCTGTCCGTCCGACTTTGTGCCTATCTGTCTGTCTATCTGCTACGCTTTATTGCCCCATCTGTTCAACCGATTTTGGTAGGTCGTAACCATGAAGAAAGACATCGGCTTTTGTATCCCGAAAAATTAAGGAGTTCCCGTGGTAATAAAAAAACTTATACTAAGCGGACGAAGTCGTGGGCATCATCTATAATTTTATACTAATATTATAAATGCGAAGTTTAGATGGATTGATGGATGGATGTATGTTTGTTACTCAATCACGCCAGAATGACTGAACGGATCGGGATGGAATTTGGCACAGAGATAGATTATAGTCTGGAACTCAAAAAATCTCAAACGATGCGAGCGAAGTCGCAGTCATCAGTTAGTATAACTTAAATAAACGGTATAAATACGAAGCTCGGCCAGTTCTATCTGACTGTAATTGAGTCGATCAACACTGGAAGCCATTTCAGAGCCATGTGTGTCCATTATCGATCAGCAGCACCTTTGTGAGAGCTCGTGACGACTGATCGCTTTGCTAAATTGCTGATTGGAATCCTTTGTACCTACTCGTATGAGTACGATTTCTAAATCTCAATAAACCTTACGGAACCCTATTGTGTGGCCCGAGGTATAAAAAGAAAATTAAGATAAGAAACCTATGTCCTTCCCGGTGATGTAACCTACCTCTATAAAAAAATTCATAAAAATCGGTTGATAAGATAGGACGTTAAAGCGTAGCAGACAGATAGATAGACAGGCAGACGGACGGACAGACAGACAGACCGACTTTCGCATTTATAATATTAGTATGGGTTTCGATTAGAATATTTTCGATTAGAATTTACTGTGGTTTTAATTTTTTTTTTAAATCATTCAATCAATATGTTCCTAATTCAAATATTGATTGATATTATATTCAAATATTGAATCAATTCAATCTTTGATTTTCCGATGTCAGCCTCTAGTGTGCTCTAGTACCATTATTGTACCCATTTAAAAACTCAGTTATCTCTATCGCACTGTTGAGAATAAATAAACACACTTTTACATTTATATTTATGGATACTAGGATATCGAGTAGGTACGATTCTAGCTCGAAAAATCTCGAGCTCTCTAAATAAAAGTGGTTTATTTTATTTTATTAAAAAGGTAGGTACACAAAACAGGTTACAACCAAAACATCAACTAAATATAAGAAATACAGAACAGGATCCAAGTAACAACCCTTTAGTGAGTGTACACAACATTAGATATAAAATTCAATATAAATTCAATCATAATTAGTATAAATTCTGTCCAACCATTTATTTTACTTTTGACACAAGCACGCCTATGAAGTTAATGAATAATCGACAGGCAACTATCGACAAGAAAAGGCAATACTTCACAGACACAGACATTTTTTTTGAATTATTAGCGAAACGACGTTCCCTTTTATCGGAAATTTCGTAACTCGTATGATCATCTAGTAATTACCAGTACGAATTTCCTCCGAACGCACGTTTGTTATCCCTAGTGTGTTTCGGCCCTAACAGTCGTTTCCCACAGTGGCGCAGCCATTACCGCTCGCAGGAAGGCCTTTGTGCGGACCCGCGGCGAACAATTGGCTTTGCTTAATTGCTCCTTCAAACCGATTTTATTGTTCCACTCCGTCTTACATTCTACGTTAAATGGCGAACTTGTAACTAAAATAATTTAATGCAACACGAGATGTTGACCACGACTTCGTTTGCGTTGTTTAAGTTTTTTAACTCCCTAATTTTCCGGGATAAAAAGTAGCCTATGCATGTTTTTCCAAAGCTCTGTGCCTTTCATCCAGATCCATTCAGCTGTTCTGACGTGATTGAGTAACAAACATCCATCCATCCATACATACAAACTTTCGCATTTATAATATCAGTATAGATAAATTGACCCCATTCATCCCAGTTCCCTCAAATATACATTGTATCCAAGTCCATAAACTACTGTAATGGGGACATAATATCTACCGCAGTTTATGTTTGGAATCCTAGAAAATATGGATGGCTGATCAATGGACTGTTTTGGTCTTGGGGTGGGTCTAGGATAAATATGGACGGGTGGCCAATTTACTTATTTATTTAGGTGGTCTTGGGGCGGATTTAGGCCTTTATTAATTCTTTTTATTTAAAAATCAAGAACTGAGTATAATAACAAAGTTTTTTTAATGAATAAACATTCATACAAATACGAAAGTGTGTCTGTCTGGCTTCTACGCTTTCACTGCACATCTGTTCAGTTTCAGTTTCAGTTTATTTATTTAAACATGTAGGTCTCTTATGCTACGTCATGTTTTGACTCTACCACCGGTTCGGAAAGGATATTCTGCTGAGAAGAGCCGGCAAGAAACTCTGCAGTTGCTTTTTTTTTACAATATATTACAATACTTAGGTAAGTATATAAATTAAATACAATAGTGTAAGTTATTATACTATCCTGTGGGGAGCTGGACCCGAGGTCAGTTGCTTCCAACGGTTCAACCGATTTAGGTGAAACTGCTACAAGGATAGGTTGTATCCCGGATTAGGACATAGGCCAGGAAAATTAGAGAATTCCCGCGGGAACCCAAAAAGTCGCGGGCATCATCTAGTATATTTTACACTGTGGTGGTAGAGTGGAGGGGTAGTGACACGTTTATATTATTATACTGGCCCTATGAAGGCCCTTTCAGACTTCAACTAGACTTTATATAGCACGAGCGACCCGCCCCGGCTTTACACGGTTACACGGGTGCAATGCTGATACTAAAATATAATATACTAATGTCTTTATGTCTTTATATACAACGTTCACAGTTTTTTTGTCATTAGACAATACATGTTTTCTTTAAAGGTTAAAAATGTTTATTGTGGGTTATCCCTAAGAGATAGCCTTATAATATCGTGGACGTGGTTTTTGTAGACCTTTTTAAGTTGTACAATACTGACGTAGTACATTATTTTGATCTATCTCGTAGGGTTTAGCCAGCGTTGGCAATATTAGCGCAAAAAAAGTGTTTATTTACGTCATCCCATTAGAAACCTCTAAAATTATCAGTGTTTCTCTACTATTATGCATGTATTATATATTCCTCTAAAATCACTCTATCTATTAAAAAAACCGCATCAAAATCCGTAGCGTAGTTTTAAAGATCTAAGAATTATTCATCCCTATGTAGCTGTCTGTCCCTACAGACAGCGAGAAGCGAATTTGTTTTATACTATATAGTGAAGAGTCTTTAAAATAATACCTATCGATTAATAGATTATTAATTTTCCATTTCCACATGACCGATTATACCTATTTTACTAGGTGGCAACGAGACATCAATGTAACACATTGACCGTTTGATAATTTATTATTGCGCCTGTACTTATCAATGTAGGTACCAAAATTATCTGATTTCGATAGCTTATTAATGCTAACATAATCTTCATATAAAATATAACGTTTATTTTTAACCTCAACGGTGCATAAGTTTTTGGTGATGGGAATCTTTTACACATCAGTTCACCAGCCATAAATAATATTTGGTCGTAGCAGGGTGGATGCGAAACAAAAGATGGGACGTCTTACCTACGACGAAAGTGTGTTTGTTTGTAGGTTTGTTTACAGTGCAATAGAGCTACGGATCGATGCAATTTTACCATTGAAAAAATTATTTCCAAAAAACCGACTTCCAACGCCACTGTAATAAATAATTTTTATTCCTACCCACTATGTTGATGTCGGGCGAACCTGATGCGTCAACTTTTTTTTTTTGGAAATAATTTTTATTTTTAACTTTTTAGTGTCAGGGTTGAGGATTTGGAGTCAGAATTTTTTATGGGACCACCTCGAGAGCTTCCTCTAAAGACTGATAGAAAAAAAAATCAAATCGGTTCAAAAACCACTGAGATATGCACCATTAAACATACATACATACATTTAAAAAAAACTTAGTAGTTTTTTTTTTTGGAATTTTGAAAAATGAAAAAAAGTCGGGATTTTTGGGGGGTGTTTTTTACTAAATTGTTAATATTTCGAAAAAAAAAACCGACTTAAGAAAAAATGAAACAAAGGGTCCTACGGTTTCAGCTACAAAATGGCGAAAACATTTTGTAGGTGGTCCCTTTAGATTTGGAATTGTAGAAAAACGGGTATTTCCGTAAATAAAAGTGATGTAGCTTCTATGATTACAGACCGATCGTCATGGTGCGGATGCAGACGAGAATTGCATTCGAGTTGGAATTTTGGAAATCGGTTACAAATTTTTGAAAAACATCGAAGAAGAGTTTTTTTTTTTAAGAATCAACAAAAGCTGGAGTGATTATTGACCGATCGTCATGGTAATGGTGTTAAAAGATGCGGACGCGTATTTCCGTTTGCTTGTTCAATAGAAGGCAGCATTGCCTCGAACCCCGCACGGGTTTGATGTGTTCATTATAAGGAACTCGTCCTCCAATCATGCACGGGTTTGTAAGCGAAATTTTCTTCCAAACGCGTGTTCAAGCGATCAATCCGACAACGCTATGCAGCACGGGAGTTTGGGAGCGTTGGCGACGGTATTTTATGGTGAATTTCATGCTATAAAAGGGTCATAATATTATTAAAAATGTAGATTTCTCCCAAAACCGAATCAGTACAACCCGGCTCCACGTAGTCTTGTCTGCCCTAGAGTGTTTTTGTAAAGCGCGAAGCCAAAAGCTCGCGAAGGAGGTCCTAAATGAAGCGAGCCGGCGACCTCTGTAGCGAAACGAAGGTGGAGTAGGTGAAGCTGAATGAAGAGGCGACGAAACGAGTCTTCTGGCGTAGCCCATCCATTTTACATCTACATTTTATAAATCGTTATAATTTTGTAACCCTTAAAAAATTTAAATGTTTGGGTTTTCTTGCCTATTCATCAAACTCCTCACATCATTGAAATAGAATGAGTACACTTAAATTCTACATCAATGCCTCACATCAAACAAACACGGATTCCGTGCATCAAGGCAAATATAGCTTCTATTGAACCCGGAAATAAATACGCCTATCAGAGCGCAAACCCGTGCGCGATTGGATCTTCCTTTACTGAACACGCAAACGTAAATACGCGATGCGGACGCAGACGAGAAGTGTATTCGAGTTGGAATTTTGAGCATCGGTTAATACATTTTGGATTTTTTTTTGAAAAAAATTTGTAGGAATTGTGAATACTTAATATTCCGGAATATAAAGGAGTTCCCTCGGGAATAAAAGCTACCTATACCACACGGACGAAGTCACGCGCATCAGCTAGTTTTATTATAATTAAGTTGAATTTTAAAATTTAGTCATACCGATTGAAAATCTAAATCTAGGTTCCGCTGATTTTAGGCTATTTCTAAATATAAAAGTAAATTTTTCTAATTTAAACTGGCCTAATGCTGCATAAGCATTTCAACTCATTGCCGGGTCACACAGAGCCCGAGTCTCCTCTTGAAGGGTTTGGACATAGTCCATAACACTGGCCAAGTGCGCATTGGCAGACATTACACACCTTCGAGAAAGATATGAAGCGCTCTTAGGTATGAAGGTTTCCTCTCGATGTTATCTTTAGCAATACACGTACAGTGTTTTCTAGGATTGTTTAATTTCGCCTACTTAAAGAGATTGTATACATTTCCAGGTGGTGATTGTGGGAGTGCGTGTAGCAGCGGCATGCGCGTGCTGGTAGCGGCGCTCGCTGCGCTGCTGGCGCGTGCGCTGGCCAGCCCTCACGAGCACCGCGCGAGGCACCACGCCCCCGACCACGCGCCGCACTACCCCGCCCCCGCGCCGCCCCAGCCCTACCGCGGCCACGGTGAAGCCGTGCGGTACAACCCTGAACTCGACACCATTCTCCCGCGCCAGGATGACCATGAAACCTCCTCCAAGCGGGCCAAATTCCAGGACGAATCCTCCCCCAAACGCGCCAGCGAAGAACGCTTCTACTCCAACCATGAAAGGATCGAGGAACTCATGGCAGACGAACCCCAACTCGGCCCCGAAGCCGACGACCCCTTAATAGTACGCACGAGAAAAGGCCGAGTCAGAGGCATCACCCTCACAGCAGCCACCGGGAAACAAGTCGACGCATGGTTCGGTATCCCCTATGCTCAAAAACCCCTTGGAGACCTCCGATTTAGACACCCGCGACCGGTAGAAAACTGGGGCGATGAAATCCTCAATACGACAACGCTACCACACTCCTGCGTTCAAATTGTAGATACCGTGTTCGGAGACTTTCCTGGCGCTATGATGTGGAATCCCAATACGGATATGCAAGAAGATTGCCTGTACATAAATATTGTGACGCCAAAACCACGTCCCAAAAATGCGGCAGTTATGCTATGGGTGTTCGGAGGTGGTTTCTATTCTGGAACTGCTACATTAGATGTGTATGATCCTAAAATTCTTGTATCCGAAGAAAATATTGTGTACGTGTCGATGCAGTATAGAGTAGCGTCACTCGGCTTTCTATTTTTTGACACTGCTGATGTTCCTGGTAATGCTGGACTATTCGACCAACTAATGGCTTTACACTGGGTTAAGGACAATATTGGGTATTTTGGTGGAAACCCCCATAATATTACACTGTTTGGAGAATCTGCAGGTGCTGTGTCAGTTTCTTTACATTTGTTATCACCTCTCTCTAGAAATTTATTTTCCCAGGCCATAATGCAATCCGGAGCTGCTACTGCTCCCTGGGCCATCATTTCGAGAGAGGAGAGTATTTTGCGTGGTATTCGTTTAGCTGAAGCAGTTCATTGTCCAAATTCTAGATCAGATATGGGACCTATGATCGAATGCTTAAGAAAAAAGAGTGCCGATGAATTAGTCAATAACGAGTGGGGAACGCTTGGAATTTGTGAATTTCCATTTGTACCTATTATTGACGGCTCCTTTTTGGATGAAATGCCTCGGAAATCTTTAGTACATCAAAACTTTAAGAAGACGAATATTCTTATGGGCTCAAACACGGAAGAAGGTTATTACTTTATCCTTTACTATCTGACTGAACTATTTCCAAAAGAAGAAAATGTTGGGATAACTCGAGAGCAGTTTCTTCAAGCTGTAAGGGAGTTAAATCCTTACGTGAATGATGTAGGCAGGCAAGCTATTGTGTTTGAATATACGGATTGGCTCAACACAGAGGATCCAATTAAAAATAGAAACGCTTTAGATAAAATGGTTGGCGATTACCACTTCACGTGTGGTGTCAATGAATTTGCACATCGTTATGCTGAAACTGGGAATAACGTGTATACCTATTACTACAAACATCGTAGTAAGAATAACCCTTGGCCATCGTGGACTGGAGTGATGCACGCGGATGAAATTAACTATGTATTTGGTGAGCCCCTTAATCCTGGAAAGAATTATTCACCAGAAGAAGTTGAATTTAGCAAGCGTTTGATGAGATACTGGGCCAACTTTGCCAGATCAGGGTATGTATAATTGTATTATTAAAAAAAAAAAAATTATGAGTTCAAAAAGTTTAGACAGATTAGTAAATCTTCATCGTTAGTAATCAAAGCCACTAAAGCCCATTAACGTCTCACTGTTGGACATAGGCCTCCACTATTATAAGAGAGAGGGAATTAGAGCTTAGGCCAACCACGCTGCTCTAATGCGGGTTGGTCGGTTTCTCCAATTCGTGAGGTTATTACTTACAATGAGCATTTTGGCAATTCCAACTATCCAGTCTGTATCTCTGTAGCAGTCTCAGAAAAATTAGTAGTTTAAATTTAGGCCCAGAGTTTACAATAAAATAGTCTTTATAGCAATATGATTTTAGTTATTCTCTGGTATGATTTTATCTAAGCACATTAATAGTATCTATTCTGTTACTGTGTTTTGATCAAATTATTAAAATGATTTGAAAATTTACGTTTCAGAAACCCATCTGTAAACGCTAATGGCGAACTGACGCAGGTCCATTGGCCTGTCCACACTGCATTTGGGCGTGAATATCTCTCACTTGCTGTTAATTCAAGTGCGGTGGGACACGGGCTTCGTGTTAAGCAATGCGCTTTCTGGCAGAAGTATCTTCCTCAACTCATGATGGCTACTAGTAAGTATATTTTGTATTCTATAAAATCGTGAGATGGCTGTTACGAGTAAGTGTTTGAGATTTTGGACAGAAGCAGGAGTTACTTTGCGGAAATCCATTATAACCAAGGAACAAGAATCTGTGTGGTACAAAGTGCAGCATATCCATATCCATATCCATACTAATACTATAAAAGCGAAAGTGTGTCTGTCTGTCTGTCCGTCTGTCTAACTGTCTGTCTGTCTGCTACGCTTTCATGGCCCGTCTGTTCAGCCGATTTAGATGAAATTTGGTACAGGGTTAGGTTGTATCCCCGGGAAGGACATAGGCTACTTTTTATACCGGAAATTTAAGGAGTTCCTGCGGGAATCGAAAAAACCTAGTCCACGCGGCATCATCTAGTCTGCTATATGCACGTCCACCCTAGGAGGGTTTTAGCAAGCAAAGCAAGCTTTTTAGGAAAAGTAAGCAATTAGCACCGTCACCACCACACAAATATTCCAGAGCAATGTCAAGTCTCAACGTACCTACGTTTCACTCTCTCTCGATGCTGGAGCATCCTCAGAAGATGTTGACCCAAAAATTCAAAAAGTGTACACTTAAAAATTATTGTAAAACTTCTTGTTGTCTTAGATTAAAAATTTAACAACGCAATTACTTATGTAGAGCTATAAGATCAATAATGTATTTAATTTGTTGTTATTTTCCAGATAAACCAGAACCTCCAAAGAATTGTACGAACTCTGCATTATCATCGTATCGACTGTCATACATAACGTTATATTTGGGACTAACTTCTCTAGCAACATTGGGGACAGTCTCGTTAAAATTAAAATGAATGATTTATTTAAGGAATAATGATGATATTCGGCTTTTTGATGTTGGTTTATTCCGTTCGCTTTTCACTGCTCCACTGATGTTAAGATTATGAAGTTAGGTGGAGAGGCTATTTGTGATTATTATGGCCCACTGTTTATTGATGAGTGTTAATAAATAATGTTTATAAATAAATTTAAGCTTATAGATAAATTTGAAGATGTGTTATTAGAAATTTGGGTTTAATTGGTTTTGTTTCATTAACATCTTAAAAACAATTTTTTGTTGAAATTATTTTTGATGTTGTGTAAATGAGGGAATTATAGCTGTCCTAGATACGTATGTAGCAAGTGATATTTTCAAGGTTCGGTATGTTTACAGTGGGCCTAGCGTTTACGCATTTTTGTCCAATGAATCAGTGGAATATTTTAAAAATTATTTTTATATGTATAGTATTTAAATAATTATGTATACTTTAGTTGTAAGCCACCTTAAGTGTTATATTGCTCTATAAGTCCATTAAAATATATTTATCAAGCTTTGGTTAAGTTTCATCATTGATGTAAGGAAGGTAATATTGTTCATAAAGTTAATGTTATAAAAAAAATAAGTTTTTAAAAAGGAGTGATACCTCCATCAACATATCACTTGTTAATAACAAATTATAGGAATACGTAGTGGTTATTTCGTCTTAGTTTATAAGACTTTACATATCTTTAAAAAATAGGTTAAAAATGATGATGAATATGAAATGATCAGACAGAAATATGTTTAATTAAAGCAAAATAATTACCATTGATAAACAAATAAAAACAGGACATGATTGGGAGAACGCAAACAAACAAGAACTAAGAATTGATTGATTAAAAAATTAAGTAAATGAGATACAAATAAAATCTTAGCTTTAAAGCGCCTCTATTGCAATACATATCACGCAAGGCAGAGAAATGTTTAAGTTCATTCTAGCCTTAGTATAAGTTAAGTTAATAAGCTAGGTCACTTCACAACTCTGTAGCGGACCAATATTAGAAAGTTGTACATAAACGGTGCGATTTGTAAACCAATTCTGGAAGCGAAAGCAAATGTTCGAACAACTCAGATACAAACAACATGTTCTTTCGCAGAAGTTATTAAATAGTAGAATTGGTTGGAAGAAACTAAGAATGTAAATGATTGTGTTTGGAAGTAAAAAATGAAAAGGAAAGCACAACTGATAAATAATTAACTAACGATAAGTATAAGTCAATGATAGATCACAAGAAAAATATCGAATATAAACAATAACTTGTCGACATGATGAACATTACAAGCTAACTATAAAAAAACTTACTAATAAGAATATAATTAATATGACTTCTCTATTTCCTAAATCAAATGCTGATTGTAATTCTTATGTATGACAAAATTGCAACATAATGATGAATGTAAAGTGTGTAGTGCACTCAATATATTAGAAATTACAAATTAGTATGTAAATGTTTAGGATTGACACAATATCTAGCCTAAAGATTGTAGTAGTCCAACGGTTCAGCTTTCGAATATTGGTATTTATGAGATAGTTGAATCTATACAATTTGTTCAAGATATAAAATAAAACTTACTAGTACAATACAGTAATTCTAACGTCTTTTGCAAGAACTATTTTATAGTAATCGAACATTATTATTTCATTCATGTAAATAACGTATGAATGTTAGTATATAAAGTAGGACTCGTTGTTGTTCGGATCTTAGTTTTTATGTCTTTTTGATTCGAAGGCAAGGCTCAGGTGCCTATGTGTCAAACTTATAACCTGTTGTGAAAGACGATACCTTATGAGACGTAGATGATAATGTATTTAATTTTAATAGATTTACTATTTCGGGCTTTTGTTTATTTTATTTTGTAATTAGACTAGGAGTAAAATATACAAATTTTAATTGTGTATTTGTATAGGTCGTCAATTGAGCTATATCGTCTGTCTTGGATACTGGTGTTTCGATACTAACTTATTTATACATATTCAGACAGATAATCTAGCTTTTCGTATAGCTTATACGAGTGGTTATAGGCTGATGTTAGAGAATGTAATCTAGTGTCAGTATTCACGTTATTTCAAGTTCGATATTTCACGAAGTACGCTTATTTTAACCTGCGTATATAAACCTATAGAGTGCCTCTTGTTCACTTTTATATATATTGATATAACACTTAGGCGATACTTGTAGATGTAGACGTTACTTACATATTTGCACTTTTAAACTTTCAGTTTGGTTACTTTTGGATATGAAGGAGATGATGCCGGAGGATGTTGAGTAGTGCCAAAAGCAATAAACTGTTATGATAACTAGAAAGAAAGAAAAGAAAAAAACATTATTAAGTCCAAATGAACGAGCAAATTTACTTCAAACTAAGAAACATAGCTAGAGATGCGCAAAATGTGAGTTGATTATAATATTCAGTTACGTTTGATACACATAATCCTCTAACGTGAAACCTAAACATGCTAAATGTTAACTAACATATTTATTAAATCAACTACACACACTGCATACATATAATAATAGGTGTGCAGCTTTAAACAAACAGAAAACAGACTAACAAAATATAACTGAAGTGGTACAAAAAGATATGAAGGCAGGCATAAAGTACGCCTGTTCAGAAAACGTCGATGATAATGTATGAATGATCAAATTTCAGCTAACATTATAAATCGCTATGGATTGTAAAGTATAGCTTAATGATGTAAATAGCAACGATTGCTAATGCCACTGATTAATTATTAATATATGCAATGCCTAAAGAGGTGTGTCCGGTTTTTATGATTCTATAATATATAGCAGGCGATTAATACATGTCATCGTAATAAATGTTATTGCTGTTACATAATTCATCTAGATTTTGTTGGATATGATTATTATATAAAATCATAACTTTTATCTTTTTTGCATGGATGTGATTACCCATTATACTTCTGTAAGTGAATAGGCATCTTCTAGGCAAGCGCGCTCCAACCTAGACCTCATGATTGCTGCATGATTGTCGTCAAGCGCAAGCCTATTCTGTAATAAAAAAAGGTTAGAAAACTAAAGTAAAAGACGTGAAATTATATGCAAAACTTTTGCAAAATATTATTTTTATAATGGGTTTTTGTTTCTTTTGAACATAGCTTTAGGTATAACTTCAATTTTAAACAAACAAGGCGAAATCTTTATCTAACAAAAACTAAGATAAAATTTATAAGTATTCATTGTAATGCGATAAACTCAGTATTATGATAATATGTATTAATTGTCTTATATTTTCACAAATGGCCTAATATAGCGCAATTTCGAATGCACGAATTAAATGGGCCGACCCACCTGTAACTCGCCACTAGACCTGCATCACAGTACAACGTGCTAAGCCACATTATTTCCCAACTACCACTGTCAGCCCTAGCACAATCATCAATCATTCTGACATACATCTTTCTCGCAGCCTTTGAAACGCTTGAAAAAACTGCGGCGAAGCTAAATTACATTATACAGAGCGCACTGATTGTGCTTGGACTGTTGAGGCTCGTGTCGTGTGTAAAGTACGATTCACATTAAATGCGCCGCATTGTACAAACGGTAAAGGAAATTGAAGTGTACACATACGTATTAAAGTCCATATTTGCATGGACATGCGGCGGGATACGATAGCATGCCGAACATGTTCCATGGTATGCGAATTCCATGCTAATATGGAATTTACATGTATATTAATTACGCTGTGGTGCGATGTGCTTTTCAAGTTAACTAAGGGCGAAGCACACTATGGACAGGGCAGGAAAAATATTCCGCGCGATACGCCCGCGTCGTATGGGATACACGCTTTGACCTGGCGCAGTTGTTTGTGCAGCTCAATTTATTAGCGGGCACGTGTTTTTGTCTGTCAAACAATTATTTTGTCCGTAGTGTGTTTTCGCCCTAAAACACAACAAAATGTAGCATCATCAGGTTTTCGGGTTGGTCATAGGAAAACCTATAATATTATATGTTTTTATGTGAATAAGTACACGTCTGGTGGCGTTTATTTAGTTCTGATGGCGTTTTTACAAGTGTGTTCTCGGCTTAAAGTAAGGCCTACGCTGTGTCGTCTACGTTAATTTTCATTCTAGTTATCTTTTTAAATTCTAATAGTAAATTTTCAAGTAAGTTATTATATAATATTAGTGCTATGATTCCATTATTGACGTTTGCAACGTTTGTGTTTAATTATAAAAATAAATGCTTGTATATAAATTAATTGTTTTTAATTTTGTTTCTTTTAATTTATTTACGGGTAGATGTCCTTATATCCAGAAGTGGACGCATACAGGCTGAAGGATTAGATAGTTATGTAGGCCGGCAGGTGGACGTTAAAGAAAATCCGAAATTTTCTTATAATTAAAATTTATTAAATAATTAATCTATATATATAAAAATGAAACCCGTTTTCCTTGGTCACGGCATCACGCGTGAATGGCTGGACCGATTTCACTAATTCTTTTTTTGTTGTATTTGTTATTATTAGGAGAAGGTTCTTACGGAAAAAAATATTAAGAAAATCTCTCAGAAATTTTAATTTTGCATACTAAGGCGGTACGAAGTTCGCCGGGTCAGCTAGTAAATAATAAAATAGTAGTCCGTGAGAATACTAAATCTAACACTTTCTCACTGTGACACTATACGCTGATGAAGCGCAAACGTTATCTAAAAGTTTGTCTGTCTGTCTGCCTGTCTGTCTTAGAAAAAGTCTGGTGCTGTCTTAGAGTCACAGGGTTGTCACTATAACACAACATTATAATACTTTTCGTAATGTCTTAAAGAGCGAAGTCCCGGGTTTGATTCCCGGCAGGGTCAATTTGGGAATTTATAATTTCTGAATTTTCCCTGGTCTGGTCTGGTGGGAGGCTTCGGCCGTGGCTAGTTACCACCCTACCGGTAAAGACGTGCCGCCAAGTGATTTAGCGTTCCGGTACGATGCCGTGTAGAAACCGAAGGGGTATGGGTTTAATATAACTGCCATGGCCCTAACAGGTTAGCCCGCTACCATCTTAGACTGCATCATCACTTACCATCAGGTGAGATCGCAGTCAAGGGCTTGCATGTAGTGGATAAAAAAAAAAAGTTACCACTCTACCAAAAACGTGAAGCCAAGCGATTGAGCGTTCGGGTACGATGTTCGGCGCGTATTATTTTTTTCTTCTTAATGTATGTCGGTGCATATCTCCGTGGTTTCTAAACCGATTTGAATTTTTTTTCAGTAGGCAGTTAGAGGAAGCTCGCGAAGTGGTCTGGTCCCATAAAAAACAACTGACTCCAAATCCTCAATCCTGATGCTGTACTGTACCGTACTACATGAAATCTTCAAAACTAGGGAGTTAGGACATTTTGATGGTGAATTCATGTAGTAGGTATCAAGTCACGTGTCATACGATTCAACTCTGAGTGCCAACTCCTCAACCCTGATGCTGCTGGGTACAGATCTCCTTAAAAATAGCGATTTAGGATTTTTTTTAAATGGTGAATTCATATCGTAATTCGTAGGTGTCAAGCAACGACTTCATGCTTAAACCCAAATCCCAACTCCTCAACTCTGATGCTGCAGGATACTGCACTCCTAAACCGTGGGGATTTAGAGTACACTAAAAAGTTAATAATAAAAAAATTCGATCCAAAATACCGAATTCCAAAGCCACTGTAAAGTAAAAAATTATTATTATTATTATTATTATTATATACTTTATTTGTACCACCACAAGTAAAAATAACAAAAACAAAAATTGGAAATAAAATTAACAGACAGAAGTAGGATACAAAAGGCGGCCTTATCGCTTAGGTAGCGATCTCTACCAGGCAACCTTAGGAAAAGGAGAAAATAAAGGAAAATAGACTGCAGGTGGTTCTATAATATACTTACATTCGAATAACTACATACTAATACATAAACCAATAATAAACATATAATCAAAATATAAATTATATTTAGCATAGCTAATTATAAAATATACTAATACATATGTATTATAATATATATATTTCGACTTAACTTATAGAATAATTTTTATTAAATTATTTTGATTTCTACACACTATGTTGAAGTCGGGCGAGTATAATAAAGATATTGAGATTATCCCGACTTCAACATAGTGTGTAGAAATCGTACTTGTTAATTAAATAGTTTTGTAATGTGTTTTTAAACTCTTTTTCTTTTTCAATGTTTCTTATGTAATCTGGTAGATTATTATATATTTTTATTTATTTTCATTGCTTTTAAAACATGGTTCCATAAGAGTTTATCTGCCATTAGGTACATAAATTTAAACAGCATTTGTTATGTCGAGGTTATTATACGATCGATGTTTTTCTGACAAATGTTGCATGGAAGCTATCAAGCTATCGGCCTCGCATCCAGTGACCCACAAGTGAGTATGGGATGTTTACTTTTGTAACCTTTTTCTTTTTTGAGAAAAGAGCAATTACCGAGTTTCTTGCCGGCTCTTCTCAGTACTTCATGCTCTTCATCAGTTTTCCGAACCGGCGGTAGTCTTAACGTATCTTATGTGATACTATGTCAAATAAATAAATTATTTATCATTTATCATTACAAAGGGACTCGAGCTGTGTAGTACTAATTTTGAGAGTGGGAAAATCAATTTGTTTGTATGTCTCTCAGGGAATCGGCGATCTTTGCGGTTAGTAAGGACTGAAACAGTCACCGAAATAAGGGGTTTAAACACTGTTTTTTGAAACTGTTATTAAACAGAAACACTTATAACGGAAACAGAAACGATACTTGCCCTTACAAACTGCACGGTGTGACAACGCGTTCTTCTCACTTCATCGGACTTCACACATACTGACACAACATGGCCATGTTTTTCTTAAAACAATCGCAACCAACGGTGCTAGACCTTAGGTTCAAATTTGAATACGCGTCAACAGTAAATTTGGTAACGTTGCTATTTCGGTTACACATTAAAACACTTTCATTTCTGTTACAGATTCGTTTCTGTTACAGAATTATAAGTGTTTCGGGTTAACATAATTAAAAACACATTCAAAAGTTTTACAGATTCGATTCTGTTACACTTTCATTCTGTAACAATTAAGTTTCTGTAACCTTTATGAATCTGTTTTTCAGTCCCTGGCGGTTACTTTGGTGTGGTGAATATCGCTAGCTACAAATGCAAGATACGCACTTTACCACATAGATTTTAAACTCTAGTTCTTTCATTATCAATTTTTTTGTGTTAAAGTGTATGACTTGTTTTTTCTTACGAATTTACACATTTAGAATTTATTCTTCGGTCTTCATTTGGCTTCATTTGGCAGCTGTTATTTTTTCAATTTAAAAAAATAACAGCTGCAAACATGCAGTTGGTCGGCCGATAAGCAATAATTATGTCAAGATGTTAAGGTAATTAATAAATTTTTGGTGATTATATAAAATAATTATGATAAATTATTATGATTTATAGAAGATAAAGATAAAGATTTGTTGAACATTGAAGTGACGATTCAGGTATTTTTGAAGGTCTCTTTTATTTTTCCTGATAAAGTTAGTACTTATTAATATTATTACCCTCGACGAAACGGAGACGGTATATGTGTTTGCCCTAAGAGGTTGTGTGTTTGTTTGTTTGTGCACTTTTTTGTTACCGTTTTTCTGAAAAACTACTGGACATATTAATATGCGGTTTTTTGCATTAGATATTTATAGCTTGTGAGAAGGTTCTTAGATATATTTTAGGACCATAGCCAACCAAGCTGAGCTGTAGTCTATGATTTTAATTTTTCAATATGTTACCATTTTTCTCAAAAAGTACTGGGCCGATTAAGATGCGGTTTTTTGCATTAGATGTGTATAGCTTGTGAGAAGGTACTTAGATATATTTTAGGACCATAGACAACCAAGCTGAGCTGTAGTCTATGATTTTAATTTTTCAATATGTTACCATTTTTCTCAATAAGAACTGGGCCGATTGAGATGCGGTTTTTTGCATTGGATATGTATAGCTTGTGAGAAGGTTCTTAGATATATTTTAGGACCATAGACAACCAAGCTGAGCTGTAGTCTATGATTTTAATTTTTCAATATGTTACCATTTTTCTCAATAAGTACTGGGCCGATTGAGATGAGGTTTTTTGCATTAGATATGTATAGCTTGTGAGAAGGTTTCAGGTTTTAGGACCATAGACAATCAAGTTGAGCTGCAATCGTGATTTGGTAAGTGGTCATAGGAACTCCTTAAGTTCTCATCGTAAACCCGTCGTGTTTAGACTCTATTGATTTGTCTTGACTAGCATTTTGTACCTAGATGCTGCCCAGGGTCTCATGATGGAGCCAGGAGGTGGTCATAGGAACTCCTTAAATTCTCATCGTAAACCCGTCGTATTTGGACTCTTTTGACTTGTCTTGACTACCACTTTGTACCTAGATGCTGCCCAGGGTCTCATGATGGAGCCAGGAGGTGGTCATAGGAACTCCTTAATTTCTTATCGTAAACCCGTCGTGTTTGGACTCTTTTGATTTGTCTTGACTAGCGCTTTGTACCTAGATGCTGCCCAGGGTCTCATGATGGAGCCAGGAGGTGGTCATGGGAACTCCTTAAGTTCTCATCGTTAACCCTCCGTATTTGGACTCTTGATTTGTCTTGACAAGCACTTTAAACCTAGATGTTGCCCAGGGTCTCGTGATGGAGCCAGGAAGTGGTCACAGGAACTCCTTAAGTGATCAAATTTTTTTTAACAATTTTTAGCAGAATATTAATATTTAACACTATTTGACACCTCTACTCATTACTAAGCACAAGTTTTATCTCGGAATGAGAAGGGTTTGGTCATAGTCCACCACGCTGGTCAAAAAACTACTGAGCCGGCAAATATGCGGTTTTGTGTTATAGATATTATTTTATATTTTGCTAAGTTCTAATTGTTGTTTCAATGGAGCTCTGCAATTCGTCGTGGGTTTTTTAAAATTTTTAATTTTATTACTTGTAAGTCTTAGGGTATCGTACATACCTAACCGTATGAGAATGGATACACGAAATTGAGCTCTAATTCAATGCTGTCATGGTTTATTTTACTTTGACGCCGAACTTTGACGATATGATCGGCAACTTTTAGACAATCGGGGATGCTGTTGCTCTGTTGCGACCTGATTGAACGACAAACCAACAAACAAACACACTTCCGCGATTATAATGTTATAGTAAGTATGTGTGTGTATGTGTTTACCAAAACTTAAATATTTCCCATGTGATTTACAGAAAAACAAATTTTAAGTATTTCTAAACCACATTAGGTGGCAGTAACTCAGAACTTTTTTCTGTGTCGTTTGGTAAAATCATTAAGCCAGTACGCATCCACTCAATGTTGGACATAGCACTCTTTCAAATTGCGTCATTGCCTATCCTTGGTTGTTTTCAATTTGCATCCATTTGATGTCAGCCACTCTCGGGATGTCATCGCTCCACCTTGCTGTGGGGCGCACTTTACTAAAATTATTATATTGTCAGATAATATTTAGTACCACTGAATATTTCTATTTATATTTACATCTATTTATTATAACATTTCGCTTTTTTATAAGAGTACCTTCATTCCTTTCATCCTAAAGTTCTGGAATTGCAACCTAGCACTGGAAAACGTAGCGTTGGCACACACTCGGTGGACGGATGACATCAAATGAGACGCACGGAGCCGCTGGCACTGCGTGCAAGTCATTTCCATTACAAGTTGGCCCTTGACTGCGATCGCACCTGATGGTAATGGATGATGCAGGCTAAGATGGTAGCGGACTTACCTGTTAAGGGAACGGCAGTAATATTAAACTCATACCTATATTAAACAGTGGAACAGTGGACGTATAACGGTCGACGACGGCCTGACTGCTGAATATCCACAGTACCGGTCCTAGCCCGATGTGTGTAAAAATTTATAACAAAATCCCAGACCACATCAAATACTTGGAGAATTATACAGCTTTTGTCAACTCTTTAAGAACATTTTTGATGAATATACTTTATAATTATTATAAAACTAGCTTCTGCCCGCGGCTTCGCCCGCGTGGCCTACAAGAACCAAATGTCATTTTTTTCAGAAACAAACATCATAAGCGTTCTCACTCCCTCTCAATTGTATGTAATATACAAACTGACAATATCTCAAACAAAGCAATAAGCACGAAGTTCTAAGTTCTATAACTAAACTAATCTCTGGAATGAGAGTAGTACGGTTTTAACAGAACTCAAAGCGTGTGTGATGAGATCTAAATCATTTCCTAATTACAAAACAAACCAGAAGTGGATAATAATTAACATTGTTTACAACGAAATACTATCCGCACCTAACCTACCGCAGTATTTCTTTGTAAACAATATTTTTTGTTTTTCCTTCAGGTGCTAGAATCACCAGACTGCTCCGTGAGCTTACTCTGGAGCAGGCCACGTATAACTGACCGTGTGAAAAGCAGTTCTCCCTTAGGTCTACCCCTGCTAAATTAAGAGTTTGGCCTTGAGACTTATTGATGGTCATGGCAAAGCAGACTTTGAGGGGAAACTGCACTCTTTTGAACTCGAAGGGGTAGTTCGATGGTGTAAGAGGAATCCTCGGAATAAACACAGACTCCCCTTGGGAACAACCGGTCAGTATAGTTGCCTCGATCACATTTCGTTGCAATGTTTTCACTAGCAATCTGGTGCCATTGCATAATTTTGGTGGGTTTAAATTACGCAGCAACATAACTGGGGCACCAACTCTCAATTTTAATATGTGAGTTGGGAGCTCGCGGTTGGTGCCTGCGACTGATTCACTGACTGACTGACTGACAACGCACAGCCTAAATCGGTGGTCCTAGAAAAGGTGTGTTATTTGTGAAGAGTAGGTATTCACTAAGAAAGGGTTTTTCGAAATTCCAGTCAATGGGGGTTGAATTTCCTGTGAAACTTTTTAATCTGTAGGTCGGTTGACTCGAAATCTGGTACAAGTACTCTTAAATTAATTGCTATGTCTTTTTTAACCGTCTTCCAAAAAAGGAGGAGGTTCTCAATTCGGCGCGTAGATACGCGCTGAATTGAGAACACATAAAAAAAAGATTTTTTTAAATGTGTTCATGTCGATTGTCGGTGCATATCTCCGTGCTTTTTAAACCGATTTGAATATTTTTTTCATATCGGGTATTACCAAGATAGGCAAAGTTGACGCGTGAGGCTCGCCTGACTTCAACATGGTGTGGAGAAATCAAAATTATTTTTTACTTAACAGTGGCTATGGAAGTCGGTTTTTTGGAAAGAATTTTTATTTTTAATTCACCAAAGCTTTGTAGAGGAGCGAGTACTGAGATGCGTACTTGACATCTTTACCATCAGAAGAAAAGCTAATCGACATTCCAGCTTTTACCAGCAAAAATGTCATAATACAAACTTTCAACCCCTATTTTACCCTTTGGGAGGTGAAATTTCGAGAAACCCTTTCTTAGTGCAAACCTACTCTTCACAAAAAACACACCCTCCAAATTTCATGTCTATAAGACCAGCGGTTTAGGCTGTGCGTTGATATATAAGTCAGGACTTCATCCGCGTGGTTTAAGCTTTTTTCCCCACAGGCACTCCTTGATTTTCCGGTATAAAAAGTAGCCTTTATCACTCTTCAGGTCCTTAACTATACCCATGCAAAAAATCTCGTTGATCCGTTGCTGCGTGATTGAAGGACAAACTCTCTATTTAACGTCCTTGGGGATCAAATTTTCAAAAATGGTGAAAAATATACTTCTTCATATTTAACCGAATGCTCAAATACCAACTTCCATGGCTTTGACTTGAAAAATGAATGACTTTCATACCAACTTTCAACCCCTATTTTACCTCTTTGGGGGTGGAATTTTAAAAGCTGTGACACACGTACTTATTTTTTTTACCGATAGCCGAAATTCCAAGTTTCGTTGATATAAATTGAAAAAATCTTGAGAAATGGAGGACTTTCATGCAATTTTTCATCCCCTATTTCACGCCTTTGGGGGTCGAATTTTCAAATTGGTGGAACACGTACTTCTTCATATTTAACCAAAAGCCCAAATGCTAAGTTTCATGGCTATAACTTGAGAAATGAAGGACCCTTTGGGGGTGGAATTTTGAAAAACTGTTGGTCTGTTGGTCACATACGTACTTCTTTATTTTTTAACGAAAGCTAAAATACTCAGTTTTGTTGATATTACTTGAGAAATATCTTGAGAAATGATGGGCTTTTACACAAACTTTCATCCCCCAGTTCACCCCTTTGGGGGTCGAATTTTCAAAAATGGTGAAACACGTACCTCTTCATATCTAACTGAAAGCCCAAATGCTAAGTTTAATGACTATAACTTGAAAAATGAAGGTCTTTCATACAAACTTTCAACCCCTATTACACCCCTTCGGGGGTGGAATTTTGAAAGCTGTGACACAGATACTTCTTTTTCTTCGTTAATATGACTTGAAAAATATCTTGAGAAATGAAGGACTTTCATACAAAATTTCACCCCCTGTTTCACCCCTTTAGGGGTGGAATTTTGAAAAACTGTGAAACACATATTTCTTTATTTTAAACCGTTAGCTTAAATACCAAGTTTCATGGCTATAACTTGAGAAATGTAGGACTCTCATATTAACTTTCAACGCTTATTTTACCCCTTTGGGGGTGGAATTTTGAAAAACTGTTGGTCTGTTGGTCACATACGTACTTCTCTATTTTTTAACGAAAGCTAAAATACTCAGTTTTGTTGATATTACTCGAGAAATATCTTGAGAAATGATGGGCTTTTACACAAACTTTCATCCCCCAGTTCACCCCTTTGGGGGTCGAATTTTCAAAAATGGTGAAACACCTACCTCTTCATATCTAACTGAAAGCCCAAATGCTAAGTTTAATGACTATAACTTGAAAAATGAAGGTCTTTCATACTAACTTTCAACCCCTATTACACCCCTTCGGGGGTGGAATTTTAAAAGCTGCGACACAGATACTTCTTTTTCTTCGTTAATATGACTTGAAAAATATCTTAAGAAATGAAGGACTTTCATACAAACTTTCACCCCCTGTTTCACCCCTTTAGGGGTAGAATTTTTAAAAACTGTGAAACACGTATTTCTTTATTTTAAACCGTTAGCTTAAATACCAAGTTTCATGGATATAACTTGAAAGATGACGGACTTTCATACAAACTTTCACCCCCTATTTCACCCCCTTAGGGGTGCAATATTGAAAAATTGTAAATCACTTATTTCTGCATATCTAACTGAAAGCCCAAATGATAAGTTTCATGGCTATAACTTGAGAAATGAAGGACTTTCACACAAACTTTCAACC
The DNA here is from genome assembly GCA_923060345.2 of Erebia aethiops. NCBI lineage: Eukaryota > Metazoa > Arthropoda > Insecta > Lepidoptera > Nymphalidae > Erebia > Erebia aethiops. The sequence goes on along the minus strand of OV281084.1, from coordinate 26,269,337 downwards.
CCTATTTTACCCCTTTGGGGGTGAAATTTTGAAAAACTGTGACACACGTACTTCTTTATTTATTACTTAAAGCCAAAATACCAAGTTTCATGGATATAACTTGAGAAATGACGGAGTTTCATACAAACTTTCACCCCCTATTTCACCCCCTTAGGGGTGGAATTTTGAAAAATCCTTTCTTAGTGTGCGCGCACGTCATAAAAGTAACCTACTGTCAAAATTTCAAGTTTTTAGGCCCAGTGGTTTAGGCTGTGCGTTGATATATAAGTCAGTCAGGACTTTGAATTTTATATATATTATAGATAAATGATTTTTTGGAAGAAAAATAAGGTAGCCGTCTCTCTACGACCACTGACTTTTTGCTGTTCCACCGGGGTTCCAATATTATGATATTATGAACTTTTCTATTGACATGTAAATTACTATAAGAATTATACTGGAATGCAAAATAAATGAATATGAATATGAATATCTCTAGCCGGCTCTACTCAGTAGAAACTCTTTTTTAAAGTCGAGGTAGAGTCCATAATCTTAAATATAAAAGGAAAAGCTGCTTTACTCTGAATTATCTATCAACGCACAACTCATACCAATGGACGGATAAGGCTGAAAATTGGCATTCGGTATTGGATTCTTGGCAATTTAATTCCTAAAAGGGTAAAATAGGGGTTTGCTATTAAAATCGTACTTAACAGGCGATAGCTAGTATTCTCATAATTTAAGAGTCACAAGTGGTCTTTTATGTGATAAAGACATACCTATTTTCATTCCGATTGTCCATCTGTACCTACCTAATAATAACATTAATCAACGATTTGGGTACCATGCGGACTCGATAGCAGTAATTTTGAGATAGTATTGGCGATTTATCATAATTACCTAGTTTAGAGATTTCAATCATATTTAATTTTCTGTATAAATAGGGAGGGTATGCAATAACCCGACCTAGTTCGCTGTTGCAACTTTGCAAGGGTAAGCATGTTAATATATCTTTTTATTAATTAATTAATTAAATTTAGTTTAGTGGTTTTTAATATTAGAGTTTATGAAGTACTATTGTACCTATTCTGTTGTTTAAGCTTGTGATTTTTTCGGAAAGAATGGCATGCCAAACTAGTGGTAGATAAACTTACTTTAAATTACATAAGAAACTTACGAACTTTTATACTAGGTACTTAATTTTTTTATATTTTTTTAAACAACTAATAATTTAATTTAATTCGAATATTGCTAAATACCAATCTGAAATTTGCACACTATTTAGTTGAACGATATGGCCTCTTATTTATTCCATCAAAATCATACTTCATACTATTATTATAATGCGAAAGTGTGTTTGTTTGTTGGTTTATTGGTTTATTGGTTTATTGGTTTGTCCTTCAATCACGCTGCAACTGAGCAACGGATCGACGTGATTTTTTGCATGGGTATAGCTGAGGACCTGGAGAGTGACATAGGCTACTGTTTATCTAGGAAAATTGAGGAGTTTCCATGGGAATTTAAAAAAAGTCATTCCACGCGGACAAAGTCGCGGGAATCAGCTAGTATTGAAATAAAAGTTTAATTGAAAAAATCTTTTGATTTGATTTTAAAACATTGTCAGTTAAAAGTACGTTCAAAAAATTAGTCCTAATTGAAATGTGGATACTTTTTTTTCACGGCCCACGGCAAACGGAACAAAATATGTAACTCTCGGTGAGGAGCCACACCATAGATAATATTATACTATATAGCCACACTGTGCTTCCGCCGCTTGCCAGTTTCAGCCATATTTGCTGCGTTTACTGTCTCGCAGTCTCGCTGTCCGAGTCCTGCCGACATTCACAAAACTGCCTAAATTATGTTAAAATTTTTTCATGCAGCTGTCCCTTTTTAATACTGCAATGTTCACAATTTATTCTGTAAACATATTTGTTAAGTGTCCCTTTTTAATTAGTTTTTTTTCCGGGGTTGACATGAAAAGGACAGGACGTGTAGATAATTTTACTTAAACTCTTTTAACAGCCTCTTTTATTTATTCTACTTTTATTTATTTTTCCAGATAAACTGATCCAACATGAAGGTTTTCATCGTCGCTTTCTTGGCCCTGGCCGTGGGCGCCAGTGCCTTGCCTCAGGAATATGAATTGGGTAAGCGTCTATAGACTATAGAAGCTTCCGTTGGAAGGAAAGGACGTTTTGTCATGTCGCGTTAGTCCACTACAGTTATACTATAATTTAGCCATTGACTGTGACTTCACGTGATAAGTGAAGGTACAGTCTAATTTGGTAGCGGGCTAACCTGGTATGGCTATGGCAGCTTTATTATACCCACTGACAATGGCGTTACTGTGCACAACGCACGACCGGCGAACAGGGGCCATACAGCCAACGCTTAAAGCCATATTGTTTCATTATTGTTGACTTTCGTGTTTCAGCATTATAATCCTTATTTTAGCAACGTTAAGGTACGCGATATCATACTGTCATTTTCAATAATATTGCATTGGTATTACTTTACTACGTCGACAGTATGGCCAAAGGTCTTCGTACGACTAGCGCCTACAAAACCAAAGAGCTGAACAATGTCTAGAGAGTACAATAAAAATATTAAAGTTTATTTTTTGTGAATATATAAAGTATTTTGAATAGTTTCTGGCCAAAAGTTAGTCAGTATAATGTTATGAGAGTTTATTATTATTATTATTTATACATAAGATTAATATTTAATTTAAAAGATATACCCATATCATGAATTGATTAACTAATTCATACCCAATTACGAAAAACTAAGAATCTATACTAATATTATAAATGCGAAAGTGTGTCTGTCCGTCTGTCTGTCTGTCTGCGAGTCTGCTAAGGTACTCTTTATCCCATTAGCGAAAAAATTCTATGTCTATGCTTTATCCCGAAAAACTAAAGAGTTCCCGCGGGAATCAAAATCCTTAATCGAAGTCGCGGGCATCATCTAGTATGATAATAAAATGACGTCCCAAATATGAAAGCTTGACGGATGACGAATATAAAAGCGAATCATGAAAGCTTGTTTTTTAAAAATGTTTGTGTATTACAGAGAAAGATAGATAGTAAATATATATGGCTGACGTTGCAGAAACTATAAAGGGTTTTAACGCACAGTTTTAACGTAATAAGCAGCTTCCTAGTTCCATGGTTGTTACAATGTAATTTTTTTATTCAGAAAACCGCGCAGAGCAGCGTAATGCCGTAGAGCGTCAAATCAGAAGATTGATTGAAGCGTTTAGCGAAGCTATCAGAGCTAACAACTTGGACCCCCTACAGGTTAATAGGCTGCTCATCGAAAACACTCCCACTCCAGGGTATGTAGCAATTAGTGATCATCATCAATCCATCGATGCGATGGATTGATGATGACTGAGACTCCTCTTAGAATGAGAAGGGTTTTGACCACAGTCCTCCACGCTGGAAAAGTGCCTGTGCCAAATTTCATCAAAATCAATGCACTGCAGATAAATGAAATTAGTTTTAATACGGATGAAGCCTATGTCAAAAATAAATTATTTCTTTCTGATTATTATATAGAGGGTCTTCCAGAAGACCTAAAATGTACATCCTCGGTTAGTTTTAAGTTGGATAACCATTTTAAACTATATATTAAAGAAAAAAAAAGTGCGTTCAAATTTGATGACGTACCAACTAGGTATGTATTTCTTACAAACTCCCGTACCAGAAGCTCGTTTTTAAGTTTGATATAGAGTTGCTGATTTGATTGAGTGGTCACTTGTCACCATCTTTTTTAACAGCGTCGACGTCAATCTGTTCATTGAAGAACTGACCTTATTGGGCGCCAGCAACATACAAATTGAAAGACTGATCTGGAATACCGTTGGGAGCAGACTCCGACTGACCGTCGTTCTCCCTAGAATCTTCTTCTTTACCCGTAAGTATTATACGATATAATATAGAAATATAATCATCATCCCGATCACCAGTTATGTAGACGTCAAACCCGGTATCTTTGGATACGGTGATGACAGCACTGTTGCGGAGAGATACATGTCCAGTTCTCGAGCCAGTGCTTCTGAGACACTTTCGCAAAGAGAGGCCATGCTAACTTGATCCTTAAGGAGGTGTCCGATTGGGGTGACTCAAGTTTAACGCCATCAAATCACAAGCGTGTTTATTCACCGCTTAGAGAACCCCTTTCACCTTGGCTAGTACTTTCCAGGGTATTTTGACGACCTCCCTGGTGCTTAATACTGCACCAGGGAGGTCGTCAAAATACCCTGGAAAGTACCTAGTCTAAATGTGCGGAGGTCCCGGGTTCGATCCCCGGGTCAGTTTGGGAATTTATAATTTTTGAATTTTCCCTAGTCTGGCCTGGCGTTGTGGCGTGAAGGAGTAACGAACATCCAAACTTTCAAATTGATATTAGTATTGACATAAGATTTTGGATGAAACTAACACGTCCAAGGATATAAGATAATATATTTCAATTCCAGGTAAATCATCCCTTGGCGTCAACTTCCACGGTAATAAATACAAGGCTGAAGGCAACGGCGAGTAAGTACATGCAATATAAGCTCATTGAAATATACTTTAGTTTAAACTACTTAGTCTTGTACTAGTTTTTTTACTACAGGATTGCCTAAAAAGGGAGTGAAATGTTTTCAGGGTACGTATGTATGTGAGTTTCTGTATTCCACCATAACTACTAAATGCCTAAACAGATTTGGATTTATATGGGGTATCGTTAGAATCCTCCCGAGTATGTAGATCACAACGTTTAAGCTAAATTAATATTTCTTATTATCTCATAGGCTAGATGGTAGTAGACAATAAAGTTGTCATTATAATATTGTAATGGAAGTTTATGGTACGAAAAAAAAATCCTCCCGAGTGACACTGGCTATCGTCTTGCCGGTAGGGTGGTAACTAGCTACGGCCGAAGCCTACCAGGCCAGACCAGGCAAAATTCAGAAATTATAGATTCCCAAATAGACCCTGCCGGGGATCGAACCCGAGACCTCCGCACGTTAGACAACAGCGCTCAACACTGCGCCACGGAGGTCGTTAAAGTGAAATCTATACTTCTATACTATAAATTATAATATTCTATACTATACTATATATTATAATATTATAAATGCGAAAGTTTGGATGGATAGATTCAAGATTCAAGTCATTTAGGTACACTGTAGGTACACTTATTGTCGTTAAAAATTACTTATTTAAAAAGCATGATTGTGCTAATGGGTAACGGTATCTTAAACCTAAAGCTACGAGGGTTCCAAACGCGCCCTGGTCGGAGAAGAGCCCACAACAAACTCAGCCGGGTTTTTTTTATCATCACCTTCTCACAAATCACCTTAACTAGCAGTGCGTCAAATTTTAATGACGTCACTGTTCAGGATTTCATACTTAACACCCCATATAAAGGGCGCGTTTTACAAATTTTGATTACGTCACTGTTCAGTATTTCATACTTAACATCCCATACAAAGGGCGCGTTTTACTAATTTTATCTACTCCAGCATCGAAAAGTTCCAATTTCGAATTTGACAACTATATCGAATTGAACCCTCTTTCGTGTTTGCTTCTCATAACGATACAGTTCGTTGTATGGGAGCTGTATCGTTATGAGTCGTAGCTGTATCGATATGGTTATCTTCAATCTTCATAAATAGGATACCTACAGCTTAGCGGCTCTGGTTTCTGGCACTTTCCCAACCACAGAGTTCTTAGTATGTATACCTACATCATGGCGGATGGTGGCACCCGTCATTGAATATGTACATATTTTATATTTCATCTCCACCTACTCTATACTCTATGGACCCAACCCACTCTATGGTTGGTACTGCCACTCTTACTGCCAATATTAAAAAAAAAATTAGAAAAATTACGCGGTAAACGGATTACTTTTGCAACTTGTGAAATTTGTATTGATTTGACTTTTTTATTAATTTACAAAGTAAAAAATTATAAAGACGTCCTTGTCGTAGATAAAATCTTGTATGCAACTGTACGTAATTAGTCATTTTAATTCTCGTACTATCCTATTTTGATACTCGGCAAGCCTCGTATCAAAAAACAGCACTCGAATTAAAATGACCCTCATTACGATACAGTTGCATAAATAGCTATTATTGTTTGCCTTTCTTCCAGATTCATTATGGAGAGGCTAGTGGTGAGCGTTGATGTTCGTGTGAACATTGGCATTATCTCTGGCATCACTATCCGCAGCGTGGATGCTTCCATAAGGATTGGAAGCCTTTGGGTATTTATAACTTAGCAAGAAAAGATTACAATTATTTTGCTATAATCCGCCAACAGAAAAAAATCTGTATGGTCAAGCATGCAGTTATAAGCGAAGCACCGTTTACCTTCCCAACCGAGCAAGAAAGCCAAGTTCCCAAGATTGTCTAGACAATCTTGCATTGTAAAGTCGACATCTCCTGAAGATGCTCCGGTGTCGGGGCGAAACATGCGTCGAGAATAGTATAAAAGTCTTGTGTGGTGGTGCATGTGAGTGGTGGTGGCATTGCTTGCTTGGGAACTTGGCTTTCTTGCTCGGTTGGGAAGGTAAACGGTGCTTCGCTTATAACTGCATGCTTGACCATACAGAATTTTTTCTGTTGGCGGATTATAGCAAAATAATTGTAATCTTTTCTTACTAAATCATGAACTTCCGCAAAGTAACGCCTGATTCCATCCAATATTTATAACTTATTGAACTACAACAATTTTTTGTATCTATATGATACAGTCTAAGACGGTTTCTAGACTACATCGTATCGGAACGCTAAATCGCTTGGCGACACACCTCGCCGTTTAGGTGGGAATTCGCAATACACACAATAGAGACTATTAAAATATTAGTTCCTTGATTGCTCCTCCTGGAAACCGAACCCAGGGCCTTTACAGAGCACATCCGCTTAACTGATTTTAATGAAATTTTAGAGTTCGAGACGAGATCATGTAGTTTAAAAAAAATTATATAACGCGTTTGACAGCTTAAAACGTATTATTCCAACAGTATAAGGAGTTCATATATGCTTTTTGACGTGCAGGCATCTACGAACTCCATAAACAGGTAGGTAGGTAGTTATAGGGGTAGGCTAGTCAACTCTGGCATAGCTACGGCTTTGCTACCAAAAATCAGCCTCCAAAATTTTCTGGTTTTTTTTTTCCAGTGTGACGCCGAATTGTTCGTCAATGGGGAAGATTACTCTGATAGAGTGAACACGTTAATCAACGTCGGAATTCCCAGATGGATCGTGGAAAATCAGGCAAGCATACCTACATTAAGTATTTTTACCTAGTATGAAACTTGGACCATCGTACATTATTATGAATTACTTTGAAATTTTGACTCCTCGCTTGACCAGTTGATTCATATTTTTAAATTGCACTTATAATTTTTAAATATTTATGTTACTTAGCTGTGTTATTATCAAACTTATCTATTTAATGCATGAATTAATAATTTATAATGCTGTGTACACATAATAAGGGTTGTTATGGATCCTGACCTATAATGTTCTTAATTTTTGCCACGTTTTGGTTGCAACCTTTTTTCCGTACCTTTAAAAAGATCGGAAGACAAAGTAGATCTAAATATAGTGTCTTTGACAGCACCCACAATCGTTCAATATTAATGAATTATTAATAAGATTTTACCACTCAGTATAGTACTTGATAGGTTTGTACGTTTATTATATAAAAAAATCGTTAGTAACTTCCATACCTACATAATGCATGACTTTATATAATAATAATAATAAAGTTTTTATTAAAGGCATTAAACCCCTTTAAATCAAAGATTACATAGAGATAGCAAATAACCTAGCAATCGCTCGCGTTAGTATTAGAGAGAAAGCATTTATATAGGACTTGGAGGCCGAGTGGGAGCTTTTTTACGTATTTGATCGCGACAACATTTTCAACGTTATTCCATTTATATGGAATTGATCGATCGCCAGCTGTCGAGCGCTTGACAATTCAGGTTCAAATCGTAGTTAACGTCGTTGCGATCGAATGGGAAGAAAATCTGCCACTAGGCACTCGGGAGGGCAAAACGAAAGCACGAAACATCTGTGTTTGTGGTGAACGACGTTTTTGACCGACTTCCAAAAAAGGAGGAGGTTCTCAATTCAGCGCGTATTTTTTAAAATGTATGTTACCGCATATCTTTCGTGGTTTCTAAACCGATTCGAAAAATGTTTTTTGCAGTCGTTAGAGGAAGCTTTCGAGGTGGTCCCATAAAAAATGACGCTAAAAAGTTAAAAATAAAATTATTTCCAAAAAACCGACTTCCAACGCCGCTGTAAAGTAAAAATAATTTTGACTTCTACCCACTATGTTGAAGTCGGACGGGTATAACAGGTAGGTATAATAAGCAAAGTTGACGCATCAGGCTCGCCCGACTTCAACATACGAGTAAGGGTAGAAATCAAAATAATTTTTTACTTTATTTTTTTTTGGCGTTGGAAGTCGGTTTTTTGGAAATAATTTTTTTCTGTCACTTAGTGCGCGCGTTCCATGCTGTGGACTTTTTGGCAGACATAAACAATATTTCTGTCCATAAAATTGGGTATTTGACAACTATTCAAGTAAATTAATTTGTAGTGATTAGATTGATAGATTTGTAGTTTAAATAGAGGATCTCCCAAAAGTCGTAATATCTACGTTATTTACATTATGTTATTTTTGTGTTTGAAAAGCATTTTACACTATCGATTGAAGTAAAAAGATGCGTCGAATTTGATGACGTGCCAATTCAGTATTTCATACAAAATCTTAAACTGAGCGCGCGTTTTGAAGGTTGAAAAAAAGTTGCTGATTTGACTTGTCACATACTGAATTTTGGACAGAAGCAGGCTTTACTTTGAGGAAGTCCATAATAATAAAAGAACTAGACGTTCAAGTCGCTATAGTCCGGCACAGTAGGTAGATCTATGTTACCTCTCCCCAGCGGCTATAATAAGGGCTATGCTCGAAAAAGAGGAAAATTGGAGGGCAGTGGTCTCCTTCTGTGAAACCGTAATGGTTGAGAAGGAGGCTGCTGAGCGGGTCCGAGAGATAGCCTATCTCACCCGGAGACGAAGGCGCCGTGGCGGTGCCGTTAGCCGGCTAGACCTGTCCATGCAATAGTCCTGAAGTAAGGGACCTCGAGGTCACGAGCGGCTGGGGTGGGGGCTTCAGTCGTTCCATTTTCCATCTTATAAGTGACCTTGGGAAGATGGCAGCTTGTGCCACAGCATAGTTCATAACGAGAGCATCGGGATGAGCCCAACGGGCACTGCGCTAGGGAGGCACCGATGCGTTCTTTATGAGATCTCGGAGCCTCCCAATATGCGGTTGGTGGCCACCGAGGGGGTTTTAGTAGGTACAAATCCTACATAACCCGACTTCTCCCCCCAGAAGTTGGGTATCTTAGGAAGATTTCCCCCTCGAAAAAATAAAATAAAGGTAGATCTATGTTGTAAAGTGTGTGGTTACACACTATACCACATTATAGATTTATCTATTATGGTGGATAATAGCGAATTAAACTTCTAGTTCTTTAAACACCGAATTGTTTTAGAAATGATTTCTAACACAAATTTTCTTTTTAGAGCACAATCGACTTGGTCCTAGGTGAAATCATAAAGAGGGGCGGCAACGCCATTTTGGAAAACCGTTAAGAGGTGGTGTGGTCCAATCATTCAAGAAGATATATCTAGCAAAAAAGTTATGGCAAGCGTTACGGACCTTTTCTGATTTTGTAATCAATGATATAAGTTACTTTTTTGCGTTGATTCGTTAGAATAAATAATTTTCTGTGAATACTGTAGTGATTTATTTCATTTATTTAATTAAATGTCTCTTCCTTCTTTCTACCTTACCACTACAGCGCATTAATATCCCACAGCTGGGCACAGGCCTCCACTTTCATAGAAGAGAGGGAATTAGAACTTAGACCCACCACGTTGCTGCAATGCGGGTTGGCGGGCTTTAACGACTATTATCATGTTAGTGATAATAACCGGAACCGACGCGCGACGGCTTAACGTGCTCTCCGAGGCACGGGGGTAAAACACCACTAACTCCGGGCTAGTACTGAGAATTTCTAGTCAGAAAAACTCAATACTTAATTATGACCCGACCGGGGACTTCAACCCGGGACCTCGTCGGCCGCAGTCGAACATGCTAACCACTAGACCGACGAAGTAGTTTTAGAACTTCCTACCTCAAGATTCTATTAAAAGAATATACTAATTGACCCAGGGATTTCTGAAAATTCTTTTATATTAGGGGCAGACCAGCGCAGGCGCAGTCGTGACTGTTTTCTTAACGTGGGAGATCCCGGGTTCGAACCCCGGCAGGGTCAATTTGGGAATTTATAATTTCTGAATTTTCCCTGATCTGGCCTGGTGGGAGGCTTCGGCCGTGGCTAGTTACCACCCTACCGGCAACGACGTGCCGCCAAGCGATTTAGCGTTCCGGTACGATGCCGTGTAGAAACCGAATAGGGATATGTGTTTAATATTACTGCCATGCCCCTAACAGGTTAGCCCGCTACCATCTTAGACTGCATCGTCACTTACCATCAGGTGAGATCGCAGTCAAGGGCTAACTTCTAGTGGATAAAAAATCTTTTCGAAGTTATGTGCGTTTTTAAGAAATTAAAGATCACTTGCCTCGGACGGTGAAGAAAAACATTGTGAGGAAACCTGCATGCGTTCTTCATAATGTTCTCGAGGGTGTTTGATGTCTGCCAATCCACACTTGACTAGCGTGGTGGACTATAGCCAAACCCTTCTCATTCAGAGAGGAGACTCATGCTCAGTAGTGAGCCGGCAATGGGTCGATGAGAGAGACGAAAACATTGTAAAATTGGGATGATGACAATTCAATCCAATCAGCAAAGAGTTGATAAAGAGTTATCAAACTTGAAAACACACTTCTAGTATGGAAGTTGTATGAAATTCACAATTGTGACGTCATCAAATTTCCACGCACTTTTTTTCTTTAATCTATATTTTAAAATGGTTATCAAACTTAAAACTAACCGAGGATGTGAATTTTAGGTCTTTTGAAGGACCCTCCATTTAATAATCAGTTAGAAATAATTTATTTTTGTTATAGGCATCATCCCTATTGCCGAGCTCTCTTTGCTGTGTAGTTTATGTGTTAATTGAGAACATCTGACGTATCACCCTGGGGCCATAAAGCAATACCTAAGCAATATTACTATTAAAATGACAGTTGATGTCACGTACCTTGACGTTCCTAAAATAATGATTATAATTCTAAAACACGAAAGTCAACAAAAATGAAACAATATGGCTTGAAGCCACTTATAACTTAAGTACCTTCAAGGCAAGAGTGAATAGGTATCTTCTAGGCAAGCGCGTTCCAACCTAGACCTCATCATTGCTTTGCACTAAGCATGATTGTCGTCAAGCGCAAACCTATCACGCAATAAAAAAAAAGCAGGCAGTATGGCCCCTGTTTTTCCTTAATTTTAATATCTCGGAAACATCGATTGTACCTATTTGGCCTTGATAACAAAATGATTTAAACCAATAAACCGGTCAAGTGCGAGTCAGACTTGCACACAAAGGATTCCGTACCATCATAAAATGTAAATTATTTTATTTAATAACAAGAAAGATATTGTCATAAGAACACCTAATCAGCTGTGAAATAACTGGCCTACATATGGCGCTAAATTAGTAGCTTTGTGTGTCAGCAATGAGTATGGAATCCTTTTTCACCAAATCCACAGATTTTCGGATTTCATCCTATACTTACGTTGTGAGACGTTGCTTCATGCCATAGGTTTATTGGGTTATAAATCTATGTTTCATGCTAAATTTCATGATTCTAGGTCAACGTTAAGTACACTATATGTTTTGATTAATTCGCGAGTGTTTTATATATGCGGCCTATTTATACGGCTAAAAGGGGCCGTAGACCTTAACATTTGATAATAATTTCAACTTGATACCTCTACGCGCTGACAGACAGACAAACGGAAAACGAAGTGATCCTACGAGTATAAGGTTTCCTTTTTTCCTCTGGAGGTACGGAACCTTAACTAAAAAGGTCTGCAATACAGTCAGCGTGAACGATACAGTCACGCAGGTTATCTACCGATAGGCTCAATAAGTCAAGATAAAGTAATCAAAATTTTGTGATTGTAATATTTAAAATTAATTATGATACATATTTATAGATAAAGATAAAGTTGAACATTTATGTGGAGAACAGTAAGTACCTAGTAAATATAGTATTTTTTTAATTTATGGTCTAGCGCTTGGCTGCAATCAGACTTGCTGGAAGTACTGATGCAGCCTTAGGTGGAGCGCGCTTGCCTAGAAGATGCCTATTCACTCTTGATTTGAAGATACCAATATTTTAAGCGGATGGAAAAACGGAAGCCGGAAGGTCGTTCCATATCCTAGCGGTTCGAATTAGAAACGAGGAAGCAAATCGCTTCGTACGCGTCCGTCGAATTTCAATTATATACGGATGCAGACCCTAACGATGCGTTGCGACACGTACGAATATCCGGCGACTTTGTGCCTGACACAGAGGTACATTACATCCCAAAAAAGAAAAACAGACTACCTACTTTGTATCGCGGAAAATTAAAGAGTTCCCACCACCAATACCCTTTTTCCCAGAAACGACTTGTTATTAAGTTCTTATCCATACTAATATTATACTTATATTAAAAATGCGAAAGTTTGTCTATCTGTCTGCTACGCTTTAACGGATCATCTTTTCAACCAATTTTGACGAGATATAGAGGTGAGTTACATCCTGGGGAAGGACATAGGCTACTTTTTATCCCGGAAAATCAAGAAGCTCCTGCGGGAAATAAATAAAACTTAACGCAGACGTAGTTGCGGGCATCATCTAGTTAATACTAAATACTAACCCTCAAGAAAAATGACAAATTTAATTTTTAACAAATTATTAATGCCTCCGATTTGTAATATTAGTATGATATGAATATTAGTCATAAGATAATATTAGTGATTTATAATAATTATCATAATTAGGTTAGAGATTTAATCAGGTTTGTTTTTCAGCAGGTATAAATAGGGGGCTTTCCAGTATCAGGCCGTGAGTCTCTGCTGCAAGGGTAAGCATATTGATCTCCTTATATTGTATTTCATAGAGAGAAATCATACTAGGGACTGGACCGGATCAACATTAACATGAAAAGTCAGCGTCAAAGGGGAATGACGAGTTGCTTTATCGCGCTCCACATAAAAATGAGTGACGTAGACTTTTGTCCACTAGTATTTGTTTCGTTCCTTCGTGTGCGTTCGCTCTAAGAAAATCTGTTGTTAATGCGTCTTTATTTTTTGTGTTTTTAACACACTACTTTTTCTTTATCCACTTCAAGCTAGCCCTTGACTGCGATCTCACCCGATGGTAAGTGATGATGCAGTCTAAGATGGTAGCGGGCTAACCTGTTAGGGGCATGGCATGCCATGCCATGCGTGCCATGCCACGCAGTCTGTTTCTGAATTCTTAATAAAAAACTACCTACTATGACAACTTATTGGATAATATTTTTTCAGATAGATCAATTCAATATGAAGGTTTTATTCGTCGCTTTCTTGGCACTGGCCGTAGGTGCCAGCGCCTTGCCTCAAGAATACTTTGAACTTGGTAAGTGCTAGTTAAAGCGGTAATACCGAGTTAGGGGGTGATAGCTTTATATTGAGACCTAGGCAACCTAGGATAAGATATTCTGAAATATCTGAGGGTCCCTGGCTCCGATACCCACGCACATGACACTAACTTTTAGGAATTATGTTTATTTTAAGCAATTAAATACCTATACTAGCTTTAAGTGTGAATAAAAACAACGTGAGAAAATCTTCATGCCTTCATTGGAAGGCACTTACAATTTTCTAGCTGTAGATAATCAATCACTATAAAAATTCTTTCCAAAAAACCGACTTCCAACGCCACTGTAAAGTCATAAATAATTTTTATTTCTACCCACTATGTTGAAGTCGGGCGAGCCTGATGCGACAACTTTGCTAATCCTTGTTATACCCGCCAGTTTTTTTGAACGCTTGCATAAGATACAAGAGGTCAGAATCAAAAATTAATGTAAATTAAATCAAGAGAAAAATAAAATTTATTTAATCAGGTTTGGTACAGGGGTCACGGCAAAAACTACGCAGCTAAACCACTTTCGTAAAAATATAGACAACTAAATTGTCTAATTCCCATGGAGTCGGTACTCAATCCCGGCACCTCCTACATAAATAGTACCAAATACCAAAGTGCTCAATTATACGCCAGGAGGTAATTAAAATATCACCCTAAGCTAGCAACAGCGTCATATCATGTGCGCAAGGTGCAGAAATCCTTTGTGGGGTCGAGTGTACGCTTTTATAACGGTTCCAAAAGAGTTTCTGGATTTCCCATTACATAAATTGAAAGACTGTATTAAACAGCTTTTGTTAAGTCGAGGTGATTATGCTATCGATGATTTTCTTAATGACAAAATTGCATGGAAGCAACCGGCCTCGCATCCAGTGACCCACAAGTCAGAGTAATACTTGTAACGTAACGTGTATGTGTTGTATTTTTTACTTATTATAACATTTTTCTTAAAAAAGAAAACTTTTAAGAGCAAACGTATCATAAGTGACACAAGCTGTCCTACGTGAAATAAATAAATCATTTATCATTTATCCAAATATAATAATTTTTCAGAAAACAGGGAGCAGCGTAACCTTGTAGAAAATCAAATTAGAAAAGCAATTGATGACCTCAGCCAAGCCATCCGTGATAATAACTTGGACCCCTGGCTGATCAATAGATTTTTAATCGAAAACTCTCCTCAACCAGGGTATGTATCGCTTTCGCCGGAATCTACATATTGTTTCCCTTCTGTACTGTGTATTGTTCAATCCTATGACTCCAAGTTATTTAAAGGAAAACTTTAAATATCTTGGTCATGACAGACCAGAAAGAGTTCTTCGGTCAGCCGGAAAACTCGTTCTTACAGTGCCTACTTATCGGATAAAATGTTTCAAAAATTCATTTATGTTCAAGGCCATTAGCTTGTGGAATGAACTGCCCTCGCAAATACATCGAGCTAAAACTCTTAATAAGTTTAAAATTGACGTGAAAAATCATTACTTGTCTCTCTGTAATCATCAATAGCGACATGTTTAATTTGTCCATTATAAAAATGTTATTTATGTATTAAATCTTACGTATGTCTATTTTATTTATTTTATATATATTAGTGTATTAATATGTTATAATTTTATGATATTGGTTAGTTTATGTATCTATTAGTATTTAAATTTAATTTTATGCACCACCTCCTACTGTTCACTTGCTCATTGTCTCCGTATCGATAAGGTTGTCTGGAAGAGATCGCTGGTTAGCGATAAGACCGCCTTATTGTACCTACGTTTCATTTTTATAATCTGTTTCTTTTGTGTTTTTGTGGTGTACAATAAAGTATATACATACATACATACATATGTATAGCTATCATAGGAACGAAGGCGTAGAAGAGTGATTGATCATTTCATAAAATAGTCTAGCATATTTTCGTGAAATGGTTCCGTTTCATTAAATCTTACTTATATTATAAATGCGAAAGTTTGGATGGATGTATGATGTATGGATGGATGTATGGATGTTTGTTACTCAATCACGCCCCAACGGCTGAACGGATCTGGCTGAAATTTGGCACACAGATAGATTATAGTCTGGAATAGCACATAGGTTACTTTGTATCCCGGAAAACTAAGGAGTTCCCGCGGGAAAAAAAACCTCAATCCACGTGGACGTAGTCGCGGGCATCAGCTACATAGTTTTTTAACCATTTCAGTATATAGCTTAACCATATAAACTGATGAAAATCGTTTGACGAAACTTAAAAATTTAAAAATACGGCTGTTTCATGGTATGGTCAAACATGATTGTATTATTCACCACTAATTACGGGGCTAATAGCGTATAACTCACATGTATTAAATGCGATGCATCATGGCGGTGGTGGCTTAAATATTGCCATTCTGTTGCTATAATAGGATTATGGAGTGTAGAAGGAAGGAGTGTTATCTCTTATGGAAGAAAAGTTGAAAAAGTGTCCAGTGGTTCCTATAAATATAACAGCAAAACTATAATAGTTCAAAAAACTCCCACAATGGCGCTGGTGTAGACATAGGGTATGGTATGAATGTAGCAATTGTTGATGAAGTGAAGTATGCCGAGTTAATAGTACATTATGGTACTAGTGAGTAATGTTGGTGATTACCGCTGAGGCGCCATTGAGTCCTAAGACGTTAGGTGAGGGTCTTAAGATAGCCGAGGACGGTAATCATCAATACACACGCGTATCATACGATGTTTTTCAACACACTTGTGGATAAAATAATTTTATTTAGTAGATAAAAAGTTTATTTAGAGAAACAATTAGTAAAGTAAACAATTGTATAGTGAACGACCTCTTTTTTCAATATCGTCAACCAATAAAAACTTTGATTTCTTGCTTCTAAATCCATCGGATAGTCTCTTTAGATACGCTGACAAATAAGAGTATGTTTTAAGTCCACTCCATTCTTTGTGCGGACTTTACTTTTTAACATTGAGTATATACACCACAAAGAGCTAGATTTGTTCTTAGAAGATAATTCTTTAAAGTAAGTCCGAGTTGCTGAACACGTTCCGCACCTGTCTTTGTTCCCGTCGTAGCGCTGTCACGATCGCTCGTCGTCCAGATAATTTATTATTATTAAGTTAACATCTAAAGTTTAATTAGTTTGGCACTGTATAATTTTAATTTTAAGGTAAGTGTTTCAATTCACAATCATACATTTCCAAAAAAACGTTATTTAATCTTCCTATTTAATATTTTTATCCATTACGCAATCATTTAATTTCCGCGGCAAACTGTATGATTTTTTTTTACTAACTGGTCTTACGGCTATGACCTATATTATCTATGACCGAGTCATACGTTTTCAAGCTTTCATTCAAGATGTTGCAAGCAAGTTCCGCTTTTCAGACTAGATGGCGTTGATGGCGTTGCTAAAAATACGCCCACATTCTTTGTTTGACAGGGCCCGTCTATGTAAATTGAGATCGTTGACGCTAATAGATATTTTTCCTAAGAGTTTTCAGGTAGTAAACTTTCCATAACGTTAAGGGCTTCACATCTTATATCGGGCGGTGTACAACATAAATCATTTTTTTCATAATTAGTACTTGTAGACATTTTAATTACTAAATAACTGTAATTTCAACAGTGAAAACGAGTTCAGAAAAATTTTTCGCAATGGCGGGAAAAATTAATCAGTTTTGCTTGCGCGCATCTTACAATGGCGATCGGCCATAGACTAAAAGAATGAGGTTTCTTTTTTTTTGGCTTTTCGCGGATAGCGTTTTAGCCACGTACAAAATGGGGAATTTCAACTTTTCTTTATTACAAAAAAAATTTGAGTGAAAGTTTTATTTATTAAATACGTACAAGTTGGAATTATCTATTTAAATACGAAGTTGCATGAAATGAGCAAACAATAGGTACATTAATTTATTTGTACTATTGAACACGATCTTTTTTGTATCGAAACTTTCTTAAGAAAAAAGCAACTCAACCAATACAATATTTAAAAAAAACTCTATAACTCACTTGTGAATAATAGTAATGAAAAAGTCACAGTTTGATTATAGGTGTCATTATCTGCCTAATTGCGGTGAAATTAGAGCCACTTTATGAGCAAGTGTGTTGAAAAAAATTTAATACAATTTTATAGTAATGCCTACAAAAAATAATTATTTCGAACTGATTATTAAATAGAGGGTCTTACAAAAGACCTAAAATTCACATCCTCGATTAGTTTTATGTTTGATAACTATTTTAAAATATAGATTAGAGAAAAAAAGTGCGTTGACATTTGATGACGTGACGTCATCAAATGTCAACGCACTTTTTTGTATATTGTGAATTTCATAAAACTTTATAGAAGTGCGTTTTTATGATTGATAAAGAGTTGCTGATTTGATTGAGTTGTCATCATCCCTATTGTCGACTAAAGTAGTTATATAAACACTACTATAAACATTTCAACAACTTACGTTGTACAAAATAATGGTGAATGTTTTCTTTGCTTGTTTATTTCTCAATTAGGTGATTATGATCAAATTTATGTTGGGTGTCCATAAACATGTAGAAGTAAAAGGATGGGCTACACCAGAAGACTCCCTTCGTCGCCCCTTCATTCAGCTTCACCTCGCTTCATTCAGGACCTCCTTCGCGAGCTTTTGGGTTCACACTTTACAAAAACACTCCAGGGGTAGGGCAAACAAGACTCTGTGAGTCAGGTTAAATGCTAATTCGGTTTTGGGACAGTCCACCATCATCACCACTGACACCTCCACCATCACCTATTTTCTCAATTCTAACGAACGCTTGGCCGTTAGACTCCGTATTATCTAGGAAATGTCAACTTACATAACCTAGGTAGTATGACAAACAATTATTCCAACTGTAACGGATTTGATACATTAGTGTTGACATCACCGCGTTAATGTGAACATAAACGGTTTTAACAACTTTAACGGTAGCATATAAATCACTCCGTATACGTATGTATATCGTACGATAGATGTCAAAGACAGTACTTGACAACACTATCCGCGGGCGTGAGGGGCGAGGTGTGCGGACGGGGGAGGGATGCTCCCGCCCGTCACGACTCCGACTGTATTTAACTCGGTCGGGTACTATACGTGTCGAACTGATAACCTCCTTTTTTTGTCGGTTAAAAATAAAACTTAAGCATACAATTATGTTTATACAGTGTCGATGTAAAACTACTGATTGAAGCCCTGGATGTAAGAGGACTCAGCAACATCGGCATCAACAGACTGATCTGGAATACTATTGGTAGTAGACTCCGATTGGACATCATTCTCCCTGGAATCAGCGTTTCACTCGGTATGCACATTTTTTATACTTTTAATTTTTTTATCTACTCCAGCATCGAAAAGTTCCAATTTCGAATTTGACAACTATATCGAATTGAACCCTCTTTCGTGTTTGCTTCTCATAACGATACAGTTCGTTGTATGGGAGCTGTATCGTTATGAGTCGTAGCTGTATCGATATGGTTATCTTCATAAATAGGATACCTATAGCTTAGCGGCTCTGGGTTCTGGCACTTTCCCAACCAGTCAATTGATTTGACTTTTTTATTAATTTACAAAGTAAAAAATTATAAAGACGTCCTTGTCGTAGATAAAACCTTGTATGCAACTGTACGTAATTAGTCATTTTAATTCTAGTACTATCCTATTTTGATACTCAGCAAGCCTCGTATCAAAAAACAGCACTCGAATTAAAATGACCCTCATTACGATACAGTTGCATAAATAGCTATAATGCTATTCATTTATTTTATACCTTATTGCACACTGTTACAGTATAGGTATAGTATATGTCAAAAAAACACAGTACACAGTTTTGAATGCAAAGGCGGTATAAAGGGATCTCTTAAAGATACACAACATTTGGTGAGAGGAGCAAGGTGAAAGAAAGGGATGGTGAAAAATAATATAAAAACTTGACTAGCTATTTTTTGGTATCCGCTTTATAGGAACGGTTCCTACCTTTATGTTTTAAACAATATATTTGTTTGAATTTTTAAAAATACATATAATAATTAGGTTATCGAAGGTTATAGGTTAGGTTATTAGCCCTCTGGTTAATAACCGCCTTCTGGTTATTATCCGTTATGCTTGGGACGGTGCGAATTGTGGTTGCTCTTTCTGGAGCCCTGACCACCGCCTGCTTGAGTCCTTCCCCGCAGCAAGTGCGCCGTATAATTTTGTAGAATTATTTTTAAAGATGTTTTGTGTATTAGTTTGAGCACCTGGATGACCGAGCTTATCTCGGTATTTTTTTTGAAATCGTGATTTTTGGAAATTATATTCAAATACAAATTACATACTGATGAAAACTGAATAATATTTTTCGGTCTTACCAACAAAATAATAAAAAAAATGAGCTGGTTATTTAAATAAAAAATCACGAGTGCAATTGGGCTCCCATTAATAGTTTTTCTCACAAAACAAGGTAAAAAAAGGCAAAAAAATAATCGGTCTGGAGACATCTGGACTCGAACCGGGGTCTTCTGGTTTCGGGACCGCCCCATTTCCCAACTGAGCTGTTATAACTGATATTGTAGTAGTTTTTCATTGCCTGAAAACACGGATAAAACGAAATTTTCTTAAAATGAATCCTAGCTAGATCGATTTATCGCCCCCGAATCCCCCTGCATACTCAATTTCATAAAAAACGTGATCCGAGATTCAGATTATAGGTATTGTATATATATACAATACCATTTTGCCATTACATAAATTTAAAGACTGTGTCAAACAGCATTTGTTAAGTCGAGGTTATTATACTATCGACGATTTTATTAACGACAAAGTTGCATGGAAGCAACCGGCCTCGCATCCAGTGACCCACAATTCAGTGTAATACTTGTAATAATATTACGTATGTAGGTATTAATATTGTAACCTCTTTCTTTTTTGAGAAAAGAGCAACTGCTGAGTTTCTTGCCGGCTCTTCTCAGTAGAAACAGCTTTCCGAACCGGTGGTAGAGTCTTGACGTATCATAAGTGACACAAGTTGTCCTATGTGAAATAAATAAATCATTTATCATTTATCATTTACAAGATTTGCTCGTATGAAGGTTTAGATATAATAATGTAAAACATGTTTCGAATTAATAGAAATGAGCACATAAAAATAAATGTGAGAAAATTAGCTTTCTTATTCATAAAATCTGTAAATTCTTACGAATTTATCTAGATTAGAGATTCATAAGTATATTTATGTTGAAAAAGATATTGGATAAATAGAACAGGCGTTACTTTGCGGAAGTCCGTGATAGTGAAAAAACTGGAAGTTTAATGGAGAAGTTTCATGATGTTGAAAATATCATATTCAACACAACGGAAGTAAGATATAGATTAAAACTAATAAATCTGTGGTTTTTTTTACAATCCATCAATAAATGGCTGAGAAATGACGATTTAAAAGTTTAATTATTTAATGTACACCGATTGCTGTATCTTACTCGAGTGAGAAATTTTGTGAGTGAGTTTTAATACCTAGCCGAGATTTAATACTTCAAAATTATCTTCACACACAAATTAAGTGCTTTTAATTCATTAAGTCACGTTAAGTCCATTTATTTCTTTTATTCGGCTTTATAAAGTATGTTGATAGGGAATTATGACGTCACGTCTCCCGTCTTGCAAGCGCAACTTTGAAGTTCCATAACTTTTTCATTTGTTGAGATATTTTAATGATTCTTTCATATTTTTGTTTTATGTTGTCTTATTTTTAACCGACTTCCAAAAAAGGAGGAGGTTCTCAATTCGGCGCGTGTTTTTTTTTAAAATGTAATATCGGTGCATATCTCCGTGGTTTCTAAACCGATTTGAAAATATTTTTTTTCATACTAAATAAAAAAAAATGGTAAACTTCTCCATAGGCAAGATAAGAGTGATTTGCAATATTTGTGTGCTGTGGTGAATAAAGCAAGATACACACTACATAGATTTATCTATTGGAGGCGGATTATAGTGAATTAAAGTTCCAGTTCTTTAATGAAAAAGATATTAACATAACACCCATTTACAAAATCTTTCAAACTACTTAATAAATAGTTTCTGACTTTCATCTTTTTTAATACCTTTACTTAAATTTCAGGTAATTCTCGCGTTGAGGTTGACTTCTACGGAACCAAATACGCTGGCGAATTGAGTGGAAAGTAAGTGACAGCAATTCAGCTTTAAAGTAGAATCTAACATTTAAAATAGTAAAATATTCATTGATAAAAATAAATTCATGACTTCAACCCAACACATTATCGGCTCACCTTTGAGCACGAATGGGTTCTCTTCCCAGAATGAGGAGGATTTGGCCATAGTCCACCACGCTGGCCAAATGCTGGTTGGCAGACATTACTTTAAATGCAACCCATCTCTATGCCAAAGTATGCCAAATCAGTTGAAAAGATTGGCCGTGAAAGAATCGCAGACACACAGACACATTTTGGCATTTATTTATAATACTAGCCGACGCCCGCGACTTCGTACGCGTGGATCGAGGTTTTGTGGCTCTCTCTCTTAACTCTTTAATTTTCCGAGATAAAAAGTAGCCTATGTGTTATTCCAGACTATGATCTATCTCTGTGCCAAATTTCATCCAGATCCATTCAGCCGTTGGGGCGTGATTGAGTAACAAACATCCATACCGACATCCATACATCCAAACTTTCGCATTTATAATATTATTAAGATTAAGATAAGATTAAGATTAAGATAAGATTAAGATTAAGATTAAGATTAGTATGAATATCACTGATATTAAAATTTTCTTTGATTTAGAATTATGACTTTACTTAATTAAATCTTTAAATAGTTAAATAACATTAATATATATAAATAAAATAAACTAATATCTAAATTAAAAATAAATCTTTGATTTAGAGGTTACCTCATTGGCTAGTTTCAAAACTACACGCTTTCCTTTCAGCTTTCAGATGACGGGGCTATCGATGACTTTTGATATTCGTCTTAATATTGGTATCATTACTGGCATCACTATACGCAGCGTCGACGCTACCATCGGGGTTCAAGGTCTTCGGGTAATTATCACTTACTAGATGATAGCCGCGACTTCTTCCGCGTGGATTAGGGTTCTTTGAGCCCCGAGAACTCTTTAATTTTCCGGGATATCAAATCAAATCATATTTTATTCAATATAGGTAGGTACACTATGGGTACACTTATTGACGTTAAAAAATATTTAAAAGCTACGAGGGTTCCAAATTCGCCCTGGTCTGAGAAGATCCCACAACAAACTCAGCCGGGTTTTTTTTTAATTATCACCATCTCACAAATCATAAAAGTAGCCTATATCGTTTCCCGGGTCACAGCCTACGTCTGTAGCAAATTTCAACAAAATCGGTTGAAAAGATGGGCCGTAAAAGTGTGTCAAACAAAACTCCATTATCCATTGCCTATATTACTAGACTAGCTAATGTCCACGACTTCGTCTGGGTGGTTTGCGGTTTTTTGGTTCCCGCGGAAACTCTTTAATTTTCCGGGATAAAAAGTAGCCTATGTTCTATTCCAGACTATAATCTATCTCTGTGCCAAATATTATATTTACTATTTATAATAGTAAGATATGATAAGAAGTAGGTAAGTAAGATAAGATAAGATGATGCCAGCGACTTCGTCCGCATGAATTAAGGTTTTTTTAAGTCTCGCGGTATTTCCTTTCATATAAATACTGAATTTTATTTATTCCTACTATAATTTAATTAAAAATATTGCAGGAGATAACATTTTATTTCCTGAAATATTTTTTCGGGATAAAAATAAAAAGCCTAGAGGTGCGTGACCCATGACTGAGGATCGAACCCCGACCTCGTGATTGATATACCTAATCATTTTGAATATTAAGCTTTTCAGTGTAACTTAGTCTAAATATATAAAAAGAAAAGGTGACTGACTGATCTATCGACGTACTGCTCAAACCACTTGACCGATTGGGCTATTTGAGGATAAAATAAAACTGTTTAACTTTTAGTTTCTTAACTTATAATTTAATTTATGTTTACAGTCCGACATGGAAGCAGTGATCAATGAGGAAGATTACTCTGCTGAACTTAACAACTTGATCAACATTAGGATTCCCAGATGGCTTCAAATCAACCAGGTATGAATACATTATTAGCTGATCATCCATAAACTATGTCAAATTTAAAAACATCTAAACATGGAGGCCAGAATAAATTGCTCTTATACAATAAAATAAAAATGAAACCCGTTTTCCTTGGTCACGGCATCACGCGTGAATGGCTGGACCGATTTCACTAATTCTTTTTTTGTTGTATTTGTTATTATTAGGAGAAGGTTCTAACGGAAAAAAATATTAAGAAAATCTCTCAGAAATATTGAAAAATATACATTTAATTTTGCATACTAAGGCGGTGCGAAGTTCGCCGGGTCAGCTAGTATACAATAAAATTAAGATTTTGTCTCATAGCATACCAGCATACTAGCACCATGGAACCCTAGCTTAAAATAATAGGTATGCTTGTTCTGATACGCAATCGAGCTGTTTTTTAACAGACTTCCAAAAAAGAAGGAGGTTCTCAATTCGGCGCGTATTTTTTTTTAAATGTATGGCGGCGCATAATATCTCCGTGGTTTCTGAACCGATTAGAATTTTTTTTTCAGTCGTTAGAGGAAGCTCTTGAGGTGGTCCCATAAAATTCTGACTCCAAATCCCTGACACTAAAAAGTTAAAAAAAAAAATCTTTCCAAAAAACCGACTTCCAAAGCCACTGTAAAGTAAAAAATATTTTTGATTACACAACACCATGTTGAAGTCGGGCGGGTATAACATAGATAAACAAAGTTGACGCATCAGGCTCGCCCGATTTCAACAGTGTGTAAAAAAAAAAAATATTTTTTACTTAGGCTTTGGAATTCGGTTTTTTAGAAAGAATTTTTATTAAGTTCTATATCCTATATATATATATATATATATATATATTTAAATAGTTAAGTTTATTGAGTTATATATATATATATATATGCCTGGCGGGAGACTTCGGCCGTGGCTAGTTACCACCCTACCGGCAAAGACGTGCCGCCAAGCGATTTAGCGTTCCGGTACGATGCCATGTAGAAACCGAATAGGGGTATGGGTTTAATATAACTGCCATGCCTCTAACAGGTTAGCCCGATACCATCTAGTCTGCATCATCACTTACCATCAGGTGAGATCGCAGTCAAGAGCTAACTTGTAGTGGATGAAAAAAAAATTGTCAACTAGCGGTCTACCCCGACTTTGCACGGGTAGCACTTAATCATAATAGCCCATACCCAATACAAGCCAGTCGGCACTGGGCAGCACATCAGCCCCCCGATTGTGTAAGCAAATCGTAATCGTAATCGTTTGTCAAACGTATAATTCGACCGGTTTAAGGAGTTCAAAAATGCCTGCACGTCAAAAAGCACATTGCATGAACTCCTAATAAGTTTGAGTAATACGTTTTATATTGTCAAATTACGATTTGCTTAGACAGGTCGCGGCCGCCGCTATTTCTGTTGCGTTTTAATTTTTTTTTTAAATTAAATTTCTATGATATCTTCTAAGATTTTCATCTGAATTAAACGGTGTTGAAAGCACATTTGGTCTATGTTAAATACTTGAGATGACCAAACATTTTATTTTAATAAGGATGAATAAAATGTAAGTAAAAACACCATCGAAAGTATAGCTTTGTTTTAGACCAAATTTGAAAATCATAAAAATGGTTAGGTACGACAACCATATAAGTTGAAAAGTTGAGAAACTTTTCTTTATTATTTTTTAATTTTTGTGAGCCTTCAGTCTTCTGAAACTGTTTTATCTGAATAGTATAAAATATAACAACTGCAATAATAAAGAAATCTTTGGTGCACATTGATTTTTGACACCTAGGCAAGCTCCCATAGTTGCCGGTCAAGTCTTTTGGTATTTGACAAAAAGTCAAACCAGAAACTTTTTTGAAACGTCAAAACGCGCGCTTAGTACGGGATGTTGTATAAAATACTGAATTGTGACGTAATCAAAATTCGACGCACTTTTTTTTACTTCAATCGATAGTTTAAAATAGTTTTCAAACATAAAACTAATAGGAGACGTGGATATTAATACGACTTTTGAGAGATCCTCTATTTAATAATCACTAAAAATGAATATATTTGACTTGTTGTCAAATACTCAATTACTATTATGCTAAAATAAATTACTTATTACTTTTTTTAGACCGCAATCAACTTGACGTTCTCCGATCTTGTCAAGCAATTGGGCGACTGGCTGTTGTCGCAGAGGTCGATCACGCAAGAAGAGATGTTCAAAAATGATATTGTTGAATCCATCAATTAATTAAGATTTTTATGTTGTTTCGTCAAAATAAATATTTTATATGGATACTTTTATGATATTGTATATTAAATAAGATAATAAATGTGAATGTACGTACAACCGAATAAATACTTTTTACTCCTCTAACCTTCTTCGGCAAGATTTTCTCTGGTGGGAGGGTTTGGCCGTTATAGTTACCGCCAAGCGATTTAGCGTTCTCGTACGATGCCGTGTAGAAACCGACTAGGGGTCGGTTTCTAGGCTCTACACTTCCATAGCCGTAACAGTTAAGCCCGCTACCATCTTATACTGCATCATCACTTACCATCAAGTGAGATCGCAGTCAAGGGCTAACTTGTAGTGGAATAAAAAAATAAGATAACAATCAGGTGCACTGATCCTTTCATGTTCCTCAAGGCAAGGCAAGGATAATAATACCAATAACTTCTTCATAATAGGGACGGGACGAGGGAATTGAATATAAGGGATAGGCTTTGTATTGAATTAAACATAAACAACGTTCTTTTGAATCTTCAAGTGAATCTACCACTGGATTTTAAATGCCTTTTTTACCTAAATGAACAAGCAAGAAATTGGGCGGTGACTCTCTTAAAATTTAAACAATATTAAATCAAATAAATATTATAAATGCGAAAGTCTGAATGGATGTATGGATGTATGGATGTATGGATAGATGTATGGATGTTTGTTACTTAACCACGCCCCAACGGCTAAACGGATCTGGCTGAAATTTGGCAAAGAGATAGATTATAGTCTGGAATAGTACATACGTCGCCGTCATGCGTTTGCTCGTGCCCAGGAATATCTGCAAAGAAAAACACACAGCTGAAGTACCCTTCTGGACATGCTCGCCAATCCCTGACACTTAACTACTTTTAGATCGTCCCCTTACACCACATCTGTCCATTGCGTCAATTACCCACACACCTACTGGAGCGGATAACTGAACTCAATGCGATGACGTGGACCGGACACAACCCGTCAGCATCCCTTCCACCAGTAAAGAACGTCACACGTTCACACGCTGCCGCAAATGAAATAATCTGGAACCTCGACCTGCATAAGCCAGTCCCTTACACCATTCACTTACCACCCAGCTCACACATATAGTACCAACCCAGGTTGTAGTAATCCGGAACTTCGACCCACATGGGCCCGTCACTTAGATCCCATTCAACAATCGCCCCGCACAACAATCAAAGTCATAGTCAAACCGTACTCTGATCAAGAACATCGACCCATATAGGCCAGTCCTTTCAATCAGCTACACCATATACGCACTTGCCACCCTCTACCAGTAATTAACGAACGTCGGGTACCTACTACATGAAACAGCACAGCCAACGAAATGCCTTGTACATTGATGGGACTAAGAATCTGCGAGATACACTCAACGTTTCCCCGGCCACTTCCCGTTAGATCTACCAAATCACTCCGCACAGTAACAGCAATTTTATTGGCTAAGCTATCAGTTAATAATTAACAATTAGCAGATCCATTATCAAAAAGAAAGGAAACGAGTGATGACGATGTAGTGAGAGTGCTTCCCGATGATTGACGTTCACACACATGAACGTCGTGAACACGAGGCGGTTAGCCTTTTTTCCGCTGCCCTTCCGGTCTGCGCACGCTTACGTAATAGTTTCATGGTCGCGACTGTTCTCCTCTGGTCTAGGCCCTTTACATCCCACTTCTGATAAAGGCCCGCGGGTACCCTCATTATCAGTGGCCGGTTCCATACTATACACACAGACATATTCAAATTTATATATCTGTGACTATACATTGTGGGTAGGCGGGCGAGGAGAATTAATTAAAACTTGCATAAAATCACAGAAATATAATTTGAGTTACAATCACGTTAATTTTATGGTACATTTCCAACTAGCACTCCACCGAACAGGTAGCTAAAACCACGCGATGCAAATGGATTTCTTTTCAATTCACCACGCGTGAGTAACGCTCGGAGTTGTGCCAGAGTGACAAAGAGCGTTAGTTAGCAGCTGTCAAACCCCATAGACTAAAGACAAATGTCGGATGCGCTCCTTGTCACTCTAAAAATATCGACGCGCCGTCTTACTTATATTTTATTACTTATTTGTAGTATAGAATATACAACGTCATCGTACATTAACGATAATAACAAAAAGTACCTATAGTGATTGCATATTAAGTATGGTTATCTAGTCGGATTACAGTTTTTATAATTGTCTATTATTTTTTAATTTGATTGTTTTCGGTTTAATAAAAATCCTATAATTTTATGGCTTTTTCCTAAGGCTAATGATGTTATGATGATATATATATCACCGTAAGATTGTAAAAACCGTTAGATTATAATATAACGTTTTTTATCTCGATAGATTGTAAACTGTCGACAGATTGTGAACCGTAACATACTGCTTACAATTTAACGCGTTATTTTTCGGTAAATTGTAATATATTAGGTACATTTACAATCTTACGGTGACATATACATTAATGTAGAATTTTGGTACCTATGATATATGTCGCATTTAACGGCGGCCCATGTCATAAAAGACGGCAGACGCGTCGGGAAGCGCGTCTAATTTTTCCTTTTAAATCAGCAGAACAGCGGACTTTTAGTAGGTCACCGTCTCTGCTGTCACTATCTACAGTACTAGAACTGATATCAAAAGCAAGTGGCATCTAAATGAGGTACCGAAGTCAATCATCGAAAAGCAGAACAAGATTAACATCCATCGCGGATTCCCACGATGACCGATCTTGACAATAATATGACCACCACAAATGCAGATACGGCACAGATTGCAACCGAAGGTTACTATTCGAATGAATGGCTTTAATCACTGCTTTTAATAGTCGCCCAGTTTATCACTGGCATTTGCAATCTTTAAATAAATAGACTCCCTACAAATGCAATTCATAGAAACACTACACTACTATAAGACATAGGTTGTAATTGTAATTAATGCTTCTAATAGTTAATCCATCACTGGCTTGCAAAAGCCTTACTATTGTCACAATTAAGGAAGTCACTAATAGCAAAGGTGATCAAATGAAAAGCTTCGATTATTACCACACGTGGGTAGGTACGTAGGGAGTTTAATAATAATGATTTAACCTCACATATTCTAATCTTTAATTACTTTAATGAAACACAGATTTAAATGTTTAAATTCAAATGGTTTTTATTCAAATGATCAAATGAATCTACCGCCAGCTCGGAAGGCCACTCTGACAGAGAAGAGCTGGCGTGAAACTCTGCGGTAGCTCTTTTTAAAAGGTTTGACAATAATGTTTCACAATATTAACTTAGTTTACGATATTCAAGATCGAAACCGATTCACAAATATTTATCACAACTCAAACATTATTTAAACAAAGTTAATTTAGTCTAAAATCAAACTAAAACCTGGCAAAACCTAGGCACACAATATAAAATGGAAAATCTAGAATAAATTGGTCTTACAACCTTTCGCTTGCCAGACCTCGAAGAATAATCCTACGTAATCGGCCATTACAATGCTTTAGCCCACCATCACGTCACCAACGCCAGCTCGCGGCATAACCACAGCCGACTCGCCCCGAGTGGTGGAACGATATGGCGGGTAAACAATTGAAACTCTTATTAATAACAAATCACTTCACTACAGTGTTAAACGAGCTAATCAAGTTTCTAAATTTATTAAAACAATTTACAATTATTTGAGAACAATTTAAACAGCAAAATCTCTGCACAAAATAAATAGTAAACAAACAAGTAGGTACTTGTTTGTTTGACCCGTCCTTTAAATTCGTTTAACTATCTAAATCTTACGAGGGTAGAAACAATGAGTAAACATTAACAATCAATCGCTAATATTATGATAAGATTCCTCAGATCGGGTTACAGGTTCGAAGCCCTTCCGGCTTCTCCCACGATATATATATTATACAAAAACTAAGGTCAGAACTTATTGATGCGTCTTTGATAGTGATCGTGACATAATATTATGCTGACTTCAATAACAAGTGTAAATGGGTATTGTTAGCGGTAGGTACAAAGTTGCGAGATAAGCTAGCAGGAGATTTCAAGAACATCCAATTAGCAATTGATGTTTATTGGATAGAACATGAGACCAGCATCACGTATAAAACCACCCCCACTACAGTCCATTAACGTCCCACTGCTGGGCACATGCCTCCACTCTCATAGGAGAGAGGGAATTACAGCTTAATCCCACCACGCTACTCCATTGCGGGTTGGCCGGCATTAACAAATATTATAATGTTAGTGATAGTAACCGGGACCGACGGCTTAACGTGCTCTCCGAGGCACGGGGGTGAAACACCGCCAACTTTCTAACTCCGGGCTAGTAATGAGAATTTCTTGTCAGAAAAAGCCAACACTTAAGTATGGCTCGACTTGGGACTCGAACCCGAGATCTCGTCGGCTGCAGTCGAACATGCTAACCACTAGACCAACGAGGCAACCACATATGAAAAAAATATGATAGTTATTAGTTACCCAACGTCTGAATCGTAAACAGATAAAAAAAGGCGGCTATTCAACATTTGGCTGCGGTGGATGCTCCACTACTTCTGTTAAAATATTGCTAGATAAAACACGAGTGGCATGGAGAAACTGACTGTCAATATCAGAGGAAAGAGAACCCGCGGACGTAGCCTGAAACGCTGGTCTGACCAGATACAAGAAGCAGTCTTCCTGCAATGCCTTTCCACGGCTTCCAGCAGAGAGAGTGGTGCAACATCTATCTCGAGGAATTGGCGGTCCTCAAAGGTGAGAAAACGTCTTGTTTTTTTTATCCACTACAAGTTAGCGCTTTACTGCGATCTCACTCTCTACTGCGGCTAACTTGTTAGGGGCATGGCAGTTAAATTAAACCCAGCCCTATTCGGTTTCTACATGACAGTGTACCGGAACGCAAATCGCTTGTTGGCATGCCTTTGCTGGTAGGTGGTAAGTAGCCTCGACCGAAGCCTCCCACCAGCCCAGACCAAGGAAAATTCAGAAATAATAAATTTTCAAATTGATCCTGCTGGGTTTTGAACCCGGGTCTGCGCCAAGGAGGTCGTCAAACGACGCGAGAAGAAAAATGTAGGATGATGCCTATGTCAATAGTAGATTGTATTATAAGGGAGCAAAATAATATTTTTACGGCGAGGGCGCTTTTTTGAATCCAAAGTACGTCGCCCGAGCCAAAAAAATTTGCGCCCGAATGATACACTCTACTTTTCATCACCCTGTATGAGAAAATAAAAGGCGCCTCATATTTTATTGTAATATTATTATTTAATAAAACATAGAGTAATTCTATACTTTCACTGTCACTTGAAGAACTCATTTTTCATAACATAACCATGAATTTTTAACTATCCGTGAAAATTGTCGAAAACACGTGCTGTAGTTCGCGCGTTTTAAATTTGATTTCTTTTTTTTTTATTCAGCCGGCGGTGCGACTATGGGCCGTCGAACCAGCCAGTCTTTATTGAAACAATATTTGCATTCGATTTCTTTGGCGCTGAACACTAAGCTGTTCCAAATTCAAAAAGTAAAGAGGATTAAAAACCCATTTCTGCCCGCTAAAAGTTTCTTATAGAAAACACCACCTTTGGGTGCAAAGGCGAACCAAGTCGTCCTTTTCGAATACATGGGATGAAAAAATCAATTATTTCTCAGTGATTATTAAATAGAGTTTGATTGATTTGATGTAATGATGTCTCTACTATGTATTTCATACAAACTTCCATACTAGAAGCGCGTTGTTAAGTTTGATAAAGAGTTGCTGATTTGATTGAGTTGTCATCATAGCATTTATCCGATAGTTATGCCTGTGCCCTGGGTTTAATGGGGTTGGGCAAAATAAGGTCCTGTGGCTGATCTCTCTTTGGTCGTATCAGATTTTCCGTCCGATCGGGCTATGAGAGCAAGGGAATAGAGAGTGCACCTGCGTTGCGCACACACTTTTGCCACTGCGTAAGTATATTTTAAACTTCGTCTGCGTGGATTGAGGTTTTTTGATTCCCGCGGGAACTCTTTAATTTCTCTTCCGATAAAAATTAGCCTAAGTGCTATTCCAGACTATAATCCATCTCTGTCAGCCAGATCCGTTCAGCTGTTGGGGCGTGATTGAGTAACAAACATCCATATATCCATACATCCATACATCCATCCAAACTTTCGCATTTATAATATTAGTAAGATTAGTATGGATTTATTTATCGACAGTACACGTGCACAGACATTATCACTGGCACGAGGAATTCTTTGTTTTCTAATTACGTGATTTAGATATTATGAACTGTTAAGGCCTAATTTTGGACTCATTCAGACGACATTGGCGAGGCGCGTTTTAGATACGTGATGTAGACGAAGAGCTGGTGGGAGATTTTGAGAAGATTCTCAGACTTTCTTTGTGCATTTTTGAGCGCTGTGGTATTAATACACTATTAATTATACGGACAAACTCTTAAAGCATCTTAAAAATAAAGCTACGAGGGTTCCAAACGCGCCCTGGTCTGAGAAGAGCCCACAACAAACTCAACCGGGTTTTTAAAAAAAATGTAATGTATGTATGTAATGAAAATAAAAATATATAATAATCTACCAGATTAAATAAGAAACATTGAAAAAGAAAAAGAGTTTAAAAACACAATAAAATCTATTTATTTAACAAGTGTTACTACAATATTAATGCTTTTTTTAAAATAATACGGACAAACACAAAAAAAATCGGTCTCCTACAACAATGCACTGTTGTTGCTACGCCCAAACTGGGTATCCATAGCCTGCCTTACCTATTCATTATTGACATGTTATATTTTAAGGAATAAGTTTGCCTATGGAATTGCAATTATTGAAGAAATTAAATTTGAAATGAAATATGGGAGGCTATGATTTCAATCTTCGGTACGGGCAATATTTGGTTTGGTGACTGGCTTCAGCTTTGGCTAGTTACCATACAGTTGGCAAAGAATTAAGTATCCGGGTACGATGTCATGTAGAAACAATTTAAGGGTATGGGATTAGATTAGATAACTATTAATTTAAACTGCATCATCACTTACCACCCAGGTAAGTTCCTGCAAGGGCTAAAAATAAGTAGGTAAGACTAATAAAGGTAGGTAGGTAAGATTAGGTAGAGTTACTAATCACGATTGAGCAGCTAGGATTGTCTACTAATGATAAAGATTGCAACTTTGCCTGCATTTTAGCTATTTGGGAAATTTTAAACATTCAAAATCGTTTAAATTGAATTCTTGATTAGTTCGTCAAGATCAAAGTTAAAAGCAATTAATTCAAGGTTATTGTACGGGAGCAGGTGATATGGCTCGACCGTAGCAAAGGATGATATCATCCACCGAGCGGGTGTTGTGCTCGGGGATCACTGGTCCGACCGTTCATCGTTGGAGGTCGTATATAGGCGTAATTCAGAGAACGCTTCGTTAGCGTGAGTTAGGCTCTTCGTGTTCATCGTGCGCTACTAGTAATGCCATCTATTGGATTATGTGCGGACTGCGAAGTCCGCTACATCACTCCCCTTCGAGTCTGGAGGTCGTCAGCATTCAGATGAGCGGCGTTGTAAGCATCTGGAGAAGTGGCGTCGATGAGCTTTCAGGTAAGCACTGCGTCGGGAAGTACTCGTCGAAGCGGCGTCGTGTAACAACCAGAGTAGTGGCGTTGTAGGCTCATACTATCCTAAGGCTGTGTGACCCACTTGTGCGGCTGGTACTGGCGTCGACGGGCTGTGTACTGATATGCCGTTGAGTATCGACTGTGCTGGCCGCCGAGCGTGTGGCTCTGTGAACGGCTGTGCTGCGTTGCGTGATGTTGCTGTTGTGCCGGAACATCGGTCGGCTGTGCTGTGTTGTGTTGCGTTGTGTTGCTGTTGCTGCGTTGTGATGCTTGTTGCTTGTTGCTGTGCTGCGTGTTGCTTGTTGCTACTTGTTGTTGCTGTGCTGCGTTGTGCTGCTGTGCTGCGGTGCGTTGCTTGTTGTTTTGCTGCTTGTTTGTTGCTGTGCTGCGTTGTATTGCTTGTTGCGTTGAGTTGCTGTTGTGCCGTGCTGTGCCTTCTGATGATGCTGCTCTAGTCACGATGACTGTAGGGGTTTGTTGTGATGTGCGATGTTGCTGATGTCTGACGAGTGAGGGCGTGACTCGTCGGCTTGATGTGCGTCGGTGGCGGCTCTGAGATCACGTCGGCTTGTTGTGATCGTCGGCGGCGGCTATGACATCACGTCGGCTTGTTTTGATCGCCGGCGGCGGGTTCAGATCACGTCGGATTGTTGTGATCGTCGGCGGCGGCTGTGACGTCACGTCGGGCTTGGAGATCACGTCGGGGTCACCACTGTACGGGAGCAGGTGATATGGCTCGACCGTAGCAAAGGATGATATCATCCACCGAGCGGGTGTTGTGCTCGGGGACCACTGGTCCGACCGTTCATCGTTGGAGGTCGTTTATAGGCGTAATTCAGAGAACGCTTCGTTAGCGTGAGTTAGGCTCTTCGTGTTCATCGTGCGCTACTAGTAATGCCATCTATTGGATTATGTGCGGACTGCGAAGTCCGCTACAGTTATATTACCTGAAATACCTAATGCTGTATACTTTTTGAATGTCAGCAACTAATAGTAGAGATTTATAGTAGATTGTTACACAAGGGACGTAAGTAAGCTATTACAGAACAAGATCCAATTTGGCGCCAGTGCGAGCGCAGCTCGCATAGGGCGCTAATGGATCGCTTGCACCCGAGATATTTAGTCACACGAGCGAGCGCAGCGAGCGAGGGTGAATATAGTTCGAGGGTGTAATAGCTAGTTGCAACCGAGGTAAGCATTCTACTTTATATCATTCTTGCGAGGTAAATAAAACATAAGTAATGCAAAATGAAATTTTAATTAGAATAAATAGCAAATTTAGAGAAAATGGACTTATCCGGCAAAAGGTGCATCATTTGTTCTGCTTCAAGCAAACAAAAATCAGGCTCTCCTCCTTTTTCATCATCTGATGAAGTGCTTGACATTGCTGTAAATAACTTAAATCACTTTACGAACAAACTTCACAAACTTTCAGATCAAATGAAATGCCGCCATTTCCATTTTTTTTTTCGTAAATAGTTTACCATTTTTTTTTACGGCTCTGAGTTCCAAGGAGTTTTGCATAGTTTGAAATGTATGGAAATTAAATGCCGCCATGATCAGTGTTTTTTTTTTCAGTAAAAAGTTTTCTTACCATTTTATAAGAAAAGAGATTTACCAAGGAGTTTTGCATAGCTTGAACTGTAATGTGAACATTACAATTCAAGCATAGTGCGACGTAATGTTGCCTTGAATTGCAAACACCAACTTACAAGGAGACTTTCCACCATAGTAATCCCTAGTTACTGAGCAAGTATGATATAAATTAAATTTTGTTGTGATAAATGTAATGTGTAAATTTAATTGTGATGATTAATTACAGTATCGTAAAACTAATGCTCATTAGCTAAAAATTAAGTGTAAGAAGAAGCTTGTTCCGCTCAAGTGGGTCATATTTTCAATTTAAATTTAAATTAATATATTTGTAAAATGTAGGACATACAGGTGTCTCTTATGTTACGTCATGTTTTGACTCTACCACTGGTTCGGAGAGAAAGATTCTGTTTAGAAGAACCGGCAAGAAACTCAGCATAATATATTAAACCGCATAAAAGTCATGTAAATTAAATAGATTTTCAGACTTGACAGACACTCGTCCACTTTTGTATTTGTACCTATGTTAGAGATATAAATCTAAGTTTGCTAGGTAGTACCGATAATGATTGTTTATTTACATTACTACTAAAGTAAATATGTAATATTTTTTAAATCTGCGGGCAATTTGCAGTATCTACTCATAGTCCAGTAATGATACATTTAGAAATGCATGTGAACCGAGAAAGCTAAATTTTGGATACTACGTGGGGTAGGTTTTCTAGGAAAAGCTTAAATTAAAATTGTCAACCAAGATTTCCTATGTGCATTTTCCGTCATCTTGAAAAAAGGGTTAAATTCAGTTATTTCACCATAACTCGGTTCTCCGTTGAGATATGAAAATTTTGATACAATATTTTTTTGTTGGTTTTCGTTATTCGTCCTGTCATTCATTTTGACGTGTGGATACAACCGTGCGAGCGGCTAAACCGAAACTGGACATAGACTTACCAAATTTGCGGCGCGCTAGAGGTCGTAAGTTTTGACAAAAATAAAAAATAAAAAAACAAAAGGTCTGAATACGCTCTACAAGTTTAATAATAGATATTTTTTCGATATTTTTCACGAGGAAAAAGAAAATAGCAAAAATCTAATTTAACTAACTAAATTTACGTCTTTTTTCGATTAGCGATAGGTGAAAAATGTAAAAAGCAACAAAAAAGTATTGCTTCAAAATGTTCGTATCTCAACAGAGAACTGAGTTATTGCGAAAAAACTGAATTTAACCCTTTTTTCAAGATGGCGGAAAATGCATATAGGAAATCTTGGTCGTCAATTTGAAGTTAATCTTTTCTAGGCCTCCCCCACGTAATATCCAAAATGTAGCCTTCTCGGTTCACTTGCATTTCTAACCCGTTTTTTCCGACGTAATGACTGGACTATTAGTTTTGTAACATGTTTGACTTTAAAATTCTACATTATTTTCATTTAAAAAAAACTGTGCCAGAACCCCACTAGCTCTCAGATTTTTACTGAAATGATACAAATCAATTAATCGTTTTTGGGTTTTGAACTTTGTATCTAATCACATCGACGGCCCAGTTTGTGATTTGAATCGATAACAATATTTTCTAATATAAATAGAGGGGTCGATCAAAGTCATTATAGTCAAAGTCAAATACTTCGCTTTTGCAGTCCGAAAAGGTAAGCATATTGTGTGTAAAAAATGAAGGTAGACCATAGACAATCTAAACGATTTCAAGTTAGTTGATCTAAAAGTGTTCGAAGAGGCGCGAACGATTATCAAAAGATTGAGGATTTTTAATAGTTACCTGAGCTCCAGGCGAAGGTATTGTTTGCCTCATCTGGGGCCATACTACCAACACGTAAAGCCATATTGTTTCTTTATTGTTGACTTTCTTGTTTTAGAATTATGATCCTTATTTTAGGAACATTAAGGTACGTGATATCAAACTGTCATTTTATTTTTGAGTAATAATATTGCTTTTCACACCACATGCTCGACAATGCCGAATTATATGTCATGTAAACCTTACCGAAAGCAAGACATTATATCTCTTGGCTTTAGCCGGGTTATAATGTTCTATTGAATTTCATTATAACCCGCTGGTCAATAATGTGATTTTCACTTTCATAATTCTTATTGCTATGTACATAAAGTCTAATTTCGCTAACAGAATGTGTTCTCAGCGGGCGCGGCCAACTCGATTTTCTAAAACCGTAGCCGTGGCCCACTGATCACGCCATCACTGTAGCGTGGTTCGCACTGAGACGTACTTCATTTGTTTGTCAAATCGAGTAGGCCACGCCAGCTGAAAGAAGTGGCTATATAGGCCGTGGCCCACTAGATTCGCACTGAGATGAACTTCGTTTGTTTGTCAAATCGAGTAGGCCACGCCAGCTGAAGGAAATTGCTATAGCCGTAGCTTGTAGTACCTTTAGAAGATTCTATCCCAACTCAAATAAACACTAGCTCAACCTCGATAAACGTACCAAATAAAAATATAACGTTATCTTTCCTTAATTGGACTAATGTCTCCAATATCAATTTGCACTTTTAATTTGCTGTAATAAACACTATCTACTAAGCCTGGTTTTTTATTGTCTCGCATAAAGTGAGAAAAGTAGAGTATACACCACCGGGATAAAACTGTTTTTTTCTTGGGCGCTTGAACCCCTCACTGCACTCAGGACTCAATCTTAATTCCCTCGCTTTGCTCGGGAGATAAATTTGGAGTCCTTCGTTACGTTCAGGATTCAATGTAGCGCCCGTGACATAAAACAGTGCTTTATCCCCTTGGTGTATAATCTACTATTAACCGTTGGCAGTATGGCCCGTATGTCCTACATGGAATAAATAAAGTGAGTATTAAATATTGGCTCTAAAGCGGCCTGGCGGTTCAATGCGGTAATCAAGCCAGCATTCCTGCTACCATTCCACGCCTTAATAGTAGTTTGTGATATAAGGGCGGTAAATAGGTGTTTACATACGAGTTGACTAATGTCAGCCCGATGACGCCAGTCGAGGGCTGACCATCGTCACGAGTATGTAGAAACCTTAACGCCCGTGTATCACACGATATTTTTCAATACATTTGTGAGAAAACTTGAAAATAAAAGTCGAGTAGGAAGGTACTCACTAGAAAATGGCTTTTCACGCCCATACTTAGTCGAGATTTTTGACGGCTATTACAAGCGCGATTTTTTTCTCACAGCTAAAATACCTAATTGTTGATTTAATTTTATGATCCCACATCACTTAAACCACATAAATTATTTAATAATTTATAAGAAATACTCAATGAAACTTTTAAAAATAGCGCGCACAAATTAAAGATTTGTATGAATTGTATCTACGGCGCGTTGTTGCAATTGTTTTTTTTTTTAATTGGCTTCATGGCTCTAGGTTCTAGTTCTTAACTCAGTAACAGCCTGAACTATTCAGCCTTTACTTTATTGATTTATAAAACCTAAAACAATTTTGTTTAATCATATTAAATACAATTTTTTATTTTATGAATTAATTTCACAATTCAATTCACATCTAAATGTAATTATTTTTTATTTTTTCTACATACAAAGTCAATATCATTATGAACCTTCTTGCAAGAAAACTTTTTATTTAGAAGTAACGTGGACTTACAAAAATTAAAAAAACTGCATGAGGGCGGTGAGATAAAAATACTGAAGCTCATTAAAAATTTAATAATTTCGTTTCCTGACAATATTTATCTAATTTTAGTATTTGTTGTTCAAGTACAGGATATAATTCAAATAATTGATCAAGTTTCAGGCTCAGCCTTTCAGAAAATGGAGAATTCCGAGGTCAACTTTGGACGTTAGAAAATCTCCAATTTGAAAGTAAGGATTTTGGCGTAAGCTGTCAAATACGTAAACAAGAAAAATTTTCATGAAAATTGAAAATAATACCCTTTTAAGGATTTTAGCTATTTGCAAACGTATATTGTTAAATGGAAAATGTTAGAAACTACCAGATCTTTAATAAAAATATAGCAAGCACCATTAATAGTGAAATATATTGAAGCCATTTGAGAAGACCAAAAGCAAATCATAATGGTCATGATGGAAAGTGTATTTTCAGGACACAGTTTCAACTCTATCCTTGATCGACTAGCAGACAAATTGGAACTGATTCGGTTTTATCCAGCGTGAAATCATATAAAAAGTAAAAAAAAGAAGAAAATACGAAGTATCAAATAATACTTATATACCTACTTATATTTATTTATATTCATTTTAAGTTACTTTATTGTGTTTTTTTAATTTGTCTTAAGTTATTCTTTTTTGTGAATGTATTTAACTGTTGTGAATGCAGTCCGTGACCCAATCTTGTGATGGCACGTCGAACTCGACCCATACATGTACACAGTGCAACAAGTCTTTTAAATCTTTGAAAGGCCTCAACATACACTCCTCAAAAACACACAGGAAATGTATTAGCCAAAACAGTTCACCTTTAGACATCCATCCCATTATTCCTAGTGCGCCTACTTCTGTAGCCAACGATCCAACTCCTTTCCACACATATCTTAGCCATTTGAAAAATAGTATACCCATAGTTAAAAAAATCCCTCGAGGAGCTCGAATAACCGTTGCTACACATTTGTCACAATTAATCCAGAAATGTTACATAAGCAATTGTACTCAAGACTGGCAGAACCTATTTTTATTTTCTTACAGCACACTACATATAATAAAAACTGATGAACCGAATTTATCCTTAACACAAAAGATTAAGAATAACTGTGCTGTAAGCTCCTCGCCTTCTCCCGCACCTCTAATCAAACATGATGCCCCTCGTAATCGCAACAAAATCATCGAAAACAAAATCTGTGACGGAGATCTCAAAGGTGCCGCTCGCCTTTTGTTCTCCAACGACGTGCTATCACCAGATACCCCTGACACCCTTCAGGCCTTACAGACAAAACATCCTCCAGCTCCAGTAAATCCATATTTTCTCGACCCACCAACAGCAGGGCAAGCATGCCTTCAAATTCGAAACAAAGATGTAAATGATGCCATTTTATCTTTCAAACCAGGTTCGGCTGCAGGTTTGGATGGAATCTCACCCCAACATTTGAAAGACTTAACATCGCATTCTGTGGGTGATGCAGGCGAGCAACTTGTAAATTCGATCACTAAATTAATCAATTTTATGTATTCCGGTAATGTAAATCCAGAAATTGTTCCCATTCTTTTCGGCGCGAACCTCATTGCCCTCACCAAAAAGGACGGAGGGGTGAGACCAATTGCTGTTGGATCAACACTACGACGTCTGGCCTCCAAAATTGCTGTTCGACATATTTTACCAAAATTAAATTCGGAGTTTGAACCCGTACAGTTAGGCTTCGGTGTAAAAGGAGGGTGTGAGGCAGCCGTTCATGCCCTACGCTCTTTCCTAACTTACGGACAGCCTGACGTGTTGCTCAAAATTGATGTCAAAAATGCATTCAATTCGGTAAATAGGGAAACCCTGCTGACGGAAATAAAACAACATATACCGGAAATATATAATTATCTTCTTCTCAGTTACGCTGACCCTACAAAATTGTTATATCGTTGTAATGAACTGTCCTCGGAAGTAGGTTGTCAACAGGGTGATCCCCTTGGGCCTGCAATTTTTAGTTTGGCTATAAATCCGATAATCAAAAATTTAAATTCTAAATTCAACGTTTGGTATTTGGACGACGGAACCCTAGGAGGTGACGTGGATACTGTGTTTTCGGACCTTTTTTTAATAAAAAATAAATTTGAAGCCATTGGTTTGGAGCTTAATTTTAGCAAATGCGAACTTTTTATAAATAATTGCGACTTAAATTTAAATGACGTAAAACAAAAATTTAATATTTTGGCTCCAAATATTAAAATAGTTAACAGTAACTCCCTTTACCTTTTAGGTTCTCCAATTTTTGATCAATCTATTTCTGAATATATTAACAATTCAATTACTAAATTTCAAAATTCTGCTGACCGTCTCCTTGAAATTAGTCCACATTATGCACTTTGCATCTTAAAATTCTGCCTTTTCGTCCCAAAATTTACGTATGTGCTCCGTTGCTGCTCCTTTTGGAACCACCCAGATTTATTGACACATGTAGACGACTTAATCAAAATTAGCTTAGAATCGATTCTTAATATGCAGCTGAACGAGCAATCTTGGACCCAAGCATCCCTACCCATCCGTTATGGTGGTTTAGGGATTCGCAAAATTTCCAGTGTCGCTTTACCAGCTTTCCTATCTTCTGTCCATAGTTCAGCAAAACTCATAGGTAAAATTTTAAGGGCATCCCCTTCAAACTTTGAGATTGCTGGCTTGGAAGAAGCTAGAAACGCTTTCTTAATTGCATGCCCAGGTCAAAATTTTCCAGTTTCTCCAAATTCACAGAGGAGCTGGGATGACATAAACTGCAAATTAATTTATGAAAATCTTTTGAGCTGTAGTACAGGTTCGGCGCGTGCTAGGCTTTTGGCTGTGGGTACGCATGAGGCCGGCTACTGGCTTCACGCGTACCCTTCGTCAAATACAGGAACTTTTCTTGAGCCTGACACGCTCCGAATCGCAACCTGTCTACGGCTTGGGGTTCCGGTCTGCGCTCCTCATAAATGTCCCTGTGGCAGTGATGTCGACAAGCTAGGACATCACGGACTGTCATGCCAAAAAAGTGCAGGGCGCTTCTCGAGACATGCCGCGCTTAACGATATCATACGTCGGTCCCTTGCCACCGTCAACGTGCCAAGTCTACTTGAGCCGACTGGTATTGCAAGAGACGATGGCAAGAGACCGGACGGTATGAGTTTGATTCCATGGATGATGGGCCGGGTGCTGGTATGGGATGCAACCTGTTCAGACACACTGGCCCCTTCCCATCTACATGGAACCAACAACAGAGCTGGTGCGGCTTGTGAAGCGGCTGAAAAAGCTAAAGCATGCAAATACAGGGGTCTAGGCTCCGAATACGATTTTGTCCCATTCGGTGTCGAGACCCTTGGTCCGTGGGGTCCTAGCGCTATAAGGCTTTTTAAGGAAATAGCAAAAAGGTTAGTCGACATCACAGGAGACCGAAGAGCTGGCAGCTACCTCGGACAAAGAATAAGTCTAGCCATTCAAAGGGGGAACGCTGCCAGTATCTTTGGAACCTTGCCTAAAGGGACTCCTTTTAATAATATATTTTAGTTGTTATATTATTATTTATTTATTTTTAAGATTTTTAGATGTATTGTAATATTAAGTATGTTTAGTATATAGGTGTTTTGTTATATTTAAAGTAATGTTTAGAATAAAGTCACAGGTTACTATTAAAAAAAAAAAAAAAATTTGAAAGTCCCCCATTTCGTCAATTTTAAGGGAAAAATAAATAAAAAAATTTTTGGACTATTCCTAATTTATCTTTAAAATGATATACCGCAACCCTAATATGTAACGCTATAAAAAATATTTTGTGTCGCATTCGCTTCTATCAGAGCCCCCCTGCAATAAAGATATTTATAACTTTTTAAGCCATATTCGGCTGGAGGCCATCGGTTTACATATTATATTTAAATTTGAAGTAATTACGTTCAGTAATTCAGAAGTTAAAAGGCTCCAAAGACAGCCTTACAGACAAGTGCAAATTCACTCAAGTAGACTCAGATACCTTCACTTCGCTCGGTCAATAAAAGTATGGCTAATAAGTACAATATAGAAACTGAGACTGTGTTCCTATAGTCAAACTGTAAAAACAGTTTTGTAGGATATCATTATGTTGTAAGCTTAATAATTGTAAGCTTGTTTTAGAAAAAAAAAACGCGGATATGATTTGTGAAGTAATAAGATTAAGCTAGTAAATTTTGGTGAGTCTGTCTAGTGAAAGCTTAGCTGGATTTTTAGATACTGGCCTTTACAAAAAAATTGGTAAATTTGTGGACGCACAAAATCAAGGCCAAGCAAAAAAAAAACTAGTATATTTGGGGACGCCCGACCTAATTTTTTTTAAAATTCCGCCATTTAAACTCGGTTTTGACGGAACAGACTAATATTTTCGACACTAAAACATTT
This sequence comes from Erebia aethiops, assembly GCA_923060345.2. NCBI lineage: Eukaryota > Metazoa > Arthropoda > Insecta > Lepidoptera > Nymphalidae > Erebia > Erebia aethiops. The sequence goes on along the minus strand of OV281084.1, from coordinate 26,226,132 downwards.
TAAATGTATTCTAAGGTTTTAAGTTCAAAATATTATTTTTACTGTTTCAGATAAACCTTAACGCCATCAGCCCAAGATGAAGGTTTTCGTCTTTGCCTGCCTGTTGGTGGCCGTAGGCGCTAACGCCCTGCCGCAGCAATACTTTGAAGATGATTTCAGTGAGTAGATTTTCAAAAATATGTTTTATGTAATACTACTTTCGAACTCTTCTATTTCCGAAATAAAAAGCCATGTCCTTTCTAGCGATACACCATATTCCTGTACCAAATATCTTCAAAATCGGTTGAACATATGGGCTGGGAATGCGTAGCAGACAAACAGACACACTTTCGCATTTATAAAGTTCATACTAGTACGGTATGGATTTTTGATGTAAGTATATGAAACCAAAATGGGTATTGAGTAAAAATGCAACACATCCAAGCAAACCTATTATTTCGATAATCCAAACAATAGGTAGGTAAATATTTATTTGATGAACAAAATTAAGTCCATGTTTTACCCCGATGTTAAAACACGACTTACATACAATCACATATATATATATATATGTGACCCCAAATTGTATGTATCAGACTCTAGAAAGTAACAAAAGAATCCCGTAAAATATGATTTTAATTATTATTAACTAGCTAATGCCCGCGACTTCGTCCACGTGGATTGAGGTTTTCAATTCCTGCGGGAACTCTTTAACTTTCCGGGATAAAAAGTAGCCTATGTGTTATTCCAGACTATCTCTGTACCAAATTTCATCCAGATCCGTTCAGCCATTGGGGCGTGATTGAGTAACGAACATCCATCCATACATCCACAGTACATCCATCCATCCAAACTTTCGCATTTATAATATTTGTAAGATTTGATTGATTGATTGATTGATTGATTGATTGATTGATTGATTGATTGATTGATTATTTGATGAGCATTCAAATGTAATTTTTAGACACCAGGGAAGAGCGCATTGTAACGGGTAACATCAGAAGGGCAATCGAACAACTCGCCAAATCTATCAAAGAAGCGGGACTAGATCCGTTGATCATCGAAAGATTTGAAATTCGGGAATCCATTGTACCAATGTAAGTTTTATAATTAAAATATTTCATGCCCGAAGCTTTGCTCACGTTAATTTGCCCCCTATTTTACCCACTTAGGGAATGAATTTTCAATAATCCTTTTTTAGTGCATGCCATTCAAGCTATCTGTATGCCCAGGCCGATCCATCCAGTGGTTTGAAATTTGAGCTGTGCGTTGATAGAACAGGCAGTCAATCAGTTCGAATCTGTAGCATCTTGCTTATGAAGCGGCTCCTTTCCGACTGAGCCACTGAAATTTTTTAGAAGTTACAAAATGTATAGTAATAATTATATATAGGTTCTATGATAATTTTTCTAGTTTTATCCTGCGTAAAAAATCCTGTCCCCGCGTTTTATCCTGACATAAAGGCCTAAAGTTTTTAAAAATGTGTAATTGTAATGTTTCCAGTGTCGTCACTGTCACGGCTTTCATCGACTCCCTTAAATTCACTGGCCTCAGTAACATCGCTATCAACAGATTGGACTATGGCGCTCTCACTAACAGACTCCGATTTGACATCTCTCTCCCTCTTCTCAGTTTATCTGTCGGTAAGTATAGCTGAAATGGCATGATTGATCATTATAATTTATTATACTAGAATCTAGATGATGCCTGCCACTTCGTCTGCGTGGTTTAAGTTTTTTAGCTACCCGCAGGAACTCTAATTTTCAGGGATGAAGAAAAAAGTAGCCTATTATAGTTCCCCGGGACACTACCTGTGTTTATAAAAAACATCAAAATCGGGTAAAAGATGGGCCGTGAAAGCGTAACAAACAAACTCACATTCGCATTTATAATTTTAAATAGTGGGAGTATAAGTAGTTTTAATTAATGGGATTCAGGACGCTTTTATTCACGCTGTGTTGTCTCTAAGCTCTTCGCTTATAATAATAATAAAAATAAAATAAAATAAAATAAAAGCTCTTCGCTTATTGAGACAAAATGCTAACTCTTAAATCCAAAGCATAGTACAAATACAGAATACAGAATACAGAATAGGTAATAGTTTAGTTCAATGGCAACAAATATTTTGGAAACTTGGTATTTTTTTAACTGGTGGTCATCATGGTGGTACGTTTTTGACGTGGCTGGTTCCCATCTTATCGAAAAAGCAGCACCCGCAAACCAGCGTTCCGATACGATGCCGCGTAAAACCAAAGGGGTTTAGGCAAGTTGTATAAAACCCCTTCCAAGTTAACCCTCTTCCATCTTAGACTGCATTAACTGCTCATTCTTGTACCTGAAATCTGAATTAGTGGGTGGATAAAATAAACTGAATCTGATACTATAACTCAGGTTTTTCCTATAACTTCAGGTGAAGTTGGAGTCGACGCGAATGTTTTTGGAACTCGATACACTGGTCGACTTAGCGGAAGGTAAGTGAATGCATTGTTTCAATTCCATACTGCGCCCACCCTAGGAAATAATAATAACGTGATTTCATAATTTTTTCTTACGTATCCTATCCCCTATTAATTGAATCCAAGTAATTGGGTATTTGACAACAGTCAAATATAAATCACTTTTTAGTGAAAATTATGCAAAGGACCTGCAAGACGTTTTAACCACGTCTTCTGTTAATTTTATGTTTGACAACCATTTTAAATTATCGATTAAAGTAAAAAGTGCGTTGGCTTTTGATGACGTCACAATTCAGTATTTCATACAAAATCCATTATGCGCGCGTTTTGTAATTTGAAAGAAAGTACCTGATTATAATTTTATTCAAATACCCAATTGTTTGTTGGAGGAATGGAAGTTATAAAGAACTAATGTTTCGCTAAGTACGGTAACGGGTTCGATTCCCGACAGGGTCAATTTGGAAATTTCTAAATCCTGAATTATCTCCGGTCTGGTCTGGTGGGAGACCGGCAAAGACGTACCGCCAAGCGATTTAGCGTTTCATTAAGATGCCGTGCAGAAACCGATAAGGGTATGGGTTAGCTCGCTACCATTTTAGACTGCATAATCACTTACCATCAGGTGAGAACGCAGTCAAGGGCTAACTTATAGTAAAATAAAAAATAAACTCTTTCGCTCTTCATTTTCGTACAGTTTTTAAGCGCTGTTTCGTTGCAGCCTGAAAATCACCCAGACCCGTGTCATCGGTGACATCCGCGTTAACATCGGCATCATCTCTGGCATCAGCCTACGCAGAGTGGACGCCCAATTCAGGATCCAAAAGATTGAGGTGAGTAATACCAATATGGGTACTCTCTCAATCCAAACAATCCATACTTCCATAATAATATTATAAATGGTAAAGTTTGGATGAATGGATTTCTGTTTTTTTTTATTTATTTAATTTTTATTGTTTATTGTTTATTGTTATACCGGCAATACAAATACACACTCTGTAGAAATTTCAACTGTCTACCTATTACAGCCCGCTGACACACAAATAGACGAACGGACAGACAGCGTATTAGTTATAAGGGCTCCGTTGGCACCCTTTGCGTACGGAATTTTAAGAAACTAGAGACTTAGCGCGGCATCACTCGCGTAGGAATTTCCAAGAAATCCGGCCTTAATCCTTGTCCACATTATAAAAGGACTGTGCCCAGTTGTCTTTCTATGTCTTAGGGTTAGGGCTTTGATGAGACAGTCAGTGAATGCGTGAGCTATTATTTAGCTTCACGTTTGCAGTTTTATATCTTTCGAAATACTTTTTTTATAGTCACAACTAATTTAAGCTGTATTAAAAAGGATCTGCCGATTGTCTATTGGTACTGTGGGTCCCAGAGCCAAGTTTTTATAGAATTTGTAATTAACTGATCTCAGTTTCATCACATACATATGATGTGATGAAACTGAGATCAGTTATTGTGGAATATACAAACTCACATGAGTTTGTATATTCCACAATAACTTCAATACGGATATCCGATTTTGATAAATGAGGTATCGTTAGAATCCCTAGCTTATTCCGGGTGACATAGACTAGTAAAAAAAAACTAGTAAAAAAAAAGACATAGACTAGTACAAAGGTAATTAATGACTGTGATATCGAAAGAAGAAGGAAATTCAATCTGGCAGGGCAGTCGTATTTTTTAATTAATTAATTATGTTCACTTGTTCACAGTCTGACCTTTCCTTGCAAATCCAAGGTGATGACTACTCTGACGTGGTGAACACTATCTTCAATGAAACGATCCCTGGACTGCTCGAACTTTACCAGGTAAGCATCACCGCCACCATCTCAACTTATACCCGGCCTATTCCTAGCTCAGAATAGTATGTCATGTCCACCACACTGATCAACTGCTGACTGGCAGACTTCACACACATTAGAGAACATGGAAATGGAACTCTCAGGCATGCGGGCCACCTGACTATGCTTTTTTTCTCTGTTTTTCTTCTCGATAGTGCCTAGGATACGAACCCTAGAACTCGTGGAAACTGAACTTTATCCATCAAGACTTAAGTAGGTGGTGTTATATTGTTTTAATACGATTATTGAACAATGGTTTAGAATTATAATCAATAATTATATTATATATTATAATTATAATATTATTTTTAGGGACGTCAAGGTACATGACATGACATATAATATAACTGTCATTTTCAAATAATTCTGCTTTAAGCGTTGGAAGTAACCCCCCTGAACAACAAGAAAGAAAGTCAGAAAAGTTCAAATGTCCAAATATTCGAGCAGAATTTGGCTAAAAGCCAAGCCAGGGATAGAAAGTTACCTGTGTCTTATTCTAGACTATAATCTATCTTTGCGCCAAATTTCATCCAGTTCCGTTCATCCGTTCAAGCGAGATTGATTACCAAACATCTATTCATCCATCCAAACTTAGGCATTCAATTTGCTCGCGGCAGAAACTTTTAACGCACTTGCCGCGCGAATATTTGGACACACCTAAAGGACTTTATTGAAAGCTATTTTTGAAGTTTTCTTACAGCCCATTAACGCCCCACTGCTGGGCACAGGCCTCCACTCTCATTGGAGAGAAGGAATTAGAGCTAAGATGCCAATAAGCCATACTGCTCCAATGCGAGTTGGTGGGCATTAACGACATTTATTAAGTTAGTGATAATAACCGGGACCGACGGCTGAACGTGCTCTCCGTGGCACGGGGGGCATACTTAACCTATTATTTGACCTCGTCGGAAGCAGTCAAAAATGCTTACCTATAGACCAGCGAGGCAGTTAAGTTACATAAAATATATAAAAGTTTTCTTACATTAAATTGTTGATTTCAGGACGAAATTGATAAGCGTCTTTCGGAAGTCATCTTAGAGGTCGGCAACCAAGCTTTAGATAGGAGTGTTGTTGCTGGAGATCGAATCTTGATTGCGTGAATTTTGCCAATAGTGTATACCAATTTTGCCAATAGTGATTTTACTTTTATTTTATGTTAGCCTATTTTGAATTGATTTTAGAAAAGTTAGATTTTAATATCAATAATATTCATCATAGTCAATGTTGTAAAATATATCTAATGTGTAAGTAAAAGTGTTAAGTAATTATATCAATTTTATGGTAGGTTACCGAAGGTGCTATCGCATATATATACATATTACTATAATATTACTATGTTTGTGATAAAAGGATAATAAAATGAATTTGATCCCATATTGTTCTTGTTTGTTTTTAACCGACTTCCAAAAAAGGAGGAGGTTCTCAATTCGGCGCGTATATATATATATTTTTAATGTATGTCGGTGCATATCTCCGTGGTTTCTGAACCGACTATCAGCCTTTAGAGGAAGCTCTCGAGGTGGACCCATAAAAAATTCTGACTCCAAATCCTCAACCCTGACACTAAAAAGTTAAAAATAAAAATTATTTCCAAAAAACCGACTTCCAACGCCACTGTAAAGTAATCAATAATTTTTATTTCTACCCACTATGTTGAAGTCGGACGGACGGGTATAACAAGGATAAGCAAAGTTGACGCATCAGGCTCGCCCGACTTCAACATAGTGGGTAGAAATAAAAATTATTTATTACTTTACAGTGGCGTTGGAAGACGGTTTTTTGGAAAGAACTTTTATTGTATCCTTGTCACATAATTAATTGACTGTTTCTTGGTAACTAAACCTCTACGATCATTGAACCAACAGTGACGGAGTTGCAGGTCTTCGCATGTGACATTAAACTGTAATTTTGAAATAATACTGCTTTAAGCTATGGTAGTAAGACCACTGAGCTAAGAAAATTTTGAAATTATAAATTTCCGAATTGGCCCTACCGGAAATCGAAAGCAGGACCTCGCGCTTGGCGGCCACCGCTGCGCTTGTGAGATCGTCAAAAGTGAGCACTTCTGAATAAGGAAATTATGTGGCATACTTATCAGTAATATAAAGCATCGATTTTTAATAGGAATCAAATAAGTAGGTAAGTACCAAGAATGTACTCGACACCTTCGATCACAAAAACTGTGACACGGACCAAATCATACATACTAATATTATAAATGCGTCCATACTAGTATTATAAATGCGAATGTGGATCTGTTGGTCTGTCCGTCTTTCATTTTGTTTGCTACGCTTTCACGGCCCATCTGTTAAACAGATTTCAATGAAATTTGGTACAGTGATAGATTGTGTCCCGGGGAAAGACATGCTCTTTTTTATCCCGGAAAATTCAAAGGTTCCCGCGGGAATCAAAAACCTTATTCCACGCGGACGAAGTCGCGGGCATCATCTAGTAGCAGTGACTTATGGTTATGGTTATGGTGTGGTTATTGAAGTCGGTTTTATTTTATTTTTTAAATTTATGTGATTTACACTTAACTTTTAGGTTGTCACCAATTTGGATCCTTTAGTATAAGTTGTATCTAGTATTCAGAAAAGATTTAACGACAATGGTGTGAGAATGATTTTAAATTATTATTTTTAAAGAACTTTCAGAGAAGCTGTTTGTTTGGAGATTCTGAGTTTTGTCCGGAGTCTGGTGATCATTTAAAATGTCGAGAGAATCCAGACGAATCCCGACCATCTGGCAACCCTACAATACATGTATCGCTTTGACGATATCGACGACGAAAAGACTTTGCGTTCAGCGTCCAACAGGATAGTATTACTTTACCTGCGATTAAATATGCAGCCCGAGCTAATCCATACTAATCCCATAAATATCTGTGTGTGTCTGTATATCTGTTACGCTTTAACCCATCTTTCCACCCAATTATGATGTATAACAATCTTTTACATTAAATTTAATTGAGAAAGTTGTTATTTGAACTACATGAGCACTATCTATTGAGATTTGATATAGCCTAAATCCCTGTTATATTTATTTAATTAGGTATATCTCAGAAGTATTTTCTACGTCAAGCGTGTCCTTATCTGTCCTCGCAGTAATTATGTACCTATTTACCTATCTTTTTTATATCCAATTACGTAATGGTTGTTTTTCTTTAATGATTTAATGCCCTCTATCGGTTGCCACCTATGAACAATTAAGAAATCGTATCTTAATCTAAACAAAATCGCCATGATTACGATATAACACATATGAGTGATGCATTTTTTTGGCTTTTATCAAATTTTATCGAAGCCACCTTTCGATATAAATGTGGTTGAAAGTTGTGACTCGGTATTGAACGAGGCAAAGGTAAGTGAATGGACATACCTAGGTAATATTTTAAAAAAACACGCTTTTTTTAACAACATTTATTGAAAATAATGCAATAAAACTTAACGCTAGCTACCCTAACCTAATTACTATATAAATCATGCCCGCGTGGAATGGTGCCAATAATGCTTGGCGCAAAAAATGAGGCCTTCTGTCACCAGGATGAGGCAATTAACCGCGGTGAAATATCTCGCAAAATTTTTTTGGCACTAAGACTCCACGGCCTCAGGGTATCCCCGGCAAACGGAACAAAATATGTAACTCTCTTTGAGACAGGCATTCTTCCGCCGCTTGCCGGTTTCAGCCTTTTCTGCTGCGGCTCCCGGCCTTGATGCTGTCTTCCTGATATGACACGCTTGTTTATTTATTTATTTATTTGGCAACCAAAACAGATTACAATAAATTTTGCACTAACCTAGTCTTATCTATAACAACATTTTGAACTTATTATAATCTTAGAGGGTCGCACTGCATGATTGAGGTTCTTAGGGTAATAATCATTGGCGCGCAAAGTAAACATTAACATAAATCAAGTAAATTATTTATTTACTCAAAATTCCTGCCCATTTTTTGGTCCAATTTGCATTAGATATTATTCTTTTTTCTGTAGACATAACTTTAGTTACAAGATTCAGTCTACTTTAGTTAAGAATTTATGCAACGAACTTCAATTTTTTTTGATTTAGCTGTTGTTTATTTGCAATCTTAATTTATTTGGGACTTTTGTCCGACAAGCCAGTAACATATTAACCTAAATTAATATCAAAAAAGTTACTTAATCAAACGATCATTAATATACAATTGATCAGGTAACTCCCTATACAGAAACATTTCAACTATCGATCTAAAAACTTCTCATATTATCTAATTACTTTGTCTATGCATCAACAAATAATCTCAATTTTTTCGTTCAGGTCAAGCAATCCCAGGATGAAATTCTTCACTTTCGCTCTCCTGCTAGTCGTTGCTGGCGCTAGCGCCTACCCGCAATCCGAAGTCGGTAAGAAAATAACAATATAAATAGATTTTTTGCGCATTTCCTCTTGGTCCTACTAATTTGTCCTCTTAGTAGGGCTATCCCAGGGCTTTGTAAGATCTAGGTTACTTATACTTAGTGAACATTAATTAGCAATCAAACGAAGGGAAGTTCGATAGTAATTATGCTTATTTCGAAGCGGTTTATTTCTCTCACTAGCTGATGCCCGCGACTTCGTCCGCATGGAATAAGTTTTTTTAGATTCAAACGGGAACTCCTCAATTTTCCGGGATAAAAAGTAGCCACTCCCCAGGTCCTCAACTATACCCATGCAAAAAATGACGTCGACCCGTTGCTCCGTCGCAGCGTGATTGAAGGACAACCCAACAACCCAACAAACCAATAAACCAACAAAAGAACACACTTTCGCATTTATAATATTAGTATGATATGATTTTCAACAAACAGATTAAACTCTAAATATATTCTATAAGTATAATATATTTCTTAATTTTTTTGTTTAATATTCCAATTAAATAAATAAATATTTATTAATTTAAAACAAAATTACAAGATATAATAAAAACTTATAGACTAAACGTTAATCTAAAATCCTTATATACCTATTAACAAAAATAAAAATAAAACCCTAATCAAAAATACCACCCCTGGTTGCCTCTGGGCCAAAGGTACCCATCAAACTTGCAGCATTAATTTTATATGCAAGTCTTAAGACATTCGTTCCATTCATATAAAATTTTACACCATTAGGGAATAGGGAAATAAAATTTGCAGTGCAAAACATATTTTTGTTTTTACATAAAACATCGACAAAATAACATCTAGTTAACTATCGCTCGTTCCTGAAGTATTAACTACAGTAAAGAAAGATGTTTCCTGGAGTAATCCAAATTTTACATTAGTCCATACAACATTATAATCATACAAAAAAAATGGCAGTCATACGGACTGCCGATAGAAGTGAAAAAGAAAATTTAAAATAATTAAATTATTAAAATATAAACCTTAAACCTTATATACGCATTAAAGTTTAATTACGAATGTAGTATATATTTTTGTCTTCGTAACAACGCAAGCATCTCGGTGACGGTGTCGGTGTCGGTGACTCGAATCCACAAGTTTAGCTCCTACCAAAAAGTGCTCAACGCGGCTAAAGAAGTTTTTTTTTCACTTCAATTAGGTCGCCCTCTTCTTCGAACGACAGGCATCCACTATAACTGGCCATAGGCCTCTAGTATCTAAACCTTCTTATTTCAAATTTCATCACGTAGAGAAATTCCAAATATACCTAAGTAGCCTCTCCATCGTCCTTTAAGCGATTCTAGGGGGTTATTACCATCGCTTAAAGTAGTATTACTTCAAAATGACAGTTTTATGTTACGTACCTTGACGTCCTTAAAATAAGGATTATAATTCTTAAACACGAACGTCAACAATATTAAAATAAATACTTACTGCTTTATGCGATGGTAAAATGCCTCCAAAGCTATACAAATTGGGTTCTTTTAGACTGTTTTTTTTTCTATTACAGATGCATTCCAGGGCCGCATCTACGATTTGTGGGTTCAGGATAAGATCAACAGGCTTATTGACTACATCCTAAGAAATGAGTGGGATCCCTTGGTCAAGGATGAATATGTCTTCGATATAGTTATAATTTCGAGGTAACGTAAAGATATACTAGCTGAAGCTCACGATTTCGTCCACGTGGATTGAGCCTGTGTCCTTCCCCGGGATACAACCTATCCCTGTACCAATTTCATCAAAATCGGTTGAACAGATGGGCCGTGAAAGCGTAGCAGACAGACCGACCGACAGACACACTTTCGCATTTATAATATTATAATAATATAGTATAAATATAGTATAATATAGTATATGCATGGATATGGATTATTGGAACTTGGGGAACTGTGCAATTTTCATCAAAATCGGTTCAGTAGTTTTCAAGATAATATGGACTGTTAAGTGTGTGGTGAAGTCGATTCAACTTTCAATCTTTTATATTATCACTTGTCAAAATTGGGTTTTTATAGACTCGCGGAAGCCCGAGGCACTGTCAGAAACGTAGAAGTCTCTGGTGCCAGCCAGCTTATATGTGAAAGACTGTCTTATAACATCCTTTTGGGCAGACTCGACTGGGACTGTGTCCACCGTGGAGTAAGAGCATCGCTTGGTGAGTACACCTTGGCAAATTTATCTGTGCGTGTAGCGAAATTCGAAAGTAGCACAAACTACTCTGTGCTGATCCTGAAAGTAGATTTTACGCGCGCACATATAAGTTTGTCCGAGTGTAGAATCTATCACAGAATACTCTATACAGAAAATATATTCTTCTTTTCACTTTTAAGGTGTCAAAATAAAGGGGCAAATTCTAGAAGATAGATAGATAATATTTGAAGATTTGAAGAGATATTGAAGTTAAGTTTTGACTTTTTCCCTAGGACATTATGCTTCCCCCTATTTCATCAATGAATTTTCAAAGTAAAATTCATTGATGAAAGAATGAATTTGAATCTGAAATCATACCATGGACTGAACTGAAATGTCCTCGACGGAGGGGAACATAGTTTTTTCCAGTCAGTTGTTAGATTCAATGTACCTATTGATAGTCTGGAGGCATTTAAATATTTTAACCTCCGCCCTGTATGTTCAAAGATGGCAACACTGGTCTGTGGACTCTAGGATTTATCTTCTAACTAGATAATGCACGCGAAAATCGTGGACAATCTCTTGAATTTTCCGGGATAAAAAGTAGCCTGTGTCCTTCCCCGGGACACAACAATAATCTACTCCTGTACTAAATTTCATCAAAATCGCTTGAACATAATATGTGATATGGGCCGTGAAAACGTAGCTCAGACAGACAGACACACTTTCTCATTTACAATCATATTAAATATGGATTATGACCGGTGTGTGTGATTAATTGCGCATTAAATAATAATGAGTGGTTATGAGAGTTTCCTTTTAATAACTTAAAGGAAAAATCAATCAAAAATAATTAAAACTATCATTATGCCAGCAATAAGACTTTAGAAACAAAGTGCAAATAAAAGTAGTATGGTGTGGTTACACTGAGATAGGTTGATTTAACCAAGTAACTTTCTTTTTTTTTTTTTTACAAAATATTTAGATTTTATTTAACATAATTAAATTATATTATAACCTATGACTTAAAAAAAAACTTTCTTTTTTTAAATGAAACTTCTTCAGAATCGTGATTTGAAAATTCGATGAAACGAAAAAGCGGCACTAAAAAGAGAAACATATTCATAGTAGGATTTAGCCTGCGAGAGAATGAGATAGAATACAAGTTATATTTGTCTCGTTCTTTCGTAGGCTACTTTTCTGAACTTTCACTTCTGCCGTGTGTGAATTGCACACATATACTTTTTTTTTTTACTTTTGTAACGTTTAAATTACAGGGTTGATTTAACCAAGTAACTTTCTTTTTTTAAATGAAACTTCTTCAGAATCGCTGTGATTTGAAAATTCGATGAAACGAAAAAGCGGCACTAAACAGAGACAAACATATTCATATTAGGATTTAGCCTGCGAGAGAATGAGGTAGAATACAAGTTATATTTGTCTCGTTCTCTCGTAGGCTACTTTTCTGAACTTTCACTTCTGCCGTGTGTGAATTGCACACATATACTTTTTTTTAACTTTTGTAACGTTTAAATTACAGGAAGCGCTGATATCGAACTTGTCTATGGTGATCGCAGAGGCAAGGGTACTGCAAGTGGAAGGCAAGTTTTTCATAAGCCATTTTCTCTCTGCGTCGTATCCCTCATTGCTGAGGGTCATGACCACTTCCCATTAATTATACAGGGTTAATTTAAATTACTTATAACCTATTAGGGGTATAATACTGAAAAACTTTTTATGTACAATTTTTAAAATTCTTCAAAATAGATTCACTAAAATAAATTTTAACTTTCCACTGATCACTCTAGACGCCCTTTAACTACATGTTTTCTGTGGGCAGCAGTCGACTAATCGAGTTATAGTAGTTCGGTCGCGAGCCGAATGCATACCTCGTGCGGCGTGGAGTAATGCTGTCTTTGAGCAGCCAACTTAAATATTTCTGTATTCGTTTCAAAAAATGATTTTGTTATTTATCAAAATTTTACAAAGTCGTAAAACGAACGTTGTTAATAACATACAGCAGTTATTAGTAGTTTTAAATTAACCCTGTAAATGAGAAAGCTAGTTTGTTTATTGATTTGTCCTTCAATCACGCGGAAACGGAGCAACGATGACGTGATTTCTAAGCAAAAAAAGTGGACCGCGTGTTTCATTGTATGTGTACGTGTTCCATATTTTTAAATTATTATTTGCTTCCAATGTTTATTTTCGAAAATAGGCCACATTTTTTGATAGCTTCGTATCTTATTGCAGTATCGAGATCAGAAACATCCGTTTGAAAGGCAATGCTCTTCTTAAACACGACAGTTCTGGCCAGCCCTGGATCTACAACATAAACGCTGACCTTCATGTTGGACGTATTAAGGTAATATTTGTACAGCGTGAAATTGTAATGGTTGTTTTCCCGTGGCAGGGCGATTTGTCCACAGTAGTATAAAGATACTGTTAAGTATTCTGTAGTAGTACTTAGAGTTAAACTCAAAAAAAAAAAGTAAGGTGCTGTGCCTGATCTCTCTTCGGACAAGTTGGGGTTTCCAACCCATTGGACTATTAGAGTTAGGTAAGGGAGAGTGCACCAAAGTTTGCGCATACAACTGTGCACTACTTAGATTATCGCCCGCTTAGATAGGTAATCTCTGTGGGCATTGACTGCTTTCCGAACTGGTGGTAGAGTCAAACATGACGTAACATAAGAGACACCTGTATGTCCTACGTGTTATAAATAAATTGAGTATTGAGTATTGGTGCCCACCATGGCCGAAATATGGTCGGGAGTTAGTTAACAATATATTCTATACTATACTAGTAATACATGCAAAAGTTTGATAGATTATAGTCTGGAATAACACTTAGGCTACTTTTTATGGTTCACTAATGTTTCGCAAAAAACATTTAACAAATGATCATTTCACAAAAAACGTTTCAAAAACTAATCATTTCACAAACTTCGTATTCCGCAAACATATAATTTATTAAAAGATCATTTAACAAATACTCAATTCACAAATACTTTACTTTGCAAACGTGCTGAATGTAAAATTGTCATTTACTAATTTATTATTTCATAAAATAATTCATTCTTCAAATTTATAATTTTACAAAATATTAAAATATAAATTGTTATTTGAAAAATAAAACTAACTATAGGTCGACCGCAACGTCGTCCGCGTACAATCTCTGATTTCTTATGAGATTGAGATTTTTTATGATATGAATTCAATATATATAATATGTTACGGGTAAGGCTAGAAGATGTTGTACTTAGTTTTGGGTAAAGTTCGAATAATAAGTAAAATAAATTTATATTTATATTTATATACTAGCTGACCCGGCGAACTTCGTACCGCCTTAGTATGCAAAATTAAATGTATATTTTTCAATATTTCTGAGAGATTTTCTTAATATTTTTTTCCGTAAGAACCTTCCAATAATAACAAATACAACAAAAAAAGAATTAGTGAAATCGGTCCAGCCATTCACGCGTGATGCCGTGACCAAGGAAAACGGGTTTCATTTTTATATATATAGAAGATAGAAGATCCTCTTCGTCACCTAAACCATCCGAGTCGGAGTGTCCCCAGTCCCGAGCTCGCTTCGCTCGCTCTTGCATGAGTAGGAGTGGTGCCTAAAAAGGAAGTGGAGAAGCTAGGAAAACCACTCGACCTTCGTTTCGCTACGGAAGTCGCCGGTTCGCTTCGCTCGCCCGCTCCTCCCTTCGCTCCACTCGGCCTCGTAGGCTCGCTTCATTCAGGACCTCCTTCACGAGCTTCTGCCTACGCGCTTTACATAAACACTCTAGGGGTACCCATACCTACTCACCTAGGTCTACCTAACTCTGGCTGGATAATGTTAGGGATATGGGTTCTCTCCCTCTCCCTCTCACCCCCTCCAAGGCCCGGTCGACGGAGCCCCGCTTCGCGGGGCTCCTTCCTTCTGGGTGGTATAAAAAGGAAATAACCACGAAGAGGATGGCGGGGTCTTTCAGACCCCGCCATCCTCTTCGTCACCTAAACCATCCGAGTCGGAGTGCCCCCAGTCCCGAGCTCGCTTCGCTCGCTCTTGCATGAGTAGGAGTGGTGCCTAAAAAGGAAGTGGAGAAGCTAGGAAAACCACTCGACCTTCGTTTCGCTACGGAAGTCGCCGGTTCGCTTCGCTCCTCCTCCATTGGACCTCCTTCGCGAGCTTCTGCCTACGCGCTTTACAAAAACACTAGGGGTACCCATACCTACTCACCTAGGTCTACCCAACTCTGGCTGGATAATATTAGGGATATGGGTTCTCTCCCTCTCCCTCTCACCCCCTCCAAGGCCCGGTCGACGGAGCCCCGCTTCGCGGGGCTCCTTCTTTCTGGGTGATATAAAAAGGAAATAACCACGAAGAGGATGGCGGGGTCTTTCAGACCCCGCCATCCTCTTCGTCACCTAAACCATCCGAGTCGGAGTGCCCCCAGTCCCGAGCTCGCTTCGCTCGCTCTTGCATGAGTAGGAGTGGTGCCTAAAAAGGAAGTGGAGAAGCTAGGAAAACCACTCGACCTTCGTTTCGCTACGGAAGTCGCCGGTTCGCTTCGCTCCTCCTCCATTGGACCTCCTTCGCGAGCTTCTGCCTACGTGCTTTACAAAAACACTCTAGGGGTAGGACAGACAAGACTGCGCGGAGTCTGAGTGCTCAGATTTCGACCCAAGAATGTCAACTTTTTAAAACGGGCTACGCCAGAAGACTCTTACAGTATTTATCAAACAATTCATTTTATCAAAAAATAAATATGCTTTACGTTGTTTTATTAAATAACACGATTAATAAATCAATAGTTTGTCAAATTATATTTTATGAAATGATAATTTATCTGTTAATTGTTTTATCAATTGAATTATTTATAGGACCAAAAGTTTTATAACGATTAATATATGATTCATAATTTTGCGAAACGTTGTTTGTGAAATGAAAATTTGTAATTTGTTTTTTATGAAATGATCGGTCACCACTTTTTATACCGGTAATAGAGTTTTTTTTTCTCATGGGAACAAAAAATAACTCAATCCACGCGGACGAAGTCGCCGGCTGGTCTGATATAAAACGGGTTCAACGCGATTAATAATACGCATCATCTGGTGACAGAAGGGCCGGTTCATTTTTGCGCACAGGATCAGCGTGGCTGTCCAGCGCGGAAATGCAGCCATAATAATTCTTGCTACTGTTTTAGCTAGCTGGATTTATTGTACTTATTGTTGTCAAAAAATCATAAATCATAAATCGTTTATTTGCTTAAAAGAAGAGTTTTCTTTAAAAAATAATTTGTCGTTTCTTTTTAGTCTGACATGACTATTGTTGGAAACGGCGTAGACTACTCTGAGCCAGTCAACACGTTCCTCAACGTGAGAGTGCCTGAACTGTTGGTTACAAACAAGGTGAGAAATCAATCAATAAAAATACTAATAACTACTTAGTGCTATGACTACTTGTTATCACTACGTAATATTGAACAACTTTTGATTTACGACTTTTTAAAAATCATTAATTTTCATACAAAAAAAGTAAATGGGCTGCTCTAAGACAGCATTACTCAACGCGACACGCTGTCGCGCGGAATGGACTGGTTATGGCTCGACTAGCCGACTACTGGCTACTAAAAACAAAACAACAGTTTAATTTTATTTTTGTAAAATTGAGTTTTCAAAAAGTTGTATAATAATAATTTTTTCAGAATTATGTAGAAAAGTTGTCCTTTAAAGGTTATTAGTGTGTTAAAATTAACATTATACCTACATTAAAAAAAATCATATTTTCCAACGCATCACCGCTGGCTCACTGCTGGCAGTTCTACTATACCCATACCCCTAATTGGTTCTGCACGGCCTCGTACCGGAACGCTAAATCGCTTGGAAGCACGTGAGGATCCAGTCTCTCTTTTCTACACGTCGTATTCCTCATTACTGAGGGTCATGACCCTTTCCATTAATCACATAATGGTAGGAGTTTTCTTGGGATAATAATGCGCTGGGGTTCCCACTTCCCACGTCCTTCCGCGTACGACTCGACTAAGATATTTTTGTTGCAAAAGTCAACTCACTAAAATTGTACTATGTACCTACGAGTACTAATTTACCTAAGAATATTTTTTTCTTGCAGAATGAAATTGACACCATTGTTGCGGAGGCTCTCAGATACTTAGTCGAATGGCTACGCGGCAGAGACTAAAAACAACGGAAGATGAAATATTGTGAATCGGTCTATGTTCTAAGAATGAGAAAAAGCTTTCTACTATTTTCTTTTCAATTTAATGTTTATTTATTTGTCAAATAAAATGCTGATCTAAATTATTATTTGATTTTTTTTTACTCCTAGGCCTACGATATCCTCCTCGAATGCGGTATAACACGAAACGTTAAATAAGTATATAAGTTAATTTTCTCAATCTTCTATCTCTACTTAAACATAAATGCGAAAGTGAATTAAAAATCCGATTCAGATTCATTAAGATACAGATTCAATGAACAATTGTACAATAATTGTCACCCCGTAAGTCAAGGCTGGGAGTTAAGCGCTAGAATCTAGAGCCACAAAGCCAATTTAAAAAAACGCAATTACAACAACGCGCTTTAGATAGTAGATACTAGATCTACAATTTGTGCGCGTTATTGTTAAAAGTTTCATTGATGCAGAGCCGTTAAACCAGTTAAAAAAAATATAAAAATAAAAGTTTAATTGAGTTTTTCTTCTAAATTAATGATAGTACCTATATATGAGTGGTTTAACGGCTCAGAAGGACTAGAATCCAGAGCCGTTAAACCAGTCAATTAAAAAAAATGAGTGGTTTAAGTGATATGAAATAATAAAATTAAATCAACAATTACGTATTTTAGATGTGAGAAAAAAATCGCGATACTTATTTCGAGATTTAAAATCTCGAAATAAGTATGGGCGTGAGAAACCATTTTCTAGTGAGTACTTAAGCAGTTTGAGTAATACTAAAACGTATTACTCGAGCTGTCAAATGATTAAGATTTGCTTACACAATAGAGATGATGACAACTCAATCAAATCAGCAACTCTTTATCAAACTTGAAAACGCGCTTCTAGTATGGGAGTTGTATGAAATTCACAATAGTGACGTCATCAAATTTCAACGCACTTTTTATCTTTAATCTATATTTTAAATTGGTTATCAAACTTAAAACTAACCGAGGATGTGAATTTTAGGTCTTTTAGAAGACCATCTATTTAATAATCAGTTAGAAATAATTTAATTTTGATATAGGCATCATCCCTATTGGGCCTTGTTAGTGTTCAGTCAAGGGCTAACGTGTAGCTGGAGTAAATAGAAACTGCAATTCTCGAAGCAATTTTTCATCATGTTGGAAATCTAATCAAATCTGCAAATTTAATGTCTCGATCATGTAATTTGTTTATCTATTATCAAGATAGCTACATTGTATCAAAATCTGAGCGATATCCTACTTAGCTATACTATACTAATATTATAAATGCGAAAGTTTGGATGGATGAATGGTTGGATGTTACTCCGTCACGCCAGAATGGCTGAACGGATGTGGATGAAATGGTGCTACCGTTATAGATTACCTATAGTCTGGAATAACACAAAGGCTACTTTTTATCCCGGAAAAATAAAGAGTTCCCGCGGGAACCAAAAATCCTAATTCACCTCGACTTCGGAAGTCGCGGTGTCAGCTAGTCAATCTATAAATGAGAATTGAATAAGAGCTGAATTTCGTGTATGCATTCATAGCCAGCACTCCAAACGATAGGTTTCCAAATTGAAATCGGTTGTACTGAATTTGTGACTTTAAATCATGGCTTTTGGGCGCATTTGACTTCGACTCTAATGACATCGAATTCGATACGATCAATCGAATTAAACCCTAGCCTAAGCGTACGCTTTAACAAATTGATTACAAAATTTGGTAAAGAGATACGTTGCATCGAAAGGAACGACACGGCTTATACCTGAACTTTTTATTCCAGAAAATCGAAGAGTTTAAACAGGATTTCCAAAAAGTACTCGGTATATTGTACTAGGTGTTAATCTACAGGGTTATCTGAAAACTATTACAGCTAGTTAAGCTTTAAAAGTTTTTTTTAAATCCACTACAAGCTAGCCCTTGACTACGATCTCACCTGATGGTAAGTGATGATGCAGTCCAAGATGGTAGCGGGCTAACCTGGTAGGGGCATGGCAGTTATATTAAACCCATACCCCTTCGGTTTCTACACGGCATCGTACCGGAACGCTGAATCGCTTGGCGGTACGTCTTTTCCGGTAGGGTGGTAACTAGCCACGGCCGAAGCCTCCCACCAGAGTTTACAAGTACTCGGTGTTAATCATTGAACTATATTGTACTAGGTATTAATCTACAGGGTTATCTGAAAACTATTACAGCTAGTTAAGCTTTAAAAGTTTACGAGTAATAGTCGATCAACTTATAAAATGATAAAATGTTCATGCTCTTCATCACTTTTTTTGCATTCAACATAGGGCATTAATTATAACCTATTAATTGTTACTTAGATATTATGTTATTTAAAAAACTTTGTTGCTTGTTTAATGCGATATGTTGTACTCACGAAACAGGATTACCTAGTGTGGGTATGTCCAATGGCTTAAGAAAAATTGACATTTGTTTTTATTCACGACGGATTTTCAATTTTTTTATTTGGTTCTCTATAAATTAGCCTCCAGAAAGTCCGAAGGTCGTTCGTGGGAACGAGCATTCTATTCTTTAACAAAATTACACTACCTATTATACACTTGCCTTTACGCAAGTTTAAGAAGACAATTAAAAAATGCTCCTGAAAAAAGCTTATTATACTGTCGAAGATTATATAATTAATGATAAAAGCGCATGGATTTGACTCGCTCCAGCAATGCTCAGGACTGCTGTTACTTATGTATCTACTAATGCAATTGTAAATATATTTTATTTTTTTCAAAAGAGCAACCACCGAGTTTCTTGCTGGTTCTTCTCGATAGTAACGGCATTCCGAACCAGTGGTAGATTCATTCGACTATTACATAAGCACTTGTAAAAAGTCTATTCGAATAAAAAGCATTTGAATTTTGAACTTTGATTCATTGATGTAGAATTTTTTTATTCTATTTCAATGCTTTGATTAATTTTAAATGGAGAGTTTTTTAATTTGTTTGGCGGAAAAAGTGTTTGCAGCTGAAATGAAACGAATTTGAGTGACTTTTTATTCACCTTGGCAACAATTAATCATGATGCATTATTGACATCACTTACCTAATTTGTTTAATCAAAATAATCTGATAATCCTAAAATCGTGACAATATGGTACAATGCAGTGTAATCGTCTGCTTCTGAATGCTATAAATATGGAGTGCATTGATTGCAAAACCATTTCATTGAGAGGAGAGGTAAGCGTAACTTCTTAATAATTTAAATGAAGGACCCGAAGTTTAATTCTAGGATATTGATTATATTATATTATATAGATATTTTGATATTAATATATATTTTTAAATTAGAGGGTTTGATTTTTGAATTATTATCGGTTCACCTTGATTTTTAATTTCTCAGTTTCATGTTATATTATTTAAATAATGTGGAAATTTTAATATAATATTTCGTATTTAAATATTGGAACGTTTTATTAGCGAATATATAATGTATACAACATAAATTAAAATCTTAATTAAATCTAAAGTAAAAAAAAAAGAAACTAAAAAACTAAACATTAAAAATATCTTCTATTCCACTGCAATAAGGCAATGTACCCAGAACGCTGGCTGCGTTACCTCGCTGAATAACCAAACTTATATGTTGGCCGAGATAACTGCCAGCCCTCCGGTCACCTGTGGACTCCGTGAGACGAGAAGATAGATCCTTAAAAAAGGATCTAGCATCTTCGCCCCACGACCCCATGGTTTCAACAACAAAAGGCACAAAAATGAAATTATTTTCTATAATTTCATATTTGCGCCTCTTGGCTCTTTCTGCATTAGTGGCCGCCGCTCCCGCCGTCATGGAGGTCGCCTGCAAGTGGGACAACGCCAGCATATCCACGCATGTGGCATCCCAAACAAGCGACCTTCCTAGCTTCCACGGAACCAGAGTCATCCCGTCATATTTCGACAAAAAATTTAATTTTATGTTATATTAATATTTTGCCATAGTTTATTGCAGGCTTTACTGAAAGTTATTGTTTTTTTCAGTCGACATACTTTCACAATGAAGTTCGCTGTACTCGCTTGCTTACTGGTCGTCGCTGGCACATCCGCCTTTCCCGAGGATGTCGATGTCGGTAAGAAACTCCCTATTAAAAAAACAAATGTGCTTTACTCGACTGAAGTAAAACTTATTATAGTAACTGGCTGGCTATGAGAGAAAGAGAGAAAGAAAATGTGTGCTCGCACGTCCCTCTCTGGTCCCTACAGTAATATACGAAACGTAACTCTTTCTCTTTCTTCACTAACTTATTATATCTCCCTCTCAACTTCCGTTCGCACTTTTCGTAACGCTCTCGTCACGCATTTACCAGCTTACTCCCCAAGTCAAGCGTGCGTAAAGAAGTTTTACTTCAAAAACCCGTCAAGTGCGAGTCAGAAAAGCTCACAAAGGGTTCCATTCCACTGAGGAAAGCCGGCAAGAAACTGATCAGTTTTTCTTTTTCTATGGATGAGTCGACTATAATATGATGCCCGCGAAAAATAATAAGTCAGGAATAGTATTGCAATGTCATAATCATAAATGATAAACCACACCCGTTGGCATAGTACTACCACCGTTTAAAGCCGTATTATTTTTATATTGTTGACGTTCGTGTTTTTAAATTATAACCCTTATTTTAGGGGCCTTAAGGTAAGTGTGACATAAAGCTGCAATTTTGAAATAATACTGCTTAAAGCGATGGTAGTAAGTAACCCCCCTGGAAACAAATAATAATTATGCTTAGGCATAGGTACAACAATGTAAGCAGGTTTAATTATTAATTGATAACCACTGATAAATATAAAAAATCATTGTTGATTATATTAAGCTTCGATTTGATAACACAATTACTTAAATATGATTTGTCAAGTTGATAATAAAGTATTTTCATTCAATTCACTTGTAAACTTGTCAATGGTCTGGCCTGGTGGGAATTTTTTTAGGGTTCCGCAGACAAGGAACTCTTCATTCGTCAAGTTCAAGGAGTTTCGTCATGTCCATCTATCTAGCTCAGAGGCTGGTATATTTTGTCCAACCATTTATTTTACTTGTGGCAGGTCAATGATATATTAATGCGTCACCGATTCGATTTTTGATAACAATTGACTTTCTTTATGAAGAAGTTTTAATCGATTGACACATTGATCTTTGCTCAAAATGTTATTATTGTTGTATATAATGTATGTATTAAAATAAATCACTTAGATACAACTGTACAGTAAATGTACATGAATCCGTCAGGTCATAGAAACCATCCATCGACAAAGATGTATGGTTAAAGGGCAATCAGGAAATCTAGTATTGAAGCTCCGTGACTATATTGAAAAGGAAAGTCGTACTTGTAATTACTGGATGAGTATACGAGTTACGAAATATCGGATACAAGGGCACGTCGCTTCACTATTGTAAAAAACTGTATGCGTCTATGGAGTATTGATATTTTTTGGCGATGGTTGTCTGTCAATAATTATGGCACTTCATAAACGTGCTTATGTCAAAAGTAAAAATAATGGTTGGACAAATAGTACTAGAAATCTGTAAATTTGCGCAGATATTACATATTAATCACGTCGACAAAGTGGTAAGTTAAAATTTTGAAAAAAAAAAATACAGCCATTGAAGTTCCGCTATGCACCTCCTGGCTTCATCATCTAATAATATTTTAATTTGTTTTAGATGATTTTTGAGATGGAGGTAATGGAAAAAAACCCGACTGATTTTCTTGTGCAGGGCTATTCTCAGACCAGGGCGCGTTTGGAACCCTCGAAGCTTTTATTTTAAGTACCGTAATTAATTATCACCATCACGTATAATTTACATAAACTATGTGTAACATAATATGTGTTTAAAAAGTATTAATGTATATTCTGATTGTGATTCTAAATGCGTGTTAAAAATCCTTTGTTTCTCAGTTCCTTCACAAGAACGTATGGCAGACCTGTGGCTCCAGAATGCTATTGCGAGACTCCGCCGTCGGATAGAAGAAAGTGGGTTTGCACCGTTACAAATAAAAGAACATAAAATCGACTACGTCTTAATTGACGGGTAAGATGCTAAGTCACTAGAATACATACTATAGCTTCGCTCGGGCAGGCTTATTGTTATTCGTTGATGATAGATGACGACTGACGAGTGACCACCAAAGTGACACGATGCAATGCTATGCAACACGACTCCAAAGAAAATGACAAACTTTTCCACGCGACAGTTGGAAGACCGCAAAAGTTTGAATGGATCGATGGATGTATGTATAGATGTATGTATGGATGGATGTTTGTTGCTCAATCACACCAAACCAGCTAAACGGATTTGGATAAAATTTGCCCCAGATATTATAGTCTGAAATTACGCATAACCTACTTTTTATCCCGGAAAATTAGTAAAATTGTTCCCATGGGAACCAAAATACCTAAATCCATGCGAACGAAGTCGCGGGCATCAACTAGTATTTTTAAATTCACCATATATAATATATTCCCAAGTTAATAGCATTTAGTAACTACCTACTAGTTACTACTAAAATATTGCAAGTGAAACAGACGCGAAACAGACTGACAGACCAAGCCACACCATAAAGGTTCCTTTTACGATTTTAGGACGGAACCCTAACACCAATGATTGATTAAAATACACAAACTGTTATAATGAATCTGAATATTTGTATACTTTCATCGGGGTTTAATCTCTATATATCTATATATTCGGGGTGGAATTTTGAAAAATCCTTCCTTATTGAGCACCTACGTCACAAAAGGAACCTACTGTCAAAATTTCAAGTTTCTAACTCCAGTGGTTTAGGCTGTGCGTTGATATATAAGTCACTCAGTCAGTCAGTCAGTTAGTCAGGACTTTGAATTATATATATATATATATATATATATATATAATTCAAAGCTCACTAAGGAAGGACTTTTCAAAATTCCACCCCGAAGGGGGTAAAATAGGGGTTGAAAGTTTGTATGAAAGTCCGTCATTTCTAAAGTTATATCCATGAAACTTGGTATATGAGCTACAGGTAAAAAAATTAGAAATACGTGTTTCACAGTTTCTGAAAATTCTAACCTCAAAGGGGTGAAATAGGGAATGAAAGTTTCTATAAAAGTACTTCATTTCTCAAGATATTTATCAAGTTATATCAACGAAACTTGGTATTTTGGCTTTCAGTAAAAAATTAGGAATTACGTGTGTCACAGTTTTTCAAAATTTTACTCCCATAGGATAAAAATAGGGGTTGAAACTTTGTAAGAAAATCTGTTATTTTTGAAGTTATAGCTTGGTATTTGGAATTTCGGTTTGAAATAAAGAAATTCGTGATTCACAGTTTTTGAACATTTTATCCCCAAGGATGTTAAATAGAGAGTTTGTCCTTCAATCGCGCCACAACAGAGCAACGGATCAACTTGATTTTTTGCATGAGTATACAATTGAGGACCTGGAGAGTGACATAGGCTACTATCAGAAAATTAAGGAGTACTTGTGGGGAAAAAACACGCGGACGAAGTCGCGGGCATCTGCTAGTTGTCAAATATTAATTTATTTTTACATTAAGCATAAAAATAATTTTGCACGCCAAACCTGGCAGGATATGTGGAATCTATGTATCTATTAACATCTATGTCAAAATATTGCATGTACCATATTCTGTCATACAATAAATGATTATGAATAAGAAAGTTGATGTTATTCTTTTCATTAATTTCCAGGCTAGTTGAACTTTTTGGAAAAGTATTGGATCTTGAGATAAAAGGCCTCAACGACATTTTCTTGAACTCCGTTTACTTCAACATACTTTTAGGCAGGCTCGACTGGGATATCGTTATGCCAGAAGTCAGCATATCCGTTGGTAAGTTTATTTTTAAATTATCCATACTAAAAATTATAAATGCGACACGCAATGTCTGTTTGCTACGCTTTCACGGCTTATAATTCAACTGTTTTGAGGTTTGCAACACAGATAGGATTGAGACTTGAAATTTAGAATACGATTTATAATATTCACCACAACACGTTACTAAAGGTTACTAGAAATGAATTCGTTAGAAGAATACATTTGTGTATCCAAGAAAATGGAGCCCATTTAGAGCAACTAGTTAGTTAGTTTACCATTTTTTGTAAATAATTTAATTAGTTTCAGATTTCATGGTTTTCATTTCATTTAATTTATCAAGTTTCTTAGAGAGATTTGATCCTTATAATTGATACTAACGATCGATGCAATAAAAGTACAGGTTGTAATTGTTACAGATTTTGTCGGTTCGATTCCCGGGCGTGGCAAGCGAATTTTCGAAAATCTTTGAATGCAGTTTTTTTTCTTTTCTAAAAAAAAAGGAATGTTTTCTTTGAGTAAAATTTTCTTTTACAGTATTAAGAGTACTTTCCCTTCAGGTGGCATTACAAAATTCCACCCATATCTAGGTACTGGTTGGGCCCTTTCATAGAAAAAAATTGGGCGTCCAACCTTTAGAGCACGCTCCTAACCTGTATAGCCCTGTCCTTGTCCCCGGCATAGCGCTGTGCCGCTTTTCAGACTAGATGGCGTTAGTAAAATAGGTCCACATTCTTTGTTTGACAGGGCCCGTCTATGTTAATTGAGATCGTTGCATAGGAAGGTGTAAAATCCGCTTCGTCGTCATCAACCGATAGATGTCCATTGCTGGGCATAGGCGTCTTGCAAGGTTTTTCTCATGCTGCGATCTTGCGCCGCCTGGATCCAGCAGATTCTTTATGATTCGTTTGATGTTGTCCGTCGACCCAACGTTGGGGTCTGCCAACGTGGGGGACTGCCAACGTGGGGATCTGCCAACGCGGGGGCCTGCCATCGTGGGGGTCTGCCAACTGCGCGTTCCAGTACGAGGTCGCCATTCCAGAACTATGGGACCCCAAAGTTTATCGGTTCTGCGAACTATGTGCTCCGTACATTGCAATGCCAGCCGGTCATACGTCGAGTCAGTTGCTTAGGTCTTCTGCGGATCTCCTCATTTTATAAAGTATCCTTGCTGTTAAAATTTTTAATTGCACGTGCATACGTCGTTACGTCACAGTCTTGTCCCCGTGTCAGTCAAAACGCACCTTAAAGGACGTCAGACGTGGGACAGCCTTTAGGGTGCGTGCATAATAAACGCATCGAAAGGCTTGATTTTAAAGTCACTAGGACTTTAAAATCAAGCCTTTCGAGTCAGTTTCGAGTCAATTTGGACGTAGAATTTTTTTAGTTTTAGAATTCAACACCTGCTGCTTCCTTTAGGTATACCTAATATTATTCCCATAATAACGCTTTATTATTTTCTAGGTAAATACGAAGTTGAAGGTCGCTACGGGGACTGGGGAGGAAAGGTTAAATTATCTGGCAGGTAACGATCAAATTATATACCTAATCTATCTATGACTATTTAGAAATGAAGGATACGACGTCAACGACGTTTCTCGGGCTGATTTCCACGTTTAATATTTTTATGAATATACATGTAGTCTGTCCGATTTTCATGTCTGTACAATACTAACTTCCAACCCCCATTTCACCCCCTTAGGGACGAATTTTCTCAAAACCGTTTCTTCCGAATTTCAAGTTTGTATGTTTTAAAGTTCCTGAGAGTCTGGTTCCTGGAGAAACCCAAATAAAGGGATCCTTATCGTATTCGGAACACCTACTTAAATAAAACAAATTAAAAATCAATAGATTTAATTAAATGCGTATTAAAAGTTTGTATTACAATACTAACAATGATTTTAAAATAATTAATAATAATTTTAATATTAGCTTCACATACACACATAATTTTTGTAAATCTAACAAAACCAACAATAACAAGTATAATAATAGTTGTAAAACCACGTAGGTATAGCTATAAGAAAACATTGTAACTTGATAAGGAATAAAGGCTTAGTAATAATAATAATAAATAGTTCCTGAGATATCGAGATTAGTGAGTGAGTGAGCGGCATTGCGCTTTTATATAAATAATTAAATAAATCTTTATTTGCCAAAACTGATTACAAAATTTTAATAGTCTGAAACCCCGCCTCCTGAGGTAGTAAAAACTGTGTTACAGGAGACAGTGTCTTCCCACTCTCTAAACAAACAATTCACAGTTGACAAATGAAAATGAAGATTTACAACTAAATATAATAATAGCAAAGACAACGATAATTCAACACGCAAAAAAATACAAAAATGAAATTAATAGATCCATTTAAGACAAACTAGAAAAAAAAACCAGTTAAAAGCAAATATTATGTGTTTGTGTGTGTGTATATACATAGAAGATTATTTTTATTGCAGTCTTGTCATCTCTAATAGTCGCCTGAGGGGTAATGCGCTTCTGCGTTTGGACCCTGGACCGTCAGTGTCGATCTTCAACATCAACGTCGACTCCGGCATTGAAAAGTTTGAGGTAACTTGGCACTAATTACACGACGACCGCCATCAAAACTTAATCTTGGATAGAGGCAGGCGTTACTTTGCGGAAGTCTTTTTTTTTATCCACTACAAGCTGGCCCTTGACTGCGATCTCACCTGATGGTAAGTGCTGATGCAGTCTAAGATGTTAGCGGGCTAACCTGTTAGGGGAATGACAGTTATATTAAACCCACACCCCATCGGTTTCTACACGGCATCGTACCGGAACGCTAAATCGCTTGGCGGCACGTCTTTGCCGGTAGGGTGGTAACTAGCCACGGCCGAAGCCTCCCACCAGGCCAGACCAGGGAAAATTCAGAAATTATAAATTCCCAAATTGACCCTGGTCTTGAACCCAAGACCTCCGCACGTTAAGGCAACAGGGCTACACACTGCGCCACGGAGGTCGTCAAGTCCATCATAATGAAGGAACCAGAAGTTTTACTCGCTATAATCCGCGACAAAAGAAAAATCTATGTGATACAGTGATTTTACACACTACACATAATTATATTGATTATATATTATATAGATTTTGTATTATATATTTATATATATTTTGATTGTTTATTGTATATAAAACTTGATGTATACTAATATTATAAATACGAAAGTTTGGATGTTGACGACCTCCGTGGCGCAGTGTTGCGTGCTGTTGGCGAGGTAGGAAATATTCTACTTTTTATCCCGGAAAATTTAGGAGTTCCCGCGGTAATAAACTTAATCCACGCGGACGAATTCGCGGGCATCACTAGTTCGCTATAATGCGCCAAAGCAGACAAATCAATGTGTTACAGCATGTAGCTTGCCCGTGTGGCTTGCGATATTCACCACCCAATAAGCCAGCAATTCACACCGGCATAACACCACACCACACAAATCTTCCAAATTATTCTCAACGTACGTTTGCTCCGGAGCATTCTCAGGAGATGTTGACTCGGCACGTTGACTTTTATTTTTCTTCTTTTCTCTTTATTCTTTTTATTTTACGAGATTTTAATATTTTCAGGCTGACCTTAAAGTGATTTGGCAATGCCGAGGTTGCCACAAACCTGAAGACCTTTCCGAGGACGCGAATGAGTTTATCAACGAGACATTGAACGATCTGCTCTTGTCCTACAAGGTAAATTCTCCCAACTTCATCGTATTTTTTTCATCGGGTTTTTAGAACGTAAGTTCTTTTTGGCAGGATAAATCGCGCGGGCATTCGAAAAATCGTACTTGACTCTGTCCCTCTCCCTCTAATATACATAGAGAGAGACAGAGAACCTGTATGTTATTGTTTTAGTTAGTGTTGAATACTTTAAACACTACTAAGAACTTCTCAGGTGGATCAGTCGAAGTTCAGGTTGCAGGTTCTAATCGAAATCGGTAATACAGTACACAGGTGCACTCTCTGTTCCTTCGATATCATAGTCCAATGGGATGGATAATCCGACACGAACGGAGATAGATCAGGCGCAGGAGCGACAGCTTTTCGTGTTCGCCGGGGCATGGGGCAGGCACAGCCAGCTTCCTAACTCCGGGCTATTGAGAATTTCTTGTCAGAAAACCCCAATACTTAATTATGACCCGACCCGGGACTCGAGCCCCAGACCTCATCAGCCGTAGTCGAACATGCTAACCACTAGACCAACAAGGCAGTTAAAGTAGGTACTTAAGTAGCATGTGGTAGGAGATACCTATGGACATTAGAAGGGCGTTCCATAACCATTTTAAACTATCGATTAAAGTAAAAAAGTGCGTCGAACTTTGATGACGTCACAATTCAAAATTTCATACAAAACCCCGTACTAGGCATGCGCTTTGATGTTTCAAAAAAAGTTGCTGATTTGACTAGTTGTCAAATACCGATATACCTAAATAGTCTATAGTTTTTAACACAAAACGTATGCAACTTGGCTAGGGGGCTGTTATTTGCGTACGAGTATGTTTAGAATGTTCTCATATGTTAATAACTCAAATCGTTTTATATTTCTTCCAGATTGAAATCGACACCGTCATTGCTGAAATCATCAGATACCTTGTCAACTGGTACTGGTGAACACGTTCAAATTCGAAGATTCATTATAACAATTACTGTAATTTTTGTTCTACGAGATAAGGTGTTGTTTTAAATAAAAATCTTTGAGTGAACTTTTTTTAATTGGTATCATTTTCCTTACTTCAACTTGAACTAAAGTCCTACAAACTTATCTGACCCGGTGACAGCTTCGCTTGTAGATATGAAAAAGAAAAAAAAATTGGAAGTCATAGGGACTGTCGATAGAAATGAAAACGAATATTTAAAATACTTTAAATATAAACCTAAGACATTAAAGTTTAATTACGAATGTAGTATATTATTTGTATTTAAGACCTTATGTATTCGTAACAACGCGAGCAGTGGGCAACGAGGTGACGGTGTCGGTCACGGTGTCGGTCACGCAATTCACAAGTTTACCCCCTACCAAAAAGTGCTCAACGCGCCAAAAAGAAGTTTCCACTTCAAAAAATTAACAGGCATAAAATTGGTTCCAATTTTACGGTTTTTAGATGCGATTGGTTTGACGGACTCTTATAGTAGACCCGCTTTAGCTTTATTTGGGTAGAACTCCTGAGAACTTGGAGGTTTAATTCGTAGAGCAAACTAATATATTTGTAATGTATTTGTATATCTACTAATTTTTATAAAATTACCTATTCCTAAACATGTTTTACATAAACAAAACATCCTTAAAAATAACTTATTAGAAACTGGTTGATGCCTACGACTTCATCCGCAAGGTTTAAGATAATTTTTTTAATTCTTAAAGTTCTTTAGGAACCCCTTAAATTTCCGGTATAAAAAGTAGCCCATTCACTCTCCAGGTCCTCAAATATACCCTTGCCAAAAATAACGTCGATCCGTTGCTCCGTTGCGGCTTGGTTGCAGGACAAACCAAGAAACAAACACACTTTCGCATTTATAACAACTTATTTAAGAAATTATAGGGCCCAACTTGCTGCAGGACTCTATAACCAAATTATTTTATTCTATGCTACTAAGATTAGATTATAAAAATACTACAGAAACCGGCTAGGGTAACCAACGATTTCAATTTACATAGACGGGCCCTGTCAGACAAAGAATGTGGACCTATTAGACTAACGCCATCTAGTCAGAAGCGGGACAGCGCTATGGCGGGGACAAGGACAGGTTTATACAGGTGTGGAGCGCGCTCTGCAAGTCGGACACCCAATTTTTTTATATGAAAGGGCACATTTAGTAAAGGTACCTACATATACATCGATGATGGCAACACTCTTGCAGAGTGCATGCAATTATAGCAAGTGAATTTCAGCTTTTCCATTCGAAAGTAATATTTTCAGCAATTCGACTTTTGACGGCCTCCGTGGCGCAGACCGCTGTTGTCTTAACGTGCAGAGGTCTCGGATTCTATCCCCGGCAGGGTCAATTTGGGATTTTATAATTTCTGAATTTTCCCTGGTCTGGCCTGGTGGGAGGCTTCGGCCGTGGCTAGTTACCACCCTACCGGCAAAGACGTGCCGCCAAGCGATTTAGCGTTTCGGTACGATGCCGTGTAGAAACCGAATAGGGGTAGGTATGAGTTTAATATAACTGCCATGCCCCTAACAGGTTAGCCCGCTACCATCTTAGACTGCATCATCATTTACCATCAGGTGCGATCGCAGTCAAGGGCTAGCTTGTAATGGATTAAAAACAAAACTGAGTATTATTGCTAGTGGACTATTGGCCTTAGACAAAGTGAACGATAATGAAATAAATAATTTTGATTTCGATTGTTTTTATCAATTAATACTCTATTGTCCGTGTGCAAGTACGATTTATAGCCGTAAATTAGTAATTGTTATTCGATTTATTAACGGTAAGCTTTTTATCTATTAATGAACTATTGATAGTCTAAAATTTTTATTTTTGTTTTAAATTCTTTATTGAACACTAGCTGACCCGGCGAACTTCGTACCGCCTTAGTATGCAAAATTAAATGTATATTTTTCAATATTTCTGAGAGATTTTCTTAATATTTTGTTCCGTAAGAACCTTCTCCTAATAATAACAAATACAACAAAAAAAGAATTAGTGAAATCGGTCCAGCCATTCACGCGTGATGCCGTGACCAAGGAAAACGGGTTTCATTTTTATATATATAGATAATAATTATATACATTACAATGCACAAAGGCGAACTTAATACCTAGAGGTATTCTCTTCCAGTTAACCCAAAAAAAGAGTCAAACTTTATAATATTTTTTATTTAATGCTCCGTTAGAAAACATTTTTGACGACCTCCGTGGCGCAGTCTGTAGTGCTGTTGCTTTAATGTGCGGAGGTCCTGGGTTCGATCCCCGGCAGGGTCAATTTGGGAATTTATAATTTCTGAATTTTCCCTGTTCTGGCCTGGTGGGAGGCTTCGGCCGTGGCTAGTTACCACCCTACCGGCAAAGACGTGCCGCCAAGCGATTTAGCGTTCCGGTACGATGCCGTGTAGAAACCGAAGGGGTATGGGTTTAATATAACTGCCATGCCCCTAACAGGCTAGCCCGCTACCATCTTAGACTGCATCATCACTTACCAAAAAAAAAGCTCCAGTAATAATATTAGATATATTATATAGAATGAATACGCGTATTTACCTATAAGTATATTATTTACTTATAAGTATTTTACCAGAGATGCCTAGCTCATATCGACAGTTTCATCGTTTCTAATTCAAACCTCTGGGATATGTAACCCTAACCAGCTTACAACTTTCAAGAAGTCCACTTTAATAAGTACTTTCGAAGGAAAAGGCTTATTCAAAGACTTCAGGCACTTACTAATATATTTCAGTGGGTTTATCTGGACAAGCACGCTCCACCTAGCGTTGCATCATAACTTGCCAGCAAGTTTAATTGCAGACAAACGCTACTCTATAAATAAATAAGTATGAATTGTTGAAATTCGCTAAAAATAAATAAATATCATACGAAATTAAAGTCAAATTTTATCATCATTTATTTATTTAACCCAAAACATACAATCTACATGACACAGTTATCAAAAGTAATACAATAAAGTTTTATATATCAATTCAAAATGTTTTTCATTAATATAATGAAATGAAACAAATGAAACTGTTTCAGAAAATTTCAGGTGACAAGATGCGTGCAGCACTACTTTTCGTCACCGCTCTAGGTTTCGTGACAGCGGGGCCCTTGGTTTCCGAGCAAAACCTTGATTTGGAACAAATAGAAACGGGTAAGTTCTATACTATTTTATGTCTTTACCTTTGGGAAGGCCTCCCTATTTGGGGGTCCGTGCACCAATTCCCAACTAATTAAGTAAATATTTTTAAAAAATGATATTAAATGTGCACATTTCATACCCTGTAAATGAGTTCGAAAGTTAAACTTCCCGGCCTAGGCCAGTAAAGAATGTATGTATTTTCATTACATATCATAAGTTTGAATTTGGAATCTTTCTTCCTGAATATCTTGTAATTTGTTATAATGTTCTTTGGCCTAAATAGTTTAAATTTGGAACTCTACCGTATAACGCGTTCAGCAATCATAGCGCAAGAAAAATTAAAAGTATAAATATAACTAATTTTACTTTTAATATTTCTTAAGTAGGTTGCTTTTTTATTTACTTTCTTTTAATAACATACATACATTCTTTACATAATATATTTAAAAAAAAGCCACTTGTTTCATGTTTTAGAAAAGCACTATACACACCTCGACCGGGAGAGCATTTCTGGTCTCGTATATGTATAGTCTAACTAACACTCGACCAGAAAACGCGTACTTCCCGGTCTCGCGATGTAATGTACTATAACTTGCTTCAACGTTGAAGGAAAATATCACGAGGACCAAGCATCCCTGCAAGACTTACATGATGTTCTCAGAGGTGTGTGAAGTCTGCCAATCCGGACTTGGCCAATGTGGTGGACTACGGCCAAGAGCCTTTTCATTTGGTTAAGACTCGAAGTTCGAATTTGGCCCTTTCTTTTCATCCGTATTTTGAATAGCACTTAAGTCTGAGTTTGACTACTCAAGAGAAATCGCTTGGCGGCACGTCTTTGACGGTAACTAGCCACGGCCGAAGCCTCCCACCTGGCCAGACCAGGGAAAATTCAGAAATTATAAATTCCTAAATTGACCCTGCCGGGGATCGAACCCGGGACCTCCGCACGTTAAGGCAACAGCGCTCAACACTGCGCCACGGAGGTCGTCAGCAATAAAAATCATTTGAATTTGAATTTGAGGAAGAAGAGTGAGGAATTAAACATAGTTCTTAGCAACCAACAATGTAAAAAGATAACAACATACCTAATAGGTACTTATTAAAATTCTTATATCAATCTCTATCTTTATTTTATCGACTTAAAAATGCAAATGACTATATTATTATTATGTACTGTACGTACTTATTAGCAAAGCAGTGTGCACAGAAATTTAATATTTACTACAGGTCCAGCCCCACTACAACTGCACGGCGCGGCGCGGCTCTTAGCGGCAAATATTCTTTGTTTGAGCTTGTATAGGGCTGCGCCCATTTAAACGATGCGGCCAGCAGATGCACTGCGCGACCCGGCTCCATAGAAACTCATACAAATAATATTAGCCACAATCAATAAATTATTTTAGGTGAGCGACAAAAGCGAAGCCACACGACGCAACACGATCCGACGCCATAGAAAATGACGTTACGTCTATGTTGTCGCGTAGATACGTCTGACCCGCCCCCGCTCCCTGTGTGTTTTCAGTTTTGCCCTTAAGGCGAGTCACCTCAGCTCAGCGGTGAAAACTGGTTTGCTAGATCAAATGTTTTCGGTATTTACTATTAAATAACGGTCTTACAAAAAATATCCGATACACTTAAAGATATTGTCTAAAGAATGTGCTAATTTGTTACACGATAGGATGTACTTTACTCGATCAAAAAAAATCTTGAAACAGGCTAAATTAAAAGTTTAAAACGATTTTTTTATTAATAAAATTTTCGACTTTGCTCATCATTTTTATATGGATAAATTCCTTTTGAAGTATTAATGAGAACCTGCTAAACTTTATTTCAAACTGAAGTCCTATATTTATTTAATTCAAATTAATCCCAGAACTTGAACGTTGCCAAGCGGTTTCAGAATATACCGCGCTGCCCGCTTCCCCGCCAGTCTCTACGAGAAACGTACCGCGAGACGCGCGGGCGGCACCCCACACCTCACCTCCTAAAATCTTGCAGGTGACTCGCCTTAAAGCTACAAGATTACGAGCCGCGCCGCTACGTGCATCTCAAATGGAGCTAGAGCTTGCCACGTTGAGTTCATGTTGATACCGAGAAAGAACGCAGTTCCTTTTTTCACAGTTTGTTATAAATTACATAGATACAGATAACTCGAAACTTACTTGCTGCACTTCGAATCCAATCGACGACGTCACATCATCACATTGGTCTGCACTTTATTTTTATCCACTACAAGTTAGCTCTTTAGTGCGATCTCACCTGATGGTAAGTGATGATGCACTCTAAGATGGTAGCGGGCTAACCAGTCAGGGGCATGGCAGTTATATTTTCAATGCATACCCCTATTCGGTTTCTACACGGCATCATACTGGAATGCTAAATCGCTTGGCGGCACGTCTTTACCGGTAAGGTGGTAACTAGCCACAGCCGAAGCCTCCCACTAGGCCTGACCAGGGAAAATTCAGAAATTATAAATTCCCAAACTACCCTACCGGGGATTGAACCCGGGACCGCACGTTAAGACAACAGCGCTAACAGTTGCGTGCGGGCATAGACATACTGAAAACCTCGCGAATACGTCAGTGTGCTATAGTTGTTAAAGAGGTAGTTGTCTTCAAATCAAGAGTGAATAGGCATCTTCTAGGCAAGCGCACTCCATCGAAAGCTGCACCACTACTTCCAGCAAGTCTGATTTCAGCCAAGCGGTAGTCTATAATATAAAAAAAAAAGTGACAAATAATTGAGGCAACAATTTCCACATAAAACGACTGGATACGATTATTTATTTATTTTTATACCTAATTAAATTTTCAAAAAAAAATAACAATGTAGAGGAATCGTCTAGTAATAGTTTAAGTCTTATAAATACAGATAATTGATGAATATGATTCATGAAATCAGCTGATATGATTACCAAGAAAAATTAAAATCAAAAGCGAAGATAACGATATTATGATAATAATTTAAAGATAACCAAAGTAGGTATTTGTTGATTATAGGGTATGTACTTCTGTTTGGCGTGATTTGATAAAATATAGGGACGGCACCAACGGCTATGTTTTTGATATCGTGGCAGGTCCCGGGCTTGATTCCCGGCAGAGGCAATTTTGAGATTTTTATTTATTGATTTTGATCTGTTGATGGACTCTGATCGGAGACTTGGACCACTTCTAGTTATCACCCATTTTTTCAAGTGCTTTAGCGTTCTGGGACTTCGTCCGCGTACCTAAGTATCGAGGTCCGTCGGATTTCATCTGTATAGTTGGCGCCAAATAAATAGTCGTATCTGAAAATAGTCATATCTATGAAAAAAAAATACAAAATCCGGAACTCCATAATTTTTCGGGATAAATATGTAGCCTCAGTCAGCCTTCCCCGGGATGTAACCTACATCTATACCAAATTTCATTAAAATCGGTTGAAAAGATGGGCCGTTAGAGCATAGCAGACAGACAGATAGACAGATAGACACACTTTCGCATTTTGTCACTTTGTATGAGAACTGCATAAACAAGCACTCGCACCTCAGTTCAGAGGCGACTATTTGATTGGCGCCAACTACTTTGATATGCCGGGAGTAACCGACTTCCAAAAAAGGAGGAGGTTCTCAATTCGGCGTGTATTTTTTTAAATGTGTGTCGGTGCATATCTCCGAGGTTTCTGAACCGATTTGATTTTTTTTCCTTCAGTCGTTAGAGGAAGCTCTCGAAATAAACAATTAAGGGGTTTTTAGCCGGTAGGAGTCCGGCACTATCCGGTCCAGACTGGATGTCCATGAGAATTTTCCCCTCCTACAACAAAAAAAAAAAAAAAAAAAGGAAGCTCTCGAGATGGTCCAATAAAAAATCCTCAACCCTGACACTAACAAGTTAAAAATAAAAATTCTTTCCAAAAAACCGAAAAAAAAAAAAAATTTTGATTTGTACCCACTATGTTGAAGTCGGGCGGGTGTAACAAGGATAAGCAAAGTTGACGCATCAGGCTCGCCCGACTTCAATGAAGCATAATATAATGTATTAAATTTTACAGCGGTTGGCGCAAGGAATAGACTAATAGAGTCCGCCATTTTGGATTTATTGGAGAGACTCAGGGAGGTGATGGTCAGTGGCACCGACACGATCCCATCACTGGACCCCCTCGTGGTGGGACGAATCCACTTGGACGATCAAACCCTACCTATACCAGGGTAAGTTGCCAAAATTAAAAAAAAAACCCGACATAAAAAACCTATTAGATTATTATTACCGATTCATTGAAACCATTCCAATGTGGCTAAACATCAGACCTCTACTGTAAAGTGACAAGGAGTTGCACAAACTAGCGCGATAGGAAAAAACATCGTTCTCCTCCGATTGTCTGGTCCCTAGTATCGTTCGCGTCTAAATGACCCTTTTGTTTTTTATTAAACACGATAGTAAATAGTTTTAAATCCCTTGAATACATTATCATTTAGGTATCAGCCACATAGGCTATTTTTTATTTAAAAAAAATAAAAATCCGTTGTGTGAGCTTCCGTTGACAAAAAAAGCGGAAGTACGTGGGAACCCAACGCATTATTATCCCAACAAAACTCCTACCATTACTTGATTAATGGAAAGGTGTCACGACCCTCTGTAATGAGGAATACGACGCAGAGAGAGAGAGAGAGCGAGCTTCCATGGCGTGCGCTGCGTAAATAGTTAAAGTTACACGAAAACAATGTATCGTGGAATAGTTCCTCTCAAAAAGTTTTAAAAAGTCCGCGATAGCATACTTAATCGTATTATATTATTACCTATTACCTATCTTTCAGAGTTGAATCACAATAACCATTATTATGATTTTAAAATTTGGTTTTAAACAATTCTTTACCTACAATCTACATGCGAAGGTGTTTATACCCAAGCAGTACCTTGCTAGTGTCTTCACAGTAGCATGTTTGCAGGGCATTCATCACTTTAAATGACATGATCGTGAGAGGCATCAGCACATTCGAAGTTAAGGATCTCCGGTTTAGTACGAGTATACTGCGACAGAGAATGGACTTCGATATAGTGATACCAGCAATTAATGTTGACACAAGTAAGGGTTGTTTCTTTTTTCTTATCTTCTTTATGGTAGGGTGGTAACTAGCCACGGCCAAAGCCTCCCACCAGGCCAGACCAGGGAAAGTTCAGAAATTATAAATTCCCAAATTGACCCTGCTGGGATCCTGGGACCTCTGCACGTTAAGACAACAGCGCTCAACACTGCGCCACGGAGGTCGTCAAACATAAAATGAGGTCCTTGGGACATACGAATTTATTAAACGACAAGTACTAAAATTCTACATCAATGTAAACGACAGTAGCGAGTGGTTCAAACGTATCTGATAATTTTCATTAGTTTAGGATGAATTTTGGAATCATCTTAATAGAAATGGAGCAAACTGAAAACCAGCGCTGGGCATTTTTGCCAATGCTTGACAATTTTTTTTGTCCACTACATGCTAGCCCTTGACTGCGATCACACCTGATGGTAAGTGATGATGCAGTCTAAGATGGTGGCGGGCTAACCTGTTAGGGGCATGGCAGTTATATTACACCCATACCACTATGGTTTCTACACGGCATCGTACCGGAACGCTAAATCGCTTGGCGGCACGTCTTTGCCGGTAGGGTGGTAACTAGCCACGGCCGAAGCCTCCAACCAGGCCAGATCAGGAAAAATTCAGAAATTATAAATTACTAAATTGACCCTGCTGGGGATCGAACCCGGGACCTCTGCACGTTAAGGCAACAGGGCTACACACTGCACCACGGAGGTCGTCAAAATGAAAAATTCTGAGATTGCTTCCGATTGTTTATTTTTAGTTTATAATTGGGTCTTAAGATGTATTTGTATTACTAGATGATGCCCACGACTTCCTCCGCGTGGAATAATTTTTTTTATTCCCGCGGAAACTCTTTCATTTTCCGGGATAAGTCCTTCCCCGGGATACAAACTATCCTTAAACCAAATTTCATCAAAATCAGTTGAACAGATGGGCCGTGAACGCGTAGCAGACAGACAGACACTTTCGCATTTATAATATTAGTATGTATTTGTGAACGAAATAGACCCGGCTGAGTTTGCTAAGCGCGCTTCGGAACAGGGCGCTTAAGGAACCCTCGTACCGTAGTTAATTATCACCATCACGTCAGAGTAGAGGGAGACCAAAGAAAAGATGGATGGATTGTGTGAAGAGGATATGCGTATAAAAGGATTGACGGATAACAGAAGTGAGTGAAAGAAGAAAACATGTAGTGCCGACCCCACATAGCGTGGGACAAGGACAGGAAGAAGAAGAAGACGTCACATATTTCATTGACGTTTTACAATTGGGTATTTGACTATACTAGTGAAATAAATTATTTTACAGTGATTATTAAATAAAGGATTTCCCAAAAGTCGTAATATCCACGTCCCCTGATAGTTTTATTTTGAACAACCATTTTAAACTATCGATTAAAGTAAAAAAAGTGCGTCGAACTTGGATGACGTCACAACTTAAAATTTCATACAAAATCCATACTAAGCACGCGTTTTGACGTTTGAAAAAAAAGTTGCTGATTTGACTAGTTGTCAAATACCCAATTATTACATTATTGTAAGGATAAGAATTTGATAATAGATATTAATATATTTACTTCCGATTTTGATTGATAGATTTTGAATAAAACTCCATAGTTGCTAAGCAAGCTTAGATTTAATTTAGCTTGCTTGTTCTTTTCGGTAAAAACATGGTAGAAACATAGATAGAGCTCTTCGATTATTAGATTTACTCCACGATTCGAAAGATATTGTAAAATATGGTTTTTTAGAAAGATTTATATATTTTTTGTGTGCAATTCACACACGGCAGAAATGAAACTTGAAAAGTAGCCTACGAGAGAATGAGATAAATATAACTTGTATTACATCTCATTCTCTCGCGGGCTAAATTAATATGTTTGTCTCTTTTTACCGTCGCTTTTTAGTTTCATCGAATTTTAAAATTCACTTAAATTAAAGAAGTTTCACTTCAATAAACATTTAATTAAAGAAGTTTCACTTCAATAAACATCTGTTATATAATCTAAATCCCTAACGAGCTCCTTATTCTTTTTATCACACGATGTAATTAATCAAAAATACCTTCTATTTTAGGCAGCTATGCTCTATTTTTGAGAGTTTTCGGTGGCGATATTTATGGACAAGGTGACATGAAGTAAGTACCTAATAGATGCTTTCTACCTACTATGGCTTTTTAAAATTAGGTTAACGATTCAATTACATTATTATTAACTATAGGCCTTTTTCGTAAAAGCTGCATCTAGTTAGTATCTACTAGTTTATAAATTCTGAATTTTCACTGGTCTGGTCTGGTGGGAGGCTTCGGCCGTGGCTAGTTACTACCCTACCGGCAAGGACGTGCCGCCAAGAGATTTAGCGTTCCGGTACGATGCCGTGTAGAAACCGAAGGGGGTATGGGTTTAATATAACTGCCATGCCCCTAACAGGTTAGCCCGCTATCATCTTAGACTGCATCATCACTTACCATCAGGTGAGATCGCAGTCAAGGGCTAGCTTGTAGTGGATAAAAAAAAACTCAAATGTTGTGACGTATTAGGACTAAAGATTATAATATTAGATGTTTTTATACGACTGCCTGAAAAAAGGAGTAAGTATATTGTTTTCAGGGTTCATGTATGTATGTGAGTTTCTATATTCCACCTTAACTTCTATACACCTGAACCGATTTTGATAAATGAGGTATCGTTAGAATCCCTAGCTTACTATTAAAAAAAATTTGATGGGGTGACCATTGTTCCGCATTAAAGACTAAAGTTGAAAAAATAAATTCGAAAATAAAATTAGAAAAATAAAATAAAACAAGTAATAAAATTAAAAATTTTAAAAACCCACGACGAACTGCAGAGCTCCATTGAAACAACAATTAGAACTTAGCAAAAGTATATACATATAAAAAACTCTTATCTCTCTTTATATATACTTTTGCTAAGTTCTAATTGTTGTTTCAATGGAGCTCTGCAGTCCAAATACGACTGGTTACGATGAGAACTTAAGGAGTTCCCATGGCTCCATCATGAGACCCTGGACAGCATCTTGGTACAAAGCACTTGTCAAGACAAATCAAAAGAGTCCAAATACGACGGGTTTACGATGAGAACTTAAGGAGTTCCCATGACCACTTCCTGGCTGCATCATGAGACCCTGGGCAGCATCTAGGTACAAAGTGCTAGTCAAGACAAATCAAAAGAGTTCAAACACGACGGGTTTACGATAAGAACTTAAGGAGGTCCTATGACCACCTCCTGGCTCCATCATGAGACCCTGAGCAGCGTCTAGGTAGAAAATGCTAGTCAAGACAAATCAAAAGAGTCTAAACACGATGGGTTTACAATGCGAACTTAAGGAGTTCCTATGACCACTTTCCAAATCACGATTGCAGCTCAGCTTGATTGTCTATGGTCCAAAAACCTGGAACCTTCTCACAAGCTATACATATCTAATGCAAAAAATCGCATCTCAATCGGCCCAGTACTTTTTGAGAAAAATGCTAACATATTGAAAAATTAAAATCATAGACTACAGCTCAGCTTGGTTGTCTATGGTCCTAAAATATATCTAAAAACCTTCTCACAAGCTATACATATCTAATGCAAAAAACCGCATCTCAATAGGCCCAGTACTTTTTGAGAAAAATGGTAACATATTGAAAAATTAAAATCATAGACTACAGCTCAACTTGGTTGTCTATGGTCCTAAAATATATCCAAGAACCTTCTCACAAGCTATACATATCTAATGCAAAAAACCGCATATTAATCGGTCCAGTAGTTTTCCAGGAAAACGGTTACAAAAAAATGCACAAACAAACATACAAACAAACAAACACACAACCTCTTAGGGCAAACACATATACCGTCTCCGTTTCGTCGAGGGTAAATAAATTCATCATCTAGAAAATGATGAGTAGATTCCAATATAAAACTATAGTACAATATCCAATGATTCAAAAAAAAATAACTTTTTAGTTCGTTTTTTGGCAGGGCAGTCGTGTTTTTTAATTTTTAAATTATTACTTGTTATTAGACGATTCGTTTCGATTCGATTATATAGATATAGACGATTCTCGTCTCGTAAAATTTTCAAATAACAACTATTCTTAAGAAGTGTCACTTCATAACTCAACTAACCATTGGGTAAAAATTGTGTA
This sequence comes from Erebia aethiops, assembly GCA_923060345.2. Lineage (NCBI taxonomy): Eukaryota > Metazoa > Arthropoda > Insecta > Lepidoptera > Nymphalidae > Erebia > Erebia aethiops. The sequence goes on along the minus strand of OV281084.1, from coordinate 26,184,287 downwards.
CAGATTATTATTTGCTATTTTAAGTTTATTGTAGTTTTAAATCATGCTTCTAATATTATTATATCTGTTTTTAGATTAACTATAACAAACGTCAGAGTTAAAGGCCACGTCACAGTCAGAGTTCGTCTTAATAATGGAGTATTTGTCACGATTACCGACTGTCGAATCAGCTTTAATATTGATGCTTTTAAGGTAAGTTTAACATAAGTTTGCAAAAGTTGTAAGATACACTATCGGTAAGAAAATAAATAAAGCTTCGTCATTTTTTAGTACCTAGTCTTACTCGTTGCCTTGGGTGAGTAATGAAAGCGACGTGACGGCACATGACACGACACGACTCCATAGAAAGTAACAAACTTATCCGGGGGCATGCTAGCATCGCTTAAAGCAGTTTTATTTTAATATTGTTGACTTTTGTGTTTTAGAATTATAATCCTTATTTTATTTACGTCAAGGTACGTGACATAAAGTTGATATTTTCAAATACTGATTTTGTCAAAATCTGAATAGATCAGCTGGTGAACGCGTAGCAGACAGACAAACACACCGAAAGGCAGAAACAATTTCGCATTTATGTTATTAATAGTAGAAATTCTCAGTTCTAGCCTGGAGTTAGGAAGTTGGCGGTGCTACTATCACTGACATGATAATAGTCGTTAGAGTCCGCTAGCCCGCATTGGAGCAGCGTGGTGGGTCTAAGCTCTAATTCCCTCTCTCCTGTGAGACTGGAGGCCTGTGCCCAGCTGTGCAGGTGGTGATGGTGGTGCATTAGTAGCATTTGCAGCTTTACTAAGTTAGGATAGTTCTTTTCTAAGAATACTTAAATCATATTTCAGCCCGTAATCACTGGAATGTTTGACGACGAAGCCAGCAGTGAATTTGTGTCTAGATTCTTGAGTAATTTGATACCCGAACTGTTGAACTTTTTCGAGGTAAGCCTTCTAATCCTAAGCCATAAGTAATCTAAAATCTGAATTAAATCAATCTCTCTGTAAAATAAGCTTAGTACCAAATATGACATTTTGGGGTTCATATTATAATGTATGTTTTGTTGAAGTTCATTTCTATTCCAACCTTGATACAAAACTACATGCATAGCTTACTGCGTTCAGATTATGCCGCACAAACATAATCTGTCCGATTTTTTTACCATAATTTAACCACATTAGGTTCAAACCATTACAATAGGGATGATGACAACTCAATCAAATCAGCAACTCTTTACAAACTTAAAAACGCACTTCTAGTATGCAAGTTGTATGAAAATCACAATAGTGACGTCATCAAATTTCAACGCGCTTTTTTTCTTTAATCTATATTTTAAAATGGTTATCAAAATTAAAACTAACCGAGGATGTGAATTTTAGATCTTTTGGAAAATCCTCTATTTAATAATCAGTTAGAAATAATTTATTTTTGTTATTGGCATCATCCCTATTTAAAACAACTTTTAACTCAGATTATTTACATAAATTGTCACCAATGTCAAATTATTTATGTAAGTTTCACTTTGTAAGCCATCTTGTTTGCTTATTCTATATGGAATTTTGAGGTCGACTGTACAGTTTTAAAAATAGTCTCAAAGAATATTTCCTTAACCAAGATGTGCCATTTTAACTATATTATATTTCTATCGTATTTAATTACTGTGCTTATGTAATATTATTCATATAATATGTAGATATAATTTATGTATGTTTATGTATAATATATATTGTTATCTATATTTATTTATTTTATTTATATGCAATGTAACAATATATAATACGTCTAGTATGTTTTATATTATTTGCTCACCCACTAATATTAACGTGTATTCTATTGTGCCACAATACCCTACAAATCTTGCTCTATCCTCTCACCAAAGGTTGCCTGGTAGATTACTCAATAAGCAATAAGGCCGCCTTTGCATATCTAGTTATAGTTAGAAAGAAAGAAGAAGTTATAGTTAACTTTGTATTTTTTTCTTTTATGTGTGCAATAAAGTATTTAAATCTATCTACATCAGACTAGTATCAAGGTTAGACTAGGTTATCTATTGTGCTATCTAATACTACTGTCGACTTTTCCAAGGGATTTTCGTGACTTAAAACCATTATTTTTCAGGAATCAATCACGAACTTTTTGAGCGCCACTGTGCAACTCATCGGTAATCATATTCTGGATGGATTAGACTTGGGAAATTTGCTTCCGTTCGGAACGGTGGCTCCATAAGAAAAGTAACCTTACGACCACGGTCTTATTATATTTAACCTACCAATACGACCTAAAGTACCTTAAAGTGTCCTTATAAGTATGGAGCGTAGAAGATAAGGAGTAACATCTTTGTATAAAACAAGTGCGAGTCGGACTCGCGCACGAAGGGTTCCGTACCATTATTAATAAATAATTACCTTTGTTAATGAACCGCAAGACTAACTTTGTTTGTAGAGGTTTATTGTTAATATCAAAAAACTATGCTAGTTAGAGCATTGGCTATAGTTTTCCTGTAAAATATACGTAAATTCCTATTGACCATAATTATTTCAAATTTTTCGATTGGTAAACTCCGGAGATGAGGGGGGGGGAACGGTATTTTTTGAGACATTTTCCCCGATAAATCAAAAACTATCATAACTAAAAATAATTAAAAATCTGTTTTAGAATTTACAAAGTAAACCCTTTCATATGATACCCCACACCGTACAGTTATCTCACTTTTAAATTTCAACCCTCCGATTTCCCCCCTTTTTAAATAAGAACAAAAATAATTTCCAATTTTTTTTAATTCCAGTGTCTTTGGGCCACTAATATACACAACTATTCCAAATTTCATGTGGATAGCTTCGGTAGTTACTGAAATAATCGAGTGTGACGGACGGACAGACGGACAGAAAGACGGAGAAAGTCGCACCATAAGGGTTCCATTTTACCATTTTGGTACGGAACCCTAAAAAGTGTCCGTCGAAATGCATCACATTGAGGGCGCCGCATCAAGGTAAATTTAAAAGGAAGCGCCAAATATTATTAGAGTAGGTAGGAGAAATACACAAGGAAAGAAAACATTCATCATTATTTTGTACAACGTAAGTTGTTGAAATTTTCAATAATTAACTATTTTAGTCGAAAATAAATTAAATTTCTTATACATACTTCACTTCAATGTACATTCATACCATGCGCTTTGCTACACCACCGCCACTGCGGAAGGTTTTTGAACTGTTATTACTAACAACCACTGGACACTTTTTCAACTTTTCTCCCATAAGAGATGTTACTCCTTGCCTCTACACTCCATACCTTAAAGGTACTGTTGCTACTGACGAAACTCCAATCCGCCAAAAATTACCATTGTAGTCAAAACAGCAACTCTTTATCAAACGTTAAAAACAAGCTATAAATATGGGAGTTATTAAATATATACTAATTGACGTCATCAAAATTCGACGAGTTCCTTTACTATGATTAATAGCTTTAAATGGTAATTAAAAACAATACAGATCACGTGTATCTTGTCTTTTGTAATAAATAAATAATATAATAAAAATAAAAATCTTTCTTTTCTTTTCAAATAATTACAAAAACTAATTTATTATTAAACACCCTTGTTTGAGCAAATTGTTTTTTATACCTATTTCGTAATTTGTTATTCTTACAAGTTAGATGGTACCTAATTTATTATTTTTTATAAAATTTTATTGTTTTAACATTTTAATGTACCTATTTCAATTCGATATATTATCATTAATATTAGCTATTTATAAGGATTAATTTAACCTATTTCTTCTATTACCTTGACCATATCAATAAACACTAAAATGTATAACCGCATTAATATGTAAAATGTATTCGCATGGGCGGGGTCGACATTGTCTTGTCGAACGAGATTAAGCTACTGGGGGTCATAATAGACCGAAAACTCACATTCAACGCCCACGTTACGAGTGTCTGCAGACGCGCAGTTGCCTTTTACCACCAGTTGGCACGAGCAGCCAAGGTCAGCTGGGGTCTCCACCCCGAGGTAATACGCACTATTTACATAGCGGTGGTAGAACCGGTGATCCTGTACGCCGCCGGCGTATGGGCGCCTGCCGTGGATAAGCTCGGGATCCGGAAACGGCTGAACGTGGTCCAGCGAGGCTTCGCACAGAAGCTTTGTAGGGCATACCGCACTGTCTCCCTGAACTCAGCTCTGTTGCTCGCTGGGATACTCCCTCTCGACATCCGCGTCCGCGAAGCCGCGGAGCTGTATGAGGCGAGGAGGGGGGTACCCCAGCGAGAGATAGGGGATCGGGAGGTAGAGCGGGTGTCCTCGGCTCTGCGGTCTCCGCATCCCGCCAATCATGTCGACCTTGAGTTCAAGTGTCTGGTAGACCAGGAGCAACTCACGGCCAACAATGGCCATGACTTTAACATCTACACGGACGGCAGCAAGATTGAGGGCAAAGTGGGTGCTGCGCTATCCATATGGAGTGGCGGTGCCGAAACCAAAACCCTCAAGCTTGCTTTGCCGTCCTATTGCACGGTCTACCAGGCGGAACTTCTGGCGATATGCCGGGCGGCGCGGATGGCCGTAGAAAAATTGACCGGATCAGTCGGAATTTATTCCGACTCATTGTCGGCACTGCAAACGATACAAAATCCCAAGGCTCTCCATCCCCTGGCCGTAGAGGCGCGAGGGTTTCTGCGTGACGCTTTGCTCCAGAGCAAACGTATAAGCTTGTTCTGGATCAAAGCCCACGCAGGACTGGAGGGGAACGAGCGTGCCGACCATCTGGCCAAGGAGGCTGCGCTGAAGTTAAAACGCCAATTTGACTACGACAGCTGTCCCGTTTCATTCGTCAAGCGGAGCATTCGCATGCGATCGCTTGACGAGTGGAACGACCGGTACCGAACTGGTGAAACGGCCGGCGTCACCAGGAAATTCTTTCCTGATGCGGTGGCGGCGTACCGAATCATAGGTAAAATTGAGGTGAACAGACTCGTCACCCAGGTATTGACGGGGCACGGCGGATTCTCCGAGTACTTGCATCGCTTCAAGTGCAAGGAAAGTCCATCGTGCGTCTGCGACCCCGGGGAGTCCGAGTCTGTTTTCCATCTCCTACTAGACTGTCCTGTCCATATGTACGATCGCATAAAAGTGGAGCATCAACTGGGTACTAAGTTATCAATGCAAAATATAGCTGAGATTGTAAGTGACAATAAAAATAGAGCCGTATTCTTAGATTTTTGTAAATATATATGTATAATAGCAAATAAAAGAAATAGCAAGTAAGGTATGTTGGATAGATATAGTTATATATTTTTAACCAGCATAGAAAAATTTGAATGTAACTAAGATAGGTTCTTTAGAATAAATAATTAGATAATAATTAGCAATAGTATATTGTACAGTTATTAATCTTGTGTATAAAAATTGTTTACGTAATTAGATATAAGAATAATGTATAACTGGTAATCTCGAGTACTAAAAATGCTTAGGTAACTAGATATAACAACTATGTATCACAGTTAAATAAAATAAATAAAAGTGTAGAATAAACCCCAATAAAAATAAAAAAAATAAAAACAATCAGCAAATAGGAAGGGAACCCACCCATAGTGTGAAAGATGATGTATGAATGAAAGATTTAGTATGAAGAATAAAAGTACGAGAGGCATACGAGCGAGAAATAGTATGAAAGAGAAGACAAACATAGAAAGCAACCACAGTCTCTAATCATGTTAGAGGGATAGTATAAAAAAAAGAAAAAAAAAAAAAAAAAAAAAAAAAAAAAAAAAAAAAAAAAAAAAAAAAAAAAAAAAAATGTATAACCGACTTCCAAAGCCGTTGTGAAGTAAATTATAATTTTGGTTTCTACACACTATAATATAATTATAATGAAGTCAAAATTTCGGTGACATCGATTTACACATTGAGTTATTGAGCCGGATTGAGAACCTGCTCCTCTTTGGAAGTTGGTTAAAAATTGACACAACTCTATATTGGGATCACCTATAGTCTAACAAATTTGTCTGACCTGGGTGACAGCGTCGCTAGTGTCTATGTAAAATGAAATGAAAACAAAAACTAAACAGGCATAAAAATTAGTTCCAATTTTGGTCACCGGGTCACATAATTTTGTAGGTTTGTACTTTTGCATCATAGACTAGGTACTTTCTATCTTAAAAAATTAAAGAGTTCAAAAAGGAGTTTTATATAAAACAGGTTGATGCCGCAGTCGCAGGCATCAACTAGTTTATTACATTCACGGTTTCTGTGTTGTTCTGAAAGATATTATAGGTAGGTATTTAATACTCTGAGTAATAAGCCACCGTTTATGTATGCCATTAACAAATATGAAATAGTATATTATTTTAAAGATGTAATAAAGATGTTACTTTACCTTGCAAAGTGACATCTTTACTAAACTTACTAATACTAATTTAAGCTACCTTCCTGGCATTAAGATAAGTAGTTCCTGATTTGACGAGGGTTCCGGGTTCAAGCAGCAGTAGCGTTCGAAGGTTTATTTCTCTGAAATACGTGCTAACATTAGCCGTTGCGTATAGATGGCGCTATGGGGTTTTGATAAAAAGGGTTCCGTTTACTACTTTTTTTTGGCTTGAAATCAGTTTTTAAAAATCCCTGTGTGAGCTCTTTGCTTTTGCCTATGCAACCTATCTCTGTACAAAGTTTCATCGAAATCGGTTAAAAAGATGGCCCGCCAAAGGCTACTTAAGTTTCTACTTTATTTAATAGCTAGATGATGCCTGCGACTTCGTCCGCGTGGATTAGGTTTTTTAATTCCCACGGTAGCCCCTTGATTTTCCGGGATAAAATCCAAGACAGACAGACAGACAGACTTTCGCATTTATAATAGGTATTAGTATGGATGATCAGCCAGCCTTTTGGCAATCATACTAAGAGGCTCCAGCCTGAGTCCTGGTTTGGGCAATGCGTTGCCCAAACCGGGACTCAAACCGGAGCCTCTTAAAAGATAAACGATTTCACGTAGGGCTACTTGTGTTATTAGATGTCAAGACGAAGTTCGGAAAACCGTTCTAATGAGAAGAGCCGGCAAGAAACTCTAGAAACTAATCTAGCCACTGGTCCAACATGGCCGACACAAACAAATAATAAACTTCGCAATGTTAATCGAAAGATGCTTTATTACAAACAGCTAGGCTGGGGTATAAAATCAAATTTCGCCAGCACCGTAAATCCAACCATTACGTGTTTATGGACATTTTGAGCGCTCAAACTTTGATTACGTTATGGTTTCACCATGACATCGTACCGTACGATAAATCTTTGGAGGCAGGGTAGGGTAGTTACTAACCACGGCCAAGCCGAGCGTAGCGGGGGATTCTTTAGTAGAATCCTGAACGTAGCGAGGGATTCAAAGTACGTCGCCGAGCCAAAACATTTTGTATCACTCTACTTTTCTTCACCCTGTGTGAGAAAATAAAAGGCGCCTCAAATTTTATTGTTATATTATTATTTAATAAAACATAGAGTAATTCTATACTTTCACTGTCACTTGAACAACTCATTTTTCAAAATAAAAGCATGAAAGAATGAATTTTTAACAAGCCGTGAAAATTGACGAAAACACGGGCGTTTTTAATTTGGTTTCTTTTTTTTTATTCAGCCGGCAGTGCGACTATTATTAGGCCGTCGTACCAGCCAGAATTTATTCAAACAATATTTGCGTTTGATTTCTTTGGCGCTGAGCACTAAGATGTTCCAAATTCAAAAAGTGCGCGGCAAAGATAATTGCGGCGCACTTTTTGAAATAAAGAGGATTAAAAACTCATTTCTGTCCGCTAAAAGTTTCTTATACAAAACACCACCTTTGGGTGCACTTAAAGGCGAACCAAGTCGTCCTTTTCGAATACATGGGATGAAAAATACATTGTTGTGGGCTCGCACAGACCAGGACGCGTTTGGTACCCCCTCGTAGCTTTAGTTTTAAGATATACCGTTGTTAATTGTCACCATCACATCTTATACTTTGTATACTTGACATTAATTAATTGTAGGTACTCTGTGAGTACCAACTTTGAATAAATAGATTTTGACTTTGACTTTGACTTCGAAAATGACAAATTTGTATGGAAGCAATCTTTTTTGGGTCCAGCGCCCCACAGGATAGTATGATAACTTACACTACTGTATCCTCGTAGCTTTAGTTTTAAGATATACCGTTGTTAATTGTCACCATCACATCTTATACTTTGTATACTTGACATTAATTAATTGTAGGTACTCTGTGAGTACCAACTTTGAATAAATAGATTTAGACTTTGACTTTGACTTCGAAAATGACAAAGTTGTATGGAAGCAATCTTCTTTGGGTCCAGCGCCCCACAGGATAGTATGATAACTTACACTACTGTATTTAATTTATATACCTCCTATTGCATGCGTTTAAAAAAAAAAGATCAACTGCTGTGTCTCTTGCTTTTCTCAGCTCTTCTCTCACTCAGCAGAATTGTTTTCCAAACCGGTGCAGTACGCTTACTCTGAGTTTTTACATTGCAAATTCGATTGACGTAGTGAGCGTTCACTCACATTAACGTCAAAGTAAAATGGACCCAAAAGCTTCAGAGCAAAAGCTTTAAAGTCACAAATTCAGCGTTTGGAGCGCTGGCTGTTAATAAATACACGAAATGATGAAATGAGCTCTAAGCCAATGCAGTTAAGGTTCATTTTACTACGCTAATGTGAGTGAACGCTCACTAAGTCAATCGAATTTGCAATGTAAAAACTCAGAGTAAGCGTACTGGTAGAGTCAAAACATGACGTAACTTACGAAACACCTGTTTCGTACTATTACCTATTCTGTACCTCTATGTCCTACATGTTTTATATAAATTGAGTTTATAAAACAAACTTCAACAATATAAAAACAATACGGCTTTAATGACGATGGTAGTATTCTCCCAGAGTAGCTAAAGAAGACATTTTGAATTCAAGTAAAAATAACTTTTCGCTTTAGGTATACCCGCTTAGTTGATAACAAATGTGAAAGTTTAAGAGCAGTCCCTTTGAAAAAGTTGCCGTAATCATGATAATGAGCCTTTTTATTTAGTATAAAGAGTGGCTTTTTGTTTAAGTTGTTTCATTAGAATGATTAATCGCCCTTTACTTAGGCCCCTATAGGTCCTTTTAGTTTAGTATTCATAACTAGTTACCTACGTAGGGACCTTGAACTTATAGCTCCCTCGCAAACAGGGCCTAAAAACCAAAAGTTATATTAACAACTAGACGATGCCCGTGACTTCGTAGAATAAGGTTTTTTGATTCCCGCGAAAACTTTTTAATTTTCCGGGATGAAAAGCCCCCGGAATGCAGCCTTTCTCTGTACCGAATTTCGTCCAAATCGGTTGAAAAGATGGGCTGTAAAAGCGTAGCAGACATACAGATACACTTTTGCATTTATATTATTATAGGCCGACCGTTTAACTCGCGTATCGCCTGCGCGGTTTATTCTTTACCAACAATGTCTATCTCGAGATAAATCTTTGGATTATTGACTCCGTGTGTAGCGTTACCCGCCCCCGCTACCTTCTTACCGCGCAGGCGATACGCGAGTTAAACGGTCGGCCTATAGTAAGTGTTCAAGTATTCATAATATTATATGGAATAATGGATAACAAACTCAAGTGGAAAATTTAGGTAAAGTCTAACTCCAGTCTAAATTAATATTGTAATGAAAATTAATATCGTATCGCCGAGTAAAATTATACATCATGAGTGGAAAGAATGCATTTAACCTAGCCGAACTAAAACTATGTGTAGTGAAATGAAACGTACAAAGCATGGACTCCGCTTTAGAACTATTAGAGACACTTTAAACGTGGTCTAGAACAAGGAGAAATTTATGTGAAAACTTTTTTAGACACTAGCAGGTGCCCGCGACTTCGTCCGCGTAGATTGAGGTTTTTCGGTTCCCACGGGAATTTTCCGGGATAAAAAGTAGTCTATGTGTTATTCCAGACTATAATCTATCTCTGTGCCAAATTTCAGCCAAATCCGTACAACTGTTGGAGCGTGATTGAGTAACAAACATCCATACATCCATCCATACATCCAAACTTTGCATTTATAATATTAGTATAGAAGTATCGATTTGTGTTAGTACTAGGTGATGTATCGCGTTGATTTTCACAAGTAGGGGAAAATCAATATATTTTTATTTATTTTAGATCATCCAAAACAGAATACTGACTAATACTGTCATAAGCATTATTGTGAAACTACTTAATGGTTGCCACAGCTTGCAACATTATGTTAAATTTCACTATGGGCCGGAGAAAAACGATATATAGGAAGCAAGATACAAACATTTATCTCTGCAACAAGTTTCATCAAAATCTACGAAAATATGGGCCGTTAAAGCGTAGCAGACAGACAGATATACTTTCGCATTTTTAATGTTAGTATGGAAGTTATTGAACAGTAGTTGATAATATATCCAGCTTGACGCATTGGATTCGGTGGATCGTCGCGCCAGGAGACTTATTGGCAACAAAGAGCTGGTCAGTTCGAAGCTGCAAAGCTTAGAACATCGGCGCAAAGTTGCCTGTCTGTCGGTATTCTACAGGATTTATTTCGGAGAGTGTGCTCAAGAACTATTCGATCTGGTTCCTCCGTCACCTTTTTATTATCGTACCGCAAGGCATCAACAAGGTCTGTACCCTACGAAGTCGAAATTCCGCGGGCTCGTACGAAGCGATTTGCTTCCTCGTTTCTAATTCGAACCGCTAGGATATGGAATGCCCTTCCGGCTTCCGTTTTCCCCTTCTCTTTTAATATAGGTACCTTCAAATAGGCATCTTCTAGGCAAGCGCGCTCCACCTTAGGCTGCATCACCTCTTGCATGCAAGTCTGATTGCAGCCAAGCGCTAGCCTATATATTTTTAAAAAAAGTCAGTTATTTTCTGCTGGTATGATAACGAAGGCTACGACTATAAATGTTTCGAAACCAACGTCGGGGTGGGTTAGTGAGTGCTTTTAGGAAAATCGATATTTGACAAAGCATTTTCGTCCAGTGCAAGTTTGCGTAATGGGGAGTTCTGCACGTTTACCTATTAAAAGCCCCAGTTTTGGAGGCTTTTTATTTTTATTTGAAAAATGTTTCAAAAACAGTTAATTTGATATTTCAGTAGGTACTAGGTACCCATGTTATATTTGGGTTTTTTATATCATAAAGTACTAACAGTTAACCCTACTAAGGTTACGATATAGCCTATAAGTAAGGAAAGCTAATGAGTAACATTATGTTAACCTGAACTATATTTGGGGTAATAATTTAAATTCTAAGATGATAGCAGGCTAACCTGTTAGGAATATGCCAGTTATATTAAAACCATAATACCCCCTTGTCGCTGCTGCCAATGCCACAAGACCAGACCAAAGAAAGTCCAGAGTTATGGCCACTTATAAGACACAGTCGTCATAAATTCTGGAGATGATCCCGAACCCGGAAACCGTTTATAATTTATGTAGGTACTCCGAACCGCCCCGAACTTTGTGCGTCATTATACCATTCACAGTTTCAACTAATCTACTTCAATGATAACACGACTCTACAAAAAAATTTCGTTCTATTGTCCTAAAGTTTATTTTATGATTTTTCGGTTAATTATGCACAAAAACGAAAAGAAAATACCTTTTTTTGAATAAAGTTTGCTTTTGTGATAGTTATACCTAGTACCTAATAATACTCATTTTGGTTTCTTGCCACTAGATGGCACTCGAGTGATAAACAACGATGGTGTTTTACACAAGTCTAGAAAAACTTAAAATGTCGTTGCAAAATCTCCTAAATATGAAAGCAAACTTTTTCATGTCATTTTCTTTTCGTCTAATTACGACCTAGAATATCGACATTTTATGCTATAAAGTCAAAATCTAATTTTGTGTTGACCCGTGTAATCTTATCAATAACTTACTAGTATCTTTTAGCAAACCACTTAAAAACCTTGTGTGAGCTCATGGAATTTGCGTGATAACAAGTAGTGTATCACGCAAATCCATAATCCAATATGTGTAGTTCCTTGCAATGACAATTTCATCGCACACTATTCGTCAATGACATACAACGAGAAATGGAAAAATAAAAAAATATAAATTCTGTTTTATTTTATTTAGATATTTAGATATCTTTATTGCACACACAAAATATACAGTATACACTATAAAAAGCAATAGTAAGACTACATAGAAATGTGCAAAGGCGGTCTTATTGCTAAAGCAATCTCTTACAGACAACCTTTGGTGAAAGGATAAAATAAACCGGAGCGCGGGATAGTTCAGTATTTAAAGATAATATGTTTTTATACTGGCTATAATTAAAAGGTAATAAAATTAATAATTAAGCAATCGAAATTAAAACAGGACCAAGTGTTGAATAAAACAAGCTGAAAATTGTTTACAAAGCAAAATAAAAATCAGAATAAAAGTAAGTACATAAGTGCTAAATTACACTACAGACTTTTTGTTTTTAAAATAATTTACCCAAACAACAAAGTGCCTATATGAAGCGGCATTGGCTTTTTTGTAATTCGTCAATATAATACGAATAGAGAAAAAAAATACGTTAGCTTGAGAATCTGTTAGGCGTAGGTACTAATAACCGCTTTAGCGGCGCGGGACGCGGTGCGGTAAGTATTCTTTGTATGAGGTTGTATGGAGTTGAGATGCACACCGCGACGCGACCCCGTGCAAACTCATACAAATAATTTTGCTGTGCCGTGTCGTTGAATATTTGTCCCCTAGTGAATAAAAATACGAATACGAAGCGCAACCTTTTTAAGGTACGGCGACTTTCAGTCAGGCGGTCGATCGTTAGTGTGGTCAAGCACTAATGCCTCGATTACGCTGATAATAATTGTCCGAAATACGAAACAAGGAATGTTTAACATGCAATACAAACGAATTCCCGGAATGAGTTTGTGTCAGTGGAATCCAGGCGTTTTATCGTTCACAGAATTGACTGAGTAAATAATTGTTTAATTTAATTTTATTGTGAGACCGAGCCTAATATGTCTGCAGATCTAATCATATTTTTTCTCTTTATAATATAACTAGCTGATGCCCGCGATTTGAGGATTTTGGTTCCCGGGAGAACTCTTTAATGTTCCGGGATATGTATGTAACGTATGTGTTTTTCCTGGCTATAATCTATCTCTATGCCAAATTTCATGAAAATCAGTTCAGCCTTTCTGGCGTGATTGAGTAACAGACATCCATCCAAACATTTCTGTATTTATATAGTATAGATTGGATTAGAAATATTATATTAGTATCCATTAATTTGATTTTTGTTTCTACCAATAATAGGTTAGGTTACGTAGATTTTCATGCAACTAAAACCAAGTAAAACTGTGCCCGTCAAATAGAGTATTCAGCTACGCAATTTCGTTCCGCCTTCACCTTTTTACCATACGGCGCCGGGACGGCTTGCACCGTTATTGACCATAAATCTTAATCAAATTTGAATTCGATCATGATGTTATGACAGCACAGTTTATGCCATATAGGCTTGATATTTTTGTTTTATATCTTTATCAATAGATATCCAGGGCAAGATACGAGGTAGGAGTTATTTTTTTGACGACCTCCGTGGCGCAGTTCTGAATTTTTCCTGTTCTGGCCTGGTGGGAGGCTTCGGCCGTGGCTAGTTACCACCCTATCGGCAAAACACGTGCCGCCAAGCGATTTAGCGTTCCGGTACGATGCAGTGTAGAAACCGAAGGGGTCTTCTTCTTCTTCTTCTTTTTCCCTGGGCTTTTCCGCACTTAAGCAAGGTTGCCCGTTGTGCGTGAGACCTCTGGTGCGACTCCCCGCCGGATCATTCCAGCTAGCCGAGCTCACTCCAGAATCCAAGCAGGCCGCCCAGGTCGGCGAGGACTTCCGGGAGTGTTGCTGGGGAGCCAATGTAGGCTTCTCGTTGAGTGGATACAGCACTACACTCAAGTAGTACGTGTCTCGGTGTCTCCTCGCTCTCCATGCAGGCTCTGCACAGAGGGCTGTCGGTTATGCCTAGAACATAAAAGTGTTTGTTAAGTGGACAGTGTCCTGTTATCATGCCTACAGCCGTCCTGAACCGAAGGGGTATGGGTTTAATTTAACTGCCATGCCCCTAACCAGGTTATCCCGCTACCATCTTAGACTGCATCATCACTTACCATCAGGTGAGATCAGTCAAGGGCTAGCTTGTAGTGGATAAAAAGAAATATTATGTCCACTAAAATTTGAGGTGTAGCCCCACTACGGATGCACGGAGCGGCGCGGCACGTAGCCGAAAATATTCTTTGTATGCGGCTAGGCCTACCGGCAAGCAGATGCACTGCGTGACGCGGCCCCATACATAATATTGAATATATTTGCCGCTTTGTGCCGTGCTGCTTAGTGTATCTCAAATGGGGCGTATAACGGCGCAGCGCACCACGTAACGGCAAGCATTCTTCGTACAATTGGGTAATTTGACTACTATTCAAATAAATTATTTTTTAGTCATTATCAAATAGAGGATCTTCCAAAAGTCATAATATACACGTCCCCTCGATAGTTTTATGTTGAATAACCAGTAAAAAAGTGCGTCGAACTTTAATGACGTCTGTCGCTAGGAAATTGTTGCTTATAGTACTGTCGAATAATAATTATTATTGTAATGAAATGTACCTACCGGTCTCTACGTACATGAACCAAATTAATCGAATTCCACAATATAATACAACTACGTATGTAGTACTTGGTAATGAATCTAATTAACCGAGTAGATTCAGTAATATCAATGTTAATTATAATTGTGCGAATAATTAAACTTACAGTCTCGCCGCAATTATGCCACTGGCCATTATATTATTATTATAGTCAGAGATCCGGATATACCACGACTTTCACCGATCTGTTTAATAGATGAAACCTACTTTTTATTTTTATTTAATAATAGATAAATACGCCTAAAACAGGTTGCCTATTAAAATCCGGTCCAGGCTACTTTAATTATTTTGTTTAATTAGTTTATTAGCCAATGCTATACCATCGCGTTTGTTATAAAATTACCTATACTTTGATATATAACTCAAGCGGTTAACAGATCCGTGAAGTTACCTGTGGACAATGGTAACTTACCAACTGACCATAGTCCATAGGTAACTTAGCAGATCGGAACCGCTTGAGTTATATTATATTTCTGACTATTAGGTATGTTGCGAAAGGATATAAAACGGGAAATAATCTCTCTCTCTGCATCGTATTCCTTATTGCTAAGGGTCCCCCTTTCCATTAATCACATAATGGCAGGGGTTTTCTTGGGATAATAAAGCAGTGGTATATATTCCCAGGTATTTCCGTACACAACTCGACTAAGAGTACTATTTCAACTCTTAGGTTTCTAAGAATTATTATCAGATGTTAGGGATAATAACCGGGACGGACCGTTAAGAAAACAGCACTCAACACTGTGCCGCGGAGATCCCGAAAATCATTTAGATTGTTATGACCCACAGCATTGCTTAACAATGGCAATCGACTGATATGCGTTGTCGCGATAGGCCACTCGTCCCTCTTTATGGGGAAACAGTGGAAAATAACAACACACTCGTCAATTCGTTTGTTAGATTATTTAGTTAGTCAAATTGAGTTAAGATTTCATCAAAAGATTAGTGTTGCCACTTTTAGCCGCTGTTCTTAAAAAAACCCAAGCAAAACGAAATAAGGTTAAAACATATAAGGTACTAGCTGATGCCCGCGACTTCGTTCGCTTTATTAACCCTTTAATTTCCCCTTACACTATGTGTTATTCCAGAATATGATCTATAGGCACATAGGCCTAATTTCATCCAGATGAGTCCAGCCGTTCTGGCGTGATTGAGTGGCAAATATCCATCAATCCATCCATCCATCCAAACTTTCGCATTTATAATAGTAGTACAGAAGTATAGATACGTGTTCTATTACTAAAATACATAAACAGCAATATATAAGTTATAACATGAGCTTTAAGACAGTGTTCTATTACTGCTCAAGTTCAGGGACGAGGAAATTACCATCTATTTCTATCTTTAGTAACAGTCAGAGGTAGCTTTAATTATTCCACGAGGAAATTGGAATATTACCTTACTCTGTAGGTTAATAATATAACCAATAGAGTAAGGTAATACTTAATATTATAAATGCGTAAGTACGTCTGTCTGTCTGCTACGCTGTCACAGTCCACCTGTTCAACTGATTTTGATGAAATTTGGTATAGGGATAGTTTGTAGTTGTCCCGGGGAAAAAGACATAGGCCACTTTTATTCCCGGAAAATTAAGTGAAGTTGTGATGAGGCTACGGGTTAATAAAACGACCCTTGGTCATCCGTGGGTCAATCATTGGGTCGACCCATTGATGGGAAATGTTCAATTATTTAGAGGTACGATCAATTGGGTATTTGACAAATACGAGTACATCGTCAAATCAGCAACTTTTTTTCAAACGTCAAAACGCGAAGTATGGGATTTATATGAAATTCTAAAATGTGACGTCATTAAAGTTCGACGCACTTTTTTACTTTAATCGATTGTTTAAAATGGTTATTCATATAACTAATTATAGTTATATGAATAACCATTTAAAAAAAAAAAAATTGGGAGATCCCCTATTTAATAATAACTAAAAAATAATTTATTTGAATAGCTGTATAGTCAAATACCCAATTGTATGTTCATTTTGTTGTCTTTACTAACATTAAAAATAATGAAAATCAAACTGTAACATTAGGTTATATATTTTTTACTTTATAGAGCTGTGATGAGACTTATATTTAATCACTTACTCTTCCAAGATAAAAAGTAGTTGTAGCACCGGTTATAGTTTAATTTCTATACGCGCAAAACATAGATATGTACGAGGTTTTCTAAAAAGCCTTTTTTTTTATTATCCACTACAAGCTAGCCCTTGACTGCGATCTCACCTGATGGTAAGTGATGATGTAGTCTAAGATGGTAGCGGGCTAACCTGTTAGGGGCATGGCAGTTATATTAAACCCATACCCATTCGGTTTCTACACGGCATCGTACCGGAACGCTAAATCGCTTGGCGGCACGTCTTTGCCGGTAGGGTGGTAACTAGCCACGGCCGAAGCCTCCCACCAGGCCAGACCAGGGAAAATGCAGAAATTATTAATTCCCAAATTGACCCTGCCGGGGATCGAACCCGGGACCTCCGCACGTTAAGGCAACACCGCTACACACTGCGCCACGGAGATCGTCGCCTCTTCAACTAGGTGTCACATAAGGGGATTAACCACCTTTATTCACGTTGAGGAGGTACGTACAAGGAAAAGTATTTTTATAAGTTGTAATATTATGCTTCTGTGTAGCGGTAAACAGCTATGGTTTTTAAAATGTATAATTATGACACAACCGGATAGACTGACATACAAAATAATATGAAATAATGACCGCCAAAAGTTTTAGCATACCATAACTAGGGCCCGTGTGTATGATTAAACCGACATAAGCTAAGAGCAGGTTCTCAACTATCGATCAATCTGTGCTTCAGACTGGTCTAATTTACCACCACTTATTCAAAGAAACTACCTAAAGATGCAGTATCTTATCATTTTCATCCGTATAGTTCACTCTACGGTCGACTTGGTTGGTTGCAAAATCTCATGCTAAAACCACAGGCCACCCATCCTCAAAGCTCGATTACGAGTAGGTAGTACACGAAACCAATTCTCACGTAAATATTCAACAGCCAAATTTAACGTTCCTCCCAAAATTTACAGTGCTCGTAAATAAAATTGGAGAGCGACGGCATTGCCTGGGTAATTTATTGCAGTGTACCCAAACGTAGTAGGTTAGGTTTAAATCCATTATTATTATTTTAAAAGCTACTCTCAATCTGTTTGTTAGTTGCGTTCCATTTCTGAACTGCGTTTGGAAAATAGGCAGTTAAAATTATGGAACTGGATTGATACGTTTATACATTTAAATAGTAATAATACATTGTGTTTATTGTATTACGTCCGCGCCCCTTGACAGCTTAAGATTAAGTGAGGCGAGCCGCGAGTGTTTTTATGAACAAAATGGCGGTGCATTGTCACATTCGAATCATTCTTCTGGTTTGGAATAAAAAAATGATTGATGCCAGCAACAACCTTGAATAGATTTTATCACTGAGAAATATTATAACTCGAGACAATTTAGCGTAGTTGATAAAACAAGAACTTGGAATTCAGCATACAACGTACATTGCTAAAAACGGCATACAAAAATCGTACTAAAGTTAGTTGTATTTAAATTTCTATCAATAGATAGATTGCTTCTTGGAGAAGGTTATTATATAAGGCAGGTAGACTCTTAAGAGCTCTTAAACGAAATGTTGTGTATCGTAGTCAAGTCAGTCCAAATTTTGTATTTGGATAGAAGCAGGCGATACTTTGCGGAAGTCCAGAATAATGAAGGAACTAAAAGTTTAATTTGCTGTAATGCGCGACAATAGGTATGTCTATGTGGTAGGTATACTGTATATGTCGCACTATAGCCCGCGATATTCACCACACCACAGAAATTTGCCTGGTGGGAGGCTTCGGCCGTGGCTAGTTACCACCCTACCGGCAAAGACGTGCCGCCAAGCGATTTAGCGTTCCGGTACGATGCCGTGTAGAAACCGAAGGGGTATGGGTTTAATATAACTGCCATGCCCCTAACAGGTTAGCCCGCTACCATCTTAGACTGCATCATCACTTACCATCAGGTGAGATCGTAGTCAAGGGCTAGCTTGTAGTCAATGGTCATTGCTTGTAGTGGATAAAAAAAAAAAAAAAATTGTATTTCACATAATTGTATCAAAATCACAAAACTGATATTGAAATCCCAGTTTTGTCCCGGGATTTGGGCATCTGTTTCAGACAACCCCGTATCTCGACTCTTGGGATCACTCGGCGCTAAAAGGGACGCAATAAAATGTACACATAGAAATATTTTTGTACCTATCTAAATTTTATTTTAGTCCCCAGTGAAAATTTCTTCACTAGAAGGTTACTAGAAGTATGTAGAGTATTAATTGCTTTAATTTATTTCTAGGTGTAATTAGAAAAAAATGCTAATTAAGTTCTTTGCAAGAACCTCTTTGCTTTGGAAGAGAATACCTCCAGGTATTAAGTTCGCCTTTGTGCATTTGTAATGTATGTGCAATAAAGAATTTAAAATAAACAAACAAACAAACAAACAAGAACATAATGCAGAACCGAGAAGCACAAACCTTATCAGAAGTCCAACATTTTTATGAAAATTTTGCCTTGAACTTTAAGGAAAAGATATTCATATATAACTCTCATAAAACTCTCATATTTTTTAAAATTCAAATAAACTTCTCAAAATTGCTTTTAAAAATCGTCGAGTGAATCTACCTCTGGATCGGAATGTCATTCCT
Source organism: Erebia aethiops (assembly GCA_923060345.2). Taxonomy (NCBI): domain Eukaryota; kingdom Metazoa; phylum Arthropoda; class Insecta; order Lepidoptera; family Nymphalidae; genus Erebia; species Erebia aethiops. The sequence continues at coordinate 26,164,887 of OV281084.1, read as the reverse complement.
AACGCCAAAATATGCTTAAGAATATGAACCTTAGGTGACACATGTAAAAAACTGGTATCATATAGTCAAATGACACAAAAATTAAGATACAGGATGAAAAGAAATAGCAGTAAAATGACCTGTTCTAGTAGATTTTGACGAAAACAAATAATGTCTTACCCAAAAAATCATAGAAATAGTGCTTACATTACATGTTTGTAACAATTTTCCACTACGTTCATTTCGATTCAGTAAACTCTTGCTGAAATAATATTGTAAAATAGCAGCAATTCTTCAAAGTCTGGGGGTATACTATCATCGCTTAAAGCAGTATTGTTTTAATATTGTTGACGTTCGTGTTTTGGAATTATAATCCTTATTTTAGGGGCGTCAAGGTACGTGACTTAAAAGTGACATTTTGAAATAATACTGCTAAGAGAAGCGATGATAGTACCCCCCAGAATAGAGCGGGTGAATGCAAATCCAGTTTTCTTCGATTTGAATACTAAGTGGAACACGGTATACAAATCCACCGGATCCTAAATTCGATCATGCGGCCCAGCGTTTCAGATGTTGGAACTACCTAGCTTGCTGTTTTCAACGGGAGCGCTTTGTATTTGAGGATTTCATGAATATTTTACCTGGTTTGTTTTATATTATAATATAACGATGTACTAGCTGATAGATAATGTCTGCAAGTGTGGATCTTTGATCTTGTCTTGTTTTTGAAAATGCCATGGAAAATCTTGGATTTTTGTATATCGGAAGCCCTTTGGCGGAATAAGAATTATCCTTCCCCGGGATATGTATCTCTATACCAAATTTCACCAAAATCCGTTGAAAAGATTGGCCGTTAAAGCTTAGCAGACAGACACATCCGCGACTTCGTCTGCATGGATTGAAGTTTTTTGGTTCTCGTGGGAATTCTTTAACTGTCCGGGATAATTTTTAGCCTATGTCTTATTCCAGACTGCAATCTATCCCTTCGCCAAATTTATCCGTTTAGCCGTTCTGGCGTGATTGAATAACAAACATCCATCCATCCATTCAAACTTTCGCATTTACGAGTAGGTATAATATTAGTATGAATTTCCGCACACAAAAAAATGGTACATTGTTCACCGAGGGGAGAAAGTGACCGATTACTAACGAGGGTGTAGTTTGAGGCCCGAGGCGTAGCCGAAGATTCGCAATACACGCGAGTTAAGAATCGTACTTACTCCCGAGTGATACATAGTGCTCTATACTACACCTGCGAGGAAAATAAGCAATAATACTTACTTTGAAGCTACACTATCACAACTAGACTACATTTTGAGGATATATTTTATAAACCGACATCAATATCTTCAATCTACATCGATATCGACAATCTACATCGACATCAATATCGACAGCTTGGTATCCATTGAATATGGTAAAGCTGCTTCAAATATTATATCCATAAGGTAAGACATATCCAAATTCTCATCCATTCCATACTATAATATTTACTCAAAATAAAATAAAAAACAGCGCCCTAACAATGAATTTTCATACACTTTTCTCCCCGCTTAGCACGTTAGAAATGAAACTTCATACATTTTTTCCGCCCGCATATATTGTTTGTAGCAATAACGCATTTTCTACCTCGTTTTGAAAAAAGAAAGAAGGTATTTCCCGAGCGGGTGTAGTATAAAAACGATTTACCACCTTTTACATAAAGTTTATCATAATTTAAGTTTCAATACCGTTGCACAATATTCTCAGACGACGTTCGCTTGCCTTTTAATTTCCTCCCTCGACGTAGCACCGGGGTCTTATCAGGGCATTTCTTGTTGCCTTCCGTTGTCATTTCACTTAGCACGTGCCCTTTTCTTAAATATATACTTTTATAGGTACAAACTATATGAATTCAGATTTCCCTAACATGATTTTAATTTATTAAAATCAGCATTGTTGTAAAATTTTAGTACCTATTTCTATTTCAATGAAAATCAGCAATAAAATCCGGAATGAAGAAATAAGTGTAAGAGTGATCTACATAGATCAAGGAAGCTGATGGAGGGCAGATAAAATCTGCCTCAGAACCGAAGGCCGATCAATCGAATTTGCAATGTAAAAATTTAGACTTTACCAAATAACCTGTATATATTGTTATTATTAGCTTCACGTCCTGAAACTCACAACATTTAGACTTAGACTAAGCGTAAACTAGAGTAAGATTTCTTTTTAAATATATATCTTTTCTTTTTATATAGGCTAGCGCTTGCCTAGATCAAGTATCAACGTAGAATAACATTTCAATCCGGTGGACCGACGACTTCAATAACGGGGCGGATGGCTGACCAAGGTGAAGCATTGTGTTTGGTTGCGCAATCTTGAAATGGCGGAAAATTTCGCGCGTCACTTGCACAGTGAGTAAAAAAAAAGGTATCATTCGGTGTTGACATCAAAGCGTCCGAGTCCGACCAACATCTAAAAATGTTACATTTCCTTGATGTCTTCCAGTGTAGCAAAATAAGTTAAGAATTCATGAGCTTTCCTGTCCTTTTCGGGAAAATTAGGTATCATTGGTAGTAGCGTCACGTCTAAATGAAAACTTTCCGCTTGCCGATGAAAAAGGACATCAATGTCTTTTCATTCTGTCCAGTTGAAAAAAACCTAGAATTATTATTATCCACTACAAGATCTTTTTTAAATTTTTTTTATGTATAGGCTAGCGCTTGGCTGCAATCAGACTTGCTTGCAAGTGGTGATGCAGCCTAAGGTGAAGCGCGCTTGCCTAGAAGATGCCTATTCACTCTTGATTTGAAGGTAAGATATTAAAAGAGGAGGGGAAAACGGAAGCCGGAAGGGCATTCCATATCCTAGCGGTTCAAATTAGAAACGAGGAAGCAAATCGCTTCGTACAAGCCCGCGGAATTTCGACTGCGTAAGGGTGCAGACCTTGTCGATGCCTTGCGGTTCGATAATAAAAAGGTGACGGAGGAACCAGATCGAACAGAGATCTCACCTTATGGTACGTAGGTACCTAATGATGAAAATTAAGATGATTTCGACCTTAAGATAAATCGCTTTATTAATCGCGATCGCGTAGATATATTATTATCTACTACGAACATAGCTCTGTTGATCGCTAAAGTTACAATGAGATATCTAGGTATTGTCCATATAGTACACATAAACCAATTTCTGCGTTAGAGTTAGAATCAAGTTCAAAACTTTTAGGTAACTGTATAATTATATACAGTATCCAGTCAGTATCTTGCGTGCAAAGTTGGTACGGTGTTCTAAAACCGCATCGTTCGAGCAAGCTTAATCATCGATACTTAGACTTAAGTTGTGAGTTATGAACAAAGGGCCCGCAAACCGAAATCAAGAGCAAACTCGACGATCGGTGAAATCCGATTGTACAATTTAATTAAATGCCCTCATTGGTCTGTCAACACAGTGTATTATGATCAGTATCTCCATCCATAAGTTTTACGAACTGATCTGATCCGGTGGCCAAAATTGGAACTAATGTTATACCTGTTTAGTTTTTGTTTTAATACCAATACTAATGAAAAGGCACTTATTTCCTATTTCCATTTTTAATACATGCCAGTGACGCTGTCATCGGTAACCTAGAAAAATGAAAAGAAAATGTTCTTACTGAAGCAACATAATTTTAAAAGGTGTTTAATTTGAAAATAATCTACTCTTCAGTAAATCATACTTATGATATCCACAGACTTCTTATTTAAATCGTAGACAACAAACGTTACTGAACTCTTATGATAAATTGCCTTAAAGATTAAAATAAAACACTTCGTAGTCTACAAGCACGCTAGTCACATTTTTATTTAACTTATCGTGCATACATTGTCGCTCAGATACAACCCACTTGAAATTGTCCTCGTTTTATCTCTATTTGTATTTTTTATTTTGTTTACTTTCTGCAGCCCAATCAGTGTGAAAGAACTCTCCAGTTTCAGAGCGCAATGGCAATGCCCTTCTAAAATAATAGCGATAAGGTCTATGTAAAAAATTGATTATTTCTAACTGATTATAAAATAGAATGTCTTCCAAATGATCTAAAATTCACATCCTCGTTTAGTTTTAAGTTTGAACCATTTTAAACTATAGATTAAAGAAAAAATGCATTGAAATTAGATGACGTTACAATAATGTATTTCATACAAACTTTCATACCAGATAGTCTTGCAAAGTTTATTAGGCTGTGGCAAATTGCCAACAATAATAATTATTAGCCGGATTATGGGTTGGAACGATAAACAGTGTCAGTTATGTATTTACTCGCAATTGGATATTATAATTCATACCTATTATTTAATTGAATAGGTACAGAAACATATTATTTGGATCGTTGTGCCTATAATTATGGCCACGAATGAAGCGGCGCGGGCTTAAAATAAATTACACCAAAACACAGAGTAAAGAAAACAATAGACCTGCACTATGCAGCAAGTAAGTTCTACGTAGGTTTGGAAGGCTGATTTAAAAGAGAAGCTGTGAGAGCTTTGAAACTCTATCTTTTAAGCAGTGATGCAATCACAACATATAGGGGAAAATGACGACACTGAATAAAATTGGTGATACCAAAACCGATTTATTAAATTACTGGTGCCGTGCCGTAACATACTGTCCTAATGTAAAACTTGTCTTAAGTTGCCAATCGCTAGCGTGTGAGGTTATGTCGAAAATGATTGGTTAAGTTTGTAACCATAGCGATCCATGTTTTGAACGACATGAACATGTCGCAATAATTAGAAATACGTTTTTCTCGAGTGCTCAGTCTTTATTTTCCTCTAGTCTGTTTAAAAATGCAATAAATTGTTAGAACAAGCTTCCGCCTGCCGTCCCTGTTGTGATAGCGATAATGCATTTTAAAAGGTTCCTTTAAGTTAAATTTACGGGCTCATTTAATTATTTTAAATGTTTTTAATAAAAACTTAAGGTAAAATAAAAACTTACGGTAATTTATTAAGAGATCGTCTAATCTAAAATTGAACGAAAATTGAATTGGAAGGGTTTTTGACTTGGGATCTAGTTTGTAATATTTGTAGTATTCAATCCAGGTTATTATTTACTGCTCGATAATGTTTTAGAACTGCCTCGTTAGTCTAGTGGTTAGCATGGTCCACTGTGGCCGACGAGGTCCCGGGTCGGGCCATAATTATGTATTGGGATTTTCTGACTAGAAATTCTCAGTACTGGCCCGGACTTAGGAAGTTGGCGGTGTTTCACCCCCGTGCCTAGAAGAGTACCTACGTTAAGCCGTCGGTCTCGGTTATTATCACTAACATGGTAATAGTCGTTAAAGCCTGCCAACCTGCATTGGAGCAGCGTGGTGGGTCTAAGCTGTAATTCCCTCTCTCCTATGAGAGTGAAGGTCTGTGTCCAGCAGTGGGCTGTAGTCAATGTTTTAGACTCTTTAAAAATAAATTTCAAGCTAAAAAGTAAGTTTATAAGAAATTAAAAATAAAATCCCATTCAAGTCATTATTGTGTGGGCTTTTAAGTACATATATATCAGTATGTTCAGTTTGCTTTAAGTTTGTGACCTTTTCTGAAAAGACGTAAGAGTTGATGCCGTATAATGGCGTTCGCATACGGGCGCAATAAATGCCAGATCTGTAAAGATTCAAGAGATTTTTTTATTTTATTATTTTTATCTATTTTATTTCATTCATTTTCTCTTGTTGCTCCAGTAGTCTAGCCTAGCACTTTTTGTTGTTGACCTCAACTCAAATATAAATTATACGGGTTTTCTGATAGTGAATTCGTCTGAACGACATCTATTTTTTAATGTCTCCATTTATCCGACGTCTTCATTCTCTTCATTCTCGAGCACGGGTGTCATCTTGTTGTGTACGATCACTTTTATAAGTTATTTTAGGCGTAGGTTGTACGAGAACCTATACATAGAAGGGAAACTCATAGCAATAGAAGTAAATTTTATAAGTCAACATCCTACGGATTCAAATACTGTTTTTATTCTTCCACAAGTTCTATTTTTCCTCATTTGTGATTACAAATTATTAAAGTATCTACAGCGACAAGACAACAGCGCTCAACACTGCTGTTGAGCGCTGTCTTCTTAACGTGGGAGGTCCCGGGTACGATCTCCGGCAATTTGGGAATTTATAATTTGAATTTTCTCTGTTCTGGCCTGCTGGGAGGCTTTGGCCGTGGCTAGTTACCACCCTACCGGCAAAGACGTGCCGTAAAACTATTTAGCGTTTGTAGAAATGGATTAGGGGTATGGGTGTAATGTTATAACTGCCATACCTCTAACAGGTTAGCCCGCTACCGTCTTAGACTGCATCATCAGGTGAGATCGCAGTCAAGGGCTTACTTGTAGTTGATAAAAAAACCTGTGCTTTTAATTTAAATGTAGCAAAAAACTTAAATATATAGTTATAAACTTTCAATATTCATATGTGTGAAGATCCAACTGTATATTTAGGACGTAAAACACACAGTTCATTGTCTAAAATAGAAGTCGTAAACTAAAGTTATAGCACTAGAAGGGGATAGTAAACTAAACTTTTAGTAAACAATAGGACCATTAGGAACTGAGGTGCTACATAGCTGGGATTTATGGCTTAACGACTGACTGTGAAGGTTCTTCTTGACTAGCTATAATTAATAATATCTAGATACTTAACCCCAATCTATGTTTTTAATGAGTTTTGGAATAGATACCTATTAAGTTTGTATTATATTTAAAAATAATCATAGCCTCTCAACGGTAATACATAATAGGGAAAATCTTTAGTTCTAAAACGTTTTTAAAATTTTAATTAATTCACGAAAAAATGTAACATTTCATACCAGATACACTAGACTGGGTAACTCTCTGCAACTCCGTGTTTTTAGTACCTATATATAGGTGCTCGACAAGTCGGGTGAAAATCAGTTTGCTGCGCGTCGACAGCGTGTCACGTAAAGTAATGCCGTCTTAGCAGCCAATTTGAATATTTTTACTGTTGTATGAAAAAAACTGTTTTTATTCAGAATTTTTTAATGTTGTAGAACAAAAGTAATTCAGTTTTTTTTTTTTTTTTTTTTATCCACTACAAGCTAGCCCTTGACTACGATCTCACCTGATGGTAAGTGATGATGCAGTCTAAGATGGTAGCGGGCTAACCTGTAAGGGGCATGGCAGTTATAATAAACCCATACCCCTTCGGTTTCTACACGGCATCGTACCGGAACGCTAAATCGCTTGGCGGCACGTCTTTGCCGGTAGGGTGGTAACTAGCCACGGCCGAAGCCTCCCACCAGGCCAGACCAGGGAAAATTAAGAAATTATAAATTCCCAAATTGACCCTGCCGGGGATCGAACCCAGGACCTCCGCACGTTAAGGCAACAGCGCTACACACTGCGCCACGGAGGTCGTCAAAAATTCAGTATATTCAATATTCAATATATAATATTAAAAATTCAGTATTAAATCCAGAAGCTTAAGACGTTATTAGTATTTTCAAATTAACCCTGGAGCCATATTGCCAACGCTTAAAGCAATACAGTAAGCAATAAGTAAGTTCTTTCTTTTCTTTCTTTTCTTTCTTTCAATACTACTCAAAATGCCAGTATGATGTCACGTACCTTGACGTTCCTAAAATAATTATGGATGTCAAGGAAAACACGAAAGTCAACAGTAATTAAACAACGTTGGAAGTATTGCCCCTGTACACTATAAAATAAACATTGGACACCACAACAAATAAAGGGTTAATGATCAATTTTCGTTTTCTTTTTAGCCGACTACGGCAAAGTCTAAAGGAAGAATTATGTTTTAGCAGTTTATGTATGTATGTAATGTAAGTATCAATGTAGGTTTGTATTTATTTATGTTCCACAGTAGCGCCTAAACTATTGAGCCGATTTTGAGAGCCGAAGAATGAGGTGTCAATCGATTCGTTATTATAATTCGGGTGACATAGACTACATTTTACCCGAACAAAATCGAAATGGCGGACGGTACATCCAAAAAAATGGGAGTCTTTGAAATTTTTCCCGTGGTCTGGTAACATTTTATTAAATACTTAGTACTGCTTGTTATTCTCCTCTTTTTAAAAGCGTATCCAGAAGTACCCTATTTATGAGATACATTTTTAGGAGACATTTATGAAACCTATTTAGAACAGATATTTATTCGACGGGAGCTTATTAAGTTTATAAATCTTCGCTTTTCGACTATAATTTATGGAAATCGTTGGTCTTAAAGTAAATTGCGAATTCCGATTTAGTACTCTGGGTGACAATTATTTTGTAAATTCCTAAAGTGTAGGCTTAAATTGTATAATTATTTATTAGCTGTGGTAATTAGTACTATTTACTTGGTAAATAGCCTAAGTGGGTATGTCAGATTCCCTCAAATCAAATTTCCACTTGCGAAAATTGGTAATAAGGAGTTTTCATCACTACAGTCCATTAACAATTCAGTGTAAAACTTGTAATGTTACGTATGTATTGTATTGCTTAAAATATTGTAACCTCTTTCCTTTTTTTTAAGAAAAGAGCAACTGCTGAGTTTCTTGCCGGCTCTTCTCAGTAGAACAGCTTTCCGGTGGTGCTGGTTGTGGTAGAGTCTCATACGTATCCATTCTTATACGTTTAGGTATGTACGATACCCTAAACGGATGAAAATAGATAAACGAAATTGAGCTCTAATTTAATGTTGTTATGGTTTATTTTACTTTGACGCCGAACTTTATCAAATATTATCTTTAGCATCCAAAACAAAGGTTATTTAACTGTAACGCTATATACTTACCTAAATACACGTCTGTATCTTTACATCAGTATTTATCTTCTCTAATTATATTATTCTAAACTTGACGATGCCTGCGACTTCCTCTGTGTGTTTAAAGTTTTTTAATTCCCGCGGGAAATTTTTAATTTACAGACAGACACACTTTCGCATTTTTTATATTAGTACTAGCTTATTTCCGCGACTTCGTCCGTGTGAATTGATGTTTTTTGGTCCCGCGGGGACTTTCCGGGATAAAAAGTAGCCTATATGTTATTCCAGACTATAATCTATCTTTTGAATTCGTTCTGGTGTGATTGGGTAATAAACATCCATCCATTCATCCATCCATCCATACTTTCGCATTTATAATATTAGTAGAGGGCGTATCTGTTAGGGGTATGGCAGTTTTATTCAGTACCCTGTTCGGTTACTACGCGCATCGTACCAGAACGCTTAATCACTTGGCGATGCATCTTTGCTTGTAGTGTGGTGACTGGTGACTGAGGCTACGGCCAAAGCCTGAATGGGTGAGATTCAGAAACTATCCCATTTTATCGTAACTTTCATGTCACCCTACACAGTGTGGCCCGGCGTAATTGCTGCCAAGATTACTCCTTAACTCTCTGGCGACAAAAATTGAATTACCATATTAAAATATCCAATGAGCTCGCTATTCGCATACCAAAGAGGTCTTGGCGGGATGTTAACAGAATGCTATTTGCTACCAGAGTTTTTGAGAAAGAAACTATACATTATATAGGTACAAATTAAATTATAATAACTACGTGAGATGTTATTTAACTATAGCTTGATGGTTTTTATATTCATATTAATTTATTTGTATACTTAGCAATCTTCTTTAAGTATAAAACTGTATCATTATAATTAAAATTCAGTTTATCTAATTCAGCAAAATCACAGATTTACAAAATTTTTGATATATAAACGTCATATCTAAAATTTCGTATAAATATAACGTTGTACTATGTAGTAATAGGAGGTAAAGAGGCAAAGAGGTAAGAGGTATTTTAACCTCTTAAAAATATATGTGAGGCAAGTAGAAAATTGATGCTGTGCAGAATATACCGATCTCTGTAATGACCAAGATTCTTCTGTAGCTTGGGATTTTCATTACAATCATCTATTCAAAGGTCCTAAAATTCAGATAGTATTTTAGATCCCTATTTGAACAAGCTCACAAGATTTTAGCTTAATCCCTATCCAAAGGGAACTCCTTTAATCCCCTTTGAAAGAAAAGTAACGGGGTGGGATTTGCGAATACATTACAAACGGACAGAAACATGTTTCTCAAGTCAAAGAGATTTTTCCATGTGGTAGAGCGGACATTACAGTATAAAATAGAAACATAACGAGACTTCAGTGGACTTTTGAGTTTTGTTGTATTCTAAACCTTTATTGAAAATTATACAATAGAACATAAAGCTAACTACATAACCAAATCTATACTATTAATATAAATGCGAAAGTTTGGTGGATGGATGAATGTTTTTTTTTTAAATATATTTATATAGCGAGCAAACGAGCAGGCGGATCACCTGACGGTAAGGGATTACCGCTGCCCATGAACATTTGCAGCACCAGAGGAGCCGCCAATGCGTTGCTGGTTTTTGAGATATTTTTTTATCCGCCCCTTGAAGAGCCCCATATAATAATCATAATTATATACTAATATTAGATTCACACAACGTACGCACATAAAGAAGGCACACTATCAGCAAAAAGATGTCAATTCAGTACTAGTTAGGTATAATAAAAGTCATTAGTTACTTTTGTCGCTTTAGCCTTTCTGCCATTTATACAATTCTGAAATATCTTTGATTCTCAAGTCAATTTATATTTATGACGCTTACTGTGAGGGGACAGGGCCCGATAGCGTTTTCATGATAATGCAAAACCTTAGAATATAAGCGTGAGCCGGCCCTTAAAATGCTGACTTCTTTGAAATCCTAATGTTGCCGGCTCAATTACATGAGACTCTTCATTAAATTTCCATATGAGCAGTAATTAAATAAGACGGTTTACATATGTTGCGCTTAATATACTATGCGATATAATAATTATTGTAAATCCCTGAAGTATGGGGAGTAAATTTTTTAATAGACATTTAACACGTTTAACATTTCATTCCTTATTCTCATGGCTAGGGTCTGGAACACTCTACCAAAAACTGTCTCTCCCACCGGGAGATCACAATCACAGATCACAATCCGGGTATCTTTAAATCAAGAGTGAATAGGCATCTTCTAGGCAAGCACGTCCCATCTTAGGCCCCATCGTCACTTCTCATCACGTGTGATTGTGGTCAAGCGTAAGCCTATAATGAATTTAAAAAAAAATGATTTATTTGCTGATCCAACGCATAGTAAACATAAAATACATTTAAAGTAATTAAAATCTAACTTAACTTAATTATCGTCTAGAATGTTGATTTATTTAAATTAAAATGTGGTTATATTTTGGTAGTTTTTGTCAATTTTTGGGTTACAAATGATTGTTTCGGAATCATTTGCTACAACAGAATAGCAAGATGTGATTTATTTATGATATACATAATAATAAAAATTTCACATAAAATAGGGTGGCTGATTTTAGATTTTTAAATATGTTCAATATTTACTTATTTTGAGCTAAAAATGTATTTTTCGGATGTAACTTTTTACACTATTTAGTAAGCAGATAAACATAAGAAATATTATAAATGTTTCTATGTTTCTAAGTTTGTATATATGTTTGGATGTCTGTTACTCTTTCACGCCACAACTGTTTAGTTTCAGTACCAATTTGGAAAATCGTGGAAAATTTAAAAATTACCCGGGAATCAAAAAAATATAATCCACGTAGACAAAGTCGCGAGCATCATCGAGTTTAAAATAATAATTTTGCGCCAAGCACCAAAGTTTACATTGTGACGGTCGTTAACACCTCTTGTTAATTCTATCGGCTAGCATCTAGAAGTGTTAGCATGTCGTTAAACGGTTAAACGGTTAACGGCTATATGTTGAAAATATTAGTAAACAGTATTTACCCGTGTGCCTAGTGCACGAGTGAAAAAAAAAACCATTTTTTTTAACATAGTTTGTTCAACGCTAAGCGGTTAACGGTAGTCAAGTCAAGTCAAAGTCAAAGAACGTTTGTTCAATTTAGGTAGGTATACTACACTTATTGACGTTCGGTTATTTATAACATATACAAGTAACAATATAATGGTGATAACGACAGTACGACATCTTAAACTAAAGCTACGAGGGTTCCAAACGCGCCCTGGTCTGAGTAAACGGTAGTAAACGATCTTTACTCCTGTGAAAAAAAAACATTGTTTTTTTTACTACCGCTTCCAGCCGTTTACCATTAACCGTTTAACTGTTTAGCTGACATGCTAACACCTGTACTAGCATCTACTGTTGCAAAAGGAATCCATACTTCCATACTAATATTATAAACTCGAAAGTATGTCTGTACGTCTGTCTGTCTGCTACGCTTTAATGGTCCATTTTTTCAACCGATTTTGGCGAAATTCGGTACAGAGGTAGAAGAGGTAGGTTGTAAGTTGTAACACGGGGAAGGACATAGGCTACTTTTGATTAGGTACAAAAAAAATAACCCACGCGGACGAAGTCGCGGGCATGATCTAGTAAACAATATTTAGCCGATATTTTTTGCAATTATCACAATTGGATCGCCATAAGTTCCGTGCTAGCAATCACTTTTGTATAATTTGAAGAAGGCGTCAAACGTGATCAAGTAGGCAGGATAGGAACATGAAAGTCATAATAATGTAGAAAAAAATACCATGAGGGGATTTACGTTTTATTGCATAATAAATAAAATTTTTATTTGGGATTTAAAATACACAGACAACAAATAGGTACAATAACAAGATACAGAAAGAACTTAAGGACTAAACACTATTACATTAAACTTACATACTATACCCTAATGTAATAAACACCAATATGTGTAAAGCAAAATCTCAAAAAGGGCATCGACTCAGCGTAATGCTGATATGGTGTAGATGCACCATATCCAGGCCTGATTTTCAGTCGACCCCTTGAGCTTCGAAATCCCGGACTGGTCCAGGCTGCCCTGGATACGTTCAGAATTATACCACACTGCTCAGCTGATGATGCTTCTTTATATTTCTTATATGAGACTTTGATTATATTTCTTTAATTACCGCGGGAACTTCTTAATTTTCCGGGATAAAAAGTAGTCTCTGTGTTATTCCAGACTATAATCTATCTCTGCGCCAATATTCATCCAGATCCGTTCAGCCGTTCTGGCATGATTAAGTGACAAACATCCATCCAAATTTTCGCATTTATAATATTATTAAGTAAGTATAGAAGTTTAGATGGCAGCCATAAGAGCGGGAACTTCTCTGATTGGCTAAAGCCACTAGAATAGACAGCCTAGGCCACCATGCCCGAAAATGAAAATACGCCCACGTTTTATCTTTCAAAATAAATAAACCTATTTTCCTGTACTTTTTCGCAGCGCTTTTCCCTATTGACTGTTAAAAGGTAATGAAGTGAAAAATCCTCGATCAGCTATATCGCCCGGGGCTATTCGGGCTCCGTTATGATTTTCTTCGTTGCCTTGCTGTACCAAATAAAGGCGAACCGAATATATTTGGTGTGTATGTGCTGTGTGTGTTCTTTTTTTTGTGGAAAATTCTTCAAAACATAAAATTATAAACAGCTACATAATGCCCGCGGGAACTCTTTAATTTCCCGGGATAGTATGTTAATTCAGATTATAGTAAGTTCTACCCACGAAGGTACTTACCCACTCTTATTAATTGTAACAATGGCGCCATTTAGCATGCAGTACACCCTATAGAATTTAAAAATATTCTTTTATAAAAAACCAATGTATGTGCTTAATAACGACCTCATAATATACGAATTTATAAAAAAAAAAATTAAGTAGAGCTACATTCTTGTTGAGACGAAAAAGAATGGAGCGCGTCTTTGTGGATTAAACTAACTTAATAAGCTACCTTCAGTCCAAATTTAAGCCATATCGGTTCAGTCATTGTGACGTGTCAAATTTAAAAACATCCAAACTTTTATATCCATACTATAATATCATGAATGCGATCATGAGATGTGTCTGTCTATTTGTCTATCTGCTTCGCTTTCACGGCCCATCTTTTCAACTGTTCGATTGTGATGAAATTTGATAAAGAAGTTGCATCCCGGGGAGGGACATTGGCTAATTAAAGGGTTCCCGCGGAAATAAAAATAACTTAGCCAGGCTGACGAAGTCGCGGGCATCATTTTGTTAATAATATTAGAAGGAATCTGAGCCGAGCCGACTGTGTGTACAGCAAGCCAGGGTGAATAAAATGAACTATTTGAAGCATTCCACTAATCGCACAAACAATTTGCTAACAAAACATCACGTGCTGAGGCGAAATGCTGAATCGGGCAAAGTCTCCATTCAGCCCTGGTCTTTGTGTTTCAAACAATGCTCATTACAATATGGACGCGTGTAACGGTGTTAAAGCTGGCCACACACGGTGGAAAATCCATATATGCTAAAATGCCGGGTTTACCACATTGTCGCAATGTATCATGCAATGTAACAGAATTACCATAGTGTGGACGCCTTGCGCGAACGAGCCGTGGACTCTACGCGCACGAACAGAGCATTTCAACTGGTGCGTACCATGATCAGCTATTTGTCGGTTTCTTCGCCGAACACAAAGGGAAGCGCAGTGTACACGGAGCGCCAGTGTGGACGGGTTGTGTGTGTCTGTACTGCGGAATGTTGTTCTCGGCAGACTGAGCTATGAAACAGATGCGAGTAGATACATGCTCGGTTCGAGCGCACGCTGTGTCCACACTTATGAAATGCTCCTTTCATGTTACATTGCATGTTACATTTCGGAAGTCTGTACCCATCTTTAAGATGTTTAAAAGCTTCGTTCCCGAAGTAGGTATTATGTACTTTCATTAAAACTTGCACGTGTGAATTGTTACCACGTATAGAGGCCTCACGAGAGATTTAATCTAGTTAGTTAACTATTATCATCAAATTCTGCATCATTGGTTTAGTGGTTAGCATGTTCGACTACGGCCGCCGAGGTCCCGGGTTCGACGCCCGGGTCGGGCCATTACAAGCATTTGATTTTTCTGGCAAGAAATTCTCAGTACTAGCCCGGAGTTAGGAAGTTGGTGGTGTTTCACCCCCGTGCCTTAGTGAGCACGTTAAGCTGTCGATACTGCGCCGGACCTCTCACCGGTCGTGTCGGATTTTCCGTCCCATCGGGCTATGAGAGTATAAAGGAACAGAGAGAGTGCACCTGTGTATTCGCACACACTTGTGCACTTTAATATCTCCCGCGCAGATGGCTAATCTCTGTGGAGATAGCCTGCCTTGGTCGAAATTCGGCCGGGAGGGCATTATTATTAAATAAGTTTAAGGCTAATATTATTATTTTTAATTAGAGCGCGATTGCTATCACAACCTTTAAATAAAATCACGACCAGAATTTTAATCTAAAATCATAATCAAACCGAGGTATTCAATAGTCACTGAGTCCCCACGAAGAGGATTGAATTTCCAAAACACTCGCATAATTATTATGCCAATTACTTCAGCATGGCTTCCACACCACAAATTGAATCGAATGAACTTCGATTTCTGAGTCAAATTGTTAAAAAAAAATCACGCTTGAATATTATAATATATTATGACCTATCAATATTATGTCTTTTTTAATCCTAAGATACAGTGTTTGATGGTGTCATTTTATCCTTATCCATAGACACTATTGAATAGTTCGTTAGTTTATTTTTTTGTATTTTAGTTGGTTCCATTTCCGGCAGGTTTGTTTGTATGCAGATGTTCTAATTTTTTGAAACAAAAGAACGTGTTCGAAATTCGATATCTTCATTATTACTGCAGGCCACATAAATATTAGAATGTACGATTTATTTATTTCACGTTTAAGTACGTAAAATAAATAATCATCCGTGTGCTGTTCGCTTTTGCCAACCTACAAGTTGTGTACATAAACATGTTATATTTTAAAACGTGTTAAAATAAACGAAAGTACTTATAAAGTAAGTCTATTCTAAAATACGATCAAAGGTTAACTTGTGAGAGGTCTCGAGAGAAATGATACACATAAAATACATACATTGGCGACGCTATTTTCAAAGTTAAAATAAATACTCGAGGAAACACCATGAAAGCTTTCTGAATGAAAGCAAATAGGATCCTACTCAACCAAGTTATCAACATTAAAATAACATAGCAAATGACTTACTAGCTGATAAACGCGACTTCTCCCGCTTGGATTCAGGGTTTTCGTTTCCGCGGGAACTTTTTAATTTTCCGGGTTAAAAAGTCATTATGTGTTATTTCAGACAATAATCTGTCTGTGTACCAAATTTCATCCAGATCCGTTCCGTTGTTTTGGAGTGATTGAGTAACAAACATCCATCCATTCAAACTTTCGCATTTCTAATATTCGTATAGATTTTAATAAACATAATAATATGTAGTCTTTGGATCATAATCTTGGCTGATTAGCTCAAGAGTCAGTAAAAATTTGTTACAGTAATTTTCGTTTTAAATTTTCATAGTAAGTACGAGTATGTGGCGATTCATATTTTTTAGGCGTTTTCATTTATTCTTTTTGTACTACAAGTTAGCCCTTCACTGCAATCTCACCTGGTGGTAAGTGATGATGCAGTCCAATATGGTATTGTCATGTGGTATATGGATGTCCCGGAACCTCACACGAGACCAGAGCAATGTTTCAGAATTTTCATCTATCTAAATAAAATTCAAAGTCCTGACTGACTGACTGACTTATATATCAACGCACAGCCTAACCCGCTGGTCCTAGAGACATGAAATTTGGAGATTGTGTTCTTTGTGAAGAGTAGGTATCCACTAAGAAAGGGTTTTTCGAAATTCCATCCCCAAAGGGGTAAAATAGGGGTTGAAAGTTTGTATGAAAGTCCGTCGGTTTTCAAGTTTTAGCTATGAAACTCGGTATATGAGCTGCGGGTTGAAAATGAAGGAATAAGTGTTTCACAGTTTTTGAAAATTCGACCCCCAAAGGGGTGAAATAGGGGATGAAAGTTGTTATGAAAAGCATTCATTTTTCAAGATATTTTTTAAGTTATATCAACGAAACTTGGTATTTTGGCTTTCGGTAAAAAATAAAGAAGTACGATTGTCACAGTTTTTCAAAATTTTACCCCCAAAGGGGTAAAATAGGGGTTGAAAGTTTGTATGAAAGTCCTTTATTTCTCAAGTTATAGCCATGAAACTCGGTATATGAGCTGCAGGTAAAAACGTCTTTTACAGTTTTGAAAATTCAACCCCCAGAGGGGTGAAATACTTAATGAAATCTGGTATGAAAGTCCTTCCTTTTTCAAGATAAAGCCATGAAAGTTGTTATTTGGGTTTCTGGTTTAAAATAAAGAAATACGCGTATCGCCATTTTTGAATATTCTACCCCCAAATGGTTGAAATAGGGTAGTCTTTTATTTAAATTTTTCAAGATATATCTACGGATATAAAATACAGAAGAATGTCACATTTTTAAAAATTCCACTTTCAATGGGGTCTAATAGGGGTTGATAGTTTGTATAAAAGTCCGTCATTTTTCAAGCTGCTGTAGCCATGAAACATGGTATTTGGGCTTTCGCTAATGATGAAATACGGATTTTACAGTTTTTGAAATTTCTATCCCCAAGGACGTCAAATAGAGAGTTTGTCCTTCGATCACGCCGCAACAGAGCAACGGATCGACGTGATTTTTTGCATGGGTATATAGTTGGGTACTTGGAGAGTGACACAGGCTTCTTTTGAGCCCTGAAAATTAAGGCGTGCCAGTGGGAATTAAAAAACTTAAGCCACGCGAACGAAGTCACGGGCGTCCTCTAGTTAATCTTAATTTCCCAAATTGACCCTGCCGGGAATCGAACTCGGGATCAATCAGTATTTGTTCTTGCCCCTGCAGGGGCAACATTAAGAAAAAACACAGCTTAAAAGTAAAACAACAACATCAACAATGAAACAACAAAATTGGAATTTGTACTCACATTATTATGTTATAGATAAGAGAGAACGGGCACAGAACTAAAACTATAAATAATAAAGCCAAAAGTGAAACTAATACACAGAAAATAAACTAAAAGTATGAAAAAGAAGCATAAAAACAAACTGCTCTTCAAAATATTGCGTCACGTACGGCGGCCATTAACAAACTTACTCAACTTAATCCGAAATATTTTCTTGTAAATAGAAGCAAGTAAAGGATTAAAGGAAAACGAAGTTATGTCAATAAAGGCGAAACTTGGGTCATATATTTTCAAGCGCTGTCGACTTACCGATTCTCCACGGAGAAGTTTTTTTCTTGTGTCGATGTGAGAAAGTTGCGGATAAATGGATTTTGTATTAGGAATAACGGTACGAATGTGTCTGGAATATGATTATATTGTGATCTATTGATTTTGTCCATTTCTGAAGAGATTTTGGGTACTTATTGAAATAATCAGTGATAGTTTAGTGGTTTAGATTCGACCTCCTGTTTGGGTGGTCGGGAGTTCAATCCTGATTTTGATACTCAAATCTCATCAAGTAGACACTAAACGTATCTCCTGAAAATAATTAATGTATACTTATATTATAAATGCGAAGGTTTGGATGGATAGATGGATGGATGGATGTATGGATGGATGGATGTTTATTACTCAATCAAGGCAGAACTTTTTATTCCGGCAAATTAAAGGGACGAAGTAGCAGGCATCAGCTAGTTTTGAAAGAAAGAAAGAAAATGTTTTTTTATTTTATCACCACATAAGACTAATTATAATTAATATTAAGTATATAGCGATACGTGACCAAATAAAGGTTTCCATCTCAGCTATATGCTGCAGCAGACTGCAGCGCTGGTTTTCAGTGGAAACTTATATAAGTATTGAATATTATACTCACTGACGGTAAATAAGTAAAAATAATAATATTTCGATATATTGTAATAAGGTGGCAAAAAGCAGACTCTTGAGCCCCAGTAAATATATCTAAAGGGCACTTCACGACTCGAGGCGAAGTACGGAGTGTTGAACAAAATAAAGACAAATACGTAGATATCTGCGTAGCGTTGGTATCTTAAGAGAGTCATTATTATCAATAGGTGCTGAATTAAGAAAGAGGAAAAATCTAAGTTAATATTGAAGTAGCGAGTTATAATCACAAAAGATGATTTTACATGAAAAAAAGATATGAATATATAAGTCACCTTTCGAGTAGAAGGCAGCTGTTAGCTGTTTAGAATAATACTCACGGTAAAATATAGATTTAGGATTGGTTTGATTGGTTTGGTTTGGTATTTGCTCCTGACAAAAACTCTTAGGGCCTGCGCCCATAGACGGCACGGTGTGGCGGGGGATATTTCCCGCGACGGATATAAATATAACTTATAACATAGTATGACAATAAAATTGAAATTTCAATGCATATAAAGCTACCGCTATTGCTTAAAGTGTCTGGTACCTAAGATTACTACAACCTACTAATTTAAAAGTTTCAAAAAATATGCAGTCTTCGGGATGCCCGTTATTAAAATTTCACTCTAAAAGTTAAGGAAAATTAGAACTAAGCTGCTTAAAAAAACTGTAACAAACCTCCAGTGCGGTTTGCCTGGTTGGTGTTTATCATGGATCATGTCTGACGTTTATTAAATAACAAGAAAAATGTAGAGACGCAAGTTTCAGGTTGTATAATTTTTAGCAGATTAAGAATTTATTTACATATTTACTTCCACCTGAGCGGGCATACTACCATCGCATAAATCCGTATCGTTTTAATATTGTTGACGTTCGCGTTATAGAATTATAATCCTTATTTTAGGGACATTAAGGCACGTGATATAAAACTGTCATCTTAAAGTACCTAATACTGCTTTATGCGGTGGTAATAACCCCACAGGTTAGCCCGTTTACGTAGCTTGCAATCAAGGTCTATACTTGTAGTCGAATAAAAAAATCTCACCGGCCCATCTCCTTTGCGTTTCCCGGGTACCAACAATACAGGTACCGACTATTAGTACCCACTGCTAAATCAGAGATAGGAATGCTCGACATGCTTCACATGCGTTTATTTTTATTTTTTATTGCGAGATAGGCTTGCGCTTGACGCTTATCATATTATCAAGGGGAAAGGAGTAGGTAATTGAACTGTAAAAATCCTGAAAAATTAGTCATTTAAAAATGAATAAGGGCATTCATTTTTAATAGACTAATTAATACATAATATTCTCGTGCAAAATATAATGACGTACTTCCACACCTTACCCCAGGGACGGAATTCTAATACCTAACCCGTTTTGTTGTGTGTCTACGTCATAAAAGGAACTAACTTCCTACTAAAATTTCAAACTTCACTCCCCTCTTTAGGTTTTGCGTTGATAGATCAGCCAATCCGCTGGGAAAAGAAATTTCATATTAATATTATGTATATAAGTTCCCATTTATGGAAATTTCTATGGTTAATATTCTATGGTTAAATGCACATTTCATCTAACCATAGAATATATATATAATAGTAGTTCCTATACGATTTAACCAACTAAATGCTCGAAAGATTATACCTACATACTAAAGTCAATTACGGAGTGGTTTTGTTTAAGTATAGAGTCTACAGTTCTGGAGAAATGATTAAATTCATACGTTAATATGATCGCTATGGAAAACTTGGCCCGGCTGCTAACATCCTACGCGATATCAACAAAAACATAATTTTCAAAGTGATTATCGGTTTCCCAAGTTCAAAGACACCTACTCATTTCAAAAGTGATTCAACTATTTGCTATTCCAAGCAAGTCTGTCTAAGTTTCGCGTCATTTAGATATTAGCTTTACCCACATGAAATGTTTTAACCGCACATGGTACTAAGTTCGGGTCATATTTACCAAGAAACAAATTTGAAAGCTATATTATAGTTGAAAACTTGATTGTGTTACACTCACGATAATAAAGTATTATAAAACTAGCAAGAAAACTTTCAATTGAGTCACTTGATGTAATGTGGTGAAAACGAATGGCCTATTGAACTACGTTAGCGACTCTTCACGAGGTTTACGTTGTCGCGTAGATAAGTTTGTTATTTTCTACTAGACTCATGTCGCTTGCAGGATACCTAACTGGTGAGGAATTTGTTTATTTACATTACAAAAAAAGTGTGCGTGTACTTAAGTACGCACGCAAGAAGTTATACTTTTTGATAGCAAATAATAAATATCTTGAATATAGATATCAGTTATCACCCAACATACAGTAAATGTATTTATTTTTATTTTGTTGGTAGGCCTTTTTCTGCAAGACTTAAAAGTTGACTAACTAACGTCGAATTTGGGCGTCGGTGTGCTTGCGCATCGTAAAAATTCACTCTGATAATTTTCCCTAACGTGCCAAAAGATGTATAACTTCAATAACTTAACATACATAGTTGTGACGTGTTATGATGACGTTGACGAATAAAGAATCAAGCGTTACAGTCAAAAATCAAATTATATGCAAAATGGGTAAAGCACTGTACCTAATCTTTTTGAACGTGATTTTTAATTACTTAAACCAAATTTAAATAAAACTATGTGGGTTCCAAACACTCCCTGATCAGAGAAGAAGTCCACAACGAACTCAGCCGCCGTGGAAAATACAACGAAATATCGTACATCCTAAGTTGGAGTTCGCATGGGCTCCTACAATTTTCACATCTGTGATATAATGTACCTATCTCTTTTATATTTTTAATCAAGTGAATTTATATGATAAATATAAGGAAAATGATGACACGTATCTGGAAGCAGGTGTCTACGCATAATCGAGTTCCAAAGCTGCGTAAGGGTAGGTCTACATTGTCGCCGAATTATTTATTCAATTATGTCGGGATACGACGAGGAATTTGACAAAAGATACGACGTTGTTAAAATTAATGCGATGGTTAATGAAGCAATGAATTTATAATTGAATCATTATGACGATACAAATTACCACTGCTTGATAGAGTTTCTGAGTTAACAACCATGTTAAATACCTTCTATTATTACGTATGGGAACAGCTAATTCAGAGATTCTTTGGGAGTTAAAATCTGAAACGAATGCGTTTGTCATACCTCTCTACATAAATCTCAAGGCTAGCATGCTGAAGTGGAAGTCAGGTGTCTCAGACGACTCATGAATTCGAATCGTCCTCGAGTAAAGATCGCGCCTTGACGAACCTATATAAAGTAAATTAGTATGATTGAATAAAATTAGTAAAAGATTAAATAAATTTAGTAAAATTAGTATGATTAAATGAGATAAGTAAAAATTATAAACTATAAGTGATGAAAAATGTGTGTAAGTCGTCTACAAGAATTAAAACCATCCTCATCATCATTCCACCCCATTGCCGGTTCACTACTAAGCTACGGGTCTCCTCTCGAAATGAGAAGTGTCTAGCCTAGTCCACCACGCTGGCCAAGTGCGGTTTGACAGAATTTACAGTTGAGAACATTATGAAGAACTCTCGGTTTCCTTACGACGTTTTCTTTCACCGTTTGAAGCAAGTTATATTAAAAAAAACTTACCTCGAAACTTACCTTAAAACACACCTCGAAAAGTAAGAGGTGCGTGCTCGGCGATCGAACCTGTGACCCCGTATAGAAGGTCGGATGACTACATAGCCAGGTTATCGCTGTTTCCCAAGTAATAGTTCTTTATAAAATTCTTAAAATATCAGTTTTTACCTATAGTCTAAACTTATCCTAAAAAGTAACGCTTAGGAAATAACCCGATCGAGCGATAACTCGAACGCAATTGCGACTAGAAGTTATCATACAAATGTCTGGAGAGAACCTTAATTTGGATGAAAAGTAGGTTGCAGGAAAGGCAAATGGATATTTAACTGGGTAAGCCTGAGTACATTCGTACATGTTTGTACGTTTGTATGTTTAGTAAGTAGTATGTATGTTAGTAAGTATGCAGCTTGGGGGTTTAAACGAGGGTCTAGGTGTAGGCCCTGGTCTGCAATTTATATGGGCTTGAGACCACGTCTGTAAGATTAAACTTACGCTGTGATAATACCTACTGTATTTGTGTATTTTTATGTTGTGGTTATTATTAATTTAAAACCTGTTATCGATAGCAAAGCCCGCAATTTCCACTTAAGGCCCTGTAAAGTGCATAATAGTTAACAAAACAGCTGAGGATTTCCTTGAAGCGTCGCATGAATATTCCACCTCTGTTTACTTATTTAACAATGTTTTCTTGCTAAACAATTTTTAAAACATCGTTTTTAACGAGACACAAATTTGTTTTAGTTGACTATGACTATGACTATGACTATGACTGTCAGTCAAGTTAAAGAGAGAATTTTCAGAAATATCATCCAATCAACGAAGCCAATCAAAATTATTTTTTGATTGGCCTAGTTGTTATGCGCCTCTATGCTAAAATGTGGGTTTTTTAATCCCAAAAAAAACAACAATCTTAGTAATATTATAAATGCGAAAGTTTGGATGGATGTATGGATGTTTGTTACTCAATCACGCCCCAACGGCTGAACGGATCTGGCTGAAATTTAGCACAGACATAGATTATAGTCTGGAGTAGCCCATAGGCTACTTTTTATCCCGGAAAATTAAAGAGTTCTTGCGGGAACCAAAAACCTCAAACCACACAGACGAAGTCACGGGCATTCGCTAGTTATACATAAATAATGCCTATCCGCTCGAAGCCGATTCGGATAGTAGAGTAAAAAAATTAACTTTATTTTAAAATTATTAGATAGGTGATTTTATAAGAAAACTTACAGCTAGGTACAGAAAGTTAATGGATAAAAACAGAAGAATCGCCATAAAATATTTCCTCTACCTGTTTGACACCAAGGTGATAAAAAGGGACGTTTCGGGTTAGTAGGTACAAAACCCGTCCATCTATCCCGAATTGAACCATTTTGACTTCCAACCATTCTTCAGTGTGACGATTTGGGGTGACAATTTTCAACAAAGCTAATTCAACGTACATGTTAAAGTATAGACATACACTCGAAATATATCCGCGAGGATAATAATCCTTATTCGTTGAACAATAGAAGTTAATTTTGATTGAGCCAATAAGCCTTTGTTGGGAGATTGTACAAGGATTCCAGACCCATGTCACAGCTGTGTAGACCGCAAATAATTTACGATGGAGCAAATTGAGCGACTGAAACTGGCCAGGTGATACTCTTTATGATCTCGGTCTTGTCTCACGTCTCGGTTGAATAAAAATAAAGCCTACATACCTTATAATTAACTCAATCTTTTTATCTATTTAAATAAACAAAAATCAATTTCCGAACTTTATGTTCTCGCATCGCTTGAGAATAAACCGATTAAACATAAAATGGCATGGTGTCTTTTGGCATACCCTCGATTTAAAAAATAATTTATTGGACAAGTTTGGGGGACCAGGGTTAATTTTTGAAACTTTGTACCTACATTAGTTTTTCGAACAAAGATTTAATCATTATCATATTGGTCAAATACCCAATCGTAGACCAAAATAGGTATGAATCATCTCAAATATGTGAACTATGCCACTTCAATCTTCATCTTGTAGAGTAATTGGCATGCTATGTGCTCATATTCGAATACCTGTCTATATTAATGAAACATGATGTTTATTAAACTCACTCTATAATATAATCATCGAATTCGAGGAAGGTTTTGACTTGGTAAATCATGGTTTGAAGATCTCTTGATGATCAATGGTCTTATAATGGGAGCTTCCGGGTTCGATACCCGGCAGGGTCAATTTGGGAGTTTATAATTTCTGAACGTTAGTTAGATAGTTCCTTAGTAGTAAGAATATTTGTGAGATGGTGATAATTTAAAAAAAAATAAAAACCCGGCTGAGTTTGTTGTGGGCTCTTCTCAGACCAGGGCGCGTTTGGAACCCTCGTAGCTTTAGTTTTAAGATACCGTTACCCATTATCACCATCATGCTTTTTAAATACTTATGTAATTTTTAGACGAAAATAAGTGTACCTACAGTGTACCTATATTTAATGAATAAATGAAAATGACTATGACTATGACTATGAACTTCCTCTGGCCTGGATTGGTGGGAGGCTTCGGCTGTGGCTAGTTACCACCGTACCAGCAAAGATAAGCCGCCAAGCAATTTATTGTTCAGGTACGACGCTGTTAACTGCCATACTCGTAATAGTTATAGCCCGCTACCATGTTAGACTGCATCATCATTTATCACCAGATGAGATTGCAGTCAAGGGAGATTGTAGTGGAAAACAAGTAATAAAATTAAAAAAATTAAAAAACCCACGACGAACTTCAGAGCTCCATTGAAACAACAATTATAACTTAGCAAAAGTATATATAAAATAATATCTAAAACACAAACCTGCATATATGTGCCGGCTCAGTAGTTCTTTTGACCAGCGTGGTGGACTATGGCCAAACCATTCTCATTCCGAGATAAAACTTGGGCTTAGTAATGAGCAGAGGTGACAAATAGTGTTAAATTTTAATATTCTGATAAAAATTGTTTAAAAAAATGTGATCACTTAAGGAGTTCCCATGACTACCTCCTGGCTCCATCATAAGACCCTGAGCAGCATCTAGGTACAAAGTGCTAGTCAAGACAAATCAAAAGAGTCAAAATAGGACGGGTTTACGATAAGAACTTAAGGAGTTCCTATGACCACCTCCTGGCTCCATCATGAGACCCTGGGCAGAATCTAGGTATTAAGTGCTAGTCAAGACAAATCAAAAGAGTCCAAATACGACGGGTTTACGATGAGAACTTAAGGAGTTCCCATGACCACCTCCTGGCTCCATCATGAGACCCTGAGTAGCATCTAGGTACAAAGTGCTAGTCAAGACAAATCTAAAGAGTTCAAACACGACGGGTTTACAATAAGAACTTAAGGAGTTCCTATGACCACCTCCTGGCTCCATCATGAGACCCTGGGCAGCATCTAGGTACAAAGTGCTAGTCAAGACAAAGCAAAAGAGTCCAAATACGATGGGTTTACGATAAGAACTTAAGGAGTTCCTATGACCACCTCCTAGCTCCATCGTGAGACCCTGGGCAGCATCTAGGTACAAAATGCTAGTCAAGACAAACCAAAAGAGTCTAAGCACATTAGGTTTACAATGAGAACTTAAGGAGTTCCCATGACCACTTACCAAATCACTAGCTCAGCTTGATTGTCTATGGTCCTAAAATATATCCAAGAACCTTCTCACAAGCTATAAATATCTGATGCAAAAAACCGCATCTCAATCGGCCCAGTACTTTTTGAGAAAAATGGTAACATATTGAAAAATTAAAATCATAGAGTACAGTTCAGCTTGGTTGTCTATGGTCCTAAAATATATCTAAGAACCTTCTCACAAGCTATCCATATTTAATGCAAAAAACCGCATTTCAATCGGCCCAGTACTTTTTGAGAAAAATGGTAACATATTGAAAAAATTAAAATCATAGACTACAGCTCAGCTTGGTTGTCTTTGTTCCTAAAATATATCTAAGAACCTTCTCACAAGCTATCCATATCTAATGCAAAAAACCGCATCTCAATCGGCCCAGTACTTTTTGAGAAAAGTGGTAACATATTGAAAAATTAAAATCATAGACTACCGCTCAGCTTGGTTGTCTATGGTCCTAAAATATATCAGCTAAGAACCTTCTCACAAGCTATACATATCTAATGCAAAAAACCGCATTTAAATCGGTCCATAGTTTTCCAGGAAAACGGTAACAAAAAAGTGCACAAACAAACAAACAAAAAAACAAACAAACAAACAAACAAACAAACAAACAAACATACAAACACACAACCTCTTAGGGCAAACACATATACCGTCTCCGTTTCGTCGAGGGTAAAAAAGCGTCTTTACTTGCTCTCGCAGCCTCCAAGCAGATCTCCAAAACTACGGTCTTGTTCGTTGTCTACCTACATTAGATAGCGACCCACTGCGCGATATTTTAGCTTTCTGAGTTCAAGGATTTGTGTGAGACAACACTTTTTTAATAAATCAGATAAAAGCTTACGCTTGTATTTTACAAATAACCCTGTATTTCATTTTGTACATTTTTTTTCTAAGACCATTACTTTTATTTTAAACTTATGGTTATTACTTCTGTTTATTTACTATTAACAGAAGTAATAACAATACATAAAAAAAGTTTAATTAAAAACTAATATTATTAAAATTATATTTAGAAAAAAATATAATTATTTCTGTTTGTTGATCCTGAAATTGAATATCCAATAACCCCGTCTGTACACATCATTTAGAATTCAAATGATAATATATTTTATACTACCCTATGTTCGTTCTTCGCGGGCCTAAGTTTCATGTTATTATGCAAACTATGCCTCCGGGCCTCGTACCTACTACGTGAGTATAATATAAAGCTCCGTCAGATTCACATTCACGAGTACTTACCTAATTGTTAACTGTCTCATTGAGTTTCTTAATGGGGAGAGACAGGCAAAGCTAGTATACCTACTATAACTTTGTTATCTGACACAGAAACCTGATGCTTTAGAAGAAAAAAAAATTATTCTTACTTATAAAATGGTGTTAGAAACAGTGCCACAAAAACCACAGTCGGTTTTAGTGTGCACCGTGTTATACATAATAAGACATAAAACAATAATAAATTACAGCTAAGGAAATAAGCATGCGACCACTTATTGATATAGTGGGGGTAGGCTACAAAAATTTTAGCTTATTTTAATTAGTTCTTGTATTAATGCCAGCTATTGATTAATATGGGTTATATTATAAGAGTGGTCGTTATTTCGAAAATGTACGATAGGTAGGCATGGCTCCATACTAAATTATTCAAATACCGCCAAATATTAAGAAGAAAGAGATACTTAAGTATCTCTCTACCTGATGTTATAAAATTTTCGCAACGTTATCCAACATTTCAAACAAAGGCGAGAGCGTGAAACACAGAAAGCTAAATTAGAGTCAGTTTTATTGCTGTATTGTAGTAAGCCGTAAAATTGTACGCAGCAATAAACCGTTATTGTTGTATGTATGGTCGGGTAGTATGCAAATGTGTTTTATACATAACGTTTGAATTCAAAAGGGTAAAAAAATGAATTGTAAATGTAACCAATGTATTACGGATATTCTTTTTTTCTTCATACTGTATATGTGGTGCTTGCATCGATATATATGTAGGTACTAGATGGGCCCGTTCATAGAAAAAAATTGGGTGTCCAACCTTTAGAGCACGCTCCTAACCTGTATAGCCCTGTCCTTGTCCCCGCCATAGCGCTGTCCCGCTTGTAGACTAGATGGCGTTAGTAAAATAGGTCCACATTCACACACATTTGACAGGGCCCGTCTATGTAAATTGAGGTCGTTGGGTGCTGGACAAAAGTATTGTTGACACCCGCTTTCCTTTTTGCCTTCATTCAGAATGAGGGGCATGCACGGGTGATAAGGTGGGCACGTCACAAATACGTCGCATACGTTCCTTGTAAACACTGTTTATCCACTTAACCTTCTAATTCCCCATTTGTGTTTAATTCGTGCATAAACGACCCTTAATAACATCTCCAGTTGCAGTGCTGGGCTGTATAACATGAGCAAGTCTTCAACCATTAGTTGTAACTTCTGGAGGTACGGCTTCTCGCTAGTACAAATCGAGATGCAGGCGCTACCACCACCATGTTCAGTCCAGCTGGCTGGAGGTCGTCCTACACTGCGCCCTCGTACGGGGTCTCCACTCCAGTACGCGTCTGCCCCAACGGCTGTTGGTTTTGACTTGTACTACAGATATTGACGAACTCCCTGGCGCAGTGTTGAGCGCTGTTTTCTTAACGTGCGGAGGTCATGGGTTTGATTCCCGGCAGGGTCAATTTGGGAATTTATAATTTCTGAATTTTCCCTGGTCTGGCCGGGAGTCTTCGGTCGTTGGTTGGCTAGTTATCATCCTATCGGCAAAGCCGTGCCGTATGCCGTGTAGAAACCGACTAGGGGTATGCCTTTAATATAACTGCCATACCCCTAACAGGTTAGCCCGCTACCATCATAGACTGAATCATCACTTAATGGTTATAATGGTTTACAATAGTTGGCAACGGTGGCACTGCAATAGTGTAAACTGTGCTGCAGATGCCACCGCCCACCTCCGAGTTACAATGCACATATTAATAATAATGTTCCTCTTACATGCAATTATAAAAAGTTAGAAAAGAGAGAGGAATGTAATGAGTGTGTGTGTGTGTGTGTGTGTGTGTGTGTGTGTGTGTGTGTGTGTGTGTGTGTGTGTGTGTGTGTGTGTGTGTGTGTGTGTGCGTGTATGTGTATGTGTGTGCGTGTTTGTGTGTGTAGACAAGAGAATATAAATTACTGTTTATGTTTATTGAGAAATGTTAATGATTGTTTTAGCACATTAATTTAGGTAATAACTCTTCGGTTTGGTCATAATTCATTTGCAGTAGCCATGTGGAAATTTTTGTTTTAGCAATGTATTTAGTCAAGGGGTAGATGTTTAAATGCTTGTTGATTATATTGTACAAGAAGTAAGCTAGAAATGAATGTTGGTGTTTGAAGAAAGATGTTCGGGGCCTATATTTGGTTGGAAAAACTATATCGCTTCTGCGTTTATTAGTCTGGAATGTAGGATCAAATACCAGCGAAGAATGTGTCCTGAGGGTAATAGATAAGAGGAACAACTGTCGAACTGTAAGTACTTTGCTAGTGGCATATAGTAAGTGAGTCGGAAAACGATAGTGTTTATGATACATGACTTTGAGAACTGACCTCTGAGCCCTTTCAAGGTGAATTAAGTGGGTTTTGCCAATACCTCCCCACACAGAAATGCAGTACGACAATATAGATTGACACAGAGCGAAATAGATAGTCCGTAGTAAGTCAGGTTTGAGTACATTCCTTAATTTCTTAAACACCCATATAAGTTTTCTTACACGCCCTGTTAATTGGTTGATTTGTGGAACCCATGACAGATGTTCATCAAGAATGATTCCTAGATATTTGATATGCTGTACGCGTTCAATCTGTGGACAATCACATGTTTCCGAAGAAGTGTCATTACAGTTATGTGCTCGGATTATGTAATTTGATCCAGGTGGTAAATTTGTTCTTTTTGAAATTGAAAAAGCTAGGTGCTTGGTTTTACTTGCGTTGAGTGTTAGCAGATTAAGCTTGAGCCAATGGATAACAGTCTGAAAACCCTCTTGTGCCAGTGAGTAGACTTCATCCCAACTCTCTCCTTGAAATACAATAGCCGTATCATCCGCGAATGTAAATATTTTTCCGTTCTTTAACTGGATTTGGCACAGATCGTTTATGTAGATCAAGAAGAGAGTTGGCCCTAGGATGCTTCCCTGAGGGACTCCGTACTCCACAGAGGTATCATCGCTAAGGTTATTTTCGATCCTAATCTGCTGAACTCTGTCGGATAGGTAACTCTTAAAAAGATTTAAAGCTGTACCGCGGATTCCAATTGATTCCAGTTTGTCTAAAAGGGAAGGGACAGAAACGGTATCGAAGGCTTTGGCAAGGTCTAAGAATATTGCCAAGCACTTATTTTTCCGATCCAGATTATTTGAGATAACATCAACGAGTTTGGTGACTGCATCTTCCGTTGACCTGCCAGCTCTGAATCCGTATTGGTTATTTGATATTATTTCAAATTGATTCAGAAATTTGTTAAGTCTATTGTTTATCAGCTTTTCAAAAATTTTGGATAGGGCTGGCAGGACAGAAATCGGACGGTAATTACTTACAATATTTCTATCCCCCCCTTTGAATATTGGATGAATTATTGCTCTTTTTAATGCTTTAGGGAAGATACCCCTAACGATACATATATTAAAAATGTATGTTAATACGGGAATTATTTTATGTCTTATCTTTTTTAACAGAAATGATGGTATACTATCCCAACCCGCGGCACAATCGTTTTTCAAATTTAGTATTAAGGTTTCTATTTCTGATTCGTCTGTGGGCAACAAAACAATAGAATTGGCACGGCTTGAGGAGTTATTAACGTTATGTACAGTATTATTATTTGCAGACGAAACAGATATAATATTCTCAGCGAGGGTTTTACCAACATTCACGAAATAAGAGTTTACTGCATTAACAGATTTTAAGGGTGTGCTTTCTACCGTAAGAAGTTCACTTGAGGAATGATTTTTATGAGAAATATCAGCAATTCTCCTAATACACTGCCACGTCTTGGCAGAGTTTTTACCACATTTTTGAATTTCAGATTGTTCATACTGTTGTTTAAGCTTTTTTATTAAATTATTGCAAAAATTCCTATATCTCTTATAGGTAATCTTTAGGATTTCATTGTTGGGGGATCTACGAGCTCTGTAATGAAGTTTGTCGCGGTTGCGTATGCACTTTACTAAGCCCGGGGTAATCCAAGGTTTTAGCGGTCTATGTTTACCTTTTATAGTAATTTGAACAGTATGTTCTTGTATTTTATGTGATATAGTAGAAATTAAGGTTTCAACTAAATACTCAGGATCTTGTGACTCATAGATCCATGAAAATTCTGTATTATCTAGGTCCAGAGCTACCAGGTCCCAGTTGGTTTTAGTTTGGGTATGTATAGTTTTTGTTCGTGGGCGGCCTGTATTCATGCAGAGCAGTATAGGTAAGTGGTCAGTAATATGTGTATCAAGAACGAAAATAGTCGGTTGAGATGGTGATTTTAGCAGAATATGATCCAGGCAATTTAATTCACGGGTGGGATGGGTATGCCCTGGTAAAAAACCCAGTTCCGAAATTAAATTTAGATAGCGAGACGCATTATTGCTCAAACTATTGCTAAGTTTTATATCGATATTAATGTCGCCTGAAATAACGATGTTATTGACATTTTTCAATGACGAACAGGTTTGTTCTAAAGAGTTCAAAAAACTATCAATATTATGAAATGAAGGTGATCGATAAAGTGCAATGATGGCCAGCTCACATTTATTTTTAATTATTAGACAGTTGGCACCCTCAAACGCCGGCTCTTCGACTATATAATTCAGGTTTTTTCGTAAATAAACAACTAGACCGTCGTTTTGGTTACGATTTATCATGGTATAGTACAACGTATAATCGGAAAGTTGCGGAAGGCACTTAACAACAGGTGAGATTTTAGTCAAGGTCTAACTAGTAGTGAATAAAAATAAAAATGAAATATAATGTGTTTTATATTACTAAAACATATAACTAAACTTACTATTTAAAAAGATATAGCACGTAATAGGTTTGCCACCTTACTGTATTGGATTGAGGGGTTTTAATTAACAGATTGTTGAATCGATTAGTTATAACAATCTACATTCAAATACCATTGAAATAATATTATAATTGTTAAATTAAATAAACAAAAAGATGTTTAAAGCAAAAGCGATACGAAACTTATCGTAGTTAAATTAAATGTGTTTCCAATTTTAAGTATCTATTCTGTTGCCAATGCGAAACTGATACAAGTGGAAACTGTTTTGACCAATCTACCAGACTGAATGAATAGCGAGTTTATGTACTAAATTATTTTTGCTCCCGACTTTACTCTTGAATTTTGTCGGCCAGGAATTAGACGAGTCTGTATGTCATCGCAACTGTCTCGTTATTCTAGTGGTTAGCATGTTCGGCTGCGGCCGACGAGTTCCCGGGTCGGGCCATAGTTAAGTGTTGGGTTTTTCCTGATCAGAAATTCTCAGTACTAGCCCAGAGTTAAGAAGCTGGCGGTGTTTCACCCCCGTGCCCCGGTGAGCACGTTAAGCCTCCGTCCCGGTTATTATCACTAACATGATAATAGTCGTTAAAGACCGCCAACCCGCAGCGTGGGTCCAAACTCCCTCTTTCCTATGAGAGTGGAGGCCTGTGCCCAGCGGTGGGACGTTCATAGGCTGTAGTTGAATGAGCAGTAATGGGCCGTAAAGCTGCGCATACCAGATTTCGTTAGAACCCCTATTTGCCAAGATCTTCTTTATCATTCAATAAACTGCTAAAAAAGAATCTAGATCTCTTTTGCACCACGGCCACCTTCATGCGTAGAATTCAATGAATTCTTTGAATCCCACAGCCTGAGTTGAAGTAGTTTGCTGGCTGGTAATCTTAATCTTAATAATTAATAATGTCAAAATTATCCCTAATATTATTTTCCCTAATATTATTTTCTTATAAGCTTTTTATTTTCTATTTACTTCCTATGTAGTATATATTATTATTCATTTTTCCACCTTTGCGAGCTATTTTTATCTCATGTAAATTCTATCTGTGAAAACTTGTAATTGGCGTAATACTTTTTCTTTATTTACATCTCAGTTATAGCTGTAAGTTTTCTGTACAAAACAAAATAAAATAAAGACTTACCTAGCAGACAGACACACTTTCACAGTGATAATATTTTTTTATTTTTTTTTATCCACTACAAGCTAGCCCTTGACTGCGATCTCTAAGATGGTAGCGGGCTAACGTGTTAGGGGCATGGCAGTTATATTAAACCCATACCCCTTCGGTTTCTACACGGCATCGTACCGGAACGCTAAATCGCTTGGCGGCACGTCTTTGCCGGTATATGAGTAAGTAGGTATAGATTCCTCAACATCAGCAAAACAAACAACTACTAATGTGCAAACACTAAAATAAGTTTTGGGATCACTTACAATAAAAATAAGCTTTAGTGTTTAGGTCCCCACAATAGGGTAAAGTAAGGGCGCTATTAAGTATTCTGTGGTAAGGGTTGAGTTTAGAAATACTTCAGACTAGGGCGAACACAAAACATCGATATTCCATTATTTTAAAACGTGAATAAGGCTTCTATATTATTAGACTTAGAATATTATATAAATACCCTCGACCTCGACGATTTGACGACCTCCGTGGCGCAGTGTGTAGCGCTGTTGCCTTAACGTGCGGAGGTCCTGGGTTCGATCCCCGGCAGGGTCAATTTGGGAATTTATAATTTCTGAATTTTCCCTGGTCTGGCCTGGTGGGAGGCTTCGGCCGTGGCTAGTTACCACCCTACCGGCAAAGACGTGCCGCCAAGCGATTTAGCGTTCCGGTACGATGCCGTGTAGAAACCTAAGGGGTATGGGTTTAATATAACTGCCATGCCCCTAACAGGTTAGCCCGCTACCATCTTAGACTTACCATCAGGTGAGATCGTAGTCAAGGGCTAGCTTGTAGTGGATAAAAAAAAAATAAAAAAAAAAATAGCTAGCTGACGCCCACGACTTCTTCCGCGTGGATTAAGGTTCTTTGATTTCAGCGGGAACTTTTGAATTATCCGAAATAAAAAGTAGCCTATGTGTTATTCCAGACTGTAATCTGTTTATGTGCCAACTTTCATCCAGATCGGTTCAGCCGTTCTGGCGTGATTGAGTAAACTCCATCCATCCTAACTTTCACCTTTATAATATTAGTAGTATAGAATTATTCATACTCATATTATAAATGCGAAAGTGTATCTGTATTTTTCTGCTACGCTTTCACGAGTCACCTGGTCAACTGATTTTCATGATATTTGGTGCTGGGATATGTTATATCCAAGGGAAGGACATAGGCTACTTTTTATTGGCCGCGGGGATCGAAAAAACTTAGTCTGCGCGGACGAAGTCGCGGGCATCATCTAGTACCTAGGTGATAGTTTTCACTGATAGTTTTTCCCCTATTTAGTTGTTTTATGAAAAAAACCTACTTAGTCTGTATTGATTTATTCCATTCCTCATAACATAGGAAGACGTTGATAGAAATGCCTGACTTTTTTCTTTCTTTTTTATCCACTACAAGCTAGCCCTTGACTGCGATCTCACCTGATTATAAGTGATGATGCAGTCTAAGATGGTAGCGGGCTAACCTGTTAGGGGCATGGCAGTTATATTAAACCCATACCCCTTCGGTTTCTACACGGCATCGTACCGGAACGCTAAATCGCTTGGCGGCACGTCTTTGCCTGTAGGGTGGTAACTAGCCACGGCCTCCCACCAGGCCAGACCAGCCGGGGATTGAACCCAGGACCTCCGCACGTTAAGGCAACAGCGCTACACACTGCGCCACGGAGGTCGTCAAAACTCGAGGAAAATTAGCCCCTGTGTATAATAACACTGCCTAAATCTACACACGATACGCGCTTGGAGGTCCATAAATAAATTCACCCCAGAAAATATTTCATCTCACTTTATTTTCACGCAAAACATTTGTTGCGAGATCGCACTGGTGTATAAATGAACAAAGTATGGGAAGGGATAAATTATTATGAACTAGCGACCTGCCCCGGCTTTGCACAGGTGCAATGTTGATACTAAATATACTACATGCATTTTAAATCTGTAATATCTTCGAAAATATTCATTTAAATTACATGCTGTAAAGGGCCATATAATGATCTATATTAAATGCACAATGTATTTAAGTTACTTAATTGGATAAGGATTAATGCTGTATTGCTAAAAATTGCTTCGTATAAACCTTCCTCTTGATTCACTCTATCTATTAAAATAAACTGCATCAAAATCCGTGGTTTACATTTAAAGATCTAAGCATACATAGGGACAGACAGCGAGAAACGACTTTGTTTTATACTATGTAGTGAAGACTAGCTCATGCCCGCGAATACGTGCGCGTGGATTGGGGTTTTTTGGTTCCCGCGTGAACTCTTTAATTTTACGGGATAAAAAGTAGCCTATGTGTTAGCGCCAAGTGATTTAGCATTCCAGTACGATGCGATGCCGTGTAGGAACCGATTATGGTTTTAATATAACTGGGGTTACCCCGGTTTCGGTTCCCGCGGGAACTCTTTAATTTTCCGGGATAAAAAGTAGCCTATGTGCTATTCCAAACTATAATCTCTGTGCCAAATTTCAGCCACACCCGTTTAGCCGTTGGGGCGTGATTGAGTAACAAACATCCATCCATACATCCGTACATCTCTACTTTCGCATATTTTATAATATTTATTTGATGTTATAATGTTTTTAGTTTGACCTTCCGTCCGCAGCAAATAAAACGTTCCCTCCGTTACTTTTAATAGAAAATCCAATCCATTTATCCCTAACTTTTTCACATCGACGAAAGGAAAACTTTGAGGGAAATGGTAATTCGACAATGTTTGAAATCTATTGACAAAACTTTGATGTAGTCGTTAGAATAAGTTCTTTGAATCAAAAGATTTTTGTACGGTCACATCAGCGGTAGACTATAAAAATTCCTCTAATGGATATGCTCAATAATTATTCGAAAAAAAACTTACAGAGTTATGAGAAAATTTAGAAATTAAAGATTGATTCTGCCGATAATCGAACCCGCGACCTTCCACTGTAAGATCACAGCGCTCGCCACTGCGCCAGGAACCCACGCCGCACCTTTGTAGTGGGGCTAAACTATAAAGAATCGTGCCTCCAATTTTGAAGGTACAACAAAGGAGATTTTCTAAGATATACAAAAACTGAAAAGCATAATGAAAAAAGTTAAATAGCTAACTTCATACTTTTCCTAAGCTCTCTTCAAAGTGGAAACCTTATGGGGTCGCAGCGAGTAAGAAAGATTTACGCTCATTGCGGTTTTTGCCGGCATCCTTTGTGACAGCTTAATTAACGTTAATTTTTCGTCTGCCCAACGACATTCCATTAGGAACCATTATTACGGGTATGTTAGTTCCATGGATTTAAAAAACGACGTAAAGGTCTAGCCCTACTATAGAGGTGCGATACGTAGCGGCAATTATTATTTATATGAGGTTGTAATAATGGAGCTGGGCCCACTTAAGTGATGCGGCACGGAGTTGCACTACGCGACGCGGCCACGTAAAAACTCATACAAATAATATTTACCGCTACGTGCCGCGCCGCTCCGTGCATCTCAAGTGATACCTAAAGACGTCAACGACGTAAGCGACGTGATGCAAAACGTCGCGAAACGACTGCATAGAAAAACTTATCTACGCGAAAACGAGGGCCACGTAACGTATTGGCCCGCGATATTAACGTGAAGTTAATACACAGACTCATTGGGGCAGAAGATTTTTTTTTCAAATGAAAAAGATCTGTCTTGACAGTCTAAAAAAATACGTTTGATTGTACATCTAAATTTTCGGACCACTGAGTAGTTCAAATCAGTGATTCTAACTCATAGGGCGCGAGGTCTTAGTGCGGGGTGAACCACTAGATTAACAGTGGAACCCCATGTGAACTAATATCCCAACATTAAGAAGGAGTAGGTATGAACATAATATCACCGGTCGTGTGTCAAAGTTTAATTGCGGATCCATCCCTCATGATACCAAAACTATGAGAAAGCGATTTACATGCAAATTCACGGTTTGATTACTTTTATTCCTTATTTCGAAGTGTTTTGAGTTGCTTGACCTGACGACCTCAACCATAGTGTAAAGTGCCGTACCTCTAGACGTTGAAAAATAAGTTATGATTTATTATGTGCAACCAAACCTCGTGATTTGTCAGTTTCATGTCAGATTTCGTAACTTGGACTCCGGTGTCACGTTTTGGTGATTTGAAAATAAAAATAAAAGTTGTAAACACGTGCCAAACTTTCGTAACTTACGAATTTTGAATTCAATTTCGTAGATCAAGAATCGGTGTGAAATATTGAGTTAAAATTTTAATTGGTGCGCCGTCCCTTAACGCTTGGGCCACGTGAAGGCGATTTACATGCAAATCCAAATTGTGAGTTTAATATGAGGACATGCTTTCATTAAGAGCCCATATTGAAAATTCTGCGAATTTTGGAAGCCCTACGATTAAATACGATAAGTTGTGTTTTATTTATTGTAATTTTTTAATTCATTACATTAATAGAAAAACAATTCAATAATTGATAGGTACATTCACGTTTTTACAAAAAAAAAAACCGAAGCTTCTCCAATCATTTTTTTAGTAGGTATTGTTAGGACAAAACTCTTCTGTACTTTTGGATAATTTTAACTTCAAAAACGTCTCGGAGGAGCTTGTTTAGGTATTTTATAGAAAAGTTACCCAAAACCGGGTTGCTACACAATTTACCTTAACCAAAACATGGACAAAGTACCTACATGTTAGAACAGCAAATAAGGATCCAAGTAACTACACCTCAAACACAACATCAATTAATTCATGAGTTAGATATAATAATAATATTTTTCCATCCTTTTCTCTGAATAAATCCTTTATTTAATAAACCTTTATTTCCTTATGGCCTCTTAATACATACATATCACGTTTTAAATTCAGTTTTGACGAGTTGTCGTTAGGTCTTCTGGTCAAACTAAAAGCTTTTGAATATTTTGAACTTTAGAGTTTGGTTTGTGTTGAACCTTTCGTTAATAGGATTTACACTGAGCCTTCATACATAATTCTTGTATCAAGTGGTCTTTCAAGCGGAAGTTCCTGGGTGTCATTCCCAGCAAGGGTATTTTTTTAAAAAAATCTGGTTGAAAGATTTTGGCCGTGACTAGTTACATTGAAGTAATGTCGTACTAATGTACGGTACGATATTACAGCAATGGCGATACTGCCAACGCTAAAAGCCATATTATTTTATTATTGTTGACTTTCATGTTTAAGAATTATAATCCTTATTTTAGGAAAGTTAAGGTACGGAAATCAAACTGTCATTTTCAGTTATATTGCTTTAAGCGTTCACTCTATGGCCCCAATACGATGCCGCATAGAAACCGTTATCGTATAATGGTTTAAAAAAATGCTTTTCTGCTCCTTCCAAACTAACCTGCTTCCATCTTAATCTTGACTATAACATTCCACCAGGTGAGATCGCAGCCAAACCTTATCATTGCATAAAAAAATATTCGTCAAGCTAAAAAATGAAATCCTGTGAATAAAAAATATATTACAGGCAAAAATAATTCAGAATATTATTAAATAAATGTCTGCGGGCTAAATTCTGGTATTGAAGGTAACGAAATAATAAAAATGACGTACCTAATACGAACGAACTAATTGTTTCCTGTTTTTTTCCTTAAATTTTCCAAAATAAACGTGACGATTACAATCCCTAGGCGATTTCTTGATTGAATATTAAAACTTAATACCTACAGATCAAATTGAAATTACATCATCATCATGCAACCGATCTCCTTTCATAAAGGTTGCCTGGAAGAGATCACTTTTAGTGATAAGGCCGCCTTTACACCGCAACAAGTTGTAAATTATATCATGGTTAGTTTTATCTCTGTTTTGTTAATTGTTTGTGTGTAATAAAGTTGTTTTTACTTACTTACTTGAAATTACTTTTCATTTACATTGAGTTGAATTTGGTGAGCAAAGTATTAATTTTGGCCAGCAAAAAGAATATTTAAACAAGACTTAAAATTATTCTGATGTGTGCATATTTTTTTTGAAACATAAAACGTTTTACTTTAGGGACCTCAGTATGGGTTTAATTTATTTGGAGTTAGTTATTTTATTTTTGGTGAGCACTTAAATTGTACCCAAATATAAATACACTGCATTCGTAATTAATTGTCTTCGTAACAACGCGAGCATGTGGGCGCAGAGCATGTCGGTGACGCGAATCCACAAGTTTACCCCCTACCAAAAAGTGCTCAACGCGGCTAAAGAAGTTTTCACTTCGAAAATACTAAATCAGTTTAATGCATTTTGGCACCAGGAGGCCATAAAAGATTGATTTTTAAAAGTTTTGTACAGAAAATAAATAAAAAGTCAAATTGTAATTTCCACAGTAAAATCAAATTAATCAATTAACTGTTAGAATATTTTTTTTGTTGAAGGAATATTCCCAGACGTCATACGATGTGCCTATTCATTTCCTTTATCCATACGCGCGCTCGCTATTTCCTTCCGTTCTCATTCTCTGTTGATATTATGGTTGCTACTTTTTTATTAGCATGTCTCGTACCTTACTTTCCCAGTAAGTTTAGAAGGCGTGCAAATACTAACTGGTGTTTTTTTTTTTAACCACTACAAGCTAGCTCTTGACTGCGATCTCACCTGATGGTAAGTGGTGATGCAGACTAAGATGGTAGCGGGCTAAACTGTTATGGGCATGGCAGTTATATTAAACCCATACTTCTTCGGTTTTTACACGGCATCGTCCCGGAACGCTTAATCGCTTGGCGGCACGACTTTGACGGTAGGGTGGTAACTAGCCACGGCCGAAGCCTGGTGGGAGGCTTCGGTCGTGGCCAGACCAGGGAAAATTCAGAAATTATAAATTCCCAAATTGTCCCTGCCGGGAATCGAACCCGGGACCTCCGCACGTTAAGGCAACAGCGCTACACACTGTGCCACGGAGGTCGTCACTCCAAATCTCATTGGTGTAATCCCAATCTAAATTAGGTATGAAAGGAAAATCAAACACGAACTAGAAAGATACTCTAATCACATTTGGCTTTCGGCTTGGGCTTTGGCTTTCGGTTGGCTTGGACAATGCAGTATCTGCCTACACGTTCAGTGCAGTTCAATTTCTGTTCTGCTTTAAGAGCTCATAGTAACCCACAAGATAGATGGCGTTAGTTGCATAATAGATCGCGCTAGAGTGCGCGTTCCATTATCTCAATAAGTATGGTTTCATATTCATGAATAAAATAAAATATTTAATTAAAATACTCCTGAAATATTGTGTGTTAGTAGATACTGTACAAATTGTCTTTTTTGTTCTATTAAAATATTTGTCCTACGGACTTTATAATAAGTCTAAGTTTTACTATGCCTCGCAAACGCAAATCAGATTTATCGCGTAGCTCTAGCAGAGCGCGAGCTTCTAAAAGAATTAGACTACAAGAAACCCCAGCACGCACGCAGCAGCAGTCACGCTGCTCTCAGAGCAGCAGAGACGTCAGAGCAATCTCAGTCCCGTCGAACCTTAG
The DNA here is from genome assembly GCA_923060345.2 of Erebia aethiops. Classification (NCBI taxonomy): domain Eukaryota; kingdom Metazoa; phylum Arthropoda; class Insecta; order Lepidoptera; family Nymphalidae; genus Erebia; species Erebia aethiops. Next base: position 26,124,279 of record OV281084.1, on the reverse strand, counting down.
ATGCTGAGCGTCACTCTGCTGTGAGAGCCGCAGAGACCTTAGAGCAATCTCAGGCCCGTCGCGCTTTTGATGCTGAGCGTCACGCTGATCTGAGAGCTGCAGAGACCTTAGAGCAATCTCAGGCCCGTCGCGCCTTCTATTTTTACGCGGGTAAAAGCTAGTCTTCTATATATATAAAAATCAATTGCTGTTCGTTTGTCTCGCTAAAACTCGAGAACGGCTGGGCCGATTTAGCTGAATTTGGTTTTGAAATGTATGTCGTAGTCCAGATAAGGTTTAAACGGTGAGAAAATATGGAAAAATAGTTACGACGCGCGGACGAAGTCGCGGGCATCAGCTAGTTATTAATGAAAACACCTCTCCAAAGCAATTATCGCCCTCATTGGAGAGTTTATCCAAAGTCACTTGAATGATACGAGTTTTTATCGTAATTTAATTAACCGCGAGAGTATGGAGAGTTGTCACGATGCGTAATACGGTTGGTAGAATATTATGTTTATCCCTAAACCAATACAACTTATGCCTGTTCTGAAACTATATTATATTTATCACATTTTGTGATGAAAGACAGTTTGAGTAATGTGTTCGTTTATTAGTAGTGTGTCACACTAATGTATATTATTCCCTAAAGTAGTATATGAAAGAGAAAAGTGATGTGAACATAACATTATTACGTTTGTAAGGGAATGTACTACTTATTTATAATACACATTAATAATATTATTTAGTCTATATTAATATTATAAATGCGATATTATGCTACATTACCACTTGCAAGCAGGTCTGATGGCAGCCAAGTGCTAGCCAATACATTAAAAAAAATTTTTTGGGATATTTATGAATTTACTAGCTGATGCTCGCGACTTCGTCTGCGTGGTTTGAGGTTTTTTGGTTCCCGCGGGAACTCTTTAATTTTCCGGGATAAAAAGCCTATGTGCTTAAATTAACACAGAATTAACTTTAGTCTGATCTGTTAGGACACTTTTTGTCGCGCAGAACCCAATTTATAGGGGTACGAACTTGGGTAATAAAAACTGCCCTTCTTACTTCTAGACTTATTAGAGCGAGAGATCGCTAATTCATCGAATAAAAAAATTAAGGTAGTTATATGAACACAAGATTATGACGGCGTCTTCGTCCTTTTGAAATTCGGTTTTGATTATCCCATTGGAATTAGTCTGTTTTTTTGGTAAAAAGAGGTAATTCCAAAAATACTTGACTAATCCATGCACAAAATCACGTAAATCTGTTTGACTGACAAACCAACAAACAAACACAGTTTCGCTTTTATAATATTATATATGTCGTGGGAGAAGCCGGAAGGGCTTCGAATCTGCAACCCGATCTGAGGAATCTTATCATAATATTAGCGATTTATTGTTAATGTTTACTCATTGTTTCTACCCTCGTAAGACTTTCAAACAAACAAGTGCCTACTTGTTTGTTTACTATTTATTATGTGCAGAGATTTTGCTGTTTAAATTGTTCTCAAATAATTGTAAATTGTTTTAATAATTTTAGAAGCTTGATTAGCTCGTTTAGCACTGTAGTTAAGTGATTTGTTAATAATAAGAGTTTCAATTGTTTGCCCGCAATATCGTTCCGCCAATCGGAGCGAGTCGGCTATTGTGACGCCGCGAGCTGCCGACTGGTGGCGCGAAAGTGCACTTAAATGTTGCAATGGCGGATTATGGGGATTATTGTTCCAGCTCTGGTAAGCAAAGGTTGTAAGACCAATTTATTCTTGATTTTCCATTTATATTGTGTGCCTAGGTTTTGATTGTTTGAGTTATGATAAATATTTGTGGATCGGTTTCGATGTTTAATATCGTAAACTAAGTTAATATTGTAAAACATTATTGTAACCTTTTAAAAAGAGCTACCGCAGAGTTTCTGGCCAGCTCTTCTCTGTGAGTGTGGCCTTCCGAGCTGGTGGTAGATTCATTTGAATAAAAACCATTTGAATTCAATCATTTAAATCGGTGTTTCTTTAAAGTAATTAAAGATTAGAATATGTGAGGTTAAATCTTTATTATTAAACTCCCTACGTACCTACCCACGTGTATTGATTATCAATGCATTTCATTTGATCACCTTTGCTATTAGTAACTTCCTTAATCGTGACAATAGTAAGGCTTTTGCAGGCCAGTGAGGGATTAACTATTAGAAGCATTAATTACTATTACAACCTACGTCTTATAGTAGTGTAGTGTTTCTATGAATTGCATTTGTGGGTAGTCTATTTATTTAGTGATCGCAAATGCCAGTGATATACTGGGCAACTATTAAAATCAGTGATTAAAGCCATTCATTCGAATAGTAACCTTCAGTTGCAATCTGTGCCGTATCTGCATTTGCGGTGGTCGTATTATTGTCAAGATCGGTCATTGCGGGAATCCGCAATAGATGTTTATCTTGTTCTGCTTTTCGATGATTGACTTCGGTACCTCATTTGAATGGCACTTGCTTTTGATATCAGTTCTAGTACTGTAGATAGTGACAGCAGAGACGGTGACCTACTAAAGGTCAGCGGTTCTGCTGATTTAAATGGAAAAATTAGACGCGCTTCCGTCTTTTATGACATGGGCCGCCGTTAAATGCGACATATACAAGATGATGCCCGTAGCTTAAGGTCTTTAATTCCCACGGTAGATAAATCTTAATTTTTTTGAGATTAAATATAACCTGTATACAATAAATCAGTTTTATGTTATCTTCATTTCAAATTTCAACCAAATCGGTTCGGTGATTGTGGCGTGAAGTAGTAACAAAACATTCAAATGTTATACATAATTCCAAAAAAACAATGATCCATATTTTCACATTTATAATATGAGTAAGATTTTGTAGGATATTGTAGAACAGGAATGAATTAATCAAATAAATATTAAGTATAAATGCGAACGTTTGGATATATGGATGTATGGATGGATGTTTGTTACTCAATCACGCCCCAACGGCAGCGTTTTTTTTTGTTTAGGCTAGCGCTTGGTTGCAATCAGACCTGCTTGCAAGTGGTAATGTAGCATAATATCGCATATCCCGGAAAACAAAGAAGTTCCCGCGGAAACCAAAAAACCTCAAACCAGGCGTACGAAGTCGCGGGCGTTAGCTAGTAGGTACTTAATATAATATAAGATAGAATAGTACATTTTTCACTTGTCGACTTTAACACACTCTCGGCGTCGCATTCCTCATTGCTAAGGGTCGTGACCCCATTCCATTAATCACATAATGGCAGGGGTTTTCTTGGGATACTAATGCGGTGGTTTCCCAGGTCCTGCCGCGTAAAACTCGACTAAGTATACTCTTTCAACTCTTAGGTTACTAACGATTTTATAGAGTAATAGATATTATAGTGCAGATAGCCGATACGTACTCGTGGGGTGGTATAATCCTCCTTTCTCAGGAACTTTTTATGTGGAACTGGCTGTGAACATAAAATTAACAGTTAAAAACAATTAATATAAAAATCAAGAGTCAGAGGTACATGCTACTTATCTTATAAAAAAAATTGGCTGTCATAGGGACTGCCGATAGAAGTGAAAACGATTTTTTTTGTCTAAATTAAAAAAAAAAGTTATAAATAGTAAAAATAATAAAAAAAAATATTTCAAATATAAACCATAAAAATAAGGAATTAAAGTTTAATTACGAATGCATTATATTATTATACTTAAGACCTTTTGCCTTAGGAAGAACGGTGTCGATCACGCGTTATCCATATTTTCACCCCCTACCATAAAGTGCGCGCCTAAAGAAGTTTTTACTTCAACAATAGTATTAGACATGGGCCACCGCAGCGTAAATTTGACTGATACGACGTGTAATCAAAGTAAGTCTATTTCAATCCAATTTTTTGTACCAATACCTATTGTAAGCAGTGAAAATATACAGATCTTCGGGACGCCAGTAAGATGTTGTTATGTAAAGTTCAATGCAAATGGGCTTTTCCTCCAAGAATATAAATTAGGCGAGGCGTGCACGTTCTAAACAAGAATGCAGGTACATTCATGATCAGAATACATTATTTTAAGATTACGCTGCTTCATCGACGGAAAAGTTGAAGATCGCTTCCGTAATTTATATCTGAGTAGACCTGAATGAGTGTCTAGATCTTGCATCAGAAAATGTTAAATACTTAATTAGAAAACATTTTGAAAGATACACCAGGTTTAAAAAAACGGTAATAATTATTCTTTCTTGTAATATAAAAGAAAAATCTCTTGCTGTTTGGATATGCAATGATAATTTGAAATTCTTTAAAGTTATGAGTTTTTCAGATTGAGGTAAACGGTTCCGAGAAAGTAAACGGTTGATTTATACTTTACTTGTATTTTTGGCAGCACCTGCTGAAAAGTTTCTACGATATCTCAAACTAAGCGGCAAAGGGAATACAAATTCGGTGGAATTGGGATTTGATTACGGTTGGTTTGGGCATCTTGGTGCGATTTTCTCGCTGCAAACTTATTTTGCTTTCCAAATTAAATTGTTTTGTTGTTCTTTGAAAAGTTTTTACAAAATGTAGAAGATCAAAATCTCTAGAAATTTGAAGCTTGAATTTATTCAGTAGATCCGGAATATACTAGAAGAAATCAAAACTAAATGTGAATATGTGTCTGTTTACCTTTCGCGGCCCATCCCTTTAACAATGAAATAAATTGATTTGAATGAAATTTGGTACAGATAAAATTTGTATCCCGATATGGACATACGATACTTTTTAACCCGAATTTTTTTTAGGAAATCTAAATTATAGACGAAGTCGCGGGCTTCATCTAGTAAGATGATACTTTTTTCTTAATGGACAGTTGCTCATAAAAAACGGCGTTATATTTCTGAAACGCTATAATATTTCATGACTCAATTGTGATAAAGGCAGATGAGTAATGGGCTTGTTTATGTTGTCTACTCTAGGCCCGATGATGTGTGGTACAATATTTCTAGTCTACTCTTTAGTAAATTAATATGTGGTAGGCATGGAATGAATTGTCTCTACATCTTAAATATTAGGTCCATAGTGGTACGAGTACGTGTCCCAGCGTGTGCCAATATGGAAATTAATCTACAAACCTATCCGACCCGGTGACAGCGTTGCTGTGTGTTGGTAATAAATACATATAAAGAGTGAGTGTGTGTGCAATTCATACACGACAGAAGTGAAACATCATAAAAGTAGCCTACGAGAGAACGAAATAAATATAACTTGTATTCTATCCCATTATCTCGCAGGCTAAATCAAATGGCAGTGCTAATCATTCCTTCTCACTCTATCCAGGTAGAGTTTGATGAGAGGGGATTATTTATCTCCCAATATTCAATTCGTCACATTGGCACGAAGGGTAGGAAGTCTGCCAATCCACACATTGCCACCGTGGTGGACTATGACCATAAAACCCTTCTCTGTGTGAAAGGAAAGTAGGTATAGAAATAAATCTTAATCATACAATTCGGTGTTCCTTCCAGTGGCTGCCTCTTTCAAACCTGCAAACTTTTCTTTAATTTTCCAGGCAATTACAAGTTCCTACATAAATTAGAAACTTTTTTGTGGGTCGAAGCTAATTAGTGGAATTTATAATGTCTTTCTTTTTCCTCTGAGGAAATAATCGGACGTCCGAATCGTACCTACCAACTTCCCATTATGGCAAAAGCGCACAAGGGATCCGACAAGAGAAAACAACGGAAATTATAATATTTTGTCCTGTCCCATATGTGAAGGTGTGTACGTTGATGTTTTTGTTTCCAGTGTTTTTTCATAAAACTGATTTCCAGAAAATAATAAGAACGCATATTGGAAAAGTTATAATAAAAGTTGTAGCTAGCCTAATTTTTTTTTTTTTTTTTATTTTTTTTTTTATTAATTTGAGTGGCAAGAATACTGGCTGCATTTCCGCAATGGACGGAGGCTGATTCTTTGCGCAAAAATTTGCGTGGAAAAATGACTTGTGAGAAATTTTTGGCACATAAGTATAAGACGCCTTATGTCACCAAAAATTAATATCAGTATAGGGTCGAGAAAATATAAGAAAGGATATTTTAATAGGTGCTATCATAAATCCGGATATAATCGTAAACTACAAAATAAAATGACTTTTATCGCCCATTCTTGGAACTTAACGGCTTGAAATTTACGAGTCAAAACGTATTTTCAAATTGTGATTAAAAAATACAAACGAAAATTGGATAGGTTTTTAATGGTGGCAATCAATCTTTGGATACGCTGAAAAAAAAACAGTTGGGAAATGAGAGTTGTATAAAATAATATAAATTATTATATAAAAATACTAGATGACGCCAGTGACTTCGTCCGCGTTGGTTAATATTTTTCGATTCCCGCGGGAACTACTTAATTTTCTGGGATAAAAGTAGCCAATATCCTTCCCCGGGATACAACCTATCCCTATACCAAATTTCATCCAAATCAGTTGAACAGATGGACCGTGAAAGTATAACAGACAGACAGATCGACAGTCAGACAGAAACACTTTCCCATTTATAATATTATTAGTAAAATTGGTAAATTTGTATATTAGTATGGATATGTATAAATCGATAATTCTTTATTGCTACACAGAAAATTAAAATACATAGAAAAAGAAAATAAAAAAAAAATTGCGCAAGGGCGGTCTTATCACCTCCTCTATGAAAGAACTAGCTGATGCCCACGACGTCGTCCGCGTGGCCTATGTCACTCTCCAGGTCCTCAAGTATACCCATGCAAAAAATCACGTCGATCCGTTGCTCCGTTGCGGCGTGATTTAAGGACAAACCTACAAACCAACAAATCAATAAACCAACAAACAAACACACTTTCGCATTTATAATATTAGTATGATAATATAATAAAAGTATGAATCAAATGAATGAGATATCCTACTGAAGGTACTAAAAAAATTCTACATCAATGGATTTAACCATTATATCGTCACTGACCGCCGTGAGATTGTGTCAATTTGTAACTTGTACGTGAAATTAAAAACAAAACTATATACGTCTATTAAAACACTTAGAACAAGGTATCGACATACCTATTTCCAAAACAAATACCTAAGGTTTTATTCAAAAATTTACGCCGCGGAGCTTGCACCGGATCGAAATACGTATGTAATATCACGTTTTCCGGCTTTCAAGTAAATGCGAGTGCATTCATAGGCTTTCTGTACGCGCGTAGGTTCCATTTAGGGAATATTGAAACTCGGATCGACGAGGCTGTGTGTGTGTTTTGACGACCTCCGTGGCGCAGTGTGTAGCGCTGTTGCCTTTACGTGCGGAGGTCCTGGGTTCGATCCCCGGCAGGGTCAATTTGGGAATTTATAATTTCTGAATTTTCCCTGGTTTGGTCTGGTGGGAGGCTTCGGCCGTGGCTAGTTACCACCCTACCGGCAAAGAAGTGCCGCCAAGCGATTTAGCGTTCCAATACGATGCCGTGTAGAAACTGAAGGAGTATGGGTTTAATATAACTGCCATGCCCCTAACAGGTTAGCCCGCTACCATCTTAGACTGCATCATCATTTACCATCAGGTGAGATCGCAGTCAAGGGCTAGCTTGTAGTGGATTAAAAAAAAAGGAGGGCAATGTTGTTTAGGTATTATCAGTAGTAAAATTTGCTATCTACTATTTTAATGGATCACCTTTGTGAGCTACATACCTAGTAGGTAAATCAAGTTACACTTCTTGGTTTTTTTTTCATACCACTACCACTACCACCACCACCAACACCACTACCACTACATCCCATTAACGTCCCACTGCTGGGTACAGGCCTCCACTCTCATAGGAGAGAGGGATTAGAGCTTAGACCCACCACGCAGCTCCAATGCGGGTTGGCGGGCTTTGACGACTATTATCATGTTACTTATAATAACTGGGACCGATGGCTTAACGTGCTCTCCGAGGCACGGGGGTTAAACACCACCAACTTCCTAACTAGAATTTCTAGTCAGAAAATCCCAACATGTTATAATGGCCCGACACGGGACTCGAACCCGGGACCTCGTCGGCCGCAGTCAAACATGCTAACAACTAGGCCATTGAGGCAGTCAATAACACTAACTAACACTAACTATAGCGAAAAAACAAACGCGTTCATTCTTCCCCATTCCAGACGGCTGCACAGAAAGATAAAAATTCCATTAGGTACTTATTACACAAAAATTTTGCACCAAAACATTTTGTTATCCTATTGCGAGTTCGTGGTAAATTGAAAGTTTGTTGTTAAAAATTTCCCAGTGAATATCAGAGTTTGTGTTACAAGCGTTCGCATCGTTTACCAACATAATACAAAGTTCGCCACCTCGTTTTACGCCCATTAGGCCATAACAATGCTTCTGAGGTTCCGGTTGTGTAAACAGTGTAATATTACCTCCGGTGATACATAAATATTGAAAGAGTAAAGTAATATTAATTAATTATTGTTTATGAAGGAAGATTTTTATTGTTTACATGATGACAATCGTATAAACGAGGTGATTGTTTTTTCAAAATTAATCATGCTGATAATAGAAAATAAATGATGCCCGTAACTTGGTATGCGTAGATTAGGGGTTTTTTTAAATTCCAGCGGGAACTAGTTAATTTTCCGGAATAAAAAGTAGGAGTAGCCCCGATACAACCTTACAAAATTTCATCAAAGTCTGTTGGAAAAATCGGCTGTGAAAGCGTATCTGACAGACGGACAGACAGACGTAACCATGGCTAGTTCTCATCTGTCACTCCGAGCATAGAGTCCCCTCCAACGCCCGCTGAGTAACTCTGAGCTCCCTTAAGGCGAGTCACCTCCAAGATTTTAGGAGGTGAGGTGTGGGGTGCCGCCCGCGCGTCTCGCGGTACATTTGTCGTAGAGACTAGCGGGGAAGCGGGCAGCGCGGTATATTCTGAAACCGCTTGGCAACGTTCAAGTTCTGGGATTAATTTGAATTAAATAGATATAGGACTTCAGTTTGAAATAAATTTTAGCCGGTTCTCATTAATACTTCAAGAGGAATTTATCCATATAAAAATGATGAGCAAAGTCGAAAATTTTATTAATAAAAAATTCGTTTCAATCTTTTAATTTAGCCTGTTTCAAGATTTTTTTTGATCGAGTAAAGTACATCCTATCGTGTAAAAAATTAGCACATTCTTTAGACAATATCTTTAAGTGTATCGGATATTTTTTGTAAGACCGTTATTTAATAAATACCGAAAAAATTTGATCTAGCAAACCAGTTTTCACCGCTGAGCTGAGGTGACTCGCCTTAAGTCCACGGTTAGCGATCATGTCTTGGATCTGAGTCATCAGTCAGCGCTGGCAAGTTTTGAAAAGCTTTGTATTATCTAGAATTACTAATGAATCACTGGCCAGTAGACATATTGGTGACGAAGTGCTGGTCATTTCTAAGCTCTAAAACTTGGAACATCGTCGCAATGCTGCTATACCTATCTATACTCTGTCAGTATTCTACATAATATGTTTTGTAGAGTGTGCCTGAGAACTTTTTGATCTTATCCCCTCTTCACTTTTCTACTATCGTACCGCCAGATATTGTCAGGGTCTGCATCCGTAAATTATATCTTCTTCTTCTTTCGGTGCCTCTTCTATCGAAGGTTGGCGATCATATTGGCAACTTGAACTTTCGACACTGCAGCTCTAAATAATGATCGGGTGCTCTTATTAAACCACTGGCGTAAGTTCTTTAGCCAGGAAGACCTTCTCCGTCCCACGCCCCTTTTGCCTTGTATCTTGCCCTGGATAATTAATTGTAGTAGGTCATACTTAGGACCACGCAGTATATGACCCAGGTACTCCAGTTTCCTCTTTTTTACAGTTAGAAGAATCTCCTTTTTCCCAACGCGCTGCAACACTATATCATTTCTATAAAAAATATACCTAGTAAATATACCTAGTAGAAATTCCACGGACGCGTAGAAAGCAATTTGCTTCCTCGTTTCTAATTTGAGCCGCTAGGAATGGAACGCCCTTCCGGCTTCCGTTTTCCCCTCCGCTATTAGTATTGCTCAACCTAAGGCCTACATCACTACTCACTACTTGCCAGCGAGTCCGATTGCAGCCGAGTGCTAGTCATACTTCGTATCATACTAATACTGCAAATGCGGAAGTGTGTTTATTTGTTGGTTTGTCCTTCAATCACGCCGCAAAAGAGCAACGGATCGACGTGATTTTTGGTAGGGGTATAGTTGCCAACCTGGAGAGTGACACAGGCTACTTTTTATCCTGGCAAATTAAGAAGTTCCCGCGGGAATATAAAAACTTAAACCAAGCGGGCGAAGTCGAGGGCATTAGCTAGTCTTTCATTAAAAAAATTGTAAAAAAAAACTACTTAATAAAAACGTTGAAAATCCATCCAAAAGAGTTAACTTAATTACCAGCCAAGGCTCTACATATAGAAACTTTGAACAGTCTATTATTATTCACTTCCAAGGGCGGGAGACCACGTTCTATTTCTATATTTAGTGGTTGTCTAACTCTAATGGACAGCTATTTGTAACTGAAATTAAAGCCGTATTCGAAATTAATAATACAAGCGTGTAATCCACGTTTAATCATAAAGTTTTGTAATGGTTTAATTTAGCTTTACATTCGTATATATATTTCACATATTGGAACCGATTTTTCAATATTACCAACTAGTTACCGATACTTCTGAAATTTCGTTTTTTTGTTGCCAAAACTTTCTGAAATTACCTTGAGGGTGGAATTTCTAAAAACCCTGTAACATAATCCCTCCCTTTTAACCAAAAGTCCAAACACCAAATCATTATACATCAGTGACCAAATCTAATAATTCTTAATAAAACCGCCACTTTAAATCATACAAACTTACATTCACATTAGTGAAATGAGATGAGCATGGAAAAGTTTTTCCTGATCCATACCAAGCACCATGCAACAAATCATAGTGCTTTATGATACTTTTTATGCTGGCGAAAATAACAGTTATTACGAGATTTTAAAAAACCTAAATCCATGTGAACCTAGTCTCGAGCATGAGCTAGTAATTGAATTTACCTGTAAATGAAAATAAATAAAAGATTCGAAACGAATCTTCGAAATATGGATTCGACAAGAGTATTTCAAATGAAGCTAATTTCAATATGTCAGCACATAAATCCGCTTGAAGCTCAGCAGTGATTGGTGTCAGGGCGAAATTGTGACACCTGAATAAATAAAACATTTTGTGCTTTTAGCACGTACGGGGTTTTATTCTAAAACTACTAGGACACGTGTAACCTAGACAAAAGTAAGCCTTAAATTAATAAAAATATAATTCTTTCGATCATTGCAAATCAAACCAAATGATTCTAAGAAAATATAAATAATATAATATAAATAAAGGAATTTATAACTTCTGAATTTTCTCTAGTCTGGTCTGGTGAGAGGGCCGTGGCTAGTTAACGCCCTACCGGCAAAGACGTACCGCCAAGCGATTTAGCGTTCGGGCACGATGCCGGAAAGAAACCGACCTATAGGGGTATCGGTTTAATATGACTGCCATACCCCTAAGAGGTTAGCCCGCTACCATCTTAGACTGCATCATCACTTACCATCAGGTTAGATCGCAGTCAAAAGCTAACTTGTAGTGGAATAAAAAAAAATTGGCAGTCATAGACACTGCCGAGACAAGTGAAAACGAATATATATAATATATATAAATATGAACTATATTTTTTATTTATTTAAGACCTTTTGTCTTCGTAACAACGAGAGCATGTCAGCGCAAGCATGTCGGCACGGAGCATGTCGGTGACACGAATCCACAAGTTTACCCCCTACCAAAAAGTGCTCAACGCGGCTAAAGAAGTTTTCAGTTAAAATTTTTCTTCATAATTGGGGAATATGACGTACCGAGGTGTCTATATAACTGACGGCCATTTTACCATTCGATGTGTACCATACGGAAAGTTTCACACGTTCAATCAATTAGATGTGACATCGGTGGGCTCTAATATTAATTAATTTCTCTGAATACACACCGATGTTTGCTCATGTCGTCCGCCATGAATTACTAATCTAATTTAAATAGGCTGGCTTCCAAATGTTAGAACTGATCACAACTACTCGATGACAGTATGGCCAATTCTGTTAAACACAATCTCTCACAAACTAAACTAAAATGAAATCTCTAATCTCGTGCTGCCCCTTTCCGCAGGGAGTATTATGAAAGGGATAGCAATAAAAATAGAGCTGCCATTTTGAGTTTAGCTTAGAGATGGTGTTCAACAGAATTGGCCTCAATATCTATCAGTTTTACCATATAGTGAGTTGTTGGAAATAAAATACGAGCGCAGGTTCTTTGCTCGCCAGACCTGTCTTCGCCTGTAGTGTATTCTCACACTTAAGATTTTTCCCACCGGGAAAAAAAGTAGCCTATGTGTTATTCCAGAATATAATCTATCTCAGTGTCAAATTTCAACCAGGTCTGTTCAGTTGTTCGGTGGGCGTGATTAAGTAACAAATATCCATCCATACTTTCGCATTTATAGATATAGATAGAAGTACTTATTACCCTCGACGAAACGGAGACGGTATAATATGTGTTTGCCCTAAGAGGTTGTGTGTTTGTTTGTTTGTTTGTTTGTTTGTATGTTTGTTTGTTTGTGCACTTTTTTGTTACCGTTTTCCTGGAAAACTACTGGACCGATTAATATGCGGTTTTTGCATTAGATATGTATAGCTTGTAAGAAGGTTCTTAGATATATTTCAGGACCATAGACAACCAAGCTGAGCTGTAGTCTATGATTTTAATTTTTCAATATGTTACCATTTTTCTCAAAAAGTACTGGGCCGATTGAGATGCGGTTTTTTGCATTAGATATGTATAGCTTGTGAGAAGGTTTTTAGATATATTTTAGGACCATAGACAACCAAGCTGAGCTGTAGTCTATGATTTTAATTTTTCAATATGTTACCATTTTTCTCAAAAAGTACTGGGCCGATTGAGATGCGGTTTTTTGCATTAGATATGTATAGCTTGTGAGAAGGTTTTTAGATATATTTTAGGACCATAGACAACCAAGCTGAGCTGTAGTCTATGATTTTAATTTTTCAATATGTTACCATTTTTCTCAAAAAGTACTGAGCCGATTGAGATGCGGTTTTTTGCATTAGATATGTATAGCATGTGAGAAGGTTTTTAGATATATTTTAGGACCATAGACAACCAAGCTGAGCTGTAGTCTATGATTTTAATTTTTCAATATGTTACCATTTTTCTCAAAAAGTACTGAGCCGATTGAGATGCGGTTTTTTGCATTAGATATGTATAGCTTGTCAGAAGGTTCTTAGATATATTTTAGGACCATAGACAACCAAGCTGAGCTGTAGTTTATGATTTAATTTTTTCAATATGTTACTATTTTTCTCAAAAAGTACTGGGCCGATTGAAATGAGGTTTTTTGCATTCGATATGTATAGCTTGTGAGAAGGTTCCAGGTTTTAGGACCATAGACAATCAAGCTGAGCTGCAATCGTGATTTGGTAAGTGGTCATAGGAACTCCTTAAGTTCTCATCGTAAACCCGTCGTGTTTAGACTCTTTTGATTTGTCTTTACTAGCATTTTGTACCTAGATGCTGCCCAGGGTCTCATGATGGAGCCAGGAGGTGGTCATAGGAACTCCTTAAGTTCTTATCGTAAACCCGTCGTGTTTGGACTCTTTCGATTTGTCTTGACTAGCACTTTGTACCTAGATGCTGCCCAGGGTCTCATGATGGAGCCAGGAAGTGGTCATGGGAACTCCTTAAATTCTCATCGTAAACCCGTCGTATTTGGACTCTTCTGATTTGTCTTGACTACCACTTTGTTCCTAGATGCTGCCCAGGGTCTCATGATGGAGCCAGGAGGTGGTCATGGGAACTCCTTAAATTCTCATCGTAAACCCGTCGTATTTGGACTCTTTTGATTTGTCTTGACGAGCGCTTTGTACCTAGATGCTGCCCAGGGTCTCATGATGGAGCCAAAAAGTGGTCACAGGAACTCCTTAAGTGATCACATTTTTTCTAACAATTTTTATCAGAATATTAAAATTTAACACTATAATATTATAACACCTTACTAAGCACAAGTTTTATCTCGGAATGAGAAGGGTTTGGCCATAGTCCACCACGCTGGTCAAAAAAACGACTGAGCCGGCAAATATGCATTTTTGTGTTTTAGATATTATTTTATAATATATACTTTTGTTAAGTTCTAATTGTTGTTTCAATGAAGGTCAGCAGTTCGTCCTGGGTTTTTTAAAATTTTTAATTTTATTACTTGTATTATCCGTCCATTTCTACACAGTTTAGTCCGGGGAATCTTGCTGGGAGCATCTAGGACTGGCAAATATCTACACCACTGCTACAGCAAGCATTAACGCTTTCAAATCCACATAATTATGTACTGTGATTATTTTTTTAAATAAAGTTTACGTATTCACGCAAAAGAAGATGCAAGAGATTTACACTGGTTGGGTGGTAACTAGCCTCGGCCGAAGCCTCTCACTAGATTAGACCAGCAAAAGACCCGAACTCCCACAGAAATATAAAGGATAATGCCCGCGACTTCGTCCGCGTGGATTGAGGTTTTCGGTTTCTCCTTCACGTTTCAATATAAATTTTTATTAGCAATGCATTTTAAAATCGATCATGTATTATGTAAGCCCAACTGAGAGCAATAACTTCGCAAGGAGTTTGACAGAGATGAATTCAGCCACTTGGTATGGATTGCAAGTTGCAACGTGGCTGTAGGTAGTAGGTTATTATACCTACTTCTGGCGATTTCGATCCGATAAGGCGATAGGTATCAATGCTGAATAACATTATAAAAGCAGCTTAAAATGTATATATTAACCTATTTTAAGAGAAATTTAAAGAAATCAATATTATGATAGTGCACAACCAATATATATATTTGAAAGTTAGTATACGTGCATAAAGAAAAGTGATTTTCATAATGTCAATACTAGAAATAAAAATAAACTTGTAATGCCTGCTTCTAGGCTTAGTAAAACTAGCAATTCATTTGTTGGAAAGAGTGTCTGCTTCTACAATAAGCTCCCAGAAGTTATTAGCTCTAATGCTTAGAATTAGCTCTAATGGCTCTGATAATTCCTTAGTTAGGATGAGATGATTTGTGAGATGGTGATAATGAAAAAAAAACCCGGCTGAGTTTGTTGTGGGTTCTTCTCAGACCAGGGCGCGTTTGGAACCTTCGTAGCTTTAGTTTTAAAGCACTTTTCCTTATCTTATGTACATCTCAAAAAAAAAGCTCATCAAGGGGTTAATCTATTTTTTTGGTCGAAATATGTATTAAACGAGTATTCCTTAATTCCTTCAAGAAATATGAAAAAGCAATTTCGCTGTGCAATATTTTTAATCCAATTCGAAGAGAGAATTCCCAACAAATACAGCTCCGTACAATCATATCCCGCATTCAAGCCTTCCGGCATTAAACTACAATACAAGAATTCCATCTGAGAATTGCAACTAAATTGGTTTCTACTATACAGTAAGCAGAGGATCTCTTCAATCTCTTTGCAGCTGTCTTTAAGTAAGTGTAACAATATTATTTACTAGATAATGCCCGTGACTTCGTCCGCGTGGATTACGTTTTTTAATCCTGCGGCAAATTTTGAATTCTCCGGGGTATAAAGTACCAAATTCCCTGTACCGAATTTCATCAAAATCGGTTGATCAGATGGGCCGTGAAAGCGTAGCAGACAGACAGACACACTTTCGCATTTATAATATTAGTATGGATTTTATTATTGGTGTATCTACGCGAATATTAAGTTATGAATAAGCTTCAAGTTTTTCATTACTTTTTAAAAATTTAATATTATAAATCTGTCATATACTTGTAGTTCCCCCTTCTTATAGTTAGCTAACTGCCGACTTCAAGTCAAGGCCTGATAAATAACTATTACTAGCCGATGCTAGCGACTTTGTCCACGCGTCTGGATTGAAGTTTTTGGTTCCTGCGGGAACTCTTTAATTTTACGGGAAAAAAGGAGGCTATGTGCTATTCCAGACAACAATCTCTACGCTAAATTTCATCCAGATCCGTTCAGCCTTTCTGGCGTGATTGAGAAACAAACATACATCCATCCAAATCCTATCTTTCGCATTTATATAGATTAGTCATCGAATTGTAAATAGACGACGTTCGTTTAAGAGATAAGCTTTTACATCAATGTCGGTCGGTATTTAACCACCAAACTTAAAGCCGAGTTTTCAATTAAAAGTGAAAATTTTCGACGTTCCAACAAGTTGAAAATTGTCCATCCATTTTAATGGAAACGACGCAAAACGACCATTTCCACGGACAGGTAATTGAATTTCGGTCTTTATGTCATTATTTTTCGCGCTGTCTGCCAATTTGTGAAGCACATTCTCGGGCACCGAGTTGATTAAGATTTGTTGAATGATATATTCCATCTGTCTGGAAAATGTAGGTACTTAAATTATCTAAAATACCTTTTTTTAATTTTTAGACTAGCGCTTGGCTGAATTCAGATTAGCTGGAAGTAGTGATGCAGCCTTAGGTAGAGCGCGCTTGCCTAGAAGATGTCTATTCACTCCAATATAATAAGGGGATGGAAAACGGAAGCCGGAAGGGCGTTCCATATCCTAGCGGTTCGAATTAAAGACGAGGAGTCTGTATACTTGACGCATATTATGTTCCGTATAACAGACCGGTCTTTTTTTTTTTATCCACTACAAGCTAGCCCTTGACTGCGATCTCACCTGATGGTAAGTGATGATGCAGTCTAAGATGGTAGCGGGCTAACCTGTTAGGGGCATGGCAGTTATATTAAACCCATACCCCTTCGGTTTCTAAACGGCATCGTACCGGAACGCTAAATCGCTTAGCGGCACGTCTTTGCCGGTAGGGTGGTAACTAGCCACGGCCGAAGCCTCCCACCAGGCCAGACCAGGGAAAATTCAGAAATTATAAATTCCCAAATTGACCCTGCCGGGGATCGAACCCGGGACCTCCGCACGTTAAGGCAACAGCGTTACACACTGCGCCACGGAGATCGCCTTACAACCGATTGTTTCTAATATTTTTATCATATTTATTATTTTTTATTATTTATTCTAAAAATCAATCATAGACCGAGAAAAAGTTTTTCCCTTAAAATGTGGCTTTGACCCTAAAGCGCTCCCTCGAAATCATTTTTCCTTACTTTTTTTCTAATTAAAGTAATTTATAATATTGAAATCACATAAATTTTACCTATTTTTTTTTAAAGAGTTGAGTAAATCGATCAATTCGATCTGACGCCCTCCCTTTCGTAGTGTAGAGTGCTGTTTTCTTAAGGAGGTATCTTGTTCGATTCCAAGCTTTTATCCTAGAGACGAACACTTTTTATCCCAAAATTTCAAAGAATTCGTAAGGTATTGGAAATCATTTGGTTACAATAAGCAATAGGTATGTGCTATTAACGCCCACCAACCCGCTACTTATCAGTAAAAGCACGCAAAACAAGACAAATCCTCTAAAATACGAACATTTTACAGCTTCAAGAGATTACACTCTACAATGAACAAAAAAAGTGTTTATCAAATTAAAAACAAATTAAATACAACAATAGACGGTTCAAATTGAGAGACGGCTGGCGTTGACTTGAGAAATAAAAGACTTCAAGTGCTTGACAAATAAAAGATTAAGATATAAATATTGAAAAAATGTTTTCATTTTCTTTTCTTTAGACAATGTCTTTAGAATAAATCGAGTTTTCATTATACATATTTTAAAGTGCATTTACTCACTTTTAATGTTAGGAGATTAAGACGTGCTAGACTTTGACCTGCGCCGAGGTTGCAAAGAGCTTCTCTTATGTATTAATTATTAGCCTTTATAAAAAAGTATAATACCCTCCTTGAAAAAAAAGGGTCCAAAATTTTTTAATGTAAATTTTATGTTTAATATTAAGCTCATAAAAATTATATTGTCCTCCAGACCGAATTTTGGCCACTATGGCGGTCAATCTCCATGGATGTATGCGGGATATTTTATTATACTAGACAATAAGTGTGCGAAAACACTGGTGCACTCTCTATTCCATTACTCTCATATTAGCTCGCGATAGGATGAAAAATTCGACATGAACGGAGAGAGATCAGTCGTAGGACCGTCGGCTTTAAATGCCCTCCAAGGCAAGGGGGTGAAGCATCGCCGATTTAGTATTTCCTAACTCCGGGCTAGTACTGAGAATTTCTTGCCAAATAACCGTTTGTTAAATTATATAGCCCGATCCGGAAATCGAACCCATGACCTCGTCATCTTCAGTCGAAGATGCTAACTACTAGACTAACTAGGCAGTTACTAGGTATGGTAGGACAAAATATGGTTCTGATTAACAGACAATCCCGTCAACCATAAATTTCACGCGTCCATTCAGCTTTACCCATTGTATGCGCCTCAATAGAAACAACAGTTATATAAATGTATGTCACCGTAAGATTGTAAAAACCGTTAGATTGTAATCTAACTAGCGATATTGTAAACTGTCGACAGATTGTGAACCGTTCAGTGTTCTGAGTGTAATTTTTTTGTATTACATTGTATTTAGGTTTTCTTGCTCCTTTCTTGTAGTTTAGGTTAGGATTTGACATAACGGCCGGGCACTTAGGTTTTATCAGGTTAATATACCCGTATCTAACAAATTACAATCTACCGAAAAATAATGCGTTAAATTGTAATCTGTCGACAGTTTACAATATTGCTATTTAGATTACAATCTAACGGTTTTTACAATCTTACGGTGACATATATATAACGAACAGGCGAGTCACCTGATGGTAAGTGATTACCGCATTTGCAGCACCTGAGAAACCGCCAATGCGTTGCTGACTTTTGAGATATTTGTATGGAGAAAAGCTGAATAATGATAGAATCTTTATATACTACTCATAATTTTCATACTTATCTATTGATGCTGACGAACTCACCGAGTTTTTTGCTAGTCCTTCTCGGTATCGGTGGAAATGGCATTCCGAACTAGTGGTAGATTTATTTGAATGTACTTGTAAAAGTTTATTTGAATAACAAATGTATGGAAGCAGGTGATATGGCTCGACGGTAACAAAGGATGTTATTCCTCCGAGCGGGTATTGAGCTTGGGGACCACTAGTCCGACTGGTGATCTTTGGAATCTATAAACATTGGTGGATCTGTATATAGCGTAATTCAGAAAAAAATTGAATATAATATGCGGACTGCGAAGGCAAAGGAATTTTAATTTGATACTGTTTCAAGTCTTTACGCACTAAGTACTCGTTATTTTCACACTTTACAGTAACACTGTATCAATCTGAGCTCTGACCCAGCCTAAAACTGTCTACGTGTTTATAATTAAAATCTTCGAAGGGACAGAATTGATTAATGCAAAGCCCGGGATCACGGTAAGGGATTAGGTTATGTTCTTCTTAGACCTTGAAGGTAGGCATTTAATCCTCTACAGTTACCTACTATTTTCTAGATCTGAAATCTATACGTCTATACTTAATATTATAAATGCGAAAGTTTGGATGTATGGATGTATGGATTCGATTATGGATGCATTTTTATCCCGGAAAATTAAGGAGTACCCGCGGGAACCAAAAAACCTTAATCCACGCGGATGGAGTCGCAGGCATCAGCTAGTAATGTCCCATAAATTAACCCTTACTGTGGTAGCTTTATTAATTCTATGGTTTTTCTTCAGCCTAGAGCTCGGATGACCTAGATTAGTTGTTTTTATGTTTTTAACGCATGCTCTTTATCATTATAAAAATATTATATTACTGCTAGATGACGTCCGCGACTTCGTCCGCGTGGATGAAGGTTTTTGATTCACGCGGGAATGCTTAAATTATGCCTATGTCCTTACTCGGGAAACACCCTATCTCTGTACCAAATTTCGTCATTATCAGTTGAATGGATGGGCCGCGAAAGCGTAGCAGACATACAGACACTTTCGCATTTATAAGTATTAGTATAGTAGTATTTATTTTAAGCATTAGTATAGTATGGATCCTCTTAACAATGAATATGCTAGACTCGAATATTAATCTTACTGAGAAATCTTACAAGAGACGACTTCTTTCGACGACCTCCGTGGCGCAGTGTGTAGCGCTGTTGCCTTAACGTGCGGAGGTCCGGGGTTCGATCCCCGGCAGGGTCAGTTTGGGAATTCATAATTTCTGAATTTTCCCTGGTCTGGTCTGGTGGGAGGCTTCGGTCGTGGCTAGTTACCACCCTACCGGCAAAGATGTGCCGCCAAGTGATTTAGCGTTCCGGTACGATTCCGTGTAGAAACCGAAGGGGTATGGGTTTAATATAACTGCCATGCCCCTCAGGTTAGCCCGCTACCATCTTAGACTGCATCATCACTTACCATCAGGTGAGATCGCAGTCAAGGGCTAGCTTGTAGTGGTTTAACAAAAAACACCTATGTCCAGCCACAGAATATGTAATAGTACTACTCCAGCTGTGGACGTCTATAATTGATTGACTCTATAACGACGAATGAGTTGCTTGCCAATGAGCTTCCTCAACAAAGTCCATTAAAAATCAATTTGAAGTATTTCAGGCAACGCTTTTGACTTGTAATTTTAAACTATTCAATCAAAAGATAAAATTTAATTAAATCAAACTTAAATACCTCTTTTAATCGTAACAAAATTCCAAGAAATCTCAACTTAAGAGATAACTCTTAGAAATTTTATATCCACATAACTTTAAAACGCCCGTTTGAAACTCTACTCCATTAAATATTTCATTTCATACAACTTTCTGTGGCCAACGGAATCCTTTTGAAGAATATAACTTTGAGAAATTTCTCGTATTATTGTGTCACGGACACGAAATCCTCAAGATGTTTTATCAAAGAAGATGGTAGGTATAGAAAATCTTTTAATAGTTTTTCGCTGCTATACCTACGATCTATCTATTTATGATCTGGTACCGAAATCTAAGCTTACAAATAGTGTTCTAAACGTAACTAATTATGTAACTTCAGGTAGTTAGTATTTATCGCGAAACGTAAGTATAGTTTATCAAACTAATCTGATCCCGTGGCAGCGTCGCTAGTATCTGTGAAAAATAAAATAAAATCACAAACTAAACAGATATAAAAATTAGTTCTAATTTTGGCCACCGGGCTCTATGCCACCGTTTGTGAGACTATACCCGCTTTTTCATTACGGCCTACTTGCGCAAGGCCGTAAACGTGTTTTATTAAGGACGCATTTGCAAATCCCTTAAAATATTGGAGTTTTCAGTACATTTTGTGACTAAGTCAAGCAAAATAAGATGAAACTAAAAATTACTATACATAGATTGATCCTATATCTCCAATTTTTGGTATTAACTTTGTTAAAAATCTTTATTTTTAATACTATAAAAATGATTTTCTCTTACCTCTTCACTCAAAATTGACGACTTAGGGCCGAATTTAGGTACATTTTTTACTGTAAATACGCTCATATTTTGTCATTAAAAAATACCATCTATTAGTAGATGTGTTCACCTCAAAATTTTGTGGAAAATATTAAAAATGTACAAATAGTACAAGAAACGAAATAAAAATCGCGTGTATTTTTTTACATATTTTGTAAATCTTAACTAAGTGAAAATAAGGGTTATTTTGATCTTACTCGGTCTCTGGTTTGATTTGAAATTATCAATCAGCGTTTGACGTTATTGTTGACTTTCGTGTTTAAGAATTATAATATTTATTTTAGGAACGCCAATGTACTCGACATTACACTGTCATTGTATGTTTGCTGCATTGCTTTAAGAGGCCGGTTCGCGCTGCTCGCAACTTCTATTCGAACCGCAAATATAAATTTGCTGGTATATGGCTATCTCTATTTGGCTGATGACACATGATCGCGTGCAAGCGAGATAGCAATATGAGCGTACAGAATTAGTTATACATTTAGTCTTGTTCCGTGAATACCAAAAATGATGAATGAAAAATTGTTGTGTTTTTAACTTCGTGTTGTTATTCTTTAACTTGACAATATAGGCTATGTTCCTGATGAATTAGTACGTGAGATATCATTGGTTTTAATATGAAACAAATAAGGAGAAAACATGTCATTTGTGTCGTAAAAACATTCAAAACGCAATGTGCTTACATTTAATTTTGGGAAAGTATTTTGAAAAAATTATTATCCAGGGGCCTAGATAAATACTAGTTCAATCTTAATAATTGCATAATATGGTGGAAATATTCTCGAATTACAAATTATTTTGGTATTATGTTTGTATGGGCAATTTCCCCTCCGCTGGCACCTTAAGCGTTGGCAGTATGGGCCACTGTCCTTTTCATGTTTTATCAAAAAGTTTATAAAAAAGTGACAGCATCATTATAAGGCAGCGTTGTGCAAGTCGGCTAAGTTTATTAAGTTTTGAAACTCTCACGTTTACCTACTTCCATCGGTTAATGGCTAAGGGCCAGCAGGCAAAGGGTGCCGAGTGGAGTCTAATAGCGGCCAGCGGTGGCCGGTGGCAAGTAGATTTGCAGGGTGGCGATTGGCGCATCACATAGCGACCCCGATGTTTTTATAATCATTTTATCGCACGTACGACGTACCGCCAAGCGATTTAGCGTTTCGGTATAATGCCGTGTAGAAACCGACTAGGGGTATGGGATATAACTGCCATATACCCATAACAGGTAAGCCCGCTACCATCTTAGACTGCAACATCACTAGATGAGACCGCAGTCAAGGGCTAACTTGCAGTGGAATAGAAAACAATTATTTGTGACTCCGAGTTCCGCATCTGGTTCTGGCCCAAATACCCATCAAACTGCTACTCGCCGCAGTTTGACGCCACTCGCCTTCATTTAGTGTGCCCAGTCAGCGCTGGCCCTTATTTAAAATTACGACCTCCGTGGCGCAGTGTGTAGCGCTGTTGTCTTAACGTGCGGAGGTCCCGGGTTCGATCCCCGGCAGGGTCAATTTGGGAATTTATAATTTCTGAATTTTCCCTGGTCTGGCCTGGTGGGAGGCTTCGGCCGTGGCTAGTTACCACCCTACCGGAAAAAACGTGCCGCCAAGCGATTTAGCGTTCCGGTACGATGCCACGTAGAAACTGAATAGGGGTATGGGTTTAATATAACTGCTATGCCCCTGACAGGTTAGCCCGCTACCTGCATCTTAGACTGCATCACCACTTACCATCAAGTGAGATCGCAGTTGTAACTTGTAGTGGATAAAAAAAAAACTTTAAAAGGTAATAAAACAAAATGTTTTTACGATCAAATAGCTTTATTCAATCGAATGTTTATAATAAATATTTACATCTCAAGGCTAGTTCAGACATGGCGCATGGATATTTTACATACAAGGTTTTTCATTTTTAAATAAGTAAAAAACAATAACAAGCTTTTTCGTAAGTTTCCGTTAACGTACCGGGGCAAATGAAACTCGATCTTTGTGAAAGAGTTTCATCGGCCCCGCTATGCGACTACGCCGAGGCTACCGGGGCCGATGGCACTTTTTTCCCCAACTGCCCCGGAAACGGGGCAGAGGGACCGGGGCTGTTGAGATCGAATCGATGCAAAACGATATTATATTCCGTATGAATGTAATATTACCTTCCATGTTTATGAATTAATTCACTATTTACACATTCATTACAATTTTATATTATTCATATTTACAATATACAAGTACATTTTAATGCTTAATCAAAGTACAAAAACAAGACAAAACACTAACATCACAATTGATATTTTTTTACATTAATATCATATCTCCCGTGCTAGGCTTAAGGCTCTGTGAGCTCACGAGATCAAAAACAGGCGCGCGGTGTTGAAATCGAGCAAGCGCATGTCGCAAAAAATGCAAGAAATCATTTAAAAAATAAATACCTACTTTAATAATTGACTGTTCAATACAAATGAATCCGACAATGTGTTTGATTTAGAAATGTAAATTTTATCATATAACTCTAGAGCAAATTATTAGTTTCAATAAGGAGAAAAATTGCTATAAAAGGTAAATTAAGAGGTATGTTTAAAATAAATTTCAAAGCAGAGATTTTTTTAAATTGTGTTTTGAGATGCGTCAATGGTTGCTTAAAAATCTTAAAAATAGCAAATTATTTTTACAAGCATACATTAAGTCACCGTTTGATGGATACACTGCTTTTAAAAACCCCCTTTTACGCTACACAGGGCCTTAATCTCTGTTGAGACTGGCCGCCGTGGCAGAAAGTCAGTCGAGAGGGCATTATCCATACTAATATTATAAATGCGATAGTGTCTCTCTGCTACGCTTTAAGAGGCCGGTTCGCGCCGCTCGCAACTTCTATTCGAACCGCAAATATAAATTTGCCGGTATATTGCTATCTCTATTTCACTGATGACACATGATCGCGTTCAAGCGAGATAGCAATATGAGCTTACAGAATTTGTTATACATTTAGTCTTGTTCCGTGAATACCAAAAATTATGAATGAAAACTTATCGTGCTTTTTACTTCGTTTTGTTATTCTGTAACTTGACAATATAGGCTATGCTGCTGACCAATTAATACGTAAGATATCGTTGGTTTTAATATGAAACAAATAAGAGGGAAACATGTCCATCTTGTCGTAAAAATATGCAAAACGCAATTCATTTACATTTCATTTTAGGAAAGTATTTTGAAAACATATAAATCCAGGGGACTAGATAAATACAATTTGAATCCAAATAAACTCTCATTTTGGTGGAAATGTTCTCGAATTATTAATTATTTTGGTATTACGTTTGTATGGACAATTCATTCTCCGCTGGCACCTTAACTGCCCATCTTTTCAATCGAATAAGAAGCCATACTAATAAAATTATTATAAATGTGAAACTGTGTCTGTCTATATGCCTATCTGCTACGCTTTAACTTTATGAAATTTGGTATAAGGTATAAGTTGTATTTATGGGAAAGATAGGCTACTTTTTTCCCGGGAAAATTAGGAGTTGGCGAATTAATTAAAAAAACTTATTCAACGCAGACGAAGTCGCGGGCATCTAGTTATAAATAAATATTTAATAGAGCTTATCATTTTGTCACTAAAAATGATAAAACAATTTACACAGTGAATAAATAATACAATAACCTTATCAATATTTTACACATAAATGTCTTGTAATAATCATGTATTCATAATTCATCGCGACTCATCTGTTTTGTACATGACTAGTTTATGTAATCCTATAATTATTAGAATATTATTATATACCAACATAATTATCATAACCATATTTTATGCCACTTTAATTTCAGCCAATTA
The DNA here is from genome assembly GCA_923060345.2 of Erebia aethiops. Lineage (NCBI taxonomy): Eukaryota > Metazoa > Arthropoda > Insecta > Lepidoptera > Nymphalidae > Erebia > Erebia aethiops. Next base: position 26,099,024 of record OV281084.1, on the reverse strand, counting down.
TAAAGCTAACATTAGGGTTGTAAGTTTAATACGCGAGGTACCTACTCGTACAAACATTGAAGAAACTTAGTTTAAGTTACACGTACACCTTAACTTGCGGTACTAGAATACCGCAATTACTTTAACAACTAACTTTACCCATGTAAGGAAGTTCTTACCGTGTTAGGATTAGCACAGGTCTAAAATTAAAGCAAGAATGTCCCTGTGGGGGATCAAGTTTTGTAGGATTTTGCACACCTTGTACATTTCACTAATGCTAACATTTTGTTACAACCCTACTAAAATTAAGTATGTAAAAAATTAAATTTCTACTCAAAACAGTTCTACTGTAAACATTTTGCATAAATATTTTTGGAATTAAACATACTTAATTAACTAAATTATAGTCCTAAAAAATTTTTAGGATTTGCATGTCAGGTACCAAGCGAAACCACCGCTGAGGCACGTCTACACCAAATGAACTTGTTGCTGCCAAAAGATACTGCGCGAGACTTTTTGGCGTGAACACCTTCATATTTTACAAATTAATACCCTTTCTAATGACTAGATGTGAAGAGAATACAAATAAATCTTTTTATGAAATAATTCTAGCTGCATTATTAAAGTAAATTTAACGACTACAAGAACCTATTTCTGGCGACCTCCGTGGCGCAGTGTGTAGCGCTGTTGTTTTAACGTGCGGAGGTCCTGGGTTTGATCCCCGGCAGGGTCAATTTGGGAATTTATAATTTCTGAATTTTCCCTGGTCTGGCCTGGTGGGAGGCTTCGGCCGTGGCTAGTTACCACCCTACCGGCAAAGACGTGCCGCCAAGTGATTTACCGTTCCAGTACGATGCCGTGTAGAAATCGAATAGGGGTATGGGTTTAATATAACTGCCGTGCCTCTAACAGGTTAGCTCGGCATCATCACTTACCATCAAGGGCTAACTTGTAGTGTATAAAAATAAATAAATAAGGGCCTCATCTTATGAAGCCCCAAACTAAAATACAACAAATAAGCTAAAAGCGTAATTAATTAAAGCTCTTTATTAAGTTCATACAAACTGAGATCTGACAACGTTTCTATTAACTGAGAGCGCACCAAGGCCCGGGTCGGAGGCGGGCCGGACGCGCTCCCATGGTGCGGGCTACCTGGTCGCTTTACAATACTCGCAAGATAGCACCTTCTTGAAAGCCTGCCTGAACACCTTATTAAATATCGTATAAAATATAGGGTTAACCATCGAACTCGCGTATCCTAACCACAATACAAAATCAAACACCCAACTCGAAATTCTTCTCTCACATTCCGGACACACAGCTGGTACCATATTGAGGATGAAAAAAGGTGCCCAAAGAACCACAAATGTAAAGAAAACAACTCCAAGCACTTTAGTGGCCTTCTGTTCTAGGCGTAGTATTCTTCCATGTCGTGAGGAGTTTCTAGAAATTACACTAGAGTTTCTCGAATGATGAGTTCTTGGTAATTGGCGTTGTGGAGTTGGATTCAGGGTTTGTTGCTGTTGGGATCGATTGTTAATGGATCGTTGACTCCGAATAGTTCTCACTGGTGTTGACAACGTAGTTCTTGTAGTACCAAAACTTGAACCTCTTCTAAATCTTCGCGCTTCCTCCCATGTTACCATGGAAGATGCTCCCCGACTGGATCTTCTGAAGAAAGGAGTGGAAGGTTCATCTCCTTTCATACCATTTCGAGGGTACCCATTGCATCCGTTAATATCTCCACCCGGTACTATTATAACTTCTGTATTTTGTCTTTTGGGTGGAGTAGAGTCATTGCCAAAATATGGACAAGTGCAAGGTGGTGGCAATAACAAACCGTCTTCTGAACTTCGTGACTTTGCTGTTAATGTAACAGGTGCTAATAAACCATCATTAGTTTCATCATCGGATGCACTTCTAGGTCTGTTCAATGGTATATTTGAATCAGCTGCTGCTGAGAGACGTCGTTTTTCCTGGAGCATTGATGATGGTGAGCTTGAAGAGACACTTTGCGATCCAGGAGTTAGCATCCCTCCACGTTCTGACGTAGTTGTCCTGTAAGAAAGAATGACATTGAATGACCTTAATAAGAACAGACTCATACTTGCAATCCACAATCTGAATCGATGCAACGAGCCAAACTCATATCATATAGCACTATATATAAGAGTTTCTGGCCTGATGCTTTAGGTCCAATAGCATCATGCTATAAGGATGACAGTTAGAATTCTTTCCTTTTCTCTCGATTTACTGTAATCTTCAGAGGAAAAAAGATAAATCTATTTTTGTTATTTTTATAGAATCTAGATTGGGTTATATGTTGTGGCCTTATAACAGCAATCAGATAATCAAAATTTAATTTTTGTATTTTTTTCTGATACACGTATAATATGATAATTAATGTTCGATATACACTCGATTACATCTGGATGTAGCAGACAAAATAATTAGAATTACCAACAAATGATCAAAACAATTATTTTCCTCTCTACTAAATGGAATGATTTTGTGAAGCGTTATCGAGGCAATACATTAATCAGGGTATCTGCCAATACAGATGCCGTTGAATAGTCGTTAGAAGATTAAACATTCCCAAGTTTTGTAATGGATGAGTTTTGGAAACGGTACTCGTTATTTTAGTAGACATTAATGTTATTTTTTTATACGAACTATTATTACTTTTATTACTAACTATTATGACTGCCTCGTTGGTCTAGTGGTAAGCATGTTCGACTGCGGCCGATGAGGTCCTGGGTTCGAGTCCCGGGTCGGGCCATAAAAAGTATTGGGTTTTTCTGACAAGAAATTCTCAGTACTAGCCCGGAGTTAGGAAGTTGGCGGTATTTCACCCTCGTGCCTCGGAGAGCACGTTAAGACATCGATCCTGCGCCTGATCTCTCTCCGGTCGTGTCGGATCTTCCGTCCCATCGGGCTATGAGAGCAAAGGAATAGAGAGTACAGTACTGTGTATGCGCACACACTTGTGCACTATAATATCTCCCGCGCAGATGGCTAATCTCTGTGGAGATTGGCCGCCATGGCCGAAATTCGATCGGGAGGACATTATTATTACTTTTAAATTGCGATGGTCGCAATTGTTGTGATTGGCAAATACAAGGGGAAACTGTGCATTTTAGCCGATAGTGACAATATGGCTAGCTGTTCTGCTATATAGCTTCTCTAAACAAATAACAAGTCTAATTGAATGCTGTCCCTTTCACAATGCTGAAAGGGACATCATTAAACTGCCATACCACTAACAGGTTATCCCGCTTGCATCTTAGACTGCATCATCACTATCGTCCAAATGAGATCGCAGCCAAAGGCTAACTTGCAGTGAAATAAAAAAAGCAAAACATTGAACGCGGTAAGCTCAACATTCTGTACATTAGGTAAATGGCGCGTTTAGATTAGGTCGGTTTGGGTTATCCGACTGCAATCGTTTTCTGTCACCGACTAATGTAAACTGTCCGTAGGCTGCATTTGAACGCAGCCCGTTTGCGGTGACCAATCTAGTGTAAAAGATGGTACGATTGGCCGTATTGGATTTTAACCGATTCATGAAATTTGCTGATGGCCAAAATCCGTATACGGCCGACGCATTCGGTCACAAACCAAATAGGCCAATTCGGTTAACTTATTCAGTTAAACCGAATACGGCCGACGCATTCGGCCACCAACCTAATGTAAATAGACCAATTCGTTAAACCGAGTATGGCCGACGCGTTCGGCCACCGACCTAATATAAACACGCGATAATTTAGATGCGAACGAATAAATGCCAATTGTATACCCTCTGTACGGTGGTTTAGCTGCAGCAGAAGCTTCCAAGCCTCGCGACAGGCGCAACATCTCAGCCCCGAAATGTTGCAGTGCGCTCATTGCAGACGGCGCAGGCTCGCTGTGCACACACAACACGAAATGAGCACAGAGACACACAGACATACACAACATGATATTAGCACATGGACACACAGAAGTACGTACACAACATGATATTAGCACATAGACACAAGAGTAGATGAGCACACAATGAAATATAAGCAAATGTACCTATAGTGCGTTTTTCCATACTTAGTAGAAAGGTAAACAAGCTGTCTATTGCTGTACGACGGATACCGTAACCAAATGTAAGGTTTATTACTTCGATAGTTGTCAATTTGACTCATGTCATGACTTTTTATTCAATTTGAAATGGGGGTACATTGAAAAATATTATAATACGAGACGAGACGGTAGGGAGAATAAAAAGTTGCGACTTGATGTAATTAGGGATTATAAGTGTTCACATGGTGATTAGAAATTGATATCAGTTTAAACGCCACCGAGTTTCTTGCTGGTTCTTCTCACTAGGTCGTGGCATTCCGAACCAGCGGTAGATTCGCTTTAAAATTGTTAATGATGTGAAAGTACTCGTATTACTCAAGATTAGAAGTTTTTGTGAGAACGATAATGATGAATAAATTGGTTTCGTGCAAGTTTCGAGTATTATTCCACGGAGATTTCCATCTGAGCCCTTCACAAACGATGAAATAATGATACAAGCGGAAAACTTAACTCTAGAATTTCTAAAGCGGGAAACGTGGGGGAACACGTGGCGCTAAGATAGCTAAGTTCCTGCAAATTGTTTACCTCTATAATAGGTACTGTATAGAAAACTACACTATAGACACATAGTCATGGCATACGGTGAATTGCCGTTTTGCGAATCGCGTCAAAACGGCGCTGATAAAATCTGACACAGTGTCCTAGGTGAATGATGAAAGTGACACGACGCATCGCGATGCGATAATACTCCATAGGAAATGACGGACTTATCTACGCGACGACGTAGGCCCGGTGAAGGGCGAATCCCGTTCGATATGCACCCGGCTTTAGCCGATTTCTTTCGTTATTTCTACATTGGTAGATACTCTTATTTTCATGGAGAAATTTATTACAAAATAGGTCTTATGAACATTTATAATTATTATACACACAAAACAATTAATGAGAGTAAGAAGCTGATATGCTGAACGTGGATGTACTTAAGCGACATAAGTACCAAGACAGATACAGATAAAATTCAGAAATCCATTCTAGTATTATCAGTGGGAATGAGTGTGAGCGTGTGGCTGTCTGTTACCTTTTCTTTTCTCAACCCGATTTTGTCGAAATTTGGTACACAGATATATTTGATACCGGTGACGGATATATCTTTAATTACCATCCCGGAAAATTAAAGAGTTCCCAGGGGAATCAAAAATCCATAATCAACGCGGACAAAGTCGCGAGGATCGTGTAATGGTTTATAATAAAATTATTCATGTACTAGATGATGCCCGCGACTTTGTCCGCGTGGATTAAGTTTTTTTTTCCGCGGGAACTCCTTGATTTAGCCTATGTCCTTCCCCGGGATACAACCTATCCTTGTATCAAATTTCATCAAAATCGGTTGAACAGTTGGCCCGTGAAAGCGTAGCAGACAGACAGACAGACGCACTTTCGTATTTATAGTGTTATAGTTTGGAAGTATGGATGGATTGTAAAGTCAATGCAAATTACATCAAGAATGCATATCATGCATAACAGTGTCGCAACATTTCATCTATTTCCTTCGCACGTGTTATCAAGTTTCTAACAATGTTATGGCCTAATAAACATGCCGTTTCAATAAAATTAAGGCTTGGAATAGCGCATGAATATTAACGCTCTATTTTGCTAACACGACGCGAAGGTAAAAATCAAACCATCCATTTAAATTTGAAAGTATTTATCACTGTTTACCGGTTGTCTATTTATAATGTTTGTTGTTACCTTTTCACAGATAATCCCCTAAACAAAATTTGGCGAAATTTGGTACAGCAGGTGCTTGCTTGCATCCCGGGAAAGGACAAGGGCGACTTTATATCAAAATCAAAAAAATTCCACTCATAAACCTGAGTTCACGCCGAGGAAGTCGAAAGAATCATCTGTTTCTTTATAACCAATCTGTTTATAATGACCTCCTTATAAATACATCCCTTTTCAGAATTGCTTTATGAATGAATGCAACCTATTGTATAATTTTATTTAAAATTTATTTATAGAGATGACGAGTTTAGTTAGTTTTATGTGCTCAAAGAAACGCACAACATTTTTTTTTCACGTTGACACAAACTAATGTTGTACCTTGTCTAGCTTAGCTTATTTATTATTGCTGGATTCATGAAACATCCCCTTAATACCAGCATGAAATATGCTTCGTGGTAAAATCTGGTTTGGGGCTCTGTTTATAGCTAGCGACCACAAATTGTGCTCTCAATTGTTGCGTGAGATGGAGTTTATATTGAGTTTATTCATTAATATGATAAGAAACCTGAGATTGTTCATGTATTGAATATGTTGGAAGAGGAACAAGGCAACTACTCGTATATCAAATATATGTCACCGTAAAATTGTAAAAACCGTTAGATTGTAATCTAACGCTTTTTATCTCGATAGATTATAAACTGTTGACAGATTGTGAACCGAAACATACTGCTTACAATTTAACGCATTATTTTTCGGTACTTAGAACATTGAACGGTTCACAATCTTTCAACAGTTTACAATAGCGCGAGATAGAAACAATACACGGTTTAAACAAACAAACAACAAACAACACACAAAAACAATATTACAATTATTAAATATATTGGTTGCAGAAACAATAGAATACAATTTTACGGTGACATAATATAATTATAATACCTATAGCAGAAGGTACTATCATTTATTCTATGATTGTTATAGTTTGAAATTTTTACTTCCTACATAATAATAACGTAACGTAAGGTAACGCAGCCAGCGTTCTGGGCACATTGACTCATTGCAGCGGCATAGATTATATTTTTAATGTTTAGTTTTTAGTTTTTAATTTAGATTTTAAAGATTTTTTAACAAATTGTATATATTATTATATTATGTTTTAATATTATAAATAAAGAGATAATTAATTAATAAATAACTACATAATTAAATACATTCGTAACAATTGGTAATAAAGTTTATTTTGAAAGGCATATAAAACCCAATTTAGAAGACACAAAACACAATGGGAATATAGTAAGTATAAATTCAAATTTACGGCTAACTGAAATGGTTAAAAAAATAATTTTAGATTAAATAGCATCCCAAAAAACTACAGAAATGACACCCATAATATTAAGCAATTTGTGCTAGTAGGTACCTATATATTATATCAAGAATTATTGATTGTTTAAGAATACAAACGGACGAAGTCGCCGGCATCATCGAGTTGAGTTATAAATGTTCTTTTTATCCCGGATAATCTTGGAGTTACCACAGGCTTGTAAAGAACAAATCTATGCGGACGGATGTAGGAAAAAATACTCATTTTGTCGTTGAAATGTTACTTCAAAAGGCAATGAAAAACCACAAAGCACACACAATGAGCGCCGAAAATGTGTCGTTTGCATGGCCATTACAATTTGTAGCTTTGAAACTGAAACATTAATCATACTTTTGCGGACTGTCTTTTGGTATACAATGTTGATTATACACTGATAATATTATGATAGTCGGTAATTATTGTACTGCTGTGACGTAATTCAATTAGGACCGGTCGGAACTTCCGAAGCATTGATATTGATTTTTTGACATTTGTAGGTTGTTTGTAGGTATATTTTTAAATTGCTATTTTTGTAATGTTTTTTATATTGATTTATTTGTTATCTTGTAATTTGTTTGTTTATTTATTGACATTCGTAAGGGCTTTATACAAGTCTAAATCAAAAAGTAAATAAATTAAATGAAAGAACACAGGCCTCACAACGAGAGGCCGAGTGGGAGTTTTTATACGTATTCGATCGCCGGAAAGGTTCCTTCCTTTTTTCCTGTGACATGGCGACCGGAGTCTGTTCTAGGTCGGTACTCTGAATGGCTTTTTTTCTTACCTTTCGTTTTGCTCTAAATTAATTGGTGCTGCTACACGACAGGACTTGCAGAGAACAAGACTATTAATTATAGGTAACCTATCGCCAGAAAGTTAACTACCATTTAAATGGAATAGATCGAGCGCCACCTGTCAAGCGCTTGACAATTCTATACCAATCGTAACGTTATCTCGATTGAATGGGATGCAAATCTTCCACTAGGCACACGGGTCGAAGAACAAAACGAACGAGAACTTTTCTGTCGCTGTCTGTTTGCGCTCTATTAGGCATTTTTACGTGGCCTACGTTATCGCATGAGTTTATAATTTTCTATGGATTCATATCGCGTCATGTGGCGTCGCTTTCGTCGCTCACCTAGGACAATGGGTAAGACTAGCACGCTTATACGATTAATGCGCCGTTCTGCCGTGGAAATACTTATTTATATTTACTACAATTCATTATGTTAAAACATTCGTAAGTAAAGGCAGTAAACACAAAAAATATTTAATATAATTTTATTTATCAACTGTGAAACGTGAATTTACATACATAGCAATTGCTGGGCTATACAAATACATTAGGCATGCATGTCATTTCCTTTGTACCTTACATACCAAAAATACATTAGGGCCGCACAAGTTACATTGTTTAGTACAATCTACGTCAAAAGTCCTTATAAAATAAGCATACAAGATGGCATACCGATTACAAAGTCACTCACACTTGTACAGAAATAATATCTTGTAGGTTGATATTGTTGACAATTTATGGTGATTAATTTATTAAGATTAAGGTTGTGGAACGATTATGTTTGCGTAAGTGTTAACTAAGTGACCGATTGACAGATTGTTGACAGTAAAATCCCACAAAGTTATCTGACCCCGGTGGTCAAAATTGGTACTTATTTTTATTAAGATTAAGGTGCTGTGAGCTCACGAACTCAAAATAAGGCGCGCGGGGGTGAAATCGAGCAAGTGCATGTCGCAAAAAATTCAAGAAATCATTTGAAAAAAAAAAAAATACTGTTCAATACAAATTAAACCGACAATGTGTTTGATTTAGAAATTTAAATCTTCAGATATACAAATATAAGATCTTTAAGATCTTATATTTCTAGAGAAAATTATTAGTTTCAATAAGGAGAAAAATTGTTTTAAAAGGTATATTAAGAGGTATGTTTAAAATAAATTTCAATGCAAAGATATTTTTTTATAGTGTTTTGAGATAATAGAGTGTCTGGAAAACAGCAAATTATTTTTACAAGCATACATTATGTCACCGTTTGATGGATACACTGCTTACTGCACTGCTGCTTAAAAACCCACTTTTGCGCTACACAGGGCCTTAAGGTTGTGGAATGATTATATTCGCGTAGGTGTTAATTAAGTGATTGATTGACAGATTGTTCACAGCAAAGTCCCACAAACTTATCTGACCCGGTGGCCAAAATTGGAACTAATTTTTATGCCTGTTTTTATTTTATTTTTCATAGATACTAGCGACGCTGTCACCGGGTCAGTTAAGTATGTCGGACTATAAGCCTTTATACTATTTATGGACTTTTGGCGATGATTGTACATTATTTAGGCGACACAGAATTTATCAACCTACATCCCTTACCTAGAGTCTTGAAGCCACAGATCTCTAGTATCTATGGGCGGTAGCTCAGTCTCTGTGGAGGCGGCTGAGTGCTGCGGAGTTCCTCCTCGAGGACTGAGGAATCTCCTCCAGGTGCAACGGCGTTCTGGTAAAAAAAAATCGATGACGTCATACCCACTAGTCAGTTTTCAAACAGAGTAATAAGTTGGATATAATCAAAATATTTCTTATTCAAATGAACCTTTCGAGTGCTTTTCAATCGCCAAGAAAAATCTGCCTTTTGCTTTAAAAAAAATTACAATAACGTTAAAAAGAAAATCTTCTCCTACCTACTAGTTAATCAGTTTTTGAATAGTTATAAATAAGTTGGATAAAATATTAATATTTCTTATTCAAATAAACTTTTCAATCGCTAAGTGGCTCAACCACTTGTTTGGAATGCCAATCCTACCGAGAAGAATCAGCAAAAAACTCGGCGGTTGCTCCTTAAAAAAATTACAATATTAAATGCCAAATATTATCAGCACGATTCGTCCTGGTTTGTGCTGTGCTTTAATAGGTCAGTCAGTCAGTCTGTCACCTTTTCCTTTTATCTACCTATGTAGAAGACAAGGGAAAAACGGACTGCCTAACCTATCTGCTAATTGACCCCATAGATTACTAAAGAATTGATATTTATTTTGGAGTATTGTCCTTTTGGTCTGTGTCCTTTCAATACCCAAAACCCACATCGGATAATGTAAAAACAGTGTTTAAACAATTCAAAATCCAGTGCCGACTGACAAATAAGTAAATTGTTAATTGTATTTCTCACACAGGCGGACCCTAAAGCTCGTAGCAGTAAACAGAAAAGCTTTTAACGGATTATTTTGAGTTGAAAATAGGCATGTTATTGGTAAACTACTCGAGAAATCTATGCTCTATATTATACTATAATATTAAAAATGCGAAAGTTTGGATAGATGAATAGATGGATGGATGGATGTTTGTTACTCAATCACACGAGAACGGCTGAACGGATCTGGATGAAATTTGGCACAGAGATAGATTATAGTCTAGAATATCACATAGGCTAATTTTTATCCTGAAAAATTAAAGACTTCCCGCGGGAACCAAAAACCTTAATCCACGCGGACGAAGTCGTGGGCTTTAGCTAGTATGGTATACAAATAAGACCCATGTTGCAAGACCCAATGTCTCTTTGGCATTTACAAATTCAACTCAAAAAATTAAATATTTATATCCAGGTATATTTCACCCCCTTTTATGTTTCTGAAATGAAAGTTATTCCATCAGGGTGATAAAAGATTACCCCACAAAACGGGATATACGTAATGAAACGTCCAACGACACCGCAAATGTTTTCTGTATTGAAGCGAAAGAACGTCGAGAGAGCTTTTCGACCTCTGTAATCCGTTTGTACCTTTTTAATGTCAATTATAATCCCGCAGGTTTTGAATTACAGCTAAAAGGTATTTAGATAATACATAAATGTCCGTGGATTAAAATATAATATAATAAAATCCGGGTGGGTTCCTCGGGATAAGAAGTATATTTGCCCGTTCCCAGAAAGGCAATACATTTACGCCAAACTTTGTTGAGTACGAGTATATCTATAGGTGAAGAAAACCGGTCAAATGCGTGTCAGACTCACTCACAAATCCGTACGTATCCGTAAACGGGTTCCGTACCACCGCAATCACCACAGTCAGCCTTAGATACATTATTAGGAGAGCTAATGCCGTTTCCAGAACCATGATAACTGGTCTGGATCTTTTTTCATAGGCATTTCTCTGAAGAGAAATGCCGCAAACGTACTAAGGCGCGAGGTGCGCGGGTTACGAAATAGGAACCGCGCAAAAAGTGGCCGTTGAAATTCGAGCAGTAGAGAGACAGACGGACAACCGAAACCCTAAAACATATTATTTCTCTAGACGATAATGTGATAAAAGTGTAGTATAATATTGTGATCGGTTCATGGATGCTTTATTCCATTCTGTTTTGGAAAATATGCACTTCATGTGTGAAGTGCATATGTCACCGTTAGATTGTAATGTAACTAGCGATATTGTAAACTGTCGACAGATTGTGAACCGTTCAATGTTCTGAGTGTCAATTTTTGAAATATTCATTGTATTTACGTTTTCTTGTCTTTTTCTTGTAGATTAGGTTAGGGTTCGACATAAATAACCAGGTAGTGCCCTGCGGCCGGGCACTTAGGTTTTATAGGGTTAATATATCTAACAGATTACAAAACACCGAAAAATAATGCGTTAAATTGTAATCTGTCGACAGTTTTCAATTTCACTAGTTAGATTACAATCAAACGGTTTTTGCAATCTTACGGTGATATTATATACATTTATAATCACATACTCGCGCCGAGACAAATTTGAGGGGGAATGTGGAACTCGCTTCAAGGTCTAGCCCCACTTGAAATGCACAGAGCGGCGCGGCACGTAGCGGCAAGATGATGCAGCGCCGCGTCTCTGTAGTGGGGCTAGACCTTTTAGAAGGAAACCAATTGACATCTAAGTAGCTACAACTCAAGGGAACGAGTTCTGTTTACTCAGTAAGTAACACTCGAGACTTTGAAGTAACTTAACAAGATACCTAACAAAGTGAGAGACTAAATAAATAAGACCCAAAGAGCTAATTAAAGAGAAGATCCAATGCCAGACGAACTGATAAATTAAATAAACAGAACGGGCTATGGCAATTGGGTATTTGACTACTAGTCAAGTTTTTTTTCAAACGTCAAAGTATAGGATTTTGTGTGAAATATTTTCTTGTGACGTCATCAAAAGTCAACGTACTTTTTTAATTTAATCGATAGTTTCAAATGGTTATAAGATATTAAATAAACTGGAGACGTTGATATTACGTCTTTTGGCTGGTCCTCTATTTACTTAATAATAATTTAAAACTCAACAATAAAAATAAAATATAATTTATTTTCGACATAGGCGCCGCCCAATTGGGTAATTTGGTCAACTAAGCAAATCAGCAACTTTTTTTCAAACGTCGAAACGCGCTCTTAGTATGGGATGTTGAAATACTGAATTGTGACGTCATCAAAATTCGACACACTGTTTCAATTCACCAATAAATTAAAATGGTTTTTAGACATAAAACCAACAGGGAACGTGGATATTACGACTTTTGGGAGATCCTCTATTTAATAATCACAAAAAAAATAAAAATTCTTTCCAAAAAACCGACTTCCAACGCCACTGTAAAGTAATATCTAATTTTGATTTCTACCCACTATGTTGAAGTCGGGCGAGCCTGATGCGTCAACTTTGCTTATCCTTGTTATACCCGCCCGACTTCAACATAGTGGGTAGAAATAAAAAATATTTATTAGTTTACAGTGGCGTTGGAAGTCGGTTCTTTGGAAAAACTTTTTAGTGTCAGGGTTGAGGATTTGGAGTCAGAATTTTTTATGCGAAGTGTCGAGAGTTTTCTCTAGACTGATAGAAAAAAAAATTCAAATCGGTTCAGAAACCACAGAGATATGCACCGACATACATTTAAAAAAAATAGGCGCCGAATGGAGGAGGTTCTCACCTCCTCCTTTTTTGGAAGTCGGTTAAAAATTTGCTAAAAATCAGTCTCGTTTTGGCGTCATAATTAGATTTGTTACACCAAATCTGGTTAAAATTGCATTTTAACCTCACAACGCGGCATTCGTATCGTTTCGTGGTTATTAGTAATACCTATAGCAACATTAAACGTAACCACAATCATGCAATCCCACAAATCTGTAATTTTGGTTACCTGCTCGCAATAGTGATAACACGCGTCATTAGATGTTCGGAAACTCTATGATATTACAATTTCAGTTTTTTTGGCTACTGCATGGTTAGTGCGTTTTTTTTAAAAATTTACAGCATTTATATAAAACGTATTTTTCAATCTTACCAATATTACAATGTGAAAAGTTAGTGTACTTATTAAGTTACATGACTTCGGTCTCCTAGCCTCGTAGGTCTAGTATTATTATATATACTATTATTTGCAGATTCAACGCGCATGTCTAGAAAGAGATTTGTGGACCATAACAAATGATGTCAGGAATAATATAATAATTGAGATCATGCCATAAAATACCTACTAGCATCGCACCGAATTATCGATTCAGCCGTTATACAACGTGCAATGTGCATATGAGCAGAATCATAATAATGGTTTTGGTGCTTTGGAAGTGCTGTCGAGAGAAAAAAACAAGATCATGCCATAAATAGCGGTCGGGATCGCACCAAGCCAGCCGGCCGCCCAGCCTTTCCCCAGTCCCTTCCTCTGCCACGCCAGCAGTGCACATTTAGCGCGTATGTGAGCAGCATCACGCCAAGTGGAGTGTAGATTAAAACTTGTGAGGCATTACAAGTGGTGCCAGGAGAACAATCGAGGTTATACCATAAACAACAGTTGCACACTCAGCACGTATGTGAGCAGCATCACGCTATGTGGAGTGTAGATCAAGACAAGTGAGGCATTACAATTGCTTTACTTTACTTTGGCACACCAGCATCAGTTAAACAGTCTTTATCTATGTAAGTAGTATTCCGCCGAGAATGTAGTATCAGATACCAGACTCAATGGCTTTGAAGTGCTGTCAAGAGAATAATTTAAGATCCTGTCATAAATACCGATCGGGATCGCACCGAGCCAGCCTTGCCCCAGTCCCTTTCTCTGCCGCGCCAGCACTTGTACAGTCAGCGCGTATGTGAGCAGCATCACGCTAAATGGAGTGTAGGTCAAGACTTGTAAAGCACAAGTGCTGCCAAGAGAACAATCGAGGTCATGCCATAAATACCGAGTAAGATCGCATCGTGCCAGCCTGTCTAAAGTCGTACACCAGCAGTTGAACAGTCTCTATCTGTATAAGTAGCATCACGCCCAGAAGAATGTAGTACCAGATAACAGACTCAATGGCTTTGTAGTGCTGTCGAGAGAACAATTAGAAATCATGCCATAAATACCGATCGGGATCGCTCCAAGCCAGCCGGCTGCCCAGCCTTGCCCCAGTCCCTTCCTCTGCCGCGCCAGCAGTTGCACAGTCAGCGCGTATGTAAGCAGCATCACGCCCAGTGGAATGTAGAAGGAGATGACAGACCCAATCGCTTTGTAGAGTGGGTCTGGTATCTGGCAGTTACCGTCGATGAGGACTGATTCTTCGTTCTGCGACAAAAGCAATTCGGTTTTATACATTTATTTATATTAGTTGTTATTAGTCTTTAATATTTACGCTGTTGCAACCATAAGGCACTTCCAAGCAAGCAAGTTACATGATATCCACGAATTAAAATCAATTTACAAGGAAATATAACAGTCTAGGCATTCCAAAAAATGACCTACTTAGTCATAATAAAGAGAGATAATAATATATTATTACACGGCTCAAAAATAGACAAGACAAAATTAATAGGCTGTAAAGTTTACCTTAGTTATACAGAATAAAGAGAAAACTATGTCTTTTTCGCATTTATAACATGAGTATAGATCAATAAGTTTGTTATCAAAAGTTGGTTTTAGGACTCTCTACCAAGCAGGTAAAACATTAAACTATAAAGCCTATCATTTAACCTGGAATAAAACTTTTTCTGAACGAGCATTATTAACAAACAATATTTAACAAGGAGCCTCCTGCTTTGTCTAAATATTTGAGACTATAAACGCCACTTCAACCTAATTGTTTCAGTAACACACTTGCATTAAGTATGCACGTACTTACATGCATGCACGTTCTGCCTGACGTCGTTAAGAGTGCCTTAATTATTCAGTATGCACTTGAAACAAAGTACATGCGAAAATACGTTTTCTTTACACCCCTAACCTTCACCTGTGAGACGTCAATGGAGTTATTGATTTTACGAAATAATTACTGCAGTTTTCTTGGTAAATTTCTATATCGTCAATTAAATGATGCCTACGTAGTAGTATTATAGTATAGTAGGTAGTAAATCTACAATCTACAAAGTCATAGGCATCTTCGTAGTTCTTTAATATAATCAGATTTTTCAGGATTCAGGCCCATCTGATCAACCGATTTTGATGAAATTGATAAGCCCGAGGAATGAGATAGGCTACTTTAAAACGCGGACCAAGTCCCAGACATCAACTAGTATGTATACTTATATTAAAAATGCGAAAGAAATTTGGCATAGATTGTAGTTTGGAATTATACATAGGCTATTTAACGTTACCACGTTACGTTCCCAAATGGAACCAAAAAACATCAATCCACGCGGACGTACTTGTGGGAAGCTTAGTAGTTTATAATATTAGTCAGCAATTTTTTTTTTGCTAATAGAAAACAATTGTTTTTCACCTAATTTCGTAAAGTGGATGAGTCGTGTGAACGCAAGAGTTAAACCAGACAGACACACTTTCACATTTATAAAATTCCTACCAGTCGTTCGACGATGCTGCTGGGTGAAAGGGAAAAGACGAGTATAATCTGAATATATAAAAGGAAAATATGACTGAATGATTGACTGACTGACTGATCTATCAATGCACAACTCAAACCAAAGGACGGATCGGGCTGAATTTCGGCATACAGAGAGCCATGACGTAAGCATCCGCCAGGAAAAGATTTTTGAACATTCAACTCCTAAGGTGGCAAAGTATAAGGGGTTAGAAATTTGTATGAAAATCGAATTTTACGTGAGCGAACCTGCGGGCAAAAGCTAGTTCTCGATTTAAAAAAAATTGGCAGTCATTGGGACTGCCGATATAGAAGTGAAACCGAATATTTAAAAAAAGGATACGAACGATAGAGGACGAAGGTGTAAATAGGAGTAGTTGGTGAACCTGTCCTCTGCAGTTTGTATGAGCGTCGATTCACTATATTATTATGAATATATGATTGTACTTACGCTGTGATATTAGCGTGGATTTATGTATGGATTGGGGCTATAAATGGCAAAGAGGGTTGCGTGAAGGACACTTTAGCTATAATATTATTTGATATTCATACCAACACTGAGAGGTATAGCAAAATTGGATTTCGGGCGTTCACCCCCTCTCTCTTTGACGCGTATTTCGGTTGCCCCATAAAAATACCACACACGATATAGTTTTTGGGTGTGAGGTTCACACGTACAAGTTTAACTGTAGATGGTGGGTGATTCGAAGTTAGACACTCACAGTTCAAACCAATCACTATATTAATGAATGAACTAGAAGTTTAATTCGATATATTCGGTGCTTCGGTTCTTTACAATGGTGCATTGTCGAGTCAACATCTCCTGAAGATGCTCCGGTGTTGGAGTGAAACGTACGTTGAGAATGATTTGGAAGTTTTGTGTGGTGTGGTGTTGTGCCGGAGCAAATTGCTGGCTTACTGGATGGTGAATATCGCAAGCTGCAAGTGCCAGATATACCTTTAACCACATAGATTTGTCTAGTGTGGCGGGTTATAGCGAATTAAATTTCTAGTTCATTCATTATCCACAATTTATATTAATTAGTAATAACTGCCTCGTTGGTCTAGCGGTTAGCAAGGTCGACTGTGGACCCCGAGGTCCTGGGTTCGATTCCCGGTCGGGCATAAATTGTTAGGTATTGGGTTTTTCAGTTAAGAAATTCCAAGTGCCAGCCCGGAGTACATCTTACATCTTTAAGATGTTCCAGAAGTAGGTATTATGTACTTTCATTAAAACTTGCACGTGTGAATTGTTACCACGTATAGAGGCCGCACGAGATATTTAATCTAGTTAGTTAACTATTATCATCAAATTCTGCCTCATTGGTCTAGTGGTTAGCATGTTCGACTACGGCCGCCGAGGTCCCGGGTTCGACGCCCGGGTCGGGCCATTACAAAGCATCAGATTTTTCTGGCAAGAAATTCTCAGTACTAGCCTGGAGTTAGGAAGTTGGCGGTGTTTCACCCCCGCGCCTCGGAGAGCACGTTAAGCCGTCGGTCCCGATTATTATCACTAACATGATAATAGTAGTTAAAGTCCGCCAACCCGTATTGGAGCAGCTCTCTCCTCTGAGAGTGGAGGCCTGTGTCCAGCAGTGGGACGTTAATGGCCATTGACCATGGCCATGGGCCACTGCTGCACGGGTTGTAGTGATAGTATAGGAATAATAACAGAGTTAATTTCCTTTCTAATATCGCATCACATACAATACAAGTCGTAGAGTAGATAGCGGATCGCGGCTCGTACGCGTTGTCAACAAATATGACTGAACTGAAGCTCGCTGAACTGCCGGTCGCTTGCACTTGCAGCCGCGCCGCGTGCGGCTAACTTCACACAACTTGGAAGACAAAGGCCTAAGTAGCTATTACAGGGACTATAATAGTATATGAGTGATCTGTGGCTATTACGATAAACTTGCGTTTCGTCGGCTCTGTCACTTCTACCAGCCGAACGGCAGGTACGTTGGTGTATATTATATGTGTTGAAGTTAGGGTTATTTGATGTTGAAATTAAACGATTATTACTGAATTAGTTCATTATTTAATTTAAAGAGCACGAAGAGACATGTATAAGCCCTGCTTTGTATGCAATTTATTGGCATACAATGCAGGGCTTAATGCTGAGCTGTACACCCATTCTGGGTGGTGTCACAGACAGAATTTTTTTTTACATATGTAATCTTTGTTTTGTCTGTGACACCATTGTCGAATAAACTGTTTTTCTTTCTTTCTTTCTTTCTTTCTATAATTTTGAATGTTTGATCAAAAGTATGGAGGGTAGAGGTAAGGAGAATCATCTGTGTACTTATATAAAATGTCTCCGTCTAAATGGATTAAATTGGGGGAGCCACATTAGCATTTTAAAAGGAAGCGCCAAATATTATTAGAGTAAGTTTGAGAAATAAACAAGGAAAGAAAACATTCATCATTATTTTGTACAACGTAAGTTGTTGAAATTTTTAATAAATAACTACTTTATTCGACAATTAACTCGGCATCACTTTATCTACAATTGCAATTGGTACAATTCATACCATACCCTTTGTCTACACCAGCGCCACTGTGGAAGGTTTTTGAACTGTTATTTATAGCAACCACTGGACACTTTTTCAACTTTTCTCCCATAAGAGATGATTCTCCTTAGTCCTTACCTCTACCCTCCATAATCATAAGGAAAGGAATTTAGACTGTGACAGCTGAGAATTGAGATAAAGTGACAGGTAATACAAAAGGACTGTCACAGACAATAAAGTCCATAGATCATTGTTATATATCTCTCACAGTATGAATGCCACAGATGAAGGTGTGTTATATATTTATATTTTTATGTATATTTTATATTTATTTAGATTTAAAGCTATAAATCAAGTTGGTAAGTTCCCGAGTTAAGTTTTAGTGATAAGTTTTATATTCGTTTTTAATTAGGTTTCAGTTTCAGTGCAGGATATAGGATTAGGATCCTACACACGACAATATACTTCTAAGCTACGATTCAAGAAAATCTGTGCAGCCCTTTGAAAATCATCAACTCTTTTTTTAATGACGTGTCGGAGGTTTTTAATTATCCATGAACATCAGTAGTTGGGCTTTCCGTTAAAAATAAGAGAAATGTGGTTCAAAATTTGTGTAAATATCACTAAA
Source organism: Erebia aethiops (assembly GCA_923060345.2). Classification (NCBI taxonomy): domain Eukaryota; kingdom Metazoa; phylum Arthropoda; class Insecta; order Lepidoptera; family Nymphalidae; genus Erebia; species Erebia aethiops. The sequence goes on along the minus strand of OV281084.1, from coordinate 26,079,971 downwards.
GCGTGGCTTTGCTAGTACACTATATTATGTTTACAGTGTAGACCCTCTACGTACACTCTAATGACAAAGTGTACAGCGGCTTTTACAACTCCTTTCACGTCGGCATTGAGCACGTTTGTCGAGAACAATTTAATTATTGAAGAGAAAGCGTCCTGTACATTACGTTACATACTTGCTACGTGTCACCTTCATTAAATATAATGAGTGCTATTGCTGTTGCTATTGTTTTACTTTTAGTGCTTTTATTGAAGTAAAAACTTCTTGAGGCTCGTTGAGCACTTTTTTAGGGGGTAAAAATGTGGAAACGCGCGACACCTTGCGTTGTTACGAAGACAAAAGGTTTTAAATATAAATATAGTACATTTGTAATTAAACTTAGTTTTAAGGTTTCTTTAAATATTCGTTTTCCCTTCTATCAGCAGTCCCTATGACTGTAATTTTTTTTTGTAAAACGCTATTATACTTTTCACTGCTTATGCTTTGAATGATTGAATCAATAAAATATTCTGTATTGTACACCATGAACACGAGAACTACTTACAACAACATTAAAATAAGAAAGAAAAATCGGTACAAATGGCGGCCTTACCGCCTTGGACTAATATCTTGCTTGTTCGATTACGGATGACGAAGTCAACGGTTCAATTCCCGGGCTAGATCATAATTAATTGGGGTTTTGTAAAAAGAAATTATCTATTCTCTCAAAAATTAATATTAGAATAAGAAAAACGAGAAAGACTAGACAGCTATTTCAGACACCCTCTTTATATTATCTCCATCTTATCATGCTGGAGGGTACCTCGTGATATAATGCTTCTTTTACATTAACTTGGGCTTCACTATATGGTCGTTTGGTTCCAGGGGCTATTAGACTATCTTTTTTTTTAACGCTTAGCTTGTATTCAATCCAAACATTGATTATGCACTCAATTATTACTTATTGGATATTTTTTAACACAGACACACGTCATGGCGTAAAGCGTTACGCTAGTAAGGCTTTACGCCATTCCAGTCCAGCCCAAGAGCAGTGTTGCCACCGTAGATTATTCAGGCAATGATACCATATAAAAATCGTTTTTAAGTTTTCCCTCTAACACTTCTAACATTTGTAATATTGAAGCGAGCAACTGCGTGTCTTGTCCGCTCTTCTCATTGGAATCTGCTCGCTTCGGAATAGTAATGGGCCGACGTAGTTACTACGTAGACTGTGCGTAGCAAGCGTAGAAGCAATCTACGACCACGTCATGTGCCTACGACCAGCTGCAGCTAACTAGTAGTATCAGACTACTACACTTATATCACAGTTTAACCGCAAACGCCGTTGCAATGTCAACGTAATATTATGTCAACCAAAGTTTGACCAACGTACTATGGGTCGACGTAGTTAATTCGTAGACTGTGCGTAGCAAGCGTAGAAGTAATCTACGACCATGTCATGTGCCTACGACCAGCTGCAGCTAACCAGTAGTATCAGACTACTACACTTATATCACAGTTTAACCGCAAACGCCGGTCAACCGTAAACGTATGTCAACCAAAGTACCAACCAACGTACTTTTACCTATTCTGTGGTTTGACACTGTAAAGCTGACCTACTGACGGCGACCATTTTAATCCACCATTAAACGTACATTATTATAAAGCTAAAAAATTACGCCTATCCAACAAAAGCCAAGATAAGTACCCCAGATCCCAGTACTTTATTTGGCCGATATTTTTGGTAGGAAGTTAGCCATAAATAATTTCACATTAATATATTTTGTCTGAGATCTGTTTTATATGAGCGGAAAATTTCCAATTCCAACTTCAGTATTTAAATAAGCAAAATCTCCATACGTGTGGAGAATTTGCAGGATCAAACCGTTGCATATTTATACTGAAGACTCAAGACTTAATTCAGGAAAGTTAGCTTCGTTTATTCAGGGCACAGTCAATAAACGTGCCGAGCTTTCGATGAACTTAATATTTTATGTTCGATAAAGCAAGCGTTACTTTCTGGAAGTTCATGGTACCTAACAAACTTATACATTGTTATTGACTTAATAATGTGTTTAAAGTATGTTAGCCTCCTGAAGCTGCAGTATCAAAAAACCTACCTTGACAGTTATTTGGAAGATTTGTGTTGTGTAGTGTGATGTTGGTGTAAATTGTTAGCTTTTACTGCATGTTTAGAAGCAGAAGGGAGGGCGGTTCATATCGCATGCTGCATGTCGCACCACATAAACCATGCTTTAACAGATAATAACTAACTAATTAGATAATGGGGCTGATTCTGTGGTGCTAAACTAAACTAAAATAACAGCATTAAAATATTGCTAACCCTTTCATAAAACTCCCTGCGGAAAGGGCAGCAGACAGCTGTCATTTTAGTTTAGAGATTGTGGAATACAGAATTGGCCACATTAGCCACGAAACGTCGAAACACTATTTAATAAAATGATAAACAAGTTTCGTTCTGTCGCACAGCTCTATGCAGCTCCATATAAAAGTGCCTGCGGACTATTTATATTAAGCAGAATTTTTTTTGCTGTAGTTTGTTTTCGCCCTTACCCTGTAGCATACAATATACGTGCCATGCCATGTCTGTGTGGAATGCCCTTCCGGCGTCCGTGTTTGCTGCCAAGTAAAACTAAAGTAGTATATCAAGGCAATAGTGAATAGACATCGTCTAGGAAACTGCGTTCAAATATAGAACTCATGATTGCTGCATGATTGTGGTCAAGCGCAAGGCTATTTTATAATTAAAAAAAAAAACTTCTTTAGTGCAGTCTGTACTACATTTCCACTATCTATACTAATATTATATGATAGAGTTTGGTTTGATGAGTGTTTATTACTCAATCACGGCAGAACAGACTTGAATAAAATTTGGCAAGGAGATAGATTATGGTTTGGAATAACACATAATACTTTTTATATCGGAAAATTCCCGCGGGAACCAAAAAGCCTCGTACCACGAGGACGAAATCGCGGGCATCAGCTAGTAAGAAATAAAGAAATAGATTAAATGACTAGTACTAAGTTTACCTTCGAATACATGAGGCTCAGCGGAAGGCTCATAGCCGTCGATAGTATCCACACAAACACGATTTTGATTGTCACCCTCTTTCTCGTCTTGTTCCTTCCGAACCTCATCGGGTATCGTAGTGAGAGATACCTGGAAATATTACTTAGATATATTAAAGGAAAGACAAAACTAATCTATACACATAAAGGGATAAAATGACTGGCATACGGCCTAACCCATTGTTCTAAGTGAGCGGCGAAAGCGGTGCGATGCGACGCAACGTGACGCGATACGAACCTATGTAAACTACAAGCTAGGCCACGTGAAAGCAAAGCTACAGTATGATACGGACGCGTCGCGTCGCATCGAGTTTCGTTGTCGACTTTGTGTCTCACCCCGTTGTCCTACGTGAGCGTGAAACGCGACACCGCGACTTGATACGACGCGATGCGACTGCATCAAGCAGTAGTTGTAGGCCTACGTTGTCGCGTAGATAAGGTTGTCGTTTTCTGTGGCGTTGCATCTTGTTGCGTCGCTTCGCTTCTAACGATAACCGAGCACAACGGGACAATGATTTAACCGCTCGATGTAAAAACCTTGAGATTTCTCGTAAAGGTTTTTTTCTGTACCGTGAGCCCAGTATCATATTAATATAGCAAGGACTAAAGGATTTTAAAAATTTCTTCCCGAATACCTAGGTACGTTAAGTAAGTCAGCCTGTCATTACTAACCGACTTCTTCGAAAGGCGTATATGTACTCTTTTTAAAATATATATTGATTCATTCACTTAACCTAACGTCGTAAATTTGAAATTTCCCGATTACATTTTCCACTTAATATATTAAAGGAGCCAGGATATCGCATTTCCACATGCGGTTATTAAATTGGCTTCAGTTTTCAAGACGGCATTCGATTTCCCATGAGAGGCCCGCTCTAGGCACAGAATTACTGCTATGATAACCCTGTTAGGACAGTATATGCAGGCTTATGACAGGGTTTACCGGAATAAAAAACATTATGGATGACGAGGAACTCTTTATCAAACTTAACGCGCTTCTAGGGATGATGCCTATGTCAAAAAAAAAAAATTAAATATCTTCCAAGAGACCTAATATTCACAACCTCGGTTAGCTTTTAGTTTGATAACTATTTATTTTAAACTATAGATAAAAAAAAATGAAACGCGTTGAAATTTGATGACGTCACAACTATGTATTTCATACAAACTCCCAACTAACTAGAAGCGCGCTTTTAAAATTCAGTTTATTAAGTAGTTGCTGATTTGATTAAGTTCTCATCTTACTAATACTGGATGTATGGATGTATGGATGCATGGATGTTTGTTACTCAGTCACGCCCCAACGGCTGAACAGATCTGGCTGAAATTTGGCACAGAGATAGATTATAGTCTGGAATATACTTTTTATCCCGGAAAATTAAAGAGTTCCCGCGGGTGCCAAACAACCTCAAACCACGCAGACGAAGTCGCGGGCATCCGCTAGTTCATCCATATTCTGCTAATGCAGAGGCTAAATGTATAATGTTCATACCTATCAACGCTGATGGTGCACAGATGCATGATGGATGCTGTGCACAGTAGTACGTCGAGACAGATCCAGGTGAGACAGTACACGGCTGGCAGTGGAAAGTAACCTGTGGACAACAATTATTGCATTAACTTGCGGTAAATCAATAAAATCCATACTACTGGTAGTCCCAGTCTCAACTCATAGTATATACAATCTCATATTTCACTACTGAGCACGGAACTCTTCTCGAAGTTTGGCCATAGTCCACCATGCTGGCCAAGCGCGGATTGGCAGACTTCACCCGCCTTTGAGAACATTATGAAGAATTCTCAGGCATGCTAGTTTCCTCACGGTGTTTTCCATCACCGTTTGCAAGCAAATGTTACTTAATTTCTTAAAACGTACAAAACTTCAAAATGTTGGTGGTGCATGCCCGGGGATGAAACCCGCGACCCCATACAGGAGGTCGGGAGTCTTAACCACTAGGCTATCACCGCTTCAGCCCATACTTATATTATAAATGAAAAAGTGTGTCTGTCTTACTGTTTACCTATTTCACCATACAACCGATTAACCGATTTTTTTACAGAAAGAGCTTACATGCTCGTGCATCCCGAACATCCCGAACTTTAATAGCTATCACATATTATATTTAAAGCAAGAATGACCTATCACGCGTATCGCTTTTGTAATAATGGACTTTTTAAGTCATGGTTGAGCGATAAGTTAACTTAAGGGTAACTTGAAGAAACTAATCTAGTTAAAAATACACGAGCCAAAGAGATCACATTTCCTATTGGAATCCAATTAAAGAAAACGCTCTAATAAGTCTCGTAAAATAATATAAAGGCATCTTAGTGTAAGATCTATAGCGCGAACTTTGACTTTGCTTGGTAAGTCCAAGACTTGGTTAAAACGAGACAGATTTATGTTACTCGCATAAGTCCATCTCCTTTTATTGTAACTCTAAGTTAAGTCTGAGCCAAGTCAAAGTACTCTGTATAGATCTCAGGATTAGTGTTACTTAAAAAGCTCTAATCCGACTATGAAAAAACTTTCGGAGGCGCTCACTGTTTTGGATATAACATCCGTCATATCAATTTTGTTCGTATAAAATATAGTTCTGGTCACAGGACTATGATGTTAAATTTATTGACACCTCATTAATCAAAATCAGCTCAGTAGTCTAGATGCTACGGTGGAACATACATAAATACAAACATAGACTATCAAACAATTATAGATAAACATATAAAAATAGATATTGCATTCATATTTCGTCCGTGACTTCACCAATTTTAAGGATTCCAAATCAGCGCAGAGCGCTGCAGCCTGCTGTAGCATGAGGCTGCGCTGGAGACCTGTATTAGGTCACGAAAATTTGTTGCTCCTTATATCTGATTTGATAGGTTCGTAAACTAAATATTGTGATCGAATGAAAACGTTTTCTTTCATTCTTTTTTAAACACAACACAACACTTCCTTTTGGATTTGCCGTACTTAGTCGGGTAAAAATAATGTGAAATACAATACTTTTATTAAAAAGCATCAATTTTTACGAAATACGTCCTCTGTGAACCCTGAACAGGTTTCTTATAATACTTAATAATATGATCACGAAATGTGTATTGTTATCTGAGAGCACAATAAGGAGAAAAAAATCTAAAATATACGACGAATAAATCCTAATAGGCGTATTCAACCGTACGAAATCCCAATCGGACAGTGGGGTAGGTATAATATAGAACCTGCCCAGATTTTCTTTAGGGCGGTTTCAGATTACCGTTTTTACCGGCGCGTGTAAGCTTGTTTTTGGCAGCGTATAGGCGCGTACAGAAGCGCCCTTTGACACATCCGCAACTCTTATGAGTAACTCTACTGTAAGGAACAATCCAGAAGTAGGTATTTATGAGACACTTTTAACATATTTTTACTCTCTTTTGGAACTTGCACGATTGTCAAACGTGTAGAGGTTTCACGAGAGATTTAATGTAATCAGATAAAAATTAGCTAAACTTAAAGATAATATTCATTTGATCCGGCCACGATTGCTATAGTTAAGCTCAAAATCAAAATGCGATCTAAACACAAAAGTATTCTATAATCCCTGAATCTGCCGGAAGGAGACTGAATTACCATCGTTAAAACACTCGTATTTATACTAATTATTTTAAATATGGCGTCTGTATCCGCAGGTTAGATCGAATGACATGAAATAAGTCAAATTGACAGATTATACATCCTGTTTATGATTATGATTATGATTATGATTATGATTATGTTTCATGAGATATAATGACAAATAATAATGCTAACACTACGACTGACTGATCCACGGATTCGAGCAAAACATGCCAGAATAAGCGAGTGTAAGCGCGTACGGTTTTTCGAAGTTCAAAACGTATCGCTCGTGTAAGCGCGTAAGCCGATACGAGCATTTAAGCGCCAAAAATACGATAGTCTGTAACCGGCCTTACAGACTACCGACGAGGCTTTTGTCTGCTGCTGAATGAACCCAATTTCTTCGGTTTTCATTTTCAATTTTGCTAATTAAAAAAATAATTTTGATACTTAAATAGAACGCCATTTTTTTTGTATATATAATACGAGTATGATGATAAGCTTTGATTTTTAACTCAGTTCTTAGAAAAAGAGGCACTCAGCAAAAATAATATTTCATTTAATATTTTTATACTATCTTATTTCTTAATAAACAACCTCGTTGGTGGGGAAACGACGTTTTATCCTGTCGCCCTAAAATGCGTGCTCCATTTGGAAGTATATTTCGCGGACTTTTTTCCTGGAAAAGAGAAGAAAAATGTCTCATTTTATTTCGTCAAGTGTAGTATGCCCACTCTTTGGAACCAAATTGAATTACAAATTACGAAATTCCCGGAGGCTGTAAGTACTCAGGTTATGTAATCGTGAACAATCTCAATTCAGTAATCTTAGCGAGGTTAGTACAAGATTTTACATCTGCCAAACTTTGAAAGAATTTGTAATCACAGGTTTAAATAAAAAAAATATTTGGCTCTGTTTTACAGCATAAGTTCGTCTTTCGTCGTTCGTCGTCGGTTTGCCACAACCACTCACCACACAAATCTTCTACAGCATTCTCAACGTACGTTATTGTGTGGTGTGGTGTTGTGGCGGTGCGTATTGCTTGCTTTTCCTAATGATAAAATTCGGACGAGCAGGCGGTGCACATCGAATGCTGTACCAGATTTGCCTGTTTGCGCGAATTTTAGTGAATAATTAAGGTTCTTGTTCCTTGGTTATCATGGACTTCCGAAAAGTAACGTCTGCTTCTATCCAACATGGTTCGACCATTCAATTTTTTTTATTTTTTTTTTATTGTGTGAATGGCTTGCGCTTGACGACAATCATGCTTAGTGCAAAGCAATGATGAGGTCTAGGTTGGAACGCGCTTGCCTAAAAGATGCCTATTCACTCTTGCCTTGAAGGTACTCGAAGTTATAAGTGGCAGGAAACACGTGTGCAATTACATCAAACAAGTTTTAATTTAACAGGATATTTTGGGAAATTAAATTTAGTGGTGCGTTTTTTAAAAATTAAATTATTTTTAGGGTTGCGTACCTAAAAGGTAGGTTTGCAACCCATACGGTGCGATTATGTCTGTTCGGTCGCATATTTTAGTAACTATTCATTTTAAATCTATTAGAAATCTCATACTTTGTTGCTAGTGTTATTCCTAGATGTAGTTGCATGATTTAACTTCAGATTTCTGAGAGATATTCACTAATATTTAACAATGTCACTCTGCAAGAGTTACATTGTTAAATATTATTAATCCTAGGTTTTACCAGCAAATCCCAGGATTTACCACAGTTCGCGCTTTTACAGTAACATCCAATAGCGTAACTTTCTGTTAAAAGCGGAGTATATAATATACATGACGGGATTTCCCAATATATGCTAATTCTGAATGAAGTCCATTTCTATTAAAACGCGAATCCCAATTTAACGTTACGTTTCATTATTTAATTTGCCTCGGAAGATTTAACAATAGATACAGTATCATAGTACTGAGAAATTACAAGGTACTCTGTAAATGCGAAACAGACATACTTTCAATTTTGATGCTCATTATCAAATGTTATTTATGAAATAAATCATTTTTCATTTCATTTTCATTATCGCACCATTCACCAGATTCTATTTGTTCAGTTATAGGTAAATTCTAAAATAATATTAAAAATTTCCTCCCTTTTGGTAAGTGGCTTTCTTAAGTTTGCGTTTGCGTACTTATGTGATTAATGGACGGATGAAGACGAAGGTCTTAGCATAAAGTCTTGCGCAAACCGAGCACAGCGGGTAAAGGCGCGTCGAATGGCGACCAGTGCAAGATGATGATATGATTGAGAGTTAAACTGAGCACACTCATATTCATTAACAGTTTCAATAGTAAGTAAAGTGAATAGGCTAATTCATACAGCAAAATAACATTTTAAAAACAAGCTTTTAACTCCCAACTCCATCACTGAGTCTATAGTAGTTGTCAAGAAAAGTCCAACGAGCTACGTCGGAGCTATGTTGAGAAGTAAAGGAGTTCATAATATGGCTACCTCATCCTACGATATACCATATTATTGCACTGTCATTAAAGTTACTTAATAAATTCCCTCAGGCACTCCTTAATTTACCGGGATTAGCCTATATCACTCACCAGGTCCTCAACTATACCCATGCACAAAATCACGTTGATCCGTTTCTCTGTTGTGGCTTGATTGAAGCAAAAACTCTCTATTTAACGTCCTTGAGGAACAAACTTTTAAAAACTGTGAAACACGTATTTCTTTATTTTAAACCAGAAGCCCAAATACAAAATTTCATGGCTATAACTTGAAAAATGAAGGACTTTTATACCAACTTTAAACCCCTATTTTACCCCTTTGGTGGTGGAATTTTCAAAAACTGTGACACACATTCTTCTTTATTTTTTTACCGAAAGCCAAAATAGCAAGTTTCCTTGATGTAACTTCTAAAATATCTTGAGAAATGAAGGACTTCTATACAAACTTTCATCCCCTATTTCACCCTTTCAGGGGTAGAATTTTCAAAAACTGTGTACTTCTTAATTTTTAACCGGTAGCTCGTATACCAAGTTTCGTAGATATAACTTAAGAAATGACGGACTTTCATACAAACTTTCACCCCCCTTTGGGGGTGGAATTAAAAAAATCCTTCCTTAGTGAGCGCCCACGTCAAAAAGGGAATCTACTTCCAAAATTTCAAGTTTCTAACCCCAGCGATTTAGGCTGTGCGTTGATTAGTTAACGATTTTATATATGAGAAGAAGATGAGATGAGATGAGATAATTATATTGCAAGTTAAATAAAATATTGTGAAAAACTAGAAGCCACCGCGGCACGCCTCTGCTCCGTCTATGGGCATTACGCATTAGTGTCCCTCTTTCACCACTTTAGTACCGAACTCTTATACTGAGTTTCAAGAGGTCTTCGTCAATGTAGGTATCTCATTTTTACGTAATGACTTTGTATTATACTTTTGTATGGCATTTGATTACGACGTTCTTAGACGACCCAAGCTCTTTTCAATTTGGAATGAAATCCAAATTATTCAAATTTCAACCATAACTTTCGATTACAATAACTTTTCAAGGAAATCCAATTTTCTTGGAAAGGTATTGAACGCCGCGCCGGTTGCTTCTAACGAGTAATAGAAATCAGCGGATTTCTAAGAAATTACTGAAAAATATAATATCAAAGGTAGGTATATTATTGAATTAATAAAATGTTAGGGAGTCGGATATTTAATATTATCAACCTTTGCCATTTCAATGGATTCAGCTGTTTCTCGGTAATAGAAAAATATTCAATTAGGGCAGGTACTCTATATACCTTTTTATTCATAATTTTTTTCTTCTTTCTCGTTTTAACAACAACCAAATAACAACCAATAAAATTATTAATCGGCTTTTATAAGGACAGCTTTCGTTTTAATAGTTGGTATTGTATTATATTAGCTGATGCCCGCGACTTCGTCTGCGTGGTTTGAGGTTTTTTGGTTCCTGCGGAAACTCTTTAATTTTCCGGGCTAAAAAACCTATGTCAAAATTCAGCCAGATCCTTTCAGCCGTTTAGACGTGATTGAGTAACAAACGTCCATCCAGCCATCCATCCATCCATCGAAACTTTCGCATTTATAATATTTATTAGCCCATAGGCTAGATGGAAAAAGATAATAAAGTTGCCATTATATTTTAATGGAACTTTATGGCAAGAAAAAAAAAATTAAGTATACAATATGGTTCTTAAATATATATATAATGTTATTCTATTACGGAGAGTGTACTCAAGAACTATTCGATCTGGTTCCTCCGTCACGTTTTTATCATCGAACCGCAAGACATCGACCAGGTCTGCATCCTTACGCAGTCGAAATTCCGCGGGCTCGGCCGAAGCGATTTTCTTCCTTGTTTCTAATTCGATCCGCTAGGATATGGCATGCCCTTCCGGCTTCCGTTTTCCCCTCCCCTTTTAATATAGGTACCTTCAAATCAAGATAGGCATCTTCTAGGCAAGCGCGCTCCACCTTATAGGCTGCATCACCACTTGCAAGCAAGTCTGATTCCAGCCAAGCGCTAGATAAAACTTTTTTATATTTTATTTAAAAAAAAAATAGTGATGTTTTGTCTGTGCGTAATTTAACATTATATGTATTACTTACTGCTTGTACTTCTTATGTAAAATGTTAATCTGGAGTTGGGCGTTACTGCTGACAGACAGACAGTTTCAAACTAACGCAGTTGTTATCGTTTTTAAGGCTGAAATTAAATATTAATTTTCGAATTCTGCTAAACTACAGGCTCGCTTAGACTGTAGACTGGAATTGAATTATATTATTAGACCAGAGGAAATTCAGAAATTACAAATTCCCAAATTAACCCTGCCAGGAATCGAACCCGGGACCTCCCACAATAAGACCACAGCGGTCACCACTGCGCCAGGATGAGGAATGAAATAAATTATTCACACCTATTTTCAGCGTCGGCGTAAAATTACACGATCATTAGATTCGAATTCCTGTCATTTCCATTAACCGGTGATTAATAGAGGTGTGCTTTGAATGAACTAGCTGTTTGTTTAGACGGCTTTTTAGCATCAACGTATAAATCGTTCAGCGTACATGTTTTTCTTTTAATTTTTCAAGACATAGTTCCTTCTTCACCGTTCTACCACAGAACAGCGAGAAACCGACAGCGTTGGCATCCATAAGTGATTGACGTCCAATCTGTTCGAACGAAACGATTTTGCTCTACGTTACTGATACCAAAATATAAATATAGGAATAAAAAAAGTATTTTTAGGGTTTCGTACCTCAAGAGTAAAAAAGGAACCCCTAAAGGATCACTTCGTTGTCCATCTGTCTGTTTGTCTGTCTGTCAACCACCTTTTTCTCGAGAACGCGAGGAGATGTTAAGTTGAAATTAATATCAAATATTTAGGTCTACGGTCCATTGGAGCTGTACAAAAAACAAGCTTCTAAGTCAACGCAATCAAAAATTACGGCCATTTATGCCGCATCTTTTCATATTATGACACTCGCCAATAAATCAAAACTCAAAACTCAAAAATCAAAATCGAACCTCAGAAAAATATACAATTTATCCAATATCTTTGGTTTTTATTTGCTGGTTAGCTCAATGGTTAGTCATTTTAGAGTATATACCACATATTTAAAGGGGCACACGAAACAAAGAGTCTTTTCCATATTTCTCACTCAAGAACCAAAAACTTCTACCCATAGATTTATTTCATGGAGTAGGGCCACAGAAAAATTCCTACTGCGTCCTTGTCTATCATATTCGTTTTTAGCCACGTTTGAAAGGGATCGCATCGTAAACTGCTTTGAAAATAATTCCAAAACCGCCACATCTGCGGGTCTACTTTTTCTCCGAACACGTGACGCCCTTAGACTGTCGATCCGCAGATAAAAAACCGGTAAAAAGATTCGACAGTCTAAAGGCGTCGCCGCAATCGAGAGGATTTCCTTAGACTTAAAAGTTACTTCCCGTTGACCGAGAATTATGAAATTTGGTAGAAAACAAGGTAGCACAATTAAAGGAAAAAGCCGAAAATCGCGGTTTATTAATCAGAGTATTATTTGTCAGACGCTACCAGTTTAGCACTATACTCGTAGGCCAGTTATTTCACAGCTGATTACGGGTATATGACATCTTTCCTACTATTAACAGTACTAAAATAATTTATAGTCTGACTCGCACTTGACAGGTTTTTCTCTAATTATACTGATTTTAATTTCTATCACAGTTAAACTTTTATACTGAGCTGCGAAAAGCTTTCCCCCGTAAATGGGATGAATTGAGTTAGGAGTTCGACTAGCGCCTCCCCAAAACATCTTAAGTGCTTAATGAGTGCCATCTGGCAAGATAAATAAAATATTAGCCCGTATAAAATCTACTCTGTAATGGCTGGCTCACATGGTTCGAGTTGCTGTATCCAGTAAGATTTTTACTACTCCTAGAAATAATGGCCTGTAATTGTAGCTTAATTACAAAAGGTATAAATTACTGTAATACGGTACCATAGAGGTAATAGTAGTTTGTGATATAAGGGCGGTAAATAGGTTTTTACATACGAGTTGACAAATGTCAGCCCGATGACGCCAGTCGAGGGCTGACCATGGTCACGAGTATGTAGAAACCTTAACGCCCGTGTATCACACGATATTTTTCAATACATTTGTGAGAAAATTTGAAAATAAAAGTCGAGTAGGAAGGTACTAGGTACTCACTAGAAAATGGCTTTTCACGCCCATACTTAGTCGAGATTTTTGGCGGCTATTACAAGCGCGATTTTTTTCTCACAGCTAAAATACCTAATTGTTGATTTAATTTTATGATCCCACAACACTTAAACCACATAAATTATTTAATAATTTATAAGAAATACTCAATGAAACTTTTAAAAATAGCGCGCACAAATTAAAGATTAGTATGAATATCTACGGCGCGTTGTTGTAATTGCTTTTTTTTAAATTGGCTTCATGGCTCTAGGTTCTAGTTCTTAAGTCAGTAACAGCCTGAACTATTCAGCCTTTACTTTTTGATTTATAAAACCTAAAACAATTTTATTTAACCATATTAAATACATTTTTTATTTTATGAATTAATTTCATCAATTCACATCTAAATGTCATTATTTTTTAGGTTTTCTACATACAAAGACAATATCATTATGAACCTTCTTGCAAGAAAACTTTTTATTTAGAAGTAACGTGGACTTACAAAAATTAAAAAAAAAATGTAAATTTACTGCACGAGGGCAGTAAATATTTACTGCACGCGGGCAGTAAATTTAACTTACAAGCCCTGTTTACTGCCTCTGTAAGTGCATTTTTCGAGCAAGTGTATTGAAATGTTATTTACCTCACTGTTATTGCTTCTGCTCATTACATTTCTTACTGTTATAACTTACCAGTCATCTATAGGCTGAGTGTGCAAAATATACGGACTATTTTCACATAATATGTATCAAAACGGAATGTGTGGGATTTCATTGAATCAAAAGTGACATTGTCAATGTAGTTATTGGACTGAAACTAAATTGAACTATTTAGTACATTTTTCATCGGTGCGGTCTGATTCTGGATTTAATTCCCAGGAGAGCAATTTCGTAATATTTTCTGGTTTGGTCAGGTGGAAGATTTCGCCGAGGCTAGTTACAACCCAAAGGGGACAGCCGTACTATCAAATGATAGAGCATTCCAGTATAGAGCCGCATAGAAATCCATTAGGGCTTAATAGAAACTGCCATATTGACTTTTTGCTGTCAAGAGCTAATTTGTATCTGAATTCAGGAAAAAAGCTAGTGCAAGCTGACTCAGATAGTGTTCATACTCGTATGTCTGGAGTTGCAATGCAGTGCTGGATTAAATCACTGGGGTAAACACTGGTACAATGTGAACCGGCCATTATGGCTTTAACTAAGATAGCTGTATATCTTTATTGGAACGATAAAAATCCTATGTAAAATTTATTCGACGCTTGTAGTTATGGCCCTAAGAGTAAAAGCGGCCACGAAACTTTGCAATAGGCTATTAAAAAGTTTTTTGATTACGAAACCGAAGTTACCCGATTACTTATTACGCAAATAGCTCCCACACTTAAAATCTGTGGCATAAGCCTATATTAGAATCTTGAATTTTAATTGGGCAAATCTAATCAAAGCCTTATTTTTTTATTGCGTAAAAGTTGCGCTTCCTAAACTATAGTCCGTTTTTCCAAACTTTTACCGGTAAGTCACACAAACTTATCTGACCCGGTGGCCAAAATTGGAACTTTTTCTGCTATTCATTACTTCTTATTATTATTATATTATAATATTATTATTATTTATTATTAATAATTTATATAATTATTATTATCAGTATAAATTTAGCTCTCACGCCCGCATACAAAATAAATACATATATGGCCAGAAGATTAATAATAAACTTACATAAATAAATATAAATTAAAAAACTTACATACACAAATACACAAATAAATAGTTGTAGCGGGCGGAGGATTACACCCCGGCAGGGGAGACCAGACGGCCGGGGGTCAGGGGGACAGGTTGAGAAACCGGCGGACTATCCTAGCCGAGTCTAGCAACACCGCTTTCTGCATCCTGGCTGCGAGCGAACTGCCACGGAACCCCAGTCGCCTCAGATGGTGATCGATGCTGACTGGGATTAACCCATTCGCAGATATGACGATTGGGATGATTTCAGTGGACACCACATGCCACATGGCGGAATCCTCATGAGCCAGATCGAGATACTTTCGTTTTTTCTCCGTCTCAGCTCTCACAAGGTTCTCGTCATATGGAATGGTGATGTCCACCAAAAACACCCGCGACTGTGCCCGGTCCAACAGCACGATGTCAGGCTTATTCGCAAGAATAGTCCTGTCCGTGATGATGGACCGGTCCCAATAGAACCGGACTCCGTCACGCTCAAGTACAAGCACCGGTGTATTTATGACATAGGCATAATGTAGAATTTCAGGCATAGGCATCATCCATATTGAAACAAAACCAAAACTTTGAAAGAAACAGCTTGATTAAATTCAATGCTACGGCTGACAGGTCAGGGAAGCTTAACAAATGATTCCAAAGTTTGCACACGAAGACAGTATCAGTGATTAAGGTTTTGATTTAGTTCAAGTGTAACCTTAGCGTGTTCCAAAGGTCACTTAACTTAGTCACTTGAGTTTAATACTATCTGCATTAATAGAATTAGGTTTGTAATTTTATTGCTTCATATTCTTTACCAGATACTCTTTACTTATATTTGATACTATCTGATGCTCGCGACTTCGTCCGCGTGAAAAAATTGTTTTCGATTCCCACGGGAACTCCTCAATTTTCCGGGATAAAAAGTAGCCTATGTCACTCTCCAGGTCCTCGACTATACCCATGCTAAAAATTACGTCGATCCGTTGCTCCGTTGCGGCGTGATTGAAGGACAAACCAACAAACCAATAAACGAACAAACCAATAAACCAATAAACGATTAAACCAACAAACAAACTGACTTTCGCATTTATAATATTAGTATGATATGATTATGATATATAAAATCGTTAACTATAAACGCACAGCCTAAACCGCTCGGCTTAGAAACTTGAAATTTTGACAGTAGGTTCCTTTTGTGACGTAGGCGCTCAGTAAGGAAGGATTTTTCAAAATTCCACCCTTGAGGGGGTGAAATAGGGGTTGAAAGTTTGTATGAAAGTTATAGCCGTGAAACTTAGCATTTGGGCTTTCAGTTAATTAAGGAAAAGTACGTATTTCACCATTTTAGAAGATTCGACCCCTGATGGGGTGAAATAGGGGATGAAAGATTGTATGAAACTCCTACATTTCTCAAGATATTGTACAAGTTATATCAACCAAACTTGGTATTTTGGCTTACGGAAAAATAAAGAAGTACGTGTGTCACAGTTTTTCAAAATTCCACCTCTAAAAGGGTAAAATAGGGGTTGAAAGTTTGTATGAAAGTCCTTCATTCTCAAGTTATAGCCATAAAACTTGGTATATGAGCTTCGGGTTGAAAATGAAGAAATACGTGTTTCACAGTTTTTCAAAATTCCACCCCTAAAAGGGTAAATAGCGGTTGAAAGTTTGTATGAAAGTCTTGCATTTTTTAAGTTATAGCCATGAATGTTGGTACTTGGGCTTCTGGTTTAAAATAAAGAAATACCTACGTGTTTCACAGTTTTTGAAAATTTTATCCCCAAGGACGTTACATAGAGAGTTTGTCTTTCAATCACGCCGCAACAGAGCAACGGATCAACGTTTTTTTTTGCATGGGTATAGTTGAGGACCTGGAGAGAGATATAGGCTACTTTTTATCCCGGAAAATTAAGGAGTGTCTCTGGGAATTAAAAAACTTATGCCACGCGACCGAAGTCGCGAGCATCCGCTAGTATTTGATAGACACGAGAATTTTTTAATTTTAACTCATTTGACATTTAAACTAATTTTGTATATAAAATCATCTTAATTATATTCTCAATGAGATTTGTAAAATATAATTGAAGAAATAAAAGGCTTTTTAGTATTTATTTATTCAATGCTACTTAGATAATATATTTTTAGTTGCACTATCGTGACAGGGCATTTAATCCTCGTTTGCCTAATTGAAGAAAATACTGGAGTAAGTTACATAGGTATTTATAGTAACATAAACACTTCCCAAAAAATAGTGTAACACTAATTTAATTCAACGCCAAACCCTGACAGGGTGAGCTTGATAAATTGCTGAGGATTCAGTGACGTAGGCGGTTGCGTCGCTTTTTCAAGGACAGGGGTATACCTACTCCCTTAAAGCCGTATTATATTAATATTGTTGACGTTCATGTTTTAGAATTATAATTTTTATTTTAGGGACGTCAAGGTACGTGACATAAGACTATTTTTTAGAAGTAATACTGCTTGAAGCGATGGTAGTAACCCTGCAGTGCGCAATAGACCTCTGCAGTTCAAAGTTGCCCAGGTTGGTAACTCGAAATCTTACTATTATAGTCAACTTGGATGTTTGGTACACTTTTACGTCACAATTATTTAACCGATTTGGCTGACATTTGTTATGGAAATATCATTATAGATAAAACCTGAATTAACACACTTAAAAATTAAAAAAAAAAAAACCACGCGGGAATCACTTAGACCCGCTTGCAGAAACGCTAGGTTATCCTTTTAACTCAGAATTAGCTGCTACTTTGACGGAATTCGTATAAAACTTCTGCCAAAATTTCAAATTTATTCCTGGGTTAAACGTATCCCAGCGTGTTTGCAAGCGGGCCTTAAGTAAAACGTCAAGAGTAATAATAACTTATTCTAGTAAATATTTTAAAATTAAATAGGTAAGTAACTTTTAATGTTATATATTGTTTATCTAACTCATTAGCTTGAATAATACGCCCATAAATGAAGAATGTTAATAGGTATGCCAAATCGCTTGAAATTTTGTCTCAGTAAAGCCTGTATGTATATAAATACACTACTTTTTGTTGCAGTCAAAAATACCTAGTAGTTTTGATTTTATAGGCATTCAAAGTTTCGAAAAATATCGAGTCCCGATACCAGTCACGTGACCGCTTGTGACGTCATGGCACAACGCGCCGTGGCCCGCTTAGTATCAAGTCGCCAGCGGTTATGTGTAATTTCGACGGCACGGGCGCGCGACCGCGAGCGGACTGAGTGAGCCAGACAGAGCGTGTTGTGCGATGACGTCACACCTCACCGGCAGCCCACGTCGTGAGGTTACAACTTGTTTTACTTCTAAATCGGAAACTAATTGACGTATCGAAGTAATTCTTTCACTAGTATTTTTTATTTTTGACAGAGAATATGGAGTGCTAATAATCAAAACAAGTTAACATTCTTCATTATAAGTTACTAGATGATTCTCGCGACTTCGTCCGCGAGGATTAAGGTTTTTCCGGGATAAAAGTAATCTATGTCCTTTCCCGTGATAGAATCTACCCCTGTACCAAATTTCTTCAAAATTGGTTGAGTAGGTGGGCCGCGAAAGCGTAGCAGACAGACAGACACACGCATTCTCAATATAAGTATGAATTGTTAATGACTTCTGCATAATATTATATTTACAAGTGTTTAACCAAGTGCCGACTCACCCCTCACAAGCGTCAATATCCCCACCGGCATCACCAACATTGCGACCAGCAAATCAGTAATCGCTAGTGACATCAGGAAATAGTTCGTGACATTCTGGAGTCTCCTCTCCAAGTATATCGCAAGGCACACCAGCACATTCCCCGCAGCTGTGCACACAACCAACACTATTGCTATCAAAGCCCACCAGTTATGAACTACCCCTTGCTGGACCACTCCAGTCCCATTCCTATCTGTCACATTAAAAAGTTCACTAATATCTTCCGTGTTATTTTCATCCCATTTATAATAGATTTCAGTAAATAAATCTCTGAAATCCTGCTCATTCATTGTTGGATGATTCAAAATGCTTCTCGGTTATCATTTTTGTTTATGCACATTTCATCTTATTTCGTAAATATGGTAGATTCTGTTAGGAGGGTCCATTTGGTTGTCCATTTTCAATTATTCGCTCCGCTTTCAGGCATCTGTAACAAAATATTATAGGTTGGTTATTATGATATACTAGCGGATAACCGGCTTGTGCTACTATGCTTAAAAATATAGAATAAAAAACCATCTTCGCATTGTTGCCTTTTTATTATTCGCATTATTTTGCACCAGGCAAATTGATATCCAATAATGTGTTGAAATTTGAAAGAAATTATTTAAAAGTATACTAAAATTATTAAGAAGTAGCACATTAACCGTGTGTGGTTTTAGCTTGAGGTTTCCTCATTTGTACATTCTTAGTATTAAAAAAATTTAGTTCTGTCTAACGCTTTTTACAATTTTGTTTCCCTTTTTCACTTTGTTAAGAACGAAATTAAGTACTTAAAATGTTCTCTCAAAGTCTCTCAGTGCTGGCTTTATTTCATCAAAATTACTCGTCCAGATAGATCTGCTAATTCAGTGTTTAATTCAATTTTAGTACAAGCGTTTCTCATCCTACAAATTGAATTAAAATTCTGTTGGCTTAAAATATTTTAAATTTTGTGTTAATTTAATTTGTAGATACGTTGCCCAGATCTGAAGGAACTTTACTTACATCACTAAGCATTATGGATCCGAATCTGAATCTATTAAGTACCTACTAGTTTTTTTTTTTTTTTTAAATTATGTATGTTGGTTTAATTATAAGGAAATACACAGAAAACAAACAAAATTACAAGATATAATAAAAACTTATAGACTAAACGTTAATCTAAAATTTAAATATTATACAAACTATACAATAAATTTGAAGTAAGTAAGTAATAAGTACTAGTTTTGTAATTATATAATTATTTTTTGTAATTTAAAGTTTCGCATGTGCATGTCATTCTACTACGCTTTAATGGCCCATCTTTTCAACCAATTTTGTCAAAATATGGTATAGAGGTAGAATATTTTTCTATTTATTCCGGAAAATTAAGGAGTTCCTCGGTAATAAAAAAACTAATTTCACGCGGACGAAGTCGCGGGCATCATCTAGTATTTAACTAAAACAGATAAGCACTAATATGAAAGAGGATCTTAGTCAAATTATTAATCAGTTTCATATTGATATCTACAGGCTAAAATAATGCCTGCCTACTTTATGACAAAAACTTACACGGAAGTGTCAACAGCTATTGGATAATACTATGTTATATTCACTGAGCCACGATTCATACAAGCATTTACGTTATATACGCGTCTCTCTCTATTTATTTAATTAACTAAATAAATTCTCCACAAGACAATCTTAATCCCCGTTAATTGCAAGGGATTTTTCTTTTACGATAATAGCGATAACAGACCGTTCCGGAAATGGCTGCCGTAAATTATTGCGGACGGCCAAAATGGGATAGTCGGAAGAGACGGTCAAAGGAATGTGCGGACTGCGGACCCAATTATTTACTAAGTATTCACTGCTATATTAACGCCACTTCGACACAAAATGGAAGGATTTATATAAGACTAGACTAGATGATGTCCACGACTTCGTCCGCGTGGATAAGGTTTTCTTATATTCCCGCGAAAACTCCTTAATTTTCCGGGATAAAATAGCCTATGTCCTTTCCCGGGATACAAACTATCCATACACCAAATTTCATCCAAATGGGTTGAACAGATCAGCCGTGAAAGCGTAGCAGACATACAGACACACTTTCGCATTTATAATATTAAATAGTATTGATTTTATCTATTCGCTAGTAACGCTAAACTTATAGTTCGCGTTGTTATGACATATTTCTTGTTTTTTACTAAAATAATTTATTTTGTGTGGTGGTTTATGTGCGCTTTGTCCCTAGTTTGTGCGAAAGTCTGACTCGCACTTGACTGGTTTCTTTATGGATTTAGATTACCACTAAGGGCAAAAACAGCCATCTACGCGGAAGATAATATAGTGCGCAAATGTGTGCGCAAATACAGGTGCACTCTCTGTTCCTTTACTATTATAACCCAAACCAAAATCCGACGACCGGAGACAGATCAGACACAGGACCGACGGCTTTACGTGTTCTCCAAGGCACCGGGGTGAAACACCGCCAACTTCCTAACCCAACTTTGGCCAGACCCGCGGCCTTGTAGGCTGCAGTCAAGCATGCCAACCACTAGACCAACGAGGCAAATAAATTTCAAAAACTTGGCAAAAAGTAAAAAAGTGTTGTCAATAATAATTTTTTGTCGTGTCGGTAGCATAGCACAAGTTACCTGAAGGAAGCTAAATTGCATGTAAGCATAATAAGTATGGAAAATCTCATTCTTAGATATCAGCAAATCTATTTCCTTTTCTACCACGATTAGAGTCCGATAATATAAGGCTGTTCCGGAAATGATTGCCGTGATTTATTTGGAAGTTTCCAACACTAACATGCAAACGTCGAAAAAGTGAATATATTAGGAAAATAGATACAATGTATGGGTCTTTCATTTCAATTCAATTTATGTATATCATTATTGTCATCCTAACTTTAATATAAATAATAATATAATATTTTCAACACACTTGTTCATAAAGTGGTTCAAATTTCACCGCAATTAGGCACATAATGACACCTATAATCAAAATGTGACTTTTTCATTGCTATTATTCCCTAGTGAGTTATAGAGTTTTTTTATTTTATTTTATCTACTAAATAAAATAATTTTTAAGTATTATTATTATTCACAAGTTTTGAAGTTTTTATTTTATTTTATCTACTAAATAAAATTATTTTCTTCTTGTGAAGAAAATAATTTTAAAATACGTCATTTTTTTAAATTACGACAAAAACGTCGTATGATATACGTGTGTATTGATGATTACCGTACTCAGCTATCTTAAGACCCAGACTCAGCGGTAATCACCAACATTACACACTTGTACCATAATGTACTATATAATGCAAATGTGTGTTTGTTTATTTGCTACGCTTTCACGGGCTATCTTTTCGACAGTGAAATTGGGAACAGAGCTAGATTGAACCCTTTGGAAGGACGTGATATACTTTTGATGCCGGGAAATTAAGGAGTTTTCGTGGGAATCTAAAAAACTTAACCAACACGGATGAAGTCGCGGGCATTACTAGATAATTATAAATTCGAATTTCAGTTTGTTTGTTACGCTTTTATTCTGTATTCTTAACCATTAGGCTTTTACTTATAAGTACCAATTACTAATAATTACTAATAGTTTTTACTGCTTATAGTAACTACTATTAGTGTTTACCCATAAATACTATAATATATTTTAAGGTTTCATAACTAACAGGAACTAATAAGTAATTTAATATAATATGCAACATTATATCAGTGATATAAGGCTTTCATATTATATATACATTACTTACTTCAAAGTTCGTGTTTAATTTAGCAGGCGTAACCTTCAATTAGGGCGGAGCCATACTAAACTGCTACTCAGAAACCGTGTTTTAGCTTCTAAAAATGCCACTTAATAATTCTGCTTTTATTTTATACTAGACGATGCCCGCGACTTCGCCCGCGTGGATTAAGGTTTTTTAATTCCCGCGGGAACTCTTTAATTTTAAGTGTTAAAAAGTAGCCTTTGTATCAATTCAGGGTATAATATGTTATGTATATTTCAAATTTCAGCCAAATCGATCTAGTCGTTGCGGCGTGAAGGAGTAACAAACAAACCAAACAAAAGTTTTAACAAACAAATTTACAAACTTACAAATTTACGAATTTACAAACACACTTTCACTTTTTTAATATAAGTAGGGCATACATAAGTAACGATACTGGTTCACGGTAAATTTTTAGACCCATTTGAGATGCACGGCGCGGCATCTCAAATGGGCAAGTAGCAGCAAATATTATTTGTATGAGTTTGTATGGTGGCTTGCCGTGCAGTGCATCTGCCTGTTGTGTCGCAGACCTAGACCTGTATTTTGCAATTTTATTATGCTAATACGAGTTACCTTTTGACTGCAATTCGACTGGTGGAAAATAATGATGCAATCTAAAATACCAAACTACCTGTCCCAAAAAAAAAAGTTTATATGACAATCCGTCGAATGCAATCCCAAGGTCAAATAGCGACCCAAGCAATATGCAATTATTTTACAACGTTTTCCACTGCCAAGGGTAGCGATCTCTTGTACATATAAGTGCTTATTTACTTGTCCATTATTTTTCTTTGTTATAGTTATACGTCTTTTATAATTTTTTGGTACAGAAAAAAATTACTGTACAAACAGACTAAACATAAAATTTGTTTGTAAGGCACTTGTGAATTCATAAATTCAAATTGAGAATTTTACTTTCCGAACTTACCTAATCTGTTCTCGGGATTTCCCCTCACGCGATATTTATAGCTTTAAATAGGTAGGTACAGCTGAAAATGTTTTTCAGTTTTCAAATTAGATTCGTTATATTACACTGCATGCACTATGGCCTGACGATTATTTTCGACTCAGATCTTTAATTTTTCAAACAATTATTTAAAAAAAGGTTTAAAAAAAAAAAAAAAAAAAAATTAAAATTTAAAAAAAAAATTTCAAGTTTGACACATTAGCATCGACGTTGCATTGGTTTGAGTGACATTTATCAAAAGTATTAAAATAGGTTTTCTTGAGTTTTTTAGTATCTAAGTATAGTATTATTTAGTAGACACCTACTGCAGCGACCAACACAGAAATCTATGAATTAAGAAATCTATGATGTAAGTACGAGTATCTAAATCAAATTACATATCGACCCTCTGACAAAGATGTGTACATGGAATCATTATAAACCTTAAAGTGCTAAACAGTTTCAGAACGCGACTGTACCTACCTATACATTTGTTACATTCAGTTTCACACGCGATATTAGTCCTGTAATCAATAGATTTTGACACTGATGCCGATTAAATGTTTGCAATTGCATATTATAATCATAGATCATAACCATTTTTGAATGAAGGCTCATAAAGGTAATCGCATACCTCGGGAATCAATACTCGTAAATGGGCCAAAAGTCCTCGGTCGATCGTTTTTTTTTTGATTGTGTTAGAATGCAAAAATTAAAACGAGCTGTGCATGGCATCACTGCCTATGCCCTGGAGAGAGTGGCAAACACTGGTAGGGGGACTCTATGTTGGATATATAATTAAGACCGTGTTAGTGCTGTGAATTGCTAAACTAAAATTTAACATGTGGATAGCCGAGTTTCCTTTTAATAATTGAGAATGTAAAATCTTAGTTCTTAAGTACAACGCACACTGGCAGTGCTGAAACAAATTGATTTGAAAACAAGCCAAATCAGCAACTTCGAGCGCAGCGAGCTTTTTCTAATAATGTTAGGTACCTTTTGTTTTTAAATTTATATTTTTTTAATAACATGACATGCCCAGAGTTTCGATTTCGTTTGTGTAGATGTTGGTTTTTTTTAAGTATATAGGCTAGCGCTTGGCTGTAATCAGACTTGCATGCAAGAGGTGATGCAGCCTAAGATGGAGCGCGCTTGCCTAGAAGATGCCTATTCACTCTTGAAGGTACCTATATTAATAGGGAATGGGAAAACGGAAGCCGGAAGGGCATTCTGTATCCTAGCGGTTCGAATCAGGAACGAGGAAGCAAATCGCTCCGTACGAGCCCGCGGAATTTCCTCCGTAAGTACCCGAAAGCCGACCATGCAAATTATCGCCTACGTAACTGCCAATTGTGCCTTACCATCGATCTTTCCATCAAAGCGGCGTCTAAAGTCAATCAACACAACAACAAAACCATACCGATCGTTAACTTGATAAAGAACCTTTCGCTCAATTACCCTTCAGTCGGGAAAACGCAAAGAAAATGTAACGAGAAAACCTCAATGAAAGGTGAAATTGCAATTTTCCGCCCTAAATTGGTATATTATTATGAGAACAATATTACTAACTAGATGATGCCCCCGACTTCGTCCGCCTGAATTAGGTTTTTCTGAACTGCTTAATTTTCCGGGATAAAATGTGGCCTAGCCCCGGGATACGAACTATCCTAATACCAAATTTCATCAAAATCGGTTAAACAACGGCCGTGAAAGCGTAGCAGACAGACTGATGGACACACTTTCGCATTCAAAACATTAGTATGGAAGTTTGGATTTTATTAGCGTTGATAGCCTATAGGCCGACCGTTTAACAGGTGATTCGCGAGTTAAACGGTCGGCCTATAGTGGTTAAGACGCCCAACCTCCTATTCGGGTGGTCAGTGGTTCAATCCCCGGGACGCATCTCTAATTTCCTAATGTGCGTTTTACGAAATATAAATATCACTTACTTTAAAGTCTAACCCCACTTCAGAGGCGCGGTATGTAGCGGCAAATATTTTTTGTATGAGGTTGTATGGAGCTGGGCCCACTCAATCGACACGGCTCGATACTCTGCGTGTAAATTCATTCAAATATTATTTGCCGCTGCGTGCCGCGCTCCGTGCATCTCAAGTGGGGCTTGACCTTAAAGGTGAAGGAAACCCGTGTAGCAACCTGCATGTCTTTTTTTTGTTTTTTAATTTATTCTTCGCATAGTCTTATAAAAAGTGCTTACGAAAGTCAGATTGAGTACAATACAATATTAATACAAAACATTATTATGTCATAAAAATTAATAATTTACCTAAGTACCTAGTCATACAAAATTTAAATAATGTGATTTACAATTAATTATGTCGTATCTTCATAGTGTCATAATTTCATAATAAAATGTCATAATATTAGAATTTAAAAAAAGTCTAAGAGTAAATGTTATTGAAGGTGTGTGAAGCCTATGTACCTATATGAAAAGGTATAGTTATTCTCGTAGCCGTCGGTCCCGGTTATTATTAACTAACATCTGATAATTTAATAATCGTTACAAAAACCTAAGAGTTACAATACTTTTAGCAGATTTGTATGCAGAAGGACACGGGAACCCACCCATTATTATCCCATTATTATCCCAAGAAAACTCCTACCATTACTTGATTAATGGAAAGGGGTCCCGATCCTCAGTAATGAGGAATACGACGCAGAGAGAGTTATTCTCGTAAAATACCAAAGTGCCCCTACCCTATAACTTTATAAAGAAACTTCCACTCGATTGCACGCTACTTTAAACGATTTGAAATAACTTAAAGAAAATGTAAGAACGGAAGTTGAATTTTCTTTATTGCTCTAACATTTGCAGAAGCTAAGTGAGCTCTTTCGCCTACACTACTTCAATAACTACTAACTAACAATCGATCCGGAAATAGACTTTTATATAGATTTTGTATGGAAATCCTTTTTTTTACCACTAAAAGTTAGCCCTTGACTGCGATCTCACCTGATGGTAAGTGATGATGCAGTCTAAGATGGTAGCGGGCTAACCTGTTAGGGGCATGGCAGTTATATTAAACCCATATTCGGTTTTTACAGCCATCGTACCGGAACGCTAAATCACTTGTTATAAATAACCGGACGTCAATAAGTGTAGAGTACCTACCTAAATTGAATAAACGTTCTTTGACTTGACTTTGACTTTGACTTAGCGAACTAGCCACGGCCGAAGCCTATCTATACTATCTAAACTAAGGATTAAACCCATATTCGGTTTCTACACGGCATCGTACCGGAACGTTAAATCGCTTGGCGGCACGTCTTTGCCGGTAGGGTGGTTATTAGCCACGGCCAAAGCCTATCTAATATCTATACTATATTTACTAAAGACAAAGGAAATCCTTAAGTAATGAGTAAGCAGCTCTGAGTGCGACATGAAACATTAAAAGTTTAAAATTAAATGTAAACTTAGTCGTTTAAGAGATGGTATGTCAAAATGAGTACGTCCCTTCATGGTTAACGAATTTATCCAACAGCTTTAATGTTCAAAGTTAACATTAACGATATAGGACCTCAGCCTGATTCTGTATCTCAGTGGCTATCAAAGAGTGAAAGCCACTGACATATATTCTTTATCCATTGAAGGTTTGCTATGAAAACTTAATTTTTATTTCATAGCAAACCTTCAATGGATAAAGAATATATGTCAGTGGCTTTCACTCTTTGATAGCCACTGAGTTACAGAATCAGGCTGCAGTACTTAGTCTCGGACACTAGTTGAATTTGCGGTAAGGGCCATATTACCAACGCCTAAAGCAATATTACTCAAAATGACAGTTCGATGTCACGTACCTTGACGTTTCTAACATAAGGATTGTAATTCTAAAACACGAAAGTCAACAATAACGAAATAATACGGCTTTGAGCGTTTGTAGTACGGTCCCAGTTAGCTACGGGATCCCTTAAAGCATAGAGTACTTCAAACGCAGAGAAATCGATGGCTTAAATTTTTTTTAGCCAGGCACTACGAGCGCTTTATCTGGAATTTCGTATTGTGGTATCGTATTATTAAGTTAGTAATAAGTCAATACATCATTTAATCAGTATAAAACTGCGGTTAATTGCCTCATTTGGTGATAGAAGGGCTGGCAAATTTTTTGCCAGCATTCTTGTCACCATTCCACGCGGGCATGATTTATATATAGTAATTAGGTTAGGCTTAATCTGGACCCGCAATAGTTTGAACTAGGCAACGCGTATAATTTTAATTTAGAGACCTATCCATCCAGTGACCCACAAGTCAGTATAATACTTGTAACATAATGTACCAATGTGTTGTATTATTTTCTTATTATAACCTTTTTCCTTTTTGCCGGCTCTTCTCAGTAGAAGCAGCTTTCAGAACCGGTGGTAGAGACTAGCGAGTCTTAACGTATCATAAGTGGCACAAGTTGTCCAACATGAAATAAATAAATTATTTGTCATTTATCTGTACTTATAATAAATGTTATTGGACGGTTCATGTATAATATTAAATATTAAAAAGGTTGCTACTATCTGGTTGATCTCGTAAAAAAATCATGAATAGTTTGGAGATACTCGTAGGCGGTACTCGTCAATTTGTAATAGCAAACGAATCACGATACGCAAAACTCTTTTTTTTTTAACGTAGACCTTAATGTAGAGGGTTAAGGGTAAACCCACCCTTGCAACGCCGTAACGGACCTATCTAGTATTGATTAATTATAGTTATTATAAACTATGTAGCTGTACTATGTGAGGGTCAATTTTACTAGTATTTAAAAAAAGGTAATAATAATATATCCCATAAGAGAAAATTGAGATTGAGATTGAGTCTTTTACCGGCGGGTCAATTTTGGAATTTATATTTCAGAATTCTCCCTGGTCTGGCCTGGTGGGAGGCTTCGGCCGCGGCTAGTTACCACCCTACCGGCAAAGACGTGCCGCAAAGCGATTTAGCGTTCCGGTACGATGCCGTGTAGAAACCGAATAGGGGTATGGGTTTAATATAACTGCCATGCCCCTAACAGATTAGCCCGCTACCATCTTAGACTGCATCATCACTTACCATCAGGTGAGATCGCAGTCAAGGGCTAATTTGTAGTGGATTTAAAAAAAAACTTAAAAATCTTTAACTTTATTATCTTTGTAAATAATTCAGTGACAAAAGTTTTCACAGGCGTCCATTAAAATGTAACCTACATTTTTAGTATCTAATATTTCTCTGTGTTAACGATTATCTGCGAAAACCTTTCTCCATAATATAACAAGACGTGTTGTGTAATGCGACGTGGGGATATTAAGCCATTAAATAATTGACACAACCTGTGCTTACCTTAGTGGTTATCCGAAACTAACCAAAACAACTTTAGGGAATACAATTAGGGACATATCACTACCCATATTATAAACAAAACCCACCCCGGCTTCGCAAGGGTGGGTTATACCACAGAATGGGTAATAGTATAGTTACTTAATATACAATATAATTTATATAATATCATTGGCCTATGTATTTTCAATTTCAATTTATTAAATAATAACAAAAAACCCACGAAACACAAATAACATAAAATAAACACAAAAGTAGAACTACGTCATACTTTGGCCATTTGCGTGGGTGGTAGGTTGTTTTAACTAGTTTCCTGTATATAGGATATCATTCCCAATTCCTGCGGGGCTTAAGGCTTGTAAAGTTCAACCTCTTTTTTTCATAGAAACACAACACAATTTTTTAACACCTTTCATTTCAATAACTCACATAAACTCCAATTAAAACAAAAATATCAAATAATTTGTGTGCCCACTAATAATTGGCGCGGCCAGTAAGCGGCGCGTAATAGTAGGTAGATTGTTCATCAAGGGACTAAAATGAGCCATTTCATACGAGATGTTTAACTTACTGAGCGTAGCGATGCTATAGAATCGAGTATGGCACTCTACTTTTCACTTCGATTGCGAGAAAATAAAATCACGATTTTTTATTATTTCTTTGCCTTTCTGTTACATTTTCATATTAGGAGTAAGATCTTTATTTTCACTTGATGATACATAAATAAATAGTCACATTCACTTTACCTGCCTGCACCTTGTACTTATTACGTATTGTGCATTTAATTTTGAAATGTATTTACTATCACCCAATAAACATCCATTTAAAAAATAATTATTATTATCATTAAAGTAGGCTTAGGTATGTAAAATTAAAGTAAATTGTGTATGTTTTGTAGCTTTGTATTACACAGTAGGTATAGCTAAAAATCTACGTTTCATTAGGCTATATTACACTGATTGCAATGCAGAACTGTCACCTGTTGAGGAGTTCCGCCTGCTATCTCTGACCTATTCTATGACCTATTCATCATATCTTTATGAAATTAAATAACATGAGACATATCAGAGAGTATCTATGCCTTTGTTATGAGAAAAAAATACAAAATTGGTTCCGATTCAAGGAAGTTGCGGAGTGAAATCGTCCACAATTTTCATCCCCTTTCTTGAAGGAATATACCTGTTTTATTAATCATACCATCATTCTCATATTACATACGAAGTATTTTTTTACTTAATTCTATTATTTTTAGTTTACCTAAACTAGAAACATACAACTGGATAACTTCGGCTTCTTTTAACTACGTTTTAGTACCTATTGAAAATTGCTGTGTATTGTTGTCCCAATAAAATAGGGGTCACAGCCCCTCTAATATCAATCTTATATTTGTAGGAATTTAATATAAAATGGAATCCCAGATCCTTCCGTATGCTTACATTGCGTACCCTTTCAGATACCTAAACAATAACCTCTGTTATACGAAGACTAATTTCTCCACAATGTATTTACCCACTCACTTGAGCTGTCCCTTATTACCCATCTATCCCTTTATTAGGAGCCGAGGAGGACGCACAAATAAGCCACGTGCCAAACCAATTAAGCCTGAGCAGTGTTTCCAAGCAACTGGACTCAAGGAAGGGTTGGGGCGTAATTTGAAACGCCGTAACAACCGTCTGTGTAAAAGCTTTCTTTTGTATTACAGGTTATCGAAATAAATTTATTAAGCAGTCGGTACTCGTATAATGCTACAGTTATAAGAGGTACCTTGTAATATGACCTTAGAAGACCATAGACAACCAAGCTGAGCTGTAGTCTATGATATTGATTTTTCAATATGTTAAAATTTTTCTCAAAAAGTAGGTAATGGGCCGATTGAGATGCGATTTTTTTGCATTAGATATGTAAAGCTTGTAAGAAGATTCTTAGATATATTTTAGGACCATAGACAACCAAGCTGAGCTGCAATCGTGATTTGATAAGTGGTCATAGGAACTCCTTAAGTTCTTATCGTAAACCCGTCGTGTTTAGAGTCTTTTGATTTGTCTTGACTACTACTTTGTACCTAGATGCTGCCCAGGGTCTCGTGATGGAGCCAGGAGGTGGTCACAGAAACTCCTTAAGTGATCACAGTATTTTTTAACAATTATTCAGAATATTAAAACTCTCATAACGCTAAGCACAAGTCTTATCTCGGAATGAGAAGAGTTTGGCCATAGTCCACCACGCTGGTCAAAAAACTACTGAGCCGTAATAAAAAAATAAAAGAGAGAAAAAACTATGCAGTTTTGTGTTTTAGATATTATGTTATACTAGCTGATGCCCGCGACTTCGTCCGCGTGGATTGAGGTTTTTCGGTTCGCGCGGGAACTTTTTAATTTTCCGGGATAAAAAGTAGCCTATGTGCTATTCCAGACTATAATCTATATATGTGTCGAATTTCAGCCAGATCCGTTTAGCCGTTGGGGCGTGATTGAGTAACAAACATCCATCCATACATCCAAACTTTCGCAAAGTATATAAGTATAGATATACTTTTGCTCAGTTCTAATTGTTGTTTCAAAGTTATAAAGGTCATTACGAAGATCTGCAGTACGACGTGGGTATTTAAAAAAAAAAATATTTCTGTAAACATTTGAATTTGATGAATGGTAATAGGCTGGGCTGACATGGTATAGTTTATTTGAATAAAAAACAAATTTGAATTGGATAAGCTACTAGGCTGGCATGGTAAAGGCCTGCAATGTGGCGAGAAGAAAACCATATTACTAGAAGAATGTTAAAAATTAAGTATGTGGAAGGAAAAAGAACAGAGAGCCCAAAGAAAAGATGGATGGATTGTGTGAAAGAGGATATGCGTATAAAATATGTCATGCCTACTCAACATAGCGTGGGATAAGAACAGGATCTAGAAGAAGTGCTACTTTATTAGGAAGTATTACAGTATTGATAGGAGGAGCATCAAAGTTAGAAGCCGTGGCAGAAATAGCTAAAACCGACAATCGGCGAAGTTATGCTCTTCAAGTTCATCAAGTTACATATTATTTGCTCCGTTTGCAGAGACTGTGAGCCATGCAGTCTCTGTGCAAAAACTTTTTCTGAGATATTTCGCCGCGGTTAATTGTCTCATCTTTTTGCGCAAAGGATTAGTCTGGCTGTTAAGCATGGTAATGCAGCTAGAACTTTTGCCACCACTTTACACAAGCATAACTGACATAAAAGATCTGGGATAACGAGAGGCGGAAGCAAACCAGGTAACTAAGTGGCGGGGTTCAAATTTTCTTCGACGTAAGGTGTAGTAAGGAAATAGGGAAGGTAGTGTAAGTTCAAATATCCGCAAACTTTCGTTAAAAGAATATAAATGCAGGTAAAATAATATATTAAATATAGGTTCCTCTAAAAATACGCAAGACTACGACTAAAAGCAATAGATTAAAGTTTACATTGTACCAGGTGTAGCAGTTGCCGCTAATACTCGAACTGGGTCGCCGGTACAAAAGTAATGAACGGCCGCCCGGGGCGTTCATTATGTCTGAAGAATACCTAATTATTTATCTTTGGTACCTATCTCACGGTATCTACGTTCTGTCGCGAAATGGTGCGAATGTTAAGCGTATATTAGACGATGGAGTTTGCATCAGTCAATTTTGTCAATCATGACAGTGTCGAATGATTGATTGATCGATGAATTAGAGAGAAACAAACCACGGATAAAAAAAATTGTCTGGCGGACAAAAAGACGACCTCGTAATTCACTATTTTAAGGACGCTTACACTTATATGTGACATAATAGAACGTTATTTCACTTCAATCATCCGTCTCCATCATTACGTCGGTTTGTCCTGTCCAGTTCCTAACATGATTTCGCTTCCATCCAGCTGCCCTACCAGTTATTGACCGAGCGAAGCGAAGGTCTCTGAGTCTACTTGGGTGAATTGGCACTTGTCCGTCCGTCCGTCCGTCCGTCCGTCCGTCCGTCTGTCAGAGCATTATAACTTCTGAATTACTGAACGTAATTACTTCAGCTTTAAATATAATATGTAAACCAATGGCCTCCCGCCGAATATGGCTTAAAAAATAATAAAAATCTTTATTTCAGGGGGGCTCTCATAGAAGCGAATGCGAAGTAAAATATTTTTATAAAGTTACATAGGGTTGCGGTATATCATTTTAAAGATAATTAGGAATAGAGTCCAAAAATATTTTTTTTTTAAATTTTTCCCCCAAAATTGACGAAATGGGGGGCTTTCAAAGTGGTGATTTTCGAACGTCCAAAGATGACCTCAGAACTCTAAATTTTCTGAAAGGATGAGCCTGAAACTTGATCAATTATTTCAATTATATCCTGTACTTGAACAACAAATAATAAAATTAGATTAATATTGTAAGGAAACGGAATCATTTAATTTTTAATGAGCTTCAGTATTTTTAACAGAACTTCACATTTATGTCAATAGATGGCGCCGCGAGGTCTTAGTTCGGGGCGAACCACTAGTTATCGTTTAGAAATAGCTGTTATAGTGTGACGATAGTGAACACGACTGGTTGGCTGACAGTTGTCTCTGGCTATTCGTTGGAATGGACAGAATTTGCAGTTACAATTTAAAAAAATAACTAATCACAAAAATGTGATTGTTTCAACGTGATAATCCAAAGGTTTAGTGCTAAGGATACCTGCATTTGGTGATGGTGACTCAATTTTATCTGGTAATCAACTAACGGTATAGAACTAATGGTGTCTTGTTCTAAGTTAGGTAGATGGTGGCATTGTCTTGGCGTCAAAAAACCGTTTTCAGTACCCATTTTTGTTTCGATTCAGAATTAGTTTTAATAATATAATTTTAATTCAGGAAACTATCCCATATTTTGTTAGTTACAATCACTTATCCTATGTTAGTAAATACAAAATCCTTAACCTACTCTATACCTATACCTAACACAACTACATGGCCCTTTGGGGCCTCCTAGCGCGACTGTGTGCTCCGTTTTAGCACTTCCAGTGAGGGCTGTCCAGCTTACCCGTCGTGCCGAGGAGGGTGTTGGAGCTACTCAATAGCCTGCTCATCATGAACGCGTAGAAGTCATCCACCCAAGCTTCCGCAAACATTGCTGATGCGCTGCAGTGTCGAGGATTCCTCAGCACCGTCCTCAGCACATTGTTGTACTGTACACGCAGGGCATCGTAGCTCCGCTTATTCAATCAGTCATTACGTCATGGTCTATCCGTCAATCACAACAGAAACCGTGATAAATTTTAAATACTGATCGTCTAATGGACGCCTTTTTAAGCCGCTTTTGATATTATGCTTTGGGCTTTAGCTGTAATTAGGCCATTGGTATTACTTCTTTGTTTCTCATTCGGTATTTTCGTTTCGACTGGAATTAGATACTCTTTGTGTTGTACCCGAATACTGTTCTGAATGATGATTCGAAATGTCTTGGATGTGGACAATAGATGGGCCTTTTGTCATTTTCGTTAAAGGGAAAATTGATGTTCTTTTATCTACATATTTCGCTTAAGGCATAGACTTATATAATTTCCATCACTATGATGAACTCAGTACAAGTCTCTTCTCAAAATCAAAAGGGTTAAGGCCATAGTCCACTACACTGGCCAGTTTTGAAAATGAAAATGAAATGACGTGTGTCACGTCACGTAGGACAACTTGTGCCACTTATGATATCATAAGAATCTACCACCGGTTCGGAAAATTGATTCTACTGAGAAAAACCGGCAAGAAACTTTTGAAAAAAAAGAAACACACCTTTGAGCACAATAGATAACTCTCTGCAGGCTTCAAAAACATTCCTATGCAATTAAACATGACCTTAATCAATTCAATCAATTTGTATGTAATTGAACAAGCACGCTCTCGTTGTGCCATTTTAATAACATCCAATTCCTTACAAATTATAGTTCGTGAGCACTGGTTACAGTGCGTGCGTGCATCTTCACGACATCGCCTCGCGATGCCGACCTTCACGCGAGATCGCCGGCATCCACCGTCCACCGCCCCTCGAGCTCCTGCGGTCACCACAAGTATCTGGCCAACGATCTGTATCCAACGATGTCATCAACCCACCACCACCCATGGCCCCCCACCAACCTCGCGGTTAAATGGGCCGAAACGCGGGAGAGCGCCCGTTCGGTACTTGCTCTTGGCGTGTTCCCGGGGCGCATTCTTGACTCCATACAAGTACTTTTTTCTACCTACTTACTCTATGGTCATTCTCCCCATTCTGGGGCTGACACCACGAGCACACGAAGAGATTCCGCATCCTCTCCGTGGCATCCTCTTCAACTGCTTCCTGAGCCTCCCTCCTCCGTAGATGACGAGTGCTCATCCTGCGTAGTATCTACGTCGTTGTCCTCCTCCTCCTCGCTATCCTCCTCTCCGCGTCCTGTTCTCCGTTGCCGCCGCCGTACGTCTGAGCCGCTTCGCCTCCTGTGCCAAGCGTGCGCGGACTCCCGCAGTCCTCGGAAGTTCGCCTCCGACGAGACGAGGTCCCCAACGATGTCATTAATGGCAATGAAGAGGATGATGCAAGGGACTAATGACACCACCGGATTTCATGCCACACGAAGATAACATAACAACAAAGCCCACGCCATAGAAAGGAAATGCCACGGCCTTCCAGGTAAAAAAAAGGATCTAAGGCGCTACCTGTGAGGAAATACCCGGGCAAGGACGCTCAGTCTAAAAATACCGACTGATTTACGTCAGTCGATGACCTTTCTATTTTTAAAAATAATCATATTATAATACTTAGTCAGCTTATAGACGCGATCGAATAGGTTAGAAATCTCTAACTACGACTTCTGGAACTTTCACAGGTTTGAAACCTGCATTGAGAAATTTTGCGTCAAAATATCATAAAATCATAACTCATTTATTATGAAAAATTGTGGGTAATAAAAACTTACCGTACACAATCTGCTGTCAAAAGGGTGCAAAAATTACATTTTAAATATGTAATTGAAAATTATTTAGAATAACTTTACAAAATAATATTATAAAAACAGATTTTTGATATTATATGATATAATATTATATCAGTCAGCTCTAACATGCTTACGTTATGTAAATATATCGGGTCTGAAATATCTTATTTCAATACGAACCACCTATTTCATATTCGCATCCCGTGAAGACCTTGATAATCCGACACTGAAGCAATGTGACGTGCCCAAAGGCCTGTTATCCAAGATTTATTAAGAAAAACATCTTGTTGAATATTGTCTTTCCTTTATTTATTTTTCTTTTTTTTATTCAAATACAAGTTAACCCATTGTACGCGCACTCGCAACACCGGCCATAGACACTATACTAAAATTTGACGTTTATATTGTCTGTATTAGTTGTCATAATTTAATTATATTCTTCTATCGCTTCTTGGGCCCGCTGCTGCGATGCTATTTGTGACCGGCGCGTAATTTGCCCAAAACTTTTGTTTTACGTACCTAAGTAATGATGTCCTGTCACGGTCGCCAAATGTTTAATTAAAACATATTGGAAGCGACAAATCCCTTTTATTTTAACTTTTAAGCACACATAAAATGAATTAGTGAATTTTCCACATGGAAAATTGTACTAGAAAATATAATAGCAGGTATAGTGTATTATCTATGAATATAATATAGGTAATTTTCACATGGATTCTATATTATATTTTCTTGTCCAATTTTCCATGTGGAAAATTCACTAATTCAATTTATGTGTGCTTAAAAGTTAAAATAAAAGGGATTTGTCGCTTCCAATATGTTTTAATTAAACACCCATTACTATTGACTGCTTTCTTACTTGGTGGTAAGAGGTGAGGAAAGCGGGCTTACCTGGCTAGTTAGCCCTCTATATTACATATTAAAAATATATTAAGTAAGTGCATAATTATAATTTTTATGAGTTATATAAAGCTTATAAAGAAATACTCACTTCTTCTTCTTGCCCTTTTCCCATGCTATGTGGGGTCGGCACCACATGTTTTCTTCTTCCACTCACTTCTGTTATCCGTCAACCTCTTATTCACCCCTTTTATACTCATATCCTCTTTCACACAATCCATCCATCTTTTCTTGGGTCTCCCTCTACTCTTTTTTCCTTCCACATGCGTATCTATAATTCTACTCGTAATATGCCTTTCTTCACTCCGCATTACATGCCCATACCATGCTAACCTATTACTCCTCATCTTTTTTATCACTTTCAGACTTCCCCTTATATAGTCATTCCTAATCTTATCCATTCTAATCAAACCACACATTCATCTCAACATTTGCATTTCGGTCGCATCTACTTTTCTTTCATCCGTCCCTTTCACCGCCCAACATTCTGAACCATATAATGCTACAGGAAGAAATACTCACTAAATTTTATATATTGTTTGCAATGTTTTAAATGTTTGATAGCATCGCTCTTCAAACTTAGTAGATGAATGTTTTTGTTACTATGTTTACTTATTCATGATCCAGCACGTTTTGATGAATTATTTAGTATGCAATTTGTTTTGTTTACTTTAACAAAACAGTTGTTTTACATAAAAATGTAGAGTCAATAATAGACCCACACAATTTCTACAAAATAATGCAAATTTTATGAATTTATTATGACTCAATTCAAATAAATCATCAATAGTTAGATTTAGATTACTTAATTTTCAAAGCACATAATTTCAGAACGAACTCTCCGAAATGTCGCCGAATGGTGCAAACTTTCTGAAATTATAATCTCAAAAGTACCCCTTAATCTTCAAAACTTATTCGGAACAAGGAGATAGAAATTGAACTTTCCTCAACTTCGTAAAATAAAATTTCTCAACTTTTAATTAATGGGACAAAATCACAGAATCCTAAGCACGCAAATAGAAATATTACCAGCTGTTTTTGAATTTCGGCATCGAGTGTCGCCTATTTGTAGTAGCTCAGTCCTTATTCCTAGTAATGCGAAAGTGTCTGTTTGCCAATTTGCCTGTTTGTACCAACGGTTTTTTCACGGCCCAACCATTAAACTAATTTAGTACAGATTCTCCTGGACTTACGCTCATGTCTCCTTTTAAAAAAAAAACATAAATCATAACATTCGCCGCAGGTATCTTAATAGATATTCTACCTAATGCATAAGAGAAGATGCATGCATCTGGCAGATAATTTGATCAGCTCAAAATATGACTAGACATAGAAACATATCATATTTTTGCATATAGATGATGAGAAATTAAGACTTTTTAGAAATGAAATGAAATTTATTTCACGCAGGAAAACTTATGCCACTTATGATAAATGAAGACTCAAGACTCTACTACCGGTTCGCAAAGATGATTCTACTGAGAAGGGCTGGCAAGAAACTCAGCAGTAGCTCTGTTTATAAAAATAAGGCAATCATTAGCATCCGAAACAAGCTGTACTTTTAGACTTATGAAAAAAATGAAAATGAAAAATGATTTATCCATATACAATAATATTGACTATTAATATATTTGACTTATGATTGGGTTCTGGGATTTATACTGCGCTCTCCAGTGGAGACCACTTCTTAATCTATGGCTGAACATCTACGATGCGCCAAACTCATATCCCTTTATCATTTCTATACTGTGTTTATGAATTCTGTGGATACATTTTACAAGTGAAGAATTTTTTTACTGAATTTGATCATAGGAGATAAGAGACAAGGTTTAATCGGTTTCATCTAATAAATTGATTTCTAACAAAGGGTATATTGATATACAAATTTATCTACGTCAGTGAGTTTCATTAATACTTGGAGTGGAAGTGCGACCTCTTTTGTATTTAGGTTCAGTTAATATTATTGATAAAATGATTATTATTGGTAAAATTAACTTTAGTGATTAAAATATATTTTTGATAAATATCCTGTTATAATTTATACTTCGATTGAGCGTGACTTCCGGACTTACTGGTAAGCTGTGGCAATGCCATCTTCAAGTCTGTAAAACCCACCTGCTAAATCATTAACCATATTATAAATTTGAACACTTTGATTTCATAATTATACCACTACAGCCCATTTACGTCCCACTGCTGGGCACAGGCCTCCACTCTCATAGGAGAGAGGAAATTAGAGCTTAGACCCACAACGCTGCTCCAATGCGGGTTGGCGGGCTTTAACGACTATTATCATGTAAGTGATAATAACCGGGGCCGACGGCTACGTACCCTCCGAGGCACGGAAGTGACTCACCGCTAACTTCCAACTCCGGGCTGGTGCCTGGCACTGAGAATTGAACACTGCCTGACCGGGAATCGAACCCAAGACCTCGTGATCCGCTGTCGACTATGCTAACCGCTAGACTAACGAGACAGTCACAAGGTATAGATCAAGAAGATAATAAAGAAACTCTACTCATAAATTTTATATACGAAACAGACTTCTCAATAGGCTATGAGAGTTTCTGCGCGTACCATAAGCAATTCGTTTTGAACATATTACGTAGGTAATAAATATCGTTAAGAGCGTAATGGTCCATTTGGTGCAAAAGGTCGACGTGATCCAGAAAACGCTGGGAGCGTGGTATGTTTCCTTAAAGTAAAACTACTGCTAGGTACTTACGCAGGCTTAACATTTTTTTAAAATATATATAGCGAGCAAACAAGCAGGCGGGTCACCTGCTGGTATAAGTGATAACCGCCGCCCATGAACATTTGCAGCACCAGAGGAACCACCAATGCGTTGCTGGCTTTTGAGATGTTTGTTTATCCGCCCTTTGAAGAGGTGCAAGAGAACACAGAAGATGGAAGATGGTTCCATAGTTTGCAGGTACGTGGCGGAAATGACCTGGAATAACGGAAGGTGGAAGAAGACCAGGCATCCAGTTTTTGAGGATGAAATTTGTTTCTGCGACGGAGGGTACTTCAAACAATGTAATTTCTCAAAATATATGAAAATACAAAAAGTAGAGGCCTTTAAAATGTGTTTTTTTAATTCCACTACAAGTTAGCCCTTGACTGCGATCTCACCTGATGATAAGTGACGATGCAATCTAAGATAGTAGCGGGCTTACCTGTTAGGGGTATGGCAGTTATATTAAACCCATACCCCTAGTCGGTTTCTACACGGCATCGTACCGGAACGCTAAATCGCTTGGCGGTACGTCTTTGCCGGTAGGATGGCAACTAACCACGGCCGAAGCCTCCCACCAGACCAGACCAGAGATAATTCAGAAATTATAAATTTCCAAATTGACCCAGCCGGGAATCGAACCCGTTAAGACAACAGCGCTCAACACTGCGCCAGGGAGGTCGTCAAAAAGGTGGTGCGACTATAAGAATGCTGTGAATGCGTTGGGTCCAAGAACTAAGAAACGACGAATACGACGCGCCGGTAAATTATGTTCTCATACAAGATCGGTATCGTCTTCTTTAGGCCCTCATATTGGGCAAAATTGAGGGAAAGAGGACCGTTAGTACTAGTAGAATAAGAAAGTCGTGGATTAGAAACATTCGTGATAGGACCGAAATTCTATTAAAAATCTACATTCATATCTTACATCTTCTTACGTATTGAAATTTTTGATTATATAATAAGTAGTGTAGCAACTGCGCAATCAAATTACCAAGTACGAGTAGGTATATGAATTCTTATTTTCTTTCCCAGGAGGACCGTTTTCTTATATTACGGTTTTCTTTTCCTTTCCATTATTGCATGTAATAAATAACGAACAAAGTGGGTACTT
This sequence comes from Erebia aethiops, assembly GCA_923060345.2. NCBI lineage: Eukaryota > Metazoa > Arthropoda > Insecta > Lepidoptera > Nymphalidae > Erebia > Erebia aethiops. The sequence continues at coordinate 26,039,499 of OV281084.1, read as the reverse complement.
TCCGCCAAAGATTTTAAAAGGACAATAATGTCTGAATGGCCTTCCACGTTTTATATTTATTATCTTCTCTACTTAGTATCTTAACTATTGTAATAATACTTCATCATCATCATCATCATCAACCGACAGATGTCCACTGCTGGACATAGGCCTCTTGCAAGGATTTCCACACGCCGCGGTCTTGCGCCGCCTGGAACCAGCGACTCCCTGCAACTCGCCTGATGTCGTCCGTCCAGCGAGTAGGGGTCTGCCAACGTTGCGCTTCCCAGTGCGAGGTCGCCATTCCAGGACTTTGGGACCCCAACGTCTGTCGGTTCTTCTAACTATGTGCCCCGCCCATTGCCACTTCAACTTCGTAACGCGTTGAGCAATGTCGGTTACTTTCGTTCTTCTGCGAATCTCCTCATTCCTGATTTGATCGCGCTAAGAAACCCCGAGCATCGCTATCTCCATCGCCCGCTGAGTGACCTTGAGCTTTCTTATGAGGCCCATAGTTAGCGACCAAGTCTCGCATCCATAGGTCATCACTGGCAACACGCACTGTTCGAAGACTTTGGTCTTCAGGCACTGAGGAATCTTGGACGAGAAAACATCTCGAAGCTTCCCGAATGCTGCCCAACTGAGTTGGATTTGGCGGCCCACCTCTTTCTCGAAATTGGACCTACCTAACTGGACCGTATGTCCCAGGTATATATACTCGTCTACAATTTCGAGTGCAGAGCTCTCAACGATTACTGGGTGGAGCGGAACATGAGCATTAGACATGATTTTCGTCTTACTCATGTACATTTTAAGGCCCACCTGTTGTGAAACTCTACTGAGGTCATTGAGCATTGTATTAAGGTCACCCAGAGTCTCTGCCATGATGACTATATCAACGCTGGTATGGATTCTTAGAATTTCTCCCAAGAGTGTAAGATTTCTTACTATGTTTGTTTTTCCACGGAACCCGGAGCAACAGATAAATAACAAAGTATGCGACCGCTATTAGGTTCCTTCTAACGCTCTGTTTTTCTCTCATTTTAGTAGCAAGAACGTGCCGCATTCACATTTCTATCTGAAAAATATTATATGGTTTATCACCAATATATTACTGTGGGGTCCTTAGATAAAACCTTGTAATAGTAACATTCTTTTGTAATAAACACTTTTTTATTTTATTCCACTACAAGTTAGCCCTTGACTGCGATCTTATCGATGCTGCAGTCTAATGAGGTAGCGGGCTTACTTGTTAGGGGTATGGCCATTATATTTAAACCCGTAACCTTAGTCGGTTTCTACTCGACATCTTTGCGGCCGAAGCCTCCCACCATACAAAACTTAAGAGCTAAGTAGCTGCAAGCACGGTTAATTATTATTGTCTTTCGAGTTATTTTATGCAAATCTACTAATATTCTTTACAAATAATAATAAAAATACCTAAATTTCTTTTTCATGAATAATTTGAAATTACAAAATTGCCGCCAAATATTTTGTTCTAATGTGAATATTATAAAAAGTCAACCAGGGAAGGTAAAGGTGAACGCGCATCGCAGGAGCTGCTAGCATCGGAGTCAAGTGATACGCGAGTAAGAAATACAATCTTAAAAGCAGGAAAATTTTAAAATCCAATATTGTCCAGCCCGACTACGCTGTTATAGACTTCACATTGTTTTATGAAGCGGATAAAATCTATAGCAAGCAGAATGGCGGTAATGGCCTGGCAAATGAAATTCTTACAGTGAATTGTGTCACGTAATTAGGTACCTATCCTAGATATTGCAAGAAAGCCTATTTTCACAGTTTATAATTCTTGAGTCTACCCTTAACCATAAAATGGCAATATAGGTAAAAAAAATTATATACTGCAAGGTTCTCTTTATAACGTAGACGAATTTGTAAGGGGTTTGTTTGTTGGTTTGTCCTTAGGCATCATCCGTACTAATATTATAAATACGAAAGTGTCTCTGTTTGTTTATCTGTCTGCTACACTTTCAAGGCCTATCTATTTAACCGATTTTACAAAGGCTGCTTTTCATCCCAGAAAATTAAGGAGTTCCCCCGGGAATCAAAACAAATTAATAACGTCATCATCTAGTAGTCTATAACTTGTACTAGTGTGGTCAGTTATTTAGAATAACCTTATTTACCTACTTACAATTACTTAATATTACATAACATTACCTAATTATCGTAGGGCGGACAGATTACTAAATCTGAGTGCCCTGGCTCCTGATTTATCGTGTGTACAAATGAAGCCACGAAAATAAAACACAGTGATGTTTACAGTCGTTGTTTTACTTTTAAGACGTTCTTTAAAATAAACTGAAACTAAAGAAATAAATTCCTTAAAAAGCAACAAAGTTGGAAAGCTTTAAGGTTTCAGACCCCTATTTTTAAGGGAAAATTTAACCTCCATCTTTTAGGGTCTTAGTTGAAATTTCAAAAATTACCTCTCGATGGATGCCTATGTCTTAATATTGCTGAACTTCAACCCAACCCAGTCAGTGTTTTAAGCTATGCGTTGATAGATTAGCAATCAGTCAGTCACCTTTTCCTTTTATTATTTATTTAGACTTCTTGAGCAAAATAGTACTCGTGCCCTGTGCCAATACAGACATCAGTATTCGGTTATCGTCACAGAATAATGAAATCCCCCGCTGAGAGCAAAACAACTAAGTTCGAAAGTCAAAACAACAATGAGAAAGTTCCATAAAAATTTAAGATACATTCCACATTTGTTGCGTAAAAAAGTAAAAATAAATCAAGGTCCATTACTTTGGATCGCGTTGACCTTTCGGAATGACGGTCCATTAGGGTCTCGGCGATCTCTATTACCGCACCTATATGGGCAATGAATTGCCTTGCTCGTAGATTTTTACGTGTTAAAATGTTCGTAGCTTATCGGTCAGTCAATTTGGGGGAAAACACACTACGGACCGGGTAGGACAAGACGTCACGCGTCGGGGAGAATTACGTTTTTGACCATAGTGAGTTTAACCTGGTTGAAGAGATATTAACAACCTGTATAAATAACATTTTAAAAGGCCGAGTTTATAGAGTAGAGTAAAGAGTTAAGTAGATGAGTAACATACTTCCCTTAAATATAATAATAGGTATATAACTATATGATACCCGCGACTTCAACGCGTTTATCTAGGTTTTTTATTTCCGCGGATAAAAAATAGCCTACGTCAATGATACAAACTATTCCCTTACCAAATTTCATCAAAATCAGCTGTTGATTTTCCTATCTATTATAATATTTGGCCTTTATCGCTGATAGTGCGTAACACCCAAATATAAATAAGTAACAGAGATTCCGTGACGTATGTTTCAATTTAAAGAGGTTAGGTGAGTACTTTAAAGTTCAAAAACATTTATGAACTCCTACACACTCTTGGTTCTTTCTACAAGACAAGTTGGCGGGATTAAATATCCCAGAATATCTCTCGTAGCACTTTTATCTTGCTCCTGAAGCTTTCCTTCATTCGTAACATGTTGGAACATGACGTAATATGTTGAAAATACTGAAACGAGATAACCTTATAAAATTACGGTACCCACGTCCCCAGTCGGTAAAAAATTAGACAGCTTTGCAGTCCCCGCGCACCGGTTACATTACAACAGTGTTTTGTAATCCTGTCATGAGTGTTATGACACGTGTGTAATTTTTGTAATCTTGTCATGGAAAAGATGTGACGATTATTCAGCTTGTGTTACGCTCGTGTATGATTATGGAAATAACATGAACTTAATTTCACGTGATGGTACTTTTGTAAAACAGAGTTAATAATAGGGGTTGATATTTCAAACGTCCACGTCGTTCATGTAAGGACGGAAACGCATTTTTTTTCTGGCTGGAAAAAAGCATAGGCACAAAATATGTTCCCTTTACGAAGTGGGTGTATTTCGCGGACATTTTGTCTTGTCCTGTCCGTAGTATATAGATTTCCTGCTGTCGGTCCTGCGTCTGATCTCTCACCGTTCGTGTCGGATTTTCCGTCCCATGGGTCTATGAGAGTAAAAGACCGGACCGCATGTGTGCTTGCGCACATACTGTGCACTATAATATCTCCCGTGCAGATGGCTAATCTCTGAATTGAATCTAGGACTTCGGATGTTTGCCACTAGACCATCGAGTACCTAATCTCTTTTGTAGTCTTACTGAATTTTCCTTGGTAAGTAAGTACCTAATATTATTCTTGGAAAAATTAACCGAAACCAATGTGCTTATTACGGAGTGGAATCTATAATTAATTTAAATATGTCCATACTCACATTTTATAGTTCGTTTGTTAGTACAGTTGCTTGGTTAAATAAATACATTTTTGGTATAAATTTTAAATTTTGTTTGATTTTGCTTCAGCAATTATTTGGTTTAAATGTGGTTTATATATTAAACACCTTAATTTTTCCGCGATAAGTCATACATATTTTAGTATATACGTATCTACCTAGCACATACTTAATATTTTTATTTACATTTTAACTGCCTCGTTGGTCTAACTCTAGTGCATGTCTGCAGGTCTGGTTAGCATGTTCGACTGCGGCAGACGAGGTCCCGGGTTCGGCTCCCAGGTCGGGCTATAGTTCTGGAAATTCTCAATGCCAGCCCGAAGTTAGGAAGTTTGTGGTGTTTCACCCCTGTGACTCGGAGAGCACGTTATGCCGTCAGTCCTGCGCCTCACCTCTCTCCGGTCGTGCCAGATTTTCCGTCCCATCTGGCTATGAGAGTAAAGGAACAGAGAGTGAACACACTTGTGCACTACAATATCTCCCGTTCAGATTGATAATCTCTATGGAGATTGGCCGTTGTCGCTGATCCAGACCCCAAACATTTATTATCAAGGACCAAAACTATAACTGGCCGGAATAATTACAATCCTGGATTTAGAATCCTGGAAAGCCCAAGAAAATCACCAAAGATTAATCTTAGAACAAAGCACTGGGAAAGTAATCGCTAAGAATAGGTCAAGCAAAAAGGCCCATTCTGACTAGATTGGAGGCTAAGTGCGACGTCTAGCACTTAGTGCGTCTCTAATAATAGCAAGGCTTAAAAATAGAGAAGAAAATCTTCAGTCATATTAAATATAACTGTAAAAGCTGTTGCCTTAACGTCTTTAACAGCGTCGGCTTTCAATTTGTTAAATATATTAACGCCGGATTTTTACCTTTTCAACCCTCCCACTGTCCATTAGGTCGATATTTTCAACTTTAAAAGCTTTGCGTTATAAATCTTTTGTATCCTTTTAGGTCTGAATATACCTACATTTTAGTAAACATAATAACCTTTATATAAACCTAAAATAACGACCTTTTATGGTCGCGTCTGAAGTTTTGAGGCAAATATAACGCTATGGAAATACAATGATGGCTGAGAAACACTACCTTTTAAGTAGTAAGTACATAAAGTTTTTTAAACAATGCGTTAATCTAAAATCATTGAACAATGGTCAGCAAAAGAGTACAAACGAAAATAATTTGAAATACATACTAATATTATAAAGGTGTGTCCGTCTGTCTGTCTGCTGCGCTTTCACCGACCATCTGTTCAACTGATTTTGATGAAATTTGGTATAGCTATAGGTAGTCCCAGGAAATGAGATAGGCTCCTTTTTATCCCGGAAAATTAATGATTTCCCGCGGGAATTAAAAAAAACTTAATCAACGCGGATGAAGTTGCGGGCATCATCTAGTATAAATATTAAAAAATATCATAATTGTACGAGAGTAAAAATTCAAGGGACTTTTAAAACTCTCACGCAAAGAAGAAAATATTTTTCTGGAGTTATACGTACATCAAGAATTTTCTTTGAAAACGAAAGGTAAAAGGCGAGACATGAAAGATTTACGCTTGATCCCTACAAAACACCTTGATCGGCTTGTAACCTGTGTCACCGTTAAAAACGCTCCATTAAACTTCAACGCCACGGCTTAAGAGGTAAGCTCGGTGAGAACACCTCAAAGTGCAACTAAGCTTTGAGGCAAAATTGGACCGTCATGCAACAGCTAATAACTGTGTTTGACGCGATTTATGGTATATTTTGCACTCTTACCAGAGTTTCTGCAAAATCGATGGAATATACTGACAGTTTTTTTATATACTTTTTTTTATCCACTACAAGCTAGCCCTTGACTGCGATCTCACCTGATGGTAAGTGATGATGCATGGTAGCGGGCTAACCTGTTAGGGGCATGGCAGTTATATTAAACTCATACCCCTTCGGTTTCTACACGGCATCGTACCGGAACGCTAAATCGCTTGGTGGTACGTCATTGCGTGTAGGGTGGTAACTAGCCACGGCCGAAGCCTGCCACCAGGCCAGACCAGGGAAAATTCAGAAATTATAACAATTAGAACACCCTCCCAGCGCACCTATTTGTGTTTCCTGCCACATATAACTTAAGTACCTTCAAGGCAAGAGTGAATAGGCATCTTCTAGGCAAGCGCGTTCCAACCAAGACCTCATCATTGCTTTGCACTAAGCATGATTGTCGTCAAGCGACAAGATGCAATAAAAAAAAAAACCTAAATCCACAATAATTGTCTACTACTACTACTACTACAGCCCAATAATGTCCCACTGCTGGGCACAGGCCTCCACTCTCATAGGAGAGAATAAATTAGAGCTTAGACCCACCACGCTGCTCCAATGTGGGTTGGCGGGCTGTAACGACTGTCATCAGCTAGTGATAATAACCCGGACCGACGGCTTAACGTGCTCTCCGAGGCACGGGGGTGAAAAACTACCAACTTCCTAACTCCGGGCTAGTACTGAGATTTCTAGTCAGAAAAACCCAATAGGTACTTAATTATGGCCCGACCCGGTACTCGAACCCAGGACCTCGTCGGCCGCAGTCGAACATGCCAACCACTAGACCAACGAGGCAGTAATAATAAATTGTTCACTACTTCTACAAGTAATCAATTTCGTTATTACACGCGTACATTAATCATAACAATTCTTGTCTGATATAAAATGGGGAATAGAACTGACAAGTACTGAATTTAGAAAAAATATTGTATACTCACATTTATCATAGAGTTATTTAGAATAGATAAGGAAAAAATATAACTCACCCTAATATTTTAACCTTATCATATTTAGACTCGCCGTCTAATGAAATGAAAAAGTAATACTGTATAACAAACTTGCTGGTTTTGGCGTTCCGAATACGTGGCCCAGATTTTTTCGTATACAAAGTAGCTTTAAAGTACTGGTGAATTCCAGTGGGCGGCCAACCCATTCCGTTTTTATGCCGACCCTTTTAGCATCCGAAACGTGTTTGATTTACAAAAAAACCCGTAATGTAACCAAAACTTGGCGACGAATGACGTAGCGGAAGAGGGGAATACTGTTTTTGTTTTGTATTGAAGCTTTTTGGGTTTGCTACCTACTTTATGTTGTTTTTGTGGCAATGGGCAAGGCTCTTCGGGTCGTCGGGTCGGGTAGTTCGTAGACCTGAAGGATGTTGAGGTACCAAGTTGCTGGAATAGTGACCCTACACTGGAAAGCGTCGTTGACCGCCATTAGGTGGTCGGACGATATCAAACGATATCGTCCGACCACCTAATGGACGATTTATTTACTTTTCAATACAAATGAATCCGACAATGTGTTTGATTTAGAAATACGAATTTTATCTTATATTTCTAGAGCTAATTATTGATTTCAATAAGGAGAAAAATTGCTTTAAAAGGTAAATTAAGAGGTATGTTTTAAATAAATTTCAATGCAGAGATTTTTTTAAATTGTGTTTTGAGATGCGTCAATGGCTGCTCAAAGGTCTTGAAAACAGCACATTATTTTTACAAGCATACATTATGTCACCGTTTGATGGATACACTGCTTTTAAAAACCTCCTTTTACGCTACACGGGGCCTTAAGCGACGCGACACGGAAATGCACTGCGCAACGCGGTCCCTTACGAACTATTAATTTGCTTCATGCTCCATGCTCCATGATTTGTCTGTTTTATCGGATTGAGCTTCTCGTTTATTACTTACTTAAAAAACAAGATATAAATACATGACGACAAGTCCTGACATCGAGTCCAAACAGCTCATTTGGTATTCTTTCTACCATCTTTTACTATGAGCTCTCAAAGGAATCACAAATGAAGTAATCCTAGGACAAAGTGAATTATGTCACATTTATACGTAAAGCTAAGACTTGGTTACACTAAACTACATCCATACATAATACTACAAATAGGCTAGACACATCTCATGTTTTATCTAACTGTCTATCATTTTAAAACATATTTTTTGTGAAACCGATTTTGTGTAAATTTTGGTACAGAGGGAGATTGCATCACGGAGGAAGGACATTCAGAGAGTTCTCACGGTAATTTGACAAACCTTATCCAACGCGAACAAACGGAAAAATCTATGCTTCCATCCATACTAATATCATAAATTCGAAAGTATGTCTGTCTGTCCGTCTGCTACGCGTTAGCGGTCCATATTTTCAATCGATTTTGATTAAATTTGGTATATAGGTAGGTTATATCCCGGGGAAGGACATACTTTTTATCCCGAATAAATAAGAAGTTAATAAGGAAAGTTAAAAAATCTTAATTCACGCGGACGAAACCGCGGCTATCATCTAGTATCCTATGTGCTATCCTAGGGTATTTATTATTTATTAGCTATAAGTGCGCTAAGTTGCATGTGTGTGAGTTCATTTTCAGTTTTATCATATGTATAGGTGTCGGTCTATACCACGTTAAATAAACCCAGACGTTAGTCAATAAAATACTGTAAAGTCAAGGCTAAGTTGTTAATGGAATAACATACATTCCTACTTGTTACCATACGTACCAGGGTCTTGATGACTATTTCTGATAAAGAAAATCTATAATAATTTCACTAATACAGTCGTAACTTTATTTTAGTACTAGCTGGTACTCGCTACTTCTTCCACGTGGTTTAAGTTATTTTTTAATCCCGCGGGAACTTCTTAATTTTCCGGGATAAAACGTAGCATGTGTTGCTCTCCAGGTCCTCAAGTATACCCATGTCAAAAATCACGTCGATCCGTTCCTCCGTTACGACGTGATTGAAGGACAAACCAACAAACAGACAAACTCGCATTTATAATATTATTAGTATGATAGCATTCATTCTTTTTAAAAAAAATAGATCTCACCTGTCGTTGATGATGCTACGAGGTTTAGTTTCTACACGGTACCGTACCGGAACGCTAAATCTCGTGGCGGCACGTCACGTGGGGTAGAAACTAGCCACAAGCCTCCAAACAGACCAGACCAGAGAAAATACAGAAATTATAAGTTCCTAAATTGACCCTGCCGGGGATCGAAGGGAGGTCGTAGAAAAGAGAGAGAGAGAGACACAATCAGAGATAATTCAGAATTTGTTTGTTCACAAAATGGCCATGCCGGGCATTGAACCCGGGTCCTTCCACATAAAAGACCATGGCACTCACCGCTGGGCCAGAGACCGCTGAGTCATCTTTTGAGGTCGCCAAAAGATGTTGAAAAAAATGTCTTACAGTCGTTCGACGTTTCCTTACTAATCATAGTTTTATCACAAATTTACTTTCACTAATATTATAAATGCGAACGTTTGGATGGATGAATGTATGGATAGATACATGATTGTTACTCAATCACGCCAGAACAAATGAACGGATCGGGATGAAATTTGGCACAGTGATAGATTATAGTCTGGAATAAAATGATTTTCTGAATGACAAAGTTGCATGGAAGCAACCGACCTCGCATCCAGTGACCCTCAAGTCAGTGTAATACTTATAACGTATGTGTTGTATTGTATAATCATTTTAATCTCTTTATTTTTTGAAGAAAAGAGCAACTGCTGAGTTTCTTGCCGGCTCTTCTCAGTAGAATCATTTCCGAACCGGTGGTAGAGTCTTAACGTTTCATATGTGACACGAGTTGTCTTATGCGAAATAAATAAATCATTGAATAACACAAAGCTACTTTTTATCCCGGAACATTGAAGAGTTCTCGCGGGAACCATTTTCCCACTCTCTTTTATATAGGTACCTTCAAATCAAGAGTGAATAGGCATCTTATAGGCAAGCGCGCTCCACCTTAGGCTGCATCACCTCTTGCATGCAAGTCAAGCGCTAGCCTATATATTTAAAAAAAAAAGCAACAATCCCACGAAGTCGCGGGCATCAGCTTGTGAACTATGTGATTTGTAGGCACGTTAAAATGCAGGTCTCCGTATGTTGCTCGTTACCCAAATTGGGGCTTATTGGCTATGTTGGTCCGCATTAGCCGCTCGGAGTTCGGACTACCATAATTACATTTCGTTGGCTATCTCACCGAATATTACCCGCAGCTACGTTTGACTTGATTGGAGATTTGCTTTCGTTGTTAGTTACTCGTAGTACTGATTTTTGCTAACTCACTACAGTATTACGGCTTTGATCAAGTCAAATGATTGTAATTAGTGAATCAACATGAGTATCCATCACCCATATATCATACTCAATATTATAAATGCGAAAGTCAGTTTGTTTGTTGGTTTGTTGTTTATTGGTTTGTTGGTTTGTCCTTCAATCACGCCGCAACGGAGCAACGGATCGACGTGATTTTTGGCATGGGTAGCCTTGAGGACCTGGAGAGTGGCATAGGCTACTTTTTATCCCGGAAAATTAAGAAGCTCCCGCGGGAGTCAATAAAACTTGAACCACGCGGACGATCACGGCATCAGCTATTATATTTTTTATTTATATAATATATTTTTTGTAAATATTATATAAAAATATTAGTATAACTTTTTTGTAAATATTTTCAATACGACTTTTATAAAAGTTTCTTTTTTTTTAATTCCACTACAAGTTGACTTGACAAGTCACTTTTAGTATGTGTGCCCGTACAGCAGGGAGTTATTTTTTTTTACAGAAAGTTATTAAAATGTAACGCCAAAATATTGTCCGTCGAAATTTTATAGTTTTTTTGAGAAATTATTTTTAAAATCTCGACATTTTGAGATTAGTTTTCCCGAAAAACGAAAATTAAAGAGTTCCCGCGGTAACCAAAAAAACTTCAATCCACGCGGACAAAGTCGCGGGCATCAGCTAGTATTAGAATAAAAAAAGTGCGCCTAAGATGCAAAATAACATCTTTGTATTAACAGTTGTATATTATCCTACGTAGATAGTAAGGAGACCTAAATATCATACATCGATGGAGGGTTTTTACCATTTTGATTCGCAAAGTCACATTTCCCTGCATCATCGAATATACGCTGCAATTTTCACGAAATCAAAGTCATTTGAAATTCCAATCCTCTGACAGCCGATTTTCTGCTCTCTCAGTAACAGAATTAATGCTCGAAACCTTTTTCCGGTCAGATGCCTTTGTTATCGAGACGGCGACCGCCACCCATTTATCAACTCCTATTGTTTTCGGATTCGGAACCAGTCTGAGTGCACAATCCATCTTGATTATGGACTAGCCTGGAAAACCGTGACTTTAACATATTCTTTACGTTATTGCGGAGGATGGGATAGTCAATTAGATCGTTTTCTTTTGTTGTCGTTCAACCAATAAACGTCCACTCCTGCATGGGTCTCCACAGAACAGTCTTGTGTCGCTTGCTTCCAGTGGATGTAAGCTTGAATTCATCCGTCCACCTGCGGGGTCGTCCAACGCTGCGCTTTCCAATGCGAGGCAGCTATTTAAGGTGCCAGTGGAGGGTGAATTATCCATACAAATAATTTGTAATTCGAGAATATTTCCACCATATTATTATGCATTTTTTTTTTTCGAGGGTAGGCACTCAAAAAGCGCACACGTGTTTTTGGGGTGTTGAGTTATTTTATTTAATAAAAAATATTTAAAATTTAAATTTTCATATGTATTAAGTGTTTTAGTACCTACCATTCGAATAATCCCTACTTAGCAACGTAACTGAAGGATTTTATTGTTATACACATCACCAAAGCACATTCACCAACTATGGAGGCCATTCAGAACTTTCGATTTCTCACTTCTCCGATTCGCTCACTGACTGAGCATTTCAACACTCAAATGGCGGAATTCCAGAAGAGTCTTCAGGGAGCAATACCAGCAACAAGCCCCACTTCCAACATAGCTGGTCAGTTTAATACATTCCGTGCGTTTGTGTTATCTGCACTTGCCGGTCTCCAGCAGCAGGTAGAAGTACTGGCAAGACAAACTGATCAGTTGGAGATGCGGAGTAGGCGGAAGATGCTACTGGTTCACGGGATCCCAGAAGGCAATGATGATAATCTGTCGGCCGCAGTGAGTGCATCTTTGTCCAATCATCTGAAATTACCCAACTTACAGGATAATTGTTTTAGTCGCTGCCAGCAATTGGGTCAGCCTAAGGGCGTTAAGCCTCGGGCTATACTGCTTAAATTCCGGGACCCGCCAGTTAAGAAACAAGTCTGCTTAGCGAAAACTGCTCTCAAGGGAACGGGTATAACTTTGTCTGAGTTCTTAACAAAAGACCGGCGATGCCTTCATGGCTGCAAGGCAGATCTGGCAGGCTGGTTATCCTACAAATCACTACATAACTGATTTCCACTCCGAGCAGCTCTTTCCATAGCCCGTTGAGTGACCTTGAGCTTTCTTATCAGAACAGTAAGCATAGAATAGTAAGCATAGTCGTTTTCTTTACATTATCATTATCATCTCAGCTCTCGTTACGGTCCACTGTTGAGCACGAGTCCTTAAATAATGAAGGGTTAAGGCCATAATCCACCATGCTTGCCAAGTACAGATTAGCAGACTTCACACAGCTTTGAAAACATTATGGAGAACTCTTAGACATGCAGGACGTGTCCTCATGATATGTATATTTACCAATCTACCTTTTTTTTATAATATTTAATTTCATTAATAGATATTTAATTTCTGGAAACGCACACTTAAGCGAATATAAAGCGAATAGTTAGAGAAAGAGAAGAGAAGCTAGGGGATCGAACTCTAAACCCCCCGAGTAGGATATCGAGATATTATACATATTTTCTCGCTTGTAATAAATTATTACACATTTTATTAGATGATTATTCCAAACAAATAATATTAAAAATGAGAAAGTGTTTGCCTGGCTGCTTCGCTTTTCACAGCATGGCAGTGAATCTCTTAATAAATTCCTATATGGCATATTATATTCAAGCAGATTTCTGTGCATGGATTTTCCACGCACGTTTATTCCACTAGATTTGCTCTGCTGAGAACCATGGAAGGATAAAAAAACGAAAATAATGAGAAATCCAATATTTTTGCGCTGTAACTTCGCACAAATACACACGATTGAAATCGAACAAAACATTCAATACGTGCTTCGAATGCACTCATGCATTTATTTAGGAAATCTGAACCCAGGAAAACAATACCAAGATTTGCTCGCGATGTGGGAAGGAAACCTTTTAACAATTTCAATACAACAAAGCCAAGCTAGTGCAGTGGTGCGGGAAATAATGGAACAAAAGGAATAAGCTATTTTTTTGTTCTATTTCGTTTAAAGTTAAATACTGCTTTAGTTTTATTAATTTTTTTCCTTTTCATTATTAATTGAAAGCGGTACGGTCCTTTTATAAAGTACTAGATGCAATTATTATGCACATGCTCAAAGAAGTCGTGACTCGTGCAATAGTAGAATTTCGATGCTATATTTTAAAAGGGAATTATGAGATACTTTCGATATCGAATATAAGTCGTTTATGCCGATCAAGCAATGTTGACCCAGGTCAGTAAACGGACGGAGGACTGATAGTAGGTTCTAAATGGCATTTTCCTTTCCTCGGAGCACATAATACGGATGATAATAACCATAATTTATGTCTTTACACCAAATAAGGTTATTATTATCTTTTATTAAGCATTGGTCTTTATAAAAAGCAGCCCTTCGAAAATGATTTCCATAAAATGAAGGATGTCTAATTCACGCGATTTCCGAATGCTCCACAATGTATGTATGTTAAAGACCAATGCTAAATCTATGCTTTTATCATCTTCTACAGATAGTATAATAGAAAGAGGTGACCGAGTTATTGACTGACGTTGATCTATCAACGCACAGCTCAAATCACTGAACGGATGGGGTTGAAAGATAGCTATGACGTAGGCATAAGGGGGTTTGAAATTTATTAGAAAATCTTACCTAGCGTGAGCGAAGCCGCGGACAAAAGCTAGTCTAACTTTAAACCTAAAAGGTGAAATTACATATTCACATTGGAGTTGTATGCAGAAATATCTGGCATTAGTATTGTTATCCTATAACACCCTTACCGTAGTGACGTCCATTCAAATCAGCTAGTCCTTATAACTCTAATATATTATTACAAATGCCAAAGTTTGGATGGATGGATGGATGTTTGTTACTCAATCACGGAAAAACGGCTGAACGGATATCTGCATGAAATTTGGCAAAGATAGATTTTACTAACCCGACTACAGCACCCGTATATTTTATCCCGGAAAATTAAAGAGTTCCCGCGGGAACCCAAAAAAACCTCAATCCACGCGGACGAAGTAGACCAACGACCTCAATTTACATAGACGGGCCCTGTCAAAAGAAGAATGTGGACTTACTTTACTAACGCCATCTAGTCTGAAAAGTGGGACAGCGCTATGGCGGAGACAAGTACAGACTTATACAGGTGAGGGGCATGCCCTACAAGTCGGACGCCCAACTTTTTTCTACGAAAGGGCCCCTCTAGTACCTACATATATATCGATGGATAGTACCTTATAATAATCAAACATTATATTTCCATCAAGCCGTAGAGTTAATCTCATTTCATGACTGTGCTCATCAAATTGACTTTTCGTAGAGAGATTTGGGAAGATCACAAAGGTTCAAAGGTTTATTCGATGCCCCGAAAATATTGGCTATCATCCCAATATCGGATAGAGTATCTAGAAAACTTGTATTATTTTGTTTTTATGTCAGTTTTTATTACTTCTTTAGAGTAACATACCTTATATAAACGAGAAATGAAGATCCTTATAGGACTAACTAGCGAATGCCCGCGACTTCGTCTGCGTGGTTTGAGGTTTTTTGGTTCCCGGGAACTCTTTAATTTTCCGGGATAAAAAGTAGCCTATGTGCTATTCCAGACTATAATCTATCTCTGTGCCAAATTTCGGCCAGATCCGATCAGCCATTGGGGCGAGATTGAGTAACAAACATCCATACATCCATCCATACATCCAAACTTTCGCATTTATAATATTAGTAAGATAAGATAAGATAGGAAGGATAGGATAGGATAGGATATAAGAATGGGATATTACCAATTGACAATCTGTCTGTATGTCAATGCCCTTGCTCAGAAACTTGCTAGAGGTATCAAGCTGGTTCTAGGTGTCAAGCAAAACATAGTTTTTAATTGTTACTCAAATTTCAATTTTCTTATTACGAGTAAGTAACTCGAAAGATTTTGAAAGCGAATTTTCATACAAAACTCATCATTTCCAAAACCCTTTCCGTGCTTGCCGTCGATAAATAACCTTAAAATTTCACTAATGAATGGAAAAATCATGGATTTAAAATTCTTTGTATTTTTTTACAATTGTTGGAATCGTTGAATTGTTGAATTGTTGGAATTGTTGGAGATTATTTCGATTGTCAGCCGGCTGCGAACTATAACAACAGAATAGATATAAGGGGATAATGATTGGTGGTGTAAATGTATTTAACGACTTGGTATTTTCTTTAAAAATTCTCACATGTTTTATATATGGATTTGTTTTAAATTTATTATATTATTATAGTTAGTTTAATATTTAGATTTTAGCATATTTTTCTACGTGTTATGTATAAATCCTGAAATATAGATGAAATTTAAATTATTCCAATGGACGGGGAAAGTGTTAAGAACGGGTGTTGGATTTCCCAAATGAATCAAGGAATATAAAGAAATTAATATTTTAAGGCCTACTTGTGCAAAGCCATTAAAGCGTGTTTATGTTAAATTTCCCTTTTCATGTCAACTGCGTAATAAACTGATCAAAAAGTGACAGCATAAAAAATTTACTAAGTAAATCTGTTTAGGCAGTGTTGTGCAAGTCGGCCTTAACGAAGCTGGAATAGCGGGGGAAAATTCCTAGCATTTATTAAAACTCGCAGTAGAGAGATCCTAAATTTAATTGCATTACGATAAATTATTCTCAGACACAAGACTTTATGGGCTATACAACGACTCAATTCTGCTCTTCAAAGGAATAATGTAGGTACATACGAAACACATTATACCTCCCATTCTAGCAGTCGTATAAAAATAATAGTATTACTTATTTTATTTTCCTTGAGAGTGTATAAAAGAACATTGTCTGTCTCAAGATAATGACACTGTTACTATGAGGCCGGCTTGCATAATATTGCTTTTAAACTTGATTTTAATTAAACTTGATGACGTCTCTTTTTGATAAGTTTATTTCCGGTGTTGACATGAAAAGGACAGGTATAAAAAAATTAACTTGATCATATTTTAACGGCCTTGTGATAGTGGGCATGATTGTAAGATAAATTTTGGGCACCGGTAAATGACCTAGTTCTCGGTCAAGGTTATTACGTATCCATATTAATACAAAAGTGACACTCTCTATGTCTGTAGGTATCCACTACAACAAATTAACGTCCCACTGCTGGGCACTGGCCTCCACTTTCATAGGAGAGAGGGAGTTAAAGCTTAGACCCACATCGCTGCTCCAATGCGGGTTGGCGGGCTTTGACGACTATTATCATGTTAGTGACAATAACCGGGAGCAACGGCTTAACTTGCTCTCCGAGGCACGGGGGTGAAACACCTTCTAGGTACTTTTGAAACTTATGTAACAGCAAGTCTAAAATGGATTGTAGAGTTTTGTTGTAGAAGAAAATATATAAACATCTATTAACAAGATTGAAACACGTGCGCAAAATAGCTTTTATTAGCGGTAACCTTTTGTTTGTAACACAATACCGATGTCAGAGGTTTGATAAATTGATCCGTTTCATAATCCTGTGAGGAGGCGGGCCTAAAGCTGTTTACATCATATTTTATCCTGCAAAGTGATGATCGGCTATTTCGTCTCCACCTCGTGAACGTACGAGTACATTTTATTGTTGCGCTATTTTTAGGCCAATTTTTATGGGCACTTATTTCGGTAAGTGCTGAAAAGAGGAATTTATCTTCTATACAACTAACATTAGCGGTGATGCCCTAGTTGTTTAGATATCGACCTCCTGTTCGGGTTGTCGTGTATCTTCGGGCATGCTCTTTACGGAGACATGGAGTATATACTAGGTGATGCCCGCGACTTCGTCCTTAATTTTCCACGTAAACTCCTTAATTTTCCACGATAAAAAGTACGTCGTTCCTCGGGATACAATTTAAGTCTGTTCCAAATTTCATCAAAATTGGTTGAAAAGGTGGGCCGGGCCGTGACCTCCCATGTTTGCAACAGCGGACAACACTGCGCCAGGGAGGTCGTCAAATCACTTCTATGCACCCAATAACCTAACTTGAATAGATCAACAGTGATTAACAAGATCAAAACGTGCTGGAACTTTGTTAGTAACTTTGTTCTCTAACCCTTTGTTTGTAATACAATGCTGGTGTCGGGCGGGTGATAAATCGACCCATTTCATGATCCTGCGAGGCAAAGTTAACTTATGCTGCTTACAGCAAAATTTACTTAGCGAATTGAAGGTCATCCTGATTTTACACATTACTAAGTACGAGTATAGGGGGGCTACTACCATCGCTCAAAGCAGTATTACTTAAAAATGACAGTTTGATGTCACGAACCTTGACGTCCCGAAAATAAGGATTATAATTCGAAGACACGAACGTCAACAATATTAAAATAATCTTATCTTATTTTATCTTCTTACTTCTTACTTCTTACTATTCTTATTCTTACTTATTACTTATTACTTATAATATTATAAATGCGAAAGTTTGGATGTAATGGATGTCGGTATGGATGTATGGATGGATGTTTGTTACTCAATCACGCCCTGAACGCTGAACGGCACGGCTGAACGGATCTGGATGAAATTTGACACAGAGATAGAATATAGTCTGGAATAACACATAGGCTACTTTTTATCCCGGAAAATTAAAGAGTTCCCGCGGGAACCACAAAACCTCGATCCACGCGTACGAAGTCGCGGGCGTCAGCTAGTATTTGAATAAATTTAAGCGATAGTAGTATGCAACCAGTTGTACATGCCTATTCTGTGGTACAAGTCAGTACGTTTACTCTGAGTTTTTACATTGCAAATACGATTGATCGACGTGAGAACTCACCTCGCCAAGTGTAAGCGAACGGTCAAAGTAAAATGGACCCAAAAGCTCTTGCTTTAAAGTCACAAATTTTTTTGTTTGCGTTTGGAGCGCTGGCTGTGAATAAATACAGGAAATGATGAAATGAGCTCTAAACCAATGCGTTTAAGGTTCATTTTACTTTAATGTTCGCTTACACTTCTTCTTCTACTTCGTTCTCACGTCGAGCGTCGAGCATCGACAAACTATCCCTATACAAACTATCCCCTTTTCACAATTTTATTTTACTACTTTGTCTTCGTGATTCATCTGTATATCTATGCCAAATTACAGATTTCTAATACTAATAGCTTCTGAGCTACGCCACGAATAATAAAATTAATGTATTAAGTTAAAAAAACTTAAAAGACTTGGCGGCTGGCGTGAATCTAATCCTGGACCTGGACCTTGTAATAAAATCATAATGAGTAATGACCAAAGGATGTTGGTGGTAAAAAAATTAAAAAAATATTTTTAGGGTTCCATACCTCAAAAGGAAAAAACGGAACCCTTATAGGATCACTTTGTTGTCCGTCTGTATAGGTCAAGACCCTTCTTCTCAAGAACGCATGAAGGTATCAAGCTGAAATTCATATCAAATACTCAGGTCTACTGTCCCTTGGAGCTGTGAAAAAATCATACTTCTAAGCCAACGCAATCAAAAGATGCAGCCGTTTATGCTGCAAATTTTCGACACTCGCAAGGGAATCAAAACTTACAGGGTACTTCCCGTGAACTCAGAATCTTGAAATTTGGTACGAAGCAACGTTAAATATCACAGATAGAGGAAAAATTGCGTATAGCATAAATTTTTAGTTATGTCACCGTAAGATTGTAAAATCCGTTAGATTATAATCTAACGGTTTCTATCCCGCTAGATTATAAACTGTCGAAAGATTGTGAACCGTTCAATGTTCTGAGTATTAATTTATGAAATATTTATTGTTTTTACGTTTTCTTGTCTCTTTCTTGTACAGTTCGCGCGCGAGTTGAATGCGTAGTAAGTGCAAGTGTCACCATACATTTACTCTGCATTCAACTCGCGCGCGAACTATAGGTTAGGTTACGGTTTGACATGAATATTCAGGTAGTGCCCTTAGGTTCTATCGGGTTAATATACCTAATATATTACAATTTACCGAAAAATAACGCGTTAAATTGTAAGCAGTATGTTACGGTTCACAATCTGTCGAAAGTTTATAATCTATCGAGATAAAAAACGTTATATTATAATCTAACGGTTTTTACAATTTTACGGTGACAGTTACATCACATAGTAAAAATATTTTTAATACTGAAGAATAAGTTCTATTAATAATCTTTTCTCTTTAATTTTAAACTTACTAATGTTATCGATTCCATTTATCAATAAAAATACCATAACTTTTAATTATATACCTACAGGTTTGTATGGAACCCTCGGCGCGCGAGTCCGACTCGCACTTGGCCGGTTTTTTAACACTATTACTAGATTAAGTTGTTCGCATATTCTTCCGCATGGATTTTTAAAATCCCTTTAGAATTCTTTATTTTTCTGGAATATTAAGTAGCCAGGTCCTCAACTATACGTTGCTCTATTGCGACGTGATTGAAGGAAACAAACACACTTTCGCATTTATAATAAACATTAGCATGATTACTAGAATTTAAGAAACAATACATATTATGTGGACAATAGTGGCATTTTTGAGTACATTCAAAAAAATTCAAATGAGTCAACGCAACACTGACTGTGACTGATTTCTTTTGTTTCATTTTGTTTCAAAAGAGAAACTGACAGTTCGAATCGCAATGTGGTTTTGCAAGTTCTCTGTAATAGTAGTTTGTGATATAAGGGCGGTAAATAGGTTTTTACATTCGAGTTGACTAATGTCAGCCCGATGACGCCAGTCGAGGGCTGACCATCGTCACGAGTATGTAGAAACCTTAACGCCCGTGTATCACACGATATTTTTCAATACATTTGTGAGAAAGCTTGAAAATAAAAGTCGAGTAGGAAGGGACTAGGTACTCACTAGAAAATGGCTTTTCACGCCCATACTTAGTCGAGATTTTTGGCGGCTATTACAAGCGCGATTCTTTTCTCACAGCTTAAATACCTAATTGTTGATTTAATTTTATGATCCCACATAACTTAAACCACATAAATTATTTAATAATTTATAAGAAATACTCAATGAAACTTTTAAAAATAGCGCGCTAAAATTTAAAGATTTGTATGAATTGTATCTATCTATCGCGTTGTTGTAATTGCTTTTTTTTAAAATTGGCTTCATGGCTCTAGGTTCTAGTTCTTAACTCAGTAACTGTCAGCCTGAACTATTCAGCCTTTACTTTTTGATTTATAAAACCTAAAACAATTTTATTTAATCATATTAAATACAATTTTTTATTTTATGAATTAATTTCATCAATTCACATCTAAATGTCATTATTTTTTAGGTTTTCTACATACAAAGTCAATATCATTATGAACCTTCTTTTATTTTGCAAGAAAACTTTTTATTTAGAAGTAACGTGGACTTACAAAAATTAAAAAAAACTGCATGAGGGCGGTAAATATTTACTGCCCGAGGGCAGTAAATTTAACTTACAAGCCCTGTTTACTGCCTCTGTAAGTGCATTTTTCGAGCAAGTGTATTGAAAAATAAATTGTGTGCGTCCCAGCTTTTATCTTCGTTTTCACCGTGAAACGATAATAATATGTATAATAATTATACCTGCATTATTTCACTGCGCTGCAATGGGCACTGCTCTCTATCTCAGATTCGATTCCCGTTTGGGTCAATTTGGGAACTTATATTTTTTTCCCATTTTGTATAGTCTGGTCGGAGGCTTCGGCAGTGGTTACTTATCTACCGGTAAAGACGTGCTGCCAAACGATTTAACGTACCACGCCCTGTAGAAACCGATAAGAGGATGTTCAAAGAGTCAACTACAATATCTGTACAAAAATAGCTTTTAAGCTCCACTCTCGCTCAGTTTGCCAACTCGCTGGCACGTAGCATCAATAATTGTCATCGGAATGGAAACCATTAGAACAATGAATTCTATTTTCATTACAGTTATCTTGCTGGTTTTTAAGTTAGATCGAATTTACATGTTTAAAATTTATAAACATCCTCAGCTCGGTCTCCCTCAAGGATCTTTACCGACAGAATTTCACATTAATAATTTTACTTATAGCTTTTATAAGCGTCGTGCATCGTTCCAAAAGTAGGATACCACTTTTTTCACTTTCACTTCTTTCACACTACCGTCCACTTTTTTTTCTGTTAGTTTTGGGACATAATATTTTGTAAAAATATAATAAAAAATAAAAAAATCAAATCGCGACCTAAACACCAAAGTAAATTCAATAGACGCTGAGTCTGCTGGCAGGAGACTAAATTACCAACATCAAAGCACTGCCAATTTTTTCAATATAGCATCCGTACCATATTGAATTGAACAAGAAACATAGAATGAGTCAAATTAATCAACGAAATAATCACGCTTACAATTTTGACTTCGACTTCGTTCGCATGATCGATCCATTGAACAGTCGCGGCAATGTTGAAGAAAAATTTAGTTTTCACCAACAATGCCCAAATTTTAGAGAACACTAAGTTCATAAGGTGTCAGTAATTGTACGTAAAAACTGTTCCGGCTAGAATTGAGGTCTGGTAAAAACAGGCGTATGAAAGTGTCAATAAGACAATGGCTAAAATCTTTGAAGGTTTCTTAGGGGAACCCACCTATTAAGTCCGCCTATTTAGTCTGTAGTCTATTCTATTTAATAAGTCGGAATTCATCCATTCATAGGCGTTACAGTTTAAGCCCTAAATTTACCAAAATCTTCTAAAATAAGTCTTCATGCTACTACAAAATAGGTAATAGTATGATACTACTTAATATGAAAAGATATTTTCGTAGAAAATGTTATTGACGTCAAATTATTTTGAACGGAGACAACCCTCGAATCTTTCGATTATCCAACTCTTGACAAAAGCGTCCCTTTTTGTCAAGGGCCATCAAGATGTCACCATGTCCATTAGCCTTAGTTCCGGAAACCCTTTGAAAGTTTGTGTCAATTGACAGTGAATTGAAGGTCGAATTCTTCCGATCGAACTTGACAAAGGTTACACTGAATTTAAAACTTCGTTAGGACGCGGTTGTTCCTTATGATAGAAGGAGAACTGACGCTTTTACTACAAAAATACATTAATTAATTAGGGTGGGCACACACAGACTTAAGATCTAGAGGAAGACCCTGAATAAGATATAGATTGCGTGAAAAAGATCTAAAGAAAATTGGACAGCTCTCATCGTGGAAGAAAGATGTACATGACAGGAATGAATGAAGGAATGCCAATACTATACATGTAATGCCTGTTTCTAGGCTTAGTAAAACTAGCAATTCATTTGTTGGAAACAGTGTCCGCTTCTACTATAAGCTCCCAGAAGACATGTTGAAGATGTCTCTGAATAAGTTCAAAGTTAATGTAAAACGTAAACTCATTGAAAAATCTTATTACCATGTAAAGTACTACTTAAACAACAAGGAAGCTTGGCAATAATTTGCTCTAATGTCTCTGATAGTTCCTTAGTTAAGATGATTTCTGAGATAGTGATAATAAAATAAAAAAACCCGGCTGAGTTTGTTATGGGCTCTTCTCAGACGAAGGCGCGTTTGGAACCCTCGTAGCTTTAGTTTTAAGATACCGTTACCCATTATCACCATCATGTTTTTTAAGTAAGTAATTTTTAGACGACAATAAGTGTACCTACAGTGTACCTATATTTAATAAATGACTTGAATCTTGAATCTTGAAACTCGTAAAAGATTCCAAGACCCACAAAGGATGGTAAGAATCGAAGGAACTAAACTGAACTGACTTTGCCCCCCGATTGTTTAAGGAAGTCGTGATTGAAATCGTTTGTCAAACGGATAATCCGACCCGTTTAAGGAGTTCATAGATGCCTGCACGTCATAAAGTATGTATGAACTCCCTAAACTGTTCGAGTAAAACTTTTTAACTGTCAAATGATCACGAATTGCTTAGACAACTGGGCCTCGGATCTGAGGTGCAATCATGTAAGGATTGACGATAAAAACGTTAAAGCTCGACTTCAAAGTAAAATAAACCATAATAGCATTGAATTAGAGCTCAATTTCGTGTATCCATTCTTATACGTTTAGTTATGTACCCTAAACGTATGAGAATTGCACCTCTGATCACGAATTCGTATTAACTTATAAAGTATGAGGGGAGACTCATGTTCAGTAGTGGGCTGGTAATAGATTGAGAAGATGATAATCAGTTATATAATGATAATACGGATGCAAAGATCAGTGCTAAGGGGAAACATAAGGGTGCCTTTGTACCAGAGCTTTTCGCCATTGGTTTTATAGATCACTAGATTAGATGTTAGATTAAGCGCTTCGATTAGTTGAATTTTTTTTGACGTCCTCCGTGGCGCAGTGTGTAGCGCTGTTGCCTTAACGTGCGAGTTTCGATCCCTGGCAGGGTCAATTTGGGAATTTATAATTTCTGAATTTTCCCTGGTATGGTCTGGTGGGAGGTTTCGGCCGTGGCTAGTTACCACCCTACCGGCAAAGACGTGCTGCCAAGCGATTTAGCGTTCCGGTACGATGCCGTGTAGAAGCCATGCCCCTAACAGGTTAGCCCGCTACCATCTTAGACTGCATCATCACTTACCATCGGGTGAGATCGCAGTCAAGAGCTAGCTTGTAGTGGATTAAAAAAAAAGTTGACACACATTCCTAGCTTACGCAACGTAGCACATCTCTGGTGGAAAGGCACCCAACACTGGATTACCTTGACTTTGTTTTATCGATATTTCTACCTTCTACCCTTCGATACAATGACACTTGAACTTTGTAGTACATTTTCATAAATGTCTGCAGAAGCCTTTGATATAAATTTATATGCCTATAAATGGCCTATGAGAGAAAATTTAATATGAAAATGAGTAAGCAACAGCAAATATCGTTCAAAGTTTTCAAAGTTGCTCGTTTAGAATTTCTTTGACGTTCACATTCGATTCTTATTAGGTACATAAGTACATTGCTAAAGTTGTTTAAAAAAGTACAGAAAAAAGATGTATTTTGTTATAAAAAATAGGTATAATGCAGAGAGAGAAGGCCAGTCGCAAAACAGATGGTTACCGTGAACCTTCGTTAAATTTACCTACTGAGCTACTGAGTTGCACAAGTCAGGGTTTTTTTCCCTTTTTTTTAAATTAGTTATTCCGCCTTTTAAGGAGGTAAGAAAACAAGTAAGAATAAACGAATAAAGTGTACTTTCACTGTAGTTAACTACTGACTATTTTTTGTAATTTTTCGTGACCACGCAAATAACTAATTTCTTGTGGCAAAGTTAGATGGAGGCAATTGCCTTCGCATGTTACTCGTATATATGTGTCACCGTAAGATTGCAAAAACCGTTAGATTGTAATCTAACTAGTGAACTTGTAAACTGTCGACAGATTGTGAACCGTTCAATGTTCTGAGTGTCAATTTTTGAAATATTCATTGTATTTACGTCTCTTTCATGTAGGTTAGGTTAGGGTTCAACATAAATAATGAGGCTCTTAGGTTTTCTCGGATTAATATACCTAACAGATTACAATCTACCGAAAAATAATGCGTTAAATTGTAATCTGTCAACTGTTTACAATTTCGCTAGTTAGATTACAATCTAACGGTTTTTGCAATTTTACGGTGATATATGCATTGCAAACATTATTTATACCCCTATTATAAAAACCCCTTTTAAATAAAATAAACTTTTAAATACATCTACTGAGTATCTTGCAGACACATAACAGTTGAATCTGCTTGCTGAACCGTCGGTAGAATGACGACTACAATCGACAAAAGTTGTCCAAGTTTAACATAACGAAAACTATCGGCTGTGCAACTAGCCCTTAGTGCTTTATTTAGCTTGATACTCTGAATTATAAATGACATCGCGTTTTATAACTACTGAAGTAAATCTGCGTCATTTTAATGACGAGCATAAACAGCTGTGACATTTCTTGTCCCAGTTTTATTAATACTGCTTGAAGTGATATCCAGTAATATCATAATTAGCTGCTTTCCTAATTAATATGAATACTGGGCTGGGTCCTAGGACCATTTATCGTTGTCTGCTAATAGATTAGTACCTAATTTAAGATGGTAGAATTGGGAAATAGCTATGAAGTGTAAAGATACGTATTTATAGTAAAATTGTTAGTTAAAAAATTGGAAATAAAATGTCGTTTGAAGTATGTATGGAAAATTATTAGCTATATTCGTGACGACCATATCATAGAGGCGATAAAGCACTGATTACACGAGTTGGATCTATATTGTAGGCATGATTGTATGTCTTATAATATTGATTTATAGTAATACTAGATGATGCCCGTAACTCCGTCCGCGTGGATTGAGGTTTTTCGGTTCTTTAATTTTCCGGTATCTGTTATTCCAGACTATAATATCACTGTGCCAAAGTTAATCCAGATCCGTACAGCCGTTCTGGCGTGATTGAGTAACAAACATCCATCCATCCATTCATAGATCCATCAATCCATCTATCCAAACTTTCGCATTTATTGACCGAGCGAAGCGAAGGTCTCTGAGTCTACTTGAGTGAATTGGCACTTGTCCGTCCGTCCGTCCGTCTGTCAGAGCATTATAACTTATTATTATTCAACTCTTTATTTGCACCACACAATAAAACAAAATAAAGATAACTTCTGAATTACTGAACGTAATTACTTCAGCTTTAAATATAATATGTAAACCAATGGCCTCCCGGCGAATATGGCTGAAAAAGTTATAAAAATCTTTATTTCAGGGGGCTCCCATAGAAGCTAATGCGAAGTAAAATATATTTTATAGGGTTGCGGTATATTATTTTAAAGATAATTAGGAATAGAGTCCAAAAATATATTTTTTTTAATTTTTCCCCCAAAATTGACGAAATGGGGGGCTTTCAAAGTGGAGATTTTCTAACGTCCAAAGTTGACCTCAGAACTCTAAATTTTCTGAAAGGCTGAGCCTGAAACTTGATCAATTATTTGAATTATATCCTATACTTGAACAACAAATACTAAAATTAGATAAATATTGTAAGGAAACGGAATTATTTAATTTTTAATGAGCTTCAGTATTTTTAACAGAACTTCACATTTATGTCAATAGATGGCGCCGCGAGGTCTCAGTTCGGGGCGAACCACTAGTAATATTATTAAGTATGGAGTATAGATATAATTGTCTTATAGGGTTTGGAGATTAGCAGTATATTATTACGAGATGTTCAGTTTATATAGTTTTGTCTGTTTGTTCACTTCAAAGTATTTGCGCTTATTTTGGCAGGACTTTTGTAAGCAAGGGGAAAACTATGTGAAGAGCGTATTATACTGGAAAAACAAAGGTATATTCTTACGAGATTATAATCGCGACGTTAAAATTGACAAACCCCTTGAGAACTCGGAGACCTTCCGGGATCCGCTGTGGTCTTTGTGTGGGAGGTCCCGGGTTTGATTTCTGGTAGGGTCAATTTCGGAATTTATAATTCAAGGTAAGTATAATATGCAGCTTCTGCATAATTATAACGCAGTCTGATTGATTCGAAATTTTTGATTTGAAATTAGGTGTCCTATTACTTGAGACGAGAAGGGACGAGTGGCCGAGCTGGAACAACGCATATCAGACGATTGAGATTGTTAAGCAACGTTGACCCAAGTCGGTAACTGGATGGGTGACTGAATTTGGAAATTCTTTGGCGTTTCGTTTCTTCCGTTCCTCAGAGAACACGTTAAGCAGTCGGTCCCAGTTATTATCACAAACATCTGATGTTACTCGATACAAAAACCTTATCGTATGCGTACGTAGGAAGCCACCGCATCATCAACTCAAGAAAGCTCCTACCATTATGTGACTAATGGAAAGGCGTCACGACCCTCAGTACTGCAAAGAGAGACTTGAAAGTTTTTTCACAATTATTTAAACTTATATATTTCCTTTGAATCGCCTGTCAAACCTTCATAATCCAGGGCATAAATTTAATCACAACAAATTGCTAAACAGTCTCCACTGACAGTAAATAATGTATTGTGTGAAAATTTATTTAACACGCCCAAGCCTTCGGTTAGCGGGGATTCTGCAGAATTGCCAGCTATTAATATAAGAGAGTCTTCACACTGTCCGACACGATATCATATCGGATGCCATCCTATTTGCGAGTATCGTCATAATATTATTATATTCATTTGGAGAAAAAATTAAAATCTGAATTTTATTACAATTAGCAAAAGAGTTGTTGTATCAATCTCACAATTTATATTAAATATCTCGGAAAGCCTCTACGCAAATTGGACCTAAGTACCGGCTCAAGCTTAAGTTCTGGGCATTGCATTGCCAGTAAAAGTTCACATTATGAAAAGCAGTCAATCATTTTCTACAAATTCCTGATTTTTAGAACACTGCCGCCCTCTTGTGGCTTATCGGCAATCTTTGGTGTCATTATTATAGATCGTTTGTAGTTCCATACATACAGGTACTTTACCGAGAGGAGACTTGTGCTCAGTAGTGAGCCAGCAATGGGTAGGTAGATAAGAGAGAGAGAGTGAGGGACTCCTCACAGAACATAAAAAATTGTGCTCAACAGTTATTTTTTTGGTGATCCAATAAATAACGATATCGCATCGAATGGTATTAATACGTAGAAACGTGCGAACTGCGAACCTTTTAAACAGTCTTAGTAAGTATTCGGTCGGGATAAAATTAATTGAAGCTTCAATATCTTAATGGTAAAAGGGTGAAATAAAAAGCGAAATATTGTAAATATTCTAACCTTACGAAAAACCCGTTGCGAATACTAATTATGAATCTATAAATATTTAAAAGGTAAAGGTGACTGACTGACTGATTTATCAACGCTCAGCTCAAAACAAAAGATGGGTCGGGCTGAAAATTGGTACACACAGATAGTTTCAATTAGGTAGCTCTCTCCTATGAGAGTGGAGGCCTGTGCCCAGCAGTGGGACGTTAATGGGCTGTAGTGGTGGTGATGGATAGCTTCAATGACAGGCATCCGCTAAGAAAGGGTTTTTGAAGATTGTACCCCTGAGGGGGTAAAATAGGGATTTAAAATTTGCACGAAAATCGAACCTAACGTGAGCGAAGCTGCGCACAAAAGCTAGTCTAACCAAAGTAATCCCATCTTGATATTAAAAATGGGAAAGTGTGTCTGTTTCTTACCTTTCCACGGCCCATCTTGGCCCTGAAATTTCAAAATTATCTCTGGTCAGTCTGATGGTTTTCGCTGATCCATTCGGTAATGAACATGCTTTATTTACGACCTCCGTGGTTCCGGGTTCGATCCCCGGCAGGACCAATTTGGGAATTTATAATTTCTGAATTTTCCCTGGTCTGGGCTGGTGGGAGGCTTCGGCCGTTACCACCCTACCGGCAAAGACGTGCCGCCAAGCGATTTAGCGTTCCGGTACGATGTCGTGTAAAAACCGAATAGGGGTATGGGTTTAATATAACTGCCATGCCCCTAACAGGTTAGCCCGCTACCATCTTAGACTGCATCATCACTTACCATCAGGTGAGATCGCAGTCAAGGGCTAACTTGTAGTGGATAAAAAAAAACTCAGATAATCAAAGGTATTTATAAACAGCTTAACACTTTAAGCATAGTATAAGAATGTGCGTATTTTTTTAATTCTCTTTTTTTGGATTTTATTAATACTGACCATATCATGCGCGTATTTGCAAAATAATGTATTTGGGTCCTGAGATAAAGCAGCGACTACCTTGTTCCCTCGTCGTGTTTTACAATGATAATCCTTATTTTAGGATCGTGAAGGTGACTCGAAACTGTCATTTTGGTATTACTTTAAGCGATGGCAGTATGGCCCCTTATCGCTTTAACTCAGGGCCCGAATGCTTTCAATTCGCGCGTATTATAAGTTTAATATTAATCCAAAGTTTATAGTAAGCCCCGTGTAAAAGCCAGCTTTGACAGTAAAGAATGGACTGTGCGAAAATTCATTAGATTCTACAGCTTTAGTCAACAGGGATTCCGTAGAGTAACCGAGACTATTAATAAACCGTGGAAACGTTTTAAATAAAATTGGTAAACGTGGGAACGTTCTAAATAAAACTGGTGTTAAATTGGGCAACATTTTACTTTAAACTCTTCTACGTGTCTTGCTGTGACGTATTTACCGTCATACGATAAGACGGTTCAGGATCACTCAGAGGCTGATGGAGAGAGCTTTATGCTCGGAGTATACTCTACATAATCTCAGAATTAAGGAAATTACAGCAACCTTACTCTAAGTTTATATTCTATTGATTGTTTAACCATTCGAGACATTGGCGTCAATGTAAAATTAACCTTAAAATCATTAAGTTAGGGCTCAATTTCGTGTATATTCAAATAAATTTACGTATACAATATTATTTAACTATTAAGGTTCATTTTACTTTGCTTATACGATCAATCGAATTAAATCTTATAATAAGGAGTAGGAGAACCAGAGTTTAACATAGCTCGGAGAGTCGAAACGAATTCAAAGCGGTGACACACGAATTCGTTTGACATGAGTCTTAAAGATATCCATACGATCGGGACTTTCATTGAAATAAATACAGACAATATGAATATAAAAATAAAATAAAAATAAATTGAATATACCGGCCGGGCCGGGCTTTGGCACCTGACACCAGTACTTCAGAACAGATATTTAATACCATTAGAATTTATTATTTTCACTTTGATCGAAATCTAATTAAGGAAGAAGCCGTAGCCGAAGGGAATATTGGCTTTTTTTACGGAAAATAAATTTTCCGATTGTTGACTGAAAAAATTGTCGTCACAGAGTTCTATTTCGGGCTGGATCGCTTTTGATTTATACGAGTATTAGGGGACGTCACCCCGTCTCGGTTTCACGCGGATGGAAAGTGGATTTTAGAGCAAATATGTAATTTTTGTGATTGCCTTAGCCATGTAGGATTGCAGGACGATTCACAACTTAACGATAACATACAGTATCGATGTTATATCGAAAGTTTTTTGTCGGGCACGATACGATTCAATATCGAATATGAATACGGTATCGACAAATTACATTGAAATAACATGTGTATTTAAAAAGTTTGTTATTTTACCAAAATTTTACTCATTATTCAATTCATATGTTAAGAAAGAAAATAAAATAAAGCAATAAATAAATCTGTTTTACCCGGGAATAATCTGGAAACTTTCCTTTTTTTTTTGTAAACTAGCGCTTGGCTGCAATCAGACTTGCTGGAAGTAGTGATTTAGCCTATGGTGGAGCGCGCTTGCCTAGAAGATGCCTATTCACTCTTGATTTGAAGATATACCTAAGCGGAGGGAAAAACGGAAACCGGAAGGGCGAAGGGACAGAAGCAAAAGCCGTGGCCGAAATTCGGTCTGGAGGACGTTAATACTGTTTATTAGATAGATAGATAAATTAACACAGTAAATAAATACTGCTAGCGGTCGTGGTTGCTAACTATGGGTTTCATAAGAAAGCTCAGATACTTAGCGCGCAATGGAGAGAGGACCTCGGAGTTACACTACGTTATTAAATCAGTATTGAGTAGTTATATGGAAGAGCTTGTAAGTTACCGACATAGCTCAACGGATTGCGTAACAGAAGTATTATGGGCAGGACGCAATATAATTTACTTCACTCACTAGACCTGGGCGTAACTACCACCTGTCACTAGCCTTCTTTCAGGCACAGGTATACTGCCTATTTTGTGGACTGTGATTTAATCTCGGAATACGAAAAGTATATCCAGTACTTGTAGTATTTAGATACCGTCACAGTCCACACCGCACACGAACGGTTTGTCTAAAATTATTTTTTAATTTTAAACTCAATTCAAGTTATTAGTTTAACAGGAAACGTGGACATTACGACATTTGGGATATCCTCTATTTAATAACTAATCACAAAAAATAATAATTTTTTTGACTATATGACAAACTATATACACAAGTTTGAAACAACTGACATCGCTCATCACCCATTCTAAAATTATAAATGCGAAAGTGTGTCTGTCTGTCAGTTTGTCTCTCTGCTACGCTTTCACGGCTCAGCTGTTCAACCAATTTTGATGAAAATTGGTACAGGGATAATTTGTATTCCAGGAAAGGACACAGGCTACTTTAAATCCCGAAAAATTAAAGAGTTCCCGCGGGAATAAAAAACTTGATTCACACGGACGAAGTCGCGGGCATCATCTGGTTGGAGAATATTTTCAGGCATGCAGATTACCTCACTATGTTTCCTTTGTCGTTTTAACTAGGTATTTATGAAAATTAGTAAATAATCTAAGTAACAAAGTATTTACAAAAACACATTAAAACAAGCTTCTCTCAAGTTCAACCTAATAAGAGCTTACTTGATTATAATAATTTGTCACCCAAAGTTTGAGAGAACAACGGTGGCAGTTTAGGCTCATGTCAGAATAATTATATTTCGCACTTGGGAGTAAAGTTTTTATTTGTGACGTAGATTGTTGAGAACAGTTTGGGTCTTTCGCGGTTTCATATAAATGAAATACCTAATGAGTTACGATATATGCGTCATATTGTAAGTAACCCATTAATGCACTGATTACGTAATTCTTAATTCTTTCAATAAATGATATTTTTTATGGATATATGACTTCGAAAAATGTCGGACGTCCGTACTATTTTTCAACCCCTACAGGTCAGTAGGGGTTGAAAAAAATAGAAAATTTTTGAGCGCCTATACGTCATTAAATTGTGGTTAGTAAATAAACGAAAAAAGCCAAATGCACCAGGCTATTATTTTTTTTTTTATCCACTACAAGCTAGCCCTTGACTACGATCTCACCTGATGATAAGTGATGATGCAGTCTAAGATGGTAGCGGGCTTATCTGTAAGGGGCATGGCAGTTACATTAAACCCATACCCCTTCGGTTTCTACACGGCATCGTACCGGAACGCTAAATCGCTTGGCGGCACGTCTTTGCCGGTAGGGTGGTAACTAGCCACGGCCGAAGCCTCCCACCAGGCCAGACCAGGGAAAATTCAGAAATTATAAATTCCCAAATTGACCCTGCCGGGGATCGAACCCAGGCCCTCCGCACGTTAAGGCAACAGCGCTACACACTGCGCCACGGAGGTCGTTAAAAATCAGTCAGACTGGACAATTAACACTGGTTATTTGACAATTATTTATATAAATTACTTTTTATTGATAATTATATAGAGGATCTCCCAAAGCTCGTAATATCCACGCCCCCTAGGTATTGGTTTTATGTTTGTCTTCAAGCTATTCATTGAAGTAAAAAAGTATTAAAAAAAATTGAATGACGTCACAGTTCAGTATTTTAAACAACATCCAATACTAAGCGCCGGCATTGACGTTCGAAAAAAAGTTGCTGATTTGACTTGTTGTCAAATACCGAATTAGTATTTTTATGTCCTATTAGGTGATGACCGCGACTTCGTCGGCATGGATTGATGGTTTTTATATCCCGCGGGAACTCATCAATTTTCCGGGATGAAAAGTAGCCTATGTCCTTCCCCGGGATATAAACTATCCCTGCAAAAGCGTAGCAGACAGACACACACTTTCGCATTTATAATATTAGTATGGATTTCATGTGTTTAGGTATGGCACTTCTCTTGTACCCGTTATGTAAACACGTTGCTACGAAATCATATTGGCATATACAGGCCGAAGTAGCACTTCGTCAATGTAAGCATCCACATCCAGAACACGCAAGTTATGCGGAGGCACGGCGTAGTCGGTTTGACGTCATGCGAGCTCAGGTATTGTTTACACCTAGCGAGTGTATGTCTACTCTACATCTATACTTTTTTCATGTTGTGGGACGTGTAGGTGATACCTAATATGAGCTCATCTATAACATTAGGAAAATCTAATGAACGACCTCCCTGGCGCAGTGGTGGTGGTCTCATAAGTGGGAGGTTTTTTTTTTTTTTTATTGCGTGATAGACTTGCGCTTGACGACAATCATGCTTAGTGCAAAGCAATGATGAGGTCTAGGTTGGAACGCGCTTGCCTAGAAGATGCCTATTCACTCTTGCCTTGAAGGTACTTAAGTTATAAGTGGCAGGAAACACGTGCGCTGGGAGGGTGTTCCACACCCTAGCGGTTCGTATCAGAAACGTGGAGCAAAAACGCTTCGTGCGAGCAAATTGGACGTCAACCACATAAGGGTGCCAACGCTCACGGTTTCTCGCTGTTCTGTGGTAGAACGGAGAAGGAGGAACAAGGTTATGAAGTTCCAGAGCACACTCGCCATGGTATATCCGATAAAAAACCGATAAGCAGGCGACATTGCGTCGGTGTTGTAGATTGTAGGTAGGTATTGTATTATTGTATTATTTGTAGGTCCCAGATTCGATCCCCGGCATGGTCAATTCACGAATTTCTAATGTGTGCATTTTCTCAAGTCGTGAATGCTGTGTAGAAACCGATTTATGAGCTTAATATAACTGCCATACACAACAAGTAATGTAAGTTGCGTAAAACCTACCTACCAGGTAACAAACGCAAAGTACACCTACCTAACAGGGCGTACAAAAAACTTCCTTCGTCCAACCGTTGTAAGTTCTAAAAACTTCGGTATCGCAATGCAGACTTGCACTTGCATGGATAGGGAACTTAGAGCTTACAGTAGGTAATTGTATCCATTCTGTGTATAGCCAACAAACATATTTGATCCGGTGACAGCGTCGCTAGTATCTACGAAAAATAAAATAAAAACTAAAACTAAACAGGCATAAATATTAGTTCCAATTTTGCCCACCGGGTCAGATAAGTTACTGATAAGTAACTTATATATAGATAAGTACTGTAATAGAGTCGATTAGCGATTAGCGCTAATACTGATCAATCAACGCATGGATCGCGCTGAAATTTGTAATAGAGACAGCTAAATCCGCTAAAAAAAGATTTTTCAAAACTCAACCCCTGAAGGGGTAAAATAGGGGTTTAAAATTGGTATAGTCCACGCGGATGAAGTCGCGGGTAAGTACTGTGTATACAAAATATAAGGTTCATGGAAATAACAATTTTCATTTAGCAAAGCTATTGAATAGCATAACGGTAAAAGGGCTACGCGAAATCAGAAAGGTGAAAGGAACCACACCCTCTGGGCTGGAGTGCCGCACCTTTGCTTCTAGTACTGCTGAGCACAATCAAATTAAAAAGCTTTTGCTACGAAAAGTAGATCAAGAATTGCTACAAGTAAAAGTCCAATAAACTTACTATATTAGGCAGGCAACCTTCGAGGAAAAAGAGATAGATATGAAAGTCCATATCTATATCTTTCCACAAAGGTTGCTTTGTAGAGATCTCTCGTAGTAATATGGCCGCCTTTACACCCTAACAAGTCGTTACTGACATGATTTGTATATCATAAAGTGTATAAATAAAGAGTTTTTATTAACCTACTCATATCTTCATGATATTGGGACTTCAATCTTTATGATGTTGGGATAGATGTCCACCACTTAAATCTTAAAAGTCCACCGAAGGGGTATGGGTTTAATATACCTAAGTGCCATGCCCCTAACAGGTTATCCCGCTACCATCTTAGACTGCATCATCACTTACCATCAGGTGAGATCGTAGTCAAGGGCTTTGTAGTGGATTAAAAAAAAATATCTTCGTAGGTTTAGGTTAAAAAATAAGTTCAAAAACTTAAACCCGACTACTGAAAAATCACGCTCTAAAAATTATGAAACAAGAAAATATTCTCATTGCTATGTACAAACTATTCAATATTTATCGTCAAATATTTATACAACTTACACGTAATATATTTATCCACTACAAGTTGGCCCTTCACTGCGATCTCACCTGATGGTAAGTGATGATGCAGTCTAAAATGGTGGCGGGCTAACCTGTTAGGTGCATGGCAGTTATATTAAATCCATACCCCTATTTGGTTTCTACACGGCATGGCACGTTAAAGCTAAATCGCTTGGCGGCACGTATTTGCCGGTAGGGGGGTAACTAGCCATGACCGCAGCCTACCACTAGGCCAGACCAGGGAAAATTCGGAAATAATAAATTACAAAATTGACCCTGCCGGGGATCGAACTGGGATCTCCGCACGTTAAGACAAAGCGCTACACACTGCGCCACGGAGGTCGTCCAATTTAATGTATTCAATTTATTAGTGATGTTCAGACGATATCCGTGGTTCTAAGCAAGGTTTCTACATAATTTTCTCAAACGTGAGCGAAATCTCCCAATCCGCACTGTGCCAGTGTAGTGGACTATGTGTACGGACCTTTTCATTCTAAGAGGAGACTCTTTCTCAGCAGTGGGCTGAGGATGGGTTGATGACACCTACACCCGCTATATGTTATATGGAAAATCTTGCGTTAGAAACTGCCTCGTTGGGTACTCTAGTAGTTAGCATGTTCGACTGCGGCCGACGAGCCCGGGTTTGAGTCCCGGGTCGGGCCATAATTAAGTATTGGGCTTTTCTGACTAGAAATTCTGAGTACTAGCCCGGAGTTAGGAAGTTGGAGGTGTTTCACTCCCGTGCCTCGAAGAGCACGTTAAGCCGTCGGTCCCGGTTATTATAACTAACATAATAATATGGACTTGAAAGTCCGCCAACCTGCATTGGAGCAGCGTGGTGGATCTAAGCTCTAAGAGACCCCTCTTATGAGTGAGGTAATATTTTTGGTTGGAACCAAATCCTATTTGAAATCGGTTAACATAGTCCGGTGTTTTTTTTCATTGGCACATTATCATAACCTATAGGAAAGATAAGATTAGTCGGATATTGTAATTGATGGAAATTTTGATAAATAAAAGTGTCATTTATTAATAAGTATACTCATATATATCAAATTTGATATTTGTGTTAACTATTTTATCTCTCTATTTAAGCTCTAATTCCCTCTCTAAGAGAGTGGAGGCCTGTGCCCAGCATTGGGACGTTAATGGGCTGTAGGGCAAATTGAATAAATTGAAATTGCCGGAACTTAGTCTAAATAACTTGAGTAGGCACATATGTAGTTTCATACAGTTAAGGTCTTCGTACAAAAGCTCAAAGCTTCTGTGCCATGTTTCAGCAAATATTTAAGGAATCTGTTGCCCCAGCGTATATTCATGTACTCCTAGTAACCACATAGGTACAAACCTCGACAAAGGTATACGGACTATGGATAATTTATCTTCTAACTAGAAAGCAAAGTCGCCATTTGCATTATGACATTTATGATGTAATTTGCCATACTGAATAAACTAGAAGTTTAATTCGCTATAATCCGCCACAGTAGACAAATCTATGTGGTACAGTGCGTGTCTTTCACCAACAACACGCGACACCCACCACCCAGTAATTCTTACTTCTTTACAATCGTGCATTGTCGAGTCAATATCTCCTGAAGATGCTTCGGTGTCGGAGTGAAACGTACGTTGAGAGTGGTTTGGAGGATTTGTGTGGTGTGGTGCTGTGCCGAATTACTGGGTGGTGGGTGTCGCGTGTTGTTGGTGAAAGACACGCACTGTACCACATAGATTTGTCTACTGTGGCGGATTATAGGGAATTAAACTTCTAGTTTATTTAATATCACGGACTTCCGCTAAGTAACGCCTGCTTCTATTCTGTATATGGTCTGGTAAACTTAGCTGGCCCGGTGACATCGTCGCTAGTAGCCTATATAAAATAAAATTTATAAAAAGTGAGTGAGTAAAATATCAAATTGTCTTTTTACTAATCATTTTGAACGTGTTCATTAATACTTGTATATTTGGCAATGATAATCACCTTTTATCAATACTAATCTGATTTTATTTTAGTTTTAATTTAACACCGACGAAAATATATAAATCATTTTATTAATGTCTGTTTTACAGGCTTTTGTGATAAAAATTAAGCTCTAACATCTGCCTTGAAAGATTTATTTCCGGAACATGACACAAAGTACACTCCTACAATATTTCAAAGTGAAAAGATAAAAAAG
Organism: Erebia aethiops; assembly: GCA_923060345.2. Lineage (NCBI taxonomy): Eukaryota > Metazoa > Arthropoda > Insecta > Lepidoptera > Nymphalidae > Erebia > Erebia aethiops. Next base: position 26,002,201 of record OV281084.1, on the reverse strand, counting down.
AAGATCCACCTCGACACCATTTTATTTCGTCTATAAGTGTCATGCCTAATTAATTAGTAAAGTGCTCTGCATTATTATTACTCAGACCGCTGAACGGATCTGGATGAAATTTGGTACAGAGATAGATTATAGTCTGGAATAACAACCCAGGCTTTTTTATTCCGGTAAATTAAATATTTCTTGATCCTCAATCCACGCGGGCGAAGAGGAAGAGGAATCCTCCCGGCGGTTTCTCCATACAAAAACATTTGTCTGTTTCCTCCGTAGATAATTACAATAGCGAAAATATTCTTGCACCATAAAATCCACATGTATCCGTGCCATGCGCCTATGTTTTCGATAAATTAATAATTTTAAGAAAATAGAACCCTCAAAAATTTTAATAAATGGCCCAGTTTTAGCGCCCTCATCAGACATCCCGCAAATAAATTTAACGAATTTAATCAAAAACAGAAAAAATATTCTTTGAAAACAAAAAAAATCGGTTCAGTTTTAGAGGAGGTAACAGAAAAATACGAGAGTAAGAATTCGACTGTTTTTCGTAGGTATTTTAGGTCCAAGCTGCAGTTGTCTCTATCGGGTGTTATGGAATTATATTCTAGGAGAGGCAATATAATTGTTCAATACCTAAACCTATACCTATTCCCAAAGTTTCCCGTACATGCCATATCCTCATAGATTAAAAATCCACACATTGACATACCTACATGCCTACTTGACTCATTATGTCGATCAAAATACATTAATATTAACGATACATTAAGTAACGTAATACATTATTTATTTATCATCCTTGAAAGCTCTTCCAACGGCAGGATCAAACGGTTAGCTTATGCAAGATTTCCGGTGTAAGTAATGTAATTTATGGTCACGATAGATTGCTACGCTAATCGAAGTGTAGGGATCGAAGATGGATGAGGTAATAAACAACCTTGAACTTAAATTGAATAAGGATGTTTGCTGTTTGAAGTAAATATTGATTTGTGTATCTGTAGAGCTTAGATCAACGTAATGTACTATCATGTCTAGATGCTATTAGGATGACAGATTAGCTTTATATCCTTTTCTTCCAAGTGACGGTAATCATAAGAGGAAAAGGTATTAAACCTATTTTTATTACCCTAATAGCATGTGGATTGGGTTAGAGAGTGTTGTCAGAGGATTCTCAAAAAACCTAAATTCTCAATCTACACCTTTTAATATAGCTTTTCGAACATATCTATTATGTTGTTATTCAGTTAAAGAGCATATTGGAAAAAGGTGGATACGAATCATCCTAAAACTAGGTATTTTCTTAAAAATATAAGCTCGAGAGACGAGTGATAATAATGTTATTATGTGAAATAGTGTGTGATTGCTATTAAAAACACAATTTTCTTGTTTTAAGGATTCCTTAGTCATTAAGGAACCCTTATGTCGTCCCTTATACGCGATGTCCATCCGAGGCTTAAGCTTAGCTGTTACTTGAAAGCTGTAAATTGGCAAAGATATATCAATCAATCAATTTTTTTAGCGTACCTGCCCTACGCGAAAGAAAGTAGATGTCGATAGAATCGCGATGTTTTTTTTTCTCGCCTATCCTAGTGTGGGATATACGAGATCAATCATTAGATAGTTCATTTAAAAATATTGTGGGTGTGGAAATACTATTTTTTGATTTAGGGATCCGTTTCCGAAATGTTTTGCTTTAAAGTGCTAATTTTTCGTTATAGTCAATAGTTTGTGTCTGTCCCCCCCTGCAACATATGAAATAACAACATATGAAAGCATTTTTCACGTATGAAAAAACAACCGATTGGTTGTTTTTTCATACGTGAAAAAAATCATGTTAAAAGGAAAACTATCAGAGCTAAGTAGGTTTTACAAGTTAACGAGTAATCTAGCTATAGCCGTCCAATGTTAAGTAAACTATAGGAAATGTCAAACATGACCTTTACCACTACAAGTCCACTACAAAAAGGAACACATTAGTATAAATTAAATTCTCCAATCCTTTTTCTTTCATGTTAACTCCAGAATAAACTTAACAAAAAAGTGACAGCATCAAAAAAATAACTAAATCAGTTTAGGCAATGTTGTGCCGTAACCGGCCTAAATTTCAGTTATTAATATTTTGGTCGGTGTTAAAACTAAAATAAAATCGTATTAGTATTATTAATAGGTGCATCATCGCTGCCAAAAATACAAGTATTTATGAACACGTTCATAATATCGTTGTTTACGACTTCCTTCTCAAAACAGCACTGGTACAAATAACATTGAATTCATATAAACGATCTGTGCTCTTATATCAATCAATCCCATCTCTCCTCGAGTCCCCTATCCATTCAATATAGCCCGTATAGAGCACCAAAAACCAATCTGAAAATTCAATTAACTTAATAACACCATTCATTTCATACCTTCTGATTGTACGTCGATAACAACCACACAGATAACGTTTTAATATCGTTATTTTTTACACAGGTAATAATGCGTCCGAAAAAGTATTTATTTTTAATTTTTATTTAACATCAATTGGACAACACTGGCACTGCAGAACTTTTTTCACCGCGGCCTGAAACGTTCGAATTAAGAATGTTAAAGTTCGTAGTTCGAACGCGAGTACGAACGCGTCCGTTCAGTAAGACAGTCGCCGCTGAATGAATCGCGCACCTGTGGCATTGCTTGAACGGAAACTAAAACTGAAAGCCTGAATACATACAATGCGCAACGTATTCCATGGTAGAGCGTCACATTGATGTGTCTAGGAGTTCAACATAGTATGGTTATTGAGCCAGCATCTACCTGCTGTGTTAAAGCCGGCGATGCTTTGGTGGTTCCTCTGGTGCTGCTAATGTTCATGATCGGTGGTAATCACTAACATCACGTCTGCTCGTTTGCCTGCTACACAGATACAAAAATAAATACATGCTTTGTATCTTTCAGTACAATCACACTGGATATATTTCACAACTAGGCGATACTCTCCTGAAATGGCTGACATGGACCCCTACTGAAAATCTGCGTTGCGGTATGATAGGTATGTATACCTATAAAACCATGAAGAGGTGGCCCATTAACGACACTTAAAATAGTTAAGGTACCTATCTACATATAGACCGTACGTTAGGTAATTATTTTTTAAGATAAGTTTGTTTTTGATCAATAATGATTTTAACTAGATGGCACCCGTGACTTCGTCCGCGTGAATTAAGGTTTTTTGTTTCCCGCGGGAACTCTTGAATTTTCCGGGACAAAAAGGGGCCTATGTCCTTACCCGGGAACCTATCCTTGCACCAAATTTAATCAATCCGGTTGAACAGATGGGCCGTGAAAGTGTAGCAGACAGACAGACACACTTTTGCATTTATAACGTTAATAATTAATAAGTATAGATTATACTCCCACTTCGTCCGCATGGATTTTATAGGTTTTCTGAAAAATCTCATGGGAACAATTAAATTTCCTCTAAAGTGGCCCAATGCGTCGGAGTAACTATATGTATGGACTTTAATATCATACACAATATACTTATACGAAGTATTATTATCATCGATATTATGTGTATTGTATTAATGTTTTGTATCATCGATATTGTGTGTAAGGGTACGGGCCCTTTCATAGAAAAAAATTGGGCGTCCGACCCGTAGAGCGCGCTCCACACCTGTATAAACCTATCCTTGTCCCCGCCATAGCGCTGTCTCGCTTTTCAGACTAGATGGCGTTAGTAAAATAAGTTCACATTCTTTGTTTGACAGGGCCCGTCTATATAAATTAAGGTCGTTGATATTATAGGTGGGATTTTCTCTCTAAGTACGAGTTTGACGACTTGTGAGAATCGCATGGATCTTCATCAAGAGTTCTCGAGGAAAAATACTTTGATACTTTAGCTTAAAGGGCGACATCAAACAAATTGAGTGGTTCTTTGTAAGAAAGTTACTCAAGGAGGTGCGTGTACAAAAGTCAAGTACCTATGTACTAAAATGTTCTTATTTCTACGCGGAAACATCCATGTTTTCTATGTTTTTCATTTCGGGCAAAAACATACCAAGTACGGAAACACATAACACATACGCACGAAAGGTCGGTGTTGTTTGTGAAACATGTTTTGATGTGTCGCATAGGTCTGTGCGGCTCTTCTTGGCAGACTTTTTGCTAGCCAGACAATATTTTTTGGTGGAAAGTGTATTTTGATTTGACGATATTCCACAATAATTAATCGAAAATGTGTAATAATTAATAATAATCGAAAAGGCCTATGTCCAGCATTGGATGCATACAGGCTGATGGATGGATGGATGATGGATGTGTAATAATTAATCTGATACGTTTTAACAACTTACAACCCATCTATTGAACTGATTCTAACGAAACTGATTTGGACAGAGAGGTTACATCTCATTAGGGGCTGTTGATTTTTTTTATACGTGAATATAACTGAAAGAGAAGACCTTTGATTGAAGAGATATTTATATTCCAAAAGAGATTGGATTTTAAAAACATATACCTATCAACGCGGACGAAGTCGGTATAATCTACTAAGTAGGTATAAATAAATATAATAAATACGTAAATGTGTCTGTCTGACTCCCTGCTACAATATCTTCAGCCCATATTTTCAACAGATTTTTACCAAGTACGAAGGTTGCATCCCGGTTGCATCCCGGGAAGGACATAAGGCTACTTTCTATTCCAACATTAAGGAGGAATCAAAAATCCTTAATCCACGCAGACGAAACCGTGGGCATATTCTAGCAAAACTTATTTCCTCCACGGACGGCGCCGAAGTGTCACTACTAAATCCCTGAGAGGATTTGGAAATGACGAGGGTGTGATTTTTTCATCATAAATGTCATAAAATAGATTAGGAGATACGACTTGACACTCCGGTATTACACCTGTTTAGCTCTCAGGACAGCAGGCAAAAAAACACCTAAATAGTAATTTATTTACTTATTTATTTGTTTAAATCAGGCAACTAGCCCCATAGAAATATAAACATAATATAACATACAAAATCTTAAAATAAAATAAATACATATGAAAATATTATAAAACTGTAGGGATTCTTGATCTGGCTTCCCTGAAGCAACAAAAATATGACCTCAGGCCAATGACCTTCTATACACATGGACAAATCGTGGCATACAAAAACAGAGCCCAAACATGGCACACGCTTCTAATTCACCCTATTTTGCTTCGACTACTCCATCTATACATTGCCGCTGACATTCAAGTCCTGTAAACTGACCTCTGTGTTTAAGCCGCAATGTAAATCGATTAATCAGTCGAAGCTTCATAAGGTGATTTTAGAAGCAGACTGGAACAAAAAGGGAATGGAGTAGTGTAGCGCTATTAATTTTTGTTATTTCTGAGAGATTTTTCATTTTTGTAAATATGAAACTATTATATTAGCCCAGTCGAATTAGATCAAAAGAGTGGCTGACACGGAAAAATTTTGGTACTTATCAATTTTTCTAGGATCGATATTTTTCGATTTAGATCCGAAAAGAGAGGAGAATTTCTGTTTATTGAATAATTCGTTTATTTTCAATTTTACACGAAAAATGGTTATAACCAAAGTTATTTGAAATTAAATTTCCTACAATTTTAGTCCTTATCAATTTTTCCCTAGGATCGCGATATTTTTAGATTTAGATCCGAAAAGAGCGGAGAATTTTTGTTTATTGAATAACTTGTGATCTCGTGTACAGGAAATCTAAAAGAACAGCCATTACAGATTGCGCAACCTACCCTATGTAATTTATATTTGATCGAGTAAAGATAAAAAATATTACCTTCGAGGCATGTAATATGTTTTTTCTTTAGGCGCCTTATACCACTGTCATACTGTTTCCAGGTACACTTTAAAGAAATAGGAATCACAGCTGTGTCGATATCTGGATATCGACACAGCTGTGATTCCTATTTCTTTTCCCATTTCCTATTTCCAGCTGTGATTCCTATTTCGAGCGCTCGAAATCGAGCCTAGAGCGTAGTGCTCGTATATGCGTACCTACAGATATATAGTGTAGTGTGGCGAGTTTTATACCTACAGTTGGTTGCGGCCTGATTGTTTAAAGGCCCTTAATTGGGAAAACTTGCAAGATAGTGAAAAAAATGTGATAACAATAATTGCCAATAGATTTTACATGGAACAAAAAAAAGCTACTCCACAGTTTTGTTTTTCTGACTTTAATGACGCGCCCTTCCATCTGTCTCTTTCCGATGTGCGTGAGAGAAAGGAATGGGAACATTGTAAATAATTTTAAATATTTCTTGTGTTTTCAATAGTTTTACTACGTATTTTACACTTTTTTGCATATTATCTTACGTAAATAAAATTAACTTATCGATTGTACGTCACACCATCTTTTTTCTGCGTCGTTAATGTATTATTTCGGCACTTTTTGAACGCGCACTTAGGCATCCTGACAGCTTCGCAGTGAACATGCGACTAATGAAAAAAGTGTGCTTACAACGAGTTTAAGCACACTTACTTGGTCCCATGTTATGCGCGCCAGTGCGATGTCCTTGTAGAAGGTCATTGCCTCAGGCCAAAAGTCTGAGCTGAGGAATACGTCTTTGCACGAAGCCGGAACAGTAAGGACATACGAGCTGAAGTAGGTTGTCCTACTGGACTTCAGTTTGTCCAGAGTCAGCTGCACTTAGTCATCTGCGAACAACCAGATCCTCGCCATCCAATACACCTTTCTTCTGTTATCAGATGGATGGAGGTCGTTCTTTAGTTGTCATCCATCCATCCATCCATCAGCCTGTATGCATCCACTGCTGGACATAGGCCTTTTCGAGAGCGCGCCACAAAACACAATCCTCCGCCTTCCTCATCCACCCGCTTCCCGCCACCTTCTTTAGTTCATCGGACCAGCGAGTTGGAGGTCGTGTTCTTTAGTCGTATCTCGTACTTTAAAAACATGTTTAGAAGTTGACGACCTCCCAGGCGCAGTGTTAAGCGCTGAAGTGAGATTTGGGAATTTATAATTTCTGATTTTCCCTGGTCTGGGAGTGTTGAGCGCTGTTGTCTTAACAGGTTCGATTCCCGGCTGGGTCAATTTGGAAATTTATAATTTCTGAATTTCACTGTGATTTCTACCCTGTCCCCACTACCAAAGTTTAACTGGAAGAGAATACCTCTAGGTGTTAAGTTCGCCTTTGTGCATTGTAATGTATTTAAATGCAATAAACAATTTAAAACAAACAAACAAAGAGTTAAAACGAGATAAATTCTTTCTATAAGTGGATTCTGAATGCATAAAAGTATTCTTTGTAAATCTCAGCATTATATTTACTGGCTCAGCTTTGATCAAATCTCTCCTTCAGGATTCTATAGAGCTTGATGCGAATTTTATCCTTTATTTATGATTTTTAGTTGCTTGGTTTACCAAGAATACAGGAGTATTCTTGGTAAACCAAGTAAAGAAAAATAAAGTCATAATTCTATCATAGAAATTTAAATAAAACATTTGATACAAAACTTTTATACCTACTAGGTACCGGCTATTTACTTCATAAAAAAGTTTCGCTTGCGGAAATGAAACGGAAAGCTTTTGTGTGAGAGTAGGTACGTAAGAGTACAGACTACAGAGACTGGGTAAATTAACTTGTTCCGCTGCAAGCGCAGGCTTCCTTTTTACGATAACTGTGTAAAATGGAAAAGTTGATGCCCGTGATTTCGTCCTCACAGATTCCGGTTTTCCCGTGGATACTCTTTGATTTTCCAGAATAAATGTCCTTCCCCGGGATGCCTAAGTATCTCTGTAACTTATCATCAATATCGGATAAGCAGATGGGCCGTGAAAGTGTAGCAGACATAAATAATAATAACTTAATTAGTCTAGAACACGTCTCTGCTCCGCTCCGCTTAAGTGGAAATGCAGCCTTAAGATCTAGCCCCACTATAGAGACGCGGCGCGGCACGTAGCGGCAAGTATTCTTTCTATGAGGTTGTATGTAGCTGGGCCCACTGAAGTGACGCGTCACGGAGAAGTATCTACTGCGCGACGCGACCCCGAACAATCTCATACAAATAATATTTACCGCTACGTGCCGCGCCGCTCCGTGCATCTCAAGTGGGGCTTGACCTTTATAGCATCGGTAATTCCAGAAGTTTATTGGTAGTTGTAACAACTTGTTACAATATTAGTATGTTACATTATGTTACATTATTATACAAATATTAGTAGGTATCGATGCTTGTTACTAACAAGCATCTATACTAATATTACAAATGCGAAAGTTTGGATGGATGGATGGATGTTCGTTACTCAATCACGCCACAACAGCTCAAAAGGATCTGGATGAAATTTGGCACACAGATAGATTATAGTCTGGAATAACACATTGGCTACTTTGTATCCCCGAAAAATGAAAGATTTCCCACGTAAACCAAAAAAATTTCAATCCACACGGATGAAAACACAGGTATCAGCTAGTTTTAAATAAGTATATTACGCAATTTTTGAACAACATTTTTCTGTCGTTTGTCTATGTTTTCCACGATTTTAATCTTATATTTTACCATAATAAATGCAAATGTTTTGCTTACTAAATCTGGCTCCAGCGCTGGCTTGCATAAAATTAAGTGTGCATTTAATCTGGTCTCAGGATTAATTCACACGGGACGTATTATAAACTCAGGAAACATAGAGAAACAAACAAAATAAGAAAGAAGCGCAAACGTTTATTTCTAAACACAAACAAATAATTTATTTTGTTTTCTTTATTGCAAAATAAAAGAACCAGAAAATTTGTTAAATAAATGAGAGACAAATATTTGTCTCCGCTGAAGTGTTTGAACCAGTTATACAATAGAATAGAATAGCCTTTATATTTTTGGCAGAATATGATAATAACTTATGTTTGTTTATAAGGAAAATCTTAGTAAATAATTAGTAGTAAATTGAGAATAGTAAACTAAACTTATGACTTAATGATGTAAGAGTATAACGAAACTAGAATAAAATAATAATAATAATATACCTACTTGAGTATTTCCATGATGCTATTTGACTAAGCCGGCTAAAGTGCGTAATTAATATTTTTGTTTCTCAGATCAACTAGGTATTTAATGTTGTAGTCGTTAGAATGCATATTACCTATACCAAATAAAATTGATAACCGTGCGTTTACAATCGTGCATTGTTGAGTTAACACCTGTTGAGGTGTCGGTGTGAAACGTATGTTGAGAGTAATTTGGAAGAATTCTGTGTTGTTGGGGCGGTGGGAATCGCTGGCTTATGGCTGCAAGCTACACGTTGTACTCGTACCACATAAAGTCTGTTTTGCATAAAGCGGATTATAACTTTTCTTTGGATTGGATATTGTTCTTTGACTACCCTGGACTTCCGCAAAGTACTAACGCCTGCTTCCAATATTTATAATATTAGTATGAAATAGGTACTCATACACAAAGTGATACTAGGTTGTAGCGCGCGATTATCGCTATCTATCGAGGTCAGCGCGGGGCCCAACCCAGCGCCGCGGCCGCAGAACCGCGGGAGTAATATCCGTGCATTACCTACTTCCCGAACTAGCGGAATCGTGTTCGGTGTGCAACTGCCTAACAAAACAGCTATGCTATTTGTTACCTTTGAGTTTAATATCTATTCTTATATTATTGCTAGACTAGGTAATACCCGCGACTTAATACGCATAGATTTAGCATTTAATTATTCATTTTCTAGAACAAAAAAAAAGGCTATAGCCCTTCTTCTGTAACAAATTTTATCAAAATCGGCTGAAACGATAGGCCATTGCAACGTAGCATACAGACACTCTCGCTGTATTTTTTATAATGATAGCGTGGAATTAGTAGTATTTCTATTGACTAGAAAGTTCTCAAGACGTCTACAATATTCATAAGTACTCATACCCAAATGCTAGGTTGTAGCGCGCGATCTATCGAGGTCAGCGCGGGGCCCGACCCAGCGCCGCAGCACCGCGGGGGTAATATCCGTGCATTACCTACTTCCCGAACTATCGGAATCGTGTTCCGTATGCAACTTGCTAACAAAACAGCTCTGCTATTGTTATCTAAGAGTTGCATACTGATACTATAACAATGATTTTTTAATCATGAAGGAATTCTTTGATTTTCCGGAACAAAAATTGGCTGTCCGTCTGCAAGATGTACCAAATCTAACTCTTTATCAAATTTTGTTAAAATTGGTTTAAAAGATGTGTCGTGTAAAGGTAACAGAGTAGACACACTGACAGGCAGACGAACGGGGTGATAATCAGACGGATGGACCGACTGACACATTTTCGCATTTATAATAATATTTTACTAGTATGGAAGCATGTATGTCGTTAACAATAAGTTGGCGGTTGGATACAAAATATCCTAGGTTGTACCTCACGTTTATCACCACGTTTATCACTATCTATCAAAATCGGTGTCACTCGGGATGATGTAAGGATTCTAACGATACCCCATACATCCAATTCTGTTCAGGTATAAAGTTATGGTGGAATAAAAAAACATACATATACATGAACCCTGGAAACATTACACTCCTTTTTTCAGTAGTCGTGTAAATAATTACCACCCCCGGGAAGTTATGAATCTCTCTTCCATATTTTGTTGAAATCGATTAAACAGATAGCTATAAAAAGGTAACCGAGTATAGATGGAAAAGCAGCCAGACAAACTAATGGACGGCCGGCGTATGAAATAGGCGTTGGAAGCTTACATGAAGTTTCTAAGTTTTTGAAGTTAAAAACTTGGAAATCGGTATTGAGGTTATTAGTTTTAAATTATTATAAACTGTATAATCAATTTTACGAAAATCATTCACAATTACACGCGGGTGAAATGGGGGTTGGAAATTTGTATGAAAGTCCTATGTTTTTTTTGTTACAGACTTGGGTTTTAGGTTACTAGTTTTAATTAATAAATACCTGCTTATGCTATATAAACCCTCTTACGAGAGGCTTTTTGCAGTGGAAAATTTTCCAAATTTCACAGGAAATCAGAAATTGTACGCGACCTCTAGTAAACAGTGAAAAGCATTTATTTACGTAACAGTATCCAAGTAAAAGCTTTCTTTTGAAAAGCAATAATAGCTCCTCGTATCTATTGGGGTTAGCCTTCCGCACCCGACACAGCACGATAAATCACGGTGTAGGTAACCGGAAGTTTCAGCTAAACTATCGGTTGAATGTTACAATGGACGAGTAAGTATACCTATTATTAGGTTAATATCTTTGTTAGGAAGTGTGTTTGTTTGTTGGTTTTTCCTTCAATCACGCCGCAACAGAGCTACGGATCGACGTGATATTTGCATGGGTTATGGGTATAGTTGAGTACCTGACGGCACTTAGGTTAAATTTTATTCCAATTTTTTTTTGCACGCTGTGAAATTTAAAATGGCGCCCCAGGATAGCTTCTCCTCTCTCCCTTCATCCTCCTTTCAATGAAATTTAGACTCATATTATATTCAATGGCAACCCGGATGAAGTCGCAGGCATCAGCTACCTATATTTTTATACGACTGCCTGAAAAAAGGAGTATATTGTTTTCAGGGTTCATGTATGTATGTATGTGAGTTTGTATATTCCTCCATAACTTCTATACGCCTGAACCGATTTTGATAAATGAGGTTTCGTTAGAATCCCTAGCTTATTCCGGGTGACATAAGCTAGTAAAATTTAAAAAAAATTGATGGGGTGACCATGGTCCCGCATTAAAGACTAAAGTTGAAAAAAAAAATAAGATTAACTATATAATCATCATCTAGATAATATAAATGATGAGTAGATTCCAAAAATATATAACACTATAGTTCAATATCCAGTGATTCACAAAAAAATATCATATAAAAAATGTGAATAAGATTCCAAAGGTAATTCAATACGGGCTACGGCAGAACAGTCGTATTTTTTAATAATTTTAGTTATATTCACTTGTTATTTTCATATAAATTTTAATTCTCACCACCTGTAGGCCTGGCCCTTCTTCCCCCTCACGTTATTCCAGGTCTGTTCTTTTTTTTTTTTTATCCACTACAAGCTAGCCCTTGACTGCGATCACACCTGATGGTAAGTGATGATGCAGTCTAAGATGGTAGCGGGCTAACCTGTTAGGGGCATGGCAGTTATATTAAACCCACACCCCTTCGGTTTCTACACGGCATCGTACCGGAACGCTAAATCGCTTGGCGGCACGTCTTTGCCGTTAGGGTGGTAACTAGCCACGGCCGAAGCCTCCCACCAGGCCAGACCAGTGAAAATTCAGAAATTATAAATTCCTAAATTGACCCTGCCGGGGATCGAACCCGAGACCTCCGCACGTTAAGGCAACAGCGCTACACACTGCGCCACGGAGGTTGTCTAGGTTCTGCCACGTACCTGTAAATTATTGAACCAGCTTCAATCCTCTGTGTTCCCTCATGACTACAATATGTGGCTCTTCAAAGGGCATTGGCGGGGTTCCTCTGGTGCTGCAAATGTTCACGGGCGGTGGTTATCACTTAACATCAGGTGACACGCATGCTCGTTTGCTCGCTCTATATAAAAAACAAAATTTAACCGTGAATACGGTAAAGTTTAAGCAAAAGCCACCCATGCGAAGCCAAGCTGAGCCAGCTAGTTATGTAAAGCCATACTTGCATACTAATTACTTAATATTATAAATGCGAAAGTGTGTCTGTCTATCTGCTACCCTATAACAGCCCATCATTTCAACCCATTTCGTTGAAATTTGGTTTACAGGTAGGTTTCATCCCATCTAAGGACATATCCTTTAAGGATAAATAGCCTTTTTATTTCTAATCTCATGATATTTACAATTGTATATAACTACTTTTTAGATGAAATAAGTGTTAGTTGTGTTAGTGTTTGTCTTATTCTAGTTAGTATTGTTATTTGTTGCAGTATTTGTTGGTTTAAAAGTATGCTCCTGAAAAAAGCTTATTATACTGTTGAAGATTATGTAAATGATAGAGGAGCATGGATTTGATCGCTCCAGCAATGCTGGGGACAGCGGTTACTTATGTACACATTGATATAATAATTGTAAATGAATTATTTAAAACAAGCAACCACCGAGTTTCTTGCTGGTTCTTCTCGGTAGGAATGGCATTCCGAACCAGTGGTAGATTCACTTGACGATTCAAAAGTACTTGTAAAAGTTTATTTGAATAAAGAATATTTGATTTGATTTGATTTGATTTGATTTATCCCCGAAACATTAAGGAGTTACCCTGGGAACTCAACTACCGTCATCCAAGCCGACGAAGTCGCGGGCATAATCTAGTGAGTGAATCTTTAAAAAATGAGAGAATACGACATAAGCTTAGTATAAACTTTTATGCACAATGCAGTAGAGTGAACTTACGGGCGGACAATATACAGAGCTTAACTCAAGAAAGTTGCCTCCGTTTTAATATCCCACATGTTCCGGGCGAGTTGAATATTAAAAGTTATTCAGGACAAGATATTACCCGCGACTGCAACCGCATGGTTTAAGCTTTTAAAAATCTTGGAGGAACCTCTTTCCGGGGATAAAAAGTGGTTTATATCTCCAAGACTTCAACTATGCCCATGTATAATACCCAGCGGTTCTGAACATATATTAATTTAGCCTATAGCTCTGAAAGAGTCCTGTCAAAACGTCTTGTTCACTATTTATTTTTAGAACGCCGTTAAATTAATATTTCCTTCTAGACGATCTCCCTATAGCACAGTGTTTTTTAATATGTATAGCAGGCAAACGAGCAGGTGGGTCACCTGATGGTAAGTGATTACCGCCCCCCATGAACATTTGCAGCACCAGAGGAACCGCCAATGCGTTGCTGGCTTTTAAGATATTTGTTTATCCGCCCTTTGAAGAGCCCCATATTATAATCATGAGGGAACACAGAAGATTGAAGCTGGTTCTACAATTTGCGGGTAAGTTTTTTGGGTACAATTTGACGACCTCCGTGGCGCAGTGTGTAGCGCTGTTGCCTTAACGTGAGGAGGTCCCGGGTTCGATCCCCGGCAGGGTCAATTTAGGAATTTATAATTTCTGAATTTTCTCTGGTCTGGCCTGGTGGGAGGCTTCGGCCGTGGCTAGTTACCACCCTACCGGCAAAGACGTGCCGCCCAGCGATTTAGCGTTCCGGTACGACGCCGTGTAGAAACCGAAGGGGTGTGGGTTTAATATAACTGCCATGCCCCTAACAGGTTAGCCCGCTACCATCTTAGACTGCATCATCACTTACCATCAGGTGTGATCGCAGTCAAGGGCTGTCGCAGTCAAAAAAAAAGTGGCAGAAATGACCTGGAATAGCGGGTGGTGGTGGTGGGCTTTGTGTCTTATTGTAAAAAAAAGTGGAAAATACCAGGCTCGATATTATGGTCAGTTACGGGATAGGAAAGTATGGTACCTACACGGGGTATGGTAAATTTGGAAATTTTTAATTTCTGAATTTTCCCCGGTCTTGTCCGGCTGACATGCTGCCAAGCCATTTTGTGTTTCAGTATGTTTCCGTGTAGAAATCAATAAATTAGGGGTATAGGTTTCATAAATTACCATATTCCTATCAGTTTAGCCTCAAGTAGACAGTGGGGCTGATTCTGTAGTGCACAATCTCTAAACTAAACTAAAATTAGAGCATTACAAATATTGCTAACCCTTTCATAATACTTCCTACGGAAAGGGACAGAAATAGATTTAAAGCTGCCATTTTAGTTTAGTTTAGAGATTGTGTTATACAGAATCAGCCCTAGTACTTAATCAAGGGCTTACGTGTAGCAGCATAAATTCTCAAATTACATTGGAGCCTTATAAACTATAGAACGATAACAACTGCGTTAGTTTGAAACTGAGTTGCAGTTTCTAAGACCTGTAATTTGATACTTTTTTTTTAAATGTTTTTTTGTTTTAGAGTATGAAAATTGGAAAAGAGTCTTTGTTTCGTGTTTTTATACTCTGAAATGACTAACCATAGAGTGAACCATAGTTTAAAAATACTGATACTTGTTTTATTGTTTATATTATTGAGTTTAAAAAAAAAAGTAAAGGTTAAGTGAACTCTGTGTGTGTGTGTGTGATTTATTATAATCGAAACCTAACCAGTGTAATATCTTAACCTTCAGTCAGAACACTTCAATTGCTATAATCAGATCGCTTTGAACACTCTTCTGAACGTTCAGAGGAGAGGCAAAATAGTTTTTCGATAATGAATGCTGGCATTTGAAGCTCAATTTTAAACGGAAACGTTTTTTAGTTTCCCTTTTAAGGAAAATCTTAACCGTTAATGAGTTCTTAATGTAAGCTTGGGCATAGACCATTGAAGATAGTTATTAAGTACTAGATGATGCCCGCGACTTCGTTCGCGTTGATTAAGTCTTTTCGTATTCCCTCCTCCAATTTCCTATGTCCTTCCCCAGGGTACAACCTACACAAAATCTCAATCTCAAGTTGAAAAGATGGGCAGTAAAATCGTGTCAGACAGATGGACAGAGAGACATACAGACAGACACACTGTCCGCATTTATAATATAATATAAGTATGGAAATGAAATTTAATCGTCTTACCGTAATACCGTCGTACCTTGGAGAGTTTTTGTTGTAAGTTTGTGTAGCTTTTTGGGCATTCCTTTGAAACGGCTGACGAGATTTTTGCAATGCGGTTTAATTTAGGCGCAATCTAGGCTTCTATTCAGAAAAAAACGTTCGTAAGGAATTTTTGATACACGTAAAGCCGTCGGTCCTACGCCTGATCTCTCTCCGACCGTGCCAAATCATTCAGTTCAATTGGGCTTCTATAAGGTGCACCTATTTTTGCTTACACACTAATAATTGTACTTGCACTCACGCGCATGTCACTAATCTTTGTAGATATTGACCACCGTGGCTGAATTTCGGTCGGGAGGACAATAATAAAGGTATTACTTGCTTAAAATTGTTGAAAGAACAGCGTTTCTTCCCACATGAATTTGTAAGTTAGGTTATCAAAACTACTAAAGATAACTTTAGGTAGGTATATTCCTATTGTTAGAGACAATCCAGAGAAGGTATTTATTAGACACTTTTAATATATTTGTACTGTCATTTGGAACTTGCACGAGTAAATGGTTAAACGTGTAGAGGTTCCACGAGAGATTTAATGTAATTTTATAAAAGTTGGCTAAACTTAAAGATAATATTCATTTGATCCGGCCACGATTCCTATCGTTAAGCTCGAAATCGAACGAAAGTATTCAATAATCGCTGAGTCTGACGGCAGGAGACTGAATTACCATCGTTCAAACATTCGTATTTATACTTACTATTTTCAATATGGCGCCCGTATCCGTAGATTAAATCCAACATTGATTAAATCGAATGACATGAAACGAGTCAAATTGGCAGATATTATGATACTTCCTGTTTCATGAGATATAATGACAAACAGTAATAATGCTAACACTATGTTATTGTATTTAGCAATGCGGACATTTAAGTAATTTGTCATTTTAATCACTATAGTTATAATATCATAGTTACTTATTATACTTGTAGCTGTATACGGAATCTTTCAGCATACTCTGTTTACTTTAAATGATTTAAAATACACTGGGGCTGATTATGTAGTGCACAGTCTCTAAACTAAACTAAAATAAATTATTGCTAACTCTTTCATAATAGTCCCTTCAGAAAGGGACAAATTTAATATTTACATAATTCGTTTTAAAGCCGTTATTTTAGTTTAGAGATTGTGCACTACAGAATCGGACACACTGTGAATGTTAACTTGCGTGTATAGGTATATGTCACCGTAAGATTGTAAAATCCGTTAGATTATAATCTAACGGTTTCGATCCCGCTAGATTATAAACTTTCGAAAGATTGTGAACCGTTCAATGTTCTGAGTATTAATTTATGAATTTTTTTTTTTTTTTACGTTTTCTTGTCTCTTTCTTGTACAGTTCGCGCGCGAGTTGAATGCAGAGTAAATGTAAGTGTCACCATACATTTACTCTACATTCATCTCGCGCGCGAACTATAGGTTAGGTTAGGGTTTGACATGAATATTCAGGTAGTGCTGATGAATATTAGGTTCTATCGGGTTAATATACCTAATATATTACAATTTACCGAAAAATAACGCGTTAAATTGTAAACAGTATGTTACGGTTCACAATCTGTCGAAAGTTTATAATCTATCGAGATAAAAAACGTTATATTATAATCTAACGGTTTTTACAATCTTACGGTGACATAATATATGCTCGTACTTATAAAGTTTATTGATGTAAACCTTTAAATAAAAAAAAATGGCATTGAAGTTACCTCAAAGCCATTTTATGTGCACGCTTGAGAGACCTCAACTTTGAATCTCAAAGGAAATGCCAGCGCCGAGCCCGGGCTAGCTACTTAAAATTCTACTATGCATTGTTTAATGTTTAGCAATTGTGGTGCAGACGTTGCTGAATTGTGAAATATTAATATCGTGCATAGATACTAATATTATAAACTAGCTGATGCCAGCGACATCGTCTGCCTGGAATAAGTTTTTTAAATCTCACTGGAATTCCTTAATTTTCCGGGATTAAGCCTACGTCCATCGATATATATGTAGGTACTAGATGGGCCCTTTTATAGAATAAATTTGGGCGTCTGACTTGTGGTGCATGCCCATCACCCGTTTAAGCCTGTCCCTGTCCCCTCCATAGCGCTGTCCCGCTTTTCAAACTAGAATGCGTTGGTAAAATAAGTCCACATTCTTTGTTTGACAGGGCCGTCTATGAAAATTGAGGTCACTCTCCAGGTCACCCATGCAAAAATTCACGTCAAATCAACAAACAAACACACTCGCATTTATACTATAAGTATCATACCAGTCGCAATAGCGGTGAACCATCCTAAGGAAACCTGCATGCATGACGATCTCAGCCAGCGTTATGATGATAAAGAATGCAAGAAAGAGTACGAGCTATAAAAAATAAGCAATAAGAAGAAGAAGAAGATGCTGATTTCAGCAGAGCAAAAAAAACTTATTTTATAGCCTGTGGGTTTTTACCACTTCACTTGTATAAAATGCATTAAACTAATAGGTTATCCTGTAATTGAATCCCTACTTCAAAAATAAACGGTACACTATATCATCTTATAACAAATTACCCACACGCAATATTGGCCTGTTATACAGCGTACGTAGGGGTTATTATAGCCTGTATCGGCTCGCATCCAAGTGTATACCCAAAGGATTAATATACAAATTGGATTTGCGGAGTGCAGGTATGTAGCTCAGTAACCGGGGCGCATCTATTTTCAATTTACACCTTATTGATCGTATAACTAAAACGCTGCCTGATAAGAGTAGATACTGAAGCTAATTTTGTTGCACACAATCTCTAAAGTTAAATGACAGCATAATAAAATATTGCTAACCTTTTCTTAATCTATTTGCGGAAAGGGACAGAACTAGACGTAGAGATGACATTTTAGTTTAGATATTGTGTTATACTGAATAGGCATGATGACTGATTTTGAAAAATGGTCAGATTATGTTCGGAAGTATCTACTATTTCGGAAAAATATCTTATTTCAGCAGAAAAATAAAGTTTGGTAGATAATATTGGAATATGAAATTAAAATTTTAAAATTCACGCCTAAACCCTCCCCGGTGTCATGGCGTGGTTTGTGACGTCACTATTATTTTTACCAATGTACTCTGTGCAGTGTGCAGTAACCAACAGTGTGAAAAGCTCGAAAACAAACTATTGTGACGTCATTCGTTTCTTGGTGTTTTAACCAATATGGCGGATTGCTGTATTTTATAATTTTATTCTATCAAAATAAATAGCAATCTCACTCGAAATAGAAAAATAAATACGTTTTTTATAATCCATGAATCCTATTTCATTAGATAAATTCATAATTTCATCATGCCTATTGACCACTTTAGATCGCGACTTCTTCCGCGTGGATTAGGTATTTTTTTTTAATGAATGATGTGAAAGTGTGTCTTTCTGTCTGCTACGCTTTAAAGGCCCAAATTTTCAATCGATTTTAATGATTATTTTAGTATAAGGACAGTTTGTATTCCGGAGAATTACATAGGTTACTTTTTATCCCGGAAAATTAAAGTTCCCGCTGGAACCAAAAAACAATGTCGCGGGCATCATCTAGTTTAATAATGATCAGAAGGAAATAATATTTTGATTTTAACACAGGCGTCATCCCTATTCCTCATAATTCAAAGCAAAGCAACATTAAATAGTAGCTGCTCCTTAAACACAATCCCAATCTTGTATTTACATAAAGGAGAGTTAAAGACTAAAGAAATTCCTTCTTACAAAAGAAATCCATTTTCTATACATTTGTAATGAATCTAATATTATTAAGCTCAGGATAAAAAAGCCTTTTAAGGTAAAGCTAGGAAATGAGCGGATATTCATAGGATTTATAAATTATTATGCTCGATAAACGTGGCATAAGATGCTATAATTTAATGACCTTAAATAATGCACATAGCTCCGAAAAATAAGCGTACCTAAGATACGACGCTCTGGAGGAGGCTGAAATCTTAAGTATTCTGTGGTACTAAGTACCACCATTATCACATTTATTTGATAAACTACCTATTATATATTCCTATGTCTTCGTCTGCGTGGAGTTAGGTTTAAAAAAAAACCCCGTCTTTTTAATTTTTCATGATATAAGTCGTCTTCAAAAATCATGATAACGCTCCCTAATATTCTCTTCATAGTATGTTGACGACCACTCTTGGGAATTTATAATTTCTGAACGGTCTCTGATCTGTTCTGCTTCGGCCGTTGCTTGTTGCCACCGATTTAGCGTTCGGGTACAATGCCGTGTATAAGCCCATAAGGGGTATTGGTTTAACATGACTCTCATACCCCAAACAGGTTAACCCGCTACCATCTTAGACTGCATCATCATTTACCACCAGGTGAGGTTGCAGTCAAGGGCTAACTTGTAGTAGATAAAAAAAAGACTAACATTCATTTATTTATTTATTTAATTTAAATATTTAGTACCTAACTTAAAAACTAAAAATTAAACATAAAAATTTAATGTATAGGAACAAATCAATTTTGACTGAATATCAACATCTATCATATCAGTAACGGTGAGTGTGTAAGGTAAGTGAAAATAGCTTTACAAACCGCTCACTTCATAGCCACACATTTGCACATCTTTAGCAGGAGTATGCAAAGTAGCGATAATGTCTTGGAATCGTTTTTCAAAGCGATCGCGATCTTCGAGGGCCATGAAGAGCGCGGATATTCATGAGCAATGTTTGAAATGATTCACTTACTCTTTACACTGGAAGAATAACGATAATCTTTGTTGTCATTATTTTCAGCAACTTTGAACCACTTTGACAACCTTTCTGACGCAATGACGCCCTCTGTGGGAGTGAAATAGGTTTGATTCCTAGCAATGGCGATCGACCAAGCTTTTAATCCATTACAAGCATTGATGTAGAATTTTTTTAGTACCTATACTAGATGTAGGATTAGCGCTTCAAAAATGTCCCCGACAAATTACAGCACAAATACGAAAGTGCTTTTATTTGCCACTAGTATGAGCCAACCTTAGCCAACATAACGACGCGTCAAAATGCTGCAGTGCTCATATAAAAAGTGTGCTAATATCCTTTGGCCAATGTTTGTGACAATGCGTCAAATATTGTAACAAACATTGACTGTTCTGGATAGACGGGATGCATGGAGTAGTGTTGGTGTTTTAAAAGTATTGTTGCTTAGTGATTCCCTGGTAATCCATTTCGTTATGCAGTAGAGTTGTTTAAGCCATCTAAAATATACAGATAACATTAATTATGTTCAAATTCATTTTGATAAAATTGATATTACTGGAAACACACATACCTTAGTTACATAAATACACATAAAATACATGGGTACATAAAGATATTATATACTTTACATAAATATTTAATAAAAAATGTAGTAAAAAATAATAAAAGCCGCAAAGGCTAAATCTGAATAAAGTTTACTTGGTACTTTTTAAGTTTACGTGTAATACGTCAATAAAACGTAGATTTTTAACCTTGATATTAATTTTAAAATGAAACTAAGTAAGGAAAATTTAATTTTAAGTTAAAATCTTACTTCTTAAACAAATGTTAGGAAGTTTAGTTTTAGTTTCCTCATGTTTTTAAACAGATACTTATGCATATCATAACATTGTATAGTTATAAATATTGATAGAAGAGGAGAGAGTACGCCATTTAAACCTACGTGGTTTTTCGCAGTGCTACCCACCAAAACTGTATCAATATTTATTTTGATAAATAAAACATACTGTACAAGTATAACACATAAGTGAGTTGCTGGGGCGCGTAAGCTAGTAATAAATATACACGACCACATACCACAACTTTAAAAAAATCAGCAACTCCATGTCTCCATTGTTCTATTTGAATTTCGTTCCATTGAATTTTTTGTTTTTGCCTTTTTACAAAGACATAAGGTCTTAAATATAAACATACTACATTCGTAATTCAACTTAAATACTAAGTTTTAAGGTTTATAATAAATTGACGTTGTTGATATTGACAATATGAAGCCAAGAGTTGCGTCTTGTTCCAAAATAGTGTAAAGGTATCAATTTGGCAACGTATGAAGTACCTTATTGCTTACACATTAAGTTTTATTTTAATAATAAATATTTTTGTACTTAAAAATTACTTTTTGTTTTGGATTGAAAGGTTATTCCTACCTTTTCTCTGATGACAGAACGTCTTAAAAATTAATATTTTCTAATCGTAATGTAGCTTTATGTGTTAAAATTAAGGTGCATAATTAACTGAAGTTGTTGCTAATATAATACCTTTTTCTACATTTCCCACTTAGCATTAAAATGTTTATGTGTGTGCAAATTGGGACATTTTTGCGATATTTTTTGTTCGTGACCCTGTTTCTAGTACTCATTCTATTTCAATGATTACAAGTTATTTGTTCATAGTCTATTTTCACTCTTAGCAACGTGAAATAGCTATGGTAAATAGTATGGGCCCGCCTGCTTTTAATTTCTTATCCATCCCCCATTGCGATAAACATGATAATTCCTCGATACAAAGCTGTAACTTCTCGCAGAGCACGTTCAATCAGAGGCCCTATTACGGAAAAGGATTGCTACAGTGTAAGGATTACAATCATCTCTGATTAATGAAGGAACCAGAAGTTTATCTAATTCGCTATAATCCGCGACAACAGGAAAATCTGTGATTTTTTTCAACGTACGTTTCACTCCGATACCGGAGCGTCTTCAGGAGATGTTGCCTCCACAATGCACAATTATGAAGTGATTGATCGTGTCTGGTGTCGGAAATTCCGGCTTTTACTGCCTCGTTGGTCTAGCGGTTAGTATAGTCGACTGCGGATCACAAGGTCCTGGGTTCGATTCCGGGTCGAGCATAAAAATTGTTAGGTATTGGGTTTTTCAATTCAGAAGTTCTCAGTGCCAGCCCGCAGTTGGAAGTTGGTGGTGTTTCACCCTCGTGCCTCGGAGAGCTCGTTAAGCCGTCGGTCCCGGTTATTATCACTAACATGATAATAGCTGTTAAAGCCCGCCAACCCGCATTGGAGCAGCGTGGTGGGTCTAAGCTCTAATTCCCTCTTTCCTATGAGAGTGGAGGCCTGCGCCCAGCAGTGAGACGTTAATAGGCTGTAGTGGTAGTGGATACCTTTTTTGGCATAACTCAAACTGTAGCCCCGCCCGTCCCCTCTACTACTGTATAGGTAAATTGAGTAAAGGTGAATTTGACACGTTTATTTGTTGATTTGTTGAATATGATGCGCTTCCGCAAAGTAACGCTGACTTCTATCCAACATCTCTGATTAGCTACATTCATTAAATCCAGTGTCGAAGCAAAGAATACCGCAAATTCAACTTATCTCGACCATTGAGATTGTATCAATGATTGATGCTGTTACGTAATAGGGCTACCTACTGGGTCTGCCATTGATGATCTCTTGTCACGCTATTATAGACAGAGATAGCAATCAACTGGCTTACGATAGATAAGGATGGATGATGACGTGGTATAAAGGAATATCGTAACTGTAAATAATGCTTGTATATAGGAAGCGAAAAGGGGTTAAGTTCCCGTCCATATCTAGGTTTCGTTATCATACTAATAGTTTTCTCGTTCTATTGGTCTGGTGATTGACATCCTGAGTTTGATTCCCGGGTCATATTTAAGTCAGTTTTGGGGTTTTTGACACAGAATTTCAGTACTCGGAGCTAAGATATCGGCGGTACCACCCCTGATCCTGGAAGAGACCGTTAGGTCATCAGTCCTAAGCTTGATCTCTCTCCTTTGGTGTTGGATTTTTCAAAATGACGTCCCCACGAGTTCGGCCTTGTGTGCAGGTTAGGTTAGTGAGTTCAATTCTCGGGCACGCACTTTTAACTTGTCTTAGTTATGTGAACCCTAAATCGCTTGGCGACTAATCTTTATTGGAAAACTAACAAGCAAATATTTTTTTCATTCATTCATTTCATTCTAGCCACGGCTGCAGACTCCAGACCAGACCAGAGAATATTTAGAAATTACAAATTACCATAATGACCCTGCAGGACGTCGAACTCTAAACCTCCCACTTTTAAAACCATAAAGTGCTCAAATCTGCACCAAGTAAGTTCTGAGTAAAATAGTACCTAACAGTATAGGCTAGGAACTTACTAAGTATATTACTTAGATTCAACATTGCTTTTGTATATTATAATTATTCTTTTTCACACATTGAGTGCTTATAGTTTGAGATTTTCTTCCCATTCGATCGCGACCCGATAATGCATCACTAGTATATATAGTTTTAGAGGATGGCTAGTGTGTTTATACCCGTAATATGAATGTATGAATAACTTGAACAATAAATTAAAAAAAAAAAATTAAGATTAAATAAAAACAAAAACTGAACATAAAAATTAGTTCCAATTTTGGCCACCGGGCTAGATAATTTTGACGGACACGATTTCTATGGTTTTTCAAGCGCTTGACATTTCCATATAATTATTTATAAAATTTTAAGAACCCTTATCCCCAGTAACCGATTTTATAAGAACTATTGATGAGCTTTGTGCATGAGATATTAAAATTATAACGCGGAAGACGTTTACCATTTTTACACTTTTGAGTAACACTTTTGACCCATGAAAATTTTTCAACGTTGTCCTGACCGAATGCGTCAAAAACTACCACTCGACCTGCAGAACCTTTAAAAGAAAAAAAATAATGATATGACCATAACTTTTTATCTTCCCGATAGAAGTAGTATTCGCTTTGAAGTTTTACGGTTAGTAATAAAATAACAAGGTAATGGCTAAGTTATTGGCAATAAGCTCAAACTGTTGCAAGCTATTATACTCCCTATGTAATTGTGATTGGGTTTATTTTCCTGGTCGCGGAATCATTAATGCATGCACAATGCACCAACGAGGAATAACGTAGAGCACTGTCTTTATTATACAACTTTATTTCATAAATTAATGATAGTCAGGATATAGCTAATATAAAGCAAATGGTTATAAATAAAATTAAGGAGCGCGCGTGAACTTTACCTGTAGTTGTGCACATTAAGTAAGTGTGCGTGCCTCTCGGAGCGGTCAGTCGTACACGCACACATTTACACGTATACAATTGTATACAGATAGGATTTTAAGTTTCAACAGATCAAGAGCCAAGCGCCCTCGTGAATAGCAAGAACTAGCCCTGCTTACTATTCTTTTAATACCAGAATTTAACGATTTTTACTACAAAGCCTTTGATTGCAATCCTACCTGGGTGGTCAATAATGGACGATGATGCAGTATAGGATGGAAGCGGGCTAACATTGTTAGGGTATAGGCAGTTACATATAGGCATCGTACTGGAACGCTTAATCGCTTGGAGGCACGGCTATGCTGGGAGAGTGGTGAATAACCACACCATGATTAGACCATTGAGTGGGAGGCTACGGCCGTGACTAGTAACCACCATATCGGCAAATGCTAAATCCTGTTCCGGTACGATGTCGTGTAGAAATAACTGAGTTTCTTGCCGGCTCTTCTGAGTAGAAGGCTTTCCGAATCGATAGTAGAGTCTTAACTTATCATGTGACACAAGTTGTCCTACACGAAATAAATAAATCATTTATCATTCATCATACCGATTTAGCGTTTGGGCTTAGTGATATACCTGACTTCCATACGTCTAACTGGTTAGCCCACTAACATTTTAGCCTTAGACTGTATCATCACTTACCACCAGGTGAGATTGCAGTTAAGGGTGTTAAAACACACTATGAACAGGGCAGGACAAAATGTCCTCACGAAACGCCTACTTGTATGGATTACTCGTTTCATCCTGTCGCGCTAATCTGTGAAGCTCCATATAGAACAACAAAAACCGTAGTGAATTTCCTCCAAGTTGCTACATGAATTTAAAATCGATTCTCCTCTATTACAAAGTTCTGAATTTCCGTAGAGCCAAGATATTGTACCGTATTATTTGGTCTCTGTCTTCTCTAACAGCTTGCACAACTCAAACAATCCAACTCTGAGGGTCTTGTATTCAAATTGAGGTAGGTTGCAGTTTTAGGGTTGACTCAGACGAATGTATACCACGATTTTAATGATATATACTTATAGACGATGCTCGTGCCTTCGCCCTTCGGTCGCTTGGTATTCAATTCAATATGTAGGTACACTGTAGGTACATTTATTGTCATTAATTTTTATTTTTAAAATTAAAATTACTTAATAAATATGATGGTGATAATCGGTAGCGGTATCTTAAAACTAAAGCTTCGAGGGTTCCAAACGCGCCCTGGTCTGAGAAGAGCCCACAACAAACCCAGCCGTGGTTTTGGTTTTAGGATCAGTAAGAAAAATCCTACTAGGTAATATATATTGTGCTTCAAGTAAATGTCGAAAGCCCTGAGGCTTCTGTCTACCTAATATAGTGGTACTAATCCCTCTAATTTTAGTGGTAATTTTATGGTAAACATGTAAAAAGTGAATGGAGGCCTCTTCTAAGTCCACTTAGTTATCCAAACTGCTGACCTTTACGAGGATTTTCACGTTGTAAATTCTTTCGCTTATCTTCAAAGTAAATATTGACAACGCAAGGCTTGGTGCAAAGCCAAAGAAAACAGCGTTTTTCTAAAGCATAGTTTTGGAAGTCTTTTTATTTTAATATTTCCAGTAGGTTTTAATGTAGGTATTTTATAAAAAAAGTTTAGGTTTTTCATAAAATGGAAGGAGGAAAGGGGAGGCCTTTGACCAACATTGGGACACTACAGGCTGCAAATAATAATAATAATTTTATAAAAGAATTTATCGTTTATTTTGCGCTGAGACAAGTCATTAAGACAAGTTTTGACTTATCTCGATATTATTTACTTAATTTTTGAATTCGTGTAGGTACAGTTCAAACAGTTTTTTAAGTACGATAGCTTTTGCTTTTCGTGTAAGCCACTTTTCTCTACTTTACACTTTTTATAGTATTAGCCTCTCCTACTATAGCACTCACTCTATTTCTACAATTTTGAAGATTTTTGTCCTGTTTTTTGAGATATCAATATCAAATTCCATAAGAATTACCACCACGTCACTACAATGTGAAAATATTACTATATTTTTAGAGTTTTCCTTCTTTAGAATCGATTTTCATATATAAGTAAGCATTGATGTAGAATTTGAGTACTCATTCTATTTCAATGTAAGTAAGGGAGTAAAATTTATCCGTTACGTTATTGACTTTATGTTTCCATGGCTATGTATTGTATTTTGATGAATATAAATTATATAAATAAATGTTTCAAGCATGCTTTCAGTAATATAAAAAAT
Source organism: Erebia aethiops (assembly GCA_923060345.2). NCBI lineage: Eukaryota > Metazoa > Arthropoda > Insecta > Lepidoptera > Nymphalidae > Erebia > Erebia aethiops. The sequence goes on along the minus strand of OV281084.1, from coordinate 25,975,401 downwards.
GCGTTCATTTACCCTGATTTACTATTCTATATATTCGTTCGTAAAGAGTAAACTCCAGTCGTCCATCGGAGCTGACACACACAATTTTTATTTAGTATCCACATCTACAAAAAAAAGAGATTCGATAAATCTTGTCTTTCGTAGATAAATCGCTAATCTCATGCATTATACCAATCGTTCCAAAACCTAACTTATCTCCGATTATTAGCCGGAGAGAGATATTATCGGCTGCAGTGTACAGTGTATGAACCAAAGGTGGTGTGATAAAAATATTATTGTTTTATTACCGTGACAATTCAAATAGTGTTGTTCTAGTGTGTTTCCATTCAAATACAAAAATAGTTATTAACCAAATTAGTCCAAATATGAAGACACCTTGCATAATTCCCGGCTGCTCTATTATCGTAAGTCTTTACCTTTAGCAAAATAAGTTTAAGATTGTCCCACAAACTTGTCTGATTCGGTAACAGCGTCGCTAGTGTGTATAAAAAATAAAAAATAAAAACTAAACAGGCATAAAAATTAGTTCCCATTTTGGCCACCTAGATGGCTAGTTAAGTATGTTGGGAGTATACAAACCTATTGAGTGTCCGTATTTAATTTATTGTAAACTGTTGGTCGAAAAACATTTTTTTTTTATTTTTTTTTTTAAAAGAGGGATATAAAAAGTAGGTAAATAAAAAGAAAAGCAAAAAAAAAGAGAACTAACTCTCCACCAAGTTTTGTCGAAATGCAAGGTCGCTATTCCAGCACTTTGGTACCATAAAGTCTTGGTTCTTCGAACTATGTGCCCCGCACATTGCCACTTCAGCTTCGCTACACGGCAAACTTGTCGGTTACTTTAGTTCTTCCGATCTCTTCATTTCTTTTCATTTGATAACGTTATGAAACTCCGGGCATACCCTGAGCTCCTTGTGAGGTCCATGCTAGTTACCGATTAAGTCATAAGTCTTCAATTTCCATGAATTTGTTACATTAAATGTGCATTATGATCGCAATCTGGCGTACCAAATGCTGTTATCGACATCCATGATAAGAATTGTTAATCACAAACTAAAATGAATAGAGAAATCCGTAGAGACTTTTTTCAATCCTATTAATCGATTATGTAATAGCACTAGATGTTTTAGCTATTAATTGATGATTCTCATAACCTATTTAAATACCTACACGTATTAAAGGTAGCCCGCCAACCCGCATTGGAGTAGCGTGGTGGGTCAAAGCTCTACTGCCCTCTTCTCATAAGACAGTGGAAGGCTGTGCCCAGCAGCGGGACGTTAATGGGCTGTAGTGGTGAATTAAAAGCGACTTTTGCGGTATTTGCTAATTATCAGGCGTAGGATCGTGTCCAACTTCTCCACGGAGGTGCGGTCTAGTACCTACCTACCGGTAATATCTTGACAGAAAAACCCAATAAGTGCCTTAATTTAATATTTTTTGGTCGAATTAAACCCAGGAACTCATTATTGGCAGTCAAATATGCACATCACTAAACTAACGAAACAGTTTAACCTCAATAAAATCTATAAATGCGAAAGTGAGTCTGTCTGTCTGCCTGTCTGTCTGTAAGCGTACAGAGGGAGGTTGCGTTCCGAGGAAGTACATATCCTGGAAAATTGAGGATTTCTCCGCGTCCCCGCGGGAATCGAAAAACCTTAATCCACGCGGATGAAGTCGCGAGCTTTATCTAGTAATATTATAATCAAGTGCAAAAATATGGAACATAGGTCGTTATTCGCGCCTAATTATACCCGTGAGCTATTTCGTACAATGTTGAATTTTGAGCTCAATTTGCAAAAGCTGAGTCGTGTTTCCAGCAGTTTTGTGAATAGTCAATTACCTTACGGGTACAGGTTGTACAGATACAGGCACCGAATGCGATCATGAGTTCGGAAAAAAAATACTAATAATATTATATCCATACTAATAAATGCCTTTCATCTGATTTTTACTGATATTCTGACAATGCGAGCGTAACAGCTCCTTATCGGCACAAAAATGCCTAAATTGTATCTCCTTATGAATAAGGATTTAGAATTGTTTAGGACCACTAAACAATAATATTATAATTGTTTAGGAATAAATATTCATTTTCTCGGTAATAGTCGGTTACGAATTATTTATTCAGGTTCGAGTTCCAAGAACCAAGACTCTGATAGTATAATAACCTTTTTAAAAAAATTGTTAACAAAAAGTGGTTCAGATTTGACGGAATTATGGCATAAAATCGATGTAAACTTTCATTCCAATATTTGCTTCGGGATTTGGGTAAACCAAATTGCATTTAAATCCGTCCAGTAGCTTAGCACGATGCTTACATAGACAGACAGACGGAAAGACTAAAATAAAATATTAAAAAGTTTTGTACTCTTTAGCGATAGTTGTCGAAATATTGTATTTAATGTACAGGTATTGTCTGTATGTAAATGCAAATGTAGGACAGTTTTGTAAAGCACTGTTTTTGACTGTACAGTGTACTTGTACAATCAAACTCAGTAGTCTTCATTGAAATTGACTACTGTGGCCAAAATCGAGGTAACATCATAAGTATCAAATAATGTTTTACTCATTATATTGCTCTCTAAAAATCGCCTACTGCGTACACACCGTGACTTGAATGGGTCAGGCAGAGTCATGCCGTTTTTGCTACGTGTTGTATCAATTTTCGTGACTCTCGCATTTTTGTGAGGTCTTTGTGTTAAGCGATGCATCATTTTCCGCAATTCCGTTAGGCTTGATAACTTAATTACATTTGTGGCTATTGTTCTGGTGATTTAAATCAGTATTTTCTCACGTTTCGGACGGACAACGCGGTTTTTATAACAGGGGGCATATTACCAAGTATCCTTAAAACAGTATTGTGTTAATATTGTTGACGCTCTTGTTTCAGAATTATAATCCATATTTTATGGGCATAAAGGCACGTCATATAAAACTGCAATTTTGAAATAATACTGCTTTAAGCGATGGTAGTAAGCTCACACAGTACGTAGTAATCGCTGATAGTCGAAACTATAGAACAATTTTAACGTGTTAATATAGCATACTTTTCGAAGTTATGTGAAGGACAGGTGAGGAAACCTGCATACCAGAGAGTTATCCATAATGTATTCAAAGGTATGTGAAGCCTGCTAATTTTGCAAGCGTGGTGGGTTATGGCCTAAATTCTAGTCGAACTAAAGTTCTTTCTTAGTCCTTACTAAGGAGTGCTCTAAATAAATAGATCTAAATGTTAAATTTATGCAGTAGTATAAAGCGTTGTTTATTAAAACTTCTGGTTCTTTATAATATAATTATTGGCATTTTGATCTACTAATGTTTACTTATCTCTCCAAATTTTGAAGAAAACTGAAGACCATCCCTTGCTAAATAAGTTTTTCAGTATTTTTTTTGACAAACAATTGATATTTGCTTCTGCAACTCCATTCGTTTCTAATCTCAGATAGGGCTCAACAATAAGTGAGTTAACGCTTATCGTCTAATGTCCCTTTCTGATGTATGAGTGTAGAGAGAGACGGATATGTATAATGATAACACTACTAAATTTCATAATCGTAGCATTCGCATTCGGACGCAAGGATACTGAAGTGGGGCGCACAAATTGACCGGGACCCGAAGTGTAAAAAGGACTTGTGTTTTTTTTTTGACAACTTGAGGGAAAAATGGTAAATATTTTCTTTTGATTAATTTTTTAAGACTTTTTTCTATCTAGTAAATATTTATAAGATTATAAACTGACAGAGGGTGATCAGAAACTTTAATTTTTTTTTCTTTATTTGTTTAGGGGCTTTTATAATAAACTAGCTGACCCGGCGAACTTCGTACCGCCTTAGTATGCAAAATTAAATGTATATTTTTCAATATTTCTGAGAGATTTTCTTAATATTTTTTTCCGTAAGAACCTTCTCCTAATAATAACAAATACAACAAAAAAAGAATTAGTGAAATCGGTCCAGCCATTCACGCGTGATGCCGTGACCAAGGAAAACGGGTTTCATTTTTATATATATAGAAGAAGAAGAAGAAGATAGATAGATTACATGACAGCCCCATTACAATCTAATGGTGACCGATCATTTCATAAAAAACAAATTACAAATTTTCATTTCACAAACAACGTTTCGCAAAATTATGAATCATATATTAATCGTTATAAAACTTTTGGTCCTATAAATAATTCAATTGATAAAACAATTAACAGATAAATTATCATTTCATAAAATATAATTTGACAAACTATTGATTTATTAATCGTGTTATTTAATAAAACAACGTAAAGCGTATTTCTTTTTTGATAAAATGAATTGTTTGATAAATACTGTAAGAGTCTTCTGGCGTAGCCCGTTTTAAAAAGTCGACATTCTTGGGTCGAAATCTGAGCACTCAGACTCCACGCAGTCTTGTCTATCCTAGAGTGTTTTTGTAAAGCGCGTAGGCAGAAGCTCGCGAAGGAGGTCCTGAATGAAGCGAGCCTACGAGGCCGAGTGGAGCGAAGGGAGGAGCGGGCGAGCGAAGCGAACCGGCGACCTCCGTAGCGAAACGAAGGTCGAGTGGTTTTCCTAGCTTCTCCACTTCCTTTTTAGGCACCACTCCTACTCATGCAAGAGCGAGCGAAGCGAGCTCGGGACTGGGGGCACTCCGACTCGGATGGTTTAGGTGACGAAGAGGATGGCGGGGTCTGAAAGACCCCGCCATCCTCTTCGTGGTTATTTCCTTTTTATATCACCCAGAAAGAAGGAGCCCCGCGAAGCGGGGCTCCGTCGACCGGGCCTTGGAGGGGGTGAGAGGGAGAGGGAGAGAACCCATATCCCTAATATTATCCAGCCAGAGTTGGGTAGACCTAGGTGAGTAGGTATGGGTACCCCTAGTGTTTTTGTAAAGCGCGTAGGCAGAAGCTCGCGAAGGAGGTCCTGAATGAAGCGAGCCTACGAGGCCGAGTGGAGCGAAGGGAGGAGCGGGCGAGCGAAGCGAACCGGCGACCTCCGTAGCGAAACGAAGGTCGAGTGGTTTTCCTAGCTTCTCCACTTCCTTTTTAGGCACCACTCCTACTCATGCAAGAGCGAGCGAAGCGAGCTCGGGACTGGGGGCACTCCGACTCGGATGGTTTAGGTGACGAAGAGGATGGCGGGGTCTGAAAGACCCCGCCATCCTCTTCGTGGTTATTTCCTTTTTATATCACCCAGAAAGAAGGAGCCCCGCGAAGCGGGGCTCCGTCGACCGGGCCTTGGAGGGGGTGAGAGGGAGAGGGAGAGAACCCATATCCCTAATATTATCCAGCCAGAGTTGGGTAGACCTAGGTGAGTAGGTATGGGTACCCCTAGTGTTTTTGTAAAGCGCGTAGGCAGAAGCTCGCGAAGGAGGTCCTGAATGAAGCGAGCCTACGAGGCCGAGTGGAGCGAAGGGAGGAGCGGGCGAGCGAAGCGAACCGGCGACCTCCGTAGCGAAACGAAGGTCGAGTCAGTCGGGACTGGGGGCACTCCGACTCGGATGGTTTAGGTGACGAAGAGGATGGCGGGGTCTGAAAGACCCCGCCATCCTCTTCGTGGTTATTTCCTTTTTATACCACCCAGAAAGAAGGAGCCCCGCGAAGCGGGGCTCCGTCGACCGGGCCTTGGAGGGGGTGAGGGGGAGAGGGAGAGAATCCATATCCCTAACATTATCCAGCCAGAGTTGGGTAGACCTAGGTGAGTAGGTATGGGTAAATTCCGAATTAAATTTATTTTACTTATTATTCGAACTTTACCCAAAACTAAGTAAACCCGTTAACCTAGGTTTACAACATCTTCTGGCCTTACCCGTAACATATTATATATATTGAATTCATATCATAAAAAATCTCAATCTCATAAAAAATCAGAGATTGTACGCGGATGACGTTGCGGGCGACCTATAGTTAGTTTTATTTTTCAAATAACAATTTATATTTTAATATTTTGTAAAATTATGAATTTGAAGAATGAATTATTTTATGAAATAATAAATTAGTAAATGACAATTTTACATTCAGCACGTTTGCAAAGTAAAGTATTTGTGAATTGAGTATTTGTCAAATGATCTTTTAATAAATTATATGTTTGCGGAATACGACGTTTGTGAAATGATTAGTTTTTGAAACGTTTTTTGTGAAATGATCATTTGTTAAATGTTTTTTGCGAAACATTAGTGAACCCAATCTAATACATAAAACTAAAACAAAATGGTTATTTAACAAAATAAGAAAACAAACAACATCAAAATCAAATCAAATAAAAAATAAACAATGTCCAAGAAATCTGATTTATGGACAGATTTATATAACACTGTAAGGCAGACTCCCAAAAGGACTATAAACTACTTTCACCGGGATGGTAGAAAATTAAAAAATTCAATCTACGCATAATTAGTTGTGGAAAAATACAAGACAACAATACCTACTTATCTATATATTTTCTTGATATATTTATCTTGTTTTCATATTATTTGTTATAGTTTTATAAATTTTATTTTTTTCTTTTTTCTTTTCGTGCAGCAAATGTGTAATATTATAAAATGACATAAATAATTTGAGTTCTTTCTGCTTACTTGTGATTGCTTATAAAATTTACTTATGTTTTATTATATTAATATTTTTTGTTACTGTGACGTCACCCGGGTCACAGCTGAAAACCAGCGCCCTGCTTTGTATGCAATTTATTGGCATACAATGTAGGGCTTAATGCTGAGCTGTACCCATTCTGGGTGGAGTCACGGATAAAATTTTTTTTTACAGATGTAATCTTTGTTTTGTCTGTGACACCATTGTCGATTAACTGTTTTTCTTTCTTTCTTTCTTTCTTTCTTTCTTTCTTTCTTTCTTTCTTTCTTTCTTTATAGTTGAATATTTCAATGAACTATTTTGGTGGGTAATTCATGGTGATTATTTAGAGGATAAAAGAGATTTACATTCACATTACATTTTTGAATATTTCAATAATCTACCTACATATTTTAAAATATATTCTGAAAATCAACAATCAATCAGAACTCATTACTGTTTCCAAATAAAACTTAAACAATCCTAATTTTGGATCATTCTTTGAAAAATTATATCTTGTATGGAAAAAATTGTACCTAATTATGTTTCTATTAAATAATATACCCATGTTTTAAATTGAAGATCAAAAAGTATTGATACATTAAAATCGAAAAATAAATTAATATTATGGCCAGTCACATAAAAATCTTTATTTAAGCGAACAAAGACGAAGGAAAGTAGTAACTAATAGGTATTTAAATAAAACAAAAGCAAACAGCACTCAAGTCAAACATGTGCGTCGGTGTACGATTTTTTGTGGGAAGCTTCCGCGAATTACTAATTAATGTTTTAACTCTGAGTATTAATAACTGTATTTTTGCATCAACCAAACTTCCTGAAAGTATGCATTCGTTCAGCAGTGTCCATAGAAAACGTTCTGGGTTCGATACAGATAAAAGGCATTTGTTTAAGACTAGCTTTTTCCCGTGGCTTCACTCACTTCGATTTTCATACAAATTGTAAACGACCGTTGGGAGTTAAATTTTCAAAAATCCTTTCTAAGCGGATGCCTACGTCATACCTAGTAGCTTTAGCCAAATTTCAGCCCGATCATCCAGTAGTTTAAGTTTGAGAGAGATCAGTCAGTCATTCAGTCGGTCACCTTTTCCTTTTATATATTGAGATCCCAAAATTGCTGTTTATGAACAAAAGCCTTCAATAAAATTATTCTAACTGCCTCTTAGGTCTACCATGGATTTGTTATTCAGCTGCGGATCTGGTCTGGAAAGAACTATGTCTCTTGCACCTTACCTAAGTATTGCTATAGTCAGATATAGGTACACTCAAAACATAAATTATCAATATCTAGCTGACTTTGTCCACGTGGATTGAGGTTTTTTGATACCTGGTACCCGGAAAATTAAAGAGTTCCCTCTTTAATTTTCCGGGATAAAAGTAGCCTATGTATTATTCCAGACTATAACCGTGCCGAATTTCATCCAGATCCATCTAACCGTTCTGGCGTGATTGAGTAACAAACATCCGTCCATCGATCCATCCATCCATCCATCCATCCATCCTTCCATCCATCCATCCATCCATCCATCCATCTATCCATCCATCCAAACATTCGCATTTATAATGTTAGTATTGATAAAACTGAAATAAATAGATACTTGACCCAATAACAATGACCCGAGTACACGCGTTTCCTAATATAGCAGATTAGTGCAACCGTTCCACTTGATCCTTAATTAATATTGCTGGGAACGACGGCGGCACTGGAGCGCAGATCATACCAATGAAATTATACCTTTGTTATGTCCACGGAATCCATACTCATATCGTAAGCGATTTGACTAACCTAACAGGGATATGTATTTTTTTTCCTATTATTGAGTACCAGCGAGGTACTCATTTAACTACGATCTAGCCTAACTAATGGAGAACATTATCTTTTTTTAAAAATTTAATATGAAAATTAAGACAAAATAAAACAAAAATATGAAAGAATCTAAAGAAGAAAATTAGGCATAATATGGCTGTTATCACTAGCTGATTTCCGCGTTTTCGTCCGCGTGGATTAATGTTTTTTGATTCCCACGGGAACTCTTCAATTTTCCGGGATAAAAAGCCTATGTCCTTCCCCGGGATGTAACCTATCTCAGTACCAAATTTCATCAAAATCGGTTGAATAGTTGGGCCGTGAAAACGCAGCAGAAAGGCAGACACACTTTCGCATTTATAATATTATATTAGTATGGATTACACCCCTAATCGGTTTCTACACGGCATCGTACCTGAGCGTTAAATCGCTTGGCGGCAAGTCTATGTCGGTAGGGTGTTAACTAGCCGTGGTCGAAGCCTCCCACCAGGCCAGACCAGATAAAATCAGAAATGAATTCCCAAATTGACCAATGCCGGGAATTGAACCGGGCCTCCTTCTAATAAGCCTATAGACTATGTTATAAATCAAAACGTTGTTTGGTTCACGGCATGGTTTAGGCACAGAGACATATGGTATGGTATAGACTCATGTGGTTTAGGCCCGCAGAGTTGAGAAGCACTGAGGGACGCCGTCCATTTATTAACAACTTAAACTCACCATATTTTCTATAACTTAAGGTTCATATTACTATAATCTGCTATGCTGAATCGACTGCCTATCTGTGAGTTGCATGCACCGACTCTCTCGTATAATCACGTATAATGTAATCACCTCTCATTGCATTTCCACCGCCGCCATTGCAAGATACCTTTGTTCAGCAGTGGACGTATAACTGTTCGTTCGACTCGTAGTATTTAAGTCATGAAAGCGACGCGATATGACTCCACAGAATATGACAAACTTATCTACGCGACAACGTAGGCCACGTGAAGGGTCAACTACTGTTTGATACTGACGCGTTGTCGCATTTGTGGCTGAATAGGACCGGGTCAACGACAACGAAACGCTATTTGGCGCATTGGCTTAACCGTTGTGCTGAGCCTTATCCATATAAAACATGGTAAGACTTATTCCAATAAACTGGATTAGATTGTTGATGTTACAGCCATTATTTTGTCGTAGGTTTGTCGCAAACAGAAGTAGACACTCTTGGGCGGGTTAGGGCCTGTGTACACAGCACTTAGAGTCATATTGAAAGTTGGTGTAGGTGACCTAAGGCCACACGTGCATGGTGAGATTAACAAGTGGCTATATTTACAGTGTCACAAGTATTGGCGGTGGTGTTTTGAGGAACTGTAACAGCATTTTGGAAAGTCACTTTGTCTTTTCAAAATTAATTGTGGTTAACTTTGCATGTTTTTTGCAAAACATTTAACAGTATTCATGCCTAAAGCGATAAAAAATTGTGCTAGAGATATAATTATAGGAACCTTTGTTTTGTTCACGGTGGCGCACAGCAATTTCGACTTAATGAACGATTGATATCATATTATATTTTCGTTATGATGAAAAGTCGATATCATAAACTATCGATGTAATTTTTTATTTATAATTTATTTATTTCTCAAAAATTACATCGGGTCCTTAAAAACTATAGAACGATAACAGCTGCGTTAGTTTGAAACTGTGTTGCAGCTGCTAACGCCCACCTCCAGATTACAATTTCATGAGAAATTACACATAATGAATAAAAATAATAAACTGTGAGTGTGTGTTTGTGTGAGTGTGTGTTTGTGTGAGTGTGTGTTTGTGTGAGTGTGTGTTTGTGTGAGTGTGTGTTTGTGTGTGTGTGTGTGTGTGTGTGTGTGTGTGAGTGAGTGTGTGCGCGCGGGAGAGAGATCTTGTTCGTGTATGTTTTTAAGTGGATTATTTCATAGTTACGATATCTTCTGTGTCACTATAAGAGAGTTTTCTAAGCCATTTAGAGGTAAGTAATTTACATGAGCGTAAGTTTTCAGGGTATATATTTAAGTGATAATTAACTTTATTGTAAATTATTGAGCTAGCACTACAGAAGTGCTTACTAGCTAAATCAGTTCTGCAAGGTTTGATCCTGCACACTTTATCAGACCTTCTCTTACGATGTTGTAAGGTGGGGTCAAAGTGTAGCTGTTTGTGCTTACGTAATATTACATGGAGTATGTAATTCTGTCTGACAGTAAGTACATCGCATAAAACATATAACTCATTAGTTGGAAAGAGAATAGGCTTCCCTAGCATCACTTTTAGGATAGCTCTTTGAGCTCGCTCTAGTCGTAGAAGTAGGGTTAGGATGTAAGTTGTACCGTGTTCGATGCTCATGAGCTTCGATGTTGTGTATTTAGATGTGGCGGACCGGTCCCGCCGCGCCGCGCGTTTAGTTGTAGAAGTATAACTATTAAATTATCACAACAAAATAAATTATGATTTCATGAACACAAATACTCAAGCAGTTTGTCTGTATATAATTTGATCTGATTAAAACGAAGCTTGCACATTTGCATACAAGCATAACCCATAAGCGTGTTAGTTTCAATAAATAAATAGAGAAAAAAAAGACAATTCGCGAATTTCCTATACCTAAGACAATTCCATGCGACATAATGACAAAATATGGTCTGTTCAGTGGTAATCTTTGCAAGAAACCTGTGTGTCTAGCAATGGATTATGGTTTAAATGACCACCAAGACGATTGTAGAGTTGCACAGGTGTAAGAAGCCTTATACAGCGTAGGAATAAAAGGCTGGCAAGTTTTGTTTACACACTTTGGGGTCCCGCAAATGGAAGAGGAAATGATAAGTACGCACTTTCCTAAGTGGTTAAGAAAATTGGTACTTTATCAGAAGGAAAGTGAAATTACAGTTTATCGTTATTATCAATTTCTTACGAGAGCCGCACAAAAATATCTGAATCAGAGTTAAAGCAAACGTAAGTGAAATATCTTACTTTAATCGAAAAGCCATTACTAATATGTGCGGAAATGTGTCGAGTGCATTAGTCATTGATAAATCTGTTTCGAAGGGCTAGGGCCAAGGACAAAACAATATATTTTTCTCTGTGGATTTTTGCTATTTTTTTAATTAATCTATTTAATAACTGTATTATTTTGGGTTCGTAGTTTTTTAATTTTGTGAGATAGGCTTACGCTTGACGCCAATCATGCTTAGTGCAAAGCAATGATGAGGTCTAGGTTGGAACGCGCTTGCCTAGAAGTTGCATATTCACTCTTACCTTGAAGGTACCTAAGATATACGTGGCAGAAAACACTAAAACTAAAACTATCTAAACTATCTTTCTTTGTCTATACCTTTACATTTCTCACCGTGACTTTTGCTTCTTAATACTTAACTCGTATGCTTAGAGTGAAGAATATCAATTATGACTGCAGCTAGAGTAAGAAACTTTCCTCTGAGTATTTTTGCCTTAACAGAGGTATCTAACCCACGTACTACAAGGGCGAGCAATAAAGGAAGACTAAATTGTACCTCATCACGATCAATCATCAAACGCCCCAATTACCAAGCGCAATATGCGTTGTCCGAACTATGCCTTCGCACGGAATCTATACTAATATCATAAATGTCTGTCCGTCTCCTACCGATTTATTTATTTACGCTCAACCGATTTTGATTTTTAAATTTGGTACAGAGATAATTTACATCCCCGGGAAGGCTAAGTGTTATCCCGAAAAATAAAGGAGTTCCCGCGGGAATCAAACAATATTCCACGTAACAGCATTTATTACTTCTTTAGTTACTCTAATCTCTTTTTTTCATATGCAAGTGCAAGCAGTCAATTTTAAATAAAAATCAGTCATTCTAGAAAAGCGGAAATAATTTTGATATAAACGTATGAGTAATTTGAGATAGCGGTGTTTGTTCCTTACTAAATGATACCGATTAGGTTTAATAATTTTTTATTATTCAGAGTTAGTTATTGTTCCTAAAGTTTCGTCGTAAAACTGATAATCGGCTCGATGTGATTGAAAACATTAAAATGTAATCAAACTGACGAACTAATTTGTAACAACACTTTTGATAAATTTTATCAAATACTAATGACGCACTTTGGACTAGTGTATTTTTCTAGAAATAATAATATACACAGATTGTTTTCTTCTTTTCAGAGTAAACTCTTCCGCTTAAAATCGAGTGATTTTGAAAATGAAGCTTTGGAGGCACACAACGAGTACAGAAAAGAGCATGGAACTCCACCGCTAGTTCTAAATAAAGAAATAAGTAAAATAAGTCAAAAATGGGCTGAAGAGTTGGCGAAAAATGATAAAATGGCCTACAGCATAAACCAGACATACGGTGAAAGTGTTTACTGCGGCTGGTCTCCAGACCCAAATGTAAAAATACGAGCGAAAGATTGTGTTGACAGATGGTATAATGAAATCAATGATTACTCTTTTGGAAAAGAGCCTGATGTGTTAAATTGCGGACATTTCACTCAAATTATTTGGAGAGAAACAAGAGAACTCGGTATTGGAAATGCTAAAAGCAAATCTGGTAAGCTTTATGTAGTCGCCAATTATTATCCTCCAGGAAATTTCAGCGGCCAATTTGTAAAAAACGTTCCACCACCTGGGGCTAATCAATTCCGTTCTACCTCAAGTTATAGTTCTTCAAGTTCTCCAAGAGAATCAAATAACAATTTAGCACCACCAGTGTCATCTCCTAATAACAGAAACAGCAAAAATCTTACCGATTATGCATCAGACTTGGTCACGATATTCAGATCAACTTCAATATCTGCAGACAATAAGTTTGAAGAAGAATTTTTGCAAGCCCATAACGAATATAGAAGAAAGCATAAAGTACCACCCCTTGAGCTTAATAAGAAATTATGTAAATATGCTGAAGAGTGGGCTAAGGCTAATGCTAAAATGGGCAGAGTAGAGCATCGAGACCAAAATGAATATGGCGAGAACATATTCTACGCTTGGTCCAGTGATCCAAACTTTGTACTAACTGGAAGGGCGCCTGTAGATAAATGGTACAGCGAGATCAAATGTCACACGTTTGGAAAAGAACCAAACAATTTAGGGTCGGGTCATTTTTCCCAAGTTGTGTGGGAAGACAGCAAAGATGTCGGCGTAGGTGTTGCGAGGACTAAGGAAGGTCAAGTTTACGTAGTAGCCAATTACTTCCCACCTGGCAACGTAATGGGAAGCTTCGCTAGCAAAGTTCATCCACCTGTGAATTAAATTTAGACACGTGTTAGCTTTGACCAAAGAGATTTTTACATTCCAAAGAAATAATTTATTTTATTAGTAAATAGGGTTACATCTTAAGACAGTATTTTTTTTTAAAATTTTGCATTTAAATTTACTTGTTTACAGTGGTATTGTACATAAATGTAAACTATACATGTAATAAGCATATCATTAGTAGATTCAAGATTTGTAATTTTTAATTTAAATCATTTTATATACTTTACATTAAGAACGTATTTTTGAATTTTTGGTATAAATACGAACTTTGTTATAAGAGTGTGTTTTATTCAAGTCGATTTGTTTTTTAATAATAATGCTGTGTTATTACTCACTCTGAGACCTTATGTAATTATTAGGTAACGAATGGAAATTTTTGTTTTACCTACGTAGATTCTGATTCATAAAATTTAAATATATTTTTAAGCATTTAAAAATATCAAAACGGTCAACTCGAACTGGCCACTATAGTAGTGATGTAGATAAGGCATGCATTGCTCATCGCTCATAGGTTCCTCGTAATGTTCATTTTTTAGGAAAAATCTGCCACGGAAAGCATGACCTTATTGTAGTACAATAAGATCTATTTTGTGGATACATTTCTTTAAAATATCTAAGCAAGATACCATCGTATCGTATCTTCATCGTAATCGTCCTTGGGTTATCCAAATATTTAATATAAATAGGAAAATATAATTAATAAATCTTTTAATAGGTACCTTCTAATCAAAAGTGAATGAGTGTAGAGTATGTGAATCTTCTCGGCAAGCGCTCCACCTTAGGCTGCATCACCAATTCATCACTTGCAAGCTGGTCCGACTGACTGACTAATCTATCAATGCACAGCTCCCACCACCAGACGGTTTGGGCTGAAAGGTATGCAGCTATTATGACATTCGCTAAGAAAGGATTTTAGAAAATTCAACCTCTAAGGGGGTAAAATAGGGGTTTGAAATTTGTGTAGTACACGCGGATGAAGTCGCGGTCAAAAGCTAGTAGGAATGTAATTGTATATATGTCACCGTAAGATTGCAAAAACCGTTAGATTGTAATCTAACTAACGAAATCGTAAACTGTCGACAGGTGGTGAACCGTTCAATGTGCTGAGTGTCAATTTTTGAAATATTCATTGTATTTACGTTTTCTTGTCTCTTTCTTGTACGTTAAGTTAGAATTCGACATAAAAAACCAGGTAGTGCCCGGCCGCAGGCCGAACACTTAGGTTTTATCGGGTTAATATATCTACCTAACAGATTACAATCTACCGAAAAATAAAGCGTTAAAGTGTAATATGTCGACAGTTTACAATTTTGCTAGTTAGATTACAATCTAACGGTTTTTTACAATCTTGCGGTGACATAATTACTTTATTGAGGTAAAAAGAAGAACTTAATATAATACCTATTATGAATAAAATTTATATTTTAATCTAATAGTATAGTGCAGAAAAAAACATGAGTTTTAGAGTGTATCATTTTATAATGTTCATTGCGATACGTTTTGTCCTGTCCGGTCTGTCGAGTGTTTTGGCTCTATAGTTAACCAGGCATTATGTTTGCATAAGGTCTATTTATCAACATTTCAGTCAAAAAACCTAGAGGGGAGGTTACTACCATCTCATAGCAGTATTGTTTCAAAATGACAGTTTAATGTCACGTAACGTGACAGCCTCAAAATAAGGATTACAATAATTCTTAAACGGGAACGTCAACAAAATTATAACATACGGCTGTAGGCGATGGTAGTATGCTCCCAAACATCCATTTAACTTTATACACAGTGTTGTCATGCTACTTTTCAATTTCACGGTTTGGTTACTTTACTTAACATAAAACTGGCCAAGTGCGAGTCGGACTCGAACACCGAGGGTTCCGTACCTTGGTAGGATTTGGTTTAATTATTCCACTTCTAAATAATGAAGATGATGCGCATATTTACAACCAAATAATTTAAAAAAAACTATGATGTTAGTACAAGTTAACGATTCTCGGATAAAAAGATTGCTTCTTGCCAAATTTCATGATTCTAGGTAAACGGGACAACGACACCTGCACACTTAGGTTTTGATTTATTGGCGAGTGTTCAAATATGCAAATTATATTATGGCTTAAATGACCATATCTTTTTATTGCGTTGACTTAGAAGCTTGATTTGTACAGCTCCGAGTGTCCGTAAGTATTTGATATTAATTTCAACTTAACCTCCACACGTTCTTGCGAAAAAGGGCGATGGCAGACAGACAGACAGGGACAACCATGTGATCCTATAAGGGTTCCTTTTTGTTCATTTGAGGAGCAGAACCCTAAAAACACGCAAATCAAACTCAAGTTAAATCTAAAAATATAAAAACAATTACCTGCAAAATAAAGTCTGACGAAACATTGTAAACTCTACTTTAATAAAGTTTGAGTCTAAAATAGCGTGATCTGAAATTATAAGATCGCTTAAGACGTTGTAAGTAATAAGGAAAATGAGAAAAGTCCTTTGAGGTAACAGTGAGAATAAATAAAACAGCTAAAATGAAGTATGCTGTATTTGCGTGGGTGATGTTATTTGTAAGTATCACATTAACATTTTTATTAAATCTATTAATAATTATGTTCACGTTAATTAATAGGAAAATAAAAAATCTTTCTGTTAATAGCGAAGAATTCGCGAATTTTTACTATTAAATTATAAATGTAACTTGCTGATACTGACGGAAACTCAGTTTTCGAGGATAAATGTCTTATCGACGAGTGCTTCCAACAAATCCAAACTTATGTTATAAAATAATAAGATGCGTAAGTGCGTATGTCTGTCTGCTAGTCCTTTACGGCCCGTCTTTGCAACCGACTGCGACAAAACTTTGTCACTGAGCCTTGAAAACATAATATACGTAGCTTTCGTACTGTAGACTACGTAAAACTCCTTAAAATCAGGAGAATTGGGTATTTGGGAAAACTATTCAAATCAATGATTTTTAGTGATTTAAATAGAGGATTCCAAATGTCCTACCCACGTCCATTTTAAAGTATCGATTGAATTAAAAAAGTGCGTCGAGTATTGATGCCGTTACAGTTCAGTATTTCTTAGAACATCCCATACAAAGCGCGCGTTTTGACGTTTGAAAAAACGTTTGCTAAGACTTGTTGTCAATGCAAATTGCCATTAATTAAATTAAAGATAGGTAGTCGCCAAAATGCAGACAACTTGCTAAGTTCAACGTACCATTCAATATACTAAAACAATAAAACAAGTCGTTGAATGAGGGCTTTTTATTTGTTATTGTACGAAAGGTTTTCAATATTGTGTTGTATTTATATATTTTAGAACAATATGTCTCTATTATTCGCTAGAGATGTACAAGCAAAGGATTTGAGAAGGTTCATTGACTTGATTCAAGTAAGAAACTACTTTATTTTAATAATAGAATTGCTATATTCCTCTCTTGGAGACTTTTATTATCTTTTAATAGGAAGATTGTCATTTAATTTTATAAAATATATTTTATGTCAAAATGGATGCAAATAACCTGAATTCCAAGGAACTACGAACGCAAAATTTATTTTTAGTGTTGTCATTCCTTAATTTTTTTAAGATTCTCCTAAAAAAGGAACCCTAGTGTAACTTCTTTTATCACTTTTAAAAATACTTATTAAGAGCTGAGCAGAACAGTAGATACAGTTATATAAAGAAACTAGCTAATGCCCGCGACTTCGTTTGCGTGGATTGAGGTTTATACCATCTAAACTTTCGCATTTATAACATTAGTATAGAAAAAACTGCTTTAAAGTAAAAAAAACAAAGTCACGTGATAGTAACAAAAGCACATCATTGAATTAAGTTTAGGTACTGCATCGCGTTACTCTATACGTGGCCAGAAGTTTTGGCTTCAAAGCTGGAAGGTCGACTCGGAGTGCTTAATGATGTTAAAGTTAGACGACTAAACCCTATTGTAAAGTAAACGATTTACCTCAAATTGGCAAACGTACCAACTAACCGCTTTTGTGTCTGGCTGCTGAGCTCGTACTTGGTTCACACAAGATTTACTATATTATGAGTCCAGTTTTCTATACCTTATGTTGCAATTATAAAATAAAAGAGGTGATGTGGGATCAAATAACCCTCTCCGTTTTCCGACTACATCCGCAATGTCCATAGAATGATACAAAACAAAAAGAGAACTGCAGGCCGAGTGGGAGTTTTTTCACGCATTCGATCTCGTTAAACTTAACTGCCATTTATATGGAACTGATCGAGCGCCAGCCTTCAAGCCACAGAAATCGTTTTCGCGATCGATGGGAAGAAAATCTCCCACTAGACACTTAGTTTGACTTCTCATCGTAGTTCTTCGGAGTCAAACACATGCCACTGAGATAATGTCGTTGCCTATTGGTAAAAAAATAGCTGATTCCGCTAAGATACCTCCGACCTCCGTGGCGCAGTGTGTAGCGCTGTTGCCTTAACGTGCGGAGGTCCCGGGTTCGATCCCCGGCAGGGTCAATTTGGAAATTTATAATTTCTGAATTTTCCCTGGTCTGGCCTGGTGGGAAGCTTCGGCCGTGGCTAGTTACCACCCTACCGGCAAAGACGTGCCGCCAAGCGATTTAGCGTTCCGGTACGATGCCGTGTAGAAACCGAAGGGGTATGGGTTTAATATAACTGCCATGCCCCTAACAGGTTAGCCCGCTACCATCTTAGACTGCATCATCACTTACCATCAGGTGAGATCGCAGTCAAGGGCTAGCTTGTAGTGGATAAAAAAAAAAAAAAGATAGAATATATTCCGTATGCTTAATTTTTGTGAACATAACGTGAACTCATATTAATATGTAAACAGTATTTCACATATTTTGTAGCTCAATTTACTTGGCTATCTTAACCATTAAAATAAGTTTAAATCGATATTATCAGAGACGTCAATTTAACTCTGATAGTGAAGAGGAAATTCTCGATGCACCTGAATCTGTAGAAGATCTTCCGGAAGCAGAGCCGATGCAACCAGGCCACACTTTGATAAAACCTTCGAGAGGAATGTTGAAATCTTCAATAAAATTTCCTCAAAAAGACGCTGGAGACATGGCCGTGTATGGAAATTTAAATAATCTCGGAATAACGTAAGTATTCAAATTCAATTTCATATTTATTACCACTATTACCATTTTTTTTTTTTTTTAACCTTTATTGAAAATAATACAATAGAACTTAATGCTAGCTAGCCTAACCTAATCACTATATAAATCATGCCCGCGTGGAATGGTGGCAAGAATGCTGGCTGCATTTCCGCGCTGGACAGCCAGGCTGATCCTTTGCGCAAAAAATGAGCCAGCCCTTCTGTCACCAGATGAGGCAATTAACCGCGGTGAAATATCTCGTAAAAATTTTTTGGCACTAAGACTCCATGGCCCCAGGGTCTCCACGGCAAACGGAACAAATATGTAACTCTCTATGAGAGAGGCATACTTGCGCCGCTTGCCGGTTTCAGCCTTTTCTGCTGCGGCTCCCGGCCTTGATGCTGTCTCCCTGATATGACACGGGGCCAATGTATCTACGCATGTTGCGTCCCACATTAGCGCCCGTCCCCGTTCCCAGGGAACCAGCGTCAATCCATCAGGTCTCTTGCCATCATCCCGACTAATCCCTGCCGGCTCAATGAGCGCAGGAATATCTATGGTGGCAAGAGCCCTTTTGATCGTATCATTGAGAGAGCCATGCCGAAAAAGCCTACCAGCGCTCCATTACTATTTCTTTACTTACTTCTTAATTTAGTATGTGTGTAAGTGCATAGAGTGAAATATTTATCTTACAAAAACATGGTAACATAATACTTTCATTTAATCCTAAATTCCTAACCCTTGAGAAAAGAAGGATCCCTCCTAATGGCTAGAAAATTTTTTACATAATTTTTTGGGTAATCCTTTTCACAGATTTGATAAAACAAACCAACGGTTGCTTTACACGAACTTTAGGAAAACGGAGAGTATCTTGGTAAGCCTATTATAAGAAAAGTAGATATTATATTAAGACAAATAAGAAAAATATTGTATTAAAGGTAACATATAAGACTCCTTACAGACCTACTTGTTGGAGAAAGCGATACGAAACATTCAAAAGAAAACACATTTAAATCAACAGGACAGGTTTGTACCATTAAAAATTTAAACGATAATGTAGGTACACATTCCGCTGATGAGGAAAGTGAGAAAAAATCCATACTTTTCTAATATTATAAATGCGAAATTGTGTCTGTCTGTCGATCTGCTACGCTTTCACGGCCCATCTATTCAAACGATTTTGATGAAATTTGGTATAGGGATAATTTGTAGCCCGGGGAAGGACATGGGCTACTTTTTATACCGGAAAATTAAGGAGTTCCCGCAGGAATTAAAGAAGCTTAACCCACGCGGACGAAGTCGCTGGCATTATCTAGTCATTAATAAAATTAATAAATTCTGAACTAAACTTTTAAATTATTTTTACAGAAAACCTGTGGTTCGTATAACGGCTTTTCCTATACCATAATCTGAATCTGCAAAACCTAAGTTTTCTAAATATTTCATAGTAATTTCTCAAATTAAGATTTATTTTCAAATTATTAGTCTTCCCTTTAAAATTTTTATAAGCGTACAGTATAGCGAAATAAGTTTCTTAAATTTATTTTTTGCATAAGTATATTTCAATTTCATTCCAGATTGTTATCGAAATTGATCCAGTGCAATTAAGACAGAAGGCACATGTTTATCCGTAAGTGTGAGCATATAACACTTACTATTGCTAGTCAATCTTTTAAAATTAACGAAAAAAGTACTACATAATTTAAATAATGATTTAATTTAAGCTTTTCAACAGGTTCAAGGAAGATTCAAAAGAGGTAAGAAATCCTTCAGTTAGAAAGCTATCTTCAAGCAAAGCTTCATCATGTTCGGTCCAGTGCATAAACCCTGAAAAGGCAACAGGCAGACATTATCAAATTAATAATTTTATGTTGTTCGCTCTCTTTACTTATATAAATTAATTAATTTTATTTTTCTCCGAAATTTATTCGACGTCAATTCCAGTCGTACCTACTATAATAATAAATTAAAAAAACTACCCGATGGCCGCGACTGCCGTTTATTTTATTTATTTGGGGCAATAAACAATTACCTTCATAATATAATAATATTAAATATTAAATCCATGGTTAAATCTAAATTAGATCGGGCAAATAACATTTGTCAAATAAAATGCAATCAACTACATTATCCATGAGTTGATTATTTAAGAATAAGAAATTCTAGGCTTAGACAAACTTAGCTAGCCTAGATTACCTATATAAAAATACTAACTTCGTCCGCATGGTTTAAGTTTTTTTGATTCCCGCAGTAGCTCCTTAATATTCCGGGATAAAAAGTCTATGTCATTCTCCAGGTCCTCAACTATACCCATGCCAAAAATCACGTCAATCCGTTGCTCCGTTGCGGCGTGATTGAAGGACAAACCGACAAACCAATAAATCAACAAACAGATAAAATTTCGCATTTATAATATAATAAAGTATGATATGATATGAGCCCGCCAACCCGCATTGGAGCAGCTTGGTGTGTCTAAGCTCTTATTCCCTCTCTCTTACGAGAGTGGAGGCCTGTGCCCAAAAATGGGACGTTAATGGGCTGTAGTGGTGGATGATATGATACTACAATATGAAACAAAAATTAAAACAATATGAAACGATAGGTACTGTATTATAATACAGACATCTTGTTCTATTAAAGTCTATAATTATTTTATTATTTTGTTCTTTTCTGTTCATTTATTACAGCTTCTAGACATTGAGAACAACGCCAGCGAAGCCCTAGACGAGTAAATATCATTTTAAACATTTAATAAGAATTCACTATCCAGACGGAACGCTTACAAAGTTTTCCCAACTTTTTTGCCGTAGTGAAAACATGATCCGTTCTTTCTTGCTATCTTTTCTCCGTTATTTGGGTAATCCGATTAAAACGCGACTGTCAAAATTAAATTTACTACGGAGCCTTATTACGTAAAATTGATTGCTACATTGTATTGATCACAATCACTTCTGCCCCTCCTCCATTGGATTTAAGGAAATCGAAATTGTAATCGTTTGTCAATAGTGTAATTCGACCTGTTTTACTTTGTCTTTTTTTTGTGTAGATTTATACTGTATATGTGTTTTATGTGTAGTTTTAGTTAAAAATAGTTAGAAAAAAAAAATATATAAGGCAGAGGGCGCAGCGCAATATACAGGTTTTTTTTCTGAAATGGAGCAATCTGAAAACCAGTGCTGAGCATTGTTGCCAATGCTCGGCAATTGTAGGTTGTCTCCAATTGTTTTGTTAATAGTTTTATTTTTTATTTACTAGTCTTAAGATAAATTGAATACAACCACTAATAATAATGTAAACAATAAAGCTCTTATTTAGTATTTATTATTATTTAAAGAGTTCATAGATCAAAAAGCATGTATGAATACGTGAATACGTTTTAAGCTGTAAAATGATTATGATTTGCTTAGCCAATTTGCCCTCTGATTGAGTAATATTCTTCTTTCATATGAGTATAGATAAAACCGATAAACTCGTGCCTTTTCCTATGTTAGCATCCTTATGTGGTTGACGTCCAATTTGCTCGAACGGAAACGGCTTTACTCTACGTTTCTGATACGAACCGCTAAGGTGTGGAATGCTCTTCCAGCGCATGCCTCTAATAGGCAAGCGCGCTCCAACCTAGACCTCATCATTGCTTTGTTTTAAGTATCATTGTCGTCAAGCGCAAGCCTATTCGGAGAAAAAAAAGTTGCTTTAATAATATCATATAGTAACGAGTATTCTTTCTTTTCAGATCCAACGAAGCTATTCTTTCAGTAGGTAACTTGGTAATCTTATTTCATCATCATTATTACAACTCGTCACCGGGCCAGTACCAAGCATCGATTTCCTCTAGCAATTCAAATAGTCCACCGTGCTGGTAAAATGCAGATTGGCAGACCTGAAATACCTTTAACATTGTAATAGAGAACTCACTCACTGTAAATTTTCTTAAGCCAAAGTCAGTGCCCGGGATCGAACTCCAGACTCGCTCATATTTCTCTTCATCATATTATATAATTTGTGTTTAATTTTAATTTAAATTAACCACGAATTATTCTGTTTTTTATAAAACAAATTTCAATTCAATTTCAATTTATTCATTGTGAATACAACAATAATATTATGTACAAAAAAAATATAAACTAAACTATAAAAGAAACTAAAATTATAAACTCCTTATAAACTAGACAAAGTAATATTTCTTGCTATGTATTTTTCCTAGAACTTAATGCTAGCTAGCCTAACCTAATCATTAGTATACAAAATCATGCCCGCGTGGAATGATGGCAAGAATGCTTATCCTTAGAAGTCCGCCATATTGAATTTAGGGTGACGTCACTTTATTTTTCGAGGAATTCTCAGCTAGCCCTTTCATTTGATACCCATATTGTATATACATTAAAAAATAACTAAAAATAAATAAGGGCTATCTTGTAGTGGATTAAAAAAAAACTAGTCCGCCATCTTGGACGTTACTTACATAAATTGCAAGTTAAAAATTTAAAAAACATATTTTAAAAAAGAGTGTCGTTTCCTTCCTTCGAACCTTTATTAAAAATATGATTTCATTTCTAGTTATCCAATAATAAAGATATTGTGAAAAATATTTTAGCACAATATTATTTTAGCATTCTTTGTTATTATTAATAATTATTAATTAATTTTATATTTATTTAATAATTTTATAATATTATTAGTTTGATATTCAGTGACTTTTGCATTTATAATAATTTATGATTAAAGATATTCCCTTGAAATAGGTAATGAAAGAGATAATTATTTCTGTGAGCATATTATAGGATTTCCATCTTAACAGTTACCAACCAGAAGAAAAAAGTACAGGCCGGTAACTGGGAGTAAGTTCAGGGACCGTGACGCTTCCACGGAGTCGGATAAATCTGCTTCGGTGTCCTCAGGATCCTCGGATTATGAGAGGAACCCTGGGAACCCGTACAGCGTGTACAAGGATAAATATAGACAGAATTGGATGTGGAACCATTTCGTAAGTATTCCAACCACTAAATTGTCACGAACTTCATCCATCTTCATTCATCTCGTTTCTAATGTGAACTGCTAAGTTATGGATTGCCCTCCCCGCTTACGCTCTTTCCTCCGTATTATCGAAAGTATTTAAGGTACTTATCTGCAATATTTAACACGGAAACACCTGGGAACCTATCGAATTATTATGCTAAGAAAACTCCTGGTTTTTTGTGATTAATGGTATGACGATCCTCAGCTATGTAGATGCAGAGAGTGGAGTAACAGTTTTTGATAACCGTTACACTGTATGAAAAGCTCCTATACTCGTAACTACACCACTCAGGCTGTAGTAAGGCGGGGCGGGCCTGGTCGATTTTTAGATAAGACTTGAAACTGCCGGCTAAAGCCTATTAATTGAGATCATTTCAATGAGCTTAAACATGATGCTTCTGCTGTAATTAGGGTATCCTGCAGATTTACGGTGATGTTGCAGTATCAGCTCAAGGGTACCAATTTGTTTAACAAATAATGAGTTTCAATTAAGTTTTAATGACAAGTATACGATTACGGAACCCTACCTTACAAGTGTTCTAAGTTCTGACCCGCTTGATCAGTTATTTTCAATGTTGATAGATGGATGGTAACCACATGAATGTAAATCCGTACGCACCGCAATTTGACAGCCGCGGACCTTCAGGAGCCGCTTTGTTTTTCGGAAGGAAATGGTGGTATTACAATCAGGTTAGCAATTTTCAGTTTACCTACTCATTAAAACACATAATATTGAAACAGAGTTTTTTTAGGCAGAAGGCGTGGCACATGACACAACATCTGATAATAATCGTTACAAAAACCTAAGAGTTTATTATCCCAAGAAAACTCCTACCATTATGTGATTAATGGAAAGGGGTCACGACCCTCAGTAATGAGGAATACAACGTAGAGAGAGAGAGAGTCTTCGTTACCTGTAGTAAAACCTCCATGTGTTATTAACAATAGCAAGAAATTGGGAAAAAAATGGTGTGGCTCAAAAAATCTAAAATTTATTGTATGTTAAATAAATAAATGAAATAATTTATTTTCACACAAAATTTAAATATTTGCCTGTGAAACCATTGTTGAACGGCCTGATAATTAAAAGGATAGCGGAAATATTTTTATTTTGCAGGATGATTTTCAGCCACTCAGTTAGTGGACTACGCAGTTGAAATGAAACAAAATTAAATGATTAATGAATAATGATACGTTTAAAATATGATGTGTATCGAAAATACCATACTATGTATAAATAAGTGTAATGTATAATAAGCTATATATATATTAACAAAAAAAAAGTTGGAATGGAAAACCGATACATTATCCATAGAATAGCGGTTTATTAATCATTTCACCAAAGGTTATCTGTAAGAGATTGCTTTAGAAATAAAACCGCCTTTGCACGTTTCTCTGCAGTTTTACTACTTCTTTTTTTAATTGTATACTGTATAAATAAAAAAATAAATAAATTATCCATAAACAAAGTGGTTTTTTCAATTAATATATTATACCCTTCTCCAAATTCGAAATTTATAAAATCCATCATTTGAAAAATATTTGATTACCGCAGCATCCAATATCTAATTATTCGCTTTAATATAAAACAAAAACCAACTTCAAAACTATACCTACAAGTACCAACGAAAACTAAGTATAAAACATTACCTGGGTTATATATTTTGTTTTTTGTTGATTTTCTCAAAAAGCGCTACATTAATTTCGATTACATATGTATGGGACCACCTCTGAAGTCTACCAAACAAAAAAAAATCATCAAAATTGATTCATAAAATTAGCGGAATGATCGCGTAACATACATACAAAAAAAACGTGCAGTCGAATTGAGAACCTCCTCCTTTTTGAAGTTGGTTAAAAAGAGCTCAAAACAAAAGAGTATTATTCTATTTAAATACATATTTAGACCTTGTGTACGTTCGAATACTTGATCTTTCAAGATAAATCCAAACTCCATCAGGTGTACCGGAATAGATGGAAGTTTTCTAAATAAATCGAACATCCCGCGAGGCTTTGTGTACAGACACCTCCTTCAATATAACCTCTATTTCCTCAGAATCTATTTAGGTATTGAACGACAAATGTGTGAAAAGAATCACTCAAACCGAGAAAATAGCTATATTAAGATACACACTCGGCCAGGACAGGATGAAATATCCCAGCGAAATATCCGTGTTATATGGGAAACACGTTTCATTCTGTCACGCTAGACTTTGCAGCTCCAATTTAAAGTGCGTGCGCGGACCTCAAGTTAGGGTGCAAACAATTAATCGCTCTTACAATTTATTTTTCTCTTACTTGCTTGTCCTTCAATCACACCGCAACTGAGCAACGGATCGAGGTGAATTTTGGCATGGTTAAGTATAGTTGAGGACCTGGAGAGTGACATAAGCTACTTTTTATTCCGGAAAATTAAGGAGTTCGGGACTAAAAAAAACTTACCTAACCACGCGGACGAAGTCGCGGGCATCAGCTAGTCAATCATATTATAACCAAATAATAAATAATACAAGTATAAGGTATCATTTTGGCATGGTTCAAGATGCCAAAACAATGTCGAAGTGTCATTTTAGTTGTTTCGAGAAAATTATTTTGTAATTTTGTAATAGAAAATCCATCATGCGAGCATCGAAACGAACCAAATACCAAATTTTATTAAGTAGGTACTACCACAGATCACGGAAACAAGGGAGATATGCCTATGTATCAAATTGTATTGAAACCTGCTGTCTCCAGTTTATCCCTACCTATCCCTACTACCTGCTACCAATACAAGCAACTAAATAAATACAATAGACAAGAAGTCTCACTCACACACACGCATCACACGCATACCGATAGATCAGTGCATGAGGCACGAACAAATATACACTTTATTGTTTACCAAACAGGGTTCAATTTCAATCACCGTGCATCTTACTCACACAAACGTAAAACGTTGTCGATGTGCTGTGCAAAATTCAAATATGATACAATTAGTGATTGACTAAAATGGATCTATCGATGCTAAATTTCTTAATATTTGGGTTTTTGACAATGACTACCGATTATGAAAAGTATTTATCCACTTTTCTTTTCTTTCTGCATCCTTCGGATATCTTAAATATTAATATTAAAGAGTGACATTAAATATATCAATAAATGAGTAATGAGTATCTACGTAAATTGACATTATATTAATTCACCTAGTATATTTTTTATACGTTTCGTCAGCTAAGTAAGTCGAGTACTTACATTAAAAAAAATAGTAATAATAGGGAATATGCATGTATTTTTTTTATTTTTTTAAACTATTCTTTAAGTGATTACATAACTGGAAAAAAATATAACACTTGCACAATTTTATTAAATAAGCTAAAAAAAATTAATTAAAAGTACTATCATTTTCGGACGATTTAAACGCCCCCATTTTGGCGCGTTCGTTCTGTGACGTCATCGTCCACTTTGAATAAATTATCAACGAAGTGTTTGATTCACAGTTTTATTTTAAGTGAGTGAAGTAAAGCGTAAAAGATTAACTTATTGTGATGGAAGATCACCCAAAAGCTTATTATAAATATTGTATCGTCCCTATGTGCAAAAATAATATTAAAACTGCACCTGACAAGATATATTTTCATATGCCCAGAGATGC
Source organism: Erebia aethiops (assembly GCA_923060345.2). Taxonomy (NCBI): domain Eukaryota; kingdom Metazoa; phylum Arthropoda; class Insecta; order Lepidoptera; family Nymphalidae; genus Erebia; species Erebia aethiops. Next base: position 25,948,020 of record OV281084.1, on the reverse strand, counting down.
AAACTTAAGGAAAAAGTGGTGCAAGGTGATGAGGAGAGAAAATGTATCGTGCTTGAGTAGTTTATATTGTTGTGAAGATCATTTCGACGTGAGTATTAAATATGTATGTACCTACCTACCTACCAAAAATCTTTTTCATTAGGACTCGCGAACAATATAAACAATAAACTAACCTAAAAATTTAATTATATTATGTTCATAAAGCTATTCTGATTCCCAATGTTTTTACTTATTTATTAATGTTACAAATTTATAAATATTATTATGATTTTCATTGGTCAACAGCAGCTGACTACGATTTTTGATTTTGATCACAAAACGGTAAACTTACTTACCTAGGTTTTTTGTTTGCACTGTTGTTAGGTTCTATTGGAAAAGAATTTCTCAGTTGCCTTGACGAAAACAACTTAGTTTGTTAAAGTTCATAAAGATGTTCTCAACATTTAACGTTCCTAATACTTACATATCTTTGAATAAATAAAATTTACCTACTACCTGATGCCCGCGACTTCGTCCGCGCGGTTTTTGGTTCCCGCGAGAACTCTTTAATTTATAGTTTACCTACTACCAATAGTTGTTTATTGTGGCGAGTCTTTTTTCACAAGAAATCACTGCTTTCAGTTAATAATTCCCAAAAACACTAATAATTTATCCTAAACAGCGGCAAAACAATGCGAATAACCTTCAATAATCATACAAAACAAACGACCTGTTAACAGTCGACTCAGACTACAGAGTGGATGGTGACGTCATGTTTCGTTCCGCCAATAGCGTTGCGTTTTGGAAATTTGAGCGGGAACTTGAAAAATACTACTTTTAAATAATTAAATTTATTAATAGAAACACAATAATTTGTAAAAATAATCATCTGTATATATTTCTTTAGCAATAAAGATTACACATAATTTTTTTTGTCCATTTCTAAATCACATGCATATTCCCCATTATGACTAAAAATATAGTTATAATGAATTTTACTCACGATAGTTTAAACGTTAAAATAGAAATAATTGTTTACTAAGTTATAATTAAGGTACTATTAATTATTGTATCACAGATCATCGTTTGGTCGCTAAAATATCGACAACTGCATTGTACTCGTACCTGCATCGTCACATCTCTAGTTCACCGCACGCCGACAGCGGCCGCACTACGAAATTTGATCTATCGTGCTAGTGAAAGAATCGGTAAAGAACACTTAACCATTGCGTCGTAAGACTGGCCGATTCATTGATAGATTTCTACTAAGCAAGCAATGGTTTTTGTTCATAATGAGATATAGACTTGTCACTCTATTACATTATGATACCACTAAATAATGTTTTATTGATTTTAATGGAAAATTACAACAATTTATTTGTACTTACGTGTGAAATGAGATGCCATCTTTCATGTAATTCACTTTGCAGCTTGAATTTTTACAAACAACCACTGAACAACGCGGCATTTTGTTAAAAACCGAGAGAAGTGAACCAATCTTTGAATGATATGCGACTAAAGACAAAAACGGCCATCAGGCCTATTTTGTGCCTGATGAGTTCGCACGCAACACGCCCCCTTAGCACATCTCCCTTGTTTCCGTGATCTGTGGGTACTACTATCAAAGCTGAATGTGCCTACAAAGTGCCGATAAAACGTCTCTTATAGATTCGTGAATGCATTTGACAGTAAATCGTACTCGAATAACATCTATTATACTGGGCGCACATTAGTTTTTAACACCTTGAGAGAGCGACGCAACACCATGCATAGCGGCGGCGGCGTTGCGACATGCGATGTAGTGCGGTGCCACATACTCATAGAAACAAGGTAGATTGGGTTGTGGTTGTTAAACGCTGTATAATTATTAACGCTGTATTACCGGAAAGGCAAGGATGTAACCTTAAACTCGGAGTTTGAAATCTATAAAGGTAAAATGACATTTTGAAAACGTCAGTTTAGTGCATCTAATGAAAGGTCTTCATATAGTCAGACATTATAGCGTTTCTAGCAGTTTTAAAGGTGTGCCCAAACATAAGAATAGAATAGAATATAATAGAATAGAATATTTATTTATTTGCATGATTGTAAGTAAGTAGGTACATAGTACGGTGTTATTATGTAATAAGGTGAGCATGTTACAATCAGCCATACAATGGCGTGCAAAATACTTAAAACTAACATAGGTTTCATAAAAGGGACTTAACAAGTTGCAAGCTTTAAAAAATTTGTAAAATTAAATTAAACATAAAATAAATAGACAAATGAGAGTTTAAATCGGGTTTTAAGTACGCGGTTTAAGTACGCGGCAGCAACACGCGGCGTTTGCGAGGAATTAAATTCTGAAGAGAAAAGGACTTACGGACCCACGAATATAATTTGCGCGGCAAACATTGACGTTTGTAAATCGATGGCGGCAGACGTCCATGAACAGCATTGCATTTGTCACGCGGCAGCCAGACACGATTGCCGTGCGATGTTTGAACACACTTGTTGTGCCTCCTTAAGAAGAATCGATGTTAGCTCAATCACGATGGAGTATTAAATCTGGTTGCGTTTTAAAAAAAATGGAAAAGTTACCACAACACCGATTAAATGCTCAAAATGAGTACTACTTTTGTAACAACACATACAACCAATGAAAACATCGCTCAGGCTATATATTATGTATATTTTATATATAGGAGCCATTGGGCGACCAGCCTTATGGTTCCGGACGGAGAAGAAAAAATATGATGAATTGAAAGCTATTGTCGCTCCGTTGGGAATTCGGGATCAAATGCGGGAGATTTCCAGACTAGACGACAACCAGACGACCTTGAGTGAAAGGCTGTCACTTCAGGCACTTTGGCACAGGCACAGGCTTTGATTTAAAAACTTCGGCTAAAAATGTCTCTCCGCGCCTGTCTTTATAATATGAGCCACAAGAATCACTACCCATATTAGGATTTTTTTAGGGTTCCGTACCAAAATGGTAAAATGGAACCCTTATGGTGCGACTTTCTCCGTCTGTCTGTCTGTCTGTCCGTCCGTCACACTCGATTATTTCAGTAACTACCGAAGCTATCGACATGAAATTTGGAATAGTTGTGTATATTAGTGGCCCAAAGACACTGAAATTAAAAAAAATTGGAAATTATTTTTGTTCTTATTTAAAAAGAGGGGAAAATCGGAGGGTTGACATTTAAAAGTGAGATAACTGTACTGTGTGGGGTATCATATGAAAGGGTTTACTTTGTATATTCTAAAACAGATGTTTAATTATTTTTAGTCATGATAGTTTTTGATTTATCGGGGAAAAAGTCTAAAAAAATACCGTTCCCCCCCCCCTTATCTCCGGAGTTTACCAATCGAAAAATCTGAAATAATTATGGTCAATAGGAATTTACGTATATTTTACAGGAAAACTATAGCCAATGATCTAACTAGCATAGTTTTTTTGATATTAACAGTAAACCTCTACAAACAAAGTTAGTTTTGCGGTTCATTAACAAAGGTAATTATTACCGTTTTACATCTTTGGTCGTTACAGTTTTCAGTACGGAACCCTCGGTGCGCGAGTCCGACTCGCACTTGGCCGGTTTTTGTTTTGAGATAGGCTTGCGCTTGACGACAATCATGCTTAGTGCAAAGCAATGATGAGGTCTTGCTTGCCTAGAAGATGCCTATTCACTCTTGCCTTGAAGGTACCTAAGTTATATGTGGCACGAAACACGTCAGGATACTATTATAAATGCGCAAGTGTGTTTCTACCTCAACTAAACTGGCTAAACCGCCTCGTTGTTTTAGTGGTTCTGGTTAGTATGGTCAACTGCGGTCAACGAGGTCCCGGGTTCGAGTCCCGGGTCGGGCCATAATTAAGTATTGGGTTTTTCTGACTACAAATTCTCAGTACTAGCCCGGAGTAAGCGTTCCGGTACGATGCCGTGTAGAAACCGAAGGGGTATGGGTTTAACATAACTGCCATGCCCCTAACAGGTTAGCCCGCTACCATCTTAGACTGTATCATCACTTACCATCAGGTGAGATCGTAGTCAAGGGCTAGCTTGTAGTGGATTAAAAAAAAAAAAAAAAAAAAGTTAGGAAGTTGGCGGTGTTCCCACCCGAGCCTCGAAGAGCACGTTAAGCCGTCGGTCCCAGTTATTATAACTAACATGATAATAGTCGTTAAAGCCCGCCATTAAACCCGCATTGGAGCAGCGTGGTGGGTTTAAGCTCTAAATCCCTCTCGCCTAGGCCTGTGCCTAGCAGTGGGACGTTAATGGGCTGTAGTGGTGGTGGTGGTGGTGGTGGTGGTGGTGGTGGAGAGTGTGTTTATTTGTTGGTTCGTCGTTCCATCAACGGCGTCTGTGCAACGGATCGACTTGATTTTTTGCATGTTAAGTGAAAAACGTGGACAGTTATACTAGCTACTTTTAATATCGGAAAATTAAATAGATAACACGGAATTTAAAAAAAAACTAAAGCATAGACGAATGTAATGCATCATCTATTTAAATAAATGAAATTATAACAGCAGCTGTTAACTTGAAAATTTAACTAAGTTACAGAAGTTACAAGAAGTTAAGTTACAGTTTTGACGACCTCCGTGGCGCAGTGTGTAGCGCTGTTGCCTTAACGTGCGGAGGTCCCGGGTTCGATCCCCGGCAGGGTCAATTTGGGAATTTATAATTTCTTAATTTTCCCTGGTCTGGCCTGGTGGGAGGCTTCGGCCGTGGCTAGTTACCACCCTACCGGCAAAGACGTGCCGCCAAGCGATTTAGCGTTCCGGTACGATGCCGTGTAGAAACCGAAGGGGGTATGGGTTTAATATAACTGCCATGCCCCTTACAGGTTAGCCCGCTACCATCTTAGACTGCATCATCACTTACCATCAGGTGAGATCGTAGTCAAGGGCTAGCTTGTAGTGGATAAAAAAAAAAAAAAAAAGAAACCAGAACAAAGAGGAACGTGACGTTGTAGGGGGTAATTTCTGGATCTACTGAACCGATTTTGAAAATTCTGGCACCAATAGAAAGCCACATTATTTGTGAGTGTCATAGGCTATATTAGCCAGATAAATTAGGGAGTACCCGTGGGAATTTAAAAATTTATTTCACGCGGACTATGTTGCTGGTATCTGCTAGTAGTTAATATTCGATGACAGAGTATTCGAATCTATACTAATATTATAAATGCGAAAGTTTGGATGGATGGATGTTTGTTACTCATTCACGCCAACACGGCTGAACGGATCTGGATTATATTTGGCATAGAGATAGATTATAGTCTGGAATATAACACAAAGGCTACTTTTGTATACCGGAAAATTAAAGAGTTCCCGCGAGAACTAAAAAACCTAAAACCACGCGGACGAAGTTGCGGGCATCAGCTAGTTCGGTATGGAAGTAGAAAAGATAGGGTAGGTAAGTATTTCCTGAACATGAAAAGCGAATGTTTCTTTCACGCACTTGGTCAGTTATTTACGGGTAAAATCAGCCTGGCTGTTCAACACGGACCTCAGCTTATGTTCTTGGCACCATTCCATGACTTGAACAGCGCAAGCAATAACTTAAAAGTTTTATTGGAACATTTGCGAAAATTTATTTGAGCCATTTTCGGTGTAGCGAATAAAGTCTTTGTAAAACGCGAGGCACATTTCAAGACCCTTAGTCCCAGTATTAACTCGTACGCTGCAAAATCGATTGATTGTTTTCGAGCGTTCGATCACATTCGCGTCGAAGCGAGTGAGCCGCGAGCGTTTTGCGGTTTCTAGTTTTTCTTTCATGCAGATCGCAGAATTTTTTGAACTTGAATGTGTTTTCTTACGAAAATTATATTGAAATAAATATAATATTACAAGATATAATAAAAACTTATAGACTAAACGTTAATCTAAAATCCTTATATACCTACTAACAAAAATAAAAATAAAACCCCAGTCAAAAAGACCACCCCTGGTTGCCTCTGGGCCAAAGGTACCCATCAAACTTGCAGCATTGCCGCGCTGAATGGCGATGGATAACCTTTGAACCAGGTAAATGTTTTTTTTGTTTTAAATGATTAAATAAATATAATATTTTGAAGCTACTGTGAGAATACCTATTTCCTTAAATTTCTCTCGTAGTTTTTCGCGCGGTTTTTAATTGTAATTGTTTTTATGTAAAATAAAAAAATCTCAATATATGCCGCTGTACCCTACGGCAAGATTCCATAAGACATAATACTATGAAATTATATTTATAATATTGTATGGTGGAACGCATCGGCCGTGGCTACTTACCGCCCTACCGGCAATGACGTACCGCCAAGCGTATTAGCGTTACGATTCGATACCGTTACGATGCCGTGTAGAAACCGACTAGGGGTATGTGTTTATTATAACTGCTTGTAGTGGAATAAAAAAAAATAAGCAAAACCTCCTTCACCTTTCTGCCATCGTACCGCAAGACGTCGTGCGAGTTTCCACCCCTATGTCGTCAACGTTCCATCCACACGCACGAAGCGCTTTGCGTCTTCATTCCATATTCGCATGGCTAGGGTCTGGAACACTTTACCAAAAACTGTGTTTCCAACCAATTACAATCCGGGTATCTTTAAATCTAGAGTGAATAGGCATCTTCCAGGCAAGAACGTTCCATCTTAGGCCGCATTTTCCCATCTTCCCATCATCAGGTGTGATTGTGGTCAAAATAAAAAATATTTTCAGCCAGCCCTTGTTGGGAACGTGATCGAACGCACAAATACGATCAATCGAAATTGCTTGTTAAAACTGGGGCTAAGCGTTCTGATATTCTAAAGTGAAATGTTTAAAAGGCAGGAAGACCGCAGCACGTGTTAAGGCGCGGTTAATGGATCGATTCGGAAACGTGACTTTTTGACAGCTTGACACTTTTACACTTTGCGTGTTTAATCACGCGTCCGATGAATTCGGCTCCATTTTCTATTCGTTTGGTACACCCGTCCCAGATGGACTGGAAAACGAATAGAAAATGGTTACATTACGAATAGAAGACAATGGTTGTTTAGTTTACCAAATATAGTATGATTTTTTCTCAATTAGTATTTTTTTGTGGTGTACATTTACTGCCTCATTGGTCTAGTGGTTAGCATAGTCGACTGTGGATCACGAGGTCTTGGGTTCGATTCCCGGTCGGGCAAAAAAAATATTGGTATTGGGTTTTTCAATTCTGAAGTTGGAAGTTGGCGGTGTTTCATCCCCGTGCCTCGGAGAGCACGTTAAGCCGTCGGTCCCGGTTACTATCACTAACATGATAATAGTCGTTAAAGCCCACCAACCCGCATTGGAGCAGCGTGGTGGGTCTAAGCTCTAATTCCCTCTCTCATACGTCACGGTTATGAAAAAAATCGTGGGGAAATCTGCCCGAGTGTTCTTCATAATGTTCTCAAGAAAGTAGACGGCTAATTTGCACTTGGCCAGCGTGGTGGACTGCGACAGCCTTTATGTATTACTAAGCAAAAAATCAGCTGAACTGGTTATTGTTGAAAAAATATTGGGTTATACTCCCCTAAAACTCTGGCGGGTTATACTCCTCCTAAACTCAAAATAACAGGAATAGCCAATCTATTATCTATATTAATATTATAAATGCGAAAGTTTGCGGATGTATGGATGGATGTTTGTTACTCAATCACGCGAGAACGGCTAAACAGATCTGGATGAAATTTAGCACAGGGATAGATTATAGTCTGGAATAACACATATGAAGGTTGTCTGGGATAGATCGCTTTAGCGATGAGATCGCCTTTGCAAGGTATGATCAAGCTTCTTTTTTGTACCTACTTATTTATGTGATTCTATGTTTCTTGTGTAGTAGTGAGCAATAAAGAATACAATAATAATAATAAAATAATAAATAATAAGAGTAAAATATAGGCCATTTTTTATCCCGGAATATATCTACGCGGACGAATTCGCGGGAATCAGCTAGTTAACTATTATTTTAATGGCTTGGCACACACTGCAATAGTCATTTCACGGAGCTTGATTCTTAATGACATTCGGAACAATCAGGAAGTTTAACTGCTAAGGATTTTAGTTGGAATGGCATAGATCCTGAGCATGGCTTCAAATATTAAAATTTTCATAATGTTTTTAGTAAGTGATTTGATCCTTTTTTTTTTAAATCATTTATTGAAAATAAATAGAAATTAAGTTCTATTTATTTTCAATAAATGATAAAAGCTAGCCTAGCTAGCCTTACCTAATTACTATATAAATCATGCCCACGTGGAATGGTGGCAAGAATGCTGGCTGCATTTCCGCGCTGGACAACCAGGCTGATCCTTTGCGCAAAAAATTTAAGTGAGTAATATTATCTAAGAGGACCAGTGGCGTGCACACAATTTACCGACTGTCATGATGAAAAATGAGCATTGACGTATTAATATTTGGGTAAGCAATGCTTTTATGCCTCTATGAACTGCACGCCACTGCTAAGATCCACGTCGAAGGTAGGATAAGATCCACGTCGAATGTAGGATAAGATCCACAATTTGACGACCTCCCTGACACAGTGGTGAGCGCTGCGGTCTTATAGTGGGAGGTCCCGGGTTCGATCACCGGGACGATTAATTTGAGACTTTATAATTTCTGAATTTTCTCTGGTCTGGTAAGAGGCTTCGGCCATGGCTAGTTACCACCCTACCGGTAAAGACATACCGCCAACCGATTAAGCGTTCCGGAACGATGCCGTGTAGATACCGATAAGTTATGGGTGTAATATAACTGCCGTACTCCTAACAGGTTAGCCGGCTACTATCTTAGACTGCATCATCACTAACCATCAAGTGAGATCGCAATCGAGGGCTAAGCCTGGCTAACGTGTAGTGGAATCATAAAAAATAGGTTGTCTTAGTAAAGTAATTGGATAATCTTAGTCGTTGTCAACCGATTGACGTCCACCGCTGGACATATAGGTCTCTATTTTATGTAGCCCAAAGCTAGCTGCCAATAATTATGTTACTGCATGGTGGGAGGCTTCGGCCGTGGGTAGTTACCACCCTACCAGCAAAGACGTCCCGCCGAGCGATTTAGCGTTCCGGTACGATGCCGTGTAGAAACCGAATAGGGGTATGGGTTTAAGTTTTAACCCGGCGTCATTGTGGTACGAAATTGTTACACGTACGTTGAGGTGGGTCAATATAACCCCATAATATTATAATGTACGATATTTTCATGTTTTATTGAATATATTCGTAATCTTTGTCATTATAATGTATAATTTACACTCTGATCTTAGAAATAAAAGAAAAAAGATATAAATCACAGAACATTTATTAAAAATATATAAACTTTTGTATAAACTCTCAAAAAATTTACAAAATTGAGATCCCTTAGAGTCTTATTACCTTACGACACTAAAATATAGTCATTTCAGTCATATAAGGCACTAAAATAATAACATCAAAAACATGAACATAAAAACATAAGAAAAAATTTGAATAAACACCAAAAAAAAATTCGGTACAAAAATCATACAAAAATAAGGCGCAAAATTTTGTCACGTTAATTGTGAGCATGGGTCATATTGACCCTCTTGAAAAATAAGCGCGTGTAGCTCCCAGCGCGGTCACTGCTGGGCTCATTTCTTTTCGGAAACGTTTATAGAACACAACGTTGGCTCCAGCTACTGAGAAGAATGGCAACGTCATTCGAGTACGTAAAAAAATATTTTCATTTTTAAACACACTGTGTCATCCTGACCCAACCTAAATGATTCCGGGTTAATATAACTGCCATGCCCCTAACAGGTTCGCCCGCTACCATCTTAGACTGCATCATCACTTACCATCAGGTGAGATTGCAGTCAAGGGCTAACTTGTATTGGTGTAAAAACAAATAGGTAGGTACCACATAATAATATTATACATGGATACAACAAAAAGTTGATTTCTGATAAAATTAATGAGTTAATTTTGTAGAGGCGCAAAATATTGGCGAACTTACGTCTAGTGAAATTGACAAAATTGTTAGGCCGCGCCTCAGGCGTCGTTCATTTTCGGTGTACCGACATCCAATTACTGAACTTCCTAGTTCCTTCATAATAAGAGTAAAATTTTTCTATTTAGTATTTATATTATTTATAACTATTAACTTCTAATTTTAAATAATCACAATACATCTAAAAATCTTAAATATAAATAAATAATAATATAATAACTAAAATATATAATAAGCAAGGTTCCGAAGATACTGGCAGCGTTCCCCCTTTGAATAGCTAGACTTATTCTTTGTACGAGGTAGCTGTCAGCTCTTCGGTCTCCTGTGATGTCGACTAACCTTTTTGCTATTTCCTTAAAAAGCCTTATAGCGCTAGGACCCCACGGACCAAGGGTCTCGACACCGAATGGGACAAAATCATATTCGGAGCCTAGAACCCTGTATTTGCATGCTTTAGCTTTTTCAAAATTAAAAATTAAAATTTTTATATTATCATTGTCCTGATATTTTCAAAACAAGAGAGGTACTCAAGAATCACGTTTCCTGGATGGTGGCCACCCTTTATTTTTTTTATTACTAGCTGATGCCCGTGACTTCGTCCGCGTGGTTTAAGTTTTTACCATTGAAACTGGTTATCAGATGCAAATCGTTACCATCGAAAATGGTTATCAGATGCAAATCGCCTGAGACGTATTTTTGGCCATAGCTCCGAGGATTTTAGGAGGATCGAGATGAGAATAGTACCAAAAGTTGAGGAATTTATCGACACACGTGTGAACGTTTGAATTTTGAAAATCGGCTGTTAACTTGTTTTGGAATTTTGAAATATTAGTATGATTTTTGTCATAGCGGCAACTATTTTTATTAATTTTAAGTTATTTTGATTCCCGCGGGAACTCCTTAATTTTCCGGGATAAAATGTCACTCTCCAGGTCCTCAACTTACCCATGCCAAAAACCACGTTGATCCGTTTCTCTGTTACGGCGTTTATGAAGGGCAAACCAACAAACAAACACAACTTTCGCATTTATAATATAAGGTATGATTTGTTTTTTTGCCATAGCGGCAATAGAAATACGCACAATGTGAAAATTTCAAGCTCGCTCGAGCAGTTAGACGGTGATCAAAATACACTCAATGCAGTCATAGTCAACAGAATGAAGCTACCGTTGATAACTACTGCCAACCGCCCGAAGCAGTTGCAACTGCTCGAGCGTTTCCATGTATGTACGTAGACTCTAGTTCACTATGCAGTCGCAGCTTGAAGCAGTTCATTCTGACTGCTTTAACCTGTCCGTGTATGCCCGGCTTATGACTGCAAGAGCGATGTATGTTGATCACTGGCTAACTGCTCGAGCAGTCAGTGTATGGCCGGCCTATAAGTTCGTGAAATGCAGCCCGCTGACAGACAGATGGACGGACTGACGGACGGATGGACGGACAGCGGAGGCTTAGTACCAGGGTCCAGTTGCCACCCAGTTGGCTCAGGGTACGCAACACTGAAAAGCCATTTCCATTTGACTTTCCACTGCAAGTGAAATAGATAAACGAGTAACCTCAGTTACTCCCTTAATTGAGCACATTAAGTTAAATTATTCTCTTGCAGAATAATATAATTGGAAGTGAATCGTTTCAGGGTGTATTCAGATGTGAAGGCGTCAGCTGGCGACGACAACTCGAACATATTGCCGTAAGATATATTGTTACTTAACTCTTCATATCTGATTTCATTTTCATAATGTTAAAGTTCAATTCGTAAAAGATTATGACTGATGAATATAACTTCAGTACCCGTAACAGGGTTATCCCTCTACCATCTTAGACTGTATCATCGCTTGGTAGCTGAAAAAAAGAAATTAAATAAATCTTCATTTGAGATTTCTTGGACACAAAATAAAATTACTAAAACAAAAATTAAAGAACTATAGGTAAGTAGTCTGCGATATGAATAATCGAAAAAGGGGCATAGTCTCGGCATAATTTTGTAATGGTTGGTTGGAAAACTTACATGTTTTAGCACAGTTTTACGAGGTCAGAATATTTAAAAAATTTAACAGAATAATAGCCATTTTTTAGAGTGAAACCAAATGTGGCAAATTTCGAAAAAGTCTATTGAGCCCTTTAAAAGTTTAAAGAAAGAAACGATAAAAATATTAATCGATACTAAAATTTTATTCACAGAAAACGAGTCTCGAAAATAAAGGCATATTTAACCCTTCACCTTCAGTAAGTACCCTAACCTTCAGTCTTTTGTTAGGGCGGTACGGACGACTGAGGTGTTTTCTTTTGTTTTCAAAAAGCTAGCCTAAAAGTCTCTTAACGAAATTTCCACCAATTTGTTTACTTTTTAGGGCGTATTGTTTACTTTAGAAAAAGCGGTAATAGTCTAGTATGCCTTTGAGTATATTGATATACTCAAAGGTTCTTTTTTTTTTATCCACTACAATCTAGCCCTTGACTGCGATCTCACCTGATGGTAAGTGATGATGCAGTCTAAGATGGTAGCGGGCTAACATGTTAGGGGCATGGCAGTTATATTAAACCCATACCCCTTCGGTTTCTACACGGCATCATACCGGAACGCTAAATCGCTTGGCGGCACGTCATTGCCGGTAGGGTGGTAACTAGCCACGCCCGAAGCCTACCAAGGTGAACCAGAAGGTGTGTGAAGTCTGCCAATCCTCTAGTGGCCAGTGTGGTAGACAATGGCCTACAATCTACTCGAACGAAACGGTTTTAATCTACGTTTCTGATACGAGCCGCTGATTCGTGCAATGCCCTTCTGGCAGTCAGCACACGTATTTCCTGCCACCTATAACATAATTACCTTCAAGCCAAGAGTCAATAGACATATTCTAGGAAAGAGCGCTCCAACCTAGACCTCATCATTGATTTGCATGACTGTCATCAAGCGCAAAAAATTATAAATGCGAAAGTTTGAATGAATGGATATATGTATGAATGGATGGATGGATATTTGTTACTTAATCACGCCAGAACGCCTGAACGGATTTGGAAGAAATTTAACACAGAGATGGATTATACTCTGGGATAATACGTAAGATACTTTTTTTCTTAAGTTCCCGCGGGAACAAACAAAACTCATTATTCGTTCTGAGAGGGAGATCGAGAATCATGAAAAGTAGGATTATACAATCACAGCTTTCCACAATGTCCAACCATAAATTGTTCTTTCAACAATTAAACCCGAGAATGGGTAGAGTAACATTAGGGCTGCAGGTTTAACAGGTTGATTTATTGCGTCAGCTCTAATTCTAACCTCACCTTACAAGGAACAAATGCCATTAACGTAGGAAAAGCTAAAAGCGTTCGGTAGATGTACAAGATTTATCAACGCGCGCCTAACTTTACGTTACCTTAGTATTTTTAATGGTGTAAGCAATTGCTTTTGCCAGAGCGTTTGGTCTGAATTGACCACAGAACAAAGGTATTTTGAAACAAGAATCCTAGATTATGTCGAGGTATAGATAGCCCTAGGTGTATTTTTTTTATTTTATCTGACTATTGGAAGGTGTATTATAATATATTCTTCGATAATTTAAATGGGTTAATTCCTCGATGTGTGGAACAGAATTGAATGTGCGGCCGAAACTTCGAAATGACGATTTCGTTTTTTTTTATCCACTACAAGCTAGCCCTTGACTGCGATCTCACCTGATGGTAAGTGATGATGCAGTCTAAGATGGTAGCGGGATAACCTGTTAGGGGCATGGCAGTTATATTAAATCCATACCCCTTCGGTTTCTACGCGGCATCGTACCGGAACGCTAAATCGCTTGGCGGCTCGTCTTCGTCGGTAGGGTGGTAACTAGCCACGGCCGAAGCCTCCCACCAAGCCAGACCAGGGAAAATGCAGAAATTATAAATTCCCGAATTGACCCTGCCGGGGATCAAACCTGGGACCTCCGCACGTTAAGGCAACAGCGCTACACACTGCGCCACGGAGGTCATTATTAAGCTCAACGGCTTATTCTAGCAATTCGGAGACGCAATATCTTGAGTACCATACCCATGAACGATCATTTGGACGGTGTATATTTTTTGTAAATATAAAACTTACAATTACAAGAAATATATTTAAAAATGCTCTATAGTGAATTATATCATAATGTTTTCCAGAGGAGATTCTATCAATTCGATCCTCGAGAAATGTCTAACATAATCGGCGTGCCATCCAGAGCCAGCCATTTGCCAGAAGCGGAACCTATTCTACCAGGCCACACGCTGCTACGTCCAGCGCTGGGCATGCTTAAGTCAGCACTCAAGTTCCCACACAGGGAGTTGGAAGATGGTGCCGGTGTTTATGGAAATATTGATAATTTGGGGTTGAAGTGAGTAAAAGATCATTTAGAAAACTCCAACACCAAATTTCTTTTTTCGAGCAACTAAATTCTGCTATGGACTGCTTGCTTGCTAGTGGGTCTAGTAGGATTGTCAAGTACTAATAGTCCGAAAGCATCGCAGCAATGCCAATCCGATACCTCTAGTCGAGGTTGTAATGACGTCGACCTCACAGGTTTAAATGTCGACGTAGTTGCAACTTGCGATGTTACATTTGCAAAAAAAAAAACAAGGGTACACAAGTCCTCATAGACCCATTATGCAGTGGGATCAATTATAATTTATTTCAAGTAGGAGATACACGTGTCTCTTAAGTAACGTAATGTTTTGACTCTACCACCGGAAAGGCAATTCTACTAAGAAAAACCGGTAATAACCGGTTTCAAGAACTAAAGCTTAATTCTGTAGAAATACCTAACTAAGTAAGCGCTCATAATACCTAACACAACACTTTTTTGGAATAGGCAGTAACAGTTAACATTCTGTTAAGTTTAGATAAAACTATAGATGCAAGCAGTTAGACAGTTAGTGATATTTTCGCATTTATAATATTAGTATGGATTATAATTTATAGATATTTTGTTCGCGTAATGCAGGTACGATTCCCGTAATGAGCGGCTAATGTATTCAGGCTTCAGGAGGTCCCCGGCGGACTACATCATGGTGAGGCGAATCATATACTTAATAAATAATTATAACTTCTGCATAACTACATAATATTATTATTAAGCTATCTCAATCTCTTCCTATCTTCAAAACTAAATTGAAACAACATTATCTATCATTATAATTTATTTATTCATCTGTCGTCTATTATCTATTACTTCCATACTGTGTATTTATTCTATATATTTTTACATTGTTTTTATGTACATATAATATTTATTTATTAGTACCTATTATGTCTCAGTACACCCCTCCCGCTTTCTTAAAAGTTTCCTCTGCCCTAAGGTTGCCTGGAAGAGATCGCTGTTTAAGCGAAAAGGCCGCCTGTTGTGCCCTATCTATTAATATGATTGTTTTTTTTAATCATTTCATTTCTTTGTGTACAATAAAGTATATTTTACTTTTACTTTACTTTATTACTGTAAGTGAGTGTACTATTATTATAGTGTATAGATATCGTATAGTGAAATATCTTCGGAGCGTAGACAGAGAAAGTAATACAGACCAAGCCATATCTCCTTTTCACTCCCACATGAAAGAGATGCAGTGTTGAGATGTTACACAAGATAGATTGAGAACAAAATATGATTTCTTCTATCCCTTTCTGCGTGTCACGGGTTTAGTTTGTTTTGTTCATATAGCACTTATTGTGCTTGGTGCATTGCAGCGTTTTACCTATTATTACCTATCCCATTCGGTTACACGCTGGCATTGATTCATGCTAAGGGATTCAATGGGGCACCCATATATCAAATCCGGCTGGTAAACTCAGCTCTGCTGCTTACGTTGTCAGAAAGATTTGGCAGTTAACGACGTTGAAACTGCAAAGATTGTAAATTTCGCTTATTTTCAGAGCAACCACCGAGTTCTTGCTAGTTCTTCTCGGTAGGGACGGCATTCCAAACCAGTGGTAGATTAACTCGACTATTCAAAATCACTTGTTAAAAGTCTACTTGGATGAAAAATATTTGATATGATTTGATTTGTCAGGTCTGCTTTGTCGGACAATGGGGCTGATTCTGTAGTGCACAATCTCTAAACTAAAATTAGAGCATTACAAATATTGCTAACCCTTTCATAATACTTCCTACGGAAAGGGATAGAAATAGATTTAAAGCTGCCATTTTAGTTTAGTTTAGAGATTGTGTTATACAGAATCAGCCCCAATGTCCGAATAGTTTCACGCTCGAGTTCAGCTGCCGTGTGGTGCAAACAGGCTCATGAATAAGGGCCCCGGAAGATTTTTTATTCCACTACAAATTAGCACTTGACTGCGATCTCACCTGATGGTAAGTGATGATGCAGTCTAAGATGGTAGCGGGCTAACCTGTCACAAGTTATGTCAGATTATGTTACAAGTTTCTGCATTGCATCATGCAGTCATCATTTTTAACAATTTTTTTTTTCTTTCAAGGTTATACCATCATCCTCGCCAGATAAATATGAAAAACCAAGGTAAAGAATATGACATAGCTTAAAATATACACAAATATTATTCTATCGATATGATCACACAAAATATTTTAAAATTTTAAGGTTCAAATTGGAATCAGCAGTTATGAATTTGGTAAGAAATGTTTGAGACACTAGATACAAAATACAAGAATAGAAAAGTGTTTTTTAACTATGATTTGAAAAGATACAACCTCATACAAAGAGCTACGGTCCGCGCCGCGCGGCACTTCTGTAGTGGGGCTAGACCTTTCCATAGTAGATTTGTCATTCTAGCACCTAGAGACCCCAACGCCCATCGGTTCTTCGAATATGTAGCCCGCCCATTGACACTTCGCATCTCGTCGAGGTATATCGGTGATACCTACTGGTTTTCCTACGGATCTACTCATTTCTAATTTGATCACAAAGAACTGTATAAAATGCAACTATCCTATAAAAATTTCGTTACACCAGGACAGACAGGCGAAGGCAAAAAATGAAATTCTAAAGATATTAAAGAAGTTGAACCGCCCGGCGCTCAAAGGGTAAGGCTTAATTATGATTCACTTTCGACGCCATTTTCTTTGGGAATTCCTTCATTAGCCTGAGGACTGGAGGGAAATAAGATAACCGTCTTTATTTTCAGCGTCAAAGTGTACATGGCTACTGAAAATGGAAATAACTTGGTAAGTTTTTTCTCCTCAATGATAAAGTTAATTGATATTAAATTTTTGACCTGGATAAGGATAATGTAGCTATTAAGAAGTTACATGATATTATTTAATAATATGTTTTGGCTCATAATAGTTTGATAGCTTAACTAGCTGATGCCCGCGACTTCGTCCACGTGGAATAAGTTTTGTTAATTCTCGTTTTAACTTTGCGACAACTCCCAAGATATTATTTTAAATTGTATGTAATTATATATTATAATGTACTTACCTACATTATCTTTGCATGCCGTTGACTTCTCTTGTACATAAAATATAATAAAAAAGTAAAAATAAAGCCTAAAGCTATTATTATTATTATTATAGCTTTATTATTATTATTATACCTTTATGCTTTAACTGCGGGGTAGTAATAATATTATGAGGACTTTTAAAGTTTTTTTTTAATATTCCACTACAAGTTAGCCCTTGACTGCGATCTCGCCTGGTGGTAAGTGATGATGCAGTCTAGGATGTTAGCGAGCTAACCTGTTAGTGGCATGACAGTTATATTAAACCCATACCCCTATTCGGTTTCTACACGGCATCGTACCGGAACGCTAAATCGCTTGGCCGCGATGTAATGTCTTTTGCCGGTAGGGTGGTAACTAGCCACGGCCGAAGCCTCCCACCACGCCAGACCAGGGAAAATTCAGAAATTATGAATTGCCCAATTGACCCTGCAGCCGGGGATCGAACCCGGGACGTTAAGACAACAGCGCTACACACTGAGCCAGGGAAGACGTCAAAAGATTCGTCAAATTTGAGAAATTTTGCTGCTACAGCCATGTTATCAACAACTATTATTAATTTTTTAATAGTTCCTATTCAATTTTACAGGAAAATGTAGGCACATCTTCGGGAAAGGAATCTTCGTATTATTTGTAAGTACACTTATAGTACCTATTCAATCCATAGGTAGGTACTTTTTACTATAAACTCAACTAAAGAATAAATGTTTTCCAAATCTTAAAAAGTTGCAAAATAATTTACTATCATATTCTCAACTTATCGCGGGTTCACTATACTGAACTCTAGTCTCCTTTGAGAATAATAATGTCCTCCCGACTGAATTTCGGCCTAGGCGGCAAATCTCCATAGTGATTATCAGCGCGGGAGATATTATATCTAGTGCACAAGTGTGTGCGCAAATACAGGTGCACTCTCTGTTCCTTAACATTCATAGCCCGATGGGACGAAAAATCGGACCCGACTGGTCGAGAGGGATCAGGCGCGGAACCGACAGCTTTCCGTGCTCTCCGAGGCACGGGGTTCACACACCGCCAACTTGCTAACTCCGGGCTAGTAGGTACTGAGAATTTCTTCACAGAATTCTTGAATAACCTCTTATTCAAGAATTCTGGCCTGGTCTGGTTTGGCCATAATCCACCACGCCGCTCGCAGATTGCGAGCGTGTAAAGAGCGATAAAAACAGTATTGCGAGCTATAAAATGGTAGTATTTTCGTATATTACATCCACCACCACCACCACAACAGCCCATTAATGTTCCAATGCTGCGCACAGGCTTCCACTCTCATAGGAGAGAGGGAATCAGATCTTAGACCCACCACGCTGCTCCAATGCGGGTTGGTGGGATTTGACGATTATTATCATGTTAATGATAATAACCGGGACCGACGGCTTAAAGTGCTCTCCGAAGCACGGGGATAAAACACCGCAAACTTCCTCAGGCTAGTACTGAGAATTACTTGTCAGAAAACCCCAATACTTAATTGTGGCCCGAACCGAGACTCAAACCCGGGACCTCGTCAGCCGCAGTCGAATGCAAACCACCAGACCGACGAGGTAGCTCATATTACATAGACACTCAAAAATATTAAATCGAATAAAGTTCCATTTACCTATATTACATCGACACTCGAATATTTAATCCAATAAAGTTTTATATTTCACTTACAGAAACGAAGATACGCCAACAGTAAGTTCTGAAAGTATTACTTTGTCTACATTGAAATATTAGGAGTATTTCTTTCTTGTAGGTAGGTATAGGCTTTCTTCTGACATAGAAAGCTTGTTGTAGCCTTCTCTCTGAATAAAAAAGGTTGGGCTATAGTCCACCGCGCTGGTTAAGTGCGGATTAGCAGACTTCACAAACCCTTGAGAACATAATGAAGATCTCTTATATGTTATCTTAATTAATCTCTTAAAAGGCACACAACTCAACCTCCAACCACTGACCACCCCTATAATAGGAAGCCAGACGTATGATCCACTAGGCTAACATAATTTGGTAATCAAGTTACTAGGTACCCGAAATACCAATAGGAAGTCTTGTGTTTTTAGCAGTCTATATATATATGTTTGTATTTATGTATGTTCCACAGTAGCGTTTAAACTACTGAGCCGATGATGAATGAGGTGTCAATCGATTCATTATTAAAGTCCGGGTGACACAGAAGAAACAGACATTAGAAACGGAAAAATTAATATGACAGAATATGTAACATCCAAAAAAGTGGAGGCGTCCCATTTTTTTCCGCTATTGTGTCGAATTTGATGTCAAATAAAAGAGGAGAAAATTCTGAAATCATAAATATGAATATAGTATAATTAATACGGTAATTTGGTGCTCAAAAAGGGGGTTACCTGGAAAGTTTCTCGGGAGTTTTGAAAATTGGTGTATAGATTTCGACGTGATCTTTCCGAATTTTCACTTTGCCACATCGTAACTTTGCCGCTCGCGCCACCATATTAGAAAAATGGCGCCCAAAACAGTTTTTTGACAATAACTCCTTCCGGACTAATTTTACGATGAAAATAGTTACGTATGAAATTAAATTAGAGAAAAAAATCTACAATTTATGTACTTACTTTTTTTTATAAAATCAATAGTTTCATCGTACGAGAGCCGCAAACCAAAACCTAAATTCACCTTCCACAGTTCAAATAAATTTGTATTGTGGGTGTTTTACAAGTTCTTAAACTAAATTAGACTAGATTTAGCCAAGTCAATCCCGTGACTTCGTTCGCGTGGACAGATGTTTCGGGAGCTCTTCAATTTTCCGGGATAACAAGTAGAAGATGTATGATGATGTATGGATTAGAATAAAACAAGCGACAGAAAAGCCATTTTACTAATATTATTAGTCGGTAGGAATAGTTTTTAAACTTGTATCTAGTTTAGAGTATTAAAGTACTCTATCTATTCCTGTATCCTGTATAGATGCAGGGCAACTTTACAGAATCTCGCTCGAGATTGCTGAGATTGCGGGAAAGTTATTTAGATAAGCCTAATTTAGACTTGACGTAGACCAATTGAAAACATTCCAGTTTGAAGATAAGTTAGCATAAACTTCTTCCCTTATTTTGTATACAAAAAGATTAAATTCAGGTTTTTTGGCTCCCGCAGGAACTCTTTGATTTTCCGGGATAAAAAGTAGCTTATTTGTTAATCAAGACTATTCTACTATCCCTATTATTCCAGACTATATCTCTGCCAAATTTCATTCAGATCCGTTCAGCCGTTCTGGCGTGATTGAGTAACAAACATCCATCCATATTCCATACATCCATCCATCCATCCAAACTTGCGCATTTATAATATTAGTAAAATAGTAAATAAAAATTATAGCATGATTGATTAATTATCATTCAGAACTTACATACCTACATGCGGATGGTTTCTATTCAAAACATTTTTTTTTATGAAACAGGGAAGACCATCCATTTAAAACCGAAGTCGATCATCAAGTAGCCAGTAATATAATTATTTACTGTCCACAGCATGTTTCCGAAAGTGAAAGTAAGGAAATTTTGCGCAAGGACCATAATGCACACGAAAACCATATTGTTTCTGATAATTCCTCTGAACTCGAAATAACTCCAACGAAGAGTAACTCCGTAAAAGAAAATCGCAAGATTCCAGAAGACCTGGCAAAAGAGGAGTCGAAGATGAAACAGATGTGGCAACACAGCATGGTACCTTTTTATTTTTTTCTTTGCTACCTATTAAGGTAATAAATAATTAATGTACCTATAATATGTTGGGTGGAATTCATACAAAATCTAAAATTCCTACCTAACGTTTCGAGATGAACCTACATTCTTTAGAAGAAGCGATGATAGCCTAGTGGTTAACACCCGACCTCGTGTACAGGGGCCCGGGTTCGATCCTGGAACTTTTCGAAGATATGTGCGTTTTAAGAAATTACATGTCACTTGCTTCGTGAAGGATAACATTGTGAGGAAACCTGTATGCCCGAGAGTTTTTGTGTCTGAATCTGCACTTGTCTAGCGTGGTGGACTATGGCCAAACCCTTCTCATTCCGAGAGGAGACTCGTGTTCGAGTAGTGAGCCAACGGTGGGTTGATAACATAGAGTTAGTAGGTATATTGGTTGATAAGATGATGATAAGACTCTTTGCAAAATATTTGTATCAAGATACCTACCTAATTATTGCCAAGCGCTTTTTAACCGACTTCAAAAAAAAGGAGGAGGTTCTCAATTCGACTGTATGTTTGTTACGCGATTACTGCGCCAATTATTAATTAATTTTGATGATTCTTTTTTTGTGGTCCCACGGAACTCCTCAATGGATAAGAGTAAATTGCTCGCGATCAGTCTAATAGCTTAGTAAACACTAGGTTTTTTAAGTTTTAACCAGAAATTCATACTAATATAAGTAAATGCAAAAGTGTGTCTGTCTGTCTGTCTGTTTGTCTCCTACTCTTTCACGGCCTGACGCATCTCTGTGCAAACTGTGGTTTTTATATTTATTTTTGATTTTTTTATATCAATCAATGCAAATAAGCTCTAACAGTTGAATAATTTCCAGGGTTCATATGATCACATAAATATAATACAAGAAGCGCCAGAGATCGACGAACTTGTGCCAACGGTCGACGAAACGAACTCAGACATAAGGAAGTGGTGGTTTTACAGTGCGGTAATACTTTTTGAGTGAAACTTCTTTATAATCGTTGTGATTTGGAAATTCGATGAAACAAAAAAGGAAACGAAAACGCGACCTCAAAAAGAGACAAACATACTATACAGGATTTAGCCTGCGAGAGAATGAGATAGAATACAAATTATGTATATTTATCTCATTCTCTCGTAGGAAGTTCTCTGAAGTTTCACTTCGGCCGTGTGTGAATTGCACAGACACACCTTTTTATTTTTTTTATTAAACCCATACCCCTAGTCGGTTTCTAGTTTCTACACGGCATCGTACGGCAGAACGCTAAATCGGTTGGCGGCCCATTTTTGTCGGTGAGGTGCTAACTAGCCATGGCTGAAGCCTCCAGCAGATCGGCAATATCGGTAGGTGAAACCGATTTATCGAATATCAGTACCATTAGAGCCTATACCCACTGGCGGTATGCCACGGCAAGGGATTTTCATGCGAATAATGGATTAATCCACTACAAGCTAGCCCTTGACTGCGATCACACCTGATGGTAAGTGATGATGCAGTCTAAGATGGTAGCGGGCTAACCTGTTAGGGGCATGGCAGTTATATTAAACCCACACCCCTTCGGTTTCTACACGGCATCGTACCGGAACGCTAAATCGCTTGGCGGCACGTCTTTGCCGGTAGGGTGGTAACTAGCCACGGCCGAAGCCTCCCACCAGGCCAGACCAGGGAAAATTCAGAAATTATAAATTCCTAAATTGACCTGCCGGGGATCGAACCCGGGACCTCCGCACGTTAAGGCAACAGCGCTACACACTGCGCCACGGAGGTCGTCTCCTGCCGGTCGCCTCGGCAGGAGATATTTTCGTGCGATTAAAAGAAATATTAGTTACCCATTAGTATGACAATAAAATTACAAGGGGTTTGAAGTTTGAATAATATTTTTGTACGGAGCCTGGCCTACCTACGACCGTCCCGCCATTCTAATTTTTTTCGAAATAACGACCAATAAAAGAAAGTAAGTATTTTGATGAGGCAAAATCTTTTGAAGCGTCAGGTTACCGAGATTTAACTAAATATATATCATTTAACACAACCGTGTTCCAATCAAGCCGAAGTATAAGTGCACAAAGTGAATTATTGGAACTTGCTGAAAACTGCGCTTGCTCACTCATACGGCCCATAGAGGCCCGGGGATTGAATCCCCGACCACCCGAAAAGGGAGCCGAACCTGAAGCGCTTTTTCCACGATAATTTACAGACTTCGGCTGAGAAATAATTTATTTTAAATGAATAAGAAGGAAATAAAATTAAATCAATAATAGTATATAGATTATAGGTACTTATAACTCTAACCTGTTGTTTTTTTTCACAGGATGATTATCAACCATTTTCAAGAGAACGCCACAGTTAAACAATATAACAATTTTTAATTAAGTGTAGTCATTTTTGTACTGCAAATAGGTACCATTTGCAGTACAAAAATGACTACACTTATAATTAACTACTACGTCATAAAATTAAATAAATAGTCTCGAAAATTGACTTTTTATTTGCAAACATACTATTTACACGCTATACAACACTTCAAAATATAATTATAATATCTAAAGAAGTTGTGAAACTACCATAGCTTATACCTATGTTTTAATAAACTTTAATTTTTATCAGAACTGGTACAAAATTCTGAAAATTCTAAAAATATAGCGCCATCTATGTATAAGTTAAAGAACTACAATTTAAATAATTTTAGCGCGCCATCTATTACGTACGAGCAGAACTAAGTAAGCGGAACTAAAATTAAACATTCAAGAGTTTTAATCTGATCCCTAAACTAGACTACGAACCATAGGATTGAGTACCTACGTACTCAATCCTATGGTTCGTAGTCTAGTACAAGCACACTGCTATAGATAGAGCTTTATTTCGTAAAAAAGTAAAAGTATAAATTAAAATTTTATTGTGAAGTAGTTTTATAATATTATAATATAATATTATTCCAGCACAGATTTAAAAAAGGAACCGGTACGGGGTACCATACTAAGTAGGTATACTATGTAAAATACGATACGGCTGCCTATAAAAGAACCCGGCTGAGTTTGTTGTGGGCTCTTCTCAGACCAGGGCGAGTTAGGAACCCTCGTTGCTTTAGTTTTAAAATACCGTAACCGATTATTATAACCATCATGTTTTATAAGTAATTTTTAACCGCGCGAAGCGAAGGTCTCTGAGTCTACTTGAGTGAATTTGCACTTGTCCGTCCATCCGTCCGTCTTTCAGAGCATTATAACTTCTGAATCACTGAATGTAATAACTTCAGCTTTAAATATAATATTATGTAAACCGATGGCCTCCAGCCGATTAAGGCTTAAAAAGTTATAAAAATCTTTATTTCAATCTTTATATCATAGAAGCGAATGCGAAGTAAAATATTTTTTATAGCGTTACATAGGGTTGCGGTCATTTTAAAGATAATTATGAATTTAGTACAAAAATATATACCTATTTTTTAATTTTTCCCTTATAATTGACGAAATGGGGGGCTTTCCAAGTGGAGATTTTCTAACGTCCAAAGACCTCAGAACTCTAAATTTACTGAAAGGCTGAGCCTGAAACCCGATCAATTATTTGAATATTATATCCTGTAGGTACTTGAACAAAAAGTACTAAAATTAGATAAATATTAAATGGAAACGAAATTATTTAATTTTTAATGAGCAGCAGCAGGGGTCTTCTCCGGTTGGTCCGTGAGGGCCAATCGGGGGTACGGGCTTCGAGGGCTGGCCTCATTACCCGGGCGGGGCGCGGGATAACATTGTACCCCAGTGATTGTCTTTGAGCCGTGAGTCGGCTAGGGCCTGCCTTGAAGGCTACGGGCCCCTAGGCCTGGTGTTATCTTCGGTGCTGGGTCCGCACTGCGGGTGACGTCGCCGCCGCCGCGTGAAGGACCCGTGTCATGTCCAGGGGTCTCGGCGCTGCGGGCAGTGGGGTCGCTCTAGTGCGCCGAGATGGTTCAGTATTTTAACAGAAGTTCGCAATGATGTCAATAGATGGCGCCGCGAGGTCTCAGTTCGGGGCGAACCACTAGTTTAACGTCAATAAGTGTACCTACAGTGTACCTATATTGAATAAATGATTTGATTGATTGATTAATTATGTTAGCCCATTATCATCTTAGACTGCATCAAACTTAACGTCTCTTCAATGAGCGCTACCTCGTTTAAATTCGCCGCAGCTAGGGGCGCTAGTGTAGAGTGAGGTCCCCGAAATGTAAAAAGCGAAAGCAGCGCTAAGAAAATGAGGTGCAAAATTAAGCGGACTGAAAAAACAGCTACCTAATTCATAGGTTAGTATTTCCCTGGTTCCTGTAAGATTTCTTTATTTCAGAAATATGCTTGTTTACCGAATTTACAGCTATACTTTAGGACACTTCTCGCAAGTGGCGCCAACTAGTGAGCATAAAAACTAGTATATCAGTTTAGAAAGAATTTGAAATCGCATTCGGAGGACACCATTATTGCTGTCTTTTGAGGAGTTGGCATGTTTCTCACATTTGTTGATTCATCGATGATTCTTTCACAGTGTTGCTATAAACTATTTTTCAATTACCTAATTTTTAATTTACCATATAAACTGACTTAATGAACAGACTCTAGCACGAGACATTGCGTGTAAGCGTAAGAAATGATGAAGGCAAGATCGCATACAATGTAAGTTTTAACTTTGTCTGCTACAAGTAAAAAAAATGTCTTTTTCTTATCCACTACAAGTTAGCCCTTGACTGCGATCTCACCTGATGGTAAATGATGATGCAGTCTAAGATGGTAGCGGGCTAACCTGTTAGGGGCATGGCAGTTATATTAAACCCATACCCCTATTCGGTTTCTACACGGCATCGTACTGGAACGCTAAATCGCTTGGCGGCACGTCTTTGTCGGTAGGGTGGTAACTAGCCACGACCGAAGCCTCCCAACAGGCCAGACCAGGGAAAATTCAAAAATTATGAATTCCCAAATGAACCTGTCGGGAATCGAACCCGGAACCTCCGCCCGTTAGAACAACAGCGCTACACACTGCGCCACGGAGGTCGTCTGCTTATTACTGGTAATTCTAGAGATTATGCTACCATATAAATTACCTATCTGTACCAATTGCATTCGTTTAAGTGTGCTTAACCTCTTTTAATCCTGTTCAAGGCAAAAACGACATTAATATAAGCCTTTACTTATTTACAGAAAAATAACACTATTAGGTTTACAATTTCGTATTTAACCTACATTATGTAAAGTTATAATATCAGTATTGTAACATTTCGGAAACAAACATTTTCAAGATCATGCATCTCTTTTTTAAAAGTTAAAACTGTCTGTTTTTCTGAGTAGAAATTCTCAGTACTAGCCCGGAGTTAGGAAGTTGGCGGTGTTTCACCCCCGTGCCTCGGAGAGCACGTAAAGTCGTTGGTCCTGCGCCTGTCCTCTCTCCGGTCGTGTCGGACTTTCCGTCCCATCGGGCTATGCTCTCATAGCCCGATGTTCTTATAGGAACAGAGAGTGCACCTGTGTATGCGCACATACTTGTGCACTCCCGCGCAGATGGCTAATCGCTCTGGAGATTTGCCTGGCCGAAATTCGGTCGGGAGGACATTGTGGTCATTGGTCAGTATTGAGTATCTTATATATCTATATTATGTTCTATACCTATTTAAAAGGTAAGGTACAACATACTCGTGTACAACAACAACACAACAACACAGTTTCAGGATCAACAGGTACAACATAGTTTCAGGATTCCCCGTTTTTTTGTAGGTACCTAAATTAAACCAACGGAAAATACGCCAAGTACGAGTCGGATCTGCGACGTTGGTTCTGTGATGTAAAACAAACTCAAATCTAGAAAACAGTGAAAATATACTATTGTTACCATTACCAATAGGTACAATATTATGACATACCTAATAATCATATCATACTTTACTAGTGGTTCGCCCCGAACTAAGACCTCGCGGCGCCATCTATTGACATAAATGTGAAGTTCTGTTAAAAATACTGAAGCTCATTAAAAATTAAATAATTCCGTTTCCTTACAATATTTATCTAATTTTAGTATTTGTTGTTCAAGTACAGGATATAATTGAAATAATTGATCAAGTTTCAGGCTCATCCTTTCAGAAAATTTAGAGTTCTGAGGTCATCTTTGGACGTTAGAAAATCACCACTTTGAAAGCCCCCCATTTCGTCAATTTTGGGGGAAAAATTAAAAAATAAATATTTTTGGACTCTATTCCTAATTATCTTTAAAATGATATACCGCAACCCTATATAACTTTATAAAAAATATTTTACTTCGCATTCGCTTCTATGAGAGCCCCCCTGAAATAAAGATTTTTATTATTTTTTAAGCCATATTCGGCGGGAGGCCATTGGTTTACATATTATATTTAAAGCTGAAGTAATTGCGTTCAGTAATTCAGAAGTTATAATGCTCTGACAGACGGACGGACGGACGGACGGACGGACGGACGGACGGACGGACGGACGGACGGACAAGTGCCAATTCACCCAAGTAGACTCAGAGACCTTCGCTTCGCTCGGTCAATAATATTATAAATGCGAAAGTCAGTTTGTTTGTTGGTTTGTCCTTCAATCACGCTGCAACGAAGCAACGGATCGACGTGATTTTTAGCATGGGTATAGTTGAGGACCTGGAGAGTGACATAGGCTACTTTTTATCCCGGAAAATTGAGGAGTTCCCGCGGGATTCCAAAAAAACTTATTCCACGCGGACGAAGTCGCGGGCATCAGCTAGTTATTATTATAAATGCGAAAGTGTGTCTATTTGTCTGCCCGCAACGCTACCACGGCCCATCTTTGCAACCGATTTTATGTTTGGTACAATCTTCAGAGATGCAAATCAAAAAGTTATTATGACGATCATTTACTTTTTATTGAGCCTTATTACACTGATCGATTGATTTGCTGTTCCGTTGAGGAGTTCCGCCTTCAATCTCCGAAACAGTGGCGTGCACGACATAGAGACATAAAAGCATTGCTTACCCTAGTAAAAAGGTAAATGCTTATTTACCTTTTTACTAAGTAGTAGCCTGAACTTGTTGGCTGGTTGGGGACAGGGTTGGCTTTAACCAAAGCCAACCCTGGCTCTGAATACTGTGCATGCCACTACTCCGAACTATTCATCAGATCTTCATGATTCGCTCAGAGCCAACCTAGTCCAAAACTCCAAAGTTGGCATCTTTGCTGATGCAGCATTCCTTGGGAATGGAGCTACTGCACGATCCACTGATATAGTAAAGAAAGAAAGAGCGTCTATTTGGAACACACACATGACACAGTAATTGTAGTGATAGATAGGTACGGATATTAAGACAATATATTATAATATATATTATATATTATAATATGTATGTGTATGTTAGATTGTAATCTAACTAGCGAAATTGTAAACTGTCGACAAATTACAATTTAACGCATTATTTTTCGGTAGATTGTAATCTGTTATGTATATTAACCCGATAAAACCTATGTTAAGGCACTACCTGACTGTTTGTCGAACCCTAACCTAACCTACAAGAAAGAGACAAGAAAACGTAAATTCAATACATACCTATTTCTTACGGTGACATATATTATGTGTGGTCCCAAAATGGGCTCCACTCAGCTTAGATAGGTTTTTTTATCCACTGCAAGTTAGCCCTTGACTGCAATCTCACCTGATGGTAAGTGATGATGCAGTCTAATGTAGTCAGATGGTAGCGGGCTAGCCTGTTATGGGCATGGTAGTTATATTAAACCCATATTCCTAATCGGTTTCTTCACGGCGTCGTACCGGAACGCTAAATTGCTTGGCGGCACGTCTTTGCCAGTAGGGTGGTAACTAGTCACGGCCGATGCCACCCACCGGGCAAGACCAGGGAAAATTCTGAAATTATACATTCCCAAATTGACCCTCCCGGGGATCGAACCCGGGACCTCCGCACATTAAAAAACAGCGCTCTACACTGCGCCAGGAAGGTCGTCAATGTACGGATATTAAGACAAAATAAACATGTGTGGTCCCATAATGCATATAATATGCTGGTAGCTTGTTTTCACTAAAAGGTTTTTAATTTTGCAGTTTGAACCTTTATTGGTATACGGAACTCTAACAAAGTGTAAAGTAGGTACTCAGTTTTTTGTTTAAATGTCGTCTTCAACGAAGTCATTTGGCTTGATTTAGGATTTATATTTAGTACCCATTAATTACTTATGTAAATTTACTTAAACATACTGTCTACTTTAGAAGGTTAAGTAATTACTGCCTAGTTATGTTACAATAATGAGTTCAAGTAAGGTTCTAGTAGGTACAGATTAATTATTATTAAAATTATATATTTACAGTGAGTCGACGCACCTACAAATTATTGTAGTTTAAAGGCTCTACGCTTACCATCCTTCTTCCTTCATATTATACACCTCCAATTTGCATACTTAGATATTATCTGCTAGAATAGCTCAATTTTGTACTGAAAACTTCTACCTTTATAAGAAGCTTGAGTGACTCCAGAATCTCGCCATTCGGTTCATATTCGGCTTACGCAAATATGACCACGTATCAGAATTTCGTCAAAAGCTCAAGTGGCTCCCTATACGCCGTCGCCGGGATCTGCATGTACTTTCTCTTTTGTACTGTGTGCTATTTCATTTAAAAACTCCCTCCTACCTTAGGAAGAAATTCAGCTTTTTTGGTGTGCAATCTGATATAAGACCATGTCGAACACTAACGCTGAAAGCCCCAACTCATAAAAAATTAACGAAGTTCTTTAACAATTCGTTCAGTGTTCGAGCTGTTCAGCTATGGAATGCACTTCCACTGACCATACGCCAATCTAAGTCACTGGACATATTCAAAAATGCTGGTAAGAAACATTATCTTGCAAACTAAAGACGACAGGAAAAATTATTTTAAGCATAGTTGAAATACTTACCTCTACATCATGATTCATATATATTAGTATATGTTATAAGTAGCTATATTATGTATAATTTATATGTTTATTATTGGTTTATGTATTAGTATGTAGTTGAATGTAAGTATATTATAAATTCACCTGCAGTCTATTTTCCCTTATTTTCTCCTTTTCCTAAGGTTGCCTGGTAGAGATCGCTACCTAAGCGATAAGGCCGCCTTTTGTATCCTGTCTGTGTTTACTTTTTTTTCCAATTTTTGTCTTTGTTATTTTTACTTGTGGTGGTACAAATAAAGTATATAATAATAATAATAATAGTACATTCTGAAGGATGGCACTCACGACATCTGTCGAGCCTGTCGCCATCCCGGTGAGTCACTCAGACATGTGCTTTCGGGATGTTCGGCGCTTGCTAACACTGAGTATCTGCACAGACACAACCAAGCGGCCAAAATCCTTCACCAGGAGCTTGCTTTGAAGTACGGTCTCCTGAATGAGAGGCTGCCGTACTACAAGTACACACCGGTGCCTGTACTCGAGCGTGACGGAGTCCGGCTCTATTGGGACCGGTCCATCATCACGGACAGGACTATTCTTGCGAATAAGCCTGACATCGTGCTGTTGGACCGGGCACAGTCGCGGGTGTTTTTGGTGGACATCACCATTCCATATGACGAGAACCTTGTGAGAGCTGAGACGGAAAAAAAACGTAAGTATCGCGATCTGGCTCACGAGGTTTCCCCTGCCGGGGTGTAATCCTCCGCCCGCTACAACTATTTATTTGTGTATTTGTGTATGTAAGTTTATTAATTTACATTTACTTACGTAAGTTTATTATAAATCTTTTGGCCATATATGTACTTATTTATTTTGTATGCGAGCGTGAAAGCTAAATTTATACAGATAATAATAATAATAAGTCAAAATTTGACTTATTATTATTATTATCTGTATAAATTTAGCTTTCACGCTCGTATATAATAATAATAATAATAATAAATACGTAATAGTTGTAAAATTAAATTGTTCCCACTAGCTGTCGGCAGTCCATGGTTAGGGCAAGTCCAGAGAATGGAACCTCCTCACAATTACCACCGTCTCGCGTACATATTATAGGCAATCTGTACCTAAAATATACCTGTGGATATACAAAGGTATATTTTATAATTACAGTAATTGTATATGGTTAACTTTATATGTTTTTATGTTGTAATAATAATGAAAAGAATAATTTATACCCTTGACGGTAATATTCGTATGTTTATGTAAACAAACAGACCAAATTGTTTATTTTCAATTCTCAACTTTTCAAGGACGTTCATTACTTTATAAATACCTACTTAATTAAAAACACGACTGCCTGTGAGGATTCTAACAATATCCCTTAAACTAGGAAATATATATCGCTACCGGCAAAAGACTTGCCGCCAAGCGATTTAGCGTTCCAGTACGATTTCGCGTAGAAACCGAATAGGGGTAGGTATAGGTTGAATATGCCATATGCCATTAAATGCCATGCCCCTAACAGGTTAGCCCGCTACCATCTTAGACTCATGCATCATCACTTACCATCAGGTGAGATCGCAGTCAAGGGCTAACTTAAGTAGTGGAATAAAAAATAAAATAAAACTTATTTAAATCTTGCATTCATTGCTTGCATCGACGTTGACCCTTAATAACAAAGTGCTTGTTTACTGCACAGTACTGAAACCCATTTGGCTCTATGGAATACAATTGTGGGGTACAACTTGTAAGTCGAACATAATGCGGATTCAGAGAGTCCAAAATAATATACTGAGGATAATAACTAATGCGCCCTGGTTTACTCGCAACGAAGAAACGCACCAGTATCTAAATATGCCAACTATTTGTGATGAAATTAATAAGTACTCGAAAAAACACAAAGTTCGGCTCGTCAATCACCCAAACCCACTTGCCAACTCACTACTGGTCGCCTCAAGAGTGAAAAGGTTAAAACGAGCTGATGTGCTCGATATGTGACGAACGTTCGAGCGCTGGCTCCCTCGTTCGCAAATGTCAATTCTAAAACAACGCATCTGCTTATAGTCCCCCGACTGATTGCAGATTAAAAGGGAAAAAAAAAAAAAAAAAAAAAAAAAAAAAAAAAAAAAAAAAAAATCTTGCATTGAGAAGTTGTGGTGGAATATAAAGAAACTCACATACAATAGGTACATGAATCCTGAAAACATAGCACTCCTTTTTTGAACTGTCGTGTAAACTTTCACACCCATTTATCTGTCTATCCGTGCAGTGCTACTGTCACGGTCCATCTATTCAACCGATTTTGACGAAATTTGGCGCGGGTATAGATTGCGTAGCGGAGACTGACTTTTCCGGGAAAGTGAAACTTCCGCGGAATTTAAAAAAAACATAATGTCCAAGCGAACGAAGTCGCGGCCTGGTATTGTTATGCTTATGAACTGCGTTTTTACTTTATTTGCGTTTCATATTTTGCGTTGGATGAACTAGTAGAGAGTAAGTAAACAAATTTGAACGCAAATAATTTAGGCCATATTCAGTAATATTAGCTGTTATTCTATTAATATGATCGAGTAAAAAACCGGTCAGGTGCGAGTCAGACTGACGCACAAAGGGATCCGTACTACCACACAATATAAATTATTTTAGTAAGTAACAAGAAAGATGTCATAACAACACATAATCAGCTGTGATTAATAACTGGGTTACATAATTATGGCGCTATATAAAATGTTAGCGTCTGTCATAAAATTCGTCACCCTTATGAGTACGGAACCCTAATTGTTGAATTTCGGTTTTTTCCTATACTTGTGCTGTGAGACCTTGCTGCTTGCCAAATTTCGTGATTCTTGTTCAACGGGAAGTACCCTATGGTTTTGATTTATTGGAGAGTATCAAAATATGCGGCATACACGGCCGTATGTTTTTATTGCGTTGACTTAGAAGCTTGATTTTCAAAGCTTTATAAGTATTTGAAATTAATTTCAACTTGATGACTCCACGGGTTCTCGAGAAAATGGGTTTTGACCTCGGTGGTGTTGACAGACAGACAGACGAACAAAGAAGGGATCTTATGAGGGTTATTTTATTCCTCTTGTGGTACGGACCAATAAAAATAGTTACAAAGGTGATATTTTTTTTAATCACGTAAAATGAGACAATTAAGTAACGTTGATCAAAGTGCACTTTTCATACTTAGTATTTTTTTCAGAGTCATACAGCTTGTGACGTCACACGGCCGAGTGACTATTATTTTCTAGAGCGCACACAACAGCGCGCCAATACAAAACGCTGACTGAACGCTGACGAGGACTTATCGCAAAGTAGTTCGGTCCGGTCCAATCCCAAGTCTGTTTTTGTTCTAATTAACACATGTTTAAAATCTACATAGTCAAAATAACTAAGGCTATCTTGACCGCTACCACAGAATACATAATAGTACAGCCATACATAAGGCCGAATCCACCTACCAGGCCAGACCAGGGAAAATTCAGAAATTATAAATTCCCAAATTGACCCTGACGGGGATCGAACCCGGGACCTCCGCACATTAAGACAACAGCCTGACAAGACAGACTCACCACTGTACCAGGGAGGACGCCCATAATCATAAGCCTAAACCAAGCACACACAGTTACAGACCTACTCATAATAATATGATAAGAGATATTTAATATTCACGAGTCAAGACTTCAAGAGTCATCAAGACATACAAGTGGGACAATACAGTAGATATAATATCATTCATTCAAATTATATTAAAATACCCTATATATTTTTATCTCTTTAAATTCTACTAGAGAGACAAAGACAGGTGATTTTTTTCCTCAAAATAGTGGTATAAAATAAAAGGAAAAATGCTAAAACTCTGCAATATAGCTGTTCCGTTGGCTTCGATAATGGTGCTCGTGACTATAATTGTTTGTTATTTATTATTTGGGACGTGAGTAAAGTGTATTTATTAATATATATCTATGTAAATTAAGACTGTAACTGGGTGAAATTTAAAAAAAAATAATGGGGTGGTTTATAGTAATATTACATCTAATAAATTAAATGAAATATTACCTAATTAAAAAAAACTGGACAGGTTTTTTTATTAGGGTCTAATTTTTTTATTTTGTCATGTACTGAAATTATGTAGGTACTTACCGGATTTGAATGCAACCTGATACGTTTAAATTATACTCAATATTAACTGCGATACATAAAGATAAATATTTTAACGATATTTTTATCCCAAAAACAAAAGGGGTTGCTTCGGGATGACAATGAAAATTTTGGTCGATTTTACGCAATATTTTGGAGAAATAACAAGAGCTGAAATTTTAGTTTAATTTTAGAATAAAATAAAATGGCTCCCTTCATTGGGAGGTTATAAAGCCGTGGCTTATGACAACTCTTCCGCCAAAGCAGCTGAAAAGCAAAGTGATTTGGTATTAATTTTGTTTTTCCTATTATTGAGTACCAGTGAGGTACTCATTTAACTACGATCTAGCTTAACTAATTGGCTAATGAGTAGTTTAATTTTAACCTAAACTTATAATTTATCTTATGTACTAAGAAATTGTCCACTGACGCACCTTAGTCTTTCTTGATAAACTTAGACACTTTGTTCACGTGTTCTTTTAAATTATTTGGTATTAATAGATAAAGAGGTATATTAAATTTATTATAATAATATTATTATTACTTGATGATACCCGAATTCGTCCGCGTAGATCAAATTTTATTTGACTATCGGGGTAATTTTAAATCGGATATTATTAATCGAGCAACTAAAAAATGTATTGACGACTGTTATATGAATACTTTAATACTAAACCGAGCGGCGTTAAAATAAGTTTGCGAAAGATTTATTTAACTTGCGACAATAATATGTCACAAAAAATATATAAAATGCGGTAGGTATTAGAAGAGAGCAATAATTAATATAAGCTAGCAAATAAAATTTTAAGTGACCGAATGAAATACTATAGCTAGCGACAAAAAAACTGAGTTAGCGACTACTAAACTAAGTACGCAACTTTATAGTTAATAAATTAAGTGCTACAAAAACATACCTTTTAGGATGTTTTTGTGAGCTGCGCTAATACTATTGTTAGGTACTGTAATACTATTTGAGATATTTGTTTTTATATTTTAGTAGGTATATTATTATTTTGAGAATAATAATATACCTACTATACACATTAGTTTATCTCGTACAAAATTAGGGGGCGGGGCGCGTTTTTCCGTTTGCTTGTTCAATAGAATTTTCTTCCAAACGAGTGTTCAAACCAAAGCGACAAAGCTGACAACGCTGTGCAGCGCGCGAGTTTGGAAGCGTTGACAGCAGTATATTATGGTCATGCTATAAAAGGTCACAATATTATTCAAAAATTTGAATCTGTCCCAAAACCGAATCAGTACAACACGACTCCACGAATCAGTACAACTAGAGTGTTTTTGTAAAGCGCGAAGGCAGAATCTCGCGAAGGAGGTCCTGAATGAAGCGAGCGGGCCGAGTAGAGCGAAGGTCAAGTAGATGAAGCTGCATGAAGGGGCGATGAAACGAGTCTTCTGGCATAGCCCGTTCATTTTACCTCAATCGAATACGATATACGATCAATCAAATCAAACTTAGAATAAGCTGTCACATCGCTCTTATCTCATTTTTGTGATAACCGCGGCCGTATTCGCATTATATTTCAGCTTGTTTTAGTTTTTTCAAGTCCTTGGTTCACTGCCCAAGATGATATTTGGAACACCTCGATTAGGATATAACGCACTCAAATTAGTATTTTTACGTTGACATTTTCAATATTTGTAGTCGCCCACAGTCTGTCGCTAACTTAGTATTTCAGTAAGCTACATTCTGTTTTTTTGACACCTTTTTAAATTGCCTACCCATTTTAAATTGCCGGGATAAAATGTAGCAAATTATGTGTTAATTTACGGTATATGATTTAATATATTCATTTCAAATTCCAGCCAAATCGGTTTAGTCGTTTTGACCCAAAGTAGTAACAAAAATCCAATCGTTCACGATTTTAATGAAGTCTAGTCTTGGATATTATGTATAAAAATTACTGGTATTGGTACCACTTTCTTGTTAGCCCACTCCCGTTTTAGATTATTAAAAATATAATCATTGCCATCAAAGACTAATTAACCGACTTCAAAAAAGCAGGAGGTTCTCAATTCGACTGTATGTTTTTTTTGTATGTATGTTACGCGATCATTCCGCCAATTATGAATCAATTTTGATAATTCTTGATTTGTTTGGTAGAGTTTTATCGAAATTGATTTAGCGCTTATTGAGTAAATCAACAAAAAAACAAAATATGTAGGTACCTACCCAAATAATGTTTTTTACTTTTTAATTAAAGTTGGTTCTATAAAACGCTTTCATCTAAAACAAAAACCGACTTATAATTAATACTCATTAATAATTATTATTTTTATCAGAATGTCACTATCTTACAAACTAATAAACGAACAACATTGTAAATGAAAATGTAATTTTATGCGAGTATTTAGTTCACGCGGTGCATTAATGGACTAAGTAATCATGTCACACTTTCGTTATTTACCTGTTTGTTCATAACTAGCCCACTTACTTACGATTCGCAGAAGTGTTCTAATAATTATCGAAATCCGTTAGGTCTCTACATGAAAAACTAGTCCTGATATTTTATCACGAACCGGTCTTTAATGTTCGATAGATTGACTAGTTCGCCAATAAAACCGCAATGATTCAATGAACCCAAATTCTAATCCTAAAAAATATGAAACTATCTTTTAGCACATAAAATGATACCTAGTATAAACAAAATTAACACGATTAACGGGAGACAAATATAACTATTTTATTGTCAAGATAATATTGTGCAGGTATGTGTTCTAAGTCATTTCTAGTGTAACTCTAACGTACTGAATAAACTGAATTAAATAATTATTCTAACTTTCAGTTCCTTAAAAAAAATTGTTTTAGTGTGACCACGGAACCCTTTTGTGTAAGTATCTGACACGCACTTTTACAGTTTTTTCATATCAAGAAAGATGATGCCCGCGACTTCGTTTGCAGCTAAGGGTAATACGGATTTGATACCCACGGGAACTCTTTCATGTTCTGGGATAAAAAGTGGCATATTATGTCTTTTCCCGTGGTCTCCATACCAAACGTCAAAATCGGTTGAAAAGATAGCTTGTGAATAAAGCGTAGCAGACATACAGAGAAACGTAGATAATCACACTATTGCATTTATAACATTAGTATAAGATACGCCCTTATTTACTTGAAAAGTCAAAGATGTTCAAAGATTTTACTTGCCTATTTTGATTTTAAAAAATTGAGTTTTATTTTCTTGCAAGAAACGCATGCACTTGACGACAATCTGTCTTGACGGGAAGCAAATATGAGGTCAAGGTTGGAGCGCGCTTGCCTAGAAGATGCCAATTCAGGAATACCTTCAAGGTAGTCTTACACGTCAGCATCATTGCAAAAAGAGTTAATTCATTTCACCTTTAGTACAAAAAAAAAACAAACAACAAGTTACAACTGACAAGATGGTACAAAATTATAGCGCAAATCGTTAGCGCGCGTTTCATAACGCGAGTGTTTCGCGCTAGCGTTTTGTCATGCCCTGTCAGTGATTTTTTTACGCCCTTATACTCCGTCAAACTTTATCTGGCCCGGTGGCCAAAATTGGAACTAATTTTTATGCCTGTTTAATGTTTGTTTTTTATACGACTGCCTGAAAAAAGGAGTATATTGTTATTTTCAGGGTTCATGTATGTATGTATGTGAGTTTGTATATTCCACCATAACTTCTATATGCTTGAACCGATTTTGAGAAATGTGGTATCGTTAGAATCCCTAGCTTATTCCGGGTGACATAAGCTAGTAAATATTTTTAAAAAATTTGATGGGGTGACAATGGTCCCGCATTAAAGACTAAAGTTGGAAAAATTATTTGAAAATAAGATTAACTATATAATCATCATCTAGAAAATGATGAGTAAATTCCAAAAATATATAACACTATAGTTCAATATCCAGTGATTCACAAAAAAATATAATTTAATAAAAATGTGAACAGGATTCCAAAGGTAATTCAATACGGGCTACGGTAGAGCAGGCGTATCTTTTAATAGTTTTAATTATATTCACTTCTTAATTTATTTTCAACTAGCTGACCCGGCGAACTTCGTACCGCCTTAGTATGCAAAATTAAATGTATATTTTTCAATATTTCTGAGAGATTTTCTTAATATTTTTTTCCGTAAGAACCTTCTCCTAATAATAACAAATACAACAAAAAAAGAATTAGTGAAATCGGTCCAGCCATTCACGCGTGATGCCGTGACCAAGGAAAACGGGTTTCATTTTTATATATATATAGATAGATATAGATAGATAGAAGATAGATATAGTTAAGTTTGACGGACTTTACACGTGGTTTGATACCTAACCACGTGTATTTTCATCAGTGGTTTGGGCGAAGTATCTACCTATTTTTATCCGAATCCGTAGCTTGGTAAGAACAAAACAGACTATCCAGCGACAATTTTTTTTCTGGCGCACAAAAAGTCAGGTTCCTTCACTTTTTATGTTTTCGACAAAACGTCTTTCATGTCCAACGTGTACGTTTTTCCCTACCGGGTAAAAGTGTGGTATACTCGAGTGGCATACCAAAATTTCCTTTCTGATGTGTCTTGCACCTCTTATTAAAAGTATCTACTCAGGCGCGAACCTAAAACACGCACTGCACAATTATTATTATTGGGCGGTAATAACCGGGTCGTCCTGACTATCGGTTGTTTCATTGCGTCTAATATTATATACTTCACTTTCTCATTGTTTTTTTGAAAAGTGCAATGGCTGAGTTTCTCGGTAGAAATGGCGTAACCAACTTCACTTAATAGTTAAAAGCACTTATAAAAGTTTATAATATGAATAAATAACATAATAATTTATTATTGCGACTGAAATTATTTGAATCCTAAAAAAATTCTTTCCAAAAAACCGACTTCCAACGCCACTGTAAAGTAAAAAATAATTTTGATTTCTACCCACTATGTTGAAGTTGGGCGATTTTTCATGGGACCACCTTGAGAGCTTCCTCTAACGACTAATTGAAAAAAAAATCATATCGGTTCAGAAACCACGGAGATAATATGCACCGACATAAAAAAAAAATACGCGCTGAATTGAGAACCTCCTCCTTTTTTGGAAGTCGGTTAAAAATGCTTTTCCATTTACAGGGTCCAGCTGACCTACATAGACCAAGCAGCGAAGCCAAAATTGGTCATAGACCAGGATGGAGGAGCCGATGACGCGATGGCTATATTCATGGCTATATTGTATGAAAAATATTTTAATGGGTGAGTAAAATTTACTAAAAAGAATTAATAGTTCATAATCTTTATATCGTATAGTAACTATTGAATGTATCCCTGGGACCGTAGGGTGCTGTAGGTGCAGACAGTTTTCACGTATAACTGTCACCTAATGGGGTTAGGTGTTCACATTGATGTAGAATTTTTTTTCTATTTCAATGGGTGTTCAATAAAAAGGTTGTTGGCACATAATATACTAGTGGTTCGCCCCGAACTGAGACCTCGCGGCGCCATTGACATAATACTGAAGTTCTGTTAAAAATACTGAAGCTCATTAAAAATTAAATAATTCCGTTTCCTTACAATATTTATCTAATTTTAGTATTTGCTGTTCAAGTACAGGATATAATTGAAATAATTGATCAAGTTTCAGGCTCATCCTTTGAGAAAATTTAGAGTTCTGAGGTCATCTTTGGACGTTAGAAAATCTCCACTTTGAAAGCCCCCCTTTTCGTCAATTTTGGGGGAAAAATTTAAAAAAAAAATATTTTTGGACTC
Organism: Erebia aethiops; assembly: GCA_923060345.2. Taxonomy (NCBI): domain Eukaryota; kingdom Metazoa; phylum Arthropoda; class Insecta; order Lepidoptera; family Nymphalidae; genus Erebia; species Erebia aethiops. The sequence continues at coordinate 25,908,203 of OV281084.1, read as the reverse complement.
TATTCCTAATTATCTTTAAAATGATATACCGCAACCCTATGTAACTTTATAAAAAATATTTTACTTCGCATTCGCTTCTATGAGAGCCCCCCTGAAATAAAGATTTTTATTATTTTTTAAGCCATATTCAGCGGGAGGCCATTGGTTTACATATTATATTTAAAGCTGAAGTAATTGCGTTCAGTAATTCAGAGGTTATAATGCTCTGACAGACGGACGGACGGACGGACGGACGGACGGACAAGTGCCAATTCACCCAAGTAGACTCAGAGACCTTCGCTTCGCTCGGTCAAAAAGATCATTGGTTGTTGATGAAAACGTGCATGAATGACATAATATTATCAATATATTATTGTATGGAATGAAGTCATAATATTGAAATATTTTGTGAGCTAAGAGTGAGAAAACTGTATTGCATCAAGAACATAATCAAAAAGCATACACAAAAATGTTGTAACTGAATCCAAACAAAAAAACTGTATTCAAATTACTGGTGTAAGTTAGAAAGTGCTGAAAAAGCACCTAAAATAACTGTAACCTAACCTAACTTCAAATCTATTGGACCTTATTATTTTTAACTAGCTAATGCCCGCTACTTAGTCCGCGTGGATTGAGATTTTTCGGTTCCCGCGGGAACTCTTTAATTTTCCGGGATAAAAAGTAGCCTATGTGTTATTCCTGACTATAATCTATCTCTGTGCCAAATTTCATCCAGATCTGTTCAGCCGTTGGGGCGTGATTGAGTAACAAACATCCATCCATACATCCATACATCCATACCGACATCCATACATCCAAACTTTCGCATTTATAATATTAGTAAGAAGTAAGATATTATATAAAATATAAATAAATATAAATAAATAAATAAATAAGTAAGATAGTAAGATTGAAATCGTTTGAAATGCTGATTAAAAAATAAATTCAGGCTTTTTACGCAATATTCTAATAAGATTTTATTATTACTTTCAGGCCGCAAGTGGTAGCACTAACAACAACACACGGCAACGTTGGTGAGGAACAGACTTACAACAATACTCAGAGAATCCTCAACGTTGCCGAAAGAAGGAATGTAAGTATCCCACCGTCATCCTAAGCCGATGTCCGAGCCTCACAGAAGGTGCCCCTAGGGTGACGTTGCCCCCGATTTCTTCGTGCCCTAGAGCTCATATTATCTCTCGCCAATACTTAGCACTCGTCCATCAAATATTATTGTAGAGGGTAGTTGATAGTTCCTTCCAGTGACATACATGTGAAAATATAACTAAAAACTAATTACTTATTTACGTGTGGAAAACTGAGCGTGTCTGCGTGTGTGTGTGTGTTGCCCGTTTGTGTGTATAAGTATGTGTGTCTTAGTGCATGCGTAAGTGCGCGCAAAGCTATTTTTTTATTTTTAAAATATTGGATAGAAGCAGCTGCGTTACTTTGCGGAAGTCCATGATAACGAAGGAACTAAAAATATAATTCTTGAAGCTTGCCTAGAAGCTACAAGTGCAAGGTACACGCTGTACCACATAGATTTGTCTGCTATAGCGAACTAGATGATCCCCGCGACTTCAATGAACCCCGGGAAACATATTCCCGCGGGAACTCTTTAATATTCCGGGATAAAAAGCCTATGTCCTTCCTCGCGATATAAACTATCCCTGTATCAAATTTTATCAAAATCGGTTGAACAGGTGGGCCGTGAAAGCGTTGCAGACAGACAGACAGACACACTTTCGCATTTATTATATTAGTATAGATAGGTATGGATTAAACTTCCAGTTCCTTCATTCTTGTCCACCAACGCAATGACTCTGTAATGAGTAATACAGCAAACTCAATCAAAAAAAAAGTGATCGTTGAGTTGCTAACGTTTGATTCAGGTTTTACATAATAGGGCAAAAAGATTTTACTGTCGTCAAACAGCGTCATATCGTGTACGCAAGGCGCAGAAATCCTTTGTGGGGTCGAGTGTACGCTTTTATGACATGGTTCCCAAAGAGTTCTAGATTTGCCATTACATAAATTTAAAGAATGTGTTAAACAGCATTTGTTAAGTCGAGGTTGTTACACTATCGATGATTTTCTCAATGACGAAGTTGCATGGAAGCAACCGGCCTCGCATGCAGTGACCCACAAGTCAGTGTAATATTTGTAACGTTTTTTTTTAATTCACTACAAGCTAGCCCTTGACTACGATCTCACCTGATGGTAAGTGATTTTGCAGTCTAAGATGGTAGCGGGCTAACCTGTTAGGGGCATGGCAGTTATATTAAACCCATACCCCTTCGGTTTCTACACGGCATCGTACCGGAACGCTAAATCGCTTGGTGGCACGTCTTTGCCGGTAGGGTGGTAACTAGCCACGGCCGAAGCCTCCCACCAAACGTAATGTATGTGTTGTATTGTTTTCTTATTGTAACCTTTTTCTTTTTTGAGAAAAGAGCAAATGCTGAGTTTCTTGCAGGCTCTTTTCAGTAGAACCGGTGGTAGAGCTTAACGTATCATAAATGGCACAAGTTGTCCTACATGAAATAAATAATCATTTATCATTTATAATTATCATTTAACATTGGCAACAGTCGACTGTACATTGCAAAAAATATGTGGCGGCATCTTCTTACTGGGAATCTTGTCTAGTGGGACGCTTTGGCCGTGGCTAGTTATACCATCCTACAGGGAAAGAGGTACCTCCAAGCATTCCGGTAAGATGCCGTGTAGAAACTGATTGGGGGTATGGGTAACAGGTTAGCTCGCTATCATCTTGGACTGCACCATCACTTACTATTAGGTGAGGTCGCAGTCAGGGCCTAATAAAAAATATGTTTTTTTCCCAGATTCCAATATTCAGAGGTAGTGCTGAAGCCTTAATCTCAGGCATACCTTCAGACTACTACTTCGGTGTTGACGGCCTTGGAGACAACTATGACCCGAAGACGTTTAAGGCCATTGTTGCGAGAAAAGAACATGCGGTGTTCGCACTGATTAACCTTTCGAAGAAATATAAAGGTACTTTTCAATACACTTGCTCGAAAAATGCACTAACAGAAGCAGTAAACAGGGCTTGTAAGTTAAATTTACTGCCCGCGTGCAGTAAATATTTACTGCCTTCGTTCCGGAAAATGCAGTTTTTTTTAATTTTTGTAAGTCAATCTTACTTCTAAAAAACAAGTTTTCTTGCAAAAAGGTTGAGAAGATTGACTTTGAATGTAGAAAACCTAAAAAATAATGACATTTAAATATGAATTGATGAAATAATTAATTCGTAAAATATAAAATTGTATTTAATATAAATAATTAAAATTGTTTTAAGTTTTATAAATCAAAAAAGTAAAGGCTGAATAGTCCAGGAGTTAAGACCTAGAACCTAGAGCCATGCATCCAATAAAAAAAACGCAAAATTACAACTTAACTGTACAGCTGTAACTGAGTTATCCAAATATAACTGTTATTTTTATCTGTAACTTAGGCCGTTAGCGTTCCGGATGGTTATTATCGGTATGATGACATGTAGATAGGGGTATGGGTTTAATTTAATTGTCATGCCCCTAACAGGTTAGCCCGCTACCATCTGAGATTGCAGCATCACTTACCATCAGGTTAGATTCCAGTCATGGGATAACTTGGAATAAAAAAAACGGGGATCATGTATATTTGGCCTATGGTAGGTACATTTAAGAAAATGTATGCAAAAATCATTGAATTCGTCCGTTTCGAACGTATGCGTCGCCGAAGAACTTAATTTGCATAATTATTCAATTTTATGAAACAATTTATAACAATAATATTGTTACGTAAATTATAAATAATATTATGATTGATAATAATTATACTGTGCACTGTAAATGTAATGTAACTAAGTTTAGTCTATAAGTTTTTATTATATCTTGTAATTTTGTTTTAAATGAATAAATATATATTTTGTCTAATTTAAGTAATAATAAACCTAAAATCTAAGGCATTAAAGCTTAATTACTAATGTAACTAAATATTAATTTTATTAATAAACTTTATTGTACACCTGTTTCAATAAATCATGCTTACATACCTGACTGCTACTATAAAAATAGATATAACTTTAAATATTAAATTTAAAAGCATTTGAAATTCTAAAAAATTCCGTGGTTAATGTTTACTGTTGCGGAATAAATAGATACACAGTTCTATCCGGGGATGCACCCGTTCCCTGTATTGTCAAAATTAGTCAAACATATTACAATATTGGTTCAGCCGTTTGAAGATCTCGCTCTTTTCTAGTTGATGGAATTGGTATCCTGTTACGTCAGTAATTTGGGGGTTATTTTAAATTTTTTATTCATACTTGTTCACAGATAAACTGGTGGTGGTAGCATTGGGCTCCCTCACAAACATCGCTTTAGCAATCCGAATCGATCCGGACTTCGTGTCAAGACTGTCGCAGCTTTATGTTGCGGCTGGACATATTTATAGTAAGTATTTCGACATAATAATCTATATATATAAAAATGAAACCCGTTTTCCTTGGTCACGACTCACGGCATCACGCGTGAATGGCTGGACCGATTTCACTAATTCTTTTTTTGTTGTATTTGTTATTATTAGGAGAAGGTTCTTACGGAAAAAAATATTTAGAAAATCTCTCAAAAATATTGAAAAATATACATTTAATTTTGCATACTAAGGCGGTACGAAGTTCGCCGGGTCAGCTAGTATTATATAAATTAACTAGCGATCCACTCGGTTTCGCACGGGTAGCACTAATAATCTTTATAGTCTATAACCAATAAAGCCAGTGGGCAGTGGGCAGGTTTTACATTTTAATATTACATTGTAAGAGTAAGCCCCGTTCTCACCACACCTGCCACAGACGCCAGCCCGCCATGATGTAAAGGACAATTTACTTGAGATGAATAACATATATTTATTTTGATAAGGATTAATACTATGTCAGTAAAACACCTTCGAAAGTAAAGCTTTGTTTTAGACCAAATTTGAAAAGCATAAAAATGGTTATTCCGAGACAACCTTAAAAGATAGATAATATATGCAATTGCGGATTTTTTAGCACTTTTTGAGAGGAAAAATTCCAACATACATTAGTTTCGTGTAACTTTTACTATGTACGTAACGCACGCCACGGAAAATCTCCGATGAATCGATTTTTTCCGACTTAATTCACATTATTGCAATTTTTGTAGGATATCTATTTTTTAAAAATAAAATATAGCCTATGTTACTTGCTGATAAAGTAGCTTTCTTTAATTAAAGAATTTCTGAAATCGGTTGAATAGTTTTTGAGTTTATCCATTACAAACAATCAAATCCTTGCTCTTTATAATATTCGTTTAGAAAGGCTCATTCACACTGCTGCGTATGTAATGCACTGTGGTTCCGTTTATGAGGCAGTCTCACCAGTGTGTGGCATAGTGTGGCACTATGCTAAGTACTGTCCCTCGATGGACACCGGACTCACACATGCAAGCAAACATATTCGCAGTGTTTTTCCTGGCAAAATGACAGTTTGATGTCACTTACCTTGACGTTCCTTAAATAAGGATCATAATTCTAAAACACGAAAGTCAGCAATATTAAAACAATACTATGGCTTTGAGCGAAGGCACGTCCACGCGATAATATGAAAATATTCGAATCGCACCTTATCATACTAATATTATTATATAGGTACGCGAAAGTGTGTTTGTTTGTTGGTTAGTCCTTCAATCAAGTCGCAACGGAGCAACGGATCGACGCAATTTTTTGCATGGGCATAGTTGAGGACCTGCAGAGTGACACAGTGATCCCGTGGGAATCAAAAAACTTACTCCACGCGAAGTCGCGGGCATTAGCTAGTTACTTAAATTTTCATACAAAGTGAAAATACTTATAACAACGTGTGTACTGTGGCCGTGCGGACAGTGCCTTACATTTTTCCTTTGATGTTCGGACTATAATAAAAAGGATAAGAAAGATAAAAGGTTTTTTGTCCTTATGTTACAGGTGAAAACTATCCGGAGCCAGAGTTTAATGCTGCCACTGACCCTGAAGCATACGATATAGTCGTCAAAAGTGGGACACCAGACAAACTAACTATCATACCGTTTTCTCAGATTTTGACGTACCAAGAAATAAGTAAGGTACGTAAAAGGCAGAAGAAGTACTTTATGGTAGTTTTAATGGTATCATTGACTTGACCAATATAAAATCAACCAAAATATACATAAGAAAATCTACCCTTATAAGTCATAGTTTCTTTAAGCTGGCCAAGTGTGGATTGGCTGACTTCACTCAACTTTTTTTTGATTCATAAGGTTTGCTAGTGATTTTTACATAGGATAATCATAAGTTACATAAAATTATAGATACATGCCAATGTATGTAAAATCACATGAAAGCAAACACTACATGCATATAAGTATCTCGTAGATAAGATGATTAAATATCAATTTTATATATAATAGTGATACAAAAGAAAGAGCCAAAATTCCGTATCGAAAAAAGAAAACTCAAAAAATTAAAATAAAAGTACAATGGCAATAGATTATTCCCACGTGATCTACAATTAGTTAAACTTAGACTAAATTAATTTTTAGTTTGGTTTTAAAATATTAATAGTTAATTTCACTATATAGGTACAAAATTATGCATACAATACAAAAGACAGGAAACTGTGGTAAAGCGCAAAGGCGGCCTTATCACTAAAGTGGTCTTTTAAAGGCAAACCGAGCGTACAAAGCTGATGACACTGGGTCTAGGAGCTCATGTGGTCGATGCACATAAAAGAAAAATAAATAAGTTATTTCTATATAATTAATAAGTAGGTACACAGAACCTTGAGAACATAATGAGGAACTCTCGGGGATGTAGCTATGTAGGTTGCTTAAAACCAACTGTAGCGGGTACTGGGGTTAGCAGTTTAACGATAGGGCGATCGAGCTATGGAGTCGCACGTCAGTTCAGTTGCCCCTCGCCCGCCACAAGACTCAAGAGTAACTCCTGCCATTCTCCTGCCTATGTGTATCATTTCTAACCTTCTGATTGTTGAAAAAGGTTTTTGTATCAATTTATGTCACACTGGCTCATTGATGTAGAATTTTAGTAATGCTCTGGCTGTTATTTTTTTTTGTATTCTAGTTATTGTAACTCTTGTATGTCTTCTTGAATAATATTATTGTTTTTCTCAAACTATGTTTCTAATTTATTGAATTTATATATTTATACTATTTTTTCTTATTATCGGACTCTTAAATGGGTAGCGTAGGCAGAGCTTAAATAAATTCAAGAATTATTTAAGAGCAGAAAATATAAGTAAATCCTAATTTCTATTTTGTTGAAAAATTCTAATATAAGACTTGTCAAAATGTTGCCGTTAGAGTCATAGTCTATATCGCTACGTCCGTACGTACGTACGATATACTATCGCTTCGTCCATGAGCGATATTGATATGATATTGGGCCCTTAGAAGGTAAAGAAAATTGGGAAACATGGCGCTGTAAAGCAATGTTGATGTAAAGGGGTACTACTGGAGGGCTAGATGCTATTGGCAATCTAAAGGTACCAAAAGAACCAGATAGTAGCACAGCATCAACAGACGATTTTGCTGCTTATCAAAATGCTCTGAAAATGAGACAAACAATGCTCTGCATACAATGAGACAAACAATGCTGCAAATTTTGTTCATTTTAATGGCTAATATGTCAGATGCTACTCTACAAAAAGTGATAAGATTCTCAAATGCTAAACAGATATGGGATGAATAACACACTCTGTTTGATGACACATCTGAAGATAAAAGCTATACACTATGCTACAGTTTCTTCAGATGGCTTTAGGCGCTGGCAGTATGGCCCCTGATCAAATCGAAATCGGTATCCTGTTACTTCAATATGTCGAGGGTTATTTTAAATTTATAATTCCAGAAATGGAGGAAGAATGAGCTTGGGACCATAAACACTAAAATAATGGAAGCTCTGAACTCGTACGAGCGGATATCTTTCGATAGCACAAGCTTCTGGAGTTTACTGGACCCTTCTGCAATGGCCATCGCTTTAGAGGAGAAAACTGTGGTCGAAGAAACAATTTATTCGAACAACAGTATCATTTTATGCGGTAAGCTTCTTATGTGTAAGATTTAGCTTTAGTTTTAAGAAAGTCTTACGATAAAAACTGAACGTGTTAACTAAAAAAGCTAGAGGTCCAGTGATGTTTTTTTTAAAGAATAAAGCAGTACTAGGAAGTACTAAACTCAACCACGGTATTTTTTTGTGTAAGAAAGTGCTAAATAAATACAGAAATGAACGTCTTAAAATTAGAGCATTTTTTCGAGTTTTCAGTTACATAAAAGGCTTCTCAAAGACCAAAACTACACCAAGTCGTAGATAGATTTAGGTGAAGAAATAAAACTAGAGATACCTACTTTATAATTAAATATTGGTTTACAGGTAAACGAAGAGGTATAAATACAAATGACTTTGGAGACAAGGATGAAGCAAACTCACGTTTAATTTATCGAGTAAAGAAGGAACCGTACAAAGAATTTCTGTATAATTTATTCTCCTCAGATACTAGAAAGACTAGTGTTAATTAGTTTTAAGTAAATTAATAATATTATTATGAACAAATTAAGTAATAAAAGTAGAATAAGATACTTATAATGAAAACGTATTTTTATTAAAATTAAAATTTATAGGTAGGTATTCAATTAACTAACAAACTTTTTAAGTATTTTTCACTTCTCATGCTCTAAAAAGATGTCATTATAGCTTAGCGTAGGCGGACTAAAGTTAGTATTTTAGTTCTAGGGATTAAAATATTTTTTTTATGATTGCCGTACTATCCTCATATCGGTATGCGTTATATACTCATTCGGTTATCCAAAATTTTTAGTCTATGGTTATTATCATAGACATAGGATTTTTTCGCTACGGTTACTATCAACAGCCAAAAAAGTTGAATTTCAATTTTACCCATAGTATCCTACCATTATCCTACAGATCTATGTCTATGGTACTACTGTTTTTTAAAAATTCCTTACTTGATAACGATACGGAGAAATATAAAGTTGTTATTGCATATTGCCGCGAAATCATAGATTTTTTTGCTGTAATTATTACATTATTTAAATGGATGTTTTATGGATGATACTTAATCCATTTCAAAACACAACACATAATAAAAGGTGAAGGCAGGTAAAGTGAATGTGACTATTTATTTGTTAATATCATCAAGTAAAAATAAAGATCTTACTCCTAATATGAAAATATAACAGAAGGGCAAAAAATTATACTTAAAATTCGTTATTTATTTTATTTTCTCGCAATCGAAGTGAAAAGTAGAGTGTTTACCACGGGACTAAAAGTCATTCCACTCAGTACTCAGTGACGCAATTTGGCACATGCAGTGATGATCCCAGGGGCCTTGTTATTAAAAAAGGGGCCTTGTTATAGTTTTGATTATTAATTTATTTATTGATCGTTGATTGAAAGATCTTAGGCCCGGACTCCACCAAAGCGGAGATGTGCGGAGATGTCCCAAGTGGAGACGAGAAGAGAAGTTTTTCAGCCAGGGTGTATCCACCGATGCTGTGCGGAGATGCGTACTGGCTAGACTGGAGCGGAGATGTGTGCTGGCTAGAGCCACAGTAAACTTTCATAAATTTCTACAGCATACATCTCCGCTCTAGCACAGAAAACAGATACAACCAGTGTGAAAACTAGCTAGAAACGTTCGAAACAGCCTCACTCACACAAACGTGCGCATCGAACATGCGATGAGTGATGACGCGGCACTCACTACTGACGGCACTGCGACGAGCGGTTTCGAACGTATCTAGGTAGTTTCCATACTGGTTGCATCTGTTTTCTGTGCTAGAGCGGAGATGTATGCTGTAGAAGTGTAGAGTTAGCGGGACTGAGCTGCATGCGCCGAGCGTTGGATGTTGAGATGAACACTCGGTTTTTTTATCCACAGTTTTTTTTGTTTTTGGCCCACAAATGCCATTTGTACTTAATTCTTCTGTTTTCTTTCTTTATATATTACTAGCTGATATCCGCGACTTCTTCCGCATGGTTTAAGATTTTAATCCCGCGCGAACTCCACTTTCACTTTTTTCTAAGTAATAAAAGACAACATTTTGTACAAAAATAATTGACCGAGCGAAGCGAAGGTCTCTGAGTCTACTTGGGTGAATTGGCACTTGTCCGTCCATCCGTCCGTCCGTCTGTCAGAGCATTATAACTTCTGAATTACTGAACGCAATTACTTCAGCTTTAAATATAATATGTAAACCAATGGCCTCCCGCCGAATATGGCTTAAAAAATAATAAAAATCTTCATTTCAGGGGGGCTCTCATAGAAGCGAATGCGAATTAAAATATTTTTTATAAAGTTACATAAGGTTGCGGTATATCATTTTCAAGATAATTAGGAATAGAGTCCAAAATTTTTTTTTTTAAATTTTTCCCCCAAAATTGACGAAATGGGGGGCTTTCAAAGTGGTGATTTTCTAACGTCCAAAGATGACCTCAGAACTCAAAATTTTCTGAAAGGATGAGCCTGAAACTTGTTCAATTATTTCAATTATATCCTGTACTTGAACAACAAATACTAAAATTAGATAAATATTGTAAGGAAACGGAATTATTTAATTTTTAATGAGCTTCAGTATTTTTAACAGAACTTCACATTTATGTCAATAGATGGCGCCGCGAGGTCTTAGTTCGGGGCGAACCACTAGTAAAAATAAAATTAATAAATAAACTCCTGAGTTTTCCGGGATTAAAAGTAGCCTATATGTCACTCTCCAGGTTGTCAGCTATATCCATGCAAAAAATCACGTCGATCCGTTGCTCTTTTGCGGCGTGATTGAAGGACACAGCAACAAACAAACACACTTTCGCATTGTACTATACCCTTTAGCTATTATGAAAGTACTATGATATAGTACCATTATTCGTTATCTGTCTATATACTAACTAGCTGATGCTCGCGACTTCGTCCGCGCGTGGTAACTAACATTTTTTTCCATATTTTCTCACCATTTGGACCTTCCCTGGACTACGACAAACATTTTAAAATAAAAATCAGCTAAATCGGCCCAGCCGTTCTGGAGTTTTAGCGAGACATACGAACAGCAATTGATTTTTATATATATAGATATCTATAGCTGTACACTCAACAAGTCGCCATCGCAATCGGAATGACGCATCGCATTTCGTTTTCTTACGAAAGAACATTCATGCTCAGTCTACGTTCTGACGCGTTCTTTGTTAAAAACGATTGTTTTTATTTAAATTTAACATACACCCAGTCTCAGGCTCAGGCATAAAAGTATATTAGTAAAGAAAATACATCTACAATGCAGTGTCAAAGGTGTGTGTCTATTTCCGAATAATATTTCTCTTTTAACGAATGTTATATAAGTGGGCTGCGTGTATGTCTGGAGGAGTTGTGATCAATATAATACTGTTAGGTAGGTAGTATGTTTGTTGTGAAGCGATATTACAATGAGCCAACGCGTTATCATGTAATTAAGTGTTTTGGATATTTCAGTGATGGTGTAAAGTAGGTACTTCAATGGGATATTTATTACACCGTCAGTAGATCGCTTTTATAAGTGTAGATGGCTACATGCTATTTATGTTGAGTATAAGTATTTTGTCTAGTTGTTGTTAGTCTTTGAGTCGAATGTAGCTGTATTCATCTTGTAGTTTGTAGCGTGCTACCCGCATAAAATTAGCCAACTACGAGTAAGTACATCACGGCAAAAGGAATATGGTTTTAGCAATCTTTTTCGGCTCATATTCATTATTTAATTATAGGTACTAAAAAAATTCTACATCAATGATTTAATTAGATAAAATATACCTACTTAGTAAAATTTAAATATTTTGGAAAACAGTTGCCTTTGTTTTGATCAACGATTTTGTTGACTACCTAATTAGTATAATCGGACTTTTATAGATGCAGTATACCAATGACTAAGGAATATGTATTCACAATGGACATGCCCTAAGCTATGTCGAAACGTGTCCAATTTATCAGCTGATTATGAACATAAAATGGCTGCCTGTTCTTAAATGTTCATAAATAATTATAACATAAACAAACTTTTGACAGCAAACCTACCACCAAGAGTGAACAGAAAATGGCGAACCGTTCCACATTTCGTTCATTCATATTTGTATAAACGCTAGTATGTATAGAATGTAAGGGCCTCTCCATGTATATATTATCTCTATGCAGTATACTGATTTTTCAAAATGTCAGTTCACCTATGAAGGTTTCAATCTTTATAGATAAAACTAGCTGACCCGCGAATTCATTCGCGTGGAATAAGTTTTTTATAATTTCCACGGGATCACCTCAATTTTCCGGGATAAAAATAAGCCTATGTCACTCTCCAGGTCCTCAACTATATCTAGCCTTACAAAATCACGTCGATCCGTTGCTCTGTTGCGGCGTGATTGACGGAGAAACCAACAAACCAATAAACTAACATACCAACAAATAGTTTCGCATTTATAATAATAAAATAAATTAGTATGATATAATTACGACGCAGTAAACAAATGTTTCAAAATGTAATATTAATATGATTACATTTTGAAACATTTGTTTACTGCATCTAATTAAAAGTCCGAGTGTAGTTACGGAGAGGGCAACGCCATGTTTGAGCTGGTAGATGTCGTTTTACTTATGGATGTTCAGGCGCGGGATATATACCAGAGGCGCGCCGACAACGCGGCGGAGGTGTGGCGGCGGTGTAGCCTTGGAAGTAAGAAAGAGGCGTCCAAGCGGCGGTGCCCGAGCTTTGCCGCTTCGACGTCGCTTTGTATACCTGGCACCCCGCCGCTTGCATACATTTTGTATGAAATACGATAGAATAGGCAGTGCGCCCGCGCCGCACCCTCGCCTCAACCGCACCTCGGCGCGCCCGTCGCCTCTTGTGTATGTCCCGCCGCTAAGCAGTAAGCACAGAGTACCACTTACACAGTTCAAATAACACAAGTTACATTGAGAACCTCTAATTTTATTAGGTCGGCTAGTGCAAGCGAATAGATTATAAAAGACAGTAAAGATTATTTTTCAACACACTTGCTCATAAAGTGGCTCTAATTTCACCGCAATAAGGCACATAATGACACCTATAATCAAACTGTGACTTTTTCATTGCTATTATTCACAAGTGAGTTAGAGTTTTTTTTTTATATTATCTACTAAATAAAATTATTTTTTAGTATTATTTTCTTCACAAGTGTGTTGAAAAACGTCCTATGATACACGTGTGTATTGATGATTACCGTCCTAGGCTATGTTAAGACCCTCACCTAACGGCTCGGGTCTCAATGGCGCCTCAGCGGTAATCACCAACATTACACACTAGTACCATAATATACTATTATCGCCATAGTAATGTTTGCACATATCTATTTACGTTCGATTCATGAAAGTAAATAGCGACATCTTAACAGATTAATATATGACTATGTTTGCAAGTACGCAAGGATATTATTTCGTTGTATTTAACAGGGCCAATTCTGAAAGGTAACCATGAAAGGTAACCATAAAGAACTTGTTTATGAGTCACATACGCAGGTACTTATGCAATTATGGAGTAGGGCTCCAGCTGAAAATCAGCGCGGAATGCTCTTGTAATTATTTATTGCAAGGCATTCTGCACCATGCTGAGCTGATGCCCTCTTTCAGGTTGTGCCACACACAACAAGTGTTTTGTCAGGGTGTCTCTAGGACTTGACCATAAGTTTAATGCTCGGGTACTGGAGGCACCATGGTAACATTTACCTTAAGGTTTTGTAATGTGTGGCACAATGGTGAGAATAAATAGATTTTCTTTCTTTCTTTCTTTCAATTTGTAAGAGCCTAAATCGAAAATTAAATTAATTTAATTGGTCCTTATTCGTGCGAGTTCAAGTGGACAATCTGCACTAAACTAAACTAATCCTTATTGATATTATAAATGCGATGAGAATACGAAAGTGTGTATATCTGTCCGTCTGTCTGCTACGCTTTTCCATCCTATTGGCTCAACTTTTCAATCGATTTTGATGAAATTTAGTATAGAGGTCATGATACAATTAAAAATCTTGCGACACAATCAAAAATAAACAGAAGATCGTCCACTATACCTAAAACCGAATTAGAACTGACTATCTTATTATTGCAATGCTAAAAAACTATTTTTTTCCAATAAATGATGTAGGTAACTTATTTATATTCAATTAACTTTCACAATGTAAACAATCCCACTTTCATCTTCTGGGCCATACTGCGAATGTTTAAATTAAAGCAATACTAAGCAATATTACACAAAATAACCAGTTTTATGTCATGTACCTTGACGTGCCTAAAAATAAGGATTATAATTCTAAACACGACAGTCAGCAATAATGAAACAATATGGCTAATGGCTATAAGCGTTTGCAGTATGGCCTCTGCGATCTTTGATTCTTGTTCCTACTACTTTAGTTGAGTAACTGTGATATCATTTCGACTCGTTGGCCCACTTCTGAGCACGGGTGTCCCTCTCAAACTGTGATAACAAAACATTATTATTATAATTTATCATATTCTAATCAAACTTCGCACAAAATGAATGTGTTGTACGTGTATTCAGTGATTCTGTGCTTTACCTTTGTGTGTTTGAATATTTGTAATTGTGAAACGTAAGTTTATTTTACATAATTTCAAAAATATCTACTAGATTAGGTATTCCACTCAGTTATTAGATAGTTACTATCGTCTTTCATAGGAACCTCGCTCATTCGTTCTATTACATACCTAGCACAGTCGTCCTACATTGCAACTTGTTTACAATATGCGCTTCGATTTAAATGATTTAGCCTTTTCTAGTATCTAATTCTGATTAGATACTAGAAAAGGCAAAATCATTTTAATCATGGGCTGTAGTGGTGGTGGATAGTATCTGTACTATCCACAACCACTACAGCCCACTAACGTCACATTGCTGGGCACAGGCTTCCACTCTCATAGGAGAGAAGGATATTAGAGCTTAGACCCACCACGCTGCTCCAATGCGGGTTGGCGGGCTATCAGATCATATACAAAATACTAAGTAAATAAAAAGAAACATATTTTCTTTATAAAAAAAATTGCCAGTTATAGGGACTGCCGATAGATGTAAAAACGAAATTTTTTTTTTTGTTTTAATAAAAAAATATTTACCTTAACACTATGGCATTAAAGTTTAATTTCGAATGTAGTATATTTATATTTATGACCTTTTGTATTCGTAACAACGCGAACCTGTCGTAGTTCGCGAGCATGTTGGTCTTCGAAAATCCACAAGTTTACCCCCTACCAAAAAGTGCTTAACGCGGCTAAAGAAGTTTTCACTTCAAAAACCTAATAAGTAGGTATAATAGGTATTATATTTTGTTTTATTTTATGTTCTGCAGGGATACGTCGCCAAAAATAATTATAGACAACGATGCGGGCGGAGACGATGCGATGGCAATATTTTTAGCCTTGCTGCATGAAAAACACTATAATGGGTAAGTAGTATCTATCTACATTAAATAGTGCTGTATAGTTAGCGCCAATCAAATAGGTAGTCGTCTCTGAGCTGAAGTCATTGAGGTACAATGTACTAACGTAGTACATAGGCTCAGTACATATTTATTATAAGAGATAGTTGCACTTTTTGTAACTATCGCTTGAAAAGGTGATTCAGTAATAGGTGGGTGCTACACTCTTCACTGATACTCATAGTGAAATTCTTCCCGCATGCTGATGTGCCATTCACTAGATATGGCCGATCAAAAACGTGATATTATGGTTACCAAAAATGAACCATACTTAGAAAAGCTGATTCTTGTACAGTATTAAAGTATGCACAGTACCTATGTAAACAGTACAAAAACTGACGGTCTTCATCGGGCCTTTCACTAGATATCACCTCTCAAAGACGTTATAAACTTACAAACTAAGTATTCAAAGGCGTAAGCGTCGGAAGTGAAATAAAAAATCCGTTTGGAAACAGACTTCTACCTTGAACTTCTGTTTGATAGCTCTACTTATATAGAAATATAAAACTATTTCCTTTTTTATTTCAGGTCTAAATTAATAGGTTTAACGACAGGCAACGGAAATACAAATGAAGACAATGTGTGTAGAAACAACCAGCGAATTCTCAAAGTTGCTAAAAGGCAAGATGTAAGTTAAAAATAATAGTAGACTAGATAATGACTAATGATACTCGAGACTTCCTCTGCGTGGGGTGAGGGTTTTTGGCTCCCTCGGGAACTCTTTCATTTTCCAAGATAAAAAGTAACCTATTCGTTATTTCAGACAAGTATCTAATCCATCTCTGTGCCAAATTCCTTCCAGATCCGTTGAGCCGTTCTGGCGTGTTTGAGTCACTCACTCACTCACTGATTAACTACAACATACTTAAAGTAAATAAATAAATATTTAGGGTTAGTAATTTAATTTTAATAAACTAGGTATAACGGTAGTGTTTAAATATTAAGTGCGCGGCATATTTTTAGCTGAGCGCGAACTCGCAAACAACCTACGTGTGTAGTTTGTCGAAAAACAAAATTTTGTATATTCTTGTGCATCTTATAAAAAAAAATTTAAAAAAAAAGTAACAAACATCCATCCATCCATCCATACATCCATCCAAACTTTCGCATTTATAATTTTAGTATAGTGGGTAGTGAGTATTGCAAAAAAACTCGTTTGTCGTTAAATCTTTGCCAGTTGGGTGGTAAGGATAACAAGCTATGGCCGAAGCCTCCCACCATACCAGACTAGAGACAATGTAAATTATAAGATGGTAGTGGCTTTGATAGGGGTATGTCAGCTATAATATACCTACTTATAACCATAAATAGTACTTACTAGTCATCGTACCGTAACTCTAAATTAGCAAAAAATAATCACTCAACTATTGCCGTTATGGTGGTAACCAGCCACGGCCGAAGCCTAGAGAAAAGAAGAGAGAGAAGAAGATCAGACTAGATAAAATTCAGAAAATATAAATTCCCAAATTGCTCCTATAGGTGATCAAACCTGGGACTTCCCACGCTAAGGCAACAGAGCTCAACACTGTTCCAGGGAGGTCATCAATATACCAACTCTAAGTTCCACGCTCAATTTACTGTCCTAATGTATCAATTTCCAGGTTCCTATATACAGGGGAAGCAGAGAATCGATGGTGGTAACCCCTAACGCTGGAGATTATTATGGAAAAGATGGTTTGGGCGACTCTGACGAAGTGGTCTCAGGGCTAGTCGAACCGAAAGAGCTGGGTGCAGTGTCTGCTTTAATAGAACTATCGAAAGCTCATGAAGGTACCATGAACCTTATCTAAATTATACCTAACTAACTAACTAAGTTAACTAAGTTAAGTATTGACTTAATATTATAAATGCAAAAGTTTGGATGGATTGATGGATGTTTGTTACTCAATCACGCCAGAACGGCTAAACGGATCTGGAGAAATTTGGCATAGAGATAGATTACCTATAGTCTGAAATAATACATAGGTTACTTTTTCCCGTAAAATTAAAGATTTCCGAGGGATCCAAAAAACTCAATACATGCGGACGAGGTCACGGGCATCAGCTAGTAATTTATTAATCTGTTTGGTTATTCGTTAACAAGCTACTTAACTAAACTTTAGTAGGCACTAACATGTTACCACCACAACCTATTATAAACTTGCCTTAACACAAGTTTAAGAAATCCATTAAAAGTATGCTCCTGAAAAAAGCTGAAGAAGATACAGTTTAAAAAAAACATGAATTTGACTCGCTCCAACAATGCTTAAGATTGCGGTTACCTATGTACATTATACACATGAAAATAAATTTTCCAAAAGAGCAACCACTCTTCTTCACTCCACTCAGTTCTTCTCGGTAGGAGCGGCATTCCGAAACAGTGGTAGATTCACTCAACTATTCAAAACATCTTGTCAAAATGTACGTGAAAAAAAACCTATTGAATTTTGTAATTTTTTTTACTGACCTTACTTACTTGTAATATTACAGGTAACCTAACTGTGATTACTCTCGGAGCCTTAACAAACGTGGCAATGGCTTTAAAATTGGACCCCAATTTCCTCAATCGATTGTGTCAACTTTACATTGGTGCTGGACACATTCATGGTGAGTTTTTTTCTCATTCGCTGAAACTAAGCCAAAATATAATGAAACACACGCCAAATTGAGAACCTCCTCCTTTTTATATGTCGCTTAAAAATTGGGCTAGTAAAGCTATGGTAAAGCTGAATATTAGTGGTTGTAAAAAAAGTACTGCGTCTGTGCTCTACTCTAAAGGATTACTTTAAACTTTTTGCACCTTATGTATATGCGGATAAAATAGGGATTTGAAAGTATAGTCCACGCGGATGAAGTCGCGGGCATAACCTAGTTAGTTTATAGGCAACAGTTACACTTGTCAGTTTAAACGTAAGTAGAGCACGTAAGTAACTTACTTAACTAACATTTGCATGATACGCGACTTCAAGACTGTTTACATTTCGTAGGTTACTTATGTACGCGACTTGGAATTAAATAAATAATCTATTATATTCTAAAACTTTGTTGCCAAATCGTGATGAAGCCATGGCGCGGGGCATATATAAGAGGCGTGGCGGCAGTTTGGCGGTGGCGTGGCGGCAGTGTGGCGGTGGCGTGGCGGCAGTATGGCGGCGGCGTGGCGGCAGAATGGCGGCGGCGTGGCGGCTGAAGTAAAGAAAGCGGCGCCCGCTCTGCGCCGCTTCTGTTTATCTTGCGTCCCTTCGTTTCTGTACATTTTGTATGAAATATCAAAGAAGCAGCGCCGCGCCTTCACCTCACCCGCGACCGTCGCCTCTTGTCTTGTGTATAATTGCCCATCGGGCAATCTAATCTCTCTGGTGATAGGCCGCCGTGGCCGAAATTCGTGGCGGAAATGTCGGGAGGACACACTATGCCCCGCGCCAAGGCTCCGCGCTTGCTTGGAAGATTTTTAAATGGTTATTTTAATGTTATGGTAGACATTTAATAGAAGATAGTTTTTGAAATAACCTCATTTTCGCAGGTGAAGACGTCCCGAACCCAGAGTTTAACGCCCACATGGACGTGGAAGCGTACCACGTGGTCGCGCAGCATGCGACTCCGGACAAAGTGACCGTTTTCCCCTTCTCACAAACTATGCGCTACTTGAACTTTAGTCGGGTGAGTTTTTGAAGAAGTTATAGACGTTTACTAGCTGATGCCCGCGACTTCGTCCGCGTGGATTGAGGTTTTTTTAGTTCGTGCGGGAACTCTTTAATTTTCCGAGATAAAAGTAGCCTACGTGATATTTCAGATTATAATATTCTATCTGTATGCCAAATTTCATCCAGAATACAAATCCGTTCAGCCGTTCTGGCGTGATTGAGTAACAAACATGCATTCATCCCAACTTTCGCATTTATAATATTAGTATAGATTATTACGAAATCAATAATCAATCTTGGGGCCTAGTGTGAGATTTTTTACAAATTCGATCGCATTAATTGTATGGAATTGTCAAGCGCTGGATAACAGCTATGACAGTTGTTCAAATTGCTGATTGTTTTGTTGACCACCAATACATCTGCAACTATTTTCACCATAGATTCACTTACGTACCTACTTAACTACGTTAGATAAATGAATTATTTTAAGCTCAAAGGTTAATAATTAAAGTCAATAATTTTAATATTGTAGGATATCCTTTACAGGAATGGAGAGAACAAGTATTAGGGGCGATTAACACTGAAATAATAAAAGCTCAAAATTTGTATGAAAAAGTTTCACTGCAAAGGGGCGATCGGTGGCAGGCCCTGGACCCGGCCACTGTAGCCATCGCTCTCAAGCCGGACCTGGTCGACGAGTATAAGTACTCCAAGAACGATATCACGTTATGCGGTACGTATTTTTGAAGTGAAAACTTCTTTAGCCGCGTGTTGTGTAACTTGTGAATTACCATCACCGACATGCTTGCGAACAGCGACATGCTCGAACGTTGTTCTATATTCCAAATTAAACTTGAATGCCTTAGTTTTAAGGTTTATATTTTAATTATTTAAAAAACATCGTTTTCACTTCTAGGTATCGGCAGTCCCTATGACTGCCAATTTTAGTATTTTTGTATTGCAAGATTTATTTATATTATTTTTTTATTTTATTTTATAAGCCCGTGACTGCGACCTCACCTGATGGTAAGTGATGATGCAGTCTAAGATGGTAGCGGGCTATCCTGTTAGGGGTATGGCGGTTATATTAACTCATATCCCTAGTCGGTTTCTACAAGGCATCGTACCGGAACGCTCAATCGCTTGGCGGTACGTCTTTGCCGGTAGGGTGGTAACTAGACACGGCCGTAGCCTCCCACCAGGCAAGACCAGGGATAATTCAGAAATTATAAATTCCCAAATTGACACTGCTGGAAATCGAACCCGGGACCTTCCACGATTTAAAGACAACAGCGCTCAACACTGCGCCAGGGAGGTCTTCAAAAGTTCTGTGTTAAAAAGGTGAAGGAGGATAGAGGTTGTGATTTGTGAAGTTCCTGAGCACACTCTCCAAAGTATAATATCCGATAGAATACTCGACTGCAAGTTAGACCTTGACTGGTAGATTAATCTTACCTGGTAGTAAATGCTGATGCAGTCTGAGATGGTAGCGGACTAACCTGTTAAGGGTATGAGTAGTTTTAATAAACCCATAAGTAGGTATCCCTAATTGGTTTCTGGTTACAGTATGTACCTACCTTGCTTTAAATTTTGCTAATTTTAAGTAGCCGTCAAATCAAGTCAAATATACCTTGGGTTAAAGACCAAATACTTTAGGCTTAGATAACAAAATAGTAAATTTTAGGTAAGTACTTATCGATTTACTTAACTTATTTACAGGTAGCAAAAGAGGAATCAACACCAACGAATTTGTGGATAAAAATGATGCTAACGTTAGGATTGCTTATTCTGTAAAGACAGAAGAATACAGACAATTTCTATTAGATCTCTTTGCTCTTGAATAGTAAATAGAAATTATTATATAGGTAATAGTGCAAGATCTTCTTCTTGATCATGATAATGCCGTGTTTTACGTTTTGCCTGTAACATAGTACAAATAAAATGTTCTATTTATTTTAATAGGCACTTATTTATTCATAAATAGGAACTTCAAGCGTTTAATTATCTATACTATTTCTAGAACATAATATTATTTTAAGTCAGTCAAACTTATCTGAAACGGTGGCCACAATAACCTAATTGGAACTAATTTTTATGGTTGTGTACCTAGTTTGTTTTATTTTAATTTTCATAGATACTAGCGACTATCTAGTGATAGATTAGATACTAGCGTCGGACTATTTAAGGTGCCAGCGGAGAATGAATTGCCCATACAAACGTAATACCAAAATAATTAATAATTCGAGAACATTTCCACCAAAATGAGAGTTTATTTGGATTCAAATTGTATTTATCTAGTCCCCTGGATTTATATGTTTTCAAAATACTTTCCTAAAATGAAATGTAAATGAATTGCGTTTTGCATATTTTTACAAGATGGACATGTTTCCCTCTTATTTGTTTCATATTAAAACCAACGATATCTTACGTATTAATTGGTCAGCAGCATAGCCTATATTGTCAAGTTACAGAATAACAAAACGAAGTAAAAAGCACGATAAGTTTTCATTCATCATTTTTGGTATTCACGGAACAAGACTAAATGTATAACAAATTCTGTAAGCTCATATTGCTATCTCGCTTGAACGCGATCATGTGTCATCAGTCAAATAGAGATAGCAATATACCGGCAAATTTATATTTGCGGTTCGAATAGAAGTTGCGAGCGGCGCGAACCGGCCTCTTAAGGGACTATACTCGAAAGACGAAAATACTAAAACCACAGAGTAGCTCTAGTACAGTTAAAACATATTATTTTTTTAAACAAAAGTTTATTATTAGCGACCTCTAGTCCAAAATGTTTTAACTTATTCGCAACAAGGTACACAGAACCTACCAAAGTGCCAACCCACTAGTAGGTACTTAGGTAGTTCAACAAATTATGGTCAGATGGCGCTTTTAAAAAATAACAAAATCATTAATTCGTACTTTTTCCTATTAGGTATTATAATTTCGTAAGATCCACGACTGTATGGGTACCTATGATAATTGTATGCCACTAACGTAGAATTCCCAGAGGATTTTTAAAAATAACGTTTATTTACCCTAAATCACAGATCCTACTATCCCATAAATTGTTTGGAAAAGTTCTGAGATAGCTCATTTTATTACACATTGAAGCAATTATTATCGAAGTCACGTGAGTTGGAGTTTTCCAGACCATAAAAGGACGACACAAAAAGATTCATCGAATTCTTGATCGAATACTTTATGGACCCTTTTCTATGCGTAACGGATAGAAGATTTTATCGCGTCGTAAAAACAAATTACATTAATTTAATACTTGTTTTGATATCTGAGATCGAGGATCCGCAGGAGAACAGTGGTAACTGCTAGAATCATTAGTTGTACTAACTAGGTAAGTAAGTACTTAAGTAAGTAAAGTAAAAACACAAACGGATAACAAAACAGGAAACAGAAATCGTGAAAAAAATTACAACTATATGAATGTATGTATGTATTATGTTGCCATGGTGTAAAGGCGACCTTATCACTACGAGCCACAATAATATATACTAGTTTACAAGAATAGACACAATGAATCACACTAAAAATTTCATAAAAGCGAAAGTGTGTTTGTTTGTTGGTTTGTCCTTCAATCACGCCGCAACAGAACAACAGATCGACGTGAATTTTTGTGGTATGTTATCACCCAAAGCGTATAATATTATGGGGCGGCAAAATGACATGGAACATAATGGGAGAAGGCTTAGATTTCTTCCATTCATTACCTACCTACCTTTAGTACGAGTTTGCAAGTTTCGACAACGTTAAGAGATTTTGATTCGATTCGATTAAAAGTATAAAACTTAGAATGACAGAGTAAAATTTTTACTGTCATTCTAAGTTTTGTTATGGCCGTTACCGCCGTAACACAAATAGTTTCGTTGAGTCTGGACGAACGAAGAGCCTTCAAACCAGGCAGTTAAGGTTCACTTCCTTCTACTTAGATGATGGGTGCGAGTTCCCATCCAGTCACAGGTTCACAACCAAACGTATCACAGTGTGGGAAAAAATGGTTAGAAGTGAAATGAAGTAGAAACTTGTACTTATAGTCCATAGCCTACAGTCACGTAGAATGACATAGTCTGGCTATGAGTCTTTGTCCCGGAAATTATACCCCAAGTGATAAATGAGCCATCGGACATTGTGGCCCCTTTTGTGCCCGATTGATAACAATTTTTGCTTTTTTCTACAGAAAAATAGGGTTTATATCAATCACTGTGACTTATTTCGGTTACTTTCGTTGTAAGGGTAAATAATCAAACACAGCCAGGAGTCGCTGAATTAGTTGACTACGGCTAACTAAAAATATCCAGACCTTTTTTATTCAGTGAAAATAATGTTATTTTTTATTTTTACCATTGAAAATGGTTATCAGATGCAAATCGCCTGAGACATATTTTTGGACATAATTCCGAGGATTTTCGGAGGATCGAGATGGGAATAGGTCAAAGGTTGAGGAATTTATCGAAACACGTGTGAACGTTTCAATTTTGAAAATCCGCTGGTAACTTTTTTTGAAATTTTGTAAATTGAAAAAAAGTCGGGTTTTTGGGGGGTGTTTGTTTACTAAATTGTAAATATTTTGGAAAAATACCGACTTGAGAAAAAAATAAAAAAATTGTCCTAGGGTGTTAGTTTACCTACAAAATGACGAAAAAATTTTGAAAATAGGTTAATAATTATTGTGACCTGCAAGGGTCCCTTTAGATTTGGAATTGTAGATAAACGGGTACTTCCGTATATAAACAGTGATGTAGGTTCTATTTGATCGAACGTCATGGTAATGGTGTTAAAAGATGCGGAGTTAGAATTTTGAAAATCGGTTATAAAATTTTGGAGGAGATTTTTATTTCAGATTTTTTTATCGTAAACTTTCCGATTCTTGCGGGGACTGCGCAAATCTGTGATTTTATTTAAAACTTGTAGTGCAGTATTAAGTCCCTACTGACTGACGTCTCTATGTTACGTTAAGAGATTATTAGAATTTTTAAATTATTAATAAGACTCGGCGCTGATACACTCCTCATAACTGCCTCGCTGGTCTAGTGGTTAGCAATTTCGACTGCGGTCGACGAGTTCCCTGGTTTGAGTCCCGGGTCGGGCCATAATTAAGTATTGTGTTTTTCTGACTAGAAATTTTATTAGGAAGTTTGTGGTGTTTCACACCCGTGCCCCGGAGAGCACGTTAAGCCGTTGGTCCCGGTTATCTTCACTAACATCATAATAGTCGTTAAAGCCCGCCAACGCGGATTGGAGCAGCGTGGTGGGTCCAAGCTTTAATTCCCTCTGGGCTGTGCCCAGCTGTGGGGCGTTAATGGGCTGTAGTGGCTGATCCACTGCGTCTGTATGCGTCATCCATAATGTACCTGGCTAAATGTCTCTAGTATAAACATTAGGAAAGCCTAAACGGATTTCCTGCATAATTTAAATGCAAATGGAAGCGAAATTGGATGGAGCTTGGATATTAGTTAATATACAGTTGTAGCTCGGGGAGGGTCATCTCCATCTCATCAGGGGATAATCGCATTCAATCATTACCTTCCTACCTGTGACAAATAGGATAGGGCTGACAACTGCAAATCATGAAAAATGTAACTGGATAATTTATTTTGTACAATATTATACTTAGGTACTAATAATTGGAGAACGCTGTATTATAGCCGCTAAAATGGCTGAACTGATTTGGATGCAACTTGGCTTACTTTTAGTTATTTAATATCGAATTATTATTTTAGCTAATTAACATAAAGCATAATTTTTTGTCCCGTATCGTTCGGGATAGGGGATGAAAGTGTTTCTTGACGTTACTCTTTAATAAATCACTTACCATCTAGTGAGATAGCAGTCAAGGGCTATCTTACTAATGGATTAAAAAAAGTCATCCGCCAAGAAAGGATTTTTGAAAATTCAACCCACAAGGGGAAAATAGGGGTTTGATAATATTATTATGAAAATCGAACTAAACGTGAGCGAAGTGGGCCAAAGCTAATTAATCAGTAATTTTAAATGTTAACTAGGGTATAAATCTAAAAAGAGATTATAATCCAAAATAAAGGCTTTGTTAAATAAGTTAAACACACCCATGTGAAGCTGTAACGGTAAATATTTATAAATTAGCGCTTCAAGTACGGGGTCCTACGTGACAACCCTAACTGAAGCATTAATTTAAACGCTGAATTTCATCAGTGCAGTTAATTTTACGCCATTACTCAAAATAGGACACGCATAGCTATTTTAGTAGGTGAATGATTTTCCAATTTGAATTATACTTTTCAGTGTACGGATGATATACCTTTCATGGAATACTAGCTGATGCCCGCGACTTCATCTGTGTTCCCTCATGGTTATAATATGGGATTCTTCAAAGGGCAGATAAACAATTTTCTCAAAAACGAATTGGCGGTTCTTCTGGTGCTGCAAATGTTAATGGGCGGCGGTAATCACTTAACATCAGGTGACCCGCCTGCTCGTTTGCTCGCTTTGTATATATATTAAACATACATTATAAAAAAAAAACATACGCGCCGAATTGAGAACCTCCTCCTTTTTTGGAAGTCGGTATGATTATTTAATGTAGGTACACCGATTGCTGTATCTTACTCGAGTGAGAGATTTAGTGAGTGAGTTTTAATACCTCGCCGAGATTTAATACTTCAAAATTATCTTCACACACAAATTAAGTGCTTTTAATTCAATGAAGTCACGTTAAGTCCATTTATTTCTTTTATTTGGCTTTATAAAGTCGGTTGCTTAGGGAATTATGACGTCACGTCTCCCGTCTTGCAAGCGAAACTTTAAAGTTCCTTAACTTTTTCATTTGTTGAGATATTTTAATGATTCTTTCATATTTTTGTTTTATTTTGTCTTAATTTTCATAATATTTTTTTTTTTTTTAAATTGGTAAACCTCTGCATTCTGTCGCGCGCTAGTAAGGACTTGACGACTAATAATAATACATGATTAATACCCACGAATATAATAATATGCGCGGCAGACGTACAATTACTGGGGCCATACTACCAACGCTTAAAGCAATATTGTTTCATTATTGTTGACTTTCGTGTTTTAGAATTATAATCCTTATTTTAGGAACATCAAGGTACATGACATCAAATTGTCATTTTGAGTAATATTGCTTAAATATTATAAAAAAGGCTACCCGAATAGAGAATTCCAGATACCCAATTGCAAATCGTAATCATTTGACAGCTTAAAACGTATTTTTAAGTTCATTGATACTTTTTGACGTGCAGGTATTTGCGAACTCCTTAAGGCCCTGTGTAGCGTAAAAGGGGGTTTTTAAAGCAGCAGAGTATCCATCAAACGGTGACATAATGTATGCTTGTAAAAAATATTTGCTGTTTTCAAGACCTTTAAGCAGCCATTGACGCGTCTCAAAACACAATTTAAAAAAATCTCTGCATTGAAAGTTATTTTAAACATGCCTCTTAGTTTACCTTTTAAATCAATTTTTGTCCTTAATGAAACCAATAATTTGCTCTAGAAATATAAGATTAAATTCATATTTCGAAATCAAACACATTGTCGGATTAATTTGTATTTAAAAGTAAATATTTATTTAAATACAAATGATTTCTTGCATTTTTTGCGACATGCACTTGCTCGATTTCACCCCCGCGCGCCTGTGTTTTCTGCTCGTGAGCTCAAAGCGCCTTAAACAGGTCGAATTATATGCGTTTGACAAACGATCCCGAATACGTTTTCCTTACACAATCGGTGGGCTGATTCTGATCATATTTTTTAAAGAATCGATTTCAGAACCCAATTAAATCTGCTCACGTATCAACTTAGGCACATCAAAAGCCGAGGTTGATCAGTTTAAAACTTTGCAAATTACTTTTACTTCCAAGTAGGTTATCCGATTAGATTTATTACTATATTTTGAAAAGTAGATTTAAATACCTGAGTTAAATTTTTCAATATAAAATATATTGAACAGTCGGTAAAACGGTCGCTTTTTTTTCTTTCTTTCTTTTTCAAACGCTTTCTGTAATTTGAATGTATGATTCCCGTGCATTAGTTAATTAATATTTCTTGAAAATTTTCATTGGAGAAAGCTTAGTCCTTACTATATCGATACAGCCCAATTTCTTCTTAAAATTTTTGTTCATCTGGTACGGCATCACCCTGACTAGGCAGATTTGAATGGAAATTGGCATACTATAAAGTAATTTTTTTCATAAAAATCATTAAAGTTCCTTTCGGATAGGGTATGAAAGTATTGGTCGAGTTTACTCCATAGCTCGGTCAAATCATGAACCGATTTTGACAATTCTTTTTTTTAACAAAGTTTCATAGTACTATATCAAGTAAGTATTAATTCCTCATGAAGATCTGATGGAAAGTTTGGAGTTAGCTTTTGATTTGCTGTTACCGATTGAGTTACAGTATATAGTACACAACCGGTAACAGCAAATCAAAAGCTATCAGTGTAATAGATTCTTGATAATATTATAAATGCGCAGGTGTATTTGTTGGTTTGTCCTGCAATCATGCAACAACAGAGCAACGGATCGACGTGATCTTTTGCATTGCAACTTTTAATCCCGAAATATTTAGGAGTTCCCAGAGTTAAGGAGGATTTAAAAAAAACTTATTCCACGCGGACGAAGTCGCGGGCATCAGCTAGTTTTAGGTACTTAGTCAAGTACCCGTAACCCAAATGGTATTTGCTGTGGACCTTTATGTACCTATAAGGTAAGCCCACCCGTGCGACGCACAGGCGGGTTAAATCAAAGATGTTGAATAGTAAACATAAATAATATATTCTTTAGTTTATGGTAATAATAATTTTATTTTCAACCCTCACTGTTCAGAGGAGCTACAGTCGGGGTGACTCCAGCGAATTGCATCAACACCAACTCATACGTCACTATTGTTCCTGCAATCTGAGAAAAAAACCTCATTACAAATAATAAATAATAATGACCGACCGAATTTCGGCCACGGCCGGCCAATCTCCAGAGATTAGCCATCTGCGCGGGAGAGTGTGTGCCCAAATCCAGGTTCACTCTGTTCCTTTCCTCTAGCTCGAAACGGAAAATCTGACACGACCGGAGAGAGGTCAGGCACAGGACCAACGGCTTTACGTGCTCTCCGAGGCACGGGGGTCAAACACCGCCAACTTTATAACTCCGGGTTAATACTGATAATTTCTAAACAGAAAAACCCAGAACACGGGACCTCGTCGGTCGCAGTCGAACATGCTAACCACTAAAACCAACGAGGCACATGGTCTAGTGGTTAGCTTCCTGAGAATTTTTTAAGCTCATAGCTTTAGGGTAAAATACCTATCCTTTAGTGATGCATTATTATATTTTCTCACATTCAAAATTTTACTTATCGTAAAAAGCTTTAAGCTGCTTAAATGTTATTCTTACTGCTAAAACGATTCCACGCTTTACTTTGAAAAATTGTAGACCAGTCAGTGCCACTGTTTCGCCATGAATCTGATCTATGAATCTCTGAACCTGAAAAATATAGTAGGTAATATAATATTATAGATAGAAGGTACGAATGATTGAATTTTTTACAACCCGTTAAAAAAAACGAGAAAAAACAAGTTAAAAATATATAATAAATATCTATCTATATTTTGTTATAATTGTGTATGTAGTCCAAAGCTGAATTGCCAGCCCAGACCGATATGTACAAAGTACGTCACATTAATTTCGTGATTTTTTCACCCCTCCCCCGTCTTTGTCACAGTTGGTCACATTTGTGAGACCCCCCCTCCCTCGTGTGACGTCACATACTTGCAATTTTACATCTAGAAAGAACAGCACTTCCGAAATTAATTTTAACGCTTACAAATACAGATAGAGTTGGAATTTTTTTAAAGTTTTTCGTTATTAGTTTAAATTTGGCATTTTAACACTCAGGATAGGTATATAAGATTTTGAAATATGACGTTACGAAACTTAGGACCCCTCCCACCCCTTGGTACACAATGTCACACTTCGTCGACCCCCTCCTTCCCCCTTAACGTGTGACGTACTTTATGGGTGATCGCTGAAATGCTCATAACTGTTAGTCCAAACACAAAACTTCGGCTTTTGCGTAGCGAGCTTTTAGGTCAATCGTGACACTGTTTAAATTTCTAATTGCTTGTTACTAAATTACTCGAAGTATTTTTACTCTGATAAAATGTATAAGACATAATAAACAATCACTATAAAAATAGTTTAAAAAGATTTAATTAGAGTGGTAACAATGAAAAATGTAGTACCCTACCTCGATACAATAAACTGTGGACGGTACATCATACAGAGTATACGCCGGTTCGCGACTAGCCGTGTGAACACGGGACGCTATGAGAGAGACGGTCATTGACCTCAATATCAGGAATACTAGGGAATATGCGTAATACACCGCGTGTTCGTAGCCGTGGAACAGTCTGTAAGATTAAAATATTTATTTTTATTTTATCCATTACAAGTTATGTTTATTATAATATGTTATATTATTATTATGTGATGATGCAGTCTAAGATGGTAGACTTAGACGGTCCCTGTCAAACAAAGAATGTGAACTTATTTTACTAAGACCATCTAGTCTGAAAAGAGGGACAGCGATGGCGACGACAAAGACATACAGGTATGGAGTGCGCTCTACAGGTCTGACGCCCAAATTTTTTCTATGAAAGGACCCATCTAGTACCTTCATATTATATGTCGATGCCTGCCGGGCATCGAACCCGGGACCTCCGCACGTTAATAAGACAACAGCGCTCAACACTGCGCCAGGTAGGTCATCAAAAACAAAACAAATTTTTGAGGCAAAAAGTTACATAATTTGATATTGATAAATAATGGTAAAATGCTTAACTTGTGTCTGGACCCGCACTACAAGATGCAGTCGCTTTGAACCCGTCCCTGAAAGAGACAAGAGTAAATTTTTTTTAATTAAATTAAGCATTTTCTAAATGCTTTCGAATCATGTTCCACTAGCTCGGTTTACCCTTTTATCACAAAATCAGCATTAGCCTTGACAGCTTTTTAGAATGTTGAAAAAGTCTACTGTAGAGTCGTTTGTACTACAATAGCCAGAAATGCGCTAAAATAACTAAAGTTATGTGAAAGAAGCAAACGTTACTTTGCGGAAGTCCATGATAATTAAAGAAGTTGAACTTTAATCCGAGATGAGGAGATGTTGACTCTACAATGCTTTACAATCGAGCATTGTCGAGTCAACATCCTGAAGAAGCTCCGGTGTCGGAGTGAAACGTACGTTGAGAATATTTTGGAAGATTTGTGTGGTGGATATCACAAGATACATACTGTACAGCATTGATTTACTTGCTCTGACGTAAAATAGCGAATTAAAGGTCTACTTCTTTCAATTAACTGAAGTTTTTTAGGCTTCCATCCTTGCTGCATTGGAAAGCATTATTCCAATGCAGCAACAATATTTCTGCTATGTTTTCACTTACGCAAGCATGTGCAAGAGTTGTAAGCAAATGAAAAACAGATTATTGGCAAAAGAGATGAATATGACGCTGCCAATCACTTCGTCCAATCGTCTGACCAAATTGGTTGCCCTGTTGTAATCTTCACGCACTTTTCTCCAAAATGACGATGGTACGTCCTGAAATAACGTAAGGAAACAATGAATTTTACTATACAATTTAAAGAAACGCGAGTATATTATAAGGAACATAAATTGACATAAATTTAAAGACTGTGTTAAACAGCATCTGTTAAGTCGTGGGTATTATACTATTGATGAATTCCTAATGACAAAGTTGCATGGAAGCAACTTCTTCTGGCTTCTGGTTTCGTATCCAGCAACCCACAAGTCAGTGTAACACCTATACTTGTTACATAACTTATGCATTGTATATTATTTACAAAGTGTAACATTTTTTTTGTTTATACGAAGAGAGCAACTGCTGAGTTTCTTGCCAGCTCTTTTCAGTAGAATTATTTTCCGAACCGGTGGTAGATTCTTGCGACTTATTATAAGTGGCACAAGTTGTTCTACGTGAAATAAATAATTTCATTTTTCATTTTCATTTCAGCACAAACATTAATTTACTATAAGTCTATGATGCACGAGCACAACGTACTTTATTGTTCCCGCGTACTTCAATAGATTTCATCATAAATTACTATTAATATTATAGTTTAATGCAACAGAATAACAAATTGTGGTAGAAGTAGTCCACCCACTATTGGAATATCACTTGGGACAAACGGCAGTTTTCATAAAAGTTTCAGATTTCACGAAATTATTGAGTAAAATCGGCATAAACTTGTTTCATCCAAGGCCTAAAC
Source organism: Erebia aethiops (assembly GCA_923060345.2). Lineage (NCBI taxonomy): Eukaryota > Metazoa > Arthropoda > Insecta > Lepidoptera > Nymphalidae > Erebia > Erebia aethiops. The sequence goes on along the minus strand of OV281084.1, from coordinate 25,876,747 downwards.
CCATCAGTTTTTTGGTGAAAATATATCTTATATGTTAACCCAGTCTTAGAGTAATAATTTTTATATATGTATTACTATCGTTAGTCAGTTTTTTGAGATCTGCTTTATTAAAATAACAAAATTACAAGAATCTCTTAGTTTAATTTTAATTATAGTTTTATTATTTACCTTTCCTCTAGACGCCGCTATCTTCTTATTAACTTGTTCAAGCCTGGAGGTGAGGTAAAAACTGATACAAATGACAAAAATATCAGCAAAATTCCAATTGAAAGTGCATTGTATGTTCAGAAACTGAAAAGATAAATTTTAATTGTGTCACTAAATAATACGATTTAAGCCAAAACGATTTTTTTCGCTGTGACGATGTCAAATACAGCATTTGAGTCACCGCTGTTGAACTTATCTAACATTTGGCGACACCAGTCCATGCGAAGGTGTTTCTGGTCGTCGGTTAAAGTATGGGGAATCGATCTGGTACAAAGCTTCCTGACGCCTAAATGTTCGTGTAATATTTTTTGAACTTGACTCATACCAATGCCTAGGCTTGCCCGTATCTGCTGATAGGTCACTCTCTTATCTTCCTCTATCATGCGTCGCACAGCACTGATGTTATCTTCAGTAGTCGCTGTTAAAGGACGTCCCTCACGCGGATCATCATTGAGATTGCTACGTCCATGCTTAAACTCTTTAAACCAATTGTAAATAGTGGCACGAGAATGGGCTTTAGGTTCATTTTCACGTGTAAAAAGAGTTTTAGATTTGCCGCCAATTCACAAAAAAATGACAAATGAATGCAATATACTATACATTAGGTTACCAAAGAGTTCTAAAATTGAAATTCAAAAAAAGTTTTCATTAGCAATGTTTCTGACTGGCCAGTTCTAAACATTTTCAGTGTTACCCACGTAATCATTTTGGAACGTCTTGAAATAACATACAAAACACTTATATAATATGAGTATGGCTGTATCGGAATACTCAGCGCTGGGAGACCCGTCACATTGAGAAACGATCTCAAGCAAGAGCTGAGAGCTGCTGGAAGCAAGCGGCACAAGACCGTGAGATGCTTGTTGGACACCTTTGACCAGCAATGGACAAAATATATTGGTTGATATCAACGTCAACGGTCATGAGAAAAATAGGTACCTGTGTTAGGATTCCAAGAGCTTGGTTGTAGGTTACTACCGATTCGATCCATGGAAAACTTTGCGTGATATATTTTTCATATATTTTGTCCGGTTCACAGTCTGCTGCCTTAACAATTCCAGCTATTTCTGATAAGCCGTGTTCCACTGAAATGATGAGGAAAAGGTGACTGACTGACTGATGGATCTATCAACGCAAAGCTCAAACCACTGGTCGGGTCGAGCTAAAATTTAGCAGGAAGCTATTATGAGAACTTCGCTATTGGATTTTTGAAAATTCAACCTCTAACGGGGTAAAATAGGGGTTTGAAATGTTTGTGCCTGCATGCCTGAGAGTTCTCCATCATGTTTTCAAGATCTGGTTAAAGAAGAACTTACAAGCAGCCATAAGAAGAATCAGAATGCACGTGAAATTGCATTTCCTCACAAGAGTTGTATCATAAAGAGGGTCTGCCGCCTCTGTTCTGGCGATATACTGGCAAAGTTTCGGCCATTTTGTTGCTATGCGGAGAAACAGGACTGTGATTATTGTATTGGACATGTAGAATACTAGAGAAGCTGAAAAAATACAAACATGTTCCAACATTTTACATACTATAGTTATCCGAATAAAATTTAAAAACAGGGTTTTTCAACGACATTTTTTTAATCCACATATTATTCAAAATATATGCCTGGCCGGCAAAAGCCTAGCAAAGAACTTAGTCATAATTTTGATCTCTTTAAACGGCCTTTACTTTAAATGGCCAATATTTTCGATAGGAAGTTGCCCATATATAATTTCACATTATATTTTTTTGGGATCCATATCCAATTAATATTATAAATGAGAAAGTGTGTTAGCTGTCCGTCTGCGACGCTGCCACGGTCCATCTGCTAAACCGACTGTGCCAAAATTTGCTCCCAATTTCATCCTGACGGGAATTTTGAAAATTAAAATCACGGGCGGAAATTATTACCCCCCCCCCATGGATCCCAACAATAATGCCTCAGGCGACGAAACATTACATTATGATAAAGAATCATGAGTTAAACGTATATTAAATATTAATTATCCAATAAAAAATCAGAAAGGAAGTACTTAATGTATTTTATGCTAAAACCAATTGTCAAAGCAGGAAGATACATATTCGAATAAACGCAGTTTAGGTTTGATAATAAAATCGATTTAAGGTGCCAGCGGAGAATGAATTGCCCATACAAACGTAATACCAAAATAATTAATAATTCGAGAACATTTCCACCAAAATGAGAGTTTATTTGGATTCAAATTGTATTTATCTAGTCCCCTGGATTTCTATGTTTTCAAAATACTTTCCTAAAATGAAATGTAAATGAATTGCGTTTTGCATATTTTTACGACAAGATGGACATGTTTCCCTCTTATTTGTTTCATATTAAAACCAACGATATCTTACGTATTAATTGGTCAGCAGCATAGCCTATATTGTCAAGTTACAGAATAACAAAACGAAGTAAAAAGCACGATAAGTTTTCATTCATCATTTTTGGTATTCACGGAACAAGACTAAATGTATAACAAATTCTGTAAGTTCATATTGCTATCTCGCTTGAACGCGATCATGTGTCATCAGTGAAATAGAGATAGCAATATACCGGCAAATTTATATTTGCGGTTCGAATAGAAGTTGCGAGCGGCGCGAACCGGCCTCTTAAATATCGATGTTCTGCATGATTATTTCGTTTGATATTTCGGTTTTGAGTGTAAATATACTACCTACTATTATTTAAAAAGAAATCGAGAAAATATTCAGTCATACATTAATATGTATGACTGAATATTTTCTCGAGTTATAAGTATAAATAACTAATAACTTCCGCATGGATTTTTTTTGGATATTTTTGTATAAGTTTTAGTTTTTAACATACTACAACCCTGCCAAGTTTCAACGACTGAGGATTTAATACGGGGGTCTCCACACAACGAACCGCCCCGTTGCCCAGACTATTAATCAAAAATATCAACAATTTCTTACTGTTCGAACCCAATGAAGTATCAGACGTCTTAAAATATCTTACTAAAAAGAATATATTTAGAAAAATCACTTGGCTCGAAATTGTTAAGAAGGTGTAAGCGCAGCGTCCAGAAAAATATGTGAACCTGTAAAAGACAGCAACGTATTAACATCGATGTGTAACCCAATCCAGATGCTTTATGATAATAAAAAGGTTTATCTCGTTTCCTCTTATGATACAGTCACTCGTGAGAAAAGGTTAGAATGCTGTTTCCCTGATAGCGCCTGGATATGAGGGCGAACCCATTACTAACTCTATGGGGCGAACCACTACTAAGCTGGTAAGGTAAGGTGGTTTCATTTGCCTCGTTAGTTTTTTTGCAAAAACCGTGAAACACAATATTTTTTGGACTTGTTTCCATTACTTGGCACCCTTATGTGGTTGACGTCCAATTTGCTCGCACGAAGCGTTTTTGCTCCACGTTTCTGATACGAACCGCTAGGGTGTGGAACACCCCCCCAGCGCACGTGTTTCCTGCCACTTATAACTTAAGTACCTTCAAGGCAAGAGTGAATAGGCATCTTCTAGGCAAGCGCGTTCCAACCTAGACCTCATCATTGCTTTGCACTAAGCATGATTGTCGTCAAGCGCAAGCCTATCACGCAATAAAAAATAAAAAAAACTTACCTTAGTTTAGTCGTATCCATATCCCAGACTCCCAGTACGGGGTTAAGGGAAAACATTTGTCCTACAGTGACGGTAAACTTCATGGCAGCACGGAATGTTGTTCTCCTACGTACTTTGTAGGGGCCGTGCGCCGTCTTCTTCATTCGTTCATTCGTTTTTGGTTTTATGGGAACTAGAAGTAAAATTTATGTATAATCCATCCATACAAATATTATAAATGCGAAAGTGTTTCTTTCTGTCTATCTATCTCTCTGTCTATCTGTCTGTCTGTCTGCTACGCTTTCACGACTCATCTATTCAACTGATTTTGATGAAATTTTGGGATAGATTGAATCCTGGGGAATGACACATGTTAAATTTTTTTGACGACCTTCCTGGCGCAGTGTTGAGCGCTGTTGCCTAAACGTACGGAGGTCCCGGGTTCGATTCCCGGTCAACTTGGGAATTTATAATTTCTGAATTTTCTCTGGTCTGGTCTGGTGGGAGGCTTTGGCCGTGGCTAGTTACCACCCTACCGGCAAAGACGTACCGGCGATGCCGTGTAGGAACCGACTAGGGGTAGGTATGGGTTTAATATAACTGCCATGCCCCTAACAGGTTAGCCCGCTATCATCTTAGACTGCATCATCACTTACCATCAGGTGAGATCGCAGTCAAGGGCTAACTTGTAGTGGAATAAAAAAAATATACATGTTATCGCGGCAAAATAAAGAGTTCCCACTTAAAATTATCGATCAAAATAAAAGAATCAATAATCAAAATATCTTAATGCACGCGGACAAAGTCGCGGGCATCATCTAGTTACTTTGTGTTTTTTTATATTCCACTACAAGTTGGACCGAAGTCTTAGATGGTAGCGGGCTAACCCGTTAGGGGTGTGGTAGTCATATTTAACCCATACGTAGCCCTAATCACACGGTCTCATACCTGAATGCTAAATCACTTGGTGGCACGAAGGGCCTATCCATGGCCGAAGCCTACCACCAGATCATACCCGACAAAATTCCGAAATTATTAATTCCCAAATTGACCCCGCGGGAATCCAACCCGGGATTTACCATTTTAAGACCACAGCACTCTGACCACGGCGCCAGCGAGTTCATCAAATGCCAGTGAACCGGTGATGTAGGGAAATGGTGTTGATGATAATAAAACTTTACTTACAATGAACTTGTTGTTTATGGTTCTCAACTTTGTGGTAGAAAGGTAAATCCATTTCACGTGAAATTCGCAACTTGTTAGAACATCTTAACTCTTCGTGTATTTATGATTTCCGGCTGGTTGTTGTTTACCGATTGGATGTTAATAGTAGATTCTGTGAAGCGATTTCGACAAATTAAGGTGCAACAGCACTACTGATGCTCGGTCGTAGCGGCACGTAGCGTCAAATATTCTTTGCATGAGTTTGCGGAGCTGGGTACACTTAAGGCCCTGTGTAGCGTAAAAGGTGGTTTTTAAAAGCAGTGTATCGATCAAACGGTGATAATGTATGCTTGTAAAAATAATGTGATGTTCAAGACCTTTGAGCAGCCATTGACGCATCTCAAAACACAATTTTAAAAAAATCTCTGCATTGAAATTTATTTTAAACATACCTCTTAATTTACTTTTTAAAGCAATTTTTCTCCTTTTAGCTAACCAATTATTAGCTCTAGAAATATAATATAAAATTCGTATTTCTAAATCAAACACATTGTCGGATTCATTTGTATTGAAAAGTAAATATTAATTTTTTTAAAAATCATATCATGCATTTTTTGCGACATGCGCTTGCTCGATTTCAACCCCGCGCGCCTGTGTTTTTCATCTCGTGAGCTTAAGCGACGCAGCACGGAGATACTCTGCGACATGATTATACAAAGAATACTCGCCGCTACGTGCCGCGTCACACCACGCCTCTATAGTGGGACTAGACCTTTAAAAAAACTTTACTGTTGACACTGCAATAGGTTAATTTAAAATTGAACACGACTATAGTGATAATTAAAGCCACTGACTGCTCGGTGTGGTTTCCACAACCACCCAAGACAGGTATGTTGCCTATGTCTGAATCTAAAAAAGGAAAAGGTGACTGACTGATTTATCATAATCAATGCACAGCTCAAAACACTGGGCGGATCGGACTGAAATTTGGCATACAGAATAAGACAGCAATTATGACGTAGACATCCGATAAGAAAGGATTTTTGAAAATTCAACCCGGGGATAAAATAAGGCATTGTCGAATCAAACGTGAGCGAAGTTGCGGAAAAGAGCTAGTCAAATATAATTACTTAGCAGATCATGCCCGCGTCTTCGTACGGCTTTTTGAAATTCTGTGCAAACTCTTCAATTTTACGAGTTCAAATGTAGCCTATGACCTTCTTCGGAATCTAACCCATCGCCTTACCCGGTGCCCTAGGTGAACGACGAAGCGATACGTCGCGTCGCATCGCGTCGCATTACCGCGTTTGTCTTTCAACTAGGACAACGAGTTACCAAATGTCGTCAGTATCGATGGATTTGATGGGCCTTAATCGCCGCAGCGTAGTATAAGTACTAACTATCAGACTCTACTTCTATAGAGAAGTAGTTCAATACATACTGATAGTAGACGTACTAGCAGGCAGAAAAGTGTACTTTTCCAATTAAGCAGTAAGCACTCACGTGGGAACCACTCCAATTCATTTCTAGCTCTCAGATATGACGTGTTCCAAGGGAACTAAAATTTGTTTTTTGTTTTAAACTTTTCTGCATTCTCACTTATGTGAATTCAGTTGTAAGCTATGTAGCTAATACGGAATCCTAATAATAATAACTATTAAATATAAGAGAGATACAAAAGAAGGTATAAATAAGTACTTCGTTTTGATAAAATGTTATTTCGAACCGCCCCATATTAATTCTTTCATAAATAAAGATCGTCCGTTCTTTTTTTTATGAGTGACGGTCAATGATATTTAAATTTTAGTGTGAGATAGAATATTTATTGCCTTACCTTGCCTTTATACGAGTTTGAGAAATCCATTAAAAGTATGCTCCTGAAAAAGATTATTATTGTTGAAGATTATGTAAATGCTTTATGGCATCGGTTAGAGATTATAATTTATCTACACATTGATGTGATTGTCAATTATTTTTTTCAAAAGAGCAACCACCGAGTTTCTTGCTGGTTCTTCTGGGTAGGAAGATCATTCTGAACCAGTGGTAGATTCACTCAACGATTCAAAAGCACTTGTCAAAGTTTACTTGAGCGTCTCCCCTGGCTAACACTTACCTAAAACTACAACAACAATATCAAATTAAACATAACAATAGTCAATAATATACATAGGAAATTACTGAACAAAATCTTTATAAAAAAATGTTTACTTACTAAATTTTTACAGATAAAATCACAGTAACATGACCATAAAAATTACCAGCTAAATTATTTCCACTCTAAAAAAGGTTTATTCCCTTTACCGCATGCAAAATGCGATCCGATGCGATTCGATGCGGCGCATTTGATGTGATCGTCCTTTATGAGTTATGAGAGACTATTATGATAGATATTAGCCGGTCTACCTTTTAGGAAAATAAATCTCTATGTTAAGTGCTAATGGTTTTTAAATGTCCGACGAATATTGCCTTTGTTTTTTGTAATAAACCTTCTGCGTTACATTTTGTGTTCGTGTTGTTAATGAATATGCGGGGATTGAAGTATTTTTTTACAGCTAGATAGATAGATAAATTCGTTTTTGCCACACATAACATAGAAATATATTAATTATAAACAAAAAACATAAAACAACGCGTGCTAGGCTTTCTTTTGACGACTTTTATGCCTGTTTAGCTTGATAGAGAAAGCAATGATGAGTTGGAGCTATCGATATATGTATATGTAGGTAGGTAAGTACAAGATAGGCCCTTTCCTAGAAAATAATTGGGCGTCCGACGTGTAGAGCGCGCTATACACCTTTATAAGCCTGTCTTTGTCCGCGCCATAGCGCTGTCCCGCTCTTCAGATGGCGTTAGTAAAATAAGTCCACATTCTCTGTTTGACAGGGCCCGTCTATGTAAATTGAGGTCGTTGTCTGGAGCGCGCTTGCCTGGAAAATGCCTATTAGTGCTAAAGACGTAGGTGGCAGAAAACACGGACTTCAGAAAGGCATTCCACACCTGAGCGATTCGTATGAGAAACGTTGAATAAAGGCTTCGTGCAAGGTTTTAAGGAAAATATAGAGAGATTTATAAGGAAAATGTTTTTTAGTCAAAGGAAATGAAAACATACCTTGCCAAACCCTCACTGTAGGAAATTCAGAAAGCGATTTATTCCATGGAATTCTTTGCTAGGGAATTTGCTTCTACTAGGTACCGCCAAGCGATTTAACATTCCGATACGAATCTAAATCCGTGTATAAATCGATTACGGATAATATGGGTTAGCCCGTTACCGCCTTTAGACTACTACATCACTTATAAAATCTGGTGAGATCGCAGTCAAGGGCTAACTTGTAGTTGGCTACCTGTGAGCTTCCGCTTATAAAAATACTAGCGAATGCCCGCGACTTCGTACGCGTGGATGGAGGTTTTGTGGTTCCCGCGGGAACTCTTTAATTTTCCGGGATAAAAAGTAGCCTATGTGCTATTCCAGACTATAATCTATCTCTGTGCCAAATTTCATCCAGATCCGTTCAGCTGTTGGGGCGTGATTGAGTAACAAACATCCATCCATACATCCAGACATCCAAACTTTCGCATTTATAATATCAGTAAGAAGTAAGATTAGTGCTCTACGGAACGACGCGTGACGTTTTGACGTCTAAATTTCTTGATCTCCTACACCTATACTAATATTATAAATGCGAAAGTTTGAATGGATGTATGTATGTATGGATGGATGGATGTTTGTTACTCAATCGCGCCAGAACGGATCAGGATGAAATTTGGCACAGAGATAGATTATAGTCTGGAATAACACATAGGCTACTTTTTATCCCGGGAAATTAAAGAGTTCCCGCGGGAACCAAAAAACCTAAATCCACGCGGACAAAGTCGGGGCCGTCAGCTAGTGAAAAATAAACCTTGAACTCAAGATTTAAGTATGATACTCAAACTTCATTTAATTTCGGACATCAAAGCACATAATTTATTAGTATTACTTGTGTCCGCATACACTCGTGCCGATACGACTTACTTGGACTCTACCACCGGATCGGAAAGAAAATTCTACTGAGCTGACAAGAAACTCAGTAAAGCAACATTAAAATTCAACTTCTGCAGCAACAGCCTAGATTTAAAATAAATAAAACAAGAAAATTGTATAATTTTGAAATGGGATGAAGTTAATACATTTTTTCTGGCTTAAATACAGACAATTTGAAAAATGTAATTCGTTTCAGGGTAAGTAAGTTGTTTAAGACATTCACAAAGTTTAACTTAAACTTACCTACTTACTTAGTTAAACTTTAATAAACCTAAATTACAACGTTATGTGGTTATTCCCCTACACAACATAATACAATTAAAAGCACGATAAATGATACTATAAGGGTGAAAACACACTATGGATAAAAAGTTCACCCACGCACTTTGTATAGTGCATACTCACAAATATCACAGACTACCACGACGGCACGACGAAAGTGACGAAATGTGTTTCCCATACGATGCGGGCATTTCGCACAAATGTTTTATCTTGTCCTCTCCGTAGTGTGTTTACGTCCTAAGAGCTCACAGTAATAGCATTATAGTGTCGAGACGAACCCATTTGTCTTCTCCAACATTAAATTAAAATATAGCACCTGAGAATTGCTCAAGGTGTGACAACTAACTGTTTACGATATACTTTACATACACCATATACAAAATTATATTGTACTGGGTATATCTTATCAATGTATATTGATCTTTGATGTGTCTAGAAATAAGGTTCAATTTCTGCTGGAAGTAATTTTAAGATACATTCTAGGATAAGGTCGGCCGCATATAATCAGAAATTGTCTGTCAGAAAACTTCTCGATCGTAGACAATTATCCAGTAACACTAGAATAAAATTTTACGTACCGTGATATAATTCTATCCTCGAAACACTGTGGTGTTAGAGTAAATATTTACTTTAAATCAACTTACTTTAAACAATTGACTTTTAATAAACTTTGTCCAAACTTACACAGGCAGCGCTCTAGTATTGAATTTTGAACAGACGCGGAGACCTCGCTTCGCTTGTCAATGACTTATTATTAATTGTTCTGCTACAAGTTTGTCCTTAACTGCGATCTCAACTGATTTTATGTGATGATGCAGTCTGATGGTAGCAGGCTATCCCAAAAGCATAATCAGTTATAATAAGTAATAATATTCGAAAATTGTTAACACTATTTAGGAATTATAAATTTCCTAAATGAATTTTGCAAATCAAATCCGGGACCTACCACTTAAAAGACCACTACTACCACTGCACCACTACACTCTCAGGCAGATTGTTAATACGTCCCTTCCGGCGCTCATCAGAATTTTCTGACAGATTATTTTTTTTGAAGTGAAAACTTCTTTAGGCGCGTTGAGCACTTTTTGGTAGGGGGTAAAAATGTAGATTCGCGTGACTGACATGCTCGCGAACAGCGACATGCTCGCGAACAGCGACATGCTCGCGAACAGCGACATGCTCGCGAACAGCGAAACGCTCGCGAACATATACCTAAGTATACTACATTCGATATTAAACTTTAATGCCTTAGTGTTAAGGTTTATATTTTAATAATTTTAATTAAAATTTAAAAATAAAACATCGTTTTAACTTCTATCAGCTGCAGTTCTTATGACTGCCAATTTTTTTCTATAAAAATAAAAATTAATATAATAATTCAAATAAAAAATTATGTTTCTCTATAGTTTATTGGCGAGTTCGTGCTCAACTAATATTATGCCGTGCACTTTTATTTAGACACAACACAACTATTATACATAGTTCTGATAGTATGCGGGCAGCCTTAGGGTAGCATAGAACTTGTCACATGTTTTCATTAAGGATGTTTTTGCAAGTCAGCAACGTGTCGAATGATTCGGTAGTTTGCAAGTGAAGTACCTACTAGAACTTTCAAATTAAAGCTTAAATGACAAGGCTGTACGGTAGTAAAATAAATCTATGTTTTCACACCCGAGCCGACCGTCATTTTGGAAAATTGCTTTTGTTTTGACAATTACTAGTAGGTATCGACGATCTCCCTGGCGTGGTTGTGAGAGCTGTGATCCCAGGATCAATTTGGGAATTAAAAATATACTAATATTTGTATATTGACTACTAAAAAAAGTCACTAGCCCATCAAAAGATTATATAAAATAAAGCAAAGAAGGCACAAATAATAATAAAAATACCAAGAGTTTTCCGAGGGTTCATGTCTATTAAAAGAGCTCAATAACCCCTCATGACTCCAGCCGCGCCTCTTGAACTATATAACTATTTATATTTTCCGCCGAGTATAAAATCAACTAAGATAGATTAGATCATGTCAAGTTTCCACCTGGCAAGTACGCCTCTTTGTCAGTTAATCGCTTTGACAGCTTAAGACGTATTAAGTAAAGTAACTGTTTAAGAAGTTCATACATGCTTTTTGACGTGCAGGCAGGCAGGCAACTCCTTAAACAGGTCGAATTATCCGTTTGACAAACGATTAGCATTTACGATTTCCTTACACAATCGGGGGGCGGTTTGGGTACCTACTGATAATAAATATTATACCTGTAAACCTATGTACTTTTTTAACTCTTCTCTGAATATTAGGTACTTATTATACTATATATAGCTCAATTACCACTCACTGACTGACTGACTCACTCATTGACATAATTGTTCTCCTAGAAAGAGACAGAAAACGATATAATGATGTACGGGAGATGTGTTCGGGTGCTGGAGTCGAGTAGGGAAAAATTATGACATTTCGGAAAAACAAGATGGCGGCCGACGTGATTCTTGCAGCTCTTTTGTTTTCCAACCGATTTTGTTTAAACTCGCAATTATTGAAGAAATTAGTAAACGGTCAATAGAAAAAGTGGAAAAAATTGGAAAAACAAAATGGCGGCCGAGCTGTAGTGTTTTGAAATTTTTGATTTTTCGACCCCGAACCGCGGCGCCACAGATCCGAAACGGCGTGGTCGAGCGTAATATTTTTTTCTCTTTTCGCCTACAAATATCCTGTATTTTGACAGAAAGGGAGTGATTTTTAAAAATTCAAGATGGCGGCTGTCGCGGCGGCCGTTCGGTCTGAGGCACGAAAAAACGCAATTTTAAAATTCAATTTTCTTACAGTTGGCAACGTCAGAGCGTTTCAATTTCTAGGGGGCGATTGTGTGTACCGTCTCGAAGAATGGATTGGGGAAAAAAAATTACCCCATTTCTAGGGAAATTTTCAAGATTTACCCCAAAAATTAAAAAATCGAAATACGTATTTTTTGCAAAGTTCGAGTATGAGCAACCACGTGTCCCACTTGTACGAATGACATTTGGGTATTTTCGTCGCCGAGGTCTGGCAACACTGGAATTTATCAGAGTAAAAGTGATTTTCGACATGGTCTTTTTTCAGGAGCAATCATTTCGGCTGGGTGCGAGCGAGATGAAAAATTGAAACGTCATCAGGAGCGGTATATCCTGTAGTTTACGGGAAAATAATGAAACTGTGTAAAATGCTTCTGTGAAACGAGGTGGCGGCCATTTTGTATTCTTTTTGTGTTTTTGAAAATTTCGATCACGATTTTGAGGCAGTTGGCAACATTTGGGAAAGTTGACATGTATGGATCGATTGTGTAGCTCGACCGGCAGTATTGAGATATCTAAACAGTGTTGCCACATTTGGGGTAGTTTTCGAGATTTTCCCCAAAAATGTCCTCCTGTAAAATTTTGTATGAAAATTTTTTTTTCACTAATGGCTTCGTATAGAAGTCAGAAAATATAACATGAAGAAAAATTTGGAGACTGCTGATGATTGAGGATTTCGGAGACGGGTAAAGGGCACGGCCAAGGTATTGAAGATAGGTGGGGGGTCCTCGAACTAATGTCACTCGGAACCTCATCCAATAGACAAAGAGCAAAAAAAAAATTCAAAATGGCGGATTTAAGATGGCTGCCATACAAATTTGTTTGATTTCCATCTCAGAAAGTATACAAGATGGAAGAGTGGTTTCTTGGCAAAAGATGATCAGGACCTGAAGGTCTACTTGATGAACAGGAAAAAAATTCAAGATGGCGGAATTTATTTTTCCATAGAAAATATATGGCCAATATTGAAGAATACAACAAGACTGTGTAGAACTATGCAAGATTTTGAAACGGTTCTGTTTTACCCACGACGGGGCTCCCTGCGATTACAAAACAGGAAACTGGTATTAAAATTTTAAAAAATCAGCGCCATTTTGAAATTCTTTGTTAATGGACCGATTTCGTTCAAAATCGATATTTAGGACTCCCTGGGGTTACAAAACAGGAAATTGAAACCAAAATTTTAAAAAATCAGCGCCATTTTGAAATTCTTTGTTAATTGACCGATTTCGTTCAAAATCGATATTTAGGACTCTCTGGGATTACAAAACAGGAAACTGATACCAATATTTTAAAAAATCAGCGCAATTTTGAAATTCTTTGTTAATTGAGCGATTTCGTTCAAAATCGATATTTAGGGCTCCCTGGGATTACAAAACAGGGAACTGATACCAAAGTTTAAAAAAAAACAGCGCCATCTTGAAATTCTTTGTTAATAATACTTGTAAGTCAAACCACAACCCGTGAGCTGCTTTAGCAGCTCGCGCACAGGGCGAAACACTAGTTTTTACCTATATAACTAAATAAAATAAAATTCAGACTAAGTCATGAGCAGTGACTTGTTTAAATTAATTCGACGTAAAACCCTACACTCAATCACTTAAAGTAATAGAGCCTAAGGCCACGAAAAGATTATTAAATAGTGGAAAAATCGACTAAATTGACAGCCTCATATATTATTCATGTACAATGTTAGACACTTTGACCGAGTGACCAAGTAGTTAAAGCAGTTTATATAAAACTAGCTGACCCGGCGAACTTCGTACCGCCTTAGTATGCAAAATTAAATGTATATTTTTCAATATTTCTGAGAGATTTTCTTAATATTTTTTTCCGTAAGAACCTTCTCCTAATAATAACAAATACAACAAAAAAAGAATTAGTGAAATCGGTCCAGCCATTCACGCGTGATGCCGTGACCAAGGAAAACGGGTTTCATTTTTATATATATAGATAAGTCGCTCTCTTGACAAACATGTCTTCACGGCCTAAGAAAATAAGTTTTAAGGGCAACAAAAATAAAACAAGTATTTATTTATACTATGCATAATCACTAAATACATTGTATTCTAGTACATTACAATAATGTATATTCAACCGTTTTTATCAGTAATCATTATCAGATATTTAATGTTTTTATAGGTATAAATCAAAACCTCGAGGCTCTGGAACAAATTGTTTTCATAAATGTGAAATCTAATTTAGATGAAAATGATGATCCAGCAAAGCGGTGAGTAGTTTTACAACTGGTAATTAAAAAAATTGCTAAGGAGCACTTACACAATTTAATCATGCACTTTATAGGGACGGTGGCCTCTGGCCCTAAAGGGCAAAACACACAGGAAACGGGCGCGGGGCGGGTAACGCCGTGCGGGCCCGACCCGCGGCCGTTCCCTGTGTGTTTTGCCCTTAATACTTTTTACTGAAAAGTGGAAAGTGCACAAGAACTGATACCAGACCAGAATCACACGGCAGCACGTCCTTGCCGGTAACCAGACCAGACCAGAGAAATTATAATATCGACTATATTATACAGTTCGCGTACGAGTTGAATGCAGATTAAATGTAACACATACAGTTACTCTGCATTCAACTCGCGGGGATTGAATCCATAGCCTCCTCCTCAGAAGATCAGCGCTATTAACATTGCGTCACGAAAGCCATCAAAACCTATATTATTATAAAAACTATAACATTCAGTTGGATAATGTCATGGAAGAAGCATGCAACTTGCATATTTTGATACTTCAAAAATGCTGTTTTTATGTTGTAACTTGGTTGTAACATTTATTTTGTTTTGAAACTCAAACTAAAATAGCTTATTTATAGTAACAAGCACAGAAATAGGACAAAGCAAACAAATTCATCTCTTAGTGTTTAATCTCTACCGCTGCGCTGCAGTTATTTTGTGTTATTCATCTAAAACGAACGCACTCTTATTTATATAAATAAAAATATAACCGTTGCGTAATTTTTCAGCAAAATCGACAGTAAGCCTAGCAAACACGGGAACATTTTGAAATGTGAGTACCCCAATAATTTTTAAGTTAAATTCCTTGATTGATTGAATAATTCTGCAATATTATCGAGAAATCACGGTATCTGCTCGTGATTTGTCGATGTTCTGCTAATCGAATTGCATAGTTTTCGCCACGGCATGTATCAACGGAGATCAGCTAACTTATACATGCAATATTAGAATACAAAAGAGTGTGCTCAAACACTTTGAAGGCTTTTTTAATCCGAAGAAACAATATGCGACTAAGCAGCATGCTGAAAATGAAAATGTTGATTTGGAATATATGACGGTACAGTTATTATTATACTTATTAACAGCCAACGATTACAAACTATATTTTTAAGCCTTGTATTTTTTTGGGATGCAGCCTTGACTGTTGCATTAATTACGTATTACTCTGGAGTAAGCAGCCTTTAGTTTATGATGAGAAAATTATTACTAACATGTACAGAATCCACTTGGTTTCTGTGAGCGACACGCATTTTATTTCAGTAAGTCCACTCTTACTACGAATTGTGAGCAGAAAATATAAAAACAATAATATAAAAACTCAAAAAGAAGCTTTCAATGCCGCAATGAAATATTTGATTATAGTTGGTCAGATAATCGGGCTATTCCCTTTATTCAATTTTAAAGGAGGAAACATACCAAAAAAGAAGTAAGTTTAAACGTATATACTACAAACTAGCTAATGCCCGCGACTTCGTCCGCGTGGATTGAGGTTTTTCGGTTCCCGCGGGAACTCTTTAATTTTCCGGGATAAAAAGTAGCCTATGTGTTATTCCAGACTATAATCTATCTCTGTGCCAAATTTCATACAGACCCGATCAGTCGTGATTGAGTAACAAACATCCATCCATACATCCATACATACATCCATCCATCCATACATCCATACACCCATCCATACATCCATACATCCATACATCCATACATCCATACATCCATACATCCTTACATCCATCCATACATCCTTACATTAAAACTTTTGCATTTATAATATTTGTTTAATTGATAAATTTGGATACCCTACAAAGGTTTTAAGAACATTTTTACTTTGCAATGCAGATGGCAAATGCTTTCATGGCGCTACGTGTTTTCTATCTTCATGACTCTATCAGAATTGTTGGCGGCCATACTTTGTTTTCGAAGTTTAGTGTCAGCTCCTGTAACTCTTAACAACATTTGTAAGTATTACTAACAAATTATACTATTATTTTATAATTATAACAACGCGTATCGCCTCAACAACTTCGATCTTAACCATAATCCCTTACTATGGCCCAGATTGGAAGGCTCAGGGTCACTCAGTGAGCGATGGAAAGAGATGCTCAGTGTATTATTACATTACAAAATCAGAAATGAAGAGATACATTGTAGTACGGGACTAATAAATATTGACCCTAAAAAATTGTAAATCTAATTTTTGGCACAAGTGTTCCTTGGGATCTGAGATGTACCTCTTCAAAATTCCCAACTCCTAGGCCGCGGGCTTCCTCCCCTACCATCTCAAACGTCTCCCCGACCGCAGTTTTTTGTAATTATCTCTAAAAATATTAGAGCTAGAAAAAACTTTCTATGGCGAAAATTATCTACAAATTGTTCATTTTTATAAGAGTTATACTTTCGGAGATATGATAACCCTTTGTGCATATGTATGGCTTTTTGGAATGTAGTTTCTTGTAATTTCCTTAAAAACTGATAGAGCTACGAAAATGTTGTACCTATTGAGAAAAATAAAAGGTTATTAATTTAGCTATAAAATTATATTTATTTCATTTTGATAAGTGTAATAGTTTTGGAGATATGCCTAACTATTGTATAAGATAACGAAAATAATATGCAAATACCGTGTACGTTGTTTTTAATTTCCGAAAAACAAAACAGAGGAAAAACTGATTGAAGCAGTAACAAACATAGTTTACCTACAAAATCGTTTTTAGTTCATTTTGATAGCACTAAGAGTTGTGAACAACTTGCTAAAAGTTGTAAACAACTTGCTAAGAGTTGTGAACAACTTGCTAAGTAGTCGGTGCACATTGTTGACGATCAACTGCTCGAGCTTTATATCCTTTTTTTTTAGATTACCCACTATAATGCAATTTAATTTCAGCATACTTTTCATTTTACGCCATGACGTTTGTATCGAGCATTTTCTTTTTGCGGTTATCAACGAAATGGAATTATCTAATGAAGCAAATTGAAACTGCGGAACTCAACGAATACATAGACCCTTATATCGGATACAAATGCAATTTTGCCGCTATAGTTATACTTGGACTTGCAGTTGGTATGATTTTATTTTATATCGTCCATTCGATCTTTGTCACTTCTTATTTAATTTCCTACTATATTATTAAAGTGAGGGGAGACTGGCCTATAGTTGTAACAAAGCATACCAGTCGATTACCAAGAAAACTCCTACCATTATTTGATTAATGGAAAGTGGTCACGAACCTCAGAAATGAGGAATACGATGCAGAGAGATATTATTAAAGTAATCTTGTAAATATGCGAAAATTTGTTTCTGTGTATGTTCACTACAACGGAGCCGTCTAGTGAGTTTTTTCAAGGATTTTTTGCATGGGTGAAGTTAAAACAGTGACATAGGCTAATAATCGCATCAAAATCAATATGTACTTTTTCTTTTGTAGTGGAACATGCATTGTCTATAGCAGTAAAATTCATAGCTGCCGAAGAGTGTGTCTCGAACGGTACTAGCGTCTTGAAACCATTTATAATGAAAAATTATTACTGGATATATACCCTCGGCGTCACGTATAATTCAAACGGTTTTGGAATTTATTTAGTAGTATGTACCTACTTATACATTTTAAAAATTTAATAAATAATAAATATTTTCACAGGTCTCAAATTCTTTTCAAAGACATTCAGCAATGTGAAATCCGTTCCATACTTCCATACTTCCATACAATACCTATTATAAACGCGAAAGTGTCTGTCTTTTCAACCGATTTTGATGAAATTTGGTACAGGGGTATCTAGTTGGTATCCCGGGGAAGGAGGTAGGCTACTTTTCATCCTGGAAAATTAAAGAGTTCCCGCGGGAATCAAAAATCTTAATCCACGCGGACGAAGTCGCGGGAACCATCTAGTATGACATAACATCCAATTAAATCTATAAATAATTATTGAATGTTATTTTACTACGAAAAAATCTGATCACTAACATTCCTAACATAATTTTGTTTGTTATTAGGTCAAGAACTTTCTAATAACGCTGATTTGGAGTTATTTACACTTATTCGTTATTTGTATAAGTCTGTACCTAACGTCTATTTTTACTCAGATAAATAAAGTAATTTTATCTCGGGAAGGACAAGTAAGTGGATTCATATTTTATCAAAGATATTTTTTAGTATATCACCATATTATCGTATTTAGTAATTAGTACTTCATGTCATCGACGTCGTCGTCAACCCATGGATGTCCACTGCTGGACATAGGTCTGCTGTAGGGTCCTCCACAAGCCACGGTCTTGCGCCGCCTGGATCCAACGACTCGTTTGATGTCGTCCGTCCACCGTGTACGGTGCCGACGCTACGCCTTCCAGTGCGGGGTCGCCATTCCAACACCTTGGGACCCCAACGTCCAACGTACTTCATGTAAACAGCCCTAAATAACAGAGGATGTGTATATCAGCGCATTGCTTCTATTTTTAATATTGTATGGCAATTTGGCAAGCATACACTACAGCTTATTAACGTCCCACTGCTGGGCACAAGCCTCCACTCTCACCGGGACCAACGGCTTAACATGCTCTCCGAGGCACGGGGGTGATACATCGCCAACTTCCAACTCCGGGCTGGCACTGAGAATTTCTGAATTGAAAAACCCAATACCTAACAATTTTTATGCCCGACCGGGAATCAAACCCAGGACCTCGTGATCCGCAGTCGACTATGCTAACCGCTAGACCAACGAGGCAGTCTGACATTTGGAAAGCATAAGTTGGACTAAAGAACAAATGGAGCGGATGCATAAGCACCCCAACCCTCATTAGGCATGCTGGCATACCAAAGGTGTTTTATTGTGACACGTCAATTTTATGAGGGATCAGTGTACGACTTTGAGATTTTTTTAACAGACCCGGTAAGAATGTGTGTAAGTTTTTTTAACAAAACAAAAATATTACTTTTACCGCACTGTAAAATATTTAGCGAGTAAAGTACCTTTACTTTATATTTTTAACTAGCTGATGCCCGCGATTTCGTCCGCGTGGAATAAGTTTTTTGATTCCCACAGGAACCCCTTAATTTTCCGGGATAAAATGTAGCCTATGCCACTCTCCAGGTCCTCAACTATACTCATGCAAAAAATCACGTGGATCTGTTGCTCTGTTGCGTCGTGATTAAAGGACAAACCAATAAACCAACAAACAAACACACTTTCACATTTATAATATAATTATGAATTATGATTATGATTTTGATTAAGAAAAATATTTCAGTATTTATCGTCCAGCTATTGGAGAAAACTACGTGAAGACTACAACCGTGCATCACGATTGGTCCGCTGTTTTGATGACGCGATCAACAGTGTTGTATTGATATCTTTCGCAAGTAATATGTACTTCTCTTGCTTGCGCCTTTATTTTATTCTATTGTAAGTTTTTATTGTACCACATTACTATCACTAGATGATGCCCGCAACTTCGCCCCCATGGATTAAGTTTTTTTTATTCCTCTTTAGTTTTGCAGGATAAAAAGTAGCCTATGTCCTTCCCCGGGATACAAACTATCCCTGTACCTACCAAATTTCATCGAAATCGGTTGAACAGATGGACCGTGAAAGCGTAGCAGACAGACAGACAGACAGACGGGCGGACAGACAGATACACTGTCGGATATAATATTATGTTGTTGAATCTGCACGATGCGGCCTGCATAGCTATACAAGTAAAGATAGCTGGCCCTCATATTGTGAGTTTGTGACGTTGTAGGGGGTAATCTCTGGATCTACTGAACCGATTTTGAAAATTATTGTACCAATAGAAAGCCACATTATTTGTGAGTGTCATAGGCTGTATATATTAACCCGAAAATTAGGGAGTTCCCGTGGGAATTTAAAAAACTTATTTCACGCGAACGAAGTCGCGGGCATCTGCTAGTTGCCCAATGTTTTTGATAGGAAGTTGGCCACATAATAATGTTTTTTCTGGGATTGCTTATCTACTTACTTTTTCTTAAGCATGTTATGTTTGTTTTTCATTTTACCTACTTATTAATGTTTTGTATATTGTATATTCATTCATTTATTCATATTTGTTTTCATTTACCTACTATACATGCAATTTTTTGCAGAAATGGCTTCCGGTTAAGGCCATGCAATTACTACTATCCCAACTCTGAGAATTCTGCTCCGGGGTTAGTCACTTACTCAAGTACAATAATAAGAAATTAATTATTATGTCTAAGTATTATATAGATATTTATTTTTATTATTATATTAGTGGGTCCGGCCAACTACCGGATTCAATTGTGATAATAAATCATCCCGGGACCTACATACAAACACAAAAATAAACATATCAGAATCGGTCCAGCCGTTCTGAAGCGGTGCGTTTACATACCTACTTTCGGAAACTGATTTTTATTTACTACTAGTGGTCCGCCCCGGTTTCGCGCGGGTAGCACTAATCATCGTAGTAATCGATACTCCATACTCAATAATAGCCAGTCGGCACTGGTCGCGGCCGCCTCTATTTCTATTGCATTTCTATAATATCTTCTAAGATATTCGTCGAAATTAAATGATGTAAAGGGCGAATTTGATCTATATTAAATACTTGAGATAACCGAGAATTTCATTTTGATAAGGATTAATACTATGTCAGTAAAAACACTTTCGAAATTAAAGCTTTGGTGTAAACCAAATTTGAAAATCATAAAAATAGTTATTGTGAGACAACCTTAAAAGATCGCGGACTTTATTTTAGAACTTTTTAAGAGGAACAATTCCACCATACATTGTTTTCGTGTAACTTTTACTATTAACGCAGCGCACGCCACGGAAGCTCTCAGATCAGACGATTTTTTCCGACTTAATTCACATTATTGCAATTTTCGTAGGGATCCCTAATTTTTTTGAAAATAAAATATAGCCTATATTACTCGCTGATAACGTAGCTTTGTATAAGTCATTTTCATTATAAACAAACAAACAAATATTTCCTCTTTATAATATTAGTTTAGATAGAAGACGATAATATTAGGGCAGACAATCTTAATTTTTAACCTTTATTTTCAGGCTCTTGTACGGCTACATAGCTATTGCCTTTTCCCTATATTCCGTGTCATTTGTGCTGCTGCTATCCTTGGCAGTGGCACTTATCGCTGCTAAGGTTCACTCCGCCTCGCTGGTGGTCGCACCAGTGCTTTATAGTGTACCATCACCAACATTCTGTACTGAGGTAAGAAAAGACTAATGGCTGGTTCACATTAGCATTATACTGTACTTCAGCACCGGCTTTTATATGACTGGAATAATGTAGATGATATTATCATGTAGTCCAATGCAGCGCTGGATTGATACGAGTACACTGGACTGAACACTGAAATAACATAGTGCCTAGTGGGAGATTTTCTTCCCATTCGATCGCGACAATGTTAACTTCGATTTGTATGAAATTAAAAATACAATTGGCCCTTAGATCCCGACCAGATTGACGGACGACGTCAAGCGAGTCGCATCGTAACATTGGATCCACCACGCTGGCTAAGTGTGGATTAGGAGGCTCTATACATCTTTGAGAACATTATGCTTGTATCTATTACTTACCCTTATCTCGGTTATTATGAGAACTCTCAGACTCTCATGATGTTTCCTTCATCGTTGGATACAGCAAGTGTTAATATGTTTTTACCATTGAAAATGGTTATCATATGCAAATCACCTGATTCGTATTTTTGGCCATAGCTCCGAGGATTTTGGGAGGATCGAGATGGGAATAGTACCAAGAGTTGAGAAATTTATAGAGACATGTGTGAGCGTCTGAATTTTAAAAATCGGCTAGTAACTTTGTTTGGAATTTTGAAAAATATAAAAAAGTCGGGGTTTTGTTACTAAATTGTAAATATTTCGGAAAAAACCGACTTAAGAAAAAATTAAAAAAAGCAATCCTAGGATATTAGTTTGGCTACAAAATGACGAAAAAGTTTTGAAAATTGGTTTATAATTGTGACCTGTAGGGCCCTTTATTATTTTTTTATTTGGAATTGTAGAAAAATGGGTATTTCCGTATATAAAAAGTGATGTAGCTTCTGTGAGAATTTTGAAAATCGGTTAATATACATTTTTGAAAAAGATTAAAGAAGAGATTTTTATTTTATTATATACCTACTAGCGAATGCCCGCGACTTCGTCCGCGTGGTTTGAGGTTTTTGGTTCCCGCCGGAACTCTTTATTCCTGGATATAAAGCAGCCTAATGTGCTATTCCAGACTATAATCTGTCTCTGAGTCAAATTTCAGCCAAATCCGTTCAGCCGTTGAGGCGTGATTGAGTAACAAACATCCATCCATACATCCATGCATCCATACATCCAAACTTTCGCATTTATAATATTAAGTATAGATGTATAGATTATATTTGATGTTATATTTAAGTATCTACGGACTTCTGCTTACTGGCAGGGCATGCCCAACTCGCACAGACTAAAATAATCTTCCCATACCGTCAAGTCCAGCACAGATCTGTATAGCACTGCTTCGTGCAAAGCAAGTGTTAATGAATTGCATAAAACGCACCTACCTAAGTCCGAAAAGTTGCGTGAAGTTCATCCCTGGCCTAGATCTTAACCATCACTGCTTTTAAGTCCTAAATTACATTTTAGTCAAGTGATCACGTACTCGTAATTCCGTCATTTCAAACCTAGATTTTTCAGTTCACGTTTTCTTTACAGATTGAAAGATTTATTGAACAAATAAACGGCGATACGGTCGCATTAACTGGCCTCAATTTCTTCTATGTCACTAAAGAACTCATTTTAACTGTAAGTTTTTTATTTGAGCTACTTATAGTCCCACAAACTTAGCTGACCCGGTGGCCAAAGTAGGAACTAATTTGTATGCCTGTTTAGTTTTTGTTTTTATTTTATTTTTCATAGATACTATCTACGCTATCACCGGGTCAGTCTTAAGTCTGTTGCATTATTTGCCTGTATTGATGTTATTTCCTTAGAATAATTTTAAAGATTGTGTTATCATTTGTCAAGCCGAGGTTATTATATACTATCGATGATTTTCTTAATGACAAAGTTGCATGGATGCAACCGGCCTCGTATCCAGTGACCAACAAATTAGAACTTATTACACGCTTTTTATTAGCTTCAGACGTATGTATGTTAGTATGTAACGGAATCTTTGAACATGATTTTGACCCCATTTAAAACGTCGGATTAACTCGAAATTTGGCATACTTATTAAGGACCGATGACAATTCAATATTTTAAACAGTTTGACCCGTTATCCTTACTAGGATAATCAGGATTAGTGATTTTTTGTTTTCCTGACACCCGGAGTTTCTGCGTCAAAAGCGTGTTTTTTAGTTTTTTTAAACTATTATGTTATTATTTTATTTTTTAAGAAAAGAGCAACTGCTGGGTTTCTTGCCGGCTCTTCTCAGTAGAATAGAACCGGTGGTAGCGTCTTAACGTATCATAAGTGACACAAGTTGTCCTACGTGAAATAAATAAATCATTTATGATTTTTTAAAGACAGGTTCACATTTTTCAATGTAGCAACAGCATCGTAGTTCAGCAATTGAAGATGCCAAATAATCTGAATAATGTGACCCGGGTTTTTTAAATAAAAATAATTTGTATATAGTACTTAGCAGATTTCATATAGGTTGCCTGGGAGAGAGAATAAGGCCGTTTTTAGGCCGTAACTAGTTGTAATTTTTTTCACGATTTGTGTTACCTCTGTTCTGTTATCTGTTTGTGTGTGAACAAAGTGATTATATTTGCTTACTTACTTATTATTATGATCTTTTCAGATTGTCGGAACTATTGTAACATACGAACTTGTTTTACTGCAGTTCGTGAAGAGTTAATTATTTTAGTAAAGTAAGGAAATGTACCTATACCTTATGGTATAATATTAAAAAGATTTAAAATGTTATTTTGTTTTCATTTAATATTCCTATTGCAAATCTAATCTCTCATTGTCTAATTTTTTCAATAGCGCGCGCGAGTCCATATCAGCGGTCGTTACTCGTTACAAATCATACTAATTCCTGACTAATGTTATCATGGAACTAGGAATTAATATTCCCTCTCTCCTATGAGAGTGGAGGCCTGTGCCCAGCAGTGGGACGTTAATGGGCTGTAGTGGGTGAGTGGGTGAGGAATTATTATACAGGGTTAATTTTAATTTAGCAACAACCTCCCACATATAACTTTTATATATGATACTGAACAACATTTGTTCAACGACTTTTCACATAACTCAATAAATTAACAAAAAAACCATTTCTAAGTTTTTGTTGAAAAGTCTGTGAGTTTTTTAACTCTATGGTCAATTTATGTAATGCCTGTTCCACACCTGCGTGATGAAGCGTCGACTACTAACCGCGCAACAAATAACGTCCGAAGTTATCGCTTCTCTGTCGTATTTACAAATGCTTTGGGCGTAAATTACTAACATCGGGCTGAGCTATCGTCTGCAGGTCAATAATTTCTTCCTACACTAGCGTTTATCGTGAACACCAAAACAACTTCTCGCGGCGACAGACTTACGTTTGTGTCGGACAGCCATTAGGTACCTACCATGCGCGCACATGATAAGCAATTTGTTTACTTGTCAATTTCCCGCGCTTTTTACGGAACGGCAAAATTACTGTCTATCAATCCCTTATTAGTTTATTCACAAACTAATAAGGGATTTGGTGAATAGAACTTGCCTGTATAAGGTTGTTGGTATTTTACAATTAACCCTGTAGATTCGAAACTGTGTATGTCTGTCTGCTACGCTTGGGCGACTTATCTTTTCAACCACTTTTGATGAAATTTTGTATTGAGGTAGATTGTATCCCGGGGAAGGCCCTTTATTTCTCAGGGTATAAAATAAATAAAGGAAAATAAAGGAGTTCCCACTGGAATAAAAATCTTAGTCCACGCAGGCGAAGTCGCGAGCTTCATCTAGCATTGAATAAGACAACGATACTAATTTACTATCGATGCAAAAACGTGTATTTCTGTAAAGTACCCATTTCCGGGCTACATCCCGAGAAGTGGGACGGATAAGGCTAGGCGTTGTATGTCGCAAAATCAAAGAGTTCCCGGAAGATTTTAAAAACCTTAATCCACGCAGATGAAGTTGCGAGCATCATCTCGTATATCCTACGGATTTTTGACGCACGTATTGACATTAAAGCTATAGGCTACAAAATTTTAACTTAAATAGTCTTTGAACTTTCTGCATATAGCGGTATCGACCGCAGTCTATAGATTGAAATAAAAGTGAGATTTCACGAAGCTTTAACGTTCAGCTGAATCACCAACCCAGCGTGAAATAGTCGTCGAACGCCACACATAGTTTCGAAAGCTCACTTTTATTTTTGACGATTGAGTGACTATAGTGTAACGCTGTCATTGGCATAGCCTAGGCATCAAAATAATTATTACCATACACACTAGACACTTATCTAGATCGGACATGTTAACGAATTTAGTCCATAACTACACAGCGAATGCAGATAGTGAATTTATGGCTAGTATGAGTCAGTACGCTTAATCTAAGTTTTTGTCATCGTAATCGAGCGTTCGATCTCATTAGCGTCAAAGTAAAATGGACCCAAATTCTCTTAATTAAAAGTAACAAATTCATTAATTTTAATTTCGTAACGTATCACTTGGAACGCTGGCTGTTGGAACGTTGAACGTTAATGTGATCGAATGCTCAATACGATCTATTGAATTTGCAAAGTAAAAACTTAGACTTTATATTATTATTTATATAAGGTAATATGCTTACCTACTAACGTTCACTAACCCTTAGGACGAATAATTAAAGTAGCCTGTCTGAGGAGAAGGGACCATCCATTAGGAATGTGATTTGTACATTTATGGGCTATGTACACAAGTAAGATTACTCAAATTACTTTGTACCATATACAGTATAGAGTAGAGTGCCGTCTAGAATCAACTTGCTACTAGAAACGGTTGCTATTTGCCCTGCGTCTAGGCTGCCCGCCATATAGTCAGATCGAAAAAAAAAACTTTTATTTCAGATCATAGAATCCATATAGAGTGTTAGTAACAATGCATCTTAAAAACTATGTTTAAAATTTTAAAATTCAGCTAGTTTAACATAAATATCGTGAATTTGTGAATTGAAAAATAAATTCACGATATTTATGTTAAACTAGCTGAAGCCCGCGACTTTCTCCGCGTGGATTGAGGTTTTTTGGTTCCCGCGGAACTCCTTAATTAAAAAGTAGACTATGTGCTATTCCAGACTATAATGTATCTCTGTGCCACATTCCGTGCCGATCCGTTCAGCTGTTATGGCGGAACTGAGTAACAAACACCCATCCATCCATCCAAACTTTCGCATTCATAATATTTAGTCGTATAGATGTAGTGCGTACGACTATATTTAACGTTTTAATCACGAAAATCAATATTATATTTAGCGAAGTTTGAAAACTTGTAATGAAACGTAATACGTCTTGTTAACACTTGGCAAAGTCGAACGAGTCAAACGAGTATAACTTTTTGAATATCTTGAACATAAGTCATGAAATATTAAAATTGCGTTAAATTTGATAACTTTACTTCGAAACTACCTATATTTATGTAGATTTTAATTTATTCAAATTGCGCTTACAAACAAAATTTAGGTACTGTACTAAATGTGAAGTACTGTATGTGAAGACCTGTTAAGTAACACGGGCTACTTTTCTCGGAAAAGCAATAATTCTTCAAAAATGTTTAATGCACTAATACGGGCGAAGTCGCGGACTAATGAATTTTATTAAGTGCGTAAGTATGTAGATTGCCTCTTAATTAACCTTTACCTCTGTATAAATTAAAGTCGTTTGCCTCGAGACTGTTTTCTTAGATTGCCCGAGAACGAGGCCTCGAGTAGAGCACGTTCATCGTATATTACGAAGATCGTGCTCTACTGTGGTTCCAACCTTTACATTTTGCCGAACCGATCGAATCGTTTGTAAGAAAAAAAGTCATACGCCATGCACTATACAGAGGCTTACTAATTTTTCGGTAAAAGTTGCTTTACCGGCCTGATATCGGTATAACGGGCCTGAAGCGACGTCTCAGATTGACTCAACGACTAGAGAAACGAGACGAGGGACTAGTAAGTCAATCGAATAAATTGATTAAGAAGTAAGAAGTTGATATCAGAGGATTACTACCATCGCATAAATCAGTATTACATCAAAATAACAGTTTTATATCGCACACGTTGACCGTCCTTAAAATAAGGATTAGATAATATTATTCTAAAAAGTGAACGTCAAAAATATTAAAACAATAGGGCTTTGAGTGATGCCACCTGATCTGTGTTTCTGGTACGTTAACGGTGTGGAAACGTTTTTCTTCATTTTCTTGCACAGTAGCGAGCCTAACCGTCGGAAAAAAAACATAAATAATCTTTCACTCGCATTCAATGCAACGTCAATGCCAATTGTACCAAATGCCGTTGTAGCGCCAATTCGATGCTAGGAGATGATGCCGTTATCTTAGTGGACTGAGGGTAAGTTTCTCAGAGGTAGGTATTTAAACCCTTTCGACAAACTGTAAACAGGGTACGAGTGTCTCGTGGATCTCGAACATGCATTTACAGCTAACAGACCTAAAATTGTAATTTATGGATGAGACCGAAAGTGTGAGTTTTGGTGTACACGTCGTGGTTTCAACTAATAGACGTTTTCTGCTGGACATTGATCTCTATTAACAAGAGAAGAATGAATGAGATCAGAAATGAATGAATGTGGCCACTCCACATGTTCCAATGTGAAATTGTATCTGTCTATCTGCTTCTCTTTAATGGCTCGTTTTTTCAATTGATTTGGTTTAGAGATAGGACATAGGTAGGCCACTTTTTATCCCGGTTCCCACGGGAATCAAAAAAAACTTAAACAACGCGGACGAAGTCGCAAGCATCATTTAGTGAAGCTCATAAAGAAGAAGTTTTAACTGAACGTCCTATGATGTCGGCCGTTCACCTTTTTAATAATAGTTCAATACTTAGTTATAACAGCCACATTGTTTTCATGGTACTAACCTGACTTAATTATCAGTCTTGAAAGACAATCTAACTTTTGAGACATTGAACTATAACTTTTAAACTATCACTATACGTTTATTGACTTCTAAGCTAATTCTGCCCGTGTATTATATTTCTAAATAAATAAAGAAAAGTTTATTGACCAAACACTACATTATATTACGCATAACAAAATTTATACGAATACAAATCTTACTAATATTATAAATGCGAAAGTTTGGATGTATGGATGTATGGATGTATGGATGGATGTTTGTTACTCAATCACGCCCCAACGGCTGAACGGATCTGGATGAAATTTGGCACAGAGATAGATTATAGTCTGGAATAACACATAGGCTACTTTTTATCCCGGAAAATTAAAGAGTTCCCGCGAGAACCACAAAACCTCGATCCACGCGTACGAAGCCGCGGGCGTCAGCTAGTTACACATAAACTACGTGCGGTCAATGGGCCACCTCCTTAGCCCGTGCCACAGCATGAGAGATAGGTACGAGTACTATACCAAAAATACTGCAACGCTGATTTTCAGGAGGAGCCCAAGGGTCAAGACGTGACGGACCATCACTGACACCTAATAAAATAAAAATAAAAAATAAAAAATATTTAATTTAACTTAAAATAACATCAGTGTGTATCATTCATTATACTGTACTAATTTTCTACTTCCATGGTTAAGGTATCTGTGTCTTTGATCTGTGCGTCATTGTCATTGTCCGCAGACCATGGTCTCTGTTTTTCGTATTACAAATCACAATGGTATTACAAAAATGAAAAAAATATACTAAAACAAGCTATAACATAAACGAAAAATTTAAAAACACGACTGCTCTGCCATAAAGATTTTAGTGCCACTCGGGATGATGTCAGGATTCTAACGATATCCCATACAACCACATCTGTTCAGGCATTTAGCAGTTATGGTGGAATAAAGAAACTCACAACTTACAAACTGTTCGTGCGCGAGTTGAATGCAGAGTAAATGTATGTGTCACCTCACATTTACTCTGTATTCAACTCGTGCGCATATAATTCAATTCATTTTTAAAGAGTCACGTGAGTTATCTTTGAAATTTCTGGGATAAAAACTACCCTTCTGTCTACTAGTTTAGTCCTTTCCAAAGACGCAACCTATCTCTGGACCAAATGTTGTCAAAACCAGTCTAGAAAATAGTCTGTTAACGCTTAGCGGACAAACAGACAGACATTCGCATTTATTATTAGTATGGATATAGTTTTTTCCGAAATACTGTAAAGCTCTGACAGTCGATTTTCAAAAAAGTTTTGACAGACAGACGAACCTATACTTGAGATGAAACCATGGTTAAATACGAAGCCCAAAATAAGTACTATTGCTAAGATCGTATAGAATTTCATTACTTGAGCTGCAGTAAATGGATTGTTATGCTGTTTCTGAATCAGCAATATGTGTTATCGTTTTTCTAACATGAAATATATTTTCATAAGTACGTAAGTATTGCACAGTGATATAGTGGTTTAACGGTTGCGTTGGCTTCTTATTCAGCATGAGTTCGGGTGTTCCCTAAAATTTATGCATTGTTGATAAAATCAATAGACGTTTTAACTCTTCTTATAATTTACTTTTTAGTAGCTCTAACATCCATGCTCAGTCGTGTTATACGGTCAGAAGTAATAAAGGGAGATAAATGCAGCAACGTGTGCCAAGATCTTCCTCAAGACGACTTCCAACCAGTATGCATGATGCTCAGCAGGTACAAAAGAGGATATCAGTTCTTTGTCAACCTATGTCATGCCAGAAGATCGATTTGTAGGGATAATCTAGGTAAGCCTGTGTAGCCCTGGGGCCGTACTGCCAACGCTGAAAGCCATATTGTTTTATTATTGATGACTTTCATAATTAAGAATTATATTATACCTTATTTTAGGAACGTCAAGGTACGTGACATTAAACCGTCATTTTGAGTAATATAATTGCTTGCGTTGTCAGTATGGTCCTGTTCCCACTAGCATTGTGATCTTTTTCCCAGCTCTTCATTATCATGATTTTTACCCACTATATTACTCCCAAAGGATCCTTGTGCTCTTAACAGAGGTAGCTATTGGCAAAATTATCAAAAGGCGCCTATTTTTTTAACAGCAGAAAGTGTGCAAGTCCCACAAAGGGGAGAATTAAATTCAGCTCGTTTTCTTTGCGATAAGGTTTAAATTATTGTTATAATAGCAATAACCAACCCGTCGTAGACGTCGGCTACTCGGATGGTTGTGGGTTCGATTCCCGAGCACGCACTTTTAACTTTCGAAGTTATGTGCGTTTTAACGTAATTTTTAAAAATTAATCAATTATTGGTTTGTAAAAAAATATCTAAATACGTTGATTTGTACTGTCGCTCCACCATTTTTATTTTATTTGTGAAATACCTGGTGGATTTGTTTTATTTCGCCTGGTGGGAGGCTTCGGCCGTGGCTAGTTACCACCCTACCGGCAAAGACGTGCCGCCAAGCGATTTAGCGTTCCGGTACGATGCCGTGTAGAAACCGAAGGGGTGTGGGTTTAATATAACTGCCATGCCCCTAACAGGTTAGCCCGCTACCATCTTAGACTGCATCATCACTTACCATCAGGTGTGATCGCAGTCAAGGGCTAGCTTGTAGTGGATTAAAAAAAAAAAAATACCGGCAAAGCTGGACCAGGGTGACGCCATCACTGAGTAGATTATAACTTTGAAAGCTTATATCACGGAAACCTGACTCTTTAGAAGATTTTGTCTCATATTATAATACTCAGCGAAATATCATTGAACACATCTGCTAAAAGTTGCCACTGATTGCAGATTAACGGAGATAAAAAAAAAAAAAAAAAAAAAAAAAAAAAAAAAAAAAAAAAAAAAAAAAATTATAATACTCGCTTGTAATAATGCCAGCTATTGTTAATGCAGGTTTCATGAGTGGCCAAGGCTCCATACTAAAATATTCAAACCCTACATTTAAATAATATGAAACTAGTTTTCTTGGTTCAAATAACGACTACTATAAACCAAAATGTTTTATGTATTGCTTTTAGTATTACAAATGGTACACCCAACGAGATGCTTGAAAAGCAAGCAGTTTTATATGCCCATAAACTAAATGGAAAGGAAACACTATGTAAGGAATGATTGTAACACTTTATTTGCATTGCTTTTCTTAGACTATTTTGTAAAGTAATACTAACTGATACCCGTGACTTCGTTCACGTAGATTGAGGATTTTGGTTCCCGCGGGGACTCTACTATCTTTACTCTCGGGAATAAAAGTAGCCTGTGTTATTTCAGACTATAATCTATCTCTGTGGTAATTTCATCCAGATCCATTCAGCCGTTCTGGCGTGATTGAGTAAAAAACATCCATCCTTACATCCCTCCATCCATCCATCCAAACTTTCGCATTTATAATATGCTATACCTATTTTATTTCCTTATTTTCTATACCTAATGATTTAATGTACAAAGTTACAGATATCCATTAAAAAATTGATGCAGTAGTAGTGTTGTACGACAAAGTTGACATAGTTGATACAGTTGATGCCGTATCAGGTGGTGTTCCGCTGAACTGGAACATCACTAGCTCGTACGTCACTATAGTACCGGCTACCTGAACACAATAAACAATCTTATTCAAATAAAGCTTACTAGAAGTTCTGAATTGATATTTTCAATATCTTTAATGTTATGTAGCTACAGAAAAAGTAGAATCTTTTTTTCTATTTTTTAGGGTTCCGTACCTCAAGAGGAAAAAAGAAACCCTTATATCTGTCTGTCTGTTAACACCCTTTTTGTGGTTACTTATCTCTCAACTTACAATTAATAAAGAAATGAGGGCTATAAAAATATAAATCTATAAAAAAATTGTAAATATACCGCGCCCCACGAATCTACAGAATTTTTGATTATAACCCTAATTAATCTTCTTAAAGAATGTAAGCATTTTTCTCATTTTATTAGGCACAAGAAAAATGGCCAAACTTTTTATTATAATTGGGTCTCGTTTAACAGTAATGTTTTGGAATTTATCTAAAATAATGATATTATTATGCTTCTTAAAACCCTTAATTCACTACGTGAGTCCCTGGGACTCACTCAAACAACAAAAACCTCCATATTTTGTACATTTAGGGGAACAAAACCTTCCTCACTCCAGTACCTTCCGGAAATGAGCTGCGCTACGCGGAGTCGAGTGTTCGTGCACGAGCGCTACTTACAGAGTGGCCAATTCTTTGTAACCCAATCTCTAAACTAAACTAAAACAACATGACAACTTGAACTTACAGTAAGGAGTAAACCACGTGTGACGCTGAAAAATTGTAAACCGCTCAGCGCGACCTTATCCCCGTTGACTTGATCCAGGAACCTTTGGACCTACAACAAATTGATCCAATAAGAGCCCGATCCTAATCTGATTCCCTATTTGTAAATGTCGCCGCCAAATCGTAGTATCCGCCGTATTCATAAACGGCGCCGCTTTGCAGTCTGGCAGCTCGTCGATTAGCTGGATTGTCATTGCGATACGTTTTATACATTGATGTAGAATTTTAGTACCCTAGTTCGGCTGCCCTGATTCAGCCGCATTGTAATCAAGTTAACTAAAGAAACCAGTGGGCTACGCCACAAACTCGCTTCGTCGTCCCTCCATTCAGCTTCCCCTACTCGACCTTCGTTTCGATAATTAGGTAGCCGGCTCGCTTCGCTCGTCATCACCTCCTTTCGCTCCACTCGGTCTCGTTGGCTCGCTTCAATTGTAGGCACCGTTTAGTAATACGGCGGATTCTACGACCCGGCTGCGACACAAAGATACCGAACATCGACGCGATAAAGATGCTTGGATTAAGGGCTAAAAACAGCTATAAGTATTTTCCAAGAAGTCCTCTTTACTTTTCTAAGAGAAAAACTGTTGAATTTTTATATACATGCCATAAATTAATTTGGCTTATTCTGTTCTCAAACTTCAATTAAAAAGACAGCTGGGAAATAGCTTTAGTTCCATTCCGTGCCTGGTGGGCAAACTTCACCTTACTTTATTCATATTTTCAAAAACTCCAGTCTTATCCCTTTCCTTATTATAAATTTGCTCTAAGATCCAACAGAAGAGTGGGCTTTTGTCAGGGAGTGAGTCAGGACTTTCTATTTACACGCTTTTATTCAACTTGCAATGTGTGTATTAATGTTTACGTCCTATCTTGTAACTGAATTTCAAAACAGTTCCCCAACCGATAGAGCTGAAATTTAGCATACCTACACGTTTAAATTTGATGATAGTGCATGGTTAGCTAAGTGACGTTAATCTAAATCCAATATGGCGGACCACCAAAGATGTGTGGACTAGTTATTTTTAATCCACTATAATTTATGAGCTTATATCAAGGGTTTTCTCAAGGGTTGAGAAGCATTACTTACCTCCACACAATACACTGGCGAAGGTACGTCATACAGTACTGGAGCCGGCACATTTGAAGCGGTGTTCACTTGTGACGCTATAAGAGACACTGCCACTGATCTGGCGATGAGGTATATGAGGGAGAAGAGAAAGTATGCGGCTGCCTCGTACCCGTTGAGAGGGCTGTTTTTCCTGTAGTACACAATTTTTATTTATTTTTAAAGCGATTTGCTTCCTCATTCCTAATTCGAACCGCTAGGATATGGAATGCCCTTCTGACTTCAGTTTTATGAATATAGGCATCTTCAAGGTAAGCGCGCTCCACCTTATGCTGCATCACCACTTGCAAAACCATCACCTCTGGGGATAACGTCAATTATAATAAGTCACAGGGTTTTTCGATAAGAGAGTTCACTTTTGTGACTTTGCACAAATGCATATTATGCTCTATAACATCTACCACCCAGAGAGCTTATTTAGGTGGAGTGCCAAAATTCGGTCATGAGGACATATTTTTGTTTTGTTGTGGTTTCCTTATTTATACGGCACTTGAGAACATTAGTTAATTTTTTTATTCAAAAAAAGGTTTTGTGTTAGTGACTTGAGTTGCAAAAAACTTCGGAAGTATGACACTTACTCTTTAGCTTTATTTGAACATTCATTTGTCCCTTTGATTCCATCACTGCAACAATATAATATAAAATATACTTACATATAGTTTGTAATATATTTTAGAGTAGTTTTTTTAAATTAAATGATAAAACTTAAAAGCGATGGTAAAAGAGGATTTATTGCTGCTTACAGACACGTTATTTTATTTTGATCACAAGTTCGCACTTCACCATGATCTCAGATTTTGCCGAAAGCATTAAAAAGAGAGAAGAAACATCAGCGCAAAAAAAAGTAAATAGAAAGTATAAGAATGTTAAGATTTACACCAAAGTGTTGAACAACTGCAGGCAGATGAAGAACAGGTTGTTAGCGAAGGATATGAAGACTACCCCGCTGATAACGTCATCCACCTTCCTTACCAGCTGGACGGCGCGACCGTAGTCTTCGCGCGTTGTGCGCCAGAAGGACTCCGGTAAATACTACAAAATGAATGTATTGTAAATAATGGAATCCCTATGTTTTAAGTATACACTCGTGGAGTGAAATCCGCTAAATAATCTTGTAAATAGTATATACCAAAAAACTTATCTGACCCGGTGACAGCGTTGCTAGTACATTATATTAAAAAGCAAAACTAAACAAGTACGTAAACAGGCATACAATTTAGTTCTAATTTTGCCCACCGGACATTATTATGAATTGATTCAAAACTTATCTAGTTCGTTCCCTTTCAAACTGTCGTCGTTTTTTCATAAACGAAACCGAAATGTCTTCAAAGTCAACTTGACTTATATTGACCATATTGGAATAGTCTGATTGTGTTCAAAATTTTAAATTAGGTAAAATATCTATGTAGATACTCATCATCGTCTTCATTTCAATCCATCGTTGTCCCACTACTGAGCTGCACGAGTCAGAAAGGTTTAGCTATAGTAGACCACGCTGACCAAGTGCGGATTTGCACTACAGGTGTTAAACTATCGCTAAACGGTTAAAACGGTTAACGGTTGAAAACGGTAGTAAACGATCTTCACTCCTGTGCACTAGAAACATTGTTTTATTACCGTTTTCAACCGTTAACCCTTTACACCTCTAATTTGCACACTTCACAAGCCTTCGAAACGTTATGAATAACTCTCGGGTATGCAGGTTTCCTCTCGAAGTTTTCCTTCACCGTTATAACAAATATATTTTTGAATTATTTTATTAGCCATTCAGGGGCCATAATGCCAACGCTTAAAGTCATATTGTTTCATTATTATTAACTTTCGTGTTTTAGAATTATAATCATTTTTTTAGGAATTGCAAGGTGTGTGACATCAAACTGTTATTTTTAGTAATATTGCTTAAGTATTGCTTTATGCGTCGGCAGTATGGCCCCAGGATTCATTTTCAAAACGTATTACTACTCACTATTAATTACCTTTCCCTGAGCGTTAAGTAATTTCTTATTGACATTGTTCAATCGTGAAGTCAAGTAATAGCTCATGCATATCACAAACAGGTCGGAGAAGTTCCAAATGAATGTTGATTGGAAATGAAGAAACTGAAACAAACGAAATGGTCTGTGTTTTCAGGAAATACTTATACTTTTATTAAAAAAAACCAATGTTCGTTTATAACTTTATTCCTTACAATAATATTATATTCTTATACTAATATAATAATTATCTAGTACAATATTTCATTAAGAAGTTTATGTAATTTTTATCCTTCGTCTATCACCCTCATTGGCCATTAGAAAACAATTATTTTTAATTTTACGGCCTGGATTCAAGCCCTTTATATGGCCTTATATTTATTGAGAATGTCGTACCACAGAATATAAAAATTCTTTCCAAAAAACCGACTTCCAAAGCCGCGCGAGTATACAAAGGTAGGCAAAGTTGACGTGTCAGGCTTGCCCGACTTCAACATCGTGTGTAGAAATAAAAATTATTTTTTACTTTACAGTGGCTTTTGAAGTCGGTTTTTTGGAAATAATTTTTATTTTTAGCTTTTTAGTGTACTCTAAATCCCCACAGCTTAAGAATGCAGTACCCTGCAGCATCAGAGTTGAGGAGTTGGGACTTGAGGTATGAAGTCGTTGCTTGACACCTATAATATGATTTCACCACAAAATATCCTAAATCGCTATTTTTAAGGAGTCCTAGTACCCTGCAGCATCAGGGTTGAGGATTTGGAGTCAGATTTTTTTATGGGACCACCTCGGGAGCTTCCTCTAACCACTAAAAAGAAAAATTTTCAAATCGATTTAGAAACCACGGCGATATGCACCGACAACCGTTAAAAAAAAAAAAGGATACGCGCCGAATTGAGAACCTCCTCCTTTTTTGGAAGTCGGTTAGAAACTAGAAAATCATGACAATACTACTGTTAACTGAATTCGACCGCGTGAATTTTCTATGCATGTTATCTCTGTATATCAGATTCCGTCAAAAAATAATAGTATGGAGTAATAACCTAAACTCGTATTCTACTTGTTTAAATTTTGTCATCGAAATGCACTATTATTCTGTCTGTCTGTCCGTTACTTTTTGACCATCCGCGAATTGATTCTAACGTTTGTTTTTGGTTCTGAGATAGCTTACATCCCGGTGTTAAATAAATAAATAAAAAGACCTTTATTTCCAGTAACAAAGACGAGTGAAAGAGTAAGAAAGTTATTAATTATAGGTATTAATCTAACTCAGTATATAAACTAGATTAGACTAAATATTATAATAAACTACTATAAGATTATAAACTAAGGAAATGAATAAATAAACCATGGTCTCTAGACCAGCTGATATCATGCTTAGGACTCCGTTGGCGTTAGCCTGCACCCGACTCACCAGGGATGCGCATCTTTTGCGCATGATTACAAGAAACAATCCAGTCTGGCATTAGCAAACATGTCACATTTCTGCAGCGCATCCGGCTGCAGAAATGTGACAGCACCATGAATGCCCTAAAGCATTATCATAAACACA
This sequence comes from Erebia aethiops, assembly GCA_923060345.2. NCBI lineage: Eukaryota > Metazoa > Arthropoda > Insecta > Lepidoptera > Nymphalidae > Erebia > Erebia aethiops. Next base: position 25,839,396 of record OV281084.1, on the reverse strand, counting down.
CGCTTATCAAAGAGTACCCACTAAATTACTAAAATCTCTTATTCCACTTGGATGACATCGCAGATATCAGAGAATGTTATAATAATGCCCAAAATGACCCATAACCGTCTTCAGAAGTGAAATAAATCCGGCCAAACCGGAACAAATGACATTAAACTGATAAAACTGTTCTATCCGGTAATAAATTTTGCTCAGTAGGTTAATCTATAAGAAGATTTATATTGAGATTTGATGCTCAATCCATTATACTGTGAACTTGTTCACTTCGGGTACTATTTTTCCTTTAACCTGCTTTTGTGTTATAATAATAATAAAACTTTACCGATTATGGAGATCCGCAGGAGAACCAGAGTAATCGACGTAGCTCGAAGAATCTCTAAGTACAGTGTAAAGGATTATTTGAATGATAGGAAGGCATGGGTATGAATAATTGTTCCAGCGGCTAAGTATGTAATTGTTATAATTATAAATCCAATTAAGTAATTTATGATATTTGTGAGATGGTGATACAAAAAAAAACCCGGCTGAGTTCGTTGTGGGCTCTACTTAGACCAGGGCGCGTTTGGAACCCTCGTAGCTTTAGTTTTAAGATACCGTAACCGATTATCACCATCATGTTCTATATGTAATTGGACTTCAATAAGTGTACAGTGTAATTTGAATAAAATATACTTTGAGCTTAGAACCAATAGATGTTGGGATATCAAGGTGCTTGAATGGCAGCTTCGCACAGGAAAACGTAGCGTCGGAAGACTACGTATCATCCGTAAAATACCTATAGTAATTTTAAGGTTTATTGGGTAATAAATAAAGAATTACAAAAGAATAAAAACTGGCCAAGTGCGTGTCGGGCCACGCGCAGGGTTAGGGTTCCGTAGTTGCTCGTTATATATTATTTAGTCTCTCTCATTTATTTGTACAAATTTATAAAATTATTTCTAAACACGTTTTACATAAATATATAAAATACTATACAAAACACATTTAAAAATAACCTTATAAAACTTTTTTTAATAATAATAATATTATGCGGGCATTTTATTCGCTAGTCGTAAGCTTGTAAAGTATGCTTAGCTGTGATACTTTTCCTTTTAACTCCGTTATATTCTATATTACTTCCATGAATTTTTTCACATCTCCATTAACAACCGTTTAGCTGACAGAGGGGACGTTTTTGTCAGAGTCCAGAGTCTATCAAAAATTAGCAATTTAAAGCTTAATATTTCACAAACAGATCCTTGAAGAAAAAAATAGTTTTCCCACACCCGCACTATTTTTGAACTACCTGCCCAGCGACACCCCGTGCCATGGGATAGACAAGAACTAGATTCTAGTACTAATAATCTTTGACCTAAGCCGCGGACGGACAGTCGGACGGACGGACATGGCGAAACTATATATAAGGTTTCCTTGTTGACTACGGAACCCTAAAAAGTTATTCCTTATAAGAAGGGACTTAATTTAAGTTTAATAATAGAATATACCATTTCTGTGCAGGAAAGTTACAATTTAAGTTCTGTGGCAATAAAACGTCCATTTTCAAAGACTGTGACGTCATTACTTCAGCAATATTTCAGTCACGACAGAACATGGTTTACGAGATCATAAAATAGGTATTTGTATTCCTAACATCAAGGCTGATCCGTGGTTATATTGGTTTGGATAGGGAGATAGTAATGTTATATAGGCTTCGGAAAGTAAACTTGGACGCCTACATACATTGCCTACAATATTAAGTTGCTGTACTAAACATGGTATTGTATAGTAAAAAAAAACGATTTGGAGTTTGTCATCGTTGTCATCAATCGATAATAATCTTATCATACCTTACTTCTTACTAAATTTTTTTATACACTACAAGTTAGCCCTTGACTGCGATCTCACCTGATGGTAAGTGATGATGCAGTCTAAGATGGTAGCGGGCTAACCTGTTAGGGTCATGGCAGTTATATTCAACCCATACCCCTATTCGGTTTCTACGCGAAATCGTACCGGAACGCTAAATCGCTTGGCGACACGTCTTTTACCGGTAGGGTGGTAACTAGCCACGGCCGAAGCCTCCCACCAGGCCAAAATTTATAAATGTGAAAGTTTGGATGGATGTATGGATGTATGAATGTTTGTTGCTCAATCACGCGCCAACGGCTGAACGGATCTGAATGAAATTTGGCACATAGATAGATTATAGTCTGGAATAGCACATAGGCCTAGGTAGGTTTATCCCTGAAAATTAAAGAGTTCCCGCGGGAACCAATAAACCTCAAACCACGCAGACGATGTCGCGAGCATTCGCTAGTATGATAATAATTTGAGGACTGACTCTGGTCGTTTTTACTTGAAGTTGGTACTTACCTACTCCACGTTAGCATCTTCGTCGTAGTCAACCGATAGACGTCGGCGTATTTCATGCAATATTCCATACTAAGTGCGCGTTTTGACTTTTGAAAAAAAGTTGCTGATTTGACTTGTTGTCAAATATCCAATTGCCAGTCGCCATTTTAACACCTTATTGCTGTTCTTTGAGGTGTGGCTTTTGTTTGTACCAGCGCAGCACAATTTACTTCGCCAATGTCACGTTACTTACAGAAAACAATATCAACACCTTAGGGCTCCAGTGTAAATTTTTATTAACTTCTAACTTCGTTGAACTATGTTACTCTAGTTTTTCTAAACGGATCTCTTTATTCCTGACTTCGGAAATTTTCATCGGAAGTGACTTAGGAAAGTTACTTCTATCCAACAAGGTTGATCCTAACGAAGTTTTGCTTCAAAAATAAACTTCCTCATTTTTTTTATCGTATGGCATTTGACTTATAATAAGAGTAAGTTACTAACGAAATCACAAAACGAAACAAAATTGAACACTTATTTATACGCCGCCTAGTTTTGCACCACCGGGGGACAGGCAGGAAGAAGGTGACTTCTGCGCACATGAGCGACGGGGCATCCCCCACTTCCACATTGAAAAGCATAATATACCTGCGTGAACATTCCCATCCAGAGAGAGTAGGATATATAATTGAACACCCAAGGATAGAAATGCGTCACAAATCCGAAGTAAGATGATTCGTACCCCTGGCACAGCAGTGCTTCTGCGACCGCCGCCAGCAAAGACAGGAGGTGCTCCACTGCAAGTAAAAAAAACTGGTCAGAACATGAATAACGTAGGATTCCTTAGGAATTGGTCAAAAAATCACTTACACCCACAACACGCCTCTCACACCTTCCGAATGTCACTCGGGATGATGAAAGAATTCTAACGAGATATAGGTACCTACATATAACTATTTACCGAGCGATGTTTTATTTCGTGTAACCTATTTAGTAAAAGTTGGGCACGCATGGTTATACAACTCTTGAAGTACTGCCATAAATTCTTAGATGAGATATTGGAAGACTCAAGTTTGTCTAGAACACGTAAAAACTGTTTTATGAAGTTTGTGATATATTTGAGGATTCTGTAGATAATACGAGTACCATATGTACTGATTTACTGAATTACAGAGAAAAATAATAAATAATGGTAATACTTTAATAAAATAAATAAATTTAAATCAAAGTATAAATTATTATTTGTGTGAGGTTTCAATATTTATTCGGTAAATTTAACACACTATCTTATTCTACTAACATTATAAATGTGAAATTTTGATGTTTATCACCAAAATGACTTCAAAACTATGACCAGCGATGAACAATAAAGGAACAATTATTATTGATTTCGCGGCACAATGACTAAACCAATTTGGATGAGATTTGGAATTGACATAGTTAATAATAATCTGAGTAAACACATGGGGACATACGTATAAATATAATAAAAATACATTTTATCATAAACATAATTACTAAATAATAGTATATACTATATAGGATACCGGATAATACTAAATAATAGGGAATTAAAAAAAAAACACTCGCATAGAGTGGATGGCGTCATAAAGTACCTACCTATTATATGTTTCAAAGTTTGGTCTGACTTTCTATTCAATTATTTTGAAGGAAAAATTTGAGACTCCTAGAAGACTACGCAAGGATATTTAATCGAGGCTAAACTTATTACCGAAAAATAAATGATATCTTGTTCTTTGGGCATTTAAACAATATCGAAATCAAGGTAAATTATTGATATTTTTAAGTACAATACTGCACTTACCCAACGCTAAAATAAGAACTACAATGCAAGTAGCATTGCACTTGAAGGTAAGTTTGTCATCACTGCATGGATCCAACTCCTCAACGCGGGATATGTGCTGTACCAGCTTGGGCCAGATGATTGCCACGCGAAGGAACAATAGCATTGTTATACATGTTGTACCGTAGAAGATTACTGGTGCTGGAAAACCAGATAAAGTTCAAGGACAGTTTAATTTCTACCATAGAAAACAAAGAAGTATTAGTCATAGGAAGTCAGTAAAAATAACTATTAAGTAGTGTTATAGGAAGTCAGTTATAAAGCTAATAACTTTGGATAAACATACCACCACGAAAAAGCCGTTCCTTATGATAATGTAGGTATACTAATGTTATAAATGAGAAAGTTTGGATGGATGGATGTTTGTGACTCAATTACGCCAGAAGTCCAGAACGGCTGAACGGATCTGGATGAAATTTGGCACAGAGATATCCCGGAAAATTAAAGTTTCCGCTGAAACCAAAAAACATACTAGTATTGCATAAAAAGTATAATTATAAAATTGCAGTTTTATACGACATAATTTGCGTCCCTGAAATAAGGATTATAATTCTGCAACAACAGCTTCAACAATATTAAAGTAATACTGCTTTAAGTCAGTAGTAAGTCCCCTGCTTGCGAGGTTATGTAGTGCAATGTATACCTAAGTTTAAATTCACTATATTGTTGTGCTAACTTGAAGTCCAAGTTGCAGCGCAAGACTTAGCTGCGTCTAGAACTATTTACTTAACTACATTATACCGCAACAGTGGAACTTGCAACTATTGTCAATATATTCAGACCCTGTTGAAAATCAGTTTCAAACCAGCAGCTATACTTGACTAAATGGGTGAATCGATAACAGAAGATCATTTGAAAAATTTTAAGTCTCAAAGGTTTGGTAATTTGAATTTTGTTTTTGTCCAAATTAAAGTTCAAATTACCAAACCTTACCAAAGCGGACGTAGTCGCGGGCATCAGCTAATAGTATGGTAAAACTTAGAATTTCATATACAAGGAACTATAAAAAATATTATGCTAAAGAAAGTATGTGAACATAGGATAAAGGGTAAAATAGGTACGCACTTGTGTTACTTAACGACGTCGTAGAGTGCGTGACTCTATAGATGCACATAATCGTGATAAATATCTGTCCGAGCAAGGACAGCAGTAAATAAAAGCACTTCCATGATGACCATGTGAATCTGAAAAAAATGCTCAGCTTTTCAACTACATTGCTTGTAAAGTTGCTAGATTTATTATTCCTCAATCTGCTAATCTTTCATCCTTAGTCCTTACCCGCTATCTTACGTGAACGACAAAAGCGACGTGACGCAATACGACTCCATAGAAAATGACAAATTTGTCTTCGCAGCACTAAAAGGCGCGTGAAGGGTCAGCTACTGACCAAACAGTGTCGATCAGTTCAGGTCAAACAGAAACAGTATCGCGTCGCGTCATAAAGATTGCGAGGTGCGTCGAAAGAGGTGAGCGACAAAAGCGACGCCACGCGACGCAACGCGATGGGACGCCATAGAAAACAGACGTATCTATATCTATTTATATATATATATATATATATATATATATATATATATATATCTGTCATTTTCTATGGCGTCGTATCGCGTCGCGTCGCTTCTGTCACTCACCTAAGACAACAGGTTAAAATTGGTTGGTGTGCCACCAAACATGGTCGTCCGCCTTCCTCACCCAGACCACTTTCTACTTGTATGCTTTCGTCAAACGAGAGACATCCACTGCCCGGAACTAATAGTTTTCTTGAATTGACTTTTACATTCTGAAGTCTAACAACAGAATAGGTAATAGGTACAGGTATAGTGCTCCTTGGATACAGCGGCTATCTTCAACTTGCTTGAATTCGTTCGTACACTTTGTAAAGGGTCTGCCAATGCGTCGCTTTTCGGTGCGAGATATCGATTTACTAAGTCAATGGTGCGAGGTAGCAATTCGAGCACCTTAGGACTCCAAATGTATATCGGTTCTTCGAACCCCAATCCCACCCATCGCCACTTTGGGCTCTGGAATGCTCGGAAAATTATAAAATAAACTGCCTCTCTCATTACTCTACCGCTTGGTAATAACATTATTCGACTTACTTGACATAAGAAGCTTTTTTGCTGCACACTCCCTCGACGGGCAGAAGCGAGAACATTTGCCCAATTATCAAAGTTAAACGCAAAGACTCTTGAAACGTGCCGCGCTGCTTTGAGGATTTCAAGTCCGACGCGCCCACTTTATTTTCTAAAAATAGTTAAAAGGAACAAGTCCTTATTCATACAAACTGTCTAAGTAAAAGTCACATTTCTTTAATCGATCACTGTTTTTCTTGTTGCGGGGAATCCCCAATTTAACACCCGGCAGTGTATTAACTAGCCAAGCCTCCACCAGACCAGACTAGAGAAAATTCAGTAATTACAAAGCCCAAATTGACCCTGCTAAGAACCGGTTCTCGAGTTTCAGTCAAGCTATCGTTAAGACCGGTCTTTATACGTAAGGCACGTTTTTGACGACCTCCCTGGTGCAGTAGTCATATAAGCGGGAGGTCCCGGGTTCAATCCCTAGCAGGAACAAGAACCTAATTAAAAGCCAATTTTTATTTATAACTTCTGAATATTCTCTGGTCTGATCTGGCGGGAGGCAGCAGCCGTGGCTACCAACCTACCGGTAAAGACTTGCTGCCAAGTCAAGACAACAGCGCTAACCACATATCAAACAATATCAACAATATCAATTAAAATAAAATTTTAAACCAGTTTAAACTTTAAAAATACAATACCCAGCAGTAAAGATTACACATGGAAAAGGGTTGAAATGGGGGTTGGAATGTTACATAAAAGTTCTATGATTTTGAAGTTAGACATGAAAATCAGCATTTAGGTTATTAGTTTTAATAATAAAAACCTGCGCTGTATGCTCTATACATAAGATACTTAATAGATTTTTGCAGCGCGGAAATCACGAGCGACCACTAGTCTATTTCTAAAGCTCGATATGTAAATCTTTACTACCGGGTACTGTATTCTTGTTTACTTACTTTTCGTATGCAACCAGTATGTTAAGTAATTCCTTTTGAACCGTTTACCCATATTGTCTGTTTTATTGTATGACAATGAATTTGGTTGGCTTCACAACACTCATCGACGTACCTTGACTCACTAATAGTGTAGCAATCAGTAAGTGGTGCCATGTTCGATACATTATCAATGTTATTTTGTTTACAAACATCTATGTGAACTGCGTTATATTTTTTGGCTTAAAATAACTACCTTAGGTTACCTTGCTTATGTTGTTATTGTAACGATTTCCATATTGATTCATATTCATAGAGAAATTTTGAATATAATTATAGTGTGTTTGTCTATCTTCCTACTTTCATACCACAATTAATTACTGTAAAATTAGGTACTAAAATTCTACATCAATGCTAAAAATCCATTTATTTTTACTAGTAGGGACGAGAGCAATACAAATTGATACCATGATTTAAAAAAATATAATATGCCTATCCTTTTCACAATCTTCACTGCAGAAAAGGTCAATACGATTAAAATTCTAATAGATAACCCTTTATGCGCACGCGCTCAAAGGGAGCAGACAAAAAAGCTGTACCTACTAATAATATCTTAAAAGTTAATGTTTCCGTCTGTATGTCTGTCTATACGTCTGTCTGTCTGTCTGCTACGTTTTCACGGTCCATCTGTTAAACTGAACCTCTTTGTTTAACAGAAACATTATATATCCCACAAACTTATCTGACTCGGTGGCCAAAATAGGAACTAATTTTTATGCCTGTTTAGTTTTTGGAGTTTACCTCCTTAAGAATCGATTTTCATATACGAGACCGGGGTATGAAAATTTAAGGGGAGTAAAATCAAACTCTCTCCGTTACGTTACGTTACTTACATTTTCATGATCTTTTCGTTCGTAAGGACTAAACTCCAGTCGTGCGTCGGAGCTGACACACACTTTTACTAGCGATGCTGACACCGAGTCAGATAAGTTTACGGACTATACGTTACATTCGGGGGTACAAAAACTACTTTTATCCCGCAAATTCAAAGTGTTTCAACAGGGTTTTCATTTTACCTTTGAGATTAGTTCTCGGATAGAAACTCCAAAAAGTGGGATCTCAGACTATCAGAAATGTTCTAGATCCAAATACAATTAGGCAATATTCTAATGACTATAAATGCTATGTTCTATTACCATTAATTAGACTATAGAGAGCACTTTCATCCTCTGAGACGTACTTCACTAAGTGAGAACTAAGTATCTCTAATGGATTCTAAATAACCTTAGTAGAAACTTCGACATATTTCAAATACAAGATATAGGTAGGTATATTAAACGTAGAAATACATTAGGCACGCGGGTATATAGAACTGATGTGATACAAAAATGTTGTTTTCTAGAATTTGTAAACATTAACGATGATTCTGATAAATGTACGTCACAACGCCCCGAAGGTATAATATTATGTATAACGACCACCCTTTGCTGAGAAAAAATGTTTTGAAGTTCGCGTGATTCTGATACAGGGTTGACACACTTGTCGACTTTTACTCAAACAGTTTTAGATGAGCTGTGAAAAACAGCTGTAAAATTAAGCAGACTAAAGAAGTAGTATTTCTTGGTAAACGGAGCGTAGGGTGCCCCCCAGCTAGGTGGAGCGATGATATCCGGAGGGTGTCTGGCACCGACAGCCGAAGAAAGAGCACGTTGGCACTACTTTAAAGAAGCCTTTGTCCAACAGTGGATGCACAACGGCTGATGATGATGATGATAAAAGTAGATTAATGAAAGGAGATGCTCCAGATTTGCATGTTGCGTAGAATTGGTCTTGTACTAGAAGTAAAAAAAAAGAAAATAAAATATAAAACCAGCTTTGATTGAGTAAGTCTAACTACAAACAGCATTACATGAGCAATCATAATTCGTGAATCATGTGATCCGAATAGTTCTTATAGCTTCAAAAGCTGCCTGTCATACTTACAGCTATGCTGCCATTCTTCTTCCTTTTATCTCTCTCCCTCCCTTCTCATCGGAAGGCTTGTAGACCTTTCAACATTTGGTTCATATAAATGTACCGATCATGTCCAACAGAATGTATTCATTTTCAGGGTCTAAAATATTGCCATCTCATGCAGTGTTAATTTCCAACTCGAGGACTGATTCTGTTAGACAGAATAAAATATGAGGCAACCCTAATCTTACCTACGGCGGCCTTTAAAACCGCCCGATATTTATCACTCATCGACTTTCCAATTACTTTCTAATGTAAACAAACTGAAATTAACCTGTTGATTATACCCTTCCTAGCTGAAGTCGAGGGGTGGTAAAATGTTTTCCATTATTATCCGACTATGAAAGATGTATGTTTAAAAGTTCATCAGTCAGTCAATCGGCAATGAATCGTCAGTCAAGTTAATCAGTTCATTTTGATACAGCCTACCGGATAGTCAAGATGGCAGACAGACAGAAACGTAAAATGGTTTAGATTTCGCCCTTGGTAAATCTATTGCCGTGTTTTTACAAAAAAAACAACATTTCAACAGCGTTTTATGATCTTGTAAAACTGTACACTATTTCAACAAACATTCAAATACCAAATACCCAATAACCAATACGGCTACCAATAAAACTTTACTAGTTAACGAGCAATGAAATTCATGCCTCCATACTAATATTTTAAATACGAGAGAGTATCTGTTTGTCTCATAACTTTTAACGCCCTTACTGCTTTTTAATTTTGGGGCAGAGGTATGCAGGTATAGTTGTATGTTCTTGTTTGGTCTGTTACAATAGATATGAGCTATTTTTCAACTTCTTTAACGTCTGATCACGTCATCCTTTACGTCATTTGACCAACAGTGATGGGAGTATTGAAAACCGACGAGTTTGTAGATATTCCCATCATTTTTGGCCTAGTGGCATATAAGATGACGTGATCAGACGTTAATAAAGTCGAAAAAATTGCTCATCTCAATCGAAACAGACTTTAGGGTTAAACATAGATTACTTTTTATCCCAGTAAATGAAAGAGTTCCTTCACAATTAAAAAAAATCTTAAATCTTTGCAGATTTCCTAAATTTGAAGACGAAGCCATGGGCATCATGTACCTACGAGTGGTTTTATTTTATTACATTAAAAAAACGTGTCTTTCTGAAATCTTTTACGTTACGGGTTAAATCCCTGAGACAGAGAACGGCTTCTTTTTGTACCGGGCAATCAGAGTTCATTGCAATTTTAAAAAAATCTAAATCCACGCGGACATAATCGCGGGCATCATGTAGATTAGAATAACCAGATAACAAAACGTACATAAGCTTCACTTTACCATACGTACACAGTACGTTCACTTTTACTACCCATAAAAATGTTGTATGAATTTTTTTTACTGTATGTTTTTAACGTTTTCTGCTACTGTTACAATCCTGGTTCCTTTTTGAACAATTTGAGGAGGAGAGAAGTCATTCCTTTACATGAGATTAGTAAGCGAAGCTTCGGTAATGGTTATAACAACTATCGGCGCACCAAAGATATAAGAGATGGCATTTTAAACCGTAAATATGAGGTAAGTAAACGATAATATGTTTCGAAATTTAAATTGGTTGTACTGAATTTGTGACTTCAAGAGCTTTGGGATCCATTTTTGATTTTACTTTGACGGTAAAAAGCTCAATATGATCAATCAAATTTGCAGTGTAAAAACAGACTAAGCGAAACGAACGCTTTGTGAGGCGCGTTAAGGCGCTGTGAGCTCACGAGATGAAAAATACAGCGGGGGTGAAATCGAGCAAGCGCATGTCGCAAAAAATGCATGAAATAATTTGTAAAAAAATTAATATTTACTTTTCAATACAAATGAATCCGACAATGTGTTTGATTTAGAAATATGAATTTTATCTTATATTTCTAGAGCTAATTATTGGTTTCAATAAGGAGAAAAATTGCTTTAAAAGGTAAAATAAGAGGTAGGTATGTTTAAAAATAAATTTCAATGCAGAGATTTTTTTTAAATTATTGTGTTTTGAGATGCGTCAATGGCTGCTCAAAGGTCTTGAAAACAGCACATTATTTTTACAAGCATACATTGTCACCGTTTGATGGATACACTGCTTTTAAAAACTACCTTTTACGTTACACAGGGCCTTAATATTTTACGACGACCTCTAATCATTTAAGATAACAAGATTCAGCTCACAATAATAATATGTATATTGAAGATTGCAGATATACAGAATGCATTGCTAAGAAACGCAGATTTGGTGGACGATGGGATCCGGCAGCGCGATCCAAGGTGGGACTTCGACGAATGGCTTGCTATTGGAAACTAGCTCCATAATTTTCCATAAGTTTTTGAACTTGAATATTATACGACTTAACACACGGTTTTTTGCTGGCGTATGCCCGACATACAAGCTCATCCGTAGCCCCGCGGATTTAAATGAAAATGAAATGATTTATTTCACGTAGGACAACTTGTGCCACTTGATAAGTCGTAAGAATCTACCAGCAGTTCTACTGAAAGCCATTCTACTGAGGAGAGCCGGCAAGAAACTCAGCAGTTGCTATTTTTTTCTATACAGTAAACTATGTACCCACGAGGAAGAACTATACTCGTAATAATTAATCGATATACCTAACATAAGAACACGTTCTGAAGTATCGGTCTTCGTATGTTGAATTACATAATATAAGTCACTATCATAAGACAGATTCTCGAGAACCTGTTTCTAGCTGAGTTTCTTGCCGACTATTCTCAGTATAACTGCTTTCCTAACCGGTGGAGTGGTAGAGTCAAAATGACGTAACATAAGAAACACCTACATAAGTATGGAATCAATAAATTGAGTGGATAGCTGATGTCAGTGGAGTAAATATCACTTCTTGCAGTCTTACAGTGAAGTAATATAAAAATGGTGTATGACTATGACTTTGATGGGACTCCCTTGTTTCTATACTTAGCGCATTAGAGCTGTAAGTCATTAATAATTATTATGAATCAAAAGAAGAAGCTTTACACAAGCTTAGTTTACTGTATAATTAAATTGTTATGTATAAGTAAGTAAGACTTCATGTTACTTGAAATAAACTTCAATTTACTCATAACTAGCTAATGCCCGCGACTTCGTCAGCGTAGTTTAAGATTTTTGATTCCTGCGGGAACTCTTTAATTTTCCGGGATAAAAAGTAGCCGATGTCACTCTCCGATCCTCACCTATACACATGTAAAACATTACGTTAATCCCCCCGGAATACAACCTATACCTGTACCGAATTTCATCAAATAATAATAATAATAATTTAATCAATTTATAATATTAGTACGGATTTATTAACTAATAACTATCAAATAATCACAATACATCTAAAAATCTTTAAAAATAATAATAATATAATAACTAAAATATATTATTAAAAGGCGTCCCTCTAGGCAAGGTTCCGAAGATACTGGCAGCGTTCCACCTTTGAATAGCTAGACTAATTCTTCGTCCGAGGTAGCTGCCAGCTTTTCTCCTGTGATGTCGACTACTTTTGCCTGGTGGGAGGCTTCGGCCGTGGCTAGTTACCACCCTACCGGCAAAGACGTGCCGCCAAGCGATTTAGCGTTCCGGTACGATGCCGTGTAGAAACCGAAGGGGTATGGGTTTAATATAACTGCCACGCTCCTAACGGGTTAGCCCGCTACCATCTTAGACTGCATCATCACTTACCATCAGGTGAGATCACAGTCAAGGGCTACCTTGTAGTGGATAAAAAAAAAACTAACCTTTTTGCTATTTCCTTAAAAAGCCTTATAGCGCTAGGACCCCACGGACCAAGGGTCTGGATTATATAAATATGGAAGATAATATTTAAGCAAGATGCCGAAGTTATAATTGATTACTTATAATAATATGTCGTTTGATTCTCAGGAGAGATTACGATTTATATAATCTGTTCTCCTTATTATAATATAATATCTCATGATTCTCATGAGGGCTTAAGAGTACTAAAATAATTTGATGCCAAACCGATCTCAGTTTCATCATATTATATTATCAGTACGTAATACGCGAGCAAAGTCCTGAAATTGCGGCTTTAGGACTTCGTTCAGTGATATTGAATCATCAATAAGCTGCGAGAGAGATGTAAATCCCTGGGATATTGTAATGTTAAATCCCTAGACTAGCTTTTGACGGTAAGTTATTTGACTGTAAATCAAAAATTTGGTCGTAAGTGCGCCGCCTGTTGGAAACACAATATAAGATAAATTATTTATCATCTATGCTCTTCATGTTCATTCAACTGTCTATTATGAACTGAACTAATGAACAAACATCTCTCTCTTATGTTCGACCTGCCACAGTATTAATTCACAAAAGGTGTTTTCATATAATATGCCTCATCAAGCACCCTACATCATCATCCGTAAGCCAAATATTGGTGCAAGGCCAACCCACGGAAAATCTGTGTTCACTATAATCCACAGCCTAAGTCATTTGGCAACAAGAAATTTTTGACCGTGAGTACGAAATCCGTGCACCATGGCATCAAGCCACGTGTAGCCGCAATAGGTCCCGTCGATCGCCTACCTACCTAAGTCATTTGATACCTTATCAGTAAATCAGTCAGTTGGTGTAAGCCATTTGACTTTAACTTATGCCAAATGACTTATCGTCTATGGCGAGCTCTAGACCAGGGGTCCTCAAGCTAAAACCCGCAAGCTTATGCACCGATCAATAAGCACAATCAATTTTGCACTGACTCAGTTTTCAAAGTAAGTTTTTACATAAATAAATAAAGCAGATAAAATTCACGAGCACGCATCTAAGGCCGGTCTTACACGGACTGCTCGAGCAGTTAACCAGTGATAACTGCTGCCAACCGCCCGAAGCAGTTGCAACTGCTCGAGCGGTTCCATGTATGTGTGTGCTTCAAGCTGTCCGTGTATAGCCGGCTTAACCAGACTTTTAACTTACCAATTTTGACACGAATTAAAAATCTGATGAAAAACATTGAAACACTTATGAAAACTATTACAAAGTTTTAAGCGAAGAGCCTTAGTATTTTCAAGTAATTTGAAGTCTGCCCTAAGCCTTTAACTTTAACCAACTCACTTACCCAAGTGCTTTTCTTATTATTGTTATTTTACTAGATGAAGTCCTAAATTCTTCAGTGTCTGAAGACGAAAGTCTTCGAACAGTGCGTGTTGCCAATGATGATTTACGGCTCTGAAACTTGGTCGCTTACTATGGGTCTGATAAGAAGGTCACTCAGCGGGCGATGGAGAGGGCTATGCTCGGAGTGTCCCTACGTGATCAAATCAGAATTGAGGAGATTCACAGGAGAACCAGAGTAACCGCTCCATATTCTTACATCAGTAAATCATACAATATTATAAATGCGAAAGTGTGTTTGTTTGTCCTTCAATCACGGCATGGCATGGGTATAGTTGAGGACCTGGATAGTAACATAGGCTACTTTTATCCCGGAAAATTAAAGAGTTCCCGCAGGAATCAAAAAACACGCGGACGAAGTCGTAGGAATCAGCTGGTTTTTACAAAAGCAGATAACGTAAGTTTTTTTTTATCAACTGCGAGTTAGCCCTTGACTGCGATCTCACCTGATGGTAAGTGATGATGCAGTCTAAGATGGGAGCGGGCGGGTTTACCTACATTTGCAAATTTAATTAGTTACGTATCTACTTACTCCGAAACGTTAGTTTTAAGCTATAATTATGCATTATTATTGTTTATTTATTACACTACAAGTTAGCTCTTTACTGCGATCTCACCTGGTGGTAATTGAAGATGCAGTTGAAAATGGTAGCGGGCTAGCATGATTCCTGTGAGTACGGCCGTTAAAGCTCATACTTACCCCTAAAAATAAGTTTCTAACGCTAAATCGCTTAGCAGCACGTTGCCGGTAGCTAGCCACGGATAAAGCCTCCCACCAGACCAAACTAGAAAAAATTCTGAAATTATAAATTCCCAAATTAAATCTGTCGGGAATCGAACCCGGGACCTCCCACGCGGCCACAGCGGTTTATACAGGACCCAATATTAACATAAATAGCAATTTCCTCGGGGGGATGGTAACAGTACCTTTTTACGTTGGGTGTTCTATTGTTTGTTTTAATAGGAGCTTGGAAGATACATTATCTAATTTGGTTGGAATCCACCTTGCACTAAATTTAAGAGTATAATGTTGTCTCTAATTAAATGGGGCCCTAAATCTAGGTGCTACAGTAAAGTGCTTGTTTTAAAAGTTATAATTTATGTTTAGCACCTTTTGCACCTATATGTAACATGATATTACATATTATGTATTATTTTTGTATGTTTTGACTCGTTGGTTTATTCGTTTAAATTTCTTTCTTAATAAAACATCATTTCTGGAAAGGTTTACTTTGAATTCCGTTTAAGTATTTAGTGAAATGTTATTTACATCCGAAAAACACTGTATAATTGAGTTGTAAATTACAAATACCACCATGCTGTTAAATAGTGGTATAACTTTTCAGTTTCAATCTTCTTTAAGGCATGCCCTTTCAAACACAAAGTTTTACTTTTGGGATACAAAGATATTTAAAAAAAATTAAATAAAGAAACTGAGGTGGGGGATTTTTTATTTATCATATTGTATTAAAATAAGTTCGTATTTCACAATAGCTGCGGCAACCTGAAACAGAAATAAAAGCCCGGTCAGGCCAGGAACACTTTCTTTTTTCACCCTAGCATAATCAGTGCGATATCTCTCACACGGCATTTGCAATGCTTTGTCGATGAAAAAACCGCGAGAAAGCGTTGACGCACTGGGGTCAAAGCTTAAAGCAATACATAAGCAATATTATTCAAAATTACAGTTAGATGTGTTGTACCTTGACGTTCCTAAAATAAGGATTAATTCTAAATCACGAAAGTAAACAATAATGAAACAATATACGTTGGCAGTTTCACCAAGCAGGCCAAGTGCGGTCTAGCAGAATTCACACACCTTTGAGGACCTCCGTGGCGCAGTGTGTAGCGCTGTTGCCTTAACGTGCGGAGGTCCCGGGTTCGATCCCCGGCAGGGTCAATTTGGGAATTTATAATTTCTGAATTTTCCCTGGTCTGGTCTGGTGGGAGGCTTCGGCCGTGGCTAGTTACCACCCTACCGGCAAAGACGTGCCGCCAAGCGATTTAGCGTTCCGGTACGATGCCGTGTAGAAACCGAAGAGGTATGGGTTTAATATAACTGCCATGCCCCTAACAGGTTAGCCCGCTACTATCTTAGACTGCATCATCACTTACCATCAGGTGAGATCGCAGTCAAGGGCTAGCTTGTAGTGGATAAAAAAAAAAAAAAAAAAAAGGACAATATCGAGGCCAATTGCTTAAAAAAAACGAGTGTGCTTTAGACCACACGACTGAAGTAAAACTTCTTTAGCTCCATCTATATATTATGTATATCTACGAGTATATATATGTTGGAACGCGCTTGCCTAGAAGATGCCTATTCACTCTTTAATAGGCCTGTACTGTGCCTTAGATATACGAAACGGGCTATGAGAGAAAGAGAGAAAGAAAATGTGTGCTCGCACCTCTCTCTCTTGCCCCTATAGTACGAAACGTAACTCTCCCTCTCTCTCTTTCTATCTTCACTAACTTATATCTCCCTCTCAACTTACGTTCGCACTTTTCGTAACGCTCTCGTCACGCATTCACCAGCTTACTCCCCAAGTCAAGCGTGCGTAAAGAAGTTTTACGTCAAAAAGAACATAACTTCTAAAAATCAAAAAGAGAAGTCCGGGAATATAACTCTGTGCCCGCAACTAGGAGTTCGAATTCTTGACCGCTATTGAACGCTATATAGCTTGTAGAATTTTAGACTCCGCCGTCAGCCGCCGTCAGTATTTAATGTGCGTCCACCGCCATTTTTAATAAAATAAACCTTGAAAAACAATAACAATTTTTATCCTGAAACACGTCTCAGTATAATCAACCTCTGTTCGCTCGGTCCAGTGGTTAGTTAGATTTTTCTGATAAGAAATTCTCAGCACAAGCCAGGACTAAGTGCCTCTCGTGCCTCGGAAATTATGCACCCACTTGCACTGTACTATTTCCCGCGCATACGACTAATATCAGTGGAGATTCGACCGTAGTGGAGGCCGAGAACATTTTTATTGAGCTAAATAAAAATAATTGAATTTAAAAACTGTCTACAGAAATTAAAAAGTTGGAAAATTTTATGAAACCTTTTAAGTTAAAAGCTCTTTTTACCAATAAACAACATATTTTAAAACAAACCTGCAGAAGATTCTGCCGATTCAAATAAAAGAAGCCCATCGCACTCAACGCGACGCTCTCGTGAGTTAATTGATTCTTTAGACGGCGGATCTGTAATTTAAAATGCAGAATTTTAAATAAGAATTTCCTTCAAGTACAAAGGGAACGAGCGCTCGACGCTTATTCTCTTATTTTTTTCTCTTAAAATCGTGTTTCATTAATTACAACTACTACAACTTCACCATATGCTGAAAGCAGAAAAGATAGTGTGAATAAGAGGAAGCCGGAAATACACTCCAGATTGTATAGAACCAAGAAACGAATCGCTACGAATTTTTAGATTGTTTTAGATTGTATAAGTCCCATTCCCATTATATTATTTGACTCGATGACAATCTACATTTATATTAAAAATAAAATAGTAAAAACAAAAATTAAACAGGCACAAAAATTAGTTCAAATTTTGGCCACTTTGGACGTTTACGATGTCTCGCAATCTATGAATGTATGAATGGTCTCACTAAAAACGCCTTTGGGTATTTATTTAAAGACCTCCCTGGCGCAGTGGTGAGCGTTGTGGGAAATTAGTGAGAGGTTCGATCCCTGGTAGGGTCATTCTGGGAATTGCATTTCTGAATTTTCTCTGGCCTGGCCTGGTGAGAGGCTTCGAACGTGGCTATAGTTACATCGTACCGCAACGCTAAAATCGCTTTGCGGCACATGTTTGCTGGTAGGATGGTATCTAACCACGGCCGAAGTCTCCCACCAGGAATAACTTGTACAGTTAAGTTAAAAAAAAATCATAGATTGATGCTTCTGTAAAATTTATTGATCCGAACTTCGAGACAATACCTCAACATTATAAGCGGCACTAGGACATGAAAATAAATAAGGCAGAGCCTTCTTTGAGCTTAGATTGACATCAGCAGCTGCCAATACCACGCTGCATGCTCGAAGTAGTAACCAGCCCAGCGAGTAGAAGTAGTAGACGCGGTTGATCAGTGCACCGTCTACTTTTCTGAAAGTTTTTTCAAAGTATCAACAAATATGCCTCTTCGTGTGTAGGCATTCTCAGCTTAGGTTATGTCACGCAAATTAAATTTGGAAATTAGAGCATTAAAAACGTACATGATACCATGCATTTTGACGACCTCCGTGGCGCAGTGTGTAGCGCTGTTGCCTTAACGTGCGGAGGTCCTAGGTTCGATCCCCGGCAGGGTCAATTTGGGAATTTATAATTTCTGAATTTTCCCTGGTCTGGCCTGGTGGGAGGCTTCGGCCGCGGCTAGTTACCACCCTACCGGCAAAGACGTGCCGCTAAGCGATTTAGCGTTCCGGTACGATGCCGTGTAGAAACCGAAGGGGTATGGGTTGAATATAACTGCCATGCCCCTAACATTTTAACCCGCTACCATCTTAGACTGCATCATCACTTACCATCAGGTGAGACCCTAGTCAAGGGCTAGCTTGTAGTGGATAAAAAAAAAAAACATGATACCATGCATTACTTCATAATACACAAAGACGCTCACTCTTGATTTGAAGGTATGAAAAGTACCTTATTCCCTGGTACAGTTGTAAACAGATGAAGTAAAAGTTGTTTAGATTGGACAGCAGAAGTAAAGCGCCCAGCTCCTTATCAACTTGTCGGACAAGCGCCGACTGGTGCGCGTAGGCCTCTCTGATGTTTCGCCACACGTTCAACTGATAGTAGAACTCAGTTCCGAACTGTAGAACAAAATATAACTTAGCTGGAAACATAATATAACTAGCTCTGCGTGGAATAACTATTTTTAATTCCCACGGGCTTCCCTTAATTTTCCGGGATAAAAGGTCACTCTCCAGGTCCTCAGCTATACCCGTACAAAAAATCACGTCGACCCGTTGCTCTGTTGACGTGATTGAAGGACAAACTAATAAACCAACAAACAAACACATTTTCGTGTTAATAATATTAATATGATGAATTCAAGTCTGAATTATTTGGCTACATTATGTGCGACAATCTCTGCACAGTGAAATATAGAAATTGTCTAACCTAAAAAGTAAACCCAAAAGCAAACTAGGTCACTGAACCATGTCGAAGAAAAAAGGGAGAACAAAAGAACCTGTGTGCGAATTTTTATGCACGAATGCATAATATTATGTAAGATCACTTTGTTGTCCAACCACCCCACCACCAGTACAGTGCTCGGCACAGGCCTCCACTCTCATAGGAGAGAGGGTATTAGAGCTTAGACTCACCACGCTGCTCCAATGTGGGTTGGCGGGCTTTAACGACTATGATAATAGTCGTAGTGATGTATGATGAGTAGTGATAATAACTGGTACCGACGGATTAACGTAGTCTCCGAGGCACGAGGGTGAAACACCACCAACTTCCTAACTCCGGACTAGTACTGAGAATTTCTAGTTAAAAAAACCCAATACTTAATTATGGCCCGACCCGGGACACGAACCGAGGGCCTTCGTCGGCCGCAGTTGAATATGCTAACCACTAGATCAACGAGGCAGTTATCCATCTATTAGATATTAAGTTAAACTAAATGATGCCCGCGATTTCGTCTGCGTGGATTTTATACCATACTAGCTGTACCCAGCATGCATGGCAATGTCACGTAAAGTATAATTATAAACGAAAAAAAAAACCATTTATAGATTTTTGGGCCAGAATCCCTCGCGAGCGTCTCCAGACAACCCTACCAAAGTTTCATCACAATCTGATCCATTGATCAGATTGTGATGAAACTTTGGTAGGGTTTCGGAACGCATAGAGGACAAACATACAAACATTGATTTTTATTCATATTGAAGATATATATTTCGTCCAAATCGGACAGACAGACACACTTCCGCATTCATAATATTAGTATGGATTGCTGCCGGCACATCCAAGGGTAAGCAAAGGATTTATAAAGCCCCTATTTACACCAACAATATACACCAAGGGCCAACCTTATTCACATTCGAGTCACGTTTCTCATATCTTACAACATGTTCAACGAAGGAGTTCAGCCTCTGGTACCGGGACGCTAATCCCATGCTTATCACAATGATGATCAGATCCTGGAAGTTCCACAATATTGTTGCTGATTTGCTCAGAATAAATATTGGTATCGCCAGCCACAGTGAGTATTCCCCTGAGAATAGAGAAAGGTCTCATGAATATGTCTGGGGGTATACTAATATCGCTTAAAGTAGTATTATTTTGAAATTTCATATTTATACGACGTACCCTAAAGTCCTTGGAACAAGGATTACATTCCTGAAACAAGAGCGTCATATTGGTTTAAGCGTTGATAGTAACCCCCCCATGGTTATAATAACGTTATATTGAGTGGAAACGATCGAAGTGTCCGTAGGCCCGCACTTTCCTTATCTTTGCTATCCTTAGCACAAATTTCCACATCTCGACAACGACGGTTGTTATTCGTTATCGTAGTAGAACGTGGTATAGTTTTAACCTGACGAGACCTAGTAATGTCAACGTATATCAGTCGATTGTGCATGTTATGCATTGTTTACTCAGAAATCAGAAACTAGAGAGTTCAATAAAACATAATATAGTCTCACCAACATTATCTAGCCCGGTGTCTAAAATTGGAACTATTTTTTATGCCTATTTTGTAATTTCAATACCCTAGCGATGATGTCACCGAGTTAGATACGTTTGTGGGGCTATTATTATATCTTCTTCAATAAAGATTAGAAAGAGATTTATTTAATAGGAAAATCCAACTCCCATAGACTTAATATCAAAGGCCATTACCCATTTTTCGTGCCTCGGAGACCACATTAAGGCATTATCACTTACATCTAATAGTGTTCAAAATCATTCTCATTTCGTGAGCAGAAGCATCTGAAAGCCACTGCATTATTATAGGTACAAAGGAAATCTCATCACTAAAATTGAATAAAGGAAGTGAGGGTCACAGAAAAATGGAGTTTAACGTTCCCTCATATTAAATGACATTATCATTTAAGCTGCCTTTTTACCAAAGTTACGTAAGGAATACCCATCTATGTAGAACGCTTATTTTAATAGCTTAACTCTACACGTTGCTGTGGAAAGGCAAGACCTTGGTCAAAGGCATTCTTGTAATAATTCGATTTTAGGTTTATGGCTTTATGAAGAAGTTATAAACTTACAAGTATGTAATAAAAATCCATGCGAAGATAAAATGTAACGTTCGAAATATTCCTCAGGAGGACAATCTAGGCCTGTCGCCGATATCATACTTAGTGTATGTTCCACTGTAACAGACACTTAATATGAATTAGCAAGAAAACTTTTTCAATACAAACAACACATATTCAATACAACATAACATAGTCAGTGCAAAATGATAAATCTCAAGTACTGGAAGTCCTTTATCGATACAAAAACTGTAAAAAAAGTCGATTAAAAAATATGCGAACATTTTATAAGTTGGTCGACTAGCTGTAACTCGTTATTGTAAAGCCTACTTTACTGTGATTTTAATAGTCCTCGGCTTCGCCTCTTCAAACAAATATTACTCAGCCGTGAAAAGCTTTATTTCGGGCCTGGGCAGTAATGTAATTATAACCTTTTGACAAACGTTTTAATATGATTGCAATTATTTGGATGCATTATACAGGTCCATTTTTGAACGTAAATGTTTTTGTAACACAATGTCATTACTGCTATGTACTGATTTTGAGCAACGCAAATCCGTCTAAATCTTGTCTCAATCCGTTCATTAGTAGGCATTGCTTAATTGACTGACACGCGTGCAAGCAAATAAAAAGACGAATTGGAATATAGCTGAATAATTTGTTCATAAATTATAGAGCGCCAAAAAAACTTACCAGCGGCACACAAAATGACAAAGCTAACAACAAGAGTGATCCTTCTTCTGATGCTGCCGTCTGGTGACAGGAGCAGCCCTTTCGTTTCCACTCTTAACCAATTGACGGATAGCTTTTTCCATGTGTTGACAGCTCTCCAGCAAAGTATTAACGATAACACTGCGTTGCCGTAGAATATCGATCCTGACAGGCGTCCCATTAGAGTGCCTAGAAGTGCCCATATTTTATTACTAGCTGATGACCACGACTTCGTCCGTGTTGAATAAGTTTTTAGGGGTCCGTACCTCAAAAGGAAAAAACGGAACCCTTATAGGATCACTTTGTTGTCCGTCCGTCAGTCTGTCAAGACCCTTCTTCTCAGTTACACATGGAGGTATCAAGCTGAAATTCATATAAAATACTCAGGTCTACTGTCCCTTGGAGCTGTGAAAAAAATCAAACTTGTAAGCCAACGCAATCAAAAGATACAACCGTGAAGCTGTGACACTCTAAGAACCGATAGATGTTGGGGTTGCGAGGTGCCTGAATGCAACGTTGTTAGACTAGTCCAGGGGTTTCCGAACTTTTTCCGTTCGCAGCCCACTTACATGGTAAGTATTTTGCCTCGGCGCCCTAGCTAGTCGAAATAGGGTGCAATGATATTAGGTTAATATTATTTTGGACCGATATCCAATACTCCACCAAATTGGAACGGGTTAATCTTCTTTAAAGGCTGCTGTCGTAAGAGAGTTCAATGAGACTGTCTTCTTCTTGCTAAGTGAATTCTGATGGAGCTTGTAAATGAAAAGGATCTTAAATGCACGCAATTTTTTTATGTGTACTCGCAAATACCTAAGCGGTTTAGTTTCCGGAGAATTGTAAACAGCTTCTTTATTCTTAACTCTCTACGGTACCAGGGCGCCGGGGCGCATACTTTGGTAATCATAAATAGATCGTAAACGAGTAGCTGGGAGCCCCTAGACATAAATGCACAAGACCGTGTTTGGAATGATCCGTATAACATCCATTGCAAGAGACGTTCGTCCAGAGTTGACGTCTATTAAAACGTTGGTTGAATCGACGACGACTTACACTTAGCTTAGAACTTGTGCTAGAAGTCTATGTACCATTAGTATTTTGTACCACTCCAGTCAGAACTCGAATCAGTCTCCAAATAGCAGCTATCTCGATGCCAATCAGCATGATCAATAAGGTGACAGCCCAATATAAAGCAATTATACCACCATATGTTGGAATACCAAACCATTGAGCTGTTGTGAAAATTGCTAACACAGTTTTGAGAAACTTCTGAAATGAGAAAGTAAATATGTAATTAGAAACAAAAAGTACAATTGCCAAAAAAAATATGAAAAAAAATCCGACGTACGACTTGAGTTTACTCCTTACGAACGAAAAGTGTTACCAAGGAAACATAAAAAAAAGGAAAAACTAAATGGAGATTAGCAGTTAGCATATTGTTTTCAAAGTCCTATCATCAATTTACTTTTATCGTAAACAAACATGATCAATTTCAATAGAATTTATAGACCGTATCAATAAAGATTCATAATAATAATAAATAAATACTTATACAAAATTTTGTGGCATTATTTGTTATACATTACGAAACGCTTACAAATTTTTAAGAGTAACAAAAATAATAATAAAATATTCTTACATCTCGATTATGTCGAGTATTGTTCGAAATCTTTTTGTTCTTCATTATTATATTCCTTTGCTTTCATTTTGCTGGAAAATTAATCAGCCTTCTTAGAATTTTCTTGTTCAAAGTTATTAAGATGTGATTTTTAGTTAATAGGTATAACTGTGAACAAAGGACGTTTTAATCAAGCTCAAAAATAGGAAGGAGGTTCTTAGTTCGAATTTTGATCAGTGTAATTGTTTAGTGTATGCTAATGTACCTGTATGTATGTGTGTATGTGTATATGGTCATGTGTAGACTTTAGTGTTAGCCATTATTGCCAGTGAAGACATCCGGATCCAAGACCTGCAGATTGTTAGCTATAGCAGTGGCGTCCACAACGCTCGAAGCCAGGGTAAGCATTAGTTAGATAGGTAGTCACTTACGTCAGGTAGATGTAGATAATCCTGGTTAGGCCAAAAAGTAGGTTGGTTTTACGTATTTATTCTGGGTAAGCAGTGCTTTAATGCCTGTATGACTCACGCCACTGAGCTATAGGCCTAATATAAAAGCTCAGCGTAACTCAGCGGGTACGTAGAGAGCTATATTCGGAGACACTGTGCGTGATCAAAAATGAGATCTACAGTAAATAACATAGTTTGACAAGTTTCGAAGTTGAAGTGGCAATGAGGTACTAAGTTCGAAGACCCTACAGACCTTCGGGAGTTATCGGTTTTGAGGGGATTTTGTGCTTTACGGTTCCAGTGGTATTTACTCCATTGGATATTTACCTTATCACGCCAGAGGAATTGTCTTCAAGAGTTTTATCCAACTAAATGCTCGATCTATTCTGTACACACAAACCAGAATGCACTATTTTACTACCAATGTCAACATCAATAATCATAAAGTTAACATTTAGTATTAGAGCCATTAATATTTTACTGGCCAAGTGCCGTAAATATATGCTTATGGTATCCAATAATGTTCCAGTATGAAAATTATAGCTTCACAATATAAATTAATGGTATGGAATCACCCACTAGTAGTTTATATTGAAAGTAATGCATCAGCTTTATTTTTATTACCCGACTTGCAATATAAAGCCATATCACTTTATTATGAGCTAGATGATATCCGTGACTTCGACTGCATTGCGTTAGGTTTTAAAAAATCCGTAAACGCTATAATTTTCCGGGATAAAAAGTAGCCTTAACTCTTTCCCAGAGATTTATTATTTAAACACATATTATGTACTACCTTCCTTTATTTTCATATTTTTTTATGTGAAGCACTGTTATAGCTAACTGTATGATTAAATTATAAAAAGACAGTCTCTTCCCGGCAGTATTATTATAATATTGTATACACTCTTGTTTTAGAATTATATCCTTACTTTAGGGACGTCACGGTTCGTCATATAAAACTGACATAATTTAATATTAAAACAATATTGCGAAGCGATGGTATCTTTACTTTGCTTAATATATTATTATTATTATTATGTAGTAAAAACAATTTAAAATATGACAAATCATAGGTTTAAACTCTTAAGCTCTACAATAAAATTAAAATGTTTAGTGTCAATATTACAGTTTTAATGGTGCACGTACATAGTAACAGGCAGGGCTGCGTTATCTAGTGCAACACAAACATCAGGAAAAATCTGAATGTTGGAAATTCATTTCAATTCATGTCACGTCATTTGTTTAATACCATTTAGCAAATAAACCAATTATTATACCACCTACCAATTATTATAAACATGATATTATCAAACAGCCACCAACCAATTATTATAAACATGATAATTGGTAGGTAGGTGGCTCTTTTTAAAACGTATGTCTGTCTGCAACCGATTTTGATGAAATTTGGAGTAGAGATAGGGTGCTTCCCGGGAAAGGACATTTGAGTTGCCAAGTTAGTAAAAAACTTAATCAACGCGAACGAAATCGCGGGCATAGTTAAATATATTATACTAGACAATACCCGCGACTTCGTTCGCGTGGATTGAAGTTTTTTTAATCCCGCGCGAACTCCTCAAATTTCCGGGATATAAAGTAGCCTATTTGCTAACCCAGAGTATAATTCTCTATTAGTTTGTGCGTGAAAGAGTAACAAAAATACACACAAACTTTCGCCTTTTTAATATTAGTGTAATTCGAGTTTTTCTCAATTCTTGCATGTCTAAGCAGCAGCTAAAACACTTCATAATGGCAACAATGCTTTAAGAGTAATTTTAAATAGCAATAAATTTGTTTAACGAGCGAACTTCTTGTGAGCCTCGTCTTAAATACCTAAAGAAGTAACTACTTTACCTACCTTAAGAAGTATATTTACGAAATTACTAAAATAATTACACAGATTGTGTAAGTTTATACTTTCTGTGATGCAATCTTAAATGATGCTAGTCGTCTAACTTGGAAGGGGCGTATGACAGTTTTCATTAAACCCATTGGATTTTTGACGACCTCTCTGGCACAGTTGAGTGCGCTGTGGTCTTAAAAGTGGAAGATCCCGGGATCTATCCCCGACATACGACATAGGCTACTTTTTATCCAGGAAAATTAAGGAGTTCCCGTGGGAATGACAACACGTTAATCCACGCGATCCACGTTGGCATTATCTAGTTTCTTCGTATGTCGAAATTAAGTTTAATAGAATTTTCTTTTGATAACAGTAGGTATAATATGTTAAAGCTATTGTTTGCGACATTCGTGTTCGAACACATGACTTTTCAAGTTTTTTGTGTGTCGTCTTCATCAATTCGAAGGTAAACATTTATCAAAATATACTCATCAAATACTCTTTATACAGCTGCGTGTCGCGGATGAAATACTGCAGAAATCACAAAATGTATTTGATTGATTGAGGGAACGAAAACGTTTCGAAAATGATTAATACGCGTCGCGTCGATTTCTTACGCGAACTGAATTTATTGGTCTGTGTTTTGCAAAAACATAAATAACATTATTCCATTCTTTGATTTTATACAATTTACGTATACTTGATAATAGAGCCCCTGCGAGACCACGTAGACCTGGTCTATATGGACTCGTAGGGGCAAAGTAGACTCGTAGGGGGCAATAGAGATTCGAAGGCGCATCGTAGACACGTAGGGGCAATGTAGCCGTGTAGTCGCGACATAGCCTTGTAGGGGCGACATAGAACTATGAAGGCTACGTGGACTTGTAGGGAGACGTATAGGCTCATAGTGGGAACATTGATGCGTAGGGGGCAACGTAGCCTCGTAATGGCAACGCAGTCTCGTAGTGACATCGTAGATTCGTAGGGGTAACGTAGACCGTGGCAGTCTACGATAAAGAGTCGTATAAGAAATGTTTTAGAGAAATTCCAACGGGCCTAAAAACCTGTACCTATAAAGACTGTATATAATGAGTTAGTTCATAATAATTATGATTTATTGTTTACCTGTCGTTTTCCATGTAATTCGAGATTCTACTTGAAAAAGTAGGTACTGCTAAATGTCGAATCGCGTGCCAGTACCATTATTTGAACCCGCTAGGTGATAGAACAGTGTTCACATGCAACTATATTAATCTAATCTTCATGTAATTAGTAGATAGCCGATCAAGGGTTGATAGATTTCACAAAAAGCTATTCCCATAAATTTCATAGGAAGTGATTTATTCAAGTTAAGGCATGGATAAACAAAAAGCGCTGCGGAAAAGGGTACAAACTATAAATAACTAAGTACAAACTATTTAAGCATAAAAGCGCTGCTTGCCCTGAACAGTTCTTTGCTGATTTATTATTATGCCCTGCCTCCGAAAACGCAATCTTACCTTAGAATCAAATAATACCCTGACTACAACCTATGCATGTGCAACGAATTCACACTGCCAAGCACGTAACCTATATACTCCACAGCGTGAATGTTTGCCTTTGTATTTAACTTTTTGGGGTTTTGTACCCAAAGGGTACCAACGGAAGTCTATAACTAGGCCTCCACGGTCCATCCATCCATCTATCCTTCCGTACAACCAACCGTATGTCTCTCAGATGACTGCATCTCATAAAGCGTAATAGGTAGACAGTTTAAATTTTCAAAGAGTATATGTATTTCTGTTGCAGCTGTAACAAGAAATAATAATAAAAAATAAAGGGGTTGTATTTAATTTAAAAGTATTTAAAGTATAAGTTTAAAGTATAAAGTAAAGTATAAGTTAAAGTATAAGTATACAATATTATTTAATCTTGTACGATGGTACAGAACCCTGCCAATCACAATCATCACGCGTTTTGTGTACCCAAGCCTTCGATGATGCAAAATATCAATTTTCAAGAATTTTGAAGGCCTTTATCTCTTTTATATAGATTGACAGCTCAGCTAGTTATTTGTATCACTCTTTCACTATTGGCTAATGCATAGTCGCTAAATGCCATAAATTCAGCCAATCACAATAATTGAATATTGACAGTGATAATCACAATTTTTGCATTAAGGGAACAGTTCTTTTAAAGCTTAGCATGCAGCTATTAAATATGATGTTAAAAGATTTTTCAGTAGTATAACATTTCATAGAACCTGTAAACACTAATAGATTGCATTTGAGTTCTGTAGACAGTTTATTGTAATCGTTTTCAATGGAAACAACTTTTTAGTTAGGTAGTTCTAAGTTTCTAATACCAAGTTAACTAACGTGACAGAGGATTTACTTAATTAATATCTATTAAAATTATGGAAATAATATATATACGTTACTAAAACTTGACTTGCATAAAATATATACTACTAATTTAACTGTTCTACGCAGAATCTTCAATGCAATGCAAGAAAAGTTACATAAATTGTGTTATAAAGTAGTGAAACTGATTGAGCTTCAAAAAACTAATATCTTAGTTTTTTGAATATATTTAGACATATTCATTATGCGAAGGTTAATGCACATGAAAAATAAACTTTTTCGCGTAACTAAAACAGAAGAATTGAAAAAAACAAAATTATTAAATGATCTCATATTACCGCATCAACCGTATCATGACGTAAGTTTTAAATTCCTAGTATATCTAGGTATTATTAATCATATATAAAAGCGAAACTCACTCACTCACTGACTAAACACGATATCTCAGGAACTATAAAGCATACAAAATTGAAATTTGGAAGGAAAAAATTATTGAATAGAGGGTGCAGAAGAAGTAAAATTCACATCCCCGGTTAGTTTTAAGTTTGATAACCTCTTTAAATTATAGATTAAATAAAAAGTGCTTTGAAATTTAATGACGTCACTACTATGTATTTCATACAAACTGCTATTACTAGCAGTGCGTTTTCAAGTTTGATAAAAAGTTGCTGATTTGATTGAGTTGTCATCATCCCTATTTCCTCACAAACTAAAATCTTCAATTATGATGGTCATAATTTGTTTTATTTATTTAAGGATTTTCTACTAACAATGACGCAAGTGTTCCACTGGTCAAAATGGATTGGGATTGTTGGCTTGGAGAGTTCTGCATGGCAGCTCTGGGGGTTTGTTATTCTAGCTCTCTATCTCGCCATAGAGGGGGAAGCCATTTGGAAAGTTATAAAAGCACTGGCGGGTTGGGCTATCGATATTGCTGGGCATAGTAAGTTGACCTTTTTATAACATAATTCTTTAAAGCACGACGAAACGCGACGCGAAATTATAAAGTAAACTTTTCCCACTCTTGGGCGATACAAATATTCCCGCACAGTCATAAGCCTACAAAGCCACGCAGTAATATTAATTTTTAAAAGCTTTTATTACTAGTGCATTTCACTAGTGCGGTAATAATAATATAATGTCCACCATTCAAAATATCAGCTGATTTATAGCCGCCATCTTGTCGAAGTATTTTATAATAACAAGTAGTTAGTACGTTATATTAATATTAATTAAAAACTCTCTTCTTACTAACTACATGACATGAATAAAACCTCTCGTTGACATAGTTTCAATATTGGAAATGGGACCACGGGTAAACGCTCTGCTTTTAAGCTTTTTAGTTGTTGATATTTTTTGACGTTCTTACTCATAAAATATTATGTAGTACCTACTGTAAAACGTTTTAAGATGCACATCGTTCACGTTTCGTAAACATTTTGTGATACACGTGTGCATTTTACACTGGAAATTAAACTCTCGAAGCTACATATTTACTGTTTGCTTAAATACTGATATTAAACTTTGCGCTTCGAGTGTATTTTTCCTATTGCTGCACTTGTATCGTAAATAACCATCTCTTTCTTTATAGGAAGTGTATCGGCAAGAATGTCTGGTGCCACGTTTTACACCGCTACGTTGTTAGGCATGATGCAATGCTGGAGACTTTCCAGCTCGTGGAAGGAGCTGCGGAAATATTGGGCTTCGATAGAATGGGTGTTGAGCATTAAATACGTACCCCCAGATCCTAATTTGAAAAAGCGAATGTATATGACAATTGGCGCAGTAGCTTTGTTTACTATAAGTAAGTTTAAAAAAATCTACTCGTGTTTTTGGTAAAGTCTTTACTTTGTCCCCGTTGAGTGTACGCTTAGTCGCAGTTTTAATATTGCGAATCAGATTGATCGTAATCAAGCGTCCGATTACTTTAGCCTCAAAGTGAAATGAACCCAAAAGCCCTTGATTTAAAGTAACAATTTCAATTGCATACACGAAATTAAGCTCTAAAACATTAAAGTTGAAGTTATTAAAGTTGATTGTACTGTAATTGAACGCTCCATTACGATCCATCGAATTTGCAATGTTAAAGCTTAAACTAAGCGTACTGGGGCCATACCAACTATTACCTATTCTGTGGCCATACCTACTGCCAATTGCCAACGCTGAAAGCAATACTTATGCAATAATACTGAAAATGTCAGTTTGATGTCACGTACCTTGACGTTGCTAAAATAAGGATTATAATTCTAAAACACGAAATTCAACAATAATGAAAAATATGGCTTCATGTGTTGGCAGTATACCATTAATAATGGTAAAAGAAAAATTTTTTTCGTTACATTTTTCAGTTGAACACATTTTGAATGTATCATCGCACGTGAATTTCAACTGCGACCCATCTCAATGTTTACGCAACTATATACTTAGCTCGCATGCATTCTTGCTGCTTGACTGTAAGTAATTTCCTTTCGTCTTTATGTCTATCTTTAGTTTGCGTTTAAATTTTTTTTACTAATTAAAATATTCAAAGGTAAACATAAATGTAGACGTAGGTGGTTTGCACAAAATGTAAAAATAATAAATTGCGTGCTCTTCCGTCAACATATCAGAATTTCAAACTATTTATAGCTAGCTAAATAACTAAAAATACATGAAGAAAACTAAAACTAAACTACCTACAATTTACTTATAAAATACGATTTAAACTTATATTTTAAATTATTCTTAGTTAATTCCATATTTATTAAGCGAGGGATCATTTATGTGCTAGTGCGCTCGCCATATTTGTTCTTAGCTGGCACGGTTGTTAACTTTTGTTGAGATACTTTACGAGTATGAATTTTGTGAGAAACTATATTTTGTATGTTTACGTTAAAGAATTGTTCTTTTAGAAGCTGACATTTGACCTTATCATGAATATTGATTACCTTACTAATTAGTCAAGACCGAAGCCTCCCACCAGACCAGACCAGAAAAAATTCAGGAATTACAAATTCCCAAATTGTTGATCGAACCCGGGACCCCCCACGTAAACGCAACAGCGCTCACCACTGCGCCAGGGGGGTCGTCAAAAAGATTACCTTGCATAATGCCCTATCAATATGAGAGTAAGTTACCAGCATTACCTACTCTGTGGTGCGAGTATCTGTGTTCTGCACATTCTTCTGCACCATAAACTCCCGCGCAAATGACTTATCTCCGTGAAGATAATAATGTTTTATTTCATTTTATGTATCAATTATTATATAATCATTTATCAAAATATCGAACCATATTATGTTATTCCAGTTGAATACTCAGATTGGATCGGTGTGCCTGTGTTGTTAATGAGCATTATAGCAACTATTCTGTGGAATCTGCGGGACTTGCTCATTATTCTGACGAGCATGGGTTTGACGTCGAGATACAAGCGGCTCAACGAGTGTGTTGCTACAGTTGCTGCAAGAAATAACCAAGGAAAGGAGTGGCGTGAAGTACTTTAGTTTTCTTACAATCTATACTAATATTATAAATGCGAAAGTTTGGATTGATGTATGGATGTTTGTTACTCAATCACGCCTGAACGGCTGAACGGGTTTGGATGAAATTTGGCACAGGGATTGAGTCGTAAATAACATATAGGCTACTTTTTGTCGCGGAAAATTAAAGAGTTACCGCGGGAACCAAAAACCTCCTGTTGAGGGACGAGACACCTAGTTGCAACTACGGATATTAGTCGATTGCGACTTTTAAACAACGTTGACCCAAGTCGGTCACTGTATGGGCGACTGAATTTGGACTTTTCGTTTCCTCCGTTCCTCGGAGAGCACTTTAAGTCGGTCCCAGTGATTGTCACTAACATCTGATAATAATCGTTAGAAACCTAAGAGTTGAAATAATACTCGTAGGAGTCGTCTGCGGAAGGACCTATGAACCCACCACATTATTATCCCAAGAAAATGCCATTATTATGTGATTAATGGAAAGGGGACACGACCCTCAGCAATGAGGAATACGACGCAGAAAGAGAGATTTGTCCTGTCTTATGAAGTGTGTTTTTGCTATAAATGGTTCTCGGTTGGAGCGCATTTTTTTTTTTTTTTATTTATTTTGTACCAAAAAGTTATAAAATAAGAAGAAAACCAGATACATAGTGGACAAGGAAGCACTTATCTCTATAAGAGATCTCTAATTCTCTACCAGTGACCCTTGGCAGTGACAAAGGTTGTGTAGGAAGAATAGGTACAACAAGGTACAACAAGATATGATGAAACGAGAAATTATACCAGAAAATTACATATAAACACACAAATATACATACTAATGACATAAATATATATTCGATATACAAAAATAAATACATACCAACATACATATTATACATAACATACACAATACATAATGATATAACAGATACATAATATTATTTATAATTATGATAGAGAAGATAGATAGTGCTGTTTCAGTCGAAGTTTAAATGTGTGAATTGATGGGTTTTCCTATAGAAGATGCCAATTTGCTAATTAAATTCTTGTGGTTTCTTTTCAGGATATGGAATACTTAAAAGTCTACTTATGGAGGAAGATAAGGGAAGCCTATGTCAAGCAATCGATGCTAGTACGAAGAGTTGACCAATCCTTGGGTGGTCTCATACTAATATCCGCATTCTTTAATTTCTATTTTATTTGCTTGCAGCTATTTTTAGGGATCATGTAAGTTTCGATTATTATCAGTATTTATTTATATCACTTTTTTTCTCACACAAATAGCAGCGGTAATACTGGTGATTTAATACGTAGCACAACGTACGTACGTGTAACAAACGCCTCCATAATTACTAATGCTACTAAATATAAATGCGAAGGTGTGTCTGTTTATCTGTCAGTCTGTTACGCTTTAAGGGAACAACGGTTCAACCGATTTTGATGAAATTTGGCATAGAGTAAGATTACATCCCGCGAAAGGACATAAGCTATTATTAGTAGAACATAAGCTGTGATTTGTCTACTAGATGATGCCCGCGACTTCATCCGCGAGTTATTAAGTATTTTCCGAGATAAAAAGCAGCCTATGTCCTTCCCCAAGAAACAACTTATCCATGTGCCAAATTTCAATAAAATCGGTTGAACAGGTGGGCCGTGAAAGCGTAGCAGACAGACAGACAGACACACCTTCGCATTTATAATGTTATAGTATATAGGATGGGTTATAGACCCTCGTGTTATATAATTATTTAATTTAAAAAAAATCGGTTGCAATCACACTGCAGGTTTCTTTCCAGGCAGCCAATGGAAAATGCCACACTGAAAAATGCTTATTACGCAGTTTCAATGATCTGGCTGTTGGTTAGAACTGCCTATACTATAGTAGCAGCAGCCGATGTGTGTAAATACTCCACGCTTGCGTTGCCCCACTTGTATGAGTGTAATGCCCAGTGCTACAACATTGAGGTGCGTATAATAAAATACCTTAAATAATAGAATAAGACTTAAATTTTTCCTGTTAAACGCTTGTTTAAAAAGAAAACTTTTATCGTCCGCCATAATAAATTGAGGGCCGTAATTTTATTTTCGTATTCTTCTCAGCAAACCCTCTTAATTGATACCAATATCATGGGGGTGCATAAAAAATAACTAATCAGCTATCTTTCGGGCCGCCATATTAAATTTAGAATGACGTCACTTAGCTTACCATGGATTGTCATCCAAACTATACGTGCACGCATAATTTCAGCTCAATCTCTTAGGGATAACTGTTTTAAAATTCAGATGCAAGATTTGACCTAAATCTATGACGACCTGGAGCTTTCTTGCCTGCAGTCCTGCCTTTCAACACTTAGGAATGAAAATTGGGCATCTTTCTCTAAATATTGAACATTAAATAGGAAAGCTATTTAATAGAGAGATAGAGATCTTGCTAATATTTTATTTTTTAAGATATCTTTCTACTTTCTTTTTCTATAAAGATCTCATAAGATATATTTCCTCTTTCTTCATGTAGAGATCTTTCTAGTTTCCTATAATTAGGTACCAATATAACTTTTAAGAGATTGTTACTAAAATGTCTATTAATTTTTTAGATAGAAAGATTGCAGAAACAGCTCGTCAATGAGTATGTAGCATTAAGTGGAATGGGATTCTTCTATTTGAACAGAAGTGTTATTCTACAGGTAAGGAATTTTTTGATCATAAAGTATAGAAATTAGTCGGGTACTCAGAATACTGTATAAGCCTGTCCTTGTCGACGCCATAGCGCTGTCCCGCTTTTCAAACTAGATGGCGTTAGTAAAATAAGTCCACATTCTTTGCTTGACAGGGCCCGTCTATTTAAATCGTAGACAGAGAAAGAGATATAGACATGGCGGTAGCGTATACAGTATACGATAGGTAAATAAGTTTTTTTTTGTTATTTCTATACTTTTTAGCATTCACGCGAGTCTTTACCAAATAATATAACTTATTTTTATCTGTAACAATCAGGCAAAAATAAGGTCAATTGTAAACTTACGTATTAGGTTACGTTTTTATATTTACGTTCAGTTCGGCTTTTGCAGGCTAATACACAGCAATATACCATTATCTATAACTTATACCACTTTTTTCGTAAGCTACGAGTACAGTCACCATTTTTTCCAATTCCGATTTTGTACGAATATGGGCGAATAACAAAAACGACACAGGATTGTCTGACCTAAACTGTCGGATACGTCGAACAAAAAAAGTGATACGCTGAGCAGGACAAGAGAACATTTTCTCGCTCTGTCACTCCTTGGCATTAATGTATATACTCATTTTGCTCACCTGTGGTATTATTATTACATTGTCTCCTCATGCTATATGTACTCTATGATTTAAATTGAGTTTGTTGTTTGAATGGCCCCAGTTTTGCCAACATCTAAACAGCAAAAGATAAATAATAATCTACTCTCAGTATTCACTAGACCGACTACTGATATTACCGGTAAGAAAACTTGTGGAAATTCTGAGAATAATATGTTATTATAAAAATGTGACAGTTTAGATGTTTTTTTTTTTTTAATCTATTTTATTAAAGAGGGTTTGTTCAATATTAAACATGACACCCTCATAGGAACAAATTACAATCATTACTTCAATTAATTATTAATAAATTATTACAATCATTACAATCATTACTTCACTGCCTACGCTTAACATAATATGTTATATAAATCTCGTACAGCGCCCTGGCCTCCTCTGATAAGGGGTAAGCCAGGACACTGTTACATACAGACAAATCCCTCAATGTTTGTTACTCCTTTTTGGAAATTTGCAATGGAGATAGCTTATAACTTGAATTAACGCAAAGGGTACATTATGTTATTATTATAATTAAAGAATAAAATTGGCAGTCATAGGGACTGCCGATAGAAGTGAAAACGAAGTTTTTTTTTCTTATTCATTTTTTTTAAATTAAAATTATTAAAATATTAACCTTAACACTAAGGCATTAAAGTTTAATTTCGAATGGAGTATATTTATATGTTCG
The DNA here is from genome assembly GCA_923060345.2 of Erebia aethiops. NCBI lineage: Eukaryota > Metazoa > Arthropoda > Insecta > Lepidoptera > Nymphalidae > Erebia > Erebia aethiops. Next base: position 25,803,359 of record OV281084.1, on the reverse strand, counting down.
CGAGCATGTCGCTGTTCGCGAGCATGTCGGTCACGCGAATCTACATTTTTACCCCCTACCAAAAATGCTCAACGCGCTTACAGAAGTTTTCAATTCAAAAAAATCTCAATCATCTAGTACCTACACAATTTTTTTTTCAGATGTCTGGTGCTGTCGTCACATACGTTCTTGTACTCGTTCAGTATGATAACTCAGATCCAACTGATTCTATTGACAATTGACGTGTTATAACAATATATTTTTAATACTCAAGAAGTTGAATGTTTTTAAATCATTTCAGTTTTGTGTTATATGCATTTTATTCAACTAACATAAATATAGATGTAATATTTTACGAAAACTTTAATCAAATAAAATGTTACACAAAAGTGATCACTCAATAAAAATACAGTTCAGAACCTTCGGCTTCTGCCTACCTTTACCTACCTACCTTTTTTTTATCCACTACAAGCTAGCCCTTGACTGCGATCTCACCTGATGGTAAGTGATGATGCAGTCTATGATGGTAAGGGGCTAACCTGTTAGGGGCATGGCAGTTATATTAAACCCATACCCCTTCGGTTTCTACACGGCATCGTACCGGAACGCTAAATCGCTTGGCGGCACGTCTTTGCCGGTAGGGTGGTAACTAGCCACGGCCGAAGCCTCCCACCAGGCCAGACCAGGGAAAATTCAGAAATTATAAATTCCCAAATTGACCGGGATCGAACCCAGGACCTCCGCACGCCAGCTATGTATTTTTCCGGGATGCAATATATCTCTGTACCAAATTTCATCAAAAATGTATAACATACATTTACAACATAGCACACTTTCGCATTTATTACTTTACTAGCTGATGCCTGCGACTTCGTCCGCGTGGTTTAATTTTTTTAATTCCCGCGGAAGATCCACAATTTTCCGGGATAAACAGTAGGTGCTCAACTATACCCATGCCAAAAATCATGTCGATCCGTTGCTCCGTTGTGGCGTGATTGAAGGACAAACCAGCAAAACAATGAATCAACAAACAAACACACTCTCGCATTTATAATATTAGTATGATTAGTATCGAATTAGGGATACTATGGATTTGTTTATGTCTTCGTTGCACACATAAAGGAAAATTGGTTTACTCCCTCATTGAATGGTATTTTAAAATTATTTTTTACTAGATGATGCCCGCAACTTAGTCCGTATTTTAAATTCCCGCAGGAACTCTTTCATTTTCCGAGATTAAAAGTGGCCTAGTGTCCTTCCCGGGATGTAACCTACCACTATACCGAATATCATCCAAATCGGTTGAACAGATGGGCTGAAGCGTAGCAGACAGACAGATAGACAGACAGACAGACAGACACACTTTCGCATTTATAATATTATTATATAATTATATATTTTTCATTTATTTTATTTATTCGGATTCCCGCGACTTCGTCCGCGTGGATTAGAATTTTTTGATTCCCGCGGTAACTTTTTGATTTTCTGGGATAAGAAGTAGCCTGTTTCTTTCCCAGGATACAGCCTATACTTGCACCCAATTTCATCAAAATAGGTAGGATGGACGAGCCTTGAAAGCGTAGCAGATATGACAGACACACTTTTGCATTTATAATATTATAATATGGATGTTTCTTCAATTCGCATAAATTAAATTATTTTCTTTAAATAAAAATTAACTCGCACTTTTTGACAGATTTTGTTATACGTTGGAAAACGACTGTTTGCGAAATAATAAAGATTTTGGCAAAGAGCTGACTACATAATATGTTCCAGTATTCATCATATTATTTTGTTTGTAACTAAGTATTATATTATTAATTTTTCAGTAGAACACATCTTATCGGTAATTTTCAAAATGAAACTCTTAATAAACTGCAGTTGGGAAAACGAAGCAGTGAATTTGAATTTCATGGAGCGTTTCTTTAAATTGATAGCCTCGTTCGTGTTCGAGCTCACATCTTACAGCCATTGGAAAGCTGTACTGTTGGAGGTAAAATACTTCATACTAAAAGTTCCCTTTATTTTCGGTATAAAATAACGTATACATATCAAAAAAAACTTTTTGAAGTGAAACTTCTTTAGAATCGTTGTGATTTGAAAATTCAACGAATAAATAGAACGAAAATGGACACCAAAAAAGACAAACATTTTCATAAATAGGATACTTACTCTTAGGAGCTTTACTCCCGTCATCAAATTGAACAAAATCTAGTATCTTCCTACTATTTACTAAGACAAATCCAATGATGAGCCTTAAGGCGATGAAGTTTTGTAAAGAATTTGAGGACTTGTTGATGACCACCTCCATGGTCATATTATTACTCCTTAATTTTCCGGGATAAAAAGTAGTCCTGGAGAGTTCCAGGTCCTCATCTATAAACATGCACAAAATTACGTCGATCCGTTGCTCTATTTCGGCGTGATTGAAAACAAAAAACCTTATTATTAGTTTGCATCTGAAAAACCTTATCCATCACCATACGCAAGTAGGTCTACAAAATATACTTATTAATTTTAGTATACTAAAATTATTAAGTATATTTGTATGATATATGTATAGTATGATAATTTGTATATTATTAGTATGATTTTGTATGTTAAAAGGTGGCGAACGTACAAGCTACATTCTTATGGAACTTCACGGACGCCATGACGATGTGCGTCAGCTTATACCTAACTTCGTACTTCACGGGCCTAAATAAACTTATCGAACATCAACAACGTCTGGTAAAATGTTTATTTATCATACAAAACAAACTCTGCTATTTTTCGATTTGTTGATTTTATCTCGTATTGGTTTTTCCCCTTATCCTAGTTTTCCGTTAAAGCCTTTGCACACGCAGCTGAAACTTGATGTATTTCACACGCAGTATGTGAAATGCACTTTGGAAAGGAATGAAGTTGCTAGAAATTCGGTATAATATTATGCTAAGGAACGTCTGTAAAACAAAGTGGATAAACTAGATTGGTGAAACTATCGCATTAGCGTCTCTACTATTTCACTTTGTTTTTACTCATTGAAGAGTAGTGCATAATATGACTCTGGCCTCCTGTTCCTCAATAGTCGAAGGTTTGAATCCCACGCTATTAAATATCACTTACTTTAGTTACTTTAACAGTGAAAGAGAATATCTCGAGAAAACCTGCATAAAAATTCTGCAAGTTCATAAAAAATATCAAAGGTGTATGGAATCTGACCATAATATTAAGCATTAATTGGTCTCGCTAAAAGAGGAGACCCGTTCCCCTTATTCCAAGTTTTGATTCGATTGATTTCAAATTCAGTATAACCGATTTTAATTTGGAAACGTATCGTATACGTAAACGTACGTATATGAATGCATACCTACACGAAATTGAGCTCTAAATCAGCTTTTAAGGTTAATTTTGCTTTGACGCTAATGTCATCGAATGCTTAAACGATCAATCGAACTAAAAGTTAGAATAAGGGTACAGTTACAGTGGGCCGGCGATGTGAAGATGATTTTCACTTTTTTTTAAATGTATAATTGTTTATTTCACTAATAATTAATTTAAAAGTTAATCTAAAATCTAAATATTATACAAACTATAAAATAAATTTAAATCAAATCCTTATATACCTACTAACAAAAATAAAAATAAAACCCTAATCAAATAGACCACCCCTGGTTGCCCCTGGGCCACCCATACCCACCCGTACCCATCAAACTTGAATGTTTTTAAATGTTTCAAAATTTCACACTTTTTTTTAATTGACTTCCTTTTTATTTTCCATCATTTTTACACGATAGGCCAAAAAAGGAGTTTTTGGAACGAAGTTCCTTATGGGACGATGCGGAGGGAGGGGTACCCTAGCCGGCAAATAACGTCCGTAACGAAAATGCATGGAGTAAGATTTTTTTACGAAGACAAAAGGTCTTAAATATAAATATAGTAAATTCGAAATTAAATTTTAATGCTTTATTGTTTATATTTTAATTCCTTTCAATATTATTTTTAAAGAACAATTTTAAAATTATTATGTCGGCGACATGCATGTCGCTGATGGCGCCACGAATCCACATTTTGTTTGTGTTGAATCCCTACCAAAAAGTGCTCAACGCGGCTAAAAAAGTTTTCACTTCAAAAATCATAATAAAAAATTTATACCTGAATAATTATTTTCTTTTTACCTCGACTAGAACTAGAAATTAATATTTATGTAATAAGGAACTTCGTTCCTATGTGGTGTCCCACGACACCACACGTTTTTTAAAAATATATTTTCAGGGTTCATCTATGCATGTAGGTATGTATGTATTCATGTATGTGATTTTCTTTATTCCACCATAACTTCTAAATGCCTCAACGTTAGAATCCTTACATTTCGAGTGACATTACAAGCAGAAGGCGTGTTTTATTTTATTATGATCACTTCTCTTTGCAGAAGATCACCCGATGGGAAGAAATCCGGTTATATTACTCAGATTTAGTCCAACTGGTACAGATAGTCGACTCCAAGATGTGTTACTTGATCATTTTGTCGTTCTTCACCAATATCTTCTTCATCTGTGTTCAATTGTTTTCTCTAATCAAGTAAGTAATAAATAATAGCATTATTTTAATACTAAATAATTAATTCGTAGGAAGGGATATAATAATCATAATATAGTAACCACTAAAAGAATTATTTAATCACTTGTTTTTTCATATTTTTTGTGATGGAAAGAGGTAAAAGTCGCTACATTAGTATTGAGTTACGAGTACTTGAGTAGGTATGTTATTGTAGTATATTTTTAATGTAAATAATTTTAGTAGGCTTATTCTATCGCATTAGGTTAGGTACCTGCACGGGCTGCAAGGATAGATTTAAGTTGGGTGTAATGGCAAATCCACCACCACTACCACTACAGCCCAATAACGTCCCACGGCTGGGCACAGGCCTTTGCTCTCATGGGAGAGAGGGATTTAGAGCTTAGGCCTCAGACCCACCACGCTGCTCCACGCTGCTTGGCGGGATTTAACGACTATTATCATGCTAGTGATAATAACCGGGACCGACGGCTTAACGTGCTCTCCGAAGCACGGGGCTGAAACACCGCCAACTTCCTAACTCCGGGCTGGTACTGAGGATTTCTAGACAGAAAAAAATTCAATACTTAATTATGGTACCCGACCCGGGACTCGAACCCGGGACCTCGTCGGCCACTGGCGAACATGCCAAGCACTAGACTAGACCAACGAAGCAGTTAATGGTAAATAAATAAAATAAAATGGAAATAACAAAATTGTAAACAGAAATTTAGAAGGTTAAACACAAATTATCTCGCATCTCTCGTTGCGCTTCTTCTAAGAATCTTTATATACATGCTAACAATAGATGTTTTTCCAGTGGCAATAATTATCCTGTCATTATGGATTGTCATCAAATAAAAAATGGGAAGGTGTAAGTAAAAACAATTTTTATTTGGGATATATTTTAAAATTTTGTTTACATGACATTTATCAATGATATTATGTGCACTTATAATCGATTTACGTATAAGAAATAGTAATAATATGAATGTTCTTGCGTTTGTCATATATGTAAATTGTTAGTGTACTTAATAAATAAAATAAAATAAAATATTTTGTATACTAGCTGATTCCCGCGACTTCGTCCGCGTGGCTTTTCGTAAGAAACATTTTCGTTCTACCGTTTTTTCTCCGTCTTACATTGCAAATCTGACATAAAATAATATTGCGGCTATAAATTAAGATGTAAGCTATCCTATCTTTCAAGTTGGATCAAACTGCACACGGTGTGCAAATTTAATTTAAAATCGGTTAAGTAGTTTAGCAGTCCATCGCGGACAAACAACGTGACACGTGATTTATATATATTTAGATTTAGATCTAAAGACTTTAAAATACGTTTCGAATTTAAAATTTCGATAAGTACTATTTTTTGAGCTCCATATAATTCTTAGGTTGGCTACAAAATTATTCGCGTCTCATGGTTTTGAATCCCTCGCTACGCTCAGCATTCTATTTTTGAACCACTCGCTTCGCTCATGAGTCAATCTTAGAATCCTTCGGCTTCTACGAGTAAAAGCATTCGCGGCAATTGCCTAACAACTTGGTCGCTTTGCATAATAGAGCAAATAACTTACTTATTAATATAATAAATGTGTATGTTTCTTACTCTTTCATGCCACAATGACTGAACCGGTTAGGCTGGAATTTGGAGTAGAGATAGCTTATTATTTTTTAGCTTTATTACTATATAGCTACATTTTTCCCAAAAACGTGGACTCCCTGGCGTACTGTTGTCTTAACGTGTGGAGGTCACAGGTTCGATCCCCGGCAGGGTTAATTTGGGAATTCATAATTTCACAATTTTTCCTGGTCTGGCCTGGTGGGAGACTTCAGCCGTGGCTAATTACCACCCTGACGTGCCTCCAAGCGACTGAGCGTTCCGGTACTATACCGTTGTATGGGTGTAACATAACTGCCATGCCCCTAACAGGTTACTCCGCTACCTTCTTAGACTGCATCATCACTTACCATCAGATGAGATCGCAGTCAAGGGCTAACTTGTAGTGGGTTAAAAAAAACAAATTATAACCTTTATCAATGTGGACGTAGTCATCATCTAGTTATTTAAATGTATCTTTGTCAATAACTTCACGTGCTGCTTTAAGATCGTTCAAAAGTGTGGAGTACTACATATACTACTGCTACTCGACTATATTCCTGTTCGTGAGAGCTACCATTACTTCTTTGTTGGCTGCCAACCTCAATACTGTTGCTATGAAACCATTTTATATCTTACAACACGTACCAACTTCGGACTATACACTCGAGGTGAGATTTATATTATTTTTCATAAAACCTGCATTGAAAGTGCGAGTTTCAATGCCTGTTGAGCCACCCGAAACTAGTCAATTTCTGACACATACGTCATTGAATAACGTAGCAGGCCCTCTTTTCAATCCTGTCAGAGTATCTTTTGTTTGTTTCAAACCTTTATAATAGGCATGATGGCAGTAACCAAGAATCAATGAAATTATGAATTTATCTCATTAGATATTCATTCCTATTTCATTAAATATAATTCATGGATTATAAAAAACGTATTTATTTTTCTATTTCGAGTGAGATTGCTATTTATTTTGATAAAATAAAATTTTAAAATACAGCAATCCGCCATATTGGTTAAAACACCAAGAAGCGAATGACGTCACAATGGTTTGTTTTCGAGCTTTGACAATCGCACTATTGCTTACTGCACAGGCACACTGCACAGAGTACATTGGTAAAAATAATTGTGACGTCACAAACGACGCCATGACACCGGGGAGCGTTTTGGCGTGAATTTTAAAATTTAAATTTCAAATGCCAATATTATCTACCAAACCTTATTTTTCTGCTGAAATAATATATTTTTTCGAAATATTGCTGAAGACTGATTTCGTCAGATTATGTTCGCTAGTATCGTTTCGATACTTCCGAACATAATCTGTCCATTTTTCAAAATCAGTCATCATGCCTATTATCATACAGATATCACATTTGTAGACAACAACCTAGCAACTAAAATAAATAAGAAATACAAATTTAATAGAACTCGCTCTTTTAATGCGGATTATATGAAAAACAGTGTGTGACGCGGTAGGAACCACGATTTCAGACTTCGGGTGATGCCAGCTCTCGCTTCGCTCAGGCAGGCTTCACCTCCACCACACCAACTTACCCTCGTCTCAAATCGTCTTTTTTCACTCCTAGCCACACAATACACAATTTTGCGTGGACATAGTTGACGACCTCACCATCAAGTCACTTTTTATCCCGCAAAATCAATTTCCACGGGTTTTTCAAACTGCATTCACGCTAAGTTCCTACAAACCAACAAACAAACACACTTTCTCTTTTATTATTATTATTTATTATTGTAAATCTTCCTTTATCCTGATCGGTTTTCAAAAACCCGACTCTTTAAAATAAAATAAATATTACACCATTTGTTTTGCCATATATTTTTTTTTAGGTACAGAGATTTATGCGACAGACTAAATACACAACAACAGCTCTAAGTGGATTGTTTTTTGACGTAACCAGGGGGATGATTCTAACGGTAAGAATTATAGCCATGTATTGTGGTATTATAATGTTTACGAGTATAGGTATAATTATGTAAAATTCTATCTGTGAAAACTTGTGATTGGCGTTATACTTATTCTTTAGTTATCTATCCATCTCTGTTGTAGCTGTAAGTTGTCTGTACTAAATAATTAGGTATCCACTAAGAAAGGGTTTTCCGCAATTCCACCCCCAAAGGGGTGAAATTTTGTATGAAAGTCCGTCATTTTTCTAGCCGATGTTAAGTTACTAAGTTACAAATGCAAAGCGTTTCTATCTGTCTGTATGGTACTTTTTGAACGGCCCATACACTCAATGGATTTCGCTGAAAATTGGTACTTACCTAGAGAAATAACTTGCATCCCTGAGACTGATATGGTCTATGCAATCTCATAATATATACTAATTTTTTAATAATTTTCAAGATGAAAATTAAAGGAGACTACTTATCCATACCTTTCAAAAAGCCTAAATACAGGCTCATGGATGGATAGATTAATTAAAAACGGCTACTATGCCAAGCAAGAAAAAGCTGGAAAGCTCAGTAAGATCATCGTAAATATCAGTGCACACATCGTTACAAGCAAGCATTTCCTACAAAATACCATACTACGCGCGTTTAAATGTTTCAAAAAAAGTTGCTGATTTCACTAGCTGTCAAATGCCAAAAAATTTCTGTGCTTGCAGGTGCACTAATCCGTTTTCTATGAAAAGATTCTGTCGACTGATGGAATCTTTTCAATGCAATCAACACTGCAGCAAACTATTGATAAAACGGTCTCAGCAAGCTTTTCTCTTATTTGATTTGTAATTTGATTTATACTAATAGATTTATCGAGAAGAGCTCACTATCGATATCTTAGAAGAACTGAACGATTTCTCAGTCTTCGCTGCACGAAAATGGAATTAAATACGATTCAGCTTTTAATTGCAATTTTCGATTGAAGCGTAATATAATGAGGACTATGAATCATTCGATGGCGCCAGTTGGCGCAGTGTTAAGCGCTGTTGTCTTACCGTGCGGAGGTCCCGGGTTCAATCCCCGGCAGGGTCAATTTGGGAATTTATAATTATTGAATTTTTCCATGTCTGGCTTGGTCTTTTCCCTCGTCTGGGAGACTTTGGCCGTGGTCAGTTACCAGCCTACCGGCAAAGACGTGCCGCCAAACGATTTAGCGTTCGGGTACTATGCTGTGTAGAAATCGATTAGGGGTATGGATGGGGCAATGCCACTAACAGTTTAGCCCGCTACAATCTTAGACTACATAATGGTAATATGGTGGTCAAGGGTAGTTTTTTTTTTTTTTTTAATCCACTACAAGCTAGCAAGCTGCGATCTCACCTGATGGTAAGTGATGATGCAGTCTAAGATGGTAGCGGGCTAACCTGTTAAGGACATGGTAGTTATATTAAACCCATACCTCTTTGGTTTCTACACGGCATCGTACCGGAACGCTAAATCGCTTGGCGGCACGTCTTTGCCGGTAGGGTGGTAACTAGCCACGGCCGAAACCTCCCACCAGACCAGACCAGGGAAAATTCAGAAATTATAAATTCCCAAATTGACCCTGCCGGGGATCAGACCCAGGACCTCCGCACTTTAAGGCAACAGCGCTACACACTGCGCCACGGAGGTCGTCAAAATAAAATAGTCGGGCTAGTTTGTAGTGGATAAAGAAAAAGTTAAGGCCCTGTGTAGCGTAAAAGGGGGTTTTAAAAGCTGTGTATCCATCAAACGGTGACATAATGAATGCTTGTAAAAGTAATGTGTTGTTTTCAAGACCTTTGAGCAGCCATTGACGCATCTCAAAACACAATTTAAAAAAAAATCTTATTTATTTTAAACATACCTCTTAATTTACTGTTTAAAGCAATTTTTCTCCTTATTGAAACCAATAATTAGCTCTAGAAAGATAAGATAAAATTCAAATTCCTAACTCAAACACATTGTCGGTTTCATTTGTATTGAAAAGTAAATATTAATTTTTTTACAAATTATTTCATGTATTTTTTGCGACATGCGCTTGCTCGATTACACCCCGCGCGCCTGTGTTTTTCATCTCGTGAGCTCACAGCACCTTAAGGAACGTTGACTACATGAGTCATAATCTGGATGGGTGACGGCATTTAGAGGTCTGAATTTGACCTTTCCATATTCTCAATGGGAATTAATCCCTGTTCTTATCAATACCTCATTGTGAAAATAATAAATTATTAAACCGAAGGGTCGAAATCCATTTATTCGAGTCAGGGAAGGATCGGGGATTCCACTGAATTATTAATTAATAATTTAATTATTATTGATCGTCATATTATTACTATCCTTTGCAACATGGCTGCCTGTCAAAGCGATAAGGCCGCCACTTTAATCTTTTCACTGTTTATTTTATGTTAATTATTTTTTTGTTTTTATGTATAATCAAATAAATATTATAAATGCGAAAGTTTGGATGGATGTATGGATGGATGTTTGTTACTCAATCACGCCCGAACGGCCGAACGGATCTGGATGAAATTTGGCACAGAGGTAGATTATAGTCTGGAATAACACAGGCTACTTTTTATCCCGAAAAACTAAAGAGTTCCCGCTGGAACCTGAAAAAACTCAATCCACGTGGACGCAGTCGCGGGCATCTGCTAGTAAGTAGCTTTAGTTTTAAGATACCTTAATTGATTATCGCCAGAATGTAAGTTTCGGACGCTAATAAGTGTATAGTGTACCTAACTTTAATAAATAAAAATATTGTTTGCTTAATTGATTGACCAATACACCTGTTCGTTTTATACGCGACATCTAACTTCAATTGCGCTGCAGTATGTCTTCGCCTCCAAAGCAGACCAGAGAAAATTCCCAAAATCTTGCCGTCTCTAACCCGGGACCTCCGGAGGGTTTTATTATCTAATTTTATTTTATTACTAGACGATTCCCGCGACTTCGTCTGCGTGGACCAAGTTTTTTCGATTCCCGCGGGAACTCTTTAATTTTCCGGGATAAAAAGTAGCCTATGTCCTTCCCCGAGATATAACCTATCCCTGTACCTTTCATCAAAATCGATTGAATAGGTGGGCCGTGAAAGCGTAGCAGACAGACAGACATACATACATACACACTTTCGCATTTATAATATTAGTGTGCATTATAACCATCAATCATCATTAATGCAAAAGGATCATATAGTAAACGACCTATGCAATAAGAAATATGATGATAGAGAGTGCATGAATCTTCTTTGAAACTATACCTTAACGTGCGGAGGTCCTGGGTTCAATGCCCGGCAGGGCCAATTTGGGAATTAATAATTTCTGAATTTTCCCTGGTCTGGTCTGGTGGGAGGCTTCGGCCGTGGCTAGTTACCACCCTACCGGCAAAGACGTGCCGCCAAGCGATTAAGCGTTCTGGTACGAGGCCGTCTAGAAACCGAAGGGGTATTGGTTTAATACAACTACCATGCCCCAACAGATTAGCCCGCTACCATCTTAGACTGCATCATCACTTACCATCAGGTGAGATCGCAGTCAAGGGCTAGCTTGTAGTGGATAAAAAAAAAATGTTCTTAGTTCCTAGCTGACTTCAAAATTATTTTTTCAGATCATTGGTACCATAGTGAAGTTTGAACTTGTATTACTGCAATTTAGTGTAAAGACATATGAAGCTATTCGATAATTTTATAACAAAAGCTAGAAACGTATTCACATAGTCATGATTAAATTCTCAATACTTTGTCATCTTATAATTATTATAGTTTTTCCTTAGCTTAAACAAATATATAAGTTACAGTCTATGGATGTAAAAAGTACAAGCCGACAAATTTGTATAAAAGTGACATAATTGTTACGACGTAGTTGTTACCTAAGAGAGTACCTAAATATAAACAGTAGGTACGTGTTGCAATAGTTATTTGTTATACAAGAGTGAAATGTTGTTTTTTAACTGCGTGCTCAATTTTGATGACCGAGCAAGCGAAGGATTCTTGCGCTCGTGATTCAAAAATTAGAATCCTGAGCGTCAGCGAGGGAATCAAAAGAGCACGAGGTGAAAAATCTTTTCACTCGAGTGAATCACCTCAGCGAGGAAATGACTAAATGGAAAAAAAATCACAAGATAATATGACGTGAAAGAAAATGGTGCGCGCAAAGCAAATTAAAAAAGTACACCAAGAAGGTTACGAGTGTGAGTTTTTAACAAATTAAAAACGGTTGTATGGAAATTCGGCACATAGAGGTGGAAGTAAATAGGTTTTAATGATGTTTTGAATTCACAAACTACATAGACGAGTGATATTTACTAACGTGCACACGATGTTCTATATTCAATATACTTTATCCTCTAGACTTAATAACGGCTTTTGCATTCAGATATCGAAGAGTAAAAAACTCTTTCCGAGATGGTGGGATGAAAAATTTATTTAACAAAATGTCATTTTTTACGTGTCGGATTGCAACTTTTATTAATTACTAGCTAATGCCCGTTAATTTGAAGGCAGTGGCGTGCCGTAGGGTTCAAACGTAGGCAAGCCAGCCCGCTGCCCATCGTATTCTTCCGTCTACTTTTACATAAGTTGTCTTGACGAGCCATCGAGTTGTATGGTCGATGTGACGAGCTCAACAAAGCACACAGAAGGCATAAGTTACTACTTGACAGAATTAAGATATGTCAGCAATGGTACACTACCATTGTGATCTAGGTAGGTACGTGAGAATTAAATCATTTGAAATTTCATTTGCCAGGACAAAGAAGTTAAAGAAGAACAGAACAACGCATAGAGCGTTCATTTCCGAAATTCCGTTTTTGGGAATTTTGATGCATTTTTATAGCACCAGTTAAATAATTTATATCATCATTTCCAACGAAAAAAAGCTTGGAATACGACTGTACATTGACTTACCTACTTACTGTACGAATAAAAAAGTATGCAACACTAACAATTAGCTTATTAGTATGAGAACAACCAAAAATCCATTTATTTTTATAAGCGGATATGTTAAATTGCCTTTTTCGACTTTTACAAGGTTTGTGAAATACCTACATAGATAGAGAAATGGTCGATGTACGTAGGTCTGGAATAAAATAGATTTTGGTGAATTTACAAGAGTTATTTTTCTGTTCAAAAGTTATATATTTTACCTTATTTTCGCCAATCAATATTTGCACACACTTTAAATAGTCACAATGAACAATATTGATTAAATCTGAACTCATTTTGTACAAAAAATAATATTATTTCAATAAACACTGTCACAACAAAAAAACAATCGACTAAATTATGAAGGTTTAGTCCGTATCACGATTCCGCGTGAGACTTCTTAAATCAGACGTATTAATATAAGCCAAGCATATTACAGCAATAGACAGCGCTATAATAAGGAATTTATGTCGGATTTTAGAGACAATATGTATGACCAACAAAGCCACAGCCCCTCTCACTCACAAAGCCACAGAGTGAGTGAGAGGGCACTCACTCAACTAGGTTGTTCGTAAAACGTTCGCAAGCGCTCGGCGCCCACCGGTCGGTAGCAAGAATTGAACTGACTGATTGTAGAACGCGCGAAATTTAAACACGTAGTTTGAACGGATCGATTAATTACTGAGTTAATATTGAGTTTGTATGTTTGGGTGTTTGTTTTGTTGGGCAAGCCCGGCTTTTTAACATTTATAGCAGTTTCGCCACTGCTCGAAGGAAACTAAACTATTAGGTATTGATTTAATTTTGAAATTAACGGTAAATTTTTATTATAGTCCACTAGATGATGCCTGCGATTTCGTCCGCGTTTTTTTTATTCCCGCGCGAACTTTTTAATTTTCCGGGATGAAAAGAATGCAACTTATGTGCTTCCCCGGGATGCAACCGATCAACCGACCAAATTTCATCAAAATCGGTTGAAAAGATGGGCCGTTAAAGCGTAGCAGACAGGCACACTTTCGCATTTATAATATTTAATCATTATTTCTACAGCTGTTTTATTTCACCAAAATATTTATTTACCTCATCTAAACCAACTTTCAAACTGTATTTTCTTAGGAAAGTTTAAATTAGGTTGTGTGAGTTAACTCGGAGTTGTGTGTTAAATAAAGCAATAAAAAGTATGAGATGTTTTATTTCATTTTTATTCAACGTTCATTTAAGTATCACTAGTTATTAGGTGCTAATAGATAATTTAGTTTTGAAATGAATAGCTTTCAAAGTAAAATTATCCATTATACTCTATTTAAGTCTCATTACTTTCTGTCTATATAACTTTTTTTCATCACCAAAAATATTTATTTGCATTTAGTTAACCAACTTTATAACTGTATTTGCTTAGCGACGTTTAAATTAGGTTAAATAAGTTAGCTCGGAGTTGTGTGTTAAATAAAGCAATATAAAGTATCAGATGTTTTATTTAATTTTTGTTCAACATAGAGTTTATTCAAGTATCACTATAAAGTATCAGTAGAAGTTATTAGGCACTTAAACTTGTGGTTCGCCCCGAACTGAGACCTCGCGGCGCCATCTATTGACATCAATGTGAAGTTCTGTTAAAAATACTGAAGCTCATTAAAATTAAATAATTTCGTTTCCTTACAATATTTATCTAATTTTAATATTTGTTATTCAAGTACAGGATATAATTCAAATAATTGATCAAGTTTCAGGCTCAGCCTTTCAGAAAATTGAGAGTTGTGAAATCAACTTTGGACGTTAGAAAATCTCCACTTTGCAAGCCCCCCGTTTCGTCAATTTAAGGGGAAATATTTAAAAAAAAATTTGTTTGGACTCTATTCCTAATTATCTTTAAATTATATACCACAACCCTATGTAGCGCTATAAAAAACATTTTACTTCGCATTCGCTTCTATGAGAGCCCCCCTGAAATAAAGATTTTTATAACTTTTTAAGCCATATTCGGCGGGAGGTTATCGGTTTATAAGTATGATATTTCAATTTGAATTAATTACGTTCAGTAATTCAGAAGTTATAAGGCTCTGACAGACGGACGGACGGACAAGTGCAATTCACTCAAGTAGACTCAGAGACCTTCGCTTCGCTCGGTCAATTAGTACTTGAGTAAGACTATTACATTACTGCTAGCTGAAGTAGTACTAGCTCGTAAGTTATTATTGTAGACACCATCTGTAATATTGAAAAAAAATGTTACAAAATTATCAAAAGTTAAATAGACCCAAAAGCTCTTGAAATCCATATCCATACTTCCATACTAATATTATAAATGCGAAAGTGTTTCTGTCTGTCTGTCTGTCTATCTGTCTGTCTGCTACGCTTTCACGGCCCATCTATTCAACCGATTTTGATCAAATTTGGTACAGGGATAGGTTGTATCCCGGTTGTACCCCATATATGTATACTTTTTATGCCGAAAAATTGAGTTCCCGCGGGATTCAAAAAATCTTAATCCACGCGGACGAAGTCGCGGGAATCATCTAGTAAAGTCATAAATTCAGTAGGTATAACCGATTTTAATTTCGCTACGTTTCCGTTTGGAGCGCTGCCTGTGCGAAAATAAGCTCTAAAACAATGAAGTAAGTATCATTTTACTTTGACGCAATGAGATCGATTGCTTAAGTAGGTACGATCAATCGAATTTGCAATGTAAAAAGTTCTTACATCCTTTCCGGAGCTAATTAAAACATCGCTTCTCCATAATGTTCTCAAAGGCGAGTGAAGTTTGCCAAACAATGTGCCAGTGTGGTGGACTATGGCCTAAACTCTTCTCAGTGTGAGACTGCAACTGATGATGACAGAGAATTGCCGTTGATAACTTACAGAGAGTACAGTTCCTCTGGTGACGTAAAAGACCTGCAGTCCACTCAGGCAGATTTTGGTATAATACACCTGATCCATGAACCGCTGAAACTGAAACCGATGAAGTTTTACAGTCTAGGTTTGAAAATGACATGACTGTTATAAATTGCTGTTGTCTTAACGTGGGAGGTCCAGGGTTCGATCGCCGGCAGAGTCAATTTGGGAATTTATAATTTCTGAATTTATTACTTAATTTGTCTACTTTGAACGCCTCCGTTGACAACTGCATAGGAAAGAACGTATCTCCTTATACTATGATATAGAATTTATAATTTCTGAATTTTCTCTGGTCTGGCCTGGTATAGGAGGCTTCAGCCGTGGCTTATTAGCACTCTACCGGCAAAGACGTGCCGCCAAGCGATTTAGCGTTCCAGTGCGATGCCGTGTAGAAACCGATTAGTGGTATGGGTTATTAATATATTTTTCACCTCTCATGCTCTAAAAAGGTGTCATTATAGCTTAGTGTA
Source organism: Erebia aethiops (assembly GCA_923060345.2). Taxonomy (NCBI): domain Eukaryota; kingdom Metazoa; phylum Arthropoda; class Insecta; order Lepidoptera; family Nymphalidae; genus Erebia; species Erebia aethiops. The sequence continues at coordinate 25,787,026 of OV281084.1, read as the reverse complement.
GGCGGACTAAAATTAGCATTTAGGGTCTAAGGATTAAAGTATGTTTTTTTTTAAATTTTGCCGTACTATCCTCTGCGTATGCGTGATATCCTCATTCGGTTCTTTGATTATGATTCGGTTCCAAAATGTTTAGTCTATGGTTACTATCAACGGCCAAAAAATTTTTGTCTCTTAGTTGAATGTCAATGTTACCCAACGTATCCTACCATTATCCTACAGATCTATGTATATGGTACTACTGTAGTTTTTAAATTCCTTCTTGATAACGATACGGAGAAAAATAAAGTTGGTATTGCGGTATGCCGCGAAATCATAAATTTCACATTTATTTAAATGAATGTTTTATGGATGATAATTAATCCATTTCAAATTTCACAATACATACACAATACGTAATACAAGGTGAAGGCAGGTAAAGTGAATGTGACTATTTATTTGTTAATTGCATGAAGTAAAAATAAAGATCTCATTCCTTATATGAAAATCTAACAGAAAGGCAAAGAAATTTTCTCGCAATCGAAGTGAAAAGTAGAATTTTTATCACGGGACTAAAAGCCATTCTAATCGATTCTATAGCATACCTCGTTACGCTCGGTAAGCTAAACATCTCGTATGAAATTTTCATTTTAGTCCCTTGATGAACAATCTACTATTTATTAAGTAATAATATTATTTAGTTATTGGGTATTAATTTAGCTGCCATATCGCAAACAGGTTAGCCCGCTACCATCATAGACTGCTTCATCACTTACCATTAGGTGAGACCGCAGTCAAGGGCTAACTTGTAGTGGTAAAAACTGTGTTTAGAGGTTCTTGGCGTCCTCATTACGAGCTGGAGTTTCCGGGGCCCCTCATTATGAGCTGAGGGAAGTCACCGGGGGGGTTTTAGTGGGTAGACATTCCACATAATCTTCCCCCCCTCCTAATTAACCGATTTAAAAAAAATCGCCATTTTGTAGCTAAACTGATACCCTAGGATTTTTTTATTTCATTTTTTCTGTCGGTTTTTTTTCCGAAATATCTACAATTTAGAAAACAAACACCTTTTACATTTTTTGAAAATAAAACCTTTTTTTACATTATTCAAAATTGCATAAAAAGTTAGTAGCTGATTTTCAAAATTCAGACGCTCACACGTGTCTCGATAAATTCCTCTACTATTGGTAGATACTAATCATATCTCGATCCTCTCAAAATCAACGGAACTATGGCCAAAACTACGTCTCTACGTCTCTACGGCGATTTGCATCTGATAACCATTTTCAATGGTAATAAAAAAGGGCACACTTACCTGGAAATTATAAGCTGAAGCAGGCAAAGTATGCAGAGCTTTTAAAGGTTCGCGGCTTATTGAGTGGAGATGACTAGCCAGGATCGCCACTGACAGGGCTTTGAACAATCGAAAACTGAATCCACTTAACTTGTGTACAACCACCAAGATGTCTGTGCTGAAATATTTGTAAAAAGATCAAGTTTACAATAATTTTCTGTTCAGAGAACATGTCCAAAATTAGTAACTACCTAGTTAATAATTATTATTTTTTCTTCACATTGCAGCGTAAATTTAGGAAAAACCGACAATCAATCACACTAGATGAATCCATATATCTTTCATCAAAATCTGTTGAACAATTATTTTGTCTGGTGGGAGGCTTCGGCCGTGGCTAGTTACCACCCTACCGGCAAAGACGTGCCGCCAAGCGATTTAGCGTTCCGGTACGATGCCGTGTAGAAACCGAAGGGGTATGGGTTTCATATAACTGCCATGCCCCTAACAGGTTAGCCCGCTACCATCTTAGACTGCATCATCACTTACCATCAGGTGAGATCGCAGACAAGGGCTAGCTTGTAGTGGATAAAAAAAGAAAAAAAAAAAAAAAAAAAAAAAAACAAATAGGCCGTAAAAGTCAGGCGGCAGATAGACACACTTTCGCATTTATAATTTTACTAGATGGTTATTATTTTTTCTATGGTTATTATGGATTTATAAAGTACGGAAGCAAGGATTTTAAGTACATTTAAGTATCCTCTGTTAGTTTTGTAAATATCGCAGCCATCCCATATATAGCCGTCTTTACTAAACGGCGCCTTTCAACTATCAAACGTTTTTGCTCAACGTTTCTGATCCGAACCGCTAAGCTCCCAGCGCACGTGTTTCCTGCCACGTATAACTTAAGTATCTTCAAGGCAAGAAGAGTGAATAGGCATCTTCCAAGCAAGCGCGTTCCAACCTAGACCTCGTCATTGCTTTGCACTAAGCATGATTGTCGTCAAGCGCAAGCCTATCTATCCGCCATATATAGCCATTCAATCAAACAGCTAGGCAAGTGACTTGGATCGATAACGTTTTTAACTACTTGCCTAACCTAGTCAAAGAATGAATGAATGAATGAATATTCTTTTATTGTACACCACAAAGGAAAATATACAATAGTAAACTTAGCTTAAAACAAAGTAAGTATACAATTTGGCGGCCTTATCGCTACACAGCGATCTCTTCCAGGCAACCAATGGTTTAAAAGGACATAGCTACATACAACCGGTAGATGGTGCAGAAATACCAAAATAAATAAAAATGTAATAAAAAATAAAATAATATAAATAATAAAAAAAAAGCAACAAATTATAATACATATATACATATAATCTAAAATAAATAAAACATCAAAGTCATAAATACTACACACATAATATATAAATAAACATACATACATACATATATATATATACTCACAAATAAATAAGAATGAGGGTCAAATGTGGCCCAGAACGAAATCTGAGCACCCTGACTCAATGCAGTCTTGTCTGTCCGACCCCCAGAGTGTTTTATAAATTGCGAAAACAGAAGCGAGCCTACGAGGTTGAGTAGGGCGATGGGGGGAGGTGGAGAGCGAAGCGAGCCGGCGACCTCTGTTAGCGAAACGAAGATACAGAATAAAGAGTCAACGAAGCGAGTCACCTCACCTTTAATAATATGGCCTAGGCATCAGCCAGCCACTTCATTTAATGTCGTATTAAACGACGGCTGAATATCATTCAGGCCGCCAGTTGACCGGCGCCGTTTAGTAAAGAGGCTAGGCTGTTAATTGAGCCGCTAATTATGAAGTTAGTTGACTCCGACATAAATATCACTATTTTAAAGTTTAACTTGAAAAAATGCATAATCCAAAGACAAATCACACGTGTATACTTCTATTTCTAAATATTTCACAAAAAATAATGATAATTAGAAACCTGACTTGAATGCCACAATCAACGTTGTTTAAGTTATCAGAAAATCTCTTCTGATCTCTGAAAAAGAAAAATAATAAGTAAGATATATTTATCATTAATTATTATGGTAACTACACGATGACCGTCTTCGTCTTTGGATTAAGGTTTTGCAAAATCTCGTGAAAGCTCTTTGATTTTCTGAAATAAAAACTAACGGATCGACGTGTTTTGTTGCATAAATATTAAGTTAAAGACTTGGAGAGTACATTAGGCTACTTTTTTTCACAAAACTTAATCTATTTTGATCGAGGAACAATAAGCTACTAATCTATGTGGAACAACGTATAGGTTGCGATATGCACAGCCGAATAAGCGAGCAACTCGCACCGGCCTTGGCCGGATTTTTTTTTTGCTTTTTTGCAGCCAAACAATTTCTATTTATCCATAGTGCTTTCGCCCATAAACTTACCGTATAAAATCGTATATCAGCTTGCAAATAAACACAAGACTGGACAGAAAGGACAAAAAAACGAAAGGGTTTATTTCGTCATCAACAACTTTCACCAATCGCGTCAGACGGGTGTAGTGCGCCTGCACATCGCACCAATTTGTGTTTTGATTACACTGAAATGATAAGTAGTAATAATTATTATAGTCTGATTTTTCCATATAATTAGAAAAAAGATAAAAATGTAACCTGCAATTGCATTTGCATTACAATGCCCTGACCCCCAATTGCATGACAGCGCTATTCCCTAGACTAAGAATTAATTGTTTATTTTATTAAATTATTTAAATTATGATCTCATTTGACCAAATAAAATATTATATTAAATTATTTATTTGACTACATAACTATGTCATGACATGACTCATGACATTCCTTCTATAATAGTTAAAAATTACAAACTAATATTTAAATCAAAATAATTTGTGAGAATTTGACATTATTTTATTAAATTGTAATTAGATAAGTACACATACATATATAGATTATAAAGTAGACTGACTGAAATTGTTAATTTTGTTGTTTGGAAATACTATGTAAAATTGTTGACTTCAACATTAATGTTACCAATTTGCAATGCCCCATGTATATACCTATCAATTTTTTTTTTAATTGAAAATAATACAATAGACCTTAATGCTAGATAGCCTAACCTAATTACTTATATAAATCATGCCCGCGTTGAATGGTGGCAAGAATGCTGGCCGCATTTCCGCGCTGGACAGCCAGGCTGATTCTATGCGCAAAAAATGAGCCAGCCCTTCTGTCACCAGATGAGGCAATTAACCGCGGTGAAATATCTCGTAAAAATTTTTTGGCACTAAGACACATACTATTTAATTTATTTTTGTATGTACATGAATGCAATGAATAAATGAATGAATGAGTAAATAAGTAGTTTATGGCGCGCTTTGTTTGACAGATTAGGATGTTGGGAGTGACGTGTCACGTGACGCTGAACATACGGTTATGATACGAATGAAAATCCTTCCACTAGGCACTCTGGTTCTTCCCATTTGATGGCGATATATATAAATTGTAATTTTTTTTTTTTAGTACACCCAACAGTTTACCATTCATTAACAAAGAAAAATATATTATACAAATTAAACAGAGTTATATGCACTATTGTATACCCATTTAGAGGTTGCCACAGCTTGATATAAAATTTAAATTACACTATAGTTAGGGGAAAATCGAAATAAAAGAAGAACGGAAAATAAAATAAAAATAATTACACGAACAAGAACCAATATTGACGGTGATGAGATCCAGCAAGCTGAGGCAGACAGCTAGACTGGATCTTGTGTATTTACAATAAAATCAAAAATCAAAGACATCTTTTACTCTAAACCTAAAAACTTAAAAACTAAAAATACTAATTACCGTAAGTCGCGATCGAATGCGCAAAAAAACTCTGACGCGGCCTGTTGTACGCTTAGTCTAAGTTTTAATTAGATTGATTGCATTGCAAGTTATAAGACGCGTACATACACAAGATGCGACGCTGCTTCTATTATACTAAATGTATTTAAGCGACAGAACGCAAGATATACAGAAGCGGCGCGGAGCGGGTGCAGCTTTCTTACTTCTGCCGCCACGCCACGCCGCCTCGGCCCACTACCGCCCCACCTCTTGTACGAGTATAATGTCTCGCGCCTGAGAAACAGCTAAGTGATCACTGCCGCCCATGAACATTTGCAGCATCAGAGTAACTGCCAATGCGTTGCCGGGTTTTGAGAAATTTGTTTATCGGCTATAAGGGAACACAGAAAATGGAACTGGTTCCATAACTTGAACGAAAATAACTGAAGTAACGTGAGGTGGGGGAAGGCCAGGTTTCCAGGTTTTTAGGGTTCCGTACCAAAATGGTAAAATGGAACCCTTATGGTGCGACTTTCTCCGTCTGTCCGTCCGTCACACTCGATTATTTCAGTAACTACCGAAGCTATTGACATGAAATTTGGAATAGTTGTGTATATTAGTGGCCTTAAGACACTGGAATAAAAAAAAATTGGAAATTATTTTTGTTCTTATTTAAAAAGGGGGGAAAATTGGAGGGTTGAAATTTAAAAGTGAGATAACTGTATAACGGGGTATCATATGAAAGGGTTTACTTTGTACATTCTAAAACAGATTTTTAATTATTTTTAGTTATGATAGTTTTTGATTTATCGTGGAAAATGTCTAAAAAAATACCGTTCCCCCCCCCTTATCTCCGGAGTTTACCAATCGAAAAATTTGAAATAATTATGGTCAATAGGAATTTACGTATATTTTACAGGAAAACTGTAGCCAATGCTCTAACTAGCATAGTTTTTTTGATATTAACAATAAACCTCTACAAACAAAGTTAGTCTTGCGGTTCATTAACAAAGGTAATTATTTATTAATAATGGTACGGAACCCTTCGTGCGTGAGTCCGACTCGCACTTGCCCGGTTTTTTTTTTTTTGAATGACGTGGCACCTTTGATAAATTGTTCATTTAACAAGTGTTCTAAATATGTCTAAATGTAACAATTTTTTGTTGTCAAAATAAATATAAAATATATGTATATAAATATATATATATGTCACCGTAAGATTGTAAAATCCGTTAGATTGTAATATAACGTTTTTTATCTCGATAGATTATAAACTGTCGACAGATTGTGAACCGTTCAATGTTCTGAGTATTAATTTATGAAATATTTATTGTATTTACGTTTTCTTGTCTCTTTCTTGTACAGTTCGCGCGCGAGTTGAATGCAGAGTAAATGTAAGTGTCACTATACATTTACTCTGCATTCAACTCGCGCGCGAACTATAGGTTAGGTTAGGGTTTTGCGGCCGGGCACTTAGGTTCTATCGGGTTAATATACCTAATAGATTACAGTTTTATGCGTTAAATTGTAAGCAGTATTTTACGGTTCACAATCTGTCGACAGTTTATAATCTATCGAGATTAAAAACGTTATATTACAATCTAACGGTTAGATTGTAATATAACGAAACGTAACGATTGTAATATATATAAATATATTTACGGACGAGCCATGGTTAAAATGTGCTTTGAATTAGCTTTTGTTCGAGTCGATTTCTTTGATGACGAAGAGCTATATACTACTATATGAGAAAAATTTGATCTTACCTTTTTCATTTTTTGTCTCATAAGCCGATTGAAATTTCTGAATCTGAATATTAAATATGAAGTTACAGCTATTATCGCAGCATCAATGAAGCTAAAGATAAACGTTGCTTGTGTCCTTACGATCTAAAAACATACTAATAAATTATATTTATGCGAATGTGTTTGTTTGTTTGTTTGTGCTTCAATCAAGCTGCAACAGAGCAACGGATCGATGTGATTTTTTGCATTGGTATTTTTGAGGACCTGAGAGTGACATAAAGTATTTTTATCCCGGAAAATTAAGGAGATCCCGTGTGAATTTTAAAAAAAAATCTACGCGGCGAAGCTCATCACCATCAGCTAGTTGTCAATAATGTCTAATTGGAAGTCTAGTAGCAGAAAAGTCAAATAAAATATTTATTTCACCGTAAAATTGTAAATACCGTTAGTTTATAATCTATTTTGCGAGATTGTGAATTGTCGATAGATAGTGAACCGTTCAATGTTCTGAGTGACAATTTTTAAAATATTTCTTGGCTCTTTCTTGTAGGTTAGGGTTAGGTATAAACATTCAGGTAGTTGCCCGGCCTGCATCGGGTTAATATACCTAATAGATTACAATCTACCGAAAAATAATGCGTTAAATTGTAATCAGTATGTTACGGATCACAATCTTTCGACACTTTACAATCTCGCGAGATAGATTATAATCTATTATATTATACTATATAGATTATAATATACTTTTTTAGACTATCCGAGATAAGAAGTAGCTTATTTCCTTAATTGGGATGCACCAAGCAAACTATTTCACTACCAAAATTAGCCCTCGACTGCGATCTCACCAAAGGGTGAGAGATGACGCAGTCTAAGATGATAGTTTTTCTTGGTTTTTTTATGAGAATTTCGAATTTTGAATTTTTAAGTTCCGGTATGCTACCATCATATATACAGATAACTAGCCACGGCCGAAGCCTGCCCCCAGGCATAGTTTGATCGTCCGCATGGAATAAGTTTTTTAAATTCCCACGGGAACTCCTCAATTTTCCGGGATAAAAAGTATTCTATGTCACTCTCCAGGTCCTCAGCTATACTCATGCCAAAAATCACGTCAATCCGTTGCTCCGTTGCGGCGTGATTGAAGGACAAACCAGCAAACCAACAAACCAATAAACCAACAAACAAACACACTTTCGCATTTATAATATTAGTATATGATATATCGTTTATACCTGTAACCATGCAGCAGTAACATAATTGTAAGGTAACACATCAAAGTACCATCCGAAGTAATTATTGAAGTATTTTTCAGCAGTCAACTCCTTATTTATCGACTCATAGGTTACGCAAAACTGCATCATACGAACACTAACTATTAAATGTAAGACATAATCCACTGAAAACACAAATTAAATGTATCACACTGTTTTTTAAGGTAAATTTTTATTTGTTTTTAACCATCCAAAATAATATCTTCTTACCCAAAGAAAATAGAGCTAAGTAGACCATTATACGGTTGATGGTCTTAACGACAAGAGAACCATTCTTGAAAGGAGGCAGCTGCTTCTCCAGTCCATCGATTTTGTCCATCATTTTTCTCCAGTTGAAACTTAATCTCACAATGAATATTAAAGCCAAACTGGCAATGCCATGTATTATATAGGCTCCTAATGGAAGAGATAATTTGAAGTTTTTACATACATTTCTATAATACAGAAGATTCCTATAGACACACAACCTTTTTTTAACTCCCTTTCATTAGCTTTGCGTACACAAATGTTTGATGTCGAATTTAATCAACTTCTTTTAGATCGTGTCAATTTGAAACTTTACAAATTAATGCCTTAAACCCCTGGAGTTTGGATTCGTTTGTTTTCTTTTGACTAGTCCCGTTTAGACTTTTTTACAAACCACATAAATTAAACTTGTTTTTCACTCCACTACGAGACTAGTTCGCCTTGTAGTTACTAGGTGACTGCCATCTCACCTGGTAACTCGCAAAATCCTTGTCTCAAAAATAATAAGTAGGTACGGTCGACGATGGGTCGACATCAAAAGTCCAAGAATAAGCAAACTAGATGGCTTGTTATTTACAAAGCCACCCTCAAACTTTATAATATTCATAGTATAGGTTGACATTGTTGACAATTTATGGCAATAATCTAATTAGTATTGAATAGTAATAGTTACCTTATCATAACGTCATTAGGTTTAAACCTAATGTAAATAATGTTATATTAAGGTAAATTTTTAGACAGATTATGTTTGTGTGGCTGTATGATTCACATTGCTTGCACACAGTTTTAGCAGTTAAGCTACACATGGACTTTTAACGTCGACCGTACGTACATAGCAGTAGCGGGATGCAAACCATCCACGCAACATTAGACAAGTTCCATAATTATAATATTGATCATAATAATATACCATCATTCGTATAATACTCGTTTTATGGCTCAATAAACTGAAACGATAAAAAATTCTATCCAAAAAACCGACTACCAACGCCACTGTAAAGTAAAAAATAATTTATAAGTTTTTCCACCCACTACATTTTAAAATAATACGCGCTGAATTGTGAACCTCCTCCTTTTTTGGAAGTCGGTTAAAAACTAACCGTTGTCTAATCGACGAGTAGAAGTTAGGGTATATCGTAATTTCAGTAAAAAGGACCCAATCAATGACGTTACAGATATCACGAAGTACAGGGTGTATGGAGTCAGCCAAGAGCATCTAAAACAAAAGAGTAAAGTATAAGAAATACAGATGGTTCGCCTGATGATAGCAGCGGACCCACCGTACCACGCCTGTACCCCATTGTGGTACGAAACGATACCACCGTTCCAGAAATACAGCGGTGACAACAATAATGAACAAACAACAGTCCGTTCGTTAATGATAATAAACCGAGACATACCTTAGCTATACAGATATTATTTTATCAATCCAATTATTATTGAATTCATTCATTATGTAAGAAATTCTTCACATTGAATGGTACGAATGGATTATGATGATAATCATAATTCATTTATCCAGTCGCGGGCATCACTAGCTGATGCCCGCGACTTCATCCGCGTGGATTGAGGTTTTTTGGTTTCTGCGGGAACTCTCCAGGATAAAAAGCTTATGTGTTATTCTAGACCATATTCTATCCCCGTGAAAATTTCATCCAGATACGTTCAGCGGTTCTTGCGTGATTGAGTAACAAATATCCATCCATCCATCAAAACTTTCACATTTATAATATTAAAATAGTAAGATAAGATCACGTGTTGAATTGAGTGGACATTGGACATTTTGCTATCTTTTGTATTAATTATGTATGTGCACAAAAAAAATACTTACCTAGAAAGCTTGCCATTTCTATTCAACAACCCAGTTATAGGGAAAAAACCAGTCAGTCTCAAGGCAAAGAAAGTTTTTCTTAAGCTGTCGTAGAATCCTTGGAATACGTCTTTATCACTCATTTTGAACTGTATCAATTTATTTCACGGAAAAAACCTAAATAAAAGCGAAGAGAATAAATATTATTTCAGGGGCAATCAGAAAGTAAAAATAACCTACTCAAGTAAGAAAAGATGAAGCATATCCAATTTTGTGGTAAAACTTAAACAATCAAAATAACTAGCGTTTCTAATTTGTTCGTAAAATTAAAGCTTACCCAAAGTGAAGAATTACTTTCACCTGTTCGATCATTACACAGCACCGAAGAAATAACGTCGATGATAAATTACTTCGTTAATCGACAGACTTGGAGGTCAATATTTGGTTTATGTCAATAAATAAACACAAATCAAATTGACATGGACAACATTATAGATAAATGTTAGTGAAATGATTTGATTTATTACTTACTTGCTCAATATATTTTGACGACCTCCGTGGCGCAGTGCCGAGCGCTGTTTTCTTAACGATCGGATGTCCCGGGTTCGATCCCGGCAGGGTCTAATTTGGGAATTCATAATTTCTGAATTTTCCCTAGTCTGGTCTGATGGGAGTCTTCGGCCGTGGCTAGTTGCCACCCTACCGGCAAAGACGTGCCGCCAAGCGATTTAGCGTTTTGGTACGCTGTCGTGTAGAAACAGAAAAGAGGTATGGGTTTAATATAACAGCCATGCCCCTAACAGGTTAGCCTGCTACCATCTTAGACTGCATCACTAACTATCGGTGAGATCGCAGTCAAGGGCTAACTTGTAGTGGGTTAAAAACAGCTTTGGTTAGTCAGATTACCTTTTTTATTGCTTGTAAAGTAACCTTTTTAACCAGATTCCAAAGAAGACGCGTTATTTATTTTTAATAAAGATCTTGCTTTTGCACATTAATTCTCGGTAGAGGCAATTTTCGTTATGAATTCTAAATTGTCTCTGTCATGGTGGTCAGGTTGTGGATAGCTCTATTTCTTCTGAGTATCAAAGTTTAAGAAAGTTATTTTTAAAAGAAATTCGTATAGTTTAAAAAAACCTTATCGGAGGTGACGTTTGATCGATACGAAAAAGATATCTTAGACTCCCAAGACGCGCCTAAGGAAGTTTTACTTTGTAAAACCATGTCACACGAAACTGCTAGATAAGCCTCTAGATTTTTCAGGAGAAATTGGAAGACGTAAGAGAAATTTGAAAATAGGCGACGTAAATCAAACTGTTCCAATATAGTAGGGGAGCCCAAGAAGGAATTTTCGGATTTACTCCAGCGCGGCAGATTAATATAAAGGGGGATTCTTTGGACCCTGTGGATTACCTTCACTATATAATATGAGCCCTTGTTCTTGTGCTTATTGGGTCTGTCTAGGATAGCAGATCAGAATAGTAAATAAATGAAATCGATCATCAGAAAAACTCGAGCGCGTCAGATTAAAGTAGAGTGAGTTAATTATATGCTGAGTTAGAGTTTTTTGAAGTTTATAACTCTCCAACTCCTTTAGGTCTCGCTCAAATCATCAGATTATTTGAATGTACACTTTTTAGCATGTAATTAACTCACTCTATTTTAACCTGACGCGCTCGAGTATTTCTGATGATTGATTTTATTTATTTACTATTCTGATCTGCTGTCCTAGACAGACCCACCAATATACAGGGCTCATATAATATGGTGAAGGTACTGTACAGGGTCCAAAGAATCCCCTTTTATATTAATCTGCCGCGCTGGAGAAAATCCAAAAATCCCCTCTTGGGCTCCTCTACTAATACTTTTAGACAGCTCAATTTAATTTTTAATGAATAGAGATATTTTATATCCAGATCGATCGCGGGGTCAAAGATACTGAAATCCAGGAGATTTAAGGATTTATGGAAAAGTGGACGATCCGAAACTTATTTCAATTATGACGGGATCTATTGGAGATCATAAGAAATAACGTCGATGATAAATTACTTCGTTAATCGACAGACTTGGAGGTCAATATTTGGTTTATGTCAATAAATAAACACAAATCAAATTGACATGGACAACATTATAGATAAATGTTAGTGAAATGATTTGATTTATTACTTACTTGCTCAATATATTTTGACGACCTCCGTGGCGCAGTGCCGAGCGCTGTTTTCTTAACGATCGGAGGTCCCGGGTACGATCCCCGGCAGGGTCAATTTAGGAATTTATAATTTCTGAATTTTCTCTCGTCTGGCCTGGTGGGAGGCTTCGGCCGTGGCTAGTTACCACCCTACCGGAAAGAGTGCCGCCAAGTGAATAAGCGTTTCGATACGATGCCGTGTAGAAGCCGAATAGGACGGTTTAATATAACTGCCATGCCCCTAACAGGTTAGCCCGCTGCCATCTTAGATTGCATCATTACTTACCATCAGGCGAGATTTTTTTTTTATCCAATACAAGTTAGCCCTTGACTGTGCAAGGGCTAACTTGTATTGGATAAAAAAAAAGTTTCAGTCTGGGTCGGGATTGACTGCCATCACCGACATTCGGTCTGATGGAAAAATAAGTGTTGAGTAGAATTTGTGTTTGCAAATTTTGCGGCCAATCGTTGGCATCGTCTAGTCTATACTTTCTGTACTAATTACTATTATTATAAATGCGAAAATTTGGATGGTCCAAATTTTGTTTCGGATGTTTGTTACTCAATCACCCCAGAACGACTGAACGGATGAAATTTAACACAGAGATAGATTATAGTCTGGAATAACACATAGGCTACTATAGGTGTACGATGCCGTGTAGCAACCGATTAGGGGTATGGGTTAATTATAACTGATATGCCCCTAACAGGTTAGCCCGCTACCATCTTAGACTGCATCACTAACCATCAGGTGAGATCGCAGTCAAGGGCTAACTTGTAGTGGATAGAAAACAAAAGTTAAGGAACGTTGACTAAAATATGAGTCATAATTTGAATAGGAAACGGCATTTGGAGATCTGAGTTTAACATTTTCATATTATTATCCTCAATGCGAATCAATCCCTGTTCTTATCAATACCACATTGTGAAAATATAATAATATAATGTAATAATAATAATAATACTAATATCGAAGGGTTGAAATCCATTTATTAGAGTCAGTGAAGGATCGAGGATCCCGCTGAATTATTATCATTAATGATTAAATTATTTAGCAAGAAAAGATTACAATTATTTTGGTATAATCCGAATCCAAACGAAAATATGGTCAAGCATTCTGTATGGTCAAGCATGCAGTAACAAGCGATGCACTGTTTACCTTCCCAACCAAGCAAAATAAAAGTCTTGTGTGGTGGTGAAAACTTTACTGTATTTGCTTAGGAAAATTTTAATTAGGTTGTATGAGATAACTAGAACTTCTGTGTTAAATAAAGCAATAAAAGGTATCAGATGTTTCATTTAATTTTTATTCAACGTAGAGTTTATTCAAGTGTCTCTAGGTATAACTGTACTTAAATTAGTGTGTGTACTGTGTAGGTACTTGAGTGAGACTATACTGGTAGCTGAAGTAGTACTAGCTCGTAAGTGATTATTGTGGACACCATCTGTAATAATAAAAAAATATTGAACAAAAAATGTTACAGAATTATCAAACGTAAAATGGACTCAAAAGGTATTTATTATAAAGTCATAAATTCAGTACAAACGATTTTAATTTAGAAACGTTTCCGTTTTGGCATGTAATGCAACGTGTCGCTGTCTGTAAATGCTTACACGTTGCATTACATGCTTACACGAAATTAAGCTCTAATAAAAAACAATGAAGCAGGGTTGATTTTGCTTTGACGCTAATGTGATCGAATACTCAATTATGATCAATCGAATTTGAATGTTAAAAAGTTCCCACATCCTTTCCGGAGCTAATTATGTTAATTAAATAGCAATTTAAATATCACTTCCTTTGAAGGAAAACATCACAAGGAAACCTGCATACCTGAAAGTTCTCCATAATGTTCTCAAGCCAGTGTGGTGGACTATGATCTAAACCCTTCTCGTTCTTAGAGGAAAACTGATTATAATGGCAGAGGATTACCGTTGATAACTTACAGAGAGTAGAGTTCCTCGAGTGACGTAGAAGACCTGCAGTCCACTCAGGCAGACTTTGGTATAATACACCTGATCCATGAACCGCTGAAACTGAAACCGATGAAGTTTTACAGTCTAGGTCTGAAAAAGGGGGCCCTCATTATGAGGTGGAGGTCCCGGGGCTGAGGTCGGTCACCAAGAGGGTTTAAGTGGGTAGAAATCCCACATAATCTTGTTTCTCTGAAAATGTTTAATATCAATTTTCAAATTAAATTCTTCATATCACTGCGTTACTGAGTTAGGTCGTGGGCCAACGCTTAAAGCCGCATTGTTTCATTATTGTTGACTTTCGTGTTTTAGAATTATAATACTTATTTTAGGAATTCAAGGTACGTGATATCAAACTGTAATTTTGATTAATATTGCTTAAGTATTGATTTACGTGATTGCAGTATGTCCCCTGTAGGAACACATGCATAGTGCGACATGACTCCTGATGCTGAGTCAGTGAGTTGGACTTTGCCGTGGATTTCATTAGGGAAAATCATTAAGTAACTATCTTTTTTTTTTAATTTATTTTACCAAAAAAAGATGCAATAATATTGTAAAAAAATTAAACCTCGCCAACCTGGTGGCCAGTATGTTGGCGTGTTGGCGCTTATAATACAATGAAGTTCGATGCATCATAAAATAAGGACATGCCAGTTTCAGGTATCCATGAGGTTTTTACTCTTCCAAAAACAAAAAGGGTACACTTACCTGGAAATTATAAGCTGAAGCAGGCAAAGTATGCAGAGCCTCTAAAGGTTCGCGGCTTATTGAGTGGAGATGACTAGCCAGGATCGCCACTGACAGGGCTTTGAACAAGCGAAAACTGAATCCAATAAACTTGTGTACACCCACCAAGATGTCTGTGCTGAAATATTTACAAAAAAGTTCAAGTTTACAATAATTTTCCGTTCAGAGAAAATTTCTAGAATTAGTACCTAGTTAAATAATCAGTTTGTACTACTAAACTTTTCTTCCAATTTCAGCGTAATAATAGGACAAACCGACAATCAATCACAATTTTGCATTAATAATAAGAACTAGATGACTCCATATACCAAATTTCATCAAAATCAGTTGAACAAATAGGCCGTGAAAGCGAAGCAGACGGTTCACTAATGTTTCGCAAAAAACATTTAACAAATGATCATTTCACAAAAAACGTTTCAAAAACTAATCATTTCACAAACGTCGTATTCCGCAAACATATATAATTTATAAAAAGATCATTTGACAAATACTCAATTCACAAATAATTTACTTTGCAAACGTGCTGAATGTAAAATTGTCATTTACTAATTTATTATTTCATAAAATAATTCATTCTTCAAATTCATAATTTTACAAAATATTAAAATATAAATTATTATTTGTAAAATAAAACTAACTATAGGTCACCCGCAACGTCGTCCGCGTACAATCTCTGATTTCTTATGAGATTGAGATTTTTTATGATATGAATTCAATATATTATACATATAATATGTTACGGGTAAGGCTAGAAGATGTTGTAAACCTAGGTTTACACGGGTTTACTTAGTTTTGGGTAAAGTTCGAATAATAAGTAAAATAAATTTAATTCAGAATTTACCCATACCTACTCACCTAAATCTACCCAACTCTGGCTGGATAATGTTAGGGATATGGGTTCGCTGCCTCTCTTTCTCCCTCTCACCCCCTCCAAGGCCCGGTCGACGGAGCCCCGCGAAGCGGGGCTCCTTCTTTCTGGGTGGTATAAAAAAGAAATAACCACGAAGAGGATGGCGGGGTCTTTCAGACCTCTTCGTCACCTAAACCATCCGAGTTGGAGTGCCCCCAGTCCCGAGCTCGCTTCGCTCGCTCTTGCATGACTAGGAGTTGTGCCTAAAAAGGAAGTGGAGAAGCTAGGAAAACCACTCGAACTTCGTTTCGTTACGTAGGTCGCCGGTTCGCTTCGCTCGCCCGCTCCTCCCTTCGCTCCACTCGGCCTCGTAGGCTCGCTTCATTCAGGACCTCCTTCGCGAGCTTCTGCCTACGCGCTTTACAAAAACACTCTAGGATAGACAAGACTGCGTAGAGTCTGAGTGCTCAGATTTCGACCCAAGAATGTCGACTTTTTAAAACGGGCTACGCCAGAAGACTCTTACAGTATTTATCAAACAATTCATTTTATCAAAAAAGAAATACGCTTTACGTTGTTTTATTAAATAACACGATTAATAAATCAGTTGTTTGTCAAATTATATTTTATGAAATGATATGAATTGAATTATTTATAGGACCAAAAATTTAACTAACTATTAATATATGATTCATAATTTTGCGAAACGTTGTTTGTGAAATGAAAATTTGTAATTTGTTTTTTATGAAATGATCGGTCATGCAGACATGCAGGCAGATAGACAGACACACTTTCGCATATATAATATTACTAGATGATAATTATGGATACATAAAGAACGGAAGCAAAGATTATACATATACATATAAGTGATTATCCTCTGATAATTTTGTAAATATCGCAGCCATTCTGTAAACAACGTAGCCGTCTTTACTAAACAGCGCCTTTCAAGTATCTAACGTTTTTGATCTACGCAGCGCACGTGTTTCCTGCCACGTATAACTTCATTGTACTATTACCTATTCCATGGTATAACTTAAGTACCTTCAAGTGTACACTTCTTAAGCAAGGCAAAGGTACTTCTTATGAAAGGGATCTTCTAAGCAAGCACGTTCCAACCTAGACCTCATCATTGCATTCCATTTGCACTAAGCATGAGTCGTCAAGCGCAAGCCTATCTATCAGTCACCTTAAGCAAAGGAAACAAAGATGTTCAATTATCCTACGAACGTCTGGATTCACGAGTAGGCATTTTACAGCTGCGGCCCCGAAACTGTTTAACAATCTTCCTACAGAGACATCTAATTTAATTCTATGTGCCCAGCATCCTTCATTAAAGGATAAACTAAAATCAAATATAAAGAAATTTCTCCTAGAATGCTCATCTAAAGAATTTAAATGCCTTTATGATAAGATCTGTTGAAATAAGTTATAATAGTTTTTAAGTTTAATAAATGCTTATATAGATAATTTAAGCTATATGGCTAATGTGAATTACATTCATATCTAAAATAAAATATTTTTGTTCGTCATTCCTACTAAACAGATAGATTTAAAATAATTAAATTATCATGGTTTATTTTGTGAACTTTAGTGATATAACTTCGTCGATCTTTTTGTCAGCCCTAACGCAGACTACGGTCTATTTGGGCTGCAATTTACAAACGCCAGCCTGTGTTTTTAGTCTAGTGCTTTGGTCTGCAAAATTGTAGTGTAATTTTAGTTTTTTTTAAAGGCATTAATTAAATAAATTAAATAAATAAAATAAAATCTATAAATAATATAAAATAAATCTGTAGGGGCCTGAATGATATTCCGCAATGTGACTTGGATCGATAACGAAATAGCTACGTGCCTGGCTTAGTCATTGCATAAAGGTCAAATGTGTCTCAGAACGAAATCAGAGCCCGACATCACCGACCCCGACTCCACGCAGTCTTGGTTTTCCTACCCCTAGACCATGCCCCTAAAGTGTTTTTATAAAACGCGAAGCCAGAAGTGAGTCAGCTGGCGAAGCCCATTTAAATAACTTGATCTTTAACAACGGCCTAAGCATCAGCCATCCAGTTCATTATATGTTGTATGAGACGCTATGGCTCAATATCATTCAGGCCGCTAGTTGGGCGGCGCCGTTTAGTAAAGAGGCTAGGCTGTTAATTAAACGACTAATTATTAAGCTTGTTGGCTGAGAAATAAACATCACTATTTTAAAAAGTTGAATTTGTCGAAAAAATGCATAATCCAAAGACAAATCACACGTGTTTCTAAATATATCACAAAAAATAATGATTATATAAAACCTGATTCGAATGCCACAATCATCGTTGTTTAGGTTGTCAGATAATCTCTTCTGATCTCTGAAAAACAAAAATAGTCACATTTAAAGAGTGAAATAAATATATTTATTATTAATTATTTTGATTACTACACGATGTGCGTCTTCGTCCGCATGGATTAAGGTTTTGTGCAAAATCTCATAAAAGCTCTTTGATTTTCTGAGATAAAAACTAAAGGATCGACGGGTTTTGTTCAAAAGACTCGACATTAGGCTACTTCTTATTCCGGAAAATCGAAAAAGTTCACATGGAATTTTCACAAACCTTGACCAAGGAACAAGAATCGACCAATCTATGTGGTACAACGTGTAGCTTGCAATATGCACTGCCCAATAAGCAAAGAAATTAGCCGATTTTTTTTTGCTTTGTTGCAGCCAAACTTATGGATATTTATGCATAGTGGTTTCGCCCATAAACTTACCGTATAAAATCGTATGTCAACTTGCAAATAAACACAAGACTGGACACAAAGGACAAAAAAATGAAAGGGTTTATTTCGTCATCAACAACTTTCACCAATCGCGTCAGACGGGTGTAGTGCGCCTGCACATCGCACCAGTTTGTGTTTTGATTGCACTGAAATCATAGGTAGTAATATTATAGTCTAGTTTTTCCTTAATTATTATAAAAAAGATAAACAAGTGGTTTATAGCATAAGAGGTGCGCTTTGCATAGCAGATTAGGACGTGACTGACTCGACTGTACTGGATAGAAACTAAAATAATGAAGGAAATATACGTTTAATTCACTATAATCCGCGACAATAGATAAATCTGTGTGGTACAGTGTGTATCCCGCACTTATTATAGCCCGTAATAATCCACACACCACCGAAATCTTCCAAACTACTCTCAACGTACGTTTCACTCCGACACCGGAGCATCTTCAGGGGATGTTGACTCGACTGTAGACTAACAATGATGATATGAGTGAAAACCTAACTATACGCTTAGTCTTAGTTTTTACATTGCAAATTCGATCGATCGTATTGTGTTCGATAATATCAAAGTAAAATGAACCTTCACTTGAGTGATGAATTTGTAACTTCAAATCTAGAGCTTTCGGGTCAATTTTATATATCTTATCTTATCTTACTTCTTACTTCTTACTTCTTATCTTACTAATATTATAAATGCGAAAGTTTGGATGTATGGATGTCGGTATGGATGTATGGATGTATGGATGAATGTTTGTTACTCAATCACGCCCCAACGACTGAACGGATCTGGATGAAATTTGGCACAGAGATAGATTATAGTCTGGAATAACACATAGGCTACTTTTTATCCCGGAAAATTAAAGAGTTCCCGCGGGAACCACAAAACCTCGATCGCGATCGCGAAGTCGCGAGCGTCAGCTAGTCATATAAATAACAAGCAAACGAGCAGGCGGATCAACTGATGCTATGTGATTACCACCGCCCATGAACATTTGCAGCACCTGAGGAACTGCCATTGCGTTACCGGCTTTTGAGAAAATATTTATTTATCCGCCCTTGGAAGAGTCCCTTTGAGCATAAGGGAACACAGAAAATGGAAGCTGGTTCCATGATTTTAACGAAATGACCTGAGATAACGAGAAGTGGAAGAAGACCAGAAATTTATTTCTACCCCCTTCTTCCTCCTTTCTCATTACATTAAAATTTGTTACGCTGAAATACATAAACAGCAATATTTAAGTTACTTATAAGTCTGTTTTTATAGTACTTATAATTTAAAATTATAGTTTTAATAGGTATTTATGGCCGATGCATGGTTAAAAATGGGCTTTGAGTTAGCTATTGTTAGAATCGACCACCAAGATGAAGAGCTATATTTTATGAGAGTAACTTGATCTTACCTTTTTCATTTTTTGTCTCATAAGCCGATTGAAATTTCTGAATCTGAATATTAAATATAAAGTTGCAGCGATTATCACAGCATCAATGAAGCCAAAGATAAACGTTGTTTGTGTCCTTATGATCTAAAATCATACTAATATTATAACAACTAATATTTTATATTTATGCGAAAGTTTTAGTTTGTTCTTCAATCCAGCCGCAACAGAGCAACGGATCGATGTGATTTTTTGCATGGGTATTTATGAGGACCTGGAGAGTCACATACATTTTTTATCCCGGAAAATGAAGAAGTTCTTGTGTGAATTTAAAAAAACTTATTCAACGCGGGCGAAGCTCATTAGCATCAGCTAGTTGACAATAATTTTAATGGAAGTTAATAATAATAATTTTATGTAAATGATAGAGGAGCATGGATTTGATCGCTCCAGCAATGCTGGGGACAGCGGTTACTTATGTACACATTGATATAGTAATTGTAAATGAATTATTTAAAAAGAGCAACCACCGAGTTTCTTGCTGGTTCTTCTCGGTAGGAATGGCATTCCGAACCAGTGGTAGATTCACTTGACGATTCAAAAGTACTTTTAAAAGTTTATTTGAATAAAAAATATTTGATTGAAAGAAGCAGCGTGTTAACTATGTCTATATTTATGAACGAGCCACAGCCAAAGCCTGCCACCAGACAAAGGTTGTGAAAGCAAAGTAGACAGAAGCACCCTTCGTATTTATAAAATTAATATTAATTATACCTGTGACCATGCAGCAGTAACATAATTGTAAGGTATCACATCAAAGTACAATCCGAAGAAATTGTCGAAGTATTGTTCAGCGGTCAACTCCTTATTTATCGTTATGCAAAACTGTACTATACGAACGCTAACTATTAAATGTAAGACATAATCCACTGAAAACACAAATTAAATGTATCACACTGTTTTTAAGGTACATTTTAACTTGTTTTTAACCATCCAAAATAATATCTTCTTACCCAAAGAAAATAGAGCGAAGTAGACCATTATACGGTTGATGGTCTTAACGACAAGAGAACCATTCTTGAAAGGAGGCAGCTGCTTCTCCAGTCCATCAATTTTGTCCATCATTTTTCTCCAGTTGAAACTTAATCTCACAATGAATATTACAGCCAAACTGACAATGCCATGTACTACAAGGCCTCCTAATGGAAGAGATAATTTGAAGTTTTTACATACACTTCTGTAATACATAAGATTCAGATTCAAGATGTATGGCACTAGGCATACGACCTTTTTTTAATTAACTGGTTAGCTTTACGTAGTAATGTAAACAAACAAACCTTGTTCCCCCTTCACCGTTCTACCACAGAACAGCGAGAAATCGTTTGCGTTGGCATATTTATGTGGTTGACGTCCAGTCAGCTCGAACCAAACGGTTCTGCTCTACGTATCTGATTCGAACCGCCAGGATGTGGCATGCCCTTCCAGTGCATGTATTCCCTGCCACGTTTAACTCATGTACCTTCAAGGCATGAGTGAATAGGCATCTTCTAGGCAAGCGCGCTCCAACCTAGACCTCATCATTGCTTTGTATTAAGCGTGATTGTCGTCAAGCGCAAGCCTATCTTGCAATTTAAAAAAATAAGTTTGAAGTCGAATTTAATCAACTTCTAGTACTAAACTAATGTTACTAAATTAAAGTAAATATTTTGATATAGATAAAATGAATTTGATATGAATTTTGAAGTAGATAGTTGTAACTATATAATGTGTATATTTAAAAACTCATCTTTACGTTCATAGACATCAGTACTATCAGTAGACAATTTTTTTATTCCACGTAAGATGGTGCTAACGTCTATTATTTGTAAGCACAAACGAATAAACTCTTACAGAGCGCCATCTATTGACATCATTGTGAAGTTCTGTTAAAAATAGTGAAGCTCATTAAAAATTAAATAATTTCGTTTCCATATAATATTTATCTAATTTTGGTATTTGTTCAAGTACAGGATATAATTCAAATAATTGGTCAAGTTTCAGGCTCAGCCTTTCAGAAAATTGAGAGTTCTGAGGTCAACTTTGGACGTTAGAAAATCTCCACTTTGAAACCCATTTCGTCAATTTTAGGGGAAAAATTTAAAAAAATATATTTTTGGACTATATTCCTAATTATCTTTAAAATGATATACCGCAACCCTATGTAACGCTATAAAAAATATTTTACTTCGCATTCGCTTCTATGAGAGCCCCTCTGAAATAAAGATTTTTATAACTTTTTAAGCCATATTCGGCTGGAAGCCATTGATTTACATATTATATTTAAATTTGAAGTAATTACGTTCAGTAATTCAGAAGTTATAAGGCTCTGCCAGACGGACGGACGGACGGACAAGTGCAAATTCACTCAAGTATGACTCGGAAACCTTCGCTTCGCTTGGTCAATTATTGATGATAATAATATAACATCATTTAACATCGCGATACCAGTACAGACGCATATCGTATAATACTCATTTTATCAATAAACTGAAACTACTGAAACTAACCGTGGTGTATCAATCGACGAGTAGAAGTTATGGTGTATCGCAAATTCAGTAAAAAGAACCCAATCAATGTCGTTACAGATATCACGAAGTACAGGGTGTATGGAGTCAGCCAAGAGCATCTAAAACAAAAGATTTACTCTTTTGTTTACTATACGAAATACAGATGGTTCGCCTGATGATAGCAGCGGACCCACCGTACCACGCCTGTATACCCCATTGTGGTACGAAACGATACCACCGTTCCAGAAATACAGTGGTGACAACAATAATGAACAAACAAAAGTCCGCAGTTTAATGATAATAAACCGAGATATACATTAGCTTACGTTTATTTCGCTTTAAAATTATTTTATTAACCCAATTATTATTAAATTCATTCATTATGTAAAGAATTCTTCATATTAGATGGACATAACACGAATGGATTATGTCCCACGACTAGCTACTACTAATAGCGGATGCTCGCAACTTCATCCGCGTGGATTGAGTTTTTGGTTCCCGTGGGAACTTTTTAATTTTCCGGGATAAAAAGCCTAGCCTATGTGTTATTCCAGACAATATCCCCGTGAAAATTTCATCCTGATACGTTCAGCCGTTCTGGCGTGATTGAGTAACAAACATCCATCCATCCATCCAAACTTTCGCATTTATAATGGATATTTTGCTATCTTTTGTATTAATTGTGTATGTGCACAATAAATAATAATACTTACCTAGAAAGCTTGCTATTTCTATTCATCAACCCAGTTATAGGGAAAACACCAATCAGTCTCAAGGCAAAGAAAGTTTTCCTTAAGCTGTCGTAGAATCCTTGGAATACGTCTTTATCACTCATTTTGAACTGTATAAATTTATTTCACGGAAAAAACCTAAATAAAAGCGAAGAGAATAAATATAATTTCAGGGGCAATCAGAAAGTAAAAATAACCTACTCAAGTAAGAAAAGATGAAGCATATCCAATTTTGTGGTAAAACTTTAACAATCAAAATAACAGGCGTTTCTAATTTATTCGTAAAATTAAAGCTTACCCAAAGTGAAGAATTACTTTCACCTGTTCGATCATTACTCAGCACCGAAGAAATAACGTCGATGATAAATTACTTCGTTAATCGACAGACTTGGAGGTCAATATTTGGTTTATGTCAATAAATAAACACAAATCAAATTGACATGGACAACATCCATACTAATAATATTATAAATGGAAATGTGTGTCTGTCTGTCTGTCTGTCTCTGAATAAGTTCAAAGTTAATGTAAAACGCAAACTCATTAAAAATATTATTACCATGTAAAGGATTACTTAAATGACAAGGAAGCTTGGCAATGATTTGATCTAATGGCTCTGATAGTTCCTTAGTTAGGATTTGTGAAATGGTGATAATGAAAAAAAAAACCCGACTGAGTTTGTTGTGGGCTCTTCTCGGACCAGGGCGCGTTTGGAACCCTCGTAGCTTTGGTTTTAAGATACCGTTACTGATTATCACCATTAGGTATCTTCTATATATATAAAAATGAAACCCGTTTTCCTTTGTCACGGCTGGACCGATTTCACTAATTCTTTTTTTGTTGTATTTGTTATTATTATAGGAGAAGGTTCTTACGGAAAAAAATATTAAGAAAACCTCTCAGAAATATTGAAAAATCTACATTTAATTTTGCATACTAAGGCGGTACGAAGTTCGCCGGGTCAGCTAGTATTTTATAAATAACTAGACGTCAATAAGTGTAGTGTACCTACCTATATTGAATAAACATTATTTGACTTTGAGTTTGACTTTGTCTATCTGTCTGTCTGTCTGTCTGTCTGCTACGCTGTCCCGGCCTATCTTTTCTACCAATTTTGGTGAAATTTGGTATAGAAGTAGGTTGTATCCCGGGGAAGGACATAGGCTACTTTTTATCCAGGAAAATTCAAGAGTTCCCGCGGGAATCAAAAAACCTAAATCCACGCGGACGAAGTCACGGGCATCATCCAGTTATAGATAAATGTTGGTGAAATGAATTGATTTAAATTACTTATTTGCTTAATACAGCTTTGGTTAGTGGGATCACCTTTTTTATTACTTGTTAACTACCTTTTTAACCGAGTTCCAAAGAGGAGGCGCATCTATACTAATATTATAAATGCGAAAGTTTGAATGGATGGATGGATGTTTGTTACTCAATCACGCCTGAACGGCTGAACAGATCTGGATGAAATTTGGCACAGAGATAGATTATAGTCTGGTATAAGACATAGGCTACATTTGATCCCGCGGGAATTGCAAAACCTCAATCCAAGCGGACGAAGTCGCGGGCCGCTAGTAGTTCATATGGGCCGGAGACTGACATAGTATTTTATAGATTGACTAGGTACGATATAACGCAACAATATTTCGCGGTACAATTCTGCGTTATCTGCAAGCCAGGATGATCCACGCTCCAAAATTTCATCCTCGAGGCAACATTGTAGAATATAATATTTTATCGAGAAGCTCGTTCACATTGAAACAGCGTCGCTGGCACGCCAGCGCTAGTTAATCACTCGTCCTGTAACTGTGCCGTCATAACGTGTCAGTTCGGTGCTGTCAGACTTCATAGTGCATTGATTATATTATTATAAATATTATAAATGCGAAAGTGTGTTTGTTTGTTGGTTTGTCCTTCAATCACGCCGCAAAGGACAATGACATAGGTTTCTTTTTATCCCGGAAAATTAAGGAGTTCCCGCGGGAATCAAAAATCCTTGTAGCCTATGTGCTATTCCAGACTATAATTAATCTATCTCTGTGCCAAATTTCATCCAGATCTGTTCAGCCTTTGGGGCGTGATTGAGTAACAAATATCCATCCACACATCTACACATCCATACATCCATACATCTAAACTTTCGCATTTATACTATTAGTATACATATAGATTAGTGAAAAAAAATTAATTATATTTATTTATTTATTTAAAATAATAATAGTTGATAACCATTTATCGAAATATATAATAATAATAATAATAATAGAGTTTTAAGATCATTATGTAAAGAATGGAAATATTACTGTAATAACGTAATAAGCCTTAAGACAAGGATGATTATGACATAGTACGTCGTAACTCGTAACCCACGACTGGCTAGGTTATAGTGATCGGTAGAAATAATACTTTTATGGACTGGATACGTGTCACCAACATTGTCCAGTGACACCATTTGCCAGCGACTGTGGCTGTCGACTGTCAATGTCTTAAATTCTTAATATAAACCTGCTTTTATAAACTGTACTTAGGTTACTTTGTAGGTTTATTGTTAAACATTATCTTGTTTCATTCCCTTACCTGGTGAATTTTGCAGAGGAAATAAATTAAAGTCTCAGAGCCCGTAGGAAATTTAGTAGAAGTGCTAGACAAAATCTAGAAGGATCAGACATCGTTCATCTTCGTGTCCGGCGTGGTAAACTATTTGGAGACGCTGGGACCGATGGCTAGGTAATATATATTTAAATATTTGATATCTCAGTAAATATATAAAACCAAAGTGGGCAGACATGTTTAATAAGTTTCTAAAAATCGCTAGACAAGTACCTACTTGTACTAGTAGAAAAAATACTTTGGAAAAATTAAAACTTAACAGCAACCATAATATCAACATGTGTTACAATCACTCAGGATCTTTTTTAAATATCCATCTATGCCAATTATTTACTAGCAAAAACCTAGCAGTTACTTTTTTTGAGTTTATTGCCTTATACAACTCTTATAATAATTGATTTCCATAATAATATCTACCAGGTTTCCGCTGTTACAAAACACCTCTTAAATATTTCCTACGGGCCCTCGGAACTTTACGTTTAGCAATTTAACCAAACTTCTATAGGTACTTAAACATAGCTTCTATTAGGTGCGCATAAAACTCTACAAGGTTAATAATGTGTCAGAGAAGTAATTCATTTATTTTTCGAAAGAATGAAAAATAAACTTGGTCAAACAAACTTGTTTGATAAATGTTGTGATAAAATGACTAATGAGACGTGAACAACGGTGCCACGAATGTAATATAACATTGCAAATTATCTTTTTCAAATGATTAGGTAAACCGGCGATCTGTGATTACTGGAATCGGCAAGCAAATGTTTAAAATCTAAATGTTGAAATGAACGAAGTCAGACAAAATATAAAGACAGACAGACAGGCGGGTAGGTAGGCTGGCTGGCAGTTCAAGTTTGGCTGGCATTTGTGATTTATCTGAACAGGCGGGCAGGTCAAGCGTTTCGTAAGCGACATTTTTTCCAATAACTGCCTAGGATATGCCCTGCTAATAAAGACTTTAAACATCAATTTCGCAACTTTCAACAACAAGTTTTCACTCTAGAGGCTAACCTCAGGAAGTATCTACCCTGAAATATGCCACTGTGTAAGCCGTAACAGGGTTCTGAGTTTGTTTCAATTTCAATGTCTGTACAACTCTTTTGGTTGGGAACATCTTTAGAACCTTTGAACCTTTAAAGCGTCGCGCAGACTGCAGTCAGTTAGACCGCTTTATAGTTTAACATTACAAAGAACGTTAAGTTATCGCTTTCTGTTTCTCTATGTCTTTGTTTTAGCATCAAAAGCGGTAACAGGGTCGCCCTTTACAAAATAAAATTCCTCACAGAACAGGTGTTTTATCACTGCGAAAGTTTTAAAAAACAACCGTGAATTCTTTTTCCTTTTCTTTTCTTTGAATAGAGATGTTTTGTTTAAAAAACCTTTATACTACACCCGCTCGGAAAGTTCCTACTTTTTCAAAACGAGGTAGAAAGTGCGTCATTGCTACAAACCAAATATGCGGGTGGAAAAAATGTATGAAATTTTTCGGGTTGTGCCATTCGTGATATAGTTCATCCCTGCGCCTCATCATTGTTGTTTGGATCGTTAAGGTGTAGGGGTGATCTATCTCTTTAGGTATGCTTGTTATACAGTGTGGCACAATTAGGAAATAAATGTTTTTGTTTCCTTTTTTCTTTCAAATTTCATTTGTAATGTGCGAGGAGAAAAAGTGTATGAAAATCCATTATTTTGGCGCTGTTTTTTTTTAATTTTAAGTAACATCAACGTCCAGATTAAGATCTGGATGTTAAATTTATAATTAATATTATAAATTAATATTAATCAGGTATGTTCACTGGAATTAAAATTTCACTCCGTTTTCTTATTTTTGATAGTCTGTCAAGTGAGGTGAGAGTGTTTAGGCGTCAAACACGGTTTGCGGTTTTAAAGGTGAATAAAGTTTTCAAATGAGTACGACAAAATTGTGGCGAAATTTGTCGCCAGCTCCCCGACTAATCGCATCGCCCCGCTGCCGCCGTCGCCCCGCCGCCGGTCATTTCGTGCCCGTACATTTCAATGGCATGGACCGATGTCGATATCGATAATCGATATTAATAGTCCATATAGATGTCGATTATCGCTATCGAAGGTGTGTATAACAAGATGTTAAAGTTACGTTAGTTACCGTTGAAAATTAATGAAAGCAAAATAGTTTTGGACATATGGGCCGTGCATAATATGAAGCCTTTACTCAAAAGCAGCGAGGCTTCAGCCTTCAACTAGATTATAGCTGAGCAGTAAATAAAGTTTGTTCCTTTCTTTTCAAGACTCAAGTACCTGTATGTACCGCAACTCAAACAAAAACTCACATTGCGAGCTGAATGTGGAGCTCATTGAATATGTCTTTTAATGTTTAAAAGTTCCTTTGTATTATACTTCTCTATCTGTTCTATTCAATAGGGTTTATTGAAATTCTCTGTTCAAATATTGTTACACTAGCAGATGCCCGCGACTTCGTTCGCGGGAATCGGGACCTGTTACAAATAATGTGGCTCTCTATTGGTACCAGAATTTTCAAAATCGGTTCAGCAGATCCAGAGATTACCCCCTACAACCTCAAAAACTCACAAACTTTACCTCTTTATAATACTACCATGACTTCTGCCACGTGGATGTTTAAAAAACTCCATGGGACAGGACGGGACGAAACGTCAGTGTTGTATCATGTATGGGATACGTACTTCATTAAAAGTGCGCGCTCGGACTTTAATCTGTAATTAACTGTTATACTACGGCTAATTACGGAAAAATATTCGGAAGTATCCGACGTAGATATATTTTTTCATTTGTATTTAATACATGTGTATTTGCCCTAACGCACTAGGTATCTATGTAAACAAGCGTTTAGTAAATAGGCTGGTATTTGTGTAACCTTTTACGAGATGACTTCATAACAAAGTAGCCTCAATTCGCAGAAAGTCGATAATATTACCCTACAAGTTCGGAAGAAAAGTTAGATAACAAGTTTATCCTAACCTTATTCCAATTTTATCCAAAAAGTTCTGTGGCCCGAAATTATCCAAGTTACTGACCCGACCTTGCCCTTTGTACTGCGAAATTTTGATGCAATCAATGAGATTATCGCATTCCTGTTGGCCTAGTGGGAGATTTAAAAAGGCAGCCTGCCGGAATTCAATTGCAATTCCTTCCAGGCAACCTGCTAGAATATAAAAAATATTTCCCTTCTATGTATCCGTATTCTATACTTTAATGCGAAAGTGTATCTGGCTGTCTGCTATGCTTTCATAGGTCATCTTCACAACCAATTTTGATGAAATTTGGTACAGCAAAAGGTTGCATTCTAGGCTGCGTTCTTTTTAAAATCCCGGATCGATTTTGAAAATTCTTTACGTAATCAGCGAGTAACATAGGCTATATTTTATTTTCAAAAAGTTAGAGATTGCGATTATGTGAACTAAGTCGGAAAAAGTCGTCTCTTCTGAGAGCTTAGTGGCGTGCGCTGCAAAAATTGTTATAGTTACACGGAAACAATGTATATTGGAATAATTGTTTCTCTCCTAGAAACAATTTAACGTGCAAGGGAAAATGGCGCGACTGCGTCCGGCGCTCAGACTAAATAGTGCTGGCGGCAGCGACAGGTGTATTCAGTGTATTAAAACCTGCCCACTACCCACTAGCTATATAGACTATTAGGATTATTAGTGCTACCCGTGCAAAGCGAGGGCGGATTGCTAGTTATTTTAATAAAACGGAAAGCCTACTTGTGCACGTCCGTACGCACCTCGAATCTCATTTCATTCCTCAAAGTGTCCATTTGGCTTTCGCTGTAAACGCTATGCGTTTAAAAACCTACTTTACGATTTTCTAATGGCACCCCATTTTAGACGAATTTCGTGACTCTGCATTTCATCTTTAGGTCATTTATATTGTTCTTACTTTTATATTTTGTGTCTATTTTCAATTAGTGCATGTTAAGTAGTTTGTATTTTTACACCTGTAAGAGACAAACATATACGATAGAAGTTTGTAATAAGTAGTAATTATAATATTGTATGAAAGTTGTTGGTGTTAGTGAATAAAAATAAATAAAATAAATGTAGAATATACAATGCACAGAATATACAATGGTAGATGATAAGAATTTCCTTTCGATGGATATGTGTCAGCAGAAATTCTGCTTTGTTGACTGATAACCGCTAGGCTATCACCGCTTCTATGTGAACAAAGCCGAATTTCACTTTTTGCCAATGAGGTACACATTTCGTATAAACGTCCGTGAAGTAGCTTCGCTTCAAAAACTCTCCTCCTCACTCGCGCTTTCGGCGGTAAGACAATTTTCAAGCGGTTTTTACGAGGTACCATAACGTCACGTGAACTGCGACAAATTTCATGACCCTACATTTTGTCACACGGAGAAACTTCGCGCAAAAGTTGCCTCGTTAAATGAATTTATGGCTATTTAAAATTTAAGGTTCAGCCGAGACGTTCCCGTAATAAAGAGAAGGGCATTCCCAATTTTTTATGCAATTTGTACTAATTTTCTTTACAATTTCTACTATTCTTGCAATTTGTTAGTACAACAAAATTAATTTAATATTTATTTAAACTATAACTACAAATTGCTAGAAATAATGTATCAGTGACACTTTAAAACGGCAAATAATCTAGCTTATGAATATAGTGTAGGAAACTTATATTGTCGAATGTGCATATTTTAAATCTTTGCTTTGCATGCTTAAAGAACCTTATTCATGTAGGGCGACTCTGTAGGATTACAATAAGATTAAAATATTATTAGTTAAGATTTTAGGTTCATCATTTTTTTTAACAAAACGCGGTCATACTATAACAACTAAGTAACTATTAAGTAAGGCATTGTATTTGACGTAGAGCTACAAAATGAGCGCCAAATATTATCCGCTCAACCACGATTGGGTGTTTAATGGTATTTAAGTGATTTAAACTTATCTGAATAAAGATAAATTATTCATATACTAGCAACGACCTCAATTTACATAGACGGGCCCTGTCAAACAAAGAATGTGGGCGATTTTTAGCAACGCCATCAACGCCATCTAGTCTGAAAAGCGGGAACTTGCTTGCAATATCCGCCATTGCTGAATGACAGCTTGAAAACGTATATGACTCGGTCATAGATTAGTACAGATACGCTTGTTGAAAATAATACCTACATCAGTGTACTCTCTGAGGTAAACGATAAATGATAGTATGATGTTGTTATTTTTACCACTTTTGTTACAACTTTCCTGTAAAACTATTGGACCGATTATAATGCGGTTTTTTGCATTAGATATGTATAGCTTGTGAGAAGGTTCTTAGATATATTTTAAGGTCAAAGTCCACTGAATGGGGAGTTGCAGTACGTCGTGGGTTTTTTAAATTTTAATATTTTTTAGTTATTGATACTGAAGTTTTGTCAAAAATTGACAGAAATAAAATCATTTTTAAGGTTGCGTACCAAAATGATAAGGAAACAACCCTTGTGGCGCGACATGTCCGTCCGTCACACTTTGCATAATTCAGTAACTACTAATGCTAAAAACTTGTAATTTAGTGTAGTTAAAAATTTAATTCACGTCAATAATAAATTTTATCATATTATTATTATAATAATATTAAATTAAATTTAAATAGAGTTTAATTTTTAATATTAATGCCTATTGTACGGTCTGCCCGTCTCTAATCTTGATTGCATTTTTTTATCGTACTGGGCTGACTATTCTACGGCTGGAACCCAAAGCCCAAAGTTTTTACTAACTGGCCAGTTAGTAAAAAAAAAATCATACAGTTTGCCGCGGAAGTTAAATGATTGCGTAATGGATAAAAATATTAAAAAGGAAGATTAAATAACGTTTTTTTGGAAATGTATGATTGTGAATTGAAACACTTACCTATAAATAAAAATTATACAGTGCCAAACTAATTAAACTTTAGATGTTAACTTAATAATAACAAATTATCTGCACGACGAGCGATCGTGACAGCGCTACGACGGGAACAAATACAGATGCGGAACGCGTTCCGCATCTCGGCGGCCCGGCGTTTTTCTATGAAAGGGCCCATCTAGTACTTACATATATATCGATGTATACTAGTGGTTCGCCCCGAACTGAGACCTCGCGGCGCCATCTATTGACATAAATGTGAAGTTCTGTTAAAAATACTGAAGCTCATTAAAACTTAAATCTGAAAATCAATATCCCCATCATAAATGAGATGCCTAATATTTACACGTAATTATTATTTACTCAACCAACTAGGTGGTCTGACCAACTGAGGAAGTCAAAAGCATCGAAATTCATACCTTAGTGAGAATAGCTACCAGCAGAAGCCAGTGGAAACAAATAATTCGTACGAGAGTACAATCTAGCCAGGACCACGATCATCAGCAATGAAGGAACGAGTAATTACCCATTAAACAACATTAAAATGTTTCCATTATTATTACGTCTTAAAACTCCCCATTTTGATTGAAATTGAATTAATTCATAAACAGAAACGGAAAGCCACTCCTCGAATAAGTGGAATTGTTTGACAACTTGTTTGTTACTAGAGAGACAGAGGCTATGGAATAATTTATTAGGGCTCGAGTGGGAAGACTAATAGATATTGTTTAAGATTTCGTACATATATTTTTAGCATTCTATTTTATAACAAAATTCCACAACCTATCTTAAACTTGCCTTTACACAAATTTAAGAAGTCCATTAAAATTATGCTCCTGAAAAAGGCTTATTATACTGTTGAAGATTACGTAAATGACAAAGGAGCATGGATTTGACTCGCTCCAGCAATGCTAAGGACAGCTGTTACTTATGTATTTTACAAATTAATGAAATTGTAAATTATTATTTTTCTTCAAAAGAGCAACCGCCGAGTTTCTTGCTGGTTCTTGGTAGGAATGGAATTCCGAACCAGTGGTAGATTCACTTGACGATTCAAAAGTACTTGTAAAAGTTTATTTGAATAAAAATCATTTTGAATTTGAATTTTGAATTTTATCAATATTGTAGTTATACCAATTATAGCTTTAATAAATGCCTGTTAATGTTACAACTTAAATTAGTATAGGAGTCTGTTTTGTTTATCATCCCTGAGATGCTTAGATATAATTTATTTTACCCAAATAGGTACAAAATATTTTTCATGTAAATTATTAGAACCCTTTTCGAAAAACAACATAATTTATATAGCGCGTCTAAATTATTGTTCTAAATCACTATTGATTTTTATAAGAAACTTAAGCTTGTCTTAAATTATTTTTAAAAACAAACTTTTCTAAAAACAAACTAAATTCAATACGGAGAACGCTCCGTATTGAATTTAGTATAACGTCATTTTATTTTTCTTATTCATCATATTATATTTCATATTCTCAGCAAACTCTCTTAATTAATACCCATAAACATGGAGATGCATAAAAAACAACTAGACCACCAACTTTAGTAGTCCGCCATATTGGATTTAGAATGACGTCATTTAGCTAACCATGCATCCAAACATGCATGCCAAATTTCACCTCAATCGGTCGGGGATAAATGTTTTTAAAATTCAGTTGCAAGATTTGACCTAAACAAACCTACAAACATTCCAAGTTAAATAAAGGCTTGTAAAAATAAATAACAACCAGTTTTGAAGCGCTATCGCGCGCTTCTGGTTGTAAAGAAAGCCAAACTTATGGTTGATTTTCCTATATTTCGCAGTTTATTAATTTCAAAATTTCCAATTATTTTCCTATTATTAGATCACTACGGTCACCTCAGTGGCTGTTGAATTCAAAACATAATTAATATATTATACGAAATAATTGTGAAAGTCACGAAAACCAAAAATGATTTTTCTTTAAAAAGAAGCACCCAAGCACGCTGATTTAATTCCCTTGCTAAGGTAGTAAAAAAGATTTTGTACAACCAATTATTGAAATAAATCCGGACCTTCAGTAACTCACGAAGTATAATCATTCAATTTGTCTTTCCCATCGTTGCGAAGGATCGAATTTATATAAAATTAAATGAAGTTTATTGGAGAGGAAAATTGATATATTATTTTCCTTGTAAGTCGTTTTCAGACTTTATTAAGGTGTTTATGAAACTTCTCGTTTATGTAATTTATAGATTGTTCCGAATGATAAAATTCGCCCCCGTGGATTTAGGTGTTTGGAACCTTCTCTGTTCTTCTTCTTCCCGGTTCTTCATTCCGAATCAGCGATAGATTCCCTCGCTTCAAAAGCAATTGTAAAAGCTTATTTGAATAAAAAAGCATTTGATTTGGTTTGATTTCAAAAATCGTGAATCCATAGCAGACAGGTGGACAGACACACTTTCGCATTTATAGTATTAATAAACTATGGATAGACCTAACTTGTAGACTTTCTAGCGGCTATCTTAGTGGGGTAATTTCAAGACAAAACGAAGTGCTACTACAGAATTGGCAAGCCAACGCTTAAGCAATACTTATGCAATATTACTTAAAATGACAGTTTGATGTCACGTACCTTGACGTTCCTAAAATAATGATTATAATTCGAAAATACGAAAGTCAACAATAATGAAACAATATGGCAGTATGGCCCCAGGTGCTACGCACTTTCCGTAGCACAGCAATTCTACACTATTCTAAACATTTGAATGCCTCGTTGCTACGTTGGTCTAGTGTTTAGCATATTCGACTGCGGCCGACGAGGTCCCAGGTTCAACTCCCGGTTCGGTATTATTATTCTAAAAATAGTATCTACGCTTGTCAGACCAGCTAAGTACCAGTCTGTAGAAATTCTATGCGTATTTCGAAACGTCATGCAGCTAAAAGAAAAGTCCTGGGCCTAACCCTAGACTATGAAAATAAATAGGATATAAAGTGAAAACAAACAAATTTTCTTTGAAAATAATTTTTATTCTACGTACAGTAAAATATTGAGATTACTAATAGAAAGTCTTACACCAAACATCTAAACATCTAATACTGATTATTCCATTAAAAATTTCTGAAAGATCTCTATACTATATTTACATGTTACACAATATTAATCTTCTAGACGCTCTGATTTATCACTTCCTTAGGCAGGCGCCGTTTATCTAAGAATTTCAAAGTATTTAAGTACAATAACTTAATATCAACTAAACTACCAAAATGTTTTGAATTTCTAATATACCTATAGTCTAAACGTACAACAAATTTGGCACTAAAGTTTTGGTAGGTACAATTATATACAAACAAAAAAAAACTTTTGAAAGACCCTAGGCCCAATTGTCTAAGCAAATCGTAACCATTTGACAGCTTAAAAAGAACTCGAACTGTTTAAGCCCCTGTGCAGCGTAAAAGGGGGTTTTAAAAGCATTGTTTTTTTACAAATTATTTCAGCATTTTTTGCGACATGCGCTTGCTCGATCGCACCCCCACGCACCTGTGTTTTGATCTCGTGAGCTCACAGCGCCTTAAGGAGTTCATATTATATGCTTTTTGACGTGCCGGCATCTATATACTCTTTAAACAGGTCGAATTATCCGTTTGACAAACGATTACGATTACGATTTCCTTACACAATCGGAGGCCCTATCTTCATTAAAAGGAACTTAAACTCGCGAGCAAAATATCTGGATCAATTATTGAAAAATAAAAATATCCAGACGATCCGGATTTTAATCGTAAAATTTTAGTAAGTGGTTATACTAATATATACATGAATTTACAGCCGTTAATAACTTAAAATATTATTGCTGAATAATTTCGGAGCTAATATTTACAACAAGAATAATAACAATATCTAAAGCTGGGTATTCACTATTTGAGAGATTGATTTGATATATTTTTTATTTAAAGGCCAAGTCATGCAAGTTACTACCCAGCCTAGTACTGGAAGATTATATCTTCGTCATAGTTCTATCCTACTATATAATTATTAATTATTTATTTTAATAATTCGTGTTGCATTTCGATTGCATATCTAACAACAGACTTTGGATTTGATTCAAAATAGTATTATTAATTTAACGAGACATTCTCTATTTACAATACATATTCAATTATATAGTTTTGGTTCCAACATATGACCACACATCAAGAGGGTTTTTTAAACGTCACTCGGATTTTCATTTACACATTACTAAAATATACTAGAAAATCATCATAACAGATTAAAACATAACATGGATTTAACATTGACTGCGAACATCAGCAGTACTTATTAAATTAATATCATGAAAATCATACTTTACAACTGTTTTATCCTCCTGAAATAGTCAACACAATGCCAAACTAACTTCGTAAGTTAAAATAACTAGTCTTGAAATTTATTTCATTCAATATCGCATTTTAAAGTCGCCTAGCTGTGGTTCCATAAGAGCTGTCTCTGTTTCTTGCGCCAGCGGTGTAGTGGTGGGCATAGCTGAAGGGCGCAACGATATCGCGAGGGGTAAGGCAGATCTAGCGCAGAGCTGGGACGCGCCGCGCGTCGAGCCGACAGATCTGTAGCGAGTGCAGCGTCCTCTTCTGAAAACGAAACAACATTTTATTTCTCTTGTTGCAAAAATATCACGGTCACAGGCTACTGGTCCAGTAAAGCAATTATTGCCTGCATTTGATTATAGCAGCATTTTTTTTTGAAGTGAAAACTTCTTATGGCGTGTTGAGCACTTTTTGGTAGGGGTTAAACTTGTGCATTCGCGTGACCGTCACCGACATGCTCGCGTTGTTACGAAAACAAAAGGTCTTAAGTAATAAAAATATTGTTCAGGACACTGATAGCCGTGGGTGAAATGAAAAGCATTAAACCCCGAACGTATGAGCATTTATTAAGACCACTATGCGGACATTATACACAGTCATAGGGTATCAAGTCATACCGCGAGGCATTGACCGACAGCGACATCTAGTTTACATAAAAACAACTTTTATTTTTATTCTACATACAGGAATTTCTTTAGAATCTTGAACATACCGCCAGCCAAGGACTAAGTAGTCCTTCAATATAAGATACTACTACTAAAAACAGTTTTGACAATTGGGTGACTACACACCAATTACCAACAATAGAAAGGAAACTAAACAAATGACACATTGTTAACGATGGTTAGATAAGTTATTATCTACAATATACATAAAAATATGAGCTGGAATAGGCCAAATTTAAAGATTTTTATATAATAAACTTATTTTGAAAGACTTATAAAATAGGAACATACAAACATTATTAAACTAAAACGACAAAAACAAAATGGAATCATTTGAAAATGACATAAGTACTTGGTAGAGTTACAGAGAAGGGCTAGAATCTTGAAGTTGGACATTGAATTACCTTTGTACTTTAACTCTTTGTAACGAAGTGTGACGACACACGTATTTTATCTTGCCTGAGATATAGTATGGATTCTGCTAACTTGTAACAAGGCCACTCAAGGTAAGTTGTCCTCTTGCACTTAACTCATGATTCTGTTTTTACCACTGAAGCTCAATATTCCATTTGGTTTGTTTCGTATAATTATGGTCAGCTTTAAATTTAATACTTCCGAGAGAAATAAGTTGCCGTGGACCCTACATTTTTCTCTTTTTTTTTTTTTTTTTTTTTAAAGTATTAACTTTAACCAGATTATTTATTTTAACCAGATATCGTTAATAACGTTTCTCTGATTTGCAATAATCCGCTTTTATCCAGAAAGAGGTAAAGGGCGATTGATTTGTTCTTTTTAGGATTTGATTTCCGTCCTAAGAAGATTTTCATTTTCTGAATGAATGTCTACGACCTACGTTTAATGCCTTTGGATACAGCTTTAAATGTAACTTTTCTATTTCTTATGTTTTTGTAATAATTTTAGTTTCAGGTGCAGATGATTCGTCGAGCAGTTTCACCGTGTCCTCGAGTGCATCGGACCGGTCGTTCCAGGTAAGTTTTATTATTTTTTGCTGTCACTTTTTCCTTTCCTTCCCTATCCTTTAACGTATTTTCTTTTAATACTCCTAATAATTCTTTCCGACTCCTAACTCTTTTTTGTGGTATGAAACTTCTCTTTATAAATATAGACTTTAAGTGTTCATAATTTTCAGTTTCAGATTGGCAACTGAGGATAAAGTCTTCCCAGTAATAATCTAGCGTGAGCCATCCTAAATTCGTTACGATCTGCTTTAGAGTATTGACAGCTAAGTAATGGGCCCATGATGTGACATACGACATTCTTAATAATTTATAATCTTTTATTTCAGAATCGCTATTATCTCGCCGCACCATTGGCTTACAAATTTTGAAGATGTGTGTAATAAGCAATATGGCATGTAGATACCAGCACATGATTCAGGGCCAAATGGTTTTACTGAGCGACACCTTAGACGTACTTAATTTGGTTTTAGTTGTTTCGGCCTTATCTCCAAATATCCGTGAGTTAGCATCGTGGCGAATTGGCACTTCGACAACGTAACTATAAGACTGGTCTCCGCTCGTACCTGCTATTTTGTTATCACCTGCTTGTCTTTCAGCATTGGAAACCCTTTTCTCCATCCTGTTACGATCTGATTTAAGCGTGACATGCATATTCATAATTCTGTTGTGACATTGGTGTTTTACGTTTTCATTGAAATCTACCTGACCCGACAGTATCCATCCGAGGTAAGTATCTTGTGCAATTAATGATCCATTGGATTGTTTAATCAACCCTTGTTTCAGAATTCTGCCATATACTTCGGCACCCAACAAAAGGTCGATCTTATTGGGAACATTATACTGGGGATCAGCTAGTCCAACTTGATTTAAATCTGCCCATTGTGGCAGAACTAATTTCTGTTCTGGAAAGACCGAGGTGATCTGCTTTAATACATGAGCCTTAATTTTAAGTTTAAAAAATGGATCATGAAGTGACTGCATGTTTAACATCACTACATGCTTAGAAATAATGTTACTGTGACTTCCACCTAAACTTGAAACGTAGATTTTTTCAGTAATCTTATCTAATCCTAAAAGTTGAACAGTTGTTTCTGAAATAAAAGACGCTTGCGATCCTTGGTCTAGGAGAGCTCTTAGTTCATGAGAACGGCTGCTTTGAGATTCAACATTTACTAAAGCAGTGGGCAATAAGGTTTGGCTATGCATTTGCCTCTTGGCAAAATGGGATGTAATATGATTGGCTTCATACGTCGGATTATTTTCTAATTCAGTATTTTGGGTTTGTTCATCATCAGGGTTAGTCTCTGTTGCCTCTGTGGCAATTGCGACGGTATACAAAGGGGGTTTTCTATGGAGGAGAGTGTGGTGACGCTTATTACAAATACGGCAAGTTGTAGGTACACGGCAGGTTTTTTCTGTGTGATTAGGGCCTAAGCAGTTCCAGCAAAGTCCTAATGACTTCACTAGTTCTTGTCGACAGGTCACATCTTCTTGGATAAATTTACTACATGAGAATAGTCGATGATTTTCAGTGCAGTGAGGACAAGTTACGTCTGGAATAGCATGCAATGATTTTGAAATACTAGAGGTAAACTTAGGTTTAGTTTTAACAGGTTCAACAAATTCTAAAGCTCGGAAGCGGCATTCTAAAAATTCTTTTAAATGTGTAAAGGTCGGCAACTCTTCACCCAAACTATTCACATGTAATTCCCACTGTTTACGCGTCTCAGTATCCAACTTCAAGCTTACGATATAGATAATCAGTATATCCCAAGAATCTACCTTAATACCTAAATTAGACAACTCGTGCAGACAGTCAGATGTGGTATCTAGGAGGTCCTTGAGACCGTTAGAGCATTCATTCGTCATTGGTCGTTGATTGAATAACCGTTTAAGGATGCAATTTGACATAAACCGCTTATTGTTATACCTATTCTGCAATAAGTTCCAACATTTTGTATAATTAGCCTGAGTTATGGGAATATGCTTTATTAACTGTTCCGCTTCTCCTTTGAGTTGAGTTTTCAAATAATGTAAACGTTGGACGTCATCTAAAGTAGCGTTATTATGTATCAAAGAGATAAAAAGATCTTTAAATGACGACCACTCTGCATAGTTACCACTAAACACAGGTATAGATATTTTCGGCAACCGCACAAGAGAATCCTTAGCCGCGTTAACTGAGAAAGCATCAAGGTTTGTACTAACTCTAGTTGTTGAGCTCAATAGCGTCGTCAACTCACTCTTATAGACTAAGTAACTTTCGTAACCTAAGTTGAAGATATCACTTTTAAAGTAACCATTTTTGTCCAATTCCTCACTCTCATAACAGGAAATGATGCTCTCATGTTTGTTAGAAAATCGTTTGATTGTCTCCTCTATTCCTTCCAATCTTGCCGTGACGTATGATTCTGTTATTCGTTC
Organism: Erebia aethiops; assembly: GCA_923060345.2. Taxonomy (NCBI): domain Eukaryota; kingdom Metazoa; phylum Arthropoda; class Insecta; order Lepidoptera; family Nymphalidae; genus Erebia; species Erebia aethiops. Next base: position 25,746,799 of record OV281084.1, on the reverse strand, counting down.
CTTAGGGGATTTTTTAAAATTGTTTCTAGCTCTTTCTATTTGATTTTTCAAATCTTGCATTACTCTTAAATCAGCTTCCATTTTAACTCCTTTTAATTTTACTATTGATAATCAAAATTTTCTGAAATGTTACGAAGTTCAAATTTTTTTTCCAAGTGTTAACTTAGTTGAAATTTTCTAAGTCCAAATTTTATTCTATGTGTTTTCAACTCTTCACAAATCTTACAAGTCTCAATATTTTTCAAGTGTTGGATTTTTTCTTTTTAAAATTGTACTAAGTCCAAAAATTTTTCTAAGTTTTTGAAACGTTAAATATCAAGGTAAATTTGGACATAGGTTCCCCGTCTGGTCGTTTTTCAACGAATTTTTCTAAGTCCTAGCTAACACTTTTGCAAATTTTACAAGTCTACAAATGATGCATTAATTTTCTAAGTTTTTCTCTCACTGTTAATAGAGTTTAAATTTGCGTACTCACAGTTCTGTTGCACCTTACCACTTCACATATTACGAAGTTCCCGCTTGTTGTCTTTTGGAGCTGCTGTTGTCAGGAATGGCCACCAGGTGGCGCCACTGGATCTTGTGTCACCTTTCTTGAAGACGTCAGTTGTCAATGCTATTTATGACTGTCAACTTCACAACTTGACACTGACAGCTGTCACTGCGTTTATTTTGACACTTGATAATATTCACCACAAACTGAATTATTACTCTCTTTAAATTATTATAAAAGACAATGTACCAATATTGGTCAAAAAACGCTCCGACTTTGAAGGACCTTGTTCAGGACACTGATAGCCGTGGGTGAAATGAAAAGCATTAAACCCCGAACGTATGAGCATTTATTAAGACCACTATGCGGACATTATACACAGTCATAGGGTATCAAGTCATACCGCGAGGCATTGACCGACAGCGACATCTAGTTTACATAAAAACAACTTTTATTTTTATTCTACATACAGGAATTTCTTTAGAATCTTGAACAAATATACTACATTCGTAATTAAACTTTAATGCTTTAGTTTTAAGGTTTGTATTTGTTTCTTTTTAAATATTATAATTATTAAAAAATTAAAAATAAAAATTATTAAAAAAAATATTTAAATATTCGTTTTCACTTCTACCAGCAGTCTCCATGACTGGCATTTTTTTTTAAATTGCGAGATAAGTTTCAAATCAGGTCTAGGTTGGAGCGCGCTGGCCTAGAGATGGCTGGAGAGAGATGCAGTCCAAGATGGTACTTGTTCGGGGTATGGCAATTATACTAAACCCATACTTCTAATCGGTTTCTACGTGGCATCGTACTGGAACGACGTATAGTCTAGGAAACGGGGCGGTTCGTTGTATGGAGCCCCCGCATTAAATCCTCAGTCGTTGAAACTTGGCAGGGTTGTATTATGGCATGAAACAAAACGTATACAAAAATATCCCAAAAAAACCATGCGGAAGTTAGGTACCTATTTATACCTAAAACTTAATATTTAATGACTGAATATTTTCTCGATTCCTTTTTAAAATAATAGTAGGTAGTATATTTACACTCAAAACCCAAATATCAGAAGAAATAATCATGCAGAACATCGATATTTAAACCGATTTTAGTATCGAATTTAAACTAGCGCTTACGCGATAGTGTAGCTTCCTGCTTTAAAAATTGGGTATACCTAGCATAAAAGAACCTTACTTCCTTTCTGTTTTTTTATTGGATATTTTATAATAGATATACGTTCAACTACTTTATCATACTGTAAAGTTTCGGCGCCTGAGAAATTAATGTTGGGGTCCGCTACTAGTATGTCTTTACCGGTGGAATGGTAACTGTAGTATATTGTCTGTGGTATTTTCACTTATGTTTTTAGATTGAGTCTGTGACCTTAAGACTCTGTAAGATATACTCTTTGGTTATAACAATTAATAAAATTTGCTAACGTGTCATCATAAAGGATAAATGTTTTAATAAATTTACTTCTGCCACAAGTTTCGGTGTTTAATTTATAACAGTAACTAGGCACGGCCATCGAATCCGGTCCCTCCAACTATAAGATCACCTCACACAGCGCTCACCTCTGCACCATGGAGTTCATCAAAATGATAGGTTATTGGGATTTGGGTTAGATATTTATCGGAAATCATACTTCATACTAATATTATAAATGCGAAAGTGTGTTGGTTTGTCCTTCAATCACGCCGCAACAATGCAACGGATCGACGTGATTCTTGGCATGGGTATAGTTGAGGACCTAGAGAATGACACTTCTTTTTATCCCGGAAAATTAGGAGTTCCCGCGGGAATAAAAAAAACTTAAACCATGCGGACGAAGTCGCGGACATCAGTTAGTGGGATATAAATGTAAACATAATTTGTATCCTATATATAACTTCGTTCACGTAACTATCACTTGTGCTGTTCGAGATACGACAAAGTCCACGTCACTAAGAACAGTTACCGAGTTTCGAATACATTATAACTTGAGCTCTCAGCAGTCAAATACAATATTAACTTAGTCTTGTATTAATAGCCGTTGGTACATTGTTTCGAGCTATACCTAAGTGCAATAATAACTTAATTTGACGAGTTTACGTATAGTACATTTAACGGATACAGACATCGAAATAGAATGAGTACTACTAAAATTATACATCAATGGATACAGAGCTTAGTATCCGACGAGCATAGGCTACTTTTAATCCCTTACTTAAAAATTTCCCAAGAAAACCTAAATCCACGGAAAATCAGAGTTCCCACGGTTCCCGTATAAACAAAAACGAACGAACGAACGAAGACGAAGTCTTCTAGTTAATTCCAAAAGTATAAGTCACTATAGAATGGCTTCAAAGTATTTTCCATTGAATGTAAAATATTTTGAAGAAGATTAATTTAAGCCAATGCTAACTAATAACTGCAGCATTGGCTTAAAATATTTAATCCCAGTTGTACATTTAAATTTGAAATGAGTCTATTATCGTCTGGCATGAAACGGTGTCTGACCCTTTGAGAATAATTCAGCGTGTGGTTAATGGTGCGACAAAGTTCAAATTGAAGGTAAACAAGCTAATTTTGTTATTACCTTGGACCTAAATGAAAACCTTCGGTACCTCAACGGTCAGCGCATTTAAATAATTTTCGCTGTACACTCTAGACACTCTTTAGGTCTGTGGTTTTGAAAAGCAGGAGTCAATCGATAACCGAACCCGCGCCGGACGATCGACACGTAGAGTAGATAATTGGGTAGGTATTTGACTATTAGTCAAACTAATTATTTTTTAGTAATTATTAGATACTAGCTATTACCCGCGGCTTCGCTCGCGTGGCTCAAGGGAACAATAAATGAGTTTTTGTTAGAAAACTGTATTTAAATTAAGAATGCAAGAGGATGCCACGGAGAAGAATACTGAGACGTTCAGTATCGACGTATTTCATCGAAAGGTCTTGCCTTTCGATGAAATACGTCTTGCTAGGTTTTTCATGCACGAAAAATGAAAAATATTCGAAAAAATATTCACGATAGCTATTACCCGCGGCATCGCTCGCGTGGCTCAAGGGTCCAATAAATGAGTTTTTGTTAGAAAACTGTATTTAAATTAAGTATGCAAGAGGATGCCATGGAGAAGAATACTGAGACGTTCAGTATCGACGTATTTCATCGAAAGGCAAGAGCTAGGTTTTTCATGAACGAAAAATGAAAAATATTCGAAAAAATATTCACGATATCTACGAAAGAAAACACAATGCTATAGGTTACCCGTTATACAGATTCCTGATTATACAAACGATGTCGCATAGTTGCAGCAGCATGTAACCGATTAGTCTATCGGACACTACTGGAACAATTACATTACGCCGCAAAGGAGAAGGGAGGAGTATATTTAGTCAGTGGACAGTTATGGACACAGGGCAGAGCATTATTTTAACACGCTACTGTAAACAACATGCTATCCTGTGGGATCTATTAGATTTTCCGGGACATAAAGTAGCCTATGTTACTTTCCAAGATCTAGACTATACCTACTATCAGACTGTGTGAAAGTCTCCGGGAAACTGTTTGTTTTCCCGAAGTAAATAGTAGCCTATGTCACTCTCCAGGTCCTCAAATATACCCATGCGAAAATCACGTCGATCCGTTGCGCTATTGCCGCCTTATTGAAGAACAAACGTGAGAAAAATAGCATACTATCCCACAGGAACTTTTTTTTTATTTTTTTATTGTGAGATAGGCTTGCGCTTGACGACAATCATGCTTAGTGCAAAGCAATGATGAGGTCTAGGTTGGAACGCGCTTGCCTAGAAGATGCCTATTCACTCTTGCCTTGAAGGTACCTAAGATATACGTATATAACTGTTTGTTTTTCCGGGATAAAAAGTGGCCTATGTCACTTTCCAGGTATTCAAATATACCCATGCAAAAAATGACGTCGATCCGTTGCGCCGTTGCCGCCTAATTGAAGAAGAAATGCGAGAAATAGAGCATACTATCCCACAGGAGCTGTTATTTTTCCGGGATAAAAAGTAGCCTATGTCTCTCTCCAGTTCCTCAATTATACCCATGTAAAAAATCATATCGATCCGGTGTGCCGTTGCCGCCTTATTGAAGAACAAATGCGAGAAAAAGAGCATACTATCCCACAGGAGCTGTTAGTTTTTCCGGGATAAAAAGTAGCCGATGTCACTCTACAGTTCCTCAATCATACCCATGTAAATAATCAGGTCGATCCGGTGTGCCGTTGCCGCCTAATTGAAGAAAAATGCGAGAAAAAGAGCGTGCTATCCCACAGGAGCTGTTAGTTTTTCCAGGATAAAAAGTGGCCTATGTCACTCTCCAGTTTCTCAATTATACCCATGCAAAACATCACGTCGATCCGGTGTGCCGTTGCCGCCTAATTGAAGAGAAATGTGAGAAAAAGAGCATCCTATCCCACAGGAACTATTTGTTTTTCCGGGATAAAAAGTAGCCTATGTCACTCTCCACTTCCTCAATTATACCCATGCAAAACATCACGTCGATCCGGTGTGCCGTTGCCGCCTAATTGAAGAAAAATGTGAGAAAAAGAGCATCCTATCCCACAGGAACTATTTGTTTTTCCGGGATAAAAAGTAGCCTATGTCACTCTCCAAGTCCTCAAATATACCCATGCAAAAAATCACGTCGATCCGTTGCGCCGTTGAATCTTGATTGAAGGACAAACCAACAAACCAACAAACCAACAAACCAATAAACCAACAAACCAACAAACCAACAAACAAACTGACTTTCGCATTTATAATATTAGTATGGATATGGATGTAAAAAATCACGTCGATCCGGTGTGCGGCGCCGCCTAATTGAAGAACAAATGCGAGAAAGAGAGCATACTATCCCACAGGAGCTGTTAGTTTTTCCGGGATAAAAAGTAGCCGATGTCACTCTACAGTTCCTCAATCATACCCATGTAAATAATCACGTCGATCCGGTGTGCCGTTGCCGCCTAATTGAAGAAAAATGAGAGAAAAAGAGCGTGCTATCCCACAGGAGCTGTAAGTTTTTCCAGGATAAAAAGTGGCCTATGTCACTCTCCAGTTTCTCAATTATACCCATGCAAAACATCACGTCGATCCGGTGTGCCGTTGCCGCTTATTGAAGAAAAATGTGAGAAAAAGAGCATCCTATCCCACAGGAACTATTTATTTTTCCGGGATAAAAAGTAACCTATGTCACTCTCCACTTCCTCAATTATACCCATGCAAAACATCACGTCGATCCGGTGTGCCGTTGCCGCCTAATTGAAGAAAAATGTGAGAAAAAGAGCATCCTATCCCACAGGAACTATTTGTTTTTCCGGGATAAAAAGTAGCCTATGTCACTCTCCAAGTCCTCAAATATACCCATGCAAAAAATCACGTCGATCCGTTGCGCCCTTGAAGCGTGATTGAAGGACAAACCAACAAACCAACAAACCAACAAACAAACTGACTTTCGCATTTATAATATAAGTATGGATGTCAGTCTCCAGTTCCTCAATTATACCCATGTAAAAAATCACGTCGATCCGGTGTGCCGTTGCCGCCTAATTGATGAACAAATGCGAGAATAAGAGCATACTATCCCACAGGAGCTGTTAGTTTTTCCGGGATAAAAAGTAGCCTATGTCACTCCAGTTCCTCAATTATACCCATGTAAAAAATCACTTCTATCCGGTGTGCCGTTGCCGCCTAATTGAAGAAAAATGCGAGAAAAAGAGCATCCTATTCCACAGGAACTGTTTGTTTTTCCGGGATAAAAAGTAGCCTATGTCACTCTACAGTTCTTCAATTATACCCATGTAAAAAATCACTTCTATCCGGTGTGCCGTTGCCGCCTAATTGAAGAAAAATGCGAGAAAAAGAGCATCCTATTCCACAGGAACTGTTTGTTTTTCCGGGATAAAAAGTAGCCTATGTCACTCTCCAGGTCCTCAAATATACCCATGCAAAAAATCACGTCGATCCGTTGTGCCGTTGAAGCGTGATTGAAGGACAAACCAACAAACCAACAAACCAACAAACCAACAAACCAACAAACAAACTGACTTTCGCATTTATAATATTAGTATGGATAGGATCTCCCAAAAGTTGTAATATCCACGTTCCCTCTTATTTTTATGTTGAAAAACCATTTTAAACTATCAATTAAAGTAAAAAAATGCGATGAACTTTGATGAAGTTACAATTCAAATAATATACTTAACTTTAACTTAATAATAATTTCTTGATAGTTAACATGCGCTAATTTTGTAAATGCTGTGTACACTTTTAATTGATATACATATCAGTGAATGTGTCACTTTTTTTTATGTTATAATTTGTGTGTTGAATATGTATATTGTAAGTGAACTTATTAAAAATAAATAAAATTCTGTATTTCATACAATATCCCTGGATACGAAGACGCGTGCTTGACGTTTGAAAAAAGTTGCTGATTTGACTAGTTGTCAAATACCCAAATATACCGTCTTACCAATTATTTTATTATTATAATTTATTTATGAAATATTTTTTTACCTGCTGCAATGGCATCGCAAGAGCCTGAGGAACGCTGCTCTGAATGTTCTGTTGAAGATGGTGTAGATGATAGGGTTGATGGTGGAAGACACGTAGCCCAACCAAAGGCAGATGTCCACAACGTGCTCTGTAACAAAGGGAATTTTACTGACTGTTCAGAGATATTTTATATATGCGGTTGCGGTGAGACTCGTACTGACTACTGACATTGGACTGCGAGGTATCTACAACCTAAAATATATTCGACAAATTCGTAGCGATTCCTTTTCTTGTATCTATAAAAATTGGGGACTCACTACCATCCCTATTTTTATATTGCAGTTTTATATGACGTCTCTACAATTAGGATTATAATTCTGAAACAAAATCGTTAACAAAATTAAAATAATACTGCTAATAAGCCTCCTAGAATGACTTTCCGGCTTCCGTTACCCTCGCCAGCTATAACACTGAATCTACTTCATACTATCAAGCCTTTGTCTATAGTTTTAACCTTAGGATGGTAACAGGGGTGCCTTAACACCCCACGCGAACAATCACGCGGCGATTAACTGAAAATTATTCGCTGTCTCACTCTAGCATTTCGTGTATTCTTTTGTCTTACCGTGAGTCATCACTCATCAGTAGCCAGTGCGCGGGAGAAGTGGCAATACGTCAATTTCATTCTGCAGTTATGTGTGGGGTGTTGCGTCACCCCTGTTACTATTGACGTAAATATTTTCTTTTGTTACTGTATTTTTTTAACTTATTTTCAGTTCATTATGGCGTTCCGTAATGATGAAGAGCTTGAGCGGTACTTAAATAATATGGCTGAGGATGATGAGAGTGAAACAGAGCCATTAGAGTCGGAGGAGGCTTCTGAAAATGAAGATAACGTCTCCGTACATTCAGAACAAGACGACATTGTTTCCGGCTCAGACGAAGAGATCAACCCCGAAACACATAATCCAGTTATAATTGAAGACTACAATGCGACAAAGGGAGGCGTCGATACCTTTGACAAAATGATGCACAATTACACGACTGCGAGGGGTACTCGACGCTGGCCTCTTAGGTTTTTCTTCTTCTTTGGTATGTTAGATCAAGCAGGGATCAACTCTATGATTCTCTATCTAGAAACTAAACATCCGAACATGCCAGCTTATAAATTTAGAAAGGATTTCCTAAACAAACTAGCATTGCAACTAGCCGAGCCGCACATGAGACGACGCTTGGAGTCAAATTTACCTCGGCAACTATCGGGAAATATAAGGGCCATTCTAAATATCCCCGAAGACGTTCCAACAAGTGAACCCCCCGCCAAATTGCAAAAGCAAGCTCGATGTGCATTGTGTCCTCGGAAGAATGACAAAAAAGTGAAGATTTTTTGTTCAAAATGCAAAAGACCTGCATGCCCTGAACATCGTAAGGAATTTTGTCTCAATTGTGTTTAAGTTGCCAAAACTATTTTTTTTTAATCCAATTTCATTTAATACCTGATTGATTTCAAGAAAAGTGTTCTTTTAGTTTGTTTCAAAAATAAAAAGTTTTATTTTTCACTAAACAAAAGTTTTTTATTCATTTTATTACCATGGGGTGACGTGGCACCCCTGTTACAATGCGTGTTCTTTTAAATTATGTTACCATTCTACGGTTAATAATTAAAAAAAATAACTTTCTGATTAGGGCCGTATTAAATCTTTGTCTCTCAAGCACTCTTAATGATACGAAGCTTCATGCGACGACAGTCGTCACTTGTATTCGGAATACAGTAGAAACGTTTACATTTAAAGCATGATGTCTGTTCTAGACAAACGTGTAACATCTCTTATCTAGGCTTGAACAACTAAGGGTTATTTTATTGAGACGCGGCGCGTTTCGCGTCATGTAGTGTGTGCGTCAACATCATTTCAACCCCGGCTCACTACTGAGCACGAGTCGACTCTTGGAATGAGAAGGGTCCACCACACTGGCCAAATGCGGATTGGCAGACATACAGTTTTACGCACGACGTTTTGCTTTACGGAATGAAGAAAGTGATATTTAATTTTTTTAAATGCACATAGCTCCGAAAAGTAAAAGGTGGATGCCCGAGGATCAAAACGGCGACCCCGTCGGAGGTCAGGAGAGGTCGGGTGTCTAAACCACTTAGCTATCACCCTGAAGCTCTTATATAACTTATCTGAGCGCGATGACAGCGACGCTAGTCTAGTATCTATGAAAAATCAAATAAGAACAAAAACTAAACAGGCATAAAAATGTGTTCCAATTTTGGCCATCGGGGCAGATAAGTTTGTTACACGGTCAGATTAAAGAGTTGACAGTATGACGCATTGCACTACGTGACGTGAAACGCGCCGCGTCTCCATAAACCAGTTCTTAACCGTATTTATATGATTTATGCTTACGATTATTACTTCAATAGAAAGTTCCCGCGACTCTTGTCCTTGACCTTATTATCCTTGTACCCTAAGTACTGTCAAAATCTTAATAGGAGCCGTATTGTTTAACTGAACGACCATTCTGTTAACGACTTTGGATTCTTTCCAAAGCAAAGCTGTATAACAACCCGCCCGCGACTTCATCCGCGTGGATTGAGGTTGGTTTCCGCGAGAACTCTTTAATTTTTCGGGATAAAAAGCCTTTGTGCTATTCCAGATATAATCTATGTCTGTGCCTTTCATCCAGATCCGTTAAAAAAGTTCTGGCGCGATTGAGTAACAAACATCCTTTCATCCAAACTTTCGCATTTATAATATAACGTAAAGATTGGTATATTATGTTAAATGTTAATATAGTAGATTATACAATTTTTATCTCATAGTAAGTCTCAAGTAATAAGTTGAACAAAAATAACAATGTAATGATCTAAATGATTCAACGAAAGCGTGCAAAATCGGCTCAATCACGATAGCGCTGTCGAAATAATAATGATTTATCCAATTTATAGCTTTGCAAAATAAATTTGGAAGTTTGAGGAAAATTCGACGAAGACTTTCGAGTTTACGAAGGCATTAAAACTTGTAATACAACAGTTAAATTATCATTTTAGGCGGGCGGCGAAATCCGAAAGAAAAATTTCGCTGAAACACAATTTAACAACTTTGATTCGCATCTCTGAAACAGATATCAGATTATATGATGTTCTTACTCGAATTACAATTTGTCTTTTTTAATATTCATATTATTTGGCTTCTCATTGCCCGGAAAAATGTCGTCTCGTAACTTTTAATTGTGTATTGTTTTTTTTAAAACAAAAAGTTCTTGATTACGGAGCTCTTCAAATAAAGCGGGGCAGATAAAGAAATTTCTCAAAAGTCGGCAACGCATTGGAGGTTCTGGTGCTACAAATGTTCATGGGCTGCGGTAATGACTTAACATCAAGTGACACGCCTCCTCGTTTGTTCGCTAAAAAAAATTATTTTTATATTAAAAAAAAACCGCCTTCAAAAACTAAATAGCAAAAAATAATTGGATATATTTACATAATATTATTATTTCTACCCACTATGTTGAAGTCGGGCGGGTATAACAAAGATAAGCAAAGTTGAACCAAGGCTCGCCCGACTTGCTTTTTAGTTTTTGAAGGCGGTTTTTTTTTATTTAAAAATAATTTTATTGTTTGCTTTTTAGTGCTGTAAATATAAAACAAAAAAAAAAAACAAAAATAGGTTCTCGAAAGGTAGACAGACCTGTACCTAATAACTATCTGGGTTCGTGTCCTTATAAAATTTAAGTTCCTTTGATTTCCCCAGGATTCCATCATCAGACCTAATGACCATGGGACCACCTGGAAAGTATACCCTTTCAAAAAAAAAAGAATTTTCCAAATCGGTCCAGGCGTCTTCGAGTAATCGGGGAACATCTGTCTTCGAAGATCTTCATCAGATCTTCACCAAATTTATATGGGACCACCTTTGAAGTATACCCTTTCAAACAAAAAAAGAATTTTCAAAATCGGTCCAGGCGTCTTCGAGTAATCGGGGAACATCTTATCTTACTTATAATATTATAAATGCGAAAGTTTGGATGTATGGATGTCGGTATGGATGTTTGTTACTCAATCACGCCCCAACAGCTGAACTGATCTGGATGAAATTTGGCACAGAGATAGATTATAGTCTGGAATAGCACATAGGCTACTTTTTATCCCGGAAAATTAAAGAGTTCCCGCGGGAACCACAAAACCTCGATCCACGCGTACGAAGTCGCGGGCATCAGCTAGTAGTTACATAAAAAAAAAAAAAGATTCCGACGAATTGAGAACCTCCTCCTTTTTTTGAAGTCGGTTAAAAAGATAATGAAGAAGAAACGTGAACATAAACAATATGTGTATGTACCTACACAAATAAATAGATTTTTTTTTAAGAATTACATACATGATATAGAAAAATGCATGTAGGACCAATACCGATACGATATATATATACCTAAGGAGAGTGGTAGTAAGAGGCTGGATGAGGAAGGCTGAGGACCGCTTGTCCTCACTAGGAAAAGTCTAGGGAAGGGAAGGTCCAATAGTAGACGTCCAAGGGCCGATGATGATGGATCTTACCTGGTACTATACAAGCAGGGCACGAAGCAAACAGTATATTCAGGAGGAAGAACGGGGCCCAGCACAGCACGAATGTGAAGAAGACCAGACCGAGGACTTTGGTGGCTTTCTGTTCATTCGCCACAGCGTTGGCTGATAGAGACCTGTCCTTCTTGCGATTGGCTAGAAATCTGAAACAAGGTGATAGGTATTAAAAAAATATGGATTTAATGTGAGCACTATACTACAATATTATTGTAACTATATTTTAAGTTTCCTTGTATTTTGTTTCTTTTGTGTTTTTGTAGTGTACATTAAAGTATATACAAACATAATACTAATGACAGACTAAAACCAACAGTAAATATAACAACTCTATGATTAAAATTAAATAATTATTCATTATATATTAAAAATAAGTGAAAGTGACCATGAAGTCTAAAAAGCACTTTAATCTAATCAGGAAACTTTTTTATTAAACCCATAAAGGTTTCTACACGGCATCTAACCGGGTCCAATTCCCTTGGTGGTCGGCTAATAACAGCTAGTCACTGTCGAAGCCTTCCATCAGAACTGACCGGAACCGATTATTTTATAACTTAATTTTAATCTTTATGACTAAAGTTTATTTTAATAAATTTATGAGTTATAGTCATAGAAAAAATAAATATAGTCCAACTAGCTGATGCCCGCGACTACGTCCTCGTGGCTTAAGTTTATTTTATTCCCGCGGGAACTCCTTAATTTTTCAGGATAAAAGTAGCATATGACAGTCTCCAGGTCCTCAACTATACCCATGCCAAAAATCACGTCGATCCTTTGCTCCATTCCGACGTGATTGAAGGACAAACCAACAAACAAACTTTATAACGCAACACTGTAGACGCCCTCTGCCACACTGGGGAGGACATATTATGATATTAAAACACATAATTTTATTAGCCCTGCTATTGGCATTCAAATTTTTCCTGGCATCGAACCCTAGATCTCCCAGCTGCGAGCACAGCGCTCACCACTGCGCTTGGAATGTCGTCAAACTTATAACAAGGAATCAAGGTTAAAAAAAATATATTTGTTTATTTCAGACCCCAATAAGTTCATAAAATAAAATTTGCTTATTTCAAACCCTCAATAAGATAAGGTCAGGGTTAAAATATAATCCCAATTGTTTCTTGTCTGAGTTTCACGGTAAATATAACATCTTGAGTCTCAGTTATGTCCACCGAGAGACCAATAAATGTTAACGTTAATTTGTTTTTACCCCAGTAATTGTTTCAAAGGGTTAATGCCCAAACGGCAGTTTAGTTCACAAAATTTTACCGCATTAAGTGAAAAATGTGACAGAAAATGTTAATTTTCAAGAATTTAACGACCGAATGCAAACTGGGTTATTACAGACTTTACAATTTTAAACACCAGTTGTACAAGTCAGTCTCTTTAGGAAATTCTACCAAGAGAGATAATGTAGGTACTGTAGTGAAAATCTATTGTTTAATACGATGACAGTAACCTAGTTAGGAATATCTGAACCTGAGCTAATTTCTAAAAGCCCCTAATTTTTACCCGGCTGAGTTTGTTGTGGGCTCTTCTTAGACCAGGGCGCGTTTGGAACCCTCGTATCTTTAGTTTTAAGATACCGTAGTTAATTATCACGATCAGTTCTTATACCTACTTTGTAAGCATGACGTTCAGAAGGTGTACTTTGTAGGCACCTATTTTGAATAAATATGTTTTTAATTGAATTGAAAATTACGAAAAACACAAATCTGTTTTAGCACTCTCCACGAAAACAAAAGATGCCTGGAAGGAAATGCAATTTTAAAGCAATGCTATTTTAAAAGTCAAAGCACTCAGGCAGTGATTGCTGGGGAGACGCGGGTTTAAATTCCGTTGGATTCGCAATTTTGTAATCCAAATCCGGCTGACTAGCGATTAAAAATGAGCCCCAGACATAGAGGTGAACTTTACTGTTCCAGAAATACAAATGCGAGATGTCATGGCGCGAGGCACGGCGCAGCGCGGCACGTTGCAGCACCGCCAGCAAGTATTCTTTGTATGTGGTTGTATGGAGCTGTGCCCACTTCGCGGCACGGAGATGCACTGCGCAACGCGGCCCCGTACAAACTCATACAAATAATATTTATTGCTACGTGCCGCGACGCTCCGTGCATCTTAAGTGGGCAAGGCCTTTAAAATCGTAATATTATGTATAATATTATGGTGAGATTCCACCAGTTTGCGGCACAAATGTTTCTCTCGGTGGAAATCTGTTCGAGATGAAAATGTTCATGCACAAAATATTATATGCCCAACGTGTATATGGCAAATGTATATGACGTGCTATTATGTACAACAAACGTGTTTCACACGATTACGGTGGAATCGTAACCATTGCATTATGGTCACAAAATTTGCCAAGAATCCTAATAAAACACCATAATATCAAGGATCAAAAATTCGTAACCAAATAACATCTAGAAATATGCCAATCCAGAGGGCATATTCCAAAACTCGTCATAATATTGCCATCGCTGAATGATTATAGACTAGCTAATGCCCGCGACCGTGACCGCAAGGTTTCAGCTTTTTTTTATGTCCGAGGGGTCTCCTCAATTTTCCGGGATAAAAAACCCGGATATAAAAATAGCCTATGTCACTCTCCAGGTCCTCAACTATATTTATGCCAAAAATCATGTCAATTCGTTGCTCCGTTGCGGCGTGATTGAAGGATAAATCAACAAACAAACACTTTCGCGTTTTTAATATTAGTATGAAGTATGATATGATATAAAATTGGGTATTTGACAACTAGTCAAATCAGCAACTTTTTTTCAAACGTCAAAACGCGTGCTTAGTATGGACTTTGTATGAAATTTTAAGTTATGACGTCATCCAAGTTCGACGCACTTTTTTTACTTTAATCGATAGTTTAAAATGGTTATTCAAAATAAAACTATCAGGGGACGTGGATATTACGACTTTTGGGAGATCCTTTATTTAATAATCACTATAAAATAATTTATTTCACTAGTAGTCAAATACCCAATTGTATATGCAACTAATTAGAAAGTCATCAGGGAACTACGACGGTATTCTCTCATGAATATTATTGTGAAAGTTATACAACTGCTCCTCTCGAACAGAATGCACGGTAACCACGGAATTAGGCTGCCTGGCCATTCATTTCGCTTAATTAGAAATGGCTGCTTGCTAGTTGCCAGCTTTCAGCGCGAAATTTCGAGTTAAACATGTATGAAAACATTAATAACAGCTTTTCGTTAGTCAAAAGCTATTCGGTATATAAAGTTTTTTCGTTAAATTCGTCCGTAGTTACCGGCAGGCCACTTTGCTTATGTTTGCTCTAACAGCTCGCCCAACTTGCGACAATGCAGCGTGCTACAAAATGGAAACACTAATTTTGCATTACTACCAATTATACTCGTAGTCCCAGAAACTTATCTGACGCGGTGACAGCGTCGCTAGTTCATATGAAAAAAAAAATTGTGTGTGTCAGCTCTGACGCACGACTGGAGTTTACTCTTTACTAACGATTATATTATTATGATTTTATGTAAGGTAAATTAGGGTAAATGGACGCATTTTTTATATTACTAAAAACATGCTGGATATATTTATTTATATTAATTATATTCATCAACATACGTTTTACACGTGCAGCCTGTGAGGGCATACAACGACCTGCGGGTCCAATATAATAACGGATTCAGAGTACTGTTGGGGTTGCCCCGATTCTCCAGTGCGTCACTGATGTTTGCTGAAGCTCATACAGATGACTTCTATAATAGCATTATGAGAAAAAGAGCAGCATCAGTGATGGGCAGGATGCGGGGAGTACCAACGGTATTCTGAATACACTTGTAGAAAGATTTGAAAATCCTTTTGTGAGGATTCATGCACATGCATTCCCAGTGTTTCACAAATGGTAGATATTATATTAATTAACACCACTAACATAGTTCTAAGTTTTTTCTTTTACTAACATAACTAACATTAAGTAACGTTTAGTAGATTAAGTAGGTATAGATAATGGATGTCATGTCTGTGAATAAAGATATTAATATTATATTATTATTATAGTGATGGAAACATAAACAAGTGTTACCATGGAAACAGAAAGTCAATAACGTAACGGAGAAAGTATGATTTTACTCCCCATAAATTTTCATACCCCGGGCTTATTTATATGAAAATTTTAAAGGTGGTAAACTCCAACAATAAAATTTATAAAAACTTAACAGGCATAAAAATTAGTTCCAATTTTGGCCACCGGGACAGATAAGTTTGACGAACTGTACAAACATGTATTTACGTAGACGTAACGTAACATAATTTTAGACGTTTATAGAATCGTTTTTCGTTTCTTTTAGCAATTAGGCTTTGTTAACCTCACCATGTCTAATGAAGCGAAATGCTCTGTGTAGGAAAAGTAATTTTAGATAACGTAATCTCGGCCAGTCATGTTTTTTGCTTATTCTTGTCACACGCCTGAATGTCTTTTTTGCTATATTCTATTAAAGCTGACCTTCTACGTACGTCCCTTTGCGAAATCATTGCGCCTTTCTTGATGGAATAAGAACAAGACGGGGATTTGTAACAAAACCCTAAAGGGCATAAACACAGTAGGATTAGTGACAGTTTAATAGGTTTAAGACTCGTTATACGTATCTGGTTGGTTGGGGTTTGAGTGGCCACTTTGTAACAGACTAAACGAATTACCTATCTAATAACCTCAAATAGGTACAAAGCATTTGGAGCTGCCAGTGGCAGTTTCAATGGTTTCTGCCTCGCTTTCCGTGTCTCAACGGCTAAACTAGTTGGGGTTTGAATGGTTACATAACGGCTACGTCTGGAGCAGCCTGAATAAGTGAACTGTGTTCTCACCTCAAAGACAATGCATTTGGAGCTGGCAGTGTCAGCTTCAATGGTTTCAGCCTGGCTCTCCGTGTCTCGGCGACTATGCTTGGTGGGGTTTGAGTGGCCACATCACGGCCTCGCCTGGAACAGATGGCACTCTTTCCGTTGCCACATCCGTTCATATAGCTTAGCTGTGGGTGGGAGACGCTCATGCCGATTTTGTTGCGCTGGGCCCTGGGGAGAAATGAATCGCTTAATGACTGAAGACTTGGTATCTTAACGCCGCCCTTTGACAAAAGTTCTGATGCCTTATAAGTGCACGGCCTGGGTAGAACTCTGGACTACTGCGACAGTCTAAGACGATACGTTATTTTATCTTATTAGTCGTTCAACGGAAGCGTCTAGATAGAGCAACGCTGTGGGGTGACAGGGATGTGACGGAGGAAATTGGGAGAATTTTCAGTACAAAATTCTGTCTCTCAAATGGTGATATTTGTATTCCGTTTCCTGATAAACGCTGAACGCAACAAAAGCTAAAATAATGTAAAAGTTAAAAGTTACTCAATTAAAAAACTATTTCCTTATCTTTTCCTGCAATTGATATTGCGACTTAGCTTAATTACGTCTCATAACCAAGTCTGGCACCGAAAGCAGGTTTCTGTAGCGTAAATAACACGCTATTTACTGAGTTGTTTAATTAAACCATTATTAAAACATCGTTTTGCCGGGAGTGTAACGTTTAGAGTGACAGGTTGATTTAAGGCTTTATATTAACTGGTTGACTACCTCGTTGGTCTAGTGGTTAGCATGTTTGACTGCGGCCGACGAGGTCCCAGGTTCGAGTCCCGGGTCGGGCCATAAATAAGGTTTTTCCGTCTAGAAATTCTCAGCACTAGCCCGGAGTTAGGAAGTTGGCGGTGTTTCACCCCCGTGCCGTCAGTACTATTATATTATTCTGTGCCCGTGCCTTGGAGAGCACGTTAAGCCGTCGATCGCAGTTATTTTCACTAACATGATAATAGTCGTTAAAGCCCGCCAACCCGCATTTTAGCAGCGTGCTTGAAGCTCTAATTCCCTCTCTCCTATCTGAGTGGAGGCCTCTCTCCTATCTGAGTGGAGGCCTGTGCCCAGCAGTGGGACGTTAATGGGCTGTAGTGGCGTTAACTGGCAGTAACATCGCGATGATGATGGCCTTGTGGTTTAGGCATCCGCTTGTATTCAGGTAAAGGTTCGATCCTCGGGCGGGCAGATTTTCGAAGTTGGCCAGCGTGGTTGATTATAGCCAAAAGCTTCTCCTAGTGAGAGTCTCGTGCTCAGCGCTAGTGCAATATAATAGAATAGCAGTAACAAAATTCCACAACCTTTTATAAACTTTCTTTTACACAAGTTTAAGAAATCCATTAAAAGAATGCTTCTGAAAAAAAGCTTATTATACTGTTGAAGATTATGTAAATGATAAAATGGATCATGGATTTGACTCACTCCAGCAATGCTGAGGACAGCGGTTACTTATTGTATCTACATATTGATGAAATTGTAAACAATTTTTTTCAAAGAAACAACCACCGAGTTTCTTGCTGGTTCTTCTCCGTGGGAATGTCATTCCGAACAAGTGGTAGATTCACTCGACGATTCAAAAGCGCTTGTAAAAGTTTATTTGAATACAAACGTTTGAAGTTGAATTTGAGTTCTACGCAGATTTATATGCCCAAAAGTGAAAGGGTGGCAATTCAATCCAAGTGGCAACTCCTCATTCCTAACTTTCTCAGTTCTCCCGCACTAGTGACAGAGAAAATATTTTCCCAGCTGTGGGCTACTGAAATGTTCACCTGGATGTGGAGGTGACGCGCCACGTCAGTCGTCTAGACACGCTGTGGCTGGGTGACAGGTCGGGGGAACTCCGCGCTCCCAACCTTCGCGCGCACTGCTGCCCGTTGTCGAAACCGCCGCATTGCCTGATGAGTAACCAAAGTAAAGTAAAGTAAATATTTATTTGGTTATATCAGAATATCGTCTAGTCTTATTCAACTTAATAATAATAATGTCCTCCCGACCGAATTTCGGCCACGGCGGCCAATCTCCACAGAGATTAGCCATCTGCGCGGGAGATATTATAATATTCCTTTTATATTCCAATTAATTATTGCAGTGTGTGCGCAAACACAGGTGCACTCTCTGTTCCTTTACTCTCATAGCCCGATGGGACGGAAAATCTGACACGACCGGAGATAGATCAATTAATAAAATCCAATCCAAAAATAAATACTTATCCAACTTACTAACATTATAAATGTGAAGGATATTTGTGAGTTTGTATGTTTAGATTTTAGATGTTTGTTACTCCTTCACAACACAATGACTGAACCAATTTGGCTGTGAAATGGAGATCGATTAACTCATTACTTGAATAGGATTATTTGACAAGTCAAATAAGCGACGTATTTGTACTTAAATCGATATTTTAAAATGGTTATCAAACATAATTATGTAGTTATTACGTTTTTTGTTATAGATTTATTTTTGACATAGATGTCAAAAGAACCCAATTATCATAATATGCTACATTCTATCATTGTAAATAAAAAAATTCTCGCGGGAACAAAAACAGAACCAAATCCAAGCGGACGAATTCGCGAGCTTCATCTTGTATTTTTATATAGCCTATTTAAACCCTCGAATACAGTCAGTGTTTGAACACATTACTGAAGTTCATAGCAACGTGGCGTGGCTACGCTTTGTACCGTAATTACATCTACTTGTCTCAACTCTCAGGATTGCGTGAGTTTGCTAACTTTCCATTGTATCACGGACATAGGACTCAGTTATGAGCTAACACCATATTTTTATCCGATTATGTTAAAACCAAAAGGAAGGTATGGTATGTATGTTTGTATCTACGTATGCCCAACTACTGGTATGATGTATGCGGTGGCAATCGATTCCTTATAATATATTATATATTATATTCCTTAAATTATATAATTCCTTATATTCCGATATTCCTTATAAATTAGTCCGGGTGACAGGCTACATTTTATAATCCAAAAAGGGGGATCTCTTAAAACATTAAATTTTTTGCTAGTGCATCGAGTGACATGTCAAATAAAAGTAAAGAAAATAATTGCAAATTCATAAATATGAATATAGTAAAATTTGAAAATATACCAAGCAACGGAAAACCAATTTCGCAATATTATTTCCGTAGGGTCAAATTTTTAAATAAAATAAAAATCTTACAATTATTATCTATCTACTATTCATAATACCTACTTAAAATATACCTCCACTCCACTACACTCGACCTCCTTACACGGGTTCGCGGTAACTTTTCGGAGTTATGTGTGTTTTAAGAAACTACAACACTTGCTTCATACGTTGAAGGAAAATCGTGAGAAAGAAAGAAATGTTTTATTCGTATGAATATGTGAAATTTAGATGTTTGGTAATGAATTAGAAAGCCGCAACATAATAATCCAGTCAGGCAGGCAGGCCTGACGAACAAATATTTTTTTTACAAGTTTTTAGAATTATTTCAAAACATTTATTAGATAAATGAACACAAAACCATTTTTAACAAACCAAGAAAGAATGCTTGATAAATCACATAGAACCCGCTTATTTTTTTAAATCAATAAATTAGTAATCAATCTTAATATCTTTGAGGAAACCTGCATGCCAGAGTTCTTCATAATGTTCTCAAAGGTGTGTGCAGCCTACCAATCCGCACTTGGCCAGCGTGGTGGGCTATGAGCCTATGACCAAACACATCTCATTCCGAGAGGAGACTCGTGCTTAAGTAATAAGCCGGCAACGGGGTGAATTTGATTTTTTTGTTGAATTTTTGTTTATCTGTCTTTCTGTTTGTCTATGTACCTAAAGAATTTTCATTCATTATATTGTAATCGTATTGATCTCCTATTCCGGGAAAAAATAAAAAAAGTCCTCCAGGACCTCCACGTGAAAAATCACGTCGATCCTGAGCCAAACAAACAATACGGATAAACATAATTGTATAATTTCTGTTAGACCACATTAAGCTACTCGTAAGTTAGTAACATAATATTTGATTTATAGTCTGTGGCTGTGTACAAACATCTTTGCACCTCTAAAGTTCTCTCTAACATTATTTTCTATAAAATCACAGCGGTCTGCGGTAATTCGTACAAACTTGCAAACAACCAATTTTGCCAAGTTCATGAAATCTGTATACCGCTTTGATACTTACCTACGATTCGAAAATCTTTTTGAGATACCCTAAACAAGTGAAAACTAAAAAGTTGTGCGACAACTTTGCACTGAAATCGACAATAAATGTATCAAAACTTGTAATTTATTATACCATTCTTTATATGTGTCAAATTTCGTGCCAATATATCGGATAGGTGATATTATCTAAACGAATAGCAACGCTGATGCAGCAACGAAAATTATTCGAGTGGGCAATTTGACACTTCTAGTTCCCATTTGTCTGCCAGATGATGACCGCGACGTCGTGCGCGCATTTTTAAGTTTTGAAATACCCTTGGGAACTCTGTGATTTTCTATGATAAAAAGTCGCCCTTTCCCGGCATATTATTTACTATCTCTGTACCTATAATCAGAGAATAGGTTATATCATCGTCAAAATTGGTCAAACAGATGGGCCATGAAAGCGACCGACAGACATACATACATATTAAATGCGTAAGCATTTTATATGACAGCCTTTAGCCAGGTTTTAGTGTTTATTCACGAAAACTATCTACTGGAGCGAGTGTTTTTGTAGAGTGAATACAATTTTTTTTACCACAGCAAGCTCGACGGCGAAAACAGCGTTAAAAATATGCCTGAATACGTGCCAAACTCCAAGCCTTTATCTACAGCAATAAATAAAAAATATCTATTGTTATCCCTTTACGTTTTGGTACGATGTTACCTACGATTTGGCACCTATGAACAATGAGAGAATGTTTTGAATAACATTTCTCCAAATATTTTTTCTTAGTTGTTGGAGATTGTTGTGGATAAAAATCGAGTAGCAAGTTACAGCCTTAAAACTCGTGTTTCGTTACCCACTACAAAAATTTTATTCAATACTAACTTTTGCCCCCGGCTTCGCGTTATGTTCGATTAACGGATGCCTACGCCATAACAGGCATCTATATGTCAGATTTCAGCCCGTTCCATCTGACCATCAGTCAGTCAGTCCTTCACCCTTTCCTTTTATATATTTAGATAGTAGATATTCGGTGTACATAGGGGGATTGAAACGTGCTTCCCTCTGGGGTATACATATATACATTATGTCTATAATACGACGATATCCGGGCTGCTAACGAGAATTTCTTGACAGTGGTATCAACAACTTTTGGCCTGACCTATGGGAATTAAGGCTTGGACGTCAAGGTTAAACGAATTTTCTGGGACTAATATAGCCACAAAAACAACTAGGCATTTATTTAGAGATAAAGAAGTGTCTCAAGTGGGAGAGTTTTTAACTATTCGATTGCGTTAAAGATAATTATGTGAAGCGCTTGTTGACAAATTACAGCAGACACTCGATCTATCCCTTACAAATAGTAATTATCTATTTATAACGCGATCGAATAGGTAAAAAATCTCGCAATATAAGGGCAAAACACGCAGGGCACGGGCGCGGGTCGGATGTCTGGCGGGTTGAATTCCTTGTATTTATCCGCGCCCGCGTTCTGTGTGATGTCATCCATATACCCGACCCGGCCCACGCCCGACCCGCGCCCATTCCCTGTGTGTTTTGCGCTTAAGGCTACAGAACGAGAGACAAGCTCCCACGATAAACATTACTTCAAAGTAATTCTTGCACAATTTGTTGCATAATATTGTGGTTTCCATTGCTAATCATGGCTAAGTGTCTAATATATTCTGGCAGAGTCCCAAATACAAAGGCAAGCCAACCGACGGTTCCTCATTAATTATTGTCTATGAATTTACTCTGCCGTTTATGGTTTAGGTACTAAATGATTCCGCGGCTATGTTCGCGTGGATTTAGGTTTTTTTTAATCTTTTGGGAACCTTTTCGTTTTTTTTGATAAAATAATGCATAGGCCTCTCTTATAATGTATAACCTCTTAGTTGTACAGATATTTCTGTACAACTAGAGGTTCCCACATACATTTTAAAATCCTAAATCTATTAATTTTCCTTAAATCCTATTATGAAGTTCATTATATAAAACCCATGACTATTTCCGTGTGGATTTAGATTTTCTTTTAAATGTTGTGAAAACCTTTTACTTTTTAACTTTTAATGTCTGTAACTATAAAAACTTCTTTCCTTCTTCCCATAATGTTTGTCTATGTTTTTTTAATGTTTTGCGTTGTTTGGTGTACAATATAAAGTGTATTTTCATTTCATTTCAAACAAAAAACTAACAACAAACATTTCGCATTTATAATATTGATAGGAATTGGATAGATATTGCAAAATACCGCGAGCAAGCAAACCCACGAATTCCCATAAATTGCCAGGACAGTTACGTTATATAGATTATGGCTTATTCGTCCTTAACTGATCATGAATATTAGAGCGGAAACACACCAGGGATGCCCCCTAAGAACATTGTGTATTTCGCTATTGTATTTAGAAAAACCGATCAAGTGCGAGTCAGACTGGCCCATACAGTACACCACAAAATCCATATCCATACTAATATTATAAATGCGAAAATGTGTCTGTCTGTCTGTCTGCTACGCTTTCACGGCTCATCTGTTCAACCGATTGTGATGAAATTTGGTAGGTACAGGTTTTTTATATCCCGGAAAACTAAGGAGTTCCCGCGGGAACCAAAAAACCTCAATTCACGCGGACGTAGTCACGGGCATCAGCTAGTCTAGTATAAATTATTTTAGTAAATAACAAGAAAGATGTCACCTGCTGCTTACATAGTTGTTTGTAACAATTCGACATCCTATGAGTACGGAATACTAATTAAAGATTTTCGGATTTTTTCCATAGTACTTGTCAAGATTCTAGGTCAACAGGTCATATAGGTTTTGATTTATTGGCAAGTGTCAAAATATGCAAAATATGCGGCATTAACGGCCTTAACTTGAATCAGCTTAGAAGCTTGATATTTTACAGCTTCAAGGGACCGTAGACTTAGTACCTATTAGATATTAATTTTGATACCTAAAAAAAAGTAAGAAAAGAGGAAAAAAGGAACCCTAAGGATAAGATCACTTCGTTGTGCATCTGTCTGTCTGTTAAGTACTCTTAAAAATAACAAGTAATTTACAAATTTGCCAATTTCTTGAGTCTTTTCTAAACTTTGATTCAACATCTTACTTGTGACACACTTGTGTGTGTTAACTGAGCCACTGAGACCCACGTTGAAGTGCTACAAATGTTCAACACTACAGCCCGTGTTACGAATGAAGTTCCCTATAGGCGGCGTTAGTAGTCGAATGTTTATGCAATTTTAGTATAATAATTAAAAGAAAATTTATTAGTTCCACTAATTGCCACTGGACTTCGGACTGGACACGGGCTGTAACTAAAATATTTACAGGCAATATATAGGTAGTCTCTCTCGATCTATACTAGAGGGAGTGAGACAAAGTTAAACGGTTTTAAGTCACGTAAGATTTTTAACCGACTTCCAAAAAAGGAGGACGTTCTCAATTCGGCGCGTATTTTTTTTTATGTCGGTGTATATCTCCGTGGTTTCTGAACCGATTTGAATTTTTTTTCTATTAGTCTTTAGAGGAAGCTCTCGAGGTGGTCTCATAAAAAATTCTGACTCCAAATCCTCAACCCTGACACTAAAAAGTTAAAAATAAAAATTCTTTCCAAAAAACCGACTTCCAACGCCAACTATGCTGAAGTCGGGCGAGCCTGATGCGTCAACTTTGCGTATCCTTGTTATACTTCTTCTTCTTCAACATAGACTTCAACATAGTGGGTAGAAATAAAAATTATTTTTTATTTTTACAGTGGCGTTGGAAGTCTGTTTTTTGGAAAGAATTTTTATTACAATCCAGGAGGACAAATGGACAATGCTCTAAAACATTGTTTGTTTGTCAAAATGTCCGCGTACTGAACTCACTTTAATATTATTCGCACAAACTAGCGCCACAAGATAAAAGTACTTCCCCTCTGAAGCGGGCGTATCGCGTAATCGTTTTGTTCTGTCCGGTCCCTAGTGTGTTTTTGCCCTTATATTCGAGTTCAAGGTCCTTATATATTTTCACGGTCTATCTAATGTTATTTTTCTTCATATTTGTTGCGGTACAATAGTATGAAGATTTACGATCAAAGCTTCTTGTAAACTAGGTATAAAGATGTGACAAAACATACATTGAAACTTTTAAGTACGTTTATGCCAGAAATAATATTTTTTACTTACCTAGATTTTTTTTCAGATAATCTCATAGATTTCTCTAAATCTATGGATAATCTCTACTAATATTATAAATGTGAAAGTTTGGATAATCAATCTGGCCAGAACGGCAGAACAGATCCGGATGAAAGGCACAGAGATCGATTATGGTCTGGAATAACACAGGCTACTTTTTATCCCGGAAAATTAAAGAGTTCCCGCGGGAACCAAAAAACCTCAATCCACGCGGATGAAATCGCGGGCATCAGCTAGTTGTTAATAAACTTCGATGAACTTTATTTTGCGAGGCAGAATAAAAGCTAGTTCTGATACTATTACTACGTTATGGTGTCTGTTTCATTTTCACAGCCCATCTTTTAAACCGATTTTGATAGGATCTGGGGATCGTTCCCCAGGATACAATGCAACCCACTTTTTTTCACGGAAAATCCTTTTTATCTCGGAAGATCAAAGAATCGGGTCAACTACTCAAATAAATTATTTTTAGTGATTATTAAATCGAGGACCTGCCAAAAGATGTAATGTGATATCCACGTCTTCTGTTAATATAATGTTTGACAACCATTTTAGTTTCGACGCGATGTTGTTAAACGCTGTGCTAACATTTTTTTAGCCTATCCACTATATTTTTAAGTTTGTCGCATGCTTATTTCCTTATCTATAATTATTATTTGATGTCTTACCTATTATGTATAACACAGTAAAACCGACTGTCATTTTTGTGCCACTGTTTCTAACCCATTTTTATGTGAATTTCATAAGATTAATAAATAAATAAGTAAGTAAAAAGTGCGTTGACTTTTTGACGAAGTCACAAGTCAGTATTTCATACGAAATCAAAAGTACTAAGTTTTATTAAAAAAAAATATTATGAAAATTAAGACAAAATAAAACAAAAATATGAAAGAATCAACAAATAAAAAAATTATGGATCTTTAAAGTTGCGCTTGCAAATGCGGTCGTGTGACGTCACACGACCCTATCTATACTATGACTTTATAAAGCCGAATAAAAGAAAGAAAAAAAAACTTAATTTGTGTGTGAAAATAATTTTGAAGTATTAAATCTCGGCTAGGTATTAAAACTCACGCACAAAATTTCTCACTCGAGTAAGATACAGCAATCGGTGTACATTAAATAATTAAACGTTTAAATAAATAATATCTCAGTCATTTATTGCTGGATTAAAAAAAACACTGATTTATTAGTTATAATCTATATTCTACTTCCGTTGCGTTAAATATGATATTCACATCATGAAACTTCTCCATTCTCTAAATCAAAGATGAATCCAGGCGGACTAAGGTACAAACTATTAGGTACCTATTACGAATTCAGTCCACAGTTATTAAAAAAAACTTTTTTGTCACCGTAATGCAGGTGCATTGCCGGTAAAGCAGTGACACGAAAAACGCATTCAGATTTGCATTTCTAAACCATGACCGTGCCATTTCAACTCGAGAAGCCGGCACTATAAAAGCCAGTGAAAAGTTTGCATGGCTTTGCTTAGCACTATCACGACATGGTGCTCGAATAAAAATGCATGCATGGATACACATTAGGGAAATTATTTTGTTTTTTTTCAGCTTTATACATAAGTACATGCACACATATTCAGTGCCAAAAGGTCGATATGTGATTTGATTAGATCATATATTTTCTACATGTATTGCCTTTTTTGGATAATGTTTTTTTATTAAAAAGTCATTAATTACTCTTTTTGTTAAAATCGATGCTTAAAAACTTTTGTAACGTAATAAAAAGTGATATCGCCTTTAAGATTTTGTTGCATGCAGTGTAATCAAAGTCAAAGTCAAAGTCAAAGCATCTTTATTCAAAATAGGTACCTACAAAGTACACCTTCTGAACGTCATGTTTACAATGAATAAGACTTGATGGTGATAACTAACTACTACTAACGATATTTAAGTAATAATATAATATAAGTAATCTAATTTAAAAACCCTTAAATATTTTCAGACCGCTACTGTACGTGTAGTTTTTATCATTGGATAGAAGCAGGCGTTCCCTTGCGGATAATTTATTTATTGCATTTATTATCTTATTTTTTTTAGAAGCCTTAGCGAAATTAGCGAATTAAGAAGCTTAAGGCGCTGTGAGCTCACGAATCAAAATTACAGGCGCGGGGGGGTGAAATCGAGCAAGCGCATGTTGCCAAAAATGCAAGAAATCGTTTTTAAAAAAATAAATATTTACTGTTCAATACAAATTAAACCGACAATGTGTTAGATTTAGAAATGTAAATTTTATCTTATATTTCTAAAGCAAATTATTAGTGTCAATAAGGAGAAAAATTGATACACTGCTTTGAAAAACCCCCTTTTACGCTACACAGGACCTTAACATGCTATAATTCACCAAAGCAGATAAATCTTTGTGGTACAACATAAAGTCTGCATTGGCGGATTAAAGTGAATTAAGCTTCTCGTTTCTGGAGTACTTTTTATCAGTTTTCGATTAAAAATGATTTTAAATATCACCTGGTTTATTATAGATGCTTTATTGAAACAAGTTAAAAAACTCACTCACTTCAATCCAATGCCACCTCACTGCCTGAGCACGAGTCTCAGAATCCTTACTGAATATTATAAATGCGAAAGTGTGTCTGTCTGTCTATCTGCTACGTTTTCTCGGCCCATATTTTTTACCGATTTTGCTGAAATTTGATATAGAGGTAGGTTATATCCCGAGGAAGGACACAGGCTACCCGGAAAGTTAAGGAGTTCCCGCGGGAATCAAAAAACCGTGATCCACACGAACGAAGTCCCGGTCATCATCTAGTATTGAATAATAGAACAATCATATTGTACAAATCAAATCAAATCAAATCAAATGTTTTTTTATTCAAATAAACTTTTACAAGTACTTTTGAATCGTCAAGTGAATCTACCACTGGTTCGGAATACTATTCCTACCGAGAAGAACCAGCAAGAAACTCGGTAGGAACGGTAGGAACTTGTACAGGACAAAAGACGTCCAACAGGACGTGGAAATCTGCCCAGAATGAAGAAAAAGAAAGGTAATGATTTGAAATACAAAAAGACAAATGAAAGAAAATGAACAAATGATGATGATGATAATAATGTTGTTAATTAATAATTAAGTTGTTTAAGTTAAAAAAATTTACGACCTCCGTGGTGCAGTGTGTATAGCGCTGTTGTCTTAACGTACGGAAGTCCCAGGTTCGATCCCCGGCAGAGTCAATTTAGGAATTTATAATTTCTGAATTTTCCCTGGTCTGGCCTGGTGGGAGGCTTCAGCCGTGGCTAGTTACCACCCTACCGGCAAAGACGTGCCGCCAAGCGATTTAGCGTTCCGGTACGATGTAGTGTAGCAACTGAATGGGTATGGGTTTAATATACCTGCCATGCCCCTAACAGGTTAGCCCACTAATATCTTAGACTGCATCATCACTTACCATCAGGTGAGATCGCAGTCAAGGGCTAACTTGTAGTGGATAAAAAACAAGTACAAAAAGGCAAATGAAAGAAAAAGAACAAATAAAACATACATGTCGTTCTCACCTCCTATGCGTCCCTCCAGGCACCGGCGTGGCAGCCAGCCTGGCCTGGCTCTTCAACAGCTGAACAGTCAGTGCGAAAGACACCACCATCATGAGCATGGGGATGTAGAACGCGACCAGCGAGCCGAACACCCAAAACAGACGATTGTTGATCACGCACAGGTCTGGCGTTGGCATTATGTTGGTCCTGTTGATGAGACCTGCGGGAAAAATGCGTTTGTATACAGCTTGTGGATTTTTAACGAGTGGAATTACTGAAAATATTTTTTTAGTGGAGATTTAGAACCTAAACACTAGTGATACAAAAATTCTTAAACATACTCGTAGAACGGCTTGTGGGATTTTTGACGCGTGGAATTTCTGAAAATATTTTTTTTTGTGGAAACTTAGAACCTAAACACTAGTATCTGGGCAAGACACTAAGTAGGTCTTTGCAAAACTATAGATTTCTTGAGTATTAAAAATGCTTTCTGTATGAATCCCTATTCAAGTTTGAATGATTAATAACTGAATAATTTAAGTAATATATTCCCACACAAATTTTACGCCAATTAATTAATTATGAAGTATTATTTAATAGAATTATCTTAATTATCTCTGTTTTAAAAATCCTCTCTACATAATATTATAATATTAAAATCTAAAATTGCACATTCAACTTTAACTTCTCACTCTAAATTTAATGCACTCTAAATTCTCGTCAAATATATTTTCATACTTATGTTTCAATGCTTGCTTGAATATGCCTCGTGAGTTCTCCTTTCAACCAAATCTTAAAGTTTCAACATCATAATGATAATTTACAGCTTCAAAGTAGACTTTATTGCTGTAAGAATAAAGTCAAATTTTATCTGCTACATTCCTTTGAAGAAGTATCACAAGTGTGTAAGATACCTAACATTATATGAACTAAACTAGCACTAGCAGGAATAGTATCTAGGCATATACCTATTTATTCAATTAAGTGAATATTCCTTTAGTATCCTCACCTCTAATTTATCGGAATTATATTATGCGTTTTTATCAATTAAATATTACTTGTTATATCGTTGGAGTAAAGCTCCGTGAGCGAGTTCACATCAGAGAACGCTTTACCCTGCTAAGCCATCGCATCGGTCAATCGATTTTGGTGAGATTTGATACAGACACGGGCATTCTGTGGGAGGACATAATTAGGCAGTAGCTAATTATGAAGACTTGCCAGGGAGGTTTTCAAAAACCTAAAACCACGCGGATGAAGTCGCGGACGTCACCTAATATTGGCCTACATCCAGCGTCACAGCAGGAATACCAAAAATTCAATCAATAAATTGACTTCACATCAATTGAGAATTGAGATCGTAACAATTATTGGTACAGCGTTGCATCGATACAAATTCCACACGGGTGAAGCCCCATATAGCATAAGCTAATTCCTAATGAAATATACTGAAATTGTAGATGAATATCACTAAGGTTAATAATACAGATGAGGATTTTACGATTTTTAATCAACCTCTCAAAGGAGCCAGACTGTGATCGGCCACGTGGGCATAATGCACATTATGTCTACAGATGGGAGTTTATGTCCTCTATTTGTCCTTCGAAAAACAGAGATCCTTGTGGGATCGCCTGGTCGGAGACCTTTGATAGCTGACATAGCTAAGTCGATTTGTTTATTTGATTTTTTAGAATAAACAATGTGATTAGATTTTTTTATTGGAACGAAGTTCCTTATGGGATGGTTTTACTTATTTTTATGCTAGATTCATTAACATGTATGTTTCCGATACTAATTCGATAAGTAGGTAATACTATTATTAAATCGAAAGTTTGGATGGATGATTGTTACTCAAGCATGCTAGAACGGATGAACGGATCTGGATAAAATTTGGCACAGAGATAGGTCTGGAATTGGTCTAGAATAACACAAAGGCTAATTTTTATCCCGGAAAATTAAAAAACCTCAGTCCTCAAAACAAAGTCGCAGGCATCATCTAACAGCTAGGAAAAATATACTTTATTATTTCATATAATGCCATTTTACGTAATTCGATGAAAGGTTAATGCAGATAAGGGCTTTGGATTTTTAATCAACGTCTCAAAGGAGCATAATTGTGATCGGTCACGTGGGCATAATGTCTACAGAAGGGAGATTAGGCGCAATTTACTGTCTTTGAACTTACCCTTATTTTTGTCACGTCTGCATGCGTCTGTTTTTATTTTCTATATTTCGTTTAATTTGGAGAAGCTTTCATAATAAGTAAGCATTAAACTTAAATATCTATATATATATATATAAAATTTTATATAGGTATATAGATATTTAAGTTAAACTTAAATATCTATATATATATAAAATTTTATATAGATATTTAAGTTTAATGTTTAACAAACGAACAGCAATCAATTGCTGTTCGTTTGTCTCGCTAAAACTCGAGAACGGCTGGGCCGATTTAGCTGGTTTTGGTTTTGAAATGTTTGTCGTAGTCCGGAAGGTTTAAACGGTGAGAAAATATAGAAAAATTTGTTGGTTACGCACGGACGAAGTCGCGGGCATCAGCTAGTCTTTGATAAAAAGCGATTGATGTATCTAGCAAAATCTTTGTTTAAATACATAGCTGTGTAATGAATAAGCCTACGCTTAGCTGTATGTTCAGAAGGTGGCGTGTAAGCAGGTTTTTGTATATCCCGTTTCACCTAATAACCTCAAACACCTGGTTTCAAGCCCAGATCACTCATTGCATAGTCCTCTGCCAACGAAAGTCCCAAAGATAATCCCGGACAGCTAACAAACGTTTTAAAATTTTAAAAGTGTTTTGTTTGTAAACCGTATTTATTCACCCTCACCGGAATTGCGGACCTGAGACCCAATTGAGGCCTAATTACAGTGTAAAGGATTATTTGAATGATACGAACGCATGGGTATGAATTGTTCCAGCGGCTTAATTATAATATATTGTTATAAATATAAATCTAATGTGATAATTTAAAAAAAACCTGAGTTTTTTGTGGGCTCTTCTCAGACCAGGGCGCGCTCTGAACCTTCGTGGCTAACTGACTATCACCATCATAGTTTATAAGTAACTGGACGTCAGTAAGTGTATAAAACGTATTTTATTTATTTTAATGCTCTACAAGCTAGCCCTTGACTGCGATCTCACCGATGGTTAGTGATGCAGTCTAAGATGGTAGGATAACCTGTTAGGGACATGGCAGTTATATTAAACCCATACCCCTTCGGTTTCTACACGGCATCGTACCGGAACGCTAAATCGCTTGGCGGCACGTCTTTGTCGGTAGGGTGGTAACTAGCCACGGCCGAAGCCTCCCACCAGACCAGACCAGGGAAAATTCAGAAATTATAAATTCCCATATTGACCCTGCCGGGGATCGAACCCAGGACCTCCGCATGTTAAAGCAACAGCGCTACACACTACGCCACGGAGGTTGTCAAACCTACGTTAACTACGTTAATATGTATAAAGGACGTATATAGTATACCTAAATTGAATAAATATACTTTGACTATTGACATTGTCTAAGCAAATCTTAATCATTTGAAAGCTAAAACGCGCGAGTTGAATGCAGAGTAATAATGTATGTGTCACCATACATTTATTCTGCATTCAACTCGGGCGCGAACTATACTCGAACTGTTTGGGGAGTTCATACATGCTTTTTGACGTGCAGGCATCTACTGTTAAATTATCCCGATTACGTAGAATTTAGAATTTAGCCTGCGAGAGAATGAGTTTTTTTTTTGTTTTTTTTTAATTTATTTATTTAATATTGCACAAACAAATACAAAAATTATGTATCTCGCCAAACTACACACTCAGTTTGTTGGCGAGTTCGCGCTCAACTTATATTATGCCGTGCACTTATTATTAACACATAACATCAATATACCTAGTCATAATTTAATTAAAATTAAGAAACTTACGCTAAATATTAATTTATTTACTTAACTATTGTATGTTATTGTTAATCAGTGAAGGAGTCGTTAGTAAAAACTTCCTTTAGTTTTTTCTTAAGGACTCCTTCACTGACTGTTTTACCTACCCACTCTATGCTATTAAATATCTTAGGTACTAAGTAACGATTTAATCTATTACCCTAATAATTATTTACTAAAGATAGATAGATTAGTCATATTTATCTCATTCAATTTCTGAAGTTTCACTTCTGCCGTGTGTGAATTGCACACACACACACACTTTTTTTCAAATAGTATGAGCATAGTAGTGAAACTAGTTTTCAAGAAATGGTTAAACGTCAGGATTTTCCTCGTTAATTTAAGGTAAAAAAAAAGATCCTGAATTTGGCACAACAAGTAATGAAATAACGCTATCCAATTTCGGAAGCCTCGCCTGACCTTGTTTTTATGTTTAAGTTCATTTTATATTCTCAAATAAATTATCACGCAGGTATATGACGTTGAATAACCGTGCTCAGGTGACGTCTACCTACAGGTTTTGGATCCCATTTGGGAAAATGAACGAGATAAATATATCTGCAGTTTTTCCACGAGGAAAATAAGCAATTTGTGTTACGAGAGGTGATTACTTAGCGGTTATTCGGTATGTAATATTTATGTTAACTAAATAGGTATACTTTTTGGGTCTCAGAGTAACAGAAATCAGACTTCAAGTGTTAATTACGTGGGCTGTGACGTCACCCGGGTCACAGATGAAAATCAGCGTCCGGCATTATGCATGCACTTGTAGGTATAATGCTGAGCAGAAAGCTGAGTTGTACATCCATTCTGGGTGGTGTCACAGCCAAACATATTCTTATGTATTCAATTTATTTCTCTTACGTTACCTACGTCATATATTACCGGTTCGGAAAGAAAGTTCTGCTGAGAAGAGCCAGCAAGAAACTCAGCAGTTCTTTTTTTTTAAACAAGAAATTACAATACGTAGATGAGTATATAGATTAAATACAATAGTGCAAGTTATTATACTATCCTGTGGGAGCTGGATTCGAGCTAGAGCTAGTGTCTCTATTTGAGTGCCCCACTATACAATTGTATGTGAAATGTTTGCCTGTTTCACCATTTCGGAAAAAAGGTATTTTCTTTCTTACTGTTTTGACGGTTAATGCGGCGCATTCATTCTTAGATTAGACGATCTTTACCCCAAAGCAGCAATCAGGCATGTGGTTGGTATCTAATTTATATCGCAAGAAACTTTTGTCCGCAACGTTTGCCTACAACCGGATTTGTGGCGTTCGTCTTTTGTGCTACTTTAAACTTGAGTACCTTTACCTTTGAGGTAAAAGTGAAAAGGAATTTCTAGATAAAACGCGCTCCAAAATCTAAACCGTAAAGTTGTAAAACATGAGACTAATTTTGAAGTGAAAACTACATTAGGCGCGTTGAGCACTTTTTGGTAGGGGGTAAAAATGTGGAACTTTCGTCTTCAATAATTTTAATAAGTGCTGTGTAGTCGTGACCGACACCTAGTTTTATTACGAAGACAAAAGGTCGTAAATATAAATATAGTACGTTCGTAATTAAACTTTAAAGCCTTAGCTTTAAGGTTTATTTTTGAAATATTTTTATTATTATTTAATTTAAAATATTCGTTTTCACATCTATCGACAGTCCCTATGACTGCCAATTTTTTATTGAACACAATCTCTAAACTAAACTTAAATGACAGCATAAAATATACTCCTAACCCTTTCATAATTCTCCCTATGGAAAAGTGTCATTTCAGTTCAAAAATCACAACTCATAATCTATAGTTCAGTTTTTTTCCGCAGGAAGAATTATGAAAGGGTTAGCAGTATATTTGATGCTGTCATTTAAGTTTAGTTTAGAGATTGTGTTATATTTAGTATAAATACCTATTCTTTGGTTATATCATGGGTCACGTCATGGCCACATAGCATTTACAAATATCAAGCGAGTCGCAGGACATTGGATCCATGGCAACACAAGACCCGCAGGCTGATTACGTATCATGCAAACGATTCGCGATAGCAAAAATTGTACAATATTTGCCGTCTAATCGCAAATTCGTATTATACGAAATTGCTATTGGCGCTAGTTTCATCGCAAAAAGTGCATTTGATACCAGCGAACGACTAGCAAGCCATCGCATAAGTAATACGATTATTTACGATTATTTATTACGAAACCGAAGGGGTATGGGTTTAATATAACTGCCATGCCCCTAACAGGTTAGCCCGCTACCATCTTAGACTGCATCATCACTTACCATCAGGTGAGATCGCAGTCAAGGGCTAGCTTGTAGTGGATAAATAAATAAATAAATATTTTTCATACCGAGCGATCGATTGGATCGATTGCGCGTCTACTGAGCAATGGCTGCGCTATTTTCGCTGATCGCTAAATTTTACGTGATAAGCCTGCAGGATATGTGGAAGCCTTTACAAGACCTAAACCCACAATTTGACAACATAAAAATTATCATTATCAGTATCATAATCATTATCATTTTCATTATAACTAGCAGTGGAAGACCATCTATCGATCTATCTATCATCTATCTTTCTGAAAATTTGAATGGTTAAACGAAATCGCAAGCATGAGCAGTTTTTTTAAGTTAGCCCTTGAGTGCATTCTCACCTGGATAATAAGTGATGGCGCATGATAAAAAACTATATTGTACCCGAAATAGTTTTTCTTTCTGAAGAAGTCTTTGATCTAATGCATGATCTCAAGCCGGTTGATGATGTATTAATTGTTTATGATATTCATGCTTTCTTTCATCTCGAGGCTAATGCATATCTTAACGTAATTTCGGCATTACTGAGAACGCAAAATCTAAATATAGAATAAATTATGATATTTCTCATTCTTACTTACTTTGAAGAACGTACGCTAGACTTTTTCTAATAATTATGGAGATAATTTATGCTTGCTTAAACCTATTAGAACCTTAACTCAAACTTCAAGTTAACTTGCCCGATAAAGTCGTCGAAACAAAAAGTAGGCAAGTATCTTATCTTTTTTTTTATCCACTACAAGCTAGCCCTTGACTGCGATCTCACTTGATGGTAAGTGATGATGCAGTCTAAGATGGTAGCGGGCTAACCTGTTAGGGGCATGGCAGTTATATTAAACCCATACCCCTTCGGTTTCTAAATCGCTTGGCGGCACGTTTTTGCCGGTAGGGTGGT
Organism: Erebia aethiops; assembly: GCA_923060345.2. Lineage (NCBI taxonomy): Eukaryota > Metazoa > Arthropoda > Insecta > Lepidoptera > Nymphalidae > Erebia > Erebia aethiops. Next base: position 25,711,362 of record OV281084.1, on the reverse strand, counting down.
AACTAGCCACGGCCGAAGCCTCCCACCAGGCCAGACCAGGGAAAATTCAGAAATTATAAATTCCCAAATGGACCCTGCCGGGGATCGAACCCGGGCCCTCCGCACATTAAGGCAACAGCGCTACACACTGCGCCACGGAGGTCGTCAAACTACTCTGAAAATTGTTACAAATGTGAATATGTTTCGGCCTACCCATCCGTCTATCTTTCTGTTTGTCTAGTAAGATTTCACGGCCCACATTTTAATTTTTTTTGACAACATTTTGTACAGAGGCTACTTTTATCCCTGGAAGTTGAAAAATAGTTTCCACGGGATTTTCCAAATTCTCACGGATGAAGTTGCGTACAATAACTTGTTTCTTACAATACCTGCGTTTCTATTCCCTTACTCTTATATAATATTATTATTCGATTGGTCGAATAAGCATTCGATGACATTAGCGTCAAAGTAAAATGAACCTAACAAAATAGCTTTACAAATTACAACTTTAGTTTCGTATATGCAGTCATAATTATATACGTTTACCTATACGATCCGTTTCGTAATTAAAATTATTTGTACTGAATTTGTGACTTTAAATAAACAGCATTTGGGTACATTTTACTTTAACACTTGTCATCTAATTCTTATACCATAAGTATAAGTACTAATAGAATTAAAACTTAGACTAAGCTTGCTGTTTTTTTTTTAAATCGTCAAAGTTCCATAGTGATTATTTTTTTACTCACCTAAAACTGTGATGGAACTGGACACGAACATGCTCAGTAACCACACCAGAGCTATCTTGATCACTACCACCCGCTTTGTGGAATGATGGCGACTCTTCAAAGGGTTTCTGATACCCAGGTACCTGAAAAAGGAAACGGCATTATTTATTGTGCCTAGATACAAGAAAATGGAAGGGATTTAAAATAAATCTAAAAGGATATAGAATATAGACTTTGTCCTAGCTCAGAAAAAATACGCGCGAATAGAAACCGTGTGATTTGAGACTATCTCGTTCAGATCAATATGGTGACAGTGGATAAACTACGTGCAGATATGCAGAAGAGAGTTGAAGTTGGAAATGGGAATTATTGAAAATTCTGGATTTGTACCTAAAAGTACAAATAAACTGGTGTAAGTTAAGTAAAAACACTTTATTACACAAAATCAAATAACAGAACAGAGGTAACACGAATCGTGACAAAATTTTCAACTTGTTACGGTGTAAAGGTAGTGTATTTGTGAATATTCTATTATAAAATTTTCTTTAAAATAGGTCTAATAGAAAAAGGTAGTCTATTAGACCTATTTTGAAGTTACTGTAGTGGCTATGAACATTGCAACATTACAATTAAACATACCGCCTTTCTCCATTTTTTAACCGACTTCCAAAAAAGGAGGAGGTTCTCAATTCGGCGCGTATGTTTTTTTTTTTTTTTGTATGTTTGTTACGCGATTTCTCCGCCAATTATGAACCGATTTTGATAATTCTTTTTTTGTTTGATAGGTCATACTTCAGAGGTGGTCCCATTTTAATTTGGTGAAGATCTGATGAATATCTCCGGAGATGAAGAACGGAACTCCTTAATGGATAAGAGTTTTTGACGACCTCCGTGGCGCAGTGTGTAGCGCTGTCGCCTTAACGTGCGGAGGTCCTGGGTTCGATCCCCGGCAGGGTCAATTTGGGAATTTATAATTTCTGAATTTTCCCTGGTCTGGCCTGGTGGGAGGCTTCGGCCGTGGCTAGTTACCACCCTACCGGCAAAGACGTGCCGCTAAGCGATTTAGCGTTCCGGTACGATGCCGTGTAGAAACCGAAGGGGTATGGGTTTAATATAACTGCCATGCCCCTAACAGGTTAGCCCGCTACCATCTTAGACTGCATCATCACTTACCATCAGGTGAGATCGCAGTCAAGGGCTAGGTTGTAGTGGATAAAAAAAAAAAAAAAAAAAAAAAAAAAAAAAAAAAAAAAAAAAAAAAAAAAAAAAAAAAAAAAAAAAAAAAAAAAGAGTAAATTGCTCGCGATCAGTGTGATAGTTTTGTAAACAGTATGTTTTAACCATGAATAGCATATCTTTTTTTTTAGGGTTCCGTACCAAAATGGTAAAAATGGAATCCTTATTACTTTCTCTTTCCGTCTGTCACAGTCGATTATTTCAGTAACTATTAACTATTGACATGAAATTTGGAATAGTTGTATATAATAGTGGCCCAATATCATGGAAATCAAAAAAATTTAAAATTATTTTAGTTTAATTAAAAAAGTGGGGAAAATCAGGGGTTTGAAATTTCAAAGTAGGATAACTATACCAAGTGGGGTATCATATGGACTTTGTACTTGACTTGTCTAAGTTAGACAAGTCGACGAGTAACGATTAAACGACGTTATTCTTAATAACGCTAAGTTTTTACTAGCGTTCTGGTTACATCCTGTATTTTATAACAGTGGGGCCACTAAAAATTGTGAAATAAAAAATTTTCAAAAAAAAAAAAAAACCGACTTCAAAAACCACAAACACTAAAAAGTAAAAAATAATTAAATTTATTATGTATACAAGAGTTAATTTAGTTCTATAATAACATTTTTTGGAGTCGGTGCCAATGTGGAGTCACGTCAACAATAATGAAGAGTAGGTAGACGGTTCATGCGGCTAATTGGTACCGACTCCAAAAAATGTTATTATAGAACTACATTAACTCTTGTATACATAATAAATTAAATTATTTTTTACTTTTTAGTGTTTGTGGTTTTTGAAGTCGGTTTTTATTTTTTTTCTGAAAATTTTGTTCAGTTGTTTTTATCGAAGAACCATTGCAAAAGTCACGAGAGAGTTTTAAAGTTTAAACATTGATGTAGAATTTTAGTACCTTGTAAATGCCTAGTTAAAACCCGAAATTTACCAACAGTTAAACTAGCCGATAAGCCGAGTTAGTTTAACTAGCCAATGCCCGCAACTTCGTCCGCAAGGATTGAGGTTTTTTAGTTCCCGCGGCAACTCCTTAAAATATTCCGTTATAAAAAGTAGCTTATGTGCTATTCCAGACTGTACTCCATCTCTGTGCCAAATTTCATCCAATTCCAGCTAATCTGGCGTAATTGAGTAACAAACATCCATCCATCCAGGCAAACTTTCGCCTTTATAATATTAACTTTATTTTAAGATACCGTTACCATTATCACCATCATGCTTTTTAAGTAAATACATTTTTAGACGACAATAAGTGTACCTGCAGGTACCTATATTTAATAAATGACTTGAATCTTTAGAATAGAATAGAATAGAATAGAATTTATTTGTCTGAATATGTGTTACAATGATGGTTAATGATGTATGAAAAGTTGCAGCATATCCAATCAGGCAACCCTGACGTACAAATTTTTTTTTTTTTTGTAGTTATTTAATATTTAAATGACATACCTAGTAGGTACAAGTATGTTCTAGTATTAGAATAACACTTCGTAGGTCTGAATAATTTTCATAAAGACTTGAACAGTTAATTAATTACGGATAACGTCAGGTAACCTGCAAAACCTGACTCAGGTTTTGTAGACCAAGTGACATTAACATTACTTAATCTTACATTAAGTCTATGCTACAATGTAATGAATGGCTATAATGTCATAATATTAATAAACTAGATGATTCCCGCGACTTCGTCCGCGTGGATTAAGATTTTTGATTCCCGCGGGAAATCTTTAATTTTCCGGGATAAAAAGTAGCCTATGTCCTTCCCCGGGAAACCATCTACCCCTGTACCAAATTTCATCAAAATCGGGTGAAGAGACAGTTTTTTTTATTCCCGCGGGAACTCTTTAATTTTCCGGGATAAAAAGTAGCCTATGTCCTTCCCCGGGATACCATCTACCCCTGTACCAAATTTCATCAAAATCGGTTGAACAGGTGGGCCGTGAAAGCGTAGCAGACAGACAGACAGACAGACAGACAGACACACTTTCGCATTTATAATATTAGTATGGATTAAAAGTAAGTATATAATGTTATGTCAATGTTAAAATGTCAAAAATGTCTTGAATCTTGAATCTAACTTATTAAGTATAGATGACCATTACAGTGGCGCCGCAAATCACCTCCACTTAAGAGTGGTCAGTGTGGTTAACCGACCAGCGTGAGAGGCCGTGCCTGTCGGATTAAATTTTGGAGGTCCCAATTAAGCCCGTTTCCCTTTGTGGCATATACTAGCTACGAATTTCGAAATTAAATCACTATCTATTGTTTTACCTTAATTTATTTCAGAGAATTTGAGACACCTTTCAAGTTTTGCATTGAAGGTTTATTCATTAATTTAGAAGGGTTATTAGCTTTTGCCCGCAGCTTGGCTCCCTCGATTTTTATACAAACTACAAATTTTTAACCGACTTCAAAAAAAGGAGGAGGTTCTCAATTCGACTGTATGTTTTTTTTTTTTTGTTTTCTTTTTTTTGTTTTTTTTTTGTATGTTTGTTACGCGATTTCTCCGCCAATTATGAACCGATTTTGATAATTCTTTTTTTTTTTGGTAGGTCATACTTCAGAGGTGGTCCCATTTTCATTTGGTGAAGATCTGATGAATATCTCCGGAGATGGAGAACGGAACTCCTCAATGGATAAGAGTAAATTGCTCGCGATCAGTGTGATAGTTTTGTAAACAGTAGGTATGTTTTAACCATGCATAGCATATCTTTTATACCCTTAGAGATTGAATTTTCAAAAATCCTTTCTTAGCGGATGCCTACGTCATCAAAGCTATATGATAACTGTATGCCATATTTCAGCCCGATCCATCCAGTGGCTTGAGCTGTGCGTTCATAGATCAGACAGTCAGTCACCTTTTCCTTTTATAGATTCAGGCAAGCTTTCAGCTGCGGCTTCGCTCACATTAAGTTTGATTTTATTGGGAAATTTACTCCCTCTATTTTAACCCTTTAGAGATCGAACTTTCAAAAATCCTTTCATACATTATTAACAGCTGTCTGTATAGTCAACTGGAACCGTCCAGTGGTTTGAGCTGTGCTAAGATAAATACCTTAGCACAGCTATAAATGTAATATGAGCTTTATGCATGGGTCTCACAGTAGCTTACCAAGTAATTATTATCCCAGAAATTAATTTATTTGTGAAATTTTATAGCTAACTTCCTATCAAAATATTAGGCAATTTAATTCCTGAGATCAAAATGATGACCAAGTTGTTTGTTTTGCTAGCCATCATTTCTTACTTACCACCGTATTAATTAGCATCGGCACCTGAACTTCGTTGAGTATACTGTTTTACACGGCGCACGTGCGCCGGCCATTGTTCAGAGGTGAAATCGAACGACTCAATTTTCCCTATCTCCATGTTTACTCGCGTACACAACGATTTAAAAATAAAAATAAAACAGTTTTAAAACACCAACTAGCGTCCCTCAAGCGTTATGTTAACTCAAATCGATTAAATTTTATTCACTCGTCGCCAGTGGTAAGTAAACAATACAAGCGTCGGACATTTATTTTTCAAACTACCTTGCAGTTTCTACACGGCATCATATCGGAACCACAGAATAAGGAATAGTATAAATAGCTTGGCGGCACGTCTTTGCTGGTAGGGTTGTAAGTAGCCACGGCCGAAGCCTCCCACCAGGCCAGACCAGAGAAACTTCAGAAATTATGAATTCTCAAATTGACTCTGTCGAGGATCGAACCCCCCACGTTAAGACAAAAGCGCTCAACACTGCGCCAGGGAGGTCGTCAGACGTACCTACACGGAAAGTGGTTCAAAATTTTGATTAGGGAGTAGTTAAGCTGAGTACCTACTTTGAATAGGTTTTGTTAGCGATTCCTGTTAATTAGAGTAATTTTACTAATTACCAAAATCAACTTAAATAATAATTTGAAATTCACCGAAGAATTATACACCTGGGGCTCAGAGGATCTTCATTTCTTAATTTATCTAACTTTCCTAAGATAATGGATTTTATTTTAACGGGAACGTTCTAAATGAGCAAACTTAAAAATAGCCACATTAGCCTGCGAACTGACCATCAAATTTGTATCAAATCACCAAAATTTGTTTTCAGAATGTTTTCTTAACATTATTATCGTTCTAAGGTTGTTGTACTATCTAATTGAATCATTTATAATTCAATACTACTATACTAGAATTAATATTTATGTAAAATTAGCAATTTAGCATATGCTATTCAAACTCTCTTGACTATATATACATAAGAGCATTGTGTGAAAGTTTATTTCAATAAATAGCTTTTTTATTAATTGATGTAGAATTTTAGTATGTTTCTATTCATAATGAAATTATAAATTAAAATAATGAAGATTATCCTTGATAGCCAAACGCTATAAGTAAATTAGGGTACTATTTTTTTCTCTGGGTAGCGAACTAAGTCATATTACGGATTGAAGCACAAAACCACGAAATTAACGTTGTTCTTTATTTTTTCATGAAATTCTCGAAGGTTTGATTATTTTTATCTATTAATTTTCACAAAAAAAATCATATATTATTGAAATAGAGCCATGAAAACGTAACTGCTATTTTAAGTAGCGTGGAAAACATCTTATTCTATTATTTCGTAGCAGACAATACCGATTCCTTGGTTTCAAACCGAATAGTGCAGCATCCATAAACTTATTTGCATCGTCAAATTTATAGCTAGCCGCCTGCTTTATGATAGCATCTGCATCTACCCCTTAATCATTTAAGAAAGCTCCATTAACTTGATTCCTAGGTCGTGCCAAGGATAGCTACATTCGGAGTTTCCTTGCGTAATCCAATCAGAAATGAGATCTGAAGAAGGGCCAGACTCCAGAGTATTTAAGCGACATAGAATAGAATAGAGTAGAATTTATTTGTCTGAATATATTGTGTTACTATGATGGTTACAGTATGAAAAGTTGCAGCATATCCAATCAGGCAACCCTGACGTACAATTTTTTTTTTTTTGTATTTTGATATTTAAATAACATAGTAGGTACAAGTATGTTCTAGTATTAGAATAAGACTTCGTAGGTCTGAATAATTTTCATAATGACTTGAATAGTAAATTACAGATACCTAACGTCAGGTAACCTGCAAAACCTGACTGAGGTTTTGTAGACCAAGTGACATTCAAATTACCTAATCTTACAATAAGTCTATGCTACAATATAATGAATGGCTATAATGTCATACCTAATATTAATAAATTAAAAGTAAGTATATAATGCATAGCTCAACGAGTTGCAAAGTTGAACAAACGCTTAGCGTAGAGTGTGTAAATATATAATATTAAGAAAACTGCCTCGTTGGTCTAGTGGTTAGCATGTTTGACTGCGGCTGACGAGGTCCCGGGTTCGAGTCCCGGGTCGGGCCATATTAAGTATTGGGTTTTTCAGACTAGAAATTCTCAGTACTAGCCCGGAGTTAGGAAGTTGGTGGTGTTTCACCCCCGTGCCTCGGAGAACACGTTAAGCCGTCGGTCCCGGTTATTATCACTAACATGATAATAGTCGTTAAAGCCCGCCGGCATTGGAGCAGTGTGGTGGGTCTAAGCTCTAATTCCCGCTCTCCTATGAGAGTGGAGAGCTGTGCCCAGCAGTGGGACGTTAATGGGCTGTAGTGGTGGTAGAGTGTGGAAATCCCTGCGACTTCGACCCTGATGATGTGCAAAGGATTAAAATCTTTTTAATCTCTTATTAAAAATATACTCCTGAAAAAAGCTTATTATACTGATGAAGATTATACAAATGATAAAAGAGCATGGATTTGACTCACTTCAGTTACGTATTGTAATTGTAAGTAATTTTTTTTTTCAAAATATCAACCACTTAATTTCTTGCTGGTTCTTCTCGGTAGGAACGGCATTCCTAACCAGTGGTAGATTCATTCGACTATTCGAAAACACTTGTAAAAAGTCTACTTGAATAAAAAAGATTTGATTTGATTGGATTTGAATAATAATATAATATTTATTTACTCTATTGTATGATCTTAAGTTGTTGTACTATCCCGCTCCTTAAAAAGATTCATAATGGATGGGTTGTCTGGAGGAGATCACTTTTAGTGATAAGACCGCCCTTGCGCACCTTGTTTTCTGTGCTTTTTGAGTGTTTTCCTTATATTTTTACGTTTGTGTGGCAATAAAGAATTTATCTATCTATCTATTCAGTCAACACCATGGTGCATTAGAGTTACTAACATACTCGTAACTCATGGAGTTGCAAAGCAGGACCAAAGACACAAGACGATGGAGTTTAGAAATCTCCGCGACGACAACGATGACTTGTTAAGATTATCTCCTTCTATCAATCCAATCTACAGCCTGCAATTACCACAGCTGGTGGACATAGTCCCAGGTTTTTTTTACGTCACTATGTCGTCCGTTTACGGTACTGCTCGACGTAAGAGACGTCATGTCTTGACGTCTGGGGGTCCCATCAGATGACGTCAATTTGTCACAGCCTCAAGACGTCAGTTTACAGACGTTACAGAGACGTCATATACTAAATTCATAGGATTACATGACCAGATACGTCATGCAACAGACGTCAACCGGAGGACAGATTTAGATTAATAAGGGATAGACTGTAAAATGACGTCGCTAGGAGGTATCATTTATGACCTACTAGCGAATGCCCGCGACTTCGTCCGCGCGGACTGAGGTTTTTCGGGATATAAACTAGCCTATGTGCTATTCCAGACTATAATCTATCTTTGCGCCAAATTTCAGCCAGATCCGTTCAGCCGTTAGGACGTGATTGAGTAACAAACATCACTCCATCCATCCATACATCCATCCATCCAAACTTTCGCATTTATAATATTACTAAGATTAGTAAGATACAGTACGTACAGTACAGTACAAAATGGTACGTAAGTAAGACGTACAACAGTGTTGTTACTGTACTGACCCTAAATTGACTTAAGAATGTCGTCATTTTTTTGTCGCCGCGATCCTCAGTCGTCCTTATCCACCCGCTTCCCCCTACTTTTTAACGGTCTACGATTGGTCTGAGGTCGTTCTATATCACAGAAAACATAACAGTACCGTACTACCAAGCTTGCCGACTCGCGATTTTCATTTCATTTAGCAAATTGTCACCGTCATTGCTCAATTCTATACTTCTATACTTAATAATATTATAAATGCGAAAGTTTGGATGGATGGGTGGATGTGTGTACTCAAACACACAAAAACGGCTGAACGGATCTGGATGAAATTTGGCAAAGAGATATATTATGATATAACACATAGGCTACTTTTTATCCCGGAAAATTAAAGAGTTCCCGCGGAAAACAAAAACCTCAATCTACGCGAGCAACGCATTGGCGGTTCCACTGGTGCTGCCACAGACCATACAACCAATACTCGGTGGGTGCTGCAAATGTTCATGGGCGGCGGTAATCACTTACCATCAGGTGTACCCACTCGTTTGCTTGCTATACACTTTTTAAAAAAATTAAGCATGCACGGAGAGAGACCGCCAGTGCAGGATAGACAGTTGCAGGCTAGGCCTTGTTTATCTGCTCTTGGGTATTTGGATATTGTACATGAGAGGTATTACTAAAGTATTGTGTGTTTGTTATATAATAATAATATAATAATATAAGTAATAACATTATAGGTACCTGTCACTGTATCCTCAATGGGCTGGGCTTCCCAATAAGCACATTCACTTTTCCGTGGGTCTGTCCACACACCGCCATTTTGCATAAGTAAATCTTATTTCTTATTAATCTTACTAATATTATAAATGCGAAAGTTTGGATGTATGGATGTCGGTATGGATGTTTGTTACTCAATCACGCCCCAACAGCTGAACGGATCTGGATGAAATTTAGCACAGATATAGATTATAGTCTGGAATAGCACATAGGCTACTTTTTATCCCGGAAAATTAAAGAGTTCCCGCGGGAACCACAAAACCTCGATCCACGCGTATGAAGTCGCGGGCATCAGCTAGTAAATAAATTAATCCTTTATTGCGTCACATTGAAATAAAAAATAAATAAAAACTACGAAAAGGACTAGCAACTACACAATAAATGCAAAGATATGTTAAAGTAGTTTTTATTGATTCAATTGTTATAAAGATAATCATGAAATTTCTCCAAAACTTGTCCATTCACGCTTATTTTCGTTTAAGATACCTAGTCTATGTACAACATTAGTCACAGACCGTAGGTTTACTACTCGGTGATCTAAGTATATGGTTGCTGGTTGGTAAATGAACATATTATGAACCTCCTAAGTTGTAGATTTGATGTGCTAGTTATAAATAATACATAAACACATGATCATAAACAAATTAGTCAGAGGCCGCCAGTACTTTTCCTATGCTTAATGGATATTAGAGGGATGAGGGTAGTTGAATACATATTTTGTAAGAGCGAGACAGTTTTGCTCGCTCTTTACAGTAACTCGTTTAAATGCATAAGGTTGCATATTTCCAAAGTAGCATTTTTAAAATTTACCATTATAAAAGGGATAAACGGTCTTAATGTATAACTTTCGAAATAAAATATTAAGTACTTACTATTTATTTTTCTCAGGCACATATAGTGGATAGATAAATCGATATCTAAAAATATAAGCTTAAAATAAGAACTAGAATAAAAATCCATTTAGATTTTAGACGTTTGTATGATATAGTCAAGGCCGGAATTTGACGACCTCCGTGGTGCAGTATTGAGCGCTGTTGTCTTAACTTGCGGAGGTCTCGGGTTCGATCCCCGGCAGTGTCAATTTGAAAATTTATAATTTCTGAATTTTCCCTAGTCTGGCCGGGTGGGCCGAAGGCCGTGGCTAGTTACCACCCTACCGGCAAAGACGTGCCGCCAAGTGATTTAGCGTTCCGGTACGATGCCTTGAAGAAACTGAATAAGGGTTTATTATAACTGCCATGCCCCTAAGAGGTTAACCTGCTACCTTCTTAGACTGCATCATCACTTACCATCAGGTGAGATCGCAGTAAAGGGCAAACTAGCAGAGGTATTTAAAAAAAAAAAATTGCAGTCATAGGGACTGCCGATAGAAGTGAAAACGAATATTAAAATATATTTTTTTAAATTATTTTGAATATATGTTTTTAAATATTTTAATTATAAAAAAAATGTAAACCTTTAAAACTAAGGCTAACTAACTAAGTTTAATTGCGAATGTAGTATATTTAAGTCTTTGTCTTCATAACAACGCGAGTCGGTGACGGTCACGCAAATCCACATTTTTACCCCCTACCAAAAAGCGCTCAACGCGGCTAAAGAAGTTTTCACTTCAAAAATATATGGTCTTCAAAAATATGTGGTATATACATTTCATATGGTCTATGTCGCACTAGTGCGGCGCTGCACTGCGCGTTACTGCGCATCGCGGCATAGTTGCTCCCGAGAGAATATATTGACGCGCAGCGCCGCGACATGCGTTGCAGCGCAGCAGCGATCGCATCAGTATGCGTAACTACTGCACTTAGTGACAGACACGCATCTTGCTTGGTATTACATATTATGTATATATTTATGAAGTTGCCACCTACTCGTGGTAAATTTACCCAAGCTACTTTGCATGTTATATTTTCGTCGGTAGATTGTTGATCATTGAAAAACGTATCTCTATGATGTCTCAAAAAATTTTAAAGACAACAAGTTGCCAGAACTATGCTATCTACCATCACTGTTTTTTTTATAGATCACACACAAATAATCCAATCCTCGTCACGTACCTACTAGTAAGTACGAATAAGTACTCCCCCATACATCACATTCTCGAGATCTAGCTTCCAGTGACTATTATAAAACTTAAACTTAAAGAAATGGCTCGGTGGAAAGAGATTTGGGTCTAACGATGAAACGATGGACGGAAAACGTTTATTTTGAGGACCTTGACTGATTTCATTATTTGGAAGTCATAAAAAAAATTGAGAAACGTTGGACGAAGTGTATAGAGCCCCAGTACTTTGGTGGTACGCGTCTTAGAAAAAAAATTACAATATGAGGGTACTTTTCGAAAAGCTCTTCACAATGACTTGTTTCAAGTTTCTAGATAAATAAAACATATTCGTAGGTATGTATATATCTTCTAACTTGCCGTATAAATAAGCCTCGCGCACTAGAACGTTCTTATTGCTCCTGACACTTGAGTGGCGTTAGCGGAAGACGGAACACGTCGCGAGTCATCGGGCAAAGAAAATCCATGTTTCCCTACGACAATAATTATTGCAGTTTTAAGAATATGGGCGAAGATAAGTCCTTATTTATTACAAGTAGTGACAATCAAGTAACTACAACTACGCCAAGTGTGAGTATTATTTTTCCCTTTTTTTTGCTTTAACTTACCTTACATATTTGTTTCTATTTTTTTTAAACCGGTAAAGTGCCAGTCCGGCTTCTGGGTCCCGTGTATGATCAATTATCACTATTTTTTTATTAGATAAGTATTTATTTAGTTACTAGCTGAAGCCCGCGACGTCGTCTGTATGGATTTAGGTTTTTGGTTTGGTTTTCTGAGATAAAAAGACTCCAGACTATAATCTTTGTGCCAAATTTTATGCAGATCCATTCAGCCGTTCTGGCTTAATTGAGTAACAAACATCCATCCATCCAAACTTTCGCATTTATAATATTAGGTATTTATTTAGTTACGTATTAATGCGTTTTGATATCTTAATCTTTTCAGTGGGTATTGCTGGAAAGTAGATCCCCAAGTGGCTTAAGTACCACGCCTGGACTTCGCATTAACCTACCCATAAATTATTTCATCCTTTGAGAATATGTGACATTTTAGACTTTTTTAACCATTTATTAAAAACAATATAATATAACTTAAAGCTAGCCTAACCTTATTACTATATAAATCATGCCCACGTGGAATGGTGGCAAGAATGCTGCATTACCGCGTTGGACAGCCAGGCTGATACTTCGCACAAAAAATGAGCCAGCCCTTCAGACTTTATTATATTGACATACCTACTACAGTTCCAGACTGGCTTAAATAGGGAAATAATATTCAAGAGTTTTAAGTTTAGAAGCCTCAATTTCTCTATTATCAGCCACTTTTTGCTATAGTTCGGGCGCCTTTTTATACTAATCTCGGCCAGTAGTGTTCTAAATTGAAAAGCGTTAAAAGTTAAAAAAAGTATGCGTGTGTGCAAATTACCAACTTACGGCAGAAGCATTGATGTAAAATTTTTTTAGTACTCATTCTATTTCAATGGGCAGAAGTGAAACTTCAGAAAAGTAGAATACGAGAGAATGAGATAAATAACCTTTATAATATGTTTGTCTCTTTTTGGTGCCTCTTTTTGTTTCATCGAATTTTCAAATCAAAACGATTCTAATGAAGTTGCACTTCAACAAAAACAAGTCTATTTTATTAAAATTCCCGACTGTAGTCTCCCGGCGGATATTTGTTCGGGATAATAACATTTAGTTTCTTTCACGTTTCAACAGGACAATTCCACGTCATCAGACAGTGGAGGGTCCAGTATCGGGCAAGGAAGCGGGTTTTCGCCCCTAGCCCCGCCATTCCAGAGTCGTATAAACATGGATATTATGTCTATGATGACTCCGTCGGAGCCCCAAGTTGGGGATACTGGTACGTTATCTTTACATATAATACCTAAACATTAGAGTAGACCAAAAATTTTTTAAACCGTAATTCATTCGATTATAAAATATTATTTACTAGCTGATGCCCGCGTGGTTTTTTAATTCCCGCGGGAACTCCTTAATTTTCCGGCATAAAAAGTAGGCAATGTCCTTCCCCGGTATACAAACTATCCTTGTATCAAATTTCATCAAAATAGGTCGAACAGATAGGCCGTCAAAGCGTAGCAGACAGACGGACAGAAAGACGCACTTTCGCATTTGGAATATTAGTATGGATTACCTACACACTAATCATATTTTATTTGTATGGTACTTTGAGATATTATTTTTGTATCGTGTCTATTGTATATGTCACTGTAAGATTGCAAAACCGTTAGATTGTAATCTAACTAGCGAAATTGTAAACTGTCGACAGATTGTGAACTGTTCAATGTTCAGTGTCATTTTTTGAAACATTCATTGTATTTACGTTTTCTTGTCTCTTTCTTATAGGTTAGGTTAGGGTTCGACATAAATAATCAGGTAATCATTAGACTCCATCTTGTACAACTCGGCGGTTTCATTTAAAGTGAACACTGTACTCCTTCTGAATCAAAAGGGGAACTCGGTCATAACACAACCCAAACGAGCTCCTTCAGGTTCATTCTGATTTACCCCCTTTAGGCCAATCTTGGAATTAGATTTTTTTTTCTTCATATCATAAAGTCCCATTACAATATTATAATTTATAATGGCGACTTTACTGTCTACTACCATCTGGCTTGTGGGCTAATAAGTAATATTAATTTAGCTTATACCTCTATATACTTAAAATAAATTTCTACATCTAATTTACAGTCCAATAACTCCTTAGTTTATTCATGTTCAGTACGTTTTTGTGACCTACTTATGTAGCACAAGCACTAATTCACTGACTTTTTAATTCACTTGTGCACTTTTTGCACTAATTCGAACGTTTTCGTTCTTTCAAGTCTCCTTTTGGTGTCCGTAGGTTTTTTTTAATATGTAGGCCAGCGCTTGGCTGCAATCAGACTTGCTTGCAAATGGTGATGCAGCCTAAGGTGGAGCGCGCTTGCCTAGAAGATGCCTATTCCCTCTTTTTTTTTTATATATAGGTTAGCTCTGGGCTGCAATCAGATTGCATGCAAGAGGTGATGCAGCCTAAGGTGGAGCGCGCTTGCCTAGAAGATGCCTATTCACTCTTGATTTGAAGGTATTAGAGATGGGTATATTAAAAGAGGAGGGGAAAACGGAAGCCGGAAGGCCATTCCATATCCCAGCGGTTCGGATTAGAAACGAGGAAGCAAATCGCTTCGTACGAGCCCGCGGAATTTCGACTGCGTAAGGGTGCAGACCTTGTCGATGCCTTGCGGTTCGATAATAAAAAGGCGACGGAGGAACCAGATCGAATAGTTCTTGAGCACACTCTCCTAAATATATCCTGTAGAATACCGACAGACAGGCAACTTTGCGCCGATGTTCCAAGCTTTGCAGCTTCGAACTGACCAGCGCTTTGTTGCCAATTAGTCTCCTGGTGCGACGATCGATGCTTGATTTGAAGGTACCTATTGATGAAATTCTTTATTTTGCAGCCCCATCAAATCTCGGCTTGGACTTTATGAATCTGCGCATCGGCGATTCTGATTCTCTGTACGACGACAGGGCTGAACAACAGAATGATCACAACTATTTCATGGGTAAGTTGAATAAATACTAATATTATAAATGCGAATGTGTGTCGGCTGTCTGTCTCTCTGCTACGCTTTCACGGCCCTACTAGTCAACCGATTTAGATGAAACTTGGTACAGAGATAGTTTACATCTCGGGACTACTTTTTATCCCGTAAAATTGAACAGTTCCCGCGGGAATTAAAAAACATCAATTCACGCGGACGAAGTCACGGGCAAGATCCACATTGCTAAGGATTAGTCCAATGAAGATTATCTTGGGACAATAACGCGGTAGGATACTATTAAGGTTCTTTTTTTATTCACCTACAAGTTAGCCCTTGACTGCGATCTCACCCGATCGTAAGTGATGATGCAATCTAAGATGGTAGCGGGC
The DNA here is from genome assembly GCA_923060345.2 of Erebia aethiops. NCBI lineage: Eukaryota > Metazoa > Arthropoda > Insecta > Lepidoptera > Nymphalidae > Erebia > Erebia aethiops. The sequence continues at coordinate 25,695,729 of OV281084.1, read as the reverse complement.
TAACCTGGTAGGGGTATGGTAGCTATTATATTAAACCGATTAAAGTCGATTTCTACACGGCATCGTACCGGAACGCGAAATCGCTTGGCGTTACATCTTTGCCGGTAGGGTGGGTTCTAGCCACGGCCGAAGCCTCCCATCAGACCAGACCAGAGAAAATTCAGATATTATAAATTCCGAAAATGACCATGCCGGGAATCGAACGGGGCTTTATGGGGAAATAAATAAACTTTTTCATTTTAGGTTCCAGGACAGAGTCGGTGGCATCGCCTGCGCCCGCGTCTGCAAATATTTGGACCGATACTAATCATTATAATGTTAATTCAAATGATAACAAGAATGACACGATCGATTTTTTCCTGAAAAGTAAGTGCATTAACACTACTACTAACAATAATGAAACATTTAAGTACACTAGTTTTTTTTGCACGAATTTCTTTTTAGATTAATTTTTCTCAATATTGGCCGTTCCTCTACTTTCAATCTGTTAAATACAAAAAGCCAGAATAATCCATTTAGGTACTTTAATTTATTTTAAAAACGCGTAATATTTTAATGACCTAGGACAGGGATGGCGAACCAATGGCAACGACACCATGTTTTGGGCACGTCACCTCACAAAAATTATTATGCACTAGGTAAAAAAGTGTGCAGTAGGCTTTATATGACGAGCGAACGTTAGAAACCGTTACAGATGACTGCAGTTCAGCATGCATTTTGCTAAAAGTAACATTTACCACCCTATTATAAGTTTTTGTCATGTAATCTGCAACAAGAAGTCACAGTAATTTTACTTTAATTTTAATTACGCGTATAATTGTGACATTGCATTTAATGTATTTTTTTGTAGTAAATAAAGAGTTTTGAGTTGATAGTATTTACGAGTATTTACTATTATTATTTTCCCAGTAATCTCATAGTCAAAATTATTTAATGGCATGTCTATAACCTCATTAAACATTTCTTTAGAAAAATGACACGTTGATACATAAAGGTTCGCCAACCCTGACTAGGTGAAATATCTCGCAATTTTTTTTTGTCACTAAGAACTCCACGGCCCAGTGTCACCACGGCAAACAGAACAAATATGTCACTCTCTACGAGAGAGGCATACTTCCGCCACTTGCCGGTTTCAGTCTTTTCTGCTGCGGCTCCCGGCCTTAATGTTGTCTCCCTGATATGACACGCGGCCAATGTGTCTATGCATGTTGCGTCCCACATTAGCGGCCGTTCCTGGTCCCCGGGAACCGGCGTCAATCCATCTTTTATAATTAGGTTTTACCTATGTTTTGTTATTTGTTTGTGTGTAATAAAGTGTTTACTTACTTACTTACTGCTTACGTATTGCTTTCAATCTAGCATTCGCTGTGGCCAACACGTACGCGTCAATGTTGACGCGTGAGCAGACGTCGGTGCTGAAGGACCTCCGCCCGGGCCTGATATACGAATTCCTTCATGATATAATCCGTATCCGATCGGAGAAGAGAATGCAACGAGCGCTTCCTAACGTAAGCATTACTTATTTCCAGCTTGTAATGTATCACATGGTGTTTTCATCCCTAAGACGAGCATAAGCTACCTTTTAACGTCATAATCATAGTCATAGTCATTTATTTATTAAATATCGTTACACTGTAGGTACACTTATTTTCGTCTAAAAAATTTACTTAAAAAGCATGATGGTGATAATGGGTAACGTTATCTTAAAACTAAAGCTACGAGGGTTCCAAACGCGCCCTGGTCTGAGAAGAGCCCACAACAAACTCAGCCGGGGTTTTTTTTTTTTGTTTTATTATCACCATCTCACAAATATTATACTAGACTAAACTAACTAAACTATCAGAGACATTAGAGCAAATTATTGCCAGGCTTCCTTGTCGTTTAAATAGTCCTTTACATGGTAATAAGATTTTTTAATGAGTTTACGTTTTACATTAACTTTGAACTTATTCAGAGAGACGTTTAGTCGTGATTGGTCTAATTTCTATTCGCAATATATTGTGCACGATTCAAAATTTCTGATTAGATGTCTAATCCGAAATTTTGAATTGTGCACTGCTAAGTATGCTTCATGACGGGTGGAGTGGAGGAGTGCATTGTCGAGTCAACATCTCCTGAAGATGCTCCGGTGTCGGAGTGAAACGTACGTTGAGAGTAGTTTGGAAGATTTCTGTGGTGTGGTGAATATCGCGGGCCATAAGTGCGGAATACTCATTGTACAACATAGATTCACCTATTTCCACGAATTATAGTGAATTAAACTTTAAGTTCCTTCATTATCATGGACTTCGGCAAAGCAACGCCTGCTTCTGTCCAATATTTGGAGTGGAGGAGGTCATTAGTGTCCACTCCCAGGAAACCCCGCTTTGATTTTATATGGGCTACGCTAGTCTAGAAGACTTAAGGTTTTTGTTTCCCGCGGGAACTCTGTCCTTCCCCGGGATACAATCTATCCCTGTACCAAATTTCATCAAAATCGGTTGTACAGATGGGCCGTGAAAGCGTAGCAGGGAGATAGACAGACAGACAGACACTTTCGCATTTATAATTATACTAGCTGACGCCCGCGACTTCGTACGCGTGGATCGAGGTTTTGTGGTTCCCGCGGGAACTCTTTAATTTTCCGGGATAAAAAGTAGCCTATGTGTTATTCCAGACTATATTCTATCTCTGTGCCAAATTTCATCCAGATCCGTTCAGCCGTTGGGGCGTGATTGAGTAACAAACATCCATCCATACATCCATACATCCATACCGACATCCATACATCCAAACTTTCGCATTTATAATATTAGTAATTATATTAGTATGGAAGTATGGATATGTAAGTATGGATATGAATATTTCCATGTGGCAGGAGTGCGCGTTTTGCAAGAACAACGGTGAGAACGAGGAGAAGTACGCGTCGCACGCACTGAAGGACTGGAAGGGCCGCGTGCAGTGCCCCGTGCTGCGCGCCTTCCGCTGCCCGCGGTGCGGCGCCACCGGCGACCGCGCGCACACCATTAAATACTGCCCTTCCAACGATCACGGTACATGACGACTCGACCCTGTTTTCACTTTCTCTGTGTCTTTTTGCGTCGTATTCCTCATTACTGAGGGTTTTTTTAAATATATATTGTATATATATAAAAAGTACCAGCTGATTCCCGCGACTTCGTCCGCGTGGCTTTTCGTAAGAAACGTTTTCGTTCGACCGTTTTTTCTCCGTCTTACATTGCAAATCAATGCAATTAAAAGATGTAAGCTATCCTATCTTTCAAGTTGGATCAAACTGCACGCGGTTTGCAAATTTAGCCTGTTAGGGGTATGGCAGTTATATTGAACCCATACCCCTAGTCGGTTTCTATACAACATCGGAACGTTGGAACGCTTAATCGCTTGGTGGGCACTTCTTTACCGAGTAGTTACCGAGTAGTTACCGAGTAGTTACCGACTTAGGTCAACGTTGCTTATCAATCGCAATCGAGTGATATAGTTTGTCACAACTAGGCCACTCGTCCCTCAACTGGTTATTTAGTAGATCTTGAATTTAGAAAATAAAATGTTTGTAGGCATGGACCGCCAAGGGCCTTTCCAGCGACGTCGCAACTCGTTTTGGTTCGGCGAGAGCTCTCGGGCCAACTTTGGTGCGGCTACGCCTTCCTTCTCGGCGCAGTCCAATCCGACGCAGTTCAACGCGGCGCAGTCCAACCCGACGCAGTTCAACGCAGCGCAATCCAACCCGACGCAGTTCAACGCAGCGCAGTCCAACTCGACTCAGTCCAACGCGGCGCAGTCCAACCCGGCGCAGTCGCCCGATTCAACTATCAATTACGCGTCGTTCTGGTCCAACTTAGGCAACATGAATTAACAATATTTACCTACCATTTAAATATTGTTATTTCACCTGATATACGACCATTAGCTCTAGTTGGTGTCGTTTGAACAGTTTAGAGTTTATAATGTTAGTTTTTTAAATTTTATACTGCAACTGGCGACACTGGCCCATATAGGCCGACCGTTTAACTCGCGTATCGCCTGCGCGGTAAGAAGGGAGCGGGGGGAGATGTTAGCGGATGGGTGAAAGGGGTGCGCGGAGCAGAGAGCTTACGTCTTATGTCTATCTCGAGATAAATCTTTGGATTATTGACTCCGTGTGTAGCGTTACCCACCCCCGCTCCCTTGTTACCGCGCAGGCGATACGCGAGTTAAACGGTCGGCTTATAGTAATATAGTTTTTTTAATTAGTATATCAATGTTACCTAATAAATAGGTAACGGGATCGTCTAGCAATTAGCAATCAAATGTTATTTTACTATTTTAATAAGTAGTGAAGTAAACAATAGCGACAAAGTTGATCGAGCTTAGGTACTGGTTCTTATTGAAGTATGCTGGCCATATTTTACTTGAAATAGTCTAATCAACTGGCTTGGACGATCCAACAACTTTTTTTTGTTCTAGGTACTTTACTTTTTGGTTTTCATTACTAATTTGGCTTTTTTGAAGAATTATTTTTATTGTACTTATATTTGATATTTCCTTATTGAAACAAATAATTCTGTTCATTTTTTGTGATTCGATTTTTTATAACCCATTTTAAAGAATTAATTTGTATTCATTTATAAACAAATACAATCCAATTATTGAAATCTAAAATCAATGAAATTTATTATTCTCAATATAGAACTGATTCAATTGATAAATTTATGAATTCATTCATCAACTATACAGCAATTAATGGGCATATAAATCGTATTAATATTTTAGTAACCGTTTTACCAATAAAAATATTTCTTTTGTTACTCAAAACTGTAATATTCGCAGTCTCTCTTTTTTGTGAAGAACTTTCTTTTGAAACTTTAATAAAAACTTAAGCATCAATATGTTGTTTTGTTTCTACATTCCTTGTCTATACGTATTACGTAATCTAGCACAGTCCGAATTTTTTCTATTTTCTTAACATTAACACATCCTTGTGGGTTCAATCCCCGGCAGGGTCAATTTGGGAATTTATAATTTCTGAATTTTCCCTGGTCTGGTCTGGTGGGAGGCTTCGGCCGTGGCACTATGACACTAACCACCCTACCGGCAAAGACGTGTCGCCATGCGATTTAGCGTTCCGGTACGATGCCGTGTAGAAACCGAAGGGGTATGGGTATAATATAACTGCCGTGCCCCTAACAGGTTAGCCCGCTACCATCTTAGATTGCATCATCACTTACCATCAGGTGAGATCGCAGTCAAGGGCTAGCTTGTAGTGGATTAATGTGAACGGCGCCTCCTTTGACAGTGAGGCACTATTGCACATAGTACAGTCCGATTCAAACTTTATAACATCTCGGAAGTTAGCCTGGAGTGTAGGTTCGCGCAGGTACAGTCAACTGAACTGTTCCGCTGATACCTAATATTGTATTTTGCGCATCGCAACGCACGATGTTCCGAGAAATCATAAAAAAGTAAAGTTTGAATCGAACTGTAGCAAGAGATTTTTTGGACGAACATAACTTAGAAAAGTTTAAGGTGCGTTCCCGGGGATTGATCCCGCAACTCCGTACAGGAGTTCGGGTGTCTTAGCCACTAGGCTATCGCCGATCTCATTAGAATCATAAAACCCAAATAACAGCCAGGAACTTTACGAGTGAGCTGAAGAACAAATTAGCTTCATTTACTTTCGCCTCTTATATTATTATCATTTGTTGGCAAAATGTTAGGGAGCGTTGAGCGTTTTATAGCTACGTTAGTAAGAAGATTACATTATAAAACCGCGTATACACCATTACAGTAGGTACTGACTTTTTAAACCAAGTTGCAAGTAAATAACTCCTCAATCATTATAGTTAAAAAAAGTATTGTAATAGTTAAAAAGAAGATAACTTAGAAAAACTGATTTTATTTATTTTTTGATAGCACGCTCTCTTTAATAAGTTAGAAAAACTAAATAACGTGGAAGCATATTATTTTTAACTGACAGCTACAGTGTAACGATCTCAATCACCTCTGATTGGATAACACTCTTCCACTATTGGACAAAATCCATTGACGCAGCAAGAATACCATAAATTCAGACAATCACAACAATTGATACTGTAACAATGATTGATCCAGAAGTTACGGGGTCGCACTGCTGGATAATTATTCTGAACATAAATTGTAAGCTCTTACTCAGCAGCTCCTTGGCTAAGCAACTCGTCTGATGTACAGAAGGCCTAAACGTCTTTATAGGTTAAATCATTCCTCAGGTACGAATATAACACAATTTCCATTTTGTTCAGAATTTGACTTCGATGAGAAGTAGATTTTTATAGGTTAAGTGAATAAGGCCTACCTTAATACGCCCCTTTTTATTAAGGCGCTGTGAGCTCACGAGATCAAAATACAGGCGCGCGGGGGTGAAATCGAGCAAGCGCATGTCGCAAAAAATGCAAGAAAGCGTTTGAAAAAAATAAATATTAACTGTTCAATACAAATTAAACCGACAATGTGTTTGATTTAGAAATGTAAACTTGATCTTATATTTCTAGAGCAAATTATTAGTTTCAATAAGGAGAAAAATTGCTTTAAAAGGTAAATTAAGAGGTATGTTTAAAATAAATTTCAATGCAGAGATTTTTTTTAAATTGTGTTTTGAGATGCGTCAATGGCTGCATAGAGGTCTTCAAAATAGCAAATTATTTTTACAAGCATACATAATGACCCATTTGATGGATACACTGCTTTTAAAAACCCCCTCTTACGCTACACAGGGCCTTAAGAGTGCGTGTTCAAAGAACGCGTGAGAGCATGCTATTTTAATCTTTTATAGGAGGGTGTGACAATCACGATGCTTCGACCTCGCATATCAGTGTAAGGTAATACCAGAAAGGTAGGTACTACTAGGTTTTCTGTGCTTTTAGACTAATAGGCATGATGACTGATTTTGAAAAATGGTTAGATTATATTCGGAAGTATCTACTATTTCGAAAAAATATGTTATTTCAGCAGAAAAATAAGGTTTGGTAGATAAAATTGGCATTTGAAATTTAAATTTTAAAATTCACGCCAAAATGCTCGCTGGTGTCATGGCGTCGTTTGTGACGTCACTATTTTTTTTTACTAATGTACTCTGTGCAGTGTGCAGTTAACGATAGTGTGATTGTCAAATCTCGAAAAAAAATAATTGTGACGTCATTCGCTTCTTGGTGTTTAATCCATTATGGCGGATTGCTGTATTTTATAGTTTTATTTTATCAAAATAAATAGCAATCTCACTCGAAATAGAAAAATAAATACGTTTTTTATAATCCTATTTCATTAGACAAATTCATAATTTCATTGATTCTTGGTTACTGTCATCATGCCTATTCTTGCAAAACTTATTAATAAATTTTACAAATCAGGTCAATTGAAATTATTAGGTAGGTGTGGCTCTTAAGGTGCCAGCGGAGGGAGAATTGCCCATACAAACATAATACCAAAATAATTTGTAATTCGAGAATATTTCCACCATATTATGCGATTATTAAGATTGAACTTGTATTTATCTAGGTCCCTGGATAATTATTTCTTCAAAATACTTTCCCAAAATTAAATGAAAGCACATTGCGTTTTGCATGTTTTTACGACATAAATGATATGTTTTCTCCTTATTTGTTTCATATCAAAACCAGGGATATCTCACGTACTAATTGATCAGGAACATAGCCTATATTGTCAAGTTACAGAATAACTACACGAAGTTAAAAACACAACAATTCTTCATTCATCATTTTTGGTATTCACGGAACAAGACTAAATGTATAACAAATTCTGTACGCTCACATTGCTATCTCGCTTGCACCCGATCATGTGCCATCAGCCAAATAGAGATAGCAATATACCGGCAAATTTATATTTGCGGTTCGAATAGAAGTTGCGAGCGGCGCGAACCGGCCTCTTAAGTCTAAATTATTAGTTGCGCAATGTATTTTCTTTCTAGCTGATGCCTGCGACTTCGTCTGCGTGGATTGAGGTTTCTCGGTGGGAACTCTTTAATTTTTCGGAATAAAAAGTAGCCTATGTGTTATTCCAGGCTACAGTCTAACTCTGTGTCAAATTTCATCCAGGTCCATTCAGCCTTTCTGGCGTGATTGAGTAACAAACATCCATCCATAAATCCATCCATCCAAACTCTTTCGCATTTATAAGATTAGTATAGATATGGGTATAGTTAATCAACGCATGAAGTAGTCTTAGCGTTCATAGATAAAGGAGAGACAAAGCAATATCTTCTACACTTTTAGTTCCAGAACAACAAAAAAATGGCAGTCAAAACTAGGGACTGCCGATAGAAGTGAAAACGAATAAGTTAAATAGATTTTTATTTAATTTAAAAAAAATATATAAACCTTAAAACTAAGGTATTAAAGTTTAATTACGAATGTAGTATATTTATATTTACGACCTTTGTCTTCGTAAAAACGCGGTGACGGTGTCTTTGTCGGTGACGCGAATCCACTAGTTTACCCCCTACCAAAAAGTACTCAATGCGGCTAAAGAAGTTTTCACTTCAATCATAAAATAATTAATCAGCGTGCGTTTGTATGGAAGAACGATTAAGAGGAGCATTGAGTAACCTCAAGCATCCTCAGTTTGAGAAGGTTACAAAAGCATAGAATAAATATATGAAGGGGCGTCTTTTGTCCTCGAGACATCCGGTGGAAGGTGAGGTGACACTCGAAACTCAAAGATAATAGACCTTAGAAAGTACTTTCAGTGGATTTTCGCTAAAGGATAAAGGCGAGGATAATGCCTACTCAAAATATCCCTTTTGTGTAGATAAAGTTGTGGCTTTACAATATCCATGATTAAACTGGTATGGCTAACGTTGTCTTCATAAGGAGGGTTGAATTTTCAATAGGTACAAAATTTAGTCATTCTATACTTAACACAAAATTAGTATGCAGTTTATGGGTTGAATACAAAAGTTTTTTTTTTATCCACTTCAAGTTAGCCCTTGACTGTGATATCACCTGATGGTAAGTGATGATGCAGTCTAAGATGGAAGCGGGCTAACCTGTTAGTGGCTACACAGCATCATTTCAGCATCGTACCGGAACGTCTTTGCCAGTAGGGTGGTAACTAGCCTCAGCCGCAGCCTCCCACCAGGCCAGACCAGGAAAAATTCAGAAATTATAAATTCCCAAATTAACCTTGCTGGGGATCGAACCCGGGACCTCCGCACGTTAAGACACCGGCGCTTAGCACTGCGTCAGGGAGGTCGTCAAACAGTGTAGATAGGTTTAGTAGTCTAAAATAAAAGCTGACTGACTGATCTTTCAACGCACAGCTCAAACCACTGAACACAGGCTGAAGCAAGAATTTTTGAAAATTTAAAAATGTAACACTAGTTCAGTAAAATAGGGGGTTGATCAATTAAAATCGAACTAAACGTGATAGAAGCCGCGGGAAAAGGTTATAGTTTAAAATACTTCCGCCGCGCGCTATATATTATATTCATCTCTAATTTTGTAGAAACGAACATATCATACGTTTTACGGCTCAACGTAGAATAACACGGAATATGATGTTTTATCGTGCCGGTGTATATTTTATGGGCGGATGATTTACCTAAACATTTATTAAAGCTTAAATTTTGCGTGAACGTTTCATGAATTTTTTGAAGCTTTTCTAAGTGTATTTTCACTCGATTACACTATAGTTTATGTACGGTAGTAAATATAATAAATCTATGGTGAGGAATGGCTGTACAAAAAAATACTGTTTTTTGGTGAAAATTTAAAATGACGGGACGTTAACCATAGATATAATACGTACAGTAAATAGTTTAAACATAAATAAAATATGACGACTTCAATAATTTGACGACCTCCGTGGCGCAGTGTGTAGCGCTGTTGCTTTAACGTGTTATTGCGTGTAATTTGGGAATTTATAATTTCAAATTTTTTCCTACATCCCAAATTCACGTCGCTTACAAAGTAGTGAGGAACGAATGGCCTAGCTGTGACAATGCATATCAGTCGATTGCGATTGATAAGCAACGTTGACCCAAGTCGGTAACTGGATGGGTGACCGAATTTGGAGGTTCAAATTGGGCCTTTTCGTTTCCTCTGTGCCTAGGAGAGCACGTTAAGCGGTCGATCCCGGTTAATTCACTAATATCTGATAATAATCGTAACAAAACTAAGAGTGTAATGGATACTCTTAGTCGAGTCATATTAGGAAGGACGTGGGAACCCACCGCATTATTATCCCAAGAAAACTCCTACCATTATGTGATTAATGAAATGGGTCACGACCTTCAGTAATGAGGAATACGACGCAGAGAGAGAGACAAACTAGTCTATTTTTAAACTGAATCGATTTGTAACTGACTTATCCAAACATTTCCAGATAGGAGCAATTTCGCTGAGATACGCTCATTACAGAAGCTTCACATTTAGTGCAATGTGTATTTAACGGAATCTGTCGTCAAAGACAAATCCACTCCGCTGTACTCCCCAGCTGCTGCCACTACGAATGTCCTTGCTTGAAGGTCTTTGCACATTATATAGATTGTAGATCGACACCGACTCATCTATACTTCTATATTTACTAATACTAATATTATTATAAACTAGCTGATGCTCAGTCCGCGTGGATTAAGGTTTTTTGGTTCCCACGGGAACTGTTTAATTTTCCGGGATAAAAAGTAGCGTATGTGCTATTGCAGACTATAATCTATCTCTGTGCCAAATTTCATCCAGATCCGTTCAGAAGTTGGGGCGTGATTGAGAAACAAACATCCATCCATACATCCATACATCCAAACTTTCGCATTTATAATAATATTATAAGTAAGTATAGATGCGAATGTTTGGATGGATGGATGGATGAATGTTACTCAATAACGCCAGAACGGCAGAACGGATCTGGATAAAATTTGGCACAGAGATGGATTATAGTCTAGAATAACACATAGGCTACTTTCTATACCGGGACATTAAAAAGAGTTCCCGCGGGAATCAATAAAAACCTCAATATACGCGGACGAAGTTCGCATCTTTCTATCAACTAGCTCACATTAAAGCATGGAAATTGTGAGCTTTATATTATCGTGTCGCTTACGTGTCGGAGATAGCTTTAAGTGTACGACTGACGACAAGTCACACGTGGATCACGCGTGGTCAAGTTCTTTCAATTATTAAGTTTTATTCTACTACAAGTTAGCCTTGATGATGCAGTCTAAGCACAGAATAGGTAATAGTATGGTCTAAGGTAGCAGACAAACCAGAGGGGCATAACAGTTAAATTACACCCATACACCTATTCGGCTTCTACACGGCGTCTTAACGTTGTGCTGAAACACTAAATCGCTTGGCGGCACGTCTTTATTAAAGTAGTTACCTATTACGCTTTAATGACACAATATGTTGCCACCCGTTTCATTATGTTTCACAATATGTTTCCAGTCCTTCCATTTATATAAATACCCATTTTGTTTACCCAAGTGACACTACGCGTCAGATAATCGCTTTCATGGCTATCACAGAGTTTCCTCAACATCATGACTCCACATGCGACATGTCGCTTAATAAAAAGTCGCTTGACCCCATTTTGTATGCAAATTAATTATTTATAAATTAATTGTTAGAACTAATGACGAAATCTTATAATTCACGAATAATTATATAATAATTATCAAAATATTTGTTTATTATACCTAACGAAAAGGCTTTTGCCACAGGCCACCACCTGGCTGCGGATGGGCAGACTTCTCACAACTTTTAGAGCATTATGCATGCAGATTTTCTCACGATGTTTTCTTCCAGCACTAAAGCAAGTGAAATTTATTTCTTTAAACACATAATTATTATTCCATAAAGTTACTTACAACTACCTACCAACAGGTAGGTAGCCATCGAAATGTGTAGAGACCTGTCAAAATGATGTCTTACAAACTGGTCCAGGGTAACGGCAGTAATCAGACGAACACGGGGTGGATAGGAGAGGGCAGAATCGCATACCAGCGAGGTCCGCAGATATTTTGACGGGTTACAATGTTTGTAAAAATAAAAAAATAAAATTTAAACCTTAAAACGAAGGCATTAAAGTTTAGTTACGAATTTATTATATTGATATTTAAGACCTTTTGTCTTCGTAACAACGCGAAGTGTCGGTGACGGTGTCGGGGACGGTGTCGGTCACGGTGTCGGTGTCGGTGTCGGTGACGCGAATCCACAAGTTTACCCCCTACCGAAAAGTGCTCAACGCGGCTAAAGAAGTTTTCACTTCAATAAATAGTTAAAACAAAATATCTTTAGCGAAGCCCAAACCTTAAACTGATTGTTATAGCGCCCCACTAACGACCGTGTTATGGAGATTTGTATGTAAATGATTTTCTTCTCGGCTCAATCGCGCCTTAGTGGTTATTATTTTAATGGCGTCTCGAAAGCTACTGTGTAAATGGTAATGAGGATTAGTGAGGATTTAGTAAGCATAAGAAGTAAGTTGATAATTCCGAGCATCGTGATATAGTTCAGTCTAGTGTTTTTTTTAATGAACTACAAGTGAGCCTTGATGGTAAGTGATGATGCAGTCTAAGATGGTAGCGGGCTATAACCTGTTAGGGGTATGGCAGTTATATTAAACCCATACCCCGAATCGGTTTCTACACGGCATCGTACCGGAACGCTAAATCGCTTGGCGGTCGGTCGGTAGGGTGGTAACTAGCCACGGCCAAAGCCTCCCACCAGACCAAAAAAATTGAAAACAAAGAAATGCAGGTTCGAGTCTGAAGGAATCTTTACCAATTCTGTGCTTAAACACAAAATGCGCGACGTTTCGAGCATCCGTTTTGTCCTATCCTGTTAGTAGTGTGTTCTCGACATTACATCTAAATATATAAAAGGAAAATGGACTAACTGACTTACTGATCTATTAACGCACGCCTCTAACCACTGGACGGAATAATGCCGTAGACATCGGTAGGCTATGAAAGGATTTTTAAAAATGCAAACCCTAATTGGGTTTTGAAATTTGTATAAAAATCGAACCTAACGTGTATGATGCCGCGAGCAAAAGCTAGTTTTGCATATCGGGCACGTGCAGAAATGTGCTTTCAACTGTATACCTACCGCTTTTCCATTGTTTAAATGAAGGATAGTGACTCAATTAACACTAGCAAATAGCGTTGCTTTATGAAATTGTACTTGTATGAAAGATACTCACGCATACAAAAAAAAGCACGCTTGTCTAGTGGAAAAATCTGCTCAAATTAAACTAGGATAGTTTAATTTGAGCAGATTTTTCCACTAGACAAGCGTGCTTATTTTTGTATGCGTGAGTATCTTTCATATCACCGACTCATTATGTTGGTAAAGAACATAGAGCCGGATATACCTGCACCGATCTGTAAACCAAATTAAACCTAGTTTTTATTTTTAATTAATAATAGATAAATACGCCTTAAATAGGTTTCCTATCAAAATCCTGACCAGGCTGTCCAGGCAGGCAGAAAATTAATTAATTTAAAAATATCCTGATTTTACCTACATTATATGTTTTGAGTTACATATATTTTGATTTAAGGTCTAGCCCCACTATTTCTCTTCCCTTTGTCGTGTAGTATGCGTTTTCCCATCACATCCTATTATATATATTTCGTGTAGTATGCATCAAATTCTATTATATATATTTACAGTCGCGTAAAAAATCCAGTAAACTGGAGGTCATTGCTACAAAATCACCAATAGAAACAAGTAAACACCAACGTATACGTTGCACAGACAGAATGGCAGTATTAGGAAAATTGTATAGAAAACATTTTCCCATCACATTTCGTTGCAGTCACGTAGTAAGTTAATCCAGTATAGTAGGGGTAATTGCAACTCAATCCCCAATAGAAACAAGTAAACACCAACCTGCCGCTACTGATGAAACACACGTGCATAATGCTCGCCGAGCACGCGAGCATGCCGTACATCAATTAGGTACACATTGCACGCACAGAGTGACAGTATTAGGAAAATTGAATAGAATGCATTTTCCTATCACATTCCGTTGCAGCCACGTAGCAGGTTTATCCAGTAAAGTGGGGGTAATTGCAACAAAATCCCCAATAGAAACAAGTAAACACCAACCTGCCGATACTGATGAAGCACATGTGCATAATACTCGCGGAGCACGCGAGCACGTCGCACGTCACGTACACGTTGCACCACACCACACCCAGCGGCCAGTAACCTGCGCAACACGATATTGAACCTTAAGTTTTATTACACAAGATTCAGTTCACTTTTAGCATGGCAAATGAACTAAATCTTACTTTATTACAAGATTCATGTCCAACAATGATCAGTGTCTGATACCAAAGTCTAAGGAGATACGTTATTTTCTAGTCATCCGACTGAACGTGACAGGGTTAAGACGAGAGAGCTTATCTCCAAGCTAGTAGAATATTCAGTACAAAAATCAGTCATTCTAGCACAAATAAGTATGCTGCTTACGATGGTGTAGGTAGGCGTAGTTTGTGAGCCTGTGGTCTGACCGTCTGCAATTTGTATGAGCGTCGATCTACTGTAAGGACAATCATACTGATATTACAATTGCGAATGTAAGTTTGTTTCACGCTCACGGCCCACCTTTTCAACCGATTTTAATGAAATTTAGTACAGACTACAGATATAGGTTGTGTTCTGGGGAAGGACATAGGCTAATAATTCCGGAAAATTAAACAGATGGACGCGTACGAAGTCGCTGGTATTATATACTTACGCGGTGTATAATAGGCATCATTAATTGACAGTAACTAGTTTGAATGAACAATAATGTAAACAAAATCTAAAACAACAGGTATAAATCAAGAAGATAATGAAAATGAATGAATGAAATGAAATATTCTTTGTTGTACACCAAAACAGAAATCATCACAAACAATAAAACTAAAAATACCTAAAAGTCGGTACAATTGGCGGCCTTATCGCTTTGAAGCGATCTCTACCAGACAGGCAGTAACATAGGATTTCAAACCAGCAAGAAAGGATTAAATATACACGGTAGCTTCGCATTTCAGTCATATTCGGTGTGCCTAGTGTTAGGCTGAACAACATCCAGAGCCTTACTGTTTGTAGGGGTCTCGAGAGTGGCAGCACTGGTGGGGTACGCTTGGCGAGAGATCGAGGTGAAATGGCAAAATAGCAGCCGTGTTTGCGAGATTAAATAATACTTAATAATAATTAAGTGGATAACCAGTGTTTCCTTTATCTATTCAAATTGGGACAACCGGAAACGGTGCAGCGTAGATATTGGGAATTTACCAACTCAGCCCTAATAATAAGCAGCCAAATCTGTTAGGGTGTGTCAGTTATATTAAACCCATACACCCATAATCGGTTGATATACAGCGTCATACCAAAACTCTTGTCGCTTGGCGGTGGCGGCGAATTCGTCCGTGTGTTTTAGGCTTTTTTTTCATTGCCACGAGAACTCCTTAATTTTCTGGTATAAAACGTAGCCTCTCTCTCCAGGTTCTCAACTATACGTGTGCAAAAACGTTGCTCTGTAGCGGCATGATTGAAGGACAAACCAACAAACAAACTCACTTTCGCATTTATAATCTTAGTATGATTTGTATAGACTACAGATCCTCACGCATCAAAGTATATATTTTTATTGATTTCTATTTATTCTGTATCATTTTATTTTACTTGCATTAAAACAATGTGAAATATTATTATGTAGTTATACAGCACATGATTTGAAATTTATACCATCCGTTGAAAGTATGAGAATGTATAATGCCTCACAACTTTTCCCGCGGGAGTATTTCGAACGAGTGGAAAATAAAATTCCATTTTTCCCGTCTAATGTACTGAGTTTATAATGGCTTGTTTGCGATGAACTTAAACACAAAAATGTTCTTTATTCAATGACCCTGCTACAACTCTCGAACCATATTTAAATATTTTGCAACAGCCGGTTGTGGGGGCAGCTCGGTAAAAGTCCCTCGTGTCCTGAATTTGAGATATTTTGTTTACAAAATACTGTGAATAACTTTGCATTTACTCAACTACATCATGTTTGTAGGTGGTTTGCATTTTTTCTATATTACAATTTACCGACAAGTTTGCTGCCTTTTTTAACCGCAAGGGCTAATACTACTACAAATTAGGCCTTAAGGCTTCGCTATATACATATAATATGTCACCGTAAAATTGTAAAAACCGTTCGATTGTAATCCAACGCTTTTTATCTCGATAGATTGTAAACTGTCGAAAGATTGTAAACCGTTCAATGTTCTGAGTGTAAATTTTTGAAATATTCGTTGTATTTACGTTTTCTTGTCTCTTTCTTGTAGGTTAGGTTCGACATAAATAATCAGGTACCTAGTGCAAGGTCACTAGGTACCTTATTTATGTAGGTTTTATCGGGTTATTATATTAAGTTAATATTATAAGTAATTGTTATGTTTCGAAATAAAGGCTATTTTTGTTTTATTTATTTCCAGTGTGTTCCACTATAATACATTTCCCGCTTTAATTGTAGCTATCACTGTACCTGAAAGTCACTATTAAGTAATATCCATGTAATATCATATTTAAGTGAGACATTCATGAACATAGAATAATTAATCTGTCTACGTGAACGACACGACTTCGACAATCGGATTCAATTACCTACATTGAAAAATATTTCTAACTTACTTATTTAAAGTAAAGTGTAAGTAAATTTAGTATATTAATAAGTTAAAACATTATACTGTGTACAAAAGATTGGAATTAAAGGGCTTTTTTATTTTATTTTTAATGTTTTGTTTAATAATTTATAAATTTCATATCGAAATATTCTGCGTACGGATTACGGAACGTCATAAAACTCCATACTGCACAAAATATTCGCGCGAATATATAATTCTTCAAGCACCGCGTGAAATTTGTATCGAACCAGAGAATTTTTTTTGCGCATTACAAATTTGCAAAAAAAAAATTGCGAGTTTTTTTTTTCGCAGTGCGGGCCTAACCCAGAAAAGTAAAAAAAGAATATTTTTAAATACAAAACAGTCAGGGGTGATCTGTAGTACAAACTGTCCTTTTTATCGATAGTTCGAACAGCTTCAGGTAGCATAACCTATACTTAAAAATTTAATAAAATATGAGCATAATGTGAGTACATTATCCTCTTAGGTTATTGATAATGTATCAGCTGTATTAGTTTTATAAAAATGATAAAGTACCTAGATATTACGAACAATTTATCATAGTTAAGTGTCAAGGAGTATCTTAGGCACGGTGTATATCTAGTGTATATCTAGATACAAATAATAAAAGTTCTTAGTACCTACTTTGAATATTATAGACGATATATTGATAGCTTCATACACATAATATCAAAGCTCTTCTTAATCTTGTAATTAAAAAAAAATGGTAAATATGAAAATTCTTACCTAAAAATCCTGGAATAGCTCCCATCGGCATCACGAACAGACTGACGAGCAAGTCAGCGATCGCCAACGATAACAAGAAATAGTTGGTCACATTCTGCAGTCTCTTGTCCAAACACACGGCCAGACACACCAATATATTGCCAACACCACCCGCCACTATGAACAATATCACGAACAAAAAACTCCAATCGTACTCGACACGTATAAAATTATCCGTCTCATTCCTCATGTCCCACTTACACTGAAAACTTTCATTGAAAGTGTTACTATTAAATCTATTTAAATCATCAATGTACAGCGTTCTGTTTGTATCTTTGAAACACGACAACGTATTCCAATCGCAAATGTCCAAATCAGGTATCTTCAACCACAGGTTCTTCACAGCACTCTCGTATAAAGACTCAGGGATATACAACTTGAATCGAGAGTTGCATAGAGTGTCGTTGCCGTACGGATCCAAGGAATTATTCTCGCACTTGAGACAGGTATAGGAGGTTTCATTTTGTATATCCAAATTCAGTTCGCAGCTGTATTCTATAGAACTCCCGTAGCTATCCGGAATACATTCAAGACCGTTGGAAACAGTTTCGTTCGCACAACTCGTGCCAGAAACCAATTGGCATTTCAAAACTTCTAGCGTTGTGTCTAATATGTATGTGAAATTCGTCATATCCGGCTTATTCCATTTGCAGGATATTAGGTGACTCTCTCGCGATGCATTGTTGTGAACCGCCGGTTGTTCTTTAATTTCCTTTTGCAGTCTGAAACAAATAGGAAATTTCATTTTAGAATAGCAATAAAGTGAACAGAATCAAAGATCTCTCATACATTGTGGCTTTCTACAGTATAGCACAATCTCTAAACTAAAAAAATGACAGCTTTAAATCTAGTTCTGTCCCTTTCCGCAGGGTGTATTATAAAGGGTTAGCAATATTTTTATGCTAATGTGACGCAACACGCTATGGAAATATCAATAACAGTAGCTGACCCTTTACGGGACTACGTTGTCGCTCGTAGATAAGTTGCGATGAGTTGCGTCGCGTTGATAACAATTCGGGCTATTTCCTTAAAACGCATCGCATATTATATTAAAAGCAGAATATCGGTCCTATAAATTTTATCGGTTGATAGAGAAATGCTTTCTATTTTATCACTTTGTTGGCTGTAGGATTTTCCCGCATGGTGTAAATTGTCTTTAGAAATCATTATTCCACCTTCGAGCACTCACCGAACGCCATTTTTATCCATTTTTCCATCAATAAACATTTGTTTTAAATCCTAGAAACACAGGCTGAACAATACCTTTTCTTTTTAAAATAATAAAGGGAGTTTTCCCAAACGAAGTCAAAAGGTTAGCAGGGTACCTAAAGCAGAGAGCAAAGTGGGAATTACAAAGCACTCTGCGGATGATAATCCGTTTTCCTTTTGTCGTTGGAAGCGAAAGGCAGTTAACTGGGCCTTTTTGCATTTCGTCGAATCACTGTTTTAACACTTTTAACCCACTTTCATGTTGCTCAAGCCCCAAGAAAAATAAGCTTTCATTGTATTTCTGTAATCCAATTATAAGGTTAAACGTCCATTGATTACTGCCAATATAATAGATTCTTGTCGTTTAAGCATTATTTTTAAAGTGACGGTGCAGTGTAAGATGATAGCTGGCTAACCTGTTAGGGATGTGGCAGTCGTATTATAACTGTCTGGTTTAAATCATATTATATAAACCATACCCATAAAATCGTTTCTACACGGCATCATACCGGAACGCTAAATATAACAACCACGGCTGAAATACCACCATGCAAGACCAGAGAAAATTCCGACATTCAAAATTCCCCAATTTACCGTGGCAGGGATCGAACCTCTTATCAGACCAAAACGATCATCACTGCGCCACGGAGGTCGTCAATACGTATGAAATTTTTTCAATATTTAGATTACACACCATACGTGCAGTAATCTAAATATTGAAGAATTTTTGCACTGCGTTTCTTGCCAATTCTTCTCAGTAGAATTTTCTTTCCGAACTGGTGACAGATCCCGATAAATCGTACATAAGTGGCACAAGTCGGCCTACATGAAACAAACATTTAATTTCATTTTATTATTTTCAATACACTGTGTACTTAGTTAAATTAAAGATGTAAGTATTTTTATACTATTTTTGATAACAATTTTAATTAATTTAGTAAAATTCTGT
This sequence comes from Erebia aethiops, assembly GCA_923060345.2. Lineage (NCBI taxonomy): Eukaryota > Metazoa > Arthropoda > Insecta > Lepidoptera > Nymphalidae > Erebia > Erebia aethiops. The sequence goes on along the minus strand of OV281084.1, from coordinate 25,676,152 downwards.
ATAACTTTAAACACAGCGGAATTTATAGTTTCATTAAAAATGACAGTAAAATTATGCTAGAGATTTAACGGCATGGAGGCTTCATATTGTTCATGTGGTGTTGTTGGACACCCCCTAAGAACATAGGGGGTGTCCAACAACACCACATGGCTTGTACCCAAACTACAAATAGTTCTCTTGCCATCGAATAAAAACGTCTATATTCTAGAAATCAATAGAGATCCGAAAAATCGCTGATACACGCTACGAGTGTTGTAGAACACTTTGTAATCATTCATTACATAGCAAGTTTTCGTCCGTGAGTAGTTTCAGCTAACGTCCTGCCTACTGTCAGGTTTTCAGAACATATCCTTCAAAGACTTGTAAGCGGTCAAAGTGCTGATATGAAAAATAAAGTACTTATAACGTAAAGTTGATATTCAGCACAATCTATACTAATATCTATACCTATACTAATATTATAAATGCGAATGTTTGTATGGATGGATGTTTGTTACACAAACACGCTATAACAGCTGAATAGATTTGCATGAAATTTGGTACAGAGATAGATTATAGTCTGGAATAACACATAGGCTACTTTTTATCCTAGAAAATTAAAGCGTTCCCCTAAGCTATCTCTACGTAAACGTAATTATAATTACGTTTACGTAGTTTAATTTTATTAAGGTGCAACGTGTGCCGCCGTGAAAATGACATACAAACTGACACACTGAAATTGCATTCATAATTAATAGGTCTCTCTCTGCGTCGTATTCCTCATTGCTGAGGGTCGTAACCCCTTTCCATTAATCAATTAATAATGGTAGGAATTTTCTTGGGATAATAAAGCGGCGGGTTCCCACGTCCCTCCGCATATGACTCGACTAAGAGTAATAAAACTCTTAGGTTTTTGTAACGATTAGCCGGGACCGACGGCTTAAGGTGCTCTCCGACACACGGAGGAAACGAAAAGGCCGAACCTCCAAATTCCGTCACCCATCCAGTTACCGACATGGTTCAACGTTGCTTATCAATCGCAATCGACTGATATGCATTGTCACATACTAGGCCACTCGTCCCTCGTAATAATAGGTAATGCTCTGATAAATCCACTAAAACACGCCAGTTTGTGTAAAACACTCGCCCTTCGTATAGTCATTCATTACAAAGGACGTTTTCAGTCGTATGTAGTTTGAGCTAAGATACCCGCTGTCAGGTCTTCAAAGCATTTCCTCTGAAACCTCTCTAAGCCTGTCCGCTCAAAGTGCTGATGTATGAATTTTGTGCAGGTCCATTTACAATCAACGATATTATATTATTAATAGCTGACGCCCGCGACTTCGTCCGCGTGGTATGAAAAATAGTTTACGTCCTATTCTTAGACCTACCGAATATATACAAAAAAATTCATAAGAATCGGTCAAGGCTTTTCGGCGGAGTTTTTTTACAAACACTGTGACACGAGAATTTTTTATATTAAGATTTTCTATATGATGGTACACGTGTATTAAAAAAATACTCTTTTACTTTTCGAGTTGAAAAGTAGTTTCCTTTGTCCTCCTAGGATGCACGCCATCTTTGTGCTAAAGTTCAACAAAATTGGTTCACAGTTTGTGCTGTAAAAAGGTAATTCACAAACAAAACGATACACCTTCCCTTTCGTGAAAGTCAATTTAAATTCAAAGGTTGTTATAGTTTTCAGGTATACCCAGATATAAAGTCTATGAGAGCACCCCAATAAAATATCTAAGTAAAGTTTTTAATTTATATCCATCTCATAATTTAGATAATTTCTTTAATGAAATCTCTATACATCGTTAACCTATGGACTTAGTCCTGTGAGAGTAAGGAACTTATAAAAATATCGTATCTATCTTGTCTCGTATATCGCTTAACTAGATCGGGTCGTATAAAGCGTAGTTCCTTTAGGGAAATCCATATTTCGTCGACCTGGTTTAACTCGCTTTGAGCAGTTATGACTGATGAGTGATGATGTATGCTTTACAATGCAGTGCTTTGTGTGCCTACTCGAACTACTAAAGGAATAGGTATTTCGAAATATATTTAAAACCGTGTTGCCTTTGTTTTGTCTTTCTAGTGAAAACTAGTGCATAATAGAGGGTAGATTTAAAAAAATAGTGAAGATATTCGCTAATGTACTAGAGTTGTTAAGCCTTGAGTTTTGTATGCGCCAGAGTTGCCTTTATTCTCACAATTGACTCACAGTTTATAGATCTAATGCTTGAAAGAGTAAGAACTTAGAATCAATTTTCCGTACCGGTGGTAGAGTCTTGACTTGTCATAATATAGCACAAGTTGTCCTACGTGAAGTAAATAAATCATTTATCATTTATTATTTACAACAGAGCTTTTTATGACTTTATAATATATTCACAATGCAAGAAATAATAAAGATCTACCATACAACTATGTCGTCGACTATTAAAATAAAAATGCATGTAATAAAATTTTTAATTTTCAGCGAAATGCCGACGTTTACGGTTTAGTGCTTTCCTTCCTTCGAGTATTATTAAATGTATGATATGGCCGTGAATTTCAAGATCGTGGCTAAGGTCGCAGACATAAAGCAGTGACGTAGAAATATGGCCCCATTAACAGCGGAAATATTCAGATATTTTCCACTATATTATTAGTAAGTATTGGACAATAATTTATCCTAAGCACTAATAGCGGTCGAAAAATCTATTTGTAGCCATATTAATATTAAAATACACTTGCTTTAAATGCGAAAGTGTGTATGTTTGTTACAAATACCATTCGTCTGAATTTGACGAACTTTGGTTCGAAAACTTTGGTTTGGTTCTTTGGTCCTAGAGCGAAAAAAACAATTGAAACCGGACAGGTCGATTCGGGAGCAACGACATATTATAGTGTGTGTCTCTGTGTAGTCTCCCTATTTATAAGTGAATGACGCGGATTTTTGTTTGCCATGGACCTACAATTTTTAAACGACTTCCAAAAAAAGGAGGAGGTTCTCAATTCGGCACATATTTTTTTAATGTATGTCGCTGCATATCACCGTGGTTTCGAAACCGATTTGATTTTTTTTTTCTGTGTTTAGAAGAAGCTGGTCCCATAAAAAATTCTGACTCCAAATCCTCAACCCTGATACTAAAAAATAAAAATTCTTTCCAAAAAACCGACTTCCAAAGCCACTGTAATGTAAAAAATAATTTATGTACACACTATGTAGAAGTCGGGCGGGTATAACAAGGTTATGTAAAGTTGACGCATCAGGCTCGCCTGACTTCAACATAGTGTGTACATCAAAATTATTTTTTACTTTACAGCGGCTCTGGAAGTCGGTTTTTTGGAAAGAATTTTTTTATTTTTGCTCGTAGTGTTTTCGTCGTTAATACCCGTAGCTCGCAAGCAATGTGGCCTCACACCAAGTTAGAATAAGGATGTGAAGGGAGTGACGGAAGCCTTTGCCCTTTACGTTAATAGAGGATATAAAACGTTGATGGAAATTGCATAATCTGTTCCACTCGCACTCCTGTTTATTGGTTTTAGATTGGGCTCAGTAAGAGCTTTTAAATTGAACCTCAAAGATTGACTTGATTTTGGGGCAAGTTATTTTAGAGCCAAAAATAAAAGTTGGCTAAAAAAATTAAAGAATTAGGTGGAGATATCTTTTACACAATATCCTTTGCGAAGTTAACTCAAAAGTAAATGGTGCGGACATTTTGTTTGTCTAACAATTTTTATTTTTGCCCTTAGTGTTTTCGTCGTTATTATTTGTGTTCTTCGATTTGGTGAATTACACCAGTAGGTAAGTGAAACGGCGACTTTTAAGGGTTCCGTACCAAAATGGTAAAATGGAACCCTTATGGTGCGACTTTCTCCGTCTGGCTGCCCGTCCGTCACACTCGATTATTTCAGTAACTACCGAAGCTATCGACATGAAATTTGGAATAGTTGTGTATATTAGTGGCCCAAAGACACTGGAATTTTAAAAAATTGGAAATTATTTTTGTTCTTATTTAAAAAGGGGGGAAAATCGGAGGGTTGAAATTTAAAAGTGAGATAACTGTACTGTGTGGGGTATCATATGAAAGGGTTTACTTTGTACATTCTAAAACAGATTTTTAATTATTTTTAGTTATGATAGTTTTTGATTTATCGGGGAAAATGTCTAAAAAAATACCGTTCCCCCCCCCCCTTATCTCCGGAGTTTACCAATCGAAATATCTATATCTATATATTATATAAAAATGAAACCCGTTTTCCTTGGTCACGGCATCACGCGTGAATGGCTGGACCGATTTCACTAATTCTTTTTTTGTTGTATTTATTATTATTAGGAGAAGGTTCTTACGGAAAAAAATATTAAGAAAATCTCTCAGAAATATTGAAAAATATTCATTTAATTTTGCATACTAAGGCGGTACGAAGTTCGCCGGGTCAGCTAGTTTGAAATAATTATGGTCAATAGGAATTTACGTATATTTTACAGGAAAACTATAGCCAATGCTCTAACTAGCATAGTTTTTTTGATATTAACAATAAACCTCTACAAACAAAGTTAGTCTTGCGGTTCATTAACAAAGGTAATTATTTATTAATAATGGTACGGAACCCTTCGTGCGCGATTCCGACTCGCACTTGCCCGGTTTTTTTTATATTCGTATGACATCGTATGACAACCTCCGTGGCGCAGTGTGATAGCGCTGTTGCCTTAACGTGCGGAGGTCCTGGGTTCGATCCCCGGCAGGGTCAATTTGGGAATTTATAATTTCTGCATTTTCCCTGGTCTGGCCTGGTGGGAGGCTTCGGCCGTGGCTAGTTACCACCCTACCGGCAAAGACGTGCCGCCAAGCGATTTAGCATTCCGGTACGATGCCGTGTAGAAACCGAAGGAGCATGGGCTTAATATAACTGCCATGCCCCTAACAGGTTAGCCCGCTATCATTTTAGACTGCATCATCATTTACCATCAGGTGATATCGCAGTCAAGGGCTAGCTTGTAGTGGATAAAAAAAAAGTATTCTTATGAAAGAATACGATAAAAACATTCGCGACGAATTGAGAATCTCCTCCTTTTTTGGACGTCGGTTAAAAAGTTATTGTTAATGGTATGTCTGCAGGCCGAATGCAGGTGTTGGAGTGTGTATGAATGTATCACAATATATTTAGATTTGCCTGTTTTAGCGGATTATATCGAAGTATCAAGTAGCTGACACTCTTTTCCTAAATTATTTCTTACTGATGATTAAATAGAGGGTCTCCCAAAAGACCTTAAATTCACATCCTCGATTAAAGAAAAAAAGTGCGTTGTTTTTTGAAGACGTCACAACTATGTATTTCATACAAACTTCCTTACTAGAAGCGCGTTTTTAAGTTCGATGAAGCATTGCTGATTTGATTGATCATCCCTATTGACCCTGCTGGGGATCGAACCCGGGACCTCCCGCTTATGAGATAACAGCGCTCACCACTGCCCCAGTTAAGTCGTCAAAAATATATCGTATGTGAAAAAGGATCAACATAATTTTCTAATGGTACTATTTTAAACAAATCTAACTCGTCCAAAATGTGGTCACCCACGCAAAATTGTGATACAGTTGTTTCCTCACTGAAATACCCTTTTCATAAAATACAACGGAAAGCGGATGTTGTCCATAATTTGATATCCTTGCTTCCTCTCGTATGTCTCTGTTGTGAAACGGTATTTTTGTTTTTTTTTAATCCACTACAAGTAAGCCTTGACCGCGATCTCATATATATGTCACCGTAAGATTGTAAAAACCGTTAGATTATAATTATAACGTTTTTTATCTCGATAGATTATAAACTGTCGACAGATTGTGAACCGTAACGGCCTGCGGCCGGGCACTACCTGAATATTCATGTCAAACCCTAACCTAACCTATAGTTCGCACGCGAGTTGAATGCAGAGTAAATGTATGGTGACACTTACATTTACTCTGCATTCAACTCGCGCGCGAACTGTACAAGAAAGAGACAAGAAAACGTAAAAACAATAAATATTTCATAAATTAATACTCAGAACATTGAACGGTTCACAATCTTTCGACAGTTTATAATCTAGCGGGATAGAAACCGTTATATTATAATCTAACGGATTTTACAATCTTACGGTGACATAAATATAATAGATATAATTTATAATGCATTCTAAGATGTCTAAGTGTGCCTGCAGTTATATTAAAACCAATACCCCTAACGGCACGGCACTTATCGTGGCGGCAGTTTTTGGTAACTAGCCACGGCCAAAGCCTCCGACCAGACCAGACCAGAGAAAATTCAGGAATAACAAATTCCCAGATTGACCCTGCCGGGAATCGAAGGGAGATCATCGAAAAAACAGCCATAATATGCCTCCATTAACATTTTAATTTAATTGTGTATTTATTTTAAAGGACTAGTTAGTTAATAGGCTGCAAAAAACAGGGTGATGAAAGCGGAACTTATAACAACTAACTAGCTCACTACTGAGCACGAGTCTCCACTCAGAATGAGACGGGTTTAGGCCACTGTCCACCACGCTGGAAATGTTTGGATTGGCACACACAAGCATCCAAACTTTCACATTTAAAATATTAGTAGGATAAGGAAAAATTAAGACTCAAGTCTTATTATATTAGTCAGCCATAACACAGACTACAGACAGACAGACGGCCATGTGGGCTGCAAGTTTTAAAAACCAATTTCCGTATATTATTCTAATGCTTTGGTCTATGAAATTTGGTGTGACTTGGTGTGAGTCAATAATAAAACAATTGTTTTGCGGTAATTCAAATCGCGACCACATTTTACCAGTATAGTAGGAAAATATTCCAGGGTCGGATGAAAACTTACGCCCTTAATTAAAGTTAATACCCCAACAGTCTGGGAAGAGATAAGCTTTTATAAAGACAAAGTCAAACGAAACCTAGTTCTCTAGTCTCTACTACGCTTTGTTATCTGTGAAGCGCCGGTGTTTATTTTTCAGGTAAAATTAAAAGTAAAGGTACTATACAGAGATTATTTTTCAGTTTACTTACTAATGTTATAAATGTCAAAGTTTAGATGTTTATAAGTTTGTATGTATGTTTGGATGTTTGTTACTCCTTCATGCCACAATGACTGAACCGATTATGCTGAAATTTGGAAAGGAGATTCATCCAGATCCGTTCCGCCGTTGGGGCGTGATTGAGTAACAAACATCCATCCATACATCCAAACTTTCGCATTTATAATATTAAGTATAGAAGTATGGGTAGTAGGTAAGATTAGTGTAGATATAGATAACATATTATGTTGGTAGTTACCTACTGATTCTTTACTGATTCCTTCATAACATCTAAGTATCACATCCAAGTAATAAAGGGCCAACAAAGCTATGTTTCACAACAACCCAAAAGAGCTGAAAGCCTACTTTTTCACACTAATAATAGCGCTCTACACGCCGACAACGTTTCTATATGAAAAACGATCATATGGCGAACGCTATAAATAATTTACTTCAGTTTGTATGCGGGCCCTGTCGTCTAATATCAAATAACAAAACTTAATAAAGATGGGCACTATCTAGAAAACTGCCGTGTAATCTTTTATAGTGGTAACAAAAGTTTAAATACCTAATATTATTATCATTTCGAGAACAAAAGTATATATTTTTTTTTATTTGCCTCCAAAATGACTTCACTTTTTATTTGAAGGTGATATTTATCAAAAGTGAAAAAGATAAAACGGAAGACGGAAGTGATTTTTCACGTAGGATAACAATACTAGGATAATATACTAATATTATAAATGCGAAAGTGTGTTTGTTGTGATTTTTGGCATGGGTATAACTGAGGACCTGGAGAGTGACATAGGCTACTTGTTATCCCGGAAAATTATAGAGTTCCCGCGGGAATTAAATAAACTTAAACCATCGGCCGTCGTCGAAGTCGCCGGCATCAGATAGTTTATTTTATATTTATAAGGCTAACTAGCTACACTTACGTTTTATTTTAACGTTTTTAATAAAGATAATAAATAGTAAACGTTTTTAATAAAATTTTATATTAACAATATGCAGATAATATAATGCAACCCGCTTTTAGAGTGTGCATAGACTCTTACAAGACCACAAAGATGGTTCTGTTGTTTTGTACTTTTTAGAGGCTTTGGGAAGTATTTCACAAAGCATACTAAAACACACTTGCTCCCCGTCTCGCTACCTATTCAACAAGAAAACCGCAAACTTTGACCAAAATTCACAAAACCTCCTTTGCATTTTATATTTCCTGCAACATTGTATTCTGTATAGCAAATAATGTGTTTACCTACTGCTTTGTGCTTGATTTCCTTTGAAGGTCTAACTCTAGACTATGAAGGAATAAGGCAGTGTTTATTTTATGTACTAAACTATATGATGCGTTCAGCGCGATAAACTAGGTATAATATGTACAGCACGATAAGTCTTTCAATTACCGCAGGAACTTCTTATTTTCCGGGATTAATTTGTCTGTGTCCCGGGAAACTACCAATCTCTGTTGCAAATTTCATCAAAATCGGTTTGAAATATGGTCCGTGAAAACTGAAAGAGTAGACAGGCAGACTGACAGATAGACAGTAACCATTTATACAGGTCTAGCCTAATAACAGAGGCGCGGCGCGGTGCGGCACGTAGCAGAAAGTATTATTTGTATGAGGTTGTATGGAGCTGACCCCACTTGCGGCACGAAGGCACGGAGGCGCGGCATTATTTAAAAAATTAAAATTATTGCCGCTTCCATGTTTAAACATATGAAATCTGTTGTTTTGTCAAAAACATAAGTCTATGTTTACAGTTGCAAGCAATACATATACTATAGGTACTCATATTCGTAGCTCTAGAAACACAGATCGTTTGATTTGATATTACATTCCTAAAACTCAGTATTTATCAAAAAACTGTGTTATGATGAGTATAAAAATATTTAACAAAATCCGTGTCAAGCTATTACCGTTAAAAAGATTTAAAACCAAGTTATTCCAATGGCTTAACATGCTTAACTTTTATGACCTTAAAGAATTTTTCGAATTTAAATAGTTAATGAATTGAATAAAAATATATTACATCCATTGACATTCACAATATTTTTATTATGAAAATTATATACAAAAAAATTTAATACTTATAAAATTAAGATAAAATATTTTAAGAAGAAGATTGAAATCTATACTAATATTATAAATGCGAAAGTTTGGATGTATGGATGGATGTCTGTTATTCAATCACGCCCCAACGGCTGAACGGATCTGGATGAAATTTGGACGCGGACGGAGTCGCGGACATCAGATATTATACTATAATTGTACTGTTATATTGATTTTTATTGTTTGACTGTATAAGGATTATTTAATTATTAATGTGGGCTTTCAACTAATTTATAATAATTAAATAGTTAACTTAAAAATTGTACACCGGCTACGGTAGAACATGCAGAATCTACTATGTATTTAATGTTACATCTGTAATATGTAACTATATTGTAATGTACCATTACCATGATGCACTGCGGGATGCGGCCCCGTACAAACTTATACAAATAATATTTGCCGCTACGTTTCGCGCCGCTCCGTAGGTACTATCCACGTCGGGCTAGCCTTTAGAGAGGGCTAAGTCACTAAACTCAATGTAAATGATATAATCGATGGATGCCTTGCTTTATTCCAACTTTTTATAAGAACCATTTTGGTATTTCAACGTTTCCTGCAACAATGAAACTTTTCATTGCAGTGACAACGCAGCTATTGTGCTGTTAAATACATAGTCACTCATACCTATATACAGAGATATAAGGGAAAGTGGGAAGCTATAAAGCTTCGAATATGCTTCCGCTGTGACTTTTGTTCGTTAAAGTCGGAAAACGGCCATTTTCTTTGTACCTACTTTGTTAAATAAAAGATTTTAAACGCAATTCAAGAAATCTTTCGCTCTTAATTAATGAAACATGGATCTGAAAATATAATAATGGAAATTACAAAAAGGGGAGAACGAAAAACCTTATTTAAAAAAATTGCTTTATATTTGTAAATGATTAAAGGCTCGTTTCATAATAATTACAAAAATTGTTAGTTTATTTGAAAATTGTTTTACTTTTCCTTTGTTTGTAATTCCTTAAAATACACTTAATTTCATTGAGAAATTGTTAAAGAATTTATTTCAAAAGCTAATGCCAAAGATTCAGAACGATAATATTATAATGGTATTTCCACAGATCACAAAAACTGAAATTATGTTTGACGACCTCCGTGGCGTAGTGTGTAGCGCTATTGCCATAACGTGCGGAGGTCCCGGGTTCGATCCCCGGCAGGGTCAATTTGGGAATTTATAATTTCTGAATTTTCCCTGGTCTGGCCTGGTGGGAGGCTTCGGCCGTGGCTAGTTACCACCCTATCGGCAAAGACGTACCGCCAAGCGATTTAGCGTTCCGGTACGATGCCGTGTAGAAACCGAAGGGGTATGGGCCTTAATATAACTGCCATGCCCCTAACAGGTTAGCCCGCTACCATCTTAGACTGCATCATCACTTACCATCAGGTCAGATCGCAGTCAAGGGCTAGCTTGTGGTGGATAAAAAAAAAAGTGTATTTTACACCTGATTCGCACGCACCACGCCCCCTTAGCAAATCTCCCTCGTTTTGTGATTCCCAATACTAGGGTAGCTCAGGTAATACTAATTCAAGTAGTACTTTTACATGGTAATTACTATGCTGGAACTTATTCTGTTGTACTCAATCTCTGAACGTAACTAAAATGATAGCATTAAAAATATTGCTAACCCTTTCATAATATGCCCTGTGGAAAGAGACAGAAATAGGTTCAAAGCTGTCATTTTAGTTTAGTTTAGAGATTGTGTTATACAGAATCGGCCTCATTGTTTATACATAGTTCCACAAACTTAACTGACCTGGGTGACAGCATCACTAGTAGATATAAAAAAAAACAGGTATAATTTTTTTTCTAACCTTGGCCACCGGGCCAGATAATTTTTACTAGGTCACAATTTACCTTTTAAAATGGATACTCAATCCCAAAAATAGTACTGAGTACCTACTAACACAGCTATATACTAAGTATTTGGTATTGAGATTCGGAGTTTAGTCATTTAGCTTTTTTTAAAATCAAGACAATTCATCATTCGCTTGTGACAGTTGATAACTCAACCAATTCACAAAATAAAAGTTGCTATCCATTTCAAAAGCATTTCCATTCGCATTATTTCAAAAGCTTATTACGTCATATCACTGGTTACCTTTTAGGCAAAACACATTACGGACCGGACGTAGACGAACTTTAGGGCGGTTTCAGGTTAGCGTATATTAGCTTATCTTATCTTATTCCGGCGTGTTCGCTCGAACCCTTGGGTCAGTCGGTAGTAGTACCTATGGTAGTAGTCAGTATAGCATAGGAGCTTATAAACGCGTTAACACTCGTAAGAGTTGCGCGTGTGGCAATGGACGCAGCTCTACGCGCCTACACCCTCTTCCAAAAACGCTCATCTGAAACCGCCCTTAGTGTGAAACATCCACGTCGATGGAAATGACGTTTTGTTCTGTTGCCTAGTGTTTTTTATTCCACTACAAGTTAGCCCTTGGCTACGATCTCACCTGATGGTAAGGGATGAGTGTCTAAGATGGTAGTGGGCTAACCTAGTTACGGCATTTTTATTAATACCATACCCCTATAATCGGTTTCTACATGGCATTTTACCAGAACGCTAAATCGCTTGGTATGTCTTTGCCGGTAGTATGGTAACTAGTCACGGCCGAAGCCTCTCATCAGACCAAACCAGAGAAAATTCTGAAATTATAAATACCCAAGTTAACCCTGCCGAGAATCGAACCCAGGGTCTCACACAGTACCACTACGCTAGGGAGGTTGTCAAATGTGTGCGCTCCTTAAAAAATTGAGACGCGAGCTTTTCGCGTGTAGAGTGCTTTTCGCTGCTTTCGTAGTGTGTTTCAGTTATTTGGAATTAGCGACATTTTCACGTGCTGTCTATGTTTTTCTTTCTAGGTACTAATTAAATTGTTGTGCAGTCAAAGTACCGAAGTATAATATTATTCAACGATTATTTAATAATTCATTCATCTATAACCCCTACCCTTTGTCTATTACATCGAGGCTTAGAATCTGTCTTCATGGATTAAATATTAATCAGAAACTGCGATGTGTATGGAAATTGGATGTAGACAGCAATTTGAAAATCAAATTTCATAGAGTGAAATATTAGGGATGGAATAGGTATGTTTACTTTACTGATTTACTTACTCTGCTCACGCGCCTCTATACCATTGGAAAACTATAACTTTTGCTTTAGGTATACTCAGGAATTGTCAGATGGACATCTCAAATCTTCTGTAAACGATCCCCCTGGCGAAGTGGTTGAGCGCTATGGTCTTACAAGTCGAAATTAGGGAGGTCGTGGGTTCGATCCCCGGCAGGGTCAATTTGGGAATTATTTATTTCTGAAGTTTCTCTGGTCTGGTCTGTTGGACGGACAAAACGTCTATATCGCTTTTATACGGAGCGCTCCTACTAGCGTGATATGACGTAACATCGTTCCCCTGCGATTCGAACGTTAATTGATTTCTTTACGAAACAAAATTGGGTAGAGTACTATAATAATTTTAGGAAATTCCCCAGTAGCATTGACCTTAATAATGCCTACATTCAAGTCAATTTTGCCGTTGAATAGTTCAGTCTCCCCCAATTTCTCCCGCTCCCACATAACAAGGCGTAACACAGCCCTAGATTGAATCGCCTCACGCGAGCGCTGCATGTTTTTTCAGCTCTATCGTTGGCTCTTACAAACAAGAAATAAAAATCAAACTCGGAAGGTACAGAACTTCATGTGCTATCAATCTGACATACGAGTAACACGAAGTGACACGTACACAGCTTTTGAATCGCTTCCCGGAAACGCTGCATTAATAATATTTCCATCCAGGGAATTTCACCGTCAAATAGCTCGTCACCCCCATGTTCTCCCGTTCTGACATACCTAACTTGGAGTGGCACGGCTTAGATTGAATCGCCTGCTCAGGCCTGCAAATTATTTCACCTCTAATAATAAAATTTTTGTTAAGACAAACAAGAATTCAAAAATAAAACAAGGTACAGAACTATGAAATCGTTATGAACTATAGCTATAGATTAAAGTTTAAAAGGTAATCGCTCTTCTTTATGGTTAACACAGAAAAATACCAAAAAAAAATAAAAAAATGATCCCGTTTTTAAAAATAGAATCTTTGTAAAACATAAAATATTACCCGTATCTTTGTTCTAAATTCGTGGTTTTGTCTATGGTTAGTCATTTCAGAGTATTAAGACACGATACAAAGATTCTTTTCCATATAAATTTAAAAAAAAAATAAAAAAAAGAAATAAAAAATAAAGTATCAAATTACAAGTGGTGTCCTCCTCGCACGAAATTTCTACCCATAGATTTATTTCATTGAGTAGGGCCCCCAAAAAAATCCCAGTGTGTCCTTGTCTATCATAGTAGGTTTTACCAAAGTTTGAAAAGAATAGAGACAGTATGGTATTTGTAAGAAATATAAATGTGCCGAGTCTGCGGAATGCGCGTGGCGTCCATACTAGCGCGGACTTTAGAAGTCCGTTTCGCAGTTGTCCCGTTAAATATGTCGAGGACTTCAGAAGTCCGCTCCGCAGGCGAGCGGTTTGGAATTTCCTCAATAACAATGACCTTAATAATATTTCCATCCAGGGAAATTTTGCCGTCAAATAGCTCAGGCCATTCATAGCCATACCAACGCTTAAAGCAATATACTTAAGCAATATTACTCATAATTACAGTTTGATGTCACGTACCTTGACGTTCCACGCGGACGAAGTCGCGGGCATCTTCTAGTAAGGATTATAATTCTAAAACACGAAAGTAAACAATATGGCTTTAAGCGTTGGCAGTATGCCCCCCGTTACATGATATAAATGCGAAAGTGTTTGTCTGTCCGTCTGTCTATCTGTCTGTCTGCTACGCTTTCACGGCCCATCTGTCCAACCGATTTTGCTGAAATTTGGTACAGGGATAGATTCTATCCCGGGAAAGGACATAGGCTACTTTTTATCCCGGAATTTAAGGATTAAGGAGTTCCCGCGGGAATCGAAAAAACTTAGTCCATCATCATCATCATCGGCATCATCTAGTCTGATATAACTTGAAGTGACACGTACAGCCTAAATTGAATCGGTTCCCGAAAACGCTGCATATTTTTTCAGCTCTAATATTTACGTTGTTGTCAAGACAAACAATAATATTCGCGAGCTCAAACCTGAAGGAAATTCATCATGCCCTTAGGCTATAAATAAATTCACTGTTTGTAGAGTAATTCCTATATTAACTAAGCCAACCGTGAGCTAAAGTGTTAGTATAAATTTCACTTGAAAATAATTCCCATTAGAAAAGAATTAGTGCTTGTGCTTCTTATGTAGGTAAATCTTATATAAATATTTCAATCATTAATATAATTAAATAATATTTATATTAAATTTAATAAAACTAAATACATTAGAACATCTTTAAAATTTATCTTAGGCTATGATTCTACGTGTTTACCTATCAATGATTCTCTGTGTATAATGATTATTATTGACATATCATGTTTACTTTTAGATATAGTTTGACATTAATATGTAAAATAATAATAAATCACAGGTAATCAACATGTAACTTTATAATTTCATATTGACATTTTATCAACAATAGGTATTAGATCTAGTGACATTATCTAACTACTTATTTAATAATATTCAGCTTTTATTTATATTTCAATGATAACTATATGATTTATTATTATTAACTGTAACTGCTAGTGATGTGTGGTACTGATGTGTTTAAATAAAATGTTGAATAATTGAATAACATAATAATAAGAAGATGTTATAATGATGTAAGCTGCTAATAATAGCACGCTATATTTGGTAGTACACTGTGTCCCAAAATTTTGTAAGAACTTTTCACGTGTAATTTTTGCAATAAATAAATTTCATATCATATCATATCATATCATATCATATCATATCATATCATAACAAGTTTTAGGTGAATTATGTCACGATTAATGTATTACATATATCTGTTTGTGTGTAATAAAGTGTTTTAATTACACCTACTTAATCTTCTTATGTTGTTTCTTTAATAATAATACAGTTTATACCTATACTTTTTTGAAGTCCATTTATAAAGACGAAATAAATATAACAGTTCGTACCTTGCGACTGTAAACGATGAACGTCTCTCAAATGAATTGTGTAGAATATTTCGAGTAGTGCAGCTTTAACATTTTTACTACAGTAGAATATCTTAGTATTCTGTGAAAATAGCAACATAAATGTGGAATCATAAACATATTTCTTACCAAGTTTCCACGTTTCGCATATCCCATGCTCTATCGCGCCACATATTTTTTCCGCAAATGGCACTTTCTATGAGGATACGATACGAATTACCATAATTTTAGTGTTCAATAATGTACCTACGCATAATAGGGAAGACAATATTTTTAGGGTTCCGTACCGAACGGAACCCTATAACTAAGCGTCCGCTGTCCGACCGTCTGTCTGTCAGCGAGCTATATCTCATGAACCGCAATAAGTAGACGGTTGAAATTTTCACAGAGTGTGAATGTCTATTGTCGCTATAACAACAATCATACTTCGTACTAACATTATAAATGCGAAAGTGTGTCGATTTGTCCTTCAATCACGCCGCAAAAGAGCAACGGATTGCCGTGATTTTGCATGGGTATAGTTGAGGACCTGTAAAGTGACAGGGAGTTCTCATGAGAATTAAAAACTTATTCCAAGCGAACGAAGTCGCGGGCATCAGTTAGATAGTTTTAAAAACTATATGTACATATAATATAAAAAAATAAAATAAAAACAAAGGGGGGCAAACAAATACAAGAAACGTGATTTTAGTGCTATCTCTTGTTTCTTTTAGGAAAATGTTTAAAAAGTACAATTGGGTAAATCTTGTATACGATGGTACGGAACACAGATCACGGAAACAAATCACCTTGTTTCCGTGATCTGTGGTACGGAACCCTTCGCGTGCGAGTCCGACTCACACTTAGCCGGTTATTTTAACTACCTTTAATTACCAGTGGCAATTTTATAAAACGCGTTCATGCAGTTTGTAGCCAACCTGTAAAGTAAAACCACAGAATAGGTAATAAAACTGTATCCATCAGAATGGCGGGTGTAGGTTTTCCGATTGCATTAAAACTTTACTGAATAAATGTACGATAAATGTACGTAATTGTACTAAATTATGGATAAATGTACTTTATCGTGTATTGAGAAAACTTGAAATTAAAGTGAGCAGCCATCCTGACATCAGAATGGCGGGTGTACTCTTACATCTTCTGCATATATTAACTTTTTTTTAAATGTCGCATTACCAAATAAATGTACGTCAAATGTACTTATTGAAACATAATATTAAAATAAAAAAATGCCACATTTGGCGAAGAAAAAAATTGATCTTCAACCAGGACATTGCAAAAGTGCACTAGTCCTCAGCTGCTGTAGGAAAATTGAATGATTTGAGTAACAAATTATGTATCCCCGTATCCCCGCATCTAGAGTAGGTACTTTATATTATGTACTGGTATCCCCATGTGAACTAAGAATTTCAATTTTGCGCAACACACGTCTTGTTCGTTTTGTATTTAGATTTTGTATTGAATGTTGCCCTAGTAAAAACGTTAAATAATGCAGTCTCAGCTTTTTCTGGAAAGACTGCTAATTCTGTTGCGTTTGAAAATTTAAAAATCAAAGTCGAGTTCCGCTGATTCATTTAGAATTGTTTAGAGATGTCACCGTAAGATTGTAAAATCCGTTAGATTATAATCTAACGGTTTCTATCCCGCTAGATTATAAACTGTCGAAAGATTGTGAACCGTTCAATGTTCTGAGTATTAATTTATGAAATATTTATTGTTTTTACGTTTTCTTGTCTCTTTCTTGTACAGTTCGCGCGCGAGTTGAATGCAGAGTAAATGTAAGTGTCACCATACATTTACTCTGCATTCAACTCGCGCGCGAACTATAGGTTAGGTTAGGGTTTGACATGAATATTCAGGTAGTGCCCGGCCGCAGGCCGGCCACTTAGGTTCTATCGGGTTAATATACCTAATATATTAAAATTTACCGAAAAATAACGCGTTAAATTGTAAGCAGTATGTTACGGTTCACAATCTGTCGAAAGTTTATAATCTATCGAGATAAAAAACGTTATATTATAATCTAACGGTTTTTACAATCTTACGGTGACAGAGATAATAGAATCAACAACACACACCGTAAACATACAGTATCAACTAATATTTTTCCATAAAATATTAGTTGATACCTGTACCTAACAATACTTAAATAACAATAACTAACTAAATACTGAAACCATACTAATATTATAAATGTGAAAGTGTGTCTGTCTGTCTGCTACGCTTTCACGACTCATCCGTTCAATTGATTTTGATGAAATTTTGTATAGGGGGTAGGATGTATCCCGGGGACATAGGCTATTATCCCGGTAAATTAAAGAGTTCCCGCGGGAATCAAAAAATAATAATTCACGCGTCCGAAGTCGCGGGAATCATCTAGTAATAAGATATATTATTATTAAAATACGCAGTCTGTAGGTAGTTAGGTACCTACCTCATATACCTTCTAATATTTCAAAAACTTATCAAACACATCTCGAAACAAAAACCATTAAAACTTTTAGCCTTGACTATTCGGCTACCAATTTATTTATAAATGTTAAAATAACCTAACAAACACAACTCGAAACTAAAACCATTAACTCTTAGCTTAGACTATTCGGCTACTAATTTATTTATTTATTTACAAAAATGAAAATAACTTAACAAACACAACTTAAAACTAAAACAGTAAAACATTTAAAATAAATTTAAAAAAAAGGAAACAAACAATTTACAATTTGTCAACCCACATCTGAAATCTGAATGTTATATTTTTTTAAGATGTCTGCATACAAAGGCAATATAATTTAAAAATATCATTTTTTTTATAGAATATGCGGGATGAATCATCATACTATTATTATAATTAAATAATATATTAATATTATAAATGCGAAAGTTTGTTTGTTTGTTGGTTTGTCCTTCAAGCACGCCGCAGCGGAGCATAGTTGACCTTGAAAGTGACAAGGTCCTGACTAGGAACTTTTTATTTTGGAAAATTGAGCAGTTCCCGCGCGAATGGGAAAAACTAAAACAACGCGGACGAAGTTGCGGGCATCAGCTAGTAGTTTAATATTATTTTATTACATTTGTATTACTTTTGACCATAAATTATACAATTTGCAATTATCATTTGTGGACTCCTGTTTATTGTAGACTTTAAATCGTCGTAGCACATCCATATACCACCCCTATATGTATGTGCTTTATAGTGACCAATCTCATTAACATCAGAAATATGACTTGAAGGTTGATATTCCAGGACTCCTACAATATTATACCTCTTATCATTGAGAGTTATTTCTAATGGAATATTGTCGATACAGACAACATCCGTTTGGCTGTATTCGAAAAGAACGATGTTGTGCAGAATATATTCAAAAGTACGTAAGTAGTAATTCCTTGGCAGTCATTACGATTGCATGTGACCAAATTGCTTTCGTCCCATAACATAGATACTGCTGCCTCGTTTAACTGCGATATATCTCTTCTACCTGTGTCAATTGAGAAGAATGCAATCTTTCTACGCACGTTGTTGGTGGTACAAAATTCATTTGAACAGGTTTCCATCCTATCGGCACTCCTAATAACATCAAGCAAGAGTCTTTCAAAAACATATGTCACACTACATTCACACTGTACTGTCGTTTTTTGTCCTGATAAATATGTTTTAAAGTAATTTTGTACAACTTGAGCACGGTGATTGTAAAGATCATCCATAGAATTATCTTCATCGAGCATGCTTTTTATGAATTGACAAATTTGGTTTTTACTTCGAAGCACTTTACTATTAAAAGCAAATCCATCAGCGCAAGCTGTAGCAATTAAGTAACAAGCAGCATCAAATGCGCATGTGTTCCTTACATTTAAATTTGTTAAAGTAGCCTCTAAAAGAATGCCATTTAATAGCAGTGGAATACACTTCAATATTTTTTCTTTTGTACTTTTATTTTCATCCTTATCTTCTATTTCCATCTTTTGTTTTTTTCCTTGCCATCCTTTAAACGGTCGTTTTCTTTTTTTCCCTAAACCTTTCCAATTTTCAATAAAAGATGGTTCTTCAGCAAAAGTAGATTCCCTCGTGAATTCTTGTTTTTTTATATTTTGTTTACCTTGTTTTACTGTTTTTTGTAGTTTATATTTAATTTTTTTTTGTGGTTTCTCTTTTACTAAGGCTGTTTTTAACTCTCCCTCTATAAAATCTGTATGTTTTATGATAAATTGGTCAACTCTTAGACGATTGCTTTTTGTTTTTATGTTACAAAGATACCTTTTTATGTTTCGGAAGTTGCTTTCAACATTAGATGATGAAGGCCTTTTAATTTCAGAGTTATACACTGGAATCATTATGTTTGACCAAAGAGGCAATTGGCTGATCAATCTTGTTAATGTCGGTAAGAGCGACGGCATGTAATATAAATTCTCATAATTGTTGACATCTTCATTTTCGGATAACGTGACTATTAAATTTTCTCTTTCTATTTGAGAGGTATACCATTTTGGTATATTCGTCATCTCTTTTTCAGGTGCTTTATCGAATTTTTGTGTAACATTGTCAAAAATTGAATCTTTTATTCCTTGCTTTTATTTTATTTTCAATTTCATTTACATTCTCGTTTTCTTTCACTTCATTTGCTTTTAAATTCTCATTTTCATCTAATTGGTGCGCAGATGCATTGCGGTCTTCTGCTTGTGTACTGAGCAATACATTTTTAAGCCTTAATATCGAGTTTGCACATCTTTTTCCATCACAAATATATCTGTTCAAAATTACAGTAATAATATTAGAAATAAATTCTTTAACGATTTCGTAGTCTTCAATAGACATGATGCGTACAAAACACCGACAGTAAAATGATTTTACTCTCTCATCAATATTTTGAAAACAATTTAAATTTTATATTATTTTCACAAAGTGACTTACATAAATACGGATGTATGTCTCACTTGGGGTTTGAGCACGATCCTCCAATTTTTTAAATGATTGAATAATGTACTCTTTTGTAGAATTGCATTTAGTAAATGCTTGCACTGCTGCTCCTATCAAGGCCGCCGAATCATCTAGTATCACTTCATTGGGTGCTTTTTTGTCATTACACCAAGCTTTCATCCACTTAGTAATAGTATTCATGTCATGACTATCAGATAACATCTGAGTTATAGGGACGCTTCGTCCATTTTTATTGTCATACATCATACCATTATACAAAAAAATATGATTTGTCATAATCATTTCTTTTGAAGGACCAACTCCTTTGAACAAACTACCAGTAGCATCAAAAGCCATGATGACTTTGTTGGAGGAGTTATGATAATTTTTGTAGTGTTTTTCCTGAGTTGATGACCAATAATAAATGTAAAATGGATACAGAGATATTTTTCGAATTATATTATTATATAAACGCATATTTGTCATCATCCATAGTGCGTAAACCGGATCTGAATGATAATAATTACTTTTATTGTGTTCATATTTAATTTGTCTTAAACATTCAATTGTTGGTACGTGAGGAGGTTCGAAATCCCCAGCATTCATCATAGCATTGACAAGTCTGTTACGAACGACAATTGGTGATTCTTGTTTTAAATTTTCACAAATTTCTTTTCGTTGAAAAGGTGACAATTTTACTTTTTTTTTAGGATTGTGATGAAATTTTTTATCATAATTTGTAATGTTGCCTTGACAAACAGCAATTTTCTCTGTTGGCCACATAATCACAATATTCAACTTTGTGTAGCATTGTGTACATGCACCGTGACATGTAGGCTCGATCTTCATATTTTACCGAATAAGTTTTAAATGTCCAACTACATGGAATCTTAGTTTTTACCAAACCTCTTCTCTGAGTAAATGTGCCCATTCATGTTTAGGTAACACAAATTTGTTTTGGTATGAATACGACGCTTTATTTCTAGCTGTGCATTTTGATATTGGTTGTATTATTTCCCATTTGTATGTGTCCAAATAAAATGTAAACAGGTTACTTTTTGAACTATGGTTTTCAGTTTCTGTGTCAGAAACCGAATCGGTCGATTTAATTAAATCATTAAATGACGACTCTTCAGAGTCAGATTTACCTTCCAGGGAAAAGAAGACATGGAAGTTTCTTTTGATTGATAAATATATTGCTTTCGCAGACATTTTACCATTTACTTCTTTGCTTAACGTTGAATATATTTCGTCGCAACATGGCGGCAAATCACTTAAATGTTTAAAAAAATGTTTGTACTTATTAAAAACCTTCTTTTGTTCGTCTATTGTTATAGCACTCTTTTTTCCTGGATGCATTTTGGATATCAAAATTAAATAACACTCCGCGTATCAAAAGCGTAGGCGTATCTGCTTAAGTTTTTTTTAAATAATTAATTATCAACAGAGTACAAAATATGCGATAAGTTCTTGTTTTAGACTCAGTTTTCCGATGTTCTATTTTCAAAATATTACATAATTAAATAAAAGAAAGAACATATTTTTTTAACTTGCAGTTCGTATTTTTGAAAATGGAACTGGTGACTAAGTGAACCATGATCTTTTCTTTGGGAAAATAGAAATCTGCCTATTACTGATGTAACCATTCATCGCTACAGTGCGCTTTCCAATATTTTGACGACCTCCGTGGAGCAGTGTGTAGCGCTGTTACCTTAACGTGCGGAGGTGCTGGGTTCGATCCCCGGCAGGGTCAATTTAGGAATTTATAATTTCTGAATTTTCCCTGGTCTGGCCTGGTGGGAGGCTTCGGCCGTGGCTAGTTACCACCCTACCGGCAAAGACGTGCCGCCAAGCGATTTAGCGTTCCGGTACGATGCCGTGTAGAAACCGAAGGGGTATGGGTTTAAAATAACTGCCATGCCCCTAACAGGTTAGCCCGCTACCATCTTAGACTGCATCATCACTTACCATCAGGTGAGATCGCGGTCAAGGGCTAGCTTGTAGTGGATAAAAAAATAAGAAGTAATTTAAAAAACTTGATATTGCATCGAAATCTCTAGATTTCTCAGTGCCTAGTTAATCTATTTTTAAATGGTTTATAATTATAAGACTGCTTGAAGCTTTAGTTAGGCTAAGCTATATTTAAGCAACTAGCTGTTTATTCCTCCCCGATTAAAGTATTACGCAGACATATTATGTGTTATTTCGGACTATAATCAATCTTTGTGCCAAATTTCATCCCGATCCGTTCAGCCGTTCTGCCGTGATTGACTAACAAATATTCATCCCTAACCTACACTACTAAACTTTTGCATTTAATATTACTAGTTAAATTATGAATAGCTTTTTATATTAAACATCTATTTAATGGTTAAGGTTTAATGTCTTTGCTTCGCTAGTCGCTACAATAACACAATAACGATAAGACATTTTCCTGTAGGAAATAGAAATAAATATGTGGTTAATATAAATTGCTATTTAGTTAAAACAGGCGCTGTATAAGCAAGTATCATACAAATCCATACTAATATTATAAATGCGAAAGTGTGTCTGTCTGTCTGTCTGCTACGCTTTCGCGGCCCATCTGTTCAACCGATTTTGATGAAATTTGGTACAGGGATAGGTTGTACCTATCTCGGGGAAGGACATAGGCTACTTTTTATCCCGAAAAATCAAAGAGTTCCCGCGGGAATCAAACAACCTTAATCAATATAATTAAGTACTTATGTATTGGGATTTTCTGACTAGAAATTCTCAGTACTAGCCCGGAATTAGGAAGTTGGTGGAGTTTTACCCCCGTGCCTCGGAGAGCATGTTAAGTCGGTCCCGATTATTATCACTAGCATGAAAATAGTCGTTATAGCCCGCCAACCCGCATTGGAGCAGCGTGATGTGTCTAAGCTCCTCAAGCTACTCTCTCCTATTTATTAGTAGGCTAGTGTCAAACTTAAATTTTATATTTTGTAACTAGAATATTATGCCCGCTGCCCGCGACTTCGTTCGTGTGTATTAAGTGATTTTAATTCCCGAGAGACTCCCTAATTTTGCAGGATATGAAATAGCTTCGGTACATCTCGGGGAAGGATTTTTTTGGATCCTTCCCCGAGATGTACCTAACCTACTTCTGTACCGAATTTCATCAAATTCGGTTGAAAAGATGGGCCGTAAAAGCGAAGTAGACAGACAGACACACATTTACTATAATATAAGTATGTAACTAAGTATGAATACGAAGAACATAATATTGTAAAATTATAGTTTGGTACTATTGTGGCGGATTAATGACATGCCTCTGGCAACACAAATTTTAAGTTGTACTCGCCACAGCCGGCACCCTGCCGGGAGCCCAAGCGCAAGCTTTGGGTTAATGTAAAATATAACAGTACACTCCAACACTCCGTGAAACACACACGACTCACGCATTTGATAACTGTATTGTGTACCATATTTATATAGTTGTGCAGTGAATAAACCTCTTGTCGTGATATCCGGAGTTTCATTTAGGGAAAACCTACCAATAACCCTAAATCTGGTGACCCCGAAACGCGAACTACATTGGATTGTCACCCTAGATCAGGGTGACCCCGAAACGCGAACTACATTGGATCGTCATCCTATACCAGGGTAACCCCGAAACGGAAGTTTTCATTGGAGCAGCGTCCTACATCTGGTGACTTCAGCGTCCTTCCTTTGAACAAAGGACGACGCCTTCTACCATCGCGTTGGCGCTCATTCAAAGGAACCATAAAACGGAGTACGTTTTATACCTGCGTGTCAGCTCAAATCTCTCCAAGCTGTTCATCAATTTTGGCAGGCTGCAAATCAGCATTGCATCATCATCATCTCAAGATCCATCAATAAACACCTAACTCAAGTACAGTGCAGTGTAATGTTTTATAAATAATACGAAATTGGATTCAGTTCAAAGTTTAAAATTTCATTTTTGTAAATATACAAAAGTGCATAAACGTGCGTAGGTCATAAAAAGTGCGCGTCCCAAAATCTTAACTAAAATGGACCGTTCGCCAAGTCAAGAAAAAAAACGGTCGACCTTTTTTTTGTGGACTTCGCCGGCCGCGTCTAGCAGGTACGAGAGACCCTTCCTTGTCGCCGAGCGAAAGTGACTCAATATACGCAAGTAATACGCATGAACTTATTTTAAATCTAAATTACAGTTTTTACTTTGTTCTTATGGTGATTGTTAACATTGTAAAAGTATTTGTATTTAAGGTGAAGGTTTACTGTCTTTTATCGTACTATATTTTATACAACTTTTACACACTATAGAATTTTTCTCTGCATTTTACATTTTGTTTGTCTGAACTTTTTATTTTACTATTGGTGTTATTGTGTATAAGCTTAGATATATTTTTTTTGTCATACGGTTAATGGTATAATTTTTTGCTACATTTTAAGGGTTGTTGCGGTATCTAACCAGTGGTAACAGCTTGGTATTTTGGGTAATTTCTTTACTTTTAACTACTGGTACTTTCATTTTAGTTACAAATATACCTCTGCGATGAACGCCCTAACTCAAAAAGTAGAAAAGCTTTTCAAGAAAGTTGAAGCTATATTTACACATAATCATGGTCGCTCCCGTAGTCAGTCCAAACCATTCAGATCCCGAGCAAGTAAACCAGTAAAACGTTGCTGGTACCATAAAAAATTTGGCATTAAAGCGGCAAAGTGCATGCAACCATGCAATTGGTCGGAAAACGGCCCCAACAGTCAGTAGAGGCGACAACTGACTGTACCTACACTGGTCGCCGCCTTTTTATTACAGACAGGAATTCCAAATGGCAATTCCTCCTGGATACTGGCTCTGACTTGTGTTGTATACCTAGGAAGCTTCTCGGTAAGGAATTCAAACAAACTTCCTACGATTTATCGGCTGCCAATGGCTCTACCATTAAGACATATGGCAGTCACGCGGTGACATTGAACTTTGGCCTCCGGCGCGTTTTCCGATGGAATTTTGTGGTCGCTGATGTTAGCACCGCAATTATCGGTGCCGACTTTTTGGCCTATTATAACCTCCTTCCTGACTGTCGCAAGCGGGTCCTGCGGTGCGGTGTGACTGGACTTACAGTTCCAGCTTCTGTATCCAGCTACAACCAGCCTAGCATTAAAACAGTCAATGTCAATGGGGATTCACCGTTTGTCAAAATTCTTACCGAATTTCCATTAATAACAAAGCCTCCTGGTATTAACCGGGAAGTAAAACACAACACGGTACATCACATTAGAACTACAGATGGTCCACCAGTTGTGTCTCGCCCTCGCCGTCTGGCTCCTGATAAACTGCAAGTTGCCCAGAAAGAGTTTGCCGATATGGTTGAAGCTGGCACTGCACGTCCATCTAAGAGCCCTTGGTCCTCGCCATTACACCTGGCACCCAAGAAGGACTCAACATGGCGTCCTTGTGGCGATTACAGAGCGCTTAACGCTAGGACCATCTCCGATTGCTATCCAGTGCGTCACATAGGTGATTTCGGGCACAACCTGGCCGGATCAACTATATTTAGCAAATTGGATCTCGTCAAAGCATATCAACAAATTCCGATCGCCCCTGACGATATTTGCAAAACAGCAATCATAACACCGTTCGGCTTGTACGAATTCCCTTTCATGACTTTTGGGTTACGTAATGCCGGACAAACTTTCCAGCGCTTCATGGACGAAATCGTCCGAGGCCTGGATTTTTGTTTTCCATACGTGGATGACATTTTGATTTTCTCCGAAGACGCTGACCAACACGCTAAACATCTGCGTACACTCTTTCAAAGGCTAGCTGACTACGGTGTAGTAGTTAACCCGACTAAGTGTATACTTGGTGCAGCAGAGGTAACCTTCCTTGGTTACCACGTCAGCAAGGCCGGTATTAACCCCCCCGACGAGAAAATCGAAGCTCTTCGAGACTTTCCCCTTCCCAAAACAGCTCAAGGTTTGAGAAGGTTTTTAGGTATGATAAATTATTATCGTCAGTTTATTCCTAAGGCAGCTGAGGCACAGGTACCTCTTATTGAGTTCCTGACAGCCACAGGTCTCAAAGGACAAAAACCAATGCCTTGGACTCCTGAGCTCGAGCGAGCATTTCAAACATGCAAAGATAGCCTCTCACAGGCAACCAGGCTGGCACATCCTATACAATCTGCCCGCCTGGGCCTTTACACAGACGCCTCAAATACACATGTTGGCGCTTGTCTGCAGCAATGGACTGATCAAGGTTGGCAACCTCTCGCTTTTTTCAGCAAGAAGCTAACACTTTCACAGTCCCAATGGCCCGCATATTATAGAGAACTGTTAGCAGTATATTCAGCGGTACAGCATTTCCGACATCTTTTGGAAGCACAAAGTACAACTATTTATACAGACCACAAGCCTCTCTTATACGCATTTAAACAGCGCAGAGAGAAACTCCCTCCCGCACAATTAAATCAGTTAACATTTATTTCACAATTTACAACTGACATTAGACACGTAAAGGGGAGTGAAAATGTGGTAGCGGACACTATGTCCCGCATTGAAGCTGTAACTTTAAATTCAGACTTCGCTACCCTGGCTCAAGATCAGGATGCGGACGATGAGCTGAAGACTATTAAAACCCAGTCTTCATTAAATTTAGTGCCTACAATTATACCTGGCACTGATATCTCGGTTATGTGCGATGTTTCCACAGGTAAACCGAGACCTTATCTCCCCATACAACACAGACGACCAGCTTTCGACCGACTGCATAATCTCAGTCATCCTGGTGCTCGCGCCACGACGCGTCTTGTTGCCGACCGATATGTTTGGCCTGGCATCAATAAGGATTGTCGTGCTTGGTCTCGTGAATGTATGCCATGTCAAAGGAGCAAGGTAACACGCCATGTCTCCGCACCACTTGGTAACTTTACAGCACCTTCGGCAAGGTTTCAACATGTCCATTTAGATATTATTGGCCCTATGCCGACGTCGCAGGGATTTACATATTGTTTAACAGCAATCGATAGATTTACCAGATGGCCAGAAGTGTGGCCCATGACTTCTATCACTGCTGAAGAAGTAGCCGACAGGTTCGTAGACGGCTGGATTTCACGCTTTGGCGTTCCCGTCACAGTTACAACAGACCAGGGACGCCAGTTCGAGTCAAATTTATTTAACCGACTCATGAACATTGGTGCCACTAAACGCATACGAACCACCAGCTACCATCCTCAAGCCAATGGAATGATCGAGCGTTTTCATCGCCAATTAAAGGCAGCTCTAATATGCCATAATGATACCTGGCACCGGGCTCTGCCTCTAGTCTTGCTTGGCATCCGCTCGGCCTTGAAAGAAGACCTAAAATGCTCTTCAGCCGAGCTTGTGTATGGAGAACCACTACGGTTACCTGGGGAACTCCTGGTACCTAGCACCTCTCCAGAGACAGTCACACAAGATTTTGTTAGTGATTTAAGATCTAGAATGGCTAATCTTCGTCCCATTCCAGCCTCGCGTCACGCGCAGCCGTCAACGTTTGTTTTTAAAGATTTAGCAGACGCTTCACACGTCATGCTGCGCGACGACACTGTCCGACGGCCCCTGCAGCCTCCGTACACTGGCCCTTACAAGGTATTGTCCCGTGACGGTAAAACGCTGGCCATCGACATCGGAGGGAAGAAGATAACGGTAAGTATTGATCGTGTTAAGCCTGCCCATCTAACTTCGGATCTAGAGTTGTGCAGTGAATAAACCTCTTGTCGTGATATCCGGAGTTTCATTTAGGGAAAACCTACGAATAACCCTAAACTATATTTTGTCCGCAACTTCGACTGCGTGATTCTTTAATTTCGGGATAAAAACTAGCCTTTTCCCCGAGGTCACCTGTTTGTAGCAAAGGAGAATAAGCATACAGAGGCGCCGCTTATGTCAGAAGATAATAGTTTTCATAATTAGTTAAGTTTAATTTATTTATAGGTACCGCACCGTACAGCAGCTGAGGACTAGTGCACTTTTGCAATGTCCTGGTTGAAGATCAATTTTTTTCTTCGCCAAATGTGGCATTTTTTTATTTTGATATTATGTTTCAATAAGTACATTTGACGTACATTTATTTAGTAATGCGACATTTTAAAAAAAGTTAATATATGCAGAAGATGTAAGAGTACACCCGCCATTCTGATGTCAGGATGGCTGCTCACTTTAATTTCAAGTTTTCTCAATACACGATAAAGTACATTTATCCATAATTTAGTACAATTACGTACATTTATCGTACATTTATTCAGTAAAGTTTTAATGCAATCGGAAAACCTACACCCGCCATTCTGATGGATACATAAAACTGACAACTCGACGCGCCACGTAACTAATTAATTGTAACATGGAATTTAGTGTGAAACAATACACCGTGATACTAGAAGCATTAGCCTAACCTCAACACAGTTTAATAAATTTCGATTTTTCCTTGGCCTAATAAATACATAAATACATTCCTAGATTAAACTAAACGTAGAAATTTTGCATTTGAGAATAATTATAACCTTTTCTGCAGATAACTTTTGCGAACTTTGGCGTTTTAAAGCCCCGGTTAAATAGATCTTGGTAAAGACTCATTGAGTAAAGACTTGGTAAAGACTCATACGGATTTCTGTTGACATTATTATATTTGCAGTAGCTGAAACAGCGTATGTAATTCGTCGCCTGAAGGGGACATACAATGTATGATATTTCAGTTGTTTAGGTCTAAAGCGTACCTACCTACCTACCTCCTCTGCCCTTGGAGGACGTATTGAATACGGAAAGCCATATACGCGTAATCGAACCCGCGACCCTGTGTCGCGACGCAGTCGGGTGCCGCTAGGAGTACCTATATGTGTTCTGTGGTCGGGTGTCTAAACCACTAGGCAAGTTATAACAGCTTCATTAAGATTAAAGAGAGTAAAACAAAGTCACCAGTTGTCGCCAAGTCTGAACTATCGGGAGTAATTTATCCCAACTATGTAATTCTTGAAGAATCCATCTTACTCTCATAATAATAGAGATGACAGAATCTTATTAAACCTGTTGAACTAGCTTTGGGCCATATTACATTCATGTGCTCTTTAACGTACGTAGCTTACTCGTCTAGGTATTTGATATTGAAATTGTGGTAGTGTGATCTAATACCACGTAATACTCAAGAATACCTTCCTTTCAGGTAATACCACGAATTTGTACCTTACTTACGTATTTGTAGTCTATGCTACAGCTATAAAACGTCCTATAGTCCGCGCGCGAGCTCCGACGAATCCTATGGAATGTTAAAGTAATGACCTAGATTTGGCTATCGCTAAATTACACGCGTCAAGCTCGAAACTAGTGCTGGGAGCGAGCTGGACATGGAGCGACGATCGGGGGTGGCGTACAGCCGTCGCTTCTTCAGACCCCGATTCCTCGGAACTCGTGCGCAGACTATACATGGTTTGATAACCATATTTTAAAATGGTCATACTGATCATAAAAAATACATAATTCTTTAAAAAAAACCATATTTTATGAAAGTTGTACGAAAACTACACACCTCGAATGGGTAAGCGTTGCATGCGATCTCACCTGGTA
Source organism: Erebia aethiops (assembly GCA_923060345.2). Taxonomy (NCBI): domain Eukaryota; kingdom Metazoa; phylum Arthropoda; class Insecta; order Lepidoptera; family Nymphalidae; genus Erebia; species Erebia aethiops. The sequence continues at coordinate 25,646,442 of OV281084.1, read as the reverse complement.
ATTATGCAGTCTAAAATAACCTAGCAGGCAATGGAGGTAATGACAGTTATCCATACTAATATTATAAATGCGAAAGTGTGTCTGTCTGTCTGTCTGTCTATCTGTCTGCCGGTCTATCTGTCTGCTACGCTTTCACGGCCCACATATTTAACCGATTTGAATCGAATTAGGTACAGGGATAGGTTATATCCCGGAGAAGGACATTTTATCCCGGAAAATTAAGGAGTTAAATGTAACTTTTACTGTCAGGGAGGGATTGGCAGGGATTGATTATGCTCACCACTGCGGTGTCGTCAAAAATTCGTTAGAATTTAAGTAAGGCAGTATTATGAAGGCTTACTTGTCAATATTGTATATGGAAATAAATCATTTTCATTTTCATTATATTATGACAAGTAGGTAGTATGGCGCGCCCTCCAGCACGATGGACCGAAGATATAAAGAGGGTGACAGGAATGGCTTGATGTGAAGGCTGAGGGCAGGGTGTGGTGGCGTTCTTTGGGGAAGATTCAGCAGTGGACGTTCGCAAGCTTTTTTTTTATTGCGTGATAGGCTTGCGTTTGACGACAATCATGCTTAGTGCAAAGCAATGATGAGGTCTAGAAATAATGATGATGAGTCATATACCGTAAGAGTAATGGTACATATCACTACATACGTATACGTATGTAGTGATATGTACCATTACTCTTACGGTCGTTACCTTTGTAACACACCCTAACATTTTAACCTCATTTCGACTACATACCTTAAATAACAGTACGGTACCTAAAATAACGACCCGTTCTCAATACCACCCCATACATCAGCACAATGGAGTTGTAGGTAACCTTAGCCTCATTGAAAGTGCACTTTAGTGTGAGATCTATAGAGCAAACTTTGACTTTGCGACATGGTTAAAATGAGACAGATTTATGTTACTCACATAAGTCCATCTCGTTTTAACTCTACGTAAAGTCTGAGCCAAGTCAAAGTACGCTCTATAGATCTCAGCATAAGAACAGGTTCCGTGTACGCAGAACTGCATAATGCTTCTCTTAGGTGCTAACGTCTCGTTCACGATACGTCATTACTGCCACACCGCTTAGTCATTATTTAAAGAACTCCTTAGTAAAGATTTTCCTTAGTAAAGTAAATCTGTACCAAGTAATGATTACAAAATATGTTTTAGGTACGTTCAATTAAATAAAGCTCATATACTCATAAACGTCCACGACGGAGTGTTCGTTTAAAGAGTACACGAATACATAAACTCAAAGAAAAAACTCAAAGAACGTTTATTCAATTTAGGTAGGTATACTACACTTATTGACGTTCGGTTATTTGTAACATATACGATTAACAATATAATGGTGATAACGACAGTACGACATCTTAAACTAAAGCTACGAGGGTTCCAAACGCGCCCTGGTCTGAGAAGAGCCCACAACAAACTCAGCCGGGTTTTTTTTTTTTCATTATCACCATTTCACAATCATCTTAACTAAGGAACTATCAGGGCCATTAGAGAAAATCATTGCCAAGCTTCCTTGTCATTTAAATAATCCTTTACATGGTAATAAGATTTTTTAATGAGTTTACGTTTTACACTTATTCAGAGACATCTTCAACATGTCTTTTGGGAGCTTATTGTAGAAGCGGACACTGTTTCCAACAAATGAATTGCTAATTTTACTAAGCCTAGAAGCAGGCATTACAAGCTTATTTTTATTTCTAGTATTGAAATTATGACAATCACTTTTCTTCTTGAATTTATCAATGTGTTTATGCATGTGATGATAAAGTCGAACGTCAAGAACCTTGGGCACAGAATAATAACTAGTACTAACCTTGGGCCATTCTGCCCACGCTTAAAGCAATATTGTTTCATTATTGTTTACTTTCGTGTTTTAGACTTATAATCCTTATTTTAGGAACGTCAAGGTACGTGACCTTAAGCTAGCCCTTGACTGCGATCTCACCTGATGGTAAGTGATGATGCAGTCTAATATGTTAGCCGGCTAATAGGAGCATGGCAGTTATATTAAACCCATACCCCTTGGGTTGCTACACGGCATCGTACTGGAACGCTAAATCGCTTGGCGGCACGTCTTTGCCGGTAGGGTGGTAACTAGCCACGGCCGAAGCCTCCCACCTGACATGTTAGTATGTTGTTGCCCTAACTCGCCACATTGGTGCTCATCGATAATGTGAATTCGGGAACACCCGGCTTTCAAGTTTCTCTAAAACGTTAAGTAATACGATACACATTAAACAAAAAGTAAGTTTTTGGCACTGACTCCCATAACAATAATTTTAACCGAGCTAAGTGAAAAGTTGGTAAACTTTCTCATTTCAATTTGGACGGCTTTTCGTCTCTTTTTCGCTACGAACTTTTCTTTTGGAAAGTAAACGGGGTAGCCTTTTGTGGTTTCTACATTTTAAGCAACAATAATTAATAACAGGGCTTCATGCTTTTTATTACAAAATGCTGTACGTTTCCAGGGACTTTTAAAGGATTGAATAATAAAAATTTCAAATGTCAAAATTTGATTTTTAACAAGAACCCTCACCCACGTGAGACACGTGAACAGGACATTATGTTAATTAAACTGTTCAGCTTTCTTTATGGATTAAATGAGATAAAATATTATACTTTTGCGAAATAATATAGATAAATTGATTACAATATAATGAAAACTTAATTAATAAATAGGTAGATAAAATATGACATTTAATTGACTAGTTACCTAGACATAGGTTTAAGTCTTGGACGAATTAACCACGGGACGCGTGATAAGTATCGGAAATATTCGCCTTACCCCTTTAGCCGCGAACTGTGGCAGTTTCGCCATTAATTATAATTATGATATTGTGTTCTCATAGTGATCGACGTTTTCATACACTAGTGTCAATAATTGAACAGACAAAATACAAGGCACTCTCCCCTCGCCCCGCAAAAGTTAGTCGAACGTGATTTCATTTTCCTATCCCGTGTTTATTTCATCCAAAATCTTTAAGAAATACATCTCAACTATGGATAAAGCGGCTGAAGCCGCAGAGCTTTAGTCAATTAATTCCGCCCTCAGTTGTAGTTGTCTGTTTCGGACATTGATTGGCGCGCCTAATGGCGGACCTGTGTCGCGTGCGCTGGACCGCTGTCAACGCACTTTGCGGTTTAAATACCTCCGCTACCACATAAATAAGGTTTTGACGAACTATATATTATGACTGACAGCCAACTTTACGGTATTCAGTAACATCAAAACGCGCGCTCAGTTTGGGATATTGCATGAACTGTGACATCATAATAATTAGACGCACTAAAAATATTGTTTTCAAACATAAAACATACAGAGGACGAGGGAGATTAGGGATCCTTCATTTTAATAATCACAAAAAAATAATTGAATAGTTGTCAAATACCTCCGAATTGCAGGGTATTTGACAACTAGATATATTCAAATATTAGGTCTTTACTTATGAAATTGCCGTTTTGTAAGGGAGGAACATAAAGTCGTTTTTTTTTTAAATATAATATATTTATTCAATCAAAGTGTGTACCATTGCTATCTATGCACTTTTACCATCTCATAGGTAGTTCATTGATCTCTTTACTAAAAAAACATTCGGACGGGAATCAATAAAATTTTTGAAGGCGCTTTGGACTGCCCCTTCGGAGTTGATTTTTTTCCTGTACAAGAAGTTTTCCAAATTTGTTATCCAAAAAATTGTAATCTGTTGGAGCAAGGTCCGGGGAGTACGTTGGATGTCTTAGACATTCCAATTGAAGGTCCTCTAATTTGGTAGCCGTCTTTTGTGCAGTGTGTGGTCTAGCGTTGTGCTGAAGCAGCAGTGGCCTAGAGCGATTGACCAGCCTCGGTTGTTTAGCAGCTAGCTCTTCCATCATGGTTTGCAGTTGCTGACAATAGACATCCGCCGTAATCGTCTGGCTAGATTTAAGAAAGCTGTAGTGAACGACACCGGCACTAGTCCACCAAACGCTCACAAGTAATTTTTTTTGAGACAATTTTCGCTTGGGGCAGGATTTGGCTGGTTCGCCAGGGTTCAACCCTTGCGATCAGCGTTTCCGATTATCGTACAGGATCCACTTTTCATCACAGGTCGATACAAAATAATTCGATTTAAAATCCCTTCATTGTTCTGCCGGTTGAGTAATGTAACGCAGCAGTCGACGCGCGTTTGTCGGTTTGCTGCGCTCAAATCATGAGGTACCCATCTTTCAAGCTTTTTCACCTTCCCAATTTGCTTCAAGTGCATTAAAACAGTTTTATCACTAACACCGCAGCCTGCAGCTAGCTTGGACTTGGTTTGCGATGGATCCGCTTCCACAATAACCTTCAATTCTTCATTATCAACTTTGGTCTCCGGCAGTCCATGGGGCTTGTTCTGCAGGTCGAAGTTTCCAGAACGAACACGTTAGAACCAAAAACGCACTGTGTTTTCTTTTGCGACAACGCCGCCATACACATCATTAATCCTTCGTACCGTTTCTGCAGCACTGGTGCCACGATGGAACTCGTAATCGTAAATAACACGATATTTAAAGTTTTCCATTTTGTAAACTGAGTGACGCAAAGAAAAAACCAAAAGAGGAAAAAACAAATTAATTAGGGTTTTCAAAACACAAAAGCATGTGTAAGTAGCTGTATAAATTTGAAATTGAAATTCCTAACCAAAGAGGAGATATTTGAGATCAAAGTGGCTAGTACGACAAAACGGCAATTTCATAGGTAAAGACCTATTATCTCTCAGATGTAGTTGTCTGTTTCAGATCTTGATTGGCTCGCCTAAACAACCCTGTGTCGCGTGCGCTGGACCATTGTCAACGCATTTTGCAGTTTAAATTACCTCTGCTGCAGGTACACGTAAAATAAACTGAGGATCATTTAACGAACAAGCAGAGGAACTAGCATACAAAACTCCTTATCTGTAGAGGCACCCAAGGAATAATACACTAGTTATACCAGCTAACTTGTAGAATGACTAATAATTTGAATGTTTACGTGTATAAAATTATGGGGCTAATAGCTCTCAACCATGGACAGATAAAGAATAGAAAGAAGGACTTTTATTCAATTAATTCCGTCCACAGTTGTCGTCTGTTTCGGGCATTGATTGGCGCGCCTAATGGCGACCCTGTGGCCCGCGTGCGCTGGACCGCTGTCAACGCACTTTGCGGTTTAAATTACCTCCGCTACGGGCAAACATCACATAAATTAGGTATTGCTTTTGACGACCTCCCACCGCAGTGATGGTCACTGTAAATGGAGGTAAATTATTTTTAAGAACCTAGCCGTGTCGCCAAGTTCGCAGTCCTTCGACTATTAGCTTGTTTAAAAATTAGGTAATTTAAAAAAACGACCGCAAATGGTTGTAAAGTTATATTAATATGCCCGCGGCCCGCCCGACTTCAACATTATTTAAATACCTAAAAACTGTAAACTGATCGCGAAAAATAAACTCTCATTTAATGAGGAGTTCCGCCAAAAAGACGAATACGTATTGGCTTAAGCGTCATAAAAAGCGGTATAAAAAGTAGCCTACCTAGTACTAGTATGTGTTATTCCAGACTAATAATCTATCTCAGTGCCTAATTTCATCCAGATCCGTTCAGCTGGCGTGATTGAGTAGCAAACATCCATCCATCCATACAACCATTCATCCATCCATCCAAAATTTCGCATTTATAATATTAGTGTAGAAGTATATATTAGACTCCTTCCCTGAAGGTATCTAAAACAACTTGGACAATAAAAATCCTACAGAAATTCATGTTGGCTGGTTTGTATGCTGCATCGGCATTCCTTCAAATCAAGTTGTACGAACGCCAAAATTGCAGCCAACTGAGTTTTCGCCTTGGGTGTATTTATCGTGAATACAAAAGCTTTGTCGGGAAACTAGCCGGGTGATATTGGATTTCCCATCGGCAATTAACTATCCGACTTTTCTCAAATGTTAGAGTTTTTCGATAACCTACTCTGCCCATGACCTAACCTGACACATTTATATAAAAATAATATTTTTTTTTAAAGAGCATATCCCCGAGTTTCTTGCTGATTCTTCTCGGTAGGAACGGCATTCCGAACCAGTGTTAGATTCACTCGACAATTCAAAAGCACTTTTAATAAGTTTATTAAAAATAATTTACAGTATTATTATTTAATAAACTGCCAGATGGCATTAAAAAACTTGAAAATAAGTTTATTTGAATAATAAATTAAAAGTAAAAAATCTGTTTTAAAAACAATCTTTTATTAAAATGCGCTAAAAATATAATAAATTTTACTATCGACTTATAACGTCAATACACAATTTATATGATATAATAAAAGCTTTTCGCGACATATAGGTCCTCGTATTTACTTAGTTTGAAAATTATAAAATTAAAATCAATCAGATCAGGTTATTTAATTTACTTGTTTATCTCAACAGTCCCGGATTAGTCCCCTATATGATTCTTATACTTTTTGTTGTTTTGGTGTTTCGATCCATTTTCTTCGATCCCTGTAATAATTTTCAATCAAAACCGTCTTAAAGTAGGACAAAAATTGCTTTTTCAAAAAAATCGGATAAGTCCTATACCAAAGATGGTGTCCTCTATACAATAATATTATTTTGTTTTTTCGCCGTCCTACAAAATTTAATTTCGTGGACTATAATCCGGTTTCGTTCCCCAGCTTCTCTTATGGAATGAAAGTTATATTTGGAAAAATAAAAAAATTAAACATCATCATTTACCTACTGACTGACTTGACTGCTCATTACCGAGCGGGAGCCTCTTCTCAGAATGAGAAGGGTTCGGTCACAGTCCACCAAGCTGGTCGAATGCATATTAAAACTAGAACATTATGAAGAACTCTCGAGAATGCAAATTTGTAATTCTGTACAAAATGACTGTAACAATATACTTTTAAATACTAAATACCCGTATATTAATTTTATTTTTTACAAAAAGTGTTTAGCTCCCAATATAAACATTTCTAATCTATTTTATTCGATTCAATTTGCGTTAAGCCTTTTACCAGAAAGGCTGCGATAAAAGCAGATTTTATTTTAAATCCAAGCAAGGAAACATTGTGTGGGTGCAACGTTGTGTGACTGTGTGGGATTGGTTTCTGGAGCGTGTTTACTTTACGAGGAAAATGGAGCACGAATATCGGGTACAATTTTTTCAAATGCATGTATCACATTTAAATGTAGTAACCTGGAGCTCGTGCCGGTACAAACTTAAATGTAGCCTGAAATTTGGGAGCTGAGAGTAAGGCTACGTTCGCAATGCGAAAAATATTCACTCGGTTTTTTTTTCGCAATTCTGTAACACAAAAAAATTACATGGAAGTGATCGCACTTGCGAATAAAATTCTCGCGGAAAAAAAAATTGTTGTTTTGTTACAAATTGTAGGGTTAGGTGAAATCTGTACGCGGAAAATAAATCGTGAGAATAAAATTCGCGCGAATTATTTGTGTGAACGTTGCGTAAAACATGGCAGTTTTTTTTTAAATATACGGTGCTTGACAACAATCAATCACACCTGTCCTCAGTCTCTTAATTGATGTGAACAGTGTTTAACTAGGGAGAACCTCTATGCCCTCACTTCGCTCACCTTACTACAAAATATTCATTATTGTATTTCATTATAATTGGGTATTTGACTACTATTCAAATAAATTATTTTTTTGTGATTATTAAATAGAGGTTCTTCCAAAATTCGTATTTCCACGTCGCCTGTTAGTTTTATGTTAAATAGCCATTTTAAACAATCGATTAAAATAAAAAAGTACGTCGAACTTTAATGACGTCACATTTCAGAATTTCATATAAATCCCATACTTAGGACGCGTTTTGACGTTTGAAAAAAGTTGCTGATTTGACTATTTGTCAAATATATTATGTTTGTTTTCATAACAGGTGGTAGGAAAATATTTGTTTTGAAATCGAAAAGATTATAACTATTTTATGCCTACTGCCTAACGTTCTTCTCAAATTATTTTAGATTTTATGCCCTCTAGTAACAAGTTTGTAAATCTTAACTCTACTTATCAATTACCTACAATAATTTACGTCGGTGGAATAATAATTTACCTTATTCGTATTATTTACGTACAGTTAAAATAGGAACGTAATATAACAGTACGCATTACCTAACTGAAACTAGACAGCGGTAGGCGGACTCGGTAGGAATGCCGAATGGTAGATTCACTTGACGATTCAAAAGTACTTGTAAAAGTTTATTTGAATAAAAATCATTTTGAATTTTGAATTTTGAACAGCAGGTATATATTTTTCTCGAAATATAGTCTATACATCACAGTAAACATATTGTCAAGTAAATATATTATATTGTCAAGTTATGAATAATATGAACTGAGCATTGTACGCTGAATTATGTATTCTATACTAATTCAGCGTTGAGCTGTGACAATGAATAGCAATAACTTGAATGTGGATTACGGTATACCTACTTATTTACCAACGTGGATGGAAGGTTAATTTCAAGGTATTCTAGTATATATTATTCTCTTTGTCTGCGGAAACTGGGATTATGTTATTATCTTAGGTTTCATCTTCACCACGCACGGTTACTTAATTTTATTTGGTGGAGATTTTTTAAAATATTTTAATTTTAATATTAATTTCAAGGTATTCTAGTATTCACTTTGTCTGCTCAAACTGGGATTATGTTTTTACCTTAGGTTCCATCCACACCACTTACCGCTACATATGATTTTCTGCAGACGCTTTTCAACGTGATTTAGATTTTTGCTGCCATTTACTGAATCACAACATCCGCTAAGTAACAAAAAAGATCTTTCTTTGGATCATTAATTGTTTAATCTATTATTTTCACAACGAAAGGGACGACTGGGGTAGGAGCGGTTTCAGACTAGCGTATTTTTTGCGCACATTTAAAGCTCGTATTGGCTTGCGCGCTTATACGCGCGCCACATTTTCGACTTTAAGTCGTCACTAACATCTAATAAACCGATACAAAAACACCGATGCAAAAATCACGACGATCCGTTACTCTGTTGCGGTGTGAATGAAGGACAAACCCACAACCACTTGCTGGTGGTCGTTAAATGCGTTTCTAAGCTTAACTTTCTATACAGTGTCTTTTTCGTGAATTTTGAAAACGCTGCTCTACATGAAGTAGGTAACTGTGGTGTGGATCCACCTTTACTACGTTTATTCTATCTTTAGCATTTTCCACGCTGTGCCACGCTATCAAGACCGACGTTAGCAACCTAAAGCGCTTTGCCTAATCTGCTTAAATGGATACGTATCTAGTCGTTAACATAAAGGAATATAGGGATGTGCATACACCTACTGCACTTCTTTTTATGGTCGCATAAAAATAAACATTTAAGAAAATATACTACGTATACCTACTGTTAAATCAAAACAAAAATCACAATCCGTTGCGAAAATTGCGTATGTAAGAAAAACCAACAAACCAAGTACTAACACACTTTAACATAAATACATATTACACAATACAATAAAAAGTAGCCTATGTCCTTTCGCTGGATGCAACCGTGATGCAACCTATCCCTGTACCAACTTATAGCAAAATCGGTAGAAAAGATAGGCCGGGAAAGCGTAGCAGACAGACAGACAGAAAGATAGACAGACAGATAGACTTTCGCATTTATAATATTATACAGTATACAGTATATATAGTATACATTTATAGTATATATAGTATGGAATAGTATGGATATGGTTATGGATTAGGTCCTTTGACAGTCCTATGTTATAGATGCACTGGGAACTCGTAAAGCTCTGATCAGACTCAAGACATGACGGCGACGCGTATTAGCCATCGATTTTATGTAGGTACTAGAGGGGCCCTTTCATAGAAAAATATTGTGCGTCCGACCTGTAGAGCGCGCTCCACACCAGTCATAAGCCGTATAGACCTGAGCCTGTCCTTGTGCCCGCCATAGCGCTGTCCCGCTTTTAAGGCTTGATGGCGTTAGTAAAATAGGTCCACAATCTTCGTTTGACAGGGCCAATTAATGACACATGTAAATTGAGGTCTATGTAAATTGAGGTCGTTGGTTACAGCCACGGAATAGATAAATTTTTCTATGGTTACAGCAGCTGCAGCTCCTTGATGAAAATTAAGCAAGCTACTATCTTTATGTCTCAGACTGTACGGCGCAATGTTTACAGAAGGAATGGTCCCAAGGGGTAGCTTCTAAATTTTTTAAACTTAAACAATTAAAATAATTGTTAAAATGAAAATAAACGCGGCCTTTTGCACCGCTGCGCTCGGTCTGCGTTGAAAAAAGCACAGCACTTGCGGACCTACGCTGACAAGACAATAGTTATTTAATTGTTTACTCTTTAACCGTGGCTCGTCAATCAATCAATCAAAATATTTATTCAATTTTAATAGTACACTCTTTATAGTGTACTAGCTGAAGCCCGCGACTTCGTCCGCAACTATACCCATGCCAAAAATCACATCGATCCGTTGCTCCGTTGCGGCGTGATTGAAGGACAAACCAAGAAACCAACAAAAAAACACACTTTCGCATTTATAATATTAGTATAAAAGGTAAAAATTTATTAAAAGCTACCAAGGTTCCAAACACGCCCTGGTTTGGGCGTCTTGAAATTAAAGCTACTTGGGTTCCAAACGCGCCCTGGTGGCGCCTTGTGAAGAACCCACCCACAGCCGGCCTTTTTTCCATCATTGCCATTTTATGTGGTCCGCGATACTACTACAGAATCGCACCGTTTAAATGTGAGCCAAGCTTTAAGGGATACCAATCAGTTTTCCAATAAAACTAATTAGAATCGCTGGTCGGAAAAACGGTGTTCCAATTAAACTTATAGCTTTTCAATTATCACTTCAATGCGGCATATTTTATCGGGGTTTCACGAATATTTTTAATTCAGGATTGGCGAGATTCTTGGCGAACCCGTTGTCCCAGGTGAGCGTCAAACGCCACAACACGACGCGTTGTGAAGCGACGCGACATTATAAAACAGTAGTTGACCCTTCACGTGGCCTAATTAATCGCGTAGAACGTCTGTTATTTTCTACAGCGTCGTATCGCTTCTTCTGTCGCACCTAGGACAACGGATGAAGGAAAGCATTTACAATGTAATGTACCCATCAAATATTATAATTGACAATTTAACCAGCAGCCCTAGTCTCTAACTCAGTGGCTATCAAATGAAACACGCACATATATTTTTTATCTATTGAAGGTTTGCTATGAAATGTTATTTTTATTAATTCATAGCGAACCGTCAATGGTTAAAAAATATATGTGGAGGTAATGGATAAATCAAAAAGCTGGGGAAGCCGTCAATTAGTGATAGCTGCCAGTCTTCTGCGATCAAATTGATTTCCTTTTTTTTTTTTTAATCCACTACAGGCTAGCCCTTGACTGCGATCACACCTGATGGTAAGTGATGATGCAGTCTAAGATGGTAGCGGGCTAACCTGTTAGGGGCATGGCAGTTATATTAAACCCACACCCCTTCGGTTTCTACACGGCATCGTACCGGAACGCTAAATCGCTTGGCGGCACGTCTTTGCCGGTAGGGTGGTAACTAGCCACGGCCGAAGCCTCCCACCAGGCCAGACCAGGGAAAATTCAGAAATTATAAATTCCTAAATTGACCCTGCCGGGGATCGAACCCGGGACCTCCGCACGTTAAGGCAACAGCGCTACACACTGCGCCACGGAGGTCGTCAAAATAATCGTAATCGTCCTTTATAATAAGAGACTAAACAATCAAACTATAAAGCAGGTGAAAAGCTGTGTGGATTTGAACAAAGGGTTTAGGACTGGTCTAGTGCTCTTAACAATCATTTGATGTAAACCGGAGTCTTTGTCCGAATGCGGTTGAAATTATTCTGTAGCCCTAGTACGGATTTACTTCTCGAATACTTTGATAGTTTTCGTGAGTTATTTTATCACACGCACAGTAAACTGAAGCTAGGTTCTTGGTTTAAAAACAACCAAAACTGGCTTGAAAGTGAATTTCCTTTTGTTTAGATGTGATTTACGGTAAAATGATTGCTACATGTTTTTTTTTATCCACTACAAGTTAGCCCTTAACTGCGATCTCACCTGATGGTAAGTGACAATTGCAATTACCTCTGACTGGCTAACGCTCTTTCGCTATTGGGCAAAATCCATAGGCGCAGCTAAATTATGATTTGTTCAGCCAGTTATAACATTTGAGACGCACACCAATGGGCAGCAAAGAAATCTAAAAAAACAGTTGGTTACTCTATAGTCTATTCGTGTATTATATGAACTTAAATACCCCGTAAAAAACAGTCACTTTCGCTATTCGCTAAAATAATTACATAGGTACAGGTACACTATCTCTCTTCATCTATACTGAGGAGGGAGACAAAATTTAACGCTTTTGTGTCACGTACGATTTTTCTTGCCCAGTATTCGTCATATTTTATCGTCCCAAAAATAAAATGTTCCAATAGATGTTTTCTTGTACTGATTTCGCAAGCCAACCCTTTCGATATTGGTTCCGTATTTTATTTTTATGATACATAAAAAAACATCCTTTATCTGGTTGCCAGATGGTTGAAGGTCATTCTTACCTGTACCTCATACCAGTACACAGGTGCCATAGCGTGGAATGGCGCTAACTTAATTAGAGAATCCCTTTGTAAATTCGAATGACCAACTGCCCTTCCATTGAACAAATATCGCTTCGCAGAACAACTACTGAATTGGGTTAATTGGGGTTTGAGCACGGTTCTGTCGCTTACAACTTTGTACAAAGCTTTAGTAATACCAGAGCCCTAACAACGTTTACGCTCAAATATTTTATTCGTCGAAATCGATTCTTCGAAATCAAAGTATCGTTTCAATGGAAGCAACCTGTTTCGCATCCAGCCGCCCACAAGTCAGTGTAAATACTTATTAAGTAACGTATGAATTGTATATTATTTACATTTTGTAACATTTTTCTTTATATGAAAAGAGCAGCTGCTGAGTATCTTGCCGGCTCTTCTCAGTAGAATCAGTTTTCCAAACCGGTGGTAGAGTTTTGACTTCTCATAAGTGACACAAGTTATCCTACGTAAAATAAATAAATCATTTACCAATAAAGCTGCACAATGTCTTTGAATATTTTAAGCGAAAGTTTGAGCACTGTCTTCTGTACAAATGACCGCGCCTGTTGTTTTTATTTATTTCACTAGCCCTGAACTGTGATATTACCTAGTGTTATGAAGTACCTATTGATGTTGGTAGGTAGTCTAAGATGGTAGCGGACTAACCTGTTAGGAGTATGGCAGTTATTTTAAACCACCGAGGAGTAATTGTTTGTTTTAAACCCATACCCATAATCGGTCTCTAGGTAAACGGCACCGTAACGTTAAATAACTTTGGTGACGCGTCTTTGCCCCTAGGTCGGTAACTAGCCGCGGTCGAGGCCAGATCAGAGAAAATTCAGAAATCATAAATAATTCCCAAATTGACCCCGGGACCTCCCTTAAAAATCCAAAATTACTACTACGCCAAGGAGGTCGTCAGACCTTTTTAATTGAGGTTTATGAAATATCACAAGCGTATTCTATGATTTTGCGAAATAAAAATTAACAGTCCGTAATCTGTCCATCCCCGAAATGCTCTAAATATGTTTGTATCCCTTTCATCCTCTCTGGGGAAAATGACAGCACTATATTTAGAACTATCAGTTTAGTTTAGAGATTGAGAATTTTTCAGAATTCACATTTTGTGTTCGTATGAGATTCCTGGCCGCACCCCCTCTACAAACCACGCCTTTACCGTTGAAACCCCAGTTCAATGTACTGAAACGTTCTTCAAGTTAATAAAAGAGTCATAAAACTCACGCGTAAATGGGCACTTTATTTTCTCCCAGCGAAACGGTAATCAAGATGAGATCTCTGATTTCTCCCAGATTCCTGCCGAATTAATGAATGCGTGAGAGATTACGTAATTAGACCCCGAAGAGCAATCGCAGACTGATGAGTTGATATTATCCCAGATAGTCGACTTCAACTCATCCTGGCACGCGGCGCTGTGTGCGTGTGCCAGGATGGTGTATTTAATTAGTGGATAGTGGAAGTCCCGTGGTATAAGTAGTGGAACTAACACATTTTTCATACAAAAATTGCATAATTATGCGACTACTAGCGCCACCTCTAGTTCACTTCTTTCGTGACACGAAATATAAATATGAAAAAGTTGTATAAAACTTTTTCTTTGTACGAAGGGGTGTGGGTTTAATATAACTGCCATGCCCCTAACAGGTTAGCCATCTTAGACTGCATCATCACTTACCATCAGGTATGATCGCAGTCAAGGGCTTACTTGTAGTCGATTAAAAAAAAAAAAAAAAGTTACAACTGTTTAGGAGATCAAGAACATAGCTCGGAGAATCGCTAAGCTTTAGTTGCAATGGGCCGAGCATACAGTTTGAAGAACCAATAGACGTTGGGGTCCCAAAGCGCTTGAACGCTGGAAAGAACCCCCCACTAGCCACTATATAGGTGGACAGACGATCTCAAGCGAGTAGCTAGGAGCCGATGGAAGTAAGCGGCACAAGATCGTGTTCTGTTGAGATCCATGTAGTCCTACGTCCAGCCGTGTACGTCTATTGTTTGAGATGACGACGAAGATATACACATGTACTAGCTGATACCCGCGACTTCGTCTATGGAATAGCTTTTTTAAGTTTCCACCGGAACTCCTTAATTTTCCGAGATAAAAACTAGCCTATGTCACTTTTTTGCATGGTTATAATTGAGATTCTGGACCTCAACTAACCATGCAAAAAATCACGTCGATCTATTGCTCTGTTGCAGCGTGATTGAAGGTCAAACCAACAAACAAACGCATTTTTAATATTAGTATGGTATGATATGATATCTCGCAGAAAGCTCTAATTCTTAAATGTCCGCATACGCGGCGAGTATTCCGTGAGTTCATTTACAAAGTTTCACCCGTTTTGCAGTGTTGTGAAAGTTTGTTGAAGTTTCAGAAATTAACTGTGAGCTCTCAATTCGCCTGTAGCCCTATCATGTAAAACCTGCTTCAATCATCATGATCGTCTCAATCGTTATGAATTGCTAAAAGATTTTTTTCTTATTATTTTTTTATACGGTTGTTACAAATAGCATCAACCTTTTTGACACTTGACCACATATTGAAGGATTATCCTGTTTAAAGTTATCCTCCTTCTTATTTATTTAGGACAGCAAACATGAGTGGAGTGTAATATACGTGTGGAACATGGTTTTTTCCATCAATTATGTATTGATGGAAAAAACCATGTTCCACAATACTACTACTACCCAATAAACTTAAATCTTATATCTAATACTCTATCTCTCTGCGTCGTTTTGGTAATTGCTGAGAGTCCTGACCTCTTTCCATTAATCACATTATGGTGGGGATTATCTTGGGATAAAAATGCGGTGCATTCCCAAACCACTATAGCCTATTAACGTCCCACTGCTGGGCACAGGCCTCCACTCTCATAGGAGAGAGGGAATTAGAGCTTAGACCCACCACGCTGCTCCAATGCGGGTTGACGGGCTTTAACGACTATTATCATGTTATAACCGGGACCGACGGCTTAACGTGCTCTCCGAGGCACGGGGGTGAAACACCGCCAACTTCCAACTCCGGGCTGGCACTGAGAATTTCAGAATTGAAAAACCCAACACCAATTTTTTTTGCCCGACCGGGAATCGAAACCAAGACCTCGTGATCCGCAGTCGACTATGCTAACCGCTAGACCAACGAGGCATTCCTAAACGCAATTGGGTATTTGACAAGTAGTCAAATCAGCAACTTTTTTCCAAACGTCAAAACGCGTCCTAAGTATGGGATTCATGAAATTCTGAAATGTGACGACATTAAAGTTCGACGAACTTTTTTACTTTAATTGATTGTTTAAAATGGTTATTCAATATAAAACTATCAGGGGACGTGAATATTACGACTTTTGGGAGTTCGTCTATTTAATAATCACTACAAAATAATTTATTTGACTAGTAGTCAAATACCCAAATGTCGATCATACAACTTCATTAAAATAGTACTACATGTGGACGGAAGATCGCTGCCTAACTCCAAACTATTACAAGAATTTCTTGAAGTGACCCGGGAGTCGAACCCAAGATCGTCATCCGTAGTCGAAAATGCTAACCACTATACCAACGGTTCACAAATATGAAGATATCAGTTCAACGGGCGGCGCCTGGGAGGCAACGTATTAACAATTTTCCAGCCCACTAAGCCTTCAATGACGGCCTATTTGCTTTCTTTCGAATGAATTCACGATCATAACAAAGATTTTACTAATACGACAATAAAAGAATAGCTATTACTTTTTTTTGTTAGGCAGAACACTAATCATTATAAGCAAATAGGTCATACTCACAGTCTATATACTAGAAACCGCCTTAAGCTAGTACTCGTAACAGCGTCGTATCGTGTGCGCAAGTTGCAGAAATCCTTTGTGATTAAGGTGTTTTTTTATTCCCGCAGGAACTCTCTATTTCACAATCTTACGGTGACATAAATTATACGTCGCATTTACGGATTTAATTCAAACGATCCATTTCAAATAGAAGCCACGTACCTACCTTAAAATACTATCAAGTAAGCGTACATCCGAGTGAAGCGTCTATTCAGATTAAGGAAAATATTTAGCTAATATACGTACATTAATTTTTTCTTAGTTTGCTTTTTATTCAATACCTGTTACTTATTTTTTTTACTAAGTTTACTACATACGAAACAGCAAAATTGACAATCAATCAATTCGTGTAAAGCATGCTTGAATATTTTTATTATCGTAGGTATCTTTTTTTGGAGCTTATTTATTTGCGTGTAATCAGTTTGATATTTACAGAAGTAGGTAATATACTCGTACATACCATACATCATTATAGTCGTTCTTATTGAACGAAAGAATTTACGTTTACTCCTAAGAAGCTACTGCAATCAAACGTGGTTTTTTTTATTTTTTTTATTCCACTACAAGTTAGCCCTTGACTGCGATCTCATCTGAAAGTAAATATTGTAAAGAAGTTTTTCAAACTTTAATAATGTATTATGTCAATGTTATGATTATCCATACTTCACACAGACCAAGGTTGCATAGAATGATTTTTGATTGAAAGGTTGTTAATCTTGCTGGCAGGTGTGCAATCACCTTTAAAAGTTACTTAAGCAGGTCAAAGGTCCTAGACAAAAACCATTCGCGCGAGGTTCAACGTATGCAAAAAGACAAAATTGTATACAAATGACGTTTTTGTTTGAGTTTGTATTTCCTGAGTGCAAATGAGATTTCTTACAATTCGGTACCTCACGACAAAGCTTAAGGAAAATGGACTATGCATGTTTTTGAATAAATATAGTTTTTTTTTGTCCCTTCCGGGGTGCAGACTATCTGTTTACTTACCCAATTTCATCAAAATCGGTTTAACAAACAGGCAAATAGCGAGATAGACTAATTTTCTATAGTTTACTTTTCTTCACGAATAAAGTACAAGTACTTTATGCTGTCGTAGGATGGTCCGCCGGACCCTTGCCTTGTATATTCAAATACTTACTCGATATTAATCCGCTCAGTACGGCCTAATGGACGCTTGGCTGAAGAATGCTGAGGTCGAATAGACCCATTTCAAATTACTTACAATGGAAAAGGTTCACTTTGAGGAGTTGCCCTCACGTTTTGCAGACTTTGGCGCGCTCGTCCCTCCTTAAGTGGATTTTTGTTAAATGAAAATGTGTCAAAATAGATTACGTACAAATATTTTTAGAGATAGGTAGGTACAGCAGATCTACACGGCAATGAAATGAATGGAGACAGGTAGGCACTTAGTGGGTCCAAGTCCTAAAACGTCCACAAATTAGCAATGAGTGACATATTTCCAGATTATGAATGAATGAATATTTTATTTCCCAGACTATAAAGGCCCATAAAGTGTTAGTATATTATAAAGTATTAACGAAATACATAAATAAAAACGTTAATTGATGGCTAGTTCAATGATCCAATATTAATTATTATGAATAGGTAGGTAATGAATGTTAAATATTATAATATTAATTATGTAAGTAAATCTACTAATAATTAAAATACTTAATTATTTTCGTAGTCATTAAATACGAAGGTACTTGATTTTTCGTAGAGCCATTGATTAGTAAATCGAGTAGATAGAGAAAATAAACGTCCAATTACCAACTCTTGAAAATGGCGATAGTAAAAATTAAGATGAACCGTTAAGAAAAACGCGCGCCTCTTTCGGAAAAGTAATTAATTAATTTTTAAACCCAATACATACTGTTTAGCGAAATAAGGTTTGGAGTTGAGCGTTTTTCAATGGAAGACTGCTTTAGAACAAAAATACGTGCACTCACTTAAAGATTTTATTTGTCACTAATAATAGATTTTGGCTGATGCAACAGCCGCATAGGTGGCATAGGGATGGACTCACGCACACACAGGTACGGATTCGTCTTTAAGAACTTAGACATTCCGCCCGCCAAAGGACGCAGTCCTTTCTCAATACATCACAAATAATTAATCAATAACTCAGTATTAACAAATTGGAAACAAAGTAAGTATCTATGTGGACTGTATATCAATGGTTTTTAAGGTAAGTATTATGGTAAGTATAGGTTCACATAATTTTTAAACTAGATTTAAGTTACTTATACTACTTATGATACACACATCTTATTTTAGTATATGTACCTACACACATTGTTAGTTATAAGTATGCATAGGTAAGGACATTATTATTGCATTTAAACAAATAATCAATTAGGTTAAGTGATAGTTTGTAAGTAGTACCTAAGTGATGACTTTACTCTCAAATACATAATTTTTACATTAATAGCTTTGCGATTTAGTATAAGTACTCAAGATAATTAATATGTATTTAAGCCTTTCACCATAATATTAACAACATAGTTTTAAGTGAATAATCTTAGCATAAGTTTTTTAATTAACTAGTACTAAGTTGTACATACTCAAGGAATGATATTATATTTAGTAATATTTTTTAAGAAACTTTCAACTGATCACCATACAACTTTAAGTTAACAATTCATACTTTAATTACTCAATTTTATAGTGAATATAATTTACTCAATGTTAAGTTTTAGAATCTTAGTATGCTGATCAATTATACATCTAGATAGATAAGTTCAGTTCATGACTGCATTTTATATTATAGAATAATATAACTAATTTAAGTAAGTACTTATATTATAAACTTGTAAAGAAACTGTAAATACCTACATTATCTAACAATAAATAATTTAAGAATCACAATCTTGTTTTGTTATTTTACAAATCTTGTTTACGGGCCTTTTATAAACACCATTTTGACATTTAACTGTTACTACACGAGTAATGTTATCTGGCCCAACATGTTTTTGTATTATTCTGCCTAGTAACCACTTACAGGGTGGCATATTATCCTCCTTAAGGATAACTATGTCATCGATTTCTGGATCAGGAGTTTTTGTATTCCATTTATACCTATGATTAAGATTAACTAGATATTCCTTGTACCATCTATTCCAAAAATCGGCAACCATCTTTTGAGTTAGTCTCCATCTATCTAAATTTGATATTTTACATTTAGTATAATCTTCGTCGGGTATATTTATTAAAGGTTCACCTATTAGAAAATGGCCCGGTGTCAGCGGGAGAGGATCCTCTGGGTTATCACTTAACAAAGTTATGGGACGAGAATTTAAACACGCTTCAATCTGTGCCAACACCGTAGCAAGTTCCTCGTATGTTAGTGTAGTATCTCCTATTACCTTTAAGAGGTGATTTTTTGTTGAGCGAACTGCTGCCTCCCATAAACCGCCGAAATTTGCCCCTTTTGGGGGCATATAATGCCACGTAGTACGCTCATGGACTAACAACTCTGCTATCTCACTTGGGAAAGTCGATTTTGCGTTATTAAACATTTCTTTTAGCTGTCTGCTAGCTCCGACAAAATTTGTTCCATTGTCGCTATAGAGATCCTGACAATGGCCTTTTCTGGCTATAAATCTCCGAAATGCTTGGAGGAATCCATTTGTAGTCATGTCTGTCACAGCCTCCAGGTGAACTGCACGAGTAACGAAACAAACAAATAAGCATATATACCCTTTATATGATTTAGAGCCTCTGCCTGGTGAAAACCGAATATTAATTGGACCAGCGTAGTCTACACCAGCTGACTTGAATGGCTTGCTGGGTTTCAATCTTGCCTCTGGTAACTGGCCCATTAATTGTGTAGTATTCCTTTTCGAATATCTAATACATATAACACACTCTCGATATGTTTTCTTAACTTGATCCTTAGCACGTAGGATCCAATATCTTGATCTCAAATAGTTTAACATTGCTTGTGGACCACCGTGCATTGTTCTCCGATGTGCATCTACAATTATCAGCTTGCTAAGATGACTCTTAGCAGGTAAAATTATAGGATGCTGTACATCATAATCCACTTGAGCTTGTTGAATACGCCCGCCTACTCTTAGAGTCCCATTTTGATCCAAAATGGGACAAAGGTTGCGCAGCTGACTCCTTTTGGGAACGCACCCTTGAGATGTTAATTGCTTTATTTCTCCATTAAATGCAATAGCTTGAACTTGTTTAATACAATTATCTAAAGTCTCACTCATTTCACTCGGTGTAACAATCTTACTATATGTTTTACGTTTTTCTTTAGGTAATTTTAAATTTAAAAATCTTCTACAGTATGATATTGTTCTTAACATTTTTGATAAACATGAATACTTTTTCCAAATTAAATCTTCCTCTGTATTTGATAAAGCAATTAACGATTTCATTTTCTCCTCTTCATGTGTGTCTTCAATTTCAGACATGTTTCTGTATGTATCTAGTGTAAGTAACCACGTTGGTCCTTTCCACCATAACTCATTACTTGACAACTCTGTAGCATTTAATCCTCGTGAGGCGCAATCTGCTGGGTTTGTATCAGTCGTTACATGACCCCACTGCTCGTAATCTAGTATGTTTAAAATATCAGAAACTCTGTTACTAACAAATGTATTCCATCGACTAGGTCCAGCTTTCAACCAAGCTAGAACTATCATAGAATCTGACCACGCATACAAGTTCTCTTTCGGTATCTTCATTACTTGAGATGTCTCTGATATTAGTTTAGCTGCCAATACTGCGCCACAAAGTTCAAGCCTTGGTATTGAAATCTCCTTCTCGATGGGAGCTACTTTTGTTTTTGCTGTTACTAATGTTGTGTAGACTCGCTCTTGATCTGTAACTCGAAAGTATACAGCTGCTCCATAAGCTACCTTAGATGTATCTGCAAAGACATGTAGTTCACTTTTAGCTTCATGAAAATAGTTCAACCATCTTGGTATAGAAACATTTTTAATATTACTCAGCTTTTCTCGATACTGCAACCACTCATCTAACAAATCTCCAGTTATTACTTCATCCCATTGTAGTCCTGTTTTCCACAACTTCTGTATTATTATCTTTGCTAACACCACAACAGGAGCTAACCAACCTAAAGGGTCGTAGAGTTTAGCAACTTCAGAAAGAATTTGTCTTTTGGTCACAGGTTGTTTTACGTCAGGTAAGTTCAATGTGTATTGAAATGTATCTGTTTTTCTGTTCCAACTCACTCCTAGCACCTTAACCAAACTGTCATTAGCTTTAAGTGTAATCGAATCATCATCTCTTTTATTTTCTCCAATGTAATTTAGTAACTCATCATTATTGCTGCACCATTTCTGTAGTTGAAATCCACCAGACTCCATCAACTTATTCATTTCTTCATAAATCTGTATGGCTTCTTCAACACTATCACAACCGGTCATTAAATCGTCCATATAATAATCTCTTTTGGTGATTTCGGATGCGATAGGATGCTTAGCTTTCTCATCTTCAGCCAACCTCTCTAATGTTTTTACAGCCAAATAAGGCGCGCAAGCAGTTCCAAAGGTTAATCTCAACAGTCTAAAATGACTAACAGCTTCCTCAGGTGAGCATCGCCACAGCAATCTCTGAAAATTTGTGTCTTCCTCAGCGACTCGTACCATTCGGTACATTTTCACAATGTCTGCAACAATACATACCTTATGTTTTCTCCATCTCATCAGTATATGTCGCAAGTCTTGTTGTAATTTAGGTCCAATAAGTAAACAATCATTCAATGAAACGCCGTTGATGCCATCCTTACACGAGGCATCGAATACCACACGTACCTTGGACGTAGTCTTGTCTTCTCTCAAAACAGCGTGATGAGGTAAGTATACAGCCTTAGGATTATCTACATCTTTAGCATCTACTTGCGTCATATGATTTAAATTTATATACTCGTTCATCACCTTTGAATAATCTTCTTTTAGTTTTTCATTCTTCTCTAATTTTCTTTCTAATATTTCTAATCTCTTACCTGCTATTTCTCTCGAATTACCATACTGACACTCTGGTTCTTCATCTTTAAATGGCAATTTCACAATGTATCTTCCTTCTTCATCTCTAACAGTTGTGGAATTGTAAAACTCTTCACATTTTTCTTCTTCCTTTGATAGTTTCTTCACTATACTATTAGGCTCATTTTCCATCTCCCAAAATTGTTTTAGTATCTCATCCTCTTTAACTTTGATGTGCAGACTGGTGATATTTCTCCTGGCTGAAGTTGATTCTGGCGACATCTTCCCGGTAAGTATCCAACCGAGAATTGTTTTCTGAGCTAATAAATTATTGTGTGGGTGTTTTAGAATTCCGTCCAACACGATATCACTGTAAACTTCAGCCCCAAGAAGAATATCAATTCTTCCTGGAATTGTGTACCCTGGGTCTGCTAATTCTAGATTCTCAATCTCTATCCACTCAGGAGCACTAAGGTTAGTAGTGGGTAACATTGTTGTTAGTGAGCGCAATACATACGCATTAACACAAACAGAAGCGTTAGGATTGTGGCGTGATTCCACGGTGAGTGAAACCATGTGCTTAATTCTCGTTTGCCCTTCTCCTACACCTGACACCCAACCACTTACTGGCTCACGCTTTAAATTTAGAAATTGTACAGTTGATTCAGCAATGAAACTCGCTTGGGACCCCTGATCTAGTAAGACTCTCACTACTCGCTTACAACCGTTTCTACTTCTAACAAAAACATTTGCAGTAGCTAACAATACATTATTCGTTCCATGATCACTAGAAAAATTACTAACAATACGTGTATCACTAGAATTAGTCAAAGTGTACGGCTTACCTCTTTTCACCTCGCTCACTGTACCTGTCGGACTAGGCTCTTCTTCTTTCGGTTTCTCAGCCTTCTGCTCTCTCTCCTCTTTCTCTTCTCTATCAAAGTGCAAAAGGCTGCTATGCTTCCTGGAACACTTTCTGCACCGCTCAACTCTCTTGCACTTAAAGACTGCATGTGTATCCGACAAACAGTTAAAGCATAGCCCTTTGTTCTGGACGAAATCCTGCCTGTCCTTGGTTGTCATCTCACGAAACTTTGTACAGTAAAAAAGGTAATGATTTTCACCACAGAACGCGCACTTCACTTTCACTTCTTTATCAACACTAGCGTGAAACACTTTTGGCTTCGCAGACGGGGTCGATCTTGTTTTACTGCTTTCCACCATCTCCAAAGACCTGAACCTCGCCTCTAAGAATTCCTTTAATTGCAACCAGGTCGGTAATTCTTCTTCACTTTTGCTAAGATCCTGCTCCCATTGTTTAATACTTTCCGTGTCTAATTTTGAAGTGACTACGTAGTTAATGAAAAGATCCCAATTTTCGGTCTGTATTTCTATGTTTTCTAAAGCTTTTAAGCATGTTGATGTTGTGTCAACCAGATGTTTTATTGCCGTAGCAGACTCACTATGAATAGATTTTTGGCCAAACAAAATTTTCAAAATAGAATTACAGTTGTATCTTTTGTTACTATATCTTTTAACTAGTTGATTCCAGGCTTCTGTATAATTAGCGTCGGTTATAGGAAAATTGCGTAACATCTGCTCAGGTTCTCCTTTTAAATTTGTTTTTAAATAATGTAATTTTTGTACTGGTGACAACCGTTTGTTTTCATGAATAATGGAGCAAAATAAGTCGTAAAATGTTTGCCATTCTTCATATCGGCCACTAAAGGTAGGTAATTGTATGACTGGTAACTTTATCTCATTCACTGATTTCTCTGTAGTTTGTATGACCGGCTGACATGAACTTTCTGAGGCATACGGCTGTAAAGCTTCTTTTAACACTGATTTGTACTGCAAATATAGCTCTTCAAACTGTTCAAATACTCGTTCGGTGAAATATATGTGACTTTTATATTCCGCACTGGTCGCCTTAAATATAATCTTTCTATGTTCATCTTTGAAATCCCGCCATAACTGTTCTAACATTTCTAGACGCGCCTCCACATAATGGCGTTTTAGTCTGTCTTTGGGCGACTTACGATAATTCTTTTCCGCTCGTTTTAGGTTTTCTAATAGCTCGTTTTGATAAATACTCAATTCTTCCATTGTTATTTTAGATTTAAAAGTATATACCTAAGTTTTCTTAACTCACTCAAGGTAGGTAATACTCCGTACTCAAAAAATAAACCGCACTCGCAAGTAATAACTCATGTAAAATTAGTTAAAACTATAACTTGCAAAGTCACGCGCAAACTTCATATATAAAAACACTCCCGCTCAACTCCATACGAAAAAACAAGCTCGCTCGAATTACGTAGCTCGGTCGCCGGTAATTAAGATCCGGGTCGTATGGACCATATGTTTAGCGAAATAAGGTTTGGAGTTGAGCGTTTTTCAATGGAAGACTGCTTTAGAACAAAAATACGTGCACTCACTTAAAGATTTTATTTGTCACTAATAATAGATTTTGGCTGATGCAACAGCCGCATAGGTGGCATAGGGATGGACTCACGCACACACAGGTACGGATTCGTCTTTAAGAACTTAGACACATACTGTAATTTTAAATAAAATTTGTTGGTAAAATTTACATTAATATTCTTTTGTTAAGAACCATTTAACACAAAACAAAAGAAGTCGATACGCATACCTAAAGTAAAATACTTATACGGAATGTTTTTTTTTTGGTAGCTACTGGCCTTGTCTGCGAAACAAAAGTTTAAACTCAATTGGATGCAGTATCCATTTTAGGCATTGATGTAGAATTCTAGTAACTCATTCTATTTCAATGATTTTAGGTAAACAAATCATGGCTTCAACCTTTTTTTAAAACTATAATATTTTCTTAAATATTTTCATCAATCATGCCAACGAAGAAGGAAAATCTTAAATCTGTCACTTTCTTTCTGATTTAGAGATAAGGTTTACGAAATTTTTATATTTATTTCTCACAACCCTCATTCGATTTATTTTTCTCTTTTTGAAAATAAAAAAATAATCCACGCGGACGAAATCACGGGATTCACGGAATTCACTGGATCACGGGAAAAATAAAAATAAACTTTGCATTAAAATGGATAGTATTGTTAAAATAAAACTATATTTCCGCCTCTGCGACCAAATAAAAGCATTCTGTATAATGAAAACTGTCAGTTACTAGGTTACTACCATTAACATGCCGCATCGATTCTTATTCTTACGGAAAAGTAATTTTGCTGAAAAGGCAACGTAAAATAACGTAAAATTTTAATCTAAGAGTAGGCGGAAAGATTGTAGTTTTCCACAGGTTTTCGAACAAACCATGCATACCGTAGATGAAAGATGCATATTTATGGAAAAATTAACAAAAATGCATCGTTGCAAAAATAATTTTAATGTTTGCATTAGCAAGTAAGCAAACAAATTCGTCGTCGTCGTTAACCGATGTACGTCCACTGCTGGCATCGACTGCTGGGCATAGGTCTGCTGCAGGGTCCTCCACAAGCCATGGTCTTGCGCGCGCCGCCTGGATCCAGCGACTCCCTGCGACTCTCTTGATGTCGTCAAGCAAATTAGAGAATAGGAAAAATTACTACAAGCTGATCCAGTACAGATCATAAAATACAATAATTTCCTAAAAAATTAAAAAGCCAATATTTTAAGTCATTGTTGCCTTACTGCTGAGCATGAATCTCCTCTCAGAATGAGAAGGCCGTAGTCTACCACGCTAGCCAAGCGCAGATTGGCATAGACTTCACATACTTTCGAGAGCATTTTTGAAGAACGGGCATGGAAGTTACCTCACGAAGTTTTCCTCCACCGTTATACCAAATAGTATAATTTAATTCCTTTAAAATTCTTATAGAAAAGTTATAGGAGTGCACAAGAATCGGACCCCTGACCACACGAACACGCGGCCGAACATCTTTAAATCACTACTACTAGGCTATCAACGCTTTCATATGACATATAACCTTAAATGCTATGTGCACTTATAATTGATTTACGTATAAGAAATAGTTATAATGTGAATGTTCTTGTGTTTGTAATATACCTACGTAAATTGTTAGTGTACATAATAAATAAAATAAAAAAATATATCCATATTCCATACAAATCCATAAGTTCTAAATTATAAACTATGATGCCCGCTTCAATTTTCAATTATCCGGGATAAAATTTCATCTAAATTTGTTGAATAGTTGGGCCGTAAAAGCGTAGACCATTATACAGACAGACACGCTTTCGCATTTATAATGTTCAGTGTGGATGTGAAAGTGCGTCTATCTGTCTGCTACGGTTTAACGGCCCATATTTTTTAGGAAAGGTACAGATATAGCTTGTATCCCGGGGAAAGACATAGGACAGGCTACTTTTTATCCCGGAAAATTTAGGAGTTCCCGAGGGATAATAACTGATACCACGCGGATGAAGTCGCGGGCTTCAGCTAGTTTTTAAATAATTGGTCCATTATTATTTGAGAAAGTAAAAATAAATTAAAAAGCCGATATTATTTTTATAAATTAAAATGCTTGTCTGATTTTTCCGCAAGGTTTTACATTACATTTCGGATCATCACTATCGGAATTTGATCACTAAAGAAGAAGTATTAAAGTCGAAGTAAAGTAGAGCATTTTTTCTAATTAAATAGTCCATTTTCTGGACCTAAAGTACTTTTTTACGGCTCAATATCAAATATTAAGAGCGATCGTATTTCGTGCGCTTCGAATTTTTTAAATCTTTCAGCAGACGATATTTGATATTTTTTATTAGATAGCTATTATTATCAAAGATATTCAATTCTTCTGATAAATCTATAAAAAATAAAAACTATGAAAACACTCTTTAAAAGTTTTTTAAATTACGGTTTTATGTTTTATGGTGCTGCATCTATTAAATATTTTGAAAAAGATCTTTAGTGGAATTTGGTGAATATTTTCAGTTCTTAGCCTGAGAGCGAAAAAAAAATCTGGTGCACGGAAAGGCCCTTTTTTATATAGCACTAGCTGATGCCCGCGACTTCGCCCGCGTGGATTGAAATTTTTTGGTTTCCGCGGGAACTTTCAATTGAACTTTCAAAACTAATTTTCAGGGATAAAAAGTAGCCTATGTGTTTTTCCAGACTATCTATCTCTGTGCCAAATTTCATACAGATCCGTTCAGCCGTTCTGGCGTGATTGAGTAACAAACATCCGGCCATCCATCCATACATCCATCCATCCAAACTTTCGCATCCATACTAATATTATAAATGCGAAAGTGTTTCTGTCTGTCTGTCTGTCTGTCTGTCTGTCTGTCTGCTACGCTTTCCCGGCCCATCTTTTCAACCGATTTTGCTGAAATTTGGTACAGTAGTAGATGGTATCCCGGGCAAGGACATAGGCTACTTTTTATCCCGAAAAATTAAAGAGTTCCCTCGGGAATAAAAAAAAACTGTCTCTTCACACGATTTTGATGAAATTTGGTACAGGGGTAGATGGTATCCCGGGGAAGAACATAGACTACTTTTTATCCCGGAACACTAAAGAGTTCCTACGGGAATCAAGAATCTTAATCCACGCAGACGAAGTCGCGGGAATCATCTAGTTTATAATATTAGTACCTATAGATTTTATACAGACAAACTCGACAAGACAATAATTTTTTCGTGCCGTAGTGCATATTCACCCTAACAGCCGCAAAGTTAAAGACGCAGCGTAAAATTTTAGATCTTTTTGGTACTGAAATATCTTATACTAAAGCGGAATATAGCCGTGAGCGAAAGCTAAGTATAATAATATATTTTGGTGGCTTAAGACCGTAAAATCCTTGAGTTTTTCAATAAAAGCAAGCGAAATCCCTCCCAACTGGAATCTCTGTACCCAGCTAAGACGTAATATCATCAGGGTAATCCAGAGCAGTATCTACGTAGTCATCCTTTTCATAACTTTCCAGACAGATTTCTATTTCATCATGCTAGATGAAAACTTGGTAGGTATGTACTATGTAGGTGTAGGTACAAAATTTTATTAGACTTATTAAGGTTCCGTATTTAAATGTAAAAACGGAACCCTTAAAATGCGACTAAGTTTGTCCCTCTGTCACACCAACTTATTCCAGTTATACAGTTGTTACTAATATTGACAGCATATTAGTAACAACTGTAACTGGAATAAGTTACAAATAAACTGACAAAAATTTGGAATAGTTTTTAACCGACTTCAAAAAAAGGAGGAGGTTCTCAATTCGACTGTATGTTTTTTTTTTTTTTTGTATGTTTGTTACGCGATTTCTCCGCCAATTATGAACCGATTTTGATAATTCTTTTTTTGTTTGGTAGGTCATACTTCAGAGGTGGTCCCATTTTAATTTGGTGAAGATCTGATGAATATCTCCGGAGATGGAGAACTGAACTCCTCAATGGATAAGAGTAAATTGCTCGCGATCAGTGTGATAGTTTTGTAAACAGTATGTTTTAACCATGCATAGCATATCTTTTTTTTTAGGGTTCCATACCAAAATGGTAAAAATGGAACCCTTATGGTGTTTCTTATGACTTTCTTCGTCCGTCTGTCACAGTCGATTATTTCAGTAACTATTAAAGCTATTGACATGAAATTTGGAATAGTTGTATATAATAGTGGCCCAATATCATGGAAATCAAAAAAATTGAAAATTATTTTTAGTTTATTTAAAAAAGTGGGGAAAATCAGGGGTTTGAAATTTCAAAGTAGGATAACTATACCAAGTGGGGTATCATATGAAAGGACTTTGTACTTGACTTGTCTAAGTTAGACAAGTCGAAGAGTAACGATTAAACGACGTTATTCTTAATAACGCTAAGTTTTTACTAGCGTTCTGGTTACACCCTGTATTTTAAAACAGTGGGGCCACTAAAAATTGTGAAATAAAAAATTTTCAAAAATAAAATAAAAACCGACTTCAAAAACCACAAACACTAAAAAGTCAAAAATAATTTAATTTATTATGTATACAAGAGTTAATGTAGTTCTATAATAACATTTTTTGGAGTCGGTACCATTCATTATCATCATTACAACCCATTGGTGGTTCACTACTGAGCATGAGTCCTGCGTGGTGAACTATAGCTTAAGGCCTTATCTAGAAACGAGGGAATTAGAGCTTAGACCCACCACGCTGCTCCAATGCGGGTCGGGGACTAAGCGCGCACATGCAGACAATAGAGATAGTGATAGTGATACACGGAGTTCATACCGCACGGTATGATGGAATATTTATAGGGGTGCACTAGGTATAGCCGAATCAAATAATTGAATCGCGGCTATCGCTAGAGCGCCCACCTAATCCATTGTTATAAAGGGGTACTCGGAACGGACATTTGTTTTATCGCAAATCGCTGGGCTCTTATCGTGCGCTGGGATTTGGGATATGATGAAGTTGGATATGTTTATTTTGGATCACTTGATATAAAACGAAGTAAGCTTCCGTCTTACGTTTAAAGATGCGCATATACTATTATTTATCTACTCATTTATTTCAAGCAACAAGGCTCATGCCTATTGTAGCGGTCTTCGCAGTCCGCACATAATCCAATAGATGGCATTACTAGTAGCGCACGATGAACAAACTCACGCTAACGAAGCGTTCTCTGAATTACGCCTATATACGACCTCCAACGATGAACGGTCGGGCCAGTGGTCCCCGAGCACAACACCCGCTCGGTGGATGATATCATCCTTTGTTACGGTCGAGCCATATCACCTGCTCCCGTACACCTATTATAAAATACATAAAATATAATAATACTTAAAAACTGTTAAAGACTAAAAACGTATAAATTACTATAATGGGGTTGTAACAAATTTCTTAATGTTCCGGAAAACTTTTGAAAATTGGAATAGATCCAAAGGACACGATAATATCAATAAAATTATTTAATTTTTGCAGTTCCATTATTGGACACTAAATGATGCCCGCGACTTAATTGACTTAATTTCAGGTAGATGAAGGTTATGGTTTTGTGATCTTTATATTTCCGGAATAAAATGTCTCCCTTGTTTAATTCAGGCTATAAGTAAGTTGTCTCCATTAAAATTTTCAACCAACACCCAAACATATACAAACTTATAAACATCCAACCATTCATAGTATTTTCTATTACCTATGTAGATAAAAAAGTAGTTTTTGAACATGGTCAGTATTTTTTTGTAAAGTTGCCTACTGCAGCTGAGTTTTACGCAGCTTATGCCTACATAGATTTTTTTTTTAAAAAGATCACGAATTCGTCTGGCAATGCCAGATTTTATTTTAACACATACCTATCTATCTAGACAGAAAGTGCTAACTAAAATTTATTATATCAGGTAAACACTGTAACATCTGGTCTGCTAATCAAATGATGTTACTAGTTATTTTTGACTCGCTAAATAACAAAAATGTATTTTTAGTTTACTTTCTTGCAGTACATAATATCAACGAGAATATTATGCTTAACAGGTATCGGCGAAATCGTACGACCAAGACTACCTTAACAGTTACATAATAGGCACAGAACTTGATCCTAGTAAGCACGGAATCCTACTAATACAGAGAGAGAGAGAGAGAGAGAGAGAGTGAATAGAGAGATACCAACCTTATTAATACATACAATACTCGTAAGTACTCGTAAGAAAGTTTAGCCGTCCGATTTACTTAAAGTACCTTCCTACTTCCCCAACGTACCTGTAGGTTATACAAACTGATGTTACAATTATGGTATACCAGCTAATGCCCGCGACTTCGTCCGCGTGGATTGAGGTTTTTCGGTTCCGAGGGAACTCTTTAATTTTCCGGGATAAAAAGCCTATGTGTTATTTCTGGCTATAATCTATCTCTGTGCCAAATTTCATCCAGATCCGTTCAGCCAATGGGGCGTGATTGAGTAACAAACATCCATCAATACATCCATACATACATTCAAACTTTCGCATTTATAATAGTAAGTATAGAAGTATTGATTAGTATAGATATAGATCTTTGAAACATCCCCCACATTCTCCGAATGTCATCGCTTCACAGTCTGTGGGCACCCTATATACCTACTCCATTTACCGAGACGTGATCATTACTCGAGGACCTTAGAACAACCAAATACCACCAATATAAATGTAACTTTACAATTAATCAATCAACCGGTATTAGGGCTGAACGTAATGTTGGCAAAGTTAGAACGACGAAGGAGATTTGATAACAGCTTATGCCGTCTTATATTTAGGTAGCTGTTTATATTCTCACAATTTGATTATTATGCTGTTGGCAAAGAAACTATGGCACAGATGAAATATTATTTACTAGAATCGTTAGTAATCGCGACTTCGTCCACGTGGGTTAAGGTTTTATGATTCCCGCGGGAACTCATGATTTTTCCGGGATAAAAAAACGGGCCTATGTCCTTCCCCGTGATACAGCCTATCCCTGTACCAAATTTCATCAAAATCGGTTGAAAAGATGGGCCGTGAAAGCGTAGCAGACAGACAAACATACTTTCGCATTTATAATATTTGTATGGATAAGAACGTAGAAGATGCCCGTGACTTCGTCCGCGTGGATCAAGGTTTTTTTTGGTTTCCTTTTTTTGACCTCCCTGGCGCTGACCCAGACCAGAGAAATTTCAGAAATTACAAATTCCCGAATTGACCCTGCCAGGAATGGAACCCGGGACCTCCCACTTACAAAATCATGCAGCGCTCACCGCTACCCTAGGGATGTCATCAGAGAAAGCTTTTTCATCGATTGTACTCGGTTTTATCTTTTCAGCGGAAACATAAATTTTTTGTTTCAATACTATTCCATATCCGATGGTCAATTCAAATTCGCACCGGATCCAAACTGAATTCCAGCCACTTCTCAGTACAGCAGCAGCGTATCAAATCGAAAGCTTAAAAAATAAAATTGATTGCCATTTTTACCTGTTCCTTTTTTACTCTATACTAGCTGATGCCCGCGACTTCGTCCGCGTGGTTTAAGTTTTCTTGATTCCCGCGAAAACTCCTTAATTTTCCGGGTAAAAAAGTAGCCTGTGTCACTCTCCAGGTCCTCAACTATATCCAATGCCAAAAATCGCGTCGATCCGTTGCTCCGTTGCGGCGTCATTGAATGACAAACCAACAAACCAATAAACCAATAAACCAACAAACAAACACACTTTCGCATTTATAATTAGTAAGTATGAAGTATGATATTATATGACTATTGATGACGCGATAGCAATGACGCAGTCTAAGATGGTGGAGGGCTTACCTGTTAGGGTTAGGTACGGCAGTTATATTAAATTAAACCCATACCCTTATTCAACATATACATGGAATCGTACCGGATCGCTAAATCGCTTGGCAGCAAGTAATTGCTGTTAGTAAACTTTAAAAATTATAATATAGGATTTATTTTGAATCCAAAATTCCATCCACCTATCAATATTTCAAATTGAAAGCGTTGTAGAAGCTTAAAAAATAAAATTGTTTGCCATTTCTACGTCTGTTTCTTTTAGGGTTCCGTGCCCAAAAGTTGCCAACTCCACTGGCCGTCCGTCCGTTTGTCTATCAGGGTCTCATTAACCGCTATAGCTAGACAGTAAAAAATATTTATCACAGCCATTTTAAAAATCCACTGTAAGAGCTGTAAACTTGAAAGTTAGAACTGTTATAGAACCCTGTTATAGCTACAACTACAGGAACAGATAAAGCATGAGTAAATATTAGTTTTAAATCCGTTCGAGTGATAACTCGTTTAATAGATTTTTAAAATCATTATGAGGATTAGCCACTTAAGAAAACATAATAGTATTTTCGAATAGGTACTAATTATTAGATTTTTTTTTTAAAATAATGATCGACAAAGTTAAGCAGCTCTACAGTTGTTTAATTAATTTTGAGTTTTGATAGCAGCCCAGCTAAACGAATACTACAATAAAAATTACAGATGTATTATTATTTAATTACTTATTAAAATATTAAAAAATAATACTTACTCATTACCAAACTTAAAAAGTTTTGTGGTTTTACAGTTTTTTTTTTTTCAGTTCATTCTTGTTGTCAGCTTTCTACTGCCACAGAATTCAGATTCACAGCATACGTTCAATACCTAATTTATTTAATATGGACTAACACGAAAAGTTCTTAACTTTTAATGCACTATTAGTTTTATTTTCCATTTTATAAAAATGCTAAATATGTGTTGGCTATTGTTTTAAATTCAATTGCTAAAAACTTTTAAAAAGTCACAAAAAAACACATCACAGATAATACATTGTTATTTGAAATTAGAACGCTAAAATTCGGAAAGCGCTCGGAAAACTCGAAGTTCGCGAGCGACGAACGATCTGCTGCGTCCTCAACATTCGCAAGTTCGCAGGAAACTGGCGGGAAAATCTTGTATGGGCGGGAATACGGCGGAATTCGGGAGGCGTGGAGCGGTCAATGAATCTCGAGAATTTCAGCTGCATTTTTAATCTGTTAGGTATCCTTTGTTTTATATGTTGACCGAACAGACACGGCGATGCGATAACGTATAGCATTTTTTTGTTCTTCTTTATTTTATTTTTTTGAATAACAAAGCTATTTTTTTATTTAAGTCCTACTCAAAGGATGTTTAAAGTAGTTTGTGATTAATGAGCCGTAAGTACCTAGTTTTTTACAAACGAGTTGACTATGGCTGACCATCGTCACGAGCGAGTTAAAAATTTGAGAAAACATGAAATAAGACGTGAATCACATTTCCAAAAAGTGCGTTGACCATGAACTAATTAAATAGGTAAGAATCTACCAATTATAGCTGGTTAAACGTGTAATTTTAAAGTTATCGCCGGAAAACCTACATAGCAATGCTGCATAGGTACCCCTACTATTTACCTACCTACCTACTTGGATCAGTACCAACTACCTACTTTAACCAACCATTGGCAAAACTAGTTACGAGTATGATAAATAAGAAGATTTATTGGCCCACTTTGATGATACCGCGATTTTATAACTCTGTGGAGCCAGCTAAGAGCCAGGACAAATTTTAAATTTATTTCTGAGTGAAATAAACGTTACCCAGGGTTGCCAAATCGATGCCGCGTATACTAAATGATTTATGCAATCAGTTGAAGTGAAGCTAAGAATTTCCAAAAAAGCTGCTTAATAGTGCAAATATAGTTTTATTATTTTCGTTATAATATTTACAAGTAAAATGATGATACCCCGGGGCCCGGACTCTATCCGGAGATGCAACCTAATTATTCTGTACATACCCGTCTAATTGATTGAAAACATCGGGTTAGTCATATAGACAGACAAACACACTTTCGCATTCATTATATATTAGTATAGTGAATATTAATATAATGCTTATATACTAATATGCCGACAAGAATATTTTTTACTTAGCTGGCCTGGCAAATCCGTATCCAAAATTCCTAGTTTTCTTATTTTTATTGTGAGATAGGCTTGCGCTTGACGACAATCATGCTTAGTGCAAAGCAATGATGAGGTCTAGGTTGGAACGCGCTTGCCTAGAAGATGCCTATTCACTCTTGCCTTTATGGTACCTAAGTTATAAGTGGCAGGAAAAACGTGCGGTGGGAGGGTGTACCACACCGAACACCCTCCCACCGCAGGCAAAGCAGGCAAATAGGCATGATGACAGTAACCAAGAATCAATGAAATTATGAATTTATCTAATGAAATAGGATTCATGAATTATAAAAAACGTATTTATTTTTCTATTTCGAGTGAGATTGCTATTTATTTTGATAAAATAAAATTATAAAATACAGCAATCCGCCATATTGGTTAAAGCAGCAATAAGCGAATGACGTCACAATAGTTTGTTTTCGAGCTTTAACAATCACACTATTGCTTACTGCACACTGCACAGAGTACATTGGCAAAAATAATAGTGACGTCACAAACGACGCCATGACACCGGGGAGCAATTTGGCGTGAATTTTAAAATTTAAATTTCAAACTTAACTTATTTTATCTACCAAACCTTATTTTTCTGCTGAAATAAGATATTTTTTCGAAATAGTAGATACTTCCGAACATAATCTGACCATTTTTCAAAATCAGTCATCATGCCTATTGGACATCAACCATATAAGGATGCCAACTGATGCCAACGCTACTGTTTTCTAATTACAGTAAGTAGGTATAATAAGAATATTCTGTAAATATCACTAAATTCGGCTAGACTGGGAAGAGAGCCTATAATAGCAATTTGCAGAGCAGATTAAATCACGCGTGCTTCTAAAGTTATTTCAATGCTTTCTAAAACTAAAACCTTCAAAAATCGGGTCACTTCTATTAATATTGCATTTTATAGACTTCTTGGGGCATGGCACATAATATAATTTTTTTAATTTTGTTCAACAGTATTGTGGCGGGAAGCGGGTGGATGAGGATGGCGGAGGACCGTGTTTGGTGTCGCGCTCTCGAAAAGGCCTATGTCCAGCTGTGCAGTGGATGCATACGAGAGATTTTGCATGCAGAGATTTTTTATTTTTTATATTTTTGATACCTTAAATTAAGGATTACCTTAATTGGATTAAGGTACCAAAAAAAGTTTAGTGAAATATTAAGCAGAGAGTAGAGACAATTAATATTTACCAGAGACCATTAAGAATTTGGAACCCAACTCAACGGGTTATTGCACTGAAATACCTAGATAACAATAAAGATAAATAAACTTGAGTTTGATTTGAGCGTTCTTTGTCTTTGCCATTAAAGCGCAAAGTTTTAAAAGTTTGTGTACAGAGAATTGTGATGAACTATTTCAACAAACATCTCACTTCACTCAGAAAAATATCTGTTCGAATGCTTCGAATGAATGAATGATTTATTTATTTAATGTCGGACAACTTGTGTCACTTATGAAACGTTAAGACTCTACCACCGGCTCGGAAAGATAATTCTACTGCGAAGAGCCGGTGAGAAACTTAGCAGTTGCTCTTTTCTTAAAAAAGCAAAAGGTTACAATTAGTAAACAATACAACACATACATCACTTACAAGTGTTACACTGACTTGTGGGTCACTGGAGGCGAGGCCGGTTGCTTCCATGCAACTTTGTCATTCAGAAAATCATCGATAGTGTAGTAACCTCGACTTAACAAATGCTGTTTAATACAGTCTTTAAATTTATGTAATGCTAAATCGATCTCTTTGGGAACCATGTTATAAAAGCGTACACTTGCGTAAAATGCAAGTTTTTAATCTGTCGAAAATTAATTAGCGACGTCGATGTCGTCTAGTCGACATCCATTAAACAGTCGCAACCCTAGGTAGGTACCTACGGGCTACGATAGAATAGGACTGGCCCAACCTAACTGCAACCAAACTACTGCATTGATCAAACGATCAATTCGAATTTTAAAAAAACTATAATAATAAAGATGTCAAAGTTTGTAAGTATAGATATTCCTTCACTAGTGATGTGCCGGATATCCGTATCTGTATCCGTATCAGCGGATATTCGGGGGAGAAGAAAAATCTTGCGAATCTTGACAACACATATCCGTATTCGGATCCGAATCCGCGCATATTACATTTTTAACGATCTGGCACATCACTATCCTTCACGCAACAATGGCTGGACCGATTTGGCTGAAATTTGGATTGGAGAAAGCTTATTTATGCTATAAAATAATTATAATAGGTATGTAAGCTTATGTGTTAATATCGGATAAACCCGGTTATTACAG
This sequence comes from Erebia aethiops, assembly GCA_923060345.2. Classification (NCBI taxonomy): domain Eukaryota; kingdom Metazoa; phylum Arthropoda; class Insecta; order Lepidoptera; family Nymphalidae; genus Erebia; species Erebia aethiops. The sequence goes on along the minus strand of OV281084.1, from coordinate 25,609,368 downwards.
TTGGGCTTCATTAATTTATCCTGAAAAATCAAGAGTTATCGCAACAATACACCCCTAATCCACTCGGACGAAGTCACGTGTATCATCAAGTTCTTTAAAAAGTGGGTAAAGTGGGTGGTCATGTGGGTATGTAATTGTAGAGCCATCTAGCTTTCGCCTCAGGCTTTTCCTGATGGTACGAAAAATAGTAGAGCGGTTTTGTGGACTCCACGTGGTTTGTGGATCTTTAAACAGACAAAGAGGTTAGGATACGTGATACGTCTTACTATAGGATAATCTTTTTCTCGCGGCTTCGCTCACGTTATTTAAAATCCGTTATGTGATTCAATTTTTTAAAATCCTTTCTTAGCGGATGCAGTCATAACAGCTGTAGGCAAATTTCAGCCCAATCCTTCCAGATGTGCGTTGATAGATCAATCAGTCAATATATATGTACCTATGTGTCACCGTAAAATTGTAAAAACCGTAATCTAAACTAGCGAGATTGTAAACTGTCTTAACGCATTGTTTTTCGGTAGATTGTAATCTGTTAGGGCACTACCTGATTGTTTATGTCGAACCTGAACCCTAACCTACAAGAAAAAGACAAAAAAACGTAAATACAATGAATATTTCAAAAATTTACACTCAGAACATTGAACGGTTCACAATCTATCGAGATAAAAAGCGTATGATTACTATCTAACGGTTTTTGCAATTTTACGGTGACATATATGTATAGTATATGTATTTAGATAATAGGTGCCATGAACCGGGTTGAGCCGGCATTGTAAGTAGGTACTTGAATTCGAAAATCCAAGCCATTAGCGAGAGATCAAAATGCGCAGCAGAAAGAAAATATACGGATTTCCTGCTGTTTACTCTCATTGTACACGATGGTACATTAACTGTCGCTGGATTGGTTGGGGACTGGAGTTCTTCCAAAGAAAACACTTCTTGCTGTTTGCTTCCACTTTATTCTTCTTGTTCCTCACTGGAGGACTGTTGCCGGCGAACTGTGTCAGACCACAATTTCGCTCGGTCTTTATACAAATTTGGCCCGAAAAATGTAGGCCCTCTGATTGGTTATTAAAACTGAACCAATCAGAGCGCGTATTAAAATCCAACCAGGATAGAGGGGGTGAAAGCGCGGGAGGCGCGGGTGGCGCGGGTGTGACGGCGCGGGGAGCGCTGTTCGCTATCCCTCTCTACCCTGTACTACTCTAACATTTAATGTACAACTATTTAACGCTATTTTATTAAACTTATTCTATTACAGTTCGCTTATAACTATTTACTTAACTGTTACGAACTATATAAACTATCTATACTATGAACTATTTATTCTCTTATTTACATGTCTTAACACTATGTTGTAACTAACTGTTTATTTATCATTGTCCCGCACATCTCTCCCGCCGTGCGACTGCGTCGCATCTTCTGTCGGTGCGGGCACGTCGTCTGTCAGGGGCAGCACCACCAGTTTTCTCACGGGCCGCCGCAGCACTCCTCCCTTGGTCTTGATGTCTACTGCACGCACGACGTTGTCTGGTCCCGGGTATGTCGCGATGACTCTGCCTCGGATCCACACGTTGCGTGGCAGGTTGGCGTCGACCACTTGTACCAAATCGTCGTTTTTGATGGCTGGCCCTCGTCCTCGCGGCTCCCGCCGGTGTTGAAGTTCGGGAAGGTACTCCTTCACCCAGCGCGTCCAGAAGACGTCCGCTAGCCGTTGTGCCGCTCGCCAACTTGATCGTGAAACTGTGTCTTGCTCGTCGAAGGTACCCGGTTGTGGTACCCGGCCTGGTCCGCCCAACAGGAAATGGTTCGGAGTCAATGCTTCTGGGTCGTCGGCACTGACTGAGACGTGTGTCAGTGGCCGGCTGTTTACTGTATACTCCACTTCGGCTAGAAGGGTGGAGAGAACCTCTTCCGTCGGGTGGCGTTCGTGAAGAGTTGCAGCGAGGGCTGTTTTCACGTTCTTCGACAACTGTTTCGGCGAGCCTTGTTCCCATGACTGCCGCTTGTAGCTCCAACCTCGGGATGGACGTCAACTTCAACGGCGTAACCTTCGCTTTGGCCATGATGAGAGATAGGCCTATTTCGCCGTTCGGTGCCACTGCTCTCCAGAAGAGGACTGCTGAATAGGCTGCTTCGCTGGTGTCGGTAAACACGTGCAGCTGCAAGGACGTGGCGTCGCTATAATGGAGATATCGCCTTGGGATCGTCACGTTGCTGAGATTCTTCAGATGGGTCATCCATTCTTGCCATTGCTCAGCCAGATCTTGGTCGAGTTCGTCGTCCCATGACGTACCTCTTCGCCATACTTCTTGCAGCAGCTGTTTCGCCCTTATGGTTACAGGCGATGCGAAGCCAAGTGGATCGAATAGCGACATGACTATTCGCAGCGCTTCTCTCTTCGTCGGTGTTTTTCCGTTGGTGATCGTTGGTGCAATTCGCGCTAGGTTGAGGTTGAAGGTGAGTTCGTCTGTGTTGAGCTTCCAGATCACGCCCAGTACTCGTTCTGTTTTCTCTTCTGATTTATAGAGTTCCAGGTCTTCTATTTGTTCGTTTTCACCTAATGCTTCCAGTAGAGATGGTGAATTCGACTTCCACTGTTTCAGTTCAAAATGGGCATGTGAGTGCACTTCACGCACGCTTTTCGTGATGCGCACCGCGTCTTCTAAAGTTCTGAAACTGTCTAAGTAGTCATCAACGTAGTGCTTCTGTACGATGGCAGCTGCGGCTTCAGGTTCCATATCTTCATGTTGTTTGGCGTTCAGGTTCTTTATGTAGATCGCTGTTGACGGAGAGTTCGACGCGCCGAAGATCAATGATGTCATTCTGTATTCTTCGGGCGGTCGCCCATCTCGTCGTTCCCCGCGCCACAGATATCGGAGTGCGTCTCTGTCTTCGGATCGCAGTTTGACTTGCATGAACATTTCCTTGATGTCTGCTGTGACTGCAATCTCGTGCTGCCGGAATCGCATGACGACGCCAGGTAGAGACTGCAGAAGATCAGGTCCCTTGAGTAGCATGTCGTTGAGAGCTACACCCTTCGTTTTGGCTGCTGCATCGTGTACCACTCTTAGCTTGTCGGGCTTCATTGGGTTGATGACTGCGAAATGTGGCAAGTACCACGTCTTGCCCGTAGTCTTCTGTTTCGGGGCGAGTTCAGCATATCCTTTTTCTATTAGGGCTTCCATCTGTTCAGTATACTTCAGCTTCAGTTTGGGGTCTCGGTCAATCTTCTTCTCGATGTTGAAGAGCCGTTTCAGCGAGTTATCGTAGTTGTCAGGAAATGTGACGTCTTCCTTGCGCCAGAGTAGACCGGTCTCGTATCTTCCTTCTTCGGTTTTCGTGGTGGTTTTTTCGAGGATGCGTAGGGCTCGTTCTTCTGGATCTGTCTTCGGTTTCTTAGGCTGTATGCAAAGTGCGTCCATCTCGAAGTACTGCTTGACTAGACTGTCCAAGTTATCTTCGGTCTCTTCTGTGACATGTGATACGAAGTCGATGCTGCGCCCAATATTGCGACTTTCTGTTCCATGCAGCACCCACCCCAGTGGTGTGAGAGAGGCTATTGGTTGATTTCTGTCTCCTCTTCTCACTTCTGTAGTCAGCAGAAGATGCCAGTTGTCTTGACCGATCAGTACTCGTGGCTTCACGTTTGCATATATGAGGTAATCCCGGATGTCTGTCAGGTGTTTGCACCCATCCACCATTTCTTTCGAGACTCGTTGCGACGATACTTGCAGGTTCTTCACTGTGCGCGCTTGTACTTGCTCTTCATGATCGTTGAGACCTCTCAACCTGATGTTCACTCTTCTTGAGGCTGATTCTGAAGTCTTCATGTCGTTGATGGTTTCTATCTTTAGTGGATCGACGGGTCCTGTTGCTCCGACGTGTTCGGCCACGCCGTCGTCGACTAACGTTACTGTTGATCCGTCATCCAGCAAAGCGAAGGTGTTGATTGCACCTTTGGGACCTTCAACTTTTATTGGAATAATCTTCAAATAGGATTGCTTCTTCTTAATAGTCCACGTGGAATTAATTACTTCTGTAGCTTCCTTGTTTTCTTTCTTCTCTGTTGCCTTGGTGTAGTGCAGCATCTTGTTGTGATAATTTTTGCAGCTGTCGATGCCGCACACCTTGGCTCTGCAGCTATGTGTTCTGTTTCTGTAGCGAAGACATCGGAAGCATAGACGTTTGGATTTCGCTGTATCCCATCTTCCATTTGAATCCAAACTCTTGAACTGTTCACAATCCACGGAACTATGTCCTTCTTCGTCACACACCGGGCACCTGGGTGTGTACGTCTTCTCTGTTACGTTGTGGATCTTCTGTGGTTTTTTCTGTTGAGTGGTTGATGTATGTGACGCCACCTGTTCAGGTAGTGCGTACGGTCCGCATAGCTCCGCTTCTCTCTTGAGGAACTTCTCCATCTTCAATAGATCTGGATCTTCCTTTGGCTGTGTCGCTGTGAAGTCGTAGTATCTGTAACGCAGCGTAGGTGTGAGCTTGTCCACGACGGTCTTCGAAACTTCAGGGTTGTACATGTAGTTCATGCAGCTGAGAGTCTTCAATGTTGCTACTACGTTGGAGACCTTTGTTGCGAAAATGCAGATGTCACGCGCTGAATCGGTGAGGCGCGGCAGTGCTCGAAGCGTTTCCATTTCCATCATGGCGATGGATTCTGGTCTTCCAAATCTTGATTCCAGGGCCTTCATAATTTCTGTAGGGTGCGCACTGGTGATTAGTAGCCCCTCCACTGCTTCTTTTGCTTTTCCCTTGAGGTTTCTTCTTAGACGGTTCGTGTTTTCTATTGCCGTGAACATGCTTTCTGTTTCAAAGAAAGCGGCGCGGAAAGGTAACCACTCTTGATGTGATCCACCAAAGTTGGGTAGCTCGATGAACTTCGGACGTTGAGCTGCTTTGACTGCGAGTGTGATGGCTGTGGCTAGCTTCGATATCTCTGTTTGCTCTCCCGCCGGTGTTTGAAGCTGAGACTTGGGGTGTTCCTCTGGCTGCTTCTGTTGCTCCGTGTTGTTAACCACCGGGTCTTCTATAGGGTAATGCGGTGCCTCGGTGATCGCCAACAAAGGAGGCGGCGGTTGACTGTTGAACCAGTTGTCCATGTGCTCGTTGGCTTCTTGGACGGGAACACCTTCTTCTGTTAGTTCTTCTATTAATTCGTCTTCTGTGTCTTCAGCTTCTAAGGCGGCGATGCGTGCGGCAGCTAGCTCGACTTGAAGTCGCAGTAATTCTTCCTTAGCTTTCAATATTCTGTGAGCTTTGGCCTTGCTGTAGGTTGATCCACCCCCTCCCCCCCTCTTGCTAGGGGGGCGGAGGTCCTGTGGTAGCTTCAGCTCTTGTGGGTTGACAGTTCGCTTCGTCTTGACTGTTGAAGTTTCTGTGTCCTGACTACGCCCCTGTACTGTAGCTGTTACCCCCTTCGCTGCGGGGGGCTTCATCTGTCTCGCGTCGGCTGGCAGTGTCGTCGCGATGGAGGGTGTAGTCGAGGCAGCGGCGACCGAAATTTTCGTTTTCGCTGTTGCAACGGATGGCACTGTAGAGGGCGCTGATGTCGCGGAGGTATCTGTAGTCAGTTCTGTAGTCTCCGTGGTGACAGTTCCCGTGGCTGTAGAGGTTGTGCCGGTTTCCGTGCTTGTTTCGGTCGTGCTCGGTGAGGTGGTTGCGGTGCCTTCCGATGTGGTCGGCGTCTGTTCGGAGGATGTCTTGCGGCTCTTCACTTCTTGACGTGTGACTGGCATTCTTGCTGTGTTCGGGTTTCTTTTTTAAAGATTTTCTGAAGCTGCCTCAATGCTGGCTGAAGCTGGCTCTATGCTGGCTGAAGCTGGCTCGATGCTGTCTCAAGCTGGCCGAAGCTGGCTTGAGCTGGGTGAAGCTGGCTCGAAGCTGGCTCGATGCTGTCCCAAGCTGGCCGAAGCTGGCTTGAGCTGGGTCGAAGCTGGCTCGATGCTGTCCCAAGCTGGCCGAAGCTGGCTTGAGCTGGGTGAAGCTGGGTCGAAGCTGGCTCGATGCTGTCCCAAGCTGGCCGAAGCTGGCTTGAGCTGTCCCGAAGCTGGCGCGGCGCTGTCTTGAAGCTGGCTCGGTGTTCTTCCCGACGAGTCGCGAAGAATTTTCTCGAAGAACCACGAAGTTTTCCTGACGAATTTTCTTCAGAATTTCCCAACGGATCCGGCTCGAAGGACCATGCAATGTACACGATGGTACATTAACTGTCGCTGGATTGGTTGGGGACTGGAGTTCTTCCAAAGAAAACACTTCTTGCTGTTTGCTTCCACTTTATTCTTCTTGTTCCTCACTGGAGGACTGTTGCCGGCGAACTGTGTCAGACCACAATTTCGCTCGGTCTTTATACAAATTTGGCCCGAAAAATGTAGGCCCTCTGATTGGTTATTAAAACTGAACCAATCAGAGCGCGTATTAAAATCCAACCAGGATAGAGGGGGTGAAAGCGCGGGAGGCGCGGGTGGCGCGGGTGTGACGGCGCGGGGAGCGCTGTTCGCTATCCCTCTCTACCCTGTACTACTCTAACATTTAATGTACAACTATTTAACGCTATTTTATTAAACTTATTCTATTACAGTTCGCTTATAACTATTTACTTAACTGTTACGAACTATATAAACTATCTATACTATGAACTATTTATTCTCTTATTTACATGTCTTAACACTATGTTGTAACTAACTGTTTATTTATCATTGTCCCGCACACTCATGAATATAAGAGATACTTGAGTTGGTTGATATTTTGCATAATTATGTCGGAGAGATGAATATCTATGGAGGATCAAATAACTATCTGTCTTTTTAACCGACTTCCAAAAAAGGAGGAGGTTCTTAATTCGGCGCGTATGTGTTTTTTAGGTTTTGGTTACCTATTATAAGCGCGAAAGTTTGTGAGTAGATGTACGGATGAATGTTTCAGTTTCAGTTTCTTTATTACTTTCAATTCCATAGTTACATTATTCCTTATTTAACATATTATAGTCATTAGTGAATAAGGCATGCTATGGATACCCAGTTTGGGTGTGGCAACAGAATAGTACCTACATTCTGGTAGGGAGACCGATTTTACTATTGTTTGTCAGTAGGTATCATTTAAGAATTCATTAATATTGTAGTAACATTTTTTAATCAGATAGTTTTTTAGCGTGTTATTAAAACTCTTTTTCTTTTCCGATGTTCTTAATGTAGTCTGGCAGATTGTTAAATATTTTTATTGTTTGTTAACTCTTCCACACAAAAACTATTATGTAAATTAACCAAAATATAAGAGCTAACTTTATTAATAAGTAACATCTCATTATTATTCTATTATGATTGCTTTGAAACGAGTCCTTTGTTTTTCATTTTCTTTTGAATTCATCTCGAACCATTAAGTACAAACGAGTTTTAAAATTTATACGCTTGAGCAGCTCCTGAAAATTTATAGAATCCAAGGCAGTGAGCGGAAAGATTGATTGATTGGAAGCACGCTAGACATCAAAGAATGAAATTGAATTCTAATGTTTCGTATCTGAATGGGTACCAACATTGTTTAATTATTCATCGATTCTTCGATTTGAGTGGGCTCTCTGTTTCTGACTACTTACCCAATCTCTCTCTTTGCGACGTATTCCTCATTACTGAGAGTCCTAACCCCTTTCCATTAAACAAATAATGGTAGGGAGTTTTCTTGGGATAATAATGCGGTGGGTTCCCACGTACTTCGGCATACGACCCGACTAAGAGTATTTTACACTCTCAGGTTTTTGTAAAGATTATTATACAGATGTTAGTGATAATAACCGGAACCGACGGCTCTTCGAAATGGCCAAATTTGAACCTCAAAATTCGGTCGCCCATCCAGTTACCCACTTGGGTCAACGTTCCTTAACCATCGCAATCAACTGATATGCGTTGTCACAACTAGGCCACTCGTCCCTCATACCCACTTACCCCCAATACCTGTGGCAAATTAGTTAATTTTGTAAATAGATACCCGTAGTAAGTACTTCATCAATGAGACAATCTCATTATTCTATTATCTGTCGAATGTTGGCTGCTCAAAATAGATCGAGATGCAGCGACTCATCATTTCAACTATATCAATTTACCACTATAGGCCGACCGTTTAACTCGCGTATCGCCTGCGCGGTAAGAGTGGAGCGGGGGGGAGATGTTAGCGGATTAAAAAAAAGATACTTATTATTTTATTCTTTACCAAAAATGTCTATCTCGAGATAAAATCTTTGGATTATTGACTCCGTGTGTAGCGTTACCCGCCCCCTCTCCCTTCTTACCGCGCAGGCGATACGCGAGTTAAACGGTCGGCCTATAGTGGTAAATTCACTCTACTATTCAACAGGCGATGTAGTTCGGAATGTCATCCCTATTTTGATTCCAATCATTTGATTGAGAAGTTGTCGAAGATTCTAACACAGGTTTTGTAATGCTTAATTTACGTAACTCGTAGGTACCTACATACTACTTCACTACTATTAGGAAGGTACTGGAAGTAGGTATGTACCTACTTATCCATTTCCTTCGCTCCATCAGTAAAATTCCAGTTAAAATTACAAAATAAAGAGTAAGTACTGTAAGTACCTAATTGAATTAAAAGATGTTCAGAAAGAATTAGTTTTTGAGCAAGAGAGCAATAAGAAAAGCGATTCAGCGAACATGTTGCATTATTTTCAGACGTTCTCTTAAAAGACAGTTTTGTTGAAAATTATTAATCAACGGCGAGATAAAATTGCAAGCACACACTGCAACCATTGAGTTAGATGTACCCATTTGCCATAGAGAAGCAAAAATAAAGCGCCAAAAGAGCTCCTACTTTATCATGAAAATTTGCTGAAAGAAATGTTGTTTTAAGTAGGTAAGTAAACATAATACGAATATTAAAATAGTTTAGTTAGTAGTAGAAGGTATCTTTGTTTGTCTCATACACTTGAATGGATCAACTGCTCGGTGATCAACAATTGGGTTTTTTGGGAATATGGAATCCAAGTTTTTTCTCACTTTTACTCCATAAAAACTTTGAAAAGTTAATGTCAGGTTAATCCCATGTGAATTTTGTGAAGATCTGATAAGTATTTCGGAAATGAAAGGTTAGTTAGGTAAAAATCACTCATTCATGAATTAATTATGTTCGGAAGTATCTTCTATTTCGATAAAATATCTTATTTCAGCAGAAAAATAAGGTTTGGTAGATAAAATTGGCATCTGAAATTTAAATTTTAAAATTCACGCCAAAACGCTCCCCGTCGTCATGGCATCGTTTATGACGTCACTATTGTTTTTAACCAATGTACTCTGTGCAGTGTGCGTAAGCAATAGTGTGATTGTCAAAGCTCGAAAACAAACAATTGTGACGTCATTCGCTTCTTGGTGTTTAATCCATTATGGCGGATTGCTGTATTTTATAGTTTTATTTTATCAAAATAAATAGCGATCTCACTCGAAATAGAAAATTAAATACGTTTTTTTATAATCCATGAATCCTATTTCACTAGATAAGTTCATAATTTCATTGATTCTTGGTTAGTGTCATCATGCCTATTCCTTTGTCAATTACCTAACAGCACATCATTCACCATCGTTTAAACTTTAAAACTTAGGTAGGTCTCGCTCTGCAACACTTAGCTTTTATCTTACCAGCGTCTTCCAAAGCAGCGCTCCTCCCGCTAGATTATAACGTAAGAGATCCGATGTGAAGGGTAGTCTACCTACTTCATTATTTAAATTATTATAATACTTTAGAAACTTGACTTGAAATGTTTTGTGTTTTCTTCACATAATTTTTTTGTTTATTGACACAAACTAAATTAAGTTAACTAAAATAACACTAATATTTTGTACCGTATGAACACCGATTTTTAGGAGACCTACCTACGCCTTATTTTTGACAAATAGTAACGGCGAGGCAAGCACCACTCTATTCTCCTATGAAACTCTTGTTCGCAGTCAGGTCATCCTTATCTCTAGTATTGGCAACTCTAGTCATCTCAGCCATTCACGAAGATTTTCCATGACACTCGGTGACGAAGTTTAATTTGTCTGTGCATTTAAATTGAAGCTTTTACAATGCAATAGAGCGCTACGATGTACAGACAAACACACAGACAGATAGACAAAGCAGTCTACGGTTACTTATCATCATCATTTCAAACTTCAATCTTTTGAAGTGAAACTTCTTTAGAATCGTGATTTGAAAATCCAACGAAATGAAAAAACGACACCAAATAGAGACAAACATATCTTACTTAATATTATAAATGCGAAAGTTTGGATGGATGGATGTTTGTTACTCAATCACGCCCCAACAGCTGAACGGATCTGGATGAAATTTGGCACAGAGATAGATTATAGTCTGGAATAGCACATAGGCTACTTTTTATCCCGGAAAATTAAAGAGTTCCCGCGGGAACCACAAAACCTCGATCCACGCGTACGAAGTCGCGGGCATTCGCTAGTTATTCATAAATAGAATTTAGCCTGCGAGAGAATGATATAGAATACAAGACAAGATATAGAATACTATATTTTATCTCATTCTCTCTTATGCTACTTTTCTGAAGTTTCACTTCTGCCGTGTGTGAATTTCACACACACATTTTTTCATTTTATTTAAACTTTTACAAGTTCTTTTGAATCTTCGAGTGAATCTACCGGTAACCGGTTCGGTATTTCAAGTTTCTCCACTCGAAATGAAAAGGATTGGACCATAGTCCACCACGCTGGCCAAATGCAGATTGACAAACTTTCGAGAACATTATGAAGAACTCTCGGGCATACAAGGGTCTACTTGGTCTACACAATGTTTTCCTTCACTCAACCAGCAGGCAACCTCTAAAGCAGGGATTCCCAAAGTGGTCGATATCGACCCCATGGGGTCCCCCGGTTTCCGAGCGGTCGATATAACACGAAAAATGATTGTACCAACTTGTTATAAGAATGACTAATACTTTAATAGGAAGTACCATTGTTGTACTTTTAAAAAACTCAACAAGTCGATAAGCGTGTACAAGTTCGCACAAAATGGTGATCGTAAGGAGAAAAAGTTATGTTTGCAACGCAATATTGAAACACGGTAACCTGCATTGTGTAATTGCTGAAAAATACCTTATCGCTTTTCCATCATCATACCTAGTCGAAAAAGGCCTCAGTGTTGTTACAAACATTTTGACAAAACAAAGAAACCGTTTGGAAATCAACGAACGCGAAGATTTGAGGCTGCAACTCACCAATATTGAACCGGAATTACCGGATTTAGCTAGATTGGTAGAAAGTCACCAGGTTCATACTGAATATTTGATGTTTTTATCTTTACTTTGCTATTTTAATGTTTTTTTCCAAAAATAATTACCTACTTAAGTATTTTTACGTAATTTGTATTAATAATTATTAATTACACTTGATATTTAATGAATTTTACGTCTATTTATTTTGTTAAATTTTGATGAGAAAATGATTTACTCACTTAACCAAAGTTTTTAAATTGGTAACTATTGTGTATCAATAGGAAAATAGATACTAGAGATAGGATTTTTAAAGTAATTTTGCTATGGGGGTCTGAGCTATCAGTTCTTTTTAGAAAAGGGGTCTCTTGCCCAAAATAGTTTGGGAATCCCTTTTTTTTTTTTTTTTTTTGTATCGCTGGAAAAATGCTTTTACGCATACCGCACTAAGCGGTTATGTAGGACTCACGAGCGGTTTTGTACTCACTCCGGAATACCCACTAAAAAACCAGCGGCTCAGTCCGCGTCTAGAATGAACCGTCTCAGGGTCCCAAATCTTGGATACGACTGAGACGACTCGACGTTAACCGGCATAGTGTCGTTGACACCTAACACCTACACTATGGCGGGAGAAGGCGAGCATATCGTCGCCTTCTTCCACCCAGTCTTCTTCTACGGATCGGTGGAGCATTAGCGTCCAGCTCACGTTCCCGCTCCGCAGTCTCCTTCAGTGCGATGACGCTTTCACAGAAGGATGTCATTAAAGTCCAGAACGTCTCGCTGTCAATCATATCGTGGATTATGCTTGACAGCGAGAGGCTCCCACTTAGCGCAGACGACAAAATGTGTCGTTGAGGTCCCCACGCCGCACACTCCATCAAGGTGTGATGCACTGTATCTTCAGTAGCATCGCACTCATGGCAGGCTGGTGTTTCCTCTCGTCTCGCAATCTGATGCAGGTACTTACCAAAGCAGCCATGTCCCGTAAGCACCTGCACCAGCCTGTACGTAAGTGCTCCATGCCGTCTTTCAAGCCATTGCTCAAGATGAGGTCGAATTGCCTCCACCGTCCAGGTACCAGCGGCGGGGGACTCCAGATCCGCCTTCCATCTACGGACTAGTGCTGCGTTGGCCAGGGCTCTCCTTCTGTCGATCTCCTCAGCCCCCACTCGCTCTCCTTGGGTTCTCACGTCCGCTCGGTAGCGGTACATTTCGGTGAGTACCTCGGCCTGGAGTTCCCACGGAGGATCGCCCGCCAGGAGTGTTGCAGCAGTCCAGGACACCGTACGGTAACCTCGGATTGTTCGCACTGCAATGATCCTTTGCGGTCTCCGCAAAAGGATTTTGTTGTATGGAGTCATTGTGTCCATCCATATGGGGGCCCCATACAATGCCATGCTTCGTACAATTCCTGCGTAAAGTCGCCTGCATGTAGATTCTGGCCCTCCAATATTAGGCAGGAGTCTGCCCAAAGCGGCAGCGGCATTAACGAGCCTTGGGCCCAGTTGCTCGAAATGTGTTTTAAACTGCCATCGCCCGTCCAGGATAAGGCCCAGATATTTTAAGTGGGCTTTGACCGCTACCCTTGTTCCCTCGACATTGATGTGCGCGCCTCGGGGTGGACCTCTACGGGAGCCATGGAAAAGCAGTGCCTCGGTTTTCGATATGGAGACCCTCAGGCCTAGCATCCGTATCCTATCCACTACCAGCGATATGCCAATCTCCGCCAGGCGGGCCACCTCCTCATAAGTTTTCCCACGAGCCGTCACGAGGGTGTCATCCGCATAACAAAGGATGCTCATCCCAGGAAGCAATGGGGCCCGCAAGAGCCAGTCAAATCCAATGTTCCAAAGCACAGGGCCCAGAACTGAACCCTGCGGGACTCCGCTGCAGACACGGCGTCGGAACATTTGCCCGTTGCCTCCCTCCCACATGACTTCCCTGTTCTGTAGGTAGGACTCAAGCAATCTACGGAGGCAGGGCGGCACACCATGATAGCAAAGCGCCTCCAACAAAGTCTCAAAAGGAAGACTGTTGAAGGCGTTTGCAACATCGAGCGATACGGCAAGGACCACGTCACCTCTGTCCACCGCCTCCACAGTCAAGCTCTTAAGAGCGTCCAGGGCATCCAGGGTCGATCGGCCCACCCTGAATCCATACTGTGCTTCGGATAGACCCGGACCCACCGTCTCAAGATGTTCAGTGAGACGGGTGGCAATAATCTTTTCAAAGAGCTTGCCCGTCTCATTAAGGAGAACTATTGGTCTATATGCTGAGGGGCAGTCCAAAGGGCGACCTTCTTTGCGTAACAGGCATAACTTTCCGTCTTTCCAAGATTTTGGAAACTGCCCTGTGCGGAGGCAAACGTTGAACAGATCCCGAAAACTCTCCCTTAGATATTTCAAAGCAATATATACAACTTTACCCGGAACACCATCGGGCCCAGGTGCCGTCTTCCTGGCCCTTAAACGATCTAGGGCAAGGTCCATCTCTTGCTCTGTGATGAGAGGGATGTCGTCAGCAGCATCTCTCTCAAAAGGTGATGTCATTGCTGGAGGAGCGTGAGTCTGGGGTTCGGGAAACAGTTCCCCTACTACTCGTAGCAGAATATCCGGCTGCAAGGTTTCAGCTCTAAAGCAAATATTTCTTAAAACGCACATAATATAAGTGTGTTCCCAGGGATCGAACCACTAGCCTATGACCACATCACTGTGGTAACTTTATTACCTAGGTAAGTATATCGCCCCTTTTTTACGTCTCGGTAAATCTATCTTTCAGTTATGAATTAGCATTCCAACTTGATGAGGTCGACGTTAGCACGCGCTTGTCTAGACTATACATAATATAACATGCATGTATTCAAATTATTATTTATTCGCCACCATTCGCCCTTAGCCCTCCTTTACCTGCCAATTTACTTAAGCAGTGAACTATCTACTCCAACAAATGATCTTATCCTATACAGGGGTAGCGTAAAGCCTCGATTGGCATTTGACTACTTTCTTGTACTTAATTACAAATTAGGTATAGATATGTCACCGTAAGATTGCATAAACCGTTAGATTGTAATCTAACTAGCGAAATTATAAACTGTCGACAGATTGTGAACCGTTCAATGTTCTGAGTGTCAATATTTGAAATATTCATTGTATTTACGTTTTCTTGCCTCTTTCTTGTAGGTTAGGTTAGGGTTCGACATAAATTGCGGCCGAGCACTTAAGTTTTACAGATTACAATCTACCGAAAAATTGTAATCTGTCGACAGCTTACAATTTCAGTAGTTAGATTACAATCTAAAGGTTTTTTGCAATCTTACGGTGGCAAATATACCTACCTACTTACCTAACAAGATCAATTAACTAACTATGCAGAATGCAGACCATGCTATTCCGATAGTATTATGACGTCACTACACCTCATACACGCATCAACACCCAACATAATGGATGGCTGCTGACGAATGTTTTACACTATACGACCGAGTTGCCGACACGACATACCACGTAGACTTTGATTGATGGCTTCCACGCGAAAATGCCTTATACGTGACTCTACGGAATTCGATTTACATTTTAAGCCTTTTGTTGGAGATGCTTCTGAAATTCGGAGCACATATTATTATTTTGCTCCTTCTTCTCAATTATGAAATGAAATGTTTTATTTCACGTAGGAAAACTCGTGTCACTTTTGATGTATCATTACTACCACCAGTTCTGAAGCAGATTCTACTGCCACGATAAAATAAATAAATATACCTATTATTACGATAAAATATATTATTGTTTTAACAAAATATGAGTATAATTGCTTCAACAGCGGTAAAGTACACTATCTCTAACTCATTCGATTGGTTAAATCTTCTTTTCGTTTCGTTCTCTTCATTTCAACAATTATGTTCCAGTTTGCATTATTTGTCGCAGTTTGTTTGCATTTACCACCCTGACGCAGTGTTGAGCGCTGTTGTCTTAACGTAGGAGGTCCCGAGTTTGATTCCCGGCAGGGTCAATTTGGGAATTTATAATTTCTGAATTTTCTCTTGTCTGGCCTAGTGGGAAGCTTGTAGAACTTTATCCACTAACAGCCCCTGTCATGCCCCTAACAGGTTAGCCCGCTACCATCTTAGACTGCATCATCACTTACCATCAGGTGAGATCGCAGTCAAGGGCTAGCTTGTAGTGGATTAAAAAAAAACACCCGCTCCCTGTGTATTTTGCGCTTTAGTCCATTTCTGAGTTGAGTGGACTATTGTCATAGAACAAATTAAAGTCTTCAGTTAGTAAATTTATCATTGTAATTCTCCACAGTTGCTTATAGTAACTTTGGCGGACGTCGCCCCGCTCTTGCTGCCGTATCTCTCGACCTTCTTGACCACATCCAGGCCGGAGATCACGTGACCGAACACCACGTGCTTACCGTCCAGCCAATCCGTCCTGAACAAAAAAACATCGTGAAAAAACAGCTAACCAAAGTAGGCTCAAATCAGAAACTGAATGAATCGTCGGACAACTGAGAAACGGTCACCGAAATGTCTGTCAATAAAATAATATAAAGTTTTTTTTGCGTGAAGTCCCTACAAAAGACAATGCGGTCAATTCTGTTTATCACAATCTCTTAACTAAAATGACAGCTTTAAATGTAGTTCTGTCCCTTTCCGCAGGGATTATAGAAAGTGGTACCAATATTTTCGATGCTGTCATTTTAGTTTAGTGTGAACAGAATCAGCCCCACTGAATGGGTGACCAAAATTGATTTTCAAATCAAATCATTTATTTTGGAACATGGATTAGATCTAATTTACTTTTATTTTGTGTGGAAGTCCCTACAAAGGACAAAGGTATGTCCAGCAGCAGACGTCTATCGGTCACTTGACTGCGATTTCACCTGGTAGATCGGGGATGGAAGTTTTTTTTTTCAAAGTAATTAGGATAGGCTGATTTTCTAAACAGATTCTACTGTCGATAAGGTCGTAATATCTTTAAACTAAACTATATTGACTAAGAGTAGAGCTATACCTATATTTTAATTTCCCCACTGTAAAAATTTGAGATTCGTGAAAAACCGATCTTGGCCCCATTTTAGAGGTTATCTCTTACCAAAGTACAATATTGCAGATAAAATGAAAATAAAACCTAACCATAGGCATAACCTGGCGAAAATATTCGACAGCAAAACAAGGGGTCGCTGGCATTGTTCCAGGTAATAACAAATATCTTTTATGATCTATAATTTAATCCGCAATAGGCGCAGATGCGTACAGTGGCTTAACATTATTACTTATGCAATTCTGTGTAACTGCGTTTGCAGTAGACGCGGTTGGAAACGAAAATCACTACCTATGGATACGATGTTATGTTTATTTGTTGTGAAGTCCTTTAATCACGCTGCATTAAAGCATCATTACTAACATGAATTTTCTGTTTATCATTTGTTTTCTTCTAATTTGTAAACCTGGAGGTGAGCGTTAACAGCTGCAACACAGTTTTATACTAAAGCAGTTGTGAACGTTCCTTAGTTTTTAAGTATATGTATATTTTGTTTCTGTGAAAAGAAATAAATCTAATCTATAAAATAAAAAATCTGTCCAATACAACAAGGTCGTTCCTTCACTGACTAACATCGTTTTTTGTTTATCATCGCCGAGTGATTTAACGTCTCTGTACGATGCTGTACGATGTAGAAACCGATTTAATATGACTACCATACCCCCTAACAGGTAAGGTTAGGAAGGCTGCCGTACCCCCTTACAGGTTAGCCCGCTACCATCTTAGACAGCTCAACATCACTTCCCACCAGGTGGAAGAGCGAAAACTAACTCTTCCTCTTTCTAAGGGCAGAAAATTATATAATAACTAGCTGATGCCCGCGACTTCGCCCGCGTGGAATACGTTTTTTTTAAATTCCCACGGGAACTCCTCAATTTTCCGGAATAAAAAGTAGCCTATGTCACTCTCCAGGTCTTCAACTATACCCATGCAAAAAATCACGTCGATCCGTGCCTGCGTTGCAGCGTGATTGAAGGACAAACCAACAAACCAATAAACCAACAAACAAACACACATCGCACAAAATCCGACACGACCGGAGAGATATCAGGCAAAGGACTGACGGCTTTACGTGCTCTCCGGGGGTGAAACACCGTCAACTTCCTAAGTACTTAAGAATTTCTTGTCAAAAAACCCAAACGGGACTCGAACCCGGAACCTCGTCAGCCGCAGTCGAACATGCTAACCACTAGACCAACGAAAATGATAATAATATACTCACTTAGCAGTACACAAAACGAACTGAGACCCGTTGGTATTGGGCCCCGAGTTGGCCATACTTAGAATACCAGGCCCCGTGTGCTTCAGTGTAAAGTTCTCGTCCTCGAACTTTCGCCCGTATATAGACTTGCCGCCCGTCCCATTGTGGTTTGTGAAGTCTCCCCCTTGACACATCTGAGTCTTGCTAAGGTGTATTATTTTATAGTGGACATTTTAACTATTCATGCAAGGACAATTGCCTAGTATTTTTAGGATCACTTCATTGTCCGTCTGTCTGTCTGTAAACCACCTTTATCTCGGGAACGCGAGGACGTATCATGTTGAAATTAAAATATTATTAAGTACTCAGGTTTAGGAGCTGTAAAAACATCAAGCTTCTAAGACAACGCAATCAAAAGATACGGCCTTTTATGCCGCATTATTTGGATGTTTTGACACTCGTCGATAAATGAAAACCTATATAAATGATTAAATTTCAACTTTCACTCTGTCCATGTCAAAAATATAATCAAACAATAATTTATTAATATCCAGGTGATGCAAGCGACTATGCCTGTGTGGATTTCGGTTTTTGTAACCTTTTTTTCTTTTTGGGATAAATCTTGTCAAAATCAGTCGAAAGATACTAACTTTTTTTAATTTATTAATGAAAGGATTATGGCATTTTTTTAATTTATTAATGAAAGGATTATGTCACAACTAACATTCAATGCACATTAGGAATGTATGAAACTAAAAAAAATACCTACAGAAAAATATTTTTCCAAAAACAAAATACTTAACTTATAAGTACAGATGATAAGATCTCTTAAGATGTTAATAAATAATAAAATTGTTAAAGGATACAAAATCTGGTATAATCCTGTGAAAGCTGCTACCCTGGTAGCCAAATCCCTTCTCATGTGTACACAGGGCTTTGAAGTTTTCTGCCGTCTTTGGAACAATGTCTGCCCTCAGCATCATGATGACCCTGCCAATCTCCTGTTTACCCACACTGATGTCGAAATACACTTGTGGATTACGCTTCTCAGTGGGTTTTGCTGTGGCTTCCTGAAATTATAACATGTGCATAGTTTAAAGCAGTGTTTAAGACACCTGACCTACTGTATGGGGTCCTGGGATCAATCCCTGGACACATACATACAACTTTTCGAAGTTATGAGTGTTTTAAGAATCACTTGCTTCAAACGGTGAAGGGACCTGCACTCCCAAGAGTTCCCAGTGTTCTCAAAGGTGTGTGAAATCTATGCCAATTCTCACTTGGCTAGTGTGGTGTGCTATGCACCCACCACTTCTCATTCAGAGAGGAGACTCATCCTTGTGACTGGGTTTAAGAGGAATAACAATTACTCACTGTGACCAAGTATATTGTACAATTCTGTAGAATCAGATAAAATTAAAAGTACAATCTATACTTAGTAATATTATAAACTAGCTGATGCCCGGTGACTTCGTCCACGTGGATTCTGGTCATTGGTTTCTGGGGAGCTCTTTAATTTCCCGGCTATATTTTATCTCTGTGCCAAATTTCATTCAGACCCATTCAGCCATTCTGGCGTGATTAAACATCCATCCATCCATCCAAACTTTCGCATATATAATATTATAAGTAAGAATAGATGTGAAAGTGTGTCTGTCCATATTTTCAACTGATTTTCATGAAGTTCGGTATAGAGATAGGTTGCATTCCGGGGAAGGATATAGGCTACTATTTTTAAGGAAAAATAAAGAGTTCCTGCAGGAATAAAATGCTTAATCTACAAGAACGAAGTTGCTGGCATCGTCTAGTATAAAATAACTTACACTTTCTGTGTCTGTTTTCTCCTTTGCACCATTCTGTTCCCCATCTTTGTTAATATTCAATGTTTCCCCAGCATGTTTCTGTAGCCAGCTGTCTTCTGACCAGACTGGCCTAGTGGAACCTTCTTTGATCCTCTGTGGTGCTGCTATGTTCACTCTTATTGTCCGACCAAAGAGTTCAGAATCATTCTGTAAAAAACAAGGCAATGTTTTAACAAGAGGTTACTGTTTACAAGTGTTTGCATATGATGAACCTGCATACAACGATAATATACAAAAATGTTAGAAGTTAGTGAGAACACCTGCAATGCATATACAGAACATAAGTATATGTTCTGTATAATATCTAATTCTTATGATTTAAGTATTTTTTTGTAAAATTACATAGCAAATAATTCTCCTCAAGGGAATTAGTGATCCCTTACTTAGCCTTATTAACTAAATGAATAAAACATTTTAGTTTTCAAATGTAAGTAATTATATTTGTAATCTATTGCAAAAAAAAAGGTAAGTTTAATGTTATAAAATGTGTTGTTGTTGTTTGGTGTGTGGCTTTTGTTTGTGCCAGCACAGCACAATTTAATGTGTCTCAAGCCTTTAGGTAAATATTTGTGCTGTCAAATGCAAGTCAAGTACTCTTTGTATCACTGGACTACAACGATAAAATTTGGCCCAATACACAAAGGAAGGCTCGCCAGTCGCCACGGGCAATTTTTTGCTATATTATGCACTGATGTATATATTATCGACTTTAATCACATACCATATTATCAATAGCCGCTGCAGCATCTTCCGCATTCTCAAACTCAATAAACGCGAACCCTCTGTGCTTCTCAGTCTCATAGTCAAGAGGTATTTGTACATCTACGAGGTCTCCGAAAGGTACAAATGCAGCATTCAAAACTTTCTCGTCCACCTCCTCGGCCAAACCGCCTACGTATATTGTGCGTTTTGAATTGGGTTTACTAGTCATTGCAGATGTTTATAAAACGCTATTATCATTGACTTAAAATTCAGATATTTATTCGGCAAATTAAAATTATTCTTTTTCTTTTCTTAGTTGGTTGTTTGTTTTGAAAATCGTAACCTGCAAAGTTCGAATTTGAAGACGGGACAGTGACACTCACTGTCAAAAATGACAATTTGACGTCCGTCACTGGTTTTTGGGTAGTTTCCGATATACACTTTGAGCAATGTTCAGTGCTCTTGCTGGGGACAAATTCGTTCCATTACTGACTGACAGTATACTGCCGCAGTATCCTAGGGAAATATATGACGTCATAAATCGTCGCCATTTTCGTACTGTGAGCACTAGCGTTTTCGAGGTAAAGTGCTCTCAGTGCTTTGATAACGTGATCAACAGCTTCCACAATTTTAACGGCTTGCACCATTGATTATTTATAAACAATTATTTATCGAAATAAATGCATCACTTTTACCGTACATAACCTCATTAATAATTCGTTTATAAATTATTAAGCATTTGGTTTCTCAAAAATATATATTATTTTCTTTTAGTAAAAAGTATAGGTATGTACTTACTTTTATTATTCGGTTAATTTAATTGACAATTGACTTGAACATTAAATTTTAAAATTTAACTGACTACATTCAAGCAATATTTTTTCTTGTTGAACAGATAATTTTTACATTTATATTATAATTATTTTCACGTCAAAATAGCGCCAAAAAACATTGATAACAGAATTACTCTATGATGACAGTATACTGGAATGCGTTCCGTTTTAAACAGTAACCAATATCGCATTAAAAGTACCTATACTAAATTGACGTCACACCTCACAGTGCTCGCAGTGCATATCGGAACATACCCAAATTTAATGGATGATGTTCGGATGCAAGGTTTTTTGATTCAAGATTTCGATTACCATTAGCACAAGTAAAGCTTCCTACAACTTATTTTATTTAATAGGTATGTGAAATGCACAGAATTTTACAATGGCGCAGTCACAGGTGCACTCTCGTTCCTTTACCGTGATAGCCCGATGGGACGGAAAATCCGATACTACCAGAGAGAGATTATGCGCAGGACCGAACAACGGATTTACATGCTATCGAAGACACGAGGGTGAAACACCGCCAACTTCTTATTAATTATTATGGCCCGACCCGGGAATTGAACCCGGGACCTCGTCAGCCACAGTCGAAAATGCTTACTACAAGTCCAACGAGGCGGTAAACCTAGTAACTGAATTGGCACTAAAATACTTAACTAGTTTACCATTTAAATAAAGTCCATCTTGGCTAATTTAGTATGAAAATGATTTCCGTCTTATCGGTTCGGATTCTCACCGTTCATCCTTGATTTACTACCTAACGTCAATTTGCACTATCGCATATTATCTAGATCACAGCAGATCCCCTTCTAATTTATCTTTACGGGAGTATAGAACAGCTTTATGGTTCTAGATTTATCAATAATTAAATATGATTAAGTTGTATTCAAGCCTCAAGAGTTATCGCGCTCCGCGATGAATAGGATAATAATATATTATATTATAATATACTAGCTGATTCGGCGAACTTCGTACCGCCTTAATATGCAAAATTAAATGTATATTTTTCAATATTTCTGAGAGATTTTCTTAATAATATTTTTTTCCGTAACAACCTTCTCCTAATAATAACAAATACAACAAAAAAAGAATTAGTGAAATCGGTCCAGCCATTCACGCGTGATGCCGTGACCAAGGAAAACGGGTTTCATTTTTATATATATAGATTAGATAATATTATATTATGTACCTTTATTTATTTGGGTAGGTAGAAGGTACAAAGTTTTTATTTATTAAGGAGCCGCACCTCACACTGGAGAATAGAGATTACAGTATCGAATACTGAATGTACCTACCTACCCAGTTACTATCTAAATTTAATTGTAGACTATAGTCTAACTCAAAAAAGTAGGTATTTTTCTGTAGGTAATGTTAATAATAATATGTCAAAGTATACCTACCTACATGTAGGTATCGGACTTACGTTTTGTGGATAATTTAATTGTTATGGTTACCTTCTATAGTTAAGGTTGATTACCTGAATAGTTATTAAATGTACGTGTCTACCATTATCTATTCCGAGGTGTCTACTACCCGGGTACCTAATCACTAAGAACATTAATGTCCTTAGTGATTAGGTACTCGGGTTGGTTAATGGGTTATTGGATATCACATGGATGCGTGTATACGGTATGTTAGTAAGTGTGTTGCACTCTAGAGTCTAATTTGCCTAAAGGAAGTAGCAAATAACTCTGCGGAGGTAGAGTAATAAATAAATGGATGCAAACGAGCATAATAATCACTTAATTATCGTACATTGCCTCTAGAATCTTGTAATTGATAGCTAGCAAGTACAGACTTCTGCAACAGGGATCGCATTCTAAGCTATTTTCCGTTGGAAGTTGGAACTTGATTATCATGGTTGACTTGTTTTATCAATGTCTGATCCTGCGATCTCACTTGATGGTAAATGACGAGGCAGTATTTATTGGAACCCATAGAGGTAATTTGGAACCTTAGAATTCAGTACAGATAGATAGGTCTAGAATCTGGAGGGTAGAGTAGAATTAGTGTTATCTCTGTATATAAAAAGTGTCCGTCGAAATGCATTAAATTGGGGGCGCCACCTATTATCAGGGTAAAAAAGGAAGCGCAAATATTAGAGTAGGTTTGAGAAATAAACAAGGAAAGAAAACATTCATCATTATTTTGTACAACGTGAGTTGTTGAAATTTTTAATAAATAACTACTTTAGTCGACAATCCTACAATAAAATTATATTAAATTTTTTAACTCGGCATACTTCACTTCAACAGCAATTGCTACATTCATATCATACCCAATGTCTACACCAGCGCCATTGTGGGAGTTTTTTGAACTGTTATTAAAAAACAACCAATGGACAATTTTTCAACTTTTCTCCCCTAAGAGATAACACTCCTTCTACCCTACCCTCCATAGTCTAGAAGTAGTATAGAAACTTGAGTTGGCCGCGCGTCTTTCTTGTTACTGTGTCCTTAGTAAAGTACCCCTCTATTCAATGTACTCTGTGGTGTAAAGCACGCCTCACCACAGAATACATAATATGCATTACCTACATTTTATTATCTTTGGATGTTTGGGATAGTATGGTAAGCGGTTTAGCTTATTTAGCATTCTGTACTTGGAAAATCCAAGCGCTAGTCGGTTTTTTGGAAAGAATTTTTATTTTTAACCTTTTAGTGTCAGGGTTGAGGATTTGGAGTCAGAATTTTTTATGGGACCACCTTGAGAGCTTCCTCTAAAGACTGATAGATTATA
This sequence comes from Erebia aethiops, assembly GCA_923060345.2. Taxonomy (NCBI): domain Eukaryota; kingdom Metazoa; phylum Arthropoda; class Insecta; order Lepidoptera; family Nymphalidae; genus Erebia; species Erebia aethiops. Next base: position 25,585,759 of record OV281084.1, on the reverse strand, counting down.
GAGATAAATTCAAATCGGAAACCACGGCACCGACATACACTAAAAAAAAAAATAGAGAACCTCCTATTAAAATTTGTTTAAATCTATAGATTTAAACAAATTTTAATCTATATATTTAAATTTTAAATCTATAGATTTAAACAAATTTAACCTCTACTATAATTACCACGGACCACCTATCCAAAAGAAGTTGGTTCAGCTGACCTATGCCACCCTCGACTCACACTTGTGACCCCACAAGGTTCCTCTGTCAAGACGTCTGTATAAACGGACTGTATGAACATATGAAGTGTCTCTTTACGCTGTGCCTAATAAAGTATCGACTATAATTCCTTTTCAGGGATTTGCATTTTAAAAGGAATGGCCAGTCATAATTTTATTCGAATGCAGCTGTCTTCGGGATGCCCTCTTCAAGAGCCTGCAGCCGACCCTTTTCCAAATCTGCTTTATTGCTAGAAAGTAGGTAGGTAGTACCTACAGTGAGTTAACTTAATTAGATAACTTAGTTATTACGACTACCAGTCACAATAACTAAGAACCTTCCTAGTCACCGACTAGGAAGGTCTATTGCAATATTTGTACAATTTCAGATTTTTTTGTTTAATTACTTTAAATAGTTAACAGAGCTTACATACCTACATTTTTCTTTTTACCGTAAGTACACACAGTCACAGAGACGGTCGAATAAAGAGCCAGCGCAGACCAAGTGCAATGATTAGTGGCAAGTATCGATGGAGGTTATAGAGTCTTATTACTTTGCCATAGCACCCTTTTAAAGCAAAGGCGCAGTGAGAGCTTTAGTTAGAAAATAGCTTTGACGACGCGGACGGTCAGCCTTCCTTCTCTCGTCAAACTTTTTACTATTATACTTTAAAATGCGATAAAAATCTGCGTTAACTTAGTCTAACATAGTCCTTCCAAACGAGATAAGTACTACAATATAGCCTTGCTTTCTAGGCAAAGATAATTTATTATAAACTATAATGTTGTCGCCGTGCAATAATAGTGCAGCAAAAGATAGAGGAATCGTATGACATATACAAAGACGGAGCAATGTTTCCATCTACGTCACTAAGGGTGCCTTTCCACCAGAGATGTGCTACGATGCTAAGCTACGGATGTGTGTCAAAACAACCTTATTCTAAGAGAAGACCCGAGCTAGCAATGGGTCGATCCTGTTACGAATGAAAAAAAATAAAAGCTCAGGAAATAAAAGCTCGCATTCGCTGAGCTACGGGTCCGTGTGTATAGCCCAGTAAGCGGGTATAAAACCTGTGAGGAGGCTGTTTCGCGGTACTTGCTCGTGCAAGGTCAAGTGTGAGAGTCATTGCTCTGTGCTTCGTGTGCTTTCTTACCCCCACACCGGCATCTCTGACGGTGAGTCGATTTTTATGTTATATCTAGTGTGCCCCTAGCTTTATCGGAGATTAGATTAAATCTACATGATTTTTATAAGAAGATGATGTGACATAGCAGTGATTGATTTAGATCGAATTTTCTGATTAAATTTATAAGGCAGGTGTAATGTTTATTGTTTACTAAATAAGAGACGCGAATTTTTTTTGATACATTTTATTTTTGGTAATTACTATATTATAGTCATGTAACAAATAGGTTATGACCTATATATTAAACAAATGATTGGTCTTTGATATTTGATAAACAAAATAATGGGTCTGTTTGGTATCTGTTTGTTGTTTTAAACACTTTTTTGAGCTTTGTGATTCTTTTCTATCACCTTGTTTTCATTTACATACCTAGTTCATATAAACAAACTTTCAATTAATTTAATAGTTGGAGTCCAGGTTTTTAGTACAATTACTTACCTATACTTTTTTACAATTAACTCATTTAAAAAATATTTCCTAATTCGTTGCTCTTGCTCATTTCGATCATTGAAATTACATAAAATATTTTAGGGACTGCCAATAGAAGTGAAAACGAATAGGTATTTAAAATAACAACAGAGCACTTTTAAAATAATTAAAATATAAACCTTAAAATTAAGCCATTAAAGTTTAATTACGAATGTACTATATTATTTATACTTAAGACCTTTTGTCTTAAGAAGAACGGTGTCGGTCTCGCGTTTCCACATTTTTACCCCCTACCAAAAAGTGCTCAACGCGCCTAAAGAAGTTTTCACTTCAAAAATGATACAGACCTATCCCTTTCGTGATACAGCAGCTCTATCTTTACTTTAAAGGAAGATAGCTTCTATAGAATATAAGCTTGAGATAGGTAAATCTATTCTAGGCAGTATGATGACTGATAATGATAGAATAAAGACCCTTATTGAATTTCATAAAACTACATAAGTTATGGGATAACATACAAACACCATACTAGGCGTATATTATATTTTGTACTTTATCATCATGACCACAGTTAAACCATTCATACGGAAAACGCCATAGATCTATGATCTTCTTACCTAGGGCGGCCATCCATCCGGATTTCCTCGGATTTGTCGTAGTTTAAAAGGCGTCCGGGGAGCGTCCGGGAGGAGTTTCATTTGTAGTCGCCGGGCGGGCCGGACCGGGCGGCCCGTGCTATATAAAAAGTTGAGTTATATTAGGACTTTTTATTTTACTAAGTAACTTTAAAAAATCACAGTGTTGACATGTCAGGTTTCTAAGCTCCAAAATCCGGTGTTTTCACGCTTCTCGTCCTGGATGGCAACCCTATTGTTACCTAGTCGGCAAGTTGACCACTAAGTTCATAGCTGAAAGAAGATCCAGTAGGAAACCTGTTTATAATTACACACATGGCAGGTACACTTCACCACAAAATATAGCTCATACCTATTTATTCTGAACCTTATTACAAAGTTGATAAAAATGATGTTCCAATACTTTCCTAAACTTGTTTTGTCTACCGTGCTTCCACTCACGCAATAGGACTTGACTTTAACGATGTAAGATACTATAGGATACAGTAAATTTACCCGTCTTAGGTCTCCTTATAAACCTTAAAGTCAAAGTAACCTGTTATAGCTACCTCTACCTTTAATGATGTCTTGAATCTTGAACTTGACAGATGTCTGGGAACAATCTTTATCTTGAGGCATCCTTGATGTATTTTCATCCACTGTTGAACGTAAACATCAATTATTAGAGCCTTGTCTTTAAAATATAATTTATGCCATAAATATAATGAGAATATAGTATGAGAATGCTTTTTTTTTACCTTTATATACCTAAGGTAGGTACCGTAACTGAAACACCGTTCCTAGGTGTAAGTACTTAGGCTACTTTTTATATCCAGGAAAATCAAAAAATCCACGCGGGTAAAATAGGTATAAATAAGAACGAAAATAAAGAAAATAATTTTGGGCCGACTTGTGCACAACACAAACAAATTAAATGTTCCAGCATTAACGGCCTTTCGATAGCTCAGGTTAATCCGATATAATTGCAGGATGCTGCGCATTAAAGTTACCTAATTAATTACTGTGCTAACCTTTGTCCCCGATGTGGTGAATTTTTCCATCCGATTACAGCGCAGCAAGTTTTCAGGTTTTGCTTGTTTTTGGGGGCCCCCTGGTAATTTTCGATACAAACTTCACTCTGAAACACTTATTTTTATCCGAGATACCACAAATACGAAAAATGATTAATTTTTGTTCCACCCCACTGTTCTGTTATTCCGAAGTGCACAAGAGAATTATTTATTATTTCATATTGTCGCTTTTTGTAAGTTTATTCCGGGGTCGAAACGAAATGGACAGATAATAATGTAACTTTTAAAAGGCGTTTATAAGGCGTGTGTAAGTGGACCTTAGGATTTAAATGATTACTTAAAGGTAGCCAAGTAGCTTTCAGGTGGTCTATGGATCCTCACTGTTTTCATCCGGCGTTGAATCATTAGTCTAGAATGTTAGAGGTACTTATGATTTACAAATGCGCATTAACCGCCTAATCCCCCATTTACGGATGTCACTTGTCTAGGGTTTCCATCAATTTGGTTCGATCAGGATAGTTTTCCTTGCAACTTTCGAATATTTCGAGTGGTTTTTATTTTGTAATAAAAACTGTTTGATTAATATTCATCGTCTTATAAATTAAACTTTAGTCTTCAAATTATTAATATTATAATAAACAGTCCAATTACTTAAGTATTTTAAAACTTAAATAAGTTTGGTTTTAACACTTAAGTAATTTTATTACTTAATTGATTCATGTAGTGTGAATCAAGAGTTTTATGTAGGTACACACTTAGGTACCTATTATTACTTGTTACTGTAGCTTTTTTACTTTCAATCTTTGGATTTTTAGGTTTAAAAAGATATATCTATACTTCTAAAAAACTGTAACTGGAAGATTTCTGTACACTTATGATATTCTATCGATACTATCGATACGGAGCCCAAAACAGATTTTTATTTAATTTTTGTCTGTCTGTCTGTATGACCGTGCAGCGAAAACGAATGAAGGGAAGCTGATACTCCGGGTCAATATATAGGATTGTTTTTATCCCGATCGAAAATAAGGTTCCTCCAGGATAGGGGTATTTTGTTGATTTTACTCCATAAATCTTTCTTTATTAGAAGGTATGTATCATCAGGTAAGTTTTGCCCAATTTTGGCAAAGATTTGATTATCAGAGATAGAGGACAAAACTCCTCACCAGATAACAGCAATTCACTTGATTTTTGGTGGCCACCAAAATGCTTTTTAGATAAACAATAGTATATGTACCAGGTATAAGTTGTATTTAGGTATAGATATAACTTAGCCATTTGAAAATAAGCGTAGGTTCAACGCGAGAAGCAAAAAATCTCAATCCACACGAACAAAGTTGCGGGCATCAGCTAGTACCTAGTATATATGTAAGGGCTAATTAAAGAAGTAGTATCATAGAGCTTGTGAAGCTCACAACCTTTTTTGATGCTAAAAATACATTGTGCGTTCAGCGTTTGCTGTCTTTTAGACTTTAAGCGACCGACCAAATATGATAAACTACGGCACACACCTATCTTCAATCCTCGAGATTAATCCAACCTTTTGCCTCGATTGAAAACATATTTTGTGTGACATAAAATGCCTGCTCCTCTTATCCTCATTTGACAAGTTAATTCATAGCCAGCCTCCGCTATAACATTAGTTTTTGTACTCCCTTGACAAGAACGAACGGTTCGTATTTACACAACGATTGAGATTCTCCGTTCATAATAGCCACAGATTCTTTAGAGAGGAGGCCATTTCGAAGGAATTCTTTATTGCCGGTTTCTTTTTACCGTTTATTTGTGCTCAATGGTATTTTCAAATGTTTTATGCGAATGAAACGTGAGCTCTGCAAATGAAAGTACAAACCCAATTGATACTGACTTACTTAATTTTCTCATTTTCCGTACTTTTTTATTTGTATATAGTATCTGTCGATGTATAAATTTAATGTAAAAGCAAATAAGTACTTATCTGCTTTATTTACTTAAATTTCGGTCAAGAAACTCGGTCGTTTTTAAAATTTCTTAAAATGCAGAATGTTTACAGTTAGGATTCCCTAAACTACTGTGGCGTTTCGTTTCGCTTAATGTTTTTAAACTGTATGCTTGAAGAGTTTTTACATATTTATTTTTATGTTCTGCCCCGTTATTAGCCCCGCATAACACCGACCTCGCCTTGTTTTATTTTTTTAAACTATGAACCACCTGTCGGAGTTTTGTCTTCGGCTTCGGTCGTTGTTAGTTACCGGCAAAGATGTGCCGCCAAGCGATGGCACTGTCCACTAGGATCCACCATTGGTTTGGGTGGATGCTATATAACACTTCAACTTCATTAAGATCCACTTGCTGGCTCCACCAGTGGATCGAATAGCACTCTGGGAGTTCACTGTGTTCCACCAGTGGCCTTAGTGGAGCTTCGTCCGCGCGTCGTATAACTAAATAATTTTTCCATATTTTCTCACCGTTTAAACCTTCCGGACTACGACAAACATTTCAAAACCAAAATCATCTAAATCTCCGCAGCCGTTCTCGAGTTTTAGCGAGACAAACGAACAGCAATTGATTTTTATATAGATGTATAGATATAGATAAAATTATGGTCTATTTTCATTTACGGGAATTTATACTCTAACATCCTTTTGTATTCCGACTTTTTATGATAGCAAAAATTAAAATTTCATTACCAAATAAATACCATTCGCTACTCAGTTAAATGAAGTATGACGTAATTAAAAAAAGTGTTACAGGCTGAAAGCTTCACTAAGAACAGTGGTGGATCATATAGTGATCCACTGGTGGAGCCAGACGGTGGATCCTCATAAAGTTGAAGTGTTATAGGATCCACCCAGATCATTGGTGGATCCTAGTGGACACCAGAGTCCTATTCTAGTGTGGATCCAAGTGGATACGGTGTAGAATGCCGATAAGGGATAGCGTAGGTAGTTTAATATAACTGGCCCGCTATCTTAGACTGCATCATAACTTACCCTGCTGGTGAGACCGCAGTCAACCGTTAACTTATAGTGGGAAAAAAGTATATGGTGGAGTTTTAAGCATCTTTGATAGATTCATCAGAGACGCCTTTTTGCTTTACCCGTTAAAAGTAAACAATCTCATCTGGTACCTATGTAGGTACAAGCAATAATTAAAAACTACATCTAACGACGCTCCCGTTCTCCAACATTGTGATTGACAACATCTTCGTTAACTGTTATTTGTAATAACTTTACGGTAAATTGAATATAATGATGGTGCGCTGTGAAAAATATCGCGAGGGAACAAATATAACAACCTGTGATTACATACACGTCAAAGACCGTGGACAAATACATCATGTTAATTGTAGATAGATGAAACCAGTCACCGACGTCGTCGTGAATTTCAACCTTTGCAAAATTAACGCTTGTTAGAAATTCTATTAATGTGGAATTTGATTTTTAGCAGACAATATGAAGTAGATACCAGCTAGATAGAGTCTTTAAATTTCAAGTCACTTGGTAAACCTTGAATGTAGCTTATCATATTTACTTGAAAAGTATTGCAAACACAATATGAACCATTAAATAATGTTGCAGTCCCACAAACTTAACTGACCACCGACAGCGTCGCTAGTACATAATATACTCGTATATGAAAAATTATTTTCGCCACCGGGCCAAATAAGTTTGTGGGACTATACGTATAACTTAGACAGCGGATGACGTTTGATGAGACATAGGACATAATTGACCTAGCGAAGCGAAGGTCTCTGAGTCTTCTTGAGTGAATTTGCACTTGTCCGTCCGTCCGTCTGTCAGAGCATTATAACTTCTGAATTACTGAACGTAATTACTTCAGCTTTAAATATAATATGTAAACTAATAGCTTCCAGCCGAATATGGCTTAAAAAGTTATAAAAATCTTTATTTCAGGGGGGCTCTCATAGAAGCGAATGCGAATTAAAATATTTTTATAGCGTTACATAGGGTTGCGGTATATCATTTTAAAGATAATTAGGAATAGAATGCAAAAATATATATTTTTTTAATTTTTCCCTTAAAATTGACGAAATGGGGGGCTTTCAAAGTGGAGATTTTCTAACGTCCAAAGTTGACCTCAGAACTCTAAATCTGATAGGCTGAGCTTGAAACTTGATCAATTATTTTACTTATATCCTGTACTTGAACAAAAAATACTAAAATTAGATAAATATTGTAAGGAAATGAATTATTTAATTTTTAATGAGCTTCAGTATTTTTAACAGAACTTCACATTGATGTCAATAGATGGCGCCGCAAGGTTCGGGGCGAACCACTAGTATAAAATGAATCAAAATGGACATATTTTTTAAATGAATCCAGCGGCCACTGAATTTTAGCTCTCTGGAGAGAATTCATTGAAACGGCCTATCCTTTCAATCAACCTATAAAGCACGATTAAGCTCGAAAACAGAGATAGCGTAGGCTTTACCGCTAGACAATCTACGCTCACCGCTTGCCCTTTGGGCATAGATTACACAGTAGTTTGGTATTATGTACCTACTGACTGTACTTTTATTTATGATCTGCGGTTAGATATCATACAACTTCAATTATTGTTGATGAGATCTCCGTTGATAAAAAATTCAATATAGGTACATTCATATTTTACTAAATCACACTCGCGACTTCATCCGCGTGGATTTAGGGATTTTTCACTCTGGCTGAACTCTTTTTGATTGTGTCGGTCTCCGGAATGCTATCTCTGTACCAAATTTCATCAAAATCCGTGACAAAGTAATATACATAATATTATTATATTTTCTCATATTTGTTGGATATTAGGTTAGTATGGATAAGTCCTCAATCAGTCAATCAATATTTATTTATTCAAATTAATAGGTACACTGTACAGTTATTGCTGTCCAATAGCTTATAGAACATTTAAATAGTTAATAGTACACTTAAAATGGTGATAATCAGATATAGTACTGCACAATTTTACTTATCTATGAATAAAAGAACTTGGAAGCAGTGCCATTAAACCGAATAGAGGTACGGGTGTAAATAACTGCCATGTCCCCAACAGGTTAGCCTTCTACCATCTTAGACTGCATCATCACTTACCATCAGGTGAGGTCGCAGACAAGGGCTAACTTGTAGTGGATAAAAAAATAAAAAAATGATCAAACACGGACAGACGAAAAACTAGAACATCAAACTTATATTAACTTACACCTGCCGCCTGCGTAGATACAGCATAATGATAGACCAATTGTACTCGTATTATGGAATGTGTTCTGTTGTGTTGTTGCTGTGTTTCTGCACCAACGAAATGGTTACGAAACGTTCAAGCTACTTATTTGATGTTGAGTCACATCTTCTAATCAATTTTATGTACTCGTACATAATATATTTATATCTTATATATTGATCTTTTAAAAAAACACGATAACTAAAATTCATAAAAAAAGGAGAAGAGAAATACAAGACACTCGGATCTTAGTATGTGCGCGCTCCTTCAACAAGTACTTAGCTGGATTTTCAAAACGGAGTTCTGGCTGACTGACTGAGCGCGTGGTCAACCGCTAGTTTTAAAAAGTGCAAAAGTGCTGACTGCTAATGCAGCGAGTCAGTGCATATTAAAATAATAATAATTTATAACAGTAAGTTAGTAGTAAGGTAGTCAAAAATGAATAATATCATGGTCAATATTTGAAGTCTATGATCACTATAGGTGCGAGTATGACGTATTGAATGCCATGATGCCAGATTTCATTGATATTTATGTTCAGATATCATTGCTATAATTTACAAAGAGTGATTAATATCGCCTTGTTGGTCTAGCATTTAGCATAGTCGACTGCGGATCACGAGGTCCTGGGTTCGATTCCCGGTCTGGCAAAAAAAAATGGTATTGGGTTTTTCAATTCAGAAAATCTCAGTGCCACCCCGAGGTTGGAAGTTGGCGGTGTTTCATCCCCGTGCCTGGGAGAGCACTTAAGCCGTCGGTCCCGGTTATTATCACTAACATGATAATAGTCGTTATAGCCCGCCAACCCGCATTGGAGCAGCGTGGTGGGTCTGAGCTCTAATTTCCTCTCTCCTATGAGAGTGTCTCTCTCTCCTCCTCCTGTGCCCAGCAGTGGGACGTTAATAGGCTGTAGTGGTGGATTAATATCTGACGTATGCAGATAAATTAACTCTTTCCACACCCATTAGAGATGGGTTCTCAGAAAATTATCATCAGGATCTACAACAATGCCATGATGACAGATTTGTTCAGATATCATTGTAAAATTCACAAAAGCGATCTGACCTTTGCAGATAAATCAAAGGTCATTAACGACTAGGCTTAATGGTTTAATGAATGACGTCCAAGTAACCTCCCATATTATTTCATCCAGACTTGGACTTACTCATATGGTAATATTAGTTCCATAATATTGCATACATACTTCCATTTGTACCTATAGGTCGCCAGTCGCCACTCAGATATCTTCGAGTGAAATCCCTGAAACAAATAGGCTGCAGAGATTTCACTCGAAGAGGCTTTTGTCCGTTAATTAAGTATAATATAAAAAACGTTGCCGTTTTATCAAGTAATAATAATTTTAATTAATACAATAGAACCTTTCAAAATTTGATTGGTACAATATAATAGATCTTTCTTCGCAATAATCTTCCTTGAAGTTCGCAGACGGCTTTTGTTTGGCAATCAAAATAACGGTACCAACACATTCTCTGATAAGTAAGTATGAGTCGTATAAAAACCGCTTCCGCTAGTTTGGAATTACACGGCCATTTAAGGCGAGTCACCTCAGCTCAGCGGTGAAAACTGGTTTGCTAGATCAAATTTTTTCGGTATTTACTATTAAATAACGGTCTTACAAAAAATATCCGATACACTTAAAGATATTTTCTAAAGAATGTGCTAATTTGTTACACGATTGGATGTACTTTACTCGATCAAAAAAAATCTTGAAACAGGCTAAATTAAAAGTTTAAAACGAATTTTTTATTAATAAAATTTTCGACTTTGCTCATCATTTTTATATGGATAAATTCCTCTTGAAGTATTAATGAGAACCTGCTAAAATTTATTTCAAACTGAAGTCCTATATCTATTTAATTCAAATTAATCCCAGAACTTGAACGTTGCCAAGCGGTTTCAGAATATACCGCGCTGCCCGCTTCCCCGCCAGTCTCTACGAGAAATGTACCGCGAGAAGCGCGGGCGGCACCCCACACCTCACCTCCTAAAATCTTGGAGGTGACTCGCCTTAACATTGCATATAAAATATAAAATGCAAACATTTAACAAAATCACCGTTGATTGCATGGGTTTGAGAGAGTTTAAATTAAAAAGATGGAAAAAATAATATTATATGTATGTACCTATACGTAGGTGCGTCATCAACAAGAAACAAAAGGTATATTTTTTTTATAACTATAAACAACTTTATGATACGCTTAAATATTAAGAGCTTACGCTTAGGAGTACCTACCTAATTGCACAAAACAATTTTGGTTCTGAACCTACTGTATAGGTACCATAAAACATTCATAAATAATAAATATAATTAGTAATTCAGCGGCACACAGCAAAGGAAAATATTAAAAATCACGATGTAAAACCCGTGGTCATAATCTTATAAGAGAAGAATGACCCAGTTGAATAAATTATACTTGATATGATATGATAGATTGATCAGTGAATGGGACACAATTTTTGAGCATGACAATTCGGTAAGTAGGTAGACTATTGACCCCCTAACTTCATTCACAATTCAAGTTCAAAATTTAATAAACAACAAGAAACAATAAAAAGTTAAAAAAGTTGAGAGTACTTTAAAATTTTGGAAAAAAAACTATTTTTCTGAATAAAACTCCCAATATTCCTAGGTTCTAGGCAAGCGCGTTCAAACCTAGACCTCATCATTGCTTCGTACTAAACATGATTGTCGTCAAGCGCAAGCCTATCTCACAATTTAAAAAAAAAAGTTCATTGAGCACGCTTAGTTTCAAGGGGAATACTTGTGATGGCTAAAATAGCATAAGTATAAAATTTAAAAAAACAACAAGGGCTCTTTGGCCTAACATTCTTACATACTAGAATGTTGATATCACTAGTCAACTCATCCATATGGACTTGATCTACCATGAATAAGTGATGAAGGAAAGGACGATAGCAGACTCTACACTGTTAATTAGTTCTTTGGACACTAAAAGATAACGGCTGTTCCGTTAATCTGTAAGATTTGTCTTATCACCGATAAAGTTGTCCAATCGACGCCAAGCTATTGTACGAGTGAGCAGTACCTAAATAACATAGGTACCGGTTTTGCTTACGGATTTGCTTGAGTCTAAAGTATTAGCGAAGGCGTTATTATTTTAATGACGACAATTTTCTTTAAGGACATCTGAAGTTCACGATCAATCAATAAAAATCTTGCGTTATGAAGATCTAGTTAAAACCACTGAAGACTTGTATCTAATTATTATTGATACATCTACAAGACGTCAGAATATGAATGAATGGATGAATGAAGTTTATTTGCTAAGTATGGGTGGTTAACAAAGTTCTTAAAATTAAAGGGGTCCTACATATTTTACTGACACTACAGCAAATATTTATAACACACATATACAAAAGAGTGTATATAAAAACAAAATTGAAAAAAAATTAAGACATGCTCAGGGGTAAATCAATCCAAAGAAAGTAATAGGTCCCCGTTTCTCAAAGCTAACAGAAGTTGCAAAGTTAATTCTAAGAAGTTCTTTGAAATCAGTTGTCTGTCGGCTCAGAAGGGTTGCCCTTCCAAACGAGTTTCCACTGAGCCATGGTAGAACTGGAAATGAAGACAACCGTTACTTATTACGTGTCGGTTAATGGAGCTGTCAGTAAAAAGCTTCATAGCTTTTGTCTGCATGCTTTGAAACTGTTTACAAAATTAGTCATACAATACCTTTTGGAAAGCCGACAGAATATAAAGGCTTTGCATTCCCGCTGAGTTTGTGGTGTGTTTCTTCCCAAACCTTGTTTAGTAAACTCTTTTTTTTTTATATAGGCTAGCGCTTGGCTGCAATCAGACTTGCATGCAAGAGGTGATGCAGCCTAAGGTGGAGCGCGCTTGCCTAGTAGATGCTATTCACTCTTGATTTGAAGTTTACTAAACTTAGTTTTATGATAGCGTAATTAATTATTATCACCATCACGTTCCTAAGATATTCCCAGATGTTATGATATACATACCTACATCATCAACAAGCCATTGACGGCCTACTGTTGATAACGGGTCTCTCAGAATGAGAATGGTTTACAGCATAGTCCACCACGTTGGCCAAGTGATTGATATACCTAGTACCTACCCACGTAAATCCTTAACGGATGCGGCTCGATACATTCAATTGAATAAATTGATAGTTTTAGGGAACTGAAAATTGGCTAAATAACTGGCCTCTCAATATACCTACCTAATAGCTGCTTAAATAAAGCTACACATACCTAAGTACCTACTATAAAGTATTAAACGACCGGTGCATAATTAAAAAAAAATCCTGCTAAGAAGGCGAATTGAAACAACTACTAACAAGAGGCACCTAATTAGGTAAATAAACCCAACAGCGGTTTGTACTGCGTCTTGTTAAAATGCATTTAATAATCTCTAGAATCGAATAACTTAGACACATAAGTACAACGTCATACAGGCCTTTTTACCCGAATATTAATTATAATATTCGGGTAAAAAGGCTTATGGTAAATTCTTGTAAATTCGAGAAATCTAGGAAAAATATGCAGATGTCAGCAACAAAGATTAACACACCTTGTTATTATTAAAAGCAGCTAGACTTAACACTATAGAAGACAGCCAACTAAACAAGTTATCCGAACATCTCGCAAGCGAACAAAAACTGCTAAAGTAACATTACGCAAGTACTGGTCTTATGTGTAAGTGGAAGATAAATTATGTGAAGAGACCGTGCGAAGGCCGCGCGGGACCGTTGACCTTTGACAACGCCATCTAGTGACAAGAAATCATTGCAAAAATATTATTTTTCTAGGACTTTATTGGAAATCGCTTTACATGGTCACACTAGGCTACATTTTGCCCGTAGCTATATTATGCATTTTTTCTATAGGCTTGCATTTTTAAGACACTATTGGCATGATATTTTTTTAGGGACTAACTACACTGAGATCGTTTTTGTGACCTATCTATTCCGTTCGAACTGCGAACTTACAAACCCAAATAGTAAATAAAATAGAGTTCGCAAAGTAAAGGCTGCTTCTATCACACATTTAGAGTATCTCTAAAGCACCTGCATACCGGGCTGCGGGCACAGCATTTTTCAGTGATGCAATTGGTATGAGATAGGGGTCTTATGACCGAATACGGTAAATGACAAATCACCGCACACAATCAACAGTTAGCCGGTAGATAATTAATCGATCCTGTTATGTGTTGTGGAGACTAGAGACATTAATGACAATGCAAAACCTATAACAGGGCTTGTAAATGTGGCATGCATGGTCTAAGACCTAACGGAGTTCTGATAAAGGATGTCAAGTAACCCCATTATGTTCATTAGATTTGTAAAAACATAGGTCGGTAAACTTATATTTATTTTATTAATAGCTGATTTGTTCCCGCAGGAACTCCTAGATTTTCCGGGCAGGTACCTACTTAAATAAAAAGTAACATGTCACTCTCAGTCTCAACTATACCCATGCAAAAAATCTCGTCGATCCGTTGCTCTTTTGCGGCGTGTTTGAAGGACAAACAAACAAACATGAAACAAACACACTTTCGCATTATTAACATTAGTACCTATCATAGATTAAGGATTGGTACCTATTCACTATCCGCTGCGCTCCAGCGGAGACCAATCCTACAGTATTTATCTAGTAATAATTTTTCTTGTAATGTAGCCGCTAGATAAATACATTAGGGAGAAAAATAAAGCCTAAGCTTTGATGAATTATTAATGTAATATCATAATTGTATAAATAGTCCATTATTTTAAATCCATTTAATTACGTACGTACCTACTGCAAAATTCAAGCAAAAGTATGTAGTTTCCTGTTCAAATTTTTTTTTCAAATTTGGTAGATACACACAGATACATTTTTTTTGCCGTAGTTGGGTAAAAACTAAAACAAACATTCAAAGGACATGCACATTGCACAAGGGCATCTTATTTCTATATTCAAGCTTTCTACCAAGAGCCATAAATACCTAATGCAAAACTCAAAAACTTCGAGTGGATTTCATCTAATTTATCTGGTTTCTTAAATAGTTATGTTTTTCAATTCAGTAACCTATACCTAAGTACCAACCTAACAAACAAAGACTGATGCTGATAGAGATACCCAGGCAATAAACGATTGAATTCAGCGTTGTTACATCAAAGCACCACATCGTTTCTCATGGTACTAACGGTTTGACTGCCATGTTAATGAACTGAGCACAGATTTATTTTATTAACGTTAGGTAGATACATTGTACATAGTAGGTAATAATTTAATGTAAGGTGTCTTGAAAAACATAATATATGTAATTTGAACTATGAATAATGAACAATAATATCAAATAAATTTTATAAATTATGTGAAAGTTTGGATGAATGGATGTATGGATGGATGTTTGTTACTTAATCACGCCCCAACGGCTGAAATTTGGCACAGAGATATCAAAAATAGATTATAATCTGGATTCTGGAATACATAGGCTACTTTTTATCCCGGAAAATTAAAGAGTTCCCGCGGGAATGGAAACACCGCAATCCACGCGGACGAAGTCGCGGGCATTAACTAGTCTAATCTATTTTTCCTCAGTTGACTTTAAAAAAATAGGAATCTGCTTATTAATTTTGATTAGGTATAAACTACTTAATTTGTTTTGTGTAAAAAAAAAAGTTCTCGGAAAACGTAACTTGTACGGTACCTACCTACCTCCCTAAGCATTGGGATTTTCCAGGTGCTTTTTTATCGGTTTTCTTGTTGTTAGTTTGGGTTACTCTGTCCCACCAAGGCGCCCTACTCTGTAGCCCTATCAGTGGGGCAGAGTCCAATTGTTAGAATTTCAACATGGACTTTACCCCACTTTTTAATTTTAGTGGGGCAGATTACGGCGAAGAAAAACTCATAGTGGAATCCGCCCCACCTGGGTATGATAATGATGACGATGTTTATAAACAAAAAATAAAAACATAAACGCCCTGCAAAGTGCGTCGCTTACCCGCAGGGCGACCGCTTACCCCTATTTCAATGTACTCTGTGCTTACTAACTTCTGCATCAATCATTGTTACAGTATTGTAGTAGTTGTTGTGATTGGCTGAATTTATGGTATTCTTGCTGCGTCAATGGATTTTGTCCAATAGTGGAAGAGTGTTAACCAATCAGAGGTGATTGCGATCGGTACACTGTAGCTGTCATTTTTAGCCGGTCGCCCGGCCCGTTTTGTTCTAAATTAGGTTGCTCCGTTTAAAAAAAAAATTGACTAACTATGGCTCAAACGCTCGACGCGCGGAGCTACTAAGAAATGCAGAAGAAGATAATATTGTATCCACACAAAATTTGAAAATATGGCAGCGGGCTGCGGGACGCTACAGCACAGGCTACAGCATCGTGATCTTTTATCTGAAACGGCAACCGCAAATACCTACGCGCGTATACGTGAATTATTAGTGGTACAAGAAACTTTATCACGTTACTATAATTATGTAGAGGGTGACTACGCCGAACTCATCAAATGGGTAATTAAGTACCTAGGTACTAATTACTTTTCCTAAAATTAGATTTTTTGTTACAGATTGAAAATGACGCGGACAATACTTTTAACGTGTATGCTATGTCTAACAGCCCAATCGTTAGCAATAAGTGATGACAAGTTCATCAAAAAGTATGCCATGATGAAGGTAAGTACAATACATTAAAAAAAAAACAAAAGAGTTTTCGCAGTCGGTAGGATTCGAACCTACGCTCCCAGAGGGAATCTGATTTCTAGTCAGACGCCTTAACCGCTCGGCCACGACTGCTGATTGCCTTATGTATGAAATTATAGTACTAAAACAACACCTTGATAGTTAAATTCAAAAGCACATTGCAAAAGTCTACTTGAAGATTGAAGTTTGAAGAGGAAAATAATAACTCTTATACTAAACTTCTTATCAAAAAATGTTCCAGATCTAAAATAGAGGTTTGGATTGTATTTTTTCAGACCACTTTCATTAATAAAAATTCAAAATATAAAAATATGATATATAATTATATATAAATATGCTATGTAGATATATTTACGAAAGATATGTAGATATTATAAGATAATATATTGTAGATGTACGTAAATGGAACTTGTTATTAAAAAAAATATTGGGGTTATCTTTTCAGATTTATGAAAGCTGTTTTGGCCCCGAAGTAGTAAAACAACTTCGACAAGAAATGAAGGACGCTGTCGCAAAATGTTGTGCAACGCCACCTCTTGACGAACCGTCGAACGATCTTCCAAACGAACCGCCAAACCAACAGAGCTTGCCGTCCATCTTGTTTGGCAAGTTACCGCCCGGTTTCGCCATGGACCCGAGCACGCAAACCATAACTAAGCCACTAGATGGCGCTCATGGTCAAGAAAATAATTTGGCACAAATGGATCAAGGGCAACCACTTCAGAGAGTTCCACCAATCGGAAACATGTTGCCGTTTAGATCACAAGGGGTAATAATAATTTCTTAAAAAAGTTAAAAACTAAAAACTCATAATAACTGATGCCTCCTGTGAGGATTGAACTCACGACCCCTGGTTTACGAGACCAGTGCTCTACCACTGAGCTAAAGAGGCGATGAGGAAAGAGGTGAAATAATACGTTAGATAACGCGTTTTATTTTACTAATAAATTAATTATTGTACTTTTTCATAGAAAAGTTACTATACTAGGTACTGGCTGTGCTACTGAGGTTTCCTACTTTACTTTGTAGACAATGCGTCCATATACCTACCTAGATTCAATTCGTCCATGTACCTACCTTAGTTATGTTGATTATGTCCTATACAGTGAAGCACTACGCATCAATGTATGGTCCTAGAATCTAAAGCTATTATAGATAGATAACCTACTCATTGTGGTTAGGTAAGTTAGGAACGGTTGTACATCACTATGTTTTATCCTATGTTTTTAACTGAAAGATTAACCCAAATAAACCAAATGACATATATTGAAATTAAGTTAAATACGTAGGTACCTATAGCTAACAATAACGTATTTATAATAGACTTAAAAAGGATGTTCTGTGATTGAATTAGCTTAGGAGATTTTAGAATTTTTGCGACGCGCTACGCTATGCAGGGGCTTTACAATGTAGGTTCATAGTATACACCGTCTTTCTGTATGTCACAGCCATTTTTCTGTTTACAGCCGTTCCAGGCTCCACCATACCCGATGCCTGGTCAGTACCGCCCGCTAGCATCACAGTACTACCAGTTCCCATACAACCCCATGTTCTACTCTCCACCCGGTCTGCAATACAACCCGTATACGTACCAGCAGCAGCAGCCCTTCCAGCAACAACCCTTCCAGCAAGGGATGTACCAGCAACCATACTTCGCAGGGAGCAGTAGGATGTCTGTGAGTGATGCGTCTTACTCAACTTTCAATCTTACCCTTCCAGACGCAGCAACATTTCCAGAAATTGGGTATTTGACTACTAGTCAAATCAATATTTTTTTTCAAACTTTAAAACGCGCGTTTATTAAGGAATTTTTAAATACTGAATTGTGACGTCATCAAAGCTCCGCACACTTGTTTTAGTTAAATCAATAGTTTAAAATAGTTGTCCAACATATTACTAACAGGGGACGTGGATATTACGTCTTTTGGGAGATGGCCTCTATTAGTAAATAATCACTAAAAATAAATTATTTATGTGACATAGTTGTCGAATACCCAATTATACCAGCCACCATTCTTCGCACAAAGCCGCAGTATCTACCTAGTTGTGAGCCATCCACCCCTGTAGTACAATCCTTTATACCAGCAGCTGCCATTCCAGCAGCCACGACCCTTCTAGTTGGGGGTTCCCTACTTCCCAAGTAGCGGGATGCCTGTGATAATATCTACTTTTACATGCATGCTCTTGAATCAATCGTTCGCGTTGGTTCAAGACTTGAAATAAAAAAATCTGAAGATTCTGTTTTGATTAATAAAATACTATTTTTGCCCACGATGCATTACTTGCAAATTTCGACCATGGAAACCGTCTTTAACTTCATCTTGTCCCTGGCATAAATAGGCCACAGTCCGCTAAAATAGTAGATTGTAAGGATAAGGGAGCAAAATAATATTTGTACGGCGCGGGCGCTTTTTTGAATCCAGAGCGAAGTGAGGGATTCAAAGTACGTCGCACGAGCCAAAAAATTTTGCGCCCGAATGATACACTCTACTTTTAATCATCTTGTATGAAAAAATAAAAGGCGCCTCCAAATTCGAAAAGTGCGCGGCAAAGATAATTGTGGCGCACTTTTTGAAATAAAGAGGGTTAAAAACTCATTTCTGCCCGCTAAAAGTTTCTTATAGAAAACACCACCTTTGGGTGCACTTAAAGGTGAACGAAGTCGTCCTTTTCGAATACATGGGATGAAAAATATTTTCTTAATTATTCCAGCGCGACTTCCACATCCAGCGCGATGACCAGCGCGACCGTCTGGAACTCCTCCAAAACC
The DNA here is from genome assembly GCA_923060345.2 of Erebia aethiops. NCBI lineage: Eukaryota > Metazoa > Arthropoda > Insecta > Lepidoptera > Nymphalidae > Erebia > Erebia aethiops. The sequence goes on along the minus strand of OV281084.1, from coordinate 25,566,636 downwards.
GCTACTCAGCCGGCGGCCGAGTCCGCAACATCACTTGCGTCATGCAGGAGCTCGGCTACGTCGATCACAACATGCAGCCAAACTACGAACAGATCACTCAGCGCATCAGCAACCTTCCAGTTTCTAGTGAATTGAAAGGAGATATCCAGGATGGAATGCAGTTCTGTCAGAAGTTCTCGGTAAGTGTTCATTTCAAGAGTTCAGTCAAGACTGTTGTCCATTGTCAGATTGTGTATGTATTTTCTTTTGTGTGTAGGTTTAAATACAGTTATATGTATGAGTTTATATTTAGTATACTTTATGTAGTATAATAATATGGCATGTTCATCAATATTTTTGCACTTTCCCGCTCATTTTGGTTGCCTCAAGGAGATCAGTGATCACTTTTAGTGATAAGACTTTCCTTGCGCACGCGTTGTTGACTGTTTTTAACCGCCTTCTAAAAAAGGAGGAGGTTTTCAATTCGCCGCGTATTTTTTTTTGGAATTTTGGAAGAATTTATCAACCAATCAATAAGATAGATACGCATTCTTAATTTATCAATTAACAATTTATCTATCTATTGTGTGTATAATGGTCACTCTGGATGAGACTATGTTCTAGGTATTGGATAGAATCAGGCGTTTAGGATAGGCGATTTAGTTACTAAATAAATACCTAATATTGTTTCAGCAATGTGTGCCGGACATCAAAAGAGACATGGCACCGCTGTCACAGGAACTGATCAAACCGATGTTCTTCTTCCGTTGTTATAAGGTAAATTGAAAACATAATATTATGGCTCATAATGGCGTCAGGATGGCTGGACCACGTTATTTTTTCTATGGGCTGGACCATGAGAGATTTTGAAACATTGAGTAATCACATGATTTTTAATACCTATTTGCTACTATATATACTACTATTCGATATGTACCTAAAATCAAATAATTGGTACCTCGCAAAAGAGAGAAATTATATAAAGCGGGCCATTCTGACCTCAGAACTATATCTTTTAGATACCTGATTTGTGATCCCCACTCGGCACCAAATACCTTACTGACTTTTGAAGTAGGTAGATATGTGTAAAATACCCGGGGTCACAGCTGAAAATCAGCGCCTTGCTTTGTATGCATTTTTAACATAAATGACACAAGGCAAACGCTTAGCTGTACACCCTTTCTGGGTGGTATCTCAGACGAAGTGTTACATTTGTATCTAGTTTTGTCTGTTACACCACTGGTGAATAAACTGTTTTTTTTTATGAATAGTCTTTTTCCAGTGTTCCAACCTCTCCATAAAATTAAAATCGCTTTATGCGAAGTGCGTTTGAAAATGATTTTGGGAGAGGTAGATAAATTATTGATATTACATGCACGAGAAAGTCAAAAATTCCATACGAATTTTTGGCTGCATAAATAAAACATAAAGTAGCCACTGGCGTGCATAGGTTTTGAAGCTAGGGTAGGCATTGGTTAGTCTGAAACTCAGAATGTACTAGCTGTTTTGATAAATGAGCAATTGACATATTGCCATATGGGTAAGCAATGCTTTTAAGCCTCTATAAACTGCACGCCACTGGACCATGTAACTTCCTCCTCTTGTTTTTCAGTTTAGGATGGTTATGTTATTTTCTGTTAATAATAAAAATAATGTATTCGACAGCACAAGAAATTAGAAGCATGCATAATGAAGGACATCCGCGAAAGGTTCACATCCGAGGATGAACTGGACACAGAAGGAGATTTCAGGTAAGATTTTTCGTGGTATGACCTGCTTTGAAACCGATAGCTAATAAATAGGTCCCTGCAAGAATCTACAAGTACTTAGTAAGTAAGAAAGAAAAATATTTGAACACGATATTTTGTCTCTTATGCCAGCAACACAAGTCTCCATAAAGATAATGTTCTCATCTAGACACCTAACGACTTACGTTTTCTGGTGCATTAGGAGTAGCCCAAACGAATACCTATAGATTCTGCGGGATAAGTGTCTCTTCCACATAAATATTAGAGCATAGATCTTAGTCGGCTACTCTGGTTTTTCTACGGATATCTTCTTTTTTGATATGTCACTCAAGGCTCTCTCGATGGTGCGTTGACGTAAATCAGACTGCTGCAGAATGCCGCATTGCCGTTCGCGTGAAGTTCATCCGATTGAGTTGAAATTTTATACAGCTGTTTTCGGCACTTGCGTGTAGGTTTCTGATAGGATAATCTAAGTACAACAGTTGCCCGTCTTTACAGTAGAATATGCTAGCCATATAGTATTATAGTAAACTATAATCTGAATTTTAACTTGTTCAGGTCACTCTCAAGATCAGCCAGATCAATCAAGGATGATCCGCTAGTCGACCCGCGACTTGAGGCCCTGGACGAGATGGCTGCATACATGTTCGACTACCTCAGCGGTGGAAGCAGTCTAGATTTCGATCTATACTTGTAATTTCTTTGGCTAAATGTACAAAATAGCATTAGATACAGATGCACTGCATTTGGGGTAGGCAGTTCAGTTGCTGCAGTGCAGTAGGTGTGAACTGGGTTTAAGGCCAGGGTAAGCATTTAGGTGAAAACCTATTACTGACAGGTCATAAAGATAAAGTGATCGCACGCAGATTGACTGGGCGTGCTTCTGCGTGCCGTGGCTTGTAAGTTTTTCCAAAATGATTACGTCATTTAAGATTTGATTGGTATCCTTATGACATCTCCGCTCATCTCCGCTAAGTGGATATCGGGCCATAGGCCATGCAGCGTATGGTCACCCCAGAAAGAGCAAAAACGCCTCTTTTACTCGGAATCCGGACCCATAAACGTACGTAAATACGGTATATATAGTTTTGTCATTGATTGGTATCTAGTTTTGAAGGAAACCTTTGTTTTATAAAACTGCGAAATGCACACTGTAAGATTGATTAAGATATTTTTATAATTAGAACTTAAAATTATGCTTAAATAGGGTAAAGAAGCCAATTTCCGATGCTCAAATAGTTTAAACTTATTATAATTGTCAACGAAAGTATAAATTATTATAGATATGAAATATATTAATAATATTATGTTCAAATAATGCGAATAAATGTAAAAGAATACTTTTCCATATTCTGTCAATTTTAATTGTTAAATATTGTGCCTACTTAATAATGTGGTTATGGGAATATGGAGTAAAATCTAAGGAAAGTTTGCTATAATTATATTACAATTTCATCTTTGAAAGAGATAATTAAATATTAACATGATGTGTATGAGTACAATATAATTCATAGCAAACATGCGTTTTTGTCCAAAAAGCCTTTTGATAAAAATATGCTTTTTCGACGACAACTGTTTTATAACAAAATTATTTCATATCGTATTTCATAATAATCCCTTTGAGATTAATTTGCATTTATTAGAGATTTAAGAAAATATAAAATTTAAGAATAGCAATAGGTAAGCTTTTAAAAAGGTTTAAGTATGAATAAAGAATAACTCTAAAAATAATGGTTTTATTTTTAAAATACAATATATTATGTCCTGGCTTGTGACAGTGGGCAGGTCATATCTGTCACTGGACAGACAGCTGATGGAGCAGACGTGTTCTGGGTTGGAGATCACGTGTTGGTAAGCACAGTGTAGGACAATCTTTAGTTTATTGCCGTCTAGTCTAGTAGGTAGTCCGAAGGAGGCTTGGATGAGAAGGGTCCTACCGTAGGTCATGTTTCGTGGTGTGCTTCCGAAAAGGCCTATGTCTAGTAGGTACTACACAGTGAACGTATACAGAATATTATTTTTATTTTTATCTAACATTCATGATTTTATGATGATTGCAATTGACGATATATATAGTACCTAGACGATGATTAACACCATAATCATCGTCTACTGGTATATATCGTCAATGTTGATATCACATGGGATACATTATTTTCTATCCTTCAACATGATTCACTAAACAGTTTTTTTAAGCAATCTACTATTTTCAGAGATTAACCTAACTGGTTATATTTGTATATAGTGAATAGTTCTAGCGCAATCAACTCAATTAATTCAATTCAATTCAATTCCCAGATGATGCCTTTTAGGTATGTCACAGCGGCACAGGTTGTTTAATCAACTCTATCATCATATTAATCATTCAATAATGACGTTCCCTCACCGTCAACATAAAAATTATACACTATTTTACACGATATTCTTAGAATCTTTTATGAAACAGTAAGTACAAGCGAACTGTCGTGTAAATATTACATGCAGACAGAAGGTCGCGTGCTTGCATTGCAAAGGGCACAAAAGGTGAGTGTCCATCAACAGTGACATGCCATGGCCCACGAAACAGTATGCTCATGTCAATATAATATTTATTATTTTTTAGTGGCCTTTTATTAAAAGTTTGAGAATATTGCTTTACTTTTGCTCAATCACAATCGTTACGGTAAACTAAATTGGCTAATGCCTAATAGATCCCAAAAATTTATTAGTCGAAGCCTATGTATAGTTATACCTGATTCAAGATAATTCGTTCAATAAATTATTATTAAATTACAACAATAAATACCATTACAATATAATTATTATTGTTATTCGTACCTATTTGATTTGATTCATACATATACATACATAAATACCAAATATTAGATATATATAGAACGATAATGGTTGCAATAGTATGAACTGATGCGCAACCACTAACGCCTTCCTCACAGAATAAGTACCATTGATGTAGAATTTTAGTAGCTCATTATAATTAAATGACCGACACAGAATAACATTAACAATTATTTTATTTTACAATAATAATATAAGTATACAAGGGAGAATATAAGTAAGAACATTATCATCATAGTAACAAAAATAGCAATAACAAAGGTGTGTGTGTGTGTGTGTGTGTGTGTGTGTGTGTGTGTGTGTGTGTGTGTGTGTGTGTGTGTGTGTGTGTGTGTGTGCGAGTGAGAGAGAGAGAGTGAGTGTGAGAGTTACCTACTTAATAACCCCCGTGATTAAACTATACCGATTATTTACTAGAATTCTGTGGAAATCAATACAAAGTCAAAATTCCAAATATGTAGGTACGTACCTATTACTTTTGTAGTCATCCAGCGAAAACCATAGATATATTCCATTATATCGGCCTACATACCTACTATCCATAGATTTATTCTTAACCCAAGAATTAATCTATGATACTATCATGTCGCTTTCTTATGTAACCACTGCGGAGAGCAAAAAGTAAATAAAAATTAAAATACGAATCCTCACCACAGGATATGACATTTGTGTATTTTTTTAACATTGCAAAAAGAGTCTTTAGTTCGTGAAATCTAAAACCCTTTTGTGGTCCTTCGGTTCGGAGAAAGGCCGATTTTTTTCAAACGATCTCATGATATAAAAAACCTTACATTATGCCTGTTTGTTCGGACAGCTCCTACAAAACTTTCACCGGGGCTTTTATAGAGCAATTTTTTTCTCTGGGAGCGAATTTTTACCTGTGGAATTCTTAAATATTTATGTAAAGAGGTAGCGCAGAAATATGGAGCAGATTTGCTTTTGCAACAATAATTGTGCGACACTGGGTTTTATTGCTTTGTTTTTCTTTTGAAAACAAAATTGGTTATAGAACAGTCCCTTATTGTAATTAGTAAAACTCATCATGCCATAAAAATAACCGTTAGTTAATGATTTAATTTATGAGCTTTGCAATGGTAAGGGGTACCTAACCCTATTATTATTATTTTAGAAACTAAAAGATTAAATGAGAGAATAAAATATTAAAATAGTAAAGTTTATATTTTACATTCTAAAGTGTGACTATCTTTCTGTCTACTGCACTAACAGCCTACGTCTATTATTTTAACCATCGATATATATGTAAGTACTAGATGGGCTTTTTCATGGAAAAAAGTCGGGCGTCCGACTTTGAGAGCGCGTTCCTAACCTGTCATAAGCAAGTCTTTGTCCCCGTCGTAGCATCGTCACGGTCGTTCGTCGTGTAGATAATTAATTGTTATTATATATTATGTTAATATCTAAAGTCTTATTAGTTTGGCAGTGTATAATTTTTATTTTAAGGTAAGTGTTTCAATTCACAACTATACATTTCCAAAAAAAACGTTTTTTAATCTTCCTATTTAATATTTTTATCCATTACGCAATCATTTAATTTCCGCGGCAAACTGTATGATATTTTTTTTTTACTAACTGGCCTTACGGCTTCTATGACTATGACCTATGTTAACTATGAACGAGTCATACGTTTTCAAGCTGTAATTCGCGATGGCGCATATATTGCAAGCAAGTTCCCACTTTTCAGACTAGATGGCGTTGTAAAATATACCCACATTATTTGTTTGACAGGGTCCGTCTATGTAAGGGAGGTCGTTGATTTCAACCGATTTTGATCAAATTTGGTATAGAGATAGGTCGTATCCTGGGAAAGGATATAGGCTATTTTTATCCCGGAATATTACGCAGTGCCCTTCGGAAAACATCACCTACGCGGATGAAGTCGAGGGCATCATCTAGTACTTAACAATATTATAAAAACTATTTTAGACCAATTTTTTCCACAATAAATCACGTAGTTCCAAAGTTAAGGTTCACCCTTTTATATTTCCAAATGGTACCAAATCGATATTGGCATTTCTGTTGTAACACATGTGTATGTGGCAGATGCGTTCGCAAATAAACACTTATCGACAAAAGAATAGTTATGTACGAGTACATTCGTTATGCACTCAACCCATTCAAAACGCACCTTTTACTGATTTTAGGGTAAATCGCATCGACATATATTGTACCTTGGTAAAACGTCATACTTGTGTCAAGGCTTTTACATTAATTTTTACACGCCTTTAATCAATAAAAAATAACGCTATACTTACCTTGTAAAAATAAACTAAAAGTTTGCTACACTGATTTATTATTACAGAATATGTACAAGTAATAATATCTCTGATAATTATTTGAAACTAGATGATGCCCGTGACTTCGTCCACGTGGAATAAGTTTTTTGATTCCCGCGGGAAATCTTGAATTTTCCGGATATAAAGTAGACTATGTCATTTTCCGGGATACAACCCAGCACTGTACCAAATTTCATCAAAATTGGTTGAACTGATGGGCCGTAAAAGCGTAGCAGACAGACAGCCGGACATACAGATATACTTTCGCATTTATACTATTAAGTATGGATCCACGCACTCTTTTAAAAGTATAAAGGGGCCACAACTTTAGGATTGGAACCAATACTTAATCTATGAAATGGGCCTAGTATTTTGTCTAGATAAAAACTAAACGAAATAAATATGCACCGAATTGAGAATCTACTCCTATTTGAAGTCCGATAATAACTAAGTACTATAATTTAAATGAAAAATCTTCGATAAATAACATAGCACAACCATAGTTTTGTATGTAGGTATCGTAAAACTGTGGCACAATCATAATATGCTATAATTACATCGATTATTTATTTTAATTTTTAGTCTGTTTTAGGCACTATGCCCTTTGTTTGAAGGATGATTCATAATGTGACTAATTTTCTAAAGTATTTTAACATCAAATATTATTTATTTTATTTTATTTTATTTTAAATTTCCTGTTCCAAGGGCGACTACTAGTACCCTTACCCTACGCTAAAATAGAGCACCTTTTCACAGTAAATAGAAGAGAAAGATCCTTGTCAAATAATCGCCTGCGCAAGTGTTTTGTGAAACAACAATAGGATACGCAAAACCCTTGGATGATTGAAAAGGATTGTCGCAAAATATAATAATATGCGCCTAAGCTGAGATTGTTATACGAGTATTTATGGTGAATTGCGAAGGACATCCTGCAAGGTGTATATCGTGTGATTTAACTGAATAACTCATCATCATCATCATCATTACAGCCTATTAACGTCCCACTGCTGGGCACAGGCCTCCACTCTCATAGGAGAGAGGGAAATAGAGCTTAGACCCACCACGCTGCTCCAATGCGGGTTGGCGGGCTTTAACGACTATTATCATGTTAAATAATAACATAATTATCATGTTAAATAATAACTCATGCAATAACAATGATAATTAAGTGAAGCTTGAAAACTCACTTCGTCTTGAAGTTTCAAATTTCAAAGTATTCAATTTTCTTAAGCTTAAAATATAGATAGATATACTTAAAGACAACTTCAGATGTTCCTACAGATGATTTCGTGATTGAGTTCGTGTTGATGAAGTCACAAGTAGGTACTCAATGTCCTACTCCAGTGGTCTATATTTTGAGACGCATTACTGTTAAACAAAAATGTATGTTTTTCCAATTTTCTTTTATCGTCATCGCAGTAAAGCGAAGAAGAAAATAAAAATCATTTTAGGTACATAGTAAACTTGTAGGGCATTTACCTAAGGGTTCTGTGATAGTAGGTATGTGAGACAAAGTTTAAAAAAAAGTTATTTTTAAGACTCGTACCTGCCTACTACCTATACCTACTATTTTAAATCTAATTCCCGGTCTCGGAAACCACAAAACTTTAACATTTCTGTGCGAACTACAAGTTACTCACTTCTTTACGAAATACACCTTAACCCTGTACGTTTAGAGTATATGTTCCTGTATATTGTCATTAAGTGCCGGAATACACGACAAAAGTGTGAACCGTATCTAAGATGTAGCTCTTGAAAGTGTGAAATCCTGTTCCATGTGACAAAAAGTTTAAACTTTCTATGTTACAGCTAAAATGCTACTAAATGAACCTCACATTCCCTTAATCGTATCTATGAAATGTCTAGGAGGTACATTTCATAATTGAAAAAGATTTATCTTTAACTTTAGGTATTTAGATAGAGGTTCTCATAGATCAATCAAAACAAAGTTTATTTGAATCTAAGCAATCTTAGTATTTATCGTGCGTGAAATCTTCGAGAAACGCGTGAGGAACGCATTTTGTCCATGCAACTGCAGCGCTGGCGTTTTACAGCTTTTTAGCGAAATTGTAAATATCGCACTTCGCAGTAAGACGTTGATGTGTTTGTAGAAACAAAAAAATTGTATGTACGACTAATAGGCCGCGTATCTTTTTACGCATTCGCACAAACTAGCACGTCTTGACAAAACGTCGCTCCACTCCGACACGGACGTTTTGTGCAGACGCCTTCACACACAAATACACGCGTATTTCCGCTCTAAGTCGATGAAAGTAAAATGGACTTTACTCAAATTACGTCTTTTTCTTATATGCTAAGCGCTTGGCTGCAATCAGACTTGCTGGCAAGTAGTGATGCAGCCTAAGGCGGAGCGCGCTTGACAAGATGCTTATTCACTCTTAATTTAAAGATACCAATATTATAATAATGTAATGAATGAATGAATAGTTGGAATCTAGACATTTTGTAATAAGTCTACACCCACAATGTTGCCGTAACGGCCACGTGCGGCTAACACAGGTGGCGCGGCTAATGAGCCGGGGTCCCGTGGGACTCGAACCCTGAACCGCGAGGCATTTCCGCAGATCGCCACTCATCATCGGGGGTATCCGAGTGTCATTTACCATTGTCAAAACTCAAGGCGTATGAGAACCTATTATTTTATCTACAGTGCCATCTGTTTCGAAACATTATGCTTGAGGATTTTTTCTACTAGGTTTTTGAGAAGTTAGTTATGAATATGATGTTATAATGTAATGAAGCGGTGATACAAGTGTATGTAAGTACATAGCCTTGGCCTTAAAAAAAACATTTATTATTTTGGGCCCGTAATAATAATCATCTCAGCTCAGAACAGAATCTGAAAGTATTCGGTCTGTCTATGCTTGAGACCCGGTCTTAAAATCATAGATTGTTGTCGATTCATTGATACGGGTTAAACATCACTTGCTTCAACGGTGAAGGAAACCATCGTGAGAAAATCTGCACACCTGAGAGTTCTCCATAGTGTTCTCAAACTGCCAAACCGCATCTGACCAGCGTGGTGGACTATCGCATTTAATTCTGAGTGAAGACTCGTAACCAGTTTGTGGGCTGGCGATGGATTATATTATTATGTACTTGAGCTGCAATAATAATTATAATAATTGATAAGTTATGATAACAGAACTAACTCGCTACCTACCCTGAAAAAAATATTGAAAAGGATTTACTTAGGTCAGGTACAGGTAAGTACCTATTTTGTTCTACGATAATGCTCAACGGACAAAAATTTTGAGTCTTGCTGACAGAAAGTCCGCGCCCGCAACAGCGCAGATTAGCCCGACACGACGAAACGTATTTCTCATACGAAGCCGAAGTTCCGCACGGAGATTTTGCCCGGTCCTGCCAGTAGTATGTTTTTGCCCTTAAGGCTGGAAAAGCTAATGTTAAATTGAATAAAAAGTTAAAGTGCTACGACGTAGATCACGCGTAGCACGCCAAAACGCTGCGAATAAAAAAGCGTTTTATAAAGTTCTCACCCACAGAACATTAGGTTTACTACTCGGTGTTCTTACCCAAATCTTATCCTATCCACCGAATTAGTTACCTACAGGCATTCCTTGTTTTCTACAGACAGATATATAAAATTCTTGGGAAACAAGTACAATCTTTAGGTAATATTTAGGTATATGGGCAACTAATATAAACTTTTGTACAGCTTATTTTTTTGAAACAGCCTCTTCGAAAACAAAGTGTAGTATCATTAGATATACTTATTAGGTAACTAATATAAACTTTGGTAGGGCTTATTGTTTTACAACAGCCATAAAACCTGTAGTTTATAGCTTACGGATACTGCAGAATCTCTGGGTTCTTGAAGCGTTCTCGGAAGTGTTTCAGCAACATGTACTGTAACATAACATCTCGCATAGTGTTATTATAGTTTTGGGAATACGCCAAGTGGTATACCGACCCTGACTTATTTGACCCCGGGGATGTGATCCGGAACTCGATATTAAAAACTATGGCGTGATTTATGTGTGTGATTTTCAAAGAATGTTGCGTATTTTTTGTTTAAGTTCTATGTAACTGGATTTAAGTTGTTGTTAAAAATATATAGGTAATACGGAAATAGGGTTCGTGTAGGTACTTATTAGAGTATGACTTTTCTATAAATAATTTAGGTAGGTTAATATTAATATTGCATGTTATTATTTACTTGTAAAAGTTTATTTGAATAAAAATCATTTTGAATTTGAATTTGACTAGATTCCGCCCGTGGTTTCCCTCCGAATTTCGTAAAATCTGCCATAATTCCTTGGTTAACTTAACAATGGAACCTCAGTGCTAAATTTCAGCTTTCTAGGACTATCGATTTAAGCTGGGCGTTTATGAGTCAGTGAGTGAGTGATTCAGAACTTTTAGCTTTAAGTTCGCATATGTAGGTATCGTAGATAATAAAACTTTAATCTGTGGTATACAAAACCACATATTGTGGTTTTAGTTGCCAGTTGCCAGTGCGCTGACATGGTGCAATTCAATGTTATAGGCATATAGACTTAAGTATTATATTTAATTGGTTAAACATATTATGCTATAGGTTGCTAAAGGTTGGATATAAAGGTCTATATTTTTATTGCAATGCTAAGGTACATGCGTGAAAAGAAGGAGAATTGAGAGCATAATAATTACTTTAGATCAGCTGTTTGTCTGAGATTTATTTGTTTCATTTGTGTAATACAATAATTTAGTTATGTCAAAAGTAAGTCCAAACTCCCAACTGTTTTCTGTTACGGTTCGGTAAGGTAACTTAGAACATTATCTCTTGCAGAAAACAGCTTTCAGAGAACTTAAACTAAACTAATTAATTATCTGTTTCTAAACTAACAACAAATACTCAATACTCACTCATATATTATCAATTACGAGCCCTCAAAAATAGAAGAAACAGACGTTTTTGATTTTGCTAATCCTCAATAACAGCATGTCCAATTAAATAATCCGTAAAAACTCCAAAGAACTTTGAAACCCGATATTCGCCGAAACGACGTTAGAAATGCGGTGACAAAAAGGCCCAGTCGACGCCTCCTACCGACCAGAAACGCCAGAAAGAACATTCTCGATGATTTATGAAGCAAATTAACGAGAATATATCCTCATTCCTGAGCATCATTTCCTGCTAGAGCGAACTTGCGACTGATCTGAAAAAAATGGACGGGGAAAAATGCAAAACCGCAAAAGAAATTCGTGTAAAAACACATTTCAGTTTGGATTTCAAAACAAATCTCCCTATTTGGAATCGTAACAAACAATGTGGTAATACCAACGACTTATGCACTTATTTATATAGGCAATAAAATGCATTCACAAGCAAAAAATTTTCATTTTGGAACTGAACAATTTTATTACAACGGATTTTCCTATAAATTATCCATCTTTCCACTTTTCAGTTAGCATCAAGCTTCGTGAATGTGACAGTCTTCTATCAGATAGTCCGATGACGTCCACTCAGTATTATCATATGCTGAGTGGACGTCATCCTTGATCCAAGATCCTTGCAATCCTGGGTTGACACGACTACGATGACGATGAAAATGTTGGCTAATCCACATTTTCGTCGGAAAAATAAATAAATATAAATGCGAAACTGAGTTTGTTGATTCGTCTGCCAATCACGCCATAGTAGCGACGGATTCAACGTAATTTTTTACCTGGAGACTGTCATGGTCTACTTTTTATCTGGAAAAATGTAAGAGTTCCCGTGGGATTTTTAAAAACTAAATTCACATAGGTATCAGCTCCTTCACCATAAAATCAATTTTTATTTCACTTTATATTTTTGCCGCGGAATTAATATGCTGCGTAGATCCTACCGACCGCTACAGCGTCACCGGTCGGTTGAGCGAGCGCCAGGCCGTAAGCGTCTCTGAGATACTGGGTGTAAGGGCTCGAAGATTTCGGGGGGAAACATCATAAGGGCGCCTCCTGTGAGGCTCGGACTTCGCCTCAGAATGATGTTGGGATGGTTTGGACTAACTCATAATATGTTCCAAAAAACGGAACAGCTAATTTATGCATAGAAAACCCATTAAACACACAGAACTGCCACGCAAAGGATCGTTGGCTGAACATCCGCATGCCGTTCGGCTCGTGTTACAATATTTTTTATCTGTGACAAAAAAACAAATAAAAAGTTGGCTTCCATGCGGAGAAACAAGTGCCGCGACCGAACTCGGTGTTGGTTCCGCCTTGTAGAATTTTTACCAAAGAGTTTTATTATAGATGTGTCATTTGCTGTATCCATTCTGATATTATAAATGCGAAACTGTGTCTGCCTGTCTTCTTCACTTTCCCGGAATATCAAAGAGTTCCTATTGGATCGTTCAAAAACCTTAATCCACGCAAACGAAGTCACGGGAATCATCTTAATTGTTAATGATTTTAACCAGGAGTTGCTCACGACTGTGCCTAAAAACTGTCATCCCTGCCGTACCACAGTTGCAATAGCTTAATAAGTCATACCTTGAATATACTCTTTTACCTCTCTTGTTCTTAACAAGTTCAGTTGTTACGCTAATTGAATCAAATGAACACATTTTTCTGAAATATTTTTAGTAGGTATCTGTACAATTATTGCTGTCTTGATAATTGCTTTAGTTTCTAATTTGATTCAATGTATTGACATCCTGAAATACTCTACTTCACTTCCACGGGTGGTAGCACTAACTTTCTGTGAATACCATGTGTAATGAAGAAAAAAATACTTAAATTTATCTTACTAATATTATTAATTCGAAATAAGTGTGCCTGAATGTTTTCTTCTGAGACCGATTTTATTAGCAAATTTTGATGCAGCTCTGATCCAGGAGATGGTCTTAGACATAAAAGCATTTCCTAGGAAATCCATAGTTTCCATGGGATTTTAAAAACCTAAATCTTCAAGGAGGACATCCCGAACAAAGTACAAATATATACATACTGTCACATCTTCACACAATATACCTACTGATCTATGAGCAAGCTCGCGTCATTCATTAGACGGGTCGTTCGTCTTCATTGCATGTGACGGAGATAGTTTAGTGTTTAAATTAATGCTCCCAACGAACTTTAAAAACCTATAACTGTCTTATTTATATTCGAACAAAAAGTAATGATGGAACTTTTAAAGCATTGAAAGTTTGGGAGCTGAAAACCCCTTTAAAGTAGCTAGGTATTTCTTGCGGTGAAGTTACATTACATTAGAACTATTGTAATATGTTGGCGTAAAATCAACTCACCTTCTAAAGTCAGATATTGAAATATAGAAATCGGTCTCTGATCATACATCTAGAGTTTAATAATTCTTAGTCTGATATTATGAAAACTCTTAGTTCCAAATAATTATTTACTGAATGAACAATAATAATTGCTAACTCTCACACATACACACACACTCACAGTGGCGCCCAAACACGATAAACTTGTGAACACCGCAAGTCATCTTCTTGTCTTCGACTCACCCTTGTCAGTCACGCTGAGACTGTAGGCTTCCTCAAGCTTTCGTCAAAAGCGCTAACAAATACCTTAGATAAATGCATATTTAAAAAAAGTAGGTAAGAAAGAAAAACAATTACCTAGTATCTAATTATTAGCAGTAGGTATACAATATTTAGATTTTTAAAATAATCGAATAGTCAAAGATTTATTAATGCGAATAATTGACTAATTTATTTGAAAAACTTATTACTGTTTGTTGCAAGGACCTTCATTTAAAGAAACAAACTTTTTTACAGATAAATTATTGAGTATATCAAGATTTATAAAACTAGGTCGATGGAACAAAATAATTCCATTTTCAGACGATTTGATATTTCCGATTTGTATAGAGAATTAGAGATACGAGATCAACTAATGCCCGCATAATATCTCAGTCAACTGACCATCCGAATATCATGTAACACACTTTCTTAAACAACAAAAAATACAGCTGCGAGCTATTAAGCAAAAATGTCCCCCATTCGAGACATCTTTTTAACAAAGGCCCTCAAAATGACCAGAAAAAGTTCACTCTTTTAACACAAAGCGGGGGTGGACGATCGATGATCGTTTAGTTCAGGATATTTTCTTTAAAAAAAGCAATGGTTAAAATAATTGTAGATTGTGTAGAGTAGATTTATGTGCAGTAGCCTTTGTGGTCCGTTATAGGTGTCCGGTTGCAGATGTTTTGTGAGAAATGCTTTTGTTGTGCGTGTTTTGTGCCGAATCGGCTGTGTAGGTGAGAGCTTATGATTGTGGCCGATTAATTTGTTCCGTTTCTTAAGAGTTCGTTAATAAATTACACTGCTTTATAATAAACTAGCTGATGCCCGCGACTTCATCCGCGTGGTTTAAGTTTTTTGATTCCCGCAAGAACTACTTAATTTTCCGGGATAAAAAGTAGCCTATGTCACTCTCCAGGTCCTCAACTATACCCATGCCAAAAATCACGTCGATCCCTTGCTCCGTTGCGGCGTGATTGAAGGACAAACCAACAAACAAACTGACTTTCGCATTTATAATATTAGTATGATATTAGTATGAAGTATGATGTTTTATTAACTACATAATATATTGAACTGGACGATGAATCTCCATAATTTTCCGGGATAGAATGCCTATCCCCCCCGTAATGCCCCGTAATACAAACTATCTCTGTACTTTTCATCAAAATCGTTTGAAAAGATGGGCCATGAAAGCGTAGCCGACAGACTTTCGCATTCATAATATTGGTATGGAATATGAATATTATTTTGTAGCTAAGATAACTACAATATAATATATGGCATAAAAAGTTATAAAAATCTTTATTTCAGGGGGGCTCTCATCGAAGCGAATGCGAAGTAAAATATTTTTTATAGCGTTACATACTCGTAGAGTTGCGGTATATCATTTTAAATGTAATTAGGAATAGAGTCCAAAAATATATTTTTTCCCCTAAAATTGACGAAAGTTGAAAGTTGAAATTTCAAAGTGGAGATTTTCTAACGTCCAAAGTTGACCTCAGAATTCTCAATTTTCTGAAAGGCTGAGCCTGAAACTTGACCAATTATTTGAATTATATCCTGTACTTGAACAACAAATACTAAAATTAGATAAATATTGTATGGAAACGAAATTATTTAATTTTTGATGAGCTTCACTATTTTTAACAGAACCTGACAATGATGTCAATAGATGGCGCTTTGTAAAAGTTTATTCGTTTGTGCTTACAAATAATAGACGTTAGCACCATCTTACGTGGAATAAAAAATAGTCTACTGCAGATAGTACATACTGATGTCTATGAACGTAAAGATGAGCGCGCACTATATAGTTAAGAACTATCTTATGGATACCGCGAGGTCTCAGTTCGGGGCGAACCACTAGTGAAGGTAAATACTATTTAACGTCTTTATCAAAGAAAATAGGCAAGCACTTATGTTTGTCAGAAGAAGAAAAAGGAAGCTGGCCTTGACTGAAGCTATTCATAGGTAGTGAAATATATCTAAATTACTAATAGGCAAGTGTAATTAGTTAGTATATTCGAACAGATACCTAGACTTTAGAAAAGTCGTTACTTTTTTTCCCATCGGCCTTGGCTAATAAATAAGCACATAGTAAAACAAACAAAACCATCAAAAGACATTTGTCACGTTTTTAGTCACATTGTTCTGGGTGGTCAGTAATTAAGTGACCAAGCGAGATACCGCTGAGCCACCTCGGAGGCGATCTGATAAAATCTATTTGCCACCTTTAAGAATTTCGAAATTACTACCTACTTTGACAGATAAAGATTAATGGAGCAAAACAATGATTCTTTTTTTTATATTGGTGTAAAAGTTTACTATTTAATTGTGACTATTATTGTTAGAAGACCATCAGTTTTTACGCATATAATATATATGATTTTCTGATGGTATATATAAAGACGATCAGAAATGTTCCAGACGAGTATGAAAAATATATAGGTTTTTCCATCATCTTAGTTTTGGTGGGACAGCAATCAATAAAATGATAAGCTATGAAATTATAGCAATCAATATCATATTATCGTGCTTGGGTGGGCTTTAGACATAGGTACATCCTTTCTGCACATCCCGGCACTGTTTACCTATGCCACAGAATACGTAATAGTACAATTATTTGAATTGAGAACCTAATTACTTCTTACTTAAATTGTGTATGTCTGTGAAGTGTTATAAATTCTAACAAGAGCTATATTTAGATACACAGCTATTCTATTTTCCTTTCTTATTTCTTTCAACAGTATGATCAGATATTCGTCTCGATTTGATGAGACCTATAGAGTCTATAAATTATAATTATACACAAGCGACCGCCTGATTTGTGTAAGCATAATTCCAGAAGTGGGTGAATAATTAAAATTACTTTTAAAATATGTTTGTACTCTCTTTAAAACGTGCACGAATAAATGGTTAAACGTGTAGCGGTTTCACGAGAGATTTAATGTAAACAGTTAATTATAAAAACTTGGCCAAAGCAATAAATTAATCATCTGATCAGGCTGCAGTTGCTACTGCTGAGCTCTATAACAAATTGCGATCTAAACACAAAAGTATTCAATAATCGCTGAGTCTGCCGGCAACAGACTAACCCAACAAAATCAAAATACTCGTATTTATGCAAATTAATCCAATATGGCGTATCCCCGCCAACAAACTGACCGAATGAATTACATCGAATGAGTCAAATATCAACTTAATTAAATCTTCGTCAATAAACAAATACACAATCTTTTATATTTTCTAAAAATTCAACTTTAATTTAAAAGCAAAGCTGACATTTGCTCTTGTGGGAATTTAAAACCTCCAGCCTTATTCCTAAATTATAAAAGGAACATCTGTGCAAAATTTCAGTTTTGAAGGTCCAAGGCCAAGGTATTGGTGAGTACTTAATTCACGACTATTCTCTTCATATAATAATTGTACATAAGAGATGTACAATTATTAGAATATGAAGAGATGTGCAGAATTCGCCAACTCCGAGTAACGTTTAATTTATTCGTAGAAGAAAAGTTATTCGCAGTAAGTTAAATCAGCACTAAATCTGCAGCACTGAGCATCAAAACTAAGAGACCAATTTTTGACCCCACAAATAAGTATTTCCGAACAATGGCAAAACAAAATCCACTTGTGACTCGTTATCGACAGCGTTATCTAGAATCTGTATTTTATTTAATCCCCTCCCTTCCTTTATAATTATAGATAGTAATTTGTTATCGAAAACGCAAATCACACATCAATAATTGTAAATAACGATCGACAAGTTTACCCCCATAATATTTTATTATTTAATTAATTTTGTACCCGCATTTTGTCTCTACAAAATGAGGAAATTTTTGTAAAAAATTCGTTTGTACTTTCTGTAATAAAAGTTCCTCATTTATACGTAGATCACAAAAAAATTATCAACCACTTCTTTTTGAATACTTAGTACTTACCATCTTAATTATTTACACACAGCTTTCAGCACCGTCCCAATGTCGCCTGCTTATCGGTTTTTTATCGGATATACTTTAGTGAGTGTGCTCAGGAATAACTTTACAACCTTCGCCGTTGTACCACAGAACAGTAAAACAACTGTCAGCGTTGGCGTCCTTATGCGGTCCATGCCCAATCTGCTCGAACAAAACGGTTTTGCTCTTCGTTTCTGATACGAACCGCTAAGGTGGTGAATGCCCATTGAGGGCACATTTTTCCAACCATTCCAAGAGTAAATAGGCATATTCTAGATAAGCGCACTCCAACCTAGACCTCATTGCTTTACATTAGCATGATTGTCGTCGAGCGCGAGCCTATAAATACTGCAATAAAAAAATGCATTCCTTCTTTTGCTGACGCTGAGGGAACGTTTTCTAAGATCTAACTTCCTAGGGTAGAAGACAGCTTGTATTGGAGTACAGTACCGGGAGAATCGACAGTTAAATCCTAAAAACTCTTTCTTTTGGTAATCAGATATGAAAGGAATAGGTATGTGGTATTATTGAACTAAACATATAGGAACCAAATAATACCTACGTGTTAGAAACAAGGTAATGTATGAACAGTACATAAAATATAAACTCCACAAAGCGCATGTCTCGCGCGCAAACAGGTGTAGAACCTTTTTTATCTGTAAACTTTTTTCGCACCATATGCCGTGTTATATGCCAGCACGGGGCGTTCGATATTCGAAAAGCCGGCAGCAGCTGAAGAGAGACTCGGAAATAAATAAGAGGCCGTGACACGAGCCGCGCGCCCTCCCCTTTTATAATTATTCCATTTTATTTTTAAATTGTTTTTTCTGCTCCACAAGGATTCCCCTCTTTATGTTCTCCGTTCGAAAACAATGTGTTCCCCCCAACACCTAAGCTAATGGTACGGGAGCGTGTTGTTTTAAATTGGATACGGGTCCATAATAATAAATTGACGGTTTTAACTACGCTTAGAAGAGCGTGAATAATGATAATTAAATTGATCCTTATTTTTGTCTCTTTTGTTGTTCGGGATGTTGACATTTTTCAAAGCAATTTTGTTAATAGAGCCGTTTTTAGATCCAAAATACCACTACTACTATTAATTCTACCCCTTTGATGATTAAATCTAAGTAGATGAGATTAAAAAAAGTGTCCAAGTGTCCATTAAAATATCCACTCACCCATGATATCCTCTAACTCTCAATAATCTAATACTTAATTAAGAAATTGAGTAATTTTTTAATTGGGCAATTTAATTGATTTTCAATTTTTATTATTGTTGGTCCAGGGTCCTGCTACATAACCAAAATAACCCGAAGTCAATACTTTTTCGGCCAGATTTTGTGACTGCGACATATCGGTCTCAAACATAATAAACAATACTTTATCTTCTATTCGATACCTAAACCAAAAATCGAAACAGAAGCAAAGCAAAGCGTGAAGTGTGGTTTTGGAAATTAAAAAGTTTATAAAAACATATGCTTGTATGTATTTTCTTCTTTTAGTGTCCATATCTTGGATGCGAGCAAAGATCGTACGAAATTTCATCAAAATTTATTGAATGGATGGGCCGTGATAAGGTCACACACAGACATAGTTTTGCATTTATAAGGTAATATTACTAGATGATGCCCGCGACTTCGTCCGCGTGGATTAAGTTTTCTTTATTCCCGCGGGAACTCCTTAATTTTCCGGGATATAAAGAGTCCATGTACCAAATTCCATAAAAATCGGTTTGACAGATGGGCCGTGAAAGCATAGCAGACAGACAGAGACACTTTCGCATTTATAATATTAGTATGGAAAGTATGGATAGTATGGATTAGTAATAGTATGGAGCCCATTTTGTGGTATGGAATATGGATACTGCACTGAACCATACGACATTTTCTAACATTCTTTCAAGAACTATCAGATATCACGAAATGCAGTTTGGTGTGTCGAGTACCTATTACGATTGTCATAGCGAATAAGGGCCCAGGACCGGAAAATGTAACTTGAACACAGGTAAACATTACAATATCTAGGAAACCCGATCTGCCACGTGACTAGACCGAAATAGCGCCCGCAGTATGCCGTATATTGACAAATCTTACGGCCTCACTGAACCAACACACGCTGTGTATTATGAAAATCCCAAGTAACACCGTCAATATATCAAGCGAGTCCCCCTGTACAAGGGGAGACGTTCTATTTTTAAATAGTTCCCTACTCATTTTATATTTTTTCCTAGCCCACGTATTTTTATAAACCAACCACTTTTAGATGGTCTCTATTTTTAAATATCACTTCGTTAAAAGGAATAAGGGGGAGGTTATTTTAAAATGGTAAGTTTACAGTAATAACTTGCAGCCGTTCGTATGTGGCGTATGAGCGCGTGCGTTCGATATTTGAATTTGAATGGTGGATCGCGTGCCCGTATAGCACGCGTCTTTAGCTTTTTTACTGGGGGAACCCGGCCAATGAGGTTGGTTTAATTTTGGTATTAAAAAGTAGGGGAGTTTTTTTACAGCTTTTATGTAACTTTTTAGGAGAAGGCGTGTTTTGGTAGGTATATAAAAACCCTGTAAAGTCTACACCCATTTTTTTCAAATAGTACCTTTGTGGACGTACCTTAAAGCTAAAAACTTTTTAAGTCTTCATATTACTAAACTGTGCGACAAAAAATCTTTGCATTAGATTTACTAATAATATCACAAAATATTATCACTAAAATTATTCTTATATATTTTTATAGTAAGTACCTATATTATCGAATCAGAGGTCATTTTATGTATCAGCAATTATTTATATGAGACTGATTTCTTAAGATAATCACTTAAAAGTATTTTCAAGGCGAGATCTAAAAGAGAAAGAAAGAGATTCCCAATTTTCCATGGAAAAATCAAGAAGTCACTTTCCCTCTCGCAGAAAAAATTAAGTAATAAATACTTGACAAACGTAACAATATACAGTCGTGGTCAACTAATTAGGGACACTCTCTAGTTAAACCAAATTATGAATTTATTTTTTATTTTCCAACGAGTCTAAACAATATTCCATATCTCTTACATGTAAGTATAATTAGTCATATAAGTGCCCGATTATACAAACAATAACAACTTCTTAAACAGTAAACCTCTTTACAGTATAGCTGATACATTGTCACAGTGCTATTTGTTCAAAGAATGCTGGCTGGCCATTTAATTAGGGACATTGAGATATTGCGTTCTATTTTCAAAATCTGAATCTCTATTTTTTTTATTTCTTCTCCTATTGTTTCGTGGTGGTTTTGGCGGCAATCTAGATTTTTAATTTAAAGCTTTGAGAATTATTAGAAGTAAAATGGGCAAAAATAAAAGTTGCGATGCAACACTACGAAAAATTATCATGAAGTTTGTCGAGCGTGGTTGGTCATACCGAAGGATAGCAGAATATTTAAATTGTTCAAAAACTATGGTATGCAATGCAGTGCAACATTTCAGGCGCAACATCACAGCTTTAAATGTGCCCAGAAAAAAAAGACCGAGAAAAACAGCTCCGCAAGAAGATAGAATGATATCCAGGTTAGCCAAGAAAGATCCGTTTCTAGGCTCTGTTTTAATTAAACACGAAGTGTTTGGGGCAGACGAAAGAGCCGGTGTATCAGCGAGGACCGTTCGACGACGTCTGGTAGAAGCAGGGTTGTTCGGAAGAGTGGCTCGCAAAGTACCGTTGCAGAAGAAAGAACATAGAAATGCACGTTTGGCGTTTGCACATAAATATGGACATTGGACCTACGCCCAATGGCAACATGTATTGTTCTCTGACGAGACCAAGGTTAATTTCATTTCTTCAGATGGAAGGCAATACGTACGGCGTCCTGTAAAAGCGGAAATGAATCCAAGATTCACAAAAAAGCAGGTGAAACATGGCGGTGGAAACATTAAAATGTGGGGTTCATTTTCTGGACGTGGAGTGGGACCTGTGAGGAAAGTTCAGGGTAACTTAGACCAACATCAATACAAGGCAATATTAGAGGAAACTATGCTTCCCTATGCTGGGGAACATCTCCCTATTATATGGACGTTTCAGCATGATAACGACCCGAAACATACCGCCCGTTCAGTCAAGTCGTTTCTTAACAGTCAGTCGGTATCAGTGCTAGATTGGCCAGCAAATAGCCCGGACCTCAACCCAATCGAGCACCTTTGGCACGAAATCAAGAAAAAAGTTGCCACTTATCGTACCACAACTTTAGATGAACTTTATGAAGCTTTTTGTGAGGCATGGGCAAACATTCCTGTCGAAACATGTCAGAAACTGATAATGTCTATGCCACATCGGTGTCAAGCGGTAATTACTAACAAAGGTTTTGCTACTGGGTACTGATATTACCCGTAGTAAAATGGAGTTGTTAAAAAAATTAAAATACTGCAGAATATTAGTTTTGTTTAACTGTATTTTTCATTTTACTTAACTGTCCTTAATTAAATGTCCAGCTACAGAAGTGTACCTTAAATTGAAGACATGGTTAACCTTTGATAATAAACACTTTTTTCTATTTATTTAATCTTTTATTTACAGCCATTTAGAGCATAATAATCGGACCAAATTATGCAAATAATAGTTTCTGAGAAATCAATAGGGTTTTATATTTATATGTACAAAACCGGTTATTGCAATTCACTATCTTGAATGTACCTAATTAGTTGACCACGACTGTATATAGCAAGAGTGAAATATGGTATCTTGCTAATATTATAAATGTGAAAGTTTGGATGGATGTATGGATGTTTGTTACTCAATCACCAACGGCTGAACGGATCTGGCTGAAATTTGGCACAGAGATAGATTATAGTCTGGAATAGCACATAGGCTACTTTTTATTAAAGTTTTTTTTTTTTTTTTTAAGAAAATTAAAGAGTTCCCGCGGGAACCAAAAAAGTATCGGGCATTCGCTAGTATAGACTATAGATGAACATGAGAATTAATTCTTAATTACAAACATAGACATAGCCAATGTCACTCAGGATAATGTAAGGATTCTAACGATAACCCAAATCTGTTCAGCCGTTTAGAAGTTATAGTGCTATTGCATAATGTAATAAAGTCACATATATGCATGAACCCTGAAAACATTCACACTCATTTTTTTGGGCAGTCGTGTAATAAATAGATCAAATGTCAAGAATACTATACTACTTACCGGCATTTTCTTTCTACCTAACTCAGCATCATTAAAGAGAGCTCTCCCATAAACAATAATACTTGGCTGGCAGTATATCATTTTCCTAATCCCGTTATTTTCCGGGGCAAATAGGTCCACGGATAATTGATTTCCAAATATTAAGTTACGGCTGTATTTGCGAATCTACTACTTAGACGGAATATCCAATTTTGTGTTTGTGCTCAACTGTTTACTAAGCGTTCTGTTTCTGATTGTACTAGATCATCTAGGTCTTGGACTCTTGTGAAGACCGCTTTGTGTAGACAATTATTATAGTGAACTGAAAAGTAAAGTGAAAGTAGATGATGTCCATGCTCCAACACAATATCCTACTCGAAAAGTTAGATAACTGTGGAATCAGAGGCCCACTCTTACAGTGGTGTCAAAATTATATGACTGATAGGACCTATAGAGTCAGAGTAGCTGAAACATTTAGTGACGAAATGTGCGTAACACGGGGAACTGCACAAGGATCCGTTCTAGGGCCCTTGCATTTCATAACCTACGTAAACGACCTTGCAAATATAATAAAAAACTGTGAGATGTTTCAATTCGCTGATGACACATGCCTTATATCCGCACACCATGATATTCACGTAGCTTTGAAACTACTCCAAACCGATTTTGACTCACTAATAAAATGGTCACATGACGTTGGCCTGCCTATAAATGTTGATAAAACCAAAACAATGTACATTAGTTCGAGCCATAATAGACACAACGGTGATATAAATTTGATAGCACATAGCCACCAATGTTTACATGAAAACGGACAGTATAAAATACATCACAATAAGAATTACAACTGCACATTTGTGGAATCAGTAACAAGTCAACGCTACCTAGGATTAATCATTGATGACCGCCTCCAGTGGAAAGACCACATAAATTACGTATGTGACAAATTACGTGCCCTTCTGGCAAAATTAACACTGGTTAAGAATAAGACGCCTTTCTCGACATTATTAATGATGTATAATGCACTAGGTGAATCGATGGTATCATATGGATTGAGCAGCTATGGGCTCACATATAAAACACATATCAATCAGATATACCAGCTCCAGTTGCGACTTCTAAAAACTATTGTACCAAAAAAAATTAAAGAACAACACAGTAACGATTACCACTTATTATTTAAATATTGTAAAGTAATGCCCATAGATGTCAAAATCAACTATTTAATACTAGTCGACAATTACCTAAACTCAAAACTGCAAGTAAAGGTTAATTATAGTAAAAAACTAAGAAGTCCTAAAAACCCAAGACTACATATACCTAAATTTGTGAATAATTACGGTAAAAGAACACTCAAAGTTATCGTTCCAACCCTAATGAACAACCTTCCTAAAATTTTAAAAGAAAACATGAACGAAAAAAATTTCAAACATAAACTTAAAAATCATTTTTTGGAGCAACCTGTATAGTTAATAGATATCACTCACAAACTGCGACCTGAAACCGGTTTCGCTGGCAGCGATGCAATGTTAGTAAGCGGCAGGCGCTGAGTTAAACTTTTTGTAGATTACCTATTTTATTTTTAAAGTTGGTTGTTTATTTATTTGGCTTTATTTATTATTTTATGTCTAACCTACTCGTACATTAACACGGTGCACAGTAAAACCGACTGTGGTTTTTGTGGCACTGCTTGCAACGCAACTTCGTATATATTTTATAAGATTAATATTATTAAATAAATAAATAAATAAGTTCTAAAATTTTGATCCAAAAGTGACGATTGCACATTTTAAACTTTATGTGTTGTGGACGCAATGATTTTATGTACAGTCATCACCAATCGCTTAGCGGACCTACGTTAAGGCCTAATCGCTGACCATGACAAAAACCCATTGATGTAGAATTTTTTTAGTACAAAAACCGATAAGTTTTTCCTAACGTTTACAGGCATTGAACGTTACTTAGGCATAAACTGCGACTTGATAACTTTTTCTAAAATTTCACATAGAAATCATGGCAGAAGATTAATGACTTGCTTAACGACGGCAAAATCTCTAAAGATATCCAAGTAAGAACGAGTAGGTAAAAAGAGGGTAAGTATAGGTACATTTTTGCTATAAAACAGCGGGCTTTTATCGGCGGGCGGGGGAGGGCGGTTGCTAGGCAACGCGCGACCCTCCGAGGGGAAAAAACGGGTAAAAATTCCGGGAGCGAATGGACGGTGATTTTTTATGGCATCGTACATTTTTTCCTTAGCGCCACGACGCTCGGCGTCCGGGGAGGTAGATCTGTGTGAGTGTATATCGGAATAGAGGGTGCTCCAAGTATTATATTTGAAACTTTGAGTATGGGTGGTATGGGTTTAATGTTACTGCCGTACCCCTTGCAGCTGGCCCGTGTACAGCTCTCCCTCGTACATTTTTTACATGACATTGATGAAAAAAATTGTGATGAGGCGCAAAAAAACACCTTTGAAAAACACTAACAAACACTAGAGCTTTTTAAAAGATTTTTATTCGAATATACCTATCAATTACTGTTTACATTGGACACACAAATAGTGCACGCAAATATTATTTTCTTTACCTACATAATAAACATCTCATGTTATGCCAAATCCATTGATGTAGAATTTTTTTAATGGCCAAATCACTAGATAGGTATAGCAATAACTAGTGATTTGGTTTTGATCTATAATCTAGTGACCACAAACAGTATAACAATTAATAAAACATGAGTTAACTCTTTACGGGCTGTTGAAACGACAAGTCGGTCTGCTCCATTTACAATGACTATTCTAATTCGTAATTCCGTAGTCAGACATGGCAAACATATGACTTTTTGCTGGATTTGCGAACTTGCGCATAGGTATACCTAAAATCAAAAATCTATGTATATTAATATCTTATATTTAATTCCACATGGATTGGAAAGAAAATTCATCTGGGAAGGGCTGGCAAAAAGCCTCATTTAGAAAGACAACATTGTGACAACAGCTAAGAACAAAGTTATTTAAATTCCGAATATTCAGAGAAATTTTCCAATCAAAACACCATGTATACAGTCCGAAAAGTCTCCAAAGAGAAGTAAATCGCAATGCACGAGTGTGCGTGAAGTGCGGAGGCTGCAAATATTATAAGTATGGATTTTATCGGCGTCTCCCTCTAACCTCACCTCTCCCATTCCAGCCTTCGGAAAAAATATCCTCCAAGGGAATCTAAAATTATGTGAGCAAGGGAAGTTTCCCAGTTATAAGAAAGGAATCTGGGAGTCATTTCGATCCATATATCTTGTGATACTATGCCGTTGATGGCATTGTTTACGTCGGAATTCGGACTTGCACGTCATTATTTGAAAGTCTCGGGTTCGATTCCCTTTTACGCTGGATTAGAAAAATAAAGATGTAGGCAGTCTGGTTCAAGCGGTACAAGACTGATGTTCCGTGGAGATCCATGCAGGAGGTCTTCGTCCAGCAGTGGACGTCTATTGGTTAAGACAACGACGCATTCTGGTATAGATCTATATCTATCAGCTATTTCTAGAGTGATCCAGGTTTGGTTTTCCTATAGCAAAATCTTGCTGTAGCGGGTGGATGGAAGGGACCTCCTTAGGAGAAACCTCGTACCACACGCATAATTCATACTAAAATTGAAAACCGACTTATAACATATATGAAATTAATGAATGTTTTCGAAGTTCAAACGAAAGTTTTATAGAAGTAAGTAAGAAACTATTTTCAGATATTACTTTTTAAATTTATTTATATAATAATATGTATAACATAAATTGTTTTTAAAAGAATTTATTTTCCGTCGAATCACGATAGCTATATCCATCAGATACCCTAACCCTTTATCGCAGACTGAATGAAAATAAATCAATACCCTTATATATTGTACTACGGACCCCACAGTGGATTGTCACAAAAAACTGTGGGAGCGCATTTATTAAATTGGCATCAGGGAAAGGGTTGAACCCCCTGTCAATCCGCCATGTTTTATTCATGGAGCGTTCGAACCGAATCAGGGCCCCTAGTTTCGCAGATTCGCAATCTTTCTTTATTTACTTGTTTGAGATCAAAAAAGGAGTAGGTATTTCTAGCTTACATAATAGGTATATAACAATGATTTGACCAAGCATTAACTCTGCACAAACATTCTTTACGGCTCTTGATAAAATCAACGCACTATATGAGTACATTTATCTGTTTTTTAGGGTTATGTACCTCATAAGGAAAAAACGGAACCCTTATAGGATCACTTTGTTGTCCGACCGTCTGTCTGTCAAGATGGTCGAGACCCTTCTTCTCAGGAACGCATTTTCGACACTCGCAAGGGAATCAAAACCTAGAGGGTACTTCCCGTGAACTCAGAATCTTGAAATTTGGTACATATCATAATTGAAAATCATAAATTTTTAGTTACATCATATAATAAAAATATTTCTAATCATTTTAAACTTACTAATGTTATGGATTTCATTTAGCAATAAAAATACCATAACTTTTACTTATATACCTAAAGGTTTGTACGGAACCCTCGGTGCGCGTGTCCGACTCGCACTTGACTGTTTTTTTCATATATATCCGTATTAGTTAAGTTTGCCTTAGCATATCAACAGATACATAGGTATTATAAGTAGTGAAGTTACTGTTACTTTCCTTAACACACCTCTTTGTAAGCTAAGAAAAAAAAGCAGTAAGTTTTAAAGAAAATTGTGTTGTGCAACGTAAATAATTTAAAGTAAACGTTCTCATTGTAAAAAATATATATAATATATTTAATGTAAAGACAGAAAAATCAATAGATTGGGATAAAATTTCTTAGTTGGTTGGTAGTTATTACTACTAGTTAGTAGGAATTTTAAGTTATTTTGAAGAAAGGATCCCTGCAAAGGCATGCTCATTGCAGGTGCGAATCAAATGTGGCATTTATTAGCACCGACGATAATAAGATACAAAATGGACATTCCTAATCGCCTTGTCCTTTTAAAAGTACAAAAGAATTCATAAAGAACGCACGCTTACACTCACAACAAAGTACCTACTTGCATCTCGAATCTCCTTAGACCTTAAATATATAGCGTGAAGAAATATATTTGCTTGTATTCTATCTAAAAATAAATGTTTGTCGAACTAAAAAATAGTTTGCAAAAGTAAAAAAGCTCATCAATCTTGCTATTTGTGGCATGAATTGATCTAAAAAAATGAATAGTGGGTGATTTGTGCAAATACCCGAGTATTTTAGTGTTAAGCTTTTGACAAAAAATGTCTTCAGAGATCGTAAAATCCAAGTTTTATCTAAGCTCAGAGGAAAGCTTAATTTTTTTTCACGAATTAGAAACTCTAAAACGATAGTCTATTTTTTTTCGATATTACATTATTTTATTGCAAGCGAGCAGAATGGTACTACTGGAAAAAATATGTCTGGGTAAGTAATGTAAAATCATTTGTCCGAGGCAAAGAATAGCAGAAATTAAACTTTCCTGTGAAAATGTCAATCGTTAATGTAACGATTCAATCCAATATTTTAGACCAAACGCCCTTTCAAATGAAGCTGAAACTCAGTATTGAAAATCAAACTTTAATGAACGGAAATAAAGTTTATTTTAGTATGCTTCTTTTATGTTATAAGATCCGATTTACGTCAAGGGGTATTTTTGAGGCATTTTTAATTTATCTGCCCCCTGCCATTATTTTTGCCGAGGGGTCAAGCGTTATTGTCCAGCTAATGGTCATCTACTGAGTGCGTTTTATGGCCGATCTAAATTTTGAACTGACGCATGTGCTTGCGTTTCCTGTGAACGAAATGTAATTTATGGACTGCCCGAACGATCAGTCTTTTCTTTTGTCGAAAAATAATGATAAATAAAGTACCTACATATCGACTGTTGTCGATCCTATCCACTTCCTAGTTACGGGCTAGTACCTAGTACTGAGAATTTCTTTTCAGAAAACCTATTACTTACTTAATTATAGCCTGATCTGGGGATCAAGCCCAGGACCTCATCATCGCAGTTCACCAAAAGACCAATGAGGCAGATCAATCATACTATGATATTATGATATTATCATGTAAATATTCGTAGGTATATATATATATATATATATACCTACGAACTAAGTAAGTATCTATACTTAGTACTTACTAATATTATAAATGCGAAAATTTGGATGGATGGATGTTTCTTACTCAATTACGCCCCAACAGCTAAACGGGTCTGGATGAAATTTGGCACAGAAGTAGATGTCTGGAATAACACATACTAGGCTACTTTTCATCCCGGAAAATTAAAGAGTTCCCGCGGGAACCGAAAACCTCAATCCACGCGGACAAAGTCACGGGCATTAGCTAGTATATATATACAGAATATTGTCGATTTATAAAGACACATTTCAGGCAGTAACTTTAATGAAAACTTATAATGTTATACAAAACATTTTTCGTCCAACTTCTATTTTTCACTCGATATAAGTATATATATCTAATGTATATGTATATTATGTATATATTCACTTACTTGTTATTACAATGATGAAGTTTCCATCTTCATCTATGATTGACCACATCGTTATTTGAACTTATGATTATTATAATATTATTATCATTGTATCTATATATCTACTTACGCACTTACAGCCTAACCGCAGTGTCTTTACGCACTTATACTTAATTTTTCATGTTATTATTAGGTATTTTATTTTAGAATTTTCATTTATATTTTCTAACGGCAGTTTCGGGTCGATTCTCCGAAGTATAAAATACGCACAATGTAATAAATAATTGTAACAATTCCGATAGGTATCGATTGAAAAACTTAAAATCCGCATTTCAGACAGCCGGTCACGGATGAAGCGAACCTTTTGCAAATTGGCGCAGGCTTGGGGTCAAACACAAAGGCCCGGTCACACATATTGACACCCTAACAATGCAGGGGTCACTTTTATTTGTAGCTGAAACTTAATTTATAATCTTTTCACACACGCCATTAAGAAGATTACTACCCTTTTTCCTTCGATAACAATTGTACATTGTTGCGTGGAATAAAATAAAATAAAATGTAACCGTATATTTAAACCATTGTCCATATAGAATCCATAGAGAAACAGTAACTCTACAGGATGTTTGTTTATGTAGTGTTTATCATGGTTTTCAGTTTAGAAAGACGATAGACATTATTTTTGTAATTTTCAGAGAAATTACAATTTAATAAACTAATCTTGGAAAAATATTTTACATCATATAAGTTCCTACCAGAATCGTTTTTAACCAAAAAAGGAGGAGGTTCTCAAATCGGCGCGTATCTTTTTTTTATAAATATGAAATCTTTCACAACCTTTTTGTTATAAAGTTATCTTTTAGTAACCGCAACTAACAGTTCAGTTTTTAAAAGGAAAATCAACTTGGGTAGGTTCGCTAAAGACGTTTTTAAAACCTAATTTTTCAGTTTCAGACTTTAGCTTACTAATAACTAATGTTTCAAACTTTTGCTTCTAAATAATGAATGTCACCCTGTATAAAGAAAAAAAATAGTGACCATAGACCGTTGGTCTCGATTTTGACACATTTTCGAATGTCGAATTGTGCTCGATAGTTGATTTATTTTAGGAAAGCGCGGATTTAAGCCGGGATGGGAAGATGTTTGAGTTACGGGTCAAAAGGCTGATTGTGTTCGGATTTTAATTGCCTAACGGTCAGATCGCACGCTTGCAGTGCAAAGGTTAACGGTTTACTTGAGAATACGGATCCTCGACGCATTTCCTTGAACTTTCATATTCATTCGGATAATAAATTATGGCCATTCATTGAAGTTTTCAAAATCACACAAAAAAAGTACGTTTGTGCTTATTAATTGTCCTTCTAAGTCCATCTTTGAAATCAAAAATTAGACTTACAATGGATATTTAGTAGGTGGGTAGGTACCACCCTACCGGCAAAGACGTCTCGTCAAGCGGTTTAGCGTTCCAGTACGATGCCGTGTAGCAATCAAAAAGGAGTACTTACCTACTACTATACCTTACTTATCAGTTACCAATGTATCATAGTCAAGGTAAAAAAACTCGTTACCAATGTTACTTATAATATTATGAATAATAATGTGAAAGAATGTTTGTCACTTCTTCAAGACAAAACGTTAAACGACTGAAGCAGTTTGGCTGAGAATGGAGATAACTGAAATGGGTATGTAGGTACACATAATTACACAGAGGCTGCATTATAATATCTCGGAAAATTTTAAGAATTCTCGTGTAAATCAAAAACCTTGATCCACACAAACGAAGTTGCGGCACAGAATAGGTAATAGTATGGTTACGGGCATCATTTAGTATTTAGTAAAATAAAGTTTGCTATCTCCCTCGGCACAGAATAATCCATACTAATATCACAGAATAGTTAACTAATATTATAAATGCGAAAGTGTGTCTGTCTGTCCGTCTGTCTGTCTGTCTGTCAGTCTGTCTGTCTGCTACGCTTTCGCGGGCCATCTGTTCAACCAATTTTAATAAAATTTGGTACAGAGATAGGTTCCCGGGAAGGACATAGGCTACTTTTTATCCCGGAAAATTTAGTCCACGCGGACGAAGTCACAGGCATTATCTAGTACCTACCTATTAAGTATATTGCTTTTGATACCCTTACCCTCTATGAGGGATTCGATTCACTCCCTTCTATGAGTAAGGCCCTGGATCCTGCTCTAATTCGATAAAATCCTGGCTTTACAAAATTTGACGACAATGTCACGGGTGTAATTTTTGTGAAAACGCAATAAATCGTTGACCCCCGACCATTTGACCCCCAGCGGCCATCACAAAGGTGCCAGCGTCTTGGGGCGGCTGACCCGTCATAATAGCCTCAATTACAATGCTTATTGAGATAACATAAATTATAAATTACTACTACATATTTACAAAAGTGCAAAAATAAACAACTAACAACAAAATAAATAAATAACAATAACAAATTGTTGTATTGACTGGTAGTCATACCATGGAAGCTGGTATAGATAGGTACTACGTTTAAATAAATCTATACCTACTAATATTACAAATGCGAAAGTTTGGACAGATGTATGGATGTATGTTTGTTACTCAGACACGACAGAACAGCTGAAAGGATTTGGATGAAATTTGGTATAGAGCTAGATTATAGTCCTACGTTTTATCCCGGAAAAAAATCTAGTGGTAGATAATAGGTACATGTGTATGTAAACCGGTAATAAACCCTTTTATGACATAAAGGCTTACATACAAAAACGTAACCATTCCAAACCAATGGATAGATTCACTCGACGATACAAAAGCACTTGTAAAAGTTTATTTCAATAAAAAAACATTTGAATACGGCTTATTATTTTCATACTTAATTAATAATAGATCTTAGCAATACCTAATATTTTTAATTAGCTATACACAAAGTTTTCTGTAACAATATATTCTACAATTTACGTAGTCATAAAGTACCTACCTAGGCAGCTCTTCATGTTACTGTTACCTAAAGGTAACTTAAAATGCTTTAAAGTAGAAACACTAATAAGAGACATAGTTAAAAAATATTTTCTAAAGATCTAATTCAACAAACATCCTTGATTATGAATATGTATAAAATTAATTTTATTATAAAACTCAAAAAAAAGTTAACACGTGTAAACATACCTTAATCAAGTGAAATGAACGTGACACGTATAAAAACCTTTTAAAAAACGTGAGAATGATCGTTATCTTATAAAAAAACCTGCATCAAAATCATACCATAGACATTATAGTTTGAACTGCGAAATCTGTTTCATGGAGCACCGAAACAAAGATAGAGATAGCGACAGCGAACAAAATATTTTATTATTAGCTCTGTCTTACTCTATCTTGTTCTCTATCGCTCCCTGATACGACGAATCGCGCAGACAATTTTATTTTTCAATGTAAAAAACACCCCCGGAATATAAAAATATAGGTACCCGCCAAGTAAAAAAGACCCTCGCGATTCAAGCAGCTAATCGCTTTATCGTTGAATGTGTGTAGTCTAAAAAACCTGTTCGGTTTTTTATGAACCTGACACGTGAAACTAAGGGTAGTTTCACGTGTCAGGTGAATGAAATGCAAGTTTTTGCAAGTAGCAATACTAGTTAGGTACTTACGTAGGTAGGTGCCACTGCTAGGCAAAATCAGTTTTCAATTGTTTTGTGTGAATTACAGTTAAACATGAACAGTTACGCTTTGTTATTTGTCAACCCTATGATTATTATGTAGATAGTAATCTAGCTAGATAGAATATCTAAGCATAATTATATCTGGCTTGGTAGACGTCATCAAAATCAGACATAACTCATCACACTAATATTATGACGACCTCCGTGGCGCAGTGTGTAGCGCTGTCGCCTTAACGTGCGGAGGTCCTGGGTTTGATCCCCGGCAGGGTCAATTTGGGAATTTATAATTTCTGAATTTTCCCTGGTCTGGCCTGGTGGGAGGCTTCGGCCGTGGCTAGTTACCACCCTACCGGCAAAGACGTGCCGCTAAGCGATTTAGCGTTCCGGTACGATGCCGTGTAGAAACCGAAGGGGTATGGGTTTAATATAACTGCCATGCCCCTAACAGGTTAGCCCGCTACCATCTTAGACTGCATCATCACTTACCATCAGGTGAGATCGCAGTCAAGGGCTAGCTTGTAGTGGATAAAAAAAAAATATATAAATGCGAAAGTGTGTTTGTTTGTTGTTTTGTTGGTTTGTTGGTTTGTTGGTTTGTTCCCCAATCACGCCGCAACGGAGCAACGGATCGACGTGTTTTTGGCATGGGGATAGTTGAGCACCTTTAGAGTGACATTGGCTACTTTTTATCCCGGAAAATTAAGGAGTTCCCGCGAGAATCAAAAAAACTTAAACCACGCGGACGGAGTCGCGGGCGTCAGCTAGTAATTAATAAGTAACCATAACTTTCCGTTTCTTTACGGCAAAATAATGAGTCGAGCCAAAAAAATTGCATTCACTTTCTGCATTATCTATGCAAGTCCTTCCCAGAATTCGCGCAAAACACATTTTTTTAAGCAATTAGCTACTGGTTTGCAACCGGAAGGCCAAAGGAGACAATGTAGCAAATAAATCTAACAAACTTCTTAGATAAGAGGATAGAAAGTAGCCTATAGCTTTTATTTTCGTTTTGCACAAAAAATACTTACCTACTAAAACTACTATAAACTTTTTATTTTGAATTGGAATTAAAGAAAGTTAAAATTCTAGATTTTTTGAGAAATAAGCATTGAAGCCAATAAAGCTATTCGTATGTACTTATGTAGTCATTAGAGGGCCAATCTGTTCAAACGATTTTGACGACATTGACCATTACAAGGACAAGGACATACTTTTTATCCCGGAGTTCCCGTGGGAATCAAAAACCTTAATCATCATCTTAACTTTTTCTAGTTTTTTCAATAAAACTTTGTTTTTTAACTCTTATGTTTTCGAAGGCCCATAACTGCAAAATACACAGGCTCCTTTTGGTGACAGCTCTTGATACCCAATATTTTCAGTGGGTTTTTATTTTTTCTAGGAAGAGGAAGCGACGGCAGCTGTGCCTCGTGCCGACTTGTGCCGTCAATACTTTTTGCATGCTCAACTAGCAGCCATTTTTTTGTTTTCGAACGTTACAATTTTTTATACCTTAAAATTGGTTACAAGGTGGCTGGCTACTGTATACCTATGGTATACCTATTATCCTAAATACGCAACCAACTGCTTGATTTGAAACGTGTAGACTTTTGAGGTTTTGTGTGTACTATACGTAGTAGGTCCCTGCTGCCAACTTCTGAAAATTAATATAGTAACAGAAGTTAAAAATAAATGATTACAAACATAAAAATTAAAACAGAGTCATTGTTTGAGTACTTTGATATGTAGATTACATTTATGTTATAGTTATTTGAATAACAATTGTTCAGTCGACCTTCGCATACTTTCATAAATTTAATCAACGAAAATATTTGAAATCGTTTAACAGCTCATTAGATTATGTTCAATTAAAATCAAGTTATTTTAAATTTTGATTTTGCCTTGAAAGTGTTGCCAAATTTATACCAAAAAAAATTGTGTGACATACACACGACTGGAGTTTACTCTTTACGAACCATTATAAAATATTATAAGTTATAATATCATTAGTAAATGAGGGTAAATGAACGCATTTTTTATATTACTGAAAGCATGCTTGATACATTTTAAATTTATATTAATTATAAAATTCATATTCATCAAAATACATTACATAGTCATCATACTTCACATCATACTAATATTATAAATGCGAAAGTGTGTTTGTTTATTGGTTTGTTTGTTTGTCCTTCAATCACGCCGCAACGGAGCAACGGATCGACGTGTTTTTTGGTATGGGTATAGTTGAGTGACATAGGCTTCTTTTTATCCCGGAAAATTATGGAGTTCCCGCGGGAATAACAAAAAACTTAAACCACCCGGACGAAGTCGCGGGCGTCAGCTAGTGGAAACATAAAGTCAATAACGTAATGGAGAAAATTTGATTTTACTCCCCCTAAATTATATAATAAATACTCCGGGCTTATAATTATGAAAATCGATTCTAAAGGAGGTAAACTCCAAAAACCTATAGGTACTGCAGTAACAATTGACCATTTAAAAAGGTCTAAGTAAAGCGAATTTTGGCTACTGAATGAGCCAACACTTGATTTATGATGGCAGCTGGTTCAGCCAGTGCCGTCCATTTTAAGCAAAAAAATTTAAAATTAAGCTCACTTTCATAGGTCACTTTGCCTTATATACAGGCTGATTTGTTACTATCTATAAAATCATGAATAAATTCTTAGGCCTACTTCCGCAAGGACTCTTAAATTGATTTAGTTAAATGTATTAATGTTGTCCCAGTTTTGGAAACTATAAAACGCATTTGCCGAAAAGGGACAGCATTACAAAATTTAACTAAATCAGTTCAATTGTCCTTGGGCAAGCGGCCCATAAATGCCTAAGTTAAAAAGGGGGACGGTTTTAAAATGAGTCAATTAACGTTATATCGAAATAAGTTTTTTAAACTGAAATCTGAAATCTCATACGTTGAGGGTATCGTACATACCTAAACGTATGAGAATGGATACACAAATTTGAGCTCTAAATCAATGCTGTTATGGTTTATTTTACTTTGAAGCCGAACTTTGACGATTTGATCTTCAATTCTTATATAATCGCACCTCTGATCTGATATAATATTTTTCTAATCGAAATTCTCGTTTAACACCTTTAGTTAACTAACAAAATAGGTAGCTACATAAACAACATTACGCATATTACAGCAGACAGATAACAATACAGAAAAAAATAGTCATTTATTCATAGTGATTGTTAATGGGTTTGCGCTTAGTCATGATAATGTTTTATGACATACATATCTACATATTACTCATTATTTATTAAATCAATTATTACTAGTTATTGTTTTCTCATCATCTTGTCATGCATATTATTAAGGGCTAGAATTCACGGCTGAAATAGATACATGTTAGCTTGAGATTATTATATTATTATCCTTATCGTAGACCCTTTGAGTTTTGAAGGGATTTGGAGACCCTTTCGATTGATTCACTGGTGACTGACTAATTATTGCATTTTTAGGTGGTTCGATTCCTAGCTCAGGTAAGATTTTTCAAAATGTTTGAATGCAAAAATATAAGAATTATTTTTAAAAATAAAAGATTTTACTCAAATTTAATGCACTTTTCCTCCATGTCCCGTTCGTTTTTCCATCTGTATAATAGTATACATTTAGGTATATCAATAGAGCATAATATATCGGTCACGCGTAGGAAACTTGCCGAGTAGAACTCTATCGATAGAGTCACCAAATCTTTTATCAACTCAAGAAGCATTCATTCCCACCCATCCCCAACCCACTACGAGTCTCTTCACAAGCATTACATACGCATACTTCACAACTAAATAAAGTTTAATAAGTTTCGGACGTAAAATAAGTGTACCTACAATGTAACTAAATTGAATAAACAAATATTGAATTGAATTGAATTGAATTGAAAAGGATATAAGGGATAATAAGGAGCATCCTGTATCGGAACCAAAATACCAGCACCAAAATACAACAATAGATCGAATTTGGTAAAAACACTGCGAATTGGTGCAAAAGAGATCACGCAGCGCTCACGAAACAATGTCGCCCCCAGTGTAATGGGCACAGTTGTAAATTAAATCAGTACTAGATGATTCTGGCGACTTAGGTTAGATTTAGATTTTAAATATCCTGTGGGAGCTCTTTGTTTTTCCAACAACGTATTATTTTCGCATTTATATGGATATGCATTACTTTGGTGTGAACCATGAGATATCCACCTTCTATAGTAACCAGTCCAATAGGTACTGAAGGTTTTTAGTTTTTTAAAGTTTTCTATCTTTATATATAAAATTCAAAGTCCTGACTGACTGACTGACTGACTTATATATCAACGCACAGCCTAAACCGCTGGTCCTAGAGACATGAAATTTGAGAGTGTGTTCTTTGTGAAGAGTAGGTATTCCACCCCCAAAGTGATTAAATAGAGTCCATCGTTTTACAAGTTATAGCCATGAAACTTGGTATTTGGACTTCCGTTATAAAATCATAAAATACGTTATTCACAGTTTTTTAAAATTGTATCCCAAAGGACGTTAAATAAAGAGTTTTTCCTTCAATCCTTCAATTGCGCAACGGATCGACGTGATTTTTTGCATGGGTTCTTTTTATGGCCTGTGGAAATTAAAAAACTTTGAAATTTTGTACTCGAACGAACTCGCGGGCGTCCACTAGTATGAATATAAAGAAAGTTTTCTCGGACTGTTTTCATTCATAATTAATTTTATAAATCTTATCCATGAGTTCTTCCTTCTTTACCGTTCATTCTGTGATCATCAGCTGGTAGTTCAATCATTCAATGTGAACCTATGTAGAATAAAGTGGAAATACTTCGGCTTGGGAAGCCGCTTTTTTTAGCGCTTGACTTCAATTCGAACTGCATGGCAAGTGGTGATGCAGCCTGGTAAAGCGCGCTTTCGCGCACAGCAAGCGCACGCATTTATTTATCATATAAAATTGCGGCTGTATTTTATGTACTTTTTTACCTATAGCTCAAAAAGCTTATAACTAAGTAGATAGTACGTTACCTACCTACTTAGTTATACACTTTTAAAACTGCGTAATATGCGATACGTCTTTACGTACCTACTGTGCGTATCGCATATTTGTACAGCTTTAGTAATTACATAGAGTTAGGATACGTCTTACGGAATAAGCTCTTTTCAATCGGATACTCTCTTTTAGGCGGTTCTGCAAGTCTTAAAAGTTGAGAAATTAATATAATCGTTCCGTATTTTCATAAATATCCTTAATAGCCACTCTCACTTTTTGCCGTTTGTTCTGCTTCCGGCACCCGTGTTTTGGAGCGAAAAATTGCCACGTGGCCGTTGTTAGTGACGTTGTAACGAACTTTAACGCTAATATTATTATAGCTAACATGAGTAGGGTATGCCTAGAGACGACTTTATTTGGGATTAGAAAGAAGATAAGCCATTGACTTTGTCCGCGTAGATTTACGGTTTTAAAAATCTTAGAATTAACGGTGTTCCGGATTTTCCTGGATAGTATACTTACTCATCCTGTTTACGCTTCCTGTATACGAAATTTCGCCCAAATTAGTTTAGACAGTGAAAAGCAAACAAACAGATAAACGTATGCAAAAATATTGCATTTTATAATGTATCAGTAGTTATTGGTAGCATATTTTAAGCATGATTCAAGAATTAATGTTATGTACCTACCTACCTATGGCAAAAATAGGTACACGTGAAATGGTGTTACAATAGTTTCATTAATCTAAACGTTATTGATGGTAAATTATATTGGTATTATTTGATTTAGCATTAGATAAAAATTCAACATATAAGTTAATTAATATTAACATTTATTGCTCAATCGCAATACCTATACTTGAAGTTGTAATATTTTAAATTAAATTTTATATACCCACCTTAGCCTGAAACGCATGAACAATAGGTATTTATACAAATATTACAGTGAAAATATTTATTCAAGTGTTTTGAATATACACTGTTCTTATTGGTTTTTTGTAGTTTTTTTCCATTACGTACTATGTGTTTGCTTTTTTACTTTCCACATGTTTAATGCATGCGTTATTAGTGAAAATAAGTATATATATTGGAACAGCTGAATTGTTTATTTATAGAGGTAACAGATGTATTACGTATATTTTCCAACTTTTAGTAGCAGAAGCATAATGGCATTATACCCACTATGAATAAAAAACTAATTTTTTTTTTTCTAACATCATGGATTATATAGTTTCAAGTACCTACCTAAATATAAGTAGATACTTAGATAGGTAAACGAATTTAATTTGTTTAAAATAATTTGAATATGAATTCCTATTCAGGGCACAGAATATTTTTGAGTTTATCAACGCCAAAATATAATAAGTATACATATTATATCATATTTCCGATTTGTTCCTCGTTTCTTATTAACTTCAAATCAAATCAAATCAAATCAAATGTTTTTTATTCAAATAAACTTTTACAAGTACTTTTGAATCGTCAAGTGAATCTACCACTGGTTCGGAATGCCATTCCTACCGAGAAGAACCAGCAAGACACTCGGTGGTTGCTCTTTTTAAATAATTCATTTACAATTATTATATCAATGAGTACATAAGTAACCACTGTCCCCAGCATTGCTGGAGCTATCAAATCCATGCTCCTCTATCATTTACATAATCTTCAACAGTATAATAAGCTTTTTTCAGGAGCATACTTTTAACGGATTTCTTAAATTTGTTTATAGGCAAGTCCAAAATAGGTTGTGGAACTTTGTTATAGAAAAGAATGCCCATTCCCACGAATGACCTTCTGACTTTTTTGAGGCGGAGCGATGGAGTCACGAGCTTATTACGGCCTCTAGTTGGCCTATCGTGCAGATCGCATTTTTTTTTATAATTATGGATGTGCTGTTTTACAAAAATTATATTCTTCTTTAATTATGTGTACCAGCTAAATAAATATGTATGATTTTTTCCGAATTATCCTCATATAATAATATGTACATGATCTAGATATTTTAGGTATATTCTCATTAGACTAAACAGATAGATAAATTATTTATTGCCACACATAACATAGAAATAACTTAACTAAAAACAGCTATCTGAATCGCTTTAATGTATGCTTATACCTTGATTGAGGAAATAGTTTGATATCATCACACATCCCTAGGCAATTTCTTAAAGTTGTGTAAAAGGTTAATCTGATGAATAAATCATGCATGTTATAATTTGTTTTGTATGTTAATATAATCAAAGAGCAAAGTGCGTAATAAACGGTGGTAATAATAAAAAGTATTTTACAATACACAATAATATTATAACAATGGGTAAGGAATCGTTTTCAAATTAAAATTAGCAAGTATTAACCAAATGGTGCTAAACACATTTTTGTTAGCCTCAAAATTTAAGTAGGCACCTACTCACCTACATTGTTATCAAAGTTATTTTTATATTTATTGTACTTTATGTAAATGCCACAATTCACATGTTTCATACATGTTTTAAAAATATTGCAAAAACCATTATATATTAAATTTCATTTTTCAGTGTTGGTAAAGCTGGTAAAGCTCTACTGGCGTCATTCGCACTTTCAGTAAGCAATATAATTGGAGATAGGTACTTACGTTGACCACATTCACACAATAAAGCAATTAGGTATGTAATTGAGAAATAAAGGGAATACAACTAGCTGCTCTAGCTAGTGTTTATAGATTATAGCAAAGTATTTGACACGTGGGAGAGCTTATAAAATCAGGG
This sequence comes from Erebia aethiops, assembly GCA_923060345.2. Taxonomy (NCBI): domain Eukaryota; kingdom Metazoa; phylum Arthropoda; class Insecta; order Lepidoptera; family Nymphalidae; genus Erebia; species Erebia aethiops. The sequence continues at coordinate 25,525,309 of OV281084.1, read as the reverse complement.
CATTCACAAAACCTACACGAATATCCTTAAGAAAATGTATGACAACTGTAAAGCCAAGATCCAACTAGACTTGAATCTAATTCAAGAAAATGAGTTCCCGATACAAGGAGGAGTTCGTCAAGGAGACCCGGTCTCGCCAAGATTTTTCCAGCTGTCCTTGAAGACGTGTTCAGCCACCTGGACTAAAATGACATTGTGCTCTTCGAAGAATACCCACAGATATTGGAAACGATGGTACAACAGCAATTCTCCCAAGCAAGTGTAAATGTGGCTCTGTCAATGAATGTTAAAATAACTAAAGTAATGACAACTCTAGAAAAACAAATATCACTGTAGGCGGAAAAAAATATTGACTACGTTGACAGTCTATAGGTAGGGCAATTGATTTCCCATATCTAACACCAAAAAAAATTGAAAGAAGGATTGCAAATGGATGGAGGAAATATTGGGCGTCAAAAGAGATATTAAAAAGTTGGATTACCATGTTTACATTGACACGAGACATTCTCTAAAATTAAAATTTTATGGACTTACTTGTAATTTTCGTTAATAATAATTAACTTTTTCTAAATAATAATAAAATAAATATAAGAATGACATCATAAATATCTATTATAAATTATTACGCAAACGTTACGTATTTTCAACACAATTAAAAATTTAATTGGACATTAGGTTAATTTACACAGACATCAACTTACACACATTAGTTTACACCTCATAGTTTAATCTCATAGCCGGATTACATAGTGCTAATCTGCCATAATTACGAGTAGGTCTACTGACGGAGTCAAAAAGAATATTTAAACAAAAGAGTAAAAGCCTCCTAAAATCAACGACTCTCCAGACCATTTTATCGTACAAGATCGGCTCATTCATATACGCAGTGGGGGCGCATTACCCGGGAAGGGGGAGGGGGAGGCTGCGAGGGAGCTGCCCTCAGGCGGGATAGATTTGAAGGTACAATCATTTTTTATGCGAGGGGAAATAATACCCGCCCTCCCCGGGACACACTGAGTTCTTGCTTTTCAGTCATTTCATTTGTTTCTGTTCACAGTTTGCTCTACATCGATACAGTGGACGAACGATATCAAACGAGTCGCATATATGGAGCTGCCTGATCCGCTAATAAAATCGTCATACAACTGATACAAATGAGACAACTTTAGTAAACTCAAAAACTTTTAGGCAAAACACTCCGACTCCAAACACTGTTTCTCCGACCCTGTGATGTGTTTTCCTATCGTTTAAAACAGGTCAGGAAAAGTTCATTAGATTAGAGTTTAGATAGTTTAGTAGCCATGCGCTTAGGTCTAGAACACTCATCTGTGTTTTCCACCAATTACAATCTGTAGGTATCTTTGCGTACCAGGCATGAAGACGCAAAGCGCTTCGTTCGTCCAGGTAGAACGTCAACGACATAGGGGAGGAAGCTCACTCGGCGTCTTGCGGTACGGTGGTAAAATGTTTTTTTTCGCCGTTGAAGCAAGTGATATTAAAACGCACGTAGAAATTATGAAATGCTTTTCCGAAGAACCCACGACGACCCGAATATGAGGTCTAAACCAGAGTGAGTGTATCACTACTCAGTAGTCGCCAATTTGTATGAGCCCGTTGTGCCCCCAGCCCTGTCTCCTGCCCTCCGTAATAAAGAGCGTGTCTCGCAACTGCCATAAAGGCCGAGCACATTACTTTTTACTCGCGATAAGGGCACTTTCGGACCCTGCGCGAATATTTCTCCACCCGCCACCGACTCCGGTCACTCTGAGCGCCGCTGACCGGAAAAAAGTATTTTCACCTCACTAGGCTCAAAAATCACGTCTTTATTTCGAATTGAATAATCGTCTAACGGACGAAAAGTTACCGCCTCGTTTTTCTAATGGTTAGCGTGTTCAACTGCAGCCGACGAGGTCCCTAGTTCGAGTCCCGGGTCGGGCCATAATAATATTAAGTACCTACCTACCTATTGGGTTTTTCTGACTATACATTCTCAGTACTAGCCCGGAGTTAGGAAGATGGCGGTGTTTTACCCCCGTGCCTCGGAGAGCACGTTAAGCAGTCGGTCCCGGTTATAATCACTAACATGATAAGTAATAGTCGTTAAAGCCCGTCAACCCGCATTGGAGCAGCGTGGTGAGTCTGAGCTCTAATTCCCTCTCTCCTATGAAAGTGGAGGCTTGTGGCCCAGGCCCAGCTGTGGGACGTTAATGGGCTGTAGTGGTGTACAAAAAGTTCGCGTCTTTCACATATGGACATAATTATGGACACTAGGAGACACATGCTTAGTCCTGTCCGGTCCATTATGTGTTTTCGCTAGAAAAATAGAAAAAATCTAGAATCGCGAGAAAATAAATCAAAGTGAACGAGACAAAAGTGATTTTTTCTCAAATGTTTTAAATATCCTAGTACGCTGAGAATTGTGATTTCTAATTTTAATGCCTCTTTCAGACACCTCTCCTCCTCCCTTTCTCCTATTGAATATATAAAGATGTTAGGTATTCTAACCCATTAGGCAGATAGGTACAGTAACATCATCATTTATCATTCAAAAACATTTTTTCTTTTATCTCTTCATGTCATTCCCACTGATTGTTTACACTTTTAAACATATCGTTAATTATTTCTTTATCATATTAAAACACACATTCACAAATAAGAGGATATTAACTCGCAATTAGCTTTATTACTTTTGTTTTATGAACCACTTAAGTAACTAGGCTACTTTTCTTTGTGACTGCCGCTTTGTATCACTGCGGTTATTAAAAATCAAACAGCTATTAACAAATAGTTATTTATTATACAAGAGTGGAAAGTTGTTTTTTAACTGCGTGCTCAATTTTGATGACCGAGCAAGCGAAGGAATCTAAAATTGAATCACGAGCGCAGCGAATGATTCAAAAATTAGAATCCTGAGCGTTAGCGAGGGAATCAAAAGAGCACGAGGTGAAAAATCTTTTCACTCGAGTGCAACACGTAACTTTTCATCCCACCTCAGCGAGGAAATGACTAAATGCAAAAAAAATCACAAGATAATATGACGTGAAAGAAAATGGTGCGCGCAAAGCAAATTAAAAAAGTACAGTAAGAAGGCTACGAGTGTGAGTTTTTAACAAATTAAAAACGGTTGTATGGAAATTCGGCACCATAGAGGCATAAGTAAATAGGTTTTAATGATGTTTTGAATTCACAAACTACATAGACGAGTGATATTTATAAGGTATACTAACGTGCACACGATGTTCTAAATTCAATTTACTTTATCCTTGAGAGGATAATAACGGCTTTTGCATTCAGATATCGAAGAGTAAAAATACTCTTTCCGAGATGGTGGGATGAAAAAAGAACTTTAATTTTGTTGATTATGTAAGCGATTAAGTTATTTTTTTTATTTTTACAAGCCAGACAATTTACAATTATATACGTCATGGACTTATAACATAACTTTCGAAGTCCATGAGATAGATATTTAATTCTTGAAAAAACATTGTAAAAATATAAAAATACATAATGAAAGCTTGGTAATAAGTAGATAAACAATAGGTATACAACCGTACAACAATAGCTTCCAAGGTATTTAAAATCCCTATTTGATTTTCCGGGATAAAAATATTCCTGTACTAGCTGATGCCCGCGACTTCGTCCGCGTGGTTTAAGTTTTTTTTGGTTCCCGCGGGAACTCCTTAATTTTCTGGGATAATAACTAGCCTATGTCACACTCCAGGTCCTCAACTATACCCATACCAAAAATCACGCCGATCCGTTGCTCCGTTGCGGCTTGATTGAAGGACAAACCAACAAACCAATAAACCAACAAACAAACACACTTTCGCATTTATAATATTAGTATGATCATCTCCACGATTCCATCTAAGTATCTCTATATCAAATATCGTCAAAATCAGCTCATTCGAGCCTTTAACTTGTTGAGAGGTGCCTTGATAGATCAGTCAGTCAGTCACCTTTTCCTTTTATATATTTAGAAGATATAATATATTCTACGTGTAATAATACCTTGGTACTTACCTATTATAAAATATTTAAATAGAACTTAAGTACCTATTTAGGTAATAAAAACTTACTTTACCATAGCATTCTGTAACATTATTATAATAATCTAAGAACCTAATCTTACCTTAATAAAATTATTTTACTAAATTTCTATGTATTTGTAAGTACTATGTAACTGAAAATAAACTTCGTATCCAATTTTGATTGGCCCATTGGGTGCCATTACTAAAAAAAGCTATATACGAGATTCCTTTTTAAACGGGCTTCAGTGATTGGTCGATTCGACGCAGTAAAAAGCTCGACGCCCTCTCTACGCGCCTGCTTTTTCAAACGTTTTTTATGAACCAATTCTTTATGTACCGCTAAAAATAGGGCTACTTCAGATTTCCCTTATGGTATTTAATGTACTATACTATTATAACTTAGGTATGTGTTTTTCTTTAAAATTAAGACGCCTTTAAAAAGAAACTTATCTTTTTTAATTTGTTTCATACCGTTCAGGCAATTTAAGCTCGTTTTATAGTCATCCTAACTTAACGCTAAAAGTAGCTATATCATAAAACTTATTGTGACAAATAAACATAAAAATCTCATTATCGTATTTACGAATACAATGGGAAAACAATCTCATTTGCCTGTACTCCCGCTTTTATAGCCGCATAATAACCGAAATAGCGCACACTTTATTACAATAACAGCCCGCCAGGAGTTGCTTATTTTTTTATTATTAATATCGCATAAACAATAACTTAATAACTTGATCCCCACCCACAGTAGCCTGCCGCGCATTGGCTCGAGTAAAAATAGGCTGTGGGGGTGTGAAAAGGACGCGTGTATTGCTGAATCGTCCTGTCTATCTCGCACTGGAAAACTCGTCGCCTTCAAATGTAGAATACATTTATCGATGTTTGGGGCATAAAAATTGACAGATTTTTTTCAGTTCATTGTGAGACGTTGTCGAAGTCACACCGGTCTCGACCACGGAGTCGAAGGGTTGTCTTAAAAAACATTTTGAGGTTTTGCGTCCGCGAGCTTTCGTTGAGATTGTACGTTAAGTGATATATAAACAAAAGTGAAGTTATAAGCTTGATTAATGCTAGAACTATCGAAGTGTTGTGTTTATTGACATAAGCTGATCTTAAGGGGAAGGTATGTAGCACTTTAAATAAGTTTGTTTTAAATATTCAAAGATTATTTTTAACAATTGTAAACTTTTTTTAACCGACTTCCAAAAAAGAAGGAGGTTCTCAATTCGGCGCGTATGTTTTTTGTATTTTTTTTTTTCTTTAATATATAATTTATAATTTGTGTATAAATACTTAAGTTATTTATTGAAGTGGTGGTTAAGTATTAAACTCTATCTGAATATAGAGCTTTAAAATTCGCCTAATGATTATTTGGATAGGCCTGGAATACCCAATTGCGGTAATAATGCTTAAGAAACATTATATTTGATTCATTTATTGCATCCCATTATATACTAAATCGCATGCTATATTATAACCTAAATGAAACAATAGGATAACGGTGATTGTTCAGAAGCCTTGATAACTCAATGTAACGTCAAAAGATGGAATAAATCAGCATGGTAAAATCGAACCTCATCTATTACACAATTTTCAATTGCATGCCGATTTTAGGCTGTAGGGAAACGTACCTACGTACCTATACCAGCTTTCAATCATGCTTAGACATCCCTTTAAAATTAACTCTTTCCCTCTCTCTTGAATCGGATTCCATGATAGGGTAATTTGACGAAGCCTTTGAATTAATTACATAGGTAGTTTTCATTTCATAATAAAGGGGTGGGCTCCCTAAAAACTACTTACGTATTGCAACATAAATAAGTGTTACAAATAGGTTTAAAGCACTTCAAAGGAACTTTAAATCGGTAATCACTATTGATTTCTTAAAAACAAACTAAATAATTAGCCTTAATAGCCGTCGGCATGCTTGACAATAAAAAAAATCAATTAATCACAAATTAAATATAAATATTACAACAACGCAATACATATCCGTAAATACCTACTTACATGTAGATTACGTGACCTAACGATTAACTTTTTTATTAAATTGTATGGCAAGCAAATTTTTTCCATGAAGCATTTGTGTTATGATTTCACGAAAACGTCTTTCATGGAAAATCGATGATATGAAATCACTTTGATTAGTTACCTAACTACCTAATAAAAAAGTTTTCATAGAAACATTTGTATAAAAAAGATTTAGGGGCTTATATTTTTAGTTCAATGATTTGTTAATTTGGATTAAATAAATAAAGTAAAAAATGTAACTTTACCTTCATAGGACTTAACTGTTAATGGGTTGTTATAACTTATTATCGATAGGTACTTCCCTGTTATTAAGTAGCTAAAATAAATGCGAATTTAATTTGGTAAATAAATACTGTCACGTCCTTTTTCTATCTCATTCAATGACAAAAACAGGCTTTTACCAATTATTGAGAAACGAAGCAGAATTATAGGCTAAAAAGTTATATAACCAAAATCTCAAAAGCGCTGAACGGATTTTAATTATGTTTTCGCTAATAAATTGAGACTGTTTGGGCGAAACTGGCACATTCATAAATTTGACCACGCGGATACAATATAGATATATAATAATACATAATTATTTATTTTCAATGATACGTTCTTTGTCACAGGTATGCTAAGTTGTGCTTCCCCCGCCGGCATGCCGCCCGCGCCGCACGCGCAATCTTGGGGCTCGTTCAACCAACAGCCCATTATTGTAAGTTACCTTAGTAAATTTCCACTTACCTTTAATATTAATTTATATTCACAGTTTTTAACCCCGTCTACCATTTGAAGCGAATTCAGAAAACAAGTTTCATTAGGATTAAATTAAATATAGGTACCTATAATGCAAACACGCATTTGAAATTTAAATGAAGAACTGTTAAATATTTGAAATAAAGACGAGCAGGTCATTGCATGGTTCTCAGAAAAGGCCGACAAATCAACATCAAAAACACCGATTCCATAAAAACGGTGATTTTCTAATATCAATCATTAGTTAACAATTAACCCACACCCCTAATTGGACACCAATTTTTTGTTATATCATTGGTCTCGCTTTTATCTTAATTGATAAAAATTTGGTACCTACTTAATTATTTTAATATTTTTTTCTTTCTGTAGAAAACAGAACCAATGGAGGACGGGAGTTTCTCGAAAGAACAGACAAGTGGATTCTATTCGGAAGGTTTCCACAGCGCATCGCCATCATCATCAAGCAAAGACTCCAATGGTCATTCGCCCCGAAGCGTAGGCAGCGCAGGGGAACCGATGCCATTCTACGACAATATGCCATTGAAAGCCAAAACTAATCTTGGTATGCATTTAGAATCTTATCGTAATGGTATGCCATACAGCCTTCTTACTCCGCCTGGGTTCGAGCACAACAGAAACATTGAAGAACGTGAGCAATCTCCATACGAATCGTTTTCCCCACGGTCACTTGCACCGCCTGCTCACATCTCTACCCCCTTGGCACGCGCTGATGCAACTCCACCCAAATCTCCCCCCAGAACCCCTACGTCTCCCGATAGAGATGATAGGCGATCATTCGATCGATTCCATGACTCAGGCTTCGATGGAGTCGGTCAAAACAAAACCGATGGCGATGATGGTCAAGAAGGATCCGGACTCGAAGATTTTGACGAGGAACCTGGTTTACGCGTTCCGGCGGTCAATTCTCATGGAAAAGTAAAAACTTTCAAATGCAAACAGTGTGAATTTGTCGCTGTAACTAAACTTAGCTTCTGGGAGCACAGCAAAGAACACATAAAGCCTGAAAAAATGCTAACTTGTCGGAAATGTCCCTTTGTTACGGAATATAAACACCATCTTGAATATCACATGCGCAATCATCTCGGATCTAAGCCTTTCCAATGCACTCAGTGCTCTTATTCTTGCGTGAATAAATCGATGCTCAACTCTCACCTTAAATCGCATTCGAATATTTATCAATACAGGTGCGCCGATTGTAATTATGCGACAAAATATTGCCATTCACTTAAGCTCCACCTTCGCAAATATAAACATAATCCTGCAATGGTGCTCAATATGGATGGAACGCCAAATCCTTTGCCTATCATAGATGTATACGGCACTCGGCGTGGACCGAAACAGAAGCCCATTATGAAGATGTTCGATCAACACCACATACCCAATAACAATAAACCACAGCCTCCGCCATCCCATCCTCTGTTTGGAAATCATTTTCCTGTCAACCTGCCGTATTTACCACCACTTTTGCCGCATTCGTTTTTGTTCCCACCAAATAATAACTATGAACCACAAAGAACTTCTCCAAAAGTACCTGAACAACCAGTTGAACAGCAACCTTCACCCCAATCTATTTTACACCAGCGTTTGTCATATGGGGAGGTTCCTGCCGGAGTTGCTTCTCCACCGCCTATAAAATCACCGGCAAGCTTACCTCGGACGCCGACGGCTCCTCGCAGCGACTCTCCACAGCAGGCTAATGATGCACTTGACTTAACAAATGCAAAGACTAGTGAGGCTGGTACTCCGCCGCCTACAGAACGTTCTTCAAACGCTGTAACGCCCACCACAGCAATGAAAAACAGGAGAAAAGGCAGAGCTTTCAAACTACAACCTGCAGCTTTACGGCTCCAGCATGAAGACAACAAAATGGAAGCTGATGAGTCTGACTCAGAATCCGACGCGTCAGCCGAAGCTCCAACTTCTACAGCCTCTAACACATACACTTGCCAATACTGCGACATCACCTTTGGCGATCTCACTATGCACACCATACACATGGGTTTCCATGGATACAACGATCCCTTCATGTGTAACAAGTGTGGTGAGAGAAGTTCTGATCGTATAGCGTTCTTTATTCACCTCGGGCGTGCACAACATGCTTGAAATACTAAAAAAGCTGTAATTAAAATCCTAATGAGTTAAACTAGTCTACCTACGCCGTTAGCGTTTGAACCTACTAGCATACGTAAGTCATAAAAAATAGGACTAGCTGCTTAAGGTGAACTATTAATTTATTACCATATTGTTAGCCAAAGATTCAATATACAGGAATATGTTTACTAACTAAAATGTCGTCAGTTTAAAGGTAAGTTACCAAAACATGTAACCTAAGCATTTGTGGTTTTGTGATAAGTGTAATATTTAATTTTAAGTTCTGATGTAAATACATGGTAGAATATGTGTGTGCTTTTAGAATGAAACATATAATAATTGTGTTAACACTGTATTAACTACAAAAATTGATGTACCTAATAAATTAAATTAGTGAGTGACCAATAAGTAAATAAGACTGTATCGTTTTAGTACAAATCTAATGATGTTCAAGTCAGTAAGGAGTTTGCTTGTGATAGTTTTTAAGAATAGTGTTTATGATGTACATTTCTATAGTTACGGTGAAGTTACCTATTATCAGCGTTAAAATTTTAAGGTCCCCAGGGGCTGTTCATTTTTTTAAATATTCTGAATTGTTAAATTAAAAATAAATGAACAGCGCCAAAGAAATTTTAACGCTTAAGGTCAGAGCGTATCTAGAATGATAGAAAAGATTTATTATTTTATTTATTTATTTTGCTTAAGTTATCAATTTGTTAAAAAGGTTTTTTTGTATGACCAATTGTGGTACCTACCTATCGGTTTCTTTACTACAAACGACAGGTGTTGTAAACATTGAAGTAATATGTACACATTAGTACATTATACCTCAATGGTTGTAAACTAGCAACTCTGAAGAAAATTCCACTTGCCAGAGAACTTTTATCGTAATATGAATATGAATTGTGAACTTATAGGTATGACTGAAAGTAATTGTAATTTATCTAAAGAATATTTCGTTTGTGTGCTGGAAACATAGTAATAAAATACCAGTTTTATTCAAATCTGTTTTTTTATTCAACTCATTTAAAAATTAGGTACCTACTCGCATCCCAAACCTATTGTTTTAAACACCTAAAAACTAAACGAATCAACAAACAATTGTACCTATTTATTAATAGAATAACAGGAAATATGGCGAACTAATATAACAAAATAGTTTTTTAAATTAATTATTAGTTAAACTTAGCTTGTACTTCTTTACGAAAAAAATAGTGCGATGGTTTGCTTTCTTTAATTGTCTGGGTAATCTGATTAAACAACTAGTTACCTCCTCAGAAGCTACTTAGCTATTCTATCTCGAATAAATACTTTGCATACTGTATTGCATACATTATTTTACTGTACTGATGCAATACAGTAAAATAATAAAAAATAACATTGAATAAGTAAGAAATGAAATTATACGTACCTCATTTCTAACTTAGCTTATGGTTTAAAAAAATTGAAAGTGATAAGATATTTTATGTCGCTGTATTCGCTTCTGGCTTGCATCAGCAATGGTTACGGTTAACTTTAAATTTCACTACCTAAATTTAGCAATCGTGGCACAAATCAATATGATCTATTATTTTAATTTAATAATGAATCATCATTATTATAATTTAAAACTAATTTTTTTATTAATGATTTATAGTTAAGATTATAAGTCAAATTACAAAAAAAAACACTTTGCAACCCAAAGTGGCTTTAGGTTGCCCCATTTAACGGTAACCATAACCATCGATGGTGCAATCCACTCAAAATGAATATGCCCAATACCGTGTAGATGTATTCAAATTTCAGCTAAGCCCGAAAACAACGAAGACCAACCGGAAGTTTTGATTTGATTTGTGTATTTTCTTACATTTTGTGAATAGGTTAAGTGCCTACTAAGTTAGCAACTTACGTAAGAACTTGACCTCTTCCCACAAACCAGATTCCTTGACGAGAACTGACAAGATATAATTTCGCGTCTATACTAATATTATAAATAGGAAAGTTTGGATGGATGGACTGATGGATGTATGGATGGATGTTTGTTACTCAATCAAGCCAGAACGGCTGAACGGATTTGAATGAAATTTGGCACAGATATAGATTACAGTCTGAAATAACAAATATTTATATTTGTCGGGGACACATTATTTTCTTCCTCTGCATCGGCCATAGTTTGTGGGCATAGGTGGGTAGGTGTCGGTAGGAATAATATGAACGCGGATAGAAAATCAAATCGACTGTAATTCAATTTTAGGAAACAAAGAAATCACTTTAACTAACTAACTAAGTATAGCTATAGCTTAGGGCTACGGAACGCGAGACAGTTTCTACGACCACTCAGCTCGACCGATAAAACAAGACTGAGCTCCGACAATGTTGTTCGCTACATCGTAGACTCCGTCGAGCACCAAGAGATGGCGCTGGCGTCCCGACTAATCAGTTTAGTGTTTGTGTCCACCGGTGTCGCTAATCATTTCCGACACGGCCATCCTGCTGACACACGTCCCAGTGTGTTATTCTGAAACAATAAAAACAACCACAGTAATCTCTTCAACTCGGCTGTTCCTGACTAACTAAGACTCTACTTCAAGTACTACTCTATGATCTCGAAATAAGGAAGTTTTCAAACTATATCGTTTATTTAAACTTTAAACCTTAATCTAGCAATCTTAATTTAATCTTAACTGAAATCACCATGATCATCAAAAACTAACTAACATTCAGAGATTCGACATAGGGAAACAATAATTTGCCAGGGCCACGTACCATCGTTTTATTGCCAAGAAATCAGTTAACACAAAACAGCTTTCGCATGTACTCCATCACCACGGCCTTCACCAGCCGACCAGCCAATTACAATTGCTGCCATGTGATCACCCTGACTCACACTACGGTCTCTGCAGACCCCGACCTACGCTAGAACTACACGCGCACCGCGCACCCACGGACTACTTGAGTTGCCCCAAGAGACACCGATTTCTACCGGGCTACGGCTACGAAATAGCAACTAGTACGGTCGATTTTACTACGGCTGATGGAATACCTGCGCTACGCCTTGACCAATAAATTTTTAGACTTGCTCATTGTGATCCTCACTACTTTCTACTTCGACTGGTACATGACCCACAGGCATAGATCTTAACCTATCGTGTGCGTACTTGTAAGTGCGCTTAGAGTTTAGAGCCTTTAGCGTGTAACGATCACCGTCCAAAATCTCAACTACCTTGAACGGACCTTTGTACTTCGGATCTAACTTTGTCTGATTTCTCTCTTCGTTAGCTAACAACACGTAATCACCAACCGAAAACGGTGCAATTGCAGCCTTCGTACTATCAAACCGTTCCTTATCATATTCCGCGGATTTTTCAATGTTACTAGCTGCAATTTCACGGATTTCGTCAATGTCTACTTCGGTTTCGGTTTCACTACACATTAACGACAAGGGCCTCGCGACTTTACCTATTAGAAGTTCGAGTGGGGAAGCTTTAGTAACGCGGTTCATGGTACAGTTAATCGCGAGTTGAACTTCACCGATAGAGTCTTGCCAGGATTTATTTTCGCTAGTCTCTACCGCAGTTAACATTGATTTTAGCACACTCATAACACGCTCTACCTGTCCATTCGCGCGTGAGGAGCCTGTCGCTATGAGATGCAATTTAATGTTTTTGCTGTCACAAAACTCACCAAACTCTTTACTTGCGAAGCATCTGCCTTGGTCGGCTATGATGCGCGTTGGAGCTCCAAAGAGAGCAACGCTTTGATTAACCGCGCGGATACTACTTTTACTGTCAATATTGGTAGTATGGTAGAGTAACACATACTTCGTAAACGCGTCTATTAAAACAAAAATGTACTCCTTGTTATCATTTTTGCCACTTAGTTTACCTGTCGCGTCTATATGAACGGTGTGCCAAGGAACTGTCACTTTTGGTATCGGGTGCAGTTCAACTTGGATTTTCCCAGAGTGGGATTTCGCTACCTTACATGTAACGCAACCCTCTACAAATTTCTTGACATACTGAGACATTGCCGGAAACCAGTAAAATTCAAAAAGCTTTTCGCGTGTCTTATCGACGCCTAGATGAACAAGAGAGTCATGAATGTTGTTTACAACGGACCACCTTAAAGCACGCGGTAGGTATGGTAAACATTTAGTTCGACCGTTACGTTGAATTTTACGATGCAGGATCCCGGAACGCAACACATAGGTTTCAGCTATTTCCTCATTCATTTGTCCACTTTCTAAATCAGTTACAATTTTAGAAACCTCTAGGTCACGTTGCTGTTCGGCTTGAAGCCAGTTCGGTGAAAGCTCAGTGAGTTCGACGCGCTTCTGTTCTACGCGGGGAACTGAAGGAATCGACGACAGGTCGGACGGCAATGGATTCCTTGAAAGGAAGTCTACATGAGACATACGTTTGCCGTCTCTATACACCACGTCAAAATCAAAGGACTGAAGGAAAACCCACCATCTATGTACTCTAGGAGAGAGCTCTACTTTTGTTTGAGAGGATTTCAACGAGTTACAGTCTGTCACGACAGTGAATTTCCTACCATGAAGGAACTGTCTGAAGTGTTTGATGGAATTCACGACGGCTAAGGTCTCCAGCTCATAAGAGTGGTACCTACTCTCTGCCGGGGAAGTGCGTTTGCTGAAAAACGCTACGACATGACGCTTGCCGGCCACGACTTGAAAGAGAATGGCTCCATAGCCTAAACTGCTAGCGTCAGTATGTAGTTCCACCGGATATTGGGGGTCAAAAATCATCAAAACAGGGTCACTAGTCAAATTAGAGATTATTTGCTGTCGTATCTTTTCATGTTCGGGTTTCCAATTCATATCACCTTTAAGAGATGTCAGTTTATAGAGCGGGGCCATAATTCGGGAGAAGTTTTGAATGAATTGTCGAAAGTAGGAACTAAGTCCGATAAATTGTCTTAGCTGTGTCACAGTCTGGGGAGGTGGAAGCGCTGAGAGTGCTTCTGATTTTCTGCGGTTAGGTCTGATTTGACCAGCCTCTACCTCAAAACCCAAGAACACTACCTTCGTCTTAAGGAAGGAGCACTTCCTGAGGTTTAAAGAGAAACCAGCCTTGGTCAGAACCTCAAGCACAGTGTTAAGCCTCTGAAGTCCTAACTCTACATTAGGAGAGACGATGAGTACGTCATCGACGTACACTATGACGTAGTCGTTAGCCAAGTCACCTAGGGCATTCACAATGGCTCTCTGGAAGACTGAAATGGCATTTTTCAAACCAAACGGCATGGTCAAAAACTCAAATTGTCCCTCATTTGTGATAAAAGCCGTACGTTCCACGGAATCCTCATTAACTGGAATTAAGTGGAAGCCACTAGCACAATCTAGTTGGGAGAAATAATTCGCGCCATTTAGACGAGCTATTTGGTCCGATATCAACGGTAATGGATACCGATCAGGCACAGTGTTATTATTGAGCTCACGGTAATCTATTACCATACGATCAGAACCATCTTGCTTCTTTACCAAAAGAGCAGGGCTAGCAAATGGAGAACAGCTAGGTCGTATGATGTTAGAGTCCAATAATTCCCTTACTCGATCGCGAACTACACTTCGTTCCTCGACAGACATCCTATAGGGTCGCCTTTGTACGGTACGATTCGGATCAATCAACCTAATCTTAAGCTCACCCGTATTTACTCGCGTAGTAGGCATACCGGTTATGAAAAACTCGGAAAACTGACTTAATGTTTTCAAAAGCTCAGATTTATCATGACCTCCGACGTCAGTTTGTATCGCGTTTAAATCAGGCTGTGGCTTATCATTGTTACGAATCGAATTAACGGTTTTGCTTAATAAAAAATGGTTAGCAGTCATATTCGCGGAAAAGCCTAACTTTAGAATTTCACGTCCTAACATAACATCGCTCTGAAGGCAACTGTCCGGCAAAACATGCAGTAAAAGCTCAAGAGGATGATCGTCAATCGTTACACAACATAAGATTTGTTCTGTGCTGACTACTCGCGTTTGACCAATGCCAATCATTGAAACTACGTTATTAAATCGCTTGCCACTCAATTTAGCAGCTACATTTTCTTTAACAAGCGAGCACTCAGCACCAGAATCAAAAGAAAAACAATACAGCTGACCTTTATGCTCCATTGTCCCTGAAGGCGATTGCACGACGCAGACGTCCACGCGCCGCTCAGCATGCGCCGCACTCGTACCGCTGCCGCCACCCGCTTGGCTGCCGCTACTGCCGCCGCTCAGGCACCGGTTCGCGATGTGGCCTGGTTTGCCGCACTTGTAGCACACCAGGGGCTTCACTGCAGGCTTTTCGGATGCTTGAGACGACGTTGAGAACGCAGAGTGACGTCCTTTGCTGTCAGTAGGTTTGCTCCTACACTCAGACCTCTTGTGATCCGTCTTTCCACACGTGTAACATTTCAGCGTAGAAATCTTGCTTCGCTTTGCTTCCGATACATGCGATGATTCACCGAGGGTAACAGCTTTTCGTTTCAAGTGCGAGAAAGCATGTAATTCTTGCTGTAATTTGTCCCTCGTTGTTATTTCAGTTGTAAAAGCCAATCGTTGCAACCTCGTATCAAACTGTGATATGTGAGCTAGAACGGTAGCGACTGCTATTTGTTCTTTGTTCGAATCCTTCCAGCGGTTAGATAAGGAGGTAATCAAACGACTCGCATACGCAGCTAGCGTTTCCTTATCATTGGGTTTGTCGCCGTTTAGACTTATGAGGGTACCCGCTAGAGTTTCAGATGAAACAAAACGCGACGTGAACAGTACCTTGAACTCGCTCCATGTCATTCCTTGATATGCTACCTGCGATAGCCACGTAGATGCAGCTCCCTTTAGTGCCTTGCTGATAGCAACCACAAGTTGACCGCCGCTTAGTGGTTTTTCGGAGAAGCACAAATCCGCTGTCGCGCACCACGATCTCGCGTCCGTGTCTGCCTTATCAGGGTTAAACTCTGGTAAATCAACCCGATTACTCGCCTGAGGTGACTGAAGGGCTTCGATAAGGGCTCGCATGTTTGCATTCTGCATCTCGAACATTTTGCGCCAAAGGTCACCTTCGCCACTTTCACTTCGAGTCTGTACCGGCACTGATCCCACATCTGATGTCGGGGACACATTATTTTCTTCCTCTGCATCGGCCATAGTTTGTGGGCATAGGTGGGTAGGTGTCGGTAGGAATAATATGAACGCGGATAGAAAATCAAATCGACTGTAATTCAATTTTAGGAAACAAAGAAATCACTTTAACTAACTAACTAAGTATAGCTATAGCTTAGGGCTACGGAACGCGAGACAGTTTCTACGACCACTCAGCTCGACCGATAAAACAAGACTGAGCTCCGACAATGTTGTTCGCTACATCGTAGACTCCGTCGAGCACCAAGAGATGGCGCTGGCGTCCCGACTAATCAGTTTAGTGTTTGTGTCCACCGGTGTCGCTAATCATTTCCGACATATTTATATTGTAATTTTTTTTTCAACCGTATATATTTAAACTTATGTACGTATTGTATGTTTTGTATGTAGGTAGTATTGTATGTAGCTGATATTTATAGTATATTTTATTTGTAGTTTGCGCACCATCCCGTTTGTATTCTCTTCTCTTTTCTCCAAAGGTTGCCTGGAAGAGACCGCCTTTGCATACTGTGCTGTCCTAGTCGTAATTTTATTGTCTTTTTTATGTCCTTTTACTTGTGTGCAATAAAGATTTAAATAATAATAATAATAACAAATAACCCGGAAAATTAAAGAGTTCCCGTGGGACAAAACCTCAATCCACGCGGACACAGTCGCGGGTATCAGCTAGTTCACTTTTGTGAAGTAACACTACTCTACACGTACTCGTATAAAAATCTATAAAGATCCTCCTAGAAACGGCGCCGAATTTTACACGGTAGCGCATAGGTACCAACGTGATGGCTAAAAATACAGCAATCCTTTGTCTAATACATAATTGTTATGGCTCGGCTATTTTTTTAAAAGAACAATACATTTTTGTGTCACCGTTGCGGCTAAAAACTGCGTTTGAATATTCATAAGCTCCTGTCGAACCTTCATTGCTTTGTATGACTTATTGAACATATTTTTAAGATTTCGCACACACTATTTTCCCAGTAAATTACTTATACAGCAGTAATAGCTTAGCAGTTTCGATGTCAACCTTCTGTTCAAGTGGTCGGGGCTTCGATTCTCGGGCTGGCATTTTTCTGAGTTACCTACTCGTATGTGCGTTTTAAAAATCGAATGAAATGAAATGAATGAATGAAATTACTAATTTCACGTAGAAAAACTTTTGCCACTTATGATAAGTCGTTAATAACCACCGGTTCGGAAAGTTGATTCTGCTGAGAAGAACCGGCAAGAAACTCAGCAATTGCTCTTTTCAGAAAAATATTACACATCTAGATATATCACTTGCTTTAACGGTAAAGGAAAACACCGTGAGGAAACCTGTATGCTTGAGAATTCTTCATAAAGTTCTCAAAGGTGTGTAGTGTAGTGTAGTGTAGCCTTTAGATGTAGTGTAGTATAGACCTTTATACCACTACACTACAGGTGTGATAAGTCTGCCAGTATATATGCTCTTGGTCAGCGTGGTGGACTACATGGTTATGTTCAGAACATGCTGTCTGGACTGTGGTACCTAATGCGTTTTAATTGCATATTGAAAAATGGTTGTTTGAAAAGCTATTTTTTATTTTAAATAATACTAAAAATGCTACTGAAATGCAATGTTTGTATGCGCAAGCCTTAAATAATAATTAGGTACTTAAAATAGTTGAAAAAACTACCTGTTACGGACAAAAACTCTTTCCACGTGCACACACTTAGCTCAAGGCTGAAAATTCAAATGCTAAATCGTAATAATATGTATAATTAGAAGTTTTTTAAAATTAATTAACATTTACATTTTCAAGACCACGAAAAAACTTCAATTTAATAACGCTATTATCTTAATGTTTCTTTATATTAAAATATTATTCTATTCTATAGTACCTACCTACTACCTACTTAAGTATACGTATCTACAGATCTTACAAACTACTCGCATCTGTACTGTACCTACTGTATCTACAGTACACTTGCTCAGCAGTATGTAGGCCGACGACGCGATGGGTTGATGATAATGGTGATGAATCTTTCACCCATATACCACCCACCACCACCACCATGTGACCGTGACCACGTCTAAAGGTAAAAAATGGCAATCTTATTTTTTTTTCTTAAATAACTACAAGTTAGCCCTTGACTGTGATCTCACCCTGATGGTAAGTGATGATGCAGTCTATAATGGTAGCGGGCTAACCTGTTAGGGGTATGGCAGATATATTAAACTCATCCCCTAATCGGTTTCTACACGGCATCGTACCGGAACTCTAAATTGCTTGGCGGTACGTCTTTGCCTGTAGGGTGGTAACTAGCCACGGCCGAAGCCTCCCACCAGGCCAGACCAGAGAAAATTCAGAAATTATAAGTTCCCAAGTTAACCCTGCCGGGGATCGAACATATAAAACACTATAACTATCTACAAATTTGCATTATTATGATTAAATATAGACTTACGGTCATGGTCGTACATAATATAGGAAGTTAATTAGTAAGTGAAATATGAAAATGTAATGAGGAGCAAGGTGCGCCTCCTTTATAAGTGTAAGAACCACAGAGCTACGAAATACGAATTGGAATACGTCTTTCTGCTGGGAAGAACTCTTTGAAAATTTGGGAAACGGCCAGTGTCATTATAATTTGATTACCGCATAAGTAACCAACCTCTACTCGACTCGAAGGCGATTTCTGTAAATGTGTAGTCACGTACAACTAGATGGTGTCCGGGACTTCATCCGTGTGGATTAAGGTTTTTTGATTCCCGCGGGAACTCTTTAATATTCCGGGATAAAAAGTAGCCTACGTCCTTTCCCGGGATGAACCAATTTTATCAAAATCGGTTGAACAAATGCCATGAAAGCTTAGCAGACAGACAGACTGACACACTTTCGCATTTATAATATTCGGATGGATATGTTCAGAGCTTGTACCTATTTGGTTGTGATCGTCAGCCGATAAACGTCCACACATATCTTGTAGGGACACAAATACAGCCGAGCCTTGCGCCGCCCGTATCCAGCGGCCTTACTTTTTTATCTATCTCTTATAACAAACTAGACGATGCCCGCGACTTCGTCCACGTGGATTTTGGTTTTCGGAAAAGCCCGTGGGAACTCTTTGAATTTCCGGGATAAATGACTGCCTGTGTCTTTCCCCGGGATGCAACAGATCTCTGTACCAAATTTCCTCAAAGTCTGTTGAACAGATGTATCTGAAAGTGTATCAGACAGATAGATAGACAGACAGACACGCTTTAGCATTTATACTATGTATTAAGTAATATGGATCTAAATAAAAAACTTAAGTTAGGTAGGTACCTCTACAAAAGGCATCTTTTTAATTTTAAAAAATCAACAATTTTGTCCACTAAAAGAGAATATTTTAACGGCATTTACTGGAATTGGTTTCAATAAAAGTAATACATTATCGCTCTGGCATCGCTACAATTGTCGTCTGACCCAAATCCTACGGATGTTGCAGATTCATGAATCGCGAAAAAAACTTAAAAAGAATTCGGTTTAACTCCACATAACATCAGAACAGCAAATATAAAGAGTAAACATAATATTAACACGAATAGTAAAAATGCGTTAAAGTGTCTTCACCAGTACCTAGATATCTTTATCTTTATCTTTAGGATCTAAGTCCATAAATAGTTTTACTCTTTTAAGAATTTTCTAAAACTTCTCATTAATAAAGAAATAATTTAAACTAGACTTAGGTTTTAAATTGGTCTTGACAGTGAAGTTGATCTGTATGCTGACAGACACACTTTCGCATTTATAATGTTAGTACGGATGCTTTTTTACATAATTTCCGTAGTTACAGAAGTTAGTTTATATATTAAGGCCCAATTGCACTTGCAAAAGCTTAAGTTAAATTTTCTATACCTGTCCTTTTCATGTTAACTCCGGAAAAACCTAATCAAAAGGTGACAACATCAAAAAGATTGACTAAATCAGTATAGGCAGTGCAGTGCAAGTCAGTCTAAGTTTGAATGTTTGGATGTTTTTTACTTCTTCACGCCACAATGAATTAACCAATTGGGAAGAAATTTGGAATGGAGATAGCCTAACCTGCATTATCACATAAATTATCTCGGCAAATTAAAGATTCATCCGGGAATCAAAAACCTTTAACCTTCACTCCCATTATCAATAATCTCAATTCGATTCATACGCTACTCTACGACATTCGTCGTTCCACATACACCTCAAATAAACCTATGAATCGGTGTATGAATGGAAGAATGCATGTTTTTTCACGGTTCGTGCTGACGCAGGTGTCTTTGCGCCGCAAAAAATCACGAGACCTGCTTAACACACATTTTTAGCACAATACCTCTGCAACTCAGCCAAAAATGGTAACCCACTTAGATTTATTTGCCATTTCAGAGCACACCGTACTTCTTTCTACCTTTGTTAAGTTAGAAACAGAGATACAAAGTATATATATATATATTGTCCTACATGAAATAAACATTTCACAGGCTCTGTATTGGTAATTGCAAGGAGGAGCCATACAATTTCGTAATAACTAATAAGTTTACACGTAGTGTGAAGAATTGATAGTGTCCCAAAGTGCTGGAATGGTGACCCCGCACTGGAAAGCGCAGCGTTGGCAGATCCCCCCTCGGCGGACGGACGACATCAAACGAGTCGCAGGGAGCCGCTGGATCGAGGCGACGCAACCCCGCGGCCTGTGGAAATCCTTTCAAGAGACCTATGTCCAACGATGGACGTCTATCGGTTGATGACGACGACGGCGATGAATTAAGCCCACAAGGCCGATTCCTTCTCTATAACTTCGGAGTTATGTGCGTTTTAAGAAATTAAATATCATTTGTTATGACGGTGAAGGAAAACATAGTGACCTGCATGCCCAAGAGTTTTTCATAATGTTCTCAAAAGTGTGTGAAGTCTGCCAATCCGCATTTGGCCAGCGTGGTGGACTATGGCCAAATCCTTCTCATTCTGAGAGGAGACTCGTGCTCAGTAGTGAGCCGGCCATTGGTTGAAGTGACAGATTGAGCTGATATTGGCCAGTCCTAAGTTCTAGAGTTGAGACCGCGTTCCTACAAGTTAGCGTAGTGTGAGGCGCCCTCCAGGCTCCAGCACGATGATCTGACGAATGACGATAAATAGAAGGTGGCAGGAAGTGGCTGGATGAGGAAGCCTGAGGACCGGGTGTGGTTGCATTCTTTGAGAAGGGCCTATAATATATTAAGCAGTGGACGTGTGACTTTGACGGGCATCGTCCTCCATATCTAAGTAGAATCTAGAATTCACCTATATTATATCTGTACCTTTCTTGAACCCTATGAAGTCCATTAAAATTGGGTATTTGACTACTAGGCAAATAAATTATTTTTAAGAGGAACTCTCAAAAGTCGTTATATCGACGTCCCCTGTTAGTTTGTTTAAAAATTTTTAACCGTTTTAATTTGTATCGATTAAAGTAAAGAAGTGCGTCGAAAAAGTACGAAAAGTACGAAGTACGAGGAAGATGAAGTCAAGCACGGGTTTTGACGTTTCAGGGAAAGGGGCTGTGCCCCACGTTCTGGTTCCTACCTGGTTCAAAGGTTATCCATCGCCATTCAGCGTGGCAATGCTGCAAGTTTGATGGGTACCTTTGGCCCAGAGGCAACCAGGGGTGGTCTTTTTGATTAGGGTTTTATTTTTATTTTTGTTAGTAGGTATATAAGGATTTTAGATTAACGTTTAGTCTATAAGTTTTTATTACATTTTGACGTTTGAAAGTTGGCTAGTTGTCAAATACCCAACTAAAAAACAAAAAATTATAATTAGTGAAACGTAAAACATAATCGCTTTTACTTTTTACACTTTTGCAGAAAAAGGTAGTAAAATTATAAATAGCTTTATAGAATCGAAAAATTAAGCGTGAAACTAAAAAGCTCAGCTCCAAACTTCGTTCATAAATCATTCATCAAAGGGCGGCGCTAACGTTTCTCCAATACCTTTTTTAATGCTACACACAAATGAACGATAATTTGTGATTTTTCACACACTCCCACCCCTACCTATACTTATCTATTAAACAGTAAAAGATCGGATAATCAATCTCTTTTTAATATTTCTATAGAAGCTTTCGAAAGCTTTATCAACTATCAAGGTCGCGGCAAGTTTTTGAACTAAGGTTTTTCAAATCAACGCAGAACGACTCAAATAAGTTTAAATAATTCAAAATATTAGGATATTGTTGCGATTTGCGGCACTGGGCCTAGCTGTTATTTTTTACTCAGGAAAAAAGTTAGAAATATTTTTTTAGAAACCGTCGCTGTATACTGTTTATTGTATAAATTTAAGTATTTTGCGAATATAACCTACAAGGTAAACCAAAGCCATATGGCTGAATAACCACGTACCTTAGCCGCCTTTTAATAAAAAAAGTAATCTAAGTAAAAACGCTGCAAGAGGCGGTACTGGGCCGGCACGCTTCAGAACCTCATATGCGTATTTTTTCCTCTTCTTTTTCAAAGACAGCTGTTGTTTGATGACCACTCATAGAACCATAGAGCACATTTTTTTGGTCAACGGACCATGTTAGATGATACTATGATTGAAGTGGTTTCAAGAAACGTATCCTATATAAAGATTTTATTCGTAAAGTAGCAGATGCTTTCAATTTAAAAATTAAAGAGTTACGTAAATTCTGAAAAATCTCGTCCGACATCCCGTGCATTTTATGGAGCAGGTAAATCTGCATTTAGGTGTCTTTTTTTACGCTTTATAACAGAATTTCTATGAAGTGGGATCACTACTACTGACAATTATTATTTCCCTTAGAAGTTTTTCCATCTTATGTAGAAACCGACCCACCATCCGCCACTGTAGATAATACGAATTCCTAGGAAAATACAATATAGGTAATTAAATTGTGTGCGATCATCGATATTCTAATCAACAAAATAATTAAAATAACTCTTAATCGTCGTCGTCGTCAAGAAATGGACGTCCATTGCTGGACAATAATAGGTGTCGGTCGGTCTTGCGGCGCCTGAATCCAGCGGCTCCCATGCAAAACGCTTGTTTTAAAACGACTTGCTGTTGTAAACTTTTACTTTTGTAGATGTTTTGTGCAATACATACTAATACATACTTTGTTTTAGAACAATCATAATAATTTTATATTAATTCCTAATAACAAGGAAAAGTAAGGCTGATTTAATTTGAACATTACTAAAAAAAGTAAAAAAAAACTGTCAAGAGTTAATCCTAGGGACGCGTTCAGAAACACATTATTGGAATAAAAATCGATTTCACCCGCTTCTCGGAAGAGAACGCGACACTTGCTTAATCTTCCATCGCAGATGCTCTATTATTCCGCGACACGTGTTCCGTTTGTTTTTTGACAATCTGTGACAAATAAATCTGTTGTTACTTTGATATCGTTTGACGACCTCCGTGGCGCAGTGTGTAGCGCTGTTGCCTTAACGTGTGGAGGTCCCGGGTTCGATCCCCGACAGGATCAATTTAGGAATTTATAATTTCTGAATTTTCCCTGGTCTAGCCTGGTGGGAGGCTTCGGCCGTGGCTAGTTACCACCCTACCCGCAAAGACGTGTGCCGCCAAGCGATTTAGCGTTCCGGTACGATGCCGTGTAGAAACGGAAGGGGTGTGGGTTTAATATAACTACCATGCCCTTAACAGGTTAGCCCGCTACCATCTTAGACTGCGTCATCACTTACCATCAGGTGTGATGTGAGGCTTGTAGTGGATTTAAAAAAAAAATTTTAGCCAAAACACCAGCTTAACAAAAAGCTATCTATAATCTGCATAAGCCTGACGTCTTCAGTCTTCACATTATAGAAATCTTATTATACCTACCTGTTGAAATATAGTATTTTTAACAGTTATTGGTATTTCTTTATACCCTTGCTTCCAGTTTTTGGAACGATTTTGGAACGCGGTAGCGTGTCAAGTCGAGTTCCAAAGGAACTCCTAAATTATCCTGGCTAAAAGCAGCCTATGACACTTTCCAGGTCCTCAACTATACCCATGCAAAAAATCATATCAATCCGTTGCTTCGTTGCGGCATGATGAAAGAACTAACAAACTAACTATTTCTTTTATAATATTAATATTTAGTCTCGATAATAATCGATAAATTAACTTCATAATGATTATCTTTACACTGAGTTACAATCAGATCCAGCTTACAAACTGTAAGTTCTTGACTGCGATCTGCCTGGTGGTCAGTTATGGTGCAGTCCACCGACATATTATATTGTACTTACAGTACATAGTTACAATATATGTCGGTGATGCAGTCTAAGATGGAAGTGGGCTTACCTGAAAAGGGTGCAAAGGGTGAGCGACGAAAGCGACGCGACGTGATACAAAATGCGTTGTCGCGTTTGTCGTTGACGTACCTACCTACTATTAGTGCTACGCGGTTACGCAACGCTACGCAAGGACACTGTCTTATAGTGTTACAACTATTACCTATTCTGTGCTAGTACCTCGTAAGGTATCTTTAATTCAAAATTTTGAGTCGAATTCAAACTTGTCTGTCTGTCTGCCAGTCTAGACATCTGTCTATCTGAATGCTCATCTCACTAAACCGATTTTGACGATGTTTGTTATACCCTAGCTTGCATTCGAGAGATGTGCTATTACATGGACTATTTATCCCGAAAATGAATTAAATGGGATTAAATATACTAAATGCACATACCTACTTGTTTATTTAATGGTCTTGTTCCATTTCGTCTTATTCCTTTCTTTTTATTTGAGGAAAAACGAGAATGGCACCCCGTAAATAAACGTACAAACGTATTGGAAATTCAAATGAGGCCCAGCAAATTTATGGCCTCCTTCCCTCGCATTCATTCCACCCTCCTCTGATGCATATATCACATTTATATACAGACTACATACAATGTACGTACGTAATATTATATATATTACGTTTTTTTTCCTGGGGGAATTCTTTAATTTTCTGGGATAAAAGTTCCTACATGTCCTTTCCAAAAATATAATAAAAAAATGGTCCTTCCTTGGGATACAACTTACCTCTATACCAAATTCAATCAAAATCGGTTGAAAATATGCAGACCATATTTTAATACTTAAGTCATGACAGTGTTAATAAATAGAACTTTTATTAACACTGTCATGACTTAAGTATTAAAATATGGTTGTAAATATGATACAGATATTTTTTTAATGTAAGCAAAATAATTATATCATAATTAGGTAAATTAAGCAGAACTTTCTTGGTTATAGCAACGTTTGCTTTTTTAAGAAAACTTAAAATAACTGCGAAAAGTTAGTGATGCCCCGGGAATTGATCACCGACCAACCGAACGGGATTCCAGGCATCTAGATCAGCACCGCTCATAAACTTATACCTATCAGGAAAAATAGGGCTAAGCCAGCACGACTGATAATCGAAACTAGGACGTGGGACCACAGACTGCGTAGGACCACTGGATACATCGTAGATTTTATGGCATAGATACAATGTATTAAGTAAACAACAAAAATGTTTGATACAAAAAATAAAAATCTGGCCATACCAGCAATTATTATTTTAAGATGAATCCCTGTCAAGCGTTGTCGGGATTATTTATTTAAAAGAAAGTTTTTATTGTAAAAAGCGCGGAAAGGAAATGCAAAAACGCGAGTACCCACCTACCTGCTTACTCTGTCCCTTTGCAGCCACATGCATATTGCATACCATTTCAAGTCACAGACTCAAAGAAAAGCTAAGAGGGAGTCCATTTGAACAAAAAATTGGCAGTCATAGGGACTGCCGATGGAAGTGAAAACGAATATTTAAAGTAACAAAATATATATATTATATAATTATATAAACTAAAACCTTAAAGTTTAATTACGAATGTAGTATATTTATATTTAAGACCTTTTGTCTCCGTAACAACGCGGTGACGCGGTGTCGGTGACGCCGATCCACAAGTTTACTCCCTACAAAAAAGTGCTCAACGCGGCTAAAGAAGATTTCACTTCAAAAAATTTCGTCAAAGTCAATTTGTATTAACTTGTGGAAGTGCCTTTGTGACAATCAGATAGCGCTCACAAAATACCTGAGCTTCAGCTATTTGCTGTGTTCCTTTGTTTACATAATTATTATTCAATGTCGTACAACCTAATAATTTTGCACCTCGGTTACAATGCCGATAAGCGTTGACGAAATTACTGTATTCTTATTTCAGTTTACAAATTTAGGAAATAGGGATGATGTCTATATCAAAAATAAATAATTTGTAACTTATTAAATAGAGGGTCTTCTAAAAGACCTAAAATTCAATTCATTGGTTAGATTTAAGTTTGATTACCATTTTAAAATATAGATTAAAGAAAAAAAGTGCGTTGAAATTTGATGACGTCACTATTTTAAATTTCATACAACTTCCTTATTAGAAGCGCGTTTTTGAGTTTGATAAAGAGTTGTTGATTTGATTGACTTGTCATCATCCCCATAATAAATATTTTAATCGAATAAAAATTGGCTTCTAGCTCTACAGTTGTGGTTCATTTTGAAGCGATTCGCTCCCTCTATCGATTCCATTAATCTATGGTTAAATGTTATTCCAGTGATCATCAGAAAAAAACACCATAGAGCGTAGACATCCATCTTTAACGCGCGAAAAAATCTTTTGTCAATAAATTGCAATTTCTTTGTTGAGTTATTGATGGAAATTTAAAAAAAAACAAAATTTAATCCTTTTAGTAAAAGGCTTTTACCATGCACGAACGTTCAAAATAACAGCTTTTTTTAAAAACTTCGTTCCTACTACCTAGCTAGTATTTAGGTACCTATTAAGTAAAAAATATATAAATATTTGAATAAATTATGGATACGAAAATGAAGCTGAATAAATAATAGTTATTGCATGTAGCAGGATATAAATATACTTATTACCAACTTGATACCCACATACTGAAACATGACGACCTTCTTATCTAATTTTGAAATAATATGTATTTTATTTTAAGGCTAATAAAAATAAATAGCAATGAAATAACAGTTTTATTTCAGATTATTTTTTGTATTTTTTATGTACCTATACCGTCACGTAACAGTACTTATCTAGCAATCAAGGCACAGTTTTAATTAATAATCGATACTATTATTAAAAATGCGACAGTTTGGATGGATGTATGGATGGATGGATGGTTTGTAACTCAATCACGCCAGAACGGCTGAACGGATCTGAATGAAATTTGGCACAAAGTTAGAGTATAGTCTGGAATAACATATACTAACTTTTTATCCCGGAAAATTAAGTAGTTCCCGCGGGAACCAAAAACCTCACTCCACGCGGACGGAGCGGGCATCATTTAGTTAGTAATAGTTAGATCCGTAAACTTAGGCGCGGCGCACCTCGATTTAATCATTGAACTACTATTAGTTCAAGTACTACTAGTAGTTTACTATGTAGTATCTAAAGGTCTACTAGAGGTCGTAGCGTCAAAATTCCCTATAAGGGAACCTTCAGCTATTACATTTCAATGACAACTCGGGCAATATTAGCTGCGACCCGTGTAGCTACAGAACACTTGATCAAAATTAAGACGCCGCTTCATTCCGTGATGGAAGTAAATAACCCATTGTAGAATTTTAGATGAAATAACCATTATGTATCTATAGATGCACAATGCAAAAATACGAGAGAAAACTAGCTTATCTCGGGAAGAAACCGACTTTCGATATTCTTCTGAGCACGAATATCGTCCACGGTAGTGTTTCTGAGAGTAAGCTAAAGTGATAAGCACATGCAGATAATATAGTGCTAATGTGTACAAAAATCCAGGTGCACTTTATTCCCTTACTCTCATAGTACAATAAGACGGAAATCTTATATGAGGAGAGAGGCGCTCGACCAGGCTTTTTCGTTCTCTCCTATAGATACGGGGTGAAACACCGTCACCGATTTTCCATCTCCGGACTGTTACTCAGAATTTAGATCCAGGTATCAAACCCTCAAGATGTGTAGCCCAACAAGCTAACTACTAACAGGGCAATCAGACAACTTCCCTGCATATATATATGTCACCGTAAGATTAATTCAAAAACCGTTAGATTGTAATCTAACTGGTGAAATTGTAAACTGTCGACAGATTACAATTTAACGCATTATTTTTCGGTAGATTGTAATCTATTAGGTATATTAACCCGATAAAACCTACCCTACCTCATTATTTATGTCGAACCCTAACCTAACCTACAAGAAAAAGACAAGAAAACGTAAATACAATGAATATTTCAAAAATTGACACTCAGAACATTGAACGGTTCACTGTCGACAGTTTACAATTTCGCTAGTTTGATTATAATCTGACGGTTTTTACAATCTTACGGTGACATATAATTATAGGACTTGTTTACTTCTCTCACGGGTGACATATTATTTAGATTTAAAAAATACACACTACCATTAGAAAATATAACAAAAGCACAAGGCATAAGTATAATTGTGTAATTATTTAATTTATTTGGGTTACAAACATTAACAAAACAAATATGATACGTCTAAACACACTTTGATTGTAACCAGTTCCTAAAAACGGGTGCTTATCAGTTATCACCATCCACGAGACGTGACTTCTTGTGCGCAGAACTGTAGGTATAAATACTTTACATCTTTAGAAACATATTTAAAAAACCAACCCCCACCAGCCAAGTTACATACGTTTTGTGTCTATTCTCTTTCTATGATCGTTAACGCTTTCGCGAAATCGATTAAAAAACGCTAACTATTGACTTACCTACCTATTTATTACGCTCCAATAAAGCATTAACGATTAATTATAGAAAGAGAATAGACACGAGACGTATGTAACTTGGCTATAGGGGGGCATAATAGACCAACAGTTAGGACCAAAACGTATACGACACTTTTAGCAAGTTTTGTTTTAGTTTTTTTACTACATAATACATTGCTTAGTATTACTAAACATAAGACCAGTCGACAGGGACAGGCAAAGGTCCCACGCTCAGTTACAGCAAATCACTAAACGTCGACGCATGTACCTACTGCTGGAAAACACGGGCGTCACAGACCAACATCTACCTTGGTTCCCCAGCCACGCTCTAAGAAGACCTCGGCAATCTGGACGGTCTTCTAGGCTTCTGGAGTTCTCTTCAGTGACTGGAGTGAGTACTCCGGCAATACACGCCGAACAGACATCCAAGGGCCGACGTTTAAGTAATTGCGGAAACCTGCCGGGGAAGAAGAAACCCGTGATTTTAAAGCGTGGCATTAATAGTTAGAACCGATCGCGGTTACTATAACGCGATGTAAAGGATACAATCGCAAAAGCTCCAATAATATTATTAAATTTTTAATAAGCAGAAAAAGCAGGGAATAAGTAGTTACCTACTCTTTCCTAATTTGTGTTTTTAATAGCTCTACCAATCATAAACTTATTCTGTACTGTAAATAGTTACTGTGGAGTGTGGATAGCCACGGGAAGCCTTCTCAACCCAAGTTCTCTACAAAATTTAAATCTGCATAAAATCATAAAGTGGGCAATTGACAACGTTCTTAAAACTTTCAAAGCTAACATCGAAAACAGGACAAAGTTTCACATTGATTTACATTTTATAACACAACTCTTTGTCAACCAGAAAAATATAAAAAGTCCTTCGTTCCATCAACAAAATGCAAATCCGGTCACAATATGCAAATATATTATTTTATTTGGACGACAAAGGGACAGCAGCCGACGTCTTTGCCCATCGTAAAAAGCTTTAACTGAAGACAATAGAAATGTTCTATATATTGCTGAGAAAACGGTATTTCGGACAGCGGGGATAAAAAAAGGGTTGACCAACCAACAGTTTTTGCGAACGAAATCCTTTTAACTTGATTAATGAACAAAGGTATTAAAATTTGTTTAGTTAGGACCGTTTTCTATTGCTATATAGTATAAAGTAACGGTGCTCTAAGTACATTTATCTCGCCGTTGCAACTTTTAAGCCCCTTTACATAACTATTTTGGAAGATTAACAAAACTTTTGATGTTTACGAAATTGGTACCTACGTACTAAGTACGAAATTTTTTACCGCACCTGTACCAAATTTTGTCAAAACCGGTTGAACAGATGCAGTATGAAAGCGTAGCAGATAAACAGACAGACAGATGGGCAGACAGACACACTTTCGCATATATGGCGGATTTGTTTATTTCATATGGGTAGGACATACAAATAGTATATTTTAAAGCTTATTAATAATTTGTAAAGTTATATACTTTTTGTCGAAGTTTCACATTTTATTATAGTTTTAGCATAAATATAATAAAAAATAATATTATCTCTAACTTCATATTCATTCGCCTACTAAAAAATGACACGTGTAGGGTAACAAAAGGTATTTTAAGCTTTAAATAAATGTTAAACTTAATTAATTCACATTATAATATTTTGATATCATGTAAATGTGCCTACGTTTTTTTATATTTCACACACCAATTTTTTGTTCTATTCACTATGACGTATCACGTAGGCAACTAATACATACATACATATTTCAATTTCAAATAGGTATGGATGTGAATGTACGAATTACGATATATTTCGTAGTCTAGACTAAGTATAATAAAATAATATGTATAAAATGCCGCCGAAAAGCCTTTTTTTGGCATAGTCAAATTATTCAAGGAAGGTATCTACTTAAGGCGAGTCACCTCAGCTCAGCGGTGAAAACTGGTTGGCTAGATCAAATGTTTTCGGTATTTACTATTAAATAACGGTCTCAAAAAATATCCGATACACATAAAGATATTGTCTAAAGAATGTGCTAATTTGTTACACGATTGGATGTACTTTACTCGATCATAAAAAATCTTGAAACAGGCTAAATTAAAAGTTGAAAACGAATTTTTTATTAAAATAAAATTTT
Source organism: Erebia aethiops (assembly GCA_923060345.2). Classification (NCBI taxonomy): domain Eukaryota; kingdom Metazoa; phylum Arthropoda; class Insecta; order Lepidoptera; family Nymphalidae; genus Erebia; species Erebia aethiops. The sequence continues at coordinate 25,494,402 of OV281084.1, read as the reverse complement.
CGACTTTGCTCATAATTTTTATATGGATAAATTTCTCTTGAAGTATTAATGAGAACCTGCTAAACTTTGTTTCAAACTGAAGTCCTATATTTATTTAATTCAAATTAATCCCAGAACTTGAACGTTGCCAAGCGGTTTCAGAACATACCGTGCTGCCCGCTTCCCCGCCAGTCTCTACGAGAAACGTACCGCGAGACGCGCGGGCGGCACCCCACACCTCACCTCCTAAAATCTTGCAGGTGACTCGCCTTAAGTTTTATTTCGTGCAGACGAACTTACCATTGTTACCTTATTATTTTATTTAACTGGTTTAACGGCTCTGGATTCTAGTTACATTGTTACCTATTCTGTGCTAACACGTACCTACTACCATCCCCCGCCCACTACCATCGTAGACTGCATCATCACTTGGTGAGATCGCAATTCGCAGTCAAGAGCTAACATGTAGTGGTAAAAAAAAAATTCCTACCTACAACAACAATCCTTCACCTACATAGGTACTTCATACCTTCACCTATAAAATATAGATACCTACACAAAGGTTAAAGAATCTATTCAATAATACTAAATGCATTAAAATAGTCACGTGCCAAATAAAAAAGTTCCCCATGATCAAAATGACAAAACATTATAACTACACGATTTTAATTGTAAAAATAACCCCCGTTGAAATCTTAAAGAGGGTCGCGGTTTCCGGAAGCACGCTTGACATTACACGCCTTCGAATAAAAACACGCACGCGAACACCAAAAACACAGAAAAAAAGTTGGAATTGTTTAGCCCACGTTTTAAGCTTCCCCTAATGTATGAGGCACTTAGCGGTTTTTACCGCGTGCCTTTTTAATATTACACGCGTGCTTCAGATAATTCCATGTTTGCGGTCAACAGGTGATGTTTTGATTGCCGACAGGTTTTTCTTTAATTTTACTAAAAAGAGAAAGGTAGATAGCGCATAAGATAGGTAGATAAGAAGTAAAAAGTTAGGTAGATAGCGGTGTTATTCTTATGATTTGAAGATCTAACAATAATAGGTAGTTTTCAACGGAACCTGCATGCCTCAGATTTCTCCAAAATGTTCTACAAAGTGTGCGAATTTGTCAATCTGCACGTCTTGTTTAACGTGGTGGACGTGGTTTTCGGTTTGAGTACAGACTCAGTACTCAGTAGTAGATCGGATATGAATTGAAATAGTGTGACGATTAGGTAGCTAAGTTTAAATTATACAAGTATAGCTAACGATTGAGGATAAAGCATTTATCGTTTATTTATAAATCGTTTATTTGCTACACAACATTGTACAATCGGATGACAAAGACTAAATTTGACCATACAAGTATCGTAAGATAAAGTCAAATAACTTATGCCAAAAATGTTTGCACTCAAGGCGTCAGTCCAAAATAATGATATTAAAATTCTCGATTTATTAGGGTTAACCTACGACTATGCTTGATGCCATGACTCACGGATTTGGCTGTCATGACGCCAAATGACTTAGGCTGTCAGTTATGGTGGGCACGGAATTTCCGTGGGTTGGCATGGCCCTAAAATTTGGCTTACAGATTTCACACGCACTATTATAAATAAATTACTACTATTATAAATTATTATTATTATTATTACGCACTATTATTATAAATTCTTGGTTTATTTAGTACGCCAAATGGCTAGCCGTCAGTGGCAACATTTGAATAAAAAAAGCCAGTCGCATAATATTAAAAATTAGAATAAATAAGCAAAAACTGTTTTTTATTTCTTTTATTTACATAAAACAGTTCTTTAATGGATCTAGAAGCTTTAAATTTTATACGTATTTAGGTACATCTACTGAAAATTGAAGTTTCTTGCATAGGTACTTAATCGTTATCTTATTTAAATTAGTTAAGAATTAAACTTAGATAGGATAAAACAAACTTTATTTTCCTCAATTATATATCCTACAATATCATTAATTTACATACAAATTGGTTAAAAGCGGTATTTCTTTTTTAGTCCGGGTACTATTTTTTATAATAATTATAATCGTAACCATGACTTTTAACTGGTGGTTTTCAGCAAGGTTCTCACCACTAGTTTTTTTTCATAATCTCTACTACTAGTGATTCAACTACTTATCAAAAAATAAGAAGGTATCCTTATCATCTCAAGTATACAAGTACAAGTAAGTAAATCCACGTCCAAATATCAGTGGATCTCGCCGTAAAAAAATCCTTTTAGATATTTTAATGCTTTTGAGATAAATGCTTTAAAAACAGAGCACAGTGGAACAAGGTGGACTTTACCTACCTTTCAGTGGCGTGCACAGTAACTATTCGGAGCCCGGGTAGGTATTGGCACAGTATTGGTTATATAGATACCTACCAATACTGTGGTCTGTGGCATTGGTTAAGTAGATGAAATTCAGATGATGATGAGATTCAGGGAATGATGAAAATTATGCATTAAGCTTTTTTAACTAGGGTAAGCAATACCTTTATGCCTCTATGTCGCCACGACACAGAGTGAGCTACCTACTTTATGTACGAATAAAAAAAGTAAGGTCAAATTGGATATAGGAACTAAATGCGGCCCCCCGCATCATTAATTTTTTAACGAGCCCTTAAAAATAACAATATTTAACGTTCCTGTTTCAATTATCTCTGTATAGTAAAAAATCCCCTAGCAAAAAGAAGTCAATTGTCGAGGTGTAGTTTTAAAAACTGTGGGGTCTTTTTTATCTCGTTTTTTACTTGATAGGCGTGTAAAAAGTGGTTAGTTTACACTATTGTTTGCTAAATCATGGCTAATGCTTTTAATATAGGGTACTAACTACTGAGTACCTACCTACTAACTATGAGTTATTTATTAAAGTAGACTTCTTCTCATTCGTTCACTCTTGGCAGAGTGGTCGTGGTTTTGAATTGGCCTTCACAGCAGCTCTTGCGATCTCCCTGCAGCGACTTCTGTTGGCGGCATCACGGGAACACTCGGAAACGGATACATTTGTGGCGGAACGGATTGAATCCGTCCACCTAGTAGGGGAGCGACCACGTGGACGAGTGCCCTCAACTCGACCTTGTACAACGAGGTGTTCTATCGTACCAGTCTTCCTAATTGTACAAGCGACGAAAGCCTTTGAGTTATTTTAAGCTCTTTGAGTATGGAGACGTTTGTTCGATGCGCTGTCCAGCTTATTCTTATAATAGGCGTCTCAAGCACCACATTTACCAGAGCGTCGATTTTCCGCCTGTCATTTTGTCTCAGTCTCAGGGTCCATTTCTCAGCCGCATGTACAAAGATCGGAAATACAAGACATTTCATTAGACCAACCTTTGTATTTTTCGGAATTCTTTTGTTCTTCCAGAATTTCGATAGCTACTCAACGGCGGATCTGGTCACGGCACAGCGTTTTTGATTTCGCTGCTTTGAATTTTGATTTGAATTGATTAAAGTAGTATCTAATAATGAATATAATAGAGAAATATAGAAAGCTTATTAGTATCTATTTCAGTTAAGTAGTTTGTAAGCTTGCTATGTACAAGCTAAAGTTTTGCGAAAAAAGCTTTTGTAAGTTTTTATCTGGTGCTTACCAATGCGTGAGCTTACAGTCGAGAAAATAACTTGTTTATGAAATATTAGAATGAAAGTACGTAATTTTTCAGCTAAGTATAAGTTTACCATTGCCATGGAAATTGGTATTTTGTTTCAAAACAAGAAATATATTTCAGGATTTTAGGAAATTCCACCGCCTAGAGCGAGACATATTAAAAGTAAAAAGAGACTGACTGGTCTATCAACGCCTGCTCAAACTACTGGGCGGATCGGGCTGAAATTTGGCATAGATATATTAGCTAGCTAGAGATATTATTAGCAATTATATTTTTTTACTAGCTGACGCCCGCGACTTCGTACGCGTGGTTTGAGGTTATGTGGTTCCCGCGGGAACTCTTTCATTGTCCGGGATAAAAAGTAGCCTATCTGTTATTCCAGACTATAATCTATCTCTGTGCCAAATTTCATTCAGATCCGTTCAGCCGTTGGGGCGTGATTGAGTAACAAACATCCATCCATACTTCCTTAGATCCATACCGACATCCAAACTTTCGCATTTATAATATTATAGTAAGATAAGAAGTAAGATAACGTAAGCATCCGATAAGAAAGAGTTTTCGAAAATCCAAATCATAAGGGGGCAAAATAGGGTTTGAAAACAAACAAAAGCCTTAACGTGAGCGAAGCCGGTGGAAGTTACGTTTGAAGTTTGACAGTTGCGTAGGTACTTTATTCTAAATAATGTTATCACAGAGAAATCACCTTACAATCATCTGCCAAGACACGTGGCAAACGTAACAAACAATTTCTTGCACAATTGAATTTTCATTCCTTAAAAACGAAAACCAATTTCACGTTCCATCAATGCAGATATCTTTATTACTTAGATCCATATCAGACTTTGGTCATTGCCAAAATCAAGATGTGAAATCCATCCCCCGATGGAGTAATCCGTTATTTTGAAAAAGTTACATTGAAAAAGTCGTCGGTCAGTCAACAGGGCTTAAGGTCTTTGTATGAATTTTTCGACTCTGCTCCACAATACGGAATAATCTCCAAAAAGTGACCCCAAAGTGCTCAGATAGGGCCCCTGACTGAATACCGAGGACTGCTTCCTAAAAAATCTTTTAAATCGCGTATTTAATGTGGATATTTTTATGTAGGCCGTTTATCTACAGGATGCTTGGAAACATTTTTGGCATTCATTTGTTGTAGGTAGTTTCATGTGCCCATTTTATACTTTCATGTTTAATGTAAGTGTAATAATAATAATATAAATAATCTTAATATATAAAACAAAGTCGGTTTTGATCGAACACTTAAATAACTCTAGAACTGCTGGACCGATTTTCATGGTTTTTGATTTGTTGTAAATAGCAGAATATCTATTATATACTCGTACATTGGAAAATTGACACTTATCTATCTTCTATCTTATATATATAAAAATGAAACCCGTTTTCCTTGGTCACGGCATCACGCGTGAATGGCTGGACCGATTTCACTAATTCTTTTTTTGTTGTATTTGGTATTATTAGGAAAAGGTTCTTACGGAAAAAAATATTAAGAAAATCTCTCAGAAATATTGAAAAATATACATTTAATTTTGCATACGAAGTTCGCCGGGTCAGCTAATTACACAATATATACACAATGCCACGCGGACGGATGATCATCATCATCACTACAGCCCATTAACGTCCCACTGCTGGGCACAGGCCTCCACTCTCATAGGAGAGAGGGAAATAGAGCTTAGACCCACCACGCTGCTCCGATGAGGGTTGGCGGGCTTTTAACGACTATTATCATGCTAGTGATAATAACCGGGACCGAGCGACGGCTTAACGTGCTCTCCGAGGCACGGGGGTGAAACACCGCCAAATTCCAACTCCGGGCTGGCACTGAGAATTTTTTTATTGAAAAACAATTGCTACATTCATACCATTCCATCAGCACAGAAGTAGACGTTTTTCATGATACGCTGCCAACATTTAAAAAAGAAACGTTAAGATTGTTAAGGTCGACTTAAGCTGTCTCAACTATCTATTAATATTTTTTATTGTTTTATTTTTTCTTTCCATAAATTTTGAATTGTATATTTTTTGTATTTTTGTGTAAGTCTAGGTTTTTTTTTGTAATGTAACTTTTAACTTTAAATTTTTCGTGCATAAGCTTTTACTTTTTATTTATTTTTTTAGTGAATGATGTGGCACCTTTGATAAATTGTTCATTTAACAAGTGTCCTAAACGTGTCTAGTTTTAAGTTTTTTTATAATGTAACAATTTTTGGTTGTCCAAATAAATAAATATAAATATAAATACCCTTTGTCTACACCAGCGCTATTGTGGGAGTTTTTTGAACTGTTTATAGCAACCACTGGACACTTTTTCAACTTTTCTTACAACACTCCTTCTATTCTACCCTCCACACTAGTAATGTTAGTAACGATAGCGAAAATAGAAGCTGAGTAGAAGTAAGGTGTTGCAAGTCTATATAATATATTGATTTATTCGTCCGTGGTGATTGAGGTTTTTAGGTTCCCGCGGGAACTCCTTAATTTTCCGGGATAAAATGTAGCAAAGTCAGCTCCGCCAAATTATTGGTTGAATCGTTGCGGCGTGAAGGAGTAACAAACTTACAAACTTTTACATTTATATTTAGATTAATTATACTATATTGTGCAGTTAGATTATGATTAATTGTAGTATTAGGATGTTATAGTTTATAATAATATAATCGTATAGTGTGTATTTATAGCTAGCAATATGAAACAATTTGTAGTTTTTTAGTTTGTAAGAATAAACCTATTGTCGGCGGCACTGTGGTGTTCGGTAAAATTCATATGAATTTATGATAACACCACATTAGAATAAGTCCTATATTGATTGTTGTGTTAGAATTTATTAAATAAAAAAAAAGTAGAATTATTTATTTTTATTGAGTTCAGCTTGTAGTAATAAACTTACTTACTATTAGGTACCTACTTCTTGTACGGAACGGCTTCACAAAACAGCTGTAGTCATAGCTTCTGCCCAATAAGGCTATGGCTGTAAGTAGCCATTCTGAGAGGAGACTCGGCTGATGATGGATTTCGGTGAAATTCGATCGTGAAGTTATCGCATCACCCTGTACACAAACACAATGTGCGTGATGGGTGCCCACTCCATACAGTATCCGAGCAGCTTGTCCCATCCGCACAATATCATAAAGGATGGACGCGCGTCCACACACCTGCGTGCAAAAAAATATTACAAAAAATCCTCTAGAACAAATAGGTACCCTGAGCTAAACGAAGTGCACTAGACATAGCTTAACTTACATTAGTATTATGTGCTAACAATTTTGTAGGTGTTAGACGGTAGTAACAGAATGGTATTCTAGGTGTGTATTGTGTGTACGTGGTAGAATTCTTAATTGTTATCCTAAAACGATAAATAGCATCTAGAAGGTATAGGTACTATGGAGGTACCAAGCTCTTTGGGAAGCATGGCTATAAAAATACATCTAGCGATTAGATCTCTACCTAGGCATTTTAACAATCTTTCAAAAAAAGGAGGAGGTTCTCAATTTAGGGCTTTTTTAAATTAGGTAGATAAGTAGTAAAATCGGTTAAGTAGTTACACGGCTGATAATCATACTTAGTAGCTACTTAATCGTAGCTTGAAAGCATGAGTTTTGGTCAATGGTTCTAATAAATAAATAAGTATAAACTCTATGCTTTCGAAAAATTTATACAAAAGTTTCAACCCAATCGCTCTAGGTCTAGCTGTTGTTTTACTTAGTGTGATGGATACAAGAACTATTAATGTACTTTATCTGACAAACTATACTATAATTCAAGGTATTGACATAGAGAAGAGGTTTGATTCTTCGAAACTCTTCTAATATCTACCTATCAATCTAAAATTTAAAGTCGTTAATTAATCGAACATCAAATGCCCCTTATCATCCAATATAGAACTTTGTATAAAATCCTAAGAGCGATATAACACGAAAGAATTGCCAACGCACGCTGGATCAATATTGCTCGCCGTTTCATCACGTCGATGGGAAAAAAGAGGAGAAAAAATACATAACTTTTTAGGGGCCGGCCTCCCTGCGGTCCCGTGCCACCCCGCCCCTCCCCACAGCCTCTGTAGGGGGAGCATTCTTAAAAAAAACGCGCGAGTTCAGCGCGTGCTTACAATGGCCCCGCTATAAAAATATCGTATCAAATTTATATAAAAGGAAGTACCTTCGCCGGCACGAGGAAGGAGCAAAAAACCGATACTTATTATGAATGGATTTCATAGGGGTTGATAGACGTACCTACGAGAGAATTTATCACGAATATAACGTTAAGCAGTGGGTGTTTAGAAATATGAAACTGTACGTCAAAGGTCTTTTATTTTATAGGTGTTGAATGGTTCCCTTTGACGTTCAGAAATTGAAAAGTTATATAATATAGCTGTATGTATGTGGAAATGAGGTGAAAAGGAAGCCAGATCAAGAAAAACTTATAACTAAGAAAAGCTACAGTAGGTACCTAGGTAGATCCTGCAGGATATTAGAAGAAAATGTGTCAGGTTATTATTATTTACGTACCTAAGTGAACATATTATTTATTTAAAGGTATTATAGGTATTTATTGCCTATTTATATATTACTAGCAGATGCCCGCGACTTCGTCTGCGTGAAATAAGTTTTTTCAAATCCCGCGGGAACTCCCTTATTGTTCGGGTTAATATATAGCCTATGACACTCACAAATAATGTGGCTTTCTATTGGTACAAAAATCGGTTCAGTAGATCAAGAGATTACCCCCTATAACCTCACAAACTTTACCTCTTTATAATATTAGTATAGGTATACCTAAATGATGGTTTGGTTTATTTAAAAGCTCGCGTCGTGTGTTGTTTGCTGCAATAAGCGCAAATCGAATCACATGCTGCGTATAGATGTCCTCACTGACAAAAATATTCTTAAGTATGTACTTCGATATTCTTAGTAATATAATGCAATATTCATTAAATTATCTTTCGAGATTCCTACGAAGAAGCGTATGTGTTATTCCAGACTATAATCTGTCTCTGTGCCAAATTTCATCTAGATCCGTTCAGTCGTTGGGGCGTGATTGAGTAACAAACATCCATCCATACATCCATCCGTCCAAACTTTCGCATTTATAATATTAGTAAAAAAAGTATAGAAGTAGCCATAAGATGGAATTATTCTAATTATTTGGCAAAATTAAAAGTGACGAAATATTTTAAGCTGACTGAATCGGCTGAACATATTTCGGTCTTCAAACAGAGAACCATGACACATCAGCCGTTAAGCAACCGAAAATGGACATCAACGGAAACTGCCATCTCCATCACAAAGCCGAATCGAAACTTAAAATACATTGTAATATCAAAAAAATACCAACATCTGGCCATTGTCTCGCCGGCGGGGGAGTCTCTATAAAGTGGAATAAAATAAAATAAATAAAATATAACAAAATGTCTCCACCGCACGCGTCATTATTCAAGTGCGATTGACAGCTACTTCCATAGAACGGGGATTCCGCATAATAATACGCCTACTTATTGCTCCTGAAATTGTAGCGCGCAGAATATCTTGATACTAGGTATGTTACTATGATATTCTTATTATGTTCTTAATAACTAAATATCTACATACTGACCGACTCATTTTTGCATTTACCTATCTATACTAATATTATAAATGCGAAAGTTTGGATGAATGGATGGATGTTTGTTACTCAATCACGGCTGAACTGATCTGGATGAAATTTGGCACAGTGATGGATTATAGTTTGGAATAAGACATAGGCTACTTTTTATCCCCAAAAAAAAAACTAAGGATGTTCAAAAGATAACTCGGTTGAAACCAGGCTGAGTCAGCTAATCCAAACTGTTTTAAAAACCACCTGAATCATTTAAATTTTTGTAAAGTATTAATAAAAACAACTATTAAACATAATAATTAAGTTGTCTTAACTAACATCGAAATAATTATCACAAGCTTTTGTATCTAAATTTTATAATTATATACCTACCCATCTAAGATATACCTACTACAATAGCTTCTTAATCAAATTCAACTATATATTACATTAAGGATATTTTATTACCACGAGTTTTACGGGTAAGAGGAAAAAGATAACTAGAGCAAATTATAAATTTTCTTTACGCACACAATTTGTAACACACTTATTCTATAGATAACAATGAACAAATATTTGAGGTATTGGCGCCTGTTGAGATAATAATGCTTATATGGCTATTTGTGAATCATACACTTCCCAAATTAAATAACGCACACTGTCCTTTATTACTGAGAATACCTATTAATAATAAAACGATAGTAAACTTAAATAGGTAGCTCGTACAACATAGAAGTTTCTATTTAAAGAACAAACGACGTTTAAAATAAATAAAAAGCTAAAGCATTACAATTTATTTTCCTTAAATACAACTAACGAAGGTCTCAATTGCAAGTCTCAGTTGCAAAAAATACCTTTTACTTTATCTACTAAATAAAATTATTTTTTGGTATTATTTTCTTAGCAAGTGTGTTGAAAAACGTCGTATGATACACGTGTGTATTGATGATTACCGTTCTCGGCTATCTTAAGACCCTCACCTAACGGCTCAGGTCTCAATGGCGCCTCAGCGGTAATCACCAACATTACACACCAAAAAACCCCTGAATCCATACTAATATTATAAATGCGAAAGCCTGTCTGTCTATCTGCTACGCTTTTACGGCCCATCTGTTCAACTGATTTTAATAATAATACCTACTAATATTATGAATGCGAAAGTGTGTCTGTATGTCTGTCTGCTACGCTTTTACGGCCCATCTTTTCAACCGATTTTGATGAAATTTGGTATAGAGATAGTTGGTATCCAGGGAAAGGACATAGGCTACTTTTTATCCCGGAAAATTAAAGAGTTCCCGCGGGAATCAAAAATTCTTAATCCACGCTGACGAAGTCGCGGGCATCATCTAGTATATTACTATATTTTAAATTAGTGTTTCAACACTGCATTGAGTAGCTTTAAACGTGATAAGCCTGGGTCTTGTTACGTTTTTTTATTACAAGACACAGGCTAAAAATAGGCCCTCTAGTTTGGGATCAGGGCTATTAACAAGTAATACGCTAAGCTCGTAAGCGAATGAATAAAATCACGACACTATTTACGAAAGCAACTAATATTTAATAGTATAAAATAATAACCAATATCAAGACGAAACGCAGCGCTATACAAATCACCAACCCAAGACGCTTGTCCTATCACCCTAGTCGACGACGGTGGCGAATCGCAAACTTCATGAATAAATATAAATTCGATATTCCTTAAATAAAAATTTCAAATAAAAAAGCGATTTATCAAAAACTTCTGCTCATTCAAAACGATCAATGGCCTTTTATATTCTAAATAAACATCGATTTGGGATGACGCACAAAATGATGCGTACCGAATTGTGATATTTTTCTAAAGGAACGTTTTTAGTGGGATAAGAGTACTAATGAGTGGCGGACACCCACGCTACCATGATGTGCAATTTCTTTTAGAACGCTACAACAATGTTTGCCAAATCCTTTATTAGGTAGGTATAGTAAAACCTAGAGAGGTTCTTAAAACTCTGTGATGTACCTAGGTGAAAACGATTCATTTCAGGATTGCCGATGAAATATCGCTCTCTATATAATAAGCTCCCAGAAGACATGTTGAAGATGTCTCTGAATAAGTTCAAAGTTAATGTAAAACGTAAACTCATTGAAAAATCTTATTACCTACCATGTAAAGGACTACTTAAACGACAAGGAAGCCTGGCAATAATTTGCTCTAATGTCTCTGATAGTTCCTTAGTAAGAATATTTGTGAGATGGTGATAATAAAAAAAAAAAAACCGGCTGAGTTTGTTGTGGGCTCTTCTCAGACCAGGGCGCGTTTGGAACCCTCGTAGCTTTAGTTTTAAGATACCGTTACCCATTATCACCATCATGCTTTTTAAGTACTTATGTAATTTTTGGACGAAAATAAGTGTACCTACAGTGTACCTATATTTAATAAATAAATGAATATGACTATGACTATGACTATCGTTAAAGCTCGGCTTCAAAGTAAAATAATTGCACCTCTGGTTTACAGTTTCAATTTCAGTTGGGCTTCAGTAAACTTAGCTGGTTGAAATCGGGTGTATAAAATATTATAGTGTCGAGCCGGATATACCAAGACCTTCACCGATCTGTTTACCGGATGAAATCTACTTTCATCAAAATCCTGACGAAGCTATTTTTAAATTACTTATTTTTCTTCGACAAGTTTATTGTAGCCAACGCTTTACCATGCGTTTGTTATAAAATTACTTATATTTTGTTATAATATAACTCAAGCGGTTAACAGATCCGTGAAGTTACCTACCTATGGACTATGGTAACTTATCAAAATACCAATTAATTAAAATTAATTAATTTAAAAATAGCCTTTTCATGATTTTGATAGGCAACCTATTTTAGGCGTATTTATCTATTATGAAATAAAAATAATAATAGTAGTTTTCATCTGGTAAACAGATCGGTGAAGGTCGTTATATATCCGGCTTAATACCATTAATAAGAACTAGAAAAATTTTAAAAAGCCGTTGCGAAAAAAGTAGAACCTATTCTTCTATTCTTCTTTAAATATAAAAATGAAACCCGTTTTCCTTGGTCACGGCATCACGCGTGAATGGCTGGACCGATTTCACTAATTCTTTTTTTGTTGTATTTGTTATTATTAGGAGAAGGTTCTTACGGAAAAAAATATTAAGAAAATCTCTCAGAAATATTGAAAAATATACATTTAATTTTGCATATTAAGGCGGTACGAAGTTCGCCGGATCAGCTAGTTGTTTATAAAGAGAAATGCAATAGTGGGGCCTCCAAACAGGTTACTTTTTTTATTCAGATGCAAAATACACTCCATGGGTGTCAAACTTGGGGTTGAGCTTGGGGTCAACACAGTGCCAAAAAAGATAAAGATGCTACTTTCCGTGATATTAATGCTCTTTGTTTTGTTTACATCTTCACCATGCCATCTGTTGACAGAATGTTGACAGACTGAAATTTTGTTAAAATATATAATTAATACCACATACCATTTTATACTCGGATTTTAATTTAATCACGTCGATATACCTACGTGTTGAAGTCCACGATGACAGAAAAGCCCCTCCGCACCGGCACGTCGATGGCTTGCGAGTTCGACGGCGGCGCTGTGATCGGCGCCGACTCCCGCACCAGCTCCGGCAAGTACGTCGCTAACAGGGTCTCGGACAACCTCACGAGGATCACGGACCACATATACTGCTGTCACTCTGGATCCACTGCGGAGATCCAAGGGATTGCTGATATTGTGACTTACCATATAAGTATGTGTACAGTACCCGTCAGGAAAATTGAAAAACATGATACGAGTACTTAGTTAGGTTAGGTAGGTAGGTTAACTGTAGCCTACCTATTACTGCAATGATTTTTATGATATTATGTTACCGCAGCTTCCTTCACGAGATTTTCATACACATTTCAAACCTATATTTTTTACCCATTTAGGGGTTTCATTTTTAAAAATCCTTTCTCAGCAGATGTTGTGATAATAGCTAATACATACCTATGCCAAATTTCAGCCCGATCCGTCAAGTGGTTTTAGCTAAGCGTTGATAGAGTAGTCAGTCAGTCAGTCACATTTTCCTTCTTTAAATATGTAGACTATCGTTTACTGCATTAATCATGATTTTTATTCTAGACCATTAAACTTAAATCGCGTCCATTAATTTTACAGATTTCCACAAAATACAACTGGAAGAACAGCCGTCGGTGCATACAGTGGCCAAAATCTTCCGTGAATTGTGCCACAGTTACCGAGATTCCTTAGATGCTGATATTTTAGTTGCAGGCTGGGATGAGAAGAATGGAGGTGATTTTCTTGTGCATTATTTTAAGGATTAAAATGTAGAATGTACTGCAGCTTCTGCTTAGACTTCATACTGATCATTCATAGAGCGTCGTCTCTGTCCTTGATTGACAGAAGTCAACTATACTTTTTTGCAGCTCGATCATGTCTCAATAAGTACAATGCGTACATGGCCACGGGATCCCTGTGTTTCGTACGTAACGTAGACCTCCATAGAGATCTCGAACTTCCCTATATGGTAGGTACACACCAACACCAATTAAACACAGCGTCTGGCGAAGACGTGGACTCCAATTTCTTACGTCACCCAGACGTTCAACACACGGCCTCGGGGGCGTACGGACTAGTCTAGTCCAACCCGCGCGACCTCCCATTCGTCCTAACATCACACTGAGCCGAGGTCCGAGCCTCAGAAGAGGTGCCCTAAGGAAGATGTTGCCCACCGGGTGTCATTATATTTCAAAGCCCTGAGGCTTATTTCTTGGCGACGCCTAGCGCTCGCCCAACCCCCCGGTGGCGATGCAGCGGCCAGTAGGGCCTACGCAAGTACGAGTATATTCAATCCGAAAAAAGAAGATCTTGACTGCCAGATACTGTAGCTACTTCAAAACCCACCAGAGATAATACCTACGTAAATGGAAAGAAAATTCGTAAAATCTTCGACTCTACCAGACTAAAGTTTGGTAGAAATTGAAGCCATGTTTGACTCAGAAAAACAAGGGGCTTTCATTCTGCTGGTTCGATCACCCAGAATGATTCTTTATTCTCAACATCCACCACCCGTTATTCCAGGTCTTTTCTGCCACGTACCCGCAAATTGTGGAACCAGCTTCCATCTACTGTGTTCCCTCATAAATATAATATGGGGCTCTTCAAAGGGCGGATAAACAAATATCTTAAAAGCCAGCAACGCATTGGCGGTTCCTCTGGTGCTGCAAATGTTCATGGGCGGCGGTAATCACTTACCATCAGGTGACCCGTCTGCTCGTTTGCTCGCTATACATATAAAAAAAAAAAAAAAAAAAAACATGGGCATGAGCAATGAGCATGCAGAGATATTTTAAAATATTAGAATACCTACCATACATCATACATCATACTTCTTACTACCTACTAATATTTTAAATGCAAAAATGTGTTTGTTTTTTGGTTTGTCCTTCAATCAAGCAACGGATCGACGTGAATTTTTTCATGGGTATGGTTGATGACCTGCTTTTTATCCCGGAAAATTTCCCATAGGAATTAAAAAACCTTATCCACGCGGATAAAGTCACGGGCATCAGCTTGTTTCTGATAGTTTGCAGATTATTCTACCTAGGTACTGATTTGAAATTTTTACTTACTTTTAAACGCAGGACAAATTTACTCTATACCGCAAGGAGGAATGATGCAGCGCGAAGCGGTCTCCATTGGGGGATCTGGTTCCTCGTATATTTACGGCTATGTTGACGCCAATTTCAAACTTAACATGAGCAAATATGAAGCTATGAGCTTTGTCACGAATACTCTCAGCCTAGCAATGGTTAGAGACGGTTCATCTGGCGGTGTGGTGAGACTGGGTGTGTTAACCGAGGCTGGCATTGAAAGATCGGTAATACTTGGCGATAAATTGCCTAAATTCTATGACTGGTGATTGATGGTGCTTCAATTTTTTAAGGACTTTTTGATGATGTACTTATACCTACTTATATTATAATTGTTTATTAATTTTAAATTTGTAATTTTTTTCCATTAAGTATGAAATATGATACATTTAACACATTCATATTAACAATTTACTAATAGTTTACGGTCTATGATGTCAAACCTGCGTGAAATGTATAGATAACCCATTTCAATGTGTTTATAATTATTAAATTACCGTCTTTACAAAATTACCGACAAAAATCGAAGTTGAACCATGTTCCATCCATGACTGTGGATTTTGGCCAATAAAAGGGCCAATAGTGGAAAAGTTAACCTATGTGCTCTTTGCCTATGTGCTACGTAATAGGCCTATTACACTGCACTTATTTCAGGGCCCTGTGGTAAGGGTGGGCGTGGCCATTAAGTGTGTCGCTTATTGCTGTGTAATAAGCGTTAAATTCGCCTTCCTCCTTAAATTTTATTACACTACACTGATTCCATTCTAAGGGTCCCTGTGATAAGTGCAATGTAATAAATAAATAAATAAAAGTTTATTGACCAACACTACAATTTTATACTTAGTTTAAACTAAACTTATACTAGGTAGTACAAATTAAACATAAACTACGTGTGGTCAATGGGCCACCTGCTCCGCCTCCTTTGATTGGTAATAGGCCAATCAAAGGTGATCTTGCGGTCTATAAACTGTAACTGAAGCGTATTATTACGTAATAAGACCTAAGAATCAGCTCGTAGCACTACAGGATACTTACTAGTATGCTCGTAACATCATTTCATTTCCTAGACAGAAAAATTACTCTGTTTCATTGGGTATGTGGATTTGAGACCACCTCGTGGGACCTCTTCTTCCAATCGGATATTTGAAGAATATTAGCGAAAAGCATGGAGGTAGGAATTTCTAATAGTCATGGAAATACCAAAATCACTTCACTTCACTTCACTTCTTATGTGAATGGCTTTACTCGTGCACTAGGCACAAATATTTTGCCAATGTCGCGTTGAAGGAGAGTACACACTACTGGAGAAACCGGTGAACTTGTCTCGCATTTGCTAGCGTTCAGCCTGAGTTAGTATTAGTTCTACAACAACACAAATATAAATTATTAAATATATTACTTATTTAATATCATTATTATTTATACATAATATTATTACTTACTAATATTAATGAACACATAAAAGTAGTTATTATATTAAAAATAAGTTTCCAACACAGTATATTGAATATATACTGTGCAGGCAAGGTGAACTAGATCAAACTCTTTGCAAGAGACAATTAAACTTTAATTTTGTTGTAATCTATAAATTTGCCTAAAAATTTAGCGAAGGGACCAAAAACAAGAGATAGTAAAGTTTTAATGTTAGTAGGACGAGGGAAGTTAGGGGGAAGGCAATCATGCATAGATATGTGAAGCTTAGGACAGTTAAAAAATATATGGTCCGGGGAGCCCTCATCGAGCCCACATTCGCAGACAGAGTTATCCCTGATCCTTAGCTTAGCCAAATGTACTGGAGTACAAGAATGACCCAATCTCAGTCGACAAATTACTGAAATAATCTTGCGATCAAGATTTCTATGGCGGACAAACCAAGGTTGGAAGGGAACCGTTTCCTGTATGTCCCCATAGTGCTTACCTTTCAATAATTTTGAAGTAGCCCACCTTTTATTCCATGAAGCATATAGATCTGATTTGGCGACTGAGATTAGATCATGAGAATAAATTTGAAAATTGTCTAGTACACCCGAATGGGTGGCAGACTTAGCGCAGGAGTCCACAGTTTCGTTACCGTGGATACCTTTATGGCTGGGGATCCATCCCAATATGACATGATCAACATGCCACAATAATTTATCTTTGACAATTTGACGTTGACAATTGACATTCTTGACAATGACATTGACTGCAGTCCACTGTTGTCAGATTGGGGATTTTTTTCGCAATTTTGGGGGAAAAAATAACTCTTGGGGAAAAACTGGGGAAACAGAATCTTTGGGGAAAATTTTGGGGAAAATAAAAAAAATAATGGGGAACTTTGGGGCTAAAACTTTTAAAAATGTTAAAAAATAGAAAGCGCAAAATAGAATACGAACGTACTTTTCGTTCAGCTAATATATCATGGTTAAAATACAAGAATCCAGAGCCATATAAAAAATCTCTCTGTCTGTGGTTTTCGGACTGTCCATACACAGACCATACACAGGTCTGCCGTCTGTCTAGTCTGTGGTTTTGCGATGTTGTGTTGATGTTGTGTTGTGTGTATGGGTGGTGTACATAGATTTTAATATAAAATCTATGGTGGTGTATGGGTCTGTGGTATGGGTGGCACCGACCAGAAAAAAAAGATGGGTGTTGCGTTGCGTGCGACTTGGGGCGTTTTGTCAGAGAGGCGGTTTTTTTTAATTTAACAAAACTTGCCACGGCTATTTTGAGTTTGCCATTTTCTAACGCTGCAGTAGAACGGGCGTTTTCGATGATGAACATCGTCAAAAATAAATTGCGAAACAGAATGCATACGAAAACTGTTGATCATATTATGAAAGTGAGAAGTGCCATACAATACCACGGCGGGTGCACAAAATTTGAGCCAAGCTCTAGAATGTTAAGTTTATTTAAGTCTGAAATTGTCTATCAAACAGAAGATGAAGACAAAGTAAATGAAGTATTTGCTATTTTTAATGAAGAATAAAAAATTCAATGCTTAGTCAAGTATTTCATTCAATTTTTTTCCTCAGTAAAATAAATGCAGTTTTAAATTTATATTTATTTTTATTGGTGACAAAATTGGGGGATTTTTGGTTTAAAACGTATCATATTGGGGAAAAATTAAAATAGATTTGGGGGAAATAATAAAATTTCATCTGGCAACCCTGCTGCAGTCAGACTGTCAGGAAGCCGAGCCGTGTTGTATCGTGACTTTCAAAAATTTTATATTTTATTTTCGATATAAACATTTTAAGAAAATAAAGTAAGTAAATCTTAAATAAATCCAATAAGGTAAAATGTAAGTGCCTAGTGTTTCAATTGTTTATTGTTTTACTAACAGTTTTGTACTTTGCTCCAACTGCTCATGACTTTCGATTCTATGCTATAATCTGCTCAGTTATTATTTACTACTCGTAGATTTAACTCAATTTGAACACACCATTTCAGTTTCAGTAACTAAAAACATGGCTGTCTCAGTTGTGGATACTTACGCAGACCCAAACATGAGTTGGATGAATGCGCCTCATAGCACCGGCACTTCAATCATGGCGTGCGAATTCGACGGCGGGGTCGTGATCGGCGCCGATTCCCGCACCACCACAGGAGCGTACATTGCTAACAGGGTCACCGACAAGCTCACTAAGATCACAGACCACATATACTGCTGCCGCTCAGGATCCGCAGCAGACACACAAGCCATTGCTGATATTGTTACGTACCACTTAAGTAAGTTTGTGTAATTATGATTCCATAGTCCTTAAGTGATATTAGAGTTTAACTTGGCCTATCTGTCCCAGCAAAATAAACCTAGTCATTGTTACTTTTATAATCTTGGTATTTGGATGAACATAAGTACTTAGGAATTGTTTGGACATCACACAGTCTATATAAAATAGAAAAAAAAACAGACAGAAACAGAAAATTAGGGAAAATATTTAGGGAGAACTTCATCAAAGGTTGCACTATGTTTAGCCATTGCAATAATAATTGTGATTTCAGATTTCCATAAGATGGAACTAGGTGAGCAACCTCTTGTGCAGACAGCAGCAGCCATCTTCCGTGAATTGTGTTACAATTACCGTGATTCTCTTGTTGCTGGTATCCTAGTTGCAGGCTGGGATAAGAAGAAAGGAGGTACCATTCATTGTTAATTTTATTGTAGAAAAATTACCACAATGTCTATAAAATCTGAATAATATTTCTGTACTTACTACTTGGTTCTTACTAGGGCTTCCAATACCGGGATCCCGGACTTTTTTCGTCCGTTTTCAATACCGGTATTGAAATTTCTAATACTGGGATACCGGTATTGGTGACACTATAAACAAAACAGTCACTATTGCATATATTTCTTGGTACATGCCACTGATTTTATTTTATAACTTGTATCTTAAGCACATTAGCTCAATAAGACCATCTTTATTGCTTAAAACCAGTGAAGAAAAGTCATTTTTGATCACTCAGAGGGAAAAAATAGTGTTTGAATTCAGAACTCTGGCATTTCTTTTTCATTGACTCATGAAACGTTCAGAAATCTGTTTTTTATGCAATGCAAATTTTTTATCATGATTTATTTTCTTTTAAAAAATAACTTTTGAATTTTTAATTAATTTGTGTTTTGAACAAACTATGTATTTTTACGAGTAAAAAAATGACATTTCTTCATTGATTTTATCCAGAAAAGTCCTGTTTTGGGGTTAATTTGGTGAAAAAATATTTTTTTTTGGAAAACTGTTTTTATGGTGCAGTTTCCTTCAGAAAAGACTAGTTTTAAGTTAAATACAATCTATCTAATTTTAAGTTTTTCCTAATACCGGGATCCCGGTATTGAAAAAAATCTTTTCGGTATTAAAACCGGTATTGAAAAAAACCGGTATTCGAAAGCCCTAGTTCTTATCTAGTCCATCTTTATTTTTACTAAAATTATGAATGTGAAAGTTAGGATGTATTATGTTACTGCTTCACAACAATGGCTGAACTTGTCTGAAATTTCTAATGGAGATAGTTTACACCTTGAATTAACACATGGCTGATGCCTGCGACTACGTCCTTGTGGATTGAGGTTTTTTGGTTCCCGCGGTAACTCCTTAGTTTTCGGGAATAAAAAGTAGCCATGTGTTATTCCAGACTATAATCTCTGTGCCAAATTTCATCCAGATCTGTTCAGCCGTTGGGGTGTGATTGAGTAACAAACATCCATCCAAACTCACAGATCTATATTTTACCCTGAAAAATTCAAGTTTCCTCTGGAATAACTTTTAACAGAATTCTACCTAGAGAAATAAAAAAATGAGGGTGGAAATAGTTATATTAATGTCAGTATAATTTGTTGAATGAAATCAGATCATATTATTCTCAGTTACCAGAGGAACACTAAAAAACTTAATACATATCACTACTACACATTACTTCATAGCAATTTGGTAACTTAACATGAGTTGAATTTCTCTCTTTCATGAAGAGGCCTCTAATAAATTTAAATTTGATCTTGGCCTAAATCACAATTTATGACATAATAAGTAAAATACAAATTTCAAAGCATTTCAGAGCATTTTAAAATCTAAACTTAACACGTTTTGTTTTCTAATGTGATCTTTTGCATTTCGTAGGACAAATCTATTCAGTGCCAATCGGAGGTATGGTGCAACGTCAAGCCGTCTCTATTGGTGGGTCAGGATCCTCTTATGTTTACGGATATGTGGATGCCAACTTCAAGCCCAACATGAGCAAGGAGGAAGCCAAGAAGTTTGTCACCAATACTCTGACCTTGGCCATGCTTCGAGATGGCTCCTCTGGAGGTGTGGTGAGACTTGGTGTGATTACTGAAACTGGTGTGGAAAGATTAGTGATCCTTGGTGACCAACTACCCAAGTTCTATGAGGGTTGAACGTATTTGTATTTTAAGGTATTAATAAATTTTGCTTATTATATTGAGTTTTATTATATTAGTTGCAAATCATAATTGAAAAGCTGTTAACATTTGAAAGTGATGATACATGTTAGCCATAAATTCTTTTTCCCATGGTGATAACAACAAAAGGGTGTATTTCAGAATCACAAGAATGTGTCATAGTAGTCACCCCAAGACTAGATGACGCTTTTTTAATACCTACATACCAAGTGTCCCTGGCACTTGTACAACCATTATATCTTCACAACAGGAATGGGGTCAACAGGATATTCGCATATCCTCATAGCCCCTCTTGATACAATGACACCATCGGTAATTGAAAATCCTGATGGACCTAGCGGGTTGGGCCAAGCAGTGGTTTGAAGGCCCTAACGTGATAGATGTATGACGAGGAATGATTTGAATTCCTTCTTGTGCCACCGGTGGAACGAGTTGGGGGCACGACGAGGAAGCCAAATTTTTTGCCGATAAAAAATCTGTCACCGATTGTCTGACGTGAGCGTAGCCTCTAAGGCCCGCTTGCAGAATGCTGGTTATCCTTTTGACCCAGAGTTAGCTGCTTCTTTGACAAAATCCGTATAAAACTTCTGTCAAACTTTCAAGTTTATTCCTGGGTTAAACATAACCCAGCGTGTCTGCAAGCGGGCTTTGGCGTGGCGCAAAATGAAACAACAATTTCTGTACACCAATCACATTTAATTCATAGTCTTATTCTACACCTTTATACAGTTAGCAGTAAAGCATATAATCAATCACACAATCTTCTTTAGCTGGGACACCATTTTTTTGTGTTAATAAACTATTTTTTAATATATATTATTTAATTATAATTTACAATAAAGACTAGATTTGTTCGATTATGTAATAATTCCCAGCTCTTCCATAGTATCAAGATCACGCATCAACATCTGTACAGTTTGTTTAGTGCGAGGGAAATAGTCTGCGGTCTCGTCATCTTCGAAAGATGGATCTTGAGACTCCAACTCTGCAAAAGAATAATTTTCATATGTTCACAATATAATGAATCTGAATGTGATGCAGTAATTATCATTTTCGCACTAGGGTGGTAATACAATGACCGCTATACTAATGGCGCATTAAAAATTAAAACCCCCATTTGCGCCTTGAGTGTATAATGTTCATTATGCTGCACTTGTAGCATAAATAACTATTATAATACATTTTCTTTTAATGTTGCTCTTATTTTATCTCTTCTAAAAAATATAAACTTTACCCACATTTGGGCGCTAAAAATCAGTACCACAGTCATTAACCTTCAAAGGAGTGCGGTAATTTTCATTTAAGCAATAGATTGTCGCCAAACAAAACAACAGCTGTTTGATGTCGCCATCTTTGGCGTGACACTTTATAGTGCCAAGAAGTGGTTCACTTTAATTGGTTAAATTTAGTGGTAATTTGTAAATAACATTATTTAAATTTTGTATGACTAGGTACTCGGGTAACTTATTAATTTTCATGATATATCTCAATCATTGTAAATTTTTGTTGTATTGTACTATACCGATCTGACTTTCGTAAGCGCTTTTTTTAAGTCTAAGCAAAGAATAAATATAAATATAGACTAGGAACACTCCTCGTTGTGCGCAACAAGTTTGTCTACGTACCAGCGACCTGTGCCTCTATAGAGTCGAGCCTCGCGTCGATGAGCGCCTGGCAGCGCTGCACGTGCCGCAGCAGGCGCTCGCGACACGCGCCGTTCTCGATGGCCGCCTCGGGCTGAGGCACGCACACGTTGCGCACTTCTTGTTCTGGAAAAAACAAATACAAATTTACAGTGAATACATTTTGCTCGTAAATTTTGCCGCTATAAAACTACAAAGTAAAGTTTTCCTATCCTTGGGCTATAAAAATATTACCGCACAGTTATTAGCCTACAAAGCAGTGCGGTAAAATAATGGCTGCCCTACAAAACCACAGCTGTTTCGATGCCGCCATCTTTTTCGTTACGCGCTATAGATACGCGAATGGAGGGTAGAGGTAAGGAGTGTTATATCTTATGGGAGACAAGTTGAAAGTATCCAGTGGTTGCTGAAAATAACAGTTCAAAAACCTTCCACAGTGGCGCTGGTGTAGCAAAGGGTATGGTATGAATTCGACTAAAATAGTTAATTATTGAAAATTTCAACAACTTTGTATTTAGTAAATAACTACTTTAGTCGACAGTTATATAAATCTTTATCTCGGCTAACTTCGCTTCATCAACAATTGCTACATTCATACACCAGCGCCATTGTGGGAGTTTTTTGAACTGTTATTTATAGCAACCGCTGGACACTTTTTCAACTTTTCTCCCAGAGACAACACTCCTTGCTTCTACACTCCATAGATACGCGATATGTCTAATGAGCAAAACGTCCAGCAGCAGTAACGAGCAGGAAAACGGCTACCTATCAAGTTGTGTATTCGCTTCGTGAAATATACTGATGTAGTAAAATAGACTATATTATGTAAAACTTAACTTTAAATTAGTACCAATGCTTACCTTGCACTGACTTAGCCAATCTTTCCAACTCGGACGTAGTAATAGGCAGATCCAATGAAGTACCCCCAGGGCTGGACAAAGCTGCAGTTAGGTTCAGCAAGGAACTGGCCGAATCCCTGTGGCTAAACCTATCGTGGTCCAGATCATCAGCCAGAGACGTCCTCAAGTCTAGATGCACGTCTTCGTGTTTGACGGGTAAGTTCTCTTTGCCGATGTTATTGATGATTATGTTCAGGTCGGAATAGTCAGAGTTCAGTCTTTGTTGAGTGAAATTCACTTCGGCATTCTCCCAGTCCTTAGCCCAGAGGTACAGTTTTGGATGGTCCTTTTTACTGGGAAAGAAAATTATTATTAAATTTATCTTAGTTCAGAGGTGCAAAAATAAGCAAAATTCACAAAGGGACTTGTTCACGTTTCTAGAGAACGGTGGAACCTAGTATATAATATAGTACTTAATCTATCGGTGGAACATTTCGTACTATTAAGTATAGTGTGGTACGTGCGCTAACTGATTTTTAAAAATCCAGAACTTAACCGTTAACATATAATGTAAAATTTGCACTGAGATGAAACCTGTGAAGGCAGTAAGTATCCTTGCAGCATAAGATTGAGGTGTTGAAAGCAGAAGTATTGTTCACAATCAGCAGATAAGTTTTCGCAGAAAAATTTAATTCAAAACAAAAACGACTACAAACTACAAAACTAAGCAAAACAACAAAACAAAACTACAGCGCCCCTGGTGGTTAATAATTTTAAAACACATCTAAGCACCTGCTTTGAGATAATACTGGATTTACACAGTACTTCGTTAGGAAAGTGTTTAACAATAAAGTGCACAAAAAAACAAACACACAACCTCCTTCCCGCCGCCGTGGGTGAAAAAAACAGTGACAAAAAAACTCACGTGGCGACATAGTATTTGACTCTCATCGCGTGCAAGGCGTCCTGTATCCGCAGAAGATTGCCCGACAGCTCGTGCGAGCGCCGCAGCGACTCGCAGGGCTTCGCGCCGGGCAGCAGGCCCTCGTACAGTCTGTCCTGATCGTGCAGGAAACGCTTGGAGCGCCGCCCGCGCTTCGGATTCAGGCAAATGCTGCATGTGTACTTTTCTGGAACCTGGGCAAAGAACAGCGAAATGTAATGGCTGGCTTTTTAAACTCATCAACTGTCACTGCGGGCTCGCGGAGCCCGAAGTGACAGTTGATGATCTCCTCCTGCTTCATGTGCGCTCCTCACCTCAGACTCCTTCTGTATGTTGTGACAAAGCGCGTGCTGTGCACCATCAGCCCGTCCTCCTCGCGGAGCCCGCAGTGACAGTTGATGATCTCCTCCCGCTTCATGTGCGCTCCTCACCTCAGACTCCTTCTGTATGTTATGACAAAGCGCGTGCTGCCAGCACAGGCACAGCTCACACTGCACCATCAGCCCGTCCTCCTCGCGGAGCCCGCAGTGACAGTTGATGATCTCCTCCCGCTTCATGTGCGCTCCTCACCTCAGACTCCTTCTGTATGTTCTGACAAAGCGCGTGCTGCCAGCACAGGCACAGCTCACACTGCACCATCAGCCCGTCCTCCTCGCGGAGCCCGCAGTGAGAGTTGATGATCTCCTCCCGCTTCATGTGCGCTCCTCACCTCAGACTCCTTCTGTATGTTGTGACAAAGCGCGTGCTGCCAGCACAGGCACAGCTCACACTGCACCATCAGCCCGTCCTCCTCGCGGAGACCGCAGTGACAGTTGATGATCTCCTCCCGCTTCATGTGCTCGATCTTTATACGCTCGCCGGCTGAGAAAATAAAGTTGGAAATGGTTTAAATTTTGCATATTTTCATTATCCTGTTTGAGGCTAAGAACCAATCTTCAGCGTCTTGTCGGCCAAGATTTGGCGCTTCTCTAATGTTTCAATGACGCTTTGAAGTGAAATTTCGCTAGACCTATCCTTAGCCTAAGGCTGACTTTTCACCATGGAGGTGAGACAGTGAGGATACGCAGCAACGGATTATTATGAAAACTAAAATCCTACCCACACGCGCTAACTCTTATCGCTTTGAGTAACGCCAGTTTATACCGTTCTTACAAATATTTATTGGGTGTATTTTTCTTCACCTCACTCAGGGCTGGACAAATTAATTATTTAAATGTACTGATTGCAGTGCGCGGACATACGCCTCACATTCGTGGTGAAAAGATTACCTTTAAATGTATTTAAAATTAATTATCAGGCAATTTGCGGGCTTGCATTAGCATATAAAATTTGCAACTAAGTTTGCAGAATAGCGCAACTGAAAGAAAAGTACTTGCACAAAAATTAATATATGTGCTATATCAAAATTCATGCAATATTTTGTACTTTGTAGTTCCAACTTCCACTTATATAGTTATTGTTATCAAGCACCTATTGATGATTATGATGATATTATGATGAATTCTACAAAAACTATTATTAATGAAAGTCAAACATTGATAAATATTATAAATGCTGTTAAAATGATTATTTTTTGCACAAATGTACTTACTTTCCGTAAACATATACGTATTATTGGGGTCCTTCTGGTCCTCAGTAGATTCCGACGATACCGCCTGTTGGTGACTCATCCCTTTATCCATAGTCTTAGAATCCGGAGTACCAGATCCAGGGAAACTAGACCTTGTTTCTACATCAGAATTCATTCCGTACCATTCGTCGTCCTCGCTGCCAGTTTTCTTAGGAACAGTCGAGAAATATTTACGTTTCTTCTCCGCTTTCTTTCCGAAAACGTCGATCGGTTTAGTGACGGTATGCGTAGAAATTGCCGTTTCGAAATCTTGCGGTTCAATTATTTCCATAGTAGACTCCGTGGTATCATCGTCGTAAACTAGGGAAAGAGATTCTTCTTCAACGTCTTCAGGAACCGGTTCTGGATCCGGACGCCGAACTGGTAGTAAAACTTTAGGCCTTTTGACAGGTTTATTAGCTAACGCTTGGCGAAGTTTCGGCGAGTCTTGTGACCTAGGAATAGGCATGTCCGTTTTGGTTGGAGTTATAGTCTCGATGTCTACGTTTATTTCAGGGGTGGACACCTTCGGTTCCAGCTTAGGCTCCTCGATACGTTTTGGGGGCCGTGAGATTTTAATTTTCAATATTCTAGAGTCTGGCTGTCTGATTGGTTCTAAATCCGTGGGTAAAGTTCTTTGTTGTGCTAAGTCCAAAACTTTCGGCGTTGCTCCCAACATTTTTCTCAGTTCTCGATGGTAATGTTTTATATGCATTTGGAGTAGGGTGTTGTTTCGAAAGTTTTTATAACAGCCCTCGGCCGGGCACCGTAACAAGTTTTCGAGTATTTGTACTTTCAGAGAACCGACATATACTGAAAATGTGTACGAAACATAAAATAATTAAACCATGCAGCTTAGAAACTGTACAAGCTAACGATATACATAGCATTTAAATGTTCACATTTATTAATTATAAAATATAGAGCATACCATATCCGTCTTCTAGCGCGGGATACTCCATAGGTGTAGCTTCGTATTCTGGTGCGCCGAAAGATACTAGGCCACTTGTTCCTGCCTTTGTAGCTAAGGACGCCTAAAAGTTATGGAAATATTATATTACTCACAGTTACCATGGGAACAATAACATCACAAATGCCAAACGATAATATATCAATAAAATTATCTGCTTAACAAGTATGTTCGCACGGAAATTTTTAGAGATTTTCAATGCCTAAACAACAATATTAAGCATGGCGCATACTTACATGTTGCCGTCGCAACGCAGCTATTTGCTTCTTCCTCGTCTTCTTCTTTTCTTTCCTGTCATCCTTTCTGTAAACGCGGTATTTCTTCGCCTTGGCCAGTGGGGACATGGTGTGGGTAGTGAGGGGGGCACTGACCGCCGGCTCGGAACTGCCGTCGCCGGTGCTCGTGTACCATCCCATGCGGCGCGATAGCTTGAGGTGTACCCCGAAGTCTAGTAACGCGTATTCGTAGGGTTTTAGTTCCTCGCTTTTATTTAGTTCTAAGAAGTTACGCATGTCGTTTTTAGTATGGAACCGGTGGTTTGTTGGACTAAAATGGGATAAAAATAAACATTATAATTCACTACTCGGCAGATGGTTGTAAAGATTACACATCGAGCTTTACAAAAAATCGGCAGCTTCGACTTCTATCTTGTTGGAACTAGATGGAAGTGGGTTAACCTGAGCGTATCAGTTTTACCTTCTTAAGCGATATCCGGATTCTAGACGGCATCCAGAATCTAGTTCACTTGGCGGCACAGCATTGCTCATGCTATAGTCAACCAAGGTATAAGTTAACATACCTCAAAAATAAAATGTACGTACCTTACTAATACCACATCCCACTTCCCGGCTGACTGGCCTAGCCTGCGGCGTACCATGTGCTTTGACCAGCCTGGAGGCAGTCTCTTGTCTTCAACCTGCAACAAAAAATGAAGAAATAAAATTTAAAATACTAAATTGTCGACTATGTTTATATTATACATGCGAAAGTTTGTATGTATGTTTGTTATTCAATCACGCCCGAACGGCTGAAAGGAACTGGATGAAATTTGGCACAGAGATAGATTATAGTCTGTTAAAAAAGAATACTAAACTAGATCTCTTTTGCACCACGGCCACCTCCATACGTAGAATAATAGCCGTTAAATTCTTTAACTCTCACAGCCTGTGTTGAAGCGGTTTGCGACTGCTCCGTCTCGTTACCTGTACACTGCGCCGCGGCAAGGCCATCTTGTTATTGGCGTCCATCTTGGGGTCGCCCTCGATCTCGCTGACGGCGCCCACCGGCTGGCCGTCGCGCCACTTGCAGCACCACTCGCCGGGCAGCAGGAAGCTCTCCGGCATCTCGCTGGGGCGCGCGGCCGGCGACGGCTGCTCCGTCTTGAACAGCATCTGCTTTCTCATCTCTTCCACTTGACGTTTCATCTCCTCTAACTCACTCTTTACTTTTTCCACTTGCTTCTTGACCTGTATTGTTATTTTTTATTTTTAAATCAACAATCAAATCAACCACAATTGGGAGAGAATTTCTTTTAGGAAAATGTAGTTATGGCCACTCTGAAAACGTGTATAATTCGAGCTTGCGCATTGTAAGTACATGGTAAAGGTTGGCAAAAAAATTCAAACTGAAACGACATGACGAGATTTCTACAGCGCTAGAGCACGCGATTGATTGATCAGTCACCCCTTGTTTCCTGTGATGGGAAACATCGACAATATGTTTTTTTTTATTTTTTTTATAAATAAATAAAATAAATGTTTTTCGGGGAACTTTCCCCGACGGAAATTCTCTACATTACGCCGCTTTTTGATCAAGTTTTTGGATGTACATTTGCTATTTTAAAAAACAAACTACACCTACATCCCGAGGCGATATTAAAATTCAGTATAAATTAACAAACCTTTTTCTCTTGCAACAGCCTCAACTTCTTACTTTTCCTAATCTTGGCTAGCTTTTTCTTCGACTTTTCCTGAGGCTCCACCTTATCAACCTTATCAATTTCGCATGAGGTGGGGTTGACTTCTATAACTTCAAAAACTGGCTCAGGTTTCGGTTCTAGTTTGGGAGAAGGTTCTGGTTTAGGGGAATCGACTCTATTTTGATGTTCCTCTTCAAGTTTATTCAGCCCGACCTCTAGCTTGCTTATGACTTCTTTCATTTTCTCTATGGCTTCTTTTTTGCTCTCGTCTGGTTTTTCGAAATTCTCCAGTTTCTGTTCCTCTTCCATGTCCTATATTTTGATTAAACTACATCAAAATCTACTATACTACTCCTACTACTTATACTGGCAGAGTCCCGACTTACAGACAGGCAGAGTGACACAATCTGATTTACATGAAATGAAATTATTACTTTCATTTCAATGAAAATAATAATTTCATTAAAAAAACTCTGCTATATGTTATAAGAACACCTAACAAAGTGCAACATAAAACAGGTGTTTAAACTGTAATTAATATAATAAGGCAACCTCTGTGCGGGTGTATGCCCAATTAGTTGCATTGAAACTTCGGACCTTGAACTAGCCCAAAATGAGTTATAAAAATCTTGAAAAATTTTCACTTGAGTCAAACCATTTCTTAAGCCATAGTAATTTAAACTTCTTTACGGGACCATTATTAATTCTTATTTCTTCTAAACACTTACAGGTTCCATGTCTAGTGTGGATTGTGGCAAATCTAAGTCGGTGGGTATCTCAATTTCTGCACTAACTACTGAATTGCTATCAACCAGATCGTCTAAAGTTATTTTATCACTTCCTTCCTGTACCTCTGACTTCTTGTTATCAATTTCTTCTTTTTCTTCGGTTTGGTCAAGTGATTGTTCTGTGTCTAATTCCATCTTTATTTCGGGTGTGGCCGGTTTTTCTTCTTTGGCGACGGTACCAATGATGGACGCTACAGCATCTACAAATATATATATTAGCCAAAATAAATTATGTGTTAAACTTTCCATGGGGCTGATATAAAACTAAAAGTGCAGTGTAAACTAAGTGTGCAGTATTCAATTTTTTTTAATAAGTCTGCATAAGCTATTTTGTAAACCCCCAAAAGTGTGAAAACCCACTGTGAAAAATATGACAAAAAGCAAAAAAATATTTTGTTTTGTTTTATCTCATATCGATTTATCTCATATGAATGAATGAATGAATGAATATTCTTTTATTGTACACCACAAAGGAAAATATACAATAGTAAACTTAGCTTAAAACAAAGTAAGTATACAATTTGGCGGCCTTATCGCTACACAGCGATCTCTTCCAGGCAACCAATGGTTTAAAAGGACATAGCTACATACAACCGGTAGATGGTGCAGAAATACCAAAATAAATAAAAATGTAATAAAAAATAAAATAATATAAATAATAAAAAAAAAGCAACATATGATGATTCTAACCAATCCAAATCTTTAAGTTTGCAATAAAACATTGCTATAAAACTTACCAGGAATTTCAGTTTTAACTTCAGTTTTGATTTCAGTTTTAACTTCAACTAATTCTTCCATTTTAATTTTTTGCAGAACTACTCTAGGTTTCTTCTCCTTTACAACTCTCGCAACTTTTTCCTTGGGTGGTGTTTCCTTTTTCTTTTTCTTTTGTCCGATATTAAAAATCTCTTTGATGTTAAGCTTTCGTTTCATTTCGCGACGTTCGGATTTAGAACCTAAATAGTCTCGGGTGGGGTCAAAGAGGTGGGTGTGGAATATAGGGGCAGGGTTTAACGGATTTGGGGGTACTCCAGTGCTAGGGCCCGCCCCTGCTTGGACCGGAGACGGGGTGGATTGTTTCGGAGACATGGATGTATCAACAGATAGACACTCGGAATACTTTCCTGGGTCTTTTAATTTATACAATCGGGATGTATTGCACTTCCAGTGAAAGCCGTCGTCGAAAATTACCTCGTAAACGCCTGTTGGTCATAAAATGAAATAAATAAATATTAATATTAATAAAAGGTATAAAATTTCAATGCTAGAACATTAGTTATGTAAAGTAATTATTTTAAAGTACTAACCTACTTAATTATAACAGGACGATATCGTAAATTAAACGATTTCATTTGCTTATTTTAATTTGCTAAAAATGAAAATTCATTCTAATGACAAGCAAAATTCAATTGACAAGAACGTGTCATGGCGTCGTGGCCATCACGATTTATTTTTAATTTTTAAAAATGGACTTCAATAAATCTTTTTAAATAATAATATTTGTCTATTTTATTTTAAAAAGTGGTTGTCTTTAGCACATTCGAATTTCAAATTTAGGGTAAAAAATTCGATATGTGGACATGTGCCTCAGATGTAAAAAATCATTTTCCAACGTATTTTCACAATACTCTAAATTAACTATTTAAAACCTTAAATCGTCCGTCTGGATTTCCGGTTCTTTAGACTTTAACCCCATGGGAATTCTTTCAGACAGACACGCTTTCGCGCATTTGTAATGAGTTTGGATATGGATTTATTTATTGTATATTTTATATTATTACGTGCCTATTTAAGTGCTCAATAATTACCTCTAGACTAAATTCAATCATTTAAAACTAAAAACACCTATACAACAAAAAGGATGTGCATATTAGGACAATTACAGATCTCTACCATAGAATAATTTATAATAATATGCAATTTAAAAAAGTAACATAGACTAATCTGTTTTTTCACCTCAATAGGTTAAAAGGGGTGCCTTTGGCTACTTAAAACCAACAAATTGAGCAATGACGCCCTTTTTGAGCTAGTGAGGTGAAACAGTTAATATACGATTATGTATTTAAACCTTGTGACGGACATTGAATTTTAACACTATTAGATAAAAATGTAATTCAGTATATTTTTCAATCAAGGTAGGTACAATATTTTTCTTAAATCTTGTATTTTCTCGCTATTGGGGTGAAAAAGTTGTATGTATCACACAATAACAATGCCATGTCAGAATATCAGTTGCATCATTGCGTGTTGTGTTGCCTTCTTTCGGGCCAAACAAAATCATTGAATTCAGTTCAAGTACCAACCATTGCTCAAATCATTAGCAATTGTAGCAATAAATCTACGATTATCCCTCCAACGAGCCAAACATCTCTCTCCCACTACAAAATGTAGCCTCGGTTTGTCTTCTGGTTTAATATCTGGAACTGTCTCCGCTGCAGTTACTTGCTCTTGAGTAGCAGCAACTTCAATAACTGCAGGCGTCTCTACTACAGGTGTTACTGGTGTTGACATCTTAGTTATGGGCCTCAGTCTGGGGCTACTTATGTTTATCCATTCGTCATGTCTGAGGAAAATAAGAAAAAGTACTCTTTAAGGGAGCTCTCATTGGTAGCTCCAAGACATTCATTAGAGCACTTCATTACATAAACATGATTTTTGCTGACTTATTTAAAATATTTTCATTAATTTTCTACCAACTGATTTAGTAGAAAAACAGTTTTCAAAAAATTCAAAAAACAAACAGTTCCTCACTGTCCCTTGCCTATCTTGCACAGATTTTCATGTTTTCACCACCACCACCACTACATCCTAATAACGTCCCACTGCTGGGCACAGGCCTCCACTCTCATATGAGAGAGGGAATTAGAGCTTAGACCCACCACGCTTCTCCAATGCAGGTTGGCGGGCTTTAACGACTATTATCATGTTAGTGATAATAACCGGGACCGACGGCTTAACGTGCTCTCCGAGGCACGGGGGTGAAACACCGCCAACTTCCAACTCCGGGCTGGCACTGAGAATTTCTGAATTGAAAAACCCAATTCCAATTTTCACCAATAGATAGAAAACCTCTTCAGAAACCTTTACTATAGGTGAAAACATATGATTAGTACAAAGAGATAGACAAGGGACTGTTTTATAATAGGTAGTGAAAAATTTATACTTGATGAAATATTTGAAAGCTTGACTCACTTGTTGGACACGTTTTCATAGTGCACCAATACTTCCATCTCATCATAATCAACTTCCAGTATTTCTGCCGGGTACCAGATTTCAGCAAAATCTTTGGCTTCCACTTTAGAACCCACTGATAATGCAATGCTGTTACCTAAAACAATTTAATGGCACATTGTAAAAGGAAAACATATTTTAAAGCATTTTTATGAAAAGTATGTCTGTGTGTTTGCTATGTTTTCATGCCCATCTGTTTAACTGATTTTGAAGAAATTTGGTACAGAAAGGTCCAGGCTAACCAGAAAATCAAAATGTTTTCACAGAATTTTTAATAATCTAAATCCACTACACAGTTACCACAACTTTTCTGGACATCATCATTTTACAAAATCAATCCACAATAATATACTGTACCTAGTTTAATAATGTGTTATAAATATAACTAGTTAGTAATAGGATGGTCGACTATTATAGAAAACTTATAAAGATTTTGTTAATACACTATGTTAAATGTTGGCTGATCAGAAATAATCAAAAGATGATGTACTGTGTACAATGTCAAGTTTCCATAAAAAGAGTTACACTACATTCTCTTTCCATGAGTATTACCTTTAGGACTCAAACTCTGCTTAGGTATAGGTTTAATTTCCTTCTTTGAATCGGCTTTGTTCTCAGATTCACTCAATATCATGTCCATAATACTTCTATGTAACATCACATTCTCTGCTCTCTCTATAACATTTGCTTGTTCTCTACTTTCTTGATTTTCTTTTCTTCCTTGGTTTTCTATAACTTCAGAGTTTTCTGGAGTTTCTGATTTTTGTTTATCATTCATTTCTGCCTTTGCTTGCGCATCCTCTTCATTCTTTTTATTATGTTTCTCAATTTCCTGTTTGTCTATATATTGTTTTATAATTTCTACATTTTCTTCCTCAGATTCTTTGCTGCTTGATGAAGTATTGTGTGTTTGTTCTGTGGAATTTGATTCTTGGTTTGATTCTATTGTTTCCATTTTTTCTGATTTTATAATTGGATTCCAAGAAAATATTGATGGCACAGCATCTAATGAAACAAAAGAAAATTATTAAAAATGTGTTTTCTTTTCTACTATATTATCTACTCAATATGAATATATTGCATAAATCATTAGTAATTAAGTAATTTATTTACTAATTAGGTATTGATACAAAACATCAAAAAGAAGTTTTGATTGTCAACATCTCAGCTTACGAACATCCACTGCTGAACATAGGCCTTTCCCAAAGAATGTCACCACACCCGGTCCTCAGCCTTCCTCATCTAGATCATATTATGATCCAAAATCTAGCATTAAAAATAATTAATCCACACACCTTTGTACTAAAAAGATCTAGTCTACAGGTACAATATTACTGAACAATTACCAAGAATCAACAACCTCTGCTCTACAGTCTACACAAGTAATTCAGAACAAAAATAAGGGCTCGACCTGACTTTTTCTTATACTTTGTATTAACTTGATGGAAAATAATAAGTACGAAGAATATTGTCAGCTTCAAAGAACACAATTTTTGTTCAGAATAGCCATTTTACTAATTTAATTAAATACTCAAGTGTAGTAAAAATCACTAAAGGCAAATCATACCATGAAAAACTAGAACATCATGATTAAATCTGTTCTAACAACATCGAAGGATTCACTTTAATATAAAAATGTATTAGCTGATCTTAGATTATTTCAATACCTATTATCGAAATGATGTTGTTGTAGACAGATTTAACTCCATTTACAATCAAAGAGGTAAAGGTTTTTTACTGCTAAGACATTTAAATCACTACTATTATGCTCCTCAAACAATTCACAACATCCAGATAAAAGCATTTATTCACAGTTTATATAAAGCAAATGTAACTGAAACCTTCCCTTATGGGTTTTTGTTACATTGTTTAAGTATAAAAGTGCAAAACCAATGATATTGAAGTGATTATATAAACACATTATCTAGCCATCCGACACACAGATGACATATTATTTATAGGCCTACTAGCTAATGCCTGTGACTTCGTCCGCGTGGATTGAGGGTTTTCGATTCCTGTGGGAACTCTTTAATTTTCCAGGATAAAAAGTAGCCTATATGTTATTCCAGACTATAATCTACCTCTGTGCCAAATTTTCATCCAGATCCGTTCAGCCGTTGGAGCATGATTGAGTAACAAACATCCATCCATACATCCATCCAAACATTCGCATTTTTAATATTTATTTGAATGATTGATTACTCTGCACTTTTCACAGGGCCCTATGGTAAAGGTGGGCATGGCCGCTATTTAGAGCGTCACTTATAACACAGCAATAAAGACCAAATTAGGGACCCTTTCTCCCTGAATCTTATTACACTACACTGATTCAAATGCAAGGGTCCCTGTGAAAAGTGCAGTGTAATAGGCCTATCAACTTATCCATCTGGACAGTCACAGTCGGACAGCTAAAACACCAGCCTTAAAAAAATATGCAAGAAAAATGCATGTGTAGAAATCAAGAACTAAGTATATAAGTAATATAAGTAAAAGTTCAATCAGAAATTAACCAATCATAGCTAGAAGTAAATATGTATTTATTTGAAATACCTGACTTTAGGGCATATTTTGTGTCTTGGTACACTTTAAAATCACTTTTACAAAAGTGACGAGAGCACACATATGTGGAGTTATCTATGTTATTACTATTGTAGTGTGTGGCAGACAGCCAGGTCTCACATATTTCTGTATCTTTAGGATATTTGTGGTATGTCACACCAATATCTTCTGGTCTTGATGATGAAGAATTACAATTTTCTATAGAACATTTTTTTACACCCATCCTATTTTAGACAAGTTGTTAGCCAAACTTTGTATTGATAGTATTAGTACACATTTTGTTTATTTGGCCGAATGACTATGTCTAGTTTTACCAGTATTTTCTACGGCTTATACATTTGGTTGTAACTCACCTGAGTTTTAAACAAGCAAACCTACAGGTTAGCAGACTATTCTGGTTCACTCGTTCATTCTGTGCTATTAATTTGCCCTCACTTTAGCATCAAGTGTATATTATGGTATGATGAAACCAAGATGAAACAGTAAACACAGTCGGTCTATTTGCTTGGTTTAAACAGTTGTGTTGCCTTAGTTAACACTTCATGATACTGCAGTGTAAACCACTAAACCAGTGTAAACTGTATTTTGATTTATAAAGTTCTTCTTCTTCATTTTTAGTGGCTCCGCGCGTCGAGCGTTTGAGCCATAGTCAAATTTTTTTTTTTTTTTTTTAAAACGGAGAAACTTATTTTATAATAGTAAAATCAATTTTTTTTTTTTTTTTTAAATACGGAATTTTGGGAAGGATCAGAAAAGGGTAGAAAATAATATAAAATGGAATATTCATACTAACTAACTACATATTTACAGTTTAATATCATTAAGTAAAATAAATGAGGAAAAAAGTTTATATACACAAGGTTTATTAGAGGATAGGAGGATGTCAACAGAAGTCGGAAGTGGCATATGACATTGAATAAGACCCTGGTAAAATGCATCCCTGTTATATACTGGGCATGTTAAAAATATATGGTTCAAGTCACCCACCTCACCACATTCACACAAATCACTATCCACAATTCCAAATTTTGCCAGTTGAACAGGTGAACAAACGTGGCCCAAACGCATACGCGTCAAGATACACGTCACCCTCCTGCCCAACCTCAAACGTGAGAACCATGGCTTTGACGGAATAAAGTTTTGAATCCTAGCATATGTTCTACCTTTTGACTGGCTTGAGGTCGCCCAAGCCACTCTCCAAGATTCTTGAAGGGATTGTTTTGGTAATGTACACAAATCATAGGCAGAGTTACAATAGTCTGCAACTGCCATATCTCCGCATGAAATAGCCTCGTTAGCAAGCTGGTCAGCACGTTCGTTTCCCGAAATGCCAGAGTGACCTGGTACCCAGGAAAACACCACTGTATAGCCTCTTTCATTACACGTAACTAGGAGGTTTCTTATTTTTATAACAACATGGTTAATCTGAGCAGATTTAAATGGAAACCTAGATAAAGCTTGCAGAGCACTCATAGAGTCCGTAAATATAATAGATTTCTTAAGTTTGGCAAGAAGTATATATTCAACAGATTTAAACAGACCAAGACATTCTCCAGTAAATACAGATGATTCAGGAGGTAGTTTTATTTTTTGGACAATATTATACTGAAAATGGAACACTCCTACTCCGACCATGCCATCTGGTGCATGCTTAGAAGCATCACAATATATGTAATGAAAATCCGTAAATTCATTTTCTTTCAATATGTTCACATATTGAGGAGCTTCCAATTGGTTTCTTGGAATATCTGGATTGATCCTAACATTCGGAGAGATTATTAATGCTTTAAATTTACAATCAAAAATGGGATAACAATATGTATTATACATCGGCGCTTGTATGGAGCAAAATATTCGATAGCTTTTAATAAGGCAGGGAGCAGATTTACGGGACCAGTATGAACAAGTATCTATGAAATTCAAAAGGAGTTGAAGTTTATCACGTAAAGGATGATGAGAAAATTGCATGGCTTTAAATAAATACCTATCAGATAGAAATTGACGTCTTAAACTTAGAGGTGGTTCAACACACTCTATTTGCATAGCGTTAATAGGACTAGATTTCATGGCTCCAAGGATGATCCTTAAAGCTTTAGCCTGCACACAATCTAATTTGCTAAGAGCAGCAGCATTACAGGGTTCTAGAATAAAAGTGGCATAATCTAGTAAGCTACGAATGAGGGCGTTATAAATAAGACGCAAGGTCAAAGGATGGGCACCCCACCATACACCGGTTAGACACCTGATCATGTTTAAGTTTCTTTCACATTTAGTTACAATATAGTCACAGTGAGGTACTCCAGTAAGTTTGGAATCTAAAATAACTCCCAGGAATTTTGTTTCAGACTTTACAGGAATAGGATTATCCCTATAAAGTACGCTGAAATCAGGTATAATTCTCCGCCTAGAAAATAGAACCACGGTGCTTTTACCAACAGACAATTCCAGTCCATTGACATCTAACCAATCATTTAGCTTATTAAGATTAGTGGTTAAGCAGCTACTAGCTTTTTCTATAGAAATGTCCGAATTGTATAAAAGAAGGTCATCAGCATATTGCAAGACATTTACATCTGAGTTCAAGGAGGTCTCTAAATCATAGGTATATACATTGTACAATAATGGACTAAGGACCGACCCCTGGGGCAGGCCTCTCCATACAAGCCTTGATAGTTGGGTACCATTGTTTAGGTCTAATTTAATACACCTTTCAGAAAGCATATTAATGATAAATGTAATTAATAATTGAGGTACATGAAGGTCATGCAATTTTTTATGCATTACTGAGAACAACACATTATCATACGCAGAGCTGATATCAAGAAAGGCCGCAAGAACTGACTTATTATTCGAGAAAGCTATCCGAATATCCGAAACAAAAATACTAATATTGTCTATGGTGCTACGGCCTTTTCTGAATCCCAGCTGATTGCCTGTCAAAATGTTACTATTTTCAATGAAAAATTCTAACCTGTTTCTAACAAGATGCTCAGCTATTTTGGCAAGAACTGAGGATAGGGCTATTGGACGAAAAGAAGAAACATCGGAGGCTGGCTTGTTTGGTTTTAGTATAGGGATTATGGCTTGGGTTTTCCAAGAAAAAGGAATATTACCAGACAACATAATGGCATTAATAATACTCAAATAGTAGTTCAAAGAAGCGTCACTGCAGTTTATCAAGAAAGAGTATGTAATGCCATCTTCGCCTGGAGATGAATCTTTTACATAAGACAACACGCCTTTTAGTTCAGAAAAAGAAAAGGGAGCATTAAGGTCTGTATAACTACAAGCTACCGAGTAAGGTATACAACACTGGGTATTATTAAAGTCGGGAGCAGATGCAGGAGCCAACTTGTCCATAAATTGGTCGGCTAGTTCAATAGATAATGTACCTGATGAAGACGAATAGAAACCTGATTTAAATCTTCTTATATTTTTCCAAACTACCGATGGGCAAATATCTGGATTTAAAGACTCACAAAATCGTCTCCAACCCTCAAATTTCTTTTTCTTGAGGAGCTTGCGAGTGGAACGGGCTATTTGGGTATAAATTTCGAAATTCTCTGAAGTCATCATAAAACAATATTTTTTCTCAGCCTCCTTCCGTTGCTTGATGGCTATAGTGCACTCGTGATCCCACCAAGGAGGAAATGGAATTTTACCCTGTTTATTACTTCTTAATGGAAATAAAGCATTTGCAGCTTCAATTAAAATTTTAGTAAACTCCTCTGCACATATTGTTTCATTACCACCATGTAGTATTATAGATTAAATTTACTTTTTAGTCAAATTTCAATATTACTGAACGCATAGTTTCTGTATAAGAAGTGCGATTTTAGCATTGGCCGACAGCGATGAATGCGAAGCCGCGCTGTCTCACTCACTCCATGTAGGAAGCCCATATGGCTATCCTTATCATCACCTATTGTTTGTCGCGCGTGTTGCGACATTCCGACGCGAGAGGGCCACGGCAAGCGGCCCGTGCGTCGAGGGAGTCACCCCCTGAACTTTCGAGCGTCTGCCCGCGCCAGCCCGTGGTCTCTTCAAGGCCCGGGAGATGTGAATTTTACCGAGTGTGAACCGCCATGCGGGACCGCGGTATTTCTTTTTAAAATGGGAGGTCTCAGTACCTAACCCAGCCTTTGTCAGGCCCCATAACAA
Source organism: Erebia aethiops (assembly GCA_923060345.2). NCBI lineage: Eukaryota > Metazoa > Arthropoda > Insecta > Lepidoptera > Nymphalidae > Erebia > Erebia aethiops. The sequence goes on along the minus strand of OV281084.1, from coordinate 25,454,999 downwards.
TGGGGGCATGACTCGTTACCTTTCCTTTGATTTTTTTCTCACTCTCTAGTGACATATATTTTTGCCTCGTGTCTCCGGACCGAGTTTTGCTATGGAACGTTCCGCCATTTTGTAGGACGGTCACCGTATACGCGTGATTTGTTCTTGTTATATTAACTTTATTAATGTACTTACTAAATAAGTAGTGCTATCAGTGAAAAGCACAAATGTGCCGTAATTTCAAATAAGTGAAAGTGCCCGCGAAACTTCGTGATGCGCGAATTTACGAACTATTCTCCTGGTATCCTGCCGCGCGCATTGGGCGCGCTCGCTGAGGGTTAGCAGCCGGCCATGGCCGCTGCCGCCCACTCCACGGGTCTACTCTTCGAATTTCTTCGAGCGTAGGACTGAGTGGTATTGTAAAGAAAATGGATTGTAAGTGCGAAAGTACCTATAACTTGATCTTAAGTCTTATCTCTCTCCTGTGTAACATTCACTGATTAAATTTAATTATCGTGCGAGTAAGTAACTCATTTGTCCTCATTGAAATGTTCCCCATTCGCCAATAACCCTATTGTAAGCTGCCACTGGGCGCGAGGCGCGCCACCTGTGCTGCCGAACGGTCCTCGACTCCAAAGGTTCGATGCCCGACGGCTGAATCTATCCGAAGCAATTATTGCGTAGGTAAGTTTGGGTAAGTGCCTACGCAGTCCTAATTCTGTTCATCCCATTTCTTTTATTGTCACGTCATAACCTAAAAGGCGCGCTGCGGTGCCACGTGTTGTCACACCGGCGCACCCGCAGCGCCCCCTATCGACCGACACCCGCAACTCACGTTTTTACTCTTCTCTCTCCGTGACAATAATGGCGCCCGAGTCAATGGTGCAGGTGTCGCCCTCGCACTCAGTGAATGGTAGAATGTGGAACTAATTAAATGTCAAAGTCATAGTTCTTTCAATAATTGTTCTGACACATTTCAAATTTAGAACTTGTCATTCTGAAATACGTCAAAACTGACACTCTTGTACGTCTGTCAGTTATTAATTGTCTTTTGACATATTTCTTTGTTATTATTGTCAACAGTACGTAGCAATACTGCTAGCGTTACTTTATTTATATTAGACTTGTACGCTATTCTTATATCTTGTCTATTTTTAGAACAAATGAATAATAACTTATGAATACATAACGGTGTATACAAACTGTTTATAACTTAATAATTTAAAGTGTATATGTGATTTCTACAGCAATCCTGTCGAAATTGTTGGACGAACAGGCAAGGATACGCATTCGCAAGTAAGTACTTAGTAGTAATTGTCAATCAACAATGTAAACAATTTTCAATATCAACTATTTTACAGTTGTCCTTTTATACAAGCAAGGAAAATGCGGAATCCTAATAACGCATAGAATTCACATGGTGTTATGAATAACTAGATATAAACAATCTTACTTTAAGAATGTTTAGTCATAAATACAACTTGTAAAACAAGAACATTTCACCTTACAGTTAATATAACTATTCTTTTTACGAAACTTGTCACAGTTAGCGATACACTTCAATCATTTAATACAGATATTAATTTAAATATATACAGTAAATATGAATCCCGAAGTCACTAATATAGGTACTGCTTCTCTTAATTTCGAGCTCGTCACTTCACCGATACCAAAGCCGGAGATGGGATTATCCACATCCGTCTACGTAGACATGCAGGACAACTACGTGAATACCAATCCTAGGGGTCCACATACAGTGTCAGATACAACCCAGTTGACGTACTCCACACTCGGAGCAGCCCGCACTTCAGTAATCGATCCAATAACTCATAAACCAGCTTTTGAAACAGCTGATACATCAGCTAGGTATAGCGATATACATCTCGGAAATATATAATATTATACAGGACGCTTTGACTGTAGCTTACCAAAGAAACGCACACAGATATAATTTAAGGCGGAAAAAAGTGGTGTGTAATGTGAATGATATAGTATGGAGAAAAAACTTTGTCCAATCTAACGCAGCAAGCTTCTTTTCAGCGAAACTCGCTCCCAGATTTGTTAAAACAAAGGTTATAGAGAAAATCTCCGATTTGGTTTATATTTTAGAGGATATAGGTACTAAATATAAAGGAAAATATCACATAAAAGACATTATTAAGTTTTCATAAATATAATCAATATAACTTATCTATATTTCATATAATAACATTAAATAAAGCATAACTTTACTTTACATAGTAAATTATACCTATAATTCATCAAGTAACCTATATCTACATTTATAATTAATTTCTTTGTAAAAATATATGACAACTTTCAACACATTAGTTAATGCAAAAGCTAACAACTATAAAAGTTGAATTATTGAATATTATATAAACACATATTACAGAAAAAAACTTGAGAAATGAACTCAATTAGGAGGTATTTCACTGACCAATAAACTATAAATATACATTTGAATATGAAGTTAAAACAATTAAAAATTAAATTTATAAGTAGTATTACTTCAAAGTAAATTACTATTATATACTCACATTACTATACAAGGTCTACACCTTACAAAATACACATTTATATTATGATTTGATACATATTAAGTTTTTGAATTTTCCTCACTGAAAGGAGAATGTCCAAATAAGGTTGCAACTCCAAAAATAAAGGAGACCGACCATATAAATACTTTGTTATTTTATTTTATTACATGTTATGATCGAACATTGATAAACATGAAGTAGATTGCTCTGCGATGGTAGACACTACACATTCTTTTTGAAGAATTTTTTTATTCTTCTTGACCTTATATTATAAGGAATTTTCTTGCTTTCCCCAAACATTATGTTATCATAATGTCATTACCTACCAAGGTCCAACTAGTAAATAGTCTAGTAGACGCTATGCATGTAGGACCGTAGGACGATATACCGTGCACTAAGTTGCGAAGCCAAGGGACTCCATGCATAGCCCCTTTTGCCCGCACATGGCATAGTTTTTTGTTATTTACACTCATATACAGAGTATATAAAGACACAAGTAGTACCTCAAAATTAATTGAAATGAAACACAACCTAACAAATAGGTATAGTTAATTCATGGTTCTTACTATATACAGTGAGACATAATCAATTATAGATTAAATTTATAGTCTAGGAGACGGTGATTTTTTAAATACATCGGTTTAGACACTGAACTTCGTTCATCTCCTATTGAAATGTATTAATGATGACATTCATACTTTGAAATAGTCCAAGAGACAGTCACATTTAACACTTAACTATTGTTAAGGGCATATGAAACTTAAAATTTAAGTTTCCTTTTTTAGATTAAATATTAGTCTACAAAACATACCACGACTCAACGAACATAAAAGGCAACGTTCCAAATTTCAGGAACAGTGCCAAACCAGTACAGTATAGATACAGGTTATAGTTAAGCATCAAATAACTATAACTATTTTTCTATATAAATAAAACAAAATGTTAGGATTAATACTAGGATAGTTACATACACATTAAGCAAACTTAGCCAAGTAGAAACTAACATAACTTTAATATTAACCAAATAATTTACACCAGCTGGTATAGTCTAAGAACAGGTCGAAAGCGTGATGTATGCAAGTAAATAATAGATGAGGTTCAAAATTTTTTGCGCAACAAAACTGTATTAGGACACAATACGAAAGCGAATTAGGCTAATTTAAATATTTTATAATACTAACACTAAACTAACACTAAAGATTAAAAGTTTCAACTAGAGTTTAATAGTTTCAACACAATTTAGGTATAAGCATAGATAATAGGTATTTTTTTTCTCGGGTTGAAACGGCTGTGGAGACAACTGGGTTGTCTCCTACCCAAAAAAGGGGGTATTGTAGTATTATAGATTAAATTTACTTTTTAGTCAAATTTCAATATTACTGAACGCATAGTTTCTGTATAAGAAGTGCGATTTTAGCATTGGCCGACAGCGATGAATGCGAAGCCGCGCTGTCTCACTCACTCCATGTAGGAAGCCCATATGGCTATCCTTATCATCACCTATTGTTTGTCGCGCGTGTTGCGACATTCCGACGCGAGAGGGCCACGGCAAGCGGCCCGTGCGTCGAGGGAGTCACCCCCTGAACTTTCGAGCGTCTGCCCGCGCCAGCCCGTGGTCTCTTCAAGGCCCGGGAGATGTGAATTTTACCGAGTGTGAACCGCCATGCGGGACCGCGGTATTTCTTTTTAAAATGGGAGGTCTCAGTACCTAACCCAGCCTTTGTCAGGCCCCATAACAATGGGGGCATGACTCGTTACCTTTCCTTTGATTTTTTTCTCACTCTCTAGTGACATATATTTTTGCCTCGTGTCTCCGGACCGAGTTTTGCTATGGAACGTTCCGCCATTTTGTAGGACGGTCACCGTATACGCGTGATTTGTTCTTGTTATATTAACTTTATTAATGTACTTACTAAATAAGTAGTGCTATCAGTGAAAAGCACAAATGTGCCGTAATTTCAAATAAGTGAAAGTGCCCGCGAAACTTCGTGATGCGCGAATTTACGAACTATTCTCCTGGTATCCTGCCGCGCGCATTGGGCGCGCTCGCTGAGGGTTAGCAGCCGGCCATGGCCGCTGCCGCCCACTCCACGGGTCTACTCTTCGAATTTCTTCGAGCGTAGGACTGAGTGGTATTGTAAAGAAAATGGATTGTAAGTGCGAAAGTACCTATAACTTGATCTTAAGTCTTATCTCTCTCCTGTGTAACATTCACTGATTAAATTTAATTATCGTGCGAGTAAGTAACTCATTTGTCCTCATTGAAATGTTCCCCATTCGCCAATAACCCTATTGTAAGCTGCCACTGGGCGCGAGGCGCGCCACCTGTGCTGCCGAACGGTCCTCGACTCCAAAGGTTCGATGCCCGACGGCTGAATCTATCCGAAGCAATTATTGCGTAGGTAAGTTTGGGTAAGTGCCTACGCAGTCCTAATTCTGTTCATCCCATTTCTTTTATTGTCACGTCATAACCTAAAAGGCGCGCTGCGGTGCCACGTGTTGTCACACCGGCGCACCCGCAGCGCCCCCTATCGACCGACACCCGCAACTCACGTAGTTACTCTTCTCTCCGTGACAACCATTAACAATAGGAAGGCTAGATAGTTTTTGTTCAACATAATGTTTAAATGTACTCCAGTCATCTGGTAGTTTATGCTTTAATTTAGAACTGTGTTGTAGGTTAGAAGGAGGGCAAGATATAGGTAAAGTAAGAACAATTGGTATATGATCACTGCCATAAGAATGTTCAAGTACACTCCAAGATATCAAAGACGCCAAACTCGGAGAGCAAAGAGACAAGTCAGGAGCACTCAGGCCTTCACCAGGACCAGTATGTCGAGTTGGAGTGCCATTGTTCAATATACATATGTTTTGAGAGTCTAAAATATCTGTCATTAATTCACCATAATAATTAGTGCTAGAACTGCCCCATGATTGATTATGACAGTTGAAATCCCCGAGTACTAAAAAGGGGCTAGGTAGGGTAGTAAGTAATTGACTAAACTCATTGTATAAGGAAGAAGAAGGATGAGGTATATACACAGAAATAATACAAATTTTATTTACAATTACAGCAATGGCATTAATACCATCACTGAGTGAAGGGAGTGAAAAAATTTTATAGGAGAAAGCTTTGTTAATGAGTATGGCCACTCCACCATACCCATCCAGTCTATCATTTCTCACAGTAACGAAACCAGAGATCCTGAAAAGAAACTCTGGTTTCAGCCATGTCTCAGAGAGACACATAACCATAGGTTTATATTTGTTTAGTAAGTAAATAATATCAGTTTTTTTACTTATGGCACTCCTGCAGTTCCACTGTAGGATTTTGTGGTCCATAGTTAAAGATTTGGTTTAAAGCTGTCAATAATGAGTTGGCGGCGTTGGGCGGTAAAGAGTTATCACTAGAAAATGAATTACTAGAATTAGAAAGTAATTTAATAAGTTCTAAAATTAATTCTGCTATAGATTTTTGAGGAATTGTATTTGATCTGTGTTTCAATACATAACCATCAGGTATTTGGGAGTTATGATTATTATATTCATTGTTAATCGATTCATGCATAGTGTGATCATACCCTCCGGTTTGTTTAGGAGGAACACGACGTTGGACAAACACAGTTTTTTTATGAGAACTGTTTGGTGTAGGAGGTACATATGAACTTGAGTTTGAGGTAGGATGATTTTTATTTCCAGATTGGGACGGAGAGGAAGCTGTTACATCAGCATAAGGTTTTGAGGATGGGGGGTGAATTTTAGCTGCCTCTGCATATGATATGCAGCTCTGGGCCATTGAAATTTTAATTTTTTGCTGTCTATTGAATTCTGGACATAATTTACTAATGGCAAAGTGGCGACCACTGCAGTGAAAACAATGAGCATTTTCAGAAACAACGCTACAAGTGTCTGAGGGGTGTTCATCCCCACATTTAAAGCAACGTGGCTTTGATCTGCATTGTATCTTAGTGTGTCCAAATTTGCAGCAATTATAGCACTGTATGGTAGGAAAAATGTATAATTCAACCGAAAGAGCTGTATAGCACATGTACACCCTTTTTGGTAATATTTGACCATCAAACGTCAATACAACCATGTTAGTGTTAGAAAATATAGCTGTACCATCAGTTACATTTTTTCTTTTAATTCGCCTCACCTTAATGATTTGACCACATCCCATAGGAACAGTGATGTTTTCCTGAATTTCTTCCTCAGACCAGTCCTGGGGCACACCTTTTACTATACCTACTCGTGTAACAGTGAAACTGGGAATAAAAACTTTGTAGGAAAGACTAACTATTTGTGAGTTCTCTGAAAACAAATTGGCATCCTGATAATTGTTAAAATCCATCGAAACTCTATTTCTGCCTATACGTTTGAGGCTGCCATTTACAATATTATTAATATTAAATTTTTTCAAATCTCTGCCAAACTGTACAGGATGCAAAGTAACCGGATCATTAGGTGATGCGGTTACTCTTTGGATGTGGACAGTGAAAGGTCCTGAATCAGTGCTAACATATTTTCTTGCTATTTGCGGTTGTGAGGGACCTGTCGAATTAATGGGTTGTGTAGAGGGGGCACCAGTATTAACAGGTGAGACATATTTCTCATTTTGAACATTATCTGCAACAATAGGGGTCTTTTTTTCATCAGAGTCATCACACTGACATATTTGAGAATTTAATTTTCCTTCTTTATTCCGACTTCTCTTAGACTTGCAATGGCGGCATCTTTTTTGGGGTTTAGAGCGTTTTCTGTCAGAGAGATTAATAAGACCATCCTCCGTGTCCATAGAAGACTCATCGATAACAACATTATATGCTACAGGGGGACCAGGGTATGGCCCTGGACCTCCTGTAGGTCCAGGGTCATCCGGGGGATCAACCCCCATACTAATAAGAAACTTACCAAATCAAAATTATGTATGTACACTATTTACTAACTAAAATAAAAATATAAATATCTAGTAACTATTATTTAACTACTTTTATACACTAAAAACCTCCACTGATCCACTTTTTCAAGTATTAATCTAAGAAACCAAAATTAACACGTCCGCCAAATTAGAAGTTTCCCGCGCTTTTTTTTTTTTTCATTTATAAAGTTTTAGATGAAATTGATTGTAAATTTAAAAAAATTATGTAAAATTCGATTCGCACTCGACTAGGAGTATAAGTGTTCTGTGCAGAGAGAATGTAATCACTACGTTTTAGTTCTGTGGTGTTCTGTGCTCACCTGGTGCTCACTGCTCAAGTGCTCAGCACAGTCCTATATATATACATCCTACCAATCCTACTCTATGCTCAGCACCAGCCTCAGGCACCAGCACATAATGTTACTTGTCTCTGCTCAGCACCACAGCACCAGACCAGAAAAACCTCAAGAAAAACAGAGAAGTAAATTTAATCCTTATATCACGGACATAAGGACCACTACGCACGCAGTATAAAAATGAATCCGAGTGAGACATCCACAACATACCGCGGTGTCCCTTTCTAACAGTGGTCTTTGTGTTGCTATTTCACATTTAACATTATACTTCAAATTTGGTACGTTTATAAAAGAAATCTGAATAATGGTTATACTATCGAATTAGTCACCTCCTATCCTCCGATTAATATTTCAAGCATTTATAAAATTAGTACGTCAATAATTCACTTGTTTTCGTGTTGAAGGGGGCAATCGTAGTAGTAATAAAAATAAAAACGTTGCAACCATGGAATTATTATGTACTATGATGGTTGCAACACAAACGGCCATTTTGATGAATCTTACGATAGACGAAATTTCGGGTGACATAAATTTAGGTACCAAGTATACGGGACAAGTATCGTAAACTATAAAACACGAATTATAACAGGATAGATATTTTTTTCATATTTCAGATTACCAAAAAATTATACATTGCGTGAAAAGTGGTCAAGCATTATACCTGGTGGTAACAGAAAAGTGACCCAAAATTCTGTAATATGCAGCAAACATTTCATGCCAGAGGATTATATTCCTAATTTATCACGGCCCGTTTTAAAAGAAAATGCTCTTCCCTCACGATTCCTCGTGGTAAGCAAAATCAATTTTATTTTTATCTTGAATAGGGACGTTTACAGATAATGATAAAAATCCAGCCCGTAACTGTTCCACTACTGGGCAAGGGCCTCTTCTCACTAGGAGAATGCATGAGCATTAATCACCACGCTTGCTCACTGCAGGTTGGTGATTTCAGACTGTCAAGTCCAGGTTTCCTTACGATGTTTCCTTCACCGTATGTGCTGTATCACCGTACTTCAACAGAATGAAATTAAAAACATTTTCAAACATGGAGACTGGCATAGTGATGAGATGAGTTCAGGAGCGACAAAGAGTTAAAAATATTTTTTGTATGAAAAATTTGAGCATGTTGATAATTTTATATACCCAGTATGTTCGAAAAGTCAAATATGTATGGCTCGAAAATCCAAATATGTATGGTTCGAGAAATCAATTTATGTTTCGCTTTACAGCAATACCAGTATTACTGAATTTTTAACCGACTTTATCTATTTTTACCTAAATGCTTCGTAATTGGGAGAAACACTAACTTTTGATCACGACAGATGGCGCACAATCGACTACCTTGTTTTGACACATCAGTTGTCAAATCGTATGGAATTTTGCATTTATTTATATTTAGCATTCGAATTTTCCTTAATTTTAGATAAAATGCCTCAATGTAGTGCTTTAAATTGTAGAAACAGAGGAGTACATTTGTTTCCCAAGGAAAGTAGGCGCAGAAAACAATGGGAATCGGCGTTACGTATTAAAAACTTCAAGGCGAGTACTACTGCACGATTGTGTGCTGCGCATTTCACGGAGGAAGATTATTATGGGAAAATAATCTTCCTCCGTGATCCTAAATGGATCGCTGGATCCAGGCGGCGCAAGACCGTGGCTTGTGGAGGACCCTACAGGAGACCTATGTCCAGCAGTGGACGTCCATCGGTTGACGACGACCTAAATGCTTACTTGTGTAAGAGACTTACTAAGAGGCAATAGGCACTACATATAAAATATCAACATCATTATAAATATAAATATTTTAAAATTATTTGCTGATTTTTATTTCTTCATAGAGGTATATTTATATCCCGTATATTGAAGTATCCCAAAATTCAAAAATAGTGTGGTCACTCTTGTGGAAAAGGGACACAAGGGTCAGTATGGTATCTCTCACTCGGCACACTTTATTAACAAGAACTCATTCCGGTTGTACGTAGTACTTATTAGTTCCATGGTCTCTGGTTAACTTGTCTCTGCCCCTAAGCCTATAAACTATCCTATGACCATAGATTTTACCTATGACCTGTGACCACCGACCAGAAAAAGAAGCTCTGTGACTTTGATCCAGCATCAGTTGAGCAGCAGTTGAGCACGATCACTTGTCTCTGAGCACGACTATCGATTAGTACTTTGTTGAGAGTTGGTTGACGATTATCCTTAAAGACAGATAATAAAATCTGTGAGGCTTTACTTGCCTCTGAGCACGATCAGCACCAGAGACAGATGATCAGCACCGACCAGAAAAAGAAGACAAGTAAAAAACATATAAATAGATTTCCTCCAGAGACAAGATATCCTTGAGATATCCAGAGTTATCCAGAGATTTCCTCAAAGCAGCTGTGCAAAGCAGAGAAAACTTAACACCAAAATATTAATCTTTGATTATGTACTCTGTGGTTAACACCGACCAGAAAAAAAGAGACACAGAATATAACGAAACCAGAACGAAATCTCTTGTTGACCACAGACCAGTTAATAGGCCTATTACACTGCACTTTTCACAGCGACCCATCATTTCACTGCACTTTCACAGGGCCCTGTGAAAAGTGCAGTGTACATAGAGTAAGAATATATTATAGCAAGAGTAAGCATTGTAATAATAATACTACAAGTGAGCAAAATTAATATTATGTCGCCGTAAGATTGTAAAAACCGTTAGATTATAATATAACGTTTTTTATCTCGATAGATTATAAACTGTCGACAGATTGTGAACCGTAACATACTGCTTACAATTAAACGCGTTATTTTTCGGTAAATTGTAATATATTAGGTGTATTAACCCGATAGAACCTAAGTGTTTCTGTCTACGTGCAGTGTAATTTTTTTTTTTTTTATTTAACTGGTTTAACGGCTCTGGATTCTAGTCCTTCTGAGCCGCAGTGTACTATGCTGTTGTTCTGTTGTTGACATCAAGAAGCTCTGTGACACTCAGAAGGACTGGAATCCAGAGCCGTTAAACCAGTTAAATAAAAAATAAAAAGGCTCTGTGACATCTGTCAGTTTAATTACTTGACTCCGGTTGACATCCGGTTGGCATCGGCCATCAGGGAGGTTGTCTGGTTATTGCCAGGCCTGTGTCACTCTTGGTACTTGCGCGACGAAAATACCGACGATCGCGCTCATTCCCGGAATGCTTACGCAGTCGGGGCTGGCGCGTTATAAGCGAGCGACGTGCTAGTGAATTTAACGCTGTTTTCGTAAATAGTTTTTTGAAAATATTTGTTTAATAGTTTAAGTTAAGTGTTTAGCATATTAATTATTTAATTTATTTAAAAAAATATAAGAAATTATATTAAAGTCAAACAGCTATAAATATTAAAATAAATAATTAAAAGTTATACCTACTGTATTTTTTTACTCTTTGTTTAACGCGCGGCGATAATGTTTAATTTAGCTTGCTTGCGTGTTTTATCTATTTAATAATCATTATTTAGGCTATTAAAGCTAGCAAGCAAGTCAGCAAGTAGTCAATACAATAATAAGTAGTCAATAGTACTTCTATCACGGAACAGGTGCAATTCATGTCAAACTTAAATGAGCCTCTTTTCAAGTAATTTTTTTGAATCGAGGCACGAGCTGTAGGTAGTACAAACGAGTCGCAGGGAATACGCTCGCCCTAGTTAGGCCCTTACTCCCTAATTCTTATTACACCTTGCCGATTTAGAGTAAGGGCACGGAATATATATTTATATATTTCCGTGATCGAAGTGTAGCTACCTCTCCGAGCGAAATATTATGTTTCGCCGCACTGCTTGCCGCGACGAATGACCTTGCAAGTTGCGTGCGTAGTGAAGAACTCACTGTGTAGCGACACACAGTAAACACAGTCGATCATAGTCAGAGTAGGTACCTTACTTACCAATTCGAAAAACCTACTGTATTGTTGTACTGTTTGCTGACAGCCCTAGACAAGCTCGCAATGTCGTCCGTGACGTAGGAAAGGGAAAAGATGCAAAGCAATACGGACACTCGCGCGCGGCGATAAAGTTTAATTTAGCTTGCGTGCGTGATTTATCTTTTTAATAATAATTATGTAGGCTATTAAAACGTCGGCAAGTAGTCAACATCAAAGGAGTGAGACTTCTGTACGTTAGTACTATTATATTATTATGTGTTATTGCTCAGAAACCTAAACCTAACTTATGTTTTTAATCTGAGGGTTATTGCAAGGTTATTGGGTTACTCAGATTAAAAACCTAAGTCTCTAAAGACCACTACATCTGAAGACTATTGTTGCCTGTTGTTGACCATAGACGAATAGTTGACGTTTGAACAAGGAAAAAAAGAAAGTCAAGATCTTGACTCTTGAGTGTTCGTGTGCAAGGTGATGTAAATTACAATACGAAAAAATGGATCTAGCTAAGTCTCTATTTAGCTCTCGCGATCATGTGGGATATGTAGGGCGTGAAGAACATGAACGTAAAATCAGTGCAGCATTAGCAGATGATGACCCAGAAGATATTATTGATGCCATACGGGGCATGAACGTCGCTGACGAACTCCTACCAGCGCCTGGAGGACCGTTTTCTGCTCTAACGCCAAGTATGGTGCCTCAAGATATTATGGCAAAGTTAGCACAGCCTGAATCCGAAGGACATGGCGGTGGGCTCCCCGACTATAGATTTGATGAATTTGGTTTCTGTGTAGACGAAGAAGACGGCCCCGAACAAAGCTCCAACAAGTTATTAGCGAACGTATTCGTGGAAGATGACCAGCATCGTCTCCAATGGGAATTTTACAGCAAGGAAATAAACTTTTCACAAAGTGAGAATAAATTGGAGAGAACAGATAAACTACAAAGAATGGTTAAGGATGGTGTTCCCCACTCATTACGGCCTCTAGTCTGGATGCATTTATGTGGTGCTAATAAAAAACGAGCTTCCACAGAAATTACTTATCATGAAATTGTGAGAGCGTCTAGTGATGACGGATTAGTCACTAGCAAACAAATAGAGAAGGATTTAGTTCAGATACTGCCTAATAATGTGTGTTTCTCCCATCCAACTAGCACAGGGGTGCCACGACTTCGACGGATCCTTCGAGCATTAGCTTGGTTGTACCCTGATATTGGTTATTGTCAAGGTACAGGAATGATTGCCGCATCTCTTCTACTACTTATGGAAGAAGAGGAGGCATTCTGGATAATGTGTACCACAGTGGAAGACCTCTTGCCAGCATCATATTACTCTTCCACATTGATTGGTATACAAGCAGATCAAAGAGTACTCAGGAGCTTGATCTCTACTTATTTACCAGGCATTGATCAAGTATTAAATGCACATGACATTGAGCTCTCTCTTATTACAATGCACTGGTTCCTTACATTGTATGCAAATATTGTACATATGAAAATCCTTCTTAGGATTTGGGATCTTTTCTTCTTAGATGGCTCGATTATACTTTTCAAAGCCACATTAGCAATGTTGAAAATAAAAGAAAACAGGTTCACTGAGATATCAAACTCTGCTCAGATTTTCAACACTTTGTCTGATATACCTGGTGAAATTGATGATGTTGATCTTTTGATAAAAACTATAGATGAAGTTTGTGGTGACACTTTAAGCCCGGCTTTGATTGAAACCCATAGGAGAAGACACTTGGCTTATTTGATGGCTGATCAGGGTGCACTAGTAGGGAACCCGAATGCAGTTCCGAATCTACCAAAACAACAACTACAAAGGAGGCAGATTAAAAGAACCAAATCTGTCATTCAGACTATATTATTTGGAGATGATACAAATAACGAAGATGCTGTTTCAAAGAATGTGAAGCAAACAGAAATTCTTGTTGATCTCCGGGAGGCAATTCTGCAAGTTGCTCGTCATTTTCTTGCCCTTGAACCTCAATTGGCATCTGATGTACAACTAACTGCTGATTATACTATGCAAAGTCATGCAGCTGACAGAGAAAGATATGTAAATGTGTCAAGAAGTAAAAGACGCAGAGCTAAAGCTCTACTAGACTTTGAAAGAAGAGATGGTGATGAACTGGGATTCAGGAAAAATGATGTCATAGAAGTTATCAGTTCAAGAGATGAACACTGTTGGATTGGTGAGTTAAATGGCTTAAGGGGATGGTTCCCTGCAAGATTTGTGAAATTATTAGATGAAAAAGGAGTCAAATATAGTAGAGCTGGTGATGACTCTGTTACAGAGAAAGCAGCTCACTTAGTAAGAGGAGTCCTAGCTCCTGCATTTAAAAGGGTACTACTACATGGTATTAAAAAACCTAGTTTCTTAGATGGTCCATGTCATCCATGGCTATTTATTGAGGAAGCATCTTCGAGAGAGGTAGAGAAGGACTTCAATTCTGTGTATAGTCGGTTGGTTCTTTGCAAAACATATCGCTTAGATGAAGATGGTAAAGTACTTACACCAGAAGAATTGCTTTACAGATGTGTACAAGCAATTAACTTGTCACATGACAATGCCCATGCACAGATGGATGTGAAATTGCGCACATTAATATGTATGGGATTAAATGAGGAAGCATTACATTTATGGTTGGAGGTGCTATGTTCTTGTGTTGATGTTGTACAGAAATGGTATCATCCCTGGTCATTTATCAACTCCCCAGGATGGGTGCAGATTAAATGCGAACTAAGAATTCTGTCTCAGTTTGGATTCAATTTAAATCCTGATTGGGAGCTGCCGTTAAAGAAAGACACTCAAAATCAACCACTAAAAGAGGGTGTTAGAGATATGTTGGTAAAACATCACTTATTTTCTTGGGACTTATAGGCTGTAATACATTCCAAAGATAGCTTAGGGTTTAGATATTTTCCATAATTATTAATAGCTTTTGACATTTAAAGAAAGGGTAAAGTAGGAAGTAAAGTGTAATTTATGCTATGCTGTATTGTGTTTTAGACATGTAGTTATTTTTGTAATAAATATTTTTGTTGGTAATTTATAAATAAATTAATTAGGTAGGTATAAAAATACCAATAATTGTTATCAGTTATATAACAAAGAGTGGGTTCTTGTCCTAAATAATTGAAATCCTAAATATACTTCAGAAAAAACATTAAAGTATTTGTTCAGTTTTACCATAGAACATGAGATTTACTTAAATATATGTACCTACATAGCTTTAATATAATATAAATATATTTGTTGTAATAAGTATTAAGATTAAAATATGTGTTAAGATGAGCTTTTGAATTAATATGGCTAGTTTTTTTCTATTTACTAAATAATTTGTTAGAATCAATGTTAATATAAAATTAAATAGCTTTGAAATTTTCATTGCATTATGATAATTATATGGTATTTGATTTTTGGGCACCTTCTGGGACCTAGGTTGACCTTGCATGCAGAGAGAAGTAACATCATGTACAGATTACTAGGATACTTGCATGCATTTCACCAACCAGTAAAAGAAGGATGCATTTGATTTAATGATGAATGACCCATGGGTGGTGGGCCATTCACAGTCCTGCGCGCATGTAGGACGCCGTGCCAGCCGTTTAGTTGAAGTATTTGCTTCTTTAATACTTTAGCCCGCTACCAGAGAATACGATCATACCTACTTTAATTATTTATCCATCTTCATTGCTAGCTAAGACGTTGTAGAATTATAGCTGTAGAAGCTGCGAGTAGAAAATATAATGTGGGCCAATACCGCCAATTCTGTAATCTGTATGTATATTGTATCTTAATGTTGCTTGAGTTGTCTCTAACAGTCGGTGCAATCATGTAAGGATTGCCGATCCAATCGTTAAAGTTCGGCCTCAAAGTAAAATAAACCATAAATGCATTGAATTAGAGCTCAATTTATAGTAGTAAATATGTTCCTTGCCTAATCGTATGAGAAATAACTATTGTCTATTGCTATGGCCATTGTATTTGGACATCAAATATCTGTGCAAATACATGCTACTTCCATGGTATTATTGTACTCTGTGTGTCAAACCACAGAGCACTAGGAGTGTGTTCTGTGACCGCCCCAGAGTACAATCACAGATTTATAAAGGGAAGAGTACAATAAATGTCTTAAACTGACATTTGACAAGTGTCTTATTTTCTTTCCTTCTCTTCAATTTTAGAAGTCAAACCGTTCAAACGTGCTTGTTCTCTTTGAGCTAAGGCCGAATTGGCGACTTGCACTAAAAATATATAAAAATGGCATCAAAGGCTGAATTAGCTTGTGTTTACTCCGCTCTCATCCTCGTTGATGATGATGTCGCCGTAACTGTAAGTACAGTAATTTCTTATTAATTAAACTAACCTCAAATCTACTTTCATGTCGGGCTTAGAATATCCATTTTCATCTCAAAAACTATTCAACTATCTAATGAAAACGTAACCTTAATAAGTTTCTTGAACTCTGAAAATTTCAATTTGAATTTTATTTCGTACCTATCTAACCTATTTTAGACCATGTACCTACTTATTTACTATTTATGTATTGGATTTATAAACATGATCATATTATCATTATAACGTTTACAGGGTGAGAAGATCTCTACCATCTTGAAGGCCGCAAATGTGGACGTGGAGCCATACTGGCCCGGTCTATTCGCTAAGGCACTGGAAGGCGTCAATGTTCGCGATCTGATCACGAACATAGGCTCGGGAGTCGGAGCTGCGCCCGCAGGTGGCGCGCCCGCCGCCGCCGCCGCGGCTGCCGCACCTGCTGCTGAAGCAGCCAAGGAGGAAAAGAAAGAAGAAGAACCTGAGGAATCTGATGATGACATGGGCTTCGGTATGTAACTTAATTATTTATCAACATATTTAAGTTTGCCATTAAGTGCTATACTCCTACCAGGTAAGCCCACTATACTGCATCATCAAATACCATCAGATGATAATATAATATGTAATAGGCTAGCTTGTGGTACTAAAAGATGGTTATAATATTGTTTTACAATGAGTAGTGGCAATTTTGTCAAATCAATATCATACTCTACAACATCATGGCTATTACCAAAGTTTATTACAAGCATAATATACATAAACTAACAAAGGGACTTTTACACCTCATTTGACAAGAGCTATGATCTCTAAAGAGCTTTAAAATTATTCTATCCATGATCGACCTCATATTCAACATCTGATGTTTCTCTGTGGTATCAAACCTGAACCAATCACTTGGTGGCATATTTTTTAGTGTAAATATGGCTGAAATTAACCGTCTCATATTTTTTAGTGTAAATATGGCTGAAATTAACCGTCTTAATAACTAGAATTTACAATTACTCAATGATGTCTGATTGTATTAGCTTCAGAAAACTAATGATTGACAAAAATATTACTGAGATATACTCTCTAGACTAACTCAAAAGTCTTTGTAATGAAATAATCTAATTCTATGTATTTGTTTGTTTCAGGTCTTTTCGACTAAAAAGCTTTTTATAAAGGCTTTGGTATTCCATTGTAAGCTTTTTGAAGCTTCTTTAGTTGTAAGGAAATTTATAATATAAAAAAATTACATAAAAACTGAATACTATTTGTTTTATCGCCTCAACCTATATTATTAAATATGAAGTAAAAATTACAGGGTAAGACTTATGGTGACAGCTAATTTCTTATGGTGACAGCTAATTTTTAATATTTTTTCTGCTAAAAGTTATCCTGCTAAGCTATTATGCAGGTGTTGGGTGGTAGTCTGAGCGGGATTGGCATGATGGGCTGGTACACCCAGTCCATTCCAGTACCCTGCTGCATAAAAACTGTTGGTTGGGGAAATTATCATTTTCTATTATCTAAATTTATTATATAAAATTATCATTAATTCATATCAGAGTACTGTATAGTCTATAAATAATATGAAGTAAAAATTACAGGGTGAAGGGGTACTTATTTATTTATTTATTTATTTATTTATTTAGACAACATACCCGAAGAGACCTTACAGTTGCCCAATGCGTCTCTCCGGGCTACAGATAGAGTGACAAAAAACTTAATTATTACAACTTACAACTAACAAAATACAGAAACAAAACACATAATTTGGTGAAAGCTAATTTTTTTTTATTCTGCTACAAGTTATCGTGCTAATCTAAGCAGGCGATAGGTGGTAGTCTGATGGACTGGTACACCCACAGTCCATTTCAGTATGCTGCTGCATAAAAACTGATGGTTACGGAAATTATACTTTTCTGTACAGCAGAGTACTGGAACTCTTAAATTGCCTGGCAGCACATGACTGACTAGCCATGACCTCTTGGGCCCCTATTTGATTAATGTAATATTTTAATCTCATACAAAAGATGACTTAAAATTTAACAATTATGTCACTTTTTTACATTGGATTGTGACTTTTATTAAGTAGGGGCCAGATGAAATAATTTCTGCTGGTAATTGAAAGAGCAGTAAGTCAGAAAAGTTTCAGGAAAATGGTGCTTAAAAGGCAAATCATTAAGCGCCATTTTCGCGACATTCTTTTCTTAGTGCTCTTATCAATTACCACAGTGGGTTTAGAATCTAGGAATTTCCAAACTGCACCTTCTGGGCATTAGACCCAGGACCTGTCACTAAGAGACCAGTGCTTACCACTGCCAGAGGTATTCAATAACACCTTATAAAAAGTAAGAATGTATAGATACAAAATCTGAATATGATAACTGTTTATTGATCTAGTTTTTAAATTACAATTAACAATAATAATTACACTTTATAGATAATGCTTCTTTAGGGTTAACCCCACATAGCTCTCTGCACTCCGGAGAGTTTGTTATAATCTGCTAAATGTCTCCAGACAATACGACTCATCCTCCATTCTTTGACAATTCCACGTGGCCTGAAAATAAAAAATTTAGTTACAGCTAAACCACAATAGAGATTCATAGTGAGGACAGAAATAGCTTACATTCTGAAGGTTATTTAGGATTTCAGTTAGGAAATATCAACCATAGGATTTATAGGAGTGAATAGGCATCTTACAGGCAAGCGTGTTTCCACCCTAGGCCGCATCACCACTTGCCACCTAGTCTGATTGAAGCCAAGCACTAGTCAATAAATTTAAAAAAAACAAGTTTTAAGTCTAAAATTATAACAAACAGGCTTCTTATAGCACACCTCAATCAAACCCCTGAACTTCTGACTTGTATGACATGCAGAACTGCTTGTTCAATCACACATTGGAATTTGAGTCCACCAGTTTACAATAAGATTTGTAGGTCCCTGCCCCCTAGCACAACTCCATTGTGAATTAATAGTTAATAAACCTCTACATGGAAGTGTCATACTCGAATATTTGCTACAACTGCCTTTCACTATTATTATTCATACAAACAAAACTGCACCTTGAGGTAATAACACATCTGTTGTTGATCCTGAGTGGTATAGCATTCATCTCAAACTTGTTGATTTCCTTATCGGCCAGTTCTCTGATCTCTAAAGGCAATACATTGTTCCTTCTCATGGCATTTATTCTAGTCCGTTCCAGAAAATGTTCAGCGCTCATCCTTCGCCTTTTTACGTCCCTTATCATCAACCAATTTGCCCATTTATTTCGCACCTGTTGAAACTGAATAAAAAGTATTATTTAAGTATAGCTAAATTCGTAATAATTATGAAACGTTACTAATAAGTATAAGTCGTACGTACCCCAAAACCCGGCACTGCTTGTGATTTCCATATGAATTTACTGAGACCACCAATATTTAAATTCATCGTTTATGTTTACGATAGCAATTAGCACTGTTTTCATTCAATTTGCAATGATTCAAGATGAATGATTTTCATTGAAATGAGAAACATTCCAATCATAGATAAATATGTACAACCTGATTCCAATGTGTTATATTATAAAGTGATTCCAATCTTTTTTTTCTGGTCGGTGAACGGTGATTCCAATCCAAAACCAGAGATTCTCCTTAAAAAGTACTCTGTGTCTCTGTCAGAGACAAGTAACATTTTATGTCTCTGTGTTCTCCATCGAAAGATTTTTTTTAAATTTAATTACAGTGACAGATGTCAGATTGTTTTTATTTTTAACTGCTTTTTACAGCTCTGGGTTCCAGTTTTTTTATCCCAAATTTGTGCCCGTGTTTGGATCTCAGATTAAATACCTAAAGATTTCGCCATATTCCAAACTGTCAATGCAAAAACGAGATAGCTTTATGGCGTATTGCCTTTATAAGAAAGGTAAGTGAATACTTTTTTTGTCCCTGTCAGCGTGCTCAATTTTTTTGCCTGCCAAAGTTCAATTTGACGTACATCTTTGGCACACAAACTTATGTACAGCTTATGTACATTGGAATTTGAATTTGAAGTGTTGCCAGGACCCAAATTCAAATCCTTCCATTCGGCAAGCGCGCATGGCCGATTTTTTCTCTCTTAACGTACCGATACTCTATTATGGTATCGTAATTACACCATCACGTCTTATACTTTGTAACCTTTATTGAAAATAATACAATAGAACTTAATGCTAGCTAGCCTAACCTAATTACTATATAAATCATGCCCGCGTGGAATGGTGGCAAGAATGCTGGCTGCATTTCCGCGCTGGACAGCCAGGCTGATCCTTTGCGCAAAAAATGAGCCAGCCCTTCTGTCACCAGATGAGGCAGTTAACCGCGGTGAAATATCTCGTAAAAATTTTTTGGCACTAAGACTCCATGGCCCCAGGGTCTCCACGGCAAACGGAACAAATATGTAACTCTCTATGAGAGAGGCATACTTCCGCCGCTTGCCGGTTTCAGCCTCTTCTGCTGCGGCTCCCGGCCTTGATGCTGTCTCCCTGAAGTAGATTTATAGTTATTTATTTACCTATAGTATTTGTAGTTGTGTTGGTCAACTAGATTTATTTGCTATTATTCCTATCCTATCTGCCAGGATTCACCACTTTGGGAGTAAATTATGAATATGGCAACATCTTATTATATACCTGTCAAAGACAGTATATAATATACTTGAATATGGCTGTCTCACGACCGAGCAGACCATTGCTATATCTATTAGGTTATTAATCTGAGGTTTGGATCTTACTAAAAAGCTGATTTTTGGCACAAGTGTTCCTTGGGGTCTGAGAAGTACCTCTTAAAAATTACCCCCCCCCCCCCCCCCCCATTTTAGTACTTAACTATATTTCAATGCCGAAAATGTTATCTGAAGCAAAATGAAAGGCTATTAAATTAGCTATAAAATGATATTTCGTTTATTTTGATAAGAGTAATAGTTTTGGAGATATGCCTACATATTGTGTGTCCGTCTGAGCCTTATAACTTCTGAATAAAACCCCTATTACACTGCACTTTTCACCGGGCCCGGTGACAAGGGTGGGCGTGGCCGCTAGTTTTGGCGTCGTTATTACACTGCACTGACTATCGGGTCCTACCTCAGTCTGAACGAGAACGTCAAGAGAGTTGTACGTGTATCTTTATGTTAATTATCGTTCACTAGGCACCCATGCTATCGAACGGAAAATAAACATTTTCCCTTGATTTTCCCATACAAAATGTTCATGGGTTTCGTAACTGTCAAACATGACATTATAGTCTGGAATAACACACGTCAATCCACGCGGACGAAGTCGCGGGCATCAGCTAGTCCTACATAAAATATACATTTCATCACTTTTATCCTTGAAAACTAAAGAGTTCTAGCGGAAACCAAAAAACTTCATTCCACGTGTACGAAGTCGCGTGCATCAGCTAGTAAAATACGAAATCCCTCGGCTCTTATATCTTTATTCATGTAATCTGGATGTTATTTTTTCCATAGATGAGGCATGTCTTTGTACATCTCATATTCATCAAAATTTCTTTTTCCTTTGGACACGACATAATAATATTGTCAAAATGCTCGCGCGAGCCGGAGAAACACAACTACTGAACAGTACGCTGGTCGTGCGACGACTGAGCTCCTTAACCGCCCTGAATATTATTACATTAGCCTGACTGCAGGACGCAAAAGCAGCTAGGCAGATCGGGACCACCCGAACTCTCCAATCAGGGACCCTTTCACCCTGTGGCTTATTACACTACACTGATTCAGGGGAAGGGTCCCTGTGGAAAGTGCGGTGTAATAGGGGTTTTACTGAACGTAATTACTTCAAAATATTATATGTACCGATGGCCTCCAGCCGAATGTGGCTTTAAAGAAACGAATTTAATGGCGATACCGCGAGATCTCAGTTCGGGGCGAACCACTAGTTTGTAAGCCAATCAAGTTTAAAAATATATATTTTTCAGATTTTTCATATTATAGTTCGCGCAAGAGTTGAATGCAGAGCAAATATATGGTGACACATACATTTACTCTGCATTCAACTCGCGCACAAACTGGTAAATATGCAATCATTGTACCTAATTAAATAAAACCATAGAATACAGTCAAATTTTATTAGAAAGGATTAGTACAATCTCTGGGGTGGTCCCATTGTAGATTTCATGTGCAGTGATCGCACGTTCTGCCAGTGTTTCTTCAAAAGGGATACCAAGAAGTTAATTGAAAGATGCACATTCTGAGCAAGTTCATCTGGAGTCATGTCAACGTGTCCAACGGCCACCGAGAGACATAGTACCTGAAATAGAATTACCAAAATGTAAATTAAAACTTGCTTAACATTATACCACATAGTTGGCATATTATCAACTAGGATTTCTTTGATTAAATCAAACAAACACAAAGAAAAATATTGGATGCAGTCTACTGCTGGAGCAGGATATGGTGCAAAAATACATCTAGATGCTGTAAGATGTCCACAGAGAATGAAAGCAGCTACCATATTACACTCTTCTCAATAGGGCTGATGTCAACTCAATCAAATCGGCAACTCTTTATCAAACTTGAAAACACACTTCTAAGTTGTATGAAATTCACAGTTGTGACATTATTTGAGTTGTGGCATCATCCCTATAGTCCTACATAGTCCCTAGGTGTAACCACAGCATATGAAAGGAGTAGATTTCTATAGGTTGACAATGAATAGTGTAATAAATAAATATTATAGGTTGAAAATTACCTTCTTCATTTGGAATTTGATTGTAGCTTTAACCTCATCAATCTTCTGTGTCATGGACTCCTGGTGGGAAAGGAGACCAGGGAACTTGCCAGCCTTGTTGAGACCGGGACCCAGCAGACGCGGGATCTGTTTGATGAGGGACTCGGATGCCAGGAAAGCATCATATCTATAAACAAAACAGGCTCATTAGGTCTAATGGGTGCTATTGATACAGGCATCCAGCAGCAGACTCGGCAGATTCATTGAATATACCAGAGCCTGGATAGATTTTACAGGTTTTATTCTACATCTGTGATATCACACAGGTTATACAGCATTAAATCCCTGCTTTTTAAGTGTGAGTGGTTAAGACACCCCACCTACTGTACAGGGGACACAGGTTAATTCAATCCACAGGCATGCCACCAACTTTTTTATTTTATAGTTCGTTTTAAGAAATTAGATATCACTTGCTCATTCGAGAGTTCTTCATAACATTCTCAAAAGTGTGTGAAGTGTGCTAATCCGCACTTGGCCAGTGTGGTGGACTATAGCCAAACCCTCATCCCAAGAGCTGAATCGTGCTCAGTAGGGAGCCCACAATGAGATGATAAGAAAGATTTAGTGAATTAATGTTTTTCTTCCTTATGATCTACTAAATAATTTACTCACTTCTTAGCAAGTTTTTTGACAAGCTTCTTGTTCTTGTTGAGTTTCTTCAGGGCTTCAGCGTCCATGCAGGGAACAGTTAAGCTTTTAGCTTCGTCACAATGCTGCTGGTCACCCAGGACACACACTTGCATTTTTGGCCTCGGGATATACTTTAGCCTGAAAAGTTATAGTGAAATTAGTTACATTATTGGGCATTACTTATTTTAGGACTACATAGAATAAAATCAGGTAAAGAATATCATCAATATTCAGATAATACATGCAATTTCTTATAATCATCACAAATTTTAAGAGATTTTAAATAGGACCTATGACAATTTTGATAATTGAAGTGAATCAAATTACATAGATGGCAAAAAAATCATTTCAAAACTCTTAACTATTAAATAAACCTAATTCTAGTTCATCAAAAAATTATAAAATCATTGGCAGCTAACAAAATTGCAATGATTTATTAAGCCAGTTACATTTAATGCAACACTGATAAAAAAAAAATATATAACTCAAAACACTGTTTCTATAATAGTACCACACAGATCACATAAGTATCTATATTCTTACCACGGTTTTAGATGATTGTTTGTTTAATCTAAATCGGTAAGCCTAAGCAAACCTACCCATTATTTAAAGACTCTGGGTCAAGTCCCGTCAGTTTTCACCGACTCCCTGTCCAGATACATTTTTGTGGGCTTAGGCATTTTACAAATAGCAAAAGGCAACAGATAACATACAGATTAGGTCTTCTTATTGATATGAAAATCAAAATAATTTTGAGATGGGCCAACCAACAGCTAAAAATTCGACCCGTGCTTGCGAAATGCGAGACACATCCCACGTCATAAATGGTATAACCAAGCACTCATAAAAGTTATGTTCAGGCCAAAGCCCACTCAAAAATTAACGATTATCGAATTAGCGAATGTTATCAAGTCCACAAGAATGGTCTTTCCAGGTAAACATACTTGACGGTGCCTGAGAAACGCTTGTCCTTCTGGGGGTCATAGTTCTTCAGACCGATTTGGAGTTCGACAGTCTCCAAGAAGTTACGCTTCTTGTCCTTCGATGACTGGAGGACAGCATTCACGCATTCATATAGCGTATCACGCGATACCTTCGACCTGAAAGTGTGGAACTTAATTATTTATTGTTATCACTAAAGATAAATGAGGTTATGTTTCAATGTTTGAGCAACTTAGCATGATAAACCTAAAATAAATGATTTTAATGAGTAACGAAACTATATCTTAATTAATTATTATGAATTAACAATATTGAAAAACAGAGATTATTATGATATTTTCAGATTACTTACATTGTTGAAACAACCTCAACCACCCGTTGTTGGCAGAATTCAGAAAGGAAAAGAAAAGATATGCTGATTGCTGTCGCCTGTCGGCTGTCGCCTGTCACTTATCAGTGCTGCCAGGTTTTAATAGCACTTTCACCAATATTTGGTGTCAAACTACCCTATATTATTTTAATTCTTGCGGTAACTTTTATCAGCACCTCCCAGTTGAATATCTTTTGTTGGATTATTTTATCATCTTCTCAAACAATATAAAACAGAAGTCTGTCTGTTTATGCACTTAGACAATGCGCATCAGTTTTTATATAGTTGTGACTATCAGGACGTTATTATATTAATGAGAATTTCTTGCGGAAGATTAATATTCACATATGTATAATCATTTTTTAAATAAGTAATTAAATAAAGTTCGAGTTTTCGTATAATCAAGTATATAGGTATGTATTAAAGAAAATATTTATTTTATTATTAAAATCGGTTCAGATTAATTTTCATCTCCATGTAGATAAAATATAATCATAACTGATTTTAAATTTTAATAATTCTTTTGTCTTTACAATGGCAATACTATCAGGTTGGTCCCATGTTTTCCTAAGTTCGTAGATGAAGCGTAGAACTTAGAAAAGGACAATTTCGTAATAAAAACACCTAAGAGTTCTCTATAGTATTGACAGAGGTGTTTGAAGTCTGTCTATCTGCATTTTAGCCAACGTGATAACAGAAGCTCGTATTTTACTCAGAAGAATCGTAATGAGACCTATGCTCAGTAATAGTATGGCGATGGGCTCAGACGATCATTGATGCCGCATTATTATATCATTTGGAATTAGTTGTTTGAGTAAATTATGTAGCCTCAGAATCGCAATAAATAAATTAAATCCCCAAAAGTCATTTTTGTGTAGTTTTACCCTAAATTTAGGGTGAAATAACCTAAGATGGCGGTGACGGTAATATGAAATATGTGACACTAAATTGACAGCTTTTTTTATATTAACTGGCTTTACGGCTTTGGGTAGGGCAGGGTATCCTATATATGTTACTTGTCTCTGGGGTAGGGTATATTACATAAATACAAAGACCACATACTAAAATTATTATAATTTTTTCGGTTCCACATTTTTGCGTTATGGTTGAATATTCCCGGAATTTCCCAAAGCCAAGGACCTCCTCATGCTGTATTAATCAGTCGGAGTTTGAATACCTACAGGTTGGAGCATACACATTGACTATTGAGGTATAATACTATACGTTAGAACATTATAGAATACCTATATTACTTCAATGAGCGTACTTTAGGAACGCGACCTACTGGCTACTATTCTTTCCAACTCTGGTTGAACTCAGAGTTCAGATATTATGTCCTATTTGGTAAACTATGGTAAACTGGGATCGGAAAACATAAATCAAATTACAAATTGCGGATATCCTATACCTTTGACTTTATGATTACATTATGATTATACGGGAGTCGGGACGCGAGTCGACCTTATTTAAAAATATTCTATAGCGGCGAAATACATATATTGTTTCATTCCCTATAAGAGTAATATTGCAAGCTGGAGTTAAACGACTAGAGTGATCGAAAAGATCGAATTTACCTATTTAAAACAGGGTAGCGTATTTATTATTTTTTTTGACTATGTCTAGAATACGACTATTTGGAGATATAGGTTGAGGGTATCTCGGACAAGTTACGTGCCAATCGGAATTCGTTATAGTTGGATCATGTTGCCACCATCCGAACTGGAAAAAAACATAAAATAAATGGAAACACGTAATTTAAAAATGTATTCATTGCTACTATATTGTTTAGTAGGTATATGAAAATTAACCTCAAGAGATGTGGTAGGTGGTAGCCTGTACATATCTGCTGGACCAACAGGCTTAATGACACCCTTACGTTTCATTTTCATGAATCGTTGAGACGATCCATATGCAAAACCATCTACTCTGCCAATATACACATCAATTATCCTGATAGTATCAATATCAGGTCTTTGAATCTGTTGCAATATAAAAATATTTTTAATTTATGAAATAAATACTTATTTAATAAATATTATAAATGCGAAAGTTTGGATGGATGTATGTTTGTAACTCAATCACGCCACAACGGCTAAATGGATCTGGATGAAATTTGGCAGATATAGATTAAAGTTAAATTTTTGGAATATGTGCTATTCCAAAAATTTAATTAAAATTTTTTGGTTCCCGCGGGAAATAAAAAAACCAAATTCCACGCGGACGAAGTCGCGGGCATCAGCTAGTAAGTACATATTGCAAACTGCATGACAGGTTTTCATTGTCATCATCACCATCTTATCATTAGGTACGTCTACCTTGTTAGGAAGCGTAGAATTTTTAATAACTTTTTCTAATAAAGGTTTAACTTCTTTCCTCGATTTAGGCTCTTTATAATCATCTTTTAATGTATCTTTGATATAATTTTGTGGTCCATACAAGGATATTCCAAAAAATTCCATTCTACGTTTTAAAGTGAATTTAAAAATACTATTTCTCTTCAGAGAGAATGTAATCACTTGTTTCTCTTGTCACAATAAATAATGTACTCTGTGACAATAAATAAAAGATCATTGCCCATGCATTGCCCCTTGTTTATATTTACTATAACTTAGACGGGGAAAATACAAAAATATGACTTTTTTCTGGAGGTTTTGTAAAAGAGGTTTGATAAAAGCACAACCAAATAATATATTATTATATCTTGTGATCACTGATAATGCTAACGAGCATTTTTAATGCCCGAGATTTAACACGTTCGAACTTACTGGGCCGGCAGGTTTAAAAAAAGAATAGACTGTGTTCAGATTTTATATTCTTTATTTTTTTTATACGCTGAGCAGGACAAGAGAACATTTTCTCGCTCTGTCACTCCTTAATTTACTTAAAAACACTAAAGATTCTCAAGAATTACAATCTATTCTATTAAATTATAAAATAATAAACCATATAGATAAACCAACTCGTAACATGGCGCTATTAGATGTAATATGTAGCAATATACCAGTAGTAAATTCCAATTTACTTTATTTAGCTGTGTCGGATCTATCGGATTTGCCTGGTGGGAGGCTTCGGCCGTGGCTATATATATAGTTACCACCCTACCGGCAAAGACGTGCCGCCAAGCGATTTAGCGTTCCGGTACGATGACGTGTAGAAACCGAAAGGGTGTGGGTTTAATATATCTGCCATGCCCCTAACAGATTAGCCCGCTACCATCTTAGACTGCATCATCACTTACCATCAGGTGAGATCACAGTCAAGGGCTAGCTTGTAGTGGATAAAAAAAAACATGAAACAGCTCAAATAATTTCATTTCAAAGTACCATTAATACTACAAATAGATCTAAATCAAAATTCTGGTTCGAAAAAAGACGTGACTTCAGCATCAGCATAGCCAATATAAAAAAAATTAAACAGCACATTTCATGTCGTTTCATTTCATTTAGCGAAGTATTAGAAGAATAAAACACAAATCAAGCATTCTCATTGTTTTATGACACATTGTTTTATGGTCAATGTTACCCTATAATAAGATTAAAGAAAGTTAAAAAAAACTTTAAAAAAAAAACTTGGTTGACTAAAGGAATTAGAAGATGCTGCATCGTAAAAAGGAAATTATACTTACAATACTGTTTTAGTTCTACTAATAAAAAAATTAATAAGGTAAAATATACAAAATTAACAAAAATCTTTAAAAATGTATTGATGATTCACATAAAATCGTAAATATGACCACGTATCTGAATTTCGTGAAAAGCTCAAGTGACTTCCTATTCGCCGTCGCCGGGATCTTCATGTTCTTTCACTTCTGTACCGTGTGCTATTTGACCCAAAAACTCCCTCTTACCTGAAGGAGAAGTTTAAATTTCTGGGAGAGCAGTCCGAAATACGAACGGCCCGAACATTAACTCTGAGCATACCATCGCATAAGACAAAGTTTTATACGCAGTCTTTCACAGTGCAAGCTGTTTTATTATGGAATGCTCTCCCATTAAACATACGACAGTTAAAGTCACTGGAAATATTTAAAAAATCTGTTAAAATGTTTTATCTACTCCAGCATCGAAAAGTTCCAATTTCGAATTTGACAACTATATCGAATTGAACCCTCTTTCGTGTTTGCTTCTCATAACGATACAGTTCGTTGTATGGGAGCTGTATCGTTATGAGTCGTAGCTGTATCGATATGGTTATCTTCTTACATAGGATACCTATAGCTTAGCGGCTCTGTGTTCTGGCACTTTCCCAACCACAGAGTTCTTAGTATGTAGAGGAGCCATACCTACATCATGGCGGATGGTGGCACCCGTCATTGATTAAGTACATCTCTTTTAATCAAAGCTTGAGCACAGACTTTTTAAATATGTCTGTGGAGTCTACCGTCAACACATGTGTTCTCTAAAACAAACATGAACAGAGCATATTAGGTCCTTAAAACAGAGCCGTAAACAAGCCGTAAACCAGAACCAGTTAAAAACTCTGGTTAACTTGTCTCTGGTTAAAAAAAATATTACATTTGTACATATGTATTACATGAAACAAGTAACAAAACAACCAATTTCGAGATCTTTTTGTCGTACGTGGTGTTCGAGACTGGTTCGAGATAGGTGATAGGTACTTCTAAAATCTAAAACTAATTTCATTAATTACAATTTTACTTAGTAATTATCGCTAACCGCGAAAGTCACTTTCCAGGCATATATTTTATTCGATTTCAGGTTATACATATTCATCTAAGATTCGTCATTATTTGACCCCTAAGTTGAACCTCCTGTTTTCACAGAATAAAATGTAAAAAAGAAAAGAAAGTGATAAACAAATGGTGATCAGTTTCAAAACTAATTTCTTGCAAATGATAAGCAACGTCTGAACATGATGTTATTCACGCTGCTAACTAAAACAATATTACGTAAACATTTGCACAGTGTTATTCTAACAAGATGCACATTGCTCCCATGCCGTCGTAAACGTACATTTTTCGTGACTTAAACTTGCACTTGATGACAAAAAAAATGCAAGACTGGATAAAAATAACTCTCGTACTTTGTTTATTTGGAACTTTACGGGAGATCCGGCCCTCAGAACCCTTCGTCACTGAATTCCTTTCTGGAGAATGGCGCAATATTACAGAAGAACAGTTGAACCAAGAAGTTTATCCTGTGGGAACATACTCTTATTTGGGTTTGCTTATTCTAGTATTTTTGGTGACCGATTTTCTCAGATTCAAGCCTGTGATTATTCTTTCAGGTAAGAGAAATATTCTAGCATGTCATACCTTCTTATAAAATATAAATGTTATGTTATTTTAAGACTATTTGACTATTTTTTTTATTGTGAGATAGGCTTGCGCTTGACGACAATCATGCATAAATATATATAAATATATATATTTATTATAATATAGGTATATTATTATTACATAGGTATAGGGTTTACCTCCAACTTGGATTGAAATTGTAACACACTATAAACATAATATAATTTGAACACGTACTTGTCATAAAAAAAAACTATTTTATGTAGCTAACTGGATGATGCCTGCAACTTCAGCCATGTCCTAGATTTTTTTTTAAATCTCTCATAAATCTTTGTTTTCTGGAATAAAAAGAAGCTTAAAAATCCTTCCCCCTTGGATGTGACTTATATTAGCACCTTTCCTTAAAATCAGACTGATAGGTGCTTTTCATTAAAAGGTAACTCGCACACTAAAAGTATTTATAATATTAAGTAATTATGTATTCATTAAATCGCCTATATTCTACAGTATCGAAAGTAGTTATCTACTATCAAGACAAAAAATAATAATGAATTCAAATAATTTCACTTCAATTTATTGAATATAATTTATTAAAAGTCAGGGTTTGATAAATTTTCCTAAAAAGTTAACACAAAGTCAAAGACATCACCTAGTTTAAAATGTATTATACATCAGTCTCAATCTATTCTCACCTTCCTTACATTTTTCAATATGTATTACTGTTTATTATGAAATAAACTGTCTCCTATCTATCTTATAGATAGCTGATATCTTATTATCATCATGATGTAAGATAGAAAGAGCTACATAGGTATTTCCTATTCCATCCAAATAAACATAATATGATTTCATGGTAAAAAGAGAGAATAAACTACAACTTTTAACACTTTTGAACTTGAATTAATGCACATGTTGGTTTTCATATCAGACCCACTAAGAAAACAATCTATAAAAAATGAGTATTTCTAGAAATTCCTTATATTTAAAGCTAGGGTGAATGAGGTGGTAAAAAATTTATGTATAAAGTAGTCATCTTATGCTCCTATACATATAACATGGTGCATAGACTTGTATATGTCACCGTAAGATTGTAAAAACCGTTAGATTGTAATCTAACTAGCGATATTGTAAACTGTCAACAGATTACAATTTAATGCATTATTTTTCGGTAGATTGTATTCTGTTAGGTATATTAACCTAAGGCACTACCTGATTATTTATGTCGAACCCTAACCTAACCTGCAAGAAAGAGACAAGAAAACGTAAATACAATGAATATTTCAAAAATTGACACTCAAACATTGAACAGTTCACAATCTGTTGACAGTTTACAATATCGCTAGTTATATTACAATATAACGGTTTTTACAATCTTACGGTGACATATACATATAAGTAGTACCTGGATGTAAGTAGATGGAGTTGATAAATTACAATCACTTAACTCAATTTGAGTTGGTTTTATTATTAGCAATTAATTTTCAAGGTTCTCTTCTTATGAATGTGACTGTTCAATCTCTCTATTATGAAATAATATATATATATCTATATGTCTGTATTTGAGTTTCACATGTATACGCTAAAACCACTAGTGGTTTTATTTTATTTTTTATTTAAATTACATTTAAAAGTTGCTGTATAAACTTCTTAAAGGAAGTTATCCATATAATTAGATCCCTATGCATGTTTAATACACAATAATATTATTATTATATACAACCTACATAACTACATATATATTTATGTAGATGTTGACTAAGTTTCACACTATTTCAAATATAAAAATGTTGCGCTTTATTTGTGTTACAGGTCTAAGTGGAATATCAATTTATGCAGTTCTGCTATGGACTTCAAGTATAGAATGGGTGCAAGTGTCACAATTTCTCTATGGTCTCTACATGGCAACAGAAGTCGCATATTTGACATACATTTATGCAAAAGTGAGGTTTATGTTTACATTATGCCCATTAACAATTATAAATGTTAAAATCTTGTTGTCATTTTTATGTTAAAACGACCAACGCAGCTGTCGATTCTATAATAACGATTATACCGCATGCCCTTACATTATTGTATACTTACTTCTGTTAGATGCACCATAATCTCTATGATCAGGTACCTAACTCCTGTCACACGTTTCTGCTGAAATAAACACACACATCTTCATGCACACTTTGTCAAACAAGAAACTCACTGTAGAGTACACCAACAAAGGCAGGAGTGCGGCCTCGGCTTCGGTTATGCTTGAATCTTCATACACCAGTTCCTTGTACTTTTGTAATTTTTAAGAGTTATGTTTAACACTACAATAATGCACTATCTTTTTGAATAGCTAAGTAAGTATTTCCTTTTTGCACTCTCTAATGTTCACCTTTTTTTCTTAAGAAATATTTTTACCCATGATTGCAGGTGGATCCCGACAAGTATCCATTGGTATCTTCATACACACGAATAGCAGCATTGACTGGACGCTTTCTGTCTGGCGTCAGCTCTCAGCTGCTTACCCATTTCAATCTTATGAACTATCGGGATCTCAATTATATTACTTTAGTTGGTAAGAGATATCTATCATATTACATTGAACTGTAACTACCTATAACTATTTATCAAACACATAAAGGATGGATTGAAACACAGTAGGTCCTCTTTAGGGGTTCCGTAGTCAACAAGGAATCCTTGTAATTTTGCGAGGTCTGTCCATCTGTCTGTCTGTCCGTGGCTTAGTTAAGAGGCTTTTTGTAATAGAAAGCTGTGATTTGGCATATGAGTATACATATCACGCTGACAAAGTGTTGAAATAAAATTTTGAAAAAAAAAATCAAAGAACCTCTGGTGTGGGGTGCCATTGAATAGGTCATTTTTTTTATCAACTGAACTTTTTGTTTTGCCAGGTAAACTGTTGTTTTTGGATAATGAAACCGATTAGGGGTATGGGTTTAATATAACTGCAATACCCCTAACAGATTAGCCTGCTACCATCTTAGACTGCATCATCACTTACCATCAGGTGAGATCGTAGTCAAGGGCTAACTTGTAGTGGATAAAAAAAAGTAAAAATATAAATAGCGGTGTATAGTTGCATAGTCAGTACAAATTTAATAGGAAAACTATCACAGCTTATTAGGCTTTACAAGTTAACAAGTACTAGTCATGACTCGACACCCTTGGTTGGTTTTGGATATGTAATAATATATCATATTATCATATATATCTATATATATTATATAGATAGTTTGCTTTCTTGTTAATTCTTTACACCTTATGTTGACTAATTTAATATAATAATAATAATAAGCTTTATTTTTCTCCATCTGTTACAATTTTTAGTTATTATGTTAGTTGTGTTAGTTGGGTTAGTAATCATTATTGAGATTTAAAGGTAAGTGTTAGTTGGTTAGTAATTTTAACTTCAGATGGGTCCCATATCCTGGGTAAAAGCCTCCTCCATTTTGTGCCAAGTTTTTTTGTTGTTTGCCACCTGCATCCAATTGTCTCCTGCATATTTTTTTATTTCATCAGACCACCTTGTCTTGGGCCGACCTACGCTTCTTTTTCCCTGTGGACCTTTCCACTTTGTAGCAGTAATTGTCCACCTTTGGTCCCTATATCTTGCAATATGACCGGCCCACCTCCACTTCAATCTCATAACCTGTTCCAGTGCGTCTGCCAGTTTAGTCTTTTTCCTGATCACCGTGCACCTTACCTTATCAATCCTTCTTAATTTGAGGATACTCCTCTCCATGGCCCTTTGGCATGTTCTAATCTTGTTCTTGACTTTTTCGGTACACACCCATGTCTGACTACCATAAGTTAGACATGGCAGAATGCAGGTGTCTATAATAGTTTTTTTCAGGTGCAGTTCATATTTTCCTTTTAGGATTTCCTTTTGAGACCAAAATTTGTTCCATGCAATTTGGATTCTTCTATCTACTTCGTCATCATTATTATTTATATTGAATGACATTTTTTTGCCCAAATATATGTAATCTTTCACGTATTCTATCGTCTTCCCTTCTACACTGATAGGAGTTTCAGATCCGTTTGTCATTAATTTAGTTTTGGAAGTATTCATTTGCAGTCCCACCTTTCTGCTTTCCAAGTCCAACTCGCAAATCATCTTCTCTAGTGCTTGTGCGCTTCTGGCGAAAAGTATTATATCGTCTGCGAATCTTAGATGGTTCAGTCTCTGGTTTCTTATAGGGATGCCTTTGTTTTCCCAGTCTACTTTTTGAAATATATGGTCCAGTACAGCGATAAATAGTTTCGGCGACAGAGGGTCTCCTTGTCTGACCCCTTTTTCAATTGGAAAGTACTCGCCAAAGTTGTCTAGTTTTATTCTGCTTACACTTTTCAGGTAGATGCGTTTTAATATGTTAATATACTTCTGGCTTATGCCGCATGATTCCAGTGCTTTCCATATTGACGTGTGTGTTATGCTGTCAAATGCTTTTGAGTAGTCTATAAATGCTGTATACAATATTTGGTTAAATTCAGTGTATTTTTCAATCACTTGACCTAATACATGGATGTGATCAATTGTTGAGAAACCAGATCTGAAACCAGCTTGTTCGATGGGTTGTTTTCCGTCTATTGTAGGTGATAATCGGCTATTCAGGATTGATGCGAACAACTTGTATATGCTGTTTAATAAGCTAATTGGTCTGTAATTTCCGATATCTAATGGATCACCTTTTTTGTATAGTAATATTATGTCTGAGTTACACCATTGCCTGGGGACCTCTTCTTGTTCTAGAACCATGTTGAAAAGTTTTGCTAAACTTGTTACTATTATAGGTGCTCCTAGCTTTAGGGCCTCGTTATAAATGTGGTCCGGTCCTGGACTTTTTTCTGATTTAAGCTTCTTTATGTGTAACATTATCTCTTGTATGGATATTTCGTCGACCTCGTTTTGATTTCTAATTGTATGTGTGGTGTTGAAGGGGGGTTCGTTCTTAGTTCGATCTTCTGTTGGATTTTTATAAAGTTCTGAATAGTATTTCGTAGCATGTATTATGATGTCTTTTCTACTTTTAGTTTCTCCTTCACTAGTTTTCATTTTCTGGATCCAATCTTTGTGAGAGCTAAGTTCTTTGTACGCTCGTTTTGAACTTCTGTATCTCAGGAGGTTGTTTTCAATAACTGTAATTCTGTGTTTGTTGTAATCTTTCCTGATAGCTTTATTTGTTAGTTTGAACAGCTTCGAGAGTTCTCTTTTATCCTTCTTGGTTTTGTTCTTTTTTAATAAACTTTCTGTGCGTTTGGTTATTAGTTTTTTCGTGTCTTCACTGAGTATGTTCTCTTTCTTTTGGATTTTCTGGTTGTTAATATTTTTCAGGCTTTTTGTTATTACCTCTACTAGTTTATTGTAGTGTAGTTGTACATCTTTAGCGTTTGCTATTTCATCCAATAGACTCATGTTTTCTGCTAGTTTTTGTAAATAAATGGATTTTCCATAATCTGTTTTAGGTGTGTGAGGTAGGGACTTGTATGATTTTCGGCTCTTTTTAGGTAGCGTTATGAGGAGTGTGGCTCTTAGTAATCGATGGTCTGAGGAGTGGTTGACTTTATTTAGAACCTCTACATTTGTTACTAATTTAGGATTGTTACATAGTATAAAATCAATTTCATTCTTTGTCTTCTTATCAGGTGAGATCCAAGTCCATCTACGGCTTTCTTTCTTTTTGAAATATGTGTTCATTATGCTTAATTTGTGTTCAGCTGCATATTGTAGTAGTCTCTCTCCTCTGTGGTTTCGGTCTCCGTACCCGTATTTCCCCAAAATTTGATATTCATGCGGTTTGGGTTGCCCGATTTTCGCGTTAAAATCTCCAATCACTAGGACTGTTTTATCTGCTTGGTCATGAGCTAATGTTAAGTCTGAGTAAAATTTGTTAATTTCGTCATCACCATGGTTCTCTGTTGGAGCGTATGCCTGGATCAGTGAGATTGTTTGATCCTGGAATCTTAGTTGAAGTAAAGCTACTCTCTCGGATATACCAGAAAAATTTACTATGTTGTGCTTGTGTTCTTTCTTGATTAAGAAGCCTACTCCGTACAGGCCTTTAGTTTCTCCTTTGTAGCATAAAATGTATTCTTGGTATTCTTCTATTTTGCTGCCCATCCTTCGGACTTCAGCCAGCCCAATAATATAATTTAATATATCCTGGGAAATTAAAGGGTAGGTAAAGGCTGAATTTATTAAGGATACCTACATATAATTAATAAGTATGACATCAACATATTCTTGCTTGATAAAATATCTTAAAAATAAAAAGGAATGCTTTCATTCATAATATTAACTTTGTTTGTGGATCGTTATTTTAATAGCTACCTAATTCTAAAGCTAAAAGCTTAATTAGTCTGTTTGAATCTGCAAGCAATAAGGACAGATGTTTTATCTACCATTCATTCATTGAAAGAAACCTCTGTAATACTTTATCTTCATTATGTTTAAAAAAAAATTGCAGATGATAATTTTAATTGAACCCGTAAGGAGCCCGTAACCCGTTACTCCAGTTAGGAGTAATCCTTACCGCCGGTTTTATAAGTAATACAAGCAATACAATAAATAAAATTGCAACGAAACTTTCTTTGTACTTTATACCTACTTAGTTTTTATGAATGACTCTCTGATAACCGCGACTTCGTCTGCGTGTATTGAGATCTAAGAGAGAGATAAAAGGTTCTCACGGAAACTTAATTTTTCCGGGATATAAAGTAGCCTATTATTATTCCAGACTATTATCTATCTCTGTGCCAAATTTCATCCAGATCCATTCAGCCGTTCTGGCGTGATTGGGTAACAAACATCCATCCATCCAAACTTTCGCATTTATAATATTAATATAGATTTGATTCTTTTCAGCTCAAATTCTAGCCACTTTCTGGGCGTTCTGGTTACCTCCAGTGCCATACGGGATATATTTTCACCGACGCTTGCGACCTTCCCTGCAACTGGACCTTGCTCATACAGACAAACAGACAGCTCCTTCGAGTCCAAGTAATAAGGTATAGCGTAAACTTTTATTGTTATCCATTTTAACCAACTAAAGCTATTTTTATCCTAGAAAGTTGAGTTACCGCGGATTTTCGAAACCTTTTATCTCTAGTCCTTACTAATCCATATTAATATAAGGCAAGCATATATATCCATATTTTCTTCTAGGCAGCGTTCCAACCTAGACCTCATCATTGCTTTGCACTAAGCATGATTGTCGTCAAACGCAAGCCTATCCCTCAATAAAAATAATAAAAAAAATATTATGCATGCTAGTCTGCCTTCCAAGGTTAAGAAAAGAATTAGGATGGTTACCGCTTTTGACAAAATTTTGTAAAACTTAAATCCACAGGGACAAAGCCGGGCATCACCTTCCTGTAGTCTTATAAATGTGAAAGCGTGTGTGTCCGGAAACGTGTGTGTGTGTGTGTCCGAAAACAGATGGGAGGTTTTCAACCGATTCTGAAGGACTTTTTATGCCGGAATATCGTAGGGTTCAGTTTCCACGAGATTTTCAAAAAACCTAAACCTTGCTAATACAGTCGCGGACATCATCTAATTTTTCATTAATACCGTTCCTTACAGCGCACTATACGCAAGGATGTAACAGACGCGGCGGTTTTAATAACGCGCCACGCCCGCATAGCGTACACGCGGCCTAAGGTGCTCGCGTGGTCCGCGCTGTATGCGGCCGCTTTAGCGTTGTTCGTGCTCGCACAGACTAACATGCAGATACTTTGGAAACAAGTGCAGGGCGAGAGTAATACAATGGTGAGTAGAAAAAAAACACTGCACAAGTAATATTCAGCGACTTTACAGGAGAGACGAAAAATGGAAATGAAATGGATGAAGTTTTGGAAAAACCGCCCCCCTAAACCGGGCAGCCCCTAAACCGGGATAAACTGCATGGCGGAACGACCACTTATGCAGTTGTGCAATAAAATTGACTTAGAAAATAACCAAAATATACTATAATCTCACAGTTGTCTCACAGTCTGTCAATTGGCAAATCTTTTTAACCGCATATTCAGCAGAACTGAGTCTGTTCAATGAGACATCTATGTGGGATTACCCATTGGAGTTTAGCATCTAAAGACATCTTATTCCTACAAAAACAGCGGTATCCACTAAATCTAATTCCTCAATGATCAAGTTGTACAGTGGTTTTTACCTGTTTGACATTAGGTAATGTTTTGATACACTAAATTGTTCATTTATCAAGTGTCCTAAATGTATCTAGTTTCAAGGTTTTTTTAATGTAACAATTTTTGTTTGTCCAAATAAATAAATATAAATACCTACACTTTTATATTTTTTTCCTAGGTAGCATACAACGGAGCAGTAGAAGCGATACTAACGCTTCTAGGTGCGTTCGGAGCTTTCATAGCGTCGTACTGCACTAAAGCGTTGATCCCCGCGCCAGTGGCCGCCGTGCAAGGAGTGGCCACATTCGTGGGAACCTACGTACCCAATGTATTTGCTTCTTATGTCGGATACATCATTATGGGCATGCTGTTCCACTATACTATCACTCTGGCTAGGTAATTATGTGACTGATTAGTATACATATTAAAATTCATTCACCAAGCCCATGGCTTATGCAGGGAGTGACCACATCTGTGGGCACTTAAATACCCTACGCAGCTATACATCATTATAGACATACTGTTCCACTATACTATCACTCTGGCCAGGTAGTTATGTGACACAATAGGCGGCCTTAGCCATTGCGAGGCTCTGTGCGGTAGATATTTGCGAGGCCCACTTTGCCCGAGTACTGGCATGAAATGTCAGTGTGAAAGAGACAGGAAGCAATATTCAGTGGAGTGAACGACACAGCTGATATCGGCGTCATATTATAGGTACTACGCAAGCGGCAACAGTACGCGAGTGGCCATCATAGTTTATCCTCGTGGCCATTAATAATATGCTTGCACTCGCACCTTGTGGGTTTTGGAATACGCGGCGTGCGAGAGATTCCATTACATATTTAGAACCTATTACCTAATGACTTTTTGGGCTGAAGCGCGAAGGCGCGAGGCCCCTGCAAGAGCGAGGCCCCGGGGGGTTGCCCTGCTTACCACCCCCTAAGGCCGCCACTGTGTGACACATCTATACGAATATTATAAATGCGAAAGTTTGGATGGATGGATGTTTGTTATTCTATCACACCAAAATGGCTGAACGGACCTGGATGAAAGGCACAGAGATAGATTATAGTCTGGAATAACACATAGGCTACTTTTTATGTTTCAGCGGTAACTAAAAAATCTCAATCCACGCGGACGAAGTCGCGGGCATAATTTAAACCGTCGCTTCTTGCACTACTATGCAAGGAGTGGTCACATTCGTGAGCTCCTAATTTATTTGCTTCTTATGTCGGATACAATATAATTATGACCATAATGATGTATTATACTATAAGCTCTACTCTTGCCAGATTATTGTTAATTATTTAAAATAGTGATTGGAAAGTGCCTTGTTGTTCATAATATAAAGTTCTTTAAATTTATTCAAGTACAAAACTATTTAAAATTTTGTATAAACTGACTTTGTATAAACAGGTAATAATGTAATAAAAGTGGATCTAAATTCTACTAACTCTCCATACTGTTGCAACTTACATAAACTATATTTGACTCTATTTTGTTTCAGTGCTAAAATTGCAAGCCAACTTACCGACGAGAGCTGCTTTGGCTTAATATTTGGCATCAACACCCTCGTGGGTACAGGACTTCAGTCTCTATTAACTTTAATACTCATCCAGTCAATCAAGCTGCCGATAACCGCCCAGTACTTCACCATCAGTGGACTATTTCTATTACTTGCCTCAGCCTGGCTGTTGGGGTGGATGTACCACTTATACAAACAGAATAAAAGTTTTAACATTACCAATCAGTATCGATAGTACCTACATAATATTTTATGCATCAATTTTATTTTGTACTGATTTTCATAAAATAGCATATCACTGATGGATAGAACCAAGTGGAGGTTACTTTCTTGAAAATAACTTTACACCAGTAGTGGAGCTTATTTTACTTGTAAAGGAGGTGGCAAGCGGCGCACATACTCCCATGTTTGTTTTATTATAGCTGAAATTAGCATAATTTAAATAATTATTTACATAAATATATATTATGCTAATTTCAGCTGTATTTCAAAAAGTATAAAGCCAAGCTTTTTTAAATTAAAATAGTGATTCACCCCAGTGTGTATGCACAAGCCCTTGGTCAAGTCTAAAATAAATAAAGCTGAAAGAACATGAATATACAATACAGTTAGCTAGACAAATCCAACCAACATAACAGTAGATTAATTTGTTTGAATAATCAAAAAAATAGGGGTCTTTTAATTTTGAGCTGAAGCCATTTTTTGAAAATTGCTTAATTCAAACAGACTGATGATTCATGATTAGTGCAATATTTAGGTAAAAAGCTGGTACTTAAAAATCTTGGCTGATTTCATGCTTTATTTTAAGACCCTGTGAATAAACCAGTGTTAATAATGGGTATCAAGTTGTAAAGTAGGGTGCATGTTGCTGCCAATATATCTAGTAAAACATCAGCATGTGTTAGTGTTAATACTAATGTATTAGCAGAATATTGGTTTTATATTATGGTCAATTTATAGTAGCAAGTTAGCAACATCAAAACAAACTTTGAATATTTTACCATATATCCAAATTATGTAAAGCATAAATTGCTTCTGAGAAATAAAAATTCTCACATTCCTATCTGACGTGATAAAGATGAGTTCAATAGGTATTCAATATTATGTAGTATTTATTATTGAGTTCACTACCTGTGAATCAGTCCTGGCACTCCCTGTAATAATAATGGCAGCTACTATTTCTATTACCTTGTGGAATAGACACAAGGGTCTTATAGTATTACCTGCATGAGAACAAAAAAATTGAAATAAATGCTAATTTAAATAGAATAGACTTTATTTTTTACTGTTTAAATTCGTACATAAATTTCCATAACATTGTATTTGTATTTAAGTACATGGAAAATGAAATAAAATTGTTTTTATCAATATAATGTATAATATTTCGTTGACTACAAAATGATCCACTGAAGCCCTCAATGTGTAGTTTAGAGACATGACAAAGGTACATACATTTGTAATATAAACTTAAAGTTACTCCTAAGTATTTACAACATTATGATATGTATTGATATTGGAATGTCACAAAGCAAATTACTAAAAATATGCTTTTTTATTATTTAATAAATAGATAACAGAGTCCTGAATACAAGATTTAATATTCACATGAATAAACTCACAACCTTTTACTTAAATTTAGTTGTTTATAGAATTATTTTCCCATTTGTCACACTTTTATGTAGTATAGGTACCATTAATTTTCTATTTACACACATTAATCAATAAAATGCATCCGTTATGCATATTGCATGGTGGAAGGTCTCGTCTTGAAGTATACATAAATGCATATCAAGAGAAAAATAACTGCGACAGTTGGTAGTACGATTGTATGTATCTGTTGCCGCATTTTAGCAAACTCCTGTTTTCTTTCGCGTTTTTGCCGCGCTGTTTCTTTAACTGTTCCTTTAAGCTTTCTCATGATGGAACTAAAACAAGTTCCTGGAATATTAAAGAAAGTTTAGTCAACCACGTCATAATATGCACTGATGCACTTAGGTATGTTTTGCATGGCTTTGCTGAAATGTTTTCAAATGAATACTGTACCTGTGCAATTATTTTTTCGGATTAACACAAATATGATATTTTTAGAAATTTTAATTAGTTTAACACGTCAGCAATCAATCCACACATTCGTATTTCGTGTTTGCTTTCTCAATATTTTCGTCAATTCAATTCATTGACCGACTTTACTGTCACTCACAGTCACACTGACACTGACTAATAAAAATTTATTGACAATGACATTGACAACAGCAACGGACTAACATTGAGACCAATTAAAATAGGCTTGCTACTAACCAGAAACAACATAAGCAACATAGTTCGAGATGGTGTAAAAGCAGTAGGTAGGAATCGAATCGCTGTCGAATTTAAAACCAGTGGAGATGCAAATGCATTCCTCCAACACCCTTGCTTAACACAAAATAAACTCAGCGCGTCCATACCTTCATATCAAGTTACCCGCATGGGACTCATTAGAGGAGTTCCCAGGGAATGGTCCATGACCGAACTGGTGGAGGCCCTAGAGCTCCCAGATAACTGTGGGGTTGTTTTAAAAGCTAGACGACTAAACCGCAAAGTAATTACTGAGGCCAACCCATCATGGGTCCCCACCCAATCTGTTGTTATAACTTTCAGAGGACAAGTCCTGCCTAAACATGTATATGCTTATTATACCTCTTTGGTAGTGGAAAAGTACCTCCTCCCCACTATTCAATGTCATAATTGCTGCCGATTTGGCCACACAAAAAATATATGCAGAAGTAAACCCAGGTGTTTCAGATGTGGCAAAGATCATACTGGTGATAGCTGCCAAGCTGAAATATTCTGTATATTGTGCGATGGAAAACACTTAGCCACACTCAAAGATTGTCCTGAACACCAAAGACAACATAAAATCAAATTGATTATGTCCGAAAACAATATCTCATACATAGAGGCTTCTACTCAAGTTCCCCAGACTCGCAAACCTTATTCAGATGTATCAAATGAAATATTCACCCCAGTGATAGAAGTCCCTATTGGCAGGAACCCTGCTGCTTCTGCACCATCTAGATCTCACAGAAAAACTGTTTTTTCCTCCCCACGACCTAGACCAGCACCTTCTAAAGGCTTTGACAGACAAACACACAATTCTATTATTAGTGTCCCGCCCTCTTCCTCTGCAAACGGCTGTGCCCTCAAAAATCCCTCAGTATCTGTCACCAACGAGGATCTTATGGAAATCCTTTTGGCATTATTTAACAATTGCATACTTAAACCAAACAATAACATACCGAACAACGTTGCTGAGAAAATTGCAAAATTAACAGACTTATCAAAAACTCACAATGCCACAGTCAACCCCAATCCTACAATGGAACTGTAGAAGCATCAAAAATAAAAAGCATGAACTTACAACATTATTTAAAAAACACCACATTGCCATCGCTGCTGTATCGGAGACATGGCTGAGGCAGGAGTCCACTTTTAGGATACCGGGCCTCGCCTGCCTCCGAGAGGACAGAGCCGATGGATATGGTGGTTGTGCTCTGCTTATTAAAAAAACTCTAATATACTCTCTCCTTCCTTTACCACAGCACTCACAAGAAATCAATGTTGTTGCTGCTAGAGTTCTAAATAAAACCTTTGTGTCCATCTATATCCCTCACCCAAACCCTAATCTCGAAGCAGAGCTATTATCCCTTCTCTCCCAACTCCCTGCCCCATTGATCATACTAGGCGATTTCAACTGCCACCATACTTCATGGGGATCATATCACTGTGACTCCTTTTCATATTGTCTAATTGATATTTTTGATAAGATCAATGTATGTGTCCTTAATGATGGTTCTCCAACACATAGAGTTTATCCTGGACAAAACCCCCAATCAGTCCCAGATCTTTCACTCTGCTCTCCTAGTATTGCAAACAATATGTCTTGGGAGATCCTCAGGACCTCTCATGGGAGCGACCATTACCCAATTCTGCTCCATATAACTCACCACATATCTCCAGCACCTACTCCAAAGCCCCTTTTAAAATATAGGCTTAACAATGTAGACTGGAGTGCGTACTCTGATACAGTGGATGGCCTCTTATCCCAACTGGAACCACTGACCTTGGAAAATGGTTTATACAACCACTTCCAACAGGCACTTGAGACTGCTGCTGACAAACACTTTCCCATTAAACAAATTAGACAAAAATTCCTGTCTCCTCCCTGGTGGGACTCAGAGTGCACATCTGTGGTGAGGCTAAGAGATGAATCGGAGCTAGAATATAACAGCAACATGTCCATTGAAAATTTTCTAACTTTTCA
Source organism: Erebia aethiops (assembly GCA_923060345.2). Taxonomy (NCBI): domain Eukaryota; kingdom Metazoa; phylum Arthropoda; class Insecta; order Lepidoptera; family Nymphalidae; genus Erebia; species Erebia aethiops. The sequence continues at coordinate 25,411,034 of OV281084.1, read as the reverse complement.
AAAAAACTCTGCCAAAGCCAGAAGGACCCTATCCAAAAAAAAATTTAAAGGATGGAAAGACTTCTGTGAGAGCTTATCACCCAGGACCCCTGCTTCCACGGTATGGCGGAGTGTTGGGAGGTTTAGAGGATCTAGGAATCCAGGAGCCCCCTCCTCCAATGATCCATCCCCATGGTTATATAAGTTCGAAGGGCAGCTAGCCCCACCCTTTGTTCCAGACCTGGAACACTTCCCAACAACAATTTCACCTACATCTCTGCACAGATTAGATGAACCTTTTTCTATTGATGAACTACAAACAGTGCTAGGGGATCTGAGGGACTCTTCACCGGGGGAAGATGGCATCCCCTACTCATTTATAAAAAATCTGAATACTTTTGGTAAGAAATACTTTCTTCAAATACTAAACAAAATTTTTTTGTCAGGCAACATACCAGAGTCCTGGAAAACTCAAGTAGTGTTGCCAATCTTAAAACCAGGGAAGGATTAGGTAGGTATAGGGTAGTATTCTATACTAATCTGTGGAAGGATCCCTCAGAGCCGAACTCATACCGCCCCATCGCTCTTTCATCTACTCTGTGCAAGGTGATGGAACACATGGTTAAGAATAGACTGGAGTGGTTTGTGGAGAGCAGGGATATTCTGGGAAAAACTCAATTTGGCTTCCGAAAGGGTAGAAGCACCATGGACAGTCTTGGCATGTTGGCTACCAACATACGCCTTGCTTTTTCAAGGGGAGAGTACTTGGTAGGGGTCTTTCTAGACATCTCCGCTGCCTATGATAGTGTAAATCTTCCACTACTCAGGCGCAAAATGCTCAATCTGAGTATTCCTGAGAGGATTGTACACTTTGTCGCAAATCTGTACATGGCTAGATCCATCAAAATACGGATAAATGACGAACTCATGCCACCTAGGACTATATGGAAGGGGCTCCCACAAGGATCTGTACTTAGCCCTCTTTTGTATAATATTTATACATATGATTTAGAACTGGCCGTGAACAGCTTTTGTGACACTCTGCAATATGCAGATGATCTGGCATTATATGTCTCAAGTAACTCAATTCAGGATGCAGCAATAAATTTAAATTCTGCCATGTACCAACTTAGCATATGGCTGGAGGATCATGGATTGAGTCTCTCCCCCTCTAAAAGCAAAACTGTAGTCTTCTCTAGGAAAAGAACCATCCCAGATATAGAGATAAGATATGAAAGTCAGACAATCCAAGTTGACTCCACAGTGAAGTTCTTGGGTGTTATATTTGATTCAAAATTAACAGGTACTCACAATTTCAATCATGTGGCTCAAAAGTGTGAAAAAGGCGTCAATATAATGAGAGCTCTTTCTGGAGTGTGGTGGGGCTCCCATCCATACTGCCAGAAACTGCTATATAATGCTTTAGTTAGAAGCCACTTTGACTATGGGTCCTTTATCTTTGAGCCTTGCAATAAAGAGGGCTTAGAGAGGCTCAACAAAATCCAGGCAAAATGTCTACGTATCATCCTGGGAGCTATGAAATCCTCCCCTAAAACAGCTTTGATGACAGAATGTGTAGAACCTCCTTTAGATTTAAGGAGACAATATCTATCAGATCGGTTTGTTTTCAAGCTTATACAAGTGGAATCCCATCCACTGCTTCCTTGCCTAGACTCAATGGCTCAGAAGGTCATCACTGACGACTATTGGGCAAATAAAGACCCTCCTAGATTAGTAGAAAGCTACAGAAGATGTAAAGCATTGCCGCAAGAAATATCTCAATCACCTGTTTTCCCTTTATTTGACTGTAATTTCGATTCTCTAATTTTCAAACCTAATATAAGACTAGATTTTGGTATTTCCAAAAACGAAAATGAAGCTAATAGGAAACTATGCCAAACTCTGGATCAAGACTGGCAAGAATGGATGCTGGTCTTCACTGATGCGTCTAAATTAATGGAGAATGATAACGTTGGGTCGGCAGTTTGGATCCCCAAGTACAATATTGTCCTCCTGTTTAGAAGTCCTCCTCAAACATCAGTTTTTACTGGAGAAGCCATTGCCATTCTCGAAGCACTGTTATACATTAAATCCCACAGCTTGAATAAGGTCTTGATTCTATCAGACTCTAAGAGCTGCTTGCAAGCAATAACAGGTAATATTTTCAAAAATAAAGTTCAGAACTTTAAAATCATACTAAATATTAAAGAGGCACTCCACCACTGCCATTGTAATGGCTTAGATATAGCATTAGCTTGGATACCAGGACATAAAGGTATACATGGGAATGAACAGGCGGATATGTGGGCTAAGCAAGCATCCCAAACGGGGTCCCCAATATATAATAAAATCTTTGCAAGAGATATCATTCCATTGGCTAAAAACTACATGTATAAAAACTGGAACTCAAGGTGGAAAAATACACAATTAAATACAGCAAAACATTATAGACATATCCAGCCTGATATTCCTAGCAAACCTTGGTTTTTTAAATTTAAAAAGCTGAACAGGAGGACAATATCTGTGCTATGTAGACTACGACTGGGCCACGTTTGTAGTCCAGTCTTTCTAAATAAAATCCGGGTGAGAGATAGCTCGCTTTGTGAGTGCGGTCTGGATGAGGGCACAGTGGAGCATATATTTTTTAATTGCACCAAATATCCCACATCTCTGTACGAAATACTTCCCCATAGTATCCCTCGCCCAATCTATTTCCCATATCTCCTTTCTTTCCCAGACCCTTTAGTCCTGAGATGTTTATGTAATTATATAAACTTGTATGATATTAAACTGTAGGAAATGTTGTAACTCCTATGTCCAATGTTGCCCTGGTGATTGACATTTTGAATTTTCTTAGTCACTTCTAATAATTTATACTAACTGTCTATTATATTAATTATCTATATATATCAAATTAAAAATTATATTTGTGTTGTCCTGGTGATGTCAGGGTCTAACATCTAACAACGGAGAAGTCTCAAGAATCCAGTGTTGCCAGTGGCAGATAGTCAAAAGTAACATGAGATAGCTCAATAAGTAACATTTTCACGAGAAAAGTAACATTACCATATTATATTATGTGGAAAACGAAACTATTACGCTTTACCAAATTTTTATCCTGAGCAATATGGTCAAACTGACGCGAATTGAAGCACACATTTTCATGAATTAGTTTAATGTAAATGTTGTATGTCCTTAAAATAAGACTATACCTACCTAAAGACAAAACTTTGAACGGCAAACTTTGCATGTATAGTTAACCTGTGAGTATAATAAAGAGACATCAACGTGCATCAATGTGACTAGTGGTGACTAGTATGCATAAAAGGATTGAAATCGTCTTCGGTCTTATTTCGGATGATCTGGCAACACTGTTTGAATATGAGAGGCTATGCAAGTGATATTTACGCGGGAATTTCAAATTCGTTTTGTTAACTTAACAAGTTAACACTATATTTTTTATTTAACTGCTTTAACGGCTCTGGATTCTAGTCCTTCTGAGTAACTTAACACTACTAAGAAGGTAGTTACCAACTTACTACTTTGGTCGCAGCGGAGATTCGATAGTAAAAAGTTGAGTCTCAGAGAATAAAACATACAAACAACTAACAATGTGAACTAAGCTGACAATTGACACTACAGAACACTATACTCCTGCTGCAGGGCGACCGGCTAAAAATGACAGCTACAGTGTAACGATCGCAATCTCCTCTGATTGGATAATACTTTCACTATTGGACAAAATCCATTGACGCAGCAAGAATACCATATATTCAGCCAATCACAACAATTGATACTGTAACAATGATTGATGCAGAAGTTACGCGGTCGCCCTGCTGGGCTACCGGCTAAAACTGACAGCTACAGTGTAACGATCGCAATCACCTCTGATTGGATAACACTCTTCCACTATTGGAAAAAATCCATTGACGCAGCAAGAATACCATAAATTCAGCCAATCACATCAATTGATACTGTAACAATGATTGATGCAGACTGAGGATGAAGAAGTCACGCGGTCGCACTGCTGGCGGATTATCACCATGTTGACACTGACGAGTGACGAGTGACGGATACACTGCCCCGCTCGCTGAAGCGGGATGGAAGATTCAGAAAAACATGCGAGTGACGCGTCAGTCCAAAAACAAAGAAGCGCCAACACGACTAAAGAAAACTTTCTCGGTTGTATTCCGCTTAACACGATTATTGCGGGAAAAAAAAAATTTTATGAAGTCCTAAAAGTTACGTAAAAGTAACATTTTGAGTCGTGCAACATGGAGGTAACATGAGAGGGTCAAAAGTAACGTAAAATGTTACAAAAGTAACATTCTGGCAACGCTGCAAGAATCTCAAGAACCGAGCATTTCACACGTTGTTGTCTCCAAGTTAACGTTGACACTGGCGGAATTACTGTGGACCACCAAACCGCAGTACCAAAGGCCATAGATAAGAGAAGAAGAAGAAGAACAGCAACTGGGAAGAATCACAGACTTTTTTTTTTTTTTTTTAATTTATTTTACGGCCCTGGATACCAGTCCTTTAAGGCCTTTCTTTAAAAAATTCACAGACTAGGAACAATGAGACACAGACCATGAGATAGTGAGTAGCGACTACAATGATATTTTCATGTAGACCTATTTCACTAACGCCATCTAGCCTGAAAAGCGGGACAGCGCTATGGCGGGGACAAGGACAGGCTTATTCTTATTATACAGGTGTGGAGCACGCTCTACAGGCCGGACGCCCAATTTTTTTGTCTATGAAAGGGCCCATCTAGTACCTACCATTGTCTCCATATACACGGTAATTACCGTAGATGCACCGTAATGTGGTCTTAATCTACCGTCAAGGTAATAAGGTATTACCGTGTCGTACATCACCGTATTAAAATTATATAATCTATAATACGTTGAAAATATTTCCACATACACTGCGTACGAATCCTGGTCAACTTAACATATTTTGTAACAGTAACACTGTCAAGGTAGCCGGGATTCCCTGAATAACTAATACACGTCTATATCTACTCACAGATAAAAATAACCAAAACCGCGGCAGTCTATTTTCATCCTTATTTATATTGACGGGAAGGAGTGAATTGATATTATACGTAGTTAGTATAAAGGAACAAACTTTTAACCAAGGTGGAAGACAAGGGTCTGCCCGCGAAATTCAAATTTAATTTGGTTTTTCACAATTTGTAAACTAATACGACAAAGAAGGCTTATGGCATTCAAATTGCGCCCCTAGGAATATCATCTTCACAGGTTTATATAAATGCCATATTTTGTTTATATGCCATAAGCCTTCTTTGTCGTATTAGTTTACAAATTGTGAAAAACCAAATTAAATTTGAATTTCGCGGGCAGACCCTTGTCTTCCACCATAGAGGAAATATTTTTACGCAGCAATCTATCAAGAGAAATAGTAAAAACTGTGTTGATTTCAGACCTACTAACGATATGTTGCTTAAAATGAATAAATTAATTTACGAAAAAGATATTGTTATGCTAGGAGAGTCAGATTCCGAATGAGATACATATAGTAAATTATTATGTTTAATTATGCATATTTCTATGCAAATATATTTGTATTCACATTGTTGTTATTTTCCTTTCAAAAATTACACAGTAATTTACACGGTACCCTAACCTTTTAGTCGATCCACCGTAATATTGTCTAAAAACACCGTATTTTTACCCTTGCAACACGGTAACTCTCGATTTGCATAATGGAGACACTGCTACCTACATATATTTCGATGGGTAAGACGTACGTATCCTAACTCGTTGGGCGCTGCAATCCTATTTTTACTCCGGAAACTACTGGGCCGATTTCGATTTAGGCTTTTAGCATTACCTCAAAGTCAACAACACTATCGAAATAAACGTAATAGTTTTAAATTGGTTTCAAAATATAATCATAATATAGGTTTTAATATTTTATTCTATTAAGCAAACAATAACATAAATTAATAACTCGATTTTTGATCATTATTATATAGACATAATATTAGTAGGTACCTATTTGAACATTTGGATGCAAACTTACAATAAAATATAATTGTGTTTAACATTTTCTTTAAACATGGTATTCCCCTCCATCTTTCTTTTCATCAGACAATGTTGATATGATACTTATGGCTGTACTTTGAGAGAACCAAATTAAAGACATTATGAGACCTTCCAACACTCCAATGCCCAGTCCACCCAACACATCCAAAAAGTAGTGTCTTTCGGCCAAAACTCTTGAAAGAGCAACAGCTCCTACCCAAGCTAGTAAAGGAGGGTAGAAAATAAATGAGATTGGATCTATACAAATCAAAATAAATGCAATCATAGCTGCTCTGCTTGAATGGCCTGATGGGAATGAATATTTGTCAGGGTTCCCTGGCAATAATTTGTTCATTGGTACTGGGCGACGCCTTCTTACAAAGGCTTTTAAAACTGCTATCACAACAATGTCTAATAAAAGAGCTGAAACAGACAAAGAATATAAATGTTAATAAGGTGACAATTATGGAAAATACTGGCTGATGCCCGCGACTTTGTCTGCATGGATTGAGGTTTTTTGTTACCGCGGGAACTCTAATTTTCCAGCATAAAAAGTAGCCTATGTGTTATTCCATCTATCTCTGTGCCAAATTTCATCCAGATTCGTTTAGCCATTCTGGCGTGATTGAGTAACAAACATCCATCCATCCATCCATCTACCTATACATCCAAACTTTTGCATTTATTAGATGAAACAAAAAATTAATTACAGGAACACCACAGAAAGTTATTTTTAGGTGATACAAGTCTATTGTGGATATCATGAGGATTTGATTATTTTGATCCCAATTAACTTCAGTATAAAGTTATGGAAGAACCCAGACTTTTGCAATCCAAAGTGATTAATTTTTGGTTTTCAAAGAATCTTCTGGAGGATGCATCAAGCATTAAGCTCACAGAGATAAATAAATATATATGATACATACCAATTAACACATTAACTTGTAATTGATACAACTCTTTGTTATTAAAGAGCCAAATGAAGCTAAGCCAGCCTGCCAACCACACTATACCATGGCAGGACACCTGAGTGACAAAAAATAGATTATTACAATAAAATCTGCATAGGTCATCACACAAATATTCTTCAAGAATTCAAGAGGAGTGTATGAGGAGAACTGTTGGGAAGTGCATGCGAAGTGCACCCGCCTTAACATCCTACAAAGAATGCAAAATATTCTCCAACATTCAATTGCTAACACGCCATGGTTTATTACACCACCAAAACCTGCAAATACCAACAATAAAGGAGGAAGTCTGGAGGTTAGAGAAACGCTATGAGGCATGGCTCCTGACACATCCAAATCCGCTAGCTAATTCCGTCCTATATAAGGATCAGCTCTAAACAACAGTTTACTCTTACAACTTATTATTTTGCTTATAGTCCCTAGGCTGGCCGCAGATTGCACTAAGAAAAAAAAGAGTGTAATAAAAAATTATAGCTTTTTGTCACATAATATTGGGTAATAAATGATGGCGAGGACTTTGGCCATGTCGATTAAAATTTTACAAAAATCTTTTGCTTATTAGCCAAGCTATATCCTTACCTTTTTTAAAAATAAATAAAAATTGGGTACACAAGTTATGGGTATATGGACAGTGGACACCACAAATTTTCCTGCGACCATAACCTCAAACTTTGTTGCGTTAATTTCCCCTTGATGATCCGGCAAAAACCGCCTCACAATTGTGTATACGTAAAACGTATCGCAACGTCGTATCGTGATAGTATTAAAATACGGCTACAGTCTACACTACCGATCACAATAGTTGTATCCGATACGACCTGTATCTGATTTAGTGTGAAACGGGACATTTCAGATATGGTATTGTGTCGGCATATCACAATACGCTGATATAATTAATTATGCATCCAGCCTAGCAGTCATGATACATGTCGCTGCCACAAGACAGAGATACGATACATCAAATATGTACACAGCCTAATAAAAAATGACATTTCGTTTTTTTCATTTACTTAATGTAAGGATATGAACAATAAATGAAATGTACCTCTAAAAATTTTGAATGTATGCGAAGGGATCTCAACGCTGTTATATTTTGGGACATGTCCACAAACTTCTTTGTGACTTGGCTGTCATAGCGTAATAATTTCTGCAACATTGTTGGTACTTTTCTTTTGTCCTGAGTCTCTCCTAACTGCAATAAATAAATCAAGGTTTTTGTTACAAAATAAGTCTAACCAAAGGTTGATTTCTGGCCGAAGCCAAAACTGATTAGTTGGCTATCAGCCTTCGGGCAAATGCTGAAGCCAGTCACCGGTTTAATAACCCATACAAATTCAGTTCAAGGTTGGCTAAAATGTTTTTCTTTACCATTCAACCTGGATTTTCCAAGACAAAACATATAATCCTTTGAACAGTAAGCAAACTTTAGTCTGTGTCATGTAATAAGTCCCCTAGAGGTGGCATTAGCATAGTCACATATTTCTGCAATTAATATGAATTTCATTTATACATATATAAATATATGTAAAATGTATTAGTTCCACTAATTGCTGCAGGACTTCTTTCATGACACAGACTATAATGAGAAAGCTTGTAGCTTACCCATCCAAATGCTACATTATCCATCCCATATTGTAATATTCCATCCAGATCAGTTCAGCTCTTAAAATATAGTAACAAACATACAAACTTTCTTATTAATAATATTAGTATGGATGTAGCAAGAGGCTCTAAACCCTATAAGGTTCGAGATTGGTTTTATAATAAGCATTGTTTGTTCAGGTGATGTAAGTACAATGACTATAGATGATGTCATTGACAGTAACAGGTTGGCACTGCTAAAGATAATATGAATTTTAAGTGGGCTTAGTGGAGTGCTCATTAGGAGATACAAAATAAAATATAATAATGACTAGCTGGTGCTTGGGACTTTGTCTGCATGGATTGAGATTTTTTTGGTTCCCATAGGAACTCATTTAATTTTCCGGGATAAAAGTAGCCTATGTGTCACAATACTAGACTATATTCGATCTTTGGGCCTTTCATCCAGATACAATCAGCCGTTCTGGCGTGATTGAGTAACAAACAATCCAAACTTTGATATTGAATCCTAAAGATTATTATAGTAATACTATAAAGGTGTATAATTTCAAATGCTGCCTTAGGGTGTTGTAAATATCTTATACTAGTGGTTCGCCTCGAACTGAGACCTCAACATTTAAAGATAGTTTATTATTTGTAAGCACAAACAAATAAACTTGTACAGAGCGCCATCTATTGACTTCATTGTGAAGTTCTGTTAAAATACTGAAGCTCATTAAAAATAAAATAATTTCGTTTTCTTATTATATTTATCTAATTTTAGTATCTGTTGTTCAAGTACAGGATATAATTCAAATAATTGATCAAGTTTCAGGCTCAGCCTTTTAGAAAATTGAGAGTTCTGAGGTCAACTTTGGATGTTAGAAAATCGCCACTTTGAAAGCCCCCCCATTTCGTCAATTTTAGGGGAAAAATAAACAAAATATATATTTTGGACTCTATTCCTAATTATCTTTAATTAAAATGATATACCGCAACCCTTTGTAATGCTATAAAAATATTTTACTTCGCATTTGCTTCTATGAGAGCCCCCCTGACATAAAGATTTTTATAACTTTTTAAGCCTTAATTGGCTGGAGGCCATCGGTTTATATATTATATTTAAATTTGAAGTAATTAAGTTCAGTAATTCAGAAGATAAAAGGCTCTGACAGAAGTAGACTCAGAGACCTTCGATTTGCTAAGTGGATATTTCTAATTTGACTATAGTCTTTTTAAATATCAAGACAATGAATGATCTATCTGTTTGATAAATAACAAGGTTTAGTACGATCATCTGGTGTAAAATGATTTCACTCGGAAAAACAAAGTTTATATTAAGAGTATGAAACTATAAATAGAAAGATGAGTATGCACAAATGTCTTACCACGTTCATTTTGACCAAAAAATTAAATCTTTATCAGTGGTTGAACTGAATAATAAACAAACAAAAGATAAATCTATGAAGTACAATGAAAACATGCAACGAAAATGGTGATGGCACTAGCAGGATATCAGCTGCAAAAATAGTCACTTGATTTACTGAGCTTTAATTATTGTAGCACTTGATACACGTATGTATGCATACCACGACTTTAATATCGTAGTCCAGCTTGCGTAAAGTTTGATTCAAAATTCAAATAGCTCTTTAATTTTCTAAACAAAAATGGATTTATTTTGCTTTACAGACACAGAGGCAACAAATTGTTAGAAGTAGACACCGACAGACATGAGACATGACGATTGACGTCAGCAGACAGCGTACATACTTGTCTCTGGCGTACTGTACGCCAGAGACAAGTATGTACATGCGTACATACCATACAGCTTATACAGTATGCGATAGTGATAGTTATTTTCAGGTAAATAAGTTTTTTTTTGTTATTTCTTTATAAGGCGAAAGGGTAGCATTCATGCGAGTCTTTACAAATATAACCTGTTTTTATTTGTAACAATCAAGGGTAAAAATAAGGTCAAAATTGTAAAGTAAGCTTTTGTTTACTTGTCGTTGTCTCTATTTAACTTGTCTCTGCACCGGTCTAAAATATCCATAGACAATTTCAGTACCTATCTCCTCTCACAGCATAATAAAGACCACAGAGTACATTGAATATAGGGGTCTAATAAACTCTTTACAGTCCACTATAAGCTCAGACTATATGTTACTAATGATGTTACTTGTCTCTGACTCTCTGCTCCACTGTGCGTTTATGAGTGGTTAAACCGTTAAACCTTTTTTTTCTGGTCGGTGCGTTAAACGTAGTGGTTATCATCATGGGTTATCATAGATAAATATTGGTGGTTGCCTGGTTATATTCTCTTTAGTGTTCTGTGGGATAGTCGCATTCCTTTTTTTTCTGGTCGGTGGTCGCATTGGCATTTGGCGGAACAAATAAAAATATGTTCCTTGGAATCACTGGGCGGAATGTTTTGCTCATAGACATAGGATTTTTTCGCTATGTATTTGCTCAACAGACAACAATTAATGATTGCATGTGAAAGTATTTGAATTAATAATTAATAATGATGCATGAGTGCTCGTTTTGCTCTAAAAAGTTCAAATATGAGAGTGAGAAGAAGAGACATGAACTGAGTCATATTCCACAGTTTGAGTGTAAGGAATGCTGCAAAAAGTTTAGTTTTATGTAAGTTTAAGTTTCATTAGTTTGAATCAAAGACTACAGGTTTGAATACAAGCATTGTAAACTGTGCAATGTTAATTTATAATTTTTCTGAATTTACTTGCTAGAATAATTATTCCAATACTACTTACTTCTATAATAGGCTTTGTAATAATTGGATACAGTATTGACTTCATGTCCAAATACTAAACAGAATAGTGTATCTAAATAAAATCTAATCTCTTTTCAAAAGAGCAACCGCCGAGTTTCTTGCTGGTTCTTCTCGGTAGGAATGTCATTCCGAACTAGTGGTAGATTCACTTGACGATTCAAAAGTACTTGAAAAAGTTTATTTGAATAAAAAACATTTGAATTTGAATTTATGCAATGTTTAGTCTACAACTACTTCATGGGAAATTCAGAAATTTATCTCACTGTGGTAGTGCCTCTCAATTATTATTGTTTGTATTTACATATTTTTATGAATCCACTAGCTGATGCTTGCGACTTTGTCCACATGACTAATGTGAATAAGTTTTTGTTTAATTCAAAGGAATGCCTTAATTTTCCAGGGTAAAAAGTAGCATATGCCACTCTCCAAATCCATAACTTCACCTATGCAAAAAATAACACCAATCCAATGCTCGAATGCTTGCGGCGTGATTTAAGGACAAACAAACACACTTTCGCATTTATAATATTAGTATGATTCATATAATATTATAATACTAGATGATTCCCGAGACTTCGATTCGAGACAAGATTAAGATTTTTGATTCCCGCGGGAACTCTTTAATTTTCCGGGATAAAAAGTAGCCTATGTCCTTCCCCGCGATACCATCTACCCTTGTACCAAATTTCAACAAAATCGGTTGAACAGATGGACCGTGAAAGCGTAGCAGACAGACAGACAGACACACTTTCGCATTTATAATATTAGTATGGATTAGTGACAAATAAATCAAATTTCTAAAATGTGTATTGAGAGATACATAGTGCTATCTTATACATAATTAATTATAATATGATGCATATTTTGTAGATCTGCATTAAAGAGACACCAGAAGCAACATGAAAGAACCTGTAGTGTGAGTTGCAGTGATTGTGGACGCAGCTTTAGAGATGAAACATTGCTCAAGCGGCACATAAAATATGCACATAAGGGTCAGTTATTTGATTGTTTAAATAATTTACAACTCTAGGGGCAATGCTGGATGATGATTATTATTTTTATTTTTATTCTTTAGGTTTGCTAGTGATTTTAACATATTTGAAGTTATGTGATGTATGTGTATTAAGAGCAAACACTAGATGCACATAAATTAAACATGGATGTTTTAAATAGGATTATTTGTGCTTCATGCTTGCTCACACATGCCATATTAGTAATTATAGTATTTCATGTTATATTATAAATCAAAATGAAGATTCTACTTTTGTGGTCCTCGCATTTACTTAATCTGCAAAAAATTAAAATCTTTATCAGTTTGGATGTTTCTATAACTAATTTTTTTATTACTATATTATTTTGATGTAATAATTAACTCCTGAAATTAAAATTAATTGCACTGGAAGCTTTTCATTAAAAGGCTTTTATTAAGTAAATTATTCATCTTTGTATCACATTCTTCAATCTTTTGTGTGCAGAATCCTGTCTAATGAGAGTTCAGCGCCAGAAGTTTAACTATAGCTGTATCTATATTTAATTTGGGTATAACATTTTGATATTATACCCAAATTATCATACAATCAATCATTCATTAGTAATAATAATTCAAATGTTTGCTTTTTAGGTATCCATATTTGCTCAAAATGCAGTTCAAAATTCAACAGTGACTTGGCACTATCTTCTCATATGAAGTCACATAAACCAAAATCTGAAAGGAGGTTTAAATGCAAATACTATGGCTGTAATAAGTCATTCAATTTCTCACACCATTTGAAACACCATGAGCTAACCCATATAAATCATAAACAACATAGTTGTAAAATATGTGGCAAAGGTAAGTCACACAACTTTTCAGTTTGACTATCAGGTAAAAGGTGTGAAGCCACACCCATAAATAGAAATAGAAGTTATAGAAGTCTTAGACATACACTCTGCAAGTTTAATTTTTGCTCACATCGTTGTATTTTCTTAAATCGAAAACTATATTAGGCTAGGGACAAATCCATAGGATAATGATAAGCAGAAAAATGAAACGCAGAACTGTATTTATGCACAGGGAATTCGGCTCTCAATTTTTTGCTACATTTTGGCCTTAAAAAATTGGCCTGGACGTTTGTGGCGTAACTGGTCAATTTTTGTTTGTCGCATATCAAAACGTGAATTTGGTAACCCTGCTGATAACAGAACCCTTGACAATGTTTGTATGTGGTTAGAATTTAAGTTCATTAAGTGACTAATTGTTTTTACATCTCTTGTTACAAATAAAGTACTAACACCATGCTTCATCCTATTATTCACATGATACAAGCAGATAAATATTAATTTATAATAATTAATTGAACTTTGAACCGTTTGTGAGTCACAAGATGTATATTTAATGTATAGAATATACGTTCTGTTCTTAGTGGTATTGTACTTAAATTATCTTAAATCAAATGGGTAAACCTATATATATTTTTATTTTTTTCAGGTTTCATCCAATTGCATCATTTGAAAACACATTTGAAATCTCACATATCAGATAACTTGTCTTCTTCTGTGGTGGATTGTAATCAAACACTTCCAACTGGAAAATCTAGAAAGAGGCGTATTGCTGCCAACAGTAAGTCATGCTTTCATTTAAACCTACATTACTCTAAGGGCTAAAGCATACAAAACGGACTGTCTCATGTGGCTCTTAGAATAAAAAAAATTCCTAGGCTTTAGGAATAAGGAACTGGAAGCAATCACACTGTGAAGTGCTTATCTTACAAGCTTCCAAGTGTGTTGCAACTTACAGTTGATGTTGTCACATCTTTTTGTGCTGCATCCCGATTATGTAAACGCAGCAATAATCAATGTTGCAGCCACAATTGGCTGTTTTTATGGTATTCTTGTTACGATAGTGGACATTGGCCAATAGCGGAAGAGTGTTATTCCTTCTGTAACACATTCAGTGCTACAATATATGTGTATGTATGAAGGCTTTAGAAGTCGATTGAGCCACTTCACTGACGCAAGTTGTGTGTTTCAGTCTTAAAAAAAATTACAGTGACCGTCTAATGAGCTAATACACAGTATTCATTTATATTTCTTTTTGGTGGACTGAAAGGGGGTTCAGGGGTTTCTACCACTCGAAAGCAAGCTTATCGATTGCTTGATCAGTCCTCCTGTGTTTTCTGCACCAACTTTCCCCCACTGCACTGCTTCTTGGTCAAATCATTACCTTTACCAGCTACTAAATTTAAAAGATACATACGCCATAAGTGTATTTTTTAAATAAATCAATTAAGTAAGACTCCTGATTACGTACTTATAATAACGGCTTAATTCGCGATACCAATTTTTACTAACTACACTCATTAAAACAAATTCTAACAGTATTCTATATCTTTTTAGAAATGACTATTGATAGTGGAATATCATCAGACTCCAATTGCGACATTTCACAAGATTCTAACAAAGGTTTGTTGCAACTTGCAATCACTTTTAGATTCCTTATTGGCTATTGAAGTTAGATACTTATTAGATACTCAGATAAATCGTCAGGTCCCGTAATTTTTAGTGTTATCCTGTAAACGAGATTAGTTGCTTGCATCAGGACCAGGACTATGAAACGATCCCCTAGCGTTTTACTAACTTTAATGAAAAAAGTATGTTTTTTTTTTTTAAATTTGATGCTGAACCTAATATAATTACTTTTCCTTTTTTAATTAATATAAATGGGTCAGATACTTATTTCATGTAATCAAGACCTCTATTTGACTGTACTTAATTTACATTATATTATTTATTGCAGGCTCAAAACTCTGTGCGACATGTGGTCAAATGATAAAAACATTGCTGTATGAAATTCACAAAGACAAATGTATACTCACTGAAGAAATACCTGAAGACTTAACTCTAAAATTATTTTCGAGTAACAATAATAACAATAATTCTACAGTTAAACCAGAGTTGAACTGTGAGTCAATATTAGGTGGATGTATTGTTAGTGGAGATTTGCCCGGCAGCAACTGCCTGTGCGCTCAAATTAAAATAGATGTCGACTTTCACGACATAGCAAGTCCTATAGAAACTTATAAGACTAAAAATGAATTCATGACTATTGAATCCCTTGGCGATAGAAGAATTACAAAAAATATTTGTGCTGGCTGTGACTGTTCTAGTAAGAAAGTATGTAATTTAAGTACAAATATAAGAGATTGTAACGAAAAAGAAGATTTCCCAGAGATAGAATACAGAAACGATGGAGTCATAAAAATTAAAGATACATTTGATTTCGATATAACCGAAATCAGTAATCCTATAAAAGAAGTTAAAGCAGATGATCCAAATGATTCCTTCAAATTCTATAATTTTGTGCCATACAATAGCTGCCAAGCTGTATTAGGTAGATGTATTGTAAGTGGGAATGGTACTATAAGTGAAGAGTGTCTGTGTGCAAAAATGGCCATGGATGAACAGACTAACATTGCACAGGAGATAGATGAAATAACTCCTCAACCAAATATAAGTAATATATTATGAATAGTGAAAAGTGTAATCTGTGATTAAATACTCTATAGTAACCTAAACAATTATAGTAATATATCTTTGTTGGTACTGATAAAAGTGCTTAATATTTATACTACAATATATTATAAAATAATGTAAAAATATTTTTGTGTTCCAATCTATTTAGTAACAATGGGAGCTTTAAATAAAATTAAAGTAATATGATTAAATTTATATTTATTTACAACATACTTCTTTACATTTGCAACCATATTATACAAAATATATCTTAGTTAACAAGAACTACACTAATAAAATTATTATTTTACAATCAGACCTCACTTCCGCGTCACTTAAGTTAAAATTATTTTTATTTTTATCAATAATTGGAATGCCACATTCTCATTTCACTGTATCACATTACGGCACAGATTAAATTTAAATTATTACTGTAATAATTGATCATTACAGTTAATACGATTCAATATCCTTATAATATTGATATTAATATTTAAAGTAGAATTTTGATTTGTTATGTTCCAACTAATGAAGTATAAATGGTTATATTAATAAAATATACATTTATCTATGGTAACAATTTAAAAAAAATCATAAAATCTACTCTGTGAAAGAAGTTTTGAAATTATGGTAAGTTTTAAACAAAGGTTTTAGCCGCGCTCGTATCTAACGCACTTGAAGCAATAAATAAACTAAAATCCACATGATTTACCTTTTCTAATTTGACTAGTCTAATATAACAATTATTTATTTATTTATAATCAATACAATATCGGTAAATATCTTTATTATTTATTATAATAAACTTAGAACCATTTGGAATCTTAGCGAGAATATTGATGTTACTTATGTCTATACTGTTTATGAATTTACATAGTATTTTAATTCGCAATATTTATAGTTTTTAAATCACAGGAAACAAAGTAACAATAATGTACAATTTTTCACTTACATAAAAATGACTACGCTACATTGTTTAAAACAGAATCCAAATTGTTAACATCGATTGTCCTTCTGTCACTCTTTTTTGGAGAATCACTGATATAATTTAGTTCTTGACTGCTTTCACTATTGTAATTCTTTTGAAGCGGTTGCATAAAATTTTCTTGTTCAATTGGGACTACACTTAAAAATTCACTATTAGTATCTTTTATAGGATCTGATGTCATCTGTTCATTGGAAAGTGAGAGGTTTAAATCACTCTCTGTTAGTGTGCTTGGCTTTTTCGTTGTATCTAAATCATCTGTGTCTAATAGAAATGTTGAAATAGGCAGAACTTCCTTATTTTCATTTGTTTCTGTTGTTATTGTCCTATCTTTGTTAGATATCGTTGGAGACGGAAACATTTTATTTACTTCTGTTGTAAATTCAGATTCCTGTTCATGAGAATTAGTAAAAAGCTGATTAAATAGGAAGTCCTCATCTTCGATCTGCTCGGTGGTAGTTTCAGGTTCAGTTTCAGGAGTAACCAGTAATGTTGTATTCGACGAATGAGTTTCATTATTTTCTGTTGCTTGCTTAGAGACGACACTAGATATATCTGGATTGCTAGGGATATGTTCTTCAACGTTCTCATTTTGTGTTTCATTTAAACTTGTGGGCTCAAGGTCATGACCTTCTTGTAGTTTTTTAACCAGACTTTTATTGTTTTCTACTTCCGGTAAAAATGGATTCATTTCAGTTTCATGGTCTACAAATTCAGTTGATGGTGAATTGGTAGGTTTCAACGAATGAAAAGATTGATTTCCACTATGACTAGATATTTCATAAATAGTCACGTTTAGATTATTTACCGCTGTTGTGTTTTGTGCCATTAATTCACTCATACCAGTTGAGTTATCTTGATAAAATTGTTTAAAATTTGAAGAAGTAGTTGTTAAAGGAAGAGCTGTGGAAGTTATACTAATACCATCAACCTTATCATGTACATTTTGCTGCGGCAGTTCTTTTACAGTAAGGTCATCCATACCTTCACTTTCACTTTCTTCCCATACAGGGGCTGGTTTAGGGGTTGTTGACGAACTTTCTGAGTTAGCTAATGACTCATTCATGTTTTGTTGCGATACTTTGTAAATGTATTGACCTATAGTTGTAGTTTCAATTGCGGAATTTACTGTCATTTCTTGTTTAGATTCAGTTTTATTATTTTTCGTGTTGACATCAGATTTATCTTTATCCATATTTACCCTTTTAAACCTGGAATCTTCATTGTCGTAATCTTGTGACATACCGTATAAAGGAACATCTTGGTCTGACATTTTGGTAGTCTTAGAACCCATGTTATTTAAATAATCAGGTTCAAAATCGTCTTTTGTTATTCCACGGCCCATTATTTCGTCTATTTTTGATGGAGAGGTTTCAGTAGTGTCCTGTTTTTCGATTTTATTCATAACATCTTCATAATTAACTTCTGCAACCGATTCGGATAGCCAATCTGAATCAGTTGTATTTTCTCCCGATTCCTCAGTTGATTCCGTAAGTTCTAAATTTTTATTTTCTTCTTTTTCTATTGACTTTGATGATCTATTGTAAAGCATACTAATGTTATCAAAAGTTACATCCTGATCTGGCAAATCTTTTTCCGTCGTAATAACATTGAACATTTTGTTAGATGTCTTATTTATATTTAATACCTCAATAAGATTTTGGTCTGCTTCGCTCCCTTCAAACTGTTTGTTTATAGAGTACTCGGGTGTCGGTGTAGTTTCATTTAATTTAGTATCTGCTTTATTTTGAGTTACGAGTTCTGTATTGTTGTCCACCAGAATTTCTTTGACTTCACCATCCTCTTGCTGAGTATCCATTTTACTAGGATAAGTATTAGCAAATGTTGTTGTTTCAAAATTATTTTTGTTCAGTGTAGCTACATCTGAGGTATCCTCTGTTTTTTCTTTACTCGGTTCCATTGTAGTGAGAACAGATGGCATTTCATTATTTTTTTTGATAAGGTCGAATGTAATATCATCGCTATTGTTTTCGTTTATACTATCCGTTGTTGATTCGAAAGCTAAGTCTTCAAACTTCTTTGACGATCTTTGTTCAGTCCTATTGACATGCTCACTACTTCCTTCGTTCTGCATTTCTGAGTCCATTTGATCATTCACATCTCTTGTAGTTGTTTCCGAATTCATGTTATTGCTCTCGTCTTCCGCCTCTAGCCAATCGTTTTCAGGTGTGGTATAATTTGTAGCATCAATACTTGTGAAATTCATTCGTCGTCCGTTTTCCATTAAGATAGATATAATTTCAGGCTTAGGTTCGTAAGAAGGTTCATTTATAATGTGAGGCTCAGATAGCGAAATTCTCATTGTTGTAGTAGAAGTTTTTTCCATGTATTCATTTGCATTTTCAATATTATCTAGAGGCCTGATTTCCAAATTGCTTTCGGTATTTTCACTTGTTTCCGGTTCTGCCGTTGTATGAAGTCCAATTATACTATCTAAATCGAATGTAGGATGGTCAAACAGAATAGTTTGCTTAGAAGTGGCGTTAGGCTCGGTTGATTCATCTTGTTTAGTATCTTCCCTTGAAATTTGTATCTCTTTATTTGGAATCATTGTAACTGAGGAAACAGTTATCTCCGGGCTAGAAGTTGAAGCGTCTCCTGTTTGCGGTCTCTGACTTGATTCTTGTTCTGTGACGGGTTGTGGTTCCGCTATGGATTCTTGTTCTTGTTGAGTTTCAGTCGATGAGCCGGGATCAGGTTCTGCGATTGATTGATGATCAGTATTTGGCGATGTTGTTGGTTCAGGTTCAGGATTAGGTTCAGCCGTTGGTTCTGGTTCGGGCTTTGGTTCCGCTGTGGGTCCCGATGTTGGTTCTGAGTCAGGTTTTGGTTCCGCTGTAGGTTCCGGCTTTGACTGTGGTTCAGGTAAAGCTGTAGGCTCTGGCGCAAGTGCTGGTTCAGAATTTGGTTCAGGCGCTGGCTCTGGTTCAGAATTTAGTTCAGGCGCTGGTTCAGGGTTAGGTTCAGCAGTTGGTTCAGGCGCTGGCTCCGCCTGTGGTTCAGCTGTAGATTCTGGTTTTGGCTCGATAATAGAATTTGTATCATCTTCAGGTTTTGGGGTAAGTGTAGGTTCTGCAATAGGAATAACTTCGGGTTCAGCATTTGGTTCTGGTTCAGGTTTTGGCGTGTCCGGACCAAATATATGGGAAAAGTTTAGGTCAGGTTCTGTTTCGGTTGTTGTTTCTGGAGTGTAATGACGCGGCTCCTTCCAATCAAATATACTTTCTTCATTAGCTAAACTAACCTTTTCTGTGTTCACTTTTTCTTCAGAACTAGATGGCATTGAGCTTTCATTGGAATTATAGTTTAAAACATTAGTTTCTGTTTTTACGGTAGATTCAGGATTACCTTCTGTGTTTTCTAACAGGGTCATACATCTTTTGGGTGCCCTCATATCTACGATTTGTCCAGGTGGGCAGACACACATAAAATCAAGTGTAGAATCATCAAATTCGCATTTATATTCACATTCAAAGTTATTTATTTTGCATAAATCAAGTACTTGTGTAGTGGGTATCTCTTCATCAGCAACATGGTAAACGTTGATCATTCTATTGTTATCATTAAGGTAATTGTTGAGATTAGTTTTTAAAGCAGTCGCTGTCATTTCTTCACCTGGTTCTGCATTATGTTTGGGTATCCAGTGAATTCTGTAGGTAACAATCAACGAGCCATTTCTGAAAAAAGGAAAAACCTCATAAGTCAAATAAAAAAATTAATATTATAATATCGTCCTTTGTTAACGTCATCAATTCAAATTGTTAAATTTATATACATATATTATTTACCTTATTTGGATGACTTCGACCATTATTTCATTATCTCCGTTTTCTAAAGTGTTCCTATCGAATAGAGCGTGTTTTAGAGCATCGCTGAAACTCATCGTGAAGTCTCGGTACTTTTCGCTTTCTGTGTCTTCAAGATCGGGTGTGAAAATTTCGTTGTCTATTTTTAGAGTCCCCTCCAATGTTCGTGGTACTGAAATATAAGATGTGAATTTGATTATTTAAGCGTGGTATAACTGACGATAATCTATGCTAAGGGAGTATCATTTATTTAAATCAAACATTCAGAAAAAAAGTTTATATTTTTGGTATACTACTATTTTCCGGCATGCTTTGCAATAAGACTCACGTGCCAGGTATTGTACATAGAATACATTTTTGTATTGTATCATAGTAAAAATATAAATGCGAAAGTATGTTTGTTTATTGGTTTCAATCACGCTGCAACAGAGCAACGTATCGTCGCGATTTTTTGCATGGGCATAGTTTAAGACCTGGAGAGTTACATATAGTAGGGGAGCCAAAGAGGGGATTTTTGGATTTACTCCAGCGCGGCAGATTAATATAAAGGGGGATTCTTTGGAGCTTGCAGAGCACCTTCACCATATAATATGAGCAGAACTATTCGAACTGCTAGCTCTGACGTCACGCGATCGTGCCTCTCTATCGCTTGTTCCGCGCTCTCACTTGCACGCTCAGGCTCAGGCGGAACGTGACACATTTTTCGTGCGTGCAGCCGGTGTTCATCAATTTTTAGACGTTATCACGTCAAAAATCGCCGAATGTGACAGGCGGAGCTTTTTAAAGTAGGCACTAAGATTAATAATTTGTTATTATTATCTTTATCACTTACCGTACATTGACGTATCGCTGGATTCTTCGGAGATCGGAGGCAGTTGTGCTTCGTCACTTAGAGTCTCTGTTCCGAGTTGTGGTGGCTTAGTACTTTGTTCTTGGTCATGATGATCGTGGTCGCTGTGGTCGTGGTGATGATTGCTGTGATCGTGGTCGTGGTCGTCACTGCGATCGCTCGTGATGCCGCCGAACGCACGCGCCGAGCTTACGGAAGCGTTGTACTGTTCGAGGGGGGTTGGCGAATTTGTGAAGAGAATTCCAGCTGAAACGTATGAATAGGATTGTTTCTAAAAGTTTGTATGGTAATTTATTTCATATTTGGCATTCTATAAAGTATGATTCTTCACAAAATGTATTCCACAAAGTGTATTATTGCCATTAGTTCATGCATATTGGTGAGTGGTGACAGTATAGCTAAACTATAAAAAAATACATAAAGCTTATCGAGTAGGTCTAAGAGAAATTACATATCAGGCATACCTAGATCCTGGATCTGGGTGCTATACATAGTTACTTTTTTCTAGTCAGAAAAACTATATACATAAAAAATATATAACGGTAAATTAATACCGTGCGCGTTTTCTCGCTCGATGACTACACAAAATTGAATCAGAAATTATGGATCGCCTTCATATTGTGAGCATTTTAATTGGTTGAATTTTATCGTTCTGTAGGTATACTATCACAGAATCCATACTAATATTATAAATGGGAAAGTGTGTCTGTCTGTCTGTCTGTCTGTCTGTCTGCTACGCTTTCACGGCCCATCTACTCAACCGATTTTGATGAAATTTGGTACAGGGGTAGATGGTTTCCCGGGGAAGTACATAGGCTATCCCTGAAAATTAAAGAGTTCCCGCGGGAATCAAAAATCTTAATCCACGCGGACTAAGTCGCGGGAATCATCTAGTAATAAATAGTACAGGGAAACAGGGTATACCTTAACATTAAAGCCCCAACTCACAGCTAAGTAGATATGATTTTTAGCTGGGACCCTGTACCTACTTAGCTTTGTTAAGTAGCAATCTCATTTATTTTCTTGCTGCATCAATAGATTTTAACTACCTAACAGTAGAAGAGTGTTAACCAATTAAAGGTGATTGCAACCGTTAAACTGTAGCAATAGATCCTTTGTTCGAAGTGAATAACGCTCCGAAATTAAAAACTACGTTTCTGTAGTTAGGCATAGGTGCTTAACTTCTATCTGAGGTGCAATCATGTAAGGATCGCCGATCAAATCGTTATAGCTCGGCTTCAAAGTAAAATAAACCATGACAGCACTGAATTAGAGCTCAAATTCGTGTATCCATTCTCGTACGTTTAGTACGATACCCTAAACGTATGAGAATGGATACACGAAATTGAGCTCTAATTATGGTTTATTTTACTTTGAAGCCGAACTTTAGATAACGATTTGATCGGCAATCCTTACATGATTGCACCTCTGGTTTAGGTAAGTATAGAAAATAGATAGCTTACTGGCTGCTAGCACGATGAGGGCGACAATTGCAACCACGACTAGAGCGAGGAGTGTCCAACACAGAGGCCGCTTGCAGCCTCCCTTCTCGCCGCGCTTATCTGCAGTCACGTATAGTTTCTCTCCTCTGGAATTATAAAATATTTTAGTATTAATACATAAGCTACATGTGTTGTTGACTTACGTCTAGTCTACGTCTAGTGACACAAATAGTTATTTTTTCGGCGACAGTGTGGCGAAAATATTTTTTAAGTAATTTTTTAACCAACTTAAAAAAAAGGAGGAGGTTATCAATTCGGCAGTATGTTTTCGTATGTTTGTTACGAGATTACTCCGCCAATTATTATGAATCAATTTTGATGATTCTTTTTTCATTAATTTATTTTGAAATAAATACTTTGCTTAGGTTCGGTTTGCACCCGCGTTGGTGCGAACGGTCTATTGTTTTATGGTGCAAACAAATGGTCACAAATGAATTTGGTAAAAACAAACATAGATATATTATATAGATTGATGAACACATAACCCTGTGCGTTCCGCAGTCGGGTAAAAAGGTGCTGCATCACGGCTTCACGTCGCTTCCTCGTTAAAAGTTTGTGATATGTGGAAGGTAGGTAAGCATAGATAACTAAATAATATTTAACTATATTACATGGAAATAAATTAAAAAGCTTAAAATATTTCGCATCGGTCTTTTGTAAACTTCAGTGTACCGATAGATTTCAACGCGCCTTGAGCTCCAGCAATAGACTGACCAATTATGATAGTGTCTAATTTTATGAGTCCACATACGCGTTGCACAAGTAATTGGATTCGACAATATATATAGTGGTAAAATGCCTGGTACCTACTGATGACCTTGAACTGATTATGTACCTAACACATGTCTACCTAAAAGAGCACATCGTGTTTTTTAAATAATTTAAAAACAAATTGCCATAGCCTACAATTTATTTACTAGATAAGTACGATCAAGTTGACATCAATTATTTTTAAATAATTACGTAAGTCGGTACGTACTTTTCGATTTCAACTACGGCATTGCCCGTTCTATTTTTATTAAGAAGTTGTCGAATTTCTTCAGGCGTCGCTCCTTCCATTTCAAAAATTTTAATCATGTAGTTGCTTTACTTTAAACTTAAGGAATTTTCATGAAACACAGTCCTTCATCAGAATTTTCGGTTTTGTCACATTAAAACACGCCACGTTACTGGCGTTAAAATAATTAATTTCTATTTGTCCAACGAAATTTTATGTTCGCGTGCGGGATCGTATTTCCAACGTGTTTTTGAACTACACTTGGTGTGATAGTTATGTTATAACCTATTAAACAGATCTCTTTTGCCGTGTAATAAAGTACAAAGAGCTAAATCAATATTTTTCAGGTGTAATGTTATGTTTGTTCTAACGCGCTGACTGTTGAGCGACCGATGATGCACCTATGCAAATAAATTACCTACATCATGTGTTTAGGTCAGGCGGTTTTTTAAAGTAAAAGTTGGGACTAGGTAGGTAATAGGTATAATAAAAAATATAAGTTGTTTATTCTGTATATTTATATTTATTCTTCGATTTAGACTTATAAATGCGGCCACGAAAGTCAGATCGGTAAAGTAGGTACCTACGTACAATGCGTCGTAGGTTCTAAATAATAAACAATACGAATTATTGATTAAAATTTCTTAAAAATTAATAAGGGACCCATGAAGGTATACCTATGTAGATTGTTGAAAAATAACCTATTCTACGTACCTAGTTTTACTAGTTTATGTAGATTTCATAATAATTTTAGTACGTAAGCATTGATTTTCAATTCTAGTATTTTTATTGTTTAAAATGTTATATCTTATTAAATACTTATCAAACTAAATACAAAATAAAACGTTCTCCAATGCTGTATGTAGGTACACGTAACTACGTATGTCGTATACAAAGGAAAAGGTTCATTTTAGGCCTACTTTTGTACACTTGAATAGAGGAAAATACATAGATTGTATTAAAAATATAATAATTTAGAACTGTAAAGTAAATAACGAGCAAAAAAAAAAAACAAGTTTTCGATACGTTTCCAAGATGGCAACCTTCAGCCATAGAGAAGGCAGTAGGCGCGAAATGTATCAAACTTCATTTCTGACAGTCACTGTCAAAATAACCTGTTTTTCTTTTGAAAACGTCAAATACGTCATGTATCCGCCTTTGTTACCCACTCATGTTTAGTATTCCATAACTTGGAAAGATTAAATAACCACTAATTTTACCACTGAAATTACGACGAATTCGTAGGTTTGACCACTAAAAACTGGTCTAGTATTTTATTTTCCTTCATTTCTCTGCTTGTACAAGAGTTGGCCTACGCCCCATACAAATCTGAACCGTCTCCTTTGCAGATCGTCACTTACCGACTATGACACTCTATGAGTTGTCTGAAAATAAATAGCAGATATCATCTACCTCATTTGCCTCATTGATGAGGGTCGTGATCCGTTTCTATTTGTCGCATTTTGGTCAGGGCCTTGATGTCGAGATAAAAGAGAGGTGAATTCAGAGCCCCAGCCGCGTTGAACTCTACCTATCTTCTAAGAATATTTTAACTACGTCTAGGTTTTAAACGTTCATTATCAGATGTTGGCAGAGCTGTTTGTGATAATAATCAGGACCGACGCGACGGCTCAACATGCTTTCCAAGACAGAAACTCCAACAATAATTGCAATCGACTGATGTCGTTGTCGCAACTAGGCCACAGATCCCTCAATTTATGTTCCAATTACTTACTATCTACTAGAAAATAGGTAATACGAGTACCTTAATCTGAAGGGTAGGATTAGTTTATTTCGTAAAGGAGGCAGAAAGCTCTACTCCATATTATTATTTAAATAGGTACATGTATCTACTTATTATATTTTTAACAACACTGTGGATAGGTATCGTACCTACTTATTATACTGGATATTCAACTTGCCAACATGAATATAAATATTGGATAAAAATATTGAACCAGTTCTATCGTAAAAATTTCCTACGACTGGAATCGCGTATCGCGAATAAAGACAAGTAAATAAGTATAGAAGCATTCCTAGACTTGGTAAAGTTTATGGAAGGATCTGTATAGCTTTCCCTTTCTATCATTCACAACAGAACGGGATATGAAAGGATAGTACAATAAGGTATTATGGAATACTGAGACATGTTATCTATTATTATAGAATCCGCTGGTATCCAGGTATGGAGCGTGCAGTTCATTGACCCGTACTTTGTTCCTGTGACCATGCCTTTCGTACGGTACCGGTACCGGTACCTACAAAGCCTTTAGAACCTCTTTAGAGGTGTTACGTGACCCTTTTATTAGGAGCTACGAGTGTGTTGGTGGCCCTTTCCTATTTGCATGTTAATTTAGAGTAGCTATTTAGAACTTTGTGCTGAAGAACATAAAAAGTAGCAATTGGATCTGTAGAGCGACTTAGTCCGCGATAATAGATTTAGATTCTTTGAAAATACCTATGTGGGAACTCTTGAAATTTCCGCATTTTGAATTTGTAGGATTACTGTAGATAGTATAGGTATTGTTCACAAAAATTTAACTTATCTTAAATTTCTTAATATTTAATGTTTCGTGGATTATTTAATTGGGCGGTTGATACAAACCACATTTGGTGTGCGCGGATTTATAATAATTATAAAGTAAACGCGCAATATATCCTTCACATATTAATTTAATTGATATTCAAAATGTTTTAATTTTTCAGTTTCACCTGTAATTACCACCCATTAATATTAGTTAATCTGATATTAGTTTCTCTTTTTACGAGCATTATAACTTACAATGTTTATAACGTTTCCTCCAGATTGTTAAATTGAGTAGGTAATTGCTGAAAACAATTATTTACTCAATTTAACAATCTCTCAATACTCAATAACAATAAGTAGTAGGTAATTACTTAATTAGTTATTGAATAATAGATGTTATATTTTTAAGATTTCCGTTATGGTTTTAAATGCTTGAAGGTATTGAAGATTTTTTATCTCATGAATTAAATGAAGTTGAGAAATTAATCCGAGAGTCAATTTTCTAAGAGAAAAATATCTGAGATTTTGAATGCAAAATTAACAGTCTTTGTCTTTGGCATCGTGTAGTAATTAGTGGATTCCCTTTATGTAAAATTTATTGTGGCATCCACGTTAGAATAATACCTACTATAGGTTCATGACGTAAAGGAAGTGCGAATTCGCTACTAAGTAAGTTAAGTAGTAAGGTAGGATCAAAATAGTTTAGCAGAATGCTTGGCTGAAGTATAATAAAGGAAACGAAAACGAACGCAAAAACAAGACGTCCCTTCCCGCAGCTAGTTAGCTGTTGTAAAGTTTTTCTAACCAAATTGAAACGGCGAAACGAAATAACTTCATTTGAATGATGTTCACTAGATTTTATTAGTTGGAAAGGTCCATTGTTGTTCTGCAGTTTCACTCTCCATTGACAAACAGAACAGTTGGGCAAGCGTATCTGACATTCATGAATGGGATCAAATAAAAACGTGTTTTGGATTGCGTAACCATTACCAAGTCACACCATATATCACTGTTAAAGGTGATGTCGGGATCAAGATGTAGCTAGACTTTTGCCAGCTAGACTAGACGACGCTCTAGCCTACGAACGTGCCTATAAAGGTCATCTAATAAACCTAACTAACATCAAACGACCGGTAAGAAGACAAGACTCTCTATTTTCTCTGGTCTGGGTCTAGTGGGAAGCTTTGACCTTGACTTTATCGGCAAAGACGAGGCAACGGACCCAACACATTATACCGAATACCATATTATTACCTATTCTGTGCTAATACTACCTTTAAGTGTAGGCATCACATTGAATAATCAGAGATTTGATATCACGATGACTCATGACGTACATTCCAGACATTCTTGGCAAAGTGCACTTGTGCTTTTCCGCTTTTTTTTGGTCGAGTAATTAACTAATTATTAATGACCTACTATGAAGAGCCTTAAAATCTAAACGGTATAAGAGAGGACTGAAATTCGAAAGAAAGACGGTTCAAAGTCTTCAAATTCTATTCCTTAACTTTCTCCGTATATACTCTTGGAAGAGGAAAGGAATATAAGTTGTATATATATTTGAATATGGCAAATATTCGCTAAAAATAGCAGTTTTCAGTATAGATCACCATAACAACTCATACAAGAACAAAGAGGTCAGAATGCTAGTCCCGTCAGCTCGTATTGTGGTCTAGCTGCATTGTTTTGGATTTCTTTCAGCCATTCCTTTGTATTGAGCTCTGACGGCCATGAATATTCAATAGCTTTCTCGAACTAAATAACTTAGTTATGTTGAGCATGATCTGAGTTCTCGGGTTGGGTTTTCTTAACCTCGAGGACCCGAGAGAAATATCTAATTGCCATAATAATTATATGGCAAAAAGTGTCACTTTCTCGTTTCTAATCTTATGCACGGCTATAATGTGGACTGTTTATTTATCCTGTACCTTATTAGCCCTTGTACCTAGTTACTTGCGTAGGTATGTGTTCGCTCGAAATGCGCCTATTAAATTATCACCGTCTTTCAGAGGCAGGAAAAACGAATTACGATACATTTCTTGCAAGGGGTTAAGGTAGTCCACATTTGCTGCTGATACTGCCGAATCTTATCCATCTTAGACTGCATCACCACGTGCCAGCAAGTCTGAATGCAGCCAAACGCTAGTCTATAAATTTAAAAAATCTAGCCTAGGTCGTAGCGTAGGTACATGATTATTTAAGATAGGTATAATCCATAGACTTATATTATATTTACTAATAACCCAATCCAGATGCCTGCTATATTTCTGTTATAAAAAATATTCCCACACTTAGTCATAATCGTATAAGCAAGTACTTAGTTGAGATATTGAGTTCGATTTGCTTGTGGCTCAAGAACTTTTTAGCCGCATACTTACTTGATATTTTAATTATACAGAGGCTCTAAAAAGTAATTTTTATTTATTTTTATTTTATTTTGTTCAGAAAACTTACAGCTACAACAAAAATGGATAGATAAATATAATATAAGTATAACGCCAGTTACAAGTTTGCACACATAGAATTTACATGGAGATAAAAATAGATCGCAAAGGTGGAAAAATAAATATGAATATATACTAGGTACATATAGGAAGTAATTAAAAAATAAAAAGCGTATAGTTAGGAAGATGAATTAATACAAGAGAAGAACCAGAGTAAACTATTATTAGGGATAATTGAGACATTATTAATTATTAAGATTAAGATTACAGCCAGCAAACTACTTCAACTCAGGCTGTGAGAGTGAAAGAATTCTTGGCTAGAATTCTACGCATGGAGGTGGCCGTGGTGCAAAAGAGATCTAGCTTAGTATTATTTTTTAACCGTTTATTGAATGATAAAGAAGATCTTGGCAAATAGGAGTTCTGAAGAAATCTGGTGTGCGCAGATGGTGGGTGGAGAATAGAATGGGCACGGGGATGGGTATTGGTTGGGATTTTGTAGTAGACACTTTGAGGGATAACTTTTCAGGAAGCGGCGGAAAATCTACTGTGAATAACACAGTACAGCGATATATTGATTGAAAAGAATACTCAGTAAGACGAAACACCACAGACTATAGTTATCTAATTGTATTCCACTAAAGTCACGTAACACGTTTATCTAAAGTGGAGCGTGCTTCATGTAAGTAATTAGTGATAGAAAAAAAAATCTCTAATAATTATTGTTAATAGCTCACTTGACCCTACTTAGACTAATTAGATTTTAAACAATAATGATTACCTACTGTCTACTTACTTGGACAAAAAAAAACAACTTACGCATAATGGAAGTCATAAATATAAAGGGAAACGTATAGTTTTGGAAAAGATAACATCGATTGTGATAATGCGAAATGTTGTTATATAAGGTACGTGCCTATCGACTCACAGAGTCACAGTTCAGGTGTTTGTCTTATTTAGATGGCCAATAGTTGTATCCACCACCACCACTACAGCCCATTAACGTCCCACTGCTGGGCACAGGCCTCCACTCTCATAGGAGAGAGGGAATTAGAGCTTAGGCCCACCACGCTGCTCCAATGCGGGTTGGCGGGCTTTAACGACTATTATCATGTTGGTGATAATAACCGGGATCGACGGCTTAACGTGCTCTCCGAGACACGGGGGTGAAACACCGCCAACTTTCTAACTACGGGCTAGTACTGAGAATTTCTAGTCAGAAAATACCCAATCCTTGATTATGGCCCGACCCTGGACCCGAACCCAGGACCTCGTCGGCCGCAGTCGAACATGCCAACCACTAGACCAACGAAAACTAAAGCTACACGCGTATATAATTGATTTTACACTGCAGCAAATTAATGTTTGAGTAGGCTATATCTACGATTATATACATAGCATAGTATAAAGTTCTGACCTTATCAACTTAATCAACGGGCACCTCCGATTGACGCATACGCTTCTTGTTACCAGAAATTAATGTTACTCGTATCTTTCATTTTCATATTTGGGACATATTTATGATGTCTATCGGTCATAATGGTAGATTTTATTAGATTCAGCATTTTATGTTTCGCGCCTCAAAAAAAATTACAATCGTCTGCTAACATTTTAAAACAACCCCATGTCTTTCGTTCATGCGTTCATGTCGTTTCGTTCATGTAGGTACCCAAGTAATGTAAATTGATGTAAGTAATTCCGCCTCGGCAAGCGGTATGTTTGAAAGGAAGGCTTTGAAAACGTTTCAAAATTTCAAATTCACAACGGGTTTCAACGATTTGTGAATTCCTAAACGCAAAACGCGGGTGACACCGTGGTTTGATACAACTGGCAAGGTCAGCAAGTGTGTTAAATAACTACACTTACATTTATTTATTTACTAACTAGATGATTCCCGCGACTTCGTCCGCGTGGATTAAGTTTTTTTGTTTCCCGCGGGAACTCTTTAATTTTCCGGTATAAAAAGTAGCCTATGTCCTTCCCCGAGATACAACCTACCCCTGTACCAAATTTCATCAAAATCGGTTGAACGGTTGGGCCGTGAAAGCGTAGCAGCCAGACAGACACACAGACACACTTTCGCATTTATAATATTAGTATGGATAAAATGGTCCATATTAGAACGAGGTCGAGTGAAGAGGTAGGTAGCTGTGGTTTCTCGGGTGGCATGTGAATTATTAGAAATTATTTAAAGTTGATTTCAACTGGTTTATTTACATACATTTGCTATCGTGGAACGAGTTATACAATTTTACTAGACGATGCCCGCGACTTCGGTCGCGTGGATTAAGTTTTTTTTAAAATTCTCGCAGGAACTCCTTTTAATTGTCCGAGATAGAAAGCCTATGTCCTTCCCCGAGATACAACCTATCTCTGGAGCAAATTTCTGTAGCAAATTGTAAACTATTGCTTTTAATTTGCAAAACAGACCAGCCTGAGAGTTAAAAGATCAACTACCTAATTATCAATCAATCAATCATAATATAATATAGTCATTATTAAATTGAGATAATTCTTGCGCCGATATATTTTCCTAATTAGTTCATGGTTCTCATTCTGAGAGGAGATCCGTAGTTGAGACTGAATGAGCCGATTATGATAAGCGCGGAGTTTGAACACCCCTATGTATGTCTGAATAAAGCGAAGCAGTTAGAATATGCAGCTACCTGCTACGAGTAGGTACGTAAGTTTAAAAGATAGGGACTGATTCGTAGATTTCTTGACGTTTTGTAACTCAACAAAAATAGATAGATAAGGTTACACTGCTCAAGCAATTTCCTAATGATTTTCTCATTTCCCTATCGATATAATTCAATTATCGAGTCGGTACTTACTTTATGCGACACTACAATATTACAGTTGGTTGAGCACGGTTGCGTAACAAACCACATTCTAGCGAGGCAGCTTTGCAAGCCGTCCAGAGTGACGCGAATTTCAATTTGTTTACACATATATTTATATAGCGTTTTATTGCTAGTGCCAATACGAGCATAAGTACACGTTCATACAATATGTTAAGTGCCTATAGGTTTGCATGGTAAAAGTAGAGTGATAGAGAGTAGAGAGAAGTAGAGATAATTATACCTACATTTCTCTTGTCTCGTTGTATTGATTTCTCTGGACTCGGTAGGAGATTTAAGAAAATCGTGCTATGATATTGGTTTTAATGACAGAATCTAAGATGGTTTTGCTAGAAACCTGAATAATTTCAGTTACTAGTGGAAAAGGCTCAGTCAATCGCTTATAGATTCTGCTTGGAAAAAGAAAATCGGAATTTGGTAGGGGAAATAGGAACCTCATCGTTGAGAAATACAGGTAAAAGGTAAATTCACTAACAATATATGGTTAGGAAGTATTTAGTAAGAAACTTACTAGCTCACTGAAACAGATGATGAGTTTGATTTCTATTGGGTACACCGAGTACAGAACGGTATAACTGATAGATAAGTATCAGTTTGCTCTGCTCGATAGATTGTCCAAATCATTATAACATAGAACGTAGTAACTGTAGCGGTTACTTTTAGAACGAGAATTACACCAATTATAAATACAATGCTATGATGTTTGCACGACTTGGAACACGGATTATGCGATGACAACAAGAACTTTGTCCAGAAGGCAATTTTGTTTGCTTTATTTTGAGTTTGATAGATAAGATAGAACTTATTTTTTTATGCAAGTTGAATAAAATTGCAAACACTAGGTACATTTTTATATTTTATTTCCAGATTTAGAAATTTTATACAAGATGCGGCTTACGGATAGGTATTATAAGCCAAATCGACCAAGCATGCCTGTTGGTTGTGAGAAAATTCAATATATGATGAAACAAATTCATACCTCATATACTTCCGATGTTCGTTGACTGGCACAAAGTACTCATCATAGGGATTTGTTGAATTCATGTCTACCTCCACATCCTTCTTCTTCGATCCATTCTTAGGCGTAAGATTTATCAGTTCTAAATTAACTGCTTCCAGTGTTTTAGTGTCACCATTGGGTTCTTTAGTGTGTCCATTTTGGTGGTTTGGTTGTGGGCCATTAGATGTGAAGCTGTCGTTGTGGTTCGGGTCTGATTCGTCGTGCTGGTACGCTCTGTTGTCGAAGCCTGATTGGGGGGAAGATGGTGGAGAGGGCGGACGATGTTGCGGCCGCGCTGGCTCCCTTGGGGACGCCGATCTACTGTGACTATCCATTACTTTTGGAGCGGACTGACATCTGAAAAGAAAAAAGATAATTTAGTTTTTTATTCCATGACAATTTAGCGTTTAACTGAACCGCATACCATGGATTGCATTCTATGTGATCGGAGCGTCATTATGGAGGGATTCTACATCATCGAGGTTATTTCGTCGTCGTCGTCGTCTCAACCTATAGACGTCCACTGCTGGACGAAGGTCTCCTGCATGGATCGCCACTGAGTACGGTCTTGTGCCGCTTGTTTCCAGCGGCTCCCAGCTGCACGCTTGAGATCGTCCGTCCACCTAGTGGGGGGTCGTCCAACGCTACGCTTCCCGAGGTTACGCTTACGAGGTTATTTACTTCGTAAATATCCTTTTAAACCATAGCGTATATAAAGTTTCTACGGTCATAAAGCCGATATGATTTATATCCTATACTTATATGATCAGACAAATTCAATAAGTTGCAGTGGTTAGAAATAAGTCACTAATGAAAAACAGGTTTTCATTATGAGCATCTATCGGAACGCTCGCGATTTATTTTAAATGACGTAGCACGAAATGCATTGGTCACGTCTCTGTGTTTCAACGGCCCGAAGTTTAAACAATATCCCGGTTACAAAAGATTTTGCCGCTTGTTAGGATTTGCATGAATGTCCTCATGTTTGTAACATTTGGCAAGGAAGTACAGTTTGTTTCATTAGATTTTGCTAACTTGGCCTCAGACAATTATTATGAAAGGCCTATACAATAACAAATAGCGTCTATCCACAAAAATGTAGAAATAAGCAACCTTTTTGTTACGGTCAAATATAAATCAAGAGTTATTTAAATAGTTAAGTTACCGTTTTTAAAAAATAAGCAGATACAGTTTGTACCGAGAATTATTTTAGAACTTTATCTAAGTAAGTAATTGTCTTGCAAAACCAGCTATTGCCGTTAAGATAAACGTTTTAAATAAAAAAACGGGAGATTTGGCGATAGGTAATTCGACACGAACATTAACCTTCTAAACCGCTGTAATTTTGTCATATGAAATTCTTATTTTTGTATCTACTTATGACTCATAGAAAATAAAGATAGTAAAGAATAAAATAGAGACGTAAGATGACGTCATGATGAATTTGCACTAAACCTGATAACATTGTAAGTTTACATTCCAAAATGCGTTCCAAACAATGGAACCCAGACTAAAAAAAATCTTTCCAAAAAACAGACTTCCAAAGCCACTGTAAAGTAAAAAATAATTTTGATTTCTACGCACTGTGTTGAAGTCGGGCGAGCCTGATGCGTCAACTTTGCCTATCTTTGTACTACTCGCCCGACTTAAACATAGTGTGTAGAAATCAAAATTATTTTTTACTTTACAGTGTCTTTGGAAGTCCTGTACTCTAAATCCCCTCAGCTAAATAATGCAGTACCTTGCAGCATTAGAGTTGAGGAGTTGGGACTTGAGTTTAAGTATGAAGTCGTTGCTTGACACCTATAATATGACTTCACCACAAAAAAATCCTAAATCGCTATTTTTAAGGAGTTCTGTACCCTGCAGCATCAGAGTTGAATCGTTTATACGTGACTTGATACCTACTATATGAATTCACCATCAAAATTTCCTAACTTCCTAGTTTGAGGATTTCATGTAGTACGGTACACCTACAGAATCAGGATTGAGGATTTGGAGTCAGATTTTTTTATGGGACCACCTCGGGAGCTTCCTCTAACCACTGAAAAGAAAAAAATTCAAATCGGTTCAGAAACCACGGAGATATGCACCGACATACATTAAAAAAAAAAAAAAACTGAGTAAGTAGTAAGTAGGTACTTTTCCAAACTTATAATTCGTTCATTGATAGTAATGAAACACAAAACAGCTCCAGAAGGTTTATATGATTTAAAATGCTCTTTGCGGAAAAGGACCGCAGAAAACAATATTTTTTTAATTTCTATTTACTCTTTGTTTAGATAAATATTGAGTTATGAGGATGAATCCAAATATTAAAAGAAAATGTATGTGGTTAACATGCTAAACAAAATATGCTCGCAATGCGTCACCGTCCTTACTCTCAATACCTATACTGCACCACCGGCGAGGCAAGCCACCTTTTACTTCACGCCAAGAAATGATATTGCTATTTTTCCGAATTCCTGACATTCTTTAGTTAGAAACGTAACTTTGAACATTGGTTAACCGTTAAAGTCACTGATTAAAGTATACTATTTATAGTGTTGACAGTGGTATGAGACTTTTTCTCAACGTTATAAGCTTGAGCTTATATTAACATAGCCTTCCTACCCAAAACTTTTGACTAAGTACTATAATGTTTTTAACTTTAATCTAATTACTTGTTAGGAGAAATAATACTCAATGTTGTATGTTCTTAATAGAAACAAATTGTTACTGCCACCAATTACTTAAGTCATAATTATTAAGTTCATGGTCGCCGGTTTATCAGTGTCTCGATCGTTTCTAATTCTTGGGTCAAGGAGTTTTGTCTTCTTGTATAAATTAAAAAATAATCTTCGAAATTACTTTAATCAAAGTTATATTTAACTTTCACATATTGCTGGAAATATTGAAATTAAAAAATTGGGCACTTAAATTCTGTGTCGAAAATATTTTCAAGATCGACGATAAATAGAATATCAAGTATTAAAATTATTCGTCTCTACTATAGCCCTTCCTTTACATTGAAAGCTGCATTAATGACTCACTACTAGGCATAAACTATAATAAATTTTCTTTAGCCAGTTATTTCATGAAAATCGCAGTTGACCGTAGATCGTTTTGAGGTCAATGGTATCAGGCATGGAGAGTCATCGAGTGTCGATTTCTTAATTTCAGTACATTTTCACCAAGGTTTACAACCAGATTTAACATGTTTGTTTTTGTCTATTCCAATGACCTTTAGACAATTACGCCGTGTAACCGGATTTGTTACATGCCAACTGAAATATGATAGTGGATAAACTCATGGTGATGGAATGTTCTAAGGAGCTAGAGATATGATAGTTATTTCGAAGTAGTCTCAACACTTAAACGCCTACTGCTTGAAATCGGTCTGACTACGGTTTATTGCGGCGTTATTCGTAGCTCCAGCTGCGACTAGTTTGATACCCTAGTGTAATTTTCAAATACTGGGACTTGCCTACTTTCCATACTTTACTAGGTGCCTTCAAAGCATTGTTTCAGCCATTCACTAAGTACTTAATCTTTATTCTGTGCTTTAATGTAGGTACGATAGCTTGGATACACTTTTGGCAGCAAGGTGAAAACGGCCATGACCAGAGCGTCTTATCGTTCCTACCTGAATTTCTCAAATAATTTACTCAATAATATAATAATTACCACGGAATAGATAAAATGATAATTAATAAGTTCCTTGTTTTGGACAGTTTTTGTTTGCTTGAACATAAGTGCGTTTAATGTTACATGGAATAATAAAAATTGTGAATTCTTATCAAATAATCTTTGACAGAAAAAAAACCGGCTGTCCTTCCAGGAGCGCAGTTGTCTGGCAGGTGATGCACAGTACAATTGAAAGCCGATTCAACTGAGCCCATTCATTCGCTTCCGGGCCAGTGCTTTCCTCAAGGAGACGATTGGCATTTATTTTGCTTTGCGGTTTAGGCCATTTTGACGTGATAGAAGATATAGATGGGTTGGTAATTGTATGCCGTCAAAGTTGAAACATGACCAGAAAACTACGCCTCAAAGGGTTATTAAAGATTAACTCCATTCCTTCAACTATACAGTCAATTGTTCCTTATTCGGCGTTGAACTTAGATTGAGAAGTCACGTACGATACCTTTGAATGGCAGAAGGCTGGGAGCAGTGTAAAAGAGTGATTATGTAATTAAATAATTTAGCATCATGCCGATGTTGAACAAGATGTCTGACTATAGGTACAAAAATGAGTCCATTGAGTTGCAACTTGCAACGTTGTGAAACTGATAAAACATTAGACCAGATAATCTCAAGACTAGCCTTGGTCCACACGCATTTTCATCACGTAAAATGGTAAGTACCTTCTTGAATTTGAAGAAATGCCAATAAGGAAAATGCAGCAACGGTTTAAGGAAAGGAAAATGAAAAGAGGCTGACTACATTGTTGCTTACCTTGACCTTGGCGTGTTGGGCCTTCGCCGGACTGGTGAGCCCACTACCAAAGACCTAGTATAGTAATACCGCGCATGCGCCGATTTTGGCGTCCGCGGCGTCTTTCTATACCGCTCATTGCGTACCAAATTCCCGCCACCTGGCATTTTGCTCACTCACATACTACAGTTTAGAAAAGGACACACTATCTCACTATTTGACATTTGAACTATTAAAAAAACAGATAACGGGTTTACTCAAGAAGTGTTAACGTCCGTGCGGACACGCAGTCCACTCCAGTTTCAGATGACGAAGAAAACAATCATGTAAACAATAATTGTTGTCATTGTTTTGTACAGGATGTATTATAAGTTGAATTGGTTTTAGAATTTCTTAATACACCTCATACGTCATCAGTCGATAGTAAAAAGTATGAAGATTAATAAATAAATGCATTTACTCATGAACATGAAAATAAAAGAAGTTGGTGTGGTGTGGAACTGCGGAAACTAAATGAAATAGGAAAAAGAAAATAATAATATCTGTTAGTGAGGATGGATTATAGAAAACCCTTCTTACTTGGAAAGCAAAAGGGACATTTCAAGATTGAGAAAACTGTTAATCAGCATGCATCAGAACTGCTGCAACTTCATGGTGGAGTATAGTAGTGAGCTTACTATTTGAACCAGAAAAATAGCCGGTTGGATTAAATGAAGTGGAAGGAACAATGCTCAGAATGAAATTTGGGGTTGAAAAGTTTTGTTGGATTTGAGACTAGGCCGTACAACTCGAGAGCGATGAAACTTCGTTCGGTTGACATAGGAATTGAGGGGGAAAATTGAAGAAAAAGATGAAACGGTGAATAACTTTGTATGCGATGGTCGGATCACGTTCACAAAAATCACTGGGCGTTTTAGGCCCCTCACAGACACGGTGGAGGTTCATAGTGGACAAAATTCGATAGCACAAAATAGACGCGACCTTCAGCTATGAAGTTAATGATGATACTAATGCTATTTATTATCCGCTAATGATATGAAATAATTATGCATTTTACGATGGTGTAATACAACGTTGACTTTGGTACAAAAATTGTCATTTAAAAAGTAATTAATTTATGAAATCTTGAGCTGTGTCCACACCCTGGATACAAATTTGAAAATGATTATGCTGAGATAGTTATTTTCGTAAACATAGACTGCGGTTACTATAATTACGTCACACGCGCTAGCCGTTTTACGTTTAATAAAGTAACTATGAAATAGTTAAATAATATAATCTTTGCAAGATGTTTGCAAATAATGGAGTTCTCCGTTGAAGAGTTCTGTTTTGCCATGTATGAAATTAAAGAACTAATGAAATTAAAGAAGAAATGTGAGAAATTAAAGAGCTTCGTAGTAATTCATGTTACTTCAGAAAGAATCGGACTGTATAAGCATATTTACATCAAGAGTGACTTCATGCTAAAAGTATAATATACAACAACTGTGGTGCCGTCAATCTTTAGACAAAGAACAGCGGTTAATAACTACATAATTCACCCATTCACAATATTTTAATAACGCTATTTATGGAAATCCCAATTACATTGTTTAGATACCTAATTACTGTGTGAAGTAACATTTTAAAAAAAATACGCGCTGAATTGAGAACCTCCTTTTTTGGAACTCTGTTAAAAAGTAAATAAAAATTGGATTTTCACAGAAAAAAAATCAAAGTATCGATACCGATAGCGCGTAAAAGCTATTAAAAATAATATAACGCTTTCCATTCGGAAATGGACTAAAAATTTAATTTTGAGATTTGCGTTCAAGAGATTTTTGATTTATTGCACAGTTAAGGTAGGTAGATTGATTGAGTGCATGGT
This sequence comes from Erebia aethiops, assembly GCA_923060345.2. Taxonomy (NCBI): domain Eukaryota; kingdom Metazoa; phylum Arthropoda; class Insecta; order Lepidoptera; family Nymphalidae; genus Erebia; species Erebia aethiops. The sequence goes on along the minus strand of OV281084.1, from coordinate 25,371,892 downwards.
TTAGTCTTGGTGGTTTAATCTTTATGCTCATTATTTTAATTTGAATGAAACTTGAAAGCATTCAAACGAGATTCGCAATTAGGTATCAATATTTTTGGGACATGCCCCATGCTTCCTTGTACCCTTCACGTGTCCCCTCGATGGTGCTGAAAGACTATTTACTGATAATGAAAGGCTATACATTCCAAACTTAAAGACTCTTAAGGGTCCACTGACCAAGCGGACCTTCAGTCCGCAGCATGCATGTAAACATAGATAGACTAGAGGGCATAACTACCCCTACACTGACCTTGATAACTATAATAAACGCTTATAATATATGTATTCATCGCCATTAATAAACAATTAATATCATATTAATAGACAATACTTGTTCAAAATCCGCTTGAATATTTACTTATCATTTAAACATCACAAGTCACAACTAACAATGCGCCATATTTCTATTAGATTACTGAGCCAGTTACTGGGTGTGCGACATTTTTACATGGAAATAGTTTTTCCCACAATTCCATTGTATAATATGCTGGTAATGACTAATTGTGCTTCTAAAATTATACCACTTCAGTTATCCGTTTAAGTGATCATTATTTAATTGCTAATTATTTAAAATAAATATAAAATAATATATAATCAAGCGGCAATTGTGCTTTTCGTTGATATATGCCAGGCATTAATTTTCTCCTTTTATATTGATAAGGGTAGATAAATAGATTTGACTTCCACAGCCTCTGTAACCCAATTTAATAGCTAACTAACTCTATCTTATTCCTATAGCCGCGGATTTTTCATCTCCTGTTAGCTTCGTTTACCACGTCATTACGATACCAACGTATTGAAACGACGTTAGTGTATAGAAATTGTAGCTTAGTGAAGTTAGCCAGATTTGTCAAGTCTGTTAGCGCTTGAATCGAGTACGGAGTAATCTTGCAAGACTTTGAAAACAACGGACACTTAAAAAAAGACAAAATGTTAGAATCAGTGCCACACGTAATGCAAAATGACTCGTTTTGCTATAACTACCTCAAATTCTTTAGCCACGTAGTTGTGAAACCCTGCCTTAACTGGGCGCATACTAGACCAACTGCATTGTGTACTTGCCTTCATAACACTAGTTTTTGCTTCTTTTCTTGCACTCAAAACCTTTATAAATTGACTTTACAGTTAAGCTTCACTTGCTCTACGGTTTTTATATCGGAGCATTCCCTTGAAAGAAGATGAGGTTTTTCTTCGTATAAGAGCAGCATTTTCTATAAAATGACGTTATATAAAGATAATATTATGAATATAATGTACTTACAGATTTTCAGGGTTCACTCCTGGTAATTCATTTAGAGTGTATAGCAGTAGTGTTAATTTTTTTAACGCTTCTACGACTAAACACTGTAATTAGCAAAATTACAGAATAAAATGAATTTACGTATAGAGAACCTAAATTGGATAATGTATAGCGTCACATGTGGACCATTTACATTACCCGTAGACTTCTATTGAACTGCTTTAATGGCATATTATTAAAGGAATTTACTTACAAATTGACAGATTTATGTCAATTTATTTACAACAAAACTAACAATCTCCTAGGTTGATAATACACCATGGAGAGTGTGGTCAGGAACATCACAATCTTGTTCTTCCTTCCCCGTTCTACCACAGAACAGTGAGAAACCGTCTGCGTTGGCATCCTTATGTGGTTGATGTCCAATCTGCCCGCACGAAACGTTTTTGCTCGACGTTTCTGATCCGAACCGCTAGGGTGTGGAACACCCTCCCAGCGCACGTGTTTCCTGCCACATGTAACTTAAGTACCTTCAAGGCAAGAGTGAATTGGCATCTTCTAGGCAAGCGCGTTCCAACCTAGACCTCATCATTGCTTTGCACTAAGCATGATTGTTGTCAAGCGCAAGCCTATCTCTCAATAAAAAAAAAAGGTTCTGATTTTTAATCTGCCCTTCTAGATCGGTCTTATTCTTAAACGCATAAGAAGTTAAAACGTATAAATAACTTAAAAGTATATAACTTCAAATTTCAAATAGAGCGATATGCTTTTATAAACTGGTGTAAAGTATAGTAAGTCAGTAAGCTTTATTTGAAATTTCAAGTACCTATAATGTTCCTTCGAGCCGGATCTTTCGTGAATGAGCTGTCACATTACAAAAGCCGTAGTTATGTACCTTTTCTAAGGCTGTTGCTGCAACGGTAGTGTCGGGGTCCGATTACGAATTGTTCACGCTCATTGCCCGATGCACGAAACACCGGCGCCAATCCGCACTTGCATGCTTGTGAAAGTGAGCTCCGGGCTACACGAATCACGATACTCTTACTGTGTATAAATATAATAATGTAAAAAGAGATCCTAAGAAACATATCCTACAACCAAGTGACTACTGCCACCTATGAATAGTTGCAGAACCAAAGGAACCGCCAATGCATTGCCGGCTTTAAGGGTATTTAACTATCTATGCCTTCAATGCCCCGTGCCTCGGAGAGCACGTTAAGCCGTCAGTCCCGGTTATTATCACTAACATGATAATAGTCGTTAAAGCCCGCCAACCCGCATTGGAGCAGCGTGGTGGGTCTAAGCTCTAATTCCCTCTCTCATATGAGAGTGGAGGCCTGTGCCCAACAGTGGGACGTTAATAGGCTGTAGTGGTGGTGGTGGTGGTGGCCTTCAATAGCCCTATATTGTAGTTTTGCGAGAATAAAGCAGATGCAGGACGCTAGTTCCTTAATTTGAAGGCACATAATAAGGCAGAAAAGATCTGTGGGCTTACTACCATCGCTATTATTTTAAAATGTCAGTTTTATATGACACACCTTAACTAAAATAAGGATTTTAATTCTGAATCAAGAGCGTCAACAATATTACAATAATGCAGCTTTAAGCGATGGGAGTATGCCCCTGCACACACAACAGGTGTTTACTTTTAACTCAATTATTTGTTGTAATAATTAATAATAATAGTAAATGCTATGTGTTTTTATAGAGAGTTACCTCCAGCTTACCATCCAGTTTTTGAACTGACCCATTTGTCCAAGCAATCAATAGTAGGTCATATTACGTGATTCTCAGTAATTAATAAAATACCTCCTGTAATAGCACCCAAGGCTAGTAGAAACTTAATTGTTTTATGCGGATATTACGGCTTTCAATTTGCGAGTAAATAGAACAAAGTACCTTAATATATCTTTATTTTAGTAATCTAAAATAAAAATAGTGCTGCTTGGTTATCTTGGTTCAAGTTCAAGTTCAAGTCAAAATCAAAACTGGTACACTGTACAGTCCGATTCAAACTTTATGACGTCTCAGAAGTTAGTCGCGAGTGTCGCGCAGGTACTGCAGTCAATAATGAAACCGTCCCACTGATACCTGATATTGTATTCTGCGCATCGAAACGCACGATGTTCCGAGAACTCATAAAGTTTGAAACGGACTGTATACTTTTTGAACGTCAATATGGTAGGTACCCACGAATAAATGATATTCTTAAACCAACACCGTTTCAACACGTTTTGTTCAAAATAAATGATTACATTCTTAGGTAGAAAATATATTCGGAAATATTTGTTGAGAACAGAATATTGGTTGTTTTACTTAGCGAGTTTATATTTGAAAAAAAAGTAAAGATTATTCTGATCCGGGTGCAAAGGCTTTAAAGATGACATCACGACTCGCAAGGCATGTCGTTTTGTATGTAGTTTTACAAGTGTAGGTATTAAAAGTTTTCTGAGACAAACCCACGACACCTAATGAAATGTTAGTTACTCTCCCTAATGCAATGGTGGAGAGCAACTCATAAATACAATCCAAATGCAAATGCAAACGAATGTAAATTATCTACAAGGTGAATACCGCAATTTCATCTGCGTGAATTTAGGTTTTTAATCCCATGGGAACTGTTTGATTTTCCGGGATTAAAATTAGCCTTTATCCGTCTCCGGGATGCTATTCCTGTAGCAACTTCTACAATATCGGTTGCATTTTTAATATTTTGATACCAAGTTCAAATGTACCTGATACAAGGTGTTCTAACACTGATTGCGGAGTTCTGGATTTTTTTAGTAAACTCTACGTGATAATTTTGAATGAATAATATTATTGAATGAATTAATACTACATATGACTAATATTTAGAATTTTCCAAAAATCTTTAACGAAAACACATCACAGACCGAACAGAATAACACATCTGCGCTAAAAGTTCCCGTTGGAGGACATCCATTTTGTCCGTAGTGTGTTTTCATCCCTAAATCCAATATACAGTAACGTAATAAACGTATAGGTATTTTATAGAGTAGGGAACCTAGTACCTATCACACTTCTGATGTCATTGATGTCCTTTCGATGACTAGAACGTAAATTCCGAAGGCTTATTAAACAATCAGGAAAACTCTCTGGCAAGATAAACATGTAGGTACTAGGTACAGATTTATGACGCAGGAAGGAAACTTTAATAGCGCTTTATTCGGCACGATCGGTCTTATATACAAGTCTTAAACTATATAATTGACGAGCGATTGAAAATAATCGACTGCATGCTAATGTTTGTTAATGATGGGGAAACTCGTAAGAATATACTATATATTATACGGTTTTCAAAATCATGGTCTTTTTTTTTATCCACTACAAGTTAGCCCTTGACTGCGATCTCATCTGTTGGTAAGTGATGATGCAGTCTAAGATGGCAGCGGGCTAACCTGTTAGGAGCACGGCAGTTATATTAAAACCAAGAATAGGGGTACTATTCTTAAAACACAATGGGGCTGATTCTGTAGTGCACAATCACTAAACTAAAATTAGAGCATTACAAATATTGCTAACCCTTTCATAATACGTCCTACGGAAAGGGACAGAACTAGATTTAAAGCTGCCATTTTAGTTTAGTTTAGAGATTGTGTTATACAGAATCAGCCCCATTGTTAATGTGTTGTTATTAAAACAAGAAACATCATGCACGATTCGGGAAATCATTTTCCCGATTCTTGGCGTTAAAATGAGCCAGCCCTTCTGACACCAGATGAGACAGTTAACCGCGGTTTGTTTGGTTGGCTTGTCTACTTTTCGGACTATGGAATATTTTATTCATCAAGGTCCCTTTTTCAACGGACCAGTGAGTGCATGAGTGTCGTTTGAGCCTGTAGTGGTATAGGCTACTTTTAATTCCGGAAAATCAAAGTTTTCCTTGGGATTTTTATACCTAAATTCACGCGGATGGAATAGCGAGTATCATCTAGTAGTCTTATATTTTGCGACGAAAAAGGTTACAGGTGTAGGTACGTGCTACTATAGTAGCACATGATCTGTAATAATTTTACTTTTGACTTGCAGGACTTGTTCTACCAATGAGCAGTGATTTCAAAGCTATTATGAAGGCTTAAATCAAAACATAGTTAAAATTTCACTCATAGTCGACTACCCAACATATTTTGTATGCGAGCCAAAATGTACTTTAAAGCACAGTTCTAGCCCTTGTGCCCAATAATTGTAATTCACCGGGTGTACTGTCAAGGCCGTAAGGTGCATATTTGTACGAACCTCGTCTTGTAAACGTACGACATAGCTCAAACCGAAGTTGATCAAAGATTCAGAGCGGACTTTACTTTAGAAACTTTAAAAAAAAGTCAGGTTTTGTTTTTGATTTATGATATAACTAGAAGATGCAACTCGACGTTTGGGAATTAGTTTATTTTGTGTCAATGCTTTTATGAGTCTGACATGTACCTAGGTATTTTGTTTACAGTAATAAATATGATTCCTAAGGAAATATACCTATAGAAGCTTAAAGTGGACTCATTTCATCACAACCAAGTTTGGGAGATTGATGACTACAAACTTAATGAAGTCGTTTCTGTAAATCTGGTTCATTCACTTACAATGAGAGAGATTGGTTTATTCAATAACGTGAAAGTGTTTCCTATAATAAGGCGCTCAAAATCTTAGATATTTCGATTAGTGGGTAATCTGGCTCTTAATAATCTCGTGGAAACTCTTTGATTTTAAGACAAGAAGGAGCCTATGACCGACTCCGGGATGCCAACTCACTGTACCGTCAAACTCAGTTAAACGTAAATATAAAGATGGCAGACGACGTTGTCCTGCCCTGAACCTAGAACCCGATTGCAGCGCCCCCTACCGGGTTATAAATATAAAGCAGCCCTGGACTCACTCAAACACATACAAAATTCATATAAATCGACCCAGCCGTTCTCGAGTTTTAGCGAGACAGACGAACAGCGATAGATTTTTTTTATACATAGATTTTCGCATTTATAATATATTTATATCTACAGATTTAATAATATCTACAAAAAATATCCAAATCACCTTCGTGTTTGTACCTACCTTCGGCTACGTTAAGTTAATCAACTTTCGCCCCCTCAGAACAAGTGTCGTGACACCAGACGACCTCGTTGCGGCTTTGAATTGATTCGGAATTTATCATGCTCTAGCCGAAAAAGCTTATTACGTACTCAACTGCTGACACGGCGTTGCAAAGAAATTGACAAAGCAGAATAGTAATAATTGTAATTTGTAAGAAATAGGTACTTATACCTATGTATGTACATATAGGTACCTATAGGTAGATATATAGTCCCGCATAACTGATCTGACCCGGTGGCCAAAATTGGAACAAATTTTTATGTCTGTTAAGTTTTTGTTTTTATTTTATTTTTCACTAGCTGATGCCAGCGACTTTGTCCACGTGGTTTAAGTTTTATTTGATTCTCGTGGGAACTTCTTAATTTTCCGGGATAAAAAGTAGTCTATGCCACTCTCCAGCAAGGCTACGATGCGCGCGTAGAGATATGTCTCTCTACTTTTGTCGCTCTCTTTTCTCTTTCTGATCCATATTGATAGACAGAGAAAAGAGAGCGACAAAATTAGAGAGACATATCTCTACGCGCGCATCCTAGCCCTGCAGGTCCCCAAATATACCCATGCAAAAAATCACGTCGATTCGTTGCTCTGTTGCAGCGTGATTGAAGGACAAACCAACAAACAAACAAACACACTTTCGCATTTATGATATTAGTATGATAGACACTAGCAACGCTGTCATCGGGTCAGATAAGTTAGTCGGATGATAGTGTAGTTTACTAACAAATATATTTATGCCTTCTATTACAGACACAGAGCGTTTTTAGTAATTTTGGCACTCTGTAACCGGCCAATCTGCCTGTGTGCGGCATACCTAGGAGCCTGGCCAACCTCACCCTGTTGACCTATTGTTATTACGAAACACTGATTCGCTGGCGAGATCTACCAGGAATGAAACACTCCAAAGCGCTAGTCAAATCCTTCAACAAGAAGGCCGCCGCAGCGGCACTAGCGCTTAGCAGGAAAAATTTGTGCATACTAGCGCGGGCAGTGACGGGGCATTGCGGCCTGAACAGACATATGTTCAACCTAAAGCTCCGAGAAACAGACAAGTGCAGGCTTTGCTGTGAGGCGGAGGAAACGCCTCTGCACCTTGTCTGTTACTGCCCAGCGTTAATGCACAAACACAGCCTCCTCCTAGGGAAACACCTTGTAGACCCTGAAGAGGCAAAAAACATCCCGGCCAAAAAGTTGGTGCTGTTTCTAGCGGCAAGCAACATTGGTCAGGAACTTTAGATAGTGGCGATCACAATAGATCGGCGACGGTCAAAGTGATACTGGGTCTCGCTACAGAGCCCTGCAAAGCCGCATCAACAAGAAGAAGAAGAACCGGCCAATCTCCTTCGTGCCTCCCTCAAGTTACTTGACATTGGCGAAGTGCACTGTGCTGTTTTGGCACTATTGAAAGCCAATAACCAAGAGAAGAAGAAGAAGAAGAAGTAAACTTGAAGATACCCGTTATGCAGTCTTTAAAGTTATTATTTCACTGAGGGCGAACACATACTGCGGATAAAACAGACTTATTAGAACATTTAGGGTAACTTCTCTACATACGCTCTTTATATACGCTCGTAACTTAAAATTCTTACTATTTTTGAAATTTTATTTCTCAGAATTTTAAGATGTCGTAAAAGTTATTCAGTATTACGTGCAGAAGCTACCCTTAGGAGGTTATTTGTATTTCTAAAAATTAAAACTGTATAATATATCCCCGTCACTGTCTTCCAGAGGCATTTTTACATGACACAAAGTGCTTACAATCACCACAGAATCATTGATGTAGAATTTTTTTAGTACCTATTCTATTTCAATGCACAGAATACATACCTAATAGTACAGTATTACGGTAATACCTAAGTTAAGATAATGTTCCATTGCTTCTTTGCATCACATAGCGTGATCACATCGCAGTACAAAGCGACGGTATCTTTGCAAATTTGCCGCAAATTGCAGCTGTTTCGACACTATAGCTTGTATAATGAAGATTGATTAATTTTTATCTTTAGCATGACTAAGATTAAAGCAACGTTTAAACAGTCAAACCCCTAATTCTCGAGCCTAGAGCGAAGAATAACTGAAGGCTAGAGTTCAGGCGCAGGTCTACGTGCTCTCCGAGGCACGGGGCGAAGCACTGCCAACTCCCTAACTCCAAGCTAGTACACATTGAGAATTTCTTGTCATAAAAACTAAAAAAAAACCTATTACTCTTCACGTATAATCCAATAGTATAGTACTACTCACGTATAATCTCAATTTAAATTTTAAATAAATTTTTGTCGACCTCCGTGGTGCAGTGTATAGCGCTGTTACCTTAACGTGCGGAGGTCTCGGGTTCGATCCCCGGCAGGGTCAATTTAGGAATTTATAATTTCTGAATTTTCCCTGGTCTGGCCTGGTGGGAGGCTTCGGCCGTGGCTAGTTACCACCCTACCGGCAAAGACGTGCCGCCAAGCGATTTAGCGTTCCGGTACGATGCCGTGTAGAAACCGAAGGGGTGTGGGTTTAATATAACTGCCATGCCCCTAACTGGTTAGCCCGCTACCATCTTAGACTGCATCATCACTTACCATCAGGTGTGATCGCAGTCAAGGGCTAGGCTTGTAGTGGATAAAAAAAAAATTTTTCTTACAAATATGGTTATTTACTTATTGAGAGTTGGGCTTTTAATTAAATTTTAATGTCCAATACCTTAACAATTACTTTCTTTTACAGTGAATCTCACCTTTTTTTCTCATCTGCACGATTCCTTATATGCAGCCTGAAGCGCCATTTTGGGTAACTGTAAAATGGTCAGTGACCATCACTGGCTACTCGGTATCGAAGGTAAATGAACCAAGGCGCGTGGGATATTCGCCATAGCCGTACAAGGAACCGTCATTTGTTGAAAACATTTCACTTTAACTACGCACTCAGAATTAGTTTATTTAGCATCAATTAAGTGAAGATAGAACCGCTATGATGTAGAATTGTAGATATATTGCTAATATACCTACCTATAAAATATAAGAGCTATAAATAAAACCCTCTAGAAAGTATTATTATAATACGAAACAACTTTTATAGAATTAACTAAAGTTAAAGCCTAACACGTATTGCATTGCGACACGCGTGCGCCAACTAAATAATAAGTTCCATAATATTTGAAACCTTCACATTATTTTTCAACACTTAACAACAACTGTACAAAGTTTCACGTTCAACTCAATCTACATGTGAACGTACGTTAGTTACCTACCTAACGAAAAGACTGACACCATTAATCACTTAAGAAGTGCAAATAAAAGCACTGCACAAAGTTGTGTCACACTCTACAGTTAAGCGGTATTATAGCCTAACTAGCTGATACCCGCGACTTTGTCCGCGTGGATTGAGGTTTTTTGGTTCCCGCGGGAGCTAATTCGGAAACTTAAAGAAGTTTCCGAGGTAAAAAGTAGCCTATGACCAGACTATAATCTATCTCTGTGCCAAATTTCATCCAGATCCGTTTAGCCGTTCTGGCGTAATTGAGTTACAAACATCAACTTGAGGTTTTTGATTCCCGCGGGAACTCTTTAATATTCCGGGATAAACAGTAGCGATGTGTTATTCCAGACTATAATCTATCTCTGTGCCAAATTTCATCCAGACCCGTTCATCCGTTTTGGCGTGATCGAGTAACAAACATCCATCCATCCAAATTTTGGCATTTATAACATTTTATGGGCCAAAATAGCGCTCTTGTGGATTCTATGATGACGTGTATTCTTTACATTTCATCATTGAACTCTACATGAAAATTCCAAAGAATATGAGACAAAAAAGGCAATTAATTAGAAGGCCTGCCCGTGAGGCATGGCAGCAGTAAAAAAATTTGACCAACATTCGATTCTGTCAGTGATCTACATCTCCGTTATCAATTCGGTTAAATAGATTTTTTCTTTTTTCTCACTCGTATTACGTGTTGATGTAGATAGACATTTTTTAGTATGTCTGCATACCACACCCAATAAACATGGCGAATTAATCAAAGTATTAGATAGTATAAAAAGACTATAATGTTTTGGTCTTCTACAAACCAAAGAAACCGGTCAAGTAAGAGTCAGACTCGCCGACCGAAAGTTCTGTAGCTTGAAAGGAGACATACAAATAATTATTTTTTAAATTAATCTCCAAAACTAAGTAGTTTGTAATTCGGAAATAGGCAAATGTTAAAAAGCTTTGCTGGTTAAATACTTTGTTTTATATTTTTTCCTGTTTGCATAAACTTCCATCGACTATCAACGGGGAGGGGGTGGATTTGTGAAGTATTTATCATAATAATATGTCAAAAACTATGAAGGTTTAAAATAAATCTATTTTAGAGTGTAAAAATAAAGCCCTTTTATTAAGATATCTCACTTGATCTTGTAATTTCTCACTTGCAAGTTGAGCAAACAATATTTATAGCTAGGTAACAATTTCAAGTCTATATAGCATAAGTATTTACTTACATTAGATTAGTATTTACTTATAATATACAAGTGTGTCAGAAAGAACTCAAAAGGATACAGTCGTACCATAAAGGTTCCATTTTAACCATTTTTATACGGAACCCTGAAAACAGTTACACATTAACAAACTACATACTATCCATTACCTCAAGTACGCAATCGGCATTGAGGTAAATCCATTGAACTGGACAAAGGAGTCAACATTATCAAAAAAGCGCTTCTACACCTTGAAGTCAAGTGAAGGTATTTCCTCGAAATATCTTTAGGTAGGTATACAGCGGTGGACTCATACAGACTGATGGTCTCGAATGGTTTTTTTAAAATAAATCATAACTCTGATTAAATTTAATAATTACAACAAGTAGGTATCCAGCTGGGCCTGGGTGATAGAAATCCGGTTTCATAGTTAAATGTAATCACAACGAGTTTTCATTGTTTAAGCCACGTTTCCCGTAACGAGTTTCTTATTCTAGTGTTGAACAGCTTAGCGAGAAGTTATTGCAGGAATTTTTCGCACGCTTCATAATGACAGTGAGGATTTTTGAAGTATTTTTTTATATATATAGGCTAGCGCTTGGCTGCAATCAGACTTACTTGCAAGTGGTGGTGCAGCCTATGGTGGAGCGCGCTTGCCTAGAAGATGCCTATTCACTCTTGATTTGAAGGTAGGAATAGGAATTATATTAAAAGAGGAGGGGATAAACCGAAGTAGTCCAAACTGAAGTCGGGGAAACCAAGTATTTAAGTATACAATTGATAAAATATTCTGTCAAAACACTTTTTTGGACAAATAATAATTTACATCACATCCATACTTAATATTATAAATGCGATAGGGTGACTGTCTGTATATCTGTTTGTAAACCCTTTCATGGCCCATAAGAAGTTTGGCGGATTTTGACGAAATTTCGTAGAGACAGGTTGCATCTCGGGGACGGAAATAAGCTACTTTTTAGACTGAAAAATCGAATCTTTTTAGAAGAAAAAAGACACAGTCACCTCTGATTGGTGGTCACTCTCTCATAATCAGCTAAAATACATTATTCAGGAAAAAACACCACATTTAAGTCAATCACAAAAATTAAGATTTTAGTTTTAATGATTTTTGATGCAGCTTTTCCGTAATCACGCGTTGTAGTTATATGATACTAGCATAATATAATAGGGAAGTTACTAGTTATTAATCGCAAGGTTGACACAAACAAAGTCTTTGTCCTGATCATATTCGATGTATTGAATGCAACCGGTCAACCTTATTCGTAGCATTGGTCACGCGCAATGGTTAAGGCTTTATAAACATTATGATTTATAAAATAATAAACATATTAATCCGTATTCTGTATCCGCGTTTGAGAAGAACGATACCGTTTGCAAGGACTTGAGCTTTGATTACATTAAGATGCGTGACATGGTCGATGTGTTTATATTGGTTTGAATATAATATCCGTTATGAAATAAATTGCTAAATTATATAACACAAAGTAAAAAAAACAATACGTGGTTACGGTTACCAAATTTATAGAATAATACAAAATTTTAAAAAAAACCTTATCGTCACGTTTATACTGCAACTGTTAAATCTTATCAGAATCGTAATATTATGTGTTCGAATATGCTGAAACAAGTGCGTTTTCTTTAAAATCGTATCTACTATAATACATCTGTGCATGGAATGTGGCATTTTTGACACTTAATCCTCTTTACTGCAATACATCTACAAATTATGCTTGTAAATCAAAACCTGTCTGAACGTAGAAATGCGGCGTGTCGATTATGATACCTACCGAGACAAACTGTCAACTGCAAAGAATTTGGGTGCGGCATCACGCCTTAGTCGAACACAATTGAATTTATATCTATATGCATTTACATATTTACCAACATCCAACCCAGAGCACAGTTGGGTCGGCTGCCAACGTTTTCTGACGCCTGTAGATTCGCCGGCTAGTTTGCCCGACTCAACCGCCGACTGGGCGTTGGTTTATGCGTAGATGCTTTATAATGAGTGTCGACAGGAATTATAATTAAGATGGACGATAAAAATAAGTAGGGATTATGGGGTATTGTGTTATTAGAAACTAGTGATTTAGAGATTATGGCGAAATTGAATGAGCTCAGTACCGGAAGGATTTTAATTCTTCTACGAAGATCAGTCAGTTCAGAGTTTAGTCTCAGATCTCAGTATCATTTTATAAGTATTTTGATAAAAACCATCTATAGCTTGTAACTGGTAAACTAGCTACGTTGCTACTTATCTTGATGATTAGCTTTTCGACCACGGAAGAAGGTTGGGAAGTAGACACACAGGTTTTGTAGCATGCATTCCATGTAGTTAACAAAGGCCTTCGGGCTATTGACTCTTTTAGAAAGGCTTCACATAAAGACAAAGAAACTTTTAGCTTTTCGCTAAATTACAAAAAAGTGTAAAAAAAAGGATATTTACCACTCCGGATAAATTATATCCTTCCATCCTATATCGACATTCGACATGAAACCAAGTGTATCTTCAAAATTTTTTGATTGGTAAAGTTATTATTCCCGACATAGCACGTTACATGTTCGCTAGTAGCGATAAGTGAACGAAAGTGTTTCGCAATCGATCTGATATCTTAAAAACAACTGTAATGGACGTGAGACTAGCTTTCGATTCGTTAATAAGCCGGCGTGCTTTATGTAAGCTGAACGAACAACTTTTACTTGACAATGAACTACTGTACCTTTAATGATGGTTGACCCCGGTCGAACGGTGGCTAAGGGCTGCCAAGGCTGTAGCTTATCAAAGACTTTGTTTCAGTCAAAATGAGTGTTTGTTATTATGAGTATGTATACTTGGTTGTTACCTTGTTTGATTATTATAGGTAGCTACCTATAAACATCTCTCTCTCTCTTTGCGTCGTTATTCCTTACTAATGAGGGTCGTGACCCCTTTCCATTACTCACATAATAGTAGGACTATTGAACCTTAAATTTTCGCCCTGTACCGATACCGATTAGCAATCCTTTTTTATTGTTTACAATTTAGCGCTTGAATAAGTCCATCAGGCGGATTGTAGTCAAGCGCAAACATGTTGATGATAAAAAACAACAACAAATCGTCAACATTTCCTTAATTTTTTTGTAGAGATCTGTTAGAGAAAATACTTCCTCCCGTACGGGGTCAAGGATCCTAAATCATGGATTTGTTCGTCCAAGATTTGTGCTATTGTTTGTTATTGTGATAGATTAGGTATCAAACAAGTTGGTTCTTGGAGATGTTTCTTGAAGGAGAGTAATCTTTTTAGTGTTATTTGGGTTGCATGTTAATTATCTGTCCATGTTAATTAGCCTGACCATAATAATATATTGGCGTAGCTAGTTGGCTAGTTGACTGTTATATTAGCTTATGTTAGTAACAAAACAAAATAAGAAATTCAATTCACGCCCGTGTCAGAGACCCCTTCTTGCCATATTCGCATGTGACTTGCACCGTTACTTCCGCGCCAGCCGGATGTAAGGCGAAATGTGAACGGACCACTACGAAAGCGTTTATCATATCAATAGTTGTGTAATGCACGATTGGCTGATGAGTCTTACGCCATACCTACCTACGTCTGGCTGCAAGCTTGTTCTATGTTTATTATTTTATTTTGCTGTGAATCTTAAAAGCTTTGTGTTATAAGCCAAAGTTAAATCTCAATGGTTTTCTACAATCCGCAGATACTTATCTGCGGTTATCCGTTTGTTTTGAACTGATTGATTCAACTACCCTCAAGCTATATTCCTTGACATGACGGTGTTAATATAGCACTAGATCGCTGTATCCATTAACTTGTAACTTCTAGTTAAGAAGGTGGTTTTCGGGTTTCTTAAGCGATTTTTCAATAGGTAACCAAATTTCGCTTGAGAAACACAAAAATGGAAACTATGACTCCCTTTTTATTATTACTGATTCTAATGCCGATCGTTTAATTACAGGTCTCGATTATGAACTCTTTCATATTTATAATTTATCTTCAGTACAACGTCCTGTAGAACAAACACCATTCCACGTTAAAATAAACCTCGACTACACTAAGAAAACTTTTTTTACACACTAAACTACGACTACACTTTTTTTTTTGGTGTAAAAAATTGCAAAATTATTAGCTTTACTTAGTGTATAAATTAAAACGATGTTTATAAACATTCGCCTGTTTAACTAATTTAACAATACTTTGCCTAATATGTAAATTGTTACCTTTGAACGCGTTACGTTTCGGTCCAATGGAGTGGGCAAAATTGCTTTAGCGCCACAAAAAGTGGTTTTATATTCCTTTTGTCAGTAATGAAGTAATAGGATGTTTCTATGTGTTGCGGTCTGCATTAGTTTGCAGCTTTTTATTTTGATTTCATACTTTGGCTCATTCGATTCATACTTTGAATATGGAGATGAAGATACTGCATCAGGCGTAAAAAATCCTGCCACATAATGATAATGGCGCTATTTATATTAAGACATAAAGTTTATACATACTTGAACAATTATTTACAAACTTGTGCACTATATAGCTATCTATGTTGGAATTGGCTGCCGTAGCCAAAATTCTAGAAGAAGAATAGGAATTGTCCTGGACTCCTGGTCTTTTAAGTGACATAATATAAATGCTACTAACCAAATCGATTACTGGAAGTCCATCGTATTATTATGCCAAGAAAATCACCACCAATACGATGATGGTTACAACTCCTGAGTACCTATTCTGTGCTATTACGACGCAGAGAAAGGGACAAATAAATATCCAAACTGTGTTTTTTCTAAATTGTAATATTATTCTATACAATGAACTAATTACGCAAAAAGCTCTCGGTTCTCAAGGTGAAAGGTGTTAACAGTTTCATATTATATGGGCTGAAAATTTACGATGCTTTGTTGCACATAATACTTTGAAAGAAAATATTTTAGACGAATGTTGCATAATTGTTATCTGAGGTAATTTGATTTTTGCTTTCTATTTGCTTAAAGTGTGTGCATTGAAGTCGCAAGTTATTAGATTCTTCATATTATTTGCTGGTACTTTACTTTGCTTCATACTGGACTATTTAAAGCACTTACATACTTAACTCGTTACTTATTTCTTTGTTAGTTAAAAGATGCAATTTGTACAAAAAAATTTTAAAAAATAGAGAAGGTAAATAATTTTTTTACTTTCTCCATGTTTTTCATGGCGATGATGCTAATTAGGTATTTTTGAAAATCTCTCGTGGCAAATTTTGATTAGTCTATGACCTATGTTTGTCTCGGGACGCAAAATATTTATATTCCAAAATTTGTCTAAATGTGCCGTAAAAAGGTAACAGACGGGCAGCCACACTCATGTTTATAATTAGTATATTTTTATCCTTTAACAAATTGTTATTTTTTAATCTAATTTTTAGATTGATTTCGTTCTTATCTTGTAATTTTAGCATTATACAAGCCTAAATTGAAAAATAAATGAATGAATGAAAGTATGGAATCATTTTTCATTTGTATCGCTACAATTTTTTTAAATGATACCGTCAATTTACTGTACGCAACTAAGTACCTATCTGTGTTTCTCACATGGTGATTAATAAATAGGTATGCGTTACTGTAATAATAAATTGTCGTATCCACATATATAATTCCGCATTTCGTAATTAACAACATACACCTGCGCATTGAATGTCAAACGAGTTTTGAAAAATCCAGCTAATTGTTAAGTATGCTGTTTCGTTTTGCAATACGCGTTTGATTAATAATAGAAAATATTTGATCTAACTCAAGCAATTTCGGAAGTGTGGTCGCAAAATCGAACATTGCTACGCGGGGTCTTATCTTAAGAATTTCGCTTGTCGATCGTTTACCTATTGCTTGAGGATCCACACGAAATTGCTGTAGTCATTACTCAGGTCTAATTACCTACTTCAAATAGATACGTCTACGCACAGATTGAAGAAAATTCGGATGTGTGCAATGTCGAGTAGCCAAAAAGTAGGTATATATATATGTATCGGTTGACAGTCTACATCTCTACTCAAAAGATAAAACATTATAAAATTCCTTCTTCACATCCTTACGTACCTATTTATACTATAGTGATGGATTTCACAAGATCAACTGAACTGTAATCTCACGCAGATGCATAAAACAAACACGCTCTACTGAATACCTACCCCTGGTACCTCTCTTCGATTAGCGGATAAAATAATCAGCTACCTACATTCTCGAATGTCACTGGCACGAGACTGTGGGTGCCGACTGCCGGCTGCCGACCCTGAAAGCCCGCCTGTAGGCATAAATTTATAAGCTTAATCATAGGTTAGGTAACACTTTACTACTTATTCACGGATAAAAATAAACGTTGGCACTTAATTAATACAAAAGAGAATTACAAAGATTAATTCGTGAGTAACGAATTACAACGGCCTATTCACGTACCTAACGAATAAAATATAGGTACTTACTCGAAGAACTTCGAAAAAAACTCATGATTGAGACGGCTGAAGGCAAAATAATAGTATGGGCCAAGTACATATTATTAAGCGTCCAAAATAGTTTCTTACTTTTTATCGAAGTCACTAGTGTTAGATTCGGTGACATTAATATTACATTAATGACATGACAAATTTATTTTTGCTTTTTTTAAATTGTGATAATTTCTACAAATTGTGAAGGTGGAAAATATTAGGAGAAAAAAAATCTCCAATAAACTGTAAATAATATCAACAAATATTTTACCGTAATTGGTTTTAATCGGTTAAACCTCGTTTCCGAACCTTGACCAAATAGCCAAATACGTGAGCTCGTTTGTTAACACGTTGCCAAGCATGGGAGCAATTTAGTCGTGAGTTACTCGTGCCTTCACATTTTGCAACCCACGGTTAGATTACTTATTAACTATCATTTAATTTTTACTTTATAAATAAAATAGTGGTTTTACTATTATGGGTATAATAGAGTTAAATCTATCTGATTCTAGGTAACTAGATAACTAGCAATTCAAGTAGTAAGTAGTAGATATAAATGGATTTTTTGTCTTCATAAAGATACCTTAATTTATTGATTTCAGTGGTAATAACAATTTTTGTTGAAATAATGAGTGCTTAGGTAACGGACCTGTTGAGTTTTCTCAAAAGTAACTTTATTTCCAAGTTAGTTAAAACACGTCATGCCCTTGGATTTATCAGTTGCATAATTCAATCTGCTATGCGGGCTTTTCGAAAAAACTCTGTAAGCTTCAAGGTACGAGTATATTGTCTCACCGTTGAACTACAATGAAATTTATTTATTTGTGATGAATCTGCGATGATACAAGATGTTCATAATTAAAATTATTAAAACCGCATATTCCGTCAGTTAACCGTACAATTACTTACCTACAAACTTCTTTGAGTTACATTTTTATTAATTACTTACTATATTTTAAAGTTTAAACTATTATTGGTTTGTTGGTTTGTCCTTCAATCACGCCGACGTGATTTTTGGCATGGAGATAGTTGAAGACCTGGAGTGTGACATAGGCACATACTTTTTATCCCGGAAAATTAAGGAGTTCCCGTGGGAATCAAAAAAACTTAAACCACGCGGACGAAGTCGCGGGCATCAGCTAGTTCATTATACTTATAAATATATCACCTGTTGTAACTCACTAGTTTTGTCGGGGCCCTTATTCATGAGCCTGTTCGCGTGACACGGCAGCTGATGGATGACGATGATGACGGATTTGAAACTAGTCGGCATTTTCCGACAAAACTTTTGACGACCTCCCTGGCGCAGTGTTGAGCGCTGTTGTCTTAACGTGGGAGGGGTTCAATTCCCTGCAAGGTCATTTTGGAAATTTCAATTGTCAATTTTCTCTGGTCTGGTCTGGTGGTAGGCTTCGACCGTGGCTAGTTACCACCCTACCGGCAAAGACGTACCTACCGCCAAGCGATTTAGCGTTCCGGTACGATGCCGTTACAAACCGACTAGAGGTATGGGATTAATATAACTGCCATACCCCTAACAGGCTAGCCCGCTACCATCTTAGACTGCATCGTCACTTACCATCGTCGTCAAGGGCTAACCTGTAGTAGAATAAAATAAAAATAAACTAGTGAGTTAACACCAATATATTTATAGTTATAACTTACTATATTGACAATCTCAGTTGTTTACCTGCAGAAAATATTTACGTATTTGTAATAAATAAAAGATTCAAACTGCTTATAACAAAGACATTTATAATATTATAATACTGTAACTACGCGTAAACCCAATAAAAAAATATGTAGGTACAAAATTAATTATTTATGCCCAAATCAGTTAAATTGAAAATTATAGGGCTTATCATACGCTTTAAATTTACTTTTTGATAGTTTTTTTTGCATTAGTTTATATAAATTGTTTCCTTGTTACATTCGGAAACATTAAATTTTCTTAAATTCATTTTGCTAATTTGTAATGTTTAATTACATTCCGTATCTTATGAACAGTTACTAGTTAGACAGTAATTATAGTATACCTACCTAAATGGTTGCTTTATTTTATAATATATGATTTACGTAAAAATTATATAAGTAGATAAAATAGACGATGACGAAATGCCGATGATGATGATGAAATACTAAGTATTTTCGATTCCCGCGGGAACTCCTTAGTTTTCAAGGATAAAAAGTAGCCTATGTCCTTCCCCGGGACCAAGCAAAGATCAAAATCGGTGAAACAGGTGGTCCGTGAAAGCGTAGCAAACAGACAGACAGACGGACAGACAGACACACTTTCGCATTTATAATATTATATATGGATTCTATAGAATTCAAATCAAATAGAGAGCAAATTCAATTTACTAATGACACAAAACAATCATAAATTTATTCAACAAGTCTTAAGTATTAACTAAAACTCTTATTTAGGAGTATTATTTTAAACGTTAAAGGACTAATTTTACCTCGGCTTCCTGCAGTGAAGCTTATCTTCGATTATCTTAATAACCACAGCGTCCAACGAACTGGTGATATGATTAGCTTTATCAGTAAGAAAAATACTCTTTAGGGATAGAAAAATACTTTTACACTTTCATATTTTACATTTAAGTTTTAAGGTCCTCGTGGTCATTAACGTCAGCCATAGGCGTCTTTTAACTGTGTCGTTAGTATGAATTTCCACGTGTCTGATTGGCCCGGCTGTAACCAGCGGTTTCCTGCGACTTGTTTGATGACGTTGAAGTAGACACCCTACATGTGTTCCTAGCGATTCCATGAATTATTTCGAATTTTAAATACATAGCGCAACACTCGTAAAACTTCGCCAGAGACTTAAAACCAAGGGTCAAATTTTTTATTGAAAATACAAGAGCTTTAGAAATTATAAAAGTTAGCTTAGGATATTTTTTTTTTTGAAGCAATAAACCATAGAATTTCACACTAACTAAGCTCAATAAAGCTTTGTAAGTTATTACGGTTGAGACAAAGAGGTCCAAATTCTGACAAGCCGCTTGAAAAGGGCGAGGTACGTAATTGACGGGGTTTTTTTTGCGGCATTTCTTTCGTGGACAAGCGTCAAGACAAAAACTTTAAGATACCAGATGTGGCACAAAATTGGCGCGAAACATGCTAAAGCGGGAACGTGACCATGCGTTCGACTATTGGCTAACACATTGACGCGTCATTGTTTGACGAATCATGTTTGAGCATTTGATTGTGGCGGAAATTTGTGTTTTGCAGTGGGAGAAAGGAGCCAATGGAGGGAGAGAGAAGGGAGATCTTTGGCTCGAGGCGTGCGGAACGACACTTCGATTCTAAGGCTCCGAGAGAGCAGTCACCTATATATAGTCTAGTAATAGTTTTGATATAGTGTTAATCTTAGTTTTGTAATATAAAAATTACATTCTGATCTTGTATCTCCGAGTGGGCGGTCAACTAGCCAATAGTCTAGAAGTAGTTTTGACATAGCGTTAATCTTAGCTTTGTGTAATATAAATAATATAAAATTGTTTAAACTTCAAGGTATAAGGCTAGGTAAAGTGTTTTAGTGACAGACGCCGAGTTGCTGTTATTATTGGTAATGTACTCAATTTGTTTTCTTAAGGTGTTATAAACGAGGCTCACAGTAAATTCTAGTAATTTAAATCATTTAATAAAGTACTTATTTATTAGAAGTGAAGTCAAAATGGATCCGGACACTAGTTTGGATATCATGTATGAAATGACGGGGAAAAATAGAGGAAGTACATGGTCAACCATTGACATTATTACATTAATAATGAAAATTATGGGTATTGCATTTCTACTTATAATGTTGTATAAAAGAACCAAAGTAGGAGCCAGATTATATAAAATAATCACATGTTGTTGCATCCAAAATACCTCCGGATCAGATATAGAATCGGAACCGATAAACTGAATTAATCAAATTAAAAGTATTGTCACGAAGAGAGAAGTAACTACGTGAGTTGCGGGTGTCGGTCGATAGGGGGCGCTGCGGGTGCGCCGGTGTGACAACACGTGGCACCGCAGCGCGCCTTTTAGGTTATGACGTGACAATAAAAGAAATGGGATGAACAGAATTAGGACTGCGTAGGCACTTACCCAAACTTACCTACGCAATAATTGCTTCGGATAGATTCAGCCGTCGGGCATCGAACCTTTGGAGTCGAGGACCGTTCGGCAGCACAGGTGGCGCGCCTCGCGCCCAGTGGCAGCTTACAATAGGGTTATTGGCGAATGGGGAACATTTCAATGAGGACAAACGAGTTACTTACTCGCACGATAATTAAATTTAATCAGTGAATGTTACACAGGAGAGAGATAAGACTTAAGATCAAGTTATAGGTACTTTCGCACTTACAATCCATTTTCTTTACAATACCACTTAGTCCTACGCTCGAAGAAATTCGAAGAGTAGACCCGTGGAGTGGGCGGCAGCGGCCATGGCCGGCTGCTAACCCTCAGCGAGCGCGCCCAATGCGCGCGGCAGGATACCAGGAGAATAGTTCGTAAATTCGCGCATCACGAAGTTTCGCGGGCACTTTCACTTATTTGAAATTACGGCACATTTGTGCTTTTCACTGATTGCACTACTTATTTAGTAAGTACATTAATAAAGATAATATAACAAGAACAAATCACGCGTATACGGTGACCGTCCTACAAAATGGCGGAACGTTCCATAGCAAAACTCGGTCCGGAGACACGAGGCAAAAATATATGTCACTAGAGAGTGAGAAAAAAATCAAAGGAAAGGTAACGAGTCATGCCCCCATTGTTATGGGGCCTGACAAAGGCTGGGTTAGGTACTGAGACCTCCCATTTTAAAAAGAAATACCGCGGTCCCGCATGGCGGTTCACACACGGTAAAATTCACATCTCCCGGGCCTTGAAGAGACCACGGGCTGGCGCGGGCAGACGCTCGAAAGTTCAGGGGGTGACTCCCTCGACGCACGGGCCGCTTGCCGTGGCCCTCTCGCGTCGGAATGTCGCAACACGCGCGACAAACAATAGGTGATGATAAGGATAGCCATATGGGCTTCCTACATGGAGTGAGTGAGACAGCGCGGCTTCGCATTCATCGCTGTCGGCCAATGCTAAAATCGCACTTCTTATACAGAAACTATGCGTTCAGTAATATTGAAATTTGACTAAAAAGTAAATTTAATCTATAATACTACAATACCCCCTTTTTTGGGTAGGAGACAACCCAGTTGTCTCCACAGCCGTTTCAACCCGAGAAAAAAAATACCTATTATCTATGCTTATACCTAAATTGTGTTGAAACTATTAAACTCTAGTTGAAACTTTTAATCTTTAGTGTTAGTTTAGTGTTAGTATTATAAAATATTTAAATTAGCCTAATTCGCTTTCGTATTGTGTCCTAATACAGTTTTGTTGCGCAAAAAATTTTGAACCTCATCTATTATTTACTTGCATACATCACGCTTTCGACCTGTTCTTAGACTATACCAGCTGGTGTAAATTATTTGGTTAATATTAAAGTTATGTTAGTTTCTACTTGGCTATGTTTGCTTAATGTGTATGTAACTATCCTAGTATTAATCCTAACATTTTGTTTTATTTATATAGAAAAATAGTTATAGTTATTTGATGCTTAACTATAACCTGTATCTATACTGTACTGGTTTGGCACTGTTCCTGAAATTTGGAACGTTGCCTTTTATGTTCGTTGAGTCGTGGTATGTTTTGTAGACTAATATTTAATCTAAAAAAGGAAACTTAAATTTTAAGTTTCATATGCCCTTAACAATAGTTAAGTGTTAAATGTGACTGTCTCTTGGACTATTTCAAAGTATGAATGTCATCATTAATACATTTCAATAGGAGATGAACGAAGTTCAGTGTCTAAACCGATGTATTTAAAAAATCACCGTCTCCTAGACTATAAATTTAATCTATAATTGATTATGTCTCACTGTATATAGTAAGAACCATGAATTAACTATACCTATTTGTTAGGTTGTGTTTCATTTCAATTATTTTTTGAGGTACTACTTGTGTCTTTATATACTCTGTATATGAGTGTAAATAACAAAAAACTATGCCATGTGCGGGCAAAAGGGGCTATGCATGGAGTCCCTTGGCTTCGCAACTTAGTGCACGGTATATCGTCCTACGGTCCTACATGCATAGCGTCTACTAGACTATTTACTAGTTGGACCTTGGTAGGTAATGACATTATGATAACATAATGTTTGGGGAAAGCAAGAAAATTCCTTATAATATAAGGTCAAGAAGAATAAAAAAATTCTTCAAAAAGAATGTGTAGTGTCTACCATCGCAGAGCAATCTACTTCATGTTTATCAATGTTCGATCATAACATGTAATAAAATAAAATAACAAAGTATTTATATGGTCGGTCTCCTTTATTTTTGGAGTTGCAACCTTATTTGGACATTCTCCTTTCAGTGAGGAAAATTCAAAAACTTAATATGTATCAAATCATAATATAAATGTGTATTATGTAAGGTGTAGACCTTGTATAGTAATGTGAGTATATAATAGTAATTTACTTTGAAGTAATACTACTTATAAATTTAATTTCTTAATAATCTTTGTCTTACCAAATCTGGAAGCGAGCTTCGCTAAAAAGAAGCTCGTTGCGTTAGATTGGACAAGGTTCTTTCATACTAAATCATTCACATACTGTGAATATTCACATTCAAAAATTGTTAATCCTTACATTCAAAAACTGGTTGATGAGTCGTGGGGTTAATTACCGAAGTACGGGTTGTTCCGAGTGTGGAGTACGTCAACTGAATTGAAGCGACGAACTCGTTAACAAGAGAAGCTGTGCCCATATTGGCTTCGGAATTCGTATTTCCTTCATATGTTTAAATTAATTTTTTTTTAATAAATTTAATCGAATCGTATCAATTATATGCGTAAAGTCTGGGGAAAGAGGTCGTAATATTGTTATAAAGTGAAATGTTCTTGTTTCACAAGTTATACTTATAACTAAACACACTTAAAACTAGGACTTATAACTAAACTCACTTAAAACTATGTTGTTTACATCTAACTAATCATAACACTATGTGAATTCTATGCGTTATTAGGATTCCGCATTTTCCTTGCTTGTATAACAAGACAACTGTAAAATAGTTGTTATTGAAAGTTGTTTATGTTGTTGATTGACAATTACTACTAAGTACTTACTTGCGAATGCGTATCCTTGCCTGTTCGTCCAACAATTTCGACAGGATTGCTGTAGAAATCACATATACACTTTAAATTATTAAGTTATAAACAGTTTGTATACTCCGATTTATATTCATAAGTTATTATTTATTTGTTCTAAAAAATAGACAAGATATAAGAATAGCGTACAAGTCTAGTATAAATAAAGTAACGCTAGCAGTATTGCTACGTACTGTTGACAATAATAACAAAGAAATATGTCAAAAGACAATTAATAACTGACAGACGTACAAGAGTGTCAGTTTTGACGTATTTCAGAATGACAAGTTCTAAATTTGAAATGTGTCAGAACAATTATTGAAAGAACTATGACTTTGACATTTAATTAGTTCCACATTCTACCATTCACTGAGTGCGAGGGCGACACCTGCACCATTGACTCGGGCGCCATTATTGTCACGAAGAGAAAAGTAACTACGTGACGTATGGCGAAAAAATGAAAAAGAGGTTAAATGTGGAACATTTCAATGAGTATAAATGACAAAGCGCGATAATTAATTTTAGTTATTGATATGTTATACTAAAGAGAGATAAGACTTAAGATCAAGTTATAGGTACTTTCGCACTTACAATCCATTTTCTTTACAATACCACTTAGTCCTACGCTCGAAGAAATTCGAAGAGTAGACCCGTGGAGTGGGCGGCAGCGGCCATGGCCGGCTGCTAACCCTCAGCGAGCGCGCCCAATGCGCGCGGCAGGATACCAGGAGAATAGTTCGTAAATTCGCGCATCACGAAGTTTCGCGGGCACTTTCACTTATTTGAAATTACGGCACATTTGTGCTTTTCACTGATTGCACTACTTATTTAGTAAGTACATTAATAAAGATAATATAACAAGAACAAATCACGCGTATACGGTGACCGTCCTACAAAATGGCGGAACGTTCCATAGCAAAACTCGGTCCGGAGACACGAGGCAAAAATATATGTCACTAGAGAGTGAGAAAAAAATCAAAGGAAAGGTAACGAGTCATGCCCCCATTGTTATGGGGCCTGACAAAGGCTGGGTTAGGTACTGAGACCTCCCATTTTAAAAAGAAATACCGCGGTCCCGCATGGCGGTTCACACACGGTAAAATTCACATCTCCCGGGCCTTGAAGAGACCACGGGCTGGCGCGGGCAGACGCTCGAAAGTTCAGGGGGTGACTCCCTCGACGCACGGGCCGCTTGCCGTGGCCCTCTCGCGTCGGAATGTCGCAACACGCGCGACAAACAATAGGTGATGATAAGGATAGCCATATGGGCTTCCTACATGGAGTGAGTGAGACAGCGCGGCTTCGCATTCATCGCTGTCGGCCAATGCTAAAATCGCACTTCTTATACAGAAACTATGCGTTCAGTAATATTGAAATTTGACTAAAAAGTAAATTTAATCTATAATACTACAGTATATAGCCGTGAGCCTTGTCGACACATTGTAAATATAATTTAATGTCTAAATTTATGTGTGTGTCTTAACGCTTTTTTTTTATTGAACTGATGATTCATAAATGTGTACGTGTGTGTATATAGTAAAGTATAAGGTGTATTTTAGGTTAAATGGTCGTAAGGGTTTTTATCTTGGATTTCTCTTTTCCCTTACAAATTAGTATGGCCTAGGAACGAGAAATTCCACCGAAGTAAACGATTGCACAAACACTCGAATTCGGTGTAAATAATTTAAACCTGTGTCTCTTTTCTTATTATCACTCAGTGTCGAGTAATACAAATTAAAGTAAAAATTTTGGGAAAATAAAAGTAAATTATACTCATAACCACTCCTTTTATTATACAGTTAAGTTTACCTTACAGATTTATTATTGGAAGTTTATTTTGGTCTAAACTTTAATTATGGTTTATATCATAATATATTACATTAATGACTTGTGTTAAAGATTATGGATAACACTCCAATAATGAATTTCATCCCACATGTCCAAGTTACAGTCACGATTCTAAATACTATAGAAATTAACTAGGTTAATTTTATAGGTCATCGCAATTAATTTAGGTCTACAGGATAATTTCATAGTTCGAGCCTATGAACAGATTTTGTTGTAAACAAAAATCCATTCACTACTTTTTATACAATAGAACAGATAACGGCTCCTCAGAAAGTTTTCAAATGAGATAAGACGACCTAATGCAGTCTAAGAGGTTCCGACTTACACAAATTTGGCATAAGGGTTAAAATAGATCTAAATTATATACATAAGATATTTGCGAGAAATAGGGAACAATAGGTTTTATTAATATAGGTATATAGCATCCGAACGAGAAGGCGGTCTACAGCGACGAGAGCGAGAGTGAAAGCGAAACGAGCGGGGCATACGCAAAACAAAAGAGTCAGGCTACAACTATTGTTTCGGAAGCAGGGACGTACTCGCAGAGTGTGGAGCACTTTTGGTTGATTGGGGAACCAAATCAATCTTGATAACATGTTTGACAGTGATTGACAATATAGTCAAAGTAATCGGCTACATGGCTGCGTGGTGACAAGTTGGCAGCAATGGTTCAGCACACCATACACACACTCCTCTCGCAGATCGACCTCCGACCATGAATTGGCCAATTCATAAAACTTACTATATGAAATGATAAATAAATAAAAGTCCATGGACCAGGGGCGGGCTAATATGCCCATAAAAGATAGTACCAGCCGCTAGCGGATGTGGGAATAAATTCGCTTCTCAGCGCAATAAAGGAGGTTGACTGCTGCCCCAAATAACAATGATTAAGGGCCTCGTGCAGGCGTAGGGACCATTCCCCGTGCTCGGTTACCATTGGTCAGCTAAGATGCCTTTTTAAAGGAAATACATGTAACAGCAACCACTCAATCCGGCCCTGATTTGCAAACTCGAATTATATACTTGTTACTAAACTGTAATTTAAACATCTCTAAGATAGACTTCGCGCTAAGGTATCAATAAAGAATACTATGATTCAGGCGGATTGATTAGGTCTGCCTTACAATGTTCACCCAGCGTACTGTGCTAAGTACCAGTTTTACTGGTAAATCATAACCAACAAATACGACGACCGGATACCTAAAGTGCTACTAACTCTGCAGTGCTATTTTCCGTTTCTAAGTTTATAGAATTTTTTTTCTCTTTTTCACATATACAAGCCACGATATTTAACTAGCCAAGACGATCACGCCGGTGCCATCACAGAATTTTGGTGCCGTGACCAGGATCTATGTCCTGTGTCACAGATCTGTGACCATGTAGGTCACAGAATTTTGTTGCCGAGCGACCAGGGGTCTATGTACGTATTCGAAATAACGGTATGACTAGATCTATATTAGAAAAAAATATATAAACACAACGTAGGAATCGTGACTGAAAAAGGGAGAAAAAAAAATTTTTTTTATATATACATAAAATAAATAAAGAAAGGGTTAAGACACACTGTGCATGTTATTGTATAAGAGATGTGTTTTTCTTTATAGGAATAGCCGAGATGAGCAGTATATCTTATAAATGTAAAATTTACAGGGATCGTCGGGAGATTGATCGCAGTGACCGAGATACTAATCTTGCCTTATATCTTAGATTTATTTTCTTGAATTTAAGAATTCATAAAATCAGTATATACTCCTAAGTTCAAACATCTGGTGTCAGTATTGCATTGGTTTTACATTATTACAATAACAAACTGTCTGACGAGTTCACGAAAGTCGCGCAAGTAAAACGAGTGATTTAGCATTTAACGGGAATTTAGCGAAAAATAGCAAATAGAGAGGTTTAAGTCGAACTAGAGACGATGCCAGCAGGTAGAAAGGGCCGTAGTGCGAAGCAGGTAGCGGAGAACGGACCCGAGGCGAGCGTTGTAGGTACGAGCGAGCAAACAGTGACCGTAGGGAAAGCGACATTAGAGTTGATTTTACAAAAAATCAGTGATTTCGAGAAGAAATTACAAAATTTGGGTTCGAGTCCCAGTACGATATTGAATGAAAGGGCAAGTGTCACGTCACACGATACGGTTAGCGTGGTACGAGGTGAAGGTGATGAAAGCGAAAGGCAGGGATCTAGTGTAGAGTCTACGAGTTCTAGTGTAGCGTCTTCCGAGACTCGGAACATTTATGTGGTACAACCATCGGTTAGCAAACCAAATTTTGATGGAAAACCCTTCACCAACCCTATTGCATTTTTAAAACGATTAAAGAAGTATATAAGGGCTGTAAATGGAACGGATCGCGAGATTGATATAGCGCTAGGATGTATATCGGGACACGCGCGTAAGGTTATGGAGTTGTACTCAAAGGATTGGGTTACGTTCGCAGATTTCGAGGCTGACTTTAGGCGAAACTACTGGACCGAACAGATTCAGGAATCTGTGAGATATAGGTTGATAAATGCAATTTATACGAGCGATTCAGGAATGACTATGTCTGAGCACTTTGCCGAACAAGCCGAATCAATGCAGTCTTTGACTATTGCGTTTAGCGAGCGAGATTTAGTAAATTCTATTATGCGACACTATGCGATAGATATACAGCGATTATGGTTTACTAGAACTGAGGAAGTTAGCATCATGAATGGAGCGAAATTCCTAAGGAGCCTAGAACAAAACATTGTCGAGAAACAAAAGGGAGTCGCGGGAGGTATTGTAGGTAGTGGATTCAGGGGACGGAGGTACAATGAGTCGCGGGTGGCGCGTCCCATTGTTGCAACAATTTCAACTAACAATTGGGCTAGTAGAGGTAATTCGACAAGGGGACGAGGTTATCGTCGAGGTAGATTAGGTTATAGAGCGAATTTTAATAGACCTACATTATCCGAAACTGAAAGAGTCAGACCAGCTATTACTTTTGTAAAGGAGGGCGAAAGCTCTAATTCATCGAAACATGTGGGGGAGGGAAATTCAAAAAACTAAATTTCCCCACACAAGTAAGGTCCGATAGCTTAGTGTTGTGTAGAACGGGGAATAAAGATATATCGGGACATGAAAGAATAGGCTTGGCTTATAAGATCCTAACGAACAATGGATGGAAACCGGGACAAGCTTTAGGGGCCGGCGGAAATGGAATTAAGCGAACGTTGAAAGGCGGAATGAACAACGGTGGTTATAATTTCCAGTCAGAAATTGATAGCATAGGGATCTTATTGGAAAATCAGTTTAGTAACATATTAGAATGCGACGAGATAGATAACGCATGTAAGGGTTGTTTGAAGCGAGGTTTAGACGTGTGTACAATGTTTCACGAACTCGATGAGACGGTCGATGTAGACATTGACTATTCTTTGCCTAAATTACCAGAAGTATGTGTGAGATTGTACGGTAGAAACATGAGTGCGCTTATCGATACGGGAAGTCAGATTAGCGGAATAACTAGGGAGTTGTATGACTCGATCGTAAAGGAAAACATAATTTTACCAGAGATCGCGATCCCAGCAATTCAGATACAGGGAGCATTTGGTTCACGGAGTGAGAGTACGAATCGGTTAGTACTGATAGAGTTTCAGTTAGGTAGTACTTTAGTTGAAGCACCTGTATTGGTTATGCGACGGTTACCCAGGTCATTAATACTAGGGTATGATTGGTTAGAGCGAGTAAAAGGAGTAGTTAACTGCGGTAGCGAGCGAACCTTGACGATCGAACACCTAGGTGTTAGATCTTGCGTAAGATTAAATTCGGAATGTAAGATAGAAAGGCTTGGGGGAGTGGCAAACGCCACCACAATTAATTTAATATTAAACCAAAATATTAGTTCGATAGAACTTGGCTTATCGAGAATAGGAACGGACGGTGAAGTTCAAACAGACTATCACTTAGATGATTCGTGTTTAAGTAGTGAACAAAAGAAACTGTTACTGCCTGTGTTAGACAAGCATCGTGAGGTATTTACGGACAAATTAGGGCTAACTAGCAGATACGAGCACATTATTGAGTTGGTAGACGAAACTCCTTTTGTAAAGCACAGCTATCCGGTACCTTTGGCGTATAGGGAACAGGTAAAGAAGGAATTGGAGGAATTAGAGAGGTTGGGTGTGATAAGACAGGAGGCAACACCTTACTGTAGTCCACTCACATTTACGAAAAAGCGGGATGGGTCAATAAGACTCTTATTAGACGCGCGCGAACTTAATAAGAAAATGATAGGTGATGCAGGTTCACCACCACTCACATCTGAGATTTTACAATCTTTTCATGGAGTGAATTATATCAGCTTGATTGATTTGTATAATGCTTATTTCCAAATACCTTTGCATCGGGATTCTAGGAAATATACAGGGTTCTCTTTTATGGGGAGAACTTATATCTATTGTGTGCTGCCTCAGGGATTAAAAACGTCTGTGGCAGGATTTTCAAGGGCAATGGATATTATACTAAAAGAAGTGCGTGAGTTTTGCGTGAATTATCTAGATGACATTGTCATATTCACTACAGGGGACATAGAACTACATTTAGCACATTTAGACCAGGTACTAGACAGATTAGAGACCGCAGGATTGACAGGTAGGCTAGGAAAGTGTCGATTTTTATGCCTAGAGGTGAAGTTGTTAGGGCACATAGTGAATACAAACGGGGTACGGATGGATCCAGAACGAGTAGAGGCCATATTGGATTTTCCCATACCTCGAACAATAAAACAATTACGGGGATTTTTGGGATTAATAAATTATTTCAGAAGATTTATTTCGAAATATAGCGAAGAGGTTAGACCGCTCTACGACCTATTAAAACAAAATAACAAATGGTCATGGACGGAAGAAATAAACGATTGTTTCGAGAAAGTCAAGAAATTATTCTTAGACACAATACTTCTCGTACATCCAAATCCGAAAGAGATTTATTATCTGCAAACTGATAGCAGTAATCTTGGAGTTTCGGGATATGTTTATCAATTGAACGAAGTAGGGGAAGAGTGTATAATAGGATTTTGTAGTAAGTCATTGTCGGAGGCAGAGCGTAAATGGACGGTTACAGAACAGGAACTGTGGGCAATCATCTTTAGTTTGTCGAAGTTTGAAACTTATTTGAGAGGAGCACGGTTAGTGATTAGGACAGATCATAAGAGTTTGACATTCTTACAAACATGTAAATTACTGAGCGCACGAATGATACGTTGGGTGCATTACATGGGTCAATTCGACTATACAGTAGAACATGTGAAGGGTAAATCAAATACAGTTGCGGATGTATTATCCCGGCACATAAAAGGGACCACCGATGTATTGACAAATAAGGCGACGGGGCCTGAGATGAATTTATTCAAAACGACGTTGGGACGAGTGGTACAGGCGAGATGGGGAGAGATAAGTAGTTATCAAGGGCGTGATAAGGTTGTTAGCGAAATAATTAGGCGTATGGAAATAACAGGTACACCAGAATCAAGGTATTATGCGACAAAGGAAGGGATTCTATATAGGACGGATAAAATTGGAGATAGATTAAGACTATATGTCCCCGAGGACTTACAAAGAGATTTAATTATTAGCATACATGAAGAGGTAGGACATTTCGGACGTTACAAGGTATATGCTTTGATGAAGGATCGTTACTATTTCCCAAATATGTCTCGTAAAATAGGTCGAATTGTAAGAGCTTGCGAATTATGTCAGAAGTCAAAACATGCGTTAGAAACACATACGGGACCGATTAAAACAGTAATAGCAAAAGAAATAGGAGAACGAGTCTTCTGTGACATATATGGACCTTTGCCAGCGGGACGGTTTGGGTACAAATATGTATTCGTGATACAGGACACCTATAGTAAGCTAATTAGGTTATATCCATTACGACAGGCGAGCGGAAAAGCTACGTTAACATGTGTGAAAAAGTTCCATAAACAGGTTGAAGTTAGGACATTATGCTCGGACAGAGGCGCGAATTTTACTTCAAAGGTCTTCGAGGCAGGCATTCACCAGTTAGGTATTGTACTAACACACACGTCTGTTAGGAACCCACGACCAAATTCAACGGAGAGGGTAAATAAAGAACTAGGTAGGTTATTCAGAACGTACTGTGACAAGTCACATCAATCTTGGGTAGATTTGTTACCGGACATAGAAGATTGTTATAATCAGGTTATACACACTACAACTGGTTATTCACCTAACGAAATAGTTTGGGGAAAGCGGACCCTACTATCGACCGATTTTGATAAAGGTAAAACAAACGGGACCGGTTTACAACGGGAGTCGTTAGAGCAGATTAGGGAGCAAGCAAGGTTGAACATAATAAAGGCGGCAGAGAATAGGGAGTTTCATTATAACAAAAATCACAAGATAATACAGTTTGAAATAGGCGACTTAGTGAAATTGAAGACTTTTGCAAAGTCGGATGCCGACAAAAAGTTAACAAAGAAATTCATGCGACTTTATGAGGGGCCTTACATAATAGGAGCAGTGCCGTACAATAATGTATACACCTTAATTGATGTTCAAACTGATAAGGTTAGAGGAAATTACAATGCCATTCATCTGTTTCGGTATTACGGAAACACATAAGGGAATAGGTTTCTACTAGGGATTAGTGTTAACAAAAGGAAATGAGTGAAGTTACCGGTCTCATTAAGAACAATAGAGAGGCCAGGCTAAGCGAACAAAGAGGGATGCGAATTAAATAGGCTATCGCGATGTTCAGAATATAATAGATGAGCGGGAAGGATTTAGAACTAGCGGAAAAGTATAGAGGAGAAATAGATTTCCAAACGACTAGTATAGAAACTAAGGCATAGGAATACTAGGTGTATTAAAAATCTATTTGGGGGAGTGTGAAGTAGACACCCTACATGTGTTCCTAGCGATTCCATGAATTATTTCGAATTTTAAATACATAGCGCAACACTCGTAAAACTTCGCCAGAGACTTAAAACCAAGGGTCAAATTTTTTATTGAAAATACAAGAGCTTTAGAAATTATAAAAGTTAGCTTAGGATATTTTTTTTTTTGAAGCAATAAACCATAGAATTTCACACTAACTAAGCTCAATAAAGCTTTGTAAGTTATTACGGTTGAGACAAAGAGGTCCAAATTCTGACAAGCCGCTTGAAAAGGGCGAGGTACGTAATTGACGGGGTTTTTTTTGCGGCATTTCTTTCGTGGACAAGCGTCAAGACAAAAACTTTAAGATACCAGATGTGGCACAAAATTGGCGCGAAACATGCTAAAGCGGGAACGTGACCATGCGTTCGACTATTGGCTAACACATTGACGCGTCATTGTTTGACGAATCATGTTTGAGCATTTGATTGTGGCGGAAATTTGTGTTTTGCAGTGGGAGAAAGGAGCCAATGGAGGGAGAGAGAAGGGAGATCTTTGGCTCGAGGCGTGCGGAACGACACTTCGATTCTAAGGCTCCGAGAGAGCAGTCACCTATATATAGTCTAGTAATAGTTTTGATATAGTGTTAATCTTAGTTTTGTAATATAAAAATTACATTCTGATCTTGTATCTCCGAGTGGGCGGTCAACTAGCCAATAGTCTAGAAGTAGTTTTGACATAGCGTTAATCTTAGCTTTGTGTAATATAAATAATATAAAATTGTTTAAACTTCAAGGTATAAGGCTAGGTAAAGTGTTTTAGTGACAGACGCCGAGTTGCTGTTATTATTGGTAATGTACTCAATTTGTTTTCTTAAGGTGTTATAAACGAGGCTCACAGTAAATTCTAGTAATTTAAATCATTTAATAAAGTACTTATTTATTAGAAGTGAAGTCAAAATGGATCCGGACACTAGTTTGGATATCATGTATGAAATGACGGGGAAAAATAGAGGAAGTACATGGTCAACCATTGACATTATTACATTAATAATGAAAATTATGGGTATTGCATTTCTACTTATAATGTTGTATAAAAGAACCAAAGTAGGAGCCAGATTATATAAAATAATCACATGTTGTTGCATCCAAAATACCTCCGGATCAGATATAGAATCGGAACCGATAAACTGAATTAATCAAATTAAAAGTATATAGCCGTGAGCCTTGTCGACACATTGTAAATATAATTTAATGTCTAAATTTATGTGTGTGTCTTAACGCTTTTTTTTTATTGAACTGATGATTCATAAATGTGTACGTGTGTGTATATAGTAAAGTATAAGGTGTATTTTAGGTTAAATGGTCGTAAGGGTTTTTATCTTGGATTTCTCTTTTCCCTTACAAATTAGTATGGCCTAGGAACGAGAAATTCCACCGAAGTAAACGATTGCACAAACACTCGAATTCGGTGTAAATAATTTAAACCTGTGTCTCTTTTCTTATTATCACTCAGTGTCGAGTAATACAAATTAAAGTAAAAATTTTGGGAAAATAAAAGTAAATTATACTCATAACCACTCCTTTTATTATACAGTTAAGTTTACCTTACAGATTTATTATTGGAAGTTTATTTTGGTCTAAACTTTAATTATGGTTTATATCATAATATATTACATTAATGACTTGTGTTAAAGATTATGGATAACACTCCAATAATGAATTTCATCCCACATGTCCAAGTTACAGTCACGATTCTAAATACTATAGAAATTAACTAGGTTAATTTTATAGGTCATCGCAATTAATTTAGGTCTACAGGATAATTTCATAGTTCGAGCCTATGAACAGATTTTGTTGTAAACAAAAATCCATTCACTACTTTTTATACAATAGAACAGATAACGGCTCCTCAGAAAGTTTTCAAATGAGATAAGACGACCTAATGCAGTCTAAGAGGTTCCGACTTACACAAATTTGGCATAAGGGTTAAAATAGATCTAAATTATATACATAAGATATTTGCGAGAAATAGGGAACAATAGGTTTTATTAATATAGGTATATAGCATCCGAACGAGAAGGCGGTCTACAGCGACGAGAGCGAGAGTGAAAGCGAAACGAGCGGGGCATACGCAAAACAAAAGAGTCAGGCTACAACTATTGTTTCGGAAGCAGGGACGTACTCGCAGAGTGTGGAGCACTTTTGGTTGATTGGGGAACCAAATCAATCTTGATAACATGTTTGACAGTGATTGACAATATAGTCAAAGTAATCGGCTACATGGCTGCGTGGTGACAAGTTGGCAGCAATGGTTCAGCACACCATACACACACTCCTCTCGCAGATCGACCTCCGACCATGAATTGGCCAATTCATAAAACTTACTATATGAAATGATAAATAAATAAAAGTCCATGGACCAGGGGCGGGCTAATATGCCCATAAAAGATAGTACCAGCCGCTAGCGGATGTGGGAATAAATTCGCTTCTCAGCGCAATAAAGGAGGTTGACTGCTGCCCCAAATAACAATGATTAAGGGCCTCGTGCAGGCGTAGGGACCATTCCCCGTGCTCGGTTACCATTGGTCAGCTAAGATGCCTTTTTAAAGGAAATACATGTAACAGCAACCACTCAATCCGGCCCTGATTTGCAAACTCGAATTATATACTTGTTACTAAACTGTAATTTAAACATCTCTAAGATAGACTTCGCGCTAAGGTATCAATAAAGAATACTATGATTCAGGCGGATTGATTAGGTCTGCCTTACAATGTTCACCCAGCGTACTGTGCTAAGTACCAGTTTTACTGGTAAATCATAACCAACAAATACGACGACCGGATACCTAAAGTGCTACTAACTCTGCAGTGCTATTTTCCGTTTCTAAGTTTATAGAATTTTTTTTCTCTTTTTCACATATACAAGCCACGATATTTAACTAGCCAAGACGATCACGCCGGTGCCATCACAACGTCTGTCCATCTATTCTAATAGATACCGTTTACCATTCCAACACCTTGTGCCTTGGGGCCCCAAGTTCTAAAGTATATTTAAAAAATTGGCAGTCATGGGGACTTGCGATAAAAGTGATTTTTTTTTCCTAATTATTAAAACGAAATATTTCAAATATAAACCTAAGAACTAAGAAATTAAAGTTTAATTACGAATGTACTATATTTATATTTAAGACCTCTTGTCTTCGTAACAAAGCGAGGTGTCGGTCTCCTTTCCACAGCACTTAATACTAAGCCTTGGCTAATATAAACCTTAATACTAAGCCATTAAAGTTTAATTACGAATGTACTTAAGACCTTTTGTCTTAAGAAGAACGGCGTCCGTCTCGCGGTCGGTATCGCGTATTCTACATTTTTACCCCCTACCCAAAAGGACTCAATACGCCTAAAGAAGTTTTCACATCAATAGTAATTAATCACTGCCCTAATATGTGTGTCGTGTGATAGCGGATGACATAGATACAACAGGTGGGTAGCCCAAAAGATAAATAATGTTGTCATCCGCTGTCGGTGGAAGTGAAGCCTTAGTTTCCGCTCAATCAGTTTCATGTTCGAAAAGATATGACCGTTCATTTTTCGGTCAGTGAACTCTGTAGATTTCGGTGCAGATTTTCATCTGAGTTCACAATTTTTTTTTCCCAACAATAATAGAAGTGGAAAGTTTATTCCATGTTGCTTTTATTTTGTGCACCATTGAATGTATTTAAAAAAGTACTTAAAAAACCTGGGTCTTTTATGTTCTCTCTCAGTCTGTTTTATTTATCTAAATATTAAATCAACGTTAATTTATCTTATGTATAGAATTTATTTATACCATAAAAGATATACAGAGTTAAAACTATAATATAGTGAAATGAAATATCGCCTTTCTCGGTTTTTTGACTATCCAAGTTTTCTATAAACTCTACTGTTGATTCACGGTGTGATCGATGCCTAACCTTTAGAACTGAATCTAGCTACAATTTGCCAGAAGATGCTAACTATGGAATTTAAAACGCAAAGACTGAGCTAGAAGGTTTATTATCCTGTAGTTTTGCTGTAGTAAAAGTTAGTTTTGCTAGCGTCTTCTTTGATTGGGTAATACTGAGAACAATGAGGCTGCGTTAGCGAAATACTTGGTTTTATTTCATGTCTGGACTTAAATGTTCGTAATTATTTATTGATTGCGCTTTAATGATTTGGTTTTTTTATTTTATTTTGCAACTTTGATCTCTGCAATTTGAGAAAATAGGTTTTTAAGCCCATTTTAGTGAAGTTTTACTTAATTACTTACAATGTTATTCAAGAATTTAACTAACTCGTTTGTTTCTTTCACGGAATAGATAAAGGGGTTTCTTTTATATTTAGTTTTCATGTCCAGGTACTATTAAAATTCAATTCTGTTACAATTTTAAAATCACAAAATTTTTGGAATGCGAATTGTTTTTAGTAATAGGTATATTATGCAAATCAATCGATTGGTGGTTCGCTGGATTCAAGTTAAGGTAAAAACAAATTATAACACATTTTTTCCTTTCAATAGTTTCACTACTATTTGTAAGGCTGTGTCAAGGTCCTGCGTAAGTTTCGGTTCAACCTAAAAACTGTGACTACTTTTTGCTACTAGACGCTTTTTAATGTTCAAGAAACATAATATATATATATATATATATATATATATATATATATATATATTATGTTTCTTGAACATAATATATATATATATATATATAAACATAACATATCATATCAGTTTAATTACATTCAGGCAGATTACTTTCCACTGAACTTCAAAATTAATCAAATGAGTAACGTATGTTGATTTCAATTTTTGTAGTCGTTCGGGTTTTGTACATTTTGCGTTTTGAACAGGAAGTAAAAGTGGAACAATTTGACTTAGTAAAAAGCTCTGTTGTATTTAGTATAATTAAAGTAGTTAAGCACCTATGACAATTTGTGAGGAATAATTACTTTCACTGAATTTACATACCTAGTTTACTGAGTATCATTATTTCTTTCCGGTATTAAATTCGTCAACTTTCTGTATCGTTACAGGAAGACAACATATCTACAAATAGGTATACCGACAATGTAGTTAAAAATTATATGTACTTACCAAAGTTTTATAAAAAATAAAGTTTGTGAATAAATGAGGTATATTGATCAGCTTATCGAAAGACAGCTGGTAAGAACCACTTTCTTAGGATTACTTAAAAATTTTGTCAACCTATCCCAATTAATTAATTGTTAATATAAAATCAATAGTTGTACAAGCCCAGACCATGGTACCAAATATTACATTGTAAAATGCAAGTAGTATTACAAACTTGTAAATTGTTGCAAATTAGATAGAAGTTTAGAAAGTACATTCAAATCACTTTATGTAAGCTGTTGAGGCGAGAGAGCTAGAACAAATATCAGAAGCATTATGGAGAATGATTAGGTTATACAATCAATCAACATGATAATATGATAATATGTCTGACTGATATGTCTGTTGTTGTGATGTATTATTTACGCACGATCCCCTCTAATGATAAATGGTGAATAAGTAGAGATGCCATACGGAATTCGTTAACTTGTAAAAGGCCGACCGCCATTATCGTACAAAACACTAGGCACTTTGTCTCACTTTGACTATCGGTTGATGATGACGAAGATCTATTACGATTCTCCTCAGATATGGCTTTTCTTCACAAGCACACAGGTCGCTATAGTAGCTACTGTAACTGCGTTTTATTAGTGCCAAATGTCAAAAATATAGATAGGTAATAGCTATTACTTGTACAATCATTAAGATATGCTGCACCAGTTTCTCTATCAAGTCTCGTGTGCTTAAGACAAATAAACGAGTATACTATAGTAATACAACTCGATCCCAATTACATAGTGTTATGATATTAACGTACTCTGGCAGCAAAGAAAATGAGCTGCTTCAGGCCTCGTATTAATTTGTTAATAGGCGTGTAAACCGGTGTTAGTGTAGAATTTACGCGAAATGGCTAAGTAATGTACCACCATTATGTAAATAGCATGTGATTACTCAGGCTATCTTGGTATGATCTACATGAAGTAACAATTAAAGAACCATTACATAGGTGAAGGATAAAACGTTAACATCTTTGTTTCGACTAGTTTAATATATTGTTTACATAAGAACCAAATTTTTTTTGGTGATCTATCATCTCTGAATAAGAAGAAGAAGTATTAAGTAGGTAAGTAATAGGTAATATCTTAAAAATCTCATAATAGTTACACACAGATTACCCAGCTAGTTAATAATTATCACATACGTTTACTCTAGTAAGACAGTGTATCGAAAAAGCTTTTATCTACCTGTTATGACGCTTGCCCAAAAAATACAGGCCCCTAAGCCTTCGGAATCGTTGTTTGGGAATAGAACATTTGCAAATGAAAACAAATAAAGGTACCAACTCCAAACTAAGTACTAAATATTGCATCTTCTTTCTTTCAAAGCCCTCCAAACTTACAATTTACCTTTTTAAAAATTCACACCAAACATATTTATGGCATCATTTTCTCAAGAATCCACGTGCATCTGCCAGTCATTATTATTATCTAACTCATCTAATCAGCTATGCACGAGAATCGAGAGTGAAACTATTCTATTAACAGTACTTTTACCCACAGATTGCAAGCTCGACTAGTATCTCGCCGATGACCATTTACGTCCACTATTACTGCTTATGGATGTATGTTGTGTACGGCTTTATGCTAATATGCAATTAAGAAATAACGAACTTTTTGCTTGCCGCATAATCTAACAGAAATTATTTACTACGTAGTATAGTTCATTAGGCAGAATTAAGTGACCTTCACTACTTATAAGATGATTATATCAATTTTTTGTACTTATTTTAATCTGCCTTTACATACCTGCAGTAAAGGACTACCTTAAACTATGTATATTTTATGGTGCCAAAATATAAATGAAAAAGAAGGACAGGCTTACAGATAATAAGCCAATTATTTTCTCAAACTTCTTTATAATCTCCTAAACTTCGTACCTACGTACTTAGTTAATATGTACCCAGCCATTTTGTAGCCATTCTTTACATAAGTACTATATTCGAGGAGAGATTTAAAAATGGTGTAATAAAGTGAACGAGCTATTTCAAAATAATGTGTTTTCGTTTACAGTGCGTAATATTATGTTTGTTTTGCTCAATTCGAATTTCGAAGTAGTTAAGTAGGTAATTGACGGCTATTACAAGTATGTCTGCAAATACGTGAAAAGCACGATCTACACGATTGCTTCTGCTAATGCATACCTACTTATCGAACTTGATTTTGGGAGTTATGTCAAGAAACATATTTTTGTATGTTACATATTATAGACTTAATAAACACTGTTTAAAAAAACTTATTTATGTTAACAAAGGTAGTGTACCTAACTGGTTTTCCATATTTTGTCTTATAGGAACAAGTCCTACAGACTTCAACGAAAGCTGTCGCTTCTTCATATGGGTTTAACAGTGCACTGCCGTTTACTTTCTGATGTCCTGGTATCCAGCTACTCTGTTGCCTATAAACTTGATTTGCTCCTATTATAAAGCTTGTTCATAATTAATGTTGCTCGTCAAGCCCAATCGACATTTAATAGAAACAAAGATAAGATAAGATATCCAAGACAATAAACGTATCGTCTTGGATATCTTCCCATATCTAACTAGGAACAAAACGGAAAATGTATGCACCTCAGTTGTTATGCACCACTATGATTAAGATTAGTATATGTAGCCTTCGTTTCCAAAGTTTAACGTATGCAACCCATTTTATAAACGTAACCTTAACGTTACTTTTAGTTAATGTGTAGGTATTTCTCGACATAACTAAGTGAATTATTGAGTACTTTTGTATCTGTCATGCAACTGGATTTAATAATTGTTAAAAGGTGTTGAGTGTTGATGAAAGTCCAATTATAAATTATGGCCGCTTCAAAGCGTGCGAATTTTTCTATAGTTCGCTTACTTTCTTTGGGTGTCCTCCTTTGATAACATGGCTTGGTCAAC
Source organism: Erebia aethiops (assembly GCA_923060345.2). Classification (NCBI taxonomy): domain Eukaryota; kingdom Metazoa; phylum Arthropoda; class Insecta; order Lepidoptera; family Nymphalidae; genus Erebia; species Erebia aethiops. The sequence goes on along the minus strand of OV281084.1, from coordinate 25,330,649 downwards.
CAACGGTTTTACCTAGTTTTTCGGCTTAAAGTAGAAGAATATTTTTTTATTCCATCGGCCTGTTAGGGTGTATTATTTAAATATAATATTCTAACCTCGTTAAAACGTCTTTGTTTATTTAATTACCGAAAAAATTGTGTAAAATATAACGGAGTGTCTTTTTAACAAGATACAAAAAATATCAGACTGATTTCACAAAACCAAAAGTTTTGGCTGTTCGATCGCAAATATTTTGACACCTCGAGGTCATGGTCTTTTGAATACATATTATAGCTTGACGAATCATTTTGAGCCGTGAAATAAGCCATTTTTATGAAATTAATAGTGGGCACACGTCGTCCTATCCTGAAGCAGAACCCGATTGCAGCGCCCTCTAAAGGGTCCAATTGTGAATATAAACCATCCCGCGACCAACGAACACAGAACATCAAAATCGGATCAGCCGTTCTGAAGTGATACGCTTACATACGTTCGGCAATTGTATATTGTAATTGTATACAATCTATATTTATAATTTATATGCTTAATCGGTTGGGTATTTTCTTTGGATATTTAGCTATTGAAAGTTAAGACTCATGCATGCTACCGCACCTATGGAATATTATTACGTGTTATTGAAATTAATTGGTAAATATTTCCACGGTTCACCTTAAACTAGGTATATTGTGCGATTATGTAAGAAAATCGTAATTAGTTACGTCTGTCAAACGGCTACAGTCCTAATAAGCCGTTTGGAGACGTATGCGTCGGAGCTGACACACACAATTTTTTTTAAATTTATATTTTAGTTTTTAGTTAAGTTAATTTTACTGTTATGAAAGAATTTAATGTTATTTAGATATTATTGTTCATTTAAAAAAAAAATAGATGATATATATATAATTTATTTCCGATATCATTGCATGTTTTAAATAATAATAATATGCAAATTAAATGGATTACGATTATTATTGAATATATATTCGTTCGTGGCAATCAATGTTTAAATTAAAATTATATAACTAATGAAGGCCGCGTGGTGCTTTTCAATTAAATAATTTGACGTAATATTGTGCGGACTGCGGTGATGCAGTAAATGCAACACGAGAGTTTGTTATATAAAAAACCAAACAGGTTTGCAGGAACTGAACTAGGTCGTGGAGCTTTCCATATACCATAACACATTCAACTTGTATCTGAATATGACTGAAATATTAATATTATAGCAGGTATATTGTTTTTGGGCAGACAGGTGTACCTAAATTATGTGTAATAAAAAATCAAGTCTTGTACCTATATCTGGTTAGGTTAATTTTGGAAACGGTAATATACATATTAGATCGACTAGAGACTAGGCTAATCAGAGGACATTGCCAATCACATTATTATAAATGTCAAAGTGTATTTGTTAGTTGGTTGGTCCTTCAATCAAGCTTCCTCCTCCTTCCGTCCTTCAAGCAAGACATGTATCATAATATTATTATAACTTTTCTCTTTAGGGGCGTATGCATTATACATCAGAATATTTTTTGTTTTACGATCACTTGCAGCGGAATTTCCATAAATTAAATTGCATAATGCTTAGCTTTTTATACTGGAAGGAATCCAGTTCCACAGGCACTCCCTGCACTTTCCCTTCAAGACGTGCCTTGAGACATACGCATTCATTTCCGAGTGCATTGACTGTAGTATGCCAGCTTTGGGTACCCACCTCCTGCGTTAACCATCTACGGCTATGGAAACCATTAAGCGGATTCCTTTTTCTGTGGAAAACATAGTGATCAAACTAGCATTTTGTTTTGATAAATTTGAAACGAAGAAGCATGATCTTAAAGTGTTAAATTATGATGATAACTTCATCAATTTAATAATATAAAGGGTAATCTTATCAGTCGGATTTTGCATTCCATGTTGTGCTTAGTGCGTCCGTACTTCACAGCAATTGATGGTAACTCGATGTTAAGAAATGTTGGAGCATGCAAATTTGGATGTAAATATTCTGAATTAGAGTAAATACATACAATCTACATTAAGAAAACGTTTATGGACCCATATTAAACTTGGTCAGAATTTTTCAGAAATGTTCAGAAGTTGAACTATCGGTGGACATGGCGACGCTGCTCTGACGACCACGGATAAGACTGGCATAATAACAATTCTCTAATCTCTGTCAACATATTCTGGGGTGAAGATAATGATAATTATCACCTTTTAGCTACTAAAGGCAATATCACGGAAGGAATAAAAGCGAAAGCTGCGAAGAGTGAAGTTGTTCAAACATGTCGCGGTCTTACCTCAGTCGGAGATGCAAGAACATAAATATTTCCACTTTATATCTGTTTACCGATTATTACATTGACATGTTATGTAAAACGGTTGAGCATGCACATACATGATGAAAATTGTGTAATATTCCTAGTTTACTTTTAGCTCTTATCGTTTTTTCGTTAAAAAAACGTGTGGTGTCGTGGTACACCAGTTGGAACGAAGCTCCTTATTACATAAATATTAATTTCAAGTTCTAGTCGGGGTAAAAAGAAAATAATAATTAAGTATATTATTATGATTTTAAAAGTGAAAACTTCTTTAGCCGCGTTGAGCACTTTTTGGTAGGGTGTAAAAATGTGGATCCGCGGCGTTATCGACATGCATGTCGCTGACATGCTCGCGTTGTTACGAAGACAAAATGTCTTAAATATAAATATACTACATTCGAAATTAAACTTTAATGCTTTATTGTTAAGGTTTAATTTCGAATAAACTATACATAAAAATCTTACTCCACGCATTTTCGTTACGGACGTTTTTTGCCGGCTAGGGTACCCCTCCGCATCGTCCCATAAGGAATTTCGTTTCAATAAAATTCATGTAAAATTAACCAATGGTACCTACTAAGCAAAATGGTTTCGAATGTGTAAAATAATGTTACCGTTTGAAATACTTGAGAGCATTAATCAATAGCACCAAAGAAGACGCAGAAAATTCGAACATTGATTTAATTTTTTAATCAGTTTCAACGGCTGAAAATTTAAACAAAGTTTCATTAAAATTATGCAAGACAAATACCCGAACAGTAGCAAAACACGCAAAAAATATTTAAGTAAAAAACTGCCTTGAAACCTATTGTGCATTGCAAATGGCGGCATAACAAAACAGTGGGGATGATTTTCCTACGCACGCCGCGTGACAATAAAATTGCTTGTGAATGTCCTTGACCGTTCAAGGTTGTTTAGAACCAGTGACTATGAAGCGGGTATAGGTAGTAGTAGTAGGTACTCATCAAATTCCATACCAATATTATAAAATAGGTGATGCCCGAGACTTCGTCAAGGTACTTTATGTGACGACATAATTTTTAAACTTACTCTACAAGTGTGAACATTGGCCAGTTAAACTAGAGTACTACACTTAGATACTATACTGAACAACAACAACTACAAAACTATGAGTCACTCATAGTTTTGTAGTTGTTGTTGTTGTTCAGAATCAGAATTTCTTTATTGATTAATGCACATTTCACTACAGGTAAACTCTCCAGTTTCTCAACATTAGTGGTTCCTCTTATAAAAACTAGAAAACCTGTAGGATTGTATTTAATAAATTTTCATTATGCGACAATTCTTGATTAGCTTTATACAGAAAATCGTAAATACTTTGTTAAAGTAACTTTTTATGATTAAATAACATTTTTTACCAAAATCGTGATCTTTTAATTTTGTCTCAACACTATTAGTAAGTTTTTCATCTTTTATTGCTACAGATTTAGACCTTTGTAGTCATGTTTGGTCAATCAGTTTTTTCGTAGGTAATACCTTCATATTTTTTATTGGTCTCGTAAGGTTATTTTCAATTATTCGAAGCGTTCATTCATAGAGCATTACAAAAATGCATTCGTCCATAGTAATGATAATTATAATTATTACTTATATTAAAAAAAGTGGTTACGGTTGATTCTCTAAAATCAACGAGTGTGAATAATCAAACTCCTCAAGCTCCTGGCCTTGATGACTCTGCAAGGGCAAGATCATCGGCGACCGGAACAGATTCAGCGTAATGACAGCTCAGAAAACTAGTTTCAGTTCCTACCGATGCTTGTAAAATAGAATTAAATGCGGATTTTATGATTATTATTCTGTCAACGCAAATAGTGGGGTATTTTGTCTATTGGATATGTTCGGAACGGAAAATAATTTAAATAATGATGTTTGATTGTGATTTCATTGCTGCAACATAAGCAGAACCAGATTTTGTTGGTAGGTATCATATTTTAACGTTAGAATTTGTTTTTTATTGTTAAGTTGAATTTCTGTAGAAACTATAATACTGATGATCATACGTACTTCAGCAAGTGAAGTTCGGAGAAAATTATTAGAGTAGATTCTATAGACGCAATAATATAATGTTCACAAATAACCTATAGTGTAACTTACTTATTATTAACTTAAATCCTTTTTATAACAAAGTAAATACCAATTACGCAGAGACAATAAATTTTAGGGATTAAAAAGTTTAGTATCATAAGCCGGCTTTTATGTATTCTTAGATCATTCCAGTAATACAGTAGATACATTGGTATTATTCAGTAAGCAGGTAATTTAGGATTTTGATTATAAACCTTTACGAAGGTTTCCTTCATACGAGTACGTTTCAAATTAGTTTACAACATTCGCGTTATATAATTTAAATAAATAAAAAAAAAAACATCTAAGTAAATAAAGTTAGATAAATTTGCACTTCAGTAAAAATTTACTTTACTCATTTTCAATTCATTTTAACTCCTTCATTTAAATTTTTAGCTTATTTTACCTGAATATATATCTGGAGCCAGCTGTAGGTACTATTATCTATTCTGTGGTAAAAAAATTACCACACGACTACTTAACGACTTGATTATGCTAAGCATAATAATATGTAGCATTAGATATACTTAATAGAAAACTACTTACCAAGACAAAAACGGTTAAGTGTTGAGCGCGGCCCAATGGAAGATCACTTTCTGCACTTCACTTAGTCACCAAGTTTCACGCTAGTTTCTCAAAGAACTACAGCGAGTACAGTTTCACAGCCTTAGTAATGGCGTAAACACATTTTGTGAGGACTGGATATTCGATTAGTTATTCGTTAACAGTTAATCGATTAATTGGTGTCAATCGATTGTTCGTTATGTTTGTTTACAGCATAAGTCACGCTCACAGTCACGGATCGCACCTTTGCAAATCTGAAAACAAAGAAAAATTGGTTTGTAATATGATGTCTAAAATAATTGAACTTTAGGAGATGTCACGATAAAGTAGCACTTAATGACATTTGACTCGACTTCTTAATAGTATGGAAGCTGTTTGGTGTATCAAAAACATGTGTAGAGGCATTATATTATTAACAACATCATGATCGAAATACGAATTTAAATAAAAGAGATTGTGTGTGGTGGAATGTAATCAAGATGATCATTAGTTTTGACCAACGCGTATCAACGCGGGTTTTTATAGTCTATTGATCACACTGAAGGATATTTCGTATGAAATAAAAGCAAGGTTGTGATTTACTGAATAAAACGCTAGTGACGTGACCTCAGCGATGTAACATGATCGTGATCGGCTACTTGTGTTCAGATTGTCGATGTCGTCGCAACTCGAAGGATTAGCGCTTTGCCAACAAAGGCACTAACTTATACTGCTAACATGTTGGGCAAACACCTTGTTCTCGTAAGTCTAATGGAAAATCCACACCATTTATCTAAGTTGATATTCGAAATTATAGGTAACTACATCATTTTACAAGAATTTTACCTTTGAAAAAGTGTAAAATTTTAGAAGGTCATTTCAGTAGAAATGTTATTCTTTTTTCAAACTGCTTTTTTTGTCGTTTTTAGTGTTAAAAATATTTGCAAAACAAGTTCATTACTTTTTTTTAAAGCAAATCAACTTTAAATGCACCGTGGAAATATTCCGTGATAAATAAATGGTGACAAAGTTTTGTTCGTGCTTTTTGGTCTTTGTCTTTTTGTGACTTGTTTTGTTAAATTTCTTGATTTTTATTTATAAGTCAACAAACGAGTTATTATTTTAGCTTGAAATACAGTTTATATTAAAAATCTTTAAAATATCGATTTTTATAATATGTAATATTATGATAGAATCATTTGATCATCGCTTTCGTCATACATAACTATCAACATTAAGGTAGATCCTGAATGAAATACTCTTATAATTAATTATTTATTTATCAAATGAATTGAAGGAGAGTTAAGGTATTTAAATTACCTACGCTGTTTTTGCAAGTAGGTATTTTCTAGTCGAGTTCTTACTATAATATTATGAAGCAAAAATCACGTAGTAGACCTACAATCATATAAGTGTGCATTTATATTTTATCTGTGTATGTCTATTATGTTATTTTTAAATCCATTAATACTTGATTGAAGACATAATAATATAATGAAACAATATTTGCTCGCGGCTGCGTGTAACATAGAAACCATGAAAATTAAAAAGAATGTCTGATTTTATATAAGTAAACAGATACTAAGATTTTTTTTTTAAACCTGACCTTTGCAAACTGAAACCTGTAGTGAAAACTCTATGCTCTTATACAATTCAACACTTTGTTGTCGTGATCAAAAGAGGTCAAAACAAACACACAAAAAATAGGTACTCAGATTAAAAAAAAAGAAAAACAATATCTTTTTGCGTCAGGAATTTAACAAGTGTTTGTTTTTGTGATGCATGGAATAATCCAATAGTTTTATAATTAGCTAATTTTTGCCACTTTCAATTATAGGTACTCGCTGTTTTTTTTTCTCTCTGATACTTAGTATAAATCCTTTATATATTTCTTTAATCTGAATCGATGACTTGAAAGTGCTATAAAAACAAATATTATAACAAATTATTACTAAATCCAATGTAAAGGTAAATACGAAATTTGACTTTCCCAAGCTCCATTCGTAACTGGTTACGTAAAACGTAAACGTTCGGTAAGGTGGCATGTGGACTGTGGAAGCCAGTAGGTCACCAATTCAACGAGGTCGCCCGCTAGGCTGTGGTTGACATTTGACTCTATGTTGACTAGTGATCTTCAAGCGTTTAGATCGCGATTTTGTGATTTGACTGCTCATGTATAAATTTTCTCGATGTACGTACTACGTAGGTATCTAGGCTAGCGCTCGTCGACTATCATGCCTTATGGAAAACAGTGCTGATGTCTAGTTAAGAGCCTCTATATTAGTAATACGTGACACAAAACTATAGAGTATACTCTATAGTAGGTATCTGAGCACGAAACATACTTAAAGCACGCGGATGCGACTAAACTAGAAATAATCATACTATAGAAACACCCAATGTAAATTGTAACTTGTGACGAAGTGGTTAAATTAGTGGTTTTTTGTTTAATTATTCTTGTCGCGTTAAAATTTAATTTATAAGGGCCAAATTGCAACAACTCTTAGCATCGGATATCGGCTATTGGATCGCTTTTCGACGTATTTACACCTGTATGGTTACTATAAAGGCATCAGGGCGTTAATCGTTTCGTTGTATCTGCATCGATTGGTGTGCTAAAAAAAAAGCGTATCTATCGGATGTAAGCAAGTAATGCGTTTTTTTTAAACACCAATTGTCAAATTCTGGTATCGGTCATTTTTACAGAATAAAAGCGATACAGCATTTATAGACCAATGCTAGTTTCCAATGTTAGTGTCGAGTTTGTTTTGCCGCTCACGGATTTAATATCAACGCAAATCATTAAAATCAATACGCAGAGTGCTCCATAGGTACTTACTACTTACATACCTATGACATTAATAACCATTAACGTCAATATGCAAATCACAATGATGACGTCATGTTCAATGTGTAATTATTTTGCCACTTTATGTTTTTAGCTGTCCGCTATCATTGTTTGTGTCAAGATTACACGTGTTGACTGCTCGTCAGCTGGCCTTTCTGTATTTACTTTGAGAGCTAACTTAAAGTGTAAATGAACGATTAGGTCTGTTTTCTAAGACCTAGAAGTACAGATAAAGAGAACAGTCTAGACAGCATATTTGTATACAGCCTATCACGGATTGTAATATTATAGTAATGCAGAAGGTGAGTTTTTGATGTTCTGCGTAATAAGTAGCTAACTGTCCATTTTTGGAGACTAGAAGATATTAACAGAATTACCTCTTAATAATCAGTAATTAATGTGCAGTGTTTGATTTAGCTTCCTGTGAAACCCTTAAAAATTACACAGCGATCACTCCAATGGCTAAGGAAACTATCACTCGCGTAGCCGGAGGGTGTGTTCACAGTAAGCTACGACATGCCATAGATGCATGTCGTAGATACCTAGGTACATCGTAATTCTATAATCAGGGATAGGTATATAGCTTCAGGGTCTATCTGAATGAATTATGGCAAAAGTACAAGATTAGCTACCTATATTACAGGAAGGAGGCTTATAATCTTGGAGCCAATTCTGTTTAGTACAATCTCTAAACCAAATCAAAATGACAGCCCTATTTACTATATTGCTGTCCCTTTCATAATACTCCCTACAGAAAGGGGCAGCGCTAGGTTTAGAGCTGTCATTTTAGTTTAGTATAAAGATTGCGCTAAACAGATTTGGCCCCACTGTATACCTATAAAAATATTGTGTACTAAATTGTAATGAAATCTTATAATTTTTAATTATTTATTGGCCGTCTTTTCAACCTAATAAAAGGTGTTTCATAAACGGTTTTGTCTGATATCAAGGAATTCGCACCGCAAAAAATCGCTTTAGCAATCGCTCAATTCATTAGTAAAGTTAATAGTGCTTGCAGTTTAGTGAGCGTTGGCCGAAATAGCTTGTGGGTGCACGCGAAAGTAAGCGGGGACCGGTCGCTCGAAGGCCAACGGGCGAACGCTTTTGTCTAACGCTCTGAATAAGTCATAAGCGATAGCGGTTTTGACGGAACACGGTTGATACACGATAGCAAAATAGCCGAAGGGCATCTGGGCGACCACGGACCAAGAATAGAGTTGTTCGAGGATAATACAAGGAAGTAGGTTATTTATTGAATAAAGAACGTTAACGCAAACGATTTCGGATTGATTTGAAAAAGAAGACAATGATTTTTGAAGTCTTGGAGAATCTGATGGAAACTGGCTGAAACTTAGTATTTACAATTTGGAAAACGAGAGTGGTTTTGAACTTGTTTGGGTTCTTAATTTACAGCGGGTTGGCGCCTTGCGTTCTTTACCGAGTTGCAGGCGTTGGCCTGTTGTTGCACATTGTTTCTGATCAGGATATCAAGGTCTTCCGCTATAGTATGTATCGCTTATAATTTGGACCAACATTGAAGGTGCAGAATGCCGCGGCAAAAACGCATACTGCACCACTCCTACCAACCAAAACAAGCGTATTTTCTGTTTCCTTCTGCCACGTTACATGCCTATATTTCGTTTCTCTCTCGTATTGAAAGTTTTCATTTTATCAAAAGCTGTTAGTAAATAAAACTCAAGGGACCCAACGACCTCTAAGTAACCAATAAAAAGAAACGAAATCCAATGAATGCATAATTTATCATTCGCATTTCGCACCAATATAAATTAGTTTATTTTTCTTTTGACAATGTTTTTCTTAATAAATTATTTATTTATAAACGGGAACAATTTATCTTACTCAAAGAAATGAATTAAGTACTTATTTCTGCAACTGTGATACTTATAACCATCGATATATATGTAGGCACTAGATGGGTCCTTTCATAGAAAAAAATTGGGCGTCCGACCTGTAGAGCGCGCTCCACACCTGTATAACTCTGTCCTTGTCCCCGCTATAATGCTGTCCCGCTTTTCAGACTAGATGGCGTTAGTAAAATAAGTCCACATTCTTTGTTTGACAGGGCCCGTCTATGTAAATTGAGGTCGTTGCTTATAACCAAAAAACCTGGTCTATGTCCGCTACCTAACGTTGTCAAAGGTCTGTATGCCTTCCAGCCATTGATGTAGAATTTTAGTACCAGCGCTTCCTTATTTCAAATTTTTTTATCCATTTGACGTACCAAAATAAAATACTTTTATAGTGCAGTTGGTCAATACGGGAATAGATTATTGAGCCCAAGTAACAATGCGAAGTGATTAAAAAAAGTTAAATAGGTAAATTACGCGTATAAAATAAAACTACTGAAATCACAGCAGTGCAGAAATACAATAGGAATAGAGCAACGTGAAAGGCAAGATTTCTTAATTTAGATCAGTAGTCTAAATTAGGAGTTTTTCTGATTCAATAATATCGTTGCTAGATTACGTTTTTGTTTTATCGATGCAGGAAATTAATTTTAAAGTGTGAGTCACATTCTGTAATGAATGAGCTATATAAGAATTCTTTCAACAAACGTTCCATTTCCAAGAAATTAGTGGAAACATTTGAATGGCCTGCCATCAGAAACCACAAATTAACTTGCATTGACTTGTGTCAAGGCTGTAGGTTGTTAAAATCGACGGTATCATCTTCTGATTTATGTCTAAACCTAAAGAACTACCGATTGAAATGGCCGACAAATTATTCAACGATAGAAAACTTCTCAGTTTTCTATTTTATTGAAAAATATTAGCGAGAACGCCAAAACGGCTGAACGGATCTAGATGAAATTTGGCACATAAATAGTTTATATAGTCTAGAACAACACATTAGGAAACTTTTTATCCCGGAAAATTAAAGAATTCCCGCGGGAACCAAAAAACCTCAATCCACGCGGATGAAGTCGCGGCCATCAGCTAGTATTATTATAAACTGGAGATAAGTCTTGGCTTTAGGTCACCTTATCGTTAAAAAAACCGGGCAAGTGCGAGTCGGACTCGCGCACGAAGGGTTCCGTACCATTATTCATAAATAATTACCTTTGTTAATGAACCGCAAGACTAACTTTGTTTGTAGAGGTTTATTGTTAATATCAAAAAAACTATGCTAGTTAGAGCATTGGCTATAGTTTTCCTGTAAAATATACGTAAATTCCTATTGACCATAATTATTTCAAATTTTTCGATTGGTAAACTCCGGAGACAAGGGGGGGGGGACCGGTATTTTTTTAGACATTTTCCCCGATAAATCAAAAACTATCATAACTAAAAATAATTAAAAATCTGTTTTAGAATATACAAAGTAAACCCTTTCATATGATACCCCACACAGTACAGTTATCTCACTTTTAAATTTCAACCCTCCGATTTTCCCCCCTTTTTAAATAAGAACAAAAATAATTTCCAATTTTTTTTAATTCCAGTGTCTTTGGGCCACTAATATACACAACTATTCCAAATTTCATGTCGATAGCTTCGGTAGTTACTGAAATAATCGAGTGTGACGGACGGACAGACAGACAGACGGAGAAAGTCGCACCATAAGGGTTCCATTTTACCATTTTGGTACGGAACCCTAAAAATAATATTTGTGTCCGTCTAATCGTTATACTTATGCGTTAGCGCATCGGTAATCAGATTAAATTGAAGCTTTGTACAACTGTTTTTGGGACTTGTGGGAAAGTGTCTGTGGGACGTACAACTAAGCAGCTACGCGAGTCACATCGCAATGCATGCCGGGCATTAGCTGGTATTATGTAATAAATAATTTATTATTACCTAATCCTAACGAATTGAAATTGGACTATGACAAATACTTTAACATGTTTCTTTACGCTTCAATATTTGATATGTTCAGTACTTATAATAATTAAGAATGATGCAAGAAGAGATAAATATTTCAATGGAGGCTGTACTCGCAACTCGCAGTTCCCTGAAATCGAATGCCAACATTATTTTCCCCCGCACTAAAATCGTCTCGAGTTTCGGAATGCCAAAGTGGTAACGTTTTTTAATGATAATAATTTATTTATCCCAAATCGGCCCCAAAGTAACACACAAGGTCAGGAGTAGCTTGAACTCTAAACCTGTTCTTATTTTTATGGGAAATCTTTGCTTTAATAAAGAAGCAAATTGATGATGCTACACAATAGGAGACACAAAAAATTATAAAATATCTCAGCTTAACTATGTATCTATACTATATAATATTATAAATGCGCAAGTTTGGATGTATGGATGGATGTTTGTTACTAAATCACGCCCCAACGGCTGAACGGATCTGGATGAAATTTGGCACAGAGAAAGATTATAGACTGGAATAGCACATAGGCTACTTTTTATCCCGGAAAATTAAGGAGTTCCCGCGGGAACCAAAAAACCTTAATCTACGCGGACGGAGTCGCGGGCATCAGCTAGTATTACAATACATTAAGTATATCTTATTAGTACTAATGGGCTACTGTATGTGTGTGTGTGTGTTGCGTTCCGGGGAATGACATAGGCATTTTCTCAAAACCTACATCCGTACAGGCATCATCTAGTATTTAGTAAAGCGACATGTACGTTTAGATGTATAAATGTACTGGAAAAAAATATCAGTGTGTGTATAATTTGAAGCAGAAAAACTTCAAATTTTTATCCGTGCAGCAACAAACAACAAAGTATATTTATGATTTTGAAACATATTTGAAAGATGTCCTAATAATTTTTATTTCCGAAAAAGAATGTAACCTTGATATTTTTAGTCGTAACTTGTAGGCAAATATGCAACCGTTTACAGCGAAATATCGTAAGAATACAAGTATGTGGCTGATTGTAGCTGATAGCTCACGTACAACATTTTATAATCGAAAGAAGTAAATGATTCAATATTACGTAAATACCTATATTGCAACGATTTATGAGTGAAGAGATACGTTTACCAATTGTTAGTTATATCAGACTAGCTGATGCCCGCGACTAAGTCCGCGTGAATTGCGCTTTTTTGATTCTCGTGGTAACTCTTTAATTTTCCGGGATAAAAAAATTGGCCTATGTGTTATTCCAGGCTATCATCTATCTCTGTGCCAAATTTCATCCAGATCCGTTCAGCCGTTCTGGCCTGATTGAGTAACAAATATCCATCCATCTATCCATCCAAACTCGCGCATTTATAATATGAAGTATAGCAGTATATATTGTATCTTAAATTGATAAATTAAGAATTTCGTATTAAGTGGCTAAAAAGTAATCAAACATTGGTGTAATCAAACATTGTGTTACTTATGTATCCTAGACCTGGAATATAACGAGAAATGGCAGGAGGCAGTGCTTATTCCCCAAAGTAGAATAATAAAGCACTATACTTTTAGGTTTGTCAATTTAGTTTCATTTAGAGATTATAAGTATTGTACGCAGTGTTACCACAGAATAGGAAATAGTGCTAGTTAGAGAAGTTAGATACTTGAAAATCGGCATTTAGGCTATTGGTTTTAAATAATAAGGGTGGTGAAATGGGGTTAGAAGGTCACATGAAAGGTCTATGTTTTTGAAGTCACAGACATGATAATCAGCATTTAGGTTATTAGTTTTAAATAGTAAAATCCTGTATAAATTAGGTTGGTATATATACCCTCTATAAGTATAGGCCTTTTGCAGTGAGAAAGTTTTATAATCTCATAAGAATCCAGGAATTGTATACGCGGATGAAGTCGCGGGCGACCTTTAGTATAAAATAATATAATATACTAACTGATTTGATTTCTTTAAATTCCTTTGGGAACTCTTTGATTTTCCGTGTCAAAAGTATCCAATGTAACTAGGTATCTGCTTTCAAAGTAGAAACCCTGTCGGGGCCAAACTATAATATCAAGACTGTAGCGGGCTAACCTGTTACATAAGATTATTAAAATACTAGTTAATTAAACTGTAGGATTAGTATTAGTATTATGATAACAAGTTAACAGCATCAGCTCACAGCTTAGAAAGTACCTATAATAATACGCATTGCCATGTTTGACACTTCAAAGTCGTATAAGTTAGTTTAGTTCATAGCCTACACCGTTATTCATTCTGTTTTTTGTGTTTGTACACGGTGATGGTCCGTGACGTGTTGGCCCTTGGGACCCCCCTGAAAATCAGCGTTGCGGCATGCTAGGCAAACGCATATCATACTGTAGCACAGCCTGAGGAGGCGGGCCATTGACCACACAGTTTTAAATTAAGTCGTATACATATTATGTACCAATTGAGTTCATTTGTTATAATTTTGTCAGTTATTGTGTGGGTAAATAAAGATTTATTTATTTATTGGTATGGCAGTTATATTAAACTCATATCCCTAAACAGGTTTAAAAACCTACCTCCCTCATCCATGTAGGTCAAGAAAAAGCTAGAATTTTGTATGTCTTTTGCCAGCCGAATGCCTGCGGAACTAAGATGTGAATGGCAATATTACATTATAATATTATATATTAATTATAAATTGTGGCTATTAGCAACAATATATAAGTTTACTATACATAATAGTTAGGTAGGTGAATTTCATTTACTGAGCGTGAGCTTTGAAACGGGTTTCGTTGAATAATAAAAGCTTTGGATTTAATTGGGAATAACGATTTTAAAAGTTTCAACGGACATTGCTGTTTTTATATGACATGTGACATGTCTGATTAAATCGATTCAGGTAGATATATTAGGTAATACTTCTTATTAAACAAGGAAAGAGTACATAGATACACTATTAATACCGATGTAATAATAAATACGCCTTCTGGCATGATGGACCAACGATATAAAGAGGGAGACGGGAAGTGACTGGATGAGGAAAGCTAATGACAGGGTGTGGTGGTGCTCATTAGTGAAGACATTGGCCTTCCCTACAGGCTGAACAGTCCGTAGGTTGATGTGATGGTTAGGGAGATAGATAATCTACTATCGAGTTGAATAGGTTTTACTATTTATCATATAACTTTATGTTATGTAGGTAATATATTATAGCTAAAACCTATAATTACGAACAGGTATACTTACCTAAATAATTAAAATTATTGATAGAACCCCGCGATTCTGGTATTGTGGATGTTGAAACATAATGCAACAATAGCAGTAGGCACCATATGCCAGCGATTTGACATTTACATCTAATCATCATTATGTAAATTGTCCAAGCCAAATCAAATAGGTATCTATTTCGTACGTAAATGTTGTTGAAATTTGGATAAGAATATAAACATAGAAGTTGAAATACATAATTGAGCCAATAATCAGCACATCTTCTAGATTTATTGAATTCCGTTCTCCAACTTATATATTCTTAAAAATGACAATCAAAATAGGTAATAGTAATCACATATTAATAAATCTCATAAAGTGGCAAAAACCTACACAGCTTTGTAGAATATTCCGTTGAAGGAGCTCCTACCTACAATTTCGGTTACAAGAGCTCGTTGATGTCTTTTCTTAAGACGTTTCATTTCTGTATGGTAACTTTCGATTTATCGAATCATCGTTAAAAAACTAATTTATAAAGATATATGAACAAGTTTTGCGATTAGTTCTATGACAAAGCTTAAGCATACTCCTATAATATCACGAATTATAAAAATAAAATTAGCTAAGTGGTAAAATTTTCTAATTAAAATAAAAAAATCGACGTAAGTTTGAAATTTAAACGTTTATAATAACTTTGAAGATAAAGTTAGCATAATGTAGCCTGAAAGCTTGCGCAGCTTAAGAAACCGTTTATGGTCCTTTATCATGCTAATTTCAAAGTGAAACGCCGAACACGCAATATAAAGAACTTATAAAAAATAAAACTAACCTGTTTCGAAAAAGGAACACAATTATTATACTCTCACAAAATCCTCAGTTCCAAATGCACTGGCACTTCTTAAATTAAATTTAAAAATGGCGTTGATGTTGACGTTTGTAACGTTCGGAATTCGAAGCGGCGTGGTCCGCGGTGCGCGCGCGAGTGGCGACCGGTCGCGTGCGCTCGCTGCTGCGATAAACCTGTGGAGTTTGGAAGGTTGTCTGCGTCATCAAGGTATTAAACCTTTTTACCAGATTTGAGTTGAGGTGGTACTTCAGGGTTTGTAGTACTTTTTGTTGATGATTTATAATCACAATTACTTACTAATTGTGTGTTGTAGTGAAATCATCGCAGGTGCAACATAATATTTTTTTTTAGGTTTAAGTTTACACGTTAAATGTGTCGTTAGAGCTCTGTTTAACTTTTGTACCTTTATATTTTACTTTTTTAGAGTTGTCGCACATAAATTTATAGATTGGCGATATCTAGGTACAATATTTAACGTTACGTTATAAATACAATTATAAATAGTTATTGTTAATTAAAGACTTCAACTGTAAGTCAAGGTAACTAGTTCAATAAATTAGGATTTCAATAAAATAATAAAAACTAATCTGTGTCTAGGTTTCTAGATTAACAATATTTTACGTCTTTATTCAGTGATTTAAATATTTCTGCTTTAATTGTATGCAATTAATTTTTACGAGCCATAATTTTAGAACAATCGTGGCAGGAAAATAGGAATCTATTAAAATCTAATTTTATTGCAAGGACAGTCGGCTGTTGACAGTGATCGTTGCACTAAAACTAGTATTTTCCGGTCAGTAAAATAATGATAATATTAGCATTTCCGGTCCATTACAGGCTGAAAAAATAGATTTCTATGTATTACTAGCTGATGCCCGCGACTTCGTCCGCGTGGATTGAGGTTTTTTGGTTCCCGCAGGAACTCTTTAATTTTTCGGCATAAAAAGTAGCCTATGTGTTATTCCAGGCTATTATCTATCTATGTACCAAATGTCATCCAGATCCGTTCAGCCGTTCTGGCGTGATTGAGTAAGAAACATCCATCCATCCATCTATACATCCATTCATTCAAACTTTAGATACATGTGCACTTAGCATAAAATTAGAGATGCCCTGCCTGAATGGCTTGTACACCGCGTTATACACGTAAATATTTCTATGCGATTCTTCTCTTTGCTACTTAGTTAATAGTTATGTTTGAAAATACTACTGCAGAACGCAGAACTTGCGTTCTGCAGTAATTAATACGTCTCTATTATTGAATCATGAAAAAAATATTAAATCTTCCTTCGTGGTATTACCCAGGTAAAAACGTACCTCCTCCTCCTCTGACGACCTCCGTGGCGCAGTGTGTAGCGCTGTTGTCTTAACGTGCGGAGGTCCCGGGTTCGATCCCCGGCAGGATCAATTTGGGAATTTATTTCTGAATTTTCCCTGGTCTGGCCTGGTGGGAGGCTTCGGCCGTGGCTAGTTACCACCCTACCGGCAAAGACGTGCCGCCAAGTGATTTAGCGTTCCGGTACGATGCCGTGTAGAAACCGAATAGGGGTATGGGTTAATATAACTGCCATGCCCCTAACAGGTTAGCCCGCTACCATCTTAGACTGCATCATCACTTACCATCAGGTGAGATCGCAGTCAAGGGCTAGCTTGTAGTGGAAAAATAAATAAATAAATAAATACGTATAAATAACGAAGCCGCGAGATCAACTTGTTAAATTTTTTAGGAATCTTTGCCCTTTTGTTTAAACATTTTATACAGTCCAGTGATGATTTCTTATTTATCGAAAAATAACAAACATAAAGTATCAAAAATCCATATCTACTTATACTCTTCAACAAACAGCAATAATAAGTTTGCAAATAATAAATAAATCATCGTTCAAGCGTCTTCGAGTTGAGTGGAATATTTTGCAAAAGTTTCTCAACTCGGCCGGGTTATACGAGGGCAAAGCTCAGGTAAGCTTAGTCGTTATCAAGGGAATACTTGGAACCGCTTGATTACGATCCCGAAGCGATACACGTACGGTGGGCCCTAAGGTTTTGTAACCATTATGTACAGTGTACAATGAACGAGATATTTCTCTGGGTTGCCAGGTGTACCTACGTTCCTGTGTTGTGATAAATTTGGAATGCACAATGTAAGTTTTGCGTGCTCAAAAATTTAATGGCTGTACATTTGACTAAGTTTTTGGGAATTTATCAAACGACTTGGTATCTTATCGGACAGGTTTGGTTCAGGACAATTCCTTGTGAAGATAATGACTTCGATTGCTTAAAAATACTGATTCAACTTGGGCTAAAAGTTATTAGTCGATTAAGAAATACAGAATGATATATATACTAGCGAATTCCCGCAGCTTCGCTCTCGTTGGTCCGACCTTATTCGGTTACATTATAAAGGAAACATCGGTCATCTTTATAGATGCAAGGGTTTGGGTTTGTCGCTAATGGGTCAGTCAGTGAGCGAGTCGAGGAATTTGCTTTTTATTTTAAGAGATTTTCTTTTCTATTGAGTTAACGTATGTAAAGAAGGCTCGAAGTAAATGAGAACGTAAGATGCTAGTGCAGCCTCACACGGAATTCTATATCCCCTAGAAATCCTCAAACGCAGTAGTCCGTTAAGACAGTAGGGCAGCGATAGGTTACGCTCTGATTCAGATCATCACACCAAGCTATTGTC
Source organism: Erebia aethiops (assembly GCA_923060345.2). Classification (NCBI taxonomy): domain Eukaryota; kingdom Metazoa; phylum Arthropoda; class Insecta; order Lepidoptera; family Nymphalidae; genus Erebia; species Erebia aethiops. The sequence continues at coordinate 25,312,336 of OV281084.1, read as the reverse complement.
CTCCATTGGACTGTTTATACAAGATTCACCTTGGAAAGTTATATATCCATCAGAATGGCGGGTGTAGGTTTTCCGATTGCATTAAAACTTTACTGAATAAATGTACGATAAATGTACGTAATTGTACTAAATTATGGATAAATGTACTTTATCGTGTATTGAGAAAACTTGAAATTAAAGTGAGCAGCCATCCTGACGTCAGAATGGCGGGTGTACTCTTACATCTTCTGCATATATTAACTTTTTTTTAAATGTGGCATTACCAAATAAATGTACGTCAAATGTACTTATTGAAACATAATATCAAAATAAAAAAATGCCACATTTGTCGAAGAAAAAAATTGATCTTCAACCAGGACATTGCAAAAGTGCACTAGTCCTCAGCTGCTGCTGTAGGAAAATTGAATGATTTGAGTAACAAATTATGTATCCCCGTATCCCCGCATCTAGAGTAGGTACTTTATATTATGTACTGGTATCCCCATGTGAACTAAGAATTTCAATTTTGCGCAACACACGTCTTGTTCGTTTTGTATTTGGATTTTGTATTGAATGTTGCCCGTATCTAGTAAAAACGTTAAATAATCCAGTCTCAGCTTTTTCTGGAAAGACTGCTAATTCTGTTGCGTTTGAAAATTTAAAAATCAAAGTCGAGTTCCGCTGATTCATTTAGAATCGTTTAGAGATAATAGAATCAACAACACACACATGCAGTATCAACTAATATTTTTCCATAAAATATTAGTTGATACTGTGACGTTGCAAATTTTGGACAATTAATTAGCTTCGAGCATTTATCGATAATCTAATTTTGTTCAAGGGATGTTAGCGCCACCTAGCATCAAGGTGCAGAACTACGTTGGCTCGATGTCAAAGAGTTTCTCTGAGTTCACAATAGATGGCGCTTCGTTGTCGTTTAGGTCGTGGTTAAATAAAATAAAATACGATACTGTCATTTAACAATTATAATTTATTACAAAATTCGTTCTTATAATATATTTTTTTTAGTCCGACACAATTTGGTTTATGCTCAATTAGATATTGAAGCGGCCACCCTGGGGTTGTGGTCTAGCAACACCGACTTGTGAAGATGAGAATTTTTCCGATCTTCGTCATGTGAAGTTTAAATTTTCGTTCCCGGAAAAGTCTCACTTTTCTTTCACCCATGGCTTCGCCGGGGAAAAACACATTTGTTATAAAATCAGTCATCCTAAAGTAATTTATATATTTCATCAATTATGGTGAGTAAAATCGTGTGACGCCAGGTTGATTCGACAAAATGGCGGTTGGGGTTGGAACAAAATCCTAATTTCTTGATTTTTTTCTTTTAGTTCCTGTTTGTCTTACTTTCCAAACGAATGAGGATATATTGGGTTTGTGGGTGAGTTCCTGAACCATTGTGGCCAGGAATTCAATAGGTGAGTTGCGTTTGATTGGAAAATGCGCACGTGCGGGGTTTCCACACACCCAATCGCAATATCTTAATTTAAACTTTATGCTTAAATTTTATGCTAACGTTTTTACGTATCTACGATTTTGGTTTATGGATTACTTAATCTGTTAATCCACTTAATTTACTTATGGAAAATGGTTCACTATCTCTTTCCAAGGAAAGGAAATTTTGGATTGTTCCTGTAGTTGGCAGTTTCGCACCTTCAAGTAAGCACAAGTTTTGTATCATGGAACTGTTTAGTTATGTGTGTCTTAGTGTGTGTGTCAAGTACGAACCCAGACTTTATCACTGAGCTTTCTCTTTCTTTTGAAACAATTTTATAAACTTTTCTGATACCATTTTCAATTCCATGCCTATGGTATACTAAATTTAAAACATACATTTTATGTACTATCTACCTAAGTCATTCTGGTGTATCTAGAGTTAAGTCTTGTCACTAAGCTAGAATAACTAAGCATTAAGCGACCCCGTTAAAGGAAACTGTAATGTATAACCTTTTGGGAATGGTTAAAAAAGCTAATGTGTTTCAGAAACATTAAAAACAATTTTGCCTAACAACCAGCAAATTTCATTTATAACACCTCATAACATTACAAGGGAGTCAACAGCTAGCTTCTTTCTTTAATAGGTAGATAGAATCAATTAATTAATTTTTTTTTTCCTCTAATCTTTGTAAGGTGTGTAACTAACCTGACGGGGTCCCTAAGAATCTATACCTTTCTCTACTAATAAAATTCAATGTGTCTTTGTAATGGCACGTGAATCATCTAGCAGTAAAACCCTCATCATTGTTGCGTCCATAATAATCCAAGATCTTTTAGAGTTTCAGAAGCTTCGAATTCAATCAACCCAACGACTAGTTTAAGAACCGATTTCAATGAATTTAGTTTACACAAGACTGGCTTTAGTTACGCGTTCGAGTTATAGAAAAGTTGTAAAAATGATCAAGTATATCAACATAAAGAGATGACAAGCGCTTTAGCATTCGCGTGTTCGAGTATTGAAATAGTATACAACTATGACACGCGTTTTATAAGTTATGCATTCGAGTATTGAATTAGTATACAACCATGACACACTTCTTCTTCTTCTTCTTCTTCATGTCCTGGGATTTTTTCCGCACTTGAAACGCAGGCGTCCGTTGTGCGTGAAAACCACTGGTGCGACTCCCTGCTAGATCACTCCAGCCAACCGAGCTCACTCCAGAATCCAAGCAGGCCGCCCAGGTCGGCAAGGACTTCCGGTAGTGTTGCTAGGGAGCCAATGTAGGTTTCTCGTTGGGTGGAAACACCGCTGCACTCGAGCAGCACGTGTTTTGGTGTCTCGTCGCTCTCCATGCAGGCTCTGCATAGAGGGCTGTCGGTGATACCTAGAATAAATAGGTGTTTGTTTAGGGGACAATGTCCTGTTATCATACCTACAACTATTCTGAGTTTGGCTCGGTTAAGTTGCAGTAGTTTTTTGGTTAGTGGTTTATTGGGGCTGGGTATCGCCTCTTTTGTTTGTCTGCAGTCTGTAGTGTTTGCCCATAGTTCGGCATGTGTACTTACGGTTTGTTCCCTTATCCAGCTTTTGTATTCACTGAAAGGTATCGGGACGATCGGGTCGGGTCCCGCTACCTTCAGGTTTGAGGCTCGTCGTGCTAGTTCGTCGGCTGCATCGTTTCCTATGTTTTCACTGTGACCTTTTACCCAGCCTAGTGATACTTGGTTCGAGTCGGTCAAAGTCTGTAGTGCATTGTGGCAGTCAAGTATGAGCCTAGAGGTAGTTGTGGTTTTTGCTAGAGCTCTCAGTACTGCTAGACTGTCACTGTTAATGTTAATTTGAAAGTTTGTTACCTGTTTGTTGGTCAAGGCTATGGCCGCTACCGTGATTCCGACGCACTCCGCTTGAAAAACAGAGTTATTCTTACCGAGGGCGTGGGCTATGTTTATGTTTAGTTCGGGACAGTATACTCCTGCGCCGGTTCCCTTGTTTGTTTTTGACCCGTCTGTATACACATCTATTGTGTCTATGGTGGGTGCTTTGGTTGTGGTCTCTGTGATGTTAATCTTATACCTTTTCTCGATTATATGTTCTTTCTGTGTTTTATCACATATCCATTCTAAATGTGGACATTTTGTGTTTTCACTCGACAATATTCGGGTGTGCGTTGCGTTCATGGGCTTCCATAGCCCATAAGTTTTTATCCTTAGGGCTGCAATGGTAGCCTCTTCTTTTATGTGAAGATGTAGAGGTGGTATTCCTAGCATCACCTCCAGGGCACTTGATGGAGTTGTGCTCATGCAGCTGGTGATAGCTAGGCAGGCTTTTCTTTGAAAGCTCTGTAGCTCCTGTTGTGTTGTCGTCTGTTGTGTCCTTGGCCACCATACTAGTGACGCATATGTTAGTGAGCTCCTTACTACCATTAGGTAAAGCCACAGCATTATCTTTGGTTTCAGGCCCCATGTTTTCCCAATCATGCGTTTGCATTGATTTAGGATTATTGTTGACTTTTCTATTTTCGTTTCTATGTGTTTTTTCCAGTTAAGTTTGCTGTCTAGGGTTACCCCTAGGTATTTTACTTCTGGTGATAGTGATAGGCTAATGCCAAAAAGTGTTGGCATTTTTGGGATGTCAGGTTTCCTTTTGTTTGTGAACAGAACTAATTCAGTCTTTTTCGGATTTACTGTTAGTTCGTTGTCTTTGCACCATTTCTCTAGAAGTTTTAGTGCGTCTTGCATTATTGAAGTGAGTGTATTTTCATGTTTTCCACTTATCAGGATTGTTATGTCGTCCGCGTATCCTATGGTTAAGAATCCGTTTTTGTTCATTTTTGTTATTAGATCGTCAACGACGAGATTCCAGAGTATTGGTGATAGGACCCCACCTTGTGGGCACCCTTTGGCTACTATTCCTTTGGTTGTGCCATTTATGTCGAGCTGTATAACCCTTTTCTCAAGTAGGGCGCTTATCCATTTGCGTAATGTACTCGATACTTTGTATCTCTGTAGGGCATCATCAATGCTTCTGAATGTAGTTTTGTCGAAGGCGCCTTCAATGTCTATGAAGGCTCCTAAAGTTGACAGTTTGTTATTTAGGTCATGCTCTATCTTACCTATCACATGGTGAAGAGCTGTCTCTGTTGATTTGCCAGTACTGTATGCGTGTTGGTTATTGTGTAAAACCATGACACACATTTAGACGTGTATTTTATACTATGCGTTTCTGTTCAAGTATACTGCGCTTTGTTCGTTTTAATGTTTTGCCTCTTAACATACACAGTAAGCCAGTCTTTATGTATAGGATCAATCATATTATATTTCTATGCGAAATATATTTAGAATCAAAGAGTTAGACCTTATATATGGATAGATACTCAGAGTTTCGATTTCTATCTTATGTAACATACATTTAAGTTGTTCCATAAGATTCCATAAGGTCACACAGTGGTGAAGCTAATTATCCCTAGTGGCAAGCATCTTCCTTTTATTAAGGAAGGTGCTTTGTTTGGCATCATTTACTTTGACTAAAAAATAAATGATGGTTGGATTGGCTCCGCCCCGCCACCAACGGTAGACTTCTTCCCTCTCTTGGTATTCCAAAAGGCATATCAATACATGAATACATGGGCCAATAAGCCTCATAAAATACCAAAAGTCAACAAGCCTCCCCCCCCCAAACCACTAGGCATCAACCGCGAAATGGCGCAACGTACACGAGTGTACTTTAGAGTGGTGCGTTCCACTTATGTCAGCATAAAGCTGGATAATTACATTTTTAAAGTGGTGTAATCCCACATATACCTGTAATAGGTTTCAAGGATACACCAGGCGCACTGTAGGGATGTTCGCCGCAACGAAACAGAGTCCACAGGCGTGATGCAACCTTCAGTAATAGTATATTAATCAAATATAGCGCGCAACCATCATGGGTAGTAGAACATTGTTTGAAAGTAAGTTTGATATTGGTAATAGTAAACAGAGTCCTTTCAACCATGATTAGTTATCGTTCGATCATAGCGAACATCGTAGTAATTTTATATAATAGTTAGTTATCGTTCGACCATAGCAAACATCGTAATTTCATATAATAGGATAATATGTTGTTACAATAAAATCGCATGGTAAAATCAGACGTACTGTAGAACATAGAAATGTACACGAAGTGTACTACGCACAGAAAGCAAGCTCTCTGGTTCAACAACGACCTATCCCATCCTGACGTCCTACCGAGGTAAACATCAAGACAGAACCAGCCGTGTCGATGCATCGCCGAAGCGAGTAAATATATTCTACAGGCCCAACTCAACCTGCAATGATAATTGTATGTTATGGGTTTATATGTAATATGTTATATTTAAATATGTTATAAATCCACCATAGGCAGATTGAATATCGTAGGACGCTATCCAGCCAGGTTCACGAAGTACAAGTACTAAGGCTCCCTTACCAGATAGCATCCAACAACCAGTATGTACGCAATACAATATTGGCACAAGAGCGAGAATAATCATGCTCACCCAACACAATACACCACATTGGTGCTACATATGTAGTCAGCCACATTCCTCGCTCCTGCCGAGTGGACTGGACGACGGGAAGCTCGTTAGTAAGTTTCCATGCTCCCTCGATTAGATCATATATACTATGTACATATATATAGTATGTACTATTATTCTATTATTGTTTTAATATTATTTTACTATTATTTTATCATTATAATATATATATATATATTTTTTTTTTTTTAATAATAAATTATTTTCCCCTGAATAGTAAGATACGTATAGTTACAGGTGGTAGATTATTCCGTATCCGGGTATAATTTCCATTCCACCCAATTTGCCACCTTGCAATACCTGTACCTAACAATACTTAAATAACAATAACTAAATACTGAAACCATACTAATATTATAAATGTGAAAGTGAAAAAATGGCTTGAAAAAGTGGTTGAAAAGATGGGCCGTAAAAGCGAAGTAGACAGACAGACACACAATCACTATAATATAAGTATATACCTAAGTATGAATACGAAGAACATAATATTGTAAAATTATAGTTTGGTACTATATTTTGTCCGCAACTTCGACTGCGTGATTCTTTAATTTCGGGATAAAAACTAGCCTTTTCCCCGAGGTCACCTATGTTTGTAGCAAAGGAGAATGAGCATACAGAGGCGCCGCTTATGTCAGAAGATAATAGTTTTCATAATTAGTTAAGTTTAATTTATTTATAGGTACCGCACCGTACAGTAGCTGAGGACTAGTGCACTTTTGCAATGTCCTGGTTGAAGATCATTTTTTTCTTCGACAAATGTGGCATTTTTTTATTTTGATATTATGTTTCAATAAGTACATTTGACGTACATTTATTTGGTAATGCCACATTTAAAAAAAAGTTAATATATGCAGAAGATGTAAGAGTACACCCGCCATTCTGACGTCAGGATGGCTGCTCACTTTAATTTCAAGTTTTCTCAATACACGATAAAGTACATTTATCCATAATTTAGTACAATTACGTACATTTATCGTACATTTATTCAGTAAAGTTTTAATGCAATCGGAAAACCTACACCCGCCATTCTGATGGATACGAAGGTGCCATAACATAAAGTCAATTTTTGCTCATGCTTTTCGGTGATTCGTCACCTCCGTGGCAAACTTACGAATCTGCAGTTTTAGTGAAATCAATATTTCCATGAAAAACCGTACCAAATGTAGTACTGCACACCGTTGTAAAAGTTACGTATTTCTGTTACTATCAGCCTTATGTATTATTAATGCTGTAAAGCTTGATTTCATATTATACATAATGATAAGTATTAGAATTGGTTACTTAAGCCCCTTCAAGGCAAGTCCGCTCCAACCTCATATTTGCTGTTTACAAGTCATGATTGTCGTCAAGAGCAAGCGTATCTGGCAATAATTATAGTGTGACAGAGATTGTGTTAAAATCATAAAATAACCAAAACTAATGAATTTAACCGGAGCCATTTTTATGATGTAAGCATTTTTTCTCTAAAAACGACGACATTTTTCTCCTATCTCTGCAGCACCAGCTAAATTGTTCGCTATCTTTCAAAAGTAAATGATTTTGGGGTGGGGTATACTATCCAACAGAGATTTCAGTAGTATTGTCTTTATTAAGGTACTACATTGAATGGGAAAAATGTATACTTATATAATATTATAAATGCGAAAGTTTGGATGGCTGGATGTATGGATGGATGGAAGGATGTTTGTTACTCAATCACACCGGAACGGCTGAACAACAACTATATGGCATGAACATGAACAAACAACGGCTGAATAACACATGGGCTACTTTTTATCCCGCGGGAACCAATAAGCTTCAATCCACGCGGATGAAGTCGCGGGCGTCAGTTAGTGTTATATACACTTCATAGTTTATTGTTCATAATATAGTTATGAAGCGATTTTTAGATAATCTATTCCCATCTAAACAATAGAACCTTTTACAAATCAATGCAAAATACACTCGTGAATGTGATAGATGAATAATTCCTTTATTTAGTTGTATTCTGCCTTTGAATTATTTATAGGTTCTCAGTAAAATGTCGGTGTAGCTTCCTTATGTGAAATGTCAGCCATTTAATAAAATAACAAACTAGCATATTATTTTAAATACATCTCTCAATGGATTTAATTCCGTTATTTTTTTTTAGTATTGGTCTTAACCTTTTTATTGTTCTTCACCCTTGAAAAAACCATATACATATTTCTACATCACTTGATTTATCGAAACGGATGGATTATTTCTCGTTTCCAGTTTTTTATCAAGACATGATTTTATACACAGGCAAGTACATTATGTTTGCAAGCCATAATTAGTAGTAGTTACTACGAGTAGGTAGATACTATACCTACCTACTAGTTTAGTAATCGTAGGTCCATTTCATAGTTCTAGATGAGGACTTCGATCATTAAAAACAAAAACTCATTCGTTAACTATTGGCAGTCAAGTGTGGTGGTAGATATAAGTTTCGATCTTTCTACTGCTGTTATTGCGATTTTCCCCCAGTGGCTTTTAAACGAGATGACTCAGTAATAACAGGTAAATAAATTGTAGCTGATCGAATCATTGTAAAATGAAAAAAAGTCAAATATATTGTTCTAATTCTTAAATCGATGTAATCGTGCAATCTTTCTGTAATCTTGTCTATTTTACAAGTGAAAGTCAACCTAAATTTTTTTTTCTAGTTCTGTGATAGGTAAGTAATTTAGATTAAATACTCGATGAAATGTCGGTACCAATCTTTGTCATAAATCATCAGCTTATATAATTGTAGCGACCATTATGTTAGTAAGTGACATGGGCGAGTCATGCTTTCAGTAAGATTGCTATTTAACTAACTAACTGCCTCGTTGGTCTAGTAGTTAGCATGTTTGACTGCGGCTGACGAGGTCCCGGGTTCGCGTCCCCGGGTCGGGCCATATTAAGTATTGGGTTTTTCTTACTAGAAATTCTCAGTACTAGCCCGGAGTTAGGAAGTTGGCGGTGTTTCACCCCCGTGCCTCGGAGAGCACGTTAAGCCGTCGGTCCCGGTTATTATCACTAACATGATAATAGTCGTTAAAGCCCGCCAACCCGCATTGGAGCAGCGTGGTGGGTCTAAGCTCTAATTCCCGCTCTCCTATGAGAGTGGAGGCCTGTGCCCAGCAGTGGGACGTTAATGGGCTGTAGTGGTGGTGGTAGTGGTGGCTATACAACTACATACTTACTTATAGTAATAAATATAACAGTACCTAAATACATAGTTTTCAAAATGTGATTTAATTCAGAAAACTAATTAAAGTTGCCGCCGTGGACCGACGAAGGTTTTCTGTAGAGAACCGTGCAAAGTAGGTCGACATCGTCGCTGACCAATATACATCCACGGGTTGCCAAATGTCTTCTGTACCTATAGGGACTTCCACCATACGCGTTGTCTTGTGCCACTTGGATCTAGGGGCTCCTTAAGAGTTAGCCCCAACCCAACGACTATCAGTTCATTGAACTAAGTAGTAACGTCGAAATATCTGGGTACTACGTAATAAACCTTCCGCGTGAATTGCTCTAAATTATGGTAAAAACAGTAAGTACTGCTATTCTTTATCTAGCATATCTACTATTTATTTATTCACATACCTGGTTACTATTAGATGATGCCGGCGATTTCAGCCACGTGAGATAGGGTTTTTTTTTAATCCCTTGCATGCACTTTGATTTTCTATAGTAAAGTAGCCTATATCCAATCCCGGGATACAACATGTGTATATTTATGTACCAAATTTCATAAAAATCGGTTGTGGTTTTCGGTGGGTTGTGGATAAGTAACAGGTAGTCAGCATATAGACAGTGTGGTGCGGGTTGTTACGTTCCCTCAAATATGGTCGAGCGAAGCAATGGCTGGATCATGCGTCATGCTCGTGAACGGGTGCCACCGGCGGGAATGGGGCTACTTCCTGTCTGCCCGTCTTTGACATGAATTGAATAAACAAATTTAAGAAATCCATTAAAAGTATGCTCCTGAAAAAAGCATATTATACTGTTGAAGATTATGTAAATGATATAGGAGCATGGATTTGATCGCTCCAGCAATGCTGGGGACAGCGGTTACTTGTGTACACATTGATATAGTAATTGTAAATGAATTATTTAAAAAGAGCAACCACCGAGTTTCTTGCTGGTTCTTCTCGGTAGGAATGGCATTCCGAACCAGTGGTAGATTCACTTGACGATTCATAAGTACTTGTAAAAGTTTATTTGAATAAAAAATATTTGATTTGATTTGATAGATGGACACACTTTTATTTAATGTTATACTTAGAAGTGAATGCCCAGACAAACTCGACTTAGCTTTAAGCCTATTATAGAAACAGTTCAAAGAATAAAATGCCACATTAGTACCTATCGCTATCAATAAACAGCATGTCGTTATAGGAATCCCTTTTTGTATCCAAGCAAAAAATTCCTGCGCATCCTCCCATTCACAACTCAGGTAAAGACGGATACTCGCGACATCGCACGTACGTGTTTCGATTAGTCTACGAATAAGTCTTTTATTTGCAGGTGAATGGACCTGTGTCTCGTATTTCACCTGTTGCGTTCTAAAGCCTGAAGCAAACAAACTAATTCCCTCTTCGGTGGCCATGCGCGACGGAAACAAATGCACAGCTTGATGTACGCATTGATGAGAGTTTGATGTTAAAATGCTTTAACTAAGTATAATTGATAAGGTTTTGTTTCATTCATACAGGTATCACCCCAAGCTGAATCTTTGTAATACATAAATTGGTATTAGTAAGAATCACCCAGTTATCGCTACAAATTACAATGCATTGCTAATAGCCATCAATTAATTTGCAGCCAACATAAACTATAATTAAAAAAAGGGGGATACCTAAGCCGCAGGATCACTCTAATAATTGACAAAACAACTTTTACTCATGAACCAACTATACTTATTATGAGCTTTAGTCAACCCTAAAAGTAAACAAAAATTAACTGTTCCTTATAAAACAGACATGAATAGATATATTGGAAAAAGTCAAAGAAATGAATGACCATCTTTCAGATTTTTCAGGATGTTAGCCTTCTTTCCGGCTGACCTTGTGCAAAAATAATACAGTGAAAAACTTTGAGTTCCCTTATTTCCAAGTTGGTATGTTAAAAATCAGCGGCAGAAGGAAGCCGGTCGGATAACATGTGCTGTCGCAGTCCACTGCGCGCCCCACTTGATCCGAACCACTTCCTTTAACCTTTCCACTTGGCTCCCTCGTGTCACCACTTTCTTTTTACACCTTCATGTTTATACAATGTTTTTATACAAGATTTGATACGATTTAGGATGAAAGAATGAATGAATTCGGTAAATATCGGTATTCGGTACATAGTGGATTAATTCAAAATAATAATATTTCTTGTAAAAAGAGCTCCGTAGTCCTATTCCGAAAAGCTGCATATCAATCATTGTGACAATCTGAATTGATGTGATTGGCTGAAATTTATGGTGTTTTTGCTGCGACAATGGAATCTTAAGAGGAAAAAACATAATCAAGGTTCATTATATTTTTAAGCGCTAGGTAAAATTATTGAATTTGACCTTAGGAACCCGGTAGGCAAGTATTATTTGGAACATTACGCTAGAATAATTTGCCACTTAGGCCTAGCGATTACCTTACCGGCAAATGTGAACAACAATTATTATTGTACTCGTCTTATGTAACATCCAACATACGCTCACATATGACCTTTAATTATATTCAAATATTGTTGAGCGATAGACAAAAAAATATGATTCATCAATAAAGACTGATTCAGAATTGAACAGTGGACCATTAGGCAATAAAGGCATATGAATTTAATGTTTTTTAAATGATTTAATGTGGGTTTTATATTATTGTATATACCTACTTGGGTACCACCTATTATGAATAATATAACCGGAATATTTACGTACTGGGGATTCACGTACCTACGCGTTATTAAAAAACTTGTGATAGTGATTCCCAACCGTCTGCAACCGTAACAACGTAAAAATAAGAGTGACTCATCTTCCAGCCATCAGTGGCTTGAGAAGCTTCGGCTTTTTTCTTTATTGTAGCCTATTGTAGCATCCTTTTCATATCATTGCTAAATTTAATATGTAAGAGGGAGAAGGGATGAGCTATTTTATCGAGAGCAACTGATTGATTGTGTGTTTGACGAGTTTGGCGAATTCTGTTGTATTTATAAATAAATTAACAGGTCTAAATCTAGTGCTATTATTTTTTGCAGGATTCAGAATAGTTCCTGGTCCCTATTTCTATGAAGTTATGGAAGGTATTGCAAACAATTAGACTTGCCATTTTTATTTAGTTCAGAGACGTTTTTCAACAGAAATTGCTTAAAGGAGGAATTACTGCTCATAGACACATGAACTTTTATCCCAAAAAATTATTGTGTTTATTGCAAGTTGTAATAATTGTGATATGCCTTTATTAGAATGACAAAATGTAAGTGAGAAATAACAATTTCGTGTACTTGCGAAAAGTTAGTAATTTAGGTACATTCAATTCATCACTTCCTTTATACCGACGCGTAATCAACTATATCCAAACCACAACTCGGTTATTTTTTAAGATACCTACTTAGGGGAAGTTTTCCGACTTGACGCATCATTTTGACGCCATTACATCGCCATTGAGTCAAACTGGCCAGTCGAGGTTCAAGGCCATCCTAACTTTGAGAAAAATTAACGGTCTTTCCATTCTTAATTCTTATTTGATTTTGAAACATGTTTTTGCCATGAAGAATCCACACTTCCTACAAGTAGTTATTATACATGCGAAAGTATGTCTGTCTGTGGATCTGTCTGTCTCCTACGCTTTCACGGCCCATCTGTTCAACCGATTTTGACAAAATTTGGTTCAGAGATAGGTTGCATCCCGAGGAAGGGCATAGGTCTTATTATTTATTTCTTAAGCCAAGATTTTCGTAATTTCGATATGAGAGCCACAATTTCTTGTGCAGCTATTGTAATATATTAAATTTGTTTTTCATCCCACCATCTGCGGGAAGAGTATTTTTACTCTTCGATATCTGAATGCAAAAGCCGTTATTATCCTCTTGAGGATAAAGTAAATTGAATTTAGAACATCGTGTGCACGTTAGTAAATATCACTCGTCTATGAAGTTTGTGAATTCAAAACATCATTAAAACCTATTTACCTCTATGGTGCAGAATTTCCATACAACCGTTTTTTTTTGTTAAAAACTCACACTCGTAACCTTCTTGGTGTACTTTTTTAATTTGCTTTGCGCGCACCATTTTCTTTCACATCATATTATCTTGTGTTTTTTTGTGCATTTAGTCATTTCTTCGCTGAATGGATGAAAAGTTACGTGTTGCACTCGAGTGAAAAGATTTTTCACCTCGTGCTCTTTTGATTCCCTCGCTCAGGATTAGAATCCTTCGCTTGCTCGGTCATCAAAATTGAGCACGCAGTTAAAAACAACTTTTCACTCTTGTATAACAAATAACTATTATGTACCTACTTTGATTACTTCAATTATTAGTATCACGCGAAAATATTAAAGTTCTCAGTAAAACAAATAAATTCTACTTATACTCGTATAAGTAAATTTCAAACCCCTATTTTAGTGATTGCATTTTCAAAAATATTTTCTTGGTATGCCAAATTTCTACCTTGGTTTGAGCCTTGATAGATCAGTCACTCATCTTTTCCTTTTGTATATTTGGATAAAAGATTTTAGATAATTATGTACTTAAATCTATTGTAAAATTAACTTAATTCTATGAAGCAAAATAGCAATTATAACCTAAATTCCCGGAAGTTCTCCCAGTCTTCTAGTATAAAGTCCTTGAATTTTACGATTACGTCATTTCTCCTTCTCTGACATGTTACAAAGGAACTTATAGCGTTGCAGGTAAGTTAAAGGGGTCATAAACATTTTAAGCGTAACCAACAATAACCAAAAGAAAAGTTAATCTTTTTATTATTATTTGGGTCTTCTAAGCACCTGCATTATCCATAATTTTACTGTTTTTGTACATACTATATTTTTATATTACTTAGATATTTATTTAAAGAAGAAGTTTCTATTTTTACATAAAAAATGTAACAAAAAGAGACAGACCTATTCCTACTATAATAGTTTTGTAAATGATAAAGAACATAGAAGATGCTTGATGAAGAATGTTTATTAATCTGGCATTTACTCTATTGGGCGTATAGTATAATAAGTATTGATGTTGTTTATATCATGTCATCCTACATAAATTAAACATTTAATGAAATAATTATTTTGTTTCGTTTCATTTTATTAGATTAAAATGTGCACCAAGGGTTTGCTACCTCTTTACAAAGGAAGTCGCCGCAGGACCGGGGCAACAAACAGCACCTTGCGCCTGTGCTTGCGCTACTCATAGTAGGTATTATTATTACTCGGTAAGTACATGTGCGTATTTACCGTAATAGGGATGATGCCTATATCAAAAATAAATTATTTCTAACTGATTATTATATAGAGGGTCTTCCAGAAGATCTAAAGTTCACATCCTCGGTTAGTTTTAAGTTTGATAACCATTTTAAAACACAGATTAAAGAAAAAAAGTTCGTTGAAGTTTGATGACGTCACTATTGTGATTTTCATACAACTTCCATACTGGAAGTGCGTTTTTAAGTTTGATAAAGAGTTGCCGATTTGTTTGAGCTGTCATCATCCCTATCTATCTATAACCTATATTATGTATAAATATCAATTGATGTTCGTTTGTCTCGCTAAAACTCGAGAACGGCTGGGCCGATTTAGCTGATTTTGGTTTTGAAATGTTTGTCGTAGTCGGGAAGGTGTAAACGGTGAAAAATATGGAAAAATTAGTTACTTACGACGCGCGGACGAAGTCGCGGGCATCAGCTAGCTAGTGATATTTTGATACTATGCCTGACCGATGACATAATATGATGGCATGGATGACACACTGATTAATTAAAGTTCGAACAGCGAAAGAACGTAGTAATTTAATTTTGTCTGGTGGTTAGCCTTCGACTTTGGCTGGTTACCACCCTACCCTCGAAGACGTGCCCCCAATCGTTTTAGTGTTCCGTTACGATGCCGTGTAGAAAGAGAAACCGATTAAGGCTATGGGTTTAATATAACTGCCATACTCCTAGCCGTTTAAATCGCTACCATCTTAGTCATCAGTACGCTTACTCCGAGTTTTTACATTGCAAATACGATTGATCGACGTGAGAGCTCACCTCACCAAGTGTAAGCGAACATTAAAGTAAAATGAACCTTAATTGCATTGGTTTAGAGCTCATTTCATCATTTCGTGTATTTATTCACAGCCAGCGCTCCAAACGCTGAATTTGTGACTTTAAACCAAAGATTTTGGGTCCATTTTACTTTGACCGTTCGCTTACACTTGGCGAGGTGAGTTCTCACGTCGAGCAATCGTATTTGCAATGTAAAAACTCGGAGTAAGCGTACAGGTGAGATCACAGCCAAGGTCTAGTTGTAGTGGAGTAAAAAAAGGAAGTATCAAAAGTAGAATAATCTCTTAGATGGGTTTTACTTGTTTTAAATTTTTAGATAGGTTTATGCACCGCGTACTTGCAATCTTCATCGACTTGGCGTTGTCCAACCATGGTCACCCAAGTGGCGCATTTCATTATGTCGCCATCGTTTGCAGAGTGAGCGCAAACTTTTTACTTGTATTACGAAGCTTTATACCAAAACAGTTTCTAATAAAGTGGGGTGTCAAAGATTGTGATGTACAGGTTTTTCATACCCCTAACTGTCGCTTACCATTATTTAGTCTCAAGATCTCAGTTACTCGTAATATGAACCCTGAGTCGTGACTTGAGGCTGTCCGACGGGTTTGGTATCAACATTTAAAGTATTGCAACAGTGCCAATTTAGCGGACGTCTCATTCTAGCCCCCAGATGAGAAAACGAGACAAAACAATTGCTGAATGTTAGATCTTCGCAAAGTTTTATTGATGTTGTTATATGGCTCGCTTTTCGATAAAAGAGCGAAATGACTGAAATCTTTAATGTAGTATTTTAGGGTTCCATATCAAAATAGTGACAAAAGGAACCTTGGTTAGGTACGTAGATACATCTTCTTATTTCAGTAGCTTTTAATGCTAATTGATATGGACTTGAACATTGGAATAGTTTTAATAATGCCCAGCCCAATGTTATTGCAAACACAAGAATTAAAAAAATATCCATAAAATTATCTAATTTATCACAATGTAGGATCGTTATTCTCTTATGATGAAACTAGCGAATGCCAGCGACTTCGTCTGCGTGGTTTGAGGTTTTTGGATTCCCGCGGAAACTTTTAATTTTCCGGGATAAAAGTAGCCTATGGGCTATTCCAGACTATAATCTATCTCTGTGCCAAATTTCAGCCAGATCCGTTCAGCCGTTGGGGCGTGATTGAGTAGCAAACATCCACCCATACATCCATCCAAACTTTCGCATTTATATTATTAGTAAGACGTGATAAGAAACATCTTACTGTACTCGTAAATCTTACATTATATTATCTTAATAGATACAACATCTGGAGCGATATAGATATATATTTAGATTATTTTGGCAAAAACTGTTTTTGTTATATGACGAGGAAAAGGATTTAAAAGATCTGGATGACTAAGATCTAGACGATGACGTTGTAAAGATGATTTTTATTTTGCAAAAAGACAAAGAAGATCATCTTTAGAACATATTCGACTGTATTCGTCATCAGTATTTTTATTACGGCTTATTTATCAACTTGAATAGAAGATAATTTATATAATAATTAACTATTTATTAGTCACAACATTCTCATCACATTAATATTTACCTATAAAATAAAAAACAAAACATAATATCAATTAGTATCCACATAATAAGAGCTTAGATCCGCCCACAAAAACGTCTCTACCTTTTTTTTAATCCACTACAAGCTAGCCCTTGACTACGATCTCACCTGATGGTAAGTGATGATGCAGTCTAAGATGGCAGCGGGCTAACCTGATAACATGACAGTTATATCTACCAGACCTACTTCTAAAAACCGACGTTAAAAAAACCACTCTCGAATTTGGCTTGGTCATTAACCCTATAAACCTGGGTCTGGCTCTGTGTTTTAAATATTAATTTTTACGCATTGGCGCCATGAAAAATGAATTTTTTGTAATGTTGAACATAAAATGGCATAGGTATTTTATGAAAGGTGTGCTCGATGTTTTTCTTGTTTGTTTGGTTACTGTTTGTTAATGTGTTTAAAATCTGAAACACACAAAACGCGCGACGGAAAAGCGGCGCGATAACGACTGTGTACATTATAGTGGCCCAAACATTGGCCATATCACATTTAATTTCATTTCATTTATTTAAATCGTTTGATTATTGCAGTCTTAAATTATTCTAGTTAAAGATCTTAAAGTAGTAATAATCGGTAAACATATTGGTATGGACGAAGTAAATCTTTTGTAATATAAATAATATCTGTGGTATGGAATGGATAAAGAATAAGTTATAGATCAGAGACGTTTGACGTGACCTCGTATGCACAGCTCAAAAAGGCAGCATATCCAAAGCTTTTAGAAATCGTAAGACAAGGACTTTTTTAAGGAACACGTCAATTTGGGAATTAATAATATTTTCTGAATTTCTCTCGTCTGGTCTGGTGAGAGGCTTCAGCCGTTGCTAGTTACCACCCTAAACAGTGATTTAGCGTTCCGGTACAATGCCGTGTAGAAACCGATTAGGTGTATCGGTTTTTTAATATAACTGCCGTACCCATAACAGTTTTAGCTTGCTACCATCTTAGACTGCATCATCACTTACCATCAGGTGAGGTGAGGTAACCATAAATTATGAGGCTATATTTTTTTATGAGTCATGAAATAAAATCGCACACGCGATTCGCGATTCCCAGATCGCGCGCGCTTATTATGACGTCCCACCGCGCAGCCTCAAATTATAATCAACTCATGGGGTGAAGCTTCCGTCGTGCGTTATATTTGTTTCAACCTTTATGGAGGTTACAATCTAATATTAATCTAATAGGAGCTTCAAGTGATGAAGCTTTGACCTTTTCTAGATTACTGCAGGAATGTGACCTTTTGAGCGTTGTTAGGATGTTCCCATAACTATTTTAAACAAATATTTCAGATCAAATCAGATACCTATGGTATTCGTTCGTTGTGTAGCGGTTACCACAGTGCAAACTAGATGGCGCTACTTATATCTACATCGCAGGATAGATAAATAATCGACTGAAAACTTATAAGTTACATACAAGCCTGAATCACGATATCGAAGATTTCCGAGGAAAGCGCTATATATAGACCGTTCTGGTCCCAGCCCGCAGGAAGATCTTCCTTTTGGTGCGGACGAGTACCTACATATCACTCAGTCATCCCACAGTTGAATCAACTTTTACAGCTATACTATCTACATGAATATTTTGAATAAAATAATTTTCTGTCTATTTGTCTGTCTATCTGTTACTATTTAGGTACGATTTTGATGAAATTCGGTTTTTAAGTAGGACGCCGCACATAACAGTCATAGCAAATACATTAAGATTAACATTTTTATGAAACAAGTGGAAAATAAACTATTGTTATTCATCAGCACAGATAAACGGATTCAGCATTTTAATGTACCTCAATAACTATTTCAGAATGTACAATTTTTGCTGATTAAGACGTAGGTATCATAGTTTTTTCATTATCTGACCCGGTGCCAGCGTCGCTTGTATAAATATTAATAAGTAATGTCTTTTCCCATGATTAGAAGTACGTACTTATAATTAAAATTATTAAAATATACGACTGCCCTGCCGTAGCCCGTATTGAATTACCTTTAGAATCATATTCACATTTTTATTAAATGATATTTTTTTGCGAATTACTGAATATTGAACTATAGTTTTATATATATACTAGTATGGCGCGTGGATGCGCGGCCCGCTGAAGCGGACCGCGTAGTAGACCGCGTGGCTCACTGTCTACTTACTTGCTCTCCTTCTATCCAAGTGTTTACTGCCTTTTTTTTTTTTTTTAATTAATCAACTAAGGGAGTTTTTGTGTTTTAACTTCAACGGTCTCTTACACTCCTGCTCAACTCAACTTATGCATGTCAGGAAAGTTTCTTAACATTTAAAGGCCCTTTTAGATTCTTAGGGGGGTCTCTGTTATATGTTTTCTTATGAGATTTTTTTTACGTCTGTCGGACGCTTGGCACGTTGGCGCTTCCACTGTGCTCGCTAGCATAGCAGTGTGTTGTTTATTTCAGAACACGTAGACAGTAAACACTTTAGGTTTGAGGAGCCCCCACTTATCTTTAATACCCTGGCCGTGCTCCTCACCCATCTTTCAAAACCTCGATCATCATCGCTCTCCATATATTTTTTTCTCCGAAAAATTATGGAGAGTTCTTCTTTAAAAACAAATTTTGAAAAGGAACCGCATCAAAGTCTTGCATAGTTCTACACTTGTAGCCTCTTCAATATTCGCCATACATTTTCTATGGAAAAATAAGTTCCGCCATCTCGAATTTTTTTCCTGTTCATCAAGTAGACCTTCATGTCCTGATCATCTTTTGCCATGAAACCACTCTTCCGTTTTTTATACTCTCCGAGATAGACACCGTCGAAATTTGTATAGCGGCCATCTTAAATCTGCCATTTTGATAATTTTTTCAGCTCACTGTCAATTGGATGAAGTTTCGAGTGACATTTGTTCGAGCACCCCCCACCTATCTTCAATACCCTGGCTGTGCTCTTCATCCGTCTTTGAAATCCTCAATCATCAGCTCTCTCCGTATTTTTCCTCTGAATAAATTTTTGTCTTATGTGGGAGGTCCCGGGTTCGATCCCGGCAGGGTTAATTCGAAAATTTATAATTTCTGAATTTTCTCCGGTCTGGCCTGGTGGAAGGCTTCGGCCGTGGCTACTTACCACCCTACCGGTAAAGACGTACCGCCAAGCGATTTTGCGTACCGGTACGATGCCGTGTAGAAACCAATTAGGGGTATGGATTTAATATAACTGCCGTACCCCTGACAGGTTAGCCCGCTACCATCTTAGACTGCATCGTCACTTACCATCAGGTGAGATCACAGTCAAGGGCTAACTTGTAGTGGAATAAAAAAAAACGAAATCACCCTGACACTTTTTACTCTCTGAAATTATTATCTTAAATTGTCGCTGTATTGTGCAAGCCCACTTAGCATTGTAGGCATATTTTAGGTATATAAATTTATATCATTTTAGTGGACGTTTGTAATTTTATTCTATAGAACCTTTTTTATAATTTAACTATTTCATGGCCTTTGACTTCTAACGCCATCTAGTGAGTGTTCGATGAAGATACTAAATTCTAGTTCAATCATATCCATACTAATATTATAAATGCGAAAGTGTGTCTGTCTGTCTGTCTGCTACGCTTTCACGGCCCATCTGCTCAACCGATTTTGATGAAATTTGGTACAATTTGGTTGTATCCCGGGGAAGGACATAGGCTACTTTTTATCCCGGAAAATTAAAGAGTTCCCGTGGGAATCAAACAATCTTAATCCACGCGGACGGAGTCGCGGGAATCATCTAGTTACTTATATTAATTAATGAATACTTGTCAGTTGCTATCGTTCAGCTTTATTTAAATTTTTTTATACTTTCCGAGATAGACACCTACGAAATTTGTATAACCACCATCTTGTATCCGCTATTTAAGAGTTTTTTTTTCAGCTCATTTTCTTTTTTTGTTTGAGCAGCCCCCACGTATCTTTAATACCCTGCTCTCTAGCTAGCTAGTAGCTCTTCACCCATCTTGCAAACCCTCGATCTCCATATTTTCTTTCCGAATCATTTGTCAGAATGACAGTACGAAGATACAAACTTTGAAAAGGTCTTGCATAATTTCCAAATCCCAGTCAACATTCGCCATACATTTTCTATGGAAAAATAAATTCCGCCATCTTGAATTTTTTTCCTGTTCATCAAGTAGACCCTCATGTCCTGATCATCTTTTGCCAAGAAACCACTCTTCCATCTCTGATACTCTCCGAGATAGACACCGACGAAATTTGTATGGCGGCCATCTTAAATCCGCCATTTTGAAATTTTTTTCAGCTAACTGTCAATTGGATGACGTTTCGAGTGACATTTGGTCGAGCACCCCCCACCTATCTTCAATACCCTGGCTGGTGCTCTTCATCCGTCTTCGAAATCCTCAATCATCAGCTCTCTCTGTATTTTTCCTCTTAATGATTTTTTGTCTTGTATACGAAACGATGAGTGAAAAAAAAAATGTTCATACAAAATTTTACAGGAGAGGTGATCAATGAGTCAGTCAGCACGAGCAGCTATATATATATTAATTCTAGATGATGATTATATAGTTAATCTTATTTTCGAATATTTTTTTTCAACTTTAGTCTTTAATGCGGGACCATGGACACCCCATCAATTTTTTTTTAATTTTACTAGCCTATGTCACCCGGGATAAGCTAGGGATTCTAACGATACGAAACTTCTATACGCCTGAACCGATTTTGATAAATGTATCAAAATCGGTTCAGGCGTAGATATAGAAGTTATGGGGGAATATACAAACTCACATACATACATACATACATACATGAACTCTGAAAACAATATACTCCTTTTTTCAGGCAGCCGTATAAAAATATAATAAAAACGGCAAACAATAGTTCCAATTTTGACCACCAGATAAGTTTCAGAGTTTGACGGACTATAAAAAGAACATTATCCCTTATCGTATTTCATTCTGAGGTATCGTATGACAACGTACTCACTGGTTGTTTATGTAAGCAATGTATGCTCATAATAGGCGTTAGAAATTACAAATTATTGGGTAAATAGTTAAAATTTATGTAACTACATCGCGTCCGCGGCTGTCAGATATTTGTTGTAGAGAAAACGGCCTGAATTCGTAATGCAGTTACCAATAACAGACGTCCTTGCTTTCGAAAAGTGGGTATGCCTATTGCTATGCCTCAGGTTCTTAAAACTATTGAACGGGCATGAATAAATCTAAAATCACAAGATATTATATTGAAAAAAAAAAAAACTAATGTCACTCTGATAAAACTTAAGGACCATTACGGAAAAATAACTGATATTTTCTTTTTCTTTTAGCTGAAAATTTCTCTTAGCCCACTTTATTTAAAAGCCGCTACTCGGAGCTTAATAAAAAACAATATTTGTTCTTCTATTTAATAAAATATTTACAACATAAATGGCACATAATATACCTACTATTTATTTTGTTACATTTAAAGAGAACCAATTATACACAATATGTCCTTACCTCAATTATTATTAACATATTTAATAACTCATAATTAAAATAATAACGTGTAATCAATGGCATTATAACAGGTATGGAAAATATACATAAAAAAATATTTATACCTTATATGCTAAATACATATAGTTAAAATGTCGTATACTTGTATAATATTATCAATTAAGTGATGTATCCATATAAGCTGTTATATTCCGTAATTATTTGTCGTAATAGGTCATAATCAGAAACGATTAATCCTTGGGATAATATTGATAAGCAGTAGGTAAAAAACCTAAGGGTGTTCTTTGAACTTAGCACGTATACCACAGACTAAAATTAAACATAGGTACTACTTATATTACAGGACTCAAAGTAATGATAAAGTAAGCTACGTATCCATTCGAGCTGCATTTGATCAACTTTGACTCGTCCTAAGATTACTGTTAGTATGAATACTACAAAAATGCTATGGACAAGACAATATGCCTACAGTGTGATATGTCTCACAGTATTTTAGGGTGAGGCAGGTTAAGGCGAGTCACCTCCAAGATTTTAGGAGGTGAGGTGTGGGGTGCCGCCCACGCGTCTCGCGGTACATTTCTCGTAGAGACTAGCGGGGAAGCGGGCAGCGCGGTATATTCTGAAACCGCTTGGCAACGTTCAAATTCTGGGATTAATTTGAATTAAATAGATATAGGACTTCAGTTTGAAATAAATTTTAGCAGGTTCTCATTAATACTTCAAGAGGAATTTATCCATATAAAAATGATGAGCAAAGTCGAAAATTTTATTAATAAAAAATTCGTTTTAAACTTTTAATTTAGCCTGTTTCAAGATTTTTTTTGATCGAGTAAAGTACATCCTATCGTGTAACAAATTAGCACATTCTTTAGACAATATCTTTAAGTGTATCGGATATTTTTTGTAAGACCGTTATTTAATAGTAAATACCGAAAAAATTTGATCTAGCAAACCAGTTTTCACCGCTGAGCTGAGGTGACTCGCCTTAAGTACCGCAGAGACTAGCCGCCTATATAAGGTGCAATGTTTTCCAGTAGATCGTACATAAAGCTGAGTTTGAAGTATCAAAAGAATCAATAAAATATATGTCAGTAGCTTTCATTTTTGATAGCGACAGAGAATACGGGGGCGGATCTACTCCACTCCATCTGTATACTTTGGCTTTAATGGATACGAAGCTATAGGGAAAAAATAAACAAAAAAGTTTTCAGGTTGCACTTATTTCACTTAAAATCTCCTTGGTAGAAAATTGTACTAGATGGAATTATATTACAATTGACTTCATGAAAAATTAGCTCTGGCTAGCTAGCACAGTGACCGCACAGTATTCGCAGACACATTTCCTCCACTGTTGTCTAGAGCTATTTTTATAGCTTAGCTTAGCTTAGCTAGCTTAAAGCTAAGCTTAGGCTTAACGCACACTGGCGGAATTGAGCAGACGTTTTCCTCGATAACAACTCAAACTAACCTTAATTTACTTTGTTTTGTTGGACAGCGGCATAGAAAAAATTTATCTATTCCGTGGACAGCGGTAAGCGACTAGTAGTGCACCTAATTTCCCTCGAATTTCCTCCTTATTTTTTTTTGGTACACATAAAGTTTGTCCACACGCGGTTGTACGACGATCAACTGCTCGTAAATATATCTGCTTTAAATTTTAGATACGTCCATCCAATATTATAAATGCAAAGGTTTGGATGGATGGATGGATGGATTTTTTTTACTCAATCGCGCCAGAACGGCTGAATGGATCTGTATAAAATTGGGCACAAAGATAGATTATAGTCTAGAATAACACATAGGCTACTTTTATTTTTTTATCCCGGAAAATTAAAGAGTTCCCTCAGGAACCAAAAAACCTCCATCCACGCGGACGAAGTCGCGGGCATCAGCTAGTAATCCATATGAATGTCAATGTACATAAAGATGAGCTTATGTTGTTATCACAAATACATACACGGCTCGACTCTACTCTGCCGGAATGCGCTAGCAGTTAAAGAAATAGTATAGTAATGGCAATACATTCTCATGCTACTATGTAACGGAGAGCGAGGCCCGGAAGCGATGGTCGAGGCTGCCGTAGGTGGGCCGGTAGCGCGGCGTGCGCTGCTGGCTCCACGGGCTGCGGCGGTTCTTGTAGCTGGAGCAGGCGATCAGGCTGTTCATCGCTGGCGGCCGCGACTGTTCCACGCTGATGCCGTAGCGGCGACTGGAAATTAAAAAGTAGATTTTCGAACATACTAGGTACTAGGCTCCACCACCAAAAAAACTAATGTCGTCGCACCCAGATGGACGTAGAAACATTAATTGGTCGGCCAAAACTTCGTTGGTTAGATGGAGTTAACAAAGACGCCAGGCGGTTTGGAATAAAAAATTGGAAAACGAGCGCAAAGGAAAGAGACAGATGGAGAAATCTTCTGGACCAGGCCCGGGCCCACAAGGGGCTGTAGCGCCAATGATGATGATGATGAGGTACTAGGCTCTAATGAGATTAAATCGTTACTTAGTACCTACCTAAGATATTTATTAGCATAGAGTGGTTAAGAGTAGGTAAAAAAGTCAGTGAAGGAGTCCTTAAGAAAAAACTAAAGGAAGTTTTTATTAACGACTCCTTCACTGATTAACAATAACATTCTATAGTTAAGTAAATAAATAAATATTTATAACTATGTAGGTATATTGATGTTATGTGTTAATAATAAGTGCACGGCATAATATAACTTGAGCGCGAACTCGCCAACAAACTGCGTGTGTAGTTTGGCGAGATACATATTTTTTGTATTTTTGGAATATTAAATAAATAAATAAAACTATAGGTAGATATTTTTAAACAATAGTTACCTACAGTCCGGCGCACGAGCTTCGAGGAATCGGGGTCTGAAAAAGCGACGGCTGTGCGCCACCCCCGATCGTCGCTCCCAGCACTAGTCTAGTTTCGAACTTGACGCGTGTAAGTTTGCGATAGCAGTATTGTTTTGTACTTTAAACAACTCTAGGTCATTACTTTAACATTCCATAGGATTCCTCGGAGCTCGCGTACGGACTATACTTTTATTTCGCATTCAATAATAAGTACTGCATGGAGAATTTATCAATTTAATTTCACCCACGAAATCTCATAATAATTGTCAATATGTTAAATAATGTGAGTAATTAAAACAATAATTTTTGTTTCTTTAAGCGGCTCTATAACCGAGCTATTTATTTCTAAAAATATTTATACAATATGTGCAAAAAATTCATTGGAAACTATGAAGGTTTCAGTGTACAACCTACCTATAGACCTATACCTATAGAGGTATTTAATGCTATTTGTTTTTCTAAAATATGACCAGAAATTATGAATACCCTAAATTGACTTTGCCGGTGATCGAACCCGGGACATCCCTGTTATAAAACCAAAGCACTCACCACTACACAGGATGGTTGTCAAAGTAAGAATAAGTAAAGAAAGCTAAGAGAAGAATAAAAATCCGTTCCTCACCTCTTAGTTCTAGTAGCAGGTTCGAGGAATTTCTCTCCAATTAGCACGCTCTCATCAAGAGTGCCGTCCAACTGCATCAGGTCACCAGCTGACACAGATACCTCCATCTTATACCGATCACACGTGCATAGATACAGGAGAACTACCCCCATCTGAGAAAGAAACAAGGATTTATGAAATTTTCGGGGCATGGATGAATTGCCGCGAAGCATATTATCGCTTATAACGTGATGAACCTAACAGTCTAACATTAGGTAGTAAAAATAAATAATTATAATACTAAGTATGTGCATTCTCAGGTGCAGTGCTGTTGCTAATTCAATATTATGCATATTTTATATTTTAGATTTGGTTGAGTGGTTGAGGTGAAGGAAACAAACCAACTGACTGTCGGCTATCTTATCTCTATCTTAAAAGCATTATGAATTATGAACATGGATGTGTAAATACACAACGACAAAATCCCAAGATGCGTAATAAAACTCATAGTAAGTAGTTCGTACTATCAGATACTTACCACCCAGAAATGAAGGATAACGATGAAATAGGTGGAAGGTCGGAAAAATATGTATTGGAAGAGCAAGCCCGACACAGTGGGGCCGATGAAAGCACCCAGCGCGAAGGTAGACGTCCACATACCAGACACCAGGCCATACGTTTCAATGGAGTTTGGCAATCCACAGGAACTGTGAAACACAAAATAGTTACCTTAGAGTAAGCAAGCTTAGCTTAATATCCCCTAAGGTTACAACTTTCAACAGCGTTTAAACATTATTGTTCGTTTGTAAACTGTGAAAATTACATTGCAATCGGTTTGTATAATTTTGATTATTTTGTAGTGTCCTTATAATGACGTAATGGAAAAACAAAACAAAATTGTTTTAACGGGAAGAATGGCGTCTGTACATATTGTGCTGTTAAATTTGTACTTTGTTCTTTGATCGAAAACTTCTTCGTGTATAAATTATTTTTCGATGATGCTTTACAAAATGTCTTAGAAAGATTGGTCATGTTGGTTGGATATATATCTCGTATTAGATTGGTAAGAATTGCGTATTTCCTTTCATCAATGTAGCGTGTAGGAATGGACTCTCCGGTGACCCGGCATTTTGTTTTGTAAGTTCATGACCCATGGTTTGGGAAACTTTGCAATATTTGTGGTTAACATTATCAATACATCAGGTAAAAAAAACAGTCATTAAATAAGCCCGACGGGTTATCAAAGCTGCACGTCAATTATGAAAGTATTAATTGCTTGTTATGTAATGCGAACAAATTTTTTATTCCCTGGGGTTTTAAGGTTATCGAAGTCCTATTAATGTAAGTTTTTTTGTTATAATAACATCTTTTATCTTCGAAATATTTGCGCCGTATCTACGCTAGGGAAAACTGCGCAGCATTGTGTTGGTAGGTATATCTATGTTATCAACCCATTGCCGGCTCACAACTGAGCACGAGTCTTCTCTCGGAATGAGAAGGGTTCAGCCATAGTCCACCACGCTCGCTAAGTGCGGGTTGGCAGACTGCAAACACCTTCGAGAACTAGAACTTTCGAAAACATGCATGTTTTCCTCACAATGTTTTCGTTCGCCGTTTGTAGCAAGTGATAATTAATTTCTTATACAAAATATCTTAAATACATACATTGCTGTACCAAGAGCATCAGAGAACGACGATACCAGAAGACTTCCTATTCCAAGACCGTGAAGCACTAGGCCGCTTATAATGAGCCAGAGCATCCTGAAAGAAAAATAATCTTGATTATAAACTACCTTCTCGAAGCCTTTAACAGGATTCATGTAGTTCATTTTCAGGATAATAAAGGGAGGATGGATGGAGGGAGAACTTGCTCTAAATAATTGTGTAGGAGTAGGTACCTACCTAAGTACCTACTTGCTATAGTAAAGAAGAATGTTGGAAAATGTACCTACCTATTCCGGGTTCTGTTTGCAGTAAAATAAACTTTCAATGAAGAGGTATAGGCGCCACCCAAATCATCTAACTGATCTCCTACACCTATCCCAACTAAGCCGTGTTCCGAGCAATACAGAAGGAACTAATTTTTTTTTTTTTTTTTTTATCCACTACAAGCTATCCCTTGACTGCGATCTCACCTGATGGTAAGTGATGATGCAGTCTAAGATGGTAGCGGGCTAACCTGTCAGGGGCATGGCAGTTATATTAAACCCATACCCCTTCGGTTTCTACACGGCATCGTACCGGAACGCTAAATCGCTTAGCGGCACGTCTTTGCGGGTCTTTGCTTTTTTAAAATAAAAATACGTTCCCCGCGAGTTCAGGCGATACGTCGCACTCGCAAAGCAGTTTATCATATTCAATCCGAAAGAACCCCCAATATTAATAATTTTTCTTAAGCCATCGCCCGCCTTCTAAATAAGTATAGCACTTACGTAGTACTGTAAGGAGTGACTTCAATGAAAGGCGCTGGCCCAACGAGCAGGAAAGCGCCCACTACGAACATGTGGCCGATTACGGTGATGTACTTGGGCTTGATATGGGGGTGGTCGCAGAGCCAGCCCCACGCTGGCGCCGATATCGCGTATACACCCCCGTTGATTATGAAGATCACGCCCAGGATGATTGGGGAGAAGTTGAACTGAAAAAAGAACTCCTATAAAATTTACCTAATATTTAGCTGTGTAGATCATGCTGCTATTAAAATATGACGCCCGCAATTTCGTCCACTCCAATTTAGTTTTGTTTTAATCCCGTGAGAACTCTAAAGGTTTGGGTTCTAAAGGGATGCAATCTAGTTCTGTACTAAATATCAGCATAATTGTCCGTCAAGAGGTATTACATTCAGAAAGAACGACATAATTTCGCATTTATAATGTCGAGCAGGATACCTAGATTATCTAGTGTTGATGCTTGATGTTTACACGTTTTATTATATAGTTACCTCTATTATTTTTTTATATCTAAGTAGACCAGTTTTAGGTGTTCTTACTTTTCGTAAATGTGGTTCGAGCGTCGCCTGCAGAAATCCAATGCTCATACTCGTTAAAATGATACTGATTGCGGCTAGCAATACTCCAGGGATCCTCAGTAAAGACATCATTGTTGCTGCAAACAGGTAAAATAAGCTTATTCGCCTATAAATAGTAGGTATAGGAGCATAACCTATAGCTAACGTCATTTGTTAATTACTTTATTATCCTAAAATAAGTTTATTTCATCGTCAAACAATTTTTACACATTAGAGTTTGGTCTTCGATACCTACTAGGTAAATAATCGATTAAGTAATAGGTACCTATTATAAATAAAATATACCGAGTCATATTCGGAACACAAGAACTTTATAATGTGGTGATAGGTTCCTTACTTTTATATGGAAAGGCGTTGCCCGCGACTTCATCTGTGTGGATTTAGTGTTTTTGATTCCGGGATAAAATGTAGTGGAAAAAAACGAAATCATGAAAATTCCTGTTATTGTAATATTGAATTTCATCATAGGTTTATTCAAAGGGGCGGATTAACAAATTGCTGAAAATCCGGCTATGCATCGGCGGTTCTTTTGGTGCAATCATGCCCGGCGTATTCGCTCAATACCCATGCCCCAATATGTGTTACTCGCTACTTTAAATATTAAAGAAAAAAATTGGGCCACATAAATAAGTCCAAAAGAATAAGTAACTACACAAACTTACGTCCAGTAGGTTTAATGTCCTCATCATCAAACGTATTCGGCAGAGTGACGTAGCACAGTAAGGCAGTAAGAAATAGCGTAAAGCCGAGTACCGCAAAGGGGAGCGAATAGCCGCCCCAATCGTACAAAGCTCCGCCCAGCATTGGGCCCACTATGAGACCCAGGCCGAAGAACGTTTCCAAGGACGCCTGTGAATGATGAAAATGTATAAGATTTCTAGTCAGGTCCCCTACATTCTTTCGTCATCACATCTCAGCAAAACTTTGGATGACCAGCAGGGTAAAAGGAGCCAGAACATAAAAGGGAACTGGACATACTTAGGTCTCAAGAATTTAAAATATTATAAGCTGTAATATATTAAGGTTTATTAAAGTGTACAAAAATAATAGAAAAAGTTTTCTGAGCAAAGTCATCTAATCCCAATATTGCTATTGTAATTAACTTCATTATTATTCATAACTAGTGGGCCCGGCAGACGTTGTCCTGCCCTGAGCCTAGAACCCGATTGCAGCGCCACCTACTGAGTCCAATTGTGAATATAAACCATCCCTGGACCCACTGAAACCCGCACAAAAAATTTCATCTAATTCGGTCAAACCGTTTCTGAATTTTAGTGATTTGATATAAGATAATTAACAAAAAGCTTATTTTTTCTTCTTTAGACCACTATTATCAATAACGATATTCGTATTTTTTAGCGTTTTTGGATATGGTTATTATGTAACACATAAATGGACACTGATCGTTTAATAAATATAAATACATCCATCTTGTCACAATATAAAATTCCAAGTTTTACTTATTGTGATGACATCGAACTTGATATTATGCTCCATAATTTCAGGTCACTGGAATTGATAAAATAGGTCATAATAATTGTTATACCTACTGACACATAGTTGCTTAACTACTTGTAACAATTACTAGTTAACAACATAATGTTCTCAGTTAAACGTGCGATATATTGGGATGTATTAGGTACTTTATCAACACGCGTATGTACATGTACCTACAACCCTAGAAAGGGTTAACTTTTAGTTATTTCATTTGCTACTATTATTACCGTCTGGTACTTTTTCTTACATATTTTAAAGTCCGCGTTTAAACTCTTGACACGCGCCGCTTTTGATTTCTTCACTAGGGCTAATGAAAGTATTGCGAGCAATATGCATACGGGGCGAAAAAGCTCTGACAATGGTTTCAAAAAAGCCACTTTGCAATCAAATAGCAAATGTATTGTGAAGATATGGAGCTATTCATAGCTACTGGAAATGTTGTTTGGGAACCCCTTTGTGATGATTCCGAAATTGGCGGTGAGGAAGACCGCGTTGCCCATCGCCTCAGACCTTGATGGTGCGGGTCGTGAGCAGACAGGCGTATAGACAGAGCTGTCTTTATATATATATAAAGACATATATATATATGCTGGTGACGTTGTTAGTCAAATCTTTGGTGATGACGTTGAAAGAGACGTTGAGGAAGGCTGCGTTGCCCATCAATCATCACCTCAATGATACATATCGTGAACAGACATAGGAGATAAGTCGACTTTATACTGCGTAGTGATGTTGAGCCACTTACAAACATACTGGCGACGTTATTTGGGAACTCCTTGGCGATTATGGCGAAGGAGGCGGTGAGGAAGGCCGCGTTGCCCATCGCCTCGATGATGCGGATCGTGAACGCCAGCGTCACGAACGGTATGTGGCCGTCTACTTTGTCTAGTAATCTACGGGTTCAAAGACAGTCTATTAAGTTAGTATAGAAAAAACTTATAATCACTTTGACTACTTTCTGAGTGAATAGGCATGATGACAGTAATGAATTTATCTAATGAAATAGGATTCATGGATTATAAAAAACGTATTTATTTTTCTATTTCAAGTGAGATTGCTATTTATTTTGATAAATTAAAATTATAAAATACAGCAATCCGCCATATTGGTTAAAACACCAATGAAGCGACAATGACGTCACAATTATTTTCGAACTTTGACAATCACACAATTTGCTTACTGCACACTGCCCTGGCCCAGAGTACCTTGGTAAAAATAATAGTGACGTCACAAACGACGCCATGACACAGCCGAACGTTTTGGCGTGAATTTTAAAATTTAAATTTCAAATGCCAATTTCATCTACCAAACCTTATTTTTCTGCTGAAATAAGATATTTTTTCGAAATAGTAGATACTTCCGCACATAATCTGAACATTTTTCAAAATCAGTCATCATGCCTATTAAATAACAATTCTTCTCGTAAATTAGGTTAATACGATTATGTAGTTTCAATGGACACGGAGGGACGTACCTGCGTTTAGAATAAGATGAAACGAGACTTCTTGAGTTTGATAGATCTCAAACATACTTAGACGCTACAATTTTCTACAAAAATAAGTACCTTCGTGGCCCATACAAGAGCTTAAAAGGTCCAAGCTTTGTTTTTTTGTTGCGATTCCAATTGGAAGTAACATGTATTTGCGCCTAATATATGTAGGTATTTACCGCAATAGGCAAACCTCTGAGTT
Source organism: Erebia aethiops (assembly GCA_923060345.2). Lineage (NCBI taxonomy): Eukaryota > Metazoa > Arthropoda > Insecta > Lepidoptera > Nymphalidae > Erebia > Erebia aethiops. The sequence goes on along the minus strand of OV281084.1, from coordinate 25,280,369 downwards.
GGGTCTCACCCTTACAGTTTCCGGGCTGGCCGTTTCAAGAGCTTCTATAAAACAACTTCCGAGTGTTATCCAGTTATTTCGCCTAGTGAGCTTTCTGTTTTCGTTAGACTTTTTTCTCTTGACTTTTAACCACTTCAGCAGACAGTGTTAAGCTTACCCAAACAAAATAGCACACGTTGATGTGGTCAATATCCCCGCGTTGAAGACTAGCTTAGGTCCCAGCTTGTTGAGATGTGCGCCGTAGAACGGGCTGATGAGGAACACCGCCAGTTCGAACACTCCGAACACAAGCCCGTACTCTGCCGCAGTACATCCTTTCTTTTCAGCCTGGAACAATTTAAAAAAAAAATATGTGTAGTTAAGCATCGTCGTCTCAACCGATAGACGGCTACTGCTGGGCGAAGGTCTCCTGCATAGAACTTCATAGGACACAGTCTTGTGCCGCTTGTTTCTAACAGCTCCCAGCTACTCACTTGAGATCGTCCGTCCAACTAGTGGGCGGTCGAGCAAAGCTGCGCCTTCCGGTTCAAGATCGTAGGTAAAGAAGATTACCAAAATATCATGTCACTGTGGCAAATTTCTTTGTAGTACATAGTTTCTCTAAATTAGATTATCAGTTGTAATTCTAGTGCTTTCCTTTTCTGCATAGAGCTTCATATAAGGGATTAATAAGTATTTATACCATATTTTTGCTGTCTATTATTTTGCTGTATATTGCCACTGTCATATTTTAGTTTGGTATAAAGTGCGTACGCGCTGTATGGATTACCAATTTAGCGCGGTTTCGTTTGCTTGACTCACAAAATCACACGGTTAAAAACCGCGGCGGTTTAGCCGTAGTGTGGCCTAGGCCTTAGGGATTGTGCAGTACCAGTACAACAAAATTAGCTGCAATTAACTTACTTGTGAAAAATTAGGAACTTTGTATGCGTATAATCGACCGGGAATTGATGGCGTGTGCGACCTATGATTATATTTTATCATTTACGTAAATAAAATAATATTACTAAAATAAAATAATGTTACTGTACATGTCGTAATAATTGTTATTGTTAATATCCATTTCATTTATCAACAAAGCAAAGCGAATACAAGTAAGGAAGTAGTCTAGATCATAGATCACACTGGTCCTAATATAGTACATGGGCTCACAGGCTTTGCTTGTGATGATGCGAAATTTTCCAATCGCAACGTAGATGCCTTCGTGATAATAGTGACCTGCATGCCCAGCCCGATCAGTCTTGAGTGGTTTTAGTGTTTGTTCTATTATTATTTATTTTACGGCCCTGGATACAAGTCCTTTAAGGCCTTTCTAAAAAATACAAAATTGCATAGGTATATCTAATTATTCTGTGTTGATAGATCAGATCAGTCATTCCGTAAGGCACCTTTACCTTTTATATATTAAGTACTAGATGATGCCTGCGACTTCGTCCGCATGGATGAAGGCTTTTAATTGGGATGATGCCTATATCAAAAATAAATTATTTCTAACTGATTATTAAATACAGTGTATTCCAAAAGACCTAAAATTCATATCCTCGGTTAGTTTTAGGTCTGATAACCATTTTAAAATATAGGATAAAGAAAAAAAGTGTGTTGAAATTTGATGACGTCACTATTGTGATTTTCATACAACTTCCGTATACTAGAAGTGCGTTTTTAAGTTTGATAAAGAGTTGCTGGTTTGATTGAGTTGTCATCATCCCTATTCCCGCGGGAACTTTAATTTTCCGGGATAAAAAGTAGCCTTTGTCCTTCCCCAGGATACAACTTATCCCTGTGCCAAATTTCATGGGCCGTGAAAGCGTAGCAGACAGACAGACAGACACGCTTTCGCATTTATAATATTAAAATGGATGTGACACAGAAATTATTGCCGTAATATTGTGAGGTTTGCATTTTGCATCCCTAAATACGTTTAATTAATGTTGCATGTGAACTATAAGAGCCTCGTACCTAATTGTATTGTGAACAGATAACTGATAACCCATATGAGGTTATCAATTATCATGTAAGTACATGATTCTAGTTGGTACACTACACGGAATATTGGTGGTGTAAGTGTAATATAGACCTTTGATTTGGGGCAATCGCCTAAATGCTGGCGTTAAAAAAGCCTCCGTATAACTTTTAATCATTACGAGTACCTATTTACATACATATTTTCACGGTCCATTTCTGTTTAAAATCTAGATCATAAATTAAATCAAGCCGCGTGGTTTCGTTGGACAACCCGTAAGAAAATAGTTACTTTTGCTATTCTGTTATACAACAAAAGACAATAATAATAATTATTATTTAACTTTTTATTTGCACCACACAATAAAAATAAAAATAAATGACATGAAATAAAATAAAGAAGAAGGATAGGTACAAAAGGCGGCCTTATCGCTAAACAGCGATTTCTTCTAGACCTTAAGATAATAATGTGAATTTCGGGAGTGTGATTCGAACCTGCGATTTTTTTCTAACGCTGCGGCTCTTTTCCGGCTGAGCTACTGAAGCATTGAAGATTTTGAAAGTGTTCAAATTGTTCAATGGTAATTAAAATTATTTCATACATGTACTTTGTCTCTCTCTATCTGAGGCCAGATTTTAACACTTGCGATTTTTCCAAATATCCGTGTTTTCTTGTACCAAAAAGAACTATGACAAAGATGAAGAACTATGAACAGTAAGTTGTATATACCAACTCTCCAAAATAACAGTTGCAAAAGTATCGCACTGCCTTGTAAATATGTTTATTTTTCAAAGCACCTCAGTTTCATATTTAATAGAAAAATGATGTACATGGGCGAACTTTTAACGCCATGTTAGGGAATTTTCTCGCCATCTCGTTAGTTGTAATCTTTATTCAGTTACAATTTGACGTAAATATATTTCCTAAAATCCGTTTAAACATAACACTACTAAGTACAATACTGAGTATATGGCCCCAATTTTATATTTCATAAATCGATAGATTTAGATTTTATCAAATCCTTCAGGAACTCTTTGATTTTCCGGGACAAAAAGTAGTCATATCTCCGTACCAATTTTCGTCGAAATTCCGGAAAATCAAAGTTTCCACGGGATCTTTCAATAACTGCAATATAACAATACACGATCATTATTTTGGAAAGAACACTGAAATTTTACTAAAATTTCCTGTAGAAAATATCTTTAGGTAAAAATTAAGTAGGTGCAATGAGGGACCCTTATTATATTGTACAAAGTAATATTTTGGGGATAAAACCGGTCGAGTGCGAGTCAGACTCGCGCAAAAACCGCGACTTTTTAACCGACTTCCAAAAAAGAAGGAGGTTCTCAATTCGGCGCGTATTTTTTTTTTTTAGTAGTATAGGTTTTGATTTATGGGCGAGTGTCAAAATATGGAAAATATGCAGGATAAACGGCTGTATTTTGTGATTTCGTTGACTTACAAGCTTAATTTTTTTACATCTCCAAGGGACCGTAAACTTATGTATTTGATATTAATTTCAACTTTCCCGAGAAAAAGGGCCTTGACAGACAAACAGACAGAGACCGACGGACAATGAAGTGATCCTATAAGGGCTCCTTTTTAACCGACTTCCAAAAAAGGAGGAGGTTCTCAATTCGGCGCGTATTTTTTTTAATGTATGTTACTGCATATCTCCGTGGTTTCTAAATTTATTGGTTAGAGGAAGCTCGCGAGGTGGTCCCATAAAAAATTCTGACTCCAAATCTTCAATCCTGATGCTGTAGGGTACAGAACTCCTTAAAAATAGCGGTTTAGGATTTTTTATGTTTAATTCATATTGTAGGTGTCAAGCAACGACTTCATACTTAAACAAAAGCCCCAACTCCTCAACTCTGATGCTGCAGGGTACTGCACTCCTCAGCCGTGGGGATTTAGAGTACACTAAAAAGTTAAAAATAAAAATTCTTTCCAAAAAATCGACTTCCAAAGCCACTGTTAAGTAAAAAAGAATACAACATAGTGACATAGTGTGTAGATTTCTACACACTATGTTGAAGTCGGGCGAGCCTGACGCGTCAACTTTGCCTATCTTTTACTTTGGCTTTGGAAGTCGGTTTTTTGGAAAGAATTTTTATTCCTTTTACCCTAAAATATGTTGTTTACTAACCTCTTTTGGGAAAAATGGCGCTTGAAGCGCGACACAAATGGCATTACAAAAATCAGCAACCGATATAACCGCCACCGTTAACCACTGTCTTCTCGTAAATTCGCGCATTTTGACAAAACACTTTCCAAAAAATATCAAGTTCTCTAATAACTATAAGTAGCACTATAATTATTCTAAGTACATTAATAATTTTTCATAATCTCTCTATATCTATTATACAAAACATTATTCTCACTCTCTCAACAGCTAACTTATTTTTGAAACTTGTTATTTACAATGGATTTAGTTTAAGTAATTAATGATATAATTTTTGACACTAAATAAATCAGCAAAAGTGATTTAAATAAGAGATAAATAAATCTAAACGTCACAGTTTTCCTGATGCGGGTAGGTAACTGACTAACTGACAAGGGAACAACCAATTTAATGATAACCTAAGTTATCGAGTCGTCTTGAACGATCCCAATTTGATATCCATTGACGCTTCTTTTTGCAACTACAAAAGTATTTCTACATGAAACAGCAATGTATAAAAAACTTTAGAAACATTAATCTTAGTAATTGAGGGCAGCTAAGAATACAAGTTTGTACAACGAATAGATTTTTATAGAATTGAAAGCAATGTATACTGTATTCCAGCAGTTTCCTTCCAAATTAGGGTCAGACTGTCTTAAAGTTAATGAAATATTAAACAATTAAAACAAGATAAAGCTATAATAAATGAGTTATTATTAAAATTTTAATTGCTGTAAACATTTTGTTTGCCATTGAAGGATCCACAATTGTTTAGAGTGAATGACTTTTCTATTACTATGTTGATACACGCTGTTATATCGTGTTCAGTGTTCGTGTACAGTATGCATAATATGTACGTAGGTATAGTATTTAGATTTTATAAAGACCGTTTTTAGGGTTTCGTACCGAGAAAGACGGACCCCTGCTAAGGTTAATCTGCTGTCTGAATGCTGTCCCGCTCACGGGGGCCATGTTTATTATCAGATTTATACAGGAGCTCAATAGCTCAATGAGTAGAGAACCATTTTTTAAATCTTTTAGAAGTAATATATATATATATATATGTACTATATACTCTATGGTAATGGTGGGCCATCAAAATTGTCTGTTTTAGACCACTTTTATTAACAGGTCTATCTCAAAAACTCAATGAATTGGGATAAGTTGGATTCTGTACTGGAAAGCGCAGCGTTGGCAGACCCCCACTCGGTGGACGGACGACGTCAAACGAGTCGCAAGGATTGATCCAGGCCACGCAAAATCGTGGCCTATGTAAGTCCTTGGAAGAGACGTATAGGTTGACGAAGAAGATATCGAAAGAAGGTTAGGTGTAATTACATACCTATCTATAAATTCATATCTATTGTAGAATCTGTTGAAGTTTTTAACAAATAAACTGCTGTTCCTACCTAATAAATAAATAATAATAGTTTAAAAAAACTAAAAAACACGCTTTTGACGCAGACACTCCGGGTCTCAGGAAAACAAAAATCGCTAATCCTCATTATCCTAGTAAGGATAACGGGTCAAACTGTTTAAAATATTGAATTGTCATCGGTCCTTAATAAGTATGCCAAATTTCGAGTTAATCCGACATTTTATAAAGGGGGTCAAAATCATGTTCAAAGATTCCGTTACATACTTACATAAATACGTCTGAAGCTAATGAAAAGCGTGTAAAAAACGTTTGATTATTAAAATAATGACGATATCTGTCATTTAGAAATAGGATATCTTTCATGTTGTATGAAAAATAGTAATACTGTTAATTTAGAGATACCTACTTACAATAATTGTGAAATTAAAGTGCCACCTTATGCTGTACTTGTAAAAGATTCATTAATAAGCAAATATTAATTTATTTAGCTACTGTTTATCTTCCACATGCAAAAACTTTTATGCAACATATTGAAAATGTTCACATACATTGAAAATATTTTAATGATATAAAAATATTTCTAATCTCAATGACAAAAGTGGGAAAATATTTTAAGATTACGTAAAAATACCACAAATGAAATAAACAATGAGAGACTGACCTATGTTTTATAATAAGACATCTTTCTAGGGTCAATTACACCATTAATGGTTATAAGTTAAAACCATTATAATATTAACTATAGTCGACGTTAAATTTACTGCTGGCTGTTGGTCAGGGTTCTACTTTTTACCAATTTTTTACCTAAGTATAAAAATAACTGCAGATGTAAGAATACCGACTTGTCCAAAAATCCTTTCTAAGGTGTCTACATCGTAATAGACTGCATGCCAAATTTCAGCCTGATTCGTCTAGTGGTTTAAGCTGTTTGTCGATAGATCAGTTTGCTAGCTTTTTCGTGGTTAACCATGAATTAATAATTGACGGCTCGAAAACGGGCATTTCCGGGACTAGGATAAGTATAATATCAGTGCAGCAGGTTACCTTCCAATATTTCTCAAAAGCTTAGTTCATGCATCTACTCGTGACTTCACCCATGTGCAAAATTTTTAAAAATCATGAGGGATTTTTTTCAATTTCCGTTATAAAAAGTGTACGTCCGTTTTCGGAATGCAAGCTATTTCTGGTTTCGGCTATAGTTAGTTACCACCTACCGGCAAAGACGTTCCGCCAAGCGATTTAGCCTCCCTGTTTTATACCTACCCCGTAAAACCGATTAGGGGTAGGTATTTATGGTAGTATAAGTAATCTGCAATATCCCTTCCAAGTTCGTCTGACTCCGTCTCACCACGTTACGATCGCAGTCAAGGGCATTGTCAGTTTAGTTGTCATCGGACAAAGATTAATAAAAAAAACTGACCACGCCATGACTCGCACGTGGTGTTTGTAAATACCTGAACGGTGAGGGGGGAACTGAGGCTGAGGGATGTCGAAAACCATGCCCGAATAAAACAACGCTTGATGCTTTCACTTCAAACAAAATGAAACGCGCGCCCGTCCGCCCACCGACCGACCCGGCGCCTATTGCCAGCTGATTCCGCCGAACAACGGACGCGGACGAATTCGGAAAACTTTAAAAAAAAAACTAATAAAAAAACTTAAAAGTGTGTCGAAACGTTGGTGTTCCCGAACTGTTGTCAAAAAAAGCCTGACCGATTGTTAAATTCTATTAAAAAAAAATTGAATCGGCTTAAAAACAATGGCTCAGAGTATTTTCAAAACGTTCCTGGTCTTCTGCTTTATTAACATCTGTCACAATGGAGAGGCTGCGGAGAATGATAACACACCCACTATACGTAAGTACATTTTAAACCAACTTCAAATAAATAGGTTCCCAATAATTAATCTTAGTTTAGTGTAGGTAATATAGGTACAGTATAGATAATATTTAGTGGTAAGGGTTGTTTGATATTACAATATTGATATAAATAAGTCCGGTGTGTGACCTGCCTTGAAAACTTTGCCTGTAGCCAGGTTTCAAGCTTTACAAAGGAAAAAAGAAATACCTACTTGTGCAGGTACATGCAGGCGCTACAGGTCTGGAAATTGTAGAAGATTTTGTTTACTTAGGCTCCAAAATAAGTAAAAAACGTGGTTGCGAACAGGAACTCTGCCGTCACATCGGCATGGCGAAGAGCGCCATGTCCCAGTTTTCTAATATGGACTTGGAGGAATATAAAAACATACCCCAATGGACGAAAATACGCCTAGTCCGTAGTCTAGTATTTTCTATTTTTCTCTACGGAGCTGAGACTTGGCGATAGGAAAAGAATAGACGCCTTTGAAATGTGGAATTGAAGACTCATGCTCAACATATCATGGACCGAGCATAGAACCAACGTCTCAATATTAAATAAGCTGAAAATAAAAATGATGCTTTCCAACATCTATCTGCGGAGGACCCTCAGGTTTTTCGGCCACATTGCACGGAAGAATGCCAGTACAATCGAAAAACTTATGGTCACTGATAAGATCGGAGGAAAGACATAGCCTGAGATGTTGGTCAGAACCAATTAAGGAAGCAGTTGACACACCGATCTGCGACTTGCAAGGAGATCCACGCGGCGGGAAACAGAGAGAAATGGAAGAGCATCGTGAGAAAAGTGCTATCGAAGGGATGTCGCGATCCTCAAAGTTGAGGGAACGACGCATGAAGAAGATTAGTGCAGAGCTATGTGTTCCTAGTGCGTCTTTGAAAACCTTTCAACCAAATTTTCTCAAAAGCTTTTGAATTTTTATCACTGAACCGCTGTTGTTTTTAAATGCTCGAAGGTTTACTTCGAGATGAATGTATTGTAGATCATTATATAAAAGATCTGTCATATCAGTACACCAATTGTATTATAATTACGGTTTTGCAACTAGTGTCTTTTGGGTTTCTTGTTGTTGTCGTTGAATACACACCGTTTAAAATGTTGAAATATAGTGCGTTTGGCAACTTAGTTGGTTGTGATGAAAAAGCAATGACCTTTACCTTATACAACTACCTGGTACTTACCTCATTAATACGCCAAAATGCTATTCCCGGTAATTTCATTGGATTAAAAATCGATATGGTTGACATTATTAGGAATAAGTATCGATATTTTAGCCTCTGAAGTCTGAAGTTAAAAAGTGAAGCGAAAAAAATTGACAATTAAGATTATAATAGAAAAACGTAAGTTGTGGGAGGTTCATCTCGAATAGGCTAATTAGAAGTGTAATTTTTAAATGTAAAAATAGTGAAACAAAGGATTAATATCTGTCCGTACTGAACTATTCAAATAGGAGGTAAACTTGACGACAGATTGCGCTTATCCAATTAAAAACAAATCGCAGTTAACTTTATAACGATCAAGTAGGTTACAAACATTTCCATGGAAATTTCAATAATTAATAACGAGTCTCTTCTCTCTCTTCTCGTCCATCCCGAGTAATACATTAACGCACAGACTATGTTTATTTGAAAGAGATCACTCAGGGCTGTGTATAATATATATCTAAGTTTATAAGGAAAAAATATGGGGTATATTGTTGGTAGATGATGCTTGAGAGACCGTTTACCGGTAGGGTACAGGTTAGCCCGCTACCATCTTAGACTGCATCATCACTTACCATCAGGTGAGATCGCAGTCAAGGGCTAGCTTGTATTGGATTTAAAAAAAAAAAGGGCCACACACCTGAACAATGCTGATCTGATTTAAAAAGGTAATTTTCTAATATGCAATAACCGAAACTTTTAATAGTATTTTATTTCGCATGGTTATTTACCTAACATAACCACCAAAACGGCTTAGGCATGACACGATGATATCACGACAAAATTGAAGGCCACTTTAAAATCTCACACTTCTTATACGATAATTAGGAGAAATATCTTCAATCGCCGATTTATAGTACCTCCTAGTAACATAATTTTATTCTGGACATTTGTTGGTTTATTACCTATAGATTGACTGCGACTTAAATCTTGTTCAATTAACATCCATACTACGAAAGCGTGTCTGTCTGTCTACTTCGCTTTTACGGCCCATCTATTCAACCGATTTTGATGAAATTTGGTACAGGGATAGATTAAATCCCGGAGAGGACATAGGCTTTATACCAGAAAATCCAAGAGTTCCCGCGGAAATCAAAAAACCTTAGTCCATGCGGACGAAGTCGCGGGCATCATCTAGTTTATTTATATTCTAGTATTTACTGATTTGCTATATCAATAATAATTATGTCTGCATAATTATCCTTGCGACACGACTGGTAGTTCAAGTTTATGCTGAATACGCCCATACGTTATTTCATAATTACTATTAGCTTTTACCCGTCTCAGCTAACACGCCATTATTAAGAAGTTTCAGAAGGCTCAGCTTGATCTGATGATCTTGATCTTGTCATAATATATTATGGCGATAATTAATTATATTTCATGATAATCATCTTATAATTCATATACGATAATATTAAACTTTATGTTATTACATGGATCAGTAGGTATACCTAATTCCCCCAGAGTAAGGGACACTTAGAATGTTTATTTTATTGTTATGGTGATTTGATATTCATCTAAGGCTTGTACCTCCTTATTATCATACAGCTAACTTCCTAGATATGTCAATGTGTACCATAATAATATACGTAACTTACGATACCTTGGATGTGGCAGTGGGTTAAGTTGCATTTATCTAACAAGACAAAAGAAGTCAAGCATTAGGACATTCTCAGACTCTTAAGAGTGACTATAGTCAGGGGAAGATTAAGTATATTATAATTGAAGGTCACAGAAAATCACCATGAGACATGCTGACAACCTAATGAGGATCATTTTGCCATTGTCTGTGGACGGCTCTTAGAAGAATTCCATGCCACGAGCTATTTGTGCCAGGGTCACTTTCGAGCCGTTGTTGTCGTAACAAGACATACATAATGTTTGTTCAGACCCCATGTTTGCGGAGTCTTGCGTATTGTGGAACCGGTCACGGGATCTGTTACCCAGACCATAACTTAAACAACGTAGCCATCTTGATCTACAATACGCCCTGATGATTAACTTATGCGAAAACTTGATTTGACATCTCCATACAATTTTGCAGATTTTCGTAATAATTTTGTGGTTTACAAAGGACAATTCTGGTGCACGCACTATCATAGTACTATATATAGATCCCATCACGTAAAAAGAACGCTGAGACAACTGTAGTAAGTACCTAAAACTCTCGAGTCTCGTGTAATTATTCGAATAGGCATAACTTACAAAATATTTATTTTTGATTCGTTTCGTTAGGGCAAAAAGCTTGCTGTGATCATATTGAAGATTTTGAAGGTTTCGTTCTAAGATGAACCTGCCTAGTGCGAAAAAGCTTGTAAAAGCCTCGCGTAGATAAGACCAATTTTCCGAGCAGAAGAAAAATCTTACTCATTCCTCCTCTATTGATACTTCAAAGTTCGTACTAAGTAATATCGCAGAGTATTAGTACTCTAATAGTTAGGTATTACCATGTATAATATTATCACCAATGCGCGTGTATGTCTGTTTAACATTTTTCACTACTTATCGATGGTTATCGGTAAAGGTCGCGTTTTTGACGAAAGGAATAGAGCGTATTAGGTATATCCCTGAAAATCAGAGGACAAAAAAAAACCTCTACTTGGATGAAGTCGCAGGCATTATCTTGTAAGAGAATTTACAAAAGCATAAAAGAGACAAAGCAAACACTAACATAATAGTGTTTGACCACCAGGAAACCTGCGTGTTTGATATACTCGTAATTGGCAGTTATTCAGCTGTATACCTACTTATTTAAATAAGTTGACACGTACGTGAGACCAACAGAGGTATCTATATATATACCTATATATGTATGTGATCAGATTGTTTAAAGATGGTCATATTTATGTGACCATACTTCGGTACTCGTGACTTTGTCCGCATTTTTTATAATCACGAGGTTTCTTAAAAACAAGACGTATTTTAAAATCTCGTAGAAATTCTTTAATTTTCCGGGATAATATGCAGTCTATATCTGTCCTTGGGATGCTAGCTAACATTGTACCAAAATTCAACAAAATACGCACATTTTAATAATATATTAGTACTGGTTATGTAAGAAACAAAGTTAAGAAGTTCTGAATTTCTCAGTTAGGTGAATATTCTACAGGTAAACTGAGCCGTAGCCTATAACGGATGAATGTAAAATTCATTCATCATCATTTCATTAGTCCACCATGTTGGCCAAGTGCGGATTGGCGGACTTCTTATACCTCTGGGAACATTAAAGAGGATGATGCATGCAGGTTTCCCTACAATGTTTTCCAGAGAGTGATATTTAACATAGCGCTGAAAAATAAGATTTTTCTGAGATTCGATCTTCGAATTTCCGGAATAGGATATCAGCTCTTCAGTGGAAAATTACTTTGATTTTTTTACATATTTTTAATCCCACATAACTAGTAATTATTTGAATCACCACCCAGTAGACTACGCATATTTTCCTAGCAGAATACACAAAGACTCAAAATTAATTAAAATTCTAAGCACTACACGCCAACATCCTTGTATGACCCATCTTTAATCTATTAATATTAATATGTAGGCCTACTGCAATATGTTTGTCGAGCCTTGTGTCCAGGAAAACAAACGATATCAGCTTGATGGATGCCCACAGTTAAACATAGGTCCATCCATCCAGTCACCTCCAGTCGCTTCTCACCATTAATATATCGTCGGTCCACATCATCGTCGAGTTTGAAAGTATTATGAGGAACTCTGGAGCATACAGGTTTCCACAATGTTTTCCTTTACCCAAATATGAGGGTGAAAGTTTTACCATTATTAACATAACTATCATCGATAGTTATGGTAATACTTAATAGCTTGTGCAGACAAATATAGATTTATCTGCACAAGTAAGATCTGCCATCTTCTGATGGTTTAGGCTGCCAGTGATCTTAGTTCTCCTGTGGATCTCATAATTTAGAATCCTGTCTTTCCAAAGCACTCCGCATGGGAAGTGGCTGGCTTGGGAAGCTGAGGACCGGGTGTGGTGGCACTCTTTGGGCAAGGCCTATGCTCAGCAGTTGACGTCTGCAAGCTGAAATGATGATGGTGATGACTTATTTTTCCTAGTAGAAAAAATAATAATTTCAGCGCAAGAAATATATTCGCGATAATAAACAAATGGCTCATTGATCAGAACAATCGGTACATAAAAATAAAAAGATTAATGAAACCAAATTCGCATGACAATAGGCCATTAGTTACAAACAAACGACATTTTATTCAAATTGTTACTGGGTATTCATAAAATGATAACAGTATCAATAAACTATTTATATATATTTTTTGTAGATCATAAAATTTTATGTAGATCTTGATCTCAAGATGTTACCATGAATTTGATTTTGAAACGTTTGACTTCATTTATCTGGCATTGAACCCACAATAGTTTAATAAAATCAGTATAATTAAGACCGTATGTACCTAAAGATATAAGTACCGCTGTAAATACGTAGCTACTAGCTATTAAGGCAGATAAAATACAACAGGCGTTTTGTTTTTTTATCGCTTATATGTTATTAGTTATTAGTGTTATTACCAAAATTATAAAGTAATAATACAAATAATAATTAGTTTACTGTCCTAGGCAATTTATTTCATATAAAAATGAAATATGTTATATAGGTATATATGTTGAAATAGGTACGTTTAACTGAAAAGCCTTACTAATATAATTTTTATAACATCCCTGCGACCACAGAAAAAGGAATGGTGCCTGCGACTTCGTAGGCGTTGATTTGGGTTTTTTTAATCCTGTAATAACTAGTACGTGAGCTTTGTGATTTTCCGAGATAAAATATATCGTAGTATCTCCAGCACACAATTCTATATTTGTGCTTTTAATCAAGTTCGGCAAGCAAAACCCGTGAAAATATAACAAAAAATTGGCAGTCATATGTACGCTTACTCTGAGTTTTTACATTGCAAATACGATTGATCACGTGAGAGCTCACCACGCCAAGTGTAAGCGAACGTCAAATTAAAATGGACCCAAAAGCTCTTGCTTTAAAGTCACAAATTCAGCGTTTGGAGCGCAGGCTGTAAATAAATACACGAAATGATGAAATGCGCTCTAAACCAATGCAGTAAAGGTTCATTTTACTTTAACGTTCGCTTACACTTGGCGTGGTGAGCTCTCACGTCAATTAATTGTATTTGCAATGTAAAAACTCAGAGTAAGCGTAAGGGACTGCCGATAGAAGTGAAAACGAATATTTAAAATAATAAAAAAACTAATATTTTAAAAAAAATTTAAAGTACTTAAATTTAAAGTATTTAAACCTTAAAACTGAGGGATTAAAGTTTAATTACGTATGTACTATATTTATATTTAAGACCTTTTGTCTTCGTAACAACGCGAGGCCACGGTGTCGGTCACGTCACGCGTTTCCACATTTCTACCTCCTACAAAAATGTGCTCAACGCGCCTAAAGAAGTTGCATTAGTATGGATGAAGGTATTTTTAGGCGAAGTCGCGTGCATTTGCCATTGAACTATTGTTGGGTAAAAGACGACCAGTTTCCAACCTTGGGGTTCTTTGTATGGGCAGCATAAATTTTAATATGCAATGCGTGCTGAGAATTCGATCGTCGATAAGGGATGAGCTATTTGGTCATGCGATTGTCATCACATGCAGCCCATATGCAGCCATAAAATATTGGATGAGTCCATCACATGTAGCCATAAAATACAGGATGACATTGACCCCTGACCAGATATCTCTTACTCAATGATATCTGATAATAATCAGTCAGGGTAATCCGGAGGTAAGTTCTGTGGAGGTTCTGTGCAACTTTTTATTCTGTCTGAAATTAATATTTACATATCTTTTCTGTGGTACAGTTCAATGAAACTGTTTTGTATGGTTATCTTTGAGGTTGTCAAAGTCTTTAGTTACCACCATCCCATAGATGATTATTTACCAACTTACCCATCTGAGATCGAGTATCTCAAGAAGATTTCCCAAGAAGAGAGCAGTTACCCTTGTTAAAAAGGGGTGGTAGTTGGAGCACAGTTTGAAAGCTTAATACAGGATTTCAATTATTAGCTCTATATGAACCAGTTTATACTAGAGTCAAATTAATTAATACGAAATTATTGTCTGAATGAAGTGACCCAAATAGTAATAAAAGCAGGAAACATGCAAATGATTGGAGGGGCATTGACATCAGAGAGGATCTTCAAAACTACTAAACAAGATTGCAAATATCCGCTAAATTTTGATCACTGCCTCATTGGAGAAATTACCGCCCAATTAGACTCAACCAAATTAAACGCGAAGCATTAGTCACAACCTCAGAGTACAAGATAATTACAATGATAATTTCTCTCAGTTTCCAAATTCACTCCCAATCTGACCGCAGGCCGTCGCATTGTCGCCTTGACACCCTTGCGGCTTGCGAAATGATTTTCTGTAGTAATCTCACGATCTGTACGGGATCTCGCCGGATAACTTACTCTGATTATAATCCGGGAGGCAGCGACAGAAATTTTGCACCCATTCCTACAAAGCAAATTTTTCTGTCAAACAATGTTTTAAATACCGTGTAAATAATGAAAGTGAAAGTCAGCCAAGCTTTTTAGTGTTGCAAACATTAATAACAATTTTATAAACCTGTAAATAAATAATATGTAAATGTATTATACCTACAAGACTGAAACTTCTTACAGTGAACAAGGATACCTAAATATACAGGATAATGATAGTCTGCCGCCTCGAAAGCGTTGCCATCTAAGGTCTACTACCACCATTACCACCCACGTAATGTGTTGAAAAATTAACTTTTTGGACTTATAAGGCTGATTTTTTTCTCAAATAGTTAGGTTGGATATAAGAACAAAAAAGACAGTCTGCCGAGAATCAAAATAGCAAAAGTAACAAAATAGCAAAGAATCAGCTTTGTAGGAATAATTGCACCAATAATGTCGCTGACTCCCGGACTATTATTTATTTTATTTATTTATTTATTTATTTATTTATTTATTTATATTTATTTATTAGTATCAATACCTTTTTCGCCTATGTTTTTTCTGTTTGTACTATGGTTTTGAATCTCGAGCAAACGTTCTATGTACCTATACCTATAGATGTGACAATTTTTTTTAACAAAACTAAGATACTAAGATATTAAAAGAAGTTAAGTGGATCCATACTAATATTATAAATGCGAAAGTGTGTCTGTCTGCTACGCTTTAACGGCCCATATTTTCAACTGATTTTGATGAAAATTTGTGTAGATAGGTTGCATCTCGGGGAAGAACATAGGCTACTTTTTATCCCAAAGGAGTTCAACGCGGACAAAGTTGCTGGCATTATCTAGCAAATAAATAAAACCAAACTCAAATTAGCATAACTATAAAAAGTTTATTTGAATAGCAAAAAGAAAAGGTTAGTAAAAAACAAAAAATAGCTTAGGTTTTTGTTTGTTTGCCTGGACGACATGGAAATCCCTTAATTCAATAATTATTATCGATCTCTACGTTTGTAAAATACATTTGGCATCATATAACTACACAAGTACCTAACGAATAGATCACATTTGAAAAAGGGAACTTCCCTTTTTTAAAATGTGATATTGTCATCTCATCATTAAATTCAAATCTAGTTTATTCAAACCATATGGATTAAGGTTGTCAAGATCCACACTTGACAGCAGACTTCGCAATTCACATACAGATTTTGTAAGATCATTATGGAAAACTCTCTGGCATAGAATATATATCTCTCAAACACAGATAGCTCTGAAAGAGCGGGCTTGGGGATCGAACCACGAACTCCCGACTAGGAGGCCGAGGTCTTAACCACGCTAAAACCACTAAAGCGTAGTAGGCACGAGTATATCTGATGACATCAAATAACTTGTTTGACGAAACAGCCCATGGTTTCATGTCAAGAGGAAATAATTAGTTTTCCTCTCTGCCACGGAGTTGTAGTCACACTAACTGTATGCACTATTACGTTAAAGAATAATTATGTGTGTTGCAGCGTGTTACGGCAGAGTGACTCTCATCTTATCAGTTGAAGCTTATGATTTTATTATGGGAACGCAGACTTTGATAGAAATACACTAATGATGTCAACTTCATTAATTCCTAGGTAAACCGTAAATCTGTTGACTATTCCGAGGTATTTAGTATTTACCTCAAATCAAAGTATATGGTTTATTGATTCAGAATCAAATAAATCGTAAAATTCTAATGTATCAAATTCAGAGTCTAGCGGAGTAGCGGAGTAGGTACAATTAACGGAGGGACGTTATGCGAACGTAACATTCTAATTTTCTATTTCTTCTTCTTTCTAAGTAACATAGAAAAAATAAGCGGCCCCAGAATTCATGGCTGGAATTTTTGAAAGGGATTTGAAGGTAATAGTAATAAAAATATTAACAAGTATTTAAAAGATAAATACTTGTTGTAGGATTTTTGCGTAAAAATGCTACAACAAGTAATTTCTTTTAAATATAAATACTTGTAGGATTTTTGCGTAAAAATCCTACAACAAGTATTTTCTTTTAAACCGAAAGTTCAAGTAACAATTTTCATGGACATGACTTGAAAAAGTCGGACTTTCGTAAAACTTTCAGCCCCTATTGAAACATTATTAAGGGAGGAATTCCAGTGGTTAAGCTGTGCGTCGATAGATTAGTCAAGCAGTCAGACATTCCGGACAAGCCTTTTATATTAAGATCAATAATATCAATGTGTAAATCCATACTTAATTTTATAATTGCGAAAGTGTGTCTGTCTGTCTGTCTGCTATGCTTCCACGGCCCAAGTACTCATCTGATTTTGATGAAATTTGGTTCAGAGATAGATTACATCCCGGGGAAGGACATACTTTTTATCCCGGAAAATTGAAGAGTTTCCGCGGGAATCAAGAAACATCAACCCACGCGGACGGAGTCGCGGGAATAGATGATGCTCATTATAATAAATTCACACATCCCTAATTGTTATTAATATTAAAAGGCTGACCAAACTTAAATACTTGATGAAATATTTTCAAGTATGACACTTGAATGTCGCACGAGCGAGTTTTCGCCACAAGTAGGTTTCCGTGCCGTTATTTACTGCATTACATAAGCTACTTGTATAATCAGTGACCTTGTGCAAGAGTGTTGTACAAATTGCGACCGTTCAAGTTCAAGATATAAGCTCTGTGGGGTATAGCTTAGACCGGTATGCTTAGCCGTTGAAACGTTATTGGATTATCGCGGCTTGAAATATGGTTCGCAAACGCGTACAAGGTTGCGATCGTTGTTTCAAAGTAAAACCTAAAAATACGTTTCCCATAATGGGAGACCTGTCTCACTATAGAGTTAGTGAAGTTAAGAGTTTTGTATTCACAGGCGTGGACTACGCAGGTCCATTTTATGTTACTCCTTATCGCCGCCACGGTGTTAAGCCTCTTTAGGCTTATCTGTGTCTATTAATTCGTCGTAAACCGTCTCATTTTTTAAATATAACGTCACTTAAATATTTACCTGCCGAAGACTACCGCGGTGCCGCACAGTAGACTCAATTACGAGCTACTTGCAAAACTTGTTTAATCATATTGGCAGAGATGGAGTCGCGAATAACTTACTTACTTGTTCTCTCTCCAAAGCAGACAAAAGTGGCATACTCCATCTCATCTGATGATCTCATGTTTATTGTTACTGATTATTTATGTTATGTGTACAATAAAGAGTATTTCATTCATTCATTCATTATTTCATTCATCCCATCACCATGCGCCACTAATTTTGCGGAGCTATGTGCGCCTTTTAAGTAATTCAATATCATGGATATCGCGGGGAAACTCGCGCGCCTGTGAGGACGTAATGCCCGCACTTGACCAGCGTCATGGACTCATTTTAAGAGTGCTAAGCAGCGAGCCGGCGATGGGTTAGTCAAAATGATGAAAACTAAGCCGTTACGCTTTTAGAAAGTTTTCACCTATCGAACTATGAGTAGATAGATACTGACACTGAAAGTACTGACAAAGAACACAAAAATAAACCTCGGGAACGTAGCTCGATGCATTGGTCGGTCATGAATGAAGATCATCATGTAATTTTGGGGGGTAGTAGGTACGCAGAAAAACTCCCGATGGACGTCATCAAACGAGTCGCAGGGAGCCGCTGGATCCAGGCGGCGCAAGACCGTGGCATAGCGAAGACCTTACAAGAGACCTCTGACCAACAGTGGACGTCTATCGGTTGACGACGTACGTACGCAGAGAAAGATAGTGATACTACATCGAATAATCCTCGTATAATACATGCTTTCCTAGTTTATAGCAGTCTGGTAATTTGTGGGTCATTGCTTGCCGTCACCTTGCCACCACTGACCATTCCACATTACGAGTTGCTAAGCAACACTTACGTAACGTATGATGCACAGCTGCCTACACAATGTGTGAATATTCGATTGGAAGATACTTAAGTATCTCGTAAGTACTAACTAGTTTTGGAATCTAAAGTCAATTTTGTTCGATTAAGGTGCACTACATTGTAAATGCGAAAGTGTGTTTGTTTATTGCTGTGTCATTCAATCACACTAAAACAAAGCAACGGATCGACGTATTTTTGCATGGGTATCTGTAGTTGAGGACCTGGAAAGTGGCATAGGCTACATTTTATCCGGAAAATAAAAAAAACTCACCCGGGATTTATTAACCTTAATCCACGCAGTGAAAGTCGCGGGAATGATCTAGTTTAGTAGTACACTACCGATCGGTACTGTGCGACAGAGATAACGCTATACGAAGCCGAAATAACCGATTGTCTCTTTCCAAAGGTCGATGTGCAATATTTATTGCCGGGTACTGTAATCACCAGTAATCTATATCTATACTAATATTATAAAGAGGTAAAGTTTATGAGTTTGTGACGTTGTAGGGGTAATCTCTGGATCCACTAAACTGATTTTGAAAATTCTGGTACCAAGAGAAAGCTACATTATTTGTGTCATAGGCTATATATTAACTCGGGAGTTCCCGCGGGAATTAAAAAACTTATTTCACGCGGACGAAGTCGCGGGCTTCAGCTAGTCATACATAATCGTGTAGAATTATGAAAGCAGAAGCAAGACATGTTATTTTAGTATAGTTCAGAGATTGAATACAATAGATCAGCCACATTGTTATAGGTGATTGTTTGAATTTTGTCATTTTTGTCCATGTAACAAGACGTTATGAAATTTAAAATCACTTGCTTTAATCGGTGAAGGAAAACATCGCAAGGAAATCTGCATACCCGAGAGTTCTTCGTAATCGAGTTTTCGATGGTGTGTAAGGTCTGCCAATTAGCACTTAGTAAGCGTGGTGGACTATGACCAACCCCTTCTCATTTCGAGAGGAGACTTCTCATTGCGCTCAGTAGTAAACCGGCAATGGGCTGAAATGATGATAATGATGATGAAGTCCATGCAACAAAATACTAAGGCGGCATCAGCTAAGAACAAGTTCTCAAGTGATCGGTCAATCTATGCTTGATGACCGGTTTAAACCGGCGGTTTTAATAGTCTTAAGACTTTAGTCTAAGACTTTAGTCTAAGACTTTAGTCTAAGACTTTAGTCTAAGACTTTAGTCTAAGACTTTAGTCTAAGACTTTAGTCTAAGACTCTAGTCTAAGACTTTTGTCGTTTTCACAGCGGATATGTTCCATCATAGCGCCTAAACTACTAAGCCTATTTTGATGAATATAGGGTCAATCGATTCGTTATTACAGTCCGGGTAGCATATGCTTCATTTTTAACCGACTTCAAAAAAAGGAGGAGGTTCTCAATTCGTCGGAATCTTTTTTATACATTGAAATAGAATGAGTAAACTAAAATTTTACATCAATGATTTTATACGAACAAAATCGATATAACGGATATGTGGCACTCTGATTTCCGTTATCGGGTTACAGTTTTTTAATTAATACCTGCTACTTGTTACAGCTGAATACCTGTTACCATGCAGCCGGAGCGATCCCCAACTGGACTCTTGCATCAAAAGATCCTTCAACCACTTACGGCCGTACCTCGCTCAGGGTCTACCAGACCTGGACGTGCCGGCGGTAGAGCCCTTGTTAATAGACCGGCTGACGATGGAGAACGATGCTGGTCCCGTGAGAGTACGAGCCACGTTCAGCAATATCACCGTGATTGGACCAAGCAATTATACCGTCACTAAAATCAGGTACGTGTACGTGTACGTGACTGAAACGTCTACTAACATTCTAAATTCCTTTCATTGTAAATCAATCTATACGTATCTACCTACGTTATACACTGATGGCTAAAGCCATTCCAGCTAGGTTGCGAGGTATCTCGCCTAAGTTTCCCGCTCTCTCGCACATTCTAACATTTTCATTATATTGTAGAAGTCTCATGTATACTTTAGACAAAAAAAAATACTGAGGTAATTTATAAGTGTTTTTTTCTAGTGTTCTCTATCAAAACCTATATAAAATTACAACAATAAAAACGTCTCTAAATAATTATTACTTTAGTTTTATAGTTTATGATGATTTTGTTTGGCCACATTTGTCATGGTAAGAATAGGACATAATATTTCATTTTCCATTTGCATTGAGGAAAATGTTTTTATTATTGGGTACTAAATAAATAAATTCTGGGGACAGACAAACCAATAAAAATCCGCAATAGGTATATATGACTACTAGCGTCGAGTACTAGAGCGCTAAAATATGATATTGTTTTTGAATTTGAACGTTTGATCTTTTTAAAAAGTACACATGACCCCTCACCTACAATACATTGTTTTCTGATTAGGAGTAGCTATTGGGCAAAGTAATTTTATCTTTTATTTCGTGATGGTTTCGAAATAGTCACTTACGAGTACGTAGGCTTATAATAACCATATTTTTACTATGGTCACTATATATACTCAGCTTGTTTCAAAGTTAAAGTTTTACAAACGTTATGTAAATAAAATAAGAAGGCTCAAGACACAATAGGCAAGGTCCAGACTCGATATAAATTATCACCAACTCGCTAAGTTGAGCAATTGCTAAAAATATGTAAAACATGGATAGATTTTGCAAAAAATTAACAGCTTCCCTAAACATACATCAATGCATTATTTAATCTGTGCTCAAGGTTGGCTAATATTTGGTGAACTAAACCGCTGATCAATATATCAATATGTACATGAGTTTATATTTAGTAATTAAATATTATTTACGTATTATTATTATATATAGTTTAAGTAGTATATTATTATTGCATGTTTATCATTATTGTTGCACTTTCTCGCTCCTTTTTGAAGTTCCTTAAGAAATTGGGTTGTCTGGAGGAGATCACTTTTAGTGTAAGACCGCCCTTGCGCCCGGGTTGTTTTCTGTTTTTTGTTTATAAGTTATTTCTATGTTTTGTGTGGCAATAAATAATTTATCTATCTATCTAATATTTTATGGAGACTTCAAGTTTAATAAAAAATTGGCAGTCATAGGGACTGCCGACAGAAGTGAAAACGATTTTTTTTTCTTATTTTAAATAAAACAAAAAAGAAATAATTATAAAAATATTTCAAACATAAACCTTAAAACTAAGACATTAAAATTTAATAACGAATGTACTATATTTATATTTAAAACCTGTTGTCTTCGTAACAATGCGAGGTGTCGCCCACGGTTACACTGCACTTATTATTATAAACCTTAAAACTAAGGCATTAAAGTTTATTTCGAATGTACTATATTATTATACTTAAGACCTTTTGTCTTAAGAAGAATGGTGTCGATCACGCGTATTCACATTTTTGCCCCCTACCAAAAAGTGCTCAACCCGCCTAAAGAAGTTTTCACTTCAAAAATCATGAGTGCTCATTTTATTATGATTTAAGTAAACTAGATACAGCCCGCGACTCAGTTTATATTAGGGGGAACTCTTCGATTTGTCGTGATTGAATTATAAAAAAACCAACAAACATGTCTGCTTTTTATTATAGTAGGAATTAGAATACATATTGTGCTCATATTCCTTTAGAAAAACTCCGTCAGTAGTTAAATATAGTCACTAATTAAAAAGTAGCTAGTTAGTACTAGTTATTATGACTATTGCTCAAATAAATACTTATCTTTACTTACAAAAGAAACGGATGTTTAACACAAATAAGCGGATTTCCATAATGCACAACGGTGTCTGATCTTTATGGGCGCATGATTCTATGTAAATGTCGGTGCTGTCTCAAATTATTGTGGGCAGCCAGTTGGCTAATAAATCACCAGTGACAAGTTTCGACACACTTCATAAGTTGTGACGAGTCGGTCTGTCGCTACGATTATCGTATAAATAATGAAAGGTTCATCAAAATTTTTCACTATCCGGGTCAAGAGCGGTTCTTGGTTATTTAATAACTAGCTGATAGGTATGATAAATAGTTATTATTCCAGCTTGGTTCTTGAAAATTCGTATGAAATCTTACAGATCGGACCTCAGGAAGCTGCGTATCGACATGGGACTAGTGCTGCCCCGCATCGAAGTCAGCGGCCGCTACGAAGTTTCCGGGCAGGTTCTGCTGTTCCCTGTACGCTCTCAGGGTAACTTCTGGGCTTCGTTCAGTGAGTATACTAATTTCTTACCTAATTTAAAAAAATAAAGTTCGGTTTTCTTATGGGAAAAACACCTTCCCCAAACCGTGACGTCTGTAGCGTCACAGACGATGTGTATCATTTGTTGGTGGAATGTGCCCGATATCAATCAGGTGGAGACAAATAATTGAATAGCCGGGTCTCCACCAAACGATCCACCGCGCTCCGATCGCGCGCGGCTGGAGCGCGCTCCACAGACAGCGCGATCCAAGCTGTCATTTGACAGCTTGAATCGCGCGAGGCACGTCTACACCGACCGCGTCTGTGGAGCCCGCTCCAGCCGCGCGCGATCAGAGCGCGGTGGATCGTTTGGTGGAGACCCGGCTATTGAAGGTTTACGTCTGAGTAGATTGCACGTTGGTGTCTTTCACGGTTTTTTAGTTTATTAATTAAGCCAAATTCTGACGCAGCGTGCAATCTGTTCAGATTATTTGCTTTTTGTTGTTTTTAACAGTGGCGTAACAATAGGGTGGCAGGACTGGCAAAATGCCACGGGCCCCCGACCCAAGAGGGCCCCGGCCCAAGCAGCCGCGAGCTCAAAAATATTTTTTGCCGATGTTGAGCCAAAATCTTGTACTCAATGATGCAGTGAGAGAGGTTATTGATATGCAAAATTTTTTTGAAACAGTTCAACAAATTTATAATTTTTTTGGGCATAGTATCAAAAGATGGAATATTTTATCAAGTTTTATATCTAATAAAGAAAGTGAGTCTTCAACTTCAATAACATTAAAAACATTAAACCCTACTAGATGGGCAGGACGTTATGATGCCGTTTTTGCTTTAAAAGTTCGGTTTGTTGAAGTCCAAAAAGCGCTAACGAAAACAATTCTGTTAAATTGCAAATCAGATGAAAGAAATGAAGCTGTTTCACTCAAAAAGAAGATCGAAAACTACAATTTTATTATGTTATTGGTTTTCCATTGCAAGATCCTACTTACTGTCTTATGCAGCCTCTAAAGCACTTCAGTCTAAAGCCACCGATCTTTCAAATGTCTTAAAACGTTTGAAAATTTGTCTAGAAGAATTGGAAAGGTATCGACATGTAAATTTAAAAATGGAAGCAAATAGTGTAGTAGAAAAATGGTCCATCACCCCTGAATTTTCTAAAACTCGTCAGAGGAAGGTAAAACGCCATTTTGATGAGGTTTGCGAAGATGAGCGTCTCCAAGATCCGGAAAGTTTGTTCAAAGTGAACATATTTTATCGAGTATTGGACATCATTATAAACCAACTGAAATCGCGTTTCCTTCCAATTAATGAAATTGTTTTAAATTTCAGTGTTTTGCAGCCTTGCACTTTAAAAGTTTTAAATGACACTGATCTATTAAAAAAAGCTCTAGAATGCCCTATATAAAAACCTATTTTAGAAACTCTATGAGACAAGACAGGTTATGTAACTTGGCTATTCTGTCTCTTGAAAATTCTATGGCCCAATCTTTAAACTTTGATGATTTATAGACACTTTTGCGGAACAGAAAGCTCGAAAAAAAGATTTTTCTTAATAAATATCTTATTGAAATTAAATTGTAATTTTTATTTCATTGTATATGTATGCAGGTTTCCTCACGATGTTGTTCCTTCACCGAGAAGCTAGCGAATAGATGATGAATGCATTGAGATATTATGTTCTATGGATGAATGTGAAGTCTCCACATATACGCATTGGGCGACCGTGGGGACTATAGACCATTCCCTCTCGCGTAAAAGAGGAGGCCTATTAGTGGGACATATACCTACAACGTGTAATTGAGTACGCTGAAAATCTCGAAGTTTATTAAAATTAAACTGAGTACAACGTGACGATTTTTACTGATAGGGCCCCATCAATAGAATTTGCCACGGGCCCCAGATGGTATAGTTACGCCACTGGTTTTTAATATAATTTTATAAATTGTGTTATAATTGGGTACGATAACGCTGACATGCAGCTAAGAATGTAAAAGCCTTAAATAAAACATTTAAAAAAATTGCTGTTAATTATACTTGAAGAATACGTGAACACAAAATCATGAATATGAAAAGATTCAAATGAATTAAAAAAATGATATAAAATCCATTTATATCTTGATATTGCAAAGACGCAAAGATGCAAAGACGTGCCGCCAAGTTATTTAGCGTTCCGGTACGATGCTGTGAAACCGAATATGGGTGTGGGTTTAATACAACTGCCATGCCCCTAACAGTTTAGCCCGCTACCATCTTAGACTGCATCATTACTTACCATCAGGTGAGATCGCAGTCAAGGGCTAGCTTGTAGTGGATAAAAAGAATGAAATACGCATTAGTTCAACGTAGTTCAAGTAGCGAAAAATTTTGTAAGCCAGTTCACGTGGGGTTTAGGTAAAAAAAATTGAAAAAGGAAAAAGTAAAGTTTTTAATATTTTTTTTATTAAAATAAACCCAAGGCAGCAGCACGCAGAACAGTCATGTCCTGAACAAGGTCTGAGCCAATTACGTTTTATTATAGACGCGGAAGTAAAGTTCGTTTTTACGTGTTCTTATTTGGTCTGGACAACGCAATTCAACAAGAGTCGATTATGTTACATATTTAACTTTGTCTTTAAGGTTACTTTAAGTCATTTAACTACAAAAACACAGATAATGTAAAAAAAATATGGCATTTCCGTATTGGATAACTGATTCAGGGTTTAACCCAGATGAAAACATATTCTAAAATTATGATCTATTTTAAGTGGCACGAGTTGTCCTTCGTGAAACAATTATATAATTTTTTTTATGATATATCTATTCTCTATCCAGGCTTCTGCATTACCATCGTTTATTGAAAATACATTTACGTTTTCTGGTATCGTCACCACCGGATAATTTTTTATTCAATCACCAATATTATTGACATGAACATAAAAAGTAAATAAATTATAATCAGTGCGTCAGTGTATAAAATGACCAGGATTCCGTTTATCACATTTTGATTGAAGAGCAAGCGGAATTTCACGCTCGGGAATTTTCTCATCGATATTTTATAAGCGCAGATAAGGCTCTTCTAACATTTATATACTTACGGGCTTTTTGGTGATCTCGTATTTTATAGTTATATACCTATCCATTCATGGATTTTTATAATTCTCTCATGCTCGTTTTGCTTTGCAGACGACGTGGTGGCTATAATAAAGATCTTCGGCAAAGAAATCGAGAGGCAGGCTGTGAAGTACATGACAGCTGACCGCATGCAGGTTGACTTTAAGCTGAAAAGCTCACGCTTCAAAGTCAGGGACACCGTGAATCATGGCAGCGTTATTGGTAAGTTGCAAATAATACTATAGGTATGGGTCTTTTAATTTTGTTCTTTTTCCTTATAATAGTGAACTATATTAGGTTGTATTGGAATTTGACAAAATATAACAAATACCAACACTGTTAAACCAAAGTTTTAGGAAGTGTTTATAAGTGTTTCAATATTCGATCGTCCGCTTAAGTTATTGGTAACATCTACATTTCTTCAGAAACAGCTATTGTTTTAAAGCAGTATTATTGAAAAATGACAGTTTTATGTCACGTACCTTGACGCCCCCAAAATAAGGATTATAATAATATAAAACACGAATGTCAACAATATGAAAACAATACGGCTTTAAGCGATGGTAGTATCAGAGCTGATGTATATGAAAGGCTACGGATGCCCATTAATAATTTTTTAATTTATTATTTAACCAAAGTATTTCAGCCTAATAAATTCTCTTGGATTTGAAAAAAGTCAACTGAAAACTCTTGCACAAATTTTAACTCTGCAAATAATTTGATTTATCTGCAAATGTCTAAATTTCAGGAGAGGCAATGAATCAATTCTTAAATAACAATGCTGCTGAGATCATTGACGAGATGAGACCGGCCGCTTCCGCCGCCATCGCGAAGCATTTCCGGGTCTTCCTCAACGCTGCTTTCGAGAGAATACCGATCGATGTTTGGCTCACGGCCTAGTGATGTGTGTTCAATGACTCTTTGACTATAAAGTACAAGATAAATTACAATAATCGTGTTCTCTTACAAAAAGAATATTCACTGAAGTTCAAATTTTGGTTGATTGAAAATGATTTTTTATTTATTGATTATGTGTTTTGTGCACTGCAGATATATTGTGTATTATGATTGAGCGTTTTTAGTAGTATTTTATATTTTATTCTTTAATTAACATAATAAGTTACGAATTTAAAAAAAAACATGAAAACATTTGTTTTAATTGAATTTATAATTTGGATGGAAAATAAATGAGTAATTCTTATTTAAGAAGAAAAACAAAATAGTGTTAAATCTTGTAATTGATTTTAAGCTTTATTATTTATTTAGTAAAATAAGGTATTTTATAAATACAATTTATTTGATTATTTTAACTTAAAGACGTTGTGATGATTATAGAATTACTAAGAAAAGTATTCAGCTATGATAAGCGCAATAAATAATTTCATAACTATTTTATATCTCGCATAATTTCTACTAAGTTTCACACCACCTTATTACCGTACACCGTATTAATGTATACAAATAAATATGCTACTGTGGTCTAAGCTCTAATTCTCTCTCTCCTATGAGAGTGGAGGCCTGTGCCCAGCAGTAGGACGTTAATGGGCTGTAGTAGTCGTAGTAGTAATAACAGGTTATCCCGCTACCCTCTTAGACTGTATATTCATTTACCATCGGGTGAGATTGCAATCAAGGGCTAACTTGTAGTGGGATAATAAAAAGTCATAAATAATATCACATTAATTTATTTATCGTATTTGCACAATAAAATAATAATTTTATCAACTAAGGACTAGTAACTCGTATCGTATACTCGTATGCTAAATGATTGCTAAAGCTCAAAAGTAATGAAGTCTGTGTTTCGTTGGAATATTATAATTTCGCATTTATATCATTACACTTTTAATGCTACTTCACTGACATAATGACATCAGCATCCAATGTGCCGAAAGCGTGGTCCGCTAATGGTTTCAGGAAATCTCTTAAAGCTTCCTCCATTGGTGCCTGAAGGTCTACTAACAATTTTTCCCAGTTTTCGTTAAGGAATTTGTTCATGGCATTTCCTGTAAACAAATGATAAAATGAAAAGAAGATTGAGGAGTTCTACATTATGTATGGGCTTCGATCTGTGTTTGCATAGTATTGATTTATACTAGATTTGTATTAGATTCGTATTTGTCATCATAATCAAGCCAACTCCGTATAATTTATCATTATTCCAGACTATAATCTATCCCTGTGCCAAATTTCATCCAGATCCGTTCAGCCGTTCTAGAGTTAGAAGTAGTCGAAATTCGAACAAACCCGACTTTGTTCGAACTTGAAAACACACTAGAAACCAGACAGGTCTGCGTAACCGTTATCGTCGGAAAGGACCTACGTTTTATCCTGTCGCGCTAGTGTATTGATATAAAAGTTTTTAAAGAGTTACACGGAGTTTTTGTCCGCTAGTTTTTTTTTCAGGGATCTCTTACAATGAACAATCTGTTAAGTATGGTATTGGTAAGCTTACCTAAATCATCGTCTCCCCCAAACAGGTTGCTCAGTTCCATCGTGGCCTTCGCTATGTGGAATTTGACGCCGAGGCTTTTGCAGGCCAGGGCGTCCGCCGCGTTCTCCCTAGGCGAGCGACCCAGGACTATCGTTACTGTTGCATCGATTTCGCCTGTATTCATAAAACCATCAAAATAGTTAAGTAAGTATTGGAAAGAACGAGGCGTTACTTTGCGGAAGTCCAAGATAATAAAAGAAGTAGAACTTTAGTTCGCTATAATCCGCCACAGTAAGTAAATCTATGTGGTACAGTATTATTATTATTTAACTCTTTATTTGCATCACACAAAAAAATAAAAAATAAGACATGAAATAAAATAAAGAAGAAGGATAGGTACAAAAGGCGGCCTTATCGCTAAACAGCGATTTCTTCCAGGCAACCTTAAGATTAGGAAAGCGCTGGGAAACCAGAATGCGGGTGGCTCAAAATATCTACTTAATTAAATAATACAATACACACATGCAATACTACATAACATATAAATAGGTATATTATACTTAAACTAAAATATATACATCTAAATATATAATAAAATATACATATTATATAATGTAAATAATATATAAATACACTTACATACCATAGGATAATATACAATAAACTAAAGTCGTCTTCAATTTGAAAGGAAATATGTCTTTAGATCGTTCAGTATGTATGTATCTTGCGATATTCACCACACCACATAAATCTTCCAAATTATTCTTAACGTACACTCCGACACCGGAGCATATACTTTCTGTGGCGAAGTTCTACTTCCTTCATTAGTTAAGTAAGTGCTCATGAGAACGACATTTCCTTGTTCCTAACAGCTACCAAAGTAATAGTATTCTGTAAAATATGACACTAAAATAAATTCGAAGGTCTTGTTATTCTATTTGTCTGCCTCTTCATTTGCCTGCCTGTTGGTCTGTCCATCTATTTTACAGGTTGTGATGAAACTTGGTACATGATAGGTTGGGTCTCGGGATTGGATATAGGCAGCTTGCTAGCCCGGAAAATTAAAGAGTGCAATCCGCACGGACAAAGTCGCAGGCATCGTCTAGCTATTTATATATTTAGGGCATTCATTAGGTACTTTGCATGAAGGCAAACATTGTGACGCCAACTTGAGTAAAATAATTATAATACCACCACAGGCTACGAAACTTTCATGCGACAAATAATAGCATTCATTATTGGCTGACACTTTCTCATTATTGGCTAAAATTGATTGATGATAAAATTTATCAGTCAAAGGTTTCATCACTCAGGGGATCGATACTTTGTCTGAATGTACGACCTCTACAATTTACCACCACCAACCTATCGCCTATCAACCTCTCGCCGGCCTACTACTGAGCTCCAATCTCCTCTCAGAATTTGAAGGGTTTGCCCATAGCTCACCTTTGAGAGCATTAGGAGGTTTCATACTTGAGGTTTGAACCTTCAACCACATGAAGCCGACCGTCTAAACCACTGTACCACTACAGCCCCATTAATGTCCCACTGCTGGTCACAGGCCTCCACTCTCATAGGAGAGAGGGAATTAAAGCTTAGACCCACCACGCTTCTCCAATTGGCGGGCTTTAACGACTATTTTCATGTTAGTGTCGGTTATTATAACCGACACCGACACGGACCGACGGCTTAACGTGCTCTCCGAGGCACGGGGGTGAAACACCACCAACTTTCTTACTCCGGGCTAGTACTGAAAATTTCTAGTCAGAAAAACCCAATACTTAATAGCCCGACCTGGGTACGAACCCGGGACCTCGTCAGCCGCGGTCGAACATTTCAACCAATAGACCAATGAGGCAGTTAACCACTGTACAGTTTTACAAAATTAAATGCTAATACTGAAATAAGGACTTTCGGATTCCACTCATATTATTTCACCTCTCAACGTATGAATATAACATAAATATAAATAAACTTTATACCATATTTAGCCGAGAATTTTCCGTTTCCTTC
Organism: Erebia aethiops; assembly: GCA_923060345.2. Lineage (NCBI taxonomy): Eukaryota > Metazoa > Arthropoda > Insecta > Lepidoptera > Nymphalidae > Erebia > Erebia aethiops. Next base: position 25,249,704 of record OV281084.1, on the reverse strand, counting down.
TATCGGAAGCATCAAGAGCTGGCCCTTCAGACTGTAGTCACCCTTCATCCTTAGCTCGGGTATGTATAGTGTAGCGACCAACGTATGGTTCGTTGAATCGACCCTGAGGATAAGAAAATTTAAAAGGTTCAATTTTCGAAATGATCTGCTACGTCACTCATATGGCATTATGTAGCTAAATTTTTACGAGTTCAGAGTTTCCTCAAAACCCACTGGATCAGATCATTGCAGTCTTGGAACAACTCATTTTTTATTTATCTTATACGTCTTGTAAATTTAAATAATATTATGTAACTTTACCGAAAAATTATAATTGTAAATCTTACTAATATTGTAAATGTAAAAGTTTGGATGTATGAATGGATGTTTGGATGTATGGATGTTTGTTACTCAATCACGCGCCAACGGCTGAACGGCTGAAATTTGGCACAGAGATAGATTATAGTCTGGAATACATTTTATCCCGGAAAATTAAAGAGTTCCCGCGGGAACCAAAAAACCTCTAACCACGCAGACGAAGTCGCGGGCATTCGCTAGTTATTCATACATAAAAGCTAGTACTCAATGCTAATGAGTAAAATCTTGACCTTTTAAGTAAAATTTTCGGCGACTATTTCCTCGAAAAGCTATCGCAACTCGTCGATCACTCTTCGTCGAGATTTACATATTGTCATGATGAAATGCATAATGAGTTAATGTGATTGCACGAAGATCTGTACGAGGTTCGCATGTGCGAAAAGTTTTGCAAACTTTACAACCTACCATTAAGGTAACTGTTACTGCATTCTATAAGCTGAACTGCTGTTGCTTAAACTAGTTCCTATACTCATTACTTATCAGGAGTAGTTAAATAATTAAGTTTCGCTTTCGGAGAATCAGAATAGCTTCATATTTTAGGTAGAGAATAGACAATCGCTTAATTTCTAGAAGTAGGTATCACAAATGATTCCTTTACATCCGTTAAAGAGTTTTTTTGTAAATCTTTATAATCTTTAAATTAGAATAGGCGAATCAAAAGGGTTCTCAAATATCAAAATTCGTTCGTTCGTTGACCATATTCGTCTATTTCCACTGATCGTAACGTCATTAATAACGTAATTTGAACTCAATTATATATGAAAGTGGAATTACTGAGGAACTTACTCGAGATGCTTAACTCGCATACGTGAAGGTCCCCGCACTGTCACATCGCTGAAAGAAGATGTGATGGATATGGGACCGGCGGACTGTTTGATTGCTAGCGATGGTACCACCAGTGGCTCGCATGGTGGAACACCGTACTCCGGAAGACCTGGAAATTACCGTAGCGACAATAGAGTATAGTTCCCATTAGAGCACTAACTGACTAGATACAAGTTAGATTACCCTGATGACAATAGATAAAGGTACTTAAAGTGTAATTTATATTGTTAAAATGCTGAGCCTTATGTGCAGTTTAAGATGTTATTGATCTTCTCGTGACCGAATTAGGCCACGGCACAATGACTACCCAACTACGCATAACGCAATATATATCATATAGTACAAAAGTGTGTATAAACTCTTTTTTTTCCCCTATTCTAAAAGTCCGATGGGACGCGCATAATCCAACACGAACCGGGAGAGATCCGATCACAATGAACAAGTTATCTCGTAAATGGGTAAAAATTTCACTCGTCTCATCAAATCTCAAACTTATCGTGATATGTTATGTGTTATTCCTCATCCTTTATACTTGATTGAGTCATGGTTTATTAAAAAATGAAAATCTAAAATAATAAAAATTAATATTAATAAAGAAAACTGATAAACAAATGTATCGTGCGTACCTGTTGCTAATTGTGGTATGTAGGCGTTCATTGCATCTCGAAGACATTTTCCCAGGGCTTTGTCCTCTCGAGGACATACAAAACCACCGACTGAAATATGAGAAACGATAATATATTTACAAGACGTATTTCACTAGTGTCTAGAAAATTACGCGCAAACGCCATCACCGCGACTATCGTTCGCCATCACAATATTTTAATCCTCCTCAGTATTAAATACGATAAACAACACTACTTTTACTACAATTTCTTGTGGATACACGCACACCTGACACCATGTAAGTACAGTGTCTAAATCAAACCATGATTAGATGACAACTACTTTATTTATTGGATATCCAGCTAGACTTACCCACATATTAAAATTATGTTAATACTACCTATTACAAACTGATGATTGGAGCTTGAAAAAATGAAAGAAAACTGCGCAGATAAACCTCACGCTATAGCTACTAGCTACTGCATCCCAGATGTATGTAACTTAGAAATGACCCTCTCCGTTTGAATTATAGTAAGAAAAGTACACTAGACAAAAAAAAATACTATTAGAAAAGCATCATTGGAGGCTCTCTTAGGCTGTAAATTTTTTTCAAGAATAAGCTACCCTTTTTAAGCTTTTTTCTTGCAGAAATCAGCCGAAAAGAAAATAATCGGATAAATTTGTAATGAAAGGATAAATCATATATTTATACACATAAAATACTTACAGTTTATGAAACTTTTTTCATCACCATAGACGAAATAGACAACACTTAACAGGCACAAGAATTTCCACATTTTTTAAATTCTACTTTTAATATTTTTAATATCAATACAATATAGACTACCAGTTAAATTAAGCTGTAATTAATGTCTTTTTCTTTTAAATACATTTTTATAAGAGACGTGATGATGGTGTTGTAATGTTATCCTAATCTCCGTCAATTATTGAGATCTTATCACACGTTCTAACGTGTTGCGTAATCCTCATTATTTAATATTTTATCTATTTTTATGTAATTCAACATTTTTTTCTTTTACAACCTCGGAAAGTTGCCGAAAATATAACCAGACCATAGACCTAGGAAATGGACCCGAATTAGTACCTATAATTCTGTAAAAACGACGCAAGAATAATAATATTGAAAAATATTTTTTCGAGACAAATCGTATATCATGCTTAATATTGTAATAATTATGCAAAAGTGTGTTGGTGTGTAGGTTTGTTGGTTTGAACTTCAATCACACCGCAACAGTGCAACTTGAACCGAAAAACTATGAAGCTCCCGCGTGAATTAAAAAATCTTATTGCAAGCGGATGAAGACGCGGGCATCAACTAGTATATTATAGCAATGTTTTACATTGCCACCGTTCTAATATACTTGGGCCAGGTTATAAGCATGCCTATAAATAAAAATCGTTTTATGTTAATAAATATATCAATTAATACAATAGTATATAATTCTTGAATATTTATGAATTTATTTATTTCTAGATTTCTCTCTGTTATAAATTATGACAACTGTTGCAGGAAATTATTATTCTTTCATCAATCATTCTTCTAGTGAGGACCGGCGCAAGCGTAGCTCAAGAGAAAATTCAGATATGGTGTCGGATTTATTTGGTTCACATTCTCCATGGCCAAGATGACAGTGCAATTTTGCATGCAATTTTATAAATGGCGACAGGTACGCTAGAAAACAGAAATATACACAAAGAAATCTCAACCATATATCCAGGATTATAGAGCCCTTAATAGTCTACCATTTTTATGTAGCACAGTCATCGAAGTGCAATGTTGTAATTCAGGTGACGTAACGAATTTGTGGGCCTGTGACCGCACGACACGCTGGCATACTTCGGAAAAGTGGTACAAACATAAGCATTGGCGTTTGCACATAGTTTGCTTTAAGTGGCAGATGTTTGACTGATAGAGTGTCATCATTAATCTGGGGTGGCAGAAGGAACTAGCCAGACACTGGTATTTACTATTAATAATTTAATGGTTTCTATATCCAGATACTTGTAAGTAGGAAATATTTATCTTTTTGAAGTGAAAACTTCTTTAGGCGCGTTGAGCACTTTTTCGTAGGGGGTAAAAATGTGGAACGCGTGACCGACGCCGTTCTTCTTAAGTCAAAAGGTCTTAAGTATAAATATAGGTACATTCGTAATTAAACTTTAATGTCTTAGTTTTAATGTTTATATTAATAAGTGATGTGTAACCGTGACCGACACCTCGCGTTGTTACGAAGACAAAAGGTCTAAAATATTATTATATGCCTTAGTTTTAAGGTTTATATTTGAAATATTTTTATTATTACTATTTTTTTAATTAGAAAAAAAAAAAATTATTCGTTTTCACTTCAATCGGCAATTTTTCTTTTGTTCTGACGCTGGTTAATTTGCTTGAATTCAATATTGCTGGTTAAATTTCCTGGGACTCTTGATAAAGCTACGTTTCCCCTCAAAAGCTTTTGAAAGCTTCATAAGCTCGAATTGCAAATCTTGAAGAATAATTATGAAAAAAATACTTAATTTCCCTCTTGCTAGTGGTAGGCACCTACTTATTACTTTGATTAAATTGCAGATTCGTACATTATTTTGAGGCGTAGTGTAGTTAATCTCCATAACATTGACAGTTATAAATTACATGATTCATCAAAAACTTATTGATTAGGTATGTATTTCATTGTATTGTATTGCATTGGGTTCATGTATGGCAAGATATTAGATCCGTTCTACAAATATATTTCTAGTAGGTAGCCCACAGCCGCAGAAAGTCATTGAGACATAGACAAAGTTATCGTCTAATTAATTGCATGTTACGTTACTTCTATTTACTTATGCAAGTGGATTAACGCATGTGTTAAGTATGTGGTAAGTTATGTGGGCCTAATAAAATAGAAACGATATTTATCTCATAAAACTTTATTGCATCAAAACAATTAATAAATTAAATAAATAGAGAATTAATTAACATAATCAAATATGATTTTAACGATGATTAATAGATTAACTTAATGCAGTCAGTTTTAGAATTATTTTTCACATGACTAGAAACACACGCCCGAATTCACAAACATATCAGAACTTACAGGGAACGGAAGGATGCCTTTATAAATTGGATCGGAATCTGATTGTTCCATAATAATTATTATAATTAGTAGAACCATTACCTACTATTTTCAAATACGGGTGTATGTTATTAATAAATATATGTAGCGATAGTTATTCTAATTCGGGAAGACCATATTCGTTGGGATATGCTTCAGGAACTTGTTAGCGACGTCTTCGAGGACCATGCCAAGGGCTGTCTCGACGGCTGGCTGCACTTCCTTGGCTAACTCATTCGCATGCATGTGTATTATGTGGTCGGTTATCATCTCTGCAATTAAATTAGAGATCATAAAGAGAACTAGGATATCAATTATATGTTGTATTCTATAATGCTACTGCTGAGTTTCTTGCAGGCTCTTCTCATCAGAGTATGGTGGTTATCTGGTGGGAGGCTTCGGCCGTGGCTAGTTACCACCCTACCGGCAAAGACGTGCCGCTAAGCGATTTAGCGTTCCGGTACGATGCTGTGTAGAAACAGAAGGGGTATGGGTTTAATATAACTGCCATGCCCTAATCAGGCTAGCCCGCTACCATCTTAGACTGCATCATCACTTACCATCAGGTGAGATCGCAGTCAAGGGCAAGCTTGTAGTGGATAAAAAAAAAAAATGCTTTCCAAACCTTATAAAGTCTTAACACTAAACTATTTGTCTAACTTTCATTACTGTTCTTAATGTTCAATTTTTTCAGAATTTGTTGACTCTGTCACCGTAAGATTGTAAAATCCGTTAGATTATAATCTAACGGTTTCTATCCCGCGAGATTATAAACTGTCGTAAGATTGTGAACCGTTCAATGTTCTGAGTATTAATTTATGAAATATTTATTGTTTTTACGTTTTCTTGTCTCTTTCTTGTACAGTTCGCGAGTTGAATGCAGAATAAATGTAAGTGTCACCATACATTTACTCTGCATTCAACTGGCACGCGAACTATAGGTTAGGTTAGGGTTTGACATGAATATTCAGGTAGTGGCACTTAGGTTCTATCGGGTTAATATACCTAATATATTACAATTTACCGAAAAATAACGCGTTAAATTGTAAGCAGTATGTTACGGTTCACAATCTGTCGACAGTTTATAATCTATCGACAACAACAACACACAACTCTTTGCATGGCTTCTTAATTATGGTTATGACTTAGTTTTATCTTACCCATTTCCCCAGTGGTAGAATGAGCTTCTTTTAAAGTCGCTTGAAGAGCTCCTGTGCAGCGCAACTTCACGTTAGCATCCTTTATGACCATTCTTTTGTGTACTCTAGCACCCACCGCGTCAAGAGCTGCGGTACATTTTGCTGAAAATTTTTATATTTTTTTCATTAAAATAACAGAGACGTTCCTCTTTTGTTTATTCGTTTGTCGTGTTCTAGTATGAATTTAAAAACCTAAAATCAGAGTGCCTTTTTGGCCATTAAATAGTTGGCGAACCCTTATAGATCATGTTTTCCACTCCAATTGAAAACATCTTTGTCCAAATTAGATAGTTTGGTGTGATATATTTACTTACTAAAATTAGCGTTGATAATGCCCGTAGATTCGACTGGCAGCATCTGAAACTCTCCGATTACCACGTAGTCTCCTGACATCATCAGATGTGGTAAACTTATATTGCCAGTAACTTTTATGTCTTCTGGGTAGATGCTGTAAGAATTGTTTGGTTTTATTTACATTTTTTATAAACCAAATGTAAGACAAATTGTTTAAAGAAATATTAAATTTTTCCCTTTTTGAACGAATACAAAGCAACCGTTACGGTTATCGTTACTAAGCTACCCTAAAATTTCGACTAAAACGATTTATTAACCGAGCGAAGCGAAGGTCTCTGAGTCTACTTGTGTGAATTGGCACTTGTCCGTCCGTCCGTCCGTCCGTCTGTCAGAGCATTATAACTTCTGAATTACTGAACTTAATTACTTCAGCTTTATATATAATATGTAAACCAATGGCCTCCCGCCGAATATGGCTTAAAAAATAATAAAAATCTTTATTTCAGGGGGGCTCTCATAGAAGCGAATGCGAAGTAAAATATTTTTTATAAAGTTACATAGGGTTGCGGTATATCATTTTAAAGATAATTAGGAATAGAGTCCAAAAATATTTTTTTTTTAATTTTTCCCCCAAAATTGACGAAATGGGGGGCTTTCAAAGTGGTGATTTTCTAACGTCCAAAGATGACCTCAGAACTCTAAATTTTCTGAAAGGATGAGCCTGAAACTTGATCAATTATTTCAATTATATCCTGTACTTGAACAACAAATACTAAAATTAGATAAATATTGTATAGAAACGGAATTATTTAATTTTTAATGAGCTTCAGTATTTTTAACAGAACTTCACATTTATGTCAATAGATGGCGCCGCGAGGTCTTAGTTCGGGGCGAACCACTAGTTTACTTAAGTTCATTAATTTCTGAACTGACTTCTCCGTTTTAAAAATTATGTAAGCTCATAAACATCGTCATTCTGCTTTTGACATCTTTTTAGTTTTTAGTTTTTCTTTACTTTACCTGTTTCTTTTGCTTATTAACTAATAACTTACTCAAGCTTATTAAATGTGTAGTTCGTGAGTCCGTATATTGTCGTGTCAGTGAACCAGGCGTCATATTTAAAGCGGTTCTGAGGCATGTTATGCTGCCTCAGTCTTATGCTTGGTACTTTCAAGGGTTCCAGAGGTTGGATGCCGAAGGACGGTATACCATGGGCAAGGAGGTGCCTCGCTTGTTCTGCGACGCGTTTGATGCATTCACTTACGTTGGGATCACTGTAGTGACACACTGGTTTCTTGGCTATAGGCGAAAGAGGAACATATTATTTTAAGTAGAACCCATATTATTCTGTTTTAATTTAAAAAAAAGTGTTTCATCGGATAGTAGAACATTCCAACTCCATATTTGATAGATCATTAGTACCAGTTTATTTATATTCAAGTTATATGGTATGGTAGATAGATATAGTGGTATTAGCACAGAATAAGTAATATTACATGGTATTAGTTAGTACGTAACTTCCGTTACGTCTGAGTATACATAATATGACTCAATAATTTAGGATTGATGGTATCTAATTGGAGACTAGAACTCTTAAGTCAGCAAACTACATGATTACTTAGTTTGTTCAAAATTGTACTACGACATAATTGTGTTCTATAGTGCATAGTTTCAGAAAATCGACTTTCGACTGATCAACTTATTTTTTCGTCATAGATAAGGTCCTGCTTCACATTCTAAGTCGTATTCTTTTCATTCGACTTCCAAAAGGAAGTATTTTTCATATATGCATATTTAGAACACTATAGGCATTTTAATAGTTTAATTAACTAAATGCAAAAGCTTACCCAATTGTTCCATATTATCTCCATCACTTGTGGTATTCTGCTCCGGCACTCGCCTACAAACCACACAACTGGCGAAAAGTCCCACGATCAAGAATTTGGCTATTGTTATCATCATGATGTCCACTTTAGCTGGAAATTCATCTAAGACTGCCAATGAGGCATTTTGCCTTTATAATAGAAGCAACAGGTTAGCCATATGTGGAAAAAATTTAGCCTCGCATCTAAGGTCTACAGGACGTATAACGTAAGGTTTATATGAAGTACCTTAGTTCTAGTTACTACTAAGATTAAAGACCTTAACATAAAAATATAAATGTATCTTTAGAATATGATCTGTACTAGGTATTACGTTTTTTATATTGTTTAATTTCCTATATAAAGAAGACCATATATCATGTAATATAGAACCTAAAAAGAAAGCACGAGAAAGAAAAAGTTAACTGCAAATTTTTGATATGTATAGAAACTTTCCTCGTGTGTGAAGCACTGTAATAAAATTATAAAAAGTTAACTGCTTCATAAAATACAGAAAGCTCTGAAATGTAAGGAAATAACAGAGTCAGAAAAAATTTAAAAATAAAGATATAAAACTAAAAATTAAACTAGGTAGAATGAAATCTGACCTTTAAACTAGGACCGTGTATTAAAGGCCGAAAAATCTGAAATACATATTTTCTAGGAAAACATGTAGAGTTAGGAAATTAGATTTAGTGAAGATATCAGGTATTCATAAAATTGTGAATGTAAATAAAACAATCCCTTGTTTAATAATTTAATAAAAATAATATAAAAGTACAATAACTAAGTTGTTTGCTATGACATAAATCTACCAATATCCTTAGCAATACAGGAAATCATTTGCAAAGCGTAGTAAAAAATAATTGTACCAGTTACAAGTAGGTATTTTTCTACCTTCAGCGATTGTGGACAAGATCATGGACTTCAACTTGAAATAATATAATGATTTCTGATACATATATCAGTATTGTATAAAAGTAGCAAGTACCTGTTTAACTTAATTATAATTTTAGTTGGTTTCTCTTTTTATTTTTATTTTTAATTCTTACATAGTTGCTTTGATTTAAACTTTATTCTATAAATAATGTAATAGCTATATGTGCTTACTACTTAAACTAATAGATCTCTATAAACGTATTAGAATAGATATTGCATTCGTAGTTTGTCCGTGATTTCACCAATTAAGGTTTCCACTGAAAACCAGCGCTGCAGCCTGGTGTAGCATGATGCTGAGCTGGAGACCTGTATTTGGTCACACAACTTTGTTGCTTTACCTGATGTGATTGTTTCTTGACTTGTACCTACTAAGATTGTGATCAAATAAAAAACATTTTCTTTCTTTTCTTTCTTTCTTTCTTTCTTTACCTACGCTAATTTATTATACCAATTTAAAATCATATTTACTTAAACTTATCTAAACGCAGGTACAGAAAGCTCTTTGGCGTCTTCTGAAAAAAGGAATCAAGTTAAAAACCTTATTAGTTTATTCAACAAATTAAATAAGACGTATTTATATGATATAAATAATTATCAAACATTTTTCAAACCAAAACGATTGAATTTTAGAAAACCAAGAAAATCTAGATAAGCCTATATACAAAACCTAAAATAAACTTATTTATTATCACAGCAGGTAACATAATTAGGCCTGTTAGACCAGGATAACACTTGTAAGTTATTACGTAAGTAGCGTATGTAAGTAACTAAAATTTGCACATAATACGCGACGTACAAGACTGAAGGAACCAGAAGTTAAATTCGCTATAATCCGCGGCAAAAGGAAAATCCATATATAAAACAATAATTATATATATATAAATCGCTGTATCACATAGATATTCCTTTTGTTGCGGATTATATCGAAATAAACTTCTGGTTCCTTCATTATGATGGTCCTCCGCAAAGTAACGCCTGCCTCTATCCAATACTTGCAAGACTGTTTAAAGTTAGTTCCGTAATCCGTTTCTGTTTAAATTTACTCATTTGAACGACTTACGTGAGTAAAACTTACATATGTAATCTTGGCCTTACCAACAGACGTTGTTACCATAGAAGTGCAGGTTGTTACCAACAGACGTAAGTTACTGTGCGTCTTCTACTAAAATTTCCTTCAGAGGAATGGTTCCAAATATTTTGTTGATAAAAGCCTTAACGATACGGGCACTGCTTTCTTCCACGAGGGGGTTCAGAATATCCAATACAATTGAGGGGCTGCCATTAAAAAAGGCTGCAGCCGATGTTGCTGTAAAAAGATTAAGCTATTAATTATTTAAAAACAACTCATAACGATACAATAGGTATAGATTTGTGAGTAACTATGTCTGGTTATTTGAATAATTCACACATGCATCAGGAAATCGCCGAATTCCGATTGATTACCGATTAATTTTTTTATTTATCTCCTCATACTAATTGAGGTTTATGTAACTGAAATAACATAACGTACTGTAATAGTATAACGTTAACGTTTTTTGATGATTATCATTTAAATCGTTAATCTGGTATAGTGAGAACTAAACCATAAAAAACTGATTAAGGAAAATACCTATAGTATTTCCCTGGATAAGGTTTAAGGATTTACTTTATTAAAAATCTTCCTGGAAAAATCTCTTGCCATTTTTGTACTTAATTACTTAGGCAATACCTACCGGCGAAGACGTACCGACCACCGCCAGTCGCTTGCGAATACCGGTACGATACCATGTAGAAACCGATAAGGTTATGGGTTTAATATAATTGTTATACCCCTAACAAGTTAGCTCGCTACCATCTTAGACTGCATCACTTACCATTAGGTGAGATCGTAGTCCAGGACTGACTTGAATTGGATTTAAAAAACACTGCACTGATCCATCGCCCATCACAATACGGACAGAAGATAATAGTAATAGTAGAATAGAATAGTAATAGAAATTAAATATATCTTAAATTACCAGCAACTGGTCTCTCCGTGTCTTCAATAGTGACCTGCCCGTTACCAATTCTCAGTTTGGTGATGATCCTGTCAGCCTGCAGATATTCCACACCATCTTTGATAAAAGGTTTCGCGCTGCCCTTGGCTATAACTGTTATATCAGCTGCAAGGAAAGATAAATAAAAGAATTTCAATTAATATAAGAAAATTTGCCTCAAAAAGGGCTACCAGAAGGATTTAAATGACATTTTTCCAGTTTATAATATCTCGAGAAATATTAAAATATCAGCACGGATTCTATCAAAATTATCTAATTACTAAAGGAAAGAAATTATCTAAAGGATTTGATAAAAATACGCTTCTAGACAGCCATAGCAAAGTATCCGTATTTGCTAGCACAATCACTAGTAAAGTAGTTACTAATAGTATGCTTACTGAAATTGCTCCTGAATTTGCCCTTGCCGCTGATATCGAGTGTGAGGATGCGGGAGCCTCGCACGTCGTAGTCAGCCGACACGTCCAACTTGGGGATTGTTATTCGCACTTCTCCCACATACTTATTGTTCAAGTTCAGTCTGGAAGAAGCATGGTGGTAAGTATATAAAATTGAGATAAACGAGATTGGTAATAAATAAATAAATAAAAATTAAGGTTGTTTGTACATCACACTTCATTTATAAAAGTGCAAGTTGCCAAATTGGTAAGCGAATTTTGGTAGAAGTTTGCGAAACAAACAATACTAGACCTAAATCCATACTAATATTATAAATGCAAAAGTGTTGAATGGCTCTACGCAAATCGCAAGTGTACCTATGTACCTACCTAGTGCTAAAAGTAGCCTTGAAAAGTTCGATCCTTTCGAATGAGTTTTTTTATTAAAATGTAGTAAGTAATATAAAGTAAAAAAGGGCAATATGTTGTACAATGCCAAGTCTCTACAAGATATTATTATCGACGTAATGCAGTAATTTGCATAGCTTGAGTTAGTTGGGTCGGTGTTTACGAGTTGCGATAGTATCGCTGAAGCGGAAAATGTAACCACATGAAACAAGTAAATTGAGAAATGTTGGAAGTAAAAGTACAGTGTTTGAAATGTTTACTGGAACGTTTAAAGTAAATACAAAACTGAAGTGCACTTGCTTAAAACTTTATATTCAAACCTACTCGAAATGCTCTTCATAAAATACTATGTTACGTGTAATCTTTGTAGGAGGAAAAAGTATCGTGTAAAATGTGCACGTAGGTACACACACTTCAACAACTTGACTTTACGCAGTGCCCCGTTTGGCTCCCACAACACACCAATTACTTATTACATAACCTTTGGTACAGTAAAATTAATTTGGTACAGTCGATTTAAAAATAATTGTATGCTACTACATACATAAGTACAAGAAAATAACCATAAGTTACTTGTTGTGGTTATCTTCTCCATAGAAATTTTAATACCAGAATCCCAATTCTATAGCCTTCAGCTTTAATCAACGTTTTGAAATTGTACAGCTAAATTTAACTCATACTAACTAAGTTTAGACCTAAATTAGCATTAAGAGTTCATTCAATAAAATAATTTGTCTGGTGGGAGGCTTTGGCCGTGGCTAGTTACCAGGAAAGACGTACCGCCAAGTCAAGGTTCGATCACAGAGTAGGTACAGTACCCGGCAATAAATATTGCACATCGACCTTTGAAAAGAGACAATCGGTTATTTCGGCTTCGTATAGCGTTATCTCTGTCGCACACTACCGATCGGTAGTGGGCGACAGAGATAACCGATTGTCTCTTTCCAAAGGTCGATGTGCAATAATTATTGCCGGGTACTGTACGATGCCGTGTAGAAACCGACTAGGGGTATGGGTTTAATATATCTAACTGCCATACCCCTAACAGGTTAGCCCGCTACCATCTTAGAGTGCATCATCACTTACCATCAGGTGAGATCGTAGTCAAGCACTAACTTGTAGAGGAATAAAAAAACATTTTACGTGTTATTACGTACCTCAGTTTTTCAATCTTGAAGTTTGATCCTCCATACGCTTTCATATTCTTGATAGTGGCCTTTAGTCTTAAGTTGTTGGCAGTTCTGTCCAACTTCAGGGTGGGCACTGCAAAAGGGTCCAAAGCTGGTACGCTCACTTCAGGAATCCCTTCAAGAAGTCGCGGCCTGACTGTTTCTACCGCTTGTAGGATGCAGTTCTCAAGATTTGGATCACTGCGTTTGCATTGTGGGAAGTCCTCGGCTGAAAAGGTTGAAAATATTGTTTTAGTACATAATTTAATGTTTTACGGTAATCCAAAGATTAAATTAAATCGAACTATCAGAACTATATCAGGAGATCTAACTCCTTTCTTTCTTCTAAAATCTGCATTTTATTTGTCTGCACATGTTACTACAATTTTTCGTTCAATGTTTGTTGATTTGTTTTAAACAAAGAGTTCTGAAAAAAACTAAATCTAAATAAGGGGTTGAGAACATTATTTTTGACACCCAACCATAGTATTTATTAGGCTGGTTGTTAAAATTTGAAAATCTCGAGAACTCCACTGTACATAACCCTTTTTAAGCATTTATCAAGTTTTATGCAAAAATAAACTTAAATTACGACAGTGTTTTACGGGTCGGCAAATATTTTACTGCATTTCAAGATCGATGTGTAAATAAAACTGCACTTGCTTTTAGCGCATATTTGAACACGGGGTCAATAGCAATAGTTTATTTACCAAAAACTAGGCAACTCGATATAATCTCTGTAAAGGTTAATAGATAAATGGCCTATTCTGCTCTTCACAATCTTTAAACTAAAGGGATGAAAAGGATTACAGTTTAGAGATTGCGTTAACATGAACTACAAATCTCCTTTATCTGAACACAAATCCTTTTTCGGGTCATAATATTGCAACCAAAAGCTTTTACTCTGAGCGATCACTATCTGACCTTCGCAGCTGGATATAATTTTGTCAATACGTAAAAGCATGTCATTAACATCATTATTGGGCTATAAAAACGACGATGCCACGGTATATAAATCTTCCAGTTTGACCTTGATCTGGAGTTACCCAAGCATAAGCCACCACGAAATCGACTTATTAAAAATGCATAGTTTTCGAAACGCTATAAACTGTCTCTTAAAAAGTTGCAACATATCCCGTTCCGTTTTGGTTCCACGACATGGTTTTTATGCAATGTCCTATTCAAACCCACGTAACCAGCATATTATCAACACACAATACGGAAAGACTTGCATACGTACACATAAAGGTCCACTATAATTTAATAATGATTAGCAGTCTCGCTCCGGCTTTGCTTAAATGACCTCAAGTAGATGTCATTCTTGTACATGTTAGACAGAACCTGACCACATGTCTACTCCATGGTAGGTAGATAGGTAAGACGAATAGCGAAAATATAGATAAGTTGGATAGTGTTTACCCTTTCAGACTTGCAAAAATCGCCGGCCGGCGAGTTGTGTTGTAAATCAATAATCTCGTCAAAAACATAAATGTGAAATTAGAGCCAAGTTCAATATTAAATTCAAATTCAAATGATTTTTATTCAAATAAACTACTTTACAAATACTTTTGAATCGTCGAGTGAATCTACTACTGGAATGCTATTCCTACCGAGAAGAACCAGTAAGAAACTCGGCAGTAGCTCTTTTGAAAAAAATAATTTATAATTTCATTAATTTGTAGAATACATTATGTAACAGCTGTCCTTAGCATTGCTGGAGCTAGTCAAATCCTTATATGCTTTGGTTTGGTTATGTGTATAGGTAAATTTATAAGCCTGTACTATGGCCATTGCATTTTGCAGGTGTTTTATATATAATATTACCGGTTAAACAGGTTTTTCAGAAACAATGATTTGTGAAAGTAAATTAAAAGTCCTTGCTCAAACTACAACAAATAACTTCGGCCAAGTCGTTTCAATACACCAATATGTTATTGTTTGCCGCTTTGTTTGTTATGCCTACAGTATGAAGTAACTATTATTTCATCTGTGCTATAGTTTTTCGTGTTTATGTCAAGTATTTCGTCTTTTGGTTGAATTGCAATTGGTGCCAATGACAAATTTTATGATTTTCACTTTGTAAATCTCATTTAGAAGAATATCTTGGATACTCTGAAAGCAAATCAAATGCGATTGGCGATTATTTAAGAAAATTGTAATTATTTGAAAGATTATAGTGTTTGTGAGCTTTTCAAATTGCAAGCATCTATTCACTACATACTCCATACAGATTGTAGACGAGTACGTATACCTGGGACACACAGTGCAGCTGGATAGGTCCAATTTCGAGAAGGAGGTTAACCGCCGAATCCAACTCGGCTGGGCTGCCTTCGGGATGCTTCGAGATGTCTTCTCGTCCAAAATCCCTCAGTGACTGAAGACCAAAGTCTTCGAACAGTGTGTGTTGGTCATGGTCATGGTCGCTGACTATGGGTCTGATAAGAAGGCTCAGGGTCACTCAGCGGGCGATGGAGAGGGCTATGTTGGGAGTATCCCTACGTGATGAAGAAATGAAGAGATCCGTAGGAGAACCAGAGTTACCGATATAGCCCGAAGAGTTGCGAAGCTGAAGTGGCAATGGGCGGGGCACATAGTTCGGAGAACCGATGGACGTTGGGGTCCCAAAGTGCTGGAATGGCGACCCCGCACTGGAAGGCGTAGCGTCGGCAGACCCCCTACGCGGTGGACGGACGACATCAAGAGAGTCGCAGGGAGTCGTTGGATCCAGGCGGCGCAAGACCGTGGCTTGTGGAGGACCCTACAGGAGACCTATGTCCAGCAGTGGACGTCCATCGGTTGACGACGACGACGACGACGATACACTCCATAAGCAGTTCGAATTATCCGTTTATATTACGACCATAAACCCATAGTCGGCTCACAACTAAACACAAGTATACTTTCAAAATGTCACAAAACTTTA
The DNA here is from genome assembly GCA_923060345.2 of Erebia aethiops. Lineage (NCBI taxonomy): Eukaryota > Metazoa > Arthropoda > Insecta > Lepidoptera > Nymphalidae > Erebia > Erebia aethiops. The sequence goes on along the minus strand of OV281084.1, from coordinate 25,233,596 downwards.
GTAGTCCACCACTCTGGCCAAGTGAGGGTTGGCATCAGGTGTGTGAAACACCTTACACATACTTGACTGCATCATGAAGAGCTCGTTAGAAGTGCGTGCCCGAGATGTGTGAATCGTTGACCACCCGAATAAGCGACCGATGTCTAAACTATTAATCTCTCACCACTTTTTCCACATAGTACAGTTTAATGAGACTGACCTTAGCGCCTCAAATATAACCTTAAGTAAATTGTACTAATTATAACTTTGAAAGTACTTCATCTTTTCCTCTTTCCGAGTGCATTACTAACCCTTATAGGTATTTTTAACCTTGCGTTACTTTATTTAACAAAGACAACTCACGTAGAATTTTAGCGTATCCAACCGCACACACTGCGAGCACTAAAAAAACCTTCATTTTGAAAAAAAAAACTAAATACGAAAGTTAGGTTCCAATGTGATTGCAACTAGCAACCGCCGGTGCACGAATGCGCCCGCTTACCGAATCGGGCAATATTTGTATGAAAGGAAAGGTGGTCCGCATCAAGACGACTGTTGGGCAATTGAAGGAAAAAATAATCAAAACATCCAAATCTTCTGGGAATTTTTAAAGAATATACTTGAATTTTTCCATATTTTCTTATTTAAGAAGTACGCTATAAGGAACTTGAAAGTTCACGGTTTATCACAAGCTCTTTATAATGTAAAGTCGCATTTCCGTAATATGAGAATTTCAAAACGTAAGTGCTTTTAAATTTTCTTCTTGCAATTAACACTTGAACTATTTCGTATAATTAACTTCATAAAAATAACTCAACTGGTTGTACGTGATGATGCAGTCTGAGATGGTAGCGGGCTACCCAGTTAGGGGAATGGCAGCTATATAAAACCCATACCCCTAATCGGTTTCTATACACGTCATCATACCGGAACGCTAAATCTCTTCAAAAATCACATCCCGTCTTGCATATTTTTCTCTATCTTTAATGATTCAAGATCAATCTTCGAGAACTGTAGCGCCTATGAGATAGCCTTTGATAAAGAAACTACAAATCTATCAAAGTAATTATAACGAATGTATCTAATTACCCATGCCGCGTGAAATTGAATCAGAATGCTAATGCATAATACATTTCTAGGCAGAATCACGGCTTGTAAACAAACCATAGGGAGATAAGATCAGGAGATAAGATCAGATAAGCTTGCTGGTTCTTTGCACATAATAAAGAATACATAAAGATCTAGGTATTAACACAAATTGTAGAGCATTTAACTACTGTGAAAAAACTCTTTAGATAGGTTGGTATTTCATGAAATTGGATATAGAGATAAGCCCCGGATTACTTACTTCCTAATAATATTATAAATTCGCTTCGATAGTGTGTCTGTCTTTCTGTCTGTCTGTCTTTGACGGCCCTTCTTTTCAACCAACTTTGATGTTTTATATGGAGATAGGTTTAATCCCGGGAAAGGCTTCTTTCCTTTTTATGTTTTATCACGGAGTTCCCACGGGAATAAATAAAACTTAAGCCACGCGGACCAAGTTGTGGGCATCATCTAGCAAGATATACCTAAATCCCTAATTTAGCGGGTTAAATACTAACGAAAACTTTCTTTCTCTTTTCAATGAAAAAAGAATGAAAATAAAAAATCTACTCTCGAGGATTAGCTCTACTTGCATCTCAGAATATGAAGCTTTAGCTATGTTTTGCGACTTGCAGCAATACGTTTTAAATGTATTTTAACCGACTTCAAAAAAGGAGAAAGTTCTCAATTCGGCTTTTTTTTGGTAAGTATGTATGTTACGCGATCATTCCGCCAATTATGAATCAATTTTGACGATTCTTCTTTTGTTTGGTAGATCATACTTCAAAAGTGGTCCCATATAAATTTTATCGAAATTGATTTAGCGCTTTTTGACAAAATATATACCCAAATAATGTTTTTTAATTTTTAGTTTAAGTTGGTACTTATATAGGTATAGTTTTGAAGTCGGTTTTTGTTTTAGACGAAAGCGAATAATATTACATTTTATTATCATAATTACATTTCCTTTAGCAGTCCTTTTCATTCCATGCCTTCCTGTAGTTATTTATCAAAAAATGTTAGCAGAACTTGTTAAATAATCTAAAAAGGAACGACGCATGCCAACGAGTTACGCTTAGTTATCTCAACGCAATATAAAAACAAAAAGTATCTCGTAGTTCCGTGCCGTATTACATAAATATTGTACTACTGACCGCTCAATTACATTACCCAACCGTATCATTTCACCCGTATTGATAAAATAGAACCATATTCCGTATTGGCCCTAACAATTTTCTGTTTTCGTCACTGAAAACTTTCATTCTGATTCTACTGTGTTTTCTAAGTAGCCGACGTACCTTCTTCAATATGCTGACATCACAAAGGGCTACCTTCTTATAATATACATTATTTATCCCGGGTCCGATTAGGGTCTGGGTAGGGTAGGATAGGGTAGGGTGCGGAATCGGCTTGAGCCGGTCATAAAAAGCTTTAGGTATGTATTCCAACGTCAGCCGCGGTAGAAGTCGCAACTCGTTGGCTGTGGCAAGTGTAAAGCTTTTTCTGAAAAGCTAAAGCCGGTTCCACGTCGATAGATACCCTCCCAGCGCACGTGTTTCCTGCCACGTATAACTTAGGTACCTTCAAGGCAAGAGTGAATAGGCATCTTCTAGGCAAGCGCGTTCCAACCTAGACCTCATCATTGCTTTGCACTAAGCATGGTTGCCGTCAAGTGCAAGCCTATCTCACAATAAAAAAAAAAAAAAAAAGGTAGCCCTATGACCCTTAATGAATCGTTGTTAAAACATCCTTCTAAGTTAACTTCATAACTGAGTTTATTGATACAGAAAGAATAAATTCTTGATATGAGATTTTATCTTCATTTTGATTGTTGATTTACGCCGTAAATAAATAATAGAAAGTTGTCGTATTTTTTTATAATTATGTACCTACTTAATGATTTTTTTAAAATAAATCTTTTAAGTATTATAGAGCGTCGAGTAGTCTAATAAACAATAGCAAACCTTGGAACGTAGCCTTTGCTAAATTGGAGCACAAGTCATTCGCAAAATATTCAAATATATATTGCCGTTTTGCATATTTTACTTTTGCACACTCTTTGTCCAAAAAAATTATACCTACCTAATTACCTAACTAAAATATGCCGCGACGAAATAACGTCGATCCGTTGCTCTGTTGTGCCGTGATTGGTAGACAATTGGGTAAGTATTTGACAACTATTTAAATAAATTATTTTTAGTGATTACCTATTAATCTCCCAAAAGTCGTAATAATATCCAGGGCCCTTGTTAGTTTTATGTTCTAAAACCATTTTAAATTATGCGTCGAATTTTCATGAGATCACTGTTCAGTATTTCATAAAACATACTAAGGACGCGTTTAAACGATTGAAAAATAGTTGCTGATTTGACTTGTACTCAAATACCCTTTTATTCAAATTATAATGCTACTACTACTACTATACTAGTGCCAGATTATGGGTATAAATGTACGAATATATTGTAAGGCAACGATTTCACAAACCATATGACCATCTACCATGCAGTCTTTACAGGGTGCAAATATGCATTTATTAAGTAAACCAACCGTTTACTTAACTACTAAATCCCGGTCAAGGTGGTCCCGATAAGTAGTGAACTACAAAACTCACTCTAAGGTATAAGTTGGTCTTAAGAAACTCGGCATAAAGTCGAAAAGTTTTTTTTTTATCCACTACAAGCTAGCCCTTTACTGCGATCACATCTGATGGTAAGTGATGATGCAGTCTAAGATGGTAGCGGGCTAACCTGTTAGGGGCATGGCAGTTATATTAAACCCATACCCCTTCGGTTTCTACATGGCATCGTACCGGAACGCTAAATCGCTTAGCGGCACGTCTTTGTCGGTAGGGTGGTAACTAGCCACGGCCGAAGCCTCCCACCAGACAAACGACAAACAAGTAATTGTATCGGTTAAAATAGCATCATACTAATATTAATATGCGTGTTTGTGTAATATTAGTAAGTGTGTTTGTCTATCTGTCTTTCTGCTACGGCAGCCTATCTTTTCAACCGATTTTGATAAAATTTGGTAGAGCTAGTTTGCATCCCGGGAAATTATGGAGTTATTATTAACCCGCGCGGACGAAGTTGCTTGGATAATCTAGTTGCACATAAATGATTGGCATTTTATCAAAAGTGCAAAATAATTAATGCCATAAAAAAACGTGTATGCAATTAATAGTGCAACAAATTGCTTCAAAAATCATTTTCAAAAACAAATTTATTCCAAAGATGACATGAAAAGAATAGTTACCTAAAAATTAAAATGAAACTTGAAACATTTCGGTTAGTTGTGCAAGTAAACCTAGAAATTTAAAAATCATGCCCGTAAATGTAACGTAAATGTAATGTAATTTAAGATTGCCATTTCTTAGGTATTAGGCGCTTTGATTTCGTTTTTCCGACGACACGTCGTGACGTTGGGCTCCCGTTGTCGCGTAGACAAAGTCATTTTCTATGGCGTCGTTACGCGTCGCGTCGCTTCTGTCGCTCACCTAGGACAAGGGGTGATGATTTCTGTAGTTAAAGTAGCCTGAGACCCTAGTGTTTAATTATTCCGGAATATTTAAGTTGAGCTTAGCTAATGCCAAACGTGAATATGAGTTTTTAAGTAAATATTATATACATTGCTGCTCACCCATTACAAGTAGGTACTTATCCCATAGGTTCGTTTTTATACTATCACTCAGATACAAGTTAGTCAAGGACGGCGATCTCACCTGGGTGGCAAGTGATGTAGCAGTCTCAGATGGAAGCAGGTTTTTACACGACACCTTACCGGAACATATTCTGTGCCGGAACGCTAAATCATAAATCTAAATAAACGGTAAATCAGGTATGAATTTCCGGAAGGATAGTAAACCAAATCCGTCTACTAGAAGCAGGCCAAAATTGATAAATTTCCAAATTAGCCCTGACGGGGATTCGACCCGACCTTCATTCATTCTTACAGGGCCGGGTAGGTTCAAGTAGCCATATAGGGTCTCTTCAAGCTAGAGCTTAGATAGGGTGCATGCTGCCATCGCTTAAAGCCATATTGTTTTAATAGTGTTGACGTTCTTGTTTTATAATTATAATCCTTATTTTAGGGACAGTAAAGACCAAGGTATGTGACATAAAACTGTCATTTTGAAATAATACTTATATAATATAACAACCCCCAGTATTTTTTATTACAGCCCTCAACGCCGCGATTCGCCGTCGCGGTCGGGCCAAGAGATCGTTTTGCCACCAGATCAAATCACATGCAATTAAAATTTTCATTCCCTCTACATAGGTAGAAGTTCATCAAATTCAATCACATCAATCATGCAGAGGAAATTGGGTGAAGAGGTCAAAATGTGACAAATTGATTTTTCAAAACCATAATCTTTTAAATTGTATAAAAAGTTTATTTTAAAAAATACCTTAATTCTATTACATATCCTCTTAAAATATAATAGAAAGTCTTAGCCAATTCAAATCACAGAAACGAAATCAAACAAGAGAGCCCCCATTTCATCAGATTTAGGCACATAGGTACTTTTAATTTAATATGCATATTTATATCTGTGTTGACATAATAAAATAACCAACTATATTCATCATATATCTATAACAATACTTAATTATTTTATCAACCAGTTTTTACAGATCCTATTGCTTACTTCGTGAACTGATAAAAACCCGTACTCCTAATCGGCTGGTATGCGGCATCGTACTGGAACGCTAAATTTTCTTTAACCGGTAGGTTGGTACTAGCCACGAACGAAGCCTCCCACTTAAAAATAATTTAATCTAAATAAAAACCAATTTTTTGATCGAAGTATATTACGAGTATGATTGAATTTAAAGCTTTTAATAAAAAAAATATCAACTTAAGTATAAACGTAAAAAATACAAAGCATTAATCATGGATACTCGTAGTTAAGTATCTTATAGCGCATTTTAATACCCCGGACTAATAATTTCTTTTATACTTCTACCATACCTTTACTACTGTTTTAATCATACTTTTGCGGGTTTAAAGTCAGTCTTCATGCCCTAGGGCCGTAATCTAGTCGATCGATCGCCCAACTAGTTGACCAACCCCATACTGTAAATATGCACAACAGAGTCTAGGCTCCAGACTGGTCGACCAAACGATCGTACCATTTGACAAAGTTTTTAAAGAGTATGAGAAGAGTATGTGTACCTGCATAAACACTGGCAGCATGAAAAGCAAAATGACAAATGGACAAATGTGACTCTATCGAACGTGAACATTCACTTTTAATTTTCTTTTCTTTTTATTATTTAATAGACCTATGTATCCTACTTACTATGATTTGCAATAAATATCTAACCGTTACAGTTTGTTTTACTGTTATGGTAGAAGTATAAAGTAGAGTATACACCACCGGGATAAAGCAGTTTTTTTCTTGGGCGCTTGAATCCCTCACTGCACTCAGGACTCAATCTTAATTCCCTCCCTTTGAGCTGCGCTGATTAAGATTGCTGAGCTGAGCTGCGCTCGCTGCGCTCGTGAGTTAAATTTGGAGTCCTTCGTTACGTTCAGGATTCAATGTAGAACCCGTAACATAAAACAGTGCTTTATCCCCTTGGAGTATAATCTACTATTATGATTGAGAAAACAGCTTTCATTCCGAACGTGGTCTTATTATTCACACTCGTACTTAAACGAAAGTATTAAAAACAAAGTAACTAGTAAGTACCTAATTGTTACACTTTAAGTATTTACATTACTTTGTCTACGTGATAATACAATGAAATATAAATATAGATCTATCTGGTATGATTGAGTATAGAAATAAAGGTTTTTTTAAACAATTTTCAAAGATACAACATCACATATTTAAAAATGTTTTCAACAAACGCTCTATTAAAACTTTAACAACTGAAACACACTCGGTACAAAAACAATCTCTGGCAAACAAAAAGCTGGTCATTCACTATTATCTGTGCTATTATTAAGGATCATACACACTTGCGCAACAGGACAAATCGTTGTTCCCCTCCAACGCAGAAGTTTGCTTACAGTTACGAGTGCAGTTAAAGCGGCCAAAATTATCTACGGGAAATCACGATGATTTCCCATAACTTGATTTATACTCTTTTAACGTTGAAAAAGTTAATGTTTGAAAAATTAACGTTGCAAATCCTTTCGCTTACCAAATATACCCTAACTACAAATAATAATTAATTATTTAATTACCTTAATATACCTTGGTCCTTGAAATTACAGGCTTTCAGAATATATAGAAAATATACTAAATTAATTACTCCAAATTAAAAATTAAATTAATCTTGATACAATGATTTTTACAATGAATGTATTTTATATTCAAAACATTGTTTCTACATGAAATGATATTACTTTAAGTAAAATATGAAATGTTTTACTATAAGGAATATGATAATTAATGAAACTTATTTAACAAAATGTGTCCCACGAATTAATAATAATAATTAAACATAACCATAATTTTATTAAATGTCGTTTTAGACGGCGTTTTGTAAAGTGGTTTTATTTGACAGATTTAAAACTAAACTTCACCGGAAAAAGAGCACTTAGCTACATTCAGATTTGTAAAATAAACGGCAAAACCAAATCGAGTCCATTATTTTTAAATATCACAATATCATGTATCACTATACCCCTAATGCTAAAACACACGCTTGGACTCACACTTGAAACTGTCTCGATGAAGAAATTGCATCTTCCATGCATACCTAACCACCAATAATTTAGGATTTTACAGTGCTTTGACCTTTGAATGATATTTCGTTATAATGATTTTATAGACAAACAAGATAGTACAGTAAATATTATACATAGGCTGTCTTTTTAATGATAAATGTTAAACAAACTCTATGAAATTAACTGACTTTCTTGTTTGTTGATAATTTCAGCAAGGCATCATCTAAGTACATCTGTTACTGTTATGATTTTTCTCATCGAATGGTCAGCATATTTCCTTTCATCTGACAAAGACTCTAATGTGATTCCAAGCTACGTGTAAATCAAGGGAACAGTTCTTCATATGTAAACTTCGACGTAATTTTGTTTGCCATCTCAGTGAAGAGATCTGCGAGACTTTTTTCTAGAACTGGGGTGATTTCCTGAAGAAACACTTGGGAGTTATCATTGATGACCCTGTTGGTAGCTGGTCCCAGTACTGGATCGCCGTCGAAGAGGTTAGTGAGGTATATGGAGGACTCTCCCACGCGCAGTCTTACCTTCATTGGCTCAAAGGTAAGGTACTCATCATCTCCTCTCTTCTCTTTGTGGCCGCGCATCGTCACGTTGCATGCATAGTCCTCTGTAACAGAAAATGTACATTTTTGATAGGTTTTAGGTGTAAAGCCGATGAATTCATGCAGCACAAAACAGTAGTCTGTAGAACAGAACACCCTACATGAGTCCTAAAATTTCCAGATTCTATAGTCCATTTTGCCGGTAGAGATAACGACGACGTATTTGCACCTACTCGTGATAGCGTCTCATATTATGTGAGTTATGATAAATGTAAACCATACACATACTAGTCAATATTATAAATGCAAAAGTGTCTGCTTGTCTATTCGTTTAAATTTTTCGCGACCAATCCGATCCATTACCAATAATGATTCAATTAACAAGATTCAATATCATAGAGCATAATATAAGTAACTCCTAATTTGCTGAGACAAGGTTAAAAATACAACTCTATAGGGATAGATCTTGTTTATAATAGAGTGAGACTGCATTCTATTTTGTTATATGACTTAGAAAATCCTATAAGTATATATTTAATTAGTTATCTCGATCCTAGGAAATTATACCATAATTTTTTTTTCTGAGGCTTCCAATTTGTAAGTTACATAATTGTTATGAACGCACCAGTTGGTAGCCTTTCTCAATCCCCAGTGTATCTTCTGTCACAGGCCTACATACCTTTTCAAAACTTTAAATATCTATAGCCTTTCATGGCAACAGTTCAGATAAGTTTATAGTCTGTTATCAGAGATTATATGGCAGAGAAAGGTCAATATTTGTATCTAAAGCCAATAGCTTTTTTTTTTAATCCACTACAAGCTAGCCCTTGACTGCGATCTTAATGTGGTTTCGTATCACTCAATAGAGGAATTGGTTTTATTTTATTTATTTTTATTATCCTAGGAAAATCAACAGCAATCCAAATAAACAATTAAACACTAAAGAACAGGATTAATATGGCCAATTACAGATTTTCTCAAAAATGCATAAATTGCAATTAGTGAGAGTAGTTTTTGATAGAAATTTGAAACAGAAATGTGACCGAGCCTAAAATAACAAGCAATTTTTAATTAGAAATCTTAAATATTGCCTAAAATTGAATAAACTAAGTGTTAGCTCAATACACAACAACAACAATAGTTCACAGCGACCGATGACAAAATGTGTGTTAATCGGTTAACGTTACGCAGTAAGTCTAACGTGAGTTTTTGCTGTTACGAGTTACGAACGCAAGTAGGTTAGAAGGCCCTAGCGTACTTTGTACCTATGAGGATTATTCAATTTCTTAAACTGCTGTAATATTTCGATAGAAATGTATGAATAATTTTCTTACTGAGGAATATAATTAATTAATTTATTCGGCACTTATATTATGTACTAACGTCTTCTCAACGTAATAATTGTTAACGTAATGTGATTAACATTACAGTGTTGTATTTATCATTACAGTACAAGCACAAACACTTTCCCGCGATTTTCTCATTTCTCATACAGGCTTTGCCGGTTGGAAGGCCTCTACCTAACTATCCACAGCCAAGCCTCCAACCAGACAGGAGAAAATTTATTTAAGTATTTCCAAATTGCCCATGTCCATGAATCAGATCCGAAACCTCGCAACTATGAGACACAGCGCTCCTCACCGCGCCAAGAACCAGGGAAGAAGGAGTCTTAGTCGTATTCGTCTTCAACCGATAGACGTCCATTGGTGGAAATAGATCTTTTGAAGTTTCTTCCATACGCCAGTCGTCTAGAGTGGTCGTCAAAACACAAAATCTCACAATTTAAGTAAATAGAAAGTCATAATAATTGAAAGCGAACGAGATATCCCTACGTTCCTGCAATCGAAACAGCATGACCTAAAAGCGACCTACCCAAGACCTTCCACTCGTCAGACCACATACCTCATTACTACGTTACGCAGATTGACAAAACACGATCTCACAGTCACTATGCAAACATAAAGTTATACTAACTGAAGGATCCCGTGATGTTCCCCCGTCCCTGCAGCCGCAATAGAAGCACCTGTATATCCATCTTGTATTTGCCGGCGAAGTCCAGCCGAGGCAGTAGCAGCTTGAAGTCGAACCGGTTCTTATCCAGGTCTGACCTGAAATTATAATAACACAGATTAAGTACTATGTTATAATATTCTATGTTTAAAACTGACTTTTGGATTCACGCAAAACACAGACCTCTGAATCTAATTCTAATGTAATGAGAATAAAAATAACGCCTGCCGATGTTCTTTTTACACTTCCATTTCATCTAGGCACCACAGCTAGGTTACCTATATCAGAGATGAGAAAAATACGCCTATAGATATTATAATATTACTAGCTGACCCGGCGAACTTCGTACCGCCTTAGTATGCAAAATTAAATGTATATTTTTCAATATTTCTGAGAGATTTTCTTAATATTTTTTTCCGTAAGAACCTTCTCCCAATAATAACAAATATAACAAAAAAAGAATTAGTGAAATCGGTCCAGCCATTCACGCGTGATGCCGTGACCAAGGAAAACGGTTTTCATTTTTATATATATAGATGGGTTGGTATTAATAATTCAGTCCAGATCAATTAAATTAATTTAATCCCGGATCTGTAACATTTAGAACTTATGTGCTTTTTAAAGCAATAGGTAATTATTTATATAACACTTATTATACTTTTTACATATCACTTATTTTAACTGTATAGGAATGTTCCTGTTATGTTCATGTTAATGTTCTCGAATGTAGTTATGTGAAGTCTCCCAACTTGGTCATCATTCTAAGAAGAGACAACATTCCCACGACAAGAGACAGGGCCGGCAAAGGATTGAAATGATGACGGTAATGGTACAAATACACGGCCATGAATGAGACAACGCATCTTGGTATGAGAACTGAACGTACTAACGTACAGTGCAAAATTGTTTTTACTACTTTATACGCCACTAGAATAATAAACTTACTTTAATTCTTCAATTATGAAATTACTGGGCCCCCGCACTTTGACGTCGTTCACGACGGCGGTCAGCTTTGCGCCTTGGGGTCCTCGGGCCAGGGCGATCTGCCCCAGACTCAATGGTTCAATACTTGGCACGTCTAGCTCGGGGATGCCCTGAAATTTAACAAATAACACAATTAAATATATGCTCAAACTGCGCGCTTAGCAGTAATAGATATATTAAATATACTACGTTAAATAATATTACTATATGAAATATTACTACGTAGTACAAACAGTATCATTGCGGAAATTCTAAGCCTATGGAGCAAGGGTGCCATAAATTCAGCCAAGAAATGCTAGGCAAGAACAGTCGTCACAAGGTATGTTGCTACCTAGCTTTGGAAGAAATTCGAAGGTAAAGTTAATTGGGACGAGCACTATATTTATTTATTTATTTATATCCATACTAACTAATACCATATATATGTGACTTGTGTCTGTCTGTCTATTTGTCTTTCTGCCGATCTTGGACGAAATTTATTGTAGATACAGAATGAATTCCAGGGAGCATTTAGGCACTTTTAATCCTGGAAAATCAAAGAGTACCTGCGGGATCAAGGACCTTAAATGACGCGGATGAAGTAACGGGCATCATCTAGTAAAAATATAGATGTGAAGAATCGTAAGAGATTACTGCAGAAAATAATAAAAATTAATAGCAGTTTTGGCATCATCACGGCCTTCCTGCAGCTCCAGAGAGTCAGGTGAAGGAGGGCTGTATTAATACGGCACTCCAACAAGACACGTGCGGCAGTGCAATCCATACTAGAAGCTGTTACCTATTCTGTGCTAGAAATACAGATGAGCAAATGGGTCTGCCTGTTTATCTGTCTGCTACGTTTCCACTGCACATCTATTCGACCTATTTTGAAGAAATAGGTGTAGGCAGTATAAAGATTTTTCTGAATAGAAATTCTCAGTTCTAGCCCGGAGTTAGGAAGTTGGCGGTATTACGCCCCCGTGCCTCGGAGAGCACGTTAAGCCGTCGGACCCGGTTATTATCACTAACATGATAATATCAAAGGCCACCAACCCGCATTGGAGCAGCGTGGTGGGTTCCTTCTCTCCTATGAGAGTGGAGGCCTGTGCCCAGCAGTGGGACGTGAATGAGCTGTAGTGGTGGTGGTGTATAAAGATTTTTTTTGTATCCCAGGATAAGACATTTCAACGGCAAAAGGTACCCACGGGGGTTTTTAAAAACATTACCTTAGCGGCGGACTTAAAGAGGCATAGTAATCAGCAGCCCTATTCTCTAACTCAGTGGCTATCAAGAAATCAAAGCCTATCAGTGGCTATCAAGAAATCAGGTTTGCTATGAATATATAAAAATAACATGACATAATAAACAGAACAGCAGAGTTAGAGAACTAGGGGGTAGAGGTTTCTAATGAATTACCAGTAAACTCCTTTTAAACACATGCAAAGTGCGAATCAATGGAATGTTTATGTTTGTTTGTCTTGACATACTTGTGGATTATGAAATGAGGTGGCAATGACATACTTTCGAATTGGCTTCTAAAGCATTTTTTTAACGTTTTGACCGCATGCGAACGTAATCGAAAGTATTATTTTAATTATATATATTAACGTGACCTTAGTAGAACATAATATAATGAGCGATCCTTCAATAATTATAGTCTAGGCAATAGCAGCTGATGCTCATTTCGTCGGAATGTTTTTTTTCATCCAGTAGGAACTATGAACTCTATGATTTAACTCTACTAAATAGTTGCCTGCTATTTTCCGACTATAATAACCACGCAAAATATTACGTCTCCGTTATTGCGGAGTAATTACAGGACAAACCAACAATAACGCACTTTCGCAATTATAGTATTCGTAGGATTAGGTAGATTCATTCGACTATTCATAAGCACTTGTAAAAAGTCTATTTGAATAAATAACTTGAATTTGAATTAGGTTTATAAAAGGATTATTATTCAATACCACATTCACAGTTAACACTGCTCAATATCTTTTTTCATTGGCCCTAGTGTACTTGCCACGGTAATGGTGAATTTCGCCGATGTGACATGATATTAAGGTTAAACCACATCGAGTCACAAACACAAATCAAGTGTTCGGTCATATTAGCGTCAAAGTAAAATGGTGAGTCCATGTTCTTGATTTAAAGTCACAAATTCAGTACAACCAATTTTAATTTGGAAACGTTTGCATTTGGAGCGCTGGCTGTGAATTCATACACGAAATTGAGCTCTAATTCATGCGTTTAAGGATAATTTTACTTTGACGCTAATGTGATCGAACACTCGATTCCGAACCCTGGTGAATCGAATTTGTAATGTAAAGACTTAATGAGACCTTTATTGAAATCCGTATCACAATGTCTTGAACAAATTACACGAAATAGAGAAGTTATAATATCTGGTCTCTACTTTATATTCATACCGACATAATCTACGTAAATAAGTCCATCGTCTAGAATGAAAACTTTGTTGCATTCCTTAGTTAAGCCATAATTCTTATCAGTATAGGCAAACATCAAAACAAAATATGCAACAGTATAATGTACAGAACAACGAACTGAATTATGATTGATCCATTAATATCGTGATATAGTTACGTACCTATTCAATTCAATTCAATTTATTTCAAACATGTAGGACATACAGGTGTCTCTTATGCTACGTCATGTTTTGACTCTACCACCGTTTCAGAAAACAGATTCTGCCAAGAAGAGCCGGCAAGAAACTCAGCAGTTGCTCTTTTTTTTCTTTTCTTTTTTAAACAATCTATTACAATATATAAGTAAGTATGTAAGTTAAATAAAATACAATGGTGTAAGTTATTATACTATCCTGTAGGGAGCTGGACCCAAAGTCGGTTGCTTCCATACAACTTTGTCATTAAGAAATTCGTCAATTGTATAATAGCCCCGACTCAACAAGTGTTCTTTTACGGTTTTTTTGAATTTGTGCGATGGCAAATCTAAAAGTTCTTTTGGAACCATATTATAAAAGGTAATACTCGACCCCACAAAAGATTTCGGCACCTTGTGTAGACGATATCGCGGCATTACTTGTTTATGCCGGTTTCTAGTAAGTCGATTTTGTGTATCCCCTCTTTGTCTACAGAGATGAATATTTTGTTTCACAAAAATTATATTATCGTATATGTACTGCGATGCAACCGTAAGGATACCAATTTCTTTAAATTTTTCCCGAAGGGACTCGCGTGATCCGAGTTTATATATTGATCGAATCGCCCTCTTTTGCAAAACAAAAATTGTTTGTATATCAGCAGCTCTGCCCCACAATAAGATGCCGTACGACATAACACTAACATAGACAAGCCTAGCTTGTCTATTTTGCCTATTTTCATAGTGTTATGAAAGTCTCAATATCGGTAAGCTGTCTAATTTTCCTGATAGCAAAAGCCGCTGAGCTGAGTTTCCCTGCTAGTGTCTCTATATGAGCGCCCCACTGAAGCTTGTTATCCAAGGTCACCCCCAAAAAAACCGTGGAGTTCTCATTTTCAGTGTTTCACCATTCATCACTATTTCCTTATCGATTTTCTTCCCATTAGGGAGTACAAACTCTAAATATTTAGTTTATTTTGCGTTCAAAAGCAATAACTTGCTTTGAAACTGTGAACCAGTGTGATACATGCGATATAGCACCGTTTACATCGTCAAAATTATCTTTACATCTATCAAATTTAAAAATTAGCAAAGTGTCATCTGCAAACAGCACAATATTGCAAATATTGACTGACGTCTTTATCTATGCTAACATCCTCAATTTCAAGGACAGCTATTAATAGGAGTAATCCATGATATTGCACTTAATAGGATATCCGATTACGCTTCATTATGCCAATAAATTGATTTATTAGAATAGTCAGTCTTGCAATAGATATACCTATTGAATAATATTACTCGAAGTCACGGGAAGCAGTAAGTAGTTCTAGCACGGAATACTACCTACAATGTTATCGTTACCTGGTGTAGGACCCTATATCCTGCACTGAACTTAAAACTAAAACTTAATTAAAACTAATATAAAACTTATCCCTAAAACTTAACATATAAACTTAATCTATAACTTAAAATCTAAATAAATATAAAATATATAATTATTAAATATTTATCATAGTTACATTCATACTTACAAACATAAATATAACACGCATTCATACATACACCAACGTACTTACCGTTCGGTTGAAAGTAACTGACCAAGCCGACGAAATGCAAGTTTGTCTCGATGCATACGTAGGCCTTTGTCTTCAAGTCATATGAAGTTAGCACCGCGCGCCGCCTTTGCTAGCGATTACGTGCAACCGGCGCGAGCTTCAGAATGGTTCGACTGTTGTGACGTTGCGTACGAGCTGGGCTCTGTTAACTTACCTTATAAATTTCATAAAATAAGTGATCACGAAATTGTTATTATCGATAATTGTAGTTTATAGTTCATATTGACAATATAGTTAATAACTTTGAACGTGTGAGTGTGTTATTTGGATCACCTACCATCTCCAGAGGAAATTTACCGGTAGGTAAACTCACACCCACAAAAACTATACTGGTGACCCCGTGGTCACAATACTGGTGACCTTTGAATTGGTTGACCTTTGACAAGGTCATCCAGAAGACCACGCACTCTCATCGAGGGACATTTCACCATGTTCGGATTTAGCGAACGCGATCGCGAGGAAGCCGGAGGAAGTAAACAAAATGCAAGCGAAAAACCCATTTCAACGGAGGGACCACCGGAACTTTTTAAGGTCGGAATTAAAGTGCCTCCTTTTTACCCAGACGAACCTGAAATATGGTTTGCTCAATTAGAGGGTCAATTCGCACTGGCAAACATAACTAGTGACACCACAAAATTTTATTACATTATGGGACACTTGGATCATCAATATGCAAAGGAGATAAAAGATGTTATGATCAGTCCACCGGCTACAAACAAGTATGAAAAGCTTAAAACAGAGCTGGTGAACAGGTTGTCGGCTTCTCGGGTAACAAAAATAAAGCAACTGCTTCGCCACGAAGAACTTGGCGACCGGAAGCCCTCACAATTCTTCCGACATCTGAGAGATCTAGCTGGCGCAGAGTTTCCGGATGAATATCTACACACAATTTGGATTAGCAGACTTCCACTAAACGTCCAGACTGTCTTGGCAGCACAGACGTCAGCAACGCTGGAGGAGCAAGCCGAGGTAGCAGACCGAATAATGGATATAGCAGCCCCAGCCTTACAAGTCCACGCAGCTGCAGTGCCAACTACCAGCACTGATGACCTGCGGAGAGAAGTAGCGGAGCTGCGGAAGAAAATTGAAGTGTTGACCACAAAATGTAGTGATAGGTCCCGTCCGCGTAATAGACAATCGCAGCGTAGCCGCTCGCGAGGTCGCTCCCAGTCCAGCTACCGGAAATATCCTGTATGTTACTATCATACCAAATTTGGTAGCAAGGCTTTTAAATGCGTCCGGCCTTGTGACTTCAAGGTGACGGAAAACGGCAAGGGCAGTCGCTAACGGCGACCAACGATTGCCCTTCCCCTGCTGTGGGTCGCCTATTTGTCACAGACCGTACGACGAAGATTCAGTTCCTGGTAGATACTGGAAGCGACCTCTGTGTCTTCCCTCGGTCCTTGCTCATAGGTAGTTTTAAGCCAGCGAATTATCAATTAAGTGCAGCCAACGGTTCCTCCATAGAGACTTACGGATACGTGAACTTTAAATTAGATCTTGGACTTCGTCGTGATTTTGTGTGGCGTTTCATAATCGCTGATGTGACTAGACCAATTATCGGTGTTGACTTTCTCGTATTTTATAAGTTAGTGGTAGATTGTCGAAATCAATGTTTAATTGATAGCACTACTAATGTAAGAACGACTGCGCCAATCGCCCAAGCTAATTGTATTTCTTCTGTTAAGGTCATAACTGGTCAATCTACGTATCATAAAATTCTAGATGAATTTCCAGAAGTCACTCGACCGGCAGGTACGTTGCGCATCATTCCACACAGCACGGTACACCACATCCGCACGACACCTGGACCTCCTGTTTCTTGCCAGCCAAGGCGCTTAGCGCCTGATAAATTAAAAATCGCGCAGCAGGAGTTCCAGACGATGATGCAGATCGGAACAGCTCGACCTTCGGAGAGCCCCTGGTCATCCCCTCTACACCTGGCTCCCAACAAAAACAAAGGTTGGCGCCCTTGCGGCGATTACCGGAGGCTGAATGCCAGGACGATCCCTGACAGGTATCCGATAAGGCACATTCACGATTTTGCCCACAGCATAGCTGGCTGTAAAATATTTAGTACAATAGACCTTGTGAAGGCCTATAATCAGATACCTGTCAGTCCCGAGGACATCCCGAAGACGGCGATAACTACGCCCTTCGGGTTGTACGAGTTCCCGTTTATGACATTCGGTCTCCGTAACGCTGCCCAAACATTCCAGCGATTCGTAGACGAGATGACCCGGGGACTCGATTTCTGCTACTGCTATCTGGACGACTTCTTAATTTTTAGTCAAAACCAAGTCGAACACGAAGAACATCTTCGCCAGATATTTGGCAGATTAAGGGACTATGGTATGCTTATTAATACATCTAAATGTGTCTTTGGTGTCCCGGAAGTTACATTTTTAGGACACCATATATCCGAGAGCGGAACTAAACCACTTGATACAAAAGTGCAGGCAATCAAGGATTTTCCACAGCCCAAAGATATCCGTCAGCTACGAAGGTTTTTGGGCATGCTAAATTTTTATAGGCGGTTTTTGCCTAAAGCAGCCCAAACGCAGGCCCCTTTGCATGCGTTGCTAGTTGGTGCAGCTAAGGGGTCTCAACCTATCAAGCTGGCGGGTGAAGCACTTCAAGCTTTTCAGGACTGTAAAGATAGCCTGGCTAAGGCAGTATTGCTAGCACATCCCGACTATCAGGTTGAGCTCGCACTAGTGACGGATGCCTCGGATGTGGCTATTGGAGCAGTCCTGCAACAACGGAAAGGTAACGATTGGGAACCTTTGGGTTTCTTTTCGAAAAAGCTAATTCCTTCACAGCAGAAATATTCTCCGTATGATAGGGAACTTCTCGCTATCTATGAAGCGATTAAATATTTCAGACACATGCTAGAGGCTCGACATTTCGTGATCTATACTGATCATAAGCCAATAAGTTTTGCTTTTCACGAGCGGAAAACAAACTGTTCGCCTAGACAGTATAGACACCTAGACTTCATAGCACAATTCACCACCGACATAAGGCATATTTCCGGCAAGGACAATGTCGTAGCCGACACCTTATCCCGAGTGGATGAACTTCACGCTCCAGTCAGTCTAGAGTCTCTAGCAGAATGTCAATCTTCAGATCCGGAATTAGCACATTACCTAAAAGAAAAATCTTCCCTGCGTTTGCAAAGGACAAACCTACCTGGAAGCCAGTCATTTGTATACTGCGATGTCAGTACACCGACTCCCAGGCCATTTGTACCTAAGCAGCTAAGGAGACAAGTTTTTGAGAGCCTACACTCCCTTAGCCATCCAGGCATCAGCGCGACTGCTAAATTAATAGCAGAACGCTTTGTCTGGCCAGGCATGAGGAAAGATTGCAGGTCGTGGGCACAATCATGTCTGTCTTGCCAACGTGCAAAAATAAGCCGACACGTGTCTGCGCCTTTAGGTTCGTACAACTTGCCCCGCGCACGATTTAAAAATATCCACATAGATATCGTGGGGCCGTTACCGTCTTCAGAAGGTTACCGTTATTGTTTGACAGCCGTAGACCGATTTACCAGATGGGCGGAAGTCATACCAATAGCGGACATTACAGCCGAAACAGTAGCAAAGGCATTGCTATCAGGATGGATAGCGCGCTACGGCAGCCCAGAGACTATAGTCACTGACCGAGGCCGCCAATTCGAGTCCGCTCTGTTCAGCTATCTGTCTAGGATAGCTGGATTTGAGCACAAAAGGACAACAGCGTACCACCCATCTTGTAACGGCTTGGTCGAACGCTTCCACAGACAACTCAAAGCATCCATTGTCTGTCACTCTAGTAACAAGTGGACTGAGTCTCTTCCTTGGGTACTTCTTGGAATAAGAAGTGCCTTTAAGGAAGATCTGCAAGCGTCTTCGGCTGAGCTGTTATACGGCGAACCTCTGAGGCTGCCGGGGGAATTTTTCCACCCCTCTGAAGACGGTACAACACACGTAACCGATTTTACGGCTCGTCTACGGTCGTTTGCTGAGAAGTTACGGCCTGTGCCAGCTTCACGCCATGGCAGGAATAAAGTTTTTGTCTTTAAAGACCTAGCAACCACGGATCACGTTTTCATAAGAGAAGACGCATCACGTGGTTCATTGCAACCTGCCTACACAGGCCCGTACAAAGTGTTATCTCGCAACGAGAAAGTTTTCAATTTATTGGTTAATGGCAAGGAAGTCACAGTCTCCGTAGACAGGCTAAAACCAGCCTATTTATTAACCAATAAATTAGACTCCACTCCAAGCGAAATAGATGATGAGCCAGAAAAATGTAACCTTAAAGGTCATCAAACTCGCTCTGGCCGTCAAGTTAATTTTCCAAATTATTATCGCCCTTGACGGGCTCTGGAGGGGGGTGGTGTAGGACCCTATATCCTGCACTGAACTTAAAACTAAAACTTAATTAAAACTAATATAAAACTTATCCCTAAAACTTAACATATAAACTTAATCTATAACTTAAAATCTAAATAAATATAAAATATATAATTATTAAATATTTATCATAGTTACATTCATACTTACAAACATAAATATAACACGCATTCATACATACACCAACGTACTTACCGTTCGGTTGAAAGTAACTGACCAAGCCGACGAAATGCAAGTTTGTCTCGATGCATACGTAGGCCTTTGTCTTCAAGTCATATGAAGTTAGCACCGCGCGCCGCCTTTGCTAGCGATTACGTGCAACCGGCGCGAGCTTCAGAATGGTTCGACTGTTGTGACGTTGCGTACGAGCTGGGCTCTGTTAACTTACCTTATAAATTTCATAAAATAAGTGATCACGAAATTGTTATTATCGATAATTGTAGTTTATAGTTCATATTGACAATATAGTTAATAACTTTGAACGTGTGAGTGTGTTATTTGGATCACCTACCATCTCCAGAGGAAATTTACCGGTAGGTAAACTCACACCCACAAAAACTATACCTACAAAGCAAGTAATATACACGTTAATTTAAGTTTAACTCATAAATTAATTACCAGAATCCAGAGTTACCGAGTCGGGGTTTCACACATAACCTGACATTTTTCGTTTGGATTAGGCCTTAACATGTTTATTTCTAAAAAAATCTCTGTAGGTACATACATTATAATAATTATGTTGCGAAACAAATGTACTAAAAGTATAATCAATTCAGAAACTGAAGCCGTTGACACTGTTTAATTGTAACTAAGTATTTGTAAATCTGTCAATAGTAATTTGATCATGGAATAGGTAAGTACCTATTTTAATAGCTAGCAGAGCTCCCTTTTAATTCCATGAATTTGCTAGTAAAGCATCAAATCTGGAGATGTCAAATCACAAAATTTCCCATGAAAACTAAATCAAAGGTAGGTATACGCATAGATTAAGAGAACGTGCTGGAATTTAATACTAGGTAGACAGGCCTAATGACTACTCATAAAAGATTTCAATACTAAGTTTATATAAAATTAAAAATATTTTAAAATCATACTCATCGCTGTTTGCTTATTTACGTACCTGCACCTGACATTAAACACCGTAAATTGCTGTCGTCAATATAAAAATACGTGCTTTTTACCATTTTGATAAAATGTGAGAGCATGAATCAATTGTAATGGACAAAGGACTATTTAGTCTTATCATTCCTATGAATCTTAGTATATAAGGCATGAAAAAATATTTACTTCGGAATTCTCGAACCAATAATGGGTCTGCATAACGTGGTTATTCTTGTCGCGGTCGGAATCGTCTGGCAGGTAAGATTCATCTATTTCAATGCAAGTTCATAGCCAAGCCAAAATTTAATAATATTATTTTAAGTTTAATATTTTCTGATGTCCTGGTAGTTGCAAAGTTACCAAAACTTTTTTTTTAATATAATATAGGTCAGGCTAGCGCTTGGCTGAAATCAGACCGATTCACGATTAGGTACGCAACATTATCCAAAGGGGGTGTGCAAGTTGGTTTAATTCAACATTTAACTTTTCATTTAGATTTAAACCATTTTATGATCTCATTTGCATCTCATCTTCTCAATAATAAGGGTTATCCCTTAAAGATCGGTAGTCAACATTTTGGATCCCAGTTCTAAAAGATACATTTCTATGTTCCAGAGCGAAATAATACTAGCCGGCGTGTGTACTCCACGAAACACTGTGATACAAGTCAGATTACCCAAACGAACCAATGTAACGATCAAGTATCCTTCTCCAGTTGATCCAGTGAAATTCGTGCCATATCCATACACGCAGGCGGACAATAAGGGTCAATGCTACCAGTGCCAAGGAGAAAAATGCCAAGTATGCAACAGCTTCAACCCCGTTGCGCCTTCTGGAAATCTAGCACGAGGGACAAGAACTAACATAATAATTGACTTAGTCAAGAGCGAAAAGCCAAACAAAGGATCGAATAATGAGACTAAACCCAATAAAAATGATGGTACCTTAGTAGTTGTGCAAGATAAATCTACAGCATCTAGTTCCAGTACAGCTGTGGCTAAAGGAAAAGACGGGGCGGCCGCCACATCGGCTGCATCGACTTCTACGTCAAATTCAGCTGTTATTGCCGCTATAGACGATAATGGAACTAATGGTACTAAACCAGCTAAGCAGGATATCTATGTGGAAGATACTTCGATGTCTAACTCTAGAGCATCTTCAAGTGCTACTAGTAACAATGAAACTACATCTCAAACACCAGCTTCATCTTCACCACCATCGCAAACACAAGAGAAAAATGCAACTCCATCGCCGCAGCAGGTATCTACGATATCTCAAAAAACTGAGCTACCAACTGAACAGCAGACTTCACAAGCAATAACAACTCTTCCAGAAAAACCATCAGCAAATTCCGAACCAGCAAACAATCACCAATCTTCACAATCAACAGCAGCAGATCAAGCAACTCCGCCAGCCCAACCACCCAGTCCCCAGGCCCAACAGGCCAGCGACCAATCAAAAGGTGAGTCAGCAGAACAAGCACCTAAACAAGCACTCGAAACACCTATCATACCAGCACCCGCACAATCAGCATCCGATACCCCGGCGTCAGCAAAGCCAGCGTCTCAACAATCGCCGCCCGACCACCCAGCGCTTCAACAATCAACGTCTGAACAACCGACCATTCAACAATCGACAGTTCAACAATCGGCAGTTCAACAATCGACAGTTCAACAATCGACAGATTAACAGCCGACAACTCAACAACCGACAATTCAACAGCAGACCATACAACTTTAGAAAAATCAACAATCGACAACTCTCCAACCGACACATCAACAACCGATTCCAGACCAAAACGTAGGAACTGCAGCTGATGACAAAGCGTCATCAACCGTGACAACAGCGGCGGAAGCCCAGCGAAGGAAAAACGACTAAATTGTTAGTCTAAAATGTTTATTTATTTAATTTATTGAGGAAAACCAACAGCTTATTGTTCTAAATAGTCTTAAAATTAGGTAACTTGTAGCAAATAACAGGTTTTCACAACTAGACACTAAAACAAACAGGAGTACCTGTTGATTGATTTAAGAAATAACTTTTTGTAAAGGTTACAAATTACTTCCCTGCGTAATTAACTATTATTATTAAATTATTAAATAGTATGTTGTAAATTGACTTTTATTTTTACTGGGTGACTGGGTACTTGACTAGCTATTTCAGAATTCTATAAGTATGTGGAAGTTAATTTTTATTATTAATAATTTTTATTAGTCACAGCTACTTAGATATCAGTTTAAGTTCATATTATGCAAAGTATGAACATACCTTCTTCATTTTCGGTCTCAACTCCTCCACAGAGTTTATGATGCATTTGTCTACATTTGGATCATTTCGTTGGCACACTTTGATGTATGGAGCTGAAAAAGAAAAAACTACAGTTTAAATCTACTCTTCGAAATAAATGCCTACTATAACTAGGGACTCTTCACTCTATACTATTCTTCAGTAATATGTAGCAATCTCTACCTCAATCATATTCATATTTATCATATTTTTAATTTTTTATCACGTGAAAGAAAAAAAAATGTTCTAATCCATAATAATAAATTATACAGCTTATTTAATAATAAACTGCTTTAAAAAATTTGCGATTTGTAAAATCAAAACACATTGTAAAATAAAACTACTTAAATTTAAAAAGAAAACTAAATAAGTATCAATAATATTATCATTTAGGCCACTGGCCCAGATGTTCCCAGAACGCTGCGTTAAACTAAATCAAAATTATTTCCTTAGTTTTATTACTTCTATACTATCATACTTCATACTGATACTCGTATTATAAATGCGAAAGTGTGTTTGTTCGATGGTTTGTCCTTCAATCACGCCGCAACAAAGCAACGGATCGATGTGATTTTTGGCATGGACATAGTTGAGGACCTGGAGAGTGACATAGGCTACTTTTATCCCGAAAATTTAAGGAGTTCCCGCGGAAATAAAAAAAAACTTAAATCACGCGGACGAAGTCGCGGGCATCAGTTAGTAATATTATAAATGCGAAAGTTTGATTGAAGATGAATGGATGTTTATTTGTGATGTTTGTATTCAATCACGCCCGAATCCAGATCCGTTCAGCGCATAGTTCAGCGGGTATCATAGTAGACAATATCAAACAAAACATGTAAAAATCTCATACGAGACATTATATTTGAAAGCAAATAATAATTGTAGTTGCGAGCTCGTATTTACAATGATTCTACCAATGCGGTAAAACGAGGATTGAATACCATTTGATATCTATAGCCTTGTAGTGTTGTATTTCTGTAAGTTGAGCTCTCTTTGTTTTATACCGTTATAATTATTTTTAATTAACTGATTATTTCTGAGGGTTGGATGGTCTCAAACACAAATTGAACAACCACACCAAAGTATTGTTTTAAAAAAATGCAATTGAATTTAAAACGCGTCCAAATTTTGTTCTGAATGCTATGCCCAGGCTTTTTCACAGATTCGGTCAAAGATTATTAGGAACAAGAACCGTATACTCTGTACTAGAAAATGCAGGGTTTTTTTTATCCACTAGAAGTTAGCCCTGGACTGCAATCTCACCTGATGGTGATGTTGCAGTCTAAGATAGTAGCGGGCTAACCTGTTAGGGGTAGGGGGATATTAAATCACTAGAATTAAAGCGCTTAATCGCTTGGCGGCACGTCTTTGCCGGTAGGGTGGTAACTAGCCACGGCCGAAACCTCCGTCCAGGCCAGTCCAGAGAAAATTCAGAAATTATAAATTCTCAAATTGACCCTGCCGGGGATCGAACCCGGAACCTCCCACGTTAAGAGCAATGCGAATGAACGGGCAAAGTTGAGAGTAGGTATTCAGGTAGGTATATTGCCGTCGCGCTGCTCCGGGAGAAGACCGAACGTTTATTCAATGCGCATGTATGCGTACGCACGCCGCTCGCTCGAACGAGTTCCTAAATAAAATTAAAATATGTGTTTGAGCTACTCGCAGTCGGCAAAATGATATACCTAGATGTGTTTTGTGTTTCGTATATTTTTTGCTATCTAATAACTCTGACCCTGGACTTATTTGACTTATTTGACGTGTTTAGACTTGTCTGTTTTTGATTCCTTTTTTACCCTCGACGAAACGGAGACGGTATATGTGTTTGCCCTAAGAGGTTGTGTGTTTGTTTGTTTGTATGTTTGTTTGTTTGTTTCCTTTTTGTTACCGTTTTTCTGGAAAACTACTGGACCGATTAATATGCGGTTTTTTGCATTAGATATGTATAGCTTGTGAGAAGGTTCTTAGATATATTTTAGGACCATAGACAACCAAGCTGAGCTGTAGTATAATATGATTTTAATTTTTCAATATGTTACCATTTTTCTCAAAAAGTACTGGGCCGATTAAGATGCGGTTTTTTGCATTGGATATGTATAGCTTGTGAGAAGGTTCTTAGATATATTTTAGGACCATAGACAACCAAGCTGAGCTGTAGTCTATGATTTTAATTTTTCAATATGTTACAATTTGTCTCAAAAAGTACTGAGCCGATTAAGATGCGGTTTTTTGCATTAGATATGTATAGCTTGTGAGAAGGTACTTAGATATATTTTAGGACCATAGAGAACCAAGCTGAGCTGTAGTCTATGATTTTAATTTTTCAATATGTTACAATTTTTCTCAAAAAGTACTGAGCCGATTAAGATGCGGTTTTTTGCATTAGATATGTATAGCTTGTGAGAAGGTACTTAGATATATTTTAGGACCATAGAGAACCAAGCTGAGCTGTAGTCTATGATTTTAATTTTTCAATATGTTACTATTTTTCTCAAAAAGTACTGGGCCGATTGAGATGCGGTTTTTTGCATTGGATATGTATAGCTAGTGAGAAGGTTCTTAGATATATTTTAGGACCATAGACAAACAAGCTGAGCTGTAGTCTATGATTTTAATTTTTCAATATGTTACCATTTTTCTCAAAAAGTACTGGGCCGATTAAGATACGGTTTTTTGCATTAGATATGTATAGCTTGTGAGAAGGTACTTAGATATATTTTAGGACCATAGACAACCAAGCTGAGCTGTAGTCTATGATTTTAATTTTTCAATATGTTACCATTTTTCTCAAAAAGTACTGGGCCGATTGAGATGAGGTTTTTTGCATTAGATATGTATAGCTTGTGAGAAGGTTCCAGGTTTTAGGACCATAGACAATGCTGCAATCGTGATTTGGTAAGTGGTCATAGGAACTCCTTAAGTTCTCATCGTAAACCCGTCGTGTTTAGACTTTATTGATTTGTCTTGACTAGCATTTTGTACCTAGATGCTGCCCAGGGTCTCATGATGGAGCCAGAAGGTGGTCATGGGAACTCCTTAAGTTCTCATCGTTAATCCTCCGTATTTGGACTCTTGATTTGTCTTGACAAGCACTTTAAACCTAGATGTTGCCCAGGGTCTCGTGATGGAGCCAGGAAGTGGTCACAGGAACTCCTTAAGTGATCACATTTTTTTTAACAATTTTTAGCAAAATATTAAAATTTAACACTATTTGACACCTCTACTCATTACTAAGCACAAGTTTTATCTCGGAATGAGAAGGGTTTGGTCATAGTCCACCACGCTGGTCAAAAAAACTACTGAGCCGGCAAATATGCAGTTTTGTGTTTTAGATATTATTTTATATTTTGCTAAGTTCTAATTGTTGTTTCAATGGAGCTCTGCAATTCGTCGTGGGTTTTTTAAAATTTTTAATTTTATAACTAGCCTTAGAGTGCGATCTTAGCTGACGGTAAGTGATGATGCAGTCTAAGATGGTATCGGACTAACCTGTCAGGCATAAAGCAGTTAGTAACATTAAAGCCCTAAGTAGCCTTCATCGGTTAGTTGCTACCGGAACGCCTAATCGTTCGGCAGTACGTCTTTGCCGTTAGGGTGGTAACTAGTCACGGCCGAAGCCTGCCACAAGACCAGAACTGAGAAAATTCAGATATATAAACTTCCAAATTGAACCTGCCGGGAATTGAACCCGTGACCTTGCGCTTACATGACAGCACACCTCACACCACTGCGCCAGGGAGGTCATCTACTCAGTTGGGAACTATTTTATATGTTTTTTTTATTCTACTACAAGTTAGCTCTTGACTGCGATCTTACCTGATGTTAGACAAAGTCAAAGTCAAAAAACGTTTATTCAATATAAACTACACTTATTGACGTCAGGTTATTTATAAAATATAACATAATATAATGGTGATAATCAGTACGACATCTTAAACTAAAGTTACGAGGGTTCCAAAGTCCAAACGCGCCCTGGTCTGAGAAGAGCCCACAACAAACTCAGCCAGGATTTTTTTTTCACTATCACCATTTCACAATCATCTTAACTAAGGAACTATCAGAGCCATTATAGAGAACGATGATACAGTCTAAGATGGTAGCAGGCTAACTCGTTAGGGTTAGTTATATTAAACCCATACCCCTAACGGTTTCTACACGGCATGACGTATCTACACGCATCTACCGTAACGCTAAATCGCTTGGAGGTACGTCTTTGTCGGTAGGGTGGTTACTAGCCACGGCTGAACCCTCCTACCAGATCAGAACACAGAAAATTTAAAAATGATAAATTCCCAAGTGGACCATGTTGGGAATCGTACCCGGGGCCGGAACCTCCCACAATATGACCACAGCGTTTCAGGATTGCTATAATGTCCTCTCAACCGAATTTCGGCCACGGCGGCCTATCTCAAAAGAGCCATCTGCGCAGGAGATAATTATAGTGCACAAGTGTGGGCGCATACACTGGAGCACTCTCTGTTCCTTTACTCTCATAGCCTGACAGGACGGAAAATCCGACAGGACCGGAGAGAGATCAGGCGCAGGACCGATGGCTTTACATGCTCTTGGAGGCACGGGGGTAAAACACCGCCATCTTCCTTACTCCGGGCTAGTACTGAGAATTTCTTGTCAGAAAAACCCAATACTTGTTATGGCCCGACCCGGGAATCGAACCCTCGTCGGCCGCAGTCGAATATGTTAACCACTAGACCAACGAGGCAGTCAAGAAATAAATTAACGCGCAATAGAAATAGGGGGCGGCCGGCAGTGCGGAGATATCGCTGTGTTAATATAACTGCCATGCCCCTAACAGGTTAGCCCGCTATCATCTTAGACTGCATCATCACCTACCATCAGGTGAGATCGCAGTCAAGAGCTAACTTGTAGTAGATAAAAAAAAACCTGACATGTGCTGCCCACTGCCGACTGGCTATTATTGGGTATGGATTATATGCTCACAGAATAAGTAAAATGTTAAATATCGATGTCGATAAACAACACTAGATTATCGATAATATAATTATATCGACTACGCTTGAACTCACTAACTATGTACATATGTGTGTGTGTATACGTATTTAACCTCCCCGAATAGAGGCCGATACAACCCGATAGGGACAACTGCAGCTTGGACCGATTATACCTATGAAAAACAGTAGAATTCTCACTCTCGTATTTTTCTGTTTCCACCTTCAAAACTGAACCGATTTTAATTCTGTTTTTACGAATAATTTAACAAGGGCTCAGGCTATGTCGGTATGTTTTTCTTTTTTTTATTATATCCGTCAAATTTATTTGCGGGATGTCTGATGATGGCACGAAAACTGGGCCATTTTTTGCAGGTTGTGAAGGTTCCATGTTCTTAAAATTATTAATTTATCGAAAAAAGGAAAACATAGGGGCATGGCACGGATACATGTGGATTTTATGGTGCAAGAATATTTTCAATATTGTAATTATCCACAGAGGAAACAGACAAATGTTTTTGTATGGAAAAATCTCCGGGAGAATTCCTCTTAAGACGAGCGCCATAGAGGTCGTCAGTGCAGGGAGGAGGTGTCTTGTTTACGTCTGTTTGGATTTAGGTTCTTCATATCTCCGTCTCCAGGATTTCAAGTTATCTTAGCAAATATCGTCCAAATCAGCAAATGGACCGTGAAAAAGAAATATAGAGCCGGATCACATTTTTCATTTATTATATTTTATCTAAGGAGAATGGATAATATTAGCATGGATATGTGGCTATCTATTTACTGTAAATGTAATCGAAATGATCATCATTAGTGTCACTGACTCAATATAACATCATGGTAACATCTAGTTCAACGTATTTACTTGCATTATATAACATGGTTCTTAACAAATGACGCGTCTAAAGTTCTAAATTTACTTTAAATTGTTTCCTATATTCAAACGCATATTATGATCTCTCAATATGATAATGCAATAAAGTATTATAAAGTCGTCAGAGTTAAAACTTTGTCTTGAAGCTTCGGCTGAGGACAGAACCACCCTACCGGTAAAGACGCGCTACCAAGCAATTAAGCGTTCCAGTACGATGTCGTGTAGCAACCAATTAGGGGTATGGATTTATTAATATAACTGGTATCTTGCTAGATTTCCCACATGTGCTTGAATCAAGCTGATATAGAGCGTACTTTGACTTGGCTCAGACTAGACTTAGAGTTAAAACGGGATGGACTTATATGAGTAACATAAATCTGTCTCGTTTCAACCATGTCTTAAGTCTTTGCAAAATCAAAGTTCGCTCTATAGATCTCACCCTCAGAGCCCAGATACCGGTGCCGGGCTGCCGGCCGGGAAAAAGGCCAAAGTACGCCGGTCATTGATCAATTTATAATTTTAAATACGTCCGACCGCAAGTTTTACAATAATTTGAGTCATGCCGCAATACTGCTCTGCGCTTTCTAGAATCGAAGCGATGATTTGTTTTTAAAGTTTTTGTATGCATTCCAACCTTGACTTACTTTATTATGAAGTAGGTATGTCTAATAGCTTCTTTGACCTAGCGTGCATGATCTTTATCATCACCATCATCACTATCCAATTTAAATTTGTTCTCATGCGAAAAAATATGTATCTTTTTAGAGCCGCTTCATTATTTTTCGGTAGCTCTGTCCCTGCTTAAGTCGCCCAAACACTTGCATCTTTGGTGACCTGGGGCTGTTTTATCTGCAATACTCCCACCTTACCTTGGGAATGGGAATTAAGCTAATTGTAAAGATATAGCAGTTATAAGATTTTTCTAGAGAGTGGCGGCTTTTTTAAAAACTACATTTTTTTAAATAATTCCTCTTGGCTTTAACTTAGTGTAAGCTTGTTCTAGGATTAGTTACAACTACAACAATAGTCAAAGCGGTGATGGTAGGACCCTTTCTTATCCACCCTTTGAGTTGAGCTGATGTGCAGTACAAAAGGCTGTAGTGTCAGTAAGAGATTTCCAAATCTATTACTAATGTCATATTCGGTTATAATATTTACTTGAGTATTAAAAATGTGATAATATTTGTTAATAATATGAGCTTTGATAGACAGATTGTTTAGACGTCGGCCTCCTATTCAGGTGGTTGGAGGCTCGATTCTCGCGCAGGATTTCAGAGTTATGTGCGTTTTAAGCAATCCTCTTACAGGGCAGGAAAACTGCCGATGCCTGCCCGCTAGAACTCTTCGTACCTCAGAAGCGTAGGAATTCTGCCAACCCTCACTTGGCCAGCGTGGTGAACTAAGACCAAAGCATTCTGGGAATAGACTCGTGCTCGGTACTAATTAGTAAGCCAGTGTTGGGTTACAGTAGCGGGACTCAATGACAGACAACGCAAAGCCTAAACTGGTGAGCTCAGAGATTTGAAATTAACAGGAAATATTGATTATGATATTGAACACCTTAGGGGTCCACTAAGGAAGGAATTTAAGGAACTCCAGCGGGATCTTTAATGAACATAAATAAATCCATGAGGATGAGGTTGTACCTCAGGATAATCTCATGTACGACAAGATTATTGAGAGTCTCAACTTTGCTGACCTCCGCGGGCCTAAACCGAATACGAATAATAATGAATACGCACCTATTTCAAAATCAGATAGAAATCCAAATAAACAAACAATAATTTGTTGACCTTAAATATTACAAAAGCAAGCAATAAACCGAGACCGGTAATACCTTTTGTAATCATTTAAGATTCACCGTGGAAGTAGACGTATAGATATTTTAAAAACAACAATTTACTTGAAATAAATTCCATTGCTTATCGAATTTTTATCCGTTATTCCCACGGTAAAATTTTCCATGAAATACACGATGATTACCACAAAATGGTAATCAGTCAATCATGGTAATAATATCAATTCATAGGTAGATATAATTTTTAACCTAAGAAAACGTTTTCATCTAGTTTGATCTTCACCGAATTGATCTTATCCTAAACTATTTTAAATGCAATTCTATTGATCGTTTTATTTCAAGCTTGCTTAACGGCTCAAACCCTTTGAAGGTAAATTCACCGGCAAAGTGACATATATTTTAAGGTATTTCAAAATTCGAACTTTTTTATTCGTTTTTTTAAATAGCGTTCTTGGTGGAATTCTCCCCATAACACAGTCATGGCTGGAGATCATAGTATGATTAATATAATATTAATTTAATAAAAGATGAAGATATTGTATATATTATTATCTGTGTTGCTACTGGGAAACCTACATTTTTAAACCTCCTTTGAAAAAAAAAGCTCAATTTATATTTGGAACTCACGTATTTCAGCTGCGACAAACTGCAGCGTTAACAGGATCAGCGCGTTGGTCAGCATTTCGACTTGCACAACTTATTTCGCAAACACACTAGCGTGGAAACCGCCGTGGTTTCGCCCAGCCGAGTCGCGGTATGGACCGGCACTGCGCCTTCTCATTCCACCACCAAGTCCACTAAGGACACATGTGAATGTCTCGGTACTCTGGAGTACATTTGCCCAATGTTTTATCGCTTTCCTTCTCTTTCCATCTTTGTTGGAGAGAGATGGGGAGGGCATTTTCCGCTCGTTGCAGGTGGAAGTTGGGAGCTGTTATCCTGAATGCATTCTAACACAACCACGTGACCGAAGTATTCACGTGTTGGTTATTGCTACATAGGTTCGGACGGCGATAAATTCGTCAAGCTAAAGTACACACCTAAGGTAAAATACATACCAATTCTTACCTAGATTTTATTAATAAGCCGCGAGGCATATTATATATTTATACCCGTTGTTGTTGTTGTTGTTAAGATGTCTCTCTCTTATGATGATTTTATTACGGGATAGGGCTACTATCCCGAAACTTAATTATAATATGTGATTAGCAGGAAATCTTCGTCCACAGCTGGACTTTGCTCCTGCAAAGTTATCCACAGAACCCGGTCTTGTGTTGCTCCCACGAGTCCCAGCTACTTACTTGAGATCGTCCGACCATATTTTAGTAATGGTGTTATTCACGGGGTCGTAATGATATGGAAAACTCGGAATCATAGCAATGTAGCTTTATAACGAAGAAGGCCAGGATTGGATTTTTGCTCAGGTGACATTTCCAAAATGTACTTTTTACTCTGTGCGGAAGTTACCGCTGCCCCTAATTTTTACAGCTCTGGCTTAACTGCACTGCGATGCCTTCCGATACAGTTTAATCTGAAAACTATAATGTGAACTGCATATAGGTACCTGAGAACGATCAGTGAGACAGGTCTAAGGAACCATGGCGTCGTTTTTGAAGACAAGAATTCCATTCATAGATTTTAAAAAATCATATAGCCTACTAAGTACTTGACTAAGGATCAGATAGATAAGTAATGTTATTGTGGTAAGCATAGCAGTGTATTACGTTAAAATAAGTGCAAAGACACTGGAAAAGCTGGATTAACTATTCGTGTGGCATTCTAGAACGCTGCCGTTAAGACTGGTTTAATTTTTTCAAGCGGTGTCCACGGTTTTTGGTTAAATTATTCTATCGTCTCCGAAACAAAATAACGGTACGGGTGTTAAGTAGTAGTGATCGGGTTTTTATTAATTTTTGCGTAACAAATAGCTGGATGAGTTTTAAATTGAGAGCCGCTATTCAAACGGGGCTTTTCTGACTCTGCTATGCAAAATCATCAACAACAGTGACTTCAAAAGTTGTATTCTTAAATCTATACTAATCTAAATATATATAAATCACGTGTCACGTTGTTTGTCCGCGATGGACTCCTAAACTACTTAACCGATTTTAAATTTAATTTGTACACCGTGTGCAGTTTGATCCAACTTGAAAGATAGGATAGCTTACATCTTAATTTATAGCCGCAATATTATTTTATGTCGGATTTGCAATGTAAGACGGAGAAAAAACGGTCGAACGAGAACGTTTTTTACGAAAAGCTCATTCCACGCGGACAAAGTCGCGGGAATCGACTAGTATTATTATAAATGCGAAAGTTTGGATGGATGGATGTTTGTTACTCAATCCCGCCATTACGTCTAAACGGATCTGGATGCAATTTGGCACAGAGATAGATTATAGTCTGCAATAACACATTGGCTATTTTTTATCCCGGAAAATTAAAGAGTTCCCGTGGGAACCAAATAAACCTCAATCCGCGGGCATCAACTACTTGTATAGTAAGTATGCCACGTAATGTTTCCACACAGGATTTGGATTGCTTATAAGACCTGCAGGGTCATCCAGATTACATATTTTTGTGATATTCAGTGAAAAAAGGGGCCTTGAGTCCTATAGTTAGTATAGGTACCTATTCAGTACCTTAACACTGTCAGATAGATATATAGATGTAAAGCAAAGTGATCCTGTAGAAGATCCTATGGCTCAGTGGTAAGTCCTGGGTTCGATTCCGAAAGGGACAATTTGGTTTCTATATTAGCTCTGGTTCTGCCTGGTGGGAAAATTCAGCCGTAGCTAGCTTATCCGGTAAAGACATGCCATCACTGCCACTTAGTGACTTAGATTTCTGGTACTATTTCAATGCACACTATA
Source organism: Erebia aethiops (assembly GCA_923060345.2). NCBI lineage: Eukaryota > Metazoa > Arthropoda > Insecta > Lepidoptera > Nymphalidae > Erebia > Erebia aethiops. The sequence goes on along the minus strand of OV281084.1, from coordinate 25,199,780 downwards.
ATATTATAAATGCGAAAGTGTGTCTGTCTGTCTGCTACACTTTCACGAGTTCACGACCCATCTGTTCAACCGACTTTAATGAAATTTGGTGTACAGAAATAGGTTGTATCCCGGGGAAGGACATTGGATACTTTTTATCCCGGAAAATTCAAGAGTTCCCGCGGCAATCCAAAACCTTAATCCACGCGGACGAAGTCGCGGCCATCATCTTGTTATGAATAATGATGTTTGTAAGGGAAAAGGGTGTGGGTTTGATAATGATTGCATTAACATCACAGATTACCTTCCATCTTAGACAGCAAAATAACTTAGGTACTACCACGGAAGAGCGCATTTAAAAGCTAACTTGTATGTATTAGATAAGTTATTATAAACAGAGCCCTTAGAAAGAGCACAGTTTTTAACCGACTTCAAAAAAAAGAAGGAGGTTATCAATTCGGCTGTATGTTTTTGTATGTTTGTTACGCGATTACTCCGCTAATTATGAATCAATTTTAATGTTTCTTTTTTTGTTTGATAGATCATACTTCAGAGTAGGTCCCATATAAATTTGGTAAAGAATTGATGAATATTTTCGGACATGGAGAACGGAACTCCTCAGTGGATAAGAGTACATTGCTCGGGATCAGTGTAATAGCTTAGTAAACAGTAGGTTTTTAATCAGACAGCATATTATTTTAAAACTTGACTCAGATCATATCTTCGGACATGGATAACGGAACTCCTCGATGGATAAGAGTAAATTGCTTGCGATCAGTTATTAGTTAGTAATAGCTTAGTAATGTATGCGAAAGTGTGTCTGTCTGTCTTTTACGCTTTCACGGCCCATCTGTGCTAGTGCAACCGATTTTGATGAAATTTGGTATAGAGATATTATCCCTGAAAAATCAAAGGTTTCCGCGGGAATCAAAGAAATTATCTGTTCAACCAATTTTAATGAAATTTAGTAAAGGGATAGGTTGCATCCCGGGGAAGGACTTAAGCCACTTTTTATCCCGGAAAATTCAAGAGTTCCCGTGGGAATCAAAACCTTATTCCACGCGGACGAAGTCGCGGGCATCATCTAGTAGCCGTGACCACTAAAAATCGTAAAATAAAAGAAATAAAAAAAGTTAAAACCGACTTCAATAACCACAAACACTAAAAAAATATTTTAATTTATTACCGAATATATTATATTCAGAAGAAAAGTTAATGTAGGTCTATAATAATATTTCTTGGAGTCGGTGCCAATGAGGTGCCAATGTGGAGACCCAAAACAATATGAAGATTCAACGATTCGTGTGGCTAATAATTGGCACCGACACCAAAAAATATTATTATAGAACTACATTATCTTTTCTAAATATAATATACTAGCTGATGCCCGCGACTTCGTCCACGTGGTTTAACTTTTATGTTATTTCCGCGGGAACTCTTTAATTTTCCGGGATTAAAAGTCCTATCCTAATCACTCTCATCTATCATATCCTATAAATTAATCCTATGTCACTCTCCAGGTCCTCAACTATACCCATGCCAAAAATCACGTCAATCCGTTGCTCCGTTGCGGCGTTATTGAAGGACAAACCAACAAACCAACAAACACACTTTCGCATTTATATTATTAGTATGATTGGGTAATAAATTAAAAAATTTTTTTAGTGTTTGTGGTTGTTGAAGTCGGTTTATATTTATTTTATAAATTTTGTTATTATAGAAGTAGTTGCAAGACCTAAGTCATACTACTACTCAATGTTATCTATGTATTATGCGTATGATGTATGTAGGTATGGGTAACCTTACACATTCATTTCGTGTTGAAATTATTTAAAGTTAGCTCAAATTATAATACCTAACGTAAATATAACCTACATTTAGGGCTAAATAACAAACACCAACTAAATACTAGCCCGCTTCCTTTCACGTGAAAAACGGCAAGTACCTACATGGGAAAATAGGCTAAGAGACAGTCTTTATTTTACAAGTATTATTATCATCATCGTACCTAACGGCACAGACGTGCCGCCAAGCGTCCCGGTGTGATGCGCTGTAGAGACCGATTAGGGGTATGGGTTTAATAAACCTAAATGCTATACCATTTATCAGCATCGGTTCGCATTTTAGCTATAGTAAATAGCTATTTTGAGTGAAGATGCGTACGCATCAATAATGGTTTCCGATGCGTATGTATATGTCACCGTAAGATTGTAAAATCCGTTAGATTATAATGTAACGGTTTCTATCCCGCTAGATTATAAACTGTCGAAAGATTGTGAACCGTTCAATGTTCTGAGTATTAATTTATGAAATATTTATTGTTTTTACGTTTTCTTGTCTCTTTCTTGTACAGTTCGCGCACGAGTTGAATGCAGAGTAAATGTAAGTGTCACCATACATTTACTCTGCATTCAACTCGCGCGCGAACTATAGGTTAGGTTAGGGTTTGACATGAATATTCAGGTAGTGCCGGGTTAATATCGGGTATCGGGTTAATATACCTAATATATTACAATTTACCGAAAAATAATGCGTTAAATTGTAAGCAGTATGTTACGGTTCACAATCTGTCGACAGTTTATAATCTATCGAGATAAAAAACGTTATATTATAATCTAACGGTATTTACAATCTTACGGTGACAATTGACATATACACAAAATAGACATTTTCAATAGACAAGATGCTAATCGATGCTGATAGATTTGATTCGGGCCTTAGACTGCATACCACCTGGTGAGTTCGCATACCGCAATCAAGGGCTAACTTGAAATTAGTAGAATTAAAAAAAACAACATCAGGTCAGTCTGCGGACGTCCATGTGTTGAACGAAAGCCACTTCTATCCACTCTCTTTTATGTCATCAGTACACGATGCCTCATCGCTTCCTACTACGCGGTCTCCACTCTAGGACGCTCCTACAACAAGCATGATCTGCCCATTGCCACTTCAGCTTCCTACCTCAGTTCTCCTGCGGATATCCTCGGATCCTATCCTTCAGGGAAAATTCAAACACCAGGCCTCTCTATAGCAACTTTGAATTTGCAGATCAAGTTGCTTCGTATCCACATTTCAGCGCCATAACAAACAGAAGGCTTGTTAAAAAACATCTTGAGATATTGGACTATAGACGATAAGAAAACCTGACTTAATTTCCATGAGCTGTTCAGCTCAGCTCAGCTAAGACATAGTTAAACGGGTTGCGACGCTGAAGTAGCAATGGGGGCTGCCGACCCGCGTGCATCCACCGTCTTACCACATACCCACACTGCATTAAACAAGTCACATAGATAGACAATGAGGTTGTAATGTGCTGGAATGGCATCCACGCATCGGAAAGTGCACCGTTGGCAGACCTTCTGCTAACGAGTCGCAGGGAGCTGCTATATCCAGGCAGCACTAAACTGCGGTGCGTGGAGGTCTCTACAAGAGACCAACATATAATGTCTCTCAGTGGATGACGATGTTAACGAGAAGTATTATTGTCTTCCCAAAAGTATCAATCATCTCCTAGAATAAAGTGGCGTACAGCATTAATTCCGTTTCCGTCGGCGAGCGGCGTGGTGAGGCAACGCGTGGTCAAGGCGATCCGGGCTGCGGATTATTGGCAACAGTGGAAATAAGATCTCACTTGCTATGGAGGGTTACGTCACCCTACAGTGCCATCAAACAACCATAGCAAATAAGGCGAAAGAGCTAGAATCTTATCAACTATCTAGCTATTGAGGAGTGCGCGTTCCATACTTTCATCTACAATTGAACCCAGTGGCGTGCACAAGGTTTGATATACCAGAATTAATTAGAGGTTTGATATTTAGTTAGAAGGCGATAAAACATTAACAACACCAAAGTAAGCAGTGCTTATTTTATGACCTGTACGCCTCCAATTACACACCTGGTTCAAATCTGGTAAGGTAGGTATATGATTTCGAGATTTCATTTAACATTTCAACGTTCGTTGTAAGATATCTCGGAGCATTTCATATATTTTTAGGCCCACCCCAGCTTCGCACTGTTTAACATATTCTTTAAATAGATGAAAATATATGGATGTGATATACAGTGAAATAATATATTATGTTGAAATAATCGCTGTTTTTATGGCAGACGGCAAGGAGAACTGGATACGCACGATAGAAAGCAAACTAAACGCCCCTTACTTGGAGAGTCCGAACAGGTAAATCTTCATCCGTTCGCCTCTACAGGACGCAGCGCTCATACTTTTAAGTAACTATCTCATCAGTTTATTTCGATTTGCAAAATCAAATTTTAAAAAATCACACCGTCTTTCAAGGCCTCAATCGTCAGGCCTACACGCTTCAGAGCAGATATACAAAAATACTAAGAAACCTTGTCAAGCATGTTATATCAAAGCGACGGTTCTAGGGCTGTACGTATGCGGCGCCGTTCGGCCTTTGTCTCCATGTCGTGTTATAATATGTAGGTGTATTTCACTTATATACAGTAGTCAAACTAAGAACCACGAGTACAGAGTACAGACCCTTACAACAATATGCGAGTGTTTGTTTCTCAACCGGCGCGCCGGCGCAGGTACGGCCATTACGAGAGCCATCCGTAAACAACGGATGGCTCGGTAGGATGCTACGTACACGAGGAATCGATTATCCGCAATTATGGCAGACTAGAAAACCTAATTTGCCAAGGTTTCCGAAAGTAGGAGCACTGAACTTTGCTTAGATTGTTCACCTATCTAGCAATCTAGCTGGATCGCCCTGCTTCGCTCGATGGCCTCGAGGTTCTAGCCTTGAGGTTAGCATCTTCGCCTGCAAATGATAAGGTCCTGGATTCCGTTACCGGGTCAGACAGTAACTAAAGTATATTTTCTGACAAAGAAACTATAGCCCGGAATTAGGAAGTAGGCGGTGTTTCAGCTTAGGCACGGGTGAAACACCGCAAACTTCCTAACTCCGGACGACGCCAGCCGTCGGTCCTGCGCCTGATCTCTCGGGTTTTTCGTATGTCTGAGGCAGTTAATAACAAAAGATTGAAAAAAAAACAAGATGATTACCACACTTATTTGCCAATTTATTTTGTACTTATCTCAACAAATGCTATCGTCCAATTTTCACAGGTGTAAAAATGTTACAAATTAGGCCATAATATTATTGTAGGTACGAATATCAAATGCAATACCACATAATAAGAACTAAATAATCTTCTAAATGTTTTCTTCTGACCTACATTAGACAATACTTAAATACATACATTTTATAAATTATGGATATCGCACATGAACGGGCGCGAGAGGTGCGATCGACGCATGCGGCTCACCCGATGCACGATGACGTCTTTCAGAATCGCGTGAAAGTAGTGCGGATGCCGTCATCACCTACGGCGTGACCAAATTAGCTGTTCAAACTCGTTTACTACAAGCTAAAATGCGATCGCATCAAGAATACCATAATTTAGTCTTGTCAACTGCATTCATGTAACAACATAGTCTCAATAGATTGAAAAATATCAACCACATTAAGTGCAGACGAATTTTTCGTTCGGCTGCAATTTTTATTTGCCATTTAAGATTTAATTACAGAACAGACTTACTCGATATAATTTTATAAATAAATTGTATATAGCAATTATACTACTAAACAGTACATAGTACTATGCTTGCGAATGTATTACTTACCAGAATCTGGTAAGAGTCTGATAAATTAACTGTTAAAATAACGGGATTAAATGGTCAAATACGTATAATAAAAGTAACCAAATAGGACATAACTAATATCACAATTCTTAATTTTTCATAAAAGCACAGCTTAAAGAAGTAGATATTATAAATTATTGTAGTCATTTGAAAACATAGTATGCAAAGAATAAGATATTTTAACGTTCAGTAAGCTATTCTAAAAATTTCTTATCTCTCGTGAAATCATTTCTTATTTTATTGAAATGATTTCACGAATAAATAAATACTATATATAAAGACTTGGACTAATATAGCTAATACTAATAAATCGAAGTTTATACTTAATTTTTTAACTTTTTTCAATAGGCTCAAAGCACATTGGGGTACACGAAAATGCGTCTCGTCGTGAGTTTTCTACAAAAAAGAGACAAAATAAACTGAACGCATTGACATCTTTTTCATTTAACACTTCGAACATTACGTCGGTTAATAGAATACGTTCGTACGTACGTACGTTTAGTTTACTTTGTAACATAACTCGAATCGACTCTGCCTAAATGTGCCTTGAGCCTTTATTTAGGTTACCTAAACATGATTAGCACCGTTCGGTACCTCTAAGTCCGCCAGCGCTTAATTATTTCCCATCAATAACTTACTAAAAAAATACTTAATTTATAAAATATATTCTAAGAAAAGATATAAATAGGCTTCATAATTAAAAAAACAGAGCAATCATAATAGCAATCTGATTTGCTAAGAGCGAAAATAGTCAGGACAGGACAAAACTTTTGCGTGAATGGTCCGCGTCGGAGGGAAACAACGTTACAGCATGAAATGCTCGTGCGTTACGCTGATTTTATGTCCGCCGTAGAAACAAATGTCAGTATTGTATTTTCCATTTTTACAAAGGATGCATTACTTCAATACATTTTTGGCGTTTCTCATTATGGAAGAGGCCTATCTATACATACATGGTACTACGTAGGTTAAAGTTATACTTTTGGTAAAAGTTCATCGAACGGTATGGGTGCAACAATTTTGTTAGCGGTGTCAAGAAGAATTTTGGATACAGTCTTCTCGAGATAAGGCAACATGGTCTTCAAGAATTCAACTCTGTTTTGGTGGATTGCCTGGTTTGTTGCGTCTCCTGTAAAAATAATTGTAGCAATGTTAGTTAAAGCAATAAAATATACATACTTCATTATTTTCTTCAATAGATTACGAATATGTTAACGTCATATAAACTAAAAAGTACCCATCCAAAATTTAGCAAAATGATCCAATTAGATGTTAGGCCACTATTACTATAATTGTAAGTTCTTACTTTAACGGCGTAGGTACATTAGTAACTGTCATAACTATTATTTGCATACAATACGCGACTTACTATAGATTGTTTACATCGTAAGTTAGTCGACATACTAACACATACATAGTCGTTTATGTGACTTACGTGACTAAAAATTACAAGTGTAACGTGGCCTTAGAATGTTCGACTACGGATGAGACGATCGTGTTTTGTTCCCGGATCGGTTTCTGTCAAGCCGCCGCCAGCTGTCTAACTTTGTAGTAACTGAGAATTTCCTCAGTTACTACAAAGTTAGACAGCTGGCGGCTACACTCATGTGCCCGGTAGAGCACGTAAAGCTGTCGGCCCTGCGATCCTGACCGATCGGGATCATTGGATCGACACGATCCAATTGCGGGCCTAAGGCCTTGCATCGGACTAACAATAGAGAGTACCTGTTTTGGTGAACGCTTACTGCTCTGAAATATATTTAGCGCAGATACCTAGTCTTCTTGTCTGTCCGTCGGACTGGGTATTATAGGTTTTATTATTATACTACTAAATGATGCCCGCGATTTTTGGATTCCCGCAGGAACTCTTTAATTTTCCGGGATAAAAAGCAGCCTATGTCCTTCCCCGGGATACAACCTATTCCTGTACCAAATTTCATCAGGTCGGTAATTTCAAATCGGTCGAACAGAAGGGCCGTGAAAGCGTAACAGACAGACACACTTTCGCATTAATCATATTAGTGTGGATTATAAAAAATTAAAAGCAATCATACCTAGAGCTTTGTTCCCGTTGAAGAGTCCTTCTAAACGGATGCGATAATCTTTGATGGCGATGTCAACCTTCAAGCTGGTGAACTCGAGAAACTCCTTGCCGTCGCGCATCACCAGGCGTGACCGCAATAAGATGTCAGCTTCGCACTTTACTGGAACCATACAATTTCTGAATCACTAAACTTAGATAATTCTCTTGTACACAATCTCTAAACTGAACAAAAATGCAGCTCAAAATATTCGGGTACCCCTTTTCGCAAGGAGTATGAATTGATTCAGCAATTTTTTCCCTACATTTAGCCGGAATCTCCTCAAGGGAATATAAATTATATGAAAGCGAGAGCAATACGTAATAGCGATATTAAGAGTTGTCATTTTAGTTTATTATAGTATAGTTACTACAGGCAGAGTGGGAGTTTTTTCACGTATTCGATGGCGTCAAAGTTAACCAAGTATCTTTTTTTTTATTGACTGGGGAGAAATCTTCATAAGATACCCGACCTCCTAGGGGGGGAGACCGGGTTATGTGGTGATGGTGTGGTACTGGGCTAGTCCCTGGTCCAATCGAACCTACCATCCTAAGTACCTACCATCTATAAATATGGAATTTATCGAGCGCCAGCTGTCAAGCGCTTGACAATTCCATACAAATCGTAGTTAACTTTGAGGCGATCGAATGAGAAGAAAATCTTGGCACTCAGATTGTATGCAGAAATAACTTTGGCCAAACCCTTCTTATTCTAAGAGGAGCTCATGCTCAGTATTGAGCCGAAAAGTTGAAATTATGATATCAAGCAAAATTGATTTGATGGATGAACATCAATTATCAGAAGGTACTTGCAGTGTCTGTTACTTACCAGCATCGGCGACTAGGTTCCCTTCACCACGCAGGGGTAAAATCAGGATCTGCGTGTCGAGGTTGTAGCGGCCGTCCAAATGAAGCCTCGGGAACCGGACGCGCCCGCGAATGGTAAGCGTATCCAAGTCCACTCTGTAATCGAAATATTATAAACAGCTTAATTAGAGCAAAACCGACTGACTGACTTAGAACAGTCTCCGATCCCCATGTTGGAGGAAAAGGGGAGGAACATTCTTAAAATACAACTTAATAAGGACTTTATAGTCTGAATCCGAAATGCGGGCTCATCGCACATCGAGATTGACCCTAAAACTCGTTAGGCGGAGTTTTGGCTTCGGACCTAAAAGCGCTCTGGCCCTGAGGATGGCCTAGGCGTAGGCCGCATTCCAGCTTTGTATACTTAGCACAGGAGATACAAAGCTTAGCTCCTATGTTAGAAGTTCTTCAATTAGTTAATTGTGGTACAAATTGACAACGGTTGTGTGTTAGTATATAAGGTATTATTAAGTATTCTTCGGTTACATGCATTTAAGCATTAAGAATGCCATCTATTGATCGAGTAGGTAACTATAGCATGACTACAGAATACATAATAGTACAGGCACGACTGTAATAATAATTAAATGCAATTGCACTTCATTTGAGATCGACAAAGCTACGTACTCTCGTCAGGGTCTTCTCGTTTGGCCCGTGAGGGCCAAGCGGGGGTACGGGCCTCGAGGCTGGGCCTCCTTACCCGGGCGGGGCGCGGGGCAACTCTGTGCCCCGGTGAATTTCTTAAAGCCGCGTACGTACATACGTACGTACGTACTGTGCAAGTAGTTTAAAAAACCACATTGCTTCTCATAGATGGCATCTTACTCTTCAAGTATACACGTGACTATGCTTATGTGTTATTAAACACAGTTTTTACAATTCAAAGAAGATATTTTGTAACGAATTAAGAGTAAGTACATTTAGATATACTTGCACAAGGAAACTTACAGTTGTTTTTTTACGCTGTTACTTTTTGGTAACCGCATTATTTATACTCTTACCCAAAAGTAAGACAAAACAAAACAAAACAGTATTACAAAATTTAACTAAATCAGTTTATGCCAAGATGATGTCCGTGCCTTCGTCCGCGTTTGGTCCGCGTTGATGTTTTTCGAATATTTTTTAAGTTTTTCGAAAATCTTTGATTGTAGAAATAAGTTAAACAGATGGACAGTGAAAACATAGCAGACAGCCAGACTCGCTTCATAATATTCGAATGAGTTTAGTTATTTCGTATGATCTTAAACTGATCGTAAACTTTGAAGCTAGATTACAGCTAGATCTCTAAGTAGGTATTAGGTAGGTATAAACTAGATACAATGGATTGCAGAAATACTTACGAAACACTTTTGATGGTGAAGTTTCCAGCGCCTGATACCTTCACATCCTTTCCAGAAGCCTTCAGTGGGACCAGGTCACCACTGACTGCAACTATCTGAAACAAAAATCAATGCAAAGATCAGTACCATAGTCAGGATTACTAGTCATTTATAGATTTCCTGTTTCTTCATACATCTAGCGATATTTTTGTGATATAGAATTTTTATACTTAAGTTTTACTCTCATTAAACTTACGAAAACTGATCAAAAAGAACAACAAGCTTTAAATGTAATAATCTTATTATCGTCATTAATTATTATAGTAAGCACCACAAAAACCCCTGACATCTAAGTGGCTAGTAATCTTATTTTTCAATCTGGTGTACCTACATGTAAGTAAAAAACAACTACGTAGTACAAAAACAAGTACTAGTGATATTATAACGCGGAAAACATTCATAAGAAACGAAACAGTGTTTTTTGTTTAATTATTGAGAGATATTTTTAAAGAGACTTTTTTTTTAAATTGATAAATCGGAACGGATAACAACTACAAAGGTAAAACGTTCCCAGTGGTAAAGATCCTATGATGTTCCAAACAATGTTTCTAAGTACATATTAGACGTCCAAAAATATATATTTTAGGTGCACATACAGTAAAATCCATACTTAATATTATAAATGCGAAAGTGTGTCTGTCTGTCTGTCCGTCTCTCTGTCCGTCCGTCTGTCTGTCTGCTACGTTTTCACGGCCCATTTGCTCAACCGATTTGGATGAAGTTTGGTACAGGGATAGGTAGTATCCCGGGGCTAATACAGGCTAATGTTTATCCCGGAAAATTAATGATTTCCCGAGGGAATCAAAAAAACTTAATCCACGCGGACAAAGTCGCGGGCACTTCTAGTATTATTATAAGACCTTGCATGTGATAATGAATGCATTAATCTGTGTAATGTTTACCACCGGAAATCAGGTATGTAGAAAAGGTAGCAAGTTCACATTTTGCCAATAAATGCTACGATCGATTTGCATTTTAAAAATTACACAAGGAAGTCACGCCAAAATAAGGAGATAAATAATTCTGCTTTTTTTATCCACTACAAGCTAGCCCTTGACTGCGATCTCACGTGATGGTAAGTGATGATGCAGTCTAAGATGGTAGTGGGCTAGCCTGTTAGGGGCATGGCAGTTATAATAAACTCATACCCATATACATTTAACATAATCGTCAAAACGATTCATAACTTATCAATATTATACACTATACCCTTACACGATTTGGAAGTTTTGTATTATTGTAGATTTTTAGAAGCTTTTATTTAACTTGCAATGTTTGTAGGTTTGTTTAAGTAAAATCTTCCTACTGAATTTATAACAGTTATACCCAATCGATTGAGCTGTAATGTTTAGTTTGAATGACAATACATGGTTGCCTAAATGACGTCATTGGCAGTGGCGGACTCCCAAAGATGGCGGACTAGTAATTTTTTATGCAACCCCATAATATATGGTTTAGTACTTTGCTGAGAAGAATACGAAAAATAAAATGACGTCACTCTAAATTCAATACGGCGGGCGATAAATGCTTGTTTTAAAAAAAAATATATAATGATTTATGACCTATAGTAATAAGGAAAGTTTTAAAAATAAATATAACAACAATCTACCTCAGGAATGTAAAAAGGCTCCAAGCTTGGCACGTTGAGTTCAGGGATGCCGGAAATGAGTTTTGGCCGCAGGTTTTCGATTGAGTTTCGGACGCAACTTGCGACGGTGCTTTGATCTCGTTTGCATATCTTGATGTATTCCGCTGGAAAGAAAGAGATAGATAGATAGATAGATGAATACTTTATTGCACACAAGAAATAATACAGTAGAGTTATAACTAAAAACTAGATATGCAAAGGCGGCCTTATTGCTCACTGAGCAATCTCTACCAGGCAACCTTTGGTGAGAGGATTGAACGAGATGTATAGGGTAGTGTGGCACAATAGAATACACGTAAAGAGCATAATATTATACACATGGCAATGTTTTAATACAATTAAAACCGATGAAGTGGGAGTTACACGTCTTGCCCACCGGGGATTCCGTAGCTTGGAAAGGGACACATACCTGAAGAGTTATTTGCTTTAGTTAATTTACAGTTTCAAAAACATATTGCGTTTAATTGGGAATACTTAACTAAGGTTTTGAAATTTTATTGTTGTTTTCTAAAATAACTGTGGAAGTTAGACACTTTGTTTTAATTATCCTGTTTGCATGAACCTGTGTCGTAGCCCTAATTATTTCTAATTTCGGAGATAAGAGGGAGGGGAGGGGAACAGACAAACAGACAGGCGAACAATAGTTGCTCCATAAGGGTTTCTTTTTTATCAATTCGACATGAAACCATAAAAACTAAATCAGAATCCGCATTTATTTGTGTTTTCTCTTATAAATTCTAATTTACAGTCTTAGAGAATTTTTAGAGAACTTCAATGCTTTTATTTCAACAGCATTCTAAGTACGAGTATATAGAACGATTTATGTACGAAAGAAGGTTTATATGCATAAACATTGTCCATAGGAAAAGAATAGGTTGACAAGCGAAGACAGAGCAACTAACGAATAATATTTAAATTGTAAAGTCATCGTTAAAAAGTTTTCCTATATAAAAGACATCAACGCAAGTGCATCAGTAATTAACCCATCAAAGCAGGTTTTAATCTTTTTATAAGCTAAGATACATTTTAATTGTTAATTACACCACCGATTCATAAATCATGCCATTACAGTCATTTTTAGTTAATGAACGATCTTTAAATGGTTGTGTTTAAGCAAATAAAAATATTCGATATCTAAAATATGCTGTAACACTCATGGTAATGGTGGTCTACAGATGGTAAAAAAGCGAACAGGTACAGGTGATTGTGAATCTGTAAATGATCAGCTGTAAAATTATTTCCCCTTTTCCCTTCCATACTATGTGGCCAATTAATTTGCAAAGACAGATGTCATCATGTTAGCTAATTATAAAAGCAGCGAAAAATAACATTTCATTTGGCAAATTGTTGTGTTCGAAACATGCAAAGGTTAAGGTTAGGCAACCTCCGTATATCTGTCTACTTAGTGTACATAGTGGTCAGGTAAGTCTTACATAGTGGTCAAACAATAACATTATTCGCACTTAGTTATACACCAAGTAACACTTTAAATTGCAATGTTAACTATTAAAAGTGACACAAAGAAGTCAAACAAGTACACCATAGTTAATTTTAGTTTGTTTTTTTAATTAACACGGCTCTATATCATCATCACAATTCTGTTTAGATGTTAGCACATTGTTCACCACACTGGCTAAATCCAGAATAGCAGACCTTTGAAAACTTTAGATATAGATTACACTATGAAAAGAAGGTTTCCTTGCGATGTTTTCCTTCACTATAATCACGGAAAATTAAGGAGTTTCCCGGGAATTAAAAACCTTAATACACGCGGACGAAGTAGCGCGCATTATCTAGTCGGTTAATACAACATCAATAAACAAAGTCAATTATTAGTAAAAAACTTATTATAATCATTTAAAACAAAATTACAAGATATAATAAAAACTTATAACTTATTATAATAATATAAATGCATGTTACTCGTACATAATTACATAGGAACTATGAATACTATAGGAACTAACTAACATTATTTATTGATATACCTATATCAATAAATAATGTTGTAAACGATAGGAGGTTGCTGATTTATAAATATATAGTTCTTTATGAATAATCATTGTACCTACATATTATAGTGCATTATGATGTGACATTATTCTTACTTCTTCATAATTAATATTATGTTTAATTTTATCAAATCATTCGAAACTCTATCGGTTTGTTCTAATTTTGTTAACAGTAATTCATTGATTTCAATGTTTTAAGAGAGATCACTAAAAAAACAGGATTTTTAGAAACTTACTGTATACGAGCCTCATAAATATCATTATTCAATATATCTATTAATAAAATCAACCGCTTAATATCTGTAAATATTCATAAATTGGTACATTTTAGTAAGAACGTTTACGCATCTCAAAAGTAGGTTACGGTGCAAGGCTATGAGTTTTTACACGGACTGATTTTCATTTGACCTCTGTAAACCATGAGATGTTTTCATTGTTGGCCAGAAAAGACAACTGTTATGTTCCACTAATTTTTATTTTAAGGAAAAACTACCAACCTGCCTTACCTATTCAGTGGACTGTGGACCTAACTATTGAAGCTTACTTGAACCCTTTTCAGTTAGTAGGATTTTAGAGGTTCCGATTTTCAGTTACCTTTTTATACGAATATAAAGCCACCGGCTGTGGCTCTGGGTATTTTAATTTCAAATTCATACATGGTCGTAATAAAATACGTCAATGAGTCGGTTACAAATATTCTTTGCTTGTTACCGAGAATACAAGAGAAAATCATATACACTTATAAAAGTTTTTCTTCAGTAGTCTGTATGATATAATTCATGAAAGTTTCTTATTCAGGTTTTTAATGATTCTTTAGTGGTTTAGACTACTTTTTAAGTAAATGAAATGAAATAGTAGAGTACATGACGTAACATTTACACTTGTATGTCCTACATTGAATAAATAAATTGAGTGTAATAATTAATAGTAACCTAGATCACTAAATCAGCGGTATCGATATACGCTCGAACTGACAAATAAACCTTTTTTTAATGAGTTTTCGCGTGAAATAATCATAAGCAGCTTTACAGCTGCTTATGATTATTTCACGAGAGATTGAGATATGTAACGGGCTTTTACAAGCCCGTTACATATCTCTATCAAAGACAGACACATCATGATATGGTTTAATTTGTATACTTATTGCTTTACCCACTATGTTTTAAAAATAACTGGAACTATCAAAACTGGTTTAAATTTTGACCTTATAACTAGATTCCGATAGCAATTTTAGCGATACGGTAGGATGTGTTTTGCGTAATGTAATTAATAAATTCAGTAAGTATAGGAAGCTTGTATAATAATTCTTATCAGAACCAGTTGTCATATGTTGATACTTGTCCGCCTAGTTCCTGTATATAAATAAAACGCGCGATGAAAATATAATTTGATGAAACTTACACTAAATAAAGTTACACACACACAGTATACACAGTTATAAAGTTACTAGTACCTATTGTAAGAAGAGAATGTATATAAGGGAACTGTATTGAGTAAACATGGAGAGATTCAATAAAAAGATGGTGCTTTACGCGTCTTTGAAGACCTCTGTCAATAGCACAAAAAAAATATTGACAGTAACAGTTGCACGAAATTTTCCGCTAAATTCTGTGGCATATTGTATCGTACGTAGAAATATATAAAGTCGTACACATTCTCGCAAATATATGCGAAGGGATTCATACATAAGTACCTAACAGAATAATTCTGGTGAAAAATTACAAATTACCTCCTGGTTTTGTGCAATGAAAACTTTAAAACAAACAAAAAGCTACTTAAAACAAAATATGACACATATTATGTACAAAGTAATGAACTAAATTTTTTTATTTTTTTTACATCTATATAATTGGGTTTTTTTGATGTCCGCGACTTCGTCCGCGTGGAATAAGTTTTTTTACTTCCCGAGGGAACTTCATAATTTTCCGGCCTATGTCCTTCCTCAGGATGTAACCTATCTATATACCCATCGAAATGGGTTGAAAAAATGGGCCGTGTAAAAACAGACAGACAAATACGTTTTGCATGTACAATATTAGTATGGATGAAGCTGCATTCCGGAACTGAATTGTTCATTTATTGAATTAAAAAAGCAGCCATTAATATATTATAATTTATTTATACCTTTACAAGCGTAATATCTTTCATTGAATCGTCCAAAAGAGTGGAAGATGAGTGTAATTAACATACTTACTCTTATTTATAAGGTGATTAAATTATCACTTTAAGTGTACTTTTTTTACGTGAACACCTTCATTGAGATGGTATCTGTTTACAATTTATAGCTTCATCTCTTACGTAGAATGAAAAAAAATTTAATAAAGGCGGGGAATTTTATACATAAAAGGGTAGAAGCGACTGAAAAACTTAATTCCGTGTACAAGAAAGTTGTTAAACTGCTCGATGATTTTAACCCGGAAATAAGAACTAGGAAATCGTAATCCTGCTTTGATTTAGATGCTTGCAAATTGAAAAACATCCGGGACAGAATTGAGGTGACAAAAATAACAACAAATTATTACGATTTTCATCACAATCGGGCCTCATGAGAAGTTCTAGTGATTGCTAACTGAGCGAACGAAGGAATTTTTTGATCTCAAGCTAACTTTTATACAAAGTTTTGTATAACTTTTATACAAACTTATCCATGTTTGGTTTTTAGTATATCAATTTCAGCTTTTTAACAATTCTAATCAAGCTAAGTTTAAGTTTTTATCACACGACTCTATCTATACCGTATAGATACGCAGTACGCTTTTCTTATTATTTTGTATATGTATATTAGTTTATCAAAATATGTTATATTTGGTATCGGATAATTTATTTAGCTATTAGTATTTAAGTTCATTATTATTTTTTCACCACCTCCCTTTATCCTTTTTTTTCATTGTCTCCCTAGCGTTAAGGTTGTCTGGAAGAGGTTGCTGCTTAGCGATAAGACAGCCTTTTGTACCTACTTATTGTTTTTCTTGTTTGTACCATGTTCCTTTTGTATATTCGTGGTGTACAATAAAGTATATACATACATACAGACATACGCTGGCCTGTAAGTATATAGTGACGTTCGTATTCTATTCAAATTCACACACTCAGCGTACATAATAATATGCAGTATAGGTATTAGGTACGGCACTGCCTTTTAGTATACTAGCTGATGACCGCGACTTCGTCCGCGTGGTATAAGTTTTTTTCAATTCCCGCGGGAATGCCTTAATTTTCCGGGATAAAAAGTAGCCTACATCACTCTCGGTCCTTAAGTATACCCATGCCAAAAATCACGTCGACCCGTTGCTCCGTTGCGGCGTGATTGAAGGACAAACCAACAAACCAATAAACCAACAAACAAACAAACACAATTTCGCATTTATAATATTAGTATGATACTAGGATAATATTATATTTATTTAGTTCTATGTGGATTTATTTCTTTAATACTAATAAAACATATAATAATATATACAATTTCTTAAAAAATGATATGATATGATTTTCGTATGATACTTAGGTACAGCAAATTATTATCTGTTTTTTTAATGATCATAGTAGGTATAAAACTATAGTTATAATACTACTAAACATTAATACGCCTAGGTACAGCTAAGCATTTTATAATTATATTATTGTTTGTTTGAATATAATGAAACAATAAGCTACATCAATATTCGAACGTGGACGAAATATCAACGATAGGCATAAAACAAGGCATCATCATACTTCATACTTAATATTATAAATGCGAAAGTCAATTTGTTTGTTGGTTTTTTGATTTGTTGGTTTTTCCTTCAATCACGCTGCAACGGAGCAACAAACAGATCGACGTGATTTTTGGCATGGGTATAGTTGAGGACCTGGAAAGTGACATAGGCTACTTTTTATCCCGGAAAATTGAGGAGTTCCTGCGGGAATCCAAAAAAACTTATTCCACGCGGACGAAGTCGCGGGCATCAGCTAGTAAAGAATAAAATGATTGTACTATTACCTATTCTGTGATTCTGTGATGATACCTCTAAGAATGCTCCATAATTTAAAAAGCGAGAGAATCTACCGTTCATGTAATATTTCTAACAGATAATAAAATAAAGGTATTACTATAAGTATAATATAAGATCTAGACAAAAACGCTTGTGACGAACATACATAATTGATACATTTTTACTACAAGTCTGAGGTCATAAATTCAATATTAATGAACGTTAATTATAGCACATCGAAATCTTACCCTTCCCTTAAAGGATAGTTAGTATTCTGTGTTCAAGGTAACACTGCAAAAATAAATAAGTAAAAATACCATTACTTTATTTACAAAAATACAAGTTTTACATCATACAAAAAATCAATTTTAATATTGAAACTTATCGTTTTGACATGCTGGCAAATTTATCAATCCCTCAGATACTTTTGGTTAAACTTGAGAGATATTGCAAAGATGTATTGAGACGTTTAGTTTAGTTTAGACTTCAGAGATAATCTCTGGTAGAGATTAAAGGTAAATCAATTGGATAGGCATATTTTCATTAAAAGATGTATTGCATGTATAATATGAAATATACTATAGTATCAACTTAATTATGGTCTGTCTATCAATGTATCAAATATAAATATTATAAATGCGAAAGTTTGGATGGATGTTTAAGGATGTATGGATGTTTGTTACTCAATCACGCCCCAACGGCTGCTGATCTAGCTGAAATTTGGCACAGAGATAGATTACAGTCTGGAATAGCACATAGGCTACTTTTTATCCCGGAAAATTAAAGAGTTCCCGAACCGAAAAACCTCAATCCACGTGGACGAAGTCGCGGGCATTAGCTATAGTAAAAGAATATTTGTGGCGTTTTAGAAACATGAATATCTGATGACATGTAATCTTTTAATAATTATTTATGATTAGTTTAGTCAACTCAATTAATTGCATTATAACTTTTTTATTGTTTTTTTTTTTTTTTTTTTTTTTTTTTTTTTTTTTTTTTTTTTTATTTTTTTTTTTTGTTTGTTTGTTTGTTTATTGATATGCCAACAAATATTGTACAAACAATTAATAATGTTAAAATAGTACAATTGTCAAGTTCTAACACAATACTTAATTATAGGCATATACAGCATTAAAGATTATCCGGTCAATATTTTTTTTTTTTCAAATGTTTAAGTACAAATCAAGAATACCTACAGCTAATAGATTCACATTATTAAAATAACAATTAAATAAGGGAATGAATAATAATATTATACAATTAATTTCAATTAAATTAATAAATTAGGTAGGTACAATAAAATAAAATTAATAATTACAATTAAATTAGATCAACTATACAATACAATACAAAGAGTCGGCAAATTTTTTTCGAAATAATAATATATTCTACAAAAAATAATACATATTTACGTATTTTCCACTTTACAGCATAGAGCCGGAAGCGTTTCAATAACTTAATAAACAATAGCTAAATCATACAATAATTTCGCAAAACACTCACGTATCTGCGCTGTGATCCCGGCACTGATGACACTCAGTAACACGAGAATTGAAACTGAACTGTAAACCATTTTGTCGTTTAAGCGTTTACGAGATATTCAGTCTACGACAGCACGAGCACTAAGCATCGACCAGACAAACCAATAGTTTTATAAAGCATAATAAGTGATTATTTATTATCAAGGTGAGGAAACGAGCGTAAGAAATTAAACCGAAAAGGACATTTATTTCTCTGCGAATTATCACTTTTTATTTTTTGAAAAGTCATTGGATTTTTGTTACCCTACAGTCTAAAGATTATTTTAAACATCAGGATTTTCTTTCTATGATGAAGAAAAATTATAGATTTAATCTACCTACTTTCCAACACTTGTTATAGCATGCCTAAGTGTATATTAAATATTAATACTAAAATGGGTGCGTATCACAATCATTAAAAAGTCAGTATAGGTTCAATACAACTTTTATAAGTTACGCCGATGTCGCTACGCAGAAAATATTATATTTTTTAATGGTGCGATAAATTCTCATCCAATTATAGCGCGCGTCCGTCCGCTATTCGTTGTTGCCTACGCGCCATGTTCTTTGCACTTTGCAGTCTCTGTTCTTAAAGTCAAGGATTAAGGTCTGTATTTCATTGATGTTCACGTCATTCAGTTTTAGTCGGGGTTAGGTTGCTTTTCTGATGCGGCTTAAAAAAGTGGTATCTGTATTCTGTACTTAGACATTTTTCTGTGTGTCCATCTGAAAGACGAACATGGAGGTAAAGCAGAGATCTGCTGTCTATACCGGTGGTAGATTTCAGACGTGTCATCTTATCATCAGTATAATAAATATACTAGAGTTTGGGCCTGAGTAGTTTGACAATAATTAGTAATTACAGGTACAAAGCTTAATTTTGGAAGTCTTTGGTTTTTTTCGTGTTATAAAAATGATGATTATAGTTTTTGTTAACGTCATTGATAGTCCGCCGTTTCCGGCCATTGTCACTGGTGATAATCACGAACCTATATGTGCCTCATGCCATTGGTTCTAAGCATTATGTAGGTAGTAGATCATAATATTTAAATTTTAAATATATACTATACTAATAATAAAATAAAATACTAACATAGTTTTTAAGATTGTACTTTACTAACAATCATGGGCCTCTGTTGTCTAAATAAAGAAATGATTTATTATTTATTATTATTATTATTATAGCATAGATTAATATATTATTAAACATGCCCGCGACTTGCGATAAACCGCGTGGATTGAGGGTTTTCGGTTCCTGCGGGAACTCTTTAATTTTCCAAAATAAAAAGTAGCTTATGTGTTACTCCAGGCTATAATCTATCTCTATGCCAAATTTCATCCAGATCCGTTCAGCCGTTGGGGCGTGATTGAGTAACAAACATCCATCCATCCATACATCCATCCAAACTTTCGCATTTATAATATTATAGTATATAGTATAGTAAAGTATAGTATAGATGTATGACCATAGTAGGAAGTACCAATAAGACCATAGTCGACCCAACACCAGGTACAATCCACGCTTAGAAAGAGAGTCAGTCAGGCTGGAGCACGGAGAGAAATCTATTATATTTAATCAATAACAAGATTCTAGCCCCAGACTATTATTGACCAAGCGAAGCGATGGTCTCTGAGTCTACTTGAGTGAATTTGCACTTGTCCGTCCGTCCGTCCGTCCGTCTGTCAGAGCATTATAACTTCTGAATTACTGAACGTAATTACTTCAGCTTTAAATATAATATGTAAACCGATCGCCTCCAGCCGAATATGGCTTAAAAAGTTATAAAAATCTTTATTTCAGGGGGGCTCTCATAGAAGCGAATGCGAAGTAAAATATTTTTATAGCGTTACATCGGGTTGCGGTATATCATTTTAAAGATAATTAGGAATAGAGTCCAAAAATATATTTTTTTAATTTTTCCCCGAAAATTGACGAAATGGGGGGCTTTCAAAGTGGAGATTTTCTAACGTCCAAAGTTGACCTCAGAACTCTTAATTTTCTGAAAGGCTGAGCCTGAAACTTGATCAATTATTTGAATTATATGCTGTACTTGAACAAGAAATACTAAAAGTAGATAAAAATTATAAGAAAACGATATTATTTAATTTTTAATGAGCTTCAGTATTTTTAACAGAACTTCGCAATGATGTCAATAGGCGCCGCGAGGTCTCAGTTCGGGGCGAACCACTAGTTATTTATTAATCTAAAAATGTATTATTCGTATCTCTCATAATATGGAAATACTCGAAAAGATTGTATCGAGAGAAATCCAGAATAGAACATTCAAACTATTCTTATATGTACTTAATTACTTTTTAAGTTTCAAAACCATCAACTAATTATAAACAGTAGCAAACATTTAAGTTATTTAATTTAAATACAACGATAAAGTAATTATTTAATAAATCTAATGAGCATAAACAAACCATTTTCGACCCAAAGAATTTTAAAATTCAAACCTTGGAAATCGAACCTGGGACCTAACGAGATGACGTGTATAACAGCAGGTTGAGTGGGAGTTTTTTTACGTATTTGATCGCGACAACGCTAATTACCATTTATATGGAGTTGTCAAGCATTTGTCAGCTGGAGCTCGATCAATTCCATAAAAATGGTAGTTAACGATGTCGCGATCGAATACGTAAAAAACATTCCACTCGGTTTGCTGTATTTAGAAGTATTAGAAACGATGACGTTTTGCATTCATCACATCATCATCCCTCGGACATCTCTCTCTGCGTCATATTCCTGATTATTGAGGGTCGTGACACATACCTAATGGTAGGAGTTTTCTTGGGATATTAATGCGGCGGGTTCCCACGTCCTTCTGCATACGACTCGACTAAGAGTATTTAAACTCTTAGGTTTGTTACGATTATTATCAGATATTATAGTGATAATAACCGGGAACGACGGCTTAACGTGCTCTCCGAGGCACGGAGAAAACGGAAAGGCCAAATTTAAATCTCAAAATTCGGTCACCCATCCAGTTACCGCAATCGACTGATGATATATGCGTTGCCACAGCTATGACATTCGCTCCTCGTGTCATTTGATATATATGTAATAATTTAAATATTCAAAAATTGCCTATTTTATTTTGATATTTCACCTCCTCACAAAGCAAAAAGGGCGGCATATATCATGGGGCCTAGGGTGACATCAAACATAAATCCGCCACTGCATGGAAGCCTACCGCAATATTATCGCAAAAACCCACTGCATTATTAAATTAATGGAATGAAATAGAATTTATTTATAATTAGAGTTAGATATTTGGCTATCAAAGTATGCTTCATCCGCTCTAAGTTTTTAATAGCACTCATCGCATTACAAAACATTTTTCTGGATTTTATTCTATTTAAACGACTCAAAAAGAGTAAATAATATCGCATACATTTTAAAAGCTTAATAATATATCAACCGAAACTTTAGCACTTTTAATTCAACTGAAAGCCGAAAAAACCGCATCGCGCAAAATCAGTAAAGTGTTAAAACTTTTAACTGCAGTCATATTATGTAACTTCAATAAGTTATTACATAGTGAACGAGTATAATAATGAAGCACAATATAAACTAGATTATTATGTTGTCTAAGCTTTATAATATTGGACCTATTTTTATACAAATGAAACATTTGAACAAACGAAGTGTGAACAATCAATAAAAATCACGATGTAGACATAGATTTATTCAAGAATAAATCTATGGATGTAGAGAGAACAAACATTAATCACTACATAGTATACTAGCAGATGCCCGTGACTTCGTCCACGTGAAATAAGTTTTTTAAATTCCCACGGGAACTCCCTAATTTTTCAGGTGAATTTTAGCCTATGACACTCACAAATAATGTAGCTTTCTATTGGTACCATACTTTTCAAATTCGGTTCAGTAGATCCAGAGATTACCCCCTACAACGTCACAAACTCACAAACTTTACCTCTTTTAATTAATATTGTATATTATTAGAAAACAAAGTCGCTACCCGCTGTCTGTTCCTATATGTACTATGCTTAGATCTTTAAAACTACGCAACGGATTTTGATGCGGGTTTTTTTAATAGATAGAGTGATTCAAGAGGAAGGTTTATATGTATAATACATGCATAATATAGTAGAGAAATACTGATAAATTAGAGGTTTCTAATGTGATGTCGTAAATAATCACATTTTTTGCGCTTACGTTGCAAACGCTGGCTGAACCCTACGAGATAAATCAAAATAATGTACGCAAACCCTTTTGCTTTTAGTATGGTAATAAACCACTTAGAATATAAACCCGTATATAAATGTGTTCAATTTAAAAAAATACATGCTATATTAGTAAAAAAAGTCAACGACCTGAAAAGGACAGTGCGGAATTCCTTCCGGAACCATTTAGCACGTATTGACGTAACAGAACTGCGCGCGGAAAATGTCAAATAGCAGAGCGAAATTTTCCGAAAGGGCTTTTACGTCAAAAATCATTTTTATGGCCCAATTATTATGTTGACCGATAGTTGACCGCAAGGAAGTTGGTAACCAGACGTTCTTGTGGCTGGCTAATGTCATGAGCAATTTAGTGCATGCAACAAGAAAAATTGTAGGTATAACTGAGTCTACTGACATTAACAGTGATGTACCTGTACTATTACATATTCAGCGGTAGTATGAGTAACTATAGCTGGTTGGATATAGTTATTTGGGATATAGCTCTTTGGCAAAGACGTAGCTATCTAAATATTCTTGATCATTCTTAGATATTTTTTTTTATCCACTACAAGCTAGCCCTTGACTGCGATCTCACCTGATGGTAAGTGATGATGCAGTCTAAGATGGTAGCGGGCTAAGCTGTTAGGGGCATGGCAGTTATATTAAACCCATACCCCTTCGGTTTCTACACGGCATCGTACCGAAACGCTAAATCGCTTGGCGGCACGTCTTTGACGGTAACTAGCCACGGCTGAAGCCTCCCACCAGGCCAGACCAGGGAAAATTCAGAAATTGACCCTGCCGGGGATTGAACCCAGGACCTCCGCACGTTAAGGCAACAGCGCTACACACTGCGCCACGGAGGTCGTCAAATGAAACGGATTAAGTAATAGGTATAATATTTTATATGTTATCCTTTTCTGCACATATGCTAATTATACCAACAGTTTCCCCTAGCTTTCCTACGTTTCGCTGAATATATAGGCATATAGGCGGTTAGTCGGCAAATAAAAGCATCTTACTCTCTTGTCACATACTAATTTGTATCCTATTTAACTCGTATTCCTATCTCTATTTATAAACTACAAAATTGCAAGTAAAAACAATATACAGTTACAGATCGCGCGCGAGTTGAATGCAGGGTAAATGTATGTGTCACCATACATTTACTCTGCATTCAACTCGCGCGCGAACTGTAGGTAGCATTACGTGACAGAGACGGAAACATCAAATCAAACCTCAAGCTCTTATTTAATATACCTAATACCGCCCTTATTTATTGCACAGACAATAAATAAGTACATAATTATAGGTAAGTAAACATTTTAGGGCGGGTTTCCCACTATTTACAGCAAAGGGTCACGATTTTCTAACCGCTTCTGAATAATTCATTAATACGCTTTGCAATTATTGTGTGGTTACTGAGAATCAATGATTGATACAATCAAAATAAATGTGATCATCGGCTCGCTTGTTATGACCACTGCAGTGTCAAGTGGCTTATTATGCTGAAGGTTAAGGTGTTCCATCCTATAATGATTCTTCCCCATACTGTCCCAGTAAAAAAAAACACACTGTGTTAGAGGCCCATTTATTATTATCATATTTTACATAATAGTATAGAGTTATAGACTCTATAGAGACAAACTAGTACGTAGTTTTCTGAACCTGTCCTGTTCAATAACTACAGAAATCAGTAACTAAGGGGCGTCCATTAATCACGTGCTGTTATTTAGCAACTTTTTAACTTTTTTTTAATTAAGAAGAATAGAAGAGAAGATACTTGCTCTCGGAGAAGGGTATAGTAGTAGGTAGGCTTTTTATCCCGGAAAATTAAAAAATAAAAAGTGCAGTCATCATCGAAGTACATAATAATATAATTAAAACAACTACAAAATATTTTTGACGATAGAAATATAGTGTTATCCGGCACTTGTGTTAAATTTGAATAAAAAAACAGTAAAGTTCAATTTTCGAACTAGCTACACAAATTTTAGTCGCTTAAAATATTTCGGTTTAATAATATGTTAAACTGTGTTAACTCAAGGACATATTTTCCTATTCAAACTACTTAAAAGAAAACTTTATAATTTAAAAAAGCAGCACGAAAAATCGATAACTAACTTTTTTTGAAATCCATTACTTAGTCTTAGTAGATTTTTACAGAAGAACCTAAATGAATTAATTTAATTTGAGAAAAACAATGATTTGCGCTTAGCTCATTCTAATGAAGCTTCCTTACAACTAAACTACATGACCAGTTAAAAACAAGACAAAAAGAGGAAACAAACAAAGGAAATCCTAGTAAAACCAGACTTCTTGTAATCGGAGTTTGCAATAAAACAAAAACTTGTTATTTTTAATCAGTTTTGGGCCATTAACATCAACCGGAAATGGTATATATTAATATTATGTGATATAATTCACATAATATTATGTATATTAATTTCATAGGAACTATCTTTATTTTTACATATTTATATAATCAAATAAAATGCAAAAAATTACACTTTATTTACAAGTAGGGTACAATCTGTTGTCCGTGAACGATATACCTCCTGCCGTTTAAATAGTCTATAGTATACGAAATAAATTAAATGTTTTCACTAGATAAAAGATAAAGTCCTGACCTGTAGTGACGTTGACCTATTTTTTTAATATGTTTCGTCTTTTGTTGTTACGGAGTATATATTATGTCACCGTAAGATTGTAAAATCCGTTAGATTATAATCTAACGGTTTCTATCCCGCGAGATTATAAACTGTCGAAAGATTGTGAACCGTTCAATGTTCTGAGCATTAATTTATGAAATATTTATTGTTTTTACGTTTTCTTGTCTCTTTCTTGTACAGTTCGCGCGCGAGTTGAATGCAGAGTCAATGTAAGTGTCACCATACATTTACTCTGCATTCAACTCGCGCGCGAACTATAGGTTAGGTTAGGGTTTGACATGAATATTCAGGCCTGCGGCCGGGCACTTAGGTTCTATCGGGTTAATATACCTAATATATAACAATTTATCGAAAAATAACGCGTTAAATTGTAAGCAGTATGTTACGGTTCACAATCTGTCAACAGTTTACAATCTATCGAGATAAAAAACGTTATATTATAATCTAACGGTTTTTACAATCTTACGGTGACATATAGATCAATACCTACTCTACGTCACTACACTTAATACTTTTGCCTTGAATCAATACATTATCCAGGTTAAGATATCATAACTAAGAATCAATTTGTTTTGATAAAGATCACGTTAAATTATTATGTCGATTGCATGTCGGTTGTAATTGAGTGGATATATGAAATGTTTACTTGTGTAAATGAATGACATTGTTGATGAATATAAATGTTTATATTTCATATACTAGCAGATACCTCTGACTTGGCACGTGACAAATAACAATGAAAGACAACATCTTATAGTACTAGCAAAGAAGCCTAATATTTGTAACCGACTCATTGACGTATTTTATTACGACCATGAATGAATTTGAAATTAAAATACCCAGAGCCAGAGCCGGTGGCTTTATATTCGTACTAGCTGATGCCCGCGACTTCGTCCCCGTGGATTAAGTTTTTTTGGATTCCCGCGGGAACACCTCAATTTTCCGGGATAAAAAGTAGCCACTCTCCAGGTCCTCAACCATACCCATGCCAAAAATCACGTCGATCCGTTGCTCCGTTGCAGCGTGATTGAAGGACAAACCAACAAACAAACTGACTTTCGCATTTATAATATTAGTATGACTAGCAGATACCTCTGACTTAGCACGTGACAAATAACAATGAAAAACAACATCTTATAGTACTAGATTAATGGAAAATTGACCGAAATGTTATCTTATATTTTTTACAAGATGAGAATCAGTGTTGTTTAGAAATAAATGGATGTCATTGTCACTCTGAAGGTCTCCGTTTGAAAACCGTGAATCCTTTCCGTAACAAAAATGGGCTCATGGGTTGTACCAGCGTTACTGTTAAGCATCAACTTATAGTAGCTACAGATTACGCATGTGACGTAGGTATCTTAATCAGCCTTAATCTTTGTCACTGAGAACAAAGATGTACTCGATTTTATTCGCGAAGGAAATGTGAAGGAATAAAAGATGTAGGTATGATATATTACTCTACAATATGTTTATTCGTATTTCCCAAAAAATCACATATAAATGCAGTCGAGAACATGACAACAAAAATGATGATTCAAATAAAGTATCATACTAATATTATAAATGCGAAAGTGTGTTTGTTTGTTGGTTTATTGGTTTGTTGGTTTGTACTTCAATCACGCCGCAACGGAGCAACGGATCGACGTGATTTTCAGTATGGGGATAGTTGAGGACCTGGAGAGTGACATAGGCTACTTTTTATCCCGGAAAATTAAGGAGTTCCCGCGGGAATCAAAAAACTTTAACCACGCGGACGGAGTCGCGGGCATCAGCTAGTTATAAATAAACATGAAGGAGAAAATGATGAATTATAACACAAAGCCACCTATCTAATCTTCTTCTTCTATATATATAAAAATGAAACCCGTTTTCCTTGGTCACGGCATCACGCGTAAACGGCTGGACCGATTTCCCTAATTCTTTTTTTGTTGTATTTGTTATTATTTGGAGAAGGTTCTTACGGAAAAAAATATTAAGAAAATCTCTCAGAAATATTGAAAAATATACATTTAATTTTGCATACTAAGGCGGTACGAAGTTCGCCGGGTCAGCTAGTAATTAATAATATTATCTAATAATCTTTATACATATTTTACATTCAAGTGCAAATCGTTTAAACTCTGATTTTGCCTTTTCTATAGGTGCATACTGAATATTATAGGTATATATGTCACCGTAAGATTGTAAAAACCGTTAGATTGTAATATAACGTTTTTTATCTCGATAGATTATAAACTGTCGACAGATTGTGAACCGTAAAATACTGCTTACAATTTAATGCATTATTTTTCGTTAAACTGTAATCTATTAAGTATATTAACCCGATAGAACCTATGTACCTGAATATTCATGTCAAACCCTAACCTAACCTATAGTTCGCGCGCGAGTTGAATGCAGAGTAAATGTATGGTGACACTTACATTTACTCTGCATTCAACTCGCGCGCGAACTGTACAAGAAAGAGACAAGAAAACGTAAATACAATAAATATTTCATAAATTAATACTCAGAACATTGAACGGTTCACAATCTTTCGACAGTTTACAATCTCGCGGGATTAGAGATTAGAGATTTAGATTATAATCTAACGGATTTTACAATCTTACGGTGACATATATAAGGTGGAAAAAACGAATGGGCCACGGAGAAAAAGTACCTTCAATATTGAAGATATGAAATTTCACTCTTAAGAAATAGGAAAAATAGATATTCTTAATTTTAAAATAAAATTCAATTCAAATTTTTTATTAATCTTACCTGAGCCGGGAATCGAACCAATTCAAAATGCAAAAAATAACCGAGTCACTATATTTTTGAACCAATCGATAGGGTCTATGAGGATTAATTTACATCTCTCAAACGAACATTGCATTAAATTGGTTGGTAGTAATAGCCAATCATTTGCGTGCATTGGATTTGATATCGCTTCTAGGTATTTTTATTTTTTGATTTCTTGCTTTCTGTGCCCATGTTTGTTAGTAAAAAATACAATTTAATCAAAAACTATGTTGGTAATTTTAATTCCTAGTAAGTACACATTTTTACATTAATATTTGATAAAAATAAAAACAAATTCCACAAATCACCGAACGAGCACTTTAATGAAGTGTTGCAGGATCGGTGATTCTGTTTTATCCGATATCATCTGCAGAATACTGTTTGAGGTTGAACTCATACTTGCCAGGAGAGATGCAGTCTTTTTCCTGATGACGGCATAGACATCTTCTGCAAACATGCCTGATGCTGAGCAAAATCTCGGCAAGCCCAACAGTATCCTGAATCCATTGTTGTACTGAACTCGCAATGTATCTATAGCCTTTTGCGTCTAGTTAGCAGGTTTGACAATAAGCTTTGAATAGCGTTATTTTCACTTCCTTATATTACTACTTGGGGCATTTTTTGTTCCTTCTTAAACTAAAACATATAAACATGATGACGTTTATTTCGTCGAATTATGTGAACGTAAAAGATAAGGTGACCTATGATCTTTGGGAATCATTGTATGCCCGAATTTCATGCACTTATATAAATCTATTCGAATTTTGTCAAACAAAATGTTAACAGTGTTGTATGTGCCAATATTTCTTATATTGAATAGTATTCACGTGAAAAGTCAAGGTTGGTGTTAGTTTTTGGATTTTGCTATATTTTAGTTGCTCGTTAGACTTACCATAGGTTATTTTAGAGTGAACTGCACCATCGATATAGTTACAACCAACACCATTATGACTATCGATAAATTTGCCCACAAAATATCTCGTAAAGTGAGGAGCACAAGGCAGTATTCTTACATGCTTATGATTTTAAGTCAAACTGTGGTAAAAATTGGGAGAAGTCTGACTTTAGTAACCCGAAGTGGTTGTTTTAGGTAGGTTAAAAAAGTTGCTAATTTTAATTTATGCAAGTCAATTATTATTTTTGTCTTAAATATCTCAAAACTTTTAATGATTTCTATCAACTACGCTAGAAACTAAACTAGTAAACACAATGAAACACGCCTTACGTTACAATAACGATTTTTTCAACTACCTAAGTGATTTCTATGTAATAATTTGCAAATAATAATAATGCATCTTTACAGATGAAGATTATTCTAGTTTCTACGAAACAACCACGTCGGGAAAGCTTGCAGAAGGAGAAAAAAAGTTGAGTGAGTTTTTTCGTAAGGCTCTGGATCACTACAAAC
Organism: Erebia aethiops; assembly: GCA_923060345.2. NCBI lineage: Eukaryota > Metazoa > Arthropoda > Insecta > Lepidoptera > Nymphalidae > Erebia > Erebia aethiops. The sequence goes on along the minus strand of OV281084.1, from coordinate 25,169,601 downwards.
AACCTAACCCCGAGGGTTTGCCAGGTTTAGAGGTTCCAGATCCATATTTACTGCCGGATATGAGACAATCTGTGGGATTTGGTGCGAGTATGACTTTTACAGAAACCTCTCTTCATGGCATAAGTAAATTCCGCGTCCTGTATATAAAAACTGAAATTGAAGATATGGAGGTATGAAAATACGATGATTAGCAAATCAACTAAACACAATAAGGTTGTATCTGATCTGAATACTGTACCTAAGATATATACTCGTAATCATAATTTCATAAGAATGTATTTATTATTATATGTATTTATTATAATAAAGTGATTTTTTTTATTTTCCAGTGTCGTGCAGCAATGGTAATGGATAAACTATACATTCGTGGCAAATATATTCATACCACATGGTTCACTTCGACCAGAGGATCGTTAACATCCAATGTTACTGATATTAAAGCCACGGCAATAGCTACTTTAGGTGTGGAACGAGACGGAAAATTAAGGGCGCAAAATATATCAATTGATATCACGTTCCAAAACATTGCTGTGGATATTGAGAATGCAGGTCTCTTAATCACATTACTGTCGGGACTCGTGAATTCCATGGGATCTTTCCTATTTGAAACTATCAAACCTGTTCTTCTTCGGGATGCACATAAAAATATGAGAGAAGAGATTAATAAAAAATTGGATGAAGTCGTTGGAGATATAGAGTTTCCTAATACAATATCTCCGATAGATATGATCATAGTAGATGCTCGGAAAAAACTAAGAGAAATGAAAATGGATCCGTTTAAAGTTAATGACTACAATATTACTGCCAGTTTGTTTGAAATAAGGCTTTATAATACATGGTTAACTGGATTGTCTTCTTTATATAGAATTGGAAATATTAGTCTTTATCTAGAGAATAATACGCTAGTAGCAGACTTTTGTATTGGGACTCAAGAACTTGTAGGATCTACTTTTTGGGAAGTAAAAGGGATTGGTGGTTATGTATCTGGAACGGGTAGTAGTTCTTTTTCCGTAAGATATGTACAAGGTCGATTCATAGTTGTGCAGCCGTTGGACGCACGAAAAAGAATGGAACTAAGGGATTTGGAAATGGAAGTTGGGAACATACAAATTGGCTTTGATGGTGCGGGAACTCTTGATTACATAATTGAATTCTCAACAAATATATTTCCGACTCTTCTGAGATATCAAATAATAGACGCTATTGTTAATCCTGTCAAATGGAAATTGCAGAGAGAATTGGATAGCATTAACACAGAAGATTTGATTATAAACGAGCTGCCTAAACTTGATGCAATGCAAGCAGCTGGTTTCCAGCTCGCTGAACTAAGGATGCTTAACATAACAGACGAAGTGTTTGATAAAGACGAATTCTTTAATTTTTAAAAGTAATCTAGCTTTAACTCATTAAATATGTGCTCTGAACCAAGTTATTAATGAACCAAGACCTTTTTTGAATTCTATTCATATTATCCTTTTTATTCAATTACTTATTATTCTTTCAAATACTTACCTAAACTACTCTGCAAGAAAAAAACGATTTAAAAATATTAATAGCTGTAATGAGATTAATTAAGCTAACAGTGTAAATTAATCTGATTTTTACCTAATTATATTCTCACTGATTTTTCAAGTACGATGTGTAAGTTTAACTCATTAAAAGTACTTATAATGTGTTTATATTAATACTACTGTATATTGCAGATAACAAAACAAACAGGATGATTGTCATCATTTTTGTCGCCCCTTGTACTAAAAAAATTCTACATCAATGCCCCTTATTGTTAAAATCTTACCTACTATAGCAAACTCATTTTGCTTTCGTAATTATCTTTCCTCAGTGCTTTCTCTTGAACTGTTCAGCAAACATTTTATAACGCATAATTTATTAATGATGTTATGTTGATGGTTATTGTTAGTTTCTGCTAAGCACCATGTCCATTGACAAACGACTCCACTACTGTAAACAAGATCATTTAAAGCATATAATATGTATACGGTAATAGAAGTATCTACATTAATATAATATAGTACTTAAAACAAAGTGTCACGCCAGTAGAGATAAAATTTGACCTGTGCCCGAAGCGGGATATGATCAGTTAGTATACGATTCGGTTGAGTGATTGTTAGTGTAAGTGCTAGTGCTCCAAAATGTGGATTTACACATTTATACTCTTCTCTACGTTTGTCATCGGACACAGTCAAGGTATGTTGCTTATTTTGCTATAGAAAATAAGGATCTAAATAATATTATGCATCATTAGTTAGGTTATAATATATTGAGCTATTTGCTGAGTTACTCTTTGTGTCCGATAAGTGAGAATAGATTAGTGTGTTAACGTTTTCAAAAGTCTCTAAAACAAATTAAGTACTTACATGGAAAGTGGAAACTCATATACAAATCTTACAACCTACATACTACATACTTAATATCTATACTCAATATACTTTTAATATAACAAATGCGAAAGTTTGAATGGATGTATGGATGTTCGTCTGAACGGATCTGCATGAAATTTTGCACAGAGATTGATTATAGTCTGGAATAGCACATAGGCTACTTTTTATCCCGGAAAATTAAGGAGTTCCCGCGGGAACCAAAAAACCTAAATCCACGCGGACGAAGTCGCGAGTATCAGCTACTTTATTATTTTTATGAACTGCAGCTATTAACGAAATATGAACGGTGAAAACTGCCTATTCCGAGATAACTTGGAATAGTAGGTATTATAACATTTGTAGGTATTTTGAGTCGAAATAAATTGTCCTTAGTTGGCACGGCACGCTCATAAGCCATAAACCTGGAGTTGAATTATTGGCTTGCTGTGATAACTATGAATCAGCAGTGAGAACATAAACAAAATATGCGCATGTATGCGCATTATTAAATGCTCAGAATTTAAAATTTTATTTAATTGTATTGGCTAACTGCCATTGATACAGGCAGTGCAAGACCGTGGATTGTGGAAGACCCTACGGGCCTACATAAACCTATGTCTGTGGAGGGTAGAATAGAAGGAGTGTTATCTCTGATGGGAGAAAAGTTGAAAAATTGTCCAGTGGTTGCTATAAATAACAGTTCAAAAAACTCCCACAATGGCGCTGGTGCAGACATAGGGTGTGGTATGAATTTAGCAATTGTTGATGAAGTGAAGTATGCCGTGTTAAAAAATTTAATACCTATAATTTAGTTGTAATTGTCGACTAAAGTAGTTATTTATTAATAATTTCAACAACTTACGTTGTACAAAATGATGATGAATGTTTTCTTTCCTTGTTTATTTCTCAAACCTTCTCTAATAATATTTGGCACTTCCTTTTAAATTTACCCTGATGCTAATGTGGCGCCCCCAATTTAATGCATTTCGACGGACACTTTATATATACAGAGATAACACTCCTTCTAGGGGCCCGTATAGCCTACAAGGCAGGCCCTAGCCGGTTTCCACTCGGCTTCAAGACATTCACCGGGGCACAGAGTTGCCCCGCGCCCCGCCCGGGTAAGGAGGCCTAGCCTCGAGGCCCGTGCCCCCGCTTGGCCCTCACGGGCCAAACGGAGAAGACCCTTTGACGACTCCTTCTACTCTACCCTGTTCACACTGTTGTACACTGTACACTGATGTGTACAGTGATCACTGGTGTGATGTACACTGTTGGACATGGGCATGGACCCATGTCCAACAGTGGACATCTATCGGTTGACGATGACGACCAATGATAAAATCAATTGTAGTAGGTAAATAATAAAACAACAAAACGGGCCACAAAAATCATCATGCACAGTATTGTTATGCATTTTAATGTATTTTGTTTTATTTTTTTCGTTTCAATGAATTTTGTTGTTTAAGAGTTTTATATAACTTCTAGATTAAATTGATCAAAAGTTCATCAGCATAATGCTTGTTAGGAATTATCAAATTTCAGAATTTTCTCTGGTCTGACCTGGTGGGAGGCTTCGGCTGTGGCTAGTTACCACAGCCGAAGTACGGCTGTGGCGGTACTTTTGTATCCAGCAAAAGTACCGCCAAGCGATTTAATGTTCGGTACGATGCCGTGTAGAAACCAACTACTGGTATGTATGGGCACATGGAATTAATATAACTGCCATACCCTTAACAGGTTAGCCCGCTACCATCTTAGACTGCATCATCACTTACCATCAGGTGAGATCGCAGTCAAGGGCTAACTTGTAGTGGAATAAAAAAAATGCGCTTGCATGAGTTTCGTTCAATAGCGTGTAAAAAATCCTTATTCCTTGTCTTCAATAAAAAGAGGTAAACCTCTGTGAAAAATTTCACCTTTCTAGATTCAAGGGTTTGGGTTGTGTGATGATAAGTTAGTCAGTTAGTGAGTCAGGACTTTTCTTTGAATTGTATGAAATCAAAACAATAATATGATTTTTATGTGTAATTTTTATTTTTATGTTATATTTACAGATGTCACAACAACAACAGCGACACCTACTGATCTCGCGAAAGGTGAAGCAAAAATGAGCGAATACATCCTCCAAATTATGGAGCACTTTAAACAACCGAATCCTGTTGGAATCCCAGGAGCCAAAGTTCCAGATCCATTGAGCGTCCCGGACATGAAACAATCCGTATCCATTGGAACGCTGTATTTTAAAAACAGCAATGTATACGGCATCAGCAAATTTAGAATATTGTATGTTAATGCTGAAATTGGGGCTATGGAGGTAATCAAAATATTTTACCCGCAAGGGGTCCTTGGTTTAAATTCAAACAAAATATATCATGTTTCCTGGTCCACTATGTATCTGTTTTTCTTAAAATTTTTAAACTTTTTGGTACCTACTAAATAAATTAAAAAAAAATTAAATAAATCATACTCTTATAATAGATGATACACGCGAATCCATCCGCGTCGATTTAGGTTTTTAAAAATCCCGTGGGATAAAATGTCTTTCCCCGGGATGCAAACTACAACTGTATAAAATTTCGTCATAATCGTTTAACAGATGGGCCGTTAAAGCCCAGCAGACAAATGGGCTGACGGACAGAGACAATTTCGCATTTATATAAGTTACTAGGCGATGCCCGCGACTTCGTCCGCGTGGATTAAGATTTTTATTCACGCGGGAACTCCTTAATTTTCCGGGATAAAAAGTTTCCCGGTATGTAACCTACTTCTATACCAAATTTCATTATAATCGGTTGAACAGATGGGGCGTGAAAGCGTAGCAGACAGACAAACAGATAGACCGACAGACAGACACACTTTCGCATTTATAATATTAGTATGAATTTGCAGTTTTGCATGCTAATCTAGGTATATTGATGGTATATTGACACTGGCTAAGTGCAACTCAAACTGTCGGATTTTGGATCTTCAGATTTTGCATTCACGTTTAGTTTGTATCTAATGATGAATGCTATAAGAAAGGACTTTTAGACAATGTAAAAGTTTTATATCTTTGATTCCACCCAAACAAAGCTGGTTCTTACTCGCGGATCAGTATGGGTGTAAGATCTATTAGCTATCACAATTCACATTTCCAAGAAAAAGTAATGCATGATATGAATATAAATAAAATAGTAATATTATGAATTGATTTATCATGCACTTCGATTTCACGTTGCAAATCGTCGAGTCGTTCAATTATCAGAACTTAAAGAGTTACGTGAAACGTTTAGCAAGAATCAATTAATATAATTAAGGTAATTAAAGTGAATTAACTCCTTAGCGTAATTCAATTGATTCCTGAAAATTCTCTTACAGGTCCATGCAGGGCTCGCCATCGATAAGCTTCAAGCTCGCGGAAACTACACGATGTCAACTTGGCTCAACAGAGTACAAGGCCCGTACACTGTCGACATAACAGGCATTGAAATTACAGCAAAAGCTAATTTAGGTATAGAACGAGACGGAAAATTAAGAGCACAAGAAATAAAAATAGACATTTCTTTTAGCACGATTGCAATGAATTTTGAGAACGCTGGATTCTTTGGTGGCATGTTGCAGGGAATAGTGAATACGCTCGGAACATTGCTATTCGATTCCATCAAACCTTATATTCTTAAAGAAGCTTACACGAAGGCACGAGAAGAAATTAATAAAAAACTAGATGAAGTTGCAGGTGACATGCAGTTTCCAAACTCAATATCTCCATTGGATATGGTGATAGCAGATGTGAGAAAAAAAGTTAGAGAAATGGAAATGGACCCTTATAAAATTAAAGATTATAATGCTACTGCAAGCGTGTTTACTGTTTCGCTAACTCATACATGGTTAACTGGATTATCTTCTGTTCAACGAGTAGGAAATATAACTCTATCAATGAAAAACAACACGGTGATTGCTGATTTTGATGTTGGAACTCAAAAACTTGAAGGAACGACACAATGGGAACTATCTGCAATTAGTGGCTTGTTCTCAAGAACTGGGAGGTCGTCATTTTCCGTAGAGTACATTAGCGGGAGGATCATACTGGCCCAGCCCCTCGACACTACGAAAAAGCCACAGTTTGTAGATTTGGATCTTGATGTAGGAAATATACAAGTGCGTTTTGACGGAGCCGGAACTTTAGATTATTTTATTGAATTCGTCATAAACATCCTACCAAATCTTTTACGTTATCAAATAATAGACGCTTTAGAAAATCCCATCATAGAAAAGGTTCAAGAGGAACTTAATAAATTAAATGTCGAAGATATGATTAGAGCAGAACTTCCAAAAATAGATGAAATGGAACAAAGTGGATTAAAGCTATCGGCTCTTCATGTACTAAGTGAGAACGAAGAATCATACGATGAAGATGAGTTTTTTAATTTTTAGTGAGAGATAAGACATCCAACTACTAAATATTTTTTGTGGAAAACTCTTGTACAGAGAACAGAGTAGTGATATAGTTATCTATCATAATAAGTAGACGTAATATTTATCAATGAGTACAAAGAAAATAAAACCATTCAAAATCCTTTCTTAATGGATGCTAAATATGTTTTAGAGAAAACCAACATCTCAAATTTTTTGTTCCAGTGTTTGTTGATTTTCAAGCTGTATGCTGATGAATCAGTCGATCAGATTTTTCATTTTATAAATTATGCTAGAATGCAGAAATGAAATGCTAATCAATATAATACTATTAACATAATATTGATTAACATTTGCTAACAACTTGAGTTTTTTCCTAGCTTTTGCACGCTGAGCGCTAATACATATTCAATGAAATTTCCGATGCAAAAGTTAAAAGTGATTCTTCCCACGTAAAATAACTCAATTTTGTCGTGCGCGGTCACTCGTCGCCCGTACCATAGCGCCGATAAGTCGGTTACGGTTAAACCGGTAAATAACGGTTTATTTCTTGAGATTCGTACCTGTTATTTGCTACAAAAGCTTGACCACTTTCAAAATTTTAATTATTTTTAATTAATTATAATTATTATTTTGCATTTTTCTTATTTGAAAGTTCATTAAAAATATTATCAATTCGATGACGCCCGCGACGTTTTCCGCGTTAATTAAGTTTATTTTTTTCCCGCGGGAACTCTTTAATTTTCCAGAATTAAAAGTAGCCTATGTGTTATTCCAAACTATATAATCTATCCCTGTGCCAAATTTCAGCCAGATCCGTTCAGCCGTTCTGGCGTGATTGAGTAACAAACATCCATGCATCCATCCATTCAAACTTTCGCATTTATAATAATATTAATATATTAATAATAATAATATACCAGGATTGTCCTGAGAGCCGTGGAATACCTCTCCACTCCTCAAGCACCTCAGGTTATGTTGCCCCTTGCCGCTACGTCACTATGTGCTAACACTGCTAACGGCTGTTTCCGGGGGCCCATTTACTGAGTGTGCGAATCACCCCCTGCCATTTTACCCGTGTAAAATAACATTGGTCAGGCAGGGGCCATAGTACTTCCATAGATCTTTTTCACCATTCCTTATAGCAACCCAAACCCGCAGACCCATATACCTATCATTTGCAATAGTTCTGCAATAACCGGGGATTGTCCTTGGGTGCACTCGCATACTTAGTGCATGTATAGGGATATTCGCTGGTTGGTGTCACATTTCCTTTAGAGTAAAATTGTCCAACGGGCCTCTTCGAGTTGGTTTTGGCCCCTCGTATGCCTTCCAAAGGTCCGGGACCCTATGGTCCCGAGATGGAAGAGAGAGAGTAAGTATTAGTATAGACTATAGACGATAGTTTGACGTAGGCAAAAAAAGGAGTTTCATACTTTGTGGTATGTAATAGTTTTGTTAGTCTGTAAACTTCTTTTTTCAGTGCAGGTACAGGACAACAAATATTTTGTTTGCAGCTTTTAACATCCTGCCAATAGTCTACAAAAACAAGCTTGCGAAGTTTTAATTGAATCCAAACGTAGCTAACCAGACTATTAAAAGATCATCAAAATAAAAACAGTCAAACAGGCTTTAGCAGGCAAGCCTATAATGGAAAGTGTAGGGATCATCTCAATCTAACTGCAAACTTGACTGCAAACCTGTGAACACATAGCTTCCACGGCCTGAACGCAGTGCACGCCTGCGCGTGCTTTTAAAAAAACTTTATATTTAATCTGTGGTTTCATTCGAAGTTTAAATACAAATAGATAGAACTGTGGTTGTTGTTGAATAAGTAGTATTATTATTTATCAGTATGGAGTATCGAGTTTTATATTTTCTAGTTTTCGTCGTCGTGGTGGCACCGACTTCCTCAAATACAAGTAAGTTGTATCACTAAAAGAAAGTAGATTATCGAGTACTCTGTAATTTATTCCCTAGTACTACATTTTGCGAAAAGGAGTAACATAGATAAAAAATTCAAACATCTAATAATTTCACCTTCACTCAGTATGCTCTTATTTTAACTTGTTTGAGTTTTTTACATATTTTAGGTATTCAAATAACTCAGCCTTTTTGTACAGTTAAATTATAAATTATGTGTCTAAATTGTTTTGGTTTTTACTGTATTATGAATCTAATATTGGCAAAATTGGCAAACTGTAGGTGCCTTAATATTTTAGATAAGACCTTTGCTGTAACACAGTTTATGCAATAAATAAATGAAATGAAATAAAATATTGTATATTGATCCGACTTTAAACCGATTAATTATTATTTATTTGGAATGGATTAACTTCAAATATTTGAAAGTCATATTTAATAGATCTATTTTACCTTTGTGAATTGTGGATATACGTATGAATGCATTTTATTTACCTATACAGTTTTTAGTACATTCAATATTCCATAATATTATTAAGAGTGGATCACACCATAAGCATTTTCAGTACCTATATTGTAAGAATAATAAGAGTAACTTTAATTTTATAAACTGTAATCTCTACTGTAGTAAATAGGTATATATAACAATAGACCACGTTATTCCTGTCTCTACTATCTACTATAACTATAATATTCATTTTCTTACGTAGGTATCTACGACCACAATGGCCTTATTGTGCAAAATACGCAGGACGTCTCTCGTTTCATATCAGTTTTATTCATTTAACTCTATTAGTGCGTAATTTTCATACATTAGACTCGCAAATATTTTTCCTAATAATGTAAGTTTGCTCGTAACCGCCAGCCAATTTCAGAACTCTACTGTAAAATAATTCTGTCCATAAAGGCTACATAATCCTAGGTAGTAGTTTGTTTATTGTATTTTTCAGTAAACGCCTTTTTGGTTTAACGGTTGAACCGCTGATCCTCTAAACAAATTTTCAGGTATCGCACTTGGACGGCCAAATAAAAAAATGTGGTTGATTTTGAATACTATAAAAAAGCCATTTAATTTCAAAATCTGTAGAAACAATAATTTCAGCTTTATTTATTTGTAGAGAGACAATATCATTTTTGAATGCGGCGTACCTATTATTGTTCCGTGCAACTAACTACCTACTTTTGTTACAAGTAAAAGTTCACGAATATTTTTTAAATTTTTAATGAGCGTGACTGATTGGACAATTTGATTAAATGCTTAGCGCAAATAACCGTTATATTCAGTTTATATGTTTTAAGAAATCAACATGTGAAAGTCCTTGCCACTCTCACATGTCGATTTCTTAAAACATGTGTTGCAAATTTTAACACTTTCTTCTGAATTGTTTCCTCATCGCAAACATTTTTATTTTTATTTATATCTTATCTCATTTGCGTAATTCAGTAAATCTTAAAATCGCATAGCATATCATTAAAAGAAGACAGATGATGAATTTTATGTAAAGGCTTTTTTTTGTTTTTAAGATTCCGTACCAAAATGATAAAAAATAACTCTTATGATAAAAGAATAATATGATACAGCTGCTAGATAGTTACCTACTAATAATTTACCTAATAAATCTGGAATCGTTTTAAATAATGCTAGCAATCTCATTGCTTGCAAGTAGCACAAAACAGAAGTAGGTAAAAGGAGCTGAAATGAAGGGTCAAGCAATATTTGGATTAAATGTTAGACCAATAAAAGTGAATCTCAATATACCATTTAAAAATTTACTTTTTATATAGTCTTTTCAATCCACACAAAAACACATTATTTCATTAGGCACAAGCGGTAGTGGCAGCAATTGGAAGAAACAATAGCTGGAAGATAGTTATCTAAAACGGCAAATTCCAGTCTTTCTAAAACCTATTGAAAATCTTTTGTTCTAATAACTTTCGCTTCCAAAAACACTAGAAATATATTAAAAGGTTGTAAGTATAAAGTCTCTACTTATGACATAATAGTATTAAATGTACTTTATTATGTAGATAATCTTATAATATGGCACTGTGATTAGGTACGTAGGTAACTACAGTTTTAGATAGATAGATAGATAGATAAACTCTTTATTGCTACACAGGACATAAAAATACAAAGAAAAGAAAACATAACAAAACAAAGTGCGCAAGGGCGGTCTTATCACTAAAAGTGATCTCCTCCAGACAACCCATTAATTAAAAACCTTTATGATAGGAGCACACCTCTTTATGATAGGAGATTTTTAGGAGCTTTATGATAGGAGGAGGAGGATTTACAGTTTTAATTTTCTATTAGGTACTTACCAAAAATATGAGAGTGTAATCATTCTGAAGTGTGTTTTTTTAAAGTAGTTAGAGTTCCAAAAAGTTCGCCAAATGAACAAATCGTGATTTTATGTTTACTTTTTTAAGCCGCATTCTATCCATTCATCATTCCATCTTTCGTATAGTAGGAACCAAACTTCTCGGTAATAATGTTTTTCCTAACTGGTAGCTTTATTTGATGATACAAAAGTAGGTACTAGTTAAAGTACCTAAAGGCAGACTAAAAATTTATATATATTTATATTTATTTTTTATATTATGTTCTATTTGTTGCTTACCAAGGCTCATTTTCAATCAATGTAATCAATGTACTATCCGTAGTCGGTATGCGATTTCCTATTTGACAAAATTAAGTGATCATCATCTCTGTACCGTCTTATTTTCTGCGGTTGGAGAGTCTAAGCAAGTCAATTCAGTTCAGTTGCAATTTACTGCGCAGAAATATTGTGGCTCTAATACTTAGGCCATAAGATCTGTTATATTTAACCATAATATTTACGAGAATCGTAAAGGCATGTTCGGCTGTTGGATAATACGGATGCGATAACTTAAACTGCTCAGGTAGATCAAAATATAGTATATTTAAAAACATCGATGTTCTAAAATATTAAAATGCTACCTAAATAATTTAATCATATTAATATTACTTCTCGTTTTTAAACTATACAGCTGTACTATTACAGCTTTTTCTGTGATTATCTTTTGTCAAAACGCGCACTTAAGGGAGGTTACGTACACCATATTGTGTACCTACACGGTATTAAATATTGTTAAGGCTTGTACAAAATACTTTAACGTCAATAACATTCGACGCACTTGGTCAATCTAACAAAGGACGGGAATTTCAAATAATACTAAATACTCTCTATTTAATATTCACTAAAAAATAATTTATATTTGACATAGAAAAATCCCAATAATTGGTAGGTAATTTATGTATTATGCTGTATGAAGATATCGGCCCTAAACGATATACTGTGAAGTAAAGCTTATTCTCTATGTACTAAGTGGTTGTTCACTCTGGTACTAGACACGCTACTAGTATTTTATGTAGGTATATTACTGTGACTAATCAAACTAGTAAACTAATTGAAATATATTTACTTACATAAGTGGTATTGACAAAACATTTTATGAGTGATTTGTTTTATAATACAATTTTATTACGACGTTAAATAAACAGGAAGTCTGTAAAATATAAACAAAAAAATATGTTAATCAAATAGCATTGTTTAAGTACGAGTACCAATTGAGGACTCTACACTACATTTTAGTGGCATCACTTCTAAACATCACTTGTACCTTATTTATACCACTTAAATTACTTATTTAAATACACTTATTGTACTTTTTTATTTTAAATCTACAATGTATATTTAAATTCTTATTTTTTATTACCTCATCAAATTGGCGTATTGAGCCTAGCTACCAAGGATAGCTCCCATGATAAAACAAAATATCTTTATCCAGCTGTAAGAGTGTTACTTTTGAACTGAAACAAAAATCAAAGATTTCGCAGTCCCCGCTAGAATAGGAGCATTGAAAATACAAAATTTTACGAAATAAAAATTATTTTATTATGAATAACATATTAGAGATTAATAAGAATTTTTTATTGATATTTACTTCCCTAAAATGACACAACTACATTACTTACAAGTCGAAAGAAATAGAATTCTTCAAAAATTTATTAACCGATTTTCAAAATTCCAACTCGAATGTACTTCTCGCCTGCATCCGCATCTTTTAACACTAATACCTACCCGTTTTTCTACAATTCCAAATCTAAAGGAAACACAGGTCACAATTATTAACCGATTTTCAAAATTATTTCGTCATTTGGTAGCTAAACTAATACCCAACGCCTATTTTTTTAATTTTTTCTTAAGTCGGTTTTAATTTCCGAAATATTAGCAATTTGTTAAACAAACACCCCCCCAACCCGACCTTTTTACATTTTTCAAAATTCAAACGTCACACGTGTATCGATAAATTCCTCAACTATTCGTACATTTTTATCTGGATCCCATAGATTTATTATTGGGTTCCCCAATCCCCGAACCCAATAATGAATCTATGCTTGATCCTCTCAAAATTTTCGGAGCTATGGCCAAAAATAAGTCTCAGGCGATTTGTATCTGAGAACCATTTTCAATGGTAAAAAGTAAAAAAGGTCTCAAATCAACAAAAATTTTGGAGAGGATTTCAATAAAAAAATTGTTTTTTATATCCATTAGAGAATTTGTAGGTTATGTCCGATGATGTGTCATTAAAATCAAAAGATTCTTTATTCAAATAAAATTAAATGAAAATATATACTTTATTGCACATCATACTAAATACAAAAACAGAAGCTGTACAATCGGTGGCCTGAGGTGGCGCTAAGAAGCGATCTCTTCCAGGCCTAACCTAAATAAGATTAAACTTTTCCAAGTGTACCTACCCTACTTAGTTTTACAGCTGGTTCAAAACTCCCTTCAAACAAATAACAACCCACAAGAAACTCGGCCAGCAAGAAGAATCAGGGTGGTCCTATGATAGATGGAGGATGGATTAAGGAATAAAAGTAATTCTTAATTGTAAAATGGGTCATTGAAATCAGATCGTCGCGTCGACTGAAATGTGGCGATACTAACATTCGCTTGAAAATTTTGACACTGGCAGTTAAGGGACTGTAGTCCGAAATGCACTAAAAATGGTACCCTAAAGACTGCGATAGTCTCAGGGATACAGGTTCAATTCGTGGCGGTTCCGCCATTTTTGATAAGGTATTAAAACTATAACTGGCACCTTTAGTAATTTCCTAGAAGTGTCACTTATAAAAGGTAGTGAACTTTTATAAGTGACACGATCAACGTAAACAGGCTGATATCCGGATTACGTTTACCTAAATAGATAAAGTGTAGTTACTAGTAAGAGACCTTATACTCATGGTCTTTTATGGTTTATTGCATCTCATACATATTATTATACGTCGCTAAAGGGGTCATACGGCGCAATGGAGACCAAAATTAGTTACGTTTGACTGCTCGTGTAGCACCACAGAAAAGGTAATAGTACTGCTGTGTAGCATAACTTGTGTAATAATAGGTATATATAGGTACTTACGCATATTTCAGATGAATAGCAAATAGAAATAAATGAGCTGTGAGCACCTACCTGAAACGCTCATAATAATGTAATTATGCCTAGAATAGAACTTAGTGATGACCATAATCCATCCTAAGTAATAAAATTTATATCTGCCTGATTTAATTACGCGGTCGCACATCGTGCATCCGATTGAGTTATAATTTTGTACCTGCAGTTGAATATGACACTTGCGTAAAGGTTCCTTACCCTCAACGTAATTTTAATGTGTGAAAGCAAATTGAAAATTTGAGAGTCATTCTAAAAATCTAAACTTACGTAGCATATTTCCGGTATATACGGGTTATTGGCACCGGAAATATGCTTGTAGTTCCTGATAAAATGCAACCAAGGAAAATTTTCTGAGTAGAGCAGGTTGCTCTATGTATGCATGGTATCCTTAATAGGTACATGAGAAGCTTACCATGACGATCTATCGTTTGGTATTGTGGCTGTTATGGCACACAAGGGCATAGCAGGATTAGCAAGTGCAGAGGAAAGGGACAATCAGAATTCAGACATTAAAAAATCATAATAAAGACGTGTTCAACTAGGTACGCGTGTACACGCGTCTCCTCTCAGAATGAAAGTTAGTATCTAACTTTAATGCTGGGAAAACCGGGAAATACCCGGGAAATGTCAGTAAGATAACTGTTCTCCATGAACATAAAAAAGCGTAAGGTAAATTAAAATGCACCGAAACAGATATCTTGTATTGTTCTACCTATATAAAAACTTTCCATTCGTACCTATTACAGTATATAGTATAGGTAAATAATAATACAGCAATTTAGCAATTATGTATAATTTTTTTGTAAATTAGTTAATTACAGAAATGTCATTTGGCACATGTAAATGCTACTACTAAAAAGAGTGAAAACCTGAAACCTACCTAACCTAGTGGTAAAAAGAGTAATAACCTGAAAGTATTAACTACCTGGTTGAACAAAAGGTCAAGGTCAAGGTGACACTTTGTGATTCAAGAAGAATAAATATAACTAACTATTTTTTTTTAAAGGAAAATTAATATTTATACATAAAACTTGAGCTAATTAGGCATACACAACCTAAACCAATAAATCTTTGTGTTGACTATTTAAAAACAAAAAATCTTATGGTACTATAAAATAAGATACAATAATTGGAGTTTGAATCTTTAAAATTCAAGCTGGCTAAAAGCTGGATACTGCCACTATAGCTACGTATTTATGACAATAACTAGAAGTGGCTGAAAAGTGTGCTGTGTTTCTTTCAGTTTCTTCTTTTTGTTCTTTTCTTTGTTTTCAGTTTCTTTCAGCTTTCAGTTTGGCCATCGATTATCTTTTCAGCTGCTAATAAAATTATGAGCTGGTGATTGCTTAAATGTACAGCTTTATCATCATAGTTCAACTGAGTAACTTAAGCTAATCCTATCCACATAAGAAACCTATAAACCTAGTAAACCAACTGACGTCGACGACGACTGAATCGTTGATTAACGACTGAGTCGATTCTGACGAGTGTCACACACTTACTTGATTCTTCCCGTTCTACATCTACTGTTGCAGTACTTACCTACATTGTCTTACAACCGGATTATTTCTTAAGTTATTAGTTATTTCTCTCATCATCTCTGGACCATTCAAGCCGGAAAAGGGAGTACGGCAAGGATGTATCCTATCTCCCATTCTCTTTAACATTTATGGAGAATACATCATGCGAAGAGCCCTAGATCGATGGGAGGGAGGAATTACCATAGGAGGCGTTAAAATCAGCAACCTGAGATACGCGGATGACACCACACTCTTTGCGGCATCAGAAAAGGAACTAGCCCAACTTTTTCGCAGACTAGAACTGGAGAGCGGACTGGCTGGACTTAGTATTAACAAGTCAAAGACAAAGGTAATGCTAATCGATAGAACTGGTCAACTCGCTAGAACTGGCGAACTGTCCGATCTGGAGTTTGTGCACGAGTTTGTGTACCTCGGATCTCTGCTCTCTGAAAATGGAGGAAGCGAACATGATATCAGAAGACGAATCCAGATAGCCAAAGGTGCCATGAGCAAATTAATTCGGATTTGGCAAAACCGGAGGATATCAAACACGACGAAAAAGAGACTCGTGCAGACCTTAGTCTTCTCAATCTTCCTCTATGGCTCTGAGGCTTGGACGATCCGAGTGTCAGAGAGGAAGAAGATTGACGCATTTGAGATGTGGTGTTGGCGAAGGATGCTCCGCATACCGTGGACCGCTAAAAGAACAAATGTCTCTATCTTGAAGCAACTTCGAATTAGCACAAGACTGTCGACCATTTGTTACCAAAAGATTCTGGGTTACTTTGGTCACATTGCCCGCCGCCAACCTAGTAATCTGGATAAGCTTATAGTCGTGGGAAAGGTGGAGGGCAAAAGACCGCGCGGCCGATCACCTAGCCGCTGGTCTGACCAGATCAAGTCGCTCACAGGCCTCCCGCTTACTACTGCAATGCGGAAAGCCGAGGACAGGACGGAGTGGAGGGCTATCGTGTCGAGCGTCACGAGGTCACTTCAATGCGGACACGACCTTCAGCAATGAAGAAGACGACCAAGAAGAAGAAGATTAGTTATTTACCAAATCGTTGCAGCTAGGCACTGAGGACAAACCTCTATGGTTTTTTCGGTATTTTTAGACTAAGCTTTTTGTATTGTATTTTGATTTGATAATAAATTTTTAAAAAAAACTATTTAGATAAACTATCCTTAGTTTTCAGTGTTGTACCAAGGTTTTACCAAAGCAGATTGATGGCGATTGGCGAATATTACTGACTTATCAATCCGTCCATATTATAATAGTTATTCCACGATAAATTGATTTTTGACACTTTGACATTTTTTATTTTGACATCATCCCTCGGAATGAAATCATGCTCGTAGATTGATCGTCTAACGAATCGTAGTTTAAAAATTATATATATATATATATAGAGCATTGATGTAGAATTTTATCATTCTATATCTTTATATGGTATAGAGAATACCGAATACAACGAATTTTTAAGATCACCCTGGCACATCAGTGGGCACTATGTTCATAATAAGCAAGTGAAAATAACGAGCAAATAGGAACGTGCCTGCCAAGCGGTTAAGTGTTTGATTCTTATTCTGAGAGGGGGCTGATTAGGGGTATGGATTTAAATATGACCGCCATACTCGTACCAGGTTAACACGCTACTATCTAAGACTACTTCATCATTAACCATCCAGCCGAGAGTACTTAAAATAGAGTTAAGAAAATAATCTTTCCTGCTTGATCGAAAAACCCTCAGAATACTACTAAATTGGTTTACAACGGTATAATTGCTATCGGACCGAGTTTCGCGGACAAGGTCCCTGCATCAACCGGCCAATGACCTGCATGTTTTTATAAGAACCAGTTCATCTGATACTGTAGGCACTGCACTGCACGGATCTTATCACGGAGACAATAATCATAAAGCACGTATCGAAAACTGGGACTGACCCGATCCGCCTTTGTTCACCCGAAACTGGTAATTTAATCCTTTACATAGCTTTTTTATTCCCTTACCTCTATTTTCTATCCTGGGCAGCATACGTCATCAGCTCTTTTTCAGCATTTTTTGGGCTTTCATCACGTCGCGTTTAATAAACGGGTTGTTCTTTTTCCGATTTGATCAAAGTTGGCTTAACCGAGTGCAAAAGAGATTGATCAAAAATCAAAATACTCGCTGAATTTTGAACCTTCCATTTAGAAATTCTTTAAAAAAAAGCTTTATTAGATATCTAAATCAGTAATATCTAAGGTAATAACTCTGATCTTGCTTATATTCATTTAGATTTTAAAAAATTACAGCTAAGTAATTCAAAGATAGATAGCCAATAATAAATTTCTATAAAAACTATATTATGACGCCCATGATTCAAGTTTTTTAAAATCATACACGAAATCTTTAAGTTTTTGGAATAAAGCGTAATAAATCATCAATTTTCAGCGCAATGGCCGTAAAAGGTATCAATCAGACAGACATGCCTTCGCATACTTCTAATATAATAATATTAGTTAGTATGAACAATAAACAACATTTACAGTGGCATTAGAGCAAGCATACACTTGAATGTTTTCAAGTACCATACAGCTCAAGAATACAAATTCGCTTTTCATAAATTCCCAGCTCTAAATCAATGAGGAAAAAAACTAAATTTATGGACACATTGAACCTTAAATGACATTTATGAATGTGGGCATATCAATGACAAGCAGTGTGGCCTATACAGATATAGGTACAGGCACTGCTTACCAAAAAGAAAAGTAAACATTAGAAAATAACGTAACTTTTAAGCGTAAAAATTTGAATCAAAGCAGTGGTTTGTCATGTTTATGGATCTATTTGGATGTAGGAAAGCGAGTGTCTTTTCCGCCGCACTATAATAGGATTATGAGACAACCATTTGCTTCGCTGTCGGTATGTACAGTACAGAACAAATGCGCAACCATCCTCTCCTCTTAGGTCCAGAGCTCGTTTTGCGTGACCCCTATGACTGGTTATGCTAATCGCTTGACCGACCAAACTTGCTATAAGACAGAAGATAAAAAATTAGGTATCTTCTTGAAGTAAGTATTTATTGATTAAGTTATTCTTTGTACAATGCATACAACTTCCACTCATGCGAAATCCGAGAGGTTCGCGTCAAATGGCTGAAGCCTGAAGGCGATTCCATTGTTGCATGGCCTATAGGTACTGTTTACCTTTCTATTGTTTTTTTTGTAGGTACATAATATGACTGTCGCCACACGGTGACGAAGACACCGTTATTGTGACGACACCTCGCATACTAATGCGGTGAGCGAAGAAAGTTGTGTGAATCTAATTTGTAATTGCTTTTATTAATAGAATAAAGTAGAAATCGTATAATAGATTTTATATACTTACACTTAGGTACGGATAACTATCGATAGTGGAAGGGTCAAGTTTTGTTTATTTTTATTTGCTGCGGTACCAATTAATTAACACACCACAAAATTTTTACGTTGCTACGTAATTTCTCCTTCAGTCATTATGTGTATAGAATGGGTAAACCCACCAACGTGAGGCCAGGACCACTCAGATACAGACAAACAGGAACAGTACATTTATTGTGATCCATCTCTGAACTTTATCCGGTATTCATAAACGCAGGTGCTTTACGAAAGATTATTATAATCACCTCTGTAATGTGACATTACAGCAACCATACAACTAAAACGGAACATTGGATCTTCTAGGTTTCAAGTTCGACTTACCAAGGTTTTTTTTATTAGCATTTTCTAGAATATAGAACACACGCGGTCAACACAGACCGCGAAAATTGCAAAGCCTTGAAAATTGTGGATTTCTCAAGCCTGTTATTAATTCTTCTTAATCTCTGAAAGTTACCATATAAAAATAATACTTCATTAATCAATAATTCATCTTGATCATCATTTTACCCAAGGACGTAAAAGGTACCCAAGCTTACGCAAGGTCTTTTAAAAGCTATATGTTACCTACGTACAAGGACGTACAAGGTCTTCCCAACCATGCCTATAGAACTTATATACTATACCATACATTATTTTCATCTTTGCAGATATTTTCGGAGGTCGGTGCTCGAAACAAGACCCCAACGTTGACGCGTGCTTGCTGAAGAGCTTCAATAACCTTATCAACCATCTAAAGGAAGGAGACCCAGAACTGGGCATTGAACAGGTATTTTTTTATTTCTGCCAATAATATGCATGCAATTAATAATGCACAAAGATTTGGAAGATCTTTTATTCATGTCTTATGTCATTTTTTCTTCACCTGATCGAATCGATGCTGCATTTTAAATTCCAAGACGGAAACCTACCGCTTTTTTATGGGTAGTAAAACTGACTAGTAACACGGTCAAATTTTCCCGTCAAACCAGAATGCTACTTTTCATACACGAGTATCAAATCTGAGGATAAAACCTGGGAGTAGATTGTGTGTTAGGTATCACTTATCACTTGCTTTATCGATAAAATAAATAGTGAGGAAACCTGCGTAAGAGTTTTGACACACTTGTTTGTATAATATACAAACAAGTGTAGATATTATCTACACTTGGCCAGCGTGGGAGACTGGGCAAAACTCTTCGCATTAATTCCTACCCGGGCAGTTAGCTGGGGATGGGTTGAAAATTGAGACGATGATGACGAATTTGTATCACTTGCCTGCTCAAAAAAATTATAATCTCTTTACAGACGGATAATTCAATCCTAATCGACGAGCTATCAATTGCGCTGGGCGGTGGTCCCGACGGCTACAAGGCGACTTTCAAAGACATCAACGCGGCCGGCGTGGATGAAGTCTCCATCACCAACGTCAGGTAACAGCAAACACAGTTCCAAAATTCCGTATACAATATCCCTATATGTATCCCTAAACAATATCCCAATAGCCTATATGTAGGCCAACTTTTGACTTTTATGATAGGTCTAGAATCTAAATTCTACCACCGGCTTGGACTTCAGATTATTGAGAAGAAATGAAAGAGATCGGTCTTCGTTGAGGTTTCAGATTCAGATTTATTTATTTGTGAATACAGTTGAGGTTTACATAGATGTTAGTTTTACTTAAAGGTATCATGTAGGTATTCTACCACAGTGTGGTGTAGAAATATATTAACTTGTTATTTACAATTAATAAGTATTATTGTTAAGTATAATTCTTATAATAATATTATTATTCTTATTAAGTAACGTATATTATTAAAACACCGGCTTAGGTATATTATGTAAACTTGTGACACAAACATAATATAAGAACTTTATATCACCTAACTTTATAATAGTACTAAGAAACCATCATAAAATTATTGTTAAGTTATTGATTTTTGAGAAAAAACCTAAGCACCTAAATCTTAGAGCATCAGAGGTGACATTCACGCGGTTAAAAATTAGCGTGTCAGTAAAGAGGTGCAAATTGATGTAGATAAATTTATTGTTATTGCCTTTGTAAAGCACACTTAGAGCTTTTTTGTTCAATTATTTTGTTCGTTTTCCCATATAATACATATGTACGAGCATCTATTGAACATTAACAACAGAAAAAATACTGTGTGAGAAACTCAAAAAACAAAAGCTCGAAGTTTTGAATAGACATAATGCACGACGACGACTAGGACTTAACTAGAAGCTGTAACACAAAGACTAATGCTAATGAAGGTCACTACCTTCAAATTATTTTTTGTACTTGGTACATAATATTTCAATACGATCTCGCATCTCCAGGCTCGACGTAGTCTACATTGCGTGCATTAAAACGTCCCCTTTCAAAATTGTTAAGTTAACATTAGTTGCATAGGGCCGATGTCACTGTGGTATGTCAGATTTATGTATGTTCAGACTCCAGGCCGGTCTCATGATTTCTTTCGAATAGATGTTCGCTGCTTACTCAACAACAACAACAAGCAATACTCTTGCAAGGATCACCTCAAACTTAAGCTTATGAGTTTGTGTACAGCCGACGTAGTAACTACTCTACGATAACATATTCTGTAATACTGACTGCGACTCCTAAGTCCTAGTGATTCCATTGAGACCGTCCGTCCATCCATTTGGGGCCTTCCAGCCTGTGATTCCAACACTGGTTTTACACTGTGAATTCGCCAGTACAGCATCGTAGAGCTTCAACTCGGCTAAATTCAATCAGCGACAAAACTATATTCAGAAATTTATTTTATCTATGGCCCATATAGCCACTTTAACTTCGCAAGGCTCAGAAGGACTGGAACCCTGTTAGCCCCGTAAAGCCAGTTAATAAAGTAAAAATGAATTAACTTCGCAACTCAACGCACAATGAGCTTCGGTCATCTGCAGATCTACGGACCATTTTATACTTTTATTAAAGCAAAGTGATGTCTCTTAGTCTTAGGTCAAATACAGACAAAGAAAATATGTACTTACATAGTTAATTTATTCTTGTCACGTCGTACGTGACTCCGCACAGGTGGCGGGACTGTTGACCGCATGCCTCATCGGTTCCTGATTATGATTAAAATCATTAAAAGTATTATTATTTTCTGTGGTCATCCAATAATAACGTCAGCTAATTCCTATAGGTAATGTAGTGGTAAAACCATAATATGCGGTTAGGTCTTTGGCCTTCGTATGAATCAATTCCTATAACCATATTTATTTACTTTTGATAACTGTGCATCATGTAGATTGTATGTTTTTGGTTAAATAAATAAATAAATATTAAGAGAACTTTTTACTCGTATAGTAGGTATAAATCGATCCAGGAATCTCAATGTTAGTGTTCGTACGTCCTTACTTACTTAAATTCTTAAACACACAGTGGCGTGCAGTCCATAGAGGTAAATAAGCACTGCCTACCCCAGTGTATCCAAGAGATTTTTATAATTAAAAACATTTTATTCGTGAAAAATATAAGTACAAAATCCTAAAAAGCGTCATACTAAAGTAGGTTAAGTAATTAACTAATTAACATTTTAATTCAGTAATTCATAAGTACGCACGAATATTTGAAATATCTAATGTATAATTTACGCCAACGGTCACGTACTCGTACTAAGCTCTTAGAAGAATATTGAACGCCATCAGTTGCGTAACTCGTACTAAGCCCTGTAAAGTATCGGCCCGCTAAACGATAAGCAGCGGTCGCCGATGCTTTTTTTGCGACTTCACACATACGTATTTCGATACACAGATGCATTTCCAAACCTTACAAAGTGAAGGTGTGTGAAGTAATTTGCATGTGTGAGTCTATATCATCATAGTGTAACAGTGACTGCAGAAAAGCACAGCTTCCTTTGCAGTCGTTATAAAATTAGCCAATCAATCAAGCTTTGAGAAAAAATATTAGCCAATGGGGCTCTTAGAACGTTATTCTTTAGTCTATGCAGTGAATGTTAATGTCAAATGCAACAAATGTCAATTGTCATCACTCAGAATGGGGCTTGTCACTTGTCAGTTGAATGTTTATTTTTCGGGTAAACATTATTTACGAATTACGATATTCTGAGTTAATAAAAATTAAATAAATCGTAAATATAACTTTAGAAAATTAGTTTTGTGCTAGTGTTTGTATAAACCATTTGATTTGAAATGGGAGTGGACGTTATTATGCACCTAGTTAATATAAAAATGTGCAATGACAAATAGAATACTTGTAGTGTTTGTTTATAAACAGGATAAATTGTTATTCGTTGTTAATGCAGTAGAAGAAAGGTCATATTATTGACAAAATCAGAATTTATTCGAAAACATATAAAACGGTGATACTTAAAAGTTCCAGGCGTTTTTTACAAAGTTCTTGTTTGCAAAACTATTTCTTCAATGTAAGTACCTACCTAATCATGATAACTGATTCAAAGCTAATATTATCACATAGTAACATAGATTTAGGAGTTAAATAAATAATTTAAATTTTCTTTTACCTACCTACAGAATTTTACGCTGGTTCAGGAATTAGTGCTTACTGCTTACCCTGTTGAAAAAAGCTGTGCACGCCACTGTAAACACAAAGTAGGTATACTCAGATAGGTATAAGTATTCGAGCAGGTTGGTCCAGAAACATTTAAAACTAGCTGATGCCAGACCGTCGTCGTGGATTGAGGTTTTTTGGTTCCCGCAGGAACTCCTTAATTTTCCGGGATAAAAAGTAGCCTATTTGCCTATTCCAGACTATATCTATCTCTGTGCCTTTCATCCAGATCCGTTCAGCCGTTCTGGCGTGATTGAGTAACAAACATCCATAAATCCATCCAAACTTTCGCATTTATAATATTAGCACAGATTACTGAAGCCACTTCACCGACCTATGGAAGACCAAATCCATTCTTTTAGACTAGGTTTAGTCTTGCCTCTTTAGGTCTTGCTTATCACTCCTTAAACTGATTTACTTAGTGATACTGTCACTTCTTCAAAAGTTTGTTCCAGGGTGAAAAGAAAAGGTTTTTTTTTAATATTGTGAGATAGGCTTACCCTTCACGTCAATAATGCTTAGTGCAGAGCAATGATGAGGTTGGACTTGGAACCCGTTATCCAAAAGTCACTGAAACACAATTTTGTCTTTATAGCAAGTACCATTTAATTTTACTGAAATAGTTATCATTTTCTGTATTTCTACTTTTCCAGATCCGACCTGGACACGTACCAGTTCCAGGTGACGCTGTCCATCCCCCACATCAGCGCGACGGCGCGCTACCGCTCCTCTGGGATTCTTCTGTTGGTGCGCGCTTCTGGTGGAGGCGACTACTGGGGCGAATACGGTGAGAACCTGTCAAATTGACGACCTACCTGGCGCAGTATTTTTTTTTTTTTTTTATTTTTATTATTTAGGGTTCGATTCCCGTCAGGGCTGGGCAGGCAGCATAAATGGCTGTATCTTGTAATATTTCATTGCGTTGGCTTAGAAGTTTGATTTTTTCACAGCTCCAAGGGACAGTAGACCTGAGTATTTAATATGAATTTTAGCTTGATAACTCCATGCGTTCCTGAGAAAAAGGGCCTTGACAGACAGACGGACGGACAACAAAGTGATCCTATAAGGGTTCCGTTTTTTCCTTTTGAGGTACGGAACCCTAAAAAATACCTAGAAGTACTTACTTGTACAACTATGGGTGCATAGTTGTATTATAGTGCTTTTTAATAGATAGGTCATACATGCCACACAATGCCACTTTATTTATCACTCGCATTCGGATGGTCGGAACTTCGACCCCCGGACTTTTTAACCTCTACCTTTTAAGAAATTAAATATCACTTAGAAATCTTGAGGAAACCTGCATGCCCGAGAGTTCTTCATTACGTTCTCTAGTCTCGAGGATGTGTGAAGTGAAGTCTACCAATTCGCACTTGGCCAGCGTGGTGAACTATGGCTAAATCGGTCTCATTCTGAAATGCGTTGAGATTATTAATAAATAAAATTTTATTTCAAAACCATTATGGAAATTATGTTTATTGTTAGTTATCTGGTTCCCTGTCGAATTTTTATTATTTTTTACTTATTCTGACATTCTGAAATTTTGCTTTTAATAATGTACCTACTTTTTTTAACGTCATACTGTTTTAGTGTTTTGTTAACGAAGGGTTTGTAAAATTGTCTGAAAAAAAAAAATTATTTACTCCAAGGTGTGCGCAAACTGATTCAATCGATACTTATTCCGCAGACCATGTGAAAGCGAAGGTGTACTTCCGCGGCGAGCCGTACTCGCGCGCCGGCCAGACGTTCCTGCAGCTCAAGCAGCTCAAGCTGGACTTCTCCGTCAGGGACATCAAGATGGGCGTCGAGAACCTGGAGAACAGCAACTCCGTGCTACGTACGTTCACAATTTTGTTTTTATTGGCTTATGCTTGACCACAATCATGCTTAGTGCAAAGCAGTGATGAGGTCTAGGTTGGAACGCGCTTGCCTAGAAGATGCCTATTCACTCTTGCCTTGAAGGTACTTAAGTTATAAGTGGCAGGAAACACGTGCGCTGGGAGAGTGTTCCACACCCTAGCGGTTCGTATCGGAAACGTCGAGCGTCACTAATTACATTTTACTGGCTTTTTTGCAGACGTCAGAAGAGATATCTTAATAAAATGCTGAGTTAAAGTACATTCCAGCTCATGGTATATTCTAGCACTATATGTACACACTAGCCACCTAGTGAACGACATCAAGTCGGTCGCAGGGAGGCGCTGGTTCCAGCCCCCCTACATTCTAACTCAGTGGCTATCAAAAAATTAGAGCCACTGACATATATTTTTTATCCATTTTATTTTTATTTACACAGTAAACCTTCAATGAATAAAAATATATGCATACATTTATTTTATTTACTACTCAGTGGCTTTCATTTTCTCAATGAGTTAAATGAGTTAAAGAGAATAAGGCTGCAGGCCGCGCAATACTGCGGCGTTTGGAAGTTATAGCCAGCAGTGGACGTTTATTGGTTGGTGTCGACGGTATCGGCCGCTATATAAAACAAAGTCGGGTTTGTTCAAATACTTATAACTCTAGAACGGCTGGACCGGTTTTCATGGTTTTTAAAATAAAAGATAAAATATTTCCCCTTGATTTTCCCATACAAAATTTTCATTGGTTTTTGTAAAGGGATTTTTGGCATGGGTCTAGTTGAGGACCTGGAGAGTGACATACTTAGGCTACTTATTATCCCGGAAAATTAAGGAATTCCCACGGGAATCTAAAAAACTTAAACCACGCGGACGAAGTCGCGGGCGTCAGATTTGAAAGGAAAGACTCCCAATTAGTGAGTACTGCGTGATTGATTTGAATGCTAACGTTCTATTCACAAGAACGTCAAATCTAAAAACTTTCAAATTTCCCAGTTCAATTCCTTCATATTGCTGGTGTAGGTTAACGCATTCATTCTTACCTCCAGACATCAATCCTTTCTCTGTGCCAGACGCCCACAGACACGTACAGACACGCACCGGCACAGACAAAACATTCTAACCGAGAATGTCTGCGGGTGCTGGTCCGTGTCTGTGCGGTTACGCTACGCTTTCGTTCGCTAGATGTGAATACGTTTATAGATGATGTATGGATTAATATTTTTACGTCTGTGCTGGTAATGTCTGCTACCCTACGGTGTCTGTAAATGTGAATGGAGCTAAAATATTATACCTAGCAGTATTTTTCTACTAACTTCTTTTGACTTCCAGAAGCAGCACTGAACCTGTTCATTAACACAAACGCGCAAGAACTCCTCAAGGAGATGAAGCCCCAACTGAAGCGAGACCTCGCAGCCAAGATGTCCAGATTCCTGGACAGAATCCTCTACAAGGTCCCCTACGACGACTGGATTGTGGACTAAAACCTACTTTTCATAATATTTCTAAATATTTATTAAATACAAATTAAAAATGTAGATAGTAATTACCTACTACATTTTGTTCTGATGAGATGACGGGGATAGGTATAGATATCCAAAAACCATGCTACAGGAAAAATGAAAAGCATTGTAAGTACTTACTTACAACGAACATAAGTAGAAGTAAAGAATAGAAATTTTCTGCATATTTTTTAAATATAAAACTTTATTTATTTATTTAAGACTAGTTTTCTGAGATTTATAATCTAAAAAATCTTCATCCACTATTATTTTAATTGATAAGAAATAAGGTGCAGTGATTAGATAATATTTTAAGTGTAAGAAAATAAAGAGATCTTGGAAGCGGCTTGTTTTATTTATCCACAGAAGTTTATGCAATGATTTAAAAACAAGATAATGTTAGGTCCCTCTTGTGGCCACTGCACGGGTCTGTCCATCATACTTTCTTTTCAAAATATATCATCTTATTAGTGTGTATCTTTTTATACCACAAATTGTATCTAAGAACTAGAAATCAAGAGCATATTAAAAATCATTGTATCAAGTTTGGAATATATGTACCTATAGGATATTAATATTCTATAGGTGCTTACTGCTGCTGCTTACTGCTGTCCAATTTAATTTTGTAAGTATAATAAATGTCTATAAAAATTAAATTGGACAGCAATAAGTGACATGCATAGATTTAAAGGCTCGCGCGCGGTGAAGCACGCGAACTTTTAAATCTATGGTGACATGCAACTACAATCAGATTATATTAGCCTCTCAGATTAATTTGATGAGCAGCGATCAAAATAGCAAATTAATTAATGACCGAATGAAATGATTGAATGAATTCACGGCCACTACCACCCGATCACGATAAACTACGATCAGTCGACGCGTCGTACCTAAATATAAATAAATAGTTCAACGAAAAATTTTGCTTATATTATTAATGCGAAAGTTTGGATGTTTAAATGTTTGAAAGTTCGTACTTATAGGTATTTGAATGTTGGTAACTCGTTCACTCAACAATGATCAGTACCGATTACCGATTATTCGATACCGAGACTCATTGTACCGATTTTAAATATATTATTCGATATAAGCAGGCGTTACATGGCGTAATATCATAATCAAGGAACACCACACCGCACAAATCTTCCAAATTATTTACAAATCTTCAGACGCACATATTTATAGTGGCTGACAGTAATTCAGAGGACAATGTAAATTTTTAGAGGCGAATAATTCTAGAATATGCTAATAGAAGTCTGTTTAAATAGTTATCAATAGCGCACATGCAGTTGAAAGCTATTGCCTACCCCCTTATGGCAACAAAATATGATACTTCATTCAAAAATGGCATCTCTAACTACCAACCTCCGAATTTAATTGATCACGCATTTGCACACAATAAACAGATGAGTAGCTTAGTCTACCTACTGGTAAATCTTATAGAATATATCTACTAGTAAATTAATGACTATGTGACAAATTCATAGCAGTTTTTTGCACGCATCATTTCTGAAAATCCTTTCTTTTTTGGAAAACTGGAGAAATGAGAATCTTCATGCAAATTTCTATATTGGTAAATGTGTCCATTCAGCCAGTTTATCATACTAATATTATAATGCGAAAGTGTGTTTGTTTGTTGGATAATTGGTTTGTTGGTTTGTCCTTCAATCACGCTGCAACAGAGCAACGCGTCGATGTGATTTTTGACATGGGTATCTATTTTATCCCAGAAAATTAAGGATCCCGTGGGAATCTAAAAACTTAAACCACGCGGTCGAAGTGGCGGGCATCAGCTAGTTATTAATATTTTATTTCGATGGTGAATAATTTGAATTATACCTAAGTATATAGTGAATGGTAATCCAAAGCCTAATTCTTGGCAACACAGAAAATATAATAAATCAGATTCCCGGTTACGTGCTTGGCCATCCCATCGCAGCCACACATATTTTTGATTTTAGATTTGTATAGTAATTTGCTAGGTAGCTATTTAAAGTTGTATTGTAAAGTTTTCAATACGATTGTTAGATTCTTTTTATTATTTGCGGTGTAGTTCTGAGGGTGTGTCTTTAATTTGGCTTCAGCTACCCTACGATTTAAAAGATCTATCGTGACTTCCCATTTCCATCATTACTCACCTCGACATATAAGTCTACCATATTATGCCGAGAGAATTATGTAAACCTATACTCGTATGCGTAGAGCGTAAGAGCACAGATCAAATAATAGGTAAGTAGAGCCTGAATCGTACAGTTCGAATTTTCCTTAGTCTGTTTACTGACTAACAGGCTAAAAAGTCCGCGTTATTCACTCGTTTATATTATGGAGCTGCACGCACTAGCGAGAAAGGTCAAAACCTCACTCGCGCAGGCGTTTAATCCTGCCCGGTCCCTGGTGTAGCTTCTGCTAACAGTTTTTGCTCTTAGCAGAATACGTGGGTGATACGACCGACTATAAATCACCGTTTGGAAACCACCAATCGAAAGTATTGTGTTTTGAAACATCAAACAGGTACCTGTATCAAAAGATTACATTCGTCATTCATTAACTATCTTACGAGATTTAGTCGAAGAGCTGGCGTAGTTTCGCAAGCAGACCTACTTGGTGGGGACTTGCCTACTCGTACGCATAACACCACAATTCCGTCGACGGCCACACGAAGACATTCAAAATAGTCTTACAGTCTCTTACAAAGTTTGCGAATGCTTAGACGAAACTTAATATTTGCAAGAAAATAATCGAAAACATAGTCGAACTTTATTAATTTTTAAACCCTTTTTCAGTTCAGACCTCTAGGTCGGAAAGATTACGAGTCAAGCATTTTATTGGAAAAAAGTGTCAAATCGTAATTAAAGATGCATCTCATTAGGCACCTAATTAGTGTATGTGCAATAGTGTTGTGTTATTTACAATTGTCGAGCTCCGAGAAAGAGGCGGTGGAAATTCGTGAGTAAATTAAATATCATATTCTGTTAAAATAGTACATTATGATCTTAGGGCGAAAACACACTAGGGAACAGACAGGACAACTCCACATCTGTCACTTTTATTTTTGGAGCGCCCACACTACTCAGCAGGACAAAACGTCGTGCCCCTGCGATGTGACGATACTTATATTAATTTTGATGGGAACCATATTCTGAATCCTGCTACTGTACCTTTCATAAATGTGTTTACATAAGTATCTAGCTACTTACCTGAAAAAGGGTACACACCTTATTAGAGCTTTTGCCTGGTGGAAGGCTTCGGCCGTGGTTAGTTACCACCCTACCGGCAAAGACGTGCCGCCAAGCGATTTAGCGTTCCGGTAGGTACGATGTCGTGTAGAAACCGAACAAGGGTATGGGTTTAACATAACTGCCATGATCCTAACAGGTTAGCCCACTACCATCTTAAACTGCATCATCACTTACCATCAGGTGAGATCGCAGTCAAGGGCTAACTTGTGGTGGATAAAAAAATGTACCTAATAGGTAAGTATTTGAAAAGTATTGTAAATAGTTAAATATAATCTAAGCTTTAAGCTGACCTAAAAAAGGAGAGTGTTGGAACTTAGAGAATTTATTTAACCCATGGCCAGCCAGGCTTAGGGTCGCCACTCGCCAGGCCCAGTAAATAAAAATCCGGACTCAACGTTCAAATACTCAGGTTGATAATTCTGCCTTTAAAGCTGGACATATTATTTTATTTTGTGCCTGAAATGTTTTCATAACATAAACACATTTTTTATAATAAAAACACTTGGTTTCGTATCTTAATTGCTCAAGTATTAGGTAAGTACCTACAATTTTTTTTTTGATATGCCAACAAATACTGTACAAACAATTAATAATGTTAAAATGATACAAGTTCTAACACAATACTTAATTAAAGGCATATACTGGCAAATACATCGGCTTTATTACAAATTAACTATTTAAAACTAACATATCAATATAAAAGCTGTCCTTTGCGTGAAACGCATTATACTTTCGAGCATCTAAGCGATAAAATATGCCTAAAAAAGCATGCAAACATGCTAAAGCTGGATACCTGGCAACCCTAGCCTCGACATTCTTTTGGTTTCCTTATTATAAACGAAATAAAATTACTAAGTTAAAAATAAATCCTATTATCATAAGTACTTCCTGCCTACTAATATTAATTATTTTAATGTGAATGTTTGGATGTTTGGTATTTCTTCACTTCACAATGACAAAGAAACGAAGACAGTTTATAACCATTTTATCCCTGAAAATTATCTAAAGAGTTCCCGTGGGAATCATAAATCGTTAACTTGGGCATCGTCTGGGACCTTTTACGTAGTTAAAAATAAATAAACATCGTAAATAATATTAGGGTCTTAATGGCCCAATTTCTATACAGTTCTACGACTTTTAGGATAGTTTTAACTGTTGAAACCTTGCTTCACCTTGTCAAATGTTCACCTTATCAAGCGTCGGATGTGGGTCAGTAACTCAGTAGTATCAATGCGCGCGACTCTTACATAAGCTGCATTCTAGTTGACGTTGAAAGATCCAAATATCAACAGGTAGCTTTATGGCAAAGAAGGACATTTTGTAACAATCGACTTCTGCAACATAACATAATAATTAGGGCGAAAACACACTATGGCCAGGATGGAACAAAGTTATTCCGAACAACAGTCAAATAAAACAAAAGTCAATAAATTTACTTACAACATGGAATTGTAAACGTACGTACACATATTTACTTAGATGACATAGGTACTATTTATGTCTACTTTATAATTTTATAACTGATAAGTTTGTTTGCGCTTACTGCTTTGATCAAAGAGAATAATAAAGTGGTAAGTATAAATAGTTTTGATTATTGTGCCTATTTTAAGCCAATATAAAGCTTAATTAGTAATTACTAAAGTAGGTAGGTACAACCAAGTTTCTGAACAAAAATTCTCAACGTAATGAAGTAAGTATACCTAGTCTAAAATTAGCACCATCATACATGGCTCATTTACTTTTTTTTTTTTTTTTTATCCACTACATGCTAGCCCTTGACTGCGATCTCACCTGATGGTAAGTGATGATGCAGTCTAAGATGGTAGCGGGCTAACCTGTTAGGGGCATGGCAGTTATATTAAACCCATACCCCTTCGGTTTCTACACGGCATCATACCGGAACGCTAAATCGCTTGGCGGCACTTCTTTGCCGGTAGGGTGGTAACTAGCCACGGCCGAAGCCTCCCACCAGGCCAGACCAGGGAAAATTCAGAAATTATAAATTTCCAAATTGACCCTGCCGGGGATCGAGCCCGGGACCTCCGCACGTTAAGGCAACAGCGCTACAGACTGCGCCACGGAGGTCGTCAAAAACCTTACCGATTAGCAAAAGTGGTAATTTACTTACTTAAATAATTTTTGAGTTACGAAACTACTTTAATGGTTTTATTTTATTACCGAACCGCGGTGGTAGAGTCCTGACACATCATAAGTAGGTAGCACAAGTTGTTCTACATGAAATAAACATTTCATTTCATTAACTTATTACAAAAACGTACGGCGCCGATTAAAACCCGACGGCGATGTGACGGTCGTGGTGTGTAACTTATTTATTTCATGTAGGACAACTTGTGACACTTATGATACTTCAAGACTCTATCACCGGTTCGGAAAAACTGATTCTACTGAGAAGAGCCGGCAAGAAACTCAGCAGTTGCTCTTTTCTTAAAGAGGAAAAAGGTTACATACAATAAGTAACAATACAACACATAGGTACATTACATTACAAGTATTACACTGACTTGTGGGTCACTGGATGCGAGCCCGGTTTCTTCCATGCAACTTTGTCATTCAGAAAATCATCGATAGTGTAATAACCTCGACTTAACAAATGCTGTTTAACACAGTCTTTAAATTTATGTAATGGCAAATCTAGAAATCTTTGGATACCATGTATAAAAAAGCGTACACTCGTCCCCACAAAGGATTTCTGCACCTTGCGCACACGATATGACGCTGTTACAAGCTTATGGCGGTTTTATACCTACCTACTTATGTATTATACCTACCTCTATGGTGTGTTGTATGGTAATATCGAGCATTGTTTTTTTTTTTGTAAGAAATAAGAACTTAGCCAGAAATTCAAAGTAGAAAATAGATGCGAAGTAAGTATAGGAATAGGTGGCATCATACTATTTTGTACATAATAATATAGGTAGGCTTAGACGTAGGCTTAAGCCACACTATTGATCATTAGTTACATAAGAGATTTCCTTATGTTAAGGAGATAAAACCATATTTATAATTTTCCGCATCGAACTCTACTGATCTCTACCATTATGCACAATATATTAGGTATCATTATGCACAATATATTAGGTATACTTTCCCATGATTGTTAAATTAATAAAAAAAATAGGTTGCTGCATGAGAACAGAGTCAATAATTAGCAATAATATAGTGGCAATTTTTTTGTTAGTGAATCACATGATAACGCCAATTAGAGCTTAACTGCTTTTTGTTTTCGATGTGCACAAAATAATTTATATCACATTAAATAAAGGTCACATTGTTAGGTACTAATTTGTTCATAATACATGGCTATTGTCTTTAAGTGTTTATTTATCCACTACGAGTTAGTCCTTGACTGCGATCTCACCTGGTGGTAAATGATACAGCCAAAGATGGTAGCGGGTTAACCTGTTAGGGTTAGCAGTTATATCATATTAAACCCACCCCTAATCGGTTTCTACACGGCAGCGTACTGAAACGATAAATCGCTTGGCGGCGCGTCTTTGCCAGCCGGGTGGTAACCAGCCACGACCGAAGCCCCCCGCCAGGCCAGACCAGAGGAAATTAAGAAATCAAATATAAATATTATAAATGCGAAAGTTTGGATGGATGTATGGATGTATGGATGGATGTTTGTTACCTACTCAATAACGCCCGAACGGCTGAACGGATCTAGAAGAAATTTGGCACAGAGATAGATTATTATAGTCTGGAATAACACATAGGCTACTTTTATCCCGGAAAACTAACGAGTTCCCGCGGGCCTTAATCCATGCGGACGTAGTCGCGGGCATCAGCTAGTTACGTATGAATTAGTTAGGGACCTCTTGCTTGTCAGCAGCGTTCGCCACGCCAGAGAGGTCGTCAAAAATTTAATTAATGGAAAAGTGAAGGAAGAGCGAAATCTTGCGGCTATTGAGCAATAAGCATAATATCATGTATGCACCACTGACCTCTACTTGTTTTAATAGAGGTCAGTGGCATGCACTTACCGGAAATGTATTGTAGCAACACCGTGTTCATAATACTCGTACCATATATTATTCTGTGCTCGTACTAATACAATCATTAAAATTTTAAGATTACAAGTTAACGAGCTTAATCTCGTAACGTAACGGTTTGAATATTTGTTACGGCTTATACCTAGTCACATTTTACTTAATTCGTTACAAAACAACACATTAGATTCCATTGATCCTTTCACATTTCACATGGATGCTTGAGGTGCTTGAGGTGAAGATCAAAAATGTGGATTGCTCTTTTACCCAGATTGGTTCTCGTCGATGTCAGATTAGAAATGAAATCGTTTAAAAGTTTAAATCTATCTTAATCCACACAAATACTACTTATGATAAATCTACACTAATGGTTACTAATATTATAAATGCAAAAGTGTGTTTGCCTGTCTGTCTGCTACGCTTTAACGGGCCATCTTTTTATCAAGTAGTTTTATTCCGGAAAATTGAGGAATTTCCGAGGAAATAAAAATATATACTTAATCCACGCGGGCGAATTCGCAGACATCATTTACTTATAAGTACCTACATGTTATGTAGGTATTAATTTGGATATTTACCTAAGTACTCTACGCATTGATGAAGAATTTTAATTCAATTTCAATGACTCTACGACATAAATATGTAGGTATGAATGTCACCGTAAAATTGTAAAAAACCGTTAGATTGTAATCGAGCGCTTTTTATCTCGATAGAATTTAAACTGTCGACAGATTGTGAACCGTTCATTTTTCAATTGTAGACTACCGTTAGATAATAATCTACACAATTTTACGGTGACATGTATAAAAATGTAGAAGAAGATTTGTAGGTAACCTAACCTACCATAAGCGTAAGTAACTATACCTTTTCTTTATTTTTTCAGAAAAGCTGTTTTCCAAATGTAAAATGAAATCGCCCGACTTCGATGCGTGTATGAAGCGAGCGTTGAACAAACTTCGGCCATATTTCAAAAGAGGTAAGTAAACAAGTTATTAGCCAAGCTTTACCGAACGTGAAGCAACTTTCGATACAGCTACACTAAAAAGCTAGGTATCGAAATTTTAATAAACCAGTCATTTTTGTACTGCAATCGATCAACGATCTCTATGGAACCCAATCCAGAAGCTAAATAAAAATAAGTTTATCTCTTTCTTCTAAATGTGTTGTTCTAGACATCTCTGTGCCAAATTTCATCCAGATCCGTTCAGCTGTTCTGGCGTGATTGAGTAACAAACATCGGGCCATCCATCCAAACTTTCGCATTTATAATATTATTAGGTATGTACATAATATTATAAATGCGAATGTATGTATAATTTATGTAGCGAAGAGTCGCGACTCGCGTCAACTCCGCGCGCGCGCGTTACCTCGTGTAGGTAATACTTATTACTCTTTTTTTTTTTTACTCTTTACGAATACCGCGCCACACGAATAAACAAACTTCATGACAAACGAACGAACAAACGAACGAACAAACGTCTCCGCCAGTTCTATCATTCTATAATTTATAAAGTTTATACAAAGACTGGCGGAGACTATAAATCACGCCCTATGTAACTAACCAACGCATCTTCTCTATTATTTTGTTCTTTATTGCTCGACATTTTATTAGCGTGCGAAAAATCGTAATAAGGTTGGTAGAGGATGCTTCTCCCAAATGTGGTAAAAAGCATGTCCCAAGCTGGAGAACGTAGGTTAAAACTAACTCTGGCTTATGTAATTTTTTTTGTAGACACTAGACAGTGTCCTCTATACCCTCCATCAAGAAAAAGAACATAAAAGAGGAGAGATCCATTTAAAAAAAAAAATTAAACCTCCAATTTCTAACCACCATGACTGTCCCACTGCTCATGTCGCAAGTAACAAACCTATTTATTTAAATTATATAGTGGATTAAAAATTCTCAAAAAAATATATTTCAATAATGAATAATTGATGTTTAAAATAACAACAGCAGCGAGAGATTAAGTCATTGAATAATTTTTTTACTAGTGACTAAAGTCTGTCCCACGACTTTTTAATCATTCATGTGATCTAATGCAAACACTATCGTATCTACCCACATATCCATACAATCCGCATCGTCGTCGCGTCTTACGTACAAAATCAGTAGCCTTGAGCAATTCTTGCCAAGCGGAGGTGTGTTCTTCGGCGGGTTACAACAATATTTCGCATTCTCCAACGGAAATTTCACTTTGTCAACTTTAACCTCTCATTCATAGAACTCTCACCATACCGTAAGTAGTTACCACCTTTACACATTTGTATTTTTTAAATATTTTAAGTATGTTTTACTCTCTAAAAAAGCTCATTAAAAAAAAATACTATGTTTACTTATCAAGTAAAAATTTAAATACTAACCAATTCTAATTACCATGATTCTAATTACCATTATTACCATGACCATTTTGCGTACATGGTAATTAGGCATTGGCTAGGTAATTAGATAAGTGCCTTAATGTATGGGAACTTCTAGGATTTGACGACTTTCCTGGCGCTGTGATGAATGCTTCGGTCTCAAAAACGGGTGATCCTGGGTTCGATTCCCGGCAGAGGAAAATCTGGCGTTTTGTAATCTTTAAAATGGTCTCCGGCTTGTTACCACCCACCACTCTACCGGAAAAAACGTACCATATGATAAATCACGTAATCAAATGCGTTCCGTTACAATGCAGCTTAGAAACTGATTAGCGATTTAAGTTTAATACTGCCCCCTTAAGTTTAAGCCTGTTGACGATTTGGCTAGAGATGCCAGAGCTAAATTGACCCGACACTATACCGAAGATATCCCGGACGTCAGCCTTTACGAGATTAGTATGGCTCTCAAGCAACTTAAGAACAACAAGGCACAAGGTGAGGACGGAATCACAGCAGAACTCCTGAAAGCGGGTGGAAAACCGATACTTAAGGTCCTTCAATTATTGTTCAATTCCGTCATTCACGAGGGCATAACGCCACAGGCATGACACAGGAGGGTGGTGGTTCTGTTCTTCAAAAAGGGTGACAATACCTTGCTGAAGAATTATAGACCCATCTCGCTGCTGAGCCATATCTATAAGTTGTTCTCGAGAGTCATTACGAATCGCTCGCTCGAAGGTTCGACGACTTCCAGCCTCCCGAACAAGCCGGATTCCGAAAAGGCTTTAGTACCATAGACCATATTCACACGCTGCGGCAGATTATACAGAAGACGGAAGAGTATAACCGGCCACTATGCTTAGCGTTTGTGGACTATGAGAAAGCCTTCGATTCGGTGGAAGCTTGGGCTGTATTAAGGTCGCTGCAGAGACGCCGGATAGACTACCGGTATATCCAAGTGCTGAAGTGTTTGTACGCAAACGCCACAATGTCAGTTCGTATACAGAACCAGACTACGAGGCCAATCCAACTGCAGCGGGGAGTGCGACAGGGGGATGTAATCTCCCCGAAGCTCTTCACCGCCGCGTTGGAAGACGTCTTTAAGCTTCTGGATTGGAACGGATTTGGCATTAACGTCAATGGCGAGTACATCACTCACCTTCGGTTTGCCGATGATATAGTCATCATGGCAGAGACTCTGGGAGACCTTAATACAATGCTCAATGACATCAGTAGAGTTTCACAACAGGTGGGCCTTAAAATGAACTTGAGTAAGACGTAAATCATGTCTAATGCTCATGTTCCGCTCCACCCAGTAATCGTTGAGAGTTCTGCACTCAAAATTGTAGACGAGTATATATGGGACTGGGACATACGGTCCAGTTAGGTAGGTCCAATTTCAAGAAAGAGGTGGGCCGCCGAATCCACCTCGGTTGGGCAGCGTTCGGGAAGCTGCGAAATATTTTCTCGTCCAAGATTCCTCAGTGCCTGAAGACCAAAGTCTTCGAACAGTGCGTGTTGCCAGTGATGATCTATGGATGCGACCTCATAAGAAATAACTATGGGCCTCATAAGAAAGCTCAAGGTTAAGCGATGGAGAGAGCGATGCTCGGGGTTTCTTTGCGCGATCAAATCAGGAATGAGGACATTCGCAGAAGAACGAAAGCAACCAACATTGCTCAACGCGTTGCGAAGCTGTAGTGGCAATGGGCGGGGCACATAGTTACAAGAACCGACAGACGTTGGGATCCCAAAGTGCTGGAATGGCGACCTCGCACTGGGAAGCGCAGCGTTGGCAGACCCGCTACTCGCGGGTCGGATGACATCAGGCGAGTTGCAGGGAGTCGCTGGTTCTAGGCGGAGCAAGACTGCGGCGTGTGGAAATCCTTGCAAGAGGCCTATGTCCAGCAGTGGACGGCTGTCGTTTGATGATGATGATGATGACTACCCCCTTACCCCTATGCCAGGTAAGCTTGCAACCATCTTAGACTGCATTCATCACTAGATGATCACAGTTAAGGGGTTACTTGAAGTAGCATTTAAATAAAAAATTATAAATGATCTGTGTTGAATGATAATTGGAATATTTTTGATACTGTTTGGGAAAGGGAGTACTTTAGGGAGGGATACATAAAAAGAAAAGAAGAAAAATTTACCAGATGCCGAAATGTCAGCGAGACAAAAGAGAATATTAATAATTTATTTACTTATTTACGGAAAAATATTACGGTCTGAATAAATTTCTAATGGTTATAATAATAAAAAAACCAGCAGAAGGTCTTAGATAAAGTACCTTTAACATATACAAAATGTTTAATAGGATAGTTAGGTTCATATTGTTTTTATTTGGAGCTTGTCTTTTTTTTAAATAGTTTTAAGTAAACAAACTAATTTTGAGACAAACCCGGTTTTATGATTAAACTTTGTTAAATCTATTGATTCTGTCGGCGAGATAGACTTTTGTTTTTCTGTTGTTAAATGATCATTATTTTTTTATTAAAATATTATGTTATTTTTTATATGGTTTTTAGTTCAGAGTTATTTTGGTGCTAGTCAGCACTGAGACGCCCGTTAACTTAATTTTTAAAAAACTTTGTTGTTCTATCTTTTAATGTGGTTAAGAAGACTTTTGTTTTTAAATTTTCATATAATCGACGATTATGTAACAATTGAAACATTTATTTTAAAATTACTTTGAGTTCAGAGTGTAATTTTGATACTATTTATTATTTACTTAGACATGTACTCTATACAACTATTTATTGTATGAGAACTTAACTGAATCGTTTTATGTTCAAATATTTTGACTGATTGATTGACTTTTGTTTATAATTTTTCTCATGTTGGTAACGAAAGCATGTTATTTTAAAATAACTTTGAGCTTCTTTTAATATTATCTATTTATGTGCAGATATATAGCGTTATTTTGATAATATTAATTATATACTTAGACGTTTACTCTAGTTTACTATATATTTGATAAGAAGATTACTGAATCTATTTATCTTGTCATCGTGTCTGATCGTGATTGACACATTTGATTTATCAATTACGAGGACTTTTAATAAGTAAGCGATACCTTTGTTAGATATTAGGATAATATTATCATAAATCTTTCAGTTTTATTTCTGTATTTTTCCACATTTTCTTATAGACACATTCGGATTTTTATAACACAAACACTTATGTTTTATTCATATTACTCATCACCATTATCATTACCAAATTACCATGTGCATATTCTAATTACCATGTCACGGAACTCATTACCATGTCACAATTTATGATTACCATGATCATAATAATCACCAATTACCTTATATCTCCAAGAGAATCAGATCCTGGTGAGAGGCCTTCCTCATCACTGTGATAAATGAAGGTACCCCTTTGCCAAGGTCAACTTAAAAAAACAATAACTCAAGAAAAAAATTTTTTTTTTACATCGGTCGATTTTGACATGAAATCGAAGAAGTGCCCTAGAGTTCACATGTAAGTAGGTACCTAATAGATCTACACAAAATGTAAACTTAGTTACTTATGTTTCTAATGTAAAACTTTATGACATCTCGAACGTTAGCCGCTGGTGTAGCCTGTAGGTTGGCACAGGTAATTCATTTCGCCGCTTAGTTATTCATAAAAATTGATAGTAAGACGAATTATTGCGATTCGATTCGACTCGGCTCGGCAAGCAAACCTAGACGCCCTGTCAAACGCAGGCTGCAATCTCAAAGGTGCCAGATAATAGGTATGTTTTTTACAATAACTTCCAGCGCTCGAGTCATTATTTTCATCTATACGCACTTGTTTTTTTTATCCTATAGGTATTCCAGAAATGGGTGTCGCACCCTTCGATCCCCACTTTGCGAAGGAAGTGAAGCAGGTGCGCTCCATCCTCGGCATGGGCTACACTCTCACGTTGAAAAACGTGTTCGAACGCGGCTGGTCGCAGTCTACTGTTACCAAGTATAAGTAAGTAATGTGACCTTTCTTTTCTAGTGTAGTAAAACTTCGTATATTTTTTTAGAAAAAGTTACCAGAAAATCTAGATTTTATTCGAACTTGATCGGTATTCTGTACCAAAGTAGGTATAAATAGATCGGTTGTAGATCTACCAATTTTCTTTTCCTTTTTAATTATTTTTTAATAAAGTTTATACGGATGAAATTTATCTTTATTTTCAGAACCGATTGGGATAATCAGCGCATTATCTATTCACAGTATTTTCCGGAAAAATGGCTTGAAGGAAACTATGAATTTAAGGTAGGTACCTACCACAGAGACGGGTATGATTGGTAAAGTAACGGGGGTTTTTAATGCCATTGCCGTGTTTTGTGCAATTCTAAAATCACAGAAACAAAGAATTACAGCCTGACCCATAGTAGGTACTACACCCCTACATGCCCCTACCCTCAGATGTTAAATTATTCTCCAAGCCCCTACCAAATTGCTTTTGAAAATTATTAAAACGTAATGCTGCTTAATTTCTATTTATAGCAAACGTTGACCAAGCACAATGATTTTTTTATGTTGCAATAATACTCGCTTGTTTCAGTGCAAACGCACCATTACAGTAAATACTCGCACTTGTCACACCCAGTCTGCTGTCTGGTCCAGCCTTAATCCATAGACAAATTACACTTTCATACTATCTTTAGCAGTTGGCACGACTGCATCCGTTGTTTTTAGCGGGCTTTCTAGACCCAGATATTTCGCGCCATATTCAATGAAATTCAAAATGCCATTGCGATGCGCATTGATGTAGAATTTTTTTAGTACCCGCCGTATTACGTTAAATTAAAATTGGATAATTTTTATTGTGTGAAGACTGACTGACAATCGCGATTGAAAATATTGCGCTGCATTATTTAAAATAAAATCGCGATTGTCAAGAACCTAAGACATCTAAAGGGATTCTGAATTTAATTTACCAATTTAATTTTGTATAATTAGTAAGATAATAATGTAAAATGTTAGATATTAATAATTCTAAATGTTGTACGCCAGAAATGGCAGAATGCATTTTTAATTAATATTGTGTTCACAACGAATAAATCAATAAATAAAGGGAAGTTTTGTTTGTTCCATTGTGTTCAACATTTCCAGAAAATTCTTTTGTCATTTAAAGTTCCGTCAAAAGGAACCCTTATTTATTTCGTTGTCCATCCATCTGTCAACGCCCTTTTTCTCAAGAAAGCGTTGGGGTAGTAGTTGAAATTATTTTTTATCTTACTTACTTTTTTTTTTTTAAATTGGTAATATTTTTACAGGGTGGTGTTTTCGGACTCGAGACACTGCGCTCTGGACGATGGAACCTGACGCTACGAGACTACTCGCAGACGACGCGGATCAAGCGCAACGGCAGCGGCGTCGACGTCCACGTAGAAGTCGATCACATCGGCGATATGGACATCCATGTCGGCAACCTTCTTCAAGGCAGAAGCATAATGGGTGGGTTTTCCAATATAAACTACATAAAAAGCGAACTTACCGTCTCCAACGACCTCAATTTACATAGACGGGCCCTGTCAAACAAAGAATGTGAATTTATTTTACTAACGCCATCAAGGGACAATCCTGTATCATAATGGTTTTCTAAATGATGATAGTAACCGCCAAGGACAGGCTTATACAGGTGAGGGGCACGCCCTTCAAGTCGGACACCCAACTTTTTTATATGAAAGGGTCCATCTAGTACCTACATATTATATCGATGACTGTCTCGCCCCAGGTCGGGTAGAATTTCTGAAAATACTCAATTTAATTTTCTTACATTATTTACCTATTTTTTTCTCAAAAAAATGGAACAGCTAGACAGATTGACATTTTAGAAAATTAGTCTAAAAACCCGCACTAGGCCAACGTGGTGGACTTTGGCCTAAACCCTTCTGAGAAGATCCATGCTCACGGCTCATTTATGATGATGAATATAATGGATATGTATCTAATTTGACTATAATTATATACTCTTGTTTTACCAATTACAGAGCAAGTACTGGATTACATAATAAACGCAACGTGGAAACCAGGATTCGCGGTCGTGAGGCCGTTGATCAACGACCTCGTCAGCACTGCCTTCACGGACATTTGGAGCAAGTCCTTCAAAGACTTCCCTATTAAGTCATTCATCAAGGAATAGAAAATAATATTAATAATTACAGTAATAACTTAAGTGCCACCTAAATATACCTCCTATGTAAATATATTTGTTAATATGTTAATTCTTTTCTATGTAAGGCCTACCGCCTGTAGTTTTTGTATTTTCAATATATTTGTACTAGTCTTCAGTAGTAGTAAGTTAGTAATTTAACAATCACGCCCATATTACGGCTGAATAAATAATTAATTATACTATATTGTGTAATGTTTCGATAAACTAAATAACATCGATAGAAAACAAAGATTATTATTAGTTTCGTCCATAAATGTCCAGTGTACTTGCACTTTATAAGGTACAGCCCAGACATGGCCATCTTAACTTTTTAATTTTTTATCTACTCTAGCATCGAAAAGTTCCAATTTCGAATTTGACAACTATATCGAATTGAACCCTCTTTCGTGTTTGCTTCTCAGATACAGTTCGTTGTATGGGAGCTGTATCGTTATGAGTCGTAGCTGTATCGATATGGTTATCTTCATAAATAGGATACCTATAGCTTAGCGGCTCTGGGTTCTGGCACTTTCCCAACCAGTCAATTGATTTGACTTTTTTATTAATTTACAAAGTAAAAAATTATAAAGACGTCCTTGTCGTAGATAAAATCTTGTATGCAACTGTACGTAATTAGTCATTTTAATTCTCGTACTATGCTATTTTGATACTCGGCAAGCCTCGTATCAAAAAACAGCACTCGAATTAAAATGACCCTCATTACGATACAGTTGCATAAATAGCTATTATACAATATGTTTGTCATGTAGTTTTTAAATAAAAGTCAGTTATATATTACATATCTCAATATTATATTTATTAAAAAATATAACCTAACTATATATATGACTATATTTAAATTCAATCAA
Source organism: Erebia aethiops (assembly GCA_923060345.2). Classification (NCBI taxonomy): domain Eukaryota; kingdom Metazoa; phylum Arthropoda; class Insecta; order Lepidoptera; family Nymphalidae; genus Erebia; species Erebia aethiops. The sequence goes on along the minus strand of OV281084.1, from coordinate 25,125,985 downwards.
CAACTCGCACGTCCATCGAAACTGGAATACTTAACCTCAGTCTTCCAACACAAATGAATACCAACCGAACCTCTCACCAACAACAATTGCGCCAACAAGCGTGCCAACGTTCCGTGCACTCCTTAAATACAGCATTATATAACATTGCACCTTCAATTTTACATTGAACCAAATAATGTATTACACAAAATACATGTCGAAAATGTTCATATTATACACAATCTTGTTTATTAACTAAATTAAAATAAAATTGTGTCTGCTACGTTGTTATACTATTGATTCATCAGTAAGCCTGCAAATTGTAAAGGCATTGTACACTGCAAAGTGTACATCGCATCGCAAAAATGCGCTTGAAACTAATTTCATATCTTATTAACCACGCTAAAGAGCGCCACAGTCCGCGAGGTGTAAGATGACCTTTGCAAATTTTGTGTGAGCATACCGATAGTGAGCGTACACACGCAACCCCGTACGGGACGCGCACGTTTTTTATTTTATTTATATAATTTTTCTTTCACGTCACGTTTTATATATATATAATCGAGCAAACGAGCAGGCGGGTCACCTGATGGTAAGTGATTACCGCCGCTCATGAACATTTACAGCACCAGAGGAACCGCCAATGCGTTGCTGACTTCTGATATATTTGTTTATCCGCCGTTTGAAGAGCCCCATATTATAATAATGAGGGAACCCAGAAGATGTTTAAAGCATGTTTGTGGCTTTTTACTCGTAAATTGTGGCTCATTCTTCTATATACAATGTCTAAACTTAAATGAATGTTAGTCTGTTCACATTTAGTTTACCTCTCGCTGTAAGGTTGGCAGACCTAAGTGTCCGTGTTTTCACATAAATTTATTCTGCAGTTCAAACATTTAATTATAAATAGAACCTCTAAAATTGTTATTTTTTATTTGGTCATTTAATATTAGAAATTTCTAATAATTGAATGGGTTAAAAGTTAAAACAGCTCAATAGACTTATATGAAAATGTGATATGCAGTTAACCAATATTATAATAATAACGCATAGATACAATAAAACATTACGTGAACGGACTATATTAATAACTAGCTGACCCGGCGAACTTCGTACCGCCTTAGTATGCAAAATTAAATGTATATTTTTCAAGATTTCTGAGAGATTTTCTTAATTTTTTTTCCGTAAGAACCTTCTCCTAATAATAACAAATATTACAAAAAAGGAATTAGTGAAATCGGTCCAGCCATTCACGCGTGATGCCGTGACCAAGGAAAACGGGTTTCATTTTTATATATATAAGAAGATAGATATATATAGATTATTACTATCATCACTTTCATAATGAAACCTGTGGCAAAGGACAGCACTAGATTTAATCCTGTCAGTTTAGATATCGTGCATTAGCCACAGATTATGCCAAATTAACACTCGCACAAAAATGCAAAGTTCGACTAACACCTAGTGGACCATAGCCCAATACCGAAAGAATGAAATGCAATAACAAGTGCGTTGTTAACAAAAGTGCGTGACAGTGCGTCCCACTAAAGTGTGTGAATTTCATAAAAGCAACATAAGTACTTGAGTCACAAATAATAAAAACGAATTTAAATGACAGTAATTATTATTACTAGCATTCGTAAAACACTATATTGTGTCACAGTTCAAGATGCTTTGGTCATGTTGGTTTATTCTTTTTTTTAGGAAAGGTAGTTGGAACTGGAACCACAACGAAATATAATTGAATTCATTGTTACGCAAATTAATTTCCTGTTAAGCTTGAAAGCTCAATATTACACATTTATTTTAACGAAACACCGTTATTTCATGTGTTGCCGTTATTAGCAAATCCAGCCTCGAGTGGTCAATATCGAAACATAAAAAATTGGTTATATTAGAATAGAATTGGTTACATTATAAATTCCCATTTCAGTGAGAAATATATTCAGATTCTAATGGGTTATATATGATCAAAATAATTACTCTGATCAAATATTATAAAAGTGCACGAATCCCAAGTAAGAATAAACCAACAAAGCAATTACAACAAATATTGTCTGAATTGAAATATGTTACTACATTAGGACCCTGTGGATCGTCGAAATCGACGCATTGTCTCTGTATGGACTAAAATCGTTGTAACAGTTTTTTTATACAATGGTAGCTCTGGCAGTTCATTTCAAACAGACACAATCGTCTGCCTGAAATGAACCACGATACGATTTCTATAATAAGCGTAAAGTATGAGGTTTATCTTATAATATATTACAATTTAATAAATAGACCGACATTGTCACCGCGTCCGTATCCAAATATTTAACAAAGGAACTTAAAAGTTAAACAAAGCCAACGTTACTGTTGAATGTATAGAGCAGAGATAATACTTTGCACTTGCAGTTTACACATACAAGTATGTATTTACCCACCGTAAATTTTTAATCTAAAAAATCTGGTACCGATAACTTCTGCAATCTGAACTAGCAACATTTTTCCCATTTGTAAAAAGATTGATTTCTGTGACTGTGTGATCGAAAACTGTATCAAAATGTATACAGTAGGTATATAATATAAGTATATATATATATTTTGTAATGTGTAATATTACAAATGTCTCACAATTAAGACGGGAAACTGCAAGTGCGATTGATACATTCTTTGTAAAGTATTGATGCACAATATATTAATTTATTATATTTCGTCAAACATGTTACGATAAAATAAATTAATAAATGATCAAGTATATTCAAGTTTTCAATCAACATTTTGAAACAAAACATCCATAACAGTGAGTCAGTGAAACGAATAATAAAATTATACTAGAATTTTTGTGAAACTAAGCTTAGGGAAACAATGGATGATGATAATACATGAAAGTAGGGTTGAAATCTTAAACTAAATTACGAGAAAATTTTTGATTAATTTGTACTTCCTTTTCTCGTTAGTTTTGGCCCCAGAATTTGTGTCACTAATAACTTCATAAAAGTTCAAACAAAGAATTAAAGAGAAAAGTTAGATTAACATAATATTAGCACTAGAACTCCAAACAAAATATTTCTGTCTATTACAAAGGTAACTATTAATTAAGAGCAATAGATTTTATTAAATTTTTTCAACATTCATAAACTTAAAGAGATGATTGCAACTGATACAAGCAACATAATCTTAACATATACAAAAAAGTTTGGCTCTGCCTCAGTGCTAAAGAAAACTCAAAAAATACTATCCAAAAACAAAGATAATCTTACTAAAATTTTTGATAAACGAGAAAGCGCATTAAATTCATTTTTTTTAAATTTCATTTTTAAGAGAGTATTGATTTTAATTTCTCTATAATTAAAAGAAAAAAAGCTTCGGTTGCCAATTAAACATTATAATAAGAACGAGGGTTGCAGGCAACAATCTGTTTGCAAAATATGTATGTTGTTTAGGAGTAACTCAAGTGAAATTCAGACGTAGTTTGAAATATTGTGATAAAAATGATTTGATTAATTTTATGCAGTCTTCTGTGTTGCTAAACCTGTTATAACTCAATGCGTTGTTTTAAGTTTTCAATTAACAATCGGATAGTCGACTGATAGGTACATTAGGAAAAATATTTCGGTATGAAAAAAAGATTAATTTATAAAAAAAAGTAACCATTTACTTATTTAAGGTGCATTTATACATTCGCAAGGGAACGCGACTTGTTGCTCCTCAAGCCGAGACTCAGTGTGAAATCTATAGAGCGAATTTTAACTTTGCTTAGACTTAATAGGCCATGGTTAAAACGAGACAGATTTATGTTACATAAGTCCATCTCGTTTTAACTCTGAGTAAAGTCTGAGCCAACTCAAAGTACGCTCTATAGATCTCAGCATCAATCTACCTGCTCATACAATTCGTCTTCGGTCTCTTCTCGCAATCGTATGCTTTCAATTCGATAACGTGACCTCCATGGCGCAGTGTGTAGCGCTGTTGCGTTAACGTGCGGAGGTCCCGGGTTCGATCCCCGGCAGAGTCAATTTAGGAATTTATAATTTCTGAATTTTCCCTGGTCTGGCCTGGTGGGAGGCTTCGGCCGTGGCTAGTTACCACCCTACCGGCAAAGACGTGCCGCCAAGCGATTTAGCGTTCCGGTACGATGCCGTGTATAAACCGAAGGGGTGTGGGTTTAATATAACTGCCATGCCCCTAACAGGTTAGCCCGCTACCATCCTAGACTGCATCATCACTTACCATCAGGTGTGATCGCAGTCAAGGGCTAGCTTGTAGTGGATTAAAAAAAAAATATGTTAAATGTTAGTTTCAGTAGCAGTCAACTACCCGCTTGTTTCGCCGGCAACCATCAGGTCCACCTTTACGCTCCAAGCCTGTCCTATTCATCACCGAAACGCCCACGTGCTTTTAAATTAATTCTAACATTAAATTTATTTTGATATGCACTTATGTATAGGTATTTTACAATGAAATTTGTGCTGTACACAATTTTGAGACGGGACGGTGACGCGCGAACTTCTAGTTTTATAGTTACATTATAAAAGACGGTTTCCTGGTTCGCACTTTGTACTTTAGTCAGAACAATAATTTTGAAAGGAACAAGACACAGTTCGCCGCGCCCGCCCCGTCTGGGGGTTATTTACAATGACAATTACTAAACAAACCGATTGAAGCATAAATAAAGTGACAAAACATAGTTATCAACTAAATATTTGGCAAACGACGGTTTTTTAGGACATGTTAGTAGCGGTGGGATACAGCTTCGCTAATTAATTCTGCGCAAATAAAGCATACCCGTAGATTGTATATCCGACCAGGGAGCTAATTACAATCAATCAATGTATTACTCTATAGAAAGAGACTAACAATTTTATTGTAATCACATACAGACTTATCGATTTCCCTATTATTATAAGAGATAGCTGCACTTTTGGTAACTATCGGTAGAAAAGCTGATTCAGTAATAGTTGGGTGCTACACTCTCCACTGATGACGATCGTGAAAGTCTGCCCGCACTCTGATGGGCCTTTCACTAGATATGGCTGCTCAAAGACGTTATAAACTTACAAACTATGAAAATATACTTTCACTATCGTCATCAGTGGAGAGTGTAGCATTACTGAATCAGCTTTTCTAACGATAGTTACCAAAAGTGCAGCTATCTCTTAATCTATATGTTCTCAGGTTACTTGCCAACAAAGGTCCACACGATGGTCTCAATGTTTCCATATTTTCATGGAGTAGACTCGAGACAGATATAAAATCTAAGTTGATTCCCTAAACGTTCGGCTCCAGAGTGAGCGAAACGAAGACATCATAGCGTACTCTTTTGCACTGGCTGCCACGGCCTAACTATAGGTTAAGTATGCAGTACCGATACCAAATATTTCAATCACTTCGATGCTCATTTTCCTAAGGGTGTGTTCTTAAAAGTGTAAACAAATTCATGAACGGTTGCAAATAGGCACGCTAATAGCTTCTCGCTCCCACTTCACGAATAACAAGTCAAATAACTATTAGACTATACTAATAGTGCTAAATAAACAAATTGCAATATTGAAATTAAATAGTTAATAGAGATTGGCTGTTCTAAACAGCAATTATCCCACTAAGGGTGCAAGAATCAATAATATACAACACAAACCGTACCCACCCGCTACTAGCGTTAACCAGGACATTAGAGCTAGCTTTACAATAATATCGAAGGCCGCTAAGATATCACCATTCATTACATCATAATATGTACAGTCAGGCCGGAAGCCCCGGCGTTTTGAGCGAGACTATGTACACTGCGGCCGCGAAACCACCAACCCCTACTACGAACCCGCATTCTCAACAGGACGCGCCACGAAATTTGGATCTGCACTACTTGACTATAATAGTACATTACTGCCCAGGCCGGAAATAATGCAATTCAGGGCTGAGTAATATTGGAAGGACGAGTCTAAGCCGAGCACTTCCCAAGTGATTTTAAGTAATCGAGGCCGTGAAATGCTATTTCGGCCGAGACTTGTATAGTACTTTTCTCTAATTTGCGAAGAACAAAGCTTTTCCGCATTGCCGATATATGGCGTTGACTCTTCTTAACTCACTCAACTCTTAGTGTTGTATGGCAATGATATGATTTCCTATTTGAGTATTAGCGTCAGAAAAGAATGTATGTATTATTTTTTAACTAATGAAGCAATTTCCGAGCAAGTAGGAGAAAAGTATATTAACAAATACTGAGGGCTTAACAAAGGCGCAATCGGGTAATAAAAAAACATCGGGTATTTACTCATTATATGCTATCTGTTAATCGAGTTGCATAATTGTCTCACGCCGCGCCGTTAGCAATGTGACGCATTTCGCATGTGGTAGCATAACGCCAACGCAACATCAAAGGCAAAACGGCGCCAAAAGCTTCGCTGGCGCATACGAAAGCATCGGTGTGCTAAAGGCATTAGAACTTTAAGAGGAAAAACACGCGAAGGACGCCTCGCGATGATACATGGATGACGGCGCGAACACCTTGATTCGACTCGACTCTATCTACTCTGCCCAATGAGCTGAGAAGGCAAACTGTATTGGCCAATCACAAGCTAGATCACATCATGATCATCACATGATTGCCGTCGTGAGCGATGTAAAAACAAAGTACATATTATTTTGTTTTCACTTAGATGCAAAAAACGGAGGTAACATCGAGCTAGGATGTCACCGTGATATCTCCCGCAACCGGGTGGTATCACGGAGAAATCTTATGTATGTTTGTACCCTAATTTTCGTGGCGCTTGCTGTACCAATCTATGCAAATGTAATAAGCATGTAATTGACGCTTTATAAGTATTTAGACTGTCAACCAACTCTTTTCGTATGTTATAGATAGAGGCCAAATTATAATTTTGAACCTTGTAGTTTTGGAAAGAAAGATTTTATTTATTTATTATTACTTATCACAATCTTGAAATCAGTTGTGAGTTGTGAAACGTAGACACCGAGGTGTTACTATAAGTCTTGCGTTTTTGTTTTGGAGTAAACCCCCTTATTCTCTAACCCAGTGGCTATAAAAAAATTACAGCCACTGACATATATTTTTTATCCCTTGAAGGTTTGCTATGAAATTGTTATTTCAATGGATAAAAAATTTATGCCAAGTTTTCATTTTCTGAAATACAATGAGTTAGATCATTTGAAAAATGTGTTGCCGCAACGAGTAAATTTAATCTAGGCAATGGTGACCTTAACATGAATGACGTGGAAGAATGGCGCTGGATAGTGGTGGTATTAAATCTCAGCCGCACATAATATGAAAGGTGAGAAGCTATGGCAGATCCAATACCATATGAATAATATTATCATGTCTTGGGTGGAAATGCAATGAAGATGAAGTACTTATGAGGTTGTGTAGTTTAAACTCAAAATAGTTTTTTAAAAAATCACTGAAATTCAGGAATTTTTACAATTAATTTATAAAAGTTAAATTCCATCAATATTTTTCGAAAACTGATCAATGATCTACGATACATGCATCGATTCGATAATATTATCTGAAATATTTATTTTATTACAAAAACTAAATAAATTATTTTAATTTAAGTAAATGTTTATTATTTTGAAAAATAGCACCGTACAACATACTTATTAGAATCACATAGATGGTTGATTTAGACACATAATCAAATAAATGAAGTAATTAAAGGATTGTTCTAATATCTAGAAGAAAATAAATTGCATTTAAATAAATTAAAGAAAAAGTCTCTATTGCAGATTCGATGTTATATATTGCATGTATACGCCATAAAAACATCACGGCCGAACTAAAATCATGTACAACGTACAACTTTAGGCGTAGTCTCTCTCGCGAGTCTTTGTGCAACGTTCCCGCACGGGTACCGTGATACCGATTGTGCTATCGTCCATCAATTTATAGCACACGTAAAATCGCAGCATTGATATTGCAATCAGATTACGAGAGTGTAGTTCCACACTGATTTGGGTTCCACGACCAAAAACAGGCATGGAACCGAAACAAAAATGGAACCGGACTCGAGTAGCCCGAACGCTTTGGCTGGACATCTAGCCAACACACTTCGTACACTGTACAATACGGGCACCATATAAAACGTCACGTCACCATGACAAGTCCACTGTCACTAGAACTCGAAGTCGAACAGTTCCGAGAGGCCCTCGTCGTGGTCGAGGCAGAAGCCGTAGTCGGTGGCCGACATGGGCGGCTCCAGCGCCAGGAACGGCTCCAGCTCCAGCGGCTCTGGAACGTGACGCGACAACATTAGCTATGTTACCTGTGGCTGCTTCTCTTCTCGGTACTGAACACGAGTCTCTCAAGCTATTTTCAAAATGAGAAGGGTTTGGTCCATAGTCCACCACACTGACCAAGTGTGGATTGGCACGCTTGGCACTGGGATTTATCACCATCATCTGAGGTTATTTATATGTCACCACATATTTGTAAGCATAGAAAGTTTATCATAAATCTAGCGTGATAGGGAGAAGTGTCTAAATATATATTACTAGCTGATGCGCGCGACTTCATCCGCGTGGTTTAAGTTTTTTTTATTCCCGAGGGAAATCCTTAATTTTCCGGGATAAAAAGTAGCCGATGTCACTCTCCTGGTCCTCAACTATACCCATGCCAAAAACCACGTCGATCCGTTGCTCCGTTGCGGCGTGATTGAAGGAGAAACCAACAAACAAACACACTTTCGCATTTATAATGTTAGTATGATTACGTTAACGGTTGTCGTCGAAAAATAATTAACGGACAATAAAATCCATGATAATTAGAATTAAAAAGTTACAGCTAGAGTACGGAAATAGTTATTCGTCAAAATTATGGTTTTTATGCCAACAGGCACGATAAAACTGAATGGTTGTATCTTTCGACAGACTTTCAACTTTCTTATAAATGATCAATGATTTTAAATTTCCATTCACTTTGAATTGCACTGACTGTCAGCGCTACAATGAATAGCAGCGTACTGCAGCCTGATTCTGTAACTCAGTGGCTATCAAAGAGTGAAAGCCACTGACATATATTCTTTATCCATTGAAGGTTTGCTATGAAATAAAAATTAAGTTTTCATAGCAAACCTTCAATGGATAAAGAATATATGTCAGTGGCTTTCACTCTTTGATAGCCACTGAGTTACAGAATCAGGCTGCTGGTCGCCTGCGCCAACTATGTCTGGGAATATAACCAGCCTACTGGGTACTGGTAAAAATCATCATATTCACAGATTGACTAAGACCACCAATCGCTATAAAAAGTACATTAAAAAGCCTCCACACAGAAGTAAATTGTTTCATAAAAGGCGTAATACCAATCAATAATAAGTAATAATATATAAATACACACACAAATACAACATAATCTCTATACAAGAATCCTTTGAAATGCACAATACTCATGAGTCATACTCAAAAAACACTGTTCTTAGTATAATATCTAACACATAGTTATTATAAATCAGTTGAACATTAGTTTTTGATGCGTAATTAATAGAAATTCATTATCACGATTAAACCTTTTGGTATTCATCGTGTTAATGAATTTCTACACATTTGTATAGAAGAATTTAAACTCATTGGAGGCTGAGAAGTCATAATACTGTCATAGTTTATTTTTGTGGAATGACAATGTATTTGGTATAATCGAGCTTAAAAATCACTAGCGAGTAGCAACGCGCTCCCGCGGACCTTTCTCAGCGGCCAAAATATTGAATCGACCTGTAACACGCCACGAGTCAATTCCTAATAAGTAATATTTTGTGTATGATCATCACAAACATCTAAAGAGGTCTTGTTGGATGATCATCAACCACAATCATCCAACAAGACGTCTTTGGATATTTCTAGGGTGAATTCTGTAAGGCGTGATACAAGTATGGTGAACCCATTATTATTTATTATTGATATTTGGTACACATGCCGTCAAGTAAAGAGCTGTGGATGACGGTGGAGGGCTGAACCTGCGCTTTGTCACTGTACTTTCCTTAAGGTTGACTAACGAATAAATCGCACAACCCCACCGTACCCGTACGCGTATTTCCGTTTGCGTGTTCAATAGCAGTAATCAAAAATACGCTACCCGTATACAAATCACCCACTGCACGGGTTTAAGGCCCCAGTTCTTTTACCTGACGCCATGTAAATGTAACCCAGCAATTCTAGCATCGTATGAAAATCTAGCTAGTTTGTAAACTGACCAAAGATTGTGAATCGCGGGTCATTCGAACGCGCACTTTGCCAATCTTTATTCGCACTTTTTAACAGCTCGGAAATTATGCGTCCCAATAAATACATAGATATTATATTGCCCGTTAAAATCTCTATTACTTTACAATTTACAATCTTGCTAGATTTATTATAACCTAACGATGCCCACAATTTTATCCCACGATACATATTTACACAAATGTTAATAAGACACAATATTGCATATCAAAAAAGCGTTAAGACAAAAGCGTCAAGCCGTAACCGTCGAAGGCACTCGGTGCAGGACAAGTTAGACAATGAGAGGGGGGAGGGTGTTACGATGATGTAGTAGATTAGTAGATGCTTGCAGTTAGTGAGCAGCCCTGAGCTGAATCCCATGGTGCTACACGCGACACTGGAGCCCCACGGGATGTAGCTCGGGGCCGCCCCCGGCGACACCCGCTCCCACACACCTACACCTCCTTTGCTTATGTACAATACACTTTATAGACAACCCTGACAGACATGTTCAGGGACACGGTGAAAAGGTATTTTACTTTTAAAAAATTAAGCAGTCATACACAGACAGTTTTTGCAGTACAGTTGTCAACTGCTAGAAAAATTACCAATTTATCTGCAATCTCCCATTTGGAGCGGTTGCGACAGATGAAGTGATTCGTGTACGACAACGAAAGGAACGAAATGCTATTCAGTCGTACCTTAAACGAATCATTTGACTACTGCAAGAAGTCCGTGCATGGCTGCTCTTCTAGTTCATTTCTAAAATCGCTTTAAAATGTTTTTCTTCATAGTTTCGAAGAGAATTTGGAATAAGTATGGTCGGATTAGTTAGTTTTGAAGGGATATTAATACGATTTATAAGTCACAGAAAAACTTAAATATTGGCCTAGGTATGTTTCATTAAATCCAATGACAAAAAATTGTGTGTATCAATCTAGAGCGATTGTAAAATGAACTGATTTAACATTAAATTAAATGTTAACTATCTCGAAAATTACTAGTAATTTTGCATAGTTATAGTTGAGGACTTGGAGTGACATAGTCTACTTTTCATCCCGAAAAATTAAAGAGTTCCCGTTGAAATTTAATTTTATCCACGCGGACGAACTCGCGGGCATCAGCTAGTATTCAATATTTTTAAGACTATTCTCAGAACAGATCAGAGATAAGTTATGATTTTTAATGACAACATTAAATTTAAAAACATAATAGTTTAAAAGATTAGTTATATATTCACACTTCACATTATTACAAACACACATTAGATTAGTAAACCAGTTAGTAGGAAGCAAAATGAGACTTGAGAATGAGTATGTACAAGTGAACACCACAAGGAAACAAAAGCATGCAACATGGGTATGGCAGTTATCAAAATACGTAAGTGCAGGACTTTCTCCAAAAAACTTGTTTTAACCCTTATCATTATATTCACAGCATTATGAATATCATATCTATTACCATATTATTTGAAACAGATCACATTGACCAGTCTTATTAAGTTTGTTTTTGCAATAGATGTTGAGTTATAACTCAAATGTGTCAGTAAAATTGGCTTAAATCTGTCAATTCAGATGGACAACCAAACATGAAAGTCCACACTTCGACAGATTATTGCTAAGGCCCTGTGGGACTAGTGAGAGATTTTTCACCTATTCGAACGCGTTTACTGTGATTTGTATGGCAATGAACTAGCACCGTCTGTCATCTATCAACAAGCACTTGACAATTCCATATAAATCGTAGTAATTTTAACGCGATCGAATAGGTAAACATCTCCCACTACGCCCCCTGATATATTCAGGAATTGAAAGACAGTTTTTGGAGAAAGACCACACAATTTGATCGAGGCAGTGACAAAATGTTATAAAGAAGGCTTAATGTCCCAAATCCAAATGGTCGGTGACGTGATCTTCAGACGTGAGCGCGCAGCGTGTAGCTAGAACTCTGACTGTGATGTGACGGAGACACAAATCACAGTCTAGAGTACTAGCCACAAGGAGCGACGCGACGGTTCCCGTTCTTCAATGTAACGCACACCCAATACCTGTAGTCTGTAGGCTATGCTAAAGCTAGATGATATAGTGTTTTATGAAATAAAGCCTCATATTCACTAGGAGAAATAATGTCCCACGTCAAGTGTCCCTAGAGATGTCGTCTGACCTTGCTAGACATTGCGACCTTTTGCCTGTTGCCAGACTCGTCGTGCTATGGCGGGCGAAGTTGAGCGACACGTGTCGAGGGACATTTGTCCCCTAGTGAATAAGAAGCCTGCCTTAACTAATTCATTCTTATATTAGTGGACCTATTATATTATAAGAGATAGCTGCACTTTTGGTAATTATCCCCAGAAAGGCTGATTCAGTATTAGTTGGGTGTAAGGCTCTCCACTGATGACAAAAGTGAACGTCTGCCCGCATGCGGATGGGCCTTTCGCTACATATGGCCGCTGCAAGACGGTTTATGGTTACCAAAAATGAACCAAACTAGAAAGGCTGATTCTTGTACAGTATTAAAGTATGCACAATACCTATGTAAACAGTATAAGAACTGACGCTATTCATCGGGTCTTTCACTAGATATCACCTCTCAATGACGTTATGAACATACATACTGTAAAAAAATATTAGCAATTATTGTAGTCACTTTGATTGCTAGTAAAAATTATGAATGCGTAAGAATTTATTTAACAGCAATCAACGTGACGACATAATAATTGCTAATATTTTTTTACAGTATGTATGTTCATAACCTCTTTGAGAGGTGATATCTAGTGAAAGGCCCGACTTTCACTTTCCGAAAAGAAGACTTTCACTTTTGTCATCAGTGGAGAGTCCTACACCCACCTAATACTGAATCAGCCTTTCTGGGGATAGTTACCAAAAGTGCAGCTATCTCTTAGTCTATTACTAGAACCTGATTGATATGATATATGATTACCACAGTAATAATTAATGTATCTAATGAGGTAGTAACAATTTTTTCTATGAACATGTGAAAAAGTGAAAATTGAAAGTCTTTAACTTTATCGCATCCAAAAGGTCGTTATTAACCTAAATGAGAGAAAAACATTGTTGAAGCAAACCTTCCCTGCTTCCTTACTTTACTCTAGGAGTAAAATGAGATTTTTTAAATCATTCTTAACATATTCGTCGATCGGAATACCTTTCACCTGTGGTCCAGTTGAACCACAGGTGCAGCCTCTTGGGGCAGCAGTGCACCAAATCAAGGTATAGATATTTCAACTAATAATAATGGGGCAAACGGCGCTATGCTGGCGTGTGCTTGTAAATATGCAGCTTTGATTAGTGTTACGCTCGCACGACGATTGCTGCGTCACTATCATACAAATCGTAGGAGTATCGTAATCGTACAAGACTGCGCCTATAAATCTATGTCGAATACAGTATACACGACAGAGTGGTAAGTAGTAGTACCACATTCCACAGTCTGCATCGCGATTGCGAAGTTTTCTCTGTTTTGCACTGTTAATAAAACTACCAGCATAAAACTATTTGATCAAACACACGCGTATTTACAAGCACATGCAGACATAGCGCCGCGCGTCAAATTAGTTGAAGTATCTGTAGTCACTGCTTGCCAAGACGGCACTAAAAGAATAAGGAATTTATAAGTGTACCCACCTGACTCTTGGTCCTCGGTCTGCAACTGGAAGCGGCCGCCGCCCATGATGGGCGCGAAGTCGTCGCTGTCCGCAATCAGCGCGTTCCGTAGCCGCCCCCGAGCGCCGCCGTCTGCAAACATCATGATGTCTGTTTCAGAGGAAGATTCAGAGTAGGCAATCTTAGATATAGAATGCCCGATATAGCAAAACTGACAAGGCTGGTCACATGTTTTAAGGAACACTAAGGAGTGGGTACTATATAGTGGGCGGAGTAAGCTCAGACCTCGCAGTAAGTGTTTGAGGGTACTCACAGCGGCAGCGTGGGGTCCGTGACGCGCCACCAGACTGCGCGCTGTACTGTGTATGAGGGTACTCACTGTCGGGCGTGGACGGGAGCGAGGCGGCGGCGGGCGAGGAGGCGGGCGCGACGCCGGCGGTGACGCGCACGGGCGTGAGCGGCGCGGGGCGCGGCGGCATGGCGGCCAGCGGCAGCGTGGGGTCCGTGACGCACGGCGTGCGCACCACCAGGCTGCGCGCCCACTGCGCAGACGTCGACGGCTCACCGCAATCCGGCTCGCGCTTTATAGGTGTCCTGCAATATAAACAACACTGGTTCAGTTCAAACATAATAATGTTTAAAGTGTGACGAACTACTGGCCCTAACAGAATAACAGCATTGTGTTTATATTTTGTACTCACAACATTCAGCTAAGTTCAGGCCCTCTCGTTGGCACGACTCATTTTAGACTCTAATTGTGTTACATTTTAAGTACTCGCTGTGGGTGATCTATGTTTACTATGTGTTGGTTCAGCTAATAAATTAAATGCTATTCTATTCTACTGTGTCTCTAGACAGACACATCTCGACTGAACAGAATCGTACGCGTCTGACCAACAAGCAGTCAGCCCTTCCGATGTTGTCAGCTTCGCAACCCGTTGAGTTTTATGGATGACTGCTCAATATGAGGCATACTCACGAGTAGGTGGCCGTGATGGAGCTGGAAGGCATGGCCTGCAGCTGTGCGATGAGCGGCGCCAGCAGCGCCTTGTTGTCTTCCAGCAGCGGATCCGACGGCAGCAACCCTGACGCTGGAACAAATTGCAGCACAGTCAAATAAGCTGATCTGTTTTTATCTCTACAAGAGATAAGTTGTCCTAGTGCATTTCCTGTCAATGTTTGTGTGTGTTTAGTTGACAGATCATATTATATACAAAAGAATTAGCGAATACTATTGTTTAGCTTTTACTTACAAGGTGGAGGTGTTGGCGGCCTTTCTTTAGGACAGAGGTAGACTTCGATTTCACCTGACTTTGACTTAAGATGTATCATGTAACCTTTCTCATCTGGGTGTGGTACCTGTAACAATATCAATAATTGTTGACACCAAATTATACTTCTATAAAGGGGGCACTAACTAAGAATGAAATGGATACGAATATTTTAATACAGAGTGGCTGCTTTTTCGAAAAAAAAACAAGGTGGGACAGTAGGTAAGCCAAAATATTCAAACTCCTTTGCTGAATTCTTGAGTTTTATTTTTAACCTAAGCATGGCTGGAATTTTTCGCTATGAGAGCGATTATTTTATGCCCTTAACGGGAATGCAAGTGTGCCTGGGCCACAGCGCAAGCAACGCAAGTTCACGGCGCACTAAATTTCCGCCATCCGCGCATTTGGAGCAGACACTTTAGCTGCCCAACTTTTGTTGTAGTTCTGCACGAAAGCTGCAGGCAGGTTTTATTATAAAACTAGCATATGCCCGCGTCTTCCTCCGCGTGTATTGAGGTTTTTTGGTTACCGCGGGAACTCTTTAAATTTCCGGGATAAAAAGTAGCCTATGTGTTATTTCTTTTTTTTTTATTCTCAATTTTTTTAGGGGTTTTGTCAATTCTGACTATGTCACCCCCATAAGGTCAACAGCATGCATTAAACAAAATGAGATAAGCACGTAAATAAATGTGTTATTGCAGACTATAATCTATCTCTGTGCCAAATATCAGCCAGACCCGTTCAGCTGCTGGGGGCATGATTGAGTAACAAACATCCATCCAAACTTTCGCATTTATAATATTAGTAAGATAAGATAGTATAGCATAGTATAGTATAGATTAGTATAGAAGAATAATAAATACATACACTGAGCCTGGTATCTGGAGGTGCCTTGATAGGTATGACAGTTTGATTCCTGAAGTCCTTGATGGATCTTAGGTCTGCATACGTGATGTAAGCCCGCGACCTGTGCTCGGCGGACAGTCGCGACAGCGCGTGTTCCGCGACAGTGACCGCGCGCGAAACTTGCGCTTCCCGCGCGTTCAGAGCGCGGACCTCGCGCCGCAACCTCCGCATCCGATTCTCCTCGTTCACTCCGCCCGCACCGCCGAGGCCTAAATCATATTATACAATCACATTCAATGCAGAAGGAGGTTCACATTCCGATTCGCATTTTATTGCATAAGAAATCTTAGCTATTGTGTTCATAAGTTATCATGCTCCATTTTCCACCAAAATTACATCAGTCATTTAGCATTGCTGTTGGTAGGGTCACACACAACTCTAGCTACACATCTTTGAAAAATCTTTTTTTTTTTAATAAATAGGCTAGCGCTTGGCTGCAATCAGACTTGCTTGCAAGTGGTGATGCAGCCAAGATTCTTTGTAAATGACAGCATAAACTATTCCAGTTCAGATAAAAAACCAGCTTCAGATAAAAAAATGGCAGAGTTCCTTCTGGACTTTTTTTTATACCTGACGTTTTAGGCTTACCACATTTCCATTGTATATTATTTTTCGATCTCTTCTCTAGTATTCCTATGCCCTCTAATACGTTTGTGATGTCGTAAATACGTCGCTTCTGGACTGAAAGATGCTCTGCTGCTAAGTTTAGATCTAAAACACCGTTGGGCGATGATTTGAGTAGAGCGACGAACTTTTTTGTAAGAAGACCTAATGATGTGTCAAACCTGAAACAATACAGGTAATACAATAAGGCACGGAAGTCTTACACTAAAGTTATGTATGCAAAGCATTTAGATATTCATAATGATTGCATTCAATTTGAATTTGTCATTATGTATAGTGAATGATTTATAGTGAAAGCTCAAATTGATAAATCCAGAACTGCAGCGTTGATAGATTAGTCAGTCACATTTTCCTTTTATATTTTATATATTTAGAAGAGTAGATAGCACACTCCTTTCAATTAGAAACTTTCCAGGCTACCTTCCTTACAAACATCATAGGTTTTTTTTAATTTTTATTCCACTACAAGCTAGCCCTTGACTGCGATCTCACCTGATGGTAAGTGACGATGCAGTCTAAGATGGTAGCGGGCTAACCTGTTAAAAGTATGGCAGTTATATTAAAACCATACCCCTAGTCGGTTTCTACACGGCATCGTACCGGGACGCTAAATCGCTTGGCGGTAAGTCTTTGCCGGTAGGGTGGTAACTAGCCATTGCTGACGCCATGGCAGAGAAAATTGAGAAATTATAAATTCCCAAATTGAGCCAGCCCAGGAATCGAACCCGGAACCTCCCACTTTAAGACAACAGCGCTCAACACTGCGCCAGGGAGGTCGTTAAGAGGTTGCACTGCTTTTCTACCATATTTGGGTGCAATGAGGTATTATAATGTAACTTAGTCTATCTCTCTATGGCCGAGTTTCTTGCTGGTTCTTCTCGGTAGGAATGTCACTCCGAACCAGCGGTAGATTCACTCAACGATTCAAAAGTACTTGTAAAAGTTTATTTGAATAAAAAACATTTGAATTTGCATGTATGGGCTGATGCCCTTTGATAGATTTTTTGCAAAGAAAACTTATGTTGTGTGTGACTTTCGGGACGGCAAAAAATGGTGTGGATTCCAACAAAGTGTACATTACCTGTAGCAAAGGTATTGTACCTGGAGCGTTCGGTGTATTTTTTCATAGAGCTGGACGGGCGACTGTAGGGCACGAGCACCTTCGCGCGCTTCTGCTTGGGCGTCTTGAAGTCCGCCTTCAGAGGCACCACGTGCCCCTGACTGCCCGAACTGCTCTCGCTCAGGTTCAGTCTTCGTTTCACCGCCTGTGGAATTTATTTTCAACCTTAAATTATGTGCAGATGGTCTGCATTTGGACGGCAAGCCAGCAAAATGCAGTCGTTACAGATTTTCGGTGCGTTTATTTTAACAGCACCGACCGACAGTTTTGAAGTGTTTTGGTTAACTGCATCCAGAAAGAAATATTGCTGGCTCGCCATAGATTTAGGATTGGTCTCCGCTGCGCTCCGGAGTTTAAAACTTTAGCAGGAATAACCAGTTTTGCTGATACCTACTCTTATTTTCTAAATAAATATTTAAAATGTTGGGTTTATCTGCTATCAAAAGCTATCAAAAGAACTGGTAAAGGAGAGTCTAATTTTCACTGTAAGTAATGCTAATAACATGGAAATTCGTTTCGTCATTTTTATGATATTTTAAAATCCCATTAATATTTAATCTAACCAGCATATCCTTTCATTTATAAGATAACTAGCTGACGCCCGCGACTTCGTACGCGTGTATCGAGGTTTTGTGGTTCCCGCAGGAACTCTTTAATTTTCCGGGATAAAAAGTAGCCTATGTGCTATTCCAGACTATAATCTCTGTGCCAAATTTAATCCAGATCCGTTCAGCCGTTGTGACGTGATTGAGTAACAAACATCCATACATCCATCCAAACTTTCGGATTTATAATATTAGTATAGATTAATGTTTTGAATTTCATCAAAACGGCTAAAGTTTTACGACGTGGCTATTAAAAAATGGACGACACTAAATTCAATATGAAATCAGGATTCAATAATACCCTGATATAGAGAATGTATTTAATTTTAAATGTAATTTATAATTAAATACTGTGATTTATGTACGCAATGTAAACAGGACTCCAGGATGATAATGGCCCCATCTTTCTAATGTTAACATTAAAAACGTGCCCAAGCTCACGAGTCACGAGTGGGGACCAAAGATGGGTGCTCCAGAATTGCCACTGCGTTTGTAAAAAAATGATTATTTTCATGACGAATGAGTCACAGAACTATCAAAACAAAATATATTTACCTAGTGCAATAACGATATGAACAGGTGATACATATTTACGTTTCTTTGCGGAAGGTATGTGGTACATATAGGTACAACACTAATTTAAGAAAGCCTTTCTTCCAAAATAAAGCCTTCACCTGTAGCTGAAGAGGCAATAAAGAGAAGATTTATGTTTATGGGATGGATTTGATAAGCATAACTAGAAATCCATTATAACCGTTGCAGATTTCATTATATTAAAAATCAGTTATATTGAGACAATATTTACCAAGCAAGATGACGGAAGTTATAAAACAGTGTAGAGGTAAAAATACAAGCTATTATTCACTAATTCACAATACCATCTCATTACACTTCGTCAAGATGTTGTAATAGCATTTGTTCCATCCATGCCCACAACAAAACGTGATTAATCTCACGACTCACTCTTAGAACCAAGTACGTCGTCGCTAATCCAACTATCTCTGATTACACTTCACTAACACTAACATCAATTTGCTTTAGCATAGCTTATTGTAAAACAAAGAATGCTACTAACTTAATTAACACATACAGTAGGTAACTGAAAAATGAACTAGGTACTTTCACTCATAAAATGTATAGGTAGTCAGAAAAACGTGTAGAACATTTTGCAAAATTAATTGAAAACGCAGACAGATAGATGCAGGATGCATATTCAATAGGCCGATGCAACTAATTCAACGCGAAACAGTGCGGGCAAAGCCCCCTTTTCGAGGAAGTGTGTGGGGAGGGTAGTGGGTACCCGTAGCTACACAATACACGACATAAATTAGAACCGACACAAAAGGCAACGGGCTCTCGGAAGGGATTCTAGCAAAAGAATGCCAATTTCTTATCTCAAATTTTGTATTATTATTAATAGTGATTCGGCAAACCTTTGTTAGTTCACCGAAGTTACCGTTCTCGCGCTGGTGCGAGTAAGCTGCGTCAAGAAACCAGAGCAGATGTGCCAAGCTTGACGTGTTAGATAAAATATCATTCGACACCCCTGCATTAAAAATTTCGCTAAGGGCTATTTGCATAATCAATTTATACTTTCCCATTATTCTAATAGGGATACTTTGTGAAAGGAATCCTTATGGATCCTATATACCGGTTTGAAGAAGAGAATAAGATTATAAAAGGCTTTTTAACTTCTGAACAATCGGCTGAAATAACATGAGCATTAAACAGTTGAATAACGGATAGGTATATTATGTATTTAAAGAGAATTCGTTCACGCATTCGTAGGGCGTTGTGTAGTTAGACGATAAGGACAAATGACAGTTCAGTTGCGTTGCGCAATGAAGGAGCGCAGGAAGTAAGTACCTGCCACGTGACCCCATGGTGTGGCTGCGACCACATGGCGTATGTACGCGGGTGATCGGCCACTTGCGACATCGCTTACTAATAACACAATGTTAACATATGTGCGGACACTTGCTAGCTATTTTAGGCGACGCCACACAAAAAAAGCAAGTTAAAGGTTAGGCCTCCAGCTGATTTCTAAGAAGTTGAAATTCGTTATACCTAATCCAGATTAATTTACAGTAAATTATGGCAAATCGACGAAGTCCGAGTGTAACATTGTCCAATGGACAAGGACTATGGAAACTTTTCTAAAAACAATATTCGAAATCATACACGCACAACGCAACAAACAACAAACGCAACTTGAATCGATAAATATACTCCAAGCCTTACCAAATGAATCAGAGAAGTCATTACAAAACTGTTTAAAGCAACCCTATCCACAGATTCAGATCTAAATATTCATATTTTAAGTAACGATAGTCTTTCTCTTAAAGTGTAAGATAGTCCTTGGCCGTCACTTTTAATCGAAATTAAGAACATGACACAGCAGGAAGTTAATAATTAAGACCTCTTTCATGCCTCGCACTTAAATTTAAAAGTTCATGAAGATAATATGGGAAAGTAGAAATCATACTCATGCCCTACTATACTACACTCATCATCATAATCGTACAGTTTATTTTGCTCTACATTTTTATAAAAAGAAAAAAAGTTGCCTCACCTTAGCAAGTTACTTGTTTATATATGTACTAGCTGACCCGGCGAACTTCGTACCGCCTTAGTATGCAAAATTAAATGTATATTTTTCAATATTTCTGAGAGATTTTCTTAATATTTTTTTCCGTAAGAACCTTCTCCTAATAATAACAAATACAACAAAAAAAGAATTATTGAAATCGGTCCAGCCATTCACGCGTGATGCCGTGACCAAGGAAAACGGGTTTCATTTTTATATATATAGATAAAAATACTTCCTATATGTACTATAGATAATAGAAACCATAAAACTGTTTTAACTTTGATCCCGTTATTACCTAGATCGAATTTTTGTGAAGCAAAACGTGAGCTAAAAATCTTTACTTCCAACTGCTAAAGTATGGAAGAACACCTCTTCTCTTACACATACCTATAGTATATATTTTGGTCTAAGCACATTGGTGTTCACATTTCTTTGATGTGTAATGTGTTTCCAATTAAACACATCAGTGTTACTAACTATTATTAAACGGGAAACTTCCGCCCGACTATCCACCCATGAGCCTGTATGTGTCCACTGCTTTGCATACCACAGTGCACCACTAGACCGTGTCTAGTGGTGCGCTCTTCAAAAGGCCTGTACTCCGCCTTCCTCATCCATCCACTCCCCGCCATCCACCTTTCTAAGGTCATCGATGCAGCGGGCTGGAGTACATCCTACACTGCATTTACTGGTTCGCGGTCTCCAATCCAAAACACGTGTGCCCAACGGCTATTGGTTCTGCGACATGCATGGCCCTCTCACTGGGCTAATGTCTGTTGTATAAGTGCACAACACACTTTCAAAAGTAGTTGACAAACAGGATAGCTACCATTGTCACACTATCACACCAATATTATAAAAGCAACAGTTTGTTTGTATGTGCCGTGTATGTTTGTTACTCTTTCACGCAAACTACTGGACGCATTTGGCTGAAATTTGGAATGGAGATAGACTATACCCTGGATTAACACACAATTTATCCCCGAAATTAAAGAAAAAACCTGAATCCACGCGGACGTAGTCGCGGGCATCATCTAGTATCTAATATATCTATTTTAGAAACTTGTAGAAACTTAAGGTGGTTATTGCTTATTACAAAGATAATAGGGGGACAAAACCATACAATTCTTTATCTTAAAGCCAGTAACTATAGCAACTTCCTACTCCTAGTGTACATTAGTAACTTCCTGATTATGTCATATAAATGGCTTACTGCTTGTATTGTGTATGGTTTGTCAACCATGTTCTTACAATTTTCCAAAATACAGGATAGTAACAGAATGAATGATAGGCTAGAATACATAGTCTGGATTGAGGGTATCAACCTTCAGGCCTTAGTGATCATATCATGTTTGCCATGAAATATCAGAACACGAGGTTGGTATTCTGTTCCCACAAAATGCTAAAGCCTCAATTTTACTGACTCTGGCCCACTCCCGCTCCAATCCGGATGCCATTGGTTTAATACTCAAACTTTACTGGAATTTCAACAAAAATTGATACAAAACTTAAACAATACCTGGAAAAGCATACAAAATAAACAATTCCAATTAATCATAATTAGCTATACTTCAAATAAAATTGAAATAGATAAAACAGTGGACCAACAGGCAATAATGTAAAAATAAGTAAAAAAAGACACCTTATAAATTGGAGTAAATCATGCAATGATGCTACAATCACTATATTTTTAAGTGTCATATAAAAATATGAAGTAGGTACATACAATCTTAATGTGTACTCTGATAAAAAGAAATTAGAAACTCAATATGAATTGCAAATGTAAAACCATACATGAAGAACAATGTTCTCATTGACTCTATGAAAATGAACACACTTTGAAAATGAGATACAGTTAGGATCAATTTTAGTTAATATTTCTATTCCAATACTACTGTGCCAGACAGGAACGAGTAAAGAGATTTACATTACAATCTGTTTACATGTTCAGGTCTGATTTTCCAGGAGAATTCTGCCATGTCATGCCAAAAAATCCTGCTGAGGTTGTTGTGAGCTCTTCTCTGACCAGGGCGCATTTGGAACCCTCGTAGTTAAGTTTTAAGATACCGTAATTGATTATCACCATCACATACTAAACTGATGTTCAAAAAGTGTACAGTGTAAGTAAATCATGTTTGGGTTAACCGAGCTGTACAGCAGGTTTTTCAAAGATGAAACACTCCTAACCTCACCCAGTTTTCATCTTAAATCATCATTGCTTATCATCAGTTGAGATACCCTGTCAACCTGTATCATCGACTTAACCTATCAACCATAAAATAAAAAAATGCAAGTAAGTAAATATTCTCTTTCATTGACGAAACTTCCCAAAAGTTTACAGACTAGAAAACTATTGAGTAAACCATCAACCATAACATCAGTATGATATTGATTTATATTGAGAAATAAGTAATTAGCATAAAAAAGAACAGGGACAGAATCAGGAGCTCAGACATCAGAGATAGGACAGGGGTCACAGACATAGTAAAAGATGGATCAGCTAAAGTGGAGGTGGACTGGTCACATGCTCCGAGACCCCCAAGGAAAATGGAGTAACCTAGTGACACAGTGGTGCCCACAAGATGGGTAGAGAAATAAGGGCCAGCATCAAGGACGTTGGGAGGACAAACTGAAGCTGACAGCTGGTCCATTCTGGAGAAGGGTGGTACAGAATCGCAAGCACTGGAGAGTGCTAGAGGAGGCCTTTGCTGTGAGGCATACAGAGTTAAAGGACTTTTTGTAATACCATGTTTATAGAAATTAACACTGAAAAACCTCTGAAATATCAGGCTATTTTATTTCTATCTATAATATCTATAATAAATAGTTCAATTTAATATACTTATGTATTTTGATTTCATTCATGATATAAGCCATTTAAAAGTATAATTATGAAGAATGAATTTTTCATCAAATTAACTCTTTTAAAAGAAATAATTATTGGTAAGATTAAAGCGATTTCAATATCAAAAATTTTAAAATGTACTGTAATAAAAAAAAATGTAAAGAAAAAGGAATTCAGGGTGCTAATTGATTTGGATTGAGGGTGGATTTTTGTTACTCAATCATGCCAGAACGGCTGAAGGGATGTGGATTAGTTTTTATAATTATAATTATAAAATTCATAAGAGAAAATGTCACAACCTGAGATATATTATTATATATTAATTATTATATAAACTTATCTTTATGAAAAATAATTATTGAAAATCTTTAGGAGGTTTGAATAAAACCTACATGTCAAATTTTAGTTTTTTAAGATCAGCGGTTTCAGCTATACATTGATTATAGTCAATTAGTCACTTAATCCTTTTATTTACAATAATTTTTGTTCTTAATTACCTATATTAATTAACTTAGCATAGTTAACACAAAAATACCATGAATTAATAATAAGCAGATAAGAACAACTACTGGTTGAACTAAAATAGCAATGTCAAAATATGTTATAAGAATTACCCATTATTTGATGAAAAATCTTGGTATTAACTAAATAAAATCTGCTATACCAAGAAGGCACTTCCCCAATACCAAAGAATAATTTCCATATGTTGCAAATATAAAATCCATGCATAATGTGCTTTTTACAGGTTTTCAAAGCATGTTATCACTGGGCTACAGTTGCTTAACAATAGTTCAATGACCCTAGGCCATTAAGGTCACTAACCCTACTGATTTAAAACCAATCTATTTTAAATATCATAATATTATATGTTGTTTGATCATTCTGAAATGAAAAATATGAGTGATTTCTACTTGTACTGATTTACATGGCAAACTTCTAGCATTTAATAAGTTATCACATACTGAAGTACATCATGAGGTATCTGTTCAAAAAAGATATTTAAATAAAAGTTAATATGTTTGAAATGTATGTTACATAAAGGATGACACAAGAGAAATTTCGTGGAGAATATTTAGTGAACAAAATTTTTTGTAAGAAAACTTTCAATAATTTTTTTGAAATTATTTGCAAATCATAAAAAATTAAATGCACTATGTTAGCTGAACAAAATTTAAGCTGAGATACCCTAGTCCTTAAGTGTTATAAACACATATGCCACCTAAGTTAATGCATCAGATTGAATAACCTCTCTGATATATCAGAGAGGTTATTCAATCTGATGCATGATGATTTGCACATAGATCAAAATATTTGTATATTGTGTTCTAATATTGGTGTTGTGTACTAATATTGGTTTCCTCAAAAGAAAACCTTAAAAGATAAGCCTAACATAATATTAAAAAGAACTAAATAGTAAGTCATCCATTTTCCAATATTTCAAAATGAATGAATTTATTTGAGATCATTCTACTTTAGTTCAAGTTTGTTTGAACATCATCATCAATTTATACCATTAGGGGCATATGGTTTCAAAATTGTGAGTTTTATTTAATATCATTATGTATCTACGCAACAATTTTTTTATTCAAATTAAAGTTTGAGGCCACGTTTTGTCATTTTATATCTCTATGCCACCTATTAAGGTATAAAAATCTATTCAATTCTTCTTGAATATTGCTTCCAAGCTTTAAAATGAGATATATACAAGCTCTTTATATTGTAGAGCATAGCTAAAATGTCCAAGTATACCTACTTGAAAAGATCTTTATGAAGTCCAAGGAGAAATAAACTAGTAGGTAGCTACACATATGTTAAAATCAGCTGATCTGTTGGAGTTTTTTATGATAGGTACATAATGTAATAGAATAGGCAGGAATACTATAATAAAAGCTCCTATTAAGTATAATCAGGTGGGGATTAAGTTAAAGGTAAAAACTAATAAAATTAGTAAGGCTGAAGGAGGTTTGTAGGCTGTGTTGGACCTTACCTCAGAAGTCTTCGGCGGTGCGGAGGGTGCCTCGCGCCGTATCTGGTGCTGAGGCGTGGCGCCATAGCCGTGGTCGAGCAGGTGGTAGCTGATGGGCTGGCTGGGGCTGTCGTCTAGGAGCGTGGTGTGCGACGGAGACGCTGTGACGCGTACCACCACCTCAGCTTCGCCCTCCGCCGGCCCACGCTTCACCCCCCTCGGCATCGCTGTTATTCAATATATCAACATGATACAAATCAACCGGCATAAAATTATTTTCTACGACAGACTATAACCATCTCAATTTAATTAGTGAAGAGGTTAGGGGCGCCGCGCGCGCGGAATTCACAAGTGAGAAGCCTCCGAAGCGGAGTGGGTCGATAGCGGTTGTTATGGGCTTTATGTAACCCTTGAGGTCCCCTTCGATACCTGCAGATGTCCAGTTATGCTTACGTCACTTTTTCAACGATATTTTCCCAAAAATATCGACGACCTAGCGGTAATTGCGCTAGCTAGCCGCCTCAGAAAATAAAGTGCAAATATCGAAGATTTTACCTACCAAACCTATCAAGAAATAATTATACTTACGAAAGGTGTAAGCGAACGATATCCAAATACAGAACCATAAAACGACATTTAATGTTTTCGACGCAAACGCTACATTATCGAGTACTCAAAATAAAATGTCCGCCGCTTTGTTGGTCTCGAGTGAACTCGTGGACATCGAGACGTTCGATATCTTTTAATTAAATACACTATCTACTAAACACATATTATATTAAACACTGAATTCTTCACTAATAACATAAATTAATAAATTTATCCTAGTCCACATTTTATATCAAGTAAAAATGCAGAGCAATGTAACGACGATAGGAAGCTTTTCAGAACATCTGGCTTACAAGCAAGTAGCAACGTAGCAGTGGCGCGAACTACGCGCGCAGGCGCGAAGCCGCCTTAACAAACCAAGCAACCCCTAGTGACGCCGCGCCGTTCTCCAAATTCCTCCCCTCGTTTGAGAAGCCATAAAAAATATAACGAATTTTTGAAATTTTGTTCGGCGACCGGTTTTGCAGATAAAACGCGGCGCACTGCGCTAGGCTTCCCCATACCATGAAGATATCAATGAAACGATTCAATATACTGAAATGTTACTTTAAATTAGTGTAAGCTTTGATAATAATTTATTCTGGTATTAATATAAAATATATCCTCGTTTTGAATATAAATACATATTTACCACTAAATTATTATGGTATCAGTGATATTATATTTTGTTATTGTATATACATTGCTAACAATATACTTATAAAAATAAAGTATGTAACTTGTTCCAATCCATAGCACATGGGTGCCTGTATTTTATGCACGGTTATTTTACGTCGTATCTACTATCTAGTTTGAAATGAGTTCTTTTTCGCACTTCCGGAAAATAAAATTTGTATTGGGGGTTTCATCTTGATACACTAAACCCCTCCAGAAACATGATCTCGATCGATAATACCGACTGGTGATGAAAAAAAAAATTGTTTATTAATATTTACCTAGATATGTCGTTTTAGTTAAATCTGCTCTCAGCAACACACCCATTTTAATTTTGATGCAAATCGCTGATGGCTGATGAGTAATGATTCTTGATGACGTAAGAGACGTATAGCACAAGTTCACAATTTCTTTGAAATAGTAGAAAATAAGTAAGAAACGGTATAAAAACAAAGACCTAATAAAAATGTCCCTATTATCCTTCTTTTAAAAAGTGGTAGGTACCCTAAAAACATCATTGATGAGGATGAGGGTAGTATTGTAATATTGTGAAATGTCATTTATGTGGCAGGTACCATAGACCATAATTATTATGGTATATACCTATAATTATGTACCATCATGTATTTATGTACCATTTATAGAAGGTATTTTTTTAAATCATTGTCACGAGTGCAATAGATTTCGTACGTAATAAACGAAGTGTAGGTACTCATTTTAACTATATATTTACTATCGTCCAACTCCATCGCGGTCCTTATTTAACAACGAAATGAGGAAAACTATTTTCTTCTTTCTTACTCAGAGTTATTACTGTTTCAACCAAGGATTATTAGAATTGTAACGGAAGTTGGTTTGAAGCATGAGCGACCAAACTTGAACCGAACGGAAGTGACGGAAGACTGCATGAAATATTAATATTATCTATAGTCTATTTCATTCATAGACAGTAGACACTAATCAATACTATTAATCTTATAGTCTATGCGCACGCATGTTTTTTATTTTTCGAAACACAATTTTGTTATAATTTGTATCGAAAATTATAGGATTATTAAATAGATCTAAATGTGCTTTGCAAAAACGTTTTATCTTCTTATTTCTTACAGCTAATTTTAATATAGGACTATTACTACGGATATATACTCGTGTGCTATCACAGCTATTACCTCTCAACCACCCTTGTCTATGAAAATAAGAAAGCGCGCCACCAATTTAAATTTAATATTGAATCTTGAAAGTGCTACATTGTGTATACATACATGTATGATTCTATGATTTCTTCGACGCATAGAATCTTTCTGCCGTGCCAGTACGGTGGTAACTAGCATGATATGGCTGTACCAGACAGACGAACCAAAATCACATTTCCAACCACCTAAGATAACAGTAGGTACATATTGTAACAGCTACACCACTGATTACAGAACTACAGAACTATGCCTGCTGTTTTTTTTTATCCACAAGTTAGCGCTTGACTGCAATTTTACCGGATGGTGATGATGCCTAAGATGGTAGCGGATTAACCTGTAAAGGGCATGGCAGTTATGTTAAAACCATACCCCTAATCGGTTTCTACACGGCGTCATATCGGAACGCTAAATCGCTTGGCGGCACGTCTTTGCCAGTAGGATGGTAACTGGTAAGTTGGTAACTAACTACAGCCGAAGCCTCCCACCAGGCCAGACCAGAATAAATAAATTTAAAAATTGACCCTGCCGGGCATCGAACCCGAGACCTCCGCACAATAAGGCGACAGCGTTCAACATTGCACCAGGGAGGTCGTCGAGGTCAGGGGAGGAGGGCTCCGAGGATAGTTCATACTTCATACTACTGCACATCTACTGCGACACTACTCTACAACGTTGACATAATATGTTGTTCTTCCTTGCAGAAATATTTCTTATTGAAAATGTTCTCTTGTGAAATACTACTTTTGTATGTAGCGAATAATTGGTTAGTCATTCTTGAATACTTACAATTTCTTCTTTCTGGCGTTCCTACTGCTTTCTTTCCAAAAGCATTTTCTTTTAGAAGGGAGAACTATTCCTTTCCCGATTTCAGTAAGAATTTTTAAACATAAAGATTAGTTTAAAAAGTAATTAGGTAATTAAACGATAAAAAAAAGTTCTCCGGTTTAAATGGAAACGCTTTTGAAAGAAAACATCTGAAGATTTCAATAGGCGTAACTATGTCGCAAGTTCAAGTCCAATAAACCTAAGGCAAATTTTCCTATTTTCAACATACTCTGAGCTGAGCATTCAACGTACCTATTCGGCGGACCATGTTTACTTAGTTCAATTACTCGAGTTCATGAGCCGTATCCATCGACATACTTTATAATAATTTATTATTCAGATTATATGAAAACGATTATTACTTACAAAGCGTGTTATGTATTCCGAAATCTACCACAAATTCCCAATTTTCTTTCTAATGTCATGAAATTAGGGAACAGTAAATCATCACACTCATCACTTCAACCTATATAACCTATTGTCGACAGTCGGCTAACTACTGAGCACGAGTCTTTTCTTAAAATGAGAAGGGTATGGCCATAGTCCACCAAGGACCAATTGCGGATTGGCAGACCTCACACACCTTTGAGAACATTATCTACATCACTAGAGCGTGCAGGTTTCCTCATGATGTTATCCTGTACAGTTTAAAGTAAGTGATATTTAAATTCTTAAAACGTACGTTACTCCGAAAAGATTGAGGTGGGTACCCGGGGATCGAATCGGACCACCCGGGCGTATCAACTAGTAAATACTTATGCTTTGATAAAAAAATTGATAAACACCAATCATCTTACTAATCAAATATATATATATATATATATATAAATTATAAATGCGAAAGTTTGGATGTATGGATGTATGGATGGATGTTTGTTACTCAATCACGCCTCAACGGCTGAACGGATTTGTCTGAAAATTGGCACATAGTTAGATTATAGTCTGGAATAGCACATAGGCTACTTTTTATCCCGGAAAATTAAAGAGTTCCCGCGGGAACCAAAAATCCTCATACCACGCGGACGAAGTCGCGGGCATTCGCTAGTAAATTATAAATGCGAAAGTTTGGATGTATGGATGGATGTTTGTTACTCAATCACGCCCCAACGGTTGAACGGATCTGGATGAAATTTGGCACAGAGATAGATTATAGTCTGAAATAACACATAGGCTACTTTTTATCCCGGAAAATTAAAGAGTTCCCGCGGGAACCGAAAAACCTCAACCCACGCGGACGAAGTCGCAGGAATTAGCTAGTATTATAAATGCGAAAGTTTGGATGGATGTATGGATGTTTGTTACACAATCACGCCCCAACGGCTGAACGGATCTGACTAAAATTTAGCACAGAGATAGATTATAGTCTGGAATAGCACATATAGGCTATCCCGGAAAATTAAAGAGTTCCTGCGGGAACCAAAATACCTCAAACCACGCAGACGAAGTCGCGGGCATTTGCTAGTTATTACATATTTTTTCAGTACCAACATAGGTAAGTAGTAAGTACCTACTTATTTGATTTGGGTTATCTTCTTATTTTTGAAATTTCGATATAAGTAATGAAAATTCCTAATTTTAGGTTGCAACTTCCATTTAGTTTTAGATTTCATAATAGGTACAACTCATATAGATAATACTTAATATAATATTATGTTCTAAGTAGTGTAGGTATCCAGAAACGATGTCTACATTCGTCATCACTTTAACAAAATGAAAGACGTAAATACATAATAAATAGTTAACAAAATACTATATTCAAATATCAATAATTACAAACACTTCATATTTATTGTCCTTAGGTTGGTCTATGATTTGCATGGCCGAGTACGTGATAGCCTTCACTTCTGATCCTTGCGGGTGTTTCCCGATCTGGAACTCCTCGCCGAAGCACTTACAAACTATCCTGAACTCCTCAGTGTTAAACTCCGTGATCACTAACTTTTTGCAAATCAGGAATGGTTCGACGGAGAAAAGATAAAGCAATTCATCGAGGAAGTGGTAAAGGAGGCCCATCAAATCATCGGCGTTCGCTTCGATGGTGTGAACTTCCTTGATTTGCACATAGTCCATTTCTGTCATGTACGCAAACATCGCCATTCCGCACTGCTCGAATGCTTCTTTTAATGTATCACCCCATGCGTGCAATCTGCAATAGACCAAACATTTTGTTTAAGTAAAAGATTACTTTTATGATTTTGGACTTGACTGAGAAACGAGGGCGCGCAACAATAAAACAAAAATATAACGATATAGATACAATTGCTTTATCTACAGTATTCAAACAAGGCAGCATATTTTCTACCATACATGCATTATTAAAATTGATTAATTGTACTGACTCGGTGCATGAGGTACCCGACGCGACGTCCAGAGTTATTTGCCAGAACACCACAAATTTACGTATATAAAAAAAAACATACGCGCCGAATTGAGAACCTCCTCCTTGTTTGGAAGTCGGTTAAAAACCCAGGTTAAACAAGTGTTTCGTGAAAATCGTGAATTCCCCTGAGGTGCCCAAAAGGCATCCATTAATATTCAATATTGTCAGGCATAATAAAGACCAGACCTAAGAATTAGAAAACCGAGTTTTCAGTTTGGAGTAAGTTGATACAAAAGTTTTTGAGTTCGTACATTCGGTTCCTCACATACTCTCAGTGCGAAAATCTGTTTAGAAAGCAGCTGAGTGAGACAGCATAGGTGAGGTAATAAAAGGCGCATGTTAAGCGTTCTAGGTAACCAGACATTAATATGGACACATAGTTCGAGAATGGTCATTAAATAGGTGTTTATCTATTTACTAATTATTTTAAAGATGCCGAATATATTATTATCTGAAGATAAACACTGCTTGTTTGGTGTGTTGGAAACTAGCAGCAGATGCAGCCTGAGTCTGAGAGATGAGTCGGGCCAATTTTGAAAAGGTTTTTTCAAAACCCGGCACCGGCAAGCTAACTAAACCCAACAAATAGGCATCTTCTTGGCAAGCGCACTCCACCTTAGGCTGCATCACTACCTGCAAGCAGGTCTAATTGCAGCTAAGCCTATCTAGCCTATAAATTAAAAAACAATGCAGTTCAGAAGCTGTAGTTTAGAGAATAAAGAAGCAGAAAAAGAAGATGATATATTCTTATTAAGAATAGAAGAATTTCTTAAGATTACGATTGCCAGCTCGTAAGTTAAGACCGCATGAGCAGTTTTTCTTTTGGTTTTTCTCGCGACCGCATATTTTCATGCTGGATTTCATAGTAGGTGGGGCATACCCGCCCATGTCAACTACCCTACATGAGCGGATGACACATAGGACCCGCCGCGTTTTCCACTTGAAACGAACTTCATACTTCAATCAAAGATTCCAGGATAAAAAGGCTATAATTAACTAAAAAGAAATCATTCATGTAAATGAAATACGAGAGGCGAAAATAAAAGTAACTGATTTGTAACTGAGGCTGTGGGTGTATAATTCTCTTCACTGAACCAAAATCCAGGACTAATTGTATTGCTATCCCTTTCATAATGCTCCCTGCGGAAAAGGACAGTACAAGATTCTGGTCCTATCAATTTTGTTTTATTGAGCGATTGTGTACAACAGAATTATTAGCCACATTCCCTAGGGGTTCTTTCTTCTGAGGTTCTGATAACCAATTGGCCAGTTAACCCTGAATCTAACTGCCACAGTAAACAGTTATTCATACTCATACCAATATTATGAATGCAAAAGTGTGTTTGTTTGTTGGTTTGTCCTTCAATCACAGAACAACAGATCTACATGATTTTTCACACAAATTGAAAAGAAAAATATTATAATATTGATTTTAAAAGGAATCTGTTCAATAACCATCAAATAATTAAACATGATTTAAATAACTATTTATGTCTCTTTCAAAATGTTCTGTTCACATTTCTGTTATGTCACATAATATGAGGTATGTGTAAGCCAAATTATGCCAACCCACGGAAATGTGGCATGGCATCAAGCTGTGTGTAGTCATAGGAGGCCCACCTAAGTACCTAAGGCATTTGAACTACTATGTATTGTGTGTAGGCAATTGGTATCTATCAACTTAAGTCTTAAGTTGATAGATACCAGGATCAAGGATTTATCATCAATAGCAAAAGCCAACTAGGTACAATCAGTCTTAGGGTGAAATCTATAGAGCGAACTTTGTCTTGCTTAGACTTAGTTATTTTTTGCAATGTCTATTCAAAATATTTCCAATGCCTATTCAAAATATTTTATTTCAACTTGTAGGTAATAGGCAGGCAGGTTTTTGATAAGTATATTTTTCAGAGGAAGGGGAGCAGGCATCCAATATGCAAATAAGTTTTTAAACTATAGAAATAGATGTCGAAACTAGAATCACAACTAGAATACTGTCAAGCATGTGACTCTAAATCAGTAAAGTCCTGATGTAGTATTTGCAACACATGTTACAATGAAAATAATATAAATTCTGATATATTCCGATAAATTTTTAGGTTAATAACACTTTGTTCATTCTGTCAATAAAAATTAAGTAACTGTTACTCACTGTACATCGGCAGTGTGGTCGAGATCTGTAAACAAACAGATATTAAGCAATTAAGTAAAACGTAAGACTGAATAATATGCAGTGATATTATTTTACTTTATTTTATCGGTGCTTACATTCATACTTCACTGGTGGTATATTAAAGTCGTCCTCATTCAAACCTCCTAACTCTTCATCCATTTTATAAAATATTTATTCGCTTTTATTTACGTTCTTTAGTTTGATACCTATGTCTTATTATTAGCTATTAATTAATTTATTGGTAAATGGTAATCAGATGTATAGCCTGTGTTTATCTACAAAGCAGAGCTACAAAGTTGGCAGTTGCATAGAGATTTCAGATTTGTCATCAGCACGGAGCACCGCGCTCTGTGGCCAATCTGTGGCACGCGCTGCCTCTATTTTTTTGATAATAAGGTGCGAGCCGTAGACAGAGAAAGAGATATAGACATGGTGTCAGCGTATACAGTATGCGATAGCGATAGTCTTTTAATGTGATATTTTCTGTGTATAAAATAAGTATTTAATCGTTTTAACGCTGTGCGCTGTATGATTTAATTTTGTAAGTAATTCATGTAGACCTGGTATAAGACTTTGCATATAATGTAAAAAATAGTATAGAAGTGTAAATATATTTTATTTATAAGGGTTTTAAAGTGGGAGAGCGAAAAAAACGAGAATCCCGTAACGTCATCCAGGATTATTTTTATTTACTATTATTTTAAGACATTTAATAAACATAGCAGATGGGAAATTTCGTCTAGATTTAAAAATATATAATACAATACAAGTTCTAATAATAAAATTCGAAGATATATTTGAAAATCTCGCGCAAAGTTGGTGCAATTCAGTGTGCCAACTGAGCTGTAGTACATAGCGAATCCTCACGTTCGCGCGCGCCTTGTACCGCCCGGGCACGGGAGAGGTTAATGGTAAACAAGTATTTTTTTGTTGTTACTATACTTTGTAGCATTCATGTGAGTCTTTACAAATATAACCTGTTTTTATCTGTAACAATCAGGTAAAAACTGTAAACTTACGATTATACTTAAGATTATATTTTCGTATTCACGTTCACCATCGTTCACCATGCCCTTTTTGGAATTATTTTGTCACAGTTCATAAGTTTTTTTTTTTTCTAGTAGTAAGTTTGTGTTTGTATCTTCACTGTGTCTGATAGTTCCAAATAAAGATTTTATTTATTTATTTATTTATCATATTTGTAGTACGAATATGGGCGAAACTATACAATATAATAACAAAAACGACACAGGATTGTCTGAACTAAACTGTCGGATAGGTAAAAAAAGTGACACGCTGAGCAGGACAAGAGAACATTTTGCTCTCTCTATCACTCCTTGGCATTAGCATATATATACTCACTTCGCACCTGTGGTATTATTATTACCAGCTCAGATTAAATACCTAAAGATTTCACCATATTCCAAACTTTCAATGCAAAAGCGAGATAGCTTTATGGCTTAATGCCCTTATAAGAAAGGTAAGTGAATACTTTTGTTTGTCCCTGTCAGCGTGTTCAATTTTTTTGCCTGCTAAAAGCTATTTTGACGTAACTAGTTGGCACACAAACTTATGTACAGCTTAAGTACATTGGACCTTATCTATCTGAGATTGGAGGTTAGATAAGCAGTCAAAGTTTTTGATAAATTATTATTATTACTAGCGAATGCCCGCGACTTCGTACGCGTGGATCGAGGTTTTGTGGTTCCCGCGGGAACTCTTTAATTTTCCGGGATAAAAAGTAGCCTATGTGCTATTCCAGACTATAATCTATCTCTGTGCCAAATTTCATCCAGATCCGTTCAGCTGTTGGGGCGTGATTGAGTGACAAACATCCATCCATACATCCAGACATCCATACATCCAAACTTTCGCATTTATAATATTAGTAAGATAACATGAGTAGGTGGAATCGTAGGTGAAATTTTGTATTTTATAAGCTATTGCGCACTGGTGAGTTGCAGTATATTCGGCTGCAAAAGCCGCAGGGAAAGAAAAATCGAAGGAATCACATTTCACAAGTACAAGTAAGTGGTTAAAATCTTGATTAACATATAAATCTTTGGATCTTTATATTAAAGTAACTTTAATCATGTTTAAGTAATGTTTACTCAAGTAAATGAAAGGAATAGGGCCTATTTTTTTCAATTTTCATAGTAAAACTGATAAGAAAAGTTTGTTTCTAAAATGAGTAATGAGTATATTTGAAGTGTTGCCAGGACCCAAATTCAAATCCTTCCATTCGGGCAAGCGTGCACAGCCGATTTTTTCTCTCTTAACGTACCGATACTCTCTTAAGATACCGTAGCTTTACACCATCACGTCTTATACTTTGTAAGCATGACGTTCAGAAGGTATACTTTGTAGGTACCTATTTTAAATAAAGATGTTTTAGTTTGCGCGTAGTCTATGGCGCGGTTTAATGAATTATGACGCCTTATTTTACATAAAAAAATTATTGCTCCTTTTTTGTTTGTCAAAAGTTATATTCAATGAGAAAATGTGTATTATAGTTAACGTAATTTTAATATTTTCCGTAAAAGTGCATACATTATGGCCATACGAGTTTATAATAATTTGCCCGATGAGCATCAAAGTACTTCCTTTACCTAAATTCAAGAGAGTGATAAAGAATTGGTTAATAAAGAAACCCTACTACAGCCTAGATGAATTTTTCAATGATGGCTAGCTAAATTATATGCTGGGTTTATGCAAATAC
Organism: Erebia aethiops; assembly: GCA_923060345.2. NCBI lineage: Eukaryota > Metazoa > Arthropoda > Insecta > Lepidoptera > Nymphalidae > Erebia > Erebia aethiops. Next base: position 25,089,715 of record OV281084.1, on the reverse strand, counting down.
ATTGACATAGTTGACTGTAATAATTATTATAATGGAATATGTCTTTCACTCTTAATAAGTGCTTAATATTAATTTATCGATAATACTTAAACTAAATGTATGACATTTTCAATTTCAGGTTCAGTTGATATAAAAATATGTAGGTATTATCTTTACCACCTTTGTAATATTATGTGTATTATGCAATAAATACTTTCTGATTCAATAATACTTTGAAATTTTTTATTTATGTCATCTAGCATTCTACAAATAGCAATGAAACGTACGGAATAATATCAAGAAAAGTTTAGGGTAAATTATTATGTAGGCATGTTACTAACATTTTATGGTTTCGATTTCAACATATGAGTTCAGATGGAACTACATAAATAGGTATTTAAACATTCACATGAAACTATTAATAATTATTGATAATATTTTATTATAATATAATTTTATATTATATTTATAATTGTGTTGGTCAAATAAAACTTTATTTATTTATTTATTCCCTATTTTAATTATCGTATCTGCATTAGTCACCACTTTGGTAGTAAATTATGAATATGGCAACATTATATTGTATACCTCTCAAAGACAGTGTAATTATAATGTATTTTGCGTAGACAGAGAAAGGTATGTAAAGGTAGGTAAAGGTACAGAGAAAAAAATATGTTTTTTTTTTTTTTTTTTTTTTTCGATCCCTTTCTGTATGTCACGGGTTTATAATAGTTTGTTTTGTTCATAAATCCCTTATTGTGCTTGGTGCATTGCAGCGTTTTACCTTTTATTACCTATCCCTTTCGGTTACACGCTGGCATTGATTCTAGAGGTTTAATTATTCCTATGGTATTTTAGCTGTCTCACGACTGAGCAGACCATGACCATCACTCTACCATTGATCTGAGAGTACAGTACTGACCACAGATTTATAAAGTATGTCTGTGGTACTGTGTGGGTACTGACTGGCACTCAGAAGGACTGGAATCCAGAGCCGTTAAACCAGTTAAATAAAAAAATACTGACTGGCACCCGGCTAGGAGTATAAGTGTTCTGTGCACCCGGCACCCGCTAGGAGTCATAGATTTTAATATATTAAAATCTATGCTAGGAGTATAGTCACAGAACAATATTACCCTAGGCGAGTATAGTGTTCTGTGACTGGGACAAATGTGACAAATGTTAGAATATTTTATGTTTATATTGTTCTGTGAACTTTAGGCTCAGAAGGACTGGAATCCAGAGCCGTTAAACCAGTTAAATAAAAAATAAAAAATGACAAATGTTACTTGTCTCTGCTGGGACAGCTGCAGCCACTATATGTTACTTGTCTCTGGCTGCAGCAAACAGAAAAAAAAACAGTGTAAAAAGTAAAAACAAAGAAAATTGTTTTCCAAATTTGATTTTGACAGTAAAATTCTTGGATTTCTATTTAGTATTTTATTTTTTACTGAGATTTTATTGAGGTCACCTGTATCTTGTTGGTTTTGTGCATATTATTTTTATAAAATGGATCCTATTGCCGTTTTGCAAAATCGAATTGAACAATTGGAAGCTAAATTAGGTCTGAATGCCGGCACACTTGATGGTCAACAAGGGGACTCTGCTACTGCCAATCTCCTAAATGCTGCTCAAGCTATCAACAATGCGACCGCGGGTCATGAGAAATTAACTGAAGCCAGGAATATGGCAAGCGAATTGAACAACTATACAGATCCCAATCTGTTGGAAAATGTTAGTTTTTTATTAAAAGTGGCATGTGACACTGAATCTAGTTGATCTGATGGTTTTAGTTTTATTATGTACATTTATCCACCATTGTGTATCCACTGTTTTGGACAGAGGCTTCTTTAATTCCATTGATGCAGAAAATATGGGAGGTCTCATTAAATTTTGTCATGGCAGTAGCCAAAGATATTAGGGCATAAAACTATATTTGACAAGAATATATCAACAAAAATTTGAAGTGGTCACTCTGTCCAGTTTTGTGTGCAAGTACTTACAAATATACAATTTTACTATAATAGAAATGATTTGTGGTTCTAGATGCAACAGAATAACATGCATATGCATGAGGTGGCTGCAGCTGAGCCTCTCATTCAACACCATTGCCATTGCATGCACCGCTGTAAGCAGGTATGTCTCTTTGGTAACAAATTCCATAATAGGTATATAATAACATTATGTTTATCAATCAGTATTTTATTTGTATATATGGATTGAAGAGGATGAGCTACAAGGGTTTTTATTGATTGAGAGAAGCAAAGGTCTCAGTCACTTGAATGGATTGGCACTGGACTGACAAAGGAGCATGGATTTAACTCGCTCCAGCAATGCTAAGGGCAGCTGTTACTATTCTACAAATTAATGAAATTGTAATTATTTTTTTCAAAAGAGCAACCGCCGAGTTTCTTGCTGATTCTTCTCTGTAGGAATGGCATTCCAAACCAGTGGTAGATTCACTTGACAATTCAAAAGTACTTGTAAAAGTTTATTTGAATAAAAACCATTTGAATTTGAATTTGTCTGTTTGTCCCTCTGTCAGAGCCTTTTAATTTCTGCATTGATACTTGTGGTTCGCTCCAAATTAATACCTTATGTCCTAGTTGGTCACCATGTTATAAAAAATCTTATTTTTTTAGAGGAAGTAAATTAATGGGAAGTTAATTTTTTTAACCTTCACATTTTATCAATACAAATATTTTTAACATTGACAACATTCCTATTGTGTTCAAAGATGGAGTTACACTGACAATTTCCAATTCTTGTAGCCCTGTTTAGAGATTGAAGAACATTACAAGTCTATTGCATGTCTACGTAGATCCAAAGTTGAACTCAGGATGTGAGGTTTACTTTGGGTGAACCACTAGTTTATATATTAAAGGAGATAACATTTTTAGGCATCTCCGGTGTTGGAGTCTGAGCCCATTCAGCAAGTCCCCCAGATGCAAACTACTGTTAACCAAATGCATGTGGAAGCGGCCGAAGTGAAAGCAGAAGCGGATAATGTGAGTTTGTTAAATATTACATTACTAGAGGATGCCTCCAACTTCGTCTCTGTGGATTAAGCCTTTTTTTATTCCAAATGGAACTCGCTTGTATTCTGAGATAAAAAGTACTATGTCCTTCACCAGGATGTAATCTACCTCTGTACTAAATTACATCAAAATAGATGGGCTATTGAAGAGAATGCAGAGAGACAGACATACACTCGCCGGCATATGTAGCGGAACATAAAAAAAAGGTCCATAATTAAAAAATATGGTTTTATTTTAAAATGTACTTACTACACTTCTTTTGTTATTTAAAGTTTCATTTGTTTTACTTAAAATGAGATAACTAATATGTTTGGAAACATAAAGAAAACACTTGAGTTCGATATAACACATATATTAGCTAGGTAGCTTGACACGAACTGACAATGGCATACAATATTGCAACCTACCCACTTAAGTTCACTTTGTTGACAAACAAGGTAACCAAGTACCCTAACTACAACACATACCTTAAAGGCCATTCATCATAGCAATACTGTATACATAACATATCTCCCCCACAAGAATGATCTTACACTGAACTAAAAATATTAATTAACTTCTAACGATTAACAAAAGAATAAGCACTGTTTATCATCCCAACTGAATACAAAAACAAATCAATTAACTACAAACACTCTATCAACTATAACTACTAAATCTATAAACTACTGTGAACACACACTAATTACTATTGTCAGTCACTTGAGGTATCTGAAATGGAGACTTCAACACACTCAACCTTTTCTGCACATCCTAGGTATTAGGAATCCCTAACATTTTGGCCCATTCCATGGCATCTGGTATTGTAATGATAGTTTCTGATTCTTGAGTACTTTCCTCTCTTCCCTCATTTATGTCATCCATGTCCTCATCTATCTCTTCAGTACTCTGGTTGGGTGTGGGAGCTCTACTTATTATTCTATCTTCTTCCTCTGTATGGATTGTAGCAGATATCTTTTTTATTAACTGGTCTATATGTCGATTAATTATCACACCATCACTGGTTTCAATTTTGTAACTTGATGGACCAGTTTTTTCCTTTATTACACCCGGCAGCCATCTTGGACCACTCCTACTATAATTTCTATACATTATCTGTTGATTCACATTGGTCTGTCGTGTTTTCCTTTGATTATTGTTGCTGATTTGTTGCTCAGTCTTCTTATTTTGTAGATTGTCTGGATGTAAAGTATCCAACAAAGTGCGTAGCCGTCTCTTCATCAATAATTCAGCTGGACTTTTGTTCGTTGTTGTACATGGCGTACTTCTGAGGGTCAGCAACAAATTAGGAATTCTAACCTCCCATGCCAAATTTTTCATTTTCTTCAGTTTATCTTTGATTGTCTGGACCATTCGCTCAGCTAATCCATTTGTAGCAGGATGGTACGGTGCTGAAGTCTTGTGTATAATATTATTAGCTTTTAAGAAATCCTGCATTTCCTTCGAAACAAAACAAGTGCCGTTGTCGGATACCAGAATTTCACATAAACCATGTGTAGCGAATGCTGATCTTAAAAGTCTTATAACTGTAGCTGATGTAGTGTTGTTGACCATAAAAAGTTCAGGCCATCTTGAATATGCGTCCACAATGATCAAAAAATATTTGTTATGTAATGGTCCAGCAAAATCAACATGGATTCTTGACCATGGTCTAGTTGGTGTAATCCATTCATGACTCGATCTAGGTGGCATGTGTCGGTTTTCTAAGCATCTTGTGCAACTGCCTATTAATAACTCAACATCTTCATTGAGTCCTGGCCACCATACATAGCTTCGAGCTACCGCCTTAGTTTGTACTATTCCTGTATGCGTTTTATGTAAAACTTGTAATATATGTTGCCTCAGTGATTTCGGCACTACTACGCGGCAACCAAGAAGTATACAGTCGTTTTGCAGTGTTAGCTCTGTCCTGTGTAACCAAAACGGACGTAGATCTCCATCATTCATTTTTGCAGGCCATCCACGCTGAATATAATGTACAACTCGACTTAAAATCTTGTCTCGTTTCGTCGCAGAAGCTATGTGTTCCGCATCATACGGAAAGTCCTCAGGTGTTTCAGCCATCAACAGCACTTCACTCAACAACTGCTCGGGCTGTTCTGGAACCGGCTGTGGCCACCTACTCAGGCTATCCGCACTACCAATTTGCGGTCCAGGTTTGTATGTAATTTCATAGTCATGTGAAGTCAATGCAATTGCAATCCTGGTTAAGCGAGGTGACAGCATGTTCGGCATCGGTTTTTTGGGGTCAAAAATCCCAAGTAGCGGTTTATGGTCTGTAATTATACGAAAACGTCTTGCCATCAGGTAATTATGAAATTTTGTAATTCCAAACATAATCGATGCGGCCTCTTTATCCAGCTGAGAATAACGCCTTTCATGTGGATGCAGTGTCCTGGATGCCATGGCTATTGGTCGTTCTTGACCATTTTCCATTTCATGAGACAAAACAGCGCCAACTCCGTACTCCGAACTGTCACACGTGAGTATCAAGGGCTTCTTTAAGTCATAATGCACTAAAGTCACCTCACATGTAACTAGACGTTTTGCTGTTTCAAATGCCTTCTGTTCTAATTTTGTCCAGTTCCACGTCTTTTCTAGATACAGAAAAGACGTGGAACTGGACAAAATTAATAACCGATGCAAAGGCTCTAGTATAGTCGCTTTGTGTGGTACGAATCGCTCGTAAAAGTTATAAAGCCCAAGAAAAGCTTGCAATTCTTTTTTGTTTTTAGGCGCAGGAGTTTTCACTATCGATTCCACTTTACTCGGTGCCGGATGTATGCCCTCTGAATCGATAACAAATCCAAGGAACTCCACCTTCTCTTTTGCAAACTGACACTTATTTTTGTTTAATCTAAGTCCCGCCTTTTTTATTCTACTCAATACAACTTCTAGTCTGTCTTGCATTTCTGGCATTGATCGTCCCGCGATGATAATATCGTCGATCAAAACTGCAACTCCTGGTATTCCTGCCAGTAACGAGGTCATCAGTCGCTGAAATATGCCAGGGCATGCTTTTACGCCAAATGCCAATCTGTGAACAGTGTACAGTCCCTTGCACGTGTTTAATGTCAATAATTTTGATGTGTTGTCGTCCACAACGACCTGTGTATAAGCCCTGTCTAAATCTAGAGTTGTAAAGAATTTTCCTCCAGCGATGGTCGCAAAAACTTCATTGGCTGTTGGCATCGGGTAAGTATCCGATTCAGTTGCCTCATTAACCGTGCTGCGGTAATCTCCGCACAATCTAATTTCGCCCGATTTTTTTACTATAGGGACCACCGGTGTAGCCCATTCTGAAAATGAAACCGGTCGCAATACTCCCTCTCGCTCTAATCTATCTATCTCCTTCTCTACCCGTTCTCGGAGAGCGTATGGCACGGGGCGAGCTTTCAAAAATTTTGGATTTGCGCCTGGTTTTATATGTATAGCTACAGGATCACCACTGTACGTACCGAGCCCATCTCTGAATACGTCTCTGTGCTTATCTATTATTTTCTCCATTCGTACAAGATCATCGCTAGCAATCAAATTTATCTTCATCGATATATCCAAAGGTTCGAGCCAATCGCGGCCCAGCAGGTTTGGTCCATTGCCTCTGGCCACTATCATATTCAAGTCCTGCACGACGTCCTTATGACGAACTGGTAAGGTGGCTTGTCCGAGTAGCTTAACTGGCGATTCGTTCCACGTGCGCAGCGACAGCTGCACATGACGCAGCGCGTCGCGCGGCAGGCGCCTGCGGAGCGCATCCCACGTGCGCTCGTTGACTAGAGAGAAGCTGGCCCCCGTATCCACTTGCATACGGACCGGCACGTCTGCAATTAAAACATCCACCTCGTATGGCGGCACACGCGTCACACCTTGTATGCTGTATATGCCGTTTAATAAATCCTCTTCATCTTCTGTCTTAGTAAAATTAATGTCTTTCTTATCAGTCTTCTTTTTCTTTATACATATTTTTTCAATGTGTCCCCGTTTCTTACAAAATCGGCAGACCGCGTTAATAAATCGGCACTCTCCAGCGTGTCGACTTCCACACCGGTAACACATCCGAGCAGCAGGCGTAGATTGCACGGCGTTGACGTCCATCGGTTCGCCGGCGTCGCGTGCGGTAGTCGCGGCGTGCAGCGCTAAGTCGGCGGCGGCGGCGCTAGAGCTCGCGGCGCTGGTGCTCGCAGCGGCGTGAATCATGCGAACGTCGCGCACCGCACATTCAGATGCTAACATAGCATCCACCACGTCTTGATATCGTAAATTGTCCCGTTTCAACAATTCGTACTGCAATCTACTATCACTCATCCCGCATACGAGTTTGTCGCGCAACATTCTCTCTAAATCGGTAAAATTACACTTGGAACTAAGTTTTCTCACGTCCGCTATAAAGTCCGATGCTGACTCACTATGCTTTTGATTACGTTTGTAGAATTTAAATGACATCGAAATTTCATTCGGTTTAGGGCTATAATGTTTGCCTAAAATACTTTCTATTTCCGTAAAAGTCACTTCAGTCGCTTTTCTCGGCGTAATTAACGCAAGTAAAGTATCGTACACCCGCGAACCACACACAGTGAAAAAGTTTGCGCGTTTAACATTATCGATGACGACGCCATTCGCTTCGAAACAAAACTTGAGTCGATCTATATAACTGTCCCAATTAGCCGAGTCTGGGTTGTATTCCTCGAATCTTATCGCTTTTTTATCCATTTTGTTCAATTTTCACCAATCGTCGCCACTAATATGTTTGGAAACATAAAGAAAACACTTGAGTTCGATATAACACATATATTAGCTAGGTAGCTTGACACGAACTGACAATGGCATACAATATTGCAACCTACCCACTTAAGTTCACTTTGTTGACAAACAAGGTAACCAAGTACCCTAACTACAACACATACCTTAAAGGCCATTCATCATAGCAATACTGTATACATAACAATAACATTAAGAACAGATTTTGCGAGTAAAGGCTATTTGTGAAAAATGGTACATTTTTGAACGTTTCATGTAACCGTGAAAAGTGAAATTTAATATTAAAATAACAATTAATTAAATTAGAAAAATGGTGATTAATATCGCGTATTTCCTCCACGTGCTCTTATTAAAGTTTCTACCCGTCTAGGCATACTGAGAATGATGTTATCGATGGTATCCTGGGATAGTCTCCGCCATTCCACAACTACGGCGATTCGCAGTTCTCCCACATTGGCAGGAGCTGGAATTCTGGACTTAACTTTTCTTTTCAGCAAGTCCCAAACGTGCTCTATTGGGTTCATATCCGGTGATCTCGCCGGCCACTCCATAACAGTGATATTCATATGATTAAGATAAGCTTGAGTTACCCGAGCGGTATGCGGCCGAGCATTATCCTGCATAAAAACAAAATCGTCACCGATATATGGGGCAAACGGTACGACATTTTCTTTTAAAACTTCTCTCTTCTCTCTCTTTTAAAAAAAAATATAGCGGTCTGCAGTCAGACTCCCTCTGTCAATCACTACCAAGTGCGAGCTCCCAAACAAATGCCCGCACAAACCATTATTGATCCACCACCGTATGCAACTGTAGTTTCAAAATTTGTGTGAATGTATCGTTCTCCTTTGCGTCTGTATATTCTTTGCCTGCTGTCAATTTGATTTAAGAGAATTCTGCACTCATCACTAAACAATACCTTACCATACTCCATTGGTCCGCGTTCCAAAATCGATGTTCCTGAGCAAAAGTTAACCTGTTTCTACGATGATTTACCTCGAGCCTTGGAGCCTTGGCGGGCACAAATGAACCCAAACCAGCTTCTTCGAGCCTTCTTCGTACCGTACGCTCACTTACGGTTACACCCCGCACTGCTTCTAACTCATGTCGGGCTTGGACGGCCGTCAAACGGGGGTTCCAACGTACACGAAGCCGAATGAAACGATCATCCCTACTCGAAGTGCGTCTTTTTCTTCCTTGTCCTACTCTTCTCACATAAGTACCGGTCTCCCTGAACCGTTGGATACTGCGATGGATCGTTGAAACTGGTCGACGAAGATCTCTGGATATCACTCTGTAGGTTTGACCATTTCTTCGCATTTCGAGTGCCCTGGCAATCTCCGTTGGGGCTAAGTAAGGCATAATTCAGTCATCAACTCCAGAAAGATACGCGATTAAAAAAAACTAAAAAAAAAACAGTATTTCAATGCAAGAAGGTCATTGTTTCAATGAAATTTTAAATCTAACTCAGAAGGAAGAAATACTCGAAGTTCGCTCCAGACAAGGTGTATTTGAATAAAATTAAAACAATTGCATAAAATGTGATGTTCAGTTGTTTTCTTAATTTGAAAATATTTCTTTTTAAATTAAATGACGTATAAACCAGCCAGCAACCTTATATGATACTGATATCAAACCTTTTTTTATGTTCCGCTAAATATGCCGGCGAGTTTACTTTTGCATTTATAATAATTTTAGTAAAGTAAAGGGATTTTTTGCTGGCTAATTTCTTTTATTTTCACTACAAGCTAGCCCTTCATTGTGATCTCATCTCACCCTGTATCAAGTAATTAATAAGTGCTGTTTAATTTGTTAGTGAACTAACCTTACCATACGGGTACCCTAATCGGTTTCTGTGCAGCATCATAGGGGATGAATGGTTGGATAGTATCTAGCCAAGGCAGATAATATTAGGGTAGATAGGATGATCCCATGTTTTTACTATTGTGTAGTAATTATTTATTTATTTTTAAAGGTTTCTCAAGGGATTCAAGAGTTGGCTGAAACATGTGGTGCTGCAGCTTCAAATGCATCAGAGCAATTGGCAAATGTGGCACAGAAAGTGGAACAAGTGGAACAGAAAATGTTCCCAAGGAGGAGGAATGGCCTGGATTAAATTATTTTGAGAATCTGTTCTAAACAATTTTTTTTTACAAATTGTTGTTAATAATTTATCTGATATTTTATTTATTTTATTATAATTAATTAAAAGTTAAATGTAGTTTTTATTTTGTTTAACAACCCCATACAATATTAATTTATGTAGCTGCTCGTGCTGACTGATTGATCACCTCTCCTGAAAAATTTTGTATGAAAAAATTTTTACTCATCGTTTCGTATAGAAGACACAAATTCATTCAGAGGAAAAATACGGAGAGAGCTGATGATTGAGGATTTCGAAGACGGATGAAGAGCACAGCCAGGTTATTGAAGACATTGAAGATAGGTAGGACCGTAGGGGCAGAGACAAGGGTGGGGGGTGCTCGGACAAATGTCAGTGAGACAAAATGTCGGACAGTGAGCTGAACATAGAATAATTAAACCTCTAGAATCAATGCCAGCGTGTAACCGAAAGGGATAGGTAATAATAGGTAAAACGCTGCAATACACCAAGCACACTAAGTGATAAAGGAACAAAACAAACTAAACCCGTGACACGCAGAAAGGGATAGAAAAAACATTTTTTTCTCATTCTATCTTGGGTAACATCCCAACACTGCATCTCTTTCATGTGGGAGTGAAAGGGAGATTTGGCTTGGTCTATATACCTCTCTGTCTAGGGAGCTGAATTTTTTTTTCAAAATGGTGGATTTAAGATGGCCGCCATACAAATTTCGTTGGTGTCTAGCTCGGAGAGTATAAAGATGAAAGAGATGGAAAAAAAGATGGAATGGAGATCAGGACATGAAGGTCTACTTGATGAACAGGAAAAACATTCAAGATGGCGGAAATTATTTTTCCATATAAAATGTATGGTGAATATTGAAGAGGCTACAATTTAGTGTAGAACTATGCAAGACTTTGATGCGGTTCCTTTTCAAAATTTGTTTTTAAAGAAGAACTCTCCATAATTTTTTGGAGAAAAAAATATACTTAAGTATGGAGAGCGATGATGATCGAGGGTTTGAAAGATGGGTGAGGAGCACGGCCCAAATTTCATAGGTGTCTATTTCAGAAAGTATACCAGATGGAAGAGTGGAAGTAGGAAATATGCATGACTTTGATATGGTTTTTTTACAAGATTTGTTCTGTATGGAAGAATTGTCGGTTTGCCGTTAGGAAAGCCAAGATGGCGAAGTTCAATGGCACCCAAAGGTAACCGATCGTCAGCGGTATAATATTGTTATTAATCAACTAAGGAAGGTTTCTTTGTGTTTTTACTTCAACGGTCTCTTACACTGTATGTATGTCTGGAAAGTATTTTTACATATTTTAAAGGCCCTTTTAGATTCTTAGGGGGGCAGAGACCCCCTTTTATGTTATCTTATGAGATTTTTTTTTACGTCTGTCGGACGCTTGGCACGCTGGCGCTTCCACTGTGCTCGCTAGCATAGCAGTGTGTTGTTTACTTCAGAACACGTAGGCAGTAAAAACTAGGATAGAAGGAGAACAAGTAAGTAGACCGAACTTATTACACCTTCCTAAATTCAGTTGTCTAAATGAAAAGTGTAATCGCATTTAGCAAGTTAGGATCCTAAATTAGGAAAAAAGTATGGTTGCTAACTCACTAAATATTTTAGCATCCTAAATTTAGGAAGGTGTAATAACATTTAGTCGCCTGATTGGTTCAGTCACCGCCATAGAGTAAGTAACAGTAAGTAATACTGGTCACCGCGCGCCTGCGACTCAATGAATAAGGAAACTGCGACTGCGTGTGCACGTACCAAAGAGTATGTAATCAAAAGATTTCGAATTCATTCGTAGATAATTTCTAAAGTCGGCTGGTTCTAAAACACTCATAATGTTCAAGTTTGCTAGTTTGTCGCGCAGCAATAAATATTCTTTCACCCAAGTTTTTCTTTTAATTTTAATTGAGCCAACAGCCAGAGCTACGGCTAGGCCAATTTTTTGGTGTCTGGACGAGCGTAGCGAAAAAATCCTATGTCTATGGTCTGGACAGTACTGGAGCCATTGTTACTTATGTTTAATGTACTCTGTGGTTGCACTCGACACTAGCACGACACGTCCGACGCCGTCGAACTACTGATTCAGTGACTAAATTAGGAAGGTGTGATCAGAAACATAAATTTGCTTTCCTTTCCTGAATCCTGACTAGGACGACTGAATTTAGGAAGGTGTAATAAGCTATTAAGGAAACTAACTACGTACAACCAGTACCTATTAGTTCCATGGTAAAGATTTAAAAAAATGACACATTCTAATCTGTCAAATCAAAAAAGCCCACAGATTATTAAAGAATACTACGTATTTGCTACGTATGTCGTGGTCGTAACTCGTATCACGTAGTGGTTATATTCCTCCTTGGAGTAAATGTATACTGTGTTATATTCTCTTTGACTAATGACTCGTATTTGAAAAGCAGTTGAAAAAAACAAACATGGCAGACGCTGCGGTTGAAACTGCTCCGGCGGATGAAAATGACGATAGCTGGCTGTATGGAGAGTCAACTAATGATCGGATTGAAGGAGATACAGCTGATAGCAACGATAAAGATCAACAACAACCAAGCGCAAGCGACGGAGCCCCGGTGAGTCCATAAAAACTGATTGACGTACCCAACAAATAACCATAAAATTATGATATTTTTAGTTATTTTGGTAAATTATATGAAAAATGCATCTCCGATAGGCGAATTATTCATTTGTATTTAAATGTAATCAAATATGCAATAATCTATTTACCATCCCATAGCCATAATTCAACACAAACAACCTAATAATTATACATCGATCATTGTGAACTCAAAGTTTATTATTTTGGAGGCTAATTGGTGCATAATGTCTGGGATAACTATATAAAAGAACGGGTCAGAACGTGCTGCTATCTGCTGCAGTACAGAGTAGTTTTTGAACAGCACAGTTTGGATAAGTACATTTTTTTTCAAAGATCGTACCTAAATTGTGGCAGTTTTATTCATTACCGCATTATCATTTTTTTTACTGCCTCACCACAAGGAAATTTCAAAGACATGAATAATTCCAAAAAACGATTTGCTTCCCCATTTGTGATTGATATACTAGGATATGGAATGCCCTTCTTGCTTCTGTTATACCTTGCCTTTTTAATACTTAGGTACCTTCTAATCAATCAATCAAATCATTTATTTGCATAGATTGCATAATTGGTGTTACATTATTAATATTAGTAAGAACTACAATCTGCCATTGTTATGACATGCAAAAATAATAATAATAAATCCTTGGCAGTATTTATTAGTTATAAATAGTAATATTAAATCCAGAGTGAATATGCATCTGCTAGGCTAAGTGTGGCTCCACCTTAGACTGTATTACCACTTTGGTATATAAACTTTTTGAACATTAACAAAATATAAAGAGGAGATGGTGATAATTAACTATGTGCCCTGGTATGAGAAGTAAAATATGTAAGTTAACTTTTATTATTGAACGAGGAATGTTTCCAGGATGGAGAGGAAAAGGAGCAGGAAGAAGGTGAGGGCGGGGAGGGGAATGATGATTCCCACTTTACTGATGAGCACTTTGGTGAGGTGGGCCGCGACCACGTGGAGCCAGCCAACGGGGATGCGGATAGCCAGGACAATGCAGACTCGGACTCGGATGATAGTGATGATATTAAAGTTACTATTGGAGAAATTAAGTCGGGACCGCAGGCTTACACTGGTATGAACATTAAGGTGAGTTGTCTTTTTGCTAAATTATTATATTTAAATTTCTATAAGTTTGCATAGTTGTAAATAAGTTCTTATATTATGCAAGATCAAATTGATGACTTCAAAAATTTTAAAACATGGCACGGAATGTCTGATATAAGATAAGAAAAGTTTTTGCTACAAGTCACAGAAAGTAAGACTTTCCTGCAGGCCTGTTTTCTGAGTTTTCTTGGGCCTATTAACTTAATCAAACAACTTTTGTATACACTACTCTAGGAAAGTCCTTTTTCCTGTTATGTTTATGTTGTAGTTATTTAAGGTTTGTCTTTTTGATATTGAAAATAGCAGAACCAACTGCTTTAAAGTATAATCAGAAATTCTTAAAATAATTTTTCATTGAAGCGGTGGTGGGAAGATTATAGACGCATAAAAGTACTGCTTACCCTAGTTGTTATACTTGTCTTTTATTATGACCTATCAGTAAATAAGTTTCTACCAGATTGCCTACCCTGGTTTCAAACCCTGTTCACTCCACTGCAGTGAAGGCCAATCATAAAAACCTAAATGCAAAATCCAATGTTTCTAGTGCCACTGGTATGATTTTTGATTGATTTGTCAGTAAAATCTTAAGTAAATCATCTTATAAATAAAATAAATAAATAAATACTCTTTATTGGAAGCAACTAAGGCTCAATTTGTTAGTACAACACACACCTTAAAAATTAATGTTAGTAATTACCTAGAAAAATATAAACATTTTTATCATTATACTATTTTGGCCTTACCAACACTTGAATAATGTGTCCAAGCATTGGCGAGTCCACCTTACTCGCAAACATATTCAGGATGCGGTTGGTACTTGAGCGCAGCCTTGTCAGCAGTGAGGACGATTTTTTCCGCATTATGGCAAAGAAATCGTCAGTCCGCTCATTTGCGAACATAGCCGACGCCGAACAAAACCGCGGTAAGCCCAACAGCATCCTGAATCCATTATTATATTGCACCCTCAGAGTGTCTATGGTCTTTTTTGAATAGTTGACCCACAGGCCTCCCGAGTAGAAGTTTTGACAGTATGCTCTAAACAGCGTTATTTTTGCCTCTTTACTACATCGGGAAAACCTGCGAGCCAACATATTGCATCTAACTGCCAATGCTCTTCTTTCTCTCTCAATGTCCATATGATCCTTAAGGTCCTCCGTAACATAGTGACCCAAGTATTTATATTGCAGCACTCGTGTGAGCGCAACCCCGTTGAGGGAAATGCTTGGCTCGTAATGCACGTGCTTACGAAGGGCCTTAAAGATCATGTACTGACTTTTTGCCACGTTATACTTTAACCCATGTCTGGTAGCATATTCCTGGCAGGTTTGAAGCAACTCCCTGATTGAACTAGCCGTTGGACCCAGCAACACCATATCGTCGGCATAGCTTAAGTTGTTTACACAGACTCCGTCTATCCAACACCCGACTGGCTTGTTGCTGAGTTCCATGATCAGCCCATTCACATACAGGCTGAAGAGCTTCGGTGAGGTCAACCCCCCCTGCCTCACCCCGCACTCCAGCCTGTATGAATCAGAGAGCTCCTTCCCCCACCTAACATTGTTTATTTGGTTTGCATACCAGAATTGCATGACTTTAAGCAGCTCCTGTTGCACGCCTGCTCCCTCCATCTTTTGCCATAATATATCATATGAAACTAAATCAAAGGCTTTTGAGAGATCAAGGAAACAGGCGTACACAGGTGTTTTTCTGCTCGTATAATATTGTACAGTCTGTTTCAAGCTAAATATCGCGGTCTCAGTTGATAGTCCGGGACGAAAGCCGAACTGAGCATCGTGAAAATCGAGTGTTTCGCCCAGCTTCCTGTCGAACAGACTGTCCAACACCTTAGCTATAATGGTTGCAAGTGATATGGGTCTATAGTTGGACTTATCAGATAGGTCACCCGTTTTATTTTTAGCAATAGGGACCACTATAGTTCTCATCATATTAGCCGGGATGTACGTGTGACTGATGCAGAGTGAATAAAACATTGCTAGCACCCTTGGTAAGTGAGAACCCGCGTACTTCAAATGTTCGACGCTAAGGCTGTCGTGACCAGGTGATTTCCCTCTGCTCATTTTCTGAATAACCTCTGATACTTGCTTAGTGGAAAAACGCAGCAATTCTTGATCACGGCTTACCTGAGCATCAAACACTCGAGTTGACGGCCCCAACGGTGATGACACCCTAAAGTGGTCCCTAAACATATTGGCTATATCTTTTTGAGTGCTACAACCGGCGACACTCACTGGTAAGCTCGGCCGAACGTTCAATTTGTTGGTCGAATTCCAAAATTTTGAAAAGTTTTTGGCAGATCTGTGAGAAGCAATTATGTCCATTTTTATTTGGTCTTGATGGTTTTGACACCATCTTAACCGACTTCTAAATATTTTATGGCTCTCACACATCTCGTCCCAAAACCTTCCAGACCTCGGTTTATTATATAACAACCACACTTTATACTTCGACCGAGCCTCACAGTGCGCGTCCCGGACGTGCTTGTTCCATCCAACTATCGGACCCTTCCTGCCCCTACTGCCCCTGTATGTCTCAATCGCGGCATCTGAAAGAACTCTCACTATCTCACTGTACATACTGTCAAGGCTTTGTCTGTGTTCAAGATTCTCACACATTTTTCCACCACACGACACAAAAATCTCCGGGAAAAACAAACCTCTAAATTTACTATTGCAATGGTCATGATATCTATTTATCTGTTCCTGTGATCTATGACCCCATATTATTTTGTTATAATCGACGTGGTCCTCCACAGTTATTTTTGGCACGATCAAATTCAGATCACACTCTATTAAGAGCGGTAGGTGGTCAGACCAATAGATATCATGACGTATGCTAATATTCAAAACAGTTTGCCAGGCAGATCGTGTGACTAGACAGTGATCTAGCCATCTCAAACTACCATTTATGTCACTCATGTAAGTGAATGTATTTGAGTTAATGCCCAACTTTTCGACGTCCGCACATAACCATGACTGATCAGCACAAAAACTACAAAGTTCATTCCAGAACGGCTGATGTGGATGTGAATTAAAGTCACCTAGCATATAAACACATCCCACATCACTATTTTCAATTATTGCTTTAACTTGACTCAGGCAGTCTGTAAATTCTACGACATTCTCGTTCATATCAGTCGGCATATATAAACTAAAGATAATAATACTGCGATTATTTGACAACATTGCCTTAATAGCACTCATTCTTACACTATCACAGTTTAATACTGTCACTGATTTAAAAATACCCTTTCGCCACAGAATAGCCACCCCTCCGTAAGGCCTACCCCTTAAACCATCCGAAAGATCCACTGCCGACTTCCCTGTGTAGTCAAAATCCTTATGTACCGCACTGAGCAAAGGCAGGTCATACTCAAGAAGCCAAGTCTCCTGCAGTGCGACGACATCCGTATACATACATATATCCCTAACACCATCCATTGACCGCTTTAGCGACTTACAATTAAAACTAACCATTCTACAAACTTGTTTTTCCATAGTGAACAACTAAACAAACCTAGCCTATGTATTTATATTCTAATCCTAGGTAAGTATATAACTAACCTAATGAATATACAGCTACTTTTAACTTACTTTACTAAAGGATCAGTATTCACACTCGATTCAGAACGCTGTCTGCCTGTATTATTAAATAGTACATACCGCCTAAAACAGATACCTTCTGGCCAGATTTTATTATTCATAAAAATATGTAACTTATTTCTCGGTACAGTCAGCTTAAACGAGTTATAATCCCTCTTACTGCTAATTTTTTCTAATAGAACCAATTCATTCGTTTTGTTTTTGATATATTCCACAATGTCACTCTCACTCGTTTGTTTACAAACGTTAGATATATATAGTGGCACTAGGTTTGGCGCGGCTTTAAATTTTAAGTCCTGACACGCACTCCCAATCTCACTAACAAACCTATTTTTCAACAACGGCTTTTTTCTCTGAACTGTGATCCACTCTCCACCTAAATCACCTTCTATTTGGTTACATTCCGTACTCGTACGTAAAACATCCGCCATTGAGCACTGCCGCATACCCTGTTGACTGTTTACGTCCGTCTCCTGTGACATTATCCCAGCGTCTCTGGTCGACGCGATCGCCGCTCCCACCGGTTTAGCTTCCAAGCGCACCTGTGGTTCTGTCTCACTCTTGCTCAGCTGCATATTAGAGACGGAACATTTCTCAACGGTCTCAACAGGTATTGTGTTCGGAATCGCAGTACGAGTCACCACGAGCGGTTGCATTGCTGTCTCACTTTCACTTGACTGAGTAGATGCGATAGCGCATTCTTCGCTGCAGCAGGCCTTCAAAGGCGAGGTCAACGACCTTTCCACACGGCCTTGCACACCTGTTTCTCGAGGCGATAAGGACATAGTGTTATACTCCTCACTCCTATTGTAATCTGCGTGGGAGTTTAACGGCTCACCGCTTATATGACGTAATCCAATTGGTCCACTATCACAGTGATTAAAACTATCTTTGACGAATGCTCCACGCTTTCGATTCACATAATCAACGGATTTTTCCCGTGTAAGCACTAAGGTTTCTTGGAGTTGTTTTTGCGTAACATAGTCGCTCTTAATCTCTCGCAGATCTTCCCTAAGCAGATTCAGGTCTCTTAACAAACGTGTAACGTCAATATGATCGAACGTTACCGGTGGTAACCTATGCAACTCTTTTGCCACGAAAATAGGTAACCGCTCCGGGTCTGTAGCGTCAGTGTGCTTCAATAAGTCAATAATATCTTCTAAGTCTTTTACTGACGTCTCCTCATTTTTTCTGTTTCTCATCCTCTTTAATGATACAGCTTCGAAGAGAAGTTTCTTCGCTATTTGTACTTCTTCCGGCGAGAAAGCTGTACTACATATCCTAATAAGAGTGTCTTCATCCATCACATTGATTTTATTCTTATAGCGAGGGGTTGGCCTCGTAGCCTCTGGTGGGGAGAAGCCACGTCCAGTGCCGGCTGCTGGTAGTAAGGTGACCCTGGAAGACCTGGACGGGCCGGGCAGCATCAATGGAGTGCCGGCCCTGGAGTTCAACATTGACACTATTGAGGATAAGCCATGGAACAAGCCTGGTGCTGATATATCAGGTAAACATTTGACTCTTACGAATTAAAATCTTATTAAGCATATTAAGGACCTAAATGCAGGAGGGCACCCATTTGTTGCTGTAATTATTTATTTATTGACTAGCGTTTGCCCGCGTCTTCGCCCGCATGGAATTAGGATCTTAAAAATAATAATTTCAAAAACCTGAAATTCTTCATTTTTCAAAGAGGAAGTCACCATAAGATTGCATAAACAGTTAGATTGTAATCTAACTAGCTATATTGTAAACTGTCGACAGATTACAATTTAACGCATTATTTTCGGTAGATTGTAATCTGTTAGGTAATAATAACCTGATAAAACATGAATGAATTCTCAGTAATAGCTCGGAGTTAGGAAGTCGGTGGTGTTTCACCCCCGTGCCTAGGAGAGCACGACGTTAAGCCGTCGGCCCTGGTTTTTATCACTAACATGATAATAGTCGTTATAGCCCACCAACCCACATTGGAGCGGAGGCTTGTGCCCAGCAGTGGGACATTAATGGACTGTAGTAGAATTTGTAATGTATACCTTAACATAAGGTACATAAGTTGAGTTCAATTTATTAAAAGGCTAAGGCTCAGAAAACATGTTTTGACTTTTGTTGTAGACTACTTCAACTATGGCTTCAACGAGGTGACGTGGAGCGCGTACTGCGAGCGGCAGCGGCGCCTGCGCGTCCACGAGTCGGGCGCCACGCTGCACGCGCAGCAGCCGCGCGCGCCGCAGCCCGAGCCGCGCCGCCCGCCCGGTGAGTACTGTGTACACCATTATACCATCACACAACGAGGTGACGTGGAGCGCGTACTGCGAGCGGCAGCGGCGCCTGCGCGTTCACGAGTCGGGCGCCACGCTGCACGCGCAGCAGCCGCGCGCGCCGCAGCCCGAGCCGCGCCGCCCGCCCGGTGAGTACTGTGTACACCATTATACCATCACACAACGAGGTGACGTGGAGCGCGTACTGCGAGCGGCAGCGGCGCCTGCGCGTTCACGAGTCGGGCGCCACGCTGCACGCGCAGCAGCCGCGCGCGCCGCAGCCCGAGCCGCGCCGCCCGCCCGGTGAGTACTGTGTACACCATTATACCATCACACAACGAGGTGACGTGGAGCGCGTACTGCGAGCGGCAGCGGCGCCTGCGCGTTCACGAGTCGGGCGCCACGCTGCACGCGCAGCAGCCGCGCGCGCCGCAGCCCGAGCCGCGCCGCCCGCCCGGTGAGTACTGTGTACACCATTATACCATCACACAACGAGGTAACGTGGAGCGCGTACTGCGAGCGGCAGCGGCGCCTGCGCGTCCACGAGTCGAGCGCCACAAAATATTATGTAAGGAATATCAACAAAAACTTCTCAAAATCTGCGATAATAATAGAAATAACTGCAAAACAAGTTCTGCTTGCAAGGATATTTAGTTTTTTTTTTAATTCTGATGGAATATTTTTGGTAAATCAGTAGGTATGTTTACAAAAATTTTACGTTGCAGGCCCTCCAAGACACGAAGAGATGCCGCCTGGCGTACAGAACAATTATCAGGCTCGTGAAAACACAATACAGGTAAAAAAGCTATATTTACTACAATTATTGAGAAGATGTCTCTGAATAAGTTCAAAGTTAATGTAAAACGTAAACTCATTGAAAAATCTTATTACCATGTAAAGGACTATTTGAACGACAAGGAAGCCTGGCAATAATTTGCTCTAATGTCTCTGTCTAAGAATATTTGTCAGATGGTGATAATAAAAAAAAAAAAACCCGGCTGAGTTTGTTGTGGGCTCTTCTCAGACCAGGGCGCGTTTGGAACCCTCGTAGCTTTAGTTTTAAGATAACGTTACCCATTATCACCATCATGCTTTTTAAGTAATTTTTAGACGAAAATAAGTGTACCTACAGTGTACCGATATTTAATAAATAAATGACTATGACTATTTTATTTTATTTATTATAATTTTCCTTTCTTCTTCTTTCTGACTCGATCACTCGCGTATGGGTTCGAATCAAACGACTCGATAAATCAAAATGATTCGATAAATCGTGATCGACACAAGACCTGTATTGTCAGGTGATGACGGCTGAGAGGCGCGAGTACGGGCGCACGCATGGGCGCGACGCGCCGCCGCCGGACTACTTCAGCGCGCCGCCGCCGCCCGACCACACCTACTACCCGCCGCCGCACCAGCCCTACGAGGAGCCCTGGGGTGAGACCACACTGCCGCACACTCGGTACCAGCAACCACTTATACACCACCACCACCACTACAGCCTATTAACGTCCCACTGCTGAGCACAGGCCTCCACTCTCATTATGTGAGAGGGAATTAGAGCTTACCCACCACGCTGCCACTTAACCCACCACGCTGCTCCAACGCACATTGGCGGGCACTTATACACACTTGTATGTAATGCATTTCATATTCATTCATTCATTCATTCATTCATTCATTCATTCATACAAGCCACCTCACGAATGTTAGTCGAACTAAAAGTTAAATAAAAATTAAAAAGCACGATGGATGGGATATTTTACCTATGTGATTATTTAATAGAGGATCTTCCAAAAGACATAATATCCACGTCCCCTGTTAGTTTTATGATTGATAACTATTTTATGCTATCGATTATAGTAAAAAGTGAGTCATACTTTGATGACGTCATAAGCAAGATTTTAGATGCTAAACGAGTG
The DNA here is from genome assembly GCA_923060345.2 of Erebia aethiops. Taxonomy (NCBI): domain Eukaryota; kingdom Metazoa; phylum Arthropoda; class Insecta; order Lepidoptera; family Nymphalidae; genus Erebia; species Erebia aethiops. Next base: position 25,068,283 of record OV281084.1, on the reverse strand, counting down.
TTTTTTATCATCTCCCATACTAAGCGAGCGTTTTGAAGTTCGAAGAAAGTTGCTGATTTGACTACGGTTTTTTCGATTTTTTTGTAAAAAAAATATTCACCAAGTTATCTCCATTAATATTAAGTTGCACTTTATTAATTTGACTGTTTACAGCTCATCCTGAACAGACCGGCTGGGCCCCCACTGAAATTAAAGAGCTGACCCCAGGACCCATGGGGCCCCCTATGGGTCCACCCATGGGCATGGCGCCGCCAGTGGGGCCTCCGCACCCTATGCCTCCCGTGCATGTGCTGGGGCCTTCGTACGCGCCTCCCTATCGCTCTCATCTGCCCCCGCACCTGCACGACAGAGAGCGCGAACGAGAGCGGGAGCGGGAGAGGGATAGGGACAGGGACCGCGAGAGGGATAGAGAACGCGATAGACTGAGAGAGCGGGAGGACAGGGATAGGAGAGACCGCGAGAGAAGAGACGAGGTATTTATCAAAAGAAGCTACGTCATGTTATTTATTTTATTACTTACGACCACCTACAGAATTGCTTCCTTAGGAATTTTAAAAAAAAATTTTGACGACCTCCGTGGCGCAGTGTGTAGCGCTGTTGCCTTAACGTGCGGAGGTCCCGGGTTCGATCTCCGGCAGGGTCAATTTGGGAATTTATAATTTCTGAATTTTCTGGTCTGGTCTGGTGGGAGGCTTCGGCCGTGGCTAGTTACCACCCTACCGGCAAAGACGTGCCGCCAAGCGATTTAGCGTTCCGGTCCGATGCCGTGTAGAAACCGAAGGGGTATGGGTTTAATATAACTGTAATTGTTTTTTTTTTTATTGCGTGATAGGCTTGATTGAATGATGAGGTCTAGGTTGGAGCGCGCTTGCCTAGAAGATGCCTATTCACTCTTGCCTTGAAGATATTTAAGTTATAAGTGGCAGGAAACACACGATCAGATTGGACATCAACCACATAAGGGTGTCAACGCTGACGGTTTCTCGCTGTTCTGTGGTAGAAGTGAAGTGAAGTTCCAGAGCACACTCCCCATGGTATATCCGATAAAAAGCCCATAGGCAGGCGACATTGCGTCGGTGTTGTAGACAGCAATTTCACTGGCGTAAATGATTGATCGCCAATTATTCTTCGGGCACGGCAATCTATCGAGTCTTATAGAGTTGGTACTTGGCTGATCCATCCCAAAGGTGGCAGCAATACTCCATGCCAGAACGAACTTGTGCTTGATAAAGAGCGAGGCGTTGTTCTGGCGTGAAGTACCGCTTCACCTTGTTCAGGATACCAAGTTTTTTGACAGCTGTTTTGGCCTTGACTCGATACACTTCCCGAAATTGTGGTTGGGAGAGATGTTAACACCCAAGAGCTTAATGTGATCACTAATCGGTACGGATATGCCATGGAAAGTAGGAGCCAAGGTGAAGGGGCTCCTCTTTGAGGTGAATAAACGCGCTTGTGTTTTGGTGGCATTAAACTCGACCAGGTTGGCGTCACCCCAATTGGACACCTCCATAAGAGTCGAGTTAACGCGATCCACCAAGGCCTCTCTTTGCTCAAGTATCTTAGAAGCACTGAAGCAAGCTCGAGAACTGGACATGTATCTCTCCGTAACAGTGCTGTTATCAGCGAATCCAAAGATGGGTTTTAGGAGATCGTATTTTACAATCGTACAATTAGATTTTTATGCTGTGTATTTATTTTTCAATATTATAATAGTATATTTTTTTTGTAGGAGGAGAGGGATAGAGATCGTGAACGTTCTCGTTCTATTAAGCCTGATAGGATAAGGGAGAAGTAAGTTCACTCAGAATTTTATACTTTTATATCTATAATTTAATTTAAAAATCTTCTATCATCTCTCAATATGAGCAGGGTAGCAAGTGCAAATATTGCCTTGAGTGACTTGGAACTGTCGAATGGAAGTAACCACACAACAATAGTACATACATTATAATATTTATTATATCTTCCACATAGAATTATTGCTTCAACTTACTCACACGAATTTTTATAGGAATCTTAAAATAAATGAAGGATTGATTTTTTCAATTGCAGCGTTTATTCAGTAGTTCCAAAATAAACATCTGGTGTCGCTATATTTTCAATTTATTTTTTCAAAACCCGCCAAAAGCCTTCTCTGTCTACGCCATGCACCGTTCTTGACACCACAGATTACAGATTTAATCTGGTTATCTAGTCTGTGCTACCTACATCTACATCAGCGCCACTTGGATTCAAATTTTTTTTTTTGATCCAGATCGTACAGACGGGAGCGGTCGCGCTCTCGGTCGCGCCGCCACAAGTCGCGCTCGCGGTCTCCGCGGCGTGAGCGCTCCAGAGACCGCGACCGCGAGCGCAGTATCAAACCTAAAACTAAAGAGCCGAAGGAAAAGGATGAAGAAAAATGAACTCGAACCTTTGGCGGCGCTGGCATTAGTGATAAGAAAGCAAGACATACACAATGTTTTTGATTAGAAAAAACATAAACAGCCTAATAAAATATAATTATGTAGTTTGATTTGTTTCACCAGCTTCAACCTAGGAAGTTCGAGATCAGGGACAAGAAAGAGTGGAAGTTAAATAATGTTGGACTACTCCGTCAACAGTTCGGTAGCCTAATATCGTTGCGGACCCACAATAAATTCCGTTCAGACTGAAAACGACTGTCAATCGGAGATTTTTGAAGTGAAAACTTCTTTAGGCGCGTTGAGCACTTTTTGGTATTGGTAAACTTGTGGATTCGCGTCACCGACACGACAACGCAACGGCAACGACACGCTCGCGAACAGCGACATGCTCGCGTTGTTACGAAAACAAAAGGTTTTAAATATAAATATACTACATTCGAAATTAAACTTTAATGCCTTAGTTTATATTTTATTTACTTTTTATTACAAAACAAAAATAAATAAATTCGTTTTCACTTCTATCGCAATTTTTTTTTAGATTAGTCACTAAGTGGATTGACCGTCCATCTACTCTGTCTGTACCCTAGCGGCGATGTAACAACGGAATAAATATTATGCTTTCGAACTGTTAGATCGGACTGTTGGTCGCACTAGTGGGTTATTGCTCCAGTAAATTAATTAAATAACAGGACTGGGGACAAGTGGGACCAACAGTCCGAAACGGACCGGCCGCCCTCCTTGGCGCAGTGCTTATAATAGGAGGTATCGGATTCAATTCGGGAATTTATAATTTCTGATTTTTTTTTGGTCTGGTGGGACCGGCAAAGACATGCCCCGCCAAGCGATTTAGTGTTCTGGTACGATGCAGTATAGTTAAACTGATTTACATAGACGGGCCCTATCAAACAATGTGGACCCAGGGGCGGCCTTAGACATTGCGAGGCTCGGTCGCCATTACATGCTTGCACTCGCACTTTGTGGGTTTTGTTATACGCGGCGGGCGCGAGATTCAAATACACATTTAGAACCCTAATGACTTTTTCTACGTGGGCTGTTACGCGAGGGCGCGAGGCCCCGGGCGGTTGCCCTATTTGCCACCCCCGCCACCTTCCAGTGCCTGTCAGTGGACCTATTTTACTAACGCCACCTAGCCTGAAAAGCGGCACAGCGCTATGGCGGGGATAAGGACAGGCTTATACAGGTCGGACGCCCAATTTTTTTCTATGAAAGGGCCCATTAGCTATTTCAATTCGATTGATTGAGCACTACAGAACATAGAATGCTTTAATTAACAAAGACAAAATTAAACCACAAACCATCAAAAGTGACAACCGTATTGCTTTCAATGGAGCGCAGCTAATTATTTTATCAGTTTCCATACTGGTTGTATCTGTTTACTGTGCATTTACTCTGCATTCAACTCGCGCGCGAACTGTACACGAGACAAGAAAAAATATGTCAAAAATTAATATTCAGAACATTGAACGGTTCACAATCTTCCGACAGATTACAATCTCGCGGGATAGAAACCGTTAGATTATAATCTAACGGCTTTTACAATTTTAGGGTGACATATCGATGGCGTATGCACATTGAAATAGAATGAATATAGGTACTAAAAAAATTCTACATCAATGCGTATGCAGGACACAGATATGCCGCTCGCTAGTAAGGACTTAATTGAATACTATACCCACGAATAGCAGTACCCTATACTAATATAGATAAACTCTAACCCTCTAACCAATGGTAAGGGCCTGCGGCAGAGTATTTTTACTGCCAAACCAACTCATACTACTGCGATTCAGGTATCTAATCGGTATTTAAAAATATGATGATGTGGGAATTTATATGAATACCACATCATAAAGATCTATAGGATAAAGATCTTATTAGATCATTAATATGTTAAAGTAAGAATATTCAAATGATGTTGTTCTCATTTCCGATGCATACTCAATTTATATTGTAGGTACCTAAACCTATACTAATTTTCCGACTTGTCCATACATACTTAATTTCCAAAATCAATTGACAAAATAACAGGTCTAACGGAATGGAACAGACATTCCAGACTCTTAGACCGAACAGATTAACAAACCATTTTTTCCGAATTGTTCGATCAATCGAACTACAGAACTGCTATAGAACTACTCCGACGATCTTCGAGGGTAAGTATAATAAAATTACAATTCTTTGTAATATTATTACAGAAATGCTTTATTAATTAATGTCTAAATAGATGGATCATCATATAAATGTTATCTAGTACAACCTACGCGACGGGGCGGCCGGAGAGCCGCGACGCGCCACTCCCGCCGCCCCGCCTCATTCCATCACATACAGGTTTTACAAATCATTTTGTTAACGTTTTTGTACAGCCATATACAATAATTTTATTTTCAATTACATCTAGACGTAAAAAATCTGAGGTGTCGTAGGAAACTATGCTTCCTATAAAATAATTACAGAGGGGGAATGAGGAGCGGCTACGCTCGTGACGTGCAACCGGCGCCCGGCAGCGGACCTCGCCGCCAGCTCTACAAATACAATCATCACTATACCCTAACAACTAAAGCGTCGCCCTCTCGGCTCCACTAATAACTTAAGTTACACGTTACATTTAAAATATACAAAAATATCATTTTCACAAAATTATAACCAAACTATACACTCCGGCGCTAAATTATTCGATAAGCTATGTACGATTTTTAGCCGGTTTTAAACTTAAACGAGAGCTCGACTCGAACACTACAACATAACATAAACATAATCACGACTATAGTGCCGATTGTCTAGAACTGCCTGCGGCATCTTTCATCGCTCGGAAGATTCAAGGTCCCCTAGCCCAGCTAATATTAAATCTACAACGAGCTACATTACGGAAACGCACGGGTTCATCATCGGACCACAGCTTTCCTTCGATTCATAAATTACACGAGAATGAGAGACGTTCAAATATTTATACATAGATTCATACGAACAACGAATGAACGAATAATACTAGAACACTTACGAGCTAGAGACGCGGCGGCCGAGCACCTTCGGCGTCGACGCTGTACAACTATGGTTACGGTTACGGTAATCGAATCATCTGTACATCAGTCTGCCGCTATATGTACAGGCCGTGCCGCGACGCGGCGAGCTCTATACTTACAAATGTACAATCGCAAATATTCACAAATTTATAATAGGCGGGATGGCCGAGGGTGCCTGGCGGTCCGGCGGTCCGGCGGTCCGGCGGTCTCCTAGAGCGCGGCGGGCGGCGGCGGGCCGATGGGCCCCAGCTCGGGCGCCTTCATGAAGAACTTCTCCAGCTTGGCGATGATGTGTTTGCCGTACGTGTACTTGCGCAGCGAGCCCACGTGCGGCCGGATCTTGTGCATGAGCACCTTGCGCTGCGTGGGCTCCGCCACGTCGATCATCTTCTGCACCACGTAGTTGGCGTACTGGTCCTTCATCATCACGTGCAGCGCGTTGTCGTTGAAGCCGCACAGCTCGTCGATCAGCAGCCCGCGCTCGTTGCGCGTCGCGTGCGTCACGCACTTCTCCACCACGTTGGACGCGAACTTGTGCTGCGACAGCTGCAGCACCTTGCCGCGCACCGCCGCCACCAGCCGCGACCGGTCCTCGGCCGCGCCGTGCTCCAGCACGTGCTGCACCACGTAGTTGCCGTACTGGTCCTGGATCAGCTGGTCCGTGTGCGCGTGCAGCTCCGCCAGCACGGGCGCCGTCTGCTCGCCCGTGCAGTGCTCCAGGATGCGCTGGATCACGCGGCAGCCGTACGGGTGCGTCGACAGCGCGTACACCTGCCCCGCGAACGCGTTGATGATGAACTGCAGCGCCATGGGCTCCACGCACTCTATGCACTTCTGTACCTGCAACACGCATCGACGATATGCGCATTATAATCATACAACAGAACAGCGACGAGCAAAACACGCAGGACCGTGGGTGCGGCCACTCACCACGTGGTTGCCGTTCTGGTCCTTGACGCACTTGAGCACGTGGCCGTCCAGCTCGCGCACCACCTCCTGCTGCTGCTCGGCGGGGATGGACTCGAGCGCCTTCTGGATGACGCGGCAGCCGTACATCTGCAGCGCCAGCGCCAGCACGTGCCCGCGCACCTGCACCGCGCAACACACACACACACATTATCACTCAATACTCTTTCTTTCATATTCCCATTCTTTTCTCAAAGAAATTATAGCAGTATTATTATGTGAAAGTAGTAAGTTATACTTGATTATTAAATAAATTGTGTAATAAAAATATTAGCTCTGACTCAATGAAGCATACGAGCTATGAAGTTATGACTTTCCTTACATAAGAATATAATATCATCTCTGTTACAGTTATATCATATAATATCACATTGAATGTATAATGTAAGATCATTGATTGTAAAATTGTTTCCTTAGTAACTTGATAATATTAACTGAGGGTTTCATCATTTTATGTAAATAATGTTAGTATTAATTCAAGTTATAAATAAAACAGAGTATCCTTACCTTTTGCGCTAATGTTGTTTTCTGTTCTGGGGTGCCAAACTCAAAGAACTTCTGAATTACATAGTTTCCAAATACATCTGTCATTAGGCTATATGCTGAACCAATTATTTCATTGAACACCATCTGTTTTTCTTGAACTGTTGCTCTTTCTAGTTTTTGTTGTATAAACCTGCAATGATAAACATATTACATTTGAAATTAACGTGCCTAGAGTGTTTGCAAAACTAATTATATAAAAACATCTGAACAATTCGTGCACCTTCTATTTGAACTTATATATACTAGACATTTCACGATTTATTAGTGGTGTTATAAAGTACATAAACTGATTTTTTAAATGTTTGAACTTTAGTTTAGAATAATTGTAGTGAATTACCGAGAATACATTTTTTAGGGTTCTGTACCCTGTCCCTAAGGGTACCAATGGGACCCTATTACTAAGTCTCCGCTGTCCGTCTGTCTGTCTGTCAGCGGGCTGTATTTCAGGAACCGTAATAGCAAGACAGTGGAAATTTACGTCTTAAATCTTTAACGATGGTACAGCCATAATATGATAGTGATGATTCTATACTATAACTATCGGGTACTTCGACATTATAATATTTTTGTATGTAACAGCTCTTTGGCTACTCTAATTTTCTAACCTGGCAACTTTGAAATAATTTAAAAGTTTCGTTTCGCTGACACGGTCTCCGAAGTCAAAGAAGCTCACAAGTCACGGATCAAGGAAAACTATTGGTCTTCACCCTCCCCAGTGAATATTTCGACCTATTGTGTTATAGAGGCGCGCGGCGCGATACCTCACCTCGCCTTTCCGATCATGGGCTCGGTGGCAGGGTCGACTTCTGGGTGTGGGCACTGAGTTGCCTAGGTGTTTTGAGCAGGAATGTAGGGGTTGTTGTTGTGGACTTCCTAATAGGACCATTGAGGGGTCCGCTCAGTGTCCAGTAAATAGCATAGGCAGAGCAAGAGGGGCTTTTAGCCAGCACCAGATAATTGGGCTCTGCAGGGAAACATGGTCCTTACTCAGATCTGGCCAGTACAGTAGTACGATAGTACAATCATATATTTAGTCAAGCAAGATTGGAGTGAGATAGAGGCTATTGAGGTGTTGCTACAACTACCCTTTCCTAACATTGCTAAGTATATACTTATGCTTGTACTAACACTACAATTACTAATGGTAATGTTTGCTTTCCTCACCTGAATTATATGTAAAATGTAATACTTTTCAAGGAAAAAGGGAAACAGGAAGGTGTGTGAAGTCTGCTAATTCGCACTTGGTCAGCATGGTGGACTAGGTCCAACCCCTTCTCGTTCTGAGAGGAGATTCGTGCTCAGTAGAGAGTCATCAATGGACTGAAGTGATGATGACGATTATAATATTACTAGACGATGCCCGCGACTTCGTCCGCGTGGAATAAGGTTTTTTGATTCCCGCGGGAACTCTTTCATTTTTCGGGATAGAGTAGCCTATGTCCTTCCCGGGGATACAACCTAACCCTGTACCAAATTTCATCAAAATCGGTTGAACCGATGGGCCATGAAAGCGTAGCAGACAGACAGACAGACACACTTTCGCATCAATTATAATATGAGTATGGATTATGAACGAAACATCCATTGTGCAACCTACGAAAATATTGAATTAGGCTTATCATAATTGGTTGACAAAATAAAATATGTTCACCTCGAGCCGTGCTGGTCCTGTGAGAATTCGACGATATGGTTGGCCAGGTCGCGCAGCTGCAGGTTGGGGAAGCGGTTGTTGCGGAAGTCCTCCAGCAGGCGCGAGCGGCCGGCGGCCGGCTTGTCGCCCGCCCCCAGCGCGCCCACGGAGCCCACGCCCACCCCCACGCCGCCCACGCCGGCGCCCACTAGTTCTGAAAACGAGAAAATAATAATGAACATCACCTGACACAAAGATTACAAAAGGAAAAGGATCTTGGATACGACGATGTAATTTGACAGCTACATGTCATCTCGTGATTGGCTGTCAGTCCGAATATCAGCACCAAAAATTCAGCTAATCAAAATAAATTTGACCGTAGCTACAAATTGAGCTAAGGGATGGAGTTTTATATAATATCAAGATCTTATATTATACCAATTTCAAAAGGCTGTGGAGCTTAGGCAATGAAATGAAAAGTATGTAGAGTTATGTAACACGTACAGCACTTATTAATGCATCGTGCTCGGAAATAGGTTCAAAATTAAATATAGAGACAAACAAGATTTATTTATATTTATTTCGAACACAACTTTTATTCCCCAGTCTCTGAAGAAGCCATGACTATATAGGTATATGGCAAGTTTTAAATAAGTTAGTAAATTTGTTAATTTATAACAATAATAATTATAGAATGGACTATTATGGTTGTAGGGTCTTTTTTGTGCCGGATCAGTATTTCAAGTATCTGTGATAAAAATCTTTTTTTTTTTATCCACTACAAGTTAGCCCTTGACTGCGATCTCACCTGATGGTAAGTGATGATGCAGTCTAAGATGGTAGGGGGCTAACCTGTTAGGGGCATGGTAGTTATATTAAACCCATACCCCATTCGGTTTCTACACGGCATCTTACCGGAACGCTAAATCGCTTAGCGGCACGTCTTTGCCGGTAGGGTGGTAACTAGCCACGGCCGAAGCCTCCCACCAGGCCAAACTAGGGAAAATTAAGGCAACAGCGCTACACAGTGCGCCACGGAGGTCGTCAGTCGTCAGGGCTTCAGTCTATTTAGACGAAGCCTTTTCTTAAAAGTAAATCCAGTCTAATAGACTGGATTTGATTTTGGACTGGGAAGGGATATAACACCGCCGCTATAGAGTTACAAATACAAAGATACAGAAATCTTTTTGAAGGAAGCCTTAAATTCTAGGAGAGAAAATGATTCCTTGTTTTACTACAGTTACTAATAAACCAATCGCATGAGAACATTCGACCGTGACGAAATAGAATCGTAAAAAATGCTTGTGTATCGGTTGCATTGTTGCACAATTCTTCACTCTTATGACGTGATTTACAACAACTAAAGAGAACAATAATGTATTAGTTGTTTAATTACTTTACCTACAATATTTTGCAGTTATCTTTGAACCGCGTAAGTGCAACCATCCGACATATTTTACATTGGTAAAACCTATGAATCATGCAGCGAAGAGACCCGTGTTAATTATATACATAACTAGATGATGCCTGCGACCTCGTCTGTCTGGATTTAGTTTCGAATTAAACGAACCCAATTTCGTCAAAATCACGGAGAAATCAAAAAGTTCTTTCGGAATTTTAATCATGAATATCCAGGCGGACGATGTCGGGGGCTATACCTTGTTTATATTAGTATGGATATAGATAGTACGGTATGAATAAGTAACCCCATTAGCCATATGTGGTAATCCCATGTTATTTGAATAACTTTCATAAAACTATAATGGATGTACCACCGCGTTGGTTCGGTCATCGGTGATACCGATAGTCTAGAAAAAGGTTTTTGATATTCCCTTATCAAGCTACGAGTATTACAAATAACGATAGAGTTAGTTGGTTGTCCACCAGAGGTGCAATTATGTAAGGATAGCCGATCAAATCGTCAAAGTTCGGCTTTAAGAGTAAAATAACCTCCGTGGCGCAGTGTGTAGCGCTGTTGCCTTATTGTGCGGAGGTCATGGGTTCGATCCCCGGCAGGGCCAATTTGGGAATTCATAATTTCTGAATTTTCCCTGGTCTGGCCTGGTGGGAGGCTTCGGCCGTGGCTAGTTACCACCCTACCGGCAAAGACGTGCCGCCAAGCGATTTAGCGTTCCGGTACGATGCCGTGTAGAAGCAGAAGGGGTATGGGTTTAATATAACTGCCATGTCCCTGACAGGTTAGCCCGCTACCATCTTAGACTGCATCATCACTTACCATCAGGTGAGATCGTAGTCAAGGGCTAGCTTGTAGTGGATAAAAAAAAAATAACCCATAGCAGCATTGAATTAGAGCTCAATTTCGTGTATTCTCATACGTTTAGGTATGTACGATACCCTAAACGTATGAGAATGGATACACGAAATTGAGCTCTAATTCAATGGTGTTATGGTTTATTTTACTTTGACGCCGAACTTTATTGATTTGATCGACAATTCTTACATAATCGCACCTCTGAGCTGCATAAAATTTTCAGTTCGTTCAGTTCAGTTATAATTTCCAAAGTAAGATTCTGTACAATTTTCCTAGACTAGTGCAACACTAAATAGTTTCCTACCTCATCTCATCTTTATATTATTTCTAGAGGGCAGATTTTTAATCGCAACTTATCTTCACCCTTTGATTATTCAATTACTTAACAAATTGTATGTAAATAGTTTCGCGCTAATACTCTAGTATCACGAAAACACACGTTTTGGAGAGAATTAATTAATCACGTAACTTAGGGAGTTGAAAGATTGCAGAAGTTCTACCCATTAAAGCTTGATGTATTTCATTTAACACGCTAATTACCGAGTTTACTAGCAGCCTACATTTTTGTTATAACTGATATTCATTCTACCACGGCGGTTTATGTAACATCTAAACATTGCAACATGGCTTTACGGCCAGTCGACGTGCAAGTTATAGGTATACATATTAATTATAGGGGAAGTGGTCACAGCTTGCAAAAAAACTGTAACAGACTAAAAAAAACATGAAAGCAGCTTCATTTAAAACGTACAATGGTGAATCGAAACTAGAATTGTGCGAATTCGTCCCGAATTTCATAGTTCTCATGCCGTTTCGCAAAGCCTGAGGGGTTGTTTCAATGTTCATTTATTTTTTAAAACATTGAATTTTTTTTTATAAAAAGTCTACATAACAACAGTGCAATATTGTTATAATAAGTTTTTGCAGTCGTGTTCAAATTAACCATCTAGTTATTCCGTTATAGCAGAAACAAATATTTTATCAATTTAGATTTTATACACAAAAATGGGATCACATTCTCCAATAGGTTATCTAGGTTTTATGGGCGTTTCCGTATAATTCTATCGTCAATAACAAGTAAGTGTCAAACGGTTTGTGAATAGCTGTAAATACATCGATCTAATGCCGTACCAACCTGAGATAGTTCCGACTCCACTAAGTTTGCTCAATAACGATGATGATGATCCGAACATTCCACCATTCGATGTTAAGCCTTGCGCTAAATTGCTGACGGTTCTGTAAAACAAATAAACAACTGTTCGTATCATGCAGTACGCGCGTATTCCACGTAGCTATGGTCTTCATGTTCACGTACTTTATATTTTAATTTATAATGAGGAATGTTAAATTACATGTGCATGCTTAAATGTAGATGTAATATTAATATCGGAACAACTGTACACGAGAAGTACGCAGTCTTGTACAAGGAACTTTACAAAGCTATATACAAAGTTACACTTCGGAACGTACGACACGCGACACGCACAGCGACACACCATTCGCCAAAAATATTATGAGATTCCGAAGAACTGAATTCCTTAAGTTTCTGAATTATTGCAGACTACAAACAATCATTATTAAAACTGATTGTTGACGCAAACAATAGTATTCACGATGCTCCCGAGTAGTAAATTACTATTCATTAAGTAGTTTATATATTTAACCATTTGTTTTGGACTTATTTTGCACCGAATTAAATAATTTAGCTTTTCGATGTTGGCCATTATAAATAGAGCAGAAGTTACGCGAAATTCACTTGCGTCCGCTATAAGATCTGACATAACCTAAGTAGCGGCTAAAGAAATACAGATGACGGCCTAAAAACAGATAGCTCTTCTGTTTGGCAGTTATTTTAAAATCAGACAAGTAACGCGAATGTTACTTCCGCCCGCAAAAAGATCTGAGCTGTTACTCTTAGATCACGCATAAAGAAGTTTTACTTCAGTGCATTACGAACTACTTTGAATTAATGGCGGCCACAAAAGATCCGTTCTGTTTGTCGACTAGTGGCGGTGGCGGTGGCTAGTGTGGTGTCGGCACCTGTACTTGGCGGTCTCGGCGCCGGGCGCGGCGGACACGGGGCGCAGGCCGACGGGCCCCAGCGCGGCGCCCAGCGGCGGCGACAGCGGCGAAGGCCCCCACTTGCGCGCGTACTCCTGCAGCGCGCCCGCCGGCCCGCCGCCGAACTCCAGCGAGTCGCGCCGCGCGCCCATCGCTCCGCCTGCAACAACATACCTCCGCGCTCCACAATCCGCTGTCTGCTCTCCGACCCGACCGACGGCTATCTCTGTACACCGCTATGCACAAATCTAAACGTCCTCTCTACGGTAATCGATACGTATTTACACATACGAGTACAATATACATGTTCATTTGAGAGCAGGTAAAATGAACATTCTATTTTTCATACTGGGGTGTTACTACCATCACTTATAGCATTATTGACCGAGCGAAGCGAAGGTCTCAGAGTCTACTTGAGTGAATTTGCACTTGTCCGTCCGTCCGTCTGTCAGAGCCTTATAACTTCTGAATTACTGAACGTAATTACTTCAAATTTAAATATTATAATATGTAAACCGATGGCCTCCAGCCGAATATGGCTTAAAAGTTATAAAAATCTCTCTCTCTCTCTCTCATAGAAGCGAATGCGAAGTAAAATATTTTTTATAAAGTTACATATTTATAGGGTTGCGGTATATCATCTTATAGATAATTAGGAATAGAGTCCAAAAATATTTTTTTTAAACTTTTCCCCTAAAATTGACGAAATGGGGGGCTTTCAAAGTGAAGATTTTCTAACGTCCAAAGTTGACCTCAGAACTCTCAATTTTCTGAAAGGCTGAGCCTGAAACTTGATCAATTATTTGAATTATATCCTGTACTTGAACAACAAATACTAAAATTAGATAAATATTATAAGGAAACGAAATTATTTAATTTTTAATTAGCTTCAGTATTTTTAACAGAACTTCACAATGATGTCAATAGATGGCGCTATGTAAAATTTTATTCGTTTGTGCTTACAAATAATAGACGTTAGAATCATCTTACGTGGAATAAAAAAATAGCCTACTGATAGTACTGATGTCTATGAACGTAAAGGTGAGCGCGCATTATAATATAGTTAAAACTATCTTATGGATACCGCGAGGTCTCAGTTCGGGGCGAACCACTAGTTATTTCAAAATGAAAGCTTTATGTCACCTATCTTGACGTCCCTAAAATAAGGATCATATTTCTAAAACACGAACGTCAAAAATAATCAAATAATAAGCGATGGTAGTATGCCCCCTACTACATAAACGCAATTAATATACAGTTCATGTCTGACGGCTTATCCATATCAATTAGTGTTTAAGTCGGATCTAAACTACCACAACGTATTTAAAGTCAATCAATTCGATTGAAATAAACATTAAAAGTAATTCTACGTAGATATGTATATATGCATCGACATAATGAGATGTCCCAAAAAAGAAAAAAAGGTTAACATGAAATAAAAAAAATCTATGGATGCGTGTGTACTACTTAGTTATTAACAGCAAAATTAGAATTTTAATAAATCTTGCTTGTTTAAACAACATTACACCGTTACACGCGCATACATGCCGCATTGGCATTTATCATAAGCCAATGATTAAGAAAACATTTATGTACAAAGGGTGATGGTTTATAGTATAGTGAGCATGCTTATTAAATACATTATTTTGGTGAGAAATGATCGTTCGTCTACGTTCGGAAAAGGGGCGTGAATGTTATAACAAGAGACGTTATTGAATAATTCACTTGACAGGATTAAAAACAGCTGTTTGAAAAAAAGGATGGTGCCCATTTATGACGCCCGACAAAAGCTTGTGCGTGGTGTGTTTGTTCGAGACACTTACGTAGCCGCGCGGTGCTCGAGCGGAAACAACGCCATAGAACTTTAGAAGATTGTGCTTCAAAACATTACCGGTCAATTGCGCTTAAGACTCGTGACTTCAAAAATCTCATTGCGTTTTTGTTTCTTAAATCGATAGTTATTGTTATTTTATTTGTTATAAAGAAACTCACATAGATACTACATGAATCCCTAAAACATTACAGCACTCCTTTTTTATATGCGCTGCTTTTTTTGGCAGTTGTGTAATAAGAGCAATGAAAGAAATTGCGAAAATGAGGATGTCTCTCTGCTACGCTTTCAAGGCCCTCCTGTTCGACCAATATTGAGGAAATTTGACACAAAACCTAAATAAAAGGACCCCGGAAAATTAGTTCCATTCTTTCAAAAATAACATGCGAACAAGGTCACGGGCATCATATAATTCAGTATAAATTATTGATACCTCAAGCTGGTTCTGCGAGAAAGTATTCCGGTTCTAACCGACTTCCATAAAGGAGGAGGTTCTCAATTCCGCGCGTATATTTTCCATTATGCGGTATGAATCCCCTTAAAATTATAATAAACTAGCTGGTGCCCGCGAGATTCTGAGTTTAGGAATTTCATGGAGACTGTTTGTTTTCCCGGGATAAAAAGTAGCCCAAATCACTATACCTACCCATGAAAAAATCACGTCGATTCGTATGCCTGTTGCGACGTGATTGAATGACAAACCAACAAATACACATACTTTCGCATATTTTATAAATATTAGTCACGTGAATAATATCTATACTCATAAATCTATTGTAGGAAAGTGACAAAATTAGATTTTTATACACGTGGCATCGAAAAAATACTCAGCACTACTATTTTATATGCAAAATACAACAAGGCAAGACTTAATAACATCTAAATATTCATGCGCTCCTACATAGAATAATTCTTAAATACCAGTTATCGTAATTTATGCAAAAATTATTGCCTTGCTTTGTTTTTCGTCAGATTTTGAACATTGTATCGCAAGTCAACAACATTGGGATGGAAAAAAGAAAAATTTCTGACCTACCTATACCTAAATGTTGTAGTATGCGGATATTACATCTGTATAAGTAATAAGCCACAATACTACTAATAAAAGTGTGTTTGTATTTAAATCACGCCGCAGCGGAGCAACGACATGATCTTTGCATGGATAGAGCTGTAACATCTAAATCTACGCGGAAGATTTAGCGAGCATCAGTATGTGTTTAAAGTATAATTATTGCTAAGCGTGTGATTTTAATTTTTTGAGTGTTGATTTTCATTATTATAATTGGACTGACTTTTCAACTGTTTTTTTTTTAAATCTTACGAGTACATAATACCAATGATAGTTATCCTGAAATGTAGGTCCCTTGGGATAATAGTGCGATGTGATCCCATCCTTCCAAATAATCCGATTTGCTATATTGCTATGCACAAGCTGTCAACATAGTCACCAGGTAATATTATATATTTTTTTGTTAATTGTGGTAAGATCATATTTAGGCAGTGGGCCCGGCAGACGTTGTCCTGCCCTGAACCTAGACCCGATTTCCGCGGCCCCTACCCGGTTCAATTATGAATATAAAGCATCCCAGGACACACTCAAATACACACCAAAAATTTCATCAATATCGGTCAAGCCGTTTCTGAGTTTTAGCGAGCCTAACGAACAGCAATTAATTAATATATATATGAAGATTTAAATTTTATACTTTTTACGTTTGTGGATTTTAATAAATTATGGAAAATATGTCATGAATATATTTAAATATAAAATATGTCA
Organism: Erebia aethiops; assembly: GCA_923060345.2. Classification (NCBI taxonomy): domain Eukaryota; kingdom Metazoa; phylum Arthropoda; class Insecta; order Lepidoptera; family Nymphalidae; genus Erebia; species Erebia aethiops. The sequence goes on along the minus strand of OV281084.1, from coordinate 25,051,757 downwards.
CGGAAGGAAATATTTTTTATTGATTTCATAAGCCAGTAAATACAATATACCCCGGTCGAAGTTCTAAAGTCCGAATTATATTTATTGAAAGTGGTCACAATTTCAATAGAAATATGTCCGTAAATATAATTGATCCTACTACAGATAACAATACACATTTGGTATGAAAGGTCGATGCTATAACGATATATGTATTATGTAAGTACAAATACAAGATTATTCCTGAGACATCAGCTGCGTGGATTAAATTACAGATAATGTGAAAATCTTTCCTTGGAGCACCCCTGGGCTCTATGGCACGTATTTTAGAACGATTTCTATCAGACAGTCAGTGTAGTTTTATATGCAGATATAATATCAAAATCTTTCTCGCAGAACCCGTCAATCCTTTGGTGTGAATCCCTGCATTACTTTGGAGGTAATCAGATGACTCGGGGGGGAGGGAGTCGGCGGTGCTCACCGGGTTGCGCCTGCTGCGGCTGCTGCTGCGCGGAGGCGGGCGGCGCGGGCGTGGCGGCGGGGTGTGCGGGCGCGGGCGGGTACTGGCGCGGCGCGAGCACGCCGCCCGGCGACACGAGCCGCAGCGGCGTTCCGTTGCGGCCGCCCATCACCAGCGAGCCGGGGTCGTAGTAGGGGATCACGTACTGCCCCTGCCCGTTCACCGGCTGCTCGCCCTGCTGCGGCGTGAGCGGCCGGCGCGGCTGTTGCGCCTGCTGCTGCGCTGGCTGCGCCACGAGCCCGGGGTACACGCCCCACGGCGCCGCCACGCCGTAGTACGGCGGCACGCCCGCGATCAGCGCGCTCACGTAGGGCGCGCCCTCCTGCCCCGCGTTGATAACATAAGGCGCTTGGGTGAAAGCCTGCTGCGCGGCCAGCTGCTGCTGCAGTTGGAACTGCTGCTGCTGTTGCTGCTGCAGCAGCTGCAGCTGCGCCGCCGCCGCCTGCCCGCCCGCCGCCGCCGCTTGTTGTGACCGGAACAGTTGCTGCAACAAAAGATAAAGTAGTTTAGTTTATAATCTCATTAAGATAATAATCAATTACCTCTACCTACTATTTGCGACGTTTAGTAATTGCTAATTGAGAGTTGTTTGAGCCAACGTTCTACCATAAAGAATTTTTAATATTTGCATGAAAGACTATATAGATGGCAAGGATTTTTGGTTGTTCTAAAGTGTGATGTTAGGAACAATAATTTAAATCAATAATAATTAATAATTTTAATCAGCGAGTATGTGATCATTTCCTAAACATCGAATGTGAATTCGATGTTTAGTAAATGATCACATATACTCGCATGGTCTGTTTAGAAGAGCTCAGCTGTTGATGCAGCGGTAGTTCTACGGCAGGCTATGTTTAATTAATAGAGAAACGTATCGTTTGTTTTTTATCCGTGGTTGTAGCGCTCGAGGGCTGCTCGCAGCGAGGCGCGCTAATTAACACAATCGTTTAAAAACTTAATAACAAGCCGCATCCCTGTCCAACGCACATGTTGCTACCGGCTACCGGGATTTTCTCTTGTTATTTCAAAAAAAGGTCCATACTTTTAGCGAGAATATACATCTACAACATTAGATACCTACTACGCCAATAATAAATAATCGCTGTTAAATTTTACTTTAAAGTTATGTAATTTATAATTTATCTTTAAATATACAGAATCTGTAATCCACTCAAAAAGCTCAGCGGTCGTAAATCAACACTATTATGTGTTTTGAATGGCACGTAGATATTTAGAATGAGGTGATTCAGTGTGCGAGAGCGTAACGCTAGTGTGATGTCACCGCAGGCGAGCGGGCACCGGGCTCCATTTACCTGTTGAGAGGAGATTAGTTGGCGTGGCTCCAGGGCGGGCGCGCGCGGGGCACCTACTGCCAAGTGTAAACACAATTTACAACACTACATCCCGCCGCTCCTTCTGCTACCACCTGCCACCTGCCACCTGTCCGCGCCCACTCTGGTGTAGCACTGTTTCAGTTACAAATCAACCGCCCGACCTTGGCACAAAATGATCTTCACGCTATAAGAGTAATGTTAATGAATAACTTTTTACAGACTTATGTCTGAAACTCAGATGTATTCCGAGCGCTGTAACGAAGTGAGATAAAGATTCGCCGAACGTTTATTACCTACTGCGCCGAATACATTTAAATTATTAGTAAAATACCAATCTACGTGAAGAGATAGTAAACTTCAAAACAGATGCCAGCCATCACGTTAATTTTAATTACGGTGCTCCTGTATCCGGGTGCCTATTTCATTTTTCATTAGCTAATTGACACGAAATGATTATCAGAGGTCGAAACTCGGCGGGCGTGCAAATCTTAAGTCTCGTTCAGTGGGGGATTCGCGTTTGATCTCCGCGGCTCCTGCTGCTAAGGCAATTTAATTCAGCGAGGTGGTGTAATTGCAGGCGCCGGGGAGCACGTGCGCTAAGCTGGCCAACTTGACCGCAACAAAATTAAGTCGTGTCGCTGGAAGGTGGCGGCGGCGAGATACCGTCTCGCATTCAATTAGACGTTCAGTAATCCGGCTGCGGCGAGCTTCGATACCAATTACGGGGCTATTAGTGACGGAACGCCCGTGCAAGTCTCTGTCTGCTCCCCCGACGCTTTGTTGTGCGCTTTACGATATCATAGATTTAACCATTTCAAGAGTTACAAATGCTGTATTCAGCGATTATATTATATAGTATGGAGGAAATCGAGCAGTTCGACGAAATGTCGTAGCACCGTCTTCTATATACCTACGACTGGTATGTATGTGTTCGTCATGGTCTCTAGAACACGAAACTGTCGGTCGTAGAACGCGGAAGCGTGCACACGCTTAGCTGTGACGTCACAAAGATGGCGGCCGACCGTTGTAGATTATTGATGATTTCTCGAGTTATAATTATACAAATGAGTTGTGTGAGGTGTCTTTAGAAAGCTCATTTGATGACCTATAATTGCTTCTTTGAGATCTATTACGTAAATATAATAATTATAAAAATATTCGAAAAAGATTGAATTTTTTACCTTATGCATTTGCACATTTACCAATTTAACTCAATAAATCCAAACTGTAGCTAAATAAATGTTATTATAAAAAATATAGAGTATTTCTTTAGCTTGCTAAATATACAAATAACACTTTCATACGATAGCAAACAAAAAAATTATGAACAATTCCGTAAAGCAAGTGCCACCGCGCGCTTGAATTACGCTGTAAGCGAAGTTCGGGCCACGCGTCCGGGCTGCTCGTAGTTTTTTAAGATTTTATTTCAGGAGCCCCTTGTTTTACAACGGAATCATAAATAAGATGCAGATATTCAAGAAAAATATCATCTTTATTTTGAATCACTAGCGAATGCCCGTGACTTCGTCTGCGTGGTTTGAGGTTTTTTGGTTGCCGCAGGAACTCTTTAATTTTCTGGGATAAAAAGTAGCCTATGTGCTATTCCAGACTATAATTAGATTAGGTATGCTTTAAATAAATGCCTAAAACGATTTCAAACACTTCCTTATTATTTCCGATTACGCTCATATTGCAAAATCTTTATAACTAATATCAGTCACATTTTTCTTAAAATTGTTTTTTATACTTTAGCACACGCATTGATCTTTGGTAACTTTTTTATCATCCCCTTTCTTGTTTTAATCAAACAACTTTGTAGGCGGTAGTGGTAGAAAGGGGATGATAAAAAAGTTACCAAAGATCAAAGCGTGTGAATAAACACTAATTTTTAGAAACAATGTGACTGGTATTTATTTATTTCTAAAGATTTTCAATATATCGGTAATTATACCATTTAATAGCCAATGATAGCAGTAGTGAGCGTATTCAGAAACAATGTTAGAGAGAAAATTACTATAGGAAGTGTTTGAAATCGTTTTAGGCATTTATTTAAAGCATAATCCAAACCTACCTTTTTATGTTAGTTACTATATGTAAATTATCATTTTTACTTGATCTGAGTGTTTGTGTGTGTGCATAAATAATAATGATTCAAAATAAAGATGATATTTTTCTTGAATATCTGCATCGTTTTTATGATTCCGTTGTAAAACAAGGGGCTCCTGAAATAAAATCTTAAAAAACTACGAGCAGCGCGGGCGCGTGGCCCGAACTTCGCTGTAGCGTAACTCAAGCGCGTGGTGGCACTTGCTTTACGGAATTGTTCATAATTTATTTGTTTAATATCGTATGAAAATGTTATTTATATATTTAGCAAGCTAAAGAAATACTCTATATTTTTTATAATAACATTTATTTAGCTACATTTTCGATTTCGTTTCTATTTATCGAGTTAAATTGGTAAATATGCAAATGCTTAAGGTAAAAAATTCAATCTTTTTCGAATATATTTATAATTATTATATTTACGTAATAGGTCTCAAAGAAGCAATTATAGGTCATTAAATAAGCTTTCCAAAGACACCTCACACAACTCATTTGTATAATTATAACTCGAGAAATCATCAATAATCTACAACGGTCGGCCGCCATCTTTGTGACGTCACAGCTAAGCGTGTGCACGCTTCCGCGTTCTACGACCGACAGTTTCGTGTTCTAGAGACCATGACGAACACATACATACCAGTTGTAGGTATATAGAAGACGGTGCTACGAGAATCGTGAAGGAGACGACTTTTTGAATATTTGCCTATAGACTAATAAGTGTTTATTGAAATATCTTCCTCCGAACTAGGAATTGATTAAAGTATTTTTTGTCCTAGATTGAATATGAAAATTCGTTGAATATTCCGAATAAAACACCCCTTTTCATTTAATTTGTTACCAGGCTCGCACTATTTACTTTTCTATCATGTTTTACTACGGCAATAAATAAAAGCATTAATGAGTAATGAGTATTGTAATGGGAAAGAGATGCCCTGTCACGGAGCGGGCGGCGAGTAGCGAGTTCACGGCGTTGGAGACATTTATTATTTACGCGGACGATGACGAGAGGACGTCGCAGCAGTGCTCCCGCGAGGATCGCTCTCTCTAGGCGTCGGCAAACAAATTACGCGACAAAGCAATCAATTACAACGACAAGAACGTAGCTGCGCCACTCGAATCGAACGCTACGTCAACAACAAGCTTTTAGCGGCGACTACGAGGTGCTTCTACAGTCTACGCTCGCGGGCCCGATACCAGCGCATTTAACATCTTTACAGCGTAATTGTTTACTGAGAATAATGGAACATTCGCCAACAATAAAGGAGCGAGGAAAAACATTTTAGAAGTTAGAGAATTAGATTGTTGATCGAATACAAAAGCTAATTTAGGGAGAATCGGAGTCGACGGGGTCGGAAGTCCAACGAGATTACCGGGATACCCGCGGCTTGCGCTCAGTCGCCGCCGTCGCCGCGGCTGACGTATCTTGCTCTAACGAGTTTATCTGCCCCGCGGGCTGCCGCTACCTCGCCGACTCTCATCTCTCACGCTATCAGCGGCTAAATGTAATCAATTTCAACGTAATCATTTTGCTGACAATGTTTTGAAACAAAAATGTACCCCAGGCCTTTCTTGTACATTTTTCATGCCTGACATTCATTGTTTTAGGTTTTGTTGCAATGTAAGCATTTGCAGAGTATCAAGAACGTAGTATATTAGCTATCGGCTATCACGTTAATATAACTCATGATAAGGTTATTTCTTCAGTACAAAGAATGGAGAACTTATTCGTGTTTTTAATTACGCGATTTCATTGGGTACCTATTACGGCCTTCGCGAAAGAGCGCCTGTAGATTTTCATGAAAAGGTGGCAAAGGGCGAGGGCGGGCTCGAGTTGGGCGGAGCGAAACCACGCCCACGTCACCCACGCCCTGTCAGAATTACAGCTTGATATTTGTATTGACGAACACTTGCCATCATTTTTAAGTACAGCCTCAACACATTTTGGGTTACAACAGTACTCTACTTAATTGGTAATAAATATATTTTAAATATGTTATGCCAGCTCACACATCCATATAGCTGTACAGATGAAAGTGATGATAAATAATTATTTATTGGAGAATTAGCAGAAATAGTTATTGTTTTCTTAATATGCAGCTTGTTCCAAGTTCTACACTATTTGCAATTGGACTCATAATAGTTGTGATACGTCATTTTGTTTATAGGTTCCTATTCATACCAAATGCATCTAGTTTTTTCAATAGGTATAGTAGTTTGTGCTGGCTGTAAATTTCATCTCACATAGAACTGTCACTTTGGGTTAATAAAAAAAAGGTAGATTCTTTTGAAAAACTTTATAAGTAACCTCTTAAAGGTACCAATTTAATGAATGGTTAATCACAAAAATACCTTGGCTTTTGATTTTCATTTTCAGGAGGCACCTTGGTTATTTTACAAAATTTTAACATTCTATTTTTGTAAAAAGTATGTAACAAGTTTCTATTACTGTGCCGAACTTCCTCTATACGCCTAGTTATAACATAAAATTATACACTCGCGAGCAAAACTATGGAATCACCTACTTAAAATTTGCTACGAGCGATCTTAAAAACTAAATGACTAATGAAGATAAATAAAAATGGTGCCATTTTGAAGGCTATACTGTAAACTTTAAATTAATACCATATTCATTGAAATTGGACCCGTATTTCAGGAGATGTCCTGGTTGAAGGGAAGGAGAAAGGAAAAGTGAAGAATTTGAATTTGGGGAAAAGAAAAAAAAAAAAGAAAAATTTAGGGAAAATCTTTATTTGGTGCTTATCAATATTTAGTATTGCCTCCCCTAGCCTTTATTACAGCACGAAGACGATTCCTCACGGACCTAATCAGCTTCTTGATGAAATCTTGTGGGATACCTTCCCACTCCTCTATCAAAGCGGATTTTAGCCCTTCAACACTTAAAGGAGCCGGATTTCTGAAACGAACCCTCTTTTTCAGCTCATCCCATAAGTGTTCGATTGGATTCAAGTCGGGGCTGAGCGCTGGCAGGTCCAATGTGGTGATACCAACTTCAGCCAGGAACTGAGTTCTGGCACGTGAAGTGTGACAACGGGCGTTATCGTGCATCAGGAGGAAGTCATCACCGACATATCCCGCATAAGGAATGACATAAACCCGGCCCCTTCGGTTGCTACCGTGCAAACACATCCTGCACTCGTCTGAGAACAGAACTTTCCCCCATTGCTCGACTTCCCAATTAAGATGTTCGCGAGCAAATTGAAGAAGTGCTTGTCGGTGCCTTGCCGTCAGTTTTGGGCCTGTGGCAGGCCTTTTTGGAGTCAAGTTCGCTTACTAAAGTCTTCGCCGAACTGTCCACTCACTGACAGCCACCCCACGAACTTCTCTGAGACGTGTCTGCTGGACGTTAACACCAGTCAAATGGCGATTTCGAAGAGAAGTTGCCGTGATAAAACGGTCGTCTCTCCCCGAAGTGCACCGGCGCCGCCCAGATCTTGGTCTCGGAATGAAGCCTCCAGTCTCCCGAAAGCGTTTGTAAACTTTCGAGACACAAGACTGACTTATGTGGAGCTGCCGTGCCACAGCCCGCTGGCTAAGCCCTTGTTGCAGGGCAGGGCAACATTTTTTGCTGCTTCTGTAGGTGTGGTATCCATTATGTTCTAAGGTCACGAATTGAATTTAGCGGAGATGTGTACCTACTGGTCAACTTCTAACAACCAACTGGTAAGAAAATTCCGCTTTTATAGGGGGTTAATGTCGCGCAACTCGCCAAGAATCAACAAATTGAAACTGTCTTTTTTGTTACTCCTTCACTTAAATCAGGAAAGCTGAAATAAGGGTGTAATTTTATTTAATTTGGTATTAATTTAAAGTTTATAATATAGCCTTTATAATGGTACCATTTTCACTGATCTTTATTAGTTATTTAGTTCTTAAGATAGCTCGTAGTATTTCATAAGTGGGTGATTTAATAGTTTTGCTCGCAAGTGTAGTTCCTGAATAAAAAGACTGTGACACGGGCAGCTGATTGGACGAAACCTTGTTTTATTACGGAAAATGATGACCTACGGCACTGCAATAGCTAAGACAAAGCCATACAAAGTGAGTATTTATAATGTAATGAATTGACAACTTAAGATACCCTATCGTAGTATAAGATTAAAAAAATTCATAGAAACAATAGTAATAAAGTCAACTACATACTCTATAGTTAATTTTAACAAATAACAATTAAATATATCTATTAAGGATTAGACTGCGAATTCTTGTTATTATTTAGTATAATATTAGCTTTGGTTCAAGGTCGCGTAAAGTGCACACATTTTAAAATGAAAGAAATGCAATTCGACATGGCATCGTGGACAAAAACGTTTTTCATTGTCTCTGCCGTCGTCATTCAGGAAGGGAACACGCTACAGTGACGTGACGTCTGCACTGAGGAAGAAGTATAACTGCTGCAATAGAGCTGTGAAACGGATCACTTATTCACGGATCGATTTTTTGCGACTGATAAAATCGTAAACGGTGATAGCCTTCAATTTCAGCCTATTTCAGGAGCCTGAGATCCGAATCCACTTATACATATAACGGAAAACATCGTGAGGCAGCCCGTATGTCTGAAATGTATGTTATCAAATGTGTGTGAATTCTGCCAATGACTATGACTTAAATCCATTTCATTCTCATTGAGATGCTTATAATGATGAATAAATACTAACAAAAAGCAGTAACGTCGTAGGTACATTTTTGTATCTTATCTTGAACAGTTGAGTTGTACTTACTTGCCTAGATGCTACATGTTACGAGGGTGCGTTTTTAATTTCGCGGAATATCGGGGTTGGAGAGCGGTGGAGGGGTCTCATTAGTATCTCAACGTGTTGAGTGATTCACTATTAGAATAAATACAGAGTTTTATTACAATCGGCTCATTAGTCTCTAAACTATCACCAACCAAGCAACTTAATCGGGAAGACAGCGTTCACAATGGAGAAAATCGAGCACCGCGCTGTCATAAAGTTCCTTACCAAGCAAAGAAAAAACGTTCGAACCATTACGAAAAAGATGTTTTCCGTTTACGGAAACACTTACCCTTGTAAAACCCTGGGTTACAAGGGGCATTGTCTATTCAAAGCAAAGGCGAAAATCACTTGAAGACGATCGCCGGCCTGGACGCCCCATCGAGGTGACCACACCCGAAATCATCGCTAAAGTCGAAAAATTATTTTAGATCATGCTTGTCGAAGAAAATACAGCTTGCAGAAATGGTTGGAGTAATTAATGCAGCCATTTTTTAAATTCTTCATTGCATCTCGGTATGACTAAGGTCAGTGCAAGATGGGTGCAAAGAATGCTCACGCCGCCGCAAAAACAACATCGTGTAGAGGAGAGTGTACGTGCGTTTTTGGATCCTCTGCATTGTAACGAAAATCAAGAGGGTATCTTGAGTCAAATTGTGACTGGAGATGAAACTTGGGTTCATTGTTATGAACCTGAGCCTAAACAAGACTGACTATATAGTGACATAAAAAAGGCATACCACCGCCTAAGAAGTTAAAAGGTGTCGCAGTCGGTCGGAAAACTCATAGCGACTGTTTTCTGGGACAGCGTTAATATAATCGGAGAATACTACGCATCAATTCTGGAGCGTTTGAGGGAAGCAATCAAAGAGAAAAGACGAGGAAAATTGACGAAAGGCGTCTTGCTATTACACGACAATGCGCCTGTTCACAAGAGCCGTGTTGCCCTGGCTGCCCTACACAAGTTAGGCTTCGAAATAATTAATCACCTACCATATAGTCCAGAGTCCAGACCTGCCCCCCTGCGATTATTTTATCTAGTCAAACGTGAAAAAAAGAGCTTCGTGGCAAGAAATTATTAAGTGATGAAGAAGTGAAGGACCTATTTTGAGGACAAAAATGAATCACTTTACAACTTATTGAACGATCTGAAAAATGTATTAGGCTAGCAGAATAAAAACAAAAATATTTGCGAATTCCTATTACCACCTTTAATGCATGAAGCTTTAATGCATTCTTCAAGATGGTTTGGTCGGGTATATTTTAAATAAAACGAAGGCAAACGCATTTAAAACATGTTTCGAGTATTTGGCGGATCGTGTCGCATGGTGGATGATGGCTGCCCGCTGCGGTTGGTGTTCGGGTGCGGCCGGACGGAGCTTTTATCAAAATTAGCAGGCGCGCCCGCGCCGAGGCGCACCCCGCTCATAAAACACCACCGTCATCGCCGCATCGACGACTTGGGAGCCACACCTAGCTGTCGCACCCTTATAACTCACCCTCCCGGCCGTTATTCCGAGAATAACATGTTATACCAGACTACACAATATCCGCACGTATATCCAAATTGGCAGAGAAACAACACAAAGCGGCCACGTCCGACATTTTTCACCCACTTAAAGTCCTAAATGGCTATCATAGGGATAAACACGGTCGGCAGAGATTTAAGCGGCTCTAACGAAACCGGCGAACTGGAATATAGTAGAGGCAACATTTTGAAGAATGTTGGATTTATGAGGATCAGTCCGTCACGTCTTATATTATTTCCTCCTATTATGGCACTTGTTTTATTTTATAAAAGGAGATATTCCAAGTCCCAGCTCATAGTGCTTGCATATCATCTTCACGGGCCAGCTGTCTACTGAACACGGTCTCCTCTCGGAGCTGCACAAAGATATGTGAAATAAACTATTCTTATCCAAATCAAAATTCAGAACCGAGAGAAAGTGCCAGATATATTTATTATGTCGTAACTTGTAAGACTGAAATTGGTTCTAATTTTATTTTGAGACGATCAGAATGGTAATGGCTCTAAATCGGTGACCAAAGTACGTTCGTTTGTGACACAATAAGTTGGTCAAGCGGCCGAGGTAAGGCCAAAGGTACTCTTCCAGTGGGTGGTAAACTATCATCTGTATGCACGTTAGCTCTCAGCGACGACGCGACGTTAGCTATTTCTCCACTTATGTTATAAATGTATTTGAAATATTATAAAATCCAAATTAACTAAAATATAAAAATGAATTAGGGTGTACACAAAATCCTTGATCATTTTTAGGGTTCCTTACCAAAATGGTAAAATGGAACCCTTATGGTGCGACTTTCTCCGTCTGTCTGTCTGTCTGTCCGTCCGTCACACTCGATTATTTCAGTAACTACCGAAGCTATCGACATGAAATTTGGAATAGTTGTGTATATTAGTGGCCCAAAGACACTGGAATTAAAAAAAATTGGAAATTATTTTTGTTCTTATTTAAAAAGGGAGGAAAATCGGAGGGTTGAAAATTAAAAGTGAGATAACTGTACTGTGTGGGGTATCATATGAAAGGGTTTACTTTGTACATTCTAAAACAGATTTTTAATTATTTTTAGTCATGATAGTTTTTGATTTATCGGGGAAAAGTCTAAAAAAATACCGTTCCCGGAGTCTCTGGAGTTTACCAAAGAAAAATCTGAAATAATTATGGTCAATAGGAATTTATGTATATTTTACAGGAAAACTATAGCCAATGCTCTAACTAGCATAGTTTTTTTGATATTAACAGTAAACCTCTACAAACAAAGTTAGTTTTGCGGTTCATTAACAAAGGTAATTATTACCGTTTTACATCTTTGGTCGTTACAGTTTTCAGTACGGAACCCTCGGTGCGCAAGTCCGACTCGCACTTGGCCGGTTTTTTTATTGATATAGTATAGTGCCATCGAAGTGGGTGCAAGATTAAATCCTGTTTGTACATGTAGGTACATGCTGTTGTAAAAATTCACAAAAAATTTATAAATACAACAACAAACAACAAATACAAATACAGTTTTGGAAATATGTTTCTGATGTTTGATAACATGATCGTTTACTTCATCTTATACATTTGTTATTGCCCTGCATTAATACTTTAAGCGCAGTCTCCTCCGACACACATAACTACACCTGGAGGAGATAAGGAATATCCCGGCCAAGAAGATGTTGGTGTAAAGTCATGGTCTGAAAATGTTAACCAGTTTTTACCAAATAAGATTCATTATTACACTGGATGCAGTATGGTCTAAAACGCCTTAGCAAGGTATTAATTACGTTTCAAAGTTATCAAAAGTTTTCAAGCATCGAATTCAACACAGACTTTTTATAACAAAACTCATTACCTAATTTAAAGTTTGTCAGATTAGCATCATCGCATTGTGGGCCCGGCAGGCGTTGTCCTGCCCTGAACTTAGAACACGATTGCAGCGCCACCTACCGGGTCCAATTGTGGTGAATATAAACTATGCCGGGACCCACTAAAAGACAAACAACACAACAAAAAACGCTTGCATACAGTCGCGGTCAGAAAATGTTTACCACCTTAAGGTTCATAATTGCATGCACACATCTGTGTCCAAGGTTGATATGTGATTTGATTAGGCATAGATAAGATTTGGCAAAACCTGTGGCAAAACACTGCGTGCATTAAGGTCTAAAACGCTTGAGCAAGGTACTTATTACGTTTCACAGTTATTAAATGTTTTCATACATAGAATTCAACAAAAAGACTACTACTTTATAATAACCTGTACCTCGGCAATCAGTAATCAGTATGGATCGGGAACTATAGATGGTAGTGATCACAATAGACCAGCAACGGTCTACGTGATACATCACACAGACAGGGTCTGCAAGCCCTGCACAGCCGGTCATTCCCAAAAACAGGAGAACACGATTTTTGAACACAAAATATGTTTGTTGAGTCATCAAAGTACACGTCATCAATTTCCTACTCATTTATACTTCTGATTACAAAATTGACAACAAAAAATTTACGATTGCGCGCTCATAAAAAAAGAACATAGATCTAGAGATCTTTTGCAATAAATGTTTTTTGCGATTTGATTGCAGTTTACGGGGAATGATCACAATTAAAATATTGCTAGGTACTTGTTGATAGACATAAAATAGTAATTTAGAAAGTTTACTAATTTAAGCATACTTACTTTAGGCATACTTACTTGTTATAGATTAATTTGTTGTTCATGGAGAGATTAAATATCGAAAAACGTTAGAAGATACGAAAACGGTGTAACGTAGGCGTAAAATGCATCTGAAATCGATTTCTAACATATTTTCAGCAGCTCGTTTCAGCAAACGCTAGTAGGTCGCGCAGTGGTGCATGACTGCAACAAAACGGAAGCTACTTCCTTCCTTATCTAACCGCTAGACGGCTAGAGTATTTGTTGTGTTAGTAAACTCTCCAAAACGATCAAGAAGATCTCCAAACAGTGAATATCTAGTCATATAATTATACTGATAAATACTTCAAAACCCACGAGTATCTACCTCGAAGGGAAAGAAGGAAACGGCATTATGGATGCCAAGGTGGTGAAAATATGAATATATTAAACAGTAATATCAGCAAAGTAATCACACGCACGCAACAAAACGCTACTACCTCGCACACCTTACGAGAAATATTATTTGTAAAACCAATAATTCACCTACGTTACGTACACTTTAATTTCGGTTCATTTTCAGAACAATAAATTTGAAGGTAAAGTATACCATTTGGATATAGGTATTAATGGTACAGGGGTGAGGTAAGAAATGTAAATATTAAACGAAACAAAAATGAAAAACAATAAAACGACAACAACAACAATACTATGTACCTATTATGTTATTCAGAGAAAGTGGTCATGCGCTGGTATTACAAGCGGGAGGTCCCGATTTCGGGTCCCCAGCAAGGTCAATTTGGTTTGGACCGATATCTACGTCGGTTCGATTCAGTTTTGGTTTCGACAATTTCACTGTCGATACGATTATTCTGAATTGAAAATACATCTTATCGTACGATACCAAACCGAATCGATCGATAACTAAGGTATCGTAAGGTTCTGAATCGGCATGCAGGTGTGATGGGAGGCTTTGTCCGTGGCCTGTTACCACTTGCCGTCATACCGGGAAAGACGGAAACTAACTACCCTACCCCTAACAGGTAAGCCCTCTACCAACTTAGACCGCATAATCTATTCATCAATTCAAGTACCGGACATCTTGACCTTTTAATTAAGTACCTATACAAAATATTACGTTATCGTAACATGATTGTTATCATGTGATGAGTCTGGACTGCAAATCAGTAGATTAGTTTAACAAATGTTGCAGTATTGATGAATTTCCTTTCATCGATTTATAGAGAAAGCTCTAACTTTTGTGTATAGAATTTTGTTAACTGGAATTACTCAATTTTAACAAACTAACTAAAAATGAAGAAAGCGTTAAATTATTGAACATTAATATGGTTACTTTCTAAAGTTTCATGAATGTACTAACTTACCTACCTAGCACAACTTTTTATTTTTATTTTGGATTTTAGAAAGAGATAGAAGAATTTATTATAAGTATATGTACATTCGTGAAGTGGAATATTTTAATTAATGCTGGTACAATGTTAATTAAAAGATAAAACTTACTGCTTTAGTAACTTTCACAGCAATTATTTTACTTGCAATGTCTAAGTCAAAAGCCGTTAGAAGTAGGTACATCGACCTCTAACGGTATTTTGATCTCAATACCATTTTTTTTTTCAACGTGGGTTTTAAGAGGCTGTATGACGCACACGTGGAGTTATGCTACTTCTTTGTGAACTAAATAATCCTGAATAACGGAATTTTTGCAATCGAATGTCAGCGTATTATATTGTAGGCTTCTATGGGGCATGCAGAGTGGAGACAGTGAGATGGTCGAGGTGAATGTACGCACAAAGTGTGCCACGAGCCGGAGAAATACTTCGGAATGGATACCGTTAGTGGAACGCGGTCAGGCCGGCAGCGGTACCGCTGTTCGTGTCCAGAACACCGCCACTTAATCGCTTTCGTTTTAATAATATACTTGTAATCTTGCAATTAAAATGGTGCGTTTACACACTTTCATCAGACAACAAATGTAAGTAAAGTCAATTAGGTAAGCCGGTATCAAGTAAGGATCGAAGCCTTGTTAAGGTACCCTCGACGCTACGTCAGCAACTTGTTCTAGCGCAGTAATCGGAGCGTTTCTAATATCCACGCTTTGACTCGGTTTCACCGCACGCTTCTTGCCTTCGTTCTTATTTATTCGTTTTGCGAAATCGTTTGAAATCTGATACCATTCAAGCGAGCTATCGAGACTCTAAGATTCTCACGAAACTTCACACGGACTTCTTGCAGTCTGAGTTACCTATTGAATTTCCCTTTTATAATACCCGGTATATTGAGGTCGGTGTCGACTTTAAAGTAAAAAATGGTTACGTACATACCTTCTTGCTTATATTTTCAATTGTATATTATGTGAAATACGACCTAGTCTTCTTATCTAGTCTATTTTTCTTTGATTTACCCAAAGGTGAAACAAGTAGCTGAAACACGTAAGAGACACGCTATTCACGGTGCATTGAAAGTTGTTACAGCAAAGAACTACGAAATTGTGATAAGAGTAAAAAACATAAATGCGAAGCGAACGCATTTTGCCTGGCGAGTTAGGTTTCTGACGATTTCTTTACTTTTGAGTACGGGAAAGAAAACTAGATATTAAATAGGTATTCTGTTTAACGTTAAAGATGTATATGTTTCAGTGAAAGCAGCCTTGTGGTAATGAGGGTGTAAAGCGGGGACAAATGAATATTTTTCACAATAATTGCAGTGGGTTGCCTGCACCCAGGTAAGGCGTGAAGCGCAGCGGGTGCCGGGTGGCTGGCGCGCGGCGCGGCGGGCGCAACAATTTGCATCACAAATGCGGGTGGTGGCCGCGATGCGCCCCGGTGCCGGGTGCCGCGCGCCCTACGCCCGCGTCCGCCGACCGGCGCGGCTTCCACCCAGATCAGACAATATCACAATCAACGTCGCGTGGACGCTTTTTGGCCGTTATGTGATTGTCGATTGTGGTTCGCCATAATCGCAACTAAGATTTATTTCCAGCTGCAGTTTTCGATTTCTATTTTCAGCATCATACATTTTGTTCGCTAATTAGAACTTTGAATACGTATTCATATACAACGTTGTTATTACAGTATAGGATCCCAGTATAAAACGACCTTCACCGAGCTGGTTAATGGATGAAAAGTATTTTATATCAAATTAACTAGTGGTTCGCCCCGAACTGAGACCTCGCGGCGCTATCCATTGACATCATTGTGAAGTTCTGTTAAAAATACTGAAGCTCATTAAAAATTAAATAATTTCGTTTCCTTATAATATTTTTCTAATAATTTTAGTATTTGTTGTTCAAGTACAGGATATAATTCAAATAATTGATCAAGTTTCAGGCTCAGCCTTTCAGAAAATTTAGTGCTCTGAGGTCAACTTTGGACGTTAGAAAATCTCCACTTTGAAAGCCCCCCATTTCATCAATTTTAGGGGGAAAATTAAAAAAAAATATATTTTTGGACTCTATTCCTAATTATCTTTAAAATTATATACCGCAACCCTGTGTAACGCTATAAAAAAATATTTTACTTCGCATTCGCTTCTATGGAGAGCCCCTCTGATATAAAGATTTTTATAACTTTTTAAGCCATATTCGGCTGGAGGCCATCGGTTTACATATTATATATTTTAAAGCTGAAGTAATTACGTACAGTAATTCAGAAGTTATAAGGCTCTGACAGACGGACGGACGGACAAGTGCAAATTCACCCAACCTTCGCTCGCTCGGTCAAATAAATATATTGCCAATGGGGTTGACTAAAATTTCAGTCCAGAATATGATTTATTACCAATTTTTTTTTAAAACATTTCACTGGTTTGGTTAATAGACAAGTTCCATACCAATCGAAAGTACCTACTCGTATGAAGCCTATAGAATATGCAAACGTTCGGTTGACCAGGTATTTTTTTTCCCGTCACAACTCTTGGGTAGGCAGGTAAATCGATACTATCGATCGTTTGCATATTCTATTACTTTCGATTGTTATGGAATTTGTCTCTTAGCAAACCAGTGAAATGTTTAAAAAAACAAAATTTTAATAGTTAATTAATCATATTCTCTGGACTGAAATTTTTTTGTCAACCCATTTTTTGCAATATATTTATCGACATATTTAATTTAATATTAAATACTTTTCATCCATTAACCAGTTCGGTGCAGGTCTTTTTATACAGGAATCTTAAGACTATTACAAAAAATGTGTCGAGACTTTCGAGCCAAAAAATAGAATCGACGATGACATTTTAAGGCCATAGTAGTAAAATTTATTGTATAAATAAAAATTTACCTATTGTCTAAAATGGTTGTTTGTACTGGAAAAGGCATTGCAAGTAAAAGCAGCGGAGTTGAGAAGCGATGAATTAATAACGAACTTCTCCCGCGACGCGTGATGACGGCCGACAAGAGTAGCGCATTAGACGCCAACACTGAAACTCGCCAAAATCTCTACCTAATTATCGCTCTTTATTTACGCCCGTAATTTTTATTCAAAAATAGAACAATACATAACTTGTTACTTAAACTCGATAAGAACGATCGTAAAAATTTTTGTTTGGTATAAATTAAAATTTGTAGGTAAGCTGACGAAATATTTGCGATCTCTACGTACAAAACTGAATATTATTACTTAAAAACGAAAAGAAATCCTCGTGTCCACGAACAAATGAACATAGTTTGATAAATTCAAGTTAGATGTTTTGCGGTGAAATATGACGACTATCCGCGGTAAACGATGCAATCACTGGCGGATTTACAAGACTAACCTAACCTCGTCTGTCATTCCACCTTTCTTCACAGAAAAATAAAATCATTACTCGAAGAGAAGTTCATTACGAATTTGTTTTTGAAACTTGTTTTACTGCAAGAGGCATCTTACATATTTTAATTAGCATAGCAAATATAGATTTCTCTATGCTTATTGGGATAGAGAATTCGATATTTGCTGTTGAATAAACAAACTTCACTAACTAAATATATCTATAAAGCACTACAACTACCTATAGCTAAATCTCAGTTTTAGTACCTGTATATTAGAAGGTAAGAAGAAAGGGGTTGCAAGATGGGGTTCAATATTGAAATAAATCTCACGTGAAACGACTCGGTTGAAAATTACCCGGTGGCGTAAGGCCGCCGGAATGGGTGGAAAAGCGGCTCTTAATTAAATCAAGTGACACGTCTCGTACGTAGCTTCAATCACACGACCTCAATAAAGCCGTGCGCCCAACGGATCTATCTGCTCCTTCCATGCCACCGTATACCTAGTTCCTACGAGTACCTCACTGTTAATAATAATCTCGCAGCATAACAAATTTAGGTATTTGGGGTTTTGGTTAAAAAAGAAGAAATGCGTGTTTCAAAGCATTTCCTAAATTCTACTCTTTCAAAACTTTTGAAAGTTGTGTATACAAAAGTCAACCATTTTTCTATTATAGTTACTTTAACATATAATAAAAACCGGCATTTGGGCTTTCGGTTAAAAATAAAGGACGACGGTAAGTAGTCTAGGCAATAGAGCTAGTTGACCCCAACAATAATTCCTCAGGCGACGAAACTTTACACTATGATAAATTATCATGAGTTAAACGTACATATTGTAAATATAAAATAAAGAATCAGAAAGGACGTAAGGTTTTTTCATGCTATACCCAACTGTTAAGGCAGGAAGGTACATTATCGCGTAAACGCAGTTTAGATTTGATAATAAATTCGGTTTAAATATCGATGTTCTGCATGATTAATTCGGTTTGAGTGTAAATATACTACCTAATATTATTTTAAAAAGAAATCGAGAAAATATTCAGTCCTAAATATTAAGTTATAGGTATAAATACCTAACTTCCGGAGGTTTTTTTTGTTGGATATTTTTGTGTAAGTTATGGATCATCCAATACTAACACCCAGCCAAGTTTGATCGACTGAGAATTTAATGCAGGTGTCTCCATACAACGGACCGCCCCATTGCCTAGACTAAAATATGATTTTTAGAAATTCCACCATCAAAGTATTTACAGAATTTCCACCATGTGAAGCAGGGGCGGGTCAGCTAGTACAAAATAAACTTAATTTCTAATTACGGTATGATTTTGAATTTTTAGCTTCTATTAGAAAAACCAAGCATTAAGACAATTTTATAATTTAGAACGTACAGAGTTAAGATGGCCGGCACAAAGAAAATGTTTTTCCTCAAAGTAGATATAGATTGAAAGTAACACGTTAAGCTCTAGTAGCATATTACGTGTAACGTGTTACCGTTTCAAAAGGTATTTCACATATCTTATTTTACATCGTAAATATATTTCACTAAAGTTCACCTTAATAAGCTCCCGTCTATGCGGACCCACGCCTCGCTTACCAAGTCACATTTCACGACTAATTTCACCAAAGGAACACGGTCCCCGCAAACAGGATTTTAAGAAAGTAATACCTAATCTAATATTTCAGTGGTTTAAACGTCGTTTACTAGTGAGTTTTCCATTTCCATTGTAGTTCCAAGTTTATATAATCTACTGGAGGAAAATATTTCGGCATCTATAGAAGATTAGAAGTCGTAAAGCTCGCTGGTAACAATAAAAAGTAGGCAGCAGGGGCGGGCGGTCGGCGGGTCGCGAACAACTTATGCTGCGGGTTCTCCGATCGCTCTCATTATTTCCATAACAAGTTCGCGACGACCGGCCGGTCTGCAGTCTGCGCTCCCTGACTCCCGGTAACGGCAATTAATTAACTGACTAAACGGTATAGTGTTTTACATTGTGATGTTTACCCAACTCTCCAGCGATAATGTCGCCTGCCATCGGACATTGCTACCTTCGCCTCGCATCGCATTAATTAATAAAATATTATCAACCCGACCCACCGCACTAAAAAATTAAAACACTCATTATTGAGCTCGTTATAAAGTTCAGTGCATACAGATAGCTAATTTGCGTAAGGAATAGTTACAAGCATCGTCAGTTAGGTTTACGAAGTAAGTAATCACAATGTATTTGAATTAGAACCATTAGTGATAATTAAAGATACACACAACGCAGAGTATTTTCGTAATTGCAGCTTCGATATACATATCAAGAGGGAAAGAGGAAAAATGAGTGCGCAATAAAACGAAAGGGACACAAATTTACTGTTTTTAGGGGTCATGAATCAATGTGCTCGTAATGTAAGACTAGAGGCACACGAATGTACTCGTATACTTAATGTAGAATGATGCAGTCGTAAATTCGAAAAATTATAACGATCTAAAAAGTTGTTATTTAACGTACTCGTAACATTTTAATTGAGAATCCCCTTTGCGAAGAGTTTTCACAGGTCGGCATGTCGTAACAGCTGGCAATCGTTGTTACTTAAATTAGTTAACAATGACACATATTGCTGGCAAACAAACGGAGAGGAATCCTAAATAGACCGCACGCTATTCTTGATCTACCGTCGCGTCACACCGGTGAGCGAGCTTGGACTGATTCATCGTCACCTCAAGGCACTCACATGGAAATGCACACGCGTCTTACTCTTAAACTGACTAATTCTACACGCACATAAGTTTGAAATTCAAGTAGGTACAGCGGGATGTATAGAAATATAAAAGATTTGTCAAAAGGGTATAAACAAAAATGTGACAATATAGGGAGATTCACTGTGCCTGATGTACCGAGGAAGACAAAGTATGGTTTTATTTTTTACGAGCGAATTCTGGCATCGAATCGATGCAAGAAGCGATGGATGCAGGATGGATAGGCGCTGGCTTAAAGGTCCAACGGTGCATGCATATCGGACCATGTGTTTCTATTGAATGATAATGATGAATTTAAATTGAAGTCATAAAGCAGCATATATTAAAATATCAAAGTTCAGTTTTTCAACAAAGTCGTAAATTGTTCAATATGGTGCTTTAACGGCAACTCAGACGCGAGGTGCGAAGCTGCAGGCTCGGTTCGCGAGGCGCGCACGCGCATGGCGAGCGGTTGCTTGTTGCGCAACAGCAACGGTGCGGTGTGTCGGCCAGGACGTTGATCTCGCGCTTGAACTTGAGCACAAGCAGCATGGTATTTTTTACCATGTACTAACTTCAAGTTCATAAACAAACACCGATTGTTATCTGACAAATTAATTAAAATTCTGACCCATACCGTTGGCTTGATGAGGGTGAGTATACTATAAATATTAAAATTCTCGGCTGGAGAGCAGTCGCGACACGAGTATTATCCACAGGAAAATAATTTTCCAGCACGTCAGTGTACCAAACGCTGCCCGGAAATTGTAGGAAATTGCAAGAGAAAATGAATCCGACCGTTTGAGAGGTTCGGCTGAAACGAATGAGAACTTATAGCTATTTAACAGGAAAAGCATTTAGACTTGGATGCAAACTTTATCCTTCATCCCGAAAAATGATGATGAATTATGAATTCTTATTTTATAGCGAGCTAATCTAATAATATGAAATCAGATAAACGTGTGCATAATATATATTACATTAATGACATTAACCTCGTGTGTCGCATTATAAATGATACAATGCAGATAACTAACGTAAGCAGTTTAATAAAGTTAAACACGCACGATAAGATGTCATTGTTGCACGTAATGTAATTATTGCACAAAAACAGTTATTCAAGCGTACAGATATAAGGAATGCGCGAACTAGTACAAACCGAAAAAGAACAGAAAAATAAAAGAGCTCTCCATCAATCACACGAACAGAGCCCGCGCTTCCGGAGCCAGCTCGGCCGAGCGAAACATTTCTTTGAATAATGAATATACAGGTCGGGTACGTATCGTGTACCCCGTAACTGGACGTGATATATGCCGTCGTTGGCCGCATGCATAATTTCACTTATTTTATGTGGTTAATTGTCGAAAATGACCACAAGTGAAATATATTAACAGCGTTCCGACGCCAACACAGCTAGGTGGTGGCTAATGTATTCTACGGCCCGGGCGCTCCGCCCTCACCTTCGCGTTGCCTGGCTCTTTGTGGTGCGGCGCTGCGATGTGTACGCTAGCGGGGCCACAATATACCGGCTCCGCATTATGCCATACGTTATTCTTGACACACGTTTTATGCTAATCATGCTGGCATATAATGTGATAACCCTTTTACCACTTACGGAATTATGATTGTTTCCGACCGATGAAGCTTTCGAAGACTAAAATAATAACTTTATGTGAATATAAAAAGCCTATAGGTAAGCTTAAAGACGGGTATTTTCACCCGGATTTCAATAATAGTTTACTCTTTATTCGTAAATTATATCACACATAGGAAAGTACACGACGTAATCAAGATGCTTGTTTTGCATAAACGCAGGTAAATGGGAGAGAAATTCCATAAATATGTGGGTAAAGAGGTGGATGTAGCTTAAGTGCAGTGCGCACAATCGCTGCAAGTCGCGTTTACAATACCGCTGCATTACAATTTTTCAAAGCAGACACAGGCGACAGGGCATAACAAAAGAGCTAGGAAGGCGCAAATAAACGAGCGCTGCGGCAAGCGAGCGGCCGGGAGCGTATACGCCGACTACGGCCCCTCTTCCTAATATCTAATGTTTAAAGCTAGGTCTTTCCGAGATTCCATTGTTTCACTCAATAGAGAAAATAAGTTTAATTTTTTTCATATTCCTATTCTAAATCTGCCCACTTCCGAATATAGAAATACATACTTACCAGCAGCGCTTTGATATCGATAAATATATACTATTCGCTGAAAATCTGAGGGAACCCGGCATGAATAACTTCGGAAATACAAAGGGCGAACTCAATTTGAGTAATGAAACTTTTGGTCTGTAAATACGAACTCTCAAAAAGCTCGGCAAAGCGGTTCGGAAGGAGTATCTCTACATTTAGCGCGTTTTCAGGTCGTAGCAATGAATACGGTAGATCGGGCGGAGCGATATCGCGCGTCCGTGGCCGGCTGATGGTCAGCGCAAAGGCGGCGAATATCACACACAACTTACTCCTTCCACTACCCTAATACTGGCTCATACTTACTTTATGAATGTGTCGAATCAAGGTGAATCGGAAATATATTATTACTAGCTGATGCCCGCGACTTCGTCCGCGTGGAATAAGTTTTTTAACTTGCCATGGGAACTCCCTAATTGTGAATGTCAAATAATAGGCAAATAATTTGCAATAAAATAATATTGCGGCTATAAATTAAGATGTAAGCTATCCTATCTTTCAAGTTGGATCAAACTGCACACGGTGTGCAAATTTAATTTAAAATCGGTTAAGTAGTTTAGGAGTCCATCACGGACAAACAACGTGACACGTGATTTATATTTATTTAGATTAAGATAAGATTACTTTTCTTGACCTATAGAATTTTACTTCAATAGCTTTATTAACGGCCTGAGTTCGTTAACTTTTCTGTTTAATATTGATTCAAAGTACGAACTATAGCCGTCAAAAAAATGTTAGTGCAGTTCATTTAGTTGGATATGAATAAAGATAAAAGATAAATTTCATAATTACCCAGTATGGATAACTTAATAACATTTAAAGCCTTACATCTAGGATATAACTACAACTTGTGTCTGACAAGTCTCCGTTCAATGTTCTGAGTGTCAATTTTTGAAATATTCATTGTATTTACGTTTTCTTGTCTCTTTCTTGTAGGTTAGGTTAGGGTTCGACATAAATAATAAGGTAGTGCCCGGCCTTATCGGGTTAATATACCTAACAGATTACAATCTACCGAAAAATAAAGCGTAAAATTGTAATCTTTCGATAGTTTCCAATATCGCTAGTTAGATATAATCTAATGGTTTTTACAATTTTACGGTGACATACTCGTATATAACAAACACTCAGTAATTCATTTTTAAAAAAACTGTACCCCGCCCACGGAAAATAATTCAGAAGGCACAACTTTTTGGATGTAACATCCGTCACTCGATTTTGTTCGTGTAAAATGTAGCATATTCCATCCGGAGCATAATAATGGATAGATGACAACTCATTCATAAAATCGGTTCCTTAGAGGCGCTACGGTGGAACATACATAAAGTACAACCATACATACATAGACTGCTAAAATCATTACCCTTACTTTTGGCTTTGCCGTAGACGGGTAATAATGAGGGCTAAAATATAAAACTTAATGTTCAATCTTAGTAGTGTGTGCCTATGTCACAAAATTAACCTACTGTACAAACAAGTTTCTAACTCCAGCGATTTAGGCTGTGTTGATAGATCAGTCTGTCCGGATAAGCTTTATTTATAAATACAGATTATGCTGAGGCTTCTTTATTGGATTTTCGAAAGTTCGTCGTAAATAAGACGACTGACTACTTGTGCTGTGCGTACGTGTGTGAGAGACAAAACTCAAATGTACATGCTGTATTTATGAGTTGTTTCGACTTCCAACATCTACTTGTAACAAACAGGGTGGAAACGATAAGTGCGCAGGCAATATTTTTTTTAGTAACTAACCAAAGTTGTAATTGGTAAAGAAACGACATCGTCTGGTTTATAAAATTAAAACACTCAGCTGGAATTTTAAACTATTTATTAATCCCACACTTTTAATATCACCTTCATATTACCTTTCTCTATGTAAAATTAATCATGATTACGAAGATGATGAAGGAGTTAATTGATCGTGAGTTTTTCGGCCATTTGGTATTTTTAACCGGCTTCCAAAAGGAGGTTCTCAATGCCGCGCATTTTTTAATGCGATTTTAACGAGGTTTCTGAATAGATTTGACTATTGTTTTCAGTGGTAGAAAGCTTACGAGGTGGTGGTGCTATTAAAAATAATTGACTCAAAATCTTCAATCCTGATGCTGCAGGGTACAGAACCCCTTAACAGTAGGGATTTATGATGATATACTAGTAGGTACGAAGCAACACGACTACACGATTGAACTCGCAATCCGAACTCCTCAAGCCGTGGGGATTTAGGAACGGTTGATGGTGAATTGATATTATAGGACGGATCGAGCACGGACTTCATCATTGAACTAATGAGTACACTTAAAAGTTTAACCACAGAATAGGTAATAGAACGTTGGTTTAACTAAAAACCGACTTTCAAAGCCACTGTAAAGTATAGTGGTTTTGGAAGTCGGTTTTTTGGAAAGAATTTTTCACTATTCCACTTCTGTTTATTTGTATTTTAAAACTGTTTCTAAAGCGTGAGACCACCCAAAGCCAATGTAGTATTTTAATGAATTTAAATTTATGACGATTAGTCGAAGTCAATAAAATTGTTTTGATATCTTACAATGAGAAAATAGAAATACCTGTTAGCATGCGTAATTTATATATAAATAAGTACCTACGTGTTTTAATAAAAAATATGAAGCGATTGCGTCCGCGTGGATTAACGTTTTAGATTCCCAGAGGAACTGTTAAATTTTCCGGGATTAAAAGTAGCGTATGAGCTTCCCCAGGATAAAAGCTCTCCCTGTACCAATTTCATCAAAATCGGTTTAACAGATGGGCCGTGAAAGCGTACCAGATAGTCATACACATTTTCGTATCTATCATATTAGTATGGATAGTTTTAGGCAGGATAAAACGCAAGGACCTCGCCTGGAAAAATAGTAGGCGAAAAAAAGCATTCAACTCTGTCTCTCTCACTCTAGTATAGGGGTACGCTTTAGAACGCTTCCAAAATTGAAATTTCTATTTTGATTTCAGTAGCTCAGCGGGAAGAGCCGCGTCGTAATCAAGATTACGCAGATTCGAACCTCATTCACAAAAATCAAAAATTAGAATTTGATACCGGTATCATGTTTTGGAATATTTCGTATAATGATAAAATTATTCGCTGCGCACACTTCTCGTTTCTAACCTATATTTTATAGGCGAAAGACATTTTGGTTTGGACGATTAATGGTATAATGAGATGGCAGTCAAGGGCTTACAGCCCAAGTTGGTAGTGGATATAAAAAAAAACTTAAAAGTAACTTTGTCTTTTAATCACCTTTTTTTCACTGTCCAAAACTATATCCACGCGCGAAGGCGAAGTATTAAAACTAATTGATTTGTTTTCTGCTGAGTAATAGTATATTTTTTTTACACAAATAAGCACATCGTCAGCAAAAAGTTAATATTTAGGCCTTCGTTTGTATAAAATATGCACAACAAACTAACAGGAACGCGTCAATAGTGCACGTAATCAGTAATTTGTTAACGCATGTAATTAATTATTATTTGTATTGATTGTATTATTTGTTGCAGATCTAACCATCTGGCGAGTAAACAAATTAGTAGTATCAAACCCCACTACACGCTCAGTTAGCAAATTTTAATATTTTTTTTAAATTTGGCAAATTTGAATGAAAACATATTATTGTATTACGTATAACATGATTTCTTGTCATCTGATCTTCGTCATCACTAATATCATAATATGTTATCATGACGAACCTGTTATGATCGCATTAATGGCCCCATATTTTACGAATGGGCATAACATAAAATATTGCCAATACTTATAAAATCAGAATAGTTTTTGCCGTGTGTGTAGACCAGAACAGTCAATCATTTTGGAAATACTCGTATATCTTAATTTCCATTTCATTATTATTACAAGCGTGCTACATTCAGCGTAATAGGAAATAAATAACTTAGATCTATCTATTTAGTTTATAAACTAACTAGCGAATGCCCGCGACTTCGTACGCGTGGATCGAGGTTTTGTGGTTCCCGCGGGAACTCTTTTATTTTCCGGGATAAAAATAGACTATAATCTATCTCTGTGCCAAATTTCATCCAGATCCGTTCAGCTGTTGGGGCGTGATTGAGTAACAAACATCCATCCATACATCCAGACATCCATACATCCAAACTTTCGCATTTATAATATTATATAAGTAAGAAGTAAGATAGAACAGCTTCAGACTAGATTTTTAAAATGAGACCTCTAAAAAATCTTATTGGAGGAAAGAGCAGAAAAATCACAACAAAGCAAAAACTAATTTAAAGTTTGTGAACCGCTTTCTTTTCTGACACGAAACCTCTTCAACTTACAATTTGTAATTTGAGATCCTTCCCGGCGGTAGCGGCGGCGGCCACTGAGGTGGTCACCGGGGATAACCACTGGTGTAAGTTTATGTATCGTTTTGGTAAAAGTTTTAGGGAAACATCCGCTTGGGCATAGGCCCGCTCTAGGCACGCAGCGGTAGCGCCGTCCAGCGCGAGAGCCGGCTCGAGCAGCGCGCCGCCACCCTCGAGCACTACCATCGTCGCTAGGGTTCTGTCACTAGACTACAAAACACCACATGCAACAATTTCACTTCACAGAGTACGTTCGCGACTCGATCTACATGTCTGATACGCGGTGCGTGGCGCTCGGGCGGCGAGAGTCGAGGAACTGCCGCGCCGCTCACCTGCGGGCCGCGCGCCCCGCTCGCGCCGCCCACCGGCGAGTCAACAAACACCGTCGCTGCAGCAGCCGCCGAGCCCTCAGTCTACTGAACAACCGCCGGCAACTACTTTCATCCTACTTTCTCATACACAAGCATCAACAACAACGAAGCTGCTCTACATCGCCTTGGCCCCTATTAATAAACCGACATTAACTTAAGACAGGTCTTTGAAGCATACATTGACCGATACTTGACAACCTGTTCTATTGTACGTTTTACGAATTAATTATCTTACTAATATTATAAATGTGAAAGTTTGGATGTTTGTTACTCCTTCACACCGCAATGACGGAAGCGATTTGGCCGAAGTTTTGGCATGAAGATAGCTTACTGAATTACTACATAGGCTACATTGTATACCGGAAAATGAAAAAGTTCTCGCGGTAATCATAAAACCTTAATCCACGTGGACGAATTCGCGGGTTTTAGCTAGTACCTACTACTATTATTACATCTTATTTATAAAGCGTGTTAACAATTTTACTAAGAACACCCGACAAGTGGGACATGTTCCAACAAATGAAAGCGTAATCAAAGCAAAACAAGTCACAATTGAAATAAATCAGCCGAAGGAGCTAAAAGGCACGAGGCATCAACGATTGCCACGTGACCGATTTCTATAGCCCTCCGCTCTGAATAAATCAAACATTTCGTCTCAATAACCAACAAACTTCTAAACAATTAAGGAACTCTGTACAATAATTCACGATCCCGTCGAAACATTATGCATTAAATTTTCAGAGACCAATTGCGACGTAATAGTTATAAATACGGTAACGGCCTATGGTACCTACCAACTAAAATGGATTTCCTCAGGTACCTACTCGTAAAGTACCAATTGACAACTTCACATAAAAACTTCGACATCGAAACTGAAAATTAAAAGTAAAGCAAAAAAACTATCCTCCATCGATAGATAGTGATTCTAACACAAATCCAATTTATAAGAATGTCCTCTGGAGAGATGACGAAACAATGAAAGTTGTGAATTATGTTTTTCTTTTCATGGGTTTTGGCAAATTTTTCTCAGCTTTTCTTAACGTTTTAAGTGACAGTGCGTAAAAATTCTTAAGGCGCAACGCCCACCTACAGAGTGGGAGTAGAGCCGCAACGTCTTAAACTAAACTTTGACGCACTATCGCAGTTATTGGTATAGTAAAACAAAACACACCATTCAAAGGGTTTGATCAGAGCCACCGGTATGCCAAGGTAATGAAGCTGAGTACGAGTTACAAACAACGGCAATGCACCTCGGCTCCACTCCGCTTTGTAGGTGGGCATTACCTTTAAGTCACAACAGGAGATTAATCCAGTAGTACTACAGTTGACTGTAGTGGGTTTTGTTCATGGTTTAATTGAATGTGTATGCGACCAAAAATAATTGCTATCAAGAGGGGTATTAATAGGCCACCCCTGCGAGCTCTAGTCAGCGGCCTAACGTTTCACAGCACGCGACTGACTTTCTCGCCGCCCTCTCGCACCCGGTATACTATTTGCATATAATACTTTTTACGGTTAACAAGAATACAAAATGACGCTCCGTGCGGAATTTCAAAACGAAAATCTCTCGGTACGTCTAAACGGTTGAAAGAACAAACGTATTGTTATATTTATAGTATACTAGATTGTGCTAGCGACTGGATATCCCTGTGGATTAAGGTTTATAAAAAATGAAGTGGGTTCGATTTTCCAGTATAAAAGTAGCCTATGTTACGTTGTCTACTTAGGTAACGTAAGCTATATCACAAACTAGCTAATGCCCGCTACTTCGTCCCCGCCATTTTATCCGGAATCAAAAAATTATTTTTAAATTTAAAAAAAACACCGCCTTCAAAAACTAAAAAGCAAAAAATAATTGGATATATTTACATATTATTATTTCTACCCACTATGTAGAAGTCGGGCGAGCCTTGCGTCAACTTTGCTTATCCTTGTTATACCCGCCCGACTTCAACATAGTGGGTAGAAATAATAATATGTAAATATATCCAATTATTTTTTGCTTTTTAGTTTTTGAAGGCGGTTTTTTTTTATTTAAAAATAATTTTATTGTTTGCTTTTTAGTGCTGTAAATATAAAAAAAAAGAAAAATAGGTTCTCGAAAGGTAGACAGACCTGTACCTAATAACTATCTGGGTTCGTGTCCTTATAAAATTTAAGTTCCTTTGATTTCCCAAATCGGTCCAGGCGTCTTCGAGTAATCGGGGAACATCTGTCTTCGAAGATCTCGGGGAACATCTGTCTTCGAAGATCTTCATCAGATTGAGAACCTCCTCCTTTTTTTGAAGTCGGTTAAAAAGAGCATGTCACTCTCGAGGTCTTCAACCATCGAGAAGTCAGAAACGAACTTAGAAATAGTAAAATAATCCGTCAAGATTTTGCATAGGATTGCAGAAAAGTCCTGATAAGATTATGACAGTAAAATATTGGTCATGGTGGCCTTCAGCACAACGAAAAACAAAAATATTATAAAAACGTTGTATCAATTTGGAAATTTCAATAATTTTAAGAAGCGGTCTATCTCAAGTCTACCTGTCTCTACCCAACATAATTAACTTTCTTTCCCACGGCAACGTCAGGCGGAGCATTATAAATGAACTTTGCTGGCCTTCTTTGCAAATTGTTATTCTTATAAAGTAACAAAAATATCAGTTGATACCAGAATTAAGATGAAAAAATTCGCATTTTTATATTTCTGTGTAAAATAAACAACGATAGTTTCTGTAACATATCGACAGATTATACAGAAAAAATAAGTATATTAATAAGGGTTACTCGCTAGTTTAGCTGTTCATGTAGAAAGCTTTCGGTAATCTACTTTGGGCATATTCTAAAGAAAACTATAATTCCTAATAACTTCGATAGCCTTAATTATATTTATCATTTTCGAGTAGCCTGTGGAGTTATAACTTTGACGTAAATCTTTTATCGTATAAATCTCAAGCTCACAAATACATATGTGGAAATCTATTACTATGAATACGTTGATGTTGACTTTTTCTTAACTAGTAACTATCTTTATCTTGTAGTATCAGAGGCTAGAAATCCAATTCCAAAGAGAAGACCAGTCCAGCTGCAGTTGCTAGGTACATGCCGACGGGACGGACGGTCAGACAGCAATGTATCAGTGCTCAATTATTCACACGACGCGGCTCCACCCGCCACATCATCCGCTTGCTACCAAATTAAAAGTAAATAACGAAATGAAAACAAGCGCGCCCGCGCCGCGCGGGACTCGCAAACCTTTTACCGTTGTCGAGCAAACAGTTACAGCTAAACACACTATCATTTTATCGGCTATCTATTTGCGAATTCCGATAAAATCGCTGAAATTGTGCTCTCCGTATTTAAACAAAAAGGGTTATCTGTTATTCTTAAACACGGGATTCAGTCATTGGTGGCCACAATTTGCCATAGCAGATTGCTATCTGCTATGCAATCGACACGTCCACAATTGACACGCTCATATTAGCAACTATTGTGTTGTTGTTACGAGTATAATAATAATTAGATTGTAACATTTTTCTTCTTGTACCTATGAGCTTATAGTATCACTAGATACTATAAGCTACACCTTGGACACTGCTGCGCAGAATAAGGATCGGGCACTATTCCTGTACCATTCGCTTAAATTTTTTAGCCAAGATGTTCCTCCTTTTCTAGATGGCCTTCTGCGGGCTATTATCCTCTGAATTCATAGTTAAAACTATTTAAGCTTACTTAGGTTCATGATTTGAATAATTTAACGCATAAGGAGCCTGCTGATCGCGATTTAAGTACCTACCCATTAAGTACCCATTTAGTAGAGTCTAGAATCTACAGTCACTGTAGGGACAATAAACATACTAGATTGGTAGTCTGTATTATTGTTGATACAAATAAACAACGTACAACGGCAAGACCTACAAGCGCTACTCCCGGCGCGGAGCAATTTCGAAGAACAATGAACCGGAATGAATGGTGGCGCAAAGTAAAAAGTCTATTTACATCATATGCACATTTCCTGCTAAAATAATAGAAAAGTGCAATTTTTATCAAACAGAAACTGCATAGGCAAATTGGAATATTGAATCTAATTAGTAGCTGTTCTATATTATTACGATTACTTCAGTTTAAATACATTACTAAGTACAATCGAGTGTCTCAAACTTTTGTTCAAATTGGTGTAACCTGCGCACTGTGGGTAGATTTACAATATTGTCACTACAAAATTATGGTTACATAAACATAGCATGAAAATACATTGTGGGATCATTAGTGACAACATCAGGCGAGCCTTTCGTAAAAGTAAGACAG
Organism: Erebia aethiops; assembly: GCA_923060345.2. Lineage (NCBI taxonomy): Eukaryota > Metazoa > Arthropoda > Insecta > Lepidoptera > Nymphalidae > Erebia > Erebia aethiops. The sequence continues at coordinate 25,020,255 of OV281084.1, read as the reverse complement.
TAACGAGCGGCCCCAGTCATCATGGGGTACGAGAGAAGCCCCTCTCAACTAAAATTGTCACAAAGCAAACTATGTCAGGTGCTGTGTCATTATTTCGACATGTGTGATGGAAACACGCTGGGTGTCAATACCAATCCCATGGCCGAGAGTCCGTCCACTGGCAACTACCTAACTTCAGCAAGGCTTTACATAAGTCACCGTGTAATCAATCAGTCGACTCGCAGCCAATTAACTTTTGAATACTCGCAGAAATTGACGTGACCCTTCTACAAGAAAACTTGCCCCCTGGATTTGGGATCGTTATTCAAAGCACTGGATACTTGGCCTCATGTTAACAGGATTATGACTAGCATAAAACAGCTGAAGTCCACAAATTATTACTGCGTAATTTTAGATTGGTTGTAATTCTAGTGCGTAACCCTTTTCTAATCTTCCGGGACAAAAAGTATTCCATTAAGGAGTGGACGGAGACCAGGGTTCAAGTTATTTCTTCAGTCTTCGCCTTTTGTCAAGATCGGTTCAGCGTTGAGCCGTGGAAAGATGTGAGACAGAATACATGCAGAAGACACATTGTGGCATTTAGAATGGTTTGAAAATAATACCCTTTGTTGGTACCTAGTAATAGGGGTTAAAGTATGAAATTGCCGTTTTATTGTAATAGGTACTTACTTCGAATTGACATAGAACCTTCATGGTTTGAGATTTTTATTGAAACTTTTTTCACATGGTAGCTATGTAGTTCTTCTTTAAAAAAATTGTGCAACATTCGATTATCGACTTTCAGTTGTTTTTTTATTTGAAGAACCAACCACGTGGAAGACCACCCGCACAGGTGAATAACAATGAATTGAAAGAGATGGTGGAAGCCGATCCGAGCCAAACTAACCAGGAATTAGCGGCATGGTTTAACGTTACCTTACCAACAATATTGACTCATTTGCGTCAAATCAATAAAATAAAATAAAATATGAAAAATGGGTGCCTCATGATTTGACTGATCTGCAGAAAGAAACGTGTTGAAACTTGTTGCCTTGTTGAATCGATACATAAATGGATCGAATTGTAACATGTGTTGAAAAGTGGATTCTTTACAATAACCGTAAGCGAAAAATGCAATGGCTGACCCCAGGTCTAACGCCGCAACAGTGTCCTAAGCAAAGCTTACCAATAAAAAGGTAATGGTAACTGTTTGGTGGTCTCAGCATGGTGTTTTTCACTATAACTTTATCCGATCTGGTCAAGCATTAACGGCAGATGTCTACTGTGCCGAACTCCGAACAATGATAGCAAAACTAGCAGTGAAACAGCCCTGACTCATGAATCGATCTTCACAATTACTGCTCCATGATAACGCGAGACCTCATACAGCACGAAAAACCGTTTTAATTCTACAGGAACTGCAATAAGAAACCATTCGTCACCGGTCACCCTCCGTATTCGCCAGACCTTGCTCCAACGGACTACCATTTTTCTCGTGATTTGGACAATTTTCTACTAAAAAGTAACTAGCGATAAAAAGTTTTCTTCTCAGGAGGCAGTACAAAATGCTTTCACACAGTTTGTCGAATCTAGATCACCAGTTCTATCGCAAAGGCAATAAATTAACTTCCTATTAGATGGCAGCAATGTATAGATAATAATGGTAATTATTTTGATTAAATAAATATGTTAAATTTAAAAAAAACGCATTTCAATTTTTCAGTACAAATCGGCAGTTTCATACTTTAACCCTTAGTGGTTTGTGTTGCGGTGTACCTGAAGGTAGCGTAATACTCCTCCAGCCATCGACTTGACATGACAAAAACCCGATGCATCCTTTTGTATAATACCTAAAGGAAATTTAATCTTCATATAATCTGCATTGAAAATGCGATCTGATGATGCCAGGCAGGCAACTTCACCCTCGTCTGAAATCGTCTTGTTTCACCCCTAAGCACACAATATACTATTACAATCATTTTTTACAACTACTGCTGTTTATGTTGTGAAACATTTCACATGTAGAATATTTCACACTCGTAAATGTAGATAATACCTATATTAATTTTATTACTAGGCATCAGGTTTAAAACAATATCGATTTCGATAGCAGTTTACGTATCGCGAAACACGAGATAATGACCTTGGTCATATTTTAAAGTGACCCCGAAGTCTGATCTAATATGTTTTATAAACCTGTTTTAATTTATTCCTACTCAATATTAACATTTTATACGTTTTAGCTATTTGACCAATAGATTATATAAAATATCATTTCTGTATGCCTATTTTATTTCCGTTTCTCCATTTAATTTCAATAATACATTGAGACCATCAGTAGTTCAGTAAATAGTATGTATCCTACATACTATGTACTGAACTACTGATGGTTTTATCAATAACTGCTTTATCATAAACTAGATGACGCCCGTGACTTCGATATAATTCCCGGGGAACTCCTTAATTTTCTGGAACAAAAAGTATTTCCTTCTCCGCGATTTGACCTATCTCTATACCAAATATCATTAAAATCCGCTGAAAAGATGGGCCGTTAAAACGTAGCGGACAGACAGACAGACACACTTTCACATTTATAATACTAGTATGTATGTGGGTCTTAATACTGTCCGATCCGACAGGCTTCGTTCAGCTGTAACTTTTTTATAATATGGGCGAGCTAAAAAATCCTGAAACACTTATTTCTATTTGAAACGTAAGTCTAATTTTCTTCGATATAATTTGAAAATTAAGATCTTCCTTCCTTTACTAAGACTTGGAAAGGAAGGGGTTTGACTAAGGGGTGGTGGAATTTCCAAAAAGATATTGCTCAGTGACTTCCTACTTAATAAAACCAAGTAACGAAATTTCAAGTTTTTAACTAATCATAATTAATAATAATAATTTAGTCAGTTATAACTGACTTGGTTGTGTATACACACAACTATAGTTGGTGTAAGCTGTGCGTCGATAGATCAGTAAGGACAAGTCTTTTATATCAAACTAAATGTTCTCCAAGTTCAACGAAAAGGGAAATATTGTGATATAATAAACTCTTGTAGGAAATGACAATAGACAAGCAGAAAACTGCTGCCGTAACGTAAGTTGAACGGCCTAAGGCGCATCAGAGCGTGGCGGGGCGCCTGTCTTTACACTTACCAACTCGTAATTTACACTTTAAATTGCGCAAAAAGAATAAGTTTATAAAACTGGAATGATATTGTATGATATACCCTAAAAACTCAAATCCCTCCTTGATCCTTTGTTTCAAGAATAAACAATGACAATAACACCTCCTGATATCACACTAATGGATTCTCGTTTATTAACAATAAGGTTCAGTGTATAAGAGCCGTAATGAAGGCAGACTTAACAGATTATTGTGACGAAGCATTTTATGCAAAAGAACAATAACCAGAGTCAAAGCAGGTATCTCAGAAAAGCGCGACGAGATGTAACAAATCGCTAGCGCAACAAAGGAGGCTTTCCCGCGGCCATTACGTCGGTGTGCACACAGGAGAAACCGTCGTAGGTATAGTCGGAGTGCCGAGGGTGGCGCGATTAGCGTATGCGGTACTGTAGAAGGCGGCCGCCTCGCACCCGGCTCTCCCTAGAGACTTGCCCAATTTACGATTGCCGCAAAGAATATCTTCGACGTGGCACTTCTGTGGCCCGCCAGTGACCACCGACGATAATTCTACTAGATAGGACAAATGAACTGCTAGCTTTTTAATTGTTAATCCGAGAGGCTGCAGGTATAGCGCAATTGAATACGTTATATAAATTTCCTTTTTCGAAGTAGGATGTCAAGTGGAAGATAGGGCGGTGAGAGAACCGTAATAAGGGCTACCATAAAACGTTACATTAGGTAACGGCGGCTTCTGGGGCGGCTATAAATATCTCCGTTCGGAAGTACGGCCAGTGTCCCGCGGGAGGACGACACATCGCAGCCAGTCCGAGAACGTGTTGCGCGAATAAAAACACATCTCACCTCGCGTGTACCGGCTCCACCGTCCATGTGCCTCCACCAATCAATATTACTTAGCAATAACTTCGCACTCTTACGAGTATATCGAGGACATCTTTGTTTTATGCCCTTATTGAAGCACACTTTATACGATTAACATTTTTATTTTAAAAAATATAGTACTATTGCAGAAGCTCCATATAATACGCCTTCCTTCTGTCCACAGTAATACTCGTTTGTGAAGAAGAAAATATGATTCAAGTATGGAATGAATTTCAAAACAATGCTGCTGCGTCAGGGACGAGCTTATAAAAGGATGCGCGCGCTGCTGCCAGGCTCTCTTCCTTGTCACCCGTCGTTGCGTGTCGTTCTTGTGTGATTTTATTTGTTGCTGTAATATTTTTATCATGTTCAGACAAATAAATGTGCCAGGAGAGCTTTTTGGTTTTTCTTCTTCAAGTATCCTCTAGAAATTTGCAATAGTACATTTATCAACTCTTATCAATCTACTGCTCTATAATTGATAATTATGATAATTATTAATTGTACATCTACTCTTAGGTATACTTATGACTAATTAGTTATTTAGGACGGAGAAAAAAAACCGAGCTCGTGAATCTACAATGCGTTGAAGGTTTGACTTGGAAAAATGAAAATAAAATATGTAACCAGTAAACTGGTAACGTGGCTTTCGCGGGAGAAACGCTTGTAGTTTCACTCGCCGGTCGATAGTGAAACTAAGCTTTAACTAAACTATCTAACAAGAGTTAACTATTGCCTAGCTGAATCTTAACAACACTGAGAGATATTTAACGATGTTCCTTCGGATTTTCTTTTTCTAAAGGCGTATTCATTTAAAAAGCAGAACATTTCTTTTGCAGACTACCTATCAAGAAAAATGAAATACCTAACGAAATCATTAAAATTCTCCCTTTTTCTTGGAAAAAAAGAATACAGAAGTAACGTCAAGATTTTTTTCCAGTGTAGGTAAATTAAGTTAACCCACAATGTACTTTACTCGTTAATTCTTCTAAAGAGTGGTGTAAACCACTAAGACAACAACTAAAATAAGATTTAAAAAACGCTGTCCAAGTTTGTTTTATGTAAGTACTTTTAATCCTCTGAATATGAAAGCGCTCATAAAATAATTAACAAGTGAGCAATTTTGTTAAGAGTCAACACAGGTTTCAACTTTAAATAAGTCAAAATCATCAAATCACCTCAGTAAACGAAGAGAGAACAAACAAAGGGGGACCCCTCAAATTGCTTGCGTTATTAGACAGACCTTAAAAGTTTAGAGCGAACTCAGTTTACAGAGGTAAGCTTCAGGTCGGGTAAGTAAGTTTGCTTTCATACTAATGTCAACAGCGCGTGGCCGGTTCAAGTGCTATGAGTTATGACAAAGTACGTTACAATGGGATCGACTCTGTAATAATATGTAGGAGTATGTAAAAACGTGAAGCAAGAATAGGCGCTTTCGAATAGTGAGACTAGCTTCATTTTATTGTATTGTTTGTTGGTTGAGTTTATGCGTTGAGTAATACTTTAATTGACTGGAAATATCTTAGAATCATTGTATCGTTCACCAGCAAGTAATTTTTAGAATCCTCACTTCTCATGTTCAAATGGTACCCCTACCTAAAAGATTTTTCTGAATCTAATATTATGTAGACATCCAGGTAGTGATAACAAATTCTATACCAGTGAAGATTTCCAATTTTAATTTAATTGACAGCATTAATAATTCTTATTCATATTCATATTCATTTTTATTTTGCATTCCAATATAATAGTAATTTACATGTCAATAGTTGATAATAATAACAATGTTCGTAACAATATTGGAACCCCGGTGGGGCACAGCAAAAAAATCAGTGGTCGTAGAGAGACGGCTGCCTTATTTTTCTTCCAAAAAATCATTTAGTTTGTAATATACTTTATCAATGAGAAATGTTTTTAAAGAGTTGACAAAAGCTGTATAATTCTCCAAGGATTTGATGTGGTCTGGGATTTTGTTATAAATTTTTACACACATCGGGTTAGGACCAGTACTATGGATATTTAAATTGGAACTGGGAATCATCATATTATTTTTTCGCGTGGGTCTTAGTTGGTAACGTCGCGGTAGGTCCTCTAGCTTTTTAAAGTTTTGCGGTTGTTTCCTTACAAATTTAGCTGATTCTAGTATGTAAATGCATGGCAGGGTTAGTATATTTAATGATTTAAAGTAAGGTACACAACTTTCCCGATTCTTTAAGTTTTTTATTATTCTTATGCATTTTTTTTGCAGTATAAATAGTTCTGGTGCATTTGTGCTGTTTCCCCACAATACTACACCATAGCTCAGCCAAGCATTTGCATAAGAATAATATGCTAAAATTGCCGCTTCTGTGCTCGTTGATTTTTTTAGTTCTTTCAGGGCATAGGTAAATTTGGATAGTTTCGTTTTTATTTTTTGGACATGAGATTTCCAGTTTATGTTGGTATCAATATCTATCCCGAGCAGAGTGAACGTATTAACACATTCTAGATTTATCCCATTATATGAAAAGTTTATGTTTAAAGGTGTTTTTTGATAAGGCCTAAATTGCATGATTTTTGTTTTTTGGAAATTTATCTCTAAGTTGTGGTCACTCAACCAACCATTCACCTTATGGAGGATGTCGTATAATTTATTATTTAAATTTTTAATTCTTCTGAATCATCAGACTGTGACACACGAACAGACGCGCTAACGAAACTTATAAACGGTTTCTTGTTTTCCTATAAAACCTACAAAACATAGTTTACATAATTATCGTTTTGATATCTTGGTTTAAAAATAGTATAAAGGAACGTAAGATATTAAGCAGTGGCTTAGCGCTATTTATTGGTTGTGTTAAGAGGATGTAGCACACACATAAAAAGAAAACTAAATTACTATTCAAACTATTTTATGTGTCGAACAGCGACAAATAACATTTTAAGGGGATGCAGTGCGGTGACGCAGTCTATGTAGCTGCCCCACGCGGTATAGTTACGGTCCCCAGCGGTGCAATACGCGTTGCTGCACGTCCATCAAATGTCACTATCAATTACCAGCAGAGCTCCACCCCGCTCGCTGCTACATAGCCGATAAGGTTATTAACCTGTCGATCTCGACTCATATTTGTGAAATTATAACAGCATATCCCAAGTGCAATTTATGTTATTTTAACAAGAGGTAATAAATAGCCGTCGGAAACGGTCACATAATAAGTTTGTAATTTGTCGTAAGGCTTCAGTTAAAATGGGAAAATAATTAAGTTTATTCTTGTTTTCATAACGTCAGACGGACTAACTCGACTCGGCTGAATAACAATCTGCGAGTCGGGTAAACGAATTTTAAATAAAAAGCGGGAGGTCGAGCGCCGAGCGCCGAGCACCGAGGCGGTCCGAAGTTTTGTCATTGTTTCTATATTCAGCGGGCAATTAGCGCAAGTCGGCGCGGACGCGGCCGAGGCGCAATTCTTCGTGCCCAATCAAATTACTGGCTCCACGCTTTCCACCCCGAATCATTAAACCATTCCAATTGCTGTCGCAACATCAACACTTCAACTAATGGTCTCAACAATTTAACCTCGAATGAATTCATTTATTTCGGGTGAAATGTATTGAGCTTAAAAACATATCTTTCTAATATAAGTAATCAACTATTTCGATCACAGCAAGAATGTTTGCAGAAACAAGTTTTTTTTTCAACTGAGGGACTGTCTGTTAATAAAATACACACTGATTATTATTATTAATTTGCTTATCTATTTTGATTATATTACTTATTAATTTATAACATAAGTAAATTAGGTGTCCCTTAAGATTCATGTATGCGTGTCACAACCTCATCATATAGCAGAAATATGTAACCAAGTCTATTTATAGCAATCACACATCCCAATTACCAGGTCGTGGTGCTCGCGGAATGTCTTATCTGACCAGCCATTGAGACTGTATTGTTAGTAATTTGTTGATTATCGAACTTCAGGTTGTATTAGACACACGGCATCCGGTATGATTTGATACCTTCATCTGACCTTGCATCTGATACCGTCGTTTTTTCTCGTCAAAAGCTTACGGCCACTACCGAAAAGCTCACGCGTATATAATTCCTTCCTTAGATGGATACCGGGCTGGGTGAAGGTATTTGCCATTAAATGGGAAAAAATAAATATTGTTTTGCTTCTAAAGCTAAGCAAAGTAGAATTATCACGTAACACGCTTTTATTCAGGGTATAAGACATAGACAAACAAGAATAAGGTGTGCGGGGTAATTACCGCACCGGTCGGGAGCACAGCGGCGACGTCGCCGGCGCTCACGGCGCCCGGTAATTACCAGCTCGATGGGGCTCGGGGGCGCGGGCGATCTGCTGTCAAAGCATCGCGTGCAGAGCGTCCAACGCTCGTATTAAACGCTAGCGAAGAACCCGTGCCCCATCTGATAGCATGCAATCAAATTCGCGATCTACATGCTTTTACGTCGGCACCGCCCCTGGACTTACGTCACGCCCGACGAATCCATAGTGCCAGCGAACCTTTGGTGATACCGTACGTTAAGTGCGCGTTGCACCGTTTAGCCAAACTTAACTTTATCTTAAAATAGCCAGTGTAACAATGAAACTACGACATTTTAGAAGAAATGTTTCTTTAAAATCTCCCGTAATCAAGGCATTGACGAAACTACGGTAAGGTACACAAACCTCAGTCACGCGATCGTTTTATCGCACACCTTTTTCCTTCAAGTTCTATAGAACAGATAAAGTAAATCTAAAAAGCTTGCATGTCTTTACTACATCGACGCCCTTGTCGTGACAAGTGGTGTAACCCTCAATATCCTAAAATCGAAGAAAAAGCTTTCAAATGAAGTGAACTTTTGAACGCCATCACTCGTAATTTATTGTCTAGACATCCGCTTCTTCTCACAATAAAGTGAACATTTACATCACATATTCCAAAGCAGAAGAGTTGTTAAATTCGGTCTTATATTGTTACAACATAGTGACTATGTTGAACATACATACCTATCATTGGTGTATTAATGTATTTCAGAGTGAGGCTATGGAAGCAAAAAAAGGCGCATCGAAAAGACAAGAAAAGCTCTTTACGAGCGGTGAAATCCTCACGAGTCAATTAGGTATTATGAAGTAATGGAGAGTAACAACGGGCATGATTTACGCGAATCGGCGCAGGGCGCGGAGGCTGGAGCGCGGCGCGTGCCTCCGTGGGCCACGAACCACTGTGGTCGGCCCGCGGGCGCTCTCAATTACAACGAGGCGCGCCCGTGGGAATTCTCTTTGCTATCCAACGGACCCGACCACTAATCTTTTAGTCTTACCGGCTTACGAGTACATCGTTAGTAACTAACAACAAACTGTAGACACCTGTACATTGCACTATATTCGACAATATGCCTACAGCTACATAATGTTAAATGTTAAAGCTTTAAATATTATAATTTTATTTACTAAATAAGAAAATCTGTTATCGGGCTGATAAAATTCGCGCTGCTCGCGACAGCAAGGTCATACATGTCGCACAAAACGGAAGTACGCGGTGCGAAGAGGATACCGGCGTAAATCACAGTGAACGAGTTCTAAAAACATTGACATTGAGAACTTACCAAGACTCACTGATTCGTCAACGCCCATCCCAAACCCTTGTATCTAAGAAAAATGAAATTTTGCACGGAGATTCCCTTTATAATGTAGACAAGGAATAAGGCGAAAGCGTAGCTGAAGGCTGACGCTAAGTATTGATATTTGAAATCAAAACATAACTCTGTAATTGAAAGACTTGTAAAAGTTTTAAATGATTCATTGGACGAATTGGTGTTTGAGAGCGATCAGGTCGAGTGGCGCGTTTTAATTTGCGCGGCGACACACAAGTGGATTGCGAGCTGCGGCGACGCGTCGAGTGTCCTACTAATTGCGACGCCACGCTATCCCCAACAAGCGCGCGGTGCAAGCCGATCATCAAACATGCACTATTCACACGAGTCTCTCTCTAGGTCTATACACGTTTAAACCTTCAAAGCAAAAATCTCCGATAAATTACCAACGACTACATAAATATTTTACAATCTGCGCCAACGCGACAAATTTCACCCAGAGGACCCAACAACTGATAAGCCTGACCAACCGTAATCATATCGTTGTAAACATTAATTACGGTGCCTTGCAGCAATACAAATTACAAATGTATGGGAAACAAAAACGGCAGCTAATTATACTGTTCCTCATGAACGAGCTATTTCGCGGCGATTTAAAGAGCCTCAACAAGATCGTCTGAAGTAATTTCTGGAGAAACAAATGAAACGGCTCCCCTCGCGCTACGGAACGCTTTGCAAACCGCGCGGCCCAAGTAATCGGATAATAAAAAGGGCAAACGCGGTAAATATAAGATGAGGAAGACAGTTTTACGAGCAGTACCTAATTAAGTGGCGAACCAAACAAAAAGAAGAAAACGTTTACGGCGGAATAAGACCCTTTACCGCAAGGTGTTAGATATGTAGAGCTTCATTCTACCTTTTCTTTCATAATTAAAACGTAATTGTAGTGAAAATTGAGTGATTACTATTATGATCTACAAAACAAATCAATCACATGCAACAGAGAGCAATGTGAATAATATCATCTCATTCGAAACTTTCAAAATAATCAGTGCGTTGAAATGCGAAGGCGGGCGGGCGGTGCGCGTGAGGCGGATATTTTGGGCGCGCAGGTAGATCAGCGCGCGGAATGCGACCTCACCTGAGCGCGTCTGATTCACACATCGCTAAAACAGTGCGCTCCACATATTTATAAACCGATGCGATGTTCTCTTCTCACTCATGCACACGGCTTTTAGTGCTATGGCTACGTTATTTGCTCTACGACTTCATAAATAATGCTACGATGAGTCGTCTTCGAGTGGAAAAGCTCGCCAACACGATTGTTGGCGATTCAATGTTAGTATTTACTCCAGACACGTTATAAAAGCGTTGTAAATAAAACACATAATAAAGATGAGAAAAATAGGTTCAATCTAATTCTTAGAATTTAGTCTAAAGGGATAGTAAAAATAATAGTGTCTTCGCCAAATTTGTTGGTACTGTTCAAACATCGTAGTGATTTACGATTTATTTACAGGTTGTAACGATTCAAAGGGCGTAAAGTTTAATTCAGTGCGGGGTTGCGGACATGGGTTAGCTCGGGGCGATTCATTAGCCAGGCCGCGTGAGAGTAAACAAATTAACGCAACGGGCGTGTAGTCTGTGATAAAAGCAGGCCTGGCTCACTTGGTCACGTCACCCAAGATATTTACCTACAGCGGCGCGGCGGAATGGCTCGCCGACAGCACTCGAATCAGTCCGAGTGTCGCAAGCGCACAAAAGTTTGACTTTACATTCCCTCATTACTCGCGGATGAACGAAGAAAGTACAATAAGCAATATTTAATCGTATTGTGCTGTTTAAACTCTAAAAAATTGCGCTTTGAAAGCTGAATTGCTCTTTAACGTTGTAAGCGGTTAATTATTAAGTCTTTGTGGAGTGATTCTTCTGTGCTTGAAAGGTACTATTATCTATCAGCTATTCTGTGATAAAAGGGCGGCGGGCAGTGAGCCAGCTGCGTGCGGTGCACGATGTGGCGCGGACGGCGACGAGAGGGCTACATGGGCCCGCCAACGGGATCACCTGTGCCAGCCAGCGCACAATCGGCTAGGTTTATATTCTGCATTCTGAGTAACGCATCTAATTGTATCAAGGTTTTCAGGAGCGCAGAGACAAAGCTTATCTTAAACACAACTGTTTGTGTTTTGAAATATCTATAACATTAAATTACTCTTGCAGTTCGCAAGAATGGCAAATGCGTTTTCGCCCAAGTTTTAAATCGTCCGTCTTGGTGATATTGGTATTTCAACTTTAACCTACATTATGATATGATAACCTACACTTTGATAGGTACATCATATTATTTCATTTTAGTGTCTGGCCTTGTTGAAAACTTCATGTCTGGCTTGTTTGCCGAAAACTAAAAAGTTCTGTAGGTATGTCTGATAAACACAAAAGCTAGAAAAGTTAAGAACCATGTGCTTCCGAAAAACATTACCCTCTTTCTGGTGCAATCGGGTAAAAATATCACTAACCAAAGGACAAAAAAGGAGCAGAAAAAGTCAATTTTACATCAGGCATAATTAATTATGTGGTATTAGGTATATTGAATATTCTATTATTTTCGTTTGAGCAATTCTTACAGTTTTTACCAATAACATAGGTGCGTGCTACATACTCGACCAAATTGTACGTATTTTACACGAAAGATTACATCATGCTATAAAACAGTTCAGCAAGTCTTGAGAATTCAAACACTTATCAGGTTAGTGAAACTTGGTAATTACGCTTCAACGGCGAGGAATATAATTCGATGCTCTATTCCGTGCGTTTCTTTTTTATAGCCATTCTTTACTGCAATACCTATTTAATAATTTTATTGAGTTTAAATGATAGAAGAAACCGCGGTCACCGTCGCGATGAAAAGACTTACAAGAATAATCGCGCTAAACTTAACAATATAGAAAAAATATAATCACAGGTATAGGAATAATCGTTTTTATAACTACTTGTGTGTGGACACATCATCATCGCCTCCTCATACTCGTTGTTCTTATTTCTCTTTCTCTTCATTTTTGTATGTGTGAAAAATTTTAAAATAATTCGGACATCTGGACAGTACAGTCAATGGGTGAGAAATGTATTTAAAGATTCCATTTACTACATTTATACATACATGCTAAAAAGAAGACTGAAAACAATTTGATGGGATCTATTATACAGGCCTATATAAGAGAGCAGATAAGGCGATTAAGTCACACCATGTGCTGTTAACTTGTAAGCAAAGACAATGCACCGACAGCGCGACACGCGACGTCACGGGCGGGCGGGCGGCGCGGCGCTGTAAATGGCTTCAGTTAATTAACTTTAATCATCCGCGACCATCTGCTGGCAGCGGTGCACGCCCACATCATAATATTCTGTTACGATACCGAGCCATATGCCCCTGTCCCTGTTAGTTTATCGAGGAAACCCTACACTGGCCTTTCATGTAATTAATTAACAATTATATGAATCGTATTAAGTAAAATTATACCGATTGTTATGTTGTTAAAAAGTATTTTTAACGCAAACAAGAATACCGTTATGTTTAACTGTGCATTTTCCCCCGTTTTCACATCTTTGCGTCGGTAACACATAGCAGAAACAAATTTTGCAATTTACCGTCCATTTTATAAATTTAGTTTCTTTGCATTATGTCAACACAACATCAAAGCGTTTTCAAGTTAATAATATCCCAAATTGAGATGAGATGAGATGCTGTGCCTGTCCCATTCATAGCACGACGTAACGACCTACATTTTACTAACGATGATGAAATGGAAATGTTTTGAGGTATTATAATTTTATTGACCGAGCGAAGCGAAGGTCTCTGAGTCTACTTGAGTGAATTGGCACTTGTCCGTCCGTCCGTCCATCTGTCAGAGCATTATAACTTCTGAATTACTGAACGTAATTACTTCAGCTTTAAATATAATATGTAAACCAATGGCCTCCCGCCGAATATGGCATAAAAAGTTATAAAAATCTTTATTTCAGGGGGGCTCTCATAGAAGCGAATGCGAAGTAAAATATTTTTTATAAAGTTACATAGGGTTGCGGTATATCATTTTAAAGATAATTAGGAATAGAGTCCAAAAATATATTTTTTTTTAATTTTTCCCCCAAAATTGACGAAATGGGGGGCTTTCAAAGTGGAGATTTTCTAACGTCCACAGTTGACCTCAGAACTCTTAAATTTTCTGACAGGCTGAGCCTGAAACTTGATCAATTATTTGAATTATATCCTGTACTTGAACAACAAATACCAAAATTAGATAAATATTGTAAGGAAACGGAATTATTTAATTTTTAATGAGCTTCAGTATTTTTAACAGAACTTCACATTTATGTCAATAGATGGCGCCGCGAGGTCTCAGTTCGGGGCGAACCACTAGTTTATTTAGATATCTATTTCTATTACAAATACACAATGTAAGGTTTAGGACACACGGAACGCGCAAAGGAAACGTTTTCTTCAGCGTGGCCTCTATTAGTTGAACTACAAGCAATTAATATTATAAAAGCGTACTAACTGATGTGCAAGTAGAATCAGCAATGCTGCAGCCGCGTGTTTTTGCTCGTGTATTGCTTTATGTATTAAAAAACTTACGTACTTAGAGTATGGACTACCCTTACTCTGAGACGCGTACTCAATTATTTGAAACACTAGGTTCTGATTAAAAACAACGTAAAACCTTTTGCAAACAACATTTGTGGACGAAACAACCGAAATAATACCTATCCTAGCTAGGAATCGTTTGTAGTTATGATGCAGCGGCTCGCATTAGCATGTTTTATCGCGTGTTGAGTCTGAATCCAGCTTTAGCCAGAAACCTGCAGAATTTGTAAATAAGTGCAAAGTAGTAACTATAGCAAGGCAGCAGGTATAAGCAGTTTAAACTTATATATCACTGCAGATACTACAAGTCAAGCAGTGGCGTGCTGTAGGGCCATTAACGCAGCGTGACGAATCATCCGCGGGGGTTCATCGAGGAGGCGCTGGGCGGTGGGAGGCGCGGGCGGCAGAGCGTGCCCGCCTAGATCTTATCGCGCATAGCATCGCACTGTCCGACCCGACCGTGTGTTCCGTGACTGACTTTGCGCTATCCCTATCTTCACTATTTCTTCTGCCATAAATTAAATTTAAGGTTACCGTAACCCAAATCCGATCGTAATTTAATAGTAATAGAGACCCTGCGCAAATCTACATCGATCTAATTTTCTATTGTGTTTTACAGTTGAATAATTTTAAAGATAACCTACTAAAAGGGCGATAGTACGTATTACGACAGCAGCCAATGACACAGTCTTACTTACTGTGGTGCTACTACGAGTATTTCTATTGCGGTTAGGTATTGTGTAAAACCGCCTACTTTGCCAAATACTAAATAGGTAATTTGAGTGCGAAACAATAGCCATTTTTTTATTGATGGCAATTCTCACTAGAAACTGTTTTCCAAACTGGGTGTCCTGAGTTTGACATAATATGCTAACATGTCTGTTAACATATTCGGCTCAGCTACCTATGGCTCTTAGGAAGAAATTTAAAGTATTAATTAAACTATTTTTTCTTTTAAACAAATTGTTAAATATCGATATGGGTTATTTGAGTAGTAAGTAATCCACCATTTGTAAAGGGTACCCGAGTTCGACCTGCCATGCTATTTCCGTGTACTTACTACCTATACTGCTGTGTCACGACGGACTCTAGGACTATCATTATAATATTCTGTATCTAAAGCGTTTAACGACAATCCCGGCCCAACACCGCGGAAGGCCGGCGCGGAGTAATGAGCGGCGAATCCTTTGACCGGCTGCTCTAGGCCGATGCAAACGCTGAGCTAATTAGGCGACGCTGATCTGAAGCCACAGCTGAATTAGTACGATTGTGCGACTGGTTTAATTCACAGTTATTATTACTTTACGCCCGTCCAGACTCCAGACGTGGGCATTAAGCACCAAATAATTATTTCACTACTAATGGGCGTCACACAAAATTGTATAGTAACGAAAATATAAGGTCATACTCATACCCTCCTCTTTCCTGCAAATATCAGTCTGAACTTTAAAGGTTATAATCTATGACTCGTGACACTTAATAAAAGCTGATGTTTGTTATAGCGGAGTGAAAAAGGGGATTGGTGGTGTTGAAATAAAAATGTCACGTTCCCGGATAAATTGCCTATACTCTATAACCAAACTGAATCAAGTTCGTTTCAGTTTGTACTCAGTTTCGTATTGTTGAACTCGTATAGAGCGAAGTTAATTTGCACTATAAAGTAAATCGTTTACACGTGCCCCTTTCAATTGTGGGGTTCCGAATTTTATTATCACTAACGTTTTACTTATTTACAAGAGTCTGATACATGGAACGGAGAGTACTACCTACGTAAGTGTAAGTGTATAATATATAGGTACACACGAAATCGATTGCTAGCAAATGTCCGTCCGGTCGTGAGCGTTACTCGGTTTTCGAACTGCGTAACATGATCAGAGTAAAGCCACTTGTACTGGTAATATTGCAAGCAATAGCTACTGGGATAATATTTTTAAGGTATACCTAATTATTACACAACAGCCTCTAAAGCGGTATTAGCTTAGTGGTGACTCCAGCAATATCGGATTCGGTGGATCGGGGTTCGAATACCTTCGGCACTTTTTCGGAGTTTTGTTAGCTTATAATATATCACTTGTTTTACGGTGCATCATTGTGAACAGAGCTGCATACCTGAGAGTTCTCCATAATTTTCTCGAAACTTGTGTGAGTGAGTTCAGCCCTTATCCTACATATATAATATATATCACCTGCTGCTGCACTAGCTGACTACACTGACTAGCTACTACGCTAAATTTCATCCAGATCCGTTCAGCCGTTCAAGCGTGATTGAGAAACAAACATCCATCCATCCAAACTTCCGCATTTATAATATGTGTATAGATATTATATATGCCCTTACACTAAACAGCCCTTGGGAAGCGTGGTGGTAGCTTTAAACTCTTATTTGAAGTGACCCGTGCTCAGTAGTGAGTAGAGAAGAAAATGATGGTGATTATAACATAAAAGCCAAATAATTGCGTGTTTCTTTAAATACCCGGGTAGCAAGGTAACATGTTGCAGATGGAAATCGTTGTGACCGAATTAGAATATTTCGGGCAGGCAATTTCAGCAGTCTTACACGTGAAATGAAAGCAAAGCTCATCTCATTAATCTGGGTTTCCGCAACTAAGCCGTGATGTGCCGATGGTGACACTGGCAATCCTCGCGGTCGGCGCGGGTCGCCCCTGACAAATCCTCCGTGGCGTATCAGACAAATGTAAAGAGGTTCTACCGAATATTATTAATCTGCGCTTAAATGATTATAGTGTCTAATATAAGGTTATCTTGGCATCGTAAACACTAAACATAATATATCATACGTACCTATGTAGATTAATTAAATATCTTTAATTTATTTAATTTTCTCCCATTTATTTGTAAACTGATTTTTATAAAATTATTTCTAAACACGTTTACATAAATATATAACAATACTACACAAAAATTAAAATTTATTTCATTACTATAACATCAAAATAACTCAATAATAAAACTTACAGTCACTTATTTCTTTTGGTTTTGTCTTATATGCATCTAAGTAGTAGTAGTAGTAGTAGTATAAGTCTTTATTGCATCTTAACACATCGGTACAAAATTATGCATACAATACAAAAGACAGGAAACTGTGGTAAAGCGCAAAGGCGGCCTTATCACTAAAGTGATCTTTTAAAGGCAACCCGAGCGTACAAAGCTGATGACACTGGGTCTAGGAGCTCATGTGGTCGATGCACATAAAAGAAAAATAAAAATAACAAAAGTATAAAATAAAATATACTTACATAAACATACATACTATAGTTTACATATAAATTACACATATAGATACTACAATAACTAAATATAATACATATTATAAAATATATATTGTTATCATACACTTACAAGTACATTACATAGATAAATAATGATTTTTTAAACGACGTTTAAATATATATATCGATTCGGAGTGACGAATTTCGCGGGGTAATGCATTCCATAATATTACTGCTTTTACAGTAAAAGACTCACTGTAACAATGGGAGCGAGATGAGGGTATCGCAAGCTTGTTATCGCTTTTCGACCGGAGGCTAAAAGGGTAGAAAGAATTTGAACCTAGAAATGAGAAACGTTCTTGCTACTAAGCTTGATTAAGTTTAGTCCAGAGGTGCTATTATGTAAGAATTGTCGATCAAATCGTCAAAGTTCGGCTTCAAACTAAAATAAACCATAACAGCATTGAATTAGAGCTCAATTTAGTGTATCGTAAGAATCTACCACCGGTTCGGAAAGCTCATTCTACTGATAAGAACCGGCAAGTGACTCAGAATAAAATATAAATAGATAGGAATTAATTGGGGTTTGGGAAGTGAATATTTAGCAAGTTTTATTTGTGAGTACACATCGTGCAGAGGCCAGAAACTGCATCTAAAATACGAATGCGGTTCGAAATTTAATCAAGCCTCTGACCACGACAGCGCATAGCAATTTCTCATAAATGCAGGAGGTAATAGTACAGCAGAACAACAGGGGCAAGCAAACAGAGCGGCCATTGTGCGTGTCGGAGCCTTCGCGAAGTCGTTGTTCCACGCCAGTTTGCGAGTCACCCCAGTCAACACTCACGTTGAGATCGCATTTTATTAATTATTCCACAGTTTGTACAAACCATTATTTTGGTACAATAGAATGGTTACCTATTTATGAATTCTTCCTTCGAATTCCCAACTGTTTTAGAGTACGTATATGTATAACTTTAAAAGAGGTTAGGTATAACACAAGTCTTTATAACATCGAGTAGATGAGATTCGACTTTTCATAGAAAACAAATCGGTTCGCGTGTCTGTCTCGCGGAAGTTTTGGATGACTTCCTTTGTTTCTACACACAGTTCGTGTTGCGTGGTGTTGTATCACGCCAGCTCAGCTATTTAGTATAAACTATAAAATTAGTTTGGAGGACATTAATGTAGAGAGTTCTCTACGCGTATAACTATATAATTTATAACCAGTAAAGGTTATAAATTATATAAAAACCTTCCTTTTACCCTTTAAGCTGAATATAATAATACAATTTCAAGAACTTGTAAATATAGCCGCAACTTACGACAAAGACTATTTATTAAGGCAAATTCTTCATACATTAAAGTTTAATTTCAATTATTAACATTTAACACAATTTTAGGAACTACATTACAAAATCTCTACTGATTAGGAAACCAGTACCGACACGATGTTGTTAATCAACATCAATAATTAACTTTTTCGCGGAAATTGGAAATAGAACATTGCCTAAGATCTTCTACGGAGAAAAAGCTGTCCTTGTTGGGAAAATAAATAACAATAGCAAAGCGAGCTCAGCGAACGATTAATCTAAGTTTAGAGAGTTAACAAGATGGTGAGGTGAAGTGATCAGCGGGAGCGTTGTTGAAGTTTAATAAGCGTTAGTTAGCGGACGGAGGCGCGGCGCGGCGCTGGCAATAAGGCGTTATCTCCGGTGCGGCCGCGAGCGACGCGACGAACAAATTACCGCTCTCATCTCACTCGCCCATCTCGAATCTCCCGACACGTTATAATTCATCTAGCACCAAAGCGATCATTGTATCAATTAGGCCATGAACGATAGACGATATTGCGCTGCCGACATTTCATAATCGCGATGCATTGACGGGATCGGTGCTGGACGTTGACGATGCAAACAATGCACGCTTTATTACCATGTTTCATGATTCCTCGGATGACAGTATCTAATCTAATCGTAACAAATTAGGGGAATTACTGTGTCTGTACGGATTTTTAATTAAAATCAGTGAACGGAGCAGCCATTTAGTCAGGAAGTGGCCAATTAGGTTTTCAAATTTCAACAGAGCGAGCTTAAAAGTGCATCGCGAAGAAGGCTGTTCAAGTCGGATCGTCAAAGCTATAGCATAATCTTATAACGCTAGTTTGGACAACTCGCCCAACGTTCTCAAGCTTAAAAGTAATATTTGCGAGAGAATTGTCTTTGTGCAAATATAACTTTCGTCGTGGTAAAGCTTCATAAGTCATAAAACATTTCCATGTTATAAAATTATTACAAAGTATGAGCCTTATTATCTGGCGGTGCAGCAATTAAGCAGTAAGTTTTGCAAGTCGTTTGTAACGGCTCGTACACTTCAATTTCTCCGCGGTCGCCCAAGCGTGGCAGCGCAATCGGGCGCAGCTGACTTAATTCGATCCGATTCACGGCAACCGTTCGGTTCATTGCAACATTCATGAATCACCTGTATGCTTCTTCCGCTTAGGCGAAAGAAAATGTCCACGCAAATAAATAGTTTCTACGGCCTTACTAAGTAAACTTTGACTAGCGGTTGTTTAGTTAATACTTTGTTTTCTTCCTTCGAATGTCATATTACCTACAGAGTGAAGATGACAGAAAGAGATCGGTGATAAACTATTCATCAGATAACCATAGTTTTTTGCGAATTGCGAAAATTTGGTTGGATGGCTAGATCGATGTTTGTTACTGAACCTGTTGAACAGATCTAGTATCTGGATGAAAGCGGTTTGAATATTTTGGCCTACCTACCGTTCCGCCATTATTATTATTTTGTTGAAATATCAGCCATTCATAAAACCTGTATTAATCCATAGCTGGCATAAATACAAGCAAGTATTATACGAGACAAAATCTTCTTAATTGTCAGGTTTCCAAAATATAAGCTATCAAACCATACGGTTTACACGATATTGCAGCTTTGATAGCCTATATTTCGGAAACCTGACGCTTTGGAAATTTTTATCTAATGTACTATTGTATTGTATTCTTGTATTGACCACCTATATGAGGAACCTTTATTTAGAAAATACAATTAAAATGGCGGAGCTAAAGGTGGGCCAGGCTCCATATAAAAATATTCGAACCCCTTTGGCACAAAGATTTGTCAGGAATAACACAAAGGCTAATTTTATAGGCATAGGCTAAAGAGGAACCAAAATCCTCAATCCACGCGGACAATGTCGCGGACATCAGCTAGTAATAATATAATTTTTCAATTTGTATATATTTAATTAACAACCAACTAAAACCCAGAATCTCTGTGGCAGAATTTGATAGCAAAGCAAAAGGGACTTTGCGAGCACCAAACTGATTACGGTTCCATATTTAATGAGCCACTCACGTGGGTCTCTAGCAAGCCGCAGGCTAATTTCAATACCCTACTGATTATTTAATAAACAGCGCCACGCGCTACCAACAGGGAAGACAAAGGAGATGGCGCGACAGGTAATTAATTCTAAAAACATTGTCTTTTATCTCGGCCAACTAAGTGTATCTTTGTGCGCGGTCCACAAATTACACATTCTTGCAAGCAGTTTGCAAGCTTTGCAACGTGCACGTAGAAAAATGAGAAAATTCGCAAGAGAAAGTGTTCATATGTGAGTGCGGGGCGGAATGCCGGGAGGCGGAGGCACAAGACGGGCGCGCACAGTTTAATTTCCCACGAGGTCGATCTCAGAGCCGCGGAGCGCAACCCGCGGGAATTAATTGCCAGTAATGAATAGTCAAGTGAACGTCCGTTAATTATGTACAGATATTCTCAAATTAGGAATTTATATAAGCTCCTAAATAAAAAGTAATCATGTTTGGCAGGTAACACGATAATATGTTATTAGTATTTTCCATACAGTCTATTATTAATCTCAACGAATATAACAACTTGACATAATATTATGATTTTAGGACGCATGATGCCCGTTCTCATAATATACATATGAAGAAAGGTTCCGTTGCGTTGCTTCACAGTTAGATCGTTCATTCTGGTAAGATCGACATTAGAAATCACAATAAAAGCTGTTTTTACATACCTACTGTGAGCGCATTCTCAGAGTATATAGTGTGGAGTTTTCACACGGATGGTAAATTAGACCAAGTTGCAGGTAGCGAAGCGACATATTGTTTTAAGTTCGTTAACCTCATATTATATGCTCTGGTTATTCTCGGCAATTTTTGTTCTGAAGATTGAAGATTTTTATGCTACCTGAACCCTAATAATACTAATTGCTTTAATTATAAAAAGGAAATACATTAACCTTTCCGTGTAACTTTTGATGGCATCTTAGTTCTCCAACAAACAATTTTCTTCTCAAACTATTTCTCTACTAAGCCCACGGCGCGGGCGGTTAGACCAGTTTTTATTTTGGATTTGGAGGCTCCAGTCGTAAATTCTAAGCCACATGTTGGTAACGCCAGTCATGTGATGGAAACAATTTTGATTAGTTAAATAAAGGGAGTAATATCCATACTAATATTATAAATGCTAAACTGTGTCCTTCTGTCTTAATTGGTAAACTGGATAATTGGTAATTGGATTAAACTTGGTACAGACATAAGTTGTGTCCACAACTTATGTCTGTACCAAGTTTAATCGAAATCGGTTGAAAGATTGCGGTGAACCCGCAACAAACAAACTCATATTCGCATTTATAATAATACTAGATAATTCCCGCGACTTCGCGTCCGCGCGACTTCGCGTCGCGTTCCGCGTGGATTAAGATTTTTGATTCCCGCGGGAACTCTTTAATTTTCCGGGATAAAAAGTAGCCTATGTCTTTCCCCGGGATACCATCTACCCCTGTACCAAATTTCATCAAAATCGGGTAAAGAGACAGTTTTTTTTATTCCCGCGGGAACTCTTTAATTTTCCGGGATAAAAAGTAGCCTATGTCCTTCCCCGGGATACTATCTACCCCTGTACGAAATTTCAGCATAATCGGTTGAAAAGATGGGCCGGGAAAGCGTAGCAGACAGACAGACAGAAACACTTTCGCATTTATAATATTAGTATGGATATGGATAATAGGTAGGAATAGGATACTGTGATAACAGCTGATATTTCCATTGTAACTAGTTCTTCAGGCTTAGAACCAACAGTTTCCTTCAAACATGTAGAACATGTTTTACCACCAAATAGATGATGCCCGCAACTTCGTCCGCGTTTATTAAGTTTTTTTTATTCCCGCGGAGCTATTTTTAATTAGCCCTGCGCTGCAATTTGCAAACTATCTCAATATCATAATTTCATCAAATTAGTTGCACAGATGGGCCGTTAAACGTACCGACAGCAGATAGACATACACACTTTCGCATTTATAATATTATAGGATGGATAAACAGACAGAAAATTTATTATACGCTTGTACGGACAATTGTATTGCTTTTATAAATGGAAAGAGCATTTAACTAACTAAACATAACTCTTGTAATATTGTATTGCAGGCATCTAAAATAAGCAGTAACTATCGACAAATTAAATGAGCTGATTGCATAGAAAAGCGAACTCATGTGGAAAGAATTTAGCTTCTACAAATAGCCGTTCATAGTAAAACCCGCCTACTGACTTTCCAATCATTTTGCAAGATAATCGATGATGATATACTCGTAATACACTTAGAGATGCAATAACAATAAAAATTGTATATATAAAACGTTGCTTCACGGCATCGGCACTTTGACGACGGCAATTCGATAAGGCGTCATTGTGTTGCGATATTGTATTGCGGTCCCGCGCTCCTCGCCGCTTCTCTCGCGTATATGCGCCGTTACAATCGGTAATGACGTGTGCAGTTAGGGTGTAGCTTTATTACTTCCTAGAGCGGCTTCGACGAGATGCGTGTGAACACGGCCGGAGATTGGGCCCGTAAGAGGCACGCGCCTTCTCTACATAATACTACTATAATAAAACGTACATAAGCGTGATGCTTCAACGGACATGATTATGTGTTATAGTTATATTCACGTTACAACTCAATCTGCCTTGCTATGTAATAGAGTAGTCTAAGGAAGGACAACGACGTGACGGAGGAAACTAGCAGATTTTTTTATGCAAAAATTCTGTCACTCTAATGTCTTTGTACCTATGCAGTTTCCTACCTCCTAGGTAAGGAGAGTACCGTACCTCTAGGTGCTACAACTGTTATGATAGCCAGTTCTGAGTTCTGACGTCTGTATGGGCGTGTCTGTCTGTCTGTCTGCTACGCTTTAACAGCCACCTTTTCAACCGATTTTGATGAAAGGTTCAGATTATAGGTTGTATCAGGGGAAGGACGCAAACTTTTTCTCCCGGAATACAAAAAACTTAATCCAAGCGGACGAAGTCGCGGGAATCATCTAGTAGATATGTAATTATACTCACGCTGTGTGTTTAGTTACTATCCAAGCACAAAATAATAGTTTTGGCTTTCCATTGGATGACTTAAAAAATTAAAACTAACGGAAAAGTTGTGTGGAGGACATCGAATTTTATTCGATGTTAGCAAGACCTCTTTTGTCTAATTGTGGAATATTTATGAGCAAGACATAATATAGGATCGGATGTTTATTTCAGAAAAATAGTATATTTCATTACAAGTGTGGAAAGGCTGTCATTGCAAAGAGTTCCGACAAATGTCTACCCGAGCCGAGGCGCAGCCGAAGGCGAGGTTTGACAGTCGGAACAAGTTGCAATGACGGTTCCGCGCGTGTAATGAACGACTATTTTTAATACAGTTGCGAAAAAATGAAGCACTTTAATAAAATAATAAAAACACAATAAACTCAACTAACTTAACATTTATTTTCGTCGTATGTAGATATGTAGCGACTTTTTGACTTTTCCGGAAAAATGTTCTCCGAAGCATTTTGTGCAATAACTGATTCCGGTGTGGTACTGAGTTCCGGTGGTGTTAATTCAAAAAAATTAGGGTCGAAATTATTGATTTTTTGCAACAAACAACTAAACTCGCAAAGAAAATTTCTGAAAAATGGCGCCAACCGTAGAATATAAGCAGAGTTTTTTTTTTCTTCAGCCATTCTGGTAGGCAAAGGGAACTATGCCCATACAGCCAAGTCTTCAGTAGAATTTTTTTATTGATATGAAATGAAAATGAAATTTAATGAGATGAAATGAAATGAAACCTAACCAAACTCATTCAATCAAATCATTAAATCTGATATTGAAACAAATTATTAGCTTCTTTTTAGAAATATACATAAAAACTTCTATGAATTTTTTTAGTAAAAACTTCATGGTTGGTTTTTCTTTTTAATAGACATTATTTTGACAGTTGGGAAAGAGAACGCACGAGTTCGGGAAAGGTAAAAAAAAAGCACGAGTATGTAATAGCTCACATCCCGAACGCTATACGTCCCTGCAATACGCCACTTTTTGAGCAACTGTATTAAAAAATATCTTATTTAACTTTCTCTTCTTCTAAGTGCCTGTGATTAGCTTAGTTTATACTTTATAGGTCCACGCTTATAATGGAGAAATTTACTTAAACATCGGAAATAATAATAGATCAAAAAGCATTTACTGTAAACATATGTGTTTTAGTAATAACTTAACCCATGCCAGTAAAAACCTGAGTCATTATAAACTAAGATAATCGTTCAATCCGCAATAAAACTTGTTTAAAAATATATTTCAAACAACTTTTTATTGTTTAAAGAGCTTACGTCATCTTTAATAGGACCGAATCATTAAGGTAGGTACATCGGTCTAAGAATTTGGCTTTATCTCACCATCACAATATTATTATCATTATTGGTGTGTCAAGTCAAAAAATTCGCATCACTTAATGTAGATTATTCTATTGTTAACTAACTAGATAAACTAACTTAAGTGAACATTTATTGCAATCCCTTTCCTAATGCTCCCTTCGGAAACAATAAATGTAGTTTAGTTTGAAGATTGTGTACGAAATCTTAAAATGTTCACAAAATTTAAAATGGCTGAAATAAACTAATTACTCTTTAGAATTCAATGGAA
Source organism: Erebia aethiops (assembly GCA_923060345.2). Taxonomy (NCBI): domain Eukaryota; kingdom Metazoa; phylum Arthropoda; class Insecta; order Lepidoptera; family Nymphalidae; genus Erebia; species Erebia aethiops. The sequence continues at coordinate 24,994,816 of OV281084.1, read as the reverse complement.
AAGTTTCATGATGTTGTGAATATCATATTTAACACAACGGAAGTAAAATATAGATTAAAATTAATAAATCAGTGGTTTTTTTTACAATCCATCAATAAATGACTGAGAAATGACGATTTAAAAGTTTAATTTTTTAATGTACACCGATTGCTGTATCTTACTTGAGTGAGAAATTTTGTGAGTGAGTGTTAATACCTAGCCGAGATTAAAATACTTCAAAATTATCTTCACAATCAAATTAAGTGCTTATAATTCAATTAAGTCACGTTAAGTCCATTTATTTCTTTTATTCGGCTTTATAAAGTATGTTGATAGGGAATAATGACGTCACGTCTCCCGTCTTGCAAGCGCAACTTTAAAGTTCCACTTTTTCATTTGTTGAGATATTTTAATGATTCTTTCATATTTTTGTTTTATTTTGTCTTAATTTTCATATTAAATTTTTAAAAAAATGGTAAACTTCTCCATTGTTGTTCAGTGTGGCAATAATGTCTAATTTAAAAAAAACGTTTCCAAACCCAAAATTGTCAACACGAAGAGCACCACTTTGATTTTTATACGAGAAGATAAACAAAATGTCAGAGTCGTCGATAAAGGCCAGTCGTAGGTCGATCAACTCCAATTAAGCATTAAGGATTCAGTTATATGGTTGCTAGCATAAAGAAAGTAGGTTTACGATTACTTCGGCCTAAAACCGTTGCCTTTCACCGAACTCGGTTTGTACTATGTTGTGTGCCCATTGTGTTGTGTATCTGATAGGCCTATTACACTGCACTTTTCACAGGGACCCTTACCCTGAATTAGTGTAGTGTAATAAGATTCAGGGGGGAAGGGTCCCTTATAAGGGAGATCGGGTGGTCCCGATCTGTCTAGCTGCCTTTGCGCTCTGCAGACCGGGTAATGTAATAACATTCAGGGCGGTTAGGGAGATCATTCGTCGCAGTAGTCGTCTCTCTGGCTCGCGCGTGCATTTTGTCAATATATCGTGTGCTAAAGAAAAATAAGTTTTGTTGTTCTGAAAGACATGCCTTATTTATGGAGAAATGAGCATAAGGACTATATGAACTATACTATAGAATAATATTGTAATTTATATATATGAACTACTAGCTAATGCCCGCGACTTCGTCCGCATGTAGGTTTTTTGGTTCCCGCGGCAACTCTTTAATTTTCGGGGATAAAAAGTAGCCTATGTATTATTCCAGATAATAATCTATCTCTGTGCCAAATTTCATCCAGGTCTGTTCAGCCGTGGGAACCAAAACACCTCAATCCACGCGGACGAAGTCGCGGGAATCATCTAGTTTATAATATTAATATGGATACTACTTTTTTTCGCTTCTATAGCATGGGTGCCATAATCAGTAAACGATAATAAACATATTAAGATACACGTACAACTCTCTTGACGTTCACGTTCAGACTAAGTTAGAGCCCGATAGTCAGTGCAGTGTAATAGCGATGCCAAAACTAGCGGCCACGCCCACCCTTTCCACAGGGCTCTGTGAAAAGTGCAGTGTAATAGCCCTATAACTATTCAAGACTCTTGTTAAATCTTATAAGAACCAATATTACAAATCACTTCTCTGTTTTCTTCTGGTTTTTATAGTGCCCTTTAATATTGAACCTGCCTGGAATTAATTATATTTTATTTTAAAATTAAAAACAAGTTTTTGTTTTACGACTATCATGCTTATGAAAAGCAATGATGAGATGATTCGCGATCAATAAACGATAACTACGCCTATTTGAATTTGTCCACACGTTACTGATGAAAATGGCGCGTTATTTGCTAATTATAAATGATACAAACATCCTTTCCAGAGCAACAATAATCTTAACGTTCATTACTTTAAGATAAGTATCGTTTAGAAATCGAAATTCCACATTAATGAAACCCTTTTCGTCTGACGAAGGATAGAACAAGAAACAAACTTTAGTTAAGGAAAAGTCAAAGATACACATTTACCAATACCTACGCAGTACACACACACTTGCTTGGGAAGTAACTTACAATGAATGTGCGTGAAAACTAGCTAGTTAGCTACCCTTCCCATTAAGTAAGTTTAAATTGCAACTTGCATTAATAATTTACCTAAGAGACATCTCGTGATTTTATTCAATTATTTAACAATCTACTTCGTCAATGACTTGTTGCTTGGATAAAATACAAAGAGATTCATCGGTTGTTTCTTGATAGGAGTTCTAAATGTTTCCAGTCTTTTGAGGGGCTACGCCCAAGTCAGACAGTCAATTATTGCCCGCAAAAAATGAAACATACTGATTGCAATATTTAAACAAACGTCAAACAAAAACTCAATCAAAAACAAAGTCGGTGTATCCCGTACGATTCGACTGCCGGTGGAAAATGATACGCTCGGAAATGTATGAGCTAACGCATACTACTCACCGACAATCGGTGAAATGCATGAAATGCATTTTCCAAGATAGCCACCGATGGACGTGTGTGGTGAGTCGGTAATTATCGGACCTACAAAAAGTCTGACGTGGGCAAAACCTCTCAAGGCTGTAGTGTCGAACACTGGGCCAAAAAAATAGTATTTTTATGCATATAGCTAGTCAAAAATCAGTACGGTTTTATGAATACCTCAGAAAAGGGTTAAAATTCCCATGATATCTATTTTTCGCGAAGACAACAATAGTATTATGCCTGACAGTCGTTTTATTAATGGTGTTTTAATGGCCCTTCGGTACAACATTAATATTGATCAAGTCTTTTCTATGCCTATAAAACAGCTTTTATTTATTTATTTAACAAACAAAAGCGCATTCATCATGAGTAATTTGATGTTACCGATATCGGATGCTATGAATTGTTGCTTCAAAACAAACATTTATTAGGAAATAATTAAAACTTAATGCTAGAAACAAGCATCGAAAGCCTCGAAGGTTTAATACAATTGTCCATTAATTATAGCAGTTACGTATACTCGGCTTTTTAATTCCGTGGAATTCTGACGTTTGTGACGTTCAGTTATCACAAACATTTTTGCATGCCTTTTTTATTTTAAGACTCAGGTTTTAAGGTTAAAGGTTAAAAATTACTGTATGAAGCAAATTGATCACATACACTTATTACCTGAAATAAATAATTTATCATTTGTCATAAGCAAAATCCTAAGTACTAATTACTGACTAAAGACTGAAATAGTCCTTTAATATAATTAATAACTTTGCTAAGAAAGGATAAAAGATAAAAGAAAGAAACAACAACCAGTAATGATAAACTTTATCTATACTTACTAATATTACAAACTAGATTCCGCGTGGACTAAGGATTTATGATTCCCGCGGGAACTTCTACATTCTCCGGGATAGTGCCTGTGTCCTTCCCCAGGATACAACTTAACTCTATACAAAATTTCGTCAAAATCGGTTGAAAAGATGGGCGGGAAAGACAGACAGACACACTTTCGCATTGATAATATTAGTATGGAAGTATGGATCCTTTTTTTAAGGCAATGAAAAAAAACTTATTCCACGCGGACGAAGCCGCGAGCATCAGCTAGTTGTAAATAATTAAGTATTGTAGGGTAGAAGTAAAAATAACGCCAATGACAGTAACTCGTATGTATTGTCGGAGATGACTGCAGCGGCTATCGATCTCCTAGCATAAAATGAGTGACGGAATCCAGCTAAATGCTAGGTTCCCTAGCTTTAGACGTGAGAGTATACTGCAGCGGCTATCGTCGAGCCAAGACTCGACTGTATTGGTGACTGCAGCGGCTATCTGCTAGTACGGTCGCTAGCAAGCGAATGGAATTAATATCTTCGTCGTGCTCGGGCTTATATAGGGCTCCGCCGCTTTGTTCTTCGCAGAGACACGTTGGTTGGAGCGCACCACAGATCACGGAAACAAGGGAGATATGCCTATGAATCAAATTGTATTGAAACCTGCTGTCTCCAGTTTATCCCTACCTATCCCTACTACCTGCTACCAATACAAGCAACTAAATAAATACAATAGACAGGAAGTCTCACTCACTCACACGCATACCGATAGATCAGTGCATGAGGCACGAACAAATATACAATTTATTGTTTACCAAACAGGGTTCAATTTCAATCACCGTGCATCTTACTCACACAAACGTAAAACGTTGTCGATGTGCTGTGCAAATTTCAAATATGATACAATTAGTGGTTGACTAAAATGGATCTATCGATGCTAAATTTCTTCATATTTGGGTTTTTGACAATGACTACCAAAAATAAGATGTAAAAAATCATCTCATATTAGATTATTTTAACCGACTTTCCGAAAAAAGGACGAGGTGAAGGAAGAGTGACATTAAATATATCAATAAATGAGTAATGAGTATCTACGTAAATTGACATTATATTAATTCACCTAGTATATTTTTTATACGTTTCGTCAGCTAAGTAAGTCGAGTACTTACATTAAAAAAAATAGTAATAATTATGACTAAAAATATAGTTATAATGAATTTTACTCACGATAGTTTAACCGTTAAAATAGCAATTATTGTTTATTAAGTTATAATTAAGGTACTATTAATTATTTAAAACTATCTAAACAATAACTAAATATTTAATTATTAAACGATCATCGTTTGGTCGTTAAAATATCGACAACTGCATTGTACTCGTACCTGCATCGTCACATCTCTAGTTCACGGCACGCCGACAGCGGCCGAACTACGAAATTTGATCTATCGTGCTAGTGAAAGAATCGGTAAAGAACACTTAACCATTGCGTCGTAAGACTGGCCGATTCATTGATAGATTTCTACTAAGCAAGCAATGGTTTTTGTTCATAATGAGATATAGACTTGTCACTTTATTACATTATGATACCACTAAATAATGTTTTATTGATTTTAATGGAAAATTACAACAATTTATTTGTACTTAGGTGTGAAATGAGATGCCATCTTTCATGTAATTCACTTTGCAGCTTGAATTTTTACAAACAACCACTGAACAACGCGGCATTTTGTTAAAAACCGAGAGAAGTGAACCAATCTTTGAATGACATGCGACTAAAGACAAAAACGGCCATCAGGCCTATTTTGTGCCTGATGAGTTCGCAAGCAACACGCCCCCTTAGCACATCTCCCTTGTTTCCGTGATCTGTGGAGCGCACGGAGCGAAATGGTTAGTCGATGTGTGAACAGGAAAGTATTCGAGGCCGAGTCACACGCAATACTTGTTACAGTATTAAGTAAAATCAACATGATCATCGTTGTCGTCGTCATCCTCGTCATCGACAGACACTGTCAATCAAATGGGTATTACGGAATATTCTTTAATTACATGTTCTATGCACTCTACCCAGTTGTTTGAGGTGACGTTAGATCCCTAAACCAAAAGCTCTTTCACTTCCGCCATCTTGTTTTTTGCAACATCCAAAGTGCAATCCAAGTTTGAGCCCAAACCAAATCAATTGGATTAAGCTCACAATGGTAAGGGGGCAATAATAATTGGAGTACCTACAGTAATCCCTTATTCTGCTGCCAATTCGTCCACGACATTTTTATTATATTTATGTTTTTCTTTAACTATGTCCAATAAATTTACTTTCAACTGCAAATTGATTTAAAACTTAATCAACATAAAAGTGTCGAAAATAATAATTTCTAATTTTCAGTTAAAAAGGTTTGTTACTCATGCGTGGTGTGACCAGTTGTTTTGCTTTGTTTTCCCACATTAATTGTTTCAATATTGATATTTAATAACATTTAACGGATCAGCCTAGCAATCGAAAGAGGTAATAGCTTGTTTACTAAAAAAACAAAAAAAAAAATTCTAGGCGTCTGTCGGCCGTCATCCTGATGATCATGTCATTCGACTTACAGCTTGAATGTTCAAATGTGCTCTTATTACTTGCTATTGCCACTCACGAAAAGTTGAAAGAATACTAACAACTGGCTTTAAAAAGAATGATATTCAAGCATGGTTAACGTTAAAGAATTATTATGATGAAACTATGTTGAAGGTAAACTTATTGGCCATACATAGCAAAGAAAAGCATAAATATAATAAATAATGTTGTGGACGAGATGGCAGCGGAACGAGGGATCACTGTGCTCCGATTACCCGCTTACCATTTTGAGCTCAATCCGATTGAGTTTGTTTGGGCTCAAGCTAAGGGGCATGTGGCAAAAAACAATAAAACTTATAAAATGGCGGAAGTGAAAGAGCTTTTAGTCAAGGGACTGAACAATGTCACCCCAAACAAATGGCAAGAGTGTATATCACATGTTATTAAAGAAGAGGACAAACTATGCTGTATTGACCATTTAATTGACAGGTGTCTGTGACACTTTCATTATAAATGTCGGTGACGATGTCAAGGACGATGAAAACGATGACGATGATGATAACAATTCATTATTTACAATAAAGTTTAGTATTATTTTAGTTGGATTTTTCTTTATCCTTTCTAATTACTTAAGGACTCTTTCAGTCTTCAGTCGGTAACAAGTATTTGGATCCTGCTTAAGCATGTTATTGACATGTATGCACATTACGTATGCAAATATAAAATGTTCGTAACGTTTGTCACTTGAAATTAAAATAGTGCTCTATTAATTAATTAACAATTTAATTTAAACTAACACTGTTATAAATTTAGTCTTTAGAATCCATAGCATTACTTATAATTTATTAGAATTTTTACCCTATTTTGTGGGAATTGTTTTAACTATGGTATCCACCAAGAAACGTCAGAATTCCACGCCATTATTAATCCAAGTATAGAAGTGCGTTTTTAAGTTTGATAAAGAGTTGCTGATTTGATTGAGTTGTCATCATCCCTATTGCCGCGGGACTTCGTTCTTGACACGGAGTATACAAAGCGCTCGTAACTTTTTAGGAATGCACTGACCTGCAGCTCGAAGGGCTGGTGGTGCTGCGCGGAGTCGGGCGCGGACTGCACCACGGAGGCGCCGTTGACGAGCCCCGCGCCGCCCACGCCGCTGCTGGCGCCGCCCACCGCACCCACGCCGCCCACTGCGCCCACGCCGCCGGGCCCGCCCACGCCACCAACGCCGCCCACGCCCGTGTACTGGGGACAAACAACAACTTTAGTACAGATGGTTCAATCCACGAAGAAGCTCCCCACTCCTATTTATTGTGACGATAGCGCCATTTAAATTTAGCACGCTGGCAGTACCACCCTTCACTGTAAAAATATCTATACTAATATTATTAATGAGAAAGTTTGGATAGACGGTTGGATGGATAGATGGATGGATGGATGTATGGATGGACAGGTGCATGGATGGATGTTTGTTACTCAATGAACTATCTATAGTTGATAGTTCCTATAAACTATAGCTATAGTTGTTAGTTATACAAACTATACCTAACCATCAAAAATCTTCAGATAACATTTCTCACCAGAAAATAGAAGAAAGAAGAAAGAAGAAATAAATCTTTATTCAGGGAAACAAGACAAAAAAAAACAGACTTTATCAGAAGAAAGAAAAAAATGGCGAGATGAGACTTGATCCCCAAAATGGTCTTCACTCAGCATGTGCTATACCTGTTAGGATACAGCGCTGATCTTCCGTGAAGCCAGTATGCTTGGACGGCGCCAAATATATATAGGAACATATACATTAATAATAATATTAATAAAGATTAATAAATAAAATCTGTTGGTATAGCCTATGATACAATATACTATTAATATAATATTATATATTACATAATATTATGTATTATTTATTATATAATACAATATACTATTATTATAATATTTTAGAATATGTAAACAATTTAAAATATGTATGTACTAGCCCTTGTTTTTTTTCAATTCGTTTTTGATTCCTATGAGATAAAAAGTAGGTTGTCACTCTCCAGTTCCTCAACTATACCCATGGAAAAAATCACGTCCGTTGCTTTCTAGCGGCGTGATTGAAGGACAAACCAACAAAGATACTTTCGCAATTACAATATCAAGTATTTATATCTTCATTTTGTAACATTTTACTTTAAACAGTGAGCACCTGCCAAGTTTCTCACTGGTTCATCTCCGAATAGAATCTGCTTTCGGAACCGGTACAGAACAGTACAGTGCTGACTAACAATGTTAATAGATAAAACATTACAAGGATCAGCGACGGTTTCTTGGCAATGTACCGTCAAGTGCTGTTACTAAACCTTCAAACACCTACTTATGGCAGGATGGCAGAAGGCCGCTATATGGGGGCATCGCTTTTCTAGGTAACCTTAGCTTACATGAATTTTACATATTATAAGACTCGCTTGTTGCTTCTCATTTTCGCATAGCCCTAGTAACCTGGCAGATAGTGAATAGATAGGAAAAAATCGAGGTACGTAAAAGTCAGGAAATTTCAACTAGACGATTCTTCGTTCTGTCGAAGACGATCTGTCGTTCGCGTGGATTGAGGTTTTTTGGTTCCCTTCGCGTGGATTGTGGTTTTTTGGTTCCCGCGAGAACCTTTAATTTTCCGGGATAAAAAGTAGCCTATATATTATTCTAGGTTATGATCTATCTCTGTGCCAAATTTCAACCAGATCTGTTCAGCCGTTTTGGCGTGATTGAGTAACAAACATCCATCTAAACTTTCGCATTTATAATATTAGTATAGATATATAATATTAAAAATATAGAAGACTAGGGCTATTTTAAAAATGCAACTGAAAACTTGTTTACCTGTTGTGAGCTTGCAAAACTGTTGTTGTCGAATTGAGGGTGCTGCTCCATTTGTAATACAAGTTCGATGTGCTGATTCATTGAGTCGTTCAGAGTCATACCTGCAACAAAAACCAACAACTGTTGAACACAGCACATCTGGGAAAAACTATGTATTTTCGAAGCAAGTATATATATAGGCTCTTTATATTATACACACTGTCTTTCAACCCTGTCCCCACTACCAAAGGTTAACTAAAAGAGCATACCTCTTAGGTTAAGTTAGCTTGAGTTAGCCTTTGTACATTGTATTTTATGTGCAATGAAGACTTTAAAACAAACCCAACAAGGGTACCTTTATAAACTCGGATGACGCGTATCACTTGGTGAAAAATGTTAAGAGATTGTTCTTACGGTGCCTTCACAATACACATACTTCATCATTTATAACTTATCATTTAAGGTTTTTCCAGGCGGCGCGGCGCAAGACCGCGGCATGGGGAAATTCATGCAAGAGACCTCTGTCCAACAGTGGACGTTTACCGGTTGACGACGTCGACCACGACAATATTTCAAAGTTATAATAGCCCCTAAGGTCTATGTTAAGAATAAGACGTAATTTTCTCTAATTTACAAATACTATCCTGTTTCTTTTTCTTTTCAAAGCAGGCCTACATGCTCAAGTTTGAAGTTACGACTTTTCAGATTTTATGCTACCACGTAGCATGTCTGTAATAACGGTAAATCTACATAGCTTTTTTTTACAATTTACTTTGTGAATATGCATAGTATTAATTTTAGACCTGTGAATTCTTTTTTTTTTCTTGAATCGTGAATCCAATTTAAGGTCTTTGTATGTTGTAAATTCCGTCAAGAAACGTCATTAACGATATAATATGCCGGGTGAAAAAATAAACAATCATTTACATACTAACCAGGATGGATTTGCGGATGTTGTGGATGCGGCAACCCCTGCAGTGGTGCTACTCCCAGCATTCCAGGGTGGTGCTGTGAAATTAAACATTTAATTTTATTAAATATATTTCGTAAAAACGACCACACTACTTTTATGTCGTTAAACATGGTAAAATCATATCTTAAAAATTGCTGTTGTTTCTCAGTAGAAAAGCAACAGACAAGTTTGCAATATATGTATACAAATGGTCCAACTGTTAATTTCCTATTGGATCCATGACCCATCGAGATAACGTCATACGCACAGTGATAGACATGGCAACATGGCAATAGTTATTGGTTTGTGCAGTGTACAACTAAATGCGCAAGGGCTGTGATTTTTCTAATGGCAAACGGCTTAGTTTTTTATTCAGTTTTGAAAACGAAGTGTCTGCCACGAAGACAAACGTATGCGCGTGTACTGTTCATAAGTGTGTGTGTAAGTGCGTGCGAGCAAAATTAAAGGTTTTTTTATCCACTACAAGTTAGCCCTTGACTGTAATCTCACCTCATGGTAAGTGTCTAGGAAGCTCTACAGAGCCTTTTAGACTTTTTAGGTGTAGGTATAAAATTAGGTTAAGCATTCTAACAATAATATATGGGCTGATAGTTGCCTTACATAAAAAAATATTTATTACTAGCTGATGCGATGCCCGCGACTTCGTCCGCGTGGTTTAAGTTTTTTTATTCCTGCGGGAACTCCTTAATTTTCCGGGATAAAAAGTAGCCTACGTCACTCTCCAGGTCCTCAACTATACCCATGGCAAAAATCACGTTACGAAACCCATGAACATTTTGTATGAACATAAAACATATAAACCATGAAAATCGGTCCAGCCGTTCTACAGTTATAAGTGTTCGAACAAACCCGACTTTGTTTTATATATTATTATAATTATAAAATAGCTAGTATGTATCGGTGGTCGGGGGTCACCTGCGGGTGCTGCAGATGCGGCATGTGGTGCAGCGGCTGCGGCTGCGGCGCGGGCAGCGCGTGCGGCGGCAGCATGGAAAAGGCGGCCGCATCGCCGTTGCGCATGGCGCCCATGTTCACGCCCATGCCCATGTTGCCCATGCCGCCCATGCTGCCCACGTTGCTCACCGCGCCCACGCCGCCCTCCTCCTCCGCGGGCGACGGCTGCCGGGACCCGGGCGTGCGGCTGCAATCACACATTTGCGTTGAAAATATGACTACAACAATAATTATTTTATAACCAACTTCGAGAAAGAGGTCTCGAGGTTTTCGATTCAACATATACTTGTGGATAAGCCTTGTGGGGATTAGTCTTTAAGATCCCATGAAAAATATTCGATTTTCTGGGGGGAAAACATACATTTTTAACTGACTTCCCAAAAAGGAAGAGGACAGGCGCGTATCTTTTTTTTTAAATAAATAATGTCTTTATTAAGTAATTAAACGTATGTAAGTATACTTACTTATGTAATTTTTAACTGCCAAATTATCAAACAAGTCCAAAACTGGTATGAGCATTGATTATAAAGAAAAACAATTTTGCAACTTTTTGCAATCATTTTTAGTTCTTGCAAATAAGTTAAAATTTTAGTCAATAAGACAAAATGCCTAGGAGCTGATTTCTTGATCCTGATGCCTAGGATGCTTTTAAGAGTCGCCAACATGCACGCATAAAAACCGAAACCTTTGTTATATTATGTACAGCGCGAGGTTCCTAGTTTTTGACACAGTATATTAGTAAATAAAAAATTCTATTCGATAAGTACACCTAAATTCACACAAATATTCATGAGTTCAATTATAATAGTGTGTGAACATTTCAAACATTTTATCGGTTACAATAAAATCTGATAACATTACTGTGTCATAAATCAAACTGAAGCGTTGAAATAACGTCAGATTAATTAAGGCATTACCTAAGAAAATAATAATATTATGTTTACACTATGAATCATTGTATTTATAAAAATAAAATGATAAGATTACGGAGAGACGGCGAGGTGCACTAGGCAAGCAAAGCGCGCGCGCGTGGGGACTTAAGGTCGCACACTAACTTAAGACGTAGGTTCAAAAATATGAGGGCAAAATTAAAAAAAAAAAAAAAAACTCATTAAAAGTATACTTTCAAACAAAACAATAATATAACATATATTTTAATCATTAACTATAATATAAAAAGGGTCAATTGATTGACATGATAAAAAACGCAAGCTGTACGACAAACTGCTGGGTATAGAAAATATAAATTGTGAATGGAGGGGAGGTATTCTGAAAGATGACTAACTGAACTGATATATCAATGCACAGTTTAAACCACTTGACGGATTGGGTTGCATGAATTTCGTGCAGTATACGCGGACGAAATCGCGGTCAAAAGCTAGGGGCGGTAAAGCGCGAGTGAGCGGATCGCCTTAGCGGCGCTATCCGCGCGTGGCATTGACAGAGGCCACGATCGCCGCGCGGTTATTGCCCGCTTCCAGTGCGCCTCGCACCGCCAGCGCCGGCCTTCGCGACCGGCGCGGACGCTCCAATTTTGCCCTAAAGCCTGCGATACACTCTGGTGCAGAATCTACACCTACGTGCCATAACATTGGCAACTAGCTAATTCGCGGCATACGTTGCAATGTGACTCACGCGCCACTTATAGTATTACTAGCCGATTCTAGCGACTTTTCTGCGTTAAATAAGGTTTTTAATTCCTATGGGAACTGCATAGTTTTCCGGGATAAAAAGTAACCTATGTCACTCTCCAGATCCTCAACTTAGCCATGCAAAAATAACGTCGATCCGTTGCTCTGTTGCGGGGTGATTAAAGGACAATCCAACAAATAAACATACTTTCGCATTTATAATATTATGAGTATTATGTCCTCGTTGATAGTATTATGTCCGAAAATTTCCGCACATCCCAACAGCAACTGTACAAAGTTTCAACTCCATCAGATAAATGATACCCAAATGGAATTATGTAATAAACAGAAAGATGGACAAACAATAGTCCATACTGTTATTAGAAATGCGAAAGTGAGTTAGTCGGTCTGCTACGCTTTCACGGCCATTCTGTTCAGTCGATTTTGTCGAAATTTCTTATAAATAGGTTGCATTCGGAACTCTAGCTAGATAGTGAATAAAATTAGAGGTGCACAAAGTGTGTACCACGCTTTAAACGTTTATTGAAAGGTGCTCCTAAAACATGGTATGCAGACCATTACTCATTTAAACTGGTTATCTTGATGTAACATTAAATCTGCCATTATTATTGTTCTCGAGTACCTTACTTAATTACTTCTTTCCTAGCTTGAATACTTTTAGTTTGCCTACTAACTTGGAGGACAAATTAACAAATTTAAAATGAGTATTATAATTTATCGTTTGACTAATGTGCTGACATTATGCACATTAAAATCCTCTTTTTGCTGACACCCTGTACAATTTTATTGAAGATAAAGACATAGAATTAGATAAAAACTGGCAGACCTTACCTATATAGGTAACTCTGACAGTGCTGATGTTTTCATAAATTTTCAGGAATAAATTTGCTTATAAAAAATATATAACATAAGTTTAATTTTGCGATTGAAATTCAGTGCTTTTGGGTCCTATGTTAAGGGAACTTTGACAGTGGGGTCCATCTTTATGTCCGCTGTAGGTAGCAAAGCGTGGTGGTAACTCGCCGCGTCCACCCGCACTTATATAAACTAGTACCCTGCCCAAGTTTTAATTCACTGCGGCTTTAGAACGGCTATGATTGACAATTACTGTACGTTGAATTATTTTAGCGCCTCGGCGGCTTCATGGTATCTTGGCATGCATGTCCTTGTCCGATATACGTCGTCGCAACTCACTTGAAAGCCTTGTCGTCCTCCTGCCCGTTGTGCAGGCCGTTGGGCATGGGCCCGTGGTCGTGCAGCTCGTGCATGTCCTTGTCGAAGGGCGAGCCGGCCTTGTCGTCGCCGCGCTCCTCCAGCACGATGCCGCGCAGCCCGGCCACCACTCCCGCCACCTTCTCGCCGCCGCCCGCCACGCCACCAGCTTCTGTGTCGAATCACCATATTAGCCGTGCATTCTATACTTCTATACTAATATTATAAATGCGAAAATTTGGATGGATGGATGTATCGCCAGAACAGATGAACGGATCTGCATGAAATTTGGCACACAGATAGATTATAGTCTGGATTAGCACATAGGCTACTTTTTATCCCGGAAAATGGAGTTCCCGGGGGAACCGAAAACCTCAATCCACGCGGACTAAGTCGCGGGAATTAGCTAGTAAGTATATAAACACGACGATGACGGGGTAGGTTATAGGTAGTAAGATCCTTTTTCTGTGCCCAGTTGATAATAGTACTTTGATTGGGCCAAATGTCACAAATGTACAGCACCCAAAAAATGTGCGCAGGATGCAGTACGCGCCATAAATAAATAAAAAATAAACTGCGGAAGGTTTATTGCATGGATTCTAATTACATGGGGCTGGGCAAGACTGACATAGTCGCAACGATATGACGTAGTTGCAACTTTGTCGCAAGCTTTGACTGATTATCCCAAATAGGCGCGCAGATTTAACTTTCTGAATATGGGCATGGGGATGGCTTCATTGCTTTGGTATCATCATGTGAGATGTAGGAGCCTGAACTCAAATTGATGATACCTTGTGTGCAAAGGTATCTACTACCTACGTTGTACAGTTATATGTGCCCTTTTCGATACTCTACATTTGAACAATTACGGTGTTTGAAAAGGTCGGCGTTGTCGTTGAACCGATAGATGTCCACAGCTGGAAATAGATCTCATGTAGGGATTCTACAAAGAGATAGTTTAAATCCCGGAAAAGAACATATGTTACTATCCCGAAAAATTAAGTAGTTCCCCCAGGATTTAAAAAACCTTAACCCACACGGACGAAGTCGTGGACATCATCCAAGGAAACCCGTAAAAAAGAATAATAATAATCAATACAAGTCCTCATAAAACTTCCACCAATAAGTACAGCAAAACAATTAATTGTATTACAGGAACCAAATGGTTTGTTTGAGTACAAAACAATGGCTTCACTTTCGACTTTGCTTCATTGAACACATTGAAAGTGAAATCTTAAGAATAACAAGAATTAAGAACATTAATTTTGTTCAGTTTCCAGTCGAGTAATAAAAATAAGTGGTGATAGCCTAGTCGTTAAGACACCTACCTCCTATATGGGGTCGAGGGTTTCATTCCCTTGAAGATATGTGCATTTTAGAAAATTAAATATCACTAGCTAACAGTGAAGAAAAACATCATGGGGAAACCTGCTTGCCCAAGAATTTCATAATGTTCTCGAAGGTGTGTGAAGTCTACCAATCCGCACTAGTGCTAAGTAGTGAGCCAGCAAAGGGTTGAATAGAGAGAGAAAATAAAAAATAAGACGAGCATCAAATAGAAATTTTGCAGTACCTTTTTTGCAGTGTGTATGTTTGTTCTTAATCATTTGGTTGGTTGTTCTTAACAATGTGGTTAGCATATTCGACTGCGGCAAACGAATTCATGAGTTAGATTCCCAGAACAGACTTAAAATTCTCACATATTGATTTTTTCTGATGCATCAATTAATGCCCTTCCAAATCAGTACTGTTAAAGTTACAGTGTAGACGGAAAGTTAAACATCTGGCTTTATGGTTCTCAAGATAGTCTATAATCTATATCCTACATCGAATTATAAATTCGAAAGTATGTCTGTCTGTCTACTATGCTTTAAAGGCCCATCTTGAAGCGTAGCAAAATTAAGGAGTTCCCGCCGGCATAAAAAAGACTTAGCAGACGCTAGTAATTAATAAAAGTGTATTGCAGTGCTAAACAGTTTCCTTCCATCAGTACCAACTCAGTTGAACATTATATCTTCATTGTGGAGAAGATAGTGTATGAGTGCAGCCTCATATTCAGGGGTCTGAGGTCGCATCCCAGGCATGCCTCACTTACTTTGCGGAGTTATGCGTTTTACACATATTGTGTAAGGAATCATCATAAACAAATTGAGTTCTCCATAATGTTCTCAACGGTATGTGAAGTCTAACACACCTCACTAGCTGTGGCACTTTTCATTGTGAAAAAGTTGTGCTGATATGTGGGCCTGTGATTGTTTGAGTACATGGTAATGAAATGGGTAGTCTTTGTAGAGAATACCCGCCTCGACATTCGGTCGAGAAAATGATAAAGCACATCACACACACCAGAAGAAGTTCCAGCACATTACCTGTAGTCAATTCGCGCAGCACGTACTCCACCCTTGACCCGAGGCCGGCCCAGTCGCGCGGCGACAGGATGCTTGCACAGTAGATAGTGGGCCGGTGATCTTTTGAGTACATGGTGATGAAATAGCCAGTCTTTGTGGAGAATGACCGCTGCGGTCGACATGCGATCGAGACGATGGTAAAGCCATCTATATTTATGTAGGTACTAGATGGGCCCTTTCATAGAAAAAAGTTGAGCATCCAACTTGAGGTGCATGCCCCTCACCTGTATAATCCTGTCCTTGTCCCCGCCATAGATAGCGCTGTTAGTAAAATAAGTCCACATTCTTTGTTTGACAGGGCCCGTCTATGTAAATTGAGGTTGTTATGTAAAGCACAGCACCACCACACACATCGCAAGCGGTTCGAGCACATTACCTGTGGGCGAGCCGCGCAGCACGTACTCCACCATCTTGACCCCGAGGCCGGCCGAGTCGCGCGGCGACAGGATGCTGCCAGCGTCGCCGCCGGGGAACGCCACGCCGCGCCGCGCGCCCATCATCGCCACGCCCACGTTGTGCTCCACTGCTAAACACACCATCATAACACCAGTCAACATCTTTTTTTTAACAGGCTTCAAAAAGGATCAGGATATGGACCATATAAACATATCCTCATATTGGGAGTATATCTGTCATTTACTTGATTTATATCAATAGTAGATGATGCCGCGACTTTTTTCTCAGGAACTCTTCAGTTTTCCGGGATAAGTAAGTCTATTAAGAAGTAGCCTATGTCCCCGGGATGTAAACTATCTCTGTACCAAATTTCACCGAAATGACTAGTTGGGCCGTGAAAACATACCAGACAGGCAGACAGACAGACTTTCACATTTATAATATTAGTATGGATTACTGAGTGGACTAACCTTGCGCAGACCAAGTAGGATCGCGCCACATTTGTTCAGGGTTAAGTTGCAGCGGAGGAAGGTGCGGTGGCCCCTTGCTGTCACCACCAGCGCCAGGCCCTTTGTCCCACAGCTTTTTAGCAGCAGGTGCGATCTATTCGAACAGAAAGTATAACATCAAACTACAAATTGCTTTCCTCAATTGCCTCAGCTAAAGGAGAACAATAAAAATTAAGTTAATAGTTAAAATGTTTTATAGAATGAAAGTTCTTGCTCATGAAGCATAAAATTTTTTTATACTTTTTTTTTTTTTTTTTTTATCCACTACAAGCTAGCCCTTGACTGCGATCTCACCTGATGGTAAGTGATGATGCAGTCTAAGATGGTAGCGGGCTAACCTGTTAGGGGCATGGCAGTTATATTAAACCCATACCCCTTCGGTTTCTACACGGCATCGTACCGGAACGCTAAATCGCTTAGCGGCACGTCTTTGCCGGTAGGGTGGTAACTAGCCACGGCCGAAGCCTCCCACCAGGCCAAAACTAATATAATAAATATTAGTTAAAGTTGCCTTTCAATGGCAAATCAATTAATACATTGGGTGTTAAACAATTGATTTCTTGAAATGAATGATTTAGATTTTTTTTGGGTAGGTATATTCTTTCTGACACCAATGATTTTATTGAATGTGTCATACAACTCAGCCTACACCTTTCAAAAAGGTAAACTCCTAGGTAGTTAAGAGGAAAAAGGCTCAACCACTGAGATACCCTCTATCAGTACATACATCTCAAGTCTCAACATACATTGCATAATTGAGTTAGCTCAATAAATAAAATTATTTGGTGAGTTTGCTGTTATAGCAATTTCCACCAAAGAAGGATTTATTTGCCAGGGTAACATGAATACAACCACCATTGATTGAATCGTGACAGACATCACTATAATTGCGATTTGTGTTTGATCTGACTGAGCATAGCCATTGGTTATTTTATGAAATATAAAAATTTAGAATGCATCATGAGTAAACAATATAATCAACTTTCAAGTTAAAGTTACTTAAATACTATTTCTTAATCCTTGGTTGGAAACCTTGACTAAAAATCATATTAAGTAACACACATACAATTAACTATCTACATTGCTACCAAGGTTTCACATCTTCAAAAAAGCTAAGAGGTTTAAGTTGAAGGTTATGTAGGTATATATTTTGTGAATATGCATTAAATGCATTAGGCTAAGTTAGGTATTGACGACTCAAAACATGTTTATATAAAAGCTGTGTTGCGTTTTTACTGAGCATTTTTTTTTACAAACAAGTAATCTGTGAAATATTATAAGCATTCCTAGTGCTTGTGTCCATTTCCATATCATATGAGATTGCATAAAGATGGATTACTGTGACCAGTAACAACACATCATTAAAACAAAGTAACCATGTATTAAACTACCTATACCACTTTTTCTTAGAAATATCAACTGATAAGTTCAGAATAGCAGTTGTAGGTACTAGGTATGTAACAGTTAATAGTTGTTCACATTTGTACTGCATAAGCAACTCCGAAACTGCTGATAGGTACATTTAGAATGTGATTTCCTGTTAAGCTGCTATTGAAGCAAACATATTTGTCATAAATAGACAGCCATGTCTTTGTATTTTACTTCCATAGTTTTTCATTTATAACATACATAATGTACTTTTCACCTAGCTCTAAAAACATACCTTTGCTGCTTAAAACCAGTGAGCAAAAGTCATTCTTGTTCACGCAGCAAGAAAAATATTTTGAATTAAGTAAGAATGCTGTAGATTCTTGTCTTGTTCTTGTCATTGTTTCACTAATGTTCAGAAACTCCATCACATCTTATGCAATATTTAATAGTAAATTCTTCAGCATCTATATATATAAAAATGAAAACCGTTTTCCTTGGTCATGGCATCACGCGTGAATGGCTGGACCGATTTCACTAATTCTTTTTTTGTTGTATTTGTTATTATTAGGAGAAGGTTCTTACGGAAAAAAATGTTAAGAAAATCTCTCAGAAATATTGAAAAATATACATTTAATTTTGCATACTAAGGCAGTACGAAGTTCGCCGGGTCAGCTAGTTGATTTATAAATAGTAATGTGTCTTTTAACTTAATTCTTACAAAAATGACATTTATTTACTTCTAACAAAGTAGAAAATGTAAATTATATATGTTGCACTTTCTGAGCGTTTCTTCTCCCTGATAAAATAACCACGGATTAATATGTATATACATATACAAAAACTTAAAAAAAAACTGTGTGATTTAAAAAGTGATTCTATTATAAAATCTGTCGCTCGCTGAGGATTCAAACTAGGTCCTCACAACAAAAACAAACTTACCTATCTTCTTGAATAAATAACTATTTACTGTAAATTACAAAATAAAACCTGACATTTGTAAAGTGTGAAAGAATGACCATGTTATTGAAGCATTACTTCAATCAAGCATGATGTTTTGATAGGAGTGGGTATGAATCATAAAATAGTCCTGTAAGCAAAGATTGAGGCTTTCAGCTTCTTTCTTTAGCATGATTTTTTACTGTATCTTATGTTTCAAGAAAAATGTGTTTTGATTTACTTGAATAAAACTTTATTAGTGTAAATATAAAATGTACCTACACAATAAACATTGAACTTGTTTTAAGCTCAGAGTTAGAATAGTTCATTGTTTACTGAATGCATTTCTCTATAAGCCATTGGAAACAATCATTTTGGACCAACTTACAAGATTATGCAGGCTACATAAACTGCAATGATCTCAATTTCAAAATAACAGTCCAATATAATTATATATAGTACTTGAATAATTTACGAGTAACATCAATAATTTGTTGTGAGTAAATTATATTTTACTTAATGTGAATACAAATCTTATGTTAAATTAAATAAAGCAGGCAAAATCTTAATAGTTTTGTACACAATATAACTGATTTGTAATGCAAACACAGTAAGATTGGAAAGGTCACTTCCCTAAGATTACTTTAATGCATACAGTTACACATTCTGTATGATTTTACTTTCCTTGTTGTCTCTAACCTCAACAGAAGAAGTGTAAGTTATTTATTTACCTACGTAAAGTAATAAGAAAGAAACAAACTTCCATTGGCGCAACCGCTTCCCAGGCTTGGAAACTATGAAACAAAAAGTCCTTTGACGACACAATGAAACATGAAACAAATTCTAGCATGACTGGTGTTCATCAAAGCTAAATAACAAAATAAACTAAACCTCATGTGTGTTGAAGACTCCGTACTTTTAATATCCTTTTATTTGATCAATGTTCGTTCCCACACCGGCGAATAAAATAATTAGGTACCTAGACTAGAAATGGCGGACGCCGGTGACAAGTAAACAAAACAAAAACGGACCTGTTGCGTAGAAAAACGAAAATTTCGCAATTTCATGACTTAAAACTGCGTCTCCACACACTAAAGTACAGGATAAACCATATAAACTTACCATGTCGGGGCCCATATCCTTAACATTAGTGTCGAAAAAAAAGTCACTCAAAGGTTTCATGCGTACAATCCACCTAAAGCTCGGACGATCATGTACCACAATGAAAGCTTAGCGAAGGATAGAGGAAACTACACATTTATCACACGATTTTATATAATATTTACACTAAAAGTAGCGAAAACACAACACATTCCTTACACTAAAACGTTTATTTGCAGAGAAATAAAACTAGAAGATCTAAACTGAAAAGTACAATGTTGACTTGTTTCGAACAAAGGACATACGCTGACTACAGCGCCTGCGCTAACTTTCCGAGCTCGGGAGCGTCGGGCGAAGCGAAGCTTCATGAATTATAAGACAGATGGCGCAACTTCCTCCACAAATAATGATCGCGGTAATATTCGTATGTTTTTAACCCTGACGCGACGCAAGAAAAGTTTGCTTGACAAAACGGTCAACGTTTTGTTTGCCTGTCTATGGTATTCATGATGTACCGATAAGTCGCAGTTTTTTCAATCGAAAGTGTTTGTAATCTGTGCAGCCTTTTTGCAGGATTTCATTTCTTCTCAGCCAATTTTGTTTTTTTTTTTGCCCAAAATAAGTGACCTCCGATTTTTATTATGTTTTTACTAGCTGATGCCCGCGACTCTGTCCGCGTGGATTGGGGTTTTTTGGTTTCCGCGGGTACTCCATAATTTTCCGGGATAAAAAGTAGCCTATGGATCCAGACCATAATCTATCTCTTTGCCAAATTTCATCCAGATCCGTTCAGCTGTTCTGGAGTGATTGAGTAACATATTATATTATACATACATGCATCTATCCAAACTTTCGTAATTACATTTTACATTCATTAAAAATACACAAGTAGTTACGAGTAGAACTCCAATGCTACAAATGCGAAACGCGAATGTCTATCTGTATTGCTAAGCTTTTCCGGCCCATTTTTTCCACAGATTTTAAAGTACCGAAGTAGGATGCATCCCGGGGAAGCACATAGGCTGAGTTCCCGCAAAACTAAAAAAATTTCAAGATGCGGATGCCATCTAGTTTTGTATATTTCAATTAAAAAAAATATAAGGTTCACAATTCGACTATGTTTTTTGTATTTTTTTTTGTAAGCAGGTATGTTAAATGTTGCGCGATTACTCCGCCAATAGGGATGATGACAACTCAATCAAATCAGCAACTCTTTATCAAACTTAAAAACGCACTTCTACTATGGAAGTTGTATGAAAATCACAATAGTGACGTCATAAAATTTCAGCACACTTTTTTTCTATAATCTATATTTTAAAATGGTTATCAAACTTAAAACTAACTGAGGATGTGAATTTTAGGTCTTTTGAAAGACCCTCCATTTAATAATCAATTAGAAATAATTTATTTTTGATATAGGCATCATCCCTATTATGAATCAATTTTGATTTTGATGATTCTTTTTTTGTTTGATAGATCATACTTCAGATATTGTGGTCCCATATAAATTTGGTGAAGATCTGATGAATATCTTCGGAAGAGAACGGAGAAGGTAACTCCTCAATGGATAATCCTCCTCCTAAATTGCTCGCTCAGTGTAATAGCTTAGTAAACAGGTTTTCAACCAGACAGCATATTTTAATATGTGACTCAGATCATATCTTCGGACATGGAGAATGGAACTCCTCATTGAATAAGAGTAAATTGCTCGCGATCAGTGTAATAGCTTAGAAAACAGTAGGTTTTTAACCAGACATAGCATATTATTGACCGAGCGAAGTGAAGGTCTCTGAGTCTACTTGAGTGAATTTGCACTTGTCCGTCCGTCCGTCTGTCAGAGCCTTATAACTTCAGAATAACTGAACGTAATAACTTCAAATTTATATATAATGTGTAAACCTTTATAATTTTTATATAATATGGCCTCATAGAAGCAAATGAGAAGTAAAATATTTTTTATAGCATTACATAGGGTTGTGGTATATCATTTTAAAGATAATTAGGAATAGAGTTTTAGATTTTTTTTTTTAATTGACGAAATGGGGGGCTTTCAAAGTGGAGATTTTCTAACGCCAAAGTTGACCTCAGAACTCTCAATTTTCTGAAAGGCTGAGCCTGAAACTTGATCAATTATTTGAATTATATCCTGTACTTGAACAACAAATACTAAAATTAGATAAATATTATAAGGAAACGAAATTATTTAATTTTTAATAAGCTTCAGTATTTTTAACAGAACTTCACAATTATGTCAATAGATGGCGCTCTGTAAGAGTTTATTCGTTTGTGCTTACAAATAATAGACGTTAGCAACATCTTACGTGGAATAAAAAAATAGTCTACTGATAGTACTGTATTAAAACTATCTTAAGGATACTGCGAGGTCTCAGTTCGGGGCGAACGACTAGTTTTAATACGTGACCACTAAAAATTGGGAAACCCGCAAAGGGTATTTTAGTTCTTTATTTTTCGGGTTACATCCATAATAATTTGTATTTGGGCTTTCGATTAAAAATTAAGAAACATGTGTTCGAGAATTTTTAGAAATATCACCCGAGCGAAGCAGGGGCGGGTCCGCTACTTTCGTTGTATATTTCGTGTAAAGTCTTCTATCAACTCAAATTCTTCACTTTGCTCAGCTGAAGAATTGACATAAGCCTCAATCATTTTTAGAACACGACAGGTTGCGTGAGCTTTAAACCCTTCAAGCGGGAGAAGATGGAATCTTTCCTAGTTGGTTGATACGACACCACCACTATGCACGCAATGCTGTCCAGCAGAGTACCGAAAACAACTCTGCTAGATCATAACTACTATCACTGTTTTATTATGGTCTATCGTCGTTGATTCGCTTCTATGTGGGCTTAATAAGGCTCACTATGAAACACAGGGCTATGCAGATGACCTGATAGTAATGGCAACAGGCACTACGGCAAGTAGAAAAGTGGCGAATAGAACTACTATAGTTCCCTTTACGCGCAAAAGAAAACTGGAGCAATTAAAGCCACCAGTTCTCTTTGGGAAAACTATTTCCTTTTTCTAGGAAGTCAAATATCACGGAATAATCTTCGAGCAAAGACTAACTTGAAAACAATGAACACCGCATTTGATCCCGTTTGCGGTTCCCGTTACCCGTTTCGATGCAGTTTTTTAACTCAAAAAGATAATTGACTACTTTTGACGGCCTCCGTGGCGCAGTGTTGAGCGCCGTTGTCTTAACGTGCGGAGGACCCGGGTTCGATCTCCGGCAGGGTCAATTTGGGAATTTATAATTTCTGAATTTTCCCCGGTCTGGCCTGGTGGGAGGCTTCGGCCGTGGCAAGTTACCACCCTACCGGCATTTTGATGGAGTTTGCGGCAATCGACGACCGACGTTGTTTGGTAAGGGTAAGAAAATTTCATTCGTGATTTTTAATCTCTGAATGTTTCAAATAAAACTCACCGAAAATAGCATGGAATATAGCATGGAATAGCAATATATTTCTTTAGTTTTTATAATAATAACTCATGGCAAGGGAAAGTAGTGCGGAGACGGAGAGAGTGAGAGATAGAGAAAGAGTAAAAGCCGAAAGGGAAAGAGAGGCCCGGATTGGGAAATACCTACTTTACTGCAGCTGCACGTATTACACTTAACCGACAATTTTGTTTCTTGGGCTTGTGGAAATCGGCAGATTATATTATTCCCGTTTAATTAAAAAATATCGATTATTTTTGTGTATATATGTCACCGTTAGATTATAAAATCCGTTAGATTATAATCTAACGGTTTCTATCCCGCGAGATTGTAAACTGTCGAAAGATTGTGAACCGTTCAATGTTCTGAGTATTAATTTATGAAATATTCATTGTATTTACGTTTTCTTGTCTCTTTCTTGTACAGTTCGCGCGCGAGTTGAATGCAGAGTAAATGTAAATGTCACCATACATTTACTCTGCATTCAACTCGCGCGCGAACTATAGGTTAGGTTAGGGTTCGACATGAATATTCAGGTACTATCGGGTTAATATACCTAATATATTACAGTTTACCGAAAAATAATGCGTTAAATAATTGTAAGCAGTATTTTACGGTTCACAATCTGTCGACAGTTTACAATCTATCAAGATAAAAAAAAAACGTTATATTATAATCTAACTGTTTTTACAATCTTACGGTGACATATACATACTTAGATTTAGAAAATTCCTAATGCAATCAGACATAAAATTGTCAAAAACACGGAATAAACAATTTGAATCAAATTTCTCACAATAAAACTCCATAAAGTACCAAATTTTCTAGGCTAATAAGGGAAGCTTAGGAACCCTAAAAGTTGTTTAAATCAGTCGGATGTGACGTAGACAGGCTTGAGTTATTTTTAACCGACTTCCAAAAAAGGAGGAGGTTCTCAATTCGGCGCGTATCTTTAATTTACCTTGACAAAGGTCCTTAGGGAAAGGTAGGGTGAAAAAATTTTTCACTTACGACCAAAGATTTTCCGACTTGAGTTGGTGTTAAAAATTAAGATGGTAATTATTTTATGCATAGTAATGTACACTTCATAACAAGCATGGTCAAAAAAAATGCTCAGAAAAAACCCACCTATAAAAAGAAAAAAATTTAACACTCACTCCCTCAGAAATCTCATGAGAATACAAAAAAAATTATAACTCAAAAAGTACCAAAATCTCTGAACATACATGGGGTATTTTCTGATAGTTAGGTATGAGGAATGAATTTTTTTCTTTGCACATTACTATTTGAACCATTCTGTATACAAGGATTATATATGGTGAAGGTGCTCTACAGGGTCAAAGAAGACCCCCTTATCTGCCACGATGGAGTTTAGCCAAAAGTCCCCTCTTGGGCTCCCCTACTACTATACCATCCTAGCTATAAACTCCTCCACCTAAAACTGCCAGCTTATTTAACTGTGAACACTGTGCGAAGTCATGTTTACCAGTCAACCCAGTGACAGGGAAGGTAAAACCACCAGAGGATGCTGCAGTTCATCATTTGATATTACATAGCGTAAAAACTTTCTCTATGAACCAATACACATGACTCTACTTTCATGGTGATTGGACCATGGAACACAGCTGGTGGTGCTGCAATCGGGTTCTAGGTTCAGGATAGGACAAAGTCTGCCAAACCCACCAGTTTTTATATAAAAAAAATATTTTTAGGTTCACACAGACTTCTTATATGATTTAAATACATATTTTGTTATCCTATACCTGCCAAAATTATGCCAATTTTTTTTGTTATATTTTAATATAGCCTTGGCATGTGAAACATTCGGATTGAGCCAATCAAGATCATTGTCAACCATTATTTACGAGTCAGCAGAATAACATATTTACACATCATTAATAAATTTCATCATATCCTAATTCATCATATCATTAGTAAATTTTTCAATACACTTACTCGAAAAATGCACTTACAGAGGCAGTAAACAGGGCTTGTAAGTTTTACTGCCCTCATGCAGTTTTTTTTAATTTTTGTAAGTTCACGTTACTTCTAAATAAAAAGTTTTCTTGCAAGAAGGTTCATAATGATATTGGGGCTGATTCTGTATAACACAATCTCTAAACTGAACTAAAATGGCAGCTTTAAATCTAGTTCTGTCCCTTTCCGTAGGAAGTATTATGAAAGGGTTAGCAATATTTGTAATGCGCTAATTTTAGTTTAGTTTAGAGATTGTGCACTACAGAATCAGCCCCAATGACTTTGTATGTAGAAAACCTAAAAAATAATGACATTTAGATGTGAATTGTAGAAATGAATTCATAAAATAAAAAATTGTATTTAATATGATTAAATAAAATTGTTTTAGGTTTTATAAATCAAAAAAGTAAAGGCTGAATAGTTCAGGCTGTTACTGAGTTAAGAACTAGAACCTAGAGCCATGAAGCCAATTTTAAAAAAACGCAATTACAACAACGCGCCGTAGATACAATCGCTATTTTTAAAAGTTTCATTGAGTATTTCATAAAAATTATTAAATAATTTATGTGATTTAAGTGATGTGGGATCATAAAATTAAATCAACAATTAGGTATTTTAGCTGTGAGAAAAAAATCGCGCTTGTAATAGCCGCCAAAAATCTCGACTAAGTATGGGCGTGAAAAGCCATTTTCTAGTGAGTACCTAGTACGTTCCTACTCGACTTTTAATTTCAAGTTTTCTCACAAATGTATTGAAAAATATCGTGTGATACACGGGCGTTAAGGTTTCTACATACTCGTGACTATGGTCAGCCCTCGACTGGCGTCATCGGGCTGACATTAGTCAACTCGCATGTTAAAAACCTATTTACCGCCCTTATATCACAAACTACTATTATCTAGTGTATACTTTATTATTTAAGATGGTATAATTATTATATTTGTCCTCTAAGATGCCACTGCCACCAAGTGCTTGTTTGTTAGTCTGGACTTGTCGAAGATACATACAAGATATAAATACAAGATGTTAAAAGATATTCATTTCTATATTATGATATTCATAAAAAGGAACACAGCCATATGACAACTCCTTAGTTCTGTTTTGATCTGCAGCAGTTGGCTCTTAGAATGGATATTTTTTCAGTGCAAAAACTATAATATTTGTAGAGTTGAGTTATTCTAGAAACCTTTAATACAAAATCCAATAGAATAGAAAAATGACTTACCTGATTTCGTATAGCAGCAACTGGTGTAAGGCCCAGTTGATTCTGTCCTTGCTGTAAAAACTGGTTTGTGCCAGGTGCAAGCATTCCAGCCTGACTCAAGAACATGAGATGTTCTGCACTCTTGCCTATGCCATTCATAGCCTGCATAGGATTCCCAGGATGTTGGTGCATGTCATAAAGACCTTGTTGGCCCATCTGAGGAGCATTCTGCATCCCTTGGAGCTGGGGGAGCATCATTGCACTGTTCTGTATGGTTAAGTTACTACCCATAGTGTGGTTCTGCATTGGTGCCAACTGTGTGTGCACCATATTTGTGGTCAAGTGAGCTGGGTGGCTTCCTATAATTGACGGGTTCATGGTTAGTGTACCAACAGAAGAGGCTATTGCCTGATTCATGTATTGATGCGGGTTTGAATGAGAGTTTTTCATTTGAACTTGGCCTTGATGCTGCATATTATTCATGACCATTTGTGAAGGATTCTTCCATTTATCTTGATTCTGAAAAGAATAATAATCTTTTCTGTAAAATCATGTTCTTATGAGCACATATTATTGTGTCAGTTTATTTACTACAAACATGTTATTGTAACCTCAAGAGCTGTACAGTAGTAAACAATGCATTAATACTATGAAAAACACATGAAAATACAAATTTGTGATTTAATTACTTTATAACAAAGAAAATTACATTTATCTAACTCTTTTTTGCATTCAAGGACTTTGTAAAAGCACCTGTTTATGTCTAGATACCTACAACACAGCTACTTTTGAAATATCAAAATTACAATATGATAGTGACTTGTTTGGGTTTGTTTTAATCAACAGCTGAGTGGTACAATCTAGTAAACAAACCTCTGCAATGGAGTCGTCGCCGACCGCCCAGCGCTGCTTGGGCGCTAGCGAAGGCAACTCTTCCTGGGAGTCGCGCTGGAACACATAGTGCACAGCCGCGTCGTCTTGGGCGCGGGCCTGCGACACGCGCGTGTTTTGCAAGCCTGCTTCGCCCGCCTCTTCCTCGCCACCCGTGCCCAGCCACTTCATTGGGCTACCGTGAGGTTCGAGCATTCAGTTTCACTACACTTCAGACCGTCGCAACCGTAAACACTCGATACTCTGTGATTTTCTTGTTTATACACACGATCGACTATACTGCCGATATTATGAGAGTCAGATGTCTATTCAACCGTCTACCATGATCAAAATACTAGAAATGGCTATCAGAACCAACTACTGAAGCCATTTAAACACTACAGTCTTTTTGACAGCCACTAGTTTTATCGAAGCACGATGACAGCCGCTAAAGGAATCAAAATATTGCATGAAACTGCAACGGTCCGTTTCTCGAATTTAACACAAAGACGATAGGGAAAACAGACAAGAATAATTATAGGCAATGGTGTAAGCGAAAATTTCGAATTTAGTTGTTGTGTATCATGTACCGAGGTTCTAACTGGTAGAACAATAGATTTGTCGGCGTCGAAAAGTGAATCGAATAAACACTGAAAATAATACACTATTCACACAATTTCTAAACAAAACGACCACAAATATAATTACTATATGTACACAGGACTATTTACAATGTACAATTTTTACAAAAAACTCGGATTAAGCCATTGGCTACCGTCGATACTTTTCGATTTATAAAAGGCAACAAACATCCTTCATTGCCTATCCGCCATAGTCGGTTGCGGATGCGGTTCAGGCAGATGCGATGCGCGCGCAACGCGCAAAGCTATACTATAAACATAAATAAATACACCCAAAAACGTTCCATTTACATAATTATTGACTTATTTTAAAATATATTTTTTTTGCGTACATTATGCGCTCTTTTACTTTTTACTATTTTTTTATAATTATTCAGGCCTTAAAGAGAAGTTAAAATATTAATTTAAAGATAAAATTTAAGATAAGTGAAAACATGAAAACAACACATTTAATGTTGTTATGTACCAAATTAGTCCTTTTTTAAAACTTAGTTGTAAACATAGACTTTTTGGTTAAAGTAAATTAGCTCTTTAGGTATTAAAACAATAATAATCTAAAAATGGTCAAAATATATTTTAATTTAAAATATTGCAGATTCATTATTCTATGCGTAAACAGGAACTTTGAACAAACAACAACAACAGAAATTGACATAGATAAAAAATAAAAACAATCACTAACCTTAGAGCTACTTGTATCAGTCTACAACCCTGTAGTAAATATGTTCCTTGGTCTACAAAATATCGATATTCGCGTCTAAATCGACATCCACTAATATACAATACAAGTTGTCCTAGATATTAGTAATATCTAAAGGACAACTTGTCTCTGTAAAGGACAAATAAATCGATACGCTTTCTTGATATTCTTTAATTTTAAAGGATATTTTTGATAAAGCAGACATACCTATATAATACTTTTGCGGTAGGTATTATTGAAGCGGTGATAGCATATAGACGCCCGGCTTACTATTCGGGAGGTCGGGGGTTCGCACCTTAGATACCCTGGCACGCAACTTAACTTAATCGGATGGTGAAGGAAACCTCCATGTACGACTTGTACGAGAGTTCTTCAAAATGTCCTCAAATGAGTGTCTGCCAATCCACAATTGGCCAGTGTGGCGGACCAAGGCCAATCCCTTCTCATTCTGAGAAGACTCGTACCATATCCATATTATTCTGTCTGCTTCTTTTTGGGGCTCTGGTCTCATAGCTCATATTATAGGTATCCAACTAGATAATTGATTCAGTCAATCTCTTCCATTGTACTATTATACTCAGTATTATCTCACGTAGAGAATTCGACAAAATTACTTGTATAGTATACTTTTCTCTATAATAATGTAGGTATGTATTTTAGAAACCTTTCTAGAACATAATTTAATGGAAAAAACTGTAGGCAATTCTGTCCCTTTCTGTAGGGAATAATATGAAAGGCTTAGATATATATTTAATGCTGTCTTTAAGTTTAGAGATCGTGTACACCAGAATTCAACCTCTAATGAATAAAAAGAAACAAGAATGGGATAACCTTACTTGGAAAATTTATTTTATTTTAATGGTAAGCTTAACCTATATTGGCTTAATCTTAAAATGAAGACCAATGAGGGAAAATACAAGGCATTTCAAGTCTTGCACTAAATAGTAAAAGCAGCGCAGTCCTTCGGGATCACGAGATTGATTGACATCAACCAATGAACCAGTTTTGGATGTAGTGAATGAAATGTGCTCCTCACCAATAACTATTTCAAGTTCCTGAAAGTTAAGAACAAAATATTATTAGCACAAAAATAGTAATAATTATTGAAATTATTATTTACAATCATGTACATTACTGTATTCTTAATTATAATGAATGTAAAAAGTATACTAAAGCTGTAAATTCTGTCAGTAAAATACCATGAACGGAAAGTCTCAAAACAGTGGTTCTCTTATGAACAAAAGAAAAAGAGTGAGAAGAACATGCAAAATATTATTATATATTGAGGTTATAAATGGATGGAAACAAAATAATGTTGTTCATGGGAGACCGACTGCTACATCTTTTAAACTTACTTGTCTGCCTACACGATCTGGTTGAGGCCATAAACGGTCATCTTCGTGCATTATCTCAGAATCTACGATTATTCTTTTCAGTTCGTCCATAACACATGGGTGCACATAGGCTTCCTTACGAATCATAGTATCATTTTTATAGTTGGAATTATTAGCGTAACGTAGTTTACCATCAGGCCGAAACTCAAATTCCAAAAATTCATGACCAAATTTCCCTTTGTGGCCCACATAATACCGTATATAAAAATCAGAAGACATGACTGTATCTGATTTAGAAATTCTGGAAACAAACAGTAGAAGTGAATGAAGAAACTTAAAAACACACTTCTTTAATTAAATAAATGTTACAGTTCTTGTATTATTCATAGAAAGTAAATTCCAATATTAATTATTATTACGATGAAAAAGACCGCGTCGTCGCGTCTCCCAAGTGTCTTCCATAGACAAGATAAATAACCAACCCAAATTGTCAATGTTAGAGATGTGTCAACTCGACTTACTATTTCCAGTTAACTCGAGTTGTGCTAAGTTAGAGTTTAATTCTCCCTCACTCGACTTGGATTTAAAGAGCGCGATTCGTTCGTTAGGTGCGCACTTTAAAATTTTAATACTCCCGCCATTGCATCGACCGAATGACACCGACGATGACACGAAGTTTTCACGAAGTAACTAACAAGAAAATATTTTTAGTCTTTTGACTTCGGGATAGGTACTTATTTTATTTATTTAGAGAATACTTTTTACTAAATGTTACACATTTTATATAATATATCTTGTTAATGAGATTAAATAATATTATTTTAATTCGAGTAGGTACTTAGTATTATAATTGAATGAAAGTTCTTATTGCAACAATTGATTGAGGCAACAGACAAACAAAGCCAGCAAAAGTATTATATCTAGTAGATATTTTAAAAAAAAGATTCCGACGAATTGAGAACCTCCTCCTTTTTTTGAAGTCGGTTAATAACAAAGTAATTTGAGAATATTTTCACTGTGATGATTAAACTATTAAATAGCAATATATTTACCTACATTATAAAGTAAGACTGATATTATTTTTGACGACTGCTTTAAATAGCTGTCGTCATATTATATAACCTAACTAGTTTTGTTGTTAAATATGAGTACTTTCTATACACCAAAAATAAATCATACTTTGATCATACTAATATTATAATTAATGTGAAAGTGTGTTTGTTGGTTTGTCCTTCAATGCAACAACGGAGCATAAAAAACTTAGACCTTGCGGACGAAGTCGCGTGCATCAGCTAGTGTGTAATAACTCTAATGAGAAAGGTATAATTAATTATATTTATGTAAACTATAAAAACCTTTTTATTTTAATCCTACCTACGAATTAGCAATGATAGTTGTCCTAACAGATAGTTGGATGGCCGATGGTAGAACAAATATGTAAAAAAGTAATTTGTAACAAATCATACACTTAGTTGCTTCCTGTAAACTCGAGTTGTGTAACTCAAATTCAATCCGAGTTACCTGAATTTCAACTCGAGTTAACTCTTGTGACTTGTCGTGTTTTTTCCGAGTTGGTTCATCTCTAGTCAATGTCACTCATGGAACTAATAAGTACTACGTACAACAGTACATATTAGTTCCATGGGCTACACTAATGATTGAGCATAGACAATTCAAATTTGTATAGAGCAATCTGTCAATCTTTTCTGGTCGGTGCTGTCAATTGTTACTGTCAAATAAATCTTTTCTTTCTGACCCAGCCAAGATGGGTGAGTATTTTGCGGTTCACGTGAAATATATCCAATATAATCTTATGAAATTAGTTGAATTTTTCAATATCAATATGTTTTAAAACAATTTGATTTGTACAAGAGTGTTAAATATGTCTTTATTTTTACGATGTTCGAATACTCGAGTGAAGTGTTGTGCTTCGTATTTGTGTATGATTCTAACACATAGTTTGGCAAATGTTCTTCAGGTATCAGTCGTGACCATTGGCATAAAAGGAGGGCCACTGGAGGCAAACGTGCCCCTATCCGTAAGAAGAGGAAGTATGAGTTAGGTCGTCCAGCTGCCAACACAAAGGTACTAAGTAAATGACTTCTAACCTAACCAATTAACATCACATCGCATAAAATTGTTATTTATTGTTCTATGCTCCTTGAAATCATAATAAGTACATAATTTACGTTCGTTTGTTGATATGTTTCGGTGTTCTTTTTCAGCTTGGCTCTCAGCGAATCCACTTGGTGCGTTCTCGTGGTGGTAATACCAAGTACCGTGCTCTACGTCTTGACACTGGGAACTTCTCGTGGGGCTCTGAATGTACGTATATGTTCTAATGTATCTCCAACTTCAGGTTCCAACTTCTGGTTGGACCTTTCATGGTTTCGATGTACCACTTTGGCAATAGTAGGTTACATTTAATGTGGAGACTACACATCTGTTAATTTACTTTGTGATTGACTTACAATAAAGTTATTTTATGTTCAGATAACGAGGCTGATTCTGTAGTGCATAAACTCTAAACTAATATGACAGCATTAAAAACATTGCTAACCCTTTCATAACAGATGGAACTAGTTTTAAAGTGGTCATTTTAGCTTAGTTTAGAGATTGTTTTATACAGAATTGGCTACAATGTGTTGTTTGTTTAATTTTAGCTTCTATGTAATATAAGTAACTAGTAGTGGTAGTGTTCTAAAATTTTATTTTTGTTTACTTGCCATTGAGTTGTTAGGCTTCTGAATTAACCACTAATACCACATTAGCAGTTATGTATATCATATGTATTATATTTCAGGCTCAACCCGCAAAGCTCGTATCATCGACGTAGTATACAACGCATCAAACAATGAGTTGGTACGAACCAAGACCTTGGTCAAGAATGCCATTGTTGTGGTGGACGCCACACCATTCAGGCAGTGGTACGAGTCACACTACCTCCTGCCTCTTGGAAGGAAGAAGGGTGCCAAGTTGGTGAGTAGATATGATTCTAGAGTTCTATATTTGCTATTAATTTTTGATTCAGAAAATAATTATTGTATAGTTAGTAAAAAAAGTATAGTAGCCGCCCAGTAATTGTTCTGCTGAGAATATACGAGGGAGGGTTTTTAAGTTCGCGGAATGAAGGGTAAGGGGTTGAAATAAAAAAACCAAATTATTTTTCCTTTTCAATATATTCACCTGCAAGACGGACACATTTTTCAGATCTTTCAATTAATTTATACCCTCATAAAAAATGTTTTGTCTTTGTCCTCAAAATACGCTGAAACTGCCTCCTTAACTTCATCATCGGTGGTAAATTTTTTATCCCGCAACTCTTTTTTCATTTTTGGAAAGAGGTAATAATCACTCGGGGCCAGGTCTGGGCTGTAGGGTGGGTGGTTCAAAATATCGAAGCCCAGTTTAAGCAGGGCAGCCAACGCAACGCGGCTCTTGTGGACGGGCGCATTGTCATGCAAAAGCAGCACACCTTTCGTCAATTTTCCCCGTCTTTTCTGTTTAATGGCTTCTTTTAGTCGCTCTATTATTGAAGCGTAGTATTCTCCGGTTATAGAAACACCTTTATAATCGATCAATAATATTCCTTCTGAGTCCCAAAAGACCGTTGCCATGAGTTTCCCAGCTGACTGTGACACCTTAAACTTCTTGGGTGTGCTGTGCCCTTTTTATGCCACTGCATAGAGTCTTGTTTCGACTCGGTTCATAATGATGAACCCAAGTTTCGTCTCCAGTAACAATTCGACTCATTACACCATCCTTGTCTTCATTGCAGAGGTCCAAAAATGCATGTGAACACTCTACGCGTTGTTGTTTTTGCGGCGGCGTGAGCATTCTCGGTACCCATCTTGCCCTGACCTTAGTCATGCCAAGATGATCGTGCAGGATTTTCAAAATGGTTGTATCGGATACTCCAACCATTTCTGCGAGTTGTTTCTTCTTTAGTCGAGCATCGTCGAGTACAAGTTTTTCAACTTTTTGGATAAGTTCTGGCGTGGTCACCTTGATGCTCCTGCCCGGCCTCGGGTCGTCTTCAAGGGATTCCCTTCCTTTTTTAAACAAACTGTGCCACTTGTACACCATGGTTTTTCCTGGACAAGAGTCACCGTAAGCCGATGACATCTCATCCATTATGGTCGCAACTGATTTTCCTTGCTTGGTAAGGAACTTTATAACGGCACAATATTCGATTTTTTCCATATTTCACTTTTCACTCCTGATTATGTTGCTTGGTTGGCGATAGCTCAAAGACTAATGGTCTAATAACAATGAAATCTCGTATTTATACTAATTATGAGTCACTAAACACGTTACGATCCTAATGAGCCTAATCACCGTTCGCTTAAAACTTAAAAACCCTCTCTTGTAATTGTATTCTGCTGAGAATAGAATTGGTATTCTTGCTGGCTTAAATTTTACTGTGTTTATGTATCTACATCATAGTCATAGTCATAGTCATTTATTTTATTTATTAAATATAGGTACACTGTAGGTACACTTATTTTCGTCTAAAAATTACTTACTTAAAAAGCATGATGGTGATAATGGGTAACGGTATCTTAAAACTAAAGCTACGAACATCAGTGGCAAAACCTCTATAAATGTTAAAAAGTCTGGCTTGCCCAGCAAAACAAACACCCAA
Organism: Erebia aethiops; assembly: GCA_923060345.2. Taxonomy (NCBI): domain Eukaryota; kingdom Metazoa; phylum Arthropoda; class Insecta; order Lepidoptera; family Nymphalidae; genus Erebia; species Erebia aethiops. The sequence continues at coordinate 24,959,832 of OV281084.1, read as the reverse complement.
AGTTCCAAACATACAAACTCAATATTAACTCAGTAATTAATCAATCCGTTCAAACTACGTGTTTAAATTTCGCGCATTCTACAATCAGTCAGTTCAATTATTGCTAAGCCGACAGGTGGGCGCTGAGCGCTTGTGTATGTTTTACGAACAACCTAGTTGAGTGAGTGAGAGGGGCTGTGGCTTTGATTTTCATACATATTGGCTCTAAAATCTGCTATAAATTCCTATAAATAGTGTAGCGCTGTCTATTGTTGTAATATGCTTGGCTTATTAATACGTCTGATTTAAGAAATCCCACGCGGCCTCTAGGGGAATCGTGATATGGACTAAACCTTCATAATTTAGTCGATTGTTTTTTTTTGTGACAGTGTTTATTGAAATAATATTATTATTTGTACAAAATGAGTTCAGATTTAATCAATATTGTTCCTTGTGACTATTTAAAGTGTGTGAAAATATTGATTGGCGAAAATAAGGTAAAATATATAACTTTTGAACAGAAGAAAAATAACTTGTAAATTCACCAAAATCTATTCCAGACCTATTTAGGTATTTCACAAGCTTGTAAAAGTCGAAAAATCGGCAATTTAACAGATCCCCGTATAAAAATAAATGGATTTTTGGTTGTTCTCATACTAATAAGCTAATTATTGTTAGTGTTGCATACTTTTTTATTAGTACAGTAAGTAAGTCAATGTACAGTCGTATTCCAAGCCTTTTTTCGTTAGAAATGATGATATAAATTATTTAACTGGTGCTATAAAAATGCATCAAAATTCCCAAAAACGGAATTTCGGAAAACAACGCATAGAAACTTCTTTGTCCTGCCAATTATTGGCAAATGAAATTTCAAATCATTTAATTCGCACCTACCTAGATCACAATGGTAGTGTACCATTACTGACATATCTTAATTCTGTCTAGTAGTAACTTATGCCTTCTGTGTGCTTTGTTGAGCTCGTCACATCAACCATACAACCTACTGTATGGTCCATGGCTCGTCAAGACAACTTAAGTAAAAGACTAAAGAAAACGATGGGCAGCGGCTGGCTTGCCTATGTTTGAACCCTACGGCATGCCACTGACCTACATGTAGTGTAGTAGTAGTGCATTCAAAAATTAGCCTTCAAATTAACGTTTATTTATATTGATTTTACAATGATGAAACAATGCGTGTCATATGATTTGTAGAAAAAATGATTATTATGCAGTAACTGACACTACCACATTGTGTTGTCCCCTTATCCATATGTTTTTAATGTTAAATATAATGTTGTTTTTAGACTGAAGCGGAAGAAGCCATTATTAACAAAAAACGCAGCAAGAAGACAGCAAAGAAATACCTAGCAAGACAGCGCCTCGCCAAAGTTGAGGCAGCCCTTGAAGAACAATTCCACACTGGACGTTTATTAGGTATATGGCTTTCTACCTATTTTTGGCATCTTAAATCTATTTTTGGCAATAACATTAAAGGACTTGCAAATTCATTATTGATAAAAAGATGTATAGCCAAATGATTCCATATCAGAGTTAACATGGGATGAACTTACTGTAATAAACTTTCATCCAACAGTGTTGAAAATTTTACAGTTGTTGTGAAAGTCACATTTGGGGCATTAGTTAATCTTTTTAAGTACATTATTTACAATTCTACAAAAGTGCTCAAGCTGCTGCCGTACAAGGACTGATTAAAACAGTCAGTACTTGTCATGACATTTGACTATCAATTAGCTATCTCTACTCGACTGCTTGAAGGAGTCATGGTTGAGTGTTCCATGCTGTTATTATGGATTCTACAAATGTAGATTGTGTAGGTACATGAAAAGCCTCTATGTATAGTCTATATCATAGTATGCTGCATACATTTGTGCTAAGGAAAAAATGATGATATCGAGAAGTTTTGAGGCTGCACTATGGATGGGAGCCGTTTTGGAAACCATCCAGCAGCCATTTATGATCTTTCGTCATAGTTACTCTGATTTAACTCTCGCTTATTTCCATAGTATTTTATATTTTTCAGATGTATAATTTTTTTCATTTTTTACATTACAGCGTGTGTAGCGAGTCGGCCGGGCCAATGCGGTCGTGCCGATGGCTACGTACTTGAAGGAAAGGAGTTGGAGTTCTACCTAAGAAAGATCAAATCCAAGAGGGCGAAGTAGGGAGTTTAATGTATAAATAAATGCAAAAAACCACATTTTATATCTTTGATTTTGTAGCATATTAGATACCTTTACCTTTTTCACAGAATTCCGCCTAGCCAAATTTTTTTCTTCCACGTTTTGTCCGCGCGGATCATATAGCTCAGGCTACTTGTGCAAGCTATGTATGGGAACGCTAAAATAAAAAGTATAAACGCTGATTTTTGGCACAAGTGTTCCTTGGGGTCTGAGAAGTACCTCTTAAAAATTCGGAATGTTAGTTACTCAATCACGCCCCAACGGCTGAACGGATCTTTCTGATATTTGGCACAGAAATAGATTATAGTCTGTAATAACACATAGGTAGGCTACTTTTTATCCCGGAAAATTAAAGAGTTCCCGCGGGAACCAAAAAAACCTCAATCCACACGAACGAAGTCGCGGGCATTTGCTAGTTTACAATATATCCAATACCTACTTTAGTAGTGTTCTAAAATATGATTTCAACAAAAATAATATTTTAGAACACTACTACTGATAGTTCCTTGTATTTTATATTATAGAAGCTATGACAGTAGTGTTTCCCAGTGGTCAGACTAGTCTAGACTTACGGGAATTTTCATTCCCGTTGGCAGTTGCGAGTCTGACTCGCACACAAAGGGTTCCGTAACACCACACTAAATTATTTTACCAATGAGGAACTTTCCAGCCTACGTTCCTCAGAAACATCATAGGTGGCGCTGTGATACACGAGTGCAAGTGCTGTGATTTATGAGTGCAAGGAGGTGATAAACTAGTCCAATGCTCTATGGCCTGATGCCTAAAAAAGTTTTTACGTAGAAAACTAAGGCCAGTCACTCAATATTTCGTTTTGCGATACGGTTGCGTGATTTGGTTTAATTCATTTAATTTTTTCGTCTTTGCATCGAATTGTGACTCCGATTACCACTGTATAGGAAGACCTGCTTACGACATTTGGATACAGATTCGCCTGCGTATTGAACAAGGAAATTTCCAATTTTTTATTTTAGCTTTTTTAAAATATAAAGCTAAGTTTGCAATGAAACCTAGTGAAAGTTTTTTTATAAATTATCTTCACAAATGACGAAATTACGATATATTTTCCCTTGCGTTTCGAAATTGTCCGGAACCTGGCCAGTCGTCACTGCCGTAGAATCGGTATCCAAATGTCGTAGGTAGGTCCTCACAGTTGTGATTGGAGTCAAAATTCAACGCAAAGACGAAAAAATTAAATGAATTCAACCAAACCACGCAACCGTAAATAACTTCATAGATGGCGCTAAACTGGTAGCGCCTGACAATCAATTCTACAGTCTACACCCTATGAGTACTGAACCCCTATTAATTAACGATTTTCGGATTTTTTCCTATACTTGTGCTGTGGCATGTGAGATGATTCTAGGTCAACGGGAAGTACCCTATAGGTATATATTTTGATTTAATGACGAGTGCCAAAATATGCGGCATTATAACGGTCGTATGTTTTGATTACGTTGACTCAGAACTCAGAAGCTTGATTTTTTTAAAGCTCCAAGGGACCGTAGACCTAAATATTTGAAATTAATTTCAACATGATACCTCGGACGCATTCCCGAGAAAAAGGTGTTTGACAGACTGACAATGAAGTGATCCTATTATAGGGGTTCCTTTTCCTCTTAAGATACGGAATCCTAAAAAGCGAAATAAAACTCAGTATTATAGTATTCTCGTGTTTAATGGATCTACCATCTTGCCAGCCATCAGTGCCACGTGGATATTGGTGTCCATCACGAAGTATAGGAAGGGGTATGTTGCAGAGAATATCACTGGACCACGGTTGCTGATATATCCTGGAACAAAAGTGAAATAAGTATAATAACTGTAACCGCACACTGTCACATCGCAGGCTGCAGCACAATATGCTTGCTTCGCCTACGACTTGTTGTAAAGTAGGTAAGGTACACTAAACCTTACAAACTGCGAAGTAGTTTCATCATGCGCCCAACCAGATGCCCCGCAGTCTAATACATGTATGACCGTTGATCTAGACTGGTACGACGCGACAGCCAGTGCTGCTCATGTCTGTAAATTATTCACGTTACGGATGCATTTCAGCATGGAATAATTATTGTTCCCTTGAGCCTATTATTATACCTATTTTTTCATCCTACATAATTTTTCGTTTATTTGAAGTTCGACAATTTCAATACTACATAACTAATGGAAAATTCACGTCCTTGTCATGTAAATGCGGCAGACCGGTGAAAAAAATACCTAAATCATTACAAATGCTCACAGGAAACAAATCATCTCGTAATTCTTCTCATTGATGTAATTGATAAGTTGGTAGGTATATCAGCAAATCATAATTTCCATCTCGATTAGGCATTTAGGTTGAATGATGTCGGTGCAATGGACGATTTTCTATGACGAGGCGGGCTTTGCGGAGGCTAGGGCTGACAGTAACTTTCCGTCTACTCATTCCTATACCAAAACTATTGATACGTATAGTACCTAACTCGTATTTTGATTTCCATTCGTTTATTCTAGTTTGCGGTGAGCCGGTGATAGCCTATAGGGGCAGCGACCTCGGCTTTTTACTCCTGGCTCTGGTCTAAGCCCTTCCCATTATGAGAAGGACATTCGTGTTCAGCCTTGGGCCGCAACGGAACCTACTTTATGATGATGATGACTTTTTTGAATAGCTTAAGTAGGTACACGCATTTACTTATTTATAGGTATTTACCTATTACCGTTATTTATGGTTACACGTGTTCTGGCCGCGTCGCTTCGATAGAATTTCTGAAAATCAATTGTACCTAGAGGTATCTACTAAGTATTATATTATATTCTGTGCCTAGAGATCAATATTTTAGAGATTACCTAATTGGTTTGATTGCTGGGTAACTTACACATTATGAGTAACGAACACAGATCACGGAAACAAGGTAACGAACTACGTATTCAGGTAAATTTTTTGGGGGAGACGCACATACCTACTCCAAATGGGGTACTTAACTACTTTCGGAAAAATCCGGATCTTGACAACCATAGTGGGCATAGTTACCCACACGGCGCATCAGCGGGCCCAAACGCGCGTGTCGCCGCGTTGCGCCACCGCAGACGAGACAATAGAGCCGGTCTCACCACTTGAAAACGGAATTCGCACTCTTTTGGCAACAATTATCTCGGCCCTAGACCGTAAAACGGGGGCATACTTGTACGTGTAATTTGAGCAATTTGCTCAGACTGACTGTTAACTTATCGCAACTTGTCGCCACACTTAGATGCTATCGGCTTGTACGCGGCATCGAGCCGGAACGCATGAGTCCCTTCGGCAAATCTAGTAGATATACTCACTAGTAGTATTGGACTTTACTAGCAATGGCTGAAGTTACCCACCAGACCAGACTAGAGAGTTTGGAAATTGTTAATTAATGAATTTCCCTTGCACAGAATCAAAGCCGCGACCTCTCACTGTTAGAACCTTGCGCGAGGAAGGACGCCGTCAAATTAATCATATAAACAAAAAAAGACATAGGTCCTAATAACGAGTAAATAAAACCGAATGGGCAGCGGGCGCGCAGGTGTCAAAAATCACCCGGTGTTCACGGACGCGTGAAGAATGAAGACCCAATCTATCCCACGCGCCCACCTCTATACGTCTAGGTAATTAAGGGGATCACACCGTAACCTTAGACGGTTAGACCCTGCCCAACTGCCATTGTTTTGTATCATTAACAATGATAATAATGTACACACGGTGACTTGAACTAAGGGACGTAGGCTAGGCTAGCTAAAAAACAAAAAAATTGCTTTAGGCCCAGGAATTGTACCTACTATAGCTATACATATATATATATTATATATATATATATATATATATATATATTTAAGTGGAGGTCGTCCAATCTAAACATGAACACGCCACGCCAAACATTCTCGTCATTTTACGGACTAATTAATTTGAAAAAAGTACAGTTGAAAAAAGCCAATGTGTCTACGCATGTTGCGTCCCACATTAGCGCCCGTCCCCGTTATCAGGGAACCAGTACTGCAGCGTTTAACTCTAACTTTTCTCCTAACTAGTTTTTGTCCTTATTAATTGATCCTTTATCAAGCAAAAGAAGTCCATGCTAGACACGATAACCATCGAGATGTTTATTTTTAAGAATTCCAAAAAAGATACATATATTACATACGAGTACCAATAGACAAAACAATTAAATCGGTAGAGCTGTGCATAAGTCGGTATAGCGTGGTAATATTGCAGGGCGTAGTTAGTAGTAGCGACTGCATGGCGCAGAGTATTGACTATTGTGTATTCACTTCGAAGGAAGAGAAAGTGTTTAAAATCATTAATTTTGAAACAAATAGAAAAGTCGTTACTGTTTTAAACCTCTCTGGCATAACTAGAGTGCGATTACAAAAGGTTCTACGTTCTTCGTTTCGGTTTCTCTGTTCGACGTTCGCTTATCGGCAAAAAAGGAGCCTTTTCACCTGTTGCAAGGTTTTGCCCGCTGCGTCAGCTTACCTTTTCTTCTGCTTTTGCTTTACTAAACACAACTTGAAAGCGACTTTCAAATAGGTACCTAATCATATCGATTTTGTACAACCAGCCAGCCCACCAATCTTTCGCCGTTCGTATCGGAAACGTTGAACAAAAACGTTTCGTACCTACAAGATAATAGATTGGTCGTCAACCACATAATGATGCCAATTACTAAAGCTCATAATTGCTGTTCTCTGGTAGAACTGTGATGGACGGTGTGGTTAGACAGCCTTAAACGTTGTCCTAGGCGACGCGACGTAATACGACTCTATACAAATAGACAAACTTATCAAGTATAACCAGTTAAACGCGACAACGTTAGGCCACGTGAAGGGTCAGCTACCGTTTGATACCTTCGCGCCGCTTCGTATCGAGTCGCGTAGTCGAGTTTGTCGCTCATTTAGGACAATGGCTTACTGTTCTTGACATCGGGCTGGTATTTGCGGATGGCGACGGAGACCGCCTGCTCGATGCTGCGTACGTATACGCCGGCCGTCAGCGTCATCGGCGTGAAGTCGTGCTGCCGTGGCTCGAACACGTCGCGGATACCAATCTATGAATATGACCAAAAAAAAAGTTGAATAGGAAAACAAATCTTGAGATGCAAGTTGTTTTTCTAGGACAACATGGAGTCCATTTTGTACGCGGACGCTTCGGAGGAATCGGGGGTTGTGAAACGGCGGCGGATGAATTTCCCGCATTTCCTCAAGATCCAAACGAAAAATTTGATAATTACTTGATACTGTCGATACTGGTATAATTTTAGGCCAAAATCTCATTACGTCAACATTTTTAAAGATTCCTCGGAAAACGCGCGCGAACTGTATATATTATAAAATAGAGTCCAAAAATCGCCCTATTAAGTACCGACGCAAAAGCGCAACCTTTTGCTTTCTAACTACGTACCTATCATCCCTAGTACAGACGGTCTTGCATGGTCCTGCGAACCGGACATTTTTAAACTTACGAAAATTAAACGTTATTTTTAAAGGTTCGATAAACTAATTATATTCTTCGAGAAATCTGTTGACAACTAATAGGTACTAAAGGTGAATAAAAAAAACCAGTGACGAAAAGATCATCAGACTAAGTTGATAAAGTAAAATAAGTAATTAATGATTCGGTACTATAGGATCCGCGCAATCTGGGGATTGTACTTAGATAACAATAAAAACTGATTTTTTGTCATGCAAATTAGCATGAACGTTTTTGCTGTTAATTAGTAGGTCACAGCTCACAATTCACTGAGCACTTGACATTTTTACTACCGAAAATAATTCGAACAGTAGGTATCAATTCGAAACAGGTTTTTGTGGATCAATTTCACTTTTTTGAATTAATAAATGACGCAGAATTAATTAATATTGATTAAGCAAGTGTCTTCCTAGAACTTGCACTTGCAGATCAAGTGAAATTTTATATACGAAAGGAATTAAATAATTGACCGTCAGCAATGAGAACAGTAGGTTTACTGTAAGACATGGTTTGAGAATAATCAATTACTTTTGAAAGTAGGCACCACGTACGACTACGAGTACAGTCTACCTACTTACGTGTCTAGTTTTAAAAGAAAATTTTCAAAACAAGGCTGAAACTTTTATGCGGATACATTAAATGTCATCATTTATGATACCTACCTATTTGTGGATGCGGTGCTTCCTAAACGTAATTCTAAACTTCGACCGTGTACTTAGGTAATTTGATGAGTAAGCGGAAGCCAAAATATGAAATGAATTGTTAATCAACATGATGCGGAACGCAGAAAATTAAAATGTGATTCTAGTCAAGGTAACAATATGGCAAATAAGTCGCATAAAATAGAAAATAACAATACCTTTTGCAAATCTGGCGTAAGAGTGACATGTCCCTTGACAATAAAACTTGGCACCACCGCGCGTACGCGTCGAGGATGCAAAGCGGCGTAAACATCTGATAGGTCGGACTCACGGGCCATTCGGGCCAACAAGCGGTCCAGTTCTCCTGAACCTCTCCTCACTGGCAAGATCACAAGGAGATAGTATCTCTCGCTGTCCAAGGGAAGACGGAGCGCTGATGCCTCCAGGTGTGGAAGATATGCGTACTCCATCACTGAATCGTAGTGCATGTAGACTACCTGTGAAGAGAAAATAGAAATCGTTTTAGAACAATAATTTGAGAGCGTACATATTCATAATATCTTAGTATAAATTATATCCTCTTAGTCTTAGTATAGTCTTCCTACTTTTAAAGAATTATTATAAGTAGGTAGGGCTGTTCATTGAGTTTCTCCAAGACTTGAATACCTTATTGCCACTATATTCAAATTTTATAAGAACTTGTCTAGCATTAGCTACTTATTCTACAGTCAACTTGAAGAATTTAGACTCAGATTGATAGGTATACATACACGTTTATAAAATACAAAATAAGTAGGTACAGTATGATTTTTTTGAGGTAGGAACTTACTTACGAACCTGAATATTCCGCAGTCCATTGGCCATAAACATTTTATCGTCCTGATCCGAATTTTCATTTGGTATTTCTGTCCCGACATCAAACGACCGATACACCAAGAAATCATCATCATACGGTGGATTTGTATACAGAAAGTCGAGCACCGACTTCTTTCGTCTTTCTAATGTCTCCAATTTTGAGGTTGTGGACATTGTCGAAGACTCTGTAGTTGTTTCAGTATTTGTCGACATTTGTTCAGTTTGCTGAGTTTCGGTAACTGAACTGGTTGAAGTCGTTTCAGTATTGGTAGTCATAGTTGAAGAATCTGTACTCCGAGCATCTGTATTTGGCGTAGTTAGTACTGTTGAAGTAATCTCATTAACGGTTGAACTACTTGTAAAAGTTGTCGTATCGGTTGGTTCTTGTGACATTGGCGTAGTTTGCGTAGAAGACGCGTCTGTTGGTAACGTTGTCTCAGTGGTGGAGGGAATAGTAAGTGGTTCTGTCATTGCACTGGAAGATACTGTCATCGTTTGTGTACTACCTCCATTTATTGTAGTTGTTTCCATTGAAGTACTAGTAATAGTCATGCTGGTCGTAAGCACAGGAGTATCATCGTTTTCCCCGCGAATATCTACTGTGTCTAAAGTTTCTGCTTTTGGATTAGGAGTAGTTTCTTCTCTAGTTGCTTTAGTAGAAGGACTAGTTGATGAATCTTCACGACTTGTAATTTTTTCTGCAATTGTAATAATTGTGGTCGGTGTACTACTTCCAGTTATCATTGTACTAGCACTAGTAGTGCTAGAAATAGTAGGAGTTGTTGTTTTTGTAGAATTATCCATACTAGTTGTCATTTGCGGGGCTTCAGTTATATTTGGCTTGGAACTGGGTGACTGATCACTCTCTAAATCAAATCCATAAAATCGTAGGATCTTTTTGTAACTTTCAGTAAAAGTAACATTTTCGTTATTTAGAGCCAGTCCCGCGAGAAAACCCTCCTCAGGAACAAAATAAGTCTGAAAAAAAAATATTTTTGAAATGTATCATCATCGATGCGTTTCGATATTCAGTTGGGACATTAGGTTCGGTTCGAACTTCGAAGCCTGTTTCAGTCGAATAAAAAAGAAAAAAAAATAACTAGGTAAGTAGATCTAGGTAACATCTAGTACCTGCTCTATTATAAATAATTTAATTCACTCGTCGGCAATATAAATTCTCACATATTTTAAGTTCTTACTTGGAGACTGCGTGCGTGATTTAAAAAAAAAATAACAGTGACTCACTTTAAGTGTGCGGTGTATGTCTCGAAAACCGATCCTCATAACGTTTCTGTTCCACGGCAGCTGCATACTCCGCTGTATCTGATACGACGACTCTCCATCAACACCTTCGTATAGAGCAACTAAAATACCCATTAGCCCATACGGGGAAAATGCAATATTATTGTCATTTAAAAAATTGTGTTCCGCCAAAACCTTTAGGCCAAATTCGTTTGTAACGTCTACCATGTGAGCTAAAGGGGTTCGTTTGGAGTCCCATGACTTTATTTCTATTGGGATTCCGTATTCCGTACAGACAACTAATCTGGTGATCGTAAACAGACAAAGATAATGCGGAATGCCAACGGTAGCGACAGGGCGCGAGCGTCCGGCTCTGACCATCGTGTTCGCGAATCTGACCGTGGTCGAGTGGCTGCCCGCTGCGAGCTCGCAGTACGCACTACGCACTACGCAGAGTAGAGGTTTCTTCGAAGCTAATAGTAATTAGCATTGGCCATTGAGAGTTGAGACCCCGGACTTTTCGGTGAACGCCCTGTGTACACATTTATGCGAAAAAAATGCATATATTATGTTATTATTATTCGAAACACGATGAATTTAATACCTACTTTGTAGGTATGTAGGTAGGTACGTAATGACTCCCATGAGATTGTTGACCTGTCTCTGTCGTGAGAATAAGTTTAATCATATCGACGAGACATGATGATTAAGTATTCTACAAATCTACTAATATAATAAATGTGAAAGTTTGGATGTTTGTTACTCCTTCACGCCGCAAGGATTGAACCGATTTGGTTGATATTTGGAATGGAGATACTTATATTACCTACAATCTGACTAAACACATAGGCTAGGCTAATATATTATATCCCGTTCCCGTGGGAACCAATTAAAACCTCAATCCACGAAGACGCGGGCATCGTCTAGTTGTATAAGTAATAAAAATATCATTACTCAGGTAAATATCTAAAATCTATGCCTTATTTAAATTGCTAGACTTTAATAATTAATATTTCAACGCTTTCTGTAATTTGCCTATTGATGGATATGCATTAAGATTCGGCCTCTAAGAAAGGATTGTCTCAAATGTTGGACATAATACTTCATAGCTTCATTTCACTGAATTTCATGCAGTCATTCTCCAATTGATATATGAACCTCGATCATACTCGTAGCTCACTGGTAGGTATATACTCGTAGCGATGTAGCTGACTGAAATACCAAAGGTCATAGGTTCAATGTTTGCAAACCTCTGTATGTACTTAGAATCTTGAAACTGACTTAAAAATCGTCGAAAGAAGGATTGCAAGGAACATGGAGAGGAATTATTAATAAGTTTAATTTAAAATTGATTAAAAGAAAGAAACCCTTCACATGGCATGGCCACTGCTATTGATCAAGAAGTCAATAGTTCAATAGTTAGGTACCTAGTTTTTTTTCACTACAAGTAAGCACTTAACTGAAATCTCACCTGATCGTAAAATTTGCTATCAGGCTGACCTGTTAAGGGTATTTCCAACGGGTATTTCATACATCTAATCGGTTTGTATCTCTAAATCACATTGGCGGTACCTGATATTGCCACGAGAGTGGTAACTGGCGACGGCCGAAGCTTTCCACCAGGCCAGACCAGAAAAAAAAACAGAAATTAAGTATAAATTCCCGAATTGACCCGGGAGGTCGTCAAAAATAGGTAATACATGCAACTACCTACCACCTATCTTTTATTCTTGATCTAGGCCGGTGGATTTCTGTGCGAAGGGGACACTGGACAGTGAACATCAACCTGTAAAAGCATACAGGCGAGGAACAGGCGTGCGGGCACCGTCGCAGTTACGGTCGGCAAACCAGCCACACGGGAGGATACCAGCGCGCAGAGAAAGCCATAGGGGTCCAACTTACGAACCCCTGCAAACAACCCCAAACCCCGAGGGGCCACCGAAGATCAGACCCCGGCCAACCAGAGGCGCCGACGTGGGAAGAAGCTTCCCGCGCGCCCTCGCCTGCCCGCAGCTCCAAAAAGACCTCCCGCGTGCCCTCGCCGGCGCCGGCGGAGATCCTTGAAATCAAATTCATCGCCTTCTCCGCACTGGAGACCACATATAAGGCCATGCAACGAGGAGAAGAGCCCTCAGTGTCTGATGACGGGAGTGAGGATTCTCGCCACCATCGTGGTCAAGAAACTGCTCCCAGAGGACACTCACAATCAGACGGAATCATCAGCCCACTGCAGCCTGGGTAGCACGTCCTCCGACCGCGCAGGTCCCACCCGGCAGGGCTGGACCGCCACGGACGTACCGCTCCCCCCGCACTCTTTCCCCGAACAGATTTCCCCACACCCGTGAGGGTGTGTGCGAAGACCACGACGACGATCCTCACTTTACAACAAGGAACATATTTACTACGGGGAGCTTTACAATCGTGCATTATCAAGTCAACATCTCCTACAAATGCTCCGGTATCGCAGTGCGTGTACCCGTATATATAATGTACTCTGTGGTGCGTGTGGTGTGGTGAATATGCGGGAATAAATCGGGGTACACACTGTACCACATAGATTTAGCTATTGTCGCGGATTATAGCGAATTAGACTTCTAGTTCCTTCAATATCATGGACTTCCACAAAGTAACGCCTGATTCTATCCTATTCAACTTTTTTTTTAAAATTTACTAGTCAGTAGTCTCCTTTGTGGTCTGTGGATCTTCCACTTTGATTTTTGAAGTGAAACTTCTGTAGAATCGTTGTGATTTGAAAATTCAATGTAACGAAAAGCTTGCGAGAGATTACAAGTTATATTCATATATATAATGTACTCTGTGGTTATATTTCTCATTAAGGTCGATGACAAGGGTCTGCCCGCGAAATTCAAATTTAATTTGGTTTTTCACAATTTGTAAACTAATACGACAAAGTAGGCTTATGGCATTCAAATTGCGAGCGTAGGAATATCATCTTCACAGGTTTATATAAAAATCTTTACTTGAAAGTGTCCAGTTTAAGAAATTAGTCAAAATAATGAGTTTGACGTGAGTTACTCACAAATTAGTCATTAATTTGACTAATTTCTTAAACTGGGCACTTTCAAGTAAAGATTTTTATATAAACCTGTGAAGATGATATTCCTACGCTCGCAATTTGAATGCCATAAGCCTACTTTGTCGCATTAGTTTACAAATTGTGAAAAACCAAATTAAATTTGAATTTCGCGGGCAGACCCTTGTCATGCACTTTTGACGTTAAAGCAAAAGTCAGAGTCCAGCCCAGAAACGTAGTGATTCTCTGTGGTGATTACATATCTGTTATCTGTTAGGCTCAGAAAGACTGGAATCCAGAGCCGTTAAACCAGTTAAATAAAAAAAAATGTTAGCTGTTAGGTTGTATTTGAGATTATACTCTTTGGTTTGAGCCAAACTGAGGAACAAAAAGTATCCAGGGCCGTCAAATAAATTAAAAATAATAATGAGGAAAGGCTCAGAAGCGCTGGAACCCAGAGCCACTTGTCCAGAGACAAGTAACATATATGATAATCTCTGTCCAGAGCCGTAAAGCCAGTTATTTAAAAAAAATGAGGAGCCCATAGATCTAGAGTAGCTAATGATATGTACAAAAATTGGCTCAGAAGGACTGGAATCCAGAGCCGTTAAACCAGTTAAATAAAAATAAAAAAAAATGTACAAAAATTATCCATAAAATTATCCTTGTCTGATGTCTCTACTCTCTACTCTCTGGAGCTAAATAGCTAAATCCATGGAACTAATAAGAACTACGTACAACCGGAATGAGCTCTTGTTAATAAAGTGTGCCGAGTGAGAGATACCATACTGACAGTTGTGTCCCTTTTCCACAAGAGTGACCACACTATTTTTGAATTTTGGGATACTTCAATATACGGGATATAAATATACCTCTATGAAGAAATAAAAATCAGCAAATAATTGTAAAATATTTATATTTATAATGATGTTGATATTTTATGTGTAGTGCCTATTGCCTCTTAGTAAGTCTCTTACACAAGTAAGCATTTAGGTCGTCGTCAACCGATGGACGTCCACTGCTGGACATAGGTCTCCTGTAGGGTCCTCCACAAGCCACGGTCTTGCGCCGCCTGGATCCAGCGATCCATTTAGGATCGATAATTACGAAACAGATAATTATCGGTGATGGTTTAACAAAAATTTTTTTTTTAAGTCGGTTAAAAATTCAATAAAACGGGTATTGCTGTAAAGCGAAACATAAATTGACTTCTCGAACCATACATATTTGGCTTTTCGAGCCATACATATTTGACTTTTCGAACATACTGGGTATATAAAATTATCAACATGCTCAAATTTTTCATACAAAAAATATTTTTAACTCTTTGTCGCTCCTGAACTCATCTTATCACTATGCCAGTCTCCATGTTTGAAAATGTTTTTAATTTCATTCTGTTGAAGTACGGTGATACAGCACATACGGTGAAGGAAACCTGGACTTGACAGTCTGAAATCACCAACCTGCAGTGAGCAAGCGTGGTGATTAATGCTCATGCATTCTCCAAGTGAGAAGAGGCCCTTGCCCAGTAGTGGAACAGTTACGGGCTGGATTTTTATCATTATCTGTAAACGTACCTATTCAAGATAAAAATAAAATTGATCTTGCTTACCACAAGGAATCGTGAGGGAAGAGCATTTTCTTTTAAAACGGGCCGTGATAAATTAGGAATATAATCCTCTGGCATGAAATGTTTGCTGCATATTTTGGGTCACTTTTCTGTTACCACCAAGTATAATGCTTAACCACTTTTCACGCAATGTATCATTTTTTGGTAATCTGAAATATGAAAAAAATATTTATCCTGTTATAATTCGTGTTTCAAAGTTTACGATACTTGTCCCGTATACTTGGTACCTAAATTTATGTCACCCGAAATTTCGTCGATCGTAAGATTCATCAAAATGGCCGTTTGTGTTGCAACCAACATAGTACATAATAATTCCATGGTTGCAACGTTTTTATTTTTATTACTACTACGATTGCCGCCTTCAACACGAAAACAAGTGAATTATTGACGTACTAATTTTCTAAATGCTTGAAATTTTAATCGGAGGATAGGAGGTGACTAATTCGATAGTATAACCATTTTTCAGATTTCTTTTATAAACGTACCAAATTTGAAGTATAATGTTAAATGTGAAATAGCAACACAAAGACCACTGTTAGAAAGGGACACCGCGGTATGTTGTGGATGTCTCACTCGGATTCATTTTTATACTGCGTGCGTAGTGGTCCTTATGACCGTGAAATAAGGATTAAATTTGATTAAAAATAAGTTACATAAGTTTGTAGTACGCATTCCAGTTGTACGTAGTACTTATTAGTTCCATGGCTAAGTCAAAAACCTCAACAAATTAGGGACTAGTATACGTATATATAATGTACTCTGTGCTAGTATATGTCTCGGGTATATATAGTGTACTGTGTAGTATCTATGAGTATATGAGTCTCTGATATGAGTGATCTGCAAAGAATATACTCTCTACCTGTGATCCATAGAGTAGTATGGTATATGCTGTGATCTGTGTCACAAAATGGCTTCATCTTGTCTCTGGGCTTCATAATTCATCCTCTGAGTCTGTTCTAATGAATTTCTTTAATTTTATTATAGTTTGTACTATGATTTTATGCTGTTGAATTGGCTTTTTGAAGATCTAACCAATGATCTTTTGTAATTATTTACGATCTCGATTCGTTTATAGAGAGTAACGAGGAGGAGTGTGCTTTTAGCTTGAACCGATGGCGTTAATTGTGCAAGCTGTCGCGGTATCTCGAATCGATACGAGCGTATGAAGACAATCCTACTAGATCCTGATCGTACTGTACCAAAACCTAGGATTTATTTATTGATATATTTCGGCACGCAGTGAAGGTCAGTACCTTATAATTGTTATTTTATACTTACTATGCAAGGAACTTGAAATACATTCCGCCGAAATTTTGATTTGGATAAACTTACACCTTTATTGCTTTGATATTATACTGTGCGTTGTTAGAGCCCCGTATTCTTAGTTTCCGAGCTCTGGATGTAAATGCGAGGTTGTCTATTAATTATTATACTGTCTATAAAGTGAGTGATGTAACCTAAGTTTTCAGTTAGTATGGGTAAGTAGCAATTTCTTTGTTATATATTATGTTAATAGTTAAATTAACTCTAGTACTCTGCCATTATGTGTATGAAAGATAATTAAGAAATTGCAATTTTGAAGATTAAGATATTAAATATATCAGTAGAATTTAAAAAAGTACATATCGATTCATATTCCATCTTCCTATTACCATATTCAAAAGTTTTGATAGCGATCTGCCAGTTGGGTTAGTAATTCAAAATCTATATTTCACATTGGCAATCTGTGGGTCTTATGATTTTAGACTCTTCAGATTAAGCTGAGAAGAGCCAGCTTGAAACTTGGTAGTTACTCTTTAAAATAAAAAATGTTACAATATGTAACTATATCAAAGAAGTGCTAAGAAAGCTATATCATTTCTAATGAGAGTTCCTGGTAGAAGTGCAAGAAAAACATGAGAGGTTTATTAGTTCTTATAATATAATAACTCTTAGTAAGTCTTCTTAACATAATGGGTGTGTGATCAAAATATGAAACAACTGAACCTACAGTAGTTAGTAGTTATTCATCAAAAATAGCATAATAAAATACTCTCCTTGAATAGGGATGATGACGACTCAATCAAATCAGCAACTCTTTATCAAAATAAAAACGCTCTTCTAGTATGGAAGTTGTATGAAATTCACAATAGTGGCGTCATCAAATTTCAACACAACGCTTTTTTTCTTTAATCTATATTTTAAAATGGTTATCAAACTTAAAACTAACTGAGGATGTAAATTTTAGGTCTTTTAGAAGACCCTCTATTTAATAATCAGTTAGAAATAATTTATTTTTTGATATAGGCATCATCCCTAATATAAAACAATAATTGCCTAGGTGATATTGATGACAATCTTCAAAATTTCTGGAGCTCCATCTAAGAGGCCATATACCTGAATTATTGAATATAGGCACAGGCCTGAGGCTATAATATGGATCAAACTACCCAGTTTTATAAATGGATTTAACAGATACTTGATTTCTAGCTGATGTTGGTTTATAAATAAGGGGCCCTATTTTCATAAAATGTCTTGATGGTATACTCAAATATTTTATAGCAATAAAATATATAAAGATATATTCTATTACAATAAAATATTTACCTTAACCTGCCTGGATTTTGTAGCATTTATCAAGACTTATGTTCATTAATCATATCCAGTTAAAGTTTATAAAAATTGATCTCTAATTTTCAACATACATCAGGACTGTGTAAGTATCTCTTTATGTATATTATAAATATTATACTGCAAAGTTTTAAAATAGAAATACTAAGTAGTTCTATCGATTTGTCTTACAGTTGCTGCTGAAGATAAGAAGATAGTGAAAAATATAATATTTGTGATAGTAGTTTATGAACATTCTATGCTCATAAACTATCAAGTGTTAGTGCATCAATATGGATCTCCCTGACTGCCCCCCTGGGGCTGAGGGGTATGAAGATACTGTAACTGAAGTGCCAAAACAAAAACCGGAAATGGAAGATACACCTACATGCACTAAGGTAAGCGTTCATTTTATTTGTATGTATTTAGTTGAGTATCCCTAAGATTATTATAAATTTTAAATCTTAAATAATAATAAAACAGACCTCTGTAAACTATGGTTTTGAACATTTATAACTTTCAGGCAACTATTCAATATTAGTAATAAAAATAAAAATACACCCAGGTTTTAGAAAAGTACCACAAATATACTATAAAATTTAGTGGATAGGATAAACTGCTTCAGAGAATCAACAATAAGAGGATACAGTAGCGTGTTGTATATTTTTAAGATGCACGTCTGGAAGTTAATGCTATGGAGATTAATAAATGTGTACATACAGTTGGTGTGATAAGAATTGGAATTCTATATTCCAGTTATATACCATAACTACCTTTAGATTATAAATTCCATTTTTACCTTGGAATTGTATAAACCAGTTAAACTATATTTATAAAAATAAAACCGACTTTTAGAGATGATATTGTGCAAATATCTGGATGGCCTAGCTTTGCTCTGTATTTTTTTGGAAACTCGTGTTTTTTATATTTAAATAATAAATTATATTTTATTTTTTTAAATAAAAGCTGTTCAAAGCTGAAGCTGGATCAACTTCTTAGACATCTACTAATGTGTTTGTCCATTAACGGGGGAATAGATTACACATCATTTAAATTGGTCTTTATCTGTCGTAAATTATTACTAATATTAGCAAATGAGATTGACATCATATTTTTTTTGAGTTTGAGTGGTTTGGGGTTTGAGTGGATAGAGACCACATCGTATGGTAAGCATTCAATTAGTACTGTAGGACTATGTTCCCAGTTCGCCGTTGCCACTATTACCGCTCTTTGTTTTATTTACCTGCTCAAAACATTACAATCTAATCTAAACCAGAAAATGGCTAAGTGTATGAATTTTTAGTAGAAACTAGCTGATGCCCACGACTTTGTCAGCTTTGAATAAGTTTTTTTAAATTCCCACGGGATCTTCTTAATTTTTATTATAAACTATACCCATACAGAAAATCACGTCGATCCCTTGCTCTATTGCGGCGTGAAGGACAAAAAAGAACCAACAAACAAACACAATTTCGCATTTATATTATTAGTATGATAGTGAAGATAAATACATCAACAGTTGAAGTAGAGCTGTGGTGATGGATCATTAAATCTCCTATCTCTCCTATGTCGATCACTTTGATCAAAACTCCGTTTCATAAATTCGGCTTCAGACTAGAAAACTAGTAACGTCTAGATTGGCTTGAAAGTTCATTAGGCAAAAGCTGAAGTTTTGGCTTCCAAGGCTTGCCTAGGCCACGTGAATTAATGTTTTTTATGCCCATGGGAACCCTTTCATGTGTTAATTCAGGGTGTAAGCTGTCTCCATTCCAAATATCATCCCAATCAATTTAGTTATGACGTGAAGGAGAAACAAACATCAAAAAATTCAAACTTACAAAATATATAAAAACATCCAAACTTTCACATTTATAGTATTAAGAGATGTTAAATTACCACGTAAGAAATAATGATCCAAATTATTGACCTTGTCAACAATTTTGCATTAAGCCTATTACCAAAATATTGAATAATACTTGTCTAAACTAATATTATAAAGAGGAAAGATTTTTTTGTTTGTTTGTAATAGATAAACTCAAAAACTACTCAACCGATTTTAAAAATTCTTTCACCAATAGAAAGCTACATTATCAGCGAGTAACATAGGCTATATTTTATTTAAAAAAAAAAATAGAGATCCTTACGAAAATTGCAATAATGTGTACTAAGTCGGAAAAAATCGTCTCTTCTGAGAGCTTACGTGGCGTGCGCTGCGTAAAGTTACACGAAAGCAATGTATGGTCGAATTGTTGCTCTCAAAAAGATTTTTAAAAAAGTCCGCGAGGGTATATGTATCTATCTTTAAAGGTTGACTCACAATAACAATTTTTATGATTTTCAAATTTGGTCTAAGCCCACGGAATAGATAAAGTGTATTTATTTTTTCTATGTCTAAACCAAAGCTTTACTTGCGAAGGTGTTTTTCTTTTTACCGACATAGTAATAATCCTTATCAGATTATATATTGCTGGCGGTGGGAGGTGTTTTGAGTGTATTAAAACCTGCCCACTATATTGAGTGTCTATATGTATTGAGTATAGACTATTAGGATTATTAGTGCTACCCGTGCGAAGCCGGGGCGGATCGCTAGTATTCTATATGTGTCTATAGCACGATGTCACAAACTTTTTAATATTTTATTTTATAAAAAAAAACCCATAGATTTACTTTTTCTTAACCAAATAAAATTTCCTCCTCCTTGCGTCGTATTCCCCATTACTGAGGGTCGTGACCCTTTCCACCGGTAATTCTTCTATGGAAGATGAAATAAAGTATACTGGGGCTGTATTTCAATTATTTTATATATAAAAGACTATGCTTTTTGGCTTGTTATGTACTGACACTGCAGTAGAATATGATTTTGTTGGACCTACATGATAAAATTAGATATTCGACAAGAAATTTGTGGCGGCAAGTGAAGCAATTTTGTACTGTTATTAGTAATACCTACTTGAGTGTACTGTTTAATAAGTTCTCTCTATCTCTCTCATTACTGAGGGTCGTGAGCCCATTACATTAATTACATAATGGTAGGAGTTTTCTTGGGATAATAATGCAGTGGGTTCCCAACTTCCCACGTCTTTCCGCATACGACTCAACTAAGAGTATTTGCTCTTAGGTTTGTTACGATTATTATTAGATATTAGTGATGATAACCGGGACCGACGCGGGCTTAACGTGCTCTCCGAGGCACGGAGGGACCGAAAAGCCCAAATTTGAACATCCAAAATCAGTATTACGTAGAAAAGTAATTCTTAAGAGGTAAAATAGTACTCGTATTTTTAATTAACCCTGTATTCTAAGAATCGAAAAGACACGTAAATCATTTGAATTTCTGTACGTATGAGTGATGAGCGATAGCGAAGGCTCTCTTTGATCGCATCACCAAACATTTCTTCTGTTCAATCTATGAGCTCTTTTGTCTTTCACGATGTTCTTTCACAAACGTGGATGTAAACCCTGCCACTGACTGATCTTATAGTATAGGATCCCCGTATAGAACGACCTTCACCGAGGTGTTTAATGGATTAAAAGTATTTTAGACTATTATCCACGCACTGACTTGCGCGTGCACGTCGGTTATTATGTACCTACTATGTGTATTAAAGTGTATAGCCCAATGCTAAAAGGATAATAAAAATAGGTCTATCTCTTTTCCTCTTATAATTACAGTCTCTCGAGAGTAAAGGATAGAGTGCTAATTGTCACCCTAATAGCATATGGGTATGATAGTAGTAGGCATAAGTTGGGGACTATTTTGCGCGTGTCGTATGGCGTATTCGTTAAAACAAGCAAGCTTTTCAAGACCAATTGCGTTTAAGACCATGTACATAATTCGATGATAGACTCAATCTTTTTGGTGGCTTAGAAGTGAGCTGCAAGCCTGGTCTATGCACGTACAATACGGAAATACAGACATGAAAAAATAGCAGTTTAATAAATGCGACGCGATTTGTGCGTTGTCCTTAAACACCAAATAGATTGCATCTAAGTGTTACCGGAAGGTACAATGAAATTAGACTAAATAACAATATTTTGGTATGAAATAAAAAAATGTGTTCGAGCATTGTGTTCGATGTTTTCGGCCACGTCTTTATCACATTTAAATTACCTAATTACTGGTGAGTAGTATTTAATACAAAGGAAACACAATTTAAGTACCTTTTTTAATTAAATAAACGGAGTATCTTTTAATCATAGTTTTATTTGTTTCCCTTAAGGCGGTTTTTATTAACATTGACGGTGTCAGTTGAGTGACTCAATGAGTTTTTGGGGTATATTTCAAGATTAAAGGCTTGGTTTAATAGATTTTTAAAGATTGTGTTTATTGGTTTGTAGGCAGAACAAGAGTTCCAGCAACATCTGAACAGTTTGAAGATAAAAATTGAGGATGGAAGCTTCCGTTGCATGGTGGAGCGTCGAGGACGAGACATATCCGGCAAGTGGATATACCTGTGCTACCCCTGCGCGGCCATGTGCAGCGGAGAGAGCATCTTGCAGGTAAACATATCACGGATATTTTAATAGAATAGTTCTGGAAACATCTCGTTGGACCAATTTTGAATTTCTGAACTAAAAAGGAACTTTTATTTTCCCCAGGATGTTATCTATCGGCTATCTCTATACCAAATTTCGTCAAAATCGAACGAAAGTCGACAGACACACTTTCGCATTTATAATATTAGTAAGGATTTTAATAATATTGACCTATAAACCAAAATTATCAGATATAAAATATTATCATCAGATATTGGAGCGGGATATAAACTTAAAAGATCTGAGTTTTCTTTAATTATTATTTCTACAAATTTTTCAGACTCATATATCTGGGAAGAAGCACAAAAATAAACTATCCATGAGGACTATTTGGCCTAATAAGATTTTCGAGGAGCATCCTTATATAATGAGTGAGAAAGGAACCAATAAAGCTGAAGGTAAGTTGTATAAGTTGACTTTCAGTTATTTACCCTGAAAACTTACCTTTTTGTAAACAAAATCTTCCTTCTAGATTTAGCCAATGAGATGATATTATATACCTATCTCCAGAACGAATTTCGTCAAAATTGTTAAAGCGGATAAGCCGTGAAGTTATTGACATATTTTCGCATTATATTAATATAGACGTTTTTCATTATTTTAGTAGACGAACTTATCAAAAATTTGATTATTTAGTAGACCCGAAAGAGACTAAGAACGTGCTGCAGAAGATGGCCAAAGAGGTGGAGAACTTCCAGAAGCCTCGCTCGGAGCTGGACCTCAAGTTCGGCAAATACTCCGGCGTCCGCTGCCACATCCAGGACACTCTTGACGGCGTCAAGTGAGTTTGTACTTATAAACTACTAGCTGATGGCCGCGACTTCGTCCGCGTGGAATAAGTTTTTTAATTCCACGGGAACTCCTTCATTTTCCGGGATAAAAGTAGCCTATGTCACTCTCCCGGTCCTCAACATGCAAAAATCGTATGAAATTCTAAATTGTGACGTCATCAAAGTTCGACGCACTTTTTGACTTTAATCTATAGTTTAAAATAGTAAATCAACATAAAACTGACAGGGGACGTGGATATTACGTCTTTTATGAGATCCTCTTTAATTTATATTATAATAAACACTAAAAATATTTTTTTTTGTCTAGTACCTAGTCAAATACCATCTTGTCCATTATCCTTTATTCATTATACTTCCATTTATTTGTACAGATTTTTTATAAAATTATTTCTAAACACGTTTTACATAAATATATAAAAGTACTATACAAAAAACATTTAAAAATAATCCTATAAAACTTCCACCCACTACGGGGCCTTAAAGACCCAAGCAGCCAGTGGTCAGGGCTGCAGAGAGAGGAACTTCCTCACAATTCGTGCTGTCTCAAGGATAACCGCCTTCTGTATCCGACCCTTAATCCAACAACCAAGCGAAAGCTTCTTGAGGTGTTGATCGAAACTTCGCAATAAGAGCGTTAACTGATAAAACTATCGGTACAACAATCGTTGAGTCAACACTCCACATGGCGGTAATCTCGTGAGCAAGGTCCAAGTATAACGATACTTTTTCCTTTTCTGCTTTCACCAAGTTATCATCATGTGGAATAGTAACATCAACAAATATAGCTCGGCGCGCTGAGAGTTCGACTAACACTATGTCAGGTCTATTGGCAACAATAAACCTATCAGTGATAACCGACCGATCCCAGTAGAGCAAGACACTACTATTCTCGAGAACTGACACTGGGTCATACCTATAGTATGGTACCTCAATCTCAACAAGAACATACTGGAGAGCCAGTTGTTGTTGGATTATTTTGACTACCTGATAATGTCTGTGCAAGTACTCTCTTGTCCTGTACATGATTAGAACAACCGGAGACAATATGTCTGAGGGACTCCCCAGGAAGATGACACGCAAGAAATGTCATGTCTCCGATGGTTATTCGTCTTGATAACTTCATCCATAATTGCACACACAAAACCTTCGGTTTCCCCAAAGAGGTCACCAAACTGTAACCAAAGTAAAGTAAAGTGTATTAGGTTAGGGCCTTGTAGAATCTACCATGCTCTCCCATACCGCCATGCGATCTGAAGCACTAAGTACTATGGGTTTGTGCCAATTCTCTTTGCCTTAGGAAAGCAGGGTGAAACCCTTATCAACTGCAACCACATCCCTATGTATACCCACGTTCACCTTGAGAAAATAATCTCTGAGTTTGCAGATCTCACGATTATGGAGGTTCTTGATATTCAGAAAACCACGTCCTCCATACTTGCGTGGGATCTACAATCTTATAACAGATGAGCGCGGATGATGCATACTGTATGTGGTCAACAGTTTTCGAACCTTTCGATCCAGGGTATCCAGTTCAGTTTGAGTCCACTTTAGGATGCCAAAGGTGTATGTGAGTAAAGGCATGACCCAACTATTAAAGGCACGCACCTTATTACCACCTGATAAAAGACTTAAGGACTTTTTTCAGTAGGGAAAAGAAACGCTCCTCAACTAGTTGTTTCATAGTCCTTGTCTCAATACCAAGCGCCTCTGACATCCCAAGGTATTTATATGTTTCACCCTCACAGAGAGATCTGAGAATCAAAGTATCTGAAAGAACTAGATTTTCAGAGGTCACAACCCTCGCTCTATATTGATAACCGCACACTTGTCAACACCAAATCCCATCCCAACGTCATTGCTAACGTTTTGAGTTATGTTTAGCAACTTCACGAGGTCTGGTCATTATTTTGTGCAGGGCCCCACTACTTGGCGTGGAGTATCTCATCGAGCACCCGCCGGAGCAGGCGCACTACGAGCCGTCCTACATCTGCGTGCTGTGCATCAAGCAGGGCCACCCGCGCACCATCGTCAACCACCTTACCTGCTTCTGGCACCGATATAACTACCTCGTAAGTGCACACACAACACTAGCTCTCTCATAGACGCTGGATATAGACGAGAGGCGACAGGCGCGGGCGAGGCGCAGTCACGGCGCGGGCTCGTCTCGGCTTCTGTCATATTTTATACAAAATGTCTGCAAACACAGGGATGCAATGTACACAGGTGGCGAGGCGCGGACGCCGCTTTCATCCTTCCAAGGCCGTTCCAACGTTGACATAGGGAAACCTCATGCAGCTTTCCTCACGACGTTTCTTCGTTCGATTGTGAAATCTGTCAATCCACGCTTGGGCAGTACAGGGACAATGTCCATAACCTTATCAACTGAGAGGATACTTTTGCTCAGTAGGGTTTCGGTGATGAGTTGAAATGATGGAAAAAAGATGATGGATGTATTGTTAGTATCCTTTGCTATAGCTGTCCTACTAAAAATGCCTGATGAAATAACATCGTATGTCCTATTGCAGTTGCGTCACTACAGCAAGGCCTGTTCAGTGCTGACGCCGTATCGGGCACAGAACCAGTACCGAGAGGGCGTGGCCGTTATCATGAACCGTCTTGCGCAGCGCATACAGGACAAGTACGGCAGGCTCAAGCCCGTCAACATCGACAAGGAAGAGTATGATAAGGAGAAGTAAGTTCTTTATAAGCTTCTGTATATACCTATATCACTATATAGACTAAGAGATAGCTGCACTTTTGGTAACTATCGCCAGGAAGGCTGATTCATTTTGCTGAATTTTTCTGTTACAGATTGTATTTACGATTTAAGGCGCACGTGCATAGGTCGACTTTCATACATTTTTCTTTTCGATTATTCTTGAAATATATACATTTTTGTGTTTTTTTAATTTGTTTTATCATTTCTTTAGGGCTTTTTATGGTCGCAATTTTCATGTCAGACAAATATTTACATTATTTATAATATAAAAACGGCATTCAAAAAGTGTCAGATTTACGCATGTGTGAGTTGTGAAGTTTACATTCGTCTTGATAGATGTCGCCCGTGTCGCCTAAATAATGCGTCAAAAAAATATATTTGATCGCCATCTATCATTATACTGTAAAACTAGTTCGCTGTTACATGCTATAAACTTTTATAGGATAGGGGAAGGTTCATATCTAAGTACGCGGATTGTTGATAAATTATTCTCGTAGTAGATCCCGCTATACCACGACCTTCACCGATCTGTATAATAGATGAAACCTACTTTTTATTTTTAACCGACTTCCAAAAAAGGAGGAGGTTCAATTCGGCGCGTATGTTTTTTTTAAATGTATGTCGGTGCATATCTCCGTTGTTTCTAAACCGATTTGAAAAATTTTTTTTCACTGGTTAGTGGAAGCTCCGATGTGGTCCCATAAAAAATTCTGACTCCAAATCCTCAATCCTGATGCTGTAGGTGTACCGTACTACATGAAATCCTCAAAACTAGGCATTTAGGAAATTTTGATGGTAAATTAATATAGTAGGTATCAAGTCACGTGTATAAAATACAACTCTGAGTCCCAACTCCTCAACCCTGATGCTGTAGGGTACAGAACTCCTTAAAAATAGCAATTTAGGATTTTTTTATGATGAATTCTTATTTTAGGTGTCAAGCAACGCCTTCATACTTAAACCCAAGTGCCAACTCCTCAACCCTGATGCTGCAGGGAACAGAACTCCTTAAACATAGTGATTTAGGATTTTTAATGGTGAATTCAGATTGTAGGTGTCAAGCAACGACTTCATACTTAAAACCAAGTCTTAACTCCTCAACTCTAACGCTGCAGGGTACTGCACTCCTAAGCCGTGGGGATTTAGAGTACACTAAAAAGTTAAAAATAAAAATTCTTTTCAAAAAGCCGACTTCCAAAGCCATTGTAAAGTATAAAATAATTTTGATTTCTACAGTGGCTTTGGAAGTCGGTTTTTTGGAAACAACTTTTATTATTTAATAATAGATAAATACGCCTAAATTAGTTTGCCTATCAAAATCCGGTCCAGGCTATTTTTAAATAAATTAATTTTAATTTTTTTTTTTGACAAGTTTATTGTAGCCAATGCTATACCATCGCGTTTGTTATCAAATTAACCTATTTTAGGCGTGTTTATCTATTATTAAATAAAAAGTAGGTTTCATCTATAAAACAGATCGGCGAAGGTCGTGGTATATCGGGATCGAAACTATTTAATCGTATCCAGGCATAAAAAGAACGCTTATTTCGCCTACAAGTTCGTCGCTCGTTTAGCACCACCCAGGCACAGTATTGGTATCTATATACCAATACTGTGACCCAGGGGACACGTGCAGGGAGGTACTTAGGTAGAAAGTAGTTCCTGCGGACGTTAGCGACGGGGCTTCCCCCAATTGTGGATTGTGTGTTGCGATATACCTACCTACTTGGATTTGTTGAGATCAAAATGAACCAAATAAACAAGGCAACCTATAGGAAACGTAAATATTCCAATGCGTCGAATAAATCTAGGAAAAGAGTAAAAGATCATTGTAAGTTTAATCAACATCGGTTCAGAGTTTAAAAGATAACTTTGTAACTACCTAGCTGATGCCCGCGACTTCGTTCACGTGGAGTTTTTGAAATCCCTCGGGAACTCTTTGATTTCCTGGGATAAAAAGTAGCCTACCTAGGTACCTATGTAACTCCAGGTCCTCTATTATTCCCATGCAAAAAATAACCTCGATCCGTAGCTCTGTTGCGGCTTGATTGAAGGACAAACCAAGAAACAAACACACTTTGGCATTTATAATATTAGTACCTATGAAGTATGATTATAATTTTTATACATACAAGCTTTTGCAAGCGGCTTCGCCCGTGTGGATAAAATGTAGCCTAGGTATGTTCTAAGTCAGGCTATAAGCTATCTCCATTCCAAATTTCAGCCAAATCGGTTCAGTAGTTTTTGCGTGAAAGAGTAACAAACAAACTTACTTTCCCCCATAGGTATAATATTAAAAGTATGATAGGTAGGTATACCTACCTACTTACCTATAGATGAAATGTCTACTGTGTTTATAGCCTTCATGTTTTTAGGTATTTACCTACCTACCGTTTTTCCGCGGCTTTATACCTACCTAGGTTTAAATTGAAACTTTTTATTGATACCTAGGAGGTATAGGTAATTGAAATCATATCATACTTCATACAAGGACCTTGGTCTAAAGGTCCTTGTCTTCATAATATCATCATACTAATATTATAAATGCGAAAGTCAGTTTGTTTGTTGGTTTGTCCTTCAATCACGCTGCTGCAACGGAGCAACGGATCGACGTGATTTTTGGCATGGGTACAGTTGAGGACCTGGAGAGTGACATAGGCTACTTTTTATCCCGGAGAATTGAGGAGTTTTAGCGGGAATCCAAAAAACTTATTCCACGCGGACGAAGTCGCGGGCATCGGCTAGTATAACATAAATTTGCAATTATGGCTCAATTTCAAATTAAAGTTTTATTCGTTAGTACTAACTACTAACTAGGTAGCCTACTAATCGACTCGAATTAGGTAGTGGAGCATTATTCAAGTTAGTTACTGATTTTGATAATTCGAATTGAATTCAAAAACGCGGCCTCTATAGTCCGGGAGGCAGCGGCACTAATTTCCGTTCATTTCCTCCTGTTTTTATTTTTTGAGTATCTGCATGAGTGATGAGATAAGTACCTATGCAATATGTACCTACCGTACCTATCTCTAATTGACCGAGCGAAGCGATTTCAGATCAGCGGTTCAGATTTGGCTGAGTTATGGAGTATAATTAAATAAATGAAAAAAAATTAAAAAGATTATGGAGAAAAAAAAATTTTTTTTCAATATACTGAATTGGACCCGTTACAGTTTTATTATAAGTACCTACCTATTTATATTTTAATATAAATCGTTCAACTTCGGTATAGGCATAACATTCACATCAATAAGTACATTATCATTTTTACTTGTATTTGTCATAATCTGTTGTGTGCCTAATAAATAAAATCAGATAAAAAAACATTTCGTTTCCTCTTGGTCTATAATATCGCGGTGATAATAATTTCTTATTTCGCTCTTGCGCGTGGCTTGCAACAGTACGCCTCATCAGTAGGGTTGCCACTTGCCACCCGTACTCGGTACTACCCAATTATTAATTTATTATTACATCTCTCGAAAATTTAAATATAAGCCGGCACTCTGTCCGAAATGACAGTTATTGCATTAATGAGTACTTAAACGGGGGGAAATCACGCAAACAAGCAAACAGAAGAAAAAAAAAGAATTAAAGCGAAGTATGTGTATCACTTCAACGGGGGACCTGACCAGGAATCTTACAGATGTTTGTTACTTAATCACGTCACTACCGATTTGGCTGCCACGGGATTCGTAAAAAACCTACTTAATTATATAATTTTCCAGAACTAGTATATTTTCACAACTTTTGAACAAATAAAAACTATTTTTAACCGACTTCCAAAAGACAATTCGACACGCATAATATATTTCGTGTGTTATATTATTGGAACTGCAAAATCATACTTCATATCATACTAATATTATAATTAATGCGAAAGTGTTTTTTTTTGTTGGTTTGTCCTTCAATCACGCCGCAACGGAGCAACGGATCGATGTTATTTTTGGCATAGGTATAGTTAGTTGAGGACCTGGAGAGTGACATGGGCTACTTTTTATCCCGGAAAATTAAGGAGTTCCCGCGGGAATAACTAAAACTCAAACCACGCGGACGAAGTCGCAGGCATCAGCTAGTATTCACATAAACGACAATCTATTAGGGCTTCCAAACATAATATGTATATGTAAGTCTGTATGTCATGTATGTTTGTCCATGCATTTATTCGAAAATATGCGACTAATCTTTTTTTACTGGCTTACATTTACTTCAACTTAGGGAACAGTGCAAGTTTCATTAAAATCGTTTCAATAGTTTTCAAGAATTGGCCAATTGTTCGTTTTCTGTAGGTAGGTATATTGAAATTTGAAGTAGCTTGTTTCCAAAAAAGTTGGCAACCCTAGCCACATTATTGTACCTAAGTTGTCACCCGTCCGCAGCAAAGACACCCTACCGGCAAAGCCGTGCCGCCAAGCGATTAGCGTTCCGGTACGATGCCATGTAGAAATCAAAGGGGTATAAAGTATGGGTTTAATAAAAACTACCATACCCCTTCTAGGTTAGTCCGCTCCTATCTTAGACTGCATCATCACTTACCGCCATCTCACATGGTGGCACCATCAACCATGTGAGATTGCAGTCAAAGCTGAAAGTTTATCTTGTATCCGAATGAAATAAATAAAAAAACAATACTAAGCAAAACGCAGCAGTTTTTGTTTCAATGCCATCTAGTTAAATTTTATAGTAAACAATTCGTAGTTTATGTTAGAACCACAGAACTTGGATAACAACCATTGTCAGTGTGTGCGTGGGTATTGCGTATATACAGTAATCGATATAACAGATGTTTATAATTTGACTATTTGACTAAATGGCTCTGTTTTAAAGTAAACTAATTATGTGATAAAATAATAGGCATTGATGTACTGTCGCAATTTTAATATTTTTATAATCAGTGCATTGCAACTTTGCGAAAATATCAAAAACCTGTCAAAAGCCCTAACAACGCCATCTAGCGGGAATCTGTCCGGGAGAAGACGTTGTGTTGACCCTTAAGTATTCAAAATAACATATATCACCTTTTAGATCGCCTGTGATAATACTAAAATCGTAAATACAATCTAAAACAGGAAAATTAATAGTAAGGAGATATTTAAATACTACAGAAGAAGCTACAGCAATTAATTTTACGCCTCCATAATATTTATTAGCAATCAACGTGACTAATAATTGCTAATAATTATTTTAAGTTTGTAAGTTTTTCACGTCTTTGAGAGGTGATATCTAGTGAAAGGCCCGATGAATAGCGTCAGCTTTTATACTATTTACATAGGTACTGCGCATACTTTAATACTGTACAAGAATCAGCCTTCCTAGTCATGGTTCATTTTTGGTAACCATAACACGTCTTTGAATGGCCATATCTAGTGAAAGGCCCATCCGCATGCGGGCAGACCTTCACTATCGTCATCAGCGGAGAGCCTAGGACTCACCAAATGCTAAATCCGCCTTTCTAGTGATAGTTACCTAAAGTGTAGCTATCTCCTATAATAATAGGGAAGTGTAACAGTCTTGACTTTGTACCGTGAAGTCTTAGATGTAACAGTCTGATTCAATCTTTATGACGGCAACGTCTCGGAAGTTCGCGCAGAATACAGATAAGTCAGCTGAACCGTCCCGCTGATACTATTCTGCGCGTTATACTGCGCACGATGTTCGATGATGTTAATGAAAATTCATAAAGTTGGAATCGAATTGTACATAATGTTCCGCGTCATGCAAATCATTGAAGGAGAGTTTTTATTCAACTTTCTTGTCGGCCTCCTCTCTACTGTCTTAAATACAATACTCACTCCTGGACTTAAAACTTTCGGAGAGTGAATTCTCCGATTTCGTCAATATGCCAACCCAACCCAGTGTTCCTAGGGTGTCTAAGTTACTTTGGACCCGCTGATTTAACCATCACAGATTTTGTGTGACAAAGAGATACCAAAGTCCAAACATATAGCCATTGCCGACATTTCTAATCCCATTATTATCACAGAAGCAAATATTTTGGAATATGCTTTATTAAAAGCCTTCCGTTTGTTGTAGCTTCAAGCGTTTCTAATTTTGTTCCAGAGATCAGATTCACCAGTGGTTGTTTAGAGGATACCATTTCAGTGAGACACCAGAGTGCACCTTTGAAGAAGTAGTCGACCCTGACTTGATTACATCACTTGGTAACTATAATTTTTATTCCTTTCGATTTCACCAATGTGTACAATTATAAAATCCGTTAGTCCAAGGAATAGAATTTATTGAACTTTATTTTTCGAAACTTGCCTTACAAAGTTGGATAATAATTAATCAAATTTATTATTTTATATTATTATTTTATATTCTTTGAGTATAGAGTTGTTTTTCTTTCATATTATAATGGCGGGTTTTCTTTTCTCCTACAGATTCATCAAAAATTGGAACTAGGTATGTTAAGTGTTGTTATAAATATTTTTCTATATTCATTATTCATTGAGTATTTGAAAGTGAATGTATTCATTTTGCTTTAGGAAAAAACGTGACCCCTCGCCACCAGTTGTCGCGGCGCCTACAAAGCCGACCGGAAACCATTATAGTGTGAGTTTATATTGTCTTGAGGGCTAGCTGAAATCTTACTATATACCCTCTCTTTGCGTCGAATTCATCACTACTGAGGGTCGTGATCCCTTTCCATTAATTACATAATGGTAGTTTACATAGGTAGTTTTCTTGGGATAATAATGCAGTGGGTTCCCACATCCTTCCGCATACGACTAGACTAAGAGTCTTAAACTCTTAGGTTTTTGTAGCGATTATTATCAGAATTTAGTGATAATAACGGACGAAAGCATCAGCTAGTTTTTTAATAATACTAACTTCTTAATGTCCGGCTTGTGGTTTAGGCGCCTAAGCGAGGTCGACCTGGCGACTCGTTGGAAGCGTTGTCGGACGTGAGCGACGAGCCTGACTTCCGCTCTGCGAAGGAGGAAAGGGTTTATAGGTAAATATTTAGGCGAACCTACTTCACTATATGTACTTGGTATTGGGTATTTGACAACTAGTTGTATTTTTTAGTGATTATTAAATAGAGGAAAAGAAAATATTTTTTAGTGATTATACCTGCCAAAAGACGTTATAGCCACGTCTCCTGTTAATTTTATGTTTGACAACTATTTAAATTATCAATTAAAGACAAAAAGTGTGTTGACTTTTGAAGACATCACAATTCAGTATTTCATACAAAATCCATACCACGCGCGCGTTTTTAAGTTTGGAAAAAGTACCTGATTTGACTAGTTGTCAAATACCCAGTTAAATGGTTATTACTGTCCATGGTATGGTTAATGGTTTCATGTCAACCCTGGAATATTTTCGTCAACAATTAACGGCTTAATAAAAAAAATATATATAAAAAATTCTGCTTCTTATTGAGTAAATTTTTTGACGCCGTAAATTTTTGGTAAACATATTCCAGGGTTGACATGAAAAGGACAGGACATGACATGGACAGGACATAACACGAAAAAACCAGTTCAGTCAAGACTCAACCGGTTTTTTCGTGTAGATAGGGTTTGAAAGATGACTTTCATCAATCTTGCAGCTTGCTAGTTCGAGGTTTTTTGGTCTGCAATCATCTCATTCATTAATTTTTTCGTTATTTGGAAAAATTTGTTGATGCAGGTATTATGGTATTCCATCATTAAATTTGATCTATTTTGTATCAATTATAAATTCAGCCTATCAAATATACAATTGAGATGGTAGCAATTCTCTATGGATACAAGTTTACGTTCTTATTGATACGCGTCGCAATAGCGTTAAATTCGACAGTTTGTATGAGAGCTACGCAAACAAACACTCGCACCTCTACTCAGAGAAGACTATTTGATTGGCGCTAACTATACAAAGTACCAACTGCATTGTTCTATAAATTATGGGTTGTAACAGAGGTAAACCGGAGCTGAAGCGTTACGAGCCATACCCTGACAAGCGGCGCGAGAGCCCGTACCGCTCCCGGTACAGCATCCGCAACGCGCCCGGCAAACCTGTCGACGAAAAGGTATGCAATGATCCTTCGATTTAGTCTTATAAAAATGTTAGAGTATTTTCGATCAATTTCAAGTACAATAAATAGAACATAGTTGGAATGGATTTGCATTTGTGCAAATGAAATCAGGTCAAAGCTTTGAATTAAGTATACTAATAAACAATACATTTTCTGCTACAATTGGGATGTTTCCTATGTCACAAATAAGTAATTTTTAAATAGTGCTTTAAAAGCCGTAAAATCAACGTCCTCTGAAGTTTGGTAACCATTTTAAACTATCGATTTAAGTAAAAAAGTGCGTCGAATCTTGATCTCGTCACATGTCAATATTTTATACAAACTCCCTTATACAGAGCGCGCTTTTTGACGTTTATTAAAGTTTAAAAAGTTAGATATCACTACTTGTCAAATACACGAACGTCTGAGTAAATTAGATCGTGACACGGTGTTCGCTTTGTTAAATAACCCAATACAGTTTTCGTTTCGAATGTCTCGCCCGTATATTCGAAAGTGCGAACTAACCGTGTCTTTGTCGTCGCCGCACGATGCACGATGCATGATTTGTACGCGAATACTCGCATATGGTCATATGGAATTTGTCTGGTGGGAGGCTTCGGCCGTGGCTAGTTACCAGTTACCACCCTACCGGCAAAGCCAAACCAAAGGGGTATGGGTT
This sequence comes from Erebia aethiops, assembly GCA_923060345.2. Classification (NCBI taxonomy): domain Eukaryota; kingdom Metazoa; phylum Arthropoda; class Insecta; order Lepidoptera; family Nymphalidae; genus Erebia; species Erebia aethiops. Next base: position 24,925,449 of record OV281084.1, on the reverse strand, counting down.
TAATATATCTGCCACGCCACTAACAGGTTAGCCCGCTACCATCTTAGACTGCATCATCACTTACCATAAGGTGAGATCGCAGTCAAGGGCTAGCTTATAGTGGATTAAAAAATAATAATAATATATTTCTTTCTTAAATTAGTGCGCGCCAGCTATCGCGCTCGCTTATCGACGTGACTGCCGTTACGGATATTGTAGGTACAATGTTTTTAAAGGCGCCGCCGCAACAGCGGCCTCCCAACTACGAGTACAAGCTGAAGCTGGCGGCCGAGCAGCGCGCCTCGGCCGAGGAGCTGGCGCGCAAGGCGCTCGCGTACCACGAGAAGAACCCCGAGAAGCATCCGCTCTACCCCGACGAGTGGAAGAAGTTCTGGAACCGACGATACAAGGAGATACAGGCCGGTGAGTTGAGTGTTGTATGAGGCGCCGCCACAATAGCTACGAGTACAAGCTGAAGACGGTTCGCGGCAGTTCTGTGTTGTAAAAAGCTATGACATGAATCATTCTACAGCTCAGAGATCGCAGCAGATTCCTCGTTTTGCTGTTGACTCCAGCTTATTTCGGACAACTTTACAATTTCATAGAATTATCAAGAGTTTGATTCATAAGTTAGCTGTCTGCTTAATGAGATTTTTGTTTACAGAGGGCAAAGACCCGTCGAAGCACGACTTCAAGCCGGAATGGATCGTGTTCTGGACGGCGCGTATGAAGGAGCTGCACGAGGAGGAGATGCGCTCCACTGTCGGCGAGATCTACCGCCGCCTGCGCGTCACGCCGCCAGAGGTCGCCGAGCGCCTCGACGGCAAGGCCGACGCGAAACGGTACGTTACATCTGTTGTCGCTCCACTGTCGGCGAGATCTACCGCCGCCTGCGCGTCACGCCGCCAGAGGTCGCCGAGCGCCTCGACGACAAGGCCGACGCGAAACGGTACGTTACATCTGTACTGTTAGTCCGAGTTTTAATATTGCATAATATGTTCCAACGCTCGAATACGATCAATCGAAATTGCTATGTTAGAAGTCGAACTAACGGTACAACTGTAGCAGCAATCAATCGTTCAGCAGTACAAATTCAGAATGCCTTGTGTTCTGGACGAGCTACTCGAGCCTTACAGCCTCGTCAATAGGGTCGTAGATAATTGACTCTATGTCAGATGTACTTAATATACTATCTTTTGCTACCCTGATGTAATAAAAGAAACCGGTAATAGTATATTGTGATACAAGGGTGGAAAGTAGGTTATTGCAAACGAGCTGTCATTAATAAGCCCGAGCCGAAGGTGAGGGTTTTTAATGTCACGAGTTTGCAATAACCTTCACACCCGTGTATCACACGACGTTTTTCAATACAGTTGTGGGAAATAGTAATAAACAAATCAAAGAATTACAAGTTTATTTCAACATACATACGTACATAGTAATTAATTCTAAAAATTGAGAGTAAAGCTTGAGCAATTACTAAAATTCAGTGAAATTTGCTGCTGTGCACGGGTTGAAGATCGCTCAAATCGTTTTTTCAGTGGTATTTTTCTCGAAACATGTAGTTTCACTGAATTTTAGTTGCTGTGACGGAGGCGCGGGCGGCGGCAGCTCTTCCCAAGATTTATATATCTTTCTCGAGATATTGGGGGCAAAATTCCATCTTGCGCAGTTTTCGCCTCAGATAAAATATCTGGTGGAGTTAATTCCATTTCATTATTAGTACTAGAACTCATGTTAACAAAAATATTAATCAATTTAACACATAAAAAATAAAAAATTTCAACAAATGGCGCGTATTTACACCTGGACATTTTTTTTTTCAACAAAGCTAGGCTACGAGTTCGTACCTACGCGTATACAGCCTATTCGATTTTTGTCAAATGTTGAAAATAATTAAATTATAACTGGTAATTAAATATAATCAACAACCATTTAAAAGAATTTTGGAAATTCAATGCTAAAACGTACGGATTCATTCATTTTTCCTCGTAAAAAGCCTATCCGATTATATTCTATGTATGAAAACTCCTTGCTACTAAACTTTTTTAATTGACTTGGAAAATTTAAAACTAAACTGCAAAACTAAGTGTCGAGCTTGTAAAAGTAAGTCACGACCTTGTAAAAGTAAGATGCCTATGCGAAAGATTCAATTTTCGAATCATAACTACAGCCTCTGAAAGTGCGCCATGTTTGACAACTGTATTGAAAAATAATTGATATACTTACAGCAAATCCCCTGATCGTCGTCGGTCACCCGAGCGGCACCGGTCAATAGATCGTCGCCGGCGCTCCCCGTCCCCGGCGCTCCGACGACGCTCCCCGCCGAGGAGGAGGAGCCCCAGCCCTCGACGGCCTCCACTGCGGCGGCCCGAGCCCGAGCCTCGGAGAAGATCGCCCGAACGCAGGGATCGCAGGTGAGCCCGCTGTACTACCTACGGATACTGTACAGGATATATTTCGGAGTGTGCTCAATTCGATTCGATCTTCCCCCTGATGTGTACGTTTCCTAGTAAATACATGGCTTGAATATATCGTGCCAGGTCCCCGGAGCGTCGCTCTCCGCCACGCAAAGTCCCGCCGCCGCGCCGCTCGTCTCCGCTACGATTGCTGCGGACTCGGTCGCGCAGCCCGATACCAAGGTACGGCATTATTAAATTTGATTAACACACAAAGTCAAAAGTCAAAGTGAAAGTCAAAGAACGTTTATTCAATTTAGGTAGGTATACTACACATAACAATATATATTTGCCCAAATATACGTTACACTTTACAATACTGCTTCAACTACATAATCAGAAATAGAGGTGTTTCTAGTCGAAGCGGGGTAGTGATAGGTAGGTATTTGCTTTAAATGGGCATAAGAACTGCGATATCTTTGCTGTGGTCGATGCCGGGCATACGAAACCGTGCGTGAGTCAGCTTGCATGCGTATGTGTGTGCGAGTGAAAAGGGGCTAACGTATACATTTCTGCACAGGAGTCACAACCCGAGCCCGCCGGCGCGCAAGCTCGTCCGCAGCCCGCTGTCGCGCCGCGGATCCGCGCCGCGCAACCACAGCCCCGGCCGCGCGCCGCCCGCCCTCGACACTGTGCTCGTCTCCGACGACGAGCTCAAACCGTGAGTCTCACTCATTGCACAGGGGTCACAACCCGAGCCCGCCGGCGCGCAGGCTCGTCCGCAGCCCGCTGTCGCGCCGCGGTTCCGCGCCGCGCAACCACAGCCCCGGCCGCGCGCCGCCCGCCCTCGACACTGTGCTCGTCTCCGACGACGAGCTCAAACCGTGAGTCTCACTCATTGCACAGGGGTCACAACCCGAGCCCGCCGGCGCGCAAGCTCGTCCGCAGCCCGCTGTCGCGCCGCGGTTCCGCGCCGCGCAACCACAGCCCCGGCCGCGCGCCGCCCGCCCTCGACACTGTGCTCGTCTCCGACGACGAGCTCAAACCGTGAGTCTCACTCATTGCACAGGGGTCACAACCCGAGCCCGCCGGCGCGCAAGCTCGTCCGCAGCCCGCTGTCGCGCCGCGGATCCGCGCCGCGCAACCACAGCCCCGGCCGCGCGCCGCCCGCCCTCGACACTGTGCTCGTCTCCGACGACGAGCTCAAACCGTGAGTCTCACTCATTGCACAGGGGTCACAACCCGAGCCCGCCGGCGCGCAAGCTCGTCCGCAGCCCGCTGTCGCGCCGCGGATCCGCGCCGCGCAACCACAGCCCCGGCCGCGCGCCGCCCGCCCTCGACACTGTGCTCGTCTCCGACGACGAGCTCAAACCGTGAGTCTCACTCATTGCACAGGGGTCACAACCCGAGCCCGCCGGCGCGCAAGCTCGTCCGCAGCCCGCTGTCGCGCCGCGGTTCCGCGCCGCGCAACCACAGCCCCGGCCGCGCGCCGCCCGCCCTCGACACTGTGCTCGTCTCCGACGACGAGCTCAAACCGTGAGTCTCACTCATTGCACAGGGGTCACAACCCGAGCCCGCCGGCGCGCAAGCTCGTCCGCAGCCCGCTGTCGCGCCGCGGTTCCGCGCCGCGCAACCACAGCCCCGGCCGCACGCCGCCCGCCCTCGACACTGTGCTCGTCTCCGACGACGAGCTCAAACCGTGAGTCTCACTCATTGCACAGGGGTCACAACCCGAGCCCGCCGGCGCGCAAGCTCGTCCGCAGCCCGCTGTCGCGCCGCGGTTCCGCGCCGCGCAACCACAGCCCCGGCCGCACGCCGCCCGCCCTCGACACTGTGCTCGTCTCCGACGACGAGCTCAAACCGTGAGTCTCACTCATTGCACAGGGGTCACAACCCGAGCCCGCCGGCGCGCAAGCTCGTCCGCAGCCCGCTGTCGCGCCGCGGTTCCGCGCCGCGCAACCACAGCCCCGGCCGCGCGCCGCCCGCCCTCGACACTGTGCTCGTCTCCGACGACGAGCTCAAACCGTGAGTCTCACTCATTGCACAGGGGTCACAACCCGAGCCCGCCGGCGCGCAAGCTCGTCCGCAGCCCGCTGTCGCGCCGCGGTTCCGCGCCGCGCAACCACAGCCCCGGCCGCGCGCCGCCCGCCCTCGACACTGTGCTCGTCTCCGACGACGAGCTCAAACCGTGAGTCTCACTCATTGCACAGGGGTCACAACCCGAGCCCGCCGGCGCGCAAGCTCGTCCGCAGCCCGCTGTCGCGCCGCGGATCTGCGCCGCGCAACCACAGCCCCGGCCGCGCGCCGCCCGCCCTCGACACTGTGCTCGTCTCCGAAGACGAGCTCAAACCGTGAGTCTCACTCATTGCACAGGGGTCACAACCCGAGCCCGCCGGCGCGCAAGCTCGTCCGCAGCCCGCTGTCGCGCCGCGGATCCGCGCCGCGCAACCACAGCCCCGGCCGCGCGCCGCCCGCCCTCGACACTGTGCTCGTCTCCGACGACGAGCTCAAACCGTGAGTCTCACTCATTGCACAGGGGTCACAACCCGAGCCCGCCGGCGCGCAAGCTCGTCCGCAGCCCGCTGTCGCGCCGCGGTTCCGCGCCGCGCAACCACAGCCCCGGCCGCGCGCCGCCCGCCCTCGACACTGTGCTCGTCTCCGACGACGAGCTCAAACCGTGAGTCTCACTCATTGCACAGGGGTCACAACCCGAGCCCGCCGGCGCGCAAGCTCGTCCGCAGCCCGCTGTCGCGCCGCGGTTCCGCGCCGCGCAACCACAGCCCCGGCCGCGCGCCGCCCGCCCTCGACACTGTGCTCGTCTCCGACGACGAGCTCAAACCGTGAGTCTCACTCATTGCACAGGGGTCACAACCCGAGCCCGCCGGCGCGCAAGCTCGTTCGCAGCCCGCTGTCGCGCCGCGGATCCGCGCCGCGCAACCACAGCCCCGGCCGCGCGCCGCCCGCCCTCGACACTGTGCTCGTCTCCGACGACGAGCTCAAACCGTGAGTCTCACTCATTGCACAGGGGTCACAACCCGAGCCCGCCGGCGCGCAAGCTCGTCCGCAGCCCGCTGTCGCGCCGCGGTTCCGCGCCGCGCAACCACAGCCCCGGCCGCGCGCCGCCCGCCCTCGACACTGTGCTCGTCTCCGACGACGAGCTCAAACCGTGAGTCTCACTCATTGCACAGGGGTCACAACCCGAGCCCGCCGGCGCGCAAGCTCGTCCGCAGCCCGCTGTCGTGCCGCGGATCCGCGCCGCGCAACCACAGCCTCGGCCGCGCGGTGCCCGCCCGTACAGTCAAAAACATGACGTAACATAAGATACACCTGTATGTCCTACAATTTAAAAAAAAATGTGAGTTTGAGTTTGATTCATTTTAGTTTAGTTTAGAGATTATGTTGAACAAAATTGGCAACTTTGTCATTGTATGGAATATACCTCCACAGCGATGACGGCCTATCACCATGGAACTCTGATGACTCGATGGGCTCAATCCTCGAGGCGCGCTCGCCGGTCAGGCACCGCTCGCGCACCGGCAGCGTGGCGTCGCGCGCGTCGCGTCGGCACGACAACATGTACGGCAAAATGCAACCGCCCGTCGCGCCGCAGGACTTCGGCTCCGCGGAGAATGTCGTCGCCACCTTGAGACTACTCGTTGCGCTCGAGGATTACTTGGGGAGCTTGGGACCGAAAATTGTCGATCTGCTGGCAGAAGCGCTCAAGATGGAAAAGGTAAGAAAATGTTGTTTCTCGTAATATTCGAAAGAAAACTAAGATAATAATAGACGCTCTTCAATATGCTCTTGAACGAAAATGGAAATGGGCAGGACATAAAGCAAGGTACAAAGACAAAAGGTGGACCTACCTGATATCAAAATGGAGAGGCCCAGTAGGCAAAAGAGAGTGGGAAGATTTTTGTCATCCGCCCATGGATAACAAAAATGGAAGGATGGAGGAGGCTTTACTCGCAGGGGACCACACATAAAAATAAATCAAACCATTTCATAAACACTGTAAAAAAGTTGCTTTTTACAGCTTTATTTTCCACACGGAAATAAAGCTATAATAATAATATATTAATACATTGGCATTTACCCCCTCCAATGTACGGCAAAAAGGAGTCTGGAGCCTGGAGTCCGATTATCACTTTGACCGTTGTCGATCTATTGCCATAGATGCAAACTATTACTCCTGAACAAAGCAGCAGCGTTTCAAGGGAAGGTCGTTAGAAAATTTTAAGAGTCGTTAAAAGTAGATGTCACTTTATAGTCATAATTGGACGTAAAAGTATTACTTAAGCAGAAATACTTTGGCGTTTGAATATCGACACTTAGCTATGTAAACAGTCTAACTTTCTACTTGACGGCTAAAATGACAACGTCACCTCCATGGCAAACTTACGAATCTGCGGTTTTGGTGAAATCAATATTTCCATCAAAAACCATGCCAAATGTTGTGCTGCACGCCGTGGTAGGCTTGTGTATGTCTGTTACTGACAGTTGAATTCTGTAACTGTAAATCATTTCATTTAGATTTTTAAAAAAAGCGCTTGTTGCCTATATTTTTTAAAATATTTAATTGTGTTCTAGGAGGAAGCAAATTCATCGGAAGAGATGCTGGAACAAGAATCCGCAGTGGTTTTAATAGAGACGGCAAAGGAAAAGCTAAAGGGCGCGGTCCAAGCGGGTCTTGTATCGGGCAGTGCGGCCGCCGCCGTCCGCGCGGCCGTAGTGCGCGCCGCGGCGACGCTCCACGAAGCTGACAAGAGGATCAAGAATAAGAAACAGGTAACTAGTGGTTCGCCCCGAACTGAGACCTCGCGTATATTCAATGTACTCTGTGCCTCGCGGTATCCATAAAACTAATAAACTTGAGCGCCATCTATTGAGATTATTGTGAAGTTCTGTTAAAAATACTGAAGCTCATTAAAAATTAAATAATTTCGTTTCCTTATAATATTTGTCTAATTTTAGTATTTGTTGTTCAAGTACAGGATATAATTCAAATAATTGATCAAGATTTAGGCTCAGCCTTTCAGAAAATTGAGAGTTCTGAGGTCAACTTTGGAAGTTAGAAAATCTCCACTTTGAAATCTCCTCATTTCGTCAATTTTAGGGGAAAAAATAAAAAAAAATATATATTTTTGGACTTTATTCCTATACCGCAACCCTATGTAACGCTATAAAAAATATTTTACTTCGCATTCGCTTGTATGAGAGCCCCTCTGAAATAAAGCCATATTCAACTGGAGGCCATCGGTTAACATATTATATTTAAATTTTGAAGTAATTACGTTCAGTAATTCAGAAGTTATAAGGCTCTGACAGACGGAAGGACGGATGGACGGATGGACAAGTGCAAATTCACTCAAGTAGACCGGAGTTATGTATAGTTGAGATAATTCTCCCGTTAAACTCACGCGTTATGTCGGAAAAATGCCCGACTAGTTTCAAACCCATCCGGGGCCCTAATTCATGAGCCTGTTCGCGTCTGACTGCAGTCTTTCCTACATAACACGTGAGTTTAACCGGAGTTGTGTAGTTGAAATGAATATCACTCACGAATCACGATGGTTTAAACGTTAAAATAGGTAATTATGTATCTTCAACATCGTGAGGAAACCCTTATGCCAGAGAATTGTTCACAAGTTCTCGAAGAATGAAGAACTCTCTTATTTTTTCAACCATTCAACCATTCTTGAGATTCTTGTTGGTTCTTCTCGGTAGAAATGGCATTCCGAACTAGTGGTAGATTCACTTGATGATTCAGAAGCACTTTTTAAAGTTTATTTATATAAAAAACATGTGTGTGAAGTCTGTCAATCCGCACTTGGCCAGTGTGTTGAACTATGGATGGACCCTTCTCGTTTTGAGAGGAGGCTAGTGCTGAGTAGAGAGCCAGCAATGAATTGATATGATGAATTATCTTCTTCCTCGGCCCACCACTCAGAGCTCGCATAATATCTTTAGCTCGCGTGTTTACCTCGCATCGCTCGTTTTAACGGGTATGTAAAAACTTCCTTGTACCCCTTTCCACCAGAGCTAAGCCAAGCTAGGGAAATCATGCGTTACTTTTGGTGGATTTGACACTCGTGTGTAGCTTAGCAAATTAGCACGTCTTAGGTTGTCAAGTCAGATTTCTTTTTTCAAACGTCAAAACTTGGCGTCATTGAATTTCGACGCCCTTTTCTACTTTTATCAATAGCTTAAAATGGTTATCAAACGTCAAACTAACAGGAAACGTGGATATTACGTCTTTGGAAAGAGTCTCATTGAATGATCACTAAAAATAATTTATTTTCGACATGGGCAATATCCCAATTCACTTCCATTGTTGGACACAGGTCTTAGGTGCTGGTCCAGCATACAATGAGTATCCTCTGGAACTCCACTGTTAGCCACTATGCACAATATAACCTTCAGTAAATCAAAATTCCAAAGTTCCACACTTATTCCGTTATTTCCGAGTAACTGTTTATGGAACGGTGACTGAAGGTTACTATTACGAGCGTATGGAACTATGGACTTTTCCTGCACTAGGTGGGTTCGTATAAAAACTAGGTACGTACGACTAACTACTTAAGAAAACTGATTTAGTTTAAAAGTTTATCCACCAAGCATGTCACGGAAAGGGAAATTAGTGAATAAAGTACTTTTAATATGTAGGGCTCATCTTAAAATCATGTGGCACGCGATAAGGGACAAAGAACATGTAATTCAATCTGTCTTCCGCGTGTAATGAATAAATATGCATTCCTTTCTTGTGCTACTAAAATGGGTGGTGTCTAGCTTCTTTGTCTTTGTATAAGAATAATTAAAAGTTGCAGGTATATTGCCATTAAAGGCGTGCAAAATTTAAAAAATATAAAATGTGTAATAGTTAATCAATTTAACGTTAAATAAATCGAAATGAGCATTTTAGTTAAACACACAGTCATACACTTTTTTTCAATAATTAACACCTGAAACAAGTTAAATAATTGTGAATAGCATATTTATGAGTTATCTATGGGGATTTAAACATAAATATTCATTAACAGAAAAGAAGCACTTCTCCAAAAGCTATTTGTTTGAGTGCCATTTGCGTTACCCATGATATCAATATAATGAGAGTAAAATATGCTGAGCGATTACTCGAACTGTTGGTACTTGTGCTAAGGAGGCCGCGCTGTTTGCGAAGCTCGCGGTGCGCGCGGTGTTCGCGAAGCGGAAGCGCACGCGGCCGCATAAGCGTACCAGGCGCAAACCCAGAACGCGGGTAAGTAGTTTGTCATCCTTCACATAGGTATGGGAAAAAGACAATACCCGCGACTTCATCCGCGTGAATATGTCACCGTAAAATTGGAAAAACCTTTAGATTATAATCTATCCATCGAGATTGTAAACTGTCGAAAGATTACAATTTATCGCATTATTTTTCGGTAGATTGTAATCTGTTAGGTATTTTAACCCACCACTACAGCCCATTAACGTCCCACTGCTGGGCTCAGGCCTCCACTCTCATAGGAGAGAGGGAATTAGAGCTTAGACCCACCACGCTGCTCCAATGCGGGTTGGCGTTCTTTAACGACTATTATCATGTTAGTGATAATAACCGGGACCGACGGCTTAACGTGCTCTCCGTGGCACGGGGGTGAAACACCGCCAACTTCCAACTCCGGGCTGGCACTGAGAATTTCTTAATTGAAAACCCCAATACCGACAATTTTTACGCCCGACCGGGAATCGAACCCAGGACCTCGTGATCCGCAGTCGACTAAGCTAACCGCTAGACCAACGAGGCAGTCTCGATTTTAACCCGATAGAACCTAAGTGTTTATGTCGAAACTACCAGTTTGTTTATGTCGAACCCTTACCTAACATATATGAAAGAGACAAGAAAACGTAAATACAATGAATATTTCAAAAATTGAAACTCAGAACATTGAACGGTTCACAATCTGTCGACAGTTTACAGTTTACATCTATCGAGATAAAAAGTGTTAGATTACAATCTAACGGTTTTTACAATTTTACGGTGACAAATATATTTTACAATACATTTGTTCGCTCTTACTACACCACTATTAGAAAAGCTATAAAGCAGACTTTCCACACTAGGGCGATAAAAATATTACATCACAGTAACTGTGATGTAATATTTTTATCGCCCTAGTGTGGGCAAATAACTGTTATTTGCCTACAAAGAAGTGCGGTAATGTTCATTTTAGCACTAGTGCAGTAATACAATGGCCGCCATACAAAACCGACGTTACTACGCAACTGTTGCCGGCACAGATGTGAGCGCTCGACTTCTCTCGCTCGCTTGATTCTTAAGTGTAAGAAAATAAAGATGAAATTGTTCAAATTTCACTTCTACGCGCTTGAATCTCAGGTTGTTAGTATGGAAAATCTCAATGTATTGTAAAACGTTGTATATTACGTATGTTGTACCTGTGCGCATTGAAAATTAAAGTCGGCGATTTTTGATATCTCGTACCCTCGTTCAAGTATATTCATGCTGTACTTATAGCGTAAATAACTATTTAAAAACCCGTGTAAACTTTGATTTTCCGAGATGAAAGTAACCAGTCAAAATAGGATAAAAATATTGGCCGTGCAAACGTCGAATACTGACAGAGATTGTCACCTGTATCCTATATTGAATAAACAAATTGAGATTGCGTACTAATTAACGTAACAGATAAGGGGCAAACAAAGATTTTCATTTTCATTTACGAGTATCTAGATGAGATGTGTTCTGAGCGTGGTGGACCAGCCCGAGAGGAGGCTTCGGTAGTGGGCCGGCGATTTTGAACGTTTCCTACGTCGAAAATAAATTAATTGTGATTAGCGATAAATTAGTGATGATTGAATAGAGGATCTAATAAAAGACGTAAAATCCACATCCTAGTTTTAAGTTTGATAGTGTTGCTGATTATTGACTAGTTGTGAAATACCCAATGATGTCACTAACCTAATAATATAGTTGTAATTAACTATATTATTGGGTTAGTGACATAACCTTCTAAATACCTTGGTCAGTAAACATACAGTGTGATTCTCCATAACGTGCACATATTTTTTTCTTTAACACAAAAAAATATCCTGCTAATGCCAACCCTGGTTTACGAATGTACTTCATTTCCACTCTACATCACTCTTTACTTTGTTGGAAGCGCGTGCGATACGATAATACCTACGTTGTGTCTAATGAATTTTTTCATGCTTTTTTTTTTTTTTTTTCCTTTATATCGGCAATCAGTCTTGCGACTATAATCAGATGGGCTGAGCTACATCACTACATCATGGCCCGTCCGTCAATAATCGAGCACATCTTCGCTCGTGGGGCTCGTAGCAACGAGCTAGCAAGGCGATTTGGATGTTTGGCAAGGCGGTCTTGGTGTTTTTTGCAGTACTTGCTGATTTCATCACTGACTGTTGGCAGATCCAGATATTGATGGATTTCATGGTTGCGGGTAAACCAGGGCGCGTTTGTGATTGTCCTCAGTATGTTATTTTGAACCCTTTGGATGCGCATGATGTTGGATTTACTGCAGGTCCCCCACAACTGAATGCCGTAGAGCCAGATGGGTTTCAGCATAGCGCAGTAAATAAGCACTTTGTTGTTCAGCCTTAAGGTCGATTGCCGGCCAAGCAACCAGAGCAGGTTTCGGAATCGAGCATTCATTTCGTCTCTTTTATTATCAATGTGATATTTCCAGGTCAGGCGCCGGTCCAGATGGAAACCTAGGTATTTGACACAATTTGCTGAAGGTAGAATATCGTTTCCTAATCTGACAGGAGGGCAGTCTCCCGGTCTTAATGCAAAGGTGATGTGCTGTGATTTGGATGCACTCGCTTTTATTCGCCATTTAGAAAGCCACAAATGGATAGCATCAAGTTGTTTTTGGAGGCTGGAACTAGCTCGATTGGCATCTTGTTTGCAAGAGAGGAAGGCAGCATCGTCAGCAAATGTTGCTATGGTGACATCAGGGGAATGAGGTACATCACATGTGAAAATATTATAAAGGACTGGACCAAGAACTGAGCCCTGGGGCACCCCTGCGGAGCAAGTGTAGAAGCTGGATCTGGCGTCCCCTTGCCTGACCTGAAATACTCTATTTTCCAGATATGATGCAAGCAGTAAGAACATAGAGTGTGGTAGAAATTTCTTAATTTTGGCCAAGAGTCCTTTGTGCCATACTCTGTCAAAGGCTTGTTGCACATCCAGGAATGCGGCAGAGCAATACTTCTTAGTTTCTAGGCTCTGTCGGATAGTATGGTACACCCTGTGAACTTGTTCGACGGTAGAGTGCTGTTTGCGAAAGCCAAACTGGTAAGCAGGAATAACATCGCTTTCATCCAAGGCATTCTTCAACCTAATAAGGAAAATTTTTTCCCAGATCTTTGACAGAACTGGTGTTAGGCTAATAGGCCGGTAGGAGGTGGTTTCTTCCTGTGGTTTCCCTGGTTTGTGTATCATAATGATTTGGGATACTTTCCAAGTGTCAGGAAAGTGATTTCTTTGTATAATACAGTTGAAAAGGTTAGCCAAAAACACCAGACACTTTCTGGGGAGTTCTTTCAGAACACGGGGAGTAATCAAGTCAAAACCTGGAGCTTTTTTGGAGTCAAGAGAGGCGATTGTTTTAAAAATCTCTTTAGGATAAGTAGGCTTGAGAGGTAGGCACAGCTGATGGTCTTGATCAAGTATCTCTTGTATTTCAGGGTGGTCCGAATCGGGATGGTCGTTTGGTTGGAAAACAGTACTAAGGTGAGCCGCAAAAGCTTCCGCTTTTTCAGTGTCTGTTCGAGCCCAACTTGCACCAGTCCTAATTGGCGGTAAATGAGGTTGCGGTTGGTTCAAGGTTTTCGTGGCTTTCCACAGTGATCTGTCCCCCCGACCTGTAGGTGATAATGCCTCAAGATTTTCCTTGATCGAGTTATGGGATGCATCTGCCAGTATCGCTTTAAGTTCTTTTATGGCACGATTAAGGCTAGTTTTATCGTCAGGGCAGCGTGAGCCCTGCCAGGTGCGCCGAAGACGCCTTTTTTCTTCAATTTTAGCCCTTATGTCAGATGAAAGATAAGTGCCATGTTGTTTAGGGTGAAGATAGGGGGTGTTGATCCATGCTGCGACTTGAATAAGGTTGGTAATATATATCGTAGCATTCTCGATGTCATCAGTATTCTTGAGGGGAACTTTTAGGTTGATGTTGTTGTTTAAGTAGTCTCTAAATGAGTACCAATCAGTCTTATGATTATAAAGATAGTCATTGTTGTCTCTTGTTAATATTACTGAATTGCTCACCTCCAGTATTACTGGGGAATGGTCTGAAGACCCATCCAAACTTGGCTCAATGTTGGTGTAGGGCTGGGGCTTTCAAATAGATGTTTTTTTTATTATTTCATAACAACAAAAAAAAATTTACTTTTGTTTTCATAGCATTACTGCAGGCCGAGTGGGGTTTTTTACGTAATCGATCGCGATAGTGTTAAATTAAATGGAATTTATCGAGCGCCAGCTGTTAAGCGATCGACAACTACATACAAATCGTAGTTAACGTTGTCGCGATCGAATGGGATGAAAATCTCCCACTAAGCACTCTGATGTCAAATCGTTCCGCTGTATATACTATTTGTATGGTTTATTTATTGTGTGAGTGGTGTATACAGCAGGCGGCGGCTCGCGGTGCGGCGCCCAGCGGCAAGCCAGTGCCGGTGGCGGGCGTTGGCGACGTGGACCGCGAGCAGATCGCGCAGCAGATGGCCGCCGCGCTCATCGCGCAGGGCAAGACCGACGTCTCCTCCGAAGAGCTGGCGCAGCTGGTCGACGCTGTGGTGAGTTTGTTTTATACGAGTACCCTCATTTTAGTTGTATGATAACGGTCTTAATTACCACTATCACGTCTTAGGGCGTCTACTTTACGTCTGATTTTTAGGTCCGATAATCGCGCCGACTTTTATCATTGATTGTGTAACCGATTCAACGTTCACCATTCATTTTTCACCGGCTATCGGATCGGCTGGGATGTACCGATTTTGTTTTTGACCGACTTTTTGTAGGACGTGTGCTTTTCAATATTGCGGTCTATATAAAAAATCGAAGAAAAATCTGACGAGGACGGAGCGGAGCGCTTTATACTAGATTTTTGTTTTCAGCCCGTCTGCATATTATCTGAAAATTTTCCTCAAACAAATTCGTGATCACAAAGGCACTGTGCTGGTAAAGCCTGGAATACACATGCTACAAGAAAATCATGCATGTTTGCTACTACGTAGTATGCTCATTTAAAGCATGCTCTCCGAGTGTATACATTTGCTCATTGCTCATGAAGCACTGCAGACCTCAGTAGCATACTTATTACGAGCATACTTCTTTCTAGCACGTCTGAGATACACATGCTCATTATTTGGCATTCAAAATGGAAGTTTCTTTGCGGAATGAATTAAATTCGGTTATATTTTTACTTGCAACACATTTAATAAAGAAAATTAATGAAGAGGAGCAATAGACGAAGGAAAGAATTTGGGTGCGGAACTGGATTAGCCATTATTTGGATGGAGCCATCGTGACAACTGACAACGTTTCAAATCAAGTAGCATGCTCGCATAGAATACGTTCAGACTTGCTTTGGAGTACCCCCCTCTCACCCGCACCTTACACCGTGTGCTAGTAAACACGAAAAAATAGACCTGCTTGCGATTAAGTAGCGTGCTCAGAAGCGTGTTCTTTTCGTATACACATGCTAATTGTATGCTACTAAGTAGCACTAGCTCTTAAACTAGCATGCTTATGTGCTACTACGTAGCATGTGTATTCCACGCTTATATTTCGAACTCAACCTCCAGCTTTAGAAGCTATATCTCGCGCCCGCCTTTTAAGTACTCAAAAGAACGATTATTTTTCCTTCACAGTAAAATTACGGACATTTTAGACATATTTTTGTTGTAATATAGTTTTTGATAGAGAAAAGTGACGAGGAATAATTATGTTGTTTATTTTGGTATAAAGGTTGGCATGGCCGAAGCGAAGAAACGTGAAGCAGAATCGAAAAAGAAAGTAGAGGCACGTGCGGCCAACGACAAATCAACGCGCACGCCGGCCGCTGTGGCCGGCACCGCCTCCGCGCTGCAGATGCTGCAATCCGCTTACGATGACAAGAAGTAAGTTAACAGTTAACCTGCGCCCGCAAACTATGAAGATTATCTAAAGAGCTGTTAAGCTGAGGGATTGGGACCCCACATACTGTGTACTTGGGAACAAGTTGCTCCAATAGCTTAGAGACTACCGTCGCTGAAAGCAGTATTATTTTAATCTTGTTGGCGCTGTTGTTTCAGAATTATGATCCTTATTTTAGCAAGGTACATCATATAAAATGTCAATTTTAAAATAATACTGCTTTAAGCGATGTTATGGTGGTGGGCTTTAAATTAATCAAGTTATGTTTGATGTATTGTTTTGAGTTCGTAAGGTCAACAGATAGTCTAGTCACTAGTCGGTTGGTAATTGACTGTATGGAAATCCTAAAGAAGGACATAAACCTAATAAAAATTTGTGGCATTAGCAACGACTATGTGTCGTTACGGCGTCTACTAATAAATAATTTATTCGCGGGGCTCGGCTCGTGTGGTTTACATGAATGCTCACATTGTAACATGTTACATTGCATTGAAATGATCAAAATCATCGTGTCACAGCTTATCTATTTATTATGCGATAATTTCTAGGAAGCAGCTCTTTACTATTACTCAAACTTTTATTTACCATGGTAACGTGATGGTCATCAGTATCGTTTATCATTTTAAGAATCCGAATTTTATATAATGAAAAAAATTACTTCTGTAAATCACAGTCGCACACATCAATTTTTTGCAGAGTTGAGAAAGAAGTCGACGCACCGGACGCAATGGACGGTCTATCAGACTCGGATTTAGAAACGTTGCTAAAGAATTTCAACGAGCTATCAGCGGAGGAACAGCACAGTTTGATCGCTTACCTGAAGAAGCTGGAAGCGCGCGAGCCTGAACGCGTGGAGAGACTGCGGCAATACGTGAGCGCGGCGGCTAGCAACGCGCCCGAACGTGAAGAGAAGACAGAACCGCAGCAGGCGAGCCTGGAGCCAGTCACTATAGAGAGTGATGATGACGACTATACTGTGGAAGATGTGAGTAATGCCTTAACACTTTTATCTTTTCCTCTAAGAATTTCTTCGAAAGTGAGAAAGATAAACAGGCCTAATGTTATACCTAATGCACTGTTACAGAGACCTAGAGATACAGTTGCATGTGCAAAATTTTATTAATAACTAGACTGATGATGCCCAGTGGCCGCGAAACTGTCCGCGTGGTTTTTGATTCCAGCGGGCACTCGCTAATTTTTTGAGATTAAAAGTAGCCTATGTACTTCCACGAGATGCAACCTGCGTCAAATTTGGTTGAACAGAGAGACCGTGAAAGCTTAGCAGATAGACAGACAGATACACTTTCGCATTTATATATATTATCAATATATTAATAATGGTCTATACCAATATATCAATATTGGTATGGACTTGAGTAAAATTTGGGGGTGCATTATTTTAGATCAAATAATGATTGATTTACAGGTTATGGTAATGTTTTTGTTACAGGTATTCAAATCAGCGACTGAGAAAGTAAAAGAGGATCGTATTCGACAAGAAATGGAAATTGTGAAGAAGTCATTAGAGGAAACAAAAGCTCCAACCCCACCGCCAGACAAACCACCAGCTGCCTCAGAAAATGTGAATGTGCTGAAGAACTCCTCGGCGACGGATCTTTTGGCCCTGGTGCAAGCCGCCTTACAGTCGACGTCTGCACCAACCATACAAAATAAAACTCCTGACGTCGTGACTAGCTCAACACAACCAAGATCCTTTGGAGATCTGCCCGAACCACAGAAGACGGAACAGCCAAAACCACTCATCCAAATCCCACAAACTTTTAACAACCAGACATCCAATCAAAATGTGGCTTTAATTTCACCAAATCAATCAGACTATGGGGGAAGCCAGAACACTCCACATGTACCAGTTTGGGAGCCGAGACAAATCCCAGACGATTACAATAGAGGACCTTTGAATACACAGGGACGTGATACATACAATAACAGTGGATCTCAGGGGCCACAAGACAACTTTAATCAAGGGCCGCGAGGATTCCAAAATAATTACAATCAGACTCAAGACAGTTATAATCAAGGAGCACAAGACAGTTACAATCAAGGAGCACAAGACAGTTACAATCAAGGAGCACAAGACGATGACAATCAAGGGTCTGGGGACAATTACAATCCAGGATCTCAGGAAAATTACAATGAAGGACCTCAGGACAGTTACAATCAAGGACCTCATGTCAACTATAATCAAGAATCACAAGGAAACTACAGTCAAGAATCACAAGGAAACTTCAATCAAGGATTCCGAGGCCAGGATACGTATAATCAGGCATTTAGAGGATCTCAGGATAATTTCAATCAGACAACTAGAGGATCCCAGGATAATTTCAACCAGGGACCTAGAGGACTTCAAGACAAAAGTTTTAATCAGGGGATGCGTGGACCCCAAGATAACTATAATCAAAACCAACGAGGGCCACCAAATCAGGGGCAGCAGAACAGTTTCAATCGGAATCCAGCTCCGCAATCCAACTTTAACAAAGGGCCTCCAAATAATTTTAATCAAGGTCCGAGAGGCCCGCAGAGCAATTTGAATCAACCACCAAGACTGTTAGGTAATTTTAACCAAGGACAAAGTTTTATACCAACAAGAGGAACTAATGACAACTCTTCTAACAATCAGGGTGGAAGAGGAAACTTCAATAGGAATCAGGACAGATCCAACATGAACCAACAGCAGTTTGGTAATTTCAGAGGAAGGGGAGGAGGTAGAGGTTTTGGAGGACCGAGAGGTCGTGGCCGAGGTCATTTTTAATGGTAGTATATGATTAATTTTAAGATACGGATTTATTTAGAGGTGAAACAAAGATGAATGAAATTATTCAACGTTTTCCTATAAATTTTATATGAAATTACTTAACTTTTTCCTGAATTAGTACTTACTATTGTAATGAAATCATAAATTCTTTATTTCATCTCGGAAAAAAATGATTTAGTATGTAATGATTTAATGTGTAAATTTTCGCTCAGCGCGATTTTAATAAACTTAATTGTAACAACAACGTAGTTTTATTGCATTATAAATTTTGCCTTCACGCCTGGGAGCCTTTAGGTTATTACTTATTACCCATAGGTTATCCTTCCACCAGAGATGTGCTACGTTGAAGCTACGGATGTGTCAAACCTTTGTTTCTGCTCTGTGTGTCAAACGCACCGATAGGAGTGCTTGACCTAACTTCTAGCGATCTATGAAAATCAAGCGCTCTTGGTGAGTTTGACGTAGCTTTGCAACGTAGTACATCTCAGGTGGAAATTCAACCTCAGCCTTAAAGCGAAGCGAAAAATCTTAAATAATTAAGGTTTGCGCAGACGAGGGACTCCTTGTCGACCGCAAAACTAATTGACCGAGCGAAGCGAGGTCTTTTGAGATTACTTTGATACGGCTCAAAGCGGTTAATAAACAATGCACAGTATAAAAGATTGTTATAGTTGGCGCGCGAGTTGAATGCAGAGCAAATGTATGGTGACAAATACATTATTTTACTCTGCATTCAACTCGTGCACGAACTGTAGTTACGGCGTTTGATGACGTCACATCAAAGCGCGCCCAAATTACGGCGCTTAGATCGCGGAAATTTAAATTTTAAATCTATATATATAAAAGCGAAAGGTCACTGACTGACTGACTGATCATCACGATATCTCAGGAACTATAAAACATACAGACTTGAAATTGGAAGTTTTTATGAAAGTCCTTTGTTTTTGAAGTTAGACACATGAAAATTAGCATTTAAGTTATAAGTTTAAAATAATAAAAATCTGTATAATTTTTTTTCCGAAAATCTACCCCAAAGAGGGTTAAATGGGGGTTGGAAGTTTGCATGATGG
The DNA here is from genome assembly GCA_923060345.2 of Erebia aethiops. Taxonomy (NCBI): domain Eukaryota; kingdom Metazoa; phylum Arthropoda; class Insecta; order Lepidoptera; family Nymphalidae; genus Erebia; species Erebia aethiops. The sequence goes on along the minus strand of OV281084.1, from coordinate 24,906,063 downwards.
TTCTAAGTTATTGAAGTTACAGACTAGAAAATCGGGATTTAGGTTATCAGTTTTAAATTATAATAACCTGTATAAGCAATTCTCCGAAAATCTACTCCAAAGAGGGTGAAATGGGGGTTGGAAGTTTCTATGAAAATTCTATGTTTTTGAAGATAGCGACTTGAAAATCGGGATTTAGGTTATTAGTTTTAAATAATAATAATAACAAAGGGTGAAATGGGGGTTAAAAATTTGTATGATTTTGTATAAAGAGACATGAAAATTCATCATTTCGGTTATTAGTATTAAATAATAAAAACCTGCGCTATATAAAGCCTCTTTAGATACTTTTTGCAGCGGGAAAATTTCATAATCTCATAGGAAATGAGAAATTGTACGCGGACGAAGTCGCGGGCGACCGCTAGTTAAGAATATTTCCCCGAGATACTTATAGATATTGAAGAAAAATATGATATGAATTCGGACCACTCCCAGATAATGAAGAATGTTAACTTGTTTTGATTATTAGCACTCCATATTCTCTGTCAAAAATAAAAAATACTAGTGAAAGAATTACTTCGATACGTCAATTAGTTTCCGATTTAGAAGTAAAACAAGTAACCGCACGACGCGGGCTGCCGGTGAGGTGTGACGTCATCGCACAACACGCTCTGTCTGGCTCACAGTCCGCTCGCGGTCGCGCGCCCGTGCCGTCGAAATTACACATAACCACTGGCGACTTGATACTAAGCACTAGGCCGCGGCGCGTTGTGACATGACGTCACAAGCGGTCACGTGACTGGTAGCGGGACTCGATATTTTTAAATTTGAATTCCTATAAAATCAAAACTACTAGGTATTTTTGACTGCAACAAAAACTAGTGTATTTATATACATACAGGCTTTACTGAGACAAAATTTCAAAGGATTAGGCATACCAATTAACATTCTTCATTTTAATAATCAATAAACATAACATTGTATTCAAAGAATCCAAACTTACTCTAGTGAATAACAATACAGACTGAAGGAGCTTTAAAATAGAGCTAGACAGTTTTATAAACTTAAAGGTCCCTTAAAAATATTCAGATCAACTTGATATGGAACTAGACAAATTCATAACGGACATACAACGGTCGGCCTGGAACAATACACCACCGATTAAAAAATGGAGTGAGGAAAACACCTATCCTAAGGAAATTATTGATCTAATTAGAATTAAACGAAAACAAATAAAAAAGTGGCACGTCTCTAGATCACCACAAGACAAAAAGATACTAAACAATCCGGAAAGCAATCAAAGTAATAAGTGCTGTCCCAATTCTGTGTAATTATAGTTTTTAAATTCATTATAAACATACTAGCTGATGCCCGCGACTTTGTCTACGTGGTTTAAGTTTTTTTATTACGGCGGGAATTAATTTTCCGGGTTATAGAGTAGCCTATGTCGGTCCTCAACTATACCCATGGAAAAAATCACGTCGATCCGTTGTTCCGTTACGTCGTGGTTGAAGGACAAACCAACAAACAAATACACTTTCGCATTTATAATATTAGTATGATTTAATTACAGAATAAGAAAAATCGCATACATGGGGTAACGGATTCCCTAGAACGTGGTAACACTCTTTGACGTCTGACGGTTCGTGTATTTTACATTGAAATAAATAAATTATTCAATATTTACCGATGGTATGTGATTCCAGTGTCTTTCTTATTTCTTGTTGAATTTTACTTTTGTTTACTACCAAAATTTGATAACAGACACGGCCTGTCAGCGTCAAACATCTGTTGCTAAGAGACCAAGTACGCTAGCTTCGGCCGATCATAAATTGCCGCAATTTACTAGTATCCCGACGGTATCTAGGTGAAGCGCGCGAACCCAAGAATAAATCTATGACTAGAACATCATACATCTATCATACTAATATTATATTATGTATATGCGAAAGTGTGTTTGTTTGTTGGTTTGTCCTGCAATAGCGTCGCAACGGATCTACGTGATTTTTGGAATGGGTATAGTTGAGGAAATAAATGGATAAAAAATCGCGAATTTTACCAAATGAGATTTTATTTTAAATTTTGGGACACCCAACTGGTTACAATACATTATAAAGTAAAAAAAAATATAATAGAAAACGGAGTTAAATATGCATCATTGTAAACCCACTTAGAGCAGGAGAATTCGACCAATCGCGGCTAAACGGCTCAAACTCGAAGAGCTGGTTACCTAGTTTGGCTTTTCATTTTGTATGCAAGGGACCACAAACGGCCGAGTAAAAAAAGACATTTTGATCAAACGCGTAAAATTACACCGTTTTGGTCACCAGCTCTTCATTTAGTATCATTGATGATGAATTCAAAGATGGCCTTCAGTATTAACATTTATTTTTCTTATATTTACTTTACAAATTAAATAGTAACAATTTATTTACAACAGAAAGTATTATTTAATATGTTCCCATTTCCATTAAAGCATCAATGTGTTCTGTCTCTGGAAGAATATCTATTTCAACAGGCTCAGGCTTGATTTTGCCTCCATTTTTCTTATCCAATGAGAAGAATCTAAATAATTTTGACAAGTTAATTATGGAGTATGCTGAATGTGCTAGAACATCCTCTACCATTTCTTTAAGAACTTGGTATGCTGCAACTGTTTGTGGAGCTACTTTTGTTTCTGAAAAGTAAAAAATAAATCGTATTACAATCACGATAAGGCGATTATGCATTCTACAATACAGTTTTAGGATTGGAAGCACTCACTTGAAGTATTATTTTTGTTGAGGTCAAACAAAAAGAGGAAGAAGTTAATCTGAAGATATAAATCCTTTTCAGTGTATTCTCTGAACATGACACCCTTCTCGCACTGCCTGCAAAGAGGATATCCGCCTGCAAAAGTTTGCGGCAAACGGACCGTGCGGTAACCGCACGCGGGGTCCTCACAAGATATCCACCCAGCGTAATATATGTTGTGATACTGACGCATTTGCAAAGTCAGTTGATTCTGTACACAAGCCAAATAGTCTATAGGCTTCACAGGGCATTTCTCATTCTGGCATTTTTCCAAAAATGGAACAGTTTCCTTGTCCAATTTTATAAAAGTCTCCCTTATATTATTTTCCTTTTTGCAGCCCTCGTTCACGCAAACGAACGTGAAATCTTTACAGTACCTATACTTTTCTTGGTCGTTTTCTACTTCGTACTGTTCAGTGTTGTTGTTTTCTTTTTTAATCATTTGTCTGTAGCCGGAGGGGTCTAAGCCAAGACAGTCAGCGACTCTAGCCGGATCCATTCCTTCAATGGGTTCACATATACGGGATATGACAGGGTGCAGCTGATGCGCTAAATAGTATCTGAAATCGACTTTGAGGTGCTCAGAGTTTTTCAATTCTTCTATGTGATAAGCTCTTTGCGTTGCTGTATTTGCTGTTCCGTCTTCGCAGATGATATAAGGCACTATATCTCCTTTTTTGAACCGTCTACTGTTTTTGCTATTCAATCTTAAAGCTACTTGGACGTGAGGTTGAGCACTTTTGTCGGCATATTCGTTGGGATTCTTGGTTAATTGTTTTGTAATAGTAAGCAAAGACAGTGGTATGTTACTGCTTACTAAATCTTCTTTCAGTTTGATCAAATGGTTCTGAATACTTTCGAGTCTCTCGTCAGCTGATTGTTCGGAGAGGATTTGGCTCAAAATAAATTTTCCCGCTTCAGCGGCCAACTGGGACCAATCACGTCTTACTATATCTAGACCCTTATGTTCTTGAATATAAACAAATTCGCCGTTTTTATTCTTACTTATTACCACTGCTGCATATTTCTTTTTCTTCAAGAGGAGCAAATATTTAAAAACGCCATCGATATCTAATTCGATCTGTTTGTACTTTTTGTTGATCTCTCTTTTGAGGTCATTACCAATTTTAAACACGTAGTCGTAGTCCAGGCAATTCGTATTTATCATCAAACTGTCCGTGTCTCCGTAAACAACTTCGTAATTCAATTTCTGAACAATTTCTCTCGTGTCCATGAGAATTTCTCTGCCTTTCATCGTCACTAACGCCGCTAGTGGTTTAGCATAAAACCTCGAGTGAGTGAAGCCTAGGCAACCGTACATGGAGTTGGCCGTTAATTTCAAGGCAGTCTGTCTAATATTATATTGCATGTACTGTTCAGTTGGCAGATCGGGGGATTTCATTAACTTTTTTACTTCTCGTCTACTTTCCACGAGTTTTCTTATCTGTGTCGGTAGAACACCAAAATCAGTATTAGGTCCTGGCAAAATGAGATTATTGATATCATCGTCGGAGACGGCGACGTTTCTCCTTTTGACTGTGGTAAAACAGATGTTGTACTCCTGAATAATACTCGGGTAAAGAGAATTGAAATCCATAAGAAGGATGAGTTTATCATAGAATCCTTTTTTAGGGTCGAGCACGAGACCTCCCGAATACGCGGCTTTCTTTTTCCCCTGTTTTTTATTGACGTTGTTGGATCCTTCATCGTTTTCTTCCGCATCCGCGTCGTCGGTCGCCGCTTTCTTGCCATAAAGCTTATCAGGTACAATATACTGTTTCTCGGTAAAAGCGTGGAGTAACAAAAATTCGTTCCTCTCTGATCGACCGCCCATTAGCGTACGAGACATGACATTTCCAGCTATCTGGGTAATTTGTAGGGCTAACGGAATAACATTGAGTTCGCACATAATTTTTAGTATATAAGACGCGTCTTGCATACTCAGTGTAACAAGTTGTAATAGGTCGTTGCTGCTTTCGTAGTAACGCGGCAAATCTTCAAGAGCTACGTCTACGCGTTCGCCTTCTTTAATTTTGAGAACGTTAACGCATAACGTATCAAGATCGAAGCTTCTGGCTCTAATAAGCTCCATAGCGGAAATTTTAATATCGCAAACTAATCTGCCTAAGAAAGCGTCTCTTGCTGCGAACTTTTTCTGAGGTGCTACAGATCTTTTAAGCCGACCTAGTCTGGACCAATTTGGTATGCGCAAATCTAGTATATTCCCGATAAGCAAGTCTTGCTGGAATCCTTGCAAATCATGACCGACAACCAAATCTGGATCTAATTTCCAGAACTGTACCATGAAATAGTTAAGGAGCTCTCTTTCTGTGTCGCATTTAGTTAGCTTTGTCGCTTTATACTGAGGTAACTGTTGTTTTAGGTCGATTGGCCAGATTTCGTTGCATTTTGTCATCACTGTAAAAATAAGTTTTTGATATACTGATAAGTGCACCATTGTTTTTGGTAAATAAGTAGAAGCGAAAGATTGAAATTGAGTTTAATCAATAAATAATCCGTCTACATATTTTAAAAAACAGCAAAAGTTTCTCTATTTTCGTGCATAGCGTTGTCGTCGTGCAGTTGAAATCAACTTACCACAAAAATGTTGATTGAAAGGTGGGTTCGGTGGTGGCTTGTGTATGGGAAATGAGTTGTGTGCCAGACAGCTCAGCATCAATATCTTAGTCTTGTTTCTTTTAGGATCTGTGGTTGTTCTCATGTTCAGCTACAAGAGATAATAGAATATCATAATCATACTAATATTATAAATGCGAAAGTGTGTTTGTTTGTTGGTTTGTCCTTCAATCACGCCGCAACGGAGCAAAGGATCGACGTGATTTTTGGTATGGGTATAGTTGAGGACCTGGAGAGTGACATAGGCTACTTTTATCCCGGAAAATTGAGAAGTTCCCGCGGGAATCAAAAAAACCACGCGAACGAAGTCGCGGGCATCAGCTAATACTATATAAAAGGAGAAAATTCCTTAGTGGTTCCACGTGGTTTTAAACATGTTTTACTTTTTCAATTAGATTATGCCACCCCTTTTTGATAAAATGTTCAACTTTGTAAATAAGTGACACTGTAAAGCTATACAACAAATTTTATTCAGAAATGTACAATTTAACAATTAAATGTCCTTTAAAAACATACAGCCGAATTAATAACCTCCTCCTTTTTTGAAGTCGGTTAAAAAAATAGAAGCCAGTTCTGTGCTGTTACTGCACTGGAGCAGTAGTGCTGTTATAGAAAGTGATGACCTAATAACTTCGTTTGTTTGCTTGTTACCTTGCTAAAGACAGCTCAACTCATAGGGCTCCGATATAATAAACAAATGCTAAAATATAAGACAGCAGAAGAAAAACAAAATCATACTTACAGCTGCAATGACAATAGGCGGCGGCTCTAAATCGCTATCATTCCTGATCACATTGACATGTTCCATTTTCTCGCAGGCCGCTTCTAGTTTGCACCACGACACTTTGGCCTGGACAGTATCTACTTCTTTCACTTCCAGCCAACATGGGCCTTTGATTTTCCTTTCCAGTAGAAATGTTTCCAAGGAGGACGTGTTTGTGCCGAAAGTGTGTGAGAATGTTAGGTACTTTTTGTTGGTTGGCGGCGGTGGGAATGATGCCTGGTAAATAATAACGACATATTATTTTGTACTAAGTGATGCTTATGAATTTAGGATTTTTTTCAGTTTAGGTTTTATTTTAATTTCTGTGGGATATATTTATTTTATTGTCATAGGAAAATCAACAGCCATTTAATCAACAGATAATACGTAGACACTAAAAATCAGAAATAATATGGCCTAATATCTCCGATCTGATAGATAATTAATAATATAATTAGATAAAAGTTGACAATATTCATATGATCCAGCCACGATAAATTGCTATCTAAACACAAAAGTATTCAATAATCGCTGAGTCTGCCGGCAGGAGACTGAATTACCCTCGACAAAACACTCGTATTTATATTATTTTCAATATGGCGTCCATATCCGCCGATTAATCGAATGACATGGAACGAGTCAAATTGACAGATACTTCCTGTTTCATGAGATATAATGACAAATAATAATGCTAACACAGCAAAGAAACTTAGAAAAATAAATTAGAATTCAGCATGTACAAAGAGCTCAGAGGGTTTGAATGTCCGACTCTTGTTGGACCCAAATAAGTTATCACAATACTTACAGAATATCTAACTTCCAAGTAATCACACTGGGCAGGTATATCGGGCAGGTTGAAGCAGTAGTTTTTAGTGACTTTCCGTGACTTAAACTCTTTGAGTCCCAGCTCACTGGCCACCGCTGCGTTGAACTCTTGGTATACATCCATCATAGTCACCTCTTGGTCTGTGGGCTCTAGAGTAATGGGATCCAGTTTCTAAAAAAAAATGTAGCCTTAGGGTAGCCTCAGGGTTATAAAAGTATGGAAGAAGAAGGATCTTTAGCATCATTTTCATGGGTACATAAAAGTAGAAGTTTTTACACTAGAGATGAAACGGATAGTTGTTTTGCCAGATTCCAGATATCCAGCTAACTTCGAAGCCAGAATGGCAGAATATCTAGTGGCCGATTATCTCGTAGCAGGTTGTGACAAGTTTAGCGCCGCACAGGTACAGCAGAAGCGATCGGATCAATTCGGGCAGTTTCGGGTGTCATCATGAGTGATTGTGGCCGGCGGCTTAAGCGATTAGTTGTATGGCGAAAATTAGTTGTTTACTTGCTGCGTAAAGTGGGTGATTTGAGTGCAATTTAAGACAAAAACATAAAAAAAACCAAAGTTTTTGGAAGGTTCTTTGAACTTCTTTGTGAGTTTTTGTAACTTTGTAAAACGGGAAAATAATATTTTCCCCTTTTTTACTTACCCATTTTCTTCATATTAAGTTATCTCACAAAACTTATGTTTCAAGGTTGATTTTAGAAAATTGTCGAATTTTTCGCACATTAGATAATTGGCCGGATATTAAATTTTTGCCGGCCGGATACCGGATATCCATTTTGTCTTTAATTTACAGTGATCACAGAGAGTATGAGCGTAATTTACAATCCAGTAAAGGAAATTGATGTATCTTTTGATACAGTATTTAATGTTCATATTCTATATTCTTCAATGTAATAGCTATGTACAGCTAAAATAGCCATACATATAACTCACGAAATAATAAATAGTTTTATTAACCAAATAATACTCACATATTCTCTAGGCAACAAGAACAGTTGTCTATTAACATTCTTAACAACCAGACAGCATGACGCACAACCGGCTTTCTTGTTTGAAGGGTTCACATACACTTTACCAAATAGATATACCACTCCGGGCTTCACGAATCTGTCTTCCCATGCATCTAGCCAGTAGAATTTTAAAACCTTGAAAAAATAAATTGAAACAATAGTTTCGTTACACCATAAAGTAATACATAGGGATAAAAATGTCCTCGCAACCGAATTTCGGCCACGGCGGCCTATCTCCAGAGAGATTAGCCTACAAAAGTAAAATTTGAGAATACATGACAAGAACGTTCTGTCTTAATACTGTTAAAAATTGAAATATCTAATCAAATAATATAACTAAGGATCTTTTGTATTTTTTTCTGTACAATTGAATAGTGCAATTGGTTTTTAAGAATTATTTGAAAATTTAAACATATTATTAACATTTAGTAAAAAAAAGATGGTTGCAAAATTAATTTTTTGATTTTTTCAATTTTTGAGCATGCTTCTAAATGGTGACTGTATTTTTTTGTTATTTCACAAGAAAGTATAACTAAAAACGAAAAAATTGCGACCTGAAAGAAGTCTCTACGACAATTTTCCAAAGAATTTTAATTTTAAAAATATTTTTTTGGGCCGAAAAACGTGATTACTCTGAAGTCTCTTAATATTTTTATCAGAAAAAATTTGCGGATATTTGAGACACAAAAAGATATACTTTCTTAAATTTTTGTCAAAATAAAATTATTTTTGTGTGAATGAAAAATAAAAAACGAAAAAAGCGGTTTTTCGCATTTTACTCGGAGATTTTGAGGTTATGTGAAAAAATCGTTTATACTTTTGGAAAAGTTGTAGATCATAAAAAGATCTACAACTTTTCCATGGTACACTTTTCTCTCCGACGTCAACTTTCGCCGGAAATCGCAATAACCCAAAATTTAAACATCCCCCAAACCATTTCAACCAACCCCCCAACCTTTTCATCCCCCAAATATATCTGGAAACACCCCTGCGCACGAATTTTTTTTTACGTTTATTATACGTCACTTTACCATTTCCAACTGTTCCCGTCCTGTTAACAATATTTTTTTTTTCGTTTCAATATAGAGCTAATTTGCCTGGTCTATATTTCTATTCACCTCATAATAGACAGCGGGCGAAACCCATAGAATAGCAAAAGAGAAAAAAGTATTTTCCATTGGACTCTTTATCAAGACAAATTCATTTCAACTTACCTTCTCCCCATCCTTGTTACTATGTAAAGGCAATTGTACATCACTTTGAACCGTTGCCACAACTTGATTATCACTTTGATCTGCCCAATTACTGGTTAAAGGTTTTAATTCAGTTTTCGCCTTTTTTGTGGGAAAAATTTCAAAATCTTCATTCAAAAACTCTTCTGCTACATCTGTTAAAGTATTAGGTGTGTTAGATATACTAGGAGTCTGTTCTTTGGGTTTAGAATCAGTTTTTGGAATTGCATTTTCTTCTTTTACTTCCTTATCTTGACACAGTATTGCATCATTGCTAAAATCATCTGTGAAATCAATATCTTGTGTTGCAAATTCTTCAATGTCCTGAGTGGCCGAGTCTTCTAGCTCTTGCTTAATTTCCTTGTCTATTTTCCACTGTGGTTTCTTTATAACTGTATGGCCATTAGATTGTTTTTGAGTGGTTTTGTTTTGTTCCTATCGTGAAAAATTATGCATCAGGGATTAAAACTTGAAAAATTGTATCCAGGCTTTTTAAAAACATTTATTTCTTAAAACATCGAATGGTCAATTATTTGATGTTGATGTTGTAGTAAGTAGACAAAAGTATGTTTTTTTTTACTTTATAAAGGTATTACTTAACTTATTAACTGTAACTTTAAGATAAAAGAAGTCGGTTAATAATAGTATTTACTAGATGATGCTCGCTCGCTACTTGGTCTGTGGATCAAGTTTTTTTTTGTTCCCACCATATCCTTCCCTGGGATGCAATCTCTCCATACCAAATTTCATAAGTCAGTTTAAAAGATGGGCTGTGAAAGCGTAGCAGACGGACATACAGACACATTCACATTTATAATATTAGTATGGATTTTGAAAAGAATATTTAAAGTGAGTGAAAACAGTAAAAAAACTTACTACAATTGCATTTTTCGGTTCCTCAGCAGTTCCTTCAGTTTTAACTACAGGAGTAGGTTTCTTCACTGAAGTTGAAAGGCTTTTGAAGTAATTCTGTGCATCTCTTTTACTGGACTCAATGATATTGGTTTTGTTTGGGACTAGTGGTTTTGGCTTGACCACGGAGGATGGGGCACTACCATCTAAATCTGACATGATATCAGATAAAATATTATCTTCTGATATTTTTACGTCCTAGAAGTATAAGAAGTGATTAGTTTCCTGAATAAAGGGTGCCTGTAGAAATTAGTTTTTGATTAGTTAGTCAAACGGTAAGAAATTATATTGAAAGCTTTTTAAAAAAACTAACTTATTTTGTGTAGGGCAACTTATGCCAAAACTTTACCACTGGTCTAGAAAGCAGGTTCTACTGAGAATACCAAGGAAGAAACTCAGCCCTTACTCTTTGACATGAGTTCATGACTACCAGACACACACTGGCTTTTCTCAAGTAGAATTTAGTATGTATAAATAAACATCTAATTAATGAATGAAATGAATGAATGAATAAATAAAAATCTACCTCTTTTTTCTTTGTTGGCATGGAGCCTAATAGATTCCTGATGTTGCCTTTCCCAGCGGGCTGGGGAGCGACTTTAGCCTTTCTTTTCTGTCCACGCCCAGATTCCTTGCTACCGGAAGCTTCATAGGAGTCATCAATCTCATCATCATCAAATATTTCCCGGCCGTCTTCCACATAGCCTGTACCATCTGTAACAGTAATAAATGTATTAAAGTATGGGTCACTGTCTCCAACAGGATGTTTATGAACGGAAAACAAGGAAGAAAGAAGAAGGGTGAAAACAAGGTTGGGGAAAAGTTTCTATACTTGCAAGCCATCTAAATGCATGCATGCATGCATAAAGAGTGGGTACTCTCATTCTAAATGCAATAGAATGTGTTTATTCAGATGCTTCCAAGTGAAGTCAGTTCGGAGTAGATTTTCAGTGTCATTGGAAAAATGATATGTTAACATGTCTTTATTTTGTACCAGATGATGCCCGCAACTGCATAAAATATTTTTTAAATTTCCCACTAAAAATAACCGATGTCCTTCTTTAATATTAGTATGGTGTTAGCTTATGAGAGAAGATTTTTTTGCCATGTATGATGAAAAACTTTTGTTTGACAACTTACCAAAGCAATACAAGAAGCATCCAGTTCTTGGGATTGCATTAAAGGAAAGAAAAAGGTTTAAGTTGAGAAAGACTATATTTATACATCATTGCCACCAGAGGTTCTGAGGATGCAGAGCAGGATGTTTATGTAAAACCATCTAAATAATTGCTACATTTTCATAGCGTTTCATAGCGAACGGAGAGGAAGCTAAAGATGTAAAAAAATTTACCGTCTTCAATCCAGTCATCTTCCTGCCTCTGCAATACACGTTCGCTGTACTCAGACTCGTCCACTGTATCGTACACATTTTCCATCTCATCCACGTCATATTTATGCTTGGAACCCTTCCCTTTTAATTGTTTCAACCTCTCGAAAGCCGACAAACGCCCATGCTTGTCCACTTTCTGCCGTTTCGCTCTGGAAGCCGCTGTAAACAATCATGTTATCGACTTTATATTAATTTACCAAACTTTACGTAGTGGTTGAGTTAAATAATTAAATCACACCTATGGAATCCGCCATAATTTTCAATAATATTAAGTTAAAAGTTAAAATAAACAAACAGAGCACATTCACAAAATTATATTATTCCATTTCATCTGTCTGTGAGTGATTTCATTTACATCACCGACCAGAAAAAAATGATTTACATTGTTTTGATTTTTCAATTTTTGACATTTGACAGTTCAAATTGGCGCGAAATCTTCAGGCCAGAGAAGATCTTCTTCTTTATGCGAAGAAGTTTCAGTATAATTCACATGAGTAAAATAAACATTGTCTTTGTTTACTCCACGTTTACTCTGAGCTATGCTTTTATTTTGTTTGTCTGTAATTTTGTAGGCGTTTTCGTCACAGAGGCTCAGGACTAGAATCCAGATCCGTAAAACCAGTTAATTAAAAAAAAAAAATCGTGATTCGTCACAGAGTTTTCGCGCCAATTTGCATCAAAAAGTCAAGAGTTCAAGACTTCAATTCAAAAGACAAAGTCAATTTTTTTTCTGGTCGGTGAAAGTCAAGCTAAACTAAAGTAACAAACCAAACACTGGTAAAAACACAAAAACAACGACAAACTATCTGAGATCGGTGTATTTTAGTTTTAACAAAATATTTATTAAAATACATTTTTTTTAAAAAACATCACAATGGCAATGCGTGACTATACCGCCGACAAAGGTAACGTGATTACTTCAGTAGGAACGTCTTCTACCCAAAAAATCCTACAACAATATTCAACAGTTTCAATCTTTCGTTTTGTTTCAGAAAGCTTTAAAAATTTCTTCATTGATTTCTGCCAGACCGATGATGAAGGCCACAAATTCTTCAAATACTCTGAACAGCTCAGTAAAGTTGCTCATAGGGATCAGGTGAGACTCATGTTTTTGTTTTCATAACCTGAATAGTTTCATAACCGAGTTTCTTGCTGGTTCTTCTCGGTAGGAATTGCATTCCGAACCAGTGGTAGATTCACTTGACGATTCAAAAGTACTTGTAAAAGTTTATTTGAATAAAAAATATTTGATTTGATTTGATTTGAATAAAGTTGGATAACAAAAGATGCTTACTCTGACTATTTTTATAAGAATATATTGTAGTACGGTAAATCTGATATTTATAATGTGCTTTAATAAAGAAAATTATTGGTAGGATATTATTCTATCAAAGAGAAATTGCTTATTTCAACATGTAAGAACATTATCTCTAACTCTGTAGGTACTCTCTCAAAAACAAAGACTAACCTCGTAGTCTGTCGTCTCAAATTAACCCTGGGAATTCCACTGCGGCCAAATAACTTGTTTGCTATCTGGTACTGTGCATATCAACAGTTAAACTGATATTCAATACAATATCTTATCTTATCTATTCATGTTCATAGGTATCATTTGTGGTTGAGCTGGATGATTTGAATGAGATGAACGAGGAGCTGGCGGAGGCCGTGATGCAGAATACAAGACGGTACACTAATATGGTCTCTGATGTTGTCTACGAAATGCTCCCGGACTATAAACATAGAGAGGTAGGAGGTGATATTATAGTACCATTATAAAATCAAATCAATAACAAACTGAAAGAAAGTAAAGCTGTATTTTGTCTTTCTCACTCATACGGTGTTTCATTGCTGTGTTTGTTTGTATGTTTAATTTTTCGCCATTTTGATCTACAAAATCCATCCCAAATGATCCCAACTGTCTGCCATGAAGTTTAAATCTAATACAATAGAAATAAATGGTTATTATGAAATAGTTGATGATTTTGTGCTGCATTCTGGAATCATCTATTTATGAAGAAGTCTAGTCTATTCAGTCAAGAGACCTATTAAGATGCAGATCTAGATGCAACATGTCTCTTGTGTTAACTACTTATAGCCTAAGATCCCTGTGTAGAACAACCTTCACCGAGCTGGTTAATGGATGAAACCTACTTTTTATTTTTATTTAATACTAGTTAAATACGCCTTTTTAAATTAATTAATTTTAATTTTTTTTTTACAAGTTTATTGTAGCCAATGCTATACCATCGTTTGTCATAAAATTACCTATATTTTGATATATAACTCAAGCGGTTAACAGATCTGTGAAGTTACCTATGGACTATGGTAACTTACCAACTTACCATAGTCCAAACTCCAAAGGTAATGATGTTCACGAATCAGAACCACCATATACATAAGAACCAGTTATATATCAAAATATAGGTAATTTTATGACAAACGATGGTATAGCATTGGCTACAATAAACTTGTCAAAAAAAATTAATTAAAATTAATTAATCTCAAGCGATAAGGCCGCCATTTGTACCATAGCTTAGTTTTATTGTAATTGTTTATAAGTATGTGTTTCTTGGTGTACACTAAAGAATTTTTCATTCATTCATTCATTAATGAATGAAAAATTAATAATCTATGTTTATGAGAAAATAAATAAATCTAAATAAAAAAAAAATCTAAATAAATTTAAAAATAGCCTGGACCGGATTTTGATAGTCAACCTATTTTAGGTGTATTTATAATGTGGACTATTGAGCGTAAATCAATGTCTGAAAGGGGGCATCCATACTAATATTATGAATGCGAAAGTGTATTCTGTCTGTCTGCTATGCTTTCACGGTCCATCTGTTCAACAGATTTTAATGAAATTTGTTACAGGATAGGTTGTATCCAGGGGAAGGACATAGGCTACTTTTTATCCCAGAAAATTGAGGAGTTCCCACAGAAATAAAAATTACTTGATCCACGCGCAATAAGTCACAGGCATCAACAAGTATTTAATATTTATGCATTAACAAAACTAAGCTCTTAATTTTATCAGGTAGCGGCTAAAGATACCCTGGATGTTTACATTGAGCATAGGATCATGTTGGAGGCACGGAACCACAGGATCCCAGGAGAGATGAGGGACCCCAGGAACAGATATCCTCCTGAGCTCATTAGAAGATTGTATGTATATTTTAAATTAGCTTTTGCTCACTAGTTTATATGAAATGAAATGCTTATTTCATGTAGAACAACTTGTCCCTGGATGCAACACATCTTTATACCAAATTTCATCAAAATATATTTGACAGATGGGCTGTAAAAGCATAGCAGACATATTTTTCACATTTATAATTATTAATTACTTTACTTTAACTTGACAATATTATAATATAAATCTGTAGGTCTGTAAGCTATTTGTTTTTCCGATTTCTAATTTCAATGACATGTAGAGATGGATTTGGGACCTTAAATGCATTCCTAACACAGCAAACATCAGGGTATATAAACCCAAACTGATGAAGTTGCATGCATAGCATAAGCTATTTTATGGTTTTTGATAGCAAAATTTGAGATGCTTGCTTGGTAGCACTTTTGAATAAAATGAAATAAGAACTGAGAAGTAGAATTAAAGGGATTAATTAAACTGTAATTTTTTCATTAGTTGACTATAAATAGTACAATATCTTAAAAGTTTCTCTGTCTGTGCTGATTATTCCCATTGCTACAAAAAATAATTATTACATTTTACGTTCATTATAATTAAATTTTATGATACAATTTGTTTTTTCTTCCTTATTGCACTTAATATCAACATAGAATTATTATTTCATAATTAATTCAATGCACAGATACTAAAGATATGTTAGTATCGACAAGGTAATATCGACTAAATCACAACTCTATCTCATTACATCAACATTCCTAAAGATTCCTCGGACCTCGCGCGCGAACTGTATAATATATTTATTTCTTACAGTGAAGTATACTTCAAAGATATGTCAACATCAAAATCGGTGCCAATAAGAAATGTAAAAGCAGAGCACATTGGCAAACTAGTGACAGTGCGAGGCATAGTGACTCGGTGCACTGACGTCAAGCCCCTGCTAGTGGTGGCTACGTACTCCTGCAGTGCCTGTGGGGCGGAGACGTACCAGCCTGTCCGCGCGTTGCAGTTCACCCCGCCGCCTGCTTGCACGGCTGACGAGTGCCGGCTGAATAAAACCGCTGGACAGCTGCACTTGCAGACCAGAGGGTCTAGGTTCCAGAAGTTCCAGGAGTTGAAGATTCAGGAGCATGTGAGTATGTTGTTATTATGATGCTAAGAGCCACTAATGGTTCGTATACTTTCTATTAATTTGTAAGTAACGAAAACTGAAACTAAAAGTAAAGAAAACTTTGTACATGCGGTCAATCATCCCATTGGAACTTTTAAGTTATCAGAATGAAATGTAGCCTATGCCGATCACCTGGACTGAACCTTCGCGTTCAAGCGCGTTCCAACCTAGACATCATCGCTTTGCACTAAGCATGATTGTTGTGAAGCGCAAGCCTATCACGCAATAAAAATAAAAATAAACCTAACTCCGTGCCACATTTCCTCAAAATATTGTTGAACAGATGGGCTGTGAAAGCGTAGCATACAGACACACACTTTCGCATTTATAAAAGGAGGAATTCATTGATGACGAACATTTAGTATGGATTTGTAAAAATGTTCTGGATCTTCAAAAAATTTTCAAAGATTTTTAAAAATGGACTGATTTTCAGTCTAAACCCTGATTCAGGTGACACCACGGAAAAAACTACGTAGCTGCAACCTAGAACATATAATAATGGGTTGTTTTGTTTCAGTCTGACCAAGTGCCAGTGGGTCACATTCCGCGCCAGCTGTCAGTGTACTGTCGCGGCGACACCACGCGGCGCGCCCAGCCCGGCGACCACGTGGCCGTCACTGGAGTGTTCCTGCCGCTGCTCAACACTGGCTTCCGGCAGATGGTGCAGGGCCTGCTCTCTGACACGTATCTGGAGGCTCACGTGAGTTACCTATCATCCTTCACTATAATCTAGTTGAGAATAACCCAGCTACGTTAGTCCACAGACTTTAGGACTTTTGCTTAATAACAAAAACTACAAAAGATCATTTAAAACCGTTTTAAGACCGTGTTTTCGTGATATCAATCTTCAGTTTCAAGACCACAAAGTTTTTAAATGCTGTTATTGGTAATTTTTGAGGCTTTCCAGGGTGATTAAGAAAATAATATCCATTTACACCACGGATTCCCAAAGTGATATTGGTTTCCCGGGGGTCAACATTTAACGAAAACTGATGTTGGGGGTCGACGAGGTCTAATAATCAATCCCTATTTAAATGTTTTTTTTTTTTTTCAAAAAATGATTACCTACGTAAATGTTTTTACGTAATTTGTGTTAATTATTAATTACACTTGATATTTACTGAATTTAATGTCTATTTATTGTGATGAGAAAATGATGTCAAGTTACTTAGTTTATAGATGGATAGGATTTTTAAAGTATGGTTATGGGGGTCTGAGGTGTCAGTTCATTTTGAAAAAGGGGTCTCTTGCCCAAAATAGTTTGGGAATCCCTGATTTACACAATTCGATATTTTCAGGGTGTAACATGCTTGAACCAAAGCGATGAAGGTGAAATGGCCGAGCCTCTGACGGAAGAGGAATTAGCGGAGTTGGCAGAAGACGACCTTTACTCGAGGATGGCGCGTAGTCTCGCGCCAGAGATCTATGGACACGATGATGTTAAGAAGGCACTCTTACTGCTGCTAGTTGGGGGCGTTGATAAGTACGTTAATTATAATAATATGAATAATATGGTATATTCACTCGACAATTCGAAAGCACTTTTAATAAGTTTATTTTAATAAAAATATATATGAGTTTGAGTTTGAGTAGACATTTCTTTTTTCAATTTGTAGATTTATCTTAATCGTAATATGGGGTTCATCAACTTTGCCCCATCAAGTTGTCCCATCAGTGCAGTGGGACAAAATCGAATTAAATCGTACTTGGTAATATTTTGCCGTTGACTTTGATCCACTTTTTTATTTTAGTGTGACAAAATATGTCAACTAAAACTCATACTTGACTCTTCACCACTAGGGAAAATTGAGTTTATTAGGTGGATATTCGTCCTATCAACTAATATAAGTCCACTGCTGGACGAAGGTCTCCTGCATGGGTCTCCACAGGATAAGGTCCGGTCGATCTGTTGCTCTGTTGCGATGTGATTGAAGTACAAACCATCACACTTTCGTATTTATAATATTATTAGTATGGATTTTTATATATTTTTGTCATATTTTTATCAGGCGTCCGAATGGTATGAAAATTCGTGGGAACATAAACATCTGTCTCATGGGCGATCCTGGAGTGGCCAAGTCCCAGCTGCTCAATTACATTGATAGGCTGGCTCCGCGCAGCCAGTACACTACCGGCAGAGGATCCTCCGGAGTGGGATTGACTGCTGCAGTTCTGAAGGTATTTCTCCATTTACATCAAAATTCGGCTAAAGCCAGTTATTTGCAGCAGATCAGTCTTATTAATATGGTTTTAAGGTATAAGATTCAAGAGTGCTATTAGGGAACAATAAGATTTTACCTTTATGTCTTTACTATGATGATACACGAATTCGTCATTGTAGATTTAGGTTTTTATAAAATAAAAGTGTGTGTGCAATTCACACACGGCAGAAGTGAAACTTCAAAAAAGTAGCCTATGAGAGAATGAGATAAATTTAACTTGTATTCTATCTCATTCTCTCGCAGGCTAAATCCTATTTAAAATGTTTGTCTCCTTTTCGAGTCGCTTTTTCGTTTCATCGAATTTTCAAATCACAATTATTCTAAAGAAGTTCCACTTCAACAAAGCGGGAACTCTGTCATTTTCCGGGATAAAAAGGAGTCTTTGCCCATGCAAAATATCACATCAATCCTTTGCTTAGTTATAGCACAATTGAAGGACAGAAAAACACTTTCACATTAATAATATAACTTTGTTGTTTTTCTTTGCAATCAGGATCCGTTCACTGGTGAGATGATGTTGGAGGGTGGGGCGCTAGTGTTGGCGGATCAGGGCGTGTGTTGCATCGACGAGTTTGACAAGATGGCGGAAAACGATCGGACTGCCATTCACGAGGTCATGGAGCAACAGACTATCAGCATTGCTAAGGTGTGTACTATTGAGATGGTGTTAGGGTGGGGCGCTAGTGTTGGCGGATCAGGGCGTGTGTTGCATCGACGAGTTTGACAAGATGGCGGAAAACGATCGGACTGCCATACACGAGGTCATGGAGCAACAGACTATCAGCATTGCTAAGGTGTGTACTATTGAGATGGTGTGAGGGTGGGGCGCTAGTGTTGGCGGATCAGGGCATGTGTTGCATCGACAAGTTTGACAAGATGGCGGAAAACGATCGGACTGCCATACACGAGGTCATGGAGCAACAGACTATAAGCATTGCTAAGGTGTGTACTATTGAGATGGTGTGAGGGTGGGGCTCTAGTGTTGGCGGATCAGGGCGTGTGTTGCATCGACGAGTTTGACAAGATGGCGGAAAACGATCGGACTGCCATACACGAGGTCATGGAGCAACATACTATCAGCATTGCTAAGGTGTGTACTATTGAGATTGTGTTAGGGTGGGGCGCTAGTGTTGGCGGTTCAGGGCATGTGTTGCATCGACGAGTTCGACAAGATGGCGGAAAACGATCGGACTGCCATACCCAAGGTCATGGAGCAACAGACTATCAGCATTGCTAAGGTGCGTACTATAATTGAGATTGTGTTAGGGTGGGGCGCTAGTGTTGGCGGGTCAGGGCATGTGTTGCATCGACGAGTTCGACAAGATGGCGGAAAACGATAGGGTGGGGCGCTAGTGTTGGCGGATCAGGGCATGTGTTGCATCGACGAGTTCGACAAGATGGCGGAAAAAGATCGGACTGCCATACCCGAGGTCATGGAGCAACAGACTATCAGCATTGCTAAGGTGTGTACTATTGAGATGGTGTTAAGGTGGGGGGTGCTAGTGTTCGCAGATCAGGGTGTGTTTTGTATCGACGAGTTCGACAAGATAGCGGAGAATGAGACAAGTTTGCGCATGTCGAGAATGTTGATTGATTTCAACTGAAATAGACCTCAACTGCCTTGATTTGAAATTTGAGTTTGTCATACATCTTGAAACAGTGTCGCAAGCGGAATCTTGTAAAAATAAAAATTGCAGGCTGCAGTCGAATACGGCCTAAAAGACCTAATGTAATTAATAATTACGCTTCATTATACTAGAAATCGGTGTTGTTACACAAAAATCAGGAAATATTTATTTTATTTGAAGTTATTAAAAATGAAATGCATTATGTATTAAATACGAGTACACTTGTTTATAGTGTGGTATACAATAATTATTTTGTCTTGGTTTCTTTTGTTTTCTTATTTGAAGTGACTTATAGTTAAAATTTTATGAATTCGACCACTGTTTTTTTTTCTACTAGAAACCAACCGTTTAGCGAAATCACACTTCAAATTACTTAAAAA
This sequence comes from Erebia aethiops, assembly GCA_923060345.2. Taxonomy (NCBI): domain Eukaryota; kingdom Metazoa; phylum Arthropoda; class Insecta; order Lepidoptera; family Nymphalidae; genus Erebia; species Erebia aethiops. The sequence continues at coordinate 24,885,960 of OV281084.1, read as the reverse complement.
AATAATTATTAATTTATTATTGTATTCATAAAAAAATGTATTTAAAAATAATTTTGTTACCATTTATCAGACCGAAAGTATAAAGAGCAAAAATGAGCCGTTACATAAGCCTCTGGTAAGATAAAATAGCTAAGTGTTCTGAACCAGTGGTAGATTCACTCGACGATTCAAAAGCACTTTTAATAAGTTTATTTGAATAAAAAAATGAGTTTGAGTTTGCTGCAGAGGGGGACCTGAGCCTTAAGGTATTTTCAAATGTACATGTCACCGTAAGATTGAAAAAACCGTTAGATTATAGTCTAACTAGCGAAATTGTAAACTGTCGACAGATTGTGAACTGTTCAATGTTCTGAGTGTCAATTTTTTAAATATTCATTGTATTTACGTTTTCTTGTCTCTTTCTTGTAGGTTAGGTTAGGGTTCGACATAAATCTGTCGACAGTTTACAATTTCGCTAGTTAGATTACAATCTAACAGTTTTTGCAATCTTACGGTGACATATATAAATTGTGCAGGCGGGTATAATGACATGCCTGAACGCGCGCGTGTCCATTCTCGCGGCCGCGAACCCCGCGTACGGCCGCTACAACCCGAAGCGCACCATCGAGCAAAACATCCAGCTGCCGGCCGCTTTGCTGTCGCGGTTCGACCTGCTGTGGCTGATACAGGACAAACCTAACCGGTCAGTTGTAAAAATAAACTCCGCCATAAACTAGTAACAGCGTCATATCGTGTGAAATCCTTTGTGAGGTCGAGTGAACGTTTTTATAACATGGTTCCGAAAGAGTTTCTAGATTTGCCATTACATGAATTTAAAGACTGTCGATCAGCATTTGTTAAGTCGAGCTTATTATACTATCGACGATTTTATTAACGACAAAGTTTAATGAAAGCAACCTGCCTTGCATCCAGTGACCCACATGTCAGTGTAATATTTGTAACGTTACGTATGTATTGTGTTGCTTAAATATTATAACCTCTTTATTTTTTTGAGGAAAGAGCAACTGCTGACCGTCTTGGCGGCTCTTCTCAGTAGAGCTTTCCGAACCGGTGGTAGAGTCTTGACGTATCAAAAGTTGTCCTATGTGAAATAAATAAATCATTTAATTTAATTTCAAACATTATTGTTTTCTATTTGAGCAACTTTTTGAAGTCAAAAGCTGAAAACTTCTTTAGGCGCGTTGAGCACTTTTTGGTAGGGGGTAAAAATGTGGAACGGTGTCAGTCATGCGACACTATTCTTCTAAAGACAAAAGGTTATTTTACGTTCTTTGTTTTAGATAACGTTTCTACTTGCGAGTTGCACACAGTTTTACACTTATTTCACACAATTGACTGTAAACTTGCGATTTTAGAATTTTTTATTCACTTTGATTACGGACACAGTGTTGACACAGCGCACTGCAGCGACCTCATCTGATTGGCCATATGCTTTGTTTAATATCTGATCAAATCAAATATAAAAATATTATATTTTGTTTTCGTTTTTTACGTTGCGGGTTGCGGCCGATATTTCTTTATTGCCATCTCTTTCTCGGTACGCTACTATCTTTCTCACGATCACTTCTCACTCTCGCCTCCTGGTGTTACCGCACGCTCCAAGCTCAGGCCTGGCCTTAACAAGTATTTGGCTTTTATATGCCCAATTTTTCACCACCCAGGGACAAGGATCTAGAACTCGCCAAGCACATAGCCTACGTACACCAGCACTCTATGCAGCCGCCGGGACAGACGCGCGCTCTGCCCATGCGACTAGTCCGCCGGTACTTGGGCCTCACGCACCGCAAACACCCCGCCGTGCCTAGAAACCTCACTGAATATATCGTGTGTAAGTATATAACACAACACTAGCACTTTGCAAAGTAATCTGAACGGGACGTATCGTTTGTAAGTACTTACTACACTTACTACCACCAACACTACAGCCCATTAACGTCCCTCTGTTGGGCACAGGCCTCCACCCTCATAGGAGAGGGAATTAGAGCTTAGACCCAATGCGGGTCGGCGGGCTTTAACGACTATTATCATGTTAGTGATAATAACCGGGATATTAGTGATAATAACTTAACGTGCTCTCCGAAGCACGGGGGTGAAACACCGCCAACTTCCTAACTCCAGGCCATTACTGAGAATTTCGAGGGAGTCTACACTTACATTTATATTTGCTATTTTGTAACTTATGCACTCGCACATAAGTTACAAAATGGCGGCCGAGAGACGAAAAAATAAATGGCATATCAATATCATTGAATAGATTTTTAAACATCAAGATTTTGTTTTCTAAAATCTACAACCATAACTTCAGTTAAAACCTGAAAGAACAATAGTCATTTTATCTAAAAGCTAATCTTAGCAAAAAACCATAAATTGCTTACCGCAACGAGACTAACTAAAATGTACCTTGTACATTGTTGATGTAAATATTAAATATTCTTTTTTTTATCCACTACAAGTTAGCCAAGGACTACAATCTCACTTGATGGTAAGTGATGATGCCGTCTAAGATGGTAGAGGGCTAACCTGTTAGGGGTATGGCAGTTATATTAAACAAATTCCCCTAAATCGGTTTCTACACGGCATCGTACCGGAACGCTAAATCGCTTGGCGGCACGTCTTTGCCGCAAGTTTATTTTGAAAGCCATTTTATTTTTTCGTGTCTTGACGACTGAATACAATACTGAATACGTGCTTTACAGAAAAGCTAATTGCATACTTAGTACTATTTGTACTTTTAGTACTTGCATCGGTTAAGAAAGAGAATTAGTCAGTCTATATCAATTTTCAGCATCGTACGTGGAGTTGAGGCGGGAAGCTCGGAACGCCCGTGACGTCACGTTCACGTCGGCCCGAAACTTGCTTGCCATTCTCCGCCTATCCACTGCACTGGCGCGACTAAGGTAAGCATTCCACATCTAGTAAAATTGTGATCACGGCCAGTTTTTAACCGACTTCCAAAAAAGGAGGAGGTTCTCAATTCGGCGCGTATATTTTTTTTATGTATGTCGGTGCATATTTCCGTGGTTTCTGAAGCGATTTGTAAATATTTTTTTTCAGTCGTTAATGGAAGCTTTCGAGGTGGTCCCATTTATTCATTTATTTCATATTTGCGTTCATGTTTACATTGGCATGAGGCCCTGTAATTTAACATTTTAATAACAATAATAATTGTAATAACATTTTATTATAATGGAGATTGAACATACTTAATAATAAACATATAATGAGTAGTTATCCAGTAATTAAATAAATAAATTAGTTATAAAAATCATATTAATTGAAGCTACTACAACATTAGATAATTAAATAATGTCAACAAATAATTAATTCAGAAATCGCAGTCATGTCAATGAATAATATTAAATAAGTTATTATAATAAAAAAATATGTCGGCGCGTCGATATTTTTAGAGTGACAAGGAACGCATCCGACATTTGTCTTTAGTCTGTGGCGTTTGACGGCTAACGCTCTTTGTCACTCTGGCACAACTCCGAGCGCTAGTGTGACTCACGCGCGGTGAATTGAGAAGAAATCCTTTTGCATCGCGCGGTTTAAGCTACGTGTTCGGTGGAGTGCTTGTTGGGAATAAACCATAAAATTAACGTGATTGTAACTCAAATTATATTTCTGTGATTCTATGCAAGTTTCAATGAATTCTCCTCGCCCGCCAACCCACAATGCATAGTATGGAATCGGCCACTGATGATGAGGGTACCCGGTGTGCCTTTAAATATTTGACTAGTTTTAATTTTTATACACAATACATCTACAGTTAGAAATTCTTGATTATTATAAAAACATTTTTGTATTAACCAATATCTCAATTTTCTTATAAAGGTTGTCTCTTTGTTTTCTTCTTTTATGGGAAATAAAATATTCTGACTTCAAATCCTCAACCCTGACACTAAAAAGTAAAAATAAAAATTCATTCCAAAAACCGACTTCCAACGTCACTGGCATTGGAAGTCAGTTTTTTGGAAAGAATTTTTATTCTATCTAGAATAATTTACGAAACATTTTTAAAAAGTAGACGTCGTATCCATACTAATACTATAAATGCGAAAGTGTGCCTGTCTGTCTGCTACGCTTTCACGGCTCATCCGTTCAACCGATTTTGATGAAATTTGGTACAGGGATAGTTTGTATCCCGGGGAAGGACAGTCTAGTCGTAATATAAAGGTGATTTGAAACCGGTGAGGCGAGGCGTGGGCGGGCGAGACGAATATTGAAATTTGTATGGCAAAACTTCAAATCTCGTCCCGTGAAATGAATGTTTGGTGTGAAAGTTCCGCGAGGTGAAAATTGAAATATTTGTTGATACTACATTAAACCATATAGCTGCATGAATAGAGTATTTATTCCTTTGCAAAAAGGAATAAACATATGTTCCACGCAACTTCACGCCACACCTCGCCTCGCCGGTTAAAAAGGTCCTGCGAGATTTCAAATCCCGCCCAGCAGATCTACGTCACCGTACGTCCAGTCTGAAACCATCTTCACGCGGTAGCCTGATATGCCCTATGCAGTTTGCCATTTTTTTTTAAATAACAGATAAACAGAAAAATATGAATAAATCTGTCTTTCGGAATGTTGTTTTACGAGTTTTTATCTTGGGATTTCCGGGATTCACTCATATCCCGGAAATGTAATTGTCGTTCTATTTTATTATCAGAAATTCAAGGTTTTACAGTTAAACAACAATTATTATTAAAAAATTATGATTTACTAGCTGATGCTGGCGACTACGTCAGCGTGAATTGAGGTTTTTTTTTGGTTCCCGCGGGAACTCCTTAGTTTTCCAGAATAAACAGTAGCCTATGTGTTATTCCAGACTATAATCTATCTCTGTGCCAAATTTCATCCAGATCCGTTCAGCCGTTCGGACGTGATTGAGTAACAAACATCCATCCTTTCGCATTTATAATATTTATTTGATTGATTGATTGATTGATATTGATTGAAACTGTTTAACTACGCTTGTTCTTTACGCTTGGCTGTGAATGAAGTCTGACAATAGTAGGGTTTATATGAAAAAACACCTTGATAAGAGTTACAGTCTGTACTAATATTGTAATACCAAAATGTGTCAGTCTGTCTTGTCTGTACCTATAACCTTTTCAAAGCCCATCTGTTTAACCGATTATTTAAATTTTTACTTACGCTTTGTGTGAGTGAATTCAACTATTTTAATATGTAATGTTAACAAGCTTTGAATAAATATCTCATTATGCTTACCTGAAACCACGCTATTTTTTAACCGACTTCCAAAAAAGGAGGAGGTTCTCAATTCGGCGCGTATGTTTTTTTTTTTTTTTGTATGTTTGTTACGCGATTTCTCCGCCAATTATGAACCGATTTTGATAATTCTTTTTTTGTTTGGTAGGTCATACTTCAGAGGTGGTCCCATTTTAATTTGGTGAAGATCTGATGAATATCTCCGGAGATGGAGAACGGAACTCCTCAATGGATAAGAGTAAATTGCTCGCGATCAGTGTGATAGTTTTGTAAACAGTATGTTTTAACCATGCATAGCATATCTTTTTTTTTTTAGGGTTCCGTACCAAAATGGTAAAAATGGAACCCTTATTAATTTCTCTTTCCGTCTGTCACAGTCGATTATTTCAGTAACTTTTAACTATTGACATGAAATTTGGAATAGTTGTATATAATAGTGGCCCAATATCATGGAAATCAAAAAAATTGAAAATTATTTTTAGTTTAATTAAAAAAGTGGGGAAAATCAGGGGTTTGAAATTTCAAAGTAGGATAACTATACCAAGTGGGGTATCATATGGACTTTGTACTTGACTTGTCTAAGTTAGACAAGTCGACGAGTAACGATTAAACGACGTTATTCTTAATAACGCTAAGTTTTTACTAGCGTTCTGGTTACACTTTTAAAACAGTGGGGCCACTAAAAATTGTGAAATAAAAAATTTTCAAAAAAAAAATAAAAACCGACTTCAAAAACCACAAACACTAAAAATTAAAAAATAATTTAATTTATTATGTATACAAGAGTTAATGTAGTTCTATAATAACATTTTTTGGAGTCGGTGCCAATGTGGAGTCACGTCAACAATAATGAAGAGTAGGTAGACGGTTCATGCGGCTAATTGGTACCGACTCCAAAAAATGTTATTATAGAACTTCATTAACTCTTGTATACATAATAATTTAAATTATTTTTTACTTTTTAGTGTTTGTGGTTTTTGAAGTCGGTTTTTTTTTTTTTTTTTGAAAATTTTTTATATTATACACGGCATCGTACCGGAACGCTAAATCTCTTGGCGGCACGTCTTTGCCGGTAGGGTGGTAACTAGCCACGGCTAAAGCCTCCCACCAGGCCAGCCCAGGGAAAATTCAGAAATTATATATTCCTATATTGACCCTGCCGGGGATCGAACCCGGGACCTCCGCATGTTAAGACAACAGCGCTCCACACTGCGCCATGGAGGTCGTCGAATGCGGGAACCAATTATAATAATCCCAATGAAACCAGTACTTTAATGTGATTAATGTAAACGGAGTACTTTATTGCAGGAAGAAGTATTAATATTTATCATTTGTTCTTAGATTGTCGGATGTGGTGGAAAAAGAAGATGTATCGGAGGCAATCCGCCTCGTGGAAATGTCCAAACAATCGTTGACCCATGTAGAAGAAAATACTCAGAGGTTTGTATACTCCTATCCTATATTATATCCTAAACAATATTATGTGTAGGACTTAAAACGTTTTCAGATTATCCGATCCAATATCGGTATCGGATGCTGGTAGCCGATATCCGATACCCATGAAAATGTGTACCTAAAATGTGTGAGTTCGTTTTATGATAATTCGACCTGCATAAGGAGTTCGTAGATGCCAGCACGTCAAAAAACATGTATGAACTCCTTAAACAGTTCCTAGTTCGAGTAATAATATGTTTTTAGCTGTCAAATGATTACAATTTGCTTAGACAATTAGGCCTTATAGTAGGCATCTTATCCTGCACGTCCTCGTCGACCGTTTCCATGGTAACGGTCGTACGATTCCCCGCGCGCACGTCTCACCCCGCTACCCGCTCTCCCAACGCGTGACGCACGCGCCCCCGCGCCGACAGTCCTCTGCGAGCCTAGCGGCTTTGTACGCGCGTTCATATTCATAGTACCTAGTATAGTTTTTCGTGTGACCCATTTTCTATTTTGTTTCTTTTGTGTTTTTTTTGTGATTATACTTTTATTTACTGTGCATAGGTTATTATTTTTCTCTTCAACCTATTACAGCCTCTCATTTTGGAACTTAGAGACGTAAAGTGGAACTCTTTAATGGCTCTAGTAAACCCCATAGATTTGGTTTGTTTTAACGAGTCCTATATACATTATCGTTACAATAATCTCATATCTTGTTGTACCTATTCTTCCCCCACAACCTTTCTCACTGCCAAGGGTCACTGGTAGAGATCTCTTATAGAGATAAGTGCTTCCTTGTCCACTAAGTATCTGTTTTTCTTCGTATTTTATAACTTTTTGGTACTAAATAAATTAAAAATTAAAAAAAAATAAACAGTGTATTTTTTAACTTGTTGTAATGAGGGACGAATGGCCCTGTTGTGACGACACATCAGTCGGTTTCGATTTGCTGAGCAACGTTGACCCAAGTCGGTAAATGGATGGGTGACCGAATTTGGAGCTTCAAATTTGGCCTTTTCGTCGGTCCCGGTTATTATTACTAATATCTGATAATAATCGTTACAAAAACTTAAGAGTTTAAATACTCTTAGGCGAGTCGTATGCGGAAGACGAGGGTACACACCGCATTATTATCCCAAAAAAACTCCTACCATTATTTGATTAATGGGGTCACGACCCTTAGTAATGAGGAATACGACGCAGAGAGATTAACTTTTTATTGTAATAGGGGAATAAGCGCTACGGACCGCATATTCGCAATCGTGCGCGAGCTGGCGGGAACTAGTAACACGGTGAAGATCGCTGACGTCATCGAACGCTGTGTCGACAAGGGCTTCAAGCCTGACCAGGTAAACTAATACATTACTTCATACCGTTGCCGGCCGGCTCCCTAACGAGGACACTCCTCTCTGAATGAGAAGGGTTTGGCCATAGTCCACCAAGCTGGCCACGTGCGGATTGCCAGACTTCACACAGCTTTTGAGAACATTTGAATAACTCCCCCGCATCTAAGTTTCTTCACGATGTTTTTCTTCAAAATTAAAGAATGTGACATTCAATTTCTTAAAACGCACAATATGAGTAGTAGTATTTCTATGTTGGAGTTGCGTGTTCGGGGATAAAAAATACTATCGATTAAAGCAAAAATAACATCGAGTTGGACTCGCTTGTGAGTGTATTTCACACATCCCATACTAAACGTGCGTTCAGACGTTTGATAAAGATTGCTGATTTGATTAGTTGGTACCATCCCTGAATTCGCAGAAAACCCTTTAACACACCTGACGACATGACTTGACAATATGAATTTTTGTGCGTTTGAATAAGTCGCAGTGTGTCGCGCGACAGCAGCGCGGCTGCAGCGCTACATGTTCTTATGAAGTTGCAAAACTTTTCGTGGCTATTTTTATAGGTTTAAAACTTTCCATGACCAAAAATTTAAATCTACTGTTAGACTGACATTGACAGATTAAAAACCATGGTCTATCTACCTCTCGACAGTGACAGCGCGATTTGAGGTGCTTGGCGGGAGATCGGTGCGTAATGTCAAAATGGCCACTGTGTCTGTGAGATAAAATAAGCAATAAATAACAATTGAGTGCATAACCAGTATTTGGATTAATACTACCTATTGGTTTTCAGGTGGATTCCTGCATTGAAGAATACGAGAATCTCAACGTATGGCAAGTGAACCAAGTGCGGACCAAGATCACTTTCATGTAGTGTGCGACTAGTCTTAGATTAGTGATGTAAGGATTACCTCCGTGCCTAAATATGTGTTAAATGACTGATTGTATTGTGATTGTGAATAAAGATAATATCCTTGAATTGCTTTTGGTGTTATTTTTTTAAGGTACTTAGGTTTTATTTTAGGTAGGATGGTATTTTTTTAATTTTAAATTAAGAGTTGACACACATTGGTATTATCATTAGGAGATTTTACGGTAGGCTGTTAACTAGCCACAGCCGTAGCCTCACCACACCAGACCATTGAAAATTCAGAAATTATAAATTCCTATACTGACCCTGCCGGGGATCGAACCTGTGACAAATGCGCTCCCCACTGCGCCAGAGTGGTCGTCAAATTACATACATTATAATATTATGTGTTTCATTGAACACGTTAGGACTAGGTAAAACCTTTGATTAATCAAAGGGTAAAACCATGGAGGTACCAAATACATACCATTGGTACCTAAAACTTACAGAATTGTGTGATATTTTTGTACGAAATAGTGACCTGAAAGTGTACTACTTAAAACACTGTTCGAGTGTGGCTGTACAGTGTACACCTATAACGTTTTAATTGCTGCGAAACTGCAATGCAGATTCGAAACCAACTACTGAATTTTAAACAAAATTCAACATTTTGCCTCTTTACCTACAAAAATTCGGCCACGAAAGCTAAACAGGTGTAAGTGAATGAACGCCCGGAACAAATTTCGTGAGGATATAAATGAATGAATTCGGGGGAAAATAATTTAGGTTCTAAAAATTGTAAATTGGAGTCTTCAGCAGTGCTATAAAGCTATAAGCAGACTGTTTCCGAATACAATTTTGACTATGATTGATTGTTATAAAACACTAGATGATTCCCGCGACTTCGTACTTACGCGTGGACTAAGTATTTTCAATTCCCGCGGGAATTCCTTAATTTTCCGAGATAAAAAGGAGCCTATGCCCTGTTCCCGGGATACAACCTACCCCTGTACCAAATTACATCAAAATCGTTTGAACGGATGAGTCATGAAAGCGTAGCAGACGGACAGAAACTTTCGCATTTATAATACTAAACTAGATGATGCCCGCGACTTCGTCCGCGTGGATTAAGGTTTTTGATTCCCGCGGGTACTCTTCCGGGATAAAAAGTAGCCTATGTCCTTCCCCGGGATACAAACTATCCCCGTACCAAATTTGAAATTTCATCAAAATCTGTTGAACGGATGAGTCTTGAAAGCGTAGCAGCACAAGTTTTTTTTCTTTGAATATAGGTTATTTAGGTAAACAATTGTAACGAGCGAGGAGCGGGGAGCGTGAGAGAGGGGTAGCAGTGAGTATTAAAGGTGGGGAGAGGAGAGGTGAGGGAGAGGAGAGGAGAGGAGAGGTGGCTGGTAGAAAGTGTCTTTGTTCCTTTATATAGTAACATTACTCTATGGTAATGGCCATACATCTAATGGGTCTATGACCCGCGCTCTGGGTTGCTTCCTTGTTTTTTGGGTCTGAGACGAACTACTAGGCAGTAAGCAGGAGAGACGAGTAACTTGGCTAACGTGGCTAACTGCGAAGCAGCAAGCAGAAATGATTGGTATTTTTGTTGTAAAATTAATGTGGAGAGTGAAATAAAAGTTGCAGTTGATTCTGTTTATAAATTTACGTCTTTCATTTTTGACTGTTCGTAACACAATACAGGAATTTTAATCTTTCTGTACGCGCTATACTTAATCTCTACATGGATTTTCAATCCGTTTCTAATATTAGGTAGGTACCTACCTAGAATGATATTGCGAGGTTTCTAAAGAATAATTTTTCCTGAGCCGTGAAAGTATAGGCACTACGGACTAAGCATGACAGACTGTCGCGGTCGGTTCCGCCGAGGTGTTACAGAAGCATTGTTGTTTGAATTTCTCGCTTGTATTTTTACTTTACCTGGATTTTTCTATTATGGCCTTTAAATTCAGTGCCTTAAGGACGAGAAATATAAACGCGTGCAGGTTGGCGTGTAGGTAGGTACCTAAGGAGTTTGTCGTTCAGCGGATGCTCATTGTGGCGAGATATAACCGAGGCTTCATTTCGCTGGTAAACGCGCAAAGGTGGCGTATAACTAGCTGTTGCGGGATTTTACAAAGGACTAAACTCGTGTGCTAAAGGTAACTACACCTAGGTATACGATAGATTCGTATATGAATGGATATGTAGGTATAAACCTATACGTAATGGATGAGGTGAGCCTGGGGCAAATCTATACGTTGAGTATCACGGAGGCTGATATTTTAACAGCAGAGAAGATTTTTGCCGACACTGCCGTGACCACCACACGCTTGGCAACAAGGCAGGAGGGACGTGGACTGAAGGATTGGCAGTTATTGGGACGAAAGCCCGACTTGCGCTAGAAAGTTGCTGATAGGAACAATATAGGTACGCCGTCGCCGTCATAAAATGTGAACACGAGGCGCTGTATAAACGCATGGATCCAATTTCGCCACTGCAGTGATGCATTTGCTTCACCTATAGAATCGCTTAAGGTTATTGATCTCGCTAATAAACCAACTTATGTGAAACCATAGACATAGGATTTTTTCGCTGATGTGTGAAACAATAGCGAAGGCAGCGGCAACAACTGCTTGGTATTTATTTCAAAACAGCAGCAAAGAATGCAGACGAAGAGAGAGAAATTTGTATGCCGACACTAGTTGTAAGGTTCCAGTCCGCGTAATTCAATTTCGCTGCGGGTTTTTACAAAACCATTTTCGATGTAGGTCGTAGCGTATAAAACAGGTCACGAGGCGCAACGGTAACAGGCCAACAGTAGCACGTACCTAGGTGCTAATTGTGTGAAGTTTAAATATAGGTAAGTTAGAATAGAAATAAATATTGCCTAAATAAAAAATATATTTATGAAGTTAAAATTAAATTAAATTAATCAAGTACCTAAATAACTCTTTTATAGTGGCGCATAATATTAGGTAGGAAGACAGTAAATGGAGGTGCGATTCTATCAGGGTGAAGGTTCAGTCCGTGATCTGTGGTTCAGCTAGTAGGGCCATTTTGAGGCCTAAAAGAAAATTTCCGTTACAATAAAGTAAGAAACATTCGAAGATTTAAAAAAATCATACACACACCATATTAGATACCTATACTCGTATTTGCAAAAAAAGAACTCTTTTACTCGCTTAGTTGTTTGGCTGCGAAAATGAGGGGAAAATCGATCTCGAAATAAATTCGTAAGTACTTAGGTTAATAGATACGTATACCCCTATGCGATTTTGACGTATATAACGTTATTTAACTAAATTCTTAAATGTATCAACAATCCACCCTCAGTAGATTATTATAACAATAAAAATTATTCTAACAACAAAAACTATTTTAACAAAAATTAGACAACAAAAATTGAAATACTGACCTATATTTTATCATTCATATATACATATATTAGTAGGAAGATTTTATAATTAGCTATATTATAATATATAATTTATATGTTTATTATTTGTATAAGTATTAGTATGTAGTTATTTGAATGTAAGTATATTATAGATCCACCTGCAGTCTATTTTCCCTTATTATCTCCTTTTCCTAAGGTTGCCTGGTGGAGATAAGAGACCTAAGCGATATAAGGCCGCCTTTTGTATCCTACTTCTGTCTGTGTTTGCATTTTTCCAATTTTTGTTTTTGTTATTTTTACTTGTGGTGGTACAAATAAAGTGTTTAATAATAATAATTATTATTAAACGAGTTAATAAGTAGGAGCTACGCAGACACTTTTGCATTTATAATATTCAGTGGGGTTACTACCATCGCATAAAGCTGTGCTAAGCTAAAATGACAGTTTTGTGACACGTACCTTGACACTCCTCAAATAAGGACTATAATTCTAAAACACGAACGTCAATTAAAAGAATACGGATTTAAGCAAAGATTTAAGGTAGTATGCCCCCTGTTTGTGAACGTACCTTTATGCGGCATCTGAATACAGAGTAGATAATGCTCCAGTCACCTTTCTTAACTCGAAAAAGGTTAAAAGATCAGAGGTCACGTACGATTGCGTATCGGCGTGACAACGACGCAGTGCTCTTGCTTATACAGACACAGATGCCAAACGTGCGTGCCTCTGTAATACTCTGGGTTAGACGTGACGTGCTGCTAAGCTCGAATATTTCGCTGAAAGGTATCGAACCAATATTGAACAACTTATAAGAGTACAGTGCCCGCAACTTCGTCCGTGTGGTTTGAGGTTTTTGGTGCCCGCAGAAACGGGTTTCCTGAAAAAGGAACTGATGAGGTTCACTGGTTCAATAAGTATTTTGCAGCCTATTTTTGAAGTGACTTCTTTAGGTGTGTTGAGCACTTTTTGGTAGGGGGTAAATATGTGGAAATGCGTGACCGACACCACCGTTACCGACACCTCGCGTTCTTGCGAAGACAAAAGGTCTTAAATATATTATATAGTACATTCGTAATTAAACTTTAATACCTTAGATAAAAGGTTTATATTTTAAGTAGGTATTTTAAATATTTTTATTATATATTTTGTAAGTTAAAAAAAAAAAAAAAATCGTTTTTACCAACAGACTCAGAAGAAAACCTGATCGCTTTCACTGACTGCCTGGCCAGTATGGCTGCGTTAATTGATGACAATAACGCGGAGGCCGTGTACGTACTCGGAGATTTTAATGCACATCCAGGGGCTAGATTCGGTGACGAACTTCAGGCATTTTGCTCGGAGCACTCCTTGTTTTGCGTGGATACAGATCTATTGCCAGCAGATACACACACATACATTAGTGACGCGCACGGTACTAAGAGATGGCTCGACCATTGTGTGGTGACCAGTGCTGCCCGTGACACTGTGAAATCTGTTCACGTGGAATACAGTGTTTATTGGTCAGATCATTTGCCGATGGTAATTTCTTGTGAGATGGACACTGTGATTAAAAAAGTTTGTCTAACCAACGTGGACTCCTTACATGGTATTAAGTGGGGCCATAGAAAAGAGGACCAAATCGATACATATAAGAAATACTGTTGTGATAAGTTAAGTTCCCTATCTTTATCTAGTCATTGTGTAAATTGCGTAAGTTTTAATTGTAACAGACATTTATATTTAATTGATGATTTTTATTATGACATAGTTAATATATTACAGACCGGCGCTAAAAACAGCGCGTCCATTCCAAATGGTGCACTGAAGCCTAAGAAAATTCTAGGATGGAACTACCACGTCCGAGATTTTCACCAAAATGCAAAAATGTATTATAGATGGTGGACGTGTAATGGTAAGCCCAGTACTGGTGAACTTTATACCGACATGATTGAAAGTCGAAGAGCGTTTAAAAACAAACTGAAGTGGTGTCAAAATAACGAGGAAAAAATTAAATTAGATATATTGACAATGCACAGGACTGATAAAAACTTTATAAAATTTTGGCGTAGTACTAACTCATTAAAATACAAAAAGAGCGTACCTGTGTCCGTGGAAGGAGTTAGTGATCGGAGAAAAATTGCCGACTTATTTTCACACCACTTCAGAGTCAATCCCTTGCCGGCTCGTGCTACGTGTATGCCTAATATGCCAATAGGAGAAGTAACGGACAATGTTTTTCTTACTGCTGATGACGTGGCTGCAGTAGTACATAATATGAAAAGGGGAAAATCTCCTGGAGCTGATGGCTTAAGTCTTGAACATGTTTTGTATGCTGGTGATTTAATCTATGGGAAGTTAGCCTCCCTATATAATGCATGCATTAACTTTGGCTACCTACCAGAGCAGCTTATGAAGACAGTGGTAGTTCCAATTCCTAAGAATAAAACAGGTGACCTTTCCAGTCTTAAAAATTATAGACCTATTTCGCTTGGCACTGTGTTAGGAAAAATACTGGAAAGGTTAATTCACCCAAGCTTAACTGGGAGTTTAAAATTGAATGACGCACAGTTTGGTTTCCGTCCTGGTCTCTCAACGGATTCAGCGATTTTCAGCTTAAAAGCAACCGTCAACTACTATGTGAACAGAGGTACATCGATCTACGCGTGCTTTCTCGACTTGAGTCGTGCGTTCGATCTCGTAAATTATAATTTACTGTGGGAGAAATTGCACGCCTCTAACGTCCCTTCAAAAACGGTGAATCTGTTGAGATACTGGTATGGAAACCAAACTAATTGTGTAAGATGGGGCGACGCGACTTCTAGCGAATACAAGCTAGAATGCGGTGTTCGTCAAGGAGGTTTGACCTCTCCTGACCTCTTCAGCCTCTACGTAGATGACCTGATTGAAGAGCTGAGAGGCACTAAGGTAGGTTGCCATATAGGGTCTACTTGTATGAACAATTTTAGTTACGCCGATGATATGGTTCTCCTCAGCCCTTCAATCAGGGGCCTTCGTAAACTGGTTGCAATCTGCGAGCGTTATGCTGCAGAGCATGGTTTAAAATATAATGTAAAAAAGACAGTTACGATGGTGTTCCGTTCGGGCAGAGGTCCGGAGACGATCCCGGGGGTTTTACTTGATGGAAATCTTCTTGAGAGGGTTGAACGATTTAGGTACCTTGGCCATATACTTACTGAGGGTCTCGTTGACGATGAAGACATAGAGAGGGAACGTCGTGCTCTGTCTGTGAGATGCAACATGCTCGCACGTCGGTTCGCAAAGTGCAGTGACGAAGTAAAGTTGACATTGTTTAGAGCATATTGCCTATGTTTCTACACATGTCAGCTTTGGGTCAAGTTTACCAGGCGTGCTGTCAACAACATCAGGGTGCAATACAATAACGCTTATCGTATCCTGATGAAGTTGCCACGGTACTGCAGCGCGTCGGGCATGTTCGCTAAGGCAAGAGTACCGGATTTCTTTGCGATCATTAGATCACGAATCGCTTCTTTTTGGAGTCGTTTGCGTGCTTCCGACAACGAGATCCTCAGTACGTTGGCAGAGGATCTGAGTTGTTCCATCTTCAAGCACTGGCTGTCAGTGCACCAGGACGCGAACAAAAAATAGAACAATTTTGTGTATGACTACGTATGGATTGTACGTAACTATGACGTTTATAAATAATCTTTTATTTATTTTAATTTTATTTATTTTATATTTAGTTGTAAGTCTTTTTGTAATTGGTATGTAATTATTGTACTGGGTTTTTACCTTTAAATAAAGAATATTATTATATTATTATTATTATTATTTACTTCTATCGGCAGTCCCTATGACTGCCATTATTTTTTTTACTTATGTAATTTTTAAATATACAGGGTGCCTCACAGATTACTTACATATAGTAATCTGGGCCCGGGGCCTTATTACGTAAAAATGGTTGCTACTGTGTAACGATCGCAATCACCTCTGACTGGTTAACACTCTTGCATCTACTGGCCAAAATGGCCAAAATCCATTGACCCACCAAAAATATTATAAATTTATCCAATTACAATTGAGAACAACAATGATTGATGCAGGTTTTGCATAATGTTAGGTACATTATGCAAAACCTTATTATTAAGCTTTGAGAGTCTAATTAAACTGAAGTAGACATGCCGGCGTCAAAACTTTGCATTATAAAACACCTAGTAATAAAATCAATTCAAGTTCAGCGTGTTCTGGAACTCGTATTACGAGTATTGGGTATTTTATAGAAGCGATGGCGGGCGCGGGGCGCGCCAAGCGCGAAAACCGCCGCAAGCAAGGCTTTGAGGCGCCGCTCCTTCGCCGCACTATTAAATATGTGGCTGAGGCCGAAAACACACTATGGACCAGACAGAACAAGAAAATCCGCATCATTCACTTTTATAATATGGAGTCCGCATACTAGGAAACCGGAGAAAACCCCGCACGAAAACCGGACGCGGCAAGCGTGTAGCCGTGTCCGGTCCTCACCCACACCAGTCATGGACCATAACCATGGTTCCTACGCTATTTCTTGGGGTCGCGCTGACCGTACTTATTTGGCTTGGTTGGCCTCGCTGATTATTTATTATATACGTATTATTAAATGCAAACACATTTTTTCAGTTATCCATTTATTTATACTTATATTTAGCAATTTACACGATAAGGCAGCCGTCGCTATTACAGAGTGGATTCCGAAAGTACCATAGGCCAGTGTTGCCACCGTAGGCCGTAGCCCATGCAGGCAGTGATGCCATGTTCAGCTCGTATTTAGTTTCCATCTAACAGTATGCAACCCAATACACTTGCCAGCATGCATTGCATGGTAATAAGCACATTTCATAAATCACCTCTACTAAATAACGCGTGTAGAAAAGCTTTAACGCGTTCTAAGCGATATCGATATATATCGATAAGTGTAAAGCTTTGCTACGAATGTTTATCTACTTTTTATTAACATGTGTGACAAAACGTAGGCATTCATGATATTCATTCATGCTTCTTAAGTTCGCCGATACTGACCTTAATTGTATCGATTGTTTAAAGTATGGGCCATTAAAAAACCTCGCAGGTAGTTAACCTACCTATTTGCTCGAAAGTAAGTCACAAACGTTTTAACAAGAACAGTTTATATGTTTAGTAATTTATAATTTTATAAAATATAAACCTACCTCTATTGTTTTTCCATAATATTAGGTAAGTATACTTGCTATTATATTTTAGATCAAGCTTTATTTTCTTCTTTTTGGACGCAGCTGTCTAATCCTACCTATTTGACAACAATTCGTTCCTACCCAAATTACCGTGCGCAGAAGCATGCTAGAAAGAAGAAAAGGTAGACTATGTGTTATTCCAGACTATAATCTATCTCTGTGCCAAATTTCATTCAGATCCATTCAGCCGTTCGGACGTGATTGAGTAACAAACATCAATCCATCCATCCAAACTTTCGCATTTATAATATTTATTTGATTTGATGATCTTACGAAATTAAGTAAATAGGCAAAGTGAAGCCTTAATGAAACATCACCACATCCCAAAAATTATATTAAATGAGTGATTTGAATGGAACCAATTTCACAGGTCTACACAAATCATTATAGCGTCATGAGTCCCTAATTAACCTGGCTGCCTTCCCGGCCTGATAAAATCTCGATCCCCACACTAATCCAACGGTTGTGTGACTAACACGTGAGGAATGCGATGCAAGCGCCGCGCGCGGGAGCCGGGGTGGCGCGGAACCTGCTCAATATGAAAAAACATTTGAATAACCATATCTCCTCAATTTTCATAAATACAAAATTGAACCTTAACGTGTTAAAGTAAAGCTCATTTTTTATATTAAAGTGGATTCCATGTTGAGTCCTCAAAAAATGAAGGTTAGCGCCGGCGACAATGTACGTGCAATCGTGGTAGAGATTTCATAGAGGATAATGGATATGCCGCGCCGATAGAAACAACTAGTCTGTGACATTATAATGTATCACGAACGTTTTGTATCTAAGTAAGTACTTGAAACATTTTCGGTTCAAAATATGGTTGCATTTTGGCTTTTTAGGTAGGTAGTAGGTACTTTTTGTCGTAGCTATTAACGGAATTCAAACTACATTAATTATTAGAAAATATTTATTAGGTATTTATGAAAGGAAGAGAAACATTTATTGACAGCATTGTGCCACATAGAACAATACCTTAAGGTAGGTAAATGTTACCATGGCGCTTCCAGTACCTGAGCATTAGACTCATGATCAAGTCATAGAAGCACCATGATAACGCTTGTCGTGTGTGGCACAACCTTATAAAGTTACCTTATAGTATATAAAGTTTCCATCGAACGAATACGGTATACATTTAAAAACAAACTTTCAGATTTCGAGTTCGATATCGACACAATCAAAAACCAATAATAGTAGATTGTTCATCAAGGGACTAAAATGAGCATGAAATGTCATACGAGATGTTTAGCTTACCGAGCGTAGCGAGGTATGCTATAGAATCGAGTAGAATGGCTTTTAGTCCCGTGGTAAACACTTTACTTTTCACTTCGATTGCGAGAAAATAAAATAAATAACGATTTTTAATTATTCCTTTGCCTTTCCGTTACATTTTCATATTAGGCGTAAGATCTTTATTTTCACTTGATGATATTAACATTATGAACAAATAAATAGTCACATTCAATTTACCTGCCTTCACCTTGTATTACGTCATAATTCTACATCAATGTATTACGTATTGTGATTTGTGCATCGAAATTTGAAATGGAATAAGACGTCAAGTCAAATTATGTTATTCAATATAGGTAGGTACACTCATAGACATAGAATTTTTTCGCTATGGGTACACTACACTTATTGACGTCTAGTTATTTATAAAATATAATGGTGATAATCAGTAACGGTATTTTAAAACTAATGCTACGAGGGTTCTAAACGCGCCCTGGTCTGAGAAGAGCCCAAAACAAACTCAGCCGGTTTTTTTTTCATTATCACCATTTCACAAATCATCTTAAGGAACTATTAGAGCCATTAGATCAAATCATTGCCAAGCTTCCTTGTCATTAATAATCCTTTACATGGTAATAAGAATTTTTAATGAGTTTACGTTTTACATTAACTTTGAACTATTTCAGAGACATCTTCAACTTGTCTTCTGGAAGCTTATTGTAGAAGCGGACACTGTTTCCAACACATGAATTGCTACTTTTACTAAGCCTAGAAGCAGGCATTACAAGTTTATTTTTATTTCTAGTATTAACATTATGACAATCACTTTTCTTCTTGTATTTATCATTGTGTTTATGCACGTATACTAAATTTTCATATATATATTGATTAGGCACTATCATAATATTGATTTCTTCAAATTTATCTCTTAGTGACTCCCTTGGTCCCATATTATAAATGGTTCGAACAGCCCTCTTCTGCAGCACTAAAACAGAATTAATATCAGCAGCATTACCCCAATAATAATATACCATATGACATAATGCTGTGAAAGTAACCAAAATAAACTAATCTCGCCGTTTCTTATATCTGTCAAGTGGCGAATCTTTTTAACCGCGTATGCAGCAGAACTAAGCCTGTTCGATAAGTCATTTATGTGATTGCCCCATTGGAGTTCTCATCTAATGTTATTCCGAGAAAAAAAGCGGTATCCACTAAATCTAATTCCTCATGATTAAGTTGTACAGTGGATTTTACCTGTTTGACATTAGGTAATGTAAATTTGGTCTGTAAATCACTTTTTTCCATTGAGGAGTAGGTTATTAGCTTCAAACCACTGTACCACTTTAGTGAGAGAATTGTTTACTTCGTCAAGAGTTGTTTCGTAACGATTTATTTTAAATAAAAGTCATCACTTTTGTTTGCTGATGAGACATCTATCATTAACAAACAATACTATCCCATGATTATCCTTGGCAAGATAAGGAAGATCGTTAATGTAAATGAGGAATAGAAAAGGCCCTAAAATTGAACCTTGTGGAACCCCAATTATTACAATCGATCCGGAAGACCGCTTTCCATTGATGTCTATACCTTTTGTATCCTATTTTTTAAGTAGGAATTCATTATATCCAGTGCTACACCCCTAATTCCATAATGGTGCAGTTTTCTGACTAATGTTTCGTGATCAACACAATCAAAAGCCCTGGATAAATCACAGAAAATGCCAAGTCCCAAGATTCCTTCCAAGCTTCGAATATATTTTGAAATAACTCAACACCAGCATCGATTGTTGTTGTTACCAAAATGTTTAAGCAATTGAATTAATATAAATTTTTCAAATATTAATTATCATCCATAACTTCCATTTAAATAAATGTAATAATTACAACAAAAAAAATCTATGATTTCGCGGCAAACCGCAATACCAACTTTATTTTTCCCTGTATCGTTATCAAGAAGATATTTAAAAAAATAAAGTATTACTATAGACAGATCTGTAGGATAATGGTAGGATACGATGGGTAATATTGGCGCCCAACTAAGTGACATACATTTTTTGGCTGTTGATAGTAACCATAGACTAAAAATTTTGGATAACCGAATGAGCATATCACGCATACCGATATGAGTATAGTACGGCAATAATTAAAAAAAAATAACTTTAATCCCTAGACCCTAAATGCTAACTTTAGTCCGCATACGCTTAGCTATAATGACATCTTTTTAGAGCATGAGAGGTGAAAAAACTATTTCATAAAACAGCTGATAATCAGTTTGTGAATGGAGTAAGTGGGAATAAAGTGGAGTAAAGTGGAATGCGCAATAAAAATTAAAATCATTTCAATATAGAGTGGGAGTGCATTTTATTGCTTCTGCCAGCAACTCGTTCAGAATTGGATATTATGTCACTTTTCACCTCTCTAGCTCGAAAAGCGCGCTTTTGCTGCTAACCAGAGAGTTTTTGTTTACTCAATGAAACAAAAGTATTTTGAATTTAGAACGCGCTGTGAGAATTCGATTTAGAGATTGAGAATTTATTTTCACTGTTCCAGAAGATCGATCCATCACATCTTATGTGGTAACTTGGTGTGTTTCAGTTGTAATTACCTACTGCAGAATGGCTCCTATCATGCAGACCAGACGAGCAGCAGCCTTAGAGGAGCAGCAGAAGTTAAAAAATACACTAATGGAACTCAAGACGCTGAAACAACTGAATGAACAGTTACTGAAGGAACAGGATGATAGTGAAGCTGAGTTGAGAGTCATCATTGCCCGGAACACTCAGTTGAAGGCTGAGCTAGCTAGTCTGCACAGCGCTCACACTCAGGTGCTGGAGGAGCGGGACCAGCTTCAGGTGGCAGTCAGCTCATTTGACCGGTGTATTCGGACATATGAAGAGGCACTAGGAAAAATTTCAATGTTAGAGGATGAATTGAGTAGATCACAAAAAATAATTTGTGACCTTCAGTCACAAATTCTGAGTTGTGAAATACAACAAACAAATAATTTATATGACGAGCTGCTCACTTCATCCTCAACTGCACCAGCTGTGGTGACCATTGATCTCACATGTGACAGCCCTTGTGTTAAAAGACCGCCCTCAGTGCCAGTTACTTTGAATAGCCACAAAAAAATTAAGAAGTACATAAAACTTGGCAAATTTATAGCTAAAACACAAAAATTAATTAAAAATCAAAAGACAAGCTCTAAAAATATTACACTGAGGAAAGAACGTTCACAATTGGTAACAAAGCTGGATACATATTGTTCTTCTCTACAGGAAATGAGAGAACAATATGAATCTGATGTAAACCGCCTGAATGATGAAATTTTACAATTAGAAAACTCATTGAAAACTGTTACATCACAATATGAGCAGTCACAGAAACAGATCAATGAGCAAATACTGGTTGCAGATGAAATATTAGCAATAGGAAATTATAATATAGACCGTTTTGACTCTCTGATCAATAAGTGCCAGTGTTCGAATAAAGACAATACTATAGTGCCAGTGGAAGTCCAGTGTTCAAACAATGATCCCTTAGTTGTATCAGCGCATAATGACATTCCATTACATTGTCCGCAGCGGAAAACATTTGTAGTTTCGGATGGGCTGGGAAAAGACTTTGGTTACTTACTTAGTAATAAATTACACCAAAATGTCTTCAATAAATGTAACCCCAAGGCCTCATATGAATATATAATTGAAAATATCCAAGATCTTTGCTTGGATAGTTATAGTACAGTTGTTCTGTTGATAGGTGACAGCCTGGACATAACCAAAAAGGAAATTTACAAAAGTTTGGAATACTTATTAAGTGTTCAAAAAAAATCAGGCTGTAAGTTTATACTTTGTGCTTTTCCTTTTTCTAACTCATTGACCCTAGCACAAAATAGGAGTATTCATAAACTTAATATGCTCCTTCATAATTTAACATATAGTCATAGGGACTATTTCCATATATTTGACACAAATAAGTTTATACAGAATTTTACACTGACAAAGGATACTATGTATCTGCCCAATAGATGTAAGAAACATTTAGCTACATTAGTAGCTTGTAATATACAAGACCCAGCTATTTTTAGCTGTAATAATATGGTTGGAAATGGTACATGTTGTACACTGAATGCTAACTCTATTAGTAACAACAGCTCTAATTCCAGTCTTTTGACAATGGATACAGATTGTAATAATATGGGTATTTTAACTTCTGGTACTAGCAGTTGTACTAATATTGTTGAAATTAGTAAAAAAAATTTAAACTAAGTAGTAAGACAACAGATAAGCTATGTAATATTAATCTTGTACACCAAAATATACAAGGCTTATCTGGCAAAGAACATGAAATTGAACTTTTTGTTAAAAAATTTGATATTGACATTTTATGTCTCACGGAGCATTGGCTCAGTAATTACCAATTAATTTTAAATCTTAAAGATTACTCGTTGTCAAGTGCGTTCTCTAGAAAGAAGGCTATACGCGGAGGGTCTTTGATAATAACTCGAAGTAATAATAATTATAAGGAAAGAAAAGACATTGTTAATCTTTCTGTTGAACGCACTATTGAGCTGTCCTGTGTTGAGCTGGAGCGATACATAATAGTTTGTGTGTACCGACCTCCCTCAGGCGACTTTTTACTGTTTGAGGATGTCATGGAGGAGGCCCTAAGGCGGATATGTAGGTCAGCAAAAAAAGTGTTGATATGTGGAGACTTTAATATAGATATTTTGCTTAACACTCCTCTTTCTGATAGATTACTTAACTTATTTAAAAGCTTCAATTTAGACAATATTTTTATTGAACCAACACGGATAACAACAAGATCCGCTACCTGTATTGACAATATTTTCAGTGATTGTAAAATTGTCAGCAAGACCGTCATTGCTAACCTCAGATCCGACCACTGCGGGCAAATGATATCTGTTCCTAGCTCTAAACAAAATACAACTAAAGTAATAAAGTATAGGCCAGTTACCACTAAAAAAGTACAACTATTTAAACAAAATATCTTAAATACTTTACCTACCCTTGACCTTACACAGGGTGGTCCGGATGAACACTACAATACCTTCTTTGATCTGTTAAATTCTCAGTATAGTTCCATTTTTAAAATAGTAGAAAAAAAATTGTTTAAAAATCTCAAATTTAGCGACTGGGCTACTGTTGGCATTTATAAAAGCAGGAATAAGTTGTTTGATCTGTATGCTGAAAAACAGTATAATTACACTCCTACATTTGTTCAATATGTAAGAAATTATTCAAAATTATTTAGAAATGTATGCATGCAAGCAAAATCACTTTATATAAAACAAAAAATTATTAATTCAGATAATAAAATAAAAGCAGTTTGGGAAATAATCACAGATGAAATTGGGAAACATAAAGTGGAAAATCCTAAATTGGAGCTAAAAGTTAATGACCGTATTATTAACTGCGATACTGAAATTGCAAATACATTTGAAAATTTTTTCAAAAATATTCCTGTTACCACTACTAGCTCCCTTAATTCCTCGCCAATAGAAGCCCTTAAGCTTCTCAAGGGTAATGTCACCGAGTGCAGTGTGTTGTTTAAGTTTAAACATGTGACCCCATATGATATTATTAAAATATTTAAATCTTTGCAGTGCAAAAAAACCGGGGATCTATGGGGAATATCAGTAAAAATAATCAGCAATGTTATTGATATAATTGCACCATATCTTGCTTTAATATTTAATGAGTCTGTAGATTCAGGATCCTTTCCAGATCTTATGAAATACAGTAAATTGATTCCACTTTTTAAATCTGGTAGTAGAAGTGACCCTAATAATTATAGACCAATTTCTATATTACCAGCACTCAGCAAGATATTTGAGAAAATTATGCTCAACCAACTGCTTCTGCACTTTAACTCAAATAAACTACTACACTCAGAGCAGTATGGTTTTACTAAAGGCCGATCAACAACCGATGCGGGAGCTATGCTGTTAAAGCATATATTCGATGCGTGGGAGAAATCACAGAATGCTATTGGTATTTTCTGTGATTTGTCTAAGGCATTCGATTGCGTTGAGCATGAGACGCTTTTAGTTAAGTTGAACCATTATGGAATCAAAGACACTGCACTTGGCCTCATTGCATCTTATCTCAGTGACCGCATTCAAACGGTATGTGTCAACGATGTGAAGTCGTCCGGATCAGCCTCACTTATGGGTGTTCCTCAAGGCTCTATTCTGGGTCCCTTCATGTTCTTGGTCTATATAAATGATTTACCATACTACGTCCAAAATACTTGCGATATTGTGCTATTTGCTGACGACACGTCCTTGATTTTTAAAGTCGATAGAAACAAGGACAATTATGAAGACGTAAATAATGCAATTTCTCAAGTCACTAACTGGTTTACTGTAAACAATTTACTTTTAAACGCAAAGAAAACTAAGTGCATTGAATTCGCATTGCCGAATACCAAGTCCGCAGGAAACATAAATTTAACTGTAAATAATGATATTTTAAAAATAGAAGAGACCACTGTGTTCCTGGGGGTGACCTTAGATTCAAAGCTTCAATGGGGCACTCATATATCAACTCTGGCTGGCAAACTCAGCTCTGCTGCTTACGCTGTCAGAAAGATTCGACAGTTTACTGACGTTGAAACTGCAAAAATTGTATATTTTGCTTACTTTCATAGTATTATGTCTTACGGAATTTTACTATGGGGTAAAGCAGCAGATATTAAAAAAATTTTTGTATTACAAAAAAGGGCAATACGTGCAATTTATAATTTAAAACCGCGCGAATCCCTTAGAGAGAAATTTAAGGAAATAGGTATTCTCACAGTAGCCTCGCAATATATTTATAGTAATTTAATCTTCGTAAAACAGCACATTCATAATTACAAAAAAATATGCGATCTGCATGATAGACAAACTAGAGGCCGCCATAAGCTCGTGACTCCATCGCTCCGCCTCAAGAAGGTCCGAAGGTCGTTTGTGGGAATGAGCATTCTATTTTATAACAAAATTCCACAACCTATCTTAAACTTGCCTTTACACAAGTTTAAGAAGTCCATTAAAATTACGCTCCTGAAAAAGGCTTATTATACTGTTGAAGATTATGTAAATGATAGAGGAGCATGGATTTGACCGCTCCAGCAATGCTGGGGACAGCGGTTACTTATTATAAATTAGTGTTTGAATATTAGTATTCAATTCGATGCTTTGATACGGGTAGACTGGGTATGTCACGCTCTCTTTAAACATTTCTGTGGTGGTGTCGTGTGGTGCGGGTTGTTACGTTCCCTCAAATATGGTCGAGCGAAGCAATGGCTGGATCATGCGTCATGCTCGTGAACGGGTGCCACCGGCGGGAATGGGGCTACTTTCTGTCTGCACGTCTTTGACATGAATTGAATAAACAAATTGAAGAAATCCATTAAAAGTAATAATAATAATAATAATAAGCCTTTTTATTACTAATCTCATGATATTTACAATTGTATATAACTACTTTTTAGATGAAATAAGTGTTAGTTGTGTTAGTGTTTGTCTTATTCTAGTTAGTATTGTTATTTGTTGCAGTATTTGTTGGTTTAAAAGTATGCTCCTGAAAAAAGCTTATTATACTGTTGAAGATTATGTAAATGATAGAGGAGCATGGATTTGATCGCTCCAGCAATGCTGGGGACAGCGGTTACTTATGTACACATTGATATAATAATTGTAAATGAATTATTTAAAAAAAGCAACCACCGAGTTTCTTGCTGGTTCTTCTCGGTAGGAATGGCATTCCGAACCAGTGGTAGATTCACTTGACGATTCAAAAGTACTTGTAAAAGTTTATTTGAATAAAGAAGATTTGATTTGATTTGATTTGATATGCAATTCTTATTATGCTTATAAAATATTATTAAAAAAAGAAATTAAGTTTATTATTACGAATATTTTTCAGCATGTGTCTTATCTTAATTCTTACAAAATTGAAATTTATTTATTTCAAACTTAGAGCAGAAAATGTAGATAAATTATATATGTTGCACTTTCCGAACACAGACACCCAACTAGGCGGGGTTAAATTCTATTGCTGTACCTAAATATTTTTTTAACATAAAACGAGTGAATCTAGTGATGAAGATCGTAATTTAATACCATCTACTAAATGTATTAAATGTATACTAAATGTATACGTTATAAATGCGAACGTTTGGATAGATGATTGAACTCAATCACGATAGAACGGCTGGACGGATCTGGCTGAAATTTGGCACAGAGATAGATTATAGTCTGCAATAGCACAAAGGCTACATTAAATCACAGTTATTATTTTTCGTATCTTTTTAGTAATCACACGATACTAAAAAGCTTCGTACTCGTATTAAAAAAAGAAAAAGAAAAGTGACGAAGTGAAATAATAGTTATGTTGATGTGATCCGCGCGTCAATTTTTAGGGTTCCGTACCAAAATGGTAAAATGGAACCCTTATGGTGCGACTTTCTCCGTCTGTCTGTCTGTCCGTCCGTCACACTCGATTATTTCAGTAACTACCGAAGCTATCGACATGAAATTTGGAATAGTTGTGTATATTAGTGGCCCAAAGACACTGAAATTAAAAAAAATTGGAAATTATTTTTGTTATTATTTAAAAAGGGAGGAAAATCGGAGGGTTGAAATTTAAAAGTGAGATAACTGTACTGTGTGGGGTATCATATGAAAGGGTTTACTTTGTACATTCTAAA
This sequence comes from Erebia aethiops, assembly GCA_923060345.2. NCBI lineage: Eukaryota > Metazoa > Arthropoda > Insecta > Lepidoptera > Nymphalidae > Erebia > Erebia aethiops. The sequence continues at coordinate 24,858,529 of OV281084.1, read as the reverse complement.
ACAGATTTTTAATTATTTTTAGTCATGATAGTTTTTGATTTATCGGGGAAAAAGTCTAAAAAAATACCGTTCCCCCCCCTTATCTCCGGAGTTTACCAATCGAAAAATCTGAAATAATTATGGTCAATAGGAATTTATGTATATTTTACAGAAAAACTATAGCCAATGCTCTAACTAGCATAGTTTTTTTGATATTAACAGTAAACCTCTACAAACAAAGTTAGTTTTGCGGTTCATTAACAAAGGTAATTATTACCGTTTTACATCTTTGGTCGTTACAGTTTTCAGTACGGAACCCTCGGTGCGCGAGTCCGACTCGCACTTGGCCGGTTTTTTTATCGAGTGTATCAACAGAGGTGATATTATAAATTAGGCTCATATCTCTGGCGGCTGACAGGCTTTGAAGGGCTGGGAACCTACGCTTGGGATGCAGTCGTATGCGCAGTGTTGTTTGCCTTATGACATTCTTTTTATTAGTTGTCTGTGGCGCGCTCCGATACGGGTCGGCCATTTTGATATTCATTTTTTGTTACACAGCAGGTTTTGCATTTTCGTAATTCCTTTTCGAGGATTAGATCTTTAAGAAATAAAACAATCTCAAAATTGCATGCTTACAATAGGTACCAGCTTTACTGTATGAGCAGTATTATAGGTGCTTCATTAATCATTCTAAATAATTAATTAATTATTGATTTGATACCTACTTAACTCCATCCTATCTCTTGTTAGGTCAATAGTATTACGGTAGGTACCTACTCACAGTAGAATTCATGTTCCGGGTAAAACATGACGAAAGTTTGATGTGCCCTATTTCTATGAGCGAAACTGAACAATTCAAATTCAGTAAAAATTGTAATGTTAAAAATAACATTTTGTAAATTCATTAGTAGAGTAATTTAGCAAAATCGTAAACCATTAAAAAATCGCAGGTAACAATCGGATTCCCCTAATACATCGAAATACATCTGCATGCCAATAGGCATGCATAAATAGGTCTTCTTTGAAATATCAAAATTGGGCCATTTCAGAAGTCGTTGGACAAAATTTATAAGCGATGAAAAATAGCAAACTCACACGAGCTCAATGCCCTATTCATACGGCGCACCGCGCAAGAGATAAATAAAAATGACACCGAGCAACATTTTTCACAAATGGAACAGAGACGCCGAGGAAAGCGAAAAAATTCTATTCTTCAACTCCTTTTGTTATTTCCTTGCACGATATTAATGATTCGGAACTTGTGCTAACAATAGGAGCGTTTATTTCTCTTAACTGGACCACAATGGCGTTCCCAATCACCCTTAGAAAACTACGGCCTGTTTTAATAAGTATTTTCTTTTTTATTTGGTTAAGCAGTTCTGTGATTACACAACGACGCTTGATGCATATTGAAAAAAAAAATGTGGGCCTATAATACCTACAGATCATCGAATCGACATTCTTAAAATTGCCGTAAGTAGGGATATGGGCTTAATTTAACTGCCATGCACTTAGCATCAGGTGAGATCTCAGTCAAGGGCTTCACCAAGGTGGATAAAAAAAAAGTAAATCGCTGAGTTTGGTTGCCGGTTCTTCTCAGTAGAATCTGCTTCTCGAACCGGCGCGGTGGTAGAGTCAAAACAAGAAGTAGCAGAGACGCCTGTATGCACAGCCTGATGACATGTCATATATGAAATAAACAAACTGAGTATTGAGTACACCATAGGAGTAAACATAACATGGTTATAAAATGTTTAGACCATCTATTTAAAATAGAGAAAGTGGAGCTACTTAAGTTAATTTCATAAGTTCTGGATAACAAGTATTTAAAGTAAGTACCTACTTAGTGTGAGCGCCGGCGCGCTCCCATTATTTTCAGTATTAGTGGTATTAGGTACCTAGAAACCCGCTCCCTGAGCAGTCGTCCTAATTGTTAAGGACAGTATATTATATGAGTAAGTTGAACCTTTAAATATTACTTTACATTTACTTCTCTATCCTAGATTTCCGCACATTAAGTTTCTTCTTCCTTGGAAAGCGTTAGTGGAAAGTGTTATCCAGGGTAGGCTGACACCGGGTTAGACCTTTGCCTAAATTAGTATAGGACATATCATAAGTGATACTAGATATTTCACCTGCCATAATCCCAAAATAATTTGCGAATTTAATCGTATCATCGCGTTAAATACAGGAATTCACGTCAAATAATCGCCGACAGGTAATATTTCAAGGGTCTTATTAATATTACACGGGCAATTGTGAACGTTTACCCAAACCGTAGGTAAATGATGACGTCGCACAATTTAATGGTTAAAGGTGATCGCATACCGCGAGACAAAGCTACCAGAGCCGCAAGAACCGCAAAAAGACCTCAAATTATCATCTCATGTTATTAAACTATGTTGAAGCAACGAATAAAACCAGTAGAAATCTCGTCAGTGAGCAGAGGTTGTTTTCAGTCATGCATTTTGCGGCCTTATAGCATTATATAATAGTGGCTCTGGCGTCTCCAGCAAGTATCGCGGGCCTTCAGGAAGATCATGCTAAAGATTAATAAAATCTCCAGAAGATCTTACGGCGAGCCGGTGATTCAGAGCTCTTCAACTGAGCTTTATAATGACGGCTTTTGCGCCTTTTGCGAATCATGATCATCTCTAGCAAGTTTTTCGGGTCTTGATTCTTGAGACCGTGTTCGTTCTCCTTAATATGCACATATTTAAGCGTATAAAACGCGGCAGGCGGTGATACAAAGCTTGTTTTATTTGTGAGGATTTTTCATGGGGGCATTGTGTCCGTATGTTTTTGTGTTCGCTTTTTTTGCCCAGGTCTGCTAATCGCCCGCTTGTGTCGACAAGATACGACACGCCTTACAACACGTCGTATTTCGGTATTCGGCTTACTTATCTAGCTTTCTGGGAGTTTGGCAACAGAAAATAATAAGAATTTCGTATGGGTTGGTGTTTTAATATCATACAACAACTCCGATTGGGATGTTTTTTTTAATTTATAAAGTAAGTAAGAAGTAAGTAAAAACACTTTATTACACACAAACAATTAACAAAACAGAGATAAAACTAATCATGATATAATTTACAACTTGTTGCGGTGTAAAGGCGGCCTTATCACTAAGAGTGTTCTCTTCCAGGCAACCTTTATGAAAGGAGATCGGTTGCATGTTGACAGGGTATAAAGAAATAAAGAAGAAAAGAAAGAAAGAAAGTTAGTACATCTATCTTTATTTCTTCCTTTATAAAAAGCGTAAAACTATTGATGAATTTGTATTTAGAGATGAGATCAAGATCGTTGTATATATTATCGTTATTCACTACCCTTATTATAAATGCAAAGTGGTGATTGTTTGTTGGTTTGTCCTTCAATCACGCCGCAACAGAACAATGGAATAAAAGGATGAATGGATAAAGTTAAAGATATGGGGAGTATAGTCCTAGACGTTTCCACACAGGATTTCGAAAAACCTAAATCCACGCAGACGAAGTTACAGGAATCTTGACGTATCTATTTATTTGACTACACTTAGTCTAATAAATAGATACATCAAGATTGAGTTTGTAACAAGTAGCACAACCTAAGAAAAATTTACATTAGGCATAGAATAACAAGCAAGTACCTAATGGAAAAGTAAAAGTGATATTTTGAATTTTGAATTAAATAATCCACGTAAAATACATACTTATCTCTATCTATACTAATATTATAAATGCGAAAGTTTGGATGGATGGATAGATGTTTGTTACTCAATCACGCCAGAACGGCTGAACGGATCTGGATGAAATTTGGCACAGAGATAACTATAACACACAGGCTACTTTTTACCCCGGAAAATCGATGAGTTCCCGCGGGAACCAAAAACCTAAAACTATACGCGGACGAAGTCGGGCATCAGCTAGTTAAATAATAAACACCAAGTAGGTACACGCCACCGGATCTCGTATTACCTATATCCTTAAAAGCCATAATTTCAACATTCCATATCTTCCTTTAAGCTTCTTAAATGCTACGTGCAATGAGTCATTTCTGCCTAAAGCGAAACCGTGGCAAAAGGACTATTTGAATGTAAATCCTCAAGGTGATGCGCCGGCGCACTTTCAAACAATAGACATAAACGCGCGCAACTGCCTGCGACGCACGCTCATCTCCGACATTTTTTACATTTTATATACATACCTATAACTAGGGCTATTCATCGGCTTCGCAGGCATCTGCGCTAAGAATCCAACTATTTAAGTAATAGTGTCTGCTGATATTTTACATACATAAATAAGTACTTATCTAAAATATTCCTTTATAAAATTACGTAGCGGACGCCAGAAAAGCTCAAGGTACTGAGCTTTAAGTAAGGTAGCTTAGTAACTAAGCTATTATTTTCACAACTTTTAACTATACTTACTTTTTACAATAAATAGCTCCATTTTAAGCCTTAAAAAATTGTGCATATAAAATAATAAATTATTATAATGATTAAAGACTTATTAAAGAATTATAATGTACCTAGGTAGGTACCTATATTTATTCACGTGAAAAATGTTTCTGTGAATCAGTCTATTTGTTACTGAAAAATGACTACTTACAAACAACTAAGATTTTCGACGGTGAAAAATAAAATTTAATTATTTGTTTCTGTGGCAGAGGAGGCGTGGCAAAGGAGGAAAGATTTAAAATACCCATGCAGGCTAATACATTTTTACTAATACAGTCTCATGTAAAATCCTTGGAAAATCTTCAAAGTAGTTTCCTCTTTCTGTGATACTGTCACTATACGTACCTCTCAGTCAGTCAAAATAATAAATAATAGGAAAATAATTATAAAATAATATTAAAATAATAATAAAAATAAAAATAATAGAATAGTAGTATTAATTAATAGATCTATTTGAGGCGTGATCTTGGACTTATAAAAGGTGATTTTCGGCAATCAGAGATGTTGGGGAAACGAATCCTGCACGGAGTGGGAGCTGCAGAGATAGTACATGTGGTGGTGTATGGTGTGGTGGTCAGGTTAGTTACAATACCAGCATGCAGGCAGACAGATATAACGGGTGACTTTATTAAAATACACAGTGACTAGTGATGTAGTGATTTCCTGTCGTTCATGCAAAAAATAACCGCCAAAGTGGCTTCGTATTCATTGTATGCAATAAATGGAATAAAATAAATGTGGCGCCTTCCGTTAGGCCTCTAAAAGGTATTTCAGCGCGAAATATTTGTCAATAATAAATGAGACGTCCCTTTTATTGCCGGCAACGCTCACAGCCCGCTTGTACTTTAGTTTGAAACTATAACGATAAGATAAGTGCTCAAGTGATGAGCGAATGCGGGCAAAGTTAGTTTAAATTCATAATTTTTATTTTAAAAAAAATTCTACAGATATTTTAATTTATCTTCTAACGAAACACTGGCGAATTGTAAATTTCATTTCCGACCGCTGGCACAGGAACCTCTAGTTTGAAAGCTTTAGTAACTATAAGTAAGTAGGTTTTTTATGCTTCAGTGTGATAAATGACGATCGGAATCAACTTTAATTGGCTGGAATTCTCTAACAAAATTTTCATTGCAGAAATTCAGCCAAATACAACAATTACTGTGATTAACATAACGTGATAATCAAAAATTACAAGCGCTCCAGTACTCAGAGTTAAAACGAGATGGACTTATGTGAGTAACATAAACCTGTCTCGTTTTAACCATGTCTTATGTCTAAGCAAAGTCAAAGTTCGCTCTATAGATCTCACACGTAGAATCCTACCAATAGAAGAATATTATATTTTAAACATGAAACACAACATGAAGCGATAGAGTTAATATAGTCTTTAGTTGTCAGTCTCACTTCTCAATTGAGACCGGCAGTTGGCGAAGTCATCCGGCGAGGAGAAGTTCCAACGACCTGCCAACTTATATAGAATAGACGGACCTAGCAAAAGAAATAATTAAAAACATCACCGTGGTATCTCGCATCTTGGACCGATGAGTTAGAACTGTTAGAAGCCGGCACTCGTAGAGCAACAATAGCGACGCGGCGGGCGGCGGGAGGCGACCCAAAGAGCCTCAATGAACCTACCTACCTGGATTATCTATTGGTGATAAATTAAAAATATGGCGTTTCCACGGCATTCATCATCCCAATGGGTCATTTTGGACCAGCGCTATTGTTCACAAAAAATTCCAAGTGTTTTGTATGCAGCTCCACGATTGTTTTCTGAACTACCGAGAAATATAAAATTCGGTTTGAGTTTTAAAGCAGCTCTTACTAAAATTAGCCACATAGTTAATTGTTCGTACTAAACAGCCAGTTTAGATACTCGTTAGTAAAAGTGGCATCGTGCAAGGCATCGGTGATATATACAAGTTCGCGCGAGTTGAATGCAGAGTAAATGTAGTGTAATGTCACCATACATTTGCTCTGCACTCAACTCACGCGCGAACTATAGGCAGTATTCTGTGCTAAGAATGAAGGTATTACTATAAAATGATACCTAACTACGGTTGCAGTTTAAAGATAGTCATCACCTTTAATTTACTATTTGCCAAAATCCTGTGATTGTTGCAGTAAGAATACTAACCAAACATAAGCATCTACACCTCTCTACTTATAAAATACAATATCTCTTTAAAATGGCACGTGATACATCTAATGTTGTAAGACCCTCATAACATTGCTGTGTCCATAATAAACCAAGATCTTTTAGAGTTTCGGAAGCATCTTCCTTTCCTTTAAATAAGTGTATAAAAGGAAGATGCTATCGCTAGGTTTAGTGCGTTTCACTGTGATCTCGTAGCTCTTATAGTTCGAGTTTAATTATCTCGTTATCTCGTGAACACGTTACTTAATGCCTGTTTTAAGTTAACTGAATTACGTCTAAATTGGTGTATAAGCAAGTCGTTGGGTTGATTGAATTAGAGGCTTCCGAAACTCTAAAAGATCTTGGTTTATTATATACACACAGCAATGTTGTGAGGGTGATACCATGAGTACACAATAGTTGAGGTTGTAACAATGATTGATGGAGCTTTTTAGTAATAGCACTGGCCTTATAGACGCCAAACTAGTTTTTATATGATGATCGCAAATCGCATTAAACCCTGATTAGTGACACTCTCAATATAATGAAGGAACTAGAATTTTAATTCGCTATAATCCGCGACAATTAGAAAATCTATGTGGTACAGTGTGTATCGAGTATGTGAAGTCTTCGCAATCGTGCATTGTGCAGTCAACATCTCCTAAAGATGCTCCGGGAGTGAAATGTACGTTGAGGGTAGTTTTGGGGATTTCTGTGTGAGTGTATGGTGAATATCGTGGGCTATAGGTGCGGGATAAACTTTTTTTCCTTCATTATGATGGACTTCCGCAAAAGGAACGCCTCCTTCTATCCAATACTCTCAATATAGTTGCAGGAAGTAGGTAGGTTGCCTGGTGGGAGGCTTCGGCCGTGGCTAGTTACCACCCTACCGGCAAAAGACGTGCCGCCAAGCGATTTAGCATTCCGGTACGATGCCGTGTAGAAACCGAAGGGGTATGAGTTTAATATAACTGCCATGCCCCTAACAGGTTAGCCCGCTACCATCTTAGACTGCATCATCACTTACCATCAGGTGAGATCGCAGTCAAGGGCTAGCTTGTAGTGGATAAAAAAAAATATATATATATAGTAAATTTAACTTCAGGTACTAAAATTCTACATCAATGTCTCTGCTAGAGCCATCCGAGATTTTGCACTGAATCTAGATGATGCCTGCGACTTATTCCAGAGAAAGCTTCTAATCTTTCCGGGGTAAAAGTGTTATTTCAGGTTATAAGCTATCTTCATTCCAAATTTCAGCCAAATCGGTTCATGTGGAGCGGTTCAATTTTGGAGTGAAGGAATAACAAACATCCTAGCTAATAAACATACAAACTTTTACATTTATAATATTACTAGCTGATGCCTGCGACTTCGTCCGCGTGGATTGAGGTTTTTTTGGCTCTCGCGCGGACTCGTTAATTTTCCGGGATAAAAAGCATATGTGTTATTCCAAACTATAATCTATCTCTGTACCAAATTTCATCCAGATCTGTTCAGCCGTTCTGGCGTGATTGAGGAACAAACATCCATCCATCTATCCATCCAAACTTTCGCATTTATATATTTTTTTTCAACATGAGTCACTAAAAGAGCCAATTAAGCGGTGTTATGTCCCTCGAGATACAACCATAACATTATTTAAATTACCAGAGCTTACTTTTCGTTCACTTGAATTTTAAAATTTAGGTTAAAATATTCAGTTCGGGTGAATTGACAAGCTCGTTAAAATAATTTAAAAGTTGTTCGGTGCTTTAGCGTGTAATTCCCTCAGTATGGGAGGGGCGAGGCGAAGTAGGTATGCGCCAGGTTGGCTCTGATAAGCTTTCTTTTAACTTGCTCGGAATGGGAAGCATGCCAAAATTAATAATTTTCCTCGCTGTTATAAGACGTTCTTGCTCGTTAGGTAGTATATTTCTTGACATATTATTTTAACTCGTAGGTTTTTGGATAACAATAAAGTTAAGTTAGTATACAAGGCACAAATCCTGTCCTTTTGGGTTGGTGCCAAGAATTATACTGACTGCGTTATTGCGATGAATATCTAGATTCTAGGCTGATTATTTGCTTAAAATATAGCCCTACTATGTATTTGTGTAAATCAAGAGCGCGATGACTAACTTGAACTTGAACTTAATTACTTAGAAACTATGAATTCTATATAATTAATAGTATCGACTGGCGGTAATAGACTAGTAGTTCAGACTTCAGCCTAGTTGGAAGTCTGGGGCTTGATCCCCGGGCGTGCACCTCTAACTTTTCGGAGTTAGGTATGTGCGTTTTAAGCAATTGGATATCACTAGCTATAACGTCGAAGAAATCATCTGCATCGTGAAGAGAAGCCGTGTATATATATAGATTTATATACAGTTCTCAACGCCCTGACAGGGCCCTCATCTCCATGTGAGATCCGTGCTCAGTAGTGAACGGGCTATGGGTTGATGATAATATCATCACCATTATCATGATGATGATATTATTGTGATGACTATGATAATGGCATAGTAATAATAATATGTGGAAATAAAATTTTCCTTACTTCCCCGGGATACAATCTACCTCTATGCCAAATTCCATCAAAATCGGTTGAATAGATGGGCCGTGAAAGCGTAGCAGACAGACAGACACACTTTCACATCCATATATAAATGCGAAAGTGTGTCTGCCTGTCCGTCTGTCTGTCTGTCTGCTACGCTTTACCGGCCCATCTGTTCAACCGATTTTGATGAAATTTGGTATGGGGATAGTCTGTATCCCGAGCAAGGACATATGCTACTTTTATCCCGGAAATTAAATAGTTCCCGCTGGAATCAAAAAATCTTAATAACCGCGGATGAAATCGCGGGTATCATCTAGTTAAGTTAGTATGGAAGTATGAATTAATATGCTAATATGCTTACACTTTATTTATATCAAAGTGTTTATACTTACGTGAAAACCTTTATTTGCTTTCTTCAAATGGGAATAAGAATCGTTCATAAAACGACACTTTACACGTACAAAAAGTGCTAGGAGGCTAGAATCTACGCTTTGTTCAATCAACACGTAAATGTTTCACGTCTATAAAAGTTCCGTGTTACACTGTATTACAATATCTTCACTGTATTACAATATCTTTACATAATCTGAATACGAATATAAACGGAGAGGAATTCCGTCTGTGTCCCAACTAATATAGTAAACGCGAAAGTGTGTGTGTTTGTTGATTTGTCCTTCAATTACGTTGCAAGAGTACCTATACGGATCGACGTGATTTTTCGCATGGGATTTCTTGTGACAAATGCTACTTTTTCTCTCGGAAAAAAAGAGTTCGTCCGGGATTTTTAAAACCAACTCCACGCGGACGAAGTTGCGAGTATTTTATTAATTTAATACATACACATTTTGATGATTTTTTTAGATATTTTTAGCAGTTTTTAATTGTAAATTGTTGAAAAGCCATGCAACGTCAAACGTGCCAATCCAATTAAGCCTAAATGCTTATGTGGATAAGCCTAAATGCTTATATAGATACAAATGGTTCGGATTAAAAGGTAAATCCAAACCATTTGTATCTATTTTTATCTTCTATACCTACTCATTGACAATTCAATTAAATATAGGTAGGTCAGAGGAAACTCAGTCTATAAAATTAAAAAAATACGCGCCGAATTGAGAACCTCCTCCTTTTTTGGAAGTCGGTTAATTAGTATGAAAATCGCAAACGCTTTTCTCGGGCCAAGATCCCGACTGAACGATTATGTTTCATTTTTGAATAATGGAGAATTAAGTTAAACGAAATTTTGTTTACTTTTTAGAAACTGTAAGACGGCCGAAAAGTAAACAAAATTTCGTTAAAAGCTACTATTATATTCTATAGGTATTAATAATAAATATAAATGCGAATGGATGGATGTATGGATGGATGGTTGTTTGTTTCTCAATCACGCCAAAACTGCTGAACGGATCTGGATGAAATTTGGCACAGAGATGGACTGCGTGGTACTTATAGTCTGGAATAGCACATAGGCTATTCCAAAGTCCAGACTATAATCTATCTTTGGCAAGAAATCTCAATACGCAGACGAAGTTGCGGGCAACAGCTAAATGAAAATGAATAGAGTTATTCAAATAAGCTTTAACAAGCGCTTTTACAACTCAGGGGTATACTAAAAGCACATCATTCCCTAAAATCTGGCCGTGACGTGACGTCGTGACGTCACGGCCACGACATCTGACGTGAACATCTGCAGCACTAGAAGAGTCACTGCTGGCAGTGACTCTTCTAGTGCTGCAGATGTTCACGTTCGACAGTAAGTAATCACTAATCAGTAATCACTTAACAGGTATCAGTTTTCTCGCTATATAAAAGGCTATCCATCCACCAAGATCTGAGTAGGAATAGGTACACATCTTTCTCAATAAAAGGTTCGCTTACTTTACATAACTCAAAAATAGACTTCAGTTTTCTGGTGAAAAATAAATGGAGCAATTTGGTGGATTTTACGCAAATCCCTCGCTACGTGTCTCCACAAATCCACGGTGGAGAGGCAGCTTATAAACGTAGATAAATTAGTTAGGAGTCCTTACCCTTCTCCGCTTCGCAGGTCAAGCGCATCTTGTCGGCTTTCGGTCTTTCGGGAACTTGTACTGGCTATTTAGTGATTAACTTATCCCTTAAGTTATAGGTAGATAAAACTTGAGATAGTACGTAATTTGTGTTGTGAGTATAATTTCAATTTATTCTGGAAAATATGAATTTTCATTAAAGGAACTGTATGATAATACTGATCGGACGTTCCAGAGGAAATGATTAGAATGTTCGATATAGATAAAGCATAAAATTATTTATAATTTATTTTACAAGGACATAATTTATCGTTTCTTTACGAACTTCCTGGCGCAGTGTTGAGCGCCGGTAAATTGTGAATTTATAATTTTTGAATTTTCTCTGGTCTGGTCTGGCGGGAGGCTTTGGCCGTGGCTAGTTACCTCCCTGCCGGCAAAGTCGTGCCGCCTAGCGATTTGAAGTATCGCGATTAGGGGGTATGGGTTTAGTTTAGTAAAACTGCCAGACATACCCTTAAAGGTTAGCTCACCATCTTCGAATGCATCATCAGTATTAGGGATTTAAGAGACCGCAGTTAAGGGCTAACTGTATAATGTATTATTGCATCGTTTTATATTTTGTTTTTATTTGAACAGTGAGCAAAGGAGCAGGCGGGTCGTCTGTAATCGTTATCATCTCACTTACGTAGGTATATAATTAATTATTATCAGATTTGAGATGTGACCTTGTATGCCGTAAGGATTAACACGGTCTTTTACCAAATATCTGGATTAACAACAAGTCTGCAGCTAAAGTTCTGTTAGTACACTGTCTCAGTAGTCGGCAGTCGAGCGTGGTTCGATATCCATGCGCGCGCATCGCCGCTGTATACTCGTGTATCAGTCTAAGCATCAGCTAGTGCCTAGTACGACGACAGCCTTATTTATAGAAATGCACGCTAAATGTTTTATGATTTTTTCACGATAGTTCTCGCTATAACTATAGAAAAGACAAAGTTGGACATTTATGTACCTAATTACTGAATTATTTATTAAGGTTTTAGAGTTATTGAGTAATTTGCGAATATGTACAATCATTATAATATACAGCTAAGTATTATAGGAGAATTCAAAAAAGCTTTGTTGATTGATATTTAAGAAAAGAGCAAATCACAAATACCGAATTATGTGGAAAAAAAGAATCTGTGCGTTAATTAAAGATAAGCTTTTACACTAATTGATGTAATATTGAGTTGTTCCAATCAGCGAAACTGATAATTCGGCGGCAAATAAAAACACGTAAAAACTAAAAAAAAACTGTTAACGAAAGGAGAGCTTTTGAGAGAGCTTCAGTATTTTCAAGTCATTTTATTTCTGTAGCAAATTTATATTTTATAACAATGGTATCTGCGGCGGCGACCGGTCGCCTGCTCTGACTGAGGAGTGAGGCCAGTCCGCGAAGGCGCGCCGATGTGGTTACACGCGACCGTAGAACACGACCGCGGGTTCGCGAGTGCACAGTGACAACAAACCCGATTTATTGTTAAGGAATTTTCGAAACTGCATATTTTATCTGTGTTACCTGTGACCATGAAGTTTTTAGTGGTGGTTTTGGTGTTAGCGGCGTCCGCGGCCGCCGTCTACGCCGCAGCAACCTCGTGCGCCCCGTCTGAAGATTTCTTCGCTAGACACAACATATCAGCTGATGATCGCAACATATCAGGTGCGGATCTTTGTAAACAAAAACTATTTACTCTATGATCGGGAAATTTGAGCTTATTTTGAATGAATAAATAGAATCTTATATACTGTGTATATTTTTTGTATTCTAGAGTTATAAATTACAATGATTTTGTTTTTAAAAGCCCTAGCAAGACTGTTGAAGACGGATGATGAAGAAAATTAAGAGCATTAATAGAATTTTGTATGAAAAAATGGAAGCTTTTAATAACGTTCTCTACATTTTTGTACCTGTTTATCTTTCGTCATCAAATAAAGCAAAACCTCTTTTGATAAATCTTATAACAAAGTTACTCGATGATCGGGGAAATTTAGAGCTCGCACCTACCTATACAAGTAGGTACAATTGAATGGAAAAGCTTTTAATACGAGTAGGTACGTTGTCGCCTTTTTTTTGTAGAGAAAGGTTTTGTTAATACACGACTAAGCAAAGCTTTTTTGATAAAGTATTACTTACAACATTTATGAGTAAGTAGAAGATTTATATGGGTAAACGATAAAGTTTTAGTTACACAATAAATATTAATCTGAATTTGTATTTGTATAATTTTTATGTAAAAAGGATTTCATATCATGTATAAATGTAACTTGGGGCTCCTCTTTCTGTGAATAAGGTCTACGTTTCGATTTTCAGTTAATTATACTATCTAAACGAGCTTTTAAATTAGCTTTTTTAAATGGACTGATCTGGTGAAAAGTTTAATTATCTCTTGATAGTAAACGCAAAAGCCATTATATACTTATATATTTATTTTGGTTAAGATATCTATAAATTTTAGAAATTGGAATCCACCACGCAGGAGTTCCTAAAAGTAGCCTCGCACTTTTGAATTTAGGACATCACAGCTTTGTTTTAAATTAATGTCCTTACACGTCCTTTATTATTTCTCTGAATAATAAAAATCTTATTTCAATGAAAGCTGTCATATAAACTCAAATCATGTACATGCCTTGTGGGTTGTGCGCATATAAATTTAATAATTATTTTATTTTGAAACTGCATATACATAGAATATATAGCTTGATAATAAGGAAATGACTGGAATAAAATACATATAGGTACGCAAGTCGCAAACCCACTGGTAATAAATAATAACGTTTATTACTGACCGATCTTATCGGGCCGCGACATTCCGCAGAACTTATAGAAATGTCTCTCTGTCTCAACAAATAATATCTATCTTCGTCCATGGACGTAGGTAATTCTTGTCTTCGTGCTTTTAAAGTAATTATTCATCCTATGCATTAAATTATACTTATTTAAAACTATTCTTATTAGCAATTTCGTCCGCGTGGATTTAGGTTTTCGAACAATAGCCTATGTGCGTTCCCGGTATTCAAGTAATCCTAATCTCTGTATACCTTTCGCCAACATCGGATGAATAGATGGGCCGTGGAAGCGTAGTAGACACAAGACAGACAGATAGACAGACATAATTTTTACTAGTTACTTAGTATAAATCAATGGATGTATGGTAATCATATTACATGACAATGAAGTATAAAGGAAACTTCAATTGGAATAATTTATGGTGAGTGCGCTTACGTATAACTTTTTTGTGCTTAAATTCTTAGGTTTATTATTCTCATACTGATATTCTAAATGCGAAAGTGTGTTTGAGTTCAAGGTAGACCAATTACTAATGCAGCTAAATAAATATATGGATTATCTTTAAAGTGTGGTTTTGTCTTTGGAAAATCTGTAGAAAATCGCATTTTTTCATTTTGCTAGAAAGCGACGTAAATATCTAATTACGAAGACAAGATTTTATTTTAGAAGAGAAAATCCTACATTTAAAACAATAAATTTAAATGTGCTCATCGCTCATTTTTATAAAAGTTTTCTAAAGATTTTTCTGCTTCTAAAGACATTCAGTCTAGACGAACTTTTTTTGATCGATGATCCACAGAAACTTTGGATCACCTCCACTTTTCAGTCATTAACCTTTCTTAACCTAAGTGCGTGTGTTTTAAAATGTTAATACATAAATAGATCTACTTACAATATAAACGGCATTGTTTACAGTTTACACGAACGTGTTGGATATCTAAGAGCGTAAGCACACTTCGGACAGCACGAAACTTTCGTGGGAATTGCCCGCGTAGAAACGAAAGTATGTTATGTCTGGTCGCAGTAGTACCAGTCCATTTTTTGTGTGGTACGACTAATATTACGCGACAAAATATCCGCGCGAAATGCCCGCGTCGTATTGGAAACACGTGCTGTCAAGTCGCGGTATTAGTGCAGCTGCTCTTTAATTTTTTGAAGTAAAACTTCTTTGCGCACTTTTGACTTGGGGAGTAAGCTGGTGATAGCGTGACGAGAGCGTTACGAAAAGTGTGATCGGGCGATGCGAACGAAAGTTGAGAGGGAAATATAAGTTAGTGAAGATAGAAAGAGAGAGAGTTACGTTTCGTATATTATTACTGTTAGGGGCAAGAGAGAGAGGTGCGAGCACACATTTTCTTTCTCTATTTCTCTCATAGCCAGTTACGTTTCGTATATTATGTATGTTTCAGTTACATATAGATTTGGCTAAAGAAGTTTTGCTTCAGCCGTGTAAAGCACATTCGTTTTTTTTTGTGCGTAGTGTGTATTCGCCCTAAAGAAGGGCGAGTGATGAGTGTCAAATGACCGGCGCACGCGCAGGCGTTTGCGGTATTTGGATAATGTTGCTTGTTTTTTCTACGGCTAAAGAAAAATAATTATTATCTTATAATTGAACCTGGCATTAATGCTCATATTAAATACTTAATAGTTAATGTTCAAAAGTGCAATAGTTTATACAGGGTACCTACTTAATCTTTTGGGTTTGGGTAATGCATGATTAAATGCCAAAGCTGGCATATGTTACCAACCTAAATAATAATTATAATTCTCTTCTGCTTTCGCGTCACCGAAGTTTGCAGTCTATATTAAATGGACAAAACGAGAGCTTTTAGAATTTCAGTCTGCCATTATCACACCTTCATATACATTTATATACAACATTAGGTTTAGTCTGTACCTAAAAATTAAACAAAATTAAATAAAACTTGACAACCTTTTATATCAGACTAAAGGTCATCATCGTCATCACTCTCAGTTCATCGCCGACCCACCGCTTAGCACGTAGGCCTCCTCTTAGAAAGAGAAAGGTTCTTAGTCCACCACCACCCAGTGCGGTGCACAGTATTCGGAGGGCAGGCATTGGTTAGGTAGATACCTAATTTCAGGCAGGTCATGATAAGAAAATAAGAATGGAGCTTTTTCTAACTAGGGTAAGCAATGCTTTTATGCCTCTATGTCGTGAACGCCACTGCCACCACCACCAGCTAAGTGCGGATTGGCACTTTACAGTTTACACTCCATAGAGTTAGTTTATATGTATGTACTAACTCTATGTTACACTCCTTTTGAATCATTATGGAGATTTCCGCATTTCATTCCGCAAAGCTTTATTGTACAATAGAAACTTGCCGAACAAGTTTTTGTTAGTTATCTTGCTACTACCTATAGTTACCTGTCTATAGATATTAGATATCTAACAATGTATGAGAACTACTATATTGATTGGCAGTTTAAGATGTGCGATAAGTGCTGTGTCCAATTTTTTTAACCGGTCGCTGTTATTTTTCGGATGGCTGGATCAAAAGGTTTTATTATTATTGGTTGTTAGATTATTGGCTTATCCAATCCTATACTATCCGATTAATATTATAAATGTGAAAGTTTGGATGTTTGAAGTTTGTAAATTTATAAATTTGGATGTTTGTTCCTTCATGACACAACTACTGAACCAATTTGGCTGAAATTTTAAATGGAGGTAAGTAGGTTATACCCTGGAATTAACCTACCTACCTGCAATCTGCATGCTACATTTTATCCCGGAGAATTTAAAAGTTCATACATTTACATATTACGTACGAGTAGGTATATATGTACATAATACACCATTGTCCATGGCACTGAAACAATAATTAACATCATGGGTACATATAATGACAATGCGATACTCTGTATGGGTAGGTATACGAGTAATAAGGATCGCTATATAACCAGACTGCATGGCGCTCGATGACTGATTAAACATAATATTGTAATACAAAATTAGTGTCACGCAAATAAGTAAAGTCCACTGAAGATGTATGGATGGACTATCTAATGCCCGCGACTTCGTCCGCGTGGATTGAGGTTTTTTGGTTCCCGCGGGAACTCCTTAATTTTCCGTGATAAAAAGTAGCCTATGTGCTATTCCAGACTATAATCTATCTCTGTGCCAAATTTCAGCCAGATCCGTTCAGCCGTTGGCGCGTGATTGAGTAATAAACATCCATCCATACATCCATCCATCCAAACTTTCACATTTAGAATATTAGTAAGATAGATGGATGTTTGTTACTCAATTACGCTAGAACGGCCCAACGGATCTGGATGAAATTTGGAACAGAGATAGATTATAACGCATAGGCTACTTTTTATCCTGGAAAATTAAAGAATCCCACGCTCAATCCACGCGGACGAAGTTGCGGGCATCAGCTATTTGATTATAATACGAAGCTAAGTAATATCCGTGATGTAATTAAAATTATGCATTTTAACTTCGTCTTCTAGTTTATTGCGTTGCGGGCTCTTCTCAGTAGAACTGCTTTCCGTAAGTAGTAACTACTACTATGATAATAAATGGCGCAAGTTGAACATCATAAAAGAAAACATATCATTTCATATAACTTAAAAATTGTGTACCAAAAGATTTTTTTATAAAACAACCGTATGGTGTCTGAATTATTATTGAACTTTTTTTAAATTTATTGTTCAAATGCATGCGGATAAAATATATAAAAACTCCTAAAAGTGATAAAAGTTATCCTAAAAGGATACCAGAATGCTTAATTAAAAAAAAATTAAAGATGTCGCCAAGGCACAAACAACAAAACCATAGTTAGTCCCAAAACTTTAAGGTGGTTTAGGAAGATATATTCATCTATATGGTTCCATATAATAGACCATGGCAAATTACTTGGTCATAATTTTGATCTCAGTAGGTACTTTATATGGGTGATATTTTAGATAGGAAGTTGGACATAATATTGTAATCTCATATTATAATGTTTTTGTCAAGGATAAATCATTTACATTTAGGTATTATATTTATATAATAGTCAAATACACGAGTTATTATATTTTATCATCACCATCCTGTTAGTCATGAGTCTGCCTGGCGCTGATTGAGTGACTAAACTGTATGCAATTTAAAATGATACCCTTTTGAATATGATGTAACAGATTGTTCTACGCGTAAAGTAGGACATACCTATTCTAAACAGGTACCTATACCTACTATAACAAGGTTTTGTCTCTATTTCTATAGTCTATATATAAAGAGGTGTACTTAATTATACATAAAGATACAGAAATCTATATATATAAAAATGAAACCCGTTTTCCTAGGTCACGGCATCACGCGTGAATGGCTGGACCGATTTCACTAATTCTTTTTTTGTTGTATTTGTTATTATTAGGAGAAGGTTCTTACGGAAAAAAATATTAAGAAAATCTCTCAGAAATATTGAAAAATATACATTTAATTTTGCATACTAAGGCGGTACGAAGTTCGCCGGGTCAGCTAGTGAGTAATATAATTATATAATAGGCATCTATATAGATAGTAAGCTTTTGTATTTGTGCCTTACAGCTATATACCTACAACTGCTCAATTTTGCTTACCTACTCTTTCTCATTCTCATTCTGAGAGAGAGAGTCATGCTAAACAGTAATCCGGAGATGGGTTGACGATGAAGATGTATTTAAAAGCATGAAAGTTTATGATCTAATATTAAACGTATTAACTACTGCATGCATTAAGTTAAACATATTATATGTACAATTTTTCTTGTTCAGTTCTTTATTTATCTGATATCTCCATTAGTATTGACTCCTGAAAATTGAGTCTCAAATCTCAACTGTCAATAGCGCAGTTTATTAGTTCCACTGATATGTACCAATTTCAGTAAACGACGTACATTGTTCATCTGTCCTCGTACTCCGGAAATGATGAAGTCATTATGATTGATATTCCATTATCAATCTACGTACTTACTTCTATTTTTATGCATATAAAATTTATACCTACGAGTATATATCAGCAACATTGACTGCAAAGTGCAAGGGGCGACATGAACAGTGGAATTTTGTATAGAACTTTGGCCGCTTAAGTTATACATGATACTTAACTTCAAAATAATATGTAAAACATCATGTATATCTGACAGGTAGGTGCATTATCTTAGGTCCGTAGGAGAACTAGATGGACTGACATAGCTCGAAGATTCGCTATGTGGCGATAGGCGGGGAACATAGTCCGAATATTGGTAGGCGTTGGGGTTCCAAGGTGCTTGAATGGCGGCCTCGCACCGGAAAGCGCAAGGTTGGACCACCCCCAAATATCGAGTCCTGTGGAGACCTTCGTCCAGCAGTGGACACTGGACGTCATTTGGGAGAGACAACGACGGTGGTAACAGTTTTCCACTGTCAATCGGATTCATAAGGATTAGCTGATTGACTGAAAATAACGGTCATCCAACGTTTGTTCAAAAAGATGTTTCATACATATTACTTACTTTGTTATTTTTATGTAGAGTTTCTCTTTATTTAGACCCCACTATGAAAAGCATAGTAAACTTAATTAATCCTGTATTATTCATTGTATTGGAACTTGTTCTCGAAGGTAAATAGGTAATACAGGATATTAAAAAATTAAAAAATGTAAAGGCTCAGCCGTGGACAGACAGCACGGCCACATGAGTAAAGAAACGCACGGCGCTCACGGCTCGTCATAGCAATTTAAATGTTCCACACGCGAATTATTATGCATCAAAATTTAAGAAATTAGTAGGTAAGTATAGACTATAGAGTATAGACTATAGACGTAGTATGTAGGTATATAAAAAGAAAAGGTGACTGACTGACCTATCAACGCACAGCTCAAATCACTGGACCGATCGGGCTGAACTTTGGCATACAGTTTTTATGACGCAGGCAGAAAGGATTTTTGAAAATTGCACCCCTAAAAGGATTAAATATGGGTTAGGCAATCGAACTTTCGTAAGCGAAGCTGGCGGCAAAAAGCTTGTATTATATAGTATCTTGGTTTTATAAAGCAAATAGGTAAAAGTAACTACCTATTAATAAAAGTTCTTTTTTGATCCTGAGCCTTGAGTCTTGGCCTTGAGTAATATTTCAAGTTAACGTTATCTACATCAAATAAAAGCGCGAAATAATACGAGTTACGTGCCCCCACAGCTACCTCCGCAAAAATTGAAAAACTTAAAAAAAACCTCTTTTACTTATTGAAATAAGTGGAAGAGAAATTTTCATTATCTGGAAGCCACATTTTAAGTTTTTAATTACTGTTATTAAAATAACATACGTAAAATAATAGGTCGTTAGTCGTTACTTATAGCAAGGCGATAGCACAAAGAACAAACTGTGAAGATCTTTATGAGCAGTTGAATATTTGAACTATGAACCTTTCAAGCGAAGTTCAAACTAGCTCGTTACCAACTAGTTAACAGATAAAACATGTTTATTCCATGCCATGCAAAATATTAATTAAATAATAATTGTGCTATTTAACATTGCACTAATTAAATAGTTCCTGCCTACGTTATTATAATATTGATAAATATCATATTATACTTCATACTTAATATTATTAATGCGAAAGTGTGTTTGTTTGTTGGTTTATTGGTTTGTTGGTTTGTCCTTCAATCACGCCGCAACGGAGCAACGGATCGGCGTGACTTTTGGTATGGGTAGAGTTGAGGACCTGGAGAGTGACATAGGCTACTTTTTATCCCGGAAAATTAAGGAGTTCCCGCGGGAATCAAAAAAACTTAAACCACACGGACGAAGTCGCGGGCATCAGCTAGTTACTTAATAAGTTAGATTGGTACTGATTGGACACAGTGGAACTATCATAGAATTGATATTATAAATGTAAGTACCTATAGCTATATAGTTGATAAGATTGTCAGCATAGTAGCAGTGTGTCTGCTCTGTACCTACTGTAAGCGGGGCTTCCACTGCGAGCGGAGCGAGCTCCTTTTGGCTTCCGTTTAACCTATTCTGTGGTTTAACTCGCAAAAAAAAACTGTACCTACAAGCACTTTCATCAACAAAGAGCTAGAGGAAAGGATCAGTCCTTATCAGCGAAAAGGTTAGTTAAGGAAACTGTCAAAAATCTTTGTTAGTGGAGGTGTAAGCCTATTATTTTGGCTACACAGAGTCCGTTCCGCTTAGCCATGTGACATATTATGTCCCGGTTATCACCCTTTTGTCCTGGTGTCTGTCCATTGAAGCGTAGCGGAGAGAAGACGTGCCAAGTTGCCAACATGCCAATTAGATTCCTCACAGGTGACTCGCAAAAAATATTGCGTCATCGATCAACAATCCGATTGGTTCGCCCAATATATCTCCGCTCCGCTGCATTGGACAGACACCCTTACTCGAAGAATTGAATTCAAAAAGAGCTCGCTTATTAAGACAACTGTCAAATCTCTTTGGTCATTAATGGGAAAATGGTAAACCTATTTTGTCTACACACAGTGCGTTTCGCTTAGTCATTCCCGTTCATTAACTTTTTGCAGTGGAAACCCCGCTTTACAGTGTGTCTGTACAATTATTATAGTCGTCAAGCGATGTAGGTAATGTAAATAAAATGCGATATGTGAAGTCAGCTGGAGGCGGTGCGACTTGACACCGACCCTGAACCCTGAGCTCATGAATGAAACAATCACTTATTATACGCTCTTGCATTATTTTTGCGGTAGGTACATTGCGGTCAACGCATGACTTGACACAGTAGGCAACTAGACTTTAACATGATAATATACCTACAATAATCCATACTAATATAATAAATGCGAAAGTTTGACTGTCTGTCTGCTAGGCTTTCACGGTTTATTAACAGATTTTGATGAAATTTTGTTGGGATAGGGATAGGCCGTTGTTTCCCGGGGAAGCACATAGAGTACTTTTTATCCCGGAAAATTAAAGAGTTTCCGTGGAAATCAATAAGTCTTAATCCACGCGGACGAAATCGCGGGCATTATTTAGTTTAAATAATAAAACTTGTCAAATACATACCTAACACAGGCTGAATCCCACGGCTTCGACCGCGTAGATTTTTTGAATATACCTACAAAAATGAACTCTTTGATTTTCCTATGTCCTTTTCCGGGAAGTTATCAAGTTATCTCTGATCTAGTTGAGCCTCGAAACGTATCAGACAGAGCTCATAATCATCAAATCACTACAGTATGTTGATATTTTTCATCCCTTGAAAAGGAAATTTCGGTATACGCTATCATACGCTATCATAGGCAGCTTTAAAATCTATAAACAAGTTATACGACGTTATATAAGTTTGACGACCTCCCTGGCGCAGTGTTGAGCGCTGTTGTCTTAACGTGGGAGGTCCCGGGTTCGATCCCCGGCAGGGTCAATTTGAGAATTTATAATTTCCGAATTTTCTCTTTTCTGGCATAGTGGGAGATTTCGGCCGTGGCTCGTTACCAGTACCACCCTACCGGCAAAGCATGTGCCACCAATCGTTAAGCGTTCCGCTACGATGCCGTGTAGAAATCGATTAGGGGTATGGCTTTAATATAACTGCCATACCCCTAACAGGTTAGACTGCATCATCACTTACCATCAGGTGAGATCGCAGTCAAGGACTAAGTTGTAGTGGATAACAAAAAACAGGTGATCGGTGTCAAACTATCAACTGTCAACATTGAACTCGCGCGTTTTCCGAGGATCTGCCTGAAACAAAAGAGTTGATCGGTTGTAGATAATAAAAATAGCGACTAAATTGCGACTCTATTATGCGAACAAACAGAGAACTACATTCATAATTTTTAAAACTATAATATTATTATGATGCCAACGACTACATCTACGTGTATTAGATACACGTGGATGTAGTCGTGTATTATGTACACGTTGATCCGTTGCTCTAGTGTGGCTTAAATGAACCAACTAACAAACACACTTTCGCATGATATGATAATATTATAATACCTACCTATGTAATATGGATCACAGATTTGCACTTGTATGGATAAAGTACCTATTATGATTTATTCAAGAGAGCAAATGGCCAAAATGAGCATGCGACAATTGGAATATTGAATCAGTTTCCGACCGTGAACGGTTCTTAGGGGAAAGTCACGAAAAATTACGAGTCAGATGGAACCGCTAGCGGGGAGGGCGCGGGGTGAATGGCGGCGGATAGGCTTTGTTGCTCGCGCTGGCATTCCTCGCCTGGGAACCGGGAACGGGCTCCCCCCGCGCACCTCCCCCGCTCTCCTCCCGACGTCCCGCACGCATTCCAGCCCTCTCTCACTTTCATTGTTCCCGTCAGCGCGGGAGGTCGCCGCTCCACAAATAATGGAACCAGTTGTTTAAGTGGGGAGGACTTGTTGGTTCACTCCAATAAACACGTTCGTCGTACCCGTAAATGACATTTAGGGAAAATGGGGCAATTGGAAATATCGATAAAACCCCAATCGTTACGGCCGCGTTTCGGGATTCGACTCGAAATTATTATTCAATTCCACTTCAAAATTTCCAGTTCGGATTATGCTTGTTGAACACTTGTTTCTTTATTTGTGTTAGTTTAAAATAAATTGGCAATTCGCAAGCCGCAAACATGTTAATAGAATTAAATTTATGACCTGTTAACTTAAGGGATTTAGGGAAGGAAGTCCCATATCCCTAATTGGCTTTTCAACGTACCGGAACCCTTGTTTAATTCCCTTAGGGTAATGGCTTTTTCAATACCGGTAGTTACTATATCTGTGTCTGCATCCTCATACCTAGACATATATATATCCTTGTTTGAGCCAATTACAAATGATTTTCCTGAAGTCTTAATTGGTGCTTAATTAAACAGGGGGGCCTCTTCAGGGCTAGTACCCTGATTGCGAAGCGAAATTTGTTTTTTTTATGCAAGGCCTGAGAAAGATTTTAAGATAATTCTGTGAGCCCAGAAAATGTCGGAATAACAAAGCCTCTAGCGGATGAAGTTGCTAAATTAAGTACTAGTAAATTCGCACGTGTGACAAAAAATTACGCTTTTTTCTCATTCTGCTTCATTTCATTTTATTCTGGAGGTCCGGTCGTGACACATATGAGTTTAATAGGGATAAATTACACTATCGTTGGGGATTCGTTAGAATAACAAACCGCAGTGCTATGGGCATGAAAATCCAGATATCTATACTAATATAATAAAGAGGTAATTTTTGTGAGTTTGTGACGTTGTAGGGGGTAATCTCTGGATCTATTGAACCGATTTAGAAAATTCTGGTACCATTAGAAAGCTACATTATTTGTGAGTGTCATAGGCTATATATTAACCTGAAAAATTAGGGAGTTCCCGTGGGAATTTAAAAAACTTATTTCACTCTGCTAGTTTTGAATATTTCTATTATCCTTGCCACAGTCCTTGCGTCAACTAATGAATACTTTATCTACTGTGATGTAATGGCTATTTTCAAAAGTAAGTAAAGTATGTGTCCCGGGCCGGTACGTGTGGCGTAGGCGCAGGCCAGCGCGATGCCTGCAGAGTGCAGACGCCCCAACTTGCTCAACAAGGCTAACGGCTGCTTGCGCGCGATTCGACATTGCTGAGAGAACGGATCTGTTTTATTGCACTCTCTAAGTGAACTCACAAGGATTGCTCTGCGGTCTCTATGTTATACTAATATTACTAGTTAGTTTAATATGAATTTAGGCTACACTAGTGAATTAGGGAAACCCCTGTAATGCTGGTCGTAAGTCGAGAATAAAAAAATAAAAAATACTAGCTACTAACTTGAAAGGTTGACATTTACTGCCCAAAGTCAAGTTGCACCTGCAAGCAACGGGCCTGCTAATGAAATCATCCCTCCATAATAACATTGGGGAGTATTATTATTATAATTTATCGATACCAAGACTTAGTTACCGAACCCGAACAGCAGGCATCTTCCACTTTGAGATCTAAAGTTATCTACTTGTAGTTATAAACTTTTTGCTGACATGGATGACACGGTGATTCTTCTCAACGCAAAAAACATTTATTACTATTAATTCGTTGATGAGCAATGATACATAGGGAATATCGTCCAAAACTCATACCAACAAATCCATAAAATCCGCCTTATTGCGGAAAAGTCTTTGTTACAGTGATTGCAATCATCTCTGATTGGCTTACAAAGTGCTATTGCCAAAATCCATTGTCCTAGCGAAAACCAAATGCCGTTTGGTTCAATATAAGCCAACCGTTTACCACTCTAGGAAATGAGTAAACCTTCAAAAAATTACAGCATGAATGAACTTAATTAAATGAAGTAACTAACAAAACTTTTATTTTATTTTATTGCAGAATAGGCAAGTGATGCGTTTGACGACATTCGTGCTTCTATCAAGACCTCATCATTGCAAAGCAATGATGAGGTCTTGATAGAAGCACGCTTGCCTAGAAAATGCATTCACTCTTGCCTTGAAGGTATTTAAGTTAAATGTGGCAGGAAATACGTGCGCTGGAAGGGCATTCCAAACGTTAGCGCTTCGTATCGTACATTCAGAAACGTAGAGCAAAACCGTTTCGTTCAAGCAGATTGGACGTACCTACGGATGTCAACGCTGACGCTTTCTCCCTGTTCAAATCAGGAACAAGGTTGTGAAGTTCCTGAGCACACTCACCAAAGTATATCCGATACAATACCGATAAGCAGGCGACATTGTGTCGGTGCAATAAACTGTGCAATTTCGCCTACATGATTGATCGCCAATGATTCTTCGGGTACGGCGATGTATCGAGTCTAAGGCATCGAGTTGGTACTTGGCAGATCCATCATAAAGGTGGCAGGACTACTCCAGATCGAACTTGGGCTTGATAAAGTGTGAAGCGCTGATATGACGTGAAGTACCGCCTCACCTTGTTCAGGATACACCTTGAACAGGTTTTTTGGCAGCTTTTTTGCATTTAATTAATTGTCATTTACAGAACAAAGATTTTATTGTGATTTGTAACTTTACAAACATAACGAATGACGTAATTAAGTAGGTATGTAGATAAAGATTAGTGTGTGGAACGTGTAAATTTTCACGGGGTGCGATGACTCGTCCCTATGAGAGCAAACCAAAATTTTGATTCATTTCGGATGTTCGGAATGCCATTGTGCCGTGTCTACCTGCGCCGGCGCAGGTAGCGTCCTTTCCGAAGCTTTTGTTTATGCTTTGACAAATACTGAGCAAAGCCTTATCAGCGACAAGGGTGGCACGAACACTATTATCTTTATTGGCGCTTAAGTTTCGCTTGTAACGTTAGCGAATGGTGATTCTGCTAAAGAGCTGTCAAAACGCGGCACACTTGAGACATCATCTGTATTGTAACATGGATAGTAGATACCTATACGCGCTTACGGTGGTGTCAGAACCACAGTGAGCAAATAAAAATG
Source organism: Erebia aethiops (assembly GCA_923060345.2). NCBI lineage: Eukaryota > Metazoa > Arthropoda > Insecta > Lepidoptera > Nymphalidae > Erebia > Erebia aethiops. The sequence continues at coordinate 24,832,214 of OV281084.1, read as the reverse complement.
GACATCTTGGCAGCACAGCATTCGAAAAATGATTTTCGAAATTTTTGGAAGTCCACTAGTAAATCAAATGGTAGACCTGGCCTACCAGTGAGTGTTGAAGGTATTAATGATCATGGTCTCATAGCAGACATGTTTAAGGACCATTTCACAGTGAAATCACCGTTGGGGCCATCACAGTCCGGAAGGGAAGAGTATACGCGTGGTGAGGAGATTGAATTCCGATTTTCTGCAAAGGATGTTAATAATGCTATAATGTCCATGTCGCGTGGCAAGTCTCCTGGCCACGACGGGCTTAGTATTGAACATTTGAAGCATGCGGGTCCTCACTTACCCAGAGTACTTGCCATGTTCTATAACTTATGTATAGCGCATTCGTACTTGCCTGCAGCACTGATGAGGACTGTGGTGGTGCCAATTGTGAAGAACAAAACTGGGGACGTATCTGATAAATCCAACTACAGGCCCATCTCACTTGCCACGGTCGTTGCGAAAGTGCTTGACAGTTTGCTTAACGTCCAGCTTGATAAACATATACACGTACACGACAATCAGTTTGGCTTCAGGCCAGGTTTGTCAACGGAGTCGGCCATATTATGTTTAAAGCAAACTGTGAGGTACTATTCGGTGAGACGAACACCTATTTATGCTTGTTTTCTGGACCTTAGCAAGGCTTTTGACCTGGTAAGATACGACATACTATGGCAGAAATTGAAAAATACTGGACTGCCCGAAGAAGTTACCAGGATCTTCAAATATTGGTATCGAAATCAGGTCAATGTCGTGCGATGGTCCGAAACGTATTCGCAGCCATATAGGTTGGAGTGCGGGGTTCGACAGGGGGGTTTAACTTCCCCTAAGCTCTTCAACCTTTATGTCAATGCGCTGTTAGAGGCACTCAGTACCACTCATGTCGGTTGTCATATTGATGGAGTATGTCTCAACAACATCAGTTACGCGGACGACATGGTATTGCTGAGTGCATCTGTTTGTGGCTTAACAAAACTGTTAGGCATATGTGAAAATTATGCTCTCAGACACGGCTTGACGTACAACGTCAAAAAAAGTGAATGCATGGTCTTTCAGGCCAAAGGAAAATCCTTGCCCGCAACTGTACCACCCATTAGGCTATACGGTACACCGTTAAAAAGGGTGTTTCAGTTTAAATATCTGGGTCATGTGGTATCCTTTGACCTGAAAGATGATGCTGATATAGAGAGAGAGCGCAGGGCATTGTCTGTCAGGGCGAACATGATTGCACGCAGGTTTGCTCGTTGTTCCGCCTCTGTTAAAGTAACGCTCTTCAGAGCTTACTGCACCTCTTTCTACACGAGCAGCCTGTGGATCGACTACACGCAAAAACAGTATAGTGCCCTGCGTGTACAGTATAATAATGCTTTCAGGATGCTAATGGGTCTGCCTAGATACAGCAGTGCGTCGGGGATGTTTGCCGATGCGCGTGTGGATTGTTTCTACACTACCATGCGCAAACGGTACACATCCTTGGTTCGCAGGGTTCGGGCTAGCTCCAATGGCATCCTGAGGGCATTTGCTGACAGGTTTGATTGTCAGTACCTGAACCATTGTCATATGGTTCACGTGCTGACAAATCAAGGCTGTCTTAGATAAGGTTTTAGGATTAGGTAGTTTTTAGATTTACTAACATTAGGTTATTATTAGGTATTAGTGTGTGTTTCTTACTAACAAAATTTTATGATCTTTATTATGGTCGAATTAAATGATTTTTTTTTATTTATTTATTTTATACACTTTTTAAACGGTACCTATTACTAGAGGGTTTGCAGATTATTGTGAAAATACATACTTAAAGTAGTTGTAGCGTCATATAAAATATGTTTTCGTTACATAGTTCTTACCTTCCATTTCTATTAAGAATTTATTTCAATTAGTAATTAATTGTGCCTAGGTATAGATATTAGATACCTACCTACAGACTAAATTAAAACTTTTTTTTCTGAAAGACCTTTTTTACTTACGTAGGTATTTACCCAATATTAAACTTGACGTTAAAAAACGTGATACGGGAGTTTTACGTTTTATAATTATAGTGATCAAAATCGTATAAAGATACATATTATTAACGACGGCTGTGCACCATACGACGACTCTACTACTAGTGCATGGGCTCTAACAGTCATATTATTTTGTAAACAAGTCGTTATTTGGCTTTTTGTCTGTAAAGTATCTAATTTTGCTGAACTTTGAAAAACTTTCGTAAATGATACAGCAAAAGTAGAAACGTCAAGTGAGTCAGCCTTCCAGAACGAAGCTAAGTAGACGCCAAATTAGGTTTGCGAGCTTTCTGACAATATACGAATTTATTATAATTTATAGGTGCAAGGGTACGGCAGGTGTACATAACTGCCATGTCTTTTCAAGTTACAGTTTGAAACGATCAGGTGTGGTCATACTACAATTATACATGAACTAGCTGATGCCCGCGACTTCGTCCGCGTGGTTTAAGTTTCTTTGATTCCCGCGGGAACTCCTTAATTTCCGGGATAAAAGTAGCCTATGTCACTCTCCAGGTCCTCAACTATACCCATGCCAAAAATCACGTCGATCCGTTGCTCCGTTGTGGCGTGATTGAAGGACAAACCATTACCAACAAACCATCAAACAAACAAACTTTCGCATTTTTAATATTAAAGTATGATGTGTGTGGTTGAAGAAAAAGTGTAAGTGTTCTAACTTCAAGTTACGTGAATTTACTTGAAACCGGCATTGTCAAATAAAATTACTCATCACCATCTTCTTCATCTTCGGCAGAGTCATATTATGGCGTTGCAGCATTTCTAATATTCTGTGGTTGCAGTCAACAACTTTTAGAGTATATGTACTGGTTGACGCAAAAATAGCGTGCAGAAAGCCTCTTTTCTTTTTAATCTGAAATCTGAATGAATTTTAATTTGACGACCTCCGTGGCGCAGTGTGTAGCCCTGTTGCCTTAACGTGCAGAGGTCCTGGGTTTAGCCCCGGCAGGGTCAATTTGGGAATTTATAATTTCTGAATTTTCCCTGGTCTGGCCTGCTGGGAGGCTCCGGCCTTGGCTAGTTACCACCCTACGTGCCGCTAAGTGATTTAGCGTTCCGGTACTATGCCGTGTAGAATCCGAAGGGGTATGAGTTTGATATAACTGCCATGCCCCTAATAGGTTATCCCGCTACCACCTTAGACTGCATCATCACTTACCATCAGGTGAGATCGCAGTCAAGGGCTAGCTTGTAGTAATTAAATAAAAAGATCTAACTGTGTCAGCTCGTAATACTCCATAATAAGAAGTGACATCTACTGCGTGCTGAGTATTAAAAATAAAAAAGGTTACAAGTAGGTATAGATTCAATACAGTTACATTTTGAATTTATTGTGACGCGTAAGCAAGAACAACCTAAATCAAAGCGATTTGGCAATTGAGTTTTCGCGTCTTTTTTCACAACACGTAGTTTACGAGTGCTCCGTGCTTCGATTACGTAGCAATCGGATTGGAGTGAACACGGAAATCATAAAAGCCAGGTTACGCTGCAGTTTTCCTGGAATTTCGAGGGATTCAGATTACGTTGCCGATCACGTCACTTTCTTGGTACGGGGCTTAAATATTCTTCAATGAAACCGTTCGCTATATCAAACGCTTTTTTGCTTTGTAAAACGATACCTATGTATATCTATCAGATCAAAGTTGGACTATTTTGTTACCGTTTTTATTTATTTGTAACATATCACTAGTCGATTTGGGGAGGCGAGGCATTGGGGTCTCTCGCTCAGTTTCTTTAATTGATTGAGGTATACTGACTGACACCATAGTAGGTAATATTTTGAATGCGAAAGTGTATCTGCCTGCTATACGCTTTCACAGCCTATCTGTTCAACCGATTTTGTAGAAATTTTGTAAAAAGATAGGATACTTCCCGGGGAAGGACATTGGCTTATTTATCCCTGAAGTTTCTGCGGCTATCAAAAAGCCTTAATTCACGCTGACGAAGTCGCGGGCATGATCTAGTTATCTTAATATTTAAAGTACCTAGATTAATTCCTACTTAAGCATGCGCATACCCTTCGAGTATACCTAAATGCTCGAAGGCTTGAACCCTGCAGAATGGTACATAGATGCTGCAATGTTAATGAGACGAGGGATGCCTAGTACCTACCTACAGGTATTAATATAGGCAGAAAGAGTAATATCTACAATAGGTTTAAGAATGATATAGGTAGCTAATTACAATAAAAAATAATAGGGCAAAACTTTAAAAATTAACGACAGGTGTTTAATTGCGAAATTTCAAAAACTTTAAAGGGCTTTCTAGCTGTCCATTAACCCTTAAAAGGTCATGGCCGCTAAATGAGAGGACAATGCATAATAAAAGCCTGCCATGCGTGTCCATGCGCTACTAATTGCACTTGTTAGACTATCCTAGTCAGTTAACCTGCATATTATTTTAATTTATTCGTGCAACTTGGGGCGGGTCGGATGCATTAATAAAAACGAATTGTTAACGGAAGTTGCACCAAAAACCTTCACTGTTCCTGTTAAAAGAACTTTTAAATAAATTGCAGGGCGGGTATTATTATATCACTCTTTAAGGTCCGGCATTTTAAAAGGGACTTGAATTAGTTAATGAAATCCTAAACTGAGCGCACACTAGAGGCAAAATCCACTGAATACAACGCATTTAAATACTATTACAACCACCGTAGTAGTAGACCGTACAAGAAAAAGTCCTCGTGAAAATGGGCCTTTTTAGTGGGGTGCGTCTTCTAGATTGAACAAACATTAGATAGTGTAGCTGCAGTAATTTTCTGCGTTTCTGTTTACTTATTTATTTATTTCTTAGAAACGTCATCATTTTGCGTTTGACTAGTGTGGTACTTTAAAGGTAAGACAATAACGACAGACTGGCAAAAAGAATGCGGTTTTCGACATTTGGTTGTTTTTTTAGTTTTCACGTAGGTGGCAATAACGGTAATTTTATTGCTTAGTGGTTGTTGCGGTAAGGTTGCGCTAGTTCCACATTTTAAATGATATTTTCACCCGCCATCCGCGCCCGTATTTTCGTGAGACTTTTGTGAACCCGCGCCTAGTTTTCGTGAACTAATGTGCGATCAACTGTAGCCGTTGTGAAGTACATTTTACTAATTTCACCGGCGCTAATTTCGCCGGCACTCTGTAAGAGTCCATCTTTGAATTTCCTCTCTGCTTTTACTGCTCCGAAGAGACAATTCAGCTAATTCATTTCCATTATCCCGAAGTCCCGCTTCAGCGTTGAATATTTCGCAAATAGCTATAATTTCAAACTTTTGTCTCTTGAAAACGCTGTAAGTAGTGATTTTGCTCTGCGATTGTATTATAAGCCAAAAATATATGCTCCGAAGTGACAATTCAGCTAATTCATATCCATTATCCCGAAGTCCCGCTTCAGTGTTGAATATTTCGCAAATAGCTATAATTTCAAACTTTTGTCTCTTGAAAACGCTGTAAGTAGTAATTTTGCTCTGCGATTGTATTATAAGCCAAAAATATAGGGAAGAATTTGGTATGTTTTCAAGTAAATAATACGTGACACAGGAGCGGAGTACCGAGTACAACGTTAACTTGGAATAGGAGTGAGGAGCTAATAGAAATTGGGATACTGATCAGATCAGAATTGATATTTCAATATCACAACAGAAGACCGTGCTCTGTGGTGATCCATGCATGAGTACACGTGCATAAGCACATTGATAAATTCAAGAAGAAAAGTGATTGTCATAATGTCAATACTAGACATAAAAATAAACTTGTAATGCCTGTTTCTAGGCTTAGTAAAACTAGCAATTCATTTGTTGGAAACAGTGTCCGCTTCTATAATAAGCTCCCAGAAGACATGTTGTAGATGTCTCTGAATAAGTTCAAAGTTAATGTAAAACGTAAACTCATTGAAAAATCTTATGACCATGTAAAGGACTACTTAAACGACAAGGAAGCCTGGCAATAATTTGCTCTAATGTCTCTGATAGTTCCTTAGTAAGAATATTTGTGAGATGGTGATAATAAAAAAAAAACCCGGCTGAGTTTGTTGTGGGCTCTTCTCAGACGGCGCGTTTGGAACCCTCGTAGCTTTAGTTTTAAGATACCGTTACCCATTATCACCATCATGCTTTTTAAGTACTTATGTAATTTTTAGACGAAAATAAGTGTACCTACAGTGTACCTATATTTAATAAATAAATGACTATGACTATGACTATGAGACCTTCGTCCAGCAGTGGACGTCTATAGGTTGAGACTTGAGACGACGACGACGATTTCGATATCAATTTTTGACCGAGCGAAGCGAAGGTCTCTGAGTCTACTTGGGTGAATTGGCACTTGTCCGTCCGTCCGTCTGTCAGAGCATTATAACTTCTGAATTACTGAACGCAATTACTTCAGCTTTAAATAAAATATGTAAACCAATGGCCTCACGCCGAATATGGCTTAAAAATAATAAAAATCTTTATTTCAGGGGGGCTCTCATAGAAGCGAATGCGAAGTAAAATATTTTTTATAAAGTTACATAGGCTTGCGGTATATCATTTTAAAGATAATTAGGAATAGAGTCCAAAAATATATTTTTTTTAATTTTTCCCCCAAAATTGACGAAATGGGGGGCTTTCAAAGTGGAGATTTTCTAACGTCCAAAGATGACCTCAGAACTCTAAATTTTCTGAAAGGATGAGCCTGAAACTTGATCAATTATTTCAATTATATCCTGTACTTGAACAACAAATACTAAAATTAGATAAATATTGTAAGGAAACGGAATTATTTAATTTTTAATGAGCTTCAGTATTTTAACAGAACTTCACATTTATGTCAATAGATGGCGCCGCGAGGTCTCAGTTCGGGGCGAACCACTAGTTTATAGTAGTTTGTGATGAGTATGTAAGTAAATGGTTAGTAGATAAGTAAGTTTTTACAATCGAAATGACTCTGAGTGAGTTGACCAACGTCACGAGTTTTTCAAACCTCGTTACACAATAAATACGTTTGTGCGAAAACATGAAACAAAACGTCATCAAGGTATGCTCTTTCCAACATGGCTCAAACAAAGGGCTTATAAATATTGTTATCCGCCTGAGCATCTCTAATTAGAGTCTGGAAACTGTGCATTATTTAATTTCAGAATCAGATAAAGTTTGACCGTCCTAGTGCGGAATTAATTAACAGAGATAAGAGCTCGCTAATTATTCCAATGTCCATAGGACGGTGCGCCCCGCTTAGCGCGCAGGGCAAGAACTCGGGTTATCTTAACATTTCCCTGAAGTAGGTATACACTATACATAGACAAAACCCTAATCACTGGTTTTGTAGGGGTTAAGAAGTTCGGCGTCCTGTTCACGTGATTGGAGGTTCGATATTTCGATATCGAGTGAAACAAGACATTGAATCAATGAGTAAAAATAACCTTATATTTATTATGTAGTTTGATGATCTTCAAAATAATCTTGTACCACGTCAGATTGAATCATCATTTATCACTACTGCAATATCGCAAAAAAAAAAACATTTTTAACCATCGTAAAGGTACCTAATTAAAATGTATGAAGTATTTATTCTGTTAAAGGAGAAAAAAGTTATCTTGTGAAAGCAGGTCACGAGGTAGATTTTAACGAAGTCGGGATTTAGACCTCCCCTGGGAGACGGGAGGGCTTGCCTAACAGCGACAGCGCTAATAAAAAAAATATTAAGTCCTCAGGGCGAGGCGTTTATCAAATTTTCTTATTATGACTTCGGATCAGAACGGTTGCAAGGTCAATTTAAGGAGGACGGTTATGATTTAAAAAATTTCCACCAGTTGAATTTTCAGTCAGAATTTTCCCCGTGCGAAAAATATATACCTAGCCCTACTACGTAAACCTGCATCAATCATTGTAACAGTCTCAATTGTTATAATTGGAGGAATTTATGTTATTCTTGCTTTTGAAATTTTACTATACCTAAGTAAAAAAATATAGTTAAACATACGTAAAATACCTATGTATGTTCATTCACTTATAATTATTCAACCATTTTTTCATGTGTGTTATAAAAATTTATTAAAATAGATTATAATACAATAGAACTTGAATTATATTCATTTAATATAATTCAAATGGTTGATCTATTTAAATAATGATGAATACAGCAACTGCAGTACAGTCGCCGTCAAATTAGTCACGGCATCACAGGTGGTTGTGTTGTGACGGTGTCGGTTTCATATCCGACCCCTGGCTGAGGGCTTCCCTATAAGGTTGCTCTGGGGTATGAGTCACCGGTCAGCGGTCACCCGCGAGTCAATCGGTGTCAGACTTCATTGATTGTTACACGAGGCCACGAGGGGATTTTGGTTAAATATATCGTTTGCTAACAGGCAAATACTACTTATTATTGAATTGAGTGTTTTGGGAATTGGAAATGTCGTGGACGCTTCAGTTTAATTATTTTAGAGGTCGTCTAATTTAACCTATTTAAATTTTAGACCTGAATTTTACAGCCGAATCTGTTGGCTCTCTAGTGCATAAATGGCCCGAAGTTGTGATCGTTTAGTAAACTGTGTTCATTCCGACATTAGACGACCTCTGCCATTTGGTATGAGGCTAGATTGAGTAGTTCATGCCCATGATTCATGCCCATGATTCATGCACGTCTTTATGGAATTTGCCTGACGGGACGCTTTGGCCATGGCCAAAGCTTTTCCAACCTGCTGGAAAAGCTGTGAGGTCAAGCGATCTAGCGTTCCGGTATGATATCACTTAGAAACTGATCATAAGATTACGCCTTTTTTTTTTTTATCCACAAGCTAGCCCTTGACTGCGGCCTTACTTAATTGGTTTAATAAGTGTCATGTCCCTACATACCTACCAGGTATCGCTGCCATCTACATTTATATTGCCACCCTGCTAGAGATCGCAGTCCCTTGACTGCAATCTCTTCTTGAAAATTTTTTTTTTTTTTTTTTGTTTTCTTTAAATTAGAAAAACAAATTTAATTATTAAAAAATTCTTTAAATGTACTCGTTTTCACTTCTATCGGCAGTCCCTATGACTGCCAATTTTTTGAAGTTAATTAACCTACTTATAAAATGTACGCGCATACATATTGTGACGGGTAATTACGCAACCCCCTACAGTGCGCATTGCCCGACACACACTTTGCCAGTTTATTTTCGAGAGACAATAGTTTTTTTTTAGTTGCATGCAAGTCCATAAATAACATTTGGAAGAATATTAATAATTGTCAAATATTGAGAGCATTTATGGTTCAATTTTAATAAGAGATTCGAGTCAAGAGATAATTATTTTAATTCAATACTTACTTAATAATACAAGCATTAAGCACATCATTTACATAATATAGGGAGCTCATCAAGAATATGCTCTTAAGCTCAAGCCATTATCAAATGAATTGGCAATATGCCATAATATCTTTGAACTTTTTTCGTATTCGAAGCAGAAGAGCGCAGTGATGTTGCATAGACGATCGGATCAAGCAATCATATTTTATGGAGTAAGGTCATATATTGACCTTACTCCATAAAATACGGCGGCGTTGACAGGGGTTAGGAAGTAGAACGGAACGGGACACAGCAGTTATTGTTGACCTATATAATATTACTAGCGACTTGGTCCGCGACTTAGTCCGCGTGAATTGAACACTTTAATTTTCCGGCATAATTAAAGACCTATGTATTACCTATGTCTGTGCCAAATTTCCTCCAGATCCGTTCGGACGTTCTGGCGTCATTGAGTAACAAACATTCATACATCCATACAAACTTTCGCATTTATAATATTTGTACGGATCTTACTTCCATATTATGTAATAAAAACTTCCATACTATACGTTACTACTATACTTTGTTACTTCCATATTGTGTTATGTTATATTATTTGCATAAAAACTAACAAAATCATTACGAATATGACCTAGCCCACTAAACTTACATAATCATTATTTTTAATGGCGTAGTACTCTTTCTGGGTTCCTTTGAAATCATTATTTTTATTTTATTTTATTTATTGTATTTAGGTATAAGTACCAACAGCGAGTACACAAAGCTTAAATTAAAAATAGTACATAGGGTCTATAACCGTGTGGCACGCCACATATAGGTATACACAGCTATAGAAAAATAAGATAAATATAAAAAATAAACAACCGATCACAAGTATTTATTAAGTGACTTTATTATGATTTTTCTACGACGAAAAAATGTGTCTGTCTGCATGTCTGCTACGCTTTCACGGCTAACCAATTCAACCAATTATGACGAAATTTGGTATAGGTACGGATAGTTTGTATCCCGGGGAAGGACATACTACGGGCATATTATACGGGCTACTTTTTATCCCGGAAAATTAAAGAGTTCCCGTGGGAATCTAAAAACTTTAAACCACGCGGACGGAGTCGCGGGCGTCATCTAGTTAGTCTATAAATCTCTTTTAGGCATACTATAGGTATACTTAATACCATTCGTTTCACGATACGTGACCTACTTTACTCTATCTGCCTAGGTTCACTGAAGTTCGCATGTAATACTAACATCATTACAAACTTGAAAGCATCTGCCATAGGAAAATATCATGTTTGTGCGACTGTTTAACGTTTTGCATTCGCTGCATGATAGCAAATTGAGAGGAAATGGAAGATCTAACAATTTATTTTCAGCCCACGCGGGATAACTGACTTCCATCAGAGAGCATCCTATGAACTGAAATTGAGCTGTAGGTATATATACTTTGTGTTCTATTAAATGTACCTAAGCATAAACACAAATTTTCGAATGTTTAGAAGATACTTTTTTCGAAAAATCGCTAACTCATGTTGATTTTGTGCTGGTCTTTCTAAATGCACTCAGGATGGGCTACTTCAACTTGATACTGGTGCATGGAACCTTTTAGAGTCTAGATATACCACCGCTTTTGTCCGAGACTAGAATACAAGTAGGTAGTATAAGTCTAAGGTAATAATTGTCTAATAAGTCGTAGTTAATTATGGTAACTTATTACCTTAATTAATTATCACCATAACGTTTTATACTTTATACTTTGCCCATCATAAAGTTTACTCTGTAGGTACCAATTTTGAATTCTTACTTGGAACTTTGATTTATTTGACAACTGTTCAAATAAATTATTTTCTTGTGATTATTAAATAGAGGATCTCACAAAAGACGTAATATCCACGTTAGTTAGTTTTATGTTGAATAATATTAAGTAAGACAGTGCGTCGAACTTTGATGACGTCACAATTCAGTTGTATTTCATACAAAATTCCATACTAAGCGCTCGTTTGACTAGCTGTGAAATGTCCAATTCTGCCAGGCTTAATTATTACACTTTCATCCGTTAGTGATAGGCGTTAGAATAAATGAGACAATTCTTTGTCATTGACTGTCGTTACTACCTATCTTTCGACTATATATCGGAACAGATATAGTCGATTAGTGTGGAACAGGTTAAAACCAACTGTTTACCTTTAAGCTTCAGAAGGTAGTGATTAGTGACCATTTTAGATGAAAACGTGTATATTTTGCATCCGTTGCAAAATCCATATTAAGAAACATAGTAGCGCGAGCTACTTACCATGTGTGTTTTGTGAGTGATGACGTCACAGGATGTGCTAAATATATTTTACGGTCCCACAGCGTGCAACTAAATAGTGTCAGCCACCGACAGCGGAGACCGGCGAAGGGAAATGCGAGCGTATAGAGGAGTGATTTTATGGTTCGCACACTTACAATCTCTATGTCATCCCGAGATGCAACCTACCTCTGTACTAAATTTCGTCAAAATCGGTTGAACAGATGTGCCGTGAACGGTGAAAGCGTTGCAGACAGACAGACAAACAGAAACACTTTCGCATTTATAATATTAGTATGATGGAAGATATAGACCGTAGATAACAAGTAGAGCTATTTGATTAGGTAATCAAGGATCACTTGATATAAAAGTGAACGAAAACATCTCGAAGAAACGTTTATGGTTTAAAGTTTTCCTAATAACCAATTACAGAGATGTGTCAATTCGCACTTGGTCAGTTTGGTAAACGTGTGGACTAATCCTTGTCATTCTGAGACCCGTGCTTATGAAGATGATAATGAACCGAAACAGTAATTAATTATGACTGATAGCGGAAAATTTTAGACAATCATGGAATTGGCATTGGGTAAATTCGTATGATTCCCAAAAAATCGTAAACACGTATTGTATCTGCCAACTTCAGGCTCCAACCTTCTTGGAGTATGCCATTAAGATCGTCCAATCAGCAGCCAGGGAAAATGGTTCAACAATTTAATAAGATAGTTATTTTTAAGACTACTAGACTAAGTAAATAGTTAAATATTAAATAGGTAATTAGATAGTAAATAGTTAGATAGTTTTTAAATTCAAATTAATACTTTTATATATATAGTACACAAAGGTGCTACACTATAAATAGTAGCAGAAAAATAAAAAAAAAATAAACTTCAGGCTCCATATTATTGGGTTCAATTTGCTGCCTCCGGATTGTGAAACGGATATTCCGACCTTGTAAGGGGTTCATAGATGCCTACTCGTCAAAAATCATGTGTGAATTACTCATTGAAATAGAATGAGTACTAAAAAATTCTACATCAATGGAATTACTCATTAAACAGGTCGAGTAAAAAAGCTGTCAAATGATCCAAGCTGTACAAAGTAGGTAATTGTTCACGTACATTTTAGCTTTAGCTTTTAAGCATAATGATTTTATGAACAGGAAATATAAATTTCTTATCTAGGTACTTTTCATTCGTTAGGGATAATTTTAGTTAAGTATGACCAAGCAAGTTTCTGACAACGATAATAAGGCGATCCTGAACAGGTGAGGAGCTTATATTGAGTAGGTAAATAGGAATGCAGGAATGAAACCAGAATCGTCAGGCGTCAAGAGATATGACGTGTCGTAGTCAGAGGCAATTTACCGCTTGATTAGATTAAATCAATTTATCCCTGACAGTGAAATGGCTCTCTTCCTGCCGCTTCGGAACCTGGTATTATAGCTCGTTATCAAGAATTCCACTGAATCGTGCCTCTCATCTTATGTAATGCCTCGGTGTACGGATTTGATATCGGATTGTAACACTCATGCAATCTCGAATACATATTATTGTATTATTTTATTTTACCCGCAAGGGCCAGCTTGTAGTGGATAAAAAAAAAAATTTAAAGTAATTTGTGTATTTATATATATGTATTTATAGTTTAAAGGTTGTACCCTCATCCAGTAAGTACTTCTATGATTATATTATCCTCTAACAGGTTGCCTGGAAGAGATCTCTTCTTAGCGATGAGGCCGCCTATTTTACGGTTGTATTTAGTTTGATGTGCAATAAAGTACATTTTCATTTTTTTTAACCACTACAAGCTAGCCCTTGACTGCGATCTCACCTGTTGGTAAGTGTTAATGCAGTCTATTATTTCATTAAATATTAATTATTAATTTCATTTTAAATCCATACACTGAAAATTGAAATTGAGTTGAATTTGTTAAAATAGCTTCAAACAGGCCATGTTTAACTTAGCCTTTATAAAGCTGGCATTTCAAGTTTATTTTTGTATGTAAAAAATACTAACATTTTGCTCAGTAGTAAGTTTCGTGGCTAGAAATGTATCTTGATGTACTAATGCTTACCTTAAATACTAATGCAAATAATGCATGAAGCCGCAACATTTGTCGCATGTAGAGTAAAATGATGCAGCGTTATGCAATACAGTACGCTATCGTACATAATACAATGTGTAGTGTTTACGACATTAGAGTTAGGATAACCTAGTTTGATTTGTTTAAGATGTCGTACATATACTACAAACATGTAGCCTATATCACTAGTCACTACTAATATTATAATAAATTAGCTGATGCCCGCGACGCGCGACCGCGACGTCCGTGTGGATTGGGTTTTTTGGTTCCCGCGGGAACTCTTTAATTTATCCGGGATAAAAAGTAGCCCATGTATTGTAACATTAATGTTCTGCATGATAATGAGTCTTAGCTAAATGAAACGTGCAATGAAAATGCGATTAGAACATTTTCACTTTCTATGCCATCCCATCATTAATCAGTTGCCTTTCGCCTGCACTCGGCCTTGAGCTTGACCCGCGCTCAGCTTAGAGTCTCGATTCTAGGGTCGGGAAACTGGCTTTAAGTAAACTCTTGTCCACTTGAAATGCACGGAGCGGAGCGGAGCGGCTTTTATTTGTAATGTATGAGGTTTTACGGGGCAGTTCATCTCCGTGCCGCGTCGCTGAAGTGGGCCCAGCTCCATACAAGGAGTACTTTTCGCTACGTGCCGCACCGCGCCGCGCCCCTGTACCTACTTATGTAGTGGGATTAGAACTTTAAAGCTGAATTTACTTTTCGAAATCATTGCATAAAGTTTCGTGTCATTAATTTCATCAACAATATCACTTGCAAACTTCTAATTTTGACATGCATGAAAGTAGTTTCAGCTGTACCCTTAAGGAGTGTGATTGGAAAATTAACTTGGTTTTTAATAGGAGAAAATATTATCTGTGGGTTTCTTTGTACATTTTACTGCAAAAGTACCTAATACACACTTAGATGGAAGAAATGAAAATGTTTGAACTACATACTCGTATCATTACATAAAAATAGAGAGGCTATTATAGTCGCCAATATTTTCTGCACTTTCTTCATAATACGTAGAGCTTTAATAATAAGATTATTAAAAACGTGTCCACGCCAATCAACATTAAAACTAAGAAGGATGGGTACAGACAATGTTCTAACTAGCTGAAGGGAGCCAATGGTTGGTTTATTAGGCTATAGAATTTTATTTTTACTTTCTACATAAAAAGACCTAAGAAAATAGAAAAGCTCTCAAAGTTTACTTATAGGATTAAAAGTGTGTTCACCAATCAAGTTATCAGTTTCCTTTCGCCTGAACTCAACCTTGACCCGGGTTGAGCTCGGGACTCGGGCCTGGCGGGGTAAGTCAGCGGATATAAAGGCTTAGGAACGAGGACGCGAGGACGTGCGAAGTGCGGCTTCCGCCATACTGCGGAAAATCAATCACAGGAGAGGGAGACCTCTTTGTTTTTATAAAATAAATATAGGTATTCTAGCTAAACTTACTGCACAGAAAAAATTTGAAAATGGATATGAATATGAAGGTCACTTATCTAGGGTAAAACTAAAATAACTATGTAAAATATCTACGTACTCAATTTCAATTACTTACATTTTAGGAGGATATAGATAGTAGCGGCTTGAATCGCAATTTCAAAGAGGCCTATGTCCAATGGTGGATATAAGGTACATATTTGGCTGACCCTGATGATGATTATGAAACTAACCTAACGGAAACGATTTGGAAAAAATATTTCGATAGCTGTTATAATATTATGTCATACATAGATAATAAGAACAGGATTATTGTTCTCACAATTACGCAGGCGGAGGGAAGGTGAGCGGCCATATTCAATCATTTATTCAGTTTTCGAAACGAATGAACTTTGAGATTTGTAACAAAATAAAAGTCAGAGGCTGCCAAGAAATGACTTATTTTCGTGGTTCACTTTAAATACGTACCCATATACGTACAATTACTACTCGGTGTACATCGCCGATTCTATTTTATATTATGGTGGAAGATACCTGTTAAATGAAACGTACACACTTCTAATAAATACACTGTTACGCCTGAATAATACAGTCTAAAAGCGATAGCTAGTAGCAAAGAGAACTCGAGTTCCCTGTAGAGCTGAGAGCTATTCGGTTCAACTACCCGTTCATTTGAACGAGCCACTCTATTTGAACAATGATTTCGCGCAGATCCAAATTAATTGTTCTGACTACAATATACAGTTTATGGCGTAGCTACGTGGGTACCCATATCGTTATTTCTTCCTATCCTTGCATGCATTATATGAGGAACCATTTTATCTCCAGGTACTTCTGAAAACATAACGCTAGTTAGGTTTTCAAGACATGTAATATGTGTAGACACTACACGCGTGCCGCCAAGCGATTAAGCGTTCCGGTACGATGCCGTGTAGAAACCGATTAAAGGTTTAGGGGTTTAATATAACTGTCATACCCCTAACAGGTTAGCCCACTACCATCTTAGACCATCATCACTTACCATTAGGTGAAATCGCAGACAAGTAACTTGTAGTGGATAAAAAAAACACTAAAGGTTTGTATCGATATTAGAACATATCGGTTAAATAGCGTTGAGGCGTAGGAAAGGTTTTATTTTTGTGTATTCAGCTGGTAGTCTTATAGATAGAGTTGATAAGATTATTAGGTAATTATAGTAATTACCTATAATTGTATATTACCTATTTAAGATACCGAAGGCATTAAAACAGCGCTGATTATCCTGACACATTAACATTTTAAGTATTCGCTAGTCTTGTTGCGCGCTGTACCTAGGGTTTCGGGTAGATTCGCAACCACTTGATGTAAAATTTTAGTAATGATGCGAGCGATAAAAGTTCTTCCAGAATATGATGAGTAAGCTGTAAGTACGTATTTCTTTTTTGGGTTACAGTTTATGGCATCATTATGCCCTTCTACAATACAATACGAGTAGTCCCGAATTTCACTTTTTAAGTGTTATCTTTAAACGTAACACCGCTATGATATTTGTATAAACAAACAAATCTTCTACCTCCTACATAGTACCACTTATTTCGAACACTTCTTCTAAAACAAAGAGGAACAGATAACACTAGAGCTACACAATTAGTGGGGTGCGAAAGTGTCCAAATAAAGTGGCTCATTAAGGCGAGCCAGGTAGTTGAGCAGCGACTTATGGTTAAATACTGCGAATACTTAGTCATTGTTTTTACTAAGTCTTCGTATAATAACGTTATTATATTCTGGTAATATTCATTTTATGAACTATAACGTACACCTGTACTATTATATCTATTCTGTGCTATATAAGCCTGAAATTGATCCATATACGAGTATCACGTGACTCATATCATAACTCATATTCCCCGGTATTCAACTATTTCATATTTTCAGAGTGCCACAATATTTATTATTTATAAACTAGATGATGCCTGCGATTTTATCCGCGTTTTTCCTACATAGAAAGTATCAATTTCATTTTTATTATTTTTGTACAAAATATTGTCTTAAAACGAATAGAAAAAAAAAGTGGATAAAGGTAAAGCTTATCTATACAATAGAATTCTCTTCCAACCTTCCTTGAATGTGAGTACAGTGAAATTGTTAAGTGGTATACTTAGGTATGTTTAAGCTATCTCTAATTATGATACCTACAACATTTGGTGAAAATCGACTAAAAGGATAGGCCGTGAAAAAGTAACAAATATATGATAAATATAATACGATCACAATTGCTATGTCAGAAGGCAAAATATGTTCGAATCGAAATGTTCCAGGCAACTTTGAGCATTTAATGGTTAAATGCCTTAAGGCAGCCAAGCATTGTGGTAAGATAAGTTTGCCGATAGCTAGATATTTAATAGGATAGCTATGAATTGTTTCGCTCAAAGTGGGTAGGTAGTAGGTACCTATTTTGATCTAACTATCTAATAGTTCGATTCGATTCAGGATACTTCACTTGTTTATATCGATGATTATCCGAGACGGCGCTAAACAATTCGTATTGAGTGTTTGTGCGATTAATTAAGCCCCGGGTATCGGATCGGCTCCGTTCGACCCGAATAATAAATTAATTCAATTCCATCAATTTCAACTGTCTTCCTTGATTATGCAGGAATAAAGATCGCCTTCGCCTGCATGAATCATTTATTAGTTGTACTAATTAGAACTTCTTGTTTATAATAAAAAATCGATATTGTATAATTTGTTCATTTGTGATATATTATAGGTATTTTTCTATTCGATACCTATTCAATTAATTAACACCATCCGGTTCAGTTCACTTTAAGTTATTGCTTTTTACGAAGTGGTGGATTAAAAATTTATTATTTACTAGATGATGCCCGTGATTTCGTTCGCGTGGATTTTTTTTATTCCCGCCGGAACAATTTTCCGTCATAAAAAGTAGCCTATGTCCTTCCCCGGGATGTTTACCTGTCTCGTACCAAACTTCATCAAAATCGGTTGAGTAGTTGGGCCGGGAAAGCGTAGCAGACATACAGACACACTTTCGCATCATACTAATATTATAAATGCGAAAGTTTGTTGGTTTGCCCTTCAATCACGCCATAACGGAGCAACGGATCAACGTAATTTTTGGCATGGGTTTAATTGAGGACTTGGAGAGTAGGTACTTAGGCTACTTTCTATCCCGGAAAATTAAGAAGTTCCCGCGGAAATAAAAATAACTTAAGGCGAGTCACCTCCAAGATTTTAGGAGGTGAGGTGTGGGGTGCCGCCCGCGCGTCTCGCGGTACATTTCTCGTAGAGACTAGTGGGGAAGCAGGCAGCGCGGTATATTCTGAAACCGCCTGGCAACGTTCAAATTCTGGGATTAATTTGAATTAAATAGATATAGGACTTCAGTTTGAAATAAATTTTAGCAGGTTCTCATTAATACTTCAAGAGGAATTTATCCATATAAAAATGATGAGCAAAGTCGAAAATTTTATTAATAAAAAATTCGTTTTAAACTTTTAATTTAGCCTGTTTCAAGATTTTTTTTGATCGAGTAAAGTACATCCTATCGTGTAACAAATTAGCACATTCTTTAGACAATATCTTTAAGTGTATCGGATATTTTTTGTAAGACCGAAAAAATTTGATCTAGCAAACCAGTTTTCACCGCTGAGCTGAGGTGACTCACCTTAAACCACGCGGACGAAGTCGCGGGCATCAGCTAGTTTATAATATAAGTATGGAAGTGTGGATTTTGTACGCTGTATTCATCCTATAAATATTTTTTGTTACAGGTAATATATACAGTTACAAGATAACGGAAGTGTTATTACGAATTCAAAGAAAACCGAACTTATTACGCACGGTAGTCGGTGAGTGATTTTATTATAAGCTCTGAAGTCGTTACATAAAACATGCCATATAAAGCGATACGTAGGTATTATAATAAAGGGCTGTCACTAGCCGCATACAGAATGACCGCATGCAACATATTGCGTCTCGTAGATACGGCATGCAATGGGCATGCATAATTGTACAAGAGTTGGTGAGAAATATTGGCGAGGTATTAGATAGTGGCTGGTTGAGGAAAGCAGAATATCGGGTGTTGTAGCACCCGGGTAAGGTCTATGTTCTGTAGTGGATGGTCGCAAACTCAAATGATGATGAACTATACAAGTTACAGATAATATAGTACACCTGCTATACCTGTATTACAACTTTTTTTTATAGTTAGCCCTGGACTGCGATCTCCCCAGGGTGGTAAATGATGACGTACTTAGATGGTAGCGGGATAATCAAACCCTGGGATGGCAGTTAGGTATATTAAACCCATACCCATTTTGTATTGTTTATGTAGTGTCACATTCTAGGAGATTATATTATGCCAGTTGAATGTTGCTGCAATGATACACAAATGTACCTAAATTGCAGCAACAAATTTAAGTTCGGTGAGTAAAGTTTCATGAAGTTCTTTCATTAAATTCTGAATGCGCAAATGGCAGGCGTATAGCTATTTAAAGTGGTTTTGTTTGTAAATTGGCCATAACTGCAAAGTAATGTGAATAAACGTCGTCTTTGTAAACCGGCTGGCTTGGTAGGTTAAAGCCTTCCACCAAGAGTTTTCAGGTAATTCAATTAGACTTTGTGATGCTGTCACTTCTAGACGAGTTGATCGCAAGATTGACATGAAAAGGACAGATTCATAAAACTTAATTTAAACACATTTAACGGATTACCTAATAATAACTTATTCTAAAAAGTTACTTCTCCAAATTTTCCACCTGCTTACCAGCTATAAGATACATATGGAATAGGGAATGCAGAGTGCAATAACGAGTCTTTCAAAGCCGAAGTTTTAATTGGAATTTTGCGCCGAAACGCTTTTTAAATGCTAAGAGACGGTTTCCTATGACGGCTGCTGTTTTTCCAAATCGATCGTGTAATCCGTTAGAACAATTTCTTTTTTGTTTTTCGCTGAAGCTTTTGGTTGGTTATATATTTTTTCCTTTAGCACTTTGATTGCTTTCTTCAGGTCGATTCGAATTTCGGACGAAAAACATTTGATTTTCAGTAAGTACTGGCCCAGATGCGGAAGTTGGTGTAGTTTGACCCCCCACGCCTCGAAGAGCACGTAAAGCAGTCGATCCTGTGCTTCAAAGTGTCAGATTAACGTACCATCGTATTTAGAGTACCAGGGAATTAAGTACACCAGCTGTGTTGGCCCACACACTCATGCACATAATAGGGCAAATTAGCGAACTTAAGCACTAATCCATAGTGATATTATAAATGCGAAAGTGTGTCTGTCTGCTTCGCTTTCACGGCCTATCTGTTCAACCGATTTTGATGAAATTTGGTACTGGGATATCTTATATTCCGGGGAAGGACATAGGCTATTTTTTATCCCGGAAAAGAAAACTTAATCCACGCGGACGAAGTCGCTCGCATCATCTAGTTTAAAAATATATACGAACTTACAAGGTAGGGTAGCCTGGGTACGGTCGTAACAGGGTACGGTTGTAACAACGCAAATATCGTCGAAGCTATGAACGGTAGGTGAGGGGTAAAAGGGGAGGGGCATGCGGGTTACAGGTCTCGACACGATCGCCAGTGTTGCGTCACCTCTCGCGCAGTAATAACGCTTACAGGGAAGCCTATTGTGTTTTGTCAACTAAAAGTAAGTTTTTTTGACGTATTTCTTTATGATATAGCTTAAATATTATTATAAGTATCGTATTTCGAAATGTGCTTATGTAATCGTCGTATTTCAGAGATTAAAATAAGCTCATTTGTTTTTGTATAGGTTATGCTAACTCGTGCTTATGACAGACTTATTATCAAAATGGGAGGGTGGGGACGGTTGTAACGATTTTCATGGGGACGGTTGTAACATTAATTTTATAATATTTTTGTTTTGCAGATGCCTAGGAAACGCATAAGAAAGACTTCGAGAGGTGAAAGTGACATTTTGTCGTACAACAACGCTTACGATGAAGTTAAATTAGGGGCTTCTTTAAGGCAAGCTGCAGAGAAATACGGCGTTAACTATGTATCTCTTTTGAGATACAAGCGAAAGATGGAAGCAGCTAATGAAGATGACCAAGGACAGGTTGAAAATGTTAGCATGGGGTATGTAGCTCATAACAGAGTTTTTAGCGAAGACCAAGAGCGGCAATTAGCAAAGTACCTGATCCGTTGCGCAGACATATATTTTGGTCTCTCCACAAAAGAGGTAAGAAAGATGGCCTTTGAACTTACCGTAAAATACAATTTAAACGCTCCTTCCAAGTGGCAGGATAATGAAATGGCTGGAGAAGAGTGGTTTCGTTCATTCATGAAGAGAAATCCCGAACTATCTGTGCGCGCTGCTCAAGCCACTAGTTTGTCTAGAGCGACCAGTTTCAACCGAAATAATGTCAATGCGTTTTATGATAATCTTCAGATTGTTATGGATCGCGACCACTTTGAACCTCAAGACATATATAATGTCGACGAAACTGGTGTTACCACAGTGCAGAAGCCTGACAGAGTTGTTGCAAGACGTGGCACAAGGCAGGTGGGCGCACTAACCTCTGCCGAACGAGGCACTTTGGTCACACTAGCATTTGCAGCTAACGCATTGGGCAACGCCATTCCGCCTATGTTCGTATTTCCTCGAATTAGATATCAAGAGCATTTCATTAGAGACGGACCAGTGGGATCTATCGGTACCGGCAATCCATCAGGATGGATGCAAGATGATACATTTATTGTATTTCTTAAACATTTTCAAAAACATACGAATGCCTCTCTATCGCATAAGGTATTATTGGTGCTAGACAATCATTCCTCACATATACATATCAACTCCTTAGACTTTTGTAAGGAGAATGGAATAGTATTACTGTCATTTCCGCCCCACTGCTCACACAAACTACAACCGTTGGATAGATCGGTTTATGGGCCTTTCAAAAAAGCCATTAATACTGCCTGTGACGCCTGGATGCGAAACCATCCAGGCAAGACTATGACTATATATGACATACCGAGTATTATAACCACCGCAATGCCACTTGCTCTTACTCAGGCGAATATACAGGCCGGATTTCGAAAGACAGGGATTTTCCCATTCAACCGCAACTTATTCCAAGAAATTGATTTTGCACCATCGTTCGTGACAGACAGGCCTAATCCAAATGCTACTGAAGAGGTGATCACTTCTAATCAGCATAACATTAGACTTGCACCTGATGATGAAACCCCACCTCTATCACCTTCCATATTGAATGCGGGTACACCTTTCGAAAATAGAGCAGCAACTGAACAATCTCCTTTGCAGCCTACATTGGCTAACAGGGATTCAAACAGCATAGTACGTCCAGCCAATCTTGAAATTGACAGTCAATTACCTACACCACGTGAAATCGTTGAGCTCCAAGCAGCAAAAACGCCGCCCAGACAAACATCTCTAGAAGCTAACCAGGAGTCGCAAGCTGTTACACTCGATCGGGAACCAGACATCTCTCCCTGTGAAGCTGTTATGTGTCAGCAATTAGAACCTCGTCCGTCTACAAGCAACCAGTCTGTGTTCTCGCCT
The DNA here is from genome assembly GCA_923060345.2 of Erebia aethiops. Classification (NCBI taxonomy): domain Eukaryota; kingdom Metazoa; phylum Arthropoda; class Insecta; order Lepidoptera; family Nymphalidae; genus Erebia; species Erebia aethiops. The sequence continues at coordinate 24,809,538 of OV281084.1, read as the reverse complement.
GAGGCATTACGGCCCTACCCTAAAGCTCCTCCTAGAAAAATAGGAAACAGGAGTCGAAAAACCAAAAAGTCAGCAATCTACACAGATACTCCTGAAAAGGAAGCTGTAAGAAAAGATTATGAAGAGCGACAAAAACGATTGAAAAATAAACAAACGAAGAAAAAAGTTCTAGAATCATCTCCTGGAAACACAAATAAAGGGAAAGGGAAAGGGAAAGGTAAAGCAAAGAAAAGAAAGGCTAATACACCTCCAGAATCATCAGAAGAAGAAGAATATTATTGCCTTCTTTGCCTAGAGACGTATTCTGCGAGTCGGTCTGGAGAGAGTTGGATTCAGTGTCAAGGACGTTGCAAACAATGGTCTCACGTAGCTTGTACTGATGGAGATAGATATTATATATGCCATAATTGCGATGAGTCTGATTAAATATTGAAAAAAACTATTTTGTATAACCTCAGATTTTGTTGACTAACTTTGTTTAATTATAATTATTACTAGATTACTTTTGTTTGGTTAGTTTGATTATAAAAGTATCTATTCGATTAAAATACTTTATTATTTCTGTTGATCTATTTTAGTTTAGTTCTAATAACTATCTGAAAAGACTACTTAAATGGGCCTTAAATATTGTTAATTTGTAGTAAGTGCATTTTGTTATTTTTTTATGAATAAAACTGATTTATTATGAGCAACTTATATATTATTTTTGACCGTTACAACTGCCCCCCATGGGTGTTACAACCGCCCCTGGTATGGGGTCGGTAGTAACAATCGCACACATTCTTTAAAATGACCTATTCCTGCTAAACTTTCTTGCCTAAGCTCTTGATTTGATATTAATTCGAAGACAAATGAGTATGCTTTCATTTCAAAAGCTTTGGTGGTTGTTTGCAGTTGTAATAGCTGTGCTGTGAAAAATTAGTGAACAATTGTTACAACCGTACCCAGTCTACCCTACGTATTCTACGTACATACAAAGTACTTGACGCTTTGAGGAGCAAAGCTATTGTTGTGACTTATGAGCACGCGACTTCCTCGATAACTTTTCATATTGGCACGTCTTTGGAACGCTTTCATGTTACTGGAGCGTTTGCACAGCGATTGTGCCAAAGCCCTTATTTCAAAGCGACGAGGCTAACGAGGTGCACTACCGACAGATGTTACCAGATCACGATCTGATTTCACATTTAGATTTTATAGTAGATTTTCTTATTTTATCTATCCTAGCATCTCCATCCGAAACTCCATCTGAAATGTATTTCTTGTAACATACATTTAAAATTATTTCCTGTTAGAATGTGCATTTATTTCTTGTTGGAATTATTTGCATCCCAATTGTTATACAAATTTCTTGAAATAACTTCCTCGTCTATTTTCAGTTTTTCAATTTTTTTGGAATGTTTTAAGACCTTAACCTTTTCCTCTTCAATAAAGCTTGGTAGTTAACTGTAAAAGCTTTAACACATACATTAACAGTAGATTGTTCATCAAGGGACTAAAATAAGTCATTTCATACGAGGTGTTTAGCTTAGAAACGAGTAGAATAGCTTTTAGTCCCGTGGTAAACACTCTACTTTTCACTTCGATTGCGAGAAAATAAAATAAATAACGATTTTTAATTATTCTATGCCTTTCTGTTATATTTTCATATTAGGAATAAGATCTTTATTTTTTCTTGATGGTATTAACAAATAAATAGTCAAATTCACTTTACCTGCCTACACCGCATCTCGGTGGTAAACATCTCGTATGAAATGGCTCATTTTAGTCCCTTGATGAATCTACTATTGTTCAAGATTAATAAAATTCAGATTATAAATGATTATCGCTATTTATACCAGCTGCCCCCTAAATAACCCCGCACCATAAGTTTTCAGGAGAACCGGTAGGATCTTTCAAGCGTGTTAAAAAACTATTTTATGTTAGATAAGCAGTAATATCGACACTATCATCTAAAATTTTAAATTCTAAAGTTTTGTTTTGTACTTTCGTTACAATGTTGGCATATATCTTGCTTTTCTTAATAGGGGAAAAAGCGAACGTCATGGCTTTAAATGTGGGTGTAGCTAGTAATTGCTATAGCGTTCCTTTTAGCCGGTTGTTTGTAGTATTCCGCTATCAATATCAATCAGTGGCAGTCATGGAATATAGTTGCGTATTCGTTGGCGCCTGATCAATAAACTTGTGCTATTTTATTGTCATTTTAATAGTCTTATTTGCAAATCACACTTAGAAGAACCCTAGACCAGCGTTGCTATGCTATTAAAGTACCTAGGTTTGAGTAGTTTTATAAACCTAGGTATATTTAGTCGCCAATGTTTGAAGTGATCACACTTCAAACATTGGCCATTACGGGTTCTCTAAGGTTTTCGTTCAAGGTAAATTTATGTAATTCCTCGTCTTCTGACGTAGATCTTATAAACGGATTTTTCATTTTTCACATTCCTCGATCTTGCCATCAACTCGTTTGACATAGATATCATCTATCTACTTGCCAATGACCGACCACAGGTGGGATGCCAACTGCTAACAATGCGTTTTCCAGTACGGGGTCGTTGGGATCAGAAATGCATAGGTAAGTTACCTAGGTACGAAATTCATTTTTCAGTATCGGAACTAAATCTCTACCTTCGTTAATCATACTGGCTACTTATTTATTATGATAGTTATTTTATTTATTTTTCAATATTTTAAACGTTAAAATGAAATTATTGTTTTTTGCGTAGACCAACCAATTTTCCGATTTCCCTAGTCTAGCTCTTATAGATATTTAATAACACTTTCAGTCTTAGCTTATACTTACCATAAAGCTAATGAACTATCAGTGCTTTATGTAGATTCCAACTATATTGAATTAATTATTTACGCAGATGATGTCCTACGGCCCTGCATACGATACCCAGTTCCCACGGCCGCGGCCGGCCGTCAGAGCGAGGGACTAAACTCATTTATAAAATTGACACGGTGATATGGCCGAAACTGGAGCGCGCTGTGCTCGGCCATTCGACTGCGAGTAGTGAAGGGTCAGTTAGTTGTATTGGCTTGCTATTATTTAATTTGACTTCAATTATAGAGGCTACTTTAATTACAGGGGGAGGTGACTATGTTACAGAGTATTATCTGTGTTATTTTGTGACTGTCGTTATTGATATAGTACCAATGTATTTTGGGTTGGGTAAAGGTTTGCTTTGACTACAATCTAAAATCTATACTGTAGCCTGTACCTATAATGTAGGTAATTCGATGTATGATATTGTAATGGGTGAATTACAAGAAATAGTGGAATAACGCAGGTAATAAGGAATGGTAAAGAAGGTTAACGTTACTTTGTTTTTATTAGGTAGTAGGTATTGTACCACATGTACATAGGTATATCGTTGTAACTAGTAATTCTCCGGTAAGCACGACTATGCAAAGTAAAGAAGTCATCTAGTTTTTTTTTATTTCGGATTAATTATTATGCTGCGTCGGCCATACTGGCCAATTAGAGGGGAAATAGTTTAATCGTTTCGTTGTGGTATAAAATTATTTTTAAATAAAAAAAAACCGCCTTCAAAAACTAAAAAGCAAAAAATAATTGGATATATTTACATATTATTATTTCTACCCACTATGTTGAAGTCGGGCGGGTATAACAAGGATAAGCAAAGTTGACGCAAGGCTCGGTTTTTTTTAATTTAAAAACAATTTTATTGTTTACTTTTTAGTGCTGTAAATATAAAAAAAAAAAGAAAAATAGGTTCTCGAAAGGTAGACACAGTAGGTACAGACCTGTACCTAATAACTATCTGGGTTCGTGTCCTTATAAAATTTAAGTTGCTTTGATTTCCCCAGGATTCCATCATCAGACCTAATGACCATGGGACCACCTTGAAAGTATACCCTTTCAAAAAAAAAAGAATTTTCCAAATCGGTCCAGGCGTCTTCGAGTAATCGGGGAACATCTGTCTTCGATGATCTCGGGGAACATCTGTCTTCGAAGATCTTCATCAGATCTTCACCAAATTTATATGGGACCACCTTGGAAGTATACCCTTTCAAACAAAAAAAGAATTTTCAAAATCGGTCCAGGCGTCTTCGAGTAATCGGGGAACATACATAAAAAAAAAAAAGATTCCGACGAATTGAGAACCTCCTCCTTTTTTTGAAGTCGGTTAAAAAATTGATTGCAGACAAGCGCTAAAACTGTCATCGAAACGAATAGGCACGTCCCATCTACTGAATAATATCAATATCAATCAGTTATTGAGATAACTTCATCTTCGACCTAACACAATGGACAATCTCCCTTTCAAGGCTCGTTATTTAGGTATTTGTATTGAGAAATAAGATCACATAGTACGATTGTATTGTAACTTGTATCTATATCCTCATTAGGGTAACTTTAATTTATCTTATAATAAACTAGACAAAGCTCGCGACTTCGTCCAAGTGGATTTAGGTTTAAAATTTTCCGGGAGAACTCTAAGATTATCCGGGATAAAAAAGACCTAGATGTCACTCTCCAGGTCCTCAGCTGACAGCTGTTATACCCACGAAATAGAGAGATAGGTTCTACGTTTATAATGTAACTAGTATGGCGCGTGGATGCGCAGCCCGCTGAAGCGGACCGCGTAGTAGACCGCGTGGCCCACTGTCTACTTACCTGCTCTCCTTCTATCCTAGTGTTAACTGCCTACGTGTTCTGAAGTAAACAAAACAAAAAAAACAAAACACTGCTTTGCTAGCGAGCACAGTGGAAGCGCCGTGGAAGCGACAAACGTAAAAAAAATCTCTTAAGAAAATGTAAAACAGAGACCCCCTAAGAATCTAAAAGGGCCTTTAAATGTAAAAAAACTTTCCAGACATGCAGTGTAAGAGACCGTTGAAGTAAAAACACAAAGAAACCTTCCTTAGTTGATTAATATCAATGTCACAGTAAGATTGTAAAATCCGTTAGATTATAATCTAACGGTTTCTATCCCGCTAGATTATAAACTGTCGAAAGATTGTGAACCGTTCAATGTTCTGAGTATTAATTTATGAAATATTTATTGTTTTTACGTTTTCTTGTCTCTTTCTTGTAGTTGTATGCAGAGTAAATGTATGGTGACACTTACATTTACTCTGCATTCAACTCGCGCGCGAACTATAGGTTAGGTTAGGGTTTGACATGGTTCTATCGGGTTAATATACCTTATATATTACAATTTACCGAAAAATAACGCATTAAATAATTGTAAGCAGTACGTTACGGTTTACAATCTGTCGACAGTTTATAATCTATCGAGATAAAAAACGTTATATTATAATCTAACGGTTTTTACAATCTTACGGTGACATCAATATCATACCGCTGACGATCGGGTACCTTTGGGTGCCATTGAACTTCGCCATCTTGGCTTTCCTACGGCCAACCGACAATTCTTCCATACGGAACAAATCTTGTAAAAAAAAACATATCAAAGTCATGCATATTTCCTACTTCCACTCTTCCATCTAGTATACCTACTTTCTGAAATTTTAAAAAGGAACCGCATCAAAGTCTTGCATAGTTCTACACTAATTGTAGCCTCTTCAATATTCGCCATACATTTTCTATGGAAAAATAAATTCCGCCATCTTGAATTTTTTTCCTGTTCATCAAGTAGACCCTCATGTCCTGATCATCTTTTGCCAAGAAACCACTCTTCCATCTCTGATACTCTCCGAGATAGACACCGACGAAATTTGTATGGCGGCCATCTTAAATCCGCCATTTTGAAATTTTTTTCAGCTAACTGTCAATTGGATGACGTTTCGAGTGACATTTGGTCGAGCACCCCCCACCTATCTTCAATACCCTGGCTGGTGCTCTTCATCCGTCTTCGAAATCCTCAATCATCAGCTCTCTCTGTATTTTTCCTCTTAATGATTTTTTGTCTTCTATACGAAACGATGAGTGAAAAAAAAAATGTTCATACAAAATTTTACAGGAGAGGTGATCAATGAGTCAGTCAGCACGAGCAGCTATATATATATTAATTATTTAAATGATAAAAAAGCGTGGCAATGAATAATGTTCCAGCGGTTAATTAATCTAATTGATAGAATAGAATAGAATAGAATAGAATATTCTTTATTTGCATAACAGACAGACAGAAACGACACACACAGACAGACGAGAGACAGAGAGATAGTTACAGATCTAATAAATTTACAATGTTTTGTGAAATGGTGATAGTAAAAAAACCCCGGCTGAATATGTTGTGGACTTTTCTCGCACCCAGGACGCATTTGGAACCCTCGTAGCTTATCACCATCACGTCTTGATACTTTGTATACTTCGTTCATAAAGTGGTAACAAGTACCGCGTAGGTACCAATTTTGAATTCTAAACATATTTTGACTTTTACTTTAAGAATATACCCATCCAAAAAATCCTGTCCTTGCGTTGCTCTGTTTCTACTTTCAGCGAGGCTCAGGCTCTATAGTAACTTCCCAAGTCAACGTTAATAATTTGTCATTTCTTATGCCGGAAAATCTCTCTAATTTTACATCTCCATAAAATTTCTCAACTGACTTTACCTACTCAAAAAAAAAATACACTCAAAGCCCTGAAAGCGAGTTTTTAAGTTTTAATACAAGACTAAGATAAATTTGCCACAATTAAATTCAAACACCCCAACACCCCCTTTTCACGTAAGTTTCCCATCTAGTTTCCCGTCCATATCTGGCAACTGTCCCAAAATAGATTTCATTATTTCAAGACAGTTACCATCAACATTAATGCGTCTGGGAAAGTTACACTCAGGGCGTTGATTAACGGGAACAGGTCCAATGAATTAGAGAGTCCAATATTATATACCTGTTTGATATTTAATCTGTATCGTATAAGGGCTTTTGCCTTGGTGTGGGCGATCCAGACGGGGGGTGTTGCGACACCGCTCCGCATTCCTGACACGTTTCGGGCGCTAGGTCGGTAACAGGCTGAAATATAGACGAGGCCGACTATTTTATCAGACAAGAAGCTTAATTGGATATTGAATTTGACGTTGGCTTGTCTTGTCTATTTTTATACTAGCTGAATAGCCACGGCTTCGCGAGATGTCTAATTGATTATGGGAAATACTCCCAGAAGAGGTCAAACCTGGTTAGGCTGACATTACTGATTATCAATGACCTTGTATAGAAGGTCATTGCTGAGTATTGATGATGATGATTGATGGAGATGGTTTAACGGTTCTGAATTCTAGTCCTTCTGAGCCACGTAGAACATAATTTTTCTAGAACTACAGATAATGCTGGCGACTTCTTCCGCGTTGATTTAGGTTTTTGAGGTCCCGTGGGAACTCATAGATTTTCCGTAATAAAAGTATGTCTATGTCCATCTACGGGATGCAATCCATCTCTAGCTACTTTCTTTGAAATCGGTTTAACAGATGGGCAGTGAAAGCGAAGCAGACATACACACTTTTGCATTTACTATAATATTAATATGGATCAGCTTATGGTCTTTTTTGTGGATGTAATAGATTATCGACCATTAATTTTTTTATACTGAGTCAAATTAAAAACATAACTACTTTATATTTGATCTGCGGATTTTTTGTCCCCACACAAAATGAGATTAGATTTAATAATAAATTGGGTCTTACTGGAGAACACAAAAAATCTCCTCGGTTGAATAGCCGCAGCCGCCAGATTATCCGAGATGATCAGCTATTATAGACGGGATCCACACACCTTGAAATGAAGTTTATTTGCTAAATATGGGTGCTTAACAAAGTTCTAAAAATTAAAGAGGCCCTGCATATTTTACTGACATTTCAGCATGCAAATATTAGAACACACATTGCACAGACAAGAAATTGTGTAGGTAATGTAGGTAGGTATATTATAAAATTAAAATTATTTAATCACTAGCTGATGCCCGCGACTTCGTCCGCGTGGTTTAAGTTTTTTGTTATTCCCGCGGGAACTCCTTAATTTTCCGGGATAAAAATTAGCCTATGTCACTCTCCATATCCTTAACTATACCCATGCCAAAAATCACGTCAATCCGTTGCTCCGCTGCGGCGTGATTGAAGGACAAACCAACAAACCAACAAACCGATAAACCAACAAACAAACACACTTTCGCATTAATGATATTAAGTATAGTAATTATGATACCTTTGACAACTCAGGCGCAGCGCAGGGTGGTTTTATGAGGCCCGGTATCAATTATCATAGATGAATATATTATAATAGTTGCTGTACTCTAGTACAGTATATAATAGTACAGTAAGTATTATATTACAGTGGAAAAGAGCGGAGATGGGCGTAAATTTCATTAGTGGATCAATCAGCAATATTGCTATATTGCTATATAAGTGTATTGTGTCTATCAGTATATCCTTATAGGTTTTTTAATTTAATTAACCAAAACTTCACTGTAAGTATTATCTTCTTCGCGATAACCTCTGTTGACGGTTAAAGTTCTTTGAAAAACAGGTATTTATTCTTATAGAAACTCCTATTAACTTACTACTTATCCTTAACCTTATTACTCCTTTATTAATTACCTAATTAAGTTCTTAAACCACAAAAAGTATTTGAGTGAGTTAGTTCTTTACATTAACATTGTAAGTGAAACAGTTTAACAAAGTAGAAAGTTAACAATTGAACTTGAGTTAGCCATTAAAAGTTTTCTTGATAAGCCAAGTTCCAAATTAAGTGAATTACAAAGAAAATGAATGGTGCCGTTTACTTCAGAAAAGAATGGTTTTATTGAAAAAAAAGTATTAATACCGGTATTGAAAAAAACCGGTATTCGAAAGCCCTATTTAGCACCCATATTGGTAACTATTATAACGACTCAGGCATCCAATTGTAATCATTGAAGCTGCCGTAGAAACGCGTGAGCTTCTCTTTTTAGCACTTGACTCCTAGAGCAGCGGAATGTGCACTCAGCTTTATGCCCACATGCGCCTACGCACCTTTCCCATATACGGACAGATTACTTAGTTCGGCCTCAATTTTGAAGTCGGTGAATAGTCTGTGAGAACTTTTTTTCAATTAGGCCACGTCAGTTAGAGTGACATAAGTAAATAGCAATTGGTATTGCGATAGCAATCGTATAAATGTTAACGAGATCGAGTTTTTTTAAAGATTGAAATCTTTGATCTAAACTGATACGTACTTAAAGTGCACTCAGTTGTAATGGATCGATTTAAATTCAAGTAGTAATCGGATCATTTGAGTTTGCTGTTCCATACTACAATCTACATATTATACTATTATAATATACTAAAGAAAACGACATAAGGGAGGGGTTAATACCCCCCATAAGAATCCTCTCGCATTTAAGACTTACCTACTTGCTTTGCTGTTTCAGTGATTCAAAAAGGATGCCACTCACTCATGCCACTTTTTAAGCCATTGCGTAGACCGTTCGTAGACCATTCGTTTCTTATTAGAAATAACAGTGTGTTCTTATTGTAGGCAACAAGTTAGTAGCTTTTTTCTCTTCATTATTATCACACACTAATTTAAATTGGTTAACCTAGGGAAGCCGCTTCAATTTAATAATTTCCCATTATTATTTAGTAAGTAAGTATCACTGCTTTCTAACGGTATGTTCCTGTCACAAACCTAGTTGGTTTAGGCTCCAACTTCCAATGCGACATAATTCAAACTATTTAAATTATATTAGATCCACTTACATGAGTTAATATTCATTGAGTCAGTTCGCAAACATCAGGGAACAATGGCACACAATACGTCCACACTGTACCTATGTATTGTAAATTGAAATATGTTTTCGTATGAATAACGCGTACATTAAGCACCATACATTGTTTTGGTATTAATTTGCATTGATAGCGTATCAAGCCCGCTATTGTAACGTGTCAGCACATTAATTCTTAACATAATAATTGGCACCTAATAGCCTTTGGCTGCGCTCCGTTCTAACTTAATTTGTTTCTGTTATGTATGTAGCACAGATTTAGGATTTGTCTGTCGTAAAGACCAATACTAAATCTATGGTATGTAGATTGTGGAACTTCATTATTAATTTGCATCTATCAGAATATACATAATTGCTTATTCGTGTGAAGGAAGCGCGATCTATGCCTTAGTGTATGATGGAATAAAAGAGAAGATTCATTTTGGGTGTAGTCTTGTACTTTCTATCATGAATAGAGTTAAATACATAGATTTAATTAAAAATTAAATTAATTAGAAATTAAATTAATAATTGACACTTGACATAAAACGTCAACAATATGAATCCGCCATTGTCACCATTGTGACTCATGTTTAGTGTTGCTAATCATGGAAAGATTAAATAATTTCACCACTGAAATTAGGACGTTTTCGTGGATTTAAACAATCAAAGCTGGTTTAATATTTTATTTTCTTTCTTTTCACTACTTGTACATGACCAGTCCCTCGCCCCATACAAGTGCGAACATCTCCTTTCACTCAATTTTCGCGTATTTCGCGATCCTCATTACGGAGAGAGCATGTAGTCTGATGTTATGTTTTTGTGCAGTGAAAACCTAAAATATCAGATCGGCTATCCTGCTGTTGCCAATAAGAAATTATGACTGATATCAATTACCTTAGGGTAATTGATATCAGACTTAGGTAGTCCGTATTTAAAGAAAGAAAGAAAGAAGAAGAAAGATAGAATTAATTAGGAGATCAGACCCAAAAGCAGCAACCAATAAAACAACTTATTTTACTGCAGGTATTTAAGGCCAATCTTCTTTGAACACTTTATCTGAATGTAGGTCGAAGAATGAAAACAAAATCATTGAGAGGTGTACCTACAATTATTTAGGTTGTAAATGTCTCATGCTTCAGAGTGTACAGCTTGGCAATCCTATCTTTGCGTGTAGTGGAAGCGCCACTGTCTACTGAAAACCAACATTTTAGGATCAACACAGAGTAGGCTCCGTTAGTTCCGAATTTCGCCACACGCACAGTTAAGCTTGTTGTATAAAGTTGGCGAAGTTCCACGGTCCACGGCACGAACTATTCTCGCAAAGGTCAGTCCTCGGTGTCAATACTGAATAGTTTGAAGAGATAACGATGCGATTATTAGAGTAATTGACCAAGCGAAGCGAAGATCTCTGAGTCTACTTGAGTGATATGGCACTTGTCCGTCCGTCCGTCCGTCCGTCCGTCCGTCCGTCCGTCCGTCTGTCAGAGCATTATAACTTCTGAATTACTGAACGTAATTACTTCAGCTTTGAATATAATATGTTAACCAATGGCCTCCCGCCGAATATGGCTTAAAAAGTTATAAAAATCTTTTTTTCAGGGCGGCTCTCATACAAGTGAGTGCGAAGTAAAATATTTTTTATAGCATTACATAGGGTTGCGGTATATCACTTTAAAGATAATTAGGAATAGAGTCCAAAAATATTTTTTTTAAATTTTTTCCCGAATTGACGAAATGGCGGGCTTTCAAAGTGGAGATTTTCTAACGTCCAAAGTTGACCTCAGAACTCTAAATTTTCTGAAAGGCTGAGCCTGAAACTTGATCAATTATTTGAATTATATCCTGTACTTGAACAACAAATACTAAAATTAGATAAACATTTTAAAGAAACGAAATTATTTAATTTTTAATAAGCTTCGGTATTTTTAACAGAACTTCACAATGATGTCAATAGATGACGCCGCGAGGTCTCAGTTCGGGGCGGACCACTAGTTTTAATTTAGTTTAGAAATTTTGGACAGGAGGATTAGCAACAATTTTAGAGACTAGAAATGTAATTGAGTAAATAAAATATTATTAATTCAGTTTAATCTTAGTTCTAAGATCGTTACCCTGTAAAGGATAGAGCCAATCTTATATATATTATATATAAGCGATATACCACTCACTCACTCACTCACTCACTCACTCACTGACTAATCACGATATCTCAGAAACTATAAAACATACAAATTTGGAAAGTAGGTTCCTTCTATGGCGTAGACATTAGCTAGGAAACGGTTTTGAGAAAATTCACTCCTAAGGGGGTGTAATGGTGGTTGGAAGCTTTCATGAAGGGTTTTGAAGTGAGATACTTGAAAATCGGCATTTTAATTATTTGTTTTAAATAAAAATAGCCCGTGCAATTTTACGAAAAATATGTCATAGTAAGTAATAAGCATGGATGTAGGAGGTAACTATACGTATTATTATAGGTATCTCCTATTTCCATGGAACTAAGCCTAATCAGATTGCGAGGTGTTGGAACGTTCCTTGCATAATGATCTTTGTTTTTGTGCAGAGATTACCGGCGTAATAGCTCGTAATACTTTACGCTTATCACGGAAACCGTAATAATTATGTCCGCTTATCCGGACCGCATGACATAAAGGCATTGAATATTTAGGTTAGTGCGTCGGTTGTTGCTCTGAAAGATACTGCCCCATACATCTTGCGATATCTTGAGACTGAAATTTCTAAAGAGACGTGAATAAGATTATTTGGGCATACAAAACCAAAGCCTCGGGTTAAGTTTGCTCAACACAAACATTACATAATGTACCTTACCCACATTGTCCTCAGACTAGAATATAATCCGACACATTATGGGCTGCAGGGTGATAGAGAGGAATTTATTAAGTCTTGAAAATACCAAGTATAGATTTCTTGCTGGTTGTCATTACTCAGTAAGAATCATATTTTATGACGTTCTTAACTCTATATCATCTCAGAGCTCATAGATTTGAGGTCAATTAATAAGCTACGGTTAGACCCACGGGCCATGACTATTCACTATTGAATCTGTATGAAGTGCTATTAATGCGAATAATGCATTAAAATACTTTTTAAATATCAGTCTGAAACTTAACACTTATTAATTTATTACTGATTTATAGTACGTTAAGTGATGCGCTAATTTATAACTTGACGCCTATGAATATGATTTTTGTAAACACTAAAATATTTGATTTACACAATAAGTAATAAATTATGAGTCATCCGAACAGTGAGTCATTTTGACATGACCATCATTCTTAATTACCCGAACTGATCGCGAAGTATCTGCGATTGGGTTGACCCGTGGAATATTGAAGATTATCATACGATTTTATATGCTAATTTTCTCATTATACGGGTATTAGAATAAAATAGGCGCCGAAAAATTGACATTTGTGTGGTATAATCCAAAATTGATAATTTCGGAGACATGATTGGAATCTTGTTAAAAGCTTTTATGCTTTTTTAGTTATTGACAGTATTTCTATAATGAGGAGAACGATACGCCTTTGACGCCATTCGTTAAGTAGTCTATACTATAATGATAGTGCTTTTAGATTTTCATAATCAACCAATATGAGATCTATTTGTCATTTTCATTTACGTAATACTGATTAATAAAAACATCAATAATGTGATTTTCTAAACACTAATCATACGAAGCGCTTAGCTTCCTTGATCCTTTATAAGCTATGATTGGCTATACCAAAGTATATATTTGTCATCGTTTACGATCACATGGATCTTATAATTATTAAGAATATCAATACTATGCAGGTGAGATTATTTTATCTTTAACTCCATTAAACCTCTTTTCATTATTTGAGCTAGATGCAGGCCAAGCAGATCAATAGCATTATTGAGGCCAAAATAATTCTTTTGTCATATTTATTGGCCTAGTATTCGGGGTACGAGGTTTGAATTTTGGGTTTGAAACTTCTATCTTTGCGGAGTGGAATCATCAGGAAACTTCTCCAAAATGTTCTCAAAGATGAGTGACTGTGAAGTCTGCCTATACGCACTTGGACATCATCAAGTGGACCCATCGCCTTCTTGTCTTGACTCTTGACCCTTCTCATTTTGCGATGGTACCCATTTTCACCAGTGGGTTGGTTTTTGAGATGATGAGATTATGTCAAGGTTAAACGGATCGCAGTAACGTTACTGCGTTCCGAGGTTCATTTTCCGAATTCATAGGACCTCTAGAGGTCGATACCTTATCCAAACGTTTGCTTGACCGAGAGTAAAGCTATGCAAACTAATTAACGTACATGTATGCACACAAGTGCCTCAATTCCATTTGAAAATTATCTAGCGTAACATCAATGTACATTGCACAGCGTACCCTATCTCCTTTCAGCGAATACGTCCTATTTACTGAATGAAATAACTATAGGTCTGAATAATAAGCGATGCAGCCAGATGCGGCAATGCTATTCCTGAACTCAGTTACAATTAATTATTATATTAGGTACTAGCTGATTTAAACCGTTTTAAGTTTTTTGATTCCTTCGGGAACTCTTTAATTTTCTTATGCCACTCTCCAGGTTCTCAACTATACTCGTTGCGGCGTGATTGAAGGACATACCAACAAACAAGCACGCGAAAGTGTGTTTCTTTGTTGGTATGTCAATATAATATAGAATCAATACACTATATTGATCAATACAATATAATATAAAAATAATATGAATATGGTAGATGGTCATTTTGTATGAATGTAAATATACCTACAGAATTTTTGGTATTGATATTAAGTGGGTAAAAATTTCGAGGATATCTCAAAAGAATATATTTTGCAAACGAAAACGAAGTTTAAGTTTACGAATAACTGATCAAAACGTTTCAGTTCGAGAAGAACTGAGAAGAGTGGATTCCGGGGTTTTCCACAAAAAAAAACAATGGTCTTTTATAATAATTATGAATGAGCATTCTATTTTATAACAAAATTCCACAAGCTATTTTAAACTTGCCTTTACACAAGTTTAAGAAATCCATTAAAAGTATGCTTCAGAAAAAAGCTTATTATACCTACGAGTACTGTTGAATATTACGTAAATGACAAAAGAGCATGGATTTGAATCGCTCCAGCAATGCTAAGGACAGAGCTTACAGTATGTACACATTAATGAAATTGTAAATTATTTTTTTCAAAAGAGCAACCGCCGAGTGTCTTGCTGGTTCTTCTCGGTAGGAATGGCATTCCGAAACAGTGGTAGATTCACTCGACGATTCAAAAGCACTTGTAAAAGTTTATTTGTATAAAAACATATGAATTTTGAATTTTTGAACAGTAGGTACCTACGTACCGGCAATAAAATTATACATAAATGAGACTTTTTCTGCGAGACTGGAGCATGGGGATACTAACATAATGATATCCCCATTTTGCTAAATGCTCATTTTGAGATGTCCCCAATATTTCTTTATCTAATACCGATACACTGTGACCTGTGCTATGAGTAATTTTTGTAAAAATATATTCAATAATACGAAAATACATTTGTTTGTTCTCAGTAGAGTTCAAAGCGGACTTTATAAAAGTTCTTTGACACCAGGACTTCTTGAACCCTTAATCAGTAGAGTTTTTTGTAAATATGCGAATCAAAAAACAATATTGGAATGAATGTTTAATAAACAACTGTAAATAGCGTAGATTAGGCGGCTCTATCTTTGGGTTAGTGAAATTTAATGACTAAATTACTATCTTGCGCTTAATTAATTAGCTGAACCGCGACTCGTGTTTGCAGATAGAGTTTCGTATTTGCTTCTGTGTAAGTACCTACTTTGTATATTTTATGTTACCACCCACGTTTTCACTACTCAGATACCTATTCGTTTGTGAGTTGTGACACCACCCAGACTATAGCTTAGCGCAATGTACTGACTCCTAATCATATTATGCCTAAATATATTATATGTACAGTCTGCGCACGAGCTCCGAGGATTCGGGGTCTGAAGAAACGACGGCTGTACGCCACTCCCGATCGTCGCTTCATATCCAGCTCGCTCCCAGCACTAGTTTCAGGCTTGGCGCGTGTAATTTTGCGATAGCAGTATTGTTATGTACTTTAAACAACTCTAGGTCAGTACTTTAACATCCTCGGAGCTCGCGCGCGGACTACCTATACATACAGAGCATTATAGATACCTGCATACATTCCAGAATTTATATTAAAATAATTCCTTGGCGAAATCAGCTACAAAATATCGTGCATTTTTTTTTGTTAAGTTATATCTGAATGAATGAAATATTCTTTATTGTACACTTATAAATAATCAAAAAATAATAAACAAAGAAATGCAAGTCGGTACAATTGGCGGCCTTATCGCTTTTAAGCGATCTCTGCCAGGCAACCAATTTACATAGGAATTGTAACCAGCGATAGAGGGTTATGGGTGTACGTAAAAGTAACAAATAAAAATAAAAAAATCGAGCACTTAACTAACAATATAATATTATTATAATATATACACACAAATATAAATAAATACCATACAAATAATACATACACATAACAATACATACATGCATAATAGATACATAAAAAATAAATGAATATAAATATCATATATAATATTATATACATTCACTTATAAGTATATACCTAGATACGACAATACTAAGGAGTAAAATAATTAAAAATAGAAGCCACAAGACTTAACGTAGACAGTAAGGATGGAATTGTTGAACACAGGTAATTTTGGAATTTAGGGAGGAACAAAGTGCGCTTTGATGAGTCTTTTGAATGATGCAAGAGATTGCGCACGCCTAATATGAAGCGGTAAGGAGTTCCAGAGCCTAACAGCTTTAACAGAAAAGGATTTAGAATAGAAGGAAGTATTATGAGGAGGAACTTTTAAGATAAGATTGTCATTAGAGCGAAGAGAGCGACAGTGAGTGTCACTAAGAAACTCAAACCGCTCTTTGAGGTAAAGGGGAGTAGTAGGATTGAATAGAATACAGTATAAAAGAGAAAGAATATGGGTATCCCTGCGAAGGCGATTTATTTGATTTATTTGGGGGATTTTCTTCACAAAACAAAGAACGTCAGCCATGTGACAAACTTATACCTAACTAGTTCTATTAATTATCTTAATTTAAAATCAATAAGCAATTGCTGCCTCTGAATCCTTGTCAACCTTGAAATGTGCTTTGAAACAACCCCCCATATTGTCTTAAAATCAAACTTATGATAGGTATATTTCGCGCCTCTCCCGTTTTCAGTTTCAAAATGTATTACTAGTAAAAGTAAAAAAATATTATACTAGTTAAAGTATGTACCTGCTTAATTTGTTTTCCCTTTTAGGATGCTGCAAATGTATCCCCAGTCAATGACTGAGTATCTTTCTGATGATGTCAAAAACCACTGATTATTATTACGTT
The DNA here is from genome assembly GCA_923060345.2 of Erebia aethiops. Taxonomy (NCBI): domain Eukaryota; kingdom Metazoa; phylum Arthropoda; class Insecta; order Lepidoptera; family Nymphalidae; genus Erebia; species Erebia aethiops. The sequence continues at coordinate 24,792,442 of OV281084.1, read as the reverse complement.
TATGTTTGAAAAACTTGTGTGGTCGTAATCAACTTGAAGTTACTAAAAGAGATGAGAGATTCCATCCAAATGATTATATACAAAACTTATAGGTAATTTGGGGACGATACCCTCAGGCCATTAACTTTAAGTGTACGGGCACGAAATTAGCGGCGGCGGGGCGACGGCGGCAGCGGGGCGGGTCGGAGAACTTTATTCACGTCTGGGAATTGTTTAAAACTAAATTTGCAGGTATTATTGATATCCATATATTATAATATTATAAATGCGAAAGTGTGTCTGTCTGTCTGTCTGTCTATCTGTCTGTCTGTCTGCTACGCTTTCACGGCTAATCTGTTCAACCGATTTTGATGAAATTTGGTACAGGGATAGGTGGAATCCCGGGGAAGGACATAGGCTACTTTTTATCCCGGAAAATTAAAGAGTTCCCGCGGGAATCAAAAAACTTTAATCCACGCGGACGAAGTCGCGGGCATCATCTAGTTACTCAATAAATACGTCATTAAAATTTCAGATTATTTGCGAATTTTAATAAAATATTTTTGAAGATGTCTGGTTTAACTTTATAACCGACAATAAGTACTATATTAATTATTATTATTCTATAAGTACTAAATTTAAAGAGAAAAAAAATCAAGTTGCCAAAAATATATTTTTTTAGTTGCTGCGCAGTAGCGAAATAACCGCAAACGCTCTACCAGACTTGCAGGACTTCCGACTAGATTCCCGAATTCGTCGCCAGCTCTCGGACCACATCGCCCCGCTGTCGCCGTCGCTCGGCCGTCGCTAGTTTCGTGCCTGACGCCTAAGACCTACCACACTCAGATAAAACGGCTTTTGTTAACGAATTAACACACAAAGTTGAAATCGCCATCGGTTAAGACAATTAAGGCCTAATGTCTAAGATCAAAGGTTGAATTGACTCATAAATGTTTTAATGTTGTGGAAATGTAAGTTTACGGTGATTTTATGGCTCATCCCGTTCTGTTGACAAAAATTGATTGTATACAATTTTGAACCTAATTTTTTTATGGCTATAACCAACGGGGTTTTAAACTGTAGATTCAACTCCTGCTATAAACTATTAAATCGTACTTCACATTTTATTTTTAGCACCTACACCATGTTATAACTACTCGTACATACCTACTTACATTGTACAAGCCTTTGAAAGAGGAAGAGGTAGGTACATAACTTAGGTACATGCTAAAATTTACATGCTTTATAATACTATACGGGCGAAGACAAGCGATTTAGCGTTTGCGTGTTTGGATACATGAAAAAACTGTTATTTGAGGATATGGGTAGGATAATCTATACTAATACTAGTTGATGCCCGCGACTTCGTCCGCGTAGAATAAGTTTTTAATTTTCGTCAATTTTCCAATGTTTTTATAGTTATTCTGCTATTCGGGACGGAGACAAATACTGCAGCAAATCAAAACCATGGAAATCGGTCTAGCCGTTCTAGAGTTATGTGTTCGAACAAACCTGACTTTGATTACTATTTTTAAGATTATAAATGCGAAAGTTTGGATGGATGGATGGATGGATGGATGGATGGATGTTTGTTACTCAATCACGCCAGAACGGTTGAACGGATCTGGTTGAAATTTGGCACAGAGATAGATTATAGTCTGGAATAGCACATAGGTTACTTTTTATCCCGGAAAATTGAAGAGTTCCCGCGGAAACTGGAAAACCTCAAACGACGCAGACGAAGTCACGGGCATCAACAAGTAATATTATAACTGCCATAATACTGCTTCCTCATATACAGGTATCTATTATGGTAAGAGTATCATGGCAGTGAAGGGCTATTTATATTTTTTATATTTTTATCTTGAAGAAAAAAATATTCATTGAAAAAATCTAGACTAAGAGATTGTACATTATGTTGGGAAAAATATTTGTATTAGACGTAGGTACCTATAAGCCTTTTCAAGTACGAAGTAACGTATTCCTCTAACCGCACAGCTTCACTGTGGTCGTGGTTAAGGCGGTGCTTGGATACATGCAAAATTCATTCTAATGCGATGAGCACAGCTGGTTTAATAAATTTAAGATGTTTTGCTGGAGCTTTTTACAGGGATTTGCTGGTTATTGGTTTCGTGTAACCGGTATAAAGTGGAATGGATTTTCCTTTGCGATAGATTTTATGCGAAAATAAATTCTAGTAGAACGTGTTTTGTTTTCATGTGACAGTTGTCTTTATTGCTTTTTAAAAAGAGCAATTGCTGAATTTCTCGCCTGCTCTTCTCAGGAGTTTTTTTTTAAATTATTATTGTGAGATATAGACTCATGCTTAGTGCAAAGCAATGATGAGGTCTAGGTTGGAACGCGCTTGCCTAGAAGGCACCTATTTAAGTTATATGTGGCAGAAAACACGTGCGCTTCGAGGGTGTTCCACGTCCACACCCTAGCGGTTCGGATCAGAAACGTCGAGCAAAAACGAACCAGTGGTAAAGCAAGACGTTAGAAAGAAATTTAATTGATTGAATCGTCTATTGTTGGCCTCTGGCTCAATTTACCAAAGAGCCTTAGTATTTCAATACCTTGCCCATAAAAAATATGTTGCATATATTTTTAATAGGTCACCGCGACGCTCGTGATTTACCTTAATGACTTCATTAGGCAGCTGATCATTAGATGGTGGCTGGGTTCCGCCCACGAGGACAACGACCCTCGCAGTACCGACTTAATCATCTCAGGGACGGCTTCATCTGCCGAAACCCTAATTAACCTTTTTAGCGTTCCCTACCTTTGTGGTTCGTATGAATCTTTTGGTTCTTTATTTATTCATCTGCATTCATCAGACAAAAACATCAACGAGGAAACGAAGCAAGAATTCCATTCAGGTAGATTCGCTTTTTACTGTATCTTCAGTCTAACTGACTCATGGATTACTTGATTTTTTTTCAAAATCCTGAAGCTTGTAGTGTGCAATGTATGCAGAGGACTGCATTCTGCTAACCGGATCGATCCAGAGCATCCAACTTGAATCCAGTAAAAGCTGGCTCTTTCTATTCTAAATCTACGCTCAAGGGACCGCTATTAAAATTATGTAGCTTTTGCATCCCTTTTATTGATGTAATAGAACAAATTTTAACATTCTGGAGAAGGGTGGCACAGAATCGCAAGCACTGGAGAGAGCTGGAGGAGGCCTTTGCCGCGAGGCATACAGAATTATGGGTATGCTTTGAGATCAACACCAATACTGTAAAAGCTCTGTAATAAAAGGCATTTTTTTTAAATAAGTTCCTATTATAACTTATTTTTTCTCGTATTTGTTGCTTAACCATGGAATGTCTATCCATATTAATATTAATCCATACTAATATTATAAATGCGAAAGTGTGTCTGTTTGTCTATCTGTCGGTCTGGTACGCTTTAACAGCCCATCTTTTCAACCGATTTTGATGAAAAAGGCTACTTTTAATCCCGGAAAATTGAAGAGTTCCCACGGAAGAAAAACAAACTGAAGACACGCGGTTGAAGTTATAAATTAATCTTAGAGATTTCGATGCGTAATTCGACCACTACTAGACATATTTATATCAGGGTTTTACTACGACATAAAAATAAAGACCTTTAGACTTATCCTTTTAGTTCATCCAATCCACAAGGCGAATTGGATTCGCCTCGTGGCAATGTTTTATGGTATTTTTAGGCGATTACCATACGGCGGCGGCGCTGCGGTTTCGTTAGGTAGACGTTTGTTTTATTATCGTCCTTTGCCGGGTCATTGGGAAAAGAACCCGTCGATGTTTTACATTTATTTTCTTCAAAACGTTCGGATGGCAATATTTTTTAGGATATTAGGTTACTTTTATTTCAGATCTCTAGGAAAGCGCGCTCCACATTAGGCTGTATCGCCACTTGCAAGCAGGTCAAACCACATCCAAGCGCTAAAAATTAAAATATATATATATATATTACTAGCTTATGCCCGCGACTTCATCCGCGTGGACTAAACAAATTTTAAACCCCTATTTTACCCCCTTAGAGGTTGAATTTTTAAAAATCCTTTTTAGCGGATGTATACGTCATAGTAACTACCTGCATGACAAATTTCAGCCCGATTCCTCCATTGGTTTGAGCTGTGCGTTGATAGATCAGTCAGTCAGTCACCCTTTCCATTTATATATATTTAGATTATCTAAATAAATTAAAACAAACTTGATTTTACCTGTACTGAAAATAATTACTTACATAATATGTCACAGGCAATACGGGATAGGTATTTGCTGTCTCTATTTCCACTGGGAACGTCAGCGGCTGGTGACACGATTCAGAGACAAACACATTTCATGCACATCGAACACACCGAAAGCGACAGGCATTTCCCTCGATGCGTGTCTACGTATTTTCGTTTAAATATATTGTTTCAGTATAATATAATATATGCTGTTATATAGAGCTTTATCGCATACCAGCGCCGCGACTTCGTCCGCGTTTTTTGATTTCCACGGGAAATCTTTATTTTTCCGGGTTAAAAAAGAGCATAAGTTATTCCAGACTATAATCTATCTTTGTGCCTTTTCTATCCAGATCCGTTCAGCCGTTCTGGCATAATTGAGTAACAAACATCCATTCATCAATCCTGGATCCATCCATCCAATTTATAGTATTTGTAGGTATAGAAGAATAGATGATACATGGTAAACGGCTGAAGTCTCTTACCTGTATTTTATTATATGAATAGGAAGCAAATGAGCAGGTGGATGACCCGATGTTAAGGGATTACCGCCACCCATAAATTTTTGCTGGACCAGAGTAACTGCCAATGTATTGCGTGGTATTGCCGGCTTTTATAGAAGTTGTTTATCAGCCCTTTAACAGCTCAATTTTGTAGTTTTGAGGGACATCAGTTGGAAACTTATTACTTTCCTGTATTAATCCAGCTGTAAAACGAACACGAGACCTCCTCTTTAGAAGAAAATCAACCCTTACAACAGCACCAGAGAGTTTGACTGAAACTTGGGTACATTTTCTAAATACCGGGATTCTGGGAGCAAATACCTAATCAGCATCGAATATTAGCGTTAATAACCGGGTACGGCGGGTTAATGAGGAAAGGTGCGCTAAAGATCAGATATAATTTAATGCTACCAATTTCGGGTGACCCAATTACGGTCAGAACCAACGAAGGTTGCTAACGCTTTTCTCATGCTCATTTACTCTGTAAAATTGAAGACGGCATCTTACCAAATGTAAGCTTTTGATTGTTGCCCACCAAGCCAGTGGTCAAATTTGGAAATATTTTTTATGTCTGTTTAGTTTTTATTTTATTTTTCATATAAAAATACCCGCTTTCACCGGGTCATATAAGTTTTTGGGACTATTTAGTTAGTATTGACGATACCATTACGATTGTCCAGAAACTAGGGATCGGTGGGATGTGGCTGGATAATATTCTTGATTATAATATTCATTTTGGTCCTGCCAGTGAAACCAGTAGTTGAAAATCTCTATAATAAATTTTAATTGGTAGGCTATTTAAATAGATATGGCTCAAATTCTATAATTAACGTTGGTAACTGAATAATTAAAATTATAATTTCGCCTTTGTACCAATTTTCACAACGCTTGCAATAAAATTAGGCAGCACGATTAATATTATAAAGAGGTAAAGTTTGAAGTGAAGTGAGAACTGATTTTGAAAATTCTGGTACCAATAGAAAGCCACATTATTTGTGAGCGTCATAGGCTAACCCGAAAAATTAGTGAGTTCCCGTGGGAATTTAAAAAACTCATTACAAGCGGACGAAGTCGCGGGCATCTACTAGTGGTAAATAAAGGTACCTAAAGAAACTACTAAGCTGATATTGTAGGTCCGAGCAAGGATGGAATGCAGGACATCGTTAGCCGCTTAACCTAAGAAGAGCTGTACGTTTACTCCGAGTTTTTACATTGCAAATACGATTGATCGACGTGAGAGCTCACCTCACCAAGTGTAAGCGAACTTTAAAGTAAAATGAACCTTAACTGCATTGGTTTAGAGCTCATTTCATCATTTCGTGTATTTATTTACAGCCAGCGCTCCAAACGCTGAATTTGTGACTTTAAAGCAAGAGCTTTTGGGTCCTTTTTACTTTGGCCGTTTGCTTACACTTGGCTAGGTGAGTTCTCACGTTGAACAACCGTATATTTGCAATGTAAAAACTCAGAGTAAGCGTACTGTATGTAGAGATAAGCTAATTCCTCGTTACCTCTCCGAGCTAAATGGATTTTCCCTCTCGCCCCTTTCCACACTAACAAAGACTTTTGTGATGAATTTAGGGCTTGGACACACAGAGGCTGTTATAAACAGGTCGTAACGTAAAAACGTGTCGTAACGTATCCAACGTGACGATTTTTAATACAGAGAACTTTAAAGGCACAGTTCACATTGCCAAGTAAGTGTATATTATGGAATCATCATACAGATCCATTATCACAAATTATACACGGGTACACGCTTGTTCAGTGTGAATTCCTGCCTTCTAAGTTTAACCATCTATTCTGTGGTTTAAAGCATATGTTAGGTTTCGTTACAACTTAGTAGCTTTTAGTTAATTAAGTAGTTCTTCAATCATATGGTGGCACAGCGGCTCACTCAACCCTCTGGTCACCAGTCAGGCCTCCATAAATTTATTACTCAGCCTGGAAACAAACCCAGGACCTATTAAACTAAATTAAAAAATGAATTTCAATATAACCCGTCACCTATCACCCGGAGAGATCATTATTATTATCACTAACATAAAGAGAGATCAACATTCCTACTTTTAAGTATCTTTTTTTTTATCCACTAGCCCTTGACTGCGTTCTCACCTAATGGTAAGTGATGATGCAATCTAAGATGCGCTTAGCGGCACGTCTTTGCCAGTAGGGTGGTAACTAGCCACGGCCGAAACCTCCCACCAGGCCAGACCGGGGAAAATTCAGAAATGATAAATTCCCAAATTGACCCTGCCGGAGATCGAACCCAGGACCTCCGCACGTTAATACAACAGCGCTACACACTGCGCCACGAAGGTCGACAAAACTCTTCTTTAATCACTATTGGCATGTAGAACACTCGTAACGTAGCTTTAGTTTTAAAATATGTACCATAATAAATTATCACTGGGTAAGTAGTAAGTACCTAATCGTTAAATTAAACAAATACTATTGATGTTTAAAAAATGTACAATTTTATCCTTAAAAAAATCGACTTTGACTTTAATTGACCGAGCGAAGCGAAGGTCTCTGAGTCTACTTGGGTGAATTGGCACTTGTCCGTCCGTCCGTCCGTCCGTCCGTCCGTCCGTCCGTCCGTCTGTCAGAGCATTATAACTTCTGAATTACTGAACGCAATTACTTCAGCTTTAAATATAATATGTAAACCAATGGCCTCCCGCCGAATATGGCTTAAAAAATAATAAAAATCTTTATTTCAGGGGGGCTCTCATAGAAGCGAATGCGAAGTAAAATATTTTTTATAAAGTTACATAGGGTTGCGGTATATCATTTTAAAGATAATTAGGAATAGAGTCCAAAAATATTTTTTTTTTAATTTTTCCCCCAAAATTGACGAAATGGGGGGCTTTCAAAGTGGTGATTTTCTAACGTCCAAAGATGACCTCAGAACTCTAAATTTTCTGAAAGGATGAGCCTGAAACTTGATCAATTATTTCAATTATATCCGGTACTTGAACAACAAATACTGAAATTACATAAATATTTTAAGGAAACGGAATTATTTAATTTTTAATGAGCTTCAGTATTTTTAACAGAACTTCACATTTATGTCAATAGATGGCGCCGCGAGGTCTCAGTTCGGGGCGAACCACTAGTAGTTTAGTATATCATCGAAGACTGTTCAAACAACTGGTAAACATCAGCGATTAATCGAGACAGTTAAAACTTAACTTTAACATTTATTCTCATGATTTAATCGGCAATTAAAATCACATACAAGCGGCCTAAATGCCATTTAAAACTGGTACAATCAAACGCCTACAACTCACTTAACTCAAACATAATCAATCAAATCAAATCAAATCAAATTTTTTTTTTTATTCAAATAAACTTTTACAAGTACTTTTGAATCGTCAAGTGAATCTACCACTGGTTCGGAATGCCATTCCTACCGAGAAGAACCAGCAAGAAACTCGGTGGTTGCTCTTTTTAAATAATTCATTTACAATTACTATATCAATGTGTACACAAGTAACCGCTGTCCCCAGCATTGCTGGAGCGATCAAATCCATGCTCCTCTATCATTTACATAATCTTCAACAGTATAATAAGCTTTTTTCAGGAGCATACTTTTAATGGATTTCTTAAATTTGTTTATTCAATTCATGTCAAAGACGGGCAGACAGAAAGTAGCCCCATTCCCGCCGGTGGCACCCGTTCACGAGCATGACGCATGATCCAGCCATTGCTTCGCTCGACCATATTTGAGGGAACGTAACAACAATATTGATAAAAGTGTCATTTATATATTAACTTTTATTATAACGCAATTAATTTTCGATACTTATGATAAAACAAGTTTTATTATGGAGATAACACATGGTCGCAAGATCCGCAACGCCCTCAAAAAGGCGAATTACGTCATCAGTATCCGGCGTTACGCTACTATACTATTCTTTTTGCGTCTGTTTCACCTTTTGTTTTAGGTATTCGACCACTGCGACGACATGTTGTGAAGCTGAAGTGGCAATGGGCGGGGCACATTAGAAGAACCGTTTGACGTTGAGGTCCCAAAGTGCTGAAGCGGCGACCACGCACTGGAAAGCGCAGCGTTGGCAGACCCCCTACTCGCTGGACAGACGACATCAGGCGAGTCGCAGGGAGCCGCTGGATCCAGGCGGCGCGTGAAAATCCTCGCAAGAGACCTATGTCCAGCAGTGGACATCTATCGGTTGAGGAAGATGATGATGATTCGACTACTCTCATGGCCTAATCTGGATGCTTGGACATATAAACTTCAGCATTTATTTTTGGCTATGTTACCTGAACATATTAGGCGATTTGCGGCTCTTGCGCCTCATGTATGTGGTGTACAATCGTCTTTATGAGTCTTGTTGCCTCCATGTAATAATGATTACTCTATAAGGCAGGACATGTTTGCCCGCGCACCGGTCGCGGTCGGCGTGAATTATCACTCGTTATTATCTGCGAACGATTTATTTTTCTTGGCTGATTATTTTTCTTATTTGCAGCGGCTTAGCCTTTGCGTTAAATAAAGAAACCCGCGTCATCCTTGCATTCTTAATGGTGCTGCCACAAACGCCTAATGACTAATTCGATGGAAACTTTTACGTTTTTTTGTAGCATTTTCGTGAATTATGATCGAAGATAATATGATATTATCGTAGATTTTCGATCACTGTTACAGGGGTTAGACTGTAAGGACTGTTAGTTTTTAAGATGTTCATATTGACAGTGGTTTTCCTTGGGGTTTTCCTATCAATTAGAGGGGTAGTACCTAATAAACAACAATACCTATGTGAAATGTAAAATACTTAGTTCAAATATACTGTTTTTTTTAAACAGTAAACAAGGCTTACCGGTTTTGAAATATACTTACCTGAAGTTACATAGAAAATTATGGAAAACGTTGACGGTAAACTAAGTTTTCTAGAAGGCTATTTAGTAATTTTACTCGTATGTAACCAGCAGTTTGTTATTATTAACCTATATTTCAATACCGAGACTAAATTCATGTGGCGGTACCTTTACAAGGCACCAACTTAATCTGATACCTCCCATCGGAACGCTTGCAGAATCGCTATAGGTACGTATATCCTGCGTTCTTTGGACCTCGCTCAACTTCTCAAGGAATTTTATGTAAATTCGTCTTTTTATGACCCTTTTTATTTAAATTTTTGTTTAGCATACCACACAGTCTCGAGTGAGCAAAAGTGCCGAATGGAATCGAATCAGTGTCTGTGGCGCCTCTAATTCCTCTCATATACCTAAATATCATTCGACGTAATAAAGTTAATCGCACAGCTCTTTTAATTAAATCGAACACGATAAGAGACCAAAGGATTGGGTCACATCGTTTTTGAAGTAACGACTTTTTTTTAAACAAAAAGTTAGCAAAAATATTATATGGATGTTCACATTAATTGGATTTTGGTGTAGCTTTCCGATTTGGCGCCTGTGCAATATTTACGCAGTCTACACATGGGACGATATGAATTCAAATATACTGAAAATTGGATTATAGGTAGGTATATCCGTGTATTAGGTAGGTATATCGGACATTTTTGTCTCGTGATAGCTGGGTTGTATTCTAAGTATACCTATTCTAGAATCGGTAGCTAAATCACAGAATAGTTAATAATAGTACGGGTACTAAATCTTATTTCTACTATGCGAATGAAACAAGAACACTTTAGCAGTACATTTTAACGATTTTTCGACATCGATATATGTGTATGGTTCGCGCACGAGTTGAATGCAGAGTAAATGTAATGTGACACATGCATTAAATCTGCATTCAACTCGCGCGCGGACTCTAGGTACTATATATGGGCCCTTTCATAGAAAAAAGTTGGGCGTCCGACCTGTAGAGCGCGCTCCACACCTGTAGAAGCCCGTCATTGTCCCCGCCATAGCGCTGTCCCGCTTTTCAGACTAGATGGCGTTAGTAAAATAAGTCCACATTCTTTGTTTGACAGGGCCCGTCTATGTAAATTGAGGTCGTTGGTTGCTGATGCCCTGACTCAAATTCCGTCTTACATCTGTTGAATTCTGTCGAGCTTCCGACACGTGCACTTCTGTACAGAAAATTTTGCTTCTTTTTACAGCTCCTGCGGATCTTTTAGACTTCGCGGCCGTGTGAAATCTACTTTAATCATATTAACATTCCACTAGGTATACTTACGTGTACATACATTTAAATGATAATTGTAGTTGATTAGGCGCACGACAGGAAAAGCTGGCGATCATATCAAGGTGGCAATCTCGTTTCGCGGAACTCTTAATTATTTCTACCGCGTCATGGAAATCATGGAAATAAAACGTACACATGTTGATATTGTCTATTTATTCAAATAACAATAATTTTTGTTGCATATTTACGTAAAGATGGTGAAGCCTGCACTATTTGTACTTATTAGCTAGCTAAAAAACATGACAATAGCAACTTATTTCTGTCACGAACTCATAAAAAATGTTACCTCGAAAAACATTTTTCACTCGTATTGCCTTGACTAAAAACATTTAACAATGCACAGTGGGGCTGGATAGAGTATTCGCAAAACTTGCAAACTTATTTGCATAAAAAAAGAAAATGACTTTCCGCTACTGCAGCATTATTGTATTAAAAAATCTAAAATTACAAGACCTATCTAATTTAAAATCCAAATACGTCTTGCACGGGATGTACCTACCTACCTACTCGTACAGTGTAGTGTAAGTCACCTTATTTATGTTCGGCGTAACGCACACCTGCAGAGTGCAGTGGAGTGCGGCGTCTTCTTGGATAACAAGTCAAAGAATGTTTTTTAACAATAGCATATGCTAATCTGGCGAGCCCACGAATCTTCCCTGTGTTTTGTTTTCATTAAACTAATTTCAACCTTATTATCGTCATCGTTTAACCCGTCAGCGGCTTACTGGTGGGCACGAGTCTCCTCAAGTCCTCACAAAATCACAAGGTCACAAACATTTGAGAACATTATAGAGAACTCTCTCATGAGGTTTGTCTAGAAAGAAATTAGTGATCTGAGGTAGGAATAATTGCTAAAGTTAGAAGTGCGTGCCGGAGGATCGAACCCCCGACCACCCGAATAGCAGGCCGAATGCCGGTTTTATTGCTTCAATTTCAATTTTATGTCAAAGATTATTATATGGAAAAGACACTGTGCCTTGTCTCCACTCCACTCTTTATGTATGCGTCGAATCTGAAACTCGAAAGAACGTAACGAGAACAGCGTTTCAAAGAATATTATGCTATTTAATATGCATGCAATGTGTAATGTGACAGACGCATGACTGACAAGAGAATTCATGCTAAGGTCATCGGCAATGCAATGCGCAGGCGCATACGTGCACTGCAACATACGAATATCTAGGTACTCAACTTTAATTACGAACATCTAGGTCCTAGGAATTGGGACGGACATATTGTGGATGTACTGTTTCTAGGAACTTTTTAATAGAGAAGATGAGTTAATTTATGATTCGCTCCTGTACAGGAAACTGTTGTTCGTTAGAATATTTTGGTCTATTACTGACCCAATTCAAATGAGTTTGCTCATTGAAGGTATATACTTAGTGCGTAGGCGTTACATTTTACATTACATTTTACATTACACAGATTTTTCGACGCTTGCTACAATTTCCCGGCTGGAAATCTGGTCTTGGGAAATGATTTTTATATCGCATAGTGTAGTGTCGGAAATAAACTATTATTTATTTAGGTATTTAGGAATATTCCGCCTCACCTCCATATTGGGCCGACGCGACGCGGACGATGGGTTATGGGTCACTAGAATAATTATCGCTTTGTCTATATCAATCTTTGTCTATCAGTCTATCTAAATGTAATCGTAAATCTTTCTTCTAAATCGAAACTAAAATATTGTATTTTCTTTTCTATTTATTGAATTTGGATGCGTAATGAACTTATATACTTATATACTTATATATTTTCGAATTCTATTTAAATTTGATTACGTACATAAAGTCTAGTTAAGTCAAAACAATGTTTTGCTTTTATAAAGTTTTGATGTTTATGAAATTAGGTTGGTAGATTATTCGAGACTGTTCGCTTGTTTAGAGCTATTCTGCTCTTGTTCCTAACTAATTATTTTTCATAACTATTCTAACCTACAGCGTTCAAGGACGTACCGTGGGTACTCGTAGATGTAAGTTTTGCTATTATTTATCAGCTAATAAAATTGAAAATTCTATACAAAGCTAAGTAAATTTTCCAGCGATAGTTGACTTTAATTGAATTGGCCTAAAATTTTAAGTGCAATCCCTTTCACTGTGTTTCCAGAAATGAAATGACTTTTATACTTCTACCATACCTTTACTACTGTTTTAATCATACTTTTGCGGGTCTAAAGTCAGTCTTCATGCCCTAGGGCCGTAATCTAGTCGATCGATCGCCCAACTAGTTGACCAACCCCATACTGTAAACAACAGAGTCTAGGCTCCAGACTGGTCGACCAAACGATCGTACCATTTGACATAAAAGTTTTTAAACCAAGGAGTATGTGTACCTGCATAAACACTGGCAGCATGAAAAGCAAAATGACAAATGGACAAATGTGACTCTATCGAACGTGAACATTCACTTTTAATTTGTCTTCTCTTTTTATTATTTACTAGACCTATGTATCCTACTTACTATGATTTGCAATAAATATCTAACCGTTACAGTTTGTTTTACCAAAGAGCATAAAGAACCTACTGTTATGTTAGAAGTATAAAGTAGAGTATACACCACCGGGATAAAGCAGTTTTTTTCTTGGGCGCTTGAATCCCTCACTGCACTCAGGACTCAATCTTAATTCCCTCCCTTTGGTCGGGAATTAACTTATAACACCCTCGCTGCGCTCGGGAGTTAAATTTGGAGTCCTTCGTTACGTTCAGGATTCAATGTAGCGCCCGTGACATAAAACAGTGCTTTATCCCCTTGGTGTATAAACTACTATTAGAGATCTCTTATTTAAGCTGAGATATTAAGTGTGTCCAACACAGACCATACAACCATACTCGGTGGTGTCCAACAAGTCTGATAACTAAGTAAATATTTAGCACTAGAGTTCATAATTTATGACATTTCTTTCTAAAGAAACTGGCTTCTTAACAGAGATCAGAACTATCACTGAATCGTTGTCCTACTCGTAAGTGAACGACAAACGCGGTAATGCGACGCAACGTGACGTGACAGGTGACAGGAACAAACAGTGGCAGACTACTATCTAGGGCTTTCGAATACCGGTTTTTTTCAATACCGGTATTAATACCGGAAAGATTTTTTTCAATACCGGGATCCCGGTATTGGGAAAAACTTAAAATTAGATAGATTGTTTTTAACTTAAAACTAGTCTTTTCTGAAGGAAACTGCACCATAAAAAACAGTTTTCCATAAAAATCTTTTTTCACCTTTTTTAACTCCAAAAGAGCACTTTTCTGCTTAAATTCAATGAAGAAATGCCATTATTTTACTCGAAAAAATACATAGTTTAGTCAAAACACAAATTAATTAAAAATTCAAAAGTAATTTTTTAAAAGAAAATAAATCACAATAAAAAAATTGCATTGGATAAAAAACAGATTTCTGACCGTTTCATGAGTCATTGAAATAGAAATGCCAAGTCTAAATTCAAACACAAATTTTTCCCTCTGAGTGATCAAAAATGACTTTTCTTCACCGGTTTTTAGCAATAAAGATGCTCTTATTGAGCTAATGTGCAATTTTAAACATAGCCGAATAAAAACAGTGGCATGTACCAAGATAGAATACATGCAATAGTCACTGTTTCGTTTATAGTGTCACCAATACCGGTATTCCGGTATTAGACATTTCAATACCGGTATTGAAAACAGACGAAAAAAGTCCGGGATCCCGGTATTAGCCAATACCGGGATCCCGGTATTGGAAGCCCTACTATTAACGTAGCCTACGTTGTCGCGTAGATAAGTTTGTTACATTTTCTATGGAGTCGTATCGCGTCGCGTCGCGTGGCGTTGCGTCACTTGCCTAGGACAACGTTTCTCGGACCTTTGTAAACGTCTATTTAGCAATGAATGTTATTTTTTCTAATACTAGCTTTTGTTTATTACAGGTTTGTGTCTCTCTACTATCTCACCGTAATGGTAAGTGAGGAGGATGAGCCTATCCGGATCAAATCCGGGACCTCAATGGCTTTTGAACTTTCGCAATAGAAATATGAGATTCCCGTTTGTTCCTGCGTAATACTTACTCCTTCATTTTCCGGAATACAAAGTACCCTATAATATGTCCTTCCCCGGTATGCAATCTACCTTTATACCAAATTTCATCAAAACCAGTAGAAAAGACGGGCCAAGAAACACTTTTGCATTTATAATGGAGTATAGATTAGTAATGGACTAGACCAGAACGAGAAAAAATTTCGAAGTTCGTCCTTGACGTGAAATGGGTCTGGTCTGCTTCAAGAAAGAACAGCCTCAGGCGTTCTGCCTTTTTGTTTCGAAAGAGTTTGACAATAATATCTCCATTTCCAGCTAAATCGTTGCAGTCATGGCAGTGTACAAAGGAGTTACAAACATCCAAACTTTCACATCATACTAATATTATAAGTGCAAAAGTGTGTTTGTTTGTTGGTTCATTGGTTTGTCCATCAATCACCCCGTAACGGATCAACGGATCGACGTGATTTTTGGCATAGGTAAGTGACATAGGCTACTTTATCTAGGAAACTGGAAAATTAAGGAGTGCCCGCCGGAATTAATAAAAACTTAAAACACGAAAGTCACGGGCCTCAGCTAGTTTATAATGTTAGCAGGTTTTTACTGTAGGTATCTACTTAAAGTGTATAACTTATGCTATACTTCGTTACATCAATAAGAAAATTAAGTAAATAAGTGAGTATTTACTTTCTACAAATATAATGTAGGTGTCGCGCAAATAAAAAGAGCTGTCCTAGACCACAGATCACGGAAACAAGGGAGATGTGCTAAGGGGGCGTGTTGCGTGCGAACTCATCAGGCACAAAATAGGCCTGATGGCCGTTTTTGTCTTTAGTCGCATATCATTCAAAGATTGGTTCACTTCTCTCGGTTTTTAACAAAATGCCGCGTTGTTCAGTGGTTGTTTGTAAAAATTCAAGCTGCAAAGTGAATTACATGAAAGATGGCATCTCATTTCACACGTAAGTACAAATAAATTGTTGTAATTTTCCATTAAAATCAATAAAACATTATTTAGTGGTATCATAATGTAATAGAGTGACAAGTCTATATCTCATTATGAACAAAAACCATTGCTTGCTTAGTAGAAATCTATCAATGAATCGGCCAGTCTTACGACGCAATGGTTAAGTGTTCTTTACCGATTCTTTCACTAGCACGATAGATCAAATTTCGTAGTGCGGCCGCTGTCGGCGTGCGGTGAACTAGAGATGTGACGATGCAGGTACGAGTACAATGCAGTTGTCGATATTTTAGCGACCAAACGATGATCTGTGATACAATAATTAATAGTACCTTAATTATAACTTAGTAAACAATTATTTCTATTTTAACGTTTAAACTATCGTGAGTAAAATTCATTATAACTATATTTTTAGTCATAATTATTACTATTTTTTTTAATGTAAGTACTCGACTTACTTAGCTGACGAAACGTATAAAAAATATACTAGGTGAATTAATATAATGTCAATTTACGTAGATACTCATTACTCATTTATTGATATATTTAATGTCACTCTTTAATATTAATATTTAAGATATCCGAAGGATGCAGAAAGAAAAGAAAAGTGGATAAATACTTTTCATAATCGGTAGTCATTGTCAAAAACCCAAATATTAAGAAATTTAGCATCGATAGATCCATTTTAGTCAATCACTAATTGTATCATATTTGAATTTTGCACAGCACATCGACAACGTTTTACGTTTGTGTGAGTAAGATGCACGGTGATTGAAATTGAACCCTGTTTGGTAAACAATAAAGTGTATATTTGTTCGTGCCTCATGCACTGATCTATCGGTATGCGTGTGATGCGTGTGTGTGAGTGAGACTTCTTGTCTATTGTATTTATTTAGTTGCTTGTATTGGTAGCAGGTAGTAGGGATAGGTAGGGATAAACTGGAGACAGCAGGTTTCAATACAATTTGATACATAGGCATATCTCCCTTGTTTCCGTGATCTGTGTCCTAGACAGAGACTACGCTGGATAGCTTTTGATTAGGTATTATACAGTAGACGTCTAGCCCGTTTTCTAAGAGTTTTTAGCTTTTCGCTGCATGTCAAGTGTGCCATGTGCAAACCGTAGCATTTCTCGCTTTGAAGAAAATAATAAGTGCATGCAAGGAAGAAAGCAGCAACTTAGAAAGTCCAGTCGTAACTCTTATGTCATGATAATTAGGATTAGTATTGAATAACGTTTTTAATAGCACTTGAGGTAGGAAATGTTGCAAGTTTTCAGTTCAGGTAACCTAAATGAAATAATATATTTTTTAAATAAAATGTTCTTTTTGTGTTATACAATAATTGGCGTGAGTTATGTTTAGCCCGCCAACCCGCATTGGAGCAGCGTGGTGGGACTAAGCTCTAATTCCCTCTCTCTCTATGAGAGTGGAGGCCTGTGCCCAGCAGTGGGACGTTAATGGGCTGTAGTGGTGGTGGTGGATGTTTATCACAGAGAAAGTGCTTGTATTTACTGTGCCTGTTTAATGTTTATAAACTTGAATAGGCATTTAATTGTCCCAATATTAGCTGCTGATATGCGCGTGAAATAAGGCGTGGCGTCATTTTAAAAATGACGTGGGAACTGATTTTCTAGATTAAGAACCTAGATACCAAATTCGAGCTGCAAGAGATCTACCACTAAAATCGGTAAATAACCTACGGCGCAAAATCGAGATCAGAGTTCTGTTTAACTGTCCCCAAACGTACTTAACGACTTCTCGACCCTTAGATCCGCATAAGACATATAAGATCTAAGGGTCTTAGATGAGCAAGAAGCGTATTTTACCTATGTAAGTACTGAAAATGCAGGTAATATTATCCGAAATCCGAATATCCCGTAGAAATGCTTGAGCAGAAAGGCAGAGTCATGGCAGCCAGCCTGTGCAGCTGATGTCTTCAACGATTTCTATATGCCATGTCTCCTGTTAATTTTATGTTTGACAACCATTTTAAATCGATGAAAGTAAAAAAGTGCGTTGACTTTTGATACAAAATCCTATATTAAGCGTATAGCGTTTACTAATTGAAAAAAGTACCTCACTAGTTGCTCAAACTCTTTGTTTAATTCATGTAAGACCTTGTGACTCTCATGAAGTCGTGTTTTGACTCTACCACCTGTTTGGATGCATATTGGACCGAGGAAACAGATAGTTAACGCGTTGTATCAACATCAGTGTGTAAGTGCCCTACAGCCATTGTATCAACGTATCCATTTATCGTCTATCGTATAATACAACATTGACACAGGATGTTATCAATCATGTGCCACGGCATCGCAGCAATCTGAGATATCAATTAAATCGCTGGACGTCTTATTAATATTCAATTATTCGTTTGCATTGTTTATCTAGCATTGTAATTTTTTTTATATAGATAACTTCTTTTGGTAGCTATTGAATTTGTGAAAATAATAAGTTATGACGAGTGGCATACGGAGCCAATATGATCGAATCTATCGATAGAATTTGCTGTACATCGATATATATGTAGATACTAGATGGGCCCTTTCATAGAAAAAAGTCCGACTTGTAGGGCATGCCCGTCACCTGTTCTTATCCCCGCCATAGCGCTGTCCCGCTTTTCAAACTAGATGGCGTTAGTAAAATAAGTTCACATTCCTTTGTTTGACACAGCCGTTGGCTGTAGATTAAAAATTAGTTACCTAAATACCACAAAGTATGGTCCTCTGAGGAACAGATATTTGACTTGATAAAATACCTAGATTTGTGTCCACGTCAAGCACAATCAGCGTGCCCAAGCAAATAACCCATCCTCACGGCTCTTTAATCGACAAAGTGTTGCAAACTTAAAAACCGAGAAAGATATCTCGCTCTAATTGTGCTGGGAACGGCCGCGGCTGAATGGTAGACACCCTCGTGGATCCGTCATGCTCACGTCGAGTCATTACTTTGACGGGAGACGGCCTCACAAAGTTGAAAAGCGTGTCTTCCTGAATGTAAGAGAATTCATAACCCTTTGAGCGTGATCCTTGACACATTTCGTGTTGTGACACTTCGTAACGAGGGTCCTTATAAGACTTTATAATAAGTACGTATTTTGATTTTAGCAAGACGCTCAGCTGTGAATGCTTTACTTAGGGAATTATAAAGTCAAATGTGATTAAGAGCGTCCTACATTTAAGTGGCTGTTTATTTTGAATCCATGGTTTTAGCTCTTTGATAAGTAAACCAGAACTCATTGCTATTCGGGTTGTTAAGTAAAAGTAAGATAATATCTTGTATTGGCTCAGAAAAGTCACAATCTTAATTTTCTGTCAGTGCATGATTTTGGACTATTAATTTTTTTTTAATGATACGGACAAACACAAATAAAATCCGCCTCCCGGTGACTGGGTAGCCTGCCTTACCTATTATTGATTAAATGTTATATTTTAAGGAATAACTGTACCTATGAAATTGCAATAAATAAATAAATTTAAATTGGAAGAGGAAGTAAAGATAAGATAGTGGTGGACTCTCAGGAGTAGTATTTGACCTTTGTTATATCTTCTTGCAAAATATCCACTCTTCTTGCACAACAGAGCAAGAATATCAATCAGCAAGATGTTTTCTAGACATACATAAATAATGTTTACTGTTTTCTGAATTTTGCGAGTGAAATCTTATAGGAAAGTTCTCATAATGTTTTACGGGAGCTTTGGAAACGCGTTTCCCAATTGCTACCTATTTTAAGATAAGAAGTTTTCTTAATTGCTATAAAAAGAACGCGATGATAGATATAAAAGCAATATTGAAATGATATGATTGATGAAATGTATTAGTTTAAAATGTGTGAGAACCGCGTGGGCGACTTGGACGCTTCAGCGAGACCAAATTACATGTATGAATGAACGGCCACGAGATTAGATAACCATGTGAAATTCATTCAGTTCGTTTTGATCACGTGAAATTTTACTCATCTTGGTAATCATAGATGAACGCTTGATCTTTTTAAATAATACCTGCTTAGTGATTAAATTATGACTAATCAATATATTATTATACCTTTTGTGTGACCATAATAGCACCTATCTAATTCGTATTCAAGAAATTATTATTAGGTATTTATTTTTAACCGACTTCCAAAAAAGGAGGAGGTTCTCAATTCGACGCGTATATTTTTTTTTAATGTACTCGTATATCGGTGCATTTCTCCGTGGTTTCTAAACCGATTTGAAAAAATTTTTTTCACGGGTTAGAGGAAGCTCACGAGGTTGTCCCACAAAGAATTCTGACTCCAAATCCTCAATCCTGAGGCTGTAGGTTTTCCGGGATAAAAAGTAGCCTATGTCCTTCCCCAGGATACATCATACAACCTATCCCTGTACCAAATTTCATCAAAATCGGTTGAACAGATGGGCCGTGAAAGCGTAGCAGACAGACAGACGGACAAACTTTCGCATTTATAATATTAGTATGGATTCCTTTAATTTACCTTTTGATGAACTCCCCCTATCGCTCAAGTCAAACACACTCAGATTAAATGCAAGCTTTTGTTTGTCGGCGCATATTTATCGTGGATTGCGATCTTTTGAAATGCCACTCCATGCACAATTTGCTTGGCACAAGCGCGGATCGCTGCATCACTGTTGCCGTGTGCTCTGAATTCACGGTTAAGTTCGTATAGGTGAAATATTACTCAAGGGCTACAAGCCAGAAATATAAGTAATAGTGTAAGCATAATTCCAAAAGTGGGTGAATAATAAAATTGGTTTTAAATATACTCGTATGTTTGTACTCTCTTTAAACCGTGCACGGGCGAATGGTCACAAGTGTCAGCTTTGCTTTTAAATTAAAGTAGAATTTTTAGAAAAGATAAATTATTGTTAATTTATTTATTGAAGAAGGTTTAATTAAACCGATATTTGACTCATTCAATGTATTTCAGTCGGTCTGTTTGTTGGCGGGGATACGCCATATTGGTATAATTTGCATAAATACGAATATTTTGACGATTGAAAGGCAGTCGTGGCCGGGATCGGGTGAGTGTTTTCTTTATTTTTCCAAGTTTTTATAATTAACTATTTGCATTGAATATCTCGTGAAACCGCTGCAAGTTGTGAGTTTTGAAGAGAGTACAAACATATTTTTAAAGTAATTTTAATTATTCACCCCCTTCTGGAATTATGCTTACACAAGTCACAACGTGTAGTGGTTTCACAAAACTTGGTTAAACATAAAGAAAATATTCATTTGATCCAGCCACGATTGCTATCGTTAGCAATCGTGGCTGGATCAAATGAATAAGCGCAATTTGATTATAAGCTCTAATCAAATTGCGATCTATACACAAATTCAATAATCGCTGAGTCTGCCGGCAACAGACTGACTAACTTGCAAACGTCAAAATATTCGTATTTATGCAAATTATCCCAACACGGCGTATCCCCGCCAAAGAACGAACGGAGTGAAATACATCGAATGAGTCAAATATCTGTTTAATTACACATTCATCAATAAATAAACTAACAATCGTTTATCATTTATAAAATTTCAATTCAATTTTAAACACAAAGTTGTTACTAGGTACACTCTCTCTCTTTGAGTCGTATTCCTCATTACTGCGGGACGTGGCCCCTTTCCATTCATCAAATATTGGTAGGAGTTTTCTTGGGATAATAATGCGGTGGGTTCCCACGTCCTTCCGCATATGACTACTTTGTAACAACTTTTTGCACCAATTGTCTCGAGGTCTCAGTTCGGGGCGAACCACTAGTATTATTAAATTGAAATAAATATTCGATTCGAGAGACGTAAATTTTTCATAACAAGAAGATAAGCTAAGCTATGAAATGACACTTAAAGCAAGCGCCGCTTTCGCAAATGGTAATACATAATTCATACACGATGAATGTTACTTGCCTCATTTCGTCGTCGCGAAATCTGTATTCCATATATATAACCTATGTATGGCGCATTTATTACGTGGCCAGGTTGAACGGGGAAGGTGATATGAAATTCCTCGCCTTCGTATGTTTTAAAGATCAGGCAAATGTAATGATTAAAAAGTTTTTTTGGGAGCATAGTATTTTAAAGTATTACTGAATAAAATATTTAACACTTTCTTGGGATTTTCAAAACGGACGAAAGTAACGCAAACGGTACTTCCGATCGTTTTTAAAATGACCACCAAACATCAACGTTTACGTCCTTCTGCTCGAATTTTCTGAATCATTTGGGATAAAAGTATGAAGTAAGTAAAAAGTAAAGAGCAGCCTTATGTCCTTCCCCGGAATGTAATCGACCTGTGTACCAAATTTCATCAAAATCGGTTGGACAGATGGGCCGTGATAGCGTAGCAGACAGACAGACAGACTCACTTTCGCATTTATAATATTAGTATGGATATTAGTATGGATTTTATCGATGAAAATTGTTCCTTTCCTGAGTCCTGGCAACCTACAATAATATTACAGGTAAAAGCTTTCTCATATTCTGTGAGATGCAAGTCGCTATTCATTTCCTCCACCGCTAATGTCTTAACGGGATTGTTATAGCATTGCGAGTAAGACGCCATTACGCCTGAGAAGTCGTAAAGCATCAATAAACCTTTACGAGCTGCCATCTTATCTAGACCTTTCAAATAACTTCGTCCCGCCTGTGTTTATATCCCGATCATATTTTGCAGTAGGTATTTACTATTGTTTATTAATGA
Organism: Erebia aethiops; assembly: GCA_923060345.2. Classification (NCBI taxonomy): domain Eukaryota; kingdom Metazoa; phylum Arthropoda; class Insecta; order Lepidoptera; family Nymphalidae; genus Erebia; species Erebia aethiops. The sequence continues at coordinate 24,769,887 of OV281084.1, read as the reverse complement.
GGAAAATTATAGTTTGGTGTAGGCAAAACCCTTTCTGGATTTTTGCCTCCTAGCAGGAGTGTAAGCTTAGTATTATGTACATAATGCTGACCCTCTCGTTCTTCTTGTTGACCTCTTTCTGCCTCTTTTCGTTGCCCGACAGCTTTCGTGTTATGAAGTTTCGGGCGTCCACAGCGTAGTTGTTCCCTTTACTATTCGTAGGGACCTACGAAACGGCACAACCGAAAAAATCAAGATTGCGTGGTGTCTTCTGCTCTGCAGGATCAAAAAAAGGGATATCCATAATCCACAGACAGAATACGGTCTTGTACCGGTCGAATCTAGCACTTTGACTCGTTTGTCCATACTATTTAGTGGAGACTTGGAGAGACTTCCAACAATGCGCTTTCCAGTATCAGGTAAACATAAAATATGACCTACCAATTTGAATACTGAGACCTTACCATGCATTTCGATTCACTGAAAAAAGGAAACAATTTATTTATTTTTTTTTATTTTTTTATTTTGTTTATTAGTCTGTAATCAACAGCGTTTTTACATTTTAATTTACAGTTATTTCTTAAAAAACTAAAATAAGGCCAAAAAGATTACATAATTATTATACAATTATTAAAATAAATAGGTACCATAAAGCTTAAAGTTAAAAGTTAAAAAATTTAAAAAGTGCAAGTGCGCGCGGGTATGTGTGTGTGTGTGTATGTGGGTGTGAGTGTGTGTGTGTGCGGGTGTGTATGTGTGTTATGAGGGATGTGCTTGTGTACTAAATGTAAATACTACTATTTCCGATGTAGTTTAATGATTGCATTTTTCAATTGAGTTTTAGATAGACGGAAAAGGTCAAGATCGGAGTAAACTTTATTGTAGGTTCGCGATAAGCGTATAATTACAGAGTTTTGGGCGTAGTTTGTGTTTGATTTTGGCACACATAGTAGCTTGGGTTTTCGGGGCCTAAAAGGGGAAGCGTTTAATGAGAAAGCTGACAGCAGGCCAGGACAGTCAATTTGGCCAGTCAAAATAGCTTGTAACAGCAGCATGTCACTTTGGTTTCTTCTTAGTTCCAGTGAGTCTATTTTATAATGAGTACAGGCTTCTTTGTAACTGTTAAATGTTTTGAATTCTTTAAAAGCCAGGTACCTCAGAAATTGCTTTTGTATTGACTCGAGTCTTTGAGTATGTATAACGTAATAAGGTGACCATATGTTACATGAATATTCAAGAAGACTACGAACATAAGCAAAATATAGAGTTTTTATGCATTCAATATTATTGAAAGTACGAGTGACTCGCTTAATGAAGCCGAGTTGTTTGTAGGCTTTGTGCGCCACGGCTTCGACATGCTCATTCATTGATAGTTTAGCGTCGATTTTAATACCCAGGTCTTTCACGGTTGCGACTTTTGCAATGTTAACACCATTGATTTTATAGTCAAAAGCAATTGAATTAGTTTTACGAGATAGTGTTATGTGGTGGCATTTTTTAACATTGACAATAATTCTATTCCGGACATAGTATTCAGCCAGGGCATTTAAGTCTTCTTGTAGGAGAAGACAATCATCAAGAGAACGTATTTTAAGGAAGATTTTCTTATCGTCAGCGTACATAAGATGTTGTGCGTGGCTAAAGCAGCTATCAATATCGAATAGATATGCATTATATAAAAGGGGACCGAGAATAGATCCCTGGGGTACCCCTGACGGTATAGTTATAAAATCGCTTCTAGCACTGCCCGTTACTACTGCCTGCATACGGTTTTTAATATATGAGGTCAGCCATCGGAGTAAGTTGCCATTAATTCCTAAGATGCTTAGCTTATGAAGCAGGATCACGTGATCCACACGATCGAAAGCTTTTTCGAAATCAGTGTAGATCACGTCCACCTGGCACCTCTCATCCATGCCCCGCAAAACGTAGTCCGTGAAGACCGCTAAGTTTGTGACCGTGGAACGATTTTTCATAAAGCCGTGCTGCTCGTTGGGGATAGATCTAGAAATAATTGGGGATATGTGTGAGTAAACAACGGATTCGAACAACTTGCTCATCACGTTAAGGATAGAGATAGGTCGATAGTTCTCTATTTGGGTTCGTGATCCACTTTTATGAATGGGTACTATTAAAGCTTCTTTCCAGATATCTGGGAAACTGCAATAGACGTTTATGGAAAGGTTAAAAATGATCGATAGCGGTTTAGCCAGATTTGTAGCACACTTGCTTAGAAAAATTGGTGGGATACCGTCACTACCAGCTCCCTTATTAGTTTTTAGAGTTTTGAGAAGTTTAAGTACATTATCCTCGTCAATGATGATTTTACAAATAGATTCTTTGTAGTTCAAATTTGAGAGATTTGTCAAGTCGTACGAGTTTGCTGGTTTTACAAAAACACTCTCGAAATACTCACTGAAACCGTTACATGCAGAGGCTTCGTCAGTATAAACTGTATTGCCTAATGTTAGCTTGGTGGGATATCCATTTTTATTATTTCTAAGAGATTTAGTGAAAGAGAAAAGAAGCTTAGGGTCCTTGAGAATGTAAGTTTGCATTCTTTGTGTGTAAGAGGCGTAACACTTGTCTTGAATCAGTTTTTGTCTGGTCCTTAGAATAGCGAACTCATCATAATCACGAGGGTTTTGGTGAACTTTCCATTGCTTATGCTTTTGAAGCTTATCTTTCACTATGTGAATTAAAGATTTGGAGTACCATACTGGAAAATTAGATTTGTACTTGACTTTTACCGGAACGAATTTCTTAATGGCTTCCTTTAGAATGGAGTAAAATATTTCGACTATATATTTATTTTCGTCAGTTTATATAGTAAAATAATTATTCAATGAAAGAAATTATGTCATTTTTTAATGTAAAAAGCGAAATGGCGAAAACGACTGTATACCTACTGCGTACCGCAGCCCTTAATTGCAAATCGATGGCTGCCATCTGTGCTGTCTTCTGTATAAAACCCTCGCATTTGTATAGCTACTGGATTCACGTGGCACGGTTTTTAAATTAAATTCACAATTTCCATTTTATATTTTCCATTTTACGTCCGACAAACGTTGAGTGTATTTTTTTGTAGACTGTTTACACATACGAAACAGCTGTGGACTAATTTACGAATTAAGTTAAAAAGGAAGAGATTTTCAGTTGCACATATATATTTTTTAATTGTTACCTACGAATGTAAATATTTATAATATTACATAAATAATATATGCGAAAGTGCTTGCTTTTACGGTCCATCTTTTCAACTGATTTTGGTGAAATTTGGTACAAAATTATTAAGGTTGCATCCCGGGTGATGTCATAGGCTTTTTATCCTGGAAAATTAATGAGTTCATGAGAATTAAAACATAAATCCACATGGATGAAGTAGTGAGCATCCAAGAGTGAAGAAAATAGAAATCAAGAGTGAATAGGCATCTTGTATGCAAGCGCGCTCCACCTTAGGCTGCATCACCACTTCCAAGCAAGTCTGATTGCAGCCAAGCCTATAAATAAATAAAAAACCTTACGTTTGGTTATGTCTTAAGCATTCGTATAAAAGTAATGATTAAGCAAACAATATGGAACTCGCTTTCCCACAAAATATTTTATCTTACTTTAAAGGTATTTAATACTTATTTAAGTTGGAGAAAAGAGGGCAGACGAAGCGTTGCTTAGTAACAAATCATTACCTTACCCTTTACAAAGGAGTTTTTTATTTCTTTTCCTTAACTGTTTACTTTTGAAGGCGCGCATTTCAACAGAGCTCAAGCTAACTGTTTTCTACGGTATTATTAAAGAGTACTGAATCGAATTGTCAATCTTAAAAAATAAAATTACTCTACCAATTATTTCGCTCAACGCTTTTCTCTATTTTCTATCGTATTTCTCATTGTTCAGAATAATGACCTCTTCCATTGAACTCTTCCAAACCAGAGGTGCAATTATGTAAGGATCGCCGATGATGATAGGGTATCGTACATGCCTAAACGTATAAGAATGGATACACGAAATTGAGCTCTAATTCAATGCAGTTATGGTTTATTTTGCTTTGAAGCCGAGCTTTAACGATTTCATCGGCAATCCTTACATGATTGCACCTTCTGATGTTCCCACTCTCTAGTTACTAACTTGGATCTAAGTTGCTTACTCACGTCAATGTCGAGGTTTGCATTGAAAATACATGAACTATAATAATAGAATAAGATCATCTAACTATAAAAAAACAAAATAAAATCAATAGTGCTTTAAAAGAAACTGGATACGAGTACCTACCTAATTGAATTCTTTAGTAATTTAGTGTAATATCGTGACTGTAAAACATTCTGGGCGCGCCCGAACGTTGTCTGAACTCTCGGAGTCATTGCATGATTAGTTCAGGTTCTATTCGAGAACCGAATGCCTTGCAATAAAATATACCCTCTTGAGGCAATTTATACCTTGTGTGTACGTGTTTCAGACTAATATCGGGCGTTTCGATGCCACAGACATGAAAGATATTCGTATCGTTCAAGTTGAAATAGGCGGTTTGCAAACGGTTTAACGTAGGAATTACACATTTTATATAATATTACTAGCTGATGCCCGCGACTTCGTCCGCGTGGTTTAAGTTTTTTGATTCCCGCGGGAACTCCTTAATTTTCCGGGATAAAAAGTAGCCTATGTCACTCTCCAGGTCCTCAACTATACCCATGCCAAAATTCACGTCGATCCGTTGCTCCGTTGCGACGTGATTGAAGGACAAACCAACAAACCAACAAAAACAAACCAATAAACCAACAAACAAACACACTTTCGCATTCATAATATTAGTAAGTAAGTAAGTATGATGAAGTATGATATGATGTTGGATAGAAGGCAGGCGTTAGTTTGCGGAAGTCCATGTCCATGTAAAGTCAACTTTACAATCGTGCATTGTCGAGTCAACATCTCCTGAAGATGCTCCGGTGTCGGAGTGAAACGTACGTTGAGAGTAATTTGGAAGATTTATGTGGTGTGGTGAATATTGCAAGATACATACACATTGTACCACATAGATTTACCTACTGTATAGCGGATTATAGCGAATTAAATTTCTAGTTCCTTCATTTACAATTTATTTTTATTTTTTATACACTACAAGTTAACCCTTGACTGCCATCTCACCTGATGGTAAGCGATGATGCAGTCTAAGATGGTAGGGGGCTAACCTGTTAGGGGCATGGCAGTTATAATAAACCCATACCCCTATTAGGTTTCTACACGGCATCGTACCGGAACGCTAAAATTGCTTGGTGGCACGTCTTTGCCGGTAGGGTGGTAACTAGCCACAGCCGAAGCCTCCCACCAGGCAAGACCAGGGAAAATTCAGAAATTATAAATTCCCAAATTGACCCTGCCGGGGATCGAACCCGGGTCCTCCGCACGTTAAGACAACAGCGCTACACACTGCGCCACGGAGGTCGCCATTTATCGGTCTCAAATTTTATTCTTTAGTACCAGTGATTAATTTTGAATTCAGTAGACTAATGAATGATTGATTATCTAACTTATAACTTGATATCTCCCCGCTTACCCGAGAAAAAGGGTGTCCGACAGACATACAGACAGACGGACAACGAAGTGATCCTTTGTTTTTGCCTTTGAGGTACGGAACCGTAAAAATAGCATGGCTTTATTGTACACGCAAAAGCTTACGCACGCTTTTATTGTTGATTGTTTAATAATTCATGAATAGATTTCAACTCATTTTTCGATAAAACTTTTTGCCCTTTTAATATAACACAAATAAAGTAAGACCTGTAAATTAAAGTCAGCTCACGCCCGGCGATTGTTTCCACAAGCGGAATAATTAAATGTAAACAGCTCGGAAAGACGAATTTATTTACACGCTTAATTAGTTATGCAAATTTTTTATAAAGCTTTATTGGTTTCTTGTTTGACTTTTTATACTGATTTTCAATTGTATCATTTTGGTCACTAGGCACGTTATAAACGCTTTCCTTGATTTATTTCGCGATATTCAATGTTTGATCTTATAAGAATGGAGTTGCTTGATAACAGCGCCTCAAGACGATGTCCTGTGGAGATTCATGCTGGAGATTTTCGTCCAGGCGCGCATGCCTGAAGATGCCTATTCACTCTTGCCTTGAAGGTACTGAATTTATGTGTGGCAGCAATTATGTACGTAATGTAAATAAGGAGGCCAATTCTGTTGTACACCATCTCTAAACTAAACTAAAATGGCAGCTCTATTTTTATTGCTATCCCTTTCAGAATACTTCCAGCGGAAAGGGACAGCATTAGATTTAGCTGTCATTTGTTTAGCTTAGAGATTGTGTTAAACAGAATTGGCCTCGCTGTACATCTACAATTCTACACTGTACATATAATACAATATAATATAATACTGTACATCAATGGTCATTCCGCACCTTAGCTAAGTGAAAAATTTATTTGAGTAAGGATGCATTGTGTACTTAATAAGTTACTCATGATTTTGAATACTGGGCTTAGGTAGCAGAAAATGTACTTTTCAAAAACTGAGATGAAATCACGATTAAACGCTAGTTCTGTATATTCAAACAATACCGATAACTATGAAAGTTCTTAGTTTTTTCTGTAAAATACCTATTACTTGAATAAAATTTAGCACTCAAGTCCACTTCCATCGAATGAATAAAATGAAGCAGAATTTATTTTATCGGGTTAAGCGCTTTGTGGACTGGCTCTCTCTGTAATTCCACAAATTTTAATTACATTAGTGCGAAGGACTAATCCAGTAATGGATAAAGTGATTCTGATCTAGTTAAGGCTGGGTTCAGATCTGTATTATTTTAGCGAAAGGTTGTTATTTAGTCTTATTCTTCATTATCATCGTTTCTATTACCTAGCTCAAGTAACAGTCCCTTTATTGTTACTGTCTTAATGTATGTAAAAATATAATGCTATGTAATTGGGAAAATAAATTAATTGTTTGATTGATTGATCGTTTCTATCAATAAACTCTACGCTCTATTGCATGGAGTTAACACGGGCTTGTGCCGGCAAGTTACCAGAAAGGTTTAAGCAACTTACCGTCGCATCGTTTGTCCTTACAGAACCTTGTGAACAGTGGCGTGAACGATATAGAGGTATAAAGGTACTGCTTACCCTAGTTAAAAAAGCTCAATGCATAATTTTCATCATTCCCTGCAAAGTAGGTATCTACGTAACCAATGCCTACCCGGGCTCCGAATAATTCGCACGCCACTGCTTATGACGTTTTTCAATTCGGTACACTTAATTATAGCACGTTGGAACCACAACTATTAGTACCTATAGGAGATTTACGACTACGCCTCACGCCTATTGATTTATCTACGAGTCTTACGACGTGTAACACGCATTGGCGTATGGCTTATTTTGCCTTCAATTAACAATCATGCATTTCGCATTGGAGAAACGATCAAAAAATTAGCAGAGATGTGGACTCAGCTTAAGGCGAGAATCTGGTATTTAAGTACCACACACACCTGTGACTAGAAACAAGAAAGTCGGTTCGTAAACTTTAAACGACAATGGGTTATTTGTTACAAGAAAATGTATAATTCATACATCTTGAATTCTTGGAGTGTCTGACTGTTTTATTAATACTCAAACAAACTAGTTTCTAACATACCACATAAACAAGTCTTTAACTAAGATATTACTTAGTGTACCTATTTGTATCTTTACATACCTGTTTAATTGTTGTATAGTTAGTTATTGTAACCTTTTTCTTTTTTAAGAAAAGAGCAACTTCTGAGTTTCTTGCCCGGTAGCTCTTCTCAGTAGAAACAGTTTTCCGAACCGGTGGTATAGTCTTGATGTATCCTAAGTGTCACAAGTTGTCCTACATGAAATAAAAACTCATTTCATTTCAAATCATATCTTTCTGCTGGTCGATTCGACTCGATTAAAGAAAACTTCAAAAAAAAATTCAAATCTTTTTTATTCAAGTTGACTTTGACAAGTGCTTTTGAATAGTCGAGTGAATTAAGCTTTTTTCAGGAGCATACTTTTAATTGATTTCAAACTTGTGTAAAGACAAGTTTAAAATAGGCAATAAAAAATTAAAACAAACTTATCTTGGTGACAACGTAGGCCATACGTGAAAGGTTAGCTATTTGATACCGTCACGTCGCGTCGAATCGAGTCGCGTTGTCGCGTTTGTCGCTGACGTAGGACAGGCCGCCTAATCTGGAATACATAACTGTTCTATCTTCTTCAAAAAAAATTCTAAATTCAAATGTTTTTTATTCAAATAGACTTTTTACAAGTGCTTATGAATAGTCGAATGAATCTACCACTGGTTCGGAATGCCGTTCCTATCGAGAAGAACCAGCAAGAAACTAGGTGGTTGCTCTTTTGAAACAAAACTTTACAATTTCTTTCTTTCTTCTGGGCCAGTTACCGCACTTAAACCTCCAGTTGGTCTGTTGAACGTGTACATAGCTGATAAAAAGCAGGTATTTAATAAGTTTGTAGGACTTGCTTCCCCATCCAGTGGCACAGCCAGCGGTGAAGCCTTAGTTTTTTTCTTCAATTTGTTCCCGCCACGTGGCGTGGACGCAGACGATGTCGAAAGGGGGTTTATTTTTAAAGTCCGCCGCCGCCCCGTCTGAGAATGAAGGCAACGAAGCAGAAAATCGCGAGCGTCCGAGTAATTTGATATGCAATCACAACTAATTTCACTCAATCAACGGTCAGACGGCCCCCGTTCGTAATCCGATCATCATTCATTAATGTTTTCGAAACATCTCAATCCATACTAATATTATAAAAGTGCGTCCGCCTGTCTGTCTGTTTGTTTGTATGTCTGCCTGCCTGTCTGCTACGCTTTCAAGGTCCACTTAATGTTTAATCAATTTTCAAGAAATTTTAAATTGTATACACATAAATCTCTATTAAAATTATAAATGAGAAAGTGTCTGTCCGTCTGCCCATCTGTCTGCTAAGTTTTCAAGGTTCATCTTCAAAGGATTTTGTTGAAATTTGGTAGTTATATCAGGTTACATTCTGAGAAAGGACATAGCATACCCTATTATCCTGGAAAATCGAAGAGTTCATGTCATGATATTTATTAAATTCTAAATCCAAACACGCGAAGTCGCGGGCAATATCTAGATTTACAATATTCTGATACTAGTTTGTGGTGCAATAATATTGTTAAGGAATTTCTTGGCATCAAACACTGTATCTGTTAGTCCGACTATAACTTTGATCAATGGTAGAGATTAGGTTTAGGTCAGCGAAATATCGGACTAGGTACTAGAGAAAATTCATTATTCATTTAACCGTGGCCAGTGCATAGGTCTAAGATCATGCAATATATTAATGCATTTTATCTATCTTGGATACCGATAGCCGATAGGGTATTTTAAACTACTTGCAAAGTTTTCATTCCGTTCAAGTGGCTTGTAATATTGTTGACGCTCTTTTTTAAGAATTATAATCTTTATTTTAGTGAAAAGTTAAGGTACATTTATGACGTAACACTGTCTTTTTGAAATAATACTGCTTTAAACGATGGTGGTGTATTAGAAAATCTTTACAAGTTATTTACTAATTCGAGCTATTTCAGAATTTGATAAATTATGCTTCGAATCGAAATGCATGTACCTATAGTTCGTGCGCGAGTTGAATGCAGAGCCTATGCATGGTGAAACATACATTAAATAAATAAATAACTTCTTTATTAAGGCAACAGAGGCCCATGGTTGTAAGTACATACAATCTTAAAACCTATGATAGTATTTTATTTCTAGGATTATTTTTACTTTAAAAACTTTAAAAAAAGCTCTGCATTCAACTCGCGCGCGTACTTTAAGTATGAACTCGAATAATTCGAATTAGCTCTTGTTAGTCCTTGACTGCGATCTCACCTCGTGGACCGAGGTAAGGGATATATGCAGTCAGAGTTTATAACAGGCTAACCTGTTATTAACCGGGGTATGACATCTACACTTACCTAGTTATTTATTAAACCCATACCTGCTTTCGGTTTCTATACAAGGCATCGTATCGGAACAGTAAACATCTTTGCCGCTAGGGTGGTATCTAACCACCGAAGCCGACCACCAGGCCAGTCCAAAGTAAATTCATAAATTATAAATTCCCAAATTGACCTTGCCGGATATCAAACCCGGGACCTCTCGCTTTCAAGACAATAGCGTGCACCACTGTACCAGGGAGGTCGTTTAAAACGTAGTTTCACATACGCAACCATATTATAATGATTTTCTTAATGAATTTCTCCGACTGAAATTTCATCATTAGCGATCGTAATCAATCGCAATCCACAAACACAGCAATGATAAAAAAGTGTGTGTGTGTGCAATTCACACACGGCAGAAGTTAACTTCAGAGAAGTAGCCCACAGTTTTTAAACCAGGTTCGGCATTAGTTAGAATACCATTTTAAATATTTAGTAGCTGTTTTCATGAAAAATGAATATTGACCATTGACATTTCCATTTTGATATGCAGTGCTTTTATGCCTCTATGAGTTGCACGCTACTGGCAGTGGCGTGCACAGATTTTGAAGCTAGGGTCGGCATTAGTTAGTCAGAATACCTATTTACTAGCTGTTTTGATGAAAAAGGAGCATTGACGGCTTTCCATTTGAGTATCCAGTGCTTTTATGCCTCTACGAACTGCACGTTACTCTCAGTGATGTGCACAGCTTTTGAAGATAGGGTCAGCATTAGTACCTACCATACCTACTACCTATTTACTAGCTGTTTTGACGAAAAATGAGCACTGACGGCATTCCATTGCAGTGCTTTTATGTCTCTATGAACTGCACGCTACTGCTCGCAGGCTAAATCCTATTTATGAATATGTTTGTCTCGTTTTGGTGTCGCTTTTTTGTTTCATCGAATTATCAAATCACAACGATGCTAAAGAAGTTTGCACTCCAAAAAATCTCACATTCCCATTAATTGTCAAAGTTACCTCGTTAATGAAGTTGTCGGCCGCTGTTAATTAACGCCACATTGCGTGATTCAAACAGTAGGACTGAGGTCCTTTGAGTGTCCATTTAAATGACGTTGTGCGGTTCAAACCCACTCATTCAGTCGGCGTTCGTAATGACTGCTCTAAAGGTATAGCCCCACAACAGACGCATTGCGCTGCGCAGCACGTTGCGGCAAGTATTCTTTGTGCAATTATATCGCAATGCATCTCCGTGCCGCGTCGCTTAATTGGGCCCAGCTTCATACAAACTCATACGAAGACTATTTGTCGCTACGTACTGCGCCGCGCCGTGCATCTGTAAAGGGGCTAGACCTTAAATTTGATTCCATGAATATTGGATAGAAGCAGGCGTTACTTTGCGAAAGTTCATGACAGTGAAAAAACTAGAAGTTTAATTCGCTATAATCCACCACAGAGGCAAATGTATGTGGTACAGTGCATCTTGCTGCCCGCGATATTCACCACACCACATAAACCCTCGAAAATACCCTCAACGTACGTTTCACTCCGATACCGGAGCATCTTCAGGAGATGTTGACTCTACAATGCACGATTGTAAAGTGACGATTTTGTCGCCAAATCCGGCTTTGATACCTTTTTTGGCATAACTCAAACTATAGCCCCGCTCCATGAATATTGTTCGCAAGTGCCATCTCGAAATAGGGCAATCCACCCGCAGAGACAAATTGAAATAAAAAATTGCAGCTGGGAACATCGGTCAGGGTAAAAATATGCAAAACATTTATTCGCCGTAATGGCACGTTTACATTAGGCCGGTTAGCTTGCACTGTAATACTAATGTACTGTAATTCGGTAGGCTGCTAATAAAAGTTGGCAACTTGTCATGTTTGGCCGTATTAGGTCATAAGTCATAACCGACTTGTGGAAGAAGACCGATTGGCTGAAAATGTAAAGTGGCCGACGCATTCGACTACTTGTCAGGAATTCTCGTATAGGCATAGTAATTCGATGGATAAATACAATGTAAGACCGAGTGACTAAAATGTAACTTAATAAAATCCTGCAATATCTCACTACGCGAGTTAAAGGTTACTTTAATCACTGTTTTTAATACTTGTCTAGTCTATTCATCCATCACTTAATAAATAGGCTACCTCACAGCTTGTAATCGGTAATTACTTTAAAGAAACACTGAATTCAATGTTTAATTTATGAAACACGGCGGTAGCTCTTTTTAAAAGGTTTGACAATAATTTTGACAATATTAATTTGGCTAACGATATTCAGGATCGAAGCTCAACAACGAAACACAATTATCACGACACTGTTTAGAAACACAGCCTCTCGGTTACAATGCTCAAAGAGAACCACCAATCCACCAATAAAATTATAAATTCGAAAGTGTGTCTGCAACGCTTTCACGGACCATTTGTTCAACCAACCATTTGTACGAGGATAGGTGATTTCGGATGTGAATTTCAAAAACCTTAAATCCGCGCGTGCGAATTCACAGTCATCTTTATAGTCAACCAGTTATCAAATCGAACCTAATGTAATCAGGCCATAAGCTAAAGTAATACTTGGAACCGCGTCACAGAACACATTTTGTCGGGAGTTGCATATTGCAGTCATGGCCTTTTAATTTGCAGGTCAAGCTTACTCGGTACCGCAGGAGGGTTCTCTTTTTGTTTTCGCTGCAAAGAGTTTTTATTTTAAATCTGCGGCTCTAACGAAGCGAGGTCTTGTAACATACGACGCCGGCATGCAGCTGTCGTTCGGTTAAAAGTGTTCTATTGTTTTACGTAACTAAACAAAACTTAATCAAAATATTGCAATATAATGAAATAAGCTTTTTCGTTTTTAAAAGTTCTTTTCATTCGGTTGGTATCGACCCCATTACTGAATTGAACGTTCTTTAATGAAATAGACACTCTCATCCACTCGGTAAGTACTTCGACAACACAGCCAAAGTTGTATGAAAGTAGGTATGGTAACAGGTTAGCCCGCTACCATCTTAGACTGCGTCATCACTTACCGCATCAAGGTGAGATCGCAGACAAGGGCTAACTTGTAGTGGATAAAAAAAAAAGATCTTGGTAATTGGCATATCAACCCTATATTCAGTTTACATCTGAAAATATAACCTGAGTATTGGATTCCAATAAAGCTCTGTGTTCCAAACCAGCACTTGTCTGAGAAATATAGTCTTGGACGAATAATCCACAGTAGGTATATAAATACCTGAATGAAAACTATTGTAAATATTACCCACGTTGGCATCTACGTAAAATCGCGTCCTCAGAATATTATGGTTTACCTACAAACTTTTAAAGAAGAGATTTTGAGATTTTCCGGAAAGATTCCTGAAAGTGGTGTTATTCACTTCGCGGTAGATTCATTGTCTTTGAGGCGCATACATAAGCGTGTGTTCATGCACAAACCCGTTCTTTGGCCGGTCACCGGTTTTATTGCTTTGCCGTGCCTTTGTGTTGCATCGCGGGGCTTCTTGTGCGAACATCCTCGGGAAGCGCCGCTGACTTGTAAATAGATAAAAGGACGATCGAATTCTCATTGTCTTATCAATACGCTTGCCCTGATGTCGGCTAAACATATTTCAACCAGATGAATGCTTCTCAGGAGCAGCGTGTTCAGGTGTTCACGCTGCCTCATTTTGGAGCACATTTGGAGGCTTTGATGCAAACATTTTCGGGGCATTCTATTCTCGGTTGACTGAGTCTATTTAGTGGAGGCTGATGAAAAGACGTATAATATGGTATAATTTTCCTCAAGTTCATACTGGTGATACTAAAAGACAAATGGATATGGATGAATGAATGAAATGATTAATTTCACGTAGGACAACTTATGCCACTTATAAAAACGTATTGTCATATCATTTCGCCATTGCGAAATTATTATTATAAATAAAATAAAATAAAAAGCCATTTATTCACCATATCTTAGTCATGATTAAATTAGGTACAGTTTATGTCATAGGTGCTTACTCATTTTGCTTTAGATTACAATGTGAAGTAAATTATTAGTATTAAATCTTACAAGATTTTACTTAATTACAATGTGGAGTAAATTATTAGTATTAAATTAGTATTAAATCTTACAAGATTTCGCTCGCTCGCGTCCGTAGGATTCTTACCACCTTTTCCTCGAACAAGGCCCACCCTACGTACGTGTCCCCTGGGTGGTGCAAAACGAGCGACAACGCCGAGCAACAGGCGGCGGTAAATAACCTGTACCCGGGCTCCCACAAGCCCTGAGGCACTAAATACCCTCTAAAAGTGTGGCAGCAGTGCCTTGGGAAAGTGCTGCTGTTGTTTTTCCCAACCCCTCCTTTTATGAAATGTCGAATAATAGAGAATGCGATTTGTCATGCGATCCGGCTAACCCCCGGCGCTCTCCGGTACCCGGGCTGGAGAGTGTGAAATCTGCTACCGAAGACACCACTGGAGTGAGTAACCAGGCTCCGGTGCCTGTGAATGTTACTGGAAAAAGACTAGTACAGCAAGCGTTCCATCCCAGCTTATTTATATCGAGGTCAAGAAGTATGTCTATGAGCAGCCTACCATGCTCTAGTAATGAAGAGCCGGCCATCAAAGTACTCCAACAAAGTCAGTGTCATGATGCAATACCAGGCAAAGAAACATCTGTTCAGCCTCCTGACTGGCAAAGAGTACCACTTATTAGAAACCCTAAAAGAAAAAAACTGGCAAGTTCACCCTCACCTGACAAAATCGAGACAAGCAATAGCTTTAGTGGATTAACGGTCGACCTAACTGACGAACAGCCAGAAGAACCAAAGACAAAGAAGCCCAGCAAGCCCCCACCGATAATCTTATATGGTGTTGATGACCTAAACAAGCTAACGGAACTCCTGGAATCAGTCACAAAGAAATCTCAGTTTACTTACAAAATCATCAACAGAAATCAACTAAAAATTTTAACCTCTGATGTTGATGTATACAAGATGTTAATTTCTGTAATTCGAGAAAATGGGCTGATAGGACACACCTTCAACCAAAAAGACAACAGAAATTACCGAATAGTAATAAAGAACTTACACCACACAACTCCTTTTCATGCTATTAAGGAAGCTATTGAGGAAACAGGCAACTCTGTGACAGGAGAGATAATAAACGCTAAATTTGGACCTGAAAAGAAACCTACTACCACATTCTTTGCAAATCTTCTTCCTGGTCCAAATAATAAACTAGTAAAAAACATAAAGGCCATATACCATCAAACAGTAATCATAGAAGATCCTAGGAAAAGAAAAACAGTTGTACAATGCCAACGGTGTCAACAGTATGGACACACAAAAAATTATTGCATGAAACCCTACCGCTGTGTTAAATGTGCAGAGGCTCACAAGACTTCAGAATGCAAAAAGACTGATCGCAATACACCAGCTATGTGTGCTCTTTGCCTGGGCCCACATCCAGCTAACTATAAAGGGTGTGAAGTGTATAAAGAAATCCTCGCAAGGAAAACTCACAAACAATATTCTTCGAAGCAAAGGAAAGACCACCCTATACAAAAAGAGGGAGAAAATATACAAGCTCATACAATTAACCTGAATTCCATAGACAGCAAAACACCACCACCTACACAAAAAAAGGAGGAAAAGAAAACATATGCAAAAGCTGCCAACACAAAGTCTAATAAACCAGGGCCAGATACACAGCCAGAAACTTTTAAAATTTTGGAAAACATGTTCGTCAAGCAATCTGAAAAAATTGATTTTCTCTTACAACAAATGAGTACACTGCTCCAACTCATAACAACGTTAATTTCTAAGGCGCCAAAATAGCTCTAAAAATTGCTACTTGGAACATTAACGGATTATCTCCCAACAAAGATGAAGTAGAAATACTACTGCATATGCACAAACTTGATATCCTACTCGTATCAGAAACCCACTTTGTTAGTACTAGTCTGATACAGATAAAAGGTTATAATATTTATCATACAAACCACCCAGACGGAACTGCACATGGAGGAACTGCAGTCATTATAAAAGCAACAATAAAGCACTATGAACTGCCACAATACAGCACTGAACAAATACAAGCCACATCAGTATCTGTTTCGGACAGAAATGGCGACTTTAACATCTCATCAGTGTACTGTCCACCCAAGCACAGGATATTGGAGGAGCAATTTTCAAAGTTCTTCGATAGCCTTGGTTCTCGGTTTGTCATTGGAGGAGATTGGAATGCCAAGCATCTCCACTGGGGATCAAGGCTGATAACCACCCGAGGAAGGGAACTAAAAAAAAGTGTAGATAAAAACTTTCTGACTACCATTGCAACATCAGAACCTACTCATTGGCCTACAGACCCAAACAGACTGCCCGATGTCCTGGACTTCTTTATAGCTAAAGGTCTGTCTCGATTATTCTTCGACGTTAGTTCAACCCTGGATGGTTCCTCCAATCACATTCCAGTGGTACTTACCATGAGTTCCAAAGTGATATATAATATGAAAAGGCAACAACTTCACAATAAATGGACAGACTGGGAAGCATTCCGCGATATAGTTACTGAAGAGCTCCAGCTTCAAATAGCCCTTAAATCTGAAGATGACATTGACAATGCAACTCACAAATTCATGACTACAGTTCAATCAGCTTGCTGGAGATGTACACCGGAAACTCATTCATTGCACAGGCACAATGTAGTTCCATCTGAAATAAAAGACCAAATTATGGAAAAAAGAAGGTTGCGTAGAATATGGCACAGTGGTCGACATCCAGAAGATAAAGCTGCACTAAACAAAGCAATAAAAGATCTGAAAGAAGCCATAGCAAAGGTGAATGATGCCTCAACAGAATCATTTCTGGAATCTCTGACAGCAACAAGTGCCACTAATTATTCACTGTATCGAGCCTGCAAAAGTATTAGCCAACCCGCAAAATCCAAACCACCGCTTAGATTGAATGGCAACGTATGGGCAAGAAGCCAGAAACAAAAAGCTGATGCCTTTGGAGAGCACTTGGCAAAAATATTTACGCCTAATGAAGCTGATCACGTTGACGATGAAGAAATAGAAGATGTCATTGGACAGCCATTTCAATTAGATCTGCCAATTGTGTCAACTACTCCAAAAGAAGTTATGAACGAAATAAAACGTATGAAAGATAAAAAGGCACCCGGCTTCGATCTGATAGACAAAAAAGTCCTATTAGAATTACCCAAAAAAGGTTTAGTGTTCCTTACTATCCTGTTTAATGGCATTATGAGAATTGGCTATTTTCCAGCTCTATGGAAGGTTTCCCAGATTATAATGATAGAAAAGCCTGGCAAACCAGCTAATGACTTGACCTCATACAGGCCAATTAGTTTATTACCTGTGGCGTCAAAGGTATGTGAAAAAGTTGTGCTGCGAAGACTTATGAAAGAACTCCAGGGAAGGTCCATCATCCCAGACCATCAATTTGGCTTTCGACAGAATCATGGGACTGTTGAACAGATCCACAGAGTATGTAGAACCATCAGGGATGCACTTGAACGTAAAGAATACTGTTCCTCTGCTTTTCTTGACGTGCAACAGGCCTTTGATAAGGTGTGGCACGCAGGTCTTCTATTCAAAATAAAAACACTCTTACCCCATACATTCTTTGGATTACTCAAATCGTACCTTTCTGACCGAATTTTTCAAGTAAAGGAAGACGATTACACATCTGCTTTCCATCCAATCAAAGCTGGCGTGCCGCAAGGCTCTGTACTGGGACCTGTACTCTACACAATCTTTACGAGTGACCTACCACATATTGACGACGTCACGGTGGCTACTTTCGCGGATGATACTGCGGTTCTTGCTCGCAGTAGATGCCCGGACGAAGCTTCAGCAATCCTGCAACGTGGTTTAAATGAGATTGACATATGGCTGTCAAGATGGAGAATAAAAGCTAGTGCCACCAAATCTGTCCATATAACATTTACTCTGCGTCGAGGAAACTGTCCTCCTGTCTCACTGCGTAACAATCAGCTTCCGCAGAGTGACAACGTCAAGTACTTGGGCATGTACCTAGATAGAAGGCTCACCTGGAAAAAACACGTCAAAACAAAGAGGGATGAGATCTACCATCGATATAGAGGACTGTATTGGATGTTGGCCAGGAACTCTAGACTGTCCCTAGATAATAAGCTCCTGCTATATACTACAGTTATAAAGCCGATATGGACATACGGCATCCAACTGTGGGGATCAGCATGCGACTCCAATATTGAAATTATTCAAAGAGCACAAAATTACATTCTAAAACAACTTTCGAACGCTCCATGGTTCCTACGCATCTCTGAAATCCATGAGCACTTACATGTGAACACAATAAAAGACGAAATAAAATCCTATGGCTCCGACTATAAAACAAGGCTTGTCAAACACCCGAATCGCCTGGCAGCACAGTTGACGATGCCGCAAGCGATCCGTCGCTTAAAGAGAAGGCATATCCTAGACGATATATAGCCGAGACACAGAGTGCTTTCCGCTGGGGAAGTTGCCTCTAATCGCCAACCCATCCTACAACAAATCTGCTCATAGTCTAAGGACTGATTGCACGATAAAACAAACACAAAAAAAAAAAAAAAAATCTTACAAGATTTTACTTAATTACAATGTGGAGTAAATTATTAGTATTAAATTAGTATTAAATCTAACAAGATTTTACTTAATTACAATGTGAAGTAAATTATTAGTATTAAATTAGTATTAAATCTTAAAAGATATGGGCCCCTTCTCGGGTAAAGGCCTCCCCCAACCTCTTCCACCTCTCCCTATCTTTTCCCAGTCTTACCCAGTTTTTTCCCGCTGTTTTTATGATGTCATCAGCCCACCGTTTGTATGGCCTTCCAACAACCCTATTATTATAGCATCATATTAATATTATAAGTGCGAAAGTGTGTTTGTTTGTTGGTTTGTCCTTCAATCGCGCCGGAACGGAGCAACGGGTCGACGTGATTTTTTGCATGGGTATAGTTGAGGACCTGGAGAGTGAAATAGGCTACTTTTTATCTTGGAAAATTAAGGAGTTCCCACGGGAATCAAACAAAACCTTAAGCCACGCGGACGAAGTCACGGAATTCAGCTAGTTAAATATAAATTGATGTCATTAGGTATATCGTATTCATTCAATTTCCATTTCATTTCGAGCTCAGAGGCAGATTTCCTTGTTCTTCGCTGTAAAAACTCACATCAGTCCGTCTTATTCCGTTTGAGTCTTATTACGACTCAAACGGAACTCGTTTACAAATGACTTTAAAATAAGTGTTATTATGTACGCGGCGTATGTTCTGGAATTAAAATTTTCCGAGTAATCATCGACGATCGTTAGCCTAAGCATAATTTGCAATGTGTAAACAAAATGTGCGGTTCTGGATATAAATATCGGAGCAACGGTACGAGCGTGCGTGAACACGCCGGAGGTGACAGAAATAACACCAGTTGTATCTATTACATATTCTGTACGAGTAGGTACTATAAGTAAGAGACAATCCAGAAGTAGACGTATTAATGAAACACTTTTAATATATTTGTACTCTCATTTGGAACTTGCATGAATAAATGGTTAAACGTGTAGAGGTTCCACGAGAGATTTGATGTAATTAGATAAAAGTTGGCCAAAATTAAAGATAATATACATTTGATCCGGCCACGATTGCTATCGTTAAGCTCTAAATCAAAATGCGATCTAAACACAAAAGTATTCAATAATCGCTGAGTCTGCTGACAAGAGACTGATTTACCATCGTCAAAATACTCGCATTTATACTATTTTCAATACGGCGCGGCGTCCGTATCCTCAGATTAAATCGTATGACATGAAATGAGTCAAATTAACAGATATCATACTTCCTGTTTTATGAGATATAATGACAAACACTATTAATGCTAACATATATAAATGATAAATCTTTATTTTGTTCCAAAATCCATATTACACAGTTTCTCAAAATTACCCCGGACCCCCAAACTAGGATTGCCCGTGTCTTGGGAGTCAGTCTCTTCCCAGTGCAATGTACTCGTAAAATAACATTAGAAAACAATTACTGAAGTAAGGTTAGTATAGTAAGTTACTTAATTAATTAAGATTACCTAATAGCAAACAATTAATACTTAATATATTTCTATAGTGTGTGTGTGCGTGTGTGTGTGTGTGAGGATATAATAGGATTGTTAATTTTATAAAGTAATACCTCTGGGATTCCCATATTTTGGGTGTCCCCTATTTTAACGTTTTTTTTTTCAAAAATAATTACTTATTAAGTATTTTGACGTAATTTATATTAATAATTATTAATTACACTGGATATTTACTGAATTTTATGTCTATTTATTTTGTTGAGAAAATAATGTCAAGTTTACCAAAGTTATTAAATTGGTAAGTATTTTTTATCAATAGGAAAAAAACTAGAGATAGGATTTTTAAAGAAATTTGGCTATGAGGGTCTGAGGTAGTTATCAGTTCATTTTGGAAAAGGGGCCTCTTGCTCAAAATAGTTTGGGAATCCCTGCTCTAAGTAATTTTCCACAAAAGTATAGATGGAACTTTATGATTCCTGATGTGATGGATATTCCTGAGTATGGAAGTTCATGTCAATGTCAATCGAAAGCCTTACTTAGCGCTTTGAACCTGTAGGTACTAACCCAAAGTGGTATTAATATTACTTAGTGTATGTTAGAGCTTGGAAAGTTAGTATATTATATTCTGTGGTACTGTCTTCGTGTCTTGCTGTGACTTCTGCATACTACTGACGTAGTTTTGGGCATCGTATTTCCCGAGTGATTATTATTATTATGATATACGCTGAAAAAGTTGCAAGAGGTGGGGTAGGGTAGGGGTACCTATACATGTGTCATTGGCGGTGAGGTCGAACTTCATGAGGTTTTTAGTTGGTAGGAGACCAACATAACCAGGGGCCATATACTTCCAACGCATAAAGCAATACTTAAGGCCCTGCGTAGCGTAAAAGGGGGTTTTTAAAAGCAGTGTATCCATCAAACTGTGACAATGAATGCTTGTAAAAATAATTTGCTGTTTTCAAGACCTTTGAAGCAGCCATTGACGCTTCACAAAACACAATATTAAAAAAATCTCTGCATTGAAATTTATTTTAAACATACCTCTTAATTTACCTTTTAAAGTAAGTTTCTCCTTATTGAAACCAATAATTAGCTCTAGAAATATAAGATAAAATTCATATTTCTAAATCAAACACATTGTCGTATTCATTTGTATTGAAAAGAAAATATTAATTTTTTTACAAATTATTTTATGCATTTTTTGCGACATGCGCTTGCTCGATTTCACCCCCGCGCGCCTGTGTTTTTCATCTCGTGAGCTCACAGCGCCTTAAGCAATATTACTCAAAATGACAGTTTGATGTCACGTACCTTGACTTTCCTAAAACACGAAAGCCAACAATAATGAAACAATATGGCTTGCGTTGGCACTTAGCAGTATGGCTGTGTTATGGCCCCAGAGCACTCCCCCGTGGCCGGTAGTATCTATTATATTCCTCGTGGAATATTTTTGATGACAACCTACTCTGGCTTACAGTATAAAAACTTTATGTAACAAATTGTCCGCGAATTTTTACGTCACTGCTGGTGCCAGTCGCGGCGAGCCGTTAAAGCTAGGCGAAGCTTTAACGGCTTTATCGCAGCGAGGTCGGATTAACTTGACGTTTCAACTTGATATATAGGAGTATTTAATATTTCGCTGGCGCTTTTTAGCACTAGATTTGACATAAGGTGCCAGTTTTATAGTTTATCCCGGTTGGGATGGATTTTTAAAAGGCTATTATTCCCATAATATGCATTTTAAAGCGTAAAAGCTGTTCCTAGAAATTACTACAACAATCCTAATGGCGGGGACTTGATAGTACTCATAAGTGATTTTATTCCAGAAATTACTATAGACTGTAGGTATTTTATATTCCTAATCTATGGTACAACCAGAATTCGGTGTTCACTGATAGGGAAGGCGAAATAAACAAATGCGTTTTCAAAGTAAGTAGATCAATTTTTGATTTTATAACAAGGGAAATTGAAGTAGCAGTAATCAGGTCATATATCTAGCAGAATTGATGGGCACTGGGGCAGATGTCTTCAGTGGAGACCACGTAAGACAACGTAGGATAGGACAACCTCCAACCATGCTCCAGCCCGTTGTAAAGACGACGTGGTAGCGGGAAGTAGGTGTATAAGGGCAAAGGTTCTTGTGGGGTGGCACGCTCTTGGGAAGAACGATGACTGCATTTTTTATCCATGTCCATGACCTAATTGACTGACCAAAAAGGGTTTCGAAGGAATTAATCAGCTGTGCTTCTTGGTCATTTATATTCCAAGATCACATATAAAAATACCATAAACTTAGGAAAAAATTGATTTTATCAAAATTGTAAAGATTATTATAATTTATCTCGAACTCATTAAGTGGAAGAAAAAGAAGCATTAATGCGTTCAAGTCAATTCTGTGGTTCAAGTAATATGATATTATGAAGACGTAGGCAGTAAACACTGGCATGTCTCATCTCAGTGGGAGGCTGTATCGGAACCGGTAATGCGGCACTGTGCATGGTTACGACGTATTACGAAAAGCACCTGCTGAGTTTTTCGCACTTTGCGTGAAATAATTGCCCCGGGCGGAAGATGTGTATTAAATAACACTGCTTTAATTTTGGAAAAACTAACTGATGCCCGGGACTTCGTTAAGACATTTTTCTTCAGAAAAATGTAAAAAAATATAAAAAAGGCAGCAATAAAGTTTTGCTCAGTTTAGAGATTGAGTAAAACAGAATTGGTCACGCTGACACTATGTTATTAAAAATGTATATTTTAATTACAGAAAGAAACTTACTACCTTACTACCAGACTTAGGTACCTTGTCTGGTAAGGCGCAGCTTGCGGACGATTTTTCATCAAATTCACCCTTACCCTTGTTTCGATCACCAAATAAGCGTTTCGTACGTATGAAGTACAAAGACATATTGATAGATTTCCAATATACTTATGAATAAAACCTGATATTATATAATATTCCTGTTCAAATATCGACCTTTAAATAACGTTTAATATTACCTAACAGAGTAAGTAGGTTGACACGTTTAAAGAACCAACTGGCACTAAAATTACAACGCTCCTTTTCTGCTTCACAGTAGTCGAGGAATATATAATTGCCGACACGAACTAGGACTCGAGCGTGCTTCTAATATTAAAGACTTGGAAAAATAAAACGCGTGACGTCAGTGGCTTATGAATGCGAGCGCAATGTATCTAACGAGGCTCCCAGAAGTTAAACAAAAAACATTACAAATGCTTCCATACTGTGGGTTACTTGTTGTAGCTGTCATATCGTGCTCTGTTCAGACTCCAGAGTTCCTTGCATCAGGTCTGAATTCCTTCTATCATCTGGGTGAGAGGAACTCAGGACTGAATTAATTAATGAATTATTTAAAAAGAGCAACCACCGAGTTTCTTGCTGGTTCTTCTCGGTAGGAATGGCATTCCAAAACAGTGGTAGATTCACTTGACGATTCAAAAGTACTTGTAAAAGTTTATTTGAATAAAAAAACATTTGATTTTGATTTTGATTTTGAATGAAGGATTCCTACGCTATTTAATATTAAGAATCTTTATTAGTAAAGAATTATTTTAAGCAGTATCGCAAACAATTTGTCGCACGGGTGGAGCTTAATAACACACAATGTGTACACGTGGCCAGCTTATGCACCAAACATCATTGTGGAGAATTTGAGACCTTACAAATCATAAGTTAAATAAAATAAAGAAAAGTTTATTTTAATTTACTTAGTTTAGTTTATTTTTAAAGCGCACATCCTGAAGCTTGAGCACAATTAGTTATAAATAGAATACATTTCTCTTGCAGGTGTTCCAACTTCCAACGTATTATTATCGATGAAAAGCCAGTCAAAAGTATCTATTGTTTCACTTTTCTCAGGCTGCTAACGTGTAGTTGATGTCACGCTTTATATGTGACCAAGCCTTTGCCGTACAACGTTGAGACTTGAGGCGCACTTAGCTAGTATGCAGGCAAGCCCGAGTGTTTGTAACACAACTTCTGAAATAGGTGTAAATTACACTGCGCTTGCTTTGTACGCGAGCGCTACAATTTGCAAATAAATTTAGCAATTTCAATATTTACTCGCCTCAGGGTAGCTTCAACGCTGGGAATTATAAAACCGAGTGTTCAATTTTCTGATTGATTTTCATGAAATTATTGCGACTAGGTAGATGTACGATCTTAACCAAGTAGCTGGGAGTCGCTAGAAGGGTCTGGTCTGGTCTGGTCTGGTGGGAGGCCGTGGCTAGTTACCACCGCCGCCGCCAAGCGATTTAGCGTTCCGGTACGATGCCGTGTAGAAACCGAAGGGGTATGGGTTTAATATAACTGCCATGCCCCTAACAGGTTAGCCCGCTACTATCATAAACTGCATCATCACTTACCATCAGGTGAGATCGCAGTCAAGGGCTAGATTGTAGTGGATTAAAAAAAAAAGCAAGCGGCACAAAATATATTACGGAGAACTTCGTACAGCAGTGGACGTCTATCGGTGGATACGATGACGACAAAGACAATTGGTAATATTCAAACATAGATTTAGTATTGGGTTCGCGTAAAGACCAATGCTACATCTATGTATTCAAAATGGTGTTTTGAGAAGTTGTTTTAATCTCGCGGCTGGGTACTGAAGGACACATTTTCGCATTAATAATACCTACTACCTAGTGATAGGATTGGGAACTTTATTAAGAGGTAATATAGCATCAACGGGAAGCTTTGAAAATAGGTATTGAACAATTAAATTGCCGTCGTGCTGCTCCTCGAATAGAATCCCATAACACCCGATATGGACAACTACAGCTTGACAGCAGCGAATTCATAACCTCGTATTTTTCTGTTTCCTCCTCCAAAACTGAACCGATGTTAATCCTTTTTAAGAATAATTTAAGAAGGACTCAGAGGCTATGTCAGTATGTTTTTTTTTTGACTAAATTTGTTTGCAGGATGTCGGACGATGACACGAAAACTGAGCCATTTTTGAAGGTTCCTTGTTCTTAAAATTATAAATTTATTAAAAAAAGCAAAACATAGGGACATGGCACGGACAAATATTGATTTTAGGTGCAAAAAATTTTTTCTATTGTAATTATCCACGGAGAAAACAGACTAATACGATTGTATGGGGAAACCGCCGTCAAAATTCCTTTTCAAGGCTTTTATTAATATTAGTAATAATATTTTCGCTAAAAGGTTTTGTAAAAGTATGAAAGCGTCGCTACCCCGTAGTATAGCCGCATGAATAATGATTTATCACCCTCTACGTAGCCCTAGCCACCCGGTAGCGATCCAAACACTTATACTACAAAACGGTTCTACGTTAATTTTCATTTGGGATCGTAACCCAATTTAATAGATCCATTAGGGGGAAATCATCATATTTATCGGTTACGGTAACTTTTATTTGAGGAACGAAAACATGACTTGGAAAAACTTACGCTATTTAAGGTATATGTATATAAAAGATCATTTTAGGACGGACGGATGGATAAGATGTAAGAAATCAAAGAGGACTTTTTACGTTTTGAATGTCATAGATAAGAAAGCTAATAATTAAATCTGTTTTTTTTATTTATTGATGAATTTTTCTGCTTATTGCGAACTCTCAAATATTTACTACACAGATATTACTGTAACTATTGTTACTTAGAGAAAATGGAAACCTACTTAGTACTTACCCATACTAATATTAAAAAATAATAATAAAACTTGTGAATAAAAAAACTTGATCCACGCGGACGAAGTCGTAGGCATCAACTAGTCTTATAATAAATTTCATTAATAAGGGTACTGGGTAGTCTATAATATGCAATGATAATGATACTATATTCATTAACATTATAGACTAGCTTCTTGGATCTTTTCAATTAGGTATTTTAGGTACTAAGTACTAGATGATGCCCGTGCGACTATCTGATACTCGTGTGCTATCTGTCTCCGTTTAGGGACAATCGTACACTATCGTTAACACTCGCATCCGCCCTGCATAATACCTAGACAAATTAGCAAGAATACAAATTTGTCCTATTCAAAAGCTATCAAATAACAGTTTAACGTAAGTAATTAATCCAAACATATACCTACCTTATTGATCACATACAGCCATAAAAGCATTATAGCTTTTGTTTTCGCGTGATTAGGCTGACTTTACGAGTGATTCGTATAGATATTTTTACATATTTTCGTCTTTATGTCCATCTATTTTATCAGTAGAGATCAAAAGTTGTCATATAAATAACGTGTAATTTTTGTTTTGTATTCCCCGTGGGCGGTGAACCGCTGCGACATCGATATTTTTTGTATAATTTTCATTCTTTATTTTATCGCGTTTCTGCTATCCGTTATGTTATAAAGCTATTTGTGTTAACTTTAAGTTGAAGTTATAATTGTCTTGTTAATTGATTTCGTACGAGGAGATACTATATTACTAGAGGATGCAATACTGCAAACTATCCTCTAACAATATGAGTATAGTGTTCAAATTCACCTGTCGTAATTTTGCCCTCCTCGACCTTCCTATTCAGAGGATGCCGGGTTATATCCCCGGGAATGTACCTCAAACTTGTCGGAGTTATGTGTTATTTATAGGTGAGAAAATAAATATCAATTGCTGTAACGGTAAAGGAAAATATAGTGAGAAAATCAGCATGCCTGAAAATTTTCCATTATATTCTCTATAATGGAAAATTTTCAGGCATGCATGCTCTATTCTCAAAGGTGTGTTTAAGTCTACAAATAGACAAGAAGCCAGCGTGTTGAACTATGGCCTGAACTTTTCTTATTCTAAGATGAGACACGAGCTCAGCAGTGATAGGTTAAGATGATGATCAATCAATCTACTAAACAAGCAAAACTTGTAACAGCTGGAGTCCAGAGCTTATAAATTGACATAAGTAATACCAGAGATTAAATAAACGTTAATTCGTAAGCAATACATTAAACACCTAATCCATCAGTACGGGAGCTAATGTTTGGCCCGGCCACGAAATAGAGGGTGCATTGATGGGGCAGGTTATCGATATTCGATAAAGGTAATGTAATGGACGACCGATGAGAAATGACTGTTTCCCAAAATTGACAACCTATACGCGAGACTACTTTGCAATTACTTTGCTTTTTACAATTATTGAAATAATACAATAGAACTTAATGCTAGCTAGCTAACCTAACCTAATTAAAATATAAATCATACCCGCGTGGAATGGTGGCAAGAATGCTGGCTGCATTCACGCAGTAGACAGCCAGGTTAATCCAGGTTATTAATTAAAATTGAGACAGCCAGATGAGGCAACTAACCGCGGGGAAATATCTCGCAAAAAATTCTTGGCTCCACGGCCCCAGGGTCTCTGTCACCGTAAGCTTGCCAAAACCGTTAGATTGTAATCTAACTAGCGAAATTTTAAACTGTCAGAAAGATTGTGAACCGTTCAATGTTCTGAGTGTCAATTCTTAAAATATTCATTGTATGAATGAGAGAGGCATACTTCCGCAGCTTGCTGGTTTCAGCCTTTTCTGCTGCGGCTCCTGCTATTACACTTACAGTACATGATGTAAATAAATGACGATCGACGAGTGTGACTTTAGGTGCAATCATGTAAGGATTGCCGATGAAATCCTTAAAGCTCGGCTTCAAAGTAAAATAAACCATAACAGCATTGAATTAGAGCTCAATTGCGTGTATCCATTCTCATACGTTTAGGGTATCGTACATACCTAAACGTAAACGTTGTATTAAAAAAGTACATTGGCACTGGCTTAATACAAAATATGCATTTTATGTATTTCATATTTCAATAGGTATTGAAATACGACGCAAACCGTCTCTTTTACGTGAAAATTGCATTAGCTCGCATTCTGCCGTGCATTGACACGCCACGCCGCGCCATGCCCTGGGGACGAGGTCGGCTTGCGCACGAATATAATGCGTTGTCAAAGGGTTATATGATATTCTTTCATAATACCATCTTACACCATTAGATAACTCTCTGATCTGATGCCATACGACACGACATATAATGATAGTTGATACACTTGCAACAAAAGAGAATAACTTGACTAGCATTAGTCTATTTAAATAAATAAATAATAAATCGAATATTACTTCCATATTCAAAGCTGTATTTTAATCGAGTTAAAAGAAAAATGCTTATGGTTCACGGAACACAACCTTTTTATTACGATCCTGCTAGTTTTTGTCGCTTGAGCGAGAACTGAAAATCAATAACCGTATGGAATAATAATTTCAGAAGTATAAAGAAATACAAGTAAAGCTAAGTTTAAAATGTTAACATAAAATAAATCTGTCTCGTGATTTTGCATCAACAAAACGTTGTCGCACTGTTAAGGAAACGGCATGTAATTCAGTGCTAGGCCTACTGCATAAAAATATTGTTGTGTTGATTTTATCTCCTTGATATCGATAACCTAGGTAGGGGTTTGCTTTCTTAAGAGTTTCCCGCCACCTTGCCCAGTCTGCGCTGCGGTCTACACTAAACGTTACTACATCAAGTCAACGATGTCTTGGACAGTCGAGATGCAGCTCCAAAATCGGCAATGATGTCGTGTGGATTTTGTCGTTAAGTGTAAAACCGGTTCCCGCACTCTTTTTCAACTCGTCACCGCTGAGGGCTTCATTATACGCTTGAAATGAAATATCCCAGCATTATTTACAACGACCCGCATGGATTAAAAATGCTCTTATTTTTGCGGAGATTAATCTCAAAATAAACATCGGTTTTTTGGCTGTGAATTTTTTTTAGGTCGAAAGTCGTAGAACCTTCATAACCTGGAAGTTATTGCTTTATTACCGATTTGCGTACATGTATAATATTTTTAAATATTGATTCTTTCTTACATATTATGTGTTACACACACTTAGGGACTAGGGTTACACGCCTAGGGGTTGTTCCATTCAATTCTCTTCTTTTTTAAAGTTATGTAGGTACTAGCTGATATCCGCCACTACGTCCGCGTGGATTGAGGTTTTTGGTCCTTAATTTTCCGGGATAAAAAGCCTATGTGTTATTCCAGACTATAATCTATCTCTGTGCCAAATTTCATCTAGATCCGTTCAGCCGTTCGGGCGTGATTGAGTAACAAACATCCATTCATACATCCATCCATCCAAACTTTCACATTTATAATATTTTGTAGGTATAAAATGTGCCCTTACTTAGTGTAAGATTTCATAAACTCAACACTGGAGTAACGTGAGTCTATCTAAAATATGAAGCAAATCTACGTCTAATAAAGACGTACCTTACTTAGGTACGTCTTTATTAGACGTAGATCTGCAGTGATAAATAGTAATCGTTAACAAGGTAAGACCTACCTAGCAAATAATATCTTTGAATTGTTATGTTAAAGTGTTTATTGTCTAGCAGTGTACAACGATTCTGGATCCAAACGATGCAGCCACATTAAAATTCAAAATTCAAATGTTTTTTATTCAAATAAACTTTTACAAGTGCTTTTGAATCGTCAAAACCTACCAAGAAGAACCAGCAAGAAACTCGGCGGTTAATCTTTTGAAAAAAAAAAATACAATTTCATTTATGTGTATAGGTACATAGGTAACCGCTGTCCTTAGTATAGCTGGAGCGAGTCAAGTACATGCTCTTTTGTGATTTATGTAATATTCAACAGTACAATAAGCTTTTAACAGAAGAATACTATTAATGGATTTCTTAACCTTGTGTAAAAGCAAGCTTAAAAAAGGTTTTGGATTTTTTTATAAAATAGAATGAATTAGTTATCATATTATACTTACCTACTAGTACCAACCAGTGCTAGGATTAATCCAATTAAAATTAATGCTAGAGCGTTTTGTAGCACAAATCGATCGTTCCCGACAACAAAGCAAAGCGGCGGATCATTAATTCATGTAGGCCCTGGCTATTGGCTAAACAGTTACAACTTTTGCCTATAGGTCTAATGGTCTATTTGGGCTGGAAATTGCAAACGCCAGCCCGTGTTTTACTCTAGTGATATGGTCTGCAAAATTGTGGTATAATTTACATTTTTTTAAAGGCAATAAATAAATATAATGAAAATGTACTTTCCTCATACAAATGGAATTCGAATATTATATACTTACTGGATTTTAAATGACCAAGAAAGATAAAACACCAACTTATTTAGAAACTTGATCAATCGATTACCTAATAAACGAAAAAACTTGATTAAAACATAGGTACGTAAAGAGGTATACTTAACTATTATTTAAATGTAGGTACTTTATATATTAACATCATCATCATAACTATTATTTAAATGTACTATAAATAACATCATCATCATCATCACACATAAAAACAGGCATTTAATAGGTAATATTATATAGTCATTTGTTATTTATTTAGCTCTCGATAGTCGATTTACATAGATTTAAGATTGGTCTCCGCTGCGCTCCTAGCGGAGACCAATCCTAATTCTATGTCGATTTATTATTGTTTCATGCATCATACATTTTCCAGGGCAGATTAAATCCCACTGCATTAGCCTTTCAAACCATTTATAAATAATCTGTTAGACAAATTCGACTGTTTCAAACACTGCAGTCTGCAGCCAGCGCGGTTTGATGTCAAGGCCGGAAATGCGTTGTTCATGTCGTCTTGACCTTGTCTCGGGTTTGCCGTTCGTTTTCGAGACCTTTTGTCATGCGGAGACATTTTTTAAACATTTTTTAATCCAACACAAGTTCATTTGTGGTGTATTAAAAATCCTCGGTTTTTACTCGGGTATGGTGCGGTACCTAACTAACCACGCTGAAGCCTCCCACCCACCGAGTAGGAAAAATATGAATGGTCTGTGCTCCCACCAGAAGAGACAAGAGATAAACGGTAAATATTAATTCCCAAATTGATCTTGTTGGGGATCGAGTCCGGGACCTCTTATACATAAGACCACAGCTTTTACCACTGCGCCAGGAAGGTCGATTCCCAAGTCTTGAGTCTTCACTCTCCGGTACCCACGTGGTAATATGATTGTAAATTGTTATCCATTGCGTCAAAAATTAAGAAACAAACTTTCGCTCTACGCAAATAGATTCGAATACACCTTAAAGCAATATAATACTCCAATTTTTACTAGAGACATCATATTTTTATTCTTCACCTTATTTCACCGTATAAAAGGTTCTTCAAGATCCCGTAATCAGGGGAAGCGACGACGTGAGAGGTACGCCGGGATATTGAATTTTAAAGCCTTATTTTTTGTACCCGTAATAGAGTTGGATAAAAGAGAAAATAAAATAATTTTGTTCTACCATCCTATTACCTTGACTAGAATATTTACTCACTATTATTTCCTTACTAGATGATGCCCGCGACTTCGTCCGCGTGGATTAAGCTTTTGTATTCCCGTGGGAACTCCTTAATTTTCTTTGTCTATGTCCTTCCTCGGGATGCAAACCATCTCTATACCAAATTTCATTAAAATCGGTGGAAAAGATGGGCCTTGAAAGCGTAACAGACAGACAGACAGACAGACACGCTTTATAAATGCGAAAGTATAACGTGTCTGTCTGTCTGCTACGCTTTCACGGCCATCTTTATAACCGAATTTGATGGTATAGAAATAGGTTGCATGATGCATCTCGGGGAAGGACATAGGCTAAGGCGTAGGCTGGAAAATTAAGGAGTTCCCGCGGGAATACAAAAATCACCAAAAAACTTAATCCATGCAGACGAAGTCGCGGGCATAATCTATTCTATGATAATAGACAGCAAGCAACTTTAAGCGAGAAAGATCAAAAATAAAAATGTAATCGTATTACAATATTTCGCTATGAAAAAATAATCTATTTTTGCTGAAAAACAACTGCTACCGACTTATTAAATGAAAAAATTCCAGGAAGGTTTCGTTTGATATACCTATATACTTAATCATTTAAATCATCGTTCCGAAAAAGATCAATGTGAAATATATGAGATGCTTTTTCTGCAAAACAAGACCTTCGCCAACCAGATTTTCATACAATTTTTAGCTACCGTGTGAGACCCGTTTTATAAATTATTTGTACTAAATATTTTGATTAAATAAACATTGATGGTACAATAATTGTAAATATTGCCGATTACACAAACCTCACTTTAACGATTAATAATATTTTGTATTGTAACCATTTATTGAATTATTTATTTTATTGTTTCCTCGCAAATAACGATTCACATTCGATTCGATTCTTATTTTAGTTTAATTTTTGCTCATGTTCATAATATATATAAAATAGATGTATGTATTTGCAGTTGTGTCGACTGGTATCATACACATTTCGTGCCTCGAAATAGGCAGTTCCATAAGACAAATTGGTACCCAATTTTTTTCTCGCCAAATATTCGTCTCGTACTAGTAAAATATAAAATGGGAAAGCTCAACGCTGAAGCAGACAGTGCATATAGCCGCTGGAGTAAAATCGAGGGCACTGTAGAAATCTGCATTGATATTTCACACAGACCGTATATCTGCATGCCGCATTCGCGCCGTTGCACGTTGATTAAAACCTGTGGCGGTCATTATTTAATACTGGCTGTCTAATAAAAGCTCTGCCAGTTCTATTATTTCGTTTGAAATAAATTCAGTAGGTGATTTATCTATACTAATATTATAAATGCGACAGTTTGGATGTATGGATGGATGTTTCTTACTCAATCACACCCCAAAGGTTGAACGGATTTGGCTGAAAGGCACAGAGATAGATTATAGTCTGGAATAACACATAGGCTACTTTTTATCCCGGAAAATTAAAGAGTTCCCGCGGGAACTGAAAAACCTCAATCCACGCGGACGAAGTCGCGGGCATTAGCTAGTATACTATATATATTCGAATGAATTAAGTATCTATATTACTATTTCCAGCAATCTTGCCTTCGAGGATCAACCTTGGAAATTTATAGAGGGATCCTCGTTGCAGGTGCCTGAAAAAAGCAACCTTCCTTCGTACGACGGTGGTCATAAGCAGTCGTTTGCATTTGCTCTTTGCGGTACTTGAGCGTTTGAGAAGCAACAGCAGCAATACCCAACGCTGATTTTCAGCACAGTAAACAGATACAACCAGTATGGAAACTACCTAGAAACGTTCGAAACAGCTCACTCACACAAACGTGCGCATCGAATATGCGATGACGCGGCACTCACTACTGACGGCACTGCGACGAACGCTTGGGGTCTCGTCGATGCGCACGTTTGTGTGAGTGAGCCTGTTTCGAACGTTTCTAGGTAGTTTCCATACTGGTTGCATCTGTTTACTGTGTTTTCAGTTTGCTCGAGACAATATACTTGTTAATTTAATTCTGACTCGCCTTTAGATTGGACCAACCCCGCTCATATCGATGACTGGTTTTATTACTAGGAAAGTTGTAGGCCGCATGCCGATGAGCACGATCTCAACAATATCAATAGAAAAACAATAAAAGCCAGTTTTATTGGAACATCCACAAAAATGCGGCCTGACACGGCCATGTGTTGGTTAAGTTATCATAAAAATATAAGAATAGATACTGTTGATAGTCTATTTTAGTTTTACTGCACTTCACAAAAATAAAATATTTCAGAGATCTGCCCACGTTATTATTCTAATTTATATCTTAGGGATCTGTGACCAAATTGTTACCTCCAATTTTTATACACTTAGCAAAGTAGGCGTACCTATAGCAATAGAAACACCCAAATCGGAAAGTAGCTATCATTAAATCCGGGTCGGAAGTCCTCATTGGTCATTCAGTCACAGCCAAATCTTTAACTAGCCCATAAATTATGCGAACGTTAAAGAGGCGTGTTCATTCTTAGATTAAGCCATCTCTAAAAGTACAAATTATAAACATTTACAACTATTCTATTTATTAACTTAACAATACGTTACATTTTGACAAAAGAAAAAATCAGGAATGTACTTAGTACCTACTCGTAAATCATAAATTGTAATTGTAATCATAATGTTGAAATATTAATTCAAAAATTTGTATAACACGTTATTAAAACTAGGTGCATAAAAGTTTATGTTAATCATAATAGGTATTTACTTGTGGTGGATCAAACATAACATTATCAATTTGCAACTGCACCAACAGTTAATTTTCTCTGCAGCGCTTCCATTTATCAACACGAAGGGACAATTACAGATAGCCTACGGAACACAGTCCCCTAACACCCACTGTTACCGGCAACTGTTGTAAGAATCACGTTTCGTGAATACAGTAAATTATCCTAATCGGTGCGTTGGCGTAAACGGCAAGCGCGAGCATTTGTCTTGGTGTCGTTGGATATAAATTACGATTCTGGATTAAGTTTTATTTCTTGATCCTAGTTATGCCAGAGTTATTCGTATTAAAGCCTACCTATTTAAGTATCCAATAAAATTAGCATTAAAGTATTTCGAACAGAGTCGTAAAGGAAACTTTTGACACGCTCTATAATATGTTTATAGGCTTAATTTTTGAAAAATAAATTAATTCCGAACTACAAAATGTTGCAATTAGTCTTTTGATATACGAAGTAGGTATAATAGGTATAGAGTATACAGGCTAGGTTCACATCCATCCATTTAATGTAATGTGCGCGATAAACACATTACATAAATTAAGCCTACATGGAATGTATCCCAGAATTCTAGCCGGATCAAGCTTGCAATATTTCCGATTTCGAATTGAGCAAACATAAATACAGTCTGCAAACAATTGAGCCAATCTCTGTGTACTTACTATGTACTCCTCAATTCGCCTCTGAGTACCTATGTGTATTGCAGTGAGCGTTTACCCGCCTCCATTGATTGTCTTCTCTACACAAACAAGATGAAGACAACTTTATTGCCGATTTATTTGCCGTAAACTTGAGGTTTATGTGCTCAAGACACTGTCACAGACTACTGTTTCAATTAGTATGTAATAGAATAATTGTATACTTTTATTACTTACATAATTTCCGTAAAGCTGTACATTCATTGATTATCTTTTTCTTGTCGTCGATTTACGTTAAGTAATGTTCTTTATTCAATCGTTTGTTTGATTCACTTACTTTATACGCATTCTACTCGGAAATTCCTAATTCCTTATGAATGAAATTCCTTCCTAATTCTCATGAATTCAAATCCAAGGTTCTATTCAAGTTAGAGATTTACCTTCGTGGTAATGATTATAATGATTTACCACAGTACAAAACTGTAACAATAATTTTTGTGATGATAGTGAAAAAAATAATAACTGCGTCAGGAAAACCAGACGTTCTTGTTGGCTTGTTTTCCTGCCACGCGTAAATCTAGGCATCTTCTAGGCAAACTCATTCGTGATCGCTTCTAGAACTCAACAATGCTTCCATCAGGCATCAGGTAGGTACTATTGTCGACAATGCATGAAAACTTAAAGACCCTCTTTATTTTTAAGGAATTGACGAAGCGAGCGTGTTCAACAGTAATCCAAGAAGCGTAGATTAGCTCCAAGCTTCCAACTCAAGCTTCCGAACTTACTTTGAATATAAGACTTTAAGAACTTGTGAAGGCGTCTTATAAAAGATTATTCTGGCGAGAGAACATTATATCATCCTGTTATGATGATTTTAACTTTTAACTAGCTTTGGATTCCATCTGAGATATAAAATTCCTCTGAATTTCTTATAAAAATACATTTACCACGTGTTTCCAGAATTCAAGACAAATGACATATAAAATTACACATTTCTCACACGTGGGAAGTGAGGACTGGAAAATATTTCGATTGATGTTCCACAAAAATAAATTTTCTTTAATTTTTAAAAGAAATCTGTTTATTTTATAAGAAGTGTACGCATTTTACACCCTCTAGTATTGTTAAGAGATAAAGACTGACTCTACAATGTAATATATATGAACCTACTTTAAATCGATGTATGAACTCCTAAAACAGTTCGAGTAATAGGTACGTTTAGTAAGCTTTCAAATGATTACGATTTGCTTATACAATTGGGCCTCTAATCAACCATATTGTAATCGACAGAAAGTAAGAGCGAAACAAACAACACGTTTTTCTTGCCACATGTGTTTTAAAAAACATTGAAATAATCCCGGTATCGTTTTAAAAAAACAGTAAAATACTCCCGGTATCGGTGTCCGTCTGAATGAGACGTTTTATTCAGAGGCTTAAATTTAGCACGGCCATGAAAGCTTGTCACCACTAAATATCGTAGGTGTACTGATTTACCAGAAAAGTTTCACAAATAGACGTTCTACTTTGACATAAAAGAAACCACAGGTATTTTAAAGTCGTTGAATTCCCTCAGCGCGCCTCTTTTGCAGTCTAGTAAATCCACGCGGCGCCGGTTCCGGTCGGAGCCTTTATCGTTTCTTTGCGTCTGGCTGTCTGGCTACCCAGCCGTGTACTGTGGGCTCGTCGGTCTGTACATTACATTCGCAAGACATGCATTGTGTACACCAACCAACAAAGGCTGCTGTGTGATAAGTAGTTTCAGAACGCAGCTTTGCTGGTCGTAGTCAGCGCCTTTTAGATAGATTTTAGGCCAAGATTACAGTTCTAACGTTTAAACTGTCGTCAGTAGTATTCATTTATACATAATTACAGAATAAACTCACGTGTTATGACGGAAAATGCCTCGCAGAGAGCTTTACGTACGCGGCCCGCAGTCAATCTGCGACCGCGTCGCGCGAACAGGCTCATGAATAAGGGCCCGAACGGGTTCGAAATTAGCCGTGCATTTTCCGACATAACACGTGAGTTTATCCGGTAATTATGTATATTTGATATGATTATTTTTTTACGTAAGTGGAGCACGTAAGTAACTTACATTTGTATCCGATTCGCGACTTAAAAGTCTGTTAACATTTCGTAAGTTACTCAAAAATATCTTTGAAAGAAAATTAAAAACTCATAAATGTGTTTTTGAATAGTCATAAAAAGTTACGGAATACTTCGATAACAATGAAATGGAGGCCCATAATATAATCCTAAGTATCCATTGACCATTCGGTCGATTAAGGACAGGCACCACTCAGTCTGCACTTACGCCCATGACGCTTGGCCTACGCCCTTGGCAGCTGGCGCATTTGTATCAGAATATACTAAAATAATATAGGTGCATTGAACTCCACATATCTACATCATCTAAATCATCAAATAAATATTACAAATGCGAAAGTTTCAATGGATGGATGTCATGGATGGATGTTTGTTACGCAATCACGCCCCAACGCGGGCTTAACGGATCTGGATGAAATTTGGCACAGAGAAAAAATAACTAAAAAAGTAAAAAGCAGAGATGTTTTGTTACCGTCGTTGCTATGGCTCTGTAGTGTTTGCTATCTAAACGATATCGTTGTACATACGCCGTCGGATGTATCGGCAGTCGGCACCGCCCAGTCTGCGGCTGTGTCCGTAACCTTGGCGCCGGCTGCCGACCGCGTAGCCATTATAATACAACTACAGCTGTTCTTCTTAATTACTTTATACAGAAGGCGGTTAACTGGATGCTAATAGAGCTGATCTTATGATGAAGATTAGGGTAAGATCCGAATTCCGATCACGAAAAATCCGTTATACCACAGAATCTGAAATGTGAAACTGTGACTCACGTAAATTTTATTATTAAAACCTTACTTATAGTAATTAATGTGTAAGCGTATCTATCTGCCTACTTGTCTACTCTTTTTATGGTACAATTGCTTACTGCTTAATTGATTTGACGAAATTTTGTTCAGATAAAGCTTGCATCTCGGAAAAGGGCAAAGGTTGGCAAAGACTACTAATACGTAGATAAAACCATGAGTTCGTAGGGGATTTAAAAAAAAATAACACACGGGGATCGATCTCGGGGCCTCCGCACGTTAAGACAACTGCGCTCAACACTGCGCCACGGAGGTCGTCAAATCAATTATAATATCATTAATTAATTAGGTGATAATTCTTGATGAAAACTTTGATCATTCAATAAAATCCTTGATTATTTCATGAAATGGTCAATTCTTTTATATGATTTTTCTAATATTTCGAACTCTAACGTATCTAAACCGGAAATGCTGACAATAAAGGTTTCCGAACATTAGCGGTAAGTGGTAACATATGTAGGTATTTATAAATAACAGATAAAGTATACCTACCTATCTAAAAATAGCTCTACCAAAATAATTTATATTTTGGTAAGCAGATAACCATGTACCTACCAGCCAGTAGCTTGCGCCCTGTAGTAATGAATTTTAATTGAGTTGAAAGAATAAAATTGGATACTTTATCCTGTTACAGCAATCCCAAATGATTCTGCGGTCTCTTAAGATAAAGAAAAAGAGATTCACTGCATTATAAATTTTACTCCGTCCTTACAGAGTTCAAATTGTAATGAATGATGCAATCTTTGTAATTTGCGTAGCAGCAATGTCTCGCCTTGAACTTGAGCGGGCGTTCACTCTTTGCGACAATGTGCCAAATGTTTTAAGGATTTATACACACAGGACGCGTGACGGCAGCGCAACGAGATGACAACGTCTCCAACATTGAGATTAACAAGATAACAACTCAAAACAGTTATCATATTATGATAAAGTGTGAATGTTAACACTTCGGAGCGCGCGAAAAGCCCCATCACACCAGTTTGACATGCACATCGTCGCAGATGCAATTAACGCAGCGTTCTTTATACAGATGTATGAAAAATCGTACCTATACGCGTACGTGCGTTTTCATCGTAACGTCCTGCCATGAAGTTGATGTCGCGCTTTGTCTGTCCATACCTTGGCAAATGAGATTTTGATAATAATCAAATATCTTTAGCTACCAGTACATGCATCTAATACCAGTTTTATTGCTTTTATATTTTCGTTCAATGCTTTTGAGACAGGTTAATCATGCGTCGAAAATATCTTGTTGTGAATCGATTTTGTACCGACCTAGTGCCTACCTAATTTAATAATGTTCTAAAAGTATATAATTACAATAAATATCTTATCTTGTAACACTGGGTGGATCCATAATACTTCAACTCCATTAGAATCTACAGGCCAGCTCCACCAGTAGTTCTAATGGTACTCTGGATTTTCATGTGATAATTTCATTTCATTTCCACTACCTACTGTTGTCAATAGAGCAAGATGTAGCAAAACAATATCCATTTGTATCTTCTAAGACAGTTTCGTATTTAAGTTGGGTTTCCACTGCAGAAGGTCCTTCCAAAGGTCGACTGGGAGTTAAGGCTCTCTTACGTCCGCCGATATACTCGTACATAGCAGCAGCATTTTTTTAACTTTACTGCACAACCAGAACTAGCAGCTAGTTCTGGTTGTGCAGTAAAGTTAAAAAAAAAAGCGGGAATTCACTATTCACGGACTCTGTGTAGACAAAACAGGTTTACACTTCCGCTAGCAAAGAGTTTTAATAGTTGCCTCATTTCGACACTTTTTTCTTCCTCGCGTAGTCCTTTCCGCTAGCTCTTTGTTGGTGGAAGTGCCACTTAAACGGAATCCGTACGGAGCTCGCTTCGCTCACGGTGGTAACCCCGATTTAGAACATAAAATAAATACGTTTTATTAAATCTGTACTAGCTAATGCCCGCGACTTCGTCCGCGTGGATTGAGGTTTTTCGGTTCCCACGGGAACTCTTTAATTTTTCGGGATAAAATGTAGTGTATGTGTTATTCCAGACTAAAATCTATCTCTGTGCCATATTCCATCAAGATCCGTTCAGCCGTTGGGGCGTGATTGAGTTAGAAACATCCATCCAAATTTTCGCATTTATAATGAAATATTAGTATTGATAACAACTGTTTGGTGATGGAGTTAGTGCAGTCGGTTAAAAATAAGACCAAAACAAAGTAGCAAAGTACCTAGTTTTCATAGCGGGACCTATACAAACCGTTGTTTTCAAATCGTTACGTGTTCTGAGAAGAATCACTTGCCTCTCCACGCTGATTACTCTTGGAAGTGCTCCAAAATTTGCGAATAAATAACGCTCGGCCACCCAACCCTCCGGAAAACGCGATTTCAACGCTTTTAGGTACATAATTTCTTTCCTCGTCAAAAGTCGTTGCTTTTTTATTAGCAAAAAAATAACAATGGATATTTGCTGAATCTTTAAGGTTTTACAATAATTGATTCCACAAAGTTACTTTATCGCTTACCAAATCGGAACGTTAGATAGTTGATACTCATTACTTTATAGATACTTCTACTTCTATTATCTAACCAATTAATTTTTTTAATATTCTTTTTTTGAACTTCTAATAAAATTATACTTTTGTAACTCTATTTTTTTTTAATAGTTTTCTTCTCATGGTCAGAGCTAAATAAAGTTACCTTACCACTGTCATAATTACATAAATTATGTACCTATTTGTAATAAACTAGGTTTTAAAACTTCAATAAAGTAGTTCTTCACGATTGAATGCAGGCACCTAAATACTCGTAAGAGAGCAGAATTTTTCATTTGCAAATTGCGTATTTGATTTCATGAAAAAGGCGTTAAATCAAATACGCGAAGATTTAAGGCTTATAACCTGAAGTTATCCTGAAGGCTCTTAATGATTGAGTGTTATTTTCTAAATAAAAGATTAAGTGGGTTGACCCTCGTCAGTACCACCTGTCGCGGGTCTATACGACCCACTCGCTGTACTTACGCGAATCTTTGTCGTTATTATACCCTACTTATTAAAGTACCTATACGGTATTTTCTACCCTTTTAGCTTTCTTGGCAGAAGGCTAAAGCGGAGTCTTTTAGAAATTATATGTACGAGCATAAAAGAGTCATGTAAAACGACGCTTTTATTTTTTAAGTGGATACAGTATTTTTCATTTGTAACTGTCATGGTTGTATAAAGCACTTTAATTCACAAAGTGCTTTAAGCTGGGATTTTTTCTAATCTGAATTTTGTATG
The DNA here is from genome assembly GCA_923060345.2 of Erebia aethiops. Taxonomy (NCBI): domain Eukaryota; kingdom Metazoa; phylum Arthropoda; class Insecta; order Lepidoptera; family Nymphalidae; genus Erebia; species Erebia aethiops. The sequence goes on along the minus strand of OV281084.1, from coordinate 24,729,035 downwards.
ATTAACTATGGGTAGCTAAAACCGACATAATAAACTTTAAAGCCGGGAAATATTAAGTTTCAATAGGATGAATTTTCACTTGATGTCCTATAATCACTGTTGTCGGCCACAGATTTTACGAATCCGGATAATAGACATTTTGTTATTCGAGACGATTAAATACCACAAAATATTTGAACAGGGTACAATTACTATTTAGGTAAATATTTTTATGGTTTCTCTCCTTTAATTAAGTATTAATATACTTTGTTAATACAAAGATCTAATATCTTTGTAATATGAAATCTTATTATCGAAGATATTCTTTTGCAGCGTTAAGCTCGGACCAACTCCTTCCTAACGAGATTAAACAGGTCCAATATTTTTACACCGTAGCGTAACATTTTTCGTTCAGGTAACGTTCAGTTCGAATTTGATGATTTTTATGTGATTATCTTTGTCCTCAGGTTCAGTATGTGGAGGCCAGTGCTGCGGGCGAGGCAGAGAAACACAGCTAAGGAATGCTCTCCGAAGAAGAGCAGAGCAGCGCGTTGGGAATGCATTGAGGCCCATTACTGAGCTATTGCTAGCCACAAAAAGAACGTTGCAAGGTAAATTAAGTTTATTATAACATCTTATCTTAGCCTATCTTATATTAACTATATTTAATATTAACAAATACTTGATCCTCCCATCTGGACATAGGGCAGACACTATTCTTTCTCTAAACTGTTAGCCGAACGCCTTTTATTTAGCTCACTGTCTAACCGAAAATAGCCAGATAATAGATATTTTTGCCTTACCTAGAAAAGTACGCCGCCATTTCGGCTTTAGTCTGGCCCTGCCATAAATAGATAGATAGATGGCTAAAAATTGTAAAACCCAATAATAGTAGTCAGTTTAAATTAAGTAACCGCGTACACGATTCGGTGTGAGTGGCTCCGTAACATGATATTGTCTAAGGTGTGCCTACGTTGTTCTATTTTCATAGATAGGTAGATGCAAACACCTACTCAGTCTATGAGTACGGGGTAGGAACTAGGAACCTCTTTTCTTCAGTACCTCATGAAATCAAAGCTACCAAAGGGAATACAAACATTTGGCAAGCTACGGAATTTTCTGCTTTTTCGCCCCATTTTCGCAGTAATTAAGCGGGTTCGTGTATCCACCCGTCTTATTTAAAAAACCTATCGGGGTTGTGTCTAGGCAATTAGTGCTCAATAGTCTTTAATCAACGCTCGGAAAATCTCTTTGGTTTACTACAGTTGGAAGTTTACTATGGATCCGAGATATTCAATAATTTAATTATAGATCAATATATGCGACAACGCGTATCAGTCGATTGCGATTGTTAAGCAACTTGACCCAAGGCGGTAACTGGATGGGTGACCGGACTTCGAAGTCCGAATTTAGGGTTTTCGATTCCTTCATGCCTCGGAGAGCAGGTTAAGCCGTTGGTCCCGGTTATTTTCACTTTCATCCGATAATAATCGTTACAAAAACCTATACTCTTACTCGATTCGTATGCGGGAGGACGTGAGAAGTTGAGAACCCACCGCATTATTATCCCAAGAAAACTCCTACCATTATGTGATTAATGGAAAGGGGTCACGGCCCTCAGCAATGAGGAATACGACGCAGAGAGAGAGAGAGAGAGATCTATATTATACATGCGAAAGTGTGACTACTTATATTGCAATCTTTTCATTCTCAGTTCTCACCAGACTAGGATACTTTTTATCCCATCATTTAGTAAAATATAGAACTAAAGAAACAATAGATACAACCACTTTTAAATCAGTAGTAAGTTTAAGTAAAATTATCGAACAGATTTAAGCATTATACGTAAAGCTTTATCAACTTCGCATAGGTTTTCGTAGACCTTTATTCACTGTTTACCAACTAAAATTAACTGAGTATAGGTATATCTACCTAATATTCGTAACTATATTCTATCATTTAGTTTACAAAGCTTACATAGTCACCGGGATCATAATTTAATCATAACGTTTCATATATAAACGTTACATTGTTTGCGTCGTGTTAGGAACTTTGAGCCGCGTTAACCAAAGAGTTTTAGGCTTTAGCGAAACATTATCAATATGTAGCGATATTAATTTCGATGCTGCACAGAACGACAGATAATGGATAGGTTCATTCAGCTAGCAATATACCACAATTTAGTCTATATTGCATGAGGCAAAATTACATGCATTGGCGTTTAACATATTGTGTGCCTATAGGTACGTATATGGGTATTGTGTTACGTAGATACTTATTGTAATAAAGCCGTACTCCAATCAACAAGGCGGAGGATTTTGGAGGAATAGTGCCTTATATTGAACACGAGTTTGAAAAGAGAGTTTGACGACCTCCTTGGCGCAGTGTTGAGCGCTATCGATCCCCGGTCAGTTTGGGATTTTTTAATTTCTGAATTTTCTTCGGTCTGGCCTGGTGGAAGGCTTCGACCGTGGCTAGTTAACACCCTACCGGCAAAGACGTGCCGCCAAGCGATTTAACATTCGGGTACGATGCCGTGTAGAAACCGATTAGGGCTAACAGGTTAGCCCGCTACTATATTAGACTTCATCATCACTTACCATCAGATCATCGCAGTCAATGGCTGACTTGTAGTTGTTAAAAAAAGTTTTCTCCGTGGCACATTTCGAGGCAGTAAGTACTGTCTTCTTTTGAACAGTGAACACGCAAACGGAAATACGCGCGCTGGCAGCTTCGTGAGAACATGGCTTGTCAAGAATCTGTCTAGGTCGGAGGTTGAGCTTTGGTCTTGGTCGAGGTTTATGTGTATGACTACACTCCGATCAACGATGGGGAAACCTCACGAGTCACGATGCTATATTTCGGCAACATTACCTGCAAAGGTCGAAGGATGTTCTTTTGCCTCAGCCGAGATTTATGTGTATGGAAATACTGCGACCAACAAGCGGAAGCCTCGCAGGGTTTTGCTAAGTCTGGCTACATGGAAAAATTCACGTCGATCCGTTGCTCTGTCGCGGCGTGATTGAAAGACAAATAAACACACTTTCGCATTTATAATACTAGTATGATAATGTGATATGATCACTTATTCATAATAATGATGTGGTGCAGACAGAAAGAAGCGTCATCATATTATCATGTCTGTGATGAAAAGGTACCTAGAATACCTAGGTAGGTACTTAGTTTATCCAAGGCTGCCCGCTGCAGCCAATATTTATACGTTGAAAAATACCTATACCGCTAAAACAAAAAAGTGGGATGCTGAAATAATGGAAGTGAATAAATGCAGCGCGGGAAATATAAAATCGATAACGCTTTGCGGCTTAAATAAAACCGATATAAAGCAAACATTTCGGCACAAGTGCGGTTGGGTTACGAAGAACAAAGACCGTTTAAAATCAACTGAAACCATTTGTTGAGTGATAAATGATAATAATGAAATGGAATGATATTATAAAATCGCCGAAAATACACAATACGAATGCAGTCCCACGGTGAAATGCACAGTGAGTTGCTTATATACTTGTAGTCGATACCTTATTAAAAGAGCAAATAAATACTGACAAAAATCTTAAACTAGATGGTGCCCGCAACTTCGTCTGCGTGAATTAGGTTTTTTCATTCCCGCTTCAACTCCCGGGAACTCTTCAATTTTCCGGGATAAAAAGTATGTCCTTCCCCGGGATACATCCAAACCCAGTACTAAATTTCATTTCAATCGGTTAAACAGACAGACGGACAGACAGACCGATACACTGTCGCATTCAAAACATTAGTATATGGATTTTATGTGAAATTAAATATATCCAAAGAGCTTCTAATACTACTTCTTTCTAGAGATACTTCTGTAAGTTATTTACTTTCTCTTAGCTACTGTACATGATGCAGATTTTATTACAAAACTAAACAAAGGATGTACCTTTCATCCCGTGTATTACGTTGTAGGTTTTTCTTTTTTTTAGGTATTTATGTATAGGTAAGCGCTTGACTGCAATCAGACTTGCTTGCAAGTGGTGATGTAGCCTAAGGTGGAGCAATAGGGATGATGACACCTCAATCAAATCAGCAACTCTTTATCAAACTTAAAAACACACTTCTAGTATGGAAGTTGTATGAAATTCACAGTTGTGACGTCATCAAATTTCAACGCACTTTTTTTCTTTATTCTATATTTGAAAATGGTTATCAAACTTAAAACTGACCGAGGATGTGAATTTTAGGTCTTTTGGAAGACCCTCTCCTGATAATCTGTTAGAAATAATTTATTTTTGCGGCTCGGCTGCGCAAAGGGATGTATTTACGGGTGCAACTATTACGTGATTTGTGGATAAGTTTACGTTGTTCCTCTTTTTATTACCCATAGACTTAATAAAAGTAGGTACCTATGTTATATTTGCTACAAATTCTCGGCTCATATAGGTACAGGGGTACCGTTTTGATTGTCCGGGATAAATGTTGGCTACGGGACTTTTTTAGAATTTTCAACTAGGTATACCCGTCCGATCACCGTCCGATCATGGCTCATTTATTTATTGATGCTTCGTTGTTTGATTTTTTTGCCTATTAAAAATTTGGCATTCCGAACCAGTCACTCAACGAACAAAGCAAATGTCAAAGTCTACTTGAATAAAAAAGATTTGAGTTTGAGTTTAACAATACTAGATGATACCCGCGACTTCGTCCGCGTGCATTTAGAAGGTTTTGAAAGATTGTTTTTAACGTCCTAGAAAGACTTTGATTTTCCGGATTAGCTACTACGACATAGTATACAACCTTCTTTGTAATGGTCAATATCGATGGAAAGATAGGCCATGAACGCGCCGACAGACATATAAGTACTTACACACAAACATTCTCATTTTATAATATCAGAATTGAACTAGGTAGGTATATGGATTTATTTCAAGTGTAAAACAAATATTATTCAACTTATATTCATAAAATCTTCATTTCAAGGTATCACGTGCAAGAATTCTACATAAAATGGAATCGGTTCCGCATAAATGAAATTTATTGCCCTCTTATTGAATTTTGGAACACAAGAACGTAGCCTAGCTGGTATTAGCAGTAAGTAGTCTAACTTTGCGTTCTAACAAAAGAAGCAATACACATAAAAATATTCTGTTTTAGAAAAAAACAATCAGGACACAGTTAAAAAAAGCACCTACCAGAGAGTTTTTTTAATCCACTACAAGTTAACCCTTGAATGCGACTGCGACTTGATGGTAAGTGATGATGCAGTCAAGATGGCAACGCTGTTAGGGGCATGGCAGTTATATTAAACCCATACCCCTTCGGTTTCTACACGTCATCGCCTCGAAGCCTCTAATCGACGAAGAATCACGTCGAAGCCTCCCACCAGGCCAGACCAGGGAAAATTCAGAAATTATAAATTCCCAAATTGACTCTGCCGGGGATCGAACCCGGGACCTCCGCACGTTAAGACAACAGCGCTCAACACTGCGCCACGGAGGTCGTCACAATAGAAGATCTAACAAAATTGAGAACATTTTGACTATGCAGGCAGTGTACTCAATCCATTAGCTAGAACAGGTACTAAAATTCTACATCAATGGCCAGAATCAATCTTTTGCGCTATCAATATTCACTATGGTAGGTGTACCTAATGATATAGGTATGCTAACCTAAAATCAGTAACTGCTGCAAGAATTAGTTACACTGTACTGAACGTCTACTTCATACAACAAATCAGTTTTATTTGCAGAATCTTTACACCTATTCCATAAAATTTAATGACCAAAGCTTTTAACTCAGAAACGGCTTAGTTTAGCGCTGTTAAGACATCAAATGCTACTGCCATTGTATTCTCTGGTGTTTTACAGGCACTTTTGATGGGTAAGATTAACTCTGTAAATAGTAAATACAATTAAGATGGACAACGTCGTAAAATGCGGTTCCCATTATAAATGTGTTTCGCTAACCAATTGGGTATTTGACAACTAGTCAAATCAGCAACTTTTTTTCACGTGCTTAGTATGAAATTTTGAACGGTGACGACATCAAAGTTCGACGCACTTTTTTACTTTAATCGATAGTTTAAAATGGTTATTCAACACAAAACTAGCAGGGACGTGGTTATTACGACTTTTGAGGAAACATTTTTTTAAATAAACACTAAAATTAATTTATTTCACTATAAATCAGATACCCAATTAAGAGACTTTATGAAGTCTCCGCAATCAAATAAATAATGATAGTAACGTGTTGCCAGATGATATTCGCGTTTAGATATGCTTAGCCTTTCAGTAACAATTTAGAGATTTCATAACAAGTTAGCTTTTCTTTTGATTTCCTTTAATTTGTATGAGGTTTTATTTCAACAAGGAAATAATTGTTCTGGCTATCTTTTGTAAAATCTCTTGCTTTTGCTTTCGCTTCCATATTTTCCGAAAGTGCGGAATTCTCCAAAGGTCTGGCCACACTTGCGATGCGCGGAGCGGTGCGGCACGTAGCGGTAAATATTATTTGTATAAGTTTGTACGGGGAGTAGCATCGCGCAGTTGATCTCCGTGCCGCGTCGCTCCGTGAGCCTAGCACTATCATACAAAGAATACTTGCCGCTGCGTTCCGCGGCGCGCTGCGCTGTAATGGGGCTAGACCTTAGAGTCACCAATCGGCGTCGGCCTCTGTTGAATATAACCGTTCGGGTTCAGACATTCTGTCAGAGAAGCTTTGAAAGGTTTTCCTACCTACTTTTTTCTAGATAATCCTTAGCACAAATCTCTAATATTTCAAGCCTATTTTGGGCTTACACCTAATTCATTCCGTGTCACAAGTGTTTTACAGGTGTAAGCATAATTCCAGAAGTGGGTGAATAATTAGAATTACTTTTAAAATATGTTTGTACTCTCTTCAAAACTCACAACTTGCAGCGGTTTCACGAGATATTCAATGCAAACAGTTAATTATAAGAACTTGGTAAAATAAAGAAAACACTCACCCGATCCCGGCCACGACTGCCTTTCAATCGTCAAAATATTCGTATTTATGCGAATTATACCAATATGGCGTATCCCCGCCAACAAACTGACCGAGTGAATTACATCGAATGAGTCAAATATCAACTTAATTAAACCTTCGTCAATAAACAAATACACAATCTTTTATATTTTCTAAAAATTCAATTCAATTTTAAACACAAAGCTGACACAGGTAAGACCAGAAAGGTACTATTAAGTATTCTGTGGTAATGCTACGAAAACGCTTTTCCCTGTCTAACAAAAGCTAGCTATTAAACAGCTTGTTTAAGGGTAGCTACTAATTAGTACCTTATATGTTTTCATGGGGCATGTAGTGTGGACAGATGTGACAAGCCCTGAGTTTAACCCTATCGCCTGTGGCAAGCCCAAGTGCAATGACCTCGATAATGAGCAGGTTAAAACAATGGGAACTCACCCTCGGCTCCACTAAAAGGAAGTGGGGGTCCTTTTGAATACTCACGCTTTATTTTAACAAACGATAAATAAGCTCGATACTTGATTGTTTTGTTGATGGAGTGCGCCAAAAGTATTGATTGGTCACGAGGTGTATATTCGGTATGAAGTAATGTTTTTTTATATATAAAAGCCAGCTGAGGTCGTTTGTCTGATACAAAGCTGACTAGTTCTAGTTTTTTAGCTTCCATAAATAATACCATGTGGTTTCGATTCCCTCATGGTCCCTTGGAGCAATTTCATAATTGTTACCTATACTGTTCCTAAATGAACTGTTTGCCTGGTGGGAGGCTTCGGCCGTGACTAGTTACCACCCTACCAGTAAAGACGTGCCGCCAAGCGATTAAGCGTTCCAGTACGATGCCGTGTAGAATCCGAATAGGGGTATGGGTTTAATATAACTGCCATGCCCCTAACAAGTTAGACCGCTGCCATCTTAAACTGCATCATCACTTACCATCAGATTCAGGTGAGACTAGGGCTAACTTGTAGTGGATAAAAATGACCTTTAAATCATTACATCAGCTTTGAAATTGATGTAGGTACAATGTAATAATGTAAGAAGCGTTGAATATTCAATAGCCCGTAGAAATCTCTTTAAAAACATTATCTATACTAGATGGTGACCGCGACTCTTGCCGCGTGGATTCAGATATTTGGATGGATATCGATGCATATTTAAAATGAATCAAAATAAATATCTTTTTAAAATATATTATGTACCTAATATAATTATGTAAACCCATTTTTAATGGCTTTGAATAAATCACGATAGTATTTTAAATAATATTTTGTTTCGTCTGAGTGTCTCTTACTTCCATTTATTTTGCGAGCTAAATCATAAAAACCACTCTGTGAGTGTTCATCAAAAAGTTGTAAGTCAATTTAGACTCGCTTCTACGTTTTTGCTCGAACAATTTCTGTTATTTGCTGTCCTAAATGCCTCGGAGTCGTGAATACATTTTCATTTTATCTCAATTAGCCGCGGAGTTCTGAAATAACGTCAATATTTATAATTAGCTGCTAGCCACTGCTTCGCTCGGATTAAATTTTTGGTATTTTTGAAAATGCCTTTTTTATAAATTAAGATCAAAATAAAAATTGTTACAGTTTTGGTGGGGTAAAATTTGCTTGCAGGCGTTGTAAATAGAGTTCCCAAAAAGCCTGAAACACGCGTTCTTTCATTTTCAACCGAAAGCCCAAATACAACTCGAACATGAATAGTTACAACTCGGAAAATGACGCAGGTACTTTCATACCAACCTAAATTCCTTTTTGACCCCCCTAGGGATGGAATTTCAAAAATCATTTCTTCTGCTCGAATATTCTGCTAAACCTATTCGACGAGCTCATAAAAAGTTAAGGTCTATTAATATCTCATCGTTAACATAGATAGGTATGGAAGCTTAGCTGAACATTATAGCCAATGTAATTGCATCTTCTATGAGCCTATAATTAAAATTGAGGGGAGTTGTAGTTGTAGAATGGCGAATTTTCCAATTGTACGTACCTACAAGCATTTTGCCTGGTGGGTGGCTACAGGCAAAGACGTACCGCCAAGCGCTTTAGCGTTCCGGTACGATGCCGTGTAGAAACCGATAGTATGGGTTTTATATTATAACTGCCGTACCCATAACAAGTTAGCCTGCTACCATCTTAGACTGCATCATCACTTACCATCAGGTGAGATCGCAGTCAAGGGCTAACTTGTAGTGGAATAAAAAAGAAGCAAAAGGAACCTAAAGTTTATATTCCAAGCGCTTAACATAGACACCTACATAAAAGCTCGATAAAGGGCGTCTGGAGGACTGTACCTACGGCTGAAAGACGAACGGCAGTCGGCACTCGTAATTTATCGAATCACTTTAAAAAAATGTCAAGGTTCTATTTTTAGGGATTTTGCCAACAGAGGGCGATCACGCGATTCACGTTCTTGTAAGCTTTAAACTGCTGTTATCATACATTGAATACTCAAATATTATTTTTTATATGGGAGTTACAGGTGTCCTAAATGATACGTCTTATTAATTGGACCTCTACGGTTCGGACCACACTTTCTACTGAGAAGAACCCAAAATATAACAATATTCAAAAACATACACGTCAAGTATGCTTGTAATCCATATTCCACATCGATAATATATGTAGGTACTAGATGGGCCCTTTCATAGAAAAAAGTTGGGCGTCCGACTTGTAGGGCGTGCTCCTCACCTGTATAAGCCTGTCCTTGTCCCCGCCATAGCGCTGTCCCGCTTTTCAGACTAGGTGGTGTTAGTAAATTAGGTTCACATTCTTTGTTTGTCAGGGCCCGTCTATGTAAATTGAGGTCGTTAATATTCCATACTAATATTAGTAGGTAAGTAATATAGATATAGATGAATCCTGCAATTTCGTCCGTGTGGATCGGTTTTTAAAAATCCTTTTTGATCTTTCGGGATGAAAACTGAATTAATACGTCCATCCCCGGCTACAAAGGCGAACTTGGTCGAGATTATTCGCGTACTGATTCGCGTATTGATTTCACGCCAATCCACTATCCAGTTTAGCGATTTTTAATCACATAAAATGGTAAGTGATGAAGCAGTCTAAAATGGTAGCGGGCTAACCTGTTAGGGGTATGGCAGTTATATTAAACCCATAGGTATCTGTAAACAGTTCCTACATGGCATCTTACCGGAACGCTGAATCGAAGTCTGAGATCTGAGTCTCTTTTTTTTGTAGTAAATTACCTTGTTTTTTTCTGAATAAAGATTAAAATGGGCCTGACATGTACATAAGTATAAAAGCCCCTATACAAATAAATAAATAAAAACCGAATTATCAGCAATGCATCATGTATTTACACCTAAACAGTTTTCTGTTTAGGTGTACAAGTGTACATCTACAAGTGTACATGTTGTAATTGTTTGTTCTGTTCATATTATCGTCTGTGTAAATAGCTCTCTGGAGACATCTCCTTGGTATTTGATCGCACAACACCTGGTTCAGGTTGTCCTGGCGTTACGTTGTGTTATCTCTTCGGAATGAAGGCGAGGGATCAACGCCTCCTCACATTCCTGCGTTGTGATATAAACTCATTCTAAACATTGAAACCATAAATTCTCAAACTTTTCACACCCATATAGGTGCGGCCGACGCGCACATTTTAAAACATAGATTTACAATCGTCCTTTATAGCAATACCTATTCTATGCTATAAATAACTCTAGCGTAGCTATAGAGCCATTTTGAAACGCAATTTTTGACATTTTACACAAGTACCTAAGCGCGCCCAATCTCATTTTTGTATACCTACTTAAATATAGGTTTTCATTTCTGTACCACACATGACTGTATAGGTAAGCTCCATGTAAAAATAAATATCCCAGTTGTGGATATTAGCATTAACCTATAGGCAAAGGAGTGTACTTCAAGCATATAAGCTCGAAGGAACTAAAGAACTAACTAAGTAACTATAGTTACTTTTCAGACCCTTTGTCTGCTATTCGATTACCCTTACCTTCCTAGACTAACCTAATCAGTTTATCAGATTATCTAGGAATAAATGTCAAGCAACTGATTTTCGAAGATTATAAATTATGACACAGCTTTCATAGGCATAGAAACTTTGAGAAGCACAGACTAACACTTAATGGAGTAAGCCCCAGCCCACCGGCGAATAGAAAACACACTACTTAACCCCCTCAGTTATTCTATTTAATTAAATATCCTTGTGTTATCGTTCGCTACAACATAAAGCAAATTAAGAGTGCGTGAAGGTAGTGGATTTTTGAGAACGTTTACACAAGGGCTTGAAAGCCTTTGATGTCTAAGCCTGAGCCGAGCTCTTTGAAAGAGTATATTCACGCTGCCTATTCGCAAATGATATGAGTTTGTATACGATCTAACTTTTATGTGAGGGCTTTATATCCATACCCATACTAATATTATAAATGCGAAAATGTGTCTGTCTATCTCTCTTTCTGGCTGTATTTCGGTGCTACACCTGTTGTGTACAGTCTTATTATGAAAATTTATTTTATTTTATTTTAATCTAATTTAATTTCTCTTTTTGTATTATTTGAGTTTTTACCTTAATAAAGAACTATTATTATTATCTGTATAAATTTAGCTCTCACGCCCGCATACAAAATAAATACATATATGACCAAAAGATTTATAATAAACTTACGTAAATAAATGTAAATTAATAAACTTATAATACATACACAAATACACAAATAAATAGTTGTAGCGGGCGGAGGATTACACCCCGGCAGGGGAGACCAGACGGCCGGGGGTCAGGGGGACAGGTTGAGAAACCGGCGGACTATCCTAGCCGAGTCTAGCAGCACCGCTTTCTGCATCCTGGCTGCAAGCGAACTGCCACGGAATCCCAGTCGCCTCAGATGGTGAGCGAGGCTGACTGGGATTAACCCATTCGCAGATATAACGATTGGGATGGTTTCAGTGGACTCCACATGCCACATGGCGGAAACCTCGTGAGCCAGATCGAGATACTTACGTTTTTTCTCTGTCTCAGCTCTCACAAGGTTCTCGTCATATGGAATGGTGATGTCCACCAAAAACACCCGCGACTGTGCCCGGTCCAACAGCACGATGTCAGGCTTATTCGCAAGAATAGTCCTGTCCGTGATGATGGACCGGTCCCAATAGAGCCGGACTCCGTCACGCTCGAGTACAGGCACCGGTGTGTACTTGTAGTACGGCAGCCTCTCATCCAGGAGACCGTACTTCAGAGCAAGCTCCTGGTGAAGGATTTTGGCCGCTTGGTTGTGTCTGTGCAGATACTCAGTGTTAGCAAGCGCCGAACATCCCGAAAGCACATGTCTGAGTGACTCACCGGGATGGCGACAGGCTCGACAAATGTCGTGAGTGCCATCCTTCAGAATGTACTTTCGGTAGTTCCGCGTCTTAACTACCTGATCCTGTATCGCACAGACAAAACCTTCGGTTTCCCCAAAGAGGTCACCGAAGCGCAGCCATTGCACGGACGCTTTTTTATCGATGTGTGGCTCATTAAGAGCTTTAAGCGTCCGTGCAACTCCTTCTCCTTCCATACGGTCTCCCGGTCAGAGGTGCTAAGTTTTAACTATTATTATTAACAGTCTATCTTTTCAACCGATATTGATGAAATTTGGTTATATTCCGGGGCCGGATAGATGCTATTTTATTCCGGAACATTAAGGAGTTCTCGCAGGAGTTTAAAAAACTTGTTTTTTTGTTGTTCACAGAACACCTAACAGCGTTGTCATACCAATCACAAAACAAAACAGCAATATTCTTCACACAGCTGTACAAAAGTCATGCGATACGTGCGCAGGCGCCGCTCGCTGCGCTCTACGACGACATTCGAATACTTCTTAAGTCGAACTCGGACGAGGACAGTGGAGAAGACCTCGGTACTCCGTCGCCAAAGGACTTGACTATAAGTTCTAACAAGTTCTTTCGGGAGGTGTTCCCGGTGGCGTACCAAAACGTGCTGAAGTTAGACTTGAAGCAGTTCACGCCTGAGTATGAAGCGTGCTTAAAGGACGCGTATGACGCTGTCCAGCCGTTTGGGGACGTCCCCCAACAGGTAAGCTTCTTTGAATATTATTTTAATTTGTTAGTTGTAAAACATGCAATAGATTGCCCATGAGATGGACATTTCACATATTATGACGGAATTCATAAAATGGAAATCCTATTTACACGTATGAGTGTGCAAATCTGAGAGTAGTGCAGACATAATTATTATTGTAATTTTTCAAGCGAGTCCCAAACAAGGTGACGGCCACGAGTCACGACAACCAGTCTTCCAAGACTAACAAAATATTTCCAAAAATTATCGTTTAGCGAAAGCAAAAATCCATAGGTACCTACTTATTGCTTTTTGCTTTCTATATATACGGGATTTATAAATTTTCTTTTATAAGCAATGTTGAATCAGCTTAAATACGACCACGAAATCAATTACCCAATTCTACCTCTTTGAGTGAACGACAATGCAGATCGTGGAGAGAGAGTACAGCAGTGCGATTGCGTAACTTCTGCATCAATCATTAAAGGACTGCATCAATCCCAAAACATGGTTTTGGCTTCGCGTATCATTGAGACTGTCCGTAAAGGATCGTTGAGGACAAAAAAACGTTTTGACATTGATGCAGTAACTATCGATTAAAATAATGGCTGGCTGAAAATTGGTGTCACGTAAGACTTTTGAAGCAAGTATTTGTATTATATTTATTAAAAAGCAAAACCTATTAATAAACAGAAAATCACTAGATACCACAGACTGGGGGATGCCCCGTCGCTCACGTCCGCAGGAATTACCTTTTACCTCCCTGCACGTGTCCCCCGGGTGGTGCTAAGCGAGCGACGAACCAGGAGGCGTATTAAATGCCATACGATTTAAAAAAAAACTAGATACCACAGACTCTAAAATATTACTTGGTTAGATAGGTAACGCAGTTAAATTTGGAGGACTGCTGTGGCGATTTAAATTGCTAGGTTACCATAGATATTAAAATTAGTCGGTTTATAAGTAGATCTGCACCACCAAAATGTCGATATTCAGCGTTCGTGACTAGTAATCTGTGGTTTGCGACCCATTGCAACATTCCTGAAAAAGCTTACGCGAAGCTGTTTATGAGGACTGTAACAAATACTATCCTTAAGGATATTTTTAAATGTGATATTCCGACAAAAGATACGCGGTAGCACTGCAGGAGTACTTGGAATATTTATACCTCAATGTACAGGCCCACAACCAGATCCGTTACTACCTTCTATTAAGCTAAATTATTTTCTTCCAGCTCGGCGTCTCACTGTCACAGTCTCTCGAAGCAGCACGGGCGTTACTGCAAGTGCTGGTGGTGGGAGCTGGCGCGCTCTCTACCACTGAGCGTGTACTCTCCTCCTCGAACGAGGAGTGTTCTACCAAGTTGCTGAGAATGGGCGGCTGTTCCCGCTGCAAAGGCTTCAACACGAGCCCTTGCAGGAACTACTGCTTAAATGTTGCGAGAGGGTAAGTTAATTGCAGACTCGTTGTCTTAGTGTGACTATTAGGAATTTGTGCCTTCGGCAGCGGGAGCAGACTCCTCCTATCTCACTCTAACCCACAGCGCTAGCCGTATTTCGGACAGACGCTTCCATATTATATTTATAATCAATAAAAGATTTTATTAATTAGTTAGACTCGTGTCTCTTCTTAGAATGATTTTTGGTCACAACCGTCAAAGTGGCCAAAAACAAGTGTAAGAAGATCGTATTAAAAAAAGCAAGTAAAAGTGGTAAAAGTGCGTACTAGCAGACTTCACACAACTTTGAGAATATTATGTAGAACTATTAGTACGGGACTAATAAACATTGACCCTAAAATAAAAAATGTAAAGCTGATTTTTGGCACAAGTGTTCCTTGGGGTCTGAGAAGTACCTCTTAAAAATTCCCCCTCTTAAAAATATTATTTTGTAGATAATTTAATGTAGATTATTTTCGCCATAGATAGTTTCTTTCAAGCACTAGTTTTAGCACTACACTACTACTATACACTATACTACTACGCTGCTACACTAGCACTTTCTTTTTATTCTGAAAAGAAACTCGTGTTTAGTACTGAGCCGGCCATGGTGATGATGTGCCGCTGTATTAGTATTTAGTAAGTTTTAGCTTTTTTTATATTAAGAGGAAACGGGACGGCATAACCGCCGTCCCGTTACCCTCATACAATCGTATTTATCTGTTTTCTCCGTGGATAATTACAATAGAGAAAATATTTTTGCACCATAAAATCCGTGTGTCTGGGCCAGTCCCTATTTTTCCAATAAATTAATAATTTAAGAACAAGGAACCTTCAAGTCAGTTTTCGCACCATCATCCGTTTATGAATATCGAAATGGTCCTAATGTGTTACGAAAGAATAACGTAGATAATTAAATTGGTATACAAATTTACTCGTCTTGCAATGTAAAGGCTACCTACTATACTAAGGGAAAACTGCTCGCTACCTGTTTGATTAGCTATACGTAAACACGTGAAGTTTGATAGTGTTGCTGTCGAGGTAAATATTTGAGCACTTTCGAGAATACTCGATATTGCAGAGTTTGTGTACAATGTAGGGCGTAGGCACTTGAATATGCAAACTCGTCAAGGCACGGTTACGTAGGTATTTCAGTTAGATAACAATTTATTTTCTACATTTATTAAAAAAAATACGAAGAAGAGGGAGACCAAAGAAAAGATGGATGGATTGTGTTAAAGAGGATATGCGTGTCATTCGATCCGTTAGCGTCCAACCGCCGACGAGTTCCATACAAATTTTTAGTTTCTGCACATAATTAGTTGTAACATCATTGGTTGCTACAATCGCATTTTTCTGTCATCCGCTGTATGTTCGGCAAGTCTTTTTAAATTAAAACATAATATACTTACCTGATAAGAAAAAACTTGAGTTTTCTTTACATTGTCATATATATTCCACTCTCCATAATGCAGCCCTTAAGATAAATAGTTCGTATAAAATATGTACCTACCTACTTACCCATGTTTCACGAAGTTAATACTTTATAGTAGTGTTCTAATAGGGTAACTTAGAAAACTTAGAATTGCTTTTAGCTTTTAATTATGTTCCTTGTTTAAGGATAAAAGTTTTTACACTAGCTAACGAAGGCAAATAAGTAATTTTTGCAGTGTAGGTACTAGGTACTTAGTTTATTTCTCGTATGAAACTTTTAAAATGTTTTTATACAAATACTTTTAAGTGAGTTGTTACTTGTTACCAAGGTAAGTACATTTTTGCACTTAGGTAGAGTAAATTTTATCTGTGCGACGAAACTACAAGTTAGTGCTAAAATTGCATCAAAGTATATTATAAAGAGTGTGAGAGTGCCTTAAGTGTGATCCCTAGGGCACAAAGAAATCGTGGGGCAAAGTGTTCCTTAGTGCGCCTCCTGTGAGGCTCAGACCTCGGCTTACGATGACGATGATTCAGGATAAGGTTGGGACGGATGGGAGGTCGGTTGGACTAGACCAGTCTGTACGCTCCAGAGGCCGTGGGTTGAACCCATGTCCGGATAACGTAAGAAACGTCGTCGTATATGCTGTGCTTGCCCGTGCTTGGTTTGGAAGCTGGGGTGAGTGAGCTGTGAACTGATATAAGTAACCTCTTCGGCAGGTGCATAGGCTCCCTGGTGGTGGAGCTGGACGCACCGTGGGCGGGCTACGTGGAGGGCGTGGAGAGGCTCGCGAGGCCGGATGCTGATGCGGCGCTGAGGGCTCTGGACTCCAAGGTGTCTTCTGCTATCATGCATGCGCTGGAGAACCATGTGATTTTGGAGAAAAAGGTCAGTCAAGTTCTTAACACTAAAGCCATAACACATATCAAATCAAATCAAATCAAATATTTTTTTATTCAAATAAACTTTTACAAGTACTTTTGAATCGTCAAGTGAATCTACCACTGGTTCGGAATGCCATTCCTACCGAGAAGAACCAGCAAGAAACTCGGTGGTTGCTCTTTTTAAATAATTCATTTACAATTACTATATCAATGTGTACATAAGTAACCGCTGTCCCCAGCATTGCTGGAGCGATCAAATCCATGCTCCTCTATCATTTACATAATCTTCAACAGTATAATAAGCTTTTTTCAGGAGCATACTTTTAATGGATTTCTTAAATTTGTTTATTCAATTCATGTCAAAGACGGGCAGACAGAAAGTAGCCCCATTCCCGCCGGTGGCACCCGTTCACGAGCATGACGCATGATCCAGCCATTGCTTCGCTCGTATATGGGTAGAATAAAGAGTACAAATTAAGCTACTAACTATACCAATATAGACGTAGGTATAGCTGTAGAGGGCTAAATTTCAGTAAATTCTTGAAGCTATAACCGGGGAAATGTCAATCATTACTTGCCTATACCTAACACCGTCCACTCTACCGGCATACAGTTACTCATACCGTTGAAATTCGTTTACTGAAATCAAAACAAAGAGGATGCGCGCCGCTGCCTTTATTCCAGAGACAAAGCGTTTTGTCTACAGTTGTTATGTATAATATGAAAAAGCTGCAGATATGCGTTGCATCTAATTTATATTGATTAATTATTCAGTTTAAATAATTGTTAACAGTTTTTACCAAAAGAACTGTGAAAATGACTGACTTTGGCGTCTGAATGCCCGATTCGTTTGAAACCCGTCCAGAAAGTCCGGAAGTGCGGACGGGTTTTAAACGAATACGAAGAATCTTACCTAATGAAAATCCAAACTTACAAACTTTCACTATTTAGAATAGACTAATTGTCTAGGGAAAAGGTCGACAAAAATAACTCCTGAACAGCTGAAATATAATAAGCAGTAAATTAAAAGTAGGTCCAAAATCTACGTTCTTCGGTTTAAAGACACAAATAGTTCACATACATTGAGAATTACACATTAAAATTAAGTAAGTAACTATGTACATTATTATATTATCTAGGTTGGTGTCACAATTTACCATTAATTAATGTTAAAGTTACAGATTATAAAGGTAGTAAGAAAAACTGGTGATAGGGGGCGAGGTTACATTAACATAAGTTGAGCGGATTTTCGTAAATATTCAATAAGTTGTTTTTTAAAATTGGGAAACTTTTGCTGTTTATAAAAATGGATTCTACTGAGTTGTTGTATAATGTTGCTCCATCGAACAAAATATTGCGTTCTTGTTCATTATAATACCATAGAGTAAGCACAAAATTAGTTTAAAAGTTCTTTAACGAGTTTCGAGAATTCAACGGCAAATACCTACCTACTTAGATGTGAAAAAATTCTTAAATAAGTGGAGACGATCACTTGTTAAATAATTGTTCTAGAAACTGAGCTAATTGTTGTCGAAACTTTTCTTGGAACATCTTGTTGAGAAGCGAAACACGTTTCAAGTGTAGTCTAAGTCGGCTTGGGACTTGGAACAACTTCCAAGTTTTAAGTTATTCACCACTCATACATTCGCAAATGTTGGACATGTTCACAAGAATTGTGTAAGACCTATTTTCATAACAATACTGCGGTAATTCAAATACTGTATCGATTTGTAGATACGTTTGTACGTACGAAAAAAAAGTGCGTGCGTGTGTGCAATTCCACACGGCAGAAGTGAAACTTCAGTAAAGTAGCCTACGAGAGAACTATATAAATACTAGATGATTCCCGCGACTTCGTCCGCGTGGATTAAAATTTTGTATTCCCGCGGGAACTCTTTAATTTTCCGGGATAAAAAGTAGCCTATGTCCTTCCGCGGGATACCATCTACCCCTGTACCAAATTTCATCAAAATCGGGTGAAGAGATAGTTTTTTTTATTCCCGCGGGAACTCTTTAATTTTCCGGGATAAAAAGTAGCCTATGTCTTTCCCCGGGATACCATCTACCCCTGTGCTAAATTTCAGCAAAATCGGTTGAAAAGATGGGGCGGGAAAGCGTAGCAGACAGACAGACACACTTTCGCATTTATAATATTAGTATGGATATTATGTCTTGCATTCTATCTCATTATCTTGCAGGTTAAATCCTATTATGAATATGTGACAAACATCTTTTTAGTGTCGCTTTTCCGTTTCATCGAATTTTCAAATCACAACGATTCTAAAGAACTTTCACAACTTCAAAAAGAGTACCTAGTGACCTGTTGGTAGTTGGTACCTAATCTTTTTTTTAATTCGAATCATTTTTTTAAAAGTAAGCCATTTACAGAGACCTTATAAGTTTTCCAAGATAAAAATTTGGCATTCTTCTCGGGTACGAAACCTACCTATTTCATCAAAATCCTTTGATCAAAAAAATGGGCTTTGAAAGCGTGGCACACAGATAAACACGCTTTTGCAATTCCATATATTTATTAAATTGCTATAACACAAGTTCTAACATAATAATATAATACTGTTAATAAATTAAAATTTGCGAGTTTAAATCCAGAGCCAACCATAAACCTCTCATTTATGTAATTCAAGTAAGATAAACAACGAGATGGAAATGAGATTTTATAATTAAACTTTTGGTAGGTATAGTGCACATAATATTTTATAACCCGCATACCTAGAACACCGAACTGGAGTGTTTACTTTATACCTATAGGATACATATTTACTTAGTCGAATTCGCACAGACAAATTCATTTGCAGCCGTAAATTACACGGGTACAAAGCGAAATAAACCCTCTGAACTCATTCGGAGAACTGTTTTGACGTACAATTTGTTCGTGTTGAACGAGATAATTTTCTGCACGATAAAATATGATCCTCACTATAATTTCCCTTGATTTACCGTTCTACCGGAAACTTATAGAAGTTCCATTTTGCATGCAATTTTAGCATGAAATTGCTGCCACAGCCACAGATATATGAATTGTGCAGGCTGGTTACGCGATCGCATTGAGATCGTTGCCCGAAAATTTAGTTTTGTACCTATACATCTATCTCTATCTTTAATAATGTCTATTTTTTTTTTTTTTTTTTTAATCCACTACAAGCTAGCCCTTGACTGCGATCACACCTGATGGTAAGTGATGATGCAGTCTAAGATGGTAGCGGGCTAACCTGTTAGGGTACTCTTTACAGTTTAGCAAAAGGTAAAAAAATCCCAGAAAACTCTCAAACGAAACGCGTAAGTGACGCGCTACCCGCCCGGCGCTTTAGACGTTCTCCATTATTCGCTAGTAGATAGGCACCACGTTTTCGTCTCCAATACATTTATTTATTTTAATTTTATTTTATCAACTACAAGTTAGCCCTTGACTGCAATCTCACCTGTTAGGGGTATGGCAGTTTTATTAAACCCATATCCCTAATAATCGATTCCGGGACGCTAAATCGCTTAGCGGCACGTCTTTGCCGGTAGGGTGGTAACTAGCCACGGCCGAAGCCTCCCACCAGGCCAGACCAGGGAAAATTCAGAAATCATAAATTCCCAAATTGACACTGCCGGGGATCGAACGCGGGACATCCCACGTTAATACAACAGCGCTCAACACTGCGCCAGGGAAGTCGTCAGGGAGGTTGCGCGTCTCAGCGATCTAAGCAACTTACATGGTTAACTTCTTTTTAATAGGAATAGAATTTTTTATTCATTATAGGATCACGCTTGATCGCTGATGGGAAGTAATGATGTGACCTAAGATTGAACGCGCTTGCTTAGAAGATGCCTATTCACTCTTGATTTAAATATACCCTGAAATAAATAAGTATAGAGCCTCTAGCACTCGAGTCTGCAGTAAAGTTATCAAACTTTTCACACCGTCGATGGACTTGGCAAAGAGCCATAGTAAAGAGGTTCCGCTCCGCTGAAACGTTCAATAATAATAATTCGCTTATCGGCGAATCCGATAGGGTGTGGATAGTCTTAATAAAAATACGACTCTACGAATTTCTATCCCGTTTATTTTTACTCTTAATAACTCTAAATAGACTTACATAATTGAATCAGAGAGCACGGTAAGCTGACGACGGTCCAGGTTAAGGTTACTAAAATCTGATAATAATTAAAACGTCGCACAGCGCAGTCTTTATCTCTTCTGGTGAGAATAACTAGTTTTTCTTTCTAGTTTCTTCTCTCTTCATAGTCTTTTTTTAAATCTAGCTTTTAAAGAGCATTTTATAGGTGACCTAGGCCTATATGTCAGCCCTATCGTTACATTCTACATACATTAAGTCTAATTATGATTAATTCTAAATCTATAACAATAGGAGGTTCGCTAAAAATAGAGTTAAAACAATATTCATTCAATTATATTAAATTCATACGTCAGTGCTTCTTTCAAATTGCGATTACGAACACATGTTGTCAGCAAGTGTAAAATATAAAAATCGTCAACTACACCACATACTTCACAATCAGTTTTTCTTTAACTTTTCCTCATAAGATGTTTAAACTTGCCTAATCTCTCCGAAGGAAAAAAAAAGAAAAAGAAATGGTCCGCGTGTGTCTATTATCTCTATTCTATTTCTATTTATTATTATTCTATTTCTATTTATCTTGCTATTTACAAACCAAGGTGAATAGAAAACCAATGGAAACTCTTATAGTTTGCGGCATAATTTCGAAGCCCACCGTATTATAATCCCAATTAATCCCCTACCATAAGGTAAGGTATAATGGTTCGGGGTTATGATCTTCAGCCATGACGATTATGATGACCATTATAATATGGTACGGCGCAGAGAGAGAATTTATATTGGTAACAAGTTCTAAGTATATTTTTAAAATTGTCTTTAAATTGTTGTGCGATAACTCATTTTACTCTGTTTCAGATTACCTTATAACCTATCATGGAAGTTTTAACATTATATATTTGTCATAGAACTTTAGAAATTTATAACTTTATATAACTAATTAAATAATTGACATTTTATAGTATACCTACCTACACACTCTCTTGTATATAGGTATACGTGCAGTGGCGTGCACAGGTTTTGAAGCTAGGGTCGGCATTAATTAGTCAGAATACATATTTACAAGCTGTTTTGTTGAAAAATGAGCCAATTTGGGTAAGCAGTGCATTTACGCCTCTATGAACTGTATACGTGTGTTATAAATATTTGCATGCCGAAGTGTCAGTAAAATATGCAGGGCCTCTTTACTTTTAAGAAATATTTAGCAAATAAACTTCATTCATTCATTGAGTCATGGGCTTTAATAATCAAAAGTCATGACAGGTAGGTACGGGGTACCGTAATAAAAAAGTATTATTTGAATGTTTAAATACGTTTTTATAGTGTCCCTTACAACAATAAAAACCTTAAAAACAGACATTCGGCCTGTGTTTCACAAGCACGAATAGTTCATCGCATGGTCGTAAAGTTTGAAATCTTTCCTCAGATTAGTTAACGCGATGTTAGGGTACCATAAAGATGGTGGAACGGTCGTAGGCGAGGTTGGATGTGGGTGTGGATCGACCGAGCCCGTACTTACCGTACAATATGTACTTACAAAACTGTTATTGTTTGAGGAAAACCATTGTTGGGGGCTGTTTGACCCAGTTGAAACGGTATACATTACTTCTTCGACATAGCATGTTTCAGGTATAACTTACTAGCTGATGCCCGCGACTTTTTCCGCGTTTAATAAGTATTTTGAACCCCACGGGAAATCCTTAACTTTCCGGGATAAAAAGTAGCTCATGTCGTTCTCTAGGTCTTCATCTATACCCATGCAAAAAACCACGTCGAACCGTTGCTCTGTTGAGGCGTGATTAAAGGACAAACCAATAAACCAACAAACGAACACACTTTTGTATTTTTAATATTAGTATGATATTAAAAATGACCGCAACGACATTACGGGTTTCAGTCCACAACACGCTAACCGATTGAGGTAACCGTAATTTTTCAATTCGGATCCAAAATCAAACTTGCAATTTTTACATGGACATTGGACAGCCATGTAAATTAAATGAAAGAGAGATAGAGCTAAAATAGTGATAGAAAATTAAAGGATTTTAAAATCCTAAAGCAGTCCAAGATTGAAGCGGGACAACCTAATCGTTTCCTACACGGCATCGTACCGCAACAAAAAATTGCTTGGTTTCACAGGAAGGTGTAAAACTAGCCAGGGACAAAGCATATTATAAGTACCTACTGATAGATTATAGGTTGCCTCTGCCGAGGATGACACCCAGGACAGTCCACTTTTTCGAAAGACCACAGCGCGCTCACCACTAGGTACATAACAGAGATCGATAAAATGGTGAAATAATTGAAACGATTTTTTCTCAATCACTTTTAATTGGGAAAGGAAACATTAATTAGCTTTAAACGGTGCCATAAAGACAATTGGCCGTCTGCTGCATTAAACTTCCAAACAGAAATGACCTCTGATAATGTTTCTTAAGGCGAAATCACACTACTGACATGACAGGATAAAACATCAATGCGTCACGTAGGCGCGCGATGTTTTATATGGACCTGCACATACTGGCGCGACACGTAACGTGTTTCCCATACGATGCGGGCGTTCGCGCTGACGTTTTGTCCTATCCTGTTAGTGGTGTGTTTTCGCCCTTAGTCAAACTACCTACCTATATTGTTCAACTCGCAGCCATATTAATTGTCACCGTTTGGAAAGCATTAAGACCACTTGGACGGATTCCCCAAGTGCCCGCGACTTCGTCTGCTTGGAATAAGAATTTTTTTATTCCCGCGTAACACACAGACAGACAGACAGACACACTTTCGATTTATAATATTAGTATGGATTAGTATGGATGTGAAAGCGGCTTTTCTTTAAGATAAGTGCCTAATTGACTTTAAAACCTTAATCCACGCGGACGAAGTAGCGAGCTACGTCCTAAAAATATTTAAATTAACCAGTTTAGTGCATAAGGAACCCTAAACAAATTGCAAAGACAATAGGGTCGTTGGGTCGTATTAGCGATGGCAGACAAAACACAGACATCCCGTTGACTCACCGATTATGTCATTCATACGCCAAGGACACTGATTCCGTGCCCACTGTGACTCTGAATTAAGGTAATGACTAATGAGTAATATGTAGCCGGAAAGGATTATTTTATTTACATAACGAAGGATGGAAGGTGAATGTGCTCTTGTACCGCTTTTATAACATTATTCCAAAAGAGTTTCTGGTTTTGCCATTACATTTTAAAGACTGTGTGAAACAGCATTTAACTAAGTCGAGGTTATTTTACTATCGATGATTTTCATGACAAAGTTGCATGGAAGCAACAGACCCCGCATCCAGTGACCCACAAGTCAGTGTAATACTTGTAACGTAACGGATGTGTTGTGTTGTTTACTTATTGCTTATTGTTACATTTTTCTACTATAAGAAAAGAGCAACTGCTGGGTTTCTTGTGGGCTCTTCTCAGTAAAACAGCTTTCCGAACCGGTGGTAGAGCCTTAATCTTAAGTCTTAACGTTTCATAAGTGACACAAGCTGTCCTACGTGAAATAAATAAATCATTTATCATTTGAGACCGAGAATAATTATTCGACCGTGGCTCGAATTTCCTTTTAAATTCGCAAATCATTCACTTACTCCAAACCTTTTTGAATGACAAAAAAACCCGATTTAAGTCAAATATTTACCTGTAGGTACTTAGGTTTTATGTTAACAAATCAGTTTCAAAAGCCTGAAAATGCTTTCAAGGTAAGTCTTGGAAAATGTTGACTTTCAATTTTCATGGCACAGATTCTGTGATAGTAGTAAAAGTGTATAAAATAAACCGCTCTTTTACTTTATTGCTCAGTATTTTTTTTTTATCCGCCCATACTTACCTCACCTGATAGGTACTCATTGGTCGGCATCATATTACTTGCCTTATTTATTTTTCCTTCTTCATTATTGTATTGAATGAATGGATTGACTTCCTATCACTTAGCTGGTAACTGGTAGGTATAGGAAACTGGGTGCGACCGAGCTTCGCAAGGCATCTTGCAATTTGATTTTTATTATTTTTGTCCTCATTTTTGCATACTATTCAAAGAATTTTATCATCTCTAATTATTTTCGGCTGTTTCTCTTTATTTGACGTTTTTATTTTTACCCCGCGACTTCGTCCGCGTTAAATAAGTTTTTTTTTACTCCCACGGGAAGTCCCTAATTTTTCGGGTTAATATATAACCTATGACACTCACAAATAATGTGGCTTTCTATTGGTACCAGAATTTTCAAAATCGGTTCAGTAGATCCAGAGATTACCCCCTACAACCTCTTTTTAATATTATAGTAAAAATATAGTTTTTACATTAATATTAAAGAAATTCAAGTTACCTCAATTAAACACAGGAATAAACTGGGTTCTTTCAGGGTTACTAAGAAGCTTTTCTAAGTCGCAGCCTGTTTCAATTTTCACTTAGGCATTTGATTTAACGAACTCATAACATAATGTAGTCTAAACTAATTCGTATTATAACAGAAGCATATACATAGTTTACAGGTTTTGTATGTTTATATTATGTAAAAATATGTAAAATATGCCAATTTAGAAAACAACGCGACATAACTGTATGGATTATAGATAGACATATAACAAAAAACTTTATATAAATGATTTGAAAAGCACAAATAACAAAAGAAAAATATTTTAACAATGCGTTCATCCAGCCATAAAGAAATTATTAATTTTTAGCCAATAAAACTCATAGATAAGTTATAAAAATCGCTAATTTAAATAAATTAAGCATGTTTTTTGTATAATTTTGCTATTATCTAAGTAATGTATAGCGATATTCAAAAGTCATCGACACCGAATGAATAAAGCAATCGAATTAACCTCGGCCGAGAAGCGCCGGCGCCCGCCCACGTTAGCTTTCCCGCAAACGACATTTTTAAAGTAATCCTTCTTCTTCCTATTGCACCTCAAAATGAAAACCTATAACCATTGATGTAGAATTTTAGGTACTCATTCTATTTCAACGCAACTTTAAAAACTGGACATAATGTGCACAAAAACTGCATTATGTTCAGTAATTCAAACAAAGATATGTTAACGACATCCTTCTAGTATATATTATGTTTCACCCCCAAGCCTAGATGAGCACGTAAAACCGTCGGTCCTATGCTTGATCTCTCTCCGGTCGTGACGGATTTTCCATCCCATCGGGCTATGAAAGTGAAGGAACAGAGTGCACCTGTGTTTTCACACACGCTTGTGCACACTATAACATCTTCCTCGCAGATGGCTAATCTCTGGAGATTGATCGCCGTGGCCGAAATTTGATCAGGAGGACATTTATCCCTATTCAGTTTCTACACAGCATCGTATCGGAACGCTGAATCGCTTGGCAAAACATCTTTGCCAGTGGGGTGGTAACTAGCCACGGCCAAAGGCTGGGAGGCTTTGGTCAAGACCAAGACCAAAGAAAATAATAAATTCCCAAATGGATCCGGGAACCGAACTCGAGACATCCCGCTTTAAAGACAACAGCGCTTACCACTGCGACTACAGTACTTTCACGGTAGATTAGCAAATGTAATCCCGTCTTAAAATATAATTGGCTTAAGTATCAATACGTGAATCAAAACAGTTAGGTAGGTATAATAAAAGGCTTGTACCGCGTCTGCTTAGCGCCGGCGTCCGCCCACGCGTGCGCTTTCTCTCTACAAATGCTACTCATTTATTTTACGGCTTTGTTTAATTATGCGTAAATGGAAATTAGCGTAATTTAAAGGCAATTTAATCGTCGTAAAAATGGCGTCGCGCCGCCGTGAAAATTGTACCCGTCTGCGGCGGCCGCTTATAAATTAATTTATGCTTACATTATGGCAGTAATTAGGGCAATAAATACCTACGACTAAAATTCGGGCACCAAATGAAAATGGAATATCCAAACACTGTTATTAATTTTCCTTTCATTAATTTTTTTTAGGTAGATAAAATAAACCGTTTGAGATGCTGAAGTGGAGAACGCTGCAGTCTTTTGACTTTCCAATTTCGACATTTATAATTTCTGTATTTTCTCTACTGTCTGGTCTGCTGAAAGGGTTTGGCTAGTTACCCAACCAACCCGCCAAGCGATTTACATTTTCAGTATGATATACGATGCTGAAACTGATTAGGGGTTGATCATAACTGCCGCATACACTACTCTAAGTTAGCCCGCTATCTACTACTACCCTACCGTCTTATCACTTATTAGCAGATGCCCACGACTTCGTCAGCGTGAAATAAGTTTTTTAAATTCCCACGGGAACTCTCTAACTTTTTGGGTTAAATAACACTCACAAATAATGTGGCTTTCTATTGGTACCAGAAATCGGTTCAGTAGATCCAGAGATTACTCCCTACAACCTCACAAACTCACAAACTTTTACCTCTTTATAATATAGACCCGGTCACCGATCGCCGGTGAAATCGCAGCTAGTATAACTTGTAATAGAGTTAAAAACACTTATAGCCATCCATTCGCTTTCCACGTATTGAAATTGTGCTCTTCCACTTTGCGTTTTTACCTCATTTATTTCGCAATAATAATAATTTATTCTCCGTGAACAATAATGCAGCTAATGGCCGGTATATTTTATGCCCAGGTCATGGCATGCGTAGGCGCCGCTCGGCCCGTCTTTATGAAGCAATTTATTGATGTATCGCCACATCACGCTTATTTATTAAACTTCAATTTATCTCTTACTATATTCTTACTATCTTGTTTTAATTTACTTGGTGCTACAAGGCAATAAAATACGAAAAGTAGGTACGCGATTTGGGCGCACATAATATAAACAAACAGTCGTCACGGTAGACCCCTGAAAACGTTTTATTTCTAAATCGTCCATACCCAAAGTATCGATTAGTTGTGGTTCGATATTGAACAGTCACAGCTATATTGGTGAACAACCAAAAAATTGATGACTTTTTCTATGAAACCACCAATAACTCAAAAACTCACGAAAGATCTCTCATTCAGTCATTTTTATTTCAATAACCTGCTCGATTTCCCTTATCAAATAAGCCAAAAATTATTCCTTTTGTTAGTACCTAAGGTACCTAACGATTTAATAATAGTTACTTCCTCAAGTTAATGAAAAAATAATAAACAGTAGGTAGCTATGTATTAGCATATTCTATGGTACTAACGATTTTTTTTCATCCGGATCTGAGTTCTGACACAGTGTCAGAACTCAGATCCGAATGAAAAAAAATCGCTATAAAATCACAAAAAAATGCTTGCATAATTTCCCAACGCCTTATTCTACTAAATATTATGACATAGCTAATTAATACGGCTTTAATGCCTGCGCATCCCACATGAGCTTAGGCACGCGTAGGAAGGCGCTTCGCCATCTTCTGATTGTCAAACAAGAACAACTATTTAAACATTCAATAGCTCATTATAAGTTCAGGCACAACAACAATGATTTGATTTTTTCCATGTAAGCATATGTAAGATTGTAATTAAACATACATTATAACACAGTTAAAACTCAGATATGTTGTTCCGAAGTCCTACAGGGCCCATAAACTGACGGATACATGAGTCTGGTCACGCGAAACGGCGTGGCGTATCACTTTCGGAATATCCTTTCCGCACCATATGGTACCTCTTTATTTATCGTAATGATAAGAAGAGAAGAAAGAGGCAAAGAGGAATGGAAGAAAAGAGAGCACACGTATAGAGAGTTGGCACGAAGAATTACAACGTGCCTTTCATACCTGGGCGTAAGCATAGCATTCGGGGAGATTGTAACCGTGCAGGTCTGCCACAGCCCACAGCACGCCATGTGGGTAAGCAGAAGTACGTAGGGATTTTTCCTGCTCTAAGAAAAAAAGGTTAGGCTAAAATCCTTTTTTTTATTATTCATTATAGGCTTACGCTTGACCACAATCACACCTGATGGGAAGTGATAATGTGGGCTAAGATGGGACGCGCTTGCCTAGAAGATGCCTATTCACTCTTGAGATAAAGATACCCTCATTGTAATTGGTGGGAAACACAGTTTTTGGTAGAGTATTCCAGACCCTAGCCATGCGAATAGGTATGAAGTCGCAAAGAGCTTCGTACGCGTGGATGGAACGTTGACGACATAGGGGTGGAAACTCGCACGGCGAAATATATCCTATGGAATACCGATAGGCCGGCTATCTTTCGGCCTACAAACCCACTTGCTTAATTTACGCAAAATGCACCTTAATGCAGCAGATTTGATTTATGTCTTTTTTATTGATGTCCCTCGGCTATTATCGTGCACGGGTCATGACATGCGTAGGCGCCGCACCAGTCTTTGGAGTACGCAACTTATTGATGGGCGCATCACACTTATTTATTAAATTTCAATACATCTTTATGGCTATGATAAATTCGGCCCACTACCGATTTGACCGTCTCCCGATTTTATTATAGGTGAAAGTTTGAAAGTTGACGGATATCGCATTTTATCGGTTCATATTTTTCGAAAAATAAAAGTAATGTAGAGCTATGCATTTAATGCTATCCAATAAGGAATATTTAACAGATATCCTCTAATTTTGAGACCAAATAATCCCCGCATAAATAAGGCTGGACTCTACCAAGTTGTCGCTACTCGACAACTTCAGATCTGGCTTTCAACAGCCAAGCTTTCCATTTCATTCCATAGCTGCTGTTGAATAGCTTGAGCTAAGACATAGTCTGATGAAGAAACTAGTTAAGCTAGCCGCTCAATGTTGTGCGCCGACAACTGGATTTCGAAGCAAAGAATCTCCCACCTTTTAACCCTTAGGGCCTAGAATTTAGATGATACTGAAAATCTAGAAAATCGTGACGTACGGTAAGCTTTAAATATTATCTTTTACAAGAAAATAACTGTATTAATATTAGTATAGATTTCATACAAAACTTTACTGGAGAGGTGATCAATCAGTGAGTCAGTCAGCACGAGCAGCTATATTATACCTACCTATATTAAAATCGTTTGTCCTGACTGACTGATCATCAATGCACAGAAAATAACTTGTAAAAAAATCTGTTTTCCAGTTGATATGGTAACTATGCTTATTCTAATACACGAATGATACAATAACTTAGACTTCAGCCCATAACGTCCCAATGCTGGGCACAGGCCTCCACTCTCATAGGAGAGAGGGAATTAGAGATGAGACCCACCACGCTGCTCCAATGCGGTTAGGCAGCCTAAAATAACCTATTTGCAGGCCCATAATATTATGAATAAAAAAAATTATTTCCAAAAACCGACTTCCAAACCCACTGTAAAGTAAAAATAAATAAATTGATTTCTACCAACTATTTTGAAGTCGGGAATTTTTATTTTCATAATCATTTCTGTCAAAGTTATTTTTTCATAATCTGTTGGAAGTTTATTAAATAATTTAATAGCTAATAATAATTTAATAATTTAATAGTTTATTAAATAATTTAATAGTAAGGGCTTTTCAAATATGTACTTTAAATAACCTATTTGTTATTATTTGCAGACTCATATCAATAAATTAGTCATTTTGCAGCGGATGCTCTTTTATGGCCGGTGTTAGCGGCAATAAATTAGAGCTAGAGAACGGCGCTAAGCCGATCACGTTGAGCCATACGCCGTTATTTATGATAAGGACGGTTTAACGTTCCGTTTTACAACATATCCCATAGGAAATTGTAAAAAACTTAGTGGTTAGCAGAACTTACAGCCTTATTCAAACAAAATACATTCAACTTATTAATGACTAGCTGATTCCCGCCACTCTTTGATTTTCTGGGATAAAAAGTATCGTATGTGTTATTCCAGACTATAATCTATCTCTGTGCCAAATTTCATCCGGATCTGATCATACGTTCTGGCGTGATTGAGTAACAAACATCCATCCATACATCCATCGGAACTTTCGCATTTATAATATTAGTATGGATTGTAAAGAGTATAGATTACATAACTAGCGACGCCCACGATTTTGCGTGGATTTAAATTTTTGAATAACCTTTCTTTAGAATTTTCTTGAATTCCTGGGATTTAAACATTATGATTTTCCTAGATCAAAAGCCTTACGATCTTCCGCGGGATGCAGCCGCGGAAGGTCCTAAGGCTTTTGACCGTAAAATTGTAAAACCGTTAGATTGTAATCTAACGCTTTTTATCTCGATAGATTGTAAACTGTCGAAAGATTGTGAACCGTTCAATGTTCTGAGTGTCAATTTTTGAAATATTCATTGTAACGTTTTCTTATCTCTTTCTTGTAGGTTAGATTATGGTTCGACATAAGTAATCAGGTAGTGCCCGGCCTGCGGCATTTATGTTTAGGTTTTATCGGGTTAATATACCTAACAAATTACAAATCTACCGAAAAACAATGTGTTAAATTGTAATCTTTCAACAGTTTACAATCTCGCTAGTTAGATTATAATCTAACTAGGACATTTATAACGACAGTAAAGTACGTGCACATAAATACACAAATAAATAATAATACTTAAACCAGTTAAATAAACTATTGGTGAAAGCAAACTTTGGCTGAAAAAGCATTTCGTTCGTGACAAAAGCTTTTTCCACCACCTTCCGACCCGTGAAAAAGCAGTCCAAGCTGAAACAATACAAAGTTCGTTCAATTTAGTTGCACTTTACAATGAAACCTGCTTTGACAATATTGTTTTTGGCTTTTTGTTTTGTACTCTTTCCTCTGAATATTCTAGAACTGCAATGTTTTTCTGTTGAAGTATGAATGAATGAATGAATGAATATTCTTTTATTGTACACCACAAAGGAAAATATACAATAGTAAACTTAGCTAGAAGCTTAGCTTAGCTTAGAAGTATTTTGTTTTTCTCCCGAATTATTACTCACAGAGGCCGCGCTCACTTTGGATGCGAATTCGTTCGAATGTAAACGTACGAACTATTCGTACGAATAGAGTGCGCACACTGGATACGTTTTTCTCCGTCAAATAGGCAGTGTCCCGGTGATATCGCTTTCGTGAAGTCCTCTTTGGTTCGTGATGTTTTTTATGTAGTACCAGAAACTCAAAAACTAAAACATAAACATTGAAAGGACATGCACAAGGACAACTAATCTCTTAGAGAGATTTTTTCCAGCTGTCCATAATCTGTATATTCAAGATAATTCTCTTCTAACTCGGAGGCCACGGCGGCATTTTCGTATAACATAAATGGGTGCGCGAAATATTTAAATAGGAGACGAATTCGGAGAATTCCATCATATAGATGACTTAAATAATGACCCCATACTTTTTCATGTTTCAAGAAATTCAGTATTTACCAATTTTCGGAACTCGGAACTATACGTACGGATATGTACGACATAACTCGCATCCAGTGTAAGCGCTTCCGTAGTATTCGAATGATCGGGATCGCTTGTGCCTATTCGTACGTGTACGCACAGCCGCTGTTCGTACGAAAACGCATGCAAAGTGAGCGCGGCCTTATTATCTAATCTATACTAACAGTCACAAAATCGTAGCCCGCGCTGCTCGGGGCTATATTTGTAATTTTGTACGTTCAATTAAGTCAGACGACGCCTCAACAACAATTTAATATAATCATAGAGGAGACAATATAAATCAAATTATGTACCTAGATAAATTACTTTAATCACATATTTGTAAATCTATCGCAGCAAATGGATGATTGATAACATAATTGAGCCAATTTCATGTTCAAACAATCAAACATATTTTGTAAAGTAGTAGTAATATCCTAGCTTAGCCCGGCAGAATTTTCAAAATAGGTATACTCTTTTTAAGAGGGAGCAGAGACCGCGCAGGGCAAAAAATATTCACGAAACGTCTGCATCTGACAGGATCAACGTTTTTTCCTGTCACGCTTGTGTGCGAAAGAGGTACTTCTAAATTAACCTTGTAAGTACTATATACAGTAAAATGTATGTAATTGTAAGTTGTAACAGGCAATTGTAATTGAAATTGGACAGGAAAATGTCCTAGATGTAGCTAATTTTTCAAGTTCATGCAATTTTTCAAGTCTGAGCTAAATGTTGTTTCACCGCGGACCTTATATTATTGACTGCATTTTATACTTAGGACAGGTAGGTATAGATCATAATATTATCGCATTCATTCTACCTATTTCTCAAGTAGACTAAGAGATAGCTGCACTTTTTGTAACTATCGTCATGTTGATTGCTATTAAAAATTATGAAGGCGCCTTCATAATTTTTGCTAATAAAAATTGCCGACATAATAATTACTAATAATTTTTTATAGTTTGTAAGTTTATAACGTCTTTGAAAGGTGATAATATCTAGTGAAAGGCCCGATGAAGACCGTCAGTTTGTGTACTGTTTACATAGGTACAGTACCTATGTAGACAGTACAAAAACTGACGGCATACTTTAATACTGTACAAGAATCAGCTTTTCTAATTATGGTTCATTTTTGGTAACCATATCACGTTTTTGATCGGCCATATCTAGTGAATGGCCCATCAGCATGCGGGCAGAATTTCACTATGGACATCACTGGAGGGTGTAGCACCCAC
This sequence comes from Erebia aethiops, assembly GCA_923060345.2. Taxonomy (NCBI): domain Eukaryota; kingdom Metazoa; phylum Arthropoda; class Insecta; order Lepidoptera; family Nymphalidae; genus Erebia; species Erebia aethiops. The sequence continues at coordinate 24,695,702 of OV281084.1, read as the reverse complement.
CTATTACTGAATCAGACTTTCAAGCGATAGTTACAAAAAGTGCATTTGTCTCTTATAATATAGCTACTTATTGTAGAATACCAGATGGTTACCTACATCAATGTTTGTTAATTGTTTGGTCGTAGGTACCTTTATTAGAAACAAAGGTGACTGATGTTATTACACTTTATTATAATTAAACATAGAACAATGATATTAGTCATTGCACACCTTTCAAGGGTATCTCATAATCAGCCTCGGTAGATATATACCCTACATATGAATAACTAGACACTTTATTTTAATCAAATATTGAGTAACACTTCACGGAAATCACAATAGTTAGGTACCTACCTATTCCGTATTGTATGTAAAATATTGCTATTTTCAGCCCAGGATTCTCTAAAAACGATACGAAAGGAGAACCTTTTCCAGTCATAACTCTGTCAGTTACCGATTTACAAAAGCTATACCAAACGGTAGGTAACCCTATCTGATTATTTTTTGTGGTGCAGATATTAAGAAAATGTGTTGAAATTTTAAACATGTACTACGAGTAAATTTTTTTACCACTTAACATGATTCATGAAGCTATAACTGTTAACAATACTATACAATAGTGCATTATGTGACGACTACGTATAGTCCAGTCATTACGTCGGAAAAAACGGGTTAGAAATGCATGTGAATCGAGAAGGCTAATTTTTGGATATTACGTGGGTGGAGCCTAGAAAAACTTACACAATAACTCGGTTCTCCGTTGAGATACGAAAATATTGATGCAATACTTTTTTTGAGAACCGAGCTATTGTGAAAAAACTGAATTTAACCCTTTTTCAAGATGGCAGAAAATGTAGGTACATATAGGAATCTTGGTCGACAATTTGAAGTTAAGCTTTTCTAGGCTCCCCCCACGTAATATTCAAAAGTTAGCCTTTTCGGTTCACATGCATTTCCAAATGTATATAATGACTAGACTAGTATTAGAACTTACTATCTTTAAGAGTTTGATCCGTTCCCTAAAAGCCTTAGCGCAAACGTTATACTTACCTTATTGTTTACAATAGCCTTAGGTTTAAGGCTATTTAGAACAATAAGTATAAACATAAACTAAATACTACAACACTTACTCGAAGGAATATCAGTGCAGCTCAAACAATTCGTAATAAACTTTTAACAAAAACAAGATCTATTACCCATTTAAATGCAACGAGCGTACCTACGCTTTTTAACATAAACTCTTAAAACCGAGACAAGAAAATCTTTTTTCTTCCCTCGACCGGTCGTCTCGTTAAATACCATCAGCGGTAATTACTTACGTGTTCTTTTTCGAAATGCTTGCATTAAATTATGCGGTTTGCCGTCGGCCCCTAGGACTTTGTGGTCATTTGTTTATGTTTATGTGATACGTGAAATGACGGAAATCGACGGCCTAAGCACTGTCAGAGAGACACGTCATCTTTCTTCGGCTTTTGCAGCATAACTTTTGCTACACCATATCGAGTAACTCCGCGAGAAAGACGGGTTAGGCTGAGCCAGTCAAAATTTTGTAAATGCAATCGTGTAGTCTTCAATTGTCAATATGTGTACTTAAATCGAAACAAATTTCTGTTTTCACACACATTTAAATAAGTCTCAATATTATTATGAAGTAGGTACGGTCGCGGTCTGAAAATATCAGTTTTCAAATTAGATTCTTTAAAACACTGCGTGCATTATGGTCTATAACGTATTTATTACGTTTCAAAGTTATCAAAAGTTTTCAAACATCGAATTCAACAATGTTTTTTTATAATCAAGATTAATTTAATTAAGATTAATTTTTTTTACACATCAGCATCATCGCAGTTATTAAAGTGAAGAGGTTTTCTATCTATCCTACATAGTTGCCACATTTGTCACCCACTGAAAAAGTGAAAAAATCTATGATCTATGCCTAATCCACATAGCCTAATCAAACCACATAATATGAATTATGCAATTATGAACCTTAAGGTGGTACACATTTTCTGACCGCAACTGTTTAAATTTGTATAGTAAATGGAAATTCTGCGTGCAATAATTATTTGGAAATATGTGTGCAATTTTTAGCACACTTGCTCGGAATCAGGGTGGGAGCTGCGCGATGTGCGCGACTATTTGCGTCTGCAACGAAGTGAGTCGTTTATTTGCGTGTGTCGCGCGTCGGTTAGGGCGTTCACACGAAGCCGTCTATTTCCGCACGACTAGTGTTGCCAGGTGATACAGTATTCCGAGACGTCCGGATTCATTGGAACCATGATACCTGTCCCGTCTGTCTGTCTGTCTGTTTTTATTTTTATGAAAACAACGTCGTTACCACCATTCATGTCAACAAGTGGATGTACCATAACTCAAAGAGTATATAATCACTACGTTCTACCATAACTAAGTGGTGTACGGATTCTCCTGTATTTGAAAATTGAAATAATCTAAATTTTCACGCGTCAATAATGGCCGTTCGAAGCCGCCTGTTTCCGCGCGACTCCAGTATTTGTGTTAGCAAGCATTACAACGTTCCAAGGCGTCTTTATTGCAATTACTACCTACTTCGTAGACCGTATCTATACTAAATTATAAATTTTAAAGTAGGTTTATTTGTTTGTTTGTTTATCCTTCAATCACGCCACGACAGGACTACAAATCCACGTGCTTCGAAAACAGGCTTATTTTTTTATATTCTCGGAAAATGGAAGAAATCTCCTAGGATTTTAAAACATCCACGTAGGCGAACCCGCAAGTATCATCTAGTTTTTAAATTTGAATAAATCATTCAAGTGAGTACCTACTAAAACCACTGCTATTTGGGAAGAGACTAAAAATTAGACAAACTGAAATTTTAAACCTCATCAATACATGCGGCTCTTCTATTCATCTATGTATTCATCGTATCTACTATTTTAGGTGTAGTGTCCCGATTTAAATACATTTAAGTGTGTCCCGTTTCACTTGGCAACACTAGCCAGGACAGCGCCCGGGGCGTACGATTCGCGTTCTTGACAAATGACTTCAAACCGATACGAGTAATTTATCTTCATATTTTTACAAAGATCTCATCATACACCTTGTATTGTACGCCACCGCATTGATTGATTGACTTTGTCGATCGTAATTATAGAACGTTTTTGTATCACTTTTTGCGCGTCTATATATCATTTTAGTCTGCTTTTACCTAGCGTTATTTATGATAATTAAATTTTAAATCGATTTTGACATTTGCACTTGAATTTAAATAAAATTAACAGTAGTACAGAAGTACATTCAACCTGGGCCCTATTACGGTAAAATGACAGCAACAGTGCCTCTCAATCGCAATCCACTCTGATTGGTTAACACTATTTCGCTATCCAGAATTCAGCCAATCACATCCTGAGATTATACCAATGATTGATACAGGTTTTTCGGAATAGTGGTGAAGGTTTATTCACAACGTACTTATTTATTTCCTTCAATTGCGAATACATTGAAAGTCGAATGATTATGAACAATTTTAAAACTATAAAATCAGATCACTATCACCAGTCACAATGTCTCGGCTGATTCCGGTAGTAAATATAACAAATCTATGACTATTTCAACATTATTTTTCTTTTAAAACTTATGTAAGAGGTAGAATACAGAAAAAAAACCTTAGAAACTGGTCACCAGCATGTGGATTTAATTATAGACGCGATACTTTGTTTTTGCGCCAATTTGCGTGTTACAATTTTCTTTTACAGCCTTATAAATGAGTTGCGTAATTACATACATTTAAAATAAGTGCCTCCAGATGACATGCATAATTCTGTAATTATAATATTATGTATTTTTAAATTAAATAACGGAGTAGATAAAACAAAAATATTTTTACCGGTTGAATATACACTGTAACCTTCAACTAGTCAAGAAATATTGTAAACCAAACACACAAAACACATAAAGATAAATATTTAACAAAACAATTGTAATATGTTGCATGTAATTATCATATTCGTGCAAAATAAATATGATTATGAACATTGATAATTTAATCGAAGTTGTATATATGTGGATTCACCACAAATATTATGATTAATAGTAAGAGCAGATATTTCTCTCAACTAATTTGAAACTTTGTTGGCAGAAGTTTAAAAATCTTTTCTTTTTGTTTAGGTACGACAAGAATGCGGACCGCCGTCCACACTGGACGTCTCCAATCCTGCCTCATCCTGGTCTACTCCTGGAGCAACAAGACGGGACGCCCTTCGAGCACCACCACCTGACACTGAACTCCTACAGTTCGCTGCAACCCTGGCTTCAAGCAAGAAACTCTTCGCTGGTCTTTCGGATAGGCTGTGTGACGAACCAGACTTCGCAAATGAGAATAACGATCAATGTTGGAATGGAGAGACAATAGGAGAGTAAGTGATTGAATCCAGTTCACTATTTTACTGTATTTCCTTGTACTAAACTCTATATTTTTATATATAGGCTGCTGACCTAAAGACACGCCATCTCATAAGTAATAGCATGGCGCTACTGAAATTAAAAACCGAAAGAATTCCTCGTAATCAAAAATTATTCAAAGCGCCATCATCCCATTTCCCATCTTTTAATAACGGAAAGGTTTAATGGAAAATATCTAATGTATGCCATTGTCTGCAGATACACAAAGGCACTGGTCGCATCAGCATCGTTGAGTGATCAGAAATACAATCCAGAGATCACCGCGAGTACACACCAAGACTTTAGAGTGGCCGCGCTAGGAGATAGATTGCGGCAAGCAAGACAGGTAAAGTACCACACAAGAATTTAAGATAAAACTTTTATTTATTTAACTTATTTAAAACGCTTTTACAACCAAATTTATTTTTTTCAACTCCAACACTAAAAGAAAAACAGTAATTTAAAGTGACAAAGCTGTTAAGGCACATGCTACGATTTGGAACCCCGCCTCAGGTCAATGGTATTCTTCCAAGCAAGCGTATCCATTACCAGACCTTAATAATTGCCTTTTTTTTGTAAGCCTCAAATTAGTATTTAAAAAAGATTTATGTAAAGAATCTGTTTTTATACAATAATAAAGTTGACGAGATATGCGCCAAATCTATCGCTCAACTCATTCATCGCTCATCATTTTCTTCATTAATTTGATTGTATTTCTGTCCTATAGTTACTAGTATCTCATTCCTGGGGCGGATCTGTACCAGCGGCGGAAGCTTTCATGCAAGGAGATGAAGCTGGTGATGAAGGGTCTGGTTCAGGCAGGAGCTACAGTGAAGACGATGCCGCATATGACGCTGAAGGCTCTGGGGAAGAAGGTTCTGGTTTAGAGAATGAAAGTAAGTATCAATTGTGTCCCTCTTTAGATATTATTATCGAGAGAATATAGTTTCTAGAACAATATGATAGTTTAGTCCCTTTAAGGGGCGATATGTGTCAGATAACATTTTAAGATTTTTTGTTATGTTGCTTCTTTCTTTATTCCCTACACTAATTTATTTAGAGACAGTTAAAAAAAATATTATTATCGTTTTTAGAATATACAATAAAAACATTTTTCTACCAGCAGGCACCAACGCATCAGAAGAAACAACACATTCTTCTACGACAAAAGTATCATCAGCTGCTACATTCAATCCGCTGGTGTCTGTTATCATCAGCTTTGCAACATATCAGTGTCTACATTACTTGAACCAGTTCAGGTCAATAAAATGCCTCAATGGCGTCCTGTGAACGAACTACTTAAGAATGTCCATATCAAATGTGCATATGTGATGTGAGTGCTAGTATCTGAGGACTTAATACGACTTTAGACGAGAAATCATCGAGTAGTATTGTTTACTATCGGCTGTTTGTGGAGAAAATGGATGGAACATGTTTAGGCGAAAGTTCGTATTGTAAAAATTTGTATTACGATTTACATTCAATTTTAGTGAAAATCTAAAGGCAATGAACGACTGTTTGGTTACATGCCTCCATTTTCCTAGCAATAATAAAAAGTAACGCGATAGTAGTATATATTATTGGATAAAAATATGTACTACTATTAAATGTAACAAATGTAGATCAAGCAGGTAATAACGAAGTTATTACAGCTATAATATTAAAAAGAATCTCGGAAGTTCTACCTATTTGTAGCACCCTAAAAATGATAGCTCTTCTGTAGGTATTTTAAAACTAGAAATGTAAAAGACAAATTATACGATAAAAAATTATATTACTGTGGAAGTATACAGGTAATGTAAGAGTCCTGTGTAGCTAGTCCCAAACTAGAGTTTAATTCCAGCTTCCGCAACTAATTACAGATTTTATTAGAATAAAGGTTATACTGAAGTCTTTAATGAATTAAAGATGCATTTAAAATATATCATTTTAATGTATAATGTACAGCATATCAAAATGTTTAATCGATTTGTAAATATATTTGGGATTTATATATTAGAGTAAAATGACTCTTTGAAAGGGAGTCGGTATCTGTATTTTATAGGGCAATATTAAATTAACTAGCGAAGTTTACATATTTTTTAGCATTTCAGAACAAACCCATATCAAGGAAGGGAAACAATTAAACGATATAAACACGTCCTATATTTGCTTCTACAGTGATACACCAATTAACGCTTAACAAAGTAAGTAGGTAAGACTAAAAAATATAAATATCTTTCGCTTGCTAATTTAATAGTCTTATAATGATTTAGTGTATAAATCTTCGTGAATAAGTGAAGAATCTCTAATCAATGTTGAAACTAGCTGATTGGCAATAAATTTATTAGAGAATTTATAAAAATTAGACATCAGTGATACAAAATATATAGGAACGATTGTACAGTTATGTAAATACCTAAAATCCTACTGATCTAGGTGCTTAGCTAGTAACATGTTTTGTTGCCATATTAATGTTACGAATATTATTATTTATAATTCTAATTAAGTCATAAATTAATTTTTTATTATGTGATACATTATTTAGAACGCTTTATTTAATGCGAAATATACAGCGTTATGTATAGTTTATTCGAAACAAATATATAACGTAGATGCACTTCATACAGGCAAGACGCACTGCCAACCCTGTCATATTTTGAAATTGTATTTAATGCTAAATTAATAAGATATAAACAATCATTTCATAAATGTAGGAAGAAGAATTAAGAAAATAAATAAGTGTTGCGATTAAGTTCATAGTCTATACTAAAAGTCCTATTTACTCTTAACATTGGCCTAGAAATGGCAAAAAGAATGAAGAATTTAAGCTGAATAGAAACATCTTAAAATAATTTTTAGAGTTTTGAATGAAATTCTAGGGATGGCATTATATGAAAATAACGATTAAAAAAACCTATGTAAAGGCCTAAGTTTTAATAATAATATGGAGAATGATCTCTTTTCTTTTCCATTTTGGGAGCTTAAAATCAATTGGTTATTAGCAATCCAGGCCCAAATATTTAAATTCTAAAGTATTCCGATTCGATTTAATTAAAAAGTAACTTTTTAGGTTATTCATAATACGAATTAAATTTGAAATCTAGAAACTATTGTAATTATTATCAGCATTAATTTGATTTGACAATGATTTGATTTAGCTTAATATTGAAGAAAATTCCAATTTTATTGCAATAATAAATACGTAAATATTAGAAAATGAATATGAAGTTGTGGTTTAGCAATCGCCATTTAATGGTGATTTGAGATGTATTTTTAATGCGTTGTAAAATATTGAAGTGTCGAAGACGGTGAGGACCATGCAAGGAATCTATCAAATTTTGTTGTTATTCTTACCGACATGTATCGTTCCATAAATGAGTTTCATACTGGCTTGATATATTGTATTATATATTATTATATTCATGCATTATATTCATGCAATGGACAGACAGTCAATAAATACTTCAATGCTTGCTGCGGCTTTGTGCTGAGGGAGAAGCCTTATATTTTGTTCACGAATGATTGTAATAGCCAAAGTAATCAATAATTGACTTACTTCTGTAAGCACAAGTTGTGAATTGTTTTCGTGAACAAATAAATCAATGCAATACCCTAATACCAGTTCGAATATTTAAGAGTTTAATTTATTACGGTCAATGAGCCGGATACACCACGACTTTCACCGATTTGTTAACCAGATCTGTTACCGGCAAAGACGTGCCGTCAAGCGATTCAGCGTTCCGGTTCGATGCCGTGTAGAAACCGAAGGGGTATGGGTTTAATGTAACTGCCATGCCCTTAACAGGTTAGCCCGCTACCATCTTAGACTGCATCATCACTTACCATCAGGTGAGATCGCAGTCAAGGGCTAGCTTGTAGTGGATTAAAAAAAACGATGAAACTTTTTTTTAAAATTTGATAGGTAGATAAATACGCCTAAAATAGCTTGCCTATCAAAATCCTGACCAGGCTATTTTTATTTTTTTTGTTTTTGGCAGATTTATTGTAGGCAATGCGATCGCGCTGGTTATAAAATTATCTATATTTTGATTTTTAACTCAAGCGGTTAACAGATCCGTAAAGTTACCTATATGGACTACGCTGATGGACTATGGTAACTGTGTAACTTACGTCAAAAAAAACTATATTTGATTAATTTAATTTTGGCTTTTAGACCACTAAACGTGATGTTTTATTGACTGTCAAAATTGTGCCTCCAAAAGTGTTTTTAAAAAAAACAATTTTGGGGTTGTGATTTGTGTGTAGTGCGATATGATCGGCTCGTATGCTAAAATTAATAATTCATGTGAAATACATGGTTCGTTGAAAAAAAAAACTTAATTTGTCTCTGAGGCATATAATTATATTGCTTCAATATTAGAAAATTGCTATTTGAAAATAGATAGTTGTTTGCGTGGGTAAGTCAACACGAAATGGATCCCTGATCTATTGTAAATATCATTGGACAGATAGTGTGTTTATATTATGCAAATTAAATTCTGTACCATATATTACTGGTTTTATTTTATTCAGAACAACCTGTTATATATTATACTAGATGGTGTAAGTATTATAAAAGATGGTGCTTCAGTATAACATTTATTGTTTTGAGAGATTTAGTTTACACTATCTGATGCCCGCGACTAAGTCCGCGTGGATTGAGGTTTTTTAGTTCCCACGGGAACTTAGTTTTCCGGGATAAAAAGTAGCCTATGTGTTATTCCAGACTATAATCTATCTCTGTGCCAAATTTCATCCAGATCCATTCTGCCGTTCGGGCGTGATTGAGTAACAAACATCCATACATGCATCCACACATCCTATATCCATCCAAACTTTCGCATTTATAATATTTATTTGAAATATCAAACGCGGATCCACGCGGATCACCAATTGTATCATCAAATATGATGATACAATTGGTCATCCGCGTGGATTAATATTTTTAAATTCCCGGGGAACTTCTCAATTTCCCAGAATAAAAAGTAGCCTACATCCTTCCCCGGAATGTAACCTACCTCCATACTAAATGTCATCAAAAGCCGTTAAAACTTAAAGCGTAGCAGATAGACACACTTTCGCATATATACATAGGTATACGTAGATAGAAGAGAATGTGTGTGCGTGAAATTGTTATACCTACTTGTGATATTAATCTAAGTCACGTTATGGCGTGCGTGGTAAAATTCAATACTTATTATACATATAGTGTTATTAATATATTTAATAGTTGCAGAAGCCGTAATTTTAAAATAGCATTCAAACACATTCCATTTGCTTAAATCTCGTATGCAACGCCTTTTGTATTTGCTTGGACATTTTACAAAAATACGGGACAAAAGTGTCTTCGCGACCTGAGGCCCCCTTTCACGACATATTTTATTCATAGGTACGTTTCATTGTTCGAACAGTCTCGTGTACCTAATAATGAAAAATATGATACATACCCTCCCGCCCCCCTTCACCCGCTCTTATACTCATTCCCTTTACGGGTCTTTACCCGCTGTCATTGTTTGGAGACATGGCAATATTTTAAGACTCACTTTTGTTTACTCAGTGTACTATTCTTTACATTGAGCAGAGAATACATAATAATATCATACGTAAACTCATTATATTATGTATACGTAATTTTATTTTACAAAAATAGACTATACCTATGCAGTTGTGTGTGTAATCAAAGATTACTAACTAAGTATTTAAATACGATTTTAGTCAAAAGGGACAGTCAGTCCAAGGGGATCGCAAGTGATTGCCGTCATCACATTTTAGCAGTCAAACTTTGGTGTTACCAATTACTTATTCTGTGGTGCTACGACTTTTACCTGCGCCATTGTAACTTGAGCCTCGCAGAATGATTAATTTCTTAAATTCAACCGCTATTCACAACGCGAAGTTGAAATCGATTGGCATCGAGTAAATAATACCTACAGTAGGGCTAGCATGTGCACAACGAGTAAAATTATGTCTACCCGTTATCTCTATTTGTCTACCGAAGCTAATTATGTCTTGTCTCGTTACGTCAAAAGTAGAGATAAAAGTAATATTTTTTATCTGTGGTACGGTTCTCTACGAACATACACATACATCATTTTCTCGTAGTATACTGCATTTTGTGCATGTTAGGGCAAACGAAAAATTAGCCGGCAACGACAACATCTCTCTCTCTCTCTCGTCGCTAGATATCTCGACGTGCGCAAGCTTGCAGGTCTACACTTGATGTCTTTTGTTCGCAACTGCGGGATAGCTCATTAAAATAAATGGCATTTCAAAATATAAATAGATAGGTATAGTTAGCAGTAGTAAATACGAACTCTTCGACTGGCTTCCTAAGAATGAGGCTGAAATTCCTAACCAGCGCCTAGCAGTCTATTTTCGAGGCGTCTCATACTAATAACGTTCTATCAAGCTTTCTTCTCTTGTCATATACTCGTAGATAAAATTCATTGTGTTAGAATTCCATCATACGAGTACCTACTAGGTACTGGCATAATTTTTATTTTAGAAATAGACAAGAAGCGTTTTGTTTTCTCAGATATTTCGAAAGTAGGTTCCGGAGTACCTTCCTACTCTGAGTTTTATCCGCTTGACAACTTATTTTACTCATCATTCAACAGATTAATTACCATAAAATACAGTCAACAGTATCAAGAAGAAAGTCATGACCACCATATTAAACTGTAATTCGTTTAAGGGACAATTCACGCTCGACCAAAAAATTTACAATGCCTTGATATTATTTTCACAAAAAAGACTTAATAATAAACCTAAGACAGTTTTCCTGTATCTCATATGGTGGTGGATTTCCCCATACGTTCCCAGTTAAACTATTAAAACTTTAGCACATCGGATTCATGGTAGTATACATACTAGGTACATTATTGTTACAGTCATATCCTTCACAGACCAGAGAATGGTCTCTACCACAGGACCAGTTTAACGACGCAGAATATTTCGTCAAATATTCGCCACCACGATTAAGCAGCTTATTGAAGCTTACTTACAGTGGCGTGAAGTTCATAGAGGCACAAAAGCACGCTTACCCTAATGGAAATAGGTCAATGCTCATTTTTCTTTGTAACAGTCAGTAAATACTAAATAGGTATTCTGACTAACTAATGCCTACCCTAACTTCAAGCCCTGTGCACGCCACTGCTTACTTAAGTAATATATTTTGAATATTGATTGAAGTCTACTAGTAGGTAATATATTTACATTCCCTAGCTTAATAAAAGCAATATCTATCTCATTTGAATTTAATTTGCATGACAACCCGTCGCATTATATCGTTAGCAATTCAATTACTGCTCGGTATATCGCGCTGCCATGAATTGGTATTTGGCGTAAAGTGATTGCTTCATCAGGTATTCTTACTTTATTTCATAAATCTTATTATCTATCTATCGAAATATAAAATAATAATAGACGGTAGGTATATAAAATAATGAAAATTTGTGTCAATAATGCCTATCCGCACTTTGCTAGCGTGGTGAACAACAACCCTTTTCATTCTTAGAGGAGACTCCCACTCAGTATTAGGCGATGGGTTGCAATGATTGAAAAGGTCGCAATCGTATTATTGCGTTAAGTCCGTTACAATAGGTACGTCGCTTCCCACTTCCTGTAGAGCAATATTTCATTCGCATGACAAGATGTCGGATTATGCGAATCGCAATTCAATAACTCGGATATCTTGCCGTATGAATTGGAATTAGTATGGTGGGGTCGCCGTGTCGAGTCGTGTCACCTTCGTGACTCGGAGATTGTTTCCATTCAAAGGCTGTGTATACATAAAGGCAGGAAAACCTTATTAACCGTGTATTTTTGTAAAATAAATCTTTGACAGGTATACTAAAATAAAAGCGGTTTCAAACTTTAGAACGAAACCGTTCTAATTTTCGATTTATATCAATTTTAATCGATTAGTCTATGGATATTTATAAGCGAAGGCCTCCCTTCGACCTTTCTACAATTATCTATCTAAATCCTTATTCTGCGCTACAAGGAGACTGTAAAAATTATCAAGACATTAGTGTTACATAATATTTCTAGTTTTGCTGACAGAATGGAAGAGGTAAACAAATCGCACAAACATTAGCGGAATGCGTAAGCGATGCGCTTTCCCCGACGCTTTCTAGTTAGGTTTTCCACCCGTAGGCCGTAAATCACGATTTCATCGTTATTTCGCGGTAACAACGCCCTATCCGCCATGCAAACTGCAAAGTGCGTCTCACAGAGAGTCCACAGGGCGCGTTGCGTTGCGTTGCGTCATCGCAACGCATATATATTTTGACGCATAGCCGGCCACACGGGCGTAGCGTTGTCGCAGCGTTACTACACCGGCGTTGCAATGAGTACACCCCCGCCTGCTTCGTCTCGGGGGCCGCAGTTCAGTCGTGAGTGCGTTGCGTCGACGCAGCGCACCGTGTGTACACTATATGTAAAAAGACGCATCGACAGCGCTACGTCGACGCAATGCTAACGCAACGCGGCGTGTGGACTCTTTGTACTCGTTTCAGCGAAAATCTACTTTTTTACAGTTTCTTGATATCGAAAAACAGACTGTAATTACAATTCAGTTCCTGTTCCTGTTCGAACAGTTCGAATTATCGATCCGATAAAGGTATGGTAATAATTATGTGACCCGGAAAGTTACGCCCATAGACAAGGCAATATCGATTCCAACTGATAGATTTCCACGATGTATCCTCAGCCTTGGGTACTTCTGAGTTCAGTGCATTACCTTGTTCTAGCGATACCAATCTACATAATATGCAACAATCAAAGCATATTAACTTTTCAAGCTCTTCACTTCAAAAAACATGTTGGATTTGGAAAACGCAAAAAATATATTTTTCAAATAAAACAATTTTACGCTATTGTGACATGCTTTTTTTAGTTATTTGGATAATAGGTAATACTTAGTGTTATTATAATAATGATACCAAAATCGTTTAGCGGAAAATAAGCAGCCAAGCGTTATTTAAAATTACTGGGTAACTAACTACCTGTATGTTTCGCATTTTTGCTTATTACATATCTGCCTACAATTAAATACAATGCAAATGATAGTAACATTCTACATGCTATGCTCAAACTAAAAAAGGTACTAAACCATTCAAATCATTGAGTTTCATAGAATAACGGAAAATGTGTCATTATTAACATAAAGTATAAACGCTGGTAAAAGGCAAACTTGGAGTTACTTATTTATTTAAGTATCTAAGTAGGTACACACTACACACTAGATGACGCCTGCGACTTCGTCCGCGTGGATTAAGATTTTTTTGATTCCCGCGGAACTCTATAAGTATATATATATATTTTCCGGAATAAAATGTACAGATGTCCTACCCCGAGATGCAACCTACCGCGGTTCAAAAGTGCATTAAAATCGATTGAAAAAATGGGCCGGGAAAGACAGAAGACACACTTTCGCATTTACAATATTAGCACAGAATAGGCAGGTAGAATTAGTATTTAGTACGTTGATATCAGTATGGATAATATAAATTACGTCTCCACGCGCCAAACGTTATTTACAAGAACGTCGTTCTATGGATAGAACGACGTTCTTGTGAATGTATGTGGCGTTTAAAGGTTCTTGTGGCGTTTCCAACAAGTTGACAGATTGTTACTCTACTATTAAACCGATGAACTCGCTACGTATCTCATTTATTTAAGTTTCTGTATTACATATATTTTAATTAAAACTAAGAAATAAATTAAAATCTAAATTTAAAAAAACTAATTATATTTACAAAAAATACACGCCGTCCAAGTGATCGTTAATGGAAATGGTGCCCAAAACACTGGCGCTATTACCTCGTTGAATGGCAAGGCTAAGCCGTTGGGCTAAATAAGCGCCAGCTCTTTGGTCACCAGAGGCGTGGATCAGTTTTTGGGACACGATATTTATAAAATTCTTCGTGTCCGATGACCATGGGCCCAGAGTCTCAAAAGCAAGCGCCGCAAAAACGTAGTCCTTAGTAATGACTGAGTATTTGCGACGCTTAAGCAACTGAGCAGATACGGCAGCTGCGCCCGCCTTTAGGCACGAGCCCGGTAGGTGGAAGCTGCCAACGTATCCACGCAGGTTGCATCCCACACCAGTGTACGACCCATCGACCACGGTCATCCCGTCCGGCCTCTTGCCGTCATACCTGAACAAACCGGAGGGTTCCAGTTGTGCAGGGATGGAGGCAGTGGCCAGAGCGCGACGGACTATATCGCTACGTACCTAAATCTATTTTTAACCGACTTCCAAAAAAGGAGGAGGTTCTCAATTCGGCGCGTAGGTATGTTTTATTTTTTTTAATGTATGTCGGTGCATAAGTATCTCCGTGGTTCCGAAAACCGATTTGAAAAAATTTTTTTTAGTAAATAAGTTACACGTTAATTTGTGTGATAAAGAATATTTCTCAATAAAGGACACACCAAGGTAAAGACACCAACTCGCCCCTCAAACATTCGTACCTACTTAGGACAATAAAGGATTGCCAATAAAACGGAACTTCCAGATGGTGGAATTTATGCCCTGCGTAAGTCTGAATATACTAGGATAGAGTAACGAGTAATGTCTTGGATCCGGTATTTAAAGAAGAAAGGAAATTTTATAGCCAGCCAGATGAGAAAATTCCTTGCAGTTTTTTAAAGGCTGATCGCAGATAACTCCGCCTGGCCGCGCTGGGCCGCACGTGTGCAATGGAGAAGTTTCCAATTCTTTTTTTAAATTTATTATGAAAATTAAGACGTGTATGGGAAAATCAAGGGAAATTTTTTTACTTTTATTTTGTTTTTCGTCAATGTTTAGAGCCCTCACGTTTCACTTGAACGTATCCAATAGCTTCATTTCGGTAAGATGCTTCATTTCGGTCGACCGGCCTTGAAAAAATATACATAATGACATTTGATATCGGTTCCATCAATACAACACGGCGGGTAATACACGTATGTATTGTAAACATGTCGAACCAAACAACCAGTATTACCTACAATCTGTTTATGAAATGTTTTTATTTAGAAATCATAGCTGTAAGTTAGACCATGTTGCTGATGAAATAAACTTAAAAGTATATAGGTACTCACTTAAAAAGTTTAACTCCTTTTATTTCAGCATGAAAGACGGATTTAAAGAAAAAATGTCCATCACTGTGTATATATCAATATTAGGCAAATTATCACTTTGTCCTTTGACGAAGCCTTCTTCCATATAATGAAATAAAAACTACACTCTTAAATAAAAAAGAAACAAACGTCTGTACGTAAATAAACACGAGCGAAGCAAGAGACATGAATGATTCGTGTAGCGGTGATCTCGAATAGGCGCGATGACGTCACAGGCAAAAATACGTAAACTTCAATAATCTATTTCTAAGTCATTTATTGATGGATTTCAAAATTTCTTTCAGTGATTGATTAGTTTTGATCTATATTTTAATACTATTACGTTGAATATAATACTAACAACATCATGAAAATTCTCCATTCACACACGGCAGAAGTGAAACTTCAGAAAAGTAGCCTACGTGACACTGAGATAAATATAACTTGTATTCTTGCACATTCTCTCGCAGGCTAAATCCTATATGTTTGTCTCTTTTTGGTGACGCTTTTTCGTTTCGTTTAATGTTTAAATCACAACGATTCTACAGAAGTTTCACTTCAAAAATTCATTCCAGAAAATTTAATTTTCATAATAAAAGCTCTGTCGACATCGGCAGCACCAAAGTAATACTTGTGTAATACTGAAAGTATTACACAAGCCGCAAGTCAACGAATTCAATTTTTTTAGATGGTAATGGTAAACATATGTAGGTAAAAACCTACGTTTACCATTCAAATAACCAATCGTGTCTTATAGAGCAGATTTTCGCATGTAATAATTACGGTGAAACGATATAATCGTGATCTTTACGGTGGAATGATAACAAACGGGTCGGAGATGGCCATTAGTGGTCACGACGCGTGGTCTGCTTCTTTCAATTAAATGATGAAAATTTCACCGTAATTACGTTACAAAGCTCACATTTCAGTGCTTTTTCGTCAGTTGAATCCAAGTGGAGTCGGCGTCGAGTCGGTGTAATGTGCGAAGTCCTTTACAGGGCCGCGCCACCGTGTCATGTGCGAACATCATAAGCATAACACAGACAAGCTTGCACATCACAACTTTTGTTATTAATTTAACTTTATGTATGTACTTTAAGTTTTCTTGCCCGACATAGCGTGCTATTAAACAGGCTCTAGCCTATTATTCTAAAGCTGCGTTTACAATTTCACAGCATGATTATTTTTAAAGGGAAGACGTTAGACGACATGATAATTTTTGTCGACAATAATAATGATCCAAAAAGAAACGAAACATTTCCCAAATTTTTTCGTTGATTCGTTTATTCCTACTACTAGATGATTCCCGCGACTTCGTCGGCGTGGATTAAGTTTTTTTAATTCCCGCGGGATCTCTAGAATTTTCCGGAATAAAAAGTATGTAAGCCTAGGTATGTCCTTCCCCGGGATACAAACTGTCCCTGTACCAAATTTTTTATCATAATCGGTTGAACAGATGGGCCGTGAACGTGTAGCAGACAGACACACTTTCGCATTTATAACATTAGTATTTTTTTTAATATATAGGCTAGCGCTTGGCTGCAATCAGACATGCTTGCAAGTGGTGATGCAGCCTAAGGTATAGCGCGCTTGCCTAGAAGATGCCTATTCACACTTGGATTATAAATTTTTTAATTAGGTATGATAGTGTGTCTTAGTGCTTACAACCGGAAAACGTTTCATTCTAGAGCAAGAGAGGCTACATAGTTATTACCATTTATTATATCTCCTATTAGAATTAGTCTCCTAGGCTATTATTTATGCTCATCTAAAATAGATCGTGGCGGGCACTAACCCAAGTCTGCTATGTAACGGTACGGAGACTTAGTAATATCTGAGATCAAAGAATGACAGCATGTGATTGATGTGGAACCACGGTAACTCCGCATGACTTCAATGCGCTGGATGCCAATAGATATCTCTGGTACAAGTCTAGAAAGAGTTAGCTATTTCATTTACGACTAAGCAGTAAGTACCGTTCGCTTAATCATTCCACTTTGCGGTACGGCGTAATTTCAGATAAGAGATCAGGTATTCGGTAAATCAAATAATGTAAGTAAACTTTACTTTTTTTTATTGCGAATAGACAAATTAAAATTACAGGGAAGCCTAGTTTGGGAGCCAGGAACTTAGCTAGACACTGTTTTTAATGTATGTACATTGATTATTTATAACCTACTAATATAATTATTTGAAGGTACAGGCGAGGGAATTTGGCTTCCCAAAGCACAGGGAATCCTAATCCTTTTGGGGGACCAGGAACCTTAGCTAGACACTATTTTTGTTATAATTTTATTTTTATTTAGCTATAAGTACCTACCACTTATGTTTGTCACTATATGAAAAAATGAAAAAACATTATAAAATCATGTATGAATATGAACATGAATAAATAATTACTTACCAAATTACAATGTTAAGATGTTAACAAGAACCTTTTAATGTTAAGATGATTAAATAAACATTAAAGTACTTACGAGGAGCTCCAGGTTTCAAAACTATAACAACAGCAACCACACGAATTGTGACGCCAGAAACAAGCAACGGCAACAGCAGGGCACAACTTTTGGCGAATGGTAAAGATACGCGCCGAATTGAAAACCTCCTCCTTTTTTGGAAGTCGGTTAAAAAGATCTCTGCACTTCAATATAGAGAGGATATGTTTGATAGGGATATTACACTCAAGAAATTCAAAAGCAAAGTTGATAGAACAAACAAAGAGGGGCCTTATTACGTAAAATGATTGCTAACGATCGCAATCACCACTAATTATGGTCAAAACTGTATTGGGTAAAATTTTTTGAAGCGTAATAATTCAGCCAATCACAACAATTGAAAATGATTCCCGCCCGCAAGAAGTCGCGCATAAAGGTGATTCTTTAAATAAAACTATTTTTAAACAACTTATTACCCAGGCTGTATAAAAACTTGGCTAGGAATTGCTATTATAAGCGAGCGCGTTGAACGCTTAAAGGCTAACAACTCAAGAGCTCGTAAACTGGCAAACAACCATAGTCGTTATTTTAAATTAAAAAGCATTATACGTTTAGCAATGTTCTCACATGAAAATTAATTTAGATCATAAAACAATTTTCTTTTCTTATCGAAAAGTTGAACAAAATTTTCACAGCTCCAATAAATTCATATACACTGCTGTATATGTAAATAATAGAGGTTCCGAATTTGAGAGATACCGAGATCCAAAAATGTTTTAATATGATCCAAAAATATACAGGACAGGACAGGAAAAATCATCTGCGCGAAATATCATTACGTCTGCGTCATGGGGCTTAAGGCGCTTCGTCCTGCCCGCAAAGTGTGTGCGGCTCCATACCAAAACTGCTGCGGGAACCAAAAAACCCCAATCCACTCAGACGAAGTCGCGGGCATAAGCTAGTTTATAATATTAATATTACTTAGTATGGATTTGCGACACTCTAGCATTAGTAAAACTAAAATGTTAATTAATGTACTGTCATGTAAATTGATGCAAAGTGCAACCGATGTAAAATAGAAACAATAGTTCACACGTAGTTGTTAAGCTGGTGGATAGTTTTGTGAGGTAAGTAGGTCGACAAAATTTCTTATTCAAACAAACTTTTCCTAAGTCCTATCTAATCGTCAAGTGAGTGGTTCAGAAAAGGTTCGGAATGACAAAAAAACTAGAAAAAACAAGAGATACCTAGAAAACAGCATATATATCTATGCCTCTACTATACCACACACAGTACACCTTCTGAACGTCACGTTTACAAGGTATAAGACGTGATGGTGATAATTAACCACGGTAGCTTAAAACAAAACTACAAGGGTTCCAAACGCTCCCTGGTCTGAGAAAAGCCCACACCTTTACTAGTCCTTAGGTAGACCTAAAGTTGCCAGCTGGCTGCCGGTCTGTGGCCTGCAATGGTGCGTGTTGTGGTGGTGAATGGTAATGATGGTAGTGGTACGATTTTACGACCGGCCAAACTCAGGACAGGTTTGATGTAAACTTTGTAAAGATAACAAAGTAGCAGTAAAGATTTAGCAGGGGCCTCCTCTCCGAACGAATGATTTTTTGAACGAATGATTGATCATTGATGGTGTAATAAACACCATACAATCAATGAGTTCGCGAAACTTGCAATATTTCCCATCCTCAAATTATATCCCACCTACTCTTAGACACTTAGCATCCAGCAATGCAACACATCTCATTCATATGCATTATTGAACGTTTCATAACACGAACCAATTAATTTAGTTTAACCACGAACAGCTGAGGGTAACAGCTAATTGGTATCATATCATTATAATGACTGGTGCCCTTATTATACCTAGCCTTTTAGTCTTTGGTAGAGCTGCATAACAGTACGCTTAGTTACTCTGAGTTTTTACATTGCAAATACGATTGTATGACGTGAGAGTTCACCACGCCAAGTGTAAGCGAACGTCAAAGTAAAATTTACCCAAAAGCTCTTGCTTTAGAGTCACAAATTCAGCTTTTGGAGCGCTGGCTGTGAATAAATATCTACACGAAATGATGAAATGAGCTCTAAAGCCAATGCAGTTAAGGTTCATTTTACTTTACCCTCGTAGCTTTAGTTTAAGATGTCGTACTGTCGTTATCACCATTATATTGTTAATCGTATATGTTACAAATAACCGAACGTCAATAAGTGTAGTATACCTACCTAAATTGAATAAACGTTCTTTGAGAGTTTGAGTTTAACGTTCGGTTACACTTGGCGTGGTGAGCTCTCACTTCCATCAATCGTATTTGCAATGTAAAAACTCAGAGTAAGCGTACAGATTATAATGTGAGCAAAATTTTCATAGTTTTGGGAGCTTTGGGCTTTATTAATAACGTAAACCTTGTAGTTTTGCAAATTTAGAGATTTATTTATTTACAACTAGATGATGCCAGCGACTTTGATTCCCGCGGGAACATTTTAATTTTCCGGGATAAAATGTAGCCTATGCCCTTCTTCCGTATGCACTCTTTCTCTGTAATCTGTACTGAATTTCGTCAACATTAAATCTATACTAATATTATAATGAGGTAAAGTTTGTGAGTTTGAGAGGTTGTAGGGGGTAATCTCTGGATCTACTGAACCGATTTTGAAAATTCTAGTACCAATAGAAAGTCACATTATTTGTTGCGAAAAATTAGGGAGTTCCCGTGGGAATTTAAAAACTTATTTCACGCGGACGAAGTCGCGGGCATCAGCATTTAGCATCAGTTCAAATAGGGACATGTTAAAAATCTCACTGAAATCCATCAAAAAGTTTAGATAATAGATACGAGTAGATAGATAATTGATTTATTTGTTCACGAAAACAACAACTTACAATATTTGCTTACAGGAGTAAGTAAAACTATTCCTATTAATTTATCGTTCGTGAACTTATTTAGAAGTTATTTAGGTAGTTTACCTACAGACAAATAGCGATTTCGATTTGCATAACCAAATTACTATTTAAGAAAAGCATACTCATATCCGACATTAAATTATGAGTAAGTATAATTACACGCCTATTTAGAGACCTTTATGTCAGAACTGCTGTTTTATAGCCCTTTATTTAAACAGTAGGTACTAAGATCTCCACGAAAGTCTATAAAACACCCACACTCAAGGTAATGGTTCTTATAAACAACTTGGACGCACTTTCTAACCGAGTACAGATAATTATCTGGAGAAGGAGAGAAGTATTTCGTAATCTAAAAGGCTTTTATCAATCATAATATCGTCGGCCGTTCAAATAACTTCCATACTGTGATGTACACCTACGACTTAATTTATACTCGTCAGCCGGAATGCCGCGTAAGATTCTAATCTCTGATACGTAGTTACGTACCTACTATTTATTTCAATTGAGAATACCATAGACAAGGCACTTCGTAACTCGCATAGCTATCAAAATTGTACCACCAACAGACGCTGATTTAAATTTTTAAACAGTAAAATATTACAAAAATCACATAGAAAGTACGTAAACCAAAGTTAAGTTCAAGTTTTTACATAGCTGGTACATTTTAAAACGGCGGGGATTTTAAGATCTTACAAATAGGTAGGTACATACTAAATATATACCTAATCTGCTTAATTTAAATCAAAGAGATTAAAATAATTAATTACTAGGCAAAAACTTCAATGTATTTGGTTGAAACAAAGTAGTGTTGTTCTAATGGTGATAACATGAAAACAAGCGAAAACAAAACTGTTTTACGGAAGACAGTAATACCATCGTTTTTTAACCTGTAGCAACACTTACCTCATTGACTTACCTAACTATTTGTGAAGATTAACAATGTTAAAAAGAAGCTTAACTTAATTAAAGGTAGCTTAACTTATTTAGCTAAAAAACTTATCCACGTGTGACGTGAGTAATTGTACGATGAACCCAAAAAAGCATGCTACATTAATAATACCTAATTTCATAAAGATTTGAATTATTACGATAATAAAGGTGCCCTCCGAACTATAATAAAAGATTGATCATAAGTGTTGTTAGGTAATTTGACGATAAAGAGGCGACAACACCAAATTCCTAAATTAAAAAAGAAACTATGACATGGCCGTAAATAAGGCAAACTGCAGCCGCTGACGTAATGTGAATAAATAAACGATAACGTTTAATCTCAAGTGAAATCAATGGCATTTCGTGACACCGAGCACGTGGGACGTACGCGCCTGATACTTGCCTTAACTGTTAATTGATGAACGAAACTTCTTTCACCTTAAGCTGTATACACAGCAATCAATCCTTAAGGGCTACAACAAACATAACTCGAGACAGCAACTGCACGGAAGAACGCCACATTACCGCGTCTTAGCGAGTAAAAGTACCACCTTTGTTCGGTCTAGTTTATTGTTAGATTGAATGTGTAATGAAAACTAGATCGAAGCAAAATGTACGGTTGGACTGTGGACCGTACAACTTTCATACAGCTTCCTGTTCGCAACTGCTAGAAGTATTAACTATTGTTTTTCTGTGCTTCTAGAGGCCGCTTAGGCAGCCCTTCCACATCCCACCGTGGTGCCTTAAATAAAGTCTCCCGTTTTATTTTGTGCGTTCTACACAAAATGAAACGCGAAGGCTTTAAATACCGCAATCAAACTATTTAAAGTTGCTTCGAAACGTACACATACAATCGTTGACCTGAGATTTATCTGATTAATCCGATCTGCTTTTTTATTTTGTTACTTAAGTCTTTGATGAAGCGATGTAGACAGAGCA
Source organism: Erebia aethiops (assembly GCA_923060345.2). Taxonomy (NCBI): domain Eukaryota; kingdom Metazoa; phylum Arthropoda; class Insecta; order Lepidoptera; family Nymphalidae; genus Erebia; species Erebia aethiops. The sequence continues at coordinate 24,672,992 of OV281084.1, read as the reverse complement.
CTTGAGATTTTAAATAAACGATCTATTCTATGTCGGTATATTCTTACAAATTTTCTATGCTTGGGAAAAATGAAATAAAGCATAGGGCTACCTAAACTATACTTGCTATGAGCCTAAATCACAGAATAGGTAATAGTCTAAACTATTAATTACTAAAAAATGAACTTTACATATAACCTTCTCCAAAAAAAATTATATTAGGTATAGGTACTCATTAACTATAATTCATAATATACTAAGCTTTGATAACAAGTGCTTTACCTAAGTAGGTATTAATAAATAATTGTCAAGACACATTTTCGTCCGCTAGAATGAATCCAGGGCCGTAAACATGTCTTGTAGGCCGCCCACGCACCTATCCACAATTTGTTTCACGTTAATCTCGCGTGAAAGCAACTGATTAATGCCTTTGTTAAGCTAATGAGACTCGTGCCGGGTTACTTAATCAATAAATTTTAAATGGCGTTATCATATGGCGCCTGTCGTCGACTTATATTAGGCCGGCTGCATACTTAGCGATCGTGGCTTATCGCTCGAGAATTATTGTTGGCGGTGATTTATTCCTATTTCGATAAAGTGACGACTATTTATAAAACACTCGAGTCTTTTAATATTTGAATGGAAAAATAAACGTCTACTACTTAAATGGGCTATTAACGTTGTTTGACACTCACCTTTCGTGCGATAACTACTAACTACTTAGTAAAGTATTGTTCTGTCTTTATTTAATGTTGAGTTTTTTTGAACTGTTGATCTTTTTTTTCATAATTGTTTCCTTTTTTGTGAGCATTGGGAAGTAGGGACCCCAGATATCAAAAATATTTTGAAGGGAATCGGTTCAATACCAAAAAGGTACAAAATCGGTCACTATTTTGACTACATTTTCCTTTGCGATTTGCGATCACTGGGAACCCTACTACATAATTTATATCAATTTGGAAAGGACTGGAGGTCCAATAACGAACAAAAAAGAAAATGGACGCTTTTCAAAATATTGACAACAGTTTCAGACGTTTCAGCCCTGAGAAAGATACATCTTCAATTTGTGCTAGAGTGACTGAATTTTGAGTTGCAAATTCTGTCACGCCTGTCACTCCCGGCAACGTTGCTCTGTCCAGACGTCTCATTCAGACGACATGGTAGGAAAGAACTTAGGTGTAATATTATCATCGATACATATTTAGGTAAGAAAAAAGAAAAAATTTGGGCGTCCGATTTGTAGGGCGTGCCCCTCACCTCTTTAAGTCTGTCCTTGTCCCCGCCATAGCACTGTCCTGCTTTTCAGACTAGATGGCGTTAGTAAAATAAGTCCACATTCTTTGTTTGACCGTGCCCGGCTATGTAAATTAAGGTCGTTGAATATTAACAATTTCCTTAGATACAAACGCACCTGACAGAGAGAAAAAATAACAAGCATAAGAAGATGGTTTCATTAATGTAGATAATGTAACTTTAATAAAAAGTTAAAAACGTTATCACACAATCAGCCTTACGTCTCACATAATATATCCGTTGATTTCGATCTCGAAGCCCAATATAGAGATGTAAAGCTCATGAATTATTTTGTACATAATTAATTATATCGTAAATGATTTTTCATATTGTACAACTGCATCGGTAATAATAAAACATGACGTGACAAGAAAACTAACGCAAGTTGTTCTAATGAAACCTACAAAGAGTATACTAGCCGACCCCGGGACCCGCCCCGGCTTCGCACGGTTGGACTTACCACTTATGTATTACGATTAAAAGTCTACCTTTTATTAAACTATAGCACTGATTGTAATTGATTTGGTACTCCCCGCATTCGTCAATCTTCTTGGAAATTTTCATGAGATATACTGTATGATCTTTGCAAAAAAAAAAAAATGTCAAAATCGGATTCAGATTTGACGGAGTCATGGAGTAGCATCTATCTCTATCCCGAAGGAACCCTACTAAACTAGAGACATTTATTCAACATCACAGAGTTCAACATATTCTTTCAAATATATCGTTATTCGTTACTTCGCACGTTTTGCGTGTAGGTACGCTGTATTATTATTGTAGGTATATATTATCAATATAGGTATGAAGTACTACTGAGTATTTTGTGTCTGAGATGGAGCCACGGGGGTAGGGCTGGTATGCGACACCTTATAAATCAAGGCTTACCTACCGATCGAGAACAATAAATTGATGGTGGGCACTGGGCAGGTAGCGTAACATTTGTTACTTATTAGGTCTCTGCCTGCGCTAGACAATATTTTAGTGACCTAGACAATATTTTAGTAATATATTCCCAGTTGCAGGGATGAGTTTACATAGAAAGGATTTTTGAATACTAGATTAAAATTAATGTCTCAACTCTCATGTACGAGGCGCATTTTTCTCGCGTCTGACTTGACTTATGCTTATGCATTAGCATGCAACGCTCTCTTTACTAAAACGTTAAAAATGCACTCTAAGTATAGTTCGCGCACGAGTTGAATGCATAGCTTATGTATGGGGACACTGACACATACATAAGCTCTGCATTCAACTCCCGCGCGTATTTTGCCATATTTAATTTTTGATGCATTCCCTACGCTAATATTTTTTTAGAAAAAGAACATTTTCTTAATCCATTTGGTTAAATACATAAATCCTAATATGCTTCGAGCAGGATATACGAGTATGCATACTAGATGACGATAATAGATCGCTTAGCGATTTCGTCCGCGTGGATTCAGTTTTTTTGGTTCCCGCGGGAACTCTTTAATTTTCCGGGATTTTCCTATGTCCTTCCCCGGGAAGGACTTTCCTATGTTTTTCCTATAACCTATCCCTGCAGACAATAATGCACTAATGCGAATTAGTGAATTGTGTGTACGCACAATACACTAATTCATTGTTTCAAAAAGTGTATTGTGTGTCGCGAATACACTTTCGCATTTATAATATTAGTATGGAAGTATCTCGTTGCCTGTTAGGTTTGGTTTAGGTAAACTACGCTCCCGGCATACCTACAGCTGAACCCAGCCTTTCGGGACTCACTTAAATTTGCATAATAGATTCATAATATCAAACAATATGCGCCGCAAACCGATGCCAGATCTAAGTGCATATGTCACCGTAAGATTGTAAAAACCGTTAGATTATAATATAACGTTTTTTATCTCGATAGATTATTATAAACTTTCGACAGATTGTGAACCGTAACATACTGCTTACAATTTAACGCGTTATTTTTCGGTAAATTGTAATATAATATCAGGTATATTAACCCGATAGAACCTAAGTGAATATTGTGATATATTATTATATTCACTACCTGAATATTCATGTCAAACCCTAACCTATAGTTCGCGCGCGAGTTGAATGCAGAGTAAATGTATGGTGACACTTACATTTACTCTGCATTCAACTCGCGCGCGAACTGTACAAGAAAGAGACAAGAAAACTTAAAAACAATAAATATTTCATAAATTAATACTCAGAACATTGAACGGTTCACAATCTTTCGACAGTTTATAATCTAGCGGGATAGGAACCGTTAGATTATAATCTGACGGATTTTACAATCTTACGGTGACACATACAATACATACAGCAATTTGACAAATTGCATTCTCGTACACGGGTAAGCTATTTTAATGCAAATTCTATGGATTGCCGCGCCGTTCAACTTAGATCGAACTTTGCGGAGCTTTCGATTCAAAGACAAATAGTTTAAAGGAGATTTATTGAATTCTCTTGTTCCGCGATAACCGCATATTGTCTAGGTGTACACAGTACATAGGTACCGATAAGTGTTGATTCATATTATTTTAAAACAGCAAATCGAATCGAAATTCCAAACATTTATGGTAAAATAAATTGTATCGACAGGTTTTCTATGCAGTCCAGCGTCCACTAAAGGCGTTTCGGCACAGCGAAAGCCTCAGTTTCGTCTGAGGCTACATTTCCTACGAGGCTACATGGTTGCGAGTCGAGGCGCTGTAACCATCTGTAACTTTACTTACGTAGGCTACTTATGTACCTACCTAAGTAAAAACCTGTATTTATTCCCAAACTAGATGCTATTCAAATAATAAAAATAAGTATATCTCTTTTCCTCATAAGATTATAATCAATCGAGAGAAAATGTTATACGCTTGCTGTAATGCTAATTATCTTCTGGATATAAAAGTATAATAATGTACCCTATATGAATAAAGCTTTCTTCGCATTTCGTCTCATTAAAATCGAGGGACATGCGGATTTACGAGAATTTAATTGATAAAGGCATTTCAGAACTACCGTGAATGAGGAAGAGAAAGCGTCCATGTAATGTGATACACCATGAGTAATCGTCATAAAGATGTGTGACACTGCATAGCTACTGTAAAACTCTAACCATTGTACCTACGAGCCAACTAAGGGCGAAAACACACAAACACTGGGCAGAACAAAACATCCGCGTCGGAGGGGAACGACGTTGTGTCCTATCGCCTAGGGTGCGCACTCCATTTCCATATAAGCGGACTTATTTTCTGCAGTGGGTTTGCAGTCTTACAAAAAACAGAAGTAGCGAAAAAGGTAATCTCGAAACTATGCAAACCCACATACACATTGACACATATAATAGGCCAACTCACAAACGATACACACACTCACGACGCATATGTAAAACCAGCTTTTTCCCGCGGCTTCGCTCACGTTGGGTTCGATTTCAAAGTTCATAGGTACTTTCAAAGCTCTATGCTGCTGCCTGCCTTTAGGGGTTGAATTTTCCAAAAGCCTTTTTTAGCGAATTCCTATTGCCTACGTCATAATAGCTGTCAGATTATGCCGTAGGCATGTCAAATTTCGGCCCGATCCATAGACTTAGAATGTACGAAAAAATCCTATGTCTATGGCCCGATCCGTGTGATTTGAGCTGTGGCGTAGCGAAAAAATCCTATGTCTATGGCTCGATCCGTGTGATTTGAGCTGTGCGTTGATAAATCAGTCAGTCGGTCGCCTTTTCATTTTAAATATTTTATAGATATAAAGAAAATAAAATGTAAAATTATTATAATTATTACAGTCATAAAAGTGAACTCTACAATGTCAAGAGAATCTCCATTAACTTCAGTGTGAGCAAAACATTAAGCGTAGTAGCTCGCTATATAGTCGCTACCATGAAGACAATTAAGTAGCGGGTGCTCATGTTACATGCTAGGCCTAAGGGCTTACTGCCATCGCTTAAAGCAGAAGTATTTTTAAATATCAGGTTTAAGGGACGTTCCTTGACGTTCCTAAAATAAGGATTATATTTCTGAAACAAGAGCGTCAACAATATTAAAATAAAACTGCTTTCGGCAATGACAGTAAGCCCCCCTCGGGGCTAAATATTGTTGACAAACGTTTCAATTTAACTCCGCAAACTGATATTGATATATTTAATAAGTAGCGATTTTATGAGCCGTATAAAACTACTCATAAACTTAAGCACCATTATTAATGAATTTATTAATAATTATTTATTTTATGTTCATTTAATGAACTATAGCTAAAGCGAAAGGTATAGCTAAATATCTCCTATGGTGAAGCTTTTTCTTTGATCAGGTTCTCTGTGGCAAACTTAAGGATTTATCATCTTTTTTATCACCCTCTGACCTCTCCCCACTATCAAAGGTTATAAACGTGAAGAAAATTTATCTAAATTGCACTTTGTAAGTACCTAAGTACATTACATGCGCAATAAAGAATGTGAAACAAACAAAACAAATCATCATCCGAACCTAACATTCTTCTCTAAAACATAAAATTACTGACATTTATTACTCAAAAACGCTCACATTGAGGTTTCAGCTATCCATGTCAATAAATGATAAACAATTTATTAAACAAGTTCAGAGAGAAATAAAATTCCACGCGCATCATTCGCAATATTAACCCATCATTCAAACTCGCCAGAGCCTGCTGGTCAAAAACTAAGTTAACAATAGGTAACTGGTAAAACTAAGGTCAGAGTGAATTTTGCGAAATTCCACGCAGCAACAAATTTCAAACAAAGATTCCGTCCAATGCGCAGAAATTCGCTAGATTAAACCCTTCGCTGCCCTTCTTTGCAGTAGAAAATAGTTTCGTAAAAGACGATCCGCAAAAGGACCACAAACAAAAGTTCAAGTAACTCTTTATAAAGCAGAGACGCAACGTAAAGCGGTTGTCTATTTACGCTAATTAACATTAATTAGCGACAATCAGCGACTCGACATTTCACTAGACAGTCACATTCTCTTGAAAACTTGCAAATGAGAGTAAAAAGTGACGAAAGCGTGCCCGCCCGTAATTAGCGGCGCGATTGTTGTCATAAAGTGGCTATTTTAGCACAGAATTTTACCGAAATAGTACGATATTATCACGTAGACTTAAGTTAGAGACATCGCACACTAGCGTGTATAATGTTACCCCGTACCCGTTGGTAATTAATACCCGTAGTAGAATACGAACTCAGACCCTCTGCGCCTTTCTTATTCCGAGTGAACCAACTTCTTTATTGATTCTTCTACAAGTAAGCTCTTGACTGCCATCGCACGTGGATGGTAAGTGATGAAAGATAATGCAGTCTAAAATGGTAGCGGGTATAATCGGTTTCTACATGGCATCTGCAATTGTTAGTAGGTAACTTACTTTAAAGTTCTGCTGTCTGCCTGTCTTCTGTCTCAATTTTCATCGGTTATTATCACTGAAATAGAAATAGGTATTAAAATTCTACATCAATGGTAATTATTCAGACGGCTCATACTCGCTGATGACGTACCTAAATAGGCGAAACGAAACTTTAATAATACCCAACAGCTAACATATCTAATAAAATTTCACGTCTCTTTGTTTAAAATACTGTGGTTTTTAAGTCCACTAATAATTTCAAAACAAATCAAATGTCTCGACGAACAGTTTTCCGAGTCCAATTTTTTTTATTGTTACTATCGGTCGTCCGGAATAAGTGTTGGTAAAGCTGTTTGCACATTAGCGGGAGAACCCAATAAATACCACATTAACAGGGGAAATGATTGCTACAGTTAGTATATCCTTACTTTTATTGTAAATGCCAAACTGTTTCTGTTTGTTGGTTTATCCATTAATTTCGGAGGATCGGATCGACGGAAGCCATTGGTAAAGTTGAGAACCAAGAAGGGTGCTTTTTTATCGCGGTAAATCAAAGAGTTACTTAGGGACTTTGGTTTCTTAAACTTTCGTGAGAAGTCTTTAATATGTATGTATTTGTGGTAATTTTCCGGGATAAAAGCAGTCACTCTCCGTGTTTTGAGTTTTCATCAAAAAAACACGATGATCTCTTGCTTCGACAGCGTGATTGAAGGAAAAACCACCACACTTTCGCGAAATTAAAATTAGGTAGGTAAAATGGGTACCTTGTAAAAATAAATACAAAAGCAAAGAACGAACAATGACTATAATCATACCTACTGAACTTTTTAATGAATATATTTATCATAGTCACGATAAATTCAGCATAAAATTGATAGTTATGACTTTGAAAGGCCAATGAACCGGCATGCTCAATCAATTATATTAGACTGCGAAACCTTGAAGTAGATTCGCTACGATATATTATTTTCGTCTATATGCAGTATGCACGTCCAGACGAAGACATGACTAAGCTATAATAGTTAACATTGTAATTATTTTCTAAAGATTTATGTTCAAACTTCTGGCTACCATTTATATTTTTTTAATGCTAGAATAAAATATTACTCACTCTACTCTCTACTCATAATTCTGTGACGAAACGCGATGTCTAAAGCTTTCCTTAATTCTTCTTTTGTTGAATTGCAAATCTACATATTTTCACGCTTTTTTCCCATTGATGTAGAATTTTAGTAATGTTTTTCCCTTATGAATTAAATGATATGTTAATGTTTTCATGCAATATAAGTATTTTCATGACAATATTATAATAGTACATAATTTACGTAATTTGATACCATTTTCGATACTTCTTGCTTTTTTTTAAATTGTCAATCGTCAGTTGTCTTATCAAATTTATCTTTATAGACTACTAGCTGATTCCCGCGACTTCGTCCGCGTGGAATGAGCTTTTCGTAAGAAACGTTTTCCGTTCGATCGTTTTTTCTCCGTCTTACATTGCAAATCCGACATAAAATAATATTGCGGCTATAAATTAAGATGTAAGCCATCCTATCTTTCAAGTTGGATCAAACTGCACACGGTGTGCAAATTTAATTTAAAATCGGTTAAGTAGTTTAGGCACAGAGTACGTGTTTAGGAGTCCATCGCGGACAAACAACGTGCAACGTGATTTATATATATTTAGATAGCTAGCAAAGTGAGAGAGGCACAAGTAAATATTCTTACTCCCATATTAATAAAGCTCATAGGTCAAATAAAAAAAATATATCTTAGATACTCATATACTTAGTTATCAGTTCTGCAAACGCGAGATTGTCATAATTTCTTATAAATTGCAAGATAAGTCATTTAGAATAAATAGATACAGACACCTATATTAAGTTGACTATACCCAAGTTATTTACACTAGTAAGTGTAGGTATATCTCAGGGCACGTGATTTCGACACAAAAACTAAAGGCCTTATAGCCCCGTTTATATTAAATATATAAATTAACCGATCATTAGCATAAGTAATTTATTAAGCTGGTTGTGAGTACAAATGCATATTTTGATTGTATCAGATGAATGCATGTTATCCGGTAGGTAAGTGCTTAATAATGCTGATCGCACACCAGGCAGATCGTGACGTAGCCAGGCATTGTTCTTCTACGGTAAAAGAATCGCAACTGATTGGTCTTCCATATATGTAAGCATGACTTTCTATCCTTGGTTGTCATTGGCCAGATGTGGCTTTAATATTAGCATAGGGAATCTATTCCTTTCATTTGCTTTATTTTACTAAACGTGTGGCGCTAAAGCAAGGCTATCCTAGAACACCAACGTTGGGGTAGCATCGAGTGCTGTCACTGTAACCTTGGCTGTACAAGACGGAAGGTTTCCTAGAGACTGCTCTCTCAAACTTTGACAAGGTTTCAGCACTCGCTACATGTGGACGCTATGTAGCGGCACCGCTCTTCTAGGAAACCGTAGCGGCCAGTTTCTCTCGTTAGTTTAGCTCCTGCTGGTCAGCATTGTATTCGTCGTCGTTATTAACCAATAGTCGTCCACAGCTCAAACAGACAGGTCTGTTGTATGGACTTCCACACACTACGGTATTGCGCCGCCTGAATCCAGCGGCTCCCTGCGTCTCGCTTGAGGTCGCCGCCCACCGGTCCACCTAGTGGGGGGTCTGCTAGCGTTATGCTTTCCTTTGCGGAGTCGCTTTTCCAGCACCTTGGGACCAAAGTCTGTCGATTCTGCGAACTATGTGATCCACGTTGGAATCACGTGACTGCATGTTATAAAGAAGAAGCCTTAATTACCTTGTCAGCACTCAGCACGCGCCGCAAATTGGCGGGGCACGTGCGGCCCGTGCCTACTTCCTATCGTGTGATCAACTTTAAATAAACTGGGACTATAATAGAAAACTAACGGTGACCCCGAGGTGAAGCTTTCGCATAATATCGATATTTTACCTTTATGACTAGTGTTGTACACTATACAGTGTCCCGCTTCTAACAACCGGGCCGAGCCCATATTCGAGGTGCCATTACAGATTCAGGACGCTACTTGCCTATCTGGAACAAAGCCTATTTGTTGCGGTAAATGCGTCTTGAATATTAATGGAAAATACCTAAATAATAATTAATTTAACCGAGAAACAACAAGCTTTGGGGTACCTTTAATGAAATCTTATTTTATTCTTATCTATTATCTAACTATCTATACTACTATATCATTAATCATTATTTATTCTCGATTATATCTCTCTGAAAATGCTACAATTTTTGTACCCATAATTTTTTGCACGTGATTAACAAGTTCCGATTTTTCATTCAGCAGTCCCGTGGTATCGTATCTAAAGAAATATATACTTCCTACTATACATAATACAATACGCCTTATGCACGACATTCGCCAACACTATTGTAGGAATATTATGATATTTTCTAATACGCGCACCATTGTCGCCGAAGCGCCGATGAAAATATCAATAAATTAACATAACGACATTTTTAAATTGCGCTATTGTAACGGTCCATCAGAAGCTTGTAAATAATAACTGACGCGTGTCATACATCGCGAATAGATTAAACTTGAATACGTTAATAGACGACAGCCGTGAATTTACAAGAGATCTAGAGTCTAGACTCGTAAACCAACATCTTAAGAACAGGTTCTTAACTTCTTAGTATCGGTCAATCTATTATAATTATCGACATAAATTTAGCTCTCACATCTGCATACAAATTAAATACATATATGGCCAAAAGAGTTATAATAAGCTTACGTAAATAAATATAGACATGAATAAACTTACATACGTAGCGGGTGGAGGATTACAGTTACAACTTACAACCCTGCAGAGGGAGACCAGACCGATCCTATGTCTCTTCATCAAAAGAGACATAATAATCTCACAATACAATAATGATAATATTAATAACTAGATGATTCCCGCGACTTCGTCCGCGTGGGTTAAGATTTTTGATTCCCGCGGGAACTCTTTAATTTTCCGGGATAAAAAGTAGCCTATGTCCTTCCCCGGGAAACCATCTACCCCTGTACCAAATTTTATCAAAATCGGGTGAAGAGACAGTTTTTTTTTATTCCCGCGGGAACTCTTTATTTTTCCGGGATAAAAAGTAGCCTATGTCCTTCCCCGGGATACCATCTACCCCTGTACCAAATTTCATCAAAATCGGTTCAACAGGTGGGCCGTGAAAGCGTAGCAGACAGACAGACAGACAGACAGACACACTTTCGCATTTATAATATTAGTATGGATTATTATTATTGTATTATTTTTGTATTGCACGCAAGAAATATAGAAACATATAAATAAAAAAGAAGCTTAATCTAGTGAAGCGTGCAAAGGCGGTCTTATCGCTAAAGCGATCTCTCCCAGACAACCTTTAGTGATCGGAATAGCGAAATCACGGGTTGTGTGGCGAGCAATTTAGACTTTTTTTAAATAAGATATTAAGATATAAGATTTAATATATTAGATTTTTATAGAATTATCTATTAATATATTTAAGACCGATACTTGAGAACCTGCGCTTAGCGAGTTGTAAATCTAATTCTTTATTTTATCGCCTGTATATTATTATAGGATAGGTATAAGGCCTATTATTTTAATAAGTGGTTGATTTCCGGTAGTTCCTAGTTGGGGATCCGGGTCGCTACTCGCTACTATGGCAAGCACTTACTTTACGAAGTATATTACTTTTCGAAGTTTCGTGCGTTATATTCAATTAAATATCATGAAGAGTTCTGAGAGACCTGCAAAGTTCTTCATAATGGTCTCTTCATAATCTGCACTCGGCCAGCGTGGTAGCCTTGGCGTAAAACCCTTCTCATTCTGACAGGAGACCGATGTTCAGCAGAGCAGTCGGCCGGCAGTTGGCTGTGTGATTGAAGCCGCACAGCCTGCGCAGCAACACTGCGCACAGCCGTAGCCGCAAAATTGTACAAATTGACAAACGCAATCAGTAAGTACTAAGTACCTACTTATCTATAGACTTATACTTATTATCAAAAATTATACTCCGACGCAGCTGTCCCTAAAAATCGAAATAAAAAGAACAATACCTAATTAGTCCAAGATGTATCCAACCAAACCCAATTAAAAGCGTAAAAACCTGAGTGCCAAAATAAATTCACCATTGCCAGACTCCCAATTTGAAATGTGGAACTATAAATATCAATTAAAGTGCCAATTCGGAACTTAGTCCGAGCAAGTTCCAGACTGGTTCCTTCAGATTCGCATGCCAGCCGCATTGTTTGATAATTTTGTTAAAACAAATTATTTCACGATCTATTGAATCGAACATGCGAACGATAAAAACTTCAACTTATTAAGCACGAGTGAAGAATTTTATTGTGCCACTTTTTAATAATTATTGAAATTATGTTATTTAAGTATTTGATACGTTGTTCCTTTTTTGTTGATATTAAGTAGGTACTGTTTAATCTTAATCTATTTAAAACGATGTTTGATGTTACATATCACATGGTTATTTTTAATTAAATAGAGGGAAAAAGTATTTTTAAATAACTAACAATAATAGTATATAATAGCACAGGTAATAGCTTACCCCTAGTAGCTAAGTTAATAGCCCTAATGGTAATATTTTGAGATAATTCAAAAATCCATACGGTCGAACCGCAACAGAATACTCATTATCTTCATAAACATCAGCTCGCGGACGTGCACTGCTGAGTATAGGCCTTTCCCAAAAGAGCGCCACCACACCCGGTCCTCGGCCTTCTTCTTCCAGCCACGTCTCGCCACCCTCTTTATATCGTCGGTCCATCGTGCTGGAGGGCGCCCTACACTACGCTTACTTGTACGCGGTCTCCACTCTAGAGCTTTTCGGCTCCAACGGCCTGCTCACTGCCACTTCCAAATGTAAGCTTACAAATGTTTTGGGCTACCATACAGAATACTAACTATATACTTACGCAACTAAGTACAAGTACCAAGTAAGTAACTAAGTAGGAGTAAGTAAGCTAAGTAGTACCTGTAGCTATCAACCAAATATTTTCAGCTTTTATTCCAATGAAATTTTAACTGCTCTTGAGTAATATGCCAAGGCGAGGAAGCTCTGCCAAATATAGACGACGCAACTTGGGGTAAGTTCATCGCGAAATATCCACTGTAAATGGCCACCATTTACGCTTTTCAACTTCAGAAAATACATTCTAAAATGGTTCTAAATAAACTGGCGTTGTCTGTGTCAAATAAATTATTAACTCCGAAAGCTTTTGGGAAGTCACTCGAAAGATCTTATCGGACCTACTCTATTTCGAATTGGATAGGTATATAGTGGAAGTTGGAACTGTATTACAAGTAGGGACATAAATATAGTCTGTGCATTGCTGAGAAATAAATAAGCAGTAGGTATTTTATGAATGAAATGCATTTTAAAGAATCATTATTCTGCCTGAAAGTTAAGTTTAGTCTTTTAGAAGTTTAGAAAGTAAAATGAAAAACAATAATGTGAATAGTAGGTAGTAGTAGACTACTTGACTGTACGGTTATTATATTTTTAATATATGATTTCTTCAGTCTTAAGTCATTACAAACATCTTTACAGTGAACAGTCATATTTCTTTTCGTATTGGTCCGGCACATGGGCATACGTTGGATTGTTAAAAAATAGCAGTTCAAACCTTAGATTACAATCCGAGATCATACGATAAAAAATCATGCTCATTAGTATGGAGGATAAACGTATATGTATTTGTATATACCTACCTATTATATTAGTTAGATATTCAAATATGAATAGTCTTGATTGGAAACAAAAGTGATTAGATTCAAAGAGTTTGGGCTTTTATTTATGTAGATAGGTATTACACGCTAGTTGATCTTGACGTGTGATTGTAATCTCTAAGAGCCTATGTACACACGGTGTATTTCCTACGCGCGGGCGGCGCACGTTTCACGAAAGCGCATTTTCTGCTCGTTTTCAATCTAAAAAAGAAGATTGTTGCAGTTGTATCGATTTGATGATTGACGCGCTTTGAATGCGCATCTAAATTAGGTATTTGACAACTAATCAAATCAACAACTTTTTTTCGAACGTCAAAACGCGTGCTTGTCATAGAGTTTGTACGATATTTTGAATTGTGACGTCATTAAAGTTCATCGCATTTTTTTTACTTTAATCGATAGTCTGAATTAGTGAACGTTTGCAAAAGTTTCTGGCTACGACTGACGCACGTATAGTTTGCATTTGATCACGTTTGTATCGCGTCATCATGCGCGTATAAAATACGCCGTGTGTATAAGCTCTAAGAAATAGGTACATCGATAAAACGGTTCTTTTAGATTCTGATTCAAGACGAAGGACGATCAAGATTTTGTATAAAGTGGATATTGGGACGTATATCCATGTTATCTCGTGATGTCTTTCGAGCATTACAATGAGACTGCGCGGGTAGAAAAAGCTCTTTCTTTATTTACATAATTTAGATCATTGCTATTTTTTTTTACTTAACTTGTAGGTACCTATTGATACTAGATTTATACACATAATCTCTCTATTTTAACTAAGTTAAAAAGGGTCTAGTGCTTCTGAGTTTTAATTTGTCAATTTAGTTTATTTACCTGAAGATTTTCGTACTACCGATCACCACTGGAAGTAGGTACGTATATTATCAGAAAAAGAAACCCATTTGCATAAAAATTAATAATAAGTTACCTACCTTATTTGAGTTATTTGCCTGTAATTAAATTCTATGCCTGTAAGTGTAATGGATGGCAATGTTCTTTTTTTAAAGCAACGCACGTTCTATCTAAATAATCTCCATAAAATATAAACGGAGCACATTCATAACACAATACAGCTACGTGTGGAGCTTTTCTGTCAAATATATTATGCTTATTAGTTATGAGCTAAGAGCCATTTAGAAATAAATTAATAAAACTATTAAACTAATAGACACAGCTTATATGTTAATTTAGTGTCAGTTTGCGATCTTTTAATGTTAAAGATGGAAATAATATCTGCGGTTTTGTAGTTTATAGAATGTAATCGTCACAAAAATTAAAGAAATTTCTGCGTGGTCTCTTAAATTTTAAACCATCGATAACAGAATTCATGATATATATATATATATATATATATATATATATATGATATTCTTGGTATATGGTATGGTATTCATGGTAGCTGATGCCCGCGACTTCATCCGCGCGGATTGTAGATTTTTGGTACCCGCGGAAACTATCATTTTCCGGGATGAAAAGTAGCCTATATGTTATAAATTAAATTCCAGACTATAGTCTATCTCTGTGCCAAATTTCATCCAGTTCCGTTCGGCCGTTCTGGTGTGATTGAGTTACAAACAGCCATCCATCTGTCCATCTATCCATACATCCAAACTTTCGCATTTATGTAATATTAGTTTAGTAGAAAAAACTTGATGGCATCATGATAGAAGTTTTGAGACAAGCTTTATACAAAATAAACTACTTAACTTAAACCTATAATAATTAAGTTTCGTAAACAATAATCCTTAAAACTTTAAAAGCTTTTCAAAGTACCACCATAAAGTATTAATTTTCACATTTATCGAGCATTGTTGCCTCGCTCAGTGCGAGACGCGAGTCGGCCATGCGGGCAGCATTGTACAGTTTGCAGTTTACGAGGCAAACTTGTGGTATGTGAAAATACATACCTATATCTATGAATGCACTAAATATTAATCACATTGCATGGGAAAATAACGTAGAGCAAGGTAGAGCCATGTTGTGTGAACTTGATACCTTAAAAGATTTGGCGAAAGTTTTGGGTCTATACGGGGGATAATTAAAACTTGCCTTTACACAAGTTTAAGAAATCCATTTAAAATATGCTTCTGAAAAAAGCGAATTATATACTGTTGAAGATTACGTAAATGATAAAATAGCATGGATTTGACTCGCTCCAGCAATGCTAAAGGCAAAGGCTACGTATCTACATTTTGATGAAATTGTAAATTTTTTTTTCAAAAGAGCAACCAGTAACCACAGATTCTTGCTGTTTCTTCTCGGTAGGAATGGCATTCCGAACCAGTGGCAGATTCATTCGACGATTCAAAAGCACTTGTGAAAGTTTATTTGAATAAAAAATATTTGAATTTAAAACTAAGCCCGTTAGTGCCTTTTGCTAACAAGCATCGTGTTAGCATAAAGCAGAAAATCCTTGCATAACTTCATTTAAAAAACGCACGTAAGGATTGTACTATTGTATCTCAATGATTGGTAAAGTGTCGGTTGAAACTAAAATACCATAACATTCTGTTCTACACTTCATCAGCTGGAAAATCTTACAATAAATGTTTTGTGTCAGTTCAACTTTCACGGCGAAAAAATGTTAACAAGAATTTCTATACTATAGTAGGTAGGTACTTATGTAAAACTCCCCTTAAGTTCAGAAAATGCATGGCAAGCACCACTTATGCATGCGGATATTATTATTATTATTCCATTATAACCAAATATATTATTCCTTCATAACCAAAAATCATATCCGTATTAGTAACAGTTACTTAGTACTTATTCTGAGCAGAATGTATAGTTAGGTACCATCACTACAGCCCATTAACATCCCACTGTTGGGCACAGGCCTCCACTCTCATAGGAGAGAGGGAATTAGAGCTTATACCCTGGTGGGTCAACCAACCGGCCGGCCGGGACCGACGGCTAAACGTGCTCTCCAAGGCAGGGGGGTGAAACACCGCCAACTGCCGAACTCCGGGCTAGTAGGTACTGAGAATTTCTAGTCAAAAAATAGGAAGGTACACGAAAACTTAATCCCTATTTCCTTCTTAACGTAAGTAGAAAACGTTACCTATTTGCTAGCCACTTATTATCGTTGTGGAAATCATGAGAACGCATATTTAGTGTCCAAATTAACTTCTTACATTGCTCTAGGCTACTACTTATAACACATTTGTCGTGAAGTTGTTATTGAATAACATAACCATAACATTAAAAAAAACAAAAAACAACTTAAATGTTAACACTTCTTTCAAGCCCGTCATCCATTGAACATAATACAAGTGGTGTTAAGTTCAAACGGCCAGAGTAGGCGTCGCATACCGAGTTGTTGATATAATAGGAAGGCGTTCCGTTTTGCTTAACTGGATTTTAATGCTATGCATCTATACATATATAGATACTTTATGGGATCAGTTATTTTATTTTATTTATTAAGGCCCTAACAGTTTACTCCCCATACCTCGGAGACATCTCGGAGACCACGTTAAGCCGTCGGTCCCGCTTATCATCACTTACATAGTCATTACATATCAGACATTAAATAATAGTCGTTAAAGCCCGCCAACCTGCATTGGAGCAGCGTGGTGGGTCTACTGTGTCTAAGCTCTAATTCCCTCTCTCCTATGAGAGTGGAGGCCTATGCCCAGCAGTGGGACGTTGATGGGCTGTAGTGGTGGTGGTGGTAACAGTTTACAAAATACTTAAAAAATTAAAATGGCCTACAAAACATACACCAGCGAAGAAGCCACAGGAAAAAATCAGTACACCGTCTCTATAGAAAAACTACTAAGTATGTACTTTAAATTAACACATTAACATGGAGACGATTTTACATATTTTTTATACGGAAGAAAAGTTTTTTTTTAATTCTGAAGGGTTATATTCAGATTAATAACAGAGAAATTACACTTATATAATATAACTTTGGTACTCGCGATAAATAAAACTATTTGTAGCATATTTAGTTCTATCAAAGGAAATAATGAAAGTAGGGGTTTTACGATGAGATACGATGATTTAGCCTTAGGGCAAGCAAATCTAATCCTGCTTAACAGCGGGGAGTGTCAATTTCATTTCTCAAGATTTTGAACAAATTGTCTGAACAAGACTAGTATTAAATGGTTGGATTAATAAATAATAAATTATTTATTTCAGTTCATAAAACAATAATTGAATCACATAGGATAAATCCTCGATCCTATCAACGCGCAAACGCTCCTAAATGCGCCGTCAATTATTGCCTAGAATCTAGGTCGGAGCTTCCTCACTTACGGCTTATAATATTACTGTCAAGTGTAAGGAAACCTCAAGAATCTATTGATGCCATACATTCCTGGCAACCATTGATATCGGCTGAATTTTCTTGCCTTAATATCAACAATGATCGCAAAAGACTTGCATTTTTGGTTCACCTCTGATTGCAGGCTAGGTAGATGCAGCATGCAGGAATAAATTCAACCACACACGATAATAGGCAAGATGACTGATTTTGAAAAATGGTTAGGTTATGTTCGGAAGTATCTACTATTTCGAAAAAATATCTTATTTCAGCAGAAAACTCAGGTTTGGGAAATAAAATTGGCATTTGAAATTTAAATTTTAAAATTCACGCCAAAACGCTCCCCGGTGTCATGGCGCCGTTTGTGACGTCACTATTTTTTTTACTAATGTACTCTGTGCGGTGTGCACATTGATGTAGAATTTTTTTAGTACCTATTTCAATGGGTGTGCAGTAAACAATAGTGTGATTCTCAGCTCAAAAAAAAAGAATCGTGACGTCATTCGCTTCTTGGTGTTTAGTCCAATATGGCGGATTGCTGTATTTTATAGTTTTATTTTATCAAAATAAATAGCAATCTCAGTCGAAATTGAAAAATAAATACGTTTTTTATAATCCATGAATCCTATTTCATTAGATAAATTCATAATATCATTGATTCTTGGTTACTGTCATCATGCCTATTGGGATAGTTGTACTATTTCACACATTGATTTCGAAAATGCTCGTAAAAGTTTGTTTGAATAAAAATTATATTCTATACTATTTTCTTCTAGTCTATCCCTCCTTCGTTTTTTAAGAGGTTTTTTGAAAACAGAAACATACAAATTGGTAAGTACTAGGTATTTTTGCGGACAAGTCGTAAAATCCTGCGAACTGCAATTTCACACTTAACGACTCTTAAATTTCTCTTGGAGAGTGGGATGCGAGTGGTTACTTCCTTATATTTTAGAGATGAGCTCTCGTATTCTGTACGCCCACTTGGGCGAGATTGCACCGACGGGCGCCTACGTAGACAATCGCCGATCTCGACGAATAATTATTGTAACCAATTATTTTCGATCATTGTTTAGCCCACGCTGATATTAAACTAGCTCTATGCAAGTACGGGTGAATGAAAACATGGGCACTTATACCTAGGCACTACCTACTCCTATATTGTTATGTGTATAACCTCCTAAATGGTAGGTAGGTAATAAAAGACATGGTAAGTAAATGTGAAAATGGCTATCTATCTCCTGTTTACAAACAAGACGTAACAACCCTTTTGACCAATTTTGACGTTTGGTAGGTACAGGCATATAGCCGATACTTGGCATTCTGAAGATGAAGACACAGGCTACTAGTATCTATCTAGCCTCCCGTTACTACCTACCATGAGCGACATACTTATTACTATTTAACCATTATTTAACCCTGAAAATCTAGGAGGTAAGGTTGTTCGAACAAATCGCACAGACGAAGTCCACGTGAGTCATGACTCCTGCTTGACATTGACATTGTGTGACAAGGGGTGGGAGGGGTCCTAAGTTTCGTGACGTCACATTTCAAAATCTTATACATCCAAGTGTTAACATGCCAAGTTTGAATTTGAATTTGAACTTAAAAATATTTCCAAGTTTTGTAAATATTTTCAAAAGTTTGATTTGAGTTTGATTATATTAAAAAATAATTTCGGAAGTGCTGTTTTAAAATTTAATAATTTCTTGATGTTAAATTGCAAGATATGTGAAGTCACACTAGAGAGCCCCTTGACCAACTGTTATGATAATATCGGATATAGGCCTATCTGGATACAATTCATTTCAATTTGTTGTGTCGATGTGATGCTCTCACTTCAAACCATTACTCTTTGTATCGATGTCGCTAATAGACTGCATCCTCCTTAAGCTGGGTTCAAATTACTGTGTTGTGGTGTGATGTGGCGCTATCTGTTGTGTCCGCGAGTGTTCATACTTATGTGGTGTGTCGTGTCGCTTTGTAGCGCGTTTTTGGATCATTCATAGTCCGTACATTGTGGTGTACTCGTAAATACATCTAAAATGTTTTTCTCAAAATCATCTAATAGCGACAGCGATTTTGATGAAGATATTAACTTTCTTGTATTGGCGAGTCTTCTTAAAAAAGAAAAAAAGAAAAGAAAACATTGGGTTCGTCCTGTAAACAGATTACGAAAAACTAGGGGCGCATTTCACTGTCTTGTAAAGGAATTAGAAAGTGACGAAGAAAGATTCCATCGATAGCTAGACACATCCTACTGCTGTGGCGTGATGTGGTGCGACAGATCCCCCACCACCACTGTGGCGCGACCGGGTGTCGAGCGATCGACGCCGCGACAGAAGCCGCCCCAACACAATGTACCTAATACACTGATGTGAATCTAGCCATTCTAAAAGTATGAAACTGATAGCATTCTGTCGCGCCACACCACACCACAACATAGTAATTTGAACCCAGCTTTAGCCAGTCAGCTAGTAAGTCAAACTATAATAAAGTTCGACAAATTCAAGCATGAAGCAACGCAGGATTAAATACGGTAGCGCGCTCTTGAAAAGATCTAGGTATGATAAACCTGATGAATTAGGCAGTTGATAGACACCTATGACACTCACAAATAATGTAGCTTTCTATTGGTACCAAAATTTTCAAAATCGGTACCCCGGACCTACAACGTCACAAACTCACAAACTTTACCTCTTTATAATATTAGTATAAGAATTTATTTTAAAAAATAAGATTCAAACATCTTTTTGAAAAGCTTACCTGAGCCGGGAATCGAACCTACTAAAGATACAAAAATAGAAAGTCACTATTTTAATGAAACATTCGACATAGCCTGTGATATGGATAACATCTCTCAAACTGCTTGCGCAAACTCATACTGTTCCTTTACTCTCATATAGCCTGATGGGACGGCAAATCAGACACGACCGGAAAGAGATCAGGTGCAATACCGACGGGTTTATGTGCTCTCCGAAGAATGGGTTGATACACCGCCAACTTCCTTCCGGACTAGTACTGAGGATTTCTTGTCAGAAAAACCCAATACTTAGATAACCCAACACTAAAGGTACCTAAAAATAACTTTAGCAAAACACCGAAACTCGTTCAAAACAAAGAACATTACCTAATAAATTAACATTGATTTTGTAATACAATATTTTTTTTGATTGATTTTGTTTTGAGGATTTGTTAATCTTTTAATAATTTTTTAAAGACTACATTATTATCAGATAAAAAATGTTTTACATACCTATAGTCATCGATGACCAAAGCCAAATGACTCAACTCCTTCACACGTCCGGACGAAATTCATTGCAAGACTTCTTTTATTTTTGGGTCAGACAACCCTCTAAGCCCAGTCCGTGTGAAATCAAGATATTATGGTAGCATACGATTAAAATAAAATCCGCCCAAAACTTTCGATGGGTTTTTATTATTAATTTGCAATTTTCATTGTTAGGTATCTACAGGCCGATATAATGAACTCTTCATTCATCAAATCAAATTTTAAACGTTTTATGAACTTAACTAGCTCATGCCCGCGACTTCGTACGCGTGAACTACACAAACCCCTATTTGATCCCCTTAGGGGTTGAATTTTCAAAAATCCTTTCTTAGCGGATGTCTACGTCATAGATAGTATATCTATCTGCATGTCAAATTTCAGCCCGATTCGTTTGAGATGTACGTTGATAGATCAGTCAGTCACCTTTTCCTTTTATACAATTAGCTTATTTATTTATTCGAATATAGAAAAGCACCGCCTAGCATGGTGTTCCCTATACCATAGTTATATTTTAATAGAGGTACCTAAACTAAACCTACTGATGTATAATATTCTAGCATCTAGTTAATGTACATCCCCTAGAAACTATTCAGCATACATTCCATAACACTTTGACAGAAATTGAAGTGGCAAGTCGCAATCACCTATTTCCTGTATTAATTTGGCTGTTTCAGCCCCCTGTAAGGGCCGTTTCCGTCCCTTTATCAAAGCCATGTACCTACCTACTCTACACGAGCAGCGCTTAGTGTTGAAACCACTCTAGTCTCTATTCATTCGACTACCATTTTGCTTTTATTATATAGTTTCAAGTAAAATATGGCTTTATGGTGGAAAAAATGGAAAATATGAAAAAGTAAAAAGTTATTTTAAAAAATACGTATAAAATGGCTTAGGACACATAAGCACACATACATACATTACATATTAGTTAATTTCCGCATTATGGCAAAGAAGTTGTCAGTCCGCTCAATTGCGAACATAACCGACGCCGAACAAAACCGCGGTAAGCCCAACAGCATCCTGAATCCATTATTATATTGCACCCTCAGAGTGTCTATGGCCTTTTTTGAATAGTTGACCCACAGGCCTCCCGAGTAATAAATAAAATAGAATCTGTCAATTTTAAAAAAGTAAAGTACTTTGAGTCGAAGTATCTGCTTACGATTATGGGAGGCACCTATGGACAAGGATTCAAATAGGTGGAACTAGAGAAATTAGGATTCAACGGCCAAAAAAATACTTATTTTTTACAAGGATTCAAATAGGTGGAACTAAAGAAATTAGGATTCAACAGCCAAAAAAATACTTATTTTTTACAAGGATTCAAATAGGTGGAACTAAAGAAATTAGGATTCAACGGCCAAAAAAATACGTATTTTTTTGGCCGTTGAATCCTAATTTCTTTAGTTCCACCTATTTGAATCCTTGTCCATAGGTGCCAAGTGGCCAGTGGCCACACATCATACACCCAATTAACTAATGTTTTTACAAACTTATTACACAAGTATAGATAGCAACACTCAATCATACTTTCTGCCGCAAGAAACCGCCTTCTTCCGGAACACATAAGATTATATCGATTCATTCAGTCAGTTGCACTCGCCACTCGTACAGCCAATGATCATTTCATACAAATAGACCGTGAGAAGAATAACTAGCAGCATTATAGTCTCATTGATTTATTAAGATGAATCAATACTAAATACCTAGCGTATGATATGAAATCTGACAACAGGCCTACAGAATGAAAGAACTGAATGCTTAAAATAATAGGTAATTAAATTGAACCATCAAATGCGTAATAACTTTACTAACTTAGATCCTAGTCTTGATTGTGATAAGTTTACATAACCTAACTACCTAAGGTAGACCTACCTTAGGTAGCAGGTATGTAGGTATACCTGTATACTTTATCAAAAGTTATAAGCCGTTATAAAAACTTTTACTGCATAAAAATACTATTATAATAATAAAAAGTTAGTTACCACGCGGAATGAGAATGAACTCGAAGGTCCATAAGTACACAAAAAATACAATTGGAATGCTATATTTGAAATAGGTACTACCATTGACCGCAAAAACTGCCACCACATAAAAAAGTATGAATGCATCCGTGAAGATGGATAATTTAAAATTGTAATGTGATACGCAGTGAAACCCTGCAAGAAGGGATTTATTCCACGCAACGATGAAAAAGACTATTTGAGGAATAAAGATAAAGTACACAATATTTCAAAGGGAAATTTCTCATTACAGTCATTTTCTCCCCCTGGCGTTTTACCTACTTGGTGTTTATTTTAGCACCTGGTTATTACCGGCTGTTTACTTATCTTGATTTAACTTTGCTTTTACTCTTAATACGTTTTAAAGAGCTTTTGTAAAGCCGAAATACGTCGTTTTAATAAATTAACAATATTTCTTACCTACTCTGGAATTGAGATAAAATATATTATAAGAAAATAATAAAAGATAAAATAATTAGGTACATGCGTATTGCGTAGGTACCTACTCCCACCTCGTTTCTTGAAAGTTATAACGTTACTTAAATGCTACTTTTTCTACAAGCTGATACCGTCACTTCGTTTTATAAAAGTCCATAAAAAGTAATTATCAACTTTTTAATTTCACGAGATTTAAAGTAGATAGTATTTCCAGGTTGCATCGTATCTAGGCACACTTTTATCCAATCAGTTTAGCTATTGAGCAGTGAAAAAGTATCAGAAAGACATAGGTAGGTACCTACAATAGTAGGTATATTTTTTGTTCTAATGACAGCCATTTTAATCGACTTCTAATAAAGACAAAGTCTACGCAATATTTTTAATTAAAATTCCAATGACAATGTTTCCAAACAAGCTCTTTATACGTTCCTACCTTCTAAATTCTATCATGGAATTCTAAACGTTTTAGAGCCGAAGTTTATAATTTATACGAATAAATTGGCTTAGCGTAACCTGTGTCATGTAAGTAATGGTCCACGCCCGAATTCGTTAAAATGGACATATTTATGTATCTTTTAATAAGTTCTTAGATATGTCAAATATCTGATTATGTGGGCGTTAGGGGCAGTTCATTTTCTATAATAATTAAAACCATTAAAACATGATCAAGGTTTTTTGTTAAATTGATTAAGTAATAGATAACTAAATATGCAATAACTTTTCGCCCTATTCCCAAGTTTTCCTAATTAGACTAGATAGCTAAAGAACAGCCTAGATTGTTAAAGAACGCTATAGAATAAAGAATAGGTACGTGTACATTTTAATAGGTCATTAATGTATAAATTAGTTTTATATAAAACATATTTGGTCTGTTTTTAGTTTGTCATCACATTGTTTCTAGCATATAAACCCCACACATACATATAGCATATAAACACTGAAAACCCCAACTCATAAAAAGAAGTTCTTTGAAAATTCCTTCAGTGTTCGAGCTGTTCAGCTATGGAATGCACTTCCACTGAACATACGCCAATCTAAGTCACTGGACATATTCAAAATGCTGGTAAGAATCATTATCTTGTAAACTAAATACGACAATAAAAATTATTCTATAAGCTAAGTCGAAATAAGTTATTATTATAATACATATGTATTAGTATATTTTATAATTAGCTATGTTATATATATACTAATTTATATTTTGATTATATGTTTAATAATGGTTTATGTATTAGTATGTAGTTATTTGAATGTAAGTATATTATAGAACCACCTGCAGTCTATTTTCCTTTATTTTCTCCTTTTCCTAAGGTTGCCTGGTAGAGATCGCTACCGATAAGCCTTAAGGCCGCCTTTTGTATCCTACTTCTGTCTGTGTTAATTTTATTTCCAATTTTTGTTTTTGTTATTTTTACTTGTTGTGGTGTTACAAAATAAAGTGTAGGTATAATAATAATAATAATATAACGATTGATTAATTGATAAGATCACCTATGCAAAGCTGGGACGAGTCATTTACCTAATAATTAAAGTAGCTAAGCTGGCTACTAGCAAGCTAGTACCTAGCACCTAATAAAATATTTTGGTTACACTTATATTGCTGCTGATTGATCTAGAATAAATCGGGCAGATTGCCTTTATCTTTTAAATAAAACTTAATCTACTTTATCAAGGAAAAGTCGATCATATTGAAATAAGAAATTCTCAGGTGACTGAAAAGCGCCGCCGAAAAACGAATTGGGATTGCCCTGATTACATATTTATAGTCTGTGCATATATAAAGCTGCTCTAGTTCTGTGAAGTGTGCTTTAAAAAAACTCCTGTCAATGATTCATGTACCGACCTAATTGGTAAAATCATAGCTTAAAATATTTACAAATAGGTACTTAGCCTGTTGAGTGATCTATGACCTGCGACTTCGTTGAGATCAGAAGGGCCGTAAAAGGTTACAGACTTTCAAGTTTATATCAAATCAAATCATTTTAAAAATTATTTACTTATAAAACCTGATGGTGATAATCGGTTACGGTATCTTAAAACTAAAGCTACGAGGGTTCCAAACGCGCCCTGGTCTGATAAGAGCCCACAACAAACTCAGCCGGGTTTTTTTTTTAATTATCTCCATCTCACAAATCATCTTAACTAAGGAACTATCAGCGCCATTAGAGCAAATTATTGCCAAGGTTCTTTGTCGTTTAAGTAATCCTTTACATTGTAATAAGATTTTTTATGAGTTTACGTTTAACATAACTTATTCAGAGACATCTTCAACATGTCTTCTGGGAGCTTATTGTAGAAGCGGACACTGTTTCCAACAAATGAATTGCTAGTTTTACTAAGGCTAGAAACAGGCATTACAAGTTTATTTTTATTTCTAGTATAGTTTTACTTCTAGTTCTTTTAATAAATAAGATATACGGTTATAATAAAAACTTATAGACTAAACGTTAATCTAAAATCCTTATATACCTACTAACAAAAATAAAAATAAAACCCTAATCAAAAAGACCACCCCTGGTTGCCCCAAAGTTTGGTTTCTAGTATTGACATTATGACAATCACTTAATGACACACTAATACAATTTCTTACCTTCTTATTGATTCGGTTGGAATAAGTAAACCTACATACCTAATAAATAGGTTGATTAATTAATAAGTTGTTCAGTATGAATATAAAATGATTATCAGAAGCAATAGGCATAATTTGCGTAATTTAGACTGATTGGCCTGTTACCGACCGGAGTTCTGCTGGGACCGAGACGTTCACATGCGGTAATTCACTGATGACTGATCACCGAATTACATTTGCCGGACGGGAAATACGGGCTAGACGGCAGGCCCTTTCCAAAATCCAATTTAGTAGTAGGTACGCGTAAGTAGTAATTGGTTTGTAGTTGAATTTCTCGAAAAACAATATGAGTAGAATAGAATAGAATAGAATAGAATAGAATAGAATAGAATAGAATAGAATAGAATAGAATAGAATAGAATAGAATAGAATAGAATAGAATAGAATAGAATAGAATAGAATAGAATAGAATAGAATAGAATAGAATAGAATAGAATAGAATAGAATAGAATAGAATAGAATAGAATAGAATAGAATAGAATAGAATAGAATAGAATAGAATAGAATAGAATAGAATAGAATAGAATAGAATAGAATAGAATAGAATAGAATAGAATAGAATAGAATAGAATAGAATAGAATAGAATAGAATAGAATAGAATAGAATAGAATAGAATAGAATAGAATAGAATAGAATAGAATAGAATAGAATAGAATAGAATAGAATAGAATAGAATAGAATAGAATAGAATAGAATAGAATAGAATAGAATAGAATAGAATAGAATAGAATAGAATAGAATAGAATAGAATAGAATAGAATAGAATAGAATAGAATAGAATAGAATAGAATAGAATAGAATAGAATAGAATAGAATAGAATAGAATAGAATAGAATAGAATAGAATAGAATAGAATAGAATATAATAGAATATAATAGAATAGAATAGAATAGAATAGAATAGAATAGAATAGAATAGAATAGAATAGAATAGAATAGAATAGAATAGAATAGAATAGAATAGAATAGAATAGAATAGAATAGAATAGAATAGAATAGAATAGAATAGAATAGAATAGAATAGAATAGAATAGAATAGAATAGAATAGAATAGAATAGAATAGAATAGAATAGAATAGAATAGAATAGAATAGAATAGAATAGAATAGAATAGAATAGAATAGAATAGAATAGAATAGAATAGAATAGAATAGAATAGAATAGAATAGAATAGAATAGAATAGAATAGAATAGAATAGAATAGAATAGAATAGAATAGAATAGAATAGAATAGAATAGAATAGAATAGAATAGAATAGAATAGAATAGAATAGAATAGAATAGAATAGAATAGAATAGAATAGAATAGAATAGAATAGAATAGAATAGAATAGAATAGAATAGAATAGAATAGAATAGAATAGAATAGAATAGAATAGAATAGAATAGAATAGAATAGAATAGAATAGAATAGAATAGAATAGAATAGAATAGAATAGAATAGAATAGAATAGAATAGAATAGAATAGAATAGAATAGAATAGAATAGAATAGAATAGAATAGAATAGAATAGAATAGAATAGAATAGAATAGAAAGATGTTTATTTCCCTAGTTCATTTAAGTTACAATATGTCCAGCAGGGCGATGGTTTATTCGGCCTGTAGGTGTGTCAGCTACTTACAGTCTACTCATGTGTGTCTAAAAGATCTGTATAAGTTTCATGTAGTGTGTGCTGTATGTTTGTTAATATTATGTGAATGTGTACAAAATAAATTTATATAAATTTAAAATGTTGCTTATTATTACCTTATCCTAATTACAACTAATTCTTATAATCTATGGGGACGTGGAGCGGTTGTTCGCTTGCTGAGCAGCCGACTCCTGTCTTTTTTTGGTACATAATTAATTTCGCCTAGTCTAGTATTAGTTAGGAGGGGGTTGTGCTGTCTGTATCCGGTGTAGGCGTCACCAATCATATATAGAAGAAAGATAATGCTGCTTCAGTCTACGGATGGACTCTTACGGATATTCCTTGGTAGGGTATTCCAGAGACGCGCTGCTACCACCGCATACGACTTAGCGTAAAATATAGTGTTCCATGAGGGTACTTCGAGTGACTTTATCATGACACAGGTGCGCAAAGGTCTTGTTCGGGGAGGAGCTTTCTGGAAATGCTCATGTAAATAAGGTGGGGAAGAAAACTTTAATATTTTAAAAAGTACTTAGTGTTAGAATATGAACATTCCGGCGAAGGCGAATAGGGAGGCACTTCAGTTTTCGACGGAATTCTGAAACATGGTCGAATTTGTGCAATCCATAGATAAAACGGATGCACAAATTCTGAAGCCGATCTAATTTGTCGAGTATCTCCTCTGTTGCATGATGCATCCAAATAGCAAACGTCGGCATAGGTAACTAGTCGATGAGGGGAAGGACAAGAGATTGTGCTAACATAATTTTAGTGCGAAAAGGTAAAAAATATTTTTTGTATAGACTTTATTTATTGCAAGAAACCAATGGAGAAGGGGGACCTGTGATGATTACCTGCACGTATCTTTCTCCTCAAAAATTAAAAGATCGAGCAGTTTTTTCCAGCTGACTTCCAAGCTCAAGATATTCTAATGGAAATAGTTAGAGGTATAAATTACTTACTAAAATCGTTATCTAGTGTTGGTATGAGAAGATGAAAATTTACAGAATCAAAAGCAAGTAATATTTACTAGTTCTACATAATTTACCCATAGAATAACTTTCAAAGCAAAATCGCTAAATCTTTGATGGCATTCAAGTAAGTACCTATATTAGGTAGGTATATAATATATCCTCAGTTCGTAGACGGCAGCCGATAAGTGATTCCATCTAGAACACAAGTTGGAGAAGTGCATAGCAAGTTAATGGGCAAGTCTAGTTAAAGTGCTATTTACACATCGGTTCTTAATTGCCAACCCGTGAAGTTCCCGATGGAACACTCTATAACATTGTATCCCGACTTGCAAACTCGTTTGTGAAGCGTGTGCCGGTGTTTCTGAGTCTTATGATAATATAGTACCTACTTACATACTTAGATTTTACTAATAGTTTCATTATTCTACTGATACCACGACAATCTTTCGAGAAGTATAACTAAGTTAGTAGAAAGAGAAACTGCTTAAAATTGCAGTCATCATCACCAACTTCAGCCATAAAAGAGTAAGGTAGGTAATAAGAAGATGTATTATACCTACCAACATATCAAACGAATCGTACAATGAGACACGTAGGTATGTTAGTGAATGAAACTTCTGAGAAAATCAAGGAAAAAGTTTGTGCCGATTTCCGTTTGTTTTCCGCGAAATGACTGTAATATTTGAACGCCTTTTATTGCGGAAAATTCTGACGTTTTCCCTGTAGATTGTACACAGTGTGGCCGAATGTTATGGGGCGCAATCGGGGAGACGGGAGTGGTCAATGTAACGAAATTTAATTTCCTACTCATTTCCCAACTGAGTTAGTTCATCATTTTATGATTTTACGTAAACTACACTGCTCTACGCTCTGTCGCTCCCCCATTGGCTCCACATTGATCTATGACTATGGTATATTTTCGGTTTTAGCAAGAGCTTTATGTAAGTACACAAAATAAGGGATACACAACTCCAAAAATGTACCCTACTTACTTTAAAATATTTTTACATAAGTAGGTATAGGTAGGTACTAGTTTGAAATAAGTATAATATTATGACCTAATTACTTTACTGAAATGTAAGGTGAGTAGGTACTTTATCAGACAACTCAACGTAGGAAATTAAGCCGTATTTAATTAGTCTCAGCACAATATGTTTGAATGTTTGTCGTTTACGTGAGGGTTAATTAAAACTGGAGTAGGCACTTCGTGTGACCTTACCTACCTGACTACGAACGAATTTATTTAGCAATAATTATTTTAATTCAAATTCAATTCTGGATTTATGCACACTTAATGGAAGACAAATTTAAATACACATAACAACAGCCAGGTTTTATTTTTATTAACACCATACTAAACCAATTAGCACTATCAGAGCTTTGTCACTCATCAGAGCTATTAGAGCACTCATAATGTCTAACTAATAAATCTTTATTTTTTTACTTGTGAAATGTGAAAGGTAGATACCTTCTAATATTAATTTATATATATACCTGGCTATGTTCTTTAGCATTATTTTATTAAATCCCAAGAGAACTCGGCTACTTAGCTACAAAATATGTTTTTAGCTTGAGTATCCTCGTCTCCTCAAAAAAGCGTACAAAAAATCGCAATGTAATTTCGTTAGCAAAGACGAATTTTTGCCTCGGCTATCATGGTAAAGGTGTGTGTATGGCGTACCTTATCAGAAAAGCCGGCCGTGGTTTTTATACATTATGTACCTACTAAATTGGTACTTAAGTAGATATTAATTTAAGTCTATTTTACCTACAAACACCGTAACCGTAAAATAAATTACTGACGTAGAAATTTAGGGGGAGGGGTTTTTAGTCCATAATTCCATAGGCCGCTGGGCAACGTCCTAATTGGAATATACCTACATCCTACTATATAATGGAGTCGACCATGCCTCTGAAACTCCCTCTGGTTTGGATTTTGCTCCTTCCCAGGATAAGATGGTAGATATAGTGTCAGCTACTTTATGTTATTCGATTTTTATATTCGTGCTGACTCCAGCACGTAAAGTATTGGTTATTTTATCCGCATCATACTAATATTATAAATGCGAAAGTGTGTTTGTTTGTTGATTTGTTGGTTTATTTGTTTGTCCTTCAATAATGCCGCAACGGAGCAACGGATTGACGTGATTTTTGTCATGGGTATAGTTGCTGAGGACCTGGAGTGACATAGGCTACTTTTTATCGGAAAATTGAGGAGTTCTCGAGGCGAAAAAATCTTATTCCCCGCGGACGAAGTCACGGGCATCAGCTAGTAAGAAAATAAAGTGGGAATTCGGAACTATGAATGAATTAGGTATACTCAACTATCAACATCATTACTTCAGCCCATTGCCGGCTCACGTAGTAGGTAGGTACATAAGCACAAATCTCTCAAAATGGGAAGGGTTTGGAAGAAACCTCCTCCATAATGTTCTCAAAGATGTGTGAAGTCGTCCAAACTTCGTCGTGGAGGAGAAGGCCCCCGATTGTGTAAGGAAATCGTAATCGATTGTCAAACGTATCATTCGACCTGTTTAAGGAGTTCATACCTACTCGTAGATGCCTGCACGTCAAAAAGCAAGTATGAACAACTTAAACAGTTCGAGTTAAGCTGTCAAATGATTACGATTTGCTTAGACAATTGGGCCTCTGTGTTCACAGCCTTATTGTATACCTTAGTACTTGTAACTTCTATAGGTATTCTAAATAAAAGAGTTGTCTTAAGGCAGGTAGGTACTTATGACTGACTTACGGCTCCGAAACATGGTCGCTAACTATGGGCCTCATAAGAAGGCTCAGTCGAGTCACGCAGCAGGCGATGGAGAGAGCTATGCTCGGAGTATCCCTGCGTGATCAAATCAGAAAGGAGATCCGTAGGCGAACCAGAGTAACCGACATAGCTCGAAGAGTCGCCAAGCTTAAGTGGCACATAGTTCGTAGAACCGATAGGCGTTGGGGTCCTCGCACTGGGAAGCGCAGCGTTGAACGACCTTCCACTAGGTGGGAGGTCGGGAGGAATGATCTCAAGCGTGCAGCTGGGAGTCGCTGGAAACAAGCGGCACAAGACCGTGCTCTGTGGCGATCCATGCAGGAGACCTTCGTCCAACAGTGGACGTCTATAGGTTGAGACGACGAAGGCAGGTAGTACCTAATAGCCAATAGGTGTATTATTGTACGCCTACTTAGGTATATATTAAGAACGAGCTATAATATTTTAGCTTTAACCTTTACAGTGTATTTTCTAATTAAATTAATGTCGTGCAGTAAACTATAGAACTTGACCGCATTCAGTCTGTTCAAATTAGAGCAACTCTCGAGGTGCTCCAAACCGCCGGAGCGGTCAAGGGTTACTTGGCCTTGAGCGTCCTCCAGGTAATTAGTACTGGCAGCTTTGTTGCGGTAATTATTGCAGCGCTCGACTTGTGTGGAGCCGAGCATGTGGAGTGACGCTTACGTCTGCCTCATGTGCAACACATTTAGTGCAAAACATTTAGTAAAGCGCAAAACTACGGCTGAAAGTGGCTATGTTTTCATTTTTAGGGTTCCGTACCTCAAAAGGAAAAACGGAACCCTTATAGGATCACTTTGTTGTAAGTCTGTCTGTCTGTCAAGACCCTTTTTCTCAGGAACGCATGGAGGTATGAATTTCAATTCATATCAAAAACTCAGGTCTACTGTCCCTTGGAGCTGTGAAAAAATCAAACAAATCAAAATACCATAACGTTTTGCTTATATACCTACAGGTTTGTACGGAACCCTCGGTGCGCGAGTCCGACTCGCACTTGGCCGGTTTTTTAAATTCCCACTCCATAGAAACAGGGTTTCCTCGTATTGCCTTCACGTTCTCTTACTATATGGGTAATATCCATCTGATAAGAATCTAAATAAAAATTTAATAAAAAAGAAATTTTGCAGAGATAGATAACCAGGCGGGAACTGAAAAACCTAGTACAAACCGGGCATTAGCATACATAATATTTAGAGGACATACATACAAAGAGATAACTAGGTATATCTTTGCTACATTATTCCGCCTGTATTCCTACAAACATTTCGTAGTCACAAACGAGCTCATATTTCAATGTTCTCATTTCGTCCTCAATTCAGACGCATAGAACAGCATACGTAAAGCAAATGGAATAAAAAATGACAAATGAGTTTCCGCGATACGAAAATGTAGTTCACTTTGACTCCTCCGAGAGCAATCTAGGAAATTACTTTATGAGAAAACTTTCGGAGACATTTTCTAGCGAAAAGTACTACTCACTTAAGTAGACGTAGATACCTATCTACCAATTGGCAGATTTGAGATGTCCTCAAAAAGACAAAAATTTGGTACGAACTGAAGTAGGTACCTTTCTAACTACACCTGCCATACACGAATTTTCATTTTATGATTTTCTAAGAGCACGTACCTAACTACCTAAGTATGGAATTTAGAGGTAAAGTATAACATTGTCAGCCACATTTTGCGAAACACAAAAGAAAATCGACTCCATTTGACAAAGAATTCCAATCTAACTTTCCCCTGTTTTGTTTTGCAAGCTTGTTTTCGATCATAATAATAATATCCACTGTACCATCAGTAAAATAAAAGATTCTACTGTCTATGCTCAACGACATCAATTTACATAGACGGGCCCCGTCAAACAAAGAATGTGGACCTGAGATGTGGACTTATTTTACTAACGCCATCTAGTCTGAATAGCGGGACAGCGCTATGGCAGGGACAAGGACAGGCTTATACAGTCACGACGCGCAACTTTTTTGTTATGTTGATAAATTGTAATCTTTTGACGGTTTACAATCTCGCGAGATAGGTAAACAGCGTTAGATTATAATCTAGTTTTTACAATTTTATGGTGACATCTATAGGTAAATAAAAGTACTTGAAAAGTTACTTGAAGTAAATTAGTATTACATTTTAATTTCAACATAAATTAGACTAAATAAGTAGGTGAGTGGATTCAAGATACGGAGAGACACATCTAATAAAAAATGCAGAAATCATTATAACTTACAGATTAGCCTGATCAGAAAAATAACTAGTGGTTCGCCCCGAACTAAGACCTCGCGGCGCCATCTATTGACATAAATGTGAAGTTCTGTTAAAAATACTGAAGCTCATTAAAAATTAAATAATTCCGTTTCCTTACAATATTTATCTAAATTTAGTATTTGTTGCTCAAGTACAGGATATAATTGAAATAATTGATCAAGTTTCAGGCTCATCCTTTCAGAAAATTTAGAGTTCTGAGGTCAGAAAATCACCACTTTGAAAGCCCCCATTTCGTCAAAAAAAAAAATATTTTTGGACTCTATTCCTAATTATCTTTAAAATGATATACCGCAACCCTATGTAACTTTATAAAAAATATTTTACTTCGCATTCGCTTCTATGAGAGCCCCCCTGAAATAAAGATTTTTATTATTTTTTAAGCCATATTCGGCGGGAGGCAATTGGTTTACATATTATATTTAAAGCTGAAGTAATTGCGTTCAGTAATTAAGAAGTTATAATGCTCTGACAGACGGACGGACGGACGGACGGACGGACAAGTGCCAATTCACCCAAGTAGACTCAGAGACCTTCGCTTCGCTCGGTCAAAAAACCCCTCCATTTACCAGAAAATAAAAAAAAATATCATTAGGACTATGAGAGTAATCAATGAAAAACGCAATAGTGATACCACGCCCCCAAACAGATTTTTTTACTTTCTTTCAGGCAGTAAAAAGCTTACAAATTACAACAGATTAAATAGAAAGGATAAATAAATTAATTCCTCTGGCTAGTAAATATGGGTAACTTTAGAAACATGGCAATTAAACTAAAATGAAATTGAAAATACATAATTACCATCATTCCAACAATAACTAGGAAAGTTTAGGAAAGCTGATTCGCAAAATCCACAGCGTACTCTAAATCCTAGTTTACATTCAAGGTAAATCTTTAACATGTTTCTAAAATTACTCTCATTAGTTTTCATTTTGTTCATTTTGATAATAATTTTAGAAAATACTTGTAGATTAATATTAGGTAGTTCACAATCCAATATTTACACTTAAACATTTCAGTGTTTTGCATATGTTTGTTACCAAACTTCTCTTAAGAAATCAAATTGTTTAATTGGACACCTGAATAGAATTTTCATAGGAAATATTTAGTGCAAGTAATATACTCATTAGCTAGCTAGCTACATACACATTTTTTTACATTTCAACTATCGTCAGTGATATTCACATGAAGATTATAACTATATCACCAGTTGTAATATACCAGTTTGTTCAACTGCCGCTTCGCACAAACATGTTCATGAATAAGGGTCCCAGACAGGTTCCAAACTAGTCAGGCACTTACTAACAAAACATGTAAGTTACAATCAATGTTGTATATATAAACACATAGTTACATAGCTAGTACATCTAAACTTGATACGATTACAATAATTACTGATTTATAGTCTGTCTAGTGAACGCTGAGTGGATTATAAAATTAAAATGTTTTGAGATACTTGCAACACTGGTGCCATACAAAAAGCTTCAGCTTATCACATTGTAACTATCCAAGGTTGATCCTAAAGGAGCTAGCTTACAAGTCTTTATATTACTTGCAATGCTTTCACACTACTTCATTATTTTAAAAAAATGCAAAATGTTATTATGTTTAGAAGTTATAACAAAGGCTTTTAGCAAATATTATAAGGATTAGATTGCTTGTACACCAGGGAGATGCAAGAATGCATAGCATGGGTAACCCACCAAGAGCACCTTATTTTCATAATTTGGTAGCAGACATAATGTGTGATGTAAAGTTTACAATTTGCATTTGAAACACATACACATCACATCACAGTGTTTTTCTAATGTAACACAGAGCTAGAATGGATAGCTAGCTGCTTGGCTAATTGTCTCTATAGGAATAGTCAATAATTAATGTTACTTTAATGTTAAAATGAGTGACTATCTGTTAACCACCAGCTAATTTTGTATTAGTTCTGGTCCTAGGTTCAAATATCGAAGATATGAAATTGAAATTAGGCGATTGGTTACTTTTACTCGCATCATTCTTTGCATTCCAAAACATTCCTGGTGAAAAAGCAGCCCTTACATAAAATTAAGTTTACTTAGTCTCACTTTGTTCTTTCTTCTGTTGTACCATCTCTCTGATGTTGTTTTCGCTTTCTTTAAGGTTCTTCTCTAAGTATTGCTTGTTGTTCTCTAATTCTGTGGTCTTTTGAGTAAGGAGAGCAGTCCTATTTTTCAGATTACTTTTGATTTCTGCTAAGTCTGTTAAAAGAAACATTCTACCTACAGACTCGTAAGTTTGAGTCTCCGGTGGCAATGTGCTGATCTCCCTCTGAGTAATATCAGCGTGTTGCAATACTCGCTTCAGTACTCCAATTTGGCTGTCTATCACCTGGATCTTCTTACTGGTCTCAACCATTTTAACTTGCAATTCGACGAATGCTTTCTTCAATTCTAGGTCCACTGGCTTAGCCATTATTGAATGAGATTCGATAGTCAACGTTTTTAGTAATTAAAATTTACAAATTAAAATATTTGAGACATAAATTTGGACTTTTTTGCGCAGA
Source organism: Erebia aethiops (assembly GCA_923060345.2). Lineage (NCBI taxonomy): Eukaryota > Metazoa > Arthropoda > Insecta > Lepidoptera > Nymphalidae > Erebia > Erebia aethiops. Next base: position 24,636,797 of record OV281084.1, on the reverse strand, counting down.
GACAACAGAGAGAATGTAATCACTACGTTTTAAGAGACAAGTCAAGTCAACAAGTATTTTTTGAGGTTATAACACAGACAACAGACAACAGAAACAACTGAGCATAATTTTAAGCTTCCGAAAAGTATAATTGGCGTATGGGCGGAGCTTAAGTATGGAGGCTAGGGCTGGTATTTATACTCGATATAAAACTATCACAAATATACTTAAATAAATAATTAAACATAATATTTTGAAAAACACTAGTATTCGTATTTTATAATGAACTAGCATCAGCCCGCGACTCCGTCCGCGTGAATTGAGGTTTTTTGGTTCCCGCGGTAATTTTCCGGAAAAAAAACTAGCCGAAGTGTTATTCCAGAATCCAGACTATAATCTATCTCTTCCATCCATCCATCCATACATCCAATATTTCGCGTTATAATATTAGTATAGATTTATAATATCATCAGTTGAATGTAAGCCTTACGAACAAAACTGTTTCATAATATAAGTTGGAATACTTTTATAATATGGAAAAAATGTGACTGAATGACGTGATAATATGAATAATAAAAGTAGACTGATTTTAAAAATTATTTATTTCTAAAATTTATAGATAAAAAAAAGCAATCGATAATATTATTACATTATACGTCACTGATGTAGAATTTTTTTAGTATGTTATAGTTACGTATATAAAATTTCTTGCGTTTTCGGATTGATCTTCTAAATAAATAAGTAATAAAATTTAAAAACCCGTGAAGAACTTGCAAATTTTTTGCGCTTGCGCTCTTGCGCTCCTTTGTGCCCAATAATTTGAAACATTAATTAGAACTTCTCAGAAGTATGCATATCTAAAACCAAAAACAGCATTTATGTCGGCCCAGTAGTTTTAAAAAAAATGGTAATCACGATCGGAGGATCTCTTGTTGGCCAGCGTAGTGGACTATGGCTGAACCCTTCTCATTCCAAGAGGAGGCTCCTACTCAGGAGTGGGTGGGTGGCTGGGTGAAATGATGAGTAAAAATATAATCATGCTGCAACGTTTTCATTCCGAGAGGAGACTCATGCTTAAATTGGAGCCTGCAATGGGTTGAAGTATGCAGTATTCTGTTTTGAGAAACGTCATTATTAGTTTCTGGACACAAATTGAGGTTCAATTGTTGCAAGGGTTGCCTTGCCTGTTACCCAGGTGGTAAATTCTGCAATAAGAAAGAAATAGTGGAATTTTATTATTCATCACAAACAAGAATATTGAGTAAAGATTCTTACTGGTATACGTAGAAATAGACAGGCATCATCTTTGAGACTCTGGTGGTTTAGAATGTAATTATTAACGTCATTCCCATTGAAATGATGACTACATATTCTGCTTCCTTTTGTAGGCTTGAAGGTCAGGTCTGTTTATGCATATGTTGAATGCTATAGCATTCAGCCATATTAACCTTAATTCATGATATTTTGGGAAACTGAAACAATTATAAAACATTAGTTAAAATGATACACAGTAACTGGAATGAAGGGTTCAAAAACCACTTAACCCTAGAGTACTAATGTAAATTTTTTACTGCTTAATACTACTCATCGCCTTGGAGGCTACTTTTTGAAAAACAAGTAGTTTTTTATGTGTCTTTATTAAAAAATTAAAAAAATAAAATTTTACATAATTTACAACCTCTACCCTTTTAAAAAATTAACAAAAAATGTATTTTCTAAATCAATACAGTCTTGTATGGTTCTATAAACTTAACGCAATACATATTTTTTTTGGCAAAACAGAGATATGTTATGAGTATGATTGTTTTTATTTTTTTCTTTAAACATTTAAATAATTTAACATTTTCTAAAAGTAAATTAACAGTCTGTTGAGATCACTATAAAAAACTAATAACTTGCATCACAATTTTTATGGCACATAACTTTAAAATTTGTCTTTTTAGTTCTTGTCACAAGAGAAGCAATTAGGTGAACGATGTTCCAAACAATGTAGTTTGTTGCATTTCGCACAGTAATACACGCTCATGCGTCTTTTTTTCGTCATCTGTAAATAAAATAATATTATTCATAAATGTAATTAGCGCAAAAACTCCAATAATAATAAATAAGTCTATGAAAAATAATTACCTTTAATACTAAGGATCGCCTCCCAGGCGATCCAACGCTCTGTAACTCGGCAACCAAAAGAGCCCGAGACGCAGGCGAACGCAATGAGTTTGACGTGAGTTACTCACAAATTAGTCATTATTTTGACTAATTTCTTAAACTGGGCACTTTCAAGTAAAGATTTTTATATAAACCTGTGAAGATGATATTCCTAGGCTCGCAATTTGAATGCCATAAGCCTACTTTGTCGTATTAGTTTACAAATTGTGAAAAACCAAATTAAATTTGAATTTCGCGGGCAGACCCTTGTCATGCACCTTAAGTAAGAAAAGTCAAAACATAGCCGTTGTACATTTTTTATTAACAGAATGAATCGTATATATATGTCACCGTAAGATTGTAAAATCCGTTACATTATAATCTAACGGTTTCTATCCCGCTAGATTATAAACTGTCGAAAAATTGTGAACCGTTCAATGTTCTGAGTATTAATTTATGAAATATTTATTGTTATTACGTTTTCTTGTCTCTTTCTTGTACAGTTCGCGCGCGAGTTGAATGCAGAGTAAATGTAAGTGTCACCATACATTTACTCTGCATTCAACTCGCGCGCGAACTATAGGTTAGGTTAGGGTTTGACTGCGGCCGGGCACTTAGGTTCTATCGGGTTAATATACCTAATATATTACAATTTACCGAAAAATAACGCGTTAAATTGTAAGCAGTATGTTACGGTTCACAATCTGTCGAAAGTTTATAATCTATCGAGATAAAAAACGTTATATTATAATCTAACGGTTTTTACAATCTTACGGTGACATATACATAATCAAAGCTTGAATCAAACTCAGAGACATCAGACAAGTAACATCACAGTCAAATATAGATTCACAGCCATAGATCATCTTTATAATATGCTATCTAGGCACGTGCAAGAAACAGAGCCTATGAACATGGAGGTAGGAAATTAGTACCTTTTATAGTGAAATATGTCTAGTGTCTACCATCTGCTTTCTATGTTTTTGAGGTTTTTAATCTGAGGTTTTTGATATCTGAGGTGAGATTTTTTCCTGTCAAAATTGTCATCTGTCAGACAAATGAATTTGTAGAATTTGTAGTAGGAAAACGTGTAAATTCTCCTAAAATCAATATGTTTACACCGAAGTAATTTTCCTTTTTCAACATCTAACATGGCTCGTCACCGCAATGTAAGAAACCGGAGCTATTCCGACGATTACGATTACGACGATGTTTATGGACATTCTGTTGAGGAAGACAGCTGTATGTCTCCTAGCGATGCCGAGCAGTGGATGTATGATCGTTCCCGCAACCAGCAGGCTGTGGCTAACTTTTTGGACAGCAGAAATGATATCCAAGAGGAAACTGAGGAGCAGACCGAAGCTGCACATAGAAGCTTCGAGCGGCGCGAGTCTATGGACCTGCGCGGGCTAAATTTAAGCGAAGAGGATGAAGCAAAGCTAATGTCATGTCTAGACGAACTTCGGAATGTGTTGGGGGACACGATTCCTGAAAATATACTAGTGCACTCTGTGGTCAAACATAGTTTTAATTATGACAAAGCATTGGATGAAATACTCAATAATAAGACTAAAGAAGACAAATCTCAAGCAACATTACCTGTGGCGCCTGTTATTATCGAACATGTTAAAGCACCTGTGACAGCTACAGTTGATAACACTCCCAAAGTGATTACTACAAAAATTGAATCCAATAAAGCAGCTGTCATTAAAGGCTTCAGGATTGGCGATGAGAGTCCGGCAAGTTGCCCACAAACCCCCAGAGATCAGTCTCCCGCTAATAGAGACAGAATACCTTCTAGAACAGATCAAGCAGATGATAATAAAGTAGTTATTAAAGTGAAAGAAAACAAAACTGATCCAACTGCACAGTTCAATATTGAAAGAGGGTCTGAAAAAGATCATCTGTACATAGTAGTTATAGGACATGTTGATGCTGGCAAATCAACTTTGATGGGTCGTCTTCTCTGTGAGTTAGGGGAGGTTAGTCAAAGGACTTTGCATAAATATGAGCAAGAGAGTAAAAAAATTGGTAAACAAAGTTTTATGTATGCATGGGTGCTAGATGAAACAGGTGAAGAAAGAGTACGGGGAATCACTATGGATGTGGGAAGAGCACAGTTTGAGACTAAAACGAAGAAAGTTATTATATTAGATGCACCAGGCCATGCAGATTTTATACCTAACATGATAACAGGAGCGGGGCAAGCTGATGTTGCCTTACTTGTTGTGGATGCTACACGGGGTGAATTTGAGTCTGGGTTTGAACTTGGCGGACAGACTAGAGAGCATGCTTTACTTGTTAGATCTCTTGGAGTCAACCAGTTGGCTGTGGCAGTCAATAAACTTGATACTAGTAACTGGTCACAGGAAAGGTTTAATGAAATAACAAAAAAACTCAAAGCATTCCTCAAACAAGCTGGCTTCAAAGATTCTGATGTTACATTTGTGCCCTGCTCTGGTCTAACAGGAGAAAATCTAGTTAAATCCCCAACAGAAGCTGAGTTGGACAAATGGTACAGTGGGCCCTGTTTACTAGATGTCATTGACAAATTTAACGTTCCTGAGAGGCCTGTGTCTAAGCCATTCCGTATGTCAATTAACGATATATTCAAAGGCACTGGATCAGGATTTTGTGTAGCTGGTCGCATTGAAAATGGTGTGATCAATAAGGGTGACAAAGTTCTTGTTTGCCCTTCGAAAGAAATGGCAGAGGTCCGAAGTTTAAGCATCAATGATCTTGTGAGCAATGTTGCATTTGCAGGTGATCAAGTTAGCGTTACTTTATCTGGTGTTGAAATGCAAAATGTTGCAGTGGGCTACATACTGAGTGATCCAATTCAGCCAGTTCCAGTCACCACACGCTTTGAAGCGAGATTAGTAGTTTTCAATGTTAAAGTTCCTATAACAAAGGGCTTCCCTGTTTTGATACACCATCAGTCACTGGTGGAGTCTGCAAACATTGTAAAGCTGAAGGCATTATTAAATAAGAGTACTGGAGAGGTATTGAAAAAGAAGCCTAGGTGTTTAGGTAATAATTCGGTAGCTGTTGTAGATATAGAGGTGTCCAGACCAATATGCGTTGAACGGTACAAAGATGTAAAGGAACTAGGACGTGTAATGCTACGTGTTGCTGGTGTAACAATTGCTGCAGGCCTTGTCACAGATATTTATAGCATTTGATTGATCTGATATCTGTGTAAAGTAATATTAAAATGCCAAGGTTCCTGACTAATGATATTTATTAGCTAAATGTAAAAATTTTATCATGCAGAGGTGCCTTGGTATGTTAATAGTAATCTTGCACAATGTTGTATTGTGCTTTACTTAAATTATTATGCTTATAATTATTGCTATTTATCTAATAGATATTATTAATAAATGTTAAGATATAAAACTGTTTACTTATTAATTTTATTGTGTTCAAAGTGCCTAAATGATAAGTGAAAATCGTATTTACTGATTACTAAAGTACTTGATAATGCCTGTGACTTGTTCGCGTGGTACTTTTTTTGTGATTCCCACAGAAACTCTTTAATTTTCCGGGATACAACCTATCTCTGTACCAAATTTCGTTAAAATCGGTTATACAGATGGGCCGTGAAGTGTAGCAGACAGGCAGACACACTTTCGCATTTATAATTGACCGAGCGAAGCGAAGGTCTCTGAGTCTACTTGGGTGAATTGGCACTTGTCCGTCCGTCCGTCCGTCCGTCCGTCCGTCCGTCCGTCCGTCTGTCAGAGCATTATAACTTCTGAATTACTGAACGCAATTACTTCAGCTTTGAATATAATATGTAAACCAATGGCCTCCCGCCGAATATGGCTTAAAAAATACTAAAAATATTTATTTCAGGGGGGGCTCTCATAGAAGCGAATGCGAAGTAAAATATTTTTTATAAAGTTACATAGGGTTGCGGTATATCATTTTAAAGATAATTAGGAATAGAGTCCAAAAGTATTTTTTTTTAAATTTTTCCCCCAAAATTGACGAAATGGGGGGCTTTCAAAGTGGTGATTTTCTAACGTCCAAAGATGACCTCAGAACTCTAAATTTTCTGAAAGGATGAGCCTGAAACTTGATCAATTATTTTAATTATATCCTGTACTTGAACAACAAATACTAAAATTAGATAAATATTGTAAGGAAACGGAATTATTTAATTTTTAATGAGCTTCAGTATTTTTAACAGAACTTCACATTTATGTCAATAGATGGCGCCGCGAGGTCTTAGTTCGGGGCGAACCACTAGTATTTGACCGAGCGAAGCGAAGGTCTCTGAGTCTACTTGGGTGAATTGGCACTTGTCCGTCCGTCCGTCCGTCTGTCAGAGCATTATAACTTCTGAATTACTGAACGCAATTACTTCAGCTTTAAATATAATATGTAAACCAATGGCCTCCCGCCGAATATGGCTTAAAAAATAATAAAAATCTTTATTTCAGGGGGGCTCTCATAGAAGCGAATGCGAAGTAAAATATTTTTAATAAAGTTACATAGAGTTGCGGTATATCATTTTAAACATAATTAGGAATAGAGTCCAAAAATATTTTTTTTTTAATTTTTCCCCCAAAATTGACGAAATGGGGGGCTTTCAAAGTGGTGATTTTCTAACGTCCAAAGATGACCTCAGAACTCTAAATTTTCTGAAAGGATGAGCCTGAAACTTGATCAATTATTTCAATTATATCCTGTACTTGAACAACAAATACTAAAATTAGATAAATATTGTAAGGAAACGGAATTATTAAATTTTTAATGAGCTTCAGTATTTTTAACAGAACTTCACATTTATGTCAATAGATGGCGCCGCGAGGTCTCAGTTCGGGGCGAACCACTAGTATATAAATATTATAACTACTAAAGGTTATAGGATTTTAAATTGTAGGTATTTCCATTTTCCCATCTCACTCTTCTTTTTCTGGTCAGTGATCTCAGTCTCACTGTTATTCTGTTACATATTTTTTGAGTCAAAGAGCTAGAACCTATTAAAAGGCCGTTACTACCAGAGACCAGTAACATTATATAGGATACTACGCTGCAGTGAAAGGTTACAGCACAGGGTTATAAATCAACGCAAGTTGATATTGCGATGGAAACTTGTCACAATAACAGCTGCGTGACGTCATCCGTCGCAAAAAAGTACAGATAGCAAAAAAATGTAATAAAAAGTAAATAAGCTAGGGTTATGGGTTTATTTGTATTTAAACCAGGTTGTTTTTTTTTTTTAATCCACTACAAGCTATCACCTTGACTGCGATCTCACCTGATGGTAAGTGATGATGCAGTCTAAGATGGTAGCGGGCTAACCTGTTAGGGGCATGGCAGTTATATTAAACCTTCGGTTTCTACACGGCATCGTACCGGAACGCTAAATCGCTTGGCGGCACGTCTTTGCCGGTAGGGTGGTAACTAGCCACGGCCGAAGGCCGAAGCCTCCCACCAGTCCAGACCAGGGAAAATTCAGAAATTATAAATTTCCAAATTGACCCTGCCGAGGATCGAACCCGGGACCTCCGCACGATAAGGCAACAGCGCTACACACTGCGCCACGGAGGTCGTCAAATGTAAAAAAAATCTATTTTTAATCTCCTAATTTCTTCAATCCCACTCATATTGTCTTCCGAATCAGAAATAACAATAAAACAAGTACTCGATGCGCGTAAGCACCCACGTACAGGCAAAGAGAATATAACCACTACGTTTTACGTACAGGAACTAATAAGTATTATGTACTACGTTGTACGTACTTACAAAGAGAATATAACCACTACCATACCACTACGTTTTACGTACTTATTAGTTCCATGCAGGATATCTAGTCTGTGGCACACGAGTATATATCCGTATCTGTGGTATCTAGTTTTTAGTTTTAGTGAGTTTTTATTTTATTTAATTTTAACTGGTTACCGGCTCTGGATTCTAATCCTTCTGAGCCTGTGGTATTGTAAAAATAGATTATATTGTCTAAGTTGTTTTAGTTAGATTCCTTTCCATAACTAGAATCCAGAGCCGTTAAACCAGTTAATTAAAAAAAATCCTTTCCATAGAGTCAATTCCAAAAGGATGAGTTGAAAGTGTTGTCAATAAAAACATCAATAAACATTAAACGTCAAAGTCATTCACAAATCACAATTTGATTTTGATTTTTGATTTCGTTTCGCAAAGTTGCAAATCGGATCACAATTCACAGTCGCAGTTCGCAGGTTCACTCGATCGCTCAAGCAATAATTTAATTAATAATTTATTAAAACGCAACGCCCATGACCATCTGAAGTTACATACAATTAAAAACAGTGTTACTGTAAAACGAAGACGAAGAATACTCTTACAGGAACTTCTTGAAGCTGTAGAAGATTCGGATTATTTTGGAGCACATACTAGTTTTGGTTTTTGATCTTGGACCCTGACCCACAACAAAGTGGCGAATATGAAGAAAAAGGTATCATTATAAACCTTAGATGAATTATACATTACTATCTTCTAAATTCTTAGGCTGCTGATAAAAACTTCTTTTAAAACATCATAATGTGTTAATTTCAAGGTTCTCTTGATGGGGAAAAGTGGATCGGGTAAGACGAGTATGAGATCCATCATATTTGCTAACTACATCGCAAGAGATACTAGGAGACTAGGAGCCACAAGTAAGTTAATATTCATCATTTTCAGACCAAAAAACATCAATATATCGCACCTTTAGAATTGAAGTGGCTTAATCCAAAATTCTTGTTTTTTGGTAAACGCCAAAAATGTAACTGAAGTATTGGCTATTTCTTAGTTTTTCGATTATAATACTTTAAGCTAAGCAGTTTTTGTCACAATTTTAGTTATTAACCGTAGGGTAGGAATTGTTTTAATGATTGCATACTAAACCTGTAGGTATAACTAATTAGAACCTTTGTTAATTAATCATTGAAAATAAAATGTCACCTATTTTCTGAAAACAATTTAATATTATTGACTCATTTGACTTTGTGTCTTTTATTTACTTAACAATACAAAAAACAAATGTGACTATTTATAAAAGAGGCGTTTAATTTCTGATGTTATATTTTTGATTGGTGACTAATTTTGTAATATGCTTGTTTATTTATTGATGACTTGCTAAATTAATGGAAAGTGAAAAACAGAGTATGCTTTCATAATCGTGTATTTTGAAATTTTGCCTCACTAATCATCCTTAAACACTAATCAACGCTTAGGTACTGCTACCAGCATCACATTATCATCTGACTTAGCAAAATATATTTTGGTCTTACGAATACTTATTAGAAAATCAGCATTGAAAATGCCTTAATACAATGCTTACAATAATAGTACTGAGATCAGTCAGCTCACACATGGAATATAATATCCAACTGGGTATTATTTGCCAACAAATGGTTTAACGCAATAATTGGTATACATAAGTTTATATAATAATCAATAGTTTTAAATAATCTGCAAATACCAAACTTTTGATAAAAGAATATAAAACAATTAAAACACTTATTATCAGTAGAGTAGAAAAATAGCAATAAACCAAAAGTTATTTAGTTGCATTTTAATAACTTAACTAGCTATAAAATGTTTATCAAAATATCTAAGAAAGAATTAACAAAAAAAACACATCAGAAGAAAACAACATAAATTGGGTCAAAACTATAATGAGATCAAAATATATGACGTATATTCCAAAAATAGCAACATACTTCTTTATATGCACCTAATTCACTATTATTTTTCGCTTTATTGGTATCTTTTGATTTAGGAGCTAATTCAACTATGGTAAAATTCTGTGTGCTGGAATAGTCAGAAGCAGAAAACAATCGCACTATCTACTGCAGAGGCAGAGTATGTGTCACTGTCTGAGTCTGCTAAAGTGGCTGTATTTCTTCGAAGGTTCATGGCTGAAATGACACGAAAACCTTGTGGTCCAATAACTGTATACACAGATAGCCAGGCAGCTATGGCTATCGCACAGAACTCTGTACACCATCAGCGTACTAAACACATAGATGTACGTTATCAATTCGTTCGAGAAGCAATAGAGAATGGTGAGATTTCTTTAGAGCATATAGAAACCTCACGTATGGTTGCAGATGTACTTACAAAAGGATTGTTGAGAGGTAAATTTGAATGGTGTGTACGAGGTATGGGGTTACGTGCATGAGTGAGTGAGTGAAATAATAAAGGAGAAGTATGAGCTGTGACAAAGAGCTTATGAATACGGAGGAGTGTTGGAGTAAATACTTTTTACATGGTTTATATTCATAAACTCTGTTCATATTTTGAATTAAGAATATGTTACTATATAATATGTAGACTTTTCTTTTATAACGTGTGGTGTCACTTCAATAAACATTGAACTACAACTACATCACGCAGTTTCTTTTATAATATACTAGATGATTCCCGCGACTTCGTCCGCGTGGATTAAGATTTTTGATTCCCGTTCTTTAATTTTCCGGGATAAAAAGTAGCCTATGTCACTCTCCGGGATACCATCTACCCCTGTACCAAATTTCAGCAAAATTGGTGGAAAAGATGAGCCAGGAAAGCGTAGCAGACAGACAGACAGATGGACAGACAGACAGACAGAAACACTTTCGCATTTATAATATTAGTATGGAAGTATGGATATGGATTTTTTGAGTAGATTGGTAATTAACCACGCTCTGCTATAGTTACCAACAGTATGATTGAAGGTGAGCTGTTTATGTTCATTTTGCCTCCGCTTTGTTTCGCTGATGAAGAAGAATTTGATAATGACGACTGATGATGACGACGATGTGCTGGAACTTGAAGATTATGACGTAGAAGAACTGGATGATGATGTACTATTGGACCGATCTCTTTTGTTTTGTGATGTTTGTTCTTCAGTAGTTGAACCAACGTTATACTCACCACTGATTTTCGACGTATTGTTAACATCTTTTAGAATCCGTTGTTCAGTTTCCACTTGCGGTAAAATTTCAGGATTCATACTAGGACTTCCATCCGTCGCTTTATCCAAGGGTAGTTTCAAAAAGTTTTCTTTATCTTTATTTTGAACACTAGTATAACCTTCGGAACTTGCTGTTATCATCTATTCACACTGTTCTTGAATTTTATTTTCATTCCGGTTTAATAGTTGCAAAATAAGATCTGCTCTTCTTTTCATTTTTGATCTTAAACTTTTACTGAAATAAAACTAAAAAGACTCAATTACAATAAAGCTCTATAAGTCACACAGCATTCAGTAAAGAATAAACATATTTACGTACATGTCTCCTTAGTTACAAAATCGGTTAGTAAAGTAAAGCCATAGTATAAAATAGGGCTCGATCCATCAAGCAATATTTAGTAATAAAATGACGGCAGTACAAATACGACACCACAATATTATTATCATTCAGTATTGAAACGCCCAAAACCAAAAAGAGTCATTACAAAAATAAGTGTCGAACGAATAACTTACCTTGCATTAGTATTAAAACGGCGGATTACAGTTTCCGTCGCTTACGGAGCGACCGCGCAGCACCCAACATTTAGCACTGTCCACGCAACACTGAATGGGGTCCTTCAATACCGCAGGACGCGCTGTAAGCGCGTAATTTAAAAGAGACGGAAATAGTACGTTTGTCCTTTTCTGGGCTAAAAGAGTCTGTATATTTTTAATAAACTGATAGAATACATGTTTATAAGTCGTTTAATATATAAAAGTCATTTTCTTAAAATTTTTAGTTAAGCCACTTCAATTCTAAAGGTGCGATATAGTACCTACGCACTAGATGGGCGTTTTCATAGAACAAAATTGGGCGTCCGACCTGTAGACCGCGCTCCTCTCCTGTATAAGCCTGTCTTTGTCCCCGCCATAGAGCTGTCCCGCTTTTCAGACTAGATGGCGTCAGTAAAATAAGTTCACATTCTTTGTTTGACAGGGCAAACCGTCTATGTATACAAAATGAAAATTATTGTTTATTGGCAACAACCTCAATTTCTTCTTAGCCAAAAATCAAACTAAGAAGAAGAAATTAAGGTTGTTGCCAATAAACAATAATTTTCATTTTGTATGTAGTGTTCAGAAAAAGTTAAAAATGTCTGACTAATATTGTAACCATTTCACAGCCTACCTATCTACTCTACCAATTGTACTGAAAATTGGTACTAGTATAACTTGCATCTTGGAGATGGATACATGCTACTCCACCTATCCTAGAAAATCAAAAAGTGATTTCTAAAAGCCTTAAACACAGACATTTGCAGGCATTGCACAGACATTTGCAGGCATTGTCTAGTTTGAAGTTATTTGTAAATGCTCTATGAGTCAGCTGACCTGTAGTGCAGTCTGATTATTTTTATGCGCCCAACAATGTTTTGTTATAATTGATAGGTTACAGTGATTGTTTCTTTATTGCCATATCCATACTTTATATTATAAATGTGAAAGTGTGTCTGTCTGTCTGCTGCGCTTTCTCAGCCCATTTGTTCAACCGATTTTGATGAAAATTGGTACAGGGATAGGTTGTACCCTTAACAAGGACATAGGTAGCTTTTTATCCCGGAAGATTAAAGAGTTCCAGCAGCAGCGGAATCTAAAAAAGTAAAACCACATGGACAAAATCGCAGGCATCATCTAGGTGATAATTAATAATTATATTGATAATATGACAACTTTTGCTTTAATTGCTTCAAATACCTACTATAAATAATTTTGTTTCATTAAATGATATGTTAGTAGTTAATCAAATGTTCTATAGTAATAATATTTTTTTTACTCCACTATAAGTAAACCCTTGACTGCAGACTCATATGATGGTAAGTTATGATGCAGTTATGTAACATCTAACCTGTTAGGGTACGGCAGTTATATTACACCCATACCTCTAATCAGTTTCTTCACTGCATCATACCAGAACGTCTTTGCCTGTAGGGTAGTAACTAGCCATGGCCGAAGTCACCCACCAGACCAGATCAGTGAAAATTCTGAAATTATCAAGCCCAAAGTATTTCCTCTTGAGGATCGTATCTGGAATCTTCCATTTATAAGACAGTCCACTTCGCCAGTGAAGTTGCCAATATACTTTTTTACAACTGCAGTTTTACAATAAAATCTTTTGTATTGCAGTCGATGTTGAACATTCCCATGTCCGGTTCCTCGGCAACCTTGTCCTCAACCTGTGGGACTGTGGTGGACAGGAGGCCTTCATGGAGAACTATTTTGCTTCACAGAGAGATAATATCTTTAGGAACGTGGAGGTCCTCATATACGTATTTGATGTGGAAAGCAGGGAAATGGAGAAAGATACTCATTATTATCAGTCATGTTTAGAAGCTATTTTGCAGGTAAATAAATTATCATATATATACTTACTAGCTTTTGCATGCGAGTTTGTCTGCGTGGATTTAGGTTCCTAAAAATCCCATACAAACTTTCATGCATTTCATTAACCCCTTTGGAGGTAGAATTTTCAAAAACTATGAATCAAATATTTTTTATTTTTAACCAATAGCCAATATTTTCCAGCTCTATGGAAGGTTTCCCAGATTATAATGATAGAAAAGCCTGGCAAACCAGCTAATGACTTGACCTCATACAGGCCAATTAGTTTATTACCTGTGGCGTCAAAGGTATGTGAAAAAGTTGTGCTGCGAAGACTTATGAAAGAACTCCAGGGAAGGTCCATCATCCCAGACCATCAATTTGGCTTTCGACAGAATCATGGGACTGTTGAACAGATCCACAGAGTATGTAGAACCATCAGGGATGCACTTGAACGTAAAGAATACTGTTCCTCTGCTTTTCTTGACGTGCAACAGGCCTTTGATAAGGTGTGGCACGCAGGTCTTCTATTCAAAATAAAAACACTCTTACCCCATACATTCTTTGGATTACTCAAATCGTACCTTTCTGACCGAATTTTTCAAGTAAAGGAAGACGATTACACATCTGCTTTCCATCCAATCAAAGCTGGCGTGCCGCAAGGCTCTGTACTGGGACCTGTACTCTACACAATCTTTACGAGTGACCTACCACATATTGACGACGTCACGGTGGCTACTTTCGCGGATGATACTGCGGTTCTTGCTCGCAGTAGATGCCCGGACGAAGCTTCAGCAATCCTGCAACGTGGTTTAAATGAGATTGACATATGGCTGTCAAGATGGAGAATAAAAGCTAGTGCCACCAAATCTGTCCATATAACATTTACTCTGCGTCGAGGAAACTGTCCTCCTGTCTCACTGCGTAACAATCAGCTTCCGCAGAGTGACAACGTCAAGTACTTGGGCATGTACCTAGATAGAAGGCTCACCTGGAAAAAACACGTCAAAACAAAGAGGGATGAGATCTACCATCGATATAGAGGACTGTATTGGATGTTGGCCAGGAACTCTAGACTGTCCCTAGATAATAAGCTCCTGCTATATACTACAGTTATAAAGCCGATATGGACATACGGCATCCAACTGTGGGGATCAGCATGCGACTCCAATATTGAAATTATTCAAAGAGCACAAAATTACATTCTAAAACAACTTTCGAACGCTCCATGGTTCCTACGCATCTCTGAAATCCATGAGCACTTACATGTGAACACAATAAAAGACGAAATAAAATCCTATGGCTCCGACTATAAAACAAGGCTTGTCAAACACCCGAATCGCCTGGCAGCACAGTTGACGATGCCGCAAGCGATCCGTCGCTTAAAGAGAAGGCATATCCTAGACGATATATAGCCGAGACACAGAGTGCTTTCCGCTGGGGAAGTTGCCTCTAATCGCCAACCCATCCTACAACAAATCTGCTCATAGTCTAAGGACTGATTGCACGATAAAACAAACACAAAAAAAAAAAAAAAAAAAAAAAAAAAAAAAAAAAAAAAAAAAAAAAAAAAAAAAAAAAAAAAAAAAAACCAATAGCCAATACCATTGGGTTTGTATTTGGCCTATTATTGTGAAAGTCCTGGGTTTGTATTGGGAAAGTCCATCATTATTCAAAGTTTCATGGATATAACTTTGAATAATGATGACTTTCATACCAACTCTCACCCCCTATTTAACGCCCATGGGGGTAGAATTTAGCGTAATGCTCCTAGGGTGCTTGAGTAATATTCTCGAGTAAGGGAACTGTGCTGAATTTCAGGATAAAAAATATCTAGTGTCCTACCTCATAGTAAGAACTCAAATCTTGCCAAGTTTTATTAGAATTTATTCTGTAGTTATGGGGCCAAGATATAGACAAACTGACAAAAATTAAACAAAACCAGTTTTAGCTTCAGTATTGATTATTCAGACTCTAAAAAAATATCTTCAATGCAGAATTGAACCTGTTACAGTTTTATTATAAGTATAGATATTATTATAAATGCGAAAATGTGTTTGTTTGTTTGTCCTTCAATCACGCTGCAACAGAGCAACGGATTGACGTGTCTTTTTGCATGGACCTTAGCTGAAGACCTGGAGAGTGACAGGCTACTTTTTTACCCTGAAAAATTAAGGACTTCTTGCGGGAATTAATAATTCCTAAACCACGTGAACAAAGTTGCAGGCATCAGATAGTATAATTTAAACTATAATTTGAATTCCCACTTAGGGGCAAAGTTGACGTAATGGTTATTAATAGGTGGATGATTGATTTTCAAAGAAAAAATCAGTTGCTTATTTTTTTTAAATTGAATTTTAAGAAACATACATACTTGTACAATAATTGTGCAGTATGTAGATTGGGTTCAAAGATAGAACCTTAATATGTAGGTGATCAATTTATAACAAAATGACACACTCCATGCACACATAATATAATCATTTTAAGTCTTAAATAATTTTTCAGAACTCTCCAGAAGCGAGGATATTCTGTTTAGTACACAAAATGGACTTAGTCGCTGAAGACAGACAAGAGGAAATGTTCAAATCTCGCGAAGAGGACCTCAAAAGGCTCTCTAAGCCTCTTGAATGCACCTGCTTTAGGACTAGTATATGGGATGAAACTCTTTATAAGTAAGTTTACAGTAAAAAAAAATACTTTCGTTACACAAGAACTTTATCCTTATAGCAAGAAAAATATCTATGATGATGTAACAATTTTTTTTAATTACCATAATAGCTATTTATGCAACTGTATCGTAATGAGGGTCATTTTAATTCGAGTGCTGTTTTTTGATACGAGGCTTGCCGAGTATCAAAATAGGATAGTACGAGAATTAAAATGACTAATTACGTACAGTTGCATACAAGATTTTATCTACGACAAGGACGTCTTTATAATTTTTTACTTTGTAAATTAATAAAAAAGTCAAATCAATTGACTGGTTGGGAAAGTGCCAGAACCCAGAGCCGCTAAGCTATAGGTATCCTATTTATGAAGATAACCATATCGATACAGCTACGACTCATAACGATACAGCTCCCATACAACGAACTGTATCGTTATGAGAAGCAAACACGAAAGAGGGTTCAATTCGATATAGTTGTCAAATTCGAAATTGGAACTTTTCGATGCTGGAGTAGATAAAGTACATTATGTAATGGCAGCTGTATAACCTAATTCTATCTAGCATAAATAAATAAATCATGTTACAATTGAATGTAAGAGGAAACAGTAATTAATAAATAGATAGCTGATATTGATGGCACTAAGTACAACAAAATTAATGTTCTGTTTGGCTATTAACTGTTTATACATATTCATATTTAGAAGATGGAAATGAAGTTTACATTAGTACTAGATGATGCCCGTGCATATGCCCTTCCCCTGGATACATACTATCCCTATACCAAATTTTATCAAAATCGGTTGAAGAGATCATTTTTTGATTCCTGCAGGAACTCTTGAATTTTTTGGGATAAAAAATAGCCCATGTCCTTCCCCAGGATACAACCTATCCCAATATTAGTATGGATTTCATAGAAACCTGTTTAGGAGCCAGAACAGAAAACTGGATTTCAACTTTTGTATCTGATATTGATCAATTTGGCGATGAAATCTTAACCCAATTCTTTGTAATATTCATTTTGATGAATGGCTTGAGTAAAATTTTATTCACAGTGTTTCATAAAACAAATATTAATTGCAGGGCGTGGTCGAGCATAGTTTATAAATTAATCCCTAATGTGAAAGCATTAGAATCATCACTCAAACAGTTTGCAGCTATAGTGGATGCAGATGAGGTCAGTGTATTTTTATTTTAATACTTTTAGGCCGTATAGAACTAATGCTATAAGTTTTTATACAATGACATTTGCAAACAATACGCAACTTATATATTACGAATGTTTACATTTGGTGAGTTACTCCTGTAACCGACTTTACATTTGTAAAACTTGGCTACTGGTCAACTATATGTAGGTATAGTAGTTAATCTATTTATTCAACTCAGCAAACTCTTTATCAAACGTCAAAAACGCATGGAAGCTCGTATGAAATAATGAGTTGTATTGTCATCAAAATTCGACGCAATTTTTTACTATAATCGATAGTTGTAAAATGCTTATCAAACTTAAAATTAACAGATTAAATGGATTTTACGTGTTTTCGCAGACATAGAGGGTCTTAATAATCACTAAAAATTATTAATTACGTGGATTTTACGTCTTTTGAAAGACACAGGAAACATCCATATTGCGGCCTTCATTACATCCATTTCCAGCTCACTACTGAGCACGAGTCTCCTCTCAGCATGAGAAGGGTTTGGCCATAGTCCACCACTCTGGCTAAGTGCTGATTGGCATACTTCACAAACCTGTGAGAGCATTACGCGAAACTCTCAAGCATGCAGTTTTCTCAAGATGTTTTTTAAGTGATTTTATTTATTAGAAAATGCACATAACTCCAAAGTCTAACTTCTCGGTCATCGGATCGATCACCATTCGCAAAGAAAGCCGGGCGTCTAAACCAGGGCTATTGTGGCCTTACGACGGAATAAAAATTAGCCCATTCCCGGTCGCCGATCGATGGCTAAAATTCGGTCAGGATCACATTAGTTGTTTTTGGAGTTTACCTCCTTTAGAAACTATTTTCTAAGCCCGGGGTATGAAAATTTATGGGGAGTAAAATCAAACTTCCTCCGTTACGTTATTGACTTTATGTTTCCATGATAACACATGTTTATGTTTCCACGACTATGTAATGTATTTTGATGAATATAAATTATATATGTAATTAATATAAATAAATGTATCAAGCATGCTTTCAGTAATATAAAAAATGCATTCATTTAACCTCATTTACTAATCTATATATTTTATAATCGTTCGTAAAGGGTAAGCTCCAATCGTGCGTCGGAGCTGACAATATTTTTATACTACACCCGCTCAGAAAGTACCTTCGTTCTTTTTTAAAAACGAGGTAGAAAGTACGTCATTGCTACAAACCAAATATGCGGGAGGGAAAGATGTATGAAATATCATTTCTAACGTGCTAAGCGGGGAGAAAAACTATATGAAAATCCATTTCTAACGCGCTGTTTTTTTTAATTTTAAGTAAATTAGGTATATGGACGTTGAGAATTTGGGTATGTCCTTATATGGATATAATATTAGAAGCAGCTTCACCATATTTGACATACAAAAGTCAAATATGGTGGATGTCGATTGTCGATATCAATGTCGATTTTGATGGTCGATTGTCGATATCGATGTTGATTGTCGATATCGATGTCGTGGTCGGTTGTCAATATCGATGTCGATTGTCGCTATCGATGTATCGATGTCGATTGTCAAAGTCGATTGTCGATATCGATGACGTTTGTTGATATCGATGTCGTTATCGATGTAGATTGTCAACATCGATGTCGATATCTTTGTTGATTGTCGCTATCGATATCGATAGTCGATATCAGTGTTGATGTCGATTGTCGATATGGTAGTCGATTGTCGGTATCGATGTCGATTGTCGATGTCGATGTCGATTGTCGATATCGAAATCTAGATATTGAAATAATCCTCAAAATGTACCTAGTCTAGTTTTGATAGTGAAGCTTCGAATGAAGCGACTCATATAATTATGATAGAACTTCACTTTGTAAGTTCGTTTAATCACTAATTATTATCGCTTATTTTCCTCGCAGGTGTAGTATAAAGCACTATGTATCACTCGGTAGAAAGTACGATTCCTACCTCGCGTGTATTGCGGCCCTTCGGCTACGCCTCGGGCCTCAAACTACACCCTCGGTAGTAATCGGTCACTTTCTCCCCTCGGTGAACAATGTACTATTTTTCATTCCAGGTGCTTTTGTTCGAGCGTGCGACGTTCCTGGTAGTGTCACACTGCCAGCGGCGGCCGCACCGCGACGCGCATCGCTTCGAAAAAGTCTCCAACATTGTCAAACAGTTCAAACTCTCTTGTTCCAAACTTGCGGCGCAGTTCCAGAGTATGGAGGTGAGTTGGATTTTCAAAGCTGAGATAAGCTATACTGTCTTGAACTTCTACAATGCTATTGGATCCATCAGGAACTGGACGGTAGATCTTAATATAGTTGAAGTGTGACAGTGTTTTTGCCACACTTATCATAGAAATAACTTATAAAAAAAATAAAACAGAAAACAACGCGTGCGCTTTTTAGGTCCAAAGGTTTGGGCTCGGCCTTGATGAGTCAGTCAGTGACTTTTCTTTTTGTAAGAGACGCTTCTGTTAATATTGAAGAGGTTCATAAATGAAGCGATATAAGGTTGCCGGCTTACAAGTAAATTCCTTTTTCAGTTTCACACACACACACAGTTATTAATTCTACCACATGTTTTTCCAGGTACGAAACAGCGTGTTCGCAGCATTCATAGACGGCTTCACGAGTAACACATACGTGATGGTAGAAATGTCCGACCCCAAGATTCCCTCCGAAGCAGCTCTCATCAACATAAGGAACGCGAGGAAACATTTTGAGAAACTCGAAAAAGTATCATCCAGTGCCCCAAGCCAGTACCAATGAAGAACCAGTGCATAAAACCGGAAACTTACTTGTAAAACGCCACGCGACGCGTGTTTTAAGGTCAAATTAAATTGACAAATTCACTCAAATTTAGACGTTATTTTGTTAATATGAGATGCAATTTCAATTGAACGCAATATATTTTATATATTTAGGCAATGTAGAAAAATAAGCAGAATATCAGGAGGGCCAGTTGGTTAAAGTAAGGTGATTGTCAAAGTTCAATTTGCCCACCAAAAAAAGGAACAAAGAAGGTAGTATATGTCAGTTATCGTATTTTCCAATTTAAGGCACCCAGTTTCGTACTACAAAAGTGGCCTTTATAGGTGGTCAAATTTAACGCTAGCTTATTATTATTTCAATCGCTTGATGTGCAACTGTGAACTAACTCTGAGATAACAAATGTTGCTAATTAGATATTTTAATCAAAATTGGCTTATATAGGGTATGTTCCGATATACACTGCGAGCACTGTTTAGGTGTGACGTCAATTTAGTATACTGCGAAGCCGTTCCTTTATAGATAGCTATACTGGTTACTGTTTAAAACAGAACGCACTCAGCACTGAGAGCACCTTATCTCGAAAACGCCAGTGCTCATAGTACAAAAATGGCGACGATTTATGACGTCATATATTTCCCTAGGATACTGCGGCAGTATACCTACTGTCAGTCCATAACGGAACTAATTTCTTCCCAGTAAGAGCACTGAACAGTACTCGCAGTGTATATCGGAACATACCCATAATAAAAGCAGCCTTGATGGCATTTACAACCACATTTCTTTTACAACCATAGAGTAATATATTGTCATAGAAAAAATACAATACATAACATACACCATGTTATATTACGTTGGGTTGCGTGTTATAAGTATTTGCGGTTTATAGTGCCTAACATGTTACTTGTCCAAACAAGATTAAAATATAAAAAAATGTTTTTAATAAATAGATACAAATATAATATTTTAGTTTTGAGTTTAGACTACAGAAATTATATAGATAGCCTGAAAACTGCTCAAGGAAGCTGATTTCATCCACATATTATATTATACTAGCAGATACCCGCGACTTCGTCCGCTTGAAATAAGTTTTTTAAATTTCCGAGGAAACTCCCTAATTTTTCGGGTTCATAAATAGCCTATGACACTCACAAATAATGTGGGTTTATATTGGTACCAGAATTTTCAAAATTGGTTCAGTAGACCCCCTACAAACTCACAAACTTTACTTCTTTATAATAATAGTATAGATGAAAGGAAGCTTACATCTATAGAGATTACACATTGGATAGATATTATTGTCCTGTAGACATTTTGTTATTTAAACTTTTAAAGTGTATAAATCATGTGTTTAATTTTTTATTAATATAAGGTATGTTCCGTTAAACACTGCGAGCACTGTAAGGTGTGACGTCAATTTAGTATACTGCGAAGCCGTTCCTTTATAGATAGCTATACTGGTTACTGTTTAAAACGGAAAGCACTCAGCACTGAGAGCACCTTACTTCGAAAACGCCAGTGCTCACAGTACAAAAATGGCGACGATTTATGACGCCATATATTTCCCTAGGATACTGCGGCAGTATACTGTCAATCCATAACGGAACGAATTTCTCCCCAGTAAGAGCACTGAACAGTGCTCGCAGTGTATATTGGAACATACCCCTAATAAATCTATGGGTAAGACTTTCATTGACATAATATCTATATTTAAATCTGAGTAAAGCCAAAGTCCATAGATCTCACCATCAGAAGCCAGACATCTCTATCATGACAATGTACATTTTTACGGGTTTGATCTATGTTTTAGTTAGTCTGTGGATTTAAACATGAATAAATATTATATGGCCGTTGCGCTTATTAGTTTTACTCACGTAAGTTACTTTCGTGAGTGACTTACAAAATGTAAATAGTCTTATACGTCGAGTATTGTTTGCAAAATTTACAAGTGTAACGACGGCCTAATAGGAATAAACTTCACTATGCACACAACGTTAAAAAATTAACCGTGTTATTTGAATCAACATAATATAATATTTAATCCCAGGAAAAAACTATCACCCCGCGGGACGTAATCGTTATTAATTTCGTATAAGCTGTTATGAAACAGGTGGTATTTAGCTCGTTAGCTAGATGATGCCCGCGACTTCGTCCGCGTTGATTAATTTTATTTTATGCCCGCGGGAACTCTTTAATTTTCCGGGAACGTCATCATTCCCTGAACGTACTATAATCTACTAAAACCTAGTAATTATTCTAACATTATTCCAGTAGGAACCTGGAATCTGCTTATTTTAAAGTCAAATAGGTAGGTACATTGAGTTCAATTTTCTGACTGAGGTAAACAAGTTCTAAGTATTTAAATAAGCAAAGCGTGAGTACAGTGCTGCATCGTATGTAGGAGTCACACAGTAAATAATAATTTTCACGTCCATTTATCTGCAATCTCCATTATGACATTTTAACCGCCTTTTGTGATTGGACATATATTACATGTAATATTTTCTATATTAAAATACCTAATTGGCAATCGCCTGCTACGCCACAAGAGTTCAGGCGTCAAACTTTCATAGTGTATCTACAGTTTAATAGTATCGGGGTTTATACTTACGTGATATTTAATGACTGGGTCAACCTTGCCTTATACGTAGCTAACGAAAAAAATTTACCTACACGTGTGTTGTAAGGAGTCTGTGTTGTTGTAAGCAGTCTGTGTTTGACAATTATATATAAAATGATTGTTCAGAATTAAAGTGGATATTATATTAAAATATCAGTGTTTAGATACCAACTAAAACATGGTGGCAGACTCAGAAAAACAAATAAAAGTGGCACCTCCAGGGCCGTTCAGTTTTGTCGCTGAAGAATGGCCCAAATACAAAACACGTTTTTTACGGTACATGAGCGTGTCCGGCAATGATGGCTGCGCGGACAAAAGTAAAATAGACTGTTTATTGTACTGCATGGGGGAAAAGGCCGAAGACATTATTCTTCAATTCCAAAAGGAATTAGGTTACGAAGACTTAATAAAAAGATTTGATGAATTTTTCTCTCCTAAGAAAAACGTTATTTATGAACGTTTCAAATTCAATTCAAGGGTTCAGAAAGAAGGAGAGAAATTTGACGACTTCGTGACGGATCTCCACAAGTTAGCCGAGTATTGCGAATATGGAGTCATAAAAGAGGAGCTAATTAGGGACAGACTGGTCATAGGCATTCAGGACAAATCAGTCAGCGATAGAATGCTATTAAAAAGTGAATTAACTTTAGAGAAAGCTACACAGATGGGTAAACAAGCAGAAATTCAAAGAGAAGGGACTAAGGTCATGAGAGAAGAAACTCCAAGAGAAGGAGATAAGGCCACAGAGAGAGAAGAGGATATAGCAGAGTTGAACAGAATGAAGGCAGATAGTTTTCATAAGTATAAGAAGAAAGACAAGTGCTGGTTCTGCGGTCTGCAGAGGCATCCTCGGGAGCAGTGTCCGGCTTATAAAGTATCTTGCCATAAGTGTCAGCGCATAGGTCATTTTTCCAAATTATGCAAATTTAAGAATGTAAGGAAGGTAGAGAAGAAAGAAGGAAATGAATATGAGGTGAGTTTTTGTGAGACAAAACAGAATTATTTAATTGATATAGACATTTTTCAAAGTGAGAGATTTATTGACAAAGTGAACTTTTTGATTGATACAGGAGCAGACATAAGTGCCATATCAGAGCAGGTAGCAGTGAGAAGTAAATTAAAGTTAGATAAGTGCAGTGATATAGTGAAGGGACCAGATGGAACAAAATTGAAAGTCATAGGAACTGTAATTTTGAAGTTTAAGTATAATGAGAAAGCATTTGAAGGTAAGGTGTATGTCATTAAAGATTTAAAAACAGCTATATTAGGCCGGCCTTCAATAGAGTCTATGAAAATTATTAATATTTGTGCAGTAGTTAGTTCTAAAGAGTTAACTAGTAACTCGGGTGTTTCCATTGAAAAAGAATTTCCTAACATCTTTGATGAATTAGGCGTCTTCAAAGACGAATTTCATATTCAGCTTGTGGAGAATCCAAAACATTACGTCCATGCAACACCTAGAAATGTGTCTATTCCATTGCTACCAAAAGTAAAAGCAGAATTAGATAGGTTGCAAAGGTTAGGTATAATAAGCCCAATTGAAGAAGCCACTGATTTTGTATCTCCTATTGTGGTAGTATTTAGAAATGATAAAGTAAGAATTTGTGGGGATTACACGGAAGTTAATAAAAATATTCTTAGGCCTGTATACCCAATTCCAAAGGTGGAAAATACTCTGGCGAAGATCAAAGGAGCAAAATATTTTTCAAAAATAGATGCTACATCGGGGTTTCATCAGATTAAGTTAGACGAATTTTCAAAAAAACTTACTACTATTATAACACCATTTGGTAGATATGTATATAACCGCTTACCTTTCGGATTAAACTGTGCACCAGAGTATTTCAGCATGAAATTTTCAAATTTATTTAAAGATCTTAAAGTAGCCATACACATGGATGATATTCTCATTTTTGAAGCAACTAAAGAGGAACATGATAGGGTCCTCAAAGAAGTTTTAAAAAGGCTGCATAATGAAGGGCTAACAATTAACAGAACTAAATGTGTTTTTGGAGTCCGAGAAGTGACATACCTGGGCCATTTAATAAATGAAAAGGGAATACAAGTGGATCCTGGAAGGATCGAAGCTATAAATGCATTTAAAACACCTTCAAATAAAAAACAATTGCTTCAATTTCTAGGTATGGTAAATTTTGTCGGCAGATTCATTCCAAACCGATCTCACATGTTACAGCCGCTTTATGCTTTGCTTAAGGAAGATCATATGTTTGTCTGGGGAAAGTTGCAAGGTGAGGCTTTTAAAGAGGTGAAGAAAAAACTTAAAGAAGCACCTACCTTGGCACATTATGATCCAGGTTCAAAAATAATTGTTTCAGCTGATAGTAGTTGTTATGGGTTAGGAGCTGCTTTAATGCAAGAAGATAAAGAGGGGAATAAGTCAGTGGTTATGTATGCTAGTAGGACTTTGACAGAAACAGAAAGACATTATGCTCAAATTGAAAAAGAATGTTTAGCTTTAACATGGGCGGCAGAAAAATTTAAAGATTACATAGTAGGGGTACACATAATTCTAGAAACAGATCATAAACCTCTTCTGCAAATTTTGCAAACAAAGCAATTAAATGATTTAAGTCCACGTCTTTTAAGATTGCGTCTCAAATTGACAAAATATAATTATGAAGTAAAATATACACCGGGTAAAGAGTTAGTTGTGGCTGATGCACTTTCAAGGCACCCACTACCCTATTTTCAGGACAGTAAAAATAAATTTATAGATCAAGAATTACAAATTAATTCCTTTATTAGTGAGACTTTACCGAGTGACATATTAGAAAGAATAAAAATTGAGCAAAGTAAATGTGAACTCTGTGTTAACTTGAGACAATTTACAATAAAAGGCTGGCCTAGAAAAAACCAATTAGGAAAATTTAGGGACTATTATCAATATAGAGAAAATTTTTCAATAGAAGCCAACCTTCTATTATTTAATTCAAGAATAGTGATACCTAAAAGCATGCAAGAAGAAATATTGGATAAAATTCATGAGGGTCATTTGGGAATTTCTAAGTGCAGGGAGCGTGCTAAGCAGTCAGTCTGGTGGTTAGGGCTATCTAAACATATAGAAAATAAGGTGAAAACTTGTTGTAAATGCATTGAATTTCATACAAATCATAGAGAAGAAATGATGATAGATCCAGTACCGGACCGCCCATGGCAAAAAGTAGGTATGGATTTGTTTAAGTTCAATAATAACTGGTACATGGTAATAATAGATTATTATTCAAGATATTTAGAAATTATAAAGCTAAAGGACCTCACCGAAGATACAGTCATACATAAGAGCAAAGAAGTATTCGCAAGGTACGGTGTCCCAGATATAGTCCGGACGGACTGTGGTAGCCAATTCAAAACAAAATTCAATAATTTTGCTAAAGATTATGGGTTTAAGTCCATCACTAGTAGTCCTTATTATTCACAAAGCAATGGATTGGCAGAGTCAGGTGTAAAGATTGCAAAATCATTGCTTTCTAAAAATGAAGACATAAATTTAGCATTGTTAGTGTACAGAAATACTCCATTGGAATTGGGTTACAGTCCAGCAGAATTAATGTTTAATCGTAAACTTAAAGATAATCTTCCCATAATTCCTAGCAAGCTAAATACACCTGTCAAAATTTCAAAAAAATTAAGGGATGATCAAATAACAAGAAAGTATAAAACTGCATTATATTACAATAAAAGGCATAGAGCCTCTAATTTATCTGAGTTAGAAATAAATGATAAAGTTTGGGTTACTGATTTAAAAACGTATGGGACTGTGATTAAGAAATGTGAAGAGCCGAGATCTTATATTGTAAGCACAGAGAGGGGAAAATTTAGAAGAAATAGGTGGCATTTAATTAAAACCCCATATTCACCACAGGGAACACAAGATACTAATGTACCTTTAAATGATTGTATTCATGGAAACTTTGATACAAGTCTCTCTGACAGTGAATCATCAGCCAGTGATTTGGAACCTGAGTGTCTTCAAGAAACTAATTCTTCAAAAGTTAATTTAGACCAGAATGATAATTCTGGCGGGCTGACACAAAGGAGATCAGAAAGACTTGTAACAAGACCTAAATACTTACAAGATTATGAATGTTAAAAGGCTATTTCAGAAGCCTTTAATCTACATAAAATGATGATGATAAGATTTAATTACCTACATAAGTATATAATTTTAGAGTAGTTATTATTTGTTACAGTGACCTGGTTTTGCTATAAAAAAATATTGTTTAATTAAACAGGGAAGGATGTTGTAAGGAGTCTGTGTTGTTGTAAGCAGTCTGTGTTTGACAATTATATATAAAATGATTGTTCAGAATTAAAGTGGATATTATATTAAAATATCAGTGTTTAGATACCAACTAAAACAACGTGTACCTTTTATAGAATTATTTATTGGCACTCTCAGGAACCTACTTTTTAAAATTATATTTTATTTTTGTTAATGTTAATATATGTATACGCATTATTTATTCGTATAATTACATATCGAACTAAGCTCTTCCTAACTAAAAATTAAAATAAATACTATAACAGTTTACCATATCTTTTTATTCATTCTAGGCAGTTCCCAAACAAAATGCCTGCAACTTCGTCTGCGTGGATTAGTATAAAAAGAACCCATTCGCGGAAACGGATGAAAAGTTCACAGACATACCATAGAGTTAGACGTCTTACCGATTCTATATTTATAGGACAGACAGACTATTCACTTCTGCATTTAAAATATTAGAATTTTCATGCAACACAAATGGATGATGAAGTACGATGCATTCTTTTTTAACTTCAAAAGGGTTATGTACTCGTACTGTACCTAATATAATCATTATTATGTTTTTGTTAAATCCATGCTAATATTATAAATGTGAAAGTGTTTCTATCTGTCTCTCTGGTACGCATTCCCGGCCCATCTTTTCAACCGATTTTGATGATATTTAGTAGGTACAGGGATAGGTTGTATCCCGGGGAAGGACTTTTTATCCGCAAAGTTAAGGAGTTCCTGTGGGAATTGAAAAAACTTAGTCTAGTCAATAATAAATAATCATAGAGGTGAGGTGAGGTATTCATAAACCATAATCACTATGCAGTAGTTATCTATCACCTTATCTCTATACTTCGGTATTATCTATAATTTAATTTACCAGTGATATCTAAAATCAGCACGGCCCGGCGCCGCGGCGTTGTGCCCCACCTACGCATTACTTAAGTAACGATGCATACGTAACATAACCAAAACTTACGAGAATTACGCATAGACATCATATGAAGACAAAAACAGCGTACTTAGTATAGGAATTGTTGGCGCATTGCGTAGCGGGAAATATTGAACACTGATTGCTTAATTATAACCAATCGGTTAATTGAATTAAATGTTCCCGCTCTTTAATGAAATCCCCTCGCGCCATCTTAGTTTGGTTCGCCAACCAAAGAGACCTAAAAATCAAAAATTATTTTCGCCTCTTTGCCGGTCACTTTACAAAACTAAAGAAGCTGAAGCTGAAGCCGTGACGCGGACTCATATTTAAAATAATATATCTGCATAATTGTTTATCTGTGTCCAACGTGTGCTTAGCATGCGCACAACGAGATTATCTCGCGACGAGATAGAGAGAGATGTTGTCGTTGCCGGCAATTTTTTCATTTACCCTAACATGCACAAAATGCGGTATATTGCAAGAAAAAAATTGTCGACATGCAAAGGTTACGAACCTTAAGAACGAGAAAAATACCACAGATAAGAAATATTACTTTTATCTCTACTTTTGACGTAACGAGACAAGTAGGTAACCATGTTAGCTTCCGTAGAGAGAGAGAGATAACGGGTAGACATAATTTTACTCGTAGTGCGCATGCTAGCCCAGCAGGGCTCCAGGTTTCCAGCCAGACTGCTGCAGGTGCCATCTCGCGTCGCTGCATGCATTGCTGTCACGCGTTGCGTCTTAAAAAGTATGAAGCGAGTAGTATCCATATCCATATTTTAATTCTTGCGTTAAAAATGACATTAATAACATCATGAAACTTCTCCATTACGCTGGGTGTTATGTATATAATAATGTCATATATTATGAAAATTTAATCATACTTAAGTACTAACTTACTATTAAATTAATACTACAAAAGCGAAATTATATCTGTTAGTTGGTTTGTCCTACAATCACGCCGCAACGGATCTACGTGATTTTTGATGCATTATTAAAGCATGCAATTGGCTTTAATTATAAATATCTAATTATTGTCAGTTAATTAATCCGCCAATACGTGGGTGGATCCGCTAACTATTCAAAGCGCCTGCTTTTAAAAGAAAACTACTTACCTACAAATAACTAACTTTATCATAGGAACCTTATCCTGTGCCTTATCTACGCCTATAAGGAAACTCAGAAAATCGAAACCAAAGATTAGGTACACTGTGCGGTATATAAGCATGCCTAGCCTACAGTATTGTACAAAATCAATCGATCTATTTTAAATTATTAATAACACTAGCTGATGCCCGCGACTTCGTCCGCGTGGATCGGTTCCCGCGGGAACTCTTTGATTTTCCGGAATAAATATGTTATTCCAGACTATAGTCTATCTCTGTGCCAAATTTCATCCCGATCCGATCAGCCGTTCTGGCGTGATTGAGTAACAAACATCCATCCACCCTAACTTTCGCAATTATGCTGCACTTCTAAATCTAAACGATTGCGTCGTAATATGAAATAGAACGCACATATGTAGGTAAGTAGGTAGATACTTACTTAGATTCATAGATTAGTTAATTGTTAATTTGCGTATAACAGTTGTAATCGATGACGACAACGCTAGTAACGTGTGAATTTTAACACGAATTTCCATGAATGCGATAAAAATATAAGTACCTACGTAGTAGGTAGCTATCTGTGTTCTGAGTTTCCTAGTAGCTCATTGGCGTTCAGATGGAGAAGTGTTCGATGTTTGAAGACGGTGCGTCATAATCTCATGATCTCAATTCTCAGTTGCTTACGTAAACGGCGCCAGTTTAGTCCTGTTTTAGCGACCTTGACCATCATCCTACGGTAAGTTTGTTGTATTTTTATATAACTAAATCGTGCTCAAATTAATCTCTTTTTTTATGAACGTTATCTTAGTTCACGTCTTATTCTAAGCTGTTTGCTATTGTAGGTTAGTAGAGATAATTTTATTACTTATTTATTGCACTACCTATGTATGTAGGTACTTAAAGTAACTAACCATATTTACCTAAATAGGTATGTCTATGTGTTTCTCATGGAGTACGCAGATAGTCGTAAATCGTGTAATTTTTATGAAATTCAAATCAACCGTTTCCGTTTAAAAAGTCTAACTTATTAGCATTCCTAATCTAGATAGGTATTTGTGGATATTCATATTTATTAGAGCCTATATATAGGTTCTTTATTAGAGAATAATACCTACCCAGTTAACAGATAGAGAAGAGAAGATACACAGTTAGTTAATTATGATACTTTTTATTTTTCAGTAGGTATCTAAAATGGCCCAGGATAAGCCGATATTCGATTATCACGACGAAAGTCAGTCCGAGAAGTTAGCGCGCAAAACAAAAGAATCTCCATTCATGGTAATCGGTAAGCAAAATTAAACTTTATGATTTTTCAATTTTTTGTAAGATACGAATAGTAAGTAGGTAAGTACTTACACTTATGTAGGTACTATTTACTAATCATACATAGACTTACCGTTTCGTATATTGATCAGTCTGCCTGTTTGTTAGTGCAAATACAGTATTTAGGTAAGTACCTACGTAATAGAAATCTTTGACGACCTAAGTAACTCCGCAATCTCTTGCGCAAATCGCAATGTTGAGCGCGGTTGTCTTTGCTAGCTTTCTAATAAACATATACTTTGTAATTTGTATTATGTTGTACATTTAAACATTGTAGATATACATAGTTGAATATGTCACCTAAAAGTGCCTACATACCTACTCGATATAAATTATTCTAGTAAGTAACTAAATAACAAGAAAGTTATCATTTAACAATACGTAATCAGCTGTGAAATAACTGGCTTACATATTATGGCGCTTCACTGGTACCTAACTAGGTAGTTACTTAGCGCCTGACGAACACCCTATGAGTAATTAACGATTTTCGGATTATTTCCTATACCTGTGCTGTGAGGCCTTGCTTCTTGCCAAATTCCATGATTCTAGGTCAACGGGAAGTACTATAGGTTTGATATGTTGGAGAATTTCAAAATATGCGGTATAAACGGCCGTATCTTTTGATTGCGTTGACTTAGAAGGTTGATTTTTCACAGCTCCAAGGGACCGTAGAACTAAGTACTTATTTGATATTATTTCAGTCTCCACGCGTTCCCGAGAAATAGGTGGTTCACAAATAGACGGACACGAGTTGATCTTTCCTATCGAGTTACGGAACCCTAAAAATTGACAAGCCCGCCATGACGCCGTAGGTTGCTGGTCCTATCGCATTCTATGAAGATTACTCAGAGTTCCTCCAGACTTAGGAATACTATACATCCATTCTGGTAGCCTCCATGTTAAGCAGTTTTTCCATTACAAAATTTTTACTCACCAAATATTTCGACGACCCGCGCCTTGACGCAGTATTGCACGCTGTGTCTTCCAAGTTGAATTTCCCGGGTTTGTGTTGCCCGGCAGGATCAATTTGGGAATTCATACCCGGCTGAGTTTGTTGTGGGCTCTTCTCAGAGCAGGGCGCGTTTGGAACCCTCGTAGCTTTAGTTTTAAGATACCGGAACTAATTATCACCATCATGTTTTATAATTATGTAAGTAATAGATGTCAAAATGTGTACCTACCTACCGTGTACCTAAATCATTGAATAAATGATTGATTGATATCCTTGATTTGTCAGTAGTCTGGGGGGTCGAGACAAATTTTTTTACCACCCTACCGCCAAATACCTACGCTAAATCCAGATTTTAAAAAAATAGCGGAAAAATAGCGCTCCGGTACGATGCCGTGTAAAAACGGATTAGGGATATCCAATATCCATCTTACATATTATATTTTAATCATACCAACTACCAACCCATCTGTTGTTTTTTTCAGGACTGGCCGGTCTAGCATCCGCAGTCGGCTATGGAATATACTCGTATAAGAACCGCGGCACTATGAGCACCAGCGTTTTCCTGATGCAGTTCCGTGTCATTTCACAAGGCTTAGTAGTCGGAGCATTGACTGCTGGTATGAGCTACACACTCTACCGCAACTATATCAGTAAACCTAAGCCTGAAGTCGAACATTGATGCCGAAATGTGCTTTTATAGTTTATACTACTCTCGTCTCAATGATTTCTCGTTTAGTAGGTGTATACTGTACAAGTATAAGATCAATATTAGGTACACCGTTTTTGGTCCTCGTCTAAACATCGTTATAATCCGATGTTACAAATAAGTGATAAATAAAGTATTGTAAATACCTGTGATAGAATACTATGTATTAAATGACGAACTGACTTTCAGCTTTTAAAATTTTCAGTATGAGTTTTTCTATATATTTATGTTCCTATTTGTCATAAACTTTCTTACTTTTAATTTAAATTGAATGATAATTTATTCACTATATTTTTTTCGCGTTTGTTTAAAATAATACGATTGGATTACAGCCTATAATAATTATCCATTGGTTTTAGTAAGCCTGTTACACTATAATAATTGTCCCTACTTTGTTTGTATTCATTTTTTTATAACTATGTTAGTAGTTGATTAATTTAAAATGAAACAGAAACATAAAACTTAGTTTATTTTATTCAATTTCTGGAAAAAAAAATGGACATTACAATATTGGATACGAAAGTTACACCTTAAGTAATATAATATTAGAATCATTAGTACGAATTTAATGATTATTTTTAATATTATTATCTAAAATACATACATAATATACATAGATATCTATTCTAGTAGTAGCAAAATAAATAAATACAATAGGTAAAACATTTTGAGTTCAATTATTTCTATATTTATTTTAATATCACATTTAAAATTTGATTCAAATCATGAACAAAAGCACTTATTCAAATAAAACTTTAATACTGGGTTTAGTGCACCATCACGAAACAAAAATATATTACTGCAAATGCATTACTAATAAAGTCTACAGTAAAGTTTACAAATAACTGAGTATTAATGCTGGATTGGGAATCTACGTATAGGAAGAAGTGAGCCAAACATAACATGCTGTATCACTGGGAACTTTGCCAAGACTTCTTTTTTGTACATTTTTATTAATCCCTGGTTTATTTTAGACCATGAACCAACAGCGCTGATACTCCATAACTGATTAGAATGTTCAGCAAATGGACCTTTTTTTACCTCCTTAATATATTTTATGCAGGAGAGGAACATGTACTCCTGTGCATACTTATCAATAATATCGTCTTCTAAGAATTTCACAGGGGGATAAATTCTTGGCTGGTCTATGAGTTGTGAACTTCCCCATATGAATGGAACAAATTGGTAATCATCTAAACTCCAGACCCCATGACTGCCAGCTGGTTCCATTCTATAGGTCTGCTGCAATCTTCTGACAATCTCCAGATATTTGTTGAATACTAAAAATACAGTTGCAACATTATCGTCCATTTGTAAACAACCAATTTTATAAAGGCAGCAAAGGAACATAATGAATGACATTTCGTGGCCTGTACCATAGTCTATCCTAGTTGCATTCCCAAAGCTCTCCTCTAAATAGACTTTAATCTCGGGTATCGCTAGGTGTAATTGGGGATGTAGTACTTCTTGCAAGTACTCTGTGCTGTTAATCTTAACTTTGGCTAACCAGTCTTTAAATGCTGTATTGCCAAACCTTTGTGGCTGTTCTACAGGTGGGTACTCGCCTATCAATTTATTGAGTTTCTCCAATAAATTAATGAGCTTAGAAACATTTTCTGAAACCTTGCAGTCAACAGAAAGCGGTTTTGCTTTAATAGCTTCATTTAAAGTAGCAATAAAACCAGTGTACTCCATATAGGCTTCAGATTTTTCCCAGATGGCCATATCTGTTATTGTTTTCACTGCTTTCTCTGGCTCCACAAAACGGTGGTTAATGGGGAGTGCTGTTTTTTCTTTTTTAACTCCATCGCCAATCACACTTTCTGCATTCATCTATGATAAAACAAGGTTAAATAATTAATGTTGTGGAAAACCAGTTTGTAAATAAGTGACAGTTTCTAATCCAATCGGTACACATCTTTGTAGTTTGCACTAAAAGGTTTGATAAGAATAGGACACATTTTTAATCAAGTCTCATTAGAACACTTTATCTATGGAGCATTAATTATGTACGCATTCCGATTTTTAATTTGCCTCTATGCGGCAAGAGTTTTGGTCACCCGCGATAAGCTATGTGTAGCTTTGTGGCTTCATAATGAAGGTCAGAGATGTCAAAACGAATCTAACCTATACACATAGTCGAGAGTCGATACCACAGATTGCTCGAGGTAATATTAGCCGAATAGGGCTGTTTTATTTCAACAATGGAAAGGATTTTGCGAGGCATTATGCGCTATCGTATTTTAGACCGGGCCACCATGGTTAAACAGTTTCAAGAAGTAAAGGATAATCCAGTGGTATGTATGTCAACTAACCTTTTTCTATTTGAAACACACTTTTTATCTGTTCCACGAGGAAAACTGGTTTAAACTTTGAAATGGTTTTAATACCTAAAAACCCTAAAAAACACACATTACACGCACTACACGAACATAAATTAATTTTTATTTGTAATTTTGGTTCAAGATCTGGTTCAAGATCAAGCAGATTTTCTGACATTTAAAATTACACTTGACACTGACATTGACATTTTCGTTTTGAAAAAGATGGACTAGTTCAACGACACATCAAGATGACCTGTAGACCAAGAGCGAGAACATATTTTAGTAAGCTGGTTGGTTCTGACTTCTGATCGAATTTACTTAGTTCGAATAAAAAATTTGAAATAGAATCAGTTATTTTTATATTTTATATTACTTACTGTTTTACGTTGTTGTCATTTAATCAAGTTAATTTTTATAAATTTTAGCCAAAAGCTATATTTTACACTTGCATGGACAGTAGAATGATACCTACCAGATTTACAGAAACTTGTGTTGGAGATATGTTTGTTGGTTAGTATTATTAGTATTGTGTAATACTTTGTGAATAGTATCATAATAAGCTTAAAAATGTTATATTGTAATGATTAATTGTCTTTGATTGCAGTAAGAAATGCTGGAAATCTTATACCACACTCACAACACTTTGTCGATGAAATGACAAGTTGTGAACCCGCTGGCTTAGAACTCAGCTGTATCGTTAATGATATTAGGCATGTAATTGTATGTGGACACAGTGACTGCAAAGCCATGAATCTACTTTATAAACTTAAGAGTAAAGAAGAATCGAGCTTAGTATGTACACTTTGACTTATTGAATGGAAATGTTTCATTTTTAGGTTTTGCTTTATCTTATTTTATTTGTTTTTTATTCCAGGAACAAAGAAGAATCTCTCCATTGAAGTCATGGCTTTGTTCTCACGGGAAGTCAAGTTTAGATAAATTTCTTGACATTGGAGGTGATTTTGAAAAACCAATATTGTTTACTGCCGAAACACCTCAAAGAAAATTTGTTGCATATATTGACCCAGAAAACAAATTTTGTATTGAAGATAAATTATCACAGGTAGTTTTCAAATTTTTAATTATTAATATTGATTATTTTTTTATCAAAACTAGATGTTGCCCGCGACTTCGTCCGCGTGAACTTGTTGATTCCCGTCGGAACTCTCTCATTTTCCGGGATGAAAAGTATTCTATGTCCTTCCCTTGTATACAGACTATCCCTATACGAAATTTCATCAAAATCGGTTGAACAGATAGGCCGTGAAAACGTAGCAGACAGACACACTGTCACATTTATAATATTAGTATGAATTTATTAAAGACTAGATGATACCAGCGATTTCGTCCGCGTGGATTAATTTTTTTCTTAATCCCGCAGGAACTCTTTAATTTTCCGGGATAAGTAGCCTAAGTCCTTCCCCGGGATACAACCTATCCCTGTACCAAATTTCAGCAAAATCGGTTGAAAAGATGGGCTGGGAAAGTGTAGCAGACAGACAGACAAACAGACAGACTTTCGCATTTATAATATTAGTATGGATAGTATGGATTATGTAGGTACTTAATTGTTTTTTCAGGTTAATACATTGCAACAGCTGCAGAACATTGCATCCTACGGAATGTTAAAAAAACGCCTTCAGAGACACGATTTACATATACATGCTTTATGGTTTGATATTTATACTGGTGATATATACTTTTTTAGCAGACGAGCTAAAAGATTTCTTATAATAGATGAATCAAGTTATGAAATAATTTTAGCAGAAA
The DNA here is from genome assembly GCA_923060345.2 of Erebia aethiops. Taxonomy (NCBI): domain Eukaryota; kingdom Metazoa; phylum Arthropoda; class Insecta; order Lepidoptera; family Nymphalidae; genus Erebia; species Erebia aethiops. The sequence goes on along the minus strand of OV281084.1, from coordinate 24,600,777 downwards.
TCAGGAGATACTATTCCTAAGATAAATAGTTACTACCATACTACCTAGTAGAATAACTACATACCTAGTTCATAAGTTTTTATTGATGCTTTAATATTGTCAGAGTTTTCATGGATTATTTATATAATATGTCTTTACTATACATGACATATTTATCAATGGGAAGATAGATTTGGGACCAAGGAAAAATACCTATTTTCATAATAAGAGATATAGAGAATTCAAAATGTAAAAATAATCGTAAGTATTATAAGCTATTGATATACTCGTAGGTTATAATCATGTTTTTATTTTTTTACTAGTTTTATATTTAAAATTAAATGAATTTATTTTAAATATAATATTTATTATTATTGATATTTAAGTAGCCCTCCTACTACGAAAATAGTATATTACTGCCCAGACCGGAAATAAAGCAATTCAGGTTGAGAAATAGATATTTCTCAGCCTGTATTTCTCCGCTTCTATAAGCGGAGGCCTTTTTAAGTATAATAAACGAGGCTTGTATAATTTTCAATTGGGTAGGTATTTTACAACTAATCAAATCAGCAACTTTTTTCAAACGTCAAAACACGTGGTAGTTTGTATGAAATTTTGAATTGTGACGTCATCAAAGCTCGACACACTTTTTTACTTTAATCGATGGTTTTAAATGGTTATCTTTACAAATATTATAAACGCGAAAGCTTGTATGTACCTATGGATGTATGGATGTTTGTTACTCTTTCACGCCCGAACGGCTGAACGGATCTTATCTCTGAAAATTGAACATATAAATCCACGCGGATGAAGTCGCGGGCATCAACTAGATCCACGTAAAACTAACAGAAGCCGTTGATATTACGACTTTTGGGAGTTTATTAATTATTTTAATACTAGCTGATGCCCGTGAATTCGTTCGCGAGAATTGAGGCTTTTGGGTTCCCGCGGGAACTCTTTAATTTTCCGGAATAAAAAGTAGCCTATGTGTTATATATCTAGACTATAATCTATATCAATGCCAAATTTCATCCAAATCCATTCAGCCGTTCAGGCGTGATTGAGTAACAAACATCCATCCATCCAAACTTTCGCATTTATAATATTAAGTATAGAGTATAAACATAATTTTATTATAATCAAGGACGGGACGGATATGACGGATGTTTTAATCATGTACAATTTTGAAGTTATTTGAGTTATGAATTGTATTTTTTTATATAATACTAGATGACGCCTGCAACTTCCTTCGCATGTGTCAATAATCCCTTGCCTTCCATACAAACCTTGTCCTGAAAATTACAAACACAACGCAAAAGAAATTGGCCAAATCGGTTCTCAAGTGATGCTCTGTCATATCATGTGGGGATAATTGATTTTTTAATATAATGTAAAATTAAAATCTATCGAAGTTGAAAATAAAACAAACTCAGTAAACTTTTCACTTACTCTTATGCTAAGTTGGCATTTTGTTATACTAAGGAAAATATTCTCTATGGCTTGGACTGACTGTCAAATTCATTCTCAATAATCATTTCCTTCATCATTTTTGGTTTCTAAAATTATGGTGTGAACGTGAACCAAGGACGCGTTTTTATGATGCAATGTTGTGGGAAATTTTGAAAATTATATAATCCTTACTTATTTCCAGTAGCGATTTTAAAAGGTAATAAAATTTACGTATTTGTTTCAGTCCGAAAAGTGTCACTTGGTCTACTTGGTAAATTAATCTTTACATTTCTTTTGATTTTGTGCCAGTTCTTTTACAGTACATGTTTTACAAGTTCTTTCGATATTTTACTGTTATATAATCGTAATACGCTTTCATATAATAATTCGTATATGGTCTACACTTTTTTACAACCGTGGCAATGTATCTATTTGATTTAGTTTTCAGCGGTTTGGAATCTCAACATGAATCCTCAAAACATATTTGAATATAAAGATGAGTCTCAAGCTGAACGTATCGCAAGGAAGTCGAAGGATTCGCCTTTTATGATCGTAGGTAAGTTTCTTTTCAAGGTCAAGCATTGGTTATAAATTGATATTACACCCAATAACCCACAAGAACATTCAAAACTATTGGTGTGGTGTGTTTGATTATACTTTGTATCACATTAATATCTTAAGTATAAGATCTACACAAGCTTAGGGTTAGAGCTTGTGACCTTTTCTAGGTGCATATACATCTGTATCAATGCAATAATTTTAATATAGCCCTAATTAATTATAATTTAATTAATTAATTATAATATAGCCCTAGCAGAGAGGCATACTTTAGCGACCTATTCATCATTGTTGAGGATTGTAACCCTTCCATTAATCTTTCCATTAATTCCATTAATAGTATGAGTAGTAGTCTCTTTTGAGATAACAATGCAATGGAAGGCACATAGAGGTGAAATCTACCATACACTTGTGGGCAGGCTACACAATTTATCAGAATTTCTTAAATGTGATGAGAGACAAAATAAAGCAAAAAGTACAATATTGAAAAATAAAAATTAATTTTATTAAAATAATATACTCTTATGGAAAACTCAATAGTGCCATAGCTAGGATATCTGAATAGACGAGTAGCAAAGATCCAATCTGATTGTTAATATTTGGTGGTTTCTTTCATGATTTGGCGAGATGGTTGTTAACATCTGTGGCAAGCTAATTTATGAGAACCTGTGTTGTCCCAACCCAAAAATAGATGTTAAATTCCTCAATAATAAAAAATATCAATTTCTGTTACAGGAATTTTAGGGTTAATAGGTGTCTGTGGATATGGAGCCTACAGTTTCAAGAGGAGAGGTAAAATGAGCACTAGTGTGTTTCTCATGCAGTTGAGAGTCGCAGCCCAAGGCACTGTTGTAGCTGCTCTCACTGTTGGAGTGGCATACTCATTATCCCAAAGGTTGCTACATAGAGACGAAAAGAAAGAGTAATTGTTAATTTATTAAAATTAGTTTAAGTAGCCAATTCACTAAATTATTGTAGAGTAATTTAGTTACATCAAAACTTAACTCAAACTTTGTTAAGACATAATCATAGGTTTGCTTGTCACAAGCTAACATGATAATAAGATGTTACGTAGCTTGCTTCTATAAATAAATATTATTTCATATTTATTCATTATGATTCGAAATGTAGAGAATTAAAAATTGTTACGTAGAAGTTCTTCTAGTCTAAATCTCAGCACAATGAAGAAATATTTGAAGGTGCATAAGAATACCATGTTATGTTACTTTGTGTAATTATTGTTACTTATCAAACACATTAATTTTATTGTTCTCTCCGATACAAATAGTTAATAAGTACTTACCATTGTTGGTAAGATATTGTTATTGGTATAAAATAGAGGAATAAATTATCGTCATTCATGGAAAAGACAGTACCTAACTGTCTCAGTGTCAAAGTTATTTACGAATATTTGTAATTATTTCTTTAACACCAACAAATTAGTGTAAAATTCAATACATACCTCCCTGGAAATACAAGGAATTAACAAGTATGGAGAAAATGTTCACTTAAGAAGTACTTATTGTTGTAGCAATAGTAAGCAGTTTAAGGTTATTTATTAAGAGATAGAAATCTCATATTGGTTCCACGAAGTCTTTAGATGAAATCTTTAAATATTTATAAAGTTCAAGCATGCATTATTGCATTGCAATGTGACTCATGCTACACCTATTTGTTGACAATGTCAGAAACATTTTTATGCAAGTGTCAACAACAACTGAACAAAGGTACAACTCAATAGGCCGAACGCGAACTTTGGTAACAAACAGACAGACAACCATTAATATTTACACATGATGTTTAGGGCGAGCTAACCTCGTGTTCTGTGATTTTAGAAATTAAAATTATATGACAAGAAATACCTAATTACAGTTTTAAAATCAATAAAATATTATTTAATATCTTTTGTGATGATTTAATAAATAGTGATACTTACTATCAACAGCCGTATGGTAAAAATGATATGTTTATTAAATATATGCAACAATAGTCATATGGTAAAAATGATAATATTATATTTATTAAATATGTTGCATCTATGCAAGAATTGTTTATTATTACCTATAAACTACTACCACTTACTATGAATCCAGACGAGCAACCAAGCTTTAGAGTTAGAGCTACTGGGTGCTAGGCAGCACAAGCGTTTTCTGTGGAAATCCTTTCAGAATCAGAAGACTGTTGTTTCATGGTTGTTTCAGGTTGTACCTACATATTTATCTATGCTGTTTGTAGACAATCATCTTCAACTTGTCATCTTTGTTGATGACATTATGATACGTTATAACTACCTCCTTGTAGGTTTCTTCTTTACATGGAAAACCGATTACGTACCGATGTTATAATGTTATAGAGTACCTACCTATGTAGGTACATGAGGCCGGAGCCGGACCGGAAGCTAGTGTAATCAAACAAAAATCCGCATAAATGAGCGTCGTCGGTGCCGCTCATAAATACCTACATATGCGATTTTTGCATGACATGAAGCCTAGGGTCGTAGTCAGAAATCATCTTTTTTCAGTCAGCAATAATGTTCAAACCTCACTTCCGTCGAAAATGGTCAACAAATCGAACATGTTTTGGGGCCGCCATTATGTGTTTGGTATGGTACCTACCTACTAACTAAGTAGGTACTATCCAGTATCCTGATAATACGTTACTTGGCTCTGCTAGTGCTAAGTACAAAGTAAATTAAATATTGCTATCACAGAAAACATCGTCTAGAAACTAAAGGAATCGGCATTTACATAGGTGTATAGGAGGGAAAATTTACAAAAAGCCCAAAACGTTTTTCTACATCCAAGCGAAAACACACTTCGGACCGGGCAAAACTATACAGACCGCGTATTACTCTAACGCGACAGAACAAAACCCTGGACGTTTAGTCCTGTCCGGGCTCAAAGGGCCTGCGCCCATAGACAGCACAGAATTTTTATGCGACAAATAGAAAGTATTACAGAAATAATTATTATCGTAAGTACGAAAACCTTTTAAGCTACGTACCTATATAAGCTTAATGCTAAGCGTCCACTTGTCCGCATCGCATCGTAGTATTCTTTGTATAGTAAGTAGTTGTGTATTTGGCGCGGGTAAATCCTCTGCCGTGCCGTGTATGGCCGCAGGCCCTAATGTGTAATTCCTAATTTCCTACAAAATCTTATATATTATATGGATTTATCGTCCCTAGGCACGACCTGCTAGCCATTCTTTGCTGCTTACAGTTAGTCGGTTCGGTGTGACACCACCGGACACTAGTACCTACCTTTACGCTTTTACAGGTAGGAGGAAATGTGTTCTGTGGTACAGGTTCTTTATGCTTTTGACTTCAGTGATGAACTTTCCAGCCTACGTTCCTTAGAAACATCATAGGTGGCGCTAATTGAAAACTTCCTTGTTCTTCAATATGCAGGAGAATCGGTAGGTATCCATACATAGGTTTTTACATATATACTTACTCTAAGGGTTTTACTAAACACGTTACGACTGAACTGAACAGTCCAACTGTAGGTAGGTACGTTTAACGTTTGTGATTGCGTGTGAGATTAACCGCTCCGGAAGGCACGTACATTTTAAATGCAATGTGCATATCTACCAACGACTTCATAACTACAAGTAAAGTTCACGCGCGCTCGTGAATTGCAAGAACTATAACTTCCAGAGGATCCACCTATAGCTATAGGATAGAGGAGCTACTGAAAATAAAATAAATTAAATTTATTAATTAATCACGTTTATTCATAATATACAAATAGAAAAAAATACAACAATAATTCCATTTTATGTAACATGCCATTATAAATTTCGTTAAAAAAATAGATAAATAAATAACATACAATTCAAACAATTTCAATCACTTTTACTACAGCCGGACTCGGAAAGTCCTTTTTTAGTTTTGAGACTGTAATTTGGAATGGTTAAATCGTCCTTGTCAGATGTGGAATGGTTGCGTATAGAAGCAGAAGTTACTTTTACAGATGATAGGTCATCAGCATTACTAAAGAACCCATTGGAAGTATTAGACGTTGAAGTTGAATGATATGTCTGTGACTTAAATATTTGCACGGGCGTTGATGTGCGCGCCCTATTTTGGTTAACACTCAACTCGTCAAAATCTACTTTAGTATGTTTCATCTCATCTGGCATTTTTGTCTCATACAAAAAAACAAACTCTTCATCACCCTTTCTGATTGATTTATTATTAAATGTGATTTTATTCGCAAGTTCATTCGTAAGAAACTCTTTTACAGTCATAGAGTTTGACAGAGATGTCTGCTGAACAGCATTTCTAGAAGTCTCTTCTAAATTTTTGAATCTTCTAGGTGACATTTTCCTGTCACGTTTATTTGAGACTTCTAGTAATGATGAAGTCGAGTCAGTTGCTAAATTGGGTAAATCTTGGCTAAAACTTTTAATTTTAAACTGCGTCATACTGGAACTAGAGGTATTAGAAGAGGATGATAAAGCCAATCGCTCTTTTGTTTTCTTCAAAGTAGATGAAGCCCAACCCATACCAAGTTTTTGAAAAGCGTTCTCTAAATCAGGATTAGATGATAAACTTAATGTTCCAGAAGTCTCTGCCGTATTTTCTTTATTCTTCAGAAATACTGCCGATTTTTTTCTGTCCTTTCTCGCTTTGGACAAAGCTATAACTGACAGAGTTGATTCCGATGATATTGTCGTTGAATTAACATTCGAACCCGTGTCAAACTTAAAAGGCTCACTAATAATATTTCTTTTCAATAATTCTGCAATAACATCAGGCAAGCTGCCATCTGAATGAAGAGAACTTAAGTCGTCATTAATTGGGTCATCTTTAATTACATCCTCAATATTTGAACCTTCATCTAATCCAATATTGCATTGTTTTGCATATTCTTTTAAGCTAATAAAAGGCTTTAACATAATATCATTAAATTTGTTCATGTCCATCATACGTATTTTAGAATCGTCTGAAGAATCCGTTGAATAGAATCTTGACAGTCGCCTGGATAAATTAAAATTGGTTTTCAGTAAATCAGGATCAACTGGATTTTCTTTCATCACGTCCTTAGCGTTTGTACTGCCTTTATCGTTTTCAACTGAAAAATTGTCCGAATTTTCTAGCATTTCCGGTTTAGTTTCATGTCGCGAAGATTGACTTTTAACTCGCATACTCATAGGAGAATCTACTTCAACAACTGTTGACAACTCGTGTGGAATTATGTTAATATCTTCTCCACATTTCAAATTGATACGGGACAACGCAGGTGGCGGTTTTCCTCTACTTTTCGTATTGTCAGATTCTAGGTGTACTTTGGTTGCTTTATCAGGTATATCATTTAGATTCGAATGGAAAGGTGTTGTAAATATGTCTGGTTTAGGGATATCTTTCAAAAGTGGCGTAAATTCTTCAGAATCTTTCGGGTATAGATTTTGGTTATTTAGTTTTTCCGGAATATTTAAAGAAGTAATATTTTTGACACTCTCTTTATTATAACTTATAATGTTAGGATCAGATATAGTATGTCCTGAAATTTCGGTTGAGGCTTCATTTTTATTAGCTTTCGTTTCAGATTCTGGTGTAGAGTCAGAAGAAGAAACCTGACTATATGCCAAAGATTTATTTCTTCTTACTTCTTCTAAAACTTTTGCCAAGTTTGATAAACGTTTCGTGCATTTTTCAGTCAAATCAGCAATTTTTTCCATATTTTGCAATTTATCTTCAGCTATCTTCATAAAATGTATTTCTGTATCAATAATGCCATTTGTTTGGGTTGCTGTGTGTGTTGGTTGCTGTGGTTGATGCAAATGCCTGAAGATTGCGCCAGTGGCGTCAGAGTCGGAAGAAAAAGAAGTCCTAACCGCTCTGTGCCATGGAGAGTTATTTTTTTTCTTTTGCTGCGATTTTACATACATAGCGCTTTTACATGGTTTATTATTTATAATATCTTTAGTAATTTGACTAGAGCTAACGCATGGTTTACTATTTGAAGTTTCAACAACATCAGAACTGGTACTATTTTTGTATTCCGAGTTAGCATATTTTCTTGGAGAGGTTGAACTTTGACTTTGATATCTATTTTCCTGTTTATCCGTATGTAATGATTTGTTTTCATCGCGCGTAGATGAAGAGACAGAAGCTAAAGGTTTTCTTAAACGCTGACTAGGTACGTAAGACTCTGATGGCTTCTTTTTCTTTAAAATATGTTTGGAAATGTTTAATGATTTTACTTTATGTAATGATTTCTTTTTCGGTAATTTGAAACTATTTTGCATAATAGTAGGTACAGATATTTTTTCAACAGCAATAGGTTTACTGTTGCTGTTACTTTTCATGCCATCTTTAGGTAAGTTTTCTTTTAAAATTTGCTGTTTAAGAATGTTTTTAATTTGTTCTAGCGAAATTTTGTTCTCTAAATTCGATTTAACTATTTTCTTATTACAAGGTAAATTTATAACAGAACTGCCAGGGGTAGTTACAACACTGCAGTCTTGATTAATAATTTCAATAGCTTTAAGACCTTCACTATTAAGAGCCAAAAGTTTATTAACATAATCTTTTACGATAGGCTTAATTTTATAACTTGCTTTGCTACTGGAATGTGTACTTAAAGGTTTATTTTTTGCAGATTGTTTTAAAATAGCGTTTAAATCTTTAGATGGTAAATGCCTCGAAGACTTTATTTTCGAGGTACTACATTTTATTCTATGAGTGTTGCGATAAAGACTTGTATCACTGCGGCTTTGACATTTGTGACATTTGCATTTTCTTTTCTTTGTTTTTACATATTCACTAGCTGAACTTTCTTTGCTACAACTTCGTGCAGTATTAGGAGGTGTCTTCAATCGATGTCTCTCGCCAACTCTACATCTGCAGTTAAATTCATCAGAATGATCATTTTCTATAACTTCAAAATTAGAATCTAATTGATTCGTTGTATTTTCTGATTCATAGAGTTCTTCTTTAGTAATTCTATAATTTTGTTTTAAAAATTTAGGTAGAATTAGCTCAGGGGGGCTCATGTATGCTGTGGATGTAGAAGAACTCATATGCATAAAGGCTGGTCTAGGTACAGATAAGTTAAATGAAGTTTGGGTGTAAGTAGAAGTACCTGGTCTTGATGTTGGGTCTGATTTAAGCGCATTGTTAGGAATAGCAAAGTCATCCTGAAAAGAGGTGTGTACTGCTTTCTCACACAACTTCTTTGGTGGAGAATCTAAATTTGGAGTTTGAGGCATCTCAACTTCTTTATCTTCATTGTTTAAAGATTGTGGCTTGTCTTGTTGAATATTATCTATTTTTTTATTCGTTTCAGTAATCGGCGCTATTATTACTGGCGACGTCAAACCATCATTTGCTATGGTATTAGCCGATACATTCTCTTGTATATTTGGTTCTATTTCTTGTATAACGTCTAAAGAATTCACAGGCTTTGTGTGTGTTGATGGCTGGTGTTTATCGATATGATTCACTTTTTCGGTCTCTTTCTTTCTTAGTTGTATTACAACTTCGTAGTTATCATCTTTTAAGAAACCTGAAGCACCTACGTAAAATTTATTGCTTTCTTGTCCCTCGTCTTCAATCAGTTTAACAAAGCCACCGTCAGGTAGTCGATTATTAGTTCTGTCATTAAAAGCTGTGGTAAATGAAGCAGATGATGTAGCTGCCGAAGCTTGAACCGAGTTACTATTTTCTTTCTTTTTACCAGAATTACACTTGCAACACGATGTTTTTTGACACAGTCTGAAAACATTTATAAAATAATAAAATAAAAGAAAAAAAAAAGGATTATAAAAAAATACTAATTTAAGTTCATTATATAATGTGAATTATGCTTTAATGTACAGAATAATATGAACTAACCTTGTATTGTCTCCCCCATCTTTGAAATCTGTAATTTGTACAAACATTGATAAGTCTTTCAAAGAGATAATAAGAAACATTTTTTTTCTACTAGTGAGCCCGGCAGACGTTGTCCTGCTCTAAACCTAGAACCTACCAGGTCCAATTATGAATATAAACCATCCCGGGACCCACACAAACAATTCCATCAAAATCGGTCCAACCGTTCTGATGTGATATTTTTGAAGAAGTGCTTACATACATTCGGCAATTGATTATTATTTATATAAATATAATAAAAACATAAGCAGCCAATCAAATTAAAAACTCCTGAAAAATCATCTATTTAAATAACAATAAAACTATAGTTTCGTATAAGGTATTGTAAACATAAAAGCCATTATACCTTTGCTCCTACTATTGCAGCAACATGACAGAACAGTTTTATTACATGTTTGGCTCCGATTCCTAGCATTTTCATTAGCGTTTTCATTTGCACCTTCAGTGAAGTACATCGAAGCTATGTTGTCCCTAAAATATCAATTAAAAGGTGTGCAATAAAGTTATATAATATTTAAACTCTTGGCTCAAACACAATAGTTACTAAAAATTACTTAAATCATACCCTATTGGGATTGGCGACTTATATGGAAAGGAAACAACGCAAATAGGAAATAAGGAGATAAATAACAAAAGAGTCCATATAACAAAATTACTATAGAATTAGTAGTAGAAAATAAATATACCTACTCATACTAGCTGATGCCAGCGACTTCGTCCGCGTGGTTTAAGTTTTTTTGATTCCCGCGGGAACTCCTTAATTTTCCGGGATATGTCACTCTCCAGGTCCTCAACTATACCCATGCCAAAAATCACGTCGATCTGTTTCTCAGTTGCGGCGTGATTGAAGGACAAACCAACAAACACACTTTCGCATTTATAATATTAATATGATATCTATATAAATAGAAATATAATTTTTTTAAATGAAAATTTACCACCATGGCTTGCGGTCAGCAGATGTCTGCCACATTTCTACATTAGTAGTATAGCAGCTCCTAACGTTGTAGATATGTCTATAAGGAACAGATAGATAGATAGGATTATGGCCTTGGAAAAGGAAAGGTAAGAAAAGGTACTATAATTCACTATTATTTATATATTTTTGTTGTTCAGCTGTATTCCCATCAATAGCAGTAACTTATGTTGGAACCTTTATATTGGAATGGCAAGCCTTATTAAGTTATTACCATTCAACAAAGTTTTAATAAACTAATTATTTAATAAACTTGTCCATGTGTAATTTAAGTCAGCTAGTTGGAACTGTAACATTTCTAATATAATCCTAGCTATTTCTACCGGTAATGACGAGAGAATGAAAATTTATTTTGCCAAAGTGTGGAGCGGAAACATAGGCACTGAAGGTTGGCTTAGTCCATAAATTAAAATTGAATTAGCTTGGATAATATAATCCTGATGCAGATGCAAAAATAAAGCTTTAATGATCTTAAGTTGAATATTTTTTGTGTCAACTTACCCATCACTGTTAACAGCTTCGTAGACACCTGCAAACATATATGCCAATCATTATATTATGACACCATAAAGTGTGACAGTTTCATATAAAATTTAATAATTACTATAGTACAACCTTCTTGTAGTTGTTCGAATGAAACCCCTCTTTGAATGTCACAAGCAGATTTCTCCATGTTTTTAGTCATCTTCTGTTTATCCTTTTCACCGTCAAAATTTTTCTTTTTTACTTCATCTGTTACAGAAGCAGAATTTGAAACTCTTGTATTTGTTTTATCTTTTTTGTGTTCTTGGCGTTTCTTATCTTTTTTAGATTCAAAAATTTTGTATATAATAATTCTCTCTGCATCTTTGAGTCTAGAATCATCCCCCGTTTTATCTTTTTCATGGTTCAAATTCTCAACTGAGCCTGTTTCTGACGATTCAATAACTTCAGAATCATTTGATTCTTGAATTATGACAGTTTCCACAACTCTCTTGCTTTCTCTATCAGTGCTAACATCTTTAGTTGGAGGTGTATGCTTGTGTCTTGACCTATACTCATGGTAACTGTCAGATTGGCTGAATTTTACAGTGTTTCCAGATTTGTTTCTTGTGTTTGTGTTAGGAATTGTGTGAATAGCAAGACTGCTGTCGCTTTCAGGAACTGGCATCCAAGAGTATTCAAAATCTTTTCTCATATCTCTATGTGTTGGTGATCTTGATTTGTTCCTTCTGTCTTCAGATATTGTGGCTTTTCTTTTAGAGTGCTAGAAACAAAATATACAGCAGGTTACGCAAAATCGGTTAGACACAGCTTATAAAGAAGTGGCCAGTGACAGATGTGGTGAAAACACATTTCACCTCCAAAAACTTGTATGGAATTGGTTATACCATATGGCATATGTATTTTATGGCAATGGACAAGTGGTAAGAATTTAGATGATTACATCCCGACAATGAAGGCACACCTACTAACACCAATCAATATTAGGAGAAGACAATGTGCCTAATCTCTGCCTCCTCTCTATAAACTGTGCTTTAAGAGTTTTTGATTAATTTAAAGCAGAAGACTTACCTACATATACTTGTAGTGTTCTTTTATAAATTTCAGTGAAAAATCGTATAAATCTTTTAAAAGTTTATATTAGAATATAGAATGAAAATATAGACTTTTAAAAAAGTATTCAACACAGAATAATTACTGGTTTACCTTACAATTGTGTTTATAACATTCTTTTTCAATTTTTTTGAATTCTTCTTGAAGTTTTCTCTGGTGTCTCTCATTTTGCATTTGTTGATGATGCTCGTCCATGTATGCTGTTTTCTAAAATAAAAAGGTTTTTATAGAGATATAATATAATACCTCTTCTAATAATATTTTTTTGATCTATGTAAGAAATATGTTTACTATTACTTACTATGGGTTTTTCGTTTTTATCCCTCGCGAGAGAATTCAAAAAGGCCAATGTATCCTTGTATTCTTTGTCAACATTATTTTTAGTGACAGCAACTTTGTTCCGCATATCTTTCTGATGTTTACTTGATTGTTCTTTCTCCGTGGAATTTGCAATTGTAGTCTCTTTCAAGGCTTGAGCATATGCATCGTCTTCTGTCTTATCATCACGGGATACAATTCCTTCGTCACTGCATGGTATGTCCTGTATATTTCTTGTGTTGTGGTTATAAACTGTTACAGATTTTTTCCTACTTAGACCAGTGTTTGGTTCAGTTGAGTGAGATGATTTGTCTTTATTTCCTGGAATTATTACAATAGTTACTATAAAATTGTGTTTGAATTAATTACAAGTGTACAGGATGCAAATAGCCAATGGTATGCATTGTATAACAAACAATAAAAACAGTATATATGACTGTTGAATTTTAAAACATTAAAATATTGGGACAAATATTAGCAGGTAATGTTATTAATGCCAATAATGATGCTAAGAATGAAGATTGTGATTTGCTATAGTGATGTATTAAAAATTTTAAAAATATTATGTCAAAATTATATTGCTTGTTTAATGGGCTAATACCTGCATTCATTCATTCAGTCATTACAAAGTGACTCTATACTTATACATACAATGAAACAAAATACTGAAAACTATTTGATATACCACTACTTTAGTCACCTGTCTGTTTACAGGTCCTGTACAAAGTGTTAGACCTTCTATGAAATTTTCGATCTTTTAACACTGGAATAGATTGTAAATTTCTTTGCAATGTTATTGGAGTGCTAGGAAACTTATTTAAGGGGGCCCTCGTCAAGGACTTATATAAGCAATTGGAATATAAATTTCGTTGATTTAAGTGGGCACATAAGCCAGAGTCCTCCGCTTGCCAAGACGGCACGGGAATAACTTGTTTGTCAAGCACATGACAAACATTGTCAAATACATTACCATCTGTCCTGGCAGCTCTAGTACGCAGAATTGTCTGTTTTATGCTTTGTAAGTCATCTTTTTTACTTGAACTCTGTTCAGGCTGTCGTAATCTCAAGTTTCTATTTTGCAAGTACTCTGATACTAAGGTCAAGGAGGGTTTTATAGGGACTGGGTCATCTTCAGATATGTCAGTGAGTCCACCACGTAAACTTGAAGGCATTTCATCGCTTAGAGCGAACAAGTTAAGCCTTTTACTTTTATCTGTTTTCTCTGTAAGAATTTGTGACTCCTTAACACTGTCGTCTTTAGGCAGGGATAGAACAGGCACATTTGGCTCCCATTCATTAGGCAATTCTTCAGATTCCCATTGCGTACCCATATCATTCTTCAAAACATCAAGATTGTCTTTTCTGGTAGTTTGAGTCTGAATAGTGGAGTCAGATGTAACAGGTTTTATCGAGATATCTTCACATTTTTTAGAAGTTTGTTTTGCCAAGTTTTTTAAGAGGACTGCAGATTTTTCTCTGCTCAATTCATTTGCTGCTTCCCTATGATTAAAATTAAAACTATTGAACAATCTTAGTGGAATAGAAAAATTATATCACAAAACTAACGAAGTAACCAGCAGAAGAATTTAATGCATGAATTTCTGTACTGGACAAATTACTTTAATAACAAACCTTGCTTGTAATTTTCTATCCAATAGCTTTTTTTGTTCATCCAATTTATCTTGTTTTTTCTTCCTCAGGGCTTCTGCTGCCTCTTTACCACGTAATTTAGATAAATCTGTCTTCTTTACACAATCTACAAACATTTACAAGTTACTAACCAGCTTAAAGGTATTAATAATGTAATACAGATATGTTTCACAGTTTATACTAAGTGGAATTCCAACCTCGGTCAGTGACCTCTAATGCATCCTTATGACTAGCACCAACATTCTGCAATCCCTTGGAATATAGAAGTTCTAAACGTTTTACTAATTTCTCTTGGCAGTCGAAATATTCTTTTTGTTTCTTAGCATCAATACTGTCCAAATGCCGCAAGTTTTCAACTTTTGCGCGTTGTCTGATTTTCCTCGCGATGTCTTTTGACTGTTCCCTAACCTAAAAACATGTCAATAAACCCAATAAAAACCAATTTATTTTCTTTTTGATTTATTTTCAAAACATATAAAACCTCTAACCTGTTGCAATCTTAACTTCCGACGACGGAGAAATTCGTTTGTTTTATGAGCGTCAACTCTCGTAGTCATGTTCACAATTTTTTTACCATTGTTAAACAAAAAATAATTAGTACACGTAAAAATATACAAATATACAATTAAAACCGTAACATTGTATAATATTTTTCATAGCAGTGAACAGAAATTAACGTGCCTCATCAAACCACTAAAAACTTTTTAGAAGTTCAAACTTCAAAAAGAAACGAAAGTCGAAACTTGTCTCTGGTCGAAACAAGTTGGCAGTTGCCATAGACATAGGATTTTTTCGGCAGTTGCACATTCCAAAAGATTCCAAACGAACGAATACGAGGCTCAGAAGGACTGGAATCCAGAGCCGTTAAACCAGTTAAATAAAAAAAAAAAAAAAGAACGAATACGTCAACTGTCAAGTTGAAATATTTACTTTTACTTCACTTCTAGCCATAGATAAATATGTACAACCTGGCTTCTAGCTTTTATGTGAATGGCTTTACTCGTGCACTAGGCACAAATATTTTGCCAATGTCGCGTTGAAGGAGGGTACAGAGTACACAGTACACGGTACACACTACTGGACTCCACCTGGAGAAACCGGTGAACACCGACCAGAAAAAAAAGCCGGTGAACTTGTTCGCATTGATTTGACGTGAGTATGACAATTTCAATCATTTCAATTTAGCGACATTCGTTCGTCAAAATTAAACTGGAGGTCATCGTTGATTTTCATTAAAACGTAGTGGTTATATTCTCTTTGATAGAAACCGGGTAACTTTAAAAACATTATTATTATTTTTACATAGACTAAAAAATCGGGTCAGTTTGCGATCAACTTGGCTTGTCTGTACTCATTAAACTACGTTTTTCTTAGTATTATCTAAGTTTTCTGAACGTGATGAACGAACCCCTACCTTGTAAAGACGTATGGACAGTGTTTCCACAATGAGGGGAAATTCCCCATTTGAGGGGAAATTAGGGTCCATAGGGGAAGCAAAAGGGGAAGACATTAAAAGGGGAAATTGCGGGAAATCATGGGTAAAACCTAGCTTAAAATATTGCGGTAAATTTCGGAACAATTTTTTTTATGGACTAGCGTGTTGCTGTATAAAAGAAACAGTGACAACACGTGCAGGTGGCGTATAATTACCCTTATTTCCATTCTGTTTAAGGCCTAAAATATTATTCTGTGCTAAAATGTATGTGCTGATTGCGTAAACTGACTTGGAATAAGAGGTGAGTATACAGCCCCAAGTTTTATAGATTTCTGGTGAGGCTATAAATAAAATAAGAATCGTTTAATTAGACTTTATTCATGTTTAGTCTATTTTTTTTAGATTCGCTTGCAGTTGCATTGGACTGTACAAACTTAAGGTGTGGTATTTCTAGCTGATTTTTCATTAGTTGTACAGAAGTTGTTCCCGTTCTTTTCAAGCCTGATTTTACACACAGGATGGATGCATATTCTGATAAGACAGTAATTTATATTATTTATTTTAGTTAGTTTAGTTTAGTAAAATGTAAGTAGTTTTATGTGGGAAAGGCAATATTATCACTTTTTCCCGATGAGTTAATAGCTTCTTTACTACGCAAGCGGTCATTTTTTATTATTTTTCGCGCGCTGTGTTTGACACAACGTGACATGGAGCACTGACAGGTCGTGGATGAAACTCCGCAACTAGTTTTAGTTTCGAATTGTTTGTGTTTGCAATAGGTTTCTATGCGTTAGGTATTATTCTAAGCTGGCTACATTAAAAAAAAAAACATTTTTCATAACCTAAAATTCTAACCTAGATTTCATTGTGCATTAAATTAAGTACTGACCAATATAAAAATGGAAGCACAAACTCACCGATTTTCTAGCAGAATTATTAATTAGCCACCGATCCATTTTTCATATAAAACAACCGTCACGTGATGTGCAGTTATATCAAAGTAATGATGTGCAAAGTCGACAAATTTTATCGATGATTTTGTTGACGCATTTAGTTGTAAATAATAATATAATAAGTATCACCAGAGGCGTGGGTACTTGGGCAGGCTATAAAAGAAAATCGATAAATATATTTTTTTTTAGTTACTACACTAGGGCCAAAAGTAAATTAAATAAAGTATTATAAAGTATTATATCCGTCCAAGATGGTAAAATAAATATAGTACCTATAAAAAATAAATATGGTATATTATAATCTATTTATTCTATATTTATTTTACCGTCTAATATATACATTATTGTTATAAGCACGCCTATGAAGTACCTACCTTTATTATTGTCTGTCAACCATAGACAAAAAATACAACACTTCATGGACGCTCTTTTTTCGTTAGCTCCATAGATTTAGTATTGGGCTCGCGCGCTTCGAGGCCAATACAAAATCTATGGTTAGCTCCATTGATGTAGAATTTTTTTAGTACCTATACTAGATGTAGGATTAGCGCTTCAAAAATGTCCCCGACAAATTACAGCACAAATACGAAAGTGCTCTTATTTGCTACTAGTATGAGCCAACCTTAGCCAACATAACGACGCGTCAAAATGCTGCAGTGCTCATATAAAAAGTGTGCTAATATCCTTTGGCCAATGTTTGTGACAATGCGTCAAATATTGTAACAAACATTGACTGTTCTGGATAGACGGGATGCATGGAGTAGTGTTGGTGTTTTAAAAGTATTGTTGCTTAGTGATTCCCTGGTAATCCATTTCGTTATGCAGTAGAGTTGTTTAAGCCATCTAAAATATACAGATAACATTAATTATGTTCAAATTCATTTTGATAAAATTGATATTACTGGAAACACACATACCTGAGTTACATAAATACACATAAAATACATGGGTACATAAAGATATTATATACTTTACATAAATATTTTATAAAAAAATGTAGTAAAAAATAATAAAAGCCGCAAAGGCTAAATCTGAATAAAGTTTACTTGGTACTTTTTATGTTTACGTGTAGGTAATACGTCAATAAAACGTAGATTTTTAACCTTGATATTAATTTTAAAATGAAACTAAGTAAGGAAAATTTAATTTTAAGTTAAAATCTTACTTCTTAAACAAATGTTAGGTAGTTTAGTTTTAGTTTCCTCATGTTTTTACACAGATACTTATGCATATCATAACATTGTATAGTTATAAATATTGATAGAAGAGGAGAGAGTACGCCATTTAAACCTACGTGGTTTTTCGCAGTGCTACCCACCAAAACTGTATCAATATTTATTTTGATAAATAAAACATACTGTACAAGTATAACACATAAGTGAGTTGCTGGGGCGCGTAAGCTAGTAATAAATATACACGACCACATACCACCACGATATACAACTTTAAAAAAATCAGCAACTCCATGTCTCCATTGTTCAATTTGAATTTCGTTCCATTGAATTTTTTGTTTTTGCCTTTTTACAAAGACAAAAGGTCTTTAATATATACATACTACATTCGTAATTCAACTTAAATTCTAAGTTTTAAGGTTTATAATAAATTGACGTTGTTGATATTGACAATGTGATGCCAAGAGTTGCGTCTTGTTCCTAAATAGTGTAAAGGTATCAATTTGGCAACGTATGAAGTACCATAAAGCTTACATATTAAGTTTTATTTTAATAACTAGCTGACCCGGCGAACTTCGTACCGCCCTAGTATGCAAAATTAAATGTATATTTTTCAATATTTCTGAGAGATTTTCTTAATATTTTTTTCCGTAAGAACCTTCTCCTAATAATAACAAATACAACAAAAAAAGAATTAGTGAAATCGGTCCAGCCATTCACGCGTGATGCCGTGACCAAGGAAAACGGGTTTCATTTTTATATATATTTTTATATATATAGATAAATATTTTTGTACTTATTTTAAAAATTACTTTTTGTTTTGGATTGAAAGGTTATTCCTACCTTTTCTCTGATGACAGAACGTCTTAAAAATTAATATTTTCTAATCGTAATGTAGCTTTATGTGTTAAACTTAAGGTGCATAATTAACTGAAGTTGTTGCTAATATAATACCTTTTTCTACATTTCCCACTCAGCATACAAATGTTTATGTGTGTGCAAATTGGGACATTTTTGCGATATTTTTTGTTCGTGACCCTGTTTCTAGTACTCATTCTATTTCAATGGTTAGCTCCAATATTTCGTAACTCCTGGGTATATAGGATGACTCACGCTAGACCGTGTCGGGACCAACGACCTCAATTTACATAGACGGGCCCTGTCAAACAAAGAATGTGGGCTATGTCTAGTAACGCCATCTAGTACGAAAAGCGGGAACTTGCTTGCAACATATGCCCCATCTTGAATAAAAGCTTGAAAACGTATGACTTGGTCATAGATAATATAGGTCATAGCCGTACTAAGCCGTTAGGCCAGTTAGTAAAAAAAAACCGGGCAAGTGCGAGTCGGACTCGCGCACGAAGGGTTCCGTACCATTATTAATAAATAATTAGTCATTTAGTCATTTAGTCATTTATTGATAGCTTTCATGTCTTACTTACTAATACATTATATTACTTAATACAATTAGCTATTAGCATGCATGGACATGAGGCCCTGTCAGGGCGTTGCTACATGTAAACATAATTATAATTAATATATATTATATGTCAAATTATTTATCTTTATACATATTAATTTATCTTTGCATAAAAATATATGATATACTTAATAATATAGTAGTACCTAATAACAATATTTCAGATATTAATAAACATATTTTTATATTAAATTGAATTTAATTGATCGTATTATTGTGGTCTATTCATTTAAGAAATCTTTTATGCTATAAAAACATTTTTGAATTAACCATTCTTTTAAATTACTTTTAAATTTTGTTTCTTTGGTCTCGTCTGTTAAGAAATTTGGAAGTTTATTATAAATTATTACGGATCTATGGTATGGACTTTTTTGCGCTAATGTTATTTGGTTGAAGCAGGGTAGAACCAGTTTTTTCTTCTTGCGTGTATCTCTTTGAATTTTTGTGCTTACGAAAATTTTGTACAGGTGTATATTTTTCCTTACAAACAGAGCCATCTCCATTATGTAGATGGAGGGTAAGGTCAAAATTTTTTTATTGATAAAATGTGGCCTACAACTATCACGTTGCTTAATATTTACAAGCACTCGTATACATTTTTTTTGAGATATAAACAGGTCTCCTACGTCGGGGCTCTGACCCCATAGGACTATGCCATACCGAAGCCACGAGTAGGCATATGCATAGTATGCTGACAGCGCTGTTTCATAGTCAGTATTCGCCGTGAGAGCTTAGTCCTCACACTTTGCACATGCTGCTTCCAGTTTAAGTAAGTATCTAAGTTTAATCCTAGGAGTTTGAACTCACTAACAACTTCTATGTTTATTTCTCTTGAGAAGCTATTTAAGTCAAGGGGTACTTTCTGGTATGGTCTGAATTGTATGAGTTTTGTTTTTTTTGTATTAATTTCTAAATTATGTTGTTTCAGCCAGTTTTGCGTATTTTGTAGGTTTTCTGTTATTTGGAGTTTACATTCGTCAACGTCGGAGCATTCAGTGAGTAGTGAAACGTCGTCAGCAAACATAACTATCTTACAGTCAGGGTTAAGTGCCTTAGGTAGCTCATTTATGTATAATAAGAAAAGGGTACAACCAAGAACGCTGTTTACTTACCTTTGTTAATGAACCGAAAGACTAACTTTGTTTGTAGAGGTTTATTGTTAATATCAAAAAAACTATACCTATAGTTTTCCTGTAAAATATACGTAAATTCCTATTGACCATAATTATTTCAAATTTTTTTAGACATTTTCCCCGATAAATCAAAAACTATCAGAACTAAAAATAATTAAAAATCTTTCATATGATACCCCACACAGTACAGTTATCTCACTTTTAAATTTCAACCCTCCGATTTTCCCCCCTTTTTAAATAAGAACTAAAATAATTTCCAATTTTTTTTTAATTCCAGTCTTTGGGCCACTAATATACACAACTATTCCAAATTTCATGTCGATAGCTTCGGTAGTTACTGAAATAATCGAGTGTGACGGACGGACAGACGGACAGACAGACGGAGAAAGTCGCACCATAAGGGTTCCATTTTACCATTTTGGTACGGAACCCTAAAAAATCATACAGTTTGCCACGGAAATTAAATGATTGCGTAATGGATAAAAATATTAAATAGGAAGATTTATTAACGTTTTTTTGGAAATGTATAATTGTGAATTGAAACACTTAGCTTAAAATAAAAATTATACAGTGCCAAACTAATAAGACTTTAGATTTTAACTTAATAATAACAAATTATCTACACGACGAGCGACCGTGATAGCGCTACGACGGGCACCGACCAGAAAAAAAAGACGACGGGGACAAAGACAGGTGAGGAACGGGTTCAGCAAGTCGGACGCCCCCCATTTTTCTATGAAAGGGCCCATCTAGTATATTATATCGATGGTCGGGACCGAGCCGAGTGTCGGCCGTAGCACGTAGTATTGTCCAATGCTCGGATGCAGTTGCCGCTCGGTATAGCGTGAGTGTGTCCATACAAAATATACGTAATATTAAGTTAACCGTGCTACGGCCGACGCTCGGGTCGTGCCCGGCACGGTCTGGCGTGTCAGTCTTCTAACGTATAAATAATAAACAATACAAAATGTTGAGTATAAAATATATAATATCAACGTGTCAAACCGATATCTTCAACAAGCAATAAAATTAAAAAATTTAAAAAACCCACGACGAACCGCAGAACTCCATTGAAACAACAATTAGAACTTAGCAAAAGTATATATAAAATAATATCTAAAACTTAATATTCTGATAAAAATTGTTTAAAAAAATGTGATCACTTAAGGAGTTCCCATGACTACCTCCTGGCTCCATCATAAGACCCTGAGCAGCATCTAGGTACAAAGTGCTAGTCAAGACAAATCAAAAGAGTCCAAACACGACGAGTTTACGATAAGAACTTAAGGAGTTCCTATGACCACCTCCTGGCTCCATCATGAGACCCTGGGCAGCATCTAGGTACAAAGCGCTCGTCAAGACAAATCAAAAGAGCCCAAATACAACGGGCTTACGATGAGAACTTAAGGAGTTCCCATGACCACCTCCTGGCTCCATCATGAGACCCTGAGTAGCATCTAGGTACAAAGTGCTAGTCAAGACAAATCAAAAGAGTCCAAACACGACGGGTTTACGATAAGAACTTAAGGAGTTCCTATGACCATTTACCAAATCACTAGCTCAGCTTGATTGTCTATGGTCCTAAAATATATCCAAGAACCTTCTCACAAGCTATACATATCTGACGCAAAAAACCGCATCTCAATCGGCCCAGTACTTTTTGAGAAAAATGGTAACATAATGAAAAATTTAAATCATAGACTACAGCTCAGCTTGGTTGTCTATGGTCCTAAAATATATCTAAGAACCTTCTCACAAGCTATCCATATCTAGAGCAAAAAACCGCATCTCAATCGGCCCAGTACTTTTTGAGAAAAATGGTAACATATTGAAAAATTAAAATTATAGACTACAGCTCAGCTTGGTTGTCTATGGTCCTAAAATATATCTAAGAACCTTCTCACAAGCTATCCATATTTAATGCAAAAAACCGCATTTCAATCGGCCCAGTACTTTTTGAGAAAAATGGTAACATATTGAAAAAAATAAAATCATAGACTACAGCTCAGCTTGGTTGTCTATGGTCCTAAAATATATCTAAGAACCTTCTCACAAGCTATCCATATCTAATGCAAAAAACCGCATCTCAATCGGCCCAGTACTTTTTGAGAAAAATGGTAACATATTGAAAAATTAAAATCATAGATTACAGCTCAGCTTGTTTGTCTATGGTCCTAAAATATATCTAAGAACCTTCTCACAAGCTATACATATCTAATGCAAAAAACCGCATATAAATCGGTCCAGTAGTTTTCCAGGAAAACGGTAACAAAAAAGTGCACAAACAAACAAACAAACAAACAAACAAACACACAACCTCTTAGGGCAAACACATATACCGTCTCCGTTTCGTCGAGGGTAAAAATAAAGTCGACTGTTATCAAAAATCGAAACGTTTATCATTAGGGCATCAATTAGTCTTGCTGCCAGAAGCAAAAAAAGTGTGTGTGTGCAATTCACACACGGCAGAAGTGAAACTTCATAAAAGGAGCCTACGAAAGAATGAGATAAATATAACTTTTATTCTGTCTCATTCTGTCGCAGGCTAAATCCTATATACCTACCTATATAAGTTTGTCCCTTTATTGTTTATTTTTTTCGTTTTGTTGAATTTTCAAATCACAACGATTTTAAAGAAGGTTCACTTCAAAAAATGGACGGAGTCTAATGGGAGTCCATGATAGAAACTTGTTTTTTCTACGCAAAGACAGACAAGACAGAACCAGAAATATCTCTGCAATAACCAGCGCCACCACGACGAAACGTGTTACTCATACAACGCGGGAGTTTCGCGGTGACGTTCTGTCATGTCCTACACTACAGTGTAAGGGGACCGCTATCGAAAACGGGGACCGCTATCGAAAATGGAGACTGGTGAGGACAGTAGGTACTGGTAATTACTGATAAGAATACCTGCCATAAAAAAAATTGTGTGTGTCAGCTCCGACGCACGACTGGAGTTTACCTACTTTTTACGAACGATTATAAAATA
Organism: Erebia aethiops; assembly: GCA_923060345.2. Lineage (NCBI taxonomy): Eukaryota > Metazoa > Arthropoda > Insecta > Lepidoptera > Nymphalidae > Erebia > Erebia aethiops. The sequence continues at coordinate 24,577,204 of OV281084.1, read as the reverse complement.
TATACCTAGATTAGTAAATGAGGGTAAATGAACGCATTTCTTATATTACTGAAAGCATGCTTGATATATTTATTTATATTAATTATATAATTTATATTCATCAAAATACAAAGGCATGGAAACATAGTCAATAACGTAACGGAGAAAGTTTGATCTTACTGCCCATAAATTTATTAGGTACCCCGGGCGAATATGAAAATATATGAACGATAATATACGGGAAAATATGAACGATATGAAAATCGATTCTAAAGGAGGTAAACTCCAAAAATACGAAAAAAATTATTCGATTTTGTACATGGATTGTGTTTAGGTAGTAAGTACCTAATCATGGACGATGGACGTACTCGTATCATTGATACGTCCATGGTAGTACTATGTTTTCAGTAGCATTCCCCTTACACCCTGTATAAGACTTTTTTAAACTTACTTATCATTTACTGTTTCCCACTCCAATACCTAATACAGTTTGTCCCAGAACATCCACATCTGCTACATCATTGTGTTTATTATGATTAAGAACGTCCACATTTACTAGACCTTCCCCTTTATTAGATTTATTGCCACTTGATCCGGTCATGCTTTTGGTGTTTGTACTAGATTGAGAAGATGCAGATGCACTGCTACCTCCTCCTAAACCAACGCCTGCAACATGTTGTTTTCCAACATCAACATCTAGTACATTGTCGTTCTTTTTTTGGTTAAGAATGTCTACATTTACCAAGCCAGAGCCTTCATCATTACCCCCATTTGCATTACGACTGTTATATTTATTATAGTATCCATCTGACCCCTGGGAGTTTCCTCCGCCGCCTCCTAATCCAACACCCAATAGATGTTGTCTGGCTAAATCGAGATCTAATACATTGTCTTTTTTATTTTGATTGAGTAAATCAAGATTAAGTAGTCCTCCATCCGAATGGGAATACCCAGATCCACCATTGTAGTGGGGATGATTGTTTCCAGATCCGCCATTGTAGGGGGGGTGATTGTTTCCAGATCCGCCATTGTAGGGGGGGTGATTGTTTCCAGATCCTCCGTTCCCAGGATTGTTATTTCCGCTTTGATTAGGACAATGACAGTTATGGTTCAACGCTTGTGTCGTGAGTTGAATTAAGGCATTCACTAAGTTCATGATAAGGTCTTCTGCATTACAGATGCTTCCACTGGGTGCATGTCCAGCTGAGCTGCATTCCTTGTCTTCCATTAACGCCCGCACCAACGTCACTAGAGTGCTGAGGTCATCGCAAGAGCAACTCAAGCTCAAATCTCGGTGCATGTTGTGTAGGGGATTCACATTATTGCGTATGCGACCGCTGTAATGAGCGTGAGAAACCTGGTAAAAATTATATAACCTAGATTAGTAGGTATAAATAGTACTTAGTATTTCTTTTTAACGGCTGAGAAGTAATTAAGCGTGAACGTGGGTCTGCGCAGCTGCAGGCAGGATATAATAATTCATTCATATTATTGTATAAGAGAAACTTTATGATTATTTAAGCAAACTTACCGCAATAAATGACGCAATCAAAAAAGTTATTGTTGTTATTCCGTTCATTGTATATGTTTCGTGCAGTATAGAAAATGATGCCCTTATATAGACTTTACAAACAAAGTTATTGCGACATAGCATAAAAATATCATAGTTTGTATGACCTCATTATTAAAATTACTTATTATTTATTAATTGCGTAAAATGATTGTTTTATTAAAATTAACACCTGCGCACGAGCCACGAACGTGATTTATCTTAGTAACCAGCCGTGTGGTCGTTGAATTTTCCCATCGAAAACATCTCATCAACGACTTTTATAAAAGAGTAACTCAGACTCAGAGTTCATACTGAAAAACGCATACATACAAATACTGAAAAACATTCCATTCATTATTAATATATTTAGGATAGGACTAATGACAAAATCGTTTTGGCAAAACGCCGAAACGCTGCTATAACGTAAAAAGACAAGAGTCACGCATGACCAGCTCGATTTAAAAGATTGTTGAATAAATTGTTGATGGGTAACGTGAATAAGGAATAAACCTATAAAATATGGATACAGGGCCTAAGCAGAGAAGGCAAACAAATCCACGTTATAAAGCTAATCTATTTTCTGTATTAACTTTTGGGTAAGCAGGTAGGAAACGATAAAAAATGACTAAAGATTTCTTCATCTTTGGCCTATACTTATGCATAGGTAGGACGTATGGACGTGCTTAGTCAACCATTTATGCAATAGGTATTACAATTGAAAATATATTATTTTCTAAGAAACTTCAGCGGTGAAAGAGGTAGATATAACTTAAAAATTTCCAGATGGACATTAGAGACGTTTAAGCTTGGATATAGCCGTGATATAAAGGAAGGAGACCTATATGCCCCATTACCTGAACATCGATCGGATGTTTTGGGTAAGCAAACAGGCAGTTTCTTTTTGATTTCGAAAACTACTAAAGATAGCCGTCCCCTAGCTCTGATTATTTTATTTTTAACCTCTTTTTGGCTGCCTTTAGCGACTAAAGGAGACTTCCCTTTAGTGCACTATTTCTATGATATTCTTTAATCGTCATCGTTTTCAACCAATAGATGTCCACTACTGGACGTAGGTATCTTTTATTGAATTCCACAGACTGCGACGTTGCTCCGCCTGAATGCAGCGAGTCGCAAGGATCGTTCCCCTTATAGAGAAAGCCACACCAGATACTGTTTAAATATCTGGTGCATAATATTGTTATTGACGCGAATATAAAGGTCAAAACCAAGAGGTGTTAGTAACTCACTGGTCTAAATATTTTAGGAGATGCAATGCAATCCGCATGGGAGCAGGAGGTTGAAAACTCTGATTTCCGTAATGGGGGCCGGAAACCCAACCTAATGAAAGTACTCTACAAGGTTTTCGGCTTCGAGCTTATGCTCTATGGACTGCTTCTTGCCGCTATGGAGTTTTTAATAAGGTAGGTACGGATATAGAACAAATTAGAAATAGGTACACAGAAGGTCCTCTCTATACTAAATGCGGAAGCTAGTGTGCACTCAGTCTTAGCGCACGCAGCTAGTTTTCGCTTTTAGTATAGAGCCGACCTTCTATGTTTATATCTATATGTACATCTATTTTGTGGATAGTATACCTACTTAGTGCGTGTAGTGAACGCTCCAGGTTTCGTCAAAGAGTAAATACTTCTTACCATTGGCGACCTTAGGGGGTGGCAAGCAACAAGTAGAAAAAGTCATTAGGTACTAATGTGTATTTGAACTCGCGCCTCGCAAATATCTACCGCCCAGAGCCTCGCAATGCCCTGCTTCCTTACCTCTACTGGCTTTTGTTAACAGTACCTACTTATTAGCCTATTATTTTTGTCTAGATTGCAGCAGCCGTTGTTCCTCGGTCTATTGCTCCGTTATTACAGTCCCGCTCAAGATTTTTATAACAGTACGAAGTAAGTTTACATCACGTATGATGACGGTTATTTGATACTCATTTTTGAACCTTTTTAGCCTCTAAAATCTACTGTATTTATAGGTATGGGTTAGTTCTATCAATAGAACACTTCTTTCAAAGAGGATAATAATTCTTGAAAAAACTTGGTTACTATGTTCGTAAAAAAATCCTATGAAAAAACTTCTTGACGAACTAGTTACAGTTGTAACTAGTTCGTCAAAAATCCTACGCTTTATATATCCGTTACCGAAAATATAAAGCGTACCTAAGCGTAATAATATACCGAAGAAGCGTAATATGAAGCGTTGAACAATCATTTTGTCAAACGAGTCATTTAGATTCTTTGTTTATTTCCCAGTACCAGCGACACGTATATTTCTCGCCTGTTCAAATACTACGACGCATCGAGTGACATCTCATGGGGCGAGGCGGTGTTCTTCTCTTTTGGCGTAATCTTCTGCAGTATGGTCAACGTAATGGTACAACACCCGTTTATGATGGCGGTCATGCATTTAGGGATGAAAATGCGAGTCGGAGTATGCAGTCTTATTTATAGAAAGGTACTTAGCCATTTCATATAAGTCGGCTCCTCAATTCACAAGAATTGAGTGACTGACCACAGCGGAGAGTATTACAAAATACTCTCAACTGTGATCCATGGATGCCTGGTAATGTTCCAGTCCACCTCCCACTATGCTATAAACTTGAACATAACGGACCTAGCCTCCATCTAATTCAATCAAATCAAAATTTTTTTTTCAAGTAGACTTTAAACTAGTGCTTTTGAACAGTCGAGTGAATCTACCACTGGTTCGGAATACCATCCTTACCGAGAAGAACCAGCAAGAAAATCGGTGGTTGCTCTTTTGAAAAAAATATTATTTACATTAATGTGGATATAATACATTTAAAGTAACCGCATTCCTAAGAAATCCTAAGCATCTGGTGTGTTTTTAAAATCCACAACATGGGGTATTCAAATGGCCGGATAAGTAAAGTCAAGGAAAACATTGGTGGTTGTGCTGCAGATGCTGCAAATGTTTTGGCGACGAATGCTGATCACGTATCAATTAACATGGTCACTTGTCGATATTCTTCGACTTGCTGTAGGTATTAACCCTAATAATACCTATTAGATACAAAATAATCATACTTTACTATAGGCTTTGAAAGTGAATCTCCAAGCGATGTCCGAGAACAGAGGTGGATTGGTTGTCAACTTAATGGCAAATGATGTGAACCGCTTCGACTCCGGTCCACTCTTCATACATTACCTGTGGATAGGGCCTATTGAGACTTTGGTAATATTTTCTCTCTTGTCCACAAACCTTTAAACTAAGTCGATAAAAAATTTCACTAATTAATTTTAATTAATTAGTGAAATTTTTTAATAATAATTTGTTTTGTTTTTATTTTTTAGGTAATTTTAGCATATGCTACAGACGTAGTTTTAACTGTTAAGTTAAATCGTAAACCTAGATTGAAAAAACTAAACAGTTAAAACTGTACGTATAATAAAGCCAATGACAAAACATGACATGTAAATGTTTGTAGCGTAGGTACCTAAGGTAGTAGTTGATGTTGATTTAAAAAAAGTTAATAGAGTACTTACATAGTTACTAACTGAATTTTTTAAGTGAAATAAGTTGTAAGTATAATTTTTAGCTCATGACCACATATTTGTATCGAGAGATGGGCGTGTCTGCGATATATGGAGCACTTATGGTCGTAGCAGTAGTACCATTCCAAAGTAAGTAGTCCCTATCAACTTTATGAGGAACTAAATGATGTTCGCGACTTCATCCGCTTGGATTAAGTTTTTCTAACTCCTTATTTTTTATTTTTCGGGATATCCCTATGTCCTTCCCCGGGATGCAACCACTGTACCAAATTTCACCAAAATCGGTTAAAAAGATGGGCCGTTACAGCGTAGCAGATCGACGGACGTACTCGTAATATTAGTAAGGAAGTATGGATTTTACTAAGTTTACAACCAACCAAAAAAAATGCTTGCGCATTTATGCTTTGGTAATGTGCGGTTAAACAAACTCCTCAAAAGTCGGCCATAAGTGGTATATCCGACGACAACCACTCTTTACTCCATTAAGATAAATAAATAAACTATAAGACTAATTATTAGAACCACGTATTCACGAACACGAACATATAAGTAGATAGGTGGTTGTTTTCAGTATTCCTCGGAACACGTACAGCTGACTACAGAAGAAAAACAGCTTCGAAATCAGATGAAAGAGTGAGATTGATGGAGGAGATAGTTATGGGGATTGAGGTCATAAAAATGTACACCTGGGAGAAACCGTTTAGGAAGATCATTGATATTGTGAGACGGTAGGTAAATAAAACTTTATAGTTGATAGGTACATATAACTACCCTACTTTATCTATTACTATTTAAGTATGTATACGAAATTTTACTGCGGCTTGACCGGTTCGAAGGATCAAAATATTTTTGAATTTCCATAAAATGTTATTTAACTCACCTAACTTTTCCAATAATATTATTTACCCTGAAAAGCATAATTCACAGGCAAGAGGTGCATTACATAAAAATGACGTCCTATATACGCGGCGTAGTGATGTCATTCATCATGTTCACGGCTCGGTTCAGCATTTTCATCACAGTTCTGCTCTACGTGGTCTATGTGAACCGCATCACAGTGGAGAACGTGTTCTTTCTCACCTGTTACTACAATATCCTGAAGCAAACTATGACGCTATTTTTCCCACAGGCTGTTGGACAAGTAAGGGATTTTAATTAATTTCATCACCATAATAGTTCCCCCGTTCGGGGCAGAGTGCACTACTATTCGACAATCCGATATACCTATCGGATGTATTAAATGCTTCCGACAAGTGCTGTTCAACAGTGAGGCCAGAAAGGGTGTTTGGTGTCTCAAAATTTGTTTTGGCCGTCCACGCTTTCTTTGCCTTTGCAGCATTTTACTACAGTTTTTTTTTAGAGGAGCCAAGATACTCATGTTTGCCACCATAAAAGTATCATAGCTGACTGAACTTCAAAAGCTCGTTGGTTCAAACTTCAAAGCCATTTGAAGGTAAAAGAAGTTTCGAAGAAAAAAATATTTGTAGGTGTGTTATATCTAAACTGATCTGTGGTCGGTAACATGGACTTAACCCATCAAATCTAAAGCAAAATTTTTATATAGATCGCAGAAATGAACGTGGCCGTGCAGAGAATAAACGATTTCTTATTGAGTGAGGAGTGTCAACTTCCAACCAGAACTCAGTCAGCCGATGTACCACCGTCTCAAATTAAGCCGAAGAAACGCGTTACTATACCACGTTAGTTTTTTTATTGCATGACAGGTTTGCGCTTGACGAAAATCAACGATGAAGTCTCTATGTTGGAGCACCTTTAAGGTAATCAAACATAGAGTTATACGTAGCAGGAAATTTAGACGTCGTCGGAAGGGTGTTCCATATTGTCCTAGTGTAGTGGTGGTGGTGGTGGGCTTGACAGACTTGCTGAAAGTAGTGATGGAGCCTAAGGTGGAGCGCGCTTGGCTAGAAGATGCCTAGACACTCTTGATTCATTCAAAAAAGTAAAATTAAATATTGGTCAGAATAATGTGGCATGTCACAACTCACTCTGGCGTGGCGGTTTACAATTCGGAGCGCACCCAAAGTTTGAGTGAAGTGCATAATTGTGCACATTTTCATATAAAATGACACCTTGTGTAGCATTACAATTTCATAGTTTGTTTTCACCTGGAACAATTAATCTATCAGTCATCATCGTAGATTACGAAATGACATGCCATCTTTGTTTGTATGTTTCAGTGGATCCAGTGCGTCCGCCTGTAAGACGCTCTTCTAGAACTGATCCCAGCACTTCCAATATTAAGCCCCCAGACAAACCTAAAGGTTAACGAAAACACCACAACTACCTTATGCTAAGTTGCCTATCCTGTTGACTGACTTAATGATTATGTTTTTTTATTTGTATGAATAGAATTGCGCAAAGAACAAATAGCCATTAAATTTGAAGATGCCTGCAGCCGTTGGATCAAGTCAATGGAAAAAGATGATGTCCAGAGTATTACGCTCAGTGTAAGTTTTAACATCTTCATGAGTTATGGAATGTACCTACTAACGTAAGCACATTCTCTTTCTTAACTGATGACTCCTATAATACAGAATAAAGACTTAAAAAAGTCCCACCAATTTTTTGTTCCGGTGACAGCGTCGCTAGTATATTATATTAAATATATTATAATAAAAAAAAACTTAACAGGCATATAAATTAGTTCCAATTTTGGCCACCGGGTCAGATAAGTTTGTGTGACGTTGATAACTAAACGTCATTTTACATTTAATCCAAGGCTTCCAGTTAAAGCCATGTCACAAAAGAAGTCCCCTGGAGAGGCGGCGATAATAGTCGCATATGTTCATACATTTTTGAATGTAAAAGGTATTCGTTCCACTAATTACACAAATAAGAAATAAACAGTTATGGCTTATCAAATTCTACAGATACCGATATTTTTAACCGACTTCAAAAAAAGGAGGAGGTTCTCAATTCGACTGTATGTTTTTTTGTATGTTTGTTACGCGATTTCTCCGCCAATTATGAACCGATTTTGATAATTTTTTTTTTGTTTGGTACGTCATACTTCAGAGGTGGTCCCATTTTAATTTGGTGAAGATCTGATGAATATCTCCGGAGATGGAGAACGGAACTCCTCAATGGATAAGAGTAAATTGCTCGCGATCAGTGTGATAGTTTTGTAAACAGTGTTTTAACCATGCATAGCATAATATCTTTTTTTTTTTAGGGTTCTGTACCAAAATGGTAAAAATGGAACCCTTATGGTGCGACTTTCTCCGTCCGTCTGTCACAGTCGATTATTTCAGTAACTATTACAGCTATTGACATGAAATTTGGAATAGTTGTATATAATAGTGGCCCAATATCATGGAATTCAAAAAAATTGAAAATTATTTTTAGTTTAATTAAAAAAGTGGGGAAAATCAGGGGTTTGAAATTTCAAAGTAGGATAACTTTACCAAGTGGGGTATCATATGAAAGGACTTTGTACTTGACTTGTCTAAGTTAGACAAGTCGACGAGTAACGATTAAACGACGTTTTTACTAGCGTTCTGGTTACACCCTGTATTTTAAAACAGTGGGGCCACTAAAAATTGTGAAATAATTAAATTTTCAAAAAAAAAAAAAAACCGACTTCAAAAACCACAAACACTAAAAAGTAAAAAATAATTTAATTTATTATGTATACAAGAGTTAATGTAGTTCTATAATAACATTTTTTGGAGTCGGTGCCAATGTGGAGTCACGTCAACAATAATGAAGAGTAGGTAGACGGTTCATGCGGCTAATTGGTACCGACTCCAAAAAATGTTATTATAGAACTACATTAACTCTTGTATACATAATAAATTAAATTATTTTTTACTTTTTAGTGTTTGTGGTTTTTGAAGTCTGTTTTTATTTATTTTTTGAATTTTTTTTAGATCTATAGTGGTTCGCTCACAACAATCATAGGAGCAGTAGGTTCAGGCAAATCTACATTGCTTCAAATGATGCTCAGTGAACTGCCCTGCTCAGCTGGCAGTGTGCAGACCATGGGCAGTGTGAGTTATGCCAGTCAGGACCCTTGGCTTTTTGTTGGTGAGTTGATCACAAAAGTTACTTTAACTAAAGATGTCCGATACACATTCAGCTAAATTGTTCGAAATAACTTTTACCTTCTAATAAGCCATGGTTCACTATTCTGGAAATATCGTCACATGTAATTTGCAAGCCCGTATTACATACTCCGTAGTAGGTTTACAACTTTACACTTTAAATGCCTCTCTTCAATGAGAGAGGAGGTACCTACTTTCCAAACTTAATTTGGGTTTACAAATAATTTGGAATATGTTTTAGGATCGGTTCGCCAAAACATTCTGTTTGGGCAGCCATTTGTAAAGTCACGATACATGGAGGTGTGCAAGGTCTGTGCACTTGAAAGAGACATTTCATTGTTCCCCCACGGTGACAAAACCATTGTTGGGGAGCGCGGAGTGTCTCTCAGTGGAGGACAACGCGCTAGGATCAATTTAGCACGAGCTGTGTATAAAGAGGTATGAAGATGTTGTGTATGATGTAGTGGGTGTAAGGACTTTTTAGTCCTTACACCCACTACATCATACACAACATCTTTGATGATAATGCAACCACTATAAACCGCATTACTTACCTAGTTTGAAACTTGAGAACTTATCTGACTCCAGACCCGGGAAAATAGGATTAAAATATTTGATTAAACTGGCTTGAAAAATCTACAAGATATGCTGACAAATAAAAGAGTTTCACAAATACCTATTTTTGCGTTTAACATAGCTACAATTTTGCAATATGATGTTACTTCTTTTACTAATTTTTAGGCAGACATTTATTTGCTAGATGACCCATTATCAGCTGTTGATACACAGGTTGCAAGACATATATTCGAAAATTGCATTAAAAGGTAATCAAAAATCTACCTACACCTAGTTTCTACTTCATCTCGTACAGATTGCATATTCCTTAAAATATTTGAAATTTCTTTAGGTACTTGGGGAACAAAACAGTGGTTCTAGTGACGCATCAGCTACAGTTCATAAGATCAGTCGACCAAATTGTAATAATGGAAAAAGGAAAAATAATCGCCGAAGGAGACTATAATGATTTGAGTGTAAATAGTTATTCACGTTCCAGAAAAAGGTTATTCCTAAGTTTGTGATAAATCAATAGTTTAACAAAAATCTTTAAAATTTTATAGAAACGAGAGCTGGCTATAATCCAATTAATGCAAGACAAATCACACGAAATACGCAAAGAAGATACTCCATCTCCCAGTAAGTTTTTGCAAGGAACAAGTACTATCAGCATGAAAAGGTCGCATTGGTCTCATTGGTCAATGATTTTTGATATAACTGTAAGTATGTAATTAGTTTAAAACAAACTTACTGTAGTAGTAAACAAACGTACTGTAATGCGAGTACATTTTAGGAAAATAATTTATGACCTCGATCTATTCAGGATCAGAAACAGGAACAAGAGGCGCAAATTGTAGGCCGAGTGAAAGGATCAGTTTACAAGGAATATTTCTTGGCCGATTCGGCTTGTATTTTTGTATCTCTCGTGTTTTGCATGTTCGTTTTGGCGCAATTTTTTGCCAGCGCTAGTGATTATTGGATAAGCCGATGGTAAGAAACAACTGACAAAAGTTTATTTAAAAAAATCTTACTTTAGAAAAAATAATTATTGATACTTAAACATGACTACGTTCAGGGCACAAAAACTAACAATGTTCAATAACTAGATTCCAGATAAACTCAGAAGCTTGCATTGCTTAAAACAAATATACCTAGTTCTGGTAGAAGGAGAAAATAAAATATGACGTGAAAACGAACTATTTCAGGAGTCATGCAGAAGATCATTTAACAGGTGACAAAACAATGGACAATCTCCTGTGGTCACAGCACGGTTTGAGGCGAAAGGATTTTGCGCTCATATTCGGCGTGCTTACCATAGCGACGGTGGTTGTCGCGTTAATCCGAGCTTTTCTGTTCTTTTCTTTGTGCATGAAGTCTTCGATAAAGTTTGTATCATTTGTTTTCTGACCATCTCACACCTAGACATGCGATAAATTTATCTTGTCCTCTTTGGACTTCTTTCCTTCATTTCTTTTCCCGGTGTTACGTTTCCGGTGCTTGGCATGGGTAAACTTTAGCAAATTTTAAAGCTCGATCTAACTTAATATGTAGGTACCTATTGCTATTTTCCAGTTTACAATAATTATTTCATACTAGATGATTCCCGCGATTTTGTCCGCGTAGATTAAGATTTTTGATTCCCGCGGGAACTCTTTAATTTTCCGGGACAAAGTAGCATATGTCCTTCCCCGGGATATAACCTACCCCTATACCAAATTTCAGCAAAATCCGTTAAAAAGATGGGCCGGGAAAGCGTAGCAGACAGACAGACAGACAGACACACTTTCGCATTTATAATATTAGTATGGACATGGATTAGATATATAATTAATATAGCTTTGCTTGGGTTTCTTAGAAAATTCGAAGTTATTAGTCTCATTACAGGTTACATGACAATATGTTTGAGCGGATATCACTTTCGCCAATGAGCTTCTTTCACTCGAACCCTTCGGGAAGAATTCTGAATCGTTTTAGCAAAGATATGGGGTCAGTCGACGAACTACTACCTCAAGCTATGCTAGATTGTTTTCAGGTAAACTAAAACTACGCATGTTTTCATTGTTTTTTTTTAGTTTGGAGAAAAAGCTTGCTACATGTGTCTATTCGACCTGACTGAGAAAAGTCGAGTTATTTGAGATTATTGTCCACCAAAACTCGTAGACTACAGCTATAATCCAACAGCTATAGACTGTAGTGACCACCTTCAGCGCTCAAGATTGTGCTAATATCAACAATATTTTTTCTAAAGAATTAGGTGTTTTAACCCTTTTTTTAAACTTTTGACTCTTTTCAGATTATGTTAAATTTGGCTGGTGTTCTTATTGTGATACTGATGACAGAGATGGCTCTTCTGATACCAATAACAGCAGCCCTTATTATATTTTACATACTTCGTGTGATTTACGTCCGCACTACTGGTGCTATAAAACGATTGGAAGGAATAAGTATAGATATATCTTATCAACTTTGTAATTATAAATATTAGTACTGCTTTATGTGGAAGAACCTAAGCGAACCCACCACATTAATCTCTCAAACAAACTCCATACATTATGCGATACATGCTAAGGGGTCACGACCCTCAGCAACGAGGAATACGGCGCAGAGAGTACTAACAAACATTTATAAATAATAGAGCACATTATAAAGGAGAAAATGTTAGCTTTAATTAATCTTGTCATTTTTCTCATACAAAACATATCAAGTTTAAACCACGCCGCGCCAAAGATTACACTTTATGGTACGTTGCGTCGATGCCTCATAGAAAACTAAAAGCTGGGGCACATACGACTATTATTATCAGTAATATGAACATAGTCGTTAAAGCCCACCAACCCGCATTGAAGCAGCGTGGTGGGTCTAAGCTCTAATTCCCTCTCTCCTATGAGAGTGGAGGCCTGTGCCCAGCAGTGGGACGTTAATGGGCTGTGGTGGTTTAACACTCTCCCAACTTAAACTGATTCCTCATCCACCATGATGCGAGAGTTTGTCTTAGGAGTTTAGGTAACACAATAATTTTCCAGCCCGAAGCCCCGTCTTCAGCCACGTAAACGCAACAATACAGGGTCTGCCAACCATTCGATCGTTCGGTGCAGAACAGCTCCTATCCCACGAGTTCGATCGCCATCAGGACTTGCACAGTGCCGCGTGGTACCTCTTCATCACTTGCAGTCGCGCATTTGGATACTTCCTCGATGTCATCTGTCTGTTGTTCATTATATGCGTGACCTTCAGCTGTTTGATGAAGACTGGTTAGTCCCCGACCGTTTTAATTAAGTTATTGTGGTAATTTGTAACATGCAATACAGTCCTTACAACATACACAGAACAGGGAATCGGCTTGCTCATTTGTCTAGTGGGGTGGCTGCATGAGTGGTCACTGTGCCTTGTACTAAGTTCTCTAGGTATTATATCTACTTTAGGCTTGGTACAAGTCCGTTCCAAAATTGAATATTGAAAGGGAAGGGCAGCGCCATTTATCTACTCGCAATATTTCCTGAATTAATATCCATTACATATAGGTATGAAGTGAATTATGTGTATTGCTATCTCGACTCGTCGTCATCCATCATAATTGAGCAACTGCAAATGTTATCTTGATTTTTTCAACCAAAGAGACAAGGGATTTAAAAACATTTTTCCCAACAGACATAGAAGGCAGCAAAGTAGGACTCATAATAACTCAATCCATATCGCTCACTGGCATCTTTCAATGGGGCATGCGACAATCCGCTGAAATGGAAAACCAGATGACTAGCGTCGAAAGAGTTTTGGAGTACACTAAGTTGCCACAAGAGTCGATGTTAACAGACGTGGGTTGGACTTCTTGAGTTATTTTTTAAAAATCCCTCTGGTTTATTTAATAGTCACCACGTTTTTGCAACTTCCCACCAGTAACTACTAGTAGGTATCAGTACTGGAACTACTCCTAGTACATAATGTGCAATAGGTCTAGTTCAATAAGTCCTACACTAAGAAGTAGTAACATAAGCAAATTTCAATTACAATGTAATATAATATAATAGGTATATCTCATAAGGTAGGAAATAAATTCAATATTAATGAAAAAAATATCTCTCAGAGTCAGACTGCAGATAAAAAGCCCCCAAAAGACTGGCCAACTGAAGGCGCGATCCAATTCGAGCATCTCAGCTTGAGATATACACCCAGTGGCGGCCATGTCCTCAATGATTTACAATTCAACATTCTACCACAAGAAAAGGTAAGAGCGTGTACATTTTTATTAAATTATACTTCTTGCCAGCAATTCTGATTACAGCCAAGCGCTGTAGTCTATAAACTTTAAAAACCCTTTTAACTGTAACTGAAAACTTTCACACATTGGTCTGGAAAAAAAGCCGTTAGTTTTTATTACGTGCGATTAGCGATTGAGATATATATCTCTATTAACATTATTTTATATAGATTGGTATTGTGGGAAGAACGGGTGCGGGCAAATCCTCGATAATACAGGCGTTATTCCGATTGGCCTATTTGGAGGGAACGATCACGATTGACGGCGTAGACATCACGTCTATTGGACTAAAGTATCTGCGGCAGAAGATTTCCATAATACCTCAAGTAAGCAAAAACCTAGATTAATTTATTCATCTCTAAAATTTAGCACTTCTGTACCACTTGAAATATCAAACTCTGCTTGTTTTCGTTAAGAAGCTAAATGATAAAAAGACCAATTAAAATAAAAGGTCAAATTTTCTGCAAAAATTAATGATTAATTATTTTTCTAGGAACCCGTATTATTTAGTGGCTCTCTAAGGAAAAACTTAGATCCATTTGATGAGTACCAAGACGAGTTATTGCTAAGAGCTCTTGACAAAGTTGAACTTCTTTCAGAAGAGGAAGGTGTCGGTGAGAAAATTCATGCAAAATAAACTTTTCCATAAGAAACCGGCTTTTTAGAAAATTCTTTTATGGAATTTCGATCAATGCCAGAATCTTGCAGCCAGCCATTCTCGGTAGTTAATACTTGGGTGTAGCACTCACGATAGGTCTATTTAAATTCTCAAATGGATATATTTCAGAGGCCTTATATAAACAAGTATCAGACAGTGGATCGAACTTCAGCGTAGGCGAACGTCAGCTAGTATGCTTGGCGCGGGCCATCGTGAACAATGACAAAATACTCCTGCTAGACGAAGCAACGGCCAACGTGGACGCGCAGACAGACGCGCTCATACAAACCGCTATTAAGGAACACTTCAGGAGTTGTACTGTTCTCACTGTGGCTCATAGGTTGAACACCGTCATTGATTCTGACAAGGTACCGTGCCATAATATGCCATTCCAACACGTTAGGACTCCAACTTCTATCGATGATTCAAACTTAGTGCCCGTCTATACTCGTTAAGGTTGCTCTGCCCCCCCGATTGTGTAAATAGTAATCGTTTGTCAAACGTATAATCCGACCTGTTTATGGAGTCTCATAGATGCCTGCACGTCAAAAAGTATGTATGAACTCCTAAAACAGTTCGAGTAATACGTTTTAAGCTATCAAATGATTACGATTTGCTAAGACAATTGGACCTCAGGTTCGTTTAAATACGGATTTCCATAGTTATGGTTTTATCACGTGGAGATACAGAGAAAACGGGTTATTTGATTCCGGGTCGAGATGACGATCCCACATAAGAAAACCGTGTTGGTAAGTCCCCTAATTGGGTTCTACAGCTAAATTGGGTTATTATGTATAAACAATTTTAAAATAAATAAAGTGATTTGACACAGATTTTGGTGCTGGACGCGGGTTATTTGGTGGAATTTGATCATCCGCACGTATTGCTGCAGAACAGGAAGGGATACTTTCGTAAAATGGTCGCCGAGACTGGACCCGCCATGTCGCAGTTGTTGCAACAACTTGCAGCTGAGGTACCTACAGTGTTTACTGTGGATACGTTCCGATACACATTAGTACTCTTACTGGGGAGAAATTCGTTCCGTTATGGACTGACAGTGTACTGCCGCAGTATCCTATCCTAAATATATGAATCGTCGCCATTTTTGTACTGTGAGCACTGGAGTTTTCGAGATAAAGCACTCTCGGTGCTGACTGCGGTCCTTTTTAAACAGTAACCAGTATATAGCTAACTATTCGGCTTCGCAGTATACTAAATTAACGTCACACCTTACAGTGCTCGCAGTGTATATCGGAACATACCCTATATTT
This sequence comes from Erebia aethiops, assembly GCA_923060345.2. Classification (NCBI taxonomy): domain Eukaryota; kingdom Metazoa; phylum Arthropoda; class Insecta; order Lepidoptera; family Nymphalidae; genus Erebia; species Erebia aethiops. Next base: position 24,561,343 of record OV281084.1, on the reverse strand, counting down.
TACGTAGTTTAGCTGCTGTTAGTTGACACTTTTGTGTTCTTCTTTCGAATGTCGAATTACGAATGACAGAAAGAGAGGAATCGGTATTCAACTGTTCACCCGTTGACCAACTTGGCCAGCTTTTATTTGCAAGGCCGTAAGAATCTATTTTGTTTGAGAGCTGTTTACACAGAATAGTTTAAACTTCCTTTAACTTAGTTTAAGTTTAACAAGTTAGTTTAGACTTTCGTTAGACTTTTTTATTATTTATTTTCTAAATCCTATCCTAAATCTTAGGTTAAGGTATGTTTTGAATAATCTCAATGAAAAGTTATTTATTTGTTTGTTTCAGAATTACAATAAAATGAAACAAGACGAATAATATAAAATATATTTTATTGTTTAATATAGTCTTTTTTCCTTTAAATATACAATTTTGAATGAACTGACTTATTACTTTTAAAATACATTTTAAAGAATAAATATTCCTTTTGATATACATTTATTTAATATAAATACGGTTTTCAATATTTACAGAAATGTCCTTACAGCTATAATATTAACAGGGAAAATAAATTTTTCATGTTTTCGTTTGTAGTTTTTAGTGTTTACATTTGTGTAACTCGCGAAAACTAAGAAGATCATAAGTTAAACGAATTAATGTGGACTTAAGTTTAAGTAGACAATTATTTCAAACAGTCTCTATATTGCAGTTAAGACTAGACAGTTGCAGCTCCATCCGCTTTTTAAAGCTTTGAATTATTGTATCCATGCGCCTGAAAAACCAAATATTTTAACCTTTTTTTTCGTCGAAATTTTTTTGAGGTTATTTTTTAATCGGAGTATAGTGTGTGTACTCTCACGGGGCAGACGGATAGTGCTTTTATTTATTTTGTTTTATTGGTTTAATTTTTATATTCGCCTTGATCGTAATTCAATGCAATTGTTTCTTTCTAAGCAAGCAAGAAGAAGAGAAATATTAAGTTTAATTTACCAACAGGGTAAAACAAATAAATAGGTACTCACATTTTTTCTTCTTCAGTTTCTACTAGTTCTAGCGCTTCCAGTGTCTTCACAAGATAATCGCTGGAAAACAAAAAATATAGAATAAGTTCTAAGGTTTCTATTTTCTAAAAAAAAAGTTATTAATTTCAAGAAAAATTATTTTTGTTTTTTTTTCCTCAAATGCAACTCCATCATTTAGCTCCGCGTCCAACTTCGACAATCAATCAAAAACGGGAATCAAAAATCCCTAAATCTACGTGGAATAAGTTTTTCAAATTCCCACGGGAAGTTCTTAATTTTCCGAGATAAAAAGTAGCCTATGTCACTCTTCAGACTATACGCATGGGAAATAACGTCGAACCGTTACTCCGTTGAAGTGTGATTGAAGGACAAACCGACAAACACACAAAATTTCGAATTCATTATAAATATTAAGTACTAGATGGTGTCCGCGACTTTGTCCGCGTGGATTAAGGGTTTTCTGATTCCCGCGGGAACTATTGAATTCTTCGGGATAAAAAAGGTCTGTCCTTCCCCGGGATACAACCTATCCCTGTACCAAATTCCATCAAAATCGGTTGAACAGATAATTTTTGAACTCTTGAATTTTCCGGGATACAACATATCACTGTACCAAGTGTCATCAAAATCTAATAGCGTAGCAGACAGCCAGGCGCACTTTCGAATTTATAATATTAGTATAGAAGTATGGATATGGATGATAACAATGAAAGTACTCACTCAGCTTTCACAGTAAGATGCGCAGCGCACGCCATCCTCAGTAGAGTGGTCTCGAGCCTGGCACGGAACACGGCGGCGCGCGACGCGGGCCTGGCGCCGGCCCACAGCCGCGACACCTCCTCGCATACAGTCTCGCTGATGTCTCGCACGTAGCGCGAACACGACGCGCCGCAGATGCTGTCCACCTAAATCAAATCTTTATTCAAGTAGACTTATAACAAGTGCTTTTCAATAGTCTAGTGAATCTACCAATGGTTCGGAATGCCGTTCCTTCCAAGAGCCGGCGAAAAAATCGGTGGTTGCTCTTTTGAAAAATTACATTAACATGTAGATACTAGATACATAATGAACCATTGCTGGAGCGAGTCAAATCCTTGCTCTTTTATCATTTGTTATAAGCCACACTATTCATACTAATCCATAGGCCACGATTACACTTGTTACTTTTACTTACGTAAGTGGTGTATATATGAGTAACTTTGTTTACATTTCCTAAGTTACTCATATACACCACTTACGTAAGTAAAAGTAACAAGTACTTTTACTTACGTAAGTGGTGTATATGAGTAACTTTGTTTACATTTCCTAAGTTACTCATATACACCACTTACGTAAGTAAAAGTAACAAGTGTAATCGTGGCCACCACCCACCAATTCCACTACAGCCTATTAACGTCCCACTGCTGGGCACAGGCGTCCACTCTCATAGGAGAGGGAATTAGAGCTTAGACCCACCACGCTGCTCCGATGCGGGTTGGCGGGCTTTAACGACTATTATCATGTTAGTGATAATAACCGGAACCGACGTGCTCTCCGAGGCACGGGGATGAAACAACTTCCAACTCCTCAGATTTGCTCAGATTGAAGATAGGAGATGGGTGTAATAATATTTTAACAGGAGCATACAATCTCATACAATCATAGAACATGGAATGTTCTATGATTGTATGAGATTCAGATTGTATGCTATAATTTATTTATTAGGCCTTTACAGCCGTCCAAAAAGTGCCATAGTGGACGGTATTTCACGTCCACACGGCGGGGTATTGGTAAAGTTTTCAACTAGCAATAATCGCACCTCGGATTAACCTCATTGGTTACGATATTGCCTCTGCGCAAAGTTGCCTCTACATTTCATATGAACGTATGTCAATGTTTGTAATGACCCATTCGCTAGCGCGATGTACGGCGATGTTAGCGCCATCTATCTAAATACACACGAATTACATCAATACATACATAATTATTTATTATACATATAAATACATACATTTTTATTTATGAAATAATATATTTTAGTACAATGCAAGCGTTTTTTTAAATTCTGTGTGACACTGATTTTCCAGGACGTCAAAATCGGTTGAACAGACAGGCCGTAAAAACGCAGTAGCCGACAGAGAGACACTCTCAACCAACCGAACTTTGTAACTAAACAATATAAATAAAGCTGATTATATCTTCAAAGGGCTGCACAGATTTGTTTGACTCATAGCTGAAGAACGCTTTCGAATCTCGATAAAGTCACTCTTCAAACCTGTCAAAAAAAAAACTAAAAAATCGGTTCATTTGTTTGGGAGCTACGATGCCGCAGACGAATACACACGTTAAATTTATAACACCACCGCAATATGTCGCGCGTCGTCCACGATCGCGTCCGTTTCGACTTCATGCCTGCCCGTGTATGTACATGCTGGGCTCTATCGTGCCCACCGGTGGGTCTCACTTGTGCTCTAGATACGTCTCCGCGATACTAGATTCTTTAGGGAAGAAAACAACTAGAAACTTACCTCAGCGTGGACTGCAATAAGGTTGTTAATGATCTCGTACACATAGGGCCGCGCGTCGTCCACGGTCGCGTCCGGGTCAACTTCATGCCTGCCCATGTACATGCTAGGCTCTATCGTGCCCACCAGTGGGTCTCCCTTGTGTTCTAAATACGTCTCTGCGATACTAGATTGTTTTATGTAGAACACAACTATAAACTTACCTCAGCGTGTACAGCAATGAGGTTGTTAATGATCTCGTACACATAGGGCCGCGCGTCGTCCACGATCGCGTCCGGGTCGACTTCATGCCTGCCCATGTACATGCTGGGCTCTATCGTGCCCACCAGTGGGTCTCCCTTGTGCTCTAGATACGTCTCCGCGATACTCGACTCGAGGTTGCTTAGAGCTTCTTTCGTTGTTTGTAGAGCTAGTAACGGCTTTGGAAATTCGTAACTGAAAGTTAGAAAGATAAGTTTTTAGTCTCGACGCGATCATGCTTTTAATATAGGATATAATAGACCCTGGATTTGATTATTAACTGGGTAATTAATTAGGCTCAAACCTGAGCTAACTTATTTACTATAAATTCCTTGTTCACAAAATGAAATGTTTAGACAGAGTGCATATAGAATGCCATGAAGAGGTCAGATAAAGTATAAAATGTAAACAAATAATGAACATATTTTCTTTACTAAACATCAACTTTACAACAAATTATTAAATTAAATATTATTCATTCATAAAAAAGCATTTACCTACTTATGCTCTAGGTATATCTGTTAATTAATTATGCTTAAAATTAAATGTAGATGTTAAAGAATGGACTAGGCCAGAAGACTTCTGGCTTCGCGCTTTACTAAAGCACTCTAGGGGTAGGGCAGACAAGACTATGTGGAGTGGGGGTGTGCTGATTCGGTTTTGGGACAGATCCACAATTTAATAAAGTATTTGTTACCCTATTAATATTATAGTAGGAGAATCGCCTAACCTTCTAGGCAAGTATAAGGGTTCTCTGCTCGTATTCTATACTTTTTAAATATTTGGTGCTGTATGGTATAAATAATATTTTATGTATTGCCCGAATTTTTAGGTATTCTATAGAATGTCTCAGTAAGCTTTAGAATACCGGATTACAGAGATTGGCCATAGCAAATACATAAGTAACCGATCATAGCTGGAGCAAATCAAATCCGTGCTCCTTTATAATTAAAACAATTAAATTAACATTAAAATAAGTTTTTTTTTCAGGAGCATACTTTTAGTATATTTTTTAAAATTTATTCTGTAATCAAGTCAGATTGTGTAATTTTATTATAAAAGAGCACTCTCACACCCACGAATAACTTTCGAATTTTCTTAAGGCAAAGCGAAGTCACAATTGTCTTGCTTTTTAAAAGCTACATGATTGCAGCGTCTAGTTTTTTTTATCAGAGTGTCGCGTTTATAATATAGGCCTCTAGTACATAATGTGAAATTAATTTAAGTGGGCCTGTCATTGTTTAAAGTCTAGTTAGTTTAATTTAACATTTTTTTTATGTGATAACGTCTTATAAATCGATGAACAGCGGCTGCACGCACGAAAAAGTGTCACGTTCCGCCTGAGCCTGAGCGTGCAAGTGAGAGCGCGGAACAAGCGATAGAGAGGCACGATCGCGTGACGTCAGAGCTAGCAGTTCGAATAGTTCTGCTACTGGAACGCCGCCACGGAGCCTGAGCGTGCAAGTGAGAGCGCGGAACAAGCGATAGAGAGGCACGATCGCGTGACGTCAGAGCTAGCAGTTCGAATAGTTCTGCTACTGGAACGCCGCCACGGAGCCTGAGCGTGCAAGTGAGAGCGCGGAACAAGCGATAGAGAGGCACGATCGCGTGACGTCAGAGCTAGCAGTTCGAATAGTTCTGCTACTGGAACGCCGCCACGGAGCCTGAGCGTGCAAGTGAGAGCGCGGAACAAGCGATAGAGAGGCACGATCGCGTGACGTCAGAGCTAGCAGTTCGAATAGTTCTGCTACTGGAACGCCGCCACGGAGCCTGAGCGTGCAAGTGAGAGCGCGGAACAAGCGATAGAGAGGCACGATCGCGTGACGTCAGAGCTAGCAGTTCGAATAGTTCTGCTACTGGAACGCCGCCACGCGAGCCTCTTCGAGAACTTCTAGTTATCACGTAAAACTATCGTCCGTAAACCGACTTTACAGACAACCGCAATTTTTTAACTTACTTTTCGAAGGAGGCAGCGACGGATGGCAGGATGACGCGTCGTGTGTACTGCGCATTACTGGCCGCAATCAGGAGCCTCTGTTGCGACGAGCGCGCTTTACCGTCGCCTAAAGTTCTGTTCGGGTCTTCTAAAGGCTGGTCCAGCGCTACTGATAGACTCGTGTTGTTGAAATCCTAGAATTACCGGAAACTACATTCCATACAATATTATAAATGCTGTAGCCTTTACACGTATGTTTCTATGACATACTTATAGTTATCACTAAACAAACTAACTGTATATCAAACCATACCTGATCATCATGTTGCAAGGCGAGTTCCTTCAACACAGCAACAAAAGCCAGCAATATCTGCTGCGTGTGTTTCCGCAGTGCGGCTAGAGGCTCGCCGCCCTCACTCAGCAGCGGCGTCTCTCGCCGCCCGCTTGCAAACACGCATTTGTGTATTGACGATAACGCGTCGTTTAGATACGTTTGTAAGAGATGTGGCTGAAAAAATTAAAAAAAAAAACATAATAAGATTATATCCATAATAATATTATTATAAATGTGTCTGCTATGCTACTTTTTATCCCGGAATCGAAAAAACTTGACCAAGCGAACGAAATCGCGGAAATCATTTAGTAATACTATTTATACATAATATAACTCACTAGGTTAGTAATAGCTCCGTAGTCGGTAAACTCTTGTATCTTCCACGTCTCCTTATCCGCGAGACCTTTGAGGCGTTTGTGCGCACGTTGCAAGAAAACCGTCATCCCGTGCACGCGATAGTCGAAAATCACTTTTTCTACTATGCTCAACGGCTGAAAATAGAACATAATGAACATACAGAAAAAAAAAACATGGAACACTGTAAGCATTGTGCATCAACACAAAGTCCGATCCGATATCTAACATCTTAGACTGCATCATCACTTACATCCAGGTAAGATCGCAGTCAAGGGCTAACTTGTAATCGATTTTTAAAAAAATCGGCCGGACGCCTGTAGCCGATATCCGATACCATGTAGTATCTTCACATAGTACCGATATCGTTCCTATTCGACCATTCACCCCACATGTTAGTACAAAACGTGTAGGTACACGTATAGCACACATACAATCATTATCTTCCGACAGCTCACCGGCGTCCGATGGTGCCGCTAACATATCGGTATCGGAGCCGGTATCCGATATCGGAGTGTTGGCAAGGCAGGTACATGAATCATTTCTCAGTCGTTTCCGAGATCTGGGACCCTGAGACTATTCATTCTCGACGCGGACTGTGCCACTGGTTTTTTAGTGGGTATTCTGGAGTGAGTTGACATAACCGCTAAGTGCGGAATGCGTAAAAGCATTTTTCCAGCGATATAAAAAAAAGGTGCATAAATCATACATTTCACTTGCCCCGATATGGTATCAGCGTTCAACACCAATATCTGATCGGATAATCTGGAAACGCTCTTAGGACTAGTATTGGAATATCTTCTTACAAATTTTTATGATAAAAAATTACCAAGAAACATTATTTTTAAAAAAATGCAAGTTAGATTGAATAGGGATGATGTCTATGTAAAAACTAATTATTTCATAACGATTATTAAAAAGAGGGTCTTCCAAAAGAAAATTCACATCCTCTATTCGTTTTAAGTTTAATAATCATTTTAAACTATTGATTATAGAAAAAAAAAGTGTGTTGAAATTGAATGACGTCACAACTATGTATTTCATACAACCTTCCATACTAGAAGCGCGTTTTTAAGTTTTATAAAGAGTTGCTGATTTGATCGAGTTGCCACCATCCCCATTCTCGTATTCTACGGTGCCAGATCTAAGAACAAACAAACTAAAGTACGGCCATTTTAAGCGCGGACAAAATGTAAACAAACAAACGAGAGGTCGTTCGCCTAATGAAGGGGTAAACAACACTTTGGTCTTCTGTAAAAAATAATATAATCTATCGGCTCCCTGTACGGAGTCTATCTTTTTATTCTTGTATTGTAATTGATTCATTTGTAATCAACTTTAAAAAAAGGAGGAGGTATAAGCAATTTGACCCAGATGTACCTATGTATGTATTGAGGTAACGTCAAGGGCTACGTTTACGTACTTATTAATATGTTTGAAGATAATGCCCGCAATTTTTGATCTTAGAAACTAATCACTCGTAGCTGTTGTAGTTTAGTAAACACAAACAGTAGCTATTTTTCAGTAATTAGTAGCAGAATTCAGTTTAGTTTTGCTTCCAATCTGAGCAACTCTGTGATTTGGAAAGTCGATAGATATGATTATTATATTATGTTTAATTCAAAGGCAAAGAAAATAAACAAATGAAGTAATTATTCATGTTGAACTTTCATGAACTTTTGTCCGCGCTTAAAATGGCCGTACTATAAATATGTTTTTGATCCTCACCTGCGAAGGCAGGTCGAGTTTGAGCAGGGACTCGTAGGCCTCGCGTAAGCTGCGTAAGTTCGCGAGCAGGCGAGACCGCAGAACATCCGCGCTGGGGGGAACTCCGCCCGACAGCAGGCACGCGCGCATGTGCTCCGAGAACAACTGCACGGCCGCTATTATCATTTCCTGGAACAATGTAGTTTTTTTTTTTAAACAATATATTATCTGGTTTTGTCATTTATTCGTCGTATTGAAAATATATTATTTTTATAGAATGAGATTATAATTATCACACCTCGTATATAATTCGAGCGAAGCTTATGATGTCGACATTCAACCATTTGATAGTTGATCACAAAATTTTATTTAAAAAAATCACATTGAAGTCTCTGATTTAGAAATAACTGTAATTTAATAGGGATGATGCCTATATCAAAAATAAATTATTTCTAACCGATTATTAAATAGAGGGTCTTCCAAAATACCTAAAATTCACATCCTCGGTTTTAAGTTTGATAACTATTTTAAAATATAGATTAAAGAAAAAAAGTATGTTGAAACTTGATGACGTCACAACTGTGCATTTCATACAACTTCCATACAAGCAGTGCGTTTTTAAGTTTGATAAAGAATTGCTGATTTGATTGAGTTGTCATCATCCCTATTATGCTCATATTACACACTATCAAAACCAAAACACCCTTTTTATATAGTTACTAGATGATGCCCGCGACTTCGTCCGCGTGGATTTTTGATTCCCGCGGAAACTTTTTAATTTTCCAAGATAAAAAGTAGCCTATGACGTTTCCCGGGATACAAACTATCCCTATACCAAATTTCATCAACAGATGGGCCGTGAAAGCGTAGCAGACAGACAGACAGACACACTTTCGCATTTATAATATTAGTAAGGATTTACCTTGAGATCAGCGTGTCTTTGCGGATCAGAGGGCTGCCCAGCTAGCTCTCCAGCGAAGTACCGTCTCGCTAGAGGCCACAAGGCGTGTAACTCTGCGGCTAGGGCTCCGCAAGCGGCCGCACACCACGCTGATCGTACCGCGCTCCAGGAACCTTCGCTTTCAGGCTCCTTGGCCTTACGTCTGCCTATAATAATAAATTATAAAATACTTGATGATATCCGCAACCATGTTGTGGAATTAAGATCGGGATGTCCTTCCCTGGAAAGCAACCCATCGTTACACCAAACTAACTGATGCCCCCGAAATTTTCAATTCACGTGGACGATCCACGTGAATTGAAAATTTTTGGTTCTCTCTCTTTAATTTTCCGGGAAAAAAGAAGCCTATGTGTTATTCCAGATAGTATGTGCCAAATTTCATCCAAATCTGTTCAGCCGTACAGGCGTGATTGAGTAACAAACATCCATCCACCCATTCATCCATCCATCCAAACTGATGCATTTATACTATTAGTATAGATTCCGTCAAAATCAGTTGCGACGTTTGTAATGTGTGTAGGTAGATATATATAAAGATTTTTTTTTCAATCTATCAAATTTTTTTATTCAAATATATATTTATTTATAAATATTATCGGCGAACGAAAATCACCCTTTTAAGGTGGAAGACAAGGGTCTGCCTTGAAATCCTTGAAATTGAATACTTGAAATTTGTAAACTAATACGACAAAGTAGGCATAAGGCATTCAAATTGCGCCCCTAGGAATATCATCTTCACAGGTTTATATAAAAATCTTTACTTGAAAGTGTCCAGTTTAAGAAATTAGTCAAAATAATGAGTTTGACGTGAGTTACTCACAAATTAGTCATTATTTTTAATATCCAATGATCAAAATGTCGGAATGACGTTAATATTACCTTTCTCGGTCGACTCTTGATCCTCTTTCTGCTTGAAGTGGTCCTTGACTTTGTTCATCAGACTCATCAGATACTCCTTGCGGGTCGTGATGGCGATCCACGCCGCATCGCCTTCCCAGTTCAAACTGTTGAGTAACCTGAAAGAAAAGTTCCAACGCTTTTCTTCTGTCCACATTTGAATGGGCAAAAAGCAGAAAAGCTGTTTTGGAGTAGCCATCTTTTATCAAGGTGTTTTAATAAAAGTAGTGCAACAGAAGGGATTGCATCTCCAAGCTGGCAAAATTTTCAGTATGTAGCTTGGAGGTTACAAAGGTGAAGGCGTGGAACCTGTGGTCTGCAATTTTATTTGAATGGACGTCAATCCACTGTACACTTATACTAATAGCTTACTTATGCTAATAGTATTATAAAGAGGGAAGCCTCAACTATATTGTAGATCAGAGAGAACACCCCTTACCCAAAATCATGTTAATCAATCATCTTAAAAATTTTCAGAATCTTTAACAATCTCGAAATTGCGTATTCAACGTGAAAATAAATACACGTGATATCTCACTACACCCACCCTCCCGCTTGTGATATAATACTTGAAAGGGTTCACTGCAAAAAGAGTTCAGGCAAGATGAATAAGTTGTAGTAAAATCACAAAAGGTTTACCTTATGTACTTGGTTTGTTCTTGGACATTTACAGGCATTGTTTTCATTCTTGTGTGGAGATTTTCTTTCAAGTCTTCTATTTTTTTATCGATTTCGTCGAGGATTTTCTGGAAGAGCTGCCAAAAAAATTAATTCTCAATTATTGTTGTTAGCAAAAGTTTTACAACTTTGTAAGCGTCAATTTCGAATGTATTGAACGGATTTAACAGATTAGCTTGTATAATAATGGCCTCCCGACCGAACTTCGGCCACGGCGGCCAACCTCTACTGAAATTAGCCACTTGCGCCGACAATATTGTAGTGCACAAGTGGGTGCGCAAACACAGCTGCGGATTCTCTTACGTCATATCATGATGCGACATAAAATCCGACACGACCGGGGAGACATCAGGCGTAGGACGGTTTTACATGCTCTATGAGGTTGAAACACTGACTATTTCTTCTAACTCCAAGCTAGTAAGGAAGAATTCTTGTTAGAAAACCCAATAATTTTAAATAAAATAAAGCGAACAAAATATAAGTCCACAGCGAGAAACCGTGAACTTTGGCATCCTATCATCCTATCATATGTGGTTGACGTCCAATTTGCTCGCACGAAACGTTTTTGCTCGACGTTTCTGATCCGAACCGCTATAGGCTGTGGAATACCCTCCCAGCGCACGTGTTTCCTGCCAAGTATAACTTAGGTACCTCCAAGGCAGGAGTGAATAGGCAACTTTTAGGCAAGCGCGTTCATACGTAGACCTCATACTCGTAATTGCTTTGCTCTAAGCATGATTGTGGTCAAGCGCAAGCCTATCTCACAATACAAAATATTTTTAAAAAGCATGGCCTACGTATGAATGTCGGCAAAGATATACCTTTACATCAGTATTCCCAAACAGGTTCTTTACTCGGCTGTAATCGTTGACAACCAGGTCGTACTCTTTCTTGCGTATGTTCTTGTCTATGGTCGCGGGGAGTTGGAAGAGGAACTTGTGCCGTGTCAGCAGGGATAGCGCCTCGCGCGTCTTGTCCGCATTCTCCTTGCGGGATAAGATCTCCGAGAACAAGGAGTCCGCGAGAGATATCGACTCTGAAATTGGATACAATATGGTTTTTGAAGTAAAACTTCTCTTTGCCCCACTTGAGAATAACTCTGTTTTTTTTCTAGCGTTACTAATTTCAGTCAGTATATCGAATGGCCGCCAAACAAACCGTTTTGAGACCACCATATTTTATGGAGGTGTTTAGGGTACTCACCAAAAAGACAGTAAATGACCTTCAAAGATAACACTATGTACACACTATCATCCTTTATATGTTCCAAGTTAGTGTCAAAGAAAGCTGATATTTTATTTATACAACTCATTTTCTATAGTATTAAATTCATGCTTAAAAAGTTTTATTTTTAAAGTAATCATAATACCTACCACAAAATCAAAAAGACTAAGTGAATAAAAAACCATTTATTTTATAGGTATAGCAGTAGTTCTATACCTTCTATAGCAGCTTGTAAACTCGGCAGGGGCTCTTTGCCATTTTTCCTCTGGTCCTCTTCGTACATATTCTTAAGTAGCACCAACCGATCTAATTGATCCATTACCGCACCAGTGTTTGCTTTTAGAAAGCTAAGCTGGCCTTCTTTTTGACCTTCCACCTAAAGTTATTATTATATTATGTACTACTATATTTTGAGACAGACTATGCAAGAAAAAAATTAATGCCAGGTGGTGTTATACATACACTTTTTATGAAATATACTTTATCATTTCAACTTATCAAGAAGTCTCCTTAACTGGGAGAATTTGTAACACTTTTGCAAAACATTACAACTCTTGGACATGCAGGTTTCCTCACAATGTTTCCCTTCACAAAGAAAATAACTTTATAATTTTGTAAAATAAATTTCAATAATGCAAGCTCTGTGCAAAATTTCATCCAGATCCTTTTAAGCATGCATTACGTATTTACTCCCAGGATATTATATTAGGTCACTCACATTTATAAAAAGTGCCAAAATACCTTTCTCTGCAAGAACACCATCCCAGCCCTCAAATCTTCAAATGTAGTGTTACTATGGTGCTCCAAAAGGTACCAGCCTGGTTGGAAATTCTCATCAGATAATTTCCCAGAGCTGAAATATTAACGAAACTCACTCTGGGAAAATGATATAAATTACAAAATTATTCCAAAAGAACAATGTTCTCACTTGCTAGAATAAACTAGTAGTTTGCCCTGAACTGAGACCTCGCAGTATCCTTAATTAGGTTTTAACTATATTAGAGAAATATTTAACTTTTAACATTAGCGCCATCTATTGACATCATTGTGAACTTCTGTTAAAAAGACAGGCTCATTAAAAAATTAAATAATTTGGTTTCCTTATAATATTTATCTAATTTTAGTATGTATTTGTTGTTCAAGTAGAGGATATAATTCAAATAATTGATCAAGTTTCAGGCTCAGCCTTTCAGAAAATTCTGAGTTCAGAGTTCTGATGTCAACTTTGGATGTTAGAAAATCTCCACTTTAAAAGCCCTCCATTTCGTCAATTTTAGGGGAAAAATTAAATTTCATTCGCTTCTATGAGAGCCTCCCTGAAATAAAGATTTTTATAACTTTTTAAGCCATATTCGGCTGGAGGCCATCGGTTTACATATTATATTTAAAGCTGAAGTAATTACGTCCAGTAATTCAGAAGTTATAATGCTCTGACAGACGGACGGACCGACGGACGGACGGACGGACAAGTGCAAATTCACTCAAGTAGACTCAGAGACCTTCGCTTCGCTGGGTCAATTATTTACCCATCAGGAAACAATTCATTCAGCTCTTCTTCAGGAAATTTACAATCGTCGCCATCTGTGGATAAGCCAAGGGGATCAGGTGGGGTGTAGGCAGTTGGTGACATAGGGCGGCGACCCCATGGCAGGGACGGAGGGGCCGCTTCCTCCACCCAAACTGCACTCTCCTTTACTGGGCCTATAGACTCATGGTAACCTGAAAAAATTAAGATGATAAACATAATAGGAATGAGTACATAAATATAAAATGGCACACATATGATGTAAAATAATAATGTAAAAGTAACATTCATAATGAGCTTTTGTAATGATTAATGATTTAATTAGAAAGGTTACTCCTTCAACAGCAAATCCCTTTAAATAGTCCACTGTTTTATAGACATACCTACGAGCAAAATCAGTCTGTATTTTTTACCTTAAATAATGTGTGTATTCAGTGTATTCCATGTCACATGTACCTCTAAATTGTACCGTAGACGTTCCTTCACCTCCAGACTTGGTAGTGACAATAATATCACCCCGCCCCTTGCAAGGGCCCGATCTTGCCACTATTTTGTTCTTGCTCTTCCATTCCCCTGACAGGAGGCAATCGCACCCACAGATCTTAAGACCTTAAAACAAACAAATACATGAACTACCGTGTGCGTTACAATGTAAGATAGATTAGAGTGGAAAGTCAGAGAGTTTAAGGCCAAATATTAAAATCAGATACCAATTAAATCCGTGGGGCTGGTACCAAGGAACTCGCCCCGAATAGTCACTTTCGTTCCGGGAGGGCCCTCCTTTGGAGAAATACCAGTAACAACGGGGGGAGGACCCATAATGATGAGATTAAAAATTTACAGAGGTTGAACACTTTATTCACTGCACAAAAGACACAATTAACAATAATATACACTGTAGTTTTGGCACAAACTACCAACTACAAAATCACGATACAAGACACAAGTGATTAGTGAAAACTGAAACTTGAAACCACCGCTGAAACTAATTACTAAATAAATTAAATATCGGTGATTCTCACAGATTAGTATAGAATACTACGTAGTGATTCTGATTCAAAACCATCAATGTTTGAAACTTAACTTGTCTCTGCACCGTTGTCTCTGTTTGAAACAATTTTATTTTGGTTTGCTTTCTATTTTAGGCATGTTATCTTGTCTCTGCCCTATATGTTACTTGTCTCTGGTCTCTGCTCTGAGTATTTTGATCCAATACTCAGATTAAAAACCTAATAGATATAGCAATGGTCTGCTCGGTCGTGAGACAGCCATAATCAAGTAAATTATATACTGTCTTTGACAGGTATATAATAAGATGTTGCCATATTCATAATTTACTCCCAAAGTGGTGAATCCTGGCAGATAGGATAGGAATAATAGCAAATAAATAAAGTTTACCAACACAACTACAAATATAATATAATATTATATTATAATAAAATATTATCAATAATTAATAGTATCACGCGAATGTTTAAATAAATACCGATTTATGTAGTTTCATTTATTTTTTTATCTGAACTCATATGTTAAAATCAAAACCATAACATATTAGTAACATACCTACATAATAATTTACCCTAAACTTTTCTTGATATTATTTCGTACCTTTCATTGCTATTTGTATAATGCCAGATGACATAAAACATATTTTCACAGTATTACAGAATCAGAAATAATGATTTATTGCATAATACACATAATATTACAAAGGTGGTAAAAGATAAAAATACAAGTGTATTACCATCGTCCTGGCGTGCAATACTTAAATACACTCGATGTAGCAAATCACGGTATTAATTAGATAAATAGGTGACCAATTAAGAAAATTCTTGAAATATGGACAATACCTACATATTATTATGTCAACTGAACCTGAAATTGAAAATTTCATACATTTAGATTAAGTATTATCGATAAATTAATATAAAGCACTTGTTAAGAGTCAAAGAATTAGTCCATTGTAATTACAGTTAACCATGTCAATGTATTTGCATAAACCATGCATATAATTTAGCTAGCCGTCATTGAAAAATTCATCTAGGCTGTAGTAGGCTTTGCTTATTAACCAATTCTTTATCACTCTCTTGAATTTAGGTAAAGAAAGTACTTTGATGCTCATCGGTCAAACTATTATAAACTCGTATGACCATAATGAACTTAGGTACTTTTACGGAAAATATTAGAATTACGTTAACTATAATACACATTTTCTCCTTGAATTTAACTTTTGACAAACAAAAACAGAACAATAATTCTTTTATGTAAAATAAGGCGTCATAATTCATTTTCTGCGCCATAGACTACGCACAAACTAAAAAACATCTTTTTTCAAAATAGGTACCTACAAAGTAGGTACACCTTCTGAACGTCATGCTTACAAAGTATAAGACGTGATGGTGTAATTACGGTATCATAATAGAGTATCGGTACGTTAAGAGAGAAAAAATCGGCCATGCGCGCTTGCCCGAATGGAAGGATTTGAATTTGGGTCCTGGCAACACTTCAAATATACTCGTTTTCAAAACAAACTTTTCTTATCAGTTTTACTATGAAAATTGGAAAAATAGGCTCTATTTCTTTCATTTACCTGAGTAAACATTAGTTAAACATGATTATAGTTACTTTAATATAAAGATCCAAAGATTAATATGTCACTAAATCAAGATTTTGACCACTTACTTGTGAAATTTGATTCCTTCGATTTCCCTGTCGCTGCGGCTTTTGCAGCCTAATATACTGCAACTCACCATTGCGCAATAGCTTATAGAACACTAAATTTCACTTACGATTTCACCTACATATGTTTTAATAATAATAATTAATCAAAAACTTTGACTGCTTAGCTAACCTCCAATCTCAGGTAAATAACCTCCAATGTACATAAGTTTGTGTGCCAAAGATGTACGTCAAAATGAACTTTGGCAGGCAAAAAAATTGAGCACGCTGACAGTGACAAAAAACCAGTATTCACTTACCTTTCTTATAAAGGCAATACGCCATAAAGCTATCTCGTTTTTGCATTGACAGATTGGAATATGGCGAAATCTTTAGGTTTTTAATCTGAGATCCAATACAATACCAAGTTTAATTTTGTCAGTAGAAATCAGAGATAAGTAACATATAGAGTAGAAATTATGGATTCGCAGCTACTCAGCCTATCAGTGCAACAAAGAGTATAATACAAAGAGTATAATAATATCAGTGCAAGAATGTACTTTTAAGGGAGTATTAGGCTGGGAAGCATTACGTATATGTAGAATAAGTACTGTTATAAGTTTGGTTTTAGAGATAATAAGAGTTAAAAAGTGTTAGCGTAGCCAATCGTTAATAGTGTCGACCCCAAGTTGAGCAGCTGTTGTAACTTCAGACCAAGATTTAGCGTAAAAGTTGATCGCTGTATCATCAGCGAAGGAGACTATTTGAGCGTTTGGAACTAGGAGTATAAGTGTTCTGTGGTTTGGAACAGGTTTGGAATGCGAATCCCTTTATAAATCTGTGGCTGGTCGTCACCTTCTTTTTCTGGTCGGTGGTCGTCACTTGTCTATTCCTTGGTGATTCCTTGTCAAATTAAAATATTCAACCCAGGGCCGTAAAACCAGTTAATAAAAAAAACTATTATATTTCAACTGATTTCAATTTTCATCATTTCCATTCAAAATTCATTGAATTTTCCACAATTTTCTATCAATCAACTCTGAACTCAATCAACTTTTGTACGTCATGTGGGGTTGACACAAAAACTTGTTTCATTTGCGTTTCGGGGGCGTAGCTATTTACTACCGTTTAGTAAATAAACATGTTTACCATGATTTAATTTAAATCCTATCCCAGTGTTTGAAATGGCTCATTCAAGTTTTAGGTAAAAAGTGAATCATCTTGTTAACATTAGTTTATTTACTTATTTTAGAGATTTGTAACGTTTAATACATAATATTTGTAGCGCCGTCGACGAATATGGTTTCGAAAGACACGACGATTTTGACTTTGAGAGCTATGAAGAATTTATATCGGTATACCTAAAAGTTTTGGCCTCAAGGGCGCAAAAGTGGTCCGTTTTAATTGGAGAAGGAAAGTCTGTGAAACGCACCAACACTGTCAAGAGATATGTCCGTAAAGGAGTACCCGGTAAGTAGAATAATCCATTTACGCTAAAATATGTAAAAATGCTGCATTTACCATTGACCTACATAATATTAATCAATTTGGAACCAAAGCATGGTATTTTTCTGGTTGTGGTGCATAACTATGAGGTTGTCAAGTTCGTTTTATTTCATATTTATTGTTTGCATTTATTATTCCATCCTTTTTTTATTAGAACTTTGAACACAGAGAACTTGCTCAAGAGCTTTAGAAATCACAAATGATTATTTTTTTCATAACATCTACATGATGTGATAATTGACTTGCATGCCACTTATTGTATGTTGATGGTACATGATGCCAGTGTCTACAACAAATATACAAAGTTTTAACCCAAGAACAATTCACAAATGTATTGGTAACAAACACATACATCACTTTTTGTATATTAGAGTACTTGTTTTATAGGTGAACATCGACCATCAGTATGGATGGCCATATCACAAGCAGACAAAATGAAAGACCAATGCCCAGACCTATACCAGAAGATCCTGGACAGCCCCTTTGAGAAAGAGCTAGTTGACCTAGTTAAAACCGACCTGCCTCGCACTTTCCCTGACAATATCTATTTTTCTAAGGAAGCAAATCATCAGGCCCACCTGTTCAATGTGTTAATAGCCTATGCTCATAACAACAAAGCTGTTGGTTACTGTCAAGGCTTGAATTATATTGCTGGTTTGTATGACAATTATTATTTGATACTGAAATTAATATATTTATAACCATAATAATTATGGTTTGTCCTTATAGAGAAGGACTTTACGTTTTATTATTTATTAAAATTATTTAAAGTATTTTTTTTATTTTTATGTACCTAACTAAAAATCATTTACAGTTTCAGTAAATATTTGTAATGTATTATAACATTGTGTAGAACTGTACAGAATGTAAATTTTTCTATAAAACATGTCTGCACCAGATTTGAAATTGATATAAAGCTTAATAGTTTTTAAATTTTTTTTAGGATTACTTTTGCTAGCCACAAAAAGTGAAGAAACATCATTTTGGCTTCTCAAAGTATTGGTAGAAAAAATACTCCCTGACTACTATACGAAGACCATGGATGGTCTTATTGTAGACATAGAGGTGTTGTCTGAATTAGTCAAATCCAAGGCACCTGATGTACATCAACATGTAATTAACTTAGGTTTGTATTTAAATTACAATTAAAACCACAATTAACTATAAAAGGAAATCAAAACTTGCAAAATGATTATAATTACAAAAATGTTAAAATCATAACTTGTAACTGGATTAAAATTCTGCTTTCCAGTGAGACTAAGTATTTTCCTGTAAACTTAGTATGATGCAGCATAGATTCATGCCAAATCATTTACATTACATTATATTGGTAAACAGTTTAGACATGAAAAGGTCACAAATTGACTCATGTTTTTTAGTAAATGATGTTTAAGTGTGGAATGAAGCCAATATAAGGGTGGTTGCATCTGATATTTTTCTTGACCTAATTATTTGGTAATGAGGAGTCCACACTGTAGACCCATCCTTATAAGGATGATTAATTAGTGAAAAATCAAATGTTTTAAAACATTACCATGCCTGAGAGGCATGCATGTTTTTAAATCTGGCCAGTTATCTCTTAATGCTAGATAAAATGTGGATAAAAATATTTTGTTGATAATGGCTTTACAATAATTAAAATTTTCATTTATCAGGATTATTGCCAATTAACAAGTAGTAATCATTTCACCAAATTACATTGTTTAGATACCTACTTTTTGCTCATATCAAAAACCTTAACTTCCCTTCATTACCCATGGTACTTGTAGCAAAAAGGTTGAAGGTATGCAGGCGGGTTGTATTGTTGAGACATACAAACTTTATAATAACTTGGTCTTCAAATAAAAATTGCTATAGATATATATTGCTATTGCTTTGATAATTCGATTTATAGTTTTAAAATTTTCAATATGTAATTTGCAGAATTTTCAACAGCAGTATTATTGTATTTTGTAGGTCTACCCTGGGCTGTAATAACTACAAAATGGTTTGTCTGCCTCTTTGCTGAAGTGCTTCCCATAGAGACAGTACTGAGAATTTGGGACTGCCTTTTCTATGAGGGCTCCAAGATTCTATTCAGAGTGTGTTTGACATTGATCAAGAATAACCGGGCATCTATACTGGCATGTAATGATTTCACTTCTCTGGCAGAATGTTTTAAGGCTATTGTCAAAAATGCAAGTGCATTGCATTGTCATGAGTTTATGCAGGTTTGTACTTTTTAGTTCCTAAAACTAATATTATGAATGCAAAAGTGTGTTGGTTGATTTGGTTTGTCCTTCAATCACGCCGAAACGGAGCAACGGATACATGAGGTTTTTGGCATTTGTATAGTTGAGGACCTAGAGAGTGACATAGACTAGATTCGGAAAATTAAAGAGTTCCCGCAAGAATAAAAAAAAACAAACCCGGACAAAGTCGTGGATGAATATAAACTATCCCGGGATCCACCCAAATGCACACAAAAATTCCATCCAAATCAATCAAGCCGTTTCTGAGTTGTAGTGAGAGTGAGTAGCAAGACTAACAAACAGCAATTCATTTTCATATATTGTATATTAAGAATAAAGGTGTTTTAAGCCATATATATGTCACTGTATGATTGTAAAATCCGTTATATTATAATCTAACGGTTTCTATTCCGCTAGATTATAAACTGTCGAAAGATTGTGAACTGTTCAATGTTCTGAGTATTAATTTATGAAATATTTATTGTTTTTACGTTTTCTTGTCTCTTTCTTGTACAGTTCGCGCGCGAGTTGAATGCAGAGAAAATGTAAGTGTCACCATACATTTACTCTGCATTCAACTCGCGCGCGAACTATAGGTTAGGTTAGGGTTTGACATGAACATTCAGGCACTTAGGTTCTATCAGGTTAATATACCTAATATATTACAATTTACCGAAAAATAACGCGTTAAATTGAAGCAATATGTTACGGTTCACAATCTGTCGAAAGTTTATGATCTATCGAGATAAAAAACGTTATATTATAATCTAACGGTTTTTACAATCTTACGGTGACATATACAATCTTATATAAATATAGAACAACTAGCTGATGCCCGCGACTCCGTCCGCGTGGATTAAGGTTTTTTGGTTCCCGCGGGAACTCCTTAATTTTCCGGGATAAAAAGTAGCCTATGTGCTATTCCAGACTATAATCTATCTCTGTGCCAAATTTCATCCAGATCCGTTCAGCCGTTGGGGCGTGATTGAGTAACAAACATCCATCCATACATCCATACCGACATCCATACATCCAAACTTTCGCATTTATAATATTAGTAAGAGTAAGATTTCCATAATATATCTAGTTCCATCCATATTAAGTTTTGTAAGCAACTAACTAGCAGTCCTTATCACATATATCACAGTTTTTCATGAAATTGACTACTTAATCTGCTGACCCCCCCTTATGCATTCTGTCTGTTTTTCATACAAGACTTTTTCAATTGCATTTTTCTGAGATGGTTTGGACGAAAAAGTAACTTTGTTATTTTGTTTCCAGTCTATATTTAAAGTACCTGGAACATTATCTAACTCTACCATACTGAAGCTCAGAGCTCGTTTCGCAAAACAACGTCGGGAGCAACTACAGAAGGAGCCACGGTGAACCCAGTAATACAATCCTAAGACACTTTTGATCTCATCTTTTCAAAAGATTTACCAAATGACTACTAATCAAAAAAATTACTGCAACAACAAATAAATAATTAATATATTTAAACTATCTTCTGAGTACATAACAAAATGACTAATTTTTATATTAATTTTAGGTACATACCAATGTTGTTAAATTTATCTACCTCAGAGGGGAGGGAAGGGTTACATACAACAAGTATGTGGAATAAAAATGATTATACTAAACAACTACAATGATATGTACCTGAAAATATTTTCTGTCTGTAACATTGATTTTTTAAAATGTTCTGGAAAACTCAATAAAAACTGGAATTAAGGATTGAGATTTAAAAAAGGTATTTTTAAGTTTACAACTTCAAAAATTAGCCAAAAGCATTATAAGTTTTTTTTGCTTTTTTAATTTAGGTACACCATATACAATGAGTTTTATGTGAACAATTATTGTTTTAAGGGATATTTGTTTATTGCACATATTATTTAAGGTTTTAAACTTTGTATTATATTGTTTTGTAAGCTTCAAACAGTACAAGTTGGAAAAATTCTAATATTTATGGCTGTTGTAATGGAATAACTATTTATAATCTTTACTTAAAACACACAGTTTGCAATGCTAACTTCTTAAAAACCGAATGAAACTAATTAAAATTCTCCTAACCAGTTGACTAGAGCCAAAGAAAAAACTCATAAGCACATAATCTACACTAAACTATGATGCTAAATAATTTTGTAATTTGAGTTAGCGCTTCTTTGGGTTACATCATGATTCATGACATATTACTTCATTATTTAAGATTTGTTGGGTATTCTTTAATAATATCAAAAGTCAAGTTGTTAGTGTTAAATATTAATATTTAACACTAGGCTGGATTAGCCACACTCTACGTAGGGAGCCAACCAATATCGCAAGGCAAGCTCTCCACTGTAATCCTCAGGGAAAGGGAAAGTGTGGTTGACCCAAACAAACTTTTCGGCGTACGGTTCTGGCAGAGGTCGCGAGGATAGGGACGACGTGGGATGAGGTCTACACCCGTGACCTTCTAGCTTCTAGCTTCTTGGGATGTCGCAACACGCCCTCTGCTCTACTGGGGAGGGGACATAGGACAGTAGAACATTTATAAAATATTGTATGTATGTATTTTTTCATTTATTATTATTTGTTAGGAATTGTACATTTAAGTATTTATTTATGTACACATACACAAAAAAACGGGTGAGAATAATAATCATGAATATTATAATCACTATGAATGATCAAAGAAGTAAATGTAACTATTTTATGAACTAAACTATTTATTATTATTTTTACTCAACTCTCTTATTTTTTCTGTGGAAATACGACTTTTACTAAGTGAGACTGGTTATGTACCCAGATGACAAAAAATAAAAGCAAATAGAAGCAAATCCAGGGAGTTGTGAACATCTAACTTAAGTGTTTGTCTAATAATCAAAATAAGAAATTAGAAAATTTGTCACTAAAGTAGGATTTTCATAACAAGCAGGCATACAAGTACTAATAAGATTTCTACCACATTTTAAAATTTATCATCTTTTTAGCCTCAATAATATAAAAAGTTTAGGTAAAAAAAGTCTAACTAAATTTCCCACTCATTTAGGGTCTAAAACTAAAATTCTGTAAATGTTAACATTTAATATAATTTATAAGGTATACTGTGTATCAAGCTTTTGCTATTTATACAAAATGTATAGTTAGTTCTTTTTTAACTATTTGAGGTTTCATAAATATTTATATCTTTATATCTAAATAAGATGAAATAAATCACTTTTTTTGTATTATTTACTTAAATAAAAAAAGAAGAATACCTATTATATATTTTTAGGATAGCATTTTTTATGTTTAATGTAGTGCTATGCGCAATTCAGTCAATTTTATAATTCTTAAATGTTCTATGATAACTTGATGGGTTTTTATGCTTAGCTTAGTTATTGCTATTTGCTGAGGATTCCATTAATGTGTGTTAGTGTGTTAATTTGTTTTGATGAGCTCTTTGTAATAGAATAAAGTATTGAGATGTTGAAATAGATTTTTATTTTTGGCTTCCAGAAGACTTATACATTATACTGACTTACACTTCTGTATGGCGCATAACACAAAACAGCAAACAGCAGTTTGTACAGCTAAATTGTCTATTTTTCCACTATATACATTTGGAATAAACTCATGATTTACCACTTTCAAGCACATCTTTGGCTTCATTGATTTTAGAAGCAAGGAGTGGTGATCCACCTTTATCTGGATGATTTAGTAACATAATTCTCCTATGTGCTTCTCGTATCTACAATGAAAACGACAACTCAATCAATAATCATTATTAAAACAATAATCCAACTATGTTCTATTGAACCAATACAACTAAGTAAAAAACATTACCTTAGCTTTGTTAGCTGTAGGACTAACACCTAATATTAATGCTGCTTCTCTTTTCGTCATTTTAGGTTCAAATCCTCCTTTGTAATACTTGGAATTAGCTAAGCTTTCAGAATCAAATTTTGGTAAATTTTTCATTGCCTCGGCAAATTTTGTTGACGCATTTGGAATTTGCCTTAATATGTAGCGCCCTGCAAATCCTATGGCTGCCATACCAAGGCCTGCCAATATTACTGAACTAGCCTGCAA
This sequence comes from Erebia aethiops, assembly GCA_923060345.2. NCBI lineage: Eukaryota > Metazoa > Arthropoda > Insecta > Lepidoptera > Nymphalidae > Erebia > Erebia aethiops. The sequence goes on along the minus strand of OV281084.1, from coordinate 24,537,533 downwards.
AGAAGACAATAATTTATTATTATTGATTATGTAAAAAAATCCAATTTTTTTAAAATGAGAGGTTATGTATGCATACCATGTTTTCTGTTTTGTTCAATAATGTTTCTTTCTATAATGTGATATTAACTTGTAAATGTATTGGATTTCCACATAATTATAGATAACTTTCTAGTTTTTTTACAATTTTGTACAATTTCAAATTTCAATCACCACCATAGTGATTATATACTCTTTGATCACCACCATCAAATTGACAACATATTGTCATTGACCACCGACGTCATTGACCTGGTTAACTTCACCGACCAGAAAAAAAAGGTTAACTTGTCTCTGATATTGACAATGACATCATAGACAAGATATGTTACTTGTCCCGAGATGTCAATGAGATGTCAATGGAAAAAATTTTGCTCGCTTCCAAATTTTTATTTATAAATATTGGGCTCGGTATTTTGGATTATTATTGGCATCAAATTGGCGCTTATTCGCGAAATACCCCGTGGTATTATTTTCACTGTTTCTCGATATGCGATATTAACAGTCGTTTTTGTTTCAGAGCGAGGCGTTGCCACGCGGTGTCACGGTTTCCAGGGGCCTCAGCGGGCAGTCGCCTGCTCTGCAGGCCTTCTGGTTGCCGTTGCCGGGGCTTAGCGCGCTTATAGACGCTATTGTGTAGTGTTTTAGTTTTTTCTATTTTTTCTTTTGTTGTGTTGTGAAGTATGATCACTAGTGCATCTCAAGTTGAGTACATAGAATGCCCACACTGTAGCGATGGCAAGCTGTTTAAAGGTCGTAGAGGCCTTAACATACATATCGCACGATGTCACGGACCACCAGCAAGGCCTTTAACTTGCCCAAATTTCGTGTGCGATCAAACGCAAACAGGAAGTCAAAACCAGGTACCCTTCGAAATTTTATTATCCAAATATAATCAAAATATTCCTTTAATAAAACGCATTCCGCGAGGGGCGAGAATATCATTGGCTAGATCCTTATCGCATACAATCCAAAATGTCTTATCAAATTCACTTTTGGCTTGGCAAAATCTTTTTTTGTTTTCATATAAACATTTTTCAGTAAATAAATCAGAAAGCGGGTCGTTATGTTCAAAATTAAAAAAAAATTGTTCGGTTGATCGCGTTTTCCAAATTCCTGACTGCTCATTTCGAACACAAAATTACAATTTAAAAAAAATTGTGGAAAACAAGGTTATGGATGGGGATCTTAAAAACGCAGCCCGCATTTTGTTTTCTAATGATACGCTGGCTCCATTTAATGATGAAACGCTAGAAGCCTTACATGACAAGCATCCTTTACCAAATCCCGACTCTTTGCTTCCAGACCCACCTTCAAATGTTTCATTTTTACAGATAAAGGATGAAGAAACTTACGCTGCGATAATGTCATTCTCCAGTGGCTCTGCTGGTGGCATGGACGGCATAACACCACAACATCTAAAGGATCTTGTGGGAGTTACTGCTGGGGACGCCGGCAAGGCGCTTCTGAGTGACATTACCAGACTTTGTAATTTTATGTTATCTGGCGAGGTAAATTCATCCTTTTTGCCATTCCTTTACGGTGCGAGGCTCTGTGCTTTTAATAAAAAGGACGGTGGGATCCGGCCCATCGCTGTTGGCTGCAGTTTTCGCCGTTTGGCATCAAAATTAGCGTGTAGACACATAGTTTCGACCCTAAAGGATAAATTCCAACCTATTCAAGTTGGATTTGGCAGTAAAGGTGGTTGTGAGGCAGCGGTGCATTCGGCTCGTACTTTCTTAGCGAATGGCGAGGTTGAGGTACTGCTGAAAGTAGACGTAAAGAATGCTTTTAATTCATTGGACAGGGCAACTCTGCTTAACGAAGTTTTAACACAACTTCCCGAAATTTACCCGTATGTTTGGCAATGTTACAGTTCTGCTTCAAAATTATTTTTTGGAGATTGCGACATTAAGTCCTCTGTAGGTGTTCAGCAAGGGGATCCCTTAGGTCCAGCCCTGTTCAGCTTAGGGATCCACAACCATATCTCAAATTTAACATCTAAATTTAACATATGGTATCTTGACGATGGAACCATTGGAGGCAACGTGGATGATGTTCTAAAAGATCTTAACAATGTTAAGCAACAATTTGGCAAAATTGGTTTAGAACTAAATTTTTCCAAATGTGAACTGTTTTTTACAGAAAATCTGTCGCAAGATAGAATATTATCGGCTTCTGAATTATTTAACGAAATTGCCCCTAATATTAAGATCCTTGATAAACATTCACTTTGTCTTCTTGGTGCTCCTCTTTTTAACGAAGCCATACAACCAATCTTGGACAAAAAAGTCAAAACATTTTCGGCACATTCTGACAAATTGGGCGATCTAAATTCTCACATTGCATTTTCGATTCTAAAATATTGCCTATTTGTACCTAAATTAATTTATATTCTCCGTGCGAGCCCAATTTGGAAATTTCCTGGACTACTCGATATCATGGATGCCACCTTAAGAGATACGCTAGAAAAAATTCTAAATTTATCTTTTGATGATCAGTCCTGGAATCAAGCTACTTTACCGGTCAAGTATGGTGGCATCGGCGTGAGAAAAATTTCCAGTGTTGCTCTTCCGGCTTTTCTGTCCTCTGTGCATAGTATAAAAGAGCTTAGTTCTCAGATTCTTAATTCTAATTCAGTTTCATTGATCTATGCCACAGAGGCCCTAGATAGTTGGAAGCTCAGGTGTCCCAATGACGACATCCCGAAGGAATGTTTCACACAAAAACTTTGGGATGTGCCGTTGGTTCGGCTGACACATACAAATTTGGTTCAAAATCTTACGAGTGAAAGAGATCGAGCAAGGCTTCTAGCCTTATCTGAAAAAGAATCCGGGTATTGGCTTCATGCCTTGCCATCGAAAAATCTCGGCACTCTTTTAGATAATGAAAGTTTTCGTGTGGCTCTAGGTCTCAGATTGGGAACACCCCTGTGCTACGAGCACAGATGCCCGTGTGGAAAAGAGGTTGATAAATTTGGAATTCACGGACTCTCTTGCCAAAGGAGCGCTGGTAGGCTTTTTCGGCATGGCTCTCTCAATGATACGATCAAAAGGGCTCTTGCCACCATAGATATTCCTGCGCTCATTGAGCCGGCAGGGATTAGTCGGGATGATGGCAAGAGACCTGATGGATTGACGCTGGTTCCCTGGGAACGGGGACGGGCGCTAATGTGGGACGCAACATGCGTAGACACATTGGCCCCGTGTCATATCAGGGAGACAGCATCAAGGCCGGGAGCCGCAGCAGAAAAGGCTGAAACCGGCAAGCGGCGGAAGTATGCCTCTCTCATAGAGAGTTACATATTTGTTCCGTTTGCCGTGGAGACCCTGGGGCCATGGAGTCTTAGTGCCAAAAAATTTTTACGAGATATTTCACCGCGGTTAATTGCCTCATCTGGTGACAGAAGGGCTGGCTCATTTTTTGCGCAAAGGATCAGCCTGGCTGTCCAGCGCGGAAATGCAGCCAGCATTCTTGCCACCATTCCACGCGGGCATGATTTATATAGTAATTAGGTTAGGCTAGCTAGCATTAAGTTCTATTGTATTATTTTCAATAAAGGTTTGAAAAAAAAAAAAAAAAAAAAAACTTGTCCCTGGACAAGATCTTCTTTTTCTGGTCGGTGGACAAGATTGACATTCACAGACCAGAGACAAACAAGTAAGCTTTTGTATTTTCCATAGATATTAATATATAACTCTTGTAAATTAATATCTATGGTATTTTCATTTTGTCCCTTAAACAGAGTAAGAGGTAAGGCTTAGCACGCACTGCGATTAAAGGCGAGCGGTTTAGGAATAGCTGAAAACGCAAAATTGCATACAAACACGCACTGCGGCTGGCGTTTTGCTTAATTTTACTTCAGTACCACCATGGAATTCTGACGAGCAGCATGTGTTGCGGGTTTGGTTTTCAAAATAGAAAAAAGAAAACGTAAACAATGCCGCCGCCATAGGTACTGGGTAGGTACACCCATTAACAGATCAAAGACATTTGAAAGGATATTTTTGCAAAATGTACAATGACGTCCGGCAGCATCCTGATAAGTTTTTTAATTACTACAGAATGTCCATTAGTACTTTTGACAAATTATTACAAGCTGTGGACCAGTATTTACACTTCAATAATAATGTTTTTAGACAAATTATCGTAGTCTACAGGCGTTGTTTCTGACGACATGCCATAATCTGCACCGCGAACGACGACTATCCTCTGCGCTCGCGCAGCCAAGACTGAATACAAAACCGAACGCGGTTAACCGCCGTGCGTGCGCCACCATACTGTTACTATGGGACACAAAAAATCGCGGTTTGTAAAAGCGCGATCGAAATGTAGCAAGTTACGTTTTTAAAATCAGTCACTGAAAAAAGTCGCTAATGCGTGCGCTTGTATGGAAAGCTATGTGTTAAATTTTTTTGCGGTATCAGACCTACGGTTAAAAGCGTGCGTTTAATCGCAGTGCGTGCTAAGCCTAACATAGATCTTTACGCATGCGATAGCGATAGTCATAATGCGATATTTTTTAGTAAATAAGTATTTATTTTTTGTTATTTCTATACTTTGTAGCATTCATGCGAGTCTTCACAAATATAACCCGTTTTTATCTGTAACAACCAGGTCAAAATTGTAAACTTACGTGTTAGGTTGTTTTCGTATTTACGTTGAGTTCGGCTTTTGCAGCCTAACACAGCAATACACCTTCGTCTATATGTTAAACCACTTTTTTCGTAAGCTACGAGCACAGTTACCATTTTGTCCAATTCTGATTTCGTACAAATATGGGCGAATAACAAAAACGACACAGGATTGTCTGACCTATCACCTAAGCTGTCGGTTAGGTCCTACAAAAAAAAGTAATACGCTGAGCAGGACAATAAAAGTGATTTTCTCGCTCTGTCACTCCTTAGCATTAGCGTATATAATATGTCACCGTAAGATTGTAAAAACCGTTAGATTATAATATAACGTTTTTTATCTCGATAGATTGTAAACTGTCGACAGATTGTGAACCGTAACATGCTGCTGACAATTTAACGCGTTATTTTTCGGTAAATTGTAATATATTAGGTATACTAACCCAATATAACCTATAATATTCTGAATATTCATGGTAAACCCTAACCTAACCTATAGTTCGCGCGTGAGTAGAATGCAGAGTAAATGTATGGTGACACTTACATTTACTGTGCATTCAACTCGCGCGCGAACTGTACAAGAAAGAGACAAGAAAACGTAAAAACTATATAAATATTTCATAAATTAATACTCAGAACATTGAAGAACGTTCACAATCTTTCGACAGTTTGTAATCTCGCGGGATAGAAACCGTTAGATTATAATCTAACAGATTTTACAATCTTACGGTGACATATACAATCAAACAGTAAGTTACAAAAATGGAACGCTTTCGCTTTCCGGTGGCGCCACTTGTACCGTGGTTTAGGTCGATGACAAGGGTCTGCCCGCGAAATTCAAATTTAATTTGGTTTTTCACAATTTGTAAACTAATACGACAAAGTAGGCTTATGGCATTCAAATTGCGAGCGTAGGAATATCATCTTCACAGGTTTATATAAAAATCTTTACTTGAAAGTGTCCAGTTTAAGAAATTAGTCAAAATAATGAGTTTGACGTGAGTTACTCACAAATTAGTCATTAATTTGACTAATTTCTTAAACTGGGCACTTTCAAGTAAAGATTTTTATATAAACCTGTGAAGATGATATTCCTACGCTCGCAATTTGAATGCCATAAGCCTACTTTGTCGTATTAGTTTACAAATTGTGAAAAACCAAATTAAATTTGAATTTCGCGGGCAGACGCATAGATTTTAATTGACTTAACGAACGAAAAACAAAAACATTGTTGTTATGGAGGTAGGAAATAGTACCTTCCATGATATACACAAAAAACGTCTACGTAGACGGACGGTGTTTCTAAATGTTTTTGTGTGTTTCGGAATAAACACGCGCAGGAGAACCGGATTGATAATTTTAAAATAGTTAAATTTTGCTTTAAAAAATTATAGGTAAAACAAAAACCGATAAAATCGGTTTGATTATAGTGTTGTGAAAAATCGTACTGGCAACACAACTTGAAGTGGCGGATACCGGACAGCCGCGTAAAATTTTATGAAAAAAAATTGAGCCTTTTCGAAGAGGTTCAACATGGCAGGAGATCAAGCGCAATTTTACCAATTACTTAGCACAATATTGTCAATAGATAATGAAATCCGAACCCAAGCAGAAGTAAGTGCTAAATATATATTTTTAGATTTAATAACGTTCGAGCGAAATTCTGTTTAATGATGTGTGTACGATCTGTACAAACGATGGGTTGTGGCCTCGTGTCAAAACGTGGTCATGGAGGAGAGCAAAATTTGATTTGCACAATGTACTGAAGATGAATTGTAAGTATTGTTTTATTGCGCTGTTGATCAGTGATACCTGCGTAATGGCATGCAAAGTAATGATCTTGATGGCATAATTTGCCGACCAACCTCTGACTATGTTTGATGCATCGGCATTCGGCGAAGGGCGGCTGTTAATTGGATTCTCTCCGGCATGGGGTTCTGTATATAAATACTCATAGAATCGTTTATTAAATCACCTATTGCTGTTACCTAGTTTTGCTATCTTGTTACAATTCCTATACTAAAATTAGTAAGTAGGTACAAACTTTACTTCATGAAAATTTAAAGATCTAAAAATTTTTTTGTAGGTATAATAAGTTTATATGAACTTGCGTATTGTTCGGCTAGCGTTACTATTTTATTTTTGTATAATTATATTTCAGCTGTGTAAAGTAGCAGTTTTTTGAACAACAGGAACCCCCTCGGATCTAGTAGTTATTTTAATTATTGATAAAACATATATTCTTATAACAGAAAGTTTACAACGACATCCCAACTGAAACAAAAGTGGTCCACCTAGTTGGTGCTATTCAAAATGCAGATCTGGGAGAAGAATGCAGGGAGACAGCAGCAGTCCTCCTCAGGAGACTGCTTAGTGCAGAATTCTATGAATTCTTCCCCAAACTACCATTTGAACAGCAAACAATGCTGCGGGAACAACTGCTCTTCACACTGCAAATGGAAGTCAGCCAGTCGTTGAGGCGCAAGGTGAGTTATTTTTTGTTTTACAAAATATTAAGTTATGCTTGGACTGGGATCTGTCCTGTACCTTGACTTTGCTCAGACTTTCAGAGTTAACATTATTTATGCCAGTCATAAATCTATGATATGGTAGTCTGAGCAATCATACTTTGATTGCTCAGGCTACCATATCATAGATTTAGTTTTATGGATCCTAACTACTTTACAGTAAAGTAATTTAAATTATAACAATTTGAATGTTTTCACTTTGAGAATTGTTTATGAAAATCTCAAACGAGTAAATTAAGAAAAGTAAGATTGAACTAACTATACTACTAACTATGGTATGTTAGGAAGAAAGTTTGAACTATTCAATATTATTTTTCTACTCAGTTTTCAATTGTATACTAGTAATTCAGTTAACCTAAAATAGGGCTCCTGCTGCCATAAACAGATGCACTATTCAATTAGTTTTTTCTATTGGTGAATTTTAAAACATGTAAAGCAATCTTTATATTAGAATTAAGTATTCATTTAACTTTAGTGACTCATTTGAATCAATGACTCATCATATCTGATTTGAGGCTAATGATGCTAGGTCTATCAAAGATTACACATTTCTCTGAATGTGTATGTTCTTTATGAAGGTAATAGCTGATGCCTTTGAGTTTTTTTTGGGTTCCGGTGGGAACTCTTAAATTTTTAGGGATAAAAAGTAGCCTATGTGTTATTCCAGACTATAATATCTCTGTGCCAAATTTCATCCACATCCGTTCAGCCATTCTAGTGTGATTGAGTAACAAACTTCCATCCATCCATCCATCCAAACTTTCGCATTTATAATATTAGTATGGATAACAACTTCCTTTGTTTATGTACTTTTGGTTCAATTAGTTTTACCTGTAATTCAAATGAGTAGTTCTAGTGGTTATTTTGTTACAGATATGTGATGTAGTATCGGAACTAGCAAGGAACCACATAGATGATGATGGAGTCAACCAGTGGCCAGAGTTTCTTCAGTTTATGTTTAATTGTGCAAGTGCACAAGACCCTAACATCAAAGAAGCTGGAATCAGAATGTTTACGTAAGAATACCTTCACTTGCAGCCTAAAACTTACAATTTTTGTCATTTAGGCTATATTCAGAAATGGAGATCAAACGTGTGACTTGTTGCATATCTTTTTGAAATTTGCAATATGTTTTTTGCTACGAAAGTTGCTTGCTATCAAGTTCACTTTGTGACCTGTTATATTCATTTAAATGTAATTGAAATCTGTGAATTGATATAAAATTTGATCTTCTATGACTATATTTTTGGGCCCTATAAATAATAGTTCAAAAACCTGCCACAGTGGCGCTGGTGTAGACAAAAGATATGGTATAATTGTAGCAAGCCTTAATAGGCTTAGTCATGATTTAAACATAATGTCTGACAGCAATGTCTTTAGTAAGTTGTGTGTACATTTTTATTAGGTACATGTAATAAGATTCAAAAAGGGCAAAATCTAAAACATAGATATATTAATGCAACAGATCAGTGCCAGGAGTGTTTGGTAACCGCCAGAATGAGAACCTAGATGTGATCAAGCGTATGCTACTGTCTGCCTTGCAACCAACCGAGTCTGAGGTGCTACGCATGCAAGCTGTCAAGGCAGTTGGCGCCTTCATACTGCTGCATGACAAGGAGCCAGCTATACAGAAACACTTCAGCGATCTACTCCTGCCGTTCATGCAGGTAAAATTCATTAATGTTATCATGAATTCATTATCCAATATTATATTAATTAACTAGCTGTTGCCCGTTCAACGGTTCTTGTGTGATTGAGTAAACATACATCCATCCCAATGATCGCATTTATAATACTAGCTGATGCTCGCGGTTTCGTCCTTTTGGTTTAAGTTTTTTTTATTACCATGGGAACTCCTTAATTTTCCACAATAAAAAGTAGCCTATGTCACTCTCCTGCAGGTCCCAAACTATACCCATGCTAAAAATCATGTCAATCTGTTGCTCCATTAATGGAGTACTATTTAAACATAAAAGTAGATATATAGTACATAATATCATCTAAAGTAAAGACTTTCGACCATTTTACTGAAAGTAGTAGATATCTCCTAATAACTTGCAATCTCTTCTACTGCAGTAAATTTACCATTTGACTAGCTACAGTCTTGCTAGCTAGCTTAGACATTTTATATTTGCACTAGACTTGTATAACAATTAGTTTTTTGTACTACTTAAAAACATAAAACTTAACCATGAATTTTATAAACCACTTGTAAATGTTTTGATTATTTCTGATAGCTTAGCCTAAATACATCCATTGTTGGTAAATCAATTAATTGGCTTGTTCATAAATTGCAATATAATGTCAACGTGACGAATTTCCCATTGGGCGGTCAGTGGTCACGTGTGTATGCGTCGTTATATGTTACAAGATATCTCAAGGGCATTCCACAACTTTAAACTTAAAATGTTTGCATTAATACAAGTCTTAAATTTCGGATTTTGCACATTAACTTTAATGTGAACATTTCTTAATGAGATGTGCGCTGCTTTTTCGTGTGCAACAGTAAAATTGAGAGTTTCGCTAACACCTGTCTCTTAATAGACTTGAGTTTGATAGTAACTCTTCATACAGTATTTCGTAGGTATATAATACGCACTCATGAACACTCCATACTGTATAGTGAATATCATAGCTTCTAGCTCACTAACTTAGCCTAGTTTTTCTATAGGTTCAGTAATATAAGCCCAAACCTTGCCAATCGTCAAACCTATGGCTGCTGTGAACAAAGATGTGTTTTAGCTCATTTCAGACACCATCTAGATATGGCCCGCTCGCACGCACACTAGGTCTCTCAGGAGATGACAAAAATTTCAAATTGTGTTTTAAATATGTTCTTCTTTGGTGCTGGTAAGGCGTTATTCCAGCACTGTTATATTTTAATTTAAAAGTTCTCTTTTATGTTATTATTATAAGAAGTCCAAATAAATTCATCTTTTGTTCTTTTGGGGGCTTTCGATGATTAAAGATTATATTTTTTTAAACCATAATTAAAATATTTATAGGTATTTACACCTGTTTTGTCGGCAGGTCGTTGTGCAATCGATCGAGAAAGCAGATGACGATTCTGCATTGAAAGTCCTTATCGAGCTTGCAGAGACAGCACCCAAGTTCCTCCGTCCTCAAGTGGAGTCTATATTCCAAGTATGCATAAAGGTGAGCTGTTAATCTTGTATTTTTTTACCAGTTATCATCATCCATAGTTTCAACTGGTCATGAGTATTCTCTCATAATACACTACAAGTGTGCCTTAGTATCAAACACCGTCTATCTGATTTAATAACTAATACAGAATATTGGTATAAAGTATTACAATAATACAGAATGTTATATAATTCCATCTGACCTAATCAAACTTCAATATTATTGGAAATGCTTATCAGTCATTTTATGTCGCGTTGTAATGATAAGTGTACTAAATGTGAAGGATCTTTCTTTCAGTGGTGTACTTGGAAAGTGTCTGTTGTCTGGTTGTCTGTCGATTACAGTAAAGCTGTTTACCTACATTATAGTAATAAATTGCAAATATTTCTATTTCCATGCAATAAAGAATGGACTGTTAAGCTAATTCCTGCTGCTTATGGCTTATTTCGTTGAAGTCTTATCTATTGCACACAGCTCTTATGAGAACATTTCCTCATGAGATGACCAATTTCAAAGTGTGCAACAGTGAGTTGAGGATTTTGCTAACACTTGTTTCTCAATAGACTGGAGTTTGATAATAATTATTAACCCTCAATACATCTATTTTCAATCTCTACTACAAGATCTTTTAATCACGTTGTTATTGTGTGCATCATGCTAAAATCACTAAAACTGTTCAAAACCAAACTTACATAGTTTGTGTGGTTAGAAAGTATATAATTTACAGGTACTGTACAGTTCACGTCAAATTTACTTAACGTAACTAAATATAATAGAACTGTTAGAAACCGATTCACAGCTGGCGACATGTAATCTAATTCAGTTACTAGATGATGCCCGCGACTTCGTCCGCGTGGTGTAAAGTTTTGTTGATTCCCACGGGAACTCCCTACCCTATCCCTGTACCAAATTTCATCAAAATCTGTTGAACAGGTGGGCCGTGAAAGCAGACTGACAGACAGACACACTTTCGCATTTATAATATTATTATGGATTATACGTTGCCTGTATTAAGTGCTCAACATCAATAACCATTCAATATTTTATCGTAGGTCATTGGCGACACAGATGCCGAGGACAACTGGCGTCAGCTAACGCTTGAGGTAGTGGTGACACTGTGCGAAACAGCGCCGGCGATGGTGCGCAAAGTCGTGCCCAACGCGATGCGAGTACTGACCCCGCTCATACTGGAGATGATGTGCGAACTGGAGGACGACCCCGAGTGGGCCGTGCAAGACAACGCGGCTGATGACGACAATGAACTGTTAGTGGCCTTGGGTTTTTTTTACACTTGCTTTTATTTTAATTTTTTTTCCTCTCTGTGCTATATCAAGCGATCAGTCTTCTGACTATGAGCAGATGTGTTGAAGGTGTTGTGACTTTTCATGACTTTTCCCATTGAAAAAAACATATAATCATCATATACTTAATATTATAAATGCGAAAGTCAGTTTGTTTGTTGGTTTGTCCTTCAATCACGCTGCAACGGAGCAACGGATCAACGTGATTTTTGGCATGGGTATAGTTGAGGACCTGGAGAGTAACATAGGCTACTTTTTATCCCGGAAAATTGAGGAGTTCCCGCGGGAATCTAAAAAAACTATTTCCACTCGGACAAAGTCGCGGGCATCAGCTAGTTTTCATATAAACTGCTTTTTAATTTTAATAATTGGAGTGGAATTGGTAAGCTGGTAACAAAAACGCGGGCTTGCCCCACACTTCACGCTCAACCATGTATCAGCAATTATAATTTACTAATTTATGCCCGCGACTTCATCCGCGTGGATAAAGTATTTTAATTCACACGGGCACTCCTTAATTTTCCGTGATAAAAAGTGGTACAAAATTTCATTTGAAAAGATGGGCCGTTAAAGCGTAGCAGACACAGTTTCGCATTTATAATTTCCTACTTTTGTATAGATTTAGCAAAATACTTTACTATTTAGGCATAGTAACTATCATACAATTAAAACTTGGCCTTTGTAGCCATGTGGCCTAGATAACCAAATAGAATATTTTATTTTATTTGGTTTATATGCCTTATCCTCGTTTTAATCTTAATTCAAAACATCTACAAAACTCGAATCATTTTAGCAGCATTTTGATTTTTTCTAAACAGTCTTATTGTTATCCAGGAAGTCGTATCAATCAATGAACCATCGCAAATTCGTAAATTGGTTGTAAGGTTATATTCATTGGCTTCATTATTTTACATAATGTGGCTTTCAATGATCTTACTAGAGCAAATTATCGAGATAATTAGCATCCTATGTTCCTTATACATTTGGATGTCAGTCCCTCGATTACATTTCTATTTTAATTGAGATAAAAATATGTTTTGAAATCTTCATTGATTTGGGATATTATAAATGGGAAAGTGTGTTTGTTTACAACAAATTATTAAGGTTAGACTGATTATTATGCCATTCATTGAGACCATAATCAATCTCATTGCATAATAATTTAAAAATAACTATTAATTGATTGATAGTTTTTAGAAATGTATGTAGGATAACCAAAAATAAAATTGAATGTATGAAATTCTGCACTTTGTCATTACATTTATCATATTATTTTGTAGAAAACTTAGACTGCATCATCACTTAGAGATTGCTAACTGCAATCTGCACTTAGAGATTGCTAACTGCAATCTCTAAGTGATGATGCAGTCTAAGTTTTCTAACCTAGAGTTTTCTAACCTAGGCTAACCTGAACTGGAATTTAAATTGAAATAACCATTATCGCCCCTCTTACAGAAACTATGTCGCAGCCGAGTCTGCTTTGGACCGCATGTGCTGTGGTCTCGGAGGAAAGACCATGTTGGGACTGATCGTCAGCCAAGTGCCAGTGATGTTAGCTTCAGAGGACTGGAAACGACGTCACGCGGCTCTGATGGCTGTCTCATCCGCTGGCGAGGGCTGCCACAAACAGATGGAACAGATGCTCGACCAAGTTGTGTCAGCCCTGCTCAACTATCTAACTGACCCTGTGAGTAATATATTTAGGTTTTTTAGGGTTCCACAGTAAAATAAGGAGCCCTTACTGCTACAAGAAAAAAAAATGCTGCACATTTAATATTTAGTCCAGTTATAAACTTGTTACACATGCATATTTAAATTAGAAAAAAAAAATGGTTATCTTCTGAACATGAAAAACGAGATCTGAAACAAGTTTTAGTTTACTGCCTCCACTCAATGTGGGTGCTATTTTACTTTTCATAAGTCGTTATAAAGAAGGCATCCATCATCCATTATGAAGATTATAGATGGAAAATTATTTTTTACTATTTAATTATTATTATTATTTTTTTCAATTTCTAAACAACTTCAACTTTTTCTTTACACATCAGATATATTGTTGGTCTTTTTTTTAGTTTTTGTTGTCCCTTGCAGCACCCAAGAGTCCGTTACGCTGCGTGCAATGCAGTAGGACAGATGTCGACCGACTTCGCGCCAGTCTTCGAGAAGAAATTCCACGACAAGGTTGTGCCAGGCTTGTTACTGGTGCTCGACGATAGCGCCAACCCACGCGTGCAGGTACCTTTTTTTTTTTTTTTTTTCTATTATTGAGTACCAATGAAGGGTGCTCAATATAATTACAATCTAGCCAAACTATTTGACTAATAAGTAATTTTAATTTAACCTAAGCTTATAATTAACTTATGTACTAAGAAATTGTCCAATGACGTATCTTAGTCTTTCTTGTTGCAAATAGACACTTTGTTCATGTGTTCTTTTAGGCAGCACTTCACTACACTATCACTAGTCACTAATACACTAACTCAAAGGGTTTTGTCCTTTTTAGTCTTCTCACTAATTGTGTAACGTCGAGCAACTGGATTGCCTCAACGTTAACGTGATGGTGAAGCCGATGATCATGGACTTCTGCAAATTTGGTGATCACTTTGTCGACGTATTCAATTTTCAGGTCCCGATGAATTACGTCATTTCTAATGTACCAAGGTGCATTCACGATGTTGCGAAGTACTTTGTTTTGAAATCTTTGTATTATTTGTATGTTGGTTTTTTTAGTGCAGCCCCACAGCTGTATGCCATAAGTCCAAATAGGCATTAGGACTTGTTTATATAATAGAATTTTATTCTGTATTGACAAACAAGATTTTCTGCCAAGTAGCCAATACATATTTTTATAATGTATTTCTAGCTGTTCTCGTTTCTTTTTAACATGCGTTTTCCACCTCAGCTTTGTATCCAGAGTCATACATACAGAGGCAGGTACCTAATTATTTCTATTTATCTATACATATAAAAAACAATTTCTATATATTTTAATAAGTTTTTAAACATTATGTAATAATAAATAACACGAGATATTTTTTTTAATCTACAAGTTAGCCTTTGCTATCTCACCTGATGGTAAGTGATGATGCAGTCTAAGATGGTAGTGGGCTAATCTGTTAGGGGTATGGAAGTTGTATTATTAAACCCATACATTAAATTCGGTTTCTACACGGCATCGTACCGGAACGCTAAATCGCGTGGCGGCACTTCTGTGTTGTTAGGATGGTAACTAGCCACGGCTGAAGCATCCCACCGGCCACCAGTCCATACCAGAGAAAACTAAAAAATAATAAATTATTTAATTAACCAAACCCAGTACCTCCCGTTACGTAACAGCGCTCTCCATTGCACCAGGGAGGTCAACCTATATAATTATTTTATTATGAGCGTATATTGATCATCAAAACCTTTTATTTTTTCATGTAAGTATTTGTATTTATTCTGTTTTTTCAGGCTCACGCCGCAGCTGCTTTGGTAAACTTCAGTGAAGACTGCCCTAAGCCAATCCTCACACAGTACTTGGGCCCTCTGATGGGAAAGCTTGAAGCTATATTGACTGCCAAATTTAAAGAGGTAACTATACTCTTAATAATATAACTTAATGGTGCATTAGAATTTTAATGATACGACGCCTCTTTGTCGTATATCCAATTTTAAATTGTGACTAAAAATTCTAGCGGAAAAGCGCACTTTGATTTTCTTTATCTTACTTACATCAAAAACTGTCTTTATCCATACCAATATTATAAATGTATTAAATTTTTCTTAATTCATTTCATTATCATTATCATTATCATTGTTAAATCTTAACAGACAAAATTGGTTTCTAGAGCTATTTTTGTACTACTTCTGATTTCTGCTGGTCTGGTTTCAAATCTACAAACTCGTGGCCTGAATTTTATCATGTTTTCAGTGCCCCAATGTTCGTTAGTGGTGAAATCAATATGGTTTTATCACTTCCATAACATTGGCAGAGCAAAAGTGGCAATTGCTCCATTTCTATCTTCTATAGATAGTCAAGGATCTCAGTTCACTTACAATAATATTTTCAAATTAAGCATCAAGTCTATCTATTAGCCAAAAATCCATATTTCCACAATGTTTTCATTTATATTTTTATCATTTTAAAAAGACTTTGTTTTCAATTACTGATTCGAAAGTTGAAACGTGTCAAGCAGTGTGATGATCGTAATTACCTTCTATTAGTTAAAAGATACCTATTGTAAAATTGTAAAAAAAAACAATCAATTCAGTCATTTACGATTAATATTGTAAACCAAGTGAGTGTTGAGGCTAGTTTGCTGTTTGAGGCTGATATTTATATTCAAATAACGTTTTACTGAGGAACAAATTTGATGTTTTACTTTGTCAAAGTTACTAGTATAATGTTATACTTTTTAATAGTTGGTGGAGAAAGGAACAAAGCTGGTACTAGAACAGATAGTTACGACAATCGCGTCGGTCGCCGACACGGTCGAGAAGGACTTTGTGGAGTACTACGACAGATTGATGCCTTGCCTCAAGTACATCATTGCCAATGCCACCACTGAAGAGTTCAAGATGCTCCGTGGCAAGACCATTGAATGTGTCAGTCTTATTGGTGAGTCTAAACCTTGATAATTCAGAGCAATGTCACATCATACTAATATTAATGCGAAAGTGAGTTGGTTTGTTGGTTTGTCCTTCAATCACGCCGCAACGGATCTACGTGATTTTTGGCGTGGGTACAGTTGAGGACCTGGAGAGTGACATTAAGGAGTTCCCACGGGAATTACAAAAACTTCATCAGCTAGTTACTGATAATTACAGGTGGTCTTGATGTTGTCCATCAGGGAATTGGTGCTGGATCTGCTTATACAGTTTGTTCATTTATCATAAATAAATAGTTTCTTACAATAAAGTAATAATAATGTTATAAACAGTAAAATATAATAAGATATAAGATTATGGCTTTTTTAACTGTTAGGTGGGGCAATTTAAAACTAGGTTGTGTTCTATTTTTATCTCACTCGATGTTTTGTTGATCTATCTTAAGTTTAGAGCCAAGACATATTTACCACTATGTACTGATTATTATTTTACCATAGACTGATGTTATTAAAACCGTAGCCTGTTGATACAGTTGTTCTCAGCTCCCAAAACAATTGTTTTTGTCTTAAGGAAAATGCATAAATTGGGTCTCAATGAAATTAAGCGGGCCTTCCTTAACTTGCGCGAACCTAGCTTCGCGTTCAGCCGCCATAAAGATTTAATAGATCTATGCCTGTATAGCACACTAAAACTAGCATGATACTAAAGGATTTGTTTGGCAGGTTTGGCTGTTGGTGAAGAGAAGTTCATGTCTGACGCGTCGGAAGTGATGGATCTGCTGCTGAAGACTCACACCGAGGGCGACCAGCTGCCCCCAGATGACCCACAGACTTCCTACCTTATTTCCGCCTGGTCCAGAATTTGTAGGATAATGGGTAAGAACGTTTTTTAATAATAGCAAAAAATTAGTTTCTATTACTTGTCTTTTTTTATAAGATAACTAGCTGATTCCCGCGACTTCGTCCGCGTGGAATGAGCTTTTCGTAAGAAATATTTTCGTTCAATCGTTTTTTCTCCGTCTTACATTGCAAATCCGACATAAAATAATATTACGGCTATAAATTAAGATGTAAGCTATCCTATCTTTCAAGTTGGATCAAATTGCACAGTGTGCAAATTTAATTTAAAATCGGTTAAGTAGTTTAGGAGTCTATCGCGGACAAACAACGTGACACGTGATTTATATATATTTAGATTAGATATACAACCATACCATTTAATTGTTATTGTTGCTAAAATATTTGCAAAATAATATTATAAAGGCTCCCAAAGTAAAAAAAAATAAACAAATATAATAATTGCAACAATTGTTGATTATAGTTGAGTTTCTGTTACTGAGTCATCTTCTTTTTCTTCTTCTTCTGGTGATCACTTTGACCGTTCCCGATCTACTGAGTCATAGAACTGTTTTCGATTCCCCAATGTTCGTTAGTGGTGAAATCAATATGGTTTTATTACTTCCATAACATTGGCAGAGTAAAAGTGGCAATTGCTCCATTTCTATCTTTTATAGATAGTCAAGGATCTCAGTTCACTTACAAACTTTTATGAAATTCATTAAACCTGCTATGTATTTTTAAGTGACAGTTGTTGGATAGAGTTCATTGACTTTCCTAATCTTACTTTAATGTACTGACTTGATTATTTTTTGCCATATAGGCAAGAAGTTCGCTCAATATCTGCCCATGGTAATGGAGCCGGTTATGCGCACGGCGGCCATGAAGCCCGAAGTGGCGCTGTTGGACAATGAAGACCTCGAAGTGATCGAGGGAGACCTCGACTGGCACTTTGTGACGCTGGGCGAGCAACAGAACTTCGGCATCAAAACTGCAGGTAATTAATCTTATGAACTTTTTGTTTATTTTGATTTGAATGTTTTTAGCTTATTAACACAAATTTAGTGTATATTGAGAAAATCCTAAAATTGTGGGTAGTTTCTATTTAATTTGTGATCATGACATACTTACGACAAAATCTAAGACAAAACTGATGTGTGCACTTCAACACATCAGTTTTGTCTTTTAATTAATAATCCTGTCTGTGTGCCATCTGCAAAGTGCTTTGTAATATGCAAAGCAAATATGCTCTGCAACTTGCTGAAACTTTGTAGTTAATCAAAGCATTGGGCTTGTCAATGATTGGACGTGGTGAACTAATAGC
Source organism: Erebia aethiops (assembly GCA_923060345.2). Lineage (NCBI taxonomy): Eukaryota > Metazoa > Arthropoda > Insecta > Lepidoptera > Nymphalidae > Erebia > Erebia aethiops. Next base: position 24,519,140 of record OV281084.1, on the reverse strand, counting down.
GTCACTCAGTGTCTCTTCGTTAATTTGCCTGGAACCCACTGACTTATGGAGTGCCTTCACAATGTTTTGTGACTCCATAAATCCTTTTTTGTGTGCCATAAAGATTTATAAATAACTAGATGATGCCCGCGACTTCGTCCGCGTGGATTAAGGTTTTTGATTCCCGCGGGAACCCTTTCATTTCCCAGGATAAAAAGTAGCCTATTGCCTTCCCCGTGATAAAAAAATTACACTGTACAAAATTTCATCAAAATCGGTTGAATAGATGAGCCGTGAAAGCGTAGCAGATAGACAGATGGACAGACAGCCAGAAACACTTTCACATTTATAATATTAGTATGGATATGGATTTGTACTAAAATACGAGTCCTTGACAGGTCTCGAAGACAAAGCCTCCGCCTGCGACATGCTCGTATGCTACGCGCGCGAACTGAAAGAAGCCTTCTCCGAATACGCTGAGGACGTGGTCAAGCTGATGGTGCCAATGCTGAAGTTCTACTTCCACGACAACGTGCGCACGGCGGCCGCGGAGTCGTTGCCCTACCTGCTGGAGTGCGCGCGCATCCGCGGCCCGCAGTACATCCAGGGCATGTGGGCGTACATCCTGCCCGAACTGCTCAAGGCCATCGACTCGGAGCCCGAGCAGGAGGTGCAGGTGGAGCTGCTCAACAGTCTCGCCAAGGTATGCTAACTGCTCGGAAACAAGTTCTATGTCTTCAATATTCGTTGTTATGTGATAGAGGGTAGGATTCCGGATATATATTGGTGCTCAAAAGTTAGCCCTTGACTGCAATCTCTGATGACTCTTATCCTGTTAGTAAGTGATGATGCAGTCTAAGATGGTAGCGGGCTAACCTGCTAGGGGTATGGCAGTTATATTAAACACATACCCCTAGTCGGTTTCCACGCAGCATCGTACCGGAACGCTAAATCGCTTGGCGGTACGTCTTTGCCGGTAGGGTGGTAGCTAACCATAGCCGAAGCCTCCCACCAGACCAGACCATAGAAAATTCGTAAATTATAATTTCCTAAATTGACCCTGCTGGGAATCGAACCCTGGACCTCCCACGTTAAGGCAACAGCGCTCAACATTGCGCCAGGAAGGCCGTCAAAAGCTGCCTCGCTTCATCACGGCTGTGTGTAATAAGCATCATATATGCATCAATTCCTAAAATTATTAGTAACTCCTCGAGTCAAGATTCAAGTTTCAAGCTACATGCGTTTATCTTTTTGAGCCAACATAGGGAAATTAAAGATATATCCTGACTATAGTGTGTGCTGACTAATACTATTCAACTTTTGTAACTAACTTTTAGTATTTTTGTTACAGTGCATTGAACTGTTAGGCACAGGATGCTTGTCTGATGAAATGATGGCGGAAGTTCTCCGCATCCTGAATAAATTACTCACTGAACACTTCGAACGCGCTACCGAGCGTCGGCAAAAGCGCGCCGACGAAGATTATGACGAGGTGAGAACTATTTTATTTTGTTTCATTATAATCTTAATGTAACATAGTGCCACCTCCTATCCATAAGTTGAAATCTTTTTTTTTTACATTCATGGAATACTAGATGATGCCAACTTTGGCCACGTGGATTTTGGGTCTTTCAAAAGCCTGTGAAAATATGAAGTCCATATCCATCTCCGGGATGCAAACTGTACCAAATTAAATCAAAATTTTGAAAAGGTAACAGGCAGACAGACACTTTCGCAATTAAAATATAAGGTCTCGACGAAGCCTGCAACTTCTTGTATATTTATTTTGCAAAATACCTGGATTTAAATTGCATGTTTGATTTTCTGGGACAACTGTACTGTAGTACCATAAAGTGATATTGGCTCAACATAATATTATGTTATTTGAGGCATTGAAGTGTTTCAAAAGTGTGTTGCCAGCATTAATCTATCTTTCTATCCAATACAGGTAGTGGAAGAACAACTAGCCGACGAAGACAATGAAGACGTGTACGGCCTGTCCCGTGTAGCGGACGTGCTGCACGCGCTTATGACCGCCTACCATGAAAGCTTCTTCCCGCACCTGGACTCTCTGCTGCCCCATCTCGTACAACTGCTCGCGCCCGGACGACCCTACGCCGACCGACAGTGGGCCATCTGCATCTTTGATGACGTCATAGAGTTTGGTGGTGAGTGTTTATTATTGTAAGGCGACCTCCGCATACCACGAAAGCTTCTTCCTGCACCTGGACTCTCTACTGCCTCATCTCGTACAACTGCTCGCGCCCGGACGACCCTACGCCGACCGACAGTGGGCCATCTGCATCTTTGATGACGTCATAGAGTTTGGTGGTGAGTGTTTGTTATTGTAAGGCGACCTCCGCATACTACGAAAGCTTCCCGCACCTCGACTCTCTACTGCCCGATCTCGTACAACTGCTCGCGCCCGGACGTCCCTGCGCCGACCGACAGTAAGCCATCTGTATATTTGATGTTTTTTAACAATTATTACTTCGAAAATACTATCCATGAGAGATGCCGATGTGTTAGGTGATTCAAATGGTCTCAATTCTCTTTGGTTTAAATTAACTGAATAATCAAAGTAAATTTTTCTGATAACACTGAAAAATTTAAATTGTCAGTAATAATTGTGATAACACACACAAATCAATGTTACAGTGGACCCAGTGACCCCTCATTGTATTAAAAAAATAAACATATTACGTACGCAATTTATTTATGCTTCTCAACTGATTGGCGAATGTTATTTTGAATTAAAAAAAATTAAAAACTAGATGCAAATAATTAACTGCTTAATTTTGGCCCTCTGCAGGCCCAGCATGTGTGAAATACCAAGACATATTCCTGGAGCCGATGCTGAACGGGCTCCGCGAGCCCGAGCCGGAGGTGCGGCAAGCGGCGGCCTACGGCTGCGGCGTGCTGGCGCAGTTCGGCGGGGCGCAGTTCGCGGGCGTGTGCGCGCGCGCCGTGCCGCTGCTCGCCGACATCGTCGCCGAGCCGGACGCGCGCTCCGTGGAGAAGCTCAACGCGACAGAGAACGCCATCTCGGCCGTCAGCAAGATCATCAAATACAACCACTCGCAAATCAACAGGGACGAAATCATAAGGCATTGGTGAGAATCTCTCTGTTATGTTTATATGTAATAAGTATAAATGTCACCGTAAAATTGTAAAAACCGTTAGATTATACTCTAACTAGCGAGATTGTACACTGTCAGAAGATTACAGTTTAACACTTTAGTTTTTGGTAGATTGTAATCTGTTAGGTATATTAACCTGATAAAACCTAAGTGCTCGGCCTGCTTATGTCTAACCCTAACCTAACCTACAAGAAAGAGAAGAAAACGTAAATACAATATTTCAAAAATTGACACTCAGAACATTGAACAGTTCACAATATTTCGACAGTTTACAATCTATCGAGATAAAAAGCATTAGATTACAATTTTACGGTGACATTAAATAATGCAGTCAGTGAAAAATAAATGTAATTATTAATCCACTTGAATTAACTTTCCTAAGAAGAGGTAAACAAATGATGTAACCTGTATATATGACACTATGCAATATGCGACTGTGTTTTGTGCCATGAATAAATGCAAGGGTGTTCCAACCTAGACAATCTCATCATTGCTTTTTATGGGCGTCACCGTCAAGCGCAAGCCTTTACTGCAATTAAAAAGTATAGGGTACATAATCATGCCGATGCCGTTTCACTATTAATAAGCGTCCTATGGAATATGGATGCGGTCGGCTTATCACTATTTTCGCGTCTGAAGTTGTTCGTTGTGATTGAGATTGTTTTCACCCATGTACTCTTCTTTGATATAAAGCTTTTATGGAATGGCTCAAGTTGATTCCGTGACGCTTGATATGCGGAAACCTTAAATCCATACTATATAATATTATAAAAGCGAAAGTGTGTTTAACTGCTGCGCTTTTCTGGTCCACCTGTTCAACCGATTTTGATGAAATTTGGTACAGGGATATATCCCGGGGAAGAACATAGGCTTTCACTTTTTATCCCGGAGTTCCCGCTGGAATCAAAAAACTTAATCCACGCAGACGAAGTCGCGGGCATCATCTAATAAGTACATAAATTGGTATCACAAGGTTGACATGGCTACCCGTGGTGGAAGACACAGACGAAGCGCCTCACGTATACTCCCTGCTGTGCGAGCTGGTGGCGAGCGGGCACGCGGCGCTCGCGACGCCGGACGCTCCGCAGCGAGTGATCGCGGCGCTGGCGGAGGCGTTCTTGCGCGACGCCGTGCCTGACGACAACCCCGTCTTCGCGCAGATGGTGGCTCTGGTGCGCCAGATTCAGGTTTGTACCGACATGTACACTCCGACAAACTTATCTTTGCATTTATTTTAATCCACTTAAAGTTATAGGCCTATTACACTGCACTTTTACACTTGATTCAGTGTAGTGTAATAAGATTTAGGGATTAAGGTTCCCTAATTTGGCCCTTAATGCTGTGTAATAAGCGACGCTTAGAACTAGCGGCCACGCCCACAGGGCGCTGTGAAAAGTGTAGGGTAATAGGCCTATTAGACCTTGATTGCGATCTCACCTGATGGTAAAGATGGTAGCGGACTAACCTGTCAGGGGTATGGCAGTTATATTAAACCCAACCAAAACGAGACCCCTAAGCGCTACTCACTACTGACGGCACTGCGACGAACGCTTGGGGTCTCGTCGATGCGCATGTTTGTGTGAGTGATCTGTTTCAAACGTTTCTAGGTAGTTTCCATACTGGTTGTATCTGTTTACTGTGCATGTACACTCTGACAAACTTATCTTGGCATATTTTGAAGTGAAAACTTCTTTAGGCGCGTTGAGCACTTTTTGGTAGGTGGTAAAAATGTGGAAACGCGAGACCGACACCGTTCTTCTTAAGACAAAAGGTCTTAAGTATAAATAATATAGTACATTCCTAATTAAACTTTAATGCTTTAGTCTTAAGGTTTATATTTTAATTATTTTAAAAGTGCTGTGTTGTTATTTTATATAATCGTTTTCACTTCTATCGGCAGTTCCTATGACTGCCAATTTTTTTTTATACACTACAAGTTAGACCTTGATTGCGATCTCACCTGATGGTAAATGATGATGCAATCCAAGACGGTGGCGGGCTAACCTTTAGGAGTATGGCAGTTATATTAAACCCATATCCCTAGTCGGTTTCTACGCGGCATCGTACCGGAACGGTAAATCATTTGGCGGTACGCCTTTGCCGGTAGGGTGGTAACTAGCCACGGCCGAAGCCGTATAAATACGTATAAATGTATAATACGTAAAAACGCCAGACATATAAATTCTCAAATTTACCCTGCCGGTAATCGAACCTGGGACCTCCCACATTAAGACAACAGCGCTCAACACTGCGCCAGGGAGGTCGTCTTATTTGTACCGACACACACTATTCTTTGCGTGTGGCAAAACTCGGAACTAACTCAGAATCTCTTCTGTGTTGATTCTAAGATGTTGATATATTTTAAATAGTGGCTCCACCGCCACATGCACAGATAAGTTTGCCAAGCTATATTGCGGAAGACATGGACGAAGCGCCTTAAATAATATAATTCTTCCCATCTGAGTTAAGGTTTGCTTAACCCTGTGTACCGCAAATCAGATAAAACATTAAAATGGATGAACTGATTAGTATAGGAATATTATGTTCTACCAGGCAAGTGTGATTATTAACAAGCATGTATTTTTTTTATTACAGAGCAACACAGAACTGTTCAACTCATGCGTAATACAGCTAAGCAGCGAACACAAGGAAGCGCTGAAAGTGGCGCTCTCCACCTAGTGCCAGCTCCGACATTCGCCGCTTGTATTTATTCACCCCTCGCCCCTCGCCCGTCGCTCCATCCCAGAGTCCCGCACCGCCTGCGCCGTTTCCAGTCACGCTCCTATAACGAGCACACATCTTGTGACTAGACTTTCATAGATCATTAAACTATGCTGCATATATATTACTGTAATGTAATGGACTTTTATGACAAAATATATAACAAATAGACTTTTCTATTATCGCGTTGTGTGGTCCCTAGGTAAAATCGAACTTAGTTCGCTAAAATGACTGGTGTAAAAAATATAACCTACATTGTTAATAATATGAAATATTACCCCCCCCGTACCATTCTATAAAATTGTTTTCTCTTCGATCTCAAGAAGTATCAGATCAGTTGAGCTAAAATTGCTGTGATATATTTTATACTAATTTTGATGATCAGCCATAATATAAATGTCACCTTGAACTTGACCATGATGTCGATTTCTAAGCTTTTATGTTTTTTCTAATGTCAATATGTTAAAATAAGAATATGCAATGTGGATGGTCCAATTTTATTGTTGTTGCCGTTTTTTGAGAAAATACTATATTAATAGAATATCAAGAAATAAGATATTTTAAAGTTAACAGAGAAATAACACTGTACAATGTACATTTCATGCTACAGTGACCACGTCAAATACGGTTAAGCATTAATTTTTAAGGTTCTTCATTAAATTATTGATTATAATTTTATTTAAATAAAAATTGGACTGTCACATTCCGTTAATTTGTTTCGGCTGCGTTGGGATCTTGGTATTTGTTTCTCGCAAAGGACGAGACCTGTCTGTTTTTAAGGAATAATTTTAAAATATATAAACATATACATTTCTTTGTTTATTGAAAATTAAAGTTATTGGCATTGAATTATGATTTTTTTGGGGATTTCCTCATTCCGCAATCGCTCAATCGCAGGGGGAGTGGTAGTGAACAATAATATTATACCGGCGCATAATAATCCGTCACCTCCATGGCAAACTTACGAATCTGCAGTTTTGGTGAAATCAATATTTCCATGAAGAACCGTACCAAATGTGGTGCTGCGCATGTGCGCACCGTGGTAAGTTGCGCATTTCTGTCACTGTTTGAATGAGGGCTACCCATGGATGTAATAAGTACTTACGTACAAACAGGATTGCGCACTAAGACGCTAAAATCGAGCTCGTGCGAAATAGCGCTAAACAGGACTGCGTCCTCTTCTTTTAGAGTGACAACACGTTTTAGTGTTGTAAGACATTTGACGGTATAGGCGAGTTGGAGAGGATGAATTTTTTGTGACAACTGACTAAGAAAGTTTTCAGGAATTTGTATTGATCTGTATATATATCCCATAACAAGCGGGCAATATTATAGGTAAAAACTCGATTTTACATAAAAATAAAAGGCAGAAGAAAAGTTTGTAGATGTTAATTTTATCTCTATTTTCCGGTCTACTTGAAAAATTGATGGTACTGCATTTGTTTTTAATTTCTTTTTGAGTGAATATGACTCTGTAGCAAAATCTTCTGCCTTGAAATGTAATCCGCAAACTACCGAATATTTGGTAACATATCCAGGAACAGCATTTTTGCTTAATCTCTTCATTTTTGGGAACTCTATAGAAAAACATAAATAACACTTCCATTAAACAAACAAATTATGGTTACCTTACTGCCTAACAATAGCCGTACAATAATTTAATACTTACTTATAAATCTAAGAGATAGAAGTTATTTTTGCAGGGAATTAAATGTTAAGTGCACAATCTTGTTATTTTATAAAATCTTTGGGGCTACCGTTTTCATGCTCACTAGTTGGCGCCACTGGCGGACGTCACGGCTCACGCCTTGCAGTGCATCGGTACGGCGATTGTGTAAACGCAGCAAGAATACCATATATTCAGGCAATCACAATGATTGATGCTGTGTGCCGGGGTGGAGTAAATAATGAATAAAATAAATTTAGAAAAAAGGGAGTAATGAAATTAAAAAAATGCAAAAATGTAAAAGGTAAAAACGTTTATTTGCGGAACTCTAAAATGGTGGCACAGAGTACCGCGGCTTTGCTCTTCGAATAGGCACACAAATTTGTAGTGGGTCGTGGGTTACTCAGATCCTGCCTTGACCTAGGTGGTAGTGTAAAAGTACTGCCCTGGTTAGGTGGCCAAGGTGTTAATGGCCTCGGAGACGCTGGGGGAAAGGCGGCTGGCACGCAGACCCGCTGACGAAGTGACGCCGATGCTAACGCGCACGGGACGTCGACCGTCGCGATCTGGTGACTGTGCCGAGATGGTGGTGGTGGTAGCTACCGTGCAGTGGCGAAAGCTAAGCCAACTCTTGTCTGGGCGTAACTTCGTCAGCGGGTCTGCGTGCCAGCCGCCTTTCCCCCAGCGTCTCCGAGGCCATTAACACCTTGGCCACCTAACCAGGGGAGTACTTTTACACTACCACCTAGGTCAAGGCAGGATCTGAGTAACCCACGACCCACTACAAAGTGTGCCTATTCGAAGAGCAAAGCCGCGGTACTCTGTGCCACCATTTTAGAGTTCCGCAAATAAACGTTTTTACCTTTTACATTTTTGCATTTTTTTAATTTCATTACTCCCTTTTTTCTAAATTTATTTTATTCATTATTTACTCCACCCCGGCACACTGATTTTTTTTTTTTTAACTAACGAGCATGCTTTGTTTAAAAAAAAAAAAAAAAAAAAAAGGCCTAAAAGGTATATATATGACGGCGCAAATGGAGTGAAACATGATTACATGACATTCGTAATAACATAGACAATTAAAAGACGTCGGACAAGAGTGATGTTTTTTTAAAAAAGGTTGTCACTCTGACGGAGCGTCGCATTAGCTGTAGCGTGGCGGGAAAACCAACATTTTGCCGCCGGCGCACCGCTTTCACGACGAATCGTTTTTATCTGGCGCAATTCAAATTCTTTATTAAATTGTAATAATAATAATAGTAATTTTATAACTCGTGGTTTAATTTAATAGTTTGGGTTTAGTGGATTGAATAATTAACAATGGATACCGACGAGAGCCATCCTGTGCCTATATCAGGCGTGGGATCGAACGAACGCCATGAGGAAGAGACACGACCCTCGAACAAGGACTCTGCGACAGGATTAATATCGAATTTGGAGGCGCTGTTATCTCGAATGTTAGCGATGTCGCAACCCATATCTACCGTGAGTACTATTACACCAAAACTCATACAATTTGATCCAGATGATACAGAGGCTGACATTGAAGGTTGGTGTGACGTCACAGAAATTATAGTGCAGAAAAAATGCCTTGAAGGTGTTGACTTACTGATGGCACTTACTAAAGCACTTAAGGGTCGTGCCTCTACTATTCTTACCAAATTAAATCTTAAAGAATTAACCTGGAGTACCGTTAAACAGGCATTATTAGCTAGATTTTCTAAACCCAAATTAATTCAAGATTACTTTGATGACATCCTAAAGTTTCAAATTGGAGCTAAAGAAACCGCGTCAGAATCTGCAATGAGACTGTGGAACTTGATCGAGCGCATACCAAATACTGACTTATCTGAAGAAGTGATCACCGGATTCGTCGTGTCGGTGCTATGTCAAAAGGATAGTTTGATACGTAGAGAGTTGACTGCTCATGTGATTACAACTCGCGCTCAATTATTTCGCATTCTTAGTAGCATCTCACTTAAACGTCGGATAGACATTTCTGATGGAATTCAAGAACCTGATTCGAAGCGACCCCGAACAACGGACACTAGGTTTTCAGGAAAATGTCATTGGTGTGGCGTAGCAGGGCATCGACAGATCGACTGCAGAAAAAGAAAAGAAGATTCTGGTTCATCGAAGCCACAATACCATTCAAGTTCTGCACGCAACCAAGTCAAGGCATCTGTAACCTGCTATACTTGTGGGAAAGCTGACCACTTGTCCACATCTTGTCCAGAAAAGAAAAACGGTGGTGGAAATTTGAACAAGGATGTCCACCTCTGCGACCATCGCGTCTCGAGATCCTCCTTAGAGACATCATCCGGTGAGCAGTTTCCTTTTCTATTCGATAGCGGATCGTCTTGCTCACTACTAACTGAAAGCCTTTGCAAAAAGTTTCCGGGTACTGTACGCAATAATCTTGTTTATCTTAAGGGTATAGGTGGTAATGATATAAAGTGCTCTACTCAAATTTTAAGCACAGTAAAAATCGGTGAAGCTTTAGTTGATATAACTTTTCACATCGTTCCTGATTCTATCATTTCTGTCCCGCTAATTATAGGTAGAGATATTTTGGATAAAGGTTTTTGCGTGACAATCGATGACGATAAACTCGTATTTAGCTGTAAAAAGCAGGCTAACTATTGCGAAACTATAGCGAGTGTACCCGATTTTTCGCGGATTGACACTGACCTAGTAGGTGAAGATAAAGAAACACTTCTAAAAATTTTAGGCAAGTATTCTGATTATTTCATAGACGGTGTACCTATTAGGCGCGTTAATACAGGGGAATTAAAGATTCAATTAATAGATCCTCATAAAATAGTGCATAGGTCGCCCTATAGATTAGCACCAGTAGAGAAAAAGATAGTTCGCGAAAAGGTGCAAGAACTTTTAGAAGCAGGAATAGTTCGTGAGAGCTCTTCACCCTTTGCTAGCCCGATACTTTTAGTAAAAAAAAAAGATAATACGGACAGAATGTGCGTAGACTATCGAGAACTTAATTCGAATACTCGACCAGAACACTATCCGTTGCCTCGCATTGAGGAACAAATAGATCAGCTTAGTGGTGCTAACTTTTTCTCATCTTTAGATATGGCTAGTGGATTTCACCAGATCCCGATTAACCCAGACTCAATTGAGATGACAGCATTTGTAACTCCGGAAGGGCAGTATGAGTATCTTGCTATGCCCTTCGGTTTGCGCAACGCTCCTTCCGTTTACCAGCGATGCATCACAAAGGCGCTACAGGACCTAAATTACAAACCTTTAATCTACATGGACGATGTTCTGTGCTATTCTTCTGACATTTCACAAGGTCTACAACGTTTAGATGAAGCACTTAATGCTCTTACCATAGCTGGATTTTCATTTAACCCACGAAAATGTAAATTTATGAAACTAAAAATAGATTATCTAGGCTATTCACTACAATCAGGAGAAGTAAGACCGAATTCTCGTAAAATTCAGGCATTAGTTGACGCACCCTCCCCAAAAACAGGCACGCAGGTTCGCCAATTTATTGGACTTGCTTCCTACTTCAGGAAGTTCATACCCGGATTTACGAATATTGTTGGGCCTTTATATCCGTTAACTAAATTAAAAGGACCAATTAAATGGACTGAAAAGCATGAAGATATCCGTAAAAGGATAATTGCGATACTGACTTCAGAACCAGTCCTAACTATCTTTGACCCAGAATTGCCCATCGAGTTACACACCGACGCAAGTGCCGAGGGATACGGGGCAATCTTGATTCAAAAGAAAAATAACTTACCTCACGTTGTAGAGTATTTTAGCAGGCGCACATCTGAGGTAGAATCTCGTTACCATTCGTATGAACTGGAGACGTTGGCTGTCGTACGAGCGGTAGAACATTTCCGACATTATTTGTACGGCCGACGTTTCACAGTTTATACAGATTGCAATTCACTTAAGGCCTCAAAATCTAAAGTAGACCTTACCCCGCGTGTCCATCGTTGGTGGGCTTTTCTACAGGCCTATGATTTTGAAATTATATATCGCGAAGGTCGCGGAATGGAGCATGCTGATTATTTCTCCCGTAATTTTCAGCCTAACGTAGGCGCTTCCTCGTGCGAGATTCCTACTACAAAGCATGTTCAGTTTGTCGAGTTACATCACGATTGGCTCTCTGTTGAACAAAAACGGGATAGTGAAATCCAAGACTTAATAACTAAGCACAATAACAATGACTTTCCAGACTCAGTAGCGCACACTTACGATGTTAGGGACGGTATTTTATATAGAAAAGTCGGACGCAATAAAACTATTTCTTGGCTACCGGTCGTTCCCCGATCGTTGATTTGGACACTCATCAGTCACGTCCATACTGAAATACAACACCTCGGTACTGACAAAACATTAGACAAGCTTTATGAACAATATTGGTTTCCCCAAATGTCCAAATGCGTGCGAAAATTCATTGATTCTTGTATAGTTTGTAAATCATCTAAAGGACCATCGGGAGCTCAACCGATTCAATTACACTCGATTCCAAAAGTATCAGTGCCGTGGCACACAATCCATATAGATTTTACAGGGAAATTGAGTGGTAAGAGCGATCGTAAGGAATATTGTTCGGTAATCATAGATGCGTTCACGAAATATGTCTTGCTAGAACATACACTATCACTTGATGCTACAACTGCAGTAAAAGCTATAGAGAAAGCTGTTTGTCTTTTTGGTGCACCTAAGCGCGTTATTGCTGACCAGGGCCGATGCTATATTAGTACCGAATTCAAGAACTTCTGTAGTGATCATAAAATTGATCTACATCTCATAGCAACTGGTTCAAGTAGGGCGAACGGACAGGTTGAGCGGGTTATGCGTACATTAAAAAGCTTGCTCACAATAGTTGAAAATGACCGCAATAAAACATGGCGTGATGAGTTGGGCAACATACAATTAGCACTTAACAGTACGAAATCCACGGTTACAAATTATACTCCAACGGAACTGATGTTCGGTATCCGTGCACAATCTTTAGGTATGTCCAAAATTTCACCAACACATACTTACGAGCAGAATAATCGGTTAGATTTAGATTCCATAAGAGAAAGTGCCTCAGATAATATTAAAAAATCAGCAGCAGCAGATACTCAAAGGTTTAACCGTGGGCGCGCTACTATCAAACCATTTTCTAAGGGTGATTTCGTTTTCATTAAAAATAGTGAACGGAACCAGACCAAGTTAGACCGAAAATTTAGAGGACCATTTATTATAACTTCAATATTAGAAAATGATCGCTACGAACTGAAAAACCTCAATGGTTCGCATCGCGTTTACAAATATGCACACGAGAATTTGCGTTCAGTACCTCAGGGACTTACCGGCTTACTCGAAATTACCGCTAGTCTGTTGAATGAAGAGGAGGCCGAGACGGCGCCGGAGGATGTGATGCATGGCCAAAATAATTCGGGCGGTGATCTAAGTACCAAAGATAACATATTGCGTGTAGAATCAGATACCACCTCAGCTAATTCTGAAACCTTTACCGCTGGGTCAGATAAATTCTGCGTTTACTCTGACCTCGACACATTAGATGTACAATATGAAGTTGAAGTTTATACTGAGCAAGATTGTCCGTAAATAATTGGTATTTGGTATGTGTCATGCTTATAATTTACAGTAAAGTACAATATGTAGCGTTGAATATGTTAGAGTTGATAAGAAGGACAGTGTCGTCCGAGCCAGCCCCGTGTGGGTGGTTGAAGGGACACACTCGTCAGGTCCAGGTTTTGAATTCTGTCGTACAACTGGTCGAAGGGACAGTGCCGTCCGGTCCACGCCGCTTTTACGGCTGGTCGAAGGGACACACTCGTCCGGTCCATGTTTGTAATTATCTGTCCTACAGATGGTCGAAGGGACAGTGCCGTCCGGTCCACGCCGCTTTTACGGCTGGTCGAAGGGACACACTCGTCCGGTCCATGTCTGTAATTCTGTGTCGTACAAATGGTCGAAGGGACAGTGCCGTCCGGTCCACGCCGCTTTTACGGCTGGTCGAAGGGACACACTCGTCCGGTCCATGCCTGTAATTCTGTGTCCTACAAATGGTCGAAGGGACAGTGCCGTCCGGTCCACGCCGCTTTTACGGCTGGTCGAAGGGACACACTCGTCCGGTCCAAGTCTGTAATTCTGTGTCCTACAAATGGTCGAAGGGACATACTCGTCCGGTCCAAGTCGAGTGAAATTACCTATTACCCGCTAGAGAGCAGCCTCTTTGTCAGGTTGGACGAGCAGATAATTGGAGACTGAGACTTTCGTAATCTTTTGTTTTAGGACAACATTAAGGAGCGCCCGAGGACGGTCGAATGTCAGTCCGGCCGTGACGGCGCAAATGGAGTGAAACATGATTACATGACATTCGTAATAACATAGACAATTAAAAGACGTCGGACAAGAGTGATGTTTTTTTAAAAAAGGTTGTCACTCTGACGGAGCGTCGCATTAGCTGTAGCGTGGCGGGAAAACCAACATTTTGCCGCCGGCGCACCGCTTTCACGACGAATCGTTTTTATCTGGCGCAATTCAAATTCTTTATTAAATTGTAATAATAATTATAGTAATTTTATAACTCGTGGTTTAATTTAATAGTTTGGGTTTAGTGGATTGAATAATTAACAATGGATACCGACGAGAGCCATCCTGTGCCTATATATATAAAAATAATTAATAAAAATATCGTATTGTGTAACGTTTCGTTACAGCTGAAGTTACGCAATCGCACTGGTATATAGTGTATTATCTATGATCGCACTGCTGCGGAACATATTCCTCATATTTGACACTGTTATTCTTGACTTCTGTCACTAGTGATCTGGGCCTTCTTTTTCTGGTCGGTGATCTGGGCTGTCAGCTGTCAGTTTATCTAAGCCGTGTTTTGTTGTCATGGTAATTCAACACATTTTACTACAATTTTGAAATTTTCTCTAATTTATCTTTATAATAATTATTACTTTATTTTTGAATACGTTCATAACTAATTTGAATGTACTTATCGAATGAAGATAGACTGAAACATTACGTGTTGTGAGGTTATGACTTATGGCATAACAGCTATTTCAATCGGCTCAGTGAGTAATTCAAGCGGATAAAAATAAGAAAACATTGAAAAGATTTGTCTTACTCGAGAAAAAACGGCGTAAAACTCTCAGGCGATGTTATAATGTCCCGCAAGAGATCTCGGCCCAGACAAGAAGAGGAAATGAGTTCGAACTTGGAGTCGGGCGGTGGTGAAGGACCGAACGGCAGCGATACGAGTTTCGAGAGCACTAGTCGCACGTCTATTATAGAATCTGGACCGGTGAGTTCAATTTTCTACTAGTATAATATTGCATATTAAGTATGAGTTTGTAAATTTGTTTGTGCATGCCCATCATACTTATAAAACACTGAACCGATTGAGAGTTCACGCAATTCGATAGCATACGGTCAAACCTGAATGCTGCCCTAATTTTTACCAAAATTAGTCAGCTAAAACTACAGCTTACCTAAGCAGGTAAAAATTTTTAATTAGGTCTACATTTTCTATTGGTTCTATTAGTTGACATGAAAGTTACTATTGGTTAAGTAGTAGGTATAGCAGCCTTAAATTTTTATTATATGATAATTATTACTGGATGGTACCTAGAACTTGTCTCTGCTGTGTGAATTAAGGTTTTTTGATTCCCGTTTAATTTAACTCTTTAATTTTCCGGGATAGAATGCAGCCTGTGTGTTAATTCAGGATATAAACTACCTATCTCCATTCCAAATTTCAGTTATTAACTAAGAGCTCACCTAGTGCTCAAGATTTTACAAACACATTGCAGAAATTCACAAAAGAGTTAAAACTACTAATAAGTTCAGCATTACAAACCAGTGGTAGATTCACTGGACGATTCAAAGGCACTTTATAAGTTTATTTCAATTAAAAATATATATATATATACCTATATATAATATTAATTTTAAAAAGTCCTAGGTTTTGTAGTACTAACTAGATGTATTCATGTTAAATAAAACCTGATGTATGATCTTACTATTATAAGACATATTTTAATATAACACACTAGCACTCTCCAATCAGCAATAATTATTTCTTTATGGTTTCTTAAAGTTCTGGCTTTATTTTGTGAGACTACATTTTTTCTTAATAGTTATTGTATTTTCATTAACTTTGTGCTTCCTTAACCTTGTAAAAGGTTAAGATGCTTTTAATTGAATTCTAGTTGACACTATATAAGTACATAGTAGTCAATTCCAAGGTTACATCTAGTAGGTGCTGACTATTATAATGGCATTAGTGTGAGCCCTTGCTCTAGTTTATTGTTCCAATTCTTACATTATGAGATTTGTATGCCAACCAGTCAATCCTGTTAAAGTCATTAAGTTTATGTGTATATTTTATTTCATTCAATTAAGAGCAAACAAGTTAGTCATCTTGTTGTTGAAGAATTTCTGCTACCCTTTGGTATAATGGCAAAGGAAAACATTAACATTGTGAGGAAACTATCATGAAGAATTATCTTGAAGGTGTTTGAAGTCTGCACTCCACCCTTTTAATGCTGAGCAGAGTCCTGCACTCAGTAGTGGGCCAGTAGTGATTTGTTGATCATGTGATAATGAACATTTGCAGGACTTGAGCATTTAGTGCCAGGTTTAAAGAAATTTACTTATCTTGACGTTTACTTGATACATGCTTGCTCATCTTTGTGATATTTTTGTTATATTTTTTCAAAAATATTAAGAACTATTTGATTTTCCTAGATAAAAGTAACCTATATCCATACTTGGGGTGCCTTTCTACCAGAGATGTGCTAAACTATGGGTTTGATACACATCCCTATGCCGTAGCTTAGCAACATAACAGATCTCTGGTGGAAAGGCACCCTTAGGAGGTAGCATGAAAGCTTTTGGTTTTAGGAAACATTTAAGGAATAAGTGAAAAGATCTTTTCATAGCAACAGACAGAATGAAGATGAACTGCCTCATTAGTCTTCTGGTTAGAATATTCGACTGCGGCCGACAAGGTCCTGGGCCCGGGTCGGGCCATAATTAAGTATTGAGTTTTTCTGACTAGAAATTCTCAGTATTAGCCCAGAGTTGGCAGTTGGCTGAATTTCCGTGCCTCGGAGAGCACGTTAAGCCGTCGATCCCGGTTATTATCACTAACACGATAATAGTCGTCAAAGCCTGCCGACCCGCATTGGAGCAGCGTGGTATGTCTAAGCTCTAATTCCTGCTCTCCTATGAGAGTGGAGGCCTGTGCCCAGCAGTGGGACGTTAATAGGCTGTAGTGGTAGACAGAATGAAGAGGGACTTTCGCATTTATAATACTAATTAAGTAGCATGGGCTATATAAGATGTAAATAATCTTCTTCTTCTATATATATAAAAATGAAACCCGTTTTCCTTGGTCACGGCATCACGCGTGAATGGCTGGACCGATTTCACTAATTCTTTTTTTGTTGTATTTGTTACTATTAGGAGAAGGTTCTTACGGAAAAAAATATTAAGAAAATCTCTCAGAAATATTGAAAAATATACATTTAATTTTGCATACTAAGGCGGTACGAAGTTCGTCGGGTCAGCTAGTATTATATGAAATCAATCTGTTTATGTGGTCGATAGTAAAAGCGCCAGCCAAACGCGCAGCGCGGGCGATGCGCCAAGTATTTAGTATGTGGCGTGATCACTGACCATGTCACGGATTGCCTACTTGTCTACGTGGTCGTGCTTTTGTGGTCGCCATTACACTCTCGTCAGCCAGGAAGTCCCAATCTACACATTTTTATTGTTTACCTTCACGTGTATTACAGGAAGTCGTACCTATTTAATTAGCAAATGCAATCACACACACACACACATACACAAACACATTCAGATGTGCAATACACGACGAAGGGTGTAATTGCTCTGGCCTCGTACTGATTAAATTCGATAACGGCTTAACTACCTGTGAGAACTGCGATGTAAAGATTAAGACTGTACCTTAATGCTTCACAAGCTATCAGGCTCTACTAGCCTGATAGCTTGTGAAGATTAAAACGTACCTACATATTATTAAATACCATAAGTACGTTATGATGCTCGGTTTTTATTCCCGCGGTTGTTAAATTTTTCGGGATAAAAAGTAGCCTAGGTAGTCCGGGATGCAGCCTGCCTGTCTCTGTACCTGTCTGTATTGGCTGAAAAGATGGGCCGTGAAAGCGCTTAGCAGACAGACAGGAACACTTTCGCATTTATTACATTAGTAATCAGTATGGAAGAGTGAATTATAAAGTAAATTAAGGCATTGTCGCACATGCCATCTAAACAGCAACGCTACATCAAAAGCTTGGGTAGGTAACTGAACAGAACATACTCACACATGTATAAAAAACGCGCTCACAACGCTTGCTATCGCATCTCGCTTTTAGATCACGCGAGTTTTTCCATTGCTAATTTTAAATATTAAATAATGACGGCCCTATGCTTGCACCTACAGCTACCTAAATAATTGAAGATTCGTGGGTGTTGACATAAAAATATAATTTCAGCTCAATCTCTCTGAGCTCTGACCAGCAAAATCAATAATACTAATTTTCTAAATTTATGCGCAAGTGTGTTTGTTTGTTTGTTTGTTTGTTGGTTTGTCCTTCAAGCATGCCGCAACGCAGCAACGGATCGACGCGATTTTTGTCGTAGGTGTAGTTGAGGACCTGGAGAGTGATATAGGCTACTTTTTGTCTCGGAAAATGAAGGAGTTCCCGCGGGAATAAAAAATACTTAAACCAGGCGGTCGATGTCGCGGGCATGTCAGCGGGCTAGTTTGGCATAAAAATGTGCTGTTCATTTTCATTAGGTCCTTAGGTATTGTGCTCCATTATTTTAGTATACTTAGGAGGTACACTACTAAACGTACTAAAAAAATATCTAATTTATTATCATTACACGCAGACGAAATCATCTAGTTAGTCTAGGAAATAATGATTGCTTACAAATGAAATTTGAAATAGCTATCGCAATCGCCTGTATCAGTTATTTAAACCATAAACAAGGAAATGTATTCAGCAGTAGGTATCAGTTATTACGGTTACAGGTGCAGGAAAAGCACCGATAACAATGTGATTCTATTGTTTCCAGTAATCTCAAGTTACTTAACGGGCACTATAAAGTAGCTGGTGTAACCACCGAGTAACTACAAAACATTTTTTCTGTCCAGTTGATGTTTTGAGTGATCTTTCATTGCTTCAAACGCAGATCACTCGCGTGAATTAGAAAAACGTTAGAGGTGCGTAGGTACTAGGTACCCGAGCATTCGAGATAGATGTTGCCCTTTAATAATGTCACTTGTCTCTTGTCACTACACAGCTATCAGTGCTTTCTATGCCAAGTCTAATGTTGGAGAAACTTGACCTCAAAATTAATACGTAATAGGACAGCCATTACAAAGAGACTAGTTTTTGCCGGCAGCTTCGCTGACATTAAATTTGATTTTCATAAAAATTGCAAACCGATATTTAACCCCCTTAGAATTTACAACGTAAGAAGGTTAGAGTACTCTAGGAAGGTAACTCATATAAATTATACTCTATTGCTTACCTAAAGACAAAAAAGCAATTGTTTTCCGGATGGGTAAAAAAGATATGATGCGATAATTTAAAAAAAAAATAACCGCCTTCAAAAACTAAAAAGCAAAAAATAATTGGATATATTTACATATTATTATTTCTACCCACTATGTAGAAGTCGGGCGAGCCTTGCGTCAACTTTGCTTATCCTTGTTATACCTACCCGCCCGACTTCAACATAGTGGGTAGCAATAATAATATGTAAATTATATATCCAATTATTTTTTGCTTTTTAGTTTTTGAAGGCGGTTATTTTTTTTATTTAAAAATAATTTTATTCTTTGCTTTTTAGTTCTATATAAAATATAAAATATATTAAAAAAAAAAAAGAAAAATAGGTTCTCGAAAGGTAGACAGACCTGTACCTAATAACTATCTGGGTTCGTGTCCTTATAAAATTTAAGTTCCTTTGATTTCCCCAGGATTCCATCATCAGACCTAATGACCATGGGACCACCTGGAAAGTATACCCTTTCAAAAAAAAAAAAGAATTTTCCAAATCGGTCCAGGCGTCTTCGAGTAATCGGGGAACATCTGTCTTCGAAGATCTCGGGGAACATCTGTCTTCGAAGATCTTCATCAGATCTTCACCAAATTTATATGGGACCACCTTTGAAGTATACCCTTTCAAACAAAAAAAGAATTTTCAAAATCGGTCCAGGCGTCTTCGAGTAATCGGGGAACATACATAAAAAAAAAGATTCCGACGAATTGAGAACCTCCTCCTTTTTTGAAGTCGGTTAAAAATACCTATGTGAGTTATATGATAACCTTGATTTTTAAGTCGGTTAAAAATCTATACTTACTAATCAAATAAATATTATAAATGCGAAAGTTTGGATAGATGGATGGATGGATGTTTGTTACTCAATCTCGCCAGAACGGCTGAACGGATCTGGATGAAATTTGGCACAAGATATAGATGATAGTCTGGAATAACACATAGGCTATTTTTAATCCCGGAAAATTAAAGAGTTCCCGCGGGAACCTAATAATCTCAATCCACGCGGACATCAGCTAGAGTATTATAATATGAAGATCACGTGAGGCATCGCGTCAAAGGCAGAGTGCGATGAGATCATGACCGTAACGCTTACGATATGGGAGAGCCCGAGAATTATAATGACTGCTGACTGGTCGTCACTCGTCAGCCCATCAAGATCACTCATCGTACTATCCATACTATAATATTATAAATGCGAAACTGTGTTTGTTTGTTGGTTTATTCTTCAATCACGCCACAACAGAGTAACGGATCGCAGTGATTTTTTGCATGGGCATAGTTGAGGGCCTGAAGCACCTTGACCTGGACCTGGACATAGGCTAGGTACTTTTTAACTCGGCAAATTAGAGAGTTCCCGTGGGAATTAAAAAACTTCATGCGGACGAAGTCGCGGTATCAGTTAGTCAAGGCATATATAATTTGTCAATCATTATAATGATAAAATGATCCATAGAAGGTAATTAACTAATTACTTATATTATAAAGGCCGTGAAAAGGTGGCAAATAGACATCGGTTTTATCAGCTTAGACAAAATTTGTTAGCTAGGTATTTGCTATTTACAGGTTAGTTATGGACGAACATAGCAGATACCTATTAGATAAAGTTAACCTAAAATCAAAATTCCGTTCGAGGGAAGCTAGGCAAACTATTTACCCACTACAAATATTTACCTTTATTGTCAACTTGGTACATGCTAAAAGCTTGGTCTAGAAACTTTATCTTGCATGCATCTTGGTTTTCACTATAATGTTATAGGACTGTACTACTTTATAGACCTCTATTAGGTATATAGAAAAGACCGGGCTACAATAGGGCTAAGCCCAGTTTAATTTAGTCCTTACTATATCATTGATGGATCTAGTCATTTTAAGATTATGTGGTACATCTTACCTGAAGTAATAATTGTAGTAACTGATAGAGATAAAGATGCTTGAAAGTTGTATTAACTTTAAGCTAACCATATTACCATGGTCTGTAAAAGTTGAAGGCAAAGCCGTGATCATCCTCTTGCTGTGTTGTATTGTAGTTATGAACAAACATTGTTCATAACAACAATACAACTTGTGAAATGCAACATGTACCTTTGCTTTAAACGAAAAGTCATCAGTCGTCATACCACACTGTAATAATATGCAAATAGTGGTGATATCATAATATAAATGCAAGTAGAGCGGCATAATTTAACGCGTTCGTTGTTTTTAAGCTGGGTGCACCAGGCAGTGCGACGCCCCTTTTCTCGAATTACTTATTAGAAAATTAAAATAGACGATTAAACATTGCCATTGCTATAGGCGTTATAATGCCAATGTCTGGAAAATTACTCTATCTAGGTGATTCTAGGCAGTTGCGATTAGCTCTGGAATCAAAGGGAAAAAAAACGTGCATCACATAACATATTAACATACCTAATTACAGTCCCTTCGTCATAGAACTCAACAAGTCATTGAGTGCCCCTCCAAACTGGGGGCCTCTGGCATTGTGCCAGGCCTGCCACCCTATTGTCAATTTTATTGTTATGATAGCGGGCCGCTTTACATCATTCCTTTAGGAATTAACTGACCAAAATGTTTTAGATAATATTATAATATTTACCCAAACTGAGTAACTATCTTTTAAGAATCTGAACTAAAACCACTAACCTTGTAAAGTGAACAGTCGACTAGACATAGTTGCGTCAGAAAGTTCGCAAATTGGCATCGAAAATGTCGAGCTCAATAATTAAAGCCGCAGGTTCCATGTGGTTGCTAAAATTGGCAACCTTGACTCTGACCGGTTTGTGGACCGCTAAATGCCGATTCCTTTCTTCCAAGAAATTCCTTTCGTATTTTATGCGGACGTCTTGCAATTTTGCATTAAAACTTTAGATGATTAAACGCAAACTGAGGTTTCATTTCTATTCAAACTGCCAAATAAGCAATGCTTATACTAGTCCGGAACATGATTGTATTCTTTGAATATTATGTTGGTGCATTATATATATAAAGCAATTGTTGCAATAGGAATATTTTGTATTTTAAAATAAGCATAAAAACCAAGGTCGTGAAATTCAGCTGCTAAGTCACTATAGAAGCAATTAGTCATAAAAATGAATATCGTGCAGATTCTCAATGTCAGACAACTGATCACTCCACGCCAGATATGCTGCCTGCTTTGAAATATTGTAGATTTGGTGATAAGACACGTTCGAAATTGCAGTTTAACAAATGATAAGTCGGAGATAATAAATTATTTAGAAATGAAATATGGCATATCGAGGGAGGGCGGTCGGGGACCGGAGTCCCCGGTGAGTGTGCCATAGTGCTCGTGGAGCGCCGCGTGTCGGACGAGCCTCCACGTCGGCGTCGCGCCACTTGCAGCACCTCTCGCCCGTTTCCTCACACCCGCCGACGCCCTCGTCGCTTTACATTCCTCGCTCACTACTGCCTTCAAATCTGCTAACCTTACATTCGTTAGTCACTTCCCAAGGATCGAGAAACACGCACGCGTGTGCTCCATTCCGATATCAATATTATGAATGCAGCGGTATTTTGTCATTTTCATTTCCTGCTTCTGAAATTGCAATAAGATCATTCTTCAAAAATATTTCGTGGACATTTATTTTAAAGAATTCTAAATCTAGCAAACGATGCGACTGTCTTATAGTGAATCCAAGTGTTAACAGTTTTGACAATATTCATATAGTGCCCTGTTGTAAATAAAGTTTTGGAAAATCAATTTACGATGTCAGCTATAACTATGACGACGACGTTGACGAATGGACACCATAACGGGACGTACAATGGAAAACTGGAGACTAGTTTAAATGGTTACCGGAAAAATGGATACAGTAAATCAGTACCAGAGCCCAGTGGATCTGTAAGTACCGTTTTTGTTTTCACAATAAAAAGCCACGAGTAAATAAAAATTGGGGCAACGCTAGAATTTATAATACTACCTCAACTTCGCTATTCGGTCCGAACCCATAGATCAGAAGACATTGTTCTGATTGTTGTTAATCCAATTAAAGATGTTCTTGTTAAGTGAACGTTGCAAAATTCTGATTAGTATTCCGGAGTTAATTGTATGCATGGTTTAAAAATTAAAACTTAAACTTCCTAACATTTTCCCTGATGCGAAACGAGTGAAAGCGTAAGACATAGGATTGTGTGAACCGACATAGAAAGTTTTGTTTGATATACGATTTCTAAAGTAAATCTGTACCCATTTGTACAAAATATAAAATTTAAGATGCATAAAATGTAAATGTTTAAAATTATTGTAAATTGAAAACCACACAAATGTTGATTATAAGTGCTGATTATAAGTGCGAATTTAAGACATGAAAGCTATAAGTAGCAATTCGTCTTACACTAATATAAACTTACTCGTAAGAATCGGTATAGCATTTTTAATAAAAAAAATAGAATTTGGTTTCTTTTAATAGGTTTGATTCCAAAAATACCCTGGTTCCCGGCATCTTCATTTTTTGGGGTCCTTGGAGTGGAATCATTGTTGCGGTGATATTCCTTTAAAGAGGTGCAATCTAAATTAGAATCAGCGGAATATACAATATCTACTTATGTGTTTTCTGACAATAACTAAACAGTCGAAAGTAAATTTAGTTTGCAGCTTCTTGGCCAATCTGAGAAATGATTGAATTTCTTTCCTAAAATACCCAGCTTTTAAACTAAAGCCAGTAGCTTTTATCATTACTATCTTTTGAAAAGATCCCAGGTACACAGTCATGATAACTACGAACGATGATCTTCGCTGCTCTGACTTTATAGTGTCATCGTCTCATATTAATTAAGAGCCAAACCCTTAGATAAATTTCAATTTGTTACCTTACCACTTGGTGTACATGATTTGAAAAGGCGTGTTTTTAGGGCTATCTTAGCTTAATATTCTCCGCAAAACTCTTTTCTGTATTTGATTTTTACCTGCGTTGTTTACTGTGTTAATGGTTTTCCTTTTACGTCACTGTCTCGCCATTATTGAATAATAATTGGTCTGTGGTCTGTGTGTAGACCTGAAATCTGACTTTAAAGTATCAATGTACGTCAGTTTAAAATACCAGCTGACTCACGATCACGGAAAGCGGCGAAGTAATAATCATAAATAACACCTCTGCACAATGCATTGCCTCAGAAAATAATGAGATACCTATATAGGTACGATAACATTTCCCTCTCTAGCATAATTGATTCTGATCAAAATCAACAATTGAACTTTTGTTTAGTTATTTGCTTGTTATGGATTCCAGCATTCAAAGGTTTTGAATTTATAATGACTTTTATTATTATTCTTTAAAACTAACAAATAGGTTTTTTCTCTGCTTCGCTTAAGAATTAGGTACCGCAGCGTGGTACTGGGAAACATCCCTACTATCAACATTATAATCAGCTGTACGGCACGTACGAAATTAATGTTTTCGATATGCAAAAAATGGTAATAGTAATTACTGTTATAAAACGTTCTTACTTAATTATTAATTATAATTCGTTAGCAATTCTTAGTAGCAATAGAACGTCCAATTAACTCTGATGACAACTAACTTAATGACCTTTAAAGTGTTAAAAGACATTTATCCTCATGAAATTATATCAGACACAACTGATTAACCAATAAATTATTATTGAGAAGATCTTTGAAAAATTGAAATGAAAAAATACCTAACTAATCTACCTATAACTTATAACTAGATAATTACTGAAGAGGTAAAAAAAGCTATGGTACAGTTACAAAATGGCAATCATATTGTTAGGAGCTTATCATGTTCTAATCAAACCGGATTTTCCATTCGGCTCTTGACCTGCAAAGCTGATAGTCTAAAAATATGTTCCAACGATAAACTTTCGACCGCATTATGTTTTTCAAAGTAAATTAAATACTATGTGATCTTGTCTTGTTGTGTATTGGTCTTTGCACACAATAATTAGTTAGTTGGATTGTAATTTTTCGGACGATTGGCAGAGCCTATGATTCAAAATTAAGTGTAAACTTATGATTTATTTAAAACTTTTTAACATTTATTTTACTGTATTATCTCATTTAAAATATTACTTACTTACTTACTTTACTTAATTACTAAATGATAAACACTTTTTGGTCGTTTCCTATTCATGCCTATTATTCCTAGTTATATTTTTAACAACAATAGTTATTATTTGAAGAGCTTATAAAAACATTAAGGTTGACCTTACAAATACCTAGTTGATTGAAAGTGACGTAACTGATGTAAAAAATTCAATGGAAATAAGATACATAGTATATTTTTAAGGGAGATAAGTAAACTGTAAACACTTAAACAACTTAACCTTAAGTTAATATAATAAAGACTGAAAAGAACTGAAAACGTCTCCGAGCTCCATAATCCAGAGATTATTCAACTTGTGCAAATTGGTATACGTGAATTTTGTACGCCAATCAAACATTGCCAATCGCAATTCGCAGTTGATGTACTTGCCTACTGTACTCTCTTTTGCACTGTTTGTATGTAGTATTATCCGCAGGATCAATTTGTTCATTCATTCATTGGATACGGTAAATTATTATGAAACTGGTTTGGGTAAATCCCTTACCTATGAAAACCAGGTTACTTATTTTCTAGTAAAGCCCCCTTATCACATTTTATATTTCCCCGTTTGTAATGTATGTTTACGTAATATAAATATAATTTGTACAATGATTTGTATGATTTCCTATCTCAATTTATTAATCAATCTTAGCGCATGTGCAATGTGCATGTTTAAGATATATAGGCTTGAATAAAAGCATTCCATATCAAATTTTTATTTATAGGTACATATTTTGAAATCCATAGCTCATTATACTTCGCTTAATTTAACACCAATTACATACACTCTTCTAATCAGTATTGGGCAATTTGATTGGTACACCGTACCCTCTACTTTTTGTGTATGGTGCTTAATTGTAGGTACATAATTAAAAAATTAAAAAAAATCAAAATTCTTTATTTGCAGAAACATTTTTTACATTGAGATGTTATTTGTTAGATTCCAGTATAAATGTTTCACCTTATAATCAGGCATGCAAAATTACCTATTTTGTTTATAAAATTATCTATTATTTGAAATTTAAGAATTCATCTATTGTGTAGAAGCACCTTTCTGTAAGCCACCTTTTAAGTCTTGACTTAAATAGATTGAATCTGAGTTCTCTAATTTGCAGTCTCTAAAATGTGTTTTAGAAAGTCACCACAGTGCAATTCAATTAGACCAACCTTGTCCACCTACATATGCAATCACAAGAGTCGAGACAATAAACATTGAGCATAACCACATGAGTAAAGAAATTCTTTACTCATGTGGCATAACGCAGAAAGTTCCTTCCCACGTGTAGAATAAGCTTTATATTTACTCTACCTGCGTCAGCTCAGGTGAATGTCGTGATATAGTATTATACGCCGCTAGTAGAAATATAATAATTTATTGCTTCTCACAGACTTTCGTCTCAATTTCTCAATGTGTAGCTTGAACCTCACATTGAGAACTTGCATCATCATCAGCATCATTGGTGGTCTTACAAGGAGGTCCCGGGTTCGATTCCCGGTAGGGTCAATTTGGGAATTTATAATTTCTGAATTTTCTCTGGTCTGATCTGGTGTTAGTCTTCGGCCGTAGCTATAGTTTCCACTCTACCGGCAAAGACGTACCACCAAGCGGTGTAGCGTTCCGATACGATGCCGTATAGAAACCGATTAGGGGTATGAGTTTAATATAACGCTTCCATTTTAGTCAGCATCCTAACTTATCATCAGGTGCAGAGATCGCAGTCAAGGGATAGCTAGTCAGTAGATAAAAAAATCATGATCACATCAGGTACGATAAAAGTACAACTGGTGTAGTAAGAAACTTCGACCCTTAAGATTTCAGTCTAGTTCATTCCTCATTAATAACTAATTTAAGCCGATTAGTTAGTCATTTAATATTTGCAATAGTTTTGTTTAAACATTACTCACAATTCCAGCATCCCTTATGTAAATAGATATTAAATTATTATTTATTAACAGTGTGTATTAACTAATAGGTACATATGCCAGTCATTCATTTTAATTATTTGTTAACTGATAAAATCTCGAATGTATAGGGTATCTCGTTTCTGAGTTTTTAAATCTTTGTATTCTAAATAAATTATAAAGTTTGTATTCATTTTCGGTTCATCGTTCGGTCATTGAGGTACTTTTTAAAGGTTACTCTTCAAAGGTCAGGTAAGGTTCTTTAGGCTTTAAACTTAAATGAGCTTTGCTAGTCTATTGCACTTGGACCTTGTGGCCATAGGCCTGACCTCCTGCTGCTCAAAAGAGTTCTTTAGGTCAGCTGTAAATATAGAGATTGTAGAGGATTCAAGGCAAGTGTGTATCTTAATTTCATATTATCATCAATTTTCTGTAGAAATTATAGCACCTCTCTAGGCTCTAACCTTGGAAAAGCTAACCATGATGGCTGAGGTTGCCATCGCATCTAGCATCAACGAGCAACGAACTCGATTGGCTTCGATTTTTGTATCAATGGGATGAGAAATGGGATGTATCAGATCGTTTCAATAGATTAAAATTGAATGGCCAGGGTGTCGTTAGTAGGGAAGTTTAACTATAGTTGATTTTTTATTGCTATGTACAGTTACGGCTGCGCCCCTTTGTTGCACGTTATTGATGGATGATAAGTAACTTAAATCTGTAACTCCTGTTGAACTTCGATCAAAGTTATATGAATTTGGCGCTTCGTCTGTTAGTTTACATGGTAGTCCCCACGCACCTACAATCTCACGAAATATCTAAACACACAAAAATAAATGTATGCTCTCAGTCGGTCCAGGCGTGACTTTGTCACTTCTGTTATTGATAGTTCATAGTATAAAATTTCTCCAATCATTCTACGAAGTATAACGAACCGCTATAGGGTTTGGAACGCCCTTCCAGCGACCGTGTTTCCTGACAAGTATGCCTTGAGTACCTTCAAGGCAAGAGTGAGTAGGCATTTTCTATGCAAGCGCGCTCCAACTTACACATCATCATTGCTTTTCATAAGCATGATTGTCTAATACTGGATATAAGCAGGCGTTACTTTGCGGAACTCCATGATAACTTCTAGTTACTTCATTATAGCATGATTGTCATCAAGCGCAACCTTATCTTGCAATAAAATAAAAAAAATAGCTGGGTGTTAGGTCCCTGCCCCTGGACCATCGAAGCAACACAAGTTACGACTCACGAGGCAAGTGAATGGACCCTGATAACGATAGGGCCACGACGCCTACGTCACATCACGCCACTGCATTATCGCGCGCTAATCACCGGCGCCGGCGAACCTTGACACACACTTGTGATCAATGACTAACACCAACCGCCTATACTTATCACTTGCCAAAGCCGACTGCATCACACTGATTTTATAAAGTTGATGATATAAACATGAATAAACCTTACATAGGTTTATTATTTCGATAGTTGTCAATTTGACTTATTTCATGACGTTTCATTAAATTTTAACGGGGGTAATTCCTATAAATACAAACGTTTTGAGATTCACAAGGCAGTCTGGTATGTGTCGCGGCTCGGTGGACAACGATTGTTAAATGCTTTGGTGTTTGGGTCGTAATTTTTTTTTTAATCCACTACAAGCTAGCCTGTGATCACACCTGATGGTAAGTGATGATGCAGTCTAAGATGGTAGCGGGCTAACCTGTTAGGGGCATGGCAGTTATATTAAACCCACACCCCTTCGGTTTCTACACGGCATCGTACCGGAACGCTAAATCGCTTGGCGGCACGTCTTTGCCGGTAGTGTGGTAACTAGCCACGGCCGAAGCCTCCCACCAGGCAAGCAATTTGATTTGGTAGTCGCGATAGCGAATGTGCCCTGGTATTAATTTATTGAATCAAGGATTTTTAAGTTGTAGCAAATAACTCCTGTGGGTTTAAATTAGAGTACAAAATTATTAAGGGGGTATTAATCGGTGCTTGTTTTTGAGATGATCCTTAAAACTAGGTGTCCGTGATTTTTCCGCACTAGTTTGCATCTGTGCATACCAAACCGCGGTGGTAGAGTATTGACAAAAGATCTTCATTCATAGGAGACCTATAGGCACCTACTACGTGAAATAAAGTCTATTTTAGGTCAGGCTAGAATACTCATTGTTAAATATATTCCCTAATATGGAATAATTATCCCTATTCTACTTCTAATTCTATTTCTAAGGGGACTCCAGCCGGTACCTTCTTCATACAAACGTAAACTCGTAATTACTACATTAAACTCGTAATTGACCTGCTATTGTTATTAATTCTTTAAAGGTAACTTAGGACCCTTCTATCCACGCAATGTTTCCTCAGGTTATTTTTCTTTTACCGAATCGAAATGTATATTCAATCGCGAGTTGCGAGATGCGACATCCATAGCAAATAAACTATCGCTATCAGTTTAGTTTTTGTAACTTATCTTTGTCGTGTCTATTTCTGGTTTTACAACTGTATACATTTACAAATCCACTTTTCTGTTTGGCCTTGTAACTTCAAACGTAAGTAAATGACCGTGACGAGTTCCCTTCAAAGGTACGGTAAACCAGAAAACCAGAATTTCTTCTAATAGATTTTTTTAAGCAATAGGTCACATTTGTTTTTCTTTGGTATTATAAATGGATACTTTTTTGCCAAACGTAGGTAAGTATCTACTAATAGGTACGCTAGAATCCAGCGATATCGATCTAGCTGCTAGATCAATATCGCTGGATTTGAATAAACATATAAAATGTTCAAATTAAGTATATTGTTAGTTTGATGATTTATTGTCGTCCTATCCATATTATTTCTTGGATTATAAACAATAATTAAGTACTTACCCATTCCCTTTAATTAATTACTTACTTTAATTGTTTATTTTCAGGACATTACCTACTTAATTCGGTACAAGGGAGTGGCCCTTGTACCGAATTAAGTAATTAGGTAGCTACGTCATACTATTATTGTTTTAAGGCATTTTTAGGGTTATTTTACTCATTTACTCGTCGGTAGGTAGGATACTGATAAACCTTTGAACGTCCCAAACGAATTATCTATAGCCGTAAAGCTTTACTAATGATGTAACTAATACTAACTATGACATCATAAATGAGTCAAGCTTCTTAATAATATTATAGATCCTTTTCTGCAGTATATAAATTAATGACCAGTGGGCGAAACCGACTTATGAAATAGTTTCCTGATAAACTGAATTGTTGTCATGATAGCCTAGGACAAAACATGTTATGGAGTAATATACTCCACTATAATGTGAGGACTATTGGGGCTGATTCTGTTGCAGACAATCTCTAAACTAAACTAAAATAACAACTTTAATTAATCTATTTCTGTTCTATTCCGAAGGGAGAATAAAAGGGTTAGCAAGATTTATAATGCTGTCATTTTAGTTTAGTTTAGATATTGTGCACTACAGAATCAGCCCCAATGTCTGTTTATGGATATTTTATATCACAAATGATGCTAACCGCCAAAATGAGCTCGGATCATGACTCTATTCCATACGGGAGTGTAATCACTACGTTCTACCCAGTGACGTGTACAGTATAGGAGTTATTACTGGCAATAGGACCTTATTAATTACTTATTTTAGGTATAAAAAAATTAAGCATTGGATCATTAACTCGTTACAACTGAGGGGCATGTAAACAGCGCTTTTATGCCTATTGCCTCTTTGTACTGCACGCCGCTGGCTTTACGCCCTATATCTTGTGTAGATTTCTATTACTGTTACTTTTGCTAGTAATTTCTCGTGGCAACGAAAGGACTTGTATAGTAAATTGGCCTCGAACTAGTTTGTTGCATAATCTCTGAGAGATACCAGATAGATATCAGCTCAATAAAGTGTTGCAGCCTGCAGCGCATCCCATTCTTCTGCAGGGAAATGATTTTAGTTTACTTTGGAGATTGTGTATTGTTAAACTGAATTAACGACACTGTTTATCTGGCATACTATCTAACTCGCAGCAGCTAAAAAGTTAACGGCGTTGAGATCATAGGTAGGTAAGTGTTATAGCTCACATATATTACTCGTAGTTGTGAATCTGTGCAATTTAGTCAAGATTTTACTATGAATGGTTCTCCTATAATACATTAAATTAGCTCTTATATTCTTCTGAAATTCCTGTTATAGTATTATTAACTAGCTAATGTCCGCGACTCCGTCCGCTTGGTATAAGTTTAATTTTTAATTCCCACGGGAAGACCTTAATTTTCCCGGATAAAAAGTACCTACTTAGCCACCGAGTAGTTAACCTATCTGTGTACTAAGCCTATGTAACTCTCCAGGGTCCTCAATTCATGCAAATGAAATGATTCATCACTGAATTAACAGTACTGTAAGATTACAGTAATCGAATAGTACAATAGATATAAAAGCGAAAGGTCGCTCACTGACTGATCATCACGATATCTCAGGAACTATAAAACATACAGACTTGCAATTTGGAAGATAGGTTCCTTCTATGGTGTAAACGTCAGCTAAGAAATGGTTTTGGGAAAATTCACCCCTAAGGGGTTGAAATGGGGGTTGGAAGTTTGTATGAAAGTCCTTTGTTTTTGAAGTTAGACACATGAAAATTAGCATTTAAGTTATAAGTTTAAAATAATAAAAATCTGTATAACTTTTTTTCCGAAAATCTACCCCAAAGAGGGTTAAATGGGGGTTGGAAGTTTGCATGACGGTTCTAAGTTTTTGAAGTTACGGACTAGAAAATCGGGATTTAGGTTATCAGTTTTAAATTATAATAACCTGTATAAGTACTTTTTCGAAAATCTACCCCAAAGAGGGTGAAATGGGGGTTGGAAGTTTGTATGAAAGTTCTATGTTTTTGAAGTTAGATACTTGAAAATCGGGATTGATGTTATTAGTTTTAAATAATAATAACGACCTGTACCTATAACCTTCACCGATCTTGATGAAATTTGGAACAGAAATAGCTCACACCCTGGAGACGCATATTCCGTCTTTATTTACCTATGCCGGAATGATTTTATACTTTTTATCCCAAAAAAGCACACGGGAACCTTTCCCACGGGATAAAACACTAAATCGATCTAGACGATATAATTTGGCACTTTTTGGCCCGGGAACAGAATAGAAAGTCAGAAATTGTACGCGGACGAAGTCGCGGGCGACCGCTAGTAGTACAATAGATGCCTTTATCGCTAAACCAACTTTATCTTAGAGCATTCCTGTGAAATGGTTTTCTTATCTTAAATCGACGAAGTACATTAAAAAATTCTGTAGACTGCAGATAAAATCACGTACAAGAAAATTACATCATATAAATCATAACAAAGAATATAATAGAAGAATTATCTTTGTAGAGTCTTTAAGGAGTTTCTATAAAGATTACGTCTTAGGTTAATAAATTTTGAAAACCATCCTATTATTCGACGAAGTCGCGGTCCGCGGTCATCGTACCCAACTAATAATAATAGGGATGATGAAAATTCTCAATCAGATCAGCAACTCTTTATCAAACTTAAGGCGAGTCACCTCCAAGATTTTAGGAGGTGAGGTGTGGGGTGCCGCCCGCGCGTCTCGCGGTACATTTCTCGTAGAGACTGGCGGGGAAGCGGGCAGCGCGGTATATTCTGAAACCGCTTGGCAACGTTAAAGTTCTGGGATTAATTTGAATTAAATAGATATAGGACTTCAGTTTGAAATAAATTTTAGCAGGTTCTCATTAATACTTCAAGAGGAATTTATCCATATAAAAATGATGAGCAAAGTCGAAAATTTTATTAATAAAAAATTCGTTTTAAACTTTTAATTTAGCCTGTTTCAAGATTTTTTTTGATCGAGTAAAGTACATCCTATCGTGTAACAAATTAGCACATTCTTTAGACAATATCTTTAAGTGTATCGGATATTTTTTGTAAGACCGTTATTTAATAGTAAATACCGAAAAAATTTGATCTAGCAAACCAGTTTTCACCGCTGAGCTGAGGTGACTCGCCTTAAGAACGCGCTTCTAGTATGGAAGTTGTATGAAATTCACAATGATGACGTCATCAAATTTCAACGCACTTTTTTTCTTTAATCTATATTTTAAAATGGTTATCAAACATAAAACTAACCGAGGATGTGAATTTTAGATCTTTTGGAAGACCCTCTATTTAATAATCAGTTAGAAATAGTTTATTTTTTATATAGGCATCATCCCTATTGTATTTGTTTATTTCCAGTCACTGCAGTCCCCAGCACCTTACAGCGACGACCCAATCGCGATAGCAGAAAGGGATCGATGTTCATACGGACGCATACCCCGAGCGTCCGCGCTCGCCGGCACAGCCAGCCGCAAGGTGCGGGTTTACTCCGACGGCATCTACGATATGTTCCACCAGGGCCACGCGAGGCAGCTGCAGCAAGCAAAGGCTGTATTCCCCAATGTCTACCTTATTGTAGGAGGTGAGTTTCATAACCAATAGTAAAGCCCTCCATTGACGACACGTCGTTTGACTCAAGTTCTAATCTATCCTAACCTTAATTTATTAAAAACGACACTCACGGCATCAGTTCAAATGACTTCATATTTTCGCAAACGATGGGGTCTCCCTCGAGTGCAATCCGCGCGGTTCAATGCGATGGCGTACGGATTTTGCACTTACTCAAAAAGCCATGACGCCGTATAATACTTAAAGGCTGTGGTGGGTTTTGGGAGGACAAAATTTACGTGGATACTCGTATTGGTTACAAGGGTAACACACAGTCATTGAAAAATATTACGAGAGATGTAATTTCGAATATAAACGGCATAGCCCTTTGTTTCTATCCTACCTGTATTAGGTAACAATTTATTTTATTGTATAAAAGTTTTTGTGGTCTTCGTTCTGCGACTTACGAGTATATCGGATGACAGATCCGCACGAATGAATTCGCCGCTCTAAACAACCACAAATTCAGTATTATTTGAGCCATTCCAAATGTTCGTTTGGAATTAAATTACCAGCGTATTAAAATATTAGATTTGATCACATTCATGCAATAAACTTAAAACTATTACTAAATTAATTAAGCTTTTTATCATAAAATAATTTTTTTTATTCCTCAACAAAGCGAGCCCTAATTTACTTAATTGGGAATCGTATCGTAACATAATATAGGCTTGAATCCATGAACTATAATATGATCTTCCTTTATCTAACTAATATACTTTTACTTTATCGTGTAAAAATTGATTACAAGTTTTATCGGTTCAATTTATTATATTTATACTCTTATCTGGGTGCTTATTAATATTACGCAAATTATCATCACAGCGAATAAAAGAGTTCCCAGGAGATTCTAAAAAACCTAAATTCACGTTCCAACTATTTTTTTTGTTGACGGGGACGGAGGTCTACCTTAACGCATGTTGGGAGGCTCCGAGATATCTTAAGAATGCATCGGTGGGTCATCGCATCGCAACCCTTAGAGCTCATCCAGGACTCCTGGAGAAGTCCCCTGGTTACCCGGACCTATACATGAGATATGGATTATGGCTGCTTGTTGGCCACAGCAAGGTGCCATCTTCCCAGGGTCGTGACTCGTGTTGTTAGGTGCGAGCGTCATCTAGTTATATTACATCTAGGCTAGCGAACTTGGCACGTGTCCTATGTAGAAGGTTCTGTAACTCTAGCAGACTCTATTAACCTACTTTATTTTTTTACTAGAGACTATGTTATCATATATTTTTTTATTTCCTAAATAATGAAAGAACGATTCTCTTATTGTTTACGAAAACGAGTGCTCTGAACTAGGTTTTCTGAGCGCACTTCTGAATAGGTATTCAAAGTTTTCTTCAGGCAGCTTTATGTACCTACTTACTGGATTTTCTTTGCGTTAGATCTTTTTTTTTACATTTCATCAAATGCTCGTGCATTTTTATTAAGGCGAGTCACCTCAGCTCAGCGGTGAAAACTGGTTTGCTAGATCAAATTTTTTGGGTATTTACTATTAAATAACGGTCTTACAAAAAATATCCGATACACTTAAAGATATTGTCTAAAGAATGTGCTAATTTGTTACACGATAGGATGTACTTTACTCGATCAAAAAAAATCTTGAAACAGGCTAAATTAAAAGTTTAAAACGAATTTTTTATTAATAAAATTTTCGACTTTGCTCATCATTTTTATATGGATAAATTCCTCTTGAAGTATTAATGAGAACCTGCTAAAATTTATTTCAAACTGAAGTCCTATATCTATTTAATTCAAATTAATCCCAGAACTTGAACGTTGCCAAGCGGTTTCAGAATATACCGCGCTGCCCGCTTCCCCGCCAGTCTCTACGAGAAATGTACCGCGAGACGCGCGGGCGGCACCCCACACCTCACCTCCTAAAATCTTGGAGGTGACTCGCCTTAACGCACCTACCAATTACCTACTTCTGTGGCAATAATATTCGGTAGTGTGAGAATTTAATTACTCAAGTAATAGATACACGGTAAATCTCAATTCTTGGAATGATAGACTTTAATGCTTCCCAGCGATCAGGGACTGAAAAACAGATTCATAAAGGTTACAGAAATATAAGTGTTACAGAATGAAAGTGTAACAGAATCGAATCTGTAACCCTTTTGAATGTGTTTTTAATTCTGTTAACCCGAAACACTTATATTTCTGTAAGAGAAGCGAATCTGTAACAGAAATGAAAGTGTTTCAAAGTGTTTGTAACCGACTTCAAAAAAAGGAGGCGGTTCTCAATTCGTCGGAATCTTTTTTTTTTTTTATGTATGTTCCCCGATTACTCGAAGACGCCTGGACCGATTTTGAAAATTCTATTTTTGTTTGAAAGGGTATACTTCCAAGGTGGTCCCATATAAATTTGGTGAAGATCTGATGAAGATCTTCGAAGACAGATGTTCCCCGAGATCTTCGAAGACAGATGTTCCCCGAGTACTCGAAGACGCCTAGACCGATTTGGAAAATTCTTTTTTTTTTTGAAAGGGTATACTTTCCAGGTGGTCCCATGGTCATTAGGTCTGATGATGAAATCCTGGGGAAATCAAAGGAACTTAAATTTTATAAGGACACGAACCCAGATAGTTATTAGGTACCAGGTCTGTCTACCTTTCGAGAACCTAGTTTTCTTTTTTATATTTACAGCACTAAAAAGCAAATAATAAAATTATTTTTAAATAACAAAAAAACCGCCTTCAAAAACTAAAAAGCAAAAACTAATTGGATATATTTACATATTATTATTTCTACCCACTATGTAGGTAGAAGTCGGGCGAGCCTTGCGTCAACTTTAACATAGTGGGTAGAAATAGTAACATGTAAATATATCCAATTATTTTTGCTTTTTAGTTTTTGAAGGCGGTTTTTTTGTTATTTAAAATTAATTTTATTGTTTGCTTTTTAGTGCTGTAAATATAAAAAAGAAAACTAGGTTCTCGAAAGGTAGACAGACCTGGTACCTAATAACTATCTGGGTTCGTGTCCTTATAAAATTTAAGTTCCTTTGATTTCCCCAGGATTTCATCATTTGAAGGCGGTTTTTTTTTTATTTAAAAATAATTTTATAATGCGACGAAGTAGCGACGTTGCCAAATTTACTGTTGACGCGTATTCAAATTTGAACCTAAGGTCTAGGCACCGTTGTTGCAATTGTTTTAAGAAAAACATGGCCATGTTGTGTCAGTATGTGTGAAGTCCGATGAAGTGAGAAGAACGCGTTGTCACACCGTGCAGTTTGTTAGGGCATGTACCTATTAGGGTTACAGATAAAATTCTTTCCAAATAACCGAATTCCAAAGCCACTGTAAAGTAAAAAATAATTTTGATTTCTACACACTATGTTGAAGTCGGGCGAGCCTGATGCGTCAACTACCTATGCCTATCTTTGTTATACTCGCCCGACTTACAATCTGAATTCACCATTAAAAATCCTAAATCACTATGTTTAAGGAGTTCTGTACCCTGCAGCATCAGGGTTGAGGAGTTGGGACTTGGGTTTAAGTATGAAGTCGTTGCTTGACACCTACAATATGAATTCACCATAAAAAAACCTAAATCGCTATTTTTAAGGAGTTCTGTACCCTGCAGCATTAGGGTTGAGGAGTTGGGACTTGGGTTTAAGTATGAAGTCGTTGCTTGGCACCTAAAATATGAAGTCATCATTAAAAAATCCTAAATCGCTATTTTTAAGGAGTTCTGTACCCTACAGCATCAGGGTTGAGGAGTTGGGACTCAGAGTTGTATTGTATACACGTAACTTGATACCTACTATATGAATTCACCATCAAAATTTCCTAACTCCCTAGTTTTGAGGATTTCATGTAGTACGGTAGGTACACCTACAGCATCAGGTTTGAGGATTTGGAGTCAGAATTTTTTCAAATCGGTTTAGAAACCACGGAGATACGCACCGACATACATTTAAAAAAAAAACCGCGCCGAATTGAGAACCTCCTCCTTTTTTGGAAGTCGGTTAAAAAACACTTATGAACAGAAATAAACGCGGTTACTGATTGATTGGGTTACAGTATCGTTTCTGTTTCCGTTATAAGTGTTTCTGTTTTATAACAGTTTCAAGAAACAGTGTCTAACCCCCTTATTTTGGTTACTGTTTCAGTCCTTACCAGCGATATTATAGTCTTGTTAAAGTACTTATTCCTTTGTTTGCAAAGGTCTCAGTTCGGGGCGAACCACTAGTTAAAATTAAAACATATTATCATAATGATCAACTAAAAAGTTGGTCAATATATCAATTTTACCATAAGTAATTAAAATGAATATTCAGTTATCGATCTTTGGACTCATCGATCGTACGATGTTGTCACTGGCGCGGGCGCTGGTAATTTATATTGAAGACTATAATATATTTATTATGCTCGGTCGTAAAAGTGTTGTCAATAATAATATGTGTGCGATTGATAACTAGCCTATATATATGTTAGCCTATCAATAAGAAAAAAATATTTTTTTACTAGATGTTTCCCGCATGGACTGTTTTTTCGATTCCCGCGGGAATTCCTTAATTTTCCGGGATAAAAAGTAGCCTATGTCCTTCCCAGGGATGCAACCTATCCCTGTACCAAATTACATCAAAATCGGTTTAACAGGTGGGCAGTGAAAGCGTAGCAGACAGATAGACAGACCGACAAACTTTCATTTATAAAATTAAGTATGGAAGTATGGATTGATATGCTACTCGTAACTTATAGATTTACTTTGCATTTGGAGAAAATATTCAGAGACATAATAGCTTAAATTATTTTAACCGCGTGGGAGTTTTTTTTTAACTTTTGTTACTGTAAATCATCATCATAAAGCAGGCACTATTGTATACAAATAATTATTGTTAAAAGGTTAAAGACTTTAAAGGTGACTTCAGTTAACCTTCACGCGCATGTCTATAGTGCTCATTCATAATATCATAGGACATAGGATATATTTTGGTGTTAGGTGCCTACTAGTAAAAATAACCTACTATTGTTACCCTTTTAAATATAGCAGGTAAATATATCCATATCCATACTAATATTATAAATGCGTAAGTGTGTCTGTCTGTGTCTGCTACGCTTTCACGGTCCATCTTTTCAACCGATTTTGATGAAATTTGGTATAGGGATAGTTTGTATCCCGGGGAAGGACATAGGCTACCTACATTTTCTCCCAGAAAATTAAGGAGTGTGACTATTATCGACTAAAGCCAAACCTAACGATAGCTTGATGCCCGCGACTACGTCCGCGTGGATTGAGGTTTTTTGGTTCCCGCGGGAACTCCTTAGTTTTCCTGTATAAAATGTAGCCTATGTGTTATTCCAGAGTATAATCTACCTCTTTGCCAAATTTCATCCAGATCCGTTCAGCCGTTTGAGCGTGATTGAGTAACAAACATCCATCCATACATCCATCCAAACTTTCGCATTTACTTATAATATTTATTTGATATCATTGGTGCATTGATAAACCTGTGCACCTGTAAATTGTAATATTCTTATATTCATACAATTATCTCATTCACAGCTGTGTAAATAAGATATGCTGATTCTTGCGTAAGAAGAGAATGCTATAGTGTATTATATTGTCAGAATTCACGAATAAGAACCTATCAACTACTTAAGTTACTGTTTTGTTTTGCAATGGATATGTCACCGTAAAATTGTAAAAACCGTTAGGTTGTAACCTAACGCTTTTTATCTTTATATATTGTAAACTTTCGAAAGATTGTGAACCGTAACAACTGCTTACAATTTAACATAAATAACAGGTATTTATGTCGAACCCTAACCTAACCTACAAGAAAGAGACAAGAAAACGTAAATAGGTACAATGAATATTTCAAAAATCGACACTCAACATTGAACGGTTCACAATCTTTCGACAGTTACAATCTATCGTTAAAAAAAGCGTTAGATTGCAATCTGACGGTTTTCATAATCTTACGGTGACAGATACATCCGTAATTCGTACATACCTAATGTAGGTACTCCGTACTACGTATCTATGAGTATCCTATAATATCTTAGTAGTTGATATCTTTGGTCATTTTCCTTCTTGGAGAAATTCTTGGATATGGTTAAAGCTTGTTGTATTTTTTTGGTGTAAATAATAATTCATTAGCTTTTTAATTTATATAAGAATATCAGCATCGTAGATAACAAAAGATATCGGATTTGAAACGTAGATATCTGATTAGAAACGGGATGATCGAGTCTGCAATCTAATCACTTATCAGTATCAAATAAATATACACGTGTCCATGATGCTAGTTCATCCAGTATGACGACTTCCCGGAAAACACACCTGTCGCCTTGAAGGTGTACCTAATAGATATTGTAGCAAGGTCTTACCTACGTAATTAATTCACTAACCATAATACGTCTACTTAAAAGTTTTTATAATAAGTAGATATATTATACCTACTCGTAAATTAAGCGAAATATAAAATACAGATTTGTTTAAGGAGTTGATATGTTAAGTTGCGCTGATCTGAAAATGTTTACCGCTTTAGGGTTTATAATTGCATGCATATCAATGAAAAAACTAGAAGTTTAATTAGCTATAATCCGCCACAGAAGGTAAACCTATGTGGTACAGTTGCGTATCTTGAACTTGCAGCCCGCGATATTCTTCACACCACATAAATCTCCCAAAATACCCTCAACGTAAGTTTCACTCCGATACCGCAGCATCTTCATTCTTCAGGAGATGTTGACTCTACAATGGACGATTGTAAAGCTATTTCCCCACACCCGTGAGGGTGACTCTACAAGTCATAAAATTAAAATTACGCATTATTGTATTAATTAAGTATTATATTGGGGCTGATTCTGTAGTGCAAAATCTCTAAACTAAACTAAAATTAAAGCATTACAAATATTGCTAACCCTTTCATAATACTTCCTACGGAAAGGGACAGAACTAGATTTAAAGCTGCCATTTTAGTTTAGTTTAGAGATTGTTTTATACAGAATCAGCCCCATTGTATCTCTATACTGTAATAATTTGCACGCCAATGATTGGCAGATTGTGGCTCGAAACTATAATATTACTATTATAACAGCTCTTTTGTTGTACCTACAATCGGCAAATAAATAAATGATTATGATTATGATAAATGATGATGGAGAATGTCGCGGCCTGCAAGTTCAAGATACGCACCTGTAGAACCACATACATTTAGTTTTACCGTCTGTGGCGGATTAAACTTCTACTTTTTTCATTGTCATTGACTTCCGCTAAGGAACGCCTGCTTCTATCCAATATTATGCATATCTATACATGTGTGAACGTCGATAATAATTAATATGTGATTTGAATAGGCATAGAGCATACATTTTAAAAGAATCTAATTTGAAAACTGATATTCATTTTCCAGACCGCGACTGTACCTACCTAGCCCGTAACCAAGCGATCTTTGCCAGCCAATCTCTAAAACGTAAAAAAAAGACGTAATGGTTATGGCCGAACCTTATTCTAAGACGGTTTCTAAATAAAAAAAACGCGGACCTGTTACTACTAACTACTTATTTACAGAGCATAGCACTGGCAGTAGCACAACAAGTATATACCTAATTCTCGTTTAGAAGAAAACAAACTCTAAGTCTAGAGTCTAGATAACAATAGAAGATTTTTTCAGAATGCATCAGAATGGCTTTATGAAGAACCGTGCCATGAGTCATATTCTATGAAATTCTGCAGGTTCCTAAAT
This sequence comes from Erebia aethiops, assembly GCA_923060345.2. Classification (NCBI taxonomy): domain Eukaryota; kingdom Metazoa; phylum Arthropoda; class Insecta; order Lepidoptera; family Nymphalidae; genus Erebia; species Erebia aethiops. Next base: position 24,477,845 of record OV281084.1, on the reverse strand, counting down.
AAAACGAAAAAGATAGAACTGGCGGTCGATGCTCGAAAACTAGGTTGCCCTATTTTGTATGAAACATCCACATAGTTTCACATTTCGTAAAGACGTTTTTACATGAAAGTAGACGTTGATTATGCAAGAAATAAGACATGAGTGAAAAATACACTGTATGCGGGAATTAAAATGGGGAAAAATTCCGACTCTAACTAGTTTGATAACTTAGTTAGTTTCGCAGTTGTTGCGTCAATATCCGATTTGTAAGCGGAAAGTCCTGGGGTCAGTTGTAATTGGGTCAGTTTAGATTTTAGAACTTTAGAAGAATACAAGTACTTTAGAAGAATACCTATTCATGCATTTCAAGTACTGTACAACCCCTATAGTCTGATATCAAGTAATTAGATCATTATCATTTATCTCTTCAAAGATAAAACATGGTTCGTGAAATACTTACCTAAGAATCTAAAGATAAATTAAAACACCATTAGATGCTAGTAAAACCCGTAGACCCGCGATTACCGTTTTAACATTCGCGAAAAGCGTAATAGTCCAACGCCGTTACTTTTTTACTATTTAGTCATGAATAAACTTTTACTGTTACTAAAGCCTGCCTCGTTGGTCTAGCGGTTAGCATAGTCGACTGCGGATCACGAGGTCCTGGGTCGATTCCCGGTCGGGCATAAAAATTGTTAGGTATTGGGTTTTTCAATTAAGAAATTCTCAGTGCCAGTCCGGAGTTGGAAGTTGGCGGTGTTTCACCCCCGTGCCTCGGAGAGCACGTTAAGCCGTCGGTCCCGGTTATTATCTCTAACATGATAATAGTCGTTAAAGCCTGCCAACCCGCATTGGAGCAGCGTGGTGGGTCTAAGTTCTAATTCCCTCTCTCCTATGAGAGTGGATGCCTGTGCCCAGCTGTGGGACGTTAATAGGCTGTAGTGGTGGTGGTGGTTACAAAATCTCACAAACGATTAGATGACCTCCATGGTACGCTTTAAGTCGTAATTTCGTAATGAATAATGCGTGTTACCAACAAACTTAATGGGAGTTCGCTAATTTGCGAAATGGTTTATGTATGTGTGTATAATATATATATGTACCTATACATATACAGTAATACCCCGCTTTACGCGAGGGATACGTTCCGGAAAAAATCGCGTTAACTGAAATTCGCGTATATCGAGGTTTATGATTAAACATAGTCAAAATTTAATACAAAAAAATACGAATCATTTTAATCCATCACTTTAATTCTAAGAACACTTTATGCAATTCATATGTACTATGTATTAATTATTTTTTACGGAAAAATACATCTATTGTCTTTTGGGTAGCGTTTTTTTTACGTTCTTGTAAAATACGTTCATAACACCCAACACTGTTTTTAATTGTTTGACACACGGTCAAGACACGGTCATCATTATTGTCTATACTCTGCAATACATATCTCCAATAAATGTACACAACACAAAACACGACTGCCAGCCGAACTAAACATGACGGAACAAACGAATCGAACGAGGGAATCCCCGTAGAACAATGTACATAGAAGGAAGAATGTTCAGAGGAAGCGGGGATTCCCACGAGTCACGACCATAGAGAAGTTGATGACTACCACGACCATAGATAAGTTGATGACTACATTATGTTTATACGCACTCTTTCGCGTAATGCGAGGCATTTGTGTGCGAAATTTGAAATTCGCGTTAAAGTGAAACCGCGCATAACGGGGTCGCGTAAAGCGGGGTATTACTGTACAGCTATCCATTTAGGCATACAGTCTGTAGTTGTACGTATGCATAAATTAAGGGACAGCTACGACCTTTATTATTACGGAATACAATGCTTTGAGAACTGCAGCTGAAGCCTAAGCTGTTATCTACCTGTTGACTGAGTGTATTGTATGTATCGTGTATGAAAAGTAAATTTTGTTTTTTTTTTCAGTCTGCAGTGACAGACTAACACACAGCCGGAAAGGGCGAACGGTGATGACCGAAGACGAAAGGTACGAAGCCGTCCGACATTGCAGATACGTCGACGAGGTAAATATTACCAGCATAAAGTTACTAAGTATACCATAAATGATATGGTGTGTACCTACTAAATTATTATGAGAGCGACTTCGTCCTCGTGGATTTAGGTTTTCTATAAATCTTGGTAAATCCCGTGCAAAGTCTTTGATTTTCCGAGATAAAAAATAACTGAAGTAATAGTTTGTCCTTATCCGAAATACAACGTATATGTATCAGCTGTACCAAATGTCGGTAAAATCGGTTGAACAGATGGGCCCTGAAAGCCTTGAGACGCCTTGAGACAAACATATACACTTTGACGACCTCCCCGGCGCAGTATTGAGCGCTGTTGTCTTAACATGGGAAGTCCCGGGTTCGATTCCCGGCAGGGTCAATTTGGGAATTTATAATTTCTGAATTTTCTCTGGTCTGATCTGGTGGGAGTCTTCGTAACTAGTTACCACCCTACCGGCAAAGACGTACCGCCAAGCGATTTAGCGTTCCGGTACGATGCCGTGTAGAAACCGACTAGGGGTATGGGTTTAATATAACTGCCATACCCCTGACAGGTTAGCCCGCTACCATCTTAGACTCGTCACTTACCATCAGGTGAAATCTCAGTCAAGGGCTAACTTGTAGTGGAATAAAATTAAAATAAATGATTCTAATACCTACAGCTAGGCTGGTTTTGGCTTCGAGTAAGTTGGTCTCAGTCCGCACAGTAAACCTAAGCTATTCAATAACGCGATACCTGCTGTTCATTATTATTTACGACTATCACTCAGATCCTAGACGTCTATTGTTGGACATGAGCCTTTCAAGGTTTTTGTCATCTGATAGATCTGGTTGATTTATAACTCTGTACTCTGAAGTTCTTTTTTTTGTAGTAGAAACTAATGTTTCTACTCATCACAGTCTTTTAACTACAGTCTTATAATTTTTGTACCTACTCCTATTCACATTGATGAATAAGTAACATGATAATTATTTATTGAAAAATTGAAGTTCGGTAATAAATTATAATATTATATTTATTTCTAATATTATAAAGAGGTAAAGTTTGTGACGTTGTTAGGGGGGGGGGGGGGGGGGGTATCTACTGTACCGATTTTGAAAATTCTGGTACCAATAGAAAGCTACATTATTTGTGAGTGTCATAGGCTATATATTACCCTGAAAAATTAGGGAGTTCCCGTGGAAATTTAAAAAACTTATTACACGCGGACGAAGTCCGGGCAGAAGTCGCGGGCATCTGCAAGTAATTACATATTTGCATTAAACATTTAATTAATGTATTCGCCAACTAATATGCCAAATTAACAAGTTTTATTATACACGTGAGCAGACAGTAATTAAACGTGATTTTACTTTACCATAAATTAGAAGTAGGTACTGAGGAAGGTTTAAGTTTTTGCTTTACTTTAAACGAGCACTTGTCTTTTAAATAATATATAACATGCAAATGAATTCATATAATCTGTCGCCCCTAAATAATGAAATAGGGATTAAAACGATGAAATTTCAAAAAAGTTTCTAACGCCTGTGACTTAGTTGTGCGTTCTGAAATCAGTCAATCTGTCGCTCAGACAGTCATGACAAGTTTTCCTTGATAAAATATGTTATACCCAAGTTATACTTATTTAACACTTGTGAACACAAACCGAGTGTTGAACTCATCTACAGCTGAGTGTCTAATATTAGCGTTCTACAACGTCATTCTAAATTTAGCACAGCGGGTCAGTAGCGAGTGATTTACAAACCTAATGGCCTTTTTCTATTGTAATACGGTTCCTTTAATTTATAAATAACTCGCAAAGGAATTCTGAAAAATTGAAACCATTCATAGTTTTGAATTTTTTTAAAACATTTCGTCGACTTTTCTGTTTGGGGTTATTCAAATGATGTAAAAGATCGATAAATCGAAATCAAGAAATGTCGGATTGGCTAGAGATTATGTAAATTAATCTTAATTGGTTCAAGACTTGATGAAAGTTTTGTTACTACCATTAAGTTAGCCCTTGACTCTCAGGGTGGTACTCGTAAGTGATGATGCAGTGTCAAGATGGTAGCGAGATAACCGATTGGGGTTATGGCAATTATTTATTAAACCCATTTCCCTAATCTGTGTCTGCACGGCATCGTACCGGAACGCTGAATCGGCGGCGGCACAGCTGAAGTTGTAAATTTCACTTGTTTTATGGTAAAAAACTTAAAATGATCGGTTGTCGTTCAGGTAGTACGAGACGCGCCGTGGGAGTACGACGAGGAGTTTTTAGAGAAGCACAAGATCGACTTCATCGCACACGATGACATCCCTTACACTACACAGGACTGCGAAGACACATATGCCATGATCAAGGCAAAGGATATGTTCGTCGCCACCGAGAGGACAGAGGGTGAGTCACTACCATAGTCACTAGTCGCTACCATACCAGTCAGTTTACTATATGTACTATCAACTAGAACAATGTCCAATCTACAATGAACATTCAGTTCGGTCGTCAACCTCAACCGACGTCCAATGCTGGATATAATATGTAATTTCTTGAAACGGCTCACGTCCACACGCTCATTGCGGTCTTATCAGCTCGTTTCCACCGACTCTATTAGTTTGTAGATATCTGTCTACCAAATGGAGGGTTTGACAGCTTGTCGTTACGAGCTCACTATTCATGCACTTTCGAAATCTTTGAACTACGTGTCCTGCATTGTCACTCTTCCTCACTCCAACTCCTTGAGCTAAATGGCTATTTCTATTGTACACAATCTTTGTAAAATGACAACCCTAGTAAATAAATATTAATAACATTTTCATGATGCTCACTGCGAAAAATGACAGCACTATCAGTCCAATCAATATAATCATAATCATAATATTTATTAGCTGATTGTAAGATAACTTAGGAAGTTCTTACAATAAAGTCGGATATCAAGCCACAATCTACCAAATGGGTGTGCAAATTATAGAGATTAGATTGTTTTGATTTACGATAGAATCTTACTAATACTATAAATGCGAAAGTTTGGATGGATGTATGGATGTTTGTTACTCAATCACGCCCCAACGGCTGAACGGAGCTGGCTGGAATTTGGCACAGAAATAGATTATAGTCTGGAATAGCACATATAGCTACTTTTTATCCCGGAAAATTAAAGAGTTCTCACGGGAACCAAAATACCTCAAACCACGCAGACGAAATCGCGGGCATTCGCTAGTTGGTCTCGGTTGGCTCTAGGTTGTCCACACAAATCTCATTTCTGGATTGATGAACAGCTGTTTAAATTGACGGGGTAGGTATACGAATTACGAAGCGTTCGTGCTTTGTATTTTCAATAACAGTCGAGTTTTACGGGTTAAAAAACCAAATTGATTTCGTTCCAGGCGTGTCCACGTCAGATATCGTGGCGCGGATCGTGCGAGACTACGACATCTACGTGCGGCGCAACCTGGCGCGCGGCTACTCCGCCAAGGAGCTCAACGTTTCCTTCCTCAACGAGAAGAAGTTCCGTCTGCAGAACAAAATGGACGAGCTCAAGGACAAAGGCAAGAAGGTAGGAAACCTTGTCCGACCCCCTTTATTTACACTGTCAGACATCTGTTCACCTGTATTGCATTACTCCTTCCATAAAAATGAACTGCGCACGCTTTATTTTACAAAAGCCTTAATGGCTCAACATTCCAGCTGCATTTCCGAAAGTTCAAATTGTTAGCGCCTATTTTAGTATACAACGAGAAGTTCCGCCTGCAGAACAAGATGGACGAACTCAAGGACAAAAGCAAATAGGGAGGAAACCTTGTTCGACCCCCTTTATTTACACTGTCAGACAGCTGTTCACCTGTATGGACATTACATTATGCCACAAGAATGACCTGATTGATACCATTGACCCACGCTTGATATTACAGAAGCCTCAATTTAATTTTCACATTTCAGCATCATTTCCGAAACTTCAAATAGTTCGCGCCCATTGTAGTATATTACCATCCTCATCTAGAGGATCAAAGCGAATGGATGTAGACCATAATAATTATTGGCGTGTTCTCGAAGTTGCATAACATATCCAGCCGCGAACTAATTCAAGCTTTTAGATTGGATTGGAAGACTTGAGATTCCAAACTCGTCTTGAAGTGTTGATAGATAGCCCGACCACGCACGCACCTCTAACTTTTCGATGTTAAATATCACTTGCTTCAAACGGTGAAGGAAAACCTGCATGCTCGAGAGTTCTTCATAATCCGATCTTGATCAGACTATGGTTAAACCTTCCCATTTCGGGAGGAAACTTGTGCTCAGAAGTAAGCCGGCAATGGGTTGAAAACTTGAAATAATGACTGATGACGTGTATTGCAGGTGATGACGAACATCGGTGAGAAGAGGGTGGACATTCTGACCAAGTGGGAGGAGAAGTCTCGCGAGCTGATCGACGCGTTCCTGCTGCTGTTCGGGCCGGACGGGCGGATCTCGAACATGTGGAACGAGTCCAAGGGCCGGCTCATGCAGGCGCTCAGCCAGCCGCCCTCACCCGCGCCCAGCGAGAACGGCGACGACCCTGAACCAGACAACAGGTAACTAACTACCTACTATTATTGAAGTGAAAACTTCTTTAGCCGCGTCGAGCAGCTGTTTTGGTAGGGGGTAAACTTGTATTCGCGTGACCGACACTGACATGCTCGCGTTGTTACGAAGGCAAAAGGTCTTAAATATAAATATACTACATTCTTAATTAAACTTTAATGCCCTAGTTTTAAGATTAATATTTTAATAATTTTTGTTTTTTTTAAATATTTTTACTTTTTTGTTTTTTTTGAAACATTGAAAATAAATTAAACTATTAAAAAAAAACTTTTTCACTTTTGTCGGCAGGCCCTATGACTGCCAATTTTTTTTAAATTTATAGTACATATATCGCTTGGCTGCAATTAGACCTGCTGCTTGGAGGCGCGATAAGACTTGCTACTCTCTCAAATAGGTAGAATGTAGGTTCCCGAAAATGACGCCTATACTTTATTGAAAATGAAATGGTTTAGTAATCACCCTTAAATGTTGGTATTCTTGATTTGTCATAAAAAATTACGTAACATATTCATTTCATACCTAATATATTTTTGTCCTACTTGCTCGCGGATATTGCTTTATTATTTAAAAAAAACAATGGATCTTTTCTGGTTGCACTTACTAAAATAAAAAATCAAATCATTTCAACATAACCAACCGGTGTTATAGCATAAATCAAGGTAAGTCAACGCCATCGATCGGCAGCTTTCTAAGTAATTCTGTTTTCCTTGCAATTTAAGAGAAAAGTACTATACAAATGTCGGCTGAAATAACAATTCACGCCCTCGTTAATTTAAAAAGACCTAACTTGGGAAGTCGTCGGCCGTAAACTGTTTTATTTCCGGCCTGGGCACTATTGTAATTTGGTTACTTTGAAGGCCTATCTCTTTGTTACAGAGGATCAGCGTCACCGCCGCCGCCCAAGTCGCGGAGATACGAAGATCTGTGGGATCAACAAGCAGGTAACTGGGTAATTATTGCTCGCTTTCTTAGCTCGATACACCTCACCTGTAGGCACGCCTAGCATATTGTAGAATGCACCGTAGGTATATTGCACAATATTTTGTTTTTAGTTCTATAATTGTTAATATCTTTCTTTGCTTCGTATTCCTCATTGCTGAGGGTCGTGACCCCTTTCCATTAATCATATAATAGCAGGGGTTTTCTTGGTATAATAATAATAATTATTGTCAATGTATCTTTTAGCAATTTAACTATTGAAGTGTGATTGATGGACGTAGTTTTTGCATGGATGTAGTAAAGACGGGATGTTTGACCTGACTTTATACATAAAACAAAGTATAAACTTTGTTGTTTTTTTTACAAGCTGCATTATTAACCTAGTATACTTATAATCGACTATTGATTAAAATTGTAGATTCGTAGACCTCTCGAAAATAAAACTAAGGAAAGTTGAAATATTAGGTTTATGTGCACAGTGATACTTGTATTTTTGTGTTGACGTTGCTTTTAGCGTACTCAGGGTATATCTGTCACCGTAAAATTGTAAAAACCGTTAGATTAAGATTATAATCTAAGTTTCTATCCCGCGAGATTGTAAACTGTCGAAAGATTGTGAATCATTTAATGTTCCGAGTATTCATTTTTGTGCCACCATACTCTGCATTCAACTCGCGCGCGAACTATAGTTTAGGTTAGAGTTTGACATAAATATTGAGGCTTGGGTTCTATCGGGTTAATATACCTAATAGATTACAATTTACCGAAAAATAATACGTTAAACTGTAAGCAGTATGGTTCACAATCTGTCGACAGTTTACAATCTATCGTCAAAAAGCGTTAGATTTCAATCTAACAGTTTTTACAATTTCACGGTGACATATCCACTGCGTTTTGAAGAGAATAAAATAGGGAAGCATACATTAATCAATGGTCCCAAATATAACAAAACACTAGTACATATACGAATGATTAATGTAGAGTTGTTTGTCACAGATGCATCGAGCTCTGAGTGCCTTGGGGAATCGGAAGAGGCCGCCCAGCGCCAGCTGACGGACGACGGCTCCGACAGCGATGATGATTACCAGGACACCAGCCCCTACCTATAGGCCGCCCTACTGTTGTAGCTGTTGATATCATCTGTGTTGGACACTGTGGCGTAACGATCGCGAAAAGAGCCTATGCACTGAAGGGGAAGGACGAAAAGTTGCTTTTACTTAGTGCGTGGTTACTACAACTTGTGTCCGGGACATCGGCGATTATATCAAACATAATATGACGAACCTCTCTAGGTTCTCGTATTGTCTAGGAAACGGGGCGGTCTGTTGTATGGAGACCTCCGCGTTAAATCCTCAGTCGATGAAACTTGGCAGGGATTTGGTGTTTAGGGCACAAATTCATAACCGCATTGCGAATTCTCAAATTGTAACCGCGATTTTGAGCTAGAAATCGGCTCGAGTGTCGTCCTTTAACGCGAATCATGTCACAAGTTTTGTTGAAGCGTAGATCTTTGACGATCGCGTCGCGGTTTCGGGTTAGTTGTCTAATTAAAATCGCGTGTACCTATGTACATGCTAAATTGTACGCGTTTGTTTTAATAAATGAACTTATATTGAGCTGCGCACATTATAGAGTACGACATTTGCCAAATAAATTATTGTCTTTGAGCTTAGTAAATTAATACGGGTTATGTCTGCAATTTGTGCCGAATTAGAAGCCCTTACAAAAAATGGACTGTGAAGTGGATTTTATAGGCAATTTAATCGAGTTTTCATTTTAGTGGGCGTACATTTCAACTGTCTTATTAGAGCGATTTGGATATACCATGTGTTACTTATGAATGTTCACTCTCTATGTAATACGATTAACTTGTAGTTGACCGAACTTAAACGGCTTATGTCCACGGCCAGATGAAACCTGGGGTGGGATAAACTTGAATATAGGCGGAGTTGGCTCTTAATGGCGGGTCCCATTATCGATCACACCTCTGAGACTCCAGATAATTTATAGTCCGGGCCTAGGTTTTAGACTATCGCTAGATATAGAAGCGCTTAGTTTTTGTAGTTTAGGCCCATCAAATCTACGATTCTCAGAGCATATAGTTACGCCATTGTATGGAACCGTACCAAAGTATTGTATACGAAGTACAAACATCCATAGTCCATACCACGTCACGTTCTCAGACGAGCATTTCGTGAGTTCAGGGCCCCTATTCTCTATGATTTAAATCGTAAAAACGCTCAAAATTAATTTTATGGACTAAATATGATTTGTTAAAAAAAAATGAGGTAGCCTGAGTCAAGGCCTTTCAGCATCATTTCACTGCCATGGATATAACTGCCATGCCCCAGTTAGTCCGTGCCATCTTAGACTGCATCATCACTCCCACCTAGTGAGATCGCAGTCGAGGGATAACATTTGATAGAATAAAAGAAAACCCTGGTGGCGACAAGCAAACTGTGGCTGACATGAGAAATTTTGCTACAAGCAGTTAAAAAGTTGTGATTTTCTGGTGTCCTATTTGACTTAATTATCTATAAACAAGAACTGTCAATAATTTAGACGTTATAAATAAAAAAGTTTGTACAATTTTTGTTTGGACGGTTCGAAGCCACAGTGAATAGGGGTCTCTGTTGATGTATTAAATTATATAAATTATTATGAGTAATTGTCGCGGCTGAGCATGCATGTCTGTCTCTTTTCATGAGTGAATGTATTTAATCCTATTAGTTTTAATCATATTATTTATATTTATGTTTATTGTAAATTTCTCATCTAAAAGGTATGCAGGATGCCTGCAGTTTGTTAGCACTAATAATTCTAGGTGCAGAAAGTATTGCAGATATTATTTGTATAGTACTTTTTGACAGTTGAATAAAGAGGTGCTTAAAATAAATGTGTTTCTTTATAACTTTATTCTCCCTGTAAAAGTTAACAGTTCTCACCACCACAAAAATTTCAAAAACTGAATGAACTAAATGATATGAGATAAATGAGACTGAGAGATGATGAGAGATTGAGAGAGAGGGGCAAAGGGATGTTCATTGATTTAATTTACTTCAGTATCAGTGAACATCTACTGAAAACTATTATGATGTCTCAGCTGGAAATATATTTTAATTATATTTCCAATATAATATGATGAGAAAAGTGGTCAAGTTCAACAAACGAAAAATATTGATGAATAGAAATAATAAAAAACCACAGATTAAAATTAAAACATTGTACTTAAAAAATAATACAAAATTATTTGGTAAAAAATTACACAGGCTTGCATTAGCATTTTATTGAATTGATACTATTTTAACACTAGCTAGCTTCACTTATTCAGCTCCTTTCGCGTTTTGATGAACCAATTGGGTATTTGAACACTAGTGAAATAAATTATTTTATAGTGATTATTAAATAAAGGATCTCCCAAAAGTCGTAATATCCACGTCCCCTGATAGTTTTATTTTGAATAACCATTTTAAACTATCGATTAAAGTAAAAAAAGTGCGTCGAACTTGGATGACGTCATAACTTAAAATTTCATACAAAGTCCATACTAAGCACGCGTTTTGACGTTTGAAAAAAAGTTGCTGATTTGACTAGTTGTCAAATACCCAATTGTTTAACACAATCTCTAATGACAGCTCTAAATCTAATATTACCCTTTTCTGTAAGAAGTATTCTGAAAGGAATAGCAAGGTATACAACACAATTTACCTCATTGTTACACTTATTAAATTCTGCTTCTATTGGCTGCATACAGCGTAACACCAATGTATTGTTGGTAGAAGCATAACTGAACTACAAGTGTTTGAGTTACACTAACCTGAACGGATGCATTTGCATCTATCTCCATTGAAAAACAGCAGTTTTTTATGGAAAAACACTGAATTGACATGAATAAGTGTATGCAATCCCCTATTTGAATTAAATAATTATTAATTAATATTGTACTCAGTCAAGGCCACGATTACACTTGTAAGTTTTTAGGTAAGTGTAGCACAAAAGCAACTTTTTTTTTTCAGCAACAATTGCATATGATATGCAACTTACAAGACTGTTTACATTGCGTAAGTTACTCATAATACTCGACACTTCAAAACTTACAAGTGTAATCATAGGCTAACACAGCTTCCAGAAGTCTGCCCTGGCAAGTCACTTGCACTTAAAGTAAGTGGACTACAGGGGGCCTAGTGGGAGCTTTTTTTCCCTTTTCCATCTTGTTGTTAACTACAATTATATAGAATGGAACATAGAATTAGGAATATAATATAGAACCTGAACTAAAATAAAAACTGAGTTCATCTATTGAATTTCTGTTTATTAGATCATGTTGAGTGTGAGTAAAATGAAACATCTCAGGTTGTTTATCCATACTAATATTATAAATGCAAACATGTATCTGTCTGTCTGTTTTTAATGAAATTTTGACAAAATGAAGACGATTTTGATGAAATTTGGTACAAAGATAGGTTACATTCCAGGGAAGGACATTGGCTACTTTTTATACAGGTAAATAAAAGAGTTCTTGTGGGAATCAAAAACCTAAATCCATACTGATGAAAGCATAGGGATTATCTAATTGGATTATGAACTAGTTCTAAGTTCCAATTGTCAAAATATGGAACCTAAAACTATCAATTATGCAAATATGTACTCTATTACTGGTCATTCCGTTAAATTATCTTTGTCGCATAATATTTGTTGCCTTGGAGGTAGCTGAAAATCTACTTTCTTGCTCCCACCCATCAGTAGGAAGATCCAAACTAGTGACAAACTAAAGAGACAATCTTCCTTCTTTTATTTTCCTAATTCTATAGAATAGAATGAGGGCTTGAGGACAGATTAACACAGTTAGAGCTGGATCAATTACATATAAAAATATTGTAGAACTTAATGATTCAATTGAATAAGTAAAAAATCTCCCACTAGGCCTACTAGAAGTTTTATTGCTAGTGGACACTAAGCTTATTAAATTATCCTTATCAACTATTTTATTTAAATGCAGATTACAGAATCTAAACAATTTTTTTATCTGGAATTTTGCAAAACTAATAGTGCACTATCACTCTGAAGCAGTAAAGTATCAATCAATAAATTGATAGTAATTACAATAGAAAAATGTACATTATCATATCATGGATAACTGCTTTACTTCTTCATGTGGCTCCACCAGTCCACACTTCAATGGAAATACAGTCCTTTATATTGTTTATTAAGAGATCATTATCTAGGATTAATGATTTTCATGAAACAAGATTTAATAGCTCATTATGTTATGACTTATGAGCTCATTTGACTATACTTTTTACTTAAACTATTGAAAAACACTGAAAATGATTTTAGATTAACTCAAGTTCAATTAAATCACAGAACAGTGTTAATAGCTACTCATAAAGATAAGAATTTAAAGTTCTTCCCTCTCTGATCCAAGCTCATCTTCTGGAACCCATACTTCTTCATTTTTCAGTGCTACATTAATTTCAGGTTCATTTGAAACCTTCTTGCGCAATTCTTCATCCTGTAATTGCTTTTTAACATATTCTGTGGGTTCAGTCCAGTAACTATCACCTTTTTCACCTCTTTTAAGCTTGTTTTCTAATTTTCCTTGATCAGGTTTGTATGCAGGACCATCCTCAGTATTTATATTTTTTTCTAATGAAACTTCAGGAATATTTTCCATTTCATCAGGTTTTACCTGTTTAGACTTTACTTTTTTCTCATCTTTCACCTTCTGTTTTCCTTTTTTCTCTGATTCATTGTTTCCTCCACGATCCCCTTTCAAACTCTCATCTTCAAACAGACATGACTTGTCAGAGTCCCTCAATGCATGATCACTACATAAATGAAGCTTTAAATCTTTCGTCCCCTGCAGGTTCCAGTACCAATTTTCAATAGCATCTTCATAGTCCTCCAGAAGACTTTCACACTGTGTCTTCATGTGTGTGATTTCAGCAGACGGCTTGTCCCATAATTCAAAAGGAATCCCCAAGTCAACTTTGACACCCTTGTCAACAAGTCCATGCAGAGTTTTAAACGTTTGACTCATGCCCTTGGCGAACCGTGTACTATCCTGACGTTCTTTATGTACATTGTACTCCAGAATCCTGTCACAGACCCCATCTATCGACTCAATTAATCTCAGCTCAGATTTCTCATACTTAGTTTTTTTCTTTGGCTGCACGTCGAGTGAATATCCTATTTCAATAACATCATGAACCTTACCGGTCTCTTCGAGTCTGCTTTGCAATTCCGTGGCCAATACTTTACACACTTCACAACGGTTTGCGTATTTAACACCTAAATCTTCTTCGGTTTTAACTTCCACATCGCGACTGCAAAGTATGAAAGTTGCGAAAACCACTAATAAAGCTATTTTGTCAAAAAACATGTTTAAATCTAGATGATAAATGCAATTTAAGGCCAAGTCGAGCCGAGCTTTTAGAAATTAAATCTTTGTTTTGTTGTCTCGTTTAAAGAAGAAACGCATGTCAATCCACAAGATAATTGCAGAATTAGAAATTAATTTGGAGTTTTGTGTAAAACATTACTTTCGTCATACAAAATATCATGAAATCAAATCAGCAACATTACACAGCTGACAGCAATCATCACAAAACAAAGTTACTTGTCTCCTTGTCTCTGTCTGATGTGATGGATCACAAATGAAAATAATAAAATATCACCGACTCGAAAATTAGGTCACAAATCGTCACAATTTTTTTAAGAAAGTTGGCTAAAATTTAAAAATGACAGCTACAGTGTAACGATCTGCAGGGCGACCGCGTATCTTTTGCATCATTGATACATCGCAATCACCTCTGATTGGCAAGGGCCCACCTGTGGGCGCGTATACACTCTTCCACGATTGGACGAAATCCATTGACGCAGCAAGAATACCAAGAGGTGATTGCGATGTACCTATCAATGATTGATGCTTAGGTTTTTAATCTGAGATTGATGCAAAAGATACGCGGTCGCCCTGCTGGTAACGATCGCAATCACCTAGGATTGGTGAGTACTCTTCTACTATTGGCCAAAATCCATTGAGGCCATAGAGTTAATATAGTAGCCAAAAAATCCTATGTCTATGATAGTAGCTATTTTGTCTTTAATATGTCTGTGCTGTCTGTGTTTAAACTAGCGATGCTATCACTGATTTCATCATTGATGGAATAACAGTAACAGGCAACAGCTATACTACTAATTTCCTACCTCCATGACTTTGTCCTAACTCTTGCTGTTTGGCTTTGTCTAATTTCTATTGTAACTTGTAAGGCACTCAGATTAATAAATTAGTGTAGAGGTAGGTTACATCTCGGGGAAGGACATTGGCTAACATAAATCCTTATTCCACATGGACAAGTCGCAGGCATCATCTAGTTTATAAATATTATTACTCTGATGCTGAAAGAGATCCTGAAACTATTATTTTAGAACAGCTGAACTCAAACAAATAGTTGCAGGCAATAATTTTACCTAGTTAAAACACAAAATAATATAGTTTTAAAAAGTTTGTATTTCAAAATAAAACTGTTCATGTAACCATTTAGTCCAGTCTTCCAAAACATTTTTCACTAATGTTACTATTAAAGTAAAATAAATACTGTTGGAACTTGTGACGAATGTTTTATTTTACAGTTGTATGACAAGTTATAAAATAATAAAAAACTGTTGCTATGGAGACTGAACGTACAGTCCTCCTAACATCCACTCCTCTTTTAGGAACTGAGGCCAAGAGCTTTAGTTAGCCTTTCCAGCCTGGGTGCATATAAGGGCTTTGTGAAACAATCAGCCAGTTGGTCCTCAGTAGTAACTTGCTTGACCTCAAGTATGCCGGCTGCCACACACTCTCTGACATAGAGATACCTTCGTTGTATGTGCTTGGTTCGGCTATGTTGCTCGTACGGCGGATTGTATGCTAGCTTTATTGTTGACTCGTTGTCAATGTAAAGAAGTGGTGGCTTTTCAGTTTTAGTGATTTCCTCCAACATCTGCTGTAGCCATATAATTTCCCGGGCTGTCTCCGAAGCTGCCACTAGCTCTGCCTCCGTCGACGATAAAGCTATCGTATTTTGCTTGTTACTCCGCCAGCTGATTGGTCCATAATACAAACAAAGTATGCCGGACGTTGAGTGCGCTGCTGAGAAATCTGCATCGCTGTAGCAGATTAATTTGTTATGAGCATTATTTGACGAACCGAATACTAGACTTTTATTCATTGTACCTTTTAGGTAGCGTAGTATTCTTTTTACTGCTAGAATGTCTGCTCGTGATGGATTATCAAGGTTTCTTGAAGCGCAGCTGACAGCGAAATTGATGTCTGGCCTAGTCCCAACCATAAGGTAGGCTAAGGAACCCACAGCCTGTCTATAAGGGAAGATTAAACTACTTTCCTTTTCATCTGATGCATTTTCTATTTTAGCTGTCTCTTTTGTGATTGGTGTCTTAACTGGTTTGCACTCAGACATCTTGTACTTTTCTAGTACTTTCTTTGTATAAGCTTTTTGACTTAATGTTATGTTACCATTGTCAGATCTTTCGATTTCCATACCAAGAAAATATGAAGCTGGTTTTGTTACAATTTTGAAGCGATTTTGTAATTCCTTTATGAATTTCTTTCCATCATCCTCTGTAGTTGATGCAACTAGCCCGTCATCAACGTAAAGTGCAATCAACACTTTAGATTTTCCATTCTCTCGGATATATAGGCATGGATCAGAAGTACTCTGTGTGAAGTTGGAGCTCACAAGAAATTCATGTATACTGGTGTTCCAACATCTTGGAGCCTGCTTGAGGCCATATAAGCTCCTCTTCAGGCGGCACACTCTGTTTGTTCCATCGCTATAACCATCGGGCTGTTTCATGTAGATTTCTTCTTCTACGTTACCGTTAAGAAATGCTGTTGACACATCAAACTGACAGAGAGATAATTTCTCTTTTACAGCTACTGCTAATAGGGTACGGACGGTAGTAAGGCGCACTACAGGGCTGAATGTCTTGTCATAGTCTACCCCTGGTTTCTGTGAGAATCCCTTTACTACCAATCTTGCTTTATATCTCTCGACACTACCATCTGGATTGGTCTTAACTTTAAATACCCACTTGCAAGGCAGTGCTTTTCTGTTCTTTGGTAAAGGAACAATATCCCATGTTTGGTTCTCATGAAGGGAATTGATCTCGCTCAGCATCGCTCCTAACCACTTCTCTTTGTCTGTGCTTTCAAGAGCTTCGCGATAGGTTGAAGGTTCTCTATAGTTGTTAAACTCTTCAGTAGCAGCGAGAACAAATTCATCAAACCTTTGTGGTTTTCTGAGACAGCTGCGATCACGAAGTACTCGTTGTTCAGGAGGAGCTTCATTGGTAACTTCTTCAGTTGGATTTATTTCAATAATAGTGTCATTAACATCTGTATCTGGGATAGGTATTTCTTCATTATCATTACCTTGTACTGATTCTTGTTCATCATTTTCTTGCACTGACTCATACTCACTTTCAACATCATCATCAAAGAAGTTTATTTCGGCGTAATGTTTATCATTATCCTTCAAAGATTTAGTAATTTCCGAGATTGAATTTTGTGTTTCGGTGTAGTAGAGTTTGTTAGTGAATCGAACGTCTTTGGCAATTATGATTTTATGTTTTGAAGGTACCCAAATTTTATAAGCTTTGGAAGTATCTGAATAGCCTGCAAACATCCCAGGTATAGCTTTTGATTTGAATTTATTATGTTCTTTGCCATCTTTCAGTAATATAAAGGCTTTTATTCCAAACTGACGCAGATGGAGGATGCAAGGCTTTCTTTGTACCCATTTCTCATAAGGTGTAGTAACAGTACCAAAATGTGCAGAAATAGTTTTATTGACGCTCCGATTGGAAAGGTAGTTTGCAGTTTGAATAGCTTCTCCCCAAAGGCTTTGAGGTGCTTTGGATTCGATCATCATGCTCCTAGCTTTTTCCAGTAGGGTACGGTTTTTACGTTCTGCAACACCATTCTGGTGTGGTGTATATGGTGCTGTTAATCGTTTTGTAATACCATGTTCTTTCAGAAAGTTATCAAAATTATGATTGCAGTATTCCAAACCATTGTCGGACTGGAGACTGATGATTTTGTCACCAGTGAAATTTTCCATTTCTGCCTTGTAAAGTTTGAATTTGTCCAATACATCACTTTTTTGTTTTATGCAATAGACTCGGCTGTATCTAGTATAGTCGTCGATGAAAGTTATGAAGTATTTTTCTCCACCGAGGGTTTGAGTCATCGGACCACAGACGTCGCTGTGCACTATCTCAAGTCGTTTTGTCGTGCGTGGTGTATTATTGGGTTTACTAGGCAGTCTTTTAATTTTTGCTTGAATGCATATTTCACAATCTCCAAGCTTCTCATCTGACTTGAAATCTAAACCGATAAGTGTCTCATTCTTCAATGCCAATTTCATATCGGCCTCATTCATATGACCTAAACATTTATGCCATTTATGAATTTTTGTGTCTTCTGCCAAGTTACATTTATCTTTGTTGTTGTATTTACACGATGCAGGATTTAAGTAGTACAGCCCATCTTTGCCTTTTGGCGCATCGAGTATAATACCTTCTTCAGGATGTGTAATTGTGGCCTTTTTATCTGTAAATAAGACAGTCCATCCAGATTCTGTGGCTTTACCTATGGATAGTAAATTCGAGGATAGGGTAGGCACATAGAGCGTATTTGTCAAAATAACCTCTTGAATTTTACTTTTACCTCTAACGTTGGCATCTAGCATAATAGTGACTTGGCCTTTACCAGTAATATCAGCTGTTGCATCTTGGGAAGCTAATCTTAACAGTTGAAAGTTAGATTTTTCGAGATTTTCGAAATTGTTTCTGTTATGAGACATGTGCGATGTACAACCGCTATCAAGAATCCATGTATTCTTTTCATCATCTGAACTC
The DNA here is from genome assembly GCA_923060345.2 of Erebia aethiops. NCBI lineage: Eukaryota > Metazoa > Arthropoda > Insecta > Lepidoptera > Nymphalidae > Erebia > Erebia aethiops. Next base: position 24,459,412 of record OV281084.1, on the reverse strand, counting down.
TTACTTTTGGAATGCATACATACAGTGTGGGAAGTTTTAGGAACTTCTTCGTTCGTTTCTTTCTTTTTCTTATTCTCCAGCCTTCTGCATTCACTGATAACATGTCCTTTCTTCTTGCAAAATTTGCATGTTTTTACGAAATTTGCCTCTTCTTCGTATTCATCTTTAGTGTTGGTAGTATTAATGTTGGAACCATTATTAAATTGTCTGGCTTCTGATTCTTCTAAAATTTTTACCTTGAGTTCTTCAGGTTTCGGTAACGTGTCTCTGGATTCTATCGCTACACGAAAATTTTCATAGTCAGGTGGTAAGCTGTATAGCATCATAACAGTGAGCAAATCCTCATGAATACGAATGTCCATATCCTGCAATTTGTCTACCACGTCCATGAACTTATTTAAATGCTCTCTAATATTGCCATTTTCCATTTTGGACAATATTAACTTCTTTAAAAGAGAGGCCTTTCTAGCCGGTCCCTTACTGGCATATATAAAATCAAGCAAAGTCCAAATCTCGTGAGCTGTTTTGCAGTTTTTTATTTGCTTCAATTCAGAGGGTGAAATTAAAAGTACTAACTCAGATTGAGCTAAAAGATCCTTCTCTCTCTTCTCTTCATCAGCTTTCTCAAGATCCAGCGGCTTCTCAACAACACTCCATAATTTATTTTTGATGAGTACGGCCCTTGCTTGAATTCGCCATGTGTCGAAATTTTCTTTATTTAAAGTCTCAATTTTTGTACTTGAGCCCGACGCCATCGTGATCAACGTATTTATCGCTTTATTTTTGCTCTGCTACCATATTAAAGTAAAATAAATACTGTTGGAACTTGTGACGAATGTTTTATTTTACAGTTGTATGACAAGTTATAAAATAATAAAAAACTGTTGCTATGGAGACTGAAGGTACAGTCCTCCTAACAGTTACCTCTTGAAACACTTCACTTCTTGAATGTTCTACAAAACCCAGTTTTTGAAACATATTAATACTAACAGTATTCACAAGAGATATTTTCGCTTCATACTTTTTTACTCCAATATATTGTATACCATACAACATCATTAAAATAACTGCCTCCCATCCAAATTTTTTACCCCGAGCAGATTTTTCTGCTATCATTATTTCTATTTCTGCAGTTGCATCATTTTTGTTGATAACAAATATATTTGTGTCCCCAATCATTGACACTAGAAAGAAACAAAAAACATTTATTTGCATATCAGGACACCTACCAGGTAAAATTTGCTGTGTCATACCCTTGTTGTAAATAAAATATGAATAAAAATATTCACCAGACTGATACAACTACTGCATTTAGAAAAAATAGAGGTACAAATTGATGGATTTGATTTTTTAGGGATTGATTCTTTCATTATTCTATTGTATTATACATTTAATATTATAGTTATATTTATAACATACCAATTTCCACATCTTTTTTGCATACTCCATTATTACTTTCATCATAAACTTTTTTGTCTAAAATAATGAAAGTGCATTCTAGAAACAAAAAAAAAACAGAAAGCATTATTTTAATATTTGGCTAAAAAACCAGTAGGTAAATAAGTAATATACTTCTTACTATCTTCATCATCTCTCCAAGATTTTTGCATTTCATATTCTTCTTCTAAAGTAAGTGGTTCTGATGCTGTTAACTTTTGGAGCTCTTCAGACTTCATCCAATCATGATATCTGTTGAATAGAATAAAATCAAACCTGCCCCAAGACACACACACACACAACACACAGATCCAAGACATGGTACATGGCATGGTGGCATGGACTAGGAGGTTTGCACTGGTAAGATTGAAGGGTGTTTGTGTAAAAGAATAGTTAAAGTAAATAAGAGGTAAACTTACTTTGGTACATGATAATCTCTGTAAGGAACTAAGACAACGTTTAGTCCCTTTATTTGAGTATTACTATTGATTCTCATTTCATTTTAAGATTACCTATATCATATGTTGGAACATCGCAATTCGCAATATGATTCGTATTTCGTATGATTCTAGTTAACTTTTCTCTGATTTTAATATTCCTGAAAAGTTGAGAACATCATAAAATCAAAATATATTGAAATAATTGATAATAATATATCGATTGTTTCAAAATGACAGCTACAGTGTAACGATCGCAATCACCTCTGATTGGTTAACACTCTTCCACTATTGGACAAAATTCATTGATGCAGCAAGAATACCTCAAATTCAGCCAATCACAATAATTGATACTGTAACAATGATTGATGCAGAAGTTACGCAATCGCACTGCTGTAACTACCAAGTCTCAAGTGTTTTTGATTGGCTGAATTTGTGGTATTTTTGCTGCGTCAATGGATTTTGGCCAATAGTGCATGAATCCAGAGGTGATTGCGATCGTTACACTGTAGCTGTCATTTTTAGCCAATCGCCCTGCAGCGTGAGTTGTTTTTGTCTCCGATTTTTGTTATTCATTGGATGTAATGGTATGGAGGGTAGAGTAAGAAATAAGAAGAAGCATCTCTGTATATTATGTCACCGTAAGATTGTAAAATCCGATTATAATCTAACGGTTTCTATCCCGCTAGATTATAAACTGTCGAAAGATTGTGAACTTACTATTTACTCCTTGCCTCTACCCTCCCTAATTGGATGATTTTGTAACTTCAGGCTCAGAAGGACTAGAATCCAGAGCCGTTAAACCAGTTAAATAAAAAATATAAAAAAGTTGGATGATATACGTACTTCTTTTTCTGGTCGGTGATTTGTAAATTTTCTTTTTCTGGTCGGTGTAGTAAATGTAGAAAATATAATAATTTATGCTCAATTTATGACTAGGGACACTAGGGACACTATACTTGGATTAATAATTGCGTGGAATTCTGACGTTTCTTGGTGGATACCATAGTTAAAACAATTCCCACAAAATAGGGTAAAAATTCTAATAAATTATAAGTAATGCTATGGATTCTAAAGACTAAATTTATAACAGTGTTAGTTTAAATTAAATTGTTAATTAATTAATAGAGCACTATTTTAATTTCAAGTGACAAACGTTACGAACATTTTATATTTGCATACGTAATGTGCATACATGTAAATAACATGCTTAAGCAGGATCCAAATACTTATTACCGACTGAAGACTGAAAGAGTCCTTAAGTAATTAGAAAGGATAAAGAAAAATCCAACTAAAATAATACTAAACTTTATTGTAAATAATGAATTGTTATCATCATCGTCATCGTTTTCATCGTCCTTGACATATTGTCACAGACACCTGTCAATTTAATGGTCAATACAGCATAGTTTGTCCTCTTCTTTAATAACATGTGATATACACTCTTGCCATTTGTTTGGGGTGACATTGTTCAGTCCCTTGACTAAAAGCTCTTTCATTTAATTTTTTCATTTTCTCTTCATTTCTTTCTAAAATTATCATTATTGATTTTTGTTTCTTTTATTTATCTTTTATCCTTTCTTAGCAAAGTTATTAATTCTATTAGAGGACTATTTCATTATTTAGTAAGTAATATGTACTTATTTGGATTTTGCTAGTGACAAATGATAAATTATTTATTTCAGGTTATAGGTGCATGTGATCAAAACAAAAATACAAAAATGTTTGTGACTTCTGAACGTCACAAACGTCAGAATCCAAGTATAGGGTGCACTAGGGTCTAGGCAGAGCCAGAGACAAGTAACATATATCATAACCGCTCCGCAGGCGAGCGGTTAAAGGATACAAAGAAAATATACTCTCTACCGAGTCTAGGAGTCTAGGACACCGCTGGATAAAATTTTGTTCTCTGGTTAACTTGTCTCTGGTTTTGTTTTTTCTAGCATGTACAGTGATATTATAGTCAAATGAGATTATTAATTTAAAAGTATACGACTTTAGAATTTAGATTCGACGACGATAGAAAGAATTGTAGACAGGTATCTTTCCTAGGATAAGACTCCAATGAACAAAATGAGTATTTCCAATATAATAATATCATTGAGTGTTTCGTAACATTTCTTTAAATAACGGATTATTTACAGGAAACAAATTAAAGCCAATTTAAACAAAATGAACCAATATGAAACAGAGAAACGGCTTTGCTGGGCGTACAGTTTGTTGGCAGTTTTACTTCTCACATCTGCCATATCAGTGGCCATACCTTACAACCATTGGCGAGGAACCTTAGATGTCTGTCCCGGCAATTGGCTTGAAAACACTAACTGTGGCTGTATTTTCTATGGTGTTAGTACATTCCAGTATTTCAATGGTGGACGTGACTCTTACTGCTTGTATGCTATCTTTGCCCCCTTGCCAATATTGGTGTATGCAGTAGCTATGGCTCTATTTCATATGTACAGAGTTTGCATTAATAATATTGGGAAATATGAATCTGAGAAGTCGACTACTGTTGAAGAAATGTAAGTATAATTTTAGTCTTTTAACTTGGATCAGATTAACTATTCTCTAATAACTATGTACTAGGGACTATTGTTCTAAAAGAAAAAATTCTAAATGAACAATAGTCCATAGTAATATTAGTTTTACCACAACTAAAAACTCATACACTTGTCTATTGTGTGTTAAGCAATGTACTCAGAGACCTATTTTGAAGGACAACAAAAATACACTAAGGACTTTCCTTTGTATGTCCAGGCTCTATGAAGGCAATACCTTGAGGCAGTAAGGGCATTTCCACTAGAGAGACTAAAATGCATAGCAATATATAATAGCAAGGAATGTACCTGAAACCCACCTATAAGATTAGAATGCTATGTAATCTAATCAGCTTGGCTGATGGCGCACCCTTCATGTATGAGCTTCAAGTTTGTTACTATTAATTTCTATCATAATCATTACAAGTTTGATTAGACTAAGTATTATTACTATTAATTTCACTCTAAGTTATGAGATACTTACTTACTACTTAGTCACACAAAACTAAGAAACTTTTTTTATTAATATTAATCTGTAAAAACTAAAAGTGTGAAAAAGCTCTGTAATAAAAGGCTATTTTATTTATTTTATTTATGAGATACTTTTTTATTTGAGTCATCTCCTGTGCTAAATTTTAGCTTGCTTCATGTTTACAAAAACCTCAAATGAAGAGGGTCCCAAAAGAAGTGAAAATGCAAATGCAGTTGTTTCACTCGTGTACCAAAGAGGAGCCCAATTCTCACTTCCAAGACTAGTTCTGGAAGGAAGGATCGCAGGCAAGAGAGCTCCATGTCGCCAAAGGTGCAAGTGGCTTGGACGATATAAGGGGGTGGATAGGGCTTAGCTATCCAAAGCTAAAAGATGCTGCTCAAAATAAAGAAGATTTTTGGATGATGGCAGCCACACTTCATTTTGAAGATAACACACGGTGGTGATGACCAAGGTAATTAATAAGTTTACTGTATTTCTATTGCAGTGAAGGGGAATCAATAATAGTGACATCGCGAGCACGGGTGCCAGCGCAGAGTGATGTGGTGATATTCTGCTGGATACCAAACTCCTGCTTGGCAGCAGTGTTTGCGGTCTACAATATTGTGCATGCTGCTATTATGACTGATGGCTTCTTGAAGACCTGTCAGCAATACAGAGGATATTTAGTTAGGGTAAGTTATATATTTTGCTTTTAAACTGAGATAATGGGGCTGATTCTGTAGTGCACAATCTCTAAACTAAAATGACAGCATTAAAAATATTGCTAACCCTTTCATAATACTCCCTGCAGAATGGGACAGAATTATAATAGATTTAAAGCTGTCATTTTAGTTTAGTTTAGAGATTGTGTTATACAGAATTGGCCACAGTATCAGGAAATCCAAATCCAGAGATATGAAGATACAGGAAAACCGTGTTTTAAGAACCATTAGGGTTTTTTTTTGTAAAAACTTATTCAAATTGGTTGTCTATAAAATTGACGCTTGACTCAAAAATTGGCTATGCCAAAATTGATTTCTCGAAAAAGACCTAATGGTTCCTAAGACAGTTTCTCTGTATCTCTTATGGTTTCAGATTTAGGGTAAAAAAACACACGGTATAGCTAGCTGATGCCTACCTGCCTGTTACTGATTTTTGTGAATTTATGTTCTTTTATTATGCTGTGGGAAAACATTGATTTTCCAGGATAAAAAGTAGCCTAGTCAAAGTTTAACATTTCTAGCTATCGTTGTACCATTTATTAATGATTACTATATATTCTTTTGCATGACACCACAACTACAGACTACTTGTGTATATCTCTTACTTTTGTATAACTTTTGGTTTTTCTACTCTGTGTTGGATTCCTCATTGCCGAGGTTCCATGAATGAACTTGATCTTATTGTTAGAAATGCTTCTGTAAGCTCAAACTGAACTGGAATTTAGGGTTTATAACCATTGTAAGTGATAATAATAGCCATAGGTAAGTTATTATTAATTATGAAATAAATATTGCAGCAACTTCACGCCGCGGGGGACCATGCGACAACGATCCACTTCCGTTTGTCCTGCCAATCGATTTTCGATTTTATGGACTACATCCAGAAGGATGCGCCCAGCAGCCGCCGAGGCAACTTCATCAACACTGGTGTTGCGCTACAAATTGCGTTGATAACTACTTGGTTTGCTGTTTTCCTGTGGATAGTAGTTGCCGTGCACACAGCCTTGAGGGCATATAAGGAAAGAGATGTACTGACATGCTGTGGCAAATAGATGCAGCATTAGGATAAGCGCACACTATGGCAGCTGCACACACAAAATCGCATCACAAAATGTGTACTTTGCACACTAGTGTGGCCCGGATAACTAACTAGGGGAAAGCTAACTGGTGACTGCATTAAAAATTTAAATCACACACATCAACTCACATGAACTTTTCTAACTTGTTGTTTTGAGACAAAACCAAACAAAAAGTAAATATTTTCTAAAAATATAGTAACAAAATATTTTCAATATCTCAAATCACCTCATCCTACCAGTATTATAAATGCAAAATTTGTTAGTTGGTTTCTTTCAATCACGCCGCATCGATCGCCGCAATCGAGTAACGGATCGACAAGATTTTTTGCATGGGCCTAGACGCATAGTAGTTGCAAGGAGTTCTCGTGGGACTTTAAAAAAACTTATTTCACGCGGACGAAGACGCGGGCTTCAACTAGTATCGAATATTTGCAAATAATAATTCTTCGGAAACGTAAAATTCTGTAAAACACTACGATGTGCATGGTGTATGTACTCAGTTATTCCGCTTGGTTTCGCACACTGCTGACGAAAGGGAATCCGCAGCGCAATAATACCCGCTCCTACGGCGGCCCGCGATAATGTGCGTTTAGGTTTATGATTTAAGTTACGCTGCCGACAGTCAAACAATCTTTACATTTCCAAAAGGATTTCATAATAACATTCCCATGTAAGGCTGATTCCATGACACCCTCGCAATAATTAAAGTTAGGATTTTAAATACTTAAAAATAAAAAAAAATCGGAGGTTTATCCAAATTAGAAAAACAGCCATATACTCATTCTGCTCGACCTCACTCACCGCAGCCATCTACATCAGGACTGAGAGATACCTCCCAGCGCTCTAATACAAAGAACCAAACTAACCAATTATCTAAGAAACAAACTACTTTTCGACCCCGAATTGATGATAACATTTCAAAAAGAAAGGGGGGGCAAAAATATAAGACATCTCGGAAATCAAATAGACACAAATGACCCTTCACAATTCACAGGGGGTTGTCTAAGACATTATGTAAAATATTGGCTCCGTTTCAATCCGCCCCCACCTATTCTAAAAATGATTTCAGGCATCAAAATCCCATTCAATCAAACAGCACCATTAATTCTGCCATCAAAGGAAATATTGTCACAGTTTCAGACACCAACAAGTTTGGAAATGTCAATTCAGATACAGGAGATGATTCAAAGCCATATTCTGGAGCCAGCCCCCTTAACTCCAAGTTTCATTTCTCCCCTTTTCATCATAACAAAAGAAAACAGAAAGAATCGGGTTATTTTCAATTTGAAAGCTTTGAACCAGTACATGGAACCAAAACCGTTTCACCTTTTCAATCATCACCGCATGCCAAGGTTTTTACAAGAGAAGGACTGGATGGTAAAATTAGACTTAAGTCAAGCCTACTATCATTTACCAATTCACAAACAACACAGATGTTACCTGCGTATCAGTTACGAAGGAAGGCTATATCAAATGACTTGCCTGCCGTTCGGCTTGGCAGTGGCACCAAAACTTTTTGCATCAGTGACAAATTGGACAGCAGAAGTTCTTCGAAAGAAGGGATTCCGAATAGTGGTGTACCTGGACGATTACCAGTGCAAAACAACTTTAAGTGCTCAAATAAGTTCAGCAATCAACTTTTTGACCAGTCTAGGTTGGTGCATCAATCTCGAAAAGTCAATCATTACACCCACCAAGGTGATCGACTTTTTAGGAATCATTTGGAATACACAACAGAACAGCAAAAGTCTTCCTATGGAAAAAGTCATCAAGATCAGCAGCTGTCTATCAACTCGTTTAGCCGCTGGCAGTTGGACCCTCAAGCAGGCACAACACCTCTTAGGGTATCTCAACTTTGCAACCTTCATCACCCGACGGGGAAGGTTACATTGCCGGACTCTACAACGCCACAGCAACCGACTTCGTCGGAATCCTCTCTCTGCAGTCACTTACTCGGAAGAGGTAAAGCTGGAACTGGAATGGTGGTTACGAAATATCAGTCAACAGACACCTATACATCACCAGAAAATGCCAACAAATTATATAGTTACAGACGCTTCAAACATTCAGTGGGGAGCATTGGTAAACAACGAAGCCCTGTCAGGGCCTTGGACCCCCGACCAGAACCGTTGGCACTGCAACGCGAAGGAAATGTATGCAGTAATAGCAGCTATATCTTACAAAGCCCACCAGCTCAGAAACTCAGTGGTGATTCTTCAAAGCGACAATCAGACAGTTATAGCTTACATAAAAAACGAAGGTGGAACCAAGTCACAATTCCTCCTAGACTTAACAAAACAGCTCCTAGCCCTGGTGGACAGTATCAACGTGGAGCTTCTCCCTCACCACCTTCCAGGTGTGTACAACACGGAAGCCGATCGTCTATCGCGCAATCGCGCCGGCTCCGAGTGGCACTTAAGAGCAGAAGCAGTGAGAAAAATTTTCAATCTTTGGGGTGTCCCAGATATAGATTTATTCGCATCTCAAACCGCGCATGTAGTACCAAATTACGTGACGCTCGACTTGACAGACTCGAACGCATACTTTCACGACGCGTTCAGCAGATGTTGGCATTACAACCTAGCTTGGGTGTTTCCACCTCCATGCCTTCTGCCCCAAGTTCTTCAACACCTAAATGCAGCGTCAGGTCATTTTGTGATAATAGCACCCAAATGGAAGAAACCCTTTTGGAGACCAGATTTGAAAGCCAGAGCAGTAACGTGGCCCAGAAAGATTCGGGACTTAGAACTCAACCTAGTGGATACAGCAACGAATCTGCCTCCAGCCCAAGTCAACACCTTAAAGCTGGAAGCCTGGCTCATTTTGGGTGGGATACATTAACATCTGATTGGTCGACCCAAGAAAAAGCTCTGCTTTCTACTTGCTGGAGAGCATCAACTGTAAAGACTTACATACCTATTTGGAACAAATGGTCTCTCTGGTGTGGGAAGTTAGGATTGAATCCTCGCTCTCCAAGTCCATCGAGCGTGGCAAGGTACTTAGCAAAATTATTCCTATCTGATAATTTGGCCTACCGTACTATTTTAGTTCACAAATCAGTAATCGCCTCAGTCTGTGAAACCCTTTCAGATATCAAAATATCTTCTAGTAATTTAGTAAAGCATATGCTAAAAGCAATTTCACTATCAAGGCCTATACCTCCTAAAGCACCTATTTGGGATGCTAGAATACTTATTGAATATTTAAAGAATAATGATCCTAATCCTAATAGTTTATTTGATGTGTCAAGAAGGGTTGCTACAATTCTTCTATTAGCTTCAGGCCGCAGAGTCCACGATTTAACTCTTTTGCACTGTGATCCCACTCATTTCGTAGATAACTCAAGTAATATCATTCTATATCCACTTTTTGGTTCTAAAACAGACACTGTGTCGCATCAACAGTCATGTTGGAAGTTGTTGTCTTGCCCTGACCGTAACCTAGACCCGGTTTATTGGTTGAGAGTCTTAAAAGACATTACTAATAATGTAAGAGGCTCAGTGACAAATTTATTTATCTCCATTAGAGAACCGGTCAGACCAGCCACTCCAACTATGATTGGTGGTTGGATTAAAAGACTTCTAGTTGAGGCAGGCATTCAAGCTACGCCGGGTAGTTTCAGGTCAGCAGTGACCTCTTTAAATTGGATAGAAAATTACCCAATTAATGATATTTTAGAGAAGGCTAACTGGCAACATGAATACACATTTAGAAAATTTTATCATAGGAATATTCAGCTAAATAATGATTCAAATGTGGTAGAAAAGTCTCTATCAAAATTTTTTGAAACATCAGACTAACATACTGCTATCTATCACATTGTTGCTTTCTCTTTATCACCCACTCAAGCCACCAGGAGATAACAAACAACTCTCATATAAAGGGACTTTGGATGTAGAACGGAACACATAATATAAAAATTTTACCTTGAAATAAAATTTGTATTATGTTTCCTGAGACATCCAAAGTCCCAATAATGGCTTCCTGGTGGAATTTAATATGAGAACAATGATCAAACATGGCGGCTTGAGTGGAGGCATAGAGGAGGGATAAGTTTTTTGTCAGATTGGGCATCTGTGGAGCGGCGGAAAGAGGATAACGGCGACCTCTAGCGACATCCGGTGGCAAAGAAAGGTGTACTCTCTCTTATATAAAGGGACTTTGGATGTCTCAGGAAACATAATACAAATTTTATTTCAAGGTAAAATTTTTATATTATGTACATACCTAATTCTGTTAAAAATCGTTTAAAGTTTCCTTTAGAGCCATTTTCAATAACATACTAATGGTATGTAACCATTAAGTTTAAAACATTCCATAAAACCCAAAGACTGCTCAAAACCATGCCTTTATAATAATATTTATGTGTATAAGAAATACAATTTTTATTAATTTTATGATATGTAAGTACCTAGGTACGTAAATATTATAATAACATTTATATTTAGGAGAATTTACTTTAAGATTTATTTTTAAATTTTACAATATTAAAGTCAATGTAATTGTGCCGTCCAAAATATTACGAATAAGTCATAAATATTTTTTTATTGTAGGTAATTTATTTGTTAAGTTAAATAAAGAATAAAATAATGTTTAAACTAACTTTCTTTTATTTGGCATTTACCTAACTTTCTAAATAGCCGAGACCTAGGCGCAAGCGGTCGAAATTAATACTTAAAATATTATTTCCATATAAAAACAATACGTCTTAGGCATTGCCCTACGAGAGCGACAAACGAAGCAATGCGACGCTACAGTATTGAACAGTACAGTCGCGAGTAGGATCTTATGGCACGGCCTAAATCGGAACACAGCACACTTCACACGGACACGCCCCCTTTTCTGTGTTCTTTTTAAATTATAATTTAATCTAAAAATATTTTTATATATACTCGTACTAAAAAAGAGGCTGACTGGCTGATCCATCAACGCACAGTTCAAACCACTGGACGGATCGGACTGAAATTTGGCATACAGAAAGCTTCTTTAACGGGCATAATATCTGCTAAGAAAGTAGGTATTTTTGAAAATTCCTAGGAGTTTGAAATTTGGCGAGGCTGCAGGTAAAAGCTAGTTCTACTATACGAGTAAGTTAGCCCTTGACTGAGTTCTCGTCTGATGTGTTTAAGTGATGATGCAGTCTAGGATGGTAGCGGGCTAACATGTTAGGGGTGCGACAGTTGTACTAAACCCATACCCATCAGCATATCTATACGTCTTTGCCGGTAGGGTGGTAACTAGCCACGACTGAAACCATACACGAGACCAGAGAGAATTCAGAGATTAAAAATTCCCAAATTGAGCCTGTCGGGAATAGAAATCGATATATAATTTTTAATACATAGAAAGGTTAGCACAGTGCAGTGATATTAGGAAGTGTGATATATTCATGCGACTATTCAAAATCACTTGTAAAAAGTCTACTTGAATAACAAACATTTGATTTTTGAAGAATTTTTTTTTTTAATACACTACAAGTTAGCCCTTGACTGCGATCTCACCTAATGGTAAGTGATGATGCAGTCTAAGGTGGTAGCGGGCTAACCTGTTAGGGGCATGGCAGTTATATTAAATCCATACCCCTATTCGGTTTCTACACGGCATCGTACCGGAACGCTAAATCGCTTGGCGGCACGTCTTTTGTCGGTAGGGTGGTAACTAGCCACGGCCGAAGCCGCTCGGCAACGTTTAAAGTTAATTAATACGTTAAAAGAACCACATAAAATATTTTATTTCATAACCACAATACAAAACATTTAAACATTTATCTACTCAGGCTTTAATTTATATGAGGCCTATCAAACTTAAGTAACAACAACAATTAGTACCAATATTTATTACTTACCTATTTTATTCGATATTAATTAGCCCAGACAATTATTTTTAGTTACATATCTAACAAAGAGATACATCTAAGTTCAAAATATACAATAAAAAAAATACAATATGAGAAGCTTTTGAAAAGTAACATGTAAAACAGTCTAAACTCAAAATCACATAAACATAATCACTTAAAATTATAAAACTTTAAAATATATAATTATTAATATCTTTTCCCAAATAAAAAGCAATATTCTGCCACCACTGGTAAGTGGCGTTGAGGCGCGGAAGCTGCTTTCATACTTCCAAGTAGGGTTGTCACGGAACCTCGCCTCCGCCTCCGTAAGTGCGGAACTTTCGCAAGAAATCGTACTTCCGCTTCCGCAGTTTTTTTTGCGGAGTTGTAACGGAGGTTTACTTACGTTGACTTACAATGCGAGAGGTATAAATCGAAGCAGGTGACGTCAGTTACACCATTACAACAAGCAAAAAGGCAACTGTCCTTAGAAGAATCCTCAAAAAATATGTGGGATTCATCGCATCCGTAAGCACAGAAAATGGTCGATGTGATCGGAGAAATCCACCTCCGCCTCCGTTAACATTCGCATCCGCGGAGGCAAAGCTCCTTCATCTCCGCATCCGCCTCTGCTTCCGCTAAGAACGCCTCCGTTACAACCCCACATCCAATGCAACATCGCCGTCGCGCCTCTCGTATATATCCCGCGCCTCAGGCAGAATATTTCTTCTTATTACAAGACTCATGTGGTCAGCTAGATGCTGCCTTACATTTAGATAATATTTTATTAAGGTATAGATAGTTACTTAAAATCAGTCTAATCTTATTCATATAATAATAAGTGTATAATAAAATACATTAGACACAAAAATAGCGGTAAATATAGTTCAAGTAGTACTAGTATAGTAGTTCAAGTATAAGTTCAAACACTAATTTTATAAGTAGATCATAAAAATACAACTTTTTAGGCTTGTTTATAAAACTACTACTATTACTAACTATTATATTACTAACATAGTTTTAAGATTTTTTGTTACTAACACCGTATGGATCTTGGATCTGAAATAAAGGTTTATTTATTTATTTATTAAAACTAGTACTTATTAGAAATTTCTCAACAAATTTTTTGATTTACGGAAAATTACGTTATAAAAATGTTACTCTAAATAAGGATGTCAAAAACTATATCGATAAATAGCATTATTCTACCTGAATTAATAACACTTAATAATAATATTGTAGCCAATAACATTTATATATAAAAAAAATATATAAAAATAAGATTTTATTGTTTATACATCTTGTTGCACTTGATTTTGTGAATACAATAATTATTGCATTACTTAGTCCTGTGCACATATAAGTATTAAAAGCATACGAATATTGAAAGATTTTTAGTCTACTTTATTTTAATATATATTATGAAGACAACATTAATTATTTTTCAACACACTGGCTCATAAAGTGGCTCTAATTTCACCGCAATTAGGCACAAATGACACCTATTATTATTCAAACTGTGACTTTTTCATTACTATTATTCACAAGTGAGTTATAGTTTTTATTTTATTTTATCTACTAAATAAAATTATTTTTTAGTATTATTTTCTTCACAAGTGTGTTGAAAAACGTCGTATGATACACGTGTGTATTGATGATTACCGTCCTCGGCTATCCTAAGACCCTCACCTAACGGCTCGGGTCTCAATGGCGCCTCAGCGGTAATCACCAACACTACACACTTGTACCATAATGTACTATATTACTGTATATGGCACGATGAAGTTAATAATAAAAGTTTTGGTTTTAGTATAGATTTACTATATTCAAAATATTTTTATGGTAAAGGTAACCAAGGAAATCTAAAATAGTCTCTATTGTTAATCTGCATATTGAATGAACTAAAAATTAAATAATATAAAATATATTTTTGCAATATGGCAGATAAAATATTCATGTATCAGAATTTAGAATACAATACCGTATAACGGACCTACTCACTCATTGCTCTATTCAATAAAACGAGGCATTTTTATTTTAGTTTTCGTTCTTTGACACAAAAAATGGATACTTTATAATCACATTCGATTCACAACTCATTCAAATGATTCCCACATTACTGGCTCGTATTTTGGCATTCAGTTTCCCAATCATTTGGTAGAAGAGTTTCGAGGTGCTCCAAAAACTTGTTATAAGTGCAGGGATCATTGCAGTAAGGCAGCTTCAATTCCAAAGGTACTTCCAATTTGGTGTTGTTTCGGTAAAATAACTGCAACGACGAAATTAAATTATATTAAGGTGAGTAGTTTGCCTAGTTTTTGCCATGTTCCTGTACAGTATTTGCCACGAAATAAAAAAAGTAAATGCATATGTAGTATGCAAATTAGGGTTGAGGTTTAGGTTGCTATTACTTAAAAAAAATTAAAATTTAAATGCCAAATATTTAAGTTTTTCAGGGAAAAAATCACAGAATGAGACAGTATGTAGAAATTTTTTCCTTGAAAAAAAAATACCACTAAACAAATTTTCTGAAAAAAAAAAACACTAACAATTTGCAACTCGACGGCCATACTCCTAAAGCCAAGCGCGCGCCATAGAGACACCACGTTCACATCGTGCTCCGAGTAGATGTATAGCGACTTACTCTAATAAAGAAGCTGTCCTGTTCGACCTCCTCGTGCAACTCGACGGCCAAACTAGCGCCGTACTCCGGCTCCAGCAACTCGCGGAAGCCGAGCGCGCGCCATATAGACACCACGTTCACATCGTGCCCCGAGTAGATGTATAGCGAACGGTCGTTAGAGTGGCTCACACCATCCACTAAACGCTGCTGTATTTCACTGAGGAGTGGACCTGGAGTTTGGAGGTAACATTTTAAGCAAAATTTATATGTGTTTGCCTGACGTTTTCAATAATTGCCCTGAATTAGTTTACAAATTATGCATGCAAAATTTGCAAGTAGTTGATATAAAAGTAAAACGCTTGCGTGCAGCCTTTTTTAATGAGGTGGCCAAATGTGCTTTTTATCATATCATGTGGAAAGCAAAAATGCATAGAGCTTGATGGTTTTTAATCATGGCATAAAATATATTATGGTACTTTTAAACAAAATATGGCGCCCTCAGAACATTTATTATATTTGTCGTATTCCATTTACGGACAGGGGGTGGGAGATCATTCCATACGTTTTGGACACCACAACACATTACTAACTTAATTATTTTAAAGAAAAATGTACTTTATTTTAATTGTAGTTTTAATAAATACACTTAAAACTGAATCCTTTAAAAATGTTAAATACGATTTTTACAAAACCTAAGAAATAATCTAAATACTTAAAACACTACAAATCAAAATAGCTCAGTTACAGATAAGAGGAAAACAATTGATATTCTCCCCAGAAAATGTAAAAATAAAACTTATAGCTAGCCTAATTCAAGTAATTATACATATCACTCACCAGTATGGAACCTCTGTATTGTTTCATTATAAGACAGCAAAGCTAAACTCAGCATGAATGGCTCTTTCATTTTATGTGGAAACACATTTTTCGTCCACTCGGGCAACTTCAACCCGGCCTCCTGTTGTGTTGCAAATGTGCTGTACAGGGAATCCACTTGCAGTACACTGCGCATACTCTGATTTGTGTGTTTACTCAAATAGTCAAAGAGTTCCATGAATTTTGGCTCAGCATTTTTCTCCGCTAGTACCTCATTGTACATTTCCTTAAAAACTTTGCAAGGTTTCGTAGCTGCCACTATCTGAAATAGCACAAATGGTTTTGATATGTGTTGTTGTTCTATTTAAATGCTAACAAGCATGGTTTGTGAGCCTCCACCTAACTTATACAACTCTACCCAACTTCAACATTATATTACGGTGGAAATAAGTATAAAATTAAGTTTATGATTGAAGTTAGTGGAGACTAGAAGATGTCAAACCTATTTTCTATGTGTCAATTTCACTTTTATGCACTTAAGAAGTGGGAACAAAAAAATATATTTATGATTTTTGTTAAATAGTGCTAAATCAAAGACCTAAAACAATGTTAGTTAAACTGAACTTTATAACAACTTACATACCATTTATTGTAATAATCACACAGAACAGCGAGAAACCGTGAGCGTTGGCACCCTTATGTGGTTGACGTCCAATTTGCTCGTACGAAGCGTTTTTGCTCCACGTTTCTGATACGAACCGCTAGGGTGTGGAACACCCTCCCAGCGCACGTGTTTCCTGCCACTTATAACTTAAGTACCTTCAAGGCAAGAGTGAATAGGCATCTTCTAGGCAAGCGCGTTCCAACCTAGACCTCATCATTGCTTTGCACTAAGCATGATTGTCGTCAAGCGCAAGCCTATCACGCAATAAAAAAAAAAAAAAAAAAAAAAAATAATAATTTAAAAAATACATACATTATCCAAATTCCTAGGCAACGAGTGCACTGGTATTGGCTGCCAGGGTATCTCCGGATGCCACATTTGCCTCTCCGAAGGCGGGTACAGCCCTGCAAGGAACGTGTATGCACTCATCATGCATCTGGATGCATCACTGCTGCGTACATACACATCCTTCTCAAAATATTCCTCTGGTATAAAGTTAGCGTAGTAGCTACGGTACTTTTTGCCCAGTTCGTACATTTGAAGCTTTCCTGCCTGTGGACACAAGAGAATATTGTGTTTCAAAGATGCTTTAAAGGCACGAATTACTGTGGCATGTCACTCCACACCCATGCCATGTGTGTGGCACTCCACATTCCATTTGCCTGTGTTATAAAATAGGAAATTTACATTATTTAAAGTAGACAATTCATACAGAATTCCAAAGTAATCGAAGAATACATACATTTGTCAGACTACCAAGTCCATCAGGCCACTGATAGTTTTTAAATGGATCACTTTTGTATGAGCTCATTGGGGCTCTAGCACCATGGCGGAAAAACTGCAACAGTACAAAAAATAATTAGGTGTTGAATAATTTATTAAAAATTTTAACTAAATCAATATACTGATGTTAACAATAAATTTAGGCATAGATTAGAGTAATGTAGGTATACACAAAAATGTAGATGGTGCTATTACATCTACAATATAAAACACAACAGAGCTCAAACAAAAAAGTATTTAAGTTAAAATAATTCAAATTATTGGTGATGAACTACCTTGAAAATTGATATGAGCAGCAAATATTACATTATTTTACAGTATTGATAGAATATTACAAAGTGGTGTATACTTACAATAATAACCATTCTTAATGTTCTGGACTCATAAGGTAGAGTTTCGCTCAGCACACAATATCCAAGCAGGCAACTGAGTACTGCCAGCCCTAGCACTACCACCGCAGTGGTTGTTGACCTCCTCGGGATTGTGTGACATGTTGCTGCCTTGGGAGGGTGTGACCTTCGTAAATCATAATAATTTATTTTATTTCCTTATCCTTAAAATCTTTTTCTTCTAAGTTTTTTTTTTATTTTAGCACAACACTTCATATTTACCTTCGCCAAGTGTCATCATTTTCGTACTCCATTTTCATAGTTTAAATTATTTGGTTAGAGTTGAGACTTGAGACTGTCTCTACACAACACATAATTCTTTAACTTTTAGGTACACATCACAAAAATAACATCTAGGAACGATTTACTTTATGTTTAAGTAGGTAATTATAGAAAAAATACAAAACAAAAATAGCGTTGTTATCTGGATGTTATGTTTTTAAAATTCCATCTATCAGTCCAGACTCCAGATAATATCGCTATGTACAACGATCTTTTGCTACTTATCTAAAGTTGTGTTCTATATTTTCTCTCTGTAGGTAGGTACTTTATTTTGTTAAACCAACTGTGAAGAAGCTTAAAGAAAAATAACAAAGTTATTATCCACAAACAAGCTACTCTGGCACTCCTATGAAAACAAACAAGAGAGGCCAAATAGAGTTATGGCAAAAAAACTACTAACAAAGAGAATATAACCACTACTGTCTACTACTAACATATTGTACGTAAGTACTTATTACATCCATGCTAACATATTAACATTATACCGACCAGAAAAAAAAGCTAACATATTACATATTCCATATTTTCTTTGTTTTGATAAATAAATAGATCACCGACCGGCGACCACTGACCAGAAAAAGAGGAAATGTGAGGAGGTCGAGGAAATAGTTCAATCACAAATCAATGGTATTGCAGTAGGGCGATTGTGTAAAACCTGCATTAAACTAACTCTATGCCTGCATCAATCATTGTTATTTGTGACAGTATCAATTGTTGTGATTGGCTGAATTTATTGTATTTTTGCTGCGTCAATGGATTTTGTCCAATAGTGGAAGAGTGTTAGTTAACCAATCAGAGGTGATTGCGATCGTTACACTGTAGCTGTCATTTTTAGCCGGTCGCCCTGCAGCAGTTCGACCGCGTAACTTTTGCATCAATCAATAAAGGACTGCATCAATGCCAAAACATGGTTTTGGCCTTTGGATATGGAGGGTAGAGGTAAGGAGAATCATCTCTGTAAAAATAAAGTGTCCGTCGAAATGCATTAAATTGGGGGCGCCACATTAGCATCAAAAATTAATAAAATGGTCGACTAAAATCAATTGACTTAAAAATACTTGGACTTCGGGTCAGTGCTAAAAAGTGTCCGAACCGAAAGAGATCCAAAACGCGAAAAAGGTTTCCATTTTCCAATCCCACTTCAGTGCAGTGCAGAGTGCTTCAATCTCTTGTTTCGTGTTTGTCATCAGACAGAACACACGTCAATGCCGCACTGTGTTAAACAATCTTGCAAAAACTACCCGAGTAAGGTGAGAAAAGTAGATGGTGTATCATATTTTATTATAAAACAAATGGCGTAACCAACCAAAATGAACAAAAAGTATCTATATGTCCTTTTCTAATACGCTACGCGCGTATAAGACGGAGGGAGCATAAGATAAATAAAAAAATGGGCGACCGTCAGTCGAAGCTACATAGGCGGATAGCTTATTGCAAGCAAAATTAGTCTGTATAATAATGATGTAAGACATAATTTAGTTTGTTTATAAAAATACACATGTATACTCGTTTTCTCGGACACTTTTTCGTGAATTTTGCATTACACCCGAAGTCCAAGTTTTATTATGTCAATGACTAAAGTAGCTATTTATTAAAAATTTCAACAACTTACGTTGTACAAAATAATGATTCTCCTTACCTCTACCCTCCATAGTGAAGACTTTTGAAGCGACAAACGTTACGTCAAACTAGGCTTTCATTGCTTTTTGCATAGGCTTTCTATGGAGGGTAGGGGTAGTCCTCCTCTGTATAAAAAAGTGTCCGTCGAAATGTATTCAATTGGGGGCGCCACCTATCATCAGGGTAAATTTAAAAGGAAGCGCCGAAATATTATTAGAGTAGGTTTGAGAAATAAACAAGGAAAGAAAACATTCATCATTATTTTGTACAATGTAAGTTGTTGAAATTTTTAATAAATAACTACTTTAGTCGACAATACATTAAAATTATATAAAATTTTTTAACTCGGCATACTTCACTTCATCAACATTACCCATTGAATAAAATTCTACATCAAGGTTCTACACTCCCTAATTGATACATGGCAAGAGGTGTTTTTAGCGGTGACATAAGGTGTCCGTTATCGATACCATACCACAGAGTACATTATGATTATATATACGTACAGGGTTATATTGTTCTATGGGTATACCATACTACTCTCTAAAGTCTCTATGCGTTAGCGGACGAATTTAGGTTTACGCGGCGAATACATAGAATAAAAAATAGTAAAAATAGAAAATAGTGAATACTATTATTTCATGCAAGTATTTAGGTATGGTAGATTGGAATAGCTTGAAAATATTATTTAATTAAGACATTCTATTAATAATTTAGCTATACCATGGCTATGTACCTATACCTAATAACCTAGTAAAATATTCCACGCTACTACTCGTTGCAAATAAAATAATTGTATGATAAATAGTTACGTACTAATATACTATTCTAGTAATAATATTGCATTAATGATAATTTTCGACGACCTCCCCGGCGCAGTGTTGAGCGCTGTTGTCTTCCCTGTCTTGTCTTCTGTTGTTGTTGAGATCCCGGGTTCGATTCCCGGCAGGGTCAATTTGGGAATTTATAATTTCTGAATTTTCTCTGGTCTGGTCAGGTGGGAGGCTTCGGCAGTGGCTAGTTACCACCCTACCGGTAAAGACGTACCGTCAAGCGATTTAGCGTTCCGGTACGATACCGTGTAGAAACCGACTAGGAGTATGGGTTTAATATAACTGAGTGCCATACCCCTAACAGGTTAGCTCGCTACCATCTTAGACTGCATCCTCACTTACCATCAGGTGAGATCGCAGTCAAGGGCTAACTTGTAGTGGAACATAAAGCTTATGGTGGTAAGAATGCCGCCTGCATTTCCTTGTTTGACAGCCAGGCTGATCCTGCGCACAAAATTATGTACAAACTAGCTTATGCCCCCGACTACGTCCGCGCGGATTGAGGTTTTTTGGTTCCCGCGGGAACTCGTTAGTTTTCCGGGATAAAAAGTAGCCTATGTGCTATTCCAGACTATAATATTGTTACGAACAGTCAAAAATGAAAGACTTAAATTTATAAACAGAATCAACTGCAACTTTTATTTCACTCTCCACATTAATTTACAACAAAATACCAATCATTTCTGCTTGCTGCTTCGCAGTTAGCCAAATTACTCGTCTCTCCTGCTTCGTAGTTCGTGTCAGACCCAAAAACAAGGAACCAACCCATAGCGCGGGTCATAGACCCATTAGATACCATAGAGTAATGTTACTATATAAAGGAACAAAGACACTTTCTATCAGCCACCTCTCCTCTCCTCTCCTCTCCCCACCTTTAATACTCACTGCTACCCCTCTCTCACGCTCCCCGCTCCTCGCTCGTTACAATATAATCTATCTCTGTGCCAAACATCCAGATCCGTTCAGCCGGGTGTTCGGGCGTGATTGAGTAACAAACATCCATCCATCCATCCAAACTTACGCATTTATAATATTGATTGATGATTTGAATGATAATATTTGATTATATTATCTGGATATATTTCTAGCTTATCGTACCTACCTTTGATTGCATCGTAAAAAGAAAAACTAACATGGGCGCATGGCTTCGTTATTCGTTTAATATAGTATTTTGTATTATATTTATTTAAAAAAAATTGCCAGTCAGGGACTGCCTATAGTTAAAACGAATATTTTTTTATAATTAAAGAAAATAATCATAATACTACATTATTTATACTTAAGACATTTTGTCTTAAGAAGAACGGTGTCGGTCTCGTGTTTCCACATTTTTACCCCCTTACCAAAAAGTGCTCAACGCGCCTAAAGAAGTATTCACTTCAAAAAAACGTTCCCACATAAATTGTAGGAAATTTTCTCTAGTCTCTACCACAATATTACAATGCAGAGCAGTGGAAATAAAAATTCTGGAAATAAAACAAATTTTTACCAAATAATTTATTTATGTTAAACTATTGCAAACACAAAACAAACAATTTCGAACAAATTTAAAGAAAACGCTGCACTGACGAGACAAGACCTGAAAATGAAATAAATCTTTTATTAATAATGAAGTATGTAAGTACCTAAGTAATTATTTATTTATTTCAATTATTTCAAGTCGAAAGATATCATCTCCCTCCTCCGTCCGCACACCTCGCCTCTCACGCCCGCGGATATTGTTGTCAAGTGCTGTCTTGCTGCTGTTTGACATCTATCGTACATACCACAGATCACGTTGTTTCCGTGATCTGTGGTACATACGTAGGTATACGGCTCAGATTAAAAACCTAAGGTTTTAATCCATCCTTTTTACTTCTATATTTTTATTGACACCCAAAATTAGACATTTGATCATAATATCATCAATTAATTAGGTGATCATTCTTGATGAAAACAAGCAACAAGCGCAGGTGTGCACGAATGCGCGGGCATTATCTGGTAGGTACCTATGTACTAAATCGTTCAGACTTCAAGTTCATTGTTCACAAATCACACATTCAGTGTGAGGTTCGACGTCTTGCCATCGCGTGCTTTGTGGGTTCGACGGAGCGGTTGAAACCCTGTCTAAGGAATATACTTAGTTAGGATACATACATAGATATTTACCGGTTTTGCGAATGTTGCTGGCGAACCTCAGTCGCACCTAGGACCTCGACCTGGATCGGCGTCGTATTCTGAACCGCTTGTCACAGTATCTGCATCTTTTGAATGCTCCTGTGCGCGAGCGGCAACGATAAGTGTAACTGAAAACAATTTTTACGTGAAAATCTATAGGAAGGTACATATCAAATGATTTGTCCTGGCTGACTTCTCCGGTGCTACAGTCTTAGCAGACTAATCCTCGTGGTGGTCATCTTGGTTGTGACTCCCTTGACGAAACATTTCCACTTCTTCCTGACGGTTTTCTTTCTTGCACAAAGTTTTATTGCCCGTGTTTATGGGACTGATTTTGTTGTAGGTACACAATCTGTAAACTAAACTAAATTGACAGCTTTAAGAATATTGGTAACCCTTTCATAATACTTTTTGCAGAAAGGAACGGAACTAGATTTAGAGGTGTCATTTTAGTTTAGAGATTGTATCTATTAGTTCTGCCCTTCATTGATCCATCAATCTCATGGGCGATCTACCACATTCACTTATTTTATACTAGATGATTCCCGCGACTTCGTCCGCGTGGATTAATATTTTTGATTCCCGCGGGATATAAAGTAGTCTATGTCCTTCCCCTGGATACCATCTACCCCTGTACGAAATTTCATCATAATCGGGTGAAGAGACAGTTTTTTTTATTCCCGCAGGAACTCTTTAATTTTCCGGGATAAAAAGTAGCCTATGTCCTTCCCCGGGATACCATCTACCCCTGTACCAAATTTCAGCAAAATCGGTTGAAAAGATGGACCGGGAAAGCGTAGCAGACAGACAGACAGACAGACAGACAGACAGACAGAAACACTTTCGCATTTATAATATTAGTATGGACTAGATGATGCCCGCGACCTTGTCCGCGTTGGTTAAGATTTTTCGATTCCCGCGAGAACTACTTAATTTTCCGGGATAAAATGTAGCCTATGTCCTTCCCCGGGATACAACCTATCCCTGTACCAAATTTCATCTAAATCGGTTGAACAGATGGGCCGTGAAAGCGTAACAGACAGACAGATGGGCAGACAGACAGAAATACTTTCGCATTTATAATATTAGTATGGATATATAAATATATAATATGGATTAGTATGGATACTGGAGCGAAGATTGATGCAGGTTTTACACAATCGCCCGACAGGTCGAATTATGTGTTTGACAAACGAATACGATTTCCTTACGCAATCGAGGGGCTGGTAGGGAATGATGAAGCTGGATTAGAAATTGGCTCTTTTTTTTTATCCACTACAAGTTAGCCCTTGACTGCGATCTTATCTGATGGTAAGTGATGATGCAGTCTAAGTTGGTAGCGGGCTAATCTGTTAGGGGTATGGCAGTTATATATGAAACCCATAGGTACCCCTAATCGGTATCTACACGGCATCGTACTGGAACGCTTAATTGCTTGGCGGCACGTCTTTGCCGGTAGGGTGGTAACTATAGCCACGGCCAAAGCCTCTCAATGAAATTTGGCACAGAGATAGATTATAGTCTGGAATAACCTGTTACTTTTTATGTTCCCGCGGGAACCAAAAACCCCAATCCACGCGGGCATCAGCTAGTTAATAATGTAAAGTGTCACTTCCCACACTACTATGCAAGGAGTGGACATATTCATGAGCTCCTATGTGCCTAATATGTTTGCTTATGTCGGATACATCATGCATCATGCTGGTCCATTATAATGCTGCCAACAAAGAATGTGAGCGTATTTTACAACGCCATCTAGTCTGCAAAAGCGGTAACTTGCTTGCAACACATGCCCCATCTTGAATGAAAGCTTGAAAACGTATGACTCGCTCATAGATAATATAGGTCATAGCCATAGAAACCCGTAAGGCCGTTAGTAAAAAAAAAATGACATACAGTTTTCCGCGGAAATCAAATAATTGCGTAATGGATAGAAATATGAATAATAACGTTTTTTTGGAAATGTATAATTGTGAATTGAAACACTTGCCTTAAAATAGAAATAATACAGTGCCAAACTAATAAGACTAGATGATAACTTAATAATAACAAATTATCTACACGACGAGTGACCGTGACGACGCTATACGAGTGCTACGACGGGGACAAAGACAGGCTTATGGCAGGTTAGGAACGTGCTCTCAAAGTTGGACGTCCGACTTTTTTCTATGAAAGGACCCACCACTACACTACTATTACAGCTAGTTTATTGGCATACCGTCTTCGAGATCGGCACCTAGAGCGTCGCCGGCAGCGGCGCCGCCGCCGGCAGCGCGACTGCCTCACGCGGTAGCGGCGGTCGCCGCGCCTGCAACGCTTGAACCGGCCCGACCTCGAGCGACATCGGCTGCAACACCCAATTCATTATTATCAACAATCAGTTAGTATTAATTAGAAACTGTAACCCGACTACGGAAAAATTTCAAAGGCGCCAACTTTTTTCGATCATCCTTTCGATTTTCTTCGTATAAAATGAAGCCTAGGTATATCGAATTTTGTCGAATAACACCTCATTCATCAAAATCAGCTCAGTTGTTTAGGCGCTACGGTGGAACATACATAAATATAAACATACGTAGGTAGTGCATATTATAGTACCTACATAAAATGCTAAAATTATAACCCATTTGGCTTTCCGTAGTCGGGTAAATAAACAAGTACCTACCTACCTACCTTTGAATCGTCAAAAGAATCTACTGCTAATAATTCACTTAATACAATTATTACCAAAAAATATCCTAATCATGACTAGGTATTAATTTGAAAATCAACTACTTATTTTATACTAGCTGATGCCCGCGACTTCGTCCGCGTGGAATAAATTTTTTTGGATTCCCGCGGGATTTTTCCGGGATAAAAAGCCTATGTCACTCTCCAGGTCCTCAAGTCTCAACTATACCCATGCCAAAAATCGGGTCGATCCGTTGCAGCATGATTGAAGGACAAACCAACAAACAAACTGACTTTCGCATTTATAATATTAAGTACTTATGCTGTATGATTCTTAAATTACTTACGTTCTGCACATTCTGAAATATTAAAATACAATTGCATTAATTGTTTTAACTTTTATAGCATTCTAAATACGTGTACCATGCTTCTTGCACGGATGAAATAGTTTAGGTTTGGGTCTATTATAGTACTAGGTATATTCACAGTAAAAGCGTCTAACTAAAGCAAGATTAAGTAGGTCTAGCTAGGTAATAGGTAAGGTTGAGAGATACTCTAATATAGGACTCGCACAAAATGTGTCATTAAAAAAATTATAGGCAAAAATCTTTTGATCTGTCCGACTTCCCCTCGCGTGAGATAAGAACGAGGTGTATTGTACTGAATGAAAGAACGATGCAGGTATGCCTTCTCCAAGCCATTTTAGCTTAGTTTCTTCTTGGTTGTCTCTAATCTCAATGCGAATAGACCCTTATCAATAAATGTGAAAAAGCCTTACTTTCGCCGCCGCCGGCATCTCGCCATAATTTATCTGCAAAATTACAATCATAATATGAAGGATCTTCAAATATTTATTGTAGTATTTTGCTAACCAAAAGTTCTAGACCTAATCAATTCAATTTATTTCAAACATGTAGGACATACAGGTGTCTCTTATGCTACGTCATGTTTTGACTCTACCACGACGAACAATCGAACAATCTTGACGAAATGTCTAAACGTGTTTAAATGAGTACGCCCACTGTTAGACATAGACCAACGGTCAGTCTTCGCCTATTCGCAGTCACCCTCCAGATATCGTCGCTCCTTCTTGGCTTGGTTGGGCTTGGGACCGCCCTACACATACTCTAACACATGGTCGATACATCCAAAGACCCAAAGACCTTTCGCCTCCAACGTTGGCAAATCAGCTTATTTTGGATATTAGTTATCTCTCCAAGGAATTCCCTGCGCGGCATTTAGGATGTTTTTTATATGCGTGGAATAAGAGAATTTAAATAAAAATAACAAATCTACTTACTTCGATTAATTTAACTCGTACACATTAAATTTTTTCATAAAAAAAGAGCTTTTTATAAAACTAATCCTAAAAAACACATTTATTCCAAAAAAAATTTAAAACCATAATAATATTATACTTCTCCAAAGATCCTTAAAAAAATAATGGCGATCTTCTTTTGACAAGTTCGTGTCATTATTTTTCTTCTGGGATATTCTTTTTACAAACTTCTGTCAGCATTATCTTAAGGCAGACTATTAACTACGCGACCACGACACGCTACACTTTCCGCCTGCCACGCGACACACGCTATTTTCTTCCTATAGAAATATTACAATAATAGTCCCACAACCTATCTGACCCTGTGGCCAAAATTGAAACTAATTTTTATGCCTTTTAAGTTTTTGTTTTTAGTTTATTTTTAATAGATACTAGCGACGCTGAGCTGACACCGGCTCAGATAAGTTTAAGGTTTCAGCGGTGATAGCCTAGTGCGATCCCCAGATACCTTCACCTCGACCTCTAACTTTTAGGACTTAAGCTCATTATAAGCAATCCGCTCCGCTCCGCTTCAATGACAATTCCCCTTAATGTATAATTCTACAACCAATTGTCAAATACCCAATTCAGCAACTTTTTTTCAAACTTCAACACGCGGTTTTGGGATTTTGAATTGTGACGTCATCAAAGTTCGAGTACGATTCAAATTCTCGCGAGAACTCCTTAATTTTCGGGAATATGCCCTATGTAGTCTATACCCTTCCCTGGGATACAACCTACTTCTACAAAATTTCATCAAAATCGATTGAAAACATGCGTCGAAAGCATAGCAGACTGACAGACACACTTTCGCATTTATTATATTAGTAAGTATGGATGTATTCTTAAAAAAACTTTATTTGTGCAAAATATTTATTCTTAAAATTAGTGATTTTGAGTAAGTATAGAATGGTAGCTCTAAGTAATTATTTATAAAAGATATCTATATAGGTAAATCACAGCTTTACAGTAATTATTACCAGTTATACTGGCACAGTGCTGGTATTATTATGAGCATATATTTTTGGAGAGTCGTCATCCCTCATTCGCTGGCAACATCGACACCTGATTGGACAGTGAATGGATCAAAATCTAATTTCACAAGTTCCACGGATTTCTCCCACAGTTTCTTCGCGTATTCATCGTTGAGAGCCTTTCTGTCCGGATTTTTTACTACGCAGTCGCTGAAACACAGAAATATACATACTTCAATAAATAATAAAGAAAATTGGAAAATACCGCTTATTACGATGACTTTTTTAATTAATAAATGGACTAAAGCGACTCAAAGGCCACGATAGCACGGATCCGACGATAGCCCGAACAATGCAGTCTTAATCCCTCCCGATTCTTATATTGTTGATATTATGTACTAAACATTAAATCAGAATTTCCTTAAAGTGTAGTTACGAACTTTAATAAAAATCCGTACTTTTTTTTTATATTATTGAGAGATAGGCTTGCGCTTGACGACAATCATGCTTAGCACAAAGCAATGATGAGGTCTAGGTTGGAACGCGCTTGCCTAGAAGATGCCTATTCACTCTTGCCTTGAAGGCACCTAAGTTATATGTGGCAGGAAACACGTGCGCTTGCGTTTCACAGCCCAACTATTGAACCGATTTTGATGAAATTTGGTACAGAGATAAGTTATATCCCGGGGAAGGACAGGAAGGGGGATAGGCTAATCAAAAATATCAATCCACGCGGACGAAGTCACGAGCGTCATCTAGTGTAGAATAAATCAAATCAAATCAAATGTTTTTTATTCAAATAAACTTTTACAAGTACTTTTGAATGGTCAAGTGAATCTACCACTGGTTCGGAATGACATTCCAAATACTTGTAAAATATTACATACTAGGTGATGCCCACAACTTCGTCTGCGTGCATTAAGTTTTTTTAGTTCCCAGGGGAACTCTTTAATTTCCCGGCATAAAAAGTAGCCTATGTCCTTCCCTGGGATGCAACCTATTCTTTTACCTACCTGTCATCAAAATCAATTGAAAAGATGGGCCATTAAAGCGTAGACAGACATACAGACACACGTTTGCATTTAATACTATTTATTAATATATTTTTTTATCCACTACAAGTTAGCCCTTGACTGCGATCTCACCTGATGGTAAGTGATGATGCAGTCTAAGATGGTAGCGGGCTAACATGTTAGGGGCACAGTTATATTAAACCCATACCCCTATTCGGTTTCTACACGGCATCGTACCGGAACGCTTCGCATGGCGGCACGTCTTTGCCGGTAGGGTGGTAACTAGCCACGGCCGAAGCCTCCCACCAGGTCAGACCAGGGAAAATTCAGAAATTATAAATTCCCAAATTGAGCCTGCCGGGGATCGAACTCGGGACATCCGCACGTTAAGACAACAGCGCTACACACTGCACCACGGAGGTCGTCGGAGGAGGAGTATGGATTATATCGCAAGGTACCAAAACCTCCCGTGTGTGATTCTTGGCTCTTACTTGTGACTGGGCCAGTCATTTAGATCTCTGTATTCTGTAAACAGTAAGGAAATAGTAAACTATAGAAATAGGTAAATATATTACCTGTAGTATAGGCCAGTTTCGTTAGCGCATTTCTCATCCACGGCGCAGTATATGGTGGTTTGCGCCCCTAGTTCGGGCGATTTGAAGAAAGGATAGAACAGAATCCCAATAATTCTTCTAGCACCTTTGAATAGCACTTCGTCCATATGCCGCCCGAGCTCCGTTCTTATAACACCGGGGTGCAGACTGTAGGTGTTTACACCCTCTATATTGTGGGCCTGAAAAGTAAAACAAACAATAATACAATACAATACAATACAATACAATTTCTTTATTTTGCAGTAACAAACATTTACATCAGGTGTTACAGAGTTGAATAGTCATATGTTTCGCCCAGCAGAAGGCATGCAAAATTTGTTATAAAGCACAGTTACAATTAAAGTCGATCTTTCCATTTTTTACATAACAAATAATTATTAATTATATACGCATACAGTTAAATTAAATATAGTCATCTGAGTCTAAAACGAGTCTTAAGAAAATTCCTAATTTAATCATTTTATTAATTATCGTCAAAATACTCATTTATGGAATAGTAGCATTTTTTCACAAGAAATTCCTTAAGTTTAGGCTTCAACATATTATGTATTCCAATATCAATCAATCATCTGTCAAAACAATAGCATTGTATTGTGATCCATACAAATATTATACATGTCTCATGTTGTTATGTGTCTGGTCTGCTACGCTTTCACGGCCCATCTGTTCAAGCGATTTTGATGGAATTTGGTACAGGGATAGGTTGTATCCCGGGGAAGGACATAGGCAACTTTTTATCTTAGGCTAATTTTTATTCTCGGTGGCTATCCTCAACACATACTGGAAGGCTTCGAGAAGAACATGATCTCAACAAATGTCTTTTTATTGATATGGGCGTAAATACATAGAATAATGGGTTTATGTTATGGTATGTCTATGAACCTACAAGGTTATTAGCATCGTCACTCTAAAATATATTTGTACTAATAATTCCGTGGTTTATTTAAGTAATCAACTGACGATTGAGCGCTATTTATGCATGCTACAGTCGTAGTGTGTAGACTAGACATGTAATGTATAATTTGCATATTTCATAGCTATTCTAACTATAGTCAGAATGTGGAGCTTACATAATTAGTACTTACCCAAGTAGCTAAAAGTAAAACTACCTGGGCGAACTGGTGGTGTGGAAATATTATTGATAACTTTTCGTTCTTCTCTTTTTAACTTAGAAAAGTTGCGGGGATGGGCACCGATCTAGATAAAGTTAGAGCTATTTCCCAGAAACTACATTATATTATACATATGTACAATAAGTAATTGTTCAAAGATACTAAATTATTATAAGATAAGAAGATAATTAATTAATTAAGTATCAAAAACTAGACTACTGTATTCTACTGGGTACACCACCGACATACTATATTGTACCTGTACCGTAGGTACAATATATGTCGATGGGGTACACGTTGGTAAAGCAAATCTAGGCGCGGCTGCCGTAGGTATTTGGTGTGGGCTCTGCTATTTTCGTGTTTATGGCATAAATTATATTTATAATTCCATTATAAATTATATTTATAATTCCATTATAAATTATAATATTAAAATACAGGTTTTTGGTCGAATTCGCATAAAAGCTAATTCGAACACCGCCACTACACCACTTGTACACCAGCACTATAATCATTAATAATAATAATTGTATAGCTTACGTAACAAATAAATAATTATTGGACCTATTTCACAAGTCACAACATATCGCAAAAACATAGCCTTCAATTATCATCTGGCGTGGCAAAAACATTGTAGTTTCGTGGATTTTATGCACTCTGGGATCTGAATTTTAATCAGTTAGGTAATTTATTGTCCTGAAGAAGGACTCAGCAGGAGATGATAGAGACTAAGCAGGAATGATTCGATATTTTTTTTTAAACAATGGATGACAATTTATGATTTTAAATGTGCTGTAGAATTTCTTTGATTTACTTACACCCATGATCTGCTGGATGCAAGTCATCTATATAGTATATTATAGTTGCGAAAGTTTGGATGGATGGATGTTTGCTTAGATTAAAGAATTCATTGGATGTTTGTTTGTTACTCAATCCCGCCAGAACGGCCGTTCCGTTCTGGCGGGATTGAGTAACTGGATGAAATTTGGCACAGAGATAGATTATAGTCTGAAATAACACATAGGCTACTTTTTATCTCGGATAATTAAGGAGTTCCCGTGGGAACCAAAAAACCTCAATCCACATAAATAACCGGACGTCTGTAGTGTACCCA
Organism: Erebia aethiops; assembly: GCA_923060345.2. Lineage (NCBI taxonomy): Eukaryota > Metazoa > Arthropoda > Insecta > Lepidoptera > Nymphalidae > Erebia > Erebia aethiops. The sequence goes on along the minus strand of OV281084.1, from coordinate 24,427,910 downwards.
CGTACCTACCTAAAATCATAGATTTAGTATTGGGTTCGCGCGCTTCACCTGCGCCACCACTAAATCTATGCCTAAATTGGATAAACGTTCTTTGACTTTGACTTTGACACGCGGACGTAGTCGTCTTTCCATGTCTACGACAAATTTCGTAAAAAGAAAATCCTCGCATTTTTTTTCCGGGTACGGATTTTACCTACTACCCACTGCAAATACGTTGAGCGTCATACAACTCCATACTCCATATCAAAAAATGTGTGTGTCAGCTCCGACGCACGACTGGAGTTTACTCCTTACGAAAGGTATATATATGAAAATCATAAGGAGGTAAACTCCAAAAAAATATTTTTCGCAGTGCCAACGTAGCCTTAAAGTTATCTAAATGCTCAGAGCTTACCTTTAGCTTAGCTGCTAACTCTCTTGAAAACAATACATTTGCAAGTTTACTCTGTGAATATGCCTCTGCAGAATTATAACGTCTTTTCTCGTAGTTTAAATCTTCAAAGTTTATATCATATCCTGAAAAGTTTTTTTTTTTTTTATCCACTACAAGCTAGCCCTTGACTGCGATCTCACCTGATGGTAAGTGATGATGCAGTCTAAGATGGTAGCGGGCTAACCTGTTAGGGGCATGGCAGTTATATTAAACCCATACCCCTTCGGTTTCTACACGGCATCGTACCGGAACGCTAAATCGCTTGGCGGCACGTCTTTGCCGGTAGGGTGGTAACTAGCCACGGCCGAAGCCTCCCACCAGGCAAAAAGTATTGATTATTATTTAGTGTAGCTCATAGTCTATCATACAACATCATAATCACAGGGCCAATTCAATTAATTTACTAAATATTAACCATATATTTATTTATATGCCTGTATCGGACAGTATAAAATATTTTTAAACAGTAATTGTTATTATTCTATTCCCTGGTTATATTTGCTAGTCCCTTTGGCAAAAGCCTCCTCCAATCCTTTCTAATGACTCCTATTAGCTGCTCGTCTCGTCCATGTTCTTCCTGCTATAGCGTCAATTTTGTCTTGCCATCTCTTATTTTGTCTCCCCATCCTCTTCTTTCCCTCTCTAGGGTACCAAACAGTGACCGCTTTGCTCCATTTATCCTCACCCCGTATGGTGTGGCCAGCCCATTGCCATTTAAGCAGCTTTACCTTAAGTGTTACATCTTGGGTTCGAGTAACTTTAACTATATAAGTAATTATTTTCTGTAAATATCACTCTGATGTAAATTATTTTAACAATAAAATTGCATCAGTGCATAGCAAACACACCTGGACATGATATTGTGACTTCCTAAGAGCCTACTACTATGGTACTCTGTCATCCGCATCAACATTCTACCTGCCCCATTCTTCTAAAGGCCTGGAGGATTTCTCTCCTACACTGGCTGGTATACTAAATTGATATACCTAACACCAATAGCCCGCAATATTCACCACACCACAGAAATCCCCCAAAAACTACCCTCAACGTACGTTTCAATCCGATACCGGAGCATCTTCAGGAGATGTTGCCTCCATAATGCATGATTGTGCAGACAATTTTGGGGATTTTTTGGGGATTTGTGTGGTGAGGTGAATATCGCGTTCTCTACAGACTGCAGACAAACAAAGGAGGCGTTACCTAGCCCCAATCAACAACTAACTAAGAAACTTTTGCAACTCAACTGAGGCAAACTGATAGTTGTAGGTATGATAGGACAGTGTTCAACATATCTATTCTAGGTAAATCCCTCTATGCAGAGCCTGCATGGAGAGCGACCTGTAGATTATTTATTTACTAACTGACTCATTAATGTTTTGCTTAAACTGCTGGACCTAGAAAGCTGAAATTTTGCACAGAGGATTCATTATAATGTATGAATTTTTCAAAATTCGAAAAGAATCCACACGAGTTTGCTAGTGAGTAATAAGTGATACATACTAGTATGAGCAGCTGAAGACACAGTAACAATTCTTGCCGGAGTACTGTTCCTTATCCGTGGCAGTAACAGCATCGTCAGCAGAAAATGAGCCAAGTGGTTAGTACCAAACTGTGTCTCAAACCCGTCCTCTGTGACCCCTTTCGGACACATCATCACTCCTGCATTATTCACCAGTATGTTCACATGGGGCTCTGTATCTAGGACTTTCTTAGAAAATTCTCGAACTGACTTCAGGGAGGATAGGTCACATTTTTCTACCACCAGATTCCCTTTTTCTGGTAAATCTTTACATGTCTGTTCTATATCGTTCTTTGCTGCTTCGGCTTTGTCAATGTTCCTACATGCCATTATTACTTTAGCACCTAAAAGAATAGACATAATATTTATCAATAATTGTATCACAAAACTTGGTACCTAGTAGTAGTTTGAAAAAAAAACAGTCAAATGCACGCATACAATATTAATTATTTTACTTGACTTGCATACAATATTAATTATTTTAGTAAATAACAAGAAAGATGTCATAACAACACGTAATCAGTTGCAAAATAACAGGCTTACATATGGCACTAAATTGGTAGTGCCTGACAAACAATTCCACACCCTATGAGTAGCCCTAATTAATGATTTTCGGATTTTTTCCTATATTTGTGGTGCAAAATTTTAAGTAGCTTGCTTCTTGCCAAATTTCATGATTCTAGGTCAACAGGAAGTACCCTATGGGTTTTGGTTTATAACTTTATAGGCAAGTGTCATAATATGCAAAATTTGGGTCATAAACGGTCATATCTTTTGATAGTGTTGATGTAGAAGCTTGATTTTTTCAGCTCCAAGGGACTGTGGACCTAAGTATTTGATATTAATTTCAACTTGATACGTCCACACGTTCCCGAGAAAAAGTTGGTTGACAAAGAGACAATGAAGTGATCCTATAAGGGTTCTTTTTATCCTCGAGGTACGGAACCCTAAAAAAATCTGCATTACTATGACCTGAATATCTAAATCAATGTGATAGAATTCTTATTGTTATAATGAGTTCAAACTACAACTTACAACTATATGGATTGGTTTTGGTTCAATAAAGTATTTCCTCTACATGAAAGTAGTGACCAACTCTTAAAATTAGTTATTTTCTTACTATGTAAAAAATATATACTTTTAATTAAAGATATTGTATAGAAGCAGGAGTTACTTTGCGGAAGTCCATGATAATGAAGGAACTAGAAGTTTAATTTTGAAGCTAAATTTTATTCGCTATGTTTCGGAGTTTTATTATTTCAAGATTCAAGATTCAAGTCATTTATTAAATATAAGTACACTGTAGGTACACTTATTTTCGTCTAAAAATTACACATAATTGAATTCATAGTTCAAGGAATTTAGGTCGGTGTGCACTGTGTATTTTGCGAGTGACGGCTACTTTTTGAAAGTAAAGTAATACCTTTATTATATGATGGAAATATTAAACTTAGGTAGATAATTAATAAAAGTTACTATTACTTACCTCTTTTATAAAAATCAAGAACCGTTTCTTTTCCTATGCCTGTATTGCATCCTGTTACAATAGCGGTTTTTCCTACCAGTTTAATATTACTGTAACAACGTCCACTGAATAATGGCATGATCAAAAACTATATTTTCAAAATATACACAAAAGATTCAAAAAGGGTACAAGTAGCTATATAAAGTTAATCAGCCAACCAGAACAACTGACTTTATTATGTACCTAAACTGTTGTTTTCCGTATTCTCATCTCCCGCCGCCAAAATCAAGGTCACGAAAAATGGCCTCCGGACTCCAACACCTGTCAAACTGGTTGCCGTTGCAATAGGGACGTACCACTGACTTGAGACTTGTATAGAACGAGCTATCGATATAAATAGTAGTAAAAAAAAAAACTTATTTATTTCAAAATAGTGATGTTTAGCTTTAGAGTTACTGGGTACTTGCTGACGCCCGCGACTTCGTCCGCATGGATTGGGTTCCCGCAGGAACTTTTCCGGTATAAAAAGTGCCTGTGTAGCACACAGGCATTTTTTTTCACGCGTGGATCGAGGTTTTGTGGTTCCCGCGGGAACTCTTTAATTTTCCTGGATGAAAAGTAGCCTATGTGTTATTCCAGACTATAATCTATCTCTCTGCCAAATTTCATCCAGATCCGTTCAGCCGTTCTGGCGTGATAGAGCAAAAAACATACATCCATCCAAATTTTCGCATTTATAATATTACTAGCTGATGCCCGCAACTACGTCAGAGTGGATTGAGGTTTTTGACTTGATAAACGTCTTTTAAATCGATGAACACCGGCTGTACGCACAAAAAGTGACAAGTTCCGCCTGAGCCTGAGCGTGCAAGTGAGAGCGCGGAACAAGCAATAGAGAGGCACGATTGCGTGACATCAGAGCAACATCAGAGCTAGCAGTTCGAATCTGCTACTGGAACGCCGCCACGCGAGCTTCTTCGAGAACTTCTAAGTATCACGTAAAACTATCGTCCGTAATCCGACTTTTAAAAGAACCGTAAACCGTAAATTTTTTTTGGTTCCCACGGGATTCGTTCGTTTTCCGGAATAAAAAGTAGCAGCTATGTGTTATTCCAGACTATAATTTATCTCTGTGCCAAATTTCAGCCAGATCCGTTCAGCCGCTGGGGCGTGATTGAGTAACAAACATCCATCCAAACTTTCGCATTTATAATATTATAAGAATAAGATAAGTTGAAAAGATAAGATTAGATGATAATTTAAAGTATAGATGCACCTAAGTCTATGACCTTCCCCGGGATGTAACCTACTAAAGTCAAATTCGGTTATCACTCAAGATGGGCCGTGAAAGCGTAGCAACTAGCAGACTGACAGACAGTGGTGGGTCGTTGTCGTATTTTTGACAGACGAAACGCAACCGTTTTCCTGGCGACGAAAACGGTTGCAGAAAACGGTAGTCGTTGCAACTAGTTTTGAAGACGGCTTAAAAATCATCTTCTAACCAGTTGCAACAACGTGTGTTGTTAAATAATTTCTTTCTCGACTGTATATCATGGGCATAAAGTTCACTTTTGATTGTAAGAACTGTTTTTAGAACGAACGTAGAACGAGGGCGACTACGTTCGCGACGACGTGTGTCGTTGAATCAATTCATTCTCGACTGTATTTCATGGGCATAAAGTTCACTTTTGATTGTAAGAACTGTTTTGTGAAAAAACGTGGAACGAGGACGACTGCGTTCGCGACGACGTGTGTCGTTGAATCATTTCATTCTCGACTGTATTTTCTTAGGCGTAGAATATAAAATCGCACCAAGTTATTCGAAGACTGGTTTGTGCAACGAAGACTGTTTTACCCAGGACGTAAAAACGGTTTCACCGTCGCAGAACAGAGAACGGTCTTTAGAAACGGTTCGTCGTCGCAACGCCCACCACTAAGACAGACAGATAGACGTACCTATAGAAGACAGACAGATGGACACATTTTCGCATTGGATTCATATTAGTATGGATAATATTATTACGTATCAATAATATGCCAAGAGTCCGAAGTACCATAATATTATATTACTTATGTAGTTTATTTTCATATTATTTTACTCATATTATCGACAAACATTTTGGGCGGGATCAAATATTCAATAGATACAACACACCTACTGCTAGGTACAATCAATAGTCAGGCGCCGCGTGAGGACGACAGTGAGTGATCAGTCATCACCACTTTGTGTTTGAGTCAAGGAACATATTTACTACGGGTAGGTTTGAGCACAGATCTAGAAGTGTGGACAGTGATATCTATTCTGTTGATTGTGTGGATTTTCCGTACACGGAGTGATAACGTGAACATAAAGGTATAAGGACCCCTACCCCAAAATCGGTACGGTGTAATATTAAGCAAAGAGAATAAAACCACTACGTTTTTGTAATAAGAGTTAGGGAATAAGGATCCCTAATTAAAGAGATACTCTAGTTTATAATCTTAGTATGGATACTACTTTTTTTCGCTTCGATAGCATGGGTGCCATAATCATGCAGTGAACGTTAATTAATAAACAAAAGATACGCGTACCTTGCGTACACGTACGTAACGTAAAGTGTGTTTGTTTGTTGGTTTGTCCTTCAATCACGCCGCAACGGAGGAACGGATCGACGTGATTTTTGGCATGGGTGTAGTTGAGGACCTGGAGAGTGACATACCTAGGCTACTTTTTATCCCGGAAAATTAAGGAGTTCCCGCGGGAATTAAAAAAACTTAAACCACGCGGACAAAGTCGCGGGCATCAGCTAGTTATTATAAATCCCATCGGTACCTATTTTCCGAACCGGCGCGCGATGGTAGAGTAGAGTCCACATCATATAAGAGGCACAAATAGTTTTCCTACATGAAATAAACATTTCATTTCAATTTTTTGTTAAAGTAGTACCACCTACATAGAACAACCAAGATAAAAATCTTATCTTACTTACTTAGGGGTTAAAGTATGAAATTGCCGATTTGTACTGAAAAATTGAAATGCGTTTTTTTTAATTTAACATATTTATTAAATCAAAATAATTACCATTATTATCTATAGGTACATTGCTGCCATCTAATAGGAAGGTGGGGGATGCCCCGTCGCTCACGTCCGCAGGAGCTACCTTCTACCCTACACGTGTCCCCTGGGTGGTGCTAAACGAGCGACGAACTTGCAGGCGAAATAAGCGTTCTTTTTATAAAAACGCTTATTATGTAGGTACCAAACGCCATACGATTAAATAAATAGGAAGGTCATTTATGCCTTTGCGATAGAACTCTGGTCATGGTGATCTAGATTCGACAAATTGTGTGAAAGCATTTTCTACTGCCTCCTGAGAAGAAAACTTTTTATCTTAATTTTTTAGAAAATTGTCCTAATCGCGAAAAAAATGGTAGGTAGTCCGTTGGAGCTAACTAGGTCTGGCGAATACGGAGGGTGACGAATGGTTTCTAATTGCAGTTCCTGTAGAGTTATAACGGTTTTTCGTGCTGTATGAGGTCTCGCGTTATCATGGAGCAGTAATGGTGAAGATCGATTCATGAGTCGGGGCTGTGTGGTTTCACTGCTAGTTTTGCTATCATTGTTTGGAGTTCGGCGCAGTAGACATCTGCAGTTAATGCTTGCAGATCGGAGAAACCTATAGTGAATAACACCATGCTGAGACCACCAAACAGTTACCATTACCTTTTTATTGGTAAGCTTTGCTTTAGGACACTGTTGCGGTATCGATTCAACAAGGCAACACAAGTTTCAACACGCGTTTCTTTCTGCAGATCAGTCAAATCATGAGGCACCCATTTTTCATATTTTTTTATTTTATTGATTTGACGCAAATGAGTCAATATTGTTGGTAAGGTAACGTTAAACCATGCCGCTAATTCTTTCGTAGTTTGGCTCGGATCGGCTTCCACCATCTCTTTCAATTCATTGTTATTCACCTGTGTTGGCGGTCTTCCACGTGGTTCGTTCTTCAAACCAAAGTTTCCATCACGAAAGCGTTTAAACCAAAATACCACGGTGCGTTCATTAGCAGTCCCCGCTCCAAACGCAACATTGATATTGCGAGCTGTTTCTGCCGCGTTAGTTCCGCGTCGGAACTCGTATTCATAAATCACTCGAATTTTCGAAGTAACCATCTTTCTTATGCTGAATATACAAAACAACTGAAAGTCGATAATCGAATGTTGCACATTTTTTAAAAGAAGAACTACATAGGTCCGCGAGGCGTAAGCTGAGCTTTGCATTTGTGTGAGTGATCCATAGACATAGGATTTTTTCGCTACGTGATCACTAAAAGTAGAGTCAGACAAAAAACTTTTAAAAATAAATTTTATTCGTAAAAGATAAATACAATTCAAATATGAAAAAATATTAAAATTCTTCTACATCGGACATTGCATCTTCATCATTTTCACTCTCGTCTGATGTGTCGTCTGTGCTAATAATGAATCGTTCCGATAAATCATCAAGAACAGCGTCGTGGCCTTTAAACTTATTTTCTTCTTTTACTGCGTGATCGCATACATTTTTCCATTCTTGTGCAGTGATACTGCCAACTTTTTCTGTCACTAACCTCATTATTACATCCATATTCATTGACACGTTTTTTTTCGCAACGTAGCCTTTTATCATAGCCCAAATGTTTTCGATTGGGTTGAAATCCGGGTGATATAAAATTATCGGGAATATAAAATTCTTCGCCTGCCACCCTGGCGAAGAATTTTATATTCAATAAATCTTTGTTTGTTTTGCAGTATCAATTGATACAGTTGTGGTTTAAGCATCGATGTAGAATGATCAATATTGTGATTCTTGAGCCAGTCAATCATGTCTTGTTTATGTCACCGTAAGATTGTAAAATCCGTTAGATTATAATCTAACGGTTTCTATCCCGCTAGATTATAAGCTGTCGAAAGATTGTGAACCGTTCAATGTTCTGAGTATTAATTTATGAAATATTTATTGTTTTTACGTTTTCTTGTGTCTTTCTTGTACAGTTCGCGCGCGAGTTGAATGCAGAGTAAATGTAAGTGTCACCATACATTTACTCTGCATTCAACTCGCGCGCGAACTATAGGTTAGGTTAGGGTTTGACATGAATATTCAGGTACCCAAAATTAACGCGTTAAATTGTAAGCAGTATGTTACGGTTCACAATCTGTCGAAAGTTTATAATAGGCTTTTTATCCCGGAAAATTAAAGAGTTTCTGCGGGAACCAAAAAAGTAAAAACCTGAAACCACGCAGACGAAGTCGCGGGCATTCGCTAGTATATAATATTACTAGCTGATGCCCGCGACTTCGTACGCGTGGATCGAGGTTTTGTGGTTCCCGCGGGAACTCTTTAATTTTCCTGGATGAAAAGTAGCCTATGTGTTATTCCAGACTATAATCTATCTCTGTGCCAAATTTCATCCAGATCCGTTCAGCTGTTGGGGCGTGATTGAGTAACAAATATCCATCCATACATCCATACATCCATACCGACATCCATACATCCAAACTTTCGCATTTATTATATTATACATATATATATATATATATATATATAAGTAAGATAAGAAAGATAAGAAGTAAGATAAGATTAATAGCACTAGATCATAGATTTATTAGATAATATTAAAACACGGATAATAATTAATAAGGGCCTATTTAAAAATATTTCAGATACCTATACAAAGGTATGGATTATTGGAGTAGTTGGTGTAAAAGTACGAAGACTTTGGACGGTTTCACTGTTGTCGTAACTGGAGGAAATACTGGCATTGGCAAAGAAACCGCTCTTGATTTGTTTAGAAGAGGTTTTAAATTATTTTTATATTTTCCACTGATTTATCAGAAGTACGCAATAATAGATGTAAGGCTAGCTATACACTATGAAAGATCACTGCGCGATTATATTTTTTGTACGATATTTTATCGCAAAGTTACTAACACGACACGAGCCGATTCAGTTATCGTTTTTTCCAAAATTAATATATCGAATTCGTCGTTCCTCGAAAGTAAATTAGTAGATTTTAAGTTACAATTTAATATTCATTCATAATTTTTCTAGGCGCACGAGTCATTTTGGCAAGTCGAAACTTAGCCAAGACTGAAAAGGCGAAGGAGGACATCCTCAAACAAACCAATGATGAACACAAAGATTCAGTAGCTACCGAAAAGCTAGATCTCAGCAGTTTACAATCAGTCCGTGAATGTGCTTCCCGGATTTTAGCTTCTGAGGCTAAGATCGACATTCTTATAAATAATGCAGGAATAGTAATGGCTCCTAAAGGCAAGACGGAGGATGGACACGAGATATATATCGGGACGAACCATTTTGGTCATGCTTTGTTCACGTTGCTCTTGTTGCCTCGTATATTGGAAAGCGCACCGGCAAGAATAGTGACTGTGGCGTCTTTGGCGTATATGCGTAAGTACTTACCTATCCAACGGCTCATATGAAACACGTGTCACGAAAGTAGGATGTTGCTACATTGGTCTATACATATAACTAGTTAGTTATGACTTGTTACTAGGGAGTAAAGTCGATCACCTCAATAATTCTATAAAACTTATCTATACCTACCAATATTATAAATGCGAAAGTTTGGACGGATGGATAGATGTTGGTTACTCCATCACGCCAGAACGACTGAACGGATCTGGATGAAATTTGGCCCTAGATTATAGTCTGGAATAACACATTGGCTACTTTTTATCCCGGAAAATTAAAGAGTTCCCGCGGGAACTATAATACCTCAATTCACGCGGACGATAGCTAGTTTTTCATAATTCAGTCCCTTCATATATTATTACATATTTACCTACTTAATGAATGTGTTTATACTTTATTAGCTACTTTGCTAATATTTTATTGTTTCAGTCTCAAATTTCGATTTTGAAGATGTTAATATTGAAAAAACCTTCTATCTTTCATCAAAGGCGTACGCTAGAAGTAAAGCTGCGAATATATTGTTTTCAAGAGCTCTCCATTTAAAACTAAGAGTAAGCATCGAATATGAAATGAAGTGAAGATAATTTCACGTACTTAACCTCAATTAATGACGGTAGAAAACGGTTTTTTTTTCTGAACTAACTTTGATCAGATATCCACCTGACTTACGCCATGCTTGCAAAAAAGCACTGGATTTGGATAATATTTACTCATATTAAGTTGAGTCAAAGAATAGTTATCATCTGAATTTTGATTAAACAATCTGTGACCCTCCTAATTTCAATTAACACCTTTTCTTGCTTTGATATTAAGTATTCCATTGCAGGAGAATAACATACGAAATGTAAATACATACAGTTTACATCCAGGAATGGTAAATACAGAAGCGGGGAAGCATTTGGACAAATACTTATTTTATGGGACGGCGTGGTTAGCCAATGTGATGAAATGGTTCATACGTTCACCACGCTGTGGTGCCCAAACGACCCTATATTGTGCCATCGACGACGCTTGTGCCAATGAAAGTGGACTTTATTATGAGTGAGAAGCTACTATATGTCACTAAACGATGCCCGCATCTTCATCTGCGTAGATTTAAGTCTTTCTAAGTCTGCGTAGTTTTTTAAGTCCCGCGAGACCTTTTTAGTTTTCCGGGATGATAAGCAGCCTGTTCTTCTTCGTTATACAACCTATCTCCGTACCAAACATCAAAATCGGTTAATCAAAATGTGCTTTTCAAAGCGTAGCAAACGGACAGACACACACTTTTGCATTTGTAATATTAGTAATATTAAGTACCTATAGAAAATACGAACAAATTGATATGACAGATTTTGATGCTGATTTTTATTTTCATTAGCATAGAAAATTTGGCATTTGGAGAATAATCTTGCTGATATGAAAATATATTCTATGGATTTTTACGCGGATTCGTATCCGTAAGTTTATAATAATACTTAATTCATAATAATCATTGCGCGGAAATATTTCACTGTGTATCCTAGCCCTTAGAATATAAAACTGCTTGGCTAGGGAAATACGGGACACGGAACACTATCTATGGTATAACTACCTACATTCATACTTCATTCTTTTCTAAATCATCATACCTAGCTATTTATTTAGTATAAGGTTAATATTGAAATTGTTTCAGTAACTGTGGAGTTTCCCGGACGTACTGGCAATGTAGCGATGATGCGACGGCGCTTAAACTTTGGGACCTTACTCTTGAGACACTTGACATACAAGATCCATTCAACACAACTTGAAATAAAAATTATAAAATGAATTTAAAGTGAAATTTTAATTCGTTATAATATAATTAATTAAATTAATAAGTAAAATAAACTACTTACGTAACTTCCTGAGTAATTATTTTATTCCAACGTATATTCTTCTGAGACGGTACCTATCCTCAAGTTTTACAGCGTTACGATGCCTTAGATGCGACAAAGTTAGGTTTCGTAAGCTTTTCTTGTCATCGTTTTTGTACTTGAACGTGCCGTTGGCAGGCTTTTCGCAGAAGAACATGGAAGGTGTGACGCAGTTCGCCGTGGCTAGAAGGCCGCTCCTGCGGATGCCGCCGCAGCGTTCCTCTAACTTCGTGAAGTTCCTAGGACATTTGAAATCCCAGTTTATCTGGTTTCCTGGCAGTCCTGGCATTTTTTAAACATTTAATGACAGGTTGTGCCTCGTAAGTACCTCGTATCATTGGTGATGAGGTGTTAATTTTTTTTTATCGACTACAAGTTAGCCCTTCACTGCCAATATCACATCATTCATACTCAACGATTATTTAAATAATAAAAATGAAAATGAATTGTTCCAACTTCCAGCTGCTAGTTAATTTAATTGTTAATTAAAGTTCTATTAAATATACGATGTTTGTGAGATGGTGATAAAAAAACCCCCAGCTGAGATTGTTGTGGGCTCTTCTCAGACCAGGGCGCGTTTGGAACCCTCGTAGCTCGTAGCAATGGTAGCATACCTACGTAGAAATCCGATCCAAGTGACAGAGTCACTTGAGCACGAGTCTCCTCACGGAACGATACGGGTTTCGCCGTAGTCAGCCACGCTGGCTAGCAAGGGGGCGCTGCTTTCGTGATTACCATTTTTCTGAAAAACTACTGGGTTAATTTAAGGGCAAAACACACAGGGAGCGGGCGCGGGCCGGGTCGGGTGCGCGGCGGGTTGAATTCCTTGTATTCATCACACAGCCCAGTAGCAGCCCGACCTGCGGCCGCGTTCTGTGTGATGTCGTGTGTGTATAGATGCAGTTTTTAGGGTTCCGTAACTCAAAAGGAAAAAAGGAAACCTTATACGATCACTTTGTTGTTCGTCTGTCTCTCTGTCAACCACCATTTTCTCGGGAACGTTTCGCGTGGAGTTATCAAGTTGCAATTAATATAAAATACATGGGTTTACGGTCCCTTGGAGCTGTAAAAAAATCAAGCGTATAAGTCAATGCAATGAAAAGATACCGCCGTTTACTTTGACACTCGCCAATAAATAAAAACCTATTTATTCATTTTGGTAGATAGGTATGTAAGGACTCTGAGCGTGGCTCAGTTAAATCTTGGTGGTTTATTCAAGGTACGGAAACCGAGAAAGGCGAATAAGACCTATGAAAATAAACTTCAGTCCTCAACTGAAACTGATGGCTTGGTGTTACGATGCAGTGCATTATGTAGCTTGTTGTTTAAATCCATACTAATATACATATTATAAATGCGAAAGTGTGTCTGACTGTCTGTCTGCTACGATTTCACGGCCCATCTGTTCAACTGATTTTGATGTTTGGTATAGGGATAGTTTGTATCCCGGGGAAGGACATAGGGTTCTTTTTATCCCGAAAAATTAAGGAGTTCCCTCGGGAATACAAAAAGAAAATAACGCAGACTAAGTCGCGGGCATCATATAGTAAATGAATAATTAAAAATAACTCAGACATAAGACACCTAACATAATATAGTGTAGTATGGCAATATTTAACTCACCGATGCACTTAGTTTGATATAAAGATCCTGTTTCATTATCAATCATTGCTGTTGAAGTATTCCCATATTGTTTTGTAAGCACACAAATGGTATCTCAAACAAAATTAAACAGTTTTATCAACACTGAAGGAATTCATTTCCAACACCGGAAAATTATTATGGCTTTGTGACAGGCAAAAGTATAAAACACGTTTTTAATTTCCGAGAAATTATATTTCCGATTATTAAAATCTACTCATTATACCTATTTCGTAAATAAACTCCGGTATACAATTAAAGGTTGTTTCTATATTATATACATTTTAATTTCCCATGACTATTGAAAAATTCGATTTTTTATATTTATATGATTTTAGTGTCAAATATTAAAATAAATAAAAGTGATAGAATCTTTGATTCATAGAAATCTTATCACATGCATACAACTTATAGGCATTATGAATATTATTCTGATAACAATTTCTTTGAGTACCAATTAATACAAGTTTGTGAAGACAGTTAAATGCTGCATTTCATAATAAAGCTTCTACATAATTTACACTATCATAATACTTTAATAAAAACCGTATATACAAACTGCATTAAAAACAAACAACAAATAATAATCAGGTTACACAAGTTATAACAGGAACGGATGACTAGTGATATAAAATTTTTCTAAAAATTTCATACGAAGCATTTATTATACCCCAACTTAAGAATGCTCGAGATATATTAAGTAATGCCCCGTGATAGAAATTCGCAAACTTCGATCCTCGTTTCCTAAAAATATAGTTGAATTCGTAAACAAGCGTTCGGTGAGGTCCCCCTAATTCACACTGCATGGCAATCTTTATGACATTTAACGGATAAAATAATGTGCTCAGGAATGCACCTATTGAAGCACCTGCTATAAAATTCTGCATGCTTTCATATAACACATTTTCTTGCTTGGGGAGTCGTAAACGCACTTCATCTCTTATGATGAAGAACATGGCATTTGAAGGTCCATTCCTCAAGAGAATTGGCACAAGTCCTCTGTAAAACTCTTTGATTCCATAGTATCTGGCAATGTGACTTGAGGCATGTGCTGTGTTTTTGAACTGACTGTGATATTTGGGGTGTATCAGTAATGTTTGCATTCTTTCAAATGGCATTAAAGTTGCTTCAACACAGCCTGCCACTACCCCCGCGACTGTTTTGGCAACATATGAGTTAACCTTGTAATCTAGAAGAGGCTGCAAGCACTCGTCATATACTCCGAACATAAGGGACATAGACATGGATCTCTGAAGTAAAGGTGGAAGCATACCACGGTACAGGTATCCCAGACCTTCTTTCTGTAGCTGGTTCAATGCAAATGTTGCTTCAACTCCATGCATCATCTGTAATAATTAAAATCATCGAAAAGCAAATTGCTGGCAAAATCATCCATGCATAAACTTTACTTCGATATATGGCTCAAATACTCAACCAATCTTGATTGAAGTTTGCATGCCAAATGAAAATAGGATACTTTTTAAATTATTGCCAAGGATATTAGTTAATAAGAAAGTAAATAGTAAGCTTCTCAAAAGTCTCAAGTAAGGAAGTCTCGAAGGAATAAATAAAAATCTGTTAAAACTCATGTAAGTAAATTATTGTAACTAGAAGTTTCGATCTAGTTTCGAACTTGTTTTGTGGCTCATGACTTTAGACATTCATGTCTAAAACAAGACACCATGGCTCGCCACAAAACAAGATATATGATGTGGTGTAATTATGACTGTGCTGTAAGGTGCTTTGTATGCTGTAATGATTGTACTGAATTGCAACTAAAGCTGGAGCAAGACAACTAGTCAGTTATAAATAAAATAATTAATAAAACTTAAGTACCTGTCTAAATATAAGCTTGTTCAACGGGTAGCTGATGAGTATGTTGCAGAAAGCAGATCCACCACCACACACAAATTCCTTCCAGTGCGGCTGTACACTCTTGACACTGACTGGCATGGCCATACTGCCCTCATTCAGACTACTCCGCTCCAACAACTGAGGTTCAGACATCCCCCGCTCATCACATGGCATCACTTATTTACCCATCATCTGTAGAAGAATTCAATTCAATTCAAAATTAATTTAATTACATATTATGATGAAATAAATTAATTATAAAATGATTTAAGGATTGCATACAAAGAGAACCATTAATGTATACATTTTGTGATAAGACCATTCGGGCGTAGGTAAGAAGTAATTATTACTATTACAAGGCTATTCAATTACTTAACTTTTCTCCCTGAAACCCTACCGAATACTTTACTAACCTTTAATTTAATAAAAAACTATATGACATAATCTTTAATCTGCTTGAATTTAAAACTTTTCTAATATTGATATTCGTGCGAAATTTGGTAATAATAATTATTATTGTTACCTTTCCTCAGTGAGTGTTACGTGTAGCATGAAACTTTTAAATCTTTATCAATGCCATTCTCATGGCACACATTTATTAGCACACATTAGGGTCAAAGTTTATAAAGAAATTCTAAATAACATCATTCCCGGACTTGAGAACTTGCTTCCAATATAATATTTTACTTCGATTTTATTCTCTATTGAAAAATTAGCCTCACTTTTTGAAAACAGCTTGCATTTTGTCTTTTGATTTTGATTTTTGATTTTTGCCAAAGCTGAAATCTAAAAATAATGTCATATTGACAATTGACAGATTGACATTTGTCACGATTTGTCATATTATGACCTAAGACTTTAAGCTGTGGTCTAGCGTAGCGAAAAAATTATAAGTCTATGGGTCTACTAGTACTAGCTCACACAGATTTAAAGTGTGGGAAGTGATGGTAAAAAAAAAGAAAAAATGCTTTTCTTAGTCTCAGAAGGTGTGGAACCCAGAGCTGTAAAGCCAGTTAATAAAAAAAGTGGTACTGGTGGTAGTCTTTGGAAGTTTGTTTGGTGCCTGGTGGTAGCCGGTAGGAGTGGTAGTAAACCATGGAAGTGGAACAGTGGTGGAACATATCAAATTATCAAATATCAATCTCTGTAGTCTGTTATCAATAATTATAAAACGTACTCTGGTCTCTGTGGAACATATTTGCTGGCTGCTGGCTGCTGCATATTTTAGTAAACTATCGGACGCAAAATAATACAACGTAGTGGTTATATTATTCTCTTTGCTTATAAATACATATAGCTGGAAATTGAAGTTAATAATAGGCTCATTTATAATAGGATGGCAGCCGTTCTTAAAAAACGAGCTTTGGCTGAATATGACAAATCATTTCAGGTATTTTGATGAAAATAAATAGATAGCTTTAAAACTCTTAAATCTTTTTGCCGGTTGATAGGTGTCTTTATTAACATTAAAATAACATTTATGGTTCATTTGAAATATATACATGAATTTTCATAATTATTATCCTATGAAACTTGTGTTTCATATACTTAACCTAATGAACTTATAGAGTAGCCGTCAGGCAGGTGATCAGTCCATCCTACCCACTACCTAGTGAACCTTAGAACCTATTTACAAAGTTTTAAGGAATTTGGGCCTTCAAAAAACAAATCTATTATTGCATTTATAAAGTGGGTAGTGATACTCTTGTTAAACAGCATTGTTAGATTTGAGACCTACATAATGTCGTAACAGTAATTCTAAATGGATGATTTATATCATCAGGATGGTCCAGCATCAAAAAAATTGCACTTAGTGAAAAAGCCACTAATAGGTAGCTCGGCAGCTGCCTTTGTAGGCTTACTTGAGAAGTGCAAATCCAGCGATGAAGCCCTACAGTTGCTGCTAAGGATCTCAGATTGCCTTCAGTTCCAAGAGTCTGATGTTGAAGAAGCAATCAAGAAGCTTTCAGAGCATTTTCAGTCGGAGGAAGATTCTGTAGTGAGGGTGAAAATATTGTGGTTGTTCTGTGACATTGGGCTGGAGTGCCCTGGGGCTAATCTGAACAACTTGATTGATGAAACAATACATTTGATTAAGAATGAAACTTCTCATAAGGTGTGTGCTTAGTTCTTTTTCTCTATGTGAAGCATCTATGACTTGAGAAAGAATTGGGGTAAATCCAATACGAATACCAGGTTCTGGGTTATGAATAAACTGCACTAACCAATTAGTAGACCTGTTAATTTATCCAAAAGCTTTTTCCTGAACTGATCAGTGGATCAGTACTAAACACTTACCCTTTACACAGTAAAATAAAATTATTGGATAAGACATTAAATTCTATGATTGTATCTTAGAAAAGTCTACATTTCTACATAATTAAGTATTAATTTTAAGTTCTAACATTCTAAACTAATTAAGACTTAAATCATGATGGTACAATTAAGTATAATATTGCAAGCTTGCATGCACCCAAATTAGGTCTATACACATGTTCACAGACAAAGGAGCATGGATTTGCCTCGCTCCAGGAATGCTAAGGACAGCTGTTACTTATGTATTCTACAAATTGAAATTGTAATAATTTTTTTCCAAAGAGCAACGGCCGAGTTTCTTGCTGGTCTTTCTCTGAATTTTGAATTTTGAATTTTCGTGTATACATCATGTGTCAAACTTGTCACAAATTTAATAAATGGTTCTTCAATATGCATGTTTGATTTTTAGGTGATAGCTCAAGGAATAGCAACATTATTGAAGATAGGCAATAAACTTAGCGAGGACAAAATCCTAATGATGCGGCTAGTCAATGTGGCCAGAGACAATCTGAAGGACACCAGTCATTCCGTGAAGTGCAGGTGCTTGGAGCTCATGAGTGAGTTGTACCCGATATGTCCTGAGCCGGATAGGACTGCGGAAATGGTTGCTGAATCTGATGCTATTGTTAAATTGCTTGGAGATTACAGTAATGCTGAGGTATTTATTTGATTTTGGTGTCTAATGGTTAAGGATGCTTATTAAATTCATGCTCTCTCCAGGTCTCCATGGCCATGCAAAAAATCTCGTCGATCCATTGCTCCGTTGCGGGGTGATTGAAGGATAAACCAACAAACAAACACACTTGCATTTATAATATTAGAATGATGTGGCTAGGCTCTGTAGTACACCATCTCTAAACTAAGCTAAAATGAACACTAATTATATTGCTATCCCTTTTATAATAATCCTTGCAGAAAGGAACGGGAGTAGATTTATTTCAGTGCAATCTCATAATTATTTCAACTACATACATTGAGTTTCAAAAGAGGTCACTTCTTATTCACTCCATTTAGGTGCTTCAAATTAAAACACGTACTATACATATTATTATTAGACTTGCAAAAATTATTCCATTGAAAAAATGCTGAATTTGTAATATTAATTTATTTTAGGATGCGAGGGTCCGCTGTGAGGCCTTCCAGTCTCTCCTCACATTACATGAGCGTGGGCTGACAATAAGCTTTGACTTGTACGACCCAGTGTGCGCTGCACTATCAGATGACTATGAGATTGTGAGGGAAGTGGCACTCAAACTTGTGTGGTTGCTGGGCAGTAAATATCCTGAGAAGTGAGTTGGTATTTCATGATCATTTCAACCCATTACTCTACTGAGCCCGAGTCTCCTTTCATAATGAGAAGGGTTTGGCCATATTTTATCATTTAAACTATCGTGAGTGATATTCATGCTAATTATAAATAACTACCTATTAAACCATAAACCGTTTACCCGTTTGGCCATAAGCCATCATACTGGCCAAGTGCGGCAGACTTGACACAGCTTCGAACACACTATGAAAAACTTGGGTATGCAGGTTTCCTGGCGATGTTTTAACCGATTGAAGCAAGTTATATTTAATTTCTTAAAACACAGATAACAATAAAAAAGTAAAGTGGATAAAATGTGTCTTAATTTTCTACAAGTTAACTAATAACTATATAAAGACCACAGATACTAGGACTGATTGTAGGTGGACAAAAGCTAATTAAGAAAGAAAAAGAAAACTCCCTTCAAGTAGAATTTTATTTGGTTTGCTCTGCTACCTCAGACACATACCAAGATATTAAAAAATATCTTTGACTCTACAGCTCCGTGACATTGCAAGACGGTGAGACAACGATGAGACTGGTGGACGATGCGTTTATTCGCATCTGCTCAGCTGTTAACGACCTGAGTATGCAAGTGCGAGCGCTGTCTTGTTCCTTGCTCGGAACTACCCGCGCCGTGTCGGATCGATTCCTGCTGCAGACGTTGGATAAACAACTCATGAGCAACATGAAGGTAAGCTGAATAATGTTGCTAATACGGTTGTACAGGGCCGTGTTTAACCTACTGGAGGGTCTGGGCACATTAGGATAGTGGGGCCTCTATGAATTTGACATAGGACTATTTTGTTAAAACAGGCATAAGGAGTAGAAAGACAATATTCTAGAATCTAGATATATTCAACTGTCATATTAAACACTTTCTTTCTTCTTTCCTTCTTGAATATTGGTTTAAATCTATCCGTAGGTGATCTGGCAGGAACTAGAGGACCCCATCGATTGCGGTGTCCTGGGCTCGTGCCCTGAGTGCCCAGTGGGAAAGAGGGGCCTGTGGTTGTACACAATCCAAATTGATAGGTTTAACTTTAAATCTACTTTTTTTAACCTTTTCCGCAAGAAGTAGGTACTTATTACCAGACAGATACATTAATTGTTCACGCGAAATTTACGACATACAACTGCTCCCGCCAAGAAGCGTGGGGTATTACCAATGTGCGGGCAACTGTATGATTTTACAATTACTTCGAAGATTTTTAACAATTTTGACAATGCAGGATATTATGGAAAAATCCAAAAAAACGAATTTTTACACATGTTTGCTATTAAACGAAGGTCAACCACGGACTTTCAAGTATTTTATATACATAAAAAAAGAGGGACTGTTTTGTTATATCTCAAAGGGATTAGGCAGAGTATTTGATGAAAGCTTTTTTCCGACATCTTCAACAGTCATCGTCATATTCAACCAATTTACACAAAACATGAATCATACCTTCCTCTTGAACCACTCCGTCGATTGGTGAAAACCGTATAAAAATCGGTTCGGTAGTTTTTGAACTTATAAAGGTAGACGCAGCGGACTTTTTTTAATAACATGTAGTGAGCCTGCCTCGTTGGTCTAATGGTTAGCATGTTTGACTACGGTCGACGAGGTCCCGGGTCGGGCCATTAAGTATTGGGTTTTTCTGCTAGAAATTCTCAGTACTATAGCCTGGAGTAAGTAAGTTTGTGGTGTTCCACCTCCGTGCCTCGTTAGCACGTTAAGCCGTCGGTCCCGGTTATTATCACTAACATGAAAATAGTCGTTGAAGCCCAGCAGCAGCGTGGTGGGTCTAAGCTCTAATTCCCTCTTCCTATGAGATTTGAGGCCTGTGCCCAGCAGTGGGACGTTAATGGGCTGTAGTGGTGGTGGTGGGATGTAGCGATAACGCAGACAAAAGCTTGTCTGTGGTAGTATAAACAAAATTGGTGTATAGGCTCAGAAGGACTAGAATCCAGAGCCGTTAAACCAGTTAAATAAAAAAAAAATTGGTGTATAGAAAAAGCGCACGGCTCACGAGCGCGGCGCGGAGCTGGTCCGCTCGGGCGCGTGGGCGAGCGGGCGGCGCTGGGCGGACGACGCGCCCGGCCAGCTGATAGAGCAAGCGGCGGTGCAGCTGCTGCCCGGCGGTGCGGCCGGCGCCTTCGTGCACGGCCTCGAGGACGAGTTCATGGGTAACACGACTCAGCATCATCAACATTTTCTATCCATCGATATATATGTAGGTATTGTACAAAACTAGATGGGCCCTTTCATAGAAAAAAAATTGGGCGTCCAACCTTTAGAGCACGCTCCACACCTGTATAGCCCTGTATCCGCTGTCCCGCTTTTCAGACTAGATGGCGTTAGTAAAATAAGTCCACATTCTTTGTTTGACAGGGCCCGTCTATGTAAATTGAGGTCGTTGTTTTCAATCATTGCCGGCACTTTTTGAAGTTAAACTTCTTTTTCAATTGATTTTTTTATATAGGCTAGCGCTTAGCTGCAATCAAACTTGCTTGCAAGTGGTGTTGCAGCTTAAGGTGGAGCGCGCTTGCCTAGAAGATGCGTATTCACTGTTGATTCGAAGGTACCTATATTAAAAGAGGAGAGGAAAAAGGGCATTCCATATCCTTGGTGGAGGAGGGCAGACTTTGAACTTGAAGGTTAATCTAATTTGATTCAATTTATTGCGCGTTATAGAAATAGGAGACATTTTACAGAGACCGTCAATATCTATGCGTCTAAAAATTCCAATCCTATGTAATCTTTTAATGGTTGGAAAGTACTTTCCAGTAGTAAAAAAAAATAGTATGAATTTATCACTCATATTCATGGAGTATTCTTTTGCTAGACAATTTAAGTGTTTTTTTATTACATCACTGAAGTTCTATTTGATATGCCCTGCCCCAAAATATTATGTAGTTTTACATTGTTTCAATACACGTTGTGACGTTTATCAACTTTCAATGCTATAGGAGCGAAGCCTTTGGCCAACTTTATTTCATTATTAGACTCTACTTTTATAATTTCAGAGGTCCGCACGGCCGCAGTGGAAGCAATATGTCAGCTATCAATGGAGAACGCAGTATTCGCGACTACTTCGTTAGACTTCCTAGTGGATATGTTCAACGATGAGATAGAGGATGTGCGTCTGAGAGCCATCGATAGCCTGACGAAGATATCACACCACATTGTGCTAAGGGAGGACCAGTTGGAAATCATTTTAGGGGCTTTAGAGGTAAGATTCAACTATTTTCAGAGCTTTTCAGGTGTTTTAAACTTTGTTATAGTTCTTGGTAATCACTTCCACATAGATTCATCATTGTTCTCAGTTTTACTTTAGTCCTATCAATTTAGTTGATTTTTATGTTCAACCAAATACGCAAGTTGCAACAATCTATTCAAGAACAAAATTAACTTTTCAGTGCTAATTTATTTGAAACATGATTATAATGGTATGTCATTCTGACGTCATTTTATGATATGATTTGACGTGAACTTTAATGATATGATAGAATGAAATTATTATTACATCAACATTTGATCAGTTCATCCAAAATATCTTTCACCAGGATTATTCAATGGACGTGAGGGAAGGACTACATAGAATGCTTGGCTCCTGTACGGTCGCTTCGAAGACCTGCCTCGAAATGTGCATCGATAAAATACTCGAGAATCTCAAGAGATATCCCCAGGTAACTATTATGTACTAGTATAGCTTGCCCAGAAGAAAAAAAATGCCCGCTAAAATATGCACGTAAGAGACGCGGACGTTATGACATCACATATAAGTAGCATCTAAAGTTAATATAGCCCGCAATAAAAGTTATGTGGGGCAGAGCAGCTGTTATCCAAACTATTTTTTTGAGAGCTATCCGTCTATTTGTAAACGCTTATCACGCGAATCCATATAAAATAAACATTTGTTAAAAATTGGCTAAGTTTGTGTGATATGTAACTCAACAGGACAAACGCTCAACATTCCGCTGCGTGCAAAGAATGGGCAGCAAGCACGCCACGCTGGTACTGCCGCTCACTACGCGCCTACTCGCCGTGCATCCATTCTTTGACATGCCGGAACCGGACGTCGAAGACCCGGCTTGTATCCTTTGAAGAAGTGTTAAAAATTTTAGCTAATGGTCAATCAGTGCAATTAATCTAGTCACTTTATAGATCCGTCGTTATTACTTTTAAAAAAAATTGGTGTCGAGTCTGGAGATTTTGAAAACTGTGTCATCCGAATAAATGTTAACACAATGAGAATCATATTAATGAAATGAATAAACTGTCGAAACTATCTATTCGACAGTTATATAGACTATTCAAATAGTCTGTCCCAGCAGACATTCTGTGTATATACTTTACAATCATGCATTGTCGAGTCAACATCTGAAGATGCTCCGGTGTCAGAGTGAAACGTACGCTGAGAATAATTTGGAAGATTTGTGTGGTGTGTGTGAATATCGCAAACTACAAGTGCAATATAGCTAATTAAAATTCCATTTCTTTCTTTTAAATATACATTCAGTTCTATTTGAAAACTTTGTTTTTGAACTTCTCCTTCCTTATTTGCTATGAAATACGTTTGTACGAAATCAAGTAGTAATTCCTTGACTCATACGCTAAAGACATGTGCGTGTTGATTCTGGTACTGAACGCGGCTCAGCACTGCACCACCATGCTGCCTCTATTCGAAGAGCACACGGTCAAACACTACACGTATCTGCGCGACACCATGCCACATCTAGTGCCACATCTGCCCATAGGTGAGTCTCCATATAATAGTAATATAGTGGTAGTGGTGGATGTGTAATGTGTAATACTATACACATTACACATCCACCACTACCACTACAGCCCATTAACGTTCCACTGCTGGTCACAGGCCTCCACTCTCATAGGAGAGAGGTAATGAGAGCTTAGACTCACCATGCTGCTCCAATACGGGTTAGCGGGCTATATTCATGTGTATTGTATACTATACACATGCATTTTATTTATTTATTTAGTACCAGAAACTAAAACATAAACATTGAAAGGACAACTTATCTCTTTCAATGAGGACTTTATCAGGCACAAGTTCGTTCTGGCATGGAGTATTGCTGCCACCTTTGGGATGGATCCGCCAAGTACCAACTCGATACATTAGACTCGATAGATCGCCGGGCCCGAAGAATAATTGGCGATCAATCACTCACGCAGGAAATTGCTCAGTCTACAACACCGACGCAATGTCGCCTGCTTATCGGTTTTTTATCGGATATACCATGGGGAGTGTGCTCTGGAACTTCATAACCTTGTTCCTCCTTCTCCGTTCTACCACAGAACAGCGAGAAACCGTGACGTTTCTGATACGAACCGCTAGGGTGTGGAACACCCTCCCAGCGCACGCGTTTCCTGCCACTTATAACTTAAGTACCTTCAAGGCAAGAGTGAATAGGCATCTTCTAGGCAAGCGCGTTCCAACCTAGACCTCATCATTGCTTTGCACTAAGCATGATTGTCGTCAAGCGCAAGCCTATCACGCAATAAAAAAAAAAAGAGGAATATATGAAATCCCTGAGGAAATAACCATGCGGACGAAGTCGCGGTCGTCAGCTAGTTAAATTATATTTTGTCGTATTTCGAATGAGTAAAATATTACGAATCTAATTTTTTCTCTTATCGCAATTTTCTTGCATCTGACTGCCATTTTCCATGCAGATTTCATAAATGCGTAGGCTCGTAGCCTTGCCAGGACAGGTTTTTGTGTATGATTTGTGTATATCTTTTAAGCGCAAAACACACAGGAGTCGGGCGCGGGCCGGGTCGGGTGCGCGGCGGGTTGTATTCCTTGTATTTATATGGACGACATCACACAGCGTCACCCGGCCCGCGCCCGACCCGCGTCCGTGTTCTGTGTGATGTCGTCCATTTAAATAATTTTAATAATTTTCCACAAGGAATACAGTTTGTGATATAAGATCTCCTTTGCGCACTTGTTATTTCTTTTTGTTCGTTAACTTTATTATTACCTTTTGGTGTTTTGTGTGGCAATATTTATCTATCTATCAGAAATATGTGTTCTAGGTGGAGCTCAACAATCTCGCAGCGAGAAAAGTGAAGAAACGATGGACGACAGCGCGGTACGACGGTTTTTCGATACCGTACTACAACATATCGACAATGTTACACTGTCCACTACCGTGAGACTCAAGATGTTGCAGTCAGCAGAGGAACAGCTCAATAAGTAAGTAGTTTGGTGAACTATCATTTCATAAAAAAACGAATGTCAAATTTTCATTTCACAACCTACGTTTGGCAAAATTATGAATCAAAAATTCATCTTTATACAAACAACTGGTTCTATAATTGATTTTTTTGACAAATTTTTTGCAGACACATTTGCAAATGATAACATTCGGCAATTTTGCAAAGGAAAACATTTGCGAATTGAATATTAATTGTCAAATGATCTTTTATAAAATCATATTTTTGCGGAATACGTTGTTTGTCACCTGAATAGTTTTTGAAACGTTTTTTGTGAAACATTAGTGAACCACAGCTGTGATCACATATTCTGACAAATAAATAAATTATTCTATTTTATTTTAAACAATGGCCCATCTTTATTACTTTTCAATTGTTTTGCCATTACATTCCGCTTTCAAATCGAAAAGTGAGTGAAAGCTGTGACATTATGATTAAAGTTTCTATAATTTTTTCTTCAGGTTATCTGAAATGGAGCCATTGGTATCTGGAGCGGCGAATTTCACGTCTTTGTTCGCGCGTTGCGTGCTCTCGCTACACACCGCGCTCAACGCGACCAACGGCCCGCCCACGCACGCTCTACAACAACTGACTACCGATTGTCTTAGGTGACTATAACTTTAAAAGAGTAGCGCTTGAGTTTCTTGTTGGCTCTTCTCAGTAGGATTACTTGCCGAACTATTGGTGGATTTTTGATAAAAAGTTTGCCCAAAAAATTCTCAGGTTGTGTACAGAAAAATTAATTTAAGCTTTACGGCAACGGCAGTGTAAGGAGATTCATTTTATGTAAAAAAAATACAGTTTGTTATTCATTTTAATGCCTAAAGTTACAGACGTTTTCTAATTTGGTATTTGACAACTAGTCAAATCAGCAACTTTTTTCAAACGTCAAAACGCTTGCTCAGTATGGGATTTTGTATGAAATATTGAATCGTGACGTCATCAAAGTTCGACGCACTTTTTTACTTTAATCGATAGTTCAAAATGGTTATTCAACATAAAGCTATCAGGGGACGTGGATATTACGACTTTTGGGAGATCCTCTATTTAATAATCACAAAAAAAAATAGTCAAATACCCAATGTTATAAATTAATAAAACAAGCAGTTTAACACAAAAGCGGATATCAATTTAACTTTTCACATGCACAGGCTACAATACCAATTCAGCGGCGTAACGGAACAAGAGAACGCGTGCGTGTGGCAACTAGCGCTGCGAGTGTGCGCGGCGAGGCTCATCGCTGCGGTGGAGAGCGCTGCAGTGGCCAGCACGGGCACTGGCAACACTGGCAACTCCGCCAGTGCGGCCGCGGCCTTATCCGCCGCCGCCGCCTTGACGCACCACGCCGAACTGCTGGACAGGATACTGGCCTCCGCAGGTAGGCACCGCACGGGCACTGGCAACACTGGCAACTCCGCCAGTGCGGCCGCGGCCTTATCCGCCGCCGCCGCCTTGACGCACCACGCCGAACTGCTGGACAGGATACTGGCCTCCGCAGGTAGGCACCTCACGGGCACTGGCAACACTGGCAACTCCGCCAGTGCGGCCGCGGCCTTATCCGCCGCCGCCGCCTTGACGCACCACGCCGAACTGCTGGACAGGATACTGGCCTCCGCAGGTAGGCACCGCACGGGCACTGGCAACACTGGCAACTCCGCCAGTGCGGCCGCGGCCTTATCCGCCGCCGCCGCCTTGACGCACCACGCCGAACTGCTGGACAGGATACTGGCCTCCGCAGGTAGGCACCGCACGGGCACTGGCAACACTGGCAACTCCGCCAGTGCGGCCGCGGCCTTATCCGCCGCCGCCGCCTTGACGCACCACGCCGAACTGCTGGACAGGATACTGGCCTCCGCAGGTAGGCACCTCACGGGCACTGGCAACACTGGCAACTCCGCCAGTGCGGCCGCGGCCTTATCCGCCGCCGCCGCCTTGACGCACCACGCCGAACTGCTGGACAGGATACTGGCCTCCGCAGGTAGGCACCGCACGGGCACTGGCAACACTGGCAACTCCGCCAGTGCGGCCGCGGCCTTATCCGCCGCCGCCGCCTTGACGCACCACGCCGAACTGCTGGACAGGATACTGGCCTCCGCAGGTAGGCACCGCACGGGCACTGGCAACACTGGCAACTCCGCCAGTGCGGCCGCGGCCTTATCCGCCGCCGCCGCCTTGACGCACCACGCCGAACTGCTGGACAGGATACTGGCCTCCGCAGGTAGGCACCTCACGGGCACTGGCAACACTGGCAACTCCGCCAGTGCGGCCGCGGCCTTATCCGCCGCCGCCGCCTTGACGCACCACGCCGAACTGCTGGACAGGATACTGGCCTCCGCAGGTAGGCACCGCACGGGCACTGGCAACACTGGCAACTCCGCCAGTGCGGCCGCGGCCTTATCCGCCGCCGCCGCCTTGACGCACCACGCCGAACTGCTGGACAGGATACTGGCCTCCGCAGGTAGGCACCGCACGGGCACTGGCAACACTGGCAACTCCGCCAGTGCGGCCGCGGCCTTATCCGCCGCCGCCGCCTTGACGCACCACGCCGAACTGCTGGACAGGATACTGGCCTCCGCAGGTAGGCACCGCACGGGCACTGGCAACACTGGCAACTCCGCCAGTGCGGCCGCGGCCTTATCCGCCGCCGCCGCCTTGACGCACCACGCCGAACTGCTGGACAGGATACTGGCCTCCGCAGGTAGGCACCGCACGGGCACTGGCAACACTGGCAACTCCGCCAGTGCGGCCGCGGCCTTATCCGCCGCCGCCGCCTTGACGCACCACGCCGAACTGCTGGACAGGATACTGGCCTCCGCAGGTAGGCACCTCACGGGCACTGGCAACACTGGCAACTCCGCCAGTGCGGCCGCGGCCTTATCCGCCGCCGCCGCCTTGACGCACCACGCCGAACTGCTGGACAGGATACTGGCCTCCGCAGGTAGGCACCGCACGGGCACTGGCAACACTGGCAACTCCGCCAGTGCGGCCGCGGCCTTATCCGCCGCCGCCGCCTTGACGCACCACGCCGAACTGCTGGACAGGATACTGGCCTCCGCAGGTAGGCACCGCACGGGCACTGGCAACACTGGCAACTCCGCCAGTGCGGCCGCGGCCTTATCCGCCGCCGCCGCCTTGACGCACCACGCCGAACTGCTGGACAGGATACTGGCCTCCGCAGGTAGGCACCGCACGGGCACTGGCAACACTGGCAACTCCGCCAGTGCGGCCGCGGCCTTATCCGCCGCCGCCGCCTTGACGCACCACGCCGAACTGCTGGACAGGATACTGGCCTCCGCAGGTAGGCACCTCACGGGCACTGGCAACACTGGCAACTCCGCCAGTGCGGCCGCGGCCTTATCCGCCGCCGCCGCCTTGACGCACCACGCCGAACTGCTGGACAGGATACTGGCCTCCGCAGGTAGGCACCGCACGGGCACTGGCAACACTGGCAACTCCGCCAGTGCGGCCGCGGCCTTATCCGCCGCCGCCGCCTTGACGCACCACGCCGAACTGCTGGACAGGATACTGGCCTCCGCAGGTAGGCACCGCACGGGCACTGGCAACACTGGCAACTCCGCCAGTGCGGCCGCGGCCTTATCCGCCGCCGCCGCCTTGACGCACCACGCCGAACTGCTGGACAGGATACTGGCCTCCGCAGGTAGGCACCTCACGGGCACTGGCAACACTGGCAACTCCGCCAGTGCGGCCGCGGCCTTATCCGCCGCCGCCGCCTTGACGCACCACGCCGAACTGCTGGACAGGATACTGGCCTCCGCAGGTAGGCACCGCACGGGCACTGGCAACACTGGCAACTCCGCCAGTGCGGCCGCGGCCTTATCCGCCGCCGCCGCCTTGACGCACCACGCCGAACTGCTGGACAGGATACTGGCCTCCGCAGGTAGGCACCGCACGGGCAGTGGCAACACCGGCAACTCCGCCAGTGCGGCCGCGGCCTTATCCGCCGCCGCCGCCTTGACGCACCACGCCGAACTGCTGGACAGGATACTGGCCTCCGCAGGTAGGCACCGCACGGGCAGTGGCAACACCGGCAACTCCGCCAGTGCGGCCGCGCCCTTATCCGCCGCCGCCGCCTTGACGCACCACGCCGAACTGCTGGACAGGATACTGGCCTCCGCAGGTAGGCACCGCACGGGCAGTGGCAACACCGGCAACTCCGCCAGTGCGGCCGCGCCCTTATCCGCCGCCGCCGCCTTGACGTACCACGCCGAACTGCTGGACAGGATACTTGCCTCCGCAGGTAGGCACCGCACGGGCACTGGCAACACTGGCAACTCCGCCAGTGCGGCCGCGGAATTATCTGCCGCCGCCGAACATATTTTTATGTACAGCTGTATATGTCAGATGTTTGTTTGTGACGCTAATGTTGTTTGTTGAAATGTATTTTCTTTCTTTCCAAAAATTATAATAAATGTTCCAGTTATGTACCTATAGTAAAATGTGTGTTGTGTACAGGCGTGGAGCCGGACCCGTTCACAATAGCGGTGTTCCAGCAGCTGTCGCAAAGCGCGGAGCACAAGCCGGCCGCCCTCGCGCGCGCCGTGCTGCCGCTGCTGCTGGCCGCACCGCTGCCCGTTATACCCAAGCCTAACCTCAAGGTGAATGATACAAGCTGCGTTTTTTTTTGAAGTGAAAACTTCTTTAGGCGCATTGAGCACGTTTTGGTAGGGGGTAGAAATGTAGATTCGCGTGACCGTGACCGACATGCTCGCGGACTATAAATATACTACATTCGAAGTTAAACTTTAATGCCTCTGTGTTAAGGTTTATATTTTAATAATTTTAATATAAAAATAATTAACTTAAAAAAATCGTTTTTACTTCTATCGGCAGTCCCTATGGGCTATGACTGCTAACTTTTTTTTTATTGTAAAGGAAGTCCCCCGAGGAACAAGGAAAAAGAAGCTTTATTCGATCCAAACTGCCTCAACTCTTTATTAAACTTAAAACGGGCTTTTATGGAAGTTTTTATGAAATGCATAGTTGTGACGTCATCAAATTTTTTCTTTATAAAACTAACAAGATGTGAATATTAGGTCTTTTGGAAGAACCTCTATTTAATTGACCGAGCGAAGCGAAGGTCTCTGAGTCTACTTGGGTGAATTGGCACTTGTCCGTCCGTCCGTCCGTCCGTCTGTCAGAGCATTATAACTTCTGAATTACTGAACGCAATTACTTCAGCTTTAAATATAATATGTAAACCAATGGCCTCCCGCCGAATATGGCTTAAAAAATAATAAAAATCTTTATTTCAGGGGGGCTCTCATAGAAGCGAATGCGAAGTAAAATATTTTTTATAAAGTTACATAGGGTTGCGGTATATCATTTTAAAGATAATTAGGAATAGAGTCCAAAAATATTTTTTTTTTAATTTTTCCCCCAAAATTGACGAAATGGGGGGCTTTCAAAGTGGTGATTTTCTAACCTCCAAAGATGACCTCAGAACTCTAAATTTTCTGAAAGGATGAGCCTGAAACTTGATCAATTATTTCAATTATATCCTGTACTTGAACAACAAATACTAAAATTAGATAAATATTGTAAGGAAACGGAATTATTTAATTTTTAATGACCTTCAGTATTTTTAACAGAACTTCACATTTATGTCAATAGATGGCGCCGCGAGGTCTTAGTTCGGGGCGAACCACTAGTAATTAATCGTTATGAAATAAATTATTTTTGACATAGGCATCATCCCTAGTAAGTAAATAAACGAATGATTACAGATTCGGATGTGTTCAGCGAGCATAATAGAGCCGGCCACAGATAACGATACAGTGCTGCGCTTCTGTGCGGGCCTCATCACCGGCGTGGCGCTAGAGGCGGAGGTGGTCCGAGTGAAGGACCCGTCCGCTCTCAGAGTGCGAGTGGCGTACCCCGACACGCGCGTGCACGCGCTAGTGCCGCCGCGCGACCATCTGCGGCCGCTCGACCACACTAACACGAGTGAGTATGTTATACCCTGCCACTGATGACGTCACAGCGGGCCTCATCAGAGTGAAGGACCCCGTCTGCTCTCAGACTGCGAGTGTACAAGTGTGCGCAAAAACAAGTGCAATCTTAATTCTCTTTTTTTTCTCTTTGAATCTGATGAGAAATTTGACACCGGAGGAGATCACTTGCAGGACCGGTCGGCTTTACGTGCCGCCTGAAACACCGCAAACCTCATAACTTCAATCTAGTACTGAGTATTCATGGACGGAAAACCCCAATACTTACTAATACTAGATATGCAATACTATAATATTATAACAACCACTAACTAATTATGGGCTGGCAGTTTGTAGTTGCCTGAAATAAAAACTTATTTATTTATAAATTTTAATATTTTAAGAAATTTTCGATCGGAAATCGGCAGCAGTGCAGTTGAACATGCTATACGTAACACAAGGTTGTCTGTTTATTAAATATAGATGGTTGTACATCATTCTCAGGGATTTTAAAAATGTATTTCATGTTTCAGATGACGACGGCACCCAAAACGTACGTCTGCTAACAAAAGTTCTAATATCGCACAGCGTATGGACGGAGCCCTGTGGAGTTGACATATCTGTGTGCCTCGCGGTAGAAGAAGGCAGCAGTCGAGACGCCGCGCCGTTGATCGAATTGTGTCGGCCTGTACGCGTCACTGTAGCTCCCAAACCCATCAAACGGGGCATATAGGACTTACTGTTTAATCATATGCAAAAAAAGTTGCAGAGATTTGTGACGGACAATTCGTAAATCAAGAGGAAAAACTATCAGGGAACATAGAATTGTGTAACAAAATCTATCCCTTGCCATGAGGTTTAAAATCATATCGACGATGAGCGTATTCGATTGTTGAAACACTTTGGCGTTTGAGTAAAATGAACCTTGACCTTAAGTTTTGTTGTAGAGCTAAAAATCGTAGATACCTTCAGTCAGTACTGCAATCGGATATGTTGTGTAATTAAAATAGGTGGTACTGAATTTACGTATTTAAAACAAGGTCCATATTACTGAGGCTTATTTGAATGTGAACAGTAGTGATCATTTTTGTATGATAAAAAGATACTTTCGATAGAAAGAGACTTTTCTATAATCTTTAGCATTATTGAGCTGGACTGAATTGTTGTATAGAAAATATGTCATAGGTTAAATAAAAGAATTAAGTTAAAACTTAAAATTAATGTATTTTAAATAGTATTATTTTAAATAAAAATATATTATAAGAACAATAATAGTTTTCATTTATTTACACAATATTACTTCAAATAGCTTTATAGTTTTTATAAAACTACAGGATTATTAGATAATTACACTATTTACTTAACATTTAATAAAATCACCTTTGTGACTAGTGTGGACTTGATAGACCAATAAATAAAAATTAGACCTATGAAGCAATTGATCGGATCACTGGCCTAAAACGCTATAAGAATGCATGGACTGGTCAGTATTGATTAATCCAAGCTAATAGACAATATAATAATTTGTCTCATTCAACTGATAGGTGAATTATCATAGGTTTACTGAAATCAAAAGAAAAGTGCTAATTTGCTTGTATATGTCACCTTCTTACTATAATATTATAAATGCGAAAGTTTGGATGTATGAATGTATGGATGGATGTATGGATGGATGTTTGTTACTCAATCACGCCCCAACGGCTGAACAGATTTGGATGAAATTTGGCAAGGAGATAGATTATAGTCTGGAATAACACATAGGCTACTTTTTATCCCGGAAAATTAAAGAGTTCCCGCGGGAACCACAAAACCTCGATCCACGCGTACGAAGTCGCGGGCGTCAGCTAGTAAAATTATAAAAACGGTTAGATTATAATCTAACTAGCAATATTGTAAACACTCGAAAGATTCTGAACCGTTCAATGTTCTGAGTGTCAATTTTTGAAATAATCATTGTATTTACGTTTTAGGTTAGGTTAGGGTTCGACATAAATAATCACTCAGGTTTTATCAGGTTAATATACCTAACAGATTACAATCTACCGAAAAATAACTCATTTAAATTGTAATCTTTCGACAGTCTTCAATATCGCTAGTTAGATTATAATCTTACGGTTATTACAATTTTACGGTGACATAAACAAAACTTAAAAATACTTTTATAAAATGGTTCAACGAGCTGAGCTATGAAATTGAAGAACATGCTTTGTATGGGTTACAGTTTCTTGCCCATACTTCTCCCCATGCAGCAATTAGTAATACTGGCAATTTTATTACCTGTGCTACTAATGCTGTAATAAAGTGTACAAATGGAAAGGAAACCTGTATTAAATACTTTGAATTACAAATAGAAAACAAACACATATATAACTCCGAACTTATACACTTTTCTCATGGAGATTTCTTCATTTCAAGAACATTGGCTGCCCAGCTTTCAATCAAATAAGAACCAGTAAATGCCCTACTTACTAATGCAATAGAAAATGTTTTACCAAAGAAAGTACAGTTGGTATTCATTCCAACAATAAGTTTTGCAAGGTAATACAACCTTTTTACACACAAACTATTGCATTATAATATCGCCTGCAAATTTTACAAGCTTTACATATCCTGGTAAAGCTTATT
The DNA here is from genome assembly GCA_923060345.2 of Erebia aethiops. Lineage (NCBI taxonomy): Eukaryota > Metazoa > Arthropoda > Insecta > Lepidoptera > Nymphalidae > Erebia > Erebia aethiops. The sequence continues at coordinate 24,394,243 of OV281084.1, read as the reverse complement.
ATTTTAAATGAATACTGTTAATTCAAGCAAAAACATGATTCTCAGTTTAACATAATTCATACAGTTTTTGTAATACAAACTAGAATATTTAGGTTATTTAGTTATTTAAAATTCCTTGAAAAATCTTTGATTTTCCAGAATACAAAGTAGCTTATGTCACTCTCCAGGTCTTTTACTACAAACATGCCATAAATCATGTTGATCCATTGCTTTGGGGCCGTTCAAGTAAGCTCTATGGGGGGGTGGTCTTTGTTTCAAATAATGCATAATTGCATACGCTTAGGCACTCGCTTTAGAACCAATTAGGGGAATCACCGCGGGCTATTCACTTGTAACAAACATCCATACATCCATCCAAACTTTTGCATTTATAATATTAGTAAGATAATTATAATATAAAAAAAATACATTTATAATTGAAAAATGTTTACGTAAGCATGGGGGGAGGGGGTAAGAGCTTTGCTTACTTTTGCTTACAAGGGGGATGGGGGGGTAAATAATTGTAATAAATCTGCTTACGTAATACTTGAACGGCCCCTTTGTTGCAGCTTGATTGTGAAACAAACTTTTTCCTTTATAATATTATGGGTAGTGATAAAATACAATTATCAATCTTATTTCTCCATCCACACTTTGTGTTTTTCCAGGTTCTTTCTAATAGAATACATCTAACGAGTACACCACAAAACAGTCTTCCACCTTCCTCATCTATATTCTGCCACCTCCTTGAGGTCACAAATCCAGCTTGGAACTTGAGTTTTTCTCTATTCTTTATCAATAGCCAAAAGTTCTGAACGAGCAATACAGTGGTAGATCAGCTGTTTGACTCCTGGCATCCAGGTGGATATGGAGCTTACATGGTCAACCATTAGGGCTTTGTGGATGTCATCTGCCTTAGTTGGATTGTCATCTCTGAGAGCTGGAAAGGCAAACTCAAATTTAAAATTCCTTATAATGATTTTAATAAAAAATTTTGTACTTACTATACTACCAATATCAAATTGGGTAACTGTTAATGTCTCCCCAGGCATGTTTCAATAATAAAGAATAAATAATGTTACGGTCCTGTCTATTTTTAAAAAAATATTTTTTTTCAAAAATATCAGTACCTTTAGTAAATAACAATTAATAAGTAAATAATAAAATTTTGCTTATAATAAATATTGGCACCACTTTATACTAACTATACAAGAAATTTTAATCATGTATTTAAATGAGATTATAACTTACCACATGCTAGATCTTTCATTTGTATTTGAATTTGTTTATTCAACTTCCCGCTGGACCACATTTCTTCCATTATTCCTATTTTCTTCTTAATACTCTCCGCTTTGGTCCCCAATTCACTACTAGACATTAGGAATTCTAATAAAATATCTTTCACTTCCTTCAGCACACTTTCACTGTCTATTTGAATATCATCTTGATAATTGGGTTCTAATGGTGTGATTTGTACTGGAGGAAATATTGTTATGGGCAAAGGTGGTAAGTTAACTGTTGGAGGTGGTATTGAAGTGTTACTGTTGCCCGATAAGGGAAATGCCACTCGTTTATTTAGAAAATTTCGTGGCCGATTTGCCGTAGTAGTCTGGCTGGGGTTGTACGCAAAACTCGGCGGGTCATTCCAGCCGGGTTCGTATGATACTGAAAAAACCATATTGTTACATTTGAATGGTTCAATATGCAATCTGAGTTGTGCTGAGATTGCATTGAACACATATGCAAGAAATATTGTGTTGACTTTACCTTTAGTTTTTGCAGAATTTTCACAGTTTTCCATTATCACAATGAGTAAAGAGACTATGAATAAAGAAATTATTTAATAAATATTATCCACCCACAGTGTATATTTTCTAATTAGAAACAGTAGAAATAAGAATTTAATTTAAATCTCAGCTAAATAGATGATAGAAACAGAATAGCTCGAAACATTTAACATGGAAATCCATCAATGGGAATCTGACACATGATCTAATCAATTTGACGATGACAATTGACATAAGAAAAATTTCGAGTTTTTGACAATGCCTCATTGATGTAAATTGAGGTCGTTGACTTCAGTCACAAGCACAACTTGTCAATTTTCACCTAATGTCAAAACTGACAAATTGTGACTTGTCAGTTGTCAATGTAAATTGTCATTTCTTTGGTCATTTGACATTTCAGTTTTCACATTTAATTATTTATGTGTTGTTCTTCGGTGCATAAAATTGGAAAAAATGGTTTTGGGGAACTTTTTCAATAACTATATTTATTTAATCCAGGTATTATCACTGGTTTCGTTATGGGCTGTTCAGGTAGCTGAAGGTAAGGTTGTATTTAACGTAGTTGCAGTGCATTTTCATTCAAACATTGGTTTATCTCGAGGTCCATGCTTAACAATTACGTGGCCTTATATTAGGGGAGGATCAGGAATATTATATGGATGGAGCATTTCGTAAATCGAATTTAATTGCTGTTCTATTTGCAGGATCAAGAGCTGAATTTGTAACGTGCGGCACAATTATGAAGTTAATGAACACGGATTTGAAGTTGCGTCTTCATTCTCATGACGTGAAGTACGGATCAGGTTCGGGGCAGCAATCTGTTACTGCTGTCGATACGTCTGATGACCATAATAGTCATTGGCTGGTCAGAGCAGCTACAGGAGAAACTTGTAAAAGGGGGTAAAGAGTTTAATTTTACATTTTCCTTGCAGACAGTCCAGTTTCATTGTATTATAACAATATTTTTCCTACTTGTCTAGCCTTCAAAGTGTGATTTCAAATCTTTGTCATTTAAAAAATCATACTGCTTTTTCCAAACTACTATCACACTTGTGTTTATTAGTGGTTTAAAAATAAACTCTTATCCTATTTCTGCTCTTATTACAGGGCCCCAATAAAATGTAACACCAAGATAAGGCTGCAGCATGTATCTACCAAGAAGAACCTGCACTCACACTACTTCTCATCTCCTTTGTCTGGTAACCAGGAGGTCTCGTGTTATGGGGATGAGAATGGGGAGGGGGACACTGGTGACAACTGGACTGTAGTCTGCAATAATGACTATTGGAGACGAGATACACCAGTTAAACTACGACATGTTGATACCACAGCGTAAGATTTTGTTTTCAAATACTTTTTGGCAGGTGTAATACAAAATGGATTTCCTAGATAATATAGAATGCTTTCTTGAAAGAAAGTGAGTTTCTCCTAAATTTCCTTGAGACTTGCACACCACCTGCTGTAGCTTGATGGTATTGCCATAGGACACCTTTCCCAAGCGCTAAAAACATCTGTACAAAGTTTCAACTCAATCTGCTGAACATACACATCCATTTATAATATGATATGCTGCTAATTGTATAATTGTAAAAAGGGAATGCATGGAAAAAAAGAAGCAAATTAATGGTATGTTTGATTACAGATATCTGGCTGGATCAGGCAGAACTTTTGGTAGACCCATCAGTGGTCAGGGAGAAATTGTAGGAGTATCCTCACAGTATGGAGCATACACAGATTGGCAACCTCAAGAAGGTCTATTTGTCCACCCAAGTGACCTGCTACCACACCAACATGCACAGATTATACACACAGAGTTATAATTTGTGTAATTGTAAATTATTAGGTGTTTTGTATAAATTGTAATTTTCCTATAATATAAGTACCTATGGATGTATTCCATATTAGTTCTAAAGCTAGAGTTCCATTTATTTATTGTTCTTTTGATTTGATTTTGTATGATCTTGTTACATAACTACAGTCTACAGTCAGATTCAAACTTTATAACTTATCTGAACATTGAGCATTTCGATGTGCAGAATACAATAATAGGTAGTTATCAGCCGGAAGGTATCAGTTGACTGTCTCACCACACGAGTATTTTGACAAATCTATACTCACAGATTACTTCAAAGAAGTCATAAATTTTGAATCATACTGTAATAGATGCCCCACAAAATAAAGTAAAAAAAATTAATAGTAATTAGTAGTGCTAATTTATTGCACAGAAGAAGTACATAATTGTACACAAGTGAGGTGAGGCATAGTGTCATCTACCTCAAGAAAATTGCCATTATCTTATCTATGAACCCATACCCGTATGGGTCTGACATTTATCTGTATTGGAAAAAATATGCAAATGTTATGTGGCAACAATTTAGAAGCAGTTTTATTGTTCTTACATTTATAAGTTGTTCCTTCAACACAAAAACCATTATGTTTAATAAAATGTGACAATGAAACACAGTTGTTTATTTTACTAAAAGTTTATTGTCAAATGATATGTTTTACAACACATCACAGGGAAATTCCAGTGCTTCAAGAGCATCCATGTACAATACAATAATACTGAGGGCATATTTTTATGGAAAATAATGGCTTCATTTTGGAAAGAAAGAGAAATCCTTTTTCTAAACCTATACATATAGTTATATATAAACACATAGTTACTACAAAAATATAATTTATATTTTTTAAGTAAATACAAATTATTAAAGGTGTGAAATTGAGCCAAATGTTGTTAAGTATCGCAAAATGAGGTAACAATGCTAAACTTAAGCCCATTTTGGCGTGGTGCTGCTAAAGCACGAAAATAATTGTTAAAAAAAAATCTAAAACTAAATAAAACGATCGAAATTACCATCCACTCCAGGTCTGGAATCTAACTGTTTTATGTTGCGGGTGTACCCATCCTCAAGAATGTTCAAACAAACAAAATAATATACTTAACTAAAATTTAACTTAATCTAAAACAATAATCAATTGTCTAAAGGCACATAATGTGACATTCATGATTCAGTATTTCTTCTTTTTTGAGATGAACAATTTGTATGAGTAATGTGTGATAGAAATTATTATGTTACTTATTTATCAGTTACACCAGTACAAACAAATTGTCTTTGTGAAAATATAATTGTGAGAGCTACATGTCTAAAAGCGAATAAAAGTAACAAATTAATATTATTGTGCATTCAATTCTCTCAACAGTATTTTCTCTATTATTTTCATTTGAACACAGGCTGGTTGCGGTAAAATTATGATGTATGAAAATAACTGTCTGTTTTAAATAATTGAAATTGACTGTCCAACATATTTGTGTTGAAGAGTGTCACCTCGAGTTACAAATTTAGTGTAATAAAGTATACTTTTGTAAATTACTATTATTTATTTGTTATTTCACGTGATGAATACTAATTATAATCTTTTTTACCTTAGCCATCTCAAAAGGTATTCAAATAAAAGATCCCTGAGCTGATGTTGTTAGTTTGGTTTTACATTTTTGCCTTAGTTTCTATTAGTCCGCAGCAAAAATGTTTGCTAGGATTTCTTGTACCTATTAAGTCAGCTAAGAAAAAATATATTGTAAGTCTATTGCTAATGAATGTCAGCACCCCTTTTATGTTATACCTGCATCATACAATCTCAATTTTTATGATGGGCTGAGTTTTTGGTAATATTCTTACTATTAGATTATAATAGATATAGATAATAATATAGCCTAAAATCCCTAAAATCAACCTTACCTAACTTTCCATAGGCATAGTCCATAGGTAACTTCACGAATAGGAACCGCTTGAGTTATCTAACAAAATATAGGTAATTTTATAACAAACGCGATGGTAATAGGTATAGCATTGGCTAAAATAAACTTGTCAAAAAAAAAATATTTAAAAATAGCCGGAACGGATTTTAATAGTCAATCTATTTTAGGCGTATTTATCTAGTATTAAATAAAAATAAAAAGTAGGTTTCATCCATTATCCAGCTCGGTGAAGGTCGTTCTACACAGGGATCTTAGGCTAATAGATTTTGGTCAATACTCAATAGCGGAAGAGAGTTACTTACCACATGATTACAGCGGTTATTAAAGATAGATTAAAGATTTTCGATTACTCTAAGTATAGATGTAAGATTTTAAAATAAGCGCATACTACATTGAGATAAAGAGAAAATCTATAATTCATCAACGTCAAAGTCAATCAACAGGGCAAGAGCTCAGACGAGTAAACCAGATAAGTGATCTAATTCATACAACTTATAATTTAATTTGAGATATGATATACATAGATGCAGAATCAGGTAAAAAAACGTCTAGAGAAACAGAGGGAAGAACTGTGACAAAAAAAAAATGGTCTTTGAAACTAGGCGTAATAGCTTGCAACAGAGAAAAATATAGCATAATGTTGTGTTAGTATTTATGAAGATATAAGCAGTGTAAATTAATAACTCACAAATAAACACAATTTATAACAATGCAATATTGGTTTAAAAGAAATCTTTGCACAACTAGGTTTCTAAATTTTACTTTAGGTTGTGTAAGCCATCGCAAATGAAGCAATCAACCAATATAAATGCGAAAGTAACAGCCGATCTGCTTAATCATATTTTGACGAAATTTGGTACAGAGGTAGCTTGCAATGTGGATACATAGGCTACTTTTAAAGTCAGTATCGACGGTTGAAGTCGCGGGTATCATCTAGTAAAGTTATAAAATAACACATAGAACAGTGACAATACATAAATATCAATAAACAGACAACACGCGACGGAAACTGTGCACGGCAGGACAAATGTTATGCTGAACGCGCGAGTACTTGTGTATAATTTTTTAGGTGAAGAACTGTCCCTAGTTTACACAAATCATACGAAATAATAGGTGGTGATGCAGCCGGTAACTCCTAAAAAAGCCTACTAAAGTTGACATATCATTTGACATGTTTTTTAACAAGTGAACTGTTATTAAACTTGGTAGAGTAAAAAAATTCAAACGAGCGCATTACGCTTTTATTCAGTTCCTTGCAAACTTCCAAATGCCGTGTTAAAGTTTTCGTCGCGCGTTTCAGCCTTATTACAAAGCAAAAGAAAGCACATAGAACTCTCCCAAGAAATATCCCTTATTACCGTCTATTACAAATCAATTCATTTAATCAGCATACATACTTTCAATCATAGTCAAATAAGTTAAGACATTTTATTCTCTAATACACTGTTAAGTTTCTCTAGCGCGTATGTTAGGTTAGAGTACAGTTTCTTGTCGCAGCCGTGCTCATCAATGGTGCTAAATCGGAATGTTCTGAAGTTTTTGTCCATGTCAATGTATGTCACTGCTTGCATCAATGGACAGAGGATGATTTTCGTGTGATCTTGGAAGTTTATCTGGAACATTTTTGATTTCGTAAATAGCAATTCAAAAATATAAATTTAGCGAATAGGGATGATGACAACTCAATCAAATTAGCAACTCTTTATCAACCTTGAAAACGCACTTCTCTAATAGGGAAGTTGTATGAAATTCACAGTTGTGACGTCATCAAATTTCAATGTATTTTTTTCTTTTATCTATGTTTTAAAATGGTTATCAAACTTAAAACTAACCGAGAATGTGAATTTTAATAATCAGTTGGAAATCATTTATTTTTGATAATATAGGCATCATCCCTATTATTATTGGTTGGGTAATCGCTAGGGGTTGACTGTGAAAACGGGCATCAGTAACGATTAAACGTCACTTCTGCTTAAAATGGCCGCAAAATAGAACAGCTGTGTTGAGGTCACCATCTTTACAATCTCATTTTTAAATTTGAAAGAACGCGCGTTCAGTTTCGCTTCGAAGACGAGTAAGGGTTAGACGCACTTAATATTTTTACCAAGAAGGATATCATCCTTTACTAAAGGTTTTCGAGCTTTGATAAAATAATGCAAGTTCTAGTGCTTGCCTACACTTAGATATTATATTAGTGATACTGCTGCATAATTGTAGCTTGTCAGTCAGTAGCTGAAATGTCTACCTTATGCCTTTTTCTTTATCCCAGAGTAATAAGGTCTACTTCCTACCAATAGATATTAGTGATAATAACTGGGATGGACTGGGGCTTTAAGTGCTCTTTGGGAATCAGAGTAAGGGTCAAATCTTAACTGTGTAACATCTTATGTCTACGTTATTTAGCCAGCGTAATACACCGTCTTGACTAAGCTAACACCATTCTAAAGGTAAAACATGATAAAATGGTATAAAATTGAGTTTACCTGTAAAGTCCCATTGGTCAGATACATGATGACTGCAAGACTGGTTCTGAACCATTGGTGCAAGTGGGGCAATCGTGCTAAGCCGTCAGTCTCTCTCACTGGAACCGATGCACCTGAGAAAATATTTTTGATGTGAAAAGTTCTTTAGCCGCGTTGAGCACTTTTTGGTAGGGGGTAAACTTTTGGATGTCTTAAATATAAATATAATACATTCGTAATTAAACTTTAACTCCTTAGTGTTAAGGTTTATATCTTAATTATTTTAAGTATTTAAAAAAAAGAAAAAAATAATATAATTTAAAAAGAAAAAAAAATTGAATATTCGTTTTCACTTCTATCGGCAGTCCCTATGATTAATCCCCTTAAGTATTTCCACCTTCCTACTTCATCATCAGACACGTTCTAAACGCCAACATCTTAGATATGATACCAGTCAATGAGATGCATTTGCTGGAAGTTGTAATCTTTCAAAAAGTTGGATGGTCCTTAGATTAGAAGAGTATCGAATTCAAAGTCCATTTGACAAGTGGAATTAATATTCATTTATCCATACTAATATTATATATGCGAAAGTAACTCTGTCTGTGTGTTAAGCAATCACGCCTTAACTACTGAACCGATTTAAATGAAATTTGGTACAGAGATAGCCTGAGAAAGGCCATTCTAGGTGGTGTCAAAGACGAAATTGTTACATTGTCTGTAATCTGTGTTTTGTCTGTGACACCATTATCAAATAAACTGTTTTTCTTTCTATCTTTCTATTTTTCCATATACATATATCTAAGACGGATCTGAAAATTGTGATGAATATAATCTGGGGTATATATACTTTTTGCTTACCAGCTTTCATAAGATGCTCAGTCATGTATCGTCTAAAGTAGGTGAGTAGTTTCATCTTCTTGTCAAGTTCCTGGGGGTATTCCCGCATGGTCATATATTGCTCTTGGCCTTGTCGGTTAATGTAGTGGACATTCCTAGAAGAAAAAAAAAAGAGTTTATTATCCTTATCGCTTTGCCAAAATTTGCATTGGGCAGCAGTGGCGTGCACAGGTTTGAAGCTAGAGTAGGCATTACTGCATTAGTTAGTCAAGTTACCTATTTACCGACTGTCATGATGAAAAATTAGCATTGCGATATTTCGACTTGGGTAAGCAGTGCTTTTATACCTCTATGAACTGCACACCATTGATTGGCCTCCAAAGCTAGACAATTATGGGATTGGACAGAAAGAAATCTAAAATATTACAAATAGCATAGGCATCTAAAGTAACCATAAAGTTTATGATAAGAGTAGAATAACAGTATTTGTAAACTTTTGAATTGGCGTGCTCACCACTACCAGGTATATTCAGTGGTTGCATGTGTTCAGCCTGATTTCAGGTATTATAGGCTGGTTACAGGTGTTGTGAATTCACAGGTGTTTTTTATGGCTGCAGGTGTTTTGAGTGGCAAGTAGGTGTTTTGGGTAGCTACAGGTGTGTAGTTTGGCTCCAGGGATTTTGGGTGGGTATAGGTGTTATTGGAATCTACAGGAGCTGTAGGTAGCTACAGGTGTTTTGGGTAGTTGCAGGTGTTTTAGGTGTCTGCATGTGTTTGAAGTAACTGCTGGTGTGTGAAGTGACTGCAGGTGTTTTGGGTGGGTTGCTACAGGTGTTTTAAATGGCTACAAGGGTTTTGGGTGGAGTTCACAGGTTTTGAGTGTTTTGGGTGGTTGCAGGTGTTTTGGGTGGGTACAGGTGTTATTGGAAGATACAGGAGTTGTTGTTTGAATTGGCTGCAGGTGTTTGAAGTGGCTGCAGGTGTTTTGGGTGGCTGCAGGTGTTTTGGGTGGTTGCAGGTGTTTTGGGTTGATACAGGTGTTTTGTGTGGCATAGGGGTTTCGTGCGCACTCACACTCCGTTGGCCAGCATGATGAGTTTGGTGGTGTCGTTGAACATGACGCCCACACTCTCGTCGCACAGCTGGTAGCCGAAGCCGTACTTGTCGCTATAGTCGACCCACTTGCCGACCCACACGAGCGGCTGGGCGACTGGATCGCTCATATCGTCGCTCAGATAGTCGCGACGGCATTTTACCTGCAAGATATATAACAGCTTAGTGCATATTTAATGCAAACTATAGCTGTTGCTTTCGACTTCGTCCGCGTGTGATAAGTTTTTAAATCCTACAGAAACTCCTTAATTCTCCGGCATAGAAAGTAATGTCACTGTCTAGGTCCTCAACAATAAGTATGATAATATAGTACATTGGTATTTAAACTTTAATGCTGTGTAACCGTGGCCGACACCTCGCGTTGTTACGAAGACAAAAGGTTTCAAATATAAATATAGTACATTCGTAATTTAACTTTAATGCCTTAGTTTTAAGGATTATATTTAAACTTTTTTTTAATTAAAAAATAAAAATATTCGTTTTCACTTCTATCGGCAGTCTGTTTGCCAATTTTTCTTTCCTTTTGTGTTTTTTTTCAAAGGAAAACGCAAAAGCCCTCATAGTTTACCTTCCTCTCGAGCAGCGCGGCCAGCTGGTCCCGCAGCGCCACGAGGTTTTGCTTGTGCGACAGCGGCTCCACGGCGTGCGGCTCCAGCGGCATGCCGGGCCCGCGCTTCATGGGCGAGTCCACCGCCATTATGTTCTCTGCAAGTTGCATTTACCTTCCTCTCGAGCAGCGCGGCCAGCTGGTCCCGCAGCGCCACGAGGTTCTGCTTGTGCGACAGCGGCTCCACGGCGTGCGGCTCCAGCGGCATGCCGGGCCCGCGCTTCATGGGCGAGTCCACCGCCATTATGTTCTCTGCAAGTTGCATTTACCTTCCTCTCGAGCAGCGCGGCCAGCTGGTCCCGCAGCGCCACGAGGTTCTGCTTGTGCGACAGCGGCTCCACGGCGTGCGGCTCCAGCGGCATGCCGGGCCCGCGCTTCATGGGCGAGTCCACCGCCATTATGTTCTCTGCAAGTTGCATTTACCTTCCTCTCGAGCAGCGCGGCCAGCTGGTCCCGCAGCGCCACGAGGTTTTGCTTGTGCGACAGCGGCTCCACGGCGTGCGGCTCCAGCGGCATGCCGGGCCCGCGCTTCATGGGCGAGTCCACCGCCATTATGTTCTCTGCAAGTTGCATTTACCTTCCTCTCGAGCAGCGCGGCCAGCTGGTCCCGCAGCGCCACGAGGTTCTGCTTGTGCGACAGCGGCTCCACGGCGTGCGGCTCCAGCGGCATGCCGGGCCCGCGCTTCATGGGCGAGTCCACCGCCATTATGTTCTCTGCAAGTTGCATTTACCTTCCTCTCGAGCAGCGCGGCCAGCTGGTCCCGCAGCGCCACGAGGTTCTGCTTGTGCGACAGCGGCTCCACGGCGTGCGGCTCCAGCGGCATGCCGGGCCCGCGCTTCATGGGCGAGTCCACCGCCATTATGTTCTCTGCAAGTTGCATTTACCTTCCTCTCGAGCAGCGCGGCCAGCTGGTCCCGCAGCGCCACGAGGTTCTGCTTGTGCGACAGCGGCTCCACGGCGTGCGGCTCCAGCGGCATGCCGGGCCCGCGCTTCATGGGCGAGTCCACCGCCATTATGTTCTCTGCAAGTTGCATCCACATATTATATATTACAAAGGCGAAAGTTTGGATGTATGGATGGATGTTTGTTACTCAATCACGCCCCAACGGCTGAACGGATCTGGCTGAAATTTGGCACAGATATAGATTATAGTCTAGAATAGCACATAGGCTACTTTTTATCCCGGAAAACAAAGGAGTTCCCGCGGGAACCAAAAAACCTCATTCCACGGCATCAGCTAGTTACTAATATTATAAATGCGAAAGTGTATCCGTCTGCTACGCGTTCATGGCCCAACTGTTCAACCGATTTCGATGAAATTTGGTACACGGATAGTTTGTATCCCAGGGAAGGACATAAGCTACTTTTTATCCCGGAACTACTTCACTTTTACGTTTACTACGGATACTTTTTAGAGTTCCCATGGGAATCAAAAAAAGTCGCGGGATTCATCTAGTTTTGAATAAGATACATTGTCCTGCGACAGCGACAAACCCAACATCACGACTCGATAAGATGCGACGCGACATATTAAAATGTTTTTTTATTCAAATAAACTTTTACAAGTGCTTTTGAATCGTCGAGTGAATCTACCACAGCTTCGGAATGCCATCGTTGGTAGCTCTTTTGAAAAAAAATTACAATTTAATTAATATGTGTACTATACATAAATAACCGCTGTACTTGGCATTGGCAAATCCATGCTCTTTTATCATTTACGTAATCTTCAACAGCTAATATAATAAGATTTTTTCGGAAGTATACTTTTAATGGATTTCTTAAAAACTAACTAAACAGACTATCGAACAGTAGCTAAACCTTCACGTGGCCTACGTTGTCGAGTTGATAAGTTTGTCATTTTCTATAGGTCGTATCGCGTCGCGGTCATACACTACTAATATTACGAACATACCGTTGTTCTTGACTTCGTTGAGGGGTCTCCTATGCACCGCGAGACCCTCAAGTTGGTCAGTCCTGGGCGCGGTGGTGAGGCAAGAAAGTGGTAGCGCGGCTGGCATGATGCCTGACGAGAAGAACTCGTGCTGCAGGAGTTTGTCGACTGGGGGCCGCTTCGCCGGGACGGACTGCAGCTGCATAACTATCATGGATGCGGCTGGCTTGCGCAGGGACGATGGGATCCTAAGAAATCATTTTATTCATTCTAATAATTTGAGAGGTATATTACTAGATTCGGACTTGAAAAGTTTGGTAAACCCATGAATAGGGAGGGATGATGGCTATATCAAAAATAAATTATTTCTAACTGATTATTAAACAGAGGGTCTTCCAAAAGACCTAAAACTCACATTCTCGGTTAGTTTTAAGTTTGATAACAATTTTAAAATATAGATTAAAGAAAAAAAGTGCGTTGAAATTTGATGACGTCACTATTGTGATTTTCATACAACTTCCATACTAGAATTGCGTTTTGTTGATGATTTGATTGAGTTGTCATCATCCCTATAAATTAACGACAAACAAAGAAGTTTGAATTTGTAGAAATGAAGTTGATCGCATATACGCGAGATCGCAACCGCACGTTCCGTAAGCGAGGCGTTTTTCAGTATTACAGAGTTTGGGAGTAGCATCATAGCTGTACAGGATTTGCAGGTATAGGATCTTCTTTCCTTTCTACTGGGCAGGTTTCCACACTTAAACCTCTTGGAGGTCTGTCGTGCGTGTGTTGTCAGGTATACTCGTAGGATATTAAACCAAATTATTTAAGAAGACCACATAATATGCTTGAAATGCACGGGCGGTTAAATGACGCGTCGGTCAAATAGCCACTGGGATGCATCAAGGGTAGGTACATGTGCACGCTTATTTACGGCGTACAATTTTATAAAACAATGCGGTCATTCGCTCGCCAGTCATTTTGACGATGCAGCTCGAATGAGTCCTGATGACATCATTGAGAATTTCAGTATTGAAAAATGTCTCCCTTGCGGCGCGTGCGTAATTTGCGATCAACATTACACACAAATATGAACATAAGACACATCAAATTATAAATCACAGTAAAAATGAACATTAGAGTTAGACACATCAAATAATAAATCAAAGTTTTCAACGTCACAATTCACAATACGCTGATGAAGATTACTCATACAATATACATATTATTGAAAAAAATATTAGATACATTATATTTATAACACACTAATCTAAAGCGACATTTATTTAGTGTTTTATATTTAAACGCAAGCTGACATAATACAGTCCTAATATAAAAGTTATGTTGGTTTAAACACAAGATTTTTTTACTTGTACATATTCATCTAAAATGTATGCCAGTCAATTATGTGTTAATGTGCTATTTCTGTCTGTTTACGTCCCAGAATTTTGTCCAAATTTTGTAAATGTCAAGAGGTTTATCATACAAAACATACAAAGCAATTCTAAAGCCCTAGCTAGACACAGGTTTTATCAAATCCTATGCTTTATAATCAAAATGTGAGGGGAGCCCCTTAGAATACATTAATGATGATTGATTAGGTTTTATCCTGTTGTGGTACAATTGGCATTTAGGCTAACAAAAGCGACCAACAATAGTTACTATCACATTACTAAAGAGGAACGCACATCTGTCAGCACCAAGCGCCCGCGCCATTCGCATTTACGGGTTAACAATCCGATATCAACCATATGGTTTAGATTTAGAGATTTTGTGAATAAAATTACCCCAATGTAACGCTGAAAATGTAAAGCTTTCAGTGAAAGCTCAACTAAAGTAATCTCCCTGCTTGTAGCAAAACCTTTGCGTGCGGAACGTACGGTCCAATCAGATGTGCGATCAGCTTCAATGAGCAAGGTGTGATAACATCAGCATCACAGCGTTCCACCACCGTAACGTATAGTTAAGACCTGTAGCGTTGTTTCAGGGTGTTATCGTTGATAACCGCCTGCGCGTATCGAGTGCCGACCGCGCGCCACGGCCCGGTGAGACATGCGTGCAGAGCTAGCCTTACCCCATCACTACGTAAACATACGTGGTGTTTAAGAAAAAAAAACCTAATTTTACATCAAATTAGGGAGAAAAATTGTACAGGAGACAAAACCTAAAAATAGGTCGTAGAACTAAAGTAGGAGCGGAAGTATCATCACAGCCTTCCACCACTGCACGTATAGTTCCGACCTAAACAGTGTGACGACCGCGCGCCACGGCCCGGCGAGACCAGCGTGCAGAGATAGCTTTACCCCATCACTACGTAAACATATGCAGTGTCAAAGAAAAAAAATCCTAATTTTATAAACATAGAGAATTTTTTACAGGAGAATAAACCTAAAAATAAATAAATAAATAAATAATTTATTGTAAATAAAAAAAATATTACTTTTAAATGGGTTGTAGAGCTGAAGGAAGTAGGAGGTAGGATAACATCGCAGCGTTCCACCACTGCACGTTTAGTTAGAACCTGTAGACGCGCGTGCCTCTAGCTCTGTATTTGATACTATTATTATCGTACTGTACTGTATTATAAGATATTGTGTGGTATTTAAGAGAATAAAACCCTAATTATGACAAAGGCATTGAACCAAAGGTTTAGGTGTAGGTGATTACAGATTACTCCCATTTTTCCACCTTTATGTATACCTACTTACTTCTGTAGTCAATTATATTTTGTGTGTGCCCAATAATGTTAACAAAAAATATGTTACCTGTATTCACACAGTTTGATCCTCTTATAAGTGTCCTTCAGACTGGAGGTCTCGAAGGGTGGTTTGCCAACCAGCAGTGTGTACATGATGCATCCCAAACTCCAGATGTCAACTTCGAAGGAATGTCCCGTCTTTGTCAATATTTCTGGCGCAATATAGTTTGGTGTACCGCATAAAGTCCTCTTTCTCTCTCCTAAAATGAAATAGTTATAAATTGTATAGCATGACCAACACAAGAACATTATGACAGAGATATATGTATAGAGATGGAGACTTTGGATTGACAATTGAGATTTATACGTTTTTTTGAGTTGTTATATTATATACAAGCAGTAAAGCTGGAAATACATTGGTGGAATTTTATTGTGGATTGGTAATCATTTAAGGTATATAATTGAATTAGAAGAGAAACTTAAAGAATAGTTAGTTAAAGAAGTTAACTGTACTTTCATATTCAATTTTGTATATTGTAATCTTACTAATATTATAAATGCGAAAGTTTGGATGTATGGATGTCGGTATGGATGTATGGATGGATGTTTGTTACTCAATCACGCCCCAACGGCTGAACGGATCTAGATGAAACTTGGCACAGAGATAGTTTATAGTCTGGAATAACACATAGGCTACTTTTTATCCCGGTATATTAAAGAGTTCCCGCGGGAACCACAAAACCTCGATCCACGCGTACGAAGTCGCGGGCATCAGCTAGTATTATAAATGCGAAAGTGTGGATGGATGTATGGATGTTTGTTACTCAATCACGCTCGAATGGCTGAACCGATCTGGATGAAATTTGGCACAGAAGTAGATTATAGCCTGGAATAATACATAGGCTACTTAATATCCTGGAAAACTAAGGATTTCCCGCGGGAACCAAACCTCGATTCACGCGGAGGTAGTCGCGGGCATCAGCTAGTAACTAATAATTAATTAAGTAATTAGAAAGAAATTTAAAGAATAGTTAGTTAAAAACCTTAACTGTACCTTCATATTCAATTTTGGCAGCAAGGCCAAAGTCCCCAATCTTGACATGTAAATCATCATCAAGGAACAGATTCCCTAGCTTCAGATCCCTGTGTATGATGCGCTGGTTGTGCAAGTACTGCACACCCAAAAGTATCTGATGCATGTAGAACCTTGTCTCTGGTTCCGTAATGGCTTTCCTACGTTTATGAAGCTCCATCATGGACTGTTGAATAAATGACACAAGATGTAAGATTTTTCGATGAGAAGAACTCTATATTTTCCAGGACAACTTTTTATTTATATAAATTATTTTATTTTATTATAAATTATTAAAATGGACATAAAATTATGTTACATACACAAAAACCAGTAGATTTTACTGTGCACAGTGTTAATATGATAGGTAAGATTTAAGAAGTTCTGGCAGAAATAAAAAGTCTCATCCATGCGAACAAAGTTATAGGCATAATCTAGTTTTTTCTATTGCATGGAGCATAAATTAATATAATCCATTGCCCCATTACTATGTCAAGGAAGAATATACCAACAAACACACTTTAGTATTGATCAGCCACCATCCACTGTTTCCATCATGTGGGAATTTCTAAAAGCTCTGCTTTAAAGGTGCAATGGCTTGTTTGGGCTATGTTAAGGTAATTTGGTAAGCCAGTCATCTATGCTTATATAAAAGGATTATGACTTGGGTAATGTTGCTTTAGGGTCTCCCCAAATCTATCGACACAGAAAGACATCAAGCCGTCGGTAGCCATCGCATCAGCACAAGCGACGTAGTTTTCACCTTTAATACCATATACAAAAAAAACTTATTTTGACTGGTTCAGGTCAGTTCCACATTGACTAATTTGGGGCGACACTATCCAGTACTATCAAATGATAAGTTCTATTGCAACTAGGCTACACATGCCTTCAATAATAGCATATTCAATGGAAGTTTTCAATCAACTGAAATTAAATTATTAATAATTGTATCAAAACGAGGCTTGTTGTTTGTTGTATAAAAAACTGTAGGCTTGTTGTGTAAAGGTTTAATAATAATAAATCTAAAATGAGATAAGCAAATGGCAGGTGGATGTTCCAACAAACTTTGAAACTTGCACCTGTTGTTCCCAGTTTTAGAGTACCAAACGAAATACTTTGGACAGAAAGTTTTGTACCAAATTGAATAATGAATTAAATTTGTTAATACTCACCCTCCTTTTGCAGAGTTCGAGTATAATATAAATGTTGAGATGGTCCTCAAAAAAGTTGTGGAAGCCCACAACATGCTTGTGCTTTAAGGATCGGTGAATGTCAATTTCTTGGGACATTTTGTCTCTTTGGCTTGATTTTACCATTAGTTTCTTTGATACTATCTTGCCAGCATACACCTGGTTTGTGGCCAAGTCCTGTATTTCGTAGCATTTTGCAAAGCCACCCTAAAATAGATAGAAACCTAGGTAATCATAGAATCTCAATAAAAGCTTATTTGAATAAAAAAACATTTGGAATAACAGATATTTGAATAAGATGTTACTTTCAAAATTCTTGTTAATTATTAATTAGTCATGAAATTAAAGTTATGAAGTGAATACAGTTCAATAAACTGTTTACAGTGACGGTTACACTATCGAAGTTATTAGGTTATACTTTGTGAATTGTGTCTTCAATAAACTACAAGTTAATTTTACAACAGCTCTAGAAATAAGATTGATCAAGAAAATTTAAATAAAAACTCACCTTTCCAAAGAATCGCAATCTTTGATAGGCACAATGTGTTTGGGGATCATGGATAATTTCAGGAATTTCTTTCTTCTCATCTTCTTTGATCGACGTCATTATAAATAAACTTAAAATATAAATTAAAATGCAATAAAACGTTAATATTTACGGACAAAAGTGTTATGATTTCACAAATTCACAAAGAAGATTTCAAACATCAAACGGTAAATCGTTTGATTTGAACATGAATGGCAGTTGGTTACTTCAAGAGAGAGAGAACAAGAACAAATAGTAAATTGACCAATCGAAGCAATCCATAGATTGCTACACAAGTTCAAAACTTGTTTAAGGAACATCATGATACTATGCACGTAACATGGCAGTGGGTAACTTTAGAAATGCTTCAAATGTCAGTTGCTGAGATATTTAGATTTAGATTTAGAAAGAGAATCTTTCTCTGGGGTTATGATATTAGTCTAAATTATATATAAATATAATTTAGACTAAATATTTTTTAATTTATTTAATATAATTTTACGTAAATATTAGTTTAATTTTGTTTAGGTTTTACTCGAGCGAAGAAAAGGTCTCTGAGTCTACTTGAGTGAATTTGCAGTTTGCACTTGTCCGGCCGTCTGTCCGTCTGTCAGAGCCTTATAACTTCTGAATTAATGAACGTAATTACTTTTTTTTATAGTTTTAAAGATAATTAGGATTAGAGTCCAAAATTTTTTTATTTTTTATTTTTCCCCTGAAATTGACGGAATGGGGGGCTTTCAAAATGGAGATTTTCTAACATCCAAAGTTGACCTCAGACCTCTTAATTTTACGAAAGGCTGAGCCTGAAACTTGATCAATTATTTGAATTATATCCTGTACTTGAACAACAAATACTAAAATTAGTATATTAAAAGGAAACGAAATTATTTAATTTTTAATGAGCTTCAGTATTTTTAACAGAACTTCACAATTATGTCAATAAATGGCGCTCTGTAAACAGAGTTATAGCTAAGTTATTCGTTTTGTTTATTCGTTTGTGCCATATTATTATACTCTTTGGTTTGTGCTTACAAAATATAATAGACGTTAGCACCTTCTTTTTCTGGTCGGTGGGCACCCTTTTTAGCACCATCATTTGACCATCATACGTAGAATAAAAAAATAGTCTAATGATAGTACTAATGTCTATGAACGTAAAGATGAGCGCGCATTATAATATCATAGTTAAAACAATCTTAAGGAATCAGTTCGGGGCGAACCATTAGTTTTAATTGTTCTTGGGCGTTTAGTGGTTTAGATCATTTTATGGGTTATATTTATGGTTATATTATTAAATTATCTATGGTTGTTTCTTTACTCTTAGGTCATTAAAATCTCACTATTAAATACACAAAAAATATACAAAAAAATACACTTCTGTGATGCGTCACAGATCTATCTGTTTCATACATTAGACATACGTTAGAGAGAGAGAGACACAACACAAGGCTTCACGTGATTTCCTGTCGTTTTCTCTCAGATGTAGGCTAGTGACGCGTCACAACAGTGTGAAGTTCAAACAGTAAAACGAGAGCTGATGTGGTCCGACCTTTCTTCCTAATCGCGTAATCTATATAAGTGGGATAACAATGGTGTATATTATGTACATTTTTTTTTCCATTTCAACATCGGCTTTCTAGCCATAATCAGATTTTAGAAGTTGGTTTGCTAGTTATATATTGAGGGGTATTCCAATGAATATCCTCCCTTAGGTAATATTATCATTGAGGAAGTTTATCAAAATATGTCGTACCTAACAGAGACACCTGTATTGTCCTAATTTTAAATAAATTGAGTTTGAGTACTAATTTCCTACCTATATACCATTGCTATATACTAACTCTATGTTCCTACCTCTATGGGTATTTCCTTCAAATATAGATTATTTTATTTAACTGGTTTAACGGCTCTGGATTCCAGTCCTTTCTTCTTCAGACGAAAGGTCTAAAGCATAGAGTTAGTATAGGTCACAGAACACTTATACTCCTAGCGGAGGTATAGGTACTATATACCAGAGACAAGTAATATATACTAACTCAATGCTCTATTATTAGGTGCTGTGTTATCCCTATATGTTACTTGTCTCTGGTGCTGTGTAACCGACCGACACCTCGCGTTGTTACGAAAACAAAAGGTCATAAATATTTCGTAATTTTTTAAGGTTTATATTTGATTTTTTTTCTTTAGTTAGATTTTTTTTTAAAGAATCTATAATTATATTTGTTTTCACTTCTATCGGCAGTCCTTTTTCCTCGAAATGGAAAATAGCGGGAAATTATGAAATTATTAAATGGATTGCCCACTAATTATGAAATTTTTCATAATTTTACGCATACCCGTAAACGCCACAAAGTTAATGTCAATACCGGTATCGCTTCCATTCATGATTCAACGTTTATAGCACAGAGGTTTATAGCACAGAGTACTTTTTATATAAGGGGGTTTATAGAGACGTGTAGAGCTTTCGTAGCGATATACTATAAGAAATTCTGATAAATAAGAAACTTATGAAGTAAAAGTACATTCGGATTTCGGAAATAGTACGGAAAGAAGTCCTTAATTGGTATCGTTTTTTGTTAACGTAGCAATAAACGTTAATATAATACGAGTTATGATATAATAACGTTACGAGATAAAATATAGATAAGTATAGTAGGTACCTACATTCAAGTGATTCAAGTACCTACCTACATTGCTTAAATTATTTTACGTTCACCTACTAATTACTACTAGGGTACTAATGAATCTTAATGAATTTATTACTCAGTTGAGAATAACGTCATATATGGTACGGTAGTTTAAAAGATCTATCTGAAACTGAATAAACTCTAATAAAAAAATTAGGAATATAGGTTTAGGTTTAGGTGCTTTATTACATTACGGTTAATAATTATACCTACTTGCTTAATCGTAATACCTAGATAATTTAGGTATGTAAGTAGGTACTACCAATCCAACATAATAATATGTACTTTGTGAGCACCTAGGTACCTACCTACTAACAAAGGAAAAATAATAAAGCAGTGCAATAATACGTATAAACTGACAAATTGATAAATATTTATCTCATACAGGCCGTAGGGTGACAAAATTTCCAGTTTATTAAAGAATAAAGAAAAACAAGGAATTCTAATTTCTAACTACAGCACGAAGCATTAGCTAGGTACGAATGTCTCTTAATATTATGGTTCTTACATAACTAATTCTTGATTTTACAAGTTTTCCTCCAAGTTTATAATATTTAAGTCGTGGCAATTTATTCAGTATAAGTTCTGCGTGCAACCGACTTGCACCATTGTTTAATTGTTACTTATTATTATTATTGTTATTAAATTTTATAAACATAGGTACTTTAGTATAATAATAATTTTAATGTTAGGAAAAACCATACAGTACCGTACCGTATGAGAAAATATTCAAGCACTTTTTATTACTCACACAATAATTATTGCAAGAATAGGTACTTACCAATTATTTATTTATCTTATACGGTATTAAATAATATAATATAATATAATAAATCTATGCTCTCAGTAGACCGCCTAATATTATTTCCGGATATTATGTCCTGCAAAAATTTGCCGTATGAACACCATAGATCAAAGAGAGGTACTTCCTGCAAATGATTTAGCGATCGACAATATAATAAAATTGTCGTCGGATCGAATCACGGTATTGGCGTTTATTTGCTAAACATTATATAAAAACTTGATCAGTACTCAGTAGCAATAATCTCTCCTTTCGAGTTGGATGGTACCTAGATCATAATTATCTGATCATATTTTTTTTCAATCTAACTAGTTAAGGATCTATGACTTAATTTTTCTTTCGACCAACAGAAAAAAGACGGTACTTAGTTTTTTTATTGACGACATCGTTTTTGTTTAAATAATGAATTTTCTTATTGTAATTGTGTTTCTCATTACACTTTTTAAATGTGGAACTGCTGGACGAGCTTGGGTAACGACGGATGAGCGTAAGTCTAATTTACTTATTTACTTAATTATATGACTTTTTACAGCGAATGTTCGATCAAAAAACGTTATAGTTAGGTAGTTACTGATATAAATATTTTCATGCTTTTCAAATAAACACAACCTACGGTTAAGTACGTTTAGGTTATGTTTAAGAATAATTATTTCTATTAACGATCACATTTTGTGACTATTATTAATTAAGGCTTCTTCATACGTACCTACCTTGAAATACCTAACCTCGAATTACTACGTATTTTCTACCTATGACATAAAAATATCTAACAATGCACCTACCTATTTATTACCTTATTAAGATTTATACTATTAGGTACCTATCACATTTTTCACTTGCTAGGTTCCTAGCACGCATAATTAGCGGGGATAAGACGTAATAACTAGGTAATTTAAAAAATAATTTACTTACATATGTAGCTAATTAGCTATAATATAGTGATATGATTATTTTCTCATCGCGGAAGTTTTCTAGGTCAAGGTTTATATGCTGAATATTTTAAAACTGAACTCTTCATTATGATGGTTAGTAAGTACCTACCATTATTTTATGTAAAACTAGCTGATGCCCGCGACTCCGCCCGCGTGGATTAATGTTTTTTGGTTCCCGCGGGAACTCCTCAATTTTCCGGCATAAAAAGTAGCCTATGTACTATTCCAGACTATAATCTATCTCTGTGCCAAATTTCATACAGATCCGTTCAGCTGTTGGGGCGTGATTGAGTAACAAACATCGATCCATACATCCAAACTTTCGCATTTATTAATATTAGTAAGTAAGTATAGATTACGAGTTATTTGGACTGCTGGGTTACTTCAGCTACGGTTACCACTTACCACCTTATAGACAGATGTGCCGGGAGATTTAGCATTTCGAATTTACGACACTTTAGAGCTTAGAATTTCGGTTTAGTAAAAAATTAAATCTGAAGCTGAGATCGTGCTTAGAAGAAACTTTGTTTATGTAACTTTGAGTTATGTAGGAAAATGGATTTACTTACATAGACTACAAGTCACATAAACTACTTACTTTTTACTTTTTAACCTACTTTCCTTTAATAATCCTTCAAAGATAAATTATTTTACGTTACTAACCTACCCTTACATTGTTATGATGTTATCGAATGTAAAAATACACTTTACTTCCTACTTGTGCATCCGGTAACTATTCCAAGAGCATTGTACTACTCATAATTTCGTAATGACTAAGTAAGTACATACATACCTAGTTTATTGATTTCAATCCATATTCAACCTTCGATAAAAGCAATTAGAAATACACAAAAAGTGGTTTACATTTTATCTAACACTATCACAGTCCTTCAATGAGATCGCGTGACTGTAGTGGCTTCTAACTGGAAGATAATCGCTTCACTGAACTCCTTTCCTTTACTTATGTCTTATAGGCAGTAGGTCAAGTTGATGGGTTGCCTTGGAGATATCAGGCTAAGTAAATGCTTGTATGTAGGTCATAGGTCATATGACATATAATATAAAGCATATTTTCTTGTGAAATGTGGACATGAAAGTATGTTCGTATGAAGTAAAATGCTGTTGAGTTAGGTAACTAAATAAATGAAGACATGAGTGGATGAAGGGTGTATGATACAATTTGTAAATATTGAGAAAATGGGCCGCAAAGTTTTGTTACTTACTTTTGACATATGTCGTTTTTCTGATTACTTATTTAAGAACTAACTACGTCAAATTATGGTTATTATAAATATACATTGATATTGAAAGAGAAAATTAAAAAAAAATGTAAGATTATGTATTTATTGGAAAAAATATGTACATAACTCCTTCATTCATCGCTTAGTTCGCTTAATTTCACTAACTACGCAAATCGGTTCATTAATATGACTACTCGTATGTACACCAAAATCTCCGATTTCGGTGTACATAGGGATTAAGCAAACACAACTCCTCCTTTTTGAAAGTCGGTTAAAAAAGTAGCCTATGTTACCCCCTGGTTAATCCTCTACTTGTCTGTGAAAGTCCCGTCAAAATAGGAACAGCCGTTCCAAAGATTAGCCCGTTCAAACAGACTGACAGACAGACAGACATACATACAGACATACAGACAAATAAATTAAAAACGTGTGATTTAGTTATGGTACAGTTTAAATAACCTTATTATGAGCTTAATATGAGGTAGTTATTTCGAAATTAATACTAACAGACACTTCAATTTTATTTATTTGTAAGTATAGATATAGATTAGTATAGATTAATCTTAGCCGACAATATTTTGATAATAATATTGATATTCTGGTTTTACAAACTTAATCTGTTCTTTAATATTAGCTTTCTTTTCTTCAGAAATTGTTCCATATTTTCTCCCAACACGCTCAACTTCAAAATCATCTACTTCATCTACTTGACCTCTTTTTTTTAAAATGTCCACTTTTTTAAACGGCATCATTTCATCGTAACATTCTTTATATAAATAGGAACCAAATTCTTCTATCCTTATCCATTTAATGCCGTCCCTAAAACAAACCTTTTGCTTATTTTCAAGTACACGACATAACACCTTCATTCATGGCAACGCAGCGCGACCATACGTTCGCTTGCGCTTATCTCCTTCATCCACTCCAGAAAAACATACATTGGAACCATTTTAGTATAAAGAATATGCTAAGTGCCCATAGCACTTTCATCCACGGTGATTATCATTTTATTTTTGTACATAACTCCTTCATCACTTGCTATTTCTAAAACTAAGCTTAAATTGTGTTGTCTTAAGGTCTGATATGGCTTGTACGCACATAAAAACTTCATTCCACGAAAAAAATAAAAAATCTTAAAAATGTTACATAACCCCTTCATCCACTCATGTCTTCAAATGCAATCAGTACGTACCTACCTAACTATTCTAGTAATGAGTTGGTATTCTGTTCTTAGTAATTATCTACTGTAGGTAAGCCCGTTCTTTCTCTTAGAATCGGTCACTCCTCAAGGTCCTCGTAGCTTTAGTTTAAGATGTCGTACTGATTATCACCATTATATTGGTACTCGTGTATGTTATAAATAACCGAACGTCAATAAGTGTAGTATACCTACCTAAATTGAATAAACGTTCTTTGATTTGATTGGTCATGCAAATGACGGTTTTATTAGGACCCTACACATGACGGCAATATTTTTTTTGTTTGATCTGCGTGGACTCTGCAGTGTTGAAATCATGGTAGGTACCTGTACGAAAAGCCCTTGGCTGGTTCTTAGTAAGCAATTATTTTTTAATAAACATCATTAGACTAACGTCATTACAAATAAGCTGATTGTTGTCGAAATTCTTCAAACCAGCTGATGGTTGTTGACGGGGATTGAGGTTTTTCGGTTCCCGTGAGAACTTTTTAATTTTTCGGGATAAAAAGTAGCCTATGTATTATTCCAGACTATAACCTATCTCTGTGCCAAATTTCACCCAGATCTGTTTAGCCGTTATGGCGTGATTGAGTTACAAGCATCCATCCATCCATCCATCCAATCCAATATTATCCAAATATCCAATATTAGTATAGATTTTTAACCACTTTCAATGATTGTATAAAGTAAAGAATTATAATATACACTTAGTTAAGTATTTGATTTACAGTCGAAAATCACATAAGCCCGGAAGACTTGCGGGAATTTATAAAATGGTGCAGACGAAACGAATCAAGCGAAACGACTACACTAAGAGTCGACGATGATGTTAACTATGCAGTTTTTGACGTAAGAAAAACTTTTTTTATTCTACTACAGTCAGTCTTTGAATGATGGTAAGTCTAAGATGGTAGCGTGCTAATCTTTTAGAGGTATGGCAGTTATATTAAACCCGTACCCCTTATTGGTTTCTACACGACATTGTACCAGAACTTTGCATCTTCTAGGCAAGCGCGTTCCAACCTAGACCTCATCATTTCTTTGCACTAAGCCACTATGCATGATTGTCGTCCAGCGCAAGCCAGCCACCAGCGCTTGACTGCACGTCTTTGACGGTTGTAAAGTCATGTGGTGGTAGATAACTAGCCACAGCCAGCTTCTCACCAGACCAGGCCCCCTATTATCTTACTCAGTGGCTATTTTATCAGTGGGACAAAAAATATATGCCAGTGGCTTTAGTTTTGTGATAGCCACTGAGTAATAGAATATGGCTGCAGATTGGAATTTGATATATAAATCCTCAATCTTTGTATAGCTCTTGACTGCGATCTGCACTCTGACTGCACCTGATGGTAAGTGATGATGCAGTTTGAGATGGTAGCGGGCTAACCTGTTTGGGGAATGACAGTTATATTAAAACCATACCCCAAATCGATTTCTACACGGCATCGTACTGGAACGCTAAATCGCTGGGCGTAGGCGTCTTTGGTAGCCACAGCCGAAGCCTCTCACCAATCCAGACCAGGGAAAATTCAAAAATGCTGGGGATCGAACCCGGGACCTCCGCACGTTAAGACAACATCGCTCAACACTGCGCCAGAGAGTACCTCGTTATAGGCTAAATGAGTATTATTTTTGCAGGATACAACCGCACTCCCAGTTCCCGATACAGTGGACTGCTTCGGTCTAGGATCATTGACGCGGGCGTTATTTTTGAACATGCGACCCGGAACTTCCGACGACATCAATACGCACTTCTTTTTCTCATCCAGGCAAAATCCTGCAAGAGTCCAAGTGCGTATTCATTTGTCCACACAACTTATCAGTATAAATTATCCTAATTGGATTTTGTATCTAAGAAAATTGTGAGTGTGCTCATGTCAAGTTTTCCAACGGATACAGACTTCATGAATAATTTTAGTTGTCTGAAACCCTCTGAAACTTCGTGGTTTGTTATTTAGAAAACTTTTGTTTGGCCATACCTAATCGTTACCTCATTTCGGATCGGTAACTATATGTTTTGTAAGTTTTTCTCATTACGTCCGTGAACGAATATGGTTAATTTGTTCAAGTTTATGGCTTTTATGGCTTTACCCATTTCTACTTTTTGTTTGTCATATTTCCTATTTTATGCTTTATTGGTTACTAGAACAAATACGGTCCCTTAATAATATATTTCACTAGCTGATGCCCGCGACTTCGTCCGCGTGGTTTAAGTTTTTTCGATTCCCGCGGGAACTCCTCAATTTTCCAGGATGAAAGTAGCTTATGTCACTCTCCAGGTCCTCAACTATACCCATGCCAAAAATTCCGATGCTCCGTTGCGGCGTGATTGAAAGGCAAATTAACAAACAAGCACACTTTCGCATTTATAACTAGCTGATGCCCGCGACTCCGTCCGCGTGGTTAAATTATTTGATTCCCGCGGGAACTCCTTATTTTCCGGGATGAAAAGTAGCCTATGTCACTCCCCAGGGTCAATCACGTCGATCCGTTGCTCCGCTGCGGCGTGATTGAAGGACAAACGAACAAACAAACACACTTTCGCATTTATAATATTAAGTATGACTTGTAATGACCCTTTGAGGTCAGTTCTCAGTACTATAATATTATTGTTACAGGTATTTCCCGGCCCTCAGTTCGGCTTAGAATGGGTTGACTTCAAGCCTGAAAGAAAAACCATTATGATAGTTCACGGGTTCATGAGTCACAGCAATGCTTCCTGGGTGCGCGATATGACTAGCGCGTTTTTGGAATGGGTGCGTATTCTTCCTTATGTTTGGTGTGACCGCATGATTTCCTATTTACTTATTTGTTATTGAGTACTTAAGTGACGCATTAAGTTTACACTGAGTCAGCATAAGTCTCAAAAGCGCATGTGGAAAACCAACTCAACGATAAAAAAATAGAGCGTAAGTTTTTAATACGATCATAGCATAGCAATAATATTATAATTTGATTCTGGGGCGGGGGAATTTTTATCAGGTATTTTGCTGCTTTGCGTACTATTAGACAGGTACCTTACTTATATCGATATTCGCCCGGCTGTCTTTCAGTTACTTAATGAAAAGTATTTTTTATTAGAAATTATGGCAATAAGTAACTGACCAAATGGGCTGCCGAACGAAATCAGGTCATCTTAGTAATAGTTCAAAAGGTGGATAGCGCATTTGTGAATACCAAAATTTTTAAATATTATGAGGCAATTAACCGCCGTGAAATATCTCGCAAAAAGAAATTGCCACTTAAGACTACGGGTCCAGGGTCTCCACGGCAAACGGAACATCGGTTTCCGGTTAAATAAATAAATTAATTATAATACTTTATAATTATTAAAACTTTAGGATGATGTGAACGTTATAACCGTGGACTGGAGTAGGGGTGGAAACACGTGGAAGTACTGGCGCGCCGTGGCCAATACGAGGCGCGTCGGCTCCGACGTTACCGGGTAAGAACTAAGAATATTTAATAAACATTTCAATCAATTAGCCTGTTCGTGTCCGCTGCGAAGTACTCCTTACCAAGAGTGTTTCACTGCAAGCGGCCCTCGCCTTTTTGAACTCAGTCCAGCAAGATGGAGGCATTTCGACCCTGCGCTTGTTGGTACGAGGTCTTCACTCCAAAACAGTTTTGCTCCAGGCGGCCATGGATACATGGCCAGTGTACTGCCACTTTTGCTGCTCCCTTAGCCGGTGATTTGAGTAATTCCCTTTCAAAATTCTTCGTCAGACGTTTTGGCCTGCAGAGAGACCCCCAAAGTAGTCTGAGCCATAACAGGCTGAGCGTTGAGGTTCGCTCCAAAATTGTGCAACTTAATCCTTGTTTTACATTCAAAGCATACATAGTAAGTAATGTAAGTGCATAAATTCTTGTTAATTTGGAGGATATAATAATTGATTAGTAATTCTTTGTGAACAATCTATTTTTCTAGTTTCTTGTCATCATTTAAAAGTGAAACACCATAGAATTTCTCCTACAAAGAGACCTTGACATTTAAAGCAAGATCCCGATTAGCTATTTCATACTTGCAATTAAAACCACCTTTTAAATGAAAGTGTTTGTAATTACGAGTCACGATTCATACATTAGCGAGTATCGGCTTTAACCTACGGCTGTCAGAATCAAAGCTGTAATCGCGAGAGCATTTCGTAAATCATGTGTTCGGCAGCGGATTGTGATTTATTATGGGACAATGGTAGACCACCTTAATGGTATAGATTTCTTAATTTTGTCTAGTCTGGTCCACGTGTTAATCAACCCATGCGTCGTTATATCATCCCACTGCCGAGGTCCAAGCCTCATAGAAGGCGCCGTTAGGAAGACACTGCCCGATTTTTCGAGCCTTATCAAGTCAAGGGCAAAACACACTGAGAGCGGGTGCGGGTCGGGCGAGGGTCGGGTCGGGTACGCGGCTGGTTGAATTCCTTGTGTTTATATGGACGACATCACACAGCGACACCCGCCACGCGCACGCTTCCTGTGTGTTTTGCCCTTCAAGGCTTAACTCCAGGCAGCTTCGCCATTCCACCATGGTTTTTCTGGGCAGTAGTTTAAACTCAATCTCAAGAAAACTGTCCACTTTTGCACTGTCTTAGGTTTATGAAGCAACTCATGGCAGCGACTGGTGCTAGAGTGAAGGACTTCCACTTCGTGGGTCACAGCTTGGGAGCTCATATTGCATCCTACGTCTCCTACCACATCGGCAGAGTTGCGAGGATTACAGGTAAGTGATCATTTTTTAAATATCTGATAGGATTGAGCTGATTTCAATCACCGAATCGGAAGCCTTAGAATTTAAGTATTTTCCCATAGCTTATTGGGAAGTTACAGTGGAATGTAATTAGTCATTTAGTCTTGTTGGTCAGACCTTGTTAATAGTATCCTATTCATTTTCTAGGTCTAGATCCAGCTCAGCCATGTTTTCGAACATCGAACCGTGTGGAGCGTTTGGACGACACCGATGCAGACTTCGTGGACGTTATTCACACTAACGGTCGACTGCTGCAAAGGATTGGCTTCGGACTTCCCGATCCTATTGGTAATGTTACTTCTACTACTACTTCTATTACTAATGCTTAAACCACTGATTCCTGACAATCTATTGAACACTTAGTTAATACGCTTTTATTAGTTGTAATATTATTAGTTTCAACCACTTCAAAAACAAAAACACATCTCTGAACAATCGTGTACAGAAAATAATTCATTTTTATTTTCCCCATTATATTTATCCTGATCTATGGAACATAGCTAGTAATTTTACTTCTAGATTCTATTATAGGTACCTACGGTAATTCTATAAGCCTTTCATACTGTTTGTTTATTTCCGAGTCCTTGACAGGTCACGCAGATTTCTACCCAAACGGCGGAATGAAGCAGCCAGGTTGCGCGAACCAAACCAACTCCCTGTGGGCACGACTCTTGCCTATATCACCCGCAAGTGAGTAAAGATCCTCTGTTTTCTTATTTATAGGTATCATAGTTCATCGCTATGCTATGACTGCATTCATTATTATGTTCCTTCTCAATACGTTCTTTCTCTAATTTTCCAGCTTTCGTTGATTTTATGACTTCATCTACTTAAAATTATATTCTTTCTTTGTTTCGAAATACTTGACTAATGGTTGGAGAACGGAGATAATGATCGACGAAACCGTCATTAAATTGTATCTATAAGGGAAATTGGTTTAATTAGCTGACCTTCATCTTTATCAGCTCTCATTTTATAAAGTTTTTTATAGAATTGCAACAAGCGATATGCAGTCACGGACGTGCTTATCTTCTCTTCACTGAATCTCTCATAAACAATAACTGCAGTTTTCGAGCGCATCAATGGAACTTAACTTACGAAGGGTAAGGTATTTTTTAATTATTAACTATTCTTTGATGTGTTTCTTTTCTATAGAGTACGTTATTATGTATAGTACAAAAACGATCCCATTGGTTAAGGAATAAGTCTAAGTTACTCTGAATTATCAGGATGCTCTATACAAGCTTTTCTAAATATTGGTCTATGGATTTCTCAGTTTATTTTTGGTTCATCCTTCACATTTCTACCTCCCATGCGTACGCAAGACATCATCAACGTCTGCATAGTCGACATCCCACATACATTATAGTATCTTAATTCCTTCTGATTCAATACTCACTTCATTCAAGATATGGAGATATGAGATTAAAGACCTTTTCTTCTGTTTTTTCTCCAAATTTTAACCCAAGCACGTTCAAATCTAAAGTTGATAGGCAAAGTTCAAATAGTGTAAAAAGCAATGTGCTTAATAAAATCAGTTATGGTCTCCAAATAGGGCGAATGCAAGCGTGGTAGCGGCTTGTCTGAGATATTCCTCATGCTCCGTGATGGGTATCAACGCTGTTGGCAACTCGAGGAAGCCTCGCGCTAATGGAGCATATTTCGTCTTGACGACCGAGAAGGAGCCTTATTGTCGTAAGTTTTCTTAGAACTATTGCAGAAGACAGGCTTTGAAGCGAAGTTTTAAAGTTTAATGGACGGTTCGGATGAGAAGGAGTCATTGTCTGAACAGCGCGTCTTGTGGCCGATATGAGTGAGTGAAATAGTGCAGCATTGCTTCTGTCAGTATCTTAGGGGTTCATCCCATCTAGTGTCAGCTTTGCTTTTAAATTAAAGTAGAATTTTTAGAAAAGATAAATGATTGTTAATTTATTTATTGACGAAGGTTTTATTAAACCGATATTTGACTCATTCGATGTATTTCACTCTGTTTGTTCTTTGGCGGGGATACGCCATATTGGATTAATTTGCATAAATACGAGTATTTGGACTTTGTTGGGTTAGTCTGTTGCCGACAGACTCAGCGATTATTGAATACTTTTGTGTTTAGATCGCAATTTGTTTTAGAGCTTAGCAGTAGCAACTGCAGCCTGATCAAATGATTAATTTATTGTTGTTGTGATGCTTTGGCCAAGTTTTTATAATTAAATCTCTCGTGAAACCGCTACACGTTTAACCATTTATTCGTGCACGTTTTAAAGAGAGTACAAACATATTTTAAAAGTAATTTAAATTATTTGCCCCCCGTTCTGGAATTATGCTTACACTAGTGACGCGGAACCGGCTTAAGCCGGTCACAGTAAGCTAAAAGAAGAGTGAAAAAGACGTCGCCCGCCCGGCTGTGACGGCTACCGTCACGGAAACAGCATTTTGCCGTGTTAAAGCTCGCATAAACAATTTGTGATCGGCTCAAGCCGGTTCCGCGTCGATAGGTTTGGTGAGACCCTAAGATACTGACAGAAGCAATGCTGCACTATTTCACTCACTCATATCAGTACAAGACGCGACAACCTCATGGATTGTTGCGGCTATTATAATAAAATTATGGTTATTTATTTAAATTTTTATTGCACACAAGTACTAGGTACTAAAGATTTAAATTTAATTTAAAGGTTACTATTAATTATTTGTTTTAGTCCCACCAACTTGTTTGGCCCGTTGGCCAAAATTGGAACGAAATTTTGTACCTGTTTAGTTTTTTATAAAATAAATACCTACTAGCGACGCTTTCCCCGGTTGAGAGAAATTTGTGAGGCTCTAGCTAAAATTGATTGATTTCCACTGAATTGCTTTTTCAATTTCGCTAAATATTCCAATCTGAGAATCATTTCTAATTGCCAATTATTTATTTTATGTCAATATTATCTACAAAGAACGGAGATCAGCCACCTCGTTGTATTAATTAAATTTTAATCTCATGACTTATTTATTAAGGTTACTTTTAATTTATTGGCATTTAAAGTAGGTTAGAGTAGGTACTTAGGAAGAGTTACTTTAGAGTACTTGTTCTTGTTTTCATACTTTATTGTTTTATTTGAACTATAGGAATTAGGACTTAGATCTAGTGAAATAATATTATTATTAGATACTTGCAGAAGCCCGCGACTTCGTAAGCGTGGTTTAAGTATTTTGATTCCCACGGGAACTCCTTAATTTTCCGGGATAAAAAGTACTCTCCATGTCCTCAACTATACCTACCCATGCAAAAAATCACGTCGATCCGTTGCTCCATTGCAGCGTGATTGAAGGACAAACCAACAAACAAACACACTTTCGCATTTATAATGATATTATTTAAATAACATAGAACACACTAAAAATAAGTAAGGAGACATTTAGATTTTTTTTAATGGAACCTTTAAATAATCTCAAACCACGCGAACGAAATGGCAGAAAATAGTTATCACCGGTAAATATTACCCAAATGATGCCTATTGTTTCTTTCCTGCAGCTACTGAAGATGAACGCCTTCATCCTTCACCGGATCTACTAAGAGACCTAAGTAAAGGGTTCCGTATAGATAAATCTGTTAAACCAATTCCTACGGTTACTTTAGCATACGCTGACCCCTATGAAGAAGTGACGACAACAACTGCTAAGAATTGGTTCTGGAAGCTGGTTGGTAGTTTTGGATAAGAAATAATACAAGACCAAAGGTATCTAGTATTCAGTGCGTACTTAATAATATAATGCAATTGATCAGACTTTTATTGGAGACTGATTTAAAAAAAGTTGTTTCGAAGAGATGGAAAATGAAAGTTTGTATTGTAAAGATTGTAAATAAAATTATATTTTAAGTTTTTATTTTTAGTAATTATGATTATTTCGTAAAACTCCAAGTTGCCAATGGCCTTGAGCGTTGAGCGTCCCTTCGCTCACGATTTTTATTTTCCCGCCAACTAGTGGAAATGGACTGAACTTATTGAACATGGCATGAGGTCATCAACGCGCCATCTCGCGTCATTTCATTGCGTCTCTCTATTCCGTGGCGCCATCTCTTATACCATTCTAGTTTTCACCGATACGTATCACCGTACCATAGAGCGAAGTAAGTGGTCGGATGCGGTAATGTCGAAAATTCAAAATTAATGTTTTATGATGAGAGTTATGTTTATTATTAAATAGCCTAAATTAAGTACTTTTATTAAAAAAAGATGTCACAAGATTAGAAAAGATGGCAAGTGCCAATGTTGCGGGAATCGAACCCGGGTTCTCCCCACTCAAATGGAATGGATACCTTCCTTAAAAATATCAGGCTACAAAAAACTACACAAGTTGTTTGGAGATACATACTTACACAATAAGGTTGGACGATATGAAATAAAATGGTTGTTTGTATTTGTAAAAAATTATTTTCACAGTAAAACACACAGAAAAAATTACGGTATATTAAATTGTATTGTACGATGTATATATACGCTATATAGCTACGCTTTCACGGCCCATCTGTTCAACCGATTTTGATAAAATTTGGTACAGGGATAGGTTGTATCCCGGGGAAGGACATAGGCTATATATATAGACATTTTTATCCCGGAAAATTCAAGAATTCCCGCGGGAATAAAAAAAAATCTCTACAACCGATTTTGATGAAATTTGGCATAGGGGGTTTATTTCCAGGGGAAGGACATAGGCTACTTTTTATCCCGGAAAATTAAAGAGTTAAATTTACAAAAAGCGCACACATCATTTTTTAATTTGTTAGTTATGGAACATTTTATAAATATTCACGACGGGACTGTTTTTATGAAAGATTATGATATTAGAAAACAAAATATTTTCATCGAATATATGCATTAGCCCACAACAAACTCCGCCGGGTTTTTTTTTTTCATTATCACCATCTCACAAATCATCTTAACTAAGGAACTATCAGAGCCACTAGAGCAAATCATTGCCAAGCCTCCTTGACATATTTTAAGTAATCCTTTACATGGTAATAAGATTTTTCAATGCTGTGAAAGTAATCAAAATAAACTAATCTCGCCGTTTCTATATCTATCAACTGGCGAATCTTTTTAACCGCGTATGCAGCAGAACTAAGCCTGTTCGATAAGTCATTTATGTGATGGCCCTATTGGAGTTTAGCATCTAACGTTATTCCGAGAAAAAAAGCGGTATCCACTAAATCTAATTCCTCATTATCAAGTTGTACAGTGGTTTTTACCTGTTTGACATTAGGTAATGTAAATTTGATACACTTTGTCTTTTTTCCATTGAGGAGTAGGTTATTAGCTACAAACCACTGTACCACTTTAGTGAGAGAATTGTTTACTTCGTCAAAAGTTGTTTCGTAACGATTTATTTTAAACAAAAGTGATGTATCATCAGCAAACAACACTATCCCCTGATTAACTTTGACAATTGTACGAATAAATCTACAATATCTCAACATATAATAGTAGATTGTTCATCAAGGGACTAAAATAAGCCATTTCATACGAGATGTTTAATAAATGCAATACCAATTTTATTTTTCTCCGTATCGTTATCAAGAAGGAATTTAAAAAAATACATTAGTACCATATGCAATTGCTTTACAAAATAATCAATGTCTACAATTATTCTTCTGCCATATTTCTTCGGATTTGGGTTAACTGCTTGTTCAAATTCTATTTGAAGCTGAAACAAGAAATGCACTAATGTAAGCAAATTTAGGCGTTTGTCTGTGTGTGCAAATATCGCAGGGTAGTGACAAAATCAGGGGTTGAACAAAATCCATTACAAATGTGACGTGATCAGCACCCCAGTTTTTACGATTTTACGAACTGACAGCACCTTAAACATTACCTACCCAAGAAACATTATTCAATTAAAATACCTTCCTTATACCGCATCGTAATTTCCCTATACCGTAGTTTAAATTGGATAACGTACCATATTATTCTCATTTGTAACATCGGAATGATTGATCTCATCAATGAAATATATATTATGAGTTTCTGTAGTTTCTTTGTTTATTATCTCATTTTTTCCATTGACATCCTCGTTAACACTAGAAAAAATATATAAAACACAATTCTAAAGACGGTAAGTACAATTTAGTTACAATTTAGGTAAACCATTTAGTTATAAAAATATAATAAAAAATAAAAAATAATTGGGTTCGGCGAGTCGGTCAATGCTGGGAATTTCTGACAATGCTTTCAGGTTCGTTCTCACAAGAGTTTAGAGTTTAGACTAACTAAACTCTAAACTCTAACTAAACTTAAACTAACGAACCTGAACCATGTAACCTTTTTTTAAATAATATGAAAGCTGTGTTCAGAAAGATTTTAAAGTAATCTCATAAACAGGTCAGGAACTAAACCCGAATTAATATCTCTTTATTTTATTAGTTAAAATTTTCGCTTCAATTCACCGCCATATCCATCCATAATTAGATCGTATTTGAAAAATGAAGAAAATTTTAAGACTTGACTTTGATAATATTAATTTTTTTTTAGATTTATTATATATTTAATTACTATTATATATATCCTTATTATTCTTAGCGCCGATAAAGATTCTTCACTTTGGATAATATATATAATATTATGTAATAAGCATACTGGAGAACCTCCGCCCTTTTTTATTTGCCGCCTCCATAACGTTTATGAGTCATGACGCAAGGGAACTTACATACCTAATTGTGTTATTCCCAGATTCGGATTGTCGGTGTCCAACCTCTGACTCTGGAAAAGCGATATTTTGGTCTATTGGTTGGAAAGCTCGTCTTTTTCTCGCTTTTCTAAAATAAAAATAAACATTAGATAGTATCCATATGTAAGTACCTACCTATTTGCATAATTAGGTAGAGCAGTCAGTCTGTCAGTCTTTTTAGAAGTATTTACCTACCTACTTACTTGGATAGGTACGTACTAGGTGTAGATTATGATATTATATTTCATATCAGCTTGTAAATGAAAGAGGCTTCTACAATAAGTAGGTAAGTAGATCTAGAATCTACAATAAGTCTGAACACAAACTACCTCTATGCTACCTACCTACTTTATTAATTCCTTTCGATGTAGGTACTATGTAGAGGTACTTACCTATCTAGGTAGGTTTATAGGTAAAAAAAATATAAAAATAGTTAATCCATACTTATTCCTACTTATTATACCTACTTATATAGGTACTTATTAATATTATAAATGCGAAAGTGTGTCTGTCTGTCTGTCTGCTGCGCTTTCACGGCCCATCTACATATCCGATTTTGATGAAATTTAGTACATATACAGGTTACATCCCGGGGAAGGACATAGGCTACTCTTTATCCCGGAAAATTGAAGAGTTCCCGCGGAAATAAAATAAAACAATCCACGCAGACGAAGTCGCGGGCATCATCTAGTTACTTACTATTTACTTAGGTACTTACTTATTTTAGGTGGAAATCAGCCGCACTAGCCTAATAATATATTTTACATAAATACCTAGGTACCTACCTACTTTTTGAAAAGGGCGGCTCGAAATACCTACCTACATAACTATAGTGAATATTTATATTAGGTACCTACCTACATATTAGTAAGGTACCTAGGTTACAAGTAAGTAGGTATCTTCCTCGGGGGGTAAAGTACTAGGTAGTTAGTACGGTCTAAACAGGTATGAGGTATCCCTACATGTTAGTCTAGGTTCGACTGGGTGACGATGTCCAGGGTCAAATCCCGCGTCGGACTAAATATTGTTTTAGGTGTGTTCTTGAATTTTTGCCATGGAATTTTCAGTAGGTAAGGATATAGGTAGGTACTAGTCCTGACTCGTAACATGCGTATGTAGAATATTTATTAAAAATTACGTACTTACCAGCTATCAAGGACAAAAATATTTATAGCAAGTACTTAGGTACTTACGCAGCATTCAGATGTTCAATACTTTGTTTTTGATATCGTTTTAATTTTGTTATTTTGGGCATCTTGATGAGTAGGTAGGTATTGATTATTATCACAATAAAAAAAGAAACGAAAAAGTACAAAAATAATAATAAACGTCCAACAGTGCTAAGATGTACCTAGTCCACTAATCCTATCCAAATATTCCTAACCTAACATGCACAAAACACAATTCAAAACTAAAATAAATAGGTACCTACTCATTAATTATTATGATCACTCAGTTCAAAACTAAAATAAAAAATGTTTCATAATCATAATTCAGTTCTCATTTACTATGAACACTAAACAATATTTTATTTATGATAACTCTCAAAAACGCATTATTACGTAAACAGGCGCGTGTTGGCGGGAAAATTGTGTACATCCACTCCGTCTGAAAGGCGACTGCCATCTGCCGCCCGTCGCCCGCGCAACACCCGCTAGGATTATTTGGCCGAAATATACGTTGCATATTAATTTTTCGTAGAAAAACTTCGAAATCCAAAAAAGTAACTGCACACGATTTACTGCAAAAATATTCTGTATAGTTATATGAAATTTCACTTTCGTTTGTGCACGGGTAAAGAAGTTAATAGACAATCTAATGCGAAACTACTTATTTTTAAATTGCTTGTATTTATCTAAATAATCAAAAAATTAAAAAAAGGCTTCCACACAATTGAAGAGCATGAGTTTAAGTATTGCACTACATTTTTTTCAAAATTATGTGATGTCATTTGAAGAAGGAGATAGATATTCAATAACACGGAAATACGCTTGTAAAGCGTCATAAGCGCCTTAAGTATAAGAGTTTGGTTGGAGTATTGTTAAGTAGATTTGTAAAATTTGATTATCATTATGTGCAATTGATAAACTAACGTGATTTTAATAAAAATAAAATAAAAAAATGTATTTATTTAATAAAAAATGATATTTATCACGCTCTTTCAAATGAATTCAAAGAAATATACCTATATGGAATTTATATAGGTACCTAAGTACATAATTTGTATTGCACTCTAAAGTTAACTATACTTATTTGATATAGTGATGAGTGTAATATCACATGTTTTTGTAATAATAAGTGTCATTAGAAGTTTTAATAACAATAGTTTGCCTGAATAGCATAATAGTATTGCAGTGATTGTTACTAGTATTTAAACTCAGACAATTAGAGCTTTTACCTTAATGAGTGAAATAAAAGGTAACTATTTGTTACTTATATTAAATACCGATATGCCAGTTACTACTTCATATAAAGGCACAATTAAATAACAAAAATGAAAGAGTGGGAACGGAAAACTGGTTACAATGATGATTTTGTCAATAGATTTATATATTTCGGGCGTAACAGCAGCATTCAAGGTCTCAAATATGTTTTTCATGAAAAAGGACCTCGTATAAGTAGGTATGTATCCTTTGTAAGGATTATTTTGATTTCATAAAATCATCAGTAACTTTATGGATACACTAAGTATTCTGATAAAATTGCCAGAAATTAGATTATTCTTCACATCTGGCCAGAGGATAAAAAAATTTATATCTCTTGAACAACACTGGATGAAATAATTGGATATTTGATAACTAGTCAAATAAATTATTTTTTGGTGATTTTCAAACAGAGGACCTGCCCAGAGACGTTTAAATATCCACGTCTCCTGTTAATTTTATGATTGACAAATGACAACCCTTTTAAATTATCGATTAAAGTAAAAAGTGCGTTGACTTTTGATGACGTCACAATTTAGTATTTCATACATGATAATCTTATACTAAGCGTGCGTTAAGAAGATTGAAAAAAAGTGACTGATTTGATCCAGACTATAATTTATCTCTGTGCCAAATTTCATCCAGATCCGTTCAGCCGTTGGGGCGTGATTGAGTAACAAACATCCATCCATACATACATCCTAACTTTCGGATTTATAATATTATTTATTAAGTAAGTACAATGTACATATAGAGTATAAATATAGATAACTGAAACAATTAGTTTAACTTAATGTCTTGTGGTATCCTAAAAGGTTCATTTGGCTGCTACTATTGATTGGATTTACTGGGTGTCTATATCTGTTACTGGTGCCAGTCGTACAAAGAGGTGGATCCGTTAGCATCACTCCTGATACGCGTTATTTGAAATGGAACACCAAATTCCCGGGGGTCACTGTGTGTGAGAAATATGCTCCAAAAGAAGTTCAAAAGAAATTGCTGCAACATTATCGTAAGTATAATAAAGCAGATTGCTTTGATAAGTAAAATAATAGTAGGTACATTGGATAAGAAAATATGGAAATTCAAAAGAGAAAGAATATAAAATTATGGGTATGCAGCTGTCTTTGACCTCAATACCCAACGCTTTCTTGCAATTGTTTATAACTATTGACCTTTAACCTGAATTGCCGATAAAATTAATGAGACAGAAATGCAGAATGCTGTAGGAAGGTATACTCTACCTAGACCCTATGGTCTAAGTTCTAACGTCATATAGGAGCCTATATTTAAAATGTTTAATTTTCATACCTGCTCTTAAATAGAACGTTTCACAAAACTGGATTGGATCATATTTAATTATAAATGCTCAAAGGATTCAAAATGTCAAAGAAGAAAGCTAATCGTAGACACCTAGACTCCGGTCGTAGGTAATTTTAGAGGAAATAATAAAACCATGAATAAAACATGCAATTTGAGACCTGAGAGTGCATGACGTTTATATATCTATTGTTTTATTTGTATATTTCATGAACAAAGTTATGTTTATTCATCAAGATTATATTATCGAATTGTAGCTGGCTGGTTGGATGCACTAAGTTTGGACTATAGGCGGCATATAGCTGATATAGTATATGGCCGCGGTTCTTGCAGAAATGACATTTGTTCGCCTTGCGGCACTCTAGTGCCTTGCGATGTAGTTTGGAAGGAGATAATTGAAAAAGTAAATATTATTTTAATAAACATAGTTCATTCATATTCATTACTTTGAAGTTTGAAGCACATAATTACAAATGATAGCCTAGTGGTTTAGACGCCGGTGGCCGGGCCTCTAACTTTTCAAAGTTACGTGTGCCTTTAAATATGAAGGAAAACATCGGGGAACCTACAAGCCTGAGTGTACGTCATTATAATTGTTCTAGAAGGTGTGTAAGTCTGCGAATTTGCACTTGGCCAGCAGCGTGGTGGACCTCAGAATAAGAAGGATTTTCATCCTTAAATCCTTCTTATTCTGAGAGAAGATTCGTGCTCAACTAGGAACCGGCGATAAGTTGAAATGATGATGATGAATCACGCACGAAAATTTTCAAAAATTTGTTATAAATCCCACCTTTATGTCCTAGGAGAACAAACATTTTGAAGCGTTATAGCTTTCTCTTATTTTGAATTGTTACTTGAGACTAATGTAGCAAGGAAATGCCTAATTTTTGATCAGCTGGTACTATAGCATTTATTACTTTAAATTATGAATTTGGTTTCGAAGTTATATGATTTAGAAGTTTTGTCCTCTATGTATTAAAGGTGTTTTCTGTTATTTTATAACAGTTCTGCAATACTAATTCTTCATCTGCTTTACATTTTGTATACGAAAGCAACAAAAAAATCTACTTACCACTTGTATCTGATATTAAAATATTTACAGGTTCACAAGGATTGTGATGAGTTGATTACAAACTGTAATTTCAACAATGTAGAGTTTTCCTGCTGTGAACACTTTAACAACGTTGACTCTGAATATGGTCAATGTTTCTCACTCCACAGCTCACAGGGCTCGTATGTTACGTTACATTCTTACTTGCACGTTTCATAGATCAGCACGCATCTACTTTGTTTCAGCGATCTAAAATAGAGATCAGACATAGAACCCAATATTTATTGGATCTTAACTGTTCTTCTTTAGTAAAAACTTTTTGTTATACATAAAACATTAACATCTTCACTTAAATACAAAATTTTTGAAACTCACGGGGATTTTCTTCACTATTTTGTTTTGACGCATTATCGATTTACGACACAATGCACTTTCACCAAATGTTTTAAAATTAAAAGCAGCTAGCTCAGCACTATTTCTGTTAGCAAATAAGGAATCTGCTGCACGGGTTATAACTTCCTTTTTCTTCAAAAAACTATGCGTAACATTATCACAGGCTCGCAGTATGCATACTACAATATTACATTTACATTGAGTGTCAAAATTAGAGCACGATTTGTTCATAGCAGCATAATCAGCTGATATCATACTGATAAGTAGCCCGAAACATTTGGGACTTGCTTGGATTATGACTATGATAGTAATTATATATTTGAATCGTTAGAACCTCTAGTTTATGTTTTCCAGAGATACAAAAGATCTTCAGTTTTTTGTGAATAGAAGCACTGGACCTGGTGTACTTTCTTTTCGTCTGTTGTCTGATGCACAAGTACGTTGTAATTCTTATTATTATTTCATTCTTCTTCTAAAAAGAGAGTGAGAAAGAAACGGAATATGGAAATAAACTTATTGTTTTCCTTTAATCATTTGAGTCCACATTAGTTTCTATAAACTTAACCTGCCTATTGGAGTGTTTTAAGAGCAAGGTATGGACGTCACGCTTAAAATAATAATTTTTGTTATAGGTCATACTCCTCTTGGTGAGACTACTAAAATATAAGTTACTGTGTTCGTTATCTTCAAATTATATATCTTCTCGAAGGTGTTTGAAGTCTGGCGATCCGCACTTGGCCAGCTTGGTGGACTATAGCAAAGCTGAAATTCACAGATTTTTACAATACTTATAGTTTTGACAAACACGATTCAGAAGATTTCTAATCTAACTGGCTAATATTTTTCTAGATATCCGTACATAGTCCTGAAGAGTTATCCACGAATGCTTTGGACAAGAAGTTTAGGTTCGATGTTAGAACACATTTGGACAAAGTAGTGAATTATTTGTTTTCTATTGTCGAAGTGGATAACGAACCTGTTTTAGAAAACGAGGATATCAATATAAGGAAATGTCGATATGACCGCGAAATACCAGACCTTCCATTGCATACTTATCAGGTAATGATACGACAATATGATGATATCAGGTAATGAAAGATAGAAAAGAAATAAAATATATTTATTCAATGATGGACACCACACACAGTTTTTTATCATACTATTGTACCCACCACTACAGCCCTTTAACGTCCCACTGCTGGGCACAGGCCTCCACTCTCATATAAGAGCGGGAATTAGAGCTTAGACCCCTGTATTTGCATGCTTTAGCTTTTTCAGCCGCTTCACAAGCCGCACCAGCTCTGTTGTTGGTTCCATGTAGATGGGAAGGGGCCATCGTGTCTGAACAGGTTGCATCACATACCAGCACCCGGCCCATCTTCCATGGAATCAAACTCATACCGTCCGGTCTCTTGCCATCGTCTCTTGCAATACCAGTCGGCTCAAGTAGACTTGGCACGTTGATGATGGCAAGGGATCGGCGTATGATATCGTTAAGTGCGGCATGTCTAGAGAAGCGGCCTGCACTTTTTTGGCATGACAGTCCGTGATGTCCTAGTTAGCATGTCGACATAATATTATATATCAGGTAATGATACGATGATATGATAATGAGTTTAAAGACTTGTACTCTGATTATTATACTTAGTTTAATCAACACTAAAATTCAGTTCAGAACAACTCAGCGTATATTTGACAACAACATGAATCACAGTTCATATGATTTTCTTCAGGTTTATTCATATGGTGCGTGTCGTTTAGCTCGAACTACAGAGGAATCTTTTCACATTTGTCGTTGTGTCCATCCTGTACGTGATATACGATGTAAGTTGTAAAGAACGTATCTACTTGTACTGTATGATAATTATTTATCATTATACATTACTTTTACTTTTATATCCAAGAAAAATCGTAGATACAGTTTAACCTCTTGTACTTTCAGATAAAGATTTGTATTGT
This sequence comes from Erebia aethiops, assembly GCA_923060345.2. NCBI lineage: Eukaryota > Metazoa > Arthropoda > Insecta > Lepidoptera > Nymphalidae > Erebia > Erebia aethiops. The sequence continues at coordinate 24,350,850 of OV281084.1, read as the reverse complement.
AACTATACCGGAATTAACTGTTTGATTGAATACGAAGGTAATACAAATAACCAAGATATCGAAGTTTATTTGATGAATAAGAGAAAAATATTAAAGTCAATGTTTTATTACAGTTCAAAAAATAAAATTGGGCATAAAAGACAATAATTCTGATGCCGCAGACTGTCTACCAGCGTGTGTGGAGAGTGAACTAAATACAATCGATATTTTTAAGTATGAAAAAGAAAAAACTTTTCGAATTTCCGGATGAAAGTTCGAATGAAGATTCCAAGAATGTTCAAATGAATTTTGAATCGCTTTTCATTATATTCAAGGAACAACAAGCTTTAAATATCTGAGTTTTTATAGGAGATATTAAGTCTGTTAATATACAAATATCAAATAATAACTTCTAAGGATGCTCGGTATCTAAATATTCGCAGAGTGTGTCGTACGAATATGGACATGTGTGCCATTGCATATTTTTTTTTTAAATTTATAGACTAGCGCTTGGCTGCAATTAAACTTGCTGGCAAGTTGATGCACCCTAAGGTGGAGCGCGTTTGCTTAGAAGAAGCTCCTATTCTATTCACTCTTGATTTGAAGACACCAATAGCCAATAGCCACTAAGGAGGTGCAAAAGCCAGAAGGCATTCTATATTCAACCGGTTCGAAGTAGAAATGAGGAAACAAATCGCTTTGTACGCGTCCGTGGAAATTCGACTATGCGTTCTGTTCGCTTTTCCTACACGTCGAGCCAGTTGCTGTGATTTTATTTTGTACAGAAAACTTACAGCTACAACAGAGATGGATAGATAAATAAAGATTAATTGTATAACGCCAATTACAAGTTTTCACAGATTATTATTGCGCTGGTTGTTCCTCCTCAGTTGGTTATTAGCTGGCTTTATCGTATAGTTGTTTTTTCAAATGCACAATTTAAAAACTTTTTTCTGTCATAGAAACGAATTTTTATCTTTTTCTTATCACCACTGCAGAGGACGAAGACTGCAGCCTCAAGACAAAGATGGGGCTCTTGTAAATATAAGTATGATTTCCTTGCCTACTATGCGCTACCAGAAAAATTTACTACGCACCAATTTGGATTTCGTTGGTTAGTACAATTTCATTCAAAATACAGCAGTACGGTTTAAAAGTTGTGTTACTATTGTATTTGTATAGATACTATAGATTCTACAGGAGTCGAGCCTACTAAAAGCTAGGTACCCACATATTCTGTGGTACCGCCTACTTACATCCTACCTACCTACTCATTTAAACTTAGGTCGCAGTTCATAATGTATTCCGCAATTCATATTTTATAGTTCATAGGTCGAAAGCTGGTCGACACATTTTGCACTTAAAAGGGCATGTGAAAATTTCTCATGTGTCACGAGTAAAATAAATATTATCAAAAAGCGTAGGTGTGCAAATGTGCAAATTCCTGCAATTTTGTAGTAGGAAGGTACTTGTCTTGTTTGTTTGAAATAGTACCTACCACTGCTAAGGATGTATCTATATAACGATGGTACAGTGTTAATAGTAGGTAGTAAATGGTATTGACAATCCATCCAAGTTCTTTCTCTTTACGTTTCTGCTCCATGTTACCGAAAGTAGGAACCTTTCTTAAAGTAGAAACATTCAGTAACAGTAACAGTTTTCAGTATTAGTCCGCCCCATTTTTATATCTGGGCAATAATCCTAAACAGGAGTTTAGGATATTGCCCAGATAATTTCAAAAACTCTACGGAAGGCAGACGGAACTTAGAATGAGACTTACCTACATAATAAATAATAATATATTGTGCTAAATGATTTAAAAAAATTGATATAACATCAATGTACAGATCGAGTCACAGGGCCTATATAGGTACATGAAATTTTGCACATCCATACAAGACAAGATGTTCAAGTCAAGGCGAGTTAGCTAGTTAAATGTTTATAAGTGTAAGCGAGGTTTCCTAGGCACATCCGCAATGCAGTTTTCACTAGTTTGGAAAATAGCGAGAGAGAACTTTTAAAACTTTAAACCATTTTCAAAAGCTTATTAATATTGTGCGGCATAAAGCATTGTATAAAATACTAGACGTCACCCGCGACTTCGTCCGCGTACAATTTCTGAGTTCCTATGAGATTATGAAATTTTCTTACTGCAAAATGCCTATCTACAGAGGCTTTATACAGTTTATGTGCAGGTTTATTAGGAACGTAAATCTAATAACCTAAATGATGATTCTCATGTCTATACTTCAAAATCATAGAACTTTAATGTAATCTACCAACACCAATTGAAGCCCTTTTGGGGTGGATTTTCGTAATATTACTACAGGTTTTTAATATTTAAAACGAAGAAGATAGATAAAGGTGAATTGACAATCGTTGTTTTTTGTTACAGTAAGCGTAGGCGGCATGGTTGGACTTTTCTTCAGTGCGTCGATACTAAGTTGTGCTGAAATATTTTATCTCATATTTAGATCTCCTAATAAATAAATAATATACAGTATACACACATGGATTTTTATTTTTATTAAATAAATGTTTTTTTAAAATTGTATCACAAGTTAGCCCTTGACTTCAATCTCACCTCGTGATGAAGTGATAAACATCACTTTCCAAGTGAGATTTCATCGCTGATGATGCAATCTATGAGACGGTAGCGGGCTAACCTGAGGGACTATACCTACACCCATACCCCTAATCGGTTTCTACACGGCAGCGTGCCGGAACGGTAAATCACTTGGCGATACGTCTTGTTTTCAAATGTTAAAATGAACGTGAGTCTGTTTGTCCGTTATGCGTAGACATCCGTGCAGTAATTACCTTCCTAAATAAAAGTGTGATCCTAGATTTTCAAAGGCTTAAGGAATATTGGATTCTGGGGATTCTATGCGGTGATGCAGTAAACAGAGCAGAGCTGAAAACAGTGGGTGCACGGGTAAACAGGAATTCCTCTTGGACCCACTGGTGGGAGACGAGGGTGGGTGCCGGTGCGACACGCTCGGCTGTCAAAGTTCAAATAGTATAGTAAGTATACTAAGTAGGTAAAATAAATAAGTTGGTATAGTTTTTTTTATGCTACTACAAAGCCCTTGACTGCAATCTCACCTGATGGCAAGTTATGTGCAGTCTAAGATGGTAGCGGGCTAACCTGTTAGGAGTATGGCAGTTATAGATATTTAACCATACTCCTAGTCGGTTTCTACACGGCATCGTATCGGAACGCTGAATCGCTTGGCAGTACGCCTTTTGCTGGTAGGGTGGTAACTAGCCACGGCCGAAGCCTCCCACCAGACCAGACCAGAGAAAATTCAGAAATTATAAATTCCCAAATAGACCCTGCCGGGCATCGAACCCCAACTCCCACGTTTTTTTAAGACAGCAGCGCTCAACACTACGGCAGAGACTAGGGAGGTCGTCAAAAGATTTAGATAGATAGATATGTGCGATTGTTATAGTAACGGAATTTGTTTCATCAATTTCCCCAGCTGGTTGCTTTCACAGATATCAGCGTACATATTTCGAAACTATTAATGAAACGGAATACGTTATTTTTAATATTGTTTAGTTAAACAAACATGGGTAATACGGAGAGCAATGTTACTAGTGGTGTAAAAAAGCAGGCGGGTACATCGTCACAGAAGCTCTATAGATTTATTGATCTCAAAGGTAAGAAATATCTGAATTCTTTAAGTATTTCATGTATTTGATACAAAAAGCTGTACCTACTCCCATTATAAAGGATCCGTAGTTTAATAAAAATGATAATGTAATGGCAGACGTATGCTTTCTATTCGGGTAATCAAGGCCGGGGTCCGATTTCCAAGCGACCTTCAACTTTTCGGAGTTAGGTGCTTTAAGAAATTAAATATCACTGCTTTATCGTGAAGGCAAACATCGTGAGAAAACCTGCCCCAAAGTTCTTCATAATGTTCTTAAAGGTGTGTGAAGTCTGCCAATATGCGCATTTGACCAGCGTGGTGGACCAAGGCCAAACCCTTCTAATTCTAAGAAGAGACTAGCGCTCAGTATCTAGTTAGCCGGCAATGAACCGAACTAGAAAATGTTATTTAGATCACAAAGAAAATGGAAATTCCTTGCACAGACAATGTAAAGCCAAAGTTTTCTGAGTAGGTCTACCTATACTAATATTATAAATGCGAATGTTTGGATGGATGGATGGATTGATAGATACATAGATAGATAGATAAATACTTTATATTGCACACAAGAAAGAATAATACAAAGTTAACTATAATTAGGTAAACTAGGTATGCAAAGGCGGCCTTATTGCTAACTGAGCAATCTCTACCAGGCAACCTTTCGTGAGAGGATAGAACAAGATGTGTAGGGTAGTGGGATTGATGTATGGATGTATGGATGTTTGTTACTCAATCACGCCCGATCTGGATAAAATTTGGCATAGAGATAGATTATAGTCTGGAATAACACATAGGCTACTTTTTATCCCGGAAAAACAAGAACCCGCGGGAACCAGAAAACCTCAATCAACGCCCCACGAAGTCGCGGGCATCAGCTAGTTTTCTGGATCCAGGTGGTGGTCTCCTCGTGGATATGATGAAACGCGCAGTGCAAAACAAGCAGTATGCCGAGATAGACCATGCTATCAAAACAAAGGTGGAGCCCTTTCTCTACAACCGAGGCAGGGGCCGGTATATACCGATATCTCATTTGGTATTGCTGAGGAATAAGGAGCGACCGCGGCATAAGCTGGTAAGATGAAACCAAATCTGGAAAGCTGAATTTTTAATTTAATTGATGAATGATATTGCAGCCTAAGGTGAAGCCCACATACCTAAAAGTGTCTATTCACTCTTGATTTAACTCAACATTGATATATCCTCAATAGATTAAATGACTTGGTAAATCATATCATACTATACTATAATATTATAAATGCGAAAGTGTGTTTGTTTGTTGGTTTGTCCTTCAAACACGCTGCGACGGGGCAATGGATTAACGTGATTTTTTGCATGAGTATAGTTGAGGACCTGGAGAGTGACATAGGCTACTTTTTATCCTGGAAAATTAAGGAGTTCCCACGGGAATAAAAAAATAACTTAAACCACGCGGACAAAGTCGCGGGCATTAGCTAGCTATATGATGGATGAATTGATGGAAAGAATTCATCGCGAATAGATTTTGGGAAACTACGTATAAACTTTGTTACATACAATACTCCATGTTCTAACTCCTAAACAGCATGGCTCACGCTCCAAAAGTATCTACTGCCTACACAGGTAGGCCCCAGAGCAGGTTCTTATTTATTTTTTAAGGTTATCATTTGTAAACCACCAGGAGGCATTGTAGTTTTTCGTGGGTTTTAAAATTATGCATCTTTTTTTGTTAGACGTTAAATTATTATACTTATAAATCATCTTCTCGTTTACACAATTTGCATCAGCTATCGTAATTAATCACATATTTAATAGACTTCTAGCCATATCTGAATTCATTTACGATTCCCAATTATTTATCAGTTGCCTCCATTACGAGGCATGGAGAATCCAGACGAAGAGTTTGATGTAGAAAAGGATTGGCCCGCGGTCACTCAAGAAGAATACGACGCTAACCCTTCCGCATATAGAGAGCTTTGCTGGGATCTAAAGGTAAAAATTCATCAATCTTCCTTCATGTAGGCCGAAATGGCGCTCAGACTACACAAGACTCTACCACCAGTTCGGAAAATGGATTCTTTTGCAGAAGAGTCGAAGAGAAACTCAACTGATACTCTTTTCAAATCGCCACCTGTTTAAGTTTTTAAAACATAATCAATGTAACGACTAAGTATAATTACAATATCAAGTTGACAGCTGAATGTCTCATCATCATCATCAGCGCTACAGCCCTATATGGGCCCGGGCCTACTCCAGAAGATTTATCCGCCTATCGTTCGCACTCGTTCTCCAGCTAGTTTGAATCTTGGCTAACCCCATCCAACCATTGAAGTTTTGATCGACCGATTCTTCTACGCCCACCTGGATTCGACGACATTAGTTTCTTTGGCAGCCGCTGTTCGTCCATTCGTTGCACGTGTCCAGCCCATTGTAATCTTGCGATTTTAATGTGCTGACCAACGTTTGGCATGAGCTGTAATCATTAATTATTTGATTTGACAAACTTTTAAAAATATCTTTATCCATTACCTTGACGATTATATTATATTATCTAAATTATTTTATCAGATCTGAAAATGCTACAAATAGTAAAGTAAAGTTCACACACTTGGTAATGAAGCACGACTGCATCAGCTTGATGCTTACGCGTACTTGCTAGTTTAAAGATTTATAGCTACGAGTATGAACGCCTAGCTAGGGTACACTTTCGACAGTTCATTTTTTTAGAAGCTGCGTTGAACGCGTCATCTTCTCACGTCCGTTACGTCGATTTGTAGGTTGTTGGCCTTGAGGATGATTTTAGAAAATTTATTTTAGGAGCGAGGGGCAGTAGGGGAAACGATCCTTCATCTATGTCTGCTGAATGCAACGTCGCTTTTGGCAGATTTGGCAAAGCGACTTCTGCGATTTTATCCCAAACTTATCAACGATATCTATATGAGCGACGAATATTACGGTAAATACTACAATACATTTTTGATATCCTTATTATCAATCTAGTTTTGTAAGTCTATATATAGCCTGGTTGATAATGAAGACGATTTTGTACAAGTTCCCAATAATTATTATTAAATGTAGAAAGGAGTCTCTACCTTTTTGAAACCATGTCTTTGGACCCGTCTTCTTCAGACCATCATGGTGGGCTAAATTGAGGGAAAGAGGACCGTCGGTAGAAGAAGAAAGTCCTGGCTTAAAAACATACTGGAGTGGGCCGGGATAGCCAACATAGCACAACTTTTCAGTTTGACGAAGGATAGGAAATCACGAGATAACGGCCAACCTCCAAGTGGAGATTGACTGAGATTCATACACACGAGATCGAGAAGAAAAAGAAACCCTCTGAGAAGGCTTCGCACGAAGCAGGACGACAAGCTGACATTCTCAAAAGCTCACGACCGCGTTACGATGGTAGTGAGGCAATTTTAGCAATAATGCATAAACTTATTAGGTTCATCAGTTGCACTTATTCTCATTCATTATTTTTGATCGCAGCTTTTGCAACAAAAGTTGGCATTATGTCGACACGGTTCCGTTGCGTGCAGTTGCGTGATTTCACCTTTGGCTATGACAAACTAACAAACCTACTTCTGTAAAGGGTAGAGGACATTTATAATAGAAGACGTCGATAAATAAACAATGTTACTGAATTTTATAAATTACATTTTCTCTGTTTTAGCTTATATAAAAGGTTATGAATGTCAACGGTCAGCTGTGTGTTTAGACCTATTAATTACAATCAAGATACAATCCATACTAAAATAATAAATGCGAAAGTGTTTTTGTCGGTTTGCTCAGTTTTCTCGCTTCTACTATTCCGCCGATTTCGACGATACAGAGTTCCATCGAGGTGAAGGACATGGCTACTTGTTATTTCGGAAAATCAAGGAGTTCCCATAGGATTTTCAAAAAAACTCCACCAACAGGCCCCGTGTATGAAGTCGTCGCCATGATACCGTTAATAATATTGATAATAAAAAATTTATTAGGTGATGCTCCAGTTGGTTAGTGTTCCGTACACCGAGTTTTTCTCTTCAATTGAGTCCTCAGTCTATAAAATAATATTATGAAGTCATTGGAGTCTTAGAATGTGGGTGTCTTGATAGCCACTGCGTACCTCCGGCGCTCGTTTAGACATAGTTAATCATAAGATCATAGGAATAAGGACGTAATTAAGCTAAGCGCGTAAACGCAGGGGTGTAATTAAATGTGTAAGCTAGACTTAAGTCCTTTTTTGGTCGACCAAAATATGATATGTACCCCTAGGCTAAGAGAATAGTTCCGATTTGGTGAACAATGGCGTGACGTTTTATTTAAATCTTGAATATTATACTTACTTATTTACCCCTTCTATGATAGTCAGGACTCAGAGGATAAGCCATATTATGTGATATGGGTTTATGTTCTCATGATGGCATCTTCTTGGTAACGTTTACATAAGATTTTTTTAACCAAATTGCTCAAAGATTAGAATTTTCTAAACGGCACATTATGTCTGGAAACCGGTACTTACTTATGGGGTTGCCTAACTCCAATACTTTCAATTTTCACTTCGACCTAGAACGTATCAGCAAAAGTGTATTGTTTATATAATATTAAAATAAACTGAACATATTGTGATTAATAACAGCAGATCGGTAGATAGGCTCTAAGCATATCGGCTACTCTATCAGATTAATAGTTCCTCTTATACCCATTTGCCAAAGTGCCGGTACGTTAACATGGACTGGCATTGATTTATTATTAACCTATACGTGATGAGCGTGGTGTTTTAATTTAATAGTCTTTCAGAGATATTACATTGTACCGTACATATCAGCATAGAATATTTCAGGATATCAGTGTTCAGGTAGTACATACTCTGTGCTGTTATGGACTTCAATTTTATTCATAATAGGGATAATGACAATTCAATCAAATCAGCAACTCTTATCAAACTTAGAAACGCGCTTCCAGTATGAAAGTTTGTATGAAATACATAGTTGTGAAGTAATCAAATTTTAACGCAGTTTTTTCTTTAATCAATAGTTTAAAATGGCAAACTTAAAACTAACCGAGGATGTTAATTTTAGGTCTTTCGGAAGACCCTCCCTAAGATATTAATAAATAGTAAGAAAAAAAAAATTTGACATAGGCATCATCCGTATTTATAAAGAAACTATTATGCCTATTGCGCATTATAAGAATATTTCTTGTGGCTTATAAGAAATTCAGTCGCAATGGTTGTTGTATGAGTCCATACATATTACAAGATATTTTTTCTTATGTCGGATCAGACACGCGCATACAAAATGTAAGATATAACCTATAAGACCCAAGAAATTATTTTCTTATAATGCGCAATACGCCTAAGGATCAACATTAGAGGTTCTTAGCTGTAAGCTTCAGATGATCGAATTATTCATAGGGGAGAGTGTATTGCACATGACAATAGTAAACGAAGACCCGACGATGGTGAAGTTCCTACTTGACGCTGGGGCAGACTATCACGAGAGATGTTTCGGCAACTTCATGTGCCCTGAGGATCAGAAGGCTTCTAGGACGGATTCGTTCGACCATGAATGGGTCAATGTACAGCCGGATACTAATTATAACGGGTAAGTGGAATCATTTAAATTATTTTAATTTTCTTGCGACCCAAGAAAGAAGTATCCACAGATTTAAAAGTGAATTTTACAGTTCAGAAATTCAACTAGAAACATTATTATAACCAATGTTAACTAAAAAACCGAGAAGACAGGAAATTCGCTTGCAAGTTTAGGCTTTGGATGAATTAATCCATTCAAGACTAAGGCGGTTTATAAATCAGAGATGATGAAGATTTGAGGATTTCATAGTTCTACCAAATATTGAGAAGATAGTTAAATGTAGATTTAGGTACGTATTAAGAAGGAAAGACGAAGAAGTTAATATAAGTATATTAAGGAGAAAATGGTGAATAATATGAGAAAACATTAGCACGAAATACTAAGTATATTTGTATAAGATTCTCACTAAAAGCGTTCTAGCGAGGATGCGTGAAAGCATGGAAGAGAATACTGAAAGACGAAACACAGTTAAAGCATACTAAAGGTACTTACTCAGGATGATGTCACTCTTTTTTGTGGCTCGGTAATGTATTCACTACCACTGTCGGAAAAAATATATATTATTCACAAAAAAAAAAAAAACTTTTAGTTACAAAATTAGCCGTGTAACTCTATTTTCCCTCAAACGATAAGCCCTTAAAAGGCGAGCATACGCTTTAACATAAAGGTGAAAAATTACGTATATTAACGCTGTGATATTAACTTTTCCCAGAGAATGAAGTTAATTTGCAAAAGCTTTCGAGTTTGTAGGTAATGTTAAGCTTTAAAAAACACTTCCCCAGGTCTCGTCTGAAAACTTTTTTAATTGACTGAATTCGTACTTTACTCTAAAAAATATTTTACACTGAAAATTAATGGTTTTTAACTTTAAAGCATGCGTTCGTAAATTCAACTAAGAATGATCGCAATTATAAGTTACATAAATCTCGTCGATCTCTGTCGTCGTCATCTACCGATGGACAACCGACTGCTGGACAAAGGTAGGACTTTTGAGCTCTTGTAGAAGCTTCCACACGCCGCATATATTTAAATCTACCTAATTCAAGTGCTAAAGGGCAAAGTTTGTCATCTCCTGTTTCTCTCTCTGCGTCATATTCCTCATGACTGAGGGTCGTGACCCCTTTTCATTAATAAAATAATGGTAGGAGTTTTCTTGGAATAATAATACTTCCGCACACGACTCTCTTAGTCGTATTAATAGTGATATAATATTATTTTCACACCACATGCTCGACAATGCCGAATTATATGTCATGTAAACCTTACCGAAAGCAAGACATTATATCTCTTGGCTTTAGCCGGGTTATAATGTTGTATTGAATTTCATTATAACCCGCTGGTCAATAATGTGATTTTCACTTATAATTCTTATTGCTATGGCCATAAAGTCTAATTTCGCTAAACAGAATGTGTTCTCAGCGGGCGCGGCCAACTCGATTTTCTAAAACCGAAGCCGTGGCCTACTAGATTCGCACTGAGACGAACTTCATTTGTTTGTCAAATCGAGTAGGCCACGCCAGCTGAAAGAAGTGGCTATATAGGCCGTGGCCCACTAGATTCGCACTGAGAAGAACTTCGTTTGTTTGTCAAATCGAGTAGGCCACGCCAGCTGGAAGAAGTTGCTATAGCCGTAGCTAGTAGTACCTTCAGAAGATTCTATCACAACTTAAATAAACTCTAGCTCAACCTCGATAAACGTACCAAATAAAAATATAACGTTATCTTTCCATAATTGGACTAATGTCTCCAATATCAATTTGCACTTTTAATTTGCTGTAATAAACACTATCTACTAAGCCTGGTTTTTTATTGTCTCGCATAAAGTGAGAAAAGTAGAGTATACACCACCGGGATAAAACTGTTTTTTTCTTGGGCGCTTGAATCCCTCACTCCACTCAGGACTCAATCTTAATTCCCTCGCTTTGCTCGGGAATTAACTTATAACACCCTCGCTGCGCTCGGGAGTTAAATTTGGAGTCCTTCGTTACGTTCAGGATTCAATGTAGCGCCCGTGACATAAAACAGTGCTTTATCCCCTTGGTGTATAATCTACTATGAAACTCTTGGTTTTTGTAACGATTATTATCAGATGTTAGTGATAATAACCGGGACCGACGGCTTAACGTGCTCTCCGAGGCACGGAGGAAACGAAAAGGCCAAATTTAAACCTCCAAATTCGGTCACCCATCCCATTACCGACTTTGGTCAACGTTGCTTAACATTCGCAAACGTCTAGTATACTTTCTCACAACTAGGCCACTCGTCCCTCAATCCTGTTTAGTTTACTCATAATTTAGTAACACAGGGGTTGTTTTCTCCAGGTACGTGTATTGGGGAGAGTACCCATTAAGTTTTGCTGCGTGCCTTGGCCAGGAGGAATGTTATAGGCTGATCTTAGCGAGAGGAGCTGATCCGAACAAGCAGGACACTAATGGCAATACTGTTCTGCATATGCTGATCATTTATGACAAAATGGTAATCTTTTTTTTGTGTATCCATGATTTTTTATTTACCAAAATTAAAACTTTATTTACAACTCTCATCAATTATTGATATTAAATATCCTACTAGAAAAAATCTATATTTATTTGCAAAAAATGTGAATTAATTATGACTTTGGTTTCTCGTGGGACTGCTGTATGTATAGTGTCGCTGTAATCCATCTCAAAGTGTAAACTATCCTGTTAAATTTTATCGAAGTCTTTATAGAGAAAATGTAACATTCACATTAATACACATAATTATAATATAATGTGATTTTTTATATGCCTTTTGAATTTTAGTGACGTTGTTTGCTTTTCTTTAAACTAAATAAACTTATCCTAAATTCATATTTTAAAAGAAAACCTAAATAATTTATATTTTTATAGAATTAATTTGCTATAATCCGATCCGAACAAAATATTAATAACCAAAAGTTTTTGATATAAAAACTCTTGAACCAAAGTCACTCCAATTCTGTATCAATTTACAGAGCACTTTCGACATGGCTTACGAAGTCGGAGCATCGCTAAACATAAAAAACGTCCTCAACTTGACACCTCTCACCCTCGCTGCTAAGCTGGCACGCGTCGAGCTTTTCTTCCATATCCTCAATATTGAAAGGGAGATATATTGGCAAATTGGCGCCACCACCTGCGCGGCGTATCCTCTGGGGCAAGTTGATACCATCGATACAGAAACTGGGAGGATAAGTAAGGATTCGGCATTGAATTTGGTAGTTTTTGGTGTAAGTATTTTATGTTTAATCATAGAGTATTATAATGTCTACATTATATTTTTAATGTTCATGTTTCTATCCTAATTTATTTTTGATAGTTATTATACATCTTAATGAACGATGATGTGAATGTGTAGTTTGATAGTAAATGAATGATGATGGTAAATACTTACCCTCTGTAGAATCTGCGGTAGTAGTCTCTACCTACTCTCTATTTAAACAGGTAGCCTTCTAGTTTTAAAAAGAATTGAAAGCTTAATTGGAAGTCAATTAAAATGATCTTGGTAGAAATTAATTATATTAAATCAGGTTGTTTCCTTTCATTTCGGTACATCATTTTGTATCATGAAGAATGACTTCGAAAATTCAAAAATAACTCTTTAACTTCAACGTTCTAATTTTAAATTTAAAGTTTTTGAAAAGAAAATATCTTACAGTTTAGAAATGGGTTGCTTATTTTGTGTTTTTTCTCAGGAAAAAGACGAACATTTAGAACTATTGGAAGGGATGCTAATAGATCTTCTAAAGACAAAATGGAACACATTTGTAAAGTTTCGTTTCTACCGCCAATTTATTCTATTTTCTTGCTACTTCCTGATTTCCCTCGTGTGTTTCACACTACGCCCCGGGCCACCTGATCGGCCGGTTAATGGTACGGTAGTCAACAGTACCATGGGGCCTTTGACCAATGATACTGAATTGGCGTCTGAAGTTGGTAAGTCTTGCTGATGTTTTCATGCTTGCTACTAAGTTTCTTTTCCATTTCTGGCAATGGAAACTGGCTGGCGTGAAATTTTGTTTATAGTAGGCTTAATAAAAAAATCCAAGACAATATATAATATTTAAAAAAAAAAAAAAATTCAAGTAGGTGGTACATATCGTCTGTGTGAGACGGTTCCGAAATCTTGAGGTAGCATTGCAGGGAGAGGTTAGCGTTGAGCTATCTCACCAATTGTCCACGTTAAATGGTTGTAGGCCTATAGTATACATTTTTGAATTTACAGTAAACAATTGCACTATACCAAAAACTGGCGTAGAATTCGACCCAGGCGACGTTGAAGTGTTTAACAGTACAAAGCCAGGAGGCATTCAATGTGGCAGCTTTAAAAGTCATCCGAAGGAGAAAGAAAAACGTAAGCAAGTCATATCTAAATAACCTTTTAGACTATAGCATGATTTACACGAAAAAAGCGAAAGTTGATATAATCGGAAGAAAAGAACTGATTAATTCTCAATTTCATAATCAATAATTGTAGAAAAGTAAAATGTATTCATGACGTTATCTCTGCTGAAACAAATTACACTTAATATTATAAATGCGAAAGTGTGTTTGTTTGTTGGTTTGTCCTTCAATCACGTCACAACAGAGCAACGGATCGACGTGATTGGAGACGAAGACCTGGAGAGTGGCATTGGCTCCTTTTTATCCCGGAAAATTAAGTTCTTGTGGGAATTAAAAAAACTCATATCACGCGGATGAAGTCGCGGGCATCAACTATTAAATAATATTTTTACAGCTAAAACGTCCAGGGAAAATGACATGGAGCGCTGGTGGGAAGATTTAACTGAAGATTGTAGATTGATGAACTTTGAAACATGGCAAGCTAAGGTTAGATGAAAAAATCTATTAACACTTGTAACCTTTGTCTATTAACAATTCTGAAAAAAAAATGTTGAAAAGCAAAAATTGAACCTAGCTTTTTTTTAATGCAAGATAGGTTTGCGCTTAGCGACAATCACGCTTAATACAAAGCAATGACGAGGTCTAGGTTGGAGCGCGCCCGTCTAGAAGATGCTTCATGCCTATTCACTCTTGTCTTGAAGGTACTTAAGTTATACGTGGCAGGGAATACATGCGCTGGAAGGGCATTCCACATCCTGGCGGTTCGAATCAGAAACGTAGAAAAGAACCGTTTTGTTCGAGCTGACTGCCTGGTGGAGCTTGTCTATAAAGTGCCTTTTCACTCTTACATTGATATTGTCTTAAGCTGATATGCGTGGTAGGAATCAAGTACGCTAGCAAAGTTTTCCATTTCGTAGTGCCTTGTTTCAGAAACGTTGATCTGACGAGGACAATTACTGTCAGAGTCAATGTCCAGCAGCCTGATTCTGTAACTCAGTGGCTATCAAAGAGTGAAAGCCACTGACATATATTCTTTATCCATTGAAGGTTTACTATGAAATAAAAATTAAGTTTTCATAGCAAACCTTCAATGGATAAAGAATATATGTCAGTGGCTTTGAGTTACAGAATCAGGCTGCTGGTCTGTTGGCTGTTTGTAGACTGAAGTATTTCATACGCACGTATACACGTTTCGTATATACCTAATGATCGCAAAATAGACTACTTTTTTGCCATCTGAACACGAGACAAGGCTGTGTAATGTACAAAAAAAACAGAACGCGTCGGGGCCGTGGCCGTAACCTGCGTAGGGTAGGTACACACGTATTTGTTGCAGCATCAGACCGCACTATATTAGGTTTCGCTATCACTCCTGCTGTATATTATTAAAACGTCTTAATTTTAGGTGCGAATAAGTGCAGAGCTCATGCTATGGGTCGGCGCTTTGGCATATATCGGGGCAGCGTTACGCGAAGCAAGATTCCTGGGACTGAAAATGTTTTTTGAGAATTTAAGCACCGTTCCATCTAGGTAAGTCGGAAACAGAAGCTTTCGATTAAAGCTTCGTTCACGGTTAATTTTCATGGTAGACGTTCGAAGGGCGTATTTTAAAATCCTGCATACAGGTAATTTAATGTTTTTATGTGTCCATTAAACATAGTATATATGCCTAAAGTATCCTGTATGGGCGGCGTAAATGTTATCAAAATTCAAAAGAGGCAGTTAGCGTTTGCGTTTATATGTACGTCATTACTTTCAAATGGTCCATTTAGCTGAGTTGTTTTCCCAAACGATTGCTCCTCTGATGTTGTCCTGAAGTTCCATATTATTGCGGCAACCACTCGTGTGGCCAATATATGGCTGTATGCCAGAGCGTAAAATCCCAAAAAATGGTAACTGGATGAATTTCACATTTTCGTTTCCTCCGTGCATCGAAGTGCAATCATTAAGGCCGTCGCGTTGGTCAGTGTTATTATCACTCACAACTGATAATGAAATAACACTGTGGTCTCGTAGTTGAGTCACAGAAATAATAGTACGTTGGTTGAATCGTATGCCAATAGATCTGGCAGTTCTGGAACCTCGTTACTATCCCAAGAACATCTCACCCAATGTGATGGTAATACCAAAGGTGCTATTAAGTATTTTGTGGTAATACTAATCAGAAACAGACGATATACCTTACATACTACCTGCTTAACTTTCAGAGTGATGTTCTTATTCTCTTGCTTGCTGATGGTGGCGTTGCCGACACTTCGTCTCTGGTGCGCCGATGAAGAGGAAGATCATCTTGCTGTTATTATTATGCTTACGACTGCGCCATATTTTTTGTTCTTTTGCCGGTAAGATTGTATCATTAAATTATATAGGTTCTTTAAATATATTAAAACGGTCTATACAGCATAAACCGTATTAAAATATTTTGTTTGAGGACCAACCAAACAAGTTACATTAGTATTACAGAATGGTCTATTTTGTTTATTAATCTTAAAAAATGTTTTCTACATCTGTATAGCTCTATTATAAGCGAGAAATCAAATCTTCCCTCGTTGCTTACCTATTATGCTTTTATATAGTCACTAGCTGATGCCCGCGACTTTGTCCGCGTGGATTGAGGTTTTTTTAGTGAGGTTCCTTAATTTTCCGGAATAAAAAGTAGCCCATGTGCTATTGGACTATAATCTATCTTTGTGCCAAATTTCATGCAGATCCGTTCAGCCGTTCTGTAATTGAGTAAAAAATATCCATCCATCCATCCATACATCAATACATCCATCCAAACTTTCGCATTTATAATATTAGTATAGATTGCTAGATTGACCTAATACAATTGGTGGATGTGAAGGTGCTACATACTCTAGTCCAGAAGAGAATAAGATTCAATTTATAATCTACAACCCAGTACAGATGAAATAATAGTTACTTCTATAGATAATAATAAGTAATGAATTTTAGATTTCTTGTCCTGAATTTTTACATTGAAGTGTTCTTAATTTTCTTTGTACCTGTTAATTTTAAATAACATTGTGTTAAATTGAGCTACGTCGATCTAAAATACCTTAATGGATTGTGCCGTTTCAGTAATTTCATCAAAGGGAACGTAGGTACCTAATAAACTTGAAATACCTGGCTTTATTACGATTGCAAACTTCGTTCAAAGCAATAAGCCTACAGTGAGAGGGAGCTTTGAAATAATTGTATATTTTGAGCGCACGTTTTCAATATAACATAACAAACTTTCAACCCCCATTTCACCCCCTTAGGGGTCAATTTTCTCAAAACTGTTTCTTAGCTGATGTCTACACCATAGAAGGAACCTACCTTCCTAATTTCAAGCCTGTATGCTTTATATTAGTTCCTGAAATATCGTGATTAATCAGTCAGTCAGTCAGTGAATGAGTGCTATTTCGCTTTTATCTAGATAGACGTTCCCAAAAGTTGATTCCCCTGGCCTTCGCATAGCGTTATTTTCTTCTAAACTAAGAAGCAAGTCCGTCAATAATGCTGGTTTATTGAATAATATAATTATATACCTACTTATAATATAGTTAAGAAAAACATAGTACCATGGTAAAAAAATAAAAATAAAAAGTGTGTGTGTGCAATTCACACACGTCAGAAGTGAAATTTCAGAAAAACAGCCTACGAGAGAATGACCTAAATATAACTTGTATTTTATCCCATTCTCTCGCATTCTCTCTCTCATTCTCTCTTCCCTACTTATGAATTTGTTTGTCTCTTTTTGGTATGAGCTTTTTCGTTTCGATTCATCGAACTTTCAAATCACAACGATTCTACAGAAGTTACACTCCATTAAACTCATATATCTGTTCCAGAGGCTTTAAAACTGTGGGGCCATTCGTTGTGATGATTTACAGAATGGTGATGGGTGATCTACTCCGGTTTGTTTGTATTTATCTCGTATTCGTAATGGGATTTTCCCAAGGTAGGTTTAACAAAATCCGTCATTACTTACCTATAATAATCTAGATGATGCCCGCGACTTCATCCGCGTGGATTAAGTTTTTGATTCCCGGGGGAACTCCTTAATTTTTGGGCTTAGGTATGTCCTTCCCCGGGATGTAACCTACTCCTATAAAAAATTCAATTGAAAAGATGGACCGTTAAAGCGTAGCAGACAGACAGATGTCTTGTTTAGGCAGTGTGGTGGTGGTCAAAGTTTTCGGTTAGAAATCAATTATTGTAATAGAGTAGTTACCTGTGGTAGTATTATCGTTCAACCTTTAATAAAACTTTTGTTTTAACCCCCGACGCAAAAAGAAGGGTGATATTTACTTGTTCCGGTAGAAGAAAATAACAAAACTTTGAGCAAAGCAATTACAATACCATGCAATTTACTTTTGTTTCGGAAAATCCGTCGTTCGTAATTGATTTGTATATTGCTAAAATATAAAAGGGGCTAATTATAATATGGAAGTAGTATCACGAAAATATTTATGTTTAGACATAGGGATCCGTATTCGGTAGTTTATAATAATAATTTATAATATTTTTTTTATCATTTCAGCATATTACGTAATATTTCTATCATTCGACAACCCAAATACACCAGAAGGCGTGGATGATTCGGTATCCAATCCCATGCCCTCACCTATGGAGAGCATAATGGCCATGTTCCTTATGTCACTGACGTCGTTTTCGGATTATTATGGAGCATTCGAGAGAACTGATCATGAAATTGCCGCTAAGGTTAAGTATACCTAATTATTAAACCCAGTTGGTTATGGTCTAAGCAAGGTTTATACTTATAGAAATGGCTTCTAACAATTGATTGAGTCAGTGCTTACATTTAGGTTTTATCATTCTATTAGTCAAAATCCCCCTTCCATCTTTATTGAGAGAACTTTCATTTCGATTTTTAAAGTAGTTTTTCTAGTTGATTAACTCCTTATGTGCCGAATTTTATTTTTTTGCGAGCAACGCAATGATGAGGTCTAGGTTGGAGCGCGCTCGCCTGTTCACTCTTGCCTTGAAGGTACAAGTAAGTTATCCCATACCTATTCTGTGGTTATACGTGACAGGGAATATATGCGCTGGAAGGGGATTCCACATTTTGTCGACCTCCGTGGCGCAGTGTGTAGCGCTGTTGTCTTAACGTGCGGAGGTCCCGGGATCAATTTGGGAATTTATAATTTCTGAATTTTCTTGGTCTGGCCTGGTGGGAGGCTTCGGCCGTGGCTAGTTACCACCCTACCGGCAAAGAAGTGCCGCCAAGCGATTTAGCGTTCCGGTACGATGCCGTGTAGAAACCGAATAGGGGTATGAGTTTAATATAACTGCCATGCATCTAACAGGTTAGCCCGCTACCATCTTAGACTGCATCATCACTTACCATCAGGTGAGATCGCAGTCAAGGGCTAACTTGTAGTGGTTAAAAAAAAACATCCTGGCGGTTCGAATAAGATCAGTTTTTCATTTTCAGCTATTGTTCGTGATATACATGATAATAGTAGCGATTCTCCTTGTGAACATGTTGATCGCTATGATGGGTAACACCTATCAGAAGATTGCAGAAACACGAAACGAGTGGCAGAGGCAGTGGGCTAGAATAGTGCTAGTGGTAGAGAGGGGTGTGCCGCCCGCTCAGAGGTTGAAGCAGTTGTTGGCTTATAGCCAACCGATGGCAAATGGGAAGAGGGCACTAGTGTTGAGAATTAATCAAAAGGTAAGTTTAAAATAAGCTACAGTAATGCATGATGAATTTATAGTAATTAGGTACGCAATAGATAAAAATATCAACGAATATCTACTATCAATAATGGGATACAATGAATATACTTAGATATTATTTTTAACTAAAAAAAAAACCGCCTTCAAAAACTAAAAAGCAAAAAATAATTGAATATATTTTTGCAGGCGGTTTTTTTAAAAATAATTTTGTTGTTTGCTTTTTAGTGCTGTAAATATATATAAAAAAAGAAAAAAGAAAAATAGGTTCTCGAAAGGTAGACAGACCTGTACCTAATAACTATCTGGGTTCGTGTCCTTATAAAATTTAAGTTCCTTTGATTTCCCCAGGATTCCATCATCAGACTTAATGACCATGGGACCACCTGGAAAGTATAACCTTTCAAAAAAAAAAGAATTTTCCATATCGGTCCAGGCGTCTTCGAGTAATCGGGGAACATCTGTCTTCGAAGATCTCGAGGAACATCTGTCTTCGAAGATCTTCATCAGATCTTCACCAAATTTATATGGGACCACCTTAGAAGTATACCCTTTTAAACAAAAAAAGAATTTTCAAAATCGGTCCAGGCGTCTTCGAGTAATCGGGGCACATACATAAAAAAAAAAAGATTCCGACGAATTGAGAACCTCCTCCTTTTTTTGAAGTCGGTTAAAAAGAGGCCTACAGTAGGTAAGGTACCTTAGCTAAGACAACGACTAGGAGATATTGGACAGTGAAATATTATAAATTTATATTTAGAATATGTTTATTGCATAATATACACATAAAATATAGTAATACAATTTTAAAACATACAAAGAAACGCGTAAAGGTAGTCTTATTGCTAAAGCGATCTCTTATAGAAAACCTTTAGTGGAAGGATTAATAAACCGGATATTGGATTGGATAAGTATGATATTTGATTATGAAATAATGGACTACAATAATTATTAACTCATTATTATCACATATTACTAAATATTACCTTACTGGTATTAAATATTAATGCATTCTGGAGAATTTATAATCAGCTTATAGCCAATGTTAAGACGTGATCTAAAGTAAAGGCAGTAAAGGTCA
Organism: Erebia aethiops; assembly: GCA_923060345.2. NCBI lineage: Eukaryota > Metazoa > Arthropoda > Insecta > Lepidoptera > Nymphalidae > Erebia > Erebia aethiops. The sequence continues at coordinate 24,330,539 of OV281084.1, read as the reverse complement.
CATTTGACGCAACGACCTGGCATTATGGGAAATGTGGTTTTGATATCAACGATAAAAAACAAGTTCTACATCCAAATGTGTCACGAATTCTCGTATAAACATAGTTATTCTATGGCTAAATACAATCAACGACCGATTGGCTAGCTAGGGGTATTCAGTTTAAGTTCATATACTTACTACATGTGGGCATAGTAGGCATAAGAGCGGGAATATTCTTGGGTAATGGCAATAACTGACCTTCTCACAATGTAACTTATCGAAATCCTGAAAATTCACACTATAACAGTTAAAGGTTCAAAATAAATAGGAACAATAAATAGGAACGATACAGTGACTCACCTGGCCTTCCAGATATTTTCGCGCTCTTCCAACACAATGCCCATCAATGCTCATCCATCTTGACCATGTCCCCACTACCACGACGCCATCTTGTTAAAATGCCCGCGTTCGATTGCCATTGGTCCAATCATGCATGTGTACCAACTCTCAATATAATAATAATGCATTACCAACATGAAATCAGTATTGCCATTCAATAAATAATAAATAAATGTTGCCAGTCGAAATACGATCACGACAAATGTATGTTTGACATTTCACATAGGAACTCTAAAATATGTGTTTACAGGATGAGGACAAGGAAGAAATGAAGGAAATCTTGGAAATGAAGCGGACTCACGAGCGTATAGTTGCTAAAAGGAAGCAGCGAGATGAGGAATTGAAGGGAATGAAGGGGAAATTGCCCCCACCGCCTGTTAGAGATTACCCTACTAAGAAAAATCCTAATGCTGTAAAGAAACCAAGCAAATTGATTATGTAGATCTTTAAAGATTGACTTCATTTATTAAAAGTTGTCAAGTTTAGTGACGAAATGTAACTTGTTTCTGTTATTTATTTGGAAGTTATTAATTAAGAAATATTGTCGATGCAATTGTTTGAAAATTTAACTCACTAAGAAATAGCGATGACATGCAGTTTTATGAATATACGTTTATCTTGAAATGAGTAGGTATATTAAAACACCTATATTAAAAGAAAAAAAAAGTTAAATCATATCGAATTCTACGTACTTAGTAAGTTTACACGTATAATTATCGCCGATCAATCAAAATCCTTCAAAATCACTCGGCAGCCCACACTTAAATTAAATTAAGCTAAACATGCTTAGATATATTGGAAACTCTTTTCGGGTTAAAGTAGGTAGCAAAATTATATAAAGCAAAAGCGGGTCTAACCCGTGACTTCGTCCGAATGCCTTTGGTGCTCCCGTAACCCAGCCTTAAGAGCGTTCATTCCTTGAGTCGCTTCGCAAGTTTAGGTATTTATCTCTGGTAAATCCTTTGTCTCGGATAATCCTTTGTTTAAGTGAGTGAACAGAAGGCGTCGGGTGCAAAGTAGTTTGACAAACCGTTTTGATCCTAATCCCATTTTCAAACGGGCTATTATTTTTTCAATATTTAAAAAAATGTTTTTAATTCACTTTAATTACGTTTCATATAAACTGTTTTAAGTGCGTTCATATAAAGAGTAGGTTGCATGATTGTTAGTATATATGTTTTAAGTATACCATCCATACTAGTATTATAAATGCGAAAGTTTGTATGTCTGTCTGCTACGCTTACAAGTACGATGTACTTTGTATCTCGGGAAAAGATATAGACTACTTTATAAATATCCCGGAAAATTAAGGTATTCCTACAGAACTTGAAAAAAATATCCACGCGGACGAAGTAGAATTTTTCTATTTTATTGTACTCATGTAAAGGCAAGATATAAAGAAAAATGCAAAATAATTCGTGTTTATTGTAAAATCACATCAAAACTAGGTTTTCCTCACACGTATAACATAAATTAACTTTGTTTACTTATTTTCGAGAGGTAAGAGTAGAGTTAATGTAATCAAATAGATTGTACATCATAATCATTCCACTTTATTGAACAAACCTTTTTGATTCCCTTGCCTTCGCTAATTGTTCACTACGTGAATATTTCTTTCTTTTTAGTTTGAAAATCGGAGTTTTTAGAGCCCATTTCTGAAAATAATAACTTATTTTCATTCATGAATCCTAAAGACAAAACAGTGCAATAAAACTGATAAGCACCTGCAGATGCACGTGTTTCACCAACGTAGGTTTTTGTTTATCATGATAACAATAGTGATCACTGGTCAATATTGATACAATAATAAAAGGAAGGTCCGGTTCGGAAAATATAATACGCAATCATCAAGTGCCGCTCTGTAAACGATAACCACTTGCAAAAGGTAATAAAATTGTAAACCTGCAGGTGTTGCGCTATAGTTGGGCCATTACAAACGTGCGAACTGAGTCATAAAACATGACGTCAAAGGAATGTGACGATGCTGCACAAGTCGATATCGATAAAGGGATGCCGCTCGGACGCAGGTAGCTATAAACGACGCGGTCGTTGATGACTAATGCAATAAGGTAAAATGTAGGTGTTTGTGAAAATTGTGTTAGTTATCATTAGACAATCGTAAGCGAACCATGGACGCATTATTCTCCAACTTAACTTTGTTAAAATTAAAGGGCGATATTAACGCCCAAACTCGTACGGTTATTTATAATGTGTTGACAGTGTTTAATGAATTGAAAAGTGACCCGGTAAAAATATCTTCTCTAAATTTAAATAACCCACGACATATTACGGCGCTTCTTTGTGGAGTTAGTACGAGAATTGTAGACAAAGTCAAGAAAGAAATACTTCAATCTGGCCATCCATGTACACCAAGAGAAACATATGTAAAACCAGAAACAGTTACAAATATCGATAATTTCGATGTTTGTTTGTTGCAACGCACCATTTGTTCATTTTACGACAGTGGTGAATACCCAACAGTGGCTAAAATATTAGCGAAAATAAAAGAACAAATGCCTGAATTTAAGTGCAGCAAGTCATCATTGAAAAAAATATTAAAGAAAATAGGTTACCAATTCAAAAAAAACATGGATGGCCGAAAATACCTAATGGAACGAATTGATATTGTCTGCGCTAGAATGGAGTTTTTAAGAAAACTTGATACATTAAAGAAGACAAACGATACCCGTCCGCGGTTTTATCTGGACGAGACCTGGGTCAATCAAAACCAGTGCAGAAAACGAATGTGGCTTGGAGAAAATGATCAAGGTGGCTTTAAAAATCAACCAGTGGGGAAGGGACAACGTTTGATTGTATGTCACGCCGGCTCCGCTAAGACAGGCTTCGTACCAGAAGCAAAATTAGTTTTCAGAGCTGTGAAATCCAAAGATGCCGATTACCACACTGAAATGGATGCGGAAACATATATTGCGTGGTTTATGGACTTTTTACTAGTTTTGGAGGAACCATCGATTATCATTTTAGATAATGCCAGTTACCATACCAAGCAATTAGAACCCATACCGACAATGTATTGGAAGAAAAGTAACATACAGGAATGGCTCCAACAGAAAAACATTCTGTTTTCGAATGCAGACATAAAAGAAGAATTAATAATTAAAGTAAAACAAAGCAACCCAAAAAAGATTTATGCCATTGACCAACTGGCAATTGAGCATGGCCACGAAGTTATTCGGCTGCCACCGTATCACTGCCAATATAATCCCATTGAATTGGTATGGGCACAAGTAAAGGGCGAAGTGGCATCAAAAAACAATACTTTTAAAATAGCAGATGTCGAGATCCTTTTACATGAAGCTATCGAGAATGTATCCAAAGAGGACTGGGTAAAATGTGTGAGGCATGCAGAGGAGTTACAGGATCGCGATTTAGCCAAGGCTATTTTAAGAGATCAGAGAGTACAGCATCTGATAATAAATTTACATGAAGATGACAGCGATAGCTCCTCCGACGATGACATAGACATAGATTAATACTAGCTGTTGCCCTCGTGACTTCGTCTTAATTTATATTTAATATATTGTATGTTTTAAAAGCAGACATTAAAAATACATCCTAAAAAATATTCTGCATTATTTCCTTAACCTTTCTTGATTACCTGCTATTGACTATCGACAAATCCCTTCTTTGTTGTTACGCACAACACTAGAAGTGCGAGCGAGAGTTCCGATATGCCTATAAGTGTGAAAGAGAGATCTGATAAAAATGATTTATGACTCAGTTCGCACGTTTGTAATGGCCCAACTATAATAAAGAACAGCTTTGCTACTTATTTTTCAAACAACTTTTTCTCGTGCAAAAAAAAACGCGATGCCAAAAAAGCGCATAAAAATAATATAAAAACCTAATTAATTAAACTTTTTCGTGATTGACTGATTGACCGACAAGGCACAGTCAAAATCGATGAACCTAAATATTTGATTCATTGAGTAGTCTAGGTGTGAACTGAGGAAGTAGGAAAAGGCTGATAAGTGAATTAGACTGTCCGAAAGTACATTGCATAAGTTTACTAATGTACAAGTATGTGGCTTGATACGAGTGCTACACTACGTGACGCAACTTCGCCCGCGTGGATTCAAGTCAAGTTTTTTAAATATCTCAAGGGAACTTTAATTTTTCGGGATAAAAAACTCCAGTCAGTTAGTCTCCAGGATAGTAGCTATCCCTCGACTGAATTTTAAGGCAATCTGTGGATAAGCCATGCTTGTAATTAGTTGACAGACAGACATCAATACACTTTCGCATTTATAATTAGTAAGAATTAAACAATTATAGAAACTTACCTATTTAATATATATACCCAATCGTAAGCAGTCAGTATTATTAGTCAGTAATTCAAGCTGGAGGTCAACGATATATCCAAATCACAATGCAAATCAAACCGATAAAATGCCAAGTCGTCGTAAAGAAACCAAATTTCACAACCGAATACAAGATACCGCGCTAATGCCATGAAAGACAATGAACGAGTGACTGAAATTCAAATACGTGACAACGAGATTAGTAGAGATAAGGGGTAGGGTGGCCTGTCTACGTAGATATTGCTGGTTAGCCTATAATAATAGTAAATTTAACCACAAGCCTTATGAATAAAAGTTTATAACTATTAACTGATAATATATTATATTTTATAACTAACTAGCGAATGTCCGCGACTTCGTCTGCGTGGTTTGAGGCTTTTTGGTTCCCGCGGGAACTCTTTAATTTTCCGGGATAAAAAGTAGCCTATGTGCTATTCCAGACTATAATCTATCTCTGTGCCAATTTCAGCCAGATTCTTTCAGCCGTTGGGGCGTGATTGAGTAACAAACATACATACATCCATCCATATATTCATCCAAACTTTTGCATTTATAATATTAGTAAGATTGTTGTAACTAATTGTAGTTGATTTTCTGAATAATATATAAAGTAAGTTATTTTATAACAGTCTGATAAACATGACTTTGTCTGAATTCTTATTTAAATATTTAATATAATTAGTATAAAATATAAAATACAAAACCTGAACCCTTTAAAACAAAATAGTTTTCATCTATCAATAAGAAAAAGCAGCGAGTATTAAAAATGTGTACTATTGAGAAGTGACAATCGCACTACAATCTCAGGTATATGCTACGTATTTCATTTTGAGTTGCGGAGACGAAAAGCGTTACGTCCACCCTCTGAGAAGCCTCGGCTACGACTGGTTTTCCTAGTGCTTGATCGCGCAGTTTTGTTGTGTGTTTCAAACTTATTTTTTGAAGTAAATTATTGGTAATCATATTATTTTTTTGCTTTATATAATTGAAAATATGTCCTACTATTTGGAGCTGTAAATTTTCTTTTCAAATTAAGCTAAATAACCTCCTAAAATGACGGTTTTATGGGTCCTTAATTTTGTCAAATGAAATTTTCTTTGTTTCGAGTTTTATAATACAAAGAATAGTAAATTAATAATTTTTCTCTTCAACTATTGTAGTTCAGGACCTTATACTCAATAAAAGTATCTCTTTTTTTGACCACAATGAGTAAATTATGATGTTCGCTAACGTCAAAGTTTATACAAAATTTAAGATTCAATAACAGCCTCTTGGTATTTTCGCGATAAGGACCAATCTATTAATTAATTTCAAAATGTTGTCAGTCATTGTGGTAGATAAGCGATGTGCCTACAATTTGGTATAAATAGATTTTGAGTTTTAATGCTATGAATAATAAAATATCAGGGGACAAAAGAGCTAAATATTGATCCGAACCGTTACAGCTCGAATGAAGAGTCTTAAGGCGATGCGCAGGAGCGCCGCTGGGTTTTAGTGGGTATTCTGGAGTGCCAGTGAGTCCCACATACCCTCTCGGAGGCACGGCAGTTCACCTGCCTGCTGCGTCCGGGAGGAATGCCTAAACGCATTTCCCAGCGATAAAAAAAAAAAAAAAAAAAAAAAAAAAAAAGGTAGCAAAATTATTGTCTAAGAGGTCTTCTGCGACACACATTTATCACAGATGTACCTAAATACAAATTTCACTGTTACCCAATTGTTTACAATGGTTATCTACTTGCTAAAGTCGATACGGACTACAATAGGTATGGCTCCGTACAACCCCATGTACCTAGGTACACATGGTACATAAAATATTGCATTCTGTTTATCTTAGGCCTATAACACTAGCATGGCGTGGCCGCTAGTTAGAGGGTTCTTATTACACAGCAATAAGGACCAAGCTAGGGACCCTTTCTCCCTAAATCTTATTACACTACACTGATTGAAGTGTAAGGGTCCCTGTGAAAAGTGCAGTGTAATAGGCTTATAGTAATACTGACTCAGCCCGCCAGTGTACACTGTAAGCAATTATCACATCGGTCTAGTCTCTAACGGTTTTCATCAGTTATTTGCACTATACATTATTTCAAAATACTGTTGGTCGTTATTTTAGTTTCTTTTTTATAGTATTCTTTGGCTTCAACCGGCTTTGAATAATAAATATATAAAACCACAATCCCTAAGTCATGTGCTAAGTACAAGAAGTGCTGAAATGCTTGGAATTTTCTTAAAGAAGACAGATTCTTATTCAGAAGATGCCCGCGACTTTGTCCGCTTGGATTAAGTTTTTTTAATTCCCGCAGGAACTCCAGGATTATCCAAGTTAAAAGTAGCCTATATCCTTCCTCGGTATTAACCTACTTCTATACCAAAATCGGTTGAAAAGATGGGCCGTTAAAGCGTAGCAGACAGATATACAGGCAGACACACTTTCGCATTTATAATATTAGTATGGATTCTTTCTCTAATTGAATGTTACTGTCTTGTATTAACTTGGTCGTCTAAGCACAGATAAATCTCATCCACATCGAATTTGGACCAGATATCAATTGCGTTTTCTTTGCGTACCTAGGGGACATGAGGGCCAAGAAAACTTATTACATCCCTGGATATCGTATCAATTGACTGCATTTAAATATCGAATCCGATGTGGAATAGCTCAACCAGTAACGTGTCTGGCTTCTTTACTGGCTAATATAATTTGAACGATTAGTGTCTTTTTTTTGAGGAACGCATTGCGTTGTCACAACCGCAACGCTCCAGGCATAGATCTTAAATTGTGTGCATTACGAAATACGTGGGCTTCCATTGAGGCGAAGGCTCTCGACAAATAAAGCGTTTTGGTCATTGTGCGCTTATAACTCGTCTTCTCATTATTTTAGTAGGTATAGTATAGGTATTTCACAACACATTTTTTTCGTAGTATATCACCAGGGTCAGCTTAGTATTCTAATCTATGCTTCCATTATTTACCATTTACTTAGTAAGTAGGTATAGGTACTGTTTTAATTTATGCTTGCTTTTAGTGCATTAATAAATATTTTAAGCTTGTCTGTATACAATTTATTAGGTATATTATGACATAACCAAGGATAGTATAGTCGTCCTCTTGAATTCCTATATCTAACTATCCATTGCTGAAAAAAATCTTATGTAAGGTAAACCAGATTGAAAGAACGGAGGCTGCTGCAGGCAACGTAGGTATAAAGCGCCGCGCTGAAACGAAATTAAAAATATAATAAAGAGAACCTAGACCCGGCGCAGTGGTGAGCGCTGTGGTCTTATAGTGGGAGGTCTCGGCTTCGATTCCCGGCAGGGTCAATTTGGGAACTTACAGTTTCAGATTTTTTCCGGTCTGGTCTGGTGGGAGGCTTAGGCTGTGGTCGTTACCATCCTACCGGCTATGACGAACCGCCAAACGATTTAGTATTCCAATACGATGCCACGTAGGAACCGATTAGGGGTATGGGTTTTAATATAACTGCCGTACCCCTAACAGGTTAGCCCGCTACCATTTTAGACTGCATCATCACTTACCATCAGGTGAGATCGCAGGCAATGGCTCACTTGTAGTGGAATAAAAAAAAACTTATCTCGTCTGGGCGGTCTAGAAAGATTCTCAAGTTGAGTAAGCTTATATGGCTTGAGTAACTCGGCACGGAAATTCTAAATAAGCAAAGAAAGGAGAAAGAACGAAGGGCTCATATTATGTAAGCTTGACGACAGAAACAAACTTATTTTGCCTTAAATAAGTTGTTTTTATTTATTTATATAAAAAAAAAGTTGCAGTAAGTATATTGTATTGGCAGTAACCAAATATTCCCTTGCTCTTATGATATTTTTATACTAGAGTATCTAAGTGTAGCCATGCCATAAGAGTAATTATTATTCAATTTCTAATAGCCGTGTTAAATATATAGTTATGAGAATGACCAATGTCTAGACTAGAGAGTAGAGACTCGGCAACAGTTAACACGTCTACAACTAAAAGGCATTATAGCAAGTAGCAACGACCTCAATAAAACTAATCTTGGTTGCTTTTTTTATCCTGGAACCCAAAACCAGGTTGACTCAAGACAGGTGAGGTGCATGCACTACAATTCGGTCGACCAAATTTTTACTATGAAATTAATATATGAATGATTTAATTTAATACATATATTATTATAGTCATTTAAACGCTTAAGTATAAAACAATAAAAAAATGTTGAGCAGAGATAAAATATATCAATGTGTCAAATCGATTAAAACTTCTTCATAAAGAAAGTCGATTGTTATCAAAAACCGAAACAGTAACGCATTAGAATATCATTGAATCGAGCTGCCAAAAGTAAAATAAATGGTTGGACAGATATAGTATATGTATATCTGTCACCGTAGGATTGCAAAAACCGTTAGATTGTAATCTAACTAGCGAAATTGTAAACTGTCGACAGATTGTGAACCGTTCAATGTACTGAGTGTCAATTTTTAACCGACTTCCAAAAAAGGAAGAGGTTCTCAATTCGGCGCGTATTTTTTTTTAAATTTCTGTCGGTGCATATAGATATATGTCCGTGGTTTCTGAACTGATTTAAACTTTTTTTCTATCAGTCGTTAGAGGAAGCTCTCAAGTTGGTCCTCAACCCTGACACTAAAAAGTTTAAAATAAAAATTCTTTCCAAAAAACCGACTTCCAACGCCACTGTAAAGTAAAAAATAATTTTGATTTCTACCCATTATGTTGAAGTCGGGCGGGCAACAAGGATAAGAAGCATCAGGCTTGCCATTTTTTTTAAATATTCATTGTATTTTTTTTTCTTGTCTCTTTCTTGTAGGTTAGGTTAGACATCGACATAAATAATCACTTAGTTTTAATCGGGTTAATTTTTTTTTAATCGTTTGGCCTTTAATACGCCTCCTGGTTCGTCGCTCGCTTAGCACCACCCGGGGGACACGTGCAGGGAGGTAAAAGGTAATTCCTGCGGACGTGAGCGACGGGTATACCTGATAGATTACAATCTACCGAAAAATAATGCGCTAAGTAAATTGTAATCTGTCGACAGTTTACAATTTCGCTAGTCAGATTACAATCTGACTAGCGAAGTTTTTGCAATTTTACGGTGACATATCGATGTATATTCGTAACATTCCTGCATCCTACCATCTCTGTTTTAATTCAGACTTATATAGTTCAACATATTCGTGCGGTCGCATTTAGATCCGTAGCGTGGTTTAGTGAACTATTGACATTGGCTAGCAAACTTTGCGTAACCATTTGATGGCTCATTGATGAGCAAGTAGTGGTGGAGTATATAACAGAGATTTGTGTATTTACATCGCACACTGACCTCGGTAACCTCGAGACATGAACGCGGTGAGTACACGGAGCGAAATGTGAAAATGTGTACATGTCCTAAAAGTCGAATAGTAAATAGACGAATGCGACTTTCCTAATGGTTGAGTAAACAGTGATGTGTTAGTGTCGTGATGGATTAGTGGTTTCCTGATGTGATTGCTTGGTCAAGGGTCTTGGGTTCGAATCGCGATAGAGTTAATTAGTGTCAATGATACGGATCACACTGGTGATCTTAAGGTGATCGCATACCACGGAATGTTCCGCAAGAGGTATAGGAATCGGAAAGAGCTTTGATAAAAAAAGCAAGGTTTAGTATTAAAAATGTGACCGCATAAGTCGGGTCTGCCTGACTTCTGCTTATGCGCCCGATGAGAATGCAAAAGCCGCAAAAGTATATTAATCTAATCTTACCATAAAAGTATTACCTAGATGTCATATTTTCTGGAGTACATCTTGTATTCTGGTCGGATGGTCTGGTAACAATTGAGCAGGCCTTATAGGTCGTATATTATTATTATGCAGATTGGCCATCTGTGCGGGAGGTTGTATAGTGCACAAGTGTATACGCAAACACAGGTGCACTCTCCGTTTCTTTACGGTCATTACCTGATGGGACGGAAAATCCGACACGACCGGAGAAATATCAGTCGCAGGACCGACGGCTTTACGTGCTCCCCGAGGTCCGGGCAGGGTGAAACACCGACAATTTCCTAACTCCGGGCTAGTAGTTACTGAGAATTTCTTGGCAGAAAAATCCAATGCTTAATTATGGCCCGACCCGGGATTCGAACCCGGGACCTCGTCAGCCGCAGTTGAACATGCTAACCACTAGACCGACGAGGCATTAATACCTAGACTCTATCCTATATCTCAGTGCTTTCTGATTCAACGGTAAGGCCGTGAAAGTAACGGAAATAGAACACAAATCCATACTTCCATACTAATATTATAAATGCGAAAGTGTCTGTCTGCTACACTTTCACGGCCCATCTGTTCAACCGATTTTGATGAAGTTTGGTATGGGGATAGTTTGTATCCCGGGGAAGGATATAGGCTCCTTTTTATCCCGGAAAATTCAAAACACCTTAATCCACGCGGACGAAGTCGCGGGCATCTTCCAGTAATTTATAGTTTCAGAGTAGAGTTGCATAAATCGAGCTTCGTCCATAGTTGCCAGTTACCTTTGTATTGGACAAAGATTAATACTGGATACTGGTTATACTATAAACTTAAACTAATATTATAAATGCGAAAGTTTGGATGGCTGTATGGATGTATGGATGTTTGTTACTCAATCACGCCCCAACGGCTGAACGGATCTGGCTGAAATCTGATTATGTCTGGAATAGCACATAGACTAGGTACTTTTTATCCCGGAAAATTAAAGAGTTCCCGCGGGAACCAAAAAACCTCAATTCACTCGGACGAACTCGCGGGCATTAGCTAGTTAGCTAGTAGCTAGTAGGTAATGGATATTAATAACGTGTACCTACTCTAATCATCAATATATTAAGTTCAGAGCAGTGGCGGCTTTAGGGGGTGGCAAGCAGGACAACCGCCTGGAGCCTCGCTCTTGCAGGGGCTTCGCACTCTTTCCCAACAGCGCTACAGCTCCCAAGTAGAAAAATCATTAGGTACCAATGTGTATTTGAACTCGCGCCTCGCAAATATCTACCGCCCAGAGCTTCGCCCCCTTCTTCAGAGCTAACGTGCGATTATAAATGACTCGTTTTAACTCGTTTTAAACGCTGAATGTAAAAACTTGATTCACTCTAATAGCATTTAGGTTGCCAAATTCCAATTATCTCGTTGCAAGATCTTGGATCCTCAAATCATCATGCATGCAGCAATTTTATCTAATTTGTTATCATGCTGCAATCTAAAATGACACAACGAACTTGAACTTTTAAAAGTTTAGATTTTTTAGGTGAATTAATGAGTTTAGCTACTCATAAAATTGCCCGTTAAGCTGACTTTATGAATCCTAATAACTCATCTCACACCTTTCACTTCGAAACATGGCATTTAATATTTAATTTTATCTATACTAATATTATAAATGCGAAAATTTGGATGGATGTATGGATGAATGAATGGATGGATGGATGTTTGTTACTCAATCACGCCCGAACGGCTGAACGGATCTGGATGTAATTTGCTACAGAGATGGATTATAGTCTGGAATAACACATAGGCTACTTTTTATCCCGGAAAATTAAGGGGCTCCCTTCAAAATTTGATCTAAAATATCTGTTATTCAACTTGATTCAGCTGGTTCAAATGACTTTATAAAATTCTGAAAAAAATATATGTGCTACTTTCGTTCATCATCTTCAATTTTGTGCAATTATTTTTTCAAAATATTATTTATTGAATTAAATACAAACCGTGTTAAAAAAGTGTTTTGTCACTAATAATGCCTTTTAACTTTTATAGATTTGCAAGTATTAAAACAAAATTAACATGAGTATAATGAGAAAATATTTGTCCTCAATTCTGTAGAAGCACTTAATTTAATTTCGATATCCCAACTGGTGGGTATAAGCCTTAAGGAGTTCTCGCGGGAACCAAAAAACCTCAATACATGCGGACGTTCCAAAGGGAGGACGCCGGAGCGTCGACCCCCACTAGGTGGACGGACGATCTTGTGCGTGCAGCTGGGAGTCGCTGGAAACAAGCGGCACAAGACCGTGCTCTGTGGCGATCCATGCAGGAGACCTTCTTCCAGCAGTGGACGTCTATAGGTTTGAGACGACAACGCGAACGTAGTTAGTCGCGGGCATCATGGCCTAGTTGTCTTTTCTCTAAAGTTCCCATTTTCTTAGGAATAAGCAAGAAACAAGTGTAACTGACGAGACGTATGTACAGACAGACTTAGCAGCATCATGAGGTTCCTTTTCATATAATTTTCCTAAAGAACCCTAAGGGCTCGTGCAGCTGGTCGACAATATCGCAGGACTTCGGTCGCAGCTATACGGAGTGACTTCCAGCCAGTGTTAAACCACGCGCGGCGCCCGTGTGGTTTCGTCGCTGAAAGTCGCCAGCATGCTGCACGGGGCCTAAAAGAATTCCAAATAGCTCGACGACTTTTATTCTCAGATGCTATCAACGTTATCTGGAGCACTCATTGTTGGTTACCTACAGGTAATAAATATGTAAATCCTTATTGTTCACAGGTAGTAATACTCGCGTTGGTTGTCGCCGCGACGGCGGAGCCGCAATACAATTCATTCAATCCATTCCCTACGGTATCGCAATCACAGGCGCAACCTGGCTACAACTATCTACAACCGCAACTTGGTTTTAATTATCAACACCTGCAACCTGGTTACAATTATCAGCAACCTCAAAGGCCGCACCCAGTTTATGTCTTTCCCCAAACACAGCCACAACTACAGCCTAGATATGACTTTCCTCAACCACAGCTACGACCACAACTGCTTCCGCAAATACAACCTGGTTACAACTATCCACAACCACAACCCCAACCTCAGCCACAGCCCCAACCACAGCCACAGCCCCAACCTCAACCTCAACCTGATTATCCCATCGACGTAAGATCATCTGCTGTTGTACGACAACCACAACCCCAGATACAATCTGGTTACAACTATCCGCAACCCCAGATACAATCTGGTTACAACTATCCACAACCACAACCTCAACCGGTTTACCCTATCGATGTGAGATCGCCACCCTTTGTTCAGCCCGTACCAACAGCAGAAACAATAACTACTACACAATCGCAACCAACGTCCCAACCACAATCGTCACCGCAACCGCAACCGCTTTTCTTATCACAACCACAATCAACTTTGCAACCGGAAACTCAATCGTCAACGCAACCGGAATCGTCACTGCAACTACAATCATCAACACAACCACAGTCATCGCCGCAACCGCTACCACTTTTCATATCACAACCACTGTCAACTTTCGAACCGGAATTAGAACCATCATCGCAACCACAACCTACATCTATTCCCCAAATAAGTTCTTCATATAGCCCTGCATCATCAGCCCAAACAACTCCTGTGTTAATACCACGACGACAAACATCACCGCAACCGTCAACACAATCATCGCCGCAACCATCTCCCCAAACATCGCCGCAACCATCTCCCCAATCATCGCCGCAACCATCACCCCAATCATCACCGCAACCATCTCCCCAATCATCGCCGCAACCATCTCCCCTACCACTATCACTAGCTGAACCCAGTCCATCTTACGCCCCTTCTCCGTCACAACCATCTTCTCAACCGGAAGCTACCACTCAATCGCTGCAAGCCCCGGAACCAACCGCAATATCTGTACCTAGTTCTTCTTATGGCCCGCCACAGACTCAACCTCAACCACAACCAACCTCCCAACCGCAATCAATAACACAATCGCAATCAAATCAACGATCGCAACCAATACCACAATTGTCACAAATGCTTCAACAGCAATCAATACCTCAACAGCAATTTATACCTCAACCATTCATAACCCAACCTCGTTCAGCTTTTGGAGCATCACAACCGATTCGTAATCTCTCTCCTTTAAATCTTCAACAACATTTTTCCCAACCACGTCTTCAGTACCAGCAAGCGCCTCTTCAGTATTATCAACAACAGCAGCAAAATCAACAATACTCCTCCCGGCAACAATCACAATTTAACACTCAGTTTTTGTCACAACCGATTCAGTCAATTCCACAACTATCTAGTGACCAGGCAGACTCTTACCAATACAATCCACAAAGAGAAACTTTTAATGGACCACTAGATGAGACAGTTATTACAAGAGTACAAAATATCTTAAGAGATAACGAACAAGCTATAGCTAAAAGCGCAGGCTATCAGTCTATAGTATCAGGAGTGTCCTTAGGTAATGCTCGACCTAGCCTTGAAATCTTATCATTTGTACAAAATTCTCCTGTATCTAGAAACCAGAATTTGCAGTTACTATCACAGGGATCTTCAAATGCTTCAGCATTTCAAGGCAGTCAATCTATAGGTGCGAGTAGCAATATTGGTTTCTTACGACGAACCCCGCCGGCTACCTCTTATGGTGTGCCAAATTAATTTAACTATTATGTTGTTATATTATATTTGTAAATAAATCGTTTAAGTGTTGTAAATAAAATGCTCTATTTTTTGTTGTTCTTGTTTTAATTTTAACACATCAATTTCCGTTCACATTGACATAAAAAAACTTATTTTCTTTCAATTTATCGGCACATATAATTTTCATAAACAAAGGATAATCAGGGAACACGTTTGGACTCTGAAATTGCAAAAAAAACATATAATTAGCTTTATGTAAATTGAAGTCAAACGAAATAATTAAAATTTTTGAACAGTGCTATTAGATCTTAGAATCTTACAACATCCTTAAAATTTTTATAAAATTGTAGGCATCAGAATCTAATATGTCACGACATGCACGACATGACAACGAGTAAAATTACCTTTTACTTTATGGTATTGAGTAAAACAAACCTTGATATTTTCATTTTGTGCAATATCATAAATCATAATTAACTTACAAGGTTTATCGAATAGTTCGAAGTTTGGACACATTCGGTCACAGGTGCTAAAAATTCAGCTCTATTTTTCTGAGTGCTCGTGGAAGGCGCCGTAAAACTACTTTCTTCTATTTGTGGAATATACCCTGCCACTGCATTTTGATGTATACTCGCAGCACTCGTTTTGGTTTCCGAAGTAATAATGATTTCCTGTTTTAAATTTTAAAAAGTTAACAATATATCTATTCTATCTATTCTATTCTATATATATATAAAAATGAAACCCGTTTTCCTTGGTCACGGCATCACGCGTGAATGGCTGGACCGATTTCACTAATTCTTTTTTTGTTGTATTTGTTATTATTATTAGGAGAAGGTTCTTACGGAAAAAAATATTAAGAAAATCTCTCAGAAATATTGAAAAATATACATTTAATTTTGCATACTAAGGCGGTACGAAGTTCGCCGGGTCAGCTAGTTTAAAATATTTTACATTTATATATATCACAATAGTTAATAAAGTCATAATAAGTCTTTTGGATTGCATTAATAATTTGTTTACGGACCAAATAATTAGACGCTAAGGTAGAAATATCAACATTACAAAAAAAAATCCAAGAAATTACCGTTTTATCTTTGAGATTATCATCTATACCATTTAATGTGCAAGGGCAGGGATTTGTCCGTTTTAATTCTTTATTTTCAACTTGAATATTTGCATCAACTTTTTCATATATAAACTTTGAACACTGACATGATACATGTCTAGGATATTTTTTTCTCTTCCATTTGGAATTCTTCTTTAGAATTTTAGTATTTGAACATTTTTCAGTATCACATTTCTGAAGAAATTTAAGGGTTATACTTTTTGAAATAAATAACTATGCTCATACGCTACTCATTTACAATTACAAACATGAATTATCTCGGTATAAATATAAGGAGAAACGAACTGTCTGACATAATGTCGTCGTACAGCTCAACCGCTGGTGAGGAAATTTGAGAATTTGTACGTTACTTCTCTCTCTAATTAGACCTTCAATAAGGGTTTTCATAAATTATTTTAGAGAGTTAACGAGTCAGCTAGTATTTAAATAAGCAGATATCTAATCACTTACTTCTTTTTTGGCGTAATAATCTGGAATATCGAAAGGGATCACGTGCATCTCTCTCTCCTTAACGCTAGTCAAACTTTGCGACTTTTGTTTCGTAACTCTGCTTGTGCTTGCATTGGATTCGATGGCGCTACTTGAGCGATTGCAGCATGACAGGGCCTTCGGTCTATAGGTAAAGACATTGAAGTTAATGACCGTTGAAGAGTATGCGCCTTTCCCAACCATAAACGCGAAAATTAAGTAACTAAATCGACTGATAAAATGGTACTAATTTTAGTAGAGCTGTTAACGTATGTAAGTCTCAAATGAAATAGAGCAATAATTTTGGCCAGTAATTAGGTATACTTCAAAATTAGCAGTTTATCTAAAAATATAAAAGGAAAAGGTTACTGCCTGAATGACAGATCTATCAACGCACACTTCAAACCACTGGACGGATCGGGCTGAAATTTTGCATACAGATAGCTTTAATGATGTAAGCATCGGCTAAGAAAGGATTTTTGAAAATTCAACTCCTCTGGGGGTAAAATTGAAGTTAGATTTGTGTTGTCCACGTAGACGAAATCGCGGGCACAAGTTATTTATTTGTCTGCTTATTTGTATGCGTCTGTCTGTTATGTTTTCACCTTCGAGCATTAACTGAACCGATAGTTTGCTCAGGGATAGCTTGTATCTTTGACTCTTTGTATCCCAAGCACAGAAGGGCTCCTACGAGGTTTCAAAAAATCAGAAATCTTTCGCATGAGCCAGTAAAATGTTGTGTTTCAACTCATTGCCAGCACTACGAAGCACATGAGTCTCCTATCGGAATGAGAATGGCTTGTAGTCCACCACGCTGATTCAGTGTCGATTACCAGACTTCACACACCTTTGTGAACATTATAAAGAACGCTTGGGATGCAGGTTTCCTCATGATGTTTTCCTTCACTGTTTATATATTGTAGTTAAATTTAAATTTACCTCTCTAAGATCGTCAATCAGTAATGTTTTATGCAAATGTCGTCGGTAACCAGGTAGTATCATACATAGATCTAGACATATATCACAATAAAGCATTACGAAAATTGTACATTGTACGAAAATGGAGGTCGTATTGCAAAGCAAAAAGTATTGCAAGGCACGTCTTTCACGTATTCAAATCTTGAAAGAAAGACTGTGCCATAGATGTCATAGCTTTGTGATAAATGATGAGTGAATGCCTCGGTGAATGCCACCCGGGACGAGGTTTAATGTGCAAAAGATGTAATCTATGCACATACTTTAAAAACTTTTCTGATTTACTTTTTATTCTTCTACAAGAAACCCTTTGAAGATTTAAGACTGGTATAAGTTCAGTGAGTAGTCTAAATAATACATGAGTCTATCATGGAATCGAACTAACCTTAAACAGGGAAGACATTTTATAGAACCTATACAATCGCTTTCTTCGTGACTTTGTTCTTGTGCCGTGGATAGTTAGCATCTTGGTAACTATCCACGATCGATGCCTTGACCAGACTTTACCCGGACCGAAAAACAGATCTTAACAGGGACAACGTTATTTTTTAAAATTACCCCTGCTGAATCCAAGACAAGGACTACGGCTACATCCTCCGACTGCACCGTTTTCAAATGCGTCTTTAGTTAATCAGGATCTTTATTTTAATCATTTACATTTTACCTTTGACAACATTCTGATGCAGGACGGGACAAATCTTTTGGTTTCAAAATTATTTCGATGCTCTGGTTGGATCTAGAACGGCAATAATTGTGTAAAGTCAAATATAAAACGATTTTTTTTATTTGTTTGATCTGCTGTACTATGTTTTAATTTACTTACTTCAACAGTACATCACCTTTTTCTCTAGATTTTAAATATTTTTCACGTTTCTTCCACGGGCTGAAATATTTCAAGACTGGTTAAATGAGTAGGTAAGTAGTCCGGATAGGTACTTTTAAAAATAGTGTGATTTTAATACTATTCCAAAAACACAAATTCATCATTTACAAATTTCAAAACAATGCAATATTAGTTCTGCTGCAATAAAAAAATGTTCATACTTACCTTTTTACTCTTTTGTGTTTCTTTGTCGCATGTTTGTCGCATTGTTCGCTGAAAATTTTCATTAAAATGTAACATCTTTTTTTCGCCAATAGCTTAGCTATACTTTCTTTATATGACATGGTAAACTACAAGCTAGACTTATTTTTCATGTACAGTACTGCTAATATGACTACAATATCGTAATAATATTTTGAAAGATATAGAAAGACTTTACGAGGTGCAGTAAGCTTTTATCCTTTTACCAATGACAACTTAGAACAGCTTTGTAAGACTTGACTGTTACGTCCAACCCCGATTAAAATGTAACAAGGGTTAAAGATTAAAATATATGTGCCCTTATTAATTTTTTATCAGGAGTTGCAGAAGATCTTTTCAATATCTATCTAGTGAATTCTTTTTTTTTAAATCATCTAGTGAAATTATTAATGTATACGTACCAGTTGGTAACTCTATCCATTTCTACCGCGGAAGTTTGAGTCAAAATATATTTGGACCTCTCAACCTGACTTGTTTGTAGAAACTCGTTATATTTCTCATCCAACCATGTTGCAAATCCTTTTACATCAGGTTTGTTAATATTGCTTGATGAATCCATATTATGTCCGTTCTTAAATGGCATATGCTCCTATGAAAGTGAGCAAAATTTTAATAGGGTTAATTACATTTAAGAAACTTCCGTCTTATATTGAGACGGAAGTTTCTTAAATATAATTAACCCTATTAAATCCCCATCCCTCCTATCTAAATCGAATGAGGTATCTCAATCACCATGAGTTATGACTCATGGGGATTTAGATACCTCAATTAAATTTTTTTTAGGAAATTTTGGAAATTATAATTAAGTTGTATTTAAAGTTGCAGTGAAAAATATAATATATACAATTTCTTAAAAAATCGATTAAAAACTAAATTAAAAACTAAAAACTAAAGTTGCAGTAAATTGAATCTACTGCAGTTGACAAGTTTTCAAAGTTGACAAGTTCATATAGAGAAACCCCAAACCAATAATCATTGAAAATCAAAGATTAGTGGGATCTGGAAATACTGCAATTTTTTTTTGTTTAAAATCAGATACGTATGAGGAAAGTTTATTTCAGTAATAATTAGCTGATGCCCGCGACTTCGTCCGCGTGGATTCAAGTTTTTGATTCCCGCGGGAACTCTTTAATTTTCCGGGATAAAAAGCCTATGTGTTATTTCAGACTATAATCTATGTCTGTGCCCAATTTCATCCAGATCCGTTGATGATTGATTGAGTAACAAACATCCATCCATCCATCCAAACTTTCGCATTTATAATATTATATAATATGTATAAATTTATAAAGGGTGCCTGACCTGTGTATACCATCGGAAGGCTTTTTTGAAGCAATTGGGCTTATCGCTTTCGGGTTCTTTGAGTCTTTGTCTTCTACGTATGGGTTGCTGAAGCAAAAAATGATTAAAGTTAAGCCTTTATTAAATTAGGTGATAGTTGCTGGTTACCTGTTTGCTTCTAGGTATCTTAATCTTTATACAAACAAGCGAAACTATCTAAAGAAACTAGGGGCCTTTTAAAGTGATACCCGAGCTTTCAACGGTTTTAGAATTTAGTCTACCATGAGTCCACCACTGGCAATACAGTCCAAATTGAACTCGCAATGCTGGACTTTTATTAAAACTCGGGAAACGCTTGTTTACTGTGCGTTAAAATGCATATAACGTGTATGTAATGTAGTAATACGTACAACTTGAGAGTAATAAATCAAAGGTTGCCCAAAAGTGGGATACCACGGTGATTCCATATCATTAGGCCAGGCAGCATAGTTCTGTGAATGATCCCATTCGCACTCATTTGATGATGTTGACATGATCTAGAAAATTGATAAATTTATGTAAAAAAATCCAATATTGTTTCACATTTTAATTAATATTTTAGATTTTAGAGTCTAATGTAAGATTGAAATTGTCATGATGATATTTATAGTGTAATAACTATGATGATATTTTCACCATCTGACCCATAGAATTAGGAATTCTGACCATAATCTTGAGATTTCAGATTAATATTCCTACATCTATGCTCGAGATAATCTCGAATCGACATGACTGTCAAGTTTTAAGCACAGGATAAATCAAAAAAAATTCTACATCAATGGGATAAATGATTAATATTAAGGCCATAGAACAAAATAAGAAGAAGAATGATTAATATTTATCTATCTTCTCTATTATATGAGTAAGTAACACAACACGCAATGCGAATCAACATGGAATCCACACCGTATCTTTGTCCCGAGAGGTGGCGCATGAGCTATTAATGCAGGCCTAAGTACTAAAGAGATTTTAACGTGAAATTGTCAAGCGCTCTAATAAAGTGCCAACTAAAAAATTAATTAAGGTTAAGACGAGTATTTTAGCCATGGCCTTCTAGAGCGTTAATGTCTATAATTGTTGCATAATTTTAGAAACTAAATGTAAAAATGCACCTGCTTCGTGGTATTTTAGTCAGTTTCTGCTGGTTTGTATTTGTTAATGCGTATCGGAATTATCTGTTCACCATACCTAACTTGGAGGAGGGTAAAACTAGAGGTAAACTACAACTGCATTAGAAACTTATATCTCTGACTCCCTAATGAAATTTGGGTCAAACTGAATGAAGTTTGTGGTAAAAATCGGAGCAGTAGGACATTGAGTCTAACGTTATAGATAACTTTTTGCCTTGCCAAGCCTTTATGCCTGGTGGGAGGCTTCGGTCGCGGCTAATTACTACCCTACCGGCAAAGACGCGCCGCCAAGCGAATTAGCGTTCCGGTACGATGCCGTGTAGAAACCGATCAGGGGTATGGGTTTAATGAAATGAAAATGAGCGTTGCAGCATGGTAGGCAAATGCATATCATGCTGTGACACAGGCTGAGGAGGCGGGCCTATTGACCACACAGTTTTAAATTAGGTAGTATATACATATATTAAGTACCAATTGCTTTCGTTTGTTAAAATTTTGTCCGTTATTGTGTGGGTCAATAAAGATTCATTTATTTATTTATTTATTTAATATTACTACCATGCCCCTAACAGGTTAGCCCGCTACCGTCTTAGCATCTTGCATCATCACTTAAACCATCAGGTGAGATCGCAGTCAAGAGCTAAATTGTAGCAGATTTTAAAAAAACCTATTGTTTTCAACTGCGAAGCCACATATAAAATATTAATATCAGTCCACTAGTTCTGCGTGAAATAACACCAACATTACATCCAAAAAAAAAACAGTGAGAAAACAGAAGAAACAGAGTTAAAATTCTTAGAAGAACTTATATTTGGAATTAATTGAAATACGAGTATGATACCTCTTTTGTATCTAAACAAACATATGTTATTACTTCGCTTTATTCGCAACCAATTTACAGAATATAAATGCGCTGTTTATGAAGTAGTTAAGTTTATACAAGAAGACCAAGGTACTGACAAAAATAGTTCAAGAAGAACATCAATCTTACCATCACAAACTACACCTGGCTCCTCAGGGAAAACTGCTACAGAAAGTAAGACTTTTTGAATTATTGACCGAAGCAAAGCGCTAGTCTATAAATTTAAAAAAAACCGACATATTGAAGTAACAAGATTCGATCGATCAGAACTGTGGAAGTTGCTCATACCCCTCATCACAGTAAACAGATGCGATCTTCGAACGGTTGAACAGATTTCCTTGAATCATAGCTAAGAACACTCACCTTTCAAACAAATTAAAATACCTAACTAAATCAAAATCGATTCGTTCATTTGGGATGCCAAAGACCCAGATCCGTACAGATACGAGTACCTACTCTGCGTCGGGGACCTTACATTTTCTTTTCTTAAACTAAAGGAATGGAAAAGACGGTGGCTGCAAATGTAACTTATTAATTTAATTTTTATTTCACTAATTTCTAATGATCATTTTTATTAACGATTATGAGATTTGTCATTACACTTTCAGATCCTTATGAAGTATATCAGAATTATCTACACAAATTTCTGTATGGTGACAAAATTGAAATGGATGGTAGATACTTATTAATAATTATTATATTAATAAAGTTATTTAATATCTCATTTATTTATATGACTTTGTTAACATGGATAAAAGTTTTTTTAATGATTTTCAAATATTTTTTTTTAGTAGAAAAAAGTACATTGGATCAGAAATTGTTGAAAAATTATTCAAATATCTACAGACATTACGTGTTTGGTAACTATATGCGGTAAGAGACATCTTATAGCTTTCTTATTTGAGGTATGAAAAGGTCATCAATCAATTCAGGTAGAACTCATCTAATCCATAATAAAAATGGACTTACCCCTTAAAACGTTATGCGAACGTGATGCGTTTAAATCATGACGTATGCAATGCACTAGGTACTTGGTCTTCAAATCCGGATGTTGAATTCAATGAACAACCATGCATGATGTTTAATTGGAACGTGAATAATTGTGAGCGTGTGAACCGTAAACACATTGATTACACGACTTCAACTGAATAACTTCTAAAAGCTATTTGACCGAGCGAAGCGAAGGTCTCTGAGTCTACTTGAGTGAATTTGCACTTGTCCGTCCGTCCGTCCGTCCGTCCATCCGTCCGTCTGTCAGAGCATTATAACTTTTGAATTACTGAACGTAATTACTTCAGCTTTAAATATAATATGTAAACCAATGGACTCCAGCCGAATATGGCTTCAAAAGTTATAAAAATCTTTATTTCAGGGGGGCTCTCATAGAAGCGAATGCGAAGTAAAATATTTTTTATAGCGGTACATAGGGTTGCGGTATATCATTTTTTA
Organism: Erebia aethiops; assembly: GCA_923060345.2. Classification (NCBI taxonomy): domain Eukaryota; kingdom Metazoa; phylum Arthropoda; class Insecta; order Lepidoptera; family Nymphalidae; genus Erebia; species Erebia aethiops. The sequence continues at coordinate 24,307,033 of OV281084.1, read as the reverse complement.
AAGATAATTAGGAATAGAGTCGAAAAAGATTTTTTTTTTTAGTTTTTCCCCTAAAATTGACGAATTGGGCTTTAAAAGTGGAGATTTTCTAACGTCCAAAGTTGACCTCAGAACTCAAAATTTTCTGAAAGGCTGAGCCTGAAACTTGATCAATTATTTGAATTATATCCTGTACCTACTTGAACAACAAATACTAAAATTAGATAAATATTATAAGGAAACGAAATTATTTAATTTTTAATGAGCTTCAGTATTTTTAACAGAACTTCAATTGATGTCAATAGATGGCGCCGCGAGGTCTCAGTTCGGGGCGAACCACTAGTGATATTAGACAAAAATCTTTGCATAGGTCAGAGCTATTCAATAACAGAAGTGGGGTCCATCTTCCTGTGTCGGAATTCTTGCCTCGGGGTAATTGTGAACTGAGGATAACCAGGGATTACATGCAAACTGCAGTCAATGCGTTCGCCATCTTCCTTTACGGCACATTGGACGATATTGAACGATTGCCCGCTGATTATGTCTTGCGATCTGTTAGTACCATCAAGCTTCGCATGTTGTTTAGCGCATATACAAGCAATAAATGATCCCAGTGCATTTTTTTTTACCCACTACAAGCTAGCCCTTGACTGCGATCTCACCTGATGGTAAGTGATGATGCAGTCTAAGATGGTAGCGGGCTACCATCTTAGACTGCATCACTGCTAGGGGCACTGCTTAGGGGCATGGTAGTTATAATAAACCCATACCCCTTCGGTTTCTACACGGCATCGTACCGAAACGCTAAAACGCTTGGCGGCACGTCTTTGCCGGTAGGGTGGTAACTAGCCACGGCCGAAGCCTCCCACCAGGAAAGGCATTACAAATAGGTACCTACCTAGGTAATATAATGGAACTATATGATAGAACTATGATTTTGTCCCTACTAATACGGTAATTTGGTGCTCAAAAAGGGGGTTACCTGGAAAGTTTCTCGGGAGTTTTGAAAATTGGTGTATTTTATAGATTTCGACGTGCTCTTTCCGAATTTTCACTTTCCACCTCGTATCTTTGCCGCTCCCGCCGCCATATTGGAAAAATGGCGCCCAAAAAAAGTTTTTTTACAATAACTCCTTTCCGGCTAATTTTACGATTAAAATAGTCATGTAATAAATTAAACTAGAAAAAATTTCCTACAATTTATGTAGTAACCTTTTTTTGTACAACCAATAGTTTCATCGTACGAGAGCCGCAAACCAAAACCTAAATTCACCTTCCACAGTTCAAATAAATTTGTATTGTGGATGTTTTACAAGTTCTTTAAACTAAATTAGACTAGATTTAGCAAAGTCAATCTCCAGTTTCCAGGTAAAAGTGCCAAATGACCGTATTATATAGCGTGATACAGGAAATAGATTCCTAACTTTTTTGCGCCCATTGCAATGTCTTCATGCATCCGACTTTAGCAGAGGGAAGGTTGATTGTTCATTAAAACTTTTCGGTTGACATTTGGTTATTCATCATGAGGAACCTTTTCAAAATTAGCTTTTTTTTTGGTCTGCTGGTAGATTCTAGCAGCGGTTAATTACTCTGCAAGCTCTCACTTTACGAACGAAGTATTTGACTAGAATCTCTTTAGTTTCAACATGTTACGATGGCGGCTATAGTAACAGCGATGATACAAAATGTTTCTGGAATGTGCCTTATTGCTTTTCAGGCTCGTACTATATCCATGATGAAAATAGCACGCGAGAAGCTGGCAGCTACTTGGAATGTGGTGAAGGCAGGCAGAAGAACTATAGAGATCTCACACCAAACACTGGAACTGTATCGGCCGTTGTTCAAATACATCAACGGTAGGGAAATGGCTAGGCTGAACTTGAGCGATGAAAAAATATTAACGTATATTGGCACACATGCTGATTTAGATAGACATCAGGTTGGTAAATTTTATGCTTGTAGATTGTACAGGCTCTTTTATTGTAACGGAGTGTATTTTTTGTATGGGTCCTCTTTGCATTATCAACCCCAATATTGATAGATTTAAGTTCTTTCTCACATATCAATTTTATTTAAAGATCCTACGCCATCTTCTTCTTTTGTTTGATTTTGAAGCTTCGTAAAAAGGCGTATTGTACCGAGTGTGGTACCTACTGATTAGATAGGACCGACGCATGCGTTTATCATTTTAATTGTTCGGCTTTCACTTTGCCACCTCGTATATTTGCCGCTCGAGCCGCCATATTGGAAAGATGGCGCCCAAAAACAGTTTTTTGACAATAACTAATTTCCGGCTAATTTTACGACGAAAATAGTCATGTAATAATTAAACTAGAAAAAATTCCTACAATTCTCTTGATATTTTTAATTCTATTTTCAAAGGGAAAAGCATGCCAGCACAAAATAACTGGGATGTATTATCCGAATAATTATTAAATTATTATTAATTTATTAAATTATATTAATTAATATATTATATAATTAATATATATATATAAATAAATATTAATTAAAATAATAATTTTCCGTGAGATTAACTTTTCATGATACTACTCATGAGCGATGTGCTTCAAAACGTCTTACAGGATGTTACATGATGTCCCTTATTACAGGATGTTATGGAAATTCGTTTAATTGTGGGTAAAATGTTATAGGTAATAATGATGAGTTTAAGGATATGCATAAATCAAGGAATAACAGCCTGTTTTTTTATAGAAGTATCTTTATAAGTATTTTTATATAAGTTTTTTTAATAGTAATAATCCACACGTTATTGATGGAAAAATAGAACAAATTCCCGAAAACAGTATATATGTAGATAAACATTTGGAAATCAAGGTAAAATTACAGGTTGGTGTAGTAACAAGCAAGTACATAGAGATCAACGAAGACTGGAATCATCCCAAATATTTAAATGTTATGAATAATTTGTTGTGTGGTGTCCCGATGTCGTTCATGAGAAGAGTAAAGACAAGCACATATTTGCAACTATCACATCAGGTAAGTATTTAATTGCCTCAATCTATTGAGTAAGGAATTTACGATCTCGTTAGTGAAACGGCCATAGCCATAGTTAATCTGTGATAGCATCGGGCATTTAAAAATCTCAGAAAATAGTACCTACATGCTGTAAAAATAGTAACTGGTGATAGTGAAAGATGTTTTTCTATAGGTACTAAACTAGCATGTTTAAAATAACATAGATAGGTACACCTTCAGAGCCGTACGTATTAAATTGCAAAAAAGGTGCCAAAAAATCAAATACCTACTCGTAAGTAGGATTTGTTTCCGTAAATGCTCTTTATACTGGAAGACAGATTTAATACAGCAACGCGACGTGATGGTAGAATTTCTGAAAATTCTGTCTTAGTGGAGTGTCATCTACCAAGTTTTATGACGTAGCATTTCATAAGTTTATGTTAGTCACGTAGATTAGATTAATATTATAGGTAAAAATTAATGTAAAATGTTTTATTACAAGGTGTTTTATCATATTCGAGCTTGCGATCCTTTGCAGCGACGATTTTATCTCGCTATGATGACACGAACTAAGGTAATAAAAATCTTGACTTCCCTAATATTATTAGATACATTTAAGTTCCCTTTGAAATAAATTCAGTAAAAACTATCGTTAATATAATCAAACAGAATCATGAAACTGTGTCTGCTGAGTAAACTCATTATTACTAGTGGTTCGCCCCGAACTGAGACCTCACGGTATCCATAAGATCCTTGTGCATAAGATAGTTTTAACTATATATAATGCGCGCTCATCTTTACGTTCATAGTTATCAGTACTATCAGTAGACTAATTTTTCATTCCACGTAAGATGGTGCTAACGTTTGGGTTAATGGTTTTATTTGTAAGCACAAACGAATACAATTTTACGGAGCGCCATCTATTGACATCATTGTGAAGTTCTGTTAAAAATACTGAAGCTTAAAAATTACATAATTTCGTTTCCTTATAATATTTATCTAATTTTAGTATTTGTTGTTCAAGTACAGGATTTGATGGCTATTTGACAGTTTTCGGAAAAATACTTAAAAATGTACGTAGGTTCATTTTATACCTCTTACAATTAACTTTTTCTAAAAAAAAACGTTATTTATTAGAAAAAAATACATTTTTAATACATTAATTTTAAATTCGCGCGAAGACAGCCGGTCACGTGACATTTGCTAGCTGTGACGTCATAGCTCAAAATAAAACAAAGTTAACTATACGACGCTCCAAGTTTCATTTAATTTTAAGTGGAAAGTTTACAGCTTTTTTAATGCAATTGTGGAAATTACAAGCTACAAGACGTGTGTAGAAATACAATAAATAATAAGTTATTAATATCCTGACAAATTGTATAAACACATTCCTATATACTATATTACCTATGTCATAATTTAAACGTCGAAAGCAGTGGTTAGAGTTAATCTGCCGAGACCCGGAATTTAAATCGGATAAATATCTGCGTACTTTGTGAAGACCACTTTGATGTTAGTGTTATGAAGAAATCAACTTAAAACTCTGATCTAGCAAAAATGAATTAAACCTAACCTGACATTTTCTTCATAAAACATGACATAAAATTAAAATAAATTATATTTCTGTCACTTTACAGCAGCACTTTCTTATATCTTAAACACGAGACCTAAGTACTATTACTTACTTTGTTTATTTCGGTACTTACATGGAAGTTTTAATACATTACGAAACTCGGCAGTACAAAAGTTTACACGCAAATAAATTTGCAACCATAAATGAATCGACTTTAGGCAGATTTGTACTATCAGCTGTAAAGCATAACCCCATTTCATTTAACCGCTCACAATCACAAATCGAAATATATTACTGTTAATTTTCTCAACAATACGCAAACGTTAGTACACACGACGTTTTTTTTTTGAAATGTGACGTCACACGGGCTCTATCATGACCGCCCGCGTTTTGCTTCTTGTAATCCACAGATAAAAAATCTCAAATTTGTTTTGCAAAAATAAAATATTTACAATTTATTTTAATGCAAAATACATATTGTATAATTATTGTTAACCCACAAGCTACCAAATCTAACATATTTCATATTTTATAGTTACAGCTGTCAAGTAGCCATGATCAAGTTTCAAGCTCAGCCTATCAGAAAATTGAGAGTTCTGAGGTCAACTTTGGACGTTAGAAAATCTCCACTCTTGAAATTTTAGGGGAAAAATTATAAATAATAATTCTGGACTCTATTTCTAATTATCTTTAAAATAATATACCGCAACCCTACGTAACGCTATACAAAATATTTTACTTCGCATTCGCTTCTGTGAGAGCCCCCCTGAAATAAAGATTATTATAACTTTTTAAGCCATATTCGGCTAAAGGCCATCGGCTTACATTTATTTATAACAATATTACAATAATTGTGTTACAAATAAAATGGTGTGAACATAATACACATATTTTTGCTATTATATTTTGTCAGGCTCTTGGCAAGTCTTTCAGTTGGAATGCTAGAGACTTGTCCCGCTTAGGCTTACTGCTGACTGAAGTTGAGGGAACCGATCTAAGTGCTATAAACCCTGAAGCTATGGCTGGATTGACTGCACAGGTATGTTATTATTCGCCTGTAAGGAAGAAATCTTTTCATGACAATCGCGTTAGAACAAATACCAATTTACCAAAATATTACCTAGCCGAAAAAACATAGCAATTTCTGTAATTTCAATATTAGACTTATAATTTAATATACTCGTTTACTTGTTTACACCCAGGTTATGTTGGACATGCCCCCGCACAATTTGCAGTACTTATCAGAGAATCAGCTGAAGTATCTTGCACCGAAGGCGCTGAATATACTTGGTCGAAAATTGAAAATGTATAATGATCAACTCCAGTTATACGACTCTGGATTTCGAATAAAACCTGATAAACTAAAATTTATTCTATTAGGCTTAAGTATTATTTTTGTAAAATTTGTATTTGATTAAAATTTATATCCATACTAATATTATAAACTGTCTGTCTATCTGCTACGCTTTCACGGCCCACCTGTTATTTTGATGAAATTTGGTACAGGGATAGGTTCTATCCCGGGGAAGGACATAGGCTACTCTTTTTTATCCCGGAAAACTAAGGAATTCCCGCGGGAATCGAAAAACTTAGTCCACGCGGTCGAAGTCGCGGGCATCATCTAGTAATAATTAAAATAGCGAAATTATTATAACAAATTGTATTTTGTTAACTGATCTAAAGACGGTATATGAAATGTATAACGTCCATCTTCATTGCATTTCGCTTGTAACTGAAATAATAAAGAAAAATGTGCTTTAAACCTATGTCTGTTATTGAACAATCGAAGTTTAATTTAAGACATACCAAAGTATTGCACCAGTCTGTCTGCGTAAAATTATCATGTTTATAGTTCAGCTCAATCGTGTTATCATTTATCGACGTATTTTGTATATCTCCTTGAGATTGAAGTTGCATACTTCTAAAACTAAATTCCTTAGGACCATCTTGAGATATAGATACTTTGTGTCTTATAACGTTCTCGGGTTTTTTGTTTGCTGCTATTTCAGAATTATAGGATACTGGAACACGAATACATGACTGTAGTAACTCGTTGATTTCTTTATCTGATACTTGACGTGATTCCAGACCGCTTCTGTAAAAATAAAATCTGTTATTTCATTTTTGAATATGAAATTAACATCATGAAATAAATATTATAATTTTACATTACCTTGGCATAAATTTATAATTTTTTTCAGCTGGTATTACAATTATGTAATCGATGTTTTCATTAAAATTACGGGGAGGTGGTGTATCTGATTTTACAAGATTGCACTTACAATGAACTATTACTTTTGTTTTATTTTCAGCAAACTTTTCTTCGCACGGCTTTGTATTACCAGATTCTACAGACTTCGTGCCCAGAGTTCAAAATTTCTTTGCTTAAGTTAACGTCTATGTTAACTTGTGAAGCCTTTTCAGGTTTCATTAATGTCACATAAGTTTTGCACTTGTTTGATTCACACAACATGTCCCCTGATTTAAACAATGTATAACCTTTTAGATCTATATTTAAATTAATATTTAATGTTCCTGGTTGATTGACGTTACATGGTGTCTGTATTTCTGAAATCATACTTTTATTTGGTTGAGAATTTGCCTTGTTTGTTTTTGGGCAATTTTCTGAAATGTCTTTAAATTCTTCTATATTTTCTAATGGAGGTGGTATTTTTGTTTGTTCGTTATTTAATAACGCTGTTTTCCGATCTGCATCTAAAAAAACTGATTGTACATCACTTTCAGTATTTTTATAAACATCGGATAATACCGTGAAATATTTATCAGAAGGGCCCGGTGAAATTTGAACCACAGGATCATTTTGTAAGTTTCCAATTTTATCTTTTGTTTCTATAATATTATCGCTATTAGTTTGAGGTTCTTCTTTTGATTTCATTTTTGATTTACCTTGGTGTAAGTTAGTTTTGAAAATGTTTGAGTTATTTGAAGATATTGGTACCCGCTTACTATTGTAGGAAGATTTCATTAAGTTTTTAGGAAAGGATGTAATCCTTTTTTTATTATTAACAGTATTCCCATCTTCCTTGCTTTTAGAATTCGGATAGAATTTTTTGAGGATTGTGTTTTTTGTATAACTTTCAGGTTTTCTTCTTTGCAACAGTTCAGTTTTAACAGAGTTATTTTTTGTGTTGATATCTCTGTGTGATTGCTTAAATGAATTTTCAACGTTAGGTAAATATTCATTGCGTAACATTGGCAATTCAAAAGAAACAAAACTTTATCAGGAATATAAATGTATCTATGCTTATCTATATATTAAAAAGTAGTGTGACTTATTGACTAGAAGAATATTATTAAGTACTAAATTATACCCGCGATTCAATCGCACTGATTAAATTAAAACTTTAAAACGGGAAACTAATTTTCCGAGATTTAAAGGCCTATGCCCTTCCCCAGGATGCAACCTATCGCTATATCTTTCATCAAAATTGGTTGAAAAGATGCCATTAAAGTGTAGCAGGCAGACAGACACTTTGCATTTGTAATAATAGTATGGATTCTGTGCCAACTGGCAATGCACAGCCTGAGCTTTGGCTGAGGCATTCCACATATTCTTTTGAGGTGAGTACTAAGTAACTGCCTCATTGGTCTAGCGGTTAGCATAGTCGACTGCGGATCACGAGGTCCTGGGTTCGATTCCCGGTCGGGCATGAAATTGTTAGGTATTGGGTTTTTCAATTAAGAAATTCTCAGTGCCAGCTCGGAGTTGGAAGTTGGCGGTGTTACATCCCCGTGCATCGGAGAGCACGTTAAGCCGTCGGTCCCGGTTATTATTACCAACATGATAATAGTCGTTAAAGCCCGCCAACCCGCATTGGAGCAGCGTGGTGGGTCTAAGCTCTAATTCCGTCTCCTATGAGAGTGGAGGCCTGTGCCCAGCTGTGGGACGTTAATAGGCTGTAGTGGTGGTGGTGGTGGAGTACTAAGTACTTAAGTTTATACTAAGAATTAAGAAAGAATTGTGAACTCTGTTGTGAATTGCTAGTTGTAGTTTAGAATAAATAAACAAACCTAGTATCTTTAAAACTTACTGTATCCAAAGGAAGGTCACCTATATATTTCTCATCGTTAACTATTGTTCCATCATTATCCAAGTTGGATTTAATCTGCCCCCTATCTAGTTCGTTGTTTTCTCTTTCTAGAAAATATAATTAAGCAGTTTGAAGTATTATTTGGTATTTTAATAAATCAGACTCAATAATATTGATCAAACATATAGTTATGATTTCAAAAATATATACACTTTCCTTAATTCAACTACAAGGATTTATTCTAATAGCATACAAGAGCACAATATCATATAATTATAAAAAAATAGTATTTTAATGAAACCTGATTTCACTATTTCAGTGCTATTTAGCCTCTCGTGCCGCTTTTCCCAAGATCTATAAAACGTGTAAAATATTTAAATGGGAACTTTCATTTGTAATAACTAAATTTCAAATATGTTCTTCTTACCTTGAAGCTTTTAAAAGATATGTTTCATATCCAGTCTGTATGAAGGTTTCAGGTGGTTTCACAGCAACGTAAGCTGCATCATTTGCTAATTCTAGAGGTGTATCAATCTTTCTACCATCCAAAGTGTAAAGTTCTATATTAGATTGCCTAAAATTGTATACCGCTATAGTATTATTTAAAAACTTAGGATTATATTTTAATTACATATTATTTAAGTGCATCATATCTAGGACTGCATTATAATATCTTAACGTTAAAAGATATTATTACAGAATTTCTCTTTTCTAAATATCCATACAAATATTGATTCCAAAGTATGTCAGTCTCCCTATAAACTTTTCACACTCCGTATAAAAAATTTTGACGAAATTATATCTATATATAATTTCGTCAAAATTTTTTATACGGATTTTATAGTCTTTGCCCACCTCTATATGGATTCAATCTCTATAGATTGAATCCATATAGAGGTGGGCAAAGAATAGTAGATAACTTTTTGATTTTTTATCCGGAAAATCAAAAGCTATCACAGGTTTCTTAAAAAAAAAGTATCCATACTTTTTATCCTGGAAAATTAAAAAGATCCCGCGGGTATTGAAACAAGCATCATCTAATTTCTTAAATTTCTTTAGTATATAAGGAAAAGCTTAATTTCCTTTCCTTCTACCGCTTGGATTTTACCAGGGTTACAACCTATTCCTGTACCAAATTTCATCAAAATCGGTTGAACAGATGGGCTGTGAAAGTGTAGCAGACAGACAGACAGACTTTCGCATTTATAATATTAGTATGGATAAAACGTAAGTATAACAATAACAAATATCCTTACAAGGATCCAAATTGTGAACGTCCTAATATATTTAATGTAGTACCCCACAACTTTAATTCCTCAGTTTTTAAATGATACTTTCTAGGAGGCGAATAGTCTTGTCCATTTGTAAACAAATATATATCAATAGAATTCCAATCTCTAGCATCGTCTGGAGCTTTCGGGTAATCCATTTTATCAATATATTTTAAAATCCTTGAAAAATTTATAAATATTTAGGTAGACTTTGAATCGAAAAGTATTAAACAAACTTCTTCCCTTATTTCTTTTACATCTCTTAAACCATGCTAAACATTAACATTATTTCAATTTTGTGGAGATACAATAAGGTTTCGTTATACATTAGCGTTAAATTAATTTTAGCACGAAGATGGATGCCCCTAAAAATACATAAACATGACTTGCATAAATGACGGTATTTAGAGTAGACATTAAGTCTATGGTTATAGTTTTCTTCGTGTTTTCTTCTTTTTTCTGTAATTATGTCACATCTCTCAACATGTACTGAAGGTGTTAGTGTTTCTCATGGAGATAGGAAATTAGTAGATACCTTCTCTATAAAGCTCACAGATAAAGCTTTATTTGTATAATTTAATTTTAATCTGGACCGCACCAGAAGGAGGATAATTATTTTGAGGTGCATTGTATTTTGTTTCATAAAGAAGGCGGAGAAGAAACTCAGGCGCTGCCTTCTGTTGCTGGCCCTGGCCCTGTCTTGCTGAAAACTATGTGTACTAGGGGCATACTAATTGACTAAGATCCCGCTGCAAGATTGTTACATGAATCGAGTACGTGAACACTAATTTTTATGTATAATTATAAATGGATGAAGGTTGCCAATAAAAAAGGGGCCGCTAGTATTTTTAATTAAAAAAAAATGTTTGCGTCTAAGTCAATTTAGTTTACTTTGTGCCACCTAGATACTTACTCGCGTAACGCAAGCCATAATAGGTACAAATGTTGCCATCTAGGTGGCGCAAAAGGAGGCTCGGCCTCGAGGCCCGTAAGGCCCGCTTTTCCCTCACGGGCCAAACGGAGAAGAATCAAGACCCTCACGCGAAACAATTATTTAAAAAAAAATAGTTTTTGATTACGTACTCGATTCATGTAACAATCTTGCAGCAAGATCTCGTATACCATAAGGATAGGAAAGGACATAACGTCCGCCTAAAAAGTCCACGTTGGAACGGAACAACGTTTTGTCCTGTCACGGTCGCTTAGTGCACGCCCTCCATCATACTAATATCATAAACTATCATACTTAATACTAATATTATAAATGCGAAAGTGTGTTTGTTTGTTGGTTTGTCCTTCAATCACGCTGCAACGGAACAACGGATCGACGTGATTTTTGGCATGGGAATAATTGAGGACGAGAGTGACATAGGCTACTTTTTATCCCGGAAAATTTAGGAGTTCCCGCGGGAATCCAAAAAAACTTATTCCACGCGGACGAAGTCGCGGGCATCAGCTAGTATGATATAAATAATAAACTAGCTGATGCCCGCGACTTCGTCCGCGTGGTTTAAGTTTGTTTTATTCCCACGGGACCTCCTTAATTTTCCAGGATAAAAAGTAACCTATGTCACTCTTGTAGTCCTACACAATACCCATGGTGAAAATCACGGCGATCCGTTGCTCCGTTGCGGCGTGATTGAAGGACAAACCAATAGACAAACACACTTTAGCATTTATAATATTAGTAAGTATGAACTTGAAGTATGATTCGAAAGTGTGTTTGTTTGTCGGTTATTCTTTCAATAGCGTCGCAACAGAACAACATATATGGACGTTATTTTTTGCATGGGTATAGCTGTTATACATCTGGATAGTGACATGAGTAGGTAAACATGATAATAAATGAAAATTAAGAAGTTCCCGTGGGATTCAAAAAACTTATTCCATGCGGACAAGGACGTTGGAGCCCCGACGCGGACGAAGTCTCGGGTTGATAATTAGTATTAGACAAAAGTGCATAATTGCGGACGTTTTATTCTGTCCAGTCCCCACTCCCCAGTGAGTTTTAATAAGACGTTGCCAGAAAGGGCAAGTCTTCAAAAATTACTATTAAGTATGGTTCTTCGAGCCGAATAACGAGAAATCCAATTTTCCTCTATTGAAATCTTCATCGTTAAAAACAGATTGAACAAGGTATATATTAATTTGAGCACCGTTTGCTACCGCGATTTAAAGGAGTACAGCGCCATCTAGATCAATTTACAAGAAACGCGCTCTATGACCGTCATTGATGTAGAATTTTAGTACCTCGTTGAACTAGTTAAGGCGAGTCACCTCCAAGATTTTACGAGGTGAGGTGTGGGGTGCCGCCCGCGCTTCTCGCGGTACATTTCTCGTAGAGACTAGCGGGGAAGCGGGCAGCGCGGTATATTCTGAAACCGCTCGGCAACGTTCAAATTCTAGGATTAATTTGAATTAAATAGATATAGGACTTCAGTTTGAAATAAATTTTAGCAGGTTCTCATTAATACTTCAAGAGGAATTTATCCATATAAAAATGATGAGCAAAGTTGAAAATTTTATTAATAAAAAATTCGTTTTAAACTTTTAATTTAGCCTGTTTCAAGATTTTTTTTGATCGAGTAAAGTACATCCTATCGTGTAACAAATTAGCACATTCTTTAGACAATATCTTTAAGTGTATCGGATATTTTTTGTAAGACCGTTATTTAATAGTAAATACCGAAAAAATTTGATCTAGCAAACCAGTTTTCACCGCTGAGCTGAGGTGACTCGCCTTAAGTGCGATATTTTTCCCAGTAGTTCAACCGTTAATAAAATATGTTTTTTAGAGTTCAACTACTGGGAATAAATAGCTGTCGAACTCACTGACAACTAGTTCAACGGTTGAACTATAGTTAATCAGTTGAATTAGTGCGAAGTAAAGTTTGACGCGAATTGAACCCGTTTTTAACCGACTTCAAAAAAAGGAGGAGGTTCTCAATTCGTCGGAATCTTTTTTTTTTTATTTTTTTATTTTATCCATACTATCCATACTAATATTATAAACTAGATATTGCCCGTGCCGTGGGTTAAGTTTTTTGATGCCCGCGGGAACTTTTTAATTTCCCGGGATAAAATATATCGATGTGCATACCATCCAAATCGGTTGAACAGATGGGCCGTTACTAATATCGTGTGCTAATATTCTAAATGCGAAAAGGTGTCTGTCTGTCTGTCTGCTACGCTTTCACGGCCCATCTGTTCAACCGATTTTGATGAAATTTGGTATAGGGATAGTTTGTATCTGGGGAAAGCACATAGGCTACTCTTTATCCCGGAAAATTAAAGAGTTACCCCGGGAAGCAAAAAACGTCAATCCACGCGGACGAAGTCGCGGGTATCATCTAGTTAGATATATAGGTTTAAGTAGATACGTATTATAATTTAGAGATAATATGACCGTGGATAATTTATTGATGGTTGATTTCTGCCGGGAATACAATAAGAATGATCAGTGAACTTGCTAGTTCTTCTCGGTAGGAATATTATATTCCGAAACAGTGGAAGATTCACTCGACTATTCAAAAGCACTTGTCAAAGTCAGCTTGAATAAATAAGATTTGAAGTTGATCATTAAAAATATAAAGTAAGAAATAGCAGCATGGGGTGCTTCTGGGGTTTCGTGTTGATTAATGCCTTTTACACGAGAGGTCATCGGTCGCCGCACCCGAATGGGGTAGCAACACTATACTTTAACTACTAAAATATATTGCACTAGCTGACGCCCGCGGTCCGCGTGGTTTATTTTGTTCCCGCGGGAACTCCTCCATTTTCCGGACTAAAAAGTAGTCTATCTATCTATCTATCCCTAACTATTTTATCAAAATCGTTTGAACAGACAGATGGGCCGTGAAAGTGTAGTTGACTGACAGACAGACAGACAGACGGACAGACACACTTTCGCATTTATAATACTACTAATTTATAATTAGTCTCCCAGGTCGTTAACTATACCCATGCCAAAAATCACGTCGATCCGTTGCTCCGTTGCGGCGTGATTGAAGGACATACAAACACACTTTCGCATTAATAATATTAGTACGATTAACCGCTGAGGTTAGCAATTTGGCGACTGAAAAAGATACCAATAAGTGGCGCTGTACTATATTATCTCGCACTTTAACATCCTGTTTTATTTCAGTATGTGTACCAGCCTACATACAATGCAGCATAATAGAGAAATTTAGTTATAATAATTTAATTGATTATTTTTGGAATCAGATACCCTTTCTGGTATACCCTATCTGACTAATGTGTCCCTAATCTCTATTGTCTCTAATATTTTAGTATCAATTATTTTATTTTTTCAAAGGATGTTATAATTACCGTCGTGTAAATGTCATGAAGTTTGGAGATGGCGGGTGGAAATCCTCAGCGGGTTAAATTAAATCAATTGCGATCCGTGTAATAGCGTCATAAAAGGTAGTTTTTTTAACCATACCGTGTAATACAATATGTAAATGATTTAGTACATAATATATGGTAAGCCAACCCGTGCGAAACCGGGTCGGGTCATCAGGTTTACACAATATGCATACTAATATTATAAATGCGAAAGTGTGTCTGTCTGTCTGTTTCTCTGTCTGTCTGCTACACTTTCACGGCCCACCCATTCAACAGATTTTGATGAAATTGGTACAGGGATAGCTTATATACCGGGGAAGGACATAGGCTACTTTTGATCCCGGAAAATTAAGGAGTTCCTGCGGGAATCTGAAAAACTTGGTCCACGCGGAAGAAGTCGCTGGAATCATCTAGTAATAGTTGAGCATTTACGTATAGAATAGCAGAGATTCGCTGTGTAGTTTGTCAGTGTTTGAAAAGGAGATTCGGGAGTTCGATAAGGCGAGTGTACGGCACGCGGGAAATGTTTAAAAACTAGGGGAGCGTAAATAAATAACGCGCTATTCGTGGACTGTAGTCTCGTCCAACGGTCCAACGTGCGCCGACACGCACTGTGTCGATCGACGCGGCCAATATATGAACTAAAATAGTAAAACTATACGTCATCATACATACATCTGATACGTCTATGTTATGCGACGTCATGATATAGGTGGAGTGTGGTAAGCTTTATTACTCGTCGTCCAAAATTAAAAACTTCAAGGAATTATAATTGCAGTAACTGAATGGTGATAGGTACCTAGGTTTATTTGTATAAAGTGCATTTTTACATAAAACTTTTAGTGCACTCTAAGGCACGTTGCTGCTAAGTGATGATGTGATCCAAAATTACCAAGATATTGCATACAGATAATACATTTATAATTTACTAGATAATGCCCGCGACTTCGTCCGCGTGGATTGAGGTTTTTCGGTCCGCGGGAACTCTTTAATTTTCAGTTATAAAAAGTAGCCTATGTGTTATTCCAGACTATAATCTATGTCTATGTCCAAATTTCATCCAGATCCGTTCAGCCGTTGGGGCGTGATTGAGTATGAAACATCCATTATTTTTTATTATTTTATAAAGTATAGGTACCTAGATATAATTCAGGTCTTCAAATAATCCATATCTCTCGGGAAGGTTGGTATTCACTATTCATGTCTTTACTATAGCATATTGTAATTAAAAATTTTAAATTTAAACCTTTATAAAACACCGATTTAATAACTTTACTAAAGTCTAGACTAAAGAATAGTACCTAGCTAGTTATTGTAGTTTTATCAGGTGCTAACCGAGTGAGCAAGGAGGACATGTGTCGGGAGTGGACGGGAGCAAGCCGGCGGCGCGTCGGAGGGAGCGGCGCGGGGCCGGCGCGGTGCTCACTCCTCCGCGCCGTCCTCCCGGCCTCCGCCGCAGTCCGCGCGCGGATCCGCCGCCGGCGAGTTCTGTATCTCGTGCCTTTGATCGAGTCACAACGCCGATCGCGTACACTTTCGACACTCCGACCGCCTTTGTTTACTCCCCACGCGTGCCCGACTAACAGCTGTTCCCAGTGTTCTGTTCCTAATTGTGAACATTGTCAGTGCAGTTTTTGTGCCAGATCGGAATCAGTGCGCTTATTGTGTTTGTGTTTACAGTGTTTGATGGGGCTCGCGGGGCCTCCCCTGCAGTAGTGCAGCAGTGCTCACGGGGCCCGGCCATGGCGGCTACGGCCCGACGGGAGATCGACACCGGCGAGGAGGACATCGCCGCGATCGCCAAACAGATTTCGGATCATGCGGAAGCCATATATCAGACTTGGAAAGCGCGTGGCCTTGCACCCACAGAAATTCTGTCATGCAGGCCCACGCCCGGCCTTAAGTTGGCCGAGAGCTTACGGACTAAGCCCAAACCGGAACCCAAACCTGAAATAAAGCAGCGGCCAGAGCTTCGCAGTAACCGGCCAGAGATCCGGGAGCGTCCCGAGCTCCGCACGGAGCAGAGGCCTGAGCCTAGGCGAGACGTACGCCTGAATCCCGAAAGCGAAACAGTAGAAATTATGTTGCCTCCAGATTTGGTACCGGAACGAAACGGGACGGGATCTGGTGCCAATGTGAGGCGGCAAGACAACGCAGCTATGCGGCTGGAAGTAGCTCGAGAAGAAGAAAGACTGTTGCGTGCTTTGCGTACAGGCGGGGTCGTAGCTGAACGTCCTGCTGAAAGACCTGATGTCGTTCCACCTATATCGCTAGTGGATTATGCTAAGAGTCGATATCAGGATCGTTTGGAAACAGGAGCTAGAAAGCCGGCTGCTGGAGCGAGCGGAGAAAGGAGAGCTTCATTCGGATCACATGTTACAGAAGCCAGGTCTAAATTTGAAGCTCGAGCTCGTCGGGCATCCAGCGCTGGCGCCGTTGGGGAAACCGCCTCAGCGCAAGGTGTGGCGCCTGTGAGGCCGTTCCTTACGCGAGGTTCTGTGGCTGAACGTGTTCTAATGTTTGAACGATGTCCGAGTGAAGCTACGTTAGAGTTAGCCAAAAGAAAATCACCAGCAGCTACCACATGGCGAGGACCACATGACGTCATTAATAGAGCTCAGGTAAGTTTCAAATTGGCACTATATTATGCCAAGTTCAAAACATTGCTGCGCGTGTGCCCCAAAGTAAATATTAATTCGTGACTGTTTGTTATACCGTCATTCAGCCTCACACGGACGAAAATTGAAATAGACTTAAGGATAGAGGTGTAGTAACCTACTCATGAATATATTATATTATGTAAGTTTATACGAGCAAGTTGATTGCAGCATCAACATTCAACTGTCTAGCTACGAAATGACATCAGCTATAAAATAACATCACAAGCGCTGGACAAACTCGTTGTGTGTATTTGTTTTTTAATAAACAATGAGTCTCTTTATTTCCATGGTCATGGTGGCGTTATGACAGTCTTATGAAGGAATGTAGCTACTCTGTACCTACCTAAAAATGGAGAACAAAGATATTATACAAATACATTAACAGAACTACTGGAGAGGCTCCACCTGACCAGAATGTTACCAGACGGCAAAACTTTACAGACGAAACATCTGTTCTGCAAATCAGACTATTCCGGTAGAATAAGATCAATATTTGAGTTTGAATCTACTCTACTCTAATGAATATTCTAACAATACCTAATGAATTCTACTTCATCTAAACCGAGCATGGTTACAACGGTTTCGAGTTCAATAAGTTAGTGTGACTGTGATATTATTTTTGGTTTATATGTGCTGAGAAACATGCACGTAGCCGGTTACAAATAGCTTGTTTTAGGGCTAGGTATGCCATGTGGTTAGAAGATCGCGGCGGTTCGCGGCATTTTTGACAAATTGCCAATACTGCCCGTTGAACCCGACGAAACTGGCATCCTTTACTATTAAATAGATTTGGGAGTTTCAGGGAACTATTCGATCGCTGAAAACCATACTTACCATGCAATGAGGTTCCTTTACTGAGAATCTATTATATATATAGAGTCACAAAAAGAGCCTTAAAAGAAAGAAATATTATATAGAAAGATCATATTATTATACATAGAAAGGTCTATAAATAACTAGCATTTTACCCTGCCCTGAAATGGAATATGCGATGGCTTAGGACTTAACATTGTGTTGAGTTTATCTCCTTGTTATTGGAGTGGTAGATACTATTTATCACTAGCGTTTATACTCGCAGCCGCCGGCATCGGTATTGTTACCAAGGGAGTAGATACGGTTCAAACCACCGATCTTCCTTGATTACGATTGCCGAGATTCATCCCCAAGGGATGCCCCAATTTGGCCTACTTACATTTTACCACCTCCGTGAAGCGATGCGAAACCTTCATCATAGCGCATTCTGAAAAAATAATCAGGAAATATTTTGAAGTTAACTTTTATTTTAAATTTCTGTAATCTGTAACAACGGCTATATTTTCATCTTACAATCTTCTAAAATTGTACTAAGTTATGAATATTTTTGCATCATTTTTCTTATTTTACAACGTAATCTTGTTATTACGGTTAAGTATTTATGGACTTTTTAATGTCCTTAAGGAAGTCTTCGCTGGAGCAATGATATTCTTGACAGGCCCTCTAAAACACGAAACGTGAAAAAGCTTTATATTAACTTTACAAGATATTCCTTTTAGTAATCTGAGCGAACAATTTTTGGTTTACACAATTAGCACAATAATTATATTAATTTCAGTAGGGGTTAGTGTACGAACACTTGAAGTCGGTGGAAAATTTTCAACTGCGATACAAAGTGATTGAAGTGAAGGTTAGTGATGAAACATTAAATGCAGACCTGGGGTAAGGTCAATATTTATTCATTTAGAGAAAATATCGACACAATTTCTTAGAGTAAATTAAGGTAAAACTCAATGTTACGCATGTTGCTATATTTATGGGTTCGTGATTCGTGTGCTTATTAATAATATTATATATAGAATTAATAGAAGCTAAGGCTTGAAGCATTGTGGTTGCGGTTTCCGAGCAATTGCTCACAACGGCTCAGCCGTGTCAACAATTATTAATAAAAGGGGCTTCAATCCTACTAATGATTTTATTAAGAATATTTATAAGAATGTCGTAAAACAAAATCAAATTTTACTTAGGTTCTAACTTACTACAAAATTGTAGTTAGTATATATATAATATAGTAAGTTCTTACTCATCTATTGGATCTAATACAGTGCTGATGAATTGATAGCACCGAATTATATTGTAGGTGTAATGGAAGCGTCCCAGTTTGAAAGATTATGCAAACATCTGGACCAAATGCGTTGGTCATATTGGTGTTTTAGTGCGTACTGCCGTATGAACATGCGGGTATAGAAGCGGTATGCAAAGACTCTTAAAATAAATGCAAACAAGTCTAAAAGTTATACATTCTTTGCTGGGTATGGCCTATTTTAGTAGCTATATCCACTCACTGACTGTTCATGACTTCACCATTCAAATCTATACATTAGTCAATATTTTAAAAACTATTTTTGTTTGTTTATTCATTCGTTACCTAACGAGTATGAAATAAATTACTTAATATGGTCAACTTGAAAAAAAAGTTGAAGCTATTGTACCTTACAGAGTTTATCTTAATTTTATTGAAAGGTTTATGAAAATAGTGGTCAATAAACACTCAGTTGTGACTGTGAGGTTGTTGAAGTTCGAAACTTCAGCTCGAAAGATGTGAGTAACATTTTAACGATCCAATAGCAGTTATCGGGCGGATTAACGATCGAAGTTCAGGATGTTTTGACGGCAGTGTAGAATTGGGGATTCCTAACTTAATTAGGAATTAATGTCGAAGAAAGGAAGACCAACCTGAGTAACTGTGCCGAGTATAAATAATTTTTATGAACATAAAGTATCAAATCAAGAGTGAATAGGTATCTTCTAGACAAGCGCGCCCCCTTAGGCTGCATCACCATTTGCAAGCAAGTCTGATTGCAGCCAAGCTTATAGCCTATTATATATTTAAAAAACACACACTTAGTACAGGGCTTATGTTCTATTAGCACTACGTTTCCTGGTCAATTAGCGATCAATTTCTTACAGATGCACCTCGAATGAACTCTTTACAAGAACATTATTTCACAACGACCCAAAATAATACATAATGTGTATGTGGTATTTATTTTTTCTCATATTATTTGGTTCTACAATCGGTCTAGTGAGATCAGTAAAAAGTAGGGCGTTAAGTAATCCAATATCTGCTCTTATCAGCATATACGGGCTATGTTACAAGTTTTATCAATACTTTCGTATATTGCATATCATATATGTGAGTCATCTGAGTGCATTTACAAAACAAATGCGTTTAACTTCATTCAAACTCAGAAAGTAATTCAGAAAATCTGTAAAATATAACCAAATAGATAATATATTGCTGTATTATCATCAAGTATTTCGAAAGTCTATATTTTTTTTGTTTCTACTCTATATTATGGTCCAACTGCGAGAAAGCTTATTTAAATAAAGAAAGAATAACTACCTACTGTGTTAATATATAAGCATATTATCTTTATATAAAAAACAGGACTGTTCCGGTATATTGCTTCTTGGCACCAGCATTCTCGTTCCAATTACAACAATTATCTTGTTTGTGTCAAATCTTACATAAGCGACATAGCGGGCCGGTGTTAAGTAATTCGTTTCACCAGCAATTACGAACATTTTCAATTGATGTCGTCTCAAACACGCGATGTTCAAGGAAATTGACTTGGGGCAATCAAAGACTTACAATCGGATACATAGGTCTGAACTTCCTGCTGCCGCGACCTTCTTAGAAGTTAGTCAAATTGCTATTGATGAAGTTTCTGCGAAAGCTGATCGAATTTCTTTATAACTTTAAAGTTTTCAATTCCGTGCATACATAGAAATTAGGGAACTTAGGTATCTATGAGTGTATAAAACAACTGTGAAACCTTATAATATATGCGTTGTAAATAAAAGATTTTTATAATAGGTATGTACACTTTATTACTAATTTACCTGCTAGTTTTCTACGGTCTCGTATGTTTTCATCTTTGGTCAAATAATTGTATTCCACTTATGATTCTTTAAAACTTTATGCTGAGATCAAAAGCCAAGATTTCACACACACGCCAAGATTAATGAATTCTAATTCTATTGATAGTCAGAGTAAATATTCATAGGGCGTTGCCTTAATCTGAGACTCTAAAATCTTAGCAGCAAGTCATAACTCGCCACAGATTACGAAAGCGTGCATGCCTTTTGCATGTACCTACAGTTTCTCTATAATCTTGTGCGTTGTAAACTGCATCGTAAATATAGGTTCGGAAATGTCGTAAAGGCTAAGAATAAATTTTTACTTCGCTCACTGCGCTTGACGTGCCTCGTGATGCGTCAACGCAATGATTTATGGCGTCATTCATTAAACCTTGTATATAACATCGTATGTATTCAAGTTGGTACACATCATGTCGTGGATTAAGAACTATCCAAGCTTCAAGGCCACAGTTTTGGGTGGCCCTTAGATCTAAGTGCAGTCTGGAATGCTATTTTCTGATTCAATTTGAGAACCGTTAAGAATTACATAGCAGATAAATGATATTTGAAAGTTAATCATAGGATTAAAAGTTGTATTGAAAGTTAATCATAGGACTGAAAGTGAAACAAATTATCTGTTCGAGGTCAGGATCTAGCCAGGACCACAATCTTCAGCAATGAAGGAACGACCGAAGATATTGTACTATTACCTATTGTACTATTACCTATTCTATTACTATATTAGAGGATTTCAATGGACGCGGGAGTATCTTATTTGCCATGTATCCATTGCAGGGGCCATTGACATACATTTTCGAGTATAACAGTGTGTTTTACTCGTTTAGAATTACAAGTGGTGATGAACAGGATATGATTTGATACATTCGGGTCACGGACTGAGCTACATTGTAAATCCTTGTATGTACTGCTTTATTTAAACTTTCCTTATTGAAATGTGTTACATATTTAATTATACAGATCATGTCAATTCTACATAATAAGATTATTCGCAAGAATTCCTTGGTTCGCAAGTATTCCCCATAGTAGGATTGAGTAAAGTTAAGTTTTCCTCATAAAATGCAGTACAAATTCGTCATTTCACAAAGCTCTGGTTTGCTACTGCGTACTGAATACTGACCATGGCCTCCTTCAGAATGAAAAAACCTAAGGTGATAGTCCACCAAACTGGTCAATTGCGGGTTGACACACACCTTTGACAACATTATGCAAAACTCTCCAGCATGTAGGTCTCATCAAGATTTTCCTCTTGTCCGTTAAAATACCTACTTAAGGGAAATTTATTAATCTAATGAGCACATAATTTCGAAAAGTTACAGGTCGGGGCTCAAATCCCGGACCTGCTGAATATGATGCCGAAGTTTTAACCGAGGCTAAGCGACCTGACCTGAAAACGATGATTCCACTTTTAAATTAAAGTGACGAGGCGGTATGATCATCGTACTTTGCCTATTTTAACTATAACTTCAATTTTAATTTGTATGCAAGACAGGGTCATGACATGGAGTTTGAGGGCGTTATACAAAAGAAATATATACATTAGAATCCCTTAGCTGTGCGTTAGTCTGGAAGAACGTGTGTTACGCCTCTAATAATAAGGCGCTTTTAAGGCGTTATCGTTCGCATTTTACACACTAGTGTATTAAACAGTATATTACCATTCGGGTAAAGAGTGCAGTGTGGGTGAATTCCTTTTCCCTGACTAGCAGAGGGATAAGAAGCTCCCGGAAACGGATTTCATATACCTGTTGGTAGGAAAATATATTTTTGGCATAAGACAAAATAACACCAATGTTCATGTTGTTTCTTCCAAGTTCAATTTTTACTCAATGCACAACGGAAAGAGATTGTTCACCTCGCCGGACGTGTCTTCTCACTACAGAAAAAATAGCATTCCAAAATTAAACTCGGAACGACGGGAATGGTTGGCTGCCTCCCAGCGGCGCGGCAGACGAGTGACAACCGATTGCATACGACAGAAGCCGACGGATAATACCGAGGAACATGGAGGATATTATGTTTAGACATAGCCAATTCTTTATTGAAAACAATAACTGATAGATAGCCAGCCTGACCTAATTACTATACAAATCGTGCTCGCGTTGATTGGTGGCAAGAATGCTTGCTGCAAGATGCTGCTGGACAGCCATGCTGATCCTTTGCTGATAAGGCAAGTAACCGTGGTGTCTCGCCAAAAAAATATAAATCTCGGAAATCGTTGGAGCCGTTTTCATGAAATTTAGTATGGAGAGGTTTCGGGGGCGATAAATCGATCTAGCTAGGATTCATTTTTAGAAAATGCCGTTTTATCCGTGTTTTCAGACAATCAAAAACTGCTACAATATCATTAGAATACGAAGGTAAATATTTTGCCACCATCTAAAAGGTTATAATAGCTCAGGTGGTAAATCGGGCGGTCCCGAAATCAGAACACCCCGGTTCGAGTCAAGATGTCTCCAGTCCGTTTCTTTCCCTTTTCTTAAATATAATATAATATTTTATTTCAAAAAATAAAATATAATTTATTATTTAAATATAATTTCCAAAAATCACGATTTACCAAAAAAAAAAAATAACGAGCAAAGCTCATCCAGGTACTGTTTTATTATGTGTCATGCAAAGGGCGAGGGTTCAATTTGGAAAACATTCATTTCATAATCCATTTTATGCCTACGCTGAGTATTTCTATGGAAATAAAATTGAGGGAGATTTGCGTGACTCAAAATTCTACTATACTAATACTACTACTGAAATGATTCTACATAATTTGATCTTCAATTGAATTTATTGCGTTAAGATAATAATGTGTATTACCTACTGCAATACCAATCCCCAAACTCCGGCTCAGTAAACCATATTTGTACAATAATTCCCAGCATAACTCGCCTAGCGTCATTCCGATAGGTATCTACTGCAGTGCGGATTGCAATGTAAATAGAACCTTAATCTGCAAATTTCATTATTTCCGCTGTCGGATATTTACTGGATTTAATCAATAAGTTAAACTGAATAGGAGCTGTTATATTATTACTAAAACAAACGAGATGTCGGAGTTAAACATTTTATTTGCTAATTTGCTTACAACCAACGCTTTATAAAACGAAACAGAAAGCGAATCCGAAATCCAAAGCCTACGCTGAGTATTTCTAAGGAAATAAAAGTTTGAGAGAGATTTCATGACTCAAATGTGATTCTACATAATTTGATCTTCAATTGAATTTATAGTGTATGGATTTCATAAGGGATTTTGTATACAGGGTATAATATAATTGTTATTTAAGCAATAGTCTACAATTTAGTGGATCAATAATTATACGTGTTAATTTCCTCGGTTATAATTTTTTTTTAGTGGGTATTCCGGAGAAGGTACAAAACTGCTCGTGAGTCCTTGATAACCGCTTAGTGCGGTATGCGTAAAAGCATTTTTCCAGCGATACAAAAAAAAAACCGGGCAAGTGCGAGTCGGACTCGCGCACGAAGGGTTCCGTACCATTATTAATAAATAATTACCTTTGTTAATGAACCGCAAGACTAACTTTGTTTGTAGAGGTTTATTGTTAATATCAAAAAAACTATGCTAGTTAGAGCATTGGCTATAGTTTTCCTGTAAAATATACGTAAATTCCTATTGACCATAATTATTTCAAATTTTTCGATTGGTAAACTCCGGAGAAAAGGGGGAGGGGGGGAACGGTATTTTTTTAGACATTTTTCCCAATAAATCAAAAACTATCATAAATAAAAATAATTAAAAATCTGTTTTAGAATGTACAAAGTAAACCCTTTCATATGATACCCCACACAGTACAGTTATCTCACTTTTAAATTTCAACCCTCCGATTTTCCCCCCTTTTTAAATAAGAACAAAAATAATTTCCAATTTTTTTTAATTCCAGTGTCTTTGGGCCACTAATATACACAACTATTCCAAATTTCATGTCGATAGCTTCGGTAGTTACTGAAATAATCGAGTGTGACGGACGGACAGACGGACAGACAGACGGAGAAAGTCGCACCATAAGGGTTCCATTTTACCATTTTGGTACGGAACCCTAAAAAGGGTACCTACCTCTAAAGTGAAAGTGTGTTGTACAACTACCATTAGCTGCATTTGAGACAATTCTTTGTCTTTTATAAGTAAGTACAAACATTTTTATCTAAATATGTATTTCAAATTAGAATTGTGATTATACGAATATTTTTTAAAGCTATATAATTTGTCAAGATACCTTTGACCTGACCTTTGTAAATCTAAAAGGTTGAGCTTTTCTATTATGTTAATATGATTTGATTTAACAATCCCTACTTCTCGGAATTGTTGACAGCCATCTTAATTTATATTCGCCGTTCATTCACAGAATTAAAATGGGACACACGGATAAAAGAGGTCAAGAATTCTTAAACGAAACATAAACGCGAGTGCTTCAGCAATAATATTAAAACATTAATTATGACTGCAGCGGCTAATGTGCCAAATTATTCTCTGAAAACCACTTCAATTGTGTATTTATTAAAGCTTTTCTGTTTAAACACTTGTACAAATATATTGAAAGCTATTTTATTCCATTCAATGGTGGATTAGTTCTGCCCCAAATAAATTCTGTAAAACATTTTTTAAGGGGACTAGCTGATGCTCACGACTTCGTCCACGTGGATTGAGGTTTTTTGAGAATTACCGCGGGAACTTTAATTTTCCGGGATAAAATTTCCGGGTAGCATATGTGTTATTCCAGACTATAATCTATCTCTGTGCCAAATTCATCTAGATCCGTTCAGCTGTTCTGGCGTGATTGAGTAACAAACATCCATTTGAGGTTTTTTGGTTCCCGCGGGAACTCTTTAACCTCTGTAGTGCCCACTGTCGGCACAGCGACATTCTTTACACGTATAATATGGAGAGTCTGGTGTCGCACGGCGACGCGGTACACTCAGCGTTTTCTGCGTAATCAAAAAACGATCTATTATGAAAACTACTTGACTTGACTTACGATCTATTTTGACTATTGTCTCATTTTTAACTCTGGGTTAATAGACGAGAAGAATAAGGCTAACTTTGGGCTAACTATATTTTTATCTTTGAAACTAGAAATGATTATACTAAATTTGTCTTTGGGAACTTTGTTTACCTTATTTTTGGGTATAGATGTTTATCCGTTCTGGCTTGAAAGAGTAACAAATATCCATACATCCATACATCCATACTTACAAACTTCCGCGTTTATCTATATATATAAAAATGAAACCCGTTTTCCTTGGTCACGGCATCACGCGTGAATGGCTGGACCGATTTCACTAATTCTTTTTTTGTTGTATTTGTTATTATTACGAGAAGGTTCTTACGGAAAAAAATATTAAGAAAATCTCTCAGAAATATTGAAAAGTATACATTTAATTTTGCATACTAAGGCGGTACGAAGTTCGCCGGGTCAGCTAGTAATATTAATAAGAATAGTAAGACTAGTAAGATAGTATAGATTATAAGAAAAAATATACTTAAGTAAAGCAAAACGCTCTCGATATAAATGTTGAAAGATTAGTCTGTAAGACGATTAAATTACTTAATTAGGTTCAGTGCGTCAACAACAATTACTACTACCTACTTGTACTATTCGCTTAATTACCTACCTACATACTTAGTACTTAGGTACTCGTTGTATCCAGAATATGTTCGAAAGTAAACATTATACCATTTTACAACTATAATCCGAGTGTCAATTACACGCATGCGCTGCGTTTACGTACAATGCTTCCATTCGGTCATTGTTTACTACTTCCGCCTCACAGTTTCCTACTGACCGATTTGACTTCCTATGTTCTACTGAAGAAAGATATGCTTGGTTAGCTACATAAGTGGACTGTGGAATTACTTATTATTTATAGGTAACTAGCTGATGCCCGCGACTTTGTCCGCATGGATTGAGTTTTTTAATCTCCCGCAGGAACTTCTTAATTTTCCGGGATAAAAAGTAGCCTATGTCACTCTCCAGGTCCTCAACTATACCCATGCCAAAAATCACGTGCACCGTTGCGGCGTGACTGGAAGGACAAACCAACAAACCCATTAACAAACATACTTTCGCATTTTTTAATATTAGTATGATTTTTTCAGTAAACTCTATACTCGTACAGTTTTGACAAGAACGTGGTTTCAACATAAACTCATATGAGCATAAAGCAGCAGACAGCATTATTTGATGTTTCATGTTGATGATCCCATTTTAATTCACCGGGTACCACGATAATTTTATTTGTGGAAATCTTCCGATATTATTAGGTATATTAATCCGATATTATATATTAAGTTGCTGATGCCTGATACGTAACCTCAAGTTCCCTTCCTTTTCCTCTTCTGGGCAGAATCCCAGCCCCTACCCCTACCCCTACCTCTTTATCTACCCCTTTTAGCATTTTCTTTAGGAATTTCGCCGATTTCCTTGAAACTGTTGAAAATTATAAAATCTTCTAAAATAAACGGAGAAAAAGATGTGCAAATGCTTGAAAAATCTCATTTCATACCTAGGTTACGTTACTAAATTGTGAGTGGGTTTGAACAATAATAATATATTTGAGCAATATTACATTCCATGTATGGATCTCAAAAGATTCGACTGTCGCTTCGACTTGATATGGCTACAGTTTTGCAATTTGAACATTTCAAAACAGCAATTACGCCTCACACGTTTGATCCAAGAAACAAATACAAAATCAGAAATGAATGATTCATGGACATCCATCTAACCTGAGAATTCTAACTTCTGAGTTCTGAAATGTCTCCGACGAAGTACGTTCACGTCTGAATAATTAATTACTGCTCGTAATGCTCATTACTGAATGACCCCTTCAATTAATGTCATAATGTTGGGCTTTCCAGTTTCCATGAATTATTGTAAACTAGATGATGCCGGCGACTTCGCATGATTAAGGTTTTTGAATACTCCGGTGGGAACTCTAATTTTTTTATTTCTAATTTTTATAATTTTTAAATTTCTAATTTTTCGGAAAAAAAATTATCCTATGTCCTTCCTTGGGATGCAACCTCGATCTGTACCAAATTTAACGGACGGGCCGTGAAAGCGTATCATACAGACCGACGGATACTTTCGCATTAGTATGTAAACAAAAGCAGTGTTCCCGCAGATCCTTCTGTCGGGACGCCTCCCCTCGTTCTGCATTGCTCTGCCCAATTGGTAAAATGACTGCCTAGGTACAAAAGGGGGGTTGCAGAGAGAGACGTCTCGAAATGTGTTGTGAATGTTTGATTATACACTTACCCTGGTCCTCCTAGCGTAGTCTGATTGTCCGTGTGTCACGAACCGTTTGCTTATCGAACTTATCACGATCGGGTCCACCGCAAGGACCGGCTCCCTTCGTGGTGGCCGCTGTCGTTCCCCAATACTTCGTGCTTTCTGTAATGTAAGTGGCAACGGGCAGGTCTCGTCGCCAGACGAGACCCACCAGGGCGTTGACCTCGGCAACGGGCCGAGGAAACCTAGCAGTGAACACAGATATTACGTACGTTAGAGTAGGAATGGTTCCATCGCTAGCTTATTGGGTCCTAAAGACCAACTGTGAACGGATCCTGTCGGATCAACTGTGATGCTATTCCCCTTGGTATAGCTAACTCTTGAGCCTGTGAATGGATCCCAATTTGATCAACTGTGAAGCGACTCCCCACGGAGTCGCGTGCTCGTGAGCCTGTGAACTGGTGGGTAACCCACCAACTGTGAGGTAGGATGGAAACATTCCCAATGTATTCCCATGATGGGTAATCTTAAAGACTATGCCACTTACTTGAGGAATACAGCGAGAGGTAGCAAACCAGCACGGTATGACGCTACTTGCCCAGACGCACGAGTAAAAAATGGTGCCAACCGCGGGAATCCCATATGAGAAAATTTGAGGTACCACAGACAATCGACTACGCATAAGAGATGTAAAATGGTTAACTGGTCTGTGGTAAAGGTAATGATCATAGTAAACTCACCATAGATTTATAAGCGTCGGGCTCTGAGTTCCGGCTTTGAGATACGTGATGTTGCCAAAGTTTATGTTTAAGTGATTTAGATTAGTGATTATTATTTACATTTATATTACAATTTACAGATTCGCGACGATTGTCGCGACACTCCCCAACAACGGAAGTTACAACAAGACGATAAGGTTTTGTGTCCACTCCCTAATCTTCTCGAGAGCTCTAACAGCCGCTTCTCTCTTAGGCCTTGGCTCCTCGGAAGGAAGGTCCTTTCCACTCTCATGAGGAATCTCCTCCAATAGAGGTTGATTTTCTGGTATCGTTTCATTGTTTGGTTGTACAGCGTGATTACTCTCTTCGTCATGTGTGTCAGTTCCACTGCCAGGAGTCTCACTGACTTCTCTAGAGGTCCTTTCCTGGACTTCATCAATTACGTAAGCAGAAGGTATATGATAGTAATCCGGTCTAGGCTTGTCAGCTAAAACATTGGTTTCTTGTCCATCCATCTCCAGAGGATACAGATGAGAAATGGATCTAACGAATTCGGTATCTCCCACCTTTACTCTAGCTGTTCTACTAAATCCATCTTTTCCTTTTATAAGTTTTGTTATTTTCCCAACTCGCCAGCTTTCCCGATTATGATGATCTCCTTTTATTTGGATTATTTGTCCTTCTCGGGGTTCGAGCTTCGAAGTAACTCTCGGCTCCTTATGTGAGTGTTGATATCTCTCTCGAAGGCTGAGAAGGTAGCGATTCGAGAACATTTCTTTAAATTCGTCTTGGATCTTAAGAGCTCTTTTCCAAGCTTTAACTAACTCCCTCTTCGTGACTGTACCTTGTATTGAAGGTTCTTCCCGAGTAGCTTCAGTTGCTATACACCTTCCCACAGTTAAGAAATCCGCCGGTCTCAATATATGATCCACTTCAGAGTCTATGCAAGTGAGTGGACGCGTGTTTACCACGGCTTCAATTTCCTTCATGACTGTAGATAGTTCACTGTCTCTAAGACAGTGTTTCTGTAATGTCCTCTTCATACAGTTCTTCACGATACCTATTAGTCGCTCATAAAAACCGCCAAACCATGGTGCCAGTGCGGGAATAAATCTCCAGCGAACTTTGTTTTCGATGCAATACGGCTGTGCTAAGACTTCTGACAGTAATTTAAATTGTGACGCATTATCTGACGTAATGAGCGTCGGTAACCCCCTGGTAGCTGCCATTCTTCTCAAGGCGTGGAGGCTTTCTCCAGCTGAAAGGTCTCGCACGACTTCTAAATGTATGGCTCTTGTCGCTAGACACGTGAACAAGCAGATCCATCTTTTCTCTAACCCATTTCCATTGCTAACCAAAACTGGTCCGAGATAGTCAATTCCTGTGAAGGTAAAAGGTGAGCTGTAATTCACTCTTTCAGGTGGTAATGCGGGTGTAGGTGGTAACTTGTACGGTCCTCCGCCATGTTTGACACACGTCGAACATTTCTTTAACAATTTTTGTACCTGACGTTTGCCTTGTAAAATCCAGTATGTTTCGCGTATAATACTCAACGTATGATTGACGCCTACGTGATAATTTTTGTTATGTGTCTCTGTGATTATTCTATTAGTTAACTCAGAATCTTTAGGTAATAAAATAGGATATCTTTTATCGAAAGACCAGTCTGTATTTCTCATCCTTCCTTTACATCTTAGTATGCCATCGATATCGAGAAATAATCCTAAGTTTCGGCTCAAGTTCGTTTCTATCCCTTGTATTTCATCCCTGAAGTGCTCCTCTTGTAATTTCTTTATTTCATCTAAATGAGTCTCTTCTAGGTGTTCCTTTTCATTTTCATTTATTTTATTTTGATTATTAATTTTATCCGATCTTCTATCATGACTTGCAAAACTTATTTCATCCATTTCAACTTCATTATCTTCTACTTCGTTCGGAAGATCCTCCCCCGCCAAAAGGGAATTGACATTTGTCGTTTCTTGCATCCATGTATGAGATGTTTGCAACAAGTATTGAGGTCCAGCTAACCATTTTGCTCTGTCTTCACGAGTGCTGGACGGTCTTGTTGCTACGTCTGCTGGGTTTAGCTCTGTGGGAATATATCTTATAACCAATTCCTTATTCCGTTTAATTTCCTGAACTCTCCTTGCTACGAATGGTGGTAGGAGTTTTGAAGATTTGCACCACTCTATTACAATCCGACTATCGGTCCAAAGAAATTGATTTGTCACCGTTGCGGGAATGAAATTGCGGATGAATCTCATAAGACGACTCCCAATCAGTACTCCAAGTAGTTCTAACCGGGGAATCTTTAAACTGTCTTGATCCTTTATAGGGATAAGTCGTGATTTTCCAATGATGAAACTAATTTTGCCCTCGTTTACTATGTATACTGCAGCGGCATAAGCTCGAAGAGAGGCATCTGTAAAGCAATGTAGTTGAACGGTGTTATCTTGTGCAGCCGTCATATAACATCTAGGTATCGATATTTCCTTGATTTCGTCTAACTGTCTACGTATTTTAGACCACTCTTCCTTCATTGGTTCTGAAAATACAGTGTCCCATTTAACTTTGCTTCTCCATAGTTCTTGTAAAAATAATTTAGCGGGTAGTATATATGGTGCAACAAATCCACACGGATCATAAATTGAGGCAATTACTTTTAATACTCCTCGTTTGGTGTCCGCATTAGAATCGACTTTATATCTCAGTTGAAGTATATCATCTTTCAAGTCCCATTCGAGACCCAATATCTTAACACGTTCGGAATTTGATGTGTCTGAAATTTGTGACATAAACTCGTCAGAATTCGAACTCCACTCTCTTAGGTTCATAGACATCTGTCCGAATGCTTCTTTGGAGTCCTGATATAATTCTAAAGCTTCTGTTACAGATGTACTACCGGTGACTAGGTTATCCACATATATATTATTGGCAAGATCTCTAACACTTGGTTTGTCAATTTGATAGATGAAGTTTAATCGTGGCGTTTAATAAAAATGGGCTGCTAATAATTCCGAATGGCACACGACAGAATCTCATGTAAACGATGTTGTCTTCAGTTGGTGGTTTATTAATATCCTTAATCCACAAGAATCGAGTTACATCTCGATCATTATCATGAAGTGCGATTTGTAAAAAAGCTTTTTCTACGTCGGCTGACAATGCGATTTGGTGATATCTAAATTTTACTAACAATCCCGTTAAATCTTCTAACATCATTGGACCACAATACAAACATTCGTTCAGACTTTTGTCATCAGCTTTTGTTTTAGCCGAGGCGTCATACACTATTCTAATAGCCTTATCTCTTTGATGAACACAATGATGTGGTAAGTAATGAATTGGATGTTTTTCGTTATTGGTATGTTTCGATACTAGCTCTATTACTCCTTTACTAATTTGTTCCCTTAAAATTTTATCATATTCGACTAAAGTATCTGAATCTAGACGGTTAAGTAATGAGACTAATCTGCCAAAGGACAATCCAAAGTTGGTCGATAAAGATGGAGGATATTCTATCCACGGCCAGGATACAGTATATCTATTGTCGACAACTTCAGTAGTTTCATTAAAAGTTTTAACTGCTTCTTCATCGGCACTAATCCTAGGTGAGTCAGTGATACCTATGGATTCCAAGTCCCACAGTGATCTTATGTTCCCGTGATCTAAAGGTAAATCTGGCTTATTCAGTTTCGTCTCTCCACAAGATAGAAAGTAAGTAATTACAGATAATTCGTCCACTGGTTCTGAATTGGTCTCTCCTGATAGTATCCATCCTAGATTAGAATCTACTATGTACAAATTTTCTCTGATCTTTATTTTCTCCGTATTCATTATATTATGGTAGTAGTCGTTTCCAATTAAAATATCAACCTTCGATGATAATGATCCATCATCGGCTAAAATACCTTTATTCTTCCAATGTCCTAATTCTACGTCAGGATATGGTACGCATTGCGAGATGTGAGGCACGACATTAGCGTAAAGTAGTAATGTTTTATTGGTCCTAGTGCGGAGCTCTAATTTCACTATAGGGCTATCTATTATCTGAGGAGTTCTTGAACCAAAGGTAAATATAGAGAGCCTACTTTCTTCCTCAACTGGAAGGTTCAATCGTTTCGCCACTGATTGGGTTATGTAAGTACGTTGACTTCCAGAGTCCAGTAATGCTCGACATTTTACTTCTACGCGGTTATCTCCTACATTCCGGGCGTTAACAATCGCCGTCTGAAGTATAGTAGTAGCCCGTGCGTTTAGTTGCATCATTGCATTAGTTTGTTCAATTTCCTCTGAGAAAGTTTTAGGACAGAGCGCTCGATTGTGTGAGCCACTCTCCTTGCAGTGAAAACAACTTAATTTTCCTCTACAAACCTTTATGGTGTGCCCCTTGCGAAAGCATCCGTAACATCGGCTACCCAATCTGTTCCTTCTTTCCTTTAATGTTTTAAAGTTTTTGCATTGATCATTAAAGTGATTCTCTTGACAGAAAATGCATTGAAGTTTCCTACTCTTGGGATTTTGCCTTTCTTCGATTCTACTTTGATCTGTTGATTTCCTTTTGAATCGTTTCTTAAAATCCACTTCATGACCTTGAGGTAATTCTCGTTCCTTATTCAGGAATCTCCTTCCTGGTTTCTTTGTAAAATTTCCTTTATGATTCTGTGTTGGCTTCTTTGCCTTCCCTTTCCTATTGTTATCGTACGCATTCACCTGTAATGCTTGTGTAGTATAACTTTCTTCCACTTTTCCTTGAACAACCCTATCGGCATCCTCTCTAGCAGTAACAATAATCTCTAAGCATTTGCGTATCTCCTCGATGGATTCGGTACTTATTTTCATTTTCATTTCGTAAATAATTTCCTTCGGGAATTTCTCCATAATCAGGAAACGTAGATGGTTATGGTTTATATCCTCGCCTAGCGACTTGAGCACTCTCAGGTGTCGTTCAATTTCGTTGAGAGTATGTCTCACTTCTGCGATGTTCATCGCTGTCGAAGCTTTCACTCGATATAGCGCTGAGTAGTGTGCATCGATTATATGATTCTCCTTCCCATATCTGTTTTTTAATGTCGTCAAAGCTATATCGTAATTTTTGTTTGTTGTCTCGAGCCCTTCTATGACTTTCTTCGCTTCGCCTTTTAATGATGCCTTTAAGTATAGTAACTTATCAACGTCCGTTAGGTTTCGCTTGTCGATATTTGAACTAAATTGATCCCAAAACGTCGACCATTGGAGGACATCGCCATCAAATTCAGGTAAACTCAGTTTCGGCAACCTACTGCTTAGACTCGAGTTCGCATCCTTAGCGACATGAGCTTCTCGTTCGATTATTTTAATTCTGTTTTTGATCTTTACTTTAAGTTCGCACAGTATATCCTCGGCTTCCAATTGCACTGTGGATATCTCTGATATATCGTCAGGTGCAGGGTTCTTGCTCAGACGAAAATAATTTGTTAATTCCGTACTCAACCTGGTTAATAGAGTTTCTAATTTTGAGGAAATAATTTCTGCTTCTTGTACGACCGTTGGAGATTGATTAGTTACATCCTCGAGAGTTTCTATTACATGGGAGGCATTAGTTACCAAATTTTGTAATTTTGTTTTCATCGAATGTAATATTGTTAAGAGACTTTGATCCATTTTGATCACACAACAATTGAACAAAGTTCTTTAGAAAGGTTAGTTATTTAAATTTTTATTTAGGTTTAGTCGTTGTCTTCGGTGTGATCAGGAACTCGCGGGCTCGTCCCTCTATAAATAAACAGCAGTCGCTTAGAAGAGAGAAAGAAAAAGAAAGAAAATGGAAAATTTCAATTTGAATTGAAGGGAAATAAACAAATCCTTCCTTTTCCATTATTCTCCATTTTTATTTACTTTTATTTAGTAAGTACATCAACTGAACTGTTCATAGATTAATATGATGAATTGGTGACCAAGACCTTCTTTTAATTTCAGTTTAATAATAAAAAACAGAAATTTATTTATTTATTTATTTTAGGCTTCGCTATATCTGATGGATGTGCCACATTAAGGTTATATGGTTTAACTATCTATGGTAACCCTCGTTTTCTAAATTTAATTCATTCATTATTTATTTACATACTTTTATTGACCTCACAAATAAAGTTAGTTAGTCAATGAATCAATTTCATAGTCCGACCCTGTTCTCTTAGTGTTTCAATGACTTTACTAATAATTGTTCTTGCATAGGGTCTTAAGCCAAGGTAGGCATTAATTTCTCTTTTATGTCTCTATGACTTGCGCAATACCACTATTAATAACTATATATAATGGTAGATTCATTCGACTATTCATAAGCACTTGTAAAAAGTCCATTTGAATAAAAAACTTTTGAATTTGAATAACCACTAGTAACATTGTAAAGTGATCATTGTGTTGCTTTACCGAGGCTAGACAGTGCTTTTATGCCTCTATGATCTGCGCAAAACCACTAGTAAATATATCTATACATAACAACCACTAGTAATATTGTAAAGTGATTATTGTGTTATTTCACTGAGGCTAGACAGTGCTTTTATGCCTCTATGATCTGTACACCACTGTACACTAGCATGCTAGAAAGGTCATGTCTATCCTTCCGATAAGACACATAATTTGTAATAGAATAGAATATTTCTATTCAAATAAACTTTTACAAACACTTCCCGTTCTTTATACACCGTACTAACATCTATTTCTCCTATATAATTCACTTTATTAAATATTATCTCAGCTCTAATATTCAGTCATTCTGATTGCAGAGCGTATGGGAACACACTCACGTTGTAACTCACACAAAATGCTTAATGTTAAAGTTGCATTTTCAAGTCAGGATATTTAACCATGATGGCAGGTCCAACATACTTGCTTTAGTAAAGGTCAGTGACTCTATTGTACTCTTGCAATCACCTGTACCTAATACTCTGGGTATTGATCATGGCTAATATTTATGTTACTTCACTATTTCATTCATATACCTGTTAAATGTAAGTTCACCTTATGCACGGATACCCTTCATAACTGTCATACAGAAAATAATTCTGATTGGTATAGGTAAAACCATGGTAAAACACTACAAAAATAATAAATATAGCGGTAGGTGCAAGAAGTTAACACTTTTAAATTCAAATTTCTTTCTTCATAGATACTGAACCCTAAGACACTTTTAAAATTGAGCCATATTCAACACTAAGTTTAATAAACAAAGCACAACATGTCTATTAAAGCTTTAATCTGTTAGAATGTTCATATGAACTCAAACTTTTGATTCAATTAATTTAGTCATACTTAAATCAGCGGAGTCATAATAATTATTCAACAAAGAAATTCAAAATTTATCCCATTTTATCATATATTACTATAATGACTCACAACATTGTTGATAGCACTATAGGTTAATGAGTTTTATAAACTTTTGAAAAGAAAAGAAGAAAATGTAGGTAAGTATTCTATTTATAGACTATGTAGGTATACGGTACCCTCACTTACTTCTTCATATTATTACCTTTTCTATTATATTAAATGGTAATATGCACTCTGCACTATTACATAGGTACTTTGATAATGTATGGGTACTAACATGTCGAGACATGTCTGACTTGGGCCAATGCATAATAACATTCACAACCTTTTTTTTACATAACACCCCCTTTCTTTTATTTCATGATTTTAGGTATCTTAATGAAAGTTGATTTATCAATTGATCAAATCCCAGCACCTCCACCATGTCGGGACGCCTCCCCTCGTTCTGCATTGCTCTGCCCAATTGGTAAAATGACTGCCTAGGTACAAAAGGGGGGTTGCAGAGAGAGACGTCTCGAAATGTGTTGTGAATGTTTGATTATACACTTACCCTGGTCCTCCTAGCGTAGTCTGATTGTCCGTGTGTCACGAACCGTTTGCTTATCGAACTTATCACGATCGGGTCCACCGCAAGGACCGGCTCCCTTCGTGGTGGCCGCTGTCGTTCCCCAATACTTCGTGCTTTCTGTAATGTAAGTGGCAACGGGCAGGTCTCGTCGCCAGACGAGACCCACCAGGGCGTTGACCTCGGCAACGGGCCGAGGAAACCTAGCAGTGAACACAGATATTACGTACGTTAGAGTAGGAATGGTTCCATCGCTAGCTTATTGGGTCCTAAAGACCAACTGTGAACGGATCCTGTCGGATCAACTGTGATGCTATTCCCCTTGGTATAGCTAACTCTTGAGCCTGTGAATGGATCCCAATTTGATCAACTGTGAAGCGACTCCCCACGGAGTCGCGTGCTCGTGAGCCTGTGAACTGGTGGGTAACCCACCAACTGTGAGGTAGGATGGAAACATTCCCAATGTATTCCCATGATGGGTAATCTTAAAGACTATGCCACTTACTTGAGGAATACAGCGAGAGGTAGCAAACCAGCACGGTATGACGCTACTTGCCCAGACGCACGAGTAAAAAATGGTGCCAACCGCGGGAATCCCATATGAGAAAATTTGAGGTACCACAGACAATCGACTACGCATAAGAGATGTAAAATGGTTAACTGGTCTGTGGTAAAGGTAATGATCATAGTAAACTCACCATAGATTTATAAGCGTCGGGCTCTGAGTTCCGGCTTTGAGATACGTGATGTTGCCAAAGTTTATGTTTAAGTGATTTAGATTAGTGATTATTATTTACATTTATATTACAATTTACAGATTCGCGACGATTGTCGCGACACCTTCAGTCAAAAGAAAAATCCAGTCTTCAGTTACTAACGCCGCAACTAATCTTATATAGCACCATCACTCGCTATCCGTTTCGCTAATGGCGTACGTCACGCCACAACACAAGAGATCGGTTATCGCATAAGGTTTCCGGTAATCGCGTGGCGCATGCTAACCTGACTGTTCTAGACCTTGAGGTCAAGTCATGTTAGAAGTAAGCGTAACTCTTCGATTTACTCTAATTTAACTTTTATTGCTAGGTCCCACGGATTTTCTGTTCCGTGGCTAGGTCCTTTTACAATCACAGCGGGAGGAGGAAAGCTGAAGCGGGTTGAAAGTTTCTTCAGCAGTCATCTTGGGCATATTTTCCCCTTTGTTTTCTTGTGGAATTAGGCAATACATATTCAGATAATTATTGTAAGAACAGTGACAGTGTAGAATCAGTGAACATCAAGAAACCGTCAGCGTTTTCATCCTTATGTGGTTGACGTCCAGTCTGCTCGAACGAAACGGTTCTGCTCTACGTTCCTGATTCAAACCGCCAGGATGTGGAATGCCCTTCCAGCGCATGTATTCGCTGCCACGTATAACTTAAGTACCCTTCAAAAAAACAGTGAACAGGCATCTTCTAGGTAAGCGCGCTCCAACCTAGACCTCATCATTGCTTTGTATTAAGCATAATTGTCGTCAAGCGGAAGCCTATCTTGCAATAAAATATAAAAAAAGAATCTGAAGAAGAAACCGGCGACTGACACGTGTATCCTTTCGAGTCAGCTCTTGGCGCCTAGTTTCGCACAAAGGCAATATACTTACATACTTACATAGAACACTACACATTACAAAACACCACTTTACGCAGACCTGGCCATCTACATTGAAGGTTACCTGCGACTGCACTGAGTGAATATTAGGTTAGGTTTGATTTGACCCAGGGGTCCGGACAGCCCCAAGCCTGTTCAGTTGAACAATTCCCCTATTCGAAGGCGGCGGCGTGGACAAAAAAAGGCCCGGCGCGTCCACTCCACTCTGCCGGTGTGCGTGGTGCCTTAGAAGATAAATAATAGTAGACTGATAACGATCTTTAATAGTTTTATTTGAGAGAAAGTTTCGACTTGCTAACTGCCCATTTGATGGCTCTATACTTTAAAGATACCTACTGGTTCCATTTTTATATTTTTTTATTAAAAATTTTGTGTATTGATTTATGTTTAAAAATATCATTGATTTATTTTATAGTTAACCATAAAATATAATTATAATTGCTATAGAGGTTGGTTTAAGTTGTATCAGCATAATAATAATAATAATAATAAATAATAAGTTTTTTATTAAAGGCATATAAAACCCAGTATAAAAAAGTCAATAAAAATACAGTACAGAAACATTTAAACTTACGGCTAACTGAAATGGTTAAAAAACTCATTTCAGATGTCACACGTCAAAAGACACAATACATATAAACATCAAAACTTACGGCTAACTGAAATGGTTAAAAAACTCATTTCAGATGTCGCAGGTCACAGGTACTTACTACTTTCTGTTCTTGTCACGGTGCACAGACAGCCAATAGTCAAAAATAGGGCTAGGACCCTCACAGATGACCTTGAGGATTCGATTGTTAGAGCTCTGAAGCCTTTCCCAGAAAGACGCCACACGAGCTCTAACAATGCAATAGAAGTCGGGCACTCTCGCTTCGGCAAACATTGTAGAAGCACTGCAATACCGCGGCAGCCCCATGAGAATTCGGAAAGCATCGTTATATTGCACACGTATTGCAGTGTATGATTTTCTCAAAAAGTTAGTCCATAGCTGGCACGTATAAAAGCACTGACAGTAGGCGTTAAATAGTGTTATTTTAACAGCCTTACTGCATTTGCCAAATCTACGTGCCAGCATATTGCATCGAACCGAGAGTGCCCTCCTTTCTCTCTCAATGTCACTGTCGTCCCTTAATTGCTCTGTTAAAATATGTCCAAGGTATTTGAACTTCTGTACAACCCGAACTGCTTTACCATTCAACATTATTCCTGGAATCCTTTCCGGACCTTTTCCTGATTTAAAAACTAACATCTCAGTTTTATCAACATTGTATTTCAGTCCATGAGCATTCACATAATGCTCACAGAAAGAAAGCAACTTTCTGAGGCCTTGGATAGACGGGCTGAGGATCACCATGTCATCGGCATAGCTTAGGCTGTTTACACAAACACCATTGATATGACAACCGACATTGGTGTCCCTCAGCCCCTCTATTAAGTTGTTCATGTAGATATTGAAAAGGTCCGGAGAAGTAATTCCTCCCTGACGAACTCCGCAGTCTAATTTATACGAATTAGAAGTCGTTTCGCCCCACTTTACAACATTAGTCTGGTTTCCGTACCAGTGTCTCAACAGACTCACCACTTCGTTAGGGACCTGAGACCGGTATAATTTCTCCCAGAGAATGTCATAATTGACCAGGTCGAAGGCCCGACTCAGGTCAAGAAAACACGCATAAATAGACGTATCCCGACTGGTGTAGTACTTTATAGTGTGCTTTAAACTAACGATTGCCGAGTCCGTTGATAGACCAGGACGAAATCCAAACTGTGCATCATCGATGACCACATTCTTGAGCAGTTCGGGCTGAAGCAATCGTTCCAAGATCTTACCTATTATAGTACCTAAAGAGATCGGACGATAATTATTAGCTGAACTTAAGTCCCCGGTTTTATTTTTCACTATTGGTACAACTACAGTTTTCATCAAACCTTGCGGGAGATAGGAATATTTGATACAAAGATTGTATAGACTACAAAGTTTGTCATGAAGAACTTTGCCACCATATATTATATGTTCAATGCTTAACTCGTCAAAACCGGGGCTTTTCCTTTTAGTCATCTCTTTAATTGTTTGAAACACCTCCTCAACCGTGAATTGCCTTATACCCTGTTGTGGCCTGGGTAAAGAACTGCTATTATTATTACCTCTTAGCACTGGATCTACTTCTAGCGGTTGGATTTTAAATTTTTCCGAAAACATATTGGCTATCTGTGCATGGCTCTGCAAGCCGTCCACTGTCAACGGTGCATTTGTTTTACCACTATATGTCTTAGTGTCTTTCCAAAATTTCACAAAATTTTTTTGTTTGCGATGCATGGCTAATATATCTAATTTAATGGTTTCTTCGTTTTTTTGACACCAACGAAGCTTATTTTTGAATGTCTTACGAGCTTCGGTCATATTAAAATATGAGCATCCCGTAGACGTCTTGCCCGCCATTACCCAAGATTCAAAGTGCATCCTATACAGTCTATGAGTATCCTGGACATGAAAATTCCAGCCTGTGACTTGCTTTTTCTTAGAACTATTAATAAACTGACATCGCTTTGATGTGTGTACAGCACCAGATTGCATCACAACAACAATTTCATTATATACATTATTAATAAAAGAATAATGACTATCAATATTATTACAACCATAATTACTATCACAATCTTTACATATTAGGTGTACGTTTACTTTATCTAATCTATTTTTACAATACTTATAGTAGTTGTCAATTTGCGTTGCATCTCTGGAGCCCCAGCGGATGCCCGTCCTAGCAACGATATTGCTGTTAACTACGGGATCCTCAGTCATCACTATATCGCATACTATACGTAGTGGAAAGTGGTCAGACCATGAAATATCATACAGCACATCAACAATAATGGCTAGAAACTATTTATGTAGTTTACGGTCCCACAAAGCAAACTAATAGTAAATTATTCAACTAGGGACTAAAACGAGCCATTTCGTACGATATATTTAGCCCCCGAGCGTAGCGAGGTATGAATCTAGTAGAATGGCTTTTAGTCCCGAGTTAAACACTGTACTTTTTTTGCGAGAAAATAAAATAATGATTTTAATTATTTCTTTGCCTTTCTATTACATTTCCATACCAGGATAAGATCTTTATTTTCACTTGATGACAATAAATAAATAGTCATGTTCACTTTCTCCTATACACCTACACCTTGTATTATGTAGGTACGTATTATGCACCGAAATGGATTAATTAAGCATCCAGCCATATAAAAATGGTACTCTGTGGCATCCATTAAAATAAATTACAAAGACATCACAAGTATTTATATTTTCGTTGAACCCGCGATTTCGAAACCCAACAGCGGCGCATGACCGCGTGACGTGACGGGTCATTTTTATCACGGTGCTTAATTTTCTAGAATTACTTAAATTAGATTAATTCTGTATTTAAAGATAATATTCTGAAAATTCATAACATACTTTGTGCCAAAAAAATACACGTCTTATTAGTCTAATCACCACGTATCACCAGGGGATGAAAGAAGGGAGGGGGAAAACATCACGTGATCAATGAACGACTCCAACCTCTCTAGGTTGGAGTCGTACCTCTAATACCTCTGTATTACCTCTGTATTCAGATTTCAGGCCTATGGCCAAATAAAATATGGTAAAGCCATAGAGTTAATATAGTCATGCCTTCTCGTGGAATATTTTCGCCAATTTGAGACAAAGAGATGCTAATAGGTGTGAAATGTTCATGGTCGTGTTAGTCGTAGAGACTAGCGTGACGCGGCGCGAATTGAGCTGAGTTTATCCGCAGCGAAAGTGAAAGTACTCTGTGGTAGCTCGGTAAGCAGCCAGCATGGGCATTGCCTGCGGCGTTTGCTTTTACCAAGGCTTTTTCGAAATTCGAATGTGGGACTTGACATGCCACCTTATAGATTTTAGAGGCCCAATGAGGAACTTTCCAGCCTACGTTCCTTAGAAACATCATAGGTGGCGCTGAAAGACACACTAAGGATATAAGAGTGCAATGAGGTGATAAGTACCATAGTCTAATGTAAGGCCTGATGCCTAAAAAAGTTTTTACGAAGGAAACCACTAGACAACGGCTAAAGAAGTTTTCACTTAAAAAAATCTTTAATTCTTTTGTCTAGAATTATAAAATGTAAGTAGCATGTAGTAAGCCAATAATGAATACTGAAACCGTCTTTCAGCAGAGTCACGCTGCCAATCTACCTACCAGCCGACGCGACGTGAAAAAACGATCGCTTCCAGTAAATACGGTCTAATTAGCGTACGCCTGAGGCGTCACAGCTATTTATTCCCTCACCTATTTGGCAACGCAAATTGAATGCTCAGGGCGATCAAACCACAGTCTAGTCTAGTCATAGTGTGCGCAGCTCGTTTGATGTGTCATTAGGAAGGCGCTAATAATGAATAATGGTTCTGGTTCACAGCGTGCGACACGATGTACCGACACGACCAGAGTGATGCGACATTTATTCACATCTAGATGATGATCGTGTTCGTCCGCTTGGTTTAAGGTTTTTTGATTCCCGCGGGAACTCCTTAATTTCCGGGATAAAAAGTCTATGTCCTTCCCGGGATACAACCTATCCCTGTACCATATTTCATCAAAATCGGAGCAGATGAGACGTGAAAGCGTAGCAAACAGACAGACGCACAGATAGACACACTTTCGCATTTATAATATTAGTATGGATGTTGTGCTTGAACCAAGGGTTTGAACCCATTTGCTGGTGGGTATGGGATATGGAAATCCTTATCATCACACTGGCCAGTATAGAAGTCCGCATCCACCTATTCAGTGTCCGCATCAGACTTGCCAGTATAGACGTCCGACTTCATACACAGCCGCAGCCTCGACTCCCTTATATTGTAGGCACTTTCTTATTCCCTGTTTTATAATAATATCTTTCGCACCAAGACACAGATAATAGAACGCTCACATACTTTGCTTGCTCACACTTGAGATCGCAATGGACAAACAATGGGTATATAGACATCTAAATGTCAGAAAAAATACAATAATAAAAGTCGTATTCAGGGGTTTACAATATAATGAGAGTACCTACCATACTTAAGAATATTTAAAGAAAGAATTATTGAAAATCCTATGGTTGTTTTATCGTGCCAAACCCAGTGGTTTTGGGGATGAAGCTGAGTATCTCCAATAAACAAGTTATAGCCTCAGGATAGGGCGTTGAATTAAAACAAATTGGCATTAAAAGTTATAATGAGGATATGAATTGTTTTACAATGTTTCAATATTAAGT
This sequence comes from Erebia aethiops, assembly GCA_923060345.2. NCBI lineage: Eukaryota > Metazoa > Arthropoda > Insecta > Lepidoptera > Nymphalidae > Erebia > Erebia aethiops. The sequence goes on along the minus strand of OV281084.1, from coordinate 24,263,503 downwards.
TCTATATATTTCCGACTGAGATTTACGACCTAACTGAGCGAAAGGTTATAAATTTTCGCTAATTATGTACTTAATTTCGCTAATTCAATTCGGACGCAATTAAGCTTCTGCGTTTAATCTGTAGGTACTTAACAATATTGTAATTTGTAACAAATCGCGTGTCAATAAGTACGCAATTAGTAAACGATCGAATAATATTATTTTTAACCGACTCCCAAAAAAGGAGGAGGTTCTCAATTCGGCGCGTATTTTTTTTTTAAATGTACGTTACCGCATATCTCCGTGGTTTCTAAACCAAATCGGTTTGACAATGTCAGTCAAAACCGAAAATGTTTTTTTCAGTCGTTATAGGAAGCTCTCGAGGTGGTCCGATAAAAAATTCTGACTCCAAAACCTCAACTCTGACACTAAAAAGTTAAAAATAAAAATTCTTTCCAAAAAACCGACTTCCAACGCCACTGTAAAGTAAAAATAATATTGATTTCTACCCACTATGCTGAAGTGGCGGGTATAACAGGCATAAGCAAAGTTGACGCATCAGGCTCGCCCGACTTCAACATAGTGGATAGAAATCAAAAATATTTTTTACTTTACAGTGGCGTTGGAAGTCAGTTTTTAAAAGGAATTTTTCATATTACTTATGAGTGTAATCAGTCGTATGTTTTTCGGGAGAGAGAGGCTATGTGATTGTAATGTACAAAAAATGTTGAATAACTTTTAATTAAATGTCACCGTAAGATTGCAAAAACCGTTAGATTGTAATCTAACTAGCGAAATTGTAAACTGTCGACGGATTACAATTTAACGCATTATTTGTCGGTAGATTGTAATCTGTTAGGTATATTAACCCGATACAACCTAAGTAGTTACCTGGTTATTTATGCCGAACCCTAACCTAACCTACAAGAAAGAGACAAGAAAACGTAAATACAATGAATATTTCAAAAATTGACACTCAGAACAGGTTCACAATCTGTCGACAGTTTACAATTTCCCTAGTTAGGTTTTTGCAATCTTACGGTAACATATACATACCAGCGGGTGCCAGCGGGCCACGCTTCCGAGGTTATCCAAACATTGATACTTAAATCTTATTAGAATCTTATTATATTTTTACAAAATTTCGTTTTATCCGTGTTTTCAGGCCATGAAAAACTGCTACAATATCATTAGAATACGAAGGTAAAGTTCCCCACCATCTACGAGGTTATAATAGCACAAGTGGAAAATCGGGCGGTCCCGAAACCAGAAGGCCCCGGTTCGAGTCCAGACGTCTCCAGTCCGATTTTTTAAAGTCCCTTCTTTTGTGAGAAAAACGAAAAATATTGTTCATATTTCTTCAGTTTGTAATTCGTATCTAAATATATATTTCGATTTAACAAAAACAAATACCGGTCATCCAGGTACTACCAGTTAATCAGACCGAGATATTTGACCACTCTGTAGTTGGAGGCCATTGAGAATCATTAATTTTATCGTTCGCTTCGCTCACACTTTTAAATATTATTTTCAAATAAAAACGATCATAAAAGAAAACGGGGTGTAAGACTAGTTCTCCTCTGCCACTACTATACTAGGTAGTTAGTAAAAAATATTTTTTTGTAGTTACCTACTACCTAATTAATTAAATAATAATATAATGGAGCAAAAAAAAACGTTGCAGGCAGGATGGACGCATCGAGAATGCAATTAATTTCGTAAATCAAGGCTTAACTCTCGATTTACGCTGAATTGTTCGTCCTGCAGGGGCTTAATAACTTGAATCAATATTTGCGAATTGAATTAACTTTTGAATAGCGCTCTGATTGTTGTTTCAAAGGGCTAAAGGCGTAAGTTAATGCAATAAGCTACAAAAATGTGCATAGAAAATCCATAGTAATATTAAAAATGCGAAAGTGTGTCTGTCTGTCTGTCTGTGTGCTACGATTTAACGGCCCATCTTTTCAACAGATTTTGATGAAATTTGGTATATAAGCTATATCCATCCCGGTGAAGGATATAGCCGGCATACTTTTAAGGAATTAAAAAAAACTTCAAGTATCAACGCGGGCGAAGTTCCGGGCATCATGTAGTTTGAATGAAGTAAAGCTTAGATCTAATTATCACCTTGCGAATTTTTACCAACGTTAAGAGTTCAAGAAATTACCTCTGTAGCATTAGTTCTGTGGTCTACAGATAATATATTCAATTATTCATATATTTATTGAGTACGAAACAAAAGTCTATCTGCAAACGTATCCTAAGATTGTATCATTGTAAATAAAATTTCCGCGAAAACTGATTTTCAAAACTTACAAATTTTGCTCACAAAATAAACAAAAATTAACAGGATCGAGTACTCTGCTCAATGAAAAGGGATGCCACCACTGCAGCCCACTGTTGAGCACAGGCCTCCACTCTCATCTAAGAGAGGGAATAAGAGCTTAGACCCACCACGCTGTTCCAATGGGGGTTGGCGGACTTTAACGACTATTATCATGTTAGTGATAAATGATAATAACCGGAATCGACGGCTTATCGTGCTCTCCGAGGCACGGAGAAAAACTCTAACTTCGGTCACCGACCATCCAGTTACCGACTTGGGTCAACGTTGCTTAACAATCGCAAACGATTGATATGCGTTGTCACAACTAGGCCACTCATTAATTTATCCCCATCTTTCGCAAACAGAATAGTTCCCGATTTTTACATTTTCACTACAACCCTCTAGTGTTATAATGCATCATTAGGTTTGACTTGTGGTCAGTGAAGCGCACACAATTTAATTTATCGCGTGATCTTGCCATGGAAAATTGTAAGGCTTCCAGTAAAGACATGTATGGGCTATATTCTGCTCCATTTATAGATTGGATTGCATATATGCCCTCGTATCAGAAGGTTATGTAAATTACGATGAACATATAGGTAGAGACAAGAGTATACCGTATGCACATTAAATAAAGCTTAATATTGGAACCGACAAGTTTAGGTATTTAAATTTATTTAAATTATAAAATAATTTAAATAAATTTCTTTTGCTTGCTAGGTAGTTTGCCTTCCATACCGGCGCGCGACGGTTGAGTCCAACATGTTATCATATAAGATATGCTATTACCTATTCTGTGATATAAGTGACACTACTAGCACTACAGCCCATTAACGTCCCACTGCTGGGCACAGGCTTCCACTCTCATAGGAGAGAGGGAATTAAAGCTTAGACCTGCTCCAATGTTATAATATCAATGACAAAAAATTGTCCTAAATGAAATAAAACTTTTGATTTACTTACCTACTTTATAATTTTCTTAAGGCTTAATTTTCTGTGAGCTCACGAGATCAAAACACAGGCGCGCGGGGGTGAAATCGAGCAAGCGCATGTCGCAAAAAATGCAAGAAATCATTTGTAAAAAAATAAATATTTACTGTTCAATACAAATTAAACCGACAATGTGTTTGATTTAGATATGTAAATTTTATCTTTTATTTCTAGAGCAAATTATTAGTTTCAATAAGGAGAAAAATTGCTTTAAAAGGTAAATTAGCAGGTATGTTTAAAATAAATTTCAATGCAGAGATTTTTTTTAAATTGTGTTTTGAGATGCGGCAATGGATGCCTAAAGGTCTTGAAATTATTTTTACAAGCATACATTATGTCACCTTTTGATGGATACACTGCTTTTAAAAACCGCCTTTTACGCTACACAGGGCCTTAAGAAGTAGGTTATTTATGTAATATATTTTATATATTTTATTTATTGCAGTTAACAATTCTTATGAATAAAAATATACGCGCCGAATTAAGAACCTCCTCCTTTTTTGGAAGTCGGTTAATAATAAACTCTACTTTACCATTGAGTAAGTACACGGTACATGAGTGCAGTAGTCACATGAGTGCAGTAGTCACACGAGTATACTCTGTGCAGTAGTGGAATCATAGATAAACGTAATAGTTATCAAATTCAAGATGTAGGACGTAGGTTAGGTGCTATGTACCTACTACCTATACCCAATTTAATTTAATCGGAGATTATTAACAGCTTGCGATTCTTAGAATTCCTTAATGAGCAGGCAGAAATGCATTATTTGCAATGACCGGATGGAGATAGACATCGCATACAAAATAAAGAACGTTAAATATAGCAAATTGGCTGTTAAAGCTATTCGCGTGTTATAACGTTACGAAACCAAAACAAAAACTTACATTGAAGTGCAATTTAAAAATCTTTGTGATTCCGCTCTTATGAAAGACTAGACTAGAAAAGCTCTGAACCGTGAAATCATTTGTTATTCGTTATTTATCGTAACGTTACGTTTATACAAGTTACGAAATTCTTTTATCTATTATGTATTATGATATTATCTCTTCACTTAAATTAGATGCCTGATTAGATTTGCCTGGTGGGAGGCTTCGGCCGTGGCTAGTTACCACCCTACCGGCAACGACGTGCCGCCAAGCGATTTAGCGTTCCGGTACGATGCCGTGTAGAAACCGAAGGGGTATGGGTTTAATATAACTGCCATGCCCCTAACAGGTTAACCCGCTACCATCTTAGACTGCATCATCACTTACCATCAGGTGAGATCGCAGTCAAGGGCTAGCTTGTAGTGGATTAAAAAAAAAAAAAAAAAAAAGATGCTGCTTTAAAAGCCTCGTATTTATGTAGGAGAGAACGTATCTCCTTAGACTTTGGAGGAGGAAACAGGAAAATACGAGAGTAAGACTCGACTGTTTTTCATAGGTATATCTAATCGGTGCAGCAGGTCCCTATCGGGTGTTATGGGATTTTATTCGAGGAGCAGTGCGAAGGCAATATAATTGATCAATTCATCGAATTCTCAGTTTCCCGTTGATAGCGATCAATTAAGTTATACTTAGGTACCATCCCATCTTTTTTTTTAAACCGCTACATATTAGCCCTTGATTGCGATCTCTTTTGCCACTACTGCCAGGGAACCGAAAAGCCTCAATCCACGCGGACGAAGTCGCGGGCATTAGCTAGTTAGATTATAAATTCCGAAAATTTGTATATCATTACATAAATATTCGGAACTTATAATCTCTACCGGTTTTAGGAGCGATTTGCCATTCTCGTAGCATACCTATCTCACACGATCTACATACGTACAGGTACATTTTTTATGAAACAATGTTGTATTCAAGATTGCTGACACAAAGAACAATAAAACACAAGTCGCATTACACTTACAACTAGGGCTACCAAGAGCACGATTTTTTGCGGACTGTTTTGCCAAACACAACCTCCCTAACGCAGTGTTGAGCGCTGTTGTCTTAACGTGCCAGCGTGCAAGGTCAAGGATTCGATCCCTGGCAGGGTCTATTTGGGAATTTATAATTTCTATTTGGGAATTAATAATGATGGCAGTCAAGGGCTAACTTGTTGTGAATAAAAACAATCTCTGAACTCTAAAAAGTGATACTTGCATCGTAATCACGGGTTTATAAGTTGTGCAATAGTACATTGTTACCCTAGGGATGAAAGTAACTTATTTAGTCCCGAGACGGGGTTTGGCGCCCGAGCGTAGCGAGGGGGCCTATAGTTCGAGGGACTAAATAAGTCTTTATCCCGAGGTAAACACTGTGCTTTTCATTACGAATATAAGGAAAGTCAAAATAAAAATTATCTCGTCTCAACCCCTTTTTATGTCCCACTGCTGGGCACGGGTCGACTCCTCTCAGAATGAGAGGGATTTGGCCATAGCCCACCACGCTGGCCAAGTGCGGGTTGGTGGGCTTCGCACACCCTTAAGAACACTTATGTGAACTCTCAGGCATGCAGGTTTCCTCACGATGTTTTCCTTCACCTTTTAAACTTTAATCTATAGCTATAGTTACTAACGATTTGAATGACGTACTTTGTTTACGTAGGTCTAGTACAAGTACTTAATACGAGTTATATTTATTTAAACCGGCGCGGGACCACCGGCGGGTCAATTGAAAACGATTCTCCCTAGGGCTGAAAAGTATTACTTTCAACCCGCTTCTCAGGCAACTTCAGACCTACTTTCCGTGTATGAGTAATGAAAAATAATTTTAAAGCCACTTTTTACCAGTTTTTACCTGCTTCAATATGGCATTATGGATTGTTATTCGGTAAAGATTGAGTACGGGTTGATTATAACTGCCATGCCCCTAACAGGTTAGCCCACTACCATCTTAGACTGCATCATCACTTACCATCAGGTGAGATCGCAGTTAAAGGCTGACTTGTAGTGGAATAAAAAAAAAGATTACGGTCAAAGTTATTCTGTGATCATAATATTATACGAATGGTGACCCTACAATACACCACGCACGTTCATTCACATGCTAAAATACTTTCCTTAAGTGTACGTGCGTGAGATTTCTGCCGTTTTGGTCAAAGAGTAATTATAGCTCAAAGGTTAACGCTGGGAATAGTTGGCACTTGGCGTAGCTTGAGAATAGGGAAAAGTTTTGCTTACGGCTATGTGACTTATCTAAATACCGTAAATAAAAGACATGTCCACTGCGTGCCTGACGCAGGACGATATTTTGATGATGATGATATATAAGATTATATTTATTTATATATGTATAATAAGACGTATGCCTGATAAGACAAGCGATTTAGCGTTCCGGTACGATGCCGTGTAGAAACCGAAGGGGTATGGGTTTAATATAACTGTCATGCCCCTAACAGGTTAGCCCGCTACCATCTTAGACTGCATCATCACTTACCATCAGGTGAGATCGTAGTCAAGGGCTAGCTTGTAGTGGATTAAAAAATAAATAAAAAATAAGACGCATTGGGAAACTGTTATGTCTTATCGGGTAAGTATGTCCTATCAAAAAAAAGAATGATGATGATTATTATTACCTACTCTTTATTTTACACCTTAAAACAATAATATTATAAAGAACACAAATACACAGAAAACACTAAGAAGGAAGTAGAATACAAAAGGGGGCCTTATCGCCGATCTCTGCTAGGCAACCTTATAGGAGAAGTTGAGGAGATAACCCTATGCGGGATGATGTTGGTATTACTTAGCTAAGTGCAATTCAATTCAATGATCTTTATTGCTAATTGCTATGCAGAGAGCCGAGTGGGAGTTTTTGAAGTGAAAATTTCTTTAGGTAATTTATTTTGAAGTGTGGAAGATTTTGAAGTGTGGAAGTGTGAAGAAGTGAAAACTCCTGTAGTGTAGTACTTTTTGGTAGGGATTAAAATGTAGATTCGCGTGACCGTGACCGACATGCTCGCGAACATATAAATATACATTCGAAATTAAACTTCAATGCCTTAGTGTTAAGGTTTATAATTTAATAATTTCAAGTAATATTTAAAAACAAAAAAAATCGTTTTCACTTCTATCGGCAGTCCCTATTGTAATCCCTATTTTTTGTGACTTTAGTCGATTGCGTTTAAGTTAACTATCATTTGTATAGAATTGACCAAGCGCCAGCTGTCATCTGTCATCACTAACAATTCGATACAAATCGTAGTTAACGTTGACGCAATCGAATAGGAAGAAAATCTCCCACTAGACACTTGGTAAACTTTTTGAATGACAATAACTTATGAGAAGTGGTGGTAGGTAATTATTAATTACGGTATCTTAAAACTATTGTATAGAATAACATTTTCAGTACAATTTCGCTCGGATTTTCTGTACTAGGTATTATGTTCGCGCCTTACCAACAACTGACGGGGCCATAGCTTATGTCAACCCCAGCTCTAACAAATAATTAATCATTAAAGTTTGTCCCTGAAACTAAACAAAAGCCAAGGCGGAGGGCAAACAAACGTTAACCTCTCACGTGCAAAGTCAAACCAAACACTTAATTATTTGGCTATAAAACAAGTCCGTGTATTGCCCACTTGTATTATGCATCGATATATATTATGTGGGTATTAAATGGGCCCTTTCATAGAAAAAGGTTGGCGTCTGACGTGTAAAGTGCGCTCCACACCTGTATAAGCGTGTCCTTGTCCACGGTGGGTTCCCAACTTCCCACGTCCTCCCGCATACGGCTCGACTGAAACTCTTTTTGTAACGATTATTATCAGATGTTGGTGACCTTAACGGTTTAAGCGCTTAACGTTCTCTCCGAGGCACGAAGGAAACGAAAAGGCCAAATTTGAACGTCCAAATTAGGTCACCCATCCAATTACCGACTTGGGTCAACGTTGCTTAACAATCGCAATCCACTGATATACGTTGTCACGGCTAGGCCATTCGTCCCTCAATTCCTAGTTTCACGAGTATTAAATACTTTAAAAACTTACACGAAAGCCTTGAAAGACCCTCATATAGCGAGTAGGTGGGAGTCGCTAGGTACAATCCGCACTTGAAGATGGAATTCTATTGAGAACGACGTAAGGGGCATTGTCCAACGATGACCATCTATGGGTTGAGGCGACGCTGACGACGAGCTTGTTTGAAATTGTGTGAAATTTGAGTTCTCATGGGATTTTTCAAAAACCTAAATCACGCGGACGAAGTCGCGGGCATCATCTTGTTAATAATAATTCATGGAATCTGGAAATCCCAACATTATGAGATTAATTGAAGGGGTCATTCAGCAATTAGCAATTAAGACGATTTTTGGCGACTTCCCTGGGGCAGTGTTGAGCACTGTTGTCTTAACGAACCCGGTTCGATTCCCGGCAGGGTCAGTTTGAGAATTTATAATTTTTGAATTTTTTCTGGTCTGGTCTGGTGCGGGACTGGAAAGCTTCGACCATTTTTCAATATTTACCACCCTACTCTCAAAGATGTACCGCTAGGCGATTTAGCGTTCCGGTACGATGCCGAGTAGAAACCGACTAGGGGGTATGGGTTTAATATAACTGCCATTCTCCTAACAGGTTAGCCCGCTACCATCTTAAACAACATCGTCACACAGGTGAGATCGCAGTCAAGGGCTAACTTGTAGTAGAATAAAAAAAAGTAGGTAGGTACAGGTAAGTATATGGCCAGATAGTAACAGATGGTCGGTCAATTAAACATAAAGCCCACGCTGCGCTGGTTCATTCATGCGTTGTGCGTTTTCCTGTTACACTTTAACCATACGTAGTGCGTACACGTACACGTTACAAGTACACAAGTCAACAGGTATATTATGATAATTGATAACTGTTAGACCTCCAACTGGGGTTTAAGTGCGGAAACCTGCCCAGTAGGAAGAAGAAGAACTGAACCACCGCAACTTGGTTTGGGTGGAATATCTGAAAATCCCTTTTTCGAGGGTTTCTCTATATCCTGTCGATATTCAAAAAGTCTACTTGAATAGGTAAGTAGCGACATAGTGACAAGCTTATACAGAATACATGCTAGCTGCACTGGAGTCTGGAATATCGAATACCGTCCATGCAGTTACTCCTTTTAGGTATTTTGATGGGAGAATATGCCTATACCTACCTACTTAATGTAAAAAAATACTACAGTCTAAATTAATTATGTAATATCGACGGCCCAACGTAAATCATCGAAAGTAGATAATAATTGGCATAAGTTTGTTATAATATTATTCTAAAACCGGTCACGTAGTTTTTTTGATTGTTCACAATTTTCTTCCGCAAAGAATCATTATAGTGCTGGCATTTTACGTAAGTAATATTGCAATTTGCAAGTTACAAGCAGTACATAATATTCATACATTATTCATGAGCTAGGGCGTTGAAAGTAATAAATTCTCCAAAGGGATTGATTTAAAGCAACCCGGCTTTTTAACCTTTTTAAAATCGCATCTATCTCTTGTCTCTACCCAAGGTCCATAAATCTAAGTAATTGGGATGTATTCCTTTTACTGCATACCAGTAATACCTTGTGGTACCTACCACAGAATGGTTAATAGTACAGCTGTAGGTAGTGGTACACACCAGTTTCTTTAATATGTATAGATTTTATCTTAGAACATCTGCGTTTCAGCACGTTTCAGAACGCGATCATACTTCATACTAATATTATAAAATGCGAAAGTGTGTTTTTGTTGGTTTGTCCTTCCATCACATCGGAACGGAGTAACGGATCGACGTGACTTTTGGCACGGGTATAGTTGCGGACTTAGAGAGTGATAAAGGCTACTTTTTATCCCGGAAAATTAAGGAGTTCAACTTAAACCACGCGGACGAAGTCGCGGGCATCAGCTAGTAAACTAGTATAAGGCCCACTTGCACAAAGCCGTAAATTGTGTTTAAGTTAAAAGTTCTATACCTGTCCTTTTCATGTCAACCCTGGAATAAACTTATCAAAAAGAGTCAGCATCACAAAATGTAACTACATCTGTTTAGCTGGTGTTGTGCTAGACGGCCTAAGATTAAGAATATCAGGTGTTAAAGATTAAGAATATCAGGTGTTAAAATAACCTGCCACCCTAGCACAACCAGCGCGAAAAGTTGTCGCCAACTATACTTTCTCGTGGTATTAACATTAATATCGATAAATCAACCGAAAGTTCAATGTGCTCTCCTAGTTATGAGGGAAAGGTCAAAATCAGGCCTGCGTCAGATATGCGCTGACGCAATGAACACGTCTCGTCTTTGATCGACTGCAACGAAGATAACCACAATTTATGAAGTGAAAACTTCTTTAAGCGCGTTGAGCTCTTTTTGGTAGGGGGTAAAAATGTGGAAACGCACGACCGACACCCCGCGTTGTCAGTTTGTCACGAAGACAAAAGGTCTTAAAAATTAATATAGTACATTCGTAATTAAACTTTAAAGCTTTAGTTTTAAGGTTAATTATTTTAAATATTCGTTTTTTTTAATTATTTTAATATTTGTTTTCACTTCTATCGGCCCTATGACTGCCATTTTTTTAGCATAGCATTGCTCAGTGCAAAGCAATGATAATATGGTCTAGGTTGGAAGTTGGAACGCGCTGGCCTAGAAGATGCCTATTCACTAGTGCCTTGAAGGTATAATATACCCTCGAACACAACATATTGTTATGATGGATTGGCTGCTGGATAAATGTTATTATTCAGTTAATGACTATTTTTCATAGAAAAAAAAATCTTAGTGATAATGTGACAAAATATTGATTATTTGATAATATTAAATATGTAATGATTTATCATAAAAGTAGGTACAAATTAATGTGTTTCTATAAATGATTAAATATTTCTAATTCAATGTAGTGCCACTCAAGTTATTGACATTTTGAAGTTACATAATTATTTTTTTTTAATCCACTACAAGCCTAGCCCTTGACTGCGATCTCACCTAATGGTAAGTGATGATGCAGGGGGACTTAGGGGCATGGCAGCTATATTAAACCCATACCCCTTCGGTTATCGTACCGGAACGCTAAATCGCTTGGCGGCACGTCTTTGCCGGTAGGGTGGTAACTAGCCACGGCCGAAGCCTCCCACCAGACCAGACCAGGAAAATTCAGAAATTATAAATTCCCAAATTGATCCTGCCGGGGATCGAACCCAGGACCTCCGCACATTAAGGCAACAGCGCTACACACTACGCCACGGAGGTCGTCAATTTATTTATGTAATGTGTTTAATTAAAATAAATCATAGATATAAGACAAGTGAATGTTTGCATGCTATTTCATGGCTGGTTATGGCCGTTTCTATTTTCCCTTTAACACCTCTTTTGTATACCTACAATCTAGCAAATAAAGGATTATTTATTAATTAATTTATTACAGCATGGCAACAGACTTTGAAGCCAAAACCTCGTTCACTCTGACAAATCGCACAACAATGCCTGAGGCAATTGTATTGTTACCAGTCACAATGCACTTTAAAATTCAAGTTCAGCTGAGGGCATTCGAAGTTAAGGACTGAAACGCCGGCCGCGTGGTTTTAAAATCTTTCTTGTGATCTAAAGGAAATCTCGATAAGATTACTGTAATGAATACTTTAAAAAATAAATACGAACCCTGTAAAGGGTACTTAGCGAGGTTAAAGAACACGCAAACAAAAATAAACAAGAAAGTCATCTGCTGCAAAATGCTTCAAGATCATGTTGAAACTTAAAACGGCGATTATCTCAGTTCAGAAAATTTAAAATGTTTTTTCACGCGGACATGATTTATACAGTCATTAAGTTAGGCTAGCTAGCTTTAAGTTCTATTGTACCTATTTTTTTCAATAAATGATGTAACTCGTTAAATAAGTATAACTTGAATTTTCTTCATTTTAGTACTAAATTACGAATTACGAACAATTGTAACTATTATGCTATTATAAATATTACAGTAAGAATACCTAAAATGGGAATATAACGCTTTTGCACTTCAAGGTGAATACGTCAAGAACCTTTTGTTTTCATTCACCTACGCTGTAATCAATACTATTATGCTAATTGGCGCCGGAGTAGCGTAGGTTTATAATAATTCCATCTTTAGAAATCTGGGGAGTTGTACTTATTATAGTGTTGCTAAATATGTCCATAACGTGGACTAAAACTAGCAATAATAGATAGTATATACCATCAAAATACGCTGGTCAATTACGTTTTTTGGTAACAAATTACTCGTATGACTGTAGATCTACCAACATCTTTTTACTGTAACTACTTAAACGGAATTTTCCCAAAAGTATCCGATCCCTAGGGATGAAATTTGGTAGTCTAGTTATGAGATGCTTTCCAAAACTCGATGGCTGTCTTTGGCTACTTTTTTTGGTAATGAGGAATAAATCAGCCTCAAATACAACTTGTACTTCCGTGGCCCCTTTCTGATTTCTTAGATCTATAGAAAATGTATCGGTTGGTAGACACTACGTCTTCATTCTCAACATGTATAAAAAATCCCTTCATCTTTTTCAATATGGAAACTAATAGGATCAGTGATATTATTACAGTATGTAAATATATAATTATTGCTTTTTGATCTATCTAATACGGACTCCGTACCTATAGATTAAAAATCAACTAGGTATATTATATACAAAAAAATTTTTTTTTAGCTTTTAGGTGTATATGAAGGTATTATAGGCCGTAGCTAGGTATAGTAAGTGAGTCTGTGGTCTGAAATTCGTAATGGGCTTCGATCAACTGTAAGAAATACGCTTTAGTAATACTTAGTTCGTATCTGTTCTAATAGGATGGGATGGAAAATCTTTATTCAGTAAGTTGTTGTAAAAGAGGATATAATAAAGTGGCAAGAAGGCAGAGTGTTTGCGTCTAGACGACCAGAATGCGGTAAGCTGACGGCCGGTTTAAGGGCTCTGTAATTAAGAAGTGGAGCGGCGCGACTCAATGGGGCTAGATATTAAACGTGGACGAGGGAATAAGGAAATGCTAAGTGTAACGGTCAAAATGTAGGGCACAGTTAGACTAAACTTAAGCCATGTTTACTATTACAAGAAAATGTTTGTGAACAGTTGATGGTTATCAGCTGTTCTATTATTTTGAAAATATTGGAGTCGCAGTTTTCTTGGTAAATTGTAAGCGATGATTATAATAAAATAAAAACCCGCGACTGTCCTGGATTCAATAAATTTATTGGATTGATTGTGCATATTTCAATTTTGGCACGGTTTTACTGGTTGCCAACACCTCAGCGCAAAGAAAGGTGGCATGGCATGGCATAGATCTACCAACAAGTAGTAATTAAGCACCTAATTACTACTAATGATAATCAATTGGTAAAAACGCCGTCATGAGCAGAAGAAATGAGCTAATTTCTGACGATTCCTGATATTTTCAACCGGACCTTTAAAATAAATAATTTCCAGGAGCAGTAGAAGATTTCCTGCTTTGGAAAGTTGTCGTAACATCACAAATCGCTTATAATGGCGCTGCCCGCTACATTTATGAGGTATACACCAGTGCATTGTGCAAGTAACCTTACGCCTACTCCACCCCCGCACCTTGCAAAACTAAATGCCGATCTGTGGAGATGGGGCAAACAAATAGCGTAGGAGCAATTGATGGGAAAGATTAAATGATCTATGGGTGCCATAAATACCTATCTTAAGTCTCTCCTACGGTTAAGAGATCCTAAAGTCCTACACGCACATTCTTATGTATCACAATTATTGTACGATGTTTTTCTGTTAATTCTTCGGACGCCACTATAACGTTTTATGGGCTCAAGCCATCGCAATGGGTTATTTGCTGTGTGTGTGTATTCCTTCGACTGTAGTCTCCAATTTACCCTTATATCAATTATGTGTAGAAGAAGACCTACCTACTTCTTCTACAAGGTCCATTCAACGTTGTTGACCTGACTTTAAGGTGCAGAATTCGATCCATATAACCCGCTTAGGATGCCGTCTTTATATTTAGCAAATTATTGCCATTTCTATCGAGCCTTTTTCCTACATTGCTTTTGAAATTTATTCAAATGCAACTAATTTATTTGTCTATTATAAGTATTTAGTTATACAAGTTTATTTTTGGAGTGATTATTGATTACTATTTAACTTGACTGTGACCGATTACGGTCGTAACCAACGACCTCAATTTACATAGACGGGCCCTGTCAAACAAAGAATGTGGGCGTATTTTTAGCAACGCCATCAACGCCATCTAGTCTGAAAAGCGAGAACTTGCTTGCAACATCTTGAATAAAAACTTGAAAACGTATGACTCGATCATAGATAATATAGGTCATAGCCGTAAGGACAGTTAGTAAAAAAAAAAATTATGCAGTTTTAAATGAAATATATCCGCGGAAATTAAATGATTGCGTAATGGATAAAAATATTAAAAGATTAAATAACGTTTTTTTGGAAATGTATAATTGTGAATTGAAACACTTACCTTAAAATTAAAATTATACAGTGCCAAACTAATTAAACTTTAGATGTTAACTTAATAATAACAAATTATCCGCCCGACGAGCGATCGTGACAGCGCTACGATGGGAACACAGACCACGGGAACAAAGACAGATGCGGAACGCGTTCCGCATCTCGGACGCCCGGCGTTTTTCTATGAAAGGGCCCATCTAGTGCCTACATATATATCGATGGTCGTAACGCTAATTATAAAGTTCAAAAACCCCACGGCTTCCAGAAAAGGCCTTGAGAATTTACTTGTTATATTATAAAATATCGATTTCAGACTAGAGATTAGAACATCGCTACCTTGAAAAAAAATCAAAGTAAGTAACAAATTCAGAGTACTTTTTTAATTTTTTTGTTGAAGACAATACAATAGAACTTACAGCTATCTAATCTAAACTAATTACTATTTAGATCATGCCCGCGTGGAATGGTGGCAAGAATGCTGGCTGCATTTCCGCGCTGGACAGCCAGACTGATCCTTTGTGCAAAATATAAAGTAAATTAAGTTTAATAAGTATTAAGTAAGTATTAGGTAAAGTAACTTAAGTGTAAAAAGATTAATTAGGTTTAATTAATTTAATCATTAATTAATTAATTAATAATTAACTTAATTATTTTTAATTTAGATTTTAATGTATCTTGTTAACATTGAATTAAAGAAGTAATTATTATAATTTTCAATCAAGAAATATCGTGAGTGTAAAAAGCTAAAAGCTTTATTCATACATTTTTAGATACAAAAGAAATACGAGAAGGTACATAATAATATGATTGCTGACACCCATACATGCCCTTCGATCTGAAAACACCCACATAGATATGAACCTCATTGAATATGATTGCGAAGAACGTTGAGAAACAGCAAAAATAAACTTTAAAGCAAGCTCGACTAGCACCATAAATAAGGAAAATGCTAATAAATAATGATATTATGACCATTTTGTTGGAGTGATCGACGTTTACTGCATTGACGTACACATTTTGCATGAACAATCAGTTCGAGACCGCTTATTTATTGTGCTGTAGAAAACAGAGATAATAATATGTTGTTTGTTTAAGTTTGTTCTTCCATATTTATTATTATTTAATGAGAAACTCACAACAAACGATGACTGACAACTTCTCTTTGCTTATTCATGATTCTCTACAAGTGTGCACCAATTAACGTAACGCTAAACTAGGTATACCAATTTATTTACTTCTAGTATTTCAGTACCTTTTAACAGTCAGTCGCCAATATATTTTTGTGTTGCTCATTTAAGTACTTCTCCATTTAAATAAATTATTACTTGATTTAAACAGTACCTAAGTAATCACCTATTAAAAAAATCAACACTACAGACCGTAATTAAAGGCAAGTTCCTTCAAGTTTAGGAATATTTACACCCATCGCATATCGCAGGGACTTCCAAAAAAGGAGGTTCTCAATTCGGCGCGTATTTTTTTTATACATGACTGCAAAGAAGCGGTCTATTCTGATGCCAGCAAACATCCATGATGCACTACAGAACCTATACTAATGAATTAGACAGTTGGGCGTCTGGTTTCAAGTTTAGTTAATTTTTTTCGATCCAATCTGTCGGTTAAATACTTAAGAGTGATGCAACGCAGCAAAATGTCATGGCGTGTTGCGAAACGATTTATTTATCTCTTTGTTAATATAACTTTTCGGTTGTACCTTGATCTAGTTTGGATACAAAATTCTGTACACGTAGATAAATCGGCGTTAGTGAATACTTGAAGAGATTTATGAGAGTGTCGCTATCAAATTTGGAGACACACTGAATAGCTGCAGTTTCGCTTGCGAATTATAGCTAAGGCGATGTGCGATAGTTAAGATGAGACTGATCTAATTAGTGGTAGCATAATAAACATGTAGGTAAGATTAATGCTAATATAAATAATTATGTATGTGTTTTGAAGTTTTGCATCCATCTACTGATCAAAGATTTGAATTTTCAAGTTGTTTCCTTTTATTTTAGCGTCACGTCGTGTGGACTACGTATAAAGTTACTATAGTGCGTTGTGCTGGTGTGGCACTAATAAAAGCCAAAAACAAAATAATAAGAAGAAGAAGAAAGTTATTATAATATGCAACCGTGAGTACTGTGTAGAGACTAGTGACCGAATGTAAGAAGATATTTTAGAATTCTAAAAAAAGTGTGTGTGCAATTTACATGCGGTAGCAGTGAAACTTCAGAAAAGTCTACGAGAGAATGAGATAAATATGCCCTTTTGAGCACAATGGAGCAGCAGCGCGACTCAATATCGTACAGCGCCATCTATTGGTCGTGAACATATAACTTGTATTCTATCTCATTCTCTCGCAGACTAAATCCTATTTATTTGTGAATATGTTTGTCTCTTTCGGTGTCGTTTTTCCGTTTCACACATCACAAATCACAACGATTCAAAATCATGGGATCGACAAGTAATTTATACAGGTTCATGAAGTCTCTACTCAAAAAAACCATTAAATATCACCTTATAAGACCCGTTGTAGCGCTACCTCGCAGCAGAATAACGTTTTGATGTCGTAAGCATAGGTTATCCATAGGATATACGAATAAAATACGGAGTGAGTGCTCATTTATCTGGAGTACCCTAGGGCACAATATTATCTAAGCACTCATTTTTAAAGCATACGTATTCCCATAAATCTAGGACTATCTCTTAAAGGAACTCCCATAACAAAAGACATTACCATTTTATATCGACCACATGAAGTTTAGTGCTCAATAAACCACCAGGTACGATAAAAGTTAATAGTGCGAAGACAGTCTACTCAAAGGTAATGAAAGGGATGATAGAATCTTATCAGACTAAAGATTCAGGGAGTTCAAGATTCTGAATTATTTATCTAATCTTACCAGACAATCACTTTAATAAGCCGGAGTGTAAATTAGCACACCTAAGAAAAATACTTGGGTAAGTATTTTCGCAAATAAAAATTAATCTTTCCAAAAAACCGACTTCCAACTAACTTTACAGTGGCGTTGGAAGTCGGTTTTTTGGAAAGAATTTTTATTTTTAACTTTTTAGTGTCAGGGTTGAAGATTTGGAGTCAGAATTTTTTATGGGACCTCCTCGAGAGCTTCCTCTCACGATTAAAAGAAACATTTTTCAAATCGGCTTAGAAACCACGGAGATATGCGGTAACATACATACAACAACGTTAAGGCAACAGCGCTACACACTGCGCCACGGAGGACATGTTCTTTTAGCAAGAAGTTAGGACTCTCAGAATAAATGCTATAGAGCTTTACTTCGTCATCAAAATGGCTTTGACGGCAGTTGTCATAAAATAAGCTCAGTTAAATGATAATATTATGAATTTTTATTGCGATCGTTAAAACCTGTTTTATATCTGCTTTATCTTTCAATATAACGCCATGGATAATAAAATGTGTATTATATGATATTCTATTCACGGTTAGTGAAAATGCTGTAACTTATTGCTATAAATACTGCTTGAGTTTTGCAATGTCTGACAATATATTATTATAACGAATCATCATCATCATGATGATTTTTATATATTGTCAGACATTTATATTAATGTAACGAATACAACCTCTCTATTAGACAGACATTTTTTAACGCACATGTACCTACTATATATAGGTTTTTATCCCTTCATTAGGAATGTTTAACGGAAAGGATACAAAGGGGAGCAGGCAACGATGTCCCATGGGTCCTGTCTGATCTCAGTTGAGGGTTATTTGAGAAAAGCTGCAAATCTGAAGAAGGGACATAATTTTTCCAATAATTGACGACCCGTCTGGTACAGCGACTGAAATAAACTATAGAATAAGGTCGCTTTCTTGTTCGAAAAAAGGAGATTTCGGCTTCAATTTCCAGTCAATTCTATTAGAAAAAAGATTTTTTATTGTCGTTTCAGCCATAGGCTTTCTTATTTCAGGTCTGAACTTTTTTTCATTTAAGACATAGACTGCTGCTGTTGATGCTAAACCTTAGTTAGCTGTGACTTAGTTTTATAAAATAGTTGTTAATATAAAGTTATTTCAACCGGTTGATTGACTAAAGCGTCACTATAATTTGTTACAACTTTTATTTTACTGTTTCAGGTAAGCGCGACTTCTGTACCTAGATGGAATGCAACTTTATGTACCTACTAAATACCTATCAGGTAAGGCTGATATAAATATATTATATGATACTAGATGATGCCCGCAACTACGTCCGCGTGGATTAAGTTTTTTCAATTCCCGCGGGAACTCCTTAATTTTCCGGGATAAAAAGTAGCCTATGTCCTTCCCCCGGAAGTACCAAATTTCATCAAAATCGGTTGAACAGTTGGGCCGTGAAAGCGTAGCAGACAGACAGACAGACGGACACTTTCGCATTTATAATATTATTATAATATGTAGTATGGATTAACCTATTTTTGGAGCAACAGTTTGTTTAACATGAATGGAAATGTGGTTATTACTGCAGTGTTTTTAAGTGCTGATAAATACTATCTTGCTTATTCGCTGGCATATAGCACCTGATAAAGTTGATATAAGAATATTATTAAGTAAACAAATGAGTAACTAGTGTTATTAAGAGTAAACTTAATCATACTAATATTATAAATGCGAAAGTGTGTTTGTTTGTTGGTTTATTGATTTGTTGGTTTATCCTTCAATCACGGAGCAACGGATCGACGTGATTTTTTGTTGAGGACCTGGAGAGTGACATAGGCTACCTTTTATCCCTTCAAAATCTCAAGGAGCTCAAATCAAATCAATCAATCAAAAGAAAAACTTAAACCACGCGGACGAAGTCGCGGGCATCAGCTAATCTCAATTATATAAACACCTACTCAATAATAGATATGAAACCCACATCGTTAATTTAATTCTGAAATGGTGAACGTGTAATAGACCGTTGATCTAATGAAGATTTATTGTACGAAGGTTGATCGTCGAAATCGGTTGTAATAGGGTGATTTGACGAAATGGGGAACCATTGTGTTCCCAATGGCCCCTAGTATATTTATTGAAGTCATCGGGTTTCTATGTCTGAGTTTTCATTCCTTCAATATTACGTCGTTTATATCTGGGACCAAAATACTACACGATAAAAATATTACAACGCTTTTAGCAAATTGTGTACTAAAAGCTTTATCGGACTGAGGGAAGTTAAGTACTCAATCTTTTTTATTTTCGTTAAGTAGGTACTTACGCCTATGTAGGTTCTTTACCATATAGAAATTTGAACTTTATTTTAGTGCTAGCGTTAAAGGAACCATTTAGGGCGTTTAGTTTTGCCCTTTACTAGTGCTCATTTATTTAGGCACAATTTATTTTTACTTAGAGCCTATGCACACGGCGTATTTCTACGCGCAGAATCGCATTGGTATCGCGTCATACCTATACGAAATGCGATTTTACGCATACCATACGCGCGTCAGACGCAGCCAGAATTTTCTACACACGTGCACATAAATTCAGACGCGCGTTTGTGTCGTGCTACGATCTGCTTTTTGTACTGAAATCGCACAGACAGTGCGCGTGCTTGAAACGCACGTATTATTTTATACGTGCGTTTCAAGCACGCACCGTGTGTATAGGCTCTAAGTTACGGGTTCAGAAATATGGTGTGTCCAATTATTTGATTAGCTATAAGTATTTCAATGAATAGTTAAGTTCTACCTATTACGTAGAACTCATTTTCCCTCCAACCCAGTCCCAGAATACCACTTTAGAGTCTGGTAATAATAAAAATAGCATTTAAATACAAAAGCAAAAATAGTAATTAATAATTATATTATGTACCTATAGGTAGTTAGGTACCAAACCGATTCGCAGTGATAAATAAATAAATAAATATCTACTCTACAGCAACTAGGGCTCAATTCAGTGGCGTGCAGTTCATAGAGGCATAAAAGCACTGCTTACCCAGATGGAATAACGTCAATGCTCATTTTTCATCATGACAGTCAGTAAATAGGTATTCTGACTAATTAATGCCTACCCTAGCTTCAAACCCTGTGCACGCCACTGGGCCTCAATTTGTTATATAACGCCCATTGTCTACTCTTTAGCTGTGTACGCTTATTCACCCGACGACAACTTACACCCATATTAATTGTTTTGTTAACTCGAAACAGATAAAATGGGTCACCATAATCTCTGCAATCAGTATGTAAGAATAGCACGCAGAAGATGCTTGTGTTGCGTAAAAGTTTTCAATTCTTTCTTCATGTAACCACTGCAGCCCATTAACGTCCCACTGCTGGGCACAGGCCTCAACTCTCATAGGAGAGAGGGAATTAGAGCTTAGACCCACCACGCTGTTCCAATGAGGGTTGGCGGGCTTGAACGACTATTATTATGTTAGTGATAACAGCCGGGACCGACGGCTTAACGTGCTCTCCGAGGCATGGGGGTGAAACACCGCCAACTTCCTAACTCCGGGCTAGTACTGGGAATTTTTAATCAGAAAAACCCGATACTTAATTATGGCCCGACCCGGGACTAGAACCCGGGACCTCGTCGGCCGCAGTCAAACATGCTAACCACTAGACCAACGAGGCAGTTATTTAAACGATAACTTATTAGGTAGTACCTATATAGGTACCTACCAACCGCCGACCCAAACAAACTTGTCGGCGTACGGTTCTGGCGGAGGTCGCCAGATTAGGGATGACGTGGGATGAGGTCAAGGGTGTAGCTTCTAACCGCTCGAGATGGCGCATCACTGTTAACACCCTCGGCCCCGCTGGGAAAACATAGGACATTAAAAGTTAAAACAAACGATACAGGTAGGAACGTATACTTACTTACCTAGAGAAATAAAAAAAACGTGTGGTGTCGTGGGACACCAGCTAGGAACGAAGTTCCATAATACATAAATATTAATTTCAAGTTCTATTTTTACGAATCATTTTTTCTTTCTTTTTTTAATAAAAATAAATTAAAATATAAACCTTGACTACTATACTTGTAGTATTGCTACAAGTATTTGATATTTTAAATTACAAGATAAAAGAATCGGTTCAAGTTACAAATGCATCATAACAAATCTACATACATATCATAGCCAAATGGGACCTCTGCCAAGTTTCATAATCGCCTATATCACATTAGTATTCGAATTTTCATATTTCTTGGCACACAAATCACTGGAAACAGAATTTTATTTTATGAAAATGGGTAGAGGTATCAAAAAGTGAATATTGTAAAAAGTGTATATTTTTAGACACCAACACATTTGCTTATTAAAGAAAATAATATTTTTAATGTTACAAATCCTCAAAAATACGTTTTTACAGTTAACGGATACGGTTTATTTGTATTTTTTTTCGATCAAGTACTATTGGCTTACTTTCACTACACTTTCAGTAAGAGTTAGGCTTACGAAGTAATCCTTGGATAGGAGTAGGCGTTACTTTGTTGAAGTCCATGAGAAAGAACTAGAAGTTTGATTCGCTTTCATCCGCCACAATAGGTAAATCTATGTAGTTTAGTGTGTATCTACTATCTTGCACTTGTAGCTTGCGATATTCACCACACCACATAAATCTTCCAAATTATTCTCAACGTACGTTTCACTCCGACACCGGAGCATTTTCAGGAGATGTTGACTCGACAATGCACGATTGTAAAGTGACGATCGGGTAACAATATAATAACAATAACTGCATAAACATGCGACTACTAGCGCCGCCAGTAGGGGACTTCTTTCGTGACACGGGCTATACTATATAGCAATTATAGTGAAACACTGCTTGCGTCTGTGTAACGACGATTTCGCAGTTCCTTGCGAAACAATACCGACAAGGACGCAACTATTTCATGTAGCTAGTGCTAGAGTGAGACATAGCGTATGCGAAATTCTGCCATACTACTTACAGTTTTTTTGTTGTTTCGCGTTCGCATATGAACGCGTAGGTGTACTAAAGGCGTAAACTTCTAGAAGTATTCCTTGTTTTACTGCAAAACTCAAAAAATCATGATTTTGTCGTAAGCTACTACAAAATATTCCCGGAAAGGGAGCCTCTGACTAGACCAACTGATTAATTGAAGTCGGAACTGACATAATATCTAGCCAAGTATTCGCATGGCTGCGCCTCAGAGATCATCATTATTGAGATATAAACATTCAGACAGAAGGCAATTTGTCAGACGATTTATCTCGAACACTATAATGCTAAATAATTAATTGCATATGAAACAATGGGTGTATAAAAACTGAGGACATCGGTGAAGCGTAGACTCCATGTTGTAGAGTCGTTGTTACCTATTGTTAATTTTTTGGCTATCTCGACTTTGAAGTTTCATTTGTTACATCAATCTCACATTAGAAGGGATTATGGGACCATGGTCCACCACTCTGGCGAAGTATGAATAGGTTATGTGAGTAAACTTTACTATTTACCTTTGAGAACTCTCAGGCACGTGCAGGCTAAGTCACGATGTTTTTCCTTTATCGTTAAAACAACAACTATTGCTTTAATTTGATGCGTCTGACTTCAATTAAATTACTAGGTTATTGGGGTGATTCTGTTGTAAGTACACAATTTCTAAACTAAAATTTAAAATATTGCTATCCCTTTCATAATATTTCCTGCGGAAAAGGACAAAACTAGATTTAAAGCTGTCATTTTAGTTTTGTTTAGAAATTATGATAAACAGAATTGGCCACATTATCAGGGAATTCGTAATATATTCGTAATAACCGAAGTGGTATGGGTTTAATATAACTGCCATGCCCCTAACAGGTTAGCCCGCTACCATCTTAGACTGCATCATCACTTACCATCAGGTGAGATCGCAGTCAAGGGCTAGCTTGTAGTGGATAAAAAAAAAAAAAAAAAAAAAAAAAAAAAAAAAAAAAAAAAAAAAAAAAAAAAAAAATATATGGGATAGTTATTGTGATATTCCTATGAAGTAAACTGTACCTTTGTACCTACTTCCAACTAAAATCTATGAATGTGTCACATTTTTGCAAGTTAAAATGCAATGCAAACATTATAATTTTATCTGATAAGGACGCTGGACAATATTGAGTACTTTAGAGTACCTACTGATTAGATCTAATCGATTTTAGGTAGGTATAGAAAGTTGTAGTATACTTACTAGGTATATTGTATCCTTTAACTGCGTCTATAATGCAGAAATTCCGTTTTTTACAACAACAAAATATGTTTCAACAACATTTTATTGCTCTGAGCTAAATAATTTATTACCATATTGATTTTAAAAGATTGAGAATTACCTTCAAGTACTTCTTAATTATACCTTCCTACTAATTAGTAATTACTTAACCAACCTGTTCAGTAGTAAATAATATAATTATGGGCATAATACTTTGTCGATAATCGTAATAATAGGAAACACGACTTTTCCTTCATCCTTTCGATCAGAAAAGTCACGGCTCGTGACTTTGTGTTTATGTTCACCTACAATTTAATGTCAGCTAATGTATTTTAATTCAATGTCATCGAGTGGGTGAGGTAGATCATGCGGGCACGATCCGTGACGCCGGCGCATCGACAAAGTTAAGTTTTTGTTTTGAAACTGGTTAATATCCGCGACTTCCTAATCCCATCCTTGCACTCATCTTGTACTTCAAGAAGTCAAGGGCCTTTCTAGTTTATATTAAAAAGGCATCCAGCAAGCAATACCTACTGGATTTGAAAAGGGACTTACCTATCACTTATCAGTTCAAACATTGTTTATTTTGACAATATTTTAACTTTATAACATAATAGGTATAACTGACTGATTAAAGAAATATGATGATGAATAAAACCCTCTGAGAAAGAAATCTTGAGCTCTACGTTATAAAGAGATGCAAAACATATTTTTCTAACTAGAGCCTAGGCTCCAATTCAGAACACATTAAAAAAAAAACTAAATCCTTAGATACGACGAAATCAAGAAAAACTTGTAGGTAGTTAATTGTGACAACAGCTAACCTATTAACGCTCACCTACGCACGATGAAATTATACTTTTATTATAAGTATATGATAAATTTATACTTGCAATTTATAAGTAAAAAACCTGTGAACGTTAATCATGCCTTCGCCTTATAGAGTTTTAGCTATGCAAGTAAGTACGTCCTACTACACTTGTTCAAGTAAATTATTATGTCAATTATCAAGAGTAGGATAATGCAGGTACCTACATTGAACTTTTGTAAAACGCCAACGAATCCTCCTGAAATTTTCTTTCCACAAGAAAGGCTTTATCTAGGACTTCAAACAGTATATAATATATTTGTATTGGTATTTAAATTAATTATTCTTTGCTTCGACTTACAAAAAGCGCTTACGAAAGTCAGATCGGTATAATACAATATAATATTGATAAAAATTAACATTGATATGTCATAAAAATTAAAGTTACCCAAGTACCTAGTCATACAAAATTTAACGTAAATAATGTTATTTACAAATTACAGTGTCGTACAGTATACAGTAGAGCTAATTATTTGTCTTCTCACGTCGATGCAGCTCCCATGGTGTCCCATGTACATATTTTTATATATTCGAAAGAACTTCATTCAGGTAAAATTTCAATCATCATCATGTTGAATGTGGAAAATCAACTGCTGGGCATAGGCTTTGTCCAAAATCACGATCACAACTTTTTTCACCACCCAGAATTTGTTCACTACCCTTTTTTTAAATTGTTGATCCATTTCTACGAAAAGTGTCTCACACACTATGTATACCTACGCTCACTCGCCTACCTATTGTCAAATTTTAATAGTGTCGTGACTATTTTAATTTTCAGTTGTTTACTCTTTTTTAACGACATATGCAAATGCAAACTATACTGATTTACTTAATTAAAATTAATAACCCTCGTAACAACGTCATTATTTGGACTGCTTATGCGTAACATTCTGTCAAGTGTCCCTTCGCATAATTAAAAGCAATTCCTCTAACCGGTGTAACGTATTCACCGAAAGTGAAAGTGTTCACTTTCACAATTTTTTTCATACATTTGCGTGTTTGTGTTAACCAATTAACATATTCAAAATAAAAACTTGTCAATAATTTTCCATTGAAAGTGTAAATCCAATAGGCTGTTTGACCAAAAATATGCGTAGGCTGTGCATATGAGTTGTACATAACTATTTTTTTTTCTAAAGTAATATTAATTATATCCGTAACTTATGATGCAGGTAAATGTGATTTTATTGATATTTTATAGTTATTTTATATGTCTTGCCAGGCTTTGAGGGATGATCTGAGATAGGATCAAATTATTACGACTTCGAACGTAGGAAATGACTAAAACCATCATAAAATGTCGGTATAATACCTAGGTATACCATAATTATGCATTTTTCTGAAATGACAGATACTTAGTAGGAATTAAGTACAAGAAAATGTAGTGAAAATACAGGTCTGCCGTAGCGAGCAGCGGTACCGGGTGCGCCCGCGCATGTCGATGTGATGTAACCGGTGTTCGCGCAAGGTCGTTCTCTGTCGCACTGCAACCGGTTCTCTGACGGACATTCAACGTGTTGTTGATTAATGTATAACTTATTAACTTGTTTGGTATTTTAACAATGAGATTCGATATTTAACCGCAATCATAATAAAATTCAGTCGCAGTCATTTTTAACACCCGACGCAAAAAGAGAGGGGTGTTATAAGTTTAACGTGTCTGTTTGTGTATCTGTCTGTGGTATCGTAGCGCCCAAACGGATGAACCGAATTTCGTTTAGGTTTTTTTGTGTCATAGATAATTTTATCCCGAGTGTTTTTAGCCATGTTTTATGAAAATCTGTTCATCCGTCTGAAGGTCATCAGCTTTTTTCACAATCTGTTACTTCCATATTAGGTCGGGGGTTGTTTTAAATTTGTAATTTATACTTGTTGACAAATAATTCGAAGTAAATTTCATGCAAGGTTGCTAATAATGCAGTTTTGCTAACAAGACGAAGAAGCAGTTAGGAAATTAATTAAGAGATTTATTTCAAGCCGTAGAAAGGCCGTAGTAATAATATTGGATGAGTTAATAAATATTTTTCCAATATGATAGAATTTAGAATAACTAATGAGGTTACGTTACGTAAAGAAGAGAGGGAGAAAGATCCAGATTGATTCCTCAAAAATATTATGAAAAAAAAAGTGTTTATGTATTTTTTTTGATAATCACCAAGGGAGAAAAATAAATATTAGAAGAGACTACATTATAATCTACTTGATTATTATCGACATAATAATTATTATCTTAAAGTTTTTGTATTCGATAGTACTTCGAATACAAACAACACAGCATTTTGCGTAGTTCCTTTTCATTCGCTGACATTTCGTATCGTATAAATTTAACATCAGTTTTTTAATTCATATTTATTTTATTTTATTTATAAATTTTATATATTTTGTACATTGCAGCCGCTCTGCGGATAACATACATGAAACAATGGTGATTTTTAGATTTGTTTGTTTTTTCTAATCACCTTTAGGTGTAAAACATTTCCAGTCACTTTTATTATTTTTATTTTCGTAAATACTTCACCAAACAAAGTTTATGGCGTAAAAAGCACTATAATTTTGTATTTTTTGCTCTTTCTCTCTTATCAATCCATTGCCGGCTGACTACTAAGTACGAATCTCTTCTCGGAATGAGAAGGGTTTGGCCATAGTCCACCACGCTGGGTATGCAGGTTTCATCACGATGTTTTCCTTCACCGTTTAAGCAAGTGATATTAGGTAATGAATTTCTTAAAACGCACATAACTTTGAAAAGTCGGAGTTGCGTGCCTGGGGATCGAACCTGCGACCTAGGCTAGGCGATACTAGACCAACACCGCTTCTATATACTTTTTGCTGATTGTTATTTTAAACTCACGTGCTAAGTAAGCTATAAGGACCCAGGTTGTTTACAAAATTTACAGACTCCTATGCATTTGCAGATTCATTATATATTATTCATTATATATTGCAGATAGTTTATTTTAACACTAGCAGATATGCCCGCGAGTTCATCCGCAAGAAATAAGTTTATTTATTCCCGCGGGAATTATTTATTTTTTCAGGTTATTATACCTACCTAGGTATAATAACCCAAAAAAATATGACACTCACTTATATGCCTATGACACTCACAAATAATGTCGCTTTCTATTGGTACCAGAATTTTCAAAATCGGTTTTTCAAACTCACAAACTGTACCTCTTTATTATTTAGTATAGTTTAGTTTACGTTACAAATTACAATGGTAGCTGTGCCTAGCTCGATGGTCAATACTTTGGTTAACATAGAAGGGAAAATAGATCAAGACACGCTTATACAGGCGAAGCCTTACATTCGCGTCGCGTTCTGAATACTTAATGAGGATTGAGAACGCCTGCAATGGCCATATCAACTGTTTAACACCTACCTTGGGGCGTACTACAATCGGTAAAGCAATATTGTTTAAAATGACAGTTTTATGTGACTTACTTTGACGTCCCTAAAATAACGATTATAATTCTGAGACAAGAGCGAAAACAATATAAAAATAATATTGCTTTAAGCGGTAGTAGTATGCCCCCTTGTGTTGCTAACATTCTTCTACGCATTTTAATGTTGTGTCCTCTTTAGTAGTTTTTCAATTTAGGCTTATTTTTACAGATACGATAATTATCAGATTCCACCTGCTATGTTCCTTCCAAAGTTCTAAACTACAGTATGGGGTATAATTCATGGAAAAGTCGGCAACGGGGGCTCTTCTAGGTGCTTCTAGTGCCGTTGTTTAGTGCAGTTCATTTGCGGTAAACACAGACCCGCCAGCTCGCCTACTATACTTAATACATACTAATATTATAAATGCGAAAGTGTGTCTGTCTGCTACGATTTCACAGCCCATCTTTTCAACCGATTTTAATGAAATTTGGTATAGCGGTAGGTTACATCCCGGGTGAGGGCATATGCTATTTATTATTATTAAGAAGTTCCCCCGGGAATCAAAAAAACGTAATTCAACGAAGTCGCAGTCATTATCTGTAATAAATAAAATAAAATAAATAACATCCAATCATAGAGTTAGTATATCATCCAATGCATTTATTGACAGATTTTTTTTTATTTAATAATTTTTTTATTGACAAAAAAAAACAAAGAAGAAACATAATACTTATATATTATTTTAATAATGCATTTATTTAAATTGAATCGGTTCTGTATTTTAAAGGCATTAAATTGTAACTCATAAAGAAGATACGATGGCATGGGCACACGCAGGGTATTATTATTAGTTAGATACTTTTTAATTTTATTTTGTGCTCTAGCTAATAAATCTTAACGTTGATATTACTTAGGTACCTGCCAAGTGCAAATATTTCGACTTACTAGACATGTGTAGGCATTGTAAGGTTTCAAAAGTAGAAAATGCTACTGAGACTTTTTTTTACTTTGACCTTTATTATCTATGACGAAATGGAGATGGATAATATGGGTCTTTGCGTTTGGTTTGAGTTTGTATCTACCTACTCGTATAAGCGTGTTTGCCTGCGAGCTAGAAGAAAATGATATAAACACTCACGATTCGGACGTTGTTTTTTGTTTCAGTTATCAAACTTATAATTTTACTAGCGGACGCCCGCGACTTCGTACGCGTGGATCGAGGTTTTGTGGTTCCCGCGGGAACTCTTTAATTTTCCGGTATAAAAAGTAGCCTATGTGTTATTCCAGACTATAATCTATCTCTGTGCCAAATTTCATCCAGATCCGTTCAGCCGTTGGGGCGTGATTGAGTAACAAACATCCATCCATACATCCAGACATCCATACATCCAAACTTTCGCATTTATAATATTAGTATAGAAGTATAGATTAAGTAACTTAGAACTAATAAAACATTTATCCTGATTAATTTTAAATAAATAATAAATAATTAGTAAATAGGTAGTACTATACGGATATAAAATAATCATTAAATTCATCTACTTCCGGTGTATACTTTTCGGCTACTTTTGTATTTTCCCATGTTATATCGTTGGACGTTAATACTGGTGGTGCTACTGTACTTTGAGCAAAGGGAGAGCTTTCTTCGTATTCAGGATCATCTGTAGTATAGTCTTCGTCGTTCAGTCCAAATTGGCTTTCTCTATCTTCTGTTGGTAATAAACTAATGCCGCAATCTTCTGGACGTGACAAAACTGTGAAACTTTTATCTTCATTTCGTAACATACTTTCACAAGTGTTAATATTTGTTGTGCTACTATTATATGAAGTAACATTAAGAGATATTTGGTTTGATTCCAACCGCGTCGCGTTTAAATTTTTATCAATTATAGTTACTTTTTCCGGTGCGGTATTAAATCCATAACTGCTCGTAATTTTATTACTTTTGATAATATTTCCGAACTGTTTTCCTTCACTGCGATTTTTTTTATTATCAGAACAATAGGTATTAGTTGATGGAGTATCGGTTAAGAAGCCATTAAAATAGTAAGGCTTCCATGTTTCACTTGCACATAGTGGGTATTCGACTTCCGGAAAATTATAGATATCTTGGTAGTTTGGTGGTGATGAAAATTCTGAAAAAAGAACGGGTGTACTTTGTTCAATTTTTGAGTTCGAATTTATACTCTTTTTGATAATATTCTTTTGATTACATGCTGAAAATAAATCGTGTGATTTGTAATCCCTTTCCAGGGTGCCCAAAGAGTTTATAGTACTTAGAGATTCTTGATATTGATAATTTGGAAAACATTTCGATTTCCCAGAATATTCAATTTCGGGGAAGTTAAAATCTCTACGGATATGATCGCCGTATTTTTCCGGTGGACCTCTATAGTTTCCAAAATTTAGGGTTTGTTGTAACGGATTATATTTCGAAGAATATTTTTGTAAGCCCCCAGTACTTCTTGCCTGGGGGCGATTTTTATGTTTTTGCGGTACGCTTACGCAGTTCACAGTAATCTGTAAAAGATGGAAATCAGTAAAGTTTATTTTAATCAATGTTTTTTTAAATACGTTAACGACTTATTAATTTTTACCTAAACAGGGAAATTAATATCTAATAGCATTCATATCTCACCTGTAAAATTACAAGCACTATGACAGTAAGTGTTACTTTTTCTCGATGTTCCATAATGTTTTAAGTATTATTTAATTCATCGTGCTTATTTTATATTACATATGGATTACGTATCTATACTATCATCAACATTCGAAAAAAACGTGATATTAATGTGTCAATTATTAATATAAAATTGGCTTATCAATAAAAATCGGATTGAAGTGTTTTCGCAACGATTCTAATAAGTACCTATTGTTTATTTATTAGGAAAATTTCAACAATTTTTATTTTATTTTATTTGCTTGGTTCGGAAGATTTAACTTGGTATTCATAGTCATGCATATTTTGAAAATCATCATTTTGTAATCGCTGATTAAGTGAAATTATCAACTCTAAAAAGGAATCGCTTCCTTTATTCTGTTCTTTGTCTTTATTATTAATAAATTGCCTCGCTATTTCTGTTGAGTCTGCTTCATTATTAATGATTCCTATGGGACTATTTATTTTGTAACGATCTACAGGAATAGAAAATGACTCGTTATTTATAGTGTCAATTGAATATTCATCAATAGATGAATATGTGGGCTCATTTGAATCAGGGTCGAAAACTTCTTCCATTTCTGGTATCAAAATCATAAATTCTGAAGATACATTCGTGTAATTACACATTAATTCAGATAACATATTTTGAAAGTCAATTTCATCAAGTTCATCAAATGGATTTATATTGCTTAATTTATCTTCTTCTATAAAACTTTTCGTTATAATTTCTT
Organism: Erebia aethiops; assembly: GCA_923060345.2. NCBI lineage: Eukaryota > Metazoa > Arthropoda > Insecta > Lepidoptera > Nymphalidae > Erebia > Erebia aethiops. The sequence continues at coordinate 24,232,029 of OV281084.1, read as the reverse complement.
GTTCTTCTCCAAACATTGAATTATTAAATAAGTTTAAATGATTAGCCAATATTAAAGTTTTAATAGGAACACTTGTGAATAAATCACTATCATTTTTCAAAACATCATTCTCTGTTATAAGTTGCACTGGTATTTCAGAATAATTTTGATCATCACTTATGTTTGTAGCCATTGTATCATTTGTACTTTGTACCAATTGACCTTCTTCAAGTAGTAGGCTTGCATTATTTTCATCGTTTTTATTCTGCTCATCATTATCCTCAATCATTTTACCGAAATTTAAATTTTGTTTATTATCCTCGCACATTTTATCATATTTTACCCCCATATTAATGGTACAATTGTTAACGGCAGCACAACATTTTGCTATATCTATTAATAACTTATCTTCAAGATTTTTACCAGTATTTTTAGTACTAGGTATGTTACTTGTCCTAAACGATTTATATGCATTTTTTACATCGTCGGGAAATGCTTCTAAGACATCTGTGTGGGTTTTATAATAAAAAGGTTCATTGACTTCGAAAAGACTAGTAGGATATGTAACTTCTGGAAAGTAGTTGGAAATAACTTTAATTTGTTCAGCTATATTTGCTTCATTGTTAATTATAATCGAACTTGTAAAGTCGAAAAGAAGCTGAAAGAAAATAGAAGTTATATAAGTAAGAGTAAAATTCACAAGCATTAACAAGCACCATAAAAGTATCTTATTTCTCTAACTTACATTTAATGCGAAGAATAGCAACAATTTAGATTTCATTATTGCTTTATATTATTATTTCATAGCTTACTTAGGTGCACGGTCTATCTACGTTACTATTTCAATATAAATTCAATGGTTTTATGATAATATATCTTTTTATTATATACTAAAATATTACAAAATGACTATCGACCTTTTGAGAAATAATTATCTGGGTTATCTGTAATAATATCATTTGTAATATAGTCTTATAATAGTTGGTAATAGTTATAAAGTGAAATGACACTAAAGGTTGCTTAAGTTGCATATTTTAAAATTATTGAAATGTATGATTTGAGTAATTTATTCAAAGACAAGAGCGGAGAGGTCCATTATATTATAATCTCGTTAGTCTGCTAAACTCTTCACTCCTCTCCGCTGTGTATAGTGGACAGGCATACGCTATGTATGATGTATGTTTTTTAAGATTGTTGATAAAATAAAACACAAGTATTAATAAAAACTTATTTAATGACACTTATTGTCATCTTTTTGGGACTATAATATACAGGGTTACATTACGACGAGCTGCTTTTTTTTAAATTTAAGATTTATAGATCATAATAAATGTACATTTTTAATATTACCTATGTCAAAAATCATGGTCGTTTTGAAATTATAACCATTAGCAAGTTTCCCACAATAATCCTAATGCATGAAAACGCATGGACACTACGCACTCCGCGCGCATTTTTCAAAGCTTGTACCGCAGAATAGGACCGTAGATAATATGTCAGGTATCCATCGAAATAGAATGAGTACTACTAAAATTCTACATCAATGCAGGTATCACAAGGACACGCACACAAGGCATTGAATCATGCAGTGTGACGTGGGGTTGTCCACGCATTCTGTGTTTTAGTGGAAAAATCATTGAAAAAACTAGAAAATGAAATAGATTTTTTATTTCATGGACTGATATTATCGACTCTGAACCACCCCTGTAATTATTGCTGGTGACCAGAAATTAACTGTGTATGTCGATACTCGATACAGAGATTCGGGAATCAGAACAAATTTCTCATAGCACCTGCAAAATTTTTAATGATTATTTTTCTGTGTAAGCATATTTGAGCGACCATCACAGGCTACACTGCTAATTTACTTAATGCAATTAATTCGAATTTTTCAACTTTATGTGATTTTTAAAATACATTTTGGCTGCATTGGCAATTTTACTACCCACTACTTGGTTGTTGGCTGTTACATGCGATCGGGTGTTGGCCGACTAATATTTTTACTAGGTACTCGTTATTATATGTTTACGTCCAGAATTACATCGATTGTTACTTCAATTGTTTCTTACATTTTATTTAACACTGTCCGCATCCGATGCGACCTCCATATCCACTGCATACGTTGCAAATTTCATATCCACACCCATTGTTGCACCCATTGTTACACCCATTATTACAACCATTGTAACATCCTCCATTACATCCATTGTAATATCCCCCATTACATCCATTGTCACATCCTCCATTACATCCACTGTTACATCCTCCATTACATCCACTGTTACATCCTCCGTTACATCCACTGTAATATCCTCCATTACATCCACTGTTACATCCAACAATGTAGCCATTGTTACTTCCCCCGTTACATCCATTATTACACGCATTGTTATATCCATTACAACACCCATTATTATATCCATTATTATAACATCCATCATTACACCCATTGTTACACCCGTTATTGTAATAATAAGGAATTGACAATGCTGGAAGTCCACACCCTCCACAACCACCGAAGTCTCTATCACACAGAGCCAGAATGAGCATCGAAAGAAAGTTCTTCAAGTCGTTGTTGTTGTCATTGTCATACTTATATACGAGTGGGTAACTGTAGGCATAACCTGGTCCATAGCATTGGCACTCTACGACACACTGTGTAAAAAGAGAGAGTAAAATTAAACCTTTTAAATATAAATAAATATAGGCCGTAAGAGATGAGTACGGCTGAGTACTGCGTTACCCATAGTATGGTTAAAAAAACGCCTGTCGGTAACTTAATTGCTTTATCTAGGCGTTTTGTCTAGAGAAATACTTTATAGCATATAGGTAATATAGCTGTACTGTGTTTTGTTGTCTAAAGACTAGGAACACTGTCTCCAGTTTTACTACCGCAGGAGGCAGGGTTTCACATAATTGAAATTTCGTACATATGAAAATTTGTCAAATAAAGTTTTATTATTTACTTATTTATATTTGGATATCTACTCGTACCTCTAAACTGAAATAAAATGATAGGCCTATTCTATGTATTCCTATCCTTTTCGTATTGCAGCCTACGGAAAAGGAAAGCAATTTAGTTACGATACTTGAATACTTTACTGATTCTGCACATCAGAATAAGACACATAAGAATAATCTTGTTGATTAATACATCAGAAAAAGAATAATGAAAGAAGTAGAACCTAGAAGTCGAGTCAAGATCTCCTGAAGATGTCGGAGTGAAACGTACGTTGAGAATAATTTGGAGAATTTGATGAATATCGCAAGATATGTATTGTACCATATAGATTTTGACTAGAGGAATGACGACCTCCGTGGCGCAGTGTGTAGCGCTGTTGCCTGAACGTGCGGAGGTTCCGGGTTCGATCCCCAGCAGGGTCAATTTGGGAATTTTTAATTTCAATTTTCAAAAATTTTAATTTCTGAATTGCCCCTGGTCTGGTCTGGTGGGAGGCTTCGGCCGTGGCTAGTTACCACCCTAACGGCAAAGACGTGCCGCCAAGCGATTTAGCGTTCCGGTACGATGCCGTGTAGAAACCGAAGGGGTATGGGTTTAATATAACTGCCATGCCCCTAACAGGTTAGCCCGCTACCGTCTTAGACTGTATCATCACTTACCATCAGGTGAGATCGCAGTCAAGGGTTAGCTTGTAGTGGACTTAAAAAAAAACTTACTGTGGCGGATTATAGGGAATTAAAGTCCTACTTCGTTCATTATCATGGACTTCCGTAAAGTAACACGTTCTATCTCATATAGAAAAATAATAGTTTAATTTGATTGCAAGCTAGCATGAAACACACATAACGATAGTTTAACCTCACCTGCAGCGCTACAAACAGAACAGCAAAAAATACCAACTTTACTGAGGCCATGGTTAAGGTCTAGCCTTCATTAGACAAGTTCCCGTTTTTATAGGCAAAATTTGTTTTATCTTATTTGGCCTATCTTACACACGAATACTAGGATTTCGTAATCGGGTAAATGTGTTAATTGTGGGCAGTGGGCACGCACGTAGTGACCTTGGAAAGTACACGTGGAAAAAAATAATAGGTCAGTAAAATTATTATGAGGAAATATCACGAAAGTACTGTACTAAGTACTACCTACTAGACAGTTGTCTTTTTTGTTTTTAATCTCATTTTTATTTTTGGGTTTACCACGAAGAGACATTCATAGACATTTTGTTCACGGTCATAGAAATCAAAGAGCAAGAAAATACGCGCCGAATTGAGAACCTCCTCCTTTTTTGGAAGTCGGTTAAAAAAGGTTATTTATAGGATAGGGTGCGTTAGACAATGTACGATCATAATATGTTAAAAAAATTGCATTTTAATACTAATTTTATACCTACTAAAAAAGGTAATTGATGATTAAATAACATAAAATCGTTTTTATTGGCTTTATTTTTGTTTCACATCATAAAATAAATGAAAAATCCTTAAGTAATGACATCTACATCTTAATTAGTAGGTACATATATTCGCTTATGTCTTATTTCTCTTTTAACTTCTACAACATCTATCATTTTTGTGCTTTATACATTTATTACAACAGCAATCTGAATTAGAACAACCACAGCCAGAATTGCGACCGCATTTTGACTTGGAACGCCGTTTCTTACATCCACCACAGTCATCGCAACTGCATACACAATCGCAACAACTTGGTGAATTTGAACAACCGCATCCAGCGCTTTTGCAACCGCAATCAGAGCAACAATAATCTGATCGGCAACCACAATTGTTATTACAGTCACAACTGGGAACTGGTATTGGATAAGGTATATAAATAGGTTCATTACTAGGTTTATTGTTCAAAGAAGCAACAAGACTTAATACATCACACAGATCATCTTCATTGTCATTACCATTAATGACAACCACTACAGGTTGTTGACAGTCACTTGGATATGTATTATACGAAGATTGTTGATAATAGTCATAATAGCTTGATTGAGGATATGTGCTAATGTATATAGTTGGCGCAGCGCTATAATCATATGCAGAATTTCCATAAGGGTAGGTATATGTCTGTGCGTAGGAGTCCCAAGAAGATCCACCATAACCGTTCCAGCATTGGTTTTTGACCAATTCACACTAAAATAAATGTTTATAATTTAATTTAAGTTTTAATTTATTAGAAAGTTATTAATTATTAAATCAATCACATAATTACCTTTATCCACACAAGTAAAACGAGACATGCTGTTTGTATCGAAACCATGTTTCTTCCGTGTTTGACCTAGATTTGTGAAAGAATTTAAAGTATCCCTCCTTTTATAATTCTTTGGTTCTACTTGTGTGGATTATGCAATATTGCGAAACGATTTCTCAAAATCTTCCAAAGGTTGCTACTCAACCATTGGAAGATTTTGAGAAATCATGTTTTATAGACCTTATTTATAAGGTTGTCTACTGAAGTTGTGTAAGCAGAAATATTAAAAAAAAATAAGTTTGTATTTAAAATAATATACGCAAAAGTTTCGAAAATGTTTTATTAAAAAATTTTACACGTTATTTATTATTCGGACAATCAGCTCTAATTGTTAAGGTAATTTCATTCAAATCCTTACAATCGCAATTACAGGGTGGGAGTGTGGAACCCGGGGATGGATAAAAGTCCGGCGATGAAGGCGTATTATCAGGATATGGAAATGAAGGACCAAAATATTGGGAATTCATTGGCATAGCTATGGGATATGGAACGTATATGACGCCATTACCACCGTTGCTTAAATTAATTCCATTATTGCTAACGTCATATCCACCATTGTTTAAGTTAATTCCATTATTGCTTACGTCATATCCACCATCGTTTACATAATTTCCACCGAAGTTGGTGAAACTGTCGTAAGCACAAACTCCACCGCAACCACTTCCTCCGCCGTACCCATAATCACCGCAACCGTAATTACCGCAATCGTTACCACCGCAACCGTTCCTGCTGTAACAATTGCCGCTATATCCGTTACCGCCGTAACAGTTACCGCTGCAACCGTCACCGCCGCAACCACAGTTTCCTCCACAAGCACCGTTTCCATTAGAATAACCACAACCACTCCCTCCTCTATTCCTAGTTAATGCAAAAATAAGGAAGTACATAAGATGTTTCCAATCGTCGTCATCATCACGCGTTATGATAACAGGTGGCATAGGCATTGCAGGTATACAAGAGTAGCTGCCATAATCAGCGTAACTTGGGACAATTGGTGTTGCGAGACCAGGTTCAACGTTTGATATGAGTGGCTTAATAAGTGCAGGTATGGAGATTTGTGCAGTTGGTTGTAGACACGAAGTCGCACACAGCGCCGGTGTATATTGCTTGAGGCAATCCATACGCTGGGCTAAGACTTCACAGCCCTAGAACATAGACAAAAAAAAAACAAATATTGCAACACTTTTTTAAGAAATCCTATGGTTTATATTCAAAGAATTGACCAATTTAACTATTGACAATAATTACCTTAGCAAGCAGTAATAGCGCAGTCAGAATTATCGGGGACTTCATAGTGGTGTACTTGTACTAAAGGATATCTTCACACTTCTTTTATACGCAGCGAGTTTCAAAAGAAATATAGGTTACTAGGTATTTTATGATGCAACTCCGTATTTTTGGTTCATGAGCACGTATGGCAAAAATAATAATAAAAATAATAAATGTCGGTTAAATTATATACAGTTTTTTAAGGTTTTGTAAGATTATTTTATTGGTTAAACAGAAACAATATTACGTAAGTAATCATAAAATTATTCATATTAACAGAGAGGAAAGGAAATAAGGATTTTAGGATTTAAGAGGATAACAAAAAAATGTGTGAAGAATATATAATAATAATAAAGCAACATAGGCCGCGAGAGGACCATAAAATCATTAAAAATACACTATGTATGTAAATAAACAAAAAAAACGTCATAACATTTTAGGAAATTGCAATCATCCAAAAAATGATAAGAACAACAAAAAATAAAATATTTTATTTCGTTTCCGATAGAAACTTAAAAAAACTAGAAACTTGGAGCAGTATTCGGATGTTTTCCATGGCAGAAATTGTAACCAATCGGGTTTTTATGATTATCATGACATTTCAATAGTATGTGGTCTCAAAAATGCTCGCTCTAGTCGTCTCCTAATTTTAAATAAGTACTTAATTAAAAAAACACTTTGCGTCCTTATTATTATCATTTTATACTAACAGAATGGCCGCACGTTCTGAACCTACGGCATTGCCCGCACCTAATAAATGTGGTATTTACTACGCAATTTACGCAATGCGTTTTCAGTTTTACAATTTGTTTTGTCTTGCATAAAGTGATGGTTTGAAACAGAGAATTTATTACATTTTAAGTTCGTATACACGGGAGTCATAAATAAATTAAAAAGCTTATTTATTATTATTAGATAAGAACCTAATTACAACATACAGGACAGTTTATAGGTACAGGGATAGGATACGGGATAGGGACAATAGTCGATCCTGAGCATCCGCAGCCACCGCAGCCGCCACAGCAACAACCCCCACCACATCCACCTCCAAAACCACCATCATTTAGTAGCAACATCAGTATGGGCAAGATATATTTCAAATCATCATTGCCTTTGTTTCCTATGACGACAGGATAAGGTGACCCGTATCCCTGGCCATAGTAGTTTGGAATTTGGCATTGGGCTGATATTATCTGGAAAATAAAATAGTTGACCTCAGTGCTTAGTTCGATAAAAAATAAATAGATTGATACGAGTTAGATAAGCTAGACAAAAGTGGGATAATACAGTGTAGAGACAAGAAATCTATGTCCAGCTGTGGACTTTCGTTGGTTGATACGACTGTGATATTAGATGGTTTCTACCATCTGTGACTCTATAAATTGGAACTGGTAAAGTATAAGTGGAAAGAGGTATTACACCACTTTTACTTTTTGACATCGTAATACAAAACTAGACTATAGTACACGTGCGTGTTGAATGCAGAGCTTATGTATGTATCACTTGCTAGTATATAGAACTATACTAGCAAAGGTACTATTTAGTATTATTTAGGTATTATAACTATCACGGTTGATTTAACGCCATAATTTAATGAATACAAATTCTTCGGTGGTACTGACAATGTACACACTGACAAGGCACACGGTGGACGGACGACATCAAGAGAGTCGCAGGGAGTCGCTGGATCCAGGCGGCGCAAGACCGTGGCTTGTGGAGGACCCTCTAGCTAGGAGACCTATGTCCAGTTGTGGACGTCGTTGACGACGACGACGACTGACAAAGACGCGCATTTTACACGCACAGAAATTGATTAAGGTTATTAAATTAAGATAACCCCTAAAATATTAAATGAGATGATTTCTTACATTTAAACAGCCGAGAAATAGAAGACAGCTGAACCACAGGGTCGCCATTGTAACCCATTTGAACAAAACCTGATGCCCAACTTACTTATTTATATAACTTTTATAATATTCATTGCATATTATCTGATTTTGAAACTGGCATTTCATATAAGTGTTTCTAAACCCTTTATCGTGTTATAAATGAAATCAAATTTCTCGCACAAATAAAATTTCGTTGTAGACACTTAATTCTAGTTTTCTATGTATGTTGTGTTCGTTATAAAATTACTCGTAATTGCATATTAATAAGTTATGTACCTATTTTATCCAAAACTTTACAGAATTATTTTTCGCTATAGCACGGTTTCTTACACAGTAGATTTTTGTTTTTAATGAAACCCCCATTAAATGTTATTGAATGCTTATATTTCTACTAAAAACAACGAATGAACTATATTATAATGTACGTGACTCATAAATGTTTGTAAAAAATAATATCTTAGCAAGATAATAGAGCCCTGATTGAGTTTCACAGTGAAATCGTATTCTACATTTATTCTATTCTGATCATTGATGTAGAATTTTAGTACCTCTGATACACGTCACAGTTCACGATTTACTTAATTTTAGAACAAATATAGTCTATGTTTTTAAAGGTGGCATACTTTATCTTAGCTTTTAATAAAAAACAAATAACTATATAATATTTACCAGCACAAATTTGCAATGAGGAGCAATCACAGACAATATTGCTTCCACAGACCATATAAATATATAATAATAACCATATATAATTTTCAAATAACTTAGAGAACGAGTACCCAGAGTCAAAAACTAAGCAAATAGTTAGAAAAATCACCCTGCAAGATGATCAGCCAAGGCAGAATGTTCTTCGGGTTGTTGTCTCTCTTGACCACGTCTGTTATTAGCGTTGCAACTGGAGCAGGACGCAGGCCAGGTGCAGGCACAGATGCTGCTGTCAATCCATCTGAATAGGCGCCACCATAACTGCATACACGAGCACACGAGCTTCTATAATCTATGGTGACTCGCCTTTTAACTATTGCCCTGTTAAATACTAATAGGGTAACTTCGGTAGCTCCAGCAAACTTTTCTGACAAATAAAAATAATATTGGTAACATTAAGAGGTGGTGAGGTATAAGATCTTTGAATTAGCCGGAGCATGGCTATCAAGGTCATCCTATTAGCATTTGAACCGAGTAATACCAAACAAAACTGTAAATGATCTGGTTATTGTATTATATTATTATGTTTTAGATTGGACATTAAATATTGTTATAAAATATATCAAAATATATATAGTCAGATATCATACCGAAAAACAACTTCTTAATATTAAAATCGGAGCTTCCTCCGGAGAAACCTACATTTGGGATTGGGGAGTAACAGAAGTAAAACCAAGTTAATGATGATAATGATATATTCTTATTAGGTATAATAAATGATTGGATTTGCTTCTGTTTAGAAAATTTGTCAATTTCCTACATGCCTGAATAAATTTTACTCGCACAACCGTCAAATTGTGCAGCCAAATTGGGAACATCCTCATTTCTTGAAGGCAGCTAAAAATAACTCCGACCTGTGACTATATATTTCGAGAAAATTCTGTATGGGTAACGGTAGGTAAATTTATTTGCAGCTCATAGGTATTCCTTAATTATTACGTGAAACAAACACTTTATTAGTTAATTTGTATGTGTAGCAAATTCATACTTGTAACAAAGTCTCTAGAGATATGAAGTAATTGGAAGGAATGACGACGAGAAATTGCCTATTACATCGAAATCAATTACGTCCTTGTTAACTCTAGGGTGATTAAAAGTTTCTCCCGCTTTGCCATTTGCGCTGCTCTTGTAGCTATATTTATTACTCACTAGCTGATGCCCGCGACTTCGTCCGCGCATCGTAACTAACAAATTTTAAAATTATTTTCTCACCGTTTAAACCTTCCCGGGTATACGATAAACATTTCAAAACCAAAATCAGCTAAATCGGCCCAGCCGTTCTCGAGTTTTAACGAGACAAACGAACAGCAATTGATCTGATATATATATATACTAGTATGGCGCGTGGATGCGCGGCCCGCTGAAGCGGACCGCGTAGAAGAGTGAATAATAAGTCCGTTTGGATTTGTAGTTTTGGTGTGTTATAGGTAATACATAGTGGTGCCTTTTATTATATTATTGTACTAAAAATTCTTCATTTTCTTCAAGTTACCCCGGGTAGCCATATCGAAGAAGACTCTTACAAATTCTTACAAAATATGTATTATCTGAAACAGGAAAATAAACATCGGTGACTCAACTGGTCCACTATTACTTATTACGTTTATTTACTTTACATTTTTATGTATCAACTTTCTAGTGTGCTTTACTTTATAATATCAAAAAGTGTAGTGGGCCAGTTTCCAAGCCACCGAAGAGGTATGGCCTCAGCTCGTTTTTTTTACGTGGTTCTCCCATTCTCAGACAGTTAAAACCAAATAAAATTTTAATTATAAAAAAATTCTGCATGCCTGAGTAATGAGACCTATTGCAATTTAGCAAAAATATTATTAAAATTTAAATATTTTTGCAGCTCTGTTCCACGGTAGATAAATAAATGGAATAAACATTATAACAAATAAGTAGGTACTGTTATGAAGGACATCAAATAAATATGAAATAGAACATAAAACTAAAAAGATAATATCATCTACAAATTACATAATATTTAAAAATAAGTTACATACAGATATACATATTATCTACATATTATTTAAAATTGAATTTCAAAAGATTCCTGCAATTCAGACATTTTAAATGTCTAACTACGATTTTACCGGAGTGACAACATATTATTTACAGTAATGATTTATAAACTATATTTTTTGTCAGAGCGTAATTTCTGGTAACTCTTTCTGACGGGACTAAGACGCACAAATTGTGACTGTGTCGTACTCTGCCCAAAGCAACGTACAGCTGTCCATGTGAAAAAACATCGCTTCTTAGATCTACTCCTACACGATCAAGCGTTTGCCCTTGCGATTTATTAAACGTCATAGCATAAGCCAACTTGACAGGGAACTGCTTGCGGGTCATTTCAATACCGTTTCGCCCTATTTGAAATTTAAAAGTTATGCGAGGTATTACGATAGGCTCATTACTATTTGGGTGATGCGCTAATAGAGTGAATTTCGAAATTTGATCTATTATTAATTTAGTACCATTAACTAAACGGTGTGTGAAACTGATATTTCGAATAAGTAATACGACTGCGCCTACTTTCAGTTTCAAGTCATGATCTGGCACACCGGGTGCTGTGAAAGAATTTAAAACGCTTCCTTCTAATCGTTCAGGTGAGTTGTCATTTAGGTGGTTGGTGGTGTCGGCGCTGTAACAGATAATAATGGGTCCAGGTATCAGTTCCAGTATTTTTTGATTAATATCTCTTATGTTTTCATTAGTTCCTGATAGAATAGCCCTTTTACACAAATTTTCTACATCACAGACTTCGTGCTGTGGATATATATCATCAATTAATTGTTGTAAACTATTTACATAATTGATATTTTTTAAAATTAATAAATACTCTTCGGTCGTCTCGGCTTCTCCTTCGCCAACACTCAATAAAAAGTTAGCAAAGTTGGGGTCTTCTTTTGCACGCTGATTTTCAGTTAGTTTGAATTCTTGAATGTAGCGCCAAATGTCAGAACTTTTTATTGAAGCCCGGCATATGTCACGTTCTCCTGCTCCTGTTATAACTGGTGGTATTTGTCTAAAATCACCAGCGAATACTAAAACTTTGCCTCCAAAAGACCTGGTACTGCATTTCATTAGATCTTTAAGGCCGCGGTCAATTGTTTCAAACAGATACCTGTGCGCCATTGGCGCCTCATCGATAATGATAAGTTTTGCGGCTTTGATCAGTGCTGCTCTTTGAGAATTGTTTGAAATCCCCCACACTGCATTACCACCTTCAAAGTCTAACGGAAGCTTAAACATTGAATGTGCTGTGACACCTCCGTCGTGATTTAGTGCAGCTATGCCTGTGGAAGCCGTACATAGCACAATATGTCCGTTACAACGAATTTTTGCAGCAATCACGTTAAGCAAGATTGTTTTTCCGGTTCCAGCGGGACCGTCGATGAACACTGGGGGCGTATCTTCACAATCATCTTCAGTAAGTAATACGATTGCGTTATAGTAAAGTGTGTCTGTCTGTCTATCCGTTTGTCTGTCTGTCTGTCTGCTACGCTTTCACGGCCCATCTGCTCAACCGATTTTGATGAAATTTGGTACAATTTGGTTGTATCCCGGGGAAGGACATAGGCTACTTTTTATCCCGGAAAATTAAAGAGTTCCCGTGGGAATCAAACAATCTTAATCCACGCGGACGGAGTCGCGGGAATCATCTAGTTACTTATATTAATTAATGAATACTTGTCAGTTGCTATCGTTCAGCTTTATTTAAATTTTTTTATACTTTCCGAGATAGACACCTATGAAATTTGTATAACCACCATCTTGTATCCGCTATTTAATAGTTTTTTTTTCAGCTCATTTTCTTTTTTTGTTTGAGCAGCCCCCACCTATCTTTAATACCCTGCTCTCTAGCTAGCTAGTAGCTCTTCACCCATCTTGCAAACCCTCGATCTCCATATTTTCTTTCCGAATCATTTGTCAGAATGACAGTACGAAGATACAAACTTTGAAAAGGTCTTGCATAATTTCCAAATCCCAGTCAACATTCGCCATACATTTTCTATGGAAAAATAAATTCCGCCATCTTGAATTTTTTTCCTGTTCATCAAGTAGACCCTCATGTCCTGATCATCTTTTGCCAAGAAACCACTCTTCCATCTCTGATACTCTCCGAGATAGACACCGACGAAATTTGTATGGCGGCCATCTTAAATCCGCCATTTTGAAATTTTTTTCAGCTAACTGTCAATTGGATGACGTTTCGAGTGACATTTGGTCGAGCACCCCCCACCTATCTTCAATACCCTGGCTGGTGCTCTTCATCCGTCTTCGAAATCCTCAATCATCAGCTCTCTCTGTATTTTTCCTCTTAATGATTTTTTGTCTTCTATACGAAACGATGAGTGAAAAAAAAAATGTTCATACAAAATTTTACAGGAGAGGTGATCAATGAGTCAGTCAGCACGAGCAGCTATATATATATTAATAAAACAATTAATTTTATATTATTATAATAAAAAAAATTATTATATTTAAAAAGAAACATTTTATTTTTCAAATAATTTTAGCAATTGTTTCTTTTTAAATCTTCTCTTTCTGTAAACGTCATAGAAGCTTCTTTATTGTAAAGGAATACAAAATTTTCATTTTGTAGCATAACTAGGGAAAAATTGAGGGACGATTGGCATAATTCTGACAACGCACATCAGTCGATTGCGAAGGTTAAGCAACGTTGACCCAAGGTTGAAGGTTCAAATTGGGCCTTTTCGTTTCCTCCGTGCCTCGGAGAGCACGTTAAGCCATCGGTCCCGGTTATTATCACTAACATTTGATAATAATCGTTAACCTAAGAGTTTAAATACTCTTAGTCGAGTCGTATGCGGAAGGACGTGGGAACCCACCACCTTATTATCCCAAGAAAACTCCTACCACTATTTGATTAATGGAAAGGTGACCCCTTCGAAGGTCGACCTTCAGTGATGAGGAATACGACGCATAGATAGGGAAAAATCTAATTCTACTAGGCTGATATACATGACAGGTGCTTGCGTTGGCTGAAGTAGTGAGACCCCGTTGAATTTATTTGGTCACGCGATAGTTTTAATTTTCTCTCCTAAGATATTATTTAAAATTGTATGGTGTTACGGACAATATTAACATGTGCTAACGTATTTCATTTCGTAAGAATTAAATATCATGTCCGTCAAAATAGATTTCCAATTACCACATTATAATGTGACCATTTTTTAGACATTAAAATGGGTATAGAAAAATATATTTAAAGAATAGACATATACCATCACGGACCTGTATACCTATAAAAGAGCAACAATTTCACCTTGTTTTGTTATATCTCAAAGGAATTAGGCAGCGTTTTCAATGAAAGCTTCTAGTCGGCTTGATTTTTTCCGACATCTTCAACATTCATCGTCATATTTCAACAAATTTACACAAAACATTAATGAATTATACACATAAATCTTTCTCTTGAATCACGCCGTCCATAGTTTTCACATGAAAATCGGTTTAGTAGTTTTTGAGTTTATCACGTTCAGACAGACAGATACGGCAGTGGGACTTTGTTTTATAATATATATATATATATATATATAATATAGTGAAAATAGAATATTTTGGGATGAAATTTTTGATGTTAGAAACGAGATTGCTCGCATTGCGAGGCAATCAGATTTAATGAGGCAATTGACGGTTGGGTTCAAATATGCTTTACCCTCGTTAACTTGTGGGATGGGAAGTTTAAAATATCTCCCTGCTTCCCCAGATTACATCATTTACGTTTATCATCATATTTATGTCCATCAATAAAAATATCTACTAAAATTATATCTATCCACAGTTAATTTTTTTTTCTCAAAAGCTTTTATAGCACTGTTAAAAGGGTTTCTTTTGGTAAAGCTTGTATAACCTTGTAATATATTTGATTCGGCCAAACGTTCGAGATAAAATATTATTTTGCAACTGTAGCAAATTCATACCTTGATCGTTCGGGTCCCACGCGATCGGTTGGAATGATCCAATTGCTGGTTAGATCGAAATAAATTTCACCCTCGTGTGTGGGGATTTAGTCCTTATTTTTTTCGATGATTTAATTCCGTCTATACCTATATTATAACGGTTTTAAAATATGCTTTGTGAAGCTGGTGTTTTATTATATTACCTACTAGCTGATGCCCGCGACGTCGCGTCGTCCGCGTGGTTTAAGTTTTTTTAATTCCCGTGCCTTATTTTTCCGGGATAAAAAATAGCCTATGTCACTCTCCAGGTCCTCAACTATACCCATGCAAAAATCACGTCGATCCGTTGCTCCGTTGCGGTGTGATTGAAGGTCAAATCAACAAACAAACACACTTTCGCATTTATAATATTAAGTATAATATAATCATTAGCAGGCGCAGTCCTATATATGTCTTTGGGCACGGCTTTGTTCTTATTAGTTATTTGTTATACTATAATAGATATAATAGAATATAATAGAGAAATCAAGTTTAGAACAAAGCTGGGCCCAAAGACATCATAATAAATATTATTAGGTACTTCTCTAATTCTCTATCAGTAACTTTAACTTAATTATACTTTTTAAAGGATATGAACACAAAAGAAAACTTTACTGGACACCGAAGCAAACTCACATTTAGAATAACAAGGACAACGAAAGAGACAACCCACGACGCGGAACTCATTGTTCTAGCTTTATACTTAACTGTTACAAAACAGGATAAGCTTTTATACTAAAATTTTTATCTCTAAGCGCTTCTCCCCTTTGTGTGAATAGTACTATTATTTATGTAACACAGGTGTCAGATATAAAACAAAGCGAAAATAATTCATGACTCAGTTCAGCATAACGTGGCCTGATCGAGATCATTGACGTAGTCATTGAACCATAAGGCACGTTTAATATCGTAGGTACAATACATCAATACTTACATTCGGATAGAGCCCCTACTAAAGAGTCAATTGGAACATAGAATCTCTGGATAAATTTTCCTTTGCACCCTTGACGCATGTCTAAAGTTTTTTACCTACCGTATAATCGGGAGAACTGCTATTATAATAAAAAGACATACATATTTTTTTAATGTTTTTATCTAATCAATAAATAATTCACTTAAATATTAGTACCTACTTATAATAAACATGTCTAATCTTCATCTTCTTCGGAACAATCACTGTAATCCGCGCCTTCGTCTTCACAGCTATCAACTGGTATCGAGTTTTTTAGGTTCTTTGATTTCTTATGTTCTCTGACCATTCTAGGAATTTCCTCTCCTGGATCTTTTTGGAATATCACTTCTCTTAGACTGTAATCTCTTTTCTTTGAATATCCGTCGTATATTCTGGGCTCATCATCTTTATTTTTACTCTTTTGTTCACAATTTTGGCACCCACGACACCCGCAACCTTCTCTTCTTTCGGTTAATATGTTTAAAATTAAAGGTAATAATGATTTAATGGTAGACGGTTTTGATACTTGGTTCAAATAAGATGATAGATAAGGATCTCCCAAATAGCCGGTGGGGATTGCATAGTTTGAAGATTTTTTTGGTGTTTGTAACAACGATAGTAGAAGAGTTACTAAATTATCTTGATTTGGATCTTTAGTTTCATCTTCTATATAAAAATTATTAGAAATTCGTAACGGACTTTCGCTAATATCTTGATTGCCATATGGCAGAACTGAATGAGTAACTAGAGGTATTGGAGTCGGTGTTGACAGGACTGCCATCAGAGGCAACGTTGAATAGGGTGTCGAAATATGTGGTGTTTCTATAACAGAATACGCATTTGCAGTTGTCGGAAAGTAATTAGTTCCTAAGTTATTAATATTATCCGTGCGTTGCTGGCATGGACAGCTAGACATTGCAGAAACAGAAGGAGAAGAAGTAATGAAGGACGCATTTGGAACACCTTGTAAAGATTGAACAGGATTTGGTTTCGCCATTGGACTTAATTGTTTTTGTATATTAAACTCACCTACATTGGCAGAATTTTGTGAATTCAGCTGTTTCGTGCAAGGTATTTGTTGGATAACTGGTACTCTATACACATTTTGAGATTGTGGCAAATTTTTTTGTTGTTGTATACTGCCTGATTGTTGTGACGGTTGTTGTAAAGATAAACCGTCAAACTGTAACGATGGCTGAACAGTAAATACCTGTTGAAAATTAGGTATCTGTGAAAGTTGAAGATTTACGGGCTGTGCAGTTTTCTGCGGTTGTTGCAGTGAAAGAGTTGACTGAGTGGAAAAGGTTGCTTGTGGATTCAAAGATTGAAAATGAACTGGAACTTGCGCGTTTTGATTTGTTGCTATGTTTCCTGGATTTCCGTTTTGATTTCGGATGGAATTTTCTTGAGTGGTCCCTTGATTACTTTGGTGAACTTGATTCAAAGTGTTTTGTCCAACTGCTGGGGCACTCATCAAACCACTCTGCTGCCCATGTATGCCCTTAAACAGAAAATATTAAACATAACTTATTATTATTCATTATAATATATAGGCCGACGATAAACAATGGATATTTAAGTAAGTTAAAATATTACTTGTTTGTACAATATTACGAATATTAGTATAGTTAACCTGGCCAAAGCCATCTTGAAATGAACAAATGACATCTCCAGAGATAAAACCAATTATATACTTTAAAATTATTAAGTGGGGAGGCAATAAGATTAATCTTATCTTTAAGATTATTATCTTATCTTCTATATTACAGCAATAATTATGATTACAGCATTGCATCTTTTCATTAAAATATAGTAAGTATTTCATAATTTTAACAAAATTATATTTATCAATGAAATTGTCTTCTTTTATTGTACGGTTTGTTCGTTAACAAACGTAGCGTTTAACTTCATAATATTAATCGCTCTGATAAAACACAACGTACCTTACTTATAAAAAATAAATAGAATTGACGTTTTATTTTAATCTGTTCTGCTGGTGAAACTGGAAAACTAAATTAACTGAAAAATAATATGTGCGAATATAATATATATGTAAACTGTTTCAACATTCGCCTATATACTGATATCGAAAGATTACATAATATCTTACTAATATTGAAAATGTAAAAGTTTGTATGTTTCTTTCTTCGACTCCTTCACGCCACAACGATTGACTACTATTATTTTTAAAAAATCGAGAAGTTATTCAGTCCAAAATATTAACTTTAAAGTTTATTTATTTCACCACGGCTAATTTCCTCATCTGGGGCTGGGTCATTTTTTGCGCAAAGGATCAGCCTGGCCGTCCAACGCGGAAATGCAGACAGCATTCTCTAAATAGAATTTAGGTTAGGCTAGCTACC
The DNA here is from genome assembly GCA_923060345.2 of Erebia aethiops. Classification (NCBI taxonomy): domain Eukaryota; kingdom Metazoa; phylum Arthropoda; class Insecta; order Lepidoptera; family Nymphalidae; genus Erebia; species Erebia aethiops. The sequence continues at coordinate 24,213,682 of OV281084.1, read as the reverse complement.
TTTAAGTTCTATTATATTGTTTCCAATAAATGATTTAATCATTAAAAAACCTTTTGGATATAAATGCATAACTTAATCCGCATATCGCATATAGAATCGAGTAAACACACTACTTTTCACTTCGATTGCGAGAAATTTTCTGTTACATTTCCATATAAGAGTAAGATCTTTAGCTTCACTTGATGATATTATTAACAAATTCACTTTGCCCTATACCTTCACCTTGTAATTGCGTATTATTTATTATTTCAATTTAAATAAAATGTTCTAATCACAGCAAAAAATCTAGTTTTCGCGGCATTACGATATAACCAACTATATTTTTCTCCTGAAGAAAAAAAAAAGACAGTAAGTACCATAGACATTCAGCATTAGGATACGATGGGTAACATTAACACATCGACGATACATTTAACCAAGGAATGCGTGCAGCCACCACTACAGCCTATTAACGTCCCACTGCTGGGCACAGGCCTCCACTCTCATAGGACAGAGGGAATTAGAGCTTAGACCCACCACGCTGCTCCATTGCGGGTTGGCGGGCTTTAAGGACTATCATGTCTATCAAGGATCATAACCGGGACCGACGGCTTAACATGCTCTCCGAGGCACGGGGGTGAAACACCGCCAACTTCCAACTTCGGGCTGGCACTGAGAATTTCTGAATTGAAAAAATCCAATACCTAACAATTTTTATGCTCGACCGGGAATCGAACCCAGGACCTCGTGATCCGCAGTCGATTATGCTAACGGCTAGACCAACGAGACAGTTATGCGTGCAGCAGATGACAGATATCTATGTTGTTAAATATTTTACGCTGAAAAGAAAGTGGGTAGAGTGGTAGATCACATTAGATGCGTAAAGAAATGATAATTGAAAATTATGTTTTTAACTTAGTAGGTAGTTACCTAGGTATTTAATATACAAAAATTATACATGTATCCCATAATAATATAAGAGCCCAAAGATTTGGCAGAATTAAAATATGCTGGCTATTTCTTTTTAGAGCTATCAACAGTAACTGAAAATGTTTTCTTTAAACATAGAGCCACTTAACATAACTGTTTTGAAATTGGTGGACTACTTGACTGTACAATCCGGAAATAAATGGTGGATACACTGGCGTGTATCTAGATATTTGATCTGTAGAGTTACTCGACTTGCTCTTGGCTCCCGCGGGGAATTCTTTAATTTTCCGGGATAAAATACTTTTTATGTGTATTAACACACTAGTGATCCGCCCCGGCTTCGCACGGGTAGCACTTGTCATCATAATGCCGCCAAGCGATTTAGCGTTCCGGTACGATGTGTGTAAACCGAAGGGGTGTGGGTTCGTAGCCTCATCCTCATTTTATGTTGCACTTTATATTATTTCTATGATATCTAAGATATTCATCTAAATTAAATGATGTAAAGAGCAATTTTGGTCTTAATTACATACTTGAGATGATTAACATATTTATTTTGATAAGGATTTATACTGTGATTTATACTATGTCGCTAAAAACACCTTCACAAGTAAAGCATTTAGATCAATCTTGAAAACCATAAAGATGGTTATTGTGAGACAACAGTAAAAGATAGATATATATAGGTATGCTATCGTGGACTTTTTTATTAGAACTTTTTGAGAGGAACAATTAGATTTTTTCCGACTTAATTCACGTTATTGCAATTTTCGTACGGATCTATAATTTTCGTTACTAGCTGATAAAGTAGCTTTCTATAAGTAAAAGAATTTTTAAAATCGGTTAAATAATTTTTGTGTTTATCCATTACAAACAAACCAATCTTTCCTCTTTATAATATTAGTTTAGATTTATATAAAAATTATATAAGTAAGTAAAAGTATGTTAATCCAAGATAAAATCTTTCTCCATTCCTAATTTCAGCCAAATCTGTTCAGTAGAGTAATACAAACTTTCGCCTTTATGATATAAGTGATGTATGGGTATACATGCGTTGAAATAATAATCAGAGTTGAAATAAATATATATTTATTAATTAATTTAAACTTTCTTAACTATTATCGTCATTAGACTCAATCGGTGTAGGTACAAGCTTCAATGTTTCCTTTTTATCATATTCTTCACCAGGATTAGTTTGCACTGAAGACCAACTGTCTTTATAATAGAAATCTCCATTGCCGTTATTTCCATTATTGCCGCTATTCCCATTGTCATCACCGCCATCCTCATCATTGTCATAAGAATTTTGATATCCACATTGAGCTTTATAAATAGTCGGATTATTAGTTGGGAACGCTATAGGATAAGGAATTGGTACGGTCTTTGCGGCGTTTCCGCAATTACAACAGTTGCAACAATTACAATTGCCATTTCTGTTTCTAGTTGCCAAAAGTAGCACAGTTAGAAGGAGGCCGATGTCATTGTCTTCAGAGTAATTGTCGTATATGATTGGCGCACCGCCATATGGCGGGTAAAACGATTGGCCCAATACTTCTTCCTGAAATCATATTTAGTTCAGCTTCATTAGAAAAAACGTTGACACAATACAATCAATTATATGAAATTGATACTTGATTTTTTCTAGCAATAGACCGTGCCCGGAGCAAATCTTGGACCATTTCACGATCAGTCACAAATCTTAAAATTTACCGTGCTGGATCCCGTCAATTATATCGGAGCGCAAATAGGCGAAAACAGAAAGGTCTGTGAACGTACGCTGCACTATTAAATTTAAACTTGTTAAGTTTATATATACTGTAAAAAGTTTTTAAAATTGGAACTGTTGCAAATTTTGTTCCCCTGACAAATCCCCTGATAGCTATATTTCAGGGTCCTCGAATATACACTTAACAAGAACCTAAGGTACTACAAATTACCTGACAGAATGTTGATATAACGACAAGTATGAATACTTGAAAAGTTACAACTGTTTTCATTGCAGAAGACTATTGTAACTCTCAAGCGAAATTTCGTAGAGATAATAAAGTCTCTTGAAGACGTAGTTATATTACAGTTGTTACATCAGATCTGTGCTCTATCTACTCTTATCAGTTGCATCATTACAATACGCACGTGCTGTTCGATGATGTTATCAACGATAGAAAATAAATCTTGCATAAAATAATGTGTCACCGTATTACATGCACATAAGAATTAATGTTGTTGCAAGAGCTATTTGATTGTATTTTTTAAGAAGAACTTTATAAATAAATTTCAAAAGCCTTATAAAGAATAACATCAATTTCTGTAAACTTTTACATAAGATCAATTTACAGTGATTATATTTTAAAGACAAAGAGTACACTAACAAGGGAATAGGGATATTTTAAATGAAAATACAATAATTTGAATATAATATACCTTACATGTTCTTATTTTTATTTGTATAATAATAAATTATTTTACTTAAGAGAGACCTTCTAAATAAGTTAAAGTAGGTACACTGTCGTGTTTATTTAAACACGAAGTATACTTAGTTATATGCCACATTTCCATAATCTCTTGACTCTCGGTTACGAGAGGAGCATGGAGAATTACATACATTTATCATAGGATTATTTACAGGAATGGGTATAGGATATGGTATTGGTATAACGTCTCCTGAATCACAATTGTAAGGACAACCATATCCTCCACAACTTTCACAGTCATCAATCAAAGCTAACAATATTATAGGCAATAGTTTTCGCAAACAAGATCTTGATTTCTTCATCATAATCGGTGGTGGTGGAAACGCATACGGCGAAAAAGCGGCAACGGGTTCAGGATTGGTTGGTGCATTGGTAATAATTGTTATTGTAGGACATTGATCATTCGGCGATGGTATGTTTATGTGTAAGTTAATGGGTGTACCCGGTTTACTGTCACATGTAACTAACAACGGTTCTTCAGTTAACGTTCCAGAATTTATCTCGTAAACATTCTCAACAGTACTACATTCAGTGGTTATTGGGGTAAATATACGAGTCGGTGGACTTATTTGCAAGTTAGCAAAAGGAGGAATGGGTTCATTAAAAATAAAAGGCTGATTCGATGGGTAACTGTTCACTACAGTTACAGGCTGTGGGGGTTGTGGGATCTGCCATACAGTTTGAGACGGCTGAGCGCATGCACAGTTCTCTAAACATCCTCCTTGGCATGTTTGAGGTGGTAACGTCCAAGAAACTGATTCAGTTTGTACCCTGGGTTGCACCATTAGCCCTTGAGGACACGAAATTGCAGATGGTGACATTTGATTTTGAATATTATTCACAGACACGGCTGGAATACTAGATATTATTGGTTGTTTTTCATAATTAGATGACATCTGGGGTTGTAGAGGTCCTCCTTGGCATGTTTGAGATGGTAACGTCCAAGAAACTGATTCAGTTTGTACCCTGGGTTGCATCATTAGCCCTTGAGAACACGAAGTTGCAGGTGGTGACATTTGATTTTGAATAGTATTCAAAGATACGGCTGGAATACTAGATATTATTGGTTGTTTGTCATAATTAGATGACATCTGGGGTTGTAGAGCTCCTCCTTGGCACGTTTGAGGTGGTAACGTCAAAGAAACTGATTCAGTTTGTAACTTGGGTTGCACCATTAGCCGTTGAGAACGCGAAGTTACTGATGGTGGCACTTGATTTTGAATAGAATTTAAAGATACGGCTGGAATACTAGATATTATTAGTTTTTGGTCACAATTAGATGACATCTGGGGTTGTAGAGGTCCTCCTTGGCATGTTTGAGTTGGTAACGACCAAGTAACTGATTCAGTTTGTAACTTGGGTTGCACCATTAGTGCTTGAGAACACGAAGTTGCCGATGGTGACACTTGATTTTGAATAGAATTTACAGATACGGCTGGAATACTAGATATTATTAGTTGTTGGTCACAATTAGATGACATCTGGGGTTGTAGAGGTCCTCCTTGGCATGTTTGAGGTGGTAACGACCAAGTAACTGATTCAGTTTGTAACTTGGGTTGCACCATTGGTGCTTGAGAACACGAAGTTGCCGATGGTGACACTTGATTTTGAATAGAATTTACAGATACGGCTGGAATACTAGATATTATTAATTGTTGGTCACAATTAGATGACATCTGGGCTTGTAGAGGTACGATGTTAAACAGTTTCGGTGCATTTTTACTTGTTGCTATTTGTGGTTTTTCTTGTGGCAACGTTGATTGTATTATTTGAGTCGTTTTAGGCAGTAATCCTTTAGCGGTAGCATATGAAAACAAAGCGTTTATTAGTTGCGCTTTAGATGGATTTTGTGTTAGCATAACTTCCCTTTTCAAATTTGCTGTTTGGGGTTGCGCTGAAACTTCCGGCAGTATTCGTTCCAATGGAACATTTTGGCAGAAAACATTTGAAATCTGAAAGGAGTTTCAGTATCAGTTATTGTCAGAAACATGTATTCCTGTAGATATCGATTATATCAATTGTTGTAATAAGTATTACTTACACATATCAAAAGGTAAAGGTTTGCCCATCCACATGGCCACTCCATTTCGAACAGTCCTTGATAATGTAGTTGATTTCTTTTATACAAACAATCACCTAATCATCTTTTTTCAAGATATTAATTTTTTATCGGACTGAAGCAATATCTTTCATAATACTTATTTTATGAAACAAAATTAAAATATCAACATACTTATGTTACACTTATGTACGAACATGTAAAGAAACTCTTCAGTTAATAGGATTGGATAAATTCATTCTTGCGAATTTTATTTCTATTGATAAAAACCGACTAGAAAATCAGTATTATCTTAAGTTAATAATAAATTAACTAAATCTTCATGTATTAGTCTTTTATTCTTTTGTTTTGTAAGCTGTTCGGATTTTTTTATGGTTGTAACTTGTAAGCCATATAATATTTTGGAATTTTTATACATATCTGAAATACAACACAATAGAAGACTTATCCATTAATATGTATGTTAAAATATTTTAAAATAATAATAGAAGACAGATGTTATACCTACTTTATTTTTTTATACTTTTACCTATTGTCTTGAGTATTAAAGGGAAACACTCATTATCCACTTATTTATTATTGATTCCTTATTTTATCACACAACACAGTAGCCATTTTGACATTACACATCAAAGAATATACTACTCTCTACCGAGAGTCCAGTTACACACACACCCAGATCTCCCTCCAAGCGCTTCCACTACCGCTGTCACTTTCGCGAACCGTAGAGGTAGTAAGACTATGGATTTGATCTGTCAATGTGGAGTCTAACAATTGCAATGAATCTATAGCAACGAATCTATAGCGAAGGGAAACTGTTGAGCGTCATCAATGATCTTTTAAACTAGACATCTATTATACTATTTACCTCATAATCATCATCATCAACCAAAAGACGTCCACTGCTGAACATTGGTCTATTGCAAGGGTTTCCATATGCCGCGGTCTTGCGCCACGCGGATCCAGCGGCTCCCTGCTATTCCTTTGATGTCGTCCGTTGTCTGTCCGTTTCAGTTTTATTTTTATTTTTTACTGCTATTTTTCCACAAGTCTTAACTATCGCATTTTTTGTTACAGGTGAGGTGAACGAGTCAACTTAAAAAAATAAATTGGTATGTTTTCGGTGAACGGTTAACGCAATATTACGCCATTTCAAAAGATAATCTAGATGTTTAAGGCAATACTTGTGCAATAAAGACATTGTTTTTATTATGCATAATATTATCCATACTTAGGGAACACGTTAAAAGTTTTTGCCAAGTGGCATATGTATTTATAAATTGATGTCGTAAATATTAGATGCTAATACGTTGAAAATTCTTTTTTGGAAATCATTCCTAAATAGAATTTTATAGTCCGACACAATGTTTTAATAGTAGTAATAGCTTTCAACCACAGAAAACTTTTAATAGTATCCACCCTCAATCGTAGACTTTGAAGATTAATTTTTGGATATAGGCTTTGATGAAATAATATGTAGGTAAGTAATTAGTAAGTACCTATTGAATTTAGTGTGTGTAGCTTTTTTGCCACTATTCTTAGAATAGAAAAAGAAATGTTCGACTGAGGAGCGAAGTGATTTGGAAAATAAATAAATGAAGCCTTTATATAGCTTTATTTACAATACAAATTACTGTTAGCCCAAAACATTTTTTTTTTAATTTTTTTGTTTCAACAAAAAACAGACCTGTGTTCCTGGTGGAAGGCTCCAGCCGTAACTAGTTAGTAGTTACGATCCTACCGGCAAAGACGTGCCTCCAAGCGATTTAGCGATCCGGTACGATGCCGTGTAGAAATGAAATAGGAGTGTGGGAGCATACTCCTAACAAGCTAACCCGCTACCATCTTAGACTGTATCATCACTTACCATCAGGTGAGATCGCAGTCAAGGGCTAACTTGTTGTGGATATAAAAATACCTACATATAATTCATTTTCACGATATATTATGTAAGTCTACTGACAAGAACAAGTAGTTTGAGATTATGTATAAATTGATACCTACTAAGTATATCAGTCAATCCATAAATCCTTTTATGTATCTTATAGATATTAACTGCCTCGTTGGTCTAGTGGTTAGCATGTTAGACTGCGGCCGACGAGGTCTCGGGTTCGAGTCCCGGGTCGGGCCTTAATTAAGTATTAGGTTTTTCTGACTAGAAATTATCAGTACTAGCCCGGAGTTAGGAAGTTGCTGGCGTTTCACCCCGTGCCTCGGAGAGCACGTTAAGCCGTTGGCCCCGGTTAATATCACTAACATGTTAATAGTCGTTAAATCGATGTCGTTAAAGCACGCCAACCTGCATTGGAGCAGCGTGGCGGGTCTAAGCTCTAATTCCCTCTCTAGTATGAAAGTGGAGGCCTGTATCCAGCAAGCGGTAGTGGTGGATGGATATTACGCTGAATAGATATTGGGGTGTGTTATATATCATTATATTATTGTCTCTATGTCCACAATGATGCATCTTCCTCAGGCACTGGAGGAAGCGCTCTGTCACTTTGTCGGCGTTCGGACACGATAACGACATCCGCGCGCTTATGCTTCACGATTGATGTTTGTTTCTTTCTATTTTTATCTGACAGGGATATTACAAGTAGATATTATTATATTATAGCAAGCGTGTAGGACTCAGGCTATGCCGATATGTTTTTCTTTTTTTAATTATATTCCTTAAATTTATTTGCGGGATGTCTGATGATGGCGCGAAATCAAGGAAATTTTTAACAATTTTTGAAGGCTCCATGTTCTTAAAAATATTAATTTATCGAAAAAAGGAAAACACAGAAACATGGCACGGATACATATGGATTTTATGGTGCAATAATATTTTCTCTACTGTAATCATCCTCGGAGAAAACAGATGAATTTTGTATGGAGTAACCGCCGTGCTATTTCGTCTCAATGTTTCTGTTGCTTACTTACCTTACAATGTAAAATAAAAGAATCTATACCACATGAAGACTACCTTAAAAAGTAATATTGTAGTCATTTTCATATCATAGTGTATGAGATAATCTGTCTATTACTAATACTCACTTATCCTAAGGACAACGGCTAATTATATCAAGTTGACCTTTGTCATATAGTGACCCAGTTGCGCGGGCGCATATTTGCATATATCTATATTATTATGTAGCCATGTAGGTAGGTGAATACTTGGTGGGTATTTTACTTTATTGTTAGGGCAGTTTAAGATTAAACTTAACTTTTTCTCGCATACGCGAAGTTCAACTGTATATGTTTTGACAGTAATTGGTTGTTTTCGGTTCCCTAAAAATTGCCAAACTAATATAAGATTTACCCGGCTGAGTATGTTGCAGGCTCTTCTCAGACCAGGGCGCGTTTGGGACCCTTGTAGCTTTAGTTTTAAGACAGTGTCATTAATTATCACGTCTTATACTATGTATACTCGACGTTCAAAAAGTGTAATGTGTAGATAATGTGCCAATCCATACTAATATCCATACGAATATTAAAAATGCGAAAGTGTGTCTGTCTGTCTGCTGCTACGCTTTCACGGCTCATCTATTCAACTGATTTTGATGAAATTTGGTATAGGGATAGTTTGTTACCCGAGGCCTTCCTCGGGTCCTTACGTAGGCTACTTTTTATCACGGAAAATTAGGGAGTTCCCGCGGGAATCAAAAACCTTAATCCACGCGGACGAAGTCGCCGGCAACATCTAGTTTTGAATAAACATACTTTGACTTTATAACTTTGAATAAAGGACGCTTTGGTGGTTTTATTTAGTAGGTATATGGTTGTACATGTTTATGCATGTTGTATTTTTCGTATATTACATAAGATAAGACAAGCCTTTATTGACAATTTTACAAAAAAACTTCACTTATATACTGAATGATTACAATTTTACATCAAAAGTATATTAATTACTAGACTTACTATAAATAATAAAAAAGACACTATTTATGTAGGTACAAAAAGTTACAAAAATGTTCTCATTTACTGTCAGAAGATACTTCAGGGAGCGAAAATAGCGTTACGTTTAAATCCTTTGTTACGTTAACAACCGACTGTAAAATTTTCCTCGTAATATTTTGTTAGCGACTATATTACGAAGCTCCCAGCTCAAAAGGTTGCCGTAAAATAAAGTTCAACTCGGTTTTTATATAGTTATTTTTTATTTACTTTATAAAGTAAATCTGGAATTAAGCGTGCCGTCACCATGAAAGGGACGTGACAGCTATATTTGCTGATATTTTGTACTGATGCAAGCTATACATATAATGTGTCTGTCTGTCTGTCCATCTGTCTGTCTGTCTGCTATACGCTTTTACGGCCTATCTGTTCAACCGATTTTGATGAAATTCGGTACAGGGATAGATTCCTCCTCCTTCCTCGGGTCCTTACGTAGGCTACTTTTTATCCCGGAAAATTAAAGACTTCCCGCGGGAATCAAAAACCTTAATCAACGCGGACGAAGTCGCGGGCATCGTCTAGTATTATGATTTCGACTATTTTTAGAAATCCCCCAAAATCTCTTTGGTTTTCCGGTATAACAATGATGACACTGGAAATGATATCCGAATAGCTTGCGTCCTGATACATCTTCCTGTCTTTCGTCTGGATAGGATAGGATCTTTCCGTGATAGAGCTACGAAAAGTCAAGAGACAGCCAGACTTTCGCATATAAAATTATAAGTAATACATATTGATAACTAGATGACGTCCGCGACTTCGTCCGCTTGGTTTAAGTTTTTTTTTAATCCCGCGGGAACACATTAATTTTCCGGGATAGAAAGTAGCCTAGATGTCACTCACCAGGTCCTCAACTATACGCATGCCAAAAATCACGTTGATCCGTGGCTCCGTTGCGGCGTGATTGAAGGACAAACCAATAAACTAACAAACAAACGCACTTTCATATTTATAATAATATTAAGTATGATATTATGATGATAACACTGAGTATGGATTTTAGGTTAACGTCACTAAATGGGGCTGAAATCCAAAATAAGCTCATAGACCCACGGCCCACCTGTTTCACTATTCGCACGTACTTAGTATTGGCTAATTAGTCCAGTCAAAATAGACATTCACCCTTGCAGAAATTCCCAAGAAGCTGAAAATTTGCATGAACGTTAGGGATACCATTATAGTGAAATTGTGAAATTTATGAAGTAAATTTTAGAATCGCTTTTTCTCAGAAATAATGAATCTTACGGGAAAAAGTGTAAGAACATTTGTTGTAGAGCATGAGCTACAATTTTTGTCTGAGCTATTTTTATCATAAAATTAACAGTTTCGCTAAAAAAATCCAAAAGACCCATTTTTGCAAACTTTGACCTTAGATAAAAAAAATTGCAAACATGGAATCGATTGGGATTTTTCACAATTTCATTATAATGGTATCCCTAACGTTCATGCAAATTTTCAGCTTCTTGGGAATTTATGCAAGGGTACCCCTATTTTTTGGGCTAATTTGACTGGACTAAATAGGAATATTTCCTATAGGAATAGGATGATAGGAAGATTATAGTCACGTTTAAAACACGCTTCATTGCAAATATATTATAGCGGTTAACCTTTAAATTAATCGCTCATGACAAAACTTGTTTAATTAAAATTGTATTCTAATAGCATATTTAATTTCCACTCTATTTTCCCCATTGACTCTTTGATAAACCTGTATGAGAAACGTATATTCTACATATTTAAATAATTTAGTATTAATAATATGATAATATCAATCACAAAAAACGTTTCAAAAACTATTCAGATGACAAACAACGTATTCCGCAAAAATATCATTTTATAAAAGATCATTTGAAAAATGTACAAATCGCAAATGTTTTACTTTGCAAATGTGCTGAATGTTAAAGTATCATTTACAATTATTAATGTATTATTTCACCAAATAATTTATTTGTTTTAATAATTTATTTTAAAAAATGACGATAGATAAAAATAACTAGGTATTATTTAAATTTAAATAAACTTTATATTTACATTTTACAAACTTAGTGCTTCTGAATATTTTTTTTACTTAAGTTAGGTGTATTAACCCGATAGAACCTAAGGTAGGTAAGGCAGGTACCTGAACTGACTTTGTCTGCAAAACAAATTGTCAAAAAAAACTTTATAGAGCCAGTTGTTTGTATAAAGAAGAACATTTTTATTCATAATTTTGCCAAACGTTGTTATATTTTTTTTTTTTTGATATTTATTGAGTATTTTTATTTTTTCCTTAAATTCTTGACATGCATCAGGTGACAACCCTAGCAGAATAGAGATAGGTATATATTTTCGACGTTCTTAGGAAGCTCTGGTGGGATATATACTCGTGTGCCCATAACCCCAATCCACAGACCATTTTTTTTTTTTTTAATCCTACAAGCTAGCCCTTGACTACGATCTCACCTGATGGTAAGTGATGATGCAGTCTAAGATGGTAGCGGGCTAACCTGTTAGGGGCATGGCATGGTTAAACCCATACCCCTTCGGTTTCTACATGGCATCGTACCGGAACGCTAAATCGCTTGGCGGCACGTCTTTGCCTGTAGGGTGGTAACTAGCCACGGCCGAAGCCTCCCACCAGGCCAGACCAGGGAAAATTCAGAAATTATAAATTCCCAAATTTGACCCTGCCGGGGATCGAACCCAGGACCTCCGCACGTTAAGACAACAGCGCTACACACTGCGCCACGGAGGTCGTCAAAACCAGACCATACGGCATACAACCATCGGTGCCCCAATCTAAATCGCTTGGCGTACTTTACTGTACTTAATTGGCCTAAAATTTACAGATGCTCTGAATGTCAAATGTTTTCACACAAACAAGGAACTACTTATACGTAGGCAAATGATAACGGGCATTGCCCCCCTCTAGGCTCTACCTGTCCTTATCAGTAGCACGCGCCTTATCATCACAGTGAAATATACACCACAAGTTGTGTAATGCCGCGACGCGTACGTGAGTGTTTCGCGTTTCTTAATCTCAATTTTGATAAGTAATAAAAATATTTCCAAACACGCGACGTGGAAGTTTAATAGTGTTTTTTTTTTTAATTCTGTTTTTAATCCCGGTAACCTAGAGGAAATCGCAATAATTTGAGTTTGCCTTAATTCTAGTTTTGGTCGATCCACCGTCTAATAATATATATCTTAATAACTATTAACATTTTTGGTGCGTTTAGAAATGTAATTGAAGTTACGGAATTCGGGAATTAGTGACGTAATGGACATGTGATCTTACTATGGATAAGACAGTTGCCTAATTCTAATTTGATTCTATGGTTTTTATCGATAATGCTGATGGTAGTCCTGATGGGGTGAGTATTAAGTAACTTATTTGATAAGGACAACCATATTAATAAGTTATTAATGCGAAAGTGTGTCTGTCTGTCTGCTACGCTTTCCCGGGCCATCGTTTCAACCGATTTTAATGTTTGGTTGAAATTCGGTCAACCGATTTTGATAAAATTTGGTATTTATGTTAGATAATGATCGGAAATGAAAATATGTCTTCGCTCGTAATTTACGTAGTTTAATATAAAGCGTTACAGAAACACCATTTCACCTTGAAGAAATATATATAACAAAGAAAGCGTCGTCATGTGGAAAACATGCCGTAAAGTTCATTTTACATACCTACTGAGTAAACATAATAATATAGCGTGGCACGCCGCGCCGCCGTGAAATTAAAATTAGGTTATCAATTTTTTTTATTTGATTAAAAATGAAATATTGAGAAATTGATCACACATATTTTATTAATAACTAATGGTTCCCATGATTTCGTCTGCGTGAATTAAGTTATTAAATTCCAGCGGGAACTCCCTAATTTTCCGGGATACAAAGTAGCCTAATGGTCTTTCCCGGGATAATAACTTTGGTTTAAATTCTAATATCTAAAAATTCGACATGACTTATTATCATCTGTGTGATGATATAATATAAGTGTATAAGTAAGTATATTATTAAAGTTATATAGATTCAATCAGTTTTTCACTTGTTTACAAAAAATACCTTCTAAGTCGAGTGAAATTCCATTATTTATACCGTAAAATCGCGAGGAAATCCCTTTAGAGACGCTTGAAAGGAACCTAAAATGTGGGATTTAGCGAATCACTCGGGATAAAGCTGCATTGCGCTGGTTACATCGCCTCAGCATCCATCGGCCATCGCTTGACAAAAACACTCATATTTCACTGATAAGTATATAGGTATAATCCTTAGAAGAGGGATCCGTCGCTTAAGAGAGACGAGTGGCCTAGTTGTGACAACATATATTAGTCGATTGCAAAGGTTAAGCAATGTTGACCCAAGCCGGTAACTGGATTGGTGACCGAATTTGGAGGTTCAAACCGAGGTTTGGAGGTTTTGGCCTTTTCGCTTCCTCTCCATGCCTCGGAGAGCACCGGTCCCGGTTATTATCACTAATAATATTATGATAATAATCGTTATAAACGCCTAAGAGTTTAAATACACTTAGTTGAGTCGTATGCGGAAGGACGTGGGAAGTGGGAACCCACCGCATTATTATACCAAGAAAGCTCCTACCATTATTTGATTAATGGAAAGGGGTCACGACCCTCAGTAATGAGGAATACGACGCAGAGAGATAAGTAGGTATATTAAATATTAATTGCTCATTAGTCAACGCGATATTTCCTTCAAACATTAAATTCAAACATTTCTAGTCTGTTTCAGTTCTAACTTCCAAAAAACTAAAAATTTTGAGAACCTTTTCCAAATAACAAAATCGGTCCCACACACCTAACGTTGTAAATTGAGTAGGTATACTCTGTCCTGGGTATTTCAAAAGGTTAGGAAAATGGGAAAATTGATTGCCGTCTAGGGCAAACTTGTAGTTGAAGCCGGCAATGCATTGGCAGTTTATCTGGTGCTGTAAATGTTCAAGGGCAGCGGTAAACCTTTAACATCAGGTGACCCGCCTGCTCGCTATATTTATTTAAAAAGAAATCTATTTATCTAAAAAAATACTAGGCACAAGACTTATTTTCCCCGTTCTACCAAGCGCAGAACTTGCACTAGGAAGAGGCGAACTGTCGCTTCAATTACTTTCAACCGACCACGACAGAATCTCACTATCATAAGTTCCAAATTATCAAAACGACCCTTGCAAGGTTCCCCAAAGAACACAATCTAATGCCGTACCTATGCTAATAAACGCCGGGAGCGACTCTTTTGTACGTCCATTCATTTTGCTACTAGGAGACTGTTTTCTAGCTTGGGACCGCAACGTCTGTCCGACCTTCGAACCGTGTGATCCGCCCAAAACCACGTCCTCAGCCTCGCAACATGTTGAACTATGTCTAGTTAGGTTAGGTTAGGAGAACACTGTCCTATAGGTACCCTGTTGAGTTGCTCAGTGCTCGTATATCGAAGTTTATAAACATAGCAAGTGTCACGTAGTAAACTAAGCATTTTTCTTTTACAACGTCTCGTATTCCGGAGATGAGTACACGACGATGTCAATAAATAATGGAGCATTGTATCGCATTGTTCGTCACACATGCTCCGAGTGTTAATATCAACACAATTACCCATTGTCTCAAACTGTAGATAATATAATAATTTATTTATTTTTAAGAAAGACAAGAAGAAAGAAAATTTTCCAGGAAGTGAGTGCGATGCTCTAATATAATTTGCTCGCCCCACTTAAAGAGCGCGCAAAATAAATATTTAAAAAGCTTTTTATGCTGTGTTCATATCTAGCAACAATTATTATATTTCACTTTTTTTTTCTTTCTTTTTTTTTATCCAGTACAAGCTAGCCCTTGACTGCGATCACACCTGATGGTAAGTGATGATGCAGTCTTAGATGGAAGCGGGCTAACCTGTTAGGGGCATGGCAGTTATATTAAACCCACACCCCTTCGGTTTCTACACGGCATCGTACCGGAACGCTAAATCGCTTGGCGGCACGTCTTTGCCGGTAGGGTGGTAACTAGCCACGGCCGAAGCCTCCCACCAGGCCATACTTGATTTAAGTACTAGCCCGGAGTTATGAAGTTGGCGGTGTTTCACCCCGTGCCTCCGAGAGCACTATAAGCCGTCGGTCCCGGTTATTATCACTAACATGGTAATAGTCGTTAAAGCCCACCAACCCGCATTGGAGCAGCGTGGTGGGTCTAAGCATCTTTCTTACTAGTAGTAAAGTAAAGATGAATCGCGCTACGGTGCAGTGGCAAGTAGGTACGTCAAAGTAACAGGTAATGTAGCAACTTATTTACAGAGTCTTGTCAACCACCATACCCAAGTAACTAACTTGAGTAAAATCGACTGCTCTAAATAATATTTACTCTGGTTAAGTCATCGACCGCGTACGTAGTGCCTACAAAATTACAAAACTACAATGTCTAGAAATAAAAATCATAAAAAAGATTATCTTGGCGTGTCTTTAAAAGTTTTTTTTTTAATTTGTAGAAAATAGTAGATTATACACCAAGGGGATAAAGCACTGTTTTATGTCACGGGCGCTACATTGAATCCTGAACGTAACGAAGGACTCCAAATGTAACTCCCGAGCGCAGCGAGGGTGTTATAAGTTAATTCCCGAGCAAAGCGAGGGAATTAAGATTGAGTCCTGAGTGCAGTGAGGGATTCAAGCGCCCAAGAAAAAAACAGTTTTATCCCGGTGGTGTATACTCTACTTTTCTCACTTCATGCGAGACAATAAAAAACCAGGCTTAGTAGATAGTGTTTTTTTTTTATCCACTACAAGCTAGCCCTTGACTACGATCTCACCTGATGGTAAGTGATGATGCAGTCTAAGATGGTAGCGGGCTAACCTGTTAGGGGCATGGCAGTTATATTCAACCCATACCCCTTCGGTTTCTACACGGCATCGTACCGGAACGCTAAATCGCTTAGCGGCACGTCTTTGCCGGTAGGGTGGTAACTAGCCACGGCCGAAGCCTCCCACCAGGCCAGACCAGGGAAAATTCAGAAATTATAAATTCCCAAATTGACCCTGCCGGGGATCGAACCCAGGACCTCCGCAAGTTAAGGCAACAGCGCTACACACTGCGCCACGGAGGTCGTTATTACAGAAAATTAAAAGTGAAAATTGATATTGGAGACATTAGTCCAATTATGGAAAGATAACGTTATATTTAATAGCTTCTGGAGTCAAAATACTCATCACATCACTCATAAATATACATCACTCGACATTTTTGAAATATTTTTTTAAATATTTATAGAATCTTCTAAAGGTACTACTAGCTACGGCTATAGCAACTTCTTTTAGCTGGCGTGGCCTACTCGATTGTACAAACAAACGAAGTTCGTCTCAGTGCGAATCTAGTGGGCCACGGCTTCGGTTTTCTAAAATCGAGTTGGCCGCGCCCGCTGAGAACACATTCTGTTTAGCGAAATTAGACTATAGGGACATAGCAATAAGAATTATGAAAGTGAAAATCACATTATTAACCAGCGGGTTATAATGAAATTCAATAGAACATTATAACCCGGCTAAAGCCAAGAGATATAATGTCTTGCTTTCGGTAAGGTTTACATGACATATAATTCGGCATTGTCGAGCATGTGGTGTGAAAAAACAGTTAATGTTACATATTATGTGGAAAAGTCATGAGGTTATTCATATTTTTATAAAATGAACCCTGTATAACAGCTATTGGGATAAAAAAAAATCGCAATAACTGTTTAACACTATTTGCCTTATAGGTATTTGCTGCGCCATTTAGGTCGTTATGTTATAGAAAAACTTAAAAGTCGTAGCTGCGTAGAACAAAAGGAAAATATAATCCACAGTACTTACTAAATTCAGTTAGTTCCGGCTCCTGTGGGCGACACTCGTATTTTAAAGTTAGTGAAACGGGAAATTTTCACGGAACAAAAATCAACCAGCTCCGACTTACCGAAGTTTTACGAAGTTTTTAAGAATTTACTTATATAATTAATAAGTATTTTTAATATAGGTTAGTTAGGTACTTATGCTGTTGTTGACTGGTCTGCTCGGTAGTTGCCTGCTAGCATGTTCGACTGCGGCCGACGAGGTCCCGGGTGCGAGTCCCGGGTCGGGCCTTAATTAAGTATTGGGTTTTTCTGACTAGAAATTCTCAGTACTAGCCCGGAGTTAGGAAGTTAGCGGTGTTCCACCCCCGGGCCTGGGAGAGCTCGTTAAGCCGTCGGTCCCGGTTATTATCAGTTATCACTAACATGATAATAGTCGTTTAGCTCGCCAACCCGCATTAGAGCAGCGTGGTGGGTCTAAGCTCTAATTTCAGCTCTCCTCTGAGAGTGTAGGCCTGTGCCCAGCAGTGGGACGTTAATAGGCTGTAGTGGTCTCCTTCGCCAATGTCGCGTTGCTTGGAGAACACAAAGTTAGGTACTTTGAATTTAATTCAACGCCTAGCTTGAAGTTAGTTATATGCCTAAGGGACCTACCCTTTACTAGTTACTTGTCACGACGCGTAGTGCCGCTCTAAGGAAGTGAAGTTAGTTATACCTATATGCCTAAGGGACCTACCCTTTACTAAATACTTGTCACGACGCGTAGTGCCGCTCTAAGGAAGGTTAAACAATTCCCACAGCTATTTCATTGCGGTTTATTAACATGGTTAGGTTATCATGTCGGGCACACAAAATAACCTACAATTGAGTTCAATTCATTTCAAATTAACTAAAACTCAATACTTAATTATGGCTCGACCCGGGACTCGAACCCGGGACCTCGTCAGCCGCCGTCGAACATGATAACCTAGACTATAAACTAGACCAACGAATACGGTATTCACTATTCACAAATAATAAAGGTTGTTTTTTTAATCCACTACAAGTTAACCCTTGACTGCGATCTCACCTGTAAGTGATGATGCGGTCTAAGATGGTAGCGGGCTAACCTGTTAGGGGCATGGCAGAATCAGTTTCTACACGGCATCGTACCGGAACGCTAAATCGCTTGTAGGCGCGTCTTTGCCGCTGTGGTGGTAACTAGCTACGGCCGAAGCCTCCCACCAGAAGAAAATACCCACTAGGTAAATTTAGGTATAAGGTAAATCATTTCACATTGGAGTCAAGTCAAAGTCAAAGTCAAAGAACGTTTATTCAATTTCGGTAGGTATACTACCTACACTTATTGACGTCCGGTTATTTTCAACATATACGAGTAGGTATAGTAAAAGCTACGAGGGTTCCAAACGCGCCCTGGTCTGAGAAGTCAGCAACAGTCCACAACAAACTCAGCCGGGTTTTTTTTTCGTTATCACCATTTCACAATCATCTTAACTAATGAACTATCAGCGCCATTAGAGAAAATCATTGCCAAGCTTCCTTGTCATTTAAATAATCCTTTACATGGTAATAAGATTTATAATGAGTTTACGAGTTTTACAATAGTTTTAAAAAATAGTTAATATTATATTTATTTAATTGACATTAATTATAGAACAGAGAAGCCCATCCGTGCGAAGCTGGAGCAAGTCTTTAGAAACGATTCTTGATTGTTGAAAATAGTGTAATTTGCGTGTGGAAGTGAAAAAGTGGCACATAATGGAATCTTACATATTTTTTTAAAACCTTAAATGCTTTTAAAGCAAAAACGGCATATCAAAATTAATTTAATTACAAAATGCAATAGGAAAATAGAGACACTTGCAGCGATATTATTATATTAAACTCAATTTACCTAACAACATTGCACTTCAGTATTCACAAAGCTATTCGCAGATGCAAAGCTCAACATTTCATTTGAAATTGTATCTTAAGCCAGCCTAGCATAACGTTCAATTTTGCTTGGAATCAGTTTGCCGCAGTATGCAGCACGCTTTCGATAAACTCGTATGTCCAATGACTACTGTCCACCCACACAATTATTGACACTTGGTGGAAGGCACTTTGCTGTTTTCGCCCAAGCTTATGATTTAAGTACCATTAGCTCCTAGGAGTCCTAAAACCTAGCTATGATCGAAAATAGCGGATGCTATGAACTCCGGAGTATCTCTATACGAGTAGTAATAGGGATATGTACTTGACCGTAACAGGCTAACAGAAATAAAAATATAGTCACCAACCTGAAATGGCAATGAACGGGGCACATGTATTATCTCGAAGAACTGCTGAGTTTCTTTCCGGCTCTTCTCCGTAGAATCTTTTACCGAACCGGTGGTAGAGTCAAAACATGACGTAGGAGAGAGGAACTACAGAGGTGTTTGAGTTGTGTAGCATTGGAGGAGTCCCCACGAGGTGGATGGATGAACAATCTCAAGCGAGTACCTAATCCCTACCTAATATGGAATCCGCTGGAGACAATTGGACCAATACCGTGTTCTGTAGCGATCATCGGAAGCCACATCTATCCAATATTATGGGGGTGCATTATGCATTAAATGACCTAATTTATTTAAAAGAAACTCAGGTTTTGAAGCTAACCTTCTCGATGTAGGTCATCTCTGACGACTTCAATGTCAAAATGTAACTAGTCCCGGCTTAACAAGCTCTTAGATACAAAGATTAAACAACAAAATTATATATTGTCTGAGCAAATACGAGAATCATAGAATTTAACATTGAAACCACGAATAGAATTATGTTAATATGAATAATTCCTATTTTAGGTTTGGTGTCAGATTTAAGGCCAGTTCACATTATCCCATTAGCATTTCAGACCAGTGACGATTTAATCCAGTGCTATATTGCTACAAGACTCATCTTTATTCAGGTTTTGTAGGAATAATCTAATGAGGAATACGGGCAAGTAACTAGATTACTATATTTGGACTACATTTCATTCTAATACGCGCACTTCGTTCATCAAAGAACACAAGAACATAGTGTCTCATAATAAAATCTACCGTAAACTAAGATAATTCAATGGACTTATAATTCTTAGACATAATATTAAAGTATAAGTTTAGGTTAAATATATTATCATTATTTACACATACTCTCTTTACTTACACATAGGCTAGATCGTAATTCGTAACCTTAGTAGGGTACTTACTTAGTACCTGTTGTTACTACTTTATGATATATAAAAAAAACTTCGTCCATCTCCCTGACTGACTTTAAACTTAAAGCTATCAATCTAGTGTTCCGTCCACAGTGTGGGCAACTCGAAAAACTTTAAATGTTTGTAACACAATATTTTTCAGTCCAGCGATTAGATTGATGTGAACTGGCCTTTACAAGTAAACATAAAATAAAGTCGGCTCTCCGCGAAATTGCTTGGGGCCGTTTCACTTGATCTTTTATAACACCAGAAAGTTTCATTAAAAGTAAAGCCCTCAAAGTTATATATAGATAACATGAATAAGTGAAGCTCCAAGTTATTAGGCCTAAGTTAAGGCTTGCAAGTAAGTTAACGATTACATATCTTTTACGTTACGTTATACTTACGTGTCCACACCTATGAAAATTGCGTTTAGCTTCGTGTTCGGCAAGAATGAGGGTCTGTACTTAGTGTATAATTGTCAAATACATTGTATATAATTTAGTATATTTTTAAAATTTTGATTCATTTTGTACATTTTCTGTTTATTAGTTAGCTGGCAATAAAGATATTTCTATTCTATTCAATTGTTTACATAAATAACGAGAAAAAGAGATACATACTATCAATATACTACGAACAAAAGTTAAAGGTGTAGCTGTGGCGGAAGTAATGTTTTCAACGTTATTTACTCTGAAATATAAGTTTGTTTACTGAAAGCAGCTAAAGAAAAATATCCCTGACTTTTCTTCAGCACTTTCGAGGTAACGTTTTTACGTAGTTATTGTGTTTTGCCAGGCGTTAAGAGACACTATCAAAGAAAGCTGTGATACTTCCAAGACTTTTTGGAAGTTTTTTTATTTTATTGAATGTTCATTGAATTTTGTCCTGACAACTCAGCAACTTTATTGTTAACGATATTACAGACGCTAGTTTTACTAGAAGCATCATAGTGCCTATTGGGCGATTTTCTTCCCATTCGATTGCGTCAACGTTATTCTACAATTTGTACGGTAGGTATATTGATTATGCCTAAGTTAAAAATAAATTGTTTCTCACTGATTATATTAAATAGAATGAATTGGCTCCCGGCCAATTACCAGTTTAAGGGATATGGCATTAAAGTTTAATTTCGAATATAGTATATTTATATGTTCGCAAGCATGTGGGTCACACGAATCTACATTTTTACCCCTACCAAAAAGTGCTCAACGCGCCTAAAGAAGTTTTCACTTCAAAAATATACCTCTCAAACACATGTCTATACCATTTGTACATAATCCACCCACTAAAAGTTATTTATTTAATGCAAATGTTGTAATTCCAAATCAGGTACCTACAATAACTATAGAAAACATAACCTCCAAAACGAGACTTGGTTATTGCCCCTAAGGTAAAACAGGTTAGTACTATCGATATACAATTACTCGAAAACTGGGTGATACATATTTTGCAATTCATCCCAAATTTTCGTGAAATGCTAACCGTGTCGGGCGATATTGAATTAAAATCCTATCCTGTCTCAACGTATAACGTGATACCCAGAAAATTTCTACAGACCCAGGAGCTACACCTATAAATATGTAAATTTTGTCCCGATTGCCGAAATATATAGGGGTGAAAAGTTTATTAGGTGTTAGAAAGTTACGTTTTGTCGTCGTATTTTGGGTGTATTTTTATGGCTCGAACTTTATGGTAAGTAGAAGTACTGTGATGTGGTAACCTTAATACCTTAGTACACCTTAATCATGTAACACGACATAATTAATCTATACCACATTATTACTCTATGTTGCGTAATATCCGTGTTATGTATAGTCTGTGGTTACGGTGCGAGTCGGTCGCCGCCAATATTTGAATTCAGATCAGAACGGGGGCTACTGTAAGACGGTGCGTGAGATTGTTGAGTGTTTTTAAAACTGATATTTGATTGATTTGGAGAGATATTGTTGTTATGCATACCTATTAGAGAAATTGTAAGGGTGATATCTTGTTGTAAATTATTCATACGAGTTTTATGAGTGTCGATTAACGAGAGTAACTTGTGAAATACCTACCAGCTGGTTGTTAATAATAATGTCAGAATAAACAGTTTGATTTTGTGTGTGATTTCGTTTTGGTTGACCCTTTCTGAGATGCCGTAACAATCATAACCTTATACCTGGTAGTATAATTTACCTAGAAAATACTCTATCCCTGTCTTTTCTCTACTGGTTAGAATGTATTGTAATTTGTAAACGACGCATCAGCGAAAACCGATGCCAAAAAGGTTTTTCAAACCGTAGCTGTGTAATATTGGAAACAAGAAAGCTATAGCCGTTCGTGGAATTTCAATCTCCAATGTGCTTTAACCTGTGTAAAGAATATTTGTTCTGTGGCAATACTTTCAAGACACCTTGGAGTTTGGAAATTCTCATTGTACCTAGGATGTTGACAACAGCTGACTTCGAAATCCTAAGTCTATAGGTATAATATATAGATACAAGTAAAGGATTGTATATCAGATATATACAATCGATAGATAGTTATGTACCTACTGCGAATTTAGCTACATAATGAAAATAATTTCTTTGTACAGGATTTACCCTACTCATTAAAATAGAGAATACTAGACGATGCCCGCGACTTCGTCAGCGTGGATTAAGTTTCTTTTCTGTGGGAACTCCTTAATTTTCCAGGATAAGAATTAGAATATGTCACTCTCCAGGTCCTCAACTATATCTACCCACGCCAAAAATCACGTCGATCCGTTGCTTCGTTGCGGCGTGATTGAGGGACAAACCAACAAACAAACACACTGTCGCATTTATAATATTAGTATGGATTAGTATGATTTACGTACTACACTGGATTTCATTTTAGTGCCCGACTTTCAGAGAGTTAATTGCTATATCCAAAATGTCTGGGAGCTCAATTTCATGAGTCATGAAAACTTTTTCAGCTAGGTGTCTGGAAAATATATTTATTCATCTCGAATAAAATAATGGCGAGAATATTTTTAAGTTGAAGTACTTAAGTACCTACTGTTTAAAAATAAATAGGGATTTATATTTATTAACACAATATTACTATTAAATAGTCTGCCTGGTGGGAGGCTTCGGCCGTGGCTAGTTACCACCCTACCGACAAAGACGTGCCGCCAAGTGATACGTTCGTGCCGTCAAGCGTTCCGGTACGATGCTGTGTAGAAACCGAAGGGGTATGGATTTAATTTAGCTGCCATGCCCCTAACAGGTTAGCCCGCTACCATCTTAGACTGCATCATCCCTTACCATCAGGTGAGATCGCAGTCAAGGGCTAGCTTGTAGTGGATAAAAAAAAATAGTAGCAATTATAAATTATTGTTATATAGTATGGCACGTATTGGCACGTGCGAGGTTTGATTGTCAATAGACATTGCAATAGACGCAGACGACTGCATTCAAGATGGCGCTCGATCAATGGTTGCCATGGGAACGCGTCGGGACCGCTCAGCTGTCCTGAAGTACTGAAACCATAACACCCCATAGCTTAGGACTACGCGCACGTCAGACAATCGGTCGCGGATTTTTGTCGGGACAAAATGAAACATACTGATTGCAATAATGAAACGCCCACGTCCTACAAAAAGACGGTCATAAACAAAGTCGGTGCAGTGTCGCGCTGCTCATATACGCATAAAATAATTGCTTACCCAAGTGGAAATATTAGGTCTATGCTCATGTTTTATCAAGACAGTCAATAGGTATTCTGACTTACCAATGCCTACCATAGCTTCAAGCCCATGTGCACGCCACTGAGTCGGTGCATCCTTGTCGATGGAAAATGAAACTTTGTAAACATGTCTGGTCTGGGAACGACATACACTTCCAAAGATAGCCACCGACAAAGTGACGGAGGCTGTGTTGAGTCAGCCACAGAGTCGGCCCGATTATTTATCGAATCTACAAAAAGTCTGACGTGGGTTGAGCCCCTTATTTTGTTTTTGCTTAACTGAAAGAGATGGCTGCTCAAGTTAATGTATGTGGATAAATGAGATAGAGCGAGGATTTAATTTGGCTGCAGATTTCAGGTGTTTCAGGCGTAAAGTTTTATTATAATTTCAGAAGTTCAGTCAATTGTTTTATTGTTGTTCGCATGGGGTCACTTCACACTGTGAAGTGACCTTAGACCAGAGCACTTAGAATTGAGATAGTGGATAGATGTTTGATAAAAGCTCAACTTACTCTCAACAAAGGAGATTACATGGTACTGGTTTAAAAAGTAATTTTTGTTGGTTTAAATTATATCTACAGGATCTACATGCAAAAAATTCCAAGCTTCTAGACTCAGCGGTTAGACTATATATGTATATAATTATTTATATTTTCCTATTTTATAATACACTAGATCAGGGATTCCCAAAGTGGTCGATATCGACCCCTTGGGGTCGATAGCGGTTTTCCAGGGGTCGATAGAAACGAAATCTGTTTTTGGGGGTCTACGAGGTCTAAAAATCGACCCCTATTTTAATGTTTTTTTTTTAAATAATGACCTACTTAAGTATTTTTATGTAATTTGTATAAACATTAATTACACTTGATTTTATGTCTGTTTTGTTAAATTTTTATGAGAAAATGATGTCTTGTTAACCAATTGTGTACCGATAGGAATAAAACTAGAGATAGGATTCTTAAAGTAAGTAATTTTTTATTTCTTTATTTGTTTAAGGGGGTCTGAGGTACACTTCATTTTGGAACAGGGGTCTCTTGCCCAAAATAGTTTGGAAAACCCTTCACTAGATGATGCCCACGACTTAGTCCTCGTGGAGTAAGTTTTTTCAATTCCGGCAGGAACTCCTTAATTTTCTCGATACTCGTATCTCATACTCTTGAATGAATTATGTTGGAATGTTTCCAAACTCAAAATGTCATGTCAATGTGGCGGCAGTGGTAAATTAAAAATTAATTATAATATGGAAATAATATGTTGGATGTGTAAAGTTATTACGCACTCAAATATCACTGAGTTATCAACAAAATGATAGAGCAGCTAAGTATGTTTCGGAAACTTAAACTGCTGAAACAGTCAAAGCGTCAAGTCAAAGTACCTACAGGTACAAGTTTACTAGTCCTGTTTCTTGATATTCAGTAAATTAGCACAGGGCATAATTTTAAGTTTTAGTATGCCTGATACCTTTTGTCTTTATCATATTAGGCAAATTTTACGGTAGGTACCTAAGTTAAAAGAGCATATAAGAGTCAAAAATATCAAATCAAATCAAATCAAATATTTTTTATTCAAATAAACTTTTACAAGTACTTTTGAATCGTCAAGTGAATCTACCACTGGTTCGGAATGCCATTCCTACCGAGAAGAACCAGCAAGAAACTCGGTGGTTGCTCTTTTTAAATAATTCATTTACAATTACTATATCAATGTGTACATAAGTAACCGCTGTCCCCAGCATTGCTGGAGCGATCAAATCCATGCTCCTCTATCATTTACATAATCTTCAACAGTATAATAAGCTTTTTTCAGGAGCATACTTTCAATGGATTTCTTAAATTTGTTTATTCAATTCATGTCAAAGACGGGCAGACAGAAAGTAGCCCCATTCCCGCCGGTGGCACCCGCTCACGAGCACGACGCATGATGATGTAGTATATATACGCAATAGATGATGTAGTATACTCCTTTGAAATTTTATTGTAATAATTAGGCAGCAAAGCGCTTTTTAGAAGCGGGTCACAGCTAAAAATCAGCGCCCGGCATTATGCGTGCATTTGTAGGTATAATACTGGGCACAATGCTGAGCTGTACCTACCCTACACCCATTCTGGGTGGTGTCATAGATGGTCATCAGTGGCGTGCAGTTCATAGAGGGATAAAAGCACTGCTTACCCAAATTGAAATACGATAATGCTCTTTTTTCATCCAAACAGCTAGTAAATAGGTATTCTGCTAACTGATGGTCATAGGCAAACATATTCTTATGTGCAGTTGTTTGTTAAACAGTATTTTTGATCGCAGTTGTTAAATATTTGTCTGGGTCACCAATCACCATTGTGGAATAAAGGTATTTTCTTTATTTCTTTTCTTTCTTCTTTCTACTTTGCTACCTAAAGATGGAGTAGATATGCTTCTCCAAAGTTATTATCTCAATGCTTGAATATGATCAAAGGCATTTATTTACGGAACAGCTTATGAACTTCAGTCGAAATGAAAACAATTTATCTTACTCCATTTACGGAGTAATTTAAGTGGTGATTTCTCTTTGGAAATTTATTTTTGTGTCTAGATTTTACGGTTTCTGAACAGATTGATATTAATTGAGCCTAGGAACATGGAAAGACTGTTATTTAATTGTGACCTGATAGAGGTATCGGACTGGATCGTTTTTTTCTCTGAGTGAGAAAAAGTGAATGTCTAAAATTCTCAAATCTATTTACCCAATAATGCAAAAAAAACCTGAAAAAAAACCATTTCTGAATAAGTTTGGAAAATATCCCTTCTCAGTTCCTAAGCATAGGTAGTTATATACCTACAAGGTCACCCTTATTCCAATAGAAATCCTTACAGTGTAATAAAAATCCTGTAATAAAAATCTTTTCACTATTTTGAAACGATTTTTACCACAGGATTTTTCAGCCCAATGAATAAATAGTTAGGTAGGCCAAACACTTTGCGGGCAAGGTCCTTTATTCTGATTTGACTTGGCGGTAAATGTAGATGCTGTCTAAGATGATAGCGAGCTAACCTATCAGGGGTTTGGGGTTTGACTATATTAACCCGGTACCCCGACCCCTAAGCTTCTACTACACGGCATCGCACTAAAACGACAAATCGCTTGACGGCACGTCGTTGCCGGTAGGGTGGTAGTTATCCACGACCGAAGCCTCCTACCAGACATGTCTAAATCCATGGTTACAAAAAAGTGTGTGTGTGTGTGCAATTCACAGACGGCAGAAGTGAAACTTCAGAAAAGTAGCCTACGAGAGCTCATTCTCTCGCAGGCTAAATCCTATATATAATAAATGTTTGTCCTTTTTGGTGTCGCTTTTTCGTTTCATGTAATTTTCAAATCACAACGATACTAAAGAAGTTTCACTTCAATAATATTGATATTTACATTGCTATATATACTTTACAGTGTTTAGATTAAAAGTTCATCAATCAATCATCAATCCACTTGCCATGGTTAATTGTGGTATAATCAAAATGGGCATACTTAGATATAATGTCCCAAAACCAATAAATGAAACAACTAAATTAAACCAAATTCGATTTGATATTTCCCAATATTGAAAACTTCGGCGAACCGCTATCCAATATCACGACAATATTGCCGTACCTAATATCAAATCGAATTTGGGCTAGGTCTGTATTGGAGCAGAATCGAAAATAATAATAATCGAATCCATACTATCCATGCTAAGCTAATGTTGTCAATGCGAATCTGTCTGTCCCTTACGCTTACACGGCCAGGCCACGCTTATGCCACCAATTTTGATATTTGGATCAGAAATAGATAGATAGATAAATACTTTATTGCACACATGAGAGAAAAATACAAACTAAAGTTACTTATAACTAGATATGCAAAGGCGGCCTTATAGCTTACTAAGCAATCTCTACCAGGTAACCTTTGGTGAGAGGATATAGAATAAGCTGTGTAGGGTAGTGTGGAAATAGGTTGTATCCCGGGACATAGGCTACTTTTTACAAAAATCGATATTTCATTCGGATGCATAATCTAGTGAGCTCATAGCAACGTCAAAATATCTGGTAGGTAACCCGAAACGTAAATTTTAAGCAAACTTATTCGATAGGGTTTAGTATAAGTAGGTACATTTGCGCAGGTCAAGCAATATTCTACTACTTTAGCCCTTGACTACGATCCCAGCTAATAATCCAAGATAGTAACGGGCTAACCTGTCAGGGGAATAAGCAGTAATTTGAAATTCACACCCCTAATCGGTTTCCACACGGCATCGCATCGGAAGGTAGTGCGACATTTTTTATGTAATTTTACAGAAACGATCCTCCAACTACTGAATGACTTTATTATTGAAAATATTTGGGATTTCTCGTATAACTTATCAATTAATTATAAACAATACAATAGAACTTAAAGCTAGCTAGCCTTACCTAATTACTATATAAATATATCACGATTCATGCCCGCGTGGAATGGTGGCAAGAATGCTGACTGCATTTTCGCGTTGGACAGCCAGGCTGATCCTTGGCTCAAAAAATGAGCCAGCCCTTCTGTCACCAGATGAGGCAATTAACCGCGATGAAATTTTTTTGCACTGACTCCAAGGTAATAATATAATAATATATTATCTCGAAGTTCGAAGGTTTTCCTATAGATACCATAAACTAGGAACGGACCGCCCTTGTCACGGTTATTATACCAATAACACTTAAATTAATATTATCATTCAATCATGTGGATGGAAACATGTTAGGGCTAAGAGAGGCAAGGCAATTGTGAGGTGGTCCATTTTAAACTAATAGAGCGTAAACTGTAGGTACCACTCTTTATTGTTAGATTCCGCGGACATTGTAACTATGTACTGAGTTAGACTAAATCGATTAATGGCACAGTTCACAAAAGTTCACAGTTCAAAAAAGTTGTACCTACCTAGGAAGCAGAATACACCCCGGATTTAGCCCAACCAAAGTAAATACTACCTACTAAACCATAGTGATGTCCACGGCTTCGTCTGCATGAATTTAGGTTTTAAGAAATTCCTTAAGATTTTTCTGCATAAAAGGCTTATTGTTTCATACTGTATGTTTCTGAGCTCTCTTCGAACCTTTCGCCAAAGTGCAGACAAAATGTTGCATGTATACTAATATTATAAATGCGAAAGTTTGCATGGATGAAAGATATTTGTTACTCAATCACGCCAGAACGGCTGAACGGATCTGGATGAAATTTGGCACATAGGCTACTTTTTATCCCGGAAAATTAAAGAGTTCCCGCGGGAACCAAAACCTCAATCCACGCGAACGAAGTCTCGGGCATCAGCTAGTTTAAAATATTAGATAGTACAAGCATGAATTTATAAGAATATAGGTCAGTAAGTGTGATAAACTCTGAACATTGCTAATGGATTGGATTTCATTTGCACGTAGGTACTTAAGTAAGACCCATACAATACGTGTCTATAGTCGTTCACTATGTCTATAGAATAGGACTGCCGAATACAATATATATATTTTGCAGAGTACTGCCGCAGTTGGTACCATAGAAAAAATAAGTGGTTGGTACAATCGTCGAATGAAGGTTAAATATAAGAGATGCCAGATCAAACAAAATTCAAATAATGCGTATGGTAGCGTTGAGTTTGTAATATAATATGCCGTTTTGTGCGTGTTGCTAAGCTCGTTTGATTTCAATGAAACACACAAAAATTATACTTCTAACTCATGAAAAAGCTTAGCAGAGATCTCTGAAAAACGCATGTGTATTAGGTATATGTTTGTTGAATTAGAATGCCTAGCACTAACTTCCGATGTTTAGGTATCCAGGGCTGGGAATTTACACAAGCATGGGTTTCTTAAAACAATTTTCGAACTCTACTTACTACATACGTACAGCTACATGTACCTACTCGTAATAACGCAAGACTGAATACTCCAGCGCAGTGTTGCAAACTTATCTGACATTAAAAAGTCTAAAGTCTACATTATACCGTTTTATGTAAATTAAGGTATATGAATTGCTTGGGAAATGTCATAATTTGAATGTTAAATTGAGAGATTTACGAACGTTAACTAAAAGTCACAATCACTGGCTCTCGTGTAACTTTCAAGTTAACGTTAACTGTGTCATTAAGTCACATAATGTCACCATCGTAATGTATAATACCTGCTACGTGATTAAATAGGGAATCGAAAACTACGGGAATTATCGTGATTTTACATGTTTATTGAAGGTAAGTTACGTTAGGTACTTTACGTTTACATGAAATGTTACAGGGCTCAGGCCCTACCATATACATACCTACCGACCGACATCTACTCAGATGCTTATGGCTCAGAGGTTGCAAGTTATGTGCTACGCGTTCCACCATCTCCGAATCATCAATCACATTATGCTCCACAGACACATAAACTCAGTTCGTGGCTGTATCAAAACAAATATTCTGATCGGATAACATTTCCGCGGCATAATAATACGGATATAGTTCACATTTGTAGAGACGCCACGACGTGTTTGAAGAGAAATAAATATGATTCAAAGCGTTTGTTGACGGATTGCTAGACTTCCAAAGGGATAGTGATGAATGAATGATTTGCACTCCATGAAGCGGGTTTTCATACTCGTCTGCTTGACATAATATAGGTATAGAAACTTGTTGCCGATGTCTGTATACTAAACAGCTATTGTGCAATCGTTCGCTCGCCTTCTATAGTGCAAAAACTCATACTAAGCAAAATTGTTATATGAAAGTGACATCTTCAACTAACTATGTGGTGCATTTAGTTTGTCAGTTGAAGATGTCACTTTCATAACATAAGCTCTAGTGTAACTTTTGAGTTAACGTTAACTTTGCGTTAATATGTCATGGAGAAAAAAGGTGACAAAACATATCGTTAACCCTTTCTTTTACAGAATTAGCAGGATCAGTAAATAATTCAACAATGTTCATGAAATTGCCAAGCCTCTCTGAACTCTGAAAGTCAAGTATGGCAAGAAAATTCTTATTTCACGTATTAAGCTTCCTAATGGTCTTTGATGGAAAATGCAAATGAGGGTAAAAAGATAAAAAAAGGCTCCAAATGAAACGTAGCGTCGAGCTGAGACTAAAATATAGCACTCATTTTTTATACGTACAGCCATTGAGTTTTAAGCCATGGAGGTGCAGATCACATAGCTAATATCAAGTTAGGGCCCAAAAAATAGACTTTGAGGCGTGTACAAGTATGAAGCACGACAGGTGAACTAGTAAACTATTAGGTATATGTGCTATAATGACAACTCTATTTTATACATTTAAGACACTTCAAATTAAACAGCTATGTCTTGGTCTGTCTTTCGACTTCTATATTTCAAACAGTCAGTACAATATCTATACTAATATTATAAAGAGGTAAAGTTTGTGAGATTGTAGGGGGTAATCTCTGGATCTACTGAACCGATTTAGAAAATTCTGTTACCTTCGTATAATAGAAAGCCACATTATTTGTGAGTGTCATAGGCTATATATATTAATCCGAAAAATGAAAAGACTTTTTCGTGTTAGTCGGATTTGCAAAGTAAGTCGGAGAAAAAACGAACGAAAACGTTTCTTACGAACGCTGCCTTAACGATGAGAGATATATGATTGAGTTCTAGAGAAAAGCTGTAGAGCTTGATAATGCCTACAAAAAGTCAGCGACAGCATATGTCTAACTTTCATATTTAAATTACAAAAAGATGAAAATACTTTTATACTTCTATCGTACCTTTACTACTGTTTTAATCATACTTTTGCGGGTCTAAAGTCAGTCTTCATGCCCTAGGGCCGTAATCTAGTCGATCGATCGCCCAACTAGTTGACCAACCCCATACTGTAAATATGCACAACAGAGTCTAGGCTCCAGCCAAACGATCGTACCATTTGACATAAAAGTTTTTAAACCAAGGAGTATGTGTACCTGCATAAACACTGGCAGCATGAAAAGCAAAATGACAAATGGACAAATGTGAGTCTATCGAACGTGAACATTCACTTTTAATTTGTCTTTTCTTTTTATTATTTACTAGACCTATGTATCCTACTTACTATGATTTGCAATAAATATCTAACCGTTACAGTTTGTTTTACTGTTATGGTAGAAGTATAAAGACTTTTTACATCTCTCATATTCGGTAAGTAGGTCCTTATTACCCCCAAATGGGGCTTGTAGGTGACCAATTAGCGCTCTAGGGTAATAATGTAGCTAGAAAAGCCCTAGGGCGGTAAGTAATAAAAAAAAAACTTCACTCTTTCAAAAAGTTCGCGTACATCTAACCATCATACTGGCAATATACATCATGCATTCAGCCCAATGACAAAAGAGGTCGCTTCGCTATTCAGCCTTGTCTTCGTATGAGTATAATAGTCATCAATTTTAAATATCGAACGGCGAAGCTCAATTTCGTTCTTGAAATAAAAATTTAAAAAAAAAGATGAAAAAGGCGAAATATCGAACGGCGAAGATCAGTTTCGTTCTTGAAAAAAAAAATTAAAAAAAAAGATGAAAAAAGGCTGTAATAGAAAACTTTTACTTTAAATATTGTTTGCTTTTGTTCTTATAAATGTTTTATTCTTGTAATTCCGGTTTTTTTCTACTTACCTCACAATCGAGATGTAAAGCAGAGTAGTTAGCTCGGGTGTAAGCATCAATTGCACCCTCGAACTATAGGGCAATTGATGCCTTACAGCCCTTGGCTACTAATCTACTATTAAAATACTACTTTATAAATTTGCACGTCATTAATGACGAAACATTTTTGTTCTTTGATTAGTTTGTCATCTTATTGTACAATGTTTCTTGCAAATAAACGATTGATTGATTGATTGATTTTCGTGGTAGTCGGAACTCGGAACCAAAAAACTTCGATCCACGCGGATGAAGTCGCGGGTATCGCTAGTTATACGGTTAAAAACAACCGGCTCAAAGGAAAATTCCATTATTTTTAAAAGTAAGAATATCTGCATTTATTACCGGAGCCGGGAATCGAAACAACTAAAAATGCAAGAAATAATCAAGTCACTTTTTTATTCAACCAATCGATAGGGTCTTCAATGAGGAATAAATCTCTCAAACAAACGCTGTATCTCTTGCAAAAAGATAACCGGGTGCAGAGGTTATTATGTAATGGATCTTCTTCAGTTTAATCTGCTCCAGTGCTAGTACCTATATAGCTGATGACTGATAAGTGTAAAAAGCCAAGTTTGGGTACACGAAATAAATACTTTTAAAACTTAATGCTGGCTAATCTTATCTTAATGATGTACAAATAATGCCAGCGTGAAATGGTGGCAAGAATGCAGCTTACTCCTTTTCCGCGGTGAATCACCAACTTTGCGCAAAAATGATCTAGAATTGAAATATGAACACTATCGCAAAATACAAAGTGTTCTTGTACTGTGTATACTGTGTATACATGATTCGCAATGGATTGGTATATATAATTATAGCACGGGATATTGTTCATCGGCGTGAACGCGGGCGCGTTCAGCGTTGTATAAATAGTCGCGCGCGCATCGCTCACGCACGCCATATTGGGAAACGGCAATGGCCGATACATAGTCGATAGTGTGCCGATGTCCCTTGAGTTGTTTATTGTTGGTTCTGTGGAAAACCTCGTTCCGTTTATGTCAAACTGCCGGCTCATCGAACTACAATTTGTATTGACTAGAGAGTGCCAATGCACATGTTACATGCACAGGATATTATTATTTTGTTTTTAACCGACTTCCAAAAAAGGAGGAGGTTCTCCATTCGGCGCGTATATATTTTTTTAATTTATGTTACCGCATATCTCCGTGGTTTCTAAGCCGATTTGAAAAATGTTTTTTCAGTCGTTAGAGGAAGCTCTCGAGGTGGTCCCATAAAAAATTCTGACTCCAAATCCTCAACCCTGACACTAAAAAGTTAAAAATAAAAATTATTTCCAAAAAACCGACTTCCAACGCCGCTGTAAAGTAAAAAATATTTTTTATTTCTACCCAGTATGTTGAAGTCGGGCGGGTATAAAAAGGATAAGCAAAGTTGACGCATCAGGCTTCAACATAGTGGGTAGAAATAAAAAATATTTTTTACTTTACAGCGGCGTTGGAAGTCGGTTTTTTGGAAAGGATTTTTTCTACCTGTGGTATCATATCATGGTAGTTTTTATGTTTTTTTTTATTTATGTAGATTATTAAATTAAGTTAATTATTACTTAACTTTACAATAGTTAACTGTAATTTAATAATCAGGTAATTAAGATCTAACTTTCAAACTTACGCAAATAAAGACACTGTGGGGTGGAAAAATGACATACGAGTAGATACAAGGGCATACAAGGGACAAAGGGAATCCAGGGGAGCTGATTTTCCGGGATAGGAATAATTTTATCCCGGAAAATCAACAAGTGTACCTAGTATACCTACCTAAATTGAATAAACGTTCTTTGACTTGACTTGTTCCCCTGGATTTCTAAAACGTAAATTCACGAGAACGAAGTAGTGGGCATCATCTAATTAGTTAACTTCACAGATCACGGAAACAAGGGAGATATGCCTATGTATCAAATTGTATTGAAACCTGCTGTCTCCAGTTTATCCCTACCTATCCCTACTACCTGCTACCAATACAAGCAACTAAATAAATACAATAGACAAGAAGTCTCACTCACACACACGCATACCGATAGATCAGTGCATGAGGCACGAACAAATATACACTTTATTATTTACCAAACAGGGTTCAATTTCAATCACCGTGCATCTTACTCACACAAACGTAAAACGTTGTCGATGTGCTGTGCAAAATTCAAATATGATACAATTAGTGGTTGACTAAAATGGATCTATCGATGCTAAATTTCTTAATATTTGGGTTTTTGACAATGACTACCGATTATGAAAAGTGATATTTTACTTGTGTACCAAAAATAAGATGTAAAAAATCATCTCATATTAGATTATTTTTAACCGAATTTCCTAAAAAAGGACGAGGTTCTTTTTGTGCACATTACAACACTTTTTTCTTCAAGTTTGTTTGGGTGAATTTTAAGTACACATTAATCGAAAAATTATTTTACAAGACCTTTGCTCGTAAAGTGGCTCTTACTTCCTCGTTATTAAATATACTTTAACCACCCTTGGGCGACGAAAATATCACCCAAACGTCCCAACTAGACACAGAATTTGTACTTTTTTTTTTTGCTGGAAACCATCTTCAATGGTTGAAAGCACTTTGGCTCAAAGTGATACGAGCATATTGTGCTATTTTTCGTCGGAAACCAGCTTGGACCTCTTCCTGTAGCATTTATCCACTTTTCTTTTCTTTCTGCATCCTTCGGATATCTTAAATATTAATATTAAAGAGTGACATTAAATATATCAATAAATGAGTAATGAGTATCTACGTAAATTGATCCACTTTTCTTTTCTTTCTGCATCCTTCGGATATCTTAAATATTAATATTAAAGAGTGACATTAAATATATCAATAAATGAGTAATGAGTATCTACGTAAATTGACATTATATTAATTCACCTAGTATATTTTTTATACGTTTCGTCAGCTAAGTAAGTCGAGTACTTACATTTAAAAAAATAGTAATAATTATGACTAAAAATATAGTTAAAATGAATTTTACTCACGATAGTTTAAACGTTAAAATAGCAATAATTGTTTACTAAGTTATAATTAAGGTACTATTAATTATTGTATCACAGATCATCGTTTAATCTAAAATATCGACAACTGCATTGTACTCGTACCTGCATCGTCACATCTCTAGTTCACGGCACGCCGACAGCGGCCGAACTACGAAATTTGATCTATCGTGCTAGTGAAAGAATCGGTAAAGAACACTTAACCATTGCGTCGTAAGACTGGCCGATTCATTGATAGATTTCTACTAAGCAAGCAATGGTTTTTGTTCATAATGAGATATAGACTTGTCACTCTATTACATTATGATACCACTAAATAATGTTTTATTGATTTTAATGGAAAATTACAACAATTTATTTGTACTTACGTGTGAAATGAGATGCCATCTTTCATGTAATTCACTTTGCAGCTTGAATTTTTACAAACAACCACTGAACAACGCGGCATTTTGTTAAAAACCGAGAGAAGTGAACCAATCTTTGAATGACATGCGACTAAAGACAAAAACGGCCATCAGGCCTATTTTGTGCCTGATGAGTTCGCACGCAACACGCCCCCTTAGCACATCTCCCTTGTTTCCGTGATCTGTGGTTAACTTACTCCAAAAATTTTATACGGTTCCCTATTTTGAGTTGTATTTGGTTTTGAAATAAATAATAGGCACTTATTATATTGTGAATTGATGGCTGGAATTTATACAAAGCTCGCGTGAAAAATTTATCACGAAGTAGGTATGCTTGAAATCTCTGATAATGGCGGTGCTTGAACCTTGAACCTGCCCTCGTCTACAGTTCCGTGAACAAATACTAATTGTTGTTGCGTTGTTTTCTGTCTTATTTTTATAAATAGGTTGTAATTTTTTCTGTGGCAATAAAAACTTATCTATCTATCATCATACATTTTCTATTTTTTTTTAATAAAAAAAAAAAATACTCTATGGTAAATAGTTATACAGTGAGATTAAGCCCTTGCTCGGGCTCTACGGGTGTAGGTAACTCGTAGCACGTAGGTTCTGCCCAAACGACTGCAAATGCTTCAAAATAAACTAAGCCGAATCTGTTGTTTAGTATAAACCAAACGGCAGAAGTCAGCAGCTCCTTATCCTATGCCTGTGTCTGTGACCCCTGTGGTATTTTCTAGACGTCTTACTCGACGTCTATGATCTCGTAGTTCGTATCATTGTGCACGCTTTAGGCAAATCACGCCTGTGTCATCAGCCAAATTATAGAGATAGCAATATACCGGCAAATTTATATTTGCGGTTCGAATAGAAGTTGCGAGTGGCGTTCGCCGGCCTCTTAAGACGCGGTCGGGATTTTAATTGGTAATTACAGTGGATTAATCAATCAACCCACTAGGGTTACGACTTACGAACGACCTAATAAAACAAAGCGGTATTTAGCTTGTCGACGTGTGGGCGTAAACAATTACATTGTGATTAAGAATTCGGTTAAAGCTAAGTTTAAAATAGTTAAAACGCAGCAACAAAATATTTAGAATAGTAATACTGGATAGAATCAGGTGTTACTTTGCGGAAGTTCATGATTTAGCAAGAAAAGATTACAATTATTTTGCTATAATCCGCCATCAGAAAAAAATCTGTATGGTCAAGCATGCAGTTACAAGCGAAACACCGTTTACCTTCCCAACCAAGGAAGAAAGCCAAGTTCCCAAGCAAGCAATGCCACCACCACTCACATGCACCACCACACAAGCCTTTTATATTATTCTCGACGCACGTTTCGCCCCGACACCGGAGCATCTTCAGGAGATGTCGACTTAAATTGTAAATTGTAAAATCCTACCCTTATGAAATTATTTGTATTGCCTTTCAAATAAAGAATTTCCTTTCTTTTTATTTAAGAAAGAATTGGCCGAGTTATGAAGTAAAGTCTTCAAAAATCGCAACAGACAGGCACAAAATATAAAAATATGATATTGTATTGATGGTAAAGCTTCCTGCATTAAAAAACTGCAAAAAAATATCTAGGTGCATACTAATATTATAAATTCAAGTTTGGATGGATATTTGTTACTCAATCGCGCCAGAACGGCTGAACGGATCTGGATGAAAGGCACAGATATCGATTATAGTCTGGAATAATACATAGGCTACTTTTTATCCCGGAAAATTAAGGAGTTCCTGCGGGAACCAAAAACCTCAATCCACGCGGATCAAGTCGCGGACATAGTTAATAATAATAAAATCTTGTATAAATTAGTATCAAAGAGCAATAACTATAAGGGTAAGTAACAGTGCATTTATGTTTCTATGGTCTGCACACCACTCTACTCAATTTTCATTAAAAAAGAAAGTCACTTTTAGTGTTATGCCTCAAAAGAATAGAACAGACTTAGGCATAATTAATAAAAGTACGCTTTCAAGTACATTTTACTTCCCTATATATTTTATAATTTGCCCAACCATTTATATTACTTTTGGCAACTCGATTCAGTGATGTTTTAATGCGTGTCTGATTCGATTTTTGATAACAATCGACTTTCTTTATGAAGAAGTTTTAATCGATTTGACACATTGATATTTATATCTGCTCAATTTTTCCATACTAATCATCCAACCAAAATCCATACTAATATTAACCACCACTAATATTTTAAATGCAAAAGTGTGTCTGTCTGCTGTCTATTACGTTTTCACGGCCCAACCGTTCAACCGATTTTGATGAAATTTGGTACAGGGGTAGATGGTATCCCGGGGAAGGACATATAGACTACTTTTTATCCCGGAAAATTAAAGAGTTCCCGCGGGAATCAAAAAACTTAATCATAAAGTTGTTGTTCAGAACTTGAGTTTATTTAAAGTTGTTGTATCTCGGGGTGGTACATAGGCTACTTTTTATCCCGGAAAATTAAGGAGTTCTCACGGGAAAAAACAAACCTCATCCACGCGGATTAAGTTGCTGGCATTTTTCATCATTCATTATCTACTAAGACTATTAGTAGATAATAAAAGTTCCCCTTTTATGAATTTTGTGGATATTTTTGTAAACAGTTTGTGAGTGACGTAGCTGATGACGGCGGTCGAAATTATGGGTCAAGGAGAGTCCAAAACGAATTTAAAGACTGACCGTGCCAATATTTGAGGCGAAAGATACAAGCTTTAAAAGATTGGAATGTTATCGCACATAGATTCAGGTGAATAGGTAAATCTACGCAATCCACGTGAAATTGAAAGTCGAGTCTCATAATATGAGACAGTTTTGTTAAAATTATGGAATGTCCAAGAATTTTTGAAGGAAAACATCGTTAGGAAACCTGCCTTCCTGAGAGTTCTCCATATTATACTCAAAGGTGTGTTTGCAAAATACAATATAATCTGTGTTTAGTAATTAATTGTTAAACGGCAACCCCAAACGTCACCGTGGAGTTGTTACTCGTTTTCTGACAGTTGACGTTGTAATATTCATTCATACTAATTCATACCTCTTCCCGTATAGTATAGGCTTCTTCCGCTGTCCGCGGTTCTTCCGTTTTCAGTTCGCTCGCTTATCATATCGGCTCCCCATTTCGGTTCCATAATAAATTTTCGGCATAATTATATACCACATCACACCAATTTCACCACCTATACACACAAAGTAAAGTGCAGCAAGATCGACATAGAAGAATCGGTCCCGACATAGAAAAACACTTCACAAGGTAACACCATTTCCCTCCCAATACCTTTATTTCGTTAGATTAGTTTTGATTAGGTATTAGCTTTCGAACTTGTGGACGAAACACTGAACAAAGATACATTTTTGAAAACGAAATAATGATCTATTTGGCGCCAATCAAACAGCCGTCTTTAAACTGTGGTACCCACTTGTTTGCGCAGTTCTCATACAATCCGTCGTGATTTTGACGCGAAAATATACTAGTTATTGCGACGCGTCTTGCGGTCAACTTCAGACACGATTATTTAAGTTAAAAAAAGAAAGTTTTACCATCAAATATTATAAGGGACGAGTGGCCTAGTTGCGACAACCCATATCAGTCGATTGCGATTGTTAAACAACGTTGACCCAAGTCGGTAACTGGATGGGTGACCGAATTTAGTAGTCCGAATTTGGACTTTTCGTTTCCTCCGTGCCTCGGAGAGCACGTTAAGCTGTCGGTCCCGGTTATTATTACTGACATCTGATAATAATCGTTAGCAACCTAAGATTGGGAAAACAGTACCTACTCTTAGTCGAGTCGTATTCGGAAGGACCTGGGAACCCACCTCGTTATTGTCCCAAGAAAACCCCTGTCATTATGTGATTAATGGAAAGGGATCACGACCCTCAGCAATGAGGAATACGACGCAGAGAGATCGTATAAGACGTTGAGATGAAATCCTTGCGGCGGTTAACGGGGTCGTAGACCGACAAGACTAGTGATATTATGAGTGGGAGCCACTCAAGCTAAATTCGCACGCTGCAACTGCGACTGCCGCCAGAAATAGCTGGTAGACAGCGGTCGATAAAACTGAAAATGGCCGTTGCATTTTAACCGAGCCCCTATATTTAGTTTTAGATAAAATTGCTTTGCCCTAGATTATTATTTCTCCATAGTTGATCAATTATTTCCAAAAATCACATTGTTATCACTAGACATCAGATTATATTATGCATTTGCATGTTTGCATGAGCAAATGCATAAAACGCTATTTTTACAGCGTTATTGCATATTTTAGTACATTTCTATTAATAGTGCTTGTTTCAGTAGTAAAATGTGTCAGGCGTGTTGTAGATATTATGCGGGAACGACGCCGTAGAAAAACGCCGTTGTAAAATTTAGTGCATATGTGCATGCATATTTTGGCATTTTCATAGTGCATATAATCCGATGTCTAGTTATCACCAAGCATAAGTGAGATCGTGTGAAGCAAGAAAAGATTACAATTATTTTGCTATAATCCGCCAACAGATATAGCACGTATATAGCAAAATAATTGTAGGTACTATTTTCTTCCTAAATCATGAACTTCCGCGAAGTAACGCCTGATTCTATCCAATATCATAGTGAAGGGCTAGGGACAAATGTGGTATGGAATTCGACACGGAATGTTGTATCTTGTATGCACACTATATAATTTATGTATTGACACTATATTATGTATAGTATACCTACATAGATTTATTATTGGGTTCACGCATGTTCACGCGGGTGAAGCGCGCGAACCCAATACCTACTAAATCTATGATAGTATATTAGTCGATGGCTGCGACTTCGTCCGCGTAGATTAAGGTTTTTAGGTTCCCGCGCGAACTCTTTAATTTTCCAGGATAAAAAGTAGCCTATGTGTTAATTCAGACTATAATGTAGCCTTTTGCCAGATCCGTTCAGCAGTTCTGGTGTGATTGAGTGACAAACATCCATCTATCCATCTCAACAACACTTACTCTTATTTACTTAGTAACACTTTTCGTTCGTAAGGAGTAAACTCCAGTCGTGCGACGGAGCTGACACACACAATTCTTGTTTATTTATTTATTTTCCGTCGAAATAATTATGTTGCGTGTCTAAATGGTGTCTAACTTTTCAATACGACACATTGGTGCCGAATTCGGCGCGTGTTTTTCCGCTTGAGAATTTTCGCTAGATAAGTATTTCCCTGTAGACTGTAGTCTAATCTACTAAGTAAATACGTAATCTACTAAGAGCTGACCATCGATTGACCCTTAATACATTATTAGGCATTGATAAATCCTATTTCGATGTTATAAGGGTAAACTAATATTTATTAGCGGTCAAATTAAGGATCAAAAACGTAAAAAAATAAAAAAGTGTGTGTGTGCAATTCACACACGGCAGACGTGAAACTTCATAGAAGAAAGCCTGCGAGACGAATGAGACAAATATAACTTGTGTTCTATCTCATTCTCTCGCAGGCTAACTCCTATTATTTATTTATTTATTTAGACAACATACCCGAAGAGACCTTACAGTTGCCCAATGCGTCTCTCCGGGCTACAGATAGAGTGACAATAAACAAAAAACTTAATTATTACAACTTACAACTAACAAAATACAGAAACAAAACACATAATTTGGTACACAGATCACAAAAACAATGTCATTCAAATAAGACTGCACAAAACATAATACACATAAAACAACAAATTAACCAAAATAATAACAATTAACCAAAATAATAAAAATAAGGTTATCGACCTTCCAATATTTTTTTTATTACTTTTGCGAGCTGAAGCGGTGGGGTGTGGAAGAAGTCTAGTCCCGAATCTTCGCGAACTAAATCGTTGAGCAAGCGCAGCGCACGGTTCAATGAAGCCTGCTGAGCCAGCTCTGTTCTGTGATATGGCAATGCAAACAGATGACGTCGACGCACTATAGCGTAACCGTCAGGTGCATGAAGGGAAATATACATTAGTATTCCAGAGTTACTTCTTTTCCCTTGGATAAGACAGAGTATGTACAAAAGTAGGGCTATATTGCGTCGTAGTTTTAAAGTTTCATACCCAGTCATACCAAGAAGAAACATACTTGGGTATATTGTAGGATACCCTACCCAATACCCATACTGCTTTTTGTAAAGCCAGCGAATAAATTTCTTTTGTATTTTCTCCACCATGTCTATGTATTTATACTCATGTGGGTTCCAAATGATGGCATTATTTCCTAGTTTACTTCGCACAAAAGCATTATATAATTGTTTTATAGCAGCAATGGATTATTATTATTATGAATATATTTGTCTCTTTTTAACCGACTTCCAAAAAAGGAGGAGGTTCTCAATTCAGCGCGTATTTTTTTCGTTTCGTCGAATTCAAATCACAACGATTCTAAAAAAGTTTCACTTCAAAAATTCATAGCTGGTGTAATTTTGATGTAATTATTTATGGCTACCAAGTACCAATGGCAATTCATATTCGGCCCATCATATTATGCCCGCGACTTTGCCCGCGTTGATTCAGGATTTTTTAAACTATGGTAACTCTCTGATTTTACCTACTAAAAAGTAGCGTAATGTCCTTCCCTGAGATGAGGTAAGTTGGCAAAATCGGTTAAAATGATGGGCCGTGAGAACGTAGCAGACAGACACTTTCCCATTTATAATATGTTAAAAAAGTACGGATTCTAGCGTTTTGTCAGAGAAAATTCAGCCGTGTTTTTATTGAATTGAAAATATGAAAAGCTAACAATCTATTTTAGCAAAATATGCAATGAAAACATTATTGATGCACGAGGCCGGTACCGCCCCCTAACCTTATCGTGCGATCAATCCGATGTTCCAATTTATTTATACTAGATCGAATCTAGCGCCCACGCCTCGTTTATTCTTGCTATATGATATTTTCAGTGCTTTTCTAATATGTTAACATTTTGTTATCCGTGAACCTGACGGCTGATTTTCAACGTTGACAAAATATGATGTCCATTGTTACGCCGACTAAATCTTCGTCACAATCCTTCCCTTCGTCAAATATCGGATCATACTTACTTCAACTTTTTGAACCGATCCGATTTTATTTTATATTATAATTTATTTAGTATTCTATAGGTATAATACAATATCAAGTAGGTAATATTTTATTTTTAGGTGACTTGAATCAAGCTACTTGAAATATTAATGATTGCAACTAATTAGTGCTTATTGATGAAATTGGCAGGCTAAGAAAATTTTAAGAAAGCTGCGGCCACGTTACGGCTTTACCATGTCCAGAAAAGTATCATATCATACTAATATTATAAATGAGAAGTGTGATTGTTTCTTGGTTTGTTGGTTTGTCCTTCAATCATGCCGCAATGGAGCAACGGATCGACGTGATTTTTGGCATGTGTATTGCTGAGGATCTGGAGAACGACATAGGCTGCTTTTTACTCCGGAAAATTAAGGAGTTCCCGCGGGAAAAACAAGTTAAACCACACGGACGAGGTCGCGGGCATCAGCTAGTATCTAACCAATAAATTGTTGAGTAATAAATAGCTTATATTAGTATAACTGGATGTACTAACGGCTGTCCATAAAGCGTGAGGATATCTATCGATTGCTATGAATTGATTGTGAAATAAAAAAATGTACTTACCCAAACGTTTATTGTAATTACTAAGTACAATTGTTACTTAGGTAAGAGACGTAAAGAAACAATTAAATTATGCAACTAGATAAATAAACTTGATCCCGAACTTTTTAATTTTCCTGGATAAAAAGTAGCCTTATGTCCTTTCCGGTGATACGATTTATCCCTGTACCAAATTTCATCAAAATCCGTTGAACATATGGACCGTGAAAGCGTAGCAGACAGACAGACACTTTCGCATATTTGTATATGGATAATTATAACCAGAAATTAAATACCTATTATTTTTGTCTAAGTAGGTAGTAGTAGGTACACTAACTAAATAAATTCATAAAACTCACTGAATAGGTAGGTAACCTATGATGAAACTGCAACCCTCCAAATGGGTCACAGAATGATTTCGCTAGCTAACGAATGTTGACTGAACAGATTAAATCACGTTGATTGAGATGCAGCCTACAGGTGTTGGGTGTCGCTTTAACGAAGCTTTATAACTGGATTAAAACGCACACTAAGTAGTCAAGCTATCCCTAAAAATACCTTCTTTAAACGTGAAAAGTGTACCTAA
Organism: Erebia aethiops; assembly: GCA_923060345.2. NCBI lineage: Eukaryota > Metazoa > Arthropoda > Insecta > Lepidoptera > Nymphalidae > Erebia > Erebia aethiops. Next base: position 24,169,374 of record OV281084.1, on the reverse strand, counting down.
CTATTGCATCGTATAACCAACTGTACTATTACTTACCTATTCTGTGGTGTAACTTGTATAAGAGATAATAAGACCAATCCTACTAGTAGGTAGTCGTCTGCACTAGGTGCCCGCACGAAAAGTTTTTGCTCGACGTTTCTGATCCGAACCGCTAGGGTGTGGAACACCCTCCCAGCGCACGTGTTTCCTGCCACTTATACCTTACCTATTCACTCTTACCTTGAAGGTATTCAAGGTAAGAGTGAATAGGCAACTTCTATGCAAGCGCGTTCCAACCAAGACCTCATCATTGCTTTGCACTAAGCATGATTGACGTCAAGCGCAAGCCTATCTCACAATTTTAAAAAAAACTTGCACTTAGAGCCACGTTATTAGCCATTATAGCGTAAAAATGTACAAGTATACCTACTACCTATGTAATAACTTTACAGTTTAGTTGAATAACTAGATATTTTCTTTTTTTCAAAAATATTTCTCAAAACGAAAGTTTTATGCCAGGTACGTTCCAAAATAAGGATTATAGTTAATCCTAAAACACGTACCTATGGCTTTATGTGTTGGCATTAAGGCCCCAGACCACAACACGATAATGTCTTTCTCTTTACAAAATTACAACTCATGTTACAACTTTACATTATTACCAACTTACAATTTCAGTACCAATAAAAAACATACGTTAAGAAACATTAAGCAATAAATTGAAGCCTATAAACAACCCTAAAAGACGCTTAAACTTGTCCTTAGGAAGGGCAAATAATATAATGGCAACATTTGTATCGTCCTTTTCGAGTTGCTACGTAATGATACAGACAAGAGCTTTTATGAATACAGACCATTGATGTAGAATTTTTTTAGTACCTTTCTATTTCAATGATACAGACATAATATTATAAAAGAAAGTAAAAATATAAAATAAATCATTGCAATTAAATAGCGCAAGAGCCAATTTTGTATACTAAATGCTTATTTTGCGAGATAGGATATATATGTCACCGTAAGATTGTAAAATCCGTTAGATTATAATCTAACGGTTTCTATCCCGCGAGATTATAAACTGTCGAAAGATTGTGATACGTTCAATGTTCTGAGTATTAATTTATGAAATATTTATTGTTTTTACGTTTTCTTGTCTCTTGTACAGTTCGCGCGCGAGTTGAATGCAGAGTAAATGTAAGTGTCACCATACATTTACTCTGCATTCAACTCGCGCGCGATTTATAGGTTAGGTTAGGGTTTGACATGAATATTCAGGTAGTGCCCGGCCGCAGGCCTGGCACTTAGGTTTTATCGGGTTAATATACCTAATATATTACAATTTAACGAAAAATAACGCGTTAAATTGTAAGCAGTATGTTACGGTTCACAATCTGTCGACAGTTTACAATCTATCGAGATAAAAAACGTTATATTATAATCTAACGGTTTTTACAATCTTACGGTGACATATATATATCAAGTATCTAAATATGTTAGCCAGAATGGACGTACCTACTTAATTAAAGTTGTGTGATATTTCTGGTGTGCAATTACGCTATGATTATGTTGTTTTTTATCCACTACAAGTTAGCCCTTGACTGCGATCTCACTTGATGGTAAGTGATGATGCAGTCTAAGATGTTAATGGGCTAACCTGTTACAGGCATGGAGTTATAATTAATCCATACCCCTAATCAGTTTCTACACGATATCGTACCGGAACGCTAAATCGCTTGGCGACACGCCTTTGCCGGTGGGGTGATAACTAGCCACGGCCGCAGCCTCCCACCAGGCCACACCAGGGAAAATTCAGAAATTGCAAATTCCCAAATTGACCCTGCCGGGGATCGAACCCGGGACCTCCGCACGTTAAGACAACAGCGCTCAACAATGCACGTTGCGGTTAGGTTATGCAATGTTCTCCCTAACGAATTTCGGCCCCGACTAGATCGACGTTTTATAGTTCTTATAAAACAGTAGTAGAAGTCTTAGGAATCATAAAGCGATATTTTACTGTGGAATCATAAAAAACTCTTTTGAGACAGAGAAAATGAAAAGTTTTTTACCCGTTCCATTTTCTCTTTATAATGTTTAAGACACTTTTTCTCATTTATTTACTCTTATATCGTTCGTGAAGATTCACTTAAGATGATATGCGATTTAGGTTTCCATTTCAAACGTCCGAAGGTCGTTCTTAAAAAAAGCTTCGCTTCTAATAAAAATCGTAGATAGGTTAGTAGGTACAATTGGTAAATAGCAATCGAAGAATAGGTTAGCTATAAATTATTTATAGTTATTCCAAAACACCTGTTCTAATGGACGGCCATTTTCGGTAAGAGCAAGTGGGAGTTATTTTATAATACGTATTTCATCACGACATTTATTATGGAAATGATCGAGCGCCAGCTGTCAAGCGCTTGACACTTCCATACCAATTGTACCTAGCTAAAGATAACGCTGTCGCTATCGGATGGGAAGAAAATGTCCCACTAGGCACACTGAACGCTGCTTTCTTTTGAAAAATATAAAACCATAAGTATTATGTAAAACCTACATCAATCATTGTTACAGTCAAAATTTTTGGCTAATAGCGGAAGAGTGTTACCTAACCTAAGAAGTGATTGTCCCTCTGTAGCAATCCTGGGTTATTCTCATGTCAAGCCTAAAGGAATCGAGGACTAAAATCGTATTTTTCTTTCACAGAACTACGCAGCATCAACACCTCCAAAGCCCTCTTCAGCGCCGGCGCACACGACGCTCCAGCGGTCCGTGCGAGCGGCGCCTTCCCGAGTCATCCCCCGGTTTCACTTCCCCAAGGGCAGGCCGCCTCCAGCCCACCAACAGGACCATGCGCTGCTTAAAGTCCAGTCTGCGTTTGCGACCTTCCCTAATAGCCAGGTTAGTTTCGCTTTTCATCTGTCACATACTCTCTTCACGACACAATCAAAACAACAAGGACAAACTGTCTCATGTCTGGTTGTTACAACTTTTGGATAGAAGCAGGCGTTAATTTGCGGAAGTACGCCATAATGAAGGAACTAGAACTTTAATTCGCTATAATCCGCGACAGTAGGTAAATGTATGTGGTACAGTGTGTAATAAATGTATCACGCACTTATTACACACTGATTAGTTATCATAGCCCGTGATATTCACCACACCACAAAAATCTCCCAAACTACTCCCAACGTACGTTTCGCTCCGATATCGGAGCATCTTCAGGAGATGTTGACTCGACAATACACGATTGTGAAGTCACAACTTTATTTAAGCCTAAGGGAGGAGTGTCAGCTTCAGGTAACTGCAAAAAGCCTTCATTAGAAGAGGATCTATCAAAGGAGTAACGACCTATCTAGACGGAGCAAAAAAGTAATGAGTACAGAGTAATGACAATATTGCAAATCAGATCTGAAATACTTCCGTAATACAACTGGGAATAACTTACTGATTGCTAAGTGGTAGGTAGTCAGACTTTTTTTCCAAATATTTGCCCCGTTTAGACCGGCCGAGCCTGCACAGAGAAGAAAGGTGTCCTTTTTTTGTTCTCTAGTCTGTACTCATTACTCATGCTCGGTCTTCGCGTCTTGGCGATACCACAGTATTGGTATATAGATACCAATACTGTAGCGATACGGTTTTACAAGAGAAGAGTTTGAAAATTAAATTACATTATCTGTAGAACATAACGATGACGAAATCCTCCCCTTGGAATAAGAGAGATAAATTATTAGATGGGCTTATTTATAGGATCATGCCTTAATTTTGTTTATTCTTGGAATCGTATCAAATACGTAATTTATTGAATTGGATTTTTTCTCGACACAGAAAAACAAAGTTTATCTCAGATTAAATATGGACAAGGTACTTATATACCTACTTATACCTATATGTACGAAGGACTTAAATAATAGATTATTTGCTTGAGGACGTCTGCAATTAAATTTGAAATCCATTAGACACGATTCACTGAATTGTTACCAAACTTCAAATCTTATGTCGATTAGGTGCTAAACTTATTTATGAAGTGATAATTGTTTTGTTACAAAATATACATAAATTGTGTTCTTACAAAAGGACAAATCCTACATTTTATATTTTCTAATCGGATTAGAAACGGAATATTTTGAGCTTATTGCGCAAATCATGTTTACGTGGCATGACAACAACGATTGAGTTTTCGAAGAAAATAAAAGCTTTTTCAAGGGATTCTACATAAAATTAATATTGATAGTAGGTAGGTACCTATTGAAAAATTTACGCGGTTTTACTGAAATGCTAAACTGTATAGCGGTGTATACTGAAGGTAAAGTACCTACCTAATGAACCAAAATTGAGCCAATTTAGAAATTACCCTAAGTTTTCCCGTATTGCTTGGAAACCCACTAAATATAACTACTAACGCCATAGAGTTCATCAGAAAACGAACTCTAATAATTATACCACAATGTATTGGATAGAGGCAGGCGTTACTTTGCAGAAGTCCATGACAATGTAGTAACTAGAAGTTTAATATACTATAATATTAATTAATTTAATTAATAATATTATAAATGCGAAAGTCTGTTTGTTTGTTGGTTTATTAGTTTGTCCTCCAATCACGCCGCAACTAAGCAACGGATTGACGTGATTTTTGGCATGGATATAGTTGAGGATCTGAAGAGTGACATAGGCTACTTTTTATACCGGAAAATTAAGGAGCTCCCGCGGGAATCATAAAAACTTAAACCACGCGGACGAAGTCGCGGGCATCAGCTAGTTCCCTATAAATCCGCGACAATTAGTAAGTAAATCTATGTGGTACAGTGTGTATCCCGCACTTATAGCCCGCGATATTCACCACTGTCCACACCACAGAAATCTTCCAAAAATATTCTCAACGTAATTGGATTTGGAACTTGCACGAGTGAATGGTTAAACGTGTAGAGGTTCCACGAGAGATTTAATGTAATTAGATAAATGATGGCCAAATTTATTCATTTGATCCGGCCACGATTGCTATCATTAAGCTCTAAATCAAATTGCGATCTAAACACAAAAGTATTCAATAATCGCTGAGTCTGCCGGCAGGAGACTGATTTACCATCGTCAAAATACTCGCATTTATACTAACTATTTTCAATATGGCGTCCGTATCCCCAGTTTAAAGCGAATGACATGAAACTAGTCAAATTAACTGATATTATACTTCCTGTTTCATGAGATATAATGACAAATAGTAATAATGCTAACACTATTGTCCCGGATTATACAAATTAAACTCCTAGTTCTTCAAAACCACAATGTACTAGGTCTATTATTATAAAATGCCGTAGGTATAGAATCTCGATACAATAATATCTGCGACCTTCAGCTCTAGATTTCTACCGACGTGAGGACGGCGATGAAATATTAAAGAGTTAAAACACAAAAGCGTTGACTTCGAATTCTATTAAACATTCATAGCTGAACTACTTTACGAAACCGAGGGTTTGAACTTAAGATTAGATTTAAAATATTTATTTCACATCGCTTGGAAGTTAATAGTTATTTTACTTAAACGAAAGTCAAGCACGATTTTTAAAGGTTAGGTAGGTAGGTACTAACCTACATTTTTAATCGACGAAGGGGATAGGTAAATGTAGTTTGCATGATTTAGGAAAATGGATCTGAAGATAATAACAGATAGACATCAAAGCCTTTTTCTATTAAAATTTGACACAGAATTTGAGTGTTTTACCATGGTTTTACCTGAAACCTGGGCTTCTATGACCATTAAATCTATAATATAGCTGCTCGTGCTGACTGACTCATTGATCACCTCTCCTGTAAAATTTTGTATGAACATTTTTTTTTTCACTCATCGTTTCGTATAGAAGACAAAAAATCATTAAGAGGAAAAATACAGAGAGAGCTGATGATTGAGGATTTCGAAGACGGATGAAGAGCACCAGCCAGGGTATTGAAGATAGGTGGGGGGTGCTCGACCAAATGTCACTCGAAACGTCATCCAATTGACAGTTAGCTGAAAAAAATTTCAAAATGGCGGATTTAAGATGGCCGCCATACAAATTTCGTCGGTGTCTATCTCGGAGAGTATCAGAGATGGAAGAGTGGTTTCTTGGCAAAAGATGATCAGGACATGAGGGTCTACTTGATGAACAGGAAAAAAATTCAAGATGGCGGAATTTATTTTTCCATAGAAAATGTATGGCGAATATTGAAGAGGCTACAATTAGTGTAGAACTATGCAAGACTTTGATGCGGTTCCTTTTTAAAATTTCAGAAAGTATACTAGATGGAAGAGTGGAAGTAGGAAATATGCATGACTTTGATATGTTTTTTTTTACAAGATTTGTTCCGTATGGAAGAATTGTCGGTTGGCCGTAGGAAAGCCAAGATGGCGAAGTTCAATGGCACCCAAAGGTACCCGATCGTCAGCGGTATGATATTGATGTCACCGTAAGATTGTAAAAACCGTTAGATTATAATATAACGTTTTTTATCTCGATAGATTATAAACTGTCGACAGATTGTAAACCGTAACATACTGCTTACAATTATTTAATGCGTTATTTTTCGGTAAATTGTAATATATAAGGTATATTAACCCGATAGAACCATGTCAAACCCTAACCTAACCTATAGTTCGCGCGCGAGTTGAATGCAGAGTAAATGTAAGTGTCACCATACATTTACTCTGCATACAACTACAAGAAAGAGACAAGAAAACGTAAAAACAATAAATATTTCATAAATTAATACTCAGAACATTGAACGGTTCACAATCTTTCGACAGTTTATAATCTAGCGGGATAGAAACCGTTAGATTATAATCTAACGGATTTTACAATCTTACTGTGACATTGATATTAATCAACTAAGGAAGGTTTCTTTGTGTTTTTACTTCAACGGTCTCTTACACTGCATGTCTGGAAAGTTTTTTTACATTTAAAGGCCCTTTTAGATTCTTAGGGGGTCTCTGTTTTACATTTTCTTATGAGATTTTTTTTACGTTTGTCGCTTCCACGGCGCTTCCACTGTGCTCGCTAGCAAAGCAGTGTTTTGTTTTTTTTGTATTGTTTACTTCAGAACACGTAGGCAGTTAACACTAGGATAGAAGGAGAGCAAGTAAGTAGACAGTGGGCCACGCGGTCTACTACGCGGTCCGCTTCAGCGGGCTGCGCATCCACGCGCCATACTAGTTAAATCTATAATTAGTAAGTTAATCTAGATACAGAATTAAATAAATGCAGTAATAAGTTATAGGTACATAAAAGCACTAAGTAAGTACTAATTAAATATTTTTTCTTTATCTGCTTAAATAAATAATTGTACCTATACATTCTGAGAAAAACAGCTTTATTTTTCATTCAAATAGTGGAAGATAAACTATGACAAATACTAGCCTATGGGCGGTTTCAGGCCGGCTTTTTTGCGCGTATAAGCTCGGTTTGGCGTATAACCGATAACGCGCTTACACGCGCACCACATTTTCCGCTTCAAAAAACCGAATGCGTGTATGTAGTAGTATACGGGCGCGTTCGCTCGAACCCGTCATAGACTATATTATCATAGTACAAACAGAACTTCTGTTTGTACTATGATATTATAGCCGCCGCGAAAGTTGAACTCTGCGCAGAAACACATTTCGGGTGTCAAACGAAGTGCGGTATGAGGTGCGCCGTCAGGGCCCGCGCGTTACCATACCCCTCGCTACTCGCGCATGCTCCGCTCGGCCCTGTAGGACAATGCAGTTGACACCCATTTTAGGTCATCTTACATACATTAATACTGGAATTCGTAGGTCAGTCAGTATTATACGAGCTTATTAGCGCGTCAACGCTCGTAAGAAGTGCGAGTGTGTTAAAGGGCGCGTCTATACGGGCCTACGCGCTTCAAAAACGAGCTTAAACGCGTCGAATAAACGCTAATCTGTAACCGCCCTTACTTCAAAGGGACCGCCCGCTTAGCGCAGACGGTCGAAAAAAATACTTTTTTGGAACATATCCAAATGTCTAAAGCTCTTATCTTGTGTATAGCAAATAAAAAGATACGGTTCGATTGTTTTACAAGCATATCCTCTTGAAGTCTTGACCATAAATCAATTCAATGGTAATGTGGTGCCAAAAAATTCGCTTAATCACACCGCTTGTATCATACAAGAGTCAAATTGGACATGTCAAGCGCACAATTACTGTATTGATTGATTGATCAATGGATTGATCAAGTGTAAGGCATTATGGTGCATTCACAGAATGAAATATAATATTTATAATATTTTCTTATTAGGGCTAACAAAGCTCTTTTAAGCATTGTATTTTATACTAGATGATGCCCGCGACTACGTCCGCGTGAATTAAGTTTTTTTAATTCCCGCGGGAACTCCTTAATTTTCCGAGATAAAAAGTAGCCTTTGTCCCCTATATCAAATTTCATCAAAATCGTTCGAACGGATGGGCCGTGAAAGCGTAGCAGACAGACAGACAAACAATGAAATTATCAAGAACTATTTAGGTAAGTAGTAAGCAAGTAAGTAGTAGGTAGGGTAGTTTATGTGTACATAAGATTAGAAGGATAAATAAATAATTATTTTCTACATTATCAAGGATTCCAGCTAAATTTATTTCCTGAATCCAATAAATTAACCTGTAATTTTACGAAAAACCTGCCCTTGTCACCCGAAGAGAAGCTATTAAGTATGCTAATAATGCTACAAGGCATTTTTAACGTGCTTAATTATTTCAGGATTTTGTCGTGATTTCAATGTTTTTATTATTGATAGTGAAATAATATATTTGTTATTAACATTTTATGATCTAGACAGCTCTGTTTATACTTTTTATATTATAGTAAGTGTGAAAGTTTAGATGGATGGATGGATGTTTGTTTCTTAATCACGCCTGAACGGCTGAACGGATCTGGATGAAAGTTGCACACAGATAAATTATCTAAGACTGGAATAACGGCTGACTGGCTACTACTTTTTATCCCGGAAAATTAAAGAGTTCCCGCTAGTATTGTATATAAAGGGATACGGAATATTCTGTCTGATGATTTAAATACCGTAAAATTATACTTGTTACGCTACTTTTAAATAAACACGGACTTATAGATCGCGTTAAGCTTCTATTGTTTGCGTGAAAGTTTTGTATTGTATGAATAAAACATGCAATGTTTTCAATATCAGAAGGCTTTCTAAGTCTTTTTGTATTCCGTGGCGAATATAAAGGCACGCTAAATAATACGTACCTAGAGGCTAGAGCTCTTACACGTTCTTTGCTATGTAAAAAATGAGGTAGGTACCTACGTAGCAATTTTAATTTGATAAAACAACGATTGAAGGCTGGGCTTATCGTAGTTTTACATGGTTCGTCTTCGCGTGTCCAGGGTTATTTTCCACACTTGGACGAGTTTGTCCGCTGTACCTACATGCAATAGTGATAGTTCCGGATATCCGTATCCGTATCCGCGGATATTCGAGGATGAAGACAGATCCGTATCCGTATCCGCATCCAGTTACTTTTTTACGGATTTTTACCTTATAAATTGAAGTCCGGTTCCGGTTTCGTAAAGTGAACATAGGCTCTGTGATTAAAACAGATTTAAAAATAAATAACTCGGAAATTTCATTCACCGAAGTGCTTACCTCAACAAGGACTGTGCAAAACAAGTATACGAGTGTTTGCAAGAACAACAGTAAAGTAGTTCGCCTAAAAACTGTGTTGTAAATATTGACTGTTCGAAGTGAAATTTTCATAACAAAACACTCACTATCACAATAATCACAAATAATACATAAACAGAAATAACAAGTGCATAAACAAATAACGAAGAAAGTGTATAAATCTAATAAATATTAACTAAATTCACAAAACAACAATTCGCGAGACCGTTATTTTTCCAACAACAGTGACGGTAGTGCACCGGCGCGTGTAATAATCCTTGCACTGCGATGTACCTACAGTGACCTGTGCAGCGACTACGTAATTGAGCTGGTTATTGACACGACCGCAACACATACTAGCTCGTAAATTCGAACTGTTCTCTAGGCGACGCGGTGGAGTGTTACGTACAGTGCTCGGACTTCAATACGGACGTCCTACGGATCGGTTCTCACTCCGTATATATTAGAAGAAGTACATTTTTTTTGCTTTTTATTTTTTTATTTTTGGACAGTTATATCAAATTAAAGCAAAATTAAAATACTATTAAGACTAAATATACAACAATTATGGACAACCAGTTGGAAATATTTTTCGAAAAAATTAAACTTGAAATGGAAAAACAAACAACCACTCTAACAAATACTCTAATGACAACTTTGGAAAGTAAATTAAAGCCGATACTAGAAGAAAATAATCAAATGAAATCTGAAATAGAAAAACTTCAAAAAAAGGTGGATGCTTTAGAAAATCAAAGGAGAAAAAGTAATTTGGTAGTTTATGGTCTTAAAGAAGAGGAAAACTCCATAATGGAGCTACTTTCGATGCTAAAAGGTATTATCCGGAACGAACTTGATATTGAACTTTTTGACCAAGAAATTACAAAAATACACCGTCTAGGGCGCACAAAGGGGAAATTGCCTAGACCAGTTCTTATTTCGTTTGGAAATTATTGGAAACGACTAGAGATTTTAAAAAATATGAAAAAACTCAAGGCTATATCTGTATCAGAAGACTTTTCTAAGGAAACTCTAGAGAAAAGGAAGGCATTAAAAGAGGATTTGGTTAAGGAGAGGAAGAAGGGTAACTATGCTTACATAAAAGGCAGTTCGCTTATAGTAAAAAGCAACAAAAATACAGACAAACGAAAAAGAGATAACACAGTATCACCGCCACAACCGAATGAATCGAATGGAGCAAAAACCACTCCGCAGTCGAAATTTAGTAAAGTTGATGCCTTTTCTTTAATGAGACAGAGAGCAACCCCTAATTTAAATAAGAACACTTGTTAGCAACTAGCTGTCGGTAACCGGAAGAATACAATAACTATCAATTTATCAGAGAACATAAGAAAAGAAAAATTTAAAGAAATCCCCAAGCCGGCTGGTCCCCGTGGGGAAATAGACCACCACCCTCCAGATCCCTCAAGCAAGTCATTGAAAAGAACTAAGAGAACAGGTATATATGCTGCAACATTAAATGTGCTAACGCTAAGAACCAATGAACACTTAGCAGAGTTCGAAAAAGCATTGGAAGATATTAAATGGGACGTCGTTGGACTTAGCGAAATAAGAAGATTAGGAGACGAAATTGAAGAATATGATAATTATTTACTGTATTACAAAGGGGAGAAACAAGGATTATACGGCGTAGGATTTATAGTTAGAAAACAACTAAAAGACAACATAGAAAGTTTCCATGGCATATCAGATCGTGTCGCAATATTGAATATAAAACTAGCAGGTTATGATGAGCCTTGGACTATAATACAGGTCTACGGTCCTACTGAAACATCGGACGAGAGTTCAAAAGACCAGTTCTATGAAGATCTTAATTCTGCATTACAACAAACACACAAGAATATAATTGTTATGGGTGATTTTAACAGCCAAATAGGAAAGCGAAGACAAGGTGAAGAAAATGTCATTGGAAGCTATAGCATTGGAAAGAGGAATAAAAATGGACATCGTCTGGTTAATTTCGCACTAGAAAACAATTTCAACATATTAAATACTGCATATAAGAAAAAGCTAAAAAACAGATGGACCTGGATCTCACCATGTGGGAAATACAGAAACGAAATAGATTATATCTTGACAAACAAACCAAAATATTTTTCAAATACAGAAATACTAAGTGTCAACTACAATACCAACCACCGAATGGTTAGAGCAACCCTATATGACAAGAAACCAAAGCAAGGACGGAAACATATAAGGCAACCAATGCAGATTATAAAGTTACCAATACCGAAGGATAAACTAGAAGAATTAAAAACTGCCTTGGCTAAGGTTCACGACCAAAAGTCTATACAAGATAAATATGATAAGCTCGTGTATGAATTACACCATATAAACAGCGAACTATTGACCTCCAGCAAAATAAAAGATAAAATAGGTAAAAAAGCCGTAACTTTGATAGAAGAACGTAGGAATATGTTACTTGATAGAAAAAATAAACAAAAAGATATAGTAGAAATAAGCAAAAAGATAAGAGATGAGATAAAAGAACACAAAAACAAGAACATGACGGAAACTTTTAAGTATCACATCGAAAAAACAGGCGGTGTAAAAAAAGGGCTAAGAGAGTTGAGAGAAAAAATGACTTGGATACCAAATATTGCAGATAAGAATCTTAAAAAAACAGCAGAGAGACCGAAAATAATGAAAATTGCTACTAAGTTTTATCGTGACCTATATTCAGAAGAAGATGACACCACTGAATCTGATACTGAGCTGCAACAATACACATGCAAAGAAGATATTGTACCGGAAATATTAGAAAGTGAAATAAGATACGCTATAAAAACCCAAAAAAATGATAAAGCTCCAGGTGAAGACGGCATTAAAAATGAATTGTTGAAAGGTACCTTGGAAGCTATCATTGAAATATTAGCACACCTTTTTAACCTAATATTAAAAACAGAAACGATACCAGCACAATGGACCCAATCAACCATCATTCTTTTACACAAAAAAGGGGACAAATCACAAATTGAAAATTATAGACCTATAAGTTTATTGTCCAACCTGTATAAAGTATTTGCCAAAGTTATCTTAAACAGAATTTCATTAGTCCTGGAAGAGAGCCAACCGCGAGAACAGGCCGGTTTTCGCAGCAACTTCTCCACTGTAGACCACATACACGTTGTCAAGCAGCTTCTAGAGAAATGCAAAGAATATAAAAAAAGCTATTACATAGGTTTCGTCGATTACAATAAAGCATTTGATTCCTTAAAACACAAAGCAATCTGGGAGACACTCAAGAACCAAGGCGTACACTGCAAATACATCAACTTGATTAAGAACATTTACAAAAACAGTACCTCGAGAATACGTCTAGAGAGTACAGGAGAATGGTTTAAAATAAACAAGGGCGTGAGGCAGGGTGACCCACTCTCGCCGAAACTATTTGCAGCAACACTAGAAAGTGTCTTCAAAAACTTGCAATGGGAACCTTTTGGCATCAATATAAACGGCGTGAAACTCAACCATTTAAGATTTGCCGACGACTTAGTCATTTTCGCGGAGGATGCTCAAACTTTAGAATTAATGTTGCAGCAATTAGCAGTTCAAAGTAAGGAAGTTGGTTTAACCATGAACACAACCAAAACAAAAATTATGAGCAACACAAATAAGGAAAAGATCTGTGTAAACCAATTAGAAATTGAATATGTTGACGAATATATCTATCTAGGCCAAATCATTTCACCAAATGATCAAACTAACAAAGAAGTGGACAGACGGGTCTGTAACACGTGGAAAAGATTTTGGTCTCTTAAGGATATAATGAAAAACAGGGACATCCCAATGACTGCCAAGAGTAAACTACACGATACCTGTATATTGCCATGTATGACTTATGGATGCCAAACGTGGGCTTTGACAAAAAGAAATATGGAAAAACTAGAAACATGCCAACACGGAATAGAAAGAAGTATGTTGCACATTAGGAGAAGAGATAGACAGCGATTAGTCACCATTAGAGCTAAAACAAAAATATATGATGTGAAAAGAAAAATTAGAGAACAGAAATGGCGATGGGCCGGTCACATGGCAAGAAACAAGTTTCGTAAATGGACCAATGATATCACAGATTGGTACCCACGTGATGGAAAACGGAAAAGAGGACGGCAACATCTCAGATGGGTAGATGATATCAAGTCTGTAGCAGGGACTACATGGCAGAGACAGGCTTTAGATAGAAAGCAATGGAAGGGAATGGAGGAGGCCTATGTCAGAAGACACACTGGGGATTAAGAACGGATACCGACGGGTGCTTATAATATAATAGACATTTAGTAACAAAAAATGTAAACCTCAGTAAATAAAGGCTTTATTTATTTATTTATTTTATTTTACCTTATAAATTATCAATACCCTATATGAAATTCTATGTATAGGTGATTAGGTAGCAATGAAAAAGTATTAAATTTCATTCAGATTATTTTTACCTCTATATTGCAAACATTTATCGTAGTGAGTTTCAAGGTCACGCGCACCGAAACCGATTGAATAAGAAAGTTAAAATCCGTATCCACCAAATACGACACGACACCAAATATCCGTATCCGGATCCGTATCCCCGGATATACATTTTTAATGATCCGGGACATCACAACGTATAACCACTTTTACGACGTTATTCCTATATTGTATGTTTCATTGATCTATTGATTGTAATTAGTGGAGCAACGTTTGGCAAGGATCATAGAGAAGTGAAATTCTACTATAATTCTATGGTTTCTTCAAAAAGGTGTCTGTATTTTATTGGAAACGTTGCTCTCCAAAGATAAATTCTGTGACCAAAATGTTGATTTATTCTGATTTTTAGCCGCAGTAATGAGTAACAATTTATCCGACTGAGAGATTGGTAACTTCTACTTGGTTGGTATCTATGAAACAAATTTCGTCCCAGGTTCTGTGTGTTTCTAATCTAAGTTTTTTCCTATGCTAAACGTTGTAGTTGGCAATTCTTGCAATTATGAAAAAGTTTGGTATCGCTAAGATCGACAATATCGATCAATAAGTCTTATTAGTGCCTACCTGGACAATAGTCTCACCATAAAGCAAAGGAAATGCTGTCAAAAGCAATATTTATAAATATCACCTAAAAAGAAGCAAACCGCATCGATCTCTCGCTGCCCGCGGCCGCTTGGCGTGTGTCCAACATCCAGTAACATGCCTTTGCCTTTGACTTTTTAATCTGATCGCACATCTTACCGGAACGAGCCGCACCGCTTTGCAGAGAAACATCAAAGCGCGTGCTTAGTATGGGATTTTGTATGAAATTTTGAATTTTGACGTCATCAAAGTTCGACACACTTTTTTACTTAAATCGATAATTTAAAATGGTTACTCAACACAAAACTAGCAGGGGTCGTGGATATTACAACTTTTGGGAGATCCTTTATTTAACAATCACTAAAAAATAATTAATTTTACTAGTAGTCAAATACCCAATTAGAGCTTAGACCCACTACGCTGCTAAAACAGTATTTTTTTAAACAAAGTGAGCGTCGCATTTGCAGAATTGCATATTTAGACAAAAAAAATTGTCGTGTATCTATTGAAATCGTCATTGCTGCTAGATTAGGTACCCGAGTGCTTACTTCGGGCTCCTATTCGGAAGCCCGGGATTCAAACCCCAGGAACTCATCTCAAACTAGCTGAGCTATGTACCTCCGTTTTGAGCGACTTAACCTGTGTCTGTTCATCCCCCGATTGTGTAAAGAAATCGTAATCGTATTCGTTTATCAAACTGATAATTCGACCTGTTTAAGGAGTTCATAGATGCCTGCACGTCGAATAGCATGTATGAACTCCTTAAACAGTTCTAGTAATACGTTTTCAGCTGTCAAATTATTACGATTTGCTTAGACAGTTGGGCCTCAGATCGTGATGATGTTCATTGACGCGCACATCAGCAGGTAAATGAGCGATCATGTTTATTTCGACCGTCCCTATTCTGCTTGGATGCGTCAAATGCACTCCGATAAGCAGCCACAAGGATATATTTGTACTGTCTGTTTCTACGACTTGCTTTGGCATTTGAGTCTTGTCTTGCTATCCTTTATAACTCGCTTAATTTCCACCTTCGCCAAGATCAGGATGCAATGGAGTTTTACCAATTGATTTTACGAAACTTTATTTACACTCACGTTGTCACGTAGATATCGCTTCCCTTTCCTTTTATTAGGTGAGTACTGACCTTAATTTTCCTTTAACTGGAAAGGTTAAAAAGTGTTTTTTTTCCATCTTTGCTAAGATTCTTTAATTCAAGTTTTAAATGCTGCAAAACTAAATAAAGAGGAAAATGTTCAGGAATGGACTAATTAACTTGATCCACATATTATGTCACTAAATGAATTGCAGGTAAAGCTAATCTAACATCTAAAGTAAAAGTAACGACCATATAGATTACGAAAAAAAACCATTTAGAGTTTTCACAATACTGGTAGACCTACTAATAAAAACTTGCGTAAGAAAGGTGTTACGAGTAATCGTACTACGTATCCGTATTAAATTACTAGAATTAGCAATAAAGATAGAGTTCACAGAAAGTTTGTGATGCAACGAGTTAGTAGGTACGTAAACCGAGTGAAATTACTCTTTTACATGTCTTTTATTACGCATTTCCAAAAACAACATTTAAATTCTATTCTTATATAATAATATAAGTTATTATAAGTTCTATTTTATTTCAAATACAAATGTACCGCTAAACGTTAAAGCAAGTGAACTCGGAAAAGTTATACCTACTTAAGGCGTGGCCGAGGATGGAACCTCCAATTAGGAGACTGGACGTCTAGACTCTATAGTCTAGGCTATCATAGCTTTTTATAATAAACTAGCTGATGCCCGCGTGGATTGTTTTTAATTGCCCCGGGAACTCCTTAAAAAGTAGCCTATGTTACTCTTGAGGTCCTCAACTATACCCATGCAAAAAGTCCAGAGGATCCGTTGATCTCTTGCAGTATGATTGAAGGACAAACCAACAAACAAACACACTTTCTCATTTATAATATATAGTATAATTCGCTGAAAAAAACATCGGTATAGAGGAAAACGTGAGAAGCACAATTTTCATGTTTTCCTTAAACCGCCAATGCACGGACTTACCGTCTCGTCAAAGCCCCAGGGCAGAATCTAGTCCGCAAAATAAAACGAAATATTTAACGTCGTCATTATGGAAGTGTGAAACAGAATTCCCGGCAGATTCAATCGCATAATATAAGTATCTAAGTACATACCTCATTACAAGCGAAACAAATCAAGACCCCATCATTTATATTCCGGGTTTTGTTTTTTTAATATAAGTACGTAGGTATACTCCGCACTGACTGATTTATTGTTATTGAAATGTCCTTTTGGATTTTTCCGTGTGATGAATCGGTTTTATTAATTTTAATCAGCAAAAAATGGAGTTTAAAAACGCGCGCATTATACTATATGAATACGTTTAAGGAGCTCATGATTTAAACTATGGAAGTTAAAATTCCGTGTAGGTATATGTGTAATATTACGACTAAACCTGCTTTTATCTTACCATCTAAGAATACAGAATACTAAAAACTTACTATTCGACGTGTTTTTCTTTTTCAAAAAATGAAATCAATGCGAATCTAATTTTGGTAGTGTGTAAAACTTTTAAACCACAAAAAGAAAGTAAGTAAAGGTCGAATCGAATAAGAGCTTGAAATAAATAGAGCTCGATAATATATTCACATTTTTGGGGGCAAATTATTATAAATATAAAGACGTATAAATAAATAAGCAAGTAATAAGTATTAAAGATGAAATGCAACAATCAAAGTGCAATCCAGAACCTGAACAACGATTTAGTTCTTTAAATTAACAAATTCGTGAAGATAAAACACAAACTTACCATCCTGTCCGTTGTCGTGCCAACGTGGGAGCATTCTCACGGTTGTAAACACGCAAATAATGATGTAAATGACGTCCTCGCTGCTCCATTGTGATTTGTGCCCCTTCCGGGCTGCGCTAGGAAGTCGTATTATGCTATTTAGCTGATGCCTTGATTGTCACTGTGATTCTTGATAATCACCGTGGACAATGGGCATAATTACTAATCATACTAATATTATACATGCGAAAGTGTGTTTGTTTGCTGTGGTTTGTTTGTTGCTTTGTCCTTCAATCACGAGCAACGGATCGATATGATTTTTTGCATGGATATGGTTGAGGACCAGTAGAATGACATAGGCTTTTATCCTAGAAAATTGAGGAGTTCGCGTGGGAATCACCGTAATCAGAAAACTTATTCCAAACGGACTAAGTCGCGGGAATCAGCTAGCTATTAATATTTTACATTTGAAGAAGGGAATTCGCTCGAGGATGGAGACATTTAAATACAGCCATTGTCTATTTGCTTGTAGTAATTTAATCTTGCTTAGCACTGGATCAGTCTTTTGGGTATGTATATATTACAACAGTAAGCCGTGTCATCTGCTACACCAAGGTCAGCGTCACCGGTCCTATGTCCATCACTGGTCTTTATAGTACCTACTTTAGGATTGTGGTTTCTTTCTAATGGTGTAGTGATTTTCATCACACCTGGTTCTCTGCCGATAAGCACAGTAGCTGGGCAAGCCAAGTAAGAAGGTAATTTCTTCACTGTCTGGATTCAGGTGACGCAAGACCATGGCGTGTTGAAGTCTCTACATGACACCTATGTCCAGCAGTAGAAGTCTATCGCTTAGCGACGATGACAACGTGCAACATCTCATGCTACGTCCACGTGGCTTTTCCCTTGATCTTAGTGGGCGTCGACTCACTGTATGCATTTACGCTGTGACTTACACCACATACCTAATGTTTTGGTTAAAAGTCATGAGCGACCGACCCAAATCCGGTGACAGGGGGAATGAGGTCACAAAGGAGGAGTGGGTTCGACCAAGCGCGCTTTGACGCGCCGCCTTCCGACAACGGCCAAATAATGGAGCATTATCATCTTTGACTGGGCCTTTATTTTTAAATAGGTATTATTGGAATACAATCTTTGTATTATGTAAGTTCATCTGCACTGGGACAATGCTTGTTATTATTAACAAATGGGAAATATTTTTTTTATTAATTTTTTATTACCTACCTTTGATCCAATATATCATCAAATTTTTATTAATTCCAACACACGGAGGACAATTATTTAGTGAAGTTCCTTCTGATTTTCTTTTATTTTAATATGGAGAGCTTTTCTTTCATCGACTGCGAAATTCCCGCCAAAATAGAAATAATCAATGCAAAGATTTTTCCTGAACAATCGCCAAAGGAAGTTTTCCCTATCCTTTTAGATACACCATACCTCCAAGGTTACGGGTGGTGGGGTGGTACGATGTCTCCGTAGTCGCTTTTTCATATATAGGTAGGTATATCAACCTACGTATATATATTTCAAAATCCCTGTAGATAGGTATATGTAACCTACAGCTTGTAACAATATGAAATTCATTTTCCCCGATGAAAAAATGATTATCCTCGTTGTGCAGACTTGTGCTAGATAATAAAGAAGCCTCAACGACCTGACTTAGGTTAAACGTCGCCTGCCTAGCGCCTGACCTAAAAACATGACATGTCATCTCAGTCTAGCTGGAGGCTTACCGACGGAGAACTGGAGATTAAGGAGCTACTTTATGAACTACAAACGATGAGTATTATACCTAGCTTAAGATTAAACTAGGCCTAGATACCTCTGGTTAGTAGAAAAGTCTCAAACCCAAACTCATTAGTATATTTTATTCAAATTAGGTACACTATACACTTTTGACGTCCAACTACTTATAAAACATGATGGTTACGGTATCTTAAAACTAAAGCTACGAAGGTTCCAAACACGCCCTGGTCTGAGAAGAACCCACAATAAACGCAGCCGGGTCTTTTTTTTATGTCTTAACGCGGTGTGTGTGAAAGAGGATATGCGTGTAAAAGGGGTGAATGATAGGTTGACGGATAACAGAAGTGAGTGGAAGAAGAAAACATGTTGTGCCGACCCCACGTAGCGTGGGACAAGGACAGGAAAAAGAAGACTTATGTCTTAACGCGAAGTCCTATTTTCTTTCATCTTCCCATTGAAATTATATATGCTCTTTTGTGGCTTGATGAATGGGCTGTAAGCTGACATTTGGCGTTACGGTTCCAAGGTGCTAGAATGGCGTCGTTTCACCAGAAAACGCAGCGTTGGACGACCCTCTGCTAGATGGACGAACGAACTCAAGCAAGTAGCTGAAAGTCGCTGGAAGCAAGCGGCACAAGACGGTGTAGATACTATAGAGATACATGCAGGAAACCTACGTCCTACATCCGAGCAGTAAACCTCTATCAGTCGAGACGACGTAGCAATAAAAACTTTCCACTCATTTTCCCACATTTTGTACATATTCTGTTTCATAGCAAAATAAGTAGCCGGTAGCATACTATAAACGGTTTCTTACCATTATGTTATGCAAAATCAGCAGCTCTCTCAGATTTAACAAAGATTGCCGGGTGTTTATAAATCTCCTCACGTACAACGCCAAAACATAGAGGTTAAGCCCGGCGCACACTGACAGATCTACAGAATATTTGCCAACTATTTGCCTGCCCTGTGTCGTCATCATCTTACTAGCTTTGCGGACGTCCGCGCTGCTGAACATAGGTCTTTCCAAATGAGCGCCACCCCGTTTAGGCTTTCCTCATCCAGCCACTTCTCGCCACCCTATTTAATATCGTCAGTCCATCTTGGCACCTCCGCCTAGTGTTGGGGCCTTGGCCCCTACACAGTACACTATGCTTACACTGACCTATATGCAGGCTATGGCTAGGCTAGGCTATACCTATTTGCCTAAGCTTTAATCATCACTTCCCACCACCATCTTTGTATCGTCTATCCATTTCGCTGGTGGTTGCCGCAAAAGCATAAGCATGGATAACAATAAATCTGTAAAAGTGGGCGTTTAAGAATGTATCTCGTATGAGTTTGAGAATGTCTATGTCACTACTATTGCACTTACGTAGTATGTTTTTTTTTTTTTTTTTTTTTTTATCCACAACAAGCTAGCCCTTGACTGCGATCTCACCTGATGGTAAGTGATGATGCAGTCTATGTACACGCCCTTACCTTTTATTTTATTATTCTATACAAGTCATAGCACTACCTTCAACTTTTCAATGACAGATCTATTGCGTCTAAGTTTAAGCTTTAAAGTTACGTATGCAAGCGTTATGTTATACGGTTTCCAAGAACTGATCGTTTTCTTCATAGTTCACTGAAGCGGAACAGATAAACCTCGTAAGCTAACTTTGTATTAAGTTTATTGGTGTAGTGGTAGACAATTGTACTCGTAGTTGGAAGATTATAGTCTATAACCATACCAATAAACGCTTTTACTTCCTAATATACTTTTACTATTACTATTAATATAGGAAACAGCAGCGTTCTTGGCGACCTCCAAGGCGTGGTGGACAATGTTGTCTTAAGAGATTGCTCTCTGGTTTTATTCCCAGTAGGACTCATTATTATTTCTAAAATTGCACTATCTATAGGGAGACTCCAGCCGAGCTAGTTATAAGTAGGTAGCTATGAAATACCAATCTATTGGCAAAAAACAATGGTGAATGAACGTTCTGGGTACGACGTCGTTAGTCGTCGTAATGTTAGTGGACTATTAGGCTATATTTGCATCTAAAACTGTGCAAGGGTTTGAAAAATAACTTAAAAAAATTGAGGAAAAAACAAGACGTTCAAACTGAGAAAAAATTAAGATACTTTTTATTTAATCGTTACAATTGTAAGAAAACATGTTTCCAAATTAGGCAATAGGCAAGCAATTGAGACTTTAAAAAACTTAATACCAAAAGCACCAAAATGACTGAGCCACCCAATTGAGATTTGATATTTCCTTTTTATCCCAAGAATAACATTTGTTAAGACAAAACTTGTTTACACTTTACTCTACAAAAATATTAAAAGGGCAAAGACCTTAGAATTGACCGATTAGTCTAACCAATAAGGGCCGAACCTCGATGTTACAGTATTATGTCATTCGCGCCCTTAATTCTATCTCCTTCCTGGCTCCTGCCCTAGCCCTCGGGGTCGTTGACCGCGGAAGTAGGTCACGCCTTGTCTATAAATAGCGCCACTTTGTTTGACGGACTAGAGCTGACGGCCCGTTACGCAAACTAGGAAACTATAAGTCGCTGTTCTGATAGTCCAAGATATAGGAGATGATTTCCTATGGATCAAGTGCGATCAATGGTCATAATTTTTTTTTATTAATTGGAAACACCGTATATTACAATTAAACTTATAGATAGCTATTGGATAGATTAAGCAGGCGTTTTGTCGTGGAAGTCCATGATAACAAAGGAACAAGGAGCTTCGCAACCTAATTTTTAATTATTACACAGATCATGTCCACGTGGAATGGTGGCAAAAATTCTGACTGCAATAGGCACCTCGCTGGACAGCCAGGCTGATATTTTGCTCAAAATGTGAGGCAGCCCTTCTGACACCAGATGAGGCAATTAACCGCGGTGAAATGTCTCGCTAAGACTCCATGGCCCAGGCAGGTAGACTCCAGGGTCTACACTCTCCACGGCAAATGGAATAAAATATACATATTATAAAATATGTACGTAATTCTTGTTGAAAGATGCATACATAATTATATAGCTATAACTTTTTTGTCCCGGAAAATCAAAGAGTTTCCATGGGATTCATCGAAGCTAAATCATCATTTAATACGAATTGATAATCTTCTATTATGAATTTGGATTAAGTACTGTCTCAAAACATAATATATCAAATAAAATGCAGACAAAGAAAATTATATATCTACATTATTACGACCTAAGAGAGATAGAAATGAACTTCCTCATGCGCATTTTCAACGTCAGATCAATGGGATAATATAAGAAGTAAGAACTAGAGCAGGCGGTTATCAAATTGTGTATTTATAGTGGGCAGAGAGAAAATTCAGAATACGACAAAACTTCTTTGACTGAAGAAATTTGAGTAAAAAATTCAAATTATTACTTATATTAATTAAAAATAGCGAATATACTGTAAAAATTTATTACTACCTAATAATTAAATGAATCAGCCCATTTGCGTCCATAATTGGACATAGGTCTTTTCCTAAAGCACGCCACTACACTACACATTGTCTCTCTTTCCTCAATCTTCATTCAACCCCTTCTAAAGGTCTGAAACTGGAAAGTGTTTAAATATAAAAAATCCTTTTGGGTACCCAATCGTTCAAATTATAGGTAGTACCTACACAGCAGTAGCATTTGCACCATTAACAGTGGCGTAGCGTGCCTTGTCGGGGCCCCGTATAAATTATTTTTTTGGAGGCCCTTATATGGAGATAAAGATTTTTCACAAAAGAAAAAAAATATTGTGAGAAGTATTTATTTATCACATAATTTACCCATTTTACAAATAAAAATCGAATTTTAAATATTCACTCTCCTTGCCTTTTTATCGGCAAACTGATTTATTAAATCATTTATGGCTGATGATGATTTTAGTTTTTCTAAAGTTTCTGCCTCTATGGACAATAGTGAGATGTCTGACAGCCGTTCTTGTCCCATCAAAGTTCTTAAGTAATTTTTTATTAGTTTTGCGGTTGTAACTGGAAGGGTCAAGAATAAAAAGCATGCTGTGATTACCTCGGGAAAACTGGATGCAAGACTATTGAATTTTACTAGCAATAATTCAATGAGTTCTTTAATGGAATAAATTTTTTTAATTTCAGAATTTAAGCATGTTTTTAGAGCCTTTAATTTCTTCGCTTGAAGAAGATAGGAGTTTTGAACGCACGCTTAAGGCGGGAAAAAAAGGAATTGCTTTATAGAATTTTGTCATTTGTAAAATAAAATAAATTAGAAAGTTTTTATTATTTTTCCTTACACACTTTGGGGGCCCCCGTGGCCCGGGGGCCCCGTATAATTGATACGGCAAATACGGCGGTAGCTACGCCCCTGACCATTAATGGTACATGTGAATGGTGCAAATAAAATAATGTATATATGGTGCAAATAAATTACCTAATATAAGTTGGTACATTCAATAAAGTGCTTGAATCAATTATTTCGTCACAACCAGACATAGAGGCGCTGCATTTCATCGAACCGACAACCACAATTCCTTTGTACCGTAATCTCATATTATGTATACCGTGTCCGTACCAACGGAAGCGGCAGACCACCCACGGGACGCACGTGACCACGACGAGTCCATTTACACCTTGACACAGAATACAAAATAACTATGGCAGAGCTGCGTGGGCGCATCGCGGCACGAATGTCGATAAAAGCACATTGCAATCTACAAGCAAGGCGTTTTGGATTAATCCATACTCACTCTCACTTCAACTTATTGCCGGCTCAGTACTGACTACTGACCTAGAGTCTCTTCTAACCATAAGTAGGATCTACACTAGGCCAATTGGCAGACTTCACACGCCGTTGAGAATATTATGAAGAACTCTTGGGCATGCAGGTGTTTCCCTATACCACTATATAAAGCTATATACCCATTTTTCAATTTCTTCTAACGTAAATCTCCGAAGTTAGAGGTGCGTACTCGGGAACCGAATCCATGATAGGTGGCCGGCTGTCTAAACCATTAGGCTGTCACCGCTAATCCTTAGACTATTCATACCTAAATATTCTCCGTCTGTCTCGATTACCTCATCTACTATATGGTTCTTGGGCATGGCTACAGACACCCTGGAGACTGACATAGTATTATTTAAACACCAAGATTGGAAGGAATTAAGAAGCTAACAAAATCAAAAACACTGAGACTATCATAAAATAATCCTTATATCCACTCGAATGTATATTCAGGAATTCAAGAATCGCCATTAGATTTTAATTTGTGGTCTAGGACACATAACTACATAATCTATTTGCAGTTGATAAAACATAACTTTCTAATGAAGCATCATCAAAACATCGTTATAATATTAGAAATCTCCTTATCCCCAGGTGCCGCGGGAAAGTTTCAAGCACATCGTGAAAGCGTGCGAGTGTCCCCTGTACTGGAAGATGCCTTTGTTCCTGGCGACGCAGCAGAACCTGAACGCGGCCGTTGACGGTCACAAGTTCATCGATTTTTGGAGAGAGTAAGTATCTACCCAGGTATCTTCCAGGTTCCAGGTCTATCTAGGTATCTACCAGGTGCTGGAATGGCGAGCCCGCACTGGAAACCCTGCGGATAGCGTTTGGCAAGCCCCCCACTAGGTGGACGGGCGACATCAAGCGAGTCCCAGGGAGCCGCTGGATCCAAGCGGCGCAAGACCGTGGCTTGTGGAAGACCTATGTCCAGCTGTGAATGTCTGTGAACGTCTTGTGGAAACGTGCATGCCCGAGAGTTCTTCATAATGTTCTGGTAGGTGTGTGACGTCACTTGGCCAGCGTGATGGCTAAACCCTTCTCATTCCGAGAGGAGACTTGTGTTAAATAGTACCGGCAATGGGTTAAAATGATGATGATGATAATGTATCTACCGATATCATCATTTCAACCAGTGATTGAATTGAGCTCTAGTTCAATGCAGTTATGATTTATTTTACTTTTAAGCCGAGCTTTAACGATTTGATCGGCGATCCTTACATGATTGCACCTCTGATCTTCCTAGAAATACCTAATCTATAAACAATATTGCAAGCTTTTCCATTAAGTGCTTACAAAAGTTGCGCATGTTATTAGTAAGTATCGTATGACCGTCGTGGTGTTCTAAAAATACTTATTGCATAATACAGAAATGATCAGTGAACTGTGAAAAATAGACATTGTTTAAACTTTCACTTAATATTTTATAACTTAATCCGTAATCACAAATATAAAAGTGAATAGACTTCTAAACTTTCACATGGTTAATATTATTAGGTAACTATACATAATTCGTTTTCAAATAGCTACGCAGGTACTTATGTAGGTACATGGTATAATTATCTTTTAATATAAATTTATTTGGATAATTTATTAGCCGTTTGTGGCTACCTCGGGGGAAGTTAATATTTAACCACAGAATAACCGCTCCCAACTTGACTGCGTATGATTTACGGTACTTTGGAAACAAGTTGGCAAAAATGATTAATTATAATACGCAACTAGCGTATAAACGAGGTTTGATAGCTAATCTTATTTACACAAGCCAAAAAAAAATGGCAGTCATAGAGACTGCCGATCATCGATATATATGTAGGTACTAGATGGGCCCTTTCATAGAAAAACGCTGGGCGTCCGAGTTGCTGAACACGTTCCGCACCTGTCTTTGTTCCCGTCGTAGCGCTGTCACGATCGCTCGTCGTGCAGATAATTTGTTATTATTAAGTTAACATCTACAGTTTACTTAGTTCGGCACTGTACATAA
Source organism: Erebia aethiops (assembly GCA_923060345.2). NCBI lineage: Eukaryota > Metazoa > Arthropoda > Insecta > Lepidoptera > Nymphalidae > Erebia > Erebia aethiops. Next base: position 24,143,374 of record OV281084.1, on the reverse strand, counting down.
TTTTAATTTTAAGGTAAGTGTTTCAATTCACAATTATACATTTCCAAAAAAACGTTATTTAATCTTCCTATTTAATATTTTTATCCATTACGCAATCATTTAATTTCCGCGGCAAACTGTATGATTTTTTTTTTACTAACTGGCCTTACGGCTATGACCTATATTATCTATGACCGAGTCATACGTTTTCAAGCTTTCATTCAAGATGTTGCAAGCAAGTTCCCGCTTTTCACACTAGATGGCGTTGATGGCATTGCTAAAAATACGCCCACATTCTTTGTTTGACAGGGCCCGTCTATATATGTAAATTGAGGTCGTTGCTGCCGATAGAAGTGAAAACGAATATTTAAAATAATAATTATTATTATATAATTAATATATAATTATTATATTTTATATATGATAATAATAATATTTTTATTATCTTTTTTTAAAACGTATTTAAAAGTATTTAGTTTGAAGTATTTAAAATACTTAAAATATAAAGTACTGTGCCGCTTGCGATATCTAACCTTAGAGGTTACCTTTTTTTATTATTATTTTTGTACAAAATATCATATAAAATATCAAAATATAATAATATAATATTTTAAACTAATACAATTACTGAACAGGAAAAGCAATCAAGCAATACGCCACCAACTCTGTATAACATCACACAAATCTTATGAGTAGGTAGGGTATAAGTACTTTGCATACGTTTCACTCCAAGTTCGAAACACTGGAGCATTCTCAGGAGACGTGCAGGACATAATTGTTAGTTATTGTGGTAGTGCCGTATTGATTGCTTGGCTATTTTAAGCTTCTCCTGCATGTTTAGGACCTGCGGGCGTTGCATATCATCATCTAAACATATTGATTTGATATTGCATTGTATTTCTATCACCGCGGTTCGGAAAGAACTAGAGGAAGCATAAACTAAGCAGTTTACCTAGTACTTAGGTTTTCAAAAGGCTGAATTACGCTTTGCTGTCGCGCAGTCCAGTAGTAAAAGTCAAATGGCCGATATTAATCCAGTGTTATTTTCCCCAGAATGACGTCACAATGCCACGACCAAGCTTCCCGATTCGTGTACTTACTGACTCGAGGGAAGAGCAACACCCTAACTCCTGAAGACTTCGTGCCGTTAGTGCAAGATGTCGTTGACACACATCCTGGATTATCGTTCCTCAAGGAAGCCACCGAGTTCCACTCCAGATATGTTCATACTGTAAGTTTCTCAACTAAAAAATCTGTTATGCTCAAAAACTAAATCTGTCATATTTGTTTTCATATGCCTACAACTATAATAGGCAAGCAATAAATACAGTATGTGTAATATAGTACTTATGGCTTATGAAAGGAATAGGCCAACATCAAATCCGACTCAGCAGTTTTTTTCTAAATATCTAAATAAAGAAAAGGAAAACGTAACTGACTAACTGATCTATATAGTCTTCAACGTGTCCTAACTCCCAGATAAGGCCATCTCTAAAATTAAATCCAACATCAGCTGTTCTTTTTTACTACCTAACAATTTGAATCATACATTTTTCTCTTGATTCCAGGTGATCGCTAGGATATTCTATTGCGTCAACCGGACGTGGTCCGGACGGATATCAATACCCGAGCTCAGGAGATCCAATCTCCTCCAAGTGATACAACTCTTAGAGGACGAGGAAGACATCAATCAAGTTACGCAATACTTTAGGTGAGCTACTGTAGCCCTTTAGAAAAAATATGAACGTAGCTACCTACTAAATTTTTTGTGAAGCACGTTCGATAAATCAGAAAACCACAAAATACAGAACGACTAAAATAGCGACTAAAATAGTTAATTATTGAAGATTTCAACAACTTAGGTACAAAATAATGATGAATGTTTTCTTCCCTTGTTTATTTCTCAAACCTACTCTAATCATATTTGGTGCTTCCTTTTAAATTTACCTTAATGCTAATTGTGGCGCCCCCAATGTGGTGCATTTCGACGGACACTTTTTATATGCAGAGATAACACTCCTTCCCTTCTACACTCCATAATTTTGTCAATTGCAAATAAAGATTTTTTTTTTAATTTTGTAAGGTATGCGTTTTGGCATTGCTGTAAGCGCACCGAGGATATTGTTTAATAAATCAATAATCAATTAATGGAGATTTAGACAACGAAATAGAATGATTTTATAGTAACACGGGTAACGAATGTGTTTCAGTTACGAGCATTTCTATGTCATCTACTGCAAATTCTGGGAGTTGGACAAGGACCACGATTTGTTCATAGACAAGCATGACCTCGCAAGGCATAACGACCACGGTAAGTTGAAAAATTTCACGATTAAACATAATATATCTGATAGTAAGCATCTAGTTTGCCTACCTACATCACATCCTACACATAACATTTTCCCGGAATATTCAAAAAGGGCATTTCCTAGATATACATCCAGTTCGATTCGGAATTTTAAGAACATTTTCTGCGATAATATTGGAGATGTATGATCTACTCTTCTTCTTATTTCGTTTTATGGCCTTTTATGATCTACTCTTATTTGGTATCAATGTGGCATGTGCCCAAAGTTTTATAAAAAGGAAGGGTCCACTAAGGACACACATTAGTAGTTTTAGTATGTTTGTTGACGTGGTGCAAGCGAATATTGCAGATACAGTCAAATTTTATCAATTTTCTCACAAGAATCCGTTTATATACTAATAATATGCAATACTAGCTGATGCCCGCGACATCGTCCCCATGGATTGAGGTTTTTTGGTTTCCGCCGGAACTCTCATTTTCCGGAATAAAAAGTAGCCTATGTGTTATTCCAGACTATAATCTCTCTTCATCTCTTTGCCAAATTTCATCCAGATCCGTTCAGTCGTTCTGAACGGATCCATCTATGGGTAAGGCGGGCTCCGCCCATTCAAACACCCATCACTTTGTAATCAATAGTTATGTTATATGGTGCATACATCGGGAAACTTCATAGTTCACAGGTTACATAAAGAGTTGCCTTAATTATATAAACAGTTACAGTTAAAACTAGTCACAAAACAAAACCGTTGGGTAACTTTTTTCATCCAAGCGAACAAGAAGTATCGGCCAGAGACAAGTAACCTATAGGAATTTGTCATTTGTGGGGACATAGACTATGTCTGCCAAACAATGAATAATAAAGGCAGACACAGACTATGTCTCCACACATCCATACATCCATCCAAACTTTCGCATTTTAAATATTAGCATAGATTAGTATAGATAAATTGTTTTTAAGTTTTCATAATTCCAGCTCTCTCAAGCCGTATGATCGAACGGGTTCTATCCGGTTGTGTGACGAGGGGCAACCAGAACCGACTGACGCCGGACGGCGAGCCTCGTATGTCCTACACTGAGTTCGTGTGGTTCCTGCTGGCCGAAGAGGACAAGACTCATCCCACTGCCATTGAATACTGGTTCAGGTAAACTAATATGCTGTATCAATTTTGCCAAAAAAGGAGAAACCTCCAAGAAAGAAGGAGAAAGGAGAAGGAGAAGTAATTTACGATATTTGTGATATGGTGATACTAAAAAAACCCCCAGGCTGAGTTTGTTGTGGTCTCTTTTCAGATCAGGGCGCGTTTGGAACCCTCGTAGCTTTAGTTTTAAGATACCGTAACTGATTATCACCATCATGTTTTATAAGTAATTGGACGTCAATAAGTGTACAGTGTACCTAATTTGAATAAATATACTTTGAGTTTGAGTACTCCAAGTTTAATTCCCGCTTGGCTGGTCTAATTTTTTCGAATTCTCAAAAGTAGCTGCAAGCTACTGCTTGAAATTATAATTTTTTTCTATCAATAAATTTACTATATTTAATGTTATTGTTAAATTTGGAAGAGCCTAGGCCTTCTGGCACACAAAAAAGTGTGTGTGTTATACTCAAGAAGTGTGTTATACGCAAGAAGTTATACTTTTTGATAGCAAATAAGAAATATCTTGAAAATAGTTATCAGTTCTCACCCAACAATCCCAACATACAGTATATATTTTACATACAGTAGGTATATATTTTTATTTTTTTGGTAGGCCTTTTTCTGCAAGACTTATAAGTTGACCAACTGACTTCAGGGTGTCGAAGGTGGGTTTTAGATAATTTATCCCTAACGCGCCAAAAGAAGTATAACTTCAAAAAACACAATATATTGCTGCAAGCTCCCTCAGAAAAATGTTGAACTTGTATTTCCAGGTGTATGGACGTGGACGGAGACGGATACATCTCCATGTACGAGTTGGAATACTTTTACGAGGAGCAAATGCAGAGGATGGAGGCGATAGGTATTGAGACGCTGCCGTTCACCGATTGTTTATGTCAGGTACGCAGACAAAGTCGCATCTAATACCAGGTTCTCTAAAATTAATAAGTAGGTAGGATGTGATATTTACGGATGTCATCCTAGAGTCAGAAGCTAATTAACAAATTTCTGATATATTGACATTATATTAAGTATTTAAGCAAATAAGTATTACTCTGCGGTAGGCAGGTACAAAAGTCCAAAAATATCTCAATCCCAATATTTCAGAAAAGAACATTTTCAAAACAGTGTCAAAGTTTAATATTTCTCGAAAAAAAAAGTCTCATAATATATTAACAAGTCAATCAATATCAAGTCTTTACACCTTTTTATACAGAATCTACAGGATATATATTTCGGATTGTGCTCAAGAACTATTCGATCTGGTTCCTCCGTCACCTTTTTATCGTCTAACCGCAAGGCATCGACAAAGTCTGCACCCTTACGCAGTCGAAATTGCGCAGGCTCGAACGAAGCGATTTGCTTCCTCGTTCCTAATTTGAACCTATCCTAGGATATGGCTAGGATACCGCTAGGTAATGCCCTTCCGGCTTCAGGTTTCCCCTCGTCTTATAATATAGGTACCTTCAAATCAAGAGTGAATAAGCATCTTCTAAGCATCACCACTTAGCACGCTCACACCACTAGCAAGTCTAATTGCAGCCAAGCGCTAGCCTATAGGTACAAGGTGTAAGGTAAATGGTATAACATACCGGAGGCTACCTATACAATTTTGGATAACCTTATAAACACTGGCGGAGTTAGAAACTCAAACTTATTTATTAAAAACTTAATTACTTATTATTAATTATTTAAAAAAACAATTAACTATAATTATTTGTATCACGTGAAATTTCAGATGTTAGACATGGTCCACCCGGCGGAAGACGGCAAGATCACACTCGGCGACCTGAAGAAGTGCAAGCTAACGCCCATCTTCTTTGACACGTTCTTCAATCTGGAGAAATACCTCGACCACGAGCAGCGTGATCCGTTTGCCACGCAGCGAGATTCTGATTGCGAGGTCAGTTCATACTTCATATCTACTTTTAGAAGGAAACACTTTTTTTATACCTTTTTTCTTCCTTTATTCCTCCGAAAACTTCTAGGTCGGTACTGTGAATGGCATTTTTTATTATTATTATCACACTTTATTTTGTACACCACAACACAAATACACAGAAAACACTAAGAAAGAAGTAGAATACAAAAAGGCGGCCTTATCGCTTAGTAGCGACTAACTTTATCCACACGGACGAAGTCACGGGCATCATCTAGTTTTCTATAATTTCATACTTGCGCTCTTACTGCAACTCTAATTCTCCCCATTATTGAAATCATCAGCCTGGAAATAAAACCAAAATTACTTTGGTTAAAACAAATTATCATTTTCATTCCAGATGTCTGAATGGGATAGATTTGCCGCTGAAGAATACGAACTTTTAGTTGCCGAAGAAGGTGGCAGTGATGCGCAGGACCAAATGTAAGTATTTATTTATTTTATATCACTATAACATACGAGTAAGTTACAAGTATTTACACAATACAATCCAATCCAATAATACTTTTCTTTACAAAAACAGGCAGTTATTCGTTATAAAAGAATCGGAGAGAAAGAAGTATGTAAATCGCTTCTATGACTTGTTCAGGAGTAATGGGTTTCCAGGATTTAAATCGACCAAATAGTGTATCGTGATGTGGTAATGTAAGTGTCATTTATGGCACTAGATGATTAGATATCAAGCATTTGATGCATTGTGATGCACTAGAACATATTGCTAGTGCACGATATCTTAAACCACGAAGATATTAACAGACACACGCAAACTTTTCCAATATGTTCTGAATGCACAATTAAATAATATGTACCTACCCCCATCTTATTATTAGAAGAAAACAAAATCCCCAATCCTATAGATTTTATTATTATTTTATTGAATCATAACTTTCTATTTATATTATTACTCGTATTTATATTTCTTTCTTCATTTTAGACTGTATATTTATCTTGGTTTATTTGCGTTCAATAAGTTTATTTGTGGTCATAAACGGGTTAAATTCTCTTTAATCTAAATGCAATAGTTTGATGGGTACCTTTGGCTCAGGGGCAACCAGGGGTGGTCTTTTTGATTAGGGTTTTATTTTTATTTTTGTTAGTAGGTATATAAGGATTTGATTTAAATGTATTGTATAGTTTGTATAAAATTTTGATTTTATATTAACTTTTAAATTAATTATAATAATATTTAGTGAAATAAATAGACAATCTATTGATAATTTAGCTACAAAAAAAATGCGTGTAATGTGTTATGAAAGATTTATTTCTAAACGCTAATTATTCAAGATTCGGGCTATATTTCCAGCTAGATTTTTACTTAGTTGGCTGCAATGTTTGTAGCTCATTTACGAGCCTAAATGTTCTCTGTCCATATTTACTTTTTCTTTTTTTTTAATTAGAATTAAGAAAATCTTTAGCCACCATTTCATTTAGCTATCACTTTTTATTGCCTATATTATATTATGTTCACAATTTATTTCGATTTCTTTCATCAGGGAGGAAGACAGAACTGGCTTTGATAGGGTAAGATTGTGTTCATGAATTGCCGTGTATAATATTGTATTGTGTACGTTTGCTGCATTGACTTCGCACATAATAATATCGAATTGAACTCTGTATTTGCTCGAGTTCATCGTCATCAGAACGAAAATCATACAGAACTTATCTAACTTGAAAATTAGGTACTTCTATATACAGGTCCTAGTTCTCATTATATTCCCAGAAGGTTGGTTTTTAAAATAAAATGTACTGTGTTCTGATTCCGATGTCTAAGACCAGCTTGTATGAAGCAGTAACTATGAGACGCTTCATAAAATATTGTATTTAATTCTTCATAATATCGCTTACGAATATCTTCATTTGTACCAAATTGTTCTGAACTTACCTACGCCTAATAATATAGCAGCAAATATTTCAAACAACATAAAAATTCGCGACTACGAGTTTGCTTGGAAAGTCTGCCTTACTGATGAAACACTATATCACCCATGTAAATATAATCCTACCCTAATATATTATTATTTACCTTGCTTAAATGTTTGTAAATAATATTCGGCTCATTGGCATTTTATCAGGCATGAAGCGACTAACATTTATATCAATCGTGGAGATCTGTTGCATTCAGTACATATATAAATTATTGCTAGACACATAACTGGGTTGTGTTGTGATCTGGGAAGACGCTAGACTGCTGTGGCTGTGTAATATGACTATCGTGGACCGCTCCGGAGATCGCTTTATCGCAACAGAGGCCCAATTGTCTAAAAAAATCCTAATCATTTGATAGCTTAAAACGTATTACTCGAACTGCTGCTAAAAATGACAGCTACAGTGTAACGATCGCAATCACCTCTGATTGGTTAACACTCTTCCACTATTGGACAAAATCCATTGACGCAGCAACAATATCATAAATTCAGCCAATCACAACAATTGATACTGTAACAATGATTGATGCAGAAGTTACGCGGTCGTCCTGCTGTTTATGGAGTTCATACATGCTTTTTGACGTGCAGCCATCTGTCAACTCCATAAACAAGCAGGGCGACCGCGTATCTTTTGCATCAATCATTGATACATCGCAATCACCTCTGATTGGCTGAATTTATGGTATTCTTGCTGCGTCAATGGATTTCGTCCAATAGTGGAAGAGTGTTAACCAATCAGAGGTGATTGCGATGTATCAACGATTGATGCAAAAGATACGCGGTCGCCCTGCAGGTCGAATTATCCGTTTGACAAACGATTACGATTACGATTTTCTTACACAATCGGGAGATAGATTGAGCTGGATTTCATCACACCACAATAAAGTCATGTGTCTGCAAGTATAAATGTACCTACCTTTTATGGCTAATTTAAGTGATCCTACCAACGTCCCTGGTGAACAATTTGGAACTTATGGCATTTTTATTATTCCACTACAAGTTAGCCCTTGACTGCGATCACGCCTAAAGGCAAGTGAAGATGCAGTCTAAGATGGTAGCGGACTAACCTATTAGGGGTATGGCAGTTATACTAAACCAATACCCCTAGTCGGTTTCCACACGTAGGTACCGGATCGCTTAATCGCTTGGCGGTACGACTTTGCCGGTATATAAGCTGATGCCACCTCTGAGTACAAATAAATCAATGCGCTAACTGTATAGAGCGAGTTTCATGATCCAAGAAGTTACACTTGAAGTTCCATACATAAAATGTTACCAGCCCTTGTATTACAAAATTATGATACGATAATTGCATTCACTTTTGGACTAAGGTACAGTCACGTATGTAAACGTTAGCCATGATCGCAATCGAATCATTATGTCATACAGGGGCAAGTGATAGATTTACTAAAAGTCCGAATTGGTAATTTCAGCTCATACGATGAAACAGACGAAGACTGTCTATCGCCTAACCTAGACGATGTTACGAACACTGAGGCTATCGAAGACTCCAGTGTGGAGGAGTCAACTCTGAGCAACTCTGAAGGGTTGTCAACCGTGATCGCAGCGCGCGCCAGAGACCCCGCGGGGGTGGCTATTGGACCACGAACTTCCCAAACAAACCCGACCGGTTTCGTCAACCTCAGCTCCATATACTCTATAGGGACCAGCGAACGCTGGGCCGGCCAAAAGAATGCTGCGATAGAAAAGAAAGGGGAAAAACCAATACCACCTGAGAAGCCAGTCAGCTTGATGATGATGAACGGCAAAATTGACAATAGATACGGCTTCGGCAACAACAGTTTCCTGTACTCACAACTTCTAAACCCCGGCGCCGCTCGAACAAAAGACCCACCCTCGTACACGGCCGCTACTAGTGGAGTATTTGATAAGAACGGGGAAGCCAAAAAGGCCACATCTCCAGTTAAATCGCCTGTCACAAGTCCTGTGAATGGAGTTACCAAAATCTCGGACAACTATGAAAAGGCTGTGGCGGAAAGACTCAGCCCTCAGAGGGAGGTATCGAGGCTGAATAGAAGTAGTTTATTCAGTAAGGTGAACACTGGTGTGGTGTCTGGTAAAGTTAAGAAGAATGGCCGTCCGGACGACGACGATGAGGATTACGCGCGCGACAGTGACGAGTGCTCCATTTAGACTTGGCTGAAATGCGGCTGTGCCCTTTGCTATAGACTTTGACACTCGGACGCCTCTCCAGAACGTGCGAATTATTCTTCACGAAATGTGCCCTAAAATCTCACAAGTGTAGACCAAGGCCAAGTGGCTATTTGACTAATAGTCAAATAAATTATTTTTTTGTGATTATTAAATAACTAAATAGAGGATCTCCCAAAAGTCGTAATGTCCACGTCCCCTGTTCGTTTTATGTTGAATAATCAATATCCATTTTAAACTATCGTTTGAAGTAAAAAAGTGCGTCGAACTTTGATGACGTCACAAGTCACAACTATGTATTTCATACAATTTTCCATACTGATGCGCCTTTCTGAGTTTGATAAATAGTTACTGATTTGATTGAGTTGTCATCATCCCTATTTTCTGAATAGTCACACGGATATTTTCTGGTCGGTTCGCGCATCTTGGAGAGGCGTTTGGTTTCAATTGAGAAGTAGGAACTCCAAAGATCGTCGTAGTGTGAAATGACTTTTCTAGTGAATATGATTTTTTAACATCATTGGAACAAGTGCTGTTGTGTTTTGCCAGAGAAATATTTTTCAGCGTATCCTAGATTCGATACGTGCCTTGTGAATGTAGAAATGTAGCGTGGACATTCGTAGATGTAGGTATATCCAGTAATTATTGTAGTGGTAAAGTGGCGTTAATTCTCGGAAACTTATTGAGAGCGTGAACGGTGTGTTTTAACATCGCTTTTAGTTATTTTCAGCATTTTACTAGTATTATGGTCATTTTAACTGTGTTAACTCTTGTATTGCCTGCCTACCATTGGCAGCAGTATTTGAGCATATCAGAATAACACAGGTTTCTGTGGTATTTTGTGTTTTTTACATTGACCATTGCATACAATGCGATTCCAGCCCTCCTAGACAAGCTATAAATTCTCTTTCTATAATAATCTTTAACGCTTTGGCGAAAGCGATTGAAAACGTTAACTACTTCACTATTCTATGCGCTTTACTTAATACTAAATAAAAATAAGTAAAATAAATAAAAGTAATAAGTTAAATAAGTGACTATTCACTTTTTTTTTCTATCCGCGGTATAGGTAGGATAAAGTTAAGGTGCCTAAAGCGTTAACGATTATAGAAAAAGAATCCTAACGTATGTAACTTGGCTAGGGTGCTGATTTTACATTTAACTAATGGTGAAAATTACGGCTTTATTTTTAAATGCCCGATAGGTATTTTTTTTAAATTGTTTTTTTGTAAGTTGCTTCAGGGCTCAGATCATAGAAAAACCTCAAACCAAGGACTAAAATAATAATATGTTACCGCATCCTATGTTTAAGTGAGTAGAGATGGGCGTTATTTGAACTGTAGTTATAAACGGTAACGTTACTTTAAACGTATAATTATAAACAGTAACGTTATTTTAATCAAGTTACGTTCAAATTGAAAATTATCTCATAATAAAAGTTTAAGATTCGTTTTATTTTAAATTACTTAAATAAAAATAACGTGCAATACAAATTTTATTTAATTACTTATACAACTAAATCAATGATTAAATAGTAGCGTGAATGCTAAAAAAACATTATGGTTAGCTACTATTTTTTTAGGGTTAACCACTTACACATTATTACATAATATTGTCAAGAAAGAATAGCTATTAACTACTACTTAAATTATATAAGTTTTATATACATACAGTCGCAGTATCTATTGAAGAAAGTTATACTATAGGAGTATAGGCCGAGTCATATTCATTAAAATATTAAATTACAGCTTTCTTAGATGATAACTTCATTAATCATCGTTTATGACAGTGCTTGTAGTTAAATTCGTAAGTATAATTATAGGCCTTGATATTATCCGTCACTGCATAATTATTCATATCATCGCTCCATCCATGACAAATAAATATTTTGGATATAGAAAGACGCAAAGAAAAAAAAATAGATTTAAATTATTGATCACCGCGCTTTTATAACTCAAAGTAAACTTTTATAGGAAACACGCACAGATGTTTAGTTTAGATGAAATATTTTTGTAAAGCGTCATGAAAGGTAAGTTAGGTTTTTTAATAAAAAAAAAGTGTCAAATTATTATATCGATAACCTTAAATCGATAAACACTTTTCAGTATCGCATTTAGCGTCAAATAATAATTACTTTAATAAATAAATTAATGACTAGGCTAGGACATAAAAAAGTATTACACGTATTCTTATATTGTATGAATAGTGCAACATGTAGTTTTGTACTCATTGAAGTAACATTTAGAATAAAATGTACTTAGCTTTTTCAAGATCAGCTCCAAATTACGTCTAGGTACACCTTTTCACACAATTTTCGAATCTCAATTATTTCATGTCTTAGAAACTAAATACATAAAAGAAAATATATCTAAGAAACTGAAGATTTAGAACTTGTTTTTAAACTTTTTTGCACTATTTCTTTATTTTATTATTATATTACTTTCATTTCCCTTTAGTGTAATTTTAACACTGCATGAAATATAGTTACTGAGGCGCGCCATTCTCAAAGGTTTTATTCCGTTGTTGATACCTCTCGGTCTCGGGTAATCGCTGGAATACCTTTAGTGTCATTTTGATCACTGCATAAAAGTATTGTTTCTCAGGCGCGTCTTGCTGAAAGGTTTATATTTCCGTTGTTGATACCTCTCGGGTAACCCCTGGAAATCTTTACATAAAAAATTGTATTCTCTGTCCCTCTACCATCCTACCTAGTTTATAAATCGGTTTTTTTAAAGTACCTAGTTGATTAGAAAATAAAACCAAGGCAGCTGTAAATAAGCTTTTAGCAATTGCTAGGTAGATTTATCGTTTTTCTCTAGTCTACAGGGTGCTGTATTAAAGCTATTTGACGTTCTACCTTCTTTTCTCTTATGTTTTTGTATAAATTAATGTACCTACTACAGCCAAAGAAAGGGTTGTTGCAAATTACCTGTCGTTATATTATTATTGTGCGAGAAATATTCACATATTTTGATTGATAGGTATTTCTAGATCTAACTAAAATATACTAAAAAATATTATTGTTTTTATTTTATAAATAAATTCTATAATTAAATTATTTTTTGTGATTGTGTGTTGTAATTTTACTAAGTGAAACTACATAAAAGAAAAGACGATGTGAAAACTTTTGTGCCTCATTTGACTTACAGACATATTTTTAAAAATTTCGCTTAACTTTTATTACCTTTACCCAATTTATGTAACGTTACTAATAAACTAGTCATTTCAATATTTTCTTCATAAAAACCCAAAATGATCAATGTACTAACATTTACCAACAATTTTAACCAAAATAATTGTTCAAGTGTTAACAAATTTTATTATTATGTTGTAACCTTTGTCGGTTGTTTTGTATATTAAAGGACAGGGTCAGTAGGTATCCACTGTGGTCTCTGACCTCGATTTTAAGATCTATCAACTACTTACATAAGTAGGTAATGTAGATTATTTAGTTCGTAAGTCTTAGTTAAGTTACCTATCGTCTATTATCATTGATAATAATATAATATGTTTAAGCACATAACGCATTTTGGTCAATAATTACCAAATCAAAACGATAAAACTTTGGTTTAAGGTGGAAGACAAGGGTCTGCCCGCGAAATTCAAATTTAATTTGGATTTTCGCAATTTGGGCAAAAAAAAGGCATTCAAATTGCGCCCCTAGGAATATCATCTTCACAGGTTCATATAAAAATCTTTACTTGAAAGTGTCCAGTTTAAGAAATTAGTCAAAATAATGAGTTTGACGTGAGTTACTCACAAATTAGTCATTATTTTGACTAATTTCTTAGGCACTTTCAAGTAAAGATTTATATATAAACCTGTGAAGATGATATTCCTAGGGGCGCAATTTGAATGCCTTATTCCTACTTTGTCGTATTAGTTTACAAATTGCGAAAATCCAAATTAAATTTGAATTTCGCGGGCCTGATTTTGAAGCCTATACTTTGTCGTATTAGTTTACAAATTGTGAAAAACCAAATTAAATTTGAATTTCGTGGGCAGACCCTTGTCTTCCACCTTAAGACGGAAATGGTAAAACCTTATTTAGGTGCCTTCCTACGCGCCGAATTCTGATTATACCTACCTAATTGAAATGCCTGCTAGTCTATTCGAATTCGAGTGGGCTCTTATTGGTATTTTATTTACATATTTATTTTTTATTTAAAGCTGTGCAGTCAAACCACAAATAAGACTAAATACTCTAAAGTAAACACATGTGCATTTGGCACATTACTTTAGATAAAACTGTTTTTTTTTATCCACTACAAGCTAGCAAGCAGCAAGCCCTTGACTGCAATCTCACCAATTATTATCCCATATAAAAACTGTCAAAACGACAATTCAGCTTGTTACTCTATTTTTGTTTTGAGAAAAGACCGTTCTTAGTTGTTTCTTAAAATTATTTAGTAACAATAAATCTAAATCTAAATACCTAGTGCCATCAAGAATCAGTTTAATGTGGAACTGGAAGTGACTGATTTTTACTCAACTTAATAGATCAATACCTTGCTTATGTAGGTACCTATATTCATAGATTTAGCATTGGTCTATGCTAAATCTATGGGTATATTATAGAGAAATTTACTGATTTGCAAGTTGTCTGTGCGTGTGGCGGAGGCACTAACTCCAATCTACCTATCTATTAATAATCAATGAGAGTTCCGAATTATCAACAAGCGAACATTCTGAAAGTTCCGTATTTTTGCACACGCACAGATAAGTGTGTCAAGGCGTGAACCTATTTTTATTAGTGTTCAATTGGCTTATTAATTATGTTAGAGTTAATATGTAATGATAAATTGCATTTCAATTATTTTTCATCAATTAATTATATTGCAAAAATGTCAATAGATCATACGTTTACATAACATCTCAGAAATCATCCCTGTTACATTTAACAATAAATCTAAATCTAAATACCTAGTGCCATCAAGAATCAGTTTAATGTGGAACTGGAAGTGACTGATTTTTACTCAACTTAATAGATCAATACCTTGCTTATGTAGGTACCTATATTCATAGATTTAGCATTGGTCTATGCTAAATCTATGGGTATATTATAGAGAAATTTACTGATTTGCAAGTTGTCTGTGCGTGTGGCGGAGGCACTAACTCCAATCTACCTATCTATTAATAATCAATGAGAGTTCCGAATTATCAACAAGCGAACATTCTGAAAGTTCCGTATTTTTGCACACGCACAGATAAGTGTGTCAAGGCGTGAACCTATTTTTATTAGTGTTCAATTGGCTTATTAATTATGTTAGAGTTAATATGTAATGATAAATTGCATTTCAATTATTTTTCATCAATTAATTATATTGCAAAAATGTCAATAGATCATACGTTTACATAACATCTCAGAAATCATCCCTGTTACATTTTATATCTTTATCGTTGAATATTATTTAAATTTACATTATGATAGTACTTTAATTAATTAATATCATATAAGTATTACATTGAATATGTAAAAACAATCTTTATTGGTACCTACGTAATAATTCAAACATTAGGTACCTATGTAGGATCTAAATAAGATTCACAGTGTAACATTCTTGTTTTAACAAAGGTGTACCTAAATTATGTCATGCTCGATTGTGATCATGAAAGTATACTAAGATGTATTCATTTGGTTTAAATGATAGGTATAGGTACCTAATATATTTTTAAGTATTAAAAAAAATTGTGTGCGTTTGGATAATAGGTACTAGAGACACGGTATCAATGAAAAATATGAAAATTTGGTGTTGGTAGGTATTTTCAGTTTACACAGACATAATAATATATTTCCGACACCTGGGTATTTTTCTTCAGTCCAAAAAATATTTTAAAAATATAACAACCTAGTTGTTATATTTTTAAAATATTTACCTACACTACATCCTTGTAGGTACGTAAACCACACCAAGAGGTAAATTATGTTGCAAAATACAACAATAAAATCATTTTTTTACAAATGTTAGTAAAGACGTAGTTTGATGTGTTAACACAATTATTATGAAGGATTGACCGATAGTTAAGTATTCTAATAAAGTACATTATGGTATTTAATTTTATCTTTTATTTACCTACCTTCTCGCCATCTATTCCAATCAATTTCATCCATCCTTAATTTATCGAAGAGTGTTAGAAAGCTCGAAATACAGCATCACCAGCCTCATGCTACAATAATCTTATTAGTTACATAAACAAAACTTATCTTACACTCAGCCGAAATAGTCAAAGGAAATAACAAAAGCTCCGTACTGTGAACGCGATCTCATAGCAGTCATAGCATTTAAGGGCGTATTTGCATCCAAATCCCTTAAAGTATTGGAGTTATCAGTACATTTTGTGACTAAGTCAAGCAAAATAAGATGGAACTAAAAATTACTATACATAGATTGATCCCATACCTCCAATTGTTGGTAATAACCATAGACATAGGATTTTTTCGCTACGCTCAATAGACTGACAAAGCGTGGGAGCGAGAGGTATTTAGTTAATAAACACTGCCGCGAGCGAAAAAGAGATAGCGAAACAAAAGGCCAGTATGTCATTGTTTACGCGAGTAAGAGGCCATAGTGTACCGGCCTTTTCCAAGTCGAGGTGAATTTTGTGTATTTAATTAATAATCTTACGATTAAAACTTAAAATCTTTGTTCTGCCACCATGGTGTCTTGTTCAGTGAATGAATGTGACGTTACAAGACATAATAACCCACATAAATACACGTTTCACAGGTAATTACTGAATATTTTTCTGAATTATTCATAATCATTATTTCGTCACTTGTTGTTTGAAAATGAGGCAAAATAACTATTGAAAGCTTAAATAATAGGTTTCCCTTAAAACTTTTCATCAAATTACATTGCTAAATAAAGAATTGTTGGATATTTTGTGTAAAACTTAAAAATGTTTCGTTACGATAGGGATTGACAAAGTGATGACGTCATAAGTATCGATAGTCGATAATCGTGTCTGCCGGTAGGTTTGACGTGATTGCTCATAAGCTTAGGTGTGTAGAGTACAATATTAAACACTACTTTCCTGTAAAAGAAAAGAACGAAATAAATATTTTCCTTCACTTTTGTTTTATTTGGCGTGTCTTAGATTTCATATGTACATGAAATATATATACAGGGTATACTGTACATACTGGTAATTCAGTACATTATGTATTTAAGTGCTTATCGGGGAGGTCATTAGCTATGACTTGAGCGCCATATATGGTTATTATTTATTTTTATTAACTTGTCACTTATACATTATATCAGAGTATTGTTGTAATTAATCAAATTAAAACTACTTGCACCCTTTAAAAAAATAGTAAAAAAGTAATACGCAACAATCAACTTCTGTTTGATAGTTTAAAGTATCATGTATTAGATCAAAACCCATTATGCGATCATAGATATCTGCTCATGAAAAGCATTATTGAAATTTATTTTCTTCTCCGATTGAAGCATGAAAACAAATTATTGAAATTTAATCGGCAAACTTTAAGAACCCACTTAAATAAGACTATATTATTTAGAGGGCAATAAATATTGAGTTAGCACGAAAGTAATGAGATCCCCAAAAAAACTCTACAAAGAACAGTGGGCAAAATTGTATGGACCCCGTCCCCAGTGGTGTAGCATCATGGGCTATGCGTAAAAAAAATAGATATTAGTCTGAATAATAAATAATTGAATGAATTAATGAGAAAACTAATGTATGAATGGACATTCTTTTTTTCTTAATTATTTGTATGTATTAAAAGGATTATTAAAAGAGTTAAGTGTGAAGACTGTGTAGGTACATAGTTTATTATCGGACCCAACAGCTCTATGTAATAATTCGTTAATTATTAAGAGAGACTATTCGAAAACACACAATAAGTATTAGATATATCCAGCTAATGATGTTGCATTGTGTTGTAACGCTGAAAAACTTTTTAGAGAAAACATGGTCATCTCATCAATAAATAATTTGTACCTAGCTGTAGCTTTGTTGCTATTTGTGTATTTAATTTTTTTAAATTAAAAGATAGTTATATTTTACTTCGTTAAACTAACTCATTAGAGTCCTATGATTTCACCAGTAAGACTATCGATAATACTATGCTAGAGTCAAGACAACACTATTTCACGCACACATTTACATTTCATTTTTTGTAACACCGTAATCTGTCACTGTTGGTCTTGTACATTCTAAGTCTATGGTAATAACATTGTTAAAAATCTTTATTTTTAATACTATAAAAAATATTTTCCCTCACCTCTTCACTCAAAATTGACGATTTAGGGGCGACTTTAGGTACATTTTTTAAAATAAATACGCCAATTTTTTGTCATTAATAAATACCATCTGTTAGTAGATATGTTCACCTCAAAATTTTGGTAATAAAAATATTTAAAATAGTACAAATAGTACATAAAATAAAATAAAAATCGCGTGTATTTTTTTCGCACATTTTGCTTACACGCGTAAATCTTAAAGCAGTGAAAATAAGGGTTATTTTGATCCCCTCCGGACCCTGGTTTGATTTCATTTCAAAATTCAAATATCAATTAGTCAGCGTTTGACCGCCGTCGAGAGTGGACCCTGTGTCGGTTGCAAGCAGTCGCTGGTATCGAAAAGATCGCTGTACAAACACAAAATACCTACATACCTACCTAGTTGAGCGAACCAAATTTATATTTTACGTTACCTACTGTGCTGATATTTTGAAAAGGTAAGATATGGTACCTACTACCACACGCTACTACCAACATAATACAATTTTATTATTTGCTAAAATTTAGAAATTTA
The DNA here is from genome assembly GCA_923060345.2 of Erebia aethiops. Lineage (NCBI taxonomy): Eukaryota > Metazoa > Arthropoda > Insecta > Lepidoptera > Nymphalidae > Erebia > Erebia aethiops. The sequence goes on along the minus strand of OV281084.1, from coordinate 24,125,131 downwards.
TTGCAGTCTCTATTCCCCGAGCGTGGTAGTGACCTGAAGGTATACTTCGATGACCACCACTGGAACTCGTAGACGCGTAGAGCTAGGTGTATCGAATTTGGGCTCAATTTGTTAGTTATGATGAGATCTTGCCTCAATACTTGGTGGAGTGACCTGAAGGTATACTTCGAAGACTTCTACTGGAACTCCTAGACGCGTAGAGCTAGGTGTATCGAATTTGGGCTCGTTTTGTTAGTTATGATGAGATCTTACCTCAAGACTTGGTGGAGTGACCTGAAGGTATACTTCGACGAACACTACTGGAACTCCTAGACGCGTAGAGCTAATTGTATCGAATTTGGGCTCATTTTGTTAGTTATGATGAGATCTTACCTGAAGATTTGGTGGAGTGACCTGAAGGTATACTTCGAAGACTTCTACTGGAACTCCTAGACGCGTAGAGCTAGGTGTATCGAATTTGGGCTCGTTTTGTTAGTTATGATGAGATCTTACCTCATGACTTGGTGGACTGACCTGAAGGTATACTTCGACGAACACTACTGGAACTCCTAGACGCGTAGAGCTAATTGTATCGAATTTGGGCTCGTTTTGTTAGTTATGATGAGATCTTACCTGAAGATTTGGTGGAGTGACCAGAAGGTATACTTCGAAGACTTCTACTGGAACTCCTAGACGCGTAGAGCTAGGTGTATCGAATTTGGGCTCGTTTTGTTAGTTATGATGAGATCTTACCTGAAGATTTGGTGGAGTGACCTGAAGGTATACTTCGAAGACTTCTACTGGAACTCCTAGACGAGTAGAGCTAGGTGTATCGAATTTGGGCTCGTTTTGTTAGTTATGATGAGATCTTACCTCATGACTTGGTGGACTGACCTGAAGGTATACTTCGACAAACACTACTGGAACTCCTAGACGCGTAGAGCTAATTGTATCGAATTTGGGCTCGTTTTGTTAGTTATGATGAGATCTTACCTGAAGATTTGGTGGAGTGACCAGAAGGTATACTTCGAAGACTTCTACTGGAACTCCTAGACGCGTAGAGCTAGGTGTATCGAATTTGGGCTCGTTTTGTTAGTTATGATGAGATCTTACCTGAAGACTTGGTGGAGTGACCTGAAGGTATACTTCGAAGACTTCTACTGGAACTCCTAGACGCGTAGAGCTAGGTGTATCGAATTTGGGCTCGTTTTGTTAATTATGATGAGATCTTACCTGAAGATTTGGTGGAGTGACCTAAAGGTATACTTTGAAGACTTCTACTGGAACTCCTAGACGCGTAGAGCTAGGTGTATCGAATTTGGGCTCGTTTTGTTAGTTATGATGAGATCTTACCTGAAGATTTGGTGGAGTGACCTAAAGGTATACTTTGAAGACTTCTACTGGAACTCCTAGACGCGTAGAGCTAGGTGTATCGAATTTGGGCTCGTTTTGTTAGTTATGATGAGATCTTACCTGAAGATTTGGTGGAGTGACCTAAAGGTATACTTCGAAGACTTCTACTGGAACTCCTAGACGCGTAGAGCTAGGTGTATCGAATTTGGGCTCGTTTTGTTAGTTATGATGAGATCTTACCTGAATTCTTGGTGGAGTGACCTGAAGGTATACAAATCAAATCAAATCAAATCAAATCTTCTTTATTCAAATAAACTTTTACAAGTACTTTTGAATCGTCAAGTGAATCTACCACTGGTTCGGAATGCCATTCCTACCGAGAAGAACCAGCAAGAAACTCGGTGGTTGCTTTTTTTAAATAATTCATTTACAATTATTATATCAATGTGTACATAAGTAACCGCTGTCCCCAGCATTGCTGGAGCGATCAAATCCATGCTCCTCTATCATTTACATAATCTTCAACAGTATAATAAGCTTTTTTCAGGAGCATACTTTTAAACCAACAAATACTGCAACAAATAACAATACTAACTAGAATAAGACAAACACTAACACAACTAACACTTATTTCATCTAAAAAGTAGTTATATACAATTGTAAATATCATGAGATTAGTAATAAAAAGGCTTATTATTATTATTATTATTACTTTTAATGGATTTCTTCAATTTGTTTATTCAATTCATGTCAAAGACGTGCAGACAGAAAGTAGCCCCATTCCCGCCGGTGGCACCCGTTACTTCGAAGACTTCTACTGGAACTCCTAGACGCGTAGAGCTAGGTGTATCGAATTTGGGCTCGTTTTGTTAGTTATGATGAGATCTTACCTCATGACTTGGTGGAGTGACCTGAAGGTACACTTCGACGAACACTACTGGAACTCCTAGACGCGTAGAGCTAATTGTATCGAATTTGGGCTCGTTTTGTTAGTTATGATGAGATCTTACCTGAAGATTTGGTGGAGTGACCTGAAGGTATACTTCGAAGACTTCTACTGGAACTCCTAGACGCGTAGAGCTAGGTGTATCGAATTTGGGCTCGTTTTGTTAGTTATGATGAGATCTTACCTGAAGACTTGGTGGAGTGACCTGAAGGTATACTTCGACGAACACTACTGGAACTCCTAGACGCGTAGAGCTAGCTGTATCGAATTTGGGCTCGTTTTGTTAGTTATGATGAGATCTTACCTGAAGATTTGGTGGAGTGACCTGAAGGTATACTTCGAAGACTTCTACTGGAACTCCTAGACGCGTAGAGCTAGGTGTATCGAATTTGGGCTCGTTTTGTTAGTTATGATGAGATCTTACCTGAAGACTTGGTGGAGTGACCTGAAGGTATACTTCGACGAACACTACTGGAACTCCTAGACGCGTAGAGCTAGCTGTATCGAATTTGGGCTCGTTTTGTTAGTTATGATGAGATCTTACCTCATGACTTGATGGAGTGACCTGAAGGTATACTTCGAAGACTTCTACTGGAACTCCTAGACGCTAAGATCTCATCATAACTAACAAAACGAGCCCAAATTCGATACAGCTAGCTCTACGCGTCTAGGAGTTCCAGTAGTGGTCGTCGAAGTATACCTTCAGGTCACTCGACCAAGTCTTCAGGTAAGATCTCATCATAACTAACAAAATGAGCCCAAATTCGATACACCTAGCTCTACGCGTCTAGGAGTTCCAGTAGAAGTCTTCGAAGTATACCTTCAGGTCACTCCACCAAATCTTCAGGTAAGATCTCATCATAACTAACAAAACGAGCCCAAATTCGATACAATTAGCTCTACGCGTCTAGGAGTTCCAGTAGTGGTCGTCGAAGTATACCTTCAGGTCACTCCACCAAGTCTTCAGGTAAGATCTCATCATAACTAAGAAAATGAGCCCAAATTCGATACACCTAGCTCTACGCGTCTAGGAGTTCCAGTAGAAGTCTTCGAAGTATACCATCAGGTCACTCCACCAAATCTTCAGGTAAGATCTCATCATAACTAACAAAACAAGCCCAAATTCGATACAGCTCTACGCGTCTAGGAGTTCCAGTAGTGGTCGTCGAAGTATACCTTCAGGTCACTCCACCAAGTCTTCAGGTAAGATCTCATCATAACTAACAAAATGAGCCCAAATTCGATACACCTAGCTCTACGCGTCTAGGAGTTCCAGTAGAAGTCTTCGAAGTATACCTTCAGGTCACTCCACCAAATCTTCAGGTAAAATCTCATCATAACTAACAAAACGAGCCCAAATTCGATACAATTAGCTCTACGCGTCTAGGAGTTCCAGTAGTGGTCGTCGAAGTATACCTTCAGGTCACTCCACCAAGTCTTCAGGTAAGATCTCATCATAACTAACAAAATGAGCCCAAATTCGATACACCTAGCTCTACGCGTCTAGGAGTTCCAGTAGAAGTCTTCGAAGTATACCTTCAGGTCACTCCACCAAATCTTCAGGTAAGATCTCATCATAACTAACAAAACGAACCCAAATTCGATACAGCTAGCTCTACGCGTCTAGGAGTTCCAGTAGTGGTCGTCGAAGTATACCTTCAGGTCACTCCACCAAGTCTTCAGGTAAGATCTCATCATAACTAACAAAATGAGCCCAAATTCGATACACCTAGCTCTACGCGTCTAGGAGTTCCAGTAGTGTTCGTCGAAGTATACCTTCAGGTCACTCCACCAAGTCATGAGGTAGGATCTCATCATAACTAACAAAATGAGCCCAAATTCGATACACCTAGCTCTACGCGTCTAGGAGTTCCAGTAGAAGTCTTCGAAGTATACCTTCAGGTCACTCCACCAAATCTTCAGGTAAGATCTCATCATAACTAACAAAACGAACCCAAATTCGATACAGCTAGCTCTACGCGTCTAGGAGTTCCAGTAGTGGTCGTCGAAGTATACCTTCAGGTCACTCCACCAAGTCTTCAGGTAAGATCTCATCATAACTAACAAAATGAGCCCAAATTCGATACACCTAGCTCTACGCGTCTAGGAGTTCCAGTAGAAGTCTTCGAAGTATACCTTCAGGTCACTCCACCAAATCTTCAGGTAAGATCTCATCATAACTAACAAAACGAGCCCAAATTCGATACAATTAGCTCTACGCGTCTAGGAGTTCCAGTAGTGTTCGTCGAAGTATACCTTCAGGTCACTCCACCAAGTCATGAGGTAGGATCTCATCATAACTAACAAAACGAGCCCAAATTCGATACACCTACCTCTATGCGTCTAGGAGTTCCAGTAGAAGTCATCGAAGTATACCTTCAGGTCACTCCACCAAATCTTCAGGTAAGATCTCATCATAACTAACAAAACGAGCCCAAATTCGATACAATTAGCTCTACGCGTCTAGGAGTTCCAGTAGTGTTCGTCGAAGTATACCTTCTGGTCACTCCACCAAATCTTCAGGTAAGATCTCATCATAACTAACAAAACGAGCCCAAATTCGATACAATTAGCTCTACGCGTGTAGGAGTTCCAGTAGTGTTCGTCGAAGTATACCTTCAGGTCACTCCACCAAGTCATGAGGTAAGATCTCATCATAACTAACAAAACGAGCCCAAATTCGATACACCTACCTCTATGCGTCTAGGAGTTCCAGTAGAAGTCATCGAAGTATACCTTCAGGTCACTCCACCAAATCTTCAGATAAGATCTCATCATAACTAACAAAACGAGCCCAAATTCGATACAGCTAACTCTACGCGTCTAGGAGTTCCAGTAGTGGTCTTCGAAGTATACCTTCAGGTCACTCCACCAAGTCTTGAGCTAAGATCTCATTATAACTAACTAAACGAGCCCAAACTCGTCACAGCTAGTAGAAAAAGTAGATAAAACAATAAATAATAATATATCGAAGTATCGATACAGGTCATTGACTTACTAATACCTTACAAGTTACCATGTTGATTCAACGCAGCTTGTCCGTGCATGCGTGTGCGTGAGAATGAAGCATGTGTTAGTGCGATTTCATACCTATCCGTTTTGCAAATACGCCCTTAACATAGGTATAAACATTTCTAGCCGCCCAACAAAGGCCCGTTGATAGGTACCTACTAATAACGCAAGATCGGACAAGGTATAATATAAACATACGGTCGTCACTCGTCATTAATGAGGCCCAGTATTAGGCGCTATGAAAGATTTCTTTAACATTCAGGTATCACCCCCCGAATAGACTGATTTTCATGTTTTACCTTGAATGGGTGGAGGAGTGCATTCTGCCCCATTATTTTCAGCATAGCTTGTTAACCATAGAATTAATTATAAACGGTAAAATTACTCACAGTAAAATTATTATAATCCAAGTTGTTACTGTAAACTTTTACCAAATTCAAATTATAAATAAAGTATAATATTATAGAGGTAAAGTTTGAGTTTGTGACGTTGTGGAATGTGGATCTACTGAACCGATTTTCAAAATTCTGGTACCAATAGAAAGCCACATTATTTGTGAGTCACAAGCTATATACCTATTAACCCCAAAAATTAGAGTTCCCGTGGGAATTCAAAAAACTTATTTAAATAAATAAAATAAATAAATGAATCTTTATTGACCCACACAATAACGGACAAAATTTTAACAAACGGAAGAAATTCGTACGTAATATATGTATATACTACCTAATTTAAACTGTGTGGTCAATAGGCCCGCCTCCTCAGCCTGTGTCACAGCATGATATGCATTTGCCTACCATGCTGCAACGCTGATTTTCAGGGGGGGCCCAAGGCGAATATTAATTATTTCATGCGAAGTCGCGCGCTTCTGCTTGGGTTATAATTGTAAAATGAACAACGGTATGAATAAATAAACCTCGAGTCTTTAGCAACGTCAAAAAGCATCGTTAAAACCAAAGCCTAAAATTTTGGCGCAATGCTAAACCACAGAAATTCCGTGGCGCATGGTTGATTGATGCCGTGAGTCTAACTAACCAAACACATTAAAACCACTGTTAATTTTAATACTGAACTTTAATTCAAACAAAATACTGATAAGTAGGTAGGTACATAATATCAAAAATATGCATTTGCTTTACACTAGTATCTAGCTAGACACAGATACGAGAAATTGCAACTGATGTGCTTTCAGCATTAGTTGCATTAATCATATGGGTTAGAGTCTAGAGATAATAAACTTAAAACTGCATGAAAAACTTAAATTTTGCATTCAATTTTGAAGTCCAATTATTAGTAGATTCTGTCTCTTAACAATATCTTAAGATTAATAAATGCCAAACTTTATCACAAAATAATGTTAGTTATGTGGCGACTCAGACATCAGCCCAAAAGTATATTGGATGAAGCATGTTTCTAAAACTAAAATATTCAGAAAACCATATACCTAAGCCTAATAACTTAAAATAAATGCCCCAGGTGTTCTAAAGAAAAAACTTCACTGCATATCTGCAGTCTTATCACTGGCCATGGAGTTTTTGCATTGAAAGCTGCCAGGATTTAAAAAAACTAATTTTCCCAATAGCAGTGAATTCACATAAATCGAAAAAGAATAATATATTATAAATGAATAATGGTGTTTGGAAGTAACAGCAACTGTGCAGAGTATAAAAACTTAATTTACCAAGTACCCTCATTCACAAAAAAAAACTTCCAGTAAATCCACTACTATGGTAAACAGATTCTTCTCTAACAATAATTATCACAATAATCATCTCAAAAGCTTTATGATCTAATCTTAAAATAGTAATAATTTTGTTCAAGTAAAACAAAAACTAAACTTTTAACTCTTAACAATTTGAAGAATTTCAAAAATCAACCTTATACTAAATATCAATAGATAGCAACATCTACTAAGTACAATTATTTGTACTTAGAAGCTCCCTTTTTGGCCAACTGGTCTGCCATTTCATTACCATGTATGCCTTTATGAGCATCTACATGATTCCACTTGACTTGAATTTGGTCTTTAACTCGGGCCAATTCTTTGAAGTCAGCTTCATTTTTCACTCGCTCCCCTGATTGAAGCCTCCATCCATTTTGTTCCCAACCTGCAAATTTGGAATGTATTAGGTGGTTTTGTACCTACCTATTCCTAAATTCACTCACACACAACCTAAATTAGATTTGTTACTGGGAAGATTACTGTGACTTATTCAAGATGTATTTTGGCAGATTATAAAGAAATTTACGAAATAAGTATGTAACTAGTTATTACTGAGAGCGCTATAAATTCAAAGGAGTACCTAAGTATAATAATAGTGTACACGTTAATTGAGCATTTTACCGTCCATCCATTTCGTGGCAGAGTCGATGAGGAACTTGGAGTCGGTGTTGATAGCCAGCTTCCCCACGCCGTTGTCGATGGCCTGCTGGATGGCGCGCGTGGCGGCCTTGATTTCACCACGGTTGTTGGTCGCGCGGCCCGACACCGGCGCGCTCTCGTTCAGCGCGTGCCCATCACCCCAGTACACTCCCCAACCAGCCTTCGCGCCTTCCCTCCCGTTGGAAGAACAAGCGCCGTCAGTGTAAACTTGGGCGTAACCATCCCTGTCCGTTTCAAAAGAACTTCCTCTAGAGTACGAGTTGCGGGTAGACGATCCAAACGAAGCAGAGGGTACGTAATCGTAGGATGAATAGGAGCCTGAGGAAGACGACGATCCGCCCTGGGATCCGCCGCCACGTTGCGAGACAAAAGCCTGCGCGTCGCTAGCCGAATCGAATTTCTTGAATTGAGCACCGGAGTAACCATCGACTTGATTTTTGCAGTCCGACCACGAGGTATAGATGCCCGCTGACCGGCCCTTTGCTACAGCGTAGTACGGCATTTCGATTTTATTTTTAAAGGAACAAAATAACAAAACGATTCCTAAAACCGCGTTGGCTCGACTTTGCTAAATTGCTCAGTTGCTGATCGCAGTTCGCACGCAAATAGAGAATTATACCGTGCTCACCGATGGCGTCAGTTGAACTTGAATGAAAATTGAAACCGGAAACGCTAATGAAACTTTCTGAAATACGTAGAGCATTTTTTTTTTATTTATCTGGTTTATCGGCTCTGGATTCTAGTACGTAGAGCAGAGCTTCCACGGTTGAGCTTTATGAAAATACGAAAGTCCTAACTGTGAGACAACTGTTTATTTTATGTACGATTCTGCGTAAACACCCACAACTCCACTACGATCCAAAAATTTATAAAAAAACGTAGACCTCACTCGGTGTGTGCAATGGTTTCGACTCAGACAGCAATCTCGGGACGTCATTACTCTTTCATACAGTACAACAGAGTCAATAAATTATTAAATATCTTCCCCCTCACAACATTTTCCTGTAAATCTAAGTGTTTAGTGTTCCAGATGGCTTCAATCACTCTCTTAAGAAGAGAGAAAATCTTTTAATATTAGTTAAATAATAATTGTCATACACATGCACACTCATACACACCCACGCACACACACAGTACAAAACTTTGTATTTGTAATTTGATAGGGATATCTGTGTAGTTGTTTCGGAGGTGGGCGTTGACGGCTGAAACGTAGTTTTTTACTTTTTTTAGTCATCATCGTTTTTAGATATTCTATTGATCAAATTTTGTTAAAGTTTACAGAAAATAAATAAATTTAATTTCAATTTCATTTCCAGAGACAATATGTTCACCAGAACGTAGAGGTTCATTGAATGAAATGAAAGGATATAAGTTCACCAACCATAGACCATATCCACAATCCCCAACGAGCATAGAATAATTAAACCTCTACAATCAATGCCAGCGTGTAACCGAAAGGGATAGGTAATAATAGGTATAACGCTGCAATCCACCAAGCACAATAAGTGCTTTATGAACAAAACAAACTATATATAACCCGTGACACGCAGAAAGGGATAGAAGAAATCATATTTTGTTCTCATTCTATCTTGTGTAACATCTCAACACGGCATCTCTTTCATGGGGAGTGAAAAAGAGATAAGGCTTGATCTATATTACTTTCTCTGTCTACCTTTTACCTATTGTCTTGTCGAGTGATGTCAGGCGAAGACGAGCGACGTCTTCCGACTTCTCTAATACTATTAACAGACGATCGAATTTGGTACGAGCCGGACAGTGGACTTGGTTGGCGTACCAGATCCGCTAGTCACAACAGACGGCCGGATCTCGCACTAACCGCGTGGCGTACACACAGGTCAAAAGTCATGCCTCCAACGTTATCCAAGCGCGCTAAAATTGCGATTGTTGTTGCAGCAACAGTAATGCCGCCAAAAACATCACGAAAAAAAAAGAAAGGAGTGGGCAAAAATATATTTGAAAAATCGTGATGAATTTAGTTATTATTTATTTAGCGATTTGATTAACTTCACATGAAGTTAATCAAATCGCTCGATTGCGAAGACTTCCGTATATACTTGCGACTAGATCACGAAGCCTTTGCGGAACTCTTATGCTACCTCCAGAAGGTTTCGATTGTGACTGCCGTGCGTTTGTCCGGTCCGAGCTTACACACCCGCGGATTTGGTACGTAGCGGACCAAATTCGACGCGCAAACCATCGAACCGAGCGGACACGAAATAATAATAATAATGTTCGGCAGACAACTCTCCAGACGAACGGATATGGTATGGAGCGTACCGAATCCGCTGTCCGGCTCGTACCAAATTCGATCGTCTGTTATTACTATAACGACACCGTCGCAGGACATTTTTGTCCTTGAGCTTTTATCATAGCAGTCTCTATCTCCAGGGGATAAAGACGGCTATGGCTTTTTTCAAGCACAAATACAAAGGATATCATTCATGGAGGTACCTAATAATGTTACCTCCATGATATCATTTCGTATTTTGTCAGTTGTCACTTCACACTTGTGTCACTGTCACTTTAGAGTAATATACAAAATGAATTTAAATTGGAATTTATACTTGATTTATACCTATAACAACTTGTCTCTGCCTATAACGTTGCTTGGACGCCGGACGGTCGGTGTTCACATTGACATAACATGTCTCAGACCACTGTTGTCAGATTGGGGGTTTTTTTCGCAATTTTGGGGGAAAAAATAACTCTTGGGGAAAACTGGGGAAACAGAATCTTTGGGGAAAATTTTGGGGAAAATAATGGGAAACTTTGGGGCTAAAACTATTAAAAATGTTAAAAAATAGAAAGCGCAATAAAACGAACGTACTTTTCGTTCAGCTAATATATCTTGGTTAAAATACAAGAATCCAGAGCCATATAAAAAATCTCTCTGTCTGTGGTTTTCGGACTGTCTGTGTATGGTTTGCCGTCTGTCTAGTCTGTGGTTTTGCGATGTTGTGTTGTGTGTATGGGTAGTGTATGGGTCTGTGGTATGGGTGTCACCGACCAGAAAAAAAAGATGGGTGTTGCGTTGCGTGCGACTTGGGGCGTTTTGTCAGAGAGGCGGTTTTTTTTAATTTAACAAAGCTTGCCACGGCTATTTTGAGTTTGCCATTTTCTAACGCTGCAGTAGAACGGGCGTTTTCGATGATGAACATCGTCAAAAATAAATTGCGAAACAGAATGCATACGAAAACTGTTGATCATATTATGAGAGTGAGAAGTGCCATACAACACCACGGCGGGTGCACAAAATTTGAGCCAAGCTCTAGAATGTTAAGTTTATTTAAGTCTGAAATTGTCTATCAAACAGAAGATGAAGACAAAGTAAATGAAGTATTTGCTATTTTTAATGAAGAATAAAAAATTCAATGCTTAGTTAAGTATTTCATTCAATTTTTTTCCTCAGTAAAATAAAAGCAGTTTTAATTTTATATTTATTTTTATTGGTGACAAAATTGGGGGATTTTTGGTTTAAAACGTATCATATTGGGGAAAAATTAAAATAGATTTGGGGGAAATAATAAAATTTCATCTGGCAACCCTTTGTCTCTGGTCATTCCACAGGGTCATTCACCAAAGAGAATAGTAGAGAATAAAACCACTACGACCACTACGTTTTATCATTCACAGGGACACCAGAGACAAGTAACATATAAGGGACACGGACAAGTATAAAAAAAAAACATTATTGTAACATGTCATTCCCTTGTGAATAAAATTAATTATTTTTAAATTTTGTTAAATGTCATGGAATTTATTTAATCCTCAACGGTTTTTAAAAATAATTAAAGTTGATATACTATTCCAAAGTTTAAAAGTTCCTAATATGTCGTTCTACGCCGTAGCGAAGGGTCGGACACCTGGCATCTTTGGTTCTTGGGCAGACTGCGAATCGCAAGTAAAAGGATTCTCTGGTGCTCGCTACAAAAAGTTCAATACAGTTACTGAGGCACAGGACTTCATTAACACGCATGGGGGGATCAAATCTCAGAAAAAGGAGTCGTCCAATCCTCGGAATGGTGTTAGTTTACCCTCTCGATCTTCTACACACAATGGACCTTCTACTCTTAAAAGGCCGTTTAGCACTTCAAATCAGAACTCTGACGATGGTCCAAGTAAACCAAAGAAAAAATCTACAAAGCCAAGACGAGCATCTAGCGAAAGCGATGATTCTGATGATCTAAATACAATTATAATAAAGCAAATGGACGACATAGAGAAGAGATTGAAAGGTTTCGAGAAAGGCGTGGATAAGATTATTAAAAAAAGCGTGAAGTCGGACCGGAAAACAATTATGATAGAGCCTCAGAGCCTCATTAGGGCAAATAGTAGTTCTAATAATTTTGAAACAGATAACGATGGGTATGTCCAAGTGTATACTGATGGTGCTTGCTCATCTAACGGCAAAAAAGGTGCAAAAGCTGGTCTAGGGGTTTACTGGGGCGAAGGGCACCCGTTAAACATCAGTGAACCAGTCTCGGGCCGTGCTACAAATAATTGTGGAGAGATTCAAGCTGCCACACGAGCCATTCAGCAGGCAATAGAGCATGGAGTGGAAAAACTAGCTATCAATACTGACTCAAAGTTTCTCATCAATTCAGTGACTAAATGGATTCATGGTAAATGCTGTATAATAGAAACGTACTAATTATAACATGCTAATACTATACTTTTCTGGTAATAGACTAGATCGATCCCCGGTCACACACCTCGAATTTTTCGGAGTTATTGCATATTTCTTAAAGAAATTAAATACCACTTGCTTCAACAGGTGAAGGAAAACATTTTGAGCAAACCAGCATGCCTGAGTGTTCTCATAATGTTCTCAAAGGTGTGTGAAGTGGGCCAATCGGCACTTGGCTAGGGTGGTGGACTATTGTTTTTTTTAAATTCATGAAAACTCACATATACACTGTTTTTTTAAAAGGAAATGTAGTACAAGTATAAACTTAAGTGGTAGGTAGCTAAATAAGAAAGAAAAAATGACAAAAATACTGGTCTAGTTAAAATTCCTGGCCCCCAAACTAGGATTCCCTGTGCTATGGGAAGCCAGTCTTTCGCCTGAAACATAATAACAATAAATAATAATAAATAATTGTTTAGTAAAAATCTAATACAAGAATTAACAAAAAAATTATACATAATAATAAATTTAAAAATTACTTTCTTTCGAGTTGGTGGGTGGGTAATATGGCCAAACCCTTCTCATTTGGAGAGGAGACTCATACTCAGCAGTAACCGGCAATGGGTTGTAATTATCATGATGACGACTATACTTCTCCCATAAAAATGTAGTAACTTTCTAGCTGACTTGCTCAGTCTTTAGAATTGTAAATTAATATTCTGACAGACCAAGCAATAAGGCCGCCATTTGTATTTTGTACCATAGCTTAGTTTTATTGTAATTGTTTATAAGTACGTGTTTCTTGGTGTACAATAAAGAATTTTTCATTCATTCATGCTATGATGGCTTTACTTATATATTATAGGTTTGTACTTAATTAAATTTTTGTTCTGTAACAGGTTGGAAACGAAAAGGATGGAAACTTCAGTCAGGTGAGCCTGTGAAAAATGAGAAAGACTTCAAAGACTTGGACAGTATTCAAGATAAAATTCATATCAAATGGAATTTTGTAGAAGCTCACAAAGGCATACATGGCAATGAAAGGGCTGACCAGTTGGCCAAAGCCGGAGCTGCTATGTACAGTAATTAATTATTAATTTTTGTACAGTTGTTGTTATGATTAGTTAGTAATAATTAATATAAGTAAGAAGTACATATATTTATGATGTCTAGATGGTCAACAATATCACTATACTCTCAAACTTACACTACTTCTACATTGTTATTTTTTTGATGTATTATGTGTTTCTTTTCATAATAAACCTCTAATATACCTTCTGTTGTTTGTACTTAAATATTTATTTTTGACTTGTAATGTGATAACGACTGAATAATATTGTTGACTATCAAGATTATATGAGAAATGATTAGTGAGACTATTTTGGCTTTGACCATCGATTAAAATGGAAACCCAAAAAAACAATGCATTTATGTTTGAATAATTTTGCCAGCTAATATGTTGAATGTTGCCTACTTTTTATTTTATAGTCCCTTTTTATGTTTCTTGTATGATTTATGCTGCAGGTCAGTATTTTGTGTCCATAATGAATATAATCACGATAATAATAAGATTATAATCAATGTGATCTAATAACAGCTCCTAATAATTTATTTATTGTAATAGCCAAAGTGATTTCTCAATCAAAAATCAAAAGATTTTTGATTGTACAAAAATCATTACAATACACAAAAATCTTCTAAAGGGCCTTTATTAGATAAGGAAATTGAAAAGCTTAGTAATAAGTCTGATCATAGAAGGGACAGCTAAAAGAGCTAAGCAGTCATGGCTCTGCTTGGTGAGACACAATCTTCTTTTCGCTGACATACATGAGACTGCAAGCAGTGGCACTCTTAGGGTATTTGGGATAGCTACTAGTGGTCCCAAATACCCTGAGAGTTCTCAAGCAGTGATCAACTGCTCAAGCTTCCTGTGTATAGCAACTTTAGTGATTTAGGTAGGAACTGGATAAGTTATTAAAATATGCTGTGATATTTGTTGTAATTTTCAGTTAGTTCATTGACAATTTCAAGTTTTCATCAATAAATTTGTATTTTAATTATCCTTGTTTTCTTTTCTAGATTATGAAATTCCTTATTTTTGTGAGGTCTACTATTTTTTATACTCACCCACTCCATTATATTATTATAACTGCCTTGTTGGTCTAGTGGTTAGCATGCTCGACTTCTGCTAAGTCCCGGGTTCCATTCCTGGGTTGGGCCATAATTAAGTATAGGGTTTTTCTGACAAAAAATTCTCAGTATACTAGAGTTAGCAGTATTTCACCCTCGTGCCTCGGAGAGCACGTAAAGCCGTGCCTAATCTCGACGCTCGTGTCGGATTTCCTGTCCCATTTTGAAGCAGATATCTTCAACCGATTGAGCTGAAATTTTGTTTACGTTTAGTTTGGATGACAATACATGGTTATGTGACGTCATTCTAAATCCAACATGGCGAAACGTCCAAGATGGCGGACTAGTTATTTTTTAATGCACTCCTACGATATGGGTATCAAATGAAAGGGCTTGCTGAGAATAACTCGAAAAATAAAATGACGTCACTCTAAATCCAACATGGCGGACTTCTAAGGATGGCGAACAAAGTTTTTTATGCTTTTCTACAATATGAGTATCAAATGAAAGCGCTTGCTGAGAATATTGAATAACTCGAGAAATAAAATGGAGTCACTGTAAATCCAATATGGCGGACTTCTAAGGATGGCAGACCAGGCTTTTTATGCTTTCCTACAATATGGCTGTCAAATGAAAGGACTTGCTGAGAATAACTCGAAATAAATTAAAAGTAAAAAAGCTTATATTAAAATGCGCTAAAAAGATTAAAATAAACTTTTCCTTTAAAACTTTTACTATCAACTTATAAAGTCATTACACAATTTATATACCTAATATGATATAAAAGTTTGTCGCGAGATATAGGTACCTACTCGTATTTACTTAGTTTGAACATTTTAAAAATTAAAATCAATCAGATCAGATTTTTTAATTCACTTGTTTATCTACGCAGGTAAATCTCGCGACAAGCTTTTATATCATATAAATTGTGTAATGAAAGTTGATAGTAAAAGTTTTAAAGGAAAAGTTTATTTTATTATTTTTAGTGCATTTTAATAAAAGCTTGTTTTTAATAAAGTGTTTTTACTTTTAATTTATTTATCATTCAAAGAAAAAGATACCTACCTATATTCCGCGACAAAAAGTACACGAGTAGAATGCAATTAGATGGGGTCGTGTATTATGGTAACAGACAGACATGAGACACTTTCGCATTTATAATATTACTAGCTGATGCCCGCGACTTCGTCCGCGTGGTATAAGTTTTTTTCGATTCCCGCGGGAACTCCTTAATTTTCCGGGATGAAAAGTAGCCTATGTCACTCTCCAGGTCCTCAAATATACCCATGCCAAAAATCACGTCGATCCGTTGCTCCGTTGCGGCGTAACTGAAGGACACACCAACAAACCAATAAACCAACAAACAAACACACGTTCGCATTTATAAAATTAGTATGATTAGTATCAATATACCTAACAATGAAACACCAATGATATCGATCATTTCTTTATTGAAACTAAAACATTTCATATCTTACATACTAGAAGCGACATGCCTCAAAAAATGAAAATATTATAATGCTTATTTAGTAGTTAATCATTTTAAAAATTATGTTTATGAAAATTTTGTACATCTATATAATGTAACACAATAATTAATTATTTGACTTGATCTTCGGCGTATTTTAAAGTTTTAATCTAATACTTAGATAGCAAGCAATGTCAAGTTAAACTGTTTCTTAAGATAGTGTACCTACTGACTTAACTGTTTTATAAGATTTTGTAACACATAGGCGCAAGTCGCAACGCATACCAATAAATGGAGAAACAGCGCTTTTTTATAACTCAAAGTAAATTTTAACCTTTATTCGCTTTGGCATAAAGCACACTTCTGTATCACATAAAAGTTGTTATCTAAACTGACCTGTCTGCCTCTATGAGTATGAGTTGACCTCTCTCCACTGTATGAGTTGGCCCATACGGGTATAGTAATTAAGGTGGACCGAAGTAAATAATATGAACTCGGCTATTTTAGTCTTCAAATAGTTTATTCAATAAAAACTAATTTGATATTCCTTATTATCTGATGTCAAAGAAAAGCAACAGCCTCACTTTGTTATTTACAAAATTATTATTAGTAATTAAAAACTTGAGAGATGAAAACTATGGAGGGGCAAATAACATTTCATCTCACCAAAGAATTCAGAATAAGTTTAGAAGTGGTAAAGAAATAATAAGAAATTAACAGATGATTTACGTTTCTGTGAATGATGACCCGAGCGTCATTATTTCTGGCCAATGAAAGACATATAATTTCTAATACCTTATTTTGAATTCTGTGAACATTTCACATTTTAAAAAGGGATTTAACGTAAACTAGTCTTGTATAAATTAAGATACACTTTAAAATATGTATTTATGATTTACACTATACTATTTCTTTAAATTATAAAGTAGATAAAAATATGTATTGATTAATGAATAACTATAATGATACTTAAAACAGGAAAAGTATAATTAATACATGAGTATTTACATAATGACAGAACCATATTTCACATGCCACATTTACAGAAACTTGCATAGAAATATTTACAATGAACCTTTCAGCCTTGGGATACCAAGGCGCTATTATACAAGAAATTGGCGTTATGAGTTAGTTTTAATCATTAATAATAATAATAATAATGTCCCGATCGAATTTCGAAAACGGCGGCCAATCTCCAGAGATTAGCCATCTGCGCGGGAGATATTATAGTGCACAAGTGTGTGCGCATACACAGGTGCACTCTCTGTTCCTTTACTCTCATAGCCCCATGGGACGGAAGATCCGACACGACCGGAGAGAGATCAGGCGCAGGACCAACGGCTTAACTTCCTAACTCCGGGCTAGGACTGAGAATTTCTTGTCAGAAAAACCCAACATGTTATAGCCCGACCCGGGACTCGAACCCGAGACCTCGTCGGCCGCAGTCGAACATGCTAACCACTAGACTAACGAGGCAGTTAATCATTAATAGGTATATGACAGTTTTTAAATGTTGGATTTAATATCGAAAGACAATGATAGCTTTAAAAACTGCTATAATAATATTTTTTCCCAAATTTTGGGTATCGAATTATATATACCCGCCCGACTACTAGATGATGCCCGCGACTTCGTTCGCGTGGTTTTTTTTTATTCCCGTGGGAACTCCTTAATTTTCCGGAATAAGATGTAGCCTATGTCCTTCCCCGGGGTACAATCTATACCAAATTCATCAATTTCGGTTGAAAAGATGAGCCGTGAAAGCGTAGCAGACAGACAGACACACTTTCACACTTATAAACATTAGTATGGATATTAATTATGTCAAATTGGTTATGGCGCTCCATATCATCGCTAATAAGAATTGTTTATATGTATAATTAAACTTAAAATTACCAGTCTTAGTTAAATTAATCACCATAGTTAAGCAATTATGTATTTTCAAATAAGCCACATTTTTTTCGTATTTCATAATATTATTACTACACATATTGTGAACATCGTTTTTTAATTATTCGTACATATTATGTAATAATATGATAACTAGGTTAAAACCATGTCAAAACATAGTACTTTTTGTATACAAAGAGCTGAGTGGCTAGTGTAAGATTGTCTTCCCATTCGATCGTGACGGCGTTAACTGCGATTTGACAGCTGGCGTTCGATCGGTAGTTAAAGTTGTAGCGATCGAACAACGACCTCAATTTACATAGACGGGCCCTGTCAAACAAAGAATGTGGACTTATTTTACTAACGCCATCTAGTCTGAAAAGCCGGACAGCGCTATGGCGGGGAGAAGGTCAGGCTTATACAGATGAGAGGCATGCCCTACAAGTCGGACGCCTAACTTTTTTCTATGAAAGGGCCCATCTAGTACCTACATATATATCGATGGTAAAAAACTCCCACTCGGCCTGCTGGCCTTAAAACAGACCCACATAAGAAAAACCGTCGCAGGCTAAATTAAGCAAAACCTATAGACAATTTAGTCTGAGTGCTCTTGCTAAATTGTGTGCCCCTCTTCAAATTTTTTTTTTGCATTTTTTTTGCAAACTATAAATAAATAACATAAAATACCTAATTTAAAATATAATCCCAATTTCTGCTAGTTTTAGTGATTTCAAAAAGAATCAATTTCTAAAAACAAGGCCTTCAACGATAAAAAATACAGTACCTCCCATTTTTATGATGAAAATAATTATCAAATAAATATTATAAATGCGAAAGTTTGGATGGATGGGTGTTTGTTACTCAATCACGCCCCAAGGGCTGAACGGATCTAGATGAAATTTGGCACAGAGATAGATTAAAATCTGGAATAAAACATAGGCTACTTTTTAACCCGGAAAATTAAAGAGTTCCCGCGGGAACCGAAAAACCTCAATCCACGTGGACGAAGTCGCGGGCATTAGCTAGTTATCTATAAACTACAAATTTGAATGACCCTCAGCAACTTATAAATAATTAATAATAATTTGCAAGTAGCTTAAATATGAAAATAATATCAATAATCAATATACATTTACTTATATATTTTAAACATACCTACATAAAGTAGAAAATAATGTAATATTTATTTATTTTGAAAAGGAATACTAGCATGGTTCATGATTTAAAAAAAATAGGAGACTTTTCAACTTGCGATTTGCCTTGTCTGATACTAAAATATGCAATATTCATATTCATATACATATATGAATATTTTCTTGGATTTACACATCAAACACTTACTAGATTATTTTCATATTTTTTATAAATTTCAAAATTAAAAAGTGACTATTGATAGCTTGAATGCTCCATAAAACAATGGACCTTTCAATTAGGGCATGAATTCCAGAATTCCAAAAAATACCCAATCTGGAACTAGTTCTGGAATTGAGACTTATATATATAGTATATATGTCACTGTAAAATTGTAAAAACCGTTAGATTGTAATCTAACGCTTTTTATCTCGATAGATTGTAAACCGTTCAATGTCCTGAGTGTCAATTTTTGAAATATTCATTGTATTTACGTTTTCTTGTCACTTTCTTGTAGGTTAGGTTAGGGTTCGACATAAATAATCACTAAGGTTCTATCGGGTTAATATTCCTAACAGATTACAATCTGCCGAAAAATAATGCGTTAAATTGTAATCTTTCGACAGTTTACAATCTCGCTTGTTAAAATTTAAATGTTACAATTTTACGATGACATATATTATAGGACCCAGCTCCTAAATTAGAAATGCAAAATTTGACGTGCCTTAATTTCAATAATTTTGATACTGATGTGTTTTGGTCATAACATAAACCATCATAATATACTGATGTACTTTCTCGTAATCAAATTATTGCACGGTAATATAAAATATTACATACAGTATGCTTCATAGCACTATTGCTTAAGGCTCTGTGTTGCGTAAAAGGGGGTTTTTAAAAACAGTGTATCCATCAAACGGTGACATAATATATGCTTGTAAAAATAATTTGCAGTTTTCAAGACCTTTAAGCAGCCATTGACGCATCTCAAAACACATTTTAAAAAAATCTCTGCTTTGAAATTTATTTAAAACATTCCTCTTAGTTTACCTTTTAAAGCAATTTTTCTCCTTAATGAAACCTAGAAATAATTTGCTCTAGAAATATAAGATAAAATTCATATTTCTAAATCAAACACATTGTCCGATTAATTTGTATTTAAAAGTAAATATTTATTTAATTACAAATGATTTCTTGCATTTTTTGCGACATGCGCTTGCTCCATTTCACCCCCGCGCGCCTGTGTTTTCAGCTCGTGAGCTCACAGCGCCTTAACTGTATACATTGGCAATAAGACAAAAATGCCTGGTGGGAGGCTTCGGCTGTGTGGCTAGTTACCACCTTACCGGCGAAAACGTGCCGCCAAGCGTTCCGTTAGCGTTCCGGTACGATGCCGTGCAGAAACCGAATAGGGGTATGGGTTTAATATAACTGCCATGCCCCTAACAGGTTAGCCCGCTACCACCTTAGACTGCATCATCACTTACCATCAGGTGAGATCGCAGTCAACTTGTAGTGATTAAAAAAAAATGTCTGTTGCATATGCAATAAGTAATTACTGACTATTGACTATTCTATGCTGTATTAACCTAACCTTTAGTAATAATATATGCTTTGATATATGTATTATATTTTATTTATTGGCACAAGTCAAGCCTGAAGAAATTTCACATGCACCAATTTAACTTTATTGTAGTCCTTAATACATGATTACAACTATTCATCTTTTCACAATGTTTTGTTTAGAGTTCAAGAATTGAAGTAAACATAAAAGCGACAAGTCTTCTTTACCTTAGGAATATTGTTCACTTGGTGGTAATAACTAGAGATGAAACGGATAGTTGTTTGGCCGGATAAGGGATATCCGGCTAGCTACGAAGCCGGATGGCCGAATATCCGGCCCGTGCTCTCGTAGCAGGTCGTGATAAGTTTAGCGCCGCACAGGTATAGCGAAAGCGATCGGATCAATTCGGGCGGTTTCGGGTGTCATCATGAGTGATCGTGGCCGGTGGCATGAGTGATTAATTGCATAGCGAGTTGTTTACTTGCTAAGTGAAAAACGTGATTTGAGTGTAATTTAAGAGAAAATCCAAAAAAATCTAACTTTTTTGGAAGAACTTTCTAGTCAGATTTTGTTTTTCAGTTATAAATAAAAGACATCATAATTAGAACCCGTTTTCTAATTATTTACCTCACAGAAACTTATGTTT
Source organism: Erebia aethiops (assembly GCA_923060345.2). Lineage (NCBI taxonomy): Eukaryota > Metazoa > Arthropoda > Insecta > Lepidoptera > Nymphalidae > Erebia > Erebia aethiops. The sequence continues at coordinate 24,103,981 of OV281084.1, read as the reverse complement.
TAAAGTTGATTTTAGGAAATCCAGCCCTATACTTTTACGCCGGATAGGCCGGATATCCGTTTCATCTCTAGTAATAACTCAAACAATAATACAATTGAACATAATATCATTCACTCTTCGTTTGTTTTACAGCAGTGTATCTCACATGTACACACAGCATCCACTTTTAGATTAATTCACATTAAAGTTACAATCTGTCTTTTTCACAGCGTATCGCACTATTTCCTTAAAGCACAGTATTCACTTGAAATCACTAGTGATGTGCGGGATCGTTAAAAATGTATATCCGCGGATACGGATCCGAATACGGATATTTGGTGTCAAGATCCGCGGATACGGATTTTAAATTTCTTACTCTATTGGTGTCGGTACGCGTGACCTTGAAACTAACTACGATAAATGTTTGCAATATAAAGGTGCCAAATATTTGATTTTAAGAAATAAAAAAATATATGAATGAAATATAATATTTTTTCTTTGCTATCTAATCACCTATACATAGAATTTCATCTATGTATTGAAAATAAATAAGGTAAAAGATCCGTAAACAGATCCGTCAAAGAAGTAAAGGATACGGGACCTTTCTTCAAGCTCAGATATCCGTGGATACGGATACGGATATCCAGCACATCACTAGTAATCACTAAAACCCAATTCTGTATAACACAGTCTGTATATAATAAATCTAGTTATGTCCCTTTCCGCAGGGAGTATTATGGAAGCAATATTTTTAATGCTGTCATTTTAGAATAGTTTAGATATTGTGCACAACAGAATCAGCCCCATTAGCTTAAAGTCTCTTTTGAACACCAGTTTATCTCACATGTTGCACTTATACTTCGATATTCACTTGGGCTAATAGCCACAACACACACTAACAGCAGTGTATAACATGTTACACGTAGTCTGAACGTGTAATATTCACTTGCATTATCTTTAACGTAACATCTACAAGTCGTTTCACAGTACATTATTCTCACGTGTTGTACGTATACTGTACGGGGTGGTTGCGTCTATTTGTCGCTAGGGGAGTATTGTTCCCCGCTCCCACTATGAGATAACCACCTGATGTCATCACTTTCTTGGCTGCATTTTCGTCATTACTAATAAGCTGGAAAAATAATTCAATTGTCATAATAAGCTTAATTATAATTATGCCTATTTCTTCATTTATTTCTTCAGATTGAAGATTTATAGGTGTTATGTAATATTTTAACAGTAACATACAATCTGCGAAGGAAGTGTATGCAAAATACAATAGACGATAAACAATGAAAAAATTAAGTAAATATTAAATAGCAGTAATTCTCAGTAGAAACAGGGATCTGAATTAATGGTAGATTCACTTGAAGACTGATAAAAGTTTATTGGAATTTATTCTATAAAGGTATCACTCACTATCCTTTAAAATATACGAAAGTTGTAAAATGTTGTGAAAGTTGTGATTTTTTTCACCATTGCAAATGGTTATGGCATTATGGTTATTTTAAAATCTGAAACAGCTGAACCGATTTTACCGGGGCTTTCATCGAGAGAGTATTTTTATCTCAGGAAAAGGATTTGAAAACTCTTGATTACACATGAACTTTATAAAATTAGTTTACAAAAACCTTAATAATTAGAAATCTCGCTTAATACATCTAACTACTAACATCTTGTAATATATAACAATAAAATTAAAAATTTTGAAAAACCCACGACTAACTGCAGCGCTCCTTTGTCGCCTATAACTTTGAAACAATAATTAGAACTTCTCAGAAGTATACATATACTATATAGTATACATAACTTACAAACGTCTTTGAGAGGTGATATCTAGTGAAAGGCCCAATGCAGAGCGTCAGTTTTTGTAGTGTTTACATAGGTACTGTGCATACTTTAATACTGTACAAGAATCAGCTTTTCAAATTATGGTTCATTTTTGGTAACCATATCACGTTTTTGATTGGCCATATCTAGTGATTGGCTCATCAGCATGCACTCAGAATTTCACTAGCGTCCTCAGTGAAGAGTGTAGCACCCAACTATTACTGAATCAGCTTTTCAAGCGATAGTTACAAAAAGTGCAGCTATCTCTTATAATATTATGGCAAACACATATATACCGTCTCCGTTCCGTCGTGGGTAAAAATAATCTAACTATTTATAGCTACGATCTCACTTTTAGAAACATTGAAATGCTAACCTGGAGGAAGCCAATAATTTTGAATAGTTGTTTCTAAGTTGCATCATAATGGCATTCCCAATTAGCTTGGCAGAACGGATTTGCTATTAGAACGAATCGGGGTCTTTCGCTTGCGAGGTACGCTTTTGGCATTCTATGACAAAGAATTAATGAATGTAAAAGAACTACACATTTTTTTCACAGAAGTAATGCAAGTTAGCCCTTAACTGCAATCTCACCTGGTGGTAAGTGATGATGCAGTCTAAGATGGTAGCGGGCTTACCTGTTAGGGGTATGGCGGTCATATTAAGCCCATACCTCTAATCAGTTTCTACACGGCATCGTACGGAACGCTGACTCGGTGGACGTCTTTTGCCGGCAGGGTTTGAGTTGCAGATGGGATTGTGACAATATAATATGTTAATTCTATTACTTATACTATACCCGCTCGGAAAGTTTCTTCTTACTTTTTTCAAAACTTTTTTAGAAAGTACGTCATTGCTACAAACCATCATGCGTGCGGAAAAAATGTATGAAATTTCATTGTTCACGTGCTAAGCGAGCGGAAAAATTGTATGAAAAGCCATTGTTAACGCGCTGTTTTTTTTTTTAATTTTAAGTAACATCAGTCCAGATTTTTTTTTCGAGTCTTTTTGTTTGAGTCTGTCAAGTGATGATTGATGTCGATGTCGATTGTCGCTATCGATGTCGATTTTTAAAATATATCCTTAAAATGTAGTCTAGTAGTGATAGTAAAGCTTCTAAGTACGATTATCGCTTATTTTCCTCGCAGGTGTAGTATAAAGCACTATCTCGGGAGAAAGTACAATTCCTAACTCGCGTGTATTGCGAGTTAGGAATTGTCAAACTACAACCTCTTTAGTAATCGGTCACTTTCTCCCCTCAGTGAACAATGTACTATACCTTTTTACTCTCAATTGATTTTTATATATATAGATAGATTTACATTTTTAAAACAAAACTGTGAGGCCAGATGAGCGTGATTTTTTTGATTTCTGAGTCGCGTAGTTCCTGCTGTATTATTTTTCATATAAAAGTCCGAGACTGCCACATTATGAGTCGTTATTCTACGACTGAAATACACATTCTTCGAAATCTTAATCGATTTATGTGTTACTCAACTCACATGTTTATTCAGGATGAGCGGAGACACTTGCTGCTGGCCGGGGGGTTTGTACGTCCCGACGCATTTTACCATTTGATTGCCGCTTGGGTCTTCCACCATACTCACTGAAAACACATACTCAAATATGAATATTTACATGATAAAACTGAAGAGGCTGGTCAAAATGGGTCATAATAGGGATGATGACAACTCAATCAAATCAGCAACTCTTTATTAAACTTAAAAACGCACTTTTAGTATGGAAGTTGTATGAAATACACAATTTTAACGACATCAAAATTCAACGCACTTTTTTTTCTTTAATCCATATTTTAAAATGGCTATCAAATGGCTTAAAACTAACAGAGGATGTGAATTTTAGGTCTTTTGGAATACCCTCTATTTAATAATTAATCAGTAAGTAAAAATTTATTTTTGATATAGTCATCATCTCTATTATAAATAACGGTAACTAGATCAAGTGTGGAGTATTGGATAGAAGCAGGCGTACTTTGCGGAAGTCCATGATAATGAAGGAACTAGAAAGATTCGCTATAATCCGTCACAGTAGGTAAATCTTTGTGGTACAGTGTGTGTCTTGCACTTGTAGCTTGCAATATTCACCACAAATCTTCCAAATTATTCTCTCACCAGAGCATCTTCAGGAGATGTTGACTCGACAATGCACGATTGCAAAGTCATTAAGTGGCATTAAGTCATTATGTGTGGAGTCATTATCATACGGGCAAAAACACGCCTGCGGGTGCGGGGGGAAGGGTATGTTTACTTTAACTTATAACGGAGCCTACAAAGTTTTGAATCTTTCTGTTAGATTTTTGGTGCAAAAGTTTCGCCATTTGATAAATAGGGATTATTATTTTTGAGATGGTAATTACTATTAGAGGATGAGCTCTGGATTTCTCTTCTTTTCTTTCTGGACTCTGTTTCGCACAAAGACCTCAATTTACAAGACGGGCCTTGAACAAAGAATGTGGACTTATTTTACTATGGCCATCTAGTCTGACAAGCGGGACAGCGCTATGGCGGGGACAAGAACAGGCGTATACAGGTGAGGGGCATGCCCTACAAATCGGACGCCCAACTTTTTTCTATGAAAGTAGACGGGCCAATCAAACAAAGATTGTGGACTTATTTTATTAACACCATCTACTCTGAAAAGCGGGACAGCGCTATGGCGGGGACAAGGACAGGCTTATACACGTGAGGGGCACGCCCTACAAGTCAATTTCAGATTGCCAAAAGTATATCTTTTGGGAATTTTAATGAAATATTTTTGAAGAGAAATAACCGCAAACGCTCTACCAGACTGGCAGGACTGGATTATCCAGTCCTGCCTGTAAAATAATCAGCAATCCGCCATATTGGTTAAAACACCAAGAAGCGAATGACGTCACAACTGTTTGTTTTCGGGCTTTGATAATCACACTATTGTTTACTGCACACTGCACAGAGTACATTGGTAAAACCAATAGTGACGTCACAAACGACGCCATGACACCGTCGAGCGTTTTGGCGTGAATTTTAAAATTTCAAATTCAATTGCCAATTTTATGTACCAAAACATATTTTTCTTTTGAAATAAGATATTTTTTCGAAATAGTAGATATGCCGATTTCAGTTTGCCTAAAGGGCCTTCCCGAAATTCGTCGCTAGCTCTCGTACCACATCGCCTCGCTGTCGCCGTCGCTAGTTTCGTGTTTGACGCCGTGTGTGTGTGTGTTTTGTATAGCATGTGTGTAGTTACCAATGATGGAGGTCTTCTGCTGGTGCGCTTCCTGCGCGTAGACGCGTGTGGGCGCGAGCTTGGTGCCGGCCGTGAGCGGCGGCGCCGCGTTCCTCTGCAAAGCCAGTACACCAACACCATCAAAACATATACGCCTATAGTATAGGCCCTATACAATACAATTACTCTCTCTCTCTCTCTCTCTCTCTCTGCGTTGGGGAATGGTGGCCACGTCCTTCCGCATACGACTCGACTAAGAGTATTTAAATTCTTACGTTTTTAACGATTATTATCAGACTAGATGATTCCCGCGACTTCGTCCGCGTGGATTAAGATTTTCGATTCCCGCCTATAGTATGTCTATTAGCCTATGTCCTTCCCCGGGGTACCATCTACCCCTGTACCAAATTTCAGCAAAATCGGTTGAAAAGATGGGCCGGGAAAGCGTAGCAGACAGATAGACAGACAGAAACACTTTCGCATTTATAAGATTAGTATGGATATTAGTATGGATATGGATTTTGGTGATAATAACCGGTACCGACGGCTTAAGGTGCTCGACAAGGCACGGAGGAAACGAAAAGGCCAAATTTTAACCTCCAAATTTGGTCACCCATCCAGTTACCGACTTGGGTCAACGTTGCTTAACATTCGCAATCGACTGACATGCGTTGTCACGACTAGGCCACTCGTCCCTCATAACAATTCAATACAATTAACGTCGTATTTATATATTTATAATAGACGATGTCCGCGACTTCATCGGCGTGGATTAGGATTCTTTCTTCCCCGGTATATAACCTATCCCTGTACCAAATTTCGTCAAAATCGGTTGAACAGATAGGCCGTGAAAGCGTAGCAGACAAACAGACAGAAACACTTTCACATTTATAATATTAGTAAGTATGGATGACCATATTTATGTTGTTGAACAGCCCCGACTTCACACAGACTTCTATTATGGAAATGGAACTTACTGGGAGGTTTTCAGAGGTGGATTGCAGTCTCTTGTCTAATGAATTGCCATTCTCATTTGTGTTGTTTTCCTGAAACAGTGATAAAATTACATTCAGAAGACGTTTTAACTAGCATATCCTCTAAATAGAGAACAGTACCCCTAGTATGAGCTTATACGTTTCGACAATCGAACATCGAAGAATAGTAACGTTAAAAAGGGAATTCTTGTTTGAATGTCGTAAAGGGCTGGCCTAAAGCAAGCAAGCGCGGGTCAGGTCGGGTCGAGCGCGGGCGTAAATTGGCAGCGGCAGCGCAAATGTATATTGATTCAAATTTGAAATCAATCTGCTTCCATATCTTGCTTACAAAACTGTATTTTTATATAATATGTAACTCAATTATTTTTTTAAATATATAACTCAAGCGGTTCCGATCCATTAAGTTACCTATGGACTATGTTAACTTGGTAAAAAACTATTGTCCACAGGTAACTTCACGGATCTGTTAACCGCTCAAAATATAGGTAATTTTATAACAAACGCGATGGTATAGCAATGGCTACAATAAACTTTAAAAAAAAAATTTAAAAGCAGTCTGGACCGGATTTTGATAGGCAACCTATTTTAGGCGTATTTATCTAATATTAAATAACAATAAAAAGCAGGTTTCATCTATTAAACAGCTCGGTGAAGTTCGTCGTATATCGGGATCTTAGACTATTAACCCCTATTCTTAGATTATTAACTCGGCAAACTTCACTTAATCTATATGCTCTTTGCCTACACCAGCGCCACAGTGGAAGGTTTTTGAACTGTTATTTATAGCAACCACTGGACACTTTTTCAACTTTCTCCTTACCTCTACCCTCCATAGATACAAGGAATCCTAATGACCATAATACCATGAATAACTAGTGGGGCAGTCCCCACTCGTTATAAAACGAAGTGACAGTGGCTTACGGTATTCCTCGGTTGCGTGCAAACGGCGAAGTGCTGCGACCAATGCGACCGCTGACACGAATAGTCGCAGTACGATGTGTTCCAACAACAGTAGAACTGCGCTTCTTGGCTGCAGTTGGCGCACCTACATAACAATATTTATCTTGTTATACAAGTCAAATCCTTGAATTTTTGATTTGGCTGAAATTTGGAATAGTTTATACCCTAAATTAACACATATCAAAAACCTTAAACCACACGGATGAAGTCACGGGCATCATCTAGAAATTAATAAACAAATTACATATTATGCTGTATTGTATAATAAAATATGCATTAATAAGATTGTCAATAAACAGTATTAGTTGTAAGATCAATAGTAGCTTGTTAGATTCCTGGCTAAGGACAAACACTGTGTGCGTGCGTGCGTGTGTGTGTGGTGTGTGTGTGTGTGTGTGTGTGTGTGTGTGTGTGTTTGTGTGCAAAATATTCACCACTGCTTTGTCTTAGCGGCCTTTACAGCTGCCTCCAGCTCGACTTGCGCCACTCGCCGCATCTCGCTGATGGCGCGCGTTTTGTCCTTCTCGAACGCTACGCGCATCTCTGTCGTTAATAACTCTGAAAAACAATATCGACGTTGGTAAACACAAACGTAGGTATGTACACTAAATCCGTACTAATGGAGAAGTTTCATGATGTTGTGAATATCATATTTAACACAATGGAAGTAAAATATAGATTAAAACTAATAAATCAGTGGTTTTTTTTTACAATCCATCAATAAATGACTGAGAAATGACGATTTAAAAGTTTAATTATTTAATGTACACCAATTGCTGTATCTTACTCGAGGGAGAAATACCTAGCCGAGATTTAATACTTCAAAATTATCTTCACACACAAATTAAGTGCTTTTAATTCAATTAAGTCACGTTAAGTCCATTTATTTCTTTTATACGGCTTTATAAAGTCTGTTGATAGGGAATTATGACGTCACGTTTCCCGTCTTGCAAGCGCAACTTTAAAGTTCCATAACTTTTTCATTTGTTGAGATATTTTAATGATTCTTTCATAGTTTTGTTTTATTTTGTCTTAATTTTCATATTAAATTTTAAAAAAATGTAAACTTTTCCATTTGCGTAAATGTAATCTCGTATCTATACTGATGCTTTGAGTTTACGACCTCCTTGGCGCAATGTTGAGCACTGTTGTCTCGTGCGGAGGTAGCGGGTTCGATCCCAAACAGGGTCAATTTTCCCTTGTCTGGCCTGGTGCGAGGCTTCGGCTGTGGCTCGTTACCACCCTACCGGCAAAGACGTATCGCCAAGCGATTAAGCGTTCCCGTACGATGCCGTGTAGAAACTGACTAGGGGTATGGGTTTAATATAACTGCCATGCCTCTAACAGGATAGCCCGCTACCATCTTAGACTGCATCGTCACTTACCATCCGATGAGATCGCAGTCAAGGGCTAACTTGTAGTGAAAACAAAAAAATAGAAGTGAAAACTAATATTTAAAATAATTTAAAATAACAACGCAAGGTGGGTCACGGTTACACAGCACTTTTAAAATAATTAAAATATAAACCTTAAAACTAAGGCATTAATTTGCATCTTTATGTTACTGTTAGTGTGAAAATGTTACTGTTAAACTGAGAATTCGTACAAATAAATAATTTCATTTAATTACCATGCGTATGCTTCAATTCGCTGATCTCCTGTTTGTGCTTCCACTTGGCCTGCTCGAGTTGCGACTTCAGTAACGTCACCTGCGACAGCGGATCATCGATCTTCTCCAGCGAATCCTCTAATAGCGTTCTGAAGAAATCCGCTAACTGTGAAACCAAAATGGACATTAAATAATGGATACCTCGGAAGTTGGAATACAAGGGATCCAAGTGACAACTTGCTCTAGATCGAGATTTATTCATTTCAGGTTTTTCGGGACCATTGTTTAGGTTTTTGTAGAACCTACCATAATAATTATCCTAACTGCATTGTAACCTAGGGAAAACTTCTACTGGACCTACTTGTGTACATGAGATTATGAATGACAAAAACGCATTTACATGAATATCTCGAAACAAGAAATGTCACTTGGATCACTTGTTTTGTGGTTATTCATATTGTATATTTTTTGTGGCAGCTTTTTTAGGTTAAGCCTTTTTTAGGGTGTCCGGTCACATTTTGCATATTTTAGTAACTACTAGGCTACAGACTTGAAATTTGGAATAGTTATAATTGTGCTTACCCCAACCTTATTGCTAATGAAAGAATTCAAAAAATATTATTATTACGCCTATAACAGGGCTGAAATGGCAGGGTTGAAATTTTAAAGTGCATTCTATAATATTAGTATTTCATACCTTAGGTTACAGCAATGTAAGGTTATTGCAATTTGTAACAAATTCCGAGGGATCTCTAATTTTTTTTGAAAACAAAACACAGTCCATGTATCTCTCGCTGATAATGTAGCTTTAAGTGAAAGTGAATATTTCTCTTTATAATTATTAAGAAAGCGGTGGAGGGCGAATTTCCCATACAAACGTAATACCAATATAATTTGTAATTCGAAAATATTTCCACCATATTATGCAATTATTTAGAATGAACATGTTTATCTAGGTCCCTGGATAATGATGTTGCGTTTTGCATATTTTTACGACATAAATGACAAGTATTCTCCTTATTTGTTACATATTAAAACCAATGATATCTTACGTGCTAATTAATCAGGGACATAGCCTATATTGTCAAGTTACAGAATAACAACACGAAGTTGTAAAACACAACAAGTTTTCATTCGTTCTTTTTGGTATTTACGGAACAAGACTAAATGTATAGCAAAATTTGAACGCTCATATTGCTATCGCGCTTGCACGCGGTCATGTGTCATCAGCCAAATAGAGATAGCAATATACCGGCAAATTTATATTTGCGGGTTGAATAGAATTTGCGAGCGGCGTTCGCTGGCCTCTTAAGTTTAGATTACCTTTACAGCATTCTGGCTAAGTTTGGCAGTGAGCGGTCCAGCGGTTGTCGGTACGGGCACTGAGCCCGCAGGCGCGCTCGCATCGAAAGGGTTGGCTAATGGCGGACGCTGCTGTAGGCGCGGCATCTGTGAAACATTTTAATTTAATAACACCCTTTTATTGCCTTCACCTGTAACTTACTAAGGAATCAGTAACGCATTAGATCATCATTGAATCGAGCTGCCAAAAGTTGTTGGACCAAATATTTTTTATAATTTATATCTATTTTTTAAACTTGTGTAAAGGCAAGTTTAAACTTCTCAATTTTAGACTTGCTTTTGATTGTGAGAATAAAACAAAACAATTGGCAGTCATACTCGTAGGGACTGCCGATAGAAGTGAAAAGTTCTTGTTTTAAATTAAATATAAACCTTAACAGTAAGGCATTAAAGTTCAATTTCGAATGTCGTATATTTATATGTTTGCGAGCATGTCGGTCACGCGAATCTACATTTTTACCCCCTACCAAAAAGTACTTAACGCGCCTAAAGAAGTTTTCACTTCAAAAACCACAAATCTCACCTCAGCTGGAGTAGTTTCTCCATTATTACTGCTACTATTACTAGTATTGCTAGTGTTATTGTTGCTAGGCAGTATTTGCGTAGATGGAAGTAAAGCTAGCGGGTTGGCCGGAGTTATGGGGATGAACGGCGGATTACGTTCAGATAACCCGTTGACGACCGGTGGGGACGTTGTGCCCTGAAAGACAAACCATAGGCAAGTTAAAGTAGATAATAATCATTGGGCCAATTCTGTATAACACAATCTCTAAGCTAAAATGATAGCTTTGAATCTAGTTCTGTCCCTTTCCGCAGGGAGTATTAAGAAAGGGTCAGCAATATTTTTAATGATGTCATTTTAGTCTAGTTTAGAGATTGAGCATTACAGAATCAGCCCTATTATCTGTAATATTTTAAGTTTATGAAGTTAGCAATGAGGAATATCATGAATTAAATTTCCTTGTCCTACTGCCATGAACATTAAAAATTAGACATATTCATTAAAAAATCAATAACTTTTGAGTAGCGTTTACTGCCGAAAAAATACCACTATGGACGAACATTTCATATTTTACTGTATTTTAAACAATTTTGAACCGACTTCCAAAAAAGCTTCTCTTTTAAAAAAAAATATATTTGTAATCTACATAATGAGACTTTGAATTTGACACGAAATTCAATAGATTTATGTCAGTTTAACTTTATTATATTGCCAGATCTTAGTCATGTCCGCCATATTAAATTAATTCTCATAACGTCATAGAGCACTTGATAATATAAAAAGTAGCTTTAGCAATCCACGCAAAATAAGACATCCATATTATGTTGCGGCGTAATTGAAGGACAAACACACAGGCATTTATTATACGTAGAATGTTGCTCTATTGGCGATTTTTTTTTATCCGCTACAAGTCAGCCCTTGACTGCGATCTCATTTAATGGTAAGTGATGATGCAGTCTAAATATAATATTACTATAATTTATAATATTATAAGATGATGCCCGCGACTTCTTCCGCGAAGATTAAGTGTTTTTAGATTCCCTCGGGAACTCCTTAACTTTCCGGGATACAAACTACCAAATTTCATCAAAATCGTAGTGGGTGTCGGGTGAAAGCGTAGCAGCCAGACAAGCAGACACGCTTTCGCATTTATAATATTAGTATGGATAAATAGTTTGGAAAAGACTACTTACATCACGTCCGACTGACATCATAGGTTGCAGACTGAAAGTCCACTGTCCATTCACGGACGTAATTAAAGGCACGGTGTGCACCGTAGTGGGGATTTGCCCAACGGTGGGCACTTGACAAATCTGCCCCATGGTGGGCATCTGCCCAATGGAGGGCACGCATATAGCGTTACTGTGAGAGCTGGTCGCGATTGTGTTCGTAGGCTTTGGCGTGGTGATCGCTAGAGATGTCGCCATTGGCACAGATACGAGCGGCGACGTTTGGGTGTTGACAATACTGTTGGCTGAAAAAGGGGGGTTAAATTAGTTAATACGTGTATCAATGACGCTTTTATTTTGAAATATAAAGTTTCCCGCGACTTTGTCCACGTGGTTTAATTTTCTGATTCCCTCTTGATAAAAAATAGAATATGTCACACTCCAGGTCCTCAACTATATTTATGTCTAAAATTACGTCGATCCGTTGCTCCGTTGCGGCATGATTGAAGCACAAACAGACCAATAAACCAACAAACAAACACACATTTATAATATTAGTATGATAGTAAGTATGATCATCGCTACAAAACTGACTTATTGTCATCGAATACTAAACTTACCTATACTAACTGGTGCTTGAGGTCGTACGTTCTGGGTGTTAACATTACCATTAATAGTAATAGGACGGGTCGCCTTCTGTATGGGCGCCTGCGTCGTCGGCGGCTGTATAGGAATATACACCATAGTATTCTTTCCATTCAACTCCGATCTACCATCATTCGCGTCTTTCCTCGGCGTAGGGAAAGTTTTCCTCGCTCGTATACGGACTTCAGTGGTCTTCGTAACACCTTTTGTAGCCGTAGGTGCAATGATCACTTTATTTATTCGCACATCGCGTAAGCTCGTCGTCGTGACCGGGTTTACCGGCTGCAAATGGAAGGATCTCATCAAATCCATTTTTTCGACTTGACGATCTGCGTCACCGAAATCTATTGGTTCAGACTTAACCTCTATTTCTACAGTTTCATTGTGCTTTTCTTTTTCTGGTGGGGCTGGGGGTGATGTCATCCTAGCAAACGACCGAACACCGACCCTACCCACTAGTGGTTTGTCAGTTTCATTTCTCAACTTCTGCAGTTTGTCTACCGCTTCCTTCATATTACGAACGTTATCTGTACTTGTTGGTGTGAACACATTCAATGCGCAATGTGCAGATACTGTAACTTCAACAGTTTTTGGAGTTGTAGTTGTTTTAGTAGTCGTGCTAGTGCTTTGCGCGGATGTTGAGAGACTCCGGACGCTACTTATTGTTGGAAGGCCTGTAAAACTTTTCTTGGTGGTTTCACGAGCTATCACAGCCAAGCTTGTATCATCATCGAACTGTAATCGATCTTTGAGAGGTTTTGGACTATCTGTACCATCAGTGCAAGGTTTGATCGCTTTTTCAACAGGCTTCACAGGTTCAATTTCTTTGCCCTTAGCGGGAATGTTCAACTCCTTAACTTTTTCTTTTGTACTATCATTAGATACAGTATCTTTATCACTTTTCTTTTCGCCAGTTTTTGCTCCTTTTTCAACTTGGCTGCTATTAAGCGATCTATTTCTTGACTTACTCCGCTTTCTTGATGGGAGAATTGATTCATTTTGCATATCCTTTTCAATTTGAGACGATTTATCTGGTTTTGGAGGTTTTTGTTTAGGGGTAGTTTTATCTTCTTTTTCTTTTGGTGTGCTTGTTTTAGTTGGTTTGACTTTTGATATTGTCTTAACCGGTGTTGATGTAACAACTTGTGTCTTTTCAACTTTTTTTGTTGGAACTTCCTTATTTACTTCCTTTTCGATTGTGGTTGTTGTTGGAACTTCCTTTTCATTTCCTTTATTATTAGACTTCACTGATGTTTTTTCATTTTTGTTATTGTTGGAATTCGTTGTTTCTGATATTGTTGTTTCTTCCGGCATTTTGCTACCTTTTTGTGTGCTTTCAGTTTTGCTTTCTTGTGTATTTTCAGCTTTGCTACTTTCTTGTGTACTTTCAGCTCTTTTGTCATTTTTAAGCTTTTCCTCATCAAGTTTTTTTCTTTTCTCGTTAGAACTGGTAGTGATTATTGTTATGACAGCTTCTTCTAGAGCAGATCTACGACGTTTTCTTGAAGACTCTTTCTCTTTATTCTGCACACTTTGCTCATCAATTTCCATTGGTGCATTTCTGTAAAATAGCATCAATAGTTTATTAAAATGCTTACACTCGGGCTTCTAGACATATCCATAAATATAACTTACTTTTCACTGGAAACGTCGTCTTTCTCTCGAGCGATTTCCGTACCGTCAGCCATTTTTCGTGGTGGAATTGTTTTAGATTCTTCGGTCTCACTAGCTTCACTAAAACTGTTAAAATGTTAGTCTTCTTACATTTTTCTAAAAATATATATGAATTTTTATCAAAGTAGCACCTTACCCTTCATTCATGGAAATTTTTGTATTCTTCGAATTTGATCTGCTTTTGTCTTTCATAGCATTTGGTGACGAAGTCGCTGGATTTTCTTTTACTAGTGCACTTACTTCCCCATCGTAAGTTGGGATCTAGAGAATGATAAAGGATATGAACAACTATAAATCTGGCTAGTTCAGTTGTATTGCTACTTTCATAATGCTCCTAGTAAAAGGATATCATAACATTTAGAACTGTCAATTTTACTTAGAGATTGTGTTTAACAAAATTTAGTCACAAAATATTAAATTACCATCTTTTTGAGCTGTTCTGTTAATTTGGTTGGATCGAATGGCGTCTTAAAAGCTGGATATACGAATTTGCCATATTTTCGCGATATATTTCGAATGTGATCCTCTGCCTCCTAAAATAGAAAAATAAGATATTTTAACATTATACTACAATGCATGAATACTATTTCATAAGGTAGACTTTGAGGAACGCAGCCGCGACATACGCTCCTTCCCCATAGATAGCAGCTGTTAAAGTGCAGATCACTAAAACCTCACTTTAATCACATGCACTACAACTGTACAATAATTATATAATCCTAATTACAATCATATCCTATAGTAGACGTCTAGCTTGTAGACGCCCACTATAGGACTTTGCTAATGAGCGCCACCACACCCGTTCCTCAGGCTCACCAATGAACACGAGTCTCCTCTCAGATTAAGAAGGGTTTGGCTATACAGTTCACCACGCTGGCCAAGTGTGGCAGAATTGACGGTTGCAAATTGGATTGGAAGTCAGGTTTTCAGCCTTCCTCATCCAACCATGATTCTATACTAATATAATGAATGTGAAAGTTTGGATGGATGGATGATTGGATACTCAATCACGCTTGAACGACTGAACGGATCTGGATGAAATTTGGCACAGAGATAGATTATAGTCTGGAATAGCATATAGGCTATATTTATCCCAGAAATTAAAGAGTTCCCGCGGGAACCATAAAACCTCAAACCACGCAGACGAAGTCGCGAGCATCAGCTAGTAAGTATATACTACATATATTCAAATTTGGTATACCGTACACTTTTTGAACATCAATAAAGTATAAGACGTGATGGTGATAAAATTAATTAGTGTACCTTATTTTAGTAAAGCTAATTTTTAGACAACACCTGTCACGTGTAGCGAGTGTAATCTCGCGAGATTGGGGCTCAGGCGAGATCTCGCGAGTTTGGCAGTTTCGTGTGTTTATTCTTGCAAATAATCATTAGGAAAAAAATAATAAGAATTATAGGTATCATACTAATATTATAAATACGAAAGTGTTTGTTTGTTGGTTTATTGGTTTGTCCTTAAATCATGAAGTGATTTTTGGCATGGGTATAGTTGAGGACCTGTATGGCTAGCATGCGCACCACGAGTAAAATTATGTCTACCCGTTATCTCTCTCTGTCTACCGCAGCTAACATGGTTACTTGTCTCGTTACGTCAAAAGTAGAGATAAAAGTAATATTTCTTATCTGTGGTATTTTTCTCTATGAACCTTTACATGTCGACAATTTTTTTCTTGTAATATACCGCATTTTGTACATGTTAGTGTAAATGAAATATTTGCCGGCAACGACAACATCTCTCTCTCTCGTCGCGAGATAATCTCGTTGTGCGCATGCTAAGCACACTGGAGAGTGACATAGGCTACTTTTTATGCCGGAAAACTGAGGAGTTCCCGCGGCAATCCAAAAAACTTAAACCACGCGAACAAAGTAGCGGGCATCAGCTAGTTATGAAATAAACATTTATTTTTAAGAATTTTTTCAATAAACTTTTATGTGTTTAACATTATTTGACGTATCTTATCAAATAAGAAATGAAATAAACAACCAGTCTTCTCTTCTAATATCAAACAAAAGTCTTTTAATAATAAAACAGTTATTTTATAACAAAACAACAAGAAGTCAAAAACTAAAATGAAACTCAAGTTGAGTTGACTATTAAACTGAAATATTATTTCAATTAAAGAAAACTATACCTACTCAGTACCCAGAGATCCATTAGAAGTTAGAGATTAATTAACAAAATATACCAATCAAATGAAAGGCTTGTTCAGTTCACATCACTCGCCATTATTACGAATTATTTTGAAAGTAGCTCCGCATTGATCTCGGCCGATAAATGGGCGAGACCTCGCGATCTCGCCCATTTATCGGCCGAGATCAATCTCGCTAAAAAAGGTCGAGATCTCGCGAGATCTAGTTTTCGCTAGATCTCGGCCTTTTTAACGAGACTGCATTCCATTGATATGTGGTCGGGTGTTGCTAAACGGTAGTAATAATAAGTCTATCATTGCCAATAATTGTTTCTGTCATAATCATATTATTGGATGTGTTTTATACCTCCACTATAAACTGATAAAAGTAACAAAAATTTAATTTATTTTTGCATAATAATTCAAAATTGATTGATAATTGATTTTACGCCAATTTTTAGTATAAAAAGTTCAGAAGAAATCAATCGATTTATACAGTGAACCATTAATGAGAAACATGCGCGTAAAAGATATTATTTCGGTGCAATTTCTTTTTATATTTTCTTTTATATATTTTTACGTGCAAGCAACGGATGATGCGTTCGTGAAAATCGTAGAATATGATTTTCGATCTAAAAGATTTCGTACAACCTCGCCAGCTTTACCGTTAGACACTTATGGTAATATTTCTTTGAATACAGTATCTATGTCACAATACACCTTTCATGCCTAACCTAACCTATCGTTTAAAACAATGATAATATTTTGTATATATGTACCTAGATATAATTTTCACATAGGCATTTTGACTGCTGTTTTTCCACAAGATTAGCTAGACATAACTTAGACCCGTAAAAATAAACCGACATGAGCTAAGAACACGTTCTGAAGTATCGGTCAATCTATGCGTAGGATCGGTCCTGGAAGTTACCAACTTTTTTACACTGTTGTCCTACCTTGTAGTACCTTCCTCTTTCATACCAGCCCTTTTCTCCGTAAACATCAATCATCTTTCTTTCTGTCTGTCTGCTACGCTTTCACGGCCCATTCGTTCAACCGATTTTGATGAATTTTGTGTACAGGGATAGTTAGTACACTGAGGAAGGACATATAGGCATGTCCCGGAAAATTGAGGAGATCCCGCGGGAATTAAAAAAAATTAATCCACGCGGACGCGGTCGCGGGCATCGTCTAGTACAAAATATTATTTACAGAGGAAGAAGAAGAAGATAACAACGATTCGAGAAAAATTTGTCACCTTCCGCAAAGAGAAGGATTGTGTACTTCATTTAAGAAAAGGTACGTACTTTTGTATTTTAAGAAAAGATGGTGATCTCCTTTCCAACAGTAATTTATAGGTGACGTAAAAACTGATTTCTTTTGTTTTAAATTTAACCTAGAGTAATGTTAAGTACAAAACATATAGGTGGTATGCAATATCGGCAAATCCTTAACATAATTTAGGTGGGTAGTACCCAGTGCAGCATCAGAGTGTGGAGTTGGTGTCCAAACGTGTAGACAGTTTATAAGACTTATTAGTTAGTTATTAAACGTATCAAATTCGCCTTTACTCAATTTATACAGTAGTAGAGGGGACGGGGCGGGGCTGTAGTTTGCGTCATGCCAAAAAGGTATAAAAGCCGGAATTATCGACACGATCGTCACATCACAATCGTGTATTGTCAAGTCAATATCTCCTGAAGATGCTCCGGTATCGGAGTGAAACGTACGTTGAGGGTAGTTTGGGGAATTTCTGTGGTATGGTGAATATCGCGGGCTATAGTTGCGGGATACACGCTGTACCACATAGATTTACCTATTGTCGCGGATTATAGCGAATTAAATATCTAGTTCCTTCATTGTCATGGACTTCCGCAAAGTAACGCCTGCTTGTATCCAATAGTTACAAAACTGGTTGAGTACTGAGAACTGGGAGAGCAGAAAGCTAGTTGACCATATCGTTTCCTATACCCTAAGCTTAATGCTTGAACTGAAATTGCACAATCCATACTTCCATACTAATACAAGTAATAAAATTAAAAATTTTAAAAAACCCTGCAGCAAAAATACTGCAGATCTCCATTGAAACAACAATTAGAACTTAGCAAAAGTATATATAAAATAATATCTAAAACACAAAACTGCATATTTGCCGGCTCAGTAATTTTTTTGACCAGCGTGGTGGACTATGGCCAAACCCTTCTCATTCCGAGATAAAACTTGTGCTTAGTAATGAGTAGAGGTGTCAAATGTTAATATTCTGCTAAAAATGTGATCACTTAAGGAGTTCCTGTGACCACTTCCTGGCTCCATCACGAGACGCTGGGCAGCATCTAGGTTTAAAGTGCTTGACAAGACAAATCAAAAGAATCCATATACGACGGGTTTACGATGAGAACTTAAGGAGTTCCCATGACCACCTCCTGGCTTCATCATGAGACCCTGAGCAGCATCTAGGTACAAAGTGCTAGTCAAGACAAATCAAAAGAGTTCAAACACGACGGGTTTACGATAAGAACTTACGGAGTTCCTATGACTACCTCCTGGCTCCATCATGAGATCCTGGGCAGCATCTAGGTACAAAATGCTAGTCAAGACAAATCAAAAGAGTCTAAACACGACGGGTTTACGATGAGAACTTAAGGAGTTCCTATGACCACTTACCAAATCACGATTGCAGCTCAGCTTGATTGTCTATGGTCCTAAAACCTGGAACCTTCTCACAAGCTATACATATCTAATGCAAAAAACCGCATCTCAATCGGCCCAGTACTTTTTGAGAAAAATGGTAACATATTGAAAAATTAAAATCATAGACTACAGCTCAGCTTGGTTGTCTATGGTCCTAAAATATATCTAAGAACCTTCTCACAAGCTATACATATCTAATGCAAAAAACCGCATATTAATCGGTCCAGAAGTTTTCCAGGAAAACGGTAACAAAAAAGTGCACAAACAAACAAACAAACACACAACCTCTTAGGGCAAACACATATACCGTTTCCGTTTCGTCGAGGGTAATTATAAATGCGAAAGTGTGTATCTGTCTGCTACGCTTTCACGGCCCAACTACTCAACCGATTTTGATGAAATTTGGTACAAAAAAGGTTACATCCCGGGGAAGGACATAGGCTACTTTTTATCCCGGAAAATTGAAGAGTTCCCGCGGGAATAAAAAACCTATCCACCCGGACGAAGTCGCGGGCATAATCTAGTTGAATATATTTTGCTCGAATCTTCGAGGTCACAACCTTGAGGTTAGAAGACATTTTATGTACCCTGCACATAAAATGTTAATTTTTGTTTTTACGAAATAATATGAAAAACTTTATTTAACGTAAACAAACTTATAGAAGGATAAAATGTTGGCATACATTTTCAGGTATTACTATGACGACAAAGAAGAACGTTGCAAGAAATTTACTTACGGAGGTTGTTTCGGCAACGAAAACAATTTCAAAACGTACCGTGAGTGCAACAAACGTTGCAAACGTAAGTTGACTTAATTTGCCGACAATTTACAATAAAGGTGACACTTGCTTGAGTTCATATTCAAATTAATTTTATTCAAATAAACTTTCACAAGATCATTTAGATCGTCAAGACAATCCTAGCTCAAAGCTATTACTTTCGGAAGGCAAAGTTTGAAAAAAAAAGGCCGTTATTTTAAATTTTGATCATTTTACCACGCTCAGCTTTAATATGTTTCCATCAAGCCTAGTCTATTCCTGCAAGCGCTTGGATCCCTGTTTTTGACTAATTACCTGACTTTTTGTTTCTAGGAAATATAAAATATACTGAACCACAACGACCACGTTTCTGTTATGCTCCAGCATACCAGGGCAATTGCAAAGCTCGTATGCTAAGGTTTGATTTATAGTTCATAATAGACCACATTCGACCTCCTTTTGAATATTTAAAAAACTTCTTTATTGTACTTTTCAAATCTAGACCAATTGAACGCCCGTAAAATTGTAAAAACCGTTAGATTATAATCTAACTAGCGAGATTGTAAACTGTAGAAAGATTAAAATTTAACGCATTATTTTTCGGTAGATTGTAATCTGTTAGGTATAACCCGATAAAACCTAACTGTATACATATTTATGTCGAACACTAACCTAACCTACAAGAAAGAGCCAAGAAAACGAAAATGCAAATTTCAAAAATTGACACTCAGAACATTGAACGGTTCACAATCTTTCAACAGTTCTATCGAGATAAAAAGCAATAGATTACAATGTAACGGTTTTTAAAATTTTACGGTATATATTATACTCCGCGAGCATTTAACCAAAAGGAATTGCGCACTAATTTCTTTGCAAAAAAAAATCCTCAGTTTAAGCTGGGGTCGAGGCAAAGCACGCAACGAAATTTAGCAAACTCTCCTTTTACGTAGCTTGTTTTATAAGCGCAGACAAAGCGCGTTACACGACCGCGCAATGTCGCTCGCTGTCAGTCCGAAAAGCAGATCGTAGCATTTGTATCGATACAAAAATTTGTACATAAACAACTATAAACGTACGCGCGCTTGTCATAATCTTCTTACAACCTAATGGGTATCGAATTTACCATCAGGTATAATTGCAGTCAAGGGCTGACTTGTACCTGATTAAAAAAAAAGAATATCGATAAAAACGCACGTCTGACGCGCGTATGGTTTGCATTAGAATCGTGTCGTTTGCATTAGAATTGTGTCGTCTGCATAGGCTCTTATAAGACATATTTTGTACAAAAACAATAAAATTCAACTATACTCACACATTCAAATACATACACAAGGACGGACTTTTAATAATAACAATATTTTCATTTTATGACAATAGAATGAAACTGTCTTAAATTTGAAAGAGGTGTAGACACGTCTTGTTCATTTCTATTGGTTAAATACTCGAAATCTAACGGTTAAGTAGACATGTCTTGTTCATTCCTATTGGTTAAATACTCGAAATCTAGTTACAAATACAACACAACCTTTTTCAGATATTTCTATAACAGGGTGACAGACAGATGCGAAAAATTTTTTTTTGGTGGTTGCCATGCCAAAAGAAATAACTTCTACACACTGGCCGAATGTTGGGCAGTTTGTAAACCTGGAAATATGGGATCTAGTGAACTTGACGATGAACGTAAATAAATAGGTTTTATGAATTTATTTTTATTAATAAAATATCAATTCTAAGAAACACCCCTTCGAGATTTTACTTTAACATTGAAATAAGTTATTTTTCCGTAAGGCTTCGTGTACATGAATCCGGAGCCGCGACGGCACTGGACCGGAAGCTAGTGTGATCAAACAAAAATCGCAAATGAGCCGCACCATGTTAATGTCAAGGCAGGAAGCATGGTGGAATGCGGTTGTGCAGTTGACTTAGGAGCCCAAAACGATGCGAATAGCGTGACAACGATAGGTTTATTAGTGGTTGACTATGGTTAAACCTCGTCTCATTTTGAGGGGACTCGTGCTCAGTAGTGGGCCAGCGGATGGGTTTATGATAATATTATATGATAAAATATGATAATGTGCGCTTATTCTGGACGTCACGTTGTCGTGGACGTCGACGTCTTCGATATTATCGTTGACGGCAACGTTCACAGCAAAAATGTATTATGTGGACATGCACGTTACAACGTTATTGTGAATGGAAATTTATAAGCGTCTTCATAATATCTCTCCATACATTTTACTTCCCTGTTTTATCGTTATTCCGTGGACGTCCACGAAAATATCATCACGTAAAGAAATTATAAATGCGCACATTCACTAACTGTAATAATTAATGAATTAATGAATGAGTGAGTGAATGAATGAATATATTTTTATTGTACATCACATAAGTATAGTAAAAAAACATAATAGGCATAACAAAAACACAGTAAGTATATTACAATTTAGCTTAAATAATGATAAATAGGTGTTCCAAAAAACTAACATACCTGCATGCTCTCCAATATATCCAAGCGTTTGGCCTTGAAGTTGTTTGGATCCTTCTGGCAATAGAGGAAGCAATCCCTAGCGGGCACCCACGCTCGGTCGTGGGCGCCGAAAAACCTCACGTCGACCAGCCCTTGACTGTTAACGGACATGCCTTTCGCTGGCCAGTACGGAAAACCTGTAATGACATATTTTATTTTAGAGCGATTGTAAATCTGCGTCTACTAACTCTTATCTACTAGTAGTTCGCCCCGAACTCAGACCTCGCGGCGCCATCTATTGACATCATTGTGAAATTCTTATAAAAATACTGAAGCTCATTAAAAATTAAATAATTTCGTTTCCTTATCATATTTATCTAATTTTAGTATTTGTTGTTCAAGTACAGGATATAATTCAAATAATTGATCAAGTTTCAGGCTCAGCCTTTCAGAAAATTTTGAGTTCTGATGGACGTTAGAAAATTGCCACTTTGAAAGCCCCCCATTTCGTCAATTTTAGGGGAAAAATTTTAAAAAAAATATTTTTGGACTCTATTCCTAATTATCTTTAAAATGATATACCGCAACCCTATGTTACGCTATAATTAATATTTTACTTCGCATTCGCTTCTATGAGAGTCCCCCTGAAATAAAGATTTTTATAACTTTTAAAGCCATATTCGGCTGGAGGCCATCGGCTTACATATTATATTTAAAGCTGAAGTAATTACGTTCAGTAATTCAGAAGTTATAAGGTTCTGACAGACGGACGGACGGACGGACGGACGGACGGACAAGTGCAAATTCACTCAACAAGTAGACTCAGAGACCTTCGCTCGGTCAATAAGTTTAGCCCTTAGCAGTATGTGAGGCGTGGAAGAAACGTCAGTGAACCACGTGAGGCGTCGCGCTTGAGCGGCCGCGTAGTATACCGGACAGACTTCTACCTATTGAACTTTAACGACTCATTCCTGGCCTTTACTAACTCATACCTTCAAGTTTAGCCCACAGCAGTATATGAGGCGTGGAGCAAACGTCAGTGAACCACGTGAGGCGTCGCGCTTGAGCGGCTGCGTAGTATACCGGACAGACTTCTACCTATTGAACTTTAACGACTCACTCCTGGCCTTTACTAACTCATACCTTCAAGTTTAGCCCACAGCAGTATATGAGGCGTGGAGCAAACGTCAGTGAACCACGTGAGGCGTCGCGCTTGAGCGGCCGCGTAGTATACCGGACAGACTTCTACCTATTGAACTTTAACGACTCATTCCTGGCCTTTACTAACTCATACCTTCAAGTTTAGCCCACAGCAGTATATGAGGCGTGGAGCAAACGTCAGTGAACCACGTGAGGCGTCGCGCTTGAGCGGCTGCGTAGTATACCGGACAGACTTCTACCTATTGAACTTTAACGACTCATTCCTGGCCTTTACTAACTCATACCTTTAAGTTTAGCCCACAGCAGTATATGAGGCGTGGAGCAAACGTCAGTGAACCACGTGAGGCG
Organism: Erebia aethiops; assembly: GCA_923060345.2. NCBI lineage: Eukaryota > Metazoa > Arthropoda > Insecta > Lepidoptera > Nymphalidae > Erebia > Erebia aethiops. The sequence continues at coordinate 24,080,456 of OV281084.1, read as the reverse complement.
TCGCGCTTGAGCGGCGCGTAGTATACCGGACAGACTTCTACCTATTGAACTTTAACGACTCATTCCTGGCCTTTACTAACTCATACCTTCAAGTTTAGCCCACAGCAGTATATGAGGCGTGGAGAAAACGTCAGTGAACCACGTGAGGCGTCGCGCTTGAGCGGCCGCGTAGTATACCGGACAGACTTCTACCTATTGAACTTTAACGACTCACTCCTGGCCTTTACTAACTCATACCTTCAAGTTTAGCCCACAGCAGTATATGAGGCGTGGAGCAAACGTCAGTGAACCACGTGAGGCGTCGCGCTTGAGCGGCCGCGTAGTATACCGGACAGACTTCTACCTATTGAACTTTAACGACTCACTCCTGGCCTTTACTAACTCATACCTTCAAGTTTAGCCCACAGCAGTATATGAGGCGTGGAGCAAACGTCAGTGAACCACGTGAGGCGTCGCGCTTGAGCGGCCGCGTAGTATACCGGACAGACTTCTACCTATTGAACTTTAACGACTCACTCCTGGCCTTTACTAACTCATACCTTCAAGTTTAGCCCACAGCAGTATATGAGGCGTGGAGCAAACGTCAGTGAACCACGTGAGGCGTCGCGCTTGAGCGGCGCGTAGTATACCGGACAGACTTCTACCTATTGAACTTTAACGACTCATTCCTGGCCTCTACTAACTCATACCTTTAAGTTTAGCCCACAGCAGTATATGAGGCGTGGAGCAAACGTCAGTGAACCACGTGAGGCGTCGCGCTTGAGCGGCGCGTAGTATACCGGACAGACTTCTACCTATTGAACTTTAACGACTCATTCCTGGCCTCTACTAACTCATACCTTTAAGTTTAGCCCACAGCAGTATATGAGGCGTGGAACAAACGTCAGTGAACCACGTGAGGCGTCGCGCGTGAGCCGCCGCGTAGCATTCCGGGCAGGCTTCTATTTCGCCCATCTCCGCGCGACATGAGCGTACCAGCGCTCGGGCCGCGGCCGTTAGCTTGGATTGCACTGGAAATTACAAAAAAATTAAACTTAGAGCTAATTTTTGAAGTGAAAACTTCTTTAGACGCGTCGAGCACTTTTTGGTAGGGGGTAAACATGTGGAAACGCGTGACCGACACCTCGCTTGTTTGCGAAGACAAAAATGCCTTACTTTTAAGGTTTATATTTTAAGTATTTTAAATATTGTTATTATTATTTTATTTTTTAAATTATTTGAAACCTCTATCGGCAGTCCCTATGACTGCCAATTTTTAATCATGAGATCTGTCCCCCGATTATGTAAGGAAATCGTAATCGTCATCGTTTGTCAAACGTATAATTCGACATGTTTAAGGAGTTCATAGATGCCTGCTCATCAACAAGCATGTATGAACTCCTTAAACAGTTCGAGTAAAACGTTTTAAGCTGTCAAATGATTACGGTTTGCGACAATTGGGCCTCTGAGTATTGATAGGACCGTATGATAGGTACTTCCCAAAACTGAACTCCTCAGTTGAAGATTATTTGGCGATTAAAAATTGGCCCCAAATCTTAACTCAATAATTGTGTGTTATTTTTATAATCAAGTATGAATAAATAACTGATACGATATAGAACTAGGAGAGTAACAAGTTCAGGTCACAAATCTCTGTAAGAAAATATACTGTCTATTTTCTTGGGAGCCTTAAGAGCTTAGGAATGGTTACCACAGCATTGGTTTGAAACTGTGTGACGAGCGCTGCTGTCTTAACGGAGGTCCCGGGATCGATTCCCGGCATAGTCAATTTGGGAATTTATAATTTCTGAATTTTCTCTAGTCTGGTGGGAGACTTCGGCCGTGGCTAGTTACCACCCTACCAGCAAGTGATTAAATGTTCCGGTATCATGACGCGTAGAAACCGACTAGGGGTATGGGTTTAATATAACTGTCATACCCCTAACAGGTTAGCCCGCTTCCATCTTAGACTGCATTGTCACTTACCATCAGGTGAGATCGCATTCAAAGGCTTACTTGTAGTGGAATAAAAAAAAAACTGGTCGTAGTAATTGTAAACGGTAAAACAAAGAGTTTTTACGGGATAAAAAAACAAGGATAAAGTAAAGCGGATAAACAAAAAATAAATCTGTACAGCAATAACATACTCATACATGTGTTAAATATAATGCTGTTGTGTAGAATCCACTGTGCGTCGGCCAGAAACGCCTCAGTGCTGCCGTACTTCAGTAGAGCCAAATTCATTTTCATCAAAGAGAGGTCCATCGGATGTACGACGTATTTGTCGTAGTCGGGGAAGGCCGTTCTGTCCACGGGGTTCATGAACGGCTCCACCTGTAACAGAGAACGAGATAATGTGAACCAACGAGTGTGATAAACCTTTAATTAAATTCTGTCGAGTTATATCGGTAATCAAATCAAATCAATTATTCATTTATTCAATTTAGGTACACTGTAGATACACATATTGACGTTGATTGCTTACTTATAAAACATGATGGTGATAATTTTTAAGTTAGTATATAAGTTACGGATAATTTATAGGTCTGAGAAGAGGCCACAACAAACGCAGCCGGGTTTTTTTTCATTATCACCACCTCACAAATCATCTTATCTAAGGGACTATCAGAGCCATTAGAGCAAATCATTTTCATTAATCTATAGTTTAAAACGGTTATCAAACTTAAAACTAACCGAGGATGTGAATTTTAGGTCTTTTAGAAGTCCCTCTATTTAATAATCAGCAAGAAATAATTTATTCATGACATAGGCATGATGCCTATGTCAAGAATAAATTATTCCCTATTAAAACAGACAAATTTCAAAAGCACCATAGCATAAATTTCACCTTTTCTCAGACCATCCGTTTAACCGATTTTGATGAAAATCTATTAAGGTAGCTTGCATCCCAGTCAAGAACATATCATATTATTTTCACCCCGAACGATCAAAATGGTATTTGGAAAAAATTACCACGCGGCCTAATTCGCGGACATCTACCAGTTTTATACAAACAGACTACCTAGTACAATTTTATTGTATTAACAGTCAAGTTTATAAAATGTCACGACAAATACAACCGCTATAATTAATTTTAGTATTATCTAATACCTAACGAAACGATGACCCTAAGTCAAGATTTCATTATTATCCTAATATTATAAATGCGAAAGTGTGTCTGTCTGTCTGTCTGTTTGCTGTGCTTTCACGGCTCATCTGTTCAACCGATTTTGATGAAATTTGGTACAGGGATAGATGGTATCCTGGGGAAGGACATAGGCTACTTTTTATCCCGGAAAATTAGAGTTCCCCCGGGAATACTAAATCTTAATCCACGCGGACGAAGTCGTCTAGTAATTTATATTCAAATAAAACAAATCGATTCTATTTAAACTATGCATTATATTTTTCTTAGTTAGTACTATCCCTATAGTGATGAAAAGATCTTTCGGTAATAATGGTACCCTTATTCGTTTTATAAGTACAAGGTAATTTAGATGATTTTCCCATCAATTAATCAATAAAATAAATAAATAAATTTTATTTCAGTAAGTATTTACTTAATTTATGTATGTTTTATATATTTTTTTTTTAATTTATAAATCGATTTATTAATACCTACTCATTGCAAAATAAGAGTGTTAATTCAAACTAAACCGTATTAGGATCACCTAATTAAACATTTCTATTTCAATGTTAAGAAAAGTTTTACAAAAATCTATTTAGTTTTCTAATTAAGGTTAAGTAAATATAATCCATACTAATACTAATATTATAAATGCGAAAGTGTGTCTGTCTGTCTGCTACGCTTTCACGGCCCACCTGTTTAACCGATTTTGATGAAATTTGGTACAGGGATAGGTTGCCGGGACATAGGCTAATTCTTATCCCGGATAATTAATTAGCTCCCGCGGGAATTAGATAAAATTAATCCACGTGAACGAAGTCGCGGGCATTATCTAGTATTTTAATATATTGCTTTTCTCAATGATAATAATGTCGTACGATATTATATTATTATGTCGTACGAAAAGTTATTGGTTTGAGTACTACACTCAAGTACTGAGAATATGTGTACAGTTGTACACACACACTCGCATCATAAACGAGATAATTCGGCAGTTCCTATAGTATGCTTATAGGCAGGCATCGGCATGACAAATACCGAGGCCCGGGCTGAGAAATGCAGAACTAGCATAACCGTTCTACATGAATCGTTTATTATTAGTACAGAACGAGACGGCGATAGCGACGCGTCCGTATCGATTAATCCGCGCGAGAAAGGGAGGGGAGATCGGTCCCTGCCAGTGCCTACAGATAAGTAGCAAGGTCATTTCACCTAACCGACCGACGCGTTTGCGTTTCGTATCGCATACTTTTGTCTTTAGCACGTAGGCGATTTGTTACATTTCCATCTGGTGAAAGTATATAATAATTTCTAGATTCCTTCACCACCACGCCGCGCCGCGCCATTCGATAGGTCCGAATACTTATTTAAATATTGTAGTGTAATTATGATGATACACCATTTTAATATTACGACGCTATTTTAAATAGTTATTTCCTTAATTTTGTTATCAAGAAATGTATGAATGAAGAAATGGGAAATATATTCGTTCTTTTTATTGCAAATATAATAGGTATTTAGATATCTACCAACTAATTGACAGAGAATAGTTATGACAACGCGACTGGCGGCCATTTTGTCGTGAAAGCAAAACAAGATACTTACCTATTGTGTCAACAGACTCATAATTTACGTTTTACATATTTAGTATAATGTAATAGGTATTCAGCATTACAAAATACATAAAAAGTTAAATAGGTAAGTACTACAATACCAAAAATAATTTTAACACCTTTAAATTTTAATTGTTTGACAGTAGTTAAACGTCTACTCAGTATGTCTACATATAGGCATTCTGAATTATATCAATTATTAGGTCAAATTATGTTTGTTGATTACCTGAAACTATTTTCTCCAAAGAGGGCCGTCTGTATTTGAAGGTTTTTGTCATTGACAGTGACATAACCTTCAAATTAGTTACATCAATAACAAAATATACAGAGTCCACATATTTTTAAATAGGTTTACAAAACTAAAGTAAAAACACCAAAATTGGGTTACCAACCTATTTAAAGTGATGCAAAGTTACTGTCAATATGACATTGAATATTAGAATAATTAATAGCAAAAACAGTCTCAAACCCAGTGCAGTCTTATAAATAAGTCATACTGAAATTAAAGTAGTATTTGATAATATTTACCCCATTAAGATCAACCATCCGATCCCAAGCATATTGTAACAGCTCACACAAACGGGGATGGTTAAGCTTCTTCATAGCTAGAGATCTGGAAACAACAATAAGCATTCGATAATATTTATCATCTGAACTTTCATGAAAGCATGAAACTTTCATGCTAGCATGAATATAGCAAATCATTGTTAGATTTACCCAACTGTAAAACACACATGGTAAAAGTTTGTTTAAATAAAAAACATTACTTATTTGTATTTTTATTTCACATCAACTCAATCCTTGAAATTGGTTACTAATTGAATCCAGTTGAACTGAACCTAGGGTCAAATCTCATGGATTCACCTGCAGATAACAAGAGTAATAGTGATATTATTCACAAATCACCATCATCATCACATATCATAATAGTCTTTCAATGTATCTAAATACATATATTAAAGGAAAAAGTGACTGACTGACTGACTGATCTATCAATACACAGCTCAAACCACTGAACGGATCTGGCTGAAATTCGGCGTACAGATAGTTTTTACGACATAGGCATCCGCTAAGAAAGGATTAAAAAAAAAAATTCAATCCCTAAAGGTGTTACGTAAATAAGGGTTTGAAATGTGCATGAAAATCGAACTCAATGTAAGCGAAGCTACAGGCAAAAGCTAATTTGTATGTAAAGTGGAAGCTAGTCAGATTTGTATTTATTTAGCGTATTAGGAGAATTTCTGTGAGACTTCATAGTTTCATTAGACTTCATGTTTATGTAGCCTGTGTGTAGTACGTAAGAGCCTGCTAAAGATACAAGTCAATAGGATTTTTTTTTGTGTTTTTTTTTCTACACAGTGTTGTACAGACAAGAGAATTATATATTCATCGAAATAATCCTCACATAGTTCAATTTGTTTACCTTTATTTTAAGCCACACATATCAATGTTAATGCTCAATCTATAAAGAACAATGACTGAGCAAGGAAATACAGACAGTCCCTAGAAATACTTTATAAAATTTCCTGTTTATAAATACTTACTGAGTCTCTGCAGATTCAGCATGCAACACGTTCATGCATTCCGGACAGATCCAGCCCTTTACGGTCATTGTTCTGTTGCGTTCCGTCCCTGAGATGCACTTATAGTGGAAAGTCCTCGGGCACACTGTGCATAGCAATGGAGGATGGGCCTTTTCGTTTGCGGCTTGCTCCACTGCCCAGTGACATCTCCAGCAGTACATATCTGAACGCAGCCTTCTACTTTGTTCTTCAGTCTATGGAACAGAAAAAAAGAATATAGGAATCAGTTACCAAGCCCAGTCTAGATTGCCATGGTTCCATCTGAGTCTGAAAGTGCATAACTAAACTAACTTAAGATTTGACTGGACAAAAAATACATTTAGGGAAAATAAGAAAATATAGGTAGACATCTTAGTAAACAATAATTACTTTAAACATTGCTAACCAATGTCTTGTCTGTCAAATGAAGCCATTTGCAAAATAACAAATGACCATCAATTTTTATTTTTAAACAAGTATATGGGTACAAAAAACCTTAAAGGTTGTATTGTATAAACCATTATTACATTTTTGTAAGGATCAATCCTCCTAATTGAACACGTCTGAAAAATTTATATCTCAAGGTTCCTAAAATATATTATTTTTCCTCAACATTATTAAATATCAATATCAAAAGCGTTGTGTTGGCTGCAATTGTGTAAATAATACTTACTACTTCTGGTTTCTGAGATTCTGTTTTCTTCTTTTTAGGTGATGGGGACAAACTTCCACTGTCTTTCTTCTTATTAGCATCAATCTCATCTTCATCCTCACCCTTTTGACTCTTTCCTGTTACAGAATTCAGAAATTGTTTTACCTTATTCACAAATTCTGGATTCTGTGACCGCATTGATCGTTTTAATGAAGCCTTCTCTGATTTCTCACTGCAATTGCTTTTCTGCGAGTTGATACTGCTACGTCTCACATTTTGTATTTTATCTGCCTCCACAGAAGTATTCAGGCTACTATTATTACTCTCAGCTACAGCTCTAGATTTCCTTGTTTTACTTGTAAGTTGTGTACATTCACTTATGATTTTGGATTCTTTGGCTGACTTGATAAGAGATTTGAGTTCTCTACTTATACTCTTATTGTGGTCCTTTTCAGATAAATCAGAGTTTGTTTCTAATTGAGAATCATTAGATTTTTCACAAATATCCATTGACATGTTAGATACTACATCTTCACTTTTCTCATCCTTTTTATCTCCCTTGACTTTATCAGAGGATTCTTTACTTTTATCTGCATTTTCAAAACAATCCATATTTGGATTTTGTTTGTCTTTGACTGGGGATTTATCTTTAATTGAAGATTTTTCTGATTTATTTGAGTGGGAGTCAGATTTATTCAAATCAAGTTTTACAGGAGTTTTGTTTGGTTGTTCTTGTTGTTTAACCAATTCCTTGGCCTGTTTTGATGCTTTTGTAGATTTTTCTGAAATTGATTCAGGCACTCTTTTGGGGTTTACAACTTCTTCATCTGAAATATCTATAATATTATCTTCAGACTTCTGTCTCTCTAATGACTTAATGATTGCCTGTTTGGGTCTCTGTGCTACGATTTTCACTATGTCATCTGCCTTTTTAAGGGCTGCTGGTACAGATGTTGTTTTTTGCACCTGCTCAAAGTCAGTTGGTATGTTTTGTATGTCATCTGAATTTGTTGCTGTCTCCAACACTTGCTCCAGCTTCTTATGAACCTGCTCTGAAGTTATTTTATTCATCTGCTCTGACACAGATGGTGTATTAAGTACCTGATCTAAATTAGATGGAGAATTAGGCATTTGATCTGTCTTAGGTGGTGACTTAGGCTCCTGATCTGACTGAGGTGGTGACTTAGGCTCCTGATCTGACTGAGGTGGTGACTTAGGCACCTGATCTGACTGAGGTGCTGACTTTTGCACCTCATCTGACTTGGGTGGTGTCTTGGACACCTGATCTGGTTTAGATAGTGACTTAGGCACCTGATCTAACTGAGGTGCTGACTTTTGCACCTGATCTGACTTGGGTGGCGTCTTGGACACCTGATCTGGCTTAGATAGTGCCCTAGGTACCTGATCTGGCTGAGGTGGCATCTTGGACACCTGATCTGATTTAAGGGGTGACTTAGGCATTTGATCTGGCTTCTTTGTGCATTCTGAATTAATATGCATTTTTTGGACAACATCCAATTTTTTAGGTACTTGCTCTATAATAAGTAAAGATTTTTCAGGCTCTGCCTTATTTGGGGTATTTTGCACATGCTCTGAGTTTAGTGAAGCCTTTTGCACATGCTCAAACTTCGAGGGTGTCATTTTCATCTGTACTAACTTAATAGGTAATTTTTGTGAAAGCTCTAAATTTGTGGAAGTCTTCTGTGCGAGTCCAGACTTGGTAGGTGTCCTTTGATCCGACTCTGACTCTGGTGGTGTACATTTTACCTCTGCTGACATTGCTGGTTTCTTATGCTTATTAAGATAAACTTTCTTCACTTCCTTATTTGGACTGATGACTATTTTCTTGGTATGGTTCTTTTCGGGGGAAAGTGTAGGTGTTACCACAGCCTCCTGCTCATCTTTAGACTTAGTTGGTGAAGACTCTGGAGACCCATAGCTTAAGTCTTCCTCTTTGACCTCTTCAACAACAATGACCGTTTCAACATTTCCATGTATCCCAGTCGCCTGCCGAGTGTCAGGCTCGGCACTACTGGTCGAGGACACTTCAGTGTCCACATGAACCTCAGAATTCTCCTCCATGACCTAAACAAAAAAGGTCCTTTTACAGTCCACCAATATGACCTATGAACTTGAATGAAAACATTAACTTGGCAAATTACAATCGTGTCTGGCGTATCAACAATAGGCATCTAAATATTAGAACCGGTCATTACCCAAGCTTAGACATCCAACCAGCTATAACCTACCTACTTTCGATACATACAAATTCATACGGAAACTTACTCACGTTTGGCGTCTTTGTTGTGCGTCGGAACGATGTTTCTTCCAATAAATTGTTGTTTTAGGTTACACAACTTTTTGTTTGTCCATTAATGGCGCTGATATTAAGTTTAGCCAAAAATATTACCTACATTACAACTAACGAAAGAAATCACACATTGCCTCAGAGAGCAGAAATTCAGAAACTGATCAAACTGTCGTTCTGTGAGTCGTTCTATCTTTAGTTGTTATTGGTTAGCGTAGTTGGATGGATACCGACGTCACTTGTTTTCCGAGCAGTTTCCGAGCTCGTACTGTCTAGATATCTCGTTCTGTCACATTGAGACTGTGATACTGCATCTCTTTCAGGTCAATTGTCTTTCTCTTTCATTAACATGCTCGACTCTTTTTCTCATACTTTTTCATAATTACAAGTTGCCACCCTGATGCCACAACTTCAAATCATTTTTTTAAAAATGGTAACATATTCTATTTTTCTAGAGATAAAATAACTATTACAAAATTCAAACAGAAATTGTACTGTAATAAATCTGACAAATAATTAATTTATTAGTTATTTTTCATCAAACTCGTGGACTTTTCGAACTCTATTTAATTTTAAACTCTAATAATAACTTATTTTGACCTTTGCTTGACAGGTTTGCTGGACGTCGTATTCAGAGACAAGTAACATATGGTCAAAACCACAAGTTAAAGAATGGATTATGCATGTATTAGGGATTGACGTCAGCGCTCAGTGCTGGCTAGGGATTCGATATCGGAACGAAAGTGTCGATACTACACTCGATACCAGTCTCGCATAAATATAATCGATACTGTGATGTTCTATTATTTATAAAGGAATCCAACAGGATTACAGAGATCACCAAATAAAATACTCAAAAATATAATGTAATGACAACTGACGTTTATGTCATACATCACAGATAAGTATCGAAACAAATGTATCTATACCATACGATAATCGATACCATGATTTTTTTATACAATGATTTGGAAGGAATTTTAAATGTTACCGCTTGTTTTTTAGCATCACTCCTAATCGAAGACGGAATAATTATATGTAACTTTTCGAAGTAAAACTTCTTTACGCACGCTTGACTTGGGGAGTAAGCTGGTGAATGCGTGACGAGAGCGTTACGAAAAGTGTGATTGGGCGAGGCGAACGGAAGATGAGAGGGAGATATAAGTTAGTGAAGATAGAAAGAGAGGGAAACGTTTCATATATTACTGTAGGGGCAAGAGAGAGAGGTGCGAGCATATATTTTCTTTCTCTCTTTCTTTCATAGCCAGTTACGAGATAACTAAAGAAGTTTTACTTCAGTCGTGTGGTCTAAAGCACACTCGTTTATGCTAGGTTTAAGTACTTTTGCAATGGCTACCACATAAGTCATATGGTTTTAGTTATCAGTACCCTTGTTCCTTATCTTTTTGAAGTGAAAACTTCTTTAGGTGCGTTGAGCACTTTTTGGTAGGGGGTAAAAATGTAGATACGCAAAACCAACACCGTTCTTCTTAAGACTCTTACGGTACTCTACGGTCTTAAGTATAAAATAATAATATACCTAGTACATGATACCTTTGTTTTAAGGTTTATATTTAAAAGTGATGTGTAACCGTGACTGGCACATCGCGACACCATTCTTCTTAAAGACAAAAAGTTTTAAGTATAAATAATATAGCACATTCGTAATTAAACTTTAATACCTCAGTTTTAAGGTTTATATTTTAAGTAGTTATTGCCCGCAACTACGTGGATTAAGGTTTTTGTTTTCCGCGGGAACTCTTTAATTTTCCGGGATAAAAAGTAGCCTATGTCCTTCCCCGGGATACAATCTATCCCTGTACCAAATTTCATCAAAATCGGGTGAAAAGATGGACCGTGAAAGCGTAGCAGACAGACAGACAGACAGATAGACAGACAGACAGACACACTTTCGCATTTATAATATTAGTATGGATATGGATATGGATATGGATTAGTATGGATATGGATTTGATTATTTTAAAAGTGCTGTGTTGTTATTTTAAATATTCGTTTTCACTTCTATCGGCAATTGTTTTTTTATTATTTCGTATTAAATATGAATAATTAGCAAAACCAGATAATGAAAACGATCAATGACATTATCCGTAGTATTGCAGGTGCTGGTAAAATAATCATAATTAGCAAAACAATGTGATGAAAACGATCAAATAACACTATCCGTAGTATTGCAGATGCTGGTAAAATATAGGAAACAAAGTAGGCCTTTACAAAAATAACAAGTATTCGAAACTAAAGTATCGAGTGGCCAGTGGGGAATCGATTCTTTTTCCATATCACTAGTTCCACAGCTGTTTGTCAAAGTCAAAAATGAAATGTCAAATCATATCACAAAGCGTCAAAATTGCCATTTTTGAATTGATTTTTAATTCATTTTCAAAGTTCAAATGTGATTGTTTATTACTTTATTAGCCTATTATACTATTTATTAAAAGAACGGTCTAATGGAATTTATAGAGCTTATATTTATTAACAAATTAGATGGAGTTATACTTAAATATCCTCACCATGAGAACGTAGATGGAACAGTTTGTATCACTGGACATCACCTCATTTTAAGCTCGAGAAAAGAAGGCGTTCGTGAGCTATGGGTAGGTAAAACCAAAGATTTATCAGATTTATAAACAAAACTCTTACAGACAAATTAAACATTCCTTAAAACATCATTGCATGCAGTGTCTGATTATAAAAATATTGATAAATATGTTATAACAAAAAATAACGCTAAGTGAATGAAAGACATTTAGTTTGTTTATTCAGTTAACTTAAATTATACTACTATACCTACAGTATAGAATTCTTAACCCTACTAATTATAAATGTGAAAGTGTGTCTGTCTGTCTGCTATGCTTTCACGGCCCAACTGTTCAACCGATTTTAATGAAATTTGATACAGTGATAGGTTGTATCCTGGGGAAGGACATAGGCTACCTGGAAATTTTATTACTTTATATTTTATCCTGGAAAATCAAGTAGTTCCCGCAGGAATAAAAAAAACTTAATCCACGCTGACAAAGTCGGGGGCATCATCTAGTAAATAAATATACTGTTGCACAGTGCGAGAAAATGACATTAATATTGAAACAATCCACCCACACATCTAGAAATATTAATAATAGCAGTAATTTTATGACTCATGTACACAGACAACCACCAATCATAGTTTATTTAATTATGTATTATAAAAAATTGTATGAATGTTCAGCATTAGATAAAATTATCTAATTTAAATTAAGTAGATTTGTAAAGTAATTTGTAGAAATAAACAGGTACATGATCTTTCTACAATAAAATCCCTCCTGATAATTTTCTTAGTGGGCTAGAAGAAACATTATTTTTAACTTGGAACTAGTAGATTACCTCAGTTAATAAGGCCTCCAGAATAAAAGCTCTCTTTTAAACTCCATCACTATTAGTTCAGTTCGTGGGATATAGATATACTAGCTGATGCCCGCGACTTCGTACGCGTGGATCGAGGTTTTGTGGTTCCCGCGGGAACTCTTTAATTTTCCGGGATAAAAAGTAGCCTATGTGCTATTCCAGACTATAATCTATCTCTGTGCCAAATTTCATCCTGATCCGTTTAGCTGTTGGGGCGTGATTGAGTAACAAACATCCATCCATACATCCAGACATCCATACCGACATCCATACATCCAAACTTTCGCATTTATAATATTTATAGATATATACAGATATAGCCTATAAAGACAAGTCAAGTCAAAAACAGTTGAACCATGAAATATAGCAGACAGGCAGACACAAATTGGTATGGATAAGTATAGAATGATTAATGGTACCTAGTAAGTACAGATAAGTATAGAATGATTAATTTTATGCTTTTAGCTTCTACACAAAACCATAGATAGCATAGAGAAAAAAGAGACCAAAGTTAGCGGAGGCATAACACAGGGTGGGTCACTGTTCCTAAAATGCAAGGATCTAAGAATATTCCAATTGGACATCAGCAGCACAACAGAATTGAACCTTTTGATGCAGACCCTGGAGAATCTGTCAAGTATACAGGATCCGACACAGTTTTACCCATTCTTTTATCGGCACATGCATCCTATCATGGAAAATGGGTATACATTGTATAGGTAAGTACTGAGTTGTCAATACTATATTTGACATATTTTCACAGACATGATGTAGAAGGAAAAGTTACGTAGGTAATTTGATAAATGGTATCAAAACAGCAGGATCAGAAAAGCTTGAGACATGTATGAGGATGCCTCTAATCTCTTTGTTTGAATAATTTGTTGACTAATTCTGTATTTATAAACTGAGGATTTTTGGTTTCTTCTAAAGAAAAATTTACTTACAGTTTTTAATAATTATCAAGACACTAGATGATGCCCACGACTTCGTCCACGTGGATTTTTTTTTTATTCCTGCGGGAACTCTTCAATTTTCCGGGATAAAGAGTAGTGTATGTCCTTCCCCGGGATGTAGCCTGTCTATGTACCAAATTTCATCAAAATTAGTTGAGTAGTTGCCACACTTTGGCATTTGTAATATATAGGATGGATTTATGTAAGCAGTTACTTAGGTAGTATAGTGCAGTCAGTGTTGTATACTTTTGTCCAAAAAATATTTTTTTGAAATCTTGCAGTGTTGAAGGAGAGTTCACAAAAGTGTTAGCGACAGAGGAATGGCGGATATCACGAGTGAACCAACAGTACACAGTATGTCCTGCTTACCCTAAGGGTGTGGTGGTGCCTAAAGTAATAGATGATGAGACGTTAGCAGCTGCTGCCACCTTCAGGCAAGGTGGCAGATTTCCTGTGCTCTCTTATAGGCATAATAATGGTGTAAGTTTATATTTTTTATTTTATTTATTCCCAACGACCTCAATTTACATAGACGGGCCCTGTCGAACAAATAATGTGGGCTTATTTATAACGCCATCTAGTATGAAAAGCGGGAACTTGCTTGCAACATATTAATGCCATAGATAAATAATCGTGAATTACAACTTGAAAACGTATGACTCGGTCATAGATAATATAGGTCATAGAAACCGTAAGGATAGTTAGTAAAAAAAAAATATCATACTGTTTGCCGCGGAAATTAAATGATTGCGTAATGGATAAAAATATTAAATAGGAAGATTAAATAACGTTTTTTTGGAAATGTATAATTGTGAATTGAAACACTTACTTACCTTAAAATAAAAATTATACAGTGCCAAACTAATTAAACTTTAGATGTTAACTTAATATTATCAAATTATCTGCACGACGAGCGATCGTGACAGCGCTACGACGGGAACAAAGCCAGGCTTATGACAGGTGCGGAACGTGTTCAGCAACTCGGACGCCCGGCGTTTTTCTATGAAAGGGCCCTAGTACCTAGTACCTAGTACCTAGGGTTTTAGTACCTACATATATATCGATGTTTATTCCTCATTCAGGATTGTTATTAACTAGTGGTTCGCCCCGAACTGAGACCTCGCGGCGCCATCTATTGACATAAATGTGAAGTTCTGTTAAAAATACTGAAGCTCATTAAAAATTAAATAATTCCGTTTCCTTACAATATTTATCTAATTTTAGTATTTGTTGTTCAAGTACAGGATACAATTGAAATAATTGATCAAGTTTCAGGCTCATCCTTTCAGAAAATTTAGAGTTCTGAGGTCATCTTTGGACGTTAGAAAATCTCCACTTTGAAAGCCCCCCATTTCGTCAATTTTGGGGGAAAAATAAAAAAAAAAATAGTTTTGGACTCTATTCCTAATTATCTTTAAAATGATATACCGCAACCCTATGTAACTTTATAAAAAATATTTTACTTCGCATTCGCTTCTATGAGAGCCTCCCTGAAATAAAGATTTTTATTATTTTTTAAGCCATATTCGGCGGGAGGCCATTGGTTTACATATTATATTTAAAGCTGAAGTAATTGCGTTCAGTAATTCAGAAGTTATAATGCTCTGACAGACGGACGGACGGACGGACAAGTGCCAATTCACCCAAGTAGACTCAGAGACCTTCGCTTCGCTCGGTCAACAACACTAGCAGAAACAACTATTTATATTTAAAGTTGTATATGAAATAAGTGCACAAAAATGTACTTAAACGTTGAAGTAAGTTTGGTAAGACTAAACATATAACTATTTTATGGTTCTTAAAAGGAAGGATTTTCACACAGAACAGAGACATGTTTTATTAACTTTCTCTCCGTCTACTGTCATTATTGTTCCTGCAATTAACTTTTCATATAGGTATGACTAGTCTAGTATAGGCATAGCTTCGCTGCCGTGGGAAGAATTTTCAAAATAGGGCTTCTTATTGGTGTCTACATTTTAAACTGGTGCAGCTTTCTAGGTTTTGGGCTGCACGTCGATAATTCATTTAGTGAGTCAGGCCTTTTATTTTTATTTTATGAAGATTTAAAATAGATCACAATTCGCAAAGCCCATCTGACTATATTTAATAATACATCGTTATTTCCAGGCAGTGTTACTAAGAGCAGGCCAGCCGCTTTACGGGCCTAAACACCGTCGCTGCAGGCCTGATGAGGCGATATTAAACACAGTAGTCAGCGCTGGAATGAAAGGCGTCATATACGATCTGAGGAGCTCCAACGCGATACTACAGCAGCAAAATAAAGGTGAACTTATTAAAAAGCTCGAGGAAACCCTCATCTATGAATTTTTAATTCTAGCAATTAAATCATGAATTTTGCACATAAAAATTACACTACAGCCCACTAACGTCCCACTGCTGGGCATAGGCCTTCAGTCTCATACTATGCTGCTCCAATACCGGTTGGTGGGCTATAACGGTTGTTAGTGATAATAACCGGGACCGACGGCTTAACGTGTTCTCCGAGGAACTTCCTAACTCCAGGATAGTACTGAGAATTTCTAGTCGGAAAAATCCAACACTTAAATATGGGACTCGAACCCGGGACCTCGTCAGCCGCAGTCGAACATAATGACCACTAGACCAACGAGGCAGTCTGCAACTAAATTTAGAACACCAAGGCTTATTTATTTAAACCAGACAGATTTTTATACAAATACTAGCTAATGCCCGCGACTTCGTACGCGTGGATCGAGGTTTTGTGGTTCCCGCGGGAACTCTTTAATTTTCCGGGATAAAAAGTAGCCTATGTGTTATTCCAGACTATAATCTATCTCTGTGCCAAATTTCATCCAGATCTGTTCAGCCGTTGGGGCGTGATTGAGTAACAAACATCCATCCATACATCCATACATCCATTTATAATATTAGTAAGAAGTAAGATGCAGTGTCAAAACGTGGCATTAGGTATTTAAACTTTTTTTACCATGGATTTTTTAGTGGGTGATGTTTACCTATTCGATCGCGTTAAAGTTAAATAAGATTTGTATGGAATTGATCAAACGCCATCTGTTATTTTTCGCTTGGGATTTTTTCGGTTCAGTGTTTAAAATACGTATTAAATGAGATGCTGTGCATTGAGCGAATTAAATGGATAACCCTGTCGCAACCTAGCTTTCTGGTGCTTTTTAAAATTTGACTCATTCTTACACATAACATACTATGACATGTCACACTATATTATATAATATTATCCTTACTAATATTATAAATGCGAAAATTTGGATGGATGGATGAATAGATGTTTGTTACTCAATGGCGCCAGAACGGCTAAACGGATCTGGATGAAATTTGGCACAGCAATAGATTATAGTCTGGAATAGCACACAGGCTACTTTTAATTCCGAAAAATTAAAGAGTTCTCGCCACCAAACCTCCAACCAAAAAACCTCAATCCAGGCGGACGAAGTCGCGGGCATCAGGTAGTATCATATAACTAAGACTGCATCATTACAAGCACATACCACGTAAGATTGCAGTTTAGGGCTAAATAAAAAATATTCTGCAGTTTTAAAAAAAACCCTTGTGTCTTCACTAGCATGTTTTATTTAATGCAGGTGGGGGGAGTGAAAGTCCCGCAAACTATTCGCAGTGGAAAATATACAACAGGTCCATGGACGAAGTGGATAACCAACAGCAGCTATTGGAGAACTTTTCCAAACTTGTCGAAGGTATTTGCTCTGTTATTTGAACTTGAATTAAGATTATTACAGTTGAGTGTATACTCAGATGTGATTGTTCTATAAAACAGGAACTATAGACATAGATCAGAAACGGTTAAAGTGATACTGGGCCTTCAAATGGTCTATTTGAAAATCATACTAATATTATAAATGCGAAAGTGTTTGTTGGTTTGTCCTTCAATAACGCCGCAATGGGTCCACATGATTTGCATTTTGCATGGATATAGTTGAGGACTTGGAGAGTGACATAGGCTACTTTTTATCCCGAAAAATTATGAAGTTCCCGGGGGAATTGAAAAAACTTATTTCCACCCAGACGAGTCGCAGGCATCAGCTATTGTGGAAATATATTGATGTTTTGATGACCTCAAAACTAAAGGTCTTTCAATAATATTGTGGATGTGGATTTTTCGATTCAGGGATCCGTTCCCGAAATATTTAGCTTTGAAGTGCAAATTTTTGTAAGAGTCCAGTGTCCATCAATGACGTCACAAGTTTTTCCTGTTTTTTATTCCACTACAAGTTAGCCCTTGACTGTCGTATCCCTCCTGATGGTAAGAGACCGTTCAGTCTAAGATGGAAGCGGGCTAACCTGTTAGGGGTATGGCAATATATTAAACCCATAAACCCATACCCCTAGTCGGTTTCTACACGGCATCGTACCGGGACGCTTAATCGCTAGGCGGTACGTCCTTCACACAAATTCCCAAACTAAGCGCGCGTTTTGACGTTTGGAAAAAAGATTTGACTATAGTACGGCCATTATAAGCGCGGACAAAAGTTCATTGACGCACCTTCACTATGAAACCCTCACGAAACTAACTAACTACGCCAAAACTATAACTGTCTCTTTCGCGCATATGAATAGACGCGCTTACGTGGTCGACAGTGGATTTCATAATAAAAGTAGTGACGTCTCACCACCGAAACATAGGTGTAAGTAACATTTTACGCGTCGTAAAATCACGATTCATAATGTACTATAGTTGTACTAACGTATGTAAATATATTTTTCAATACACTTGCTCGAAAAATGCACTTACAGAGGCAGTAAACAGGGCTTGTAAGTTAAAACTGCCGTCGTGCAGTAAATATTTACCGCCCTCATGCAGTTTTTTTTAATTTTTGTAAGTCCACGTTACTTCTAAATAAAAAGTTTTCTTGCAAGAAGGTTCATAATGATATTGACTTTGTATGTAGAAAACCTAAAAAATAATGACATTTAGATGTGAATTGATGAAATTAATTCATAAAATAAAAAATTGTATTTAATATGATTAAATAAAATGGTTTTAGGTTTTATAAATCAAAAAAGTGAAGGCTGAATAGTTCAGGCTGTTACTGAGTTAAGAACTAGAACCTAGAGCCATGAAGCCAATTTAAAAAAAAAGCAATTACAACAACGCGCCGTAGATACAATTCATACAAATCTTTAATTTGTGCGCGCTATTTTTAAAAGTTTCATTGAGTATTTCTTATAAATTATTAAATAATATATGTGGTTTAAGTGAATGTGGGATCATAAAATTAAATCAACAATTAGGTATTTTAGCTGTGAGAAAAAAATCGCGCTTGTAATAGCCGCCAAAAATCTCGACTAAGTATGGGCGTGAAAAGCCATTTTCTAGTGAGTACCTAGTACCTTCCTACTCGACTTTTATTTTCAAGTTTTCTCACAAATGTATTGAAAAATATCGTGTAATACACGAGCGTTAAGGTTTCTACATACTCGTGACGATGGTCAGCCCTCGACTGGCGTCATCGGGCTGACATTAGTCAACTCGTATGTAAAAACCTATTTACCGCCCTTATATCACAAACTACTAATGTACTTAGTAGTTCAGTAATCAACGATCAATTAATGTTGCGAATAATTACACAATTGCTACGTGAACCTTAAGAATTTGTGAAAAAAAATTAATAAAAACATGAATAATTACTTCATTTGTTTATTTTCTTTGCCTTTGAATTAAACATAATATAATAATCATATCTATCGACTTTCCAAATCACAGAGTTGCTCAGATTGGAAGCAAAACTAAACCGAATTCTGCTACTAAGGACTGAAAAATAGCTATTGTTTGTGTTTACTAAACTACAACGGCTACGAGTGATTAGTTTCTAAGATCAAAAATTCCGGGCTTTATCTTCAAACATATTAATAAATACGTTTTTTTTTTTTTTAATCCACTACAAGCTAGCCCTTGACTGCGATCACACCTGATGGTAAGTGATGATGCAGTCTATGATGGTAGCGGGCTAACCTGTTAGGGGCATGGTAGTTATATTAAACCCACACCCCTTCGGTTTCTACACGGCATCGTACCGGAACGCTAAATCGCTTGGCGGCACACGTCTTTGCCGGTAGGGTGGTAACTAGCCACGGCCGAAGCCTCCCACCAGGCCAGACCAGGGAAAATTCAGAAATTATAAATTCCTAAATTGATCCTGCCGGGGATCGAACCCGGGACCTCCGCACGTTAAGGCAACAGCGCTACACACTGCGCCACGGAGGTCGTCAAGACGTAAACGTAGCCCTTGACGGTACCTCAATACATACATAGGTACATCTGGGTCAAATTTCTTATACCTCCTCCTTTTTTTAAAGTTGATTACAAATGAATCAATTACAATACAAGAATAAAAAGATAGACTCCGTACAAGGAGCCGATAGATTATATTATTTTTTACAGAAGACCAGAGTGTTGTGTACCCCTTCAATAGGCGAACGACCTCTCGTTCGTTTGTTTACATTTTGTCCGCGCTTAAAATGGCCTTACTTTAGTTATCAAACCCAATTGCTTTGCGTTCTAAAAATATCAAACCTTCAATCTGCGAACGATGTATTTCAGCATGCGTGGATCGGGAAATATCAAGCGACAAGTGGCTTACCAAACTGGAGTCGTGCGGATGGCCTGAGTCGGTCAGAAACTCGTTACACACCGCGTGTATAGTCGCTCAGCATATACACCAGGTATCTATATTAATCTATACTTCTATCTTATCTTACTTATTATAAATGTAGAAGTTTGGATGGGTGTATGGTGGATGGATGTTTGTTACTCAATCACGCACCAACGGCTAAACGGATCTGGCTGAAATTTGGCACAGAGATAGATTATAGTCTGGAATAGCACATAGGCTTATCCCGGAAAATTAAAGAGTTCCCGCGGGAACCAAAAAACCTCAAACCGCGCAGACGAAGTCGCGGGCATTCGCTAGTACTTAATACAATACATGCGAAAGTTTGGATTGATGGATGGATGTTTGTTATTCAATCACGCCAGAACATCTGAACGGATCTGGATGAAATTTGGCACAGAGATCATTATAGCATGGAATAACACATATTCTTGTCCCGGAAAATTAAAGAGTTCCCGCCGGGAACCGAAAAACCTCAATCCACTCGGACGAAGTCGCGGGCATCAGCTAGTTATAATATATTTAAAATTTGCAGAAAGCAGAGCCAGTCCTTATCCACGGAACGCGGGGGGAGGACGCAACATTACTAGTTTGCTCATTAGTACAAATTATTCTCAATCCTGACTGCCGGACCATACGAGGGTAAATAATTAAATGCCATTGTAATTTAATATTGGTCTACAGGTCTACCCACTTTTATAAGTTACGCCGATGTATCTGTGCAGAAATCTTATTTTTGAATGGCGCGAAAATATCTCAGCCAATCATAATGCGCGTCCGTCCGTATTGGTTGTTGCCTACGCGCCATGTTAGGAGTCCGAGCACGATAGATAGATTGCACGAGTCTCTGTTGTTCTTGTGTTTAAAATCTTAACTTCACCTTTTACTCTCTAAGCATTTATGTTTAAGCATAGATTATTGTAAGTTCTCATTTAAGTGAACCTTTGTTCTTCTTTGAGAAAAAATAAATCTCTTTAAACCTAACGTTAACCAATAAGGTATTCATTGTATTTCATTAGTGTTCACATCGCTTTTCTGCGCAAACGAATTTTGCCGATGCGACTTATTACAAGTTGTATACCTACCTGTACACAGCTCATACTTGAGCACGAGTCTCCTCTCAGAATTAACCATAATCCACCACGCTGGCCGAGTGTGGATTAGCAGACTTAACACAACTTCATTACTCCTTTGAAAAAATTATGAAGGGAAACCTGCATGCCCTAGAGTTCTTAATTACTTAAACATTCCATAGGGTTCCTCGGAGCTCGCGCGCAGACTGTTTTTTAATAATTTTAATTATGTCCACTTGTTTCTTTCTTTGTGTTTTCCAAAAAAAACATAAATATAGCAAGGCAGTCGTGTTTTTTAATCATTTTAAGTATGTCAACTTGTTTCTTTGTGATTTACAAAAAAAATTAAGCATTTTTTTTTAAATAGGTTACAAGCTTTAATAGAAAGAGAATGGCTGCAAGCGGGCCACCCCTTTGGCACCAGACTAAGATCGGGTCCGTACTCAGCATCACAGGCGAGGTCCGCACCAACCTTCCCTCTGTTCTTGGACTGCGTGCGTCAATTCCTGGAGCAGTTCCCCTGCAGTTTCGAATATCGACAGTGCTTTCTTGTTACGCTGTTTGAACACGCGTATTCTAGTCAATTTGGTAAGTTGGATCTTAACTGTTGCTCGAAATGATTTTCTTTCAGATACGAGTATAACCGACAATGCACTATTGTGAAAACGGTTGTCCGGTGTCGGAGTGAAGCGTGCGTTGAGAGGATTTCTGTGGTGTGGTGAATATCGCAATATAGGTGCGGGATACACACTATACCACATAGATTTACCTGTTGTCGCAGATTATAGCATATAGGTCCTTCATTATGATAGACTTCCGCAAAGTACCGCCTGCTTCTATCCAATAATAATAAAATTAACAAGCAAAAAGAAATAAGTGCCCTAAGGCGGTCTTATCACTAAAAGTGATCTTCTCCAGATAACCCGTAACTAATTATAGAAGCAAATAAAATGAAGCGGGATAGTGCAACAACATTAATACATAATATACGAGTAATATACTACAATCCAATAATACATAAACAATTATACCTATAAAAATACTAAATACTAATGTTACTTGTTAGTTTGTACTTGCTTCTATTCAACATAATATACGACTAATTACAAACTAAGCTTCACTGTGGTGATAGCCCATTGGTTAAGACTTGAGCCCTTGTCGGGGCTCCACGCTTTTGACGACCTCCGTGGCGCAGTGTTGAGTGCTGTGGTCTTAACGTGCGGAGGTCCTGGATTCGATCGATTGGGAATTAATAATTTCTGAATTTTCCCTGGTCTGGCATTGAGGCTCTGGAGCGACGGCCGGCCGTGGCTTGCCGTCGCTCCAGAGCCGTGTAGAAACCGAATAGGGGTATGTATCTTAGACTGCATCATCACTTACCATCAGGTGAGATCGCAGTCAAGGGCTAACTTTTAGTGGCTTAAAAAAAATTCGATATCAGACCGAATTAAAAAAACTGAATCTCATTTCCAGGAACTTTCCTCTGTGATAGCGATAAGGAACGCGAAACGCGTGGGGTTTACGATCAAACCACCAGCATATGGTCATGGATCAACCAGCCTGATGAACTGACGGCCTATATCAACCCGCTCTATGACCCCACGCCTAATGTTATATGGCCCTCCGTTGCGCCCATGAGCTTCGTCATTTGGGAAGGTGAGATTATTATTATTACTAGATGATTTCCGCGACTTCGTTCGCGTGGAATGAGGTTTTATGGTTCCCGCGGGATCTCTTCATTTTTCGGGAATAAAAAGTGGCCTTTGTGTTATTCCAGACTATAATCTATCTCTGTGCCAAATTTCAGCCAGATCCGTTCAGCCGTTCTGGCGTGATTGAGCAATAAACATGCATTTGAGGTTTTTAGGTTCCCGCGGGAACTCTTATTTACTCTCATATAGAGACACTAGCGGGAAAACTTAGCTCGGCTGCTTTTGCTGTCAGGAAAATTACACAGTTTACCGATATTGAAACGGCTAGGCTTATCTACTGCCAGTGTCATGTCGTACGGCATTTTATTGTGGGGCAGAGCAGGTGATATCCAAACAATTCTTATATTGCACCTGAAATGACCGCCAAACAGAACCGCCATATTATATTAAAAACTATTGCCGTATTACTTTCAAAATTGGAATTCTAGTTCATTAAAGTGTATTTGAGGAATGATTGGCCTAGTTTCGACAACGCATATCAGTCGATCGCGATTGTTAAGCAACGTTGAGCCAAATCGGTAACTGACTTGGGTCAACCTAATTTGGAAGTCCGAATTTGGCCTTTTCGTTTCCTCCGTGCCTCGGAAAGCGCGTTAAGCCGTCGTTTCCAGTTATTATCACTAACATCTGATAATAATCGTTCGTAACCTAAGAGTTAAAATAGTACTCTTAGTCGAGTTGTATGCGGTAGGACCTGGGAAGTGGGAACCCATCGCATTATTATCCCAAGAAAACCCCTACCATTTTGAAATTAATGGTATAGGGTAACGACCCTCAGCAATGCGGATTACGACGCAGAGAGAGAGAGAAAGTATTTATTCAATGGGTATCTGTATCATACAACGTTTTACACTTTGTCAGTGAAAACAGAAAAAAAATGCTCAAAGTTGGAATTCAAGTTCATTAAAGTTTACTGATTCATTGCGTACATCATACATGTAACATACAACGTTTTATACTTTGTGAGTAGAAGCAGAAAAAAATGTAATTTTCCATACTAACTACAAAGGCTAGTGCGAACCCAATTTTGAAAATGTCAGCGATAGGTTTGGCATGTCATGTAGTTGGTAAGAAAAAAGATTTTTTTAAACTCTATCGTACTACTTGGTACTATAAAATTAACAGCTACAAGGATGGCGGCATCAGAACAGCTATTGTTTTGTTTGGCGGCCATTATTTTACCGTACTAGTGCGAAAATGAATATTACCATTTACCACACTCCTATTCAGCCTAATAACTGTGTGATAATTAAATAAAAAAATAAATAAAAGTTTATTGACCAACACTACAACTAATACACAACGCTAATTCATATTCAAGTCATCTATTTCAGGTAATATGAACCCATAATAAAATACAATATGTCAACATTTTACACAGTTTTTAAAGACAATAATTACAAAAATGATTGAATTACTTACATTACAAAAAAAAAAAGTTACCAAATGTCATTATTAAATTAAATTATGCAAAATATTATTACTTATTACATTATTAATAATTATAAATTATGAAATCCATGTGTAGACGTTTAATATATTAAATTATACTTAAATACGATTGAATGCATAAATCATTACATAAATATACATAATGATGATGCATGTTTTCTTCCAGAACTCTACCTCCGCTGGCTGGCGAACCAACACACGGAAGAGCGCGAAGAGCAGTACAAGGTTATACGTACTCGGGACCAACACTTACGCGCGCAAGCTTTACAACTGCGCAGGGAACTGCTCGATTTAGCCAACCAGTACTATGCGCCTAGCGGCAAATGATACTTTTAATTGTAACACAAAAGTGTGAGATCTATAACTTACTGATTTAAAATGAGACAGATTTATGATTTTTTGGTGGGAGGCTTCGGCCGTGGCTAGTTACCACCCTACCGGCAAAGACGTGCCGCCAAGCGATTTAGCTTTCCGGTACGATGCCGTGTAGAAACCGAAGGGGTATGGGTGTAATATAACTGCCATGCCCCTAACAGGTTAGCCCGCTACCATCTTAGACTGCATCATCACTTACCATCAGGTGAGATCGCAGTCAAGGGCTAGCTTGTAGTGGATTAAAAAAAAAATAAAAAAAAAAATGATACGCACATAAGTCCATTTCGCTTTAACTCTAAGTAAAGCCTGAGCAAAGTCAAAGTACGCTCTATAGATCTCAGTATAAGTGTGAGATCTATAGAGCGAACTTTGACTTCGCTTAGACTTAAGAAATGGTTAAAGCGAGACAGATTTGTGTTACTCACATAAGTCCATCTCGTTTTAACTCTAAATAAATTTTGAGCCAAATGAAAGTACACTCTATAGATCTCAGCATAAGTCTGCAACCCGGTTTACCTGTTGTCCTAGGTGAGCGATGAAAGCGACGCGACGCAAGCAGACGCGATACGACTCCATGATACAGTTAGTTCATGTTACACAGTCTGCAACCCAAGTTACACGTTGTCCTAGGTGAGCGATGAAAGCAACGCGACGCAACGCGACGTGATACGACTCCAGAGAAAATGACAAACTTATCTACCCGACAACGCGACGTGAGGGTCAACTTCTGGTTGATATTTCCGTGATGTGTCGCGTTGCGCTTTTGTCGCTCACCTACGAAAGCGACCATCGCCGCAACAAGACTCCATAGAAAATGTGGCCAAGCTTTAAATCTAGTTCTGTCCCTTTCGGCAAAGAGTATTAACCCTTCGGCTGGGGCGGCCATTTTGAAAATTCGAGCCGGAATTGGGGAGGCCCGCGGGTGGCGAGCCGCCGGTGGTCCCGCGCCGGTTTAAATAAATATAACTCGTATTACTTGTACTAGAGCTACGTAAACAAAGTACGTCATTCAAATCGTTACGAACTATAGCTATAGATTAAAATGGAGAGGTTATGAAAGGGTTAGCAATATTTATAATGCTGTCATTTTAGTTTAGTTTAGAGATTGTGCACTACAGAATCAGCCCCAGTGTCAAACTTATTTACTCGATAACATAGGCCACGCAAAGTGTAGGTACTAGAGATGAAATGGATAGTGGTTTGGCCGGATACCGGATATCCGGCTAGCTACGAAGCCGGATGGCCGAATATCCGACCCGTGGTCTAGTAGCAGGTCGTGACAAGTTTAGCGCCGCACAGGTATAGCGAAAGCGATCGGATCAATTCGGGCGGTTTCGTGTGTCATCATGAGTGATCGTGGCCGGTGGCATGAGTGATTTTAATTGCATAGCGAAATTTGTTTACTTGCTGAGTAAAGTGCGTGATTTTAGTGTAATTTAAGACGTAATAAAAATACATGCTTTTGTAAGAGAACGAATTTCCTTGTGAGATTTTGTAACTAGAAGTTCAGTTACCTATAAATAAAAGACATCATAACAATTATATTCTAATCATTGATCTCAAAAACTCATGTTTTAAAGTTGATTTTAGGAAATTGTCGTAGTTTTTGAACATCCGGTATCCGGCCGGATAATAAACGCCGGATAGGCCGGATACCGGATAGTTACCGGATATCCGTTTCATCTCTAGTAGGTACGTTGAAGTTCCGTTTCGCGTCGCGTCGCGTTGCCGCTTTTGTCGCTCACGTAGGACAAAGCCCGAGAGCGATCAGGGTAGCGGCGCGTGTAGAACATACACTTGACGGCTATGAAGTTGGTATAGATTAAGTCATACATAGATATTCATGGTAGATTCACTCGACGATTCAAAAGCACTTGTAATTGTACGGGCACGAAATTGGCGACGGCGACAGCGGGGCGACGCGATATTAGTCGGCGAGCGGGCTGAATTTTCATAAATCATTTTTGAAGAGGTCTGGTAATACTTTATAACCGACGAAAACGTCTGGGTTTTTTTTCGAATTCTATAAGTACTAAAATTAAAGATAAAAAAATCATGTTGCTAATAAAATATTTTTTGGATTCTTTTGCGAATGTTATATGCTGCGCAGTAGCAAAATAACCGCAAACGCTCTACCAATCACGAATTCGCCAATTGACGAAATTTTATTCTATCACAATTTCAGTTTGCCTAATAGGACCTTCCTGAAATTCGTCGCCAGCTCTTGGACCACATCGCCCCGCTGTCGCCGTCGCTCGGCCGTAGCTAGTTTCGTGCCTGACGCCTTAAAGTTTATTTGAAATTTGAAAAAAAAATTGAATTTGAATTGAGATGACGTGTACCTACTAATGAAGAGCGTGCGCTAAACAACCAAAGGAACGCGCGCGCCCCTTTGCCGCACACTAATGGCCGCTATACACGTTCATTTTCTCAGCATTCCTGTTAGAAGCTTGATTATAAAACTAGCTGATGCCCGCGACGCGTGGATCGAGGTTTTTTGGCCTATGTGCTATTCCAGACTGTAATCTATCTCGGTGCTAAATTTCATCCAGATCCGTTCAGCCTTTGGGGCGTGATTGAGTAACAAATCCATACATCCATCCATCCAAACTTTCGCATTTATAATATTTATTTCATACATTCACCTCCGTGCCTCAGAGAGCACTTAAAGCCGTCGGTCGGTCCGGTCGTGTCGGATTTTCCGTCCCATCGGACAGAGTATAGAGTGCATCTGTGTTTGCGTACCCACTGGGACACTATAATATCTCCCACGCAGGTAGCTTATCTCTCTACGGAGATTGGTAGGCGTGGCCGAAATTCGGTCGGGAGGACATTAGTACCTTACGTCATATAACAGGCTCATAAATCACAACTCTACTTTAATATCGATTTTTGTTACCAATCTAGATTACCCATAGGTAAGTGAGAGAAGCGACGCGACGCGACAACTTGTCTGCGCCACAACGTAGGCCACGTGATGGGTCAGCTATGATACTGTCGCGTCGCGTCGTATCGTGTCGCGGTGTTGCGTTTGTCGCTCACGTGGGACAACGGGTTAGCGAAAGCGATTTCCGCGATTGAAATATCGGCCCTACCTTTTAATTTTGTACTAGAGTACCTATTAATTTTGTATACCTTGCGAACCGACAGTTGCTGTAACGAAACTCTTTTGGATTACACACATGCCTCTTGCGTCGCCCGTAGGTGTACTCGGTATATATGTAGGTACTAGATGGGTCCTTTCATAGAAAAAAAGTTGGGCGTCTGACTTGAAGGGCGTGCCCCTCACCTGTATAAGCCTGTCTTTGTCCCCGCCATAGCGCTGTCCCGCTTTTCAGACTAGATGGCATGTAGGATGGTTAGTAAAATAATTTCACATTCTTTGTTTGACAGGGCCCGTCTATGTAAATTGAGGTCGTTGACTAAAGGTGTAAATGTAAAAGTATAAAAGTATGGGTACATAGATTTAATAATATTTACTACCGATAATACCAGACTAAAATGACATTTGTATAATAATTATGATATTATAAGCTCTCTTCGTATACAAGGATTATTATTTATAGGTTACCATAGCCGTTGTCTTAAAACAGCCTCTATAATATGAAGACTAAGTATGTATTTTAATTAAAAACTATATTATGAGAAAATTTTCATTTACGACATTGTTATATCTACATATTTTCTGGATTTATTACATCACACTTTTACTAAATTATTTTTTACTTAAAAATTATTCATATCTATATTTTTATCACTGTAATTGAAAATGTAAATAATGCCTAAATTAATACTTAATATTATTATGTTAATAAATACATATTCGCCTAACTTTGTATATTTTTTACGTAAGGAGTTGTCTGAATAAATTATGAGTTACTTTTGAGTTACTACTCATAATTTATTCAGACAACTACTGTTGTGTAAACTTGAGTTAGCGACTTGCTAACTCAAGCATAACGACGTTTTTGTATAAAATTGTATTATAATGTCAATTTAGGATTAAGCATTTTATGTATAATGAAAATATTTGTTGTCAATTAAATATTTGCACGTGAATCGATTTCTTTTTATTTATAATCTTTCAATATTTTTTTAAGAGCCCTTATGTGAAAATCGTGAGAAGGATAGATTTATTCACTATAAGTTTTACCGGGAAAGATTATATAACTTTATGAGGTTGGTTGAAAGATTAATCCCCTACAGTCCAATGGGGGCCGACGACGGGCGATCTCAATCAAATTGCTGGGAGCCACAAGCGCTAAAATTGAGCGACGAACGACAATATTAGAGTTTCGAAACATGACGTGTAGGTAGGCATCTTTTGGAACCCTTATGCTATAATCGGCATGAATTCTTATCTCAATACAACCCCCTTCGTGTAGACCATATATACACCTGTCGGGAGTTGTATTTGCCTACTACCTAGTATCTCCGAGCTGTTATAATGTTTGGGTCTGTGCTTGGGTCTCCCAGATGAGTCTTACATTGAAGGTTGAAACTTCTTTATATAGTACAATTCTGAAAGAACTTCGCAATAGTGATTCAGGCGGCGACTCGTGATTGGCTAACGTTAGTACTTTGTTCGGGTTGTGTCGTTTTTACCTCATAGATCTAACAGCGCCATCTATTGTCATGTAGGTTGTGACTTGTACCCCTATACACCTACTTGACACCATCTCGGCGCGCGAGAGCGACCCCCGACGAAACACGGGTCCTGCACGCGGAGGTGATGACGTCACCCGCAGTGCGGACCCAACATCGGATATGACACCCGGCCTAGGGGCCCGTAGCCTACAAGGCAAGCCCTAGCCGGTTTCTACTCGGCTTCAAGATATACCTACACCGGGGCACAGAGTTGCCCCGCGCCCCGCCCGGATCTAGGGTTCTAGGGTTCTAGGGTCCCGGATCTAGGGATCTAGGGTGATCTAGGGTTAAGGAGGCCCGTAGGGCCTCCTTAACCCTAGATCACTAGTCCAAGGGGGTGTGGATAATTTATGCAAATGATATGTTTATCAGTGAGTATGTACAATGTTGGTAGGTACATACCTACACGCAAAGTGCCAAACAATGAAGATGAATGATAAACTAAAACTAGGCAAGTGTGAATGGCAAGTAGCCTACCTACCGCTTATTCGTTGGCAAAAAAGTCGTGGCTAAAATAGTAAATTATAGGTAGCCCAAAACACGCGAAAAGGTATTTTGAACTAAAACTGGTATAAAAGAGTCTTCTGTAGAGAGTAAGTGCTTTTAACGATGTTTTTGGAGGGAAGCAAGGAAGTAACATTCATACATCATTTCGTGAAAATGGATGACAAACCGAGGATTGGGTAGTTTCAATTCCATACAAATCTTTTTTTTTATCCACTACAAGTTAGCCATTGCGATCTCACCTGATGGTATACCTAAGTGATAATGCGGGCTAACCTGTTTGGAGCATGGCAGTTATAATTAACCCCTAATATAATCGGTTTCTACACGGCATCGTACCGGAATGCTAAATCGCTTTGCAGCACGTCTTTGCCGGTAGGGTGGTAACTAGCCACGGCCGTAGCCTCCAGGCCATACCAGGGATAATTCTGAAATTATAAATTACCAAATTTATCCTGCAGGGGATCGAACCCGGGACCTCCGCACGTTAAGTCTAACGTTACTATAAAACTTCTCTCAGCGTACAAAGTCAAGATCAAAAGCTATAGTGTTTTTTAAATAATTTCAATCAAATATTCTTCATAGGCTGCAGAGGTAGAAAAGGCGGGGATAAAATTTATACTATACCGGTAATGATGCGGTTGCGGCAATTACGGTCATTCACCCCGCTGTTGCGATGCTTTGCTACACGTTATTCTATAAATTGAGCGCTCAGCAAGCCGATGCTATTCCCACAACAACAATGAAACACGGGTAATACTACTCGTATTATTTTTAACGGTAAAAGCATGGAAAAACTATTGTTAATAGGTAGGATAAAATCAAATTATATCTAACTAAGTAACGTTTTTTTCGGGTTGTGCCATACCTAGGTAGGTACCTACCCGTAATATTCGTACCTTACAGTTCATTCCTGCGCCTCTTCTGCTTGAGGTGTTTTTATTCGTGTGGGTATGTGAGGTGTACCTACCTAAGTGCTTAAATCTTTGAGGTGCAGGGAACAGGGATGATCTACCTTTTTAGGTCGGTAGGTACTTAATGTGGCACAATTTAGAAATAAACTTGTCTTTCTTACTTTCTTTATTTTCTAACCATAAACTTAGTTAACATTAGAAAATGTACTATGTACTTACAGTCTCCTTCTTATTTAAAATCGGTTTCTCAAATAGAGTACACACCTCTTTGAAACATATTGGAACAACATGGGACATATGGAATTTCAGCGCACCAACTATGACCAACTAACTATGACTATATTTCACATAAAGGTAAATAGGTAGGTGCGTAAAAACTGTCACATAGCTATTGGTCTTAGGTGTTCCCTAAAATTTAGGCATTGGGGCTGATTCTGTAGTGCACCATCTCTAAGCTAAACTAAAATTAGAGCATTACAAATATTGCTAATCCTTTCATAATACTTCCTACGGAAAGGGACAGAACTAGATTTAAAGCTGCCATTTTAGTTTAGTCACTATAGTTATTATTCTGTGGTTTAGTTTAAAGATTGTGTTATACAGAATCAGCCCCATTGTACGGGTAATACGGGCATTTAACCAAATCCTCCTGAATGTAAAGCAGTAAATAGATCTGAATTTTTACACGTGCGAAAAGGGAAACTGGGGTAGTAGGTACCGACTTATCAGTTATCTATTTCGTGGTCACTGGCCATCCATAATAGGAAGTGCCTATGCGGCAATTAGAATTAGCCAACGGAAAAACAAAAGTATCCATGACTAAATTCAGTAATACCACGCAACAATATTACGTTCACACAAACACATTAATAATGGATGAAGTAGGTAGGCCATGAGGCGTAAAACTCGTGGGTGATTATTAAAATAGTATTACTGGTGATAATGGCTAAACTTCGATTGACTACGTCATTGTACGGACGATTCCCACAGGAAATAAGTTGGATAAAAACGGGTATAGGTTCACATTAAGTCGATAAGGCCAGTCTTAGATAATAAACCGACAAAGAACTCTCTCTCTACGTCGTATTCCTCAATACTGAGGGTCGTGACCCCTTTCCATTAATCAGATAATGGTAGGAGTTTTCTTGGGATAATAATACGGTAGTTTCCCACGTCCTTCCGCTTTCGACTCGACTAAGAGTATTTACACTCTTAGGTGGCTTAATGTGCTCTCCGAGGCACGAAGGAAACGAAAAGGCCAAATTTGAACCTTCTAATTCGGTCACCCATCCAGTTACCGACTTGGGTAACTGGATGCTTAACATTCGCAATCGACTGAAATGCGGTGTCACAACTAGGCCACTCGTCCCTACGGACAGATAAGAATAGGTGTTCAGGAAGCCTGAGAACGTGTTATATAATTGAGGTTTATTAATACGGGCCTTATCGACTTAATGTGAAACTACCCGTTTTCATCCAACTTGTTTCCTATGGGAATCGTCCGTACAATGGCGCGGTGAATCGAAGTTTAGCTATTATCACTAGCAATGCGTAATATTTTAATACCAACCAAACAAGAGGCCCCCGACAACCTGGGTGGTCTTCTAGGCTTCTGGAGCGAGCTCGGATGGCTGAAGTGAAAACTCCGGCGGGGAGGAGCAACTCACAACAAAAGACTTCCAACTGGAGGACCAGGAGTAACCTGCCGACCACGGAAGATTACGGAAGACTCCATTTAGATGGAGTATTCGAGTAAGTACCTACCTATATGAACCTATACCTATACCTACCTACCTATATGAAATGCAATTAAATGATATTATATTTTACAGAATTGTGATTTTAAATTGATTGGGGTCTTGAGTATAAAAATAAGGTTAGCTGGCCTACCTACACTAAATAATATGACATTTTTTTTTTTTTTTTTTTTTATCCACTACAAGCTACATAAAAGTTAATTATCCGTTTGAACTAATGATTCAATACAACCTGAGTCTTTAACAACTGATCAGTTTGGTAGCTTTTTTTTTTATTATATAGAGCTCTAGTTGTTCAATAACCAAAAAAAAACCGTATTCGATCAAAACATTGAACAAGATTGAAAACAACATCCTCCAACGGTTGTTTTACGCGGAAAGTGCCATGTATGGAAAACATGTGACTACAATAATTACTTAAGGGGAAATAAGTTCTTGTTTACGCTGTTGTAAATTAGAGGTCAAAGATAGCAAGCTGCCTGGGAGAAACGGTTATAAGTGTAAAGCGAGATAGGTACACATAAAGCGCGATAGCAGTACCATAATGTCATCATACAGTTTTAGGAGCCGAAGGAACCATTAAATTTCTAGTGATGTGATTTAGGAAGGAAGCAAGGCGATTGTTACCTATAGTTACATACATACTGCACTTACAATACAATATGTGGATCTAGATATATAAGAAGAACCAATAAATAAGTAATCATTATCTGCGGTTTAAATATTTTTTTATTCAAATAAAGTTTTACAAGTAGAGCATGCTATTGATTCGATAAGTGAATCTACCATTGGTTCGGTTCCTACTATATATAACAGGCATTAAAGTACCTACTAGCTAGGTACCTAAATTATAACGGGGCTAGGTACTTAAGCTAAACTAAGAAAACCACTCTCTTTGTGAAAACAGCAGTAGCTCTTTACAAAAATTGATGCCGGTACTAAATAGGTAAGGTACTAGGTAATAACTAAATAATATATTACAGTACATTGCAGCTGATACGTTCATCATTCTGTATCCATCAGATCCATCAGCCTGTACATGTATCCACTGCTGGACATAGGCCTTTTCGAGAGGGCGCCACCAAACACGGTCCTTCGCCTTCCTCATCCACCCGCATCCTGCCACCTTCTTTAGGTCATCGGACCAGCGAGCTGGAGGTCGTCCTACACTGCGCTTACCGGTACGCGGTCTCCACTACAGAAAATGCCTGCCCCAACGGCCACGTTACATTTAAACGTTCGTATGCACCTAATGAGTTGTTTTGGCAAAGGTCTCACATTTCAAAACCATTTTCGACTTTTAGACTAAGTTTTGTTATCGCATTTCAAATGCTTCAGTTCGCTAGCGTTTGTGGACTGTGGACACACGAGTATATATCCGTACTGCGGAGGTGCTAGAGAACTTAGTGTGAGATCTATAGAGCGAGCTTTGACTTTGCTTAGACTTATGACATGGTTAAAACGAGACAGATTTATGTCACTCACATAAGTCCATCTCGTTTTAACTCTAAGTAAAGTCTGAGCTAAGTCAAAGTACGCTCTATAAATCTCAGCATTGGGCTTGGACCACAGATAATTTATTAGTCCTTCTCATCACGCACACAGCAGTAGGTTCATGCCAATTAGGTAATAACTGTATAGGTAACGGGTTCTTCGAAGGTAAAAGCCGTAGGTACTCCGTAACAAAGTGATATAAGTTTGAAACAATTCATCAACAGTTCATTTTACAACAGTGAATCCCTGCAATCGTCATCACAAAGGCTTTTACAGTCTGTTAAACAAAATCGCTGGTGCCTCATTTGTATAAAGGTAATTACGTGCTGTGGAGTATTGTTATCCGAAATGCCATGGTATTTGCCGGTCGTTTCGTAACTGCGAACTGAAGAACAATCAAATCATTAGATAGGTAACTACGAGTATACCTAGTTTTATTTAAAGTACTCTGTACTTACTACTGTACCTTTATCAATGCTTCTATAGAATACTAGGGATGTCAGATCAACAAGATCCAATTTCAGTCTAGGGAACCGCCTGAAATGTTTTGTTCTTCATTCAAGTAGGTATACCTAGTTTAACTGCCATACTAAATTTCAATATGAAATTGTGTCGTCTGCAGCGGATAGTATTTTACACGAAGACATTTCTTTAGGTGGAGGGGAAGCGTCTAGGTGGAAAATAATAACAACAAAGTTCGTCACAGCATCTACTCGTAAGTAACATTGATGATTGAACATTGAACAAAACCTCAGAATCATGACAAGTAGGTACTCACTAGTACCTATTATTTGACACTAGAGTAGCTCTAGCTAGTAGTATAGTACCTAGTATCAGAGTAGATGAATGAATGAATGAATGAAATATTCTTTATTGTACACCAAAAAAAATACATTAAATAATAACAATAAAAATAATTACGACCTCCGTGGCGCAGTGTGTAGCGCTGTTGCCTTAACGTGCGGAGGTCCCGGGTTCGATCCCCGGCAGGGTCAATTTAGGAATTTATAATTTCTGAATTTTCCCTGGTCTGGCTGGTGGGAGGCTTTGGCCGTGGCTAGTTACCACCCTACCGACAAAGACGTGCCGCCAAGCGATTTAGCGTTCCGGTACGATGCCGTGTAGAAACCGAAGGGGTGTGGGTTTAATATAACTTTTTATTTTTTATCCACTACAAGCTAGCCCTTGACTGCGATCACACCTGATGGTAAGTGATGATGCAGTCTAAGATGGTAGCGGGCTAACCAGTTAGGGGCATGGCAGTTATATTAAACCCACACCCCTTCGGTTTCTACACGGCATCGTACCGGAACGCTAAATCGCTTGGCGGCACGTCTTTGCCGGTAGGGTGGTAACTAGCCACGGCCGAAGCCTCCCACCAGGCCAGACCAGGGAAAATTCAGAAATTATAAATTCCTAAATTGACTCTGCCGGGGATCGAACCCGGGACCTCCGCACGTTAAGGCAACAGCGCTACACACTGCGCCACGGAGGTCGTCAAATTAAAATCAAATTAATATCAAAATATTATGTACCTATCTTCCTTCCATGGTGACACATGGGCACACGGATTAGAGAAAACTATAGCGATACCATCAGATACTTAAGCAAAAGCAGTCAAAAGCTTGAAAACATTATATCCATATCTATACTACTTAATATTATAAATATTTATTTTTATAAATTAAAATCTAAATTAAAAAACTAGAAAC
The DNA here is from genome assembly GCA_923060345.2 of Erebia aethiops. Taxonomy (NCBI): domain Eukaryota; kingdom Metazoa; phylum Arthropoda; class Insecta; order Lepidoptera; family Nymphalidae; genus Erebia; species Erebia aethiops. The sequence continues at coordinate 24,044,576 of OV281084.1, read as the reverse complement.
TAAACATTAATAATATCATCTATGCCGCTGCAATAAGGCCATTTTGTGCCCAGAACATTAAACGTTTAGATTTAATTTAGATTTTAATTTATAAAAATAAATATTTATTTAGATTATTGTGTGTGTGTGTTTTTATTTCTTTTTTGTTTAAGATGTGTTACGTATTCAGTATTCACGGTGCATCTTTTCAATAAACTTTGATGAAATTTGGTATAGAAATACCAATGACCTTCTATACACAAGGACATCGCACTGGCGCGCATAACATGGGACCAAGTAAGTGTGCTTAAACTCGTTGTAAGCACACTTTTTTCATTAGTCGCATGTTCACTGCGAAGCGGTCAGGATGCCTAAGTGCGCGTTCAAAAAGTGCCGAAATAATACATTAACGACGCAGAAAAAAGATGGTGTGACGTACCATCGATAAGTTAATTTTATTTACGTAAGATAATATGCAAAAAAGTGTAAAATACGTAGTAAAACTATTGAAAACACAAGAAATATTTAAAATTATTTACAATGTTCCCATTCCTTTCTCTCACGCACATCGGAAAGAGACAGATGGAAGGGCGCGTCATTAAAGTCAGAAAAACAAAACTGTGGAGTAGCTTTTTTTTGTTCCATGTAAAATCTATTGGCAATTATTGTTATCACATTTTTTTCACTATCTTGCAAGTTTTCCCAATTAAGGGCCTTTAAACAATCAGGCCGCAACCAACTGTAGGTATAAAACTCGCCACACTACACTATATATCTGTAGGTACGCATATACGAGCACTACGCTCTAGGCTCGATTTCTCGAACTCGACGCTCGAAATAGGAATCACAGCTGGAAATAGGAAATAGGAAATAGGAAAAGAAATAGGAATCACAGCTGTGTCGATATCCAGATATCGACACAGCTGTGATTCCTATTTCTTTAAAGTGTACCTGGAAACAGTATGACAGCGGTATAAGGCGCCTAAAGAAAAAACATATTACATGCCTCGAAGGTAATATTTTTTATCTTTACTCGATCAAATATAAATTACATAGGGTAAGTTGCGCAATCTGTAATGGCTGTTCTTTTAGATTTCCTGTACACGAGATCACAAGTTATTCAATAAACAAAAATTCTCCGCTCTTTTCGGATCTAAATCTAAAAATATCGCGATCCTAGGGAAAAATTGATAAGGACTAAAATTGTAGGAAATTTAATTTCAAATAACTTTGGTTATAGCAATTTTTCGTGTAAAATTGAAAATAAACGAATTATTCAATAAACAGAAATTCTCCTCTCTTTTCGGATCTAAATCGAAAAATATCGATCCTAGAAAAATTGATAAGTACCAAAATTTTTTCCGTGTCAGCCACTCTTTTGATCTAATTCGACTGGGCTAATATAATAGTTTCATATTTACAAAAATGAAAAATCTCTCAGAAATAACAAAAATTAACGCGCTACACTACTCCATTCCCTTTTTGTTCCAGTCTGCTTCTAAAATCACCTTATGAAGCTTCGACTGATTAATCGATTTACATTGCGGCTTAAACACAGAGGTCAGTTTACAGGACTTGAATGTCAGCGGCAATGTATAGATGGAGCAGTCGAAGCCAAATAGGGTGAATTAGAAGCGTGTGCCATGTTTGGGCTCTGTTTTTGTATGCCACGATTTGTCCATTGTATAGAAGGTCATTGAGAAATACCTATAGTCTGTAACCCGGGAACAAGACAAGGGTGCGGGCATTTCATAATACCTAATAATATTTTATGTACTTATATATTTTAGTATTTTTTAACTCGCTCGAGAATGGAACCAAACTTCTTGCTTGTAAAACGACCAATATAAACGCTGCCAGCGTCAGAGAGGTCATAAAACATTAAGAAATAACGAATTTACAATGTACCTATTATGTAATTTGCGCGACCTTTACATTTTTCACACGCATTTTTCCGTGGCGCCTAAAAAGCCGGTTTCCATTCTACTGGCCTATTCAACCAGTAGCTTTAACGACAGTCGATACTTCATCGAGTTTGAAGATAATTACAATATATTAATATAGACGGATGTTTTTCTAATACATCATAATTATTGCGTTTTCTTTGATCCTGATGAGCTTGATTTACATTTTTATGACAACTGGTCGTTAATATGACGCCTGCAGGGTTAGCATGCGCACTACGAGATATCTCGCGACGAGAGAGATGCTGTCAATGCCGGCTAATTTCTCGTCTACCCTAACATGCACAAAATCCGGTATTTTACAAGAAAAAAATTGTCGGCATGAAAGGGTTCGTAGAGAAAAATTTAAAATACCATAGATAAAAAAATATTACTTTTATCTCTACTTTTGACGTAACGAGACAAGTAACCATGTTAGCTTCGGTAGACATAATTTAGTCTTTGTGCACATGCTAGCCCTACTGGCTCGATAAAATTCATAATTCAAATTCAAATTCAAATATTTTTTATTCAAATAGACTTTTTACAAGTGCTTATGAATAGTCGAATGAATCTACCACTGGTTCGAAATGCCGTTCCTACCGAGAAGAACCAGCAAGAAACTCGGAGGTTGCTCTTTTAAAAAAATATAAAGTATATTTACAATTGCATTAATCCAAAGATACATAAGTAACAGCAGTCCTGAGCATTGCTGGAGCGAGTCAAATCCATGCGCTTTTATCATTTATACATAGGTATAATCTTCGATAGTTAAGCTTTTTTCAGGAGCATTTTTTGAATGGTTTTCTTAAACTTGTGTAAAGGCAAAATTATAATAGTTAGTGGAATTTTGTTAAAGAATTGAATGCTCATTCCCACGAACGACCTTCGGACTTTCGTGAGGCGGAGCGATGGAGTCACGAGCCTATAGCGGTTTCTAGTTGGCCTATCGTGCAGATCGCATATTCTTTTGTAATTCTGAATGTGCTGTTTTACGAAGATCAGATTACCTACTGTAAATATATTCTGAGGCCACTGTAAGAATACCTATTTCTTTGAATTTCTCCCTAAGGGATTCACGTGGTTTTAAATTGTAAATTGCACGTATTGCCCTTTTTTGTAATACAAATATTTTTTGAATATCTGCCGCTTTACCCCACAGCAAGATTCCGTAAGACATAATACTATGAAAAGATATAATAGTTGATAATTCCGTAAGATATAATAGTTGTAACACCACGAAATAGAGGCGTATAGGTATACTGACTGATTTTGAAAAATGGTCAGATTATGTTCGGAAGTATCTACTATTTCGAAAAAATATCTTATTTCAGCAGAAAAATAAGGTTTGGTAGATAATACTGGCATTTGAAATTTAAATTTTAAAATTCACGCCAAAACGCTCCCCGGTGTCATGGCGTCGTTTGTGACGTCACTATTATTTTTACCAATGTACTCTGTGCAGTGTGTAAGCAATAGTGAGATTGTCAAAGATCGAAAACAAACCATTGAGACGTCATTCGCTTCTTGGCCTCTCTTTTTTTTTGCTTGATTGCTGTATTTTATAATTTTATTTTATCAAAATAAATAGCAATCTCACTCGAAATAGAAAAATAAATACGTTTTTTATAATCCGTGAATCCTACTATTTCATTAGATAAATTCATAATTTCATTGATTCTTGGTTACTGTCATCATGCCTATTTGCTACCCAAAGCTGTGTAAAATTGACTTCTTGAAATTGACTGAAAATTCTTGTCTGTACTTAGTGAATTAATTTTAACTAATATTATAAAAAGCGAAAGTGTGTGTCTGTCTGTCTGCTACGCTACGCTTTCACGCCCCATATGTTCAATCTATTTTGATGAAACCTACTCTAGGTCTATAAATAAAGGTCTGAAAACCCTACCTAAGTAAGTAAGTAGGTACCTAATACCTATATGGAACTTGGCAATGGGTGGCAATGGCGAGGCTCATGTTCGGCTCTAGGTACATGAGGCTCGGTCTTAGGAAATACCGGATTTTATGGTTGACAAAAGATTGAGTCGCCTTAACAGGCTTATGAAGCTATTATACGTACATTTTTTTGTTGTCAAAAGTTTGAGTCGCCTTAACAGGCGTATGTACGTAGCTTGCGCACCTACATTTACATAATAATAATAAAATCGTTGACCGGATAATTGCTGTAGCTAGATGGTACACGAGTTCCAATTAAAAACGTAGGTAGGTACAACTATTATCTACTACATAAGAAAATTGGTAATTACTAATTAGGTAGGTACTTAATTTTAAAATGGGTTCTAAGTAAAATACAAGTTCAGCTTAAAAATTGTAAAAGGAAATCTCGTTATACATACTAGTGGTTCGCCCCGAACTGAGACATCGCGGCGCCATCTATTGACATAAATGTGAAGTTCTGTTAATAATACTGAAGCTCATTAAAAATTAAATAATTCCGTTTCCTTACAATATTTATCTAATTTTGGTATTTGTTGTTCAAGTACAGGATATAATTCAAATAATTGATCAAGTTTCAGGCTCAGCCTTTCAGAAAATTTAGAGTTCTGAGGGCACCTTTGGACGTTAGAAAATCTCCACTTTGAAAGCCCCCCATTTCGTCAATTTTGGGGGAAAAATAAAAAATAAAATATTTTTGGACTCTATTCCTAATTATCTTTAAAATAATATACCGCAACCCTATGTAACTTTATAAAAAATATTTTACTTCGCATTCGCTTCTATGAGAGCCCCCCTGAAATAAAGATTTTGATAACTTTTTAAGCCATATTCGGCGGGAGGCCATTGGTTTACATATTATATTTAAAGCTGAAGTAATTATGTTCAGTAATTCAGAAGTTATAATGCTCTGACAGACGGACGGACGGACGGACAAGTGCCAATTCACTCAAGTAGACTCAGAGACCTTCGCTTCGCTCGGTCAATTATACACAATATTTATCTATTTCAATTTCCAAGTGTTATTAATTTTTTACCCTATTAAATTATTAACCGACTTCAAAAACAGGAGGAGGTTCTCAATTCGTCGGAATCTTTTTTTTTTTTTTATGTTCCCCGATTACTCGAAGACGCCTGGACCGATTTTGAAAATTCTTTTTTGTTTGAAAGGGTATACTTCCAAGGTGGTCCCATATAAATTTGGTGAAGATCTGATGAAGATCTTCGAAGACAGATGTTCCCCGAGATCTTCGAAGACAGATGTTCCCCGATTACTCGAAGACGCCTGGACCGATTTGGAAAATTCTTTTTTTTTGAAAGGGTATACTTTCCAGGTGGTCCCATGGTCATTAGGTCTGATGATGGAATCCTGGGGAAATCAAAGGAACTTAAATTTTATAAGGACACGAACCCAGATAGTTATTAGGTACAGGTCTGTCTACCTTTCGAGAACCTATTTTTCTTTTTTTTTTTTTTTAATATTTACAGCACTAAAAAGCTAACAATAAAATTATTTTTAAATAAATAAAAAAACCGCCTTCAAAAACTAAAAAGCAAAAAATAATTGGATATATTTACATATTATTATTTCTACCCCCTATGTTGAAGTCGGGCGGGTATAACAAGGATAAGCAAAGTTGACGCAAGGCTCGCCCGACTTCTACATAGTGGGTAGAAATAATAAATACAATGAATATTTCAAAAATTTTAGAGCTTTGACGGTTCACAATCTGTCGACAGTTTACATATGACATATATATAACGTAGGTAGGTACAGGTATGTACTATGCGGTATAATTTAACTAAATAACAGGCACCTACGAAAGTACGAACACAATAGGCAGAGATTAGAGTTATGAGAACGGTTGAACATTTCCATATTTATCACCAACAGATATTTGTATCTAAAGGTCGTATGTAGATCTAAAACATCGACATTTAGAGAATTTCTTGTCTTGCCTTGTGCGACATTATAATAGCTAAACAATAAATAACTGCCACATTATTACTTGTTATTGCCGTAGAAGTAAATCGAGCCTTTGTGTTTGTTAATAATTATTAATCAGACCGAGCGCTATGTATATCACAGAATAGATAATGCTATATTTTGTTCGCGGTTTTTCAATGATTTATTGTCAATGATAATGGTGTAGTACATAATATACGAAAAATTTAAATTCCCCATCTGCAAAAAAGAGCAAGTATCTACACTCAAACCCAAATGTTTTTTATTCAAATAAACTTTTACAAGTGCCTTTGAACCGTCGCATCGAGTGAATCTACCACTGGTTCGGAATGACATTGCTACCGAGAAGAAACAGCAAGTAATTCGGTGGTTGCTTTTTTGAAAAAAAAAATTAGGTACAATTACATGTGTAGATACTAGATACAAGTATTTAACCGCAGTCCTAAATAGGTATATAATAAGTATATAGTTTACAATAATCTATACGGTCAAAATACAGGGTCGAAGGGATGTGGGACAGTGAAGGACTTCCTAGCTGAGGAACCTGCGCCCTAGGTCAACAAAAACACCCAAGGCGCCTGTCACCTCAAGCTGGGCAGCCTAAGAAGTCGTTGTTGCACTTGCTGTGTTTGGACTGCTCCTTTACCTGCATGTTTTCTTAACGAGCGCTCTAAGGGTGGTGTCAAATCTGAATGGCTGATTGTTTTTCCACTACAAATTAGCTCTAGATGTCACCTGACGGCGAATGAAAATGCTACCTAAAGGGCAAAACACACAGGGAACGTGCGCGGTTCGGACGCGGGCTGGGTCGGGTGCGCGGTGGGTTGTATTCCTTGTATTTATATGGACGACATCACACAGAACGCGGGCGCGGGTCGGGTGCGTGGCGGGTGACACTGTGTGATGTCGGTAGATGGTAGTGGACTAACCTTGTAGGGCTATAGCTGCTATATTAAACCCAAACCCATGCCGTGTAGAACCCGATTAGGTGTATGGATTTAATATAACTGCCGTACCCCTAACAGGTGAGTCTTAGCCCGCTACCATCTTAGATTGAATCATCACTTAGGACGTCAGGTGAGATTGGAGTCATTGTAAGGCAAGGGCTAACTTGTAGTAGCGAACTTAAATAAAATTACTTTAGGTAGGTTAGCACAGGCAATTCTTGGGTAGATAGTAGATAGAAACAGTTAATTAATATAACGTTTAACAATTCACATACCCTTGCACAATATCAGCATTCTTGGCCAAGGGCCGGATTTTTGACTATGTCGCCTCCATAAGGGCATGCACTAAAATAGGTACTAAAATTCTACATCAATGACTAAAACCATAAGATATTATCATAAATTCTACATACTTTTATAATAACCAGGCACTTAGGAAGGCTAGGTATTTAGTTAGGTAGGTTTCCTTCATCGTAATTTAATCTAGTGGAAATCTTGTCTAAAATTATGAACTCTCACGCTAGTTCCAAAAGCCAATCTGAAAGGTCATTGTAAGGTCTCTAGTCTCTACATGAATATTTGTATATGTCACCGTAAGATTGCAAAAACCGTTAGATTGTAATCTAACTAGCGAAATTGTAACCTGACAGATTGTAAACCGTTCAATGTTCTGAGTGTCAATTTTTAAAATAATCATTGTATTTACATTTTCTTGTCTCTTTCTTGTAGGTTAGGTTAGGGTTCGACATAAATAATTAGGTATTATCGGGTTAATATACCTAACAGATTACAATCTACCGAAAAATAATGCGTTAAATTGTAATCTGTCGACAGATTACAATTTCACTAGTTAGATTACAATCTAACGGTTTTTGAAATCTTACGGTGACATTTAGAATTTACGACTTGATATTTGGGTAACTACCTACCTATACCTATGCTATGTAGGTACTTACTTACTCAGGTTCTATTTCTATAGGTATCTACACCTGATACCACTTGATGATAGATTCACTTGACGATTCAAAAGTACTTGTAAAAGTTTATTTGAATAAAAAATATTTGATTTGATTTGATTTGATTTGATGGTGATATGATATGAATAATTTATTAAACATCCGTTTCCTATGGGAGTTAAAAATAAAACAAAAAGAGTGCTAATATATATAGATTATAGGCAAGTGCTTAAGACTTGAAGAAGTGTTTTAAAAATGATGAAGGAGATCGTGAGAAAACCTGCAATGCACGCCTGAGAGTTCTTCGTAACATTTTCGTAACGTTCTCAAAGGTTTGTTAAGTTTTCCAATCCGCACTTGGCCAGCGTGGTCTTTCAAACCGTCTTGTGGTTTTGGTGGTGGTCGTGGTGGTGGTAAACCTTTGGGCCTGGTGAGTCGGCCATGGGTTGAAGCGATGACGGTTTGAATGTCATTATCCTCAACCGATAGACGTCCACTGCTGGACATAGTCCTCTTGCAAGGATTTCCACACGCCGCGGTCTTGCGCCGCCTGGATCCAGCGGCTCCCTGCGACTCGCCTGATGTCATCCGTCCAGCGAGTAGGCTGTGAACTGTCAACGCTGTGAACTCCTTAAACAGGTCGAATTAATACGTTTGTCAAACGATTACAAATTACAATTACGTTTTCCTTAACGACGACCTCCCTGGCGCAGTGTTGAGCGCTGTTGTCTTAACGTGGGAGGTTCCGGGTTCGATCCACGACAGGGTCAATTTGGGAATTCATAATTTCTGAATTTTTCTTTTTAAAATTCAGCCGTGGCTAGTGGCACCACCCTACCGGCAAAGACGTGCTGCCAAGCGATTAAGCGTTCCGGTACGATGCCGTGTAGAAACCGATTAGGTGTATCATACCCCTAACAGGTTAGCCCGCTACCATCTTATTACTGCATCATCACTTACCATCAGGTGCGATCGCAGTCAAGGGCTAACTTGTAGTGGATAAAACAAAACACAATCGGTGGGCAGGTCCCTATTCGCATTTCGCCATCACTCGCTTCAGAGCACCTGCTCCGAAGAAGAGGCCTGCTGTACTCTACGTACACAAAAGACAAACAAGTAATAATTTACAAGAAAGTAGGTACCTATAATACCCGCGTCAACAATCTAATGGTTGTCCAATTTCACGGTCGGCGACACTTGAAAATCATCGAACGGGTTTTATGAGAATGTCATACCGAAATATTATTTATTTTTCCACCGCAATCACTTCAAACATACTTACTTGCCTTGCCTTACCTTTCTAATAATTATTTATTGAGATTTAGCTACTCGTATTAAACTCTTGGATTTCATAAAATTAATTAAAATCCCAGCTCTACATTAATAGAAATAGGTAGATAGGGCTGTTGCTCTACCACAAAATATTTGATTGAATTTTCGCCGTGTTTATGACGCCTTAGCTACAATTAATTAATCATACTAATATTATAAATGCGAAAGTCAGTTTGTTTGTTGGTTTGTTGGTTTGTTGGTTTGTTGGTTTGTCCTTCAATCACGCTGCAACGGAGCAACGGATCGACGTGATTTTTGGCATGGATATAGTTGAGGACCTGGAGAGTGACATAGGCTACTTTTTATCCCGGAAAATTGAGGAGTTCCCCCGGGAATCCAAAAAACTTATTCCACGCGGACGAAGTCGCGGGCATCAGCTAGTATATTATATTATTATTTGATTCCTGGGTTTGTTTAAGTAACATTTCGTTTAAGACTCTTCATTCGAGCTGTAACGGTTCGGATCAATATTTAGCTCTTTTGTCTCCTGAAATTTTATTATTCATAGCATTAAAACTCAAAATTTATTTATACCAAATTGTAGACAAATCGCTTATCTACCACAATGACTGACAACATTTTGAAATTAATTAATAGACTGTTCCTTATCGTGAAAATACCAAGAGGCTGTTATTGAATCTTGGATTTTGTGTAAACTTTGACGTTAGCGAACATCATAATTTACTCATTGTGGTCAAAAAAAGAGATACTTTTATTGAGTATAAGGTCCTGAACTACAATAGTTGAAGAGAAAAATTATTAATTTGCTATTATTTGTATTATAAAACTCGAAACAAAGAAAATTTCATTTGACAAAATTAAGGACCCATAAAACCGTCATTTTAGGAGGTTATTTAGCTTAATTTGCAAAGAAAATTCACAACTCCTAATAGTAGGACATATTTTCAATTATATAAAGCAAAAAAATAATATTTTTAACAATAGTTTACTTCTAAAAATAAGTTTCAAACACACAACAAAACTGCGCGATCAAGCACTAGGAAAACTAGTCGTAGCCGAGGCTTCTCCGAGAGTGGACGTAACGCTTTTTGTCTCCGCAACTCAAAATAAAATACGTAGAATATACCTGAGATTGTAGTGCGATTGTCACTTCTCAATAGTAGGCATTTTATACTTGCTGCTTTTTGTTATTGATAGATGAAACTATTTTGTTTTAAAGAGTTTAGGGTTTGTATTTTATACTTTATAGTTATACTAAAGGCAAATTATATTGATGGTAAATATTTAAATAAGAATTCAGACAAGGTCATGTTTATCAGACTGTTATAAAAAACCTTTACACATTATTCAGAAAATTAACTAGAATTAGTTATAAACAATGATTAGTTATTAGTTATAAAATTGCATTTATAGGGCTTGTGGTTAAATTTACTATTATTATAGGCTGACCAGCAATCTCTACGTAGACAGGCCACCCCTTATCTCTACTAATCCCCTTGTCGTTTTGAAATTTCAGTCAGTTCATGAACACTCGTTCATTGTCTTTTATGGCATACGCCCGGTATCTTGTGTTCGATTGTGAAATTGACTTGGGATTTTATTGGTTTGATTTGCATTGTGATTTGGATATTGTTTACCTTTGGATCGATGACCTCCAGCTTGAATTACTGACTGATACTGAGCTCACTATTGGGTATCGTGTTACATAATATATTAAATAGGTAAGTTACTATAAATTTTTAATTCTTACTAATTATAAATGCGAAAGTGTATTGCTGTCGGCCTGTCAATTAATTACCAGCATGGCTTATCCACAGATGCCTTGAAATTCAGTCCAGGGATGCAGCCACATGCTTGTACATTAGTAAACATATGCAATGTGCTTTCGGACAGTCTAATGTACTGTACACTTATCAGCCTTTTCCTACTTCCTCAGTTCACAGTTCACACCTAGACTACTCAATGAATCAAATATTTAGGTTTATCGATTTTGGCTGTACGTTTTCGGTCAATCAGTCAATCACGAAAAAATTTAATTAGGTTTTTTGTGTTATTTTTATGTGCATTTTTGGGATCGAGTTTTTATTTTACTGACAAAATTATTTATTTCTAACAAATAACAATACACTCGTTAGTACAGCATAAAGTTATTTGAAAAATTGGCTGTAAAGTTGTATTTTTTTACTACCGCAGGCGCAGTAAACTTCTATTGTTATTTTGGTAAACTGAGTATACTAGCGCAACACCTGCAGGATTCTATAGTTTTATTACCTTTTACAAGTGGTTATCGTTTACAGAGCGGCACTTGATGATTGTGTTTTATATTTGCCGAACCGGATCTTTCTTTTATTATTGTACCACTATTGACCCGTGATCGCTATTGTTATCATGATAAACAAAAACCTACGTTGGTAAAACACCTGCATCTGCACGTGCCTATCAGTTTTATTGCACTGTTTTCTTTCATTCTTTAGGATTCATGAAAGTAAATAAGTTATTTTTTTCAGATATGGGTTCTAAAACTCCAATTTTCAAACTAAAAAGAAAAAAATATTTACGTAGTGAACAATTAGCGAAGGCAAGGAAATTAATAAAAAGTGCTTCAAAAGCTGAAAGCGCTCTATGGCTTGAACTCAGAAGATTTTTGTTGACGGCATCAACATTTACGGGTATCGTAATCGAGCGTTCAATCACATTGGGGTCAAAGTAATATGGACCCAAAGGCTCTTGATTTAAAGTCACAAATTCCAACCGATTTTTATTTCAAACGTTTCCATTTGGAGCGCTGGCTGTGAATGCATACACGAAATTGAGCTCTAAATCTTTACTGTTAAGATTCATTTTACTTTAACGCTAATATGTTCGAATGGTTACGATCAATCGAATTTGCAATGTGAAAACTAAGACGAAACGTAGTGACATGTATATAAATGAACCATACAAATTCTAATAATTTTATATTGTAAATAACATTACGTAAAAATCAAAATAATGCTAATATTTTTATTTCTTTTTGTACAAAATGTATCTTTTAACTAACAGAAAACAAGTAAACAAAGACAATTTATGTTATAGGAAAACATAGTTTAAATGTGATTTTGTAAATAAATACGAATTATTCTGCATTTTTCTTTATATCTTGTCTTATATGAGTGCAATAAAATAGAGAAATTATAATTCGTCCGCGTTTTTTTTTAAACTCCTGTGGGAATACCTTAATTTTTCGGGATATAAAGTAGCCTATATCCTTCCCCGAGATACAATGTACCTCGTACCTGTAAGCGTAGCAGACAGACAGACAGACAAACTTTCGCATTTATAATATTAGTATGGATGTACCTAGGTACTTAAAAACATAGCTATACTAACAATCATGCAACCTACTCTTTATATGAATGCACTTTATATTAAAAAAAGTTTATATAAAGTGTAAACGTACGTAAAGTGAATTAAAAACATATTTTTTTAATATTGAAAAAATAATAACCTGTTTGAAAATGGGATTAGGATCGAAACGGTTTGTCAAACTACATTGCACCCGACGCCTTCTGTTCGCTCGTTTGAACAAAGGACTATCCGAGACAAAGGATTTACCAGAGATAAATACCTAAACTTGCAAAGCGGCTCAAGAAATGAACGCTCTTAAAGTAAAGGTTTTAGATACGTCCTCTAAAAAAGAAAAAAACTAAGGCACTATATTGAATCTAACCAGCGATTTACCTACTTTTGGTCTCCCATCTACCTATCCCCTTTGTATATTGTGGTTGTGGATCTTGTTCCAGAAGGAAAATGGTACTTAATAGAATTGTTGCAAGATTTACATAATATTGGCCAAATATCTTTTAAACACGACAGGACAGGATAGGTCTCTTGCAAGGACTTCCACATTCCGCGGTCACTTGGATCCAACGGCTATATTTGCTGATATCCCGGACTCCGAAGATATCCCGGACGTCAGCTTTTATGAGATTAAAATGGCACACGAGCAACTAAAAAAAAGTTGGCAGTCAGGGACTGCCGATAGAAATGAAAACGAACATTTAGTTTTTTTTTCTTATTTAAACTATAATTTTTTTTAAAAGAAGTTTTTTTAAAGATAAAACACATTATATTACAATCTAACGGTTTTTACAATCTTACGGTGACATATATATTTTTACTCATAGAAAAGTTCAACTTTTCAGTAACTCAACCTTTCATTTCGTGTGTGGGCGAAATCTAAAGGCTTCGCGATATCTTAGACGCGATTTAAGTTAACCCATTTCACAACACATTCCCGTAATGTTAAGCGAAGCTAACAGAACGTTTCGACACTTGAGCTAATTTTGCAAATATCATGTTAATTTTTCATCGAACCCGGTGCAATATGAGATGCGGCGCCGGTGGTCGCGTCCGCGGTCAACGGCCGCTGTGACCGTTTATCATTAAAAATTCTGACCTACTTCACCAATACTGACTTGTCCGTTTTACCCGTCTGCGGAGATGGCAAAAAGGAGAGTAAGCACTCAGTTCGAGTAGTAGTATGCCCATATTAATTTTCCCAAGTTTTTATTTTTTTATCCACTACAAGTTAGCCCTTGACTGTGATATCACCTGATGGTAAGCGATGATGCAGGCTAAGATGGTAGCAGGCTAACCTGTTAGGGGCATGGTCTAATCAGTTTCTGCACGGCATCATACCGGAACGCTTAATCACTTGCGTCTTGCGTCACGTCTTTGCCGCTAGGGTGGTAACTAGTCACTTTCGAAGCCTCCCACCGCCAGACCAAAGAAAATTCAGAAATTATAATTTCCTAAATTCACCATGCCGGGAATCGATCATCTAACCCGGTACCTCCGCACGTTAAGACAGCAGCGCTCAATACTGCGCGTCGTAAGGGACTAAGGGAGGTCGTCAAAAAAGTCTCAATACGAGCGCAATAATACCTATTACCTACCTTCTCGTGTGTCGTAAAATAATCCTCAATTTGATACGTGAACATAATAAAAGGGTTTTCTTTTTGACCGACTTTCAAAAAAGGAGGAGGTTCTCAATTCGGCGCGTAGGTATGTTTTTTTTTAAATGTATGTTACCTCATATCTCCGTGGTTTCTAAGAGGAAGCTCGCGGGGTGGTCCCATAAAAATTCTTACTCCAAATCCTCAATCCTGATGCTGTAGGTGTACCTAGCTACCTACGACTCAAAACTAGGGAGTTAGGAAATTTTGATGGTAATTTTGATGGTGAAGTATACGATTCAATGAGTCCCAACTCCTCATCCCTGATGCTGCAGGATACAGAACTGCTTAAAAATAGCGATTTAGGATTTTTTCATATTGACTTCATACTTAAACCCAAGTTCCAACTCCTCAACTCTGATGCTGCAGGGTACTGCACTCCTAAGCGGTGGGGTGGGGTGGGGTATAGAGTACACTAAATATTAAAAATAAAAATTATTTCGAAAAAACCGACTTCCAAAGCCGAATTATTTTTTGAAGTAAAAAATAATTTGGATTTCTACACACTAAAAAAGTCGGGCGAGCCTGACGCGTCAACTTTGCCTATCTTTGTATAATTATTAGCATAGCATATAGCATAGCATATAGCATAGCATATAGCATAGCATATAGCATAGCATATAGCATAGCATATAGCATAGCATATAGCATAGCATATAGCATAGCATATAGCATAGCATATAGCATAGCATATAGCATAGCATATAGCATAGCATATAGCATAGCAAATAGCATAGCAAATAGCATAGCATATAGCATAGCATAGCATATAGCATAGCATATAGCATATAGCATAGAATATAGCATAGCATATAGCACAGCATATAGCATAGCATATAGACTGAAAAAATTGGCTAAAAAATTATAATTTTTTAGCCAGTTCACAGTCATTTTTAATTTTCATAGCCAAGTGGCTATTATTATCATACTAATATTATTATCATACTAAAATCAGTACTCACAAAATATGTTAATTGTTACATGCAGATAAAACCGTTATTAATAAAATAGGTCCTTAAACTATGGTTCATACTCTCTGAACAATTTCACGTCCGTCAAAAAGCCTCGCGTGACGCAGAAAGCTGTTGAGCGGGGCAGGGAAACTTGAACCCATCACTGACGTGAGGCGTCGTCAGTTTGATTCGTATTAACGTTTGACTACTGCCGCCAGGATTCTGGACTTTCCAGGACTCTCTGGAACTTTTTCTTTATTTATTTATTTTCTTACCTCATTAATCTCTTCTTTTTGTGTCTATATTTTGTAAAGTCAATTGAGGATTTCCGACAAAAGCTTCGTGCTACGTAGAAAGCTGTTGAGCATAGACTTTATAATACTAACTGTGTTAAACGAGGGTGCGGCTAGGAAACTTAACTGCTGCCATGTTTCTGGACTTTCCAGGATTTTCTGGAACTTACGATCGTTTATAGAAAATAATATAGAGTCCATAGCTTTGTACCTAAGATTCCGGATTTTCGGTTTTGGGACAAATAGACCCAAAAGCCCATGATCAACTAAAAGATATGATGCACAGTTGCCACGATCACTCAGGATATAATATCTCAAAAGGGTTCAGATAATTATAATTCCTTGACAAAGCTTTGGGTATCTAGGCAAACGCCTTTTTTCCTAGCTTGAAACTTCTACAATGGAAGGAGAAATTACACATTTTTACGCAACTCTAGTGAATAGAGATACTTAATTTAAAAATAAAGTCTTATATTGTTGATTGATAACCATCAAAAGTGTCCTACAAACCCACACCTGGCACCTGGCAACCCGGCGCTCATGTAATGTAACCAATAAAGGGGGGTCGTTGCCCCGCGAAGCCCGAAGCAAAACCAAGTCTGGTCCTCTCACAAAAGAAATAGTTAATATTAGAGCTCGCTTCTTCACGAGTGTCATTAGTAGCGGCACAAAGCGCCGGAGTCATTCCACGCTCCTACTATTTGTCATCGGCAAAAAGTGCCTTGTCCACAATAATTACGGGACCGGCTTTCGAGCAAGTTCGTAATTCGTCATGTTCTGGTCGGCCGCGTCCTTTTCGAACCCGTCCATAATTTGACGCTTCCCGCGCTGCGCCGCGGACGTTGACGTGGTAACTGGTAGGCGATAAACCATAGCAAGAAACAATGATTTGGTTCTCGGGTATTCGTATATTTCGTACTACTTAGGTACCTACTTGAACATTACTACTGAATAGTGAAGTGCCGGATCGTTAAAAATGTATATCCGCGGATACGGATATGTACTTGGTGTCAAGATCCGCGGATACGGATTTTAACTTCCTACTCAATCGGTGCGCGTGACCTTGAAACTCACGAAACGATAAACGTTTGCAATATTATAGAGGTGCCAAATTTAAAGAAAAAAAATGATTGAAATTTAATAGTTTTTCATAATCACCTTTAAATAAAATTTCATTAAAAATTAATAAGGTAAGAGAACCGTAAAATATCCGTCAAAAAAGTAACAGATACGGATAGGGATAGGTACGGATACGGATATCCGGCACATCACTAATACTTACCACAAAAACCAATATATAGGCTGCTGGCTGTCTCTCCGGTAAATTGGAGAAATGATTCAGCGCGGTCTACAATTGCGTTATGATCGAGAATTTCATAAATCTTTCCAATATTTTCTTAACTGAAAAGAACGTGATCTAGTAGTAAGTACTTGAATGCAAAATCCTCTACAGTAAAAAGTAATTAGTCTTTTCAAACTTAACAGGGTAACTTAAAAAGTGCGGCCTTAAATCTATTGAGAGAATTCATCTCAGACTGCAAAACTTTACAGCGATAACAGAAGTGACTTTTGGAACATGATCCTGAAAAAGTTCAAAGTTCAATAGGCAATAGGTATCTACTCGGAACTGTATTTGTTTATTTTTTCTACAGAAAATCTTGCGTCAGACCTAATTAGTTAACAATGCATGAAATTAGGACCTAACTACGGGCTTTGAAGTAGGAGGTACATGTATATGTATACCTATACCTACGGTAAAGATCCTCCTATTTCCATTCCACAATGTGATTTAAATTAATTTTTCAAATGTTAGTTTGTTCATCTACCAAGGTCTATATAAGTATCGATAAATCAGCTGTCAGCACCGATGAAGTTACTGCAAGTATAAATGTTATTGTGGAAGATTATGAGATAATGTATTGCGAGCGTACATTCTGTATTTTATGCCTCGAGGCTGAACTTCAATTACTGGAATGGCAAGGTTTAGTAAAGGCATAGATAATTTAACAACAGGCTAGAAATCTCTGAAAATACTCATTAAAAGTATCTTAGATTTTAAGAGCTTTAAAATATAAAGTAAGTAGAAGATAGTAGATAATGCTGTCTCTTTAGTATTTGGTGGCACTTTGTGGGTTGGTAAGTAGTCACAGCCGAAGCCTCTCTCGAGACCAGAGACAATTGAGATAATAATGTTTTTTAAAAATGCAACAAAAAAAGAGTTACGTAAGACTACCGAGCGACAATTATGTACGGTAAATCTTTCATGTACCCACGATACATAAAAAAATTTCAAAAAAAAAATATTTTTGATTTGATATGATATTGGGCCACTATTATATACAACTATTCCAAATTTTATGTCAATAGCTTTAATAAATTCAAATTCAAATTCAAAATGATTTTTATTCAAATAAACTTTTACAAGTACTTTTGAATCGTCAAGTGAATCTACCACTGGTTCGGAATGCCATTCCTACTGAGAAGAACCAGCAAGAAACTCGGCGGTTGCTCTTTTGAAAAAATAATAATTTACAATTTCATTAATTTGTAAAATACATAAGTAACAGCTGTCCTTAGCATTGCTGGAGCGAGTCAAATCCATGCTCCTTTGTCATTTACGTAATCTTCAACAGTATAATAAGCCTTTTTAGGAGCATAATTTTAATGGACTTCTTAAACTTGTGTAAAGGCAAGTTTAAGATAGGTTGTGGAATTTTGTTATAAAATAGAATGCTCATTCCCACAAACGACCTTCGTACCTTCTTGAGGCGGAGCGATGGAGTCACGAGCTTATGGCGGCCTCTAGTTTGCCTGTCATGCAGATCGCATATTTTTTTGTAATTATGAATGTGCTGTTTTACGAAGATTAAATTACTATAAATATATTGCGAGGCTACTGTAAGAATACCTATTTCCTTAAATTTCTCTCTAAGGGATTCGCGCGGTTTTAAATTATAAATTGCACGTATTGCCCTTTTTTGTAGTACAAAAATTTTTTGAATATCTGCTGCTTTACCCCATAGTAAAATTCCGTAAGACATAATACTATGAAAGTAAGCAAAATATACAATTTTTGCAGTTTCAACGTCAGTAAACTGTCGAATCTTTCTGACAGCGTAAGCAGCAGAGCTGAGTTTGCCAGCCAGAGTTGATATATGAGTGCCCCATTGAAGCTTTGAATCTAAGGTCACCCCCAGGAACACAGTGGTCTCTTCTATTTTTAAAATATCATTATTTACAGTTAAATTTATGTTTCCTGTGGACTTAGTATTCGGCAATGCGAATTCAATGCACTTGGTTTTCTTTGCGTTTAAAAGTAAATTGTTTACAGTAAACCAGTTAGTGACTTGAGAAATTGCAATATTTACGTCTTCATAATTGTCCTTGTTTCTATCGACTTTAAAAATCAAGGACGTGTCGTCAGCAAATAGCACAATATCGCAAGTATTTTGGACGTAGTATGGTAAATCATTTATATACACCAAGAACATGAAGGGACCCAGAATAGAGCCTTGAGGAACACCCTTATGGGTGTTTTTGAGGCTGATCCGGACGACTTCACATCGTTATTGAAATAATCGACTGTGACAGACGGACGGAGAAAGTCGCACCATAAGGGTTCCATTTTTACCATTTTGGTACGGAACCCGAAAAAAAAAAAGATATGCTATGCATGGTTAAAACATACTGTTTACAAAACTATCACACTGATCGCGAGCAATTTACTCTTATCCACTGAGGAGTTCCGTTCTCCATCTCCGGAGATATTCATTAGATCTTCACCAAATTAAAATGGGACCACCTCTGAAGTATGACCTACCAAACAAAAAAAGAATTGTCAAAATCGGTTCATAATTGGCGGAGAAATCGCGTAACAAACATACAAAAAAAAAACATGCATTCGAATTGAGAACCTCCTCCTTTTTTTGAAGTCGGTTAAAAATCACTTAGCGTGGGTACCATTACTATTTAATACCATTGTACATAAGAAAAAGATGTTTTTTGTTGGAAACAGCATCCGCTTCTACAATAAGCTCCCAGAAGACATGTTGAAGATGTCTCTGAATAAGTTCAAAGTTAATGTAAAACGTAAACTCATTGAAAAATCTTATTACCATGTAAAGGACTATTTAAACGACAAGGAAGCCTGGCAATAATTTGCTCTAATGTCTCTGATAGTTCCTTAGTAATAATATTTGTGAGATGGTGATAATAAAAAGAAACAAAACCCGGCTGAGTTTGTTGTGGGCTCTTCTCAGACCAGGGCGCGTTTGGAACCCTCGTAGCTTTAGTTTTAAGATAACGTTACCCATTATCACCATCATGCTTTTTAAGTACTTATGTAATTTTTAGACGAAAATAAGTGTACCTACAGTGTACCTATATTTAATAAATAAATGAATGAATGAATGAATGAATGAATGTTAAGTTGTTTTATGGTAAATAAACATTTTTAATATTTTTTCAATTATAAATGTTCAAATTGCCTCAGTCAGCTTCAGACACAGCAGATCTGACACACACACTCACACACCACTGTCTCAGATCTCCCAGACGCAATGTTATCATTATTAAAGAGGTAATTGATTTCTTTTTTCTACGTTATATTGAATTTTAAATCAAGTTTGTATTTTTAAGAGGTTTCCGCCCCACAAGCCCTCCAGACTCCATGGCCATACACTTATATCGATGCTCCAGGCAGAACAAATCGATGTTTTGACACGGACCCGATTGGAAAATGAGTTCACCGACCGGCCAGACACTTTACCAATCAATTGATTGCATTACACAATTGTCTGGGCCAGTGTTTTTGTAATTTAAATTTAAATATTCTAGACAAAGAGATGTTAACTGTTAGAGCAAACATCAGACATCAAGATAACGCCTCCTGGATAACAAAGACTCGGAACATATCTATGTATAGTGCTACAAACTAATCTGGCCCGGTGGCCAATATTGAACGATTTTTATGCCTGTTCACTTTTGAATTTATTTTAGATATTATTCATATAAACTAGTATACAACATGTATACGACTACGCCCGCGGACAACCGGGTCAAATAAATTTGTGGGACTGTACATGTTGTGCGATTGTAACCCGTTACGTCTGTGAAACGAATTATTTGAAGGAGTTTATATTTGCTAGCAAATCGAAAAGCAACTGCACGATAACTGCAAAATTGCAGTATGGATACTGCAATTTTACAGTCGGCATTCAGTCCAAGTAGGTTTGTCTGTAGGTATAGAGTCGTGACTGTTCAGAGTTCATGTGATATCATCATAAAAAAGAAAGCGATATTGACAGAAAGCTTTTGCTTTCTGTCAATATCGCTTTAAAAAAAAAAGCAAAAAGCACGTATGAATAGGTCAGCCTCCCTATGCCCCGATCATTGATAAGTACCTAAGTAAAGGCAGAGGTATTTGTATCATCCAATCTCTGTTAAGATTGACTGTTGACGCCATCATGCGGGACATTACGGCGGACTCCCTCTAGTAATATGACAACTCTCTGGATCAAGAGATCACTATTGGACTGTCGGAGACGTCTTTAAAAATGAAATTAAGAAGCAGGCAATTATTACCTATTGTAACTATTTGTAGCTTAATTTTGTGTGTATTGTATCTTCGATGACTAAAATTAGCTAATTCAAACACCATTTTATGAGTTCTATGGTAATGCAAATGAGATAATTTGAGAAGTCAATACAAATACGGAAAGAGGTACTTAGTACTAGAGCACCGAAGAGACGTTTCTCTTTGTGTGTTCTATCGTCTCTACAATGAGGAGTGTTCTGAGGAGTTATTTAATCTAATACCACCTTCCGTGTTCTCCAGTCGCAATCTTCGTCGCAGAAACAAATTTCATCCTCACCACCTGGATGCCCGGTCTTCTTCCACCTCCCGTTATTCCAGGTCATTTCTGCCACGTACCTGCAAATTCTAGAACCAGCTTCCATCTTCTGTGTTCTCTAATGACTAGGTATAATATGGAGCTCTTCAAAGGGCGGATAAACAAATTTCTTAAAAGCCAGCAAATCTTTGGCGGTTCTTCTGGTGCTGCAAATGTTCATAGGCGGCGGTGATCACTTACCATCAAGGGACCCGCCTGCTCGTTTATATATTTAAAAAAAAGAGAGGTAATGTAGAGTCTGATTGAAGTCAGCGAATACACAGTACTGAAGCTTTGAATATATACTTACCTACTTACCCAATGAAATATGCAAGGTTCATTATTTTCTTTCAATAAGTACTTAGATAAGTGAGGGTGTCTCTGAGTAAGCTACCGCGCTATAGGTCCTTCCATCGACCATTCTCTTGTCTTTCGGATATTTTTCTGAGAGATAACACAATTCATGCATGAAAGAATACAAAGTAAAGCAACTAAAAACTAGGTAAGTATGCAAAGGCGGCCTTATTGCTTACGGAGCAATCTCTACGAGGCAATCTTTGGTGAGAAGATTGAACAAGATCTGTTGGCTGCTTTTCTTGATGTCATTTCAAGTAATCTAATCACCATCGAGCTAGTATTGGTTCATCATCACTTGAACCCATGGCCGGCTCACTAATGACCACGAGTTTCTTCTTGATCGCCGAATACCAGACATTGAAGTCAGACTACTTTGCGAACCTGAGGCCCGATTGTTTCGTGGTCTAAGCAAATTGTTATTTGACAGCTATTATAAGGGAGCAAAATAATATTTTTACGGCGAGGGCGCTTTTTGAATCCGGAGCGAAGTGAGGGATTCTAGAGTAGAATTCCGAGCGTAGCGAGGGATTCTTTAGTAGAATCCTGAATGTAGCGAGGGATTCAAAGTACGTCACCCGATCACTCTACTTTTCAGCACCCTGTATGAGAAAATAAAAGGCGCCTCCAAATTCAAAAAGTGCGCGGCAAAGATAATTGCGGCGCACTTTTTGAAATAAAGAGGATTAAAAACTCATTTCTGCCCGCTAAAAGTTTCTTATAGAAAACACCACCTTTGGGTGCATTTAAAGGCGAACCTAATCGTCCTTTTCGAATACATGGGATGAAAAACTTATTACCTTCTCGTACTGTTTAAGGAGTTCATACATGATTTTTAACGTGCAGGCAACAGGTCGAATTATACCTACGTTTGACAAACAATTAGGTACGGTTAAATTTCCTTACACAATCGGGGGGCAGAATTTCAGCGATCTTTTGCGGGCGCTAATACCTAAACAAACATGTACCTACTGAAACACTTCTAAAACGGCAATTGTCAATTTTCTTGTACATTTTTCCCATACAGCCTGTACTGGTATGGACCATGTAAAGCCTTTACAAATACTCACATATGTGTGAAAAGGACAGTTCAACGATCGAGTATGGTTGTTTGTTAGGACGTTTAGACACGTCTAGCTATGTCGTGGTCGCTATTATAAGTCAGTGACACTTCTTATCCATATGTTTCAATTACAGTGGATAAGGTAACTAATGTATAAATAATCCTGTAAGAGAAGAAATTCATCTAATAGCATCTCTAGTTACATTTTTTTTTTAATATGCGCACCATCTTGTTCGTATTGTCTTTTTCGCTTTCCAAAGATCGGAAAGAAATCGCCATAAGCGATAAGACCGCCTTATCATGATGTGTTATTCCATTGTTATTCTTTACTTAGCCGTATCATTTGAAGTGCAATAAAGGTTTAAAAAATAATGAGGATAATAAAATATGTATAAGGAGGATTTCGGGAATCGGCATTCAATAAAGAAGGTAATATATTAATATAATATGCTTCGAACATACGAACACTATAAGTACATCTGGACACATTTATACAACGTTAAACGACCTTTGCCGATGTTTCGAGTGTGTCCTGCCGGTAATGACGTATAGGGCGGAAACGTGGACAGTGAAGGTGGGCCGCGTCCACAAATTAAAAGTCGCTCGGCGTGCTATGGAGCGGGCTATGTTGGAAATTTCTCTCAGGGATAAAATCCAAAACGAGGAAATTCGTAGAAGAACCGAAGTGACCGACATAGCTCTGAGGATTAGCAAGCTGAAGTGGCAGTGGGCAGGCCATGTCTGTCGCAGAACCGATGGCCGTTGGGGTAGACGTGTTGTGGAGTGGAGACCGCGTACCGGTAAGCGCAGTGTAGGACGACCTCCAGCTCGCTGGTCCGATGACCTAAAGAAAGTGGCAGGAAGCGGGTGGATGAGGAAGGCGGAGGACCGTGTTTGGTGGCGCGCTCTCGAAAAGGCCTATGTCCAGCAGTGGATGCATACAGGCTGATGGATGGATGACCGTTGTATTTACCTCGTAGATACTTATAAGGCATCTAAGTACTTAGTGAATACTTACCGGGAAATTTTTTAAATGGCGAAACTTTAAAAAAAGCTCTACATTGCATTGATGTTTAGGACACAAATTAAATCTTCAATACAAAAATTGCAAGGGTTCAACTTATCTATAAACTAGAGCTCATCATTGCTTTTCATATGAATGATTGTAGTTAAGCGCAGGCCTATCTTGTAATAAAAAAATATCAAGGTTGGAAAGCGGTAAAAAAGAAAGGCGCGTGTGAAAATCTGGAGCGATGGGGGTACTCGTCCTAATGACTACGAGGGGTGATAAGTCGGTAGTAAACTAGTAATTCGAGAGTTGAGACTACCCGCACGGGCCACGTGCCGCGATGCGGGCGCAATCCAACCTTAATTGATTTAATTTCGGTCCGTTGTTGTATTGCACTATGTTTTTGATTGATATTATAAACAAGAGTTGCTTGTGTGTGTGCGTGTGTTATTATTTAATGGAGATTGAAGATGATGATGATTTCGTGGGTTCATTTAGGTATCCTGCTTACGCAAAACGGAATCAACCCACACAATGACAGTTTTGAGAAAAAGTTATGTCAAAATTGTGGGTAGATATATTATGTGGATTGATATCCTTGTCATAGAAATGTTTTATTCTGTCAAAATTGTCAGATCATTTTGATCTTTACAGGGTCGATAGAAGGTGCATTTTAAAAGCTTTCTGTATACTTATCTCATTTTTGGCATGTGTGTGGATTGGTTCCTGTTTGCATAGGTAGGTCCTATTATGAATTATGACCCGGAATCTCAACGTTCTCATTTAAAAAATTCATCATCATCAACCCATCGGGAACAAGGGTCTCCTCTCAGGATGGGAAAGGTTTAGGTCATAGTGTACCACACTGGCTAAGTGCGGATTGTTTTTTTTTAATCCACTACAAGTTAGCCCTTGACTGCGATCTCACCGATCTGCGGTAAGTGATGATGCAGTCTAAGATGGTAGCAGGCTAACCTGCTAGGGGCATGGCAGTTATATTAAACCCATTCCCCTATTCGGTTTCTCTTTCTACACGGCATCGTACGTCGTAGTTCTATGAATATGTGTGTTTACTTCCAGTGCCAGGATGATAGCAAACGTGTCTAGCAAATAGAGGCTAAGCTAATAAAGGAAATTAGCACATAACTACTAACTACCATGTGAAACATGCCGATGCCCCCGGGATGCAAGACGCGCCGTGAAACCGGTAAATCATACGAGTAATCCCCGGTCAGCTAAGTATTATTGTGGTGTGTGTAAATTGATAAGGTAGAGGAACCTACTGCAGCTTGGCAAAGACAGTAGAAACAATAGGGGCTCCACCACCGAGTAGTACCTAATGTATGGTCTGTGGGCTCCACTCTCCCAAACTTTTTGAGCACCTCATTTTATTGGTGAACTTAATATTTAAATCCATACTAATATTATAAATGCAAAAGTGTGTCTGCCTGTCTGTCTGGCTTTCACGGCCCAACTACACGTTTTGATAAAATTTGGTACAGAGATAGGTACCTAAGTTTACATAACGGGGAAGGATATAGGCTACTTTTTAGCCCGGAAAATTGAAGAGTTCCCGCGGGAATCAAAAAACCTTAATCCACGTAAACGAAGTCGCGGGCATCATCTAGTAATAGATATATAATTCTCTACAATAAATAAATACTCTTTATTTGAAGCAACTAAGGCTCAATTTGTTAGTAGGTACAACACACACCTTAAAAATTAATGTTAGTAATTACCTACAAAAATATAAACATTATTATCATTACACTATTTTGGCCTCACCAACACTTGAATAATGTGTCCAAGCATTGGCGAGTCCACCTTACCTACTCGCAAACATATTCAGGATGCGGTTGGTACTTGAGCGCAGCCTTGTCAGCAGTGAGTGACAATATATAATCTATACTAATATTATAAAAGCGAAAGCTTGGATGGCTGGATGGATGTTTGTTACTCAATCACGCTAGAACGGCTGAAGTCTGAACGGATCTGGATGAAATTTGTCACAGATAAAGATTATAGTCCGGAATACGCTACTTTTTATCCCGGAAAATGAATGAGTTCCCGCGGGAACAAAAAACCTCAATACACGCGGACGAAGTTACGGGCATCAGCTAATAATCTGTAATGCTCTAAAATATCTATAATCCAATATAAATATTTAAGTCCAATCTGTGACTCTACATCCGTGTAATTTACAAGTAGATTAAATATTCTAAAAGTTTAAACAAAGCTTACAACACCATAACTCGAAAATATTGAAAAATGGGGCAACCTTGCGTCCATGTAGAGGTCATTATACAATTACAATCAGTGCCAAAGCACAAAACGACAGGTATGGCCGTGAACCTGTGTAGCTCTTGTAAGTCGTAAACTGATTCACTTACAAACTTGATGCAAAGCAGTTTAGATGCTCAAAGAAGCCTACGCAGACAAATCTACGTTGACCTTGGAATATTTTAGAGTTTTATTTAAACAAGACAACTTCTTTTGAATTGTTAAAAGGCACAATAAGGTCTGTTTTACTTGGTCACGTCTATGAGTAAAAAGTTGAAGAAGAACGATGGTATCTACACGTGGTATAGACGAAGCGGTACAGTCAGTACAATAATTGCTACAATGTAAATCAACATACATGTAAGCGATATTTGGTTTTATGTTCACGTGATATTATGGTCTATAATTCTATGAGATGATTTTAAACAGAATGTTCGTAATCAAGGGTCGGAAAACTGGTTTTATAGTAACCGGCGTAGGGCACTAGCTTACGCTGCTGGCCTTTGCCGCGTAGACCCGCGCGAGCTTTTTATCGACTGACAGTTTTATTTCCATTGACAACTCGATCTCAATGGAAAGTTTGATAATCAGCATAAATTATAAAACCAGTATAATTCTTTTAAATGCCATTGGCACTCGTGTGACTTATTCATCTAAGTAATAAATTACATATTGAGGAAGCCTACACATTTTTGTTGCCTAAGGATACATAAATATTATCAAATCAAGCTTTTAGTGATAACTGATAAGTAATGATTAAAAAATTTAGTCCATAATGCCGTTTTATTTTATCGTCATAGGTATACGTAATAGAACATAAGGAACCTAATAGCTAGGTTTTGAGGGGCTTTAAAGCTAACTGTAGTGAGTTCAGATTGATCTTATTAAAGAAATATTCTTCTTGTCTCATAAATAGACCGTCGAGAGTGTTTGGTTTAGAATTTAGAATTTAGGGGATAGGTACATTCCTACAATACCAGGCAGATTTCGAAAGAGCCAATCGGCAGCTTTGATTTCGCGTCGCCTCTGTCGTTCAGTATGATCTTATGAAGTCCTGGGGGCTTACTGCCGTCGCTTAAAGCAGTATTATTTTTATATTGTTGACGATCTTATTTCAGAATTATAAGTTAAATAATCTTTATTTTAGGAACGTCAACTTACTACGTCAAGTTAGCTAAAAGCTTTAATTTGGAAATAATACTGGAAACGCCCACTCGAAGCTGTTGATTATAACTTTCTAAAGCTCAATGTGTAACCTTAACAACCGGTTAAGTAGTGTAAATACCTACTTAGGTATGTAATTATGTTTTCAAACAGTTGGTTATATGTATTTTCGATAAATAAGTTCATACAGCGTTTAACCGGGTGGTTATGATCTTCTCGAATACTTAAACCTACTAGCTTTGTAGCTGGTACAAGCATTTGAGAAAGTTTTCTGAATTCGATACATCGATACAAAGATAATCACAGTACACCACTATGCGTACTAGTCCGTCCTCAAACAAAGAAACTAGGCAGAATCCGCCAAGTCACGCCAAGCAACGCAGTCCATTCTAAAGGCCTGGACAGATTCAATGCTCGACGGTAGTGGCGCAATAATAACAATATGACTATTATTGCCTGGACGCGTGAATGAAGTACCTATTAATTATTGTCTCCACCGCCCCTATTCTCTAACTCAGTGGCTAACAAAAAAGAAAACCACTGACATATTTTTTCTACCCATTGAAGGTTAGCAGCATTTAAAGTTACTTTTACTTCATAGTAAACCTCCAATTGATAAATAATGCATGTCAGTGGCTTTCATATTTTGATAGCCACTGAGTTGGAGAATAGGGGTGCAGATCGAATTTTGGCTAGTCGGCCAATCTTCGAGAGATCTTCGCCTGCACGGGAGAAATTATATAGTGCCGACGTATGAAGGTATTTTATATGCGCAAACAAAGATGCACTCTCAATTTCCTACTCATTTCTTTCAAGGGCAGCAGAAAAATAACTGACTCTGCCTCACTTCTCTGCCGCCGTGAGTCTCTTTATTACTCTCATTATTTGACGGAAACACAATCCAGTACGACCAAAGACGATGACGACGGCTTTACAAAGAAATGTTTAAAGCATATAAAACGACAAAGCGCGACGATACGGTGGCGTGGGTAGACGCAAATGCGTAGGTCGCCTTTATTGAAATACAACTTGCCGCGTTGAATACTGACTGACGACTGTCCGAGCCTTAAAACTATAGGTAATCGAAAACACCCGCCGGAACTAATGATAAAAAATGCGAATAGCATCAAATTCTTCGCCGTGGTCAAATTGAAATTTCTAAGGAAAATTAGGTAGGAATAAAAATATTATCATTTTCCTGTGTGAATTAATAATGTAAAAAATTCAATAAGTAAATAAGAAATTGTGAAAATATCATCTAGATCAGAGGTCTTCAACACGCGGTCCAATAATTGCTTGGCGAAATATTTATTTTTTTAAATAATATAACGACTATGACTTTAAGGGAAACATTAAAAAAATAAAACAAAAGTTTATAAAACCAGTGAACTACTGTTATAAGGTACTTGAAGATTTTTTGAAACCTGACTATTGTTCATATAATGGCACATGCTATTTTTTCCGATATCTCTATCGTTTCAGTACATCATCGGGTTTCGGGTTAAGATGCAATGTACGGGAACACGATTTCGCATCGCCCGCTCTTGTTCGATCCTCAGCGCGTTCTCGAGACTCTCACGTTTTCGTCGTCGAATTCGAATGAGTGTGATGTCAGCAAGTACATGTAAAAAGTGCAAGCTCGCCGATGAGCACAGACCACTCCTTTTTATGTTTCTAGATTAAATTTTAATTAAACCGTATTAATTGTTTTTTTAAATAACCTATTATTAAAATAATATTAGTTAGGATAAGAACAATATAGGCTACGTTTCCGTTGTATTGCGGTCCGCCAAACCAAAATCAAAATGATTCTGGCCCGTGACATGAAAAAGGTTGAAAACCCCTGATCATCTAGACCGAGACTGACCAACAAAACCCGGCTTTGGTTTATTAAAGTAGGTTATGGTGGAATATTTAATACTAGCTGATGCCCGCGACTACGTCCGCGTGTATTGAGAATTTATGGTTCCCGCGGGAACTCCTTAGTTTACCGGGATAAAAAGCAGCCTATGTGTTATTCCAGACTATAATCTATCTCTCTGCCAAATTTCATCAAGATCCGTTCAGCCGTTCGGGCGTGATTGAGTAACAAACATCCATCCAAACTTTCGCATTTATTATATTTTGATCTTTGAATATTTGATTTTTGATTTATTTTGTTTTTTTTTAAATTTGTGTTATAATGTGTATGGTGTACAATCTACTATTTCATTTCATTAATAATTTAAAATCTGCTTCTACTATTCAAGTCATCATTTTTGTTCCTATATAGTTTTAATAATATTTTATTCTGTGCCCTTATTATATAATATTTTTTTTAAATGATTAACTCTACTACTTATTGTACTTATTGTTTCTTACAAGGGCTACAATCTACACATTAACAATTACTGCATTTCAATCAAGTAACAATATTATGACGCAATAATTTGTACGCACGTGGCGTAAAAAAAAGAGTTGTTGTGTCAGTAAAAGATCCGGGTTGTGTTAGTAAATAGTCCATTTGCTTATTTGTGATTTTATCCGCAATCTAGTTAAATAATGAGTTTTTATTTTAATTTTTGAAAATTGAGAGCCGTGTTTAGAGAATTAAACTGCACTAATAATCGTTTGGACTAAAAGGTGTCACCATAATGGACTATTCATTATTATTTGTTTTATTAGTTTCTACATAAATAATAATTGCGTGTAATAATAATATTTCAAATAGGTAAGTATGTATGATCGAATACTTTTTACTCCGCAGAATCAAAGGGAATTTGTGGAATTATTAGTAATGTATGTATAGTTAGTTTCATTATAATTAATTGAAGAGCGAAGAGTAAGCGGTCAAAACTTTATTGTTTGTTACTCTGAAGTCTGATCTGTTAACTAGGTAAGTATGTAAATATTCAAATTGATGTAAAGAACTGTAGTTAAAAATATAATAAGTACATAATATTATGTCCGTAGCAAAAGCCGTAGTAATAAAAACATTTTCACACCACATGCTCGACAATGCCGAATTATATGTCATGTAAACCTTACCGAAAGCAAGACATTATATCTCTTGGCTTTAGCCGGGTTATAATGTTCTATTGAATTTCATTATAACCCGCTGGTCAATAATGCGAATACTGCTTTCGCTGCGCTCGGGAGTTAAATTTGGAGTCCTTCGTTACATTCAGGATTCAATGTAGCGCCCGTGACATAAAACAGTGCTTTATCCCCTTGGTGTACAATCTACTATTAAATGCGTGTGAAATTTCCGCAAAGGTATCGCCAGACCACCACCAGACCCGCACAATCGCTCCATCATAATATTATTGACCTATGTTTTACATATTGACCTATAGTTTAATATAAGTATCACAATATGAATTACCATATTTGTGTAATTTAGCAATTTATTTTCACATCACGATTTATAGTCTTTCAGATTATTTCCGCTGTTTACGCAGAGTTCAAACTTTTTTTTTAAAATAATATGCTTTTGACGAATCTTTACGAATAACTTCAATTTTGAGTTTAGTTTTGAATCAGGAACAACTAGAAAGCTAGCGAATTTTAATTTTATTTAGATCGACTTGCGCAATATGTGCGCATCACTTCCTTACCTGCCCTGCAGGGCGACCGCGTATCTTTTGCATCAATCATTGATACATCGCAATCACCTCGGATTGATTATCACCTAGATTCCATTAAATAATATTCAAATCGATCCCTCAAAGTCGAAAATCAAACTGTGTGACATCGTAAAGAATAAGGGGAAAAATTCGACAGAATGAAGCTTCTCGCTGAGTCACGAAGATCGTTGACCCCTAGCGTCGCCATCTTGCGTGTGCGCAGGAATCTACCCTTGTTTTAAATTGAAGGGTCAGCAAACGATAGGTAAGGGTAGATTTCTTAGATATAGCGTAAATAAGTTATTAGAGTACATTATCCATCAGTTTTGTTTTTTATTAACCTTCAATATTGCAAAATAAGCTATGTGTCTGAATTATTGGACACCAATTTAGACACATATTTTATGCATTTGAAATTCTCGTAAGGTCCTACTTATAAAATTGCATATTATAAATTATCGCGACATGAAAATACATACTTTTGTAGATTTTTTAAGATGTTCAACGTTGACGACACGCAAGTTTTTAGTTTTATAAAAAAAGAGCAACTGCCGAGTTTCTTGCCGGCTCTTCAGCGCAATCGCTTTCCGAAACGGTGTGGTAGAGTCAAAAGTTCAAAATAAGACGTAACATAAGATACACCTGTATGTTTTAAATAAATTAAGTTTATTGAGAGTTTAAAATAGGTAATAGTTTCTAATGGTCTTTAAAATTGGCGGCAACTGGCAATCTAGTGATTCCGTTACAAAATCTATTTCAAAAGCTTTCTCAAAGTAATTTTATTTTCCCGCTGTTTTATAGTCAATTTTGCGGTTGGACTATTTTATAGCATTGTAAACTAGGTACTGTTCAAAAGTAACCATTATGATTCGAAACAATTTAGCTACCATGGGCCTCTCTGACGTCAGTCGGGCACAATAAAACGTGAACAGAGCTCCGTGGCAATGACCAAAATGTTTTAAATAATTCACGACAAAACTTGTTTTACAAAATGATACGACACCATTGTGCTGAAAAAAAAAAACAGTAAAGTATGTTATAAAATAATTTTGTAAATCTTTTAGGGTGTAGTGTTAATAAAATAGAAATAAATAACAATAATAATATACTATCTTCAATGGTTAAAATTGTTTTCTGCTTGTGCTTATAAAACCTAAAAAAATATTTAACTCATGCTACAAATAACAAAATATAATAAAAATATGTATCATTTAACTAAATAACCCTCGTAGCTAACCCTCGTAGCTTTAGTTTTAAGATACCGTTACCCATTATCACCATCATGCTTTTTAAGCAAGTGATTTTTAGACGAAAATAAGTGTACTTAACTACAGTGTACCTATATTTAATAAATTACTTGAATCTTGAATCTAAATGATAGAAAATCAACACTGAAAAACATCTATTTTCAACTATTTGCTTGGTGCTCCATTAACTGTAGCACCAAGTATTTTACATTTAAAAATGAGTTTGTAATTTATTAGAGACTAGCTGACCCGGCGAACTTCGTACCGGCGTAGTATGCAAAATTAAATGTATATTTTTCAATATTTCTGAGAGATTTTCTTAATATTTTTTTCCGTAAGAACCTTCTCCTAATAATAACAAATACAACAAAAAAAGAATTAGTGAAATCGGTCCAGCCATTCACGCGTGATGCCGTGACCAAGGAAAACGGGTTTCATTTTTATATATTATATATAGATATAGATGTCATAAAGGGACTCCAAAAGAAGATACCTATTTCCAAGCAAGAGACAAGAGTAAATAGGTACAACGTAGGTATAGGTGTAGTAGGTAGGTACCTATGTCGTAGAAAGACGCTCGATACAAATACAGGAAAATTATTGATATATCTCCACAAGTGACAAGTCTATTAATAAATATTGTTGTAGGTTTGTTCTGTTTGTTGTGTGTTGTTGTATTTTCTGTTCTGTAAGTCTCCATAGGTTGTTATACAATGGCCACTGTTTGGATTGTATTATTGGCGGTTAACATTTCCTGTTACGTTTGATCAATAAAATATTGTGATAATATTATTCAGCAAAGAAGTTTTTACAGATATGTACAGACCTATAAAAATTATATTTTTATAAAAGCAGATACCTATAGTCCACATCAATTGAAACGTTTCTAAAACTTCGATACAGTTAAATTAGTGGGTGGATTTGCTACAACCTCAATAATTCACAAACCTAGCAGGTAGCTGCATACTAGGGCTTTCAAATATAGGCTGTTTAATATCCAATGCAAAAAAATTGCATTGGATAATAAACAGATTTCTGAACGTTTCATGAGTCTAAATTCAAACACAAATTTTTCCCTCTGAATGATCAAAAATGACTTTTCTTCACTTGTTTTAAGCAATAAAGATGCTCTTAGTGAGCTAATAATGTACTGATATACAAGTTTTAAACTTAGCCGAATAAAAACAGTGGCATGTACCAAGAAATATATGCAATAGTCACTGTTTCGTTTATAGTGTCACCAATACCGGTATCTTAATGGTATTAGACATTTCAATACCGGTATTGAAAACGGACGAAAAAAGTCCGGGATCCCGGTATTGAAAGCCCTAGTGCCTACTGACTACCTAACAGCACACTAATAGGACGCATCAAAGTTTTAGATTGTGAAACACATTTATAGACCATTTTGTGATGTTGCTAAGATTATCTCAATTAGACCTATGCTATACATATTATTATATCATAATATGTAGATATATATTTTATTATGCCGCAATTTGCAATCTCTATTTACGTATCCAAGCTAATTAGGACACAACTCTGAGTATTACTTATCGTATTATACTCGTAAATATTTTACAGCTTCAAATATAAAACGTGTGTGGTCTTTGTAATGCATATCTAAATATCTTGCTATGCGCACCTAATGAATCACGAATAAGTAGAACCTAACATCTTAATCTGAAAATGTTCAATACGACTATTAGAACTGAACTATTGATGCATTTGCACAAAACAAAAACAAAAATAGGGATGATGACAACTCAATCAAATCAGTAACTCTTTATCAAACTTAAAAATACGCTTCTAGTATGGAAGTTGTATGAAATTCACAGTTGTGACCAGTGACGTCATCAAATTTCAACTGTTTTCTTTATCTATATTTTAAAATAGTTATCAAACTTAAAACTAACCGAGGATGTCTTTTAGAAGACCGAGTAAAGCCCGATCGCTACTTAGGTCGGCACATTAAAGGTAAATTGGAATTATAGATATCAGTTATCGTAAAAGAAGATAATTTTACGAGGTATTCAATTGCTCGAGAACCAGTGGTAATCTTTAATCTTACCAGTGACGGTTGCACATCGAACCGGTAAGATGACATACAATCTCGTAAGCGTAACTCGATTGACTAGTGAGGATTATCGCTTAACCACGGGTATTCGTTCAATTGAGACTGCGGTTTAGGCATTCTTAAAGATGCCAACGTTATCTTTGCGCTATGCATTTCCTGATTCTATATGTATGTATTTATGTAACCTACTTACAAAAGTCCAAAAATTTTAAATATATTATAGGCATTGATGTAGAATTTTTTTAGTACCTTTCTATTTCAATGATTATAGGCATAAAATAGTTCTTCAGCGTAGGTTCTTAAACGAAGTTAAGGCCCTATATACCGATATGATCTTTTTCCCGGAGCCGTTTAAATAAACAAATCACAGCTGTGGGGGATATCATGGTATTAAATTAAAGGTCATTTATTCATCTCTAGTTCGACCATATAAAAAAGGAACACTCCTATACAATTTTTCTGCATAAAATATGATGCTACGAACGCAAGAACTGTTCAAAATCATTTTCATTAAATGAATGGGCAGCATGGTACTATGTACCTAAATAGGTAAAAACTAGGTAGTTAATTGAATAAAGGCGATTCGAACTTCACCTGTCACGTAACAAAGGCTTTTATTAATACTTTAACGGTAAACGTTAGCCAAGTACAAAAACAATAACAGTGAAAGATGTTTTCAGTGCTCTATTAATTTTAATATAGCACTGAAGTATAAAAAGAAGCACACAGTTTTAAAAAATATATATATTTCAAAGAATAAGTAGTAATAATACGAGCAATAATGGCAGTACTCGACTCGCATCGGTTCAAATTGCCCGACGACAACTATTTTTAACCGTCATCAAGAAGATGACATGTCAACTGGCAGGGCGACCATGGAATTGGGTATTTGACAACTAGTCAAATCAGCAACTTTTTTTTCAAACGTCAAAACGCGTGCTTAGTATGGATTTTGTATGAAATTTTAAGTTGTGACGTCATCCAAGTTCGACGCACTTTTTTTACTTTAATCGATAGTTTAAAATGGTTATTCAAAATAAAACTATCAGAGGACGTGGATATTACGACTTCTGGGAGATCCTTTATTTAATAATCACTATAAAATAATTTATTTCACTAGTAGTCAAATACCCAATTGCAACCCGCAAGACTTATAATATGCCAACATAATTACATAACTATTCGATATTATGCATATTGAACGCGTCATTTACAAAATAATGACCCTCGGCCTTTTTATGGTAAAACAAGCTGGTGCCTGCGTCTTCGTCCGCGTGGTTTACGTTTTTTGATTCCCACTGGAACTCCTCAATTTTCCGGCCTAGTGTGTTATTACAGACTATAATCTATCTCTGTGCCCAATTTCACCCAGATCCGTTCAGCTGTTATGGCGTGATTGAGTTACAAACATCCATCCATCCATACGTTCATCCATCCAAAGTATCACTTTTACCATATCAGTAGGTATAGAGGATTGCTATGATCTGCAGCATTCTGCCAAAAGTAGTTGTGTCCTTAATAAGCTCATAAGATGTATACACTCTTGTCCTTGGATATAAGAATACCTAATCATAGGTTATGGTCTCGACTCTCGGCCAAGAATACGGTGTTACGTGTATACTTTTTGGAAAGTGTCATCACGTGTAATTTTGAGTAAATAAACTTTTGGGAATTGACGACTTTTTAAATGCATAATAATAGCCTTACGTCCCGTTTTCAGGTGGTATTTAGATATACATTTATCTAAATGCATACCTACCACTAAATAGTTCAAAGAATAAGATATTTTATATTTACACATTTTTTTAAATAATGAAAAAAAAAAAATAAGTATAAAAAACTTGTCAATTGAAAGTCGTTAAAGTAAGGTACATACTCGTAGTGTGTACCTACATCAACTCTTTACACTAACATAAATGGTTCGAAATGAAATATTTACTTTGCATAATTTTTATAAATATTTTAATAAGTAAGTAGTTTAATATTATCTAATATCTCATAATCTGATATCAGTAGGTAAGTTGACGGACGTTTTTTTAACTGGATAACCAGTAACCACAGTCCACAACTCATTAAAATACACAAGATGTTACTAGCGTTTGAAACTACGTTTTAATTTGCACTTTTGCTTTATAACAATAATACGTAGGTAGCAGATATCTACTATTATCTACTGATGTTGTCGTTCTTTAATAAAAAGTTACTTTAATAGTAAAAGTCATCAAAAGAGTTCGTGTCAATAACGCGTCGGTTCCCACCGGGGTTTCCTTGGAACTGCTAATGATCTGGTGTGGGAACAGCTGTCTTCCGCGTTCACTCCACGCCTTAAGGCGCTGTGTGTGGTCAGGGGGGGGGTCTCCAAAGCAGTGTATCCATTAAATGGTGGCATATGGAAGATTGAAAAAAATATATGATGTTTTCAAGACCTTAACTCAGATATTGTTTTATCCCAAAACACGATTTAAACAACTTCGCTGCATAAAAAATAAATTCAAACATACCTCTTATTGCAGTTTTCAAATCAACACATCTCCAAATTGAAAACCTCAATTTACTTGAAAAATATATCATTAAATTCCAAATTCTAAATGACATCCATTGATTTATTAATATTTATTAAAATGTACACATATTTTCTGTTTTCCATAGTATTCCGGTTTTTCGAGAAGCGCTAGCTCATTTTCACCTCCGCCAGTGTTCGAAAGAACTTCACAGACGATGGATCTGTGCTCCTTTGCTCCAGCGTTTAAATCGATATTTTAAAATGGTTTTCAAACATAACATGAATAAGACTAATGTTTATTCAACATGAATTGACAGAAGACGTGGATATTACAACTTTCGTGAGCTATCTTCTTTTATATAACTAAAAATACATAATCAAATAAAGTATGAATATGTGTTCTCTGACCAAACTTTTGACAGCTCGAAATAATGATGCCGTAATGCGCTATCCATTCGATTTTTGACAACAATCGACTTCATTTACGAAGAAGTTTTAATCGATTTGACACATTGATATTACAACTTTTTGTATTGTTTTATAAACATACCCAGGCGTCTAAATGTCTTTTTTATGTATTAAAATAAATATTTTTGGTGAAGCAATGCTGTAAATGTATATTTTATTATTTGGCAACATCAATAAGGCAGGTCATAGAAACCATCCAACGCCAAAGATGACGCTACTTAAATGACAATCAAGTGAGCTTGTGTTGCAGCTTCGTAATTATTTTGAAAACTATTTTCAAAATTAAAATCGTACTAGTAATTACTAGATTGACATACGAGTTGCGAAATATCGCATAAAAAGGCACGTCGCTTCACTATTTAAAAAAAAAACTCCTGCTGGTTGTAACAATGACGTCTTATAATATTTCCAAGAAGTAGGTATTATAGTTGTCAAACATCCAATTACTGTCAGAGGGTTCACTGCCATCGCTTAAAGCAGTATTACTTAAAAATGTCAGTTTTATGTCACGTACCTTGAAGGTCCTATAATAAGGATTATAATTCTAAAAACACGAACGTCAACAATATTAAAACAATACGGATTTAAGCGATAGTAGTATGCCTCCAGTGCAATTTTTGATATGAATGGAAAATAACAAAACAGTGGTAAGACAGAAAGGAAAACTGAAAATCAAGCATTGCCACTTCAGCTTGCTACTGCCTACTCGTCCGCTCTCATTGGACCAGACCGACCAGATAATATTATTATATCGAAAGCTTGCTGAGTAAGGACCTAGTAGTGTCTCAAATACTTCAAATAAGTGCCTATTGCAAGTTTTATTACTAATTGATTGGATATTAGATACCCTTAGGGTTTCGTTTCTGGGACCCGGGAGTTAGAAATTTCCGGGAAATACGTCGTTGGTTTTTTTTGTGATTTCCCGTTTTTGTGTACAGAGTATTTTTTTAACTTATCTCTTGAGAAATATTTGAGAACAAGTTGATCTCTTAACTTGTTTATTATAATTCTCCCTGACTACCTACTAGGGCATGCATTCGGTGCTGTGTTTGAGTACCGGGAAATTTTGGACCGATATTGGCACGGAACCGGGAATTCCCGGGACTTTCGATACTTTCGATACTACCTTAAATTATCACAAAAACACGGCTAAGACATTACAGAAAGTATGAAATAGACCAAATATTACTGTTCATTAGGCGTTATACAAAAATTTATCGCATAATATTTCACACAGGAATATACTGAATATTACTAATACATTAGGCATTATACAAAAATTTATCGCATAATATTTCACACAGGACTGTAAATTCATGATTTTTTCATGTACTTGTACCATAACTCGCTTCGTTACAAATTTCAAAGTTTTATTGTAGTTCATAGGTTTTACAGAGATTGCGTCTTGTATGAAAATACACTTTGAAAAGTTGAAATTTTTTTTATCGTGATACGCTCATATGTAACTACTTTTATAGCAATTAGAAGCCAGTGCAAATATAAATTTACTACATCAAGCAGTTTATGAGAAACAAGCCTTGAGGCTTGGATACACGGACAACAAAGTGATCCTTTACGGGTCTTTTTTTATAGACAGGCGTACGTAGTAACCTCACCTCAAAGAATTACAAATGTTAATCTAAATCAACAATATTTTCCAACCCATACTCAGTATTCCCAAGAGAATCTCGTGAAGATGTTACTCTCTCCTATTCCGTGCCGTTTTTTGGTTTTGCCGATTTGGTCTCTACAATTATATTGGATATGGTACCTCTTAGTATTTTTGGTATCCATTCACCGTCCTCCCCGTACGTATGGAGGATCCTAGGATCGAGGACCCTAGGATTTTCTAAAGACGTTTCCTATCAGCCATAAAGAGCCTCGTTACTGCTGCGTTACTGTCCAGGATTCACATCCATACATAAAGATTGGACTGTTCACAGTCTTGGTTTTTACATAACATTGTATGGAGAACTCCTGAGCATCTTAGGGAATTATGGATACGGATATCCATATTTTCTTTCCCTCTGCTATTGGTATAATTGACAGTGGAGTCAAAAATCAAAATTTAGTAGCCTCGGGCTTATGAGGTATATTTTATATTACAGTCTATCAATATTTTCCTGTCAATCTTCATGTGAAATTTATGAAAGTAACGATACAATTAACAGAATATAGCATAATCTACTGTAATTTATTATGGCTGAACAAATTTTATTCCAGTGACAGATCCATCAATTCATTGATCTTCAAAAAAGCTCTTCTCTGCTGGTAAATAATACTTACCAGAAAGACTAACATACGAAACTGTACGAAGTGGCAGTAAAATAATCGTTATAGCCAAAGTAAAAATAGGGGTTTTAAACTAATACCTCGAATTTGTGAGCATAAAATACAGTATAGTGAATTAAATTATTGTTACATGCAGAAATATCCACACTTAATTAGAGAAGAATCGACAGAATGTATGTACTTCGAGTCTCAAAAGTATCAAAAGTACCGGTTTTATGGTGTGGAGAACCGGGACTGAAAATTATTCAGAAGTACCGGGAATTTTTGGTACCAGGAATTATCGGGAGCATGCCCTATTGACTAGGTACCTCACTCGCGCAGTGCTGAGCACTATTGTCTTAACGTGGGATGTACCGGGTTTAATCCCCAGCAGAGTGAATTTGGGAATTGGGCGTATTTTTTTAAAATTGTACATGAAATAAAATCGATGTTTTTTTTTCATCATGTTTTGTTATTTTATTGATAAATTTGTGTTTCTTAGTTATTTATCTTTATGAGCAGTAGCACTGTTTACAAATATTATGTTAAATTATAGTAAAAAAAACAATCATTTTAAAATTAAGTGACGGAGAATTATTCCATTGAGTAACTAAACTTTATCTCACGGCACTTAAAAAAACAACTTTAGATAAGATTCACAGAAGTGTTTTACTAGTCTTACCAATCATGCCAATCACAAAAATAGGACAGCAAACATAAAATAACAGAAACACTATCAAAATTTGATAATTTTAGTTATTTTGACTAACGTAAAGGCAAATTTATGTCATAATTTATTATATAACTTCTGAAATAGACAATGCTTTTTATTTTTGTTTTTGCAAGTAAGTTAGTTTACGATAAAAAATATACATTTAAATATAACATAACAATAACTTATATTAATGATAAATTGTCAATATTATAAGTATTTATGCAATACTAGCCGATGCCCGCGACTTCGTACGCGTGGATCGAAGTTTTGTGGTTCCCGCGAGAACTCTTTAATTTTTCGGGATAAAAAGTAGCCTATGTGCTATTCCAGACTACAATCTATATCTGTGCCAAATTTCGGCCAGATCCGTTCAGCCGTTGGGGCGTGATTGAGTAACAAACATCCATACATCCATTCATACATCCATACATCCATCTGTCCAAACTTTTTGGAGGATTTTTTGAGAGGACAATTTGTCAGTGGAACCTTGACAATTACTCAAAGGAAAAGTAAGGGCACTGATCACAATGTTAAGAATTATTGTACTTTCTTACCATAAAACTATAATAGTCGTAGTAGGTACTTTTGAGTATTTTAAACTCTTTATTCTTTATTTTGTACTTAAATTATGTAAAATGTCGTCTATAAAATATAAGTAGAACTTCCAACCAATGTATAGTATGTTAAATCACATTGTAAGAATGATTATAAGTAACAATTTTTTTTTGCGTTTTGTCTTCTTCGATTCTCCCTTTCTGATATTTTATCTCACCTCGGATATTTTTCTTGTTCTAGATTTTACGAGCTCCAAGTGTTATTTTCTTATATATTATTGTTTGAACTTTTAAGAGTCCCTCTTTAATTTCTCTATATGCCGCCTTGTTATTTCACCAGATGTCAGCGCCATTGTTACACCTGAATAATTTAATATATACAATACTCGTTTCCAATGCAAAACTCGGGGCCGTAAAAGCTTAACCGTGTACAAACCTTTAGAAATCTATTGAGTACCAATTTGTTCAATTGACTGACAATTTCGAAAGAGTTACTTAAAGGACCGTAATGAATTCACGGCAACAATATTTTCTTGCATTGTATTTCAATAATTTAAATATTCTGAATTTTCTCTGGTCTGGCCTGGTAGGAGGCTTCAGCCGTGGCTAGTTACCAATTACCACCCTACCGCCAAAGACGTGCAGCCAAGCTATTTAGCGTTCCGGTAGGATGTCGTGTAGAAACCGATTAGGGATATGGACTAGGGTTTAATATAACTGCCATACCCCAAACAGGTTAGCCCGCTACCATCTTAGACTGCATCATCACTTACCATCAGGTGAGATCGCAGTCAAGGGCTAACTTGTATTTAATTTAAAAAAAACTGGATATAAGGTACATAAAAGTAGCAATAACTATTTTTAAAAAAATCCCGATTCTCGGGAATTCCCGGGAATCGGCCAATTTTATTCCCGTTTCCTTGAGTTGAAAATTTGCCGTTCCCGAGATTTATTTTTAATTTTGATTGAGTGGGATTTTTAAAAAGTTAATTTGTTTAGTTTCACCCAACCGAAGTCCAGTTAATTAATATAATAAATAGGTTTTGCTTCGGACATAATATTGTCAATCAAACTTATAATTTTAGAGTACGGAAACAACGTACAAATTTGAAATTTTACATAAATTGGCTAATTTGCGGTTTTGGCTCTTACGAAGTTCTACCATATAGATAATTCTGTATGTAAAGATAAAAAATCATGACACCAAAATTGTATGATTTTCTTCGTTTTTTATTTTTGAGTATTTTTCAAACACTGTAAATAATACTATATGTCTGCAAAAGACTAGAAATTGATTTCAATGATCAATTTCCAACATCTTTTTGCTATTTTTGAAATAACATCTGTATTTCTTGTTTCTGACAAAAAATGAATATCAGACTCTTAGTCGGTAAGTACATTGTATATACGTATGATATTGATTTATGCCACAATTATACTTGTAATTAACTCACGTAAGTAGTTTATGTAAATAAGATACTTATGTAACTCTAGATGATGCCCTCGACTTCGTCCACATGGTTTAAGATTTTTTGACTCCCGCGGTAACTGTTTAATTTTCCAGGATAATGGTTCCGGGTAGCCTATGTCCTTCTCCGGGATGTAATCTATCTTTGTACCAAATTTCATCAAAATCGTTTGAGTAAAAATAACGTCGAACCATTGCTCCGTTGCGGCGTGATTGACGGGCAATTCAATTAACAATCACACTTTCGCATTTATAATATTAAGTATTAAAATGGATTTGCACACGATATGTGATTTACAATAGGTATTTTGTCAATTACCTACTCATGTAAGAGACTTTGGTACGTGATTTACTCACTTACGTTATTCTATCAATTTCACAAATTTTGAGTTACCGTGTTTTGTCATCCGAGGGCATCCGTGACATGCTATGACAAGCGCGCGAAAATAAAGAAAACCGCGACGGGAGCGCCACCCGGCCGAAGTGGGCATAACTGGCGTGAGGGGTGAGAACTGAGGAGAGCCAACCTCTCGATTTGTGTTTTGATTTTAAGAGCTGACAGCGCCTTAAGTAGAGCGGTACTGAATTAAATAATTTCTTATGAATCTTGTGTCATTCAACTAATTAAAACAAATAGTAAGTATAATTATTTTGTTTTATTTTCACTTACTTATATTTTATTTGGACATGCAAAAATTGTTACATATAAAATTCACAAACTCAATTCACACAACAACTTATTACGTACTATATGTATTTTACATACATATATAATTTATTTATTTGCTTATTTATTTTAAGAGGAATGTTTTACAATAGGAAAGCCTTTTCAGTTATTTAGTTTTGTTCAAATTAGGTTAGCTGAAGGAATTTGGCTACTTTTGAAAAAAGTGAAAACGAATATTTAATTTTTTTTAATAATTAAAATATAAACCTTAAAATTAAACGTTCGAGCATGTCGCTGTTCGCGAGTATGTCGGTCACGGTCACGCGAATCCACAAGTTTACCCCCTACCAAAAAGTGCTCAACGTGGCTAAAGAAGTTTTCACTTCAAAAAAATGCTTTGTAAATTCTATATTCATAACGAGGACAGGAGCCAGAAAGCAGGGTAAATCCGTTATAATTTTTTATTTTACCTATTTAAATATACATACATATAAAGTTATGCCTTGCTTTTTCCTTATCAAAGCCATCAGTATTCAGTGAGCACAAAAGCGGGACATCGTGTCTATAATATCATAAATCTATGTAAATGGGAAATTTTATTCACAACCCAACACCAGTAGTTAAAAGTCGTTAACGCGTTATACTTGATATTATTTACGGGCTAACGACTTGACCGTTGCCAGTTCCACTTTATAGTTACACTAGAGGTCGCCTGCGACTTCGTCCGCGTACAATTTCTGAATTCCCATGAGATTATGATATTTTGCCGCTGCAAAAAGCCTATCTAAAGAGGCTTTATATAAGCTTATGCAGGTTTTTATTATTTAAAACTAATAACCTAAATGCTTATTTTCATGTCTATACTTCAAAATCATAGAATTTTATGTAACCTTCCAACCCCCATTTCACCCTCTGTGGGGTTGATTAACAGTAAATAAGCTTAATGTAAGTACCTAATGTGCATTTTTGTACGGGATAATTTTGTCTTCAGAAAACTAGAATTTTCATAGTGATTTTGCCCAAAAAAGTTGTCAACTCATGCTTGATGTAGACATAAAATATTTTTAGTAAGTACAGGTAACTTATCTATGTAAATATATTTAGCTTCGCATTGGCGACCCGAATTTTCGGAGTTCCGCCGTCCATCTCCGAACTAGATACTTACTAAACTGATCTCAATACGCGAAACACATCACGACATTCGTACCTAAATATAGTATAGATAGTTAAAGTAGGTATTGATATAGAATAGATGTTACAACCAAGTAATAAAAATCAAAGTTCAGTTCACAAATTCTAGAGAACAGTCTTATAGAACAGTCTTATATTAACAGCACGTCATATCGAGCTTAACGTTGATAGTGGCCATTGAGCGACCGGTCCTTAAATAGCCGGTCGCTGACCCCACGGCCATGGCCTTGCCCTTCGTAAGTCTCCATGCCTCAAACTCAAATCGCTCGAGATTTATTACTCACGGGGTTACCATACTACACTTACATTTGCTTTAATCCCGGATAACCCATCATCGGTAAGCCTAGGTCCTAGTCATAGTGGTTCAGAGGCCCAACTGACTAAGCAAATTGTAATCATTTGGCAGCTTGGCAGCGTATTCCTCGAACTTTTAAGTTCATACATGCTTTTTGACGTAAACAGGTTGAACAGTTTCACAAACGATTACTATTACCATTTCCTTACACAATCGGGGGGCGGCTCTTATCAACTTATTTCAGGATTTATTATAAGCTTTTGGTAAGTTCCAAGTCCAACTCTGCATGAAAAGCGTGAGTTTTCCTCCATTTTAAAATATGTACCTAGTAATTACTAACTATTGTTGGAAATAACATATTACCTAATACGTAGATTCAACTGATAGAGCCGATCAAAGATGAATTAATATCGTCAATAACGTACTTTCATTTACTAGTTAAATAAAAGTTTAATGTGACTATGGCATGGTAACCCTACTCACAACTACCTATTACTTACAACTAGTGACGT
The DNA here is from genome assembly GCA_923060345.2 of Erebia aethiops. Lineage (NCBI taxonomy): Eukaryota > Metazoa > Arthropoda > Insecta > Lepidoptera > Nymphalidae > Erebia > Erebia aethiops. Next base: position 23,999,959 of record OV281084.1, on the reverse strand, counting down.
GGATTAACTTGTGAAAAACCGTGTTTTTGATTATTATTTGTCTATTCTGTTATTAACCGACTCCGAAAAAGGAGGAGGTTCTTAATTCGGCACGTATGTTTTTTTTTTAAAAGACTTAAACAACAAGAATACACTTAACTGCTTGCTTATTGTATTATTCACGTCATAAAATATTAAGTACCTAGGTATTCTATTTATATTTTTACGCATGCCTTGAACGTTACGTTACGTACTTAATTTTAAAATTCAACGTTATAAATACTAAAAGAAGGAAGTTTTGCGTATCAATATTTGGCAATATTTATCTACTGTACCAAGTATTTTATGTCATACTAGCTGATGCCCGCGACTTCGTCTGCGTGGAATAAGTTTTTTTTTATTTCCACGGGAACTCCTTAATTTTCCGGGATAAAAAGTAGCCGTAAAAAGTAGTAGTTGCACGGGTATAGTTGAGGACCTGGAGAGATCAAGAGAAAAATCACGTTGATCCCTTGCTCTGTTGCAGCGTGATTGAAGGACAAACCAAAAAACCAATAAACCAACAAACAAACACACTTTCGCATTAATTATACCTAATATTAGTTTAAATGATGTGATTTTTTTAAAGTGACTTTTTGAACTTAAATTGCTGTTTTGCCCCCTAGATGGGGAAATTTTTCATGAATATTTTAGTGCCTGGATTCTCTCTGATACATAGGTACTCAATACATTGTAAGGACGAATTCAAGCATAGTAATTATTTTATTTTTTATATTATTTTCATTCTACAAAACTGCCTTTGATATGACAAAAATATTGAACTTACCTAAGTAATTCAACTAAACAGTCGTTCATGATCCAGATCTCAAAACTAAACGCTTATCTTGATGTGACGAAATGGATTAGGGTAAGGTTGCTCAAGTCGTACCCCCTAAGGGAGAATTGCTGTAACTCTTAAATTAATTTAAATAATAAAAGCATTTTTTAGCCCAGGGAATCTTTATTTATTTAACTGTTAATCAGCATTCACAAAATACAATTAGCTTGAATAAAAAAAATTATATATTTTTTTTTCGAAAAAGTACCTTCGGTACGATTAAGGCGCCTGGTCGCTTAACTCGTACCACCTATAGCCTAAGTCGTACTTAGAATAAAACATCAGCCAGAATATACGTTATTCAATAAAGTCTATAGACAAGATGGTACTTGTTTAAGATCAAGTCAAATTCTCAGTCTCAAAGTAGAGCTTAAATGTAATTATACATTTAGAAAACAAAATTATAAATTCTCGAAAAAAAAAAACAAAATTATAAATTCTTAAGAAAAACAAGAATATTTAATTAATCCATACTATAATAATATAATAATTAATAATATTAATAATATTAATAATTTAATAATAATATTATAAATGCGAAAGTGTGTCTGTCTGTCTGTCTGTCTGCTACGCTTTCACGGCCCACCTGTTGAACCGATTTTGATGAAATTTGGTACAGGGGTAGATGGTATCCCGGGGAAGGACATAGGCTACTTTTTATCCCGGAAAAATAAAGAGTTCCCGCGGGAATAAAAAAAAACTGTCTCTTCACCCGATTTTGATAAAATTTGGTACAGGGGTAGATGGTTTCCCGGGGAAGGACATAGGCTACTTTTTATCCCGGAAAATTAAAGAGTTCCCGCGGGAATCAAAAATCTTAATCCACGCGGACGAAGTCGCGGGAATCATCTAGTTAAAATATAAACCTTAAAACTAAGGTATTAAAGTTTAACTACGAATGTACTATATTTATAATTAAGACCTTTTGTCTTCGTAACAACGCGAGGTGTCTGTCACGGTTACACATCACTTTTAATTAATATAAACCTTAAAACAAAGGTATTAAAGTTTAATTACGAATGTACTGTATTTTTATGCTTAAAACCTTTTGTCTTAAGAAGAATGGTGTCGCGTGACCGACACCGTTCCATATTTTTACCCCCTAGGTACCAAAAAGTGCTCAACGCGCCTAAAGAAGTTTTCACTTCAAAATTGCACATTATTCCCATGAATGCCTAAGTCGTACCGGTACGATTAAGGAATCGTCCACAGGTACGACTTAGGCGAACGAGACTTTCATAGTTTTAAACCAAATTTCGTTCTAACCTAAAAACTTTCTACTAATTTCGTGTGCCTAAATGCTGTGCTGGATTATTACAAAAATAGACATGAATCGAAAATATAACATCACCATCATATTCCTCCTTGAAAAAGCTTACGTATGAGTCAAAAATTTTAATGAAAACGGTAAAAAAACTTACTTTTTCAAATATTTTTCGTCACAGACGTCGGCCGGTCGCCTACTTTGGTTTGTTTACTCGCACGACTAAATAGTTCCGGATGAATGTACTAGATGTCACTAATTATAAAAAAGAGACGAATTATTACTGGAGTACGACTTAAGCGGCAGTACGACTAAAGCAACCTTACCCTACGTGGTCTCGTGAGAAGTGTTCTACGAAACTATTTTCTAGTTGAGTTTATTTACTGTACCTACTGTCAGGTTCATTAAAAGCTAACAAGACGTATTCTACATTTTAATATACTTTATTGGTTTTATTCCATTGTTCATTATATAAAAATCACTTTTTCTGTGGTTTTTGTGGTAGACCCTGCAACAAAAGACGTCTAAAAACAGTAAATAATAAAAAAAAACAGAACTTTTAACTTAAAATTTTAAAAAAAAGTTCTGCTCTGTTTGAATTGAAATTTTCAACGATACCCAAGTCTAAACTAAGTAAATATCGCATTTACGCCCCTTTTATTATTTACCTTTTATGTCATTTTCTGCGGCCTAACAATTTATAGTACTAATGAAGTACCTACCTACATAATTGTGTTTTTAATTTAGAAGTTGCTCTAACAGACAGATGGACGGAATGCGCAGGCATAAGTGCAAAATTCATTGTAGAAGATTAAGAAAATTCATCTGAATTGCTTCAATGCGCTACTGGAAAATAACGCCTTTTTGGTACTTACGCCGCGTACTGTAGACCTGTATTTAAGTGTGGAAAAACATGGCAGCAAATATTCTAATCTGAAACTCAAAAAGAGCTTGTAAAATAAAATACGAAAATCAAATACCTCATTGAACAACCTAGCCAACTTGAGGCCTGAGGTTGCGGGCGGGCGCCGGCCGTATACCGTATTCACAAAAATTAGAGAGCGAGGCGTTACGAAATGTTAAACTAAGATCTTTCAATTCCGGTGCACAAAAAACTTGAAGGATGACTGGTTAGAACTGGTACTAGTAAGATGAACTGACAAAAATGTGTTGTATTGGTAATCTATGGATCTTTACAAGTGTGTACATATCGGTCTGGGAATCCCGATCTTTGCATCAAGCATCCAATGTTTTTATCGCCAGAAGCGAATACTTTTCAGCTATTGCAGCCTTATTTTCAGCAGAGGCTTTCTTCTAGACGGCAACTAGGGCGCCGAAATGCTAGGGCCATCGCATAAAGCAATACTTAAGCAATATTACTCAAAATGACAGTTTGATATCACCTACCCGGACGTTCCAAAAATAAGGATTATAATTCTAAAACACGAAAGTCAACAATAATGAAACAATCAAAGTTTAGCGTTGGCATGGCCCCAGTAAGCATTTGATTATTTCGTAGTAAGCATCTAACCGGGAAAGCACAGAAGTCAGAACCAATCACTAAACAGTCAAACAGTCGGGCGTGTTTAAACAATCCCCCAGTATCAAACTCAAACTCAAATGTTTTCTATTGAAATAAACTTTTTCTAGTACTTTTAAATCGTCGAGTGAATCTACCATTGATTCGGAATGTCAGTACTCTTCTACTGTTTTCGATTCCTAAAAAAAATAAATTGCTATAAAAAACTTTTGAAGACCTCCCTGGCGCAGTGGTGAGCATTGTGGTCTTAAAAGTGGGAGGTCCTAGGTTCGACCCCGGCGGGGTCAATTTGGGAATTTATAATTTCTAAATTATCTCTGGTCTGGCCTGGTGCGCAGCTTCAGCCGTGGCTAGTTACCACCCTACCGGCCAAGACGTAGGGGAGACTGGGTACGGTTGAAACATTTTAGGGTTTATCGTCCATTGCATCGGGATCAGTAAAGCAAGCGCTGACGGAAATATATAAAATAAAAGAGCATGTATCTATCTACTAATGGGCAATGTTATTTGAGATCACTGTATTGTATTTTATGTGAAAATCAAATAAAAAAAATTGTTTCAACCGTCCCCATGCCAGGGTTGAAAGTTGAAACAGTGCCTGGGGTCAATTGAAACACATGCAAATAATACAAAATATAATAAGTATACCTGAATATGTTTTTTTCATCGTCTAATAACATTTTACGACTCGTCTAATGGCATTAGAGTTCTTGTTCCTGGCTAAACACTCGATTGTGAGCCTTATAATATATATCTCATTTCTTGATTTTCATCGCCACCAGTCGCATCTCGTATATACTTTAACAGGGAACAGTGGTTCAGTCCATTATTTTCTGCCGCTGTTCTTAACGAAGATCCGGCTTTTATATCTTCATACGCTATAGGTTTGTTTGTACGTTGATAAATCCGCCTGACCCCTCGTAGTCTTCCTTCGGGGTACCATTTTTTTTTAAATATTTATGCTAATTACGTCCTCCAACATGATCGGAGCCTTTGCTAGCTGCTGTCCTTTCATACCAGGTCTCGCAGTTATACCTCTCACACTTTTATTCATCATACTATTCTTTCTATCATTCGTCATCTTTCGTATCACTGTGGGTGGGTTTCCCATCTAACTAATGTCTCTAGAAAAAATATCCAGTACAATTTTTTTATATTATTCTGCCTTATTTCTATTTTTTACTCTAATCACAATTTTCTTACAGAATTCTAAAAATACATCCCGATCTCTACTTTTAATGATTTCTGATAAATTTTGTAGCGTTAAGTTAATTTCTAATGTCTGCTCCAGCTCCTAGCGAAAACGAGACACTCCAGGATCAGTTGCTCCACTATCTCATTCGCCTCCGGTTCACAGAGGCAAGAAGGGCTCTCCTTGCACTTGAAGCGATTCAGGTACGAGGAGAACCCTCCATGCCCCGTGAGTATTTGGGTTATTAGTCCGTCGATTTTTACTTTTCTGATCGTAGAATGTGCATCGGGGAAGAACATTTTTGTCACGGAGGCTGTGTCCCCCGACCGATACCTTCTGTCATATTCATCTATCGTATCGCTAATGAATGAGACAGAGCGGCGTACCATTGAAAATGCAATGATGCAGATGCAAATCGCCTGAGACGTATTTTTGGCCATAGCTCCGAGGATTTTGGGAGGATCGAGATGGGAATAGTACCAAGTGTTGAGGAATTTATCGAGACACGTGTGAACGTTTCAATTTTGAAAAATGTAAAAAAGTCGGGCTTTTTGGTTCTTTACTAAATTGTAAATATTTCAGAAAAAACCGATTAAGAAAGAGTTTCAAAAATGGTTTTTATTTTATTTTTCACAGATTATAGCGATACTTTCTCGTTTCCACAAATTATTGTTAGAACAAACGTTTAGTTTTTTAAATCCTAATGTTGTTACTTCTAGTTTCCTTACAGACACAGAGGAAGTTTGACTTTACGCAGTTAAGCTTTTCATTTGTAATAGAGTGGTTTGACTCGTCGAGGTAATCATAATCTAGGCGTCGATGTTTGCATGATGTTGCATCAAATGACAGTCGGGAGAAATGAGAAATGATTGAAAATTCCCTTCTGAGAAACGTGAAATGAGAGGAGGGTGGTGTCGGCGCCGAGTTGCCGGCAGCACCGCATTCCTTCTAACCGCAGCCCTATGTTTAGAGTAGGGTCACCAAGCTTAATAACTGATTCAGGACTGAATCACCACCCATATTTATAATAAGTGCGTTTGTTTGTTAGTTTATCCTTCTATCCCACCGCAGCGAACCGATTAATTTTACATAGGTATCCACCTAGGTTACATTTTTATTATCATTTATTATTATCATACATTTTTACATATGATAATAATTCACGTACCTACGTAGCCATAAGGTTCGATTTATTTAATATCCAAATCTATAAAATTAAAAATCATTTGCAGTCTCGTAAGTCTCGCCAAAACTCGTAAATTCTGCATGAAATGCAATAAACAGGTGAATTCCGGGAAATTTAGTTTTTTTTGACGCGTGCTACTTACTACGTTCTCAAATTGACATAGCTAAGTTTCTTGACCCTGCCTGAAAATAGAACCAAATTTATACCTAACTCGACCGCAATCTCTGTGCACGCCACTGCCTGTAGCTTAAACTAACCAGTAGTGGACACTTACACAAGCAGACAATAGGTAAATGTTACGACAACATAGATATTCACACATAGTACATACGTTGCACAATAAAAATGATTACATTGTGGGACATAACAACTGAATGGCGGACAGGAAAGCGGTATGCACGCCAGCACAATTAGCTAAGAGTTAAGACACCGATCTACACGTGATTAGTGATTACCGACACGCGATATTATTATCAACTACGCTAACATTAACATCCTACTGTGCAACTGGCTATGTGTTTGCGCGCTAGGCTTGCGCTTGTCGATAATCATGCTTAGTGCAAAGCAATGACGATGTCTAGGTTGGAAAGCGCTTGCCTAAAAGATGCCTATTCACTCTTGCCTTGAAGGTATTTGAAGGCACAATTTTATCCATATTACTATTATAAATGCGAAAGGTCTGTCATGTCTGCTACGGCCCACCTATTCGACCAATTTTGATGAAATTTGGTACAGGGATAGGTTATACCTCGGGGAAGAAAATAGGCTAGATTTTTTATCCCGGAAAATTAAGGAGTTCCCGCGGGAATCGAAAAAAATCGTCCACGCGGACGATGTCACGGTAATCATATAGTCTTATCTTACTAATAATATAAATGCGAAAGTTTGGATGGATGTATGGATGTATGGATGTTTGTTATTCAATTACGCCCCAACGGCTGCTTTTTATCTCGGAAAATTAATTTTTCCCTCGAGAATCACAAAACCTCAATCCACGCGGACGAAGTCGCGGGCAGATCATCTAGTAATAAATATACATGTGCGCCATAATTTAGCATAAAAAATATAGTTGCGGTGCTCAAATTACCTAACCAAATCTGCAGGATTCTGCTTAGCAACAGGATCTTTGCTGAAATAAACCATTCATAAAAGTTCATGAATAGAATGTAAATCAAGTGTAGATCAACTAAACCATGTTGAATACATTCCTCTCTATCCTACCGGTCGCGGTAGCTGTTAAAAAAAGTGCGAGTCGAACTCGTGCACCGAGGCGTCCGTACCTTGGAAGGATATATTTGATTTAATTATTCGACCTCTAAATGTTTTACATGCACATTTCTGATAACTTTTCGACTGGTCCAGCCCTATTTCCCATTACACGAGTTTGAGGGCAAATTGAAGCTCTAACTACGATTCTAGTATTTCTTAACGGCCCATTATCCCGGTTTTTAGCGACTACGCCACTTTTCAAACCAATTCAAAGTCATGAAAAAGTAGTTTTTTTTCACTGTTAAAAATACATATTAAAGATACATGCCTTATCTCTTTAATGTACTCATGAAAACACGATAAGTTAAACTTGCCTCGATCATAAAAATTTTTGAAAACAGGTTGTTTTTGTTCATTTTTCTAATGGCATTTCCAAAGCTTTAGACTAAATTTCATAAAAATTATACGTAAATTAAGCTCATTGTATTACCTATTCACTGTACAGACAGATTTTAAATAAAAAAATTGCTGCAAAATTTCGCCTAACAGAAGTCATAAAATGATCTAACGCATCGAATAAGCGATGTACTCAGTGGCTCACGAGCCTCTATACGAGAAGGACCTGCGCAAGTTTTCACGAATCACGCTCCTTTCGCGCTAAAATTATTTATTTTTTAATTATTTGTAAATAAATTCTTTTGCTACATTTAGTGATAAAATTAAAATAGTTTTAGTTAGCCTGTAAATATAGTGTTTCTTTGCTTGTGATTTTTATTTAAAATGGGAAATAAAAGTGCCGGAAAAAAAAACTATCTGACAGGAAGCGAAGGAGAAATAAAAAAAATATATGGTAAGTGTTTCTTGAGTTTATCAAAATACCTAGTCCTCAAAAGCTCCGAAGAAAATCTGATACGAACTAAGAAAATTATGATAGGTAGAGTAAATTCCGCCACGTGCAAATACCATCACGCGTAACCACAGTTTATACCTCTATACAGTCAGTAAGGTAGACGAGGTTTTTTTTGTTTGGCTATACTGAGTTTCTCATGAATACATGATAATATAATAATATCCTATCCTAAATCTCGACTTTATTTTGGCCATGGCGGTCAATAGAAATTTACCAACTGCGCGGGAGATATTTCTGAACTTCCAACCCCTAGTTTGGTTCATACTAAATAGAAATACCTCACCTACCTACTAATTAGTTTTTAGAAAAATACAAATAATATTAAGGAGCCCAAACCCGGGGATAAACCCGAGACCTGCAGTCGAAGATAGTAGTTACCATAATACCAACGAGACTCTGTTAGCGATTTTGTACTATCAAAATAATAATTCTTTAAATTTTTATTTCAGTTCAAATATCCCTCTTAAAGGAAATCGTTTTGCATCAAAAAAGAGAGACGACACACCGCTTGAAAAAGATGACATGTGAGTAGTTTCCATACAGATTATATTTTGTTTGATACGTGAGAAAGTGAGACAGTAGCGGACTAAGGGCGATAGGGCACACCGGTGGCCGGACCCTTGGTGTAGAGTTCCCCAAGAACCTTATATACCTAATCTATACCTAATATATCGAACCTATAATAATTATATTTTCAAGGCTTATAAAATTTACATTATATTGTGCTCGTAATTTAATTATTCACTAAAAAATAAAATATTTGTGCTAGCTTCACTCGCATTTCTTTGAAATACTAAATTCAATTTGCTTAATTTTTTTTAAAGTGGGGCCTCCAGTAACTCACCCTGTAATCAAATTATATTCAAGTTCACCACCTCACCGTAATATTATTTCACCTTTATATAATTTCAAACAGTGAATCTGTAGATGCAGTTAGAGTTTAAGGTGGTTTAAGAGCTTTTGTCAATATTTTTTTTCATTCGGTAACAAATACCTACTCTGTGAATTTTATCAAACCTAGAAACGTACCTAAAAATATTTTTGTTGTTACAGGAAAAGTGTGTCTGCTTGGAATCTGGGCAGGCGAAAATGAGCCTTTATATACAGAGTACATCGATAAAGATGATACTTTCTGGTTTAAGAACATGGAGCCAAAGATATTACAATTTTATTTAAAATACCTTCTGCCTGAAATTATAGATAGTTGATATGAACGTGGCATGGCCTATACGAGACCAGGAAGATATAGAAAACGTGCAGCCTAAAAAACATTCATCTAGTACACCCTCTGATTTGCAACCAGATTTGCAGCAACCAGGTCCAAGCTCACGCGTGATTTTTTACGATGAATTTTGATTGTTTTTGTAATAATAATTTTATAAGTATGTAGGCACTTTTCAGTGGTTTAAGTTTGTTCATTTAAAAACCAAATAAAAATGTGTGTATTTTATTTTAAGAAACTTAATTAAAATTTTCTTAGCACAAATTAAAAAAACGAACTCTATATTAGTATAGTTAGTTAGTTTAGTTATAGTATTGTTGCATACCAAAAAAGTGTCGGGTAAAAGTAAATTAGTGAATCAGTAACAAAAGAGATTTTCACCAATGTATTTACAATACAGCAACCCCCACTGAGATTGCCGCCCCGGGCTCCCAATGGACTTAGTCCGTCCCTGACCACTGTATACACGATATTGACAGCTAATAAATTTAAAAATGCTTGATGCAAAAAAATCTGTCAGTAGGTCTATCGGCTTTAAATTATAAAGAGATTATAAAGATCTATAGAAATTGTGTTGGAAAATCCCCTTTTAGTAATTATTTATTTTTATTCCCTTTTAGTATTTATTTAATAAAATTGGGGATGACAATTAAAATGGGAAAGTTTTAATATTTTTACTCTTATTTTGAAATTTGGAATGTAAGTTGGCTGAAATTTGCAATATAGATACGAGTAGATTATACCCTGAATTTCATTTTGTATAGTCTAAATCAAAATATAGGTAAAAACGCAACTTCCAACATGTATTTCGTGAAGCGAATTATAATGTAAATAGTCCAACTGTAACAGTTCATACTGTGACGCAAATATTTATGATAGGGTCACGGAGTTCATTTGAACTGCGCGACTCACGGCAATGATCGGTAGGTATCGTAGCGCGGGTCTGAGTGAGCGACAAATGCCTAAAGTGCTGGGATATAGTAGCCTGGCGTTCTGCAGGCTGGCCGCTTTTCAACACTGGCCGTCTGGACATCTCATTTTCCGAATCAAGGTTGTCAGATAGGTACCTACTTACTTAATTATTATTTTTTTGTTGACGTTCCGGCGCGTTTCATTCTCAAACTCCACCAAGAGGGCAACCGCTCTCAAGTTGGTTCTAAGCTTCCAACTTACTGGATTAGACCTTAAGTAGACCTTCTATTTCATATATTGTGTAAAGGAGGCAACAAATCCTATAATCCCGCCCATCCTAAGCATGTTATAAGTTATTGAAACTAAATACATGATTATGTAGAGCACAGGTAGAGAGTAAAGTTGGCCGGTGGGCCCTTGCCCAAACCTGTCGGGCGAAGCCAAAGCACTAGACGACTGCGCGCGCGTTTTCGTGGAACAGATGTTTATTGCAAACGGTGAATTTTGTTGCCAGGAAAGGCCTTTATGCCCTTCTATGAATATAATATATACGAATTTACAAAATAAGCGGAATCGGCATAGGGGGTATTTAATGGATTCTCTGATCTCTCGGATTTAACTAAATTATTTTGGTGCATTTTGAAATCTTGGAACCAATTTTCATTTGAATTGCTTGTGTCGCTTTCTGTATTGCTTTATATATATCTGAAATCGAAAGGCCAGAAATAATAATATTATATGTATATGTCACCGTAAGATTGTAAAAACCGTTAGATTATAATATAACGTTTTTTATCTCAATAGATTATAAACTTTCGACAGATCGTGAACCGTAACATACTGCTTACAATTTAACGCGTTATTTTTCGGTAAATTGTAATATATTAGGTATATTAATTAACCCGATAGAACCTAAGTGCGCGGCCTGCGGCCGGGCACTACCTGAATATTCATGTCAAACCCTAACCTAACCTATAGTTCGCGCGCGATTTGAATGCAGAGTAGGTAAATGTATGGTGACACTTACATTTACTCTGCATTCAACTCGCGCGCGAACTGTACTAGAAAGAGACAAGAAAACGTAAAAACAATAATTTAATATTTCATAAATTAATACTCAGAACATTGAACGGTTCACAATCTTTCGACAGTTTATAATCTAGCGGGATAGAAACCGTTAGATTATAATCTAACGGATTTTACAATCTTACGGTGACATATACAATTTAAGATTTTAGGGTTACTCTGCTAAGTCTGGAAAACCTATGAAGTGATTCTGACTATAGCAATAGAAGTGCCATATCACGTTTAAACCTGTGCCCATAGGTAGAACATGCTATCCTTTTTTTTTTTTTTTAATCCACTACAAGCTAGCCCTTGACTGCGATCACACCTGATGGTAAGTGATGATGCAGTCTAAGATGGTAGCGGGCTAACCTGTTAGAGGAATGGCAGTTATATTAAACCCACACCCCTTCGGTTTCTACACGGCATCGTACCGGAAAGCTAAATCGCTTGGCGGCACGTCTTTGCCGGTAGGGTGGTAACTACCCACGGCCGAAGCCTCCCACCAGGCAAAACAACATTATTCCGACTATTATAACATAAAGAGCTACTTTTGTGTAGAAAGCTGAGACGGCCAATAATTACTGTTATCGACAGAACAATAGAAAATCGACCTACTTCTCCAAGAAAATCAGGGAATAAATGAATTTTCTATTAGTAATTGTGAGTTGTGTAAACTCAGAACAGCAGAACAGTTATCAATTAGGTTGGTGGGAGCTGACTCCGCACGAGGTGTCATTAGTGGTGCTGCGAGCATGACCGTCACAGAGCGAACCGCGCGTGACTTCAACTACCCGCTTGGCTTTAGGGCTGGTCCTTTTCACTAGGTTCCTGGAAATATTCAAGATGTAGGTAAGCACTGGGGACCAGCGAAATATAAGCGTTTTTAATCTAAGCTAGGGATTGCACATGATCCTAGTGCCTCGCAATTTTATACCATAGCATCGCACCCCCAAACCTTACGCGACAGTAAAGGTGTGTCCAAACGGCAAGTGCGCGGCAGCAACACGCGGCGTTTTGCAGGAGTCAGGACACAATTCTTGACTTTGAATTCTATACCCACGATTATAATAAATAACAGCGCGTTAAAATTTAACATACAAGAGGATATTATTTAAACAGCGATAGGCGACAGCCCTGTGGATTGGTAGGCAAGCGCAGTTCGGGGCCGCGAGGAAGTCAATGAAACGCCGCTTTGACACGCCGCCATGACAACGGCGACACGCACTGTGGCTCGCAATTTGTCCCCCAGCTCCATTCCGCGGCCCCACGTTACGCAACAGTAAAATAAAATGTAACTGAAATCAAACTACATAATTGTAACAATTATTGTTGTTCTGAATAATCTTACACGAAAAACTATTTTTTACTGACTGATATCGTGAGTGAAGAAGCGCCGCGGAGGTCACTCAGCCTTTCAGTGCACCGATATAGGGTCAGTCTATAACGCTATAATCTATATCGGCAACGATAAATAGCAAGGGTTCTGTAACTAAAGAAGTAAAGAAAGTACAATCATGTAGCTAGTCTGCGTTTTCGTCCATACCGCCAATATCAGGAATAGGATACCTAATAATAATGTCCTTCCGACTGTGTATGCGTACAAGTGTGTGCGCATACACAGGTGCACTCTCTGTTCCTTTACTCTCATAGCCCGATGGCACGGAAAATCAAACACGACCGGTGAGAGGTAAGGCGCAGGACCGACGGCTTAACGTGCTCTCCGAGGCACGGGGGTGAAACACCGACAACTTCCTAACTCCGGGCTAGTACTGAGAATTTCTAGAAGGAAAAACTCAATAACCAAGATACCTACAGGATACCTACAGCATACCTAGGTACGCAGATTACACCCCCTAGGGTCTAGACTGTCGTCCGGACTCTTTTTACGTGTGGTATGTTTCACTAATGTTGTAAGTACTAAAAGACAGTCGATCAGAGTGGCCATAGAATATTATAGATAGCACACGAGTGTGGCAGCGCTCTAACGCCACTAAGCCGCGCGGCAGTTTTCCGCTGCCACAATAATTATGCACGTGTAGACTGCAGATTGCCTAATCTGATGCAGGATTTCCGCCCCCAGCCGCACTACATCCTTTGCTATTGGAATTATTCATGTTATCTACATCTGACAAGATTCTTGGTCGTTCACTTGGAAATAGATCACTTATATAATAAAGTCGAAGTAATACATAATATAATAAGTCTGTGTAGGACTTACGAGTAGGTAGGTACTCATCTGTAACTTTATTGAAAAGCGAGTAGGTAGCCTACACCTAAATAAATTTCACGATCGCCCAGCAATCAATTTGAAAGGTTTAACTGTAGATAAAGAGCTGTTGTAAACTTGTAACCCATCGCGCTTGTATGTAGGTACTATGAATTGTGTTTCTATCGGATTAAGTGCAAATCCCTTATATTTGTGTACGTTTTATTTATATTTTAATTCATCTTCCTCTTGGTACAGGACTTCCCCATTGTCTCCCTTTCCCTCATCATTTTCATTAGTTACGTACATTTCTTGTCTCTCCATATTCTATGGTACATTTTATTTTTCCGCATCTTTTGAAATGCCGTTCATTGCCGGCTTAGGGTTGTTACTTCTTAATAAATTACAAACTTACTACGTTAAAACAAAATACGCATCGAATTGACAACCTCCTCCTTTTTGGAAGTCGGTTAAAAATTAACGAATATACTTCATAACGATTATGAAAATCGTCATTTTAACCTTTATTTTAACAGATTGGTTACACACTTCTCTCAGAATGTGAAGGGCTTGTTTATCGGCTGCCAAGTTGCAAGTGCGGATGACTAGACTTCACACATCTGTAGTGATGATGCCTATGTCAAAAATAAATTATTTCTTATGCTTATAGAGGGTTTTCGAAAATACCTAAAATTCAATCTTCTTTTAGCATTAAGTTTGTTGATCATTTTAGACTATCGATTAAAGAAAAATAATGTTGAAATTTTATGTCGGACGTAACAACAACACAACTAAAATTCATACTTCCATACTAATATTATAAATGCGAAAGTGTGTCTGTCTGTCTGTCTGCTACGCTTTCACGGCTCATCTGTTCAACCGATTTTGCTGAAATTTGGCACAGAGATAGGTTGTAAGTTGTAACCCGGGAAAGGACATAGGCTACTTTTTATCCCGGAAAATTCAAGAGTTCCCGCGGGAATCAAAAAATAATAATCCACGCGGACGAAGTCGCGGGCATCATCTAGTAACAAGGACCTTTGGTCCTTGTCTAGTAATTGATATGTAATTCATACTTGGAGAATCGCGGTTTTAAGTTTGATGAGGTGCTGATTTGATTGAGCTGTCATCGTCCCTATTGAGAAGATTAGGTATGAAAAACTTTCGAACATGTAGGTTTCCTCATGGTGTTTTTCTGCACCTTTAATGGTGCAGAAAAACACCATGAGGAAACCTACATGTTAAGGCATTAAGTGATACTACGCATATTTAAACTCTGAAAAGTCATACTTAGGTGTGTGTGTCTGGGGATCGAACCCCTAATCACCCGATTAGGAGGCCGGGGGAGTAAGCCGGACTGATCACCGAATAAGCTGCTAGACTTCATCGCTCCAATCCAAATATTACTTTACTTCAAATCCAATGTCTAAATTCCTATCATTTACTTATTGTTAATTTGCAAGACATCAAGGTTGTGGGTGAGGCATGTGAACAACACGGCTGCAAATGGCTTGGACGGAGTGACCGATTTTCAATTAGAGTTTGGACGGATTAATTAGCGCCGTAGCGGCCTGTTGGCTGGAAGACTGTTGGCGGTTTTCGAGTAAGTTAACTTATGGGTAATACGAACTAAGTGTTACAAATAGGTATAATACTGCTTTAAATGTTTAAATTTTCTAAATTCATGGTAGGTTTAAAGATAAGTTGCATCCTAGGAAAGGGCAAAGGAAATAGGCTACTTTTTACCCGGGAAAGGAGTTCACAAAGGAATAAAAAACTTTAACCACGCGGGCGAAGCCTCAGGCATCACCATATATATTATTTTATAGATGTTAAAACTTTAAAAGATGTCAGTCTGTCTGCTACACAATCTATTCAACCAATTTTAACGAAAGGTGGCAATATTACATCCCTGACAATACATGGGTTACCTACTCTTAATCGCCAATCTCTATTGGTTTATCATTCAAACTTATGCTGCGCTGCTTTCTAGTAACCACGGAGATCTCTCTCATCCAGATTTTTACCTGTGGACTCATCGTCTTGACGTCCACTGCTGGCCGAAGTTCTCCTGCATGGATCTTCACAGAACACAGTCTTGTGCCGCTTGCTTCTAGCGACTCCCAGCTACTCGCTTGAGATCGTCCATCCACTATATTAGTGATGGTCGTCTAACGCTGCGTTTTCCGGCGCGAGGACACCATTCAAGCCTCTTGGGACCCCAACGTTAATCGCCACTCCATCTTCAGTGAAACTTAAGCTGCTCCTAAAGCTATGTCGGTCACTCAGGTTCTCCTACGAATCTCCCTCATTTCATTTGATCACGTAGTGATAGCCCTCTCCATTGAGTGACCTAGAGCCCTGTACGGACTCAGTCTCTGAGTATATTACATACAATAATAATATATAGCTATATTTTGCAGTGCTAAGCTACAAGAGTCAAGACTTAACTCTACAATACAAGTAACGCGTATTACACAAATGGCTTGATCAATATCACCGCTTCAATGAACAGCTGTGGCCAACTAGGGTTGACACTTGACAGGATATTCTAAAAATAAATTTTGTTGTATAGGTAAGTCATCGAAAATATCTAGCATCATTCAAATGCTACATATAATATGCATACATATATGACGGTGTGTTATGGGCGTATTTTGCTTTTTCCTGTTATTCTGATGCTAATATCGGAACAGCCTAACAGGTTATTAATACCTATACCTAGTAGGTAGGGATGTGGTACGGAGTTGTTTGCATCTTTGTGGTCGTAGAAAAGCCGTGCGTGTCGTTACACCCCGTGAGAACATAGTTCCTTTTTAGTTTTTCCTAGTTTTTAGTTTTTCCGCTGAGCTACTCGGAGCTTCTTGGAAGTGTTCTGAAAATAATTACATATATAATATTACTGTGTCTCGCTTCATATCTACAGGGAGATAAACAGAAATTAACGCTTTTTCGTTAAATACAATTGATTCTGGCCAAAAATATATTCTTAAATTTTAATTACCTACTAATTGTAACAAAGATTGATGCTATTTTAGTTATTGACTAGCGTGGATAGTGACAGCAAGTTGATGTGTAAAACCTGCATCAATCATTGTTTTGGTTGGTTGAATTTATGGTATTTTTGCTGCGTCAATGGATTTTGGCCAATAGTGGAAGAATGTCAACCGATCAGAGGTGACTACGATCGAATTACAGTACTGTAGCTGTAATTTTTTGACAATCGCCCTACGGCTCATTGATGACTGCGGTGACAGCCCTACGGTTAGTTAACGAATGGGCAATGGACCGGACATAGATTAGTGGTCCGACCCACTTGCTGGTAATTAATTCCATTTTGCGTCCTTCAGGTTCTATCCCACGGCGCTGGATCAATTCGACGTTTGTTGTTCAATATCAGTATTTAATTGACGGTGCGGAGTTACATATTATACTGGATTCCAGATCTGGTCTGACATGTAGGAATGTAGGCTGTAGCATTAGGCACTTATAGGCAGGTACCTAATGCGAATGGTGTACATGCTGAATATCCATGTGCGCCTAGTACTGGTAGCTAATTACTTACCTATTTTTAAGTATTTAACGTAAGTATTTAAAAAAACTGGTTTGCGATAACTGACATTTCTAGTAGGTACCTGATAGATAATACCTGACCTAACTTCTTGGTCCTTTTAATATAATTAATATAGGACTTACTTAATAATAAACATAGAACATCCTTGTAATAAACACGACCATTAAAAAAACTTATGCCCATTATCTTGCTGGCTGTACCTACCTACATTTTCTCAAAAATATGTGTATGCAGGTAAAAACCAAAAATGCCTCAAAAATTAAGGACAATTTAATAAGAACATTTGCCTGTAGCTACAAAGAGATAGTACCTATGAACTTGCCCAGTACGCACCGCCCCGTCCAAAAATCCACCATTTAGGTGAGTAAATAAAAATAATATATGTCGAAAGTGTCTCGCAAATTGCATTTTATGTGTAAAAAGCTTCAAAGTTAATAACATACAATGAAATACATACTTAGCTATCTTAGGTAATAACCGCAACAAAGTCAAATGTAACCGCTTCAGCTTTACGACAATATTATGGAGCAATAGTTGATAGGGTTGCAATGCTTTTCTTGTCTTCTTATTTTTTCAGCGAATGCCACCACAGAATAGCACCTAGAAGACATTAAAAAAACCTCTTCGAGCTTACAATCGAGGAAGCTGGTCCTGTCAATCTCAATTTTTACACGACTGCCCAAAAAGGAGTGTATTCAGTAGGTATTGTATGTAATAATTGTACCTATGTACCTATGTTAGTTGAACAGGATTGGATGTATGGGGTATCGTTAGAATCCTTACATCATACCGAGAGCTACTGGCTACAAATAATTTGAAAAATAAAGCTCAATATGGCAGGACAGTCGTGTATTTTATTTTGTATTATGTTCACTTTTTATCAAACGGCCAGATTATTTTAAGACGGCGCAGCGTCGGAATGGAGCATTTTATGGTTGTCTTAGATAAGCTTTGTCTGCAGAATGTTATAAATAAGAAACCAAAAACACTAAAGGCTTTGAAACATGGCTTTGAAAGCAAGTCTCGGGTTTTACAATAACGTAAGTAATTTGGAAACCCTAGTGTGCGGGCTGCGGCTGTATTTTCATTGCACACTAAAATTGCGGCGAGAAGGTGCAATTCCTATATTATTACCTAACTTCCTACTACCGAAGGCTTTGGGGGATCATTAGTGCAGAACTTACATTGCAACGTGGGAGCTTCGTAGTATCTTATTCGTAAATCAACTGTTATGTAGTACCTATCTGAGGCCCTATTGTATAAGAAAATCGTAATCGTAAACCACCTGGTAGGTAGGTTAAGTACCTGCCTACTTACCTACCGGTAATAGTACATTAGGTACAAGTGTGTAATGTTGGTGATTACCGCTGAGGCGCTATTGAGACCCGAGCCGTTAGGTTAGCCGAGGACGGTAATGATCAATACACACGTGTATCATACGACGTTTTTCAACACACTTGTGAAAAAAGTAATACTAAAAAATAATTTTATTTAGTAGATAAAATAAAATAAAAAGGTTTGATTAAAGGTGTCATTATATGTATGTATATGTCACCGTAAGATTGTAAAAACCGTTAGATTATAATATAACGTTTTTTATCTCGATAGATTATAAAGTTTCGACAGATTGTGAACCGTAACATACTGCTTACAATTTAACGCGTTATTTTTCGGTAAATTGTAATATATTAGGTATAGTAACCCGATAGAACCTAAGTGCCCGGCCTGCGGCCGGGCACTACCTTAGTATTCATGTCAAACCCTAACCTAACCTATAGTTCGCGCGCGAATTGAATGCAGAGTAAATGTATGGTGACACTTACATTTACTCTGCATTCAACTCGCGCGCGAACTGTACTAGAAAGAGACAAGAAAACGTAAAAACAATAAATATTTCATAAATTAATACTCAGAACATTGAACGGTTCACAATCTTTCGACAGTTTATAATCTAGCGGGATAGAAACCGTTAGATTATAATCTAACGGATTTTACAATCTTACGGTGACATATATACTTTATTGTACACCACAAAAACACAAAAGAAACAGATTACAAAAATGAAAACTTAAAACGAAATACTTGCCATACTTATACTATACTATACTTACTTACTTATACTTATGCTATAGTAATATACTTGCCTAATTGCGGTGAAATAAGAGCCACTTTATGAGCAAGTGTGTTGAACAGTAATATTATGTCTCTTATGTTATGTAAGTAGATAGGTACCTATTTTCAGGCAGAGATTGATGAAAAATAAGTATTGAGGAAAAGAAGTATTTTTCGACAGGGGTAAGTATGCTTTTATGCCTGAATGTCTGCAATTCTGTATGCCACTGCCTCTATACCTAAGTAGAGTGGTGTGGATCTGGGTTAACCGAATCTAAAATCGACAGCCTCATTGTTTTAGTGGTTAGCATATTCGACTAAGGCTGACGAGGTCCCGGGTTCGAGTCCCGGGTTGGGCCATGATTAAGTATTGGCTTCTGACTAGAAATTCTTAGTACTAGCCCGGATTTAGGAAATTGGTGGTGTTTCACCCCCCTGCCTCGGAGAGCACGTTAAGCCGTCGGTCCCAGTTATTATCACTAACATGATAATAGTCTTCAAAGCCCGCTAACCATTGGAGCAGCGTCGTGGGTCTAAGTTCTAATTTCCTCTCTCCTATGAGAGTGGAGGCCTGTGCCCAGCTGTGGGACGATAGTGGCCTGTAGTGGTGGTGGTCGTATTTACCTATCTCGAGTGAGAGTTGCAACCATATTTTCCTGAGTTTGATCCGGTGGAGTGGTGTCGTGGATGATCTGTCAGATTTAAATCTCAATTATTAATAGTATTGACACCTTGTTCACAATAATAATAACTGATTATTATCATTATAGTCCGAAACACATAAAATTGCTTTTAGTAAAGCTCCGCGCGCAAATGGCGAAAGCTCGAAGCATGCTGAATTAAAATGTCACGTTACACTTATCTATCGGGACTAAAGTAACCATGTGACCGGTCGTTCATGGGAGTGTTCTTAAATCAACCATGGTCAAATCTCGTACTTACGTACCTACAAGTTTTATCCAAATCTACCATTTCAATACTCAAAGAATGAAGTACCTCTGGTAAATAGTAATTTTGTAATTGATGTGATAATTATTACTTACCTCATAGTAATTTTGGAGCACTCATGCTAATCTAGTTTCTGATCTGGCATCTCCATAGAGACGTGAGGATATCATTCATAATCTCACGGCTTATGTGAGCATATCACGTTTTGCCTTGTCTTGAAAACCTGTGCACGCCACTGCAGTTACGGGGGACGAGCAGGGTTAGCATGCGCACAACGAGATATATCTCTCGACGTAAGAGAGAGATGTTGTCGATGCCGGCTCTCGTTTACCCTAATGCGCACAAAATCCGGAATATTAGAAGAAAAAAAAAGTCGGCATGTATCTAGGGGATCGTAGAGAAAAATACCACAGCTGAGAAATATTACTTTATCCCTATTATTGACATAACGAGACAAGTAACCATTATATCTTCGGTAGACAAATATAGAGATAACGGGTAGACATAATTTTACTCGTTGTGCGCATGCTAGCCCTACTGGAGTAGGTAGGTACTAGGTGTGTTACCGTTATATTACAAAATCGTCGATCGTCGAAAGAATCTTCACTTTAGTCACGTCATATTAAAGTCCCCTTAAAGGTTCTATAATATTTGGTAAACCTAGTTTTAAACGTTATGGGTGATTGATTATCTGTTTCGTCACGATATAAATTTTAGTCGCAAAAGTGTGAATGAACATCGAAATTGACATCAACAAGCTTGATAAATAGCTAGATTGCTAATAATGCAATATTATTCATTAGAGGTGTCTCATTGTGAACGTTTCCAATGGATTTCCACAACAAAGTTGTTTATTACGCTATAATGCAACTTGCAAATTGAGGTTTGTGATATAGGTACCTACGGTTACGGTACCTAGACTACGGTACCTATTTTGTTTTAATAACTATGTAAGTAACTAGATGATGCCCATCATCATCATCATCATCATGTGATCATGATGATGATGATGATGATATTGTGGACTGAGGTTTTTGAAATAACCCCGCGGGAACTCTGATTTTGATGGACAGAAAGTCGCCTATATTATGTCCCGGGATGCATCTCTGTACCAGATTAAATCGGTTGAATGGATTTATAATCGGCCGGTAAAGGCGTAGCAGACAAACTGACAGACAGACAGACACTTCTGCCACGGTAATGTACTGTGCTTCTGCATTCACAATTTTAGTAGATACTTATTTATGGATTATTTTCAACATTTTCTTTCTGTTGCCAAGATTTGAGTGTTTTATTTTCCCATATATTTTTTTTTAAACAAAAAATAAGCAGTCAGAATTAAAAGAGATAAGAATTTTTGATGCACAATTTAGTACAAGCCAAACCTACCTACGATTGGGTTTTATCAGATTTTTCCTATTATTCTAGTTGTGAGCTTTAAGCCTTTACCCACTTTTAGGTTGTCAGGTAAGCATTGCCCCAGAAGTTCCTCAAAGGCTATTTTGGCAAGATTACCTACTCATTTAGGTAAGTAGTCGTTTTATCGTATAGGTACTACCTACATGTACAATACACTCACCTAAGATAAAGAATTCTGAGGTAGGTAACTAAAAGAAAAGCAAAGGAATGTCGAGCAGCAAGTTTACGAGTGCGAAATAATCCGTGCCAGCGCAGCCGAGTGGTCCACGTAATGACAGGGCCGTCATTACAGCTCTCATTACCCCCGAGTCACGTACCGCGGCAGAAATGGATTTGTCTCTGCGAAAATAATGATCCTAGATTGCGGACCGCCTTCGGAGAAAATTAGATTCGACGCGTAAACAGCGCGGTGTAGACGCGTTTTAGAGCGCAATAATTGTATAGACCGCGGCTGTTGAGGCCTAGACACAGGCCCCTCTTTCCCACTGGGCGCTCTGGCAAGTGCCCAGCGCTCCACGATCGATGGGGGCCCCCTAATTACTACCAGATCACCAACTGATAGATAACCAATATTCATTATCGATAATTATACACATAAATTACGTTCACAATATACCTACCTCAATAGTAAATTATAATCAGATTTTAAATTAATCTTGAAGTTTTTTTTAAAGTAACGTTTAAAATAACAGTTAAATCAATCTAGAATATTAATTATATCTGAGATATTCAACTGTTATTATTTATTTTTTGTTTTTATTTCGTGTGCATGTTTATGTATGTTTTGACAAAATAGTCCTCAGTCTATTTTGTTAAAACAGGCATATAAACAGGCATTTTGGTGGGAGGCTTCGGCCGTGCTAGCGATTTAGCGTTCCGGTACGATGCCGTGTCTACCGAAAGGGTATGGGCTTAATATAACTGCCATGCCCCTAAAAGGTTAGCCCGCTACCATCTTAGACTGCATCATCACTTACCATCAAGTGAGATCGCAGTCAATGGCTAACGTGTAGTGTATAAAAAACTTCAAGATTAATTTAAAATCTGATCTTTAATTATAATCAGATTTTAAATTAATCTTGAAGTTTTTTTTAAAGTAACCGTTTAAAATAACAGTTATATCAATCTAGAATATTAATTATATCTAAGATATTCAAATGTTATTATTTATTTTTTGTTTTTATTTCGTGTGCATGTTTATATATATTTTGACAAAATAGTCCACAGTCTATTTTGTTAAAACAGGCATATAAACAGGCATTTTGGTGGGAGGCTTCGGCCGTGCTAGCGATTTAGCGTTCCGGTACGAGGCTTAATATAACTGCCATGCCCCTAACAGGTTATCCCGCTACCATCTTAGACTGCATCATCACTTACCATCAAGTGAGATCGCAGTCAATGGCTAACGTGTAGTGTATAAAAAAAATTATATGCCTTTTCATAGGGGCCCCATGATCCTTATGTGGTCAGGGCCTCCAATAGGTTAAAGACGGCCCTGTATAAGCATCTTGATATAGCGCGACAACGACGCCAGAGAGTCATTCTGAACGCTTGTAAGATTTTGTCATACGAAACGTGCATGCTAGGATTAGCCGACAAGCGCTGAAGACCGAAGAGCATCAACAAACCAATAGTTATGGTAAACGTGGGTGTTTTCGAAAATATAAAGTTTTCTGTATGAGCTGGCAAGTCACTCTGTGTAACACGACGGAACTTACAATGCGCAGTTCCCAAGCCTTCAATAAGAACGACTTCTTATACAGGTTCCTTTTTTTTCTGGATGAGGAGGAAAAAATCCCTACGGAGTTCTGCCTGCTGGCAGGGTGTGGCCGGCTTGCACGGAATAAAATAACCTCCCCTTGCAGGCGAGATCAGCACGGAACCGATTTACATTTCTTCATGCTGACACTCAGGTTCTCTGCATGAGCCGCATTCTCAGTTGGACCCTTTGTCGTTCTTATTTCTTAGTCGTCGTTGCGAGTTGAAAGACCTAAGCTTTCGCATAGGCTAGGTATAGGCACTTAAGACGTAGGCATCCCAGTACTACCAAGGGTGGGGCGGACGCACCGGGTCTCGGATCTAGAGGCGGAGGGGCGTCCTAAGTCCAAACAAAAAGAAAAAGTAAGTTTGCCTGTTTGCTTAACAAAATAAATGACTATGACTATGACTTGCGATGTAATGGTTATGGTTATCTATTCAAATGACATGATTGAGATTTTATTATTTAGATTTAGATTTATTTAGACCCTTCATTCATATTTGATTAAGATTTTTGAGATTTTTAAGCGATTGAGTTCAGCAAACCAGCAGGGTACTAAAGATGAAATGGAAATGATGTTTGATGAATATTATGGCTTTTGATGAAAGAAATAAAAAGCGTTAAATTCCATTAAAAGTAAAACGTCGTAAAAACAAGTTGTTTTCGTTAAATACATTCCATTACAGGCTTACAAGTTACACCCATGTAACAACTTAATAAGCGACTCAGCGAAAATTGCTAAATCAATGGGAAATTCATCAACAAATGTACGTCAGGAAAACAAAACGCTTTTGCCAGAGAGTTATCATATTACTACAGGACCAATGTTCTGCAAAATTGACTTAGCGAAGAGAAGGCTTTGTCGTGTATGGGTTTTGGCAAGTATTGGCTAAGCTCCCATCCTCTCTATAGCACGACCTCCCTGGCGCAGTGTTGAGCGCTGTTGCCTTAACGTGCGGAGGTCCCGGGTCGATTCCCGGCAGGGTCAACTTGGGAATCTATAATTTTTGATTTCTCTGGTCTGCTGTTGGGAGGCTTCGGCCGTGGCATAGTTACCACCCCTCCGACAAAGACGTGCCGCCAAGCGATTTAGCGTTCCGATACGAGGCCGTGTTGAAACCGATTAAGGGTATGGGTTTAATATAACTGCCATGCCCCTAACAGGTTAGCCCGCTACCATCTTAGACTGCATCTTCACTTACCATCAGATCGCAGTCAAGGGCTAACTTGTAGTGGATTAAAAAAAACCCGGCACTGGTTGCCATGAAATGCTCAATCTTTCCGTTTGACGACCGAGAGCGTCTCAAATCTCAACGCTGTTATCGATAAAAAAGAAGTTCAAGTTTGTAGTAGTAGTTTATTTGTAGGTAGGTAAATCTTCTACAGGTTATCCCTTGACTGCAATCTCTGGTATAAATCTAAGAAGGTAAGGTAGTGCGCTCACATGGGTATCGCAGTTAAATTAAACCCATACTCCTAATCGGCTTCTTTCTACATGACATCGTAATTCGTAACTGAACCGGTACCGATATAATCATCATGCTCTAAAAGTTATTAGACGTCAATAAGTGTACAGTCTCTAATTTGAATAAATAAATATTGATTTATTGTTTGAACCCTAAATCGCTTGGTGGCACGTCTTTGCAGTAGGAAGGTTACTAATCATGGCCGAAGCCTCCTTCCCGTTAGATACGGTAGACAAAGAGATATAACGCGAGAAAATGGGTAGACATAATTTTCTCGTGGTGCGCATGCTAGGCCAGCAGGCCAGTCCAGACACATCAGTTGCTGGATAGAAGCGACTGTAGTCAACATGTTTACTCCTTTCTGGCGTCACTCCACAGATATGTCTCGTCAGAAAAACTTACCCTACTGTAACAAGAGTAGATAAACGAGGATATTAGCCCCACTAGCCTAAGCTTATGCGTAATGGATCAGCCCCCTGATTGTGTAACGAAATCGTAGTCGTTCGTCAAACGTACCTATAATTCGACCTGTTTATGGAGTTCATAGTGGCTTGCACGTCAAAAAGCATGTATGAACTCCTTAAACAGTTCGAGTTATACCTTTTAAGCTGTCAAATGATTAAGATTCGCGTAGGGTCTCTGGTTTGCTGATTGCTCCTCCATGGTGTGGCTCCATGGCTGTAGGTAACAACGAACAATACAATCAGCATATGAGTCATACCGTTAACGTTCACGTTACAACACCATTACCGCTGACACAGGTGCCGTGGCGATATTGCATTGAGCAGATTTTGCAAGTAATCACCTTAAAACTGCCAAATTACGAGTAGGTACGAATATATATGTACCTAAAATATGTGCTGTCCTAATGAGTTGGAGTATGACTAACGATTTGCTTTGCCTGTCTGAAATATGAATCGAACTCGATTGCTTGTTAAATTCCCCTGAAACGTTTTTTGTAGGTTTTGTATTTGCTAGTGTACTGAACATCAATTCACCGTTTTAACTAGGGTTGCCAGATCAGAAGGCCAAAATATCTGGACAAAATTTTGAAAATGTCTGGATTTTGGGGTTGTTGTCGGGAGAATTAAATATGAAAATAAAAAGTTTATTTTGTAAAGTACTTAAAAGGCTACAAAAAAGACTTGTTGACACAAATTACTTAAATGTGTTTTGCTTGGAATTTACTGAGTCAACTAATTTAGATTTTAGTAGTATTCAGAATTTAAAATTATTATTTAAAATTTTGTATCGAACTTTCCGAGAATTTTTTTGTCTGGATATTTTGTGTTTTGTCGGGTTTCTGAAGATTATTTAAAATTTCGGTATAGGAATCCAGACGAATCCCGACCATCTGGCAAGTAGCAAAGGATTGCTACTTGCCAGATGGTCCACCAGATTTTGGTGGTCCACCAAAATCTGGTTGTAACTATCGACATCACCTTAAAATAGCTGGCACTCTTTCACTGTTGTATAAAATTCGCAGTTGCAGTAAGAGCACCATAAGTTCAGCCAATTACAACAATTGCGATTACGACAATGTGATAACAACTAAGTCCCAGAGCTGATGATCCGCTAGCCTCCCTATTAAGTCTTGCCATTTGCCAAGCACAAAACCAGTTCTCAAAAAAGTAAGATTAACCTTTTCCAGATAGTACGACCCTAAGGCTATCTTGCAATTTAGTGCACAAAAAAAATGTTAAGTTTCTTTAAAAATAAAAAGTTAATTAAGTAACTAATTGGTAAAGAAACTTCTGCTTGTTCTGTGGAAGAGCAATAAAATTTATAGTAAGTTTATTTTTAACCGCCTTTTTTTAAAATGTATGTTACCGCATATCTCCGTGGTTTCTAAGCCGTTTTGAAAAATGTTTTTTTCAGTCGTTAGAGGAAGCTCTCGAGGTGGTCCCATAAAAAAATCTGACTCGAAATCTTCAAAATAAAAATTATTTTCAAGAAACCGACTTCCAACACCACTGTAACCACCACAGGTGGTGTTGGAAGTCGGTTTTTTGGAAATATTTTTTTATGACCCAGAAAATCGTAGCTTATCATATCAATTGTGATACATATAAAATACATATATCATACAATTGTGAATTGTATGATATATGTATTTTAACTCTGTGGAACACAATGATTCCTTTTTCTGTGGTTGTCTACTTGTGGTGGACAGCTGGTCTAAATCCAAATCCTAAACTGGTATGGTTGCTGCAGCTGTAGATAGTTCCTGACCTAAAACCTTTTGAAATTCGTAGCCAAAAGTCTCATTTATTTTAGATAAATGAGATTTAGTTCAACATAACTAGCCACAATCCCACACTGCGTAGGTACCTAGCCAATATCTCCATCTTATTAAAAGGTCCCGACTCTTGCCCTTACGCTTGCAATGCTTACACCATTTATTAGGACCATTGCACCAGGGTGTATTGCAAAAACTATTGCAACTGCGATAGGCAGGACGCCATTGTTAATGTTTGGCCAGTGCACTCAAATGCCAACATACCATTAGGTATAATGTCTAGGTAGTAAGCTACACAGGAGTATAGGATGAATTTTGGTGTCGGGTAGGTAATAAGGCGTGTTTGCGATAGTTGAGTAGGTACAATGTGGCCAATTCTGTATAGCACAATCTCTAAACTAAACTAAAATCACACCTCTAAAACTAGTTTTTTCCCTTTCTGCAGGGAGTATTAAGAAAGAGTAAGCATATATTTTTAAATGTCTTTTAAAAAAAATATTTTCTGTGGCGGATATAATAGCGAATTAAACTTCTAGTTTTTTCATTGTCATGGACTTCCGCATAGTAACGCCTGCTTCTATCTAATAGCTGTCATTTTAGTTTAGTTTATAGATTGTGTACAACAGGATCAGCCCCATTGTAGATACCTATCATTTTTCGGTTCTTTACAGTTATATAGGTTTAATTAGTGTCCGTAACGGTATACGTAGTACTTGGTAGTACTAGTGGTAAACTTTATCCAAGTAAATTGGCACAACATGGGTTAGGGCCAGGGCAGTTATGTCATATGTTCTCTGATTGAGTATCTATCGCTTGCTCGACAGCGTGTAGTTACTGTAACTGCACTCAATGATCAAGCCAATAAAGGATTATTGAAGCACTTGACACCTAAAGACTGCATAGAATACCTACTTGAGATACATGTCGTTCACAACGTTATTTGCAAACTCGTTTAGCTTCGAGCCAGTTTATACCTATTTTACTTAGCAGTTTTCAAGAATCCCCAATAAAAAGATTGTACATAGGTACTTAATTAGCTACTATTTAGTATTTAGCCCTTAGAAATCAGAATTTAAGCGTTAAGGTTTTAGCGGGAACTTTTAATTTTCCGACATAAAAAGTAGCATAACATGTGATAATGTTATCTCCGTTTCCGGGATGCAATCTATCTATTTACTAAATTAAATCATAAATCGGTTAAGTAAAGGTGGTATGAAAAGTAAGTAGTAAGAAAAGTAGACGGACAATTTTGCTTATAATATCATCATGACATGAGGGTAGGTTATGGATTGTAGCAGGTATGTAACGCTTGGACGCAAAATAATTAGCCCTGAAAAAATGCTGAATACCTGACATTGGCTAAGTGCATAGTGCTGGTGTGACACTAATAAAAGCCATAAAACAAAATAAGAAGAAGAAAATATATGCCAGAGGGCCGTGAAGGGCGAGGAAGACCTAGAGGCCGGTGGATTGATGGAGGAAAAAGGTCATGAGGGTTTTGGTAGTTTGGAACTTGAAGGAAGCTGCTTCGGACAGCTTCCGATGGAGAGGTTTGCTTGTAGGATGATGTTAGAATGGATACTTGATCTGCTCTTACCTGATTAGAAATGAAGGTTTGATGTATGCTGTACTAATTGTCCATTTCATACTTATAATTCAATTCAACGTCAATATCCATGAAACTTACCGTCCTTTCAATGCTGAGCTATTGGAGCCTGTAAAAATAAAATCTTTTGATTAAACTTCATTTACATACCACATTTGTCCACATATTTGTTAGGTAGGTACTTGATTCACCCCAATTATCAAGTCAAGTTGACAAACTTAACAAATTTAAATCACAATTCAACGGTTAATTTAATATGGTATGCAATAAAACAACTTGTTAATTCAACAGGTGTGAAGAGCTGACTCGATACAAGTACAGATAAGAGCAAAGAAAGCTTTCTACTGTCCAAATGAACATGACGCGAAGATTCAACCCAAGCTACCTAGTATTACGAAACTTTCATTGCATCAATGTACTTGATGCCTTTCTTTCTACCTTTCTCGTACATCGTAAGTTTGGGTCTAATCGTTACTTATTACACAAGGTGCATTGGGTGCTAAAATTGTATCACACAGTTTTTATATTTTTAGTTATTATTATCGTAGTAAAATCAACAGCGATTCTAATAAGCAATAATACTTAGACACTAAAAAACAGGAATTATATATATGGCCAATTACAGATTTTCTCAAAAAAAAATACAATTAGTGAGAGCTTGAGTTACAGTTTATTTAGTTGAAATTAAAAAGACCATCACCAATGTGCAGCAATTATGTATTGACTTACCTATTTAGCAAGTTTCTCCAAGGCCCAAGAAGATTTGCAGTTTGCTTCGATTGTGACAGTACAGTTTGCCGCTGATGATCGGTATTTAGGTTGGTATATACTATTTATGTGACTTAAGTACCTACCGTATAGTGCCGTTCTATTACAAAACTTTGATGCGACACTGCAATCAATTTCAATACCTACTGACAATCTTTAATCAAGATGAAATACCATTAATTCAGGCAATAGAACCAATGGCGACAGTCGTAATGCATCGTACCAGTAGGTACAAGATAAGTAATACAGGGGCGGCATCCTATTAAATTGTAGGTACATTTTCGAAGCTCATTCAAGTCAAACAGCAAGAGGTATCGCGTAACGACTCGGAATGAATTGAAGCCATCGACCTCGTACCGTCAGCACAAAAGAATTTCCTAATCTGAAGTGATTAAATACCGCCTTTCGTTATGCACGGCCATCTTATGGCCATCGGCGTGCCGCGTTGCTTAGTTTTTTAGCCCACGAAATCGTTTCAAAAGCTTCAACTGAGAATAAATTGTTTTTTGGTATTTTGTTTAGAACGCTCGTGATTCGTACCTACAGGTGGAAAATAAAGAAATATTTAACCGGAAAACGAAATTACTTGGTTGTTTAACTTAGTCGCCATAAAATATTTTGGCCTTCGCCTTTGGGGGTTTAAAATAATGGCGAATAGAATAGGGGTAAGCTTGATCACATAGAACGTGCTGAGCGCGACGGATGTGTGTCAGTCGTGGTTTAAATATGATGATGCTGATTCCAAGGCATGACAAACTAGCTCCAATTTTTGCACGACTTACTGTAAAGTAGAACAAAGTAACTTGGGCCAATGTTTCATACTATAATTAATAATCGAAGTAATATAAAATATAATAAAGTTTGTAGATGCAGCTGTTCCATTATCAACCAACTCGATTGACAGTCTCAATCGTTGCGATGCGATTGGTTGAACTTAAGGTATTTCTGCTGAAACAATGCAGTTTAGCCAATAGCGAGAGAGTCACGCCCAATCGGCAGCTGTCACTCTACCGTCAGCGATCCCCTCACAAGCACAATAATCAACATAAGAGCATGGATTTGACTCGCTCCAGCAATGCTTAGGACAGCGGTTACTTAACTATGTATCTACAAATTGATGTAATTGTAAATGAATTTCTTAAAAATAACAACCACCGAGTTGCTTGCATGGTTCTTCTCGGTAGGAATGTCATTCCGAACCAGTAGTAGATTCACTTGATGATTCAAAAGCACTTGTAATAAGTTTATTTGAATCAAAAAATATGAGTTTGAGTTTTATGAGATATTCTTCTTCTTCTTCTTCGGCTTTAGTCATTGCAGACTGATTTGATTTGATGCTTCCATCTTTATGGGCGACAACAGATATGCCTTGTATAATATGCCGTGTAAGTATATTACAAACTAGCGGATGCCCGCAACTTCGTCCACTTGGTTTACCTAAGTTCTTTTTATTTCCGCGGGACCTCCTTTATTTTCCGGGATAAAAAGTAGCCATGTCACTCTCCAGGTCCTCAATTATACCCATGTCAAAAATCACGTCGATCAGTTCGTCGATCCTTTGCGGCGTCATTGAAGGACAAACCAACACACTTTCGCATCCATACTAATATTATAAAAGCGAAAGTGTGTCTGTCTTTAGGTCTGTCTGCTACGCTTTCACGGCCCATCTGTTCAACCGATTTTGATGGAATTTGGTATAGGGATAGTTTGAATCCCGTGGAAGAACATATGCTACTTTTTATCCCGGAAAATTAAGAATTGAGTTCCAAAAAACCTCAATCCACGCGAACGAAGTCGTGGGCATCATCAAGTCAATGTTAATATTAGTATCTGATATTTAAAACTAGATGATGATATAGATACGTTGTCACAATTTAGCCACACCACCCTCCCACCATCATCCACGCGGTAGATAGGAAGGTATAAGTATATAGATACAAAATGTGATGAAACGATGATTGATGGCACTGCGGGCGTTTGTAAAGTTGTAATGTCGAAGTGAAGTGTTGGAAAATATCCCCCCCACAATCCAGTCGCTTGCTTGTTGTTAATTACTTCAATAACGGTCACAACTCACAGGCCACAGGGTTGACACCTGTTAATTTTTTAATATTTTCATGTCAATTTATTTCAAACTGGATGATTCGATGATGTGATGATAGATGATGCGTGACTAAGTCTTTTCGATTCCCGCTGAAACTCCTTAA
Source organism: Erebia aethiops (assembly GCA_923060345.2). Classification (NCBI taxonomy): domain Eukaryota; kingdom Metazoa; phylum Arthropoda; class Insecta; order Lepidoptera; family Nymphalidae; genus Erebia; species Erebia aethiops. The sequence continues at coordinate 23,968,296 of OV281084.1, read as the reverse complement.
TTTTCCGGGATAAATAGCCTATGTCCTTCACCCGATACAACCTATGCCTGTACCAAATTTCATCAAAATCAGTTGAACAGATGGGACGTCAAAGCGTAGCGAGCAGACAGACAGACACACTTTCGCACTTATATAATATATAGCAATATTAGTATGGATAACTAAGTAAACAGTTTAGTTAAACAAATACAAGAATAGGTTATGAATGGAGTTTTTGAATAGTTAAGAAATCTGTAAGTACCTACATATTAAATACCAAGACCGTGGTTCAAGTAGAAACAGAGGCACTTTATTTCTAGGTTAGGTATTTGATCAATACCTACGAATATGCGTTTCAAACTCATCTCCGCACTGTACTGCATCTTGGTTTCATTTCATCAGTTGCAAACTGGCAACCCTATTATGCCCTCGTGCAAATGGTGTGCAATTTGTCAGCGAGCTGAGTTCTGTGAAAAGATTTGTATGAAATACATGTACAAACAGCAAAAAAATCTACAAGAAATAAAGAATTTCTCAAGGAAACGCCCACGCGCACACTATTGTACGCGGCTCGGCCGCTCGTAACACGCGGCTATGGGCTATAAATGGAGGTTTTAACCGTGGAATCCAATTGAGAGCGCTGAGAGATACTTAGTAACTTACCTATCTTCGTCTGCTCGTGCCGTCCACTATTGAAGGTTGGCTGGTCAACTCGTCATATAGAAAGAAAAAAACGCCACGGCATATCCTACGCCAAACGGAAAAGTTGTACTACGTTGGCTAACGTCCGGTCCACTCCCGAATTATTCTAAGCCACGACTTTCTTCTTCTACCAACGGTCCTCTTTCCCTCAATTTTGCCCATCATGATAGTCTGAAGAAGATGAAACCGAGCAGGTCTGATAACATGTCCTAAATAACTGACCTTTCTGCATTCGATGGTCAAAATTTAAAGTCTCTCTTTTTGCCGGCGCGTCGTGGGACTTTGTAATTTCTTAGTTTTAGGACACAACAATTCGCAGCATTCTTCGGTAGCACCACATTTCGAGGGCTTCTAGTTTCATGTGAGTATTTTCTTTGACTGCCCTCACAACCATACAAAACTATTGGCCAGATGTAACAATGGAGCATTCTCATCCACAGGGTTCTATAGGCATTTTCATTAAATATGCACGGGCAATTTAAATCCGGGTTTTGATTTTAGGATCTGGATCACATTCTTCATTTACCCATGTAACAAAGTATCACTAGTTATGTGTACCTACTCAAGAACTCTTTCGAGCGTTATATCTCCGACAGTTATTAACTTAGTCCAGAAAACCACTTAGACCAGAAAACCACTTATAAACGCTATCATTGATTTACCCATAGTTGAAGCTAAGCAGTGACAACTATTTATTTCCTGTTGATATTTTTTATATAAGGAATATAATAATGTAACTGACGCGGAAGTAGGAAAACCAAAAAGAGAAAGCAAGCTGAGAACGATTTCAACTTTGAAATGGAACTTTTACTAATATCATGATTCAGCGATTCGTCGCAAACAAAGTTCTAGTCTCAGCTATTTACTAACGATAGAAGAACGTTTTTGGTTATTTTTTACCGCGATCTCTTGACTCCAGGTTTAACTGCCCTAATATGCTTGAGATTTATTATACAACTTCGCACACTCTTACCCGGACTTGTACCTAAACATAAATAAAAGCTAGAAAAAATCAAAATGAATATTTCATGAGTTACGCCAAAAAAAGATGCGTTAGCGTTATTTCTATTTCTTATACCCATGACAAAAACTAACGTTACCATGTAACTCGACGTAACAACAAGTCGACCACAAATCCCACACGCCTATTTCTTGGAAAGTTCCCATAACAATAATGGATTCACACTGAAGTTGTAAACAGCGTTTCACCACACTGTTTTGGTCCCAGCATTGCCAAAACAAATCTCGACATTTAAGGAAAAACTGTTGATAAATTGAAAAACATGACAACGAAAATAAGCTTTTTGCCAACTTACTCAATATTGAGCACAGTATTTTTCATTGTGAGACCGACGATATTGAAGTTTTGTTGTGTCTTGTTATATTCGTAGAGGCTTGAGATAGGTAGGCATCTATTGTTCTTTTTATGGTTTAAAATATGGGTAATTGGCTAACTGCACAGGTTTATCCAGACAACCTCTCTGCTTTCTGTCTTGACTCTTGGTTGCTTCCTTCAATTTTATCGAATTTTCTCATTCTTCCAAAGATTTCTGTTGGCAGCATCATGTGACCACTCTGTAGGTGTAGATAGTGGAATGGATTGAGTCTGGAGAAGCATGAAGGAAGAAGTCTGAAGGATATAGGAATCTAGGAGCTCACCGTATTATTAGGTATACCATGAAAACGTGAGGTTTTCTGTTTAATGTCATTGTAATAGTAATACTTTCACCTATGAAAATAATGACGCAGAGAGAAAAATTTGCAAATTCAGGTTCGGATCATCAGAACTTCTATCTAAAGTGGGTCAAAAAATCTACAAAGTCTATCACGTTCTATGTGAAGTAAAACATGTTCTTTGTTAGAGCTTAGGGTCCTTGAACTATGAGCATTAGTTTTTTGAACTAAACGGTCTCTGAACTTTATGCATTTGAGTGTGTTTTAAAGCAGTGCTCAGGACGTTTTCATTAGTGTGAATTTAGCATTAAACTGTGTGAATGTGGATGTAACTACGTGCTTGGTTCAAGCTAAACGGTACTTGAATTGTTTATGTTAGTTGTTTGTGTGTGTGAGTGCGTTTGCGTTTAAACAAAGAAAGTTACGCTAGGTCGGCCCGTTCCGTCAACCCTAACGTTCGCACGGCCCACGGAAGTGTTTATACGGCAAAAAACGAACGCACGATACCATAACGTCCCCAATCCCCATGCGCCATGGGAGAGCGATGCGCTGCTATGCTTAGTGACCTTTTGTTCGACGTGGGGCTAATTAATGAGTGATTACGCGAAATAGCTCTGCGCTTAAGGCGAGTCACCTGCAAGATTTTAGGAGGTGAGGTGTGGGGTGCCGCCCGCGCGTCTCGCGGTACGTTTCTCGTAGAGACTAGCGGGGAAGCGGGCAGCGCGGTATGTTCTGAAACCGCTTGGCAACGTTCAAGTTCTGGGATTAATTTGAATTAAATAAATATAGGACTTCAGTTTGAAACAAAGTTTAGCAGGTTCTCATTAATACTTCAAGAGAAATTTATCCATATAAAAATTATGAACAAAGTCGAAAATCTTATTAATAAAAAATTCGCTTTAAACTTTTAATTTAGCCTGTTTCAAGATTTTTTTTGATCGAGTAATACCATCCTATCGTGTAACAAATTAGCACATTCTTTAGACAATATCTTTAAGTGTATCGGATATTTTTTGTAAGACCGTTATTTAATAGTAAATACCGAAAAAAATTGATCTAGCAAACCAGTTTTCACAGCTGAGCTGAGGTGACTCGCCTTAACTACAATGGGATATAATGTTTCTTGCTGGTTCTTCTCAATAGGAATGTGGTAGATTCACTCGACGATTCAAAAGTACTTGTAAAAGTTTATTTGAATATAAAAACCATTTGAATTTTGAATTTATTGTTGATGCGACTTCGATCGCGAGCTTAGCTTTTAAAAACCCGGAGGAAACTCTTTAGATTTCCGTCAGGAAGAAGTAGCCTATGTCACTTTCTAGGACCTCAACTGTACCCGCAGAAAGAGCTCTTTATTGTATGAATAAACCTACCCAGTATCCATGCAAAAAATTAAGTCGCGCTCCTCTGCTGTGGCCTCTGTTACGGCGTGATTGCAGGACAAAGAAAGAAACATACTTTCGCATTTATAATACATATTAGTATAAAGTCTGTCCTAATCAGATAGTGCGGTTTGGTAGATTGACAGATCAAACCAGTCATTTTCATTCGCAGAATTTATTAATAACTACGACCTTGGTTGAATACCAATTCGATTATGATTTATGTTATAAAGTTACACGTACCTACTACCTTCCTAGTCTTTTATTATAACCAAGTTATTTGTTGTACATACTTATGTATAATTATGAACACGATTAAAAATAATTTTGAATTATCTTTAATGTACTTAGATACTTTGTAATGGTCAATTTTAATTAAATTAACGACTACAATAACCTTTAAAACTTCAAAAATGTTTTCAGTCATACTTACTATTATTAATTATTATCTTCAACGGTCGTACCTAGTCATATTATTATGTTAAGTGTGTCTGTCTGTCTGCAACGCTTTCACGGCCTATCTGTTTAACAGACTTTTTTATTAAAATTTGGCATAGGGATAGTTTGTATCCCGGGGCTACTTTTTCCCGTTCCCGCGGAAATCAATAAAATCTTAATTCACGCGGACGAAGTCGCGGGCATCATCTAGTTTATCAATATCTTTGACATTGAGACTATCACCCCAGAGAAGGTAGTGCAATTTGTAAAATCTGCTAAAAGCATATCAATTAATTACCTACTTACTTAATGAGTCATGGCACACTTATATAGTGTAAATTTAGATATCACCCTTCATGTGGTCTGGAACTCAGCAGATACTATTGCTAACCCAGCAAAAAAGAAAAATGACGTTCAGAAAATATGGCTTACCTAACTTTAATCTGTGCTATAATTTTGATTTCTTACTTCTTAGTTCCCACCAACTTTTCTATTAAGTACCTATTATGTGGTTCTCGCTTTGGTTCTAATTACATAATACACAAATTATTTCTTTGGTCGACTTTAACGTAACAGGTAAAGCATAAAACTTATGGAAAAGTTGGGGCGATTCGACATGCTTACACCTTTCTACCTGGTAAAAATACCTGACACACTAAACCTACTACCCGGAACGCCATTAACCAATTCCACAAAGCGTAAAAGGTATCAAGTCATTCTAGAGAAAGAGGGTAATTTATTCTGGAATAGCACTTTAGACAAATTGTGGTAATTTTCTCGGAATGACGGCCGATTTTTAGAATTTCGTTATCCACTTATGTGTAATAGTCCCTTTTAGCTACGGCGTCAGTAGTTTTGTACCTACTATCAATCTGTCTATCAGTGTTGGACAAAATTATAATCCCTGAACCATTAATTCTATGCCCTGAACTATTTATAAAATATACCGTGTTTTCTTAGTATCGTAGATTAACTTTTCCTCCATGCATAGCACTAACGCTAGTTTGAATAGTTGTAGTCAAATATTTATAATTTTAATTAAGTAGGTAGGTACTTACAGATTTATTTTTTTCAAAATATTTCTATTTTTTCTTTTGAAGTAGGTAGTAGAGAAACTTAGAAAATTAAAATATAGTATAGGATCCCAGTATAAAACGACCTTCACCGAGCTGGTTAATGGATGAAAAGTATTTTATATCAAATTAAATTTGTCAATAAATTTACTGCAAATGGGTTAACTAAAAAATTTCAGTCCAGACTCCAGAATATAATTAATTAACAATTTAAAAAAAAATTTAAACACTTCACTGGTTTGGTTAAAGGCTACGTAATTTTATTCCGGAAAATCAAATAGTTTCCACAGGCATTTAAAAAAACTCCACGCGGCTGGAGTCACGGGCCATGGCACACGAGTATGGACAACTAGTTCCCAATCACCGTAGGTATTAAATAAAATTAGTATTGACAAGTTTGGAAGTAATTTTTGGGCCAGAAATGAGTAAGCGAGCCTTGAACTCTAGTCTCTAACCAATTAAGTTACACGAAACATCCGTAAAAATTACGAAAAATCATTAATTTTAGATGGTTCTTCGTATGGTTCCGACACGTTCCGATTTGGTCTATAGATAAATAGAAAAAAAAACGCTTTTTAAGAGTTTTATTTATTTGATTCAAGTCCAGTTCAATTCTATTGAACCGATTTTTATGAACCACTAGCTGATGCCCGCGACTTCGTCCGCGTGGTTTGTTTTTTAATTCCCGTGGGAACTCCTTAACTTTCCCGGATAAAAAGTAGCCTATGAACTACTCTCCAGATCCTCAACTATATCCATCCAAAAATCACGTCAATCCGTTACTCCGTTGCGGCGTGATTGAAAGACAAGCCAACAAACAAATACACTTTCGCAATTATAATATTAAGTATGATTATTCATTTATATTTTATTCATATTCAAATTGTCTTGCAGAACTATTACTTTTAAAGACTTGTTTGAGTAAAAATACATTAACTCTCGGTTACGAAACAATCCTGAATCTTGATGCTGCAAACTCTAACTTCTTTATGTCATGTGTCTGTTATCATGTCTTGTTTGATTCTACCGCCCGCGCCAGCTAGAAATGTATACCTATTCTACTCAGAAGAGCCGGCAAGATACGCAGCAGTTGCTTGTTTCAATAAAAAAAAAATAAGTAGGTACAAAAGATTCTGTTTGTAAGACGCTAACTATGACAATATCTTTTGGACGGCCGGATGCAGACTGCAGAGTCGATTGCTTCCATACAACTTAGTCACAAAAAATCATAAATGACAAATTGTGTAATGACCTTTGCTCTCTTGCTTCTATAATAGCTTGAGCAGTAGCAAATGAACATTCTCCTCTGCCTCGGCGTCGGCAGAGCCTACTCATGCATCTATATCCTAGACCTCAAGGTCTAGGATATAGATGCATGGGGTTGTCTGTTCAAGTGTGGATACATTTTTCGTGTTGAACTCATTTGAAGGATTTAACTAGCGCCTTGGAGTGGATTATTAACAATAGATTAGCAGGACGAGCTGTGCTGGACTTTAACGTATGCCAAAGATAGCCACAGGTTATATCTGCCATGCCTTGGCGCCTAGGTTTGTCGGCATTTTCTTTGTCTACGATCCCCACACCCCCTGGAATCTATTAATCACCTTGTTTTTGTTACCTAAGGTGTTCAATACAGGAGCAAGCAGTTTCAACAAGTCGCTAGTTAAAACAGAGAGGGCAGTTTTTACACGTTTATCTGATACTTAACTTTCGTGCAGTGGCAAATCTGAAAATTCTTTTGAAACCATAATCATAAAAGCGAATTACGCTAAATAGATGTATAGGTAGAGAATATACATGACGTAGTAATTGATACAATCAGGAAAAACATACCTAATATAATCTATAATAATAGGCCAATGCGAAACTATACTTATTGCCGGCGCTTCTCGGAACAGCGGTCTCCAAAACGAGGTAGAATATTACCTGAATAATTTGACGACACATAGGACCTTGAATAGAGCATTCGCTTATATGATGCGACTAAAGAATAGGCTTTTGGAGTTTGAATAAAATTGTTCGAAGATTATTTGCATCACTTTGAAATAAGTAACGACCGACAGAATGGCAATTCATGTAAATGGTGTATTGTTCGCCTTTTCCTTCGTCTTGTAGGGTTAAATTCGCGGCGCGAACTTGAGCACTCGGTAGTAAAGAATCGAGCTTTAGAAAGAGATAATGGACAGATTTTCACTTCGTTAAGCTTTAAATTTGTCGTTACTCGTTACGTATTTCAACAGAACTTTTATGAAAAATTTACAATTGTATGAAAATACAAATAAGGAAATTACAATTGAAATTAGGTACCAACTCTTGTGAAATTCATCATAGACCTACTATTGTATGTACAATTCGAATGAAGATGTAAATGATGATAAATAAAATGCATTTGAGGACCTACAATCTACATTCACCGAATTACTAATTTTAGAAACTAAAACCATATGTAAACCATTTTTTTTTTTTTTATCCACTACAAGCTAGCCCTTGACTGCGATCTCACCTGATGGTAAGTGATGATGCAGTCTAAGATGGTAGCGGGCTAACCTGTTAGGGGCATGGCAGTTATATTAAACCCATACCCCTTCGGTTTCTACACGGCATCGTACCGGAACGCCCAAACCATCAAGATAATTTAACGTAGGTACCTAACGTAACCTACTTAGTTCCATTAATATACCTAGGAGAAGACTGACTGAACTCCATATTTGCAACACTAATCTTGCTCGTTTAACTTAATTAGGATTTAAAATTACGTTAACGAAAACGTGTTCACGATGATGAGGACCAGTAGAATCTTAAAAATACCTACATCCCTATATGTATACCTATTCTTGATATTAAAAACCGTTACAAACCTAAATTTTATATTTACCCGAATTAGCTGCAGGTAATAATTTGTATAACCGTGTGAAAATTAACAAATACTGTCCTGTTTGAATACGACAAACAATGTGCTCCGAGTCTGTAGCCAGTCGTAAAGGGTAGGTCGTTAGCGTCAGGTTGACGGCCCCAGCCTGTGACGTCACCTCACTGACCACTCCGGGACCCGCCACAATGGCCTTTCTTAGAAGGAGCAGATGCGCTTGAGCCGCTATTTACCTCGCCCCCTCTTCACCCGCTGCGTTCCCCTCGCGCTACTACTTTGAGAACACAGTATTGTTAAAATACTAAAGAAAATTACATCACACACATTTTTAAACATACTTTACCTGTCCGCCTATGATAAATTGCCTTCGGCGATACAAAAAACCATAGCAAAAAACTCACTGAATACAAGCTGTTAAACTGACCGGAATTTTACGACATTGCAGGCGGCGCGGGCAGGTAGATGATTACCTCAAGCCCGCGCGCGTACCTGCGCTCGGCGTATCATTAGTAAGGTACGCAGGTAATGATACCCCTTCGCAATCGCCGGCCCGCCATCACGCTTGTCCTTGTCGCCGCACGAAGAGCATCGCAACTTCCATGGATGAGTGTGGATCTAGTCATGATGATAAAACATGCACTAAACCTCCACTCATCGAAAGAAATTGACTTGTACGACGGCCGCAGCAGTATCCGCGGCACGATGCACTGCACGCACTAATCGTTCGCAATGTCACGTTGCACCGAACCGAGCGTTTGTTAACGTGCATAAGTTAGCACGTTGCCGTGTATAAAAAACAAGTAATAAAATGTGACCGAGCGCTTCCGGCGACACGACACGACCGCGCGCTTCGGCCGTTCACCACGAAATAAACGGTCGAGATTTGAAATCTGGGAACGTAGACGCTGCGCGTGCGGCGGGGAAGGAGTAGCGGCGGTCGGCGTCGACCAATTGCGAGCGTGCGCGCGCAAACCGTGACGTGGTGGGGCGAACCGCCGCGCAAAGCCACCCGATATTATCTTTTCTTGTAGAACGTTATTTTCTTGCTTTCCTACTCGCTCGCTCGTCCGTTCAACCGACAGCGGAAGTGAAATGAACGTGAGCGTAAACTACAGCCATGGCCCATGATGGTAGTACCACGACACGGCGGCCGGCCTGTTGTGCACCTGCCTCAACTGAATCGACCATTACGAGTTATCTTTATGTGGATGAATTATTGAATAGATTGCCTTTTAAGAGTTATTCACGGTTTACTCATACGATCTTACTTATACTTGTACCTTAGCAAAAAATAAACTATTTACAGTGTGAAGAACATTTTTTCAGACCTTGGAGCAATATAAAAAACCGTCATGTATTACGAAACATTTATTTACTGTAAAATCACAATGAAACAATTCTCAGAATACTACATTAAAGCATCAGAATCGACATTAAAATGTTTCTCAGTATTGATTTTTAACAAGGGCAATTCACATTTATCCATTGATATTACATATCAAACAATTATGGTCTTTATAACAAGGGAGCGTAAAGAACATTGTATTTTTAACAAAGAGTAATAATTACTAAACTCGGAGTGTTACATAATAATTCTGCGAGTAACGCGAGATAGGTACCTACCTAACTACCTACCCACGAAACATGCATGTGAGAGTTCAGAATAATAGTATTTAAGGCACTTTTTGCAACTGCAGAGTTCAGGTGATTGGAAACATTTATAAATAAAGGGTCCATTCATGAACCGAGCAACTTAGAACTATTAAACTTTGAGGCTAGTTTTTTTTTATCCACTACGTTATCCTTACATGTTAACCTAACCTAACATGTTAGGGGTATATCTGAGCATCTTGGGAACCATTATAACTTTGAGGTTAGTTTTTTTTAACCACTAGGTACGTTATCCATTATGTTATCCCTACACCGCGACCTAACCTGTTAGGGGTATATCTATACCTACTAATATTGTAAATGCATGAATGTCTGTTAACTCAATCAGGCCAGGATGGCTGAACGGATCTGGATGAAATTTTTCACATAAATAGATTACAGTCTGGAATAACACAGTTCCCGTGGGAATCCAAAAAAAACTCAATCCACACAGACGAAGTGGCGGGCATTCGCTAGTCAGAAAATATTTGTTTTATTGCAATAAATGAAACATACAATAACATTATATTATGCTTGTTTATATATAATCCCACACAGATTTGAAGTTTCAAAATGGCCAAAAAATATTTTTTTGAATTAATTCGATGCTACTTTTAATAGCTTTTTAAGCGAAGTCACACTTCAAATAGGTACTTAAAAAAGAATTATAAGATAGAGTGTGTTTGTGGGTGTGCGATTATATAGATCCAATAGCATCTTTCGAAAATCTATCAAAATATGGCCGAGGGGTACCGTGTTTGCTCTAATATGAATGATTTCAAAATTTCGCATACAGAACAAATGAATAATAAGTTAACTCAAGGATTATTATTCGCCATAATAATAGTACAGCCGAGGTCCGTGAGCTGCATAACCTCGGCGCCCCCGTCTAGGAGTCTGTGTGAGCAAATGGCCACTTTCTCACTGATAACACACTTCTGTTTGTTGGTCAAATGACCGCTGCAGACGACCGTCGCGCTCAACTGCTCCAGAAGTTGTGATGCTGAGTACGCCTCCATGAGGAAACTGTAATGAATAGCCACAGTTAGATATTCGACGAATACACCTGTAAGTTTTACTCACGTTAGTCGCGTATATGAGTAACTTTTTACTCATATAAAAAAAAAACTACTGTACGATTGAGAATCAAAACATCTCTAGTATTTTGTCTGATAGTCTTCAAATAATATAGTAATTATTGGGGTAGCTACTTACTTTTCGACAAATTTTTCCAATTCGTTGTAGTTCTTAATATTGAGGAATTCATTGATCAGCTTTTCAGGAACTAGGCCTGTCACCTAAAATATGCAATAGTTAATAATAAGAGATTAATGACTTATACAAGAATAATATAAAAGCAATTTTAACTATAGATTCTCACCATTTTACAAATCTATCAGAGAAATCTCAGTGCCAAGGATCAAAATCTTAGCTATCTAAAAGAATAAGATAAATTACTAAGATACTAAGTGCAAAGAAAGAAACAATCAGCAATATAAGAATTACTTTAAGCAATTTAAAAATAATATTTTTATAATATGAGAGACCCCAACTAAAGATAGACTGGGATAAATAGAAGGAATAGAGAGTTGAAACATGAAAGAAAGCCTTTGCTCACATAACAAAAAAAAGGGATGTCATGGATATGAAATATCAGATCTGATGGATATAATATGAAAAATATTATACCAGTTACAGATATTAAATTATTATGGATTATCCAATAGTTCCTGATAGTTTCAGTTTATGATATTAGATATTTGTGGAATTGTAAAAGGAAATCCATACTATCCAATATCCTTACTAATATTATAAATGCGAAAGTGTGTCTGTCTACTTGTTTGCCTGCTACGCTTTCACGGCCCATTTGTTCAACCGATTATGATACCAAATTCATCAAATCTGTTGAACAGATAGGCCATGAAAGCATAGCAGACAGACAGACAGACAGACATACTTTCGCGTTTCGGTTATGCTTACAAAGCTCCATAGCATCCATGCTTTACTGTACTTATAGAAAAGCATTCAAGTAAAGTTAGTATTTTTTAATTTCACTACAAGTTAGCAGTCTAAGACGGTAGCGGGCTAACTGTTTAGGGGCATGGCAGTGATATTAAACCCATACCCCTCACCTAGTCGGTCTCTACACAGTATCATAGAGGAACGCTAAATCAGTTGGCTTGGTTTTACATACCTCAATCAAACCCTCAGCTGTGATTTTTCCGAGCAAACGCTGGCAGCACTGTAATGCAGTGAGCGCACGACGCATATCCCCCTCGCATGTGTCCACTGCTTGGTGCAACACCTCTCCATCGCCAACGTCCACACCCTCCGCTTCACACACATCTTGCAACCTTGAAATAACAACTACTACTCTACTATTTGACTACCTTCCAAGTACTATAGTACTAAGTATACTTACTAAAAATAAGTTCTCTAATGATTTGTCTAAACTTTTATTTTGATAGGCTTGCGCTTGAAGACAATCATGCTTAGTGCAAAGCAATGATGAGGTCTAGGTTGGAATGTACTTGCTTAGTAGATGCCTATTCAATCTTGCCTTGAAGGTACTTATGTTTCTAAACATTGAGCGACAATGATGTGCGGCTACTGCATGCCAAATGCTGCACTTTTATAGAAGTATCTATGTTTGGAAACACCTTTATAAAAATTATTCTACAATCTATAAGACGTAAGAAGTTTAGCCAAAATATTTGTAGGTAAAGCTACAATCTTTTACTTATTGCCAAAACATAATATTCTATTATGGATAATTTTCTTTATTATAAGGCATTAGAAGCTTGGCCACAACATGAAGGATTGAAAAGTATCAATCATTGTTTTCTAAATGAACATACTTACTTACCTACTCTGTAAACAAAAAGTTCACTAAATTGAGATCCTCCTCCATTTTGGAAGGTATTAATTTTATTCCTGTTAATTTTAGTGCTTAGTGCACTAAAATTTTGTGTATAATCACTAAAGAATTACCTCTTAATAACATTCTCTCTTGCGAGCGGCTTAAATCGGAACTTAGAGCATCTGCTAGTGATGGGTGGAATTATTCTGGACACGTAATTACAAATGAGACAGAAGCGTGTGGTCCGTGTCTCTCTTTCCATGGTACGACGTAATGCGGCCTGTGCTGCTGTTGTCATTGAGTCTGCCTCATCAAGAATCACTAGCTTGTAAGGTGGGCATGGTCTGCCACTGAAAAGATATATATTGTTTATTGTTAAATTTACATAATTAAAGTTATTTGTATAGTAAAGGCTTTTTTATTTAATTCCTTAAGTTTTCTTAAGTATCATTTTTATTTACTTAAACTTGCAACAAGTAACAATTGCCTATCAAGTAACAATTTGCTGAATTAGTTCGACAACAAAATAGTAATATTTGTATGCGAAAGTGTGTCTGTCTGTCTATGTCTGAAGTCATCTAGTTCTTAATAAATCTATAAACTGATAGGTTGCAATCAGTTTTGAAATAGAATATAAGTTTTCTGATTTGTTCAAATCAACATTGTTGACATAATAATATTATATGAACGCTGATGCAAATATTTATCATGCAGCATCAGCCTTAGTAGCATATTAGCTGATTACATAAATTAATTTGATGGAATTGACTCATTTTGAACTGATTTGTTGGCCGATGGCCATTGGGGCAGATGCGTTCTGGAGTGGAGACCGCATACCGGTAAACGCAGTGTGGGACGACCTCCAGCCCGCTGGACCGACAACCTTAAAAAGGTAGCAGGAAGTGGGTGGATGAGGAAAGCGGAGGACCGTGGCGCGCTCTCCAAAAGGCTTATGTCCAGCAGTGGACGAATTCAGGCTGATGGATGGATGAACTGATTGTTACACATAAATTATATGGCTTAACATAGGTAGCCCTTTACATTTTCTAAATAAAATATGCTTACTCAGGTCTGGTACTGCTGACAGTCATCTGAGCGAAGGACTTGACTTTGTCTCGTATAACCTGTATACCACGCTCATCCGAGGCATTCAGTTCCAAGACACGGTCTCGTGTAATATCTCCGAACAGCTGGCGAGCTGCTGCGAGGATCGCGCTCGTCTTGCCAGTACCGGGCGGGCCGTAGAATAAGAGATGTGGCAAATCTCCACCAGCTAAACATTCTCTCAGAACTTGTATCACCTCTCCTTGATCAACGATGTCGTCTATTGTTTTCGGACGACTAGAAAATCAAGTAAATAGATTAACTAACTAGAACGTCATACACTGTTTACAAAATACGAGATTGAAAAGAAGAGTATCTCTGTTTCGTACAGAAAACTTTCTACTTACTATTTTTCTACCCAGGGCGCAGGCGGTTTCTTCTTCGTGGATTTGACTCCAGACGACGAAGGTTTATCGGCGCTAGATATTTTCCCAGTTTTCAGAAATGCCTGCATTTTACTATTTTAATGTAAAATTGTAATTTTTGCGGTTTGCCGGCAATTTCAATTTGAAGTTGAAGTATAGTTGTGACTTGTCAGCAGGGCCATAGAGAAGGATCAGATCAGAGACAAGGATCAGATGTTTATAGGAGCAGGGTCAATGAGGAGCAGGGCGACCGCCAGAGCGTTAACTTCTGCATCAATCATTGTTACAGTATCAATTGTTGTGATTGGCTGAATTTATGGTATTCTTGCTGCGTCAATGGATTTTGTCCAATAGTGGAAGTTTGTTATTCAATCAGAGGTGATTGCGATCGTTACACTTGACACTGACAAATGTCAATATTGTTATTATATGATTATAGAAGAAGAAAGTAGGGTATGTCTATGATCTAGGTACATTTGAAAACAATACAATAGCAAAGCTACCTAGCCAAACCTAAACGCTATACTTTATAATGCCCGCGTGTGACTGTTGGCAACTAATGCTGACGGCATTTCCTTTATTCTATGATTATCGCGCTCGACAGCCAGGCTGATCCTTTGCGCAAAAAAGTAGTTGAAACACAGACTATAATATGCGAACACTTCAAGATTTATAATCACAGTTTATAATGCAGGTTGCCAGGGCCGCACTCCCCCTTTTACTTGACAAGACTTGACACTTGTCTGTGACACTTGACACTATTTGACTTTTGACGTGGTTTTGACATTTATGGCGGGAAAGTTATTGCAATTTTTACAAAACAAAAGCAGAAAAGCTGAAAATCTGAATTTTCATTAAAAACTACCTAATATATTTAATTAAAACTCAGTACCTTTAATTAATGATACATAATGAGTACGAGGTCTAAAAAGAAACAGTCAATACCGGATACAAAGGATTCAATATCACGGAAACGCGTTGAGAATTCATGGATTCTTCTCCTAAAAGGTTAGTTATAATAACTCCATTTGGTTTATTTCCATTCTTCACGAGTTAGTGGCTACAGCTACTAAGAATCTGATAATAGGAATTTCACAATCTCACAATGTCTTACAGAATCAATACTGGAACACGATAACTTTCAAATCATCTCACTACCACATCCAGGACATGGCAATTCAACAAAGTTTGTGCTGGATAGTCTTCATCGCAAGATATATGAGGTTGTAACCTTCAGTGAACCCTACAGGTCATGGTTCATAGGTGACACTGTGAAGTCTGATGGCAGTATTATGATGGTAACACCAATTAATCCATTGTTTTTAGGTTTGTGAGAAATACTGATTTTTCAAATAGGTAATTATTTACATAAATATACTGAGGTCTTATCTGTAAGATGATAGCAGCAGTATAACAATTTTTGCAATCATCTCTGATTGGCCATATTCTTGCTATTGGTATCTATTGTCACAGACTGCATGGAGACATTTATTTTAATAATGTCATGTAACAACATTTTAAATAATTATCATCCAAGAATATAAGAACAGAAATGTTATTGAGAGACGATAATATTGTAGAGACTATAATTTCATCTTGAGACTAGCAATTGGTACATCAGTAATTGTACCTATGTAAAAAAAAACTTTCTTGTTTCGAATATTATTCAACTCTTGCAGTTAAATCCTCTGTGTTTAAATAGGTATATAATTTTAATTATTTATTTCTTATAGTCTTGCCAAGATTAAGACAACAGTGTTTGAACAGAGCGATTCCTCTAGAAGATTTACTATCAGAGAAGGGTTTTGACAAGATCTTGGATTACATTACTAACTTAGACTCTGTTGCTGATTTAAAGGTACCTTTCTTTTTTTAAATTCCAATGGGAACTCCTTAATTTTCCGGAATAAAAAGCTTATTAGCTTACTTTACTCTTCAGGTCCTCAACTATACCCATACAAAACATCACGTACATCTGGTGCTCCGTTGTTGTGTGATTTCATGATAAACTGACAAACAAATACACTTTTGCATATAATAAATAACTTAATAATTCAAGATCATTGAATTATACATCTCAAATATTAAAGTTCATGTTTCTGTGATTGTTGCACTATACATTACACTGCATATCACACATTGATTAATCTGATCGAATTGATATTTTGCACAGTTGTTTTTGACATTTGCGTGAAGGTTTATGATACAGTAAAATCAATTACATGCAAAATAACTGCAAGAGGTTGCAAGGCATGCCTGGCACTAGCTAGTCTATCTATATTATATACATGTCACCGTAAAATTGCAAAAACCGTTAGATTGTAATCTAACTGTAGAGAGATTGTGAACCGTTCAATGTTCTGATTGTCAATTTTTGAAATATTCATTGTATTTACGTTTTCTTGTCTCTTGTAGGTTAGGTTAGGGTTCTTAGGTTTTATCAGGTCAATGCACCTAACAGATTGCAATCTACCAAAAAATAATGAGTTAAAGTGTAATCTGTCGACAGTTTACAATCTTGCTAGTTAGATTACAACCTAATTGTTTTTGCAATTTTACGGTGACATATATATATATATATTAGCAAAATACCACTCACTCAGTGACTGACTGACTGACTAATCACAATATCTCAGGAACTATAAAAGATACAGACTTGAAATTTGGACGGTAGGTTCCTTTTATGGTGTAGACATCAGCTAAGAAACGGTTTTGAGAAAATTCACCCCTAATGGGTTGAAATTGGGGTTGGAAGTTTGTATATTATAAGTCAAAGAGTGTCTATTGTTCACAACTATTCTTTTCACCATCAGATTAGAATGTTTGGCACTGGAGATGGGAAATAAGGGGAGATTTTGAAAACTTATTTTCATACAGATAAGTTGGTGCTGGGAATACGGGCTTGCATCTTCAACAAATCAATCCTTCAATTAATTGACTACTGCCGTACCTACTGTTTTAACTTTGTGACAAAAAATTAACCATGATCTTCACTTTCAGGGTCCACAGGATATAAAAGCTTATAAATATAATGAGGAAAAAACACTAAATTGGTTGGAGAATAAAATACGAAAATTAGCCATAGTAATAAAGGAAAAAAATGTTCATGTTACTTCTGGAGCAGTTTCAGCTACTTTTGTAACAAGTAATGTAAATAATGAAAATATAGATGAAGGTAAGGACCCAAATACTCTAAGAAGGATCAACTAACCTTTGTTAACCTACCTACTATTAGAACACATTAAGGTGGAAGACAAGGGTCTGCCCGCGAAATTCAAATTTAATTTGGATTTTCGCAATTTGTAAACTAATACGACAAAGTAGGCATAAGGCATTCAAATTGCGCCCCTAGGAATATCATCTTCACAGGTTTATATAAAAATCTTCACTTGAAAGTGTCCAGTTTAAGAAATTAGTCAAAATAATGAGTTTGACGTGAGTTACTCACAAATTAGTCATTATTTTGACTAATTTCTTAAACTTCCACCTTAATTCTGCATAATCATGAAGTAACATAAATAGATACTACATGGAAATCCCCGTTAAATCATTTATTTGTTGTGGTAGTGTTGCCAGTAATAAAAATATTTCTTTTCTTTTTCAGAATTCTACCTAAAATATGCACATGGGATAATGTCAGATTATCTTGAAGAAGAAATATCTGAATTACTTGAAAAGAAATTTGATTTTAAGAAGGAGTTAATTGAACATATTGGCAACAAAAGAAAATCAGAAATAGAACTAGAAGAGGTGAATAAAAAAATTAAAATAGATTCAAATGGAGAATCAGAAGAAGCCAAATTCAGCCTCAACAATTCATCTACAGAAATCAAAAACCAAAAACCATTAACAGCAAAAGAAAAAGCTAGACAAAAAGCTGCTAGTAAAACTAAAACCATCTCATCCTTTTTTGTAAAAAAGTGATAAATCTTGAAATAAAGAATATTCTTTTGCAAAATCTTAAAGTTTCATTATTTATTTGTTATTTTACTGGGGCTAAACAGTTATTATTACACTTTAACTTTTAACTCTGCGACCGAAGCTAGCAAAGTTTTGTAGACTAAATAAAAAGAAACGGTTAATTAGGTCCACGGCCACGAGGCGGACCGTCCGGTCTTAGATCTCGTATGTCTCTATACTCCAACGATTGTCGTTCTAAAGTCCTAAATATCAATTTACGACCCCGTGGAGTAGGTAGCCCAAACATATCTCCATTATACATATAATCTCACTATGCGTTCCTCCGTAAAAAGCTCCGCTTTCAAACAAAACTGAACAAATACCTCGGCAGAGATTTTTTTTATCTGATCATAGACAATGATTAGAATTCATTGAGCTCAGATGAGTCATAATGACTAAAATCCCCAGAGGCCAGAACATAAAAAGATGCGTATTATAAATGGAAGAAGAAATTCACATTTGGCAACACCAAGGTCGCCATTGCACGTCGAATTTTGTCGCTATTCCTTTTCGGAAATTTGGAATTTATTTGTATGCTACTTGTTCTTTATTATTTAGTGATTTTCGGACACACTGGACATTGTGTAGTGAAACTCATGTGATTAATTTTGATATTGTCGTGAGTATAGACTTTATTAAGTGGTCAATACGCTAAAATCGCGGCCAATGTCAGCAGGCGTGTCAGATCAGGTATTTCGCGTTTACGCATTGTGCATTATTTACGTGTAATGATACGGTTATTTTGTGCGATTCTTATAAAGCTGTGTTTCTTGTTTCATGTTCGTTGGGCGTGTAGCGGATGAAAGGGCAAGGGAACCAAGGTAAAGACTTACGATTATGACGTTGCAAGTGTTTTCAGTTTTGTGAGTAGGAAGGACCTCGCACCGGTCGGCGGCTCGGCACTCGTGTCTCGGCTCACGCATCCGGTATCGTGATGCCGTCGTTAGCGTCATTTGATTTTCACTTTCTTTATAGTATAGTTAGGTACCTACTTACTAAGCATATAATACTCAAATACATTTCATATCCTTCACTGTTATCACTTCTGTGAATCGACTTGTACAGGTGAAGATGTTGTGAAGCACCGAGATTCGACAAGTTTATGATTTAAACACGGTGATTATAATATACCAGAGTAAACTTCTTAAACTTCATAATGTAAAATTTTATCACACTGAATCAGTCGTGCAAACATAAATTATACTTTGTTATTTACTGTTTATTTGATCACATAATGTTAGATATTGAATAATATTTTTTCAAAAAGCTTTAGCAATTATACATAGTTAAATATTTTTATTTGTATTGATCATCAAATTGTTTGACAAGGGTTTACAAAAGCAAAGGTAAACTTTTATAAAATTAAAATATTTTCCCATAACCTAGTTTGTTCTGTATTCTGAGCCTATGCTCTGTAACATCAAAACAAATTAAGTATTTAGATACAAATTTTATGCTAATTCTTTAAATGAATAAAGGTGACTGGGTTCTATTGTGCTAAGGTTTATTTAACAATTAAACCTGAAGCTAAGTATTTCTATTTATACCATACTAGATTATGCCCAGGCAGTGTCTTCAAAAGGTGGTTTGAGGTTTTATTAAAAAACCAGTGGTATTCTTCACTTATGGGATAAAAAGCCTTAGGTTAGGTTTAAGGCTTACCCTTAAGGCTTTGATTAACAGATTTACAGTGAAAAACAGCCAATGTAACACAACAATTAAATATTAATAAGTCGTATCACTAAAAATTACAATGGGTGACTTTATAATGCGATGATACCCGAATGGATTGCGAGTGAGACACAACTTAATATCGCACGTCTGAGGGTGAAGACGGTGTGGTGTCAACTAACTATCGCACTGAATGTCGCCAGGCGCTAGGCCTAAGGCATCTACCGGGTCCAGCCCCTTACTGGCATTTATGATATTTGTATAGATTTCGAAGATTATAGTCCTTATACATTAAACTATGCTACAAGTGCTAGATGATGCCTGTGCCCTTGGATGTGTGGATTAAGTCTTTTAATTACCGTGGGAACTCTTTAATTTTCCAGGGCAAAAATAAGCTTATGTCCTTCCCCAAGATGCAACTTATCACTATATCAAATTTTGTCAGAATCGGTTGAACAGATACGACTGAAGAAATTGTATGAAAAGCTTACATTACCATCTTATATTAAATAAATAAGACCAAAAGGCAAAAATCAGAAAGTTTCTTTCAAGTGAAAGAAAGGCTGGCTCATATTTTGTGCAAAGAATCAGCCTGGCTCTCCTGCATGGAAAGTCAGCCAGCATTCCTGGCACCATTCCACCCTTGCTAGATTTGTATACTAATTACCTAGTTAAGGCTAGCTAGCTTTAAGTTTTTAACCGACTTCCAAAAAAGGAGGAGGTTCTTAATTTGGCACATTTTTTTTTTTTTTGTCATCTTTAAAAAAAATATATGTTATTTAATATATTTTTTAAAAAGATGACATTAAAAAAATATAAAAAAATATGATGTGGCCATGATTACACTTATACATTTTTACTTAAGTAAAGCACATAGGTAACTTACCTAACATCTTTTGTGTACAATAACCAACTTACATGACTGTTTACATTTCGTAAGTTACTCATATAAGCGACTTACGTGAGTAATACTAGCAAGTGGAATCATAGCCTTAGTAAAATAAATACACAAATAAATGCATTGCTGTGTTCAAGCAGTAGCACCTTAACCCAGGCACAACATCAGACTTATTATTATTTTGGTTTTGTATTCCAGTGGCAAATGTACCTAAGGAGCAACAGTTAGAGAGTGGCGGCGACGAGCTGGCGGAGGTGTCATGGCGTCACCAGCAGCAACAATCCTATGCACCACCGATCTCGTCAGCAGCCGACCACTACAGCCCGGCAGGTAGGTACATAATCTTTTCAAAACTATCTTGTTCTTTGAAAAGCAGAAGGCTTACCACTTCAGTTCCAAACTTTAAGTTTTGTAGCTTTTGCTTTTTTTTATCTACTACAAGCTAGCCCTTGACTGCGATCTCACCTGATGGTAAGTGATGGTGCAGTCTAAGATGGTAGCGGGCTAACCTGTTAGGGGCATGGCATATTAAACCCATACCCCTTTGGTTTCTACACCACATCGTACCGGAATGCTGCAATAATGATATTTTTTCTTCATTCCTTTCTTGCAGCAACTATGCAGTTGCTGATAGTAAGATATTGTGGCCAATTCTGTTTATTACAATCTCTAAACTAAACTAAAAAGACAGCTCTAAATCTACTGCTGCCACTATCCACAGGGAGTATTATGAAAGGGATAGCAATAAAAACATAAAATGGCCCCAATATGGATAATTCTGTTATTCCCAATCTCTAAACTAAACTGGAATGACAGGACTATAAATTGTAAATTATTGTGATCTATCCCTTCCATTATAAAGCAACTAGATGAATGAATGAATGAAATATTCTTTATTGTACACCAAAAAAAAAATACATTAAATAATAACAATAAAAATAATTAAAGAAAATCGGTACAAATGGCGGCCTTATCGCTTTGAAGCGATCTCTTCCAGGCAACCACGCTTTATAGGAATTAAGCCTAGTGAGTCGAGGGTGTACGTAAATTTAGGAGGAAATAATAATAATGTAATAATTTATACTAATATAATACTAATAATAATAATATATATATAATTATATAATACAAAATAAAATCAATACCTATATACAATCAAACATATACTAATATAAATAAATATCTATATACATATACTAAATGTTATGCCAAAAAGGGAGTAAAATAAAATAAAAGCCAGAAGACGCAAAGTAAATCATGGGGGAAGGAAGTGCGCTTTGATGAGCTTTTTAAAAGCTGCAAGAGATTGCGCACGCCTGATATGAAACGGTAAGGAGTTCCATAGCCTAGCAGCTTGAACGGAAAAGGATTTCGACGAAAAAGAGGTATTATGGGAAGGGATTTTTAAAATTAGGTTATCATTAGAGCGAAGAGAGCGACCATGAGTGTCACTCAGAAACTCAAACCGCTCTTTGAGATAAAAAGGAGTAGTGGGATTGAATAGAACACAGTATAAAAGAGAAAGAATGTGAGTATCCCTGCGAAGGCGGATCGGGAGCCACTTGAGTTTTTCGCGAAATTCAGAAATATGGTCATATTTTCTGAGTCCAAATATAAACCGTATACAAAGATTTTGAATGCGCTCAAGTTTATAGATGATGCCCGCGATAAATTGAACTCTTTAATTTTCCGGGATAAAAAGTAGCCTATGTCCTTCCCCGGGATACAATCTATCTCTGTACCAAATTTCAGCAAAATCGGTTGAAAAGATGGGCCGGGAAAGCGTAGCAGACAGACAGACACACTTTCGCACTTATAATATTAGTATGGATTTGTGTATTTACTGTCATTTTAGTTTAGTTTGGTAGTTTAGGCGACTAATACTGTTACAGACTACACAAAGAGGCACATCAATACAACAATCTCTTACAACAAAGAGATTGTTGTAGTGATGTGCCGGATATCCGTATCCGCGTATATCCGCGGGTGAAGAAAGATCCGTTACTTTGTGACGGATCTTTTACCTTATTAATTTCCAATACAAAGATGAAATTCTATATATAGGTGATTAGGTACCAATGAAATACTATTAAATTCCATTCAGATTATATTTTATTTCTTAAAATCAAAAATTTGGTACCTTTATATATAATTACTAGATTATTCCCGCGACTTCGTTCGCGTGGATTAAGATTTTTTCGTTCCCGCGGAAACTCTAACTTTCCGGGATAAAAAGTAGCGTATGTCCTTCCCCGGGATACAAACTATCCCTAAACCAAATTTCATCAAAATCAGTTGAACAGATGGGCCGTGAAAGCGTAGCAGACAGACAGAAACACTTTCGCATTTATAATATTAATATGGATATGGATATTGCAAACATGTATCGTAGTTCATGGTCACGCGTACTGACACCGATTGAGTAAAAAAGTTCAAATCCATATCCGTATCCGCGGATCTTAACACCAAACATATGTATCTGTATCCGCTGATATGCATTTTTAACGATCCGGCACATCACTACTTTGTTGTAAACTAAAATGCCATGACTGCATTACTCTACTAATTACTATGGCTTTCATCATGCACCCTGCATAAAAAGGATAAAACTAGATTTCCCCCCTTTCTGCAGGGGGTGAAACAGTATGAAAGGGCTGTCATTTCTGACATTCACAGCATTTCTCTAAACTAAAATGACAGCTGTCATTTAAGTAGTCACTACTTTTTTAAAATAAAGAAATCTTTTTACAAAAATTTTTACAGACATATTTTGATTATTTGTAGAGTAGCTATGTAGCTATTTAAAAGTTATGTTCTTTGTCATTAAAATGTGATTGTGATTATTTCTATTCTTTTGCCGTTTCCAGACTCACAATGAGAATATACAACAAGAGACAAAAACAGGCAAAGATATCAGCATCGTGGATTATATTTTTACCAGTTCACTGTTTGGTTGCGGTATTGAAGTCTGAGGCAAATAGTTTGCTGCCTCATTTCATTCTGTGTCATCCAGACTCATATTGAGACTTCTTGAATGTCTTCTGGAGTCCATTTCCAATATTTTCCAAGACACTTTCATTTTTATAAACCTTTTGCTTTACTTGTTTCAGGTTATTATGGCACAACAGCCCTTCCTTATCAGGCGTTTGGAGTCGGGGATGGAACATGGTCCACCAATGGAACAGACCCTATGACTTTCCTTGGAGGATACAATCCTCACGATTCTTATGGCATGGATGGTAGCTAGTATTTATTCCAGTCGAACTTTTAAAATAAAACTAATTATTTGAGCAGTTTTCACTGGGTGTTTTTTGTAATTTTGAATTGCACTTGCATATTTTTTAATGATAAAATCTTTATTAAATATCTGCCTATTCCAGGTGTGTTTGGACCATCTACAACACCCTTTTCAACAGCTGCATTTGGACAGCCATCAACATTTAATTATTTTCCCGGAAACGGTGACTACTCTACTTGGGGTCAATTAGGACGAGCTAAGCAGTATGATGATTACTACAGAACTGACGGGCTGTACGTGCCGGACGGAATCAAGGCAGTGGAGACCGGCGTCCAGGCTCTATCGCTCGGGGAACACAACAAGGTCGACAAAGATCGCACACCAGAACTCAAGGACGTATCGGGTGGATCGCAACCCAAAAAGATGACGTGGGCTTCGATAGCCAGCCAACCGGCCAAGCCCGCTCCTTCGATGCAGAGTGGGGGCCTCAAAAAGAAGGGACCAGGAATGCCGCCACCGCCAATAGTGCCAGGAAAACATAATATGGACATCAGTACTTGGGACGCGGGTAAAAGCGCCCCAGTGGTGACAGCGCCGCCCCCTCCGCCGATGCAGCCGCCGCCTGTGCCGGCTCCGCTGCCCATGCCGCAAGCTGGACCGGCCCCGGCTCCTGCACCCATGCAGCGCGGCCCGCCGCCCACGCACCAGCCGCCGCCTGCTTGGACGCATGCGCCGCGCGCGCCGCCACCGCACCAACCGCGGCCTCCCATGCCCGCCCCGCCAGCACCCGCGCCGCCCGTTGTGGCCTCCGCGCCGCCCGCCATTCCCCATCCCGTACTGGAGGAATTGCGCGTCAAGAACGAATACAATCCAAAGGAATTCGATCTTAGCGCCCCACTCGCTCGTTTCTTTGTGATTAAATCATACTCTGAGGACGATATCCATCGTAGTATCAAATACGAAATCTGGTGCAGCACAGAACACGGTAATAAACGCCTCGATTCTGCGTTTCGCGATCGCGAAAGGGAGGGAGGCATGGTGTACCTCTTTTTCTCTGTGAACGGAAGCGGCCACTTCTGTGGTATGGCCCGCATGATCAGTGCCGTCGATTACAATTCGAACTCCAGTGTGTGGTCGCAAGACAAGTGGAAGGGACAGTTTCGCGTTAGGTGGATTTATGTTAAAGATGTTCCTAATGTTCAACTACGTCATATCAAATTGGAGAACAATGAAAATAAACCGGTGACCAACTCCCGCGACACTCAGGAGGTTCCGCACGCCAAGGGCCTCCAAGTGTTACGTATCATGCACAGTTACTGCCATTCCACCTCCATTTTTGATGATTTTATACATTACGAGAGACGCCAGGAAGAGGAGGACTCGCGCAAAGTTCCGCAGAGCCCTCCGCCTCACAATAACCGTGAAGAACACGAGGGCGGTCGCGGGCATCGTAATAATTATCGTGAGTATAGGGAGCACCGCGATGGGCGCGACGGCCGGGACGGACGCGACAACAGAGAGTACCGCGACACGCGGGAACCGCGGGACCCTCGTGACCACAGGGACCCGCGCGACGATCGCGACGGACGGGACAATCGCGACCATGGCTATCGTGACCGTGAATCTGGTTACAGGCCCCATCATAAGGTTCTGTTACTATTTTCCTAACATCTGAGGTGCGATTATGTTAGAATTGTCAATCAAATCGTCAAAGTTTGGCGTCAAAGTAAAATAAACCATAACATTATTGAATTAGAGCTCAATTTCGTGTATCCATTCTTATACGTTTAGGGTATCGTACATACCTAAACGTATGATAATGGATACACGAAATTGAGCTCTAATTCAATGCTGTTACGGTTTATTTTACTTTGAAGCCGAACTTAGACGATTTGATCGGCAATCCTTACGTAATTACACCTCTGTTTTTATTAATTATATTGTTATGAATATGGATTGAACTTTGTTGGTTTCTGTTTCAGGATCGCGATGGCTCGCGCGGCCGTGGTCGGCCTCGTAACTGATCATACCTATTGAGTGAGAACAATTTGAGGACTGGCTTCTCTCCATAGACAACTAGTACTTGAGGAATAATTGGTACCGCATTACGAGAAGTGTATGTAAACCGGCATACATAACGCAGCAATGAGGAACCACATATGATGCGATTCAAAGAGTTGCATTACTACTTGAACTATTGTTACAAATAGGTTATTATTAATTGTTTTGAACAGTGCTTTTGCTAAGGAAAAAAACTTTCAACAAATTAAAATGTGCTAAATAATATTTTATACTGGAAGAACATTTAATTAAATAATGACACTAGTGAACAGAACATTAATTAATTATCATGTGTTGGTTTCATATCACGTGATGTGTGAAATTGTGGACTTTATTTCAAATTTGTGGACTAAATCAATTAAATATAGTAATTTTATAACTAGAAAATTCTGTGGTGAGAGGAAGTTGATCCTTTTGTTTAAGGACTGGTGAATTAAATTAATATGATGATTATGATCTATATAGTGTGCACTGATTCTGTGTAGTGTTCAAACAATACTTCGAAGATCAGTGAGTTACACATACGAGAAATAGTTTATAGTTATCTATGGATACTTGTATGACTTTTGTAATACAAGAGGAATATGTAGTCACATGAGGTGTACATGGACATTTTATATACAGTTTTATAATCATACAGGAATTCTCTCGTATTCTATTTTTTATTTTATTTGATATTATGATAAGTGCTACATGATCTTATTTTAACATATTTTTTATTTTTGACCCTTCCCTACTTACGTTTAATACAAGATAGATTCCATTCACAAAATAATTATCAACATGAATTTAATCTTATCCGATTGATGGACATAAGATGAATTAATTCATTGTTTGTTTTCTTTAAGTTACATTTGTACATATAATATGTATTTTAATAAAGGAGAACTTTAAATATTTTCTATCATTAAGTGCAACAACAGTGTAAGGAGGGAAAATCGGTTTAAAAAGATGTTTTGCCATTTTATTATATTTTATCTATAACTAGATGATTCCCGCGACTTCGTCCGCGTGGATTAAGATTTTGATTCCCGCGGGAACTCTTTAATTTTACGGGATAAAAAGTAGCCTATGTCCTTCCCCGGGATACCATCTACCCCTGTACCAAATTTCAGCAAAATCGGTTGAAAAGATGGGCCGGGAAAGCGTAGCAGACAGACAGACAGACAGACAGAAACACTTTCGCATTTATAATATTAGTATGGATATTTAAAAATTCCCACCTTAATTTTTCAAGTACCCTTCTGTCATATTTGTTAGACCGTCACATTGTAATTATGTAAAGTTTCCTACAATTATTGTTTTCATAGAATTATTTGGTTTAACAGTTTTTTAAAAACATTTAACATTTATATTGTCAACATTTGTTACAACAGAAAAAAATACTTGGGATGTATGATTTTATTTTTATAATAAACCAATCAAATTGTAAAACTTCGCTATTGTTCATTTTCTGTGATTGCGCAGTGTTTGTTTATTATTAAAAAATTATGTGAACTTGTATAGAGTTCAATTGATACTGAATTAAAATGTCATAGACGTTGTTAAGCATTATTTGTATACTACCCTCAATCACCATAAACTTCTGTTGTGTTACCACTATCTGGCGAAACTTCAACCAATCTAAGGGTCTGCCCGCGAAATTCAAATTTAATTTGGATTTTCGCAATTTGTAAACTAATACGACAAAGTAGGCATAAGGCATTCAAATTGCGCCCCTAGGAATATCATCTTCACAGGTTTATATAAAAATCTTTACTTGAAAGTGCCCAGTTTAAGAAATTAGTCAAAATAATGACTAATTTGTGAGTAACTCACGTCAAACTTATCTTCGTCGTCGTCGTCGTCTTCCACCTTAATAATATCGGGGCGCAAAGAACTCTGGATCAAGTCACCTTTCACAAAAAAAACAGTTCATCCGTTGGGGAGTTACGATGCTACAGTCCAAACTTATCAACACCCTCTGTTCCTCAAGTGGTCAGATTGCTGGGGCCTGGGATACACTAATCAGTATCCTAATTCCTTATTAATAT
This sequence comes from Erebia aethiops, assembly GCA_923060345.2. NCBI lineage: Eukaryota > Metazoa > Arthropoda > Insecta > Lepidoptera > Nymphalidae > Erebia > Erebia aethiops. Next base: position 23,940,339 of record OV281084.1, on the reverse strand, counting down.
ACCAACATCAGCTAAGAACAGGTTCTCAAGTTATACATTGACCGTTATTTGAGAATGTGTCCAGTGTCAGTTAAACCATAAACGATAGCTACCTACTTAGTGGAAGCGATGATCTGAAACGAAAGCTTTAGTTAATTCAATAAAACCTTTATCTCCACAGATCTTACTGATATTTTGATGCTTTTGTAAATTAAAGTTGAAGTTGCTTGGCGTGTTCTGAAACGAAGAGTTCCTGATTATTCGTCTGTGGTTTGCACGGCTTTTTGACGTTGACTAGGCTTTAGAATCCAGAGCTGTATCGGAAAAAGCGAGTTTTAAAAATAAAATTGACGTTGACAATGACATGTGTCAAAAAATTCAACAACAAAAAACCAAACAAAATACATTGGACTTGACGTACTCAGAATATTTTTAAAAATCCTTTGCGAGTGCAAACCTCAGTGCTTTGAGTTTTAAATGTATTTAACTGAACCGTGAATTCATTATGCATCCGAAATTAAAAAGATTTAGTGAACAAGTGTTACATAAATGGCCGAAAGCAGGCTATGTTTATTCTTCGGTGTTCTGTCACTCGCTCCCTCCTCATGTAGGCACTGGCTGATGTCTCGCATTTTAGTACTGGCGTCGATGCTAGAACGACGCTGCTCGCGCCGCATCAGCAAAACAATGATAACGAACTCGTATCACTATCAGATAATCAAAAGACGATAATAATAATATGAGTTCGCTCCGGAATTCTTGAACTTTTAATAAATAATGCGTACAAAACGCAATAGACCGATGTTGTGAGTGATTACTATGATATATTTTTAAAAATGAGACATGCATCCGACCGAAATGCAAAAAAGTGTATCAGTGCAAGTAGATAGTGATTTTGCCCTTTTACTGCCCAGTGGTGCATATGAAATTAAAAAGATGGAGCCAAGATCCAAGCTTCGTAAAGTGATATTGTTTTGTTTACTACTTTCACTGTTTGGAATGGTGGCATTTGGGTATTTCTGCCCCGATCAGGTAATATTATCATTCCATTTCTCTATAGCTAGCTGTCTATGTAATTACTTTTTTTTTAGTACCTATGTGATATTTTTCAGTTGGTATGTTGGTAAAATATTGTGTTTTTTAATAACACAATATTAATACAGTAGTATTTAAAGTATTAAATTACTTTATACTACTACTTATTGTTAATTAATATTATTCAGATATCTGTCCCTTAAGGGACATAAATAACATCCCCAGAATCCTCATCTTTTAAATTATTTTAACTCCTTCAAGGATGACTTTCTAAAAAGTTCTTGTTTCCAGATGCAATAATTTAAGTTATGCAAATAGTCTGTCAGTATCACGCACAACGGGCAACCTTGCTTAAGTGCGGAAAAGCCCAGGGATAGAAGAAGAAGAAAGTCTGTCAGTAGTTATTATTAGATTTTTATTTACTTAATTAGGTAGTAGATTGTATTAATATATAAATATTGTATGTATGGTAATTTAAACTGTCAAAATGGACTAATTTATTTTTAACTAGCAGATTCCCGCTACTGTCCGCATGAAATAAGTTTTTCAATTCGTAATTCGGGAACTCCCTATTTATTGGGTTAATATATATAGCCTATATGGCACTCACAAATAATGTGGCTTTCTATTAGTACCAGAATTTTAAAAATTGGTTTAGTAGATCCAGAGATTACCCCCTGCAACCTCACAAACTTTACCTCTTTATAATATTAGTATAGATTACATAAGTAGCTGGGCCTATGTGCAAGAGTTACTAACTTCAAGTATAAAATATAAGAATTACATTAATAGCCTGGGATATACATAATATAGCTAGTTCTTAAATAAGTACCTAAGTAAGTACTTTGAAATATGATAGCAAATGTACCTGGTCAAATATCAGAAACATGTATATGTATATATATATATATATATATATATATATATATATATAAATGCATTACTAGATTTATCATCATCATCTTTAATTTCATTTATATATCTAGCACAGTGTCTGTCCTTTTGCTACGCTTTAGCAACTATCCATTCAATAGATTTCGACAAAACTCAGCTTATAGATTGGGAGCGGAGAGTTCTGAACAATTATTTAAGAAAAATTTAAAAAGAAACAGTACAGACATTGCAAGTTTTCATAAGCTATATCAATGCACAGTGCCTAAGTAAGTACTTAGTTACTCATTTCTTGAATAAGATACAAAATAATTATACTAACGTAATTAAGTAATTAACTAGTTAAGTGAGTAAGTCCAGTAAAATTTTGCTCCTTGTGAATTTGAAATAGCTAAGTACTAACTTAACTGCCTTTATAGCTCAGTTACAGACTTAGTAAAAAATAATCAAACACCCTTTTTTATACTTTTTTCTGTCTACCCAGGCCAAAACAGTTGAACTTATGTTTAATGAGACTCACAAGTCCGTATAAAACTGTGCAAGGGGTTTCTTTGGCTGCAAATTTCTTTAGGCTTTTTTTTTAATTCTGGAAAAGTGATGGTCCTATTGGATAAAAAAAAACTTGAAATACACACAGGGTATGATGTGGGTAAAATAATCTTACGCAAGTATTATCAAAAATGTGAACATATGAATTTTTGTGTTTTTCACCACATAATATCTGAAGTCTGAACCGATTAGCAAACATTTTAAATGGAGATAGCTGAATTAATTAAGTAACACATTTTATCCTGAAAAAGTACCTACATAATATCTTAATCCACGTGGATAAGTTGCAGGCATCATCGATTTAGAAATACATTAATAAAATTAAAAATTTAAGTACTTACCTACCTACCTAAAAGAAAAATGTACTTATTGATTTGTTATTCAATCACGCTGAAACAGAGCAACAGATCAATCTAATTTTTGCATGGATGATGGGACTGATTCTGTACTGCACAATCTCTAAACTAAAATGACAGCATTAAAAATATTGCTAACCCTTTCATTAAACTCCCTGTAGAAAGTGACAAGATTTAAAGCTGTCATTTTAGTTCAGTTTAGAGATTGTGTTATACAGAATTGGCCACAAATACCTAGTTACAGAATAAAGATCCAAAGAGTGCCATTTGGGCTTATTTTCACGAAAGAAGTAAATTGAAGAGTGCCTAGGGAATTGTTCAAAACCCAAATTCCACACAGAAGAAGGTGCAGGCATACCTATAAATTATAATTATTGTAATGGCTAAATAGTTTTAAAGTAAGTCTATAAAACACACACACATTTTATGAAGAAATGTGTGTTTAAACCAAATTGAAAAAAAGCTCTGGCAGGCAGAATTGAATGGGTGGGTTTATTTAACAGTGCGACATCGTCGTGGCGCCGACTCCACTAATTAAAGAGGGTGGCAGCCATGCAAGTCTCTTTCATTTGTTTTTGCGAAAATGCCTACCAACGGGCTGCAAAAAGGGCCGCTTGCGAGTTGTGAGCTTGTGACCCTTTAAGCAGCTTAGGCTGTGCTTTTAATAAAATACCGTGTACATTTGCGGTAGCGGGCTTTGACCGGTAATTTTTTTAATGAGATTCATTATGTATATTATACACACATATTGGCTTTCATTTAATACCTCCTTCTATAGTTATACTTAACTATTATTTCTAATTACTTAGTCTGACTTTTGCTAAGCTCACAGGCACAGGCGACACTCCGACTTTAATAATTTATAAAATACGTAATTGTACAAAATGTACACCTAAGTTTAAGTATGTAGTTAATAACTCTAATTCAATAAATCCATTCTTATCACAACAACATTCAACACGGTCAGTATTTTGAAGTACATAAGTAAAAGACACACATTGGAAAGTCGAGTGTTTGTAGTTTGTGTTTTTCTGGTCTTAGTTCTTTGGCTATGGCCGATTTTACAACTCCAAGGGACCATAGACCCCCGTACTTCCACGCGTTCGCTAGAAAAAGGGCGTTGACAGACGTTTCCAAGCGGGCGTTTCCTAGCGGACGGATAGACGGACAACGGGACAACGAAGTGATCCTTTAAGGGTTCCTTAATTCCTCTTGAGGAACGGAACCCTAAAAATGAGCGTCAAACGAAATGAGCGCAAATTTTCAATTAGGATATTATGCTGTTACTGACTACACTAATATATATAAATACTCCATGTCTTTATATCCCTGAAAATATAATTTATGCTTCTAAATTAATAATTTTAATATTAGGTATTTAGTCCATAGAGTTTCAATGAGATCTAGCTTTTAGTGGGTATTTTAACATAATGGCGTAAAGGTGCCTGAAGATTAATTCAATTGAGTCATAAAGCAAAACGAACTTTTAAGCAACAGCAATACAGTAACTGAATGTGTTTAAAACATAAACACTTTGAAAACATTCTCAAAGTCAATGCGTATTCAATATGGATCGCGAGTGCATCTCGACGAAGACGGTTTTCAAATTTCGCGACCGTTTCGATAATATACCTATTCAATTTCAAAGGGAGATTTTCCTATGCTGACGGTTTTAGTACAATATTATTAGACGCAATGTCGCCTGCTTATCGGTTTTTATCAGATATACCATGGAGAGTGTGCTCAGGATCTTCACAACCTTGTTCTTCCTTCCACGTTCTACCACAGAACAGCGAGAAACCGTCTGCGTTGGCATCCTTATGTGGTTGATGTCCAATCTGCCCGCACGAAACGTTTTTGCTCGACGTTTCTAATCCGAACCGCTAGGGTGTGGAACACCCTCCCAGCGCACGTGTTTCCTGCCACGTGTAACTCAGGTACCTTCAAGGCAAGAATGAATAGGCATCTTCTAGGCAAGCGCGTTCCAACCTAGACCCCATCATTGCTTTGCACTAAGCATGATTGTCGTCAAGCGCAAGCCTATCTCACAATAAAAATAAAAATAAAATATTCGCCAGTCTATACTATCTATACTAATATTATAAATGCGAAAGTTTGGATGGATGGATGGATGTTACTCAATCACGCCAGAACGGCTTAACGGATCTGGATGAAATTTGGCATAGAGATAGATTATATTTAGAATATCACATAGCCTAATTTTTATCCCGGCAAATCAAAGAGTTCCCGCGGGAATCAAAAAGCCTCAATCCACGCGGACGATATCGCGGGCTAGTATTTAATAATTTTAAAAATGTGAAATTTACAAAAAATCTATTCCCGGCTGGGTCAGTTATTATTTCTGAATTGGCTCAGGTCTGATATGGTGGACGTACTTTTTTTTAAGTAATTGGCTTTCAAATAAATAATTAAGTGCGAAAAAGATCCCTATAAAAAAATTGTGGCATCATTTTCAAAGCTTTGTTGCCCCCTTGGGATGGGAATAGCATCATCCGTATATGGACACTCGCCGTGCCAGTTCCATATTGGATTGTTTCGAACACGGCGCTGTCCATTAGCGACGGACATCGCGTTCGCGCCTCTGTAACGCACAGTGTTAAAACAAGATCGAAACTATAACCGTCTTTATTGACAACTCAAAAGCTTCATTTACTTACTACGAAACGACGCAGCGACTAAGACCAAAACCACGCTGGATTTGGTTTTTGAAAAATCTCGTGAGAACTCTTTTATTTTCTGGTATAAAAAGTAGCCTATTTGTTATTCCATGCTATAATCTATCTCTGAGCCAAATTTCAACCAGATCCGTCCAAACTTTCGCATTTATAATATTATAGTATAGACGAAATGACGCCAGCAACAAGTCCGCGTGATTTGGTTTTTGAAAAATCTCATGAGAACTCTTTTATTTTCCGGGATAAAAATTTACCTATGTCAAGCTCCAGGTCTTTATATCCCTGAATAGAAAATAATATCGTCCGAACGTGGCCCCGTGTTGGCTTGATTGAAGGATAACAAATAAGAAATTTGTATTATCTTTTGATTTTATAAAATGGGTAGTGAATAATAGTGATGGCATAGTTAATACAACAACGCGTGGCGTGCGGATACCCAGCCATGGTTCCATAGTCTGTTTCCAGTATGCATAGTTAGGTGGGTATACCAATTTTATAAAGCTACACTCCACTCCGTCTGCTTGCGCTGACCCTTACTTATCTAAAGTAACATCTGCCATTACAATAAGATTATCGTTTGAAACTAAACTCGGTCCCACAAGACTTGGTTAGGTTTGTTTGTCATATCCGTTAAATTGGATTTATTATGATGGCAAGACAACTCATTGAACAAAATTCAATGAGTAGTCTGGCAACTTTGAGGGAACCGAAATCCAAAAATTATACCTACCCTCCCTATTTAAATAGTCGGGCTATTAAACTGTATGTATTCACAATTTCACACACTATTTACCATGGAAATCGGTCACCGTCCTGAAACAGTTTGTAATCCTAGAGGATTTAATTTTGTCCCGTAATTTTCTCACTATGCGCAGTTAATGACCAATTCCTAATCCAAAACGCACGGTTTCTCATTCGATTCCAAGATTGTATCTTGTTGTCCGTCGCTCACTAAATTCTGTAGGTCAAAGTAATAATAAATACTTAAGTAAGTATAATACATATATAACATTTTTCCCATTTTTTTTTATCTACTACAAGTTAGCCCTTGACTGCGATCTCACCTGATGGTAAGTGATGATGCAGACTAAGATGGTAAGATGGTAGCGGGCTAACCTGTTATAGGGGCATGGCAGTTATATTAAACCCATACCCCTTTGGTTTCTACACGGCATCGTACCGGAACGCTAAATCGCTTGGCGGCACGTCTTTGCCGGTAGGGTGGTAACTAGCCACGGCCGAAGCCTCCCACCAGAACAGACCAGGGAAAATTCAGAAATTATAAATTCCCAAATTGACCCTGCCGGGGATCGAACCCAGGACCTCCGCACGTTAAGGCAACAGCGCTACACACTGCGCCACGGAGGTCGTCATTTATGGATTTTTTAAATTAAATATTATGGGCCGAAGCTAATCTGCAGAGTGGACTGGAGCCAAGGCAAGAAGTTTTTATAGAGTTTACGCTCAGCTCTTTTGCTTGCCAATATGGTTGAAATTGGTAAAAGCAAACACGGAAGACTCAAAATACGCACCTGGCCACTATACCTGCAGCCTAAGTAAATAGGGGTCGGTTTGAGTTGATATCGAAACTCGAAACCACTTTAGGTACCTAGTTGTGATAGACGAATAAAGTTTATTTTATCTATCATTCATATGTATATACTTACTAGCTGATGCCCGCGACTTTGTCCGCGTGGTTTGAGTTTTTTGATTCCCGCGGGAACCCCTTAATGTTCCGGGATAAAAAGGTCCCAGGTCTCCAGGTCCTCAACTATACCCATGCCGAAAATCACGTTGATCCGTTGCTCCGTTGCGGCGTGATTGAAGGACAAACCAACAAACACACCTTCGCATTTATAATATTAGTATGATGTATTACCTCACTTAGCAGGCCCTGTATCTTAAGGTAGGAGTAATTAATCAAAACGCTCGATATTTCACCGAGTTCCTCTGGAGCGAACCAGTCCCTTGACCCGAGTTAGCGACTCGAATTACCACTTCCAAGTTCCAGTTTTGGTCACACGCTTGATATTCCGTCGATACAAAGAATTAAATAGCAATTGCACGTTGTGTAAGTTAAAGGCTGGAACGCACAAAATGCGCGACGGAATCGCATCGTGATAACTACGTGTGCAAAGTATAAAGCAGCTCTCAGAAAAAATATAACCGAGTATATTTAAATTTCTTGAAGCTGGGCCCAAAAAATAACTTCAGCTTATATGCTTAAATATATTAAGTCTCTGGCGAAATGATTGGCGGACATAAGGGGGCGCGAAGAGATCATGAAGAGAGCATGGAAGCGATGCATAACTTTACCCACACACAAATGGGTAATAAGCAGATTCCTTTTTCTGTGACTTTACCCCACTAACTATGTCGCCTTTGCGTTACGAGCTACGACCCCTGTGCCATCAATCGTCATAGTCAGACGCAGCTAGAGTTGAAATCAGTAAGGTCGACCCTGGACCCTTCAAGTCTTTACTTTGATTATTTATTACAAATCGTTTGTGTTCAATGTAATACACAGAGTGGGTGTGCCGTGTGATGTCTTGCTGTGCAGTAGTTATCGTCACGCGATGTGTTTGCTACAGGCTTCAGTTAAAGGTCCTCTTTTGGTACGAGTGGTTCGTGTACTTGCTTCGTCCGTGAGCTCGTATTCCGGATTGCGTAGCGCTTTATAATTGGCAGGATACCACCTGGTCTGTAGTCCACCTACGGAACATTGCTCCAGCCAACACCTCTCTAATTTAAAGGCCAAAGATTAAACTGCTGTGTTATTAATATCTCGGCAATTTAGAGCCCATCAACTCACTATTCTTGGGTGGTAAGGCTTAAAATGTCGTTGATTAGATAAAAATAAACTCCATCAGGAGCTGACCTTTTCGCTTGAATAGCTTTGTCGTTCGTTTAATCTCTTTTGGTAATAAATGTTGCTTGATATTGTCTTATAGTACGGGACTAATAAACATTGACCCTAAAATAAAAAATGTAAAGCTGATTTTTGGCACAAGTGTTCCTTGGGGTCTGAGAAGTACCTCTTAAAAATTCCCCCCCTCTAGGCCGCGGGCTTAACCCCCCACCCCCCCAAACGTCTCCCCAACCGCAGTTTTTTGTAATTTTCTCAAAAAATATTAGTGCTAGAAAAAAACTTTCTATGGTGAAAATTATCTTCATTAAATTATCTACAAAATAATACTTTAGTTCATTTCCATAAGACTAATAGTTTCGGAGATATGTGAACCCTTTGTGCATGAAAAGAAAATATTTTGCATGTATGGCTTTTTCTAATGTAGTTTCTTGTAATTTCCATAAAAACTGATAGAGCTACAAAAATATTGTCTGAAGCAAAATGAAAGGCTATTAAATTAACTATAAAATGATATTTAGTTTATTTTGATAAGAGTAATAGTTTTGGAGATATGCCTACCTATTGTGTAAGATAAAGAAAATGATATGCAAATATCGTGTACGTTGTTTTTAATTTTCGAAAAAAAAATAACAGAGTTAGGAAAACTGATTGAAACAGTAAGAAACATAGTAAAATTACCTACAAAATAGTATTTAGTTAATTTTGATAGCACTAATAATTTCGAAAATATACCTGTCATAGTTAACATAAAAGCAATATTTTTAAAAATTTTATATGTTTTCTGTAATTTCTAGAAAACTTTTAGAGCTAGGCAAAAAACTCACAGAAGTAAAAATAAACACCATTTAACCACTTATTAAAAAAAAATTAGTTCATAAAGATAGGACTAATAATTTCAAATATATATCCATGTATAATGTACGAAAAAAAATAAAAAAATTGCTAGAATCCTATGTTATTTGCAATTTCCACAAAAACTATTAGAGCTGGAAAAAATCCTCGGAAGAGTAATTAATTTCACTAAATTACCCACAAAAAAGTCTTATGGTGAATTTAGATAGGACCAATAGTTCGAGAAATATGGCAACCTATATTCCAAGTTTTTTTTTTTTTTCGACAACCGTTGGTATATTTTTGAATTTTCACAGAAACTACTAGAACTAGGAAAAAAACATAAGAAGCAAAAATGAACTTCATTAAATTATCTTCAAAATATTTTTTAGTTTATTTTGATAGAACTAATAGTTTCGGAAATATGGCTGCCTAACTGGAATAAAAGACTAAACTTTTGTAAAATCCGTAAATGTTTATTGTAATTTCAAGAAAAAGTATTAGAGTTAGGAAAAAAGCTGTCAGGACTTAGTACAAAGATTATTAATTTACCTATAAAATAGTGTTTAGTTTATTTTGATAGGACAAATAGTTTTCGAAATATACCTTGCTGTTGTGTAAGAACCGGTGGTACCTAGTCATGTAGACTTAGCATAGTACTATGGAATAAATAGAAATTAACCTCTAAATATTAACGTATTTTTGATTTTAGGCGCAAATGATGTCCTCTTTTCTCCCCACTCCCACAACCCCCCTCCCACCTTCCACCTCCCCCCTACCACGACCCCCCTCCCCCTCTCAAATATCTAGCCCATTGTGCTTTTTTGTAATCGTATTACAATTCAAGTATCAAATCAAATGTTTTTAGTCAAGTAAACTTTTACAAGTGCTTTTGAATCGTCCAGTGAATCTACCATTGGTTCGGAATGCCGTTAACAGTTAAAAGTTAATCTGATAAAATTATCTGCAAGATAGCTGTTGGATGTTGGTGGTTCATTTACATTGTTTTTAGATAAATGCATATTGCATACCTACATCAATCATCAAAAAAATCATTATTTATCTGGGCCTTTCTCTACTAACTGGAAACTTGTCTATTGACAGTTGTCCCAACCCAAATTTTCTAGAAAATTAAAATATAATATGTGGAGTCGATAGATAGTTACAATATAAATACATATAAACAAGAAACCATTGTAATTTTCCCTTATTTTCGGAATTATAGGCAATTTTGTAAAAAAATGCGGCAGAGGACTGTTTTGCCACCCAGAGGACTGTTTTTTCCACCCAGAGAACAGTTTAATGCCAATGCTTATATGAAAAAAAAAACACAATATTAATTATTAAATGTAATCAAATAAATTCTCTTCTTTATTGAATACTGTATCACATACAGAATTTAAATACTTACTTATATATTTATCAGGAACAAATTGCGAGTTTAGCTCTCTAAATAACAGCTTAAAATAATTATAATCAAAATTAAGCTTAGGTACTAAGAATCAGCCTTGTTTACTTATCCATGCAGACTTATTTCTCAAAAACAGGTACAGGTATATTAAAATAATAAAATATTCTTTTCCCTTTTAGGGCAATATCTGGGTTTGGCAACTTCTTTAATACTTGGTCAAAGGACACATCAGAAACATCATTTTCATCGACTCTGAATGTGTGTCCTTTGTCATCACAAATTTTTAAGAAGGTCACTGTTAGTTCGCCTTCTTCCGTGTCTATCTTATTGATTACTGCAGCATAACAATATTCAGTGTTTCTTACTAGAAATTTAACCAAGACGTAATCACCGATGGTGTAATTCTGTTGGTTGATTGAACTAGGTCCAGCCAGTGCAGCGTCGTCGGTCTCCAGGTTTTTAAATTAGCGTAGTTTTCTTTTAGCTGTGCATTCAACACTTCACCGAATAGCGCCTTTTTGACTACTTCTCTGCGAGTTTCTGGCGAATCACACATTTTGGTAAATTTAGTGTTAGGTGTATCTACATTTTCCTTTGTCTTAGCTTTTTCCAAACGTTCTAATCTCTTCCTATACTTCTCGGATTTTTTTTTGTAATACTCGATCTTTTTATCTTTATCCTTTATAATTTTGACACGGTTCTTTCTAGCATTACGCTTTCTCGGATTACTTGCATCACTTCTTGGAGTGGTCATAGGTAGTATTGATGGAGAGGTTGAACTTTGAGGAGAAGGTGAACCTTCGGATTCGGGCGTATTTTGTCGTACAAAATTGTTTGTAATTTCTTTCAAAGCTTTTTTTTTTGCGCGATAGGTAGCACAGTGCTTTCTCCATTCTTTAGTCACAGCTTTGTGTTCACGTCGACTCATATCTTTAACTAGCTTTCTTGTACCTTTTTCCTTTTTTCTTTGGTAGTTTCGTCGTTCTTTTTCCTTCAATTGCTCTCTTTTAACAGGGTCATTTTTTAGCTGTTGATATCTTAATCTTTCTGTAATTCGTTTCTGCTCTTTTATTTCTTCTTTGGTTTTAGGTTTCTTCTTTGGTGGCATTGCGGCAATACTAAAACAATAAAACATACTTTCAATATTTAAAAAAAATACCGTAAGGGTTTAAAAACAATTAGTTACTAGGTACGTATTATTTTATATTCCAAAATCCATAATAATAGAAAACACAAGTCCTGAATTAGCGTGACAGGCCAATGTAAGAAAAAAAGAGGTTATCGACAAGCAGTAGGTTAGTGCAGATTATAAAGAATATTAATAAAATACACGGACGTCAAAAAAAAACAGTCCTCTGTCACATAGAACAGTCCTCTGTGTTATAAATTTCCAGAGGACTGTTGCACAGAGGACTGTTATTTTTACGTAAAAAAGTCATACCACGTATCAGTTTAAATATAACTTCATAACACAGAAACAGTTATAAATTATCACACTGAGCAATTTTTTTGTTAAATAAATATAATTATAACACACAAAACACCGTAAAATAGACTTACCAGAGGAATGTTCACTCAACACTACAGAGACGTGGCTCCCACACAGACGCGGAGTTGTCACTGCGCAAAATGGCGGCGACTTGTTTAGCATGGCGACCGAGCAAACTTCACACTGTTAACGTTCGGTTTCAAGGGCAATGTAACCACAACAGTGTTTAATATTTTTGTGGCGCGATATTCAAATAGTGACAGAGGAATGTTCAAAAACTGTATGGACAAAATTCAAACACTAGTTTTTAGTACTAAAAAAATCTCTAAAATTATAATTGTTTTTTGTTCACATGCATTCAATATTCTTGATGTTTATAGAGTTATAAGATTTTACATTTTTAAATACAACTAATAAAAACCGAACCGAATCATACTCGATCCGGAATTAGGACATAACAGAGGACTGTTTTTAGTGGCTTTTAGACCGAATTTATGAAACAATTATGATTCTAAATATTGATTAAGCTTGGCTCCTTAAATAACAGGTTATATATTATGTGTTTTAATAAATAAAACTATGCATTAATATAGCCAAAGTAAAAAAAAACGCTTGGACCATGATTTTCCTGTTAGTAGAGAAAGGCCCATCTATGTAATGTACTTGTAAGTGTATGATAACAATATATATTTTATAATATGTATTATATTTAGTTATTGTAGTATCTATATGTGTAATTTATATGTAAACTATAGTATGTATGTTTATGTAAGTATATTTTATTTTATACTTTTGTTATTTTTATTTTTCTTTTATGTGCATCGACCACATGAGTTCCTAGACCCAGTGTCATCAGCTTTGTACGCTCGGGTTGCCTTTAAAAGATCACTTTAGTGATAAGGCCGCCTTTGCGCTTTACCACAGTTTCCTGTCTTTTGTATTGTATGCATAATTTTGTACCGATGTGTTAAGATGCAATAAAGACTTATACTACTACTACTACTACTACATATAGTTGAAAGGACTTCGAGACGTAGGTATTTATTATTATTATATTAGTAGGTATTATTAAAGCACATCATCATGGTCGTCATCATCACCTTCTTCCCCATCAATGGTAACATTTGCACACGAACCATGTCATTCCACCCGCATTTCCTTTGCAATCCTATTCGTTATTCTTCGGCCGACGCGACGCCTTGTCTTTGTTAGAACTTTGAACGAATATAAATAATAATATTTAATATATTATTTACTGAGTGTGGTGTTGTTTTGTAGATAAAGATATCATGATTATTACCTACTATTAATTTATTGTAATATAGCATCGATCATTAGCAAATAGAATGTGTAGGTACAAAGTCAAAATTATTGCAAAAAAAAATTCTGTCATGCACGTTTTCGATCGTCATATTTCCGAAAGTATTCGGTCGATTGAAATGAAATAAAAAGCATTTTGTAGAAGATTTTATGAACTTTCATTTTGTTCTTGTCGTTTTTTTCCTAGCACTTATACATTTTGTGCAAATCACAAGAAACTTACACGATTTAAAAAAAAAAACAAATGCGTCAAATAAGCCGGCATATTTGCAAAACTATTTATCCGATCATAATGATTTAAGTGCCATATGGTAGATTATTTAATGTTAATTATTTTCGCCATAGATGGTTTTTTTGTAGCACTAATATTTTTAGAGAAAATTACAAAAAACTGCGGTTGGGGAGACATTTGGGGGGGTGGGGGGTTAAGCCCGCGGCCTAGGGGGGGGGGAATTTTTAAGAAGTACTTCTCAGACCCCAAGGAACGCTTGTGCCAAAAATCAGCTTTACATTTTTTATTTTAGGGTTCCCATACATAGCTTGCACAAGTAGCCTGGGCTATTATTGGAGCTTCACGGATTTATCGTTAATGATGAGTCATGAATTTAAGTTTTTATACTTTATATACTTTATATTATTTATTTGACTTGTGAAACTTACAAAGTACGTTTTTACTTTGTAAGTTTCTTCATTCGATTCAGCAATGGACATTTTCTGGTGCCTAATTTGACCAAAATTTGAAAAATTATTCAAGTTATTTTTAAGTACTTACATAAGTAACTAAGACGAGTTGTAATAGCATGTCATGAATTCATTAAAATCAACGAGTAAAATAAGAAACTATACTTTCGTTTTGGTCTAATTGATCATGGTAGAGATTAATTTTATTCCATAGCTAAGCGTTATTTTTTTTATTCAATAAACTTTGAACCTTTCCGTGAGGTGTTAAAACTAATCGAGTGTTATTCACAAGCACAGGCTACAAGCCAGTGTTCAATAAAGGTCCCCAGAATGGGAATCACTCACGCAACCATTACATTTATTTTGTACACTGATGTTGTTAATCTTGTTACGTTGGGTTACATTGGATTAAGTATCTACTTGGATTTTATCTTATTAAACATCAAGGTTTATTTCGTTATATTTTGAGCTATCTTATAATATAAGTACTAGTTAAATATTTCATATATGTAGTTGAGTGGTTTGACGACCTCCGTGGCGCAGTGTGTAGCGCTGTTGCCTTAAGGTCCCGGGTTCGATCCTCGGCAGGGTCAATTTGGGAATTTATAATTTCTGAATTTTCCCTGGTCTGGCCTGGTGGGAGGCTTCGGCCGTGGCTAGTTACCACCCTACCGGTAAAGACGTGCCGCCAAGCGATTTAGCGTTCCGGTACGATGCCGTGTAGAAACCGAAGGGGTATGGGTTTAATATAACTGCCATGCCCCTAACAGGTTAGCCCGCTACCATCTTAGACTGCATCATCAATTAGCATCAGGTGAGATCGCAGTCAAAGGTTAGCTTGTAGTAGATTTAAAAAAAAGTACTATCTTATGTAAGTAACTAAGTACTTACTCGCTTATGTTAGCATATCATTCTTATACTAACATTTTTAAAGCGTCCGCGTTTATGTGCAGTCTTCAAAATGTAACGAGAAAACTTCTGACTCCTGACTCACTGACTAATTGACACTTACTCATGGATTGACTCATGAATGTTCAGCCCAAACCATGGGATCTAGTAAGGTAAAGTTTTGCAGAGGGTATAATGTAGAAAAGGAACAGGCCGCGGGTGGTCGCTAGTTGAGAAATGATTTTTCCATCCAACGTAAAAAGTAGACACCCCCTCTGATTTTACTGCTCTATATTTACGTTTTGTTGTCATTCATAGTCATAGTCATAGTCATTTATTTATTAAATATAGGTACACTGTAGGTACACTTATTTTCGTCTAAAAATTACATAAGTAGGTACTTAAAAAGCATGATGGTGATAATGGGTAACGGTATCTTAAAACTAAAGCTACGAGGGTTCCAAACGCGCCCTGGTCTGAGAAGAGCCCACAACAAACTCAGCCGGTTTTTTTTTTTTTTTGTTGAACTGGGCATGCCCGTTTTTGTGATGTGCATTTTTGCATTGACACAAAAAGAACTGCAAACTGCATGTTTTCGTCAAGTAGACTTAAAAGTCATTCGACTTTTAATTTCATCTAAGTAAAACCTTAATTTTAGGCGCAATTTAATCCTTTGATATACAATACATTTGCTAGCTGTAAGTGTATTATATATATCAATTACCAGTGTTCAAGTAAAACTTTGCCCACATTTGGTTTGATGTAGTCATTATGTTTTCCATTGACCCACGCTTACCTATTTTGTCTCTTAATTTGGATTAAAATTAAGATGGATAGGTATACTCTAGTTTTTTGCAGTTTGTTTGTCAGCCTCCTGTGATATCCATTTCACAACCGCAGTTACATCTGTTCAGTGACTTTGTTGCTAACTGTAGGAGTTTGTCATAATGTTCGCATAAAACTTTTGCCACATTCGCTTTTATGTAGTCACCACAGACGTGAACATTCAGGGCGAGCAGTGGTTTTGTTGAATATACAATTTCATAATTTTCGCGTTGCTGGTTATTACACTCGAATGTAATTGGAGAAGTTTTCAGCTTGTATGCTTTGCTATTGTGTTTCGATTTACGAATTTCGTAGAATATGGTTAGTCAGCGGCCACGGCCGGCGCCGGGTTATATTTCTCCACATTATATTGGCATTGAGGCATCAATGCATCAATTGGTAATCTGATACAAAAGCCCGCATGATAGATGCGCTGATCAATCTTACTCAGGAAATGGTGTTTCTTTTAAACATGCCTACCTAGTACTTATGTACTTACATAATATTTTAACCATTTTGCATGTGAGTAATGTACTTATTTGAGTATTTCTCAATCCATTATTTATTTCAAAGGAAGGTTTAATAAAGGACTTATTTAAGCATTTTTAGTTTTTAATAAAGTAAACCAAGTAATTAGTTGGAAACTCAGTAAGTACATTATGTTAATGCTGGAAATGCTTTCAAAAACTGTTTATTGTATAGAAATTAAGTTAAAAGGCATAAGGATAAAATACAAGAATAATATCAAAAGCAAGTATGTTAAGGAAGGTATTTACACAATTTACGAGGAAGGAGTCTATTTCTAGTTCAGATGTCTTAGATAAAGCTCGTGTACGTCCGAAGATGGGACAGTAATAGGCTATTGTCGTGAATCGTGATAGGACCAAAATAAACGGCGTCGAGAAATCGTTCTCACCGCATGTCAGGCGTTTAGGTATGTGAAGTAGTTTGAAACTTATCGTAGAACTTTCGAAGTTTACTTAATGGTAATTGGTAAATTTTATTCTGATTAACTTTTTAAGAAATTGTTAATGTAGGAGTCAAATCAATGTTGCCACGGTTATTAAGCACTTACTTAATTTTAAAGATGAATCCTGGTAGTGTTGAACCAAGAAGTAAACACTTACATAACTTGTTAACTAATCTTAAACGGTTTTGTTTGGTTACGTGATCAGATCAGAAGATGCGAGAGGTAACATCATTTGGAGCTTAAAATCCAGCGTTTTTATATCATCGCGGTTTATACTCAGTCAAACAAAAATATTTAACTTCAAAGATACTAAAATTATCGGACCCTCGAGTGTCATATACAAGAAACGTGATTCTGCAAGAATTGTCTCCGGGGTGACATTTTCCAATTAACAATTGCTGGACAAAAACGAATCCAATTCACAAAGAGCGGCTAGCCTTGGCTGGAATTGCACCCTGTGGGCTTCGCCACGATTCGAACCTTTATTTCATTAGATAAGAACAATTGCAGAGTGGAGAAATGAATATATAACTATACCTGCTTATTTGGTAACTAACAGGAACAAGACGATGCGTTTTGAACTATCATATTTTGTGAGTTAAAATACGTTGTTACATCGTATGTCTCATAATTATTTAAACCTTTGGATAAACTTATTATATAAAACTTGTATTATTAATTATATAGATTAAAGTAATTAGAGTAGTCTTTGGTCATGTCTCTTGGCTTACATGGTATGAACTTATACCTTAGGGTCCACTTAAAAGCTCTTACCATGGCAAAAGTTTTTTTTATTTTCAGTCATTGTGGCGGAGATACTCTCCGGACATGGGTGGTCTATAGAATATAGACCACCCATGTCCGGAGAGTATGCAGAAGCATATATCTATCAGTTGCACACAAAACAATTGGTCTATAAACAATTTAGGATCATTAACTGATGATGAAGTTCCTATTCGATGGTACTTCTGTCGTGACAAAGTTGTTTTACATCGAAATAAAGCGAACCTTCATCAATTACAAGAAGGATAACACGATGACAGAATGATTGAGAAATATTAACCCAAATCCTGCTTGACAGTAACGGGATTGAACGTTGAAAGGTCTTAAGGAAACCATCCAATTAGCCGATGCTGAGTAGAATACAAATTCAAGAAGCACGGCGAACCTTGGCCGAAATAATACAGTGTAAGAGTTTGTGATTGCGACTGTAGATTAATGGATGTAGATTGTACGGCCTGGCACTTCATTAAAGCGAGCAAACAAGAGGGGGTGCGGATAGGCTCTTTATCTCGTCACCCTCTTAACCTTCCGCGCATCACTATTCACAACCTTTAACTTGAGCACTGCGTCACTTCTTGGCTTTTGGTTTGTAGTTCTAATAATGAAGTAGAAGTGTTGGTAACTACTATTTGAAAAGAATTCCACTGATGTATCAATAACTACAGGTAACAAAAAACTTACGCGCCGAATTGAGAACCTCCTCCTTTTTTGGAAGTCGGTTAAAAAGAAACAGGGTTTTATCAGGAGCAACATTAAAGAGATGATTAGGTACCTAATTATGGCTAATAGAAATAACATTATTGCTTGATTAAATTATGCAGTGCTGAAAACAATGCCTTTTCTTATAATAGACTTTGCTATATGTATATGTGTAGTTCTAGTAAGCACGATTCATGTTCTAAAAGAAACCGTTAATCTTGTAATCTATATTCTATATTAATTATACAATATTCAAAGTCCTGACTGACTGAATGACTGACTGACTGGCTTATATATCAACGCACAGCCTAAACCCCTGGTCCTAGAGACATGAAATTTGGAGGGTGTGTTCTTTGTGAAAAGTTAGTATCCACTAAGAAATCAGGTGAGATCGCAGTCAAGGGCAAGCTTGTAGTGGATAAAAAAAAGAAAAAAAATGATTTTTCGAAAATTCGACCCCCAAAAGGGTGAAATAGGGTATGAAAGTTTTTATGAAAGTCCTTCATTTTTCAAGATATTTTACGAGTTATATCAACGAAACTTGGTATTTTGGCTTTCGGTAAAAAAGAAAGAAGTACGTGTGATACAGTTTTTCAAAATTCCACCCCCAAAGGGGTAAAATAGGGGTTGAAAGTTTGTATGAAAGTCCGTCATTTTTCAAGCTGTAACCATGAAACTTGGTGTTTGTGATTTCGGTTTGAAATGAAAAAAATACGTGGTTCACAGTTTTTGAAAATTCTATTCCAAAGGACGTCAAATAGAGAGTTTGAGTCCTTCAATCACGGGGCAACAGAGCAACGGATCAACGTGATTTGCATGGGTATAGTTGAGGACCTGGAGAGTGACATGATAGGCTTCTTTTTATCCCGGAAAATTAAGAAGTGCCTGTGGGATTTAACAAATTATGCCACGCGAACGAAGTCGCGGGCATCCGCTAGTTTCGTATATATCGGGTCGTGCTGGAATCGGTTATCGTAAAATAGCGCCTCGTTGGTCTAGTGGTTAGCATGTTTGACTGCGGCCGACTAGGTCCCGGGTTCGAGTCCCGGGACCTAGTCGGCCGAATTGGAGCAGCGTAGTGAGTCTAAGCTCTAATTCCCTCTCTCCTATGAGAGTGGAGGCCTGTGCCCAGCAGTGGGACGTTAATGGGCTGTAGTGGGATATCGGGTCGTGTTGGAATCGTTTAACGTAAAAACACCCTCTTGAGTTTAACATAGGTACAATTATCAAATGCTGAACAAAAACATCCAATTTAAGGTGAGAGAACCTTTGCCCACACACCCGCACAGTGGTGATTGCGACTGTATTAATGGGTGAACGGCCAGCCCACTTCATTACGCCGAACAAACAAGAGGGGGATCGGATAGGCTCTTTCTCTCGGCACCCTCTTAACCTTTCCGCCCCTAATCCTTATCTGGAATTATTATTACGCTTTTAGAATGTTGTGTCATTTTAATGATTGGGGAATTTCGTAGTCTTGTATAGTACACCATCACTTGACCGTCTTTCGACCTAGCACAGCCCCCCGATTGTGTGAAGAAATCTTTATCGTAATAGTCAAATGGATAATTCGACCTGTTTAAGGAGTTCGTAGATGCCTGCACGTCATCAAGCATGGATGAACTTCTTAAACAGTTCGAGTAATACGTTTTAAGCTGTCAAATGATTACGATTTGCTTAGACGATCGGGCCTCTGTGTAAGGATTACCGATGAAATCGTTTAAGTTCGGCTACAAAGTAAAATAAACCATAACAGAATTGAATTAGAGCTCAATTCCGTGTATCTATTCTCATACATTTAGGTATGTATATAAACGTATAAGAATGGATACACGAAATTGAGGTCTAATTCTTTGCTGTTATGGTTTATTTTGCTTTGAAGCCGAGCTTTAACGATTTCATCGGCGATCCTTACATGATTGCACCTCTGTTGTCTATCCATGCACCTGCATATGTCCATTGTTGGAAGTCTTCAAATTGGTTTCTGAAAACACACCACCTGTCTTAGCCCCTGATAACAATCATGTTTGATGGCTTAGTAAATTATATGCTGTTGCATGGAATTTAAGCATCATAGCCTTAAAAATCCAAAATATGACCAATATGGTCACGTTTTAATGGCAAGTTAATAACTTTAAAGTTATTAACTTGCCATCAACACGAATATGAGCGTCTCTCGTAACATGCATGTAATATAATGCAGCAGAAAAATTTAGAACATTTTACTCGCACTCAAAAAACAAAAACAGAATGTCTAGGTAATCCTGTCGTAGAGTTTCCGCGTGAATGTAATGTACATACTTATAGATGTTGCGCTTTATAAAATTCAATTACCTAATCTACTTTTTGCAGAGGGTTAATACCTTTTATAAAAGCGTTTAATTTGCTTTCAGGAGAGGTTGCAAAAATAAGCAGAGTCCTATTCCTCTTGGGAGCTGAATGAAAATCGTTAAAAATAATTAAGTTTGTGAGAAAATCCGCTTTGCTGTATTTTTTTTAAAACTGTCCACCTGGTTGGGAATTATAAAATTCTGCTTTTTTTTATTCGTCTTTCTATCTCAAGCTTCTGCTCAGTCCCTGAAGATTTTGTAGGTATATTAAGTGTTCACTAGGTTTTAAGTTATTTTTAGAATACTTTTTAGGGATAGATATAAACATAATAATCTGGTCACTTGGTGGCCAACAATTCCTAATGCGTCACTTATTTAAAGGCTCATACAGTTTATTCCATATCCAAACTTTTAAAAACACATCATCAACATTATGCTAAGCTAAGAAAGTAGATTGCACACTAACCCAAATGAAAAAGAATAACTATAGAACATAGCTCAATTCCTTATATAAAACAGTTACTCTTACAATGTTAAGTAACTAACTCACAGCAGCAGATAAATATATAACACAGACCACAGTATATTTAGATTATCTTTATTGCGCTTTAACGCGTCCGAATAAAAGGTGCAAAACATTAAACAGGTTCTGTTAGCTTCGCGACTCCACGCATTAAAACTTACATTATGGTTTTATGTGCAGCCACACTCCACTAACTTCGTAAAATACTACCGACGGTAACTAATGGCTTAGAAGGGACGGTGTAGTCTGGTAGCGACAGGGTAAAACATGAGGTAACTTATATCAAAATATTGTCTCGGTTAAACAACGTTGACCCATGCCAGTAACAACCTTTTTTGAACCTTTTCCGTACTTTATGTGCTTGGGAGAGAAGGGTAAGCATTCGGTAATATATTTTAACACAAAACCCTAGATGTAAATTATGTTAATCTGTTGTACTGGTCCATCCATCAATTGTCGCGTGGATTGATTGATGGCATTTTCTCTCCATATTACTCTTTTAATGCCTCATATGTTCGAATCTCATTATATTGTGTAATTATGCTCCTTTCGCATGCAAAATAGTAATGTTTTCAGGTATCAGATGGGTCTGCCTCGCTTTTGTATCACATCAAAGATGTATGACATTATACTGATTTTGTAGCTGTGGCTAATGTGTAAAAATACGCACATCCCTGGTGACTGGTGAGGCTTCAGAGCCCTGAAAATGATCGAATTTAAGTTGGACTGCGGGTATATGTATAAACTGCTGCTGCAAAGATTTAGCTAGTATGGAAGCTATGTAATAGTGGTACACATATATTTTTTTAAATAAACTTATGTAGGTTACCGATGCACTTTATTACTCAATTACATGTTATGCCTCCTTGTTTCAGGTGTGCGCCCTATCTCCAAGAGATCGGGTATCAGAATCGCTCGCACTGACGTACGCAGAAGCCCCCGGAAGACCGCTACCAGATGTGATGGCTCAACCTGGCCTGTCATACGACGATGTCTTGCACGACGACTTTAGGTTCGATCTGAACGCTCACGACGTCATGGTTTTCCTTCATATACAGAAGACTGGGGGCACTTCTTTTGGGAGACATCTTGTTATGGATCTGGACTTGAAGGTACGTTAGAGATAAACTAATTTATCTTGTTTTATTCGCGTTGCGCTCTTTTTAACGACACGAAAAGTTTTTTCTCCATTAACTCCTGCCAAAATATGACCTACACATAGATCTACTGTTGACGATAACTATACCAGAATGTAACATTTTTCTTAAGATTTTTGAGAATTATACCTATTGCTTTTAAAATTTTAACATGTCCAAGTGCTAGCATAATTTTATCAATTTACCCATATTATCAGGCTGTACAATTTTACCGATTTTTTCTACTGCAGATTGTCTGTCTGCAGAGTCCCTCTTCTATCTGCCTTATTATGATTCGAAAATACACACATATCTATATTTGAATGTGAGCTAGCATATTAATCAGCTAGGTACATAAGTTAGCAACTGTTTAACTATGCAATCAGTAACTAGGTACGCCCCCGTAACCTGTGCCGTTTATATTAATCAGCCTGTCGTTCTGTTGATTGGGTGACGCCTTGAAGTCGCCTGCCTTATTATATCTAAGATCTGATCGTAATTTTATAAAGGCTATTAGTATTGTTGCCATGGTGAGGAGAGCCCGGAGACTAACCTTTACTCATGGCTCGTGGTTCCATAAAAGAGGTCACAACATCTCTTATATAGCTCCAAAACTTATGTTTAATCGTTAAGTAGACCTATCCATTTACAATATTTACAATTATCATGAGAAAACAGTTAGTAGGGACCTACCATAGCAAAAATAAATCTCCCTTTATCTATTCCGTGGTACCTACCTAGTAGGTTGCTTCGTGATTTCTGGAATAACATTTGGTTAAGATATCGTTAGGATATAGGTACCTACTTGTGGCATCCATGAGGATTTCCTCCTCCCCAGAAAAAAAAAGGTAACTACTTGAAGTTTAAAATTTAATTGGGACTTACGTCGAGCACGACATGCCAGAGTGGTAGCTTCTGGGAGGCCAAGATTCTCTTTTGGTCACTGAGCCAGCGAACTGTCAACGAGGTGTGTCAAGGAGGTTGCAAATTATGTCATCAGTCTTTTTAGACCATCATACATGTTCGTCACATATTCGTCTAGATAAAATACTTGACAATGTATGTACTTTGACGACCTCCGTGGCGCAGTGGGTAGCGCTGTTGTCTTAACGTGCGGAGGTCCCGGGTTCGATCCCCGGCAGGGTCAATTTGGGAATTTATAATTTCTTATTTTTCCCTGGTCTGGCCTGGTGGGAGGCTTCGGCCGTGGCTAGTTACCACCCTACCGACAAAGACGTGCCGCCAAGCGATTAAGCGTTCCGGTACGATGCCGTGTAGAAACCGAATAGGGGAATGGGTTTAATATAACTGCCATGCCCCTAACAGGTTAGCCCGCTACCATTTTGACAGCGTCATCACTGACCATCAGGTGAGATCGCAGTCAAGGGCTAGCTTGTAATGGATAAAAAAAAAACCCAATACTTGTTGTGACCCAACCCGGGACTACAACCTGGGACCTCGTCGTCGGCCGCAGTCGAACATGCTAACCACTAGACCAACGAGGCAGTCGTGTTACACAACACGACTGTTACACGACACGTGTTACATAACGCATATTATTATGAGTTTAATGATGAACATACATTATTATGTATGTTCATCATTTTTCGATTTTGGTTTACGTTAATCATGAGTTAATGGAACTTATCATATATCGGAGAGTAGATTATCCTTCAGATCCAGCATTCAGCAGTAACTGCGGCAGCACTGACAACAAAACCTATCGTCTAATCCTTTATTGCGCAACCCTCCCGCAATTGGGTAGGTACTCGGGTAAAATAAAGCTTATCTTCTTCACGCATCAACAATTTGTCACCTTTTTTTTGTAACAATCCATCAAGAGGGATCTAGGAAGTCAAGCAGCCAATCCAAAGCGATCAATTTTAAATGTAAAAGCCTTCGTGAAAAATACAAAGGAGACGTGGCGAACATGTGAAGTAGGTAAAGCCAACAAGCTGTTAAGGTCCATGCACATCGGATTCTCGAGCAGAGGCGACGTAACCTGTTCTTATTCCATGAGGCTGTTATCAATGCTATATGTATATTTTTAATGAATTATCTACAAAAAAAATTATGCATGTGCTGAAACTTTAAATACAGGTAACAGTTATTTTTCATTATATGGTTAAGAAATGAAATGTAGTTATTCATTCAATTGCATTGAGTTTATGGCCTATAATATGAGGTTATACTTCTTGTAAAATGTACGTATATAAATGCACGAAACGGATTTAGTAAGGTAGTTCATTAATAGTCCGGAAAACACCTATTTCCTTTCGTTCAATGCGTCCGAGCTCACGACGAATCGTAATTAAGATTAAGCCGCGGAGTCATATTACAGTGTGCCTTTAACCTTAGGGATAGGCATGCGTGTGATGACGTAGCGAAAATGAAAATGGCGGATTATTTGTGAACGTCACGCCATTCTAAAGGCGGCCTCGTTAAATCAGTTTTAATTTTATGAGAAAGAAAGTGCGGTAGCTTAACATTTTCACAGCGCCCAACTTTTTTTTTTCCGCCAAGATTAATTACGTTCTAATGGCGAAATTGAGTTAAACTGTGGGCATGCCTTTACAAGTTATTCTATTGATGGATAGTGGAATGTTCGTGGTCTGATATTTGTTCTGCGTATACCTCTGTCCTCTAAGTATAGGATCCTCATGTATGCTCGGCACTAGCTCCACTACGATATTACCCGTTGATTTGAAACATTGACTGCAGTCTCGTATGGAAGAGCTGTATTCTAATTGATTTCTGCTTTCTCTTGACTGCCTCGTTGGTCTAGTGGTTAGCATGTTCGACTGCATCCGACGACGTCCTGGGTTCGAGTCCCGGGTTGGGTTGGGTTGGACAAGTATTGGGCTTTCTGACAAGAAATTCTCAGTACTAGCCCGAAGTTAGTTAGGAAGTTGGCGGTGTTTCACCCCCCTGCCTCGGAGAGCACGTTAAGCCGTCGGTCCTGCGCCTGATTTCTCTCCGATCGTGTTGGTTTTCCGTCCCATCAGGTTATGAGAGTAAATGAACAGAGAGTGCACCTATGTAGGCGCACACACTTTTGCACTATAATATCTCCATATTAATTGATTTCTAGACGACATTGCTAAGCGTGGCACTAATATTTTACAGCTGCAATTTGATCTCAATTTAGTAGCCTGCGATACTTTCTTTCACCTTTGGTTAAAATGCTACGGTTTAAGAATAGTACATAATTTCAGCCAACCACAATAATAACTAATTGTAATTAGCAAATCTGATAACTTGTCCGTGCTAGGTGCTCCTTGAATCAGGCATAGCTTCCAAACAAAAACTACTTCAAAGAAGATTATTCCTTAAAACTAAGTCGGCATGAATCCAAGATTTTTTCCTCAAGTCACGGTTATTAGATGATGCCCCGCGTGGATTTAATTTAGTTTTAAATCCCGTGGGAACTTTGGCTTTCCAAGAACTCCGGAGTCAAGCTAACTTTGTATTAAATTTCGGGAAAATCTATCTGAATCTGTTGACCTCCCTGGCGCGGTGGTGAGCGTATAAGTGGGATGTTCGGGCTTCGATCCCCGGTAGGGTCAATTCGGGAATTTATAATATCTGAATTTTCGGTCTGGCCTGGTGGGATACGCTTCGGCCGCGGCTAGTTGCCATTCTAACTGTAGAGACGCGGTACGTCTTACTTTTTTAAAGTAAGACGTACCGCTCTGAGTTCTGAGTAGGTACCTTGTAGGTTTTGATTCCCTTGCGAGTGTCGCAAAATTTGCAGCATAAACGGCTGTATCTTTTGATTGCGTTGGCTTAGAAGTTTGATTTTTTCACAGCTCCAAGGGACAGTACACCTGAGTATTTGATATGAATTTCAGCTTGATACCTTCATGCGTTCCTGAGAAAAACTGTCTTGTCAGAGAGACGGACAACAACGTGATCCTATGAGTTCCGTTTTTTCCTTTTGAGGTACGGAACCTTAAAAATAGGTAAAACGAATAGGTCTGGAAAAGGTAGAATTAGTATGGATACAGTTAAGCAGGTATTTGGCTGACTTCTCTGAACTCGACGTCGTCGCATGAGTCTGTGTGTGAGAGCGTTTATAAGCGTGTGGTAATCAGAGTAGAGTTGTTCAAAACTGCTATAAAACCATAGCACGCTACAGGCTATAAACTATGAAAGTCTAGCATGCTTTTAAATATGCTATGCTATAGCACGTATGAAAGCATGTGAGCGGCTGGCAGAGCGCACGTGATTAATAGCGTGCTGCTAGATACGCATAAATGAGTGATGACGTACGCTCACAGCAGCGCGTTACGCGGGACTAACGGTTGGCCAGCGCGCTACCCGCAGGCGGGCGCCGCTACGGGCGCTACTAGTGCTACGAACTACGAAGCACCGCGGGCGATCGCGCGATATTCGTAGCTCCGTAGCGTCATAGAGGCTCCTCGGATAGCATGCTGTACGTGCTATGGAAAAAGCGTGCTATGCTTTTGCGCTACGTGCTATATTAACCACCTCTAATTCAGCGGGTATTCTGTTAGGTACCTCACTATTACGAGTATGTGCTTAATGTTTACCAATTTCTTATCTTAATTGCTCCGTTTTTGTGATAAATTGAACACGCGGTGATAAATTTCTTTCTTGGAAGACAGTTCCAACGGAACTGTGTGATATCTTTCAGCAATTGAATATAAAAAAGCCCAGAGTCACAGTTCAGATCTGTCTTAGATATAATATAGAATTATTTCTTTTTTAAGGTGATGTATCATAGCTATTTCGTTAGCTAAATTGTTGATTAAATTTTTGAAAGACCCAGTATGATGATTTTTGAGTATGTCTCCAGTCAGTGGCGTGCACGGTATTCGGAGCCAGGGTAGGCATTGGTTAGTTAGATACATATTTCAGTCAGAGCAAAAAGCATGGATGGTTGTGTTAAGTAGGGTAAGAAATGCATTTATGCCGTGCACGCAACTGTCTCCAATTATATCTTATGTTTCTGCTACTTAATATTTCCTAGGTTAAATCAAAAGCACTCTTTTAAAATGATGACATTCCATGTTCGGTGACAATTCGGACCTGCAGAAGGATGTTTCTAGATGTGACACTCATTAATTTATGTGTCTGAAAAATAATGCTACCGATCTTTAAATCGTTTTTTTATGGATATTCGCCTTGCGGGCTTAAACAAAAAACTTATGTTGACGACTTTAGCTACTTATCGAGTCATTATTCTCATTGCCAGCTTTTAATTGCGCTCTGTGTGGTTGAGTGGCAGTTTGTAATTATAAACGTTAACGGCCTTTTATTTTCATATATTTTTCCAGCGTTGAAACTTAATTTATTGCGCTAAAGCGTCGTAAAAGGAGGTAAAAGAACCATAATATTACCTCTACCTGCATGTGTTACATGCAGTGGCGTACATATGGTACCTATTCAGTCGAGGTTGGCTAGGGTATAAGAAAATAAAACGAGTGACTAATTGCTGCATAAATCGAAAAAGAACTTGTTAATTTATTCATCAGCTTTTACTAAGCTCTTTTATGCGGTAAGGTATACCTATCTATAGAATAACCGATTAGTTGGACAGTTCGTCTACTTATATAAAAAAAAATATCTGTCACCGTAAAATTGTAAATACCCGATTGTAAATACACTTACGCTTAAATACGCTTTGGTGTACAATAAAGAATATTTCATTCATTTCATTTATTATAATCTATCTCGCGAGATTGTGAACTGTCGACAGATTGTGAACCGTTCAATGTTCTGAGTGTCAATTTTTGAAATATTTATTGCATTTACATTTTCTTGTTCTTCCTCTTCTTGATCTTTTAGTTTAGGTTAGGGTTAGACATAAATATTCAGGTAGGTTCTATCGGGTTATTATACCTAATAGATTATAATCTACCGAAAAATAATGCGTTAAATTGTAAGCAGTATGTTAGGGTTCACAATCTTTCGACAGTTTACAATCTCGCGAAGATAGATTAGAATCTAACGGTATTTACAATTTTACGCTGACATATCGGCTTGCGCTTGCCGACAATCATGTTTAATGAAAAGCATAAACATTGGAGCTATCGTTAGTTGAGATTAAAAAGAAATGCAAGTAAGTAAATTATTGTCTACGCCACATGGATGGAGTAACTAAAACATTATTGTTACTGTTCCTTCTGTGAAGATATCTTTTAGACCGTGGTTAGTATTTCACTAAGATGATTCAGGTGTGATCGTAGTCAAGGGCTAGCTTGTAGTGGATAAAAAAAAAAAAAAAAAAAAAAAAAACTATACCTAGATAAAAGTCTTAGTGCGCCATAAAGAATAACATGAAACGAAAACTAATATATGGCATAGAAACTGATAACATTAGCATACATGGTGTAGAATTATGCATACCGAGTTAGGTTTAAGTGGGTCAAGAGTTAGGTCACAAAGGAGGAGTGTTTCCTACCGCATCTTAAATATTTAACGCCTTGCTGGTTGCACTAGCGGTCTGTACTCTGTTGCGACTTGTACTTACTGCCGGGGTGCCCGCAATATTTGGGGAACGTGATATACTGACGTAAGGGCCAAGGCACGTACGATGCTTAAGCATTAGTGATCAGCGACTTGCAGGTGGAATGCCAGTAATCTCACCTGTAGGTTAGTGATGATGCAGTCTATTAAGATAGCGGGTTAATCAACTAGTAGCGGTATAATGGGAAGTAATACTTTGTCCATAGTTACTCCTAATCGGTTTATACACTGCGTCTTACCGGAAAGTTAAATTGCTTGGCGAAACATTTTTGCCGGCAGGCTGATAACTTGCCACGGTCGAAGCCTTACACCAGACCAGACCAGAGACTTAGAAATTAGAAATTTCCCTGCTTATAAGACCACAGTGCTAACCACTGCGCTACGGAGCAAAAATCGTCAGCAAAAGGAGGGCTCGTGCAGAGTTAAACGCAGTGGATAAGCTTACGATACTAACGATCCAACCTGTGAAGTTTTATCGCATGATCAATTCGCCCCATCCCGATGCAAAAAGCATTGTATGTGATTTGCTCCTGAGTAGAATGCGGTGTATGCGGTTTTATTAAGTTCCTCGATTTGCCAATATATTTTTCGCAATAGTCTTGATAGTCATTCTTAGTTTTGTATGCTATGATATTTATACCGCCACAAGCGTTCTTTAACTCGGTTACGAGACACTAAGCAGCGTCGAACTTGCCAAATATAGAGAAGTAGCAAACATCTGGTTCCACGTTTTGGCAGTACATTTAAGGATATAGAGCCTTATTCGGTGATTTATTTGGGTCATGCGGTTCGTAATTCCGTGGGGTCATACGTGTACCTAGTCTTTTCTGGAAAGTCTAGTCAGCCGGTGGCATCTGTCTGTAACTAGGACTGAGTTCTATAGATCGTACTTTGACTTTGCTCAGGCTTAAAAACTTTGTTCAGCATAAACTTTGGTTCTGAATTTATACTTGTATCGGGATAAGATTTTGATTAGGATAAGCTAAGGCTCAGACAGTTAAAAAATTTAATTTAGATTTGTAGTTGTAGTTCTTGATTTTACAATTTTAATATTTAAAAATTAAAAATAACTAAGTAGTCAAAGTTGTATTTTCTAAATAAGTTATTATTACATTTAATAGAAAACGGATGTGTTTGATATGATAATCAATAGAGATGATAATCATTTGTTCAGCCTGTCACGCGCTGTCTGCTTTTGCGTGAATCCAGGTTTTTTTAATACTGTGTCATATAATGGAGAATATACTTAGGAAAGGATAATATATTATAGGTTGGGAACGTAAGTCGTCGATTAAGTTGTCTAGACTTTACCAAGCGCGCACTCAGCACGACTTCGAAGTTAGTTCTATAAATACAGACATTGGGGCTGATTCTGTAGTGCACAATCTCTAAACTAAACTAAAATTAGAGCATTACAAATATTGCTAACCCTTTCATAATACTTCCTACGGAAAGGGACAGAACTAGATTTAAAGCTGCCATTTTAGTTTAGTTTAGAGATTGTGTTATACAGAATCAGCCCCAATGTCTTAGCTCATAGCTCGAAAGTAAAGTCCGAGCAAAGTACCTACGCTCGATATATCTCAGCCTACGAGTAATTTCAGAAAGGGTTAAACCGATTTTTTTTAAATTTTCTCCTTTAAAGCGAAGCGGACAGATTTAGGTCTTAAAACTTAAGAATAAATTTTATTAATTCAGTAGGTAACTTTGCTCTTAGCAGAATTGGGCTTGTTTGTTTTGAAGTTCAAACTGACTTTAGTATTCAAACTTTGAAGTCAAAGGATAAAGCCTGCCGTGATTTCGCCCACGTGAAATTCGGGGATCAATATTGATCTAACTTTGAACATTAATTTAAGTATCTTATACTTATATACTTGGGACTGTTACAGATTTGTTTCAATCAAACCGAGGTTTTTTGTGTATGAACATGTCGAAGTATTATAATCATCATTAGAGGGGTTCCTACTTCCTCTCTGAATAAGAAGGGTTAATTAAGCTATCTTTCATCGTGCTGCGTTGGCCATGTGCGGGTTCTTAGACCTCACACAACTTTGAGAATATTAAGTACTAGATGATGCTCGCGACTTCGTCCACGTGGACTGTTTTATCAATTCCCGCGCGAATTCCTTAATTTTACGCGCCTATGCTCTCCCGCGATACAAACTATCCATGTTTTGTCCAACTGAGTTTCTTGCCGGCTTTTCTCAGTAGAAAGCTTTCCGAATCGGTGGTAGAGTCTTGACGTATCATAAGTGACACAAGTTGTCCTATGTGAAATAGATAAATCATTTATCATTTATGTACCAAATTTCAAAATTGAACAGGTGGCCCGTGAAAGCGTAGCAGACAGACAGACACACTTTCGCATTTATAATATTAAGTATGGATGCGCTTTCTTCAGGATGTTTTCCTTCACCGATGAATTCAGATATATAAGTTAAAACAAACAAATCTGATGAGTTAAAAGGTATGTGCCTGGGATTTGACCCAGACATTAGACTTTCTTAACCACTAGGTGACTAGGCTATCACGGGTATCATCGCTTTGTATTTTTAATTTTTGACCGAGCGAAGCGAAGGTCTCTGAGTCTACTTGAGTGAATTTGCACTTGTCCGTCCGTCCGTCCGTCCGTCTGTCAGAGCCTTATAACTTCTGAATTTCTGAACCTAATTACTTCAAATTTAAATATAATATTTGATCTCCCGATCGCGATTAATTATTATTATTTTATTCGTTTTATGGATACCGCGAGGTCTCAGTTCGGGGCGAACCACTAGTATAATATAGGCGAGGCGTTCTTCCGCTGTGGTACCTATTTGTATTAGAGTAGTAGGTATCTAACAGGGTTTTTGTTTTGGACCTTTATCTTTGTTGGTAATATTTTTGGGTCGGTATTAGCCTTAGGCCTCTTCACGTCGTAGTGAATATTTAACGCGACGTTAGTTTCGCCATCGTAGCTGTTCGTGCTTATTGCCCCAGCGTACAATATTGAGTAGGTACGAGTAGAGAGTGGCTTTAGGGTGCAAAAAAATGCATCAGATGTAGTAGTTTTATGTTTTACCCGTTCTCGTTATTATTATATTAAATTTCTTTATATTTTATCCGGAATAAAAATCATCGTATGTATTTTTTAATCTACAAGTTAGCCCCTGACTGCGATCTCACCTGATGGTAAGTGATGATGCAGCCTAAGATGCTACCATCTTAGATTAACGGGCTAACCTGTTAGGGGCATGGCAGTTATATTGAACCCATACCACTATTCGGTTTCTACACGGCATCGTACCGGAACGCTAAATCGCTTAGCGGCACGTCTTTGCCGTTAGGGGGGTAACTAGCCACGGCCGAAGCCTCCCATCAGGCCAGACAAGGGAAAATTCGGAAATAATAAATTCCCAAATTGACCCTGCAGGGGATCGAACCCGGGACCTTCGCACGTTTAGACAACAGCGCTCAACACTGCGCCACGGAGGTCGTAGATTAATTATTCAGTGTTACATACGATATATTAATTTTATAAAGTATTCAGGCAAATGTTCTTAACTGTACTAGTCAACACCCATCATCTAATCATCCAAACATAACTCTGAAATCTGAAAGTGTCCACGGCTGGACATGTCCTTTAGGTAAGCTCGACCTTGGATACAGTCCTCCGTCATCCCCGTCCACCTAATTCCCGCCACCTTTAAAGATCAGTGGTCCAGCGGGCTGGAGAACGACCCAAATGGCACGCGATCTCCACCACACTGAACACGTCTGTCCTAGCACTTAACTATGGGGCAAAGTACTTATGTTTTCGGTACTAGGCAATTGTAATACTTAATATATAATTGTACTAGATGATGCCCGCGACTTCGTCGGCGTGGATTAAGGTTTTTTGATTCCCGCTTGAACTCTTGAATTTTCCGGGATAAAAAGAGGCTTACGTTTTTCCCCGGGATATAACCTGTTCTTGTACCAAAATTCATCAAAATCGTTTGCACAGAATTTTTTTTTTATTCCCGCGGGAACTCTTGAATTTTCCGGGATAGAAAGTAGCCTATGTCCTTCCCCGGGTTACAACCTATCCCTGTACCAAATTTCAGCAAAATCGGTTGAACTGATGGGTCGTGAAAGCGTAGCAGACAGACAGACACACACACTTTCGCATTTATAATATTAGTATGGATTTTATTGCTGAGCTGAGATGGGTTGTTACTGTTAACTGTTGTCCCGAATGTTACTGTTGCGATTATACGAGCAGAAGCAGTAAAAATTGTCTTTCTACAAGGGATATTACTTTCGGGACTTTCGCGAGATGTGAAGCGAGGGATGTGTGTGACCTTCAAAAAGGATCGTTACTGTTTCATTGGCCATTGAACCATATAATTGCTTAACTTAGCTTAGGTTAGATTTTTGTCTGGTGGGGGAGGCTTCGGACGTGGCTTGTTACCACCCTACCGGCAAAGAAGTGCCGCCAAGCGATTTAGCGTTCCGGTACGATGTCGTGTAGAAACCGAATAGGGGTATGGGTTTAATGTAACTGCCATGCCCCTAACAGGTTAGCCCGCTACCATCTTAGACTGCATCATCACTTACCATCAGGTGAGATCGCAGTCAAGCGCTAACTTGTAGTGGATTTTCTTCTTTAAATATAGTCTTGCGGTTAAATTAGGTCTAATTTGGAGCACGCTGGCCCGAATAGTATTAGTTTTTGACCTATTCAATAGTATTTTAGAATAATTGCTATGAATTGAAATGAAATAGAAACTAACTAAAAAGGTTAGCCTCCTCACTGTTGAAACAGAGCGAGAATTCAACCGCATTGTAGATATTAATTGCTATATGTTGATTTAACCGTAGTTAAGGTACCTACTCGTATCTATACCGACAGTCGACTACTGGATGGTAGTACCTACTCTGAATTATTGAAGTGAAACTTTAGAATCGCTGTGATTTGAAAATTCAAAAAGCCAAAAAGAAAAAAAATGAAAAACCAAAAAGCGTCACCAAAAGGAGACAAACATATCATACTTCATACTAATATTATAAATGCGAAAGTATGTCGGTTTATTGGTTTGTCCTTCAATCACGCCGCAACGGAGCAACGGATCGACGTGATTTTTGGCATGGGTATAGGTGACATAGGCTAGCTTTTTATCCCGGAAAATTAAGGAGTTTTCGCGGGAATCAAAAAACTTAAACCACGCGGACGAAGTCGCGGGCATCAGCTGGTTCATAAATAAATAGGATTTAGCTTGTGAGAGAATTAGATAGATTACAAGTTATATTTATCTCATTCTCTCGTAGGGTACTTTTCTGAAGTTTCACTTCTGTGTGTGAATACACACACCCTTCTTTTTTGTTAGTAACGACTCTATGTCGTTACTAACCAAGTATTAACACATAACACTATTGATTAATTTTAATTAATTAAAGTTAATTTTTAAAATGCTTGCACCCAATTCGTGTTTTGTCAGATAAAGTCGCAGTTGTATGTTTTCTTTAGCTAGAGTTATAGTGAACTTAATCTTCTGACAGACGTATTCAGCTGACTGACCTGTAGCGCTGAAGACGTGTATGAAATTTTGTTTTTGTTTTTCGTTTTTCGAGTTTTTGAAGTTAAACTTCTTTTGGCGCGTTAGGGAAAAATTATCAGAGTGAATTTTTACGATGCGCGCGCATATACCGTCACCCAAATTCGACACCTGAAGTTAGTTGGTCAACTTAAGTCTTGCAGAAAAAGGCCTACCAACAAAATAAAAATAAATACATTTACTGTATGTTGGGTGAGAACTGATAACTTATATTCAAGATATTTATTATTTGCTATCAAAAAGTATAACTTCTTGCGTGCGTAAATAAGTACGCTTTTTTTCTCGAATGAAAATTTAATGGGGGTTAAAATAATGTTGGGAAATCTTACCGGGCACATGGCTTTTAACACATATTCACCGTATTGCAGTCATAGTGATGTTGAGTAAAACCGAAATAGTTTAACATCAAATAGAGACACCCGCTTCCCACTGCGGTGTAATCTAAGAAGGTTACACGCCGTTTCAGCGGTAAGTATCAACTATATTGCCACTTGTCTACGATATTGGGAAGAGCATGTTGTTCGAATGCAAATGCGATGCATCCGATGCCGGGGAACACATTTGCCTCCATTCCTAGGAAAGATGAAGATTTGAATGTTAATAGTTCTCATTGAACCGCTGAACACGTAGTAGACGAGACTAGTAAAAATTACAATAGAATGTTAATATGGTCTAACTCGCAACTATTTTGATTTGATTACTGGTCCTTTGAGAAATGAATAAATTATTTCTATCATCCTACTAATATTATAAATGCGAAAGTGTGTTTGTTGGTTGGTTTTTCCTTCAATCACGCCGCAACGGTTCGGTACGAAAATTAAGAATTTCCCGTGGGATAAAAAAAAATACTTAAACTACGCGGGCGAAGGCGCGGGCATCAGCTAGTACCTAACTTATAAGTTCTTAATTTTATTTTCTTAACAACAATGCATTTGCAACGCCCCATCTCACGAATCACAATAACATCACAGTAAACAGATACAACCAGTATGGAAACTACCTAGAAACGTTCGAAACAGCTCACTCACGCAAACGTGCGCATCGAACATGCGATGACGCGGCACTCACTACTGACGGCACTGCGACGAGCGCTTGGGGTCTCGTCGATGCGCACGTTTGTGTGAGTGAGGCTGTTTCGAACGTTTCTAGGTAGTTGCCATACTGGTTGTACCTATCTGATTACTGTGATAACATCCTACAATATGATACAAACATTAGGTGTTGTTCGTACGTTTTAGGATATACAACAAATTACATAAGCGTTGTTAAATCTAGGGTTTCTTGAAAGCGGTGTATGCCGGACGATTGGTAGCGTCGAGGGCTGTTACTGAAACCTTGTCTATAGAAACCAAATATAAAATAAACGGCGTGATTTCTTGCACAGCGGGGTTTGACAACACATACTTCCATATCCATACTAATATTATAAATGCGAAAGTGTGTCTGTCTGTCTGTCTGTCTATTTGTCTATCTGTCTGCTACGCTTTCACGGCCCATCTGTTCAACCGATTTTGATGAAATTTGGTATAGGGAGATTTTGTATCCAAGGGAAGGACATAGGCTACTTTTTATCCCGGAAAATTCAAAAGTTCCCGCGGGAATCAAAAAACTTTAATCCACGCGGACGAAGTCGCGGGAATCATCTAGTAATAAATATGAATTGGCTTATTGTTCCGGCTTCTGTTTTCCCTCCGCTTTAATATTTGTGTCTTCAAATTGAAGTGAAAAGGCAACTTCTAAGCAAGTGCGATCCACCTTAGCCTGCATCATCACTTGCCGGCAAGTTTCATTGCAGCTAAGCGCTATAAACCATATCCATACCTACTAATATTATAAAGGCGAAAGTGTGTCTGTCTGTCTGTCTGCTACGCTTTCACGGCTCACCTGTTTAACCGATTTTGATGAAATTTATTACAGGGATAGGTTGTATCCCGGGGAAAGACATAGGGGATTTTTGTCCCGGAAAATCCAAGAGTTCTTGCGGGAATGAAAAAAAACTTAATTCACGCGGTCTAAGTCGCGGGCATCATCTAGTAATAAATATATATACTGTCATCGTCTATAGAATAGGGTTCAATTTCGCCAGGTATGTGGCAGCGCCGCTCTCATTATCGTAATCATAAATCAAAACGTAGTGATTATATACTCTTTGAATCAAAATTTTTGACGGATTTGACGATCCGAAAAAAATAAATGTGCGTAAACCGCTACGCATAATTTTTTTTATGTTGGTCACTTGGAAGTGTGATCCAATCAGATTCCATCGAATATTTATGACTCATTTTTGCCCTTTAGGCCAGCAAAATCTCATTTTTTACATTAACTATTTAATCGACGTTTTAGTAAATGGCCTTTAAACACATTCGTTTCTTAGCTAAAGTTCGTTATTCTGTGAATAATCAAGTAGGCGAGGGAATATACTTAAATGAACACTAAACAGTTTCCTGTGTCTCCGAAATGTAGAGTACGTGACACGATTATATTAAACGAAACAATACGTATTATATTTGTAAATGTTTTTTTGGTGGCCACACTGCTACATACAAGTACAAATCAGCTTTGAAATTATGTTGAATAAAATACGGACCTATCGGATTGAGAACAGACTCCTATTTTGGAAATCGGCTTAAGACTATATGTTATATGTGTACAGCAGGGCTATGAGGATCTACCAGCTTCACTATATATACCACGAGAACAGAATCCAATGCGAGTTCTAGATGTTGTTTCCAATGTGTGATCCACATACCTTTTAATGTCCTAATAAAAGTATGTCTTATAGTCTTCATACAGTTCCTTGCACAAATTGTACACATCATGCCGTCAGCTTTCCGTCGCGTCTGCCCAAGCCCCATTCAGAATAAAGCTCCTGTATACTTAGTAACAACCTTTCAACGTGACCTCCCATTTCGTTTTACAGGCGATAACCGTACCGTACCATCGCATCGTCGCCCCTCTAATCTTTCCTAACTCCATGTCCTCCCGAACAAAGGATAAATGTATTCAGAGTTTTCAGACCCGACTTAAATTTTATGCCTCATGTATGAATATGAACATGGTTACGTATAAAATCCTGTTAAGTCCACATTGTTTAGCACACTGTTAAATATGTATCTTTTGTTAACTTTAATGCCTGAAAGAATATGACAATGTTAATTAGTGCAAGTATTTGTTTCATCATTAACGTTTTGGACTTAGGGAAAATTTATCTAAAATTCCATGTAGGTATGTTAGGCGCTAGATATTTCCCTCAAAGTGGCCTGCGTTGAAATCAGGTTAATCTTTTTTATTTCAGGTGAGACACTTTGATCACAGATTTTTTATAATGCCTAGAGTCACAGCTTTTTTCAATCGGTCCTGCGTTTTTTTTTTGAGTTGCAACAGAAACATACAGGTAAGCACAGAAGTAACAAATTAAATAACGATTCCATTCTGTATTAAGAACTTTACTATTATGAAGTTGGAATTTCCCAACTTCCTACAATTTATCTTAGATACAGGTCTGGACATAACAGGCACCGGACTTCCTCTTCTACCTTTACTCATTTCATTGATCATTTCCGCTCTTCGTGCTAAGGATGGTCGTTTGTTGGCAATTTGAAAAGGTACTTTACTGCAGTCTGAATTGCCTGTGTTATTGGCTTTTGTGATATATAGTTTCACTTAGAATTTGTTCACCGTATGTGAACTGATTTTCTAAATTGGGTGTGTTTTCGATTGATCTCGAGCTTTGTGAAAATCTCAAACATTCTTCGAACCACGCTCAGGTATATTTTTTTGCATTTTAAATAGCGCGTGTCATAACTCTCCACTTATTAAAAATCCCACTTTAGTGCTTTTCTACACCTTCTTTGACCCAATTCTGCGCCGGATATGCTTTGCACAAGCAAAGTTACTGATTTCACTGGTCATTTCCGCGCTACGTGCGAGACTCAAAGAACCTCCGGCCCGCCGCGCCGCCCACGGGGAGAACTGAAAAGGCTTTGCATTTTAAATCGCGTGTGTTATAGGCTTTTAAAATTTAAATTTCTTTGAGATATATTTTTATACGTTTCACTTTGCTCATCCGAGCTGGGTTCAAAGAACGCATGGAATTTTGAAGCAAATTTTTTTAGAGATAGGCCTAGATTTTCTAGTGGCTAGAAGTTTATTGGCTAGTATTTCAATTTCAGTTTCAATTTATTATTTCCAAAAAACTTACACATTAGCCACACTAGATGAATTTGACATTTAGATGAATGTGAACCCATTCGGACGATTGAAAATTCATTCCATTTAATTTTTTTCTTTGCAGAGGCCGTGCAACTGTCAACGGGCGCGTAAACGCTGCCATTGTTTTCGTCCACATAGCAACGAAATATGGCTCTTTTCGAGATACTCAACTGGCTGGAAGTGAGTACCTTTTGTCTGACACATACCTACCATGTATTCCCACACCACGACAAACTAAATTATGACACATCTTAAAAATAAACGATTCTCACGACTTTTTGTAGTCATATATTTCTCGAAACGTTTGGTAGCGTCTGTGACAACTACACGTGTCTCATTTTAATCTCGTTTCAAGGCAGGCGACTAAGTATTTGCCCCTCCTCTGTACCATATTTAAGAGCAATAAATTCAT
This sequence comes from Erebia aethiops, assembly GCA_923060345.2. Classification (NCBI taxonomy): domain Eukaryota; kingdom Metazoa; phylum Arthropoda; class Insecta; order Lepidoptera; family Nymphalidae; genus Erebia; species Erebia aethiops. The sequence goes on along the minus strand of OV281084.1, from coordinate 23,901,386 downwards.
GTCACAATAAAAATTTGGCGGCATGAAGTTTGAATTTGAATTATTATTTATTGTTTCAACTCATCGATATGATTACGATTACATCAGCTCGGCGCCGAGGCCTGCCGTGTCCTCAGACTCGTATGCCCGCCTCGCCTCATTTTGGGCATGCAAATGTGCCGAATATGCTTACGTGGTGTACAACCATGCAAATTACCTCTTCACACTATTGTCCACCGCCCTTGGGGATTAAACGGCCGTTCAATCATACGTGGTGCGAATGGCTGATCGAAAACGATTTTCGGTTGGACTGGATGACTGGAATTTTCAATTTGGCAGTTCGAAGTCTAACAAATCACAAACCTTTTCGTACATATTGCTCTTCCGGAGGCCCACCGGGTATTGGCACTGAATTACATACAAAGGTTGCGTAATCTGGCATTCGGCTATTTACCCCTGTAAGCACGCGCTCACAATGTTAATCATCCCGACAGCTATTTTTGTGTTCGGTGTGAACAATTGGTGTCGAATTTGTAATCGTTGATTAGATCAATTCCGTAGAGTTACTGTTGTTGTTTCATTGATATGCTTGGCGTGTGAGTCGTAAATTAACGCACCATAATGCGGAACTGTCGGTCCATTGAGCAGGAGCCACGTGTAATCAAATATATGAATCGGACGAGCTGCTGTTTCTAAGGATAGTCGCGACGAATACATTTAGAAATCAATATTCGTCCATTGTTATCTCCGTCCTCTTTTCATAGAATCTTTTCTTTATTATGTCAGCGATAAAATATTTCTTATCTCATGAATAAAGCTGCACCTTGTTTGGTTTCTAATGTTTATTTTATCTCGTGAGCGGGGGTTCAAAATATCTTTAGAATGCTTTGATAAAACTATTATTTCAAAGAGTAATTTGTTTGGCTTCAGGGTGATGTATTCTTTCCTGGCACTGGCATACGAGTGTTTCTTCAATTTTACTGTGTACAAAGGCTCGTTTAGGTGCCGAATGATGGGACTATCTCACAGAAACGTCAACATAACGATCCATTCAACGTTGTCGACAATGATTATTTTATTGAAAGTCAAATGTTTCACTACCAGAGTTTAATTTTAAGCATCTCATACATCGCTAGAATTGATCTCTGCATTGTTAGAGTTAAACAATTTAGTATTCATGTCAGTGATTGTCCTTTTATTTCTAATCCGGTTGCATTTCTACTCGTAAGTTCATTGTTGTTGGAGAAATGCTAAGGAGCTTATATTATAAGACAAGGTGTATTGGTTTTTAAAGGTATTCAAATTGTTCCCACGAGGTGATTAGTGATAGAGGTGACGTTACTACCTCTTTGGCTTTAAGCTATTAAGTCAGTTACTCTTTCTTTGAGACCTCCCAAGGCGTTCCAAGCGGGCGGCCTGAGCTTATGACAAACCTACGATAAGTCATTATAAAACAGCGCAAGCGATTAACACTTCTAACTCCACCATGATTAGTTACAAATGAGCTAAACTGGACAAAAATTCTTCGTGACTGTGCATCATTGTGCATCCTTGAGATTAGCTTTGAGTCGCTGTTTGCTTATACTAATCTTGTAAACAGCGGCCTCTATGCAGTGTAACGGGCGCAACATTGTTGTAGATTCTTGATATTTTATCAATTACTAGCTGACCCGGCGAACTTCGTACCGCCTTAGTATGCAAAATTAAATGTATATTTTTCAATATTTCTGAGAGATTTTCTTAATATTTTTTTCCGTAAGAACCTTCTCCTAATAATAACAAATACAACAAAAAAAGAATTAGTGAAATCGGTCCAGCCATTCACGCGTGATGCCGTGACCAAGGAAAACGGGTTTCATTTTTATATATATAGATAACAAATCAGACCGGTTTTTAAATATATTTAAAAAAAAGATTTCTCATAATGCCAAAAAAAACTTAAATCGGATGTAACATCCGTTAAAACCTCTAATCTAAAGCCCATTACACGTTCCAAGAAAATGGTAGCTTAGTTGGAACGCTTACTAATTAAAAATTTGTAGCACTTTCAATTACCTAAATCCAATTTTAACTCTGGTCCAATTTGATATACTCCCTGTGTCTTTTTTAACTTAAATTATTAATTAACTTAATTATTATTTTGTACTCCAAATTATTTACGTAACATCTCTTATGTCTTCTGATCTACTCATTTTACGTTAAAAGAAATCGAATACATACTATAATACGCTTACTAATTAAAGTTTGCAGTTTCGATTCAGTTCAGTTTTAACGAGTTCGGTGCCTATCTCCGACCCTATCTATCACGTCTCCCCACAGTTATCTTTCATCGTAAATTAACTCAAATTATCTGTCGCCAACCTCTACTCGGTCTCCTCTTGGCATATTGGAAGCCATTACTTATATTCTAAACACGACGCCAATGTTCCGCCTCGAAAGGAGAAAAAATTAATTTGTGTATTCAACTCCCTTTCTTTTCTTTTCAACGTTGCGAGGAGCTTACTAATATTATCCATTTATCTTATTGCCGGCGTCTACGAGCGAAATACGAAATGTAATTTTCATTACAATAAAAGAATTGAAATTGTACAGATTTATGTAGGTTTATTTATATCGTTTTAAGATTTTAAAAAGTGGGGGATGACGTTTGTGACCTTCAAATTCAACAGACAGATATGTATAATCAAGTAGGTAATTGCCTCTTTACTAATTTTACCGAACAAAGTGTTGCTGTCCTTTTTCGTCTGGAAGATTGTGAAAAGATAGAACATTAAGAAATTGTGTAAGTATATTATGACGGCCAAATTAATCATTACTAACATATTTTGTTTCAAATGTAGGTTAATATAATTTGGCATCAAAACATCAAACTGATTGAGTTAAATTATAATTGGCAGGAGTTTGCAATTTTAGGTCGTTGTTAATTTGAAATGACAGCTATCGCATCTACATTAAATCTAAACTGCTTTCTGTAGTGATTTAATTTTCGGGTATGATGGTAAAACTTCTATTAAATTGCATTTGAAATAATTGACTGTACTGTACCTACCATCTTTATAACATTGCTCGTCACAGTAATCCCACTTTCAACGTTAATATTGAAGGGATTTAAAATTTTAACGTGTTTGCCCCGTGAAATAATTCTCCTGAAATAGCTTGTTTGTATTTAATTCCATTCTAAGGATTAATCAGGGTCTGTCAACATAGATTACTTTCAGTAGGTATTTCTGTAATTTATAATGCCTTCCGTCCGGCTTTGGTCGAAAGTGTTCGCATGTCAGTCAGTCAGTGACAGTGTTGTTGTTTATGGTTCTTATTTTAAGACCACAGTTACAGTAAGTTTCTCATAATTCGATATAAAAATTGAATTCCTAGTCTTTTTTTATTCCACTACAACTACAAGTTATGACCCTCTTGAGGATCGTTCCTGGGGCCTCCAACTTGTAAGACCACAGCGCTTACCACTACGCCAATGAGTTCGTCGCAATTAACCTAAGTAGTTGAATAACTACAGGTCGGTTGGGAAAATGATATATTTTCTTAATTGGTTTAGCTTTACATGTTTTGCCTGATAGAAGCCTTTGGCGGCCGTGGCTAATTACCGCCCTACCAACAAATCCGTACCACCAAGCGACTTACGTTGCAATACGATGCCGTGTAGAAGCCAATTAGAGGTATGACTTACGACTCCACGGCACCATGCACGCCACATGCGGCATCCTCAAGCACGAAACGCAAAAGCAAGCCATGCATTTTGTATTACTGATATAGAAATGTTTTAGTTACTTAAGTACGGGTTTTTGGCTTTTTACACTTAAATACTTTAAAACTGAGTTGTGAGCAACAAATGAAAATATTTTTTGTGAATTTTAAACTAATTTAGTCACAAAAATCCTGTAGAGTTTAATGCCCCTTATATTTTTAAAATTTCTTTCGAATAACTATTGCTTTAAATACAGGAGAGTGAATGGTGAAAATACGATATCAGAATCGTTAAAGAATAGAAAGAAATATCACATCACTTTGCTCATGGCACTTGCATTTGACAACGCTAAAATAATTTTGGTTACAAGTGAAACACGATCAAACGGATTTCACCCAACCCCGAAAAAATTTCAACAAAAAAGTTCATGTTCGCTCAGATTTAGCGCTCAGTTCCATTAAAATCCTAGCTTTTTTTACAACGTTAGCTTCCAATATTCGTAAATTTCAATTGATTGCATCGGGCGTTTTGTAATAAAAAGCAAAATTTGATGCCGAAACTTAATTTGTAAATGTTCAGTAATTTAAAACTGGCATCAGCTGACCTGATCGGTTTCGTTGGCGTGAAATATCTAAAATCCTTTTTTCTGGTCTATAGGGAGAAATGAAAAATCTCAAAGTTTTAATATAATTAGTAAGTATCGGATGAATGGCATAAAAATGAATGAATCGCAAATAAATATACCCAAATCCATTTCAAACTCGATTTTGATTAATAAAAGTATTACTTGATTTATGTAGGTATATTATTTAGTAGGAACGTATATAAATCGTCGCGGAAAAAGGTATGACGTTTGGAAAAATATATAATACTATGTTACCGTCAAAATCCATAACCGGTCAAAACCACTTTTAATCCATTATTAACACGAAAAACAGTCAAAAGTAGTTGCACCAATGACCATGGACGTTGCACCAAAACCAGTTTGACTGCAAGAATCACTCAAAAATAGTTATGACTGCGAAAATATTGGGTAATATTGATTATGAATAATGTTTAACATTTATAGATTTGTTTGAGGACGTTTGGCCATATCATTATTGTAGAATGGCGTAGCCTATCCATTGTAAAATGGATAGGCTAAGCCAGAAGACACGCTTCTGGCTTCGCGTTTTAAAAGAAAACACTATGGGGTAGGGCAGACAAGACCACGTGGAATCGGGTTGTGCTGATTCGGTTTTGGGACAGATCCCAATTGGGGATCATGAATAGCTATTCGATGTATCTTCAATTTATTTTGCCAATTGCCAAACGGATCTAATACGAATATAATATTATGATGCAGGTTCGTATTTCGTAGCGACCAATTTGCAAAATAGTTTTTTATAGCGGGTGCTTATGAAAGCGAGATCGGGAGCGCGAAACAGAGCACTGTACCCACGCTGTTTTGTGTCGGGAGTTTGTAACAATAAAGGAACTAGGTTGGTATAGGTACTAACTTAATACAAACAAAACAAGCATACGCAGTCCGTTGCAGCATTGTAGTGAAAATAACTCAAACTAGAGTGATATATAAATAGCACAGCACGGAACAGTGTGACGAGGAAAACATTACCTACATGCATATTGCATAGTTAATAAGAAAATGTACGAATGAATTTACTTACGAGGAGACGCAGGCACAAAACTCCGCGCCGGCTTGGCGGTTTTCCTCAAGATTCTTTTGATAATGTTTAATAAGCCTCAATAGCTTATTTCAAGTGTTGTAAAATTTGAGAGTTCTCTTCCAAAATAGTTAAGAAGAAACACGAGCGACTAAGCCCGTCCGTTTGTCTGTAGGTAGGTACATCACTACTGCTTATTTCGGTAAACAGAGTGTACGTGTCACGGGTGCGTTAGATAGCGCGATCCAGACCCTGTCCACAGAATAGGTAATCCCTGTCACTCGGATCGGATTTCTTCGTATTATGCTACTAGTAGTGCCATTAATTTGTGTGCGACCTGTGTGCGGAGACCAAGTTTTTGCAAGAGTACCAAGGGTAGGTACAAAGTCAAGCTACGTAAACCTCGTGGAGTGTGACTAGCACTTGGTCGGATTTGATATTGCATTGCTGCTCTAGTAATAGCATCTCTCTTGGCGGATCCTATGCGCTCAATTTCTTGATATTTATACGTATGCAAGTGTTTGTTTAATATAATGTGTCCGCTTGATTGCATCGTCGCGGCTGCCACTAAACAACTGAATATCTTTATTAGTATGATGATAAACAAGAAACTAGAACTATCGCGCGAATTAATCGGTCAATGACCTATGCACGGACATGCACCTATTGTAACGTATTATATAATTGTTTGTTGTTTTAAATATTTTGAAGCTACCACGTGTACCTATATTAAAAATATATATGATAGTTAAGTTAAAAGTCTTTAGAGACGTTAGGAATTAGGATGCGTTTTGCAATTAAACCTTAATTTTCTTTTCAATATTTCGTAGATAAAGGTTTGAAAAAACCACTAGATACCACGGGGTTCCACTCTCTTAGCAGAGAGAGAATTGATAAATGATAAATGATTTATTTATTTCTTGTAGGACAACTTGTGCCACTTATGATACGTTAAGGCGAGTCACCTCCAAGATTTTAGGAGGTGAGGTGTGGGGTGCCGCCCGCGCGTCTCGCGGTACATTTCTCGTAGAGACTAGCGGGGAAGCGGGCAGCGCGGTATATTCTGAAACCGCTTGGCAACGTTCAAATTCTGGGATTAATTTGAATTAAACAGATATAGGACTTCAGTTTGAAATAAATTTTAGCAGGTTCTCATTAATACTTCAAGAGGAATTTATCCATATAAAAATGATGAGCAAATTCGAAAATTTTATTAATAAAAAATTCGTTTTAAACTTTTAATTTAGCCTGTTTCAAGATTTTTTTTGATCGAGTAAAGTACATCCTATCGTGTAACAAATTAGCACATTCTTTAGACAATATCTTTAAGTGTATCGGATATTTTTTGTAAGACCGTTATTTAATAGTAAATACCGAAAAAATTTGATCTAGCAAACCAGTTTTCACCGCTGAGCTGAGGTGACTCGCCTTAAGTCTCACCACAATTAGAGCTTAGACCCAACACGCTACTCCAGTGCGGGTTGGCGCTGGAGGGCTTTGACGACTATTATCATGTTCGTGATAATAACTGGGACCGACCGCTTAACGTGCTCTCCGAGGCACGGGGTTGAAACACCGCAAACTTCCTAACTCCGGGATAGTATTGAGAATTTCTAGTCAGAAAACCCCAATATTTGCCCGACCCGGGACTCGAACTGGGGACCTCGTCGGCGGCAGTTGAACGTGCTAACCACTAGCTAGGCCAACGAGGCAGAGGCTGAAAAACAGACTATACCTAATTAAATGAAAGTTGGTTTAGGTTTCAGAAACATGTTTTTCTGTGAAAGTTCCAGATCCGCGAAAAAGCTCTGTTAATATAATAAAAAAAGTAGGTATAATAAGAAGCTATCATGTCGTTATAAGATACAAACGAAGCCTTGGACTAATATTTATTGCTGTTTTCTAATGAACTTGTTTATACCAGCTACGTGAGCCGGAATAATTCGCCTACTCATTTCCCGTCCATTCTTGATTCGATGCAAAGGCATTTCATTAGTGGCTATGCTTTATTTATTAATTTACTCTACAAAATGCTGAATTAGTTATACTTACCTAGTTAAATATCCATATGAATAATGCACTAGTAACTATCCCATAATTTTTTCATTATTTTTTCATTTGGTCGCCTCAATACATTATACATACCCAAAGGCTTGAAACTATACAGAGACAGTTTTTAAAGTACTTAGCTTTTAAAGACTTTAAAAAATTTAATAGTTATCAGGAAGCGTGTACTCACTACGGAATTGACTCGCTCGAACAAAGAAGCTCTGTGACCTTCTTTGTTCGAGCGAGTCGAGTGATATGTTGTTACTGCAAGCAATTTTGACCGGTTCAATTGATTGTCCTAGCTTACTGTCAGCATTTTCACTCAGTGCTCAACTGTACGAACACGACACACGCGCCTTCTCCATGTTCCTAAGTCTAACACAAATTATGCTCAACATTCTATCATTCCACGCCTAGCACGAACTTATAATAAACAGTACTCTAATCTAGATTTATTTTTTCTTTCCAAAACACAATTAAAAAAGGAGTTAATATCCCTACACCGCAAGAAATAAACAATTTAAAAATAAATAATTAAAACAAAAGAACACACACACAGTCCCACGCTATAACGCTACACGCACACTCACACACACACACACACACACACACACACAGAGACACACACACACACACACACACACACACACTGTACTTTTACTTATAAATATAATTTATATAATTATATATATATATATATATATATTTGTATTGTTCTACCTACAAGTGAACTACTTATCTACTCTGTTAAAATATTTTTCATATTTTTATTCTGTAATCGTTTGTGGCCTTATTTGATGTCAAGTTATAATTATTGTTAATATTAGTTTACAACGCTGTTGATTACTTACAAATAAATAAAATAAATAAAAAATTAGTAAGAAGTCTTTATGAATTACTAGCTGATGCCCGCGACTTCGTCCGAGTGGATTGAGGTTTTTCGTTCCGGCGGAAACTTTAATTTGTGTTTTTCCAGGCTATAATCTATCTCCGTGCCAAATTTCATCCGCCGTTCAGCCGTTGTGGCGTGATTGTGTAACAAACATCCACCCAGTACCCTACATCCATCCATCCATTACAACTTTCGCATTTATAATACTACTAGGTATAGAAGTATAGATGGATAAGACAGTCTTACGTACTTAGTTTCCATGTACAAAAATACTAGAAACTGCTACGGATTATTCGTTGAATTTTACTTTGTCAGATCAGGGATTTATTACGTATCATCATGGAAGATATTTCATTTGTATCTACTATAAAAACTATACGACATACTGTTCTCATTCCCGTTGTTCCCAACGTAATGTACATGTAAAGTAGCGTCGGAAAAACAAACACTATAATATTTTTATGTTTGTGGTAGGAAATAAAAATACTTTACAATAGAAGACCATAAATAGCAACCATACATGTACTTAGTATTAAATCCAAACACTGGTTAACCATTTTAATGTACTTTAATTCAGAAACTTACACGAATATTACAGAAGGCGCCAATTCCCAGCCCACCATAGATCATAGATCCATCTGTCATGCAATTGGGTATTTGTTATACTCTCCTTCAACGCGACATTGGCAAAATATTTGTGCCTAGTGCACGAGTAAAGCCATTCACATAAGAAGTGAAGTGAAGTGACAAATAGTCAAATCAGCAACTTTTTTTTGAAACGTCAAAACGCGTCCTAAGTATGGGATTTCTAAGAAATTCTAAAATGTGACGTCATTAAAGTTCGACGCACTTTTTTACTTTAATAGATTAGGACGTGAATATTACTACTTATGGGATATCCTCTATTTAATAATCACAAAAAAAATATTTATTTCAATAGTTGTCAAATACCCAATTACAGAGTACAATACGATAAAGAGACTAGTCAGAGCGGTACAGTAATATTGTCGTCTCTTTCAGACTGAGCCTAACAGTAGGTACCAAAAAAATACAGTCTACAGGCGACAAATATTACTCATTGTAATTTTAGTCTTGTAACGTTTCAGAGACATCTAATAAGCTCTATTGGATGTAATAACTACGATGAAAGCTATTAATATTTTGTCTTGAAAATCATTGATCTATGATTTTAAATTAAATTTCGTGAGACTGCTCCGATTTGTGCTCCCGGGGGTTAATTAAGTGACAATCATAATAATCATCGTAATTATTATGAAGAACGAATCTATTAATAAAATATCTAATTACTATTTTCGGGACGTTTCGTGGAGACAGGTGACTAAACACAAAAGTTCGCGTAAACTTAATTTTATATATCAATCTCTCTTCTAGCATGTAGAGCAACAATCTAGAAGCTCTTCAATCATGCATATTAAGGCATTACATTTAAATCATACTGTGATATTATAAATGCGAAAGTGTGTTTGTTTGTTGGTTTATTGGTTTGTTGGTTTGTCCTTCAATCACACTGCAACGGAGCAACGGCAACGGATCGACGCGATTTTTGGCAGTGGTATAGTTGAGGACCCAGAGAGTGACATAGGCTACTTTTTATCCCGGAAAATAAAGGAGTTCCCTAGGGAATCAAAAAAACTTAAACCACGCGGACGAAGTCGCATTAATCAGCTAGTAATATATAAACCAAAAATACGAGTCAAAACTTTGAAACACTTTGGGTAACCTGACGCAATGTTAAGGTTATAACTGACATTAATGTACCTACACATTATTATTAACATACATGTTATTCGTGTTCATAAAGCATATTTCATGTAGTTACTTGTATTTCTTGCCGGCTCTTCTCAGTAGAATAGTTTTCCGAACTGGTGGTATAGTTTCAACGTATCATATTAAAGTGACACAAGTTGTCCTACGTGAAATAAATAAATCAATTATAAAGCGAAACATTGTGAAAAATCCCAAAAGACAGTGTACCTACTAATTGACTAAGATATGAAGAAATCACAGATAAGATTAGATAAACAAAATCGATATCGTTTTGCTGTATTTAATACCACCTCCAACGATACTAAATGATGATCTAATTTACGACGCTCATTAAAACGATCGGACATTTTCTGGCGTTCGCTGTAAATATAAACATTTCAAAACAATCGAATAATTGATTGAAATATTAGTCCTTGGGTTGGCGTTTAATTAGAATTTATGTCTCGTCCGGTAATTGCGTTACAGTCAGCCCCGTGACAAATGATTCTAGACCAGTGAGAATTGGACATTATTTGTAGGAAATGACTGAAATACCTTCAGCAGACGCCATTGAGAATCCTCATACTTTTGCCAACAAGAACACGGTAATCTCAAACCTGACACTAAGCCGTCACTTATGTACATGTCTAACAGGGCAAGATAACATTTGAACAGGTAGAGTTTTTTCATTCAGAACAGTCATTGTGGCATGAAGGAGTAAAAAAATCCAAACATTTGCATTTACACTATTAGTAAGATACAAAACCATCTCCAATAAAGAATCCTATATTACATAAATCTGTTCAAATAATAACATGCGTCTACAAAAAAGAATTAGCTTTTTTACGTATTGTTAATTTTCTATTCCGAAGTTATTAGTTTTTCTTACAAAGTCAAGCACTCAACTTTAGTGAACTACTATTTTTAGATACATTATATTATTAAAGCGTTCTTCAGCTATATGGTTTTAGGTGCGTCGTCTTAGCAAATAACGGCAACATAAAACAGTTCTCGTTCCACCAGTTAGCTTTTAATCGATCTGAAAGCCTTTTCATTCGTGATGTTAAACGGATGTGACATTGTAGCTGGCAGCAGAAATGTTTATACATTAAACAAAGCGTCCTGATTAGAATGGGAGTGGTGCTAGGTACGAGTGGGGTGCTTTTTATTGTGTCCATCAGCCCTATTGATATATAGCATTGAGGGCTTAGCCAGGGTGGCACGGGAAAGCGTTGAATGATTTAGCTCTCCACCATTTCCCCGCTTTGCCGTTGACGCGCTACGACAATAAATTAACGACAATTGCACTAATTGTGCAGCTAATGGGCACGTTCACTGATGCATTGTCTAGTTTTGCTATCTGAGCATTAATTGCCACGGTTGTTCAGAACTTTGAGGCATTAGCCACGTATGTCAGTAACAACCGTATCATATTTTTGGGGCACTATTTCCTTATTGCTTTACGTGATACGAATTTCTGTACGGCGAAATTGCGCCCGCAACGATAAAATCAATGCTGTATTGTTTTCAGAAGTCCCTCAGGTAGACGGATTGAGAGTATAACTAATGTTTATATTTCCGAGGGTTGGGATAGTGAACGGTGGTGCTGCAGTCGATACTGAAATTGCTTTCTGTAGAGCGTTTGCGTGAGGCGCGCCGCCCATCTACCTCCGATATAAATCTAAAGGCTTGTCGAGTTTCAAATAGATTGCAAACTACGAAGATCCGTGCAATTCGTTCTGTACACCCACACTGTTGTTCCCCGGCGATGGCGGTCCGGCTACGATTTCGACAATTTGTCACGTCAGCTTTGACTGGTTTTTGTTGAATTCTGTTCCTACAATACGATGTGGTAAGGCGGCTTTTTTATTATTTTTATAGCTTAAGTCTTTGATGTGGTCAAATTCAATTATACGTCTGTAGTATATTCAAAAATAACCAGTTTCTTTGAACTCTATTTATGTCAATACAAAATCTTTGAATAATTTTCTTAACATGAAACTGAAGATGTTCTTATTTTCATTTTAATAATTTGGTTTATCTTTATTAGAACTTTTTGTGACGTTTGACGATGTTTCTTAGACGAGGTGCGGTAAATGCATTATAATTTTTAAATTATACGATGAAATTCGAATAATATTTTAATAATTTATGTGTATAAAATTTGTATGATGTCTGCATACAAATAGCTAAACCTTGTTTTGTTAAATGCAAACGATAATAGTTACCAAGGATAAACGAAACCATGAAAACCGATAAACGCGTGTAATTTATGTGTTATCTTCAAGTTGCCTTTGATTCTTCGATTTTACATCATACAACAATAAATAATGTTATCATTGTTATCGCACAAACTAATTTTGTTTATACACGAGTGGATGAAACGCGTTCATTCAGTTCAGTTATCTTATTCAGTTACTTATCTGTTGGGGGCTCACGTACTACATGATTCTGTCATTCATTTCGAATGAATGGCATCGGTCATGAACTTGCTACCGATCAATTACGCCGGTTCTTGTTTTATTTAGCCTCGCAAGTCTCTAGAACTCTTTCCGTTGGCTACGATATAGCCTATAAATTTTATTTAAGTTATAAAAAGTTATAGATTTCTATCTTCTCTGACATTTTCATCATCGTCGTTGCCGTTTCTAGCCGTAGATGGCTAAAAAAACATTTTTAAAGATCTACTAACCCGAAGTATTTTTGGTTTAGTTTAGGATAAAAAGCAGCCTATGTCTCTTTCTAGGTCCTCGACTATATCCATGCAACCCAATCCGTTGCTCTGTTGCGACTCAATTGAAAAAACAAACACTCTTTCGCATTTATAATATTACTTAGTATGATATGAAATCTACCATAGAGAACGTTGCAAACTATTCACACTTCTCAATGGTATGTTTTACTTTTGTATGATATTAATGTGTTAATATTTCGCTGGTATAAGAATCGCGGTCCATTTTCAGGGTATAAAATGTTAATTACTTTCTTCACTTCCCAGTTCCAGTGATGCTGTACTGCGATATTATAGCCGAGAATCTTTGAGATGTTTGGCTCGACGGAACTCGGCGACTTTAAATTAATTGACCCATGACTATATCCACATTGAAACGTTTGCTTTCCTGATTTTCTTGTACAATCATTTGAACTTACTTTAAATGGGGGAGTAAAAATGTTAAGAGAGAACTTTAGCACGGCTTATTTGATTTTATGCATTCATTTTGCTCGTTCTTTTTGTCCGTTACGATTACGGCGTTACTTTTCTGCATATTAGTTTATGTATTTTTTATTTCCAATCAGTTTTGTACGATGACGTATGACTTTAAATATCTTAAAGGGAAAAAATAATGCTAGACTGCTTGTTTTCACAACATATTTTCTGAAGTAGGACATTAGCTATGAATTTGAGGTCTCATTCGATTTCGATTTGTTTTTCATAGATCTATTCTCTCAAGGTAATAAAAGTAAAGTATTTATCTGTTGCAAAATGGGGAAGCCGGAAGGTCTTTGAGTGGGAATTGCGTAATCTAGTGTGGGACGCTCTCCAAACACATTAACCCAACGATAGGGCTATCGAGGGGGACTACCTGAAGACCGAGTATGGTGTTGCTCATTAGGCAAGCCCTGTATATACCATAGTGAAAGTCTATATAGGCTGGTGTGATGAGTGTCAAAGACCACGAGTATAACAATAGTGGTCTCTAAATATCTCATCATAAATTATCATTTCATCTCACGGCTCATTCACTTTTACGAGTATCATTTTAAGCACAATAACTCGAAGCTGTTCAAATAATGAACGAATGGAATAAAAATATTAATGAGTGGCACTCGGCGAGTTGGCACGGCTTATTTGATGTTCAATATTCGCATGACGAGTGGAATAGAGGCGTCTACTTTTCTGCATACGAGTATTAATTAATTATTGATCTCGTGTGCCCCAGAAAATAAAAATTTATCAATTTTCAATTTTAAGTGTACATTCAATTTAATTTGCGTAGAGCACTAGTCCCTAATCCTTTGAATTATTTTTCGCACTATTTACTACTCAAATATTTATAAATCAAAAATAGTTTCTTGGGTGATTTTCTTTTCTTTTTAGTAAAGATTTATGTTTGGCCACGTATTATTGTGTATACTACAATATACTATTATGTATTTGGTTTGGTTTCGTTCTAGCATTAAACCAAAACGTAGCTTAGTGTTATCATCTACGTAGTTAAATGTCTATAATGATTGATGATGCAATTAGCTGTTAGGGGCTCTCTTACTTTACGCTTATGTAGCTAGCTGTTAGATGTCTGATTACTTGATCAGCAGCAGCAGTACAAAACTTTGCGCCAATTTCATTAATTTGCTTTCGGAAACCAAACAAAGCAAAGTTCAGACAATGGAATAAACGAAAACAGGTAAGCTTATTTCGTGCCAATATATATATTGAATCCTTCGAGATTTACTTACGAGAAACTTTATTCCCAAGTTAAAAAAAGCTAAAGTTTTTTACGTGTCGGGTGGAACCGGGTTGTAGTGATGTAATTGTTTTGGTTCGGGATTCGGATTTGGTTCGGAGCACATGGCGTTGACAGCTCTCCTAAATAGGGTTGTCTGTTTTTCGTCTTCGAGACAGTGACTGAGTAATGCGAAACCACGGTCGGTATAGTTTGTGGTTACAGTTCTAACGGTCTTGCCCTTTCTATTTAAGTATTTCTGTAGATAGATATGTAGATGTGGGTCTGTGACTGCCTTATTTCTACCGCAGGTGACCCGAAATTTGAATGAAAGATGCTGAGATTGTAGATTTAAATTAAGCTTTCTGTCGTAACGTGTTTTAGTTTAGTTTCAGGATAATTTTTCGGACTCAAAATATAAGAAAAAAATATTATATTAGTGTTAATTAAAATGAAGCCACTTGTTTACATGATTCGCACATGAAGAAAAAAAAAAGCATCCCTGACTTCATCCTTGACTTACGTTCACCCGACCGTCTGGGATGCTTTTTTCACATACGGCATTTTTTATGGCACGTTAAAATAGTCTGCTTCAGGTTGATTTCTTGGCTACGTGTACATCATCGTTAAAGAATGCAGATTTCGATAGAAGTATTACTTATATGCGATAAATCAGCTTCGGGTTGTACCATATTATCTTTATCAGGTAGCTTAATCTAGTTACTCTATACTTATTTATTATGATTTAAGTAATTGACTTATATTATATTCCTTATATTTACTTATTGCACAGAACCCAGTAGGTTTTAGTCAGGAGCATAGATGAAGTTTTAAAATGAAAAAGTTAATGAACCCGTTCCGGCTCGCTCTGTAAAGGCGTTCGTGCAAACACATCGCACAGCCCTATATGAGTTTTTTTACCCGTTTGTTTTTCTAGTGTAACAGTTTGTAGGATTGTTTGATTTTAGCTCGAGCCCTCGCCCTACGCTGAGATGTTTTTGTCTAGTTGTAACTTGGCTAAGTTGTTTACTTAATTGATATTTTTTTAAAGCTTCGATTTGCTAGGTTTGTAAGCACAGTGTCTCAAGTTAAGTTTACGTTGTAAAAAAAATATAGCCCAGGTATGTTTCGTTCTTATCAACTTCTATCTACGCAAAATGTGTACTCTCTCCTCAAAAGCAAAATATGCTAACTGGAACTAACGAAATATTGAATTGATTGAATAATCAAGAATTATAAAAGCATAGATAAAGATAATGTAAATGATTATTTACTAAAACTAATGCTAATTATTTAAACATGATGTAAGATTTGCTTGTTATTAACTTAATAGTAGTAACAAACTAAATAACGGTTACGTGTAACTATTATGGTATTTATTTAATGATTATATGATATGTTACGTAATATGACTTTGACCTGTAAAACATAGCAGGGCCGGCCGGCCATTTAGCCGTGAGTAGTCCAGCCATTAAGAGGAATTCTCCCGGCGATTTCTCCATACAATAACATTTGTCTGTTTCCTCCGTGGATAATTACAATATTGAAAATATTCTTGCACCATAAAATTTACATGTATCCGTGCCATGCCCCTATGTTTTCCTTTTTTCGATAAATTAATAATTTTAAGAACATAGAACCTTCACAACCTGCAAAAAATGGCCCAGTTTTCGTTCCATCATCAGACATCCCGCAAATAAATTTGACGGATATAATAAAAAAAAGAAAAACATACCGACATAGCCTGAGTCCTTGTTAAATTATTCGTAAAAACAGAATTAAAATCGGTTCAGTTTTGAAGGTGGAAACAGAAAAATACGAGAGTGAGAATTCTACTGTTTTTCATAGGTATAATCGGTCCAAGCTGCAGTTGTCCCTATCGGGTTTTATTGGCCTCTATTCGGGGAGGTTAAATACGTATACACACACACATATGTACATAGTTAGTGAGTTCAAGCGTAGTCGATATAATTATAGTATCGATAATCTAGTGTTGTTTATCGACATCGATATTTAACTTTTTACTTATTCTGTGAGTATATAGTCCATACCCAATAATTGCCAGTCGGCAGTGGGCAGCACATGTCAGGTTTTTTTTTATCCACTACAAGTTAGCTCTTGACTCTCACCTGATGGTAGGTGATAATGCAGTCTAAGATGATAGCGGGCTAACCTGTTAGGGGCATGGCAGTTATATTAACACTGCGATATCTCCGCACTGCCGGCCGCCCCCCCTATTTCTATTGCGCGTTAATTTATTTCTTGACTGCCTCGTTGGTCTAGTGGTTAGCATATTCGACTGCGGCCGACGAGGGTTCGATTCCCGGGTCGGGCCATAACAAGTATTGGGTTTTTCTGACAAGAAATTCTCAGTACTAGCCCGGAGTAAGGAAGATGGCGGAGTTTTACCCCCGTGCCTCCAAGAGCATGTAAAACCATCGGTCCTGCGCCTGATCTCTCTCCGGTCCTGTCGGATTTTCCGTCCCATCGGGCTATGAGAGTAAAGGAACAGAGAGTGCTCCAGTGTATGCGCCCACACTTGTGCACTATAATATCTCCTGCGCAGATGGCTCTTTGGAGATAGGCCGCCGTGGCCGAAATTCGGTTGAGAGGACATTATAGCAATCCTGAACGCTGTGGTCATATTGTGGGAGGTTCCGGGTACGATTCCCAACATGATCCAAATGGGAATTTATCATTTTTAAATTTTCTGTGGTCTGATCTGGTAGGAGGGTTCAGCCGTGGCTAGTAACCACCCTACCGACAAAGACGTACCTCCAAGCGATTTAGCGTTACGGTAGATGCGTGTAGATACGTCATGCCGTGTAGAAACCGTTAGGGGTATAGTTTAATATAACTAACCCTAACAAGTTAGCCTGCTACCATCTTAGACTGTATCATCGTTCTCTATAATGGCTCTGATAGTTCCTTAGTTAAGATGATTGTGAAATGGAGATAGTGAAAAAAAAAATCCCGGCTGAGTTTGTTGTGGGCTCTTCTCAGACAGGGCGCGTTTGGACTTTGGAACCCTCGTAACTTTAGTTTAAGATGTCGTACTGATTATCACCATTATATTATGTTATATGTTATAAATAACCGGATGTCAATAAGTGTAGTTTATATTGAATAAACGTTTTTTGACTTTGACTTTGTCTAACATCAGGTAAGATCGCAGTCAAGAGCTAACTTATAGTAGAATAAAAAAAACATATAAAAATAGTTCCCAACTGAGTAAATGACCTCCCTGGCGCAGTGGTGTGAGGTGTGCTGTCATGTAAGCGCAAGGTCACGGGTTCAATTTCCGGCAGGGTCAATTTGGAAGTTTATATATCTGAATTTTCTCAGTTCTGGTCTTGTGGCAGGCTTCGGCCGTGACTAGTTACAACCCTAACGGCAAAGACGTACTGCCGAACGATTAGACGTTCCGGTAGCAACTAACCGATGACGGCTACTTAGGGCTTTAATGTAACTAACTGCTTTATGCCTGACAGGTTAGTCCGATACCATCTTAGACTGCATCATCACTTACCGTCAGCTAAGATCGCACTCTAAAGCTAGGTAACTGTTAGTGCATTAAAAACATTAAAAAAGGAATCAAAAACAGAGAAATAAGTCGAATAAGTCCAGGGTCAGAGTTATTAGAAAGCAAAAAATATACGAAACGCAAAACACATCTAGGTATATCATTTTGCCGACTGCGAGTAGCTCAAACACATATTTTAATTTTATTTAGGAACTCGTTCGAGCGAGCGGCGTGCGTACGCATACATGCGCATTGAATAAGCGTTCGGTCTTCTCCGGGAGCAGCGCGACGGCAATATACCTACCTGAATACCTACTCTCAAGTTTGCCCGTTCATTCGCATTGCTCTTAACAAGTGCTCTAATCAAATGGCAATGGTAACTAATTACTTACTATATGTGCGAACTTTACGGAACCTATACTCCTATATAGTACGGTTAGATTTCATTAAATATAGTGCGAGAACTGCTTTTTTTTTGAAGGAAACACTGATTATCCACATTAGTATTATTAATTACTTTAATTTAGCAATTTACACGAACAAGGCTGTCGGCACCATCTGCCAAAGATCAATATGTCACGCAACTACAGAGTATCATAGACCAGTAGACTTCACTAGGCAGAGCCGTAGAGTAAAAAAATATTGTCTCCTTCAGATTGAGCCTAACAATACCTACTGCTGCAGCGATCTTTCGATCATCAGTGATAATTTGCACACCATAAAATGATTGGTAGATTGTAGCTCGATACTATGATTTTATTGTAAGCAGGCAAAAAGAATACACTTAACTCTTAAGAGGCCGGGGAACGCCGCTCGCAACTTCTATTCGAACCGCAAATATAAATTTGCCGTTATATTGATATCTCTATTTGGCTGATGACACATGATCGCGTGCAAGCGCGATAGCAATATGAGCGTACAAAATTTGTTACACATTTAGTCTTGTTCCGTGAATACCAAAAATTATGAATGAAAAATTGTTGTGTTTTTAACTTCGTATTGTTATTCTGTAACTTGACAATATATTGAATATAAGCTATGTTCCTGATCAATTAGTACGTGAGATATCGTTGGTTTTAATATAAAACGATAAGGAGAAAACATGTCATTTATGTCGTAATAACATGCAAAACGCAATGTGCTTACATTTAATTTTGGTAAAGTACTTTGAAAAAATAATTATCCAGGGACCTAGATAAATACAAGTTCAATTTTAATAATCGCATAATACGGTGGAAATATTCTCGAATTACAAATTATTTTGGTATTACGTGTGTATGGGCAATTCGCCCTCCGGAGCCACCTTAAAGCAATACATTATACACGAGTGTGCTATTCTCTGTAAATAAGTGATGTACCTACCTAACACCTTTGTGTGACATTGACTAACATATGACTATCTATAATGTTTTACACTGACTAACATATAACTATTATGTGGATATAGGAGACGAGAGATCTGCCCAGTGGCGATAACGCCGGCGCTAAGGCAAATAATGATTCCCATTTGCCGGTCCATCCGTGACAACACCGTCTTGACCCTCGGCCCTAAGGAAAACTATCAGTTACCACTTACCGCCCATTTTACTAGTATATTTAACCTAAATGTTTTCCTATATTTGTAATTGTAACCATTGTAACAAGCAGGTTTTAGTTTGGCTCATTGTTTCTTTATTTTTCGGTGTTGATTTAGAATTATAAGTATGTGGCCATGATGTGCCTATTTTCCCACATCAATAAAAATAAGCATCTTCCATTTAAGTAATAGTATATGGTGTCTACTGTCTACTGCCTTTAGCATGCAGAAATCTTTTGTATGAGTGAAAACACACAACACACAACACACAATGTTTTTGTCTAAAGAAGATGCAAATCCATTGTCTGACGAGTGACAACATTAAATCTATTTTGAGACGATAGAACACTCAAAAAGCTGAGTGAGGTATCTGTAGTTCCTTAGCTGAGATTAGGTTTGGGGTTTCATTAGTCTCTAGAGGCTAGAGCCAAGCCATCCAATTGAACCAACTGTGAAACAATATAGGTACCTTCAAATTCAAGATAACATGAAACATTACCAGTTTGGACTTTTTAAGTAATACAAAGCCTATTAAGTAATCGTTAACAGAATATGATTTCACATATACCAATAAAATCGATATTTGATTATTATGCATGCATGTGTCATAGCAGACAAGGTCACGGTATGGTCCTGTCTAGTGGACGGTAGTAGTTCCACACGTTGATTGCTAATATACCATCCACTACAAAATATTATTGAACAGTTAAGGCTTTTAAATACCTTTTGTCCTTAAAGCGACTTCATATGTAAGTTTACTGGCTTTCAAACTAAATTAGAACTTCGAAATTTGGTAAAGGGTTGCACTAATGGATAAATAACACAGTTCCAAATAGAAAGATTGTTATTAAATTTTACCGATTTCTTTTCGTAATTGTAAAATTACTATAAAATCTTCATCAATTTCTGTAATAAATATTGTGGTCTGAAAATATCTCGCCTCTGTATTTCAACAAAAAAAATTTTTTTTTACGCCACTACAAGTTAGCCCTTGACTGTTATCTCACCTGATGGTAAGTGACGATGCAGTCTAAGATGGTAGCGGGCTAACCTGTAAGGGGTATGAGAGTTATATTAAACCCATACTATTCGGTTTCTACACGGCATCGTACCGGAACGCTAAATCGCTTGGCGGCACGTCCTTGTCGGTAGGATGGTAACTAGCTACGGCCGAAGCCTCCCACGAGACCAGACCAGGGAACAGTCAGAAATTATAAATTCCCAAATTGACCCTACTGGGAATTGTGCCCGGGACCTCCGTTAAGACAACAGCGTTCAACACTGCGCCACAGAGGTCGTCACAAACACAGATGTAGTACTAAACAGATACCGCGCTAGGAACACGGCAGGCGCGCCAACAAAGCAAATACAAAACGAAAAGCAAATACAAATCTCATTTAGTTGGATGCGACGCGTCGAGAAGTTTCGACGTAACGTGTGTTTAAACAAGTTTCTCAAAATAATGCCTTCTTGTGTCTTGAAACACTGTAAAAATTGTTCCCAAAAATTAAAAAAGGATAATGGTGTTTCTTTTCATAGGTAAGAATTTATATTTTCATTCTGTAAGTTTTTTTTCCCTTTTTATTTAATTGCTGATGACTTGAAACACAAAACCTCAACGATATCTATCAGTGTTGCTAATTTACGTTGTAATATTTTCCCTTAAATTAAAGAAGGTGTAAATGAGCTGTTAGTAGATAGTTTTTTTTTTTTGTGAAACAGCTACGCTGCCGGCGTATTTCGAGGTACGCCGATTAGCTTATAGGTACGCCAGCTGCTTTTGAGGTACGTCAGCTACTTTGATGGTACGTAGGCTACTTTTAAGGTACGCCAGCTTCTTTAGAGGTACGCCAGCTACTTTAGAGGTACGTAGGCTACTTTGGTGGTACGCAGGCTACTTTGCTGGTACGCAGGCTACTTTTAAGGTACGCCAGCTACTTTAGAGGTACGCAGGCTACTTTGCTGGTACGCAGGCTACTTTTAAGGTACGCCAGCTACTTTAGAGGTACGCAGGCTACTTTGGAGGTACGTAGGCTACTTTGGTGGTACGCAGGCTACTTTGCTGGTACGCAGGCTACTTTTAAGGTACGCCAGCTACTTTAGAGGTACGCAGGCTACTTTAGAGGTACGCAGGCTACTTTGGTGGTACGCAGGCTACTTTGCTGGTACGCAGGCTACTTTTAAGGTACGCCAGCTACTTTAGAGGTACGCAGGCTACTTTAGAGGTACGCAGGCTACTTTGGAGGTACGTAGGCTACTTTGGTGTTACGCAGGCTACTTTGCTGGTACGCAGGCTACTTTTAAGGTACGCCAGCTACTTTAGAGGTACGTAGGCTACTTTTAAGGTACGCCAGCTACTTTAGAGGTACGCAGGCTACTTTGCTGGTACGCAGGCTACTTTTAAGGTACGCCAGCTACTTTAGAGGTACGCAGGCTACTTTGGAGGTACGTAGGCTACTTTGGTGGTACGCAGGCTACTTTGCTGGTACGCAGGCTACTTTTAAGGTACGCCAGCTACTTTAGAGGTACGCAGGCTACTTTAAAGGTACGCAGGCTACTTTGGTGGTACGCAGGCTACTTTGCTGGTACGCAGGCTACTTTTAAGGTACGCCAGCTACTTTAGAGGTACGCAGGCTACTTTAGAGGTACGCAGGCTACTTTGGAGGTACGTAGGCTACTTTGGTGGTACGCAGGCTACTTTGCTGGTACGCAGGCTACTTTTAAGGTACGCCAGCTACTTTAGAGGTACGCAGGCTACTTTAGAGGTACGCAGGCTACTTTGGTGGTACGCAGGCTACTTTGCTGGTACGCAGGCTACTCTTAAGGTACGCCAGCTACTTTAGAGGTACGCAGGCTACTTTAGAGGTACGCAGGCTACTTTGGTGGTACGCAGGCTACTTTGCTGGTACGCAGGCTACTTTTAAGGTACGCCAGCTACTTTAGAGGTACGCAGGCTACTTTGGAGCCTACGTACCACCAAAGTAGCCTGCGTACCTCTAAAGTAGCCGGCGTACCTCTAAAGTAGCTGGCGTACCACCAAAATAGCCTACGTACCTCCTAAGTAGCCTGCGTACCTCTAAAGTAGCTGGCGTACCTCTAAAGAAGCTGGCGAACCTTAAAAGTAGCCTACGTACCATCAAAGTAGCTGACGTACCTCAAAAGCAGCTGGCGTACCTACGTACCACCAAAGTAGTCGGCGTATCTCTAAAGTAGTCGGCCTACCTCCAAAGTAGTCTCCGTACCTCCAATTTAACTGGCATATCTTGAAAGTATTCGACGTACCGCTAAATTACTCAGCGTAGCTCCAAAGTAGCCAGCGTACCACCACAGTAATATGCGAATCTCCTTTTCCAGGATACAAGCTATTCTCCTACCATATTATGTCGTTGAAATCGGTTAAGTAGTTAAGGTCTAAAGATAGAACAAACAATTAAAATTTCTTACATTAATTTGGCATTTTTTCATTAATGTGGCAACATTTCACGCACACTGATGCATGTGTCCAGACAGTGCTGTCACGCACACTAGAATAAATTTTGGCCGCACTGTCGTGTTCCGAGCGCGGTATCTGGTACTACATCTGTGGTCACAAAATACAAAATATTTCGCTGCTTTGCATTCTACTATTGCATTACTATCTTGTCAGCAGAATGTAATGAGATCTGAGATCTGAGAGATAAAGACTGCTCCGTAATCTGAAGCTGACACTAATTTGTTCTCATATTTCCTCGTGATTTTTGTTCTTGGCTACAGCGACAACAGACGGTTTTGCACTTGCAAGTTTCATTTTAAGTAATGATTCCGACAGTCGGATAGGACTTTTAAACTCATTATTTATGAAAAAAACAACAATTCTTTGTTCGCAGCAGTTGACGTCTGTATCATTATTTTTTTTGTTTGTTAAATTTTCGTAAAACTAAGTAGGTATATGGCTGTATCCAGAATGCCAGAGTCTTGTCGCGAGCTGTATTGTGACGGCAAAAAATTAGAAAAAGTCCGTAAATATAAGTACTTAGGATGCTATGTCGATGACCAATGTGATCATAGTCTCGAAATTCGATGTCGCATTGAGCAAGCTCGCAATGCTTTTTTCTAGAAAATTAAATATTCAACTTCGCACCCGCCTGGACACTCACTGAAGCTTCGTGTAAAAAGCTAGAGGCATTTGAAATGTGGGTTTACAGAAGAAGTTATGAATATCCTGGAGAGATAAAATTAGAAATTATATAGTGTTGCAGCGCGTTGGGACAAAGAAGGAGATTCTTCTAACTGTAAAAAAGAGGAAACTGGAGTACCTGGGTCATATACTGCGTGGTCCTAAGTATGACCTACTACAATTAATTATCCAGGGCAAGATAGAAGGCAAAAGGGGCGTGGGACGGAGAAGGACTTCCAGGCTAAAGAACTTACGCCAGTGGTTTAATAAGAGTACCCGATCATTATTTAGAGCTGCAGTGTCGAAAGTTCAAGCTGTCAATATGATCGCCAGCCTTCGATAGAAGCAGTGGCGTGCACAGGGTTTTGGCCTAGGGTAAGCACTAGGGCACGCAGTGCTCGTTATCGTATACCTACGTCATACATTAGGTAAATTGTAATCGGCGGTTATATAGAACACGAGCACACACTACGTGTGAATTTAAAAGTGGCCTTATTCGGTATTCCTAGTCTACATTATTCACATTTCTAGGTCCAGGGTTTGGGCTGGGCGTTGACGAGTCAGAGCGTGAGTCAAGACCTCAGACCAAGGTCATCATGACCGCGAAAAGCTAACTCCTGCCGCCCCAGAAAGCAAACAATATCAATTAGGCGCTGAAAAATATTTCTATTACGATCTACCTTTGCATTATGCATTTCGATATTTAATTTATACTGGCTGTTTAAACATGTTTCTATACGCGCTTTACCAAATGCATTTAATTTTAAAATTGAATCTAGATTTTCTCTGACATATTATGTTTTTTAGCTGCTTTATGAAAGTTATTAAGATCGGAATATCCCTTATCATTCCATACCGAACGGCTATTACAAAATAAGACGCATCACGCATGGAAAACAAAACAAACTATTAGTGTGCACGCAGCCACATAGCCAGTTACAAGAATCGTAATAATTGACGTGAAATACTCGAGTTACCTTTTTACTTTTTTTTTGTGATAATTGTAACAAAGGTACGCACCTCCCTTTGCGAATAATATCTAATTTTACATTATAGGGAAAGCAAATAAAATTTTGTCTAAGTACCTACCTTTTGTAAACACACAGCGCCTATACAGATTTCACACGAATAATCTTCCATTTTCAAAATAATAATTTTATGAATTCGTTCTATGAATAAACCTTTACACAAACTTTGAAAGTCACAATTCACAAATCCGATTGCTTTTTAATTACTTCACTTACTTAAATCCACAAAAACTTTATAATTCACAAATTAAATCAAAACACTGTACACCGGTACGAAAGGAAACAATTACTAGAATACAAATATGGCGTAAAAAAGTTACTGTCTATAATTATTTGAGTCAAAAATCACTTTTAATTAAATGTTAACAAAGAATCTTGAATTTTCTTTACGAGTTTTACTAATTAAATTAACATTTAATATTATCATCATTTTCTATGTATATTCTAGGGCTATAAAATGTTTTTTTTTTTAAATCGGACTAGTCTTTGTTTATTTTATTGAATTCAGTTACGAAAACATTACGTGCCTTTTTCGATCTTAATATTTTAAAAATATAAAACCGTACTTAGATTTAAGGAAACAATCTGAATAATTTAAACTAAATTTAAATAAGTTTATAGTTAAAAGAAATCAAACTACTTATTTCGATTATAGAAAATAAAACATTCGTTTGTTATTACTTTCGAGCGCGCGCGGTTTTAAAATACAATCTAGGGTATATTCCGATATGCACTATGAGCTCAGTAAGGTGTGACGTCAATTTAATTTAATTTAGTATACTGCGAAGCCGTTCCTTTATAGTTACCTATACTGGTTACTATGATTGGTTGGTATTAAACGGAACGCAGTCCAGTATCTATCTATCCATCATCTATGTTTTTTGGCGCTGTTTTAACGTGAAAATAAGAAAGAAAGATGTTTTAGAAGAAAATATTGTTTTTCAAGTAATCTAATGCATAAAAACTTTATAAGCGAATTACTAATGAAGTTATGTACGTTAAACGTGATGAAATTATTTCGACAAATAATTGTATATTAATAACTAGTGTTTCGCCCTGTGCGCGAGCTGCTAAAGCAGCTCACGGGTTGTGGTTTTTGGGATATTAGGGATCCTCAGTTATCGATTTTGAACGAAATCGGTCCATTAACAAAGAATTTCAAAATGGCGCTGATTTTTTAATACATTGGTTTCAGTTTCCTGTTTTGTAACTCCAGGGAGTCTTAAATATCGATTTTGATCGAAATCGGTCAATTAACAAAGAATTTCAAAATGGCGCTGATTTTTTTAAATTTTAGTACCAATTTCCTGCTTTGTAATCGCAGGGAGCCCCGTCGTGGGTAAAACGGAATCGTATCAAAATCTGGCATAGTTCTACACAGTCGTAGTATTCTTCAATATTGGCCATATATTTTCTATGGAAAAATAAATTCCGCCATCTTGAATTTTTTTCCTGTTCATCAAGTAGACTTTCAGGTCCTGATCATCTTTTGTCAAGAAACCACTCTTCCATCTTTTATACTTTCTGAGATAGACACCAAACAAATTTGTATGGCAGCCATCTGAAATCCGCCATTTTGAATTTTTTTTTTGCTCTTTGTCAATTGGATGAAGTTCCGAGTGACATTAGTTCGAGGACCCCCCACCTATCTTCAATACCTTGGCCGTGCCCTTTACCCGTCTCCGAAATCTTCAATCATCAGCTGTCTCCATATTTTTGTTAAAGTTATATTTCCTGATTTCTACATGAAGCCATCAGTGAAAAAAAAAATTTCATACAAAATTTTACAGGAGGACATTTTTAGGGAAAATCTCGAAAACTACCCATAATGTGGCAACACTGTTTAGATATCTCGATACTGCCGATCGAGTTACACAATCGATCCATACATGTCAACTTTCCCAAATGTTGCCAACTGCCAAATCATGATCGAAATTTTCAAAAACACAAAAATAATACAAAATGGCCGCCACCTCGTTTCACAGAAACATTTGACATAGTTTCATAATTTTCCCGTGAACTACAGGATATACCGCTCCTGATGACGTTTCAATTTTTCATCTCGCTCGCACCCAGCCGAAATGATTGCTCCTGAAAAAAGACCCTGTCGAAAATCACTTTTACTTTGATAAATTCCAGTGTTGCCAGATCTCGGCGACGAAAATACCCAAATGTCATTGGTACAAGTGGGACACGTAGTCGCTCATACTCGAATTTCGTAAAAAATACGTATTTAGATTTTTTAATTTTTAGGGTAAATCTTAAAAATTTCCCGAGAAATGGGGTAAAATTTTTCCCCAATCCATTCTTCGAGTCGGTTCACACAATCGCCCCGTACAAGTCGAAACGCTCCGACGTTGCCGACTGTGAGAAAAATGAATTTTAAAATTGCGTTTTTTCGTACCTCAGACCGAACGGCCGCCGCGACAGCCGCCATCTTGAATTTTTAAAAACCACTCCCGTTCTGTCAAAATACAGGATAGTTGTAGGCGAAAAGAGAAAAAATATCATGCTCGACCGCGCCGTTTCGGATCTGTGGCAACGCGGTTCGGGGTCGAAAAATCAAAATTTTCAAAACGCTACAGCTCGGCCGCCATCTTGTTTTTCCGAAATGTCATAATTTTTCCCTAATCCCATCCCGCACCCGAACGTATTACCTGTACATGAACTACCCCGTTTCGGATCTGTAGCGCTGCGGTTCGGGGTCAAATCAAAAATTTGAAAATACTACAGCTCGGCCGCCATCTTGTTTTTACAATTTTTTCTACATTTTGTATTGTTCGCTTACTAATTTCTTTAATCATTACGAGTTGTAACGAAATCGGTTGGAAAACAAAAGAGTTGCAAGAATCACGTCGGCCGCCATCTTGTTTTTCCAAAAGGTCATAATTTTTCCCTACTCCCATCCAGCGCCCGAACACATCTCTTATACATCATTGTATCGTTTTCTGCCTTTTTTTAGTAGAACAATTATGCGGGTATGTTGGTAGTTTTATGTTTTTTTTTTTTCATGCATATGGTCGAACACACCCCCTCTTTCTACAATATCCTGGCCGTGCTCTTCACTCGTCTCCGAAATCCTCAATCATCAACACGCTTCACATTTTTCTATCAAATATTCGTTAGAAGTACCCAGTCCTTATAAAGTTCCTAATCGCCATATAATTTGGTATGAAAAAAAAAATTTCGCCATCTTGAATTTTTTTTCATTTCGCTAAATAGACCTCCTCGTCCTGATCATCTCTTGCCTAGAAACTACAATTCCATCTCTTATATTCTCTGAGATAGACACTGACGAAATTTGTATGGCGGCCATCTTGAATCCACCATTTTCGAGTTTTTTTTAAACTCATCGCCAATTGGATGAGGTTCCGAGTGACATTAGTTCGAGGACCTCCCACCTATCTTCAATACCTTGGCCGTGCCCTTTACCCGTCTCCGGAATCCTCAATCATCAGCTGTCTCCATATTTTTTTTCAAATTATATTTTCTGACTTCTATACGAAACCATCAGTGAAAAAAAATATTTTCATACAATATTTTACAGGAGGGCATTTTTGGGTAAAATCTCGAAAACTACCCCAAATGTGGCAACACTGTTTAGTTATCTCGATACTGACGGTCGAGCTACACAATCGATCCATACATGTCAACTTTCCCAAATGTTGCCAACTGCCTCAAAATCATGATCGAAATTTTCTAAAACACAAAAATAATACAAAATGGCCGCCACCTCGTTTCACAGAAACATTTGACATAGTTTTATAATTTTCCCGTGAACTACAGGATATACCGCTCCTGATAACGTTTCAATTTTTCATCTCGCTCGCACCCAGCCGAAATGATAGCTCCTGAAAAGAGACCATGTCGAAAATCACTTTTACTTTGATAAATTCCAGTGTTGCCAGACCTCGGCGACGGAAATACCCAAACATCATTCGTACAAGTGGGACACGTGGTCGCTCGTACTCGAACTTTGCAAAAAATACGTATTTCGATTTTTTAATTTTTGGGGAAAATCTTGAAAATTTCCCGAGAAATGGGGTAAATTTTTTTCCCCAATCCATTCTTCGAGTCGGTACACACAATTGCCCCATAGAAGTCGAAACGCTCCGACGTTGCCAACTGGGAGAAAATTGAATTTTAAAATTGCGTTTTTTCATACCACAGACCAAACGGCCGCCGCGACAGCCGCCATCTTGAATTTTTTAAAACCACTCCCGTTCTGTCAAAATACAGGATAATTGTAGGCGAAAAGAGAAAAAAATATTATTCTCGACCGCGCCGTTTCGGATCTGTGGCGCCGCGGTTCGGGGTCGAAAAATCAAAAATTTCAAAACACTACAGCTCGGCCGCCATCTTGTTTTTCCACTTTTTTCTACTCGTTCTATTGATCGTTTCCTAGTTTCTTCAATCTTTGCGATTTGTAACGAAATCGGTTGGAAAACAAAAGAGCTGCAAGAATCACGTCGGCCGCCATCTTGTTTTTCCGAAATGTCATAATTTTTCCCTACTCGACTCCCGCACCCGAACACATCTCCCGTACATCATTATATCGTTTTCTGTCTCTTTCTAGGAGAACAATTATGTCAATGAGTGAGTGAGTCAGTCAGTGGTAATCGAGCTATATATAGTATAACTAGTGTTTCGCCCTGTGCGCGAGCTGCTAAAGCAGCTCACGGGTTGTGGTTTTGGGGATATTAGGGATCATCAGTTGTCGAATTTGAACGAAATCGGTCAATTAACAAAGAATTTCAAAATGGCGCCGATTTTTTAAAACTTTGGTAACAGTTTCCTGTATTGAAATCCCAGGGAGCCCTAAATATCGATTTTGAACGAAATCGGTCCATTAACAAAGAATTTCAAAATGGCGCTGATTTTTTAAAATTTTGGTTTCAGTTTCCTGTTTTTTAACCCCAGGGAGTCCTCAATATCGATTTTAAACGAAATCGGTCAACTAACAAATAATTTCAAAAAAACGCTGATTTTATAAATTTTGGCAACAGTTTCCTGTTTTGTAATATTAGGGATCCTCATATATCGATTTTGAACGAAATCAGACAATTAACAAAGAATTTCAAAATGGCACTGATTTTTAAAATGTTGGTACCAGTTTCCTGTTTTGTAATCCCAGGGAGCCCTAAATATCGATTTTGAACGAAATCGTTTAATTAACGAAGAATTTCAAAATGGCGCTGGTTTTTTAAAATTTTTGTAACATTTCCTGTATTGTGATCCCACGGAGTCCTAAATATCGATTTTGAACGAAATCGGTCAATTAACAAAGAATTTCAAATGGCGCTGATTTTTTAAAATGTTGGTACCAGTTTCCTGTTTTGTAATCTCAGGTAGTCCTAAATATCGATTTTGAACGAAATTGGTCAATTTACAAAGAATTTCAAAATGGCGCTGTTTTTTTTAATTTTGATAACATTTTCCTGTTTTGTAACCCCAGGCCCAGGGAGCCCTAAATATCGATTTTGAACGAAATCAGCAAATAAACAAATTATTTCAAAATAGCGGTGGTTTTTTTAAATTTTGGAATAATTTTCCTGTTTTGTAATCCCAGGGAGCCCCGTCGTGGGTTAAACGGAAAAGTATCAAAATCTTGCATAGTAGTTCTACACTTGTAGTCTCTTCAATTTTCGCCTTTTATATTCTATGCAAAAATAAATTCCGCCATCTTGAATTTTTTTCCTGTTCATGAAGTAGATCTTCAGGTCCTTATGATATTTTGCCAAGAAACCTCTCTTCCGTCATTTATACTTTCTGAGTTAGACAACAATTAAATTTCTATGGCAGCCATCTTAAATCTGCCATTTTGAATTTTTTTCAGCTCATTGTCTATTGGATGAAGTGTCGAATGACATTTGGTCGAGCACCCCCCTATCTATTTGTTATGCTTCGATCGGTTGATTTCAGCAAATCAGCCGCCATTTTGTTTTTCCGAAATATTATAATTTTTTCCTACTCTTATCCCGCACGCGAACACATCTCCTATACATGAACTACCCCGTTTCAGATCTGTGACGCCGCGGTTTGAGGTAGAAAAATCAAAAATTTTAAAGCACTATATCTCGGCCGCCATTTTGTTTTTCCAATTTTTTCTACTTTTTATATTGATTGTTTACTAATTTCTTCAATAATTGCGAGTAATAATGAAATCAGTTGGAAAACAAAAGAGTTGCAAAAATCACGTCAGCCGCCATCTTGTTTTTCAATTTTTTTTCCACTTTTTCTATTGATCGTTTACAAATATCTTCAATCATTGCGAGTTGTAACGAAATCGGTCGGAAAACAAAAGAGTTGCAAGAATCACCTCGGCCGCCATCTTGTTTTTCTAATTTGTTCTACTTTTTGTATTGATCGTTTACTAATTTCTTCAATCATTGCGAGTTGTAACGAAATCAGTTGAAAAATAAAAAAGTTACAAAAAACACGCCGGCCGCCATCTTGTTTTTCCGAAATGTAATAATTTTTCTCTACTCCCATCCCGCACCCGAACATCTGACCTATACATGAACTAACCCGTTTCGGATCTGTAGCGCCACGGTTCGGGGTCGAAAATTCAAAAATTTGAAAATACTACAGCTCGGCCGCCATTTTGTTTTTCTAAATTGTTCTACTTTTTGTATTGATCGTTTACTAATTTCTTCAATCATTGCAAGTTGTAACGAAATCGGTTGGAAAACAAGAAAGTTACAAAAAGCACGTCGGCCGCCATCTTGTTTTTCTGAAATGTCATAATTTTTCTTTACTCCCATCGCGCACCCGAACACATCTCCCATACATCATTGTATCGTTTTCTGCCTCTTTTTAGTAGGTTCATGCATTTGGTCGAACTCCCCCCTCTTTCTACAATATCCTGGCCGCGGTCTTCACCCGTCTCCGAAATCCTCAATCATCAACTCGCTTCACATTTTTCTCCCAAATATTCGTTAGAAGTACCCAGTCCCCATAAAGTTCCTAATCGCCATATAATTTGGTATGAAAAAAAATATTCCGCCATCTTGAATTTTTTTTCATTTTGCTAAATAGACCTCCTCGTCCTGATCATCTCTTGCCAAGAAACCACTCTTCCATCTTGTATACTTTCTGAGATGGAAATCAAACAAATTTGTATGGCAGCCATCTTAAATCCGCCATTTTGAATTTTTTTTTGCTCTTTGTCTATTGGATGAGGTTCCGAGTGACATTAGTTCGAGGACCCCCCACCTATCTTCAATACCTTGGCCGTGCCCTTTACCCGTCTCCGAAATCCTCAATCATCAGCTGTCTCCATATTTTTGTTAAAGTTATATTTCCTGACTTCTACACGAAGCCATCAGTGAAAAAAAAAATTTTCATACAAAATTTTACAGGAGGACATTTTTGGGGAAAATCTCGAAAACTACCCATAATGTGGCAACACTGTTTAGATATCTCGATACTGCCGGTCGAGCTACACAATCGATCCATACATGTCAACTTTCCCAAATGTTGCCAACTGCCTCAAAATCATGATTGAAATTTTCAAAAACACAAAAATAATACAAAATGGCCGCCACCTCGTTTCACAGAAACATTTGACATAGTTTCATAATTTTCCCATAAACTACAGGATATACCGCTCCTGATGACGTTTCAATTTTTCATCTCGCTCGCACCCAGCCGAAATGATTGCTCCTGAAAAGAGACCATGTCGAAAATCACATTTACTTTGATAAATTCCAGTGTTGCCAGACCTCGGCGACGGAAATACCCAAACATCATTCGTACAAGTGGGACACGTGGTCGCTCGTACTCGAACTTTGCCAAAAATACGTATTTCGATTTTTTAATTTTTGGGGAAAATCTTGAAAATTTCCCGATAAATGGGGTAATTTTTTTTCCCCAATCCATTCTTCGAGTCGGTACACACAATCGCCCCATAGAAGTCGAAACGCTCCGACGTTGCCAACTGTGAGAAAATTGAATTTTAAAATTGCGTTTTTTCGTACCTCAGACCAAACGGCCGCCGCGACAGCCGCCATCTTGAATTTTTAAAAACCACTCCCGCTCTGTCAAAATACAGGATAATTGTAGGCGAAAAGAGAAAAAAATATTACGCTCGACCACGCCGTTTCGGATCTGTGGCGCCGCGGTTCGGGGTCGAAAAATCAAAAATTTCAAAACACTACAGCTCGGCCGCCATCTTGTTTTTCCAATTTTTTCCACTTTTTCTATTGATCGTTTCCTAGTTTCTTCAATCGTTGCGAGTTGTAACGAAATCGGTTGGAAAACAAAAGAGTTGCAAGAATCACGTCGGCCGCCATCTTGTTTTTCCGAAATGTCATAATTTTTCCCTACTCGACTCCCGCACCCGAACACATCTCCAGTACATCATTATATCGTTTTCTGTCTCTTTCTAGGAGAACAATTATGTCAATGAGTGAGTCAGTGAGTCAGTGGTAATTGAGCTATATATAGTATAATAACTAGTGTTTCGCCCTGTGCGCGAGCTGCTAAAGCAGCTCACGGGTTGTGGTTTGACTTACAAGTAATGACTACGAATGAGTACAGACTACTGTACTAAACTGAATTCATTTATTATGGTTATAAAGAATTTCAAAGTGGCGTTGATTTTTTAAAATTTTGGTATCAGTTTCCTGTTTTGTAACCCCAGGGAGTCCTAAATATCGATTTTGAACGAAATCGGTCAATTAACAAAGAATTTCAAAATGGCGTTGATTTTTTTTAACTTTGGTATCAGTTTCCTGTTTTGTGATCCCAGGGAGCCCTGAATATCGATTTTGAACGAAATCGGTCCATTAACAAAGAATTTCAAAATGGCGCCGATTTTTTAAAACTTTGGTAACAGTTTCCTGTATTGAAATCCCAGGGAGCCCTAAATATCGATTTTGAACGAAATCGGTCCATTAACAAAGAATTTCAAAATGGCGCTGATTTTTTAAAATTTTGGTTTCAGTTTCCTGTTTTTTAACCCCAGGGAGTCCTCAATATAGATTTTAAACGAAATCGGTCAATTAACAAATAATTTAAAAAAAACGCTGATTTTATAAATTTTGGCAACAGTTTCCTGTTTTGTAATATTAGGGATCCTCATAAATCGATTTTGAACGAAATCAGACAATTAACAAAGAATTTCAAAATGGCGCTGATTTTTAAAATGTTGGTACCAGTTTCCTGTTTTGTAATCCCAGGGAGCCCTAAATATCGATTTTGAACGAAATCGGTTAATTAACGAAGAATTTCAAAATGGCGCTGGTTTTTTAAAATTTTTGTAACATTTCCTGTATTGTGATCCCACGGAGTCCTAAATATCGATTTTGAACGAAATCGGTCAATTAACAAAGAATTTCAAATGGCGCTGATTTTTTAAGATGTTGGTACCAGTTTCCTGTTTTGTAATCTCAGGTAGTCCTAAATATCGATTTTGAACGAAATTGGTCAATTTACAAAGAATTTCAAAATGGCGCTGTTTTTTTAAATTTTGATAACATTTTCCTGTTTTGTAACCCCAGGCCCAGGGAGCCCTAAATATCGATTTTGAACGAAATCAGCAAATAAACAAATAATTTCAAAATAGCGGCGGTTTTTTAAAATTTTGGAATAATTTTCCTGTTTTGTAATCCCAGGGAGCCCCGTCGAGGGTTAAACGGAAAAGTATCAAAATCTTGCATAGTAGTTCTACACTTGTAGTCTCTTCAATTTTCGCCTTTTATATTCTATGCAAAAATAAATTCCGCCATCTTGAATTTTTTTCCTGTTCATCAAGTAGATCTTCAGGTCCTTATGATATTTTGCCAAGAAACCTCTCTTCCGTCATTTATACTTTCTGAGTTAGACAACAATTAAATTTCTATGGCAGCCATCTTAAATCTGCCATTTTGAATTTTTTTCAGCTCATTGTCTATTGGATGAAGTGTCGAATGACATTTGGTCGAGCACCCCCCTATCTATTTGTTATGCTTCGATCGGTTGATTTCAGCAAATCAGCCGCCATATTGTTTTTCCGAAATATTATAATTTTTTCCTACTCTTATCCCGCACGCGAACACATCTCCTATACATGAACTACCCCGTTTCAGATCTGTGACGCCGCGGTTTGAGGTAGAAAAATCAAAAATTTTAAAGCATTATATCTCGGCCGCCATTTTGTTTTTCCAATTTTTTCTACTTTTTATATTGATTGTTTACTAATTTCTTCAATAATTGCGAGTTATAATGAAATTAGTTGGAAAACAAAAGAGTTGCAAAAATCACGTCAGCCGCCATCTTGTTTTTCAATTTTTTTTCCACTTTTTCTATTGATCGTTTACAAATATCTTCAATCATTGCGAGTTGTAACGAAATCGGTCGGAAAACAAAAGAGTTGCAAGAATCACCTCGGCCGCCATCTTGTTTTTCTAATTTGTTCTACTTTTTGTATTGATCGTTTACTAATTTCTTCAATCATTGCGACTTGTAACGAAATCGGTTGAAAAATAAAAAAGTTACAAAAAACACGCCGGCCGCCATCTTGTTTTTCCGAAATGTAATAATTTTTCTCTACTCCCATCCCGCACCCGAACATATGACCTATACATGAACTAACCCGTTTCGGATCTGTAGCGCCACGGTTCGGGGTCGAAAATTCAAAAATTTGAAAATACTACAGCTCAGCCGCCATCTTGTTTTTCTAAATTGTTCTACTTTTTGTATTGATCGTTTACTAATTTCTTCAATCATTGCAAGTTGTAACGAAATCGGTTGGAAAACAAAAAAGTTACAAAAAGCACGTCGGCCGCCATCTTGTTTTTCTGAAATGTCATAATTTTTCTTTACTCCCATTGCGCACCCGAACACATCTCCCATACATCATTGTATCGTTTTCTGCCTCTTTTTAGTAGGTTCATGCATTTGGTCGAACTCCCCCCTCTTTCTACAATATCCTGGCCGCGGTCTTCACCCGTCTCCGAAATCCTCAATCATCAACTCGCTTCACATTTTTCTCCCAAATATTCGTTAGAAGTACCCAGTCCCCATAAAGTTCCTAATCGCCATATAATTTGGTATGAAAAAAAATATTCCGCCATCTTGAATTTTTTTTCATTTTGCTAAATAGACCTCCTCGTCCTGATCATCTCTTGCCAAGAAACCACTCTTCCATCTTTTATACTTTCTGAGATAGACACCAAACAAATTTGTATGGCAGCCATCTTAATTCCGCCATTTTGAATTTTTTTTTTGCTCTTTGTCTATTGGATGAGGTTCCGAGTGACATTAGTTCGAGGACCCCCCACCTATCTTCAATACCTTGGCCGTGCCCTTTACCCGTCTCCGAAATCCTCAATCATCAGCTGTCTCCATATTTTTTTTCGAGTTATATTTTCTGACTTCTATACGAAGCCATCAGTGAAAAAAAAATTTTTCATACAAAATTTTACAGGAGGATATTTTTGGGGAAAATCTCGAAAACTACCCCAAATGTGGCAACACTGGTTTGATATCTCGATACTGCCGGTCGAGTTACACAGTCGATCCCTACATGTCAACTTTCCCAAATGTTGCCAACTGCCTCAAAATCGTGATCGAAATTTTCAAAAACACAAAAAGAATACAAAATGGCCGCCACCTCGTTTCACACAAGCATTTTACATAGTTTCATAATTTTCCCGTAAACTACAGGATATACCGCTCCTGATGACGTTTCAATTTTTCATCTCGCTCGCACCCAGCCGAAATGATAGCCCCTGAAAAAAGACCATGGCGAAAATCACTTTTACTTCGATAAATTCCAGTGTTGCCAGACCTCGGCGGCGAAAATATCCAAATGTCATTCGTACAAGTGGGACACGTGGTCGCTCATACTCGAACTTTGCAAAAAATACGTATTTCGATTTTTTAATTTGGGTTCGAGTTTGGGGTAAATCTTGAAAATTTCCCGAGAAATGGGGTAATTTTTTTTCCCCAATTCATTCTTCGAGTCGGTACACACAATCGTCCCATAGAAGTCGAAACGCTCCGACGTTGCCAACTGTGAGAAAATTGAAGTTTAAAATTGCGTTTTTTCGTACCTCAGACCGAACGGCCGCCGCGACAGCCGCCATCTTGAATTTTTAAAAACCACTCCCGTTCTGTCAAAATACAGGATAGTTGTAGGCAAAAAGAGAAAAAAATATTACGCTCGACCACGCCGTTTCGGATCTGTGGCGCCGCGGTTCGGGGTCGAAAAATCAAAAATTTCAAAACACTACAGCTCGGCCGCCATCTTGTTTTTCCAATTTTTTCCACTTTTTCTATAAATCGGTTCCCAGTTTCTTCAATCGTTGCGAGTTGTAACGAAATCGGTTGGAAAACAAAAGAGTTGCAAGAATCACGTCGGCCGCCATCTTGTTTTTCCGAAATGTCATAATTTTTCCTTACTCGACTCCCGCACCCGAACACATCTCCCGTACATCATTATATCGTTTTCTGTCTCTTTCTAGGAGAACAATTATGTCAATGAGTGAGTCAGTGAGTCAGTGGTAATCGAGCTATATATAGTATAACTAGTGTTTCGCCCTGTGCGCGAGCTGCTAAAGCAGCTCACGGGTTGTGGTTTGACTTACAAGTAGTACAGACATTTATTATGATTATAGCAAAATTATTAAAAATGGCGTTGATTTTTTTAAACTTTGGTATGTGTTTCCTGTTTTGTGATCAGAGGGAGCCCTGAATATCGATTTTGAACGAAATCGGTCCATTAACAAAGAATTTCAAAATGGCGCTGATTTTTTAAATACTTTGGTTTCAGTTTCCTGTTATGTAACTCCAGGGAGTCCTAAATATGGATTTTGATCGAAATCGGTCAATTAACAAAGAATTTCAAAATGGCGCTGATTTTTTTAAATTTAAGTACCAGTTTCCTGCTTTGTAATCGCAGGGAGCCCCGTCGTGGGTAAAACGGAACCGTATCAAAATCTTGCATAGTTCTACACAGTCGTAGTATTCTTCAATATTGGCCATATATTTTCTATGGAAAAATAAATTCCGCCATCTTGAATTTTTTTCCTGTTCATCAAGTAGACCTTCAGGTCCTGATCATCTTTTGTCAAGAAACCAGTCTTCCATCTTTTATACTTTCTGAGATAGACACCAAACAAATTTGTATGGCAGCCATCTTTAATCCGCCATTTTGAAGTTTTTTTTTGCTCTTTGCCTATTGGATGAGGTTCCGAGTGACATTAGTTCGAGGACCCCCCACCTATCTTCAATACCTTGGCCGTGCCCTTTACCGGTCTCCGAAATCCTCAATCATCAGCTGTCTCCATATTTTTTTTCAAGTTATATTTTCTGACTTCTATACGGAGCCATCAGTGAAAAAAAAAATTTTCATACAAAATTTTACAGGAGGACATTTTTGGGGCAAATCTCGAAAACTTCCCCAAATGTGGCAACACTGTTTAGATATCTCGATACTGCCAGTCGAGCTACATAATCGATCCCTACATATCAACTTTCCCAAATGTTGCCAACTGCCTCAAAATCATGATCGAAATTTTCAAAAACACAAAAAGAATACAAAATGGCCGCCACCTCGTTTCACAGAAGCATTTTACATAGTTTCATAATTTTCCCGTAAAGTACAGGATATAGCGCTCCTGATGACGTTTCAATTTTTCATCTCGCTCGCACCCAGCCGAAATGATTGCTCCTGAAAAAAGACCATGTCGAAAATCACTTTTACTTTGATAAATTCCAGTGTTGCCAGACCTCGGCGACGGAAATACCCAAACATCATTCGTACAAGTGGGACACGTGGTCGCTCGTACTCGAACTTTGCAAAAAATACGTATTTCGATTTTTTAATTTTTGGGGAAAATCTTGAAAATTTCCCTAGAAATGGGGTAATTTTTTTTCCCCAATCCATTCTTCGAGACGGTACACACAATCGCCCCCTAGAAGTCGAAACGCTCTGACGTTGCCAACGGTGAGAAAATTGAATTTTAAAATTGCATTTTTTCGTGCCTCAGACCGAACGGCCGCCGCGACAGCCGCCATCTTGAATTTTTAAAAATCACTCCCTTTCTGTCAAAATACAGGATATTTGTAGGCGAAAAGAGAAAAAAATATTACGCTCGACCACGCCGTTTCGGATCTGTGGCGCCGCGGTTCGGGGTCGAAAAATCAAAAATTTCAAAACACTACAGCTCGGCCGCCATCTTGTTTTTCCAATTTTTTCCACTTTTTCTATAAATCGTTTCCTAGTTTCTTCAATCGTTGCGAGTTGTAACGAAATCGGTTGAAAAACAAAAGAGTTGCAAGAATCACGTCGGCCGCCATCTTGTTTTTCCGAAATATCATAATTTTTCCCTACTCGACTCGCGCACCCGAACACATCTCCCGTACATCATTATATCGTTTTCTGTCTCTTTCTAGGAGAACAATTATGTCAATGAGTCAGTCAGTGAGTCAGTGAATCAGTGGTAATTGAGCTATATATAGTATAATATAACTAGTGTTTCGCCCTGTGCGCGAGCTGCTAAAGCAGCTCACGGTTTGTGGTTTTTGGGATATTAGGGATCCTCAGTTATCGAATTTGAACGAAATCGGTCAATTAACAATGAATTACAAAATGGCGCTGATTTTTTAAAACTTTGGTAACAGTTTCCTGTATTGAAATCCCAGGGAGCCCTAAATATCGATTTTGAACGAAATCGGGCCATTAACAAAGAATTTCAAAATGGCGCTGATTTTTTAAAATTTTGGTTTCAGTTTCCTGTTTTGTAACCCCAGGGAGCCCTAAATATCGATTTTGAACGAAATCGGTCCATTAACAAAGAATTTCAAAATGGCGCTGATTTTTAAAAATTTTGGTTTCAGTTTCCTGTTTTGTAACCCCAGGGAGTCCTCAATATCGATTTTAAACGAAATCGGTCAATTAACAAAGAATTTCAAAATGGCGATTAAAGTTTAGTACCAGTTTCTTGTTTTGTAATCGCAGGGAGCCCCGTCGTGGGTAAAACGGAACCGTATCAAAATCTTGCATAGTTTTACACAGTCTTGTAGTATTCTTAAATATTGGCCATATATTTTCTATGGACAAATAAATTCCGCCATCTTGAATTTTTTTCCTGTTCATCAAGTAGACCTTCAGGTCCTGATCATCTTTTGCCAAGAAACCACTCTTCCATCTTTTATACTTTCTGAGATAGACACCAAACAAATTTGTATGGCAGCCATCTTAAATCCGCCATTTTGATTTTTTTTTTTGCTCTTTGTCTATTGGATGAGGTTCCGAGTGACATTAGTTCGAGGACCCCCCACCTATCTTCAATACCTTGGCCGTGCCCTTTACCCGTCTCCAAAATCCTCAATCATCAGCAGTCTCCAAATTTTTCTTCATGTTATATTTTCTGACTTCTATACGAAGGCATTAGTGAAAAAAAAAATTTTCATACAAAATTTTACAGGAGGACATTTTTGGGGAAAATCTCGAAAACTACCCCAAATGTGGCAACACTGTTTAGATATCTCGATACTGCCGGTCGAGCTACACAATCGATCCATACATGTCAACTTTCCCAAATGTTGCAAACTGCCTCAAAATCGTGATCGAAATTTTCAAAAACACAAAAATAATACAAAATGGCCGCCAACTCGTTTCACCGAAGCATTTTACATAGCTTCATAATTTTCCCGTGAACTACAGGATATACCGCTCCTGATGACGTTTCAATTTTTCATCTCGCTCGCACCCAGCCGAAATGATAGCTCCTGAAAAGAGACCATGTCGAAAATCACTTTTACTTTGATAAATTCCAGTGTTGCCAGATCTCGGCGACGAAAATACCCAAATGTCATTAGTACAAGTGGGACACGTGGTCGCTCATACTCGAACTTTGCAAAAAATACGTATTTCGATTTTTTAATTTTTGGGGTAAATCTTGAAAATTTCCCGAGAAATGGGGTAATTTTTTTTCCCCAATCCATAGTTCGAATCTGTACACACAATCGCCCCGTACAAGTCGAAACGCTCCGACGTTGCCAACTGTGAGAAAATTGAATTTTAAAATTGCGTTTTTTCGTACCTCAGACCGAACGGCCCCCGCGACAGCCGCCATCTTGAATTTTTAAAAACCACTCCCGTTCTGTCAAAATACAGGATAGTTGTAGGCGAAAAGAGAAAAAAATATTACGCTCGACCACGCCGTTTCGGATCTGTGGCGCCGCGGTTCGGGGTCGAAAAATCAAAAATTTCAAAACACTACAGCTCAGCCGCCATCTTGTTTTTCTAATTTTTTCCACTTTTTCTATAAATCGTTTCTTAGTTTCTTCAATCGTTGCGAGTTGCAACGAAATCGGTTGGAAAACAAAAGAGTTGCAAGAATCACGTCGGCCGCCATCTTGTTTTTCCGAAATGTCATAATTTTTCCCTACTCGACTCCCGCACCCGAACACATCTCCCGTACATCATTATATCGTTTTCTGTCTCTTTCTAGGAGAACAATTATGTCAATGAGTCAGTCAGTCAGTGAGTGAGTGAGTGGTAATCGAGCTATATATAGTATAAAATAATAATAACTAGTGTTTCGCCCTGTGCGCGAGCTGCTAAAGCAGCTCACGGGTTGTGGTTTGACTTACAAGTAGTACAGACATTTATTATGATTATAGCAAAATTATTAAAAATGGCGTTGATTTTTTTAAACTTTGGTATGAGTTTCCTGTTTTGTGATCAAAGGGAGCCCTGAATATCGATTTTGAACGAAATCGGTCCATTAACAAAGAATTTCAAAATTGCGCTGATTTTTTAATACTTTGGTTTCAGTTTCTTGTTTTGTAACTCCAGGGAGTCTTAAATATCGATTTTGATCGAAATTGGTCAATTAACAAAGAATTTCAAAATGGCGCTGATTTTTTTAAATTTTAGTACCAATTTCCTGCTTTGTAATCGCAGGGAGCCCCGTCGTGGGTAAAACGGAACCGTATCAAAATCTTGCATAGTTCTACACAGTCGTAGTATTCTTCAATATTGGCCATATTATATTTTCTATGGAAAAATAAATTCCGCCATCTTGAATTTTTTTCCTGTTCATCAAGTAGACCTTCAGGTCCTGATCATCTTTTGTCAAGA
This sequence comes from Erebia aethiops, assembly GCA_923060345.2. Taxonomy (NCBI): domain Eukaryota; kingdom Metazoa; phylum Arthropoda; class Insecta; order Lepidoptera; family Nymphalidae; genus Erebia; species Erebia aethiops. The sequence continues at coordinate 23,859,527 of OV281084.1, read as the reverse complement.
AACCACTCTTCCATCTTTTATACTTTCTGAGATAGACACCAAACAAATTTGTATGGCAGCCATCTTAAATCCGCCATTTTGAATTTTTTTTTGCTCTTTGTAAATTGGATGAGGTTCCGAGTGACATTAGTTCGAGGACCCCCCACCTATCTTCAATACCTTGGCCGTGCCCTTTACCCGTCTCCGAAATCCTCAATCATCAGCTGTCTCCATATTTTTGTTAAAGTTATATTTCCTGATTTCTACACGAAGCCATCAGTGAAAAAAAAAAATTTCATACAAAATTTTACAGGTCATTTTTGGGGAAAATCTCGAAAACTACCCATAATGTGGCAACACTGTTTAGATATCTCGATACTGCCGGTCGAGCTACACAATCGATCCATCCATGTCAACTTTCCCAAATGTTGCCAAGTGCCTCAAAATCATGAATGAAATTTTCAAAAACACAAAAATAATACAAAATGGCCGCCACCTCGTTTCACAGAAACATTTGACATAGTTTCATAATTTTCCCATAAACTACAGGATATACCGCTCCTGATGACGTTTCAATTTTTTATCTCGCTCGCACCCAGCCGAAATGATAGCTCCTGAAAAGAGACCATGTCGAAAATCACTTTTACTTTGATAAATTCCAGTGTTGCCAGACCTCGGCGACGGAAATACCCAAACGTCATTCGTACAAGTGGAACACGTGGTCGCTCGTACTCGAACTTTGCAAAAAATACGTATTTCGATTTTTTTATTTTTGGGGAAAATCTTGAAAATTTCCCGAGAAATGGGGTAAATTTTTTTCCCCAATCCATTCTTCGAGTCGGTACACACAATCGCCCCATAGAAGTCGAAACGCTCCGACGTTGCCAACTGTAAGAAAATTGAATTTTAAAATTGCGTTTTTTCGTACCTCAGACCAAACGGCCGCCGGGACAGCCGCCATCTTGAATTTTTAAAAACCACTCCCGTTTTGTCAAAATACAGGATATTTGTAGGCGAAAAAAGAAAAAAATATTATGCTCGACCACGCCGTTTCGGATCTGTGGCGCCGCGGTTCGGGGTCGAAAAATCAAAAATTTCAAAACACTACAGCTCGGCCGCCATCTTGTTTTTCCAATTTTTTCCACTTTTTCTATTGACCGTTTACTAATTTCTTCAATAATTGCAAGTTTAAACGAAATCGGTTGGAAAACAAGAGAGCTGCAAGAATCACGTCGGCCGCCATCTTGTTTTTCCGAAATGTCATAATTTTTCCCTACTCGACTCCCGCACCCGAACACATCTCCCGTACATCATTGTATCGTTTTCTGTCTCTTTCTAGGAGAACAATTATGTCAATGAGTCAGTGAGTCAGTCAGTGGTAATTGAGCTATATATAGTATAACTAGTGTTTCGCCCTGTGCGCGAGCTGCTAAAGCAGCTCACGGGTTGTGGTTTGACTTACAAGTAGTACAGACATTTATTATGATTATAGCAAAATTATTAAAAATGGCGTTGATTTTTTTAAACTTAGGCATCAGTTTCCTGTTTTGTGATCAGAGGGAGCCCTGAATATCGATTTTGAACGAAATCGGTCCTTTAACAAAGAATTTCAAAATGGCGCTGATTTTTAAAACTTTGGTATCAGTTTCCTGTTTTGTAACCCCAGAGAGTCCTCAATATCGATTTTAAACGAAATCGGTCAATTAACAAAGAATTTCAAAATGGCGATTTTTTAAAATTTTAGTACCAGTTTCTTGTTTTGTAATCGCAGGGAGCCCCGTCGTGGGTAAAACGGAACCGTATCAAAATCTTGCATAGTTTTACACAGTCTTGTAGTATTCTTCAATATTGGCCATATATTTTCTATGGAAAAATAAATTCCGCCATCTTGAATTTTTTTCCTGTTCATCAAGTAGACCTCCAGGTCTTGATCATCTTTTGCCAAGAAACCACTCTTCCATCTTTTATACTTTCTGAGACAGACACCAAACAAATTTGTAAGGCAGCCATCTTAAATCCGCCATTTTGAATTTTTTTTTTGCTCTTTGTCTGTTGGATGAGGTTCCGAGTGACATTAGTTCGAGGACCCCCCACCTACCTTCAATACCTTGGCCGTGCCCTTTACCCGTCTCCGAAATCCTCAATCATCAGCTGTCTCCATTTTTCCTTCAAGTTATATTTTCAGACTTCTATACGAAGCTATCAATGAAAATAAAATTTTTCATACAAAATTTTTCAGTAGGACATTTTGGGGGAAAATCTCGAAAACTACCCTAAATATGGCAACACTGTTTAGATATCTCGATACTGCCGGTCGAGATACACAACCGATCCATACATGTCAACTTTCCCAAATGTTGCCAACTGCCTCAAAATCATGATCAAAATTTTCAAAAACACAAAAAGAATACAAAATGGCCGCCACCTCGTTTCACAGAAGCATTTTACACAGTTTCATAATTTTCCCGTGAACTACAGGATATACCGCTCCTGATGACGTTTCAATTTTTCATCTCGCTCGCACCCAGCCGAAATGATAGCTCCTGAAAAGAGACCATGTCGAAAATCACTTTTACTTTGATAAATTCCAGTGTTGCCAGACCTCGGCGACGGAAATACCTAAATGTCATTTGTACAAGTGGGATACGTAGTCGCTCATACTCGAACTTTGCAAAAAATACGTATTTCGATTTTTTAATTTTTGGGGTAAATCTTGAAAATTTCCCGAGAAATGGGGTAATATTTTTTCCCCAATCCATAGTTCGAGTCTGTACACACAATCGCCCTCTAGAAGTTGAAACGTTCCGACGTTGCCAACTGTGAGAAATTTGAAGTTTAAAATTGCGTTTTTTCGTACCTCAGACCGAACGGCCGCCGCGATAGCCGCCATCTTGAATTTTTAAAAACCACTCCCGTTCTGTCAAAATACAGGATAGTTGTAGGCGAAAAGAGAAAAAAATATTACGCTCGACCACGCCGTTTACGATCTGTGGCGCCGCGGTTCGGGGTCGAAAAATCAAAAATTTCAAAACACTACAGCTCGGCCGCCATCTTGTTTTTCCAATTTTTTCCACTTTTTTTATAAATCGTTTCCTAGTTTCTTCAATCGTTGCGAGTTGTAACGAAATCGGTTGGAAAACAAAAGAGTTGCAAGAATCACGTCGGCCGCCATCTTGTTTTTCCGAAATGTCATAATTTTTCCCTACTCGACTCCCACACCCGAACACATCTCCCGTACATCATTATATAGTTTTCTGTCTCTTTCTAGGAGAACAATTATGTCAATGAGTGAGTCAGTCAGTGAGTGAGTGAATCAGTGGTAATTGAGCTATATATAGTATAAAATTAATCAATGGTGCAAGCCGTTAAATTTCTAGAGTCTAGACGCTGTTGATCACATGATCAAAGCACTGAGAGTACCTTACTTCGAAAACGCCAGTGCTCCAGTACGAAAATGGCGACGATTTATGACGTCATATATTACCCTAGGATACTGCGGCAGTATTCTGTCAGTCCATAATAGAACGAATTTCTTCCCAGTACGAGCACTGGAACAGTGCTCCCAGTGTATATCGGAACCTACCCCTAGACGGCAGACGCTTACGGCGGCTTGTGATTGGTCAAAGGTGAACCCTGGCGATTGTCCAATCACAAGCCAATAAGCTCTGCCTCTTAAGCGCGTAATTTATTCATGATTCCGAGTAGAATCATGAATGAATGACGCGAATAGAGTAAAGATATTTTCCTACGATGACGCGCAAAAGAAGCAGATAGTTCGTAAGCTTTTCGGCTTCGCGCGATCTCTTCTAACGATAGATGGCGTTCATCGGTTGTCACTTATTTGACGCGAGTTACGCCGTGCAGGAACTAGGTGTCGTTATTTGAAGGAGTGGGCTTAGAAATTAGAATGAACTTTATTTTCAATATTTTGTAAGGCCGGGGTATAATTTACTAGGGTAAGCAGTGCTTTTATGCCTCTATGCTCTGCACGCCACTGGATAGAAGAGGCACCGAAAGAAGAAGAAGAAATTTTCGTATTAATAAATGTTTTTTCTACAAGTTTCGCTATAACTGCCGATCTCGTAGATTGCTTTTTTGAAACAAGCTTTTAATATTAAAACTTTTTTGAAGTGAACACTTCTTTAGGCGCGTTGAGCACTTTTTGGTAGGGGATATAAAATGTGGAATACGCGAGACCGACACCGTTCTTCTTAAGACAAAAGGTCTAAGTATAAATAGTAGATTCGTAACTAAACTTTAATGCCTTCGTTTTAAGGTTTATATTAATAAGACGTGCTGTAGAACTGAGACCGACACCTCGCGTTGTTACGAAGACAAGAGTTCTTAAATATAAATGTAGTACATTCGTAATTAGACCGTAATTCCTGTTTTAAGGTTTATATTTGAAATATTTTTATTATTATGATTATATATTTTTTTCTTTTTAATTAGAAAAAAAAATCGTTTTCACTTCGATCGGCAGTCCCTATGACTGCCATTTTTTTGTAATAACGACATTAATAAAGCGTTTGTTTCCCTCAAAATGTTTAATTTGAACGCTAACGTTTCCGACTACGGCGGAAAGGGAAACGTCTTTGTTTGACCAACGGATGCTTATTACTGCAAGTCGGGAAAATTTGTTTCAGCATGAAAGAGCCAGACCGTACTTAGTGGGCATCCATTGTTCGGGGGTCCTAGCGCCGCTTCAACAATGTGAACCACTTTTTGTTTTATTACGGCCATGTATCACCTTCCCCGACACGCGTTTATATAATGGCGTGTCGTTTTTGACAACTTACTGTGATTTTCCGGGAACATGTTTTTAGCTGGGACCGTCCAATGCACGGTCGCATGATGTATTTGGTTGGGTAATGGTCCGGAAGCCTTGAACTTGTGTATAGTTTGTTGGACTTCGTTCACTGGACGGTTAAACCACCCTACCAGCGAAGACGTACCGCCAAGCGATTTAGCGTTCCCGTACGATGCCGTGTAGAAACCGACCAGGGGTATGGGTTTAATATAACTGCCATACCCCTAACAGGTTACCCCGCCTACCACTTTAGCCTGCATCATCACTTACCTACCATCAGGTGAGATCGCAGACAAGGGCTAACTTGTAGTGGAATAAAAAAAAAATATTAAGCTACTAGCTGACGCCCGCGACTTCGTACGCGTGGATCGAGGTTTTGTGGTTCCCGCGGGAACTCTTTAATTTTCCGGGATAAAAAGTAGCCTATGTGTTATTCCAGACTATAATCTATCTCTGTGCCAAATTTCATCCAGATCCGTTCAGCCGTTAGGGCGTGATTGAGTAACAAACATCCATACCGACATCCATACATCCAAACTTTCGCATTTATAATATTAGTAAGATTAGATCACTTAGTTTTTTTACTGAGAAAAAAAAGGGGATATAATCAAGGGTACAGGCATATCATGCTATTTTCTCAAAAGTATACAATACACTTTCATCAAGTTTGCTTCAAGTAGAACAGAGATCTTCAAATAATTTGTATCAATCGAAATCAAAACAACCTATACATTCCGAAATGTTGTTTGTATTTGACGCCAATGAAATGAGAAGATCAGACGATTGCAGGGGCTTTAAGGATACCGATCCCCCACGAGTCCTCGAGACGAATCGAAACAATCCACTTGATTAATTTAGACGCACTCCGTAGATAAAGGCACGCTCGTTCAGATAAGCACTTGTAATCTTCGAGACTCTCGTATGAGGAGGCATATAGGCATTCCAATAGGAGATGACATGATTTTGTTGCAAAAATATGTGGCGGTTTCAATAGCCTATAACTAGTGATTTAAGAACTTTGAAAGTGTTTACGGTTACATTCCTTAATAATTGTGGATATTTTTAAACTATAATATTTGCTAAGTAAGGTTGTTTTTGAGTAATAGAGACCCCGATTATTGAAGTGAAAACTTCTTTGGGCGCGTTGAGCACTTTTTGGTAGGGGGTAAAAATGTGGAAATGCGTGACCGACACCGTGACCGACACCTTGCGTTGTTACGAAAACAAAATTTTCTTAGATATAAATATAGTATACATTCGTCATTAAACTTAAATGCCTTAGTTTTAAGGTTTATATTTTAAATATTTTTATTATTATTATTACTATATATTTTTTTAATATTTTAAATATTCGTTTTCACTTCTATCGGCAGTCCCTATGACTGCCAATTTTTTTTTGGTTTATGGAGTACCTACATTTCATTTTTGACCCAGTGGCATACAACGGGACTGCGGTGATAGACGTCTAATAAAAGTGGCATGAGGCAGAATCTTTATACCCGCCTATCTCATTGTTATTAATTGTTGGAAATTTTGCATTGTTTAGTAAAATGTGTTAACTCTTAACTGCCTCGTTGGTCTAGTGGTTAGCATGTTAAACTGCAGCCGACGAGGTCCCAGGTAAATTCTCAGTAATAGCCCGGAGTTAGGAAGTTGGTGGTGTTTTACGGAGTGCACGCGCGTTAAGCCGTCGGTCCCGGTTAATATCGCTAACATGATAATAGTCGTTAAAGCCCGCCAACCTGCATTGGAACAGGGTCTGGTCTGCTGCTGGGTCTAAGCTTTAATTCTCGCTCTCCTATGAGAGTGGAGGCCTGTGTCCAGCAGTGGGACGTTAATGGGCTCTAGTGGTGGTGGCGGTGGTTAATTCTTAACAACGTCACAATTTCATTTTGCTGTCCTACGACGCTTTCTTGGTTTGATATTTGTGCTATAGTATTATCTTTACCTCCTTGCTTTAAGTTTAGGCCATCTATTAAAGTAGAGGCGTACATATGCAGAAATAATAAAGTTTCGTCACAGTTTGTCGATATTTTTTTACGACGATACAAAGTACGTTACGCGGAACAGCGATTTCATCGTCACGCGACGCATTCTTTCACGGTCATCTGTGTATGTAAAACTTCTACATAACAAGCATACAAATACAATATAAACATTGGTATCTAGCAACAATGGTAAAATGAGCTATTATTTTGCAGCAAAAAAAAAAGTAATTTTAACACTAACTAGGAGAAGAGTTCGCTATATTATTGTACTAGCTGATGCCCGCTACTTCATCGGATTGAGGTTTTTGGTTCCGGACCGGAAGTCGGAACACTTCAATTTTCCGGGATAAAAAGTAGCCTATGTATTATTTCAGACTAAAATCTATCCCTGTGCCAAATTTCATCCAGATCCGTTCACGCCGTTCTGGCGTGATTGAGTAACAAAGATTCATCCATCCATCCAAACTTTAGCATTTTTTATATTAAGAAGTATAGATGCGTTTGTGATTGTAAAAGTTTGTTTTTATCTCGTATGTTTTAAATTATTTTGCCACACACATTTCAGTTTCCAGCTTATTAAAAAAGTTTGTATATATATTATAGTTTATGTGAGAAAAGTGCTGCCGTAGAGAATACTGGGGAGCCACTTCGCCGCGTTTTGACGCTAGCACTGGTTTTTCGAGTGTGTAACTAGTTAGTGATGTGTACAAGTGTGTACGGCTAAGTGTAGGGGTTGTGCTTAATGTTGCCTGCTTGTGCACGTATTCACTGGACGACAAGGTAGTTATAACTTCGTTCACCGCGTCGAATGTGTGGCAGATCTATTCGACATGCAGAATCTCACTAATCCGGCACTATTAAAAACCAGAGGGTGCCGGATTATAAAAATTCATAATAAATAAAGAATTTCATAAAGAGAATACGATATATTTGTATTAATGTCTTTTATATCACTGTAACATATCTCACAACTAAATAATTGCATAGTTTTACAATACAATACAATAATATCATAGTTTAGAGGAGCGAGGGAGGCGTGGGCGGAGGGTGCCAGATTATTGGACGTATCGGTCTATTGAAGTGAGATTTAGTGAGATTCTACTGTATTGTCCTTTGTATCACTGGAAATGTTGACCGAAGCCATCTTAAATATACTGTATTTAAAGAGAGCAAGAGCATTTTTAATCTCTAATCTTCAAATAAAGGTGACATCTATAAAACGCTCGAGGGTCGAAAGAAAGCTCCTAAGTCTTGGCTACATGAGTAACGTAAATAGTAGTCAACTAGCTTACCAGTACCAATTCCCAGTACTGTACCAGTCTTGAAAAAGTGGCTGTCCGCACGTAACTGGATATAATTTTATTAGAAAAATCTGACTAAGTTTTACTGAAATAACCCTTGGGTTGCTGGCTAGTGTCGACGCTACGACTTTGGAAGGTGCCAGGCTTATACTCTACTGAATTAAAAACTTAACTCTACCTAATTCGTCTGGGTTTAAGTTAAATTATGCCGTAGCATGCTTTATACTCTATCTATGTATATCCGGCATTCTCGCTTGTCTGATAGAGACTATCCGCTCAGACAATAGCAGCCCATGTGTGCCTTAGTGTAAAGTGACGTTTTTCTTCTCTACGCCAACTTTTCTACGCCAAAAGTTCTACGAAATCTATTAGTTGTTTATTATTTATTTACTCCATATAGTGTTCATGTTATCGTTACGTGGCTAGGCGATATCGCGTGTTGCGATACGTTTATTACTAAGAAAATTTCTTTTCACACGAAAAATTTTTCCTGTTCATGTCAAGGTCCTTTTTAATCGTTCATTAAGTTTTCATCGAGACTCAAGTTATCATCAATTTTTTATTTTATTACCTACTTTCAGTTATGCTCGTAAATGTAATATTGATTTATGGTACATCTTTTTGCGGTTTTGTCCATGTTTATTGTTTATCCATCTAATTCTAAAGGTATCGTCTGTTTAAAAAACTTTTGGCACAATTATATTTATTATTCTTATATAATTTCACTTTTTTCCGACTTTCAGCCTAATCAAAAGAGCTCCAAAAAATATTATTCCTGTTATTTTGAATATTAGGTCATAGACAACGAGTTTAGTTTTTAATATCCGTTTAATACAGTCCATGTAAGCCTTGTAGTGTGCACTTTTTTGTGTCATATCAAAGGCCGATGTATTTATGTTCATTGATCAGTGGATCACCTTACTCCATACACCGCTATTTTAATTACACTTCACACGTACAATGCACCTACTGTTAAATGAGCTATTTAACTATGCACGTCTCATTTATAGGTTGATCTCACCCAGTGGCATGCACAGGGTTTGAAGTTAGGGGTAGGCATTGGTAATTCAGAAAACCTATTTACTGACTGTCTTGATAAAAAAATGAGCATTGACGTATTTCCTTGGGTAGTGGAGTGCTTTTATGCCTCTATGAGCTGCACGCCACTGCTCTCACCTATTAGCATGTGAAAACGGAAGCAACCTCCGGACCGGTCGCTAGTCGCTCGTAAACATGGAGCTGTGAACCAGTCACCAGATGAGATGGACCGCATCCAGATGCGTGCACGTACCTACTGACATTGCGTTCCCACGACCAAGTGAAAAACCGGCAGCGCCGATTCAGACTCACTTCGTTATCATAACAAGCAATACTAACACAGTTCAGCAATCATATAGTTAGGCGGGCTATACTTAAACATTGCTTGTCGCTAATGTTATGATTTTAACATTTGGTAACTCGGTCGTGAACTTACAACTATCCGTACAAAGCTTAAGAGCTTTGAATCCTATTATTTTGTTCAGCCGGAAGCATATTCGCGTGTCGCGGCCTCCAACTACGTGAGTTTCTGGGCGAGGCAAACTCAAGTGTGTTTTAACCTGATTTAATACTAAAACGAACCAAGTTAGCAAAACCTTAGCTCAACGCACCAGGTTTGAAAATTCGGAGCTTTACAAACAGACTCTATTAAGAAGCACGAAGGACTGAGCGAATACAGCGATAAGGCGCTAACTAATAAATATGCCGCGCCCGACTAGACTATATGATTGCTACACTGCGGTACTACGTCAAGCTCAACGTGAATTCCTACACATTCTTATTAATAAGCGATTCTCGTATCAGTGTCGATTGTTTTCTCGATTTTGTATGTACCTATCCTTTTAACAAGAGATTTTTTGTTCGCGAACATGTTTTATGAAATTAAATTTTCGGCTCTTGTTTGTTTTCCGAGAAAATATTAACTAAAATATTTTACCACGGCATTATCTTTCGTAGTAAAGTATACCGTCTATACCGTCAAGTCAACCAATTTCAGTGCGGGTTTCCGGCTACCACAAATTTCACATTACTTTACCTTATTTAGAACTAGTTGCTCCACAGTCCACATATTATTACAGTTTGCTTTAGATTATTTGGATTCGAACTAAAATAAAGACAAAGTTAACTAATACAAAAACAGTAGGTAACCTTATATGAAACTACCACCTCTTTGTTGCCAGTTGTAGTGCTATTAAGTTTCATATTTACCCCGAAGGCGTAGCATGCATGCAAGCGTATAAAACGTTACCAACCACTAGCCGCGTATCTGGCATAGCGTGCATTACAAAGAGATTTGACTAAAAGTTGGAGCGGATACTTATATTAGAAAATTTTCAAATCAAATTTTTATCTCTCGATGTAGCTTATGCTGTTCGTTAGGTACGAAGAGATTTTGCCCGCGGCTACGCTCAAATTATGTACGATTTTCAAACAAATCCCCTTTCTTTCAAAAATCTTTTCTTAGCAGAGGCCTAGGTCGTCATAAGTACTATCTGTACGCCAAATTTCAGCCCGAACCGCTCAGACTCCAGTGGTTTAAGCTGTGCGTTGATAGATCAGTCATTTAGTCACCTTTTCCCTTTATAACTCATGATACTTTATCATACTGTAAAGCTTCGTCACCTGAGGAATTATTGCTGGGGTCCACTAGCTTTATTGCCTGGACTATTAACCTTTGAAGCTATGAGTATGTCCGATCTGTCACTTATATTACCATACGAATATCTTAGCTTGAGTATCAGTAACATTTGCTCGGAGGGCCCGAACGTTTGGCATGGCGCCACGGACAATCGCCCACCGTTTTCGCCGTTCATTCACCGTAACCATGTTGTTTACAAATCCGCATGCTTAGTATACGATTTTACACAACGTCGGTACTTGGTAGAATTGAAGAGGCGAAACATACTACTGTCAAACTAAAATGAACCTAAGTTTACTTGTTTTGGAGTCGAAAAATGTAATATCGCAAAATCCGTCTTGATTGTTTCCACGTTGGTTTTCGAAATCGAGCATCGAATGTACGAATACCAACGTTGGTGATATGTGAAGTGCTAAGGGTACTGGATAAATATCTGTTTCTGTTTGTTTTTAATATTTCTTTAAGTGTTTGACAAGATTTTCATTTCAACAAATTTATTCATGCTTGTTAAATTATATTATTATTGGGTATGATGTTATTTGAACTCCAATTTTCTTTTCATAGAATAACGAGAAACTGCGGGGCTTTTTGATTAATTCTTTGGAAAATATGTAAGAGTTGGTAGGTACTTGTGCATTTCTTTATATACTTAGCATTTAATTGGATCGTTTGAAACTGTTCTTTGATGTACGATTGGTAAGCAAATTAATTATTTTCGTTCTTTAAAGCGTAAAGTAATTTAAAGAGGTTCCCGCAATTTATATTATTGGCTGTATTAATCCATACTTATATTATAAATGCGAAAGCGTATCTGTCTGTGTGCTACGTTTTCAAGAACCATCTCTTCAACCGATTTTGACGGACTAATATTACAATTACTATTAAAAAGAAAACAACTGAAACCACTTATTATTGTTTTTTTTTTTTCGGTTGGATTATGCATGGCCCTTTTTTTTTTTTTTTTTTTTGACGAGGGGGAAATCTTCATAAGATACCTGGCTTCTTGGGGTGGAAGCCAGGTTATGTGAGATTCTTACTCACTAAAACCCCCTCGGAGGCCATCCTACGCGTATGTCGGGAGGCTTCGAGATCTCATAAATGAACGCAATCGAGGCCTCCCTGGCGCGGCACTTGGGCTCGTCCCTAGCAAAGCGGTCCTTTGAGGTCCCTTCACGTGCTTTACCTTGAAGCACACACAGCTGCTTGTGCTGCAACATGCATGCATGGCCCTACTGGCCGCTACAGCGTCACCGGGGGGTTGGGCGAGCGCTAGGCGTTAACGAGAAAAAGATGATGATGAAGATGATTTGGTCATCAGGGTCGTTAAGGACGTGTTTGGGACGTCTTTTGTCTGGTGGGTCATTTCGGTCGGGGATATTATTGTTTATTCCACAATTAATCTCATAAACACGGTCGCCATTAGCCTTTATATTCCGCCCTCTATACCGATCTATAGCCAAGCGTTTCCCACCAGTGCTGCCACTCTCGAGAGTCATAGGAACAGAAAGGACATAGATGTAATATGTTAATGTTCAGTCTAATTTTACTTATGCCAAAGTTCCATCATGTCTCCAAGTCATGTCTGTCTGTTTATCTATCTATTGTAAGCGACAATCCAGAAGTATGTATTAATAAGATAATTTTAAATTTTAATGTATTTCTAGTCTCATTTGAACTTGCACGAGTAAATGGTTAAACGTGTAGAGGTTCCACGAGAGATTTAATGTAATTAGATAAGAGTTGGCTAAACTTAAAGGCAATATTCATTTGATCCGGCCATGATTGCTATCGTTAAGCTCTAAATCAAATCGCGATCTAAACACAAAAGTATTCAAAAAACGCTAAGTCTGCCGGCAGGAGACTGAACTACCATCGTCAAAACACTCGTATACTCGTATAAATACCAACCATTTTCAACATGGCGTCCGTGATGACATAAACGAGTCAAATTGACAGTCATTATATCTCCTGTTTCATGAGATATAATGACAAATATAATAGTAATAATGCTAACATTATCCTCATGTCTGTTGCGACGTGACATGTGCGTTGTTCTGAAACGCCAAAAAGATCGAACCGACCTAACATGGGTGCTTCAGGTGATTATACTATTTCCGCGTGCTTGGTCAAAATATATCTTAAGACAGACTACCTGCTCCATAATTCACGGTCAGCACAGCCAAGACAATGTTATCGCGACGTCGATCTATGGCGGAACTGTTGAAAAATATCGCACAACGCCCACGTACGTTTTATGTTGCCTTAACGTGCGGAGGTCCCGGGTTCGATCCCCGGCAGGGTCAATTTGGGAATTTATAATTTCTGCATTTTCCCTGGTCTGGCCTGGTGGGAGGCTTCGGCCGTGGCGAGTTACCACCCTACCCGCTACCATCTTAGACTGCATCATCACTTACCATCAGGTGAGATCGCAGTCAAGGGCTAGCTTGTAGTGGATAAAAAAAAAAACGTACCGTCTAGTCTGTACAAACTTATCGGGACCAATACGATAATAACTGATTGGTATTCTCTCATCATTCGCTACGTCTATGTTTCGCTGGGTTTTTATCTAAAAACTTTGTTTTTGAAGCGATGCGACGATAGGTAGGCAAGGAATAAGGTAAGGTTCCAACTACCAAACTTTCCAAATATAGCTTGACGAGCCATTTGATGAAAAATATCAGCTCTGTATGCTCCAAACCAATTCAACGTTCAGATCTGAACACCTTTTGATATAATATTTAGGTATTTATGAAATGTACCGTACCTACTACCTATCGATTTATGAAATGTGTTCTGTCATATAATCATTACAATTACCTACCACCAGATGTGTTGGTATTTGGCTTATAAAGAGGTTATTTCTCTCATAATTTTTTGCCAACAAAACGTTAATTTCCACCCGCATAATATTAAATTAGATGTTCGTTAAATATCCCTGAATAGATAATATTAACAGCAGATTAATATTAACTAATAAATAATTAATTGACGAATGTATATCAATAATGCGGGTAATAGAGGATTGAGGCAAGAAATAATTAATGAACGCGTTGCAATTTAATTTTCGTTTTTAGGGTAGTTATTAATCAATCCTTACTTAATTAGACGTGATTGTTAAATAAAATTAATTTCTAAGTCTTAATATTATATTAGTATAATAAAAATAACGATATTAGTGGTTAGTTGTTACAGTCAAATCTTTGACTTGCTAAATGCCAAAATTTTTGTAACATCGGTCTACCTGCACGAAGTGGTTTCGATATCTATAATTAATATTTAGTAATTAAAAAACAATAAGTTTGAAGCATGAATATGTCGCTAGCTTAAGTTTTTCTAGTTGGATTTTTTCCAGTACGGACCACCCCAAATGTTCTATTACGCCTAGTAATTAACTTTTCATTCTTATCTCAAAGCTCAATACGTCATAGAATACGCCTTTGAACGTTGCTGATGTAGGGTATCAATGCCGTATTTGAGACACCGATATTACCGCCATCGAGACAGCTATTAATATCCAATCCTTTGTGTGGGCCTTGCGTAATATGCTTTGACAGGTTCGTTATTACGTTCATTATGGCCCAGATAAGACCCTTAACACTGGCAATTCAATAAGGCAATTTAATGGTATTCATTATAACTATAATCAAAGAAAAGGTTTCTTCACAAAAAGCTTTTTCGTATATGAGGGTAGAATAGCGATATAAGAAAGAACGTTAGGTATATCTTTTTTTTTATTAATATAGAAATCGGAGTTTCCTCCGGAGAAATCTACATTTGGGATTGGGGGAGTAACAGAAGTAAAACCAAGTTAATGATGATAATGATAGTTGACTGGGCTGTTGATCTGTCTGATACAAATATGATACTATGAATTCGTTGATGCCGTGGAGATTGTAGCATTACATCTATGATCTATCCTGGCTCCAAAATCACCAGTGATGGCGCAGATAACGAGATGCATCGTATCGTCATGACGCGGTTAATTGGGGTGTGGTAATACCTAAAGGTCGCCTCGTCCGTGCCTTAATCTTCATTAGATATATTGTTCTTAATTGAACAATATATCTACGCCTTTAGAATCTTCAATCTTCAGTATTGTGACATTGTTGAGCCTTTTATTTGCTTATTTATTTCTTTCTTATATCTTGTTTGCTTGTTACTCGTATGAAATTTACTGTAAGAAAAATCATCCGTTATTCTGATTAAATATCGCTACTTTCGATCTCGACTGCCAATTGTTAAGGACGCACGATCAATTACGATCGACATTAGCAGTGACGAAAGAGATTTATCATTTGATCCGGGGAACTAGAGATTAGGAGATATAATTATCTTGTCAAATCTACCAGCTCCTCGGTGTTGGATTGACAGGCGACGATGACAAACGACGTTTGCGTGGAATGGGACCACGTCGCTCTGCGCGTTCGAATGACAAAAGAGTTTTTGTTTTCACCCGCTTTTCACAATGTGTACCGCAACCGCAAACTTTGTTTCAGATTTCTTAAAGGCCTTATAGACGTACAACAACGAATCTTAGTTTGTTGGTTTATCTTTTTTTCTTGGCTGCATGAGCCATAGAGAATCAGATCATAATACACATGGGTAACATTAAAAAGCAGTAAATTGTTACAGGCTTTGTTTTATTCTGCAGGATAACCAGAACTCACGCGGATGTGGTTGCTACTTGCACCGAGTTTCTTGCTGGTTCTTCTCGGTAGGAATGGCATTCCGAACCAGTGGTAGATTCACTTGACGATTCAAAAGTACTTGTAAAAGTTTATTTGAATAAAAAGATATTTGATTGATTGATTGATTGACTTGCTAGCGATAGCATATTATAATATAAATAAAAGCTCAATAAAAGTGCCCATAAAATTATCTGCAATGACATCTAATCCAAGTATGAAATATCTATGAACCATGTCGGATGGATCAGGGTTCGCTACTGATTGGATCGGGTAGTGTGAAAAGGCGCTTTTATAAGTCTAGCGGCTGCAAAATGTAACTGTGTTACTTTTCAGTCCTTGCATAATGTAGAATACAGAATCGGGTCGCTGGGCTGAAACTTTAGCGGCGAGCGCTTCATCGCTCCATCGGACTTTATGTTTCAAACTACGAAGTTGGGTATTGTTCGTAAATGATTGCTAAGTAATATTTTCACCAGAAATTTCCGCTTCTACCAGCGTAGCAGAAGGTGGTTTATCATTGTTACCTTAATTCTAAAAAAAACGTAAACTGTAGTCTATAAGAGACAGTACTATACAATATGTAACAAAAACCCTGTTGTTCCTTTTAGGTACGTATACATAATCATATAGGTGTACCAAAACTGAAAATCTTATTTAAAAAAAATCAAGTACTGGTCAGTTATTGTTCATAGTCAAGATAGCTTATAAAATAGACACATTAAAAAAATGTTTGTAACATCTGCGTCGGCTCGATTCAAAGCGAGCTCAAAGGATACCGCCGCGCCGCCAACCTCTTTGAGGTACTAAGCCGCCGCGCCGCCCGCGGCTCGCTAATCGCTTCCTATCCTAGTTGTTAGTCGCTCGCGCAACCGAACGGACGTGCGCATTACGTTGTGAAATTACGTAAAATGTCTTACAAGAATGAAGGATATTTTAAATGTTGATGTGTCTCTGGAGAAGTGACTGCAACTATGCAGAGGCGCGCAGACTTTACCAGGAGCACTATGCTATTTCACGACGCTCAACATGTAACTACCACAGTGGCAGTGCCCAACATCCGTTGGCGAAATAAAGTCCGATTCATCGGTACTACGACGCGTACGTGCAAATATCGCCAAACGGTGTGAGAAATGCATAGAGCTACAAGGCGGGCATATCGAGCAACATCTCCGTAATCGAAAAGCTGTTGACATCATCATAAATGAGTGATACGATTAGATTACATAACTAAGTACTTAATACTTTTTCTAATAATTGAACGAATCACATTTTAAAAGTTGCAACAGTGTTAAACAAAAGTGTAAACAAATTGGACGTTAAAAAGTTGTGTTCAGCACACAGCTGAGTGATCTTTGTGACTCGCGGGTGACACGTGACGAGTTCATGACCTCAGTGCCTTCAGTACAGTGACCCTAGAGCGCGAGCGGCTGCCACACGAGTATACGTACTCTGTGCGGCTGCCGCCTGCCGACGGTCGGTACCTTTGATACTATTTGCTATCTCTCTCGCGCTCGCTCTGGCTCGCATCGCCTCGTAGAAGTTCAGGGGTGAGCAATCATTTTCATTTTACAAATAATATTGATTTAATATTTAATTTGAATTTTTTAATTTAAGAGTTTTACCAAATAAGTTGATTTTTTATGTTTGATTATCGATACTGATAACGCAGCTCAAAGGGACCACAGGGTTTTTGTTACACAGTGTTATATATATATATATCATATTCAAAGATCTGCATCATACCTTCACCGGCTGTAAATTGAAAAAACAAGAAGTATAGAAAAATAAGTTCAGAGTCCACGAAATAAGGGGAAAAATAAGCGCGTGCGTGCGTTAAAAATCGCCTTTTTTGAAGTCCATTAAAAATTTCCTATTCGCATTTTGCTCAAAAACAGCTCTAAAGCTTTCATACTCACCAATTCTTTGTAACGACGGTACCTACCTCGAAGTCGATGTAATAATTATATAATTATATTCTCTTGGTGGGAGGCTACGGACCTAGCTAATTACCACCCTACCGGCAAAGACGTACCTACCTACCGCCAAGCGATTAATCGCTTGGCGGTAGGTAGGTACGTCAACAAGCGGTAAAGCCCACGCACAACAGACCCCCAACTGGGGTTTAAGTGCGGAAACCGGCCCAGTAGGAAGAAGAAGAAGAAGCGATTAATCGTTCCGGTACGATGCCGTTGGAAACCGGCTAAGGGTATTAGGTTTAATATAACTGCAATACCCCTAACAGGCTAACCCGGTACGACTGCATCACCACTTACCAGCAGGTGAGATCGCAGTCGACTTGTAGTTAAAGAAAAGAAAATTATTATTGCCGTTTGAAAACTGCTGCTACTCAATGGGTTTGCCATCTGTCGAGAGGTGAGGCCGGAGGCGGTGCTTGCTTAAATTTGAAAGTTAGGTTTGTTATAAAGTTCTTATCAGTGAGGCATAGGTCTCCATGTGGTCCATGAGGTTTACCTTGTCAGTATATGGGGTAATAAACAAATTATGTTTCAAACTCAGATTTAATCATAACTTCCACACGGTCCCTCGGCCCACTAGTAAGTATAATTTGCTTCTTATCTAACCAATCCTGCACTTTATCGTAAACAAAAGTCACAAAATAATAAAACGAACAAACATTAGCGTGTACGGCTGTCGTTGACGAACGGCCGGTAAATAGGACCACTAATTTCCCAACCGAAGACTTTCCTCGAACCTTTGCCGTATTAACGTGGTTAAATCATGAGAACGAAATTACGGTCGTTGTTTTTCTTCCTTTTTCCGGCTAATGAAAACCTTTGTGGAAGAAATCCTTAATATTAGACTCGGTTTTTGTAAGAGCCTGGGATAGCTTAGTTACCGATACCAAAATATATACTATAGTATAATAGTATTAGGATAGGCCAGAATAGATATGATACTTACCAAAATAAAGAAGGGGAAAGACTTGGTATTTAAAATATTTTAGGTACGTAATTTTCTCGTTAAGAACAATCAACAAATACTCATATTAACGTGTTTATCTATGACGAATCCTCTTTTTTATTACCTGAGTTTACTGTTGTATGATTTCCTTTGTGGTGTATAGTAAAAATATATTCATTCATCACCATTGTCGTCCTATCAGCGCCCCACTACTTAGCACGGGTGTCCGCTCGAAACGAGAAGGGTCTAGACTCTGGAATCTGGATCATTTCATCACACCTTCTAAGTGCGGATTGGAAACCTTCACACAGCAATGACAACATTATGGAGAATACAGGCATGCATATTACCTAAAGATGTTTTCCTTCACCGTTAAAAAAAAAAGAATTGCTTCAAACGCACAGAACTCCGACGAGTTAGAGGATTGCACCCCGGACCCCCGGCCGGATCTTAGCCACTAGGCTATCACTGCTATTAGCTAGCTTGCTAAAATCGGTGTGGATAATTGTGTATATGCCAGTACAAATGACTCCCCAACTCCCCAATTATTCATTTATAGGATAGTTCTCTATTTATATGCTTTCCCTTTCCCCTTTTGCCGTCTGCTGTCTACTGTAGTGAACATTCCACTGATCACGTGTCAATATTACTTACGTACGGTCAAACTTTGGGATTGTACTGAACTTTCACGTGCAACTAACAATTTAGCTCAATCTGCCTCAGCCGTAATAGTATCATCCGGATAATCCCTGAAACTTGTCCGACTGACGCTCAAGCTTTGCAATTTGTATATAATATGTAGGTACTACTCTATAGTATAGAAGTTTTACATAAATGTCTATAGAGTATTTATTAGCATACTAAGGCCCGCTTGCACAACGAGGTTTAAATAGATTAAGTTCAATTTTTAATGATGCCACTTTTTGGCAACCGCAATATATAATTTGACTAAATCAGTTTAAATATCCATACAGGCGGACCTAAGAGAAGCTTCATTTTCTTATGTCGTCAAAGGTGCTAAATATACATCCTATATCTGCTATGTTCCCTTTACCGGATCATGATATCTACAACTTGATACACGTGTCCAACGCGACTCCTAAAAGCCGAAACAACAGCTGTAGGAAGGTGTTCATGCTGCCAATATTCCTTGTATTACATCTGATTTTAACATGGCTTCATATACCTATTTAAGATGTTACAGATCGAAACAACCGGTACTCGTTCGTACCGACATATGCAAGAGGGATAAGGCTTCAAACAGAGCTTAAAGGCTCTTAATTAAGTTGCTCATGAGCGGATTTAAAATGTAGTGCTGCCATATACTACCTTAAGTTTGTATTTAGTTTATTACTCCCAATGCTTTGGAATAGTGATTAAGAGTATCGTAGTTAAGCGTAATGGTATTATCCGGATTATCCGACCTCCTTGCGTCTGTGCGAGTAGGAGGCTTAACCAAGTTAATCGTGTTTGTGATGAAAACTTGAAATCTTAAGCATCTGTGCTAAGTATCTAGCTATCTATCTATCTATTTACCTATCTATCATCTATTTTTAAAAGGTCAGGTGACGTGAATCACTATTCCCAATAGTCTAGAGTTCTGAGCTTAAGGCCCAGTGTAGCGTAAAAGGGGGCAAAAAAAGGCAAAAAGTTTTTAAAAGCAGTGTATCCATCAAACGGGGACATAATGTATGCTTGTAAAAATAATTTGCTGTTTTCAAGCCCTTTGAGCAGCCATTGACGCATCTCAAAACACAATTTAAAAAAAACCTCTGCATTGAAATTTATTTTAAACATACCTCTTAATTTTCCTTTTAAAGCAATTTTTCTCCGTATTGAAACAAATAATTAGCTCTAGAAATATAAGATAAAATTCATATTTTTAAATCAAACACATTGTCGGATTCATTTGTATTGAAAAATAAATATTATTTTTTTTACAAATTATTTCATGCATTTTTTGCGACATGCACTTGCTCTATTTCACCCCCGCGCGCCTGTGTTTTTCATATCGTGAGCTCACAGCGCCTTAATATTTTAATTTGATTGGTAATTGCTCAGTTCATTTGACAGCTGTTGCGACACGGTCAACTATATATACTTTTGTGCTTAGAGCAATGACTTTGAAATTGCTGATGCCCGCGACTTCACCCCGCGTGATTTGAGGTTTTGAAAATGCCCTTGAAACTATTTTTCAAGCTAATTCTGTGCCAAATTTCGGCAAGATCGGTTCAGTAGTAGAGCTGTGAAAATGTAACAAAATTTGTGCCAATAAGTACCTACCGGAGTTCTTTACATGATAACAGTCGTTAAAGCCCGCCAACACGCATTGGAGCAGCGTGGTGGGTCTAAGCTCTAATTCCCACTCTCCTATGAGTGGAGGCCTGTGCCCAGCAGTGGGACGTTAATGGGCTGTAGTGGTGGTGGTGGTGGAGTTCTTTAGGATTCTATAGGATTACGAGAGAAAAGTGCCCATTGCCATAGATGCAATTATTTAATGTACGTTTTAATCAAATGTTTAATAAAAATATGCATTTTTGCGTAGAAGTTCAAAATTATGGTTGAATTGTGCGTTCAATAGTTGTAGCAGTGATGGATATATCTAATATCCGGGATTATATTAAGTATTATACGGTGGACAGGAAATTATTATCAAAATGTCCGGATGAGACATCACTGAATAATATGTCAATAAGCTGTATTGTACACTGGCTTTTTATTTTTTAAAAGAATTCTTCACACGGTTTCGGAAATAAAAAACGTCTTGCGCATTTAAAATTTTACGATAATTACTATCTACATGAGGTATTGGAAATACAAAATGAAATATCGTTTACTAAGAACATGCGTGATACTTGTCGTAAGATTAGCATTTAAACTATTTTATTAATAGCTGATGCCCGCGACTTCGTCCGCGTGGATTTTAGGTTTTTGGTTCCCGTGGGAACTCTTTAATTTTCTGGAATAAAAAGTAGCATATGTGTTAATCTATCTCTGTGCCGAACATCCAGATCCGTTCAACCGTTCTGGCGTGATTGAGTAACAAACATTCATCCGTCCATCCTACCATCCAAACTTTTGCATTTGTAATATTAGTTTAAATAGTATACATAAAACATAAAACACCTGCCTGATTAGTAAGTGTAAAGGACTTAGTAAACGCTGGCTCAGCGTGTTCAGTCCATATACTTGGGTCAAAGTATGTACAAAGGCGGCTTACTTACTGAATTTAGTCTATAGCCAGTAGCCGCATTTCACAAGTTCACCTAATGAAGAAAATAAGCAGCTAAACTGGATTACAAAATGAACATCATTTTCGTTTTCAGCGAACAATTACCTATACAAATAAGATTAATATTTTTAATTTGATTTCAAATTTGTCAATTTTTGCACGAATGTTCTATACCTAGCGTTGATGAAACACGAACTATTTCAGGCCAAAAAATTGTATTCAGAACTAAAAAACTAAAAACTTTTAATACATTCACTTCTCCCTACTATGTAATTTATTATATGTTAACCTGTCGATACAGCTCGACAAAAATATCGGAGGGAATGAGCTTATTTGTACTACGTGCAGTGTATTTTCGTCTCACCAAAACAACCACCGTTGCTTACAAAGTATGACTAAACTAGGTCAAAGTAGTGTTTCCTTTAATCGCTCTTACTCCTTTCCAACAGTTTCATTTTATATACCTACCATACCATTGCATTGGTAAAATAATAGAAGAGATTAATTGGCACCCACAGGACAGTGAGATTTTAATTTTTTAGGGTTCCGTACCTCAAAAGAAATTCGGCCGGCAGTCAGTCAAAGCAGACGTGTTTTTAATTTATTTTCTAAATCTTAACAGACCCAATACGCGATAATAAAACATAAGTTTTAGTGAAAACAGACGTAAGTTGCGTGAAGTGACGGTTCACCGTCCAGCGATAAGTGCACCCCGCTCCCTTGCCCGCTCCACTTCGGGTAAAAGAAACAACTGCATTTTTCGTCCTGTTTGCCCCCGTGTGCATCGCCAAGCCGCAACAGAACAATAACGTCATGAGTAGTCGACGCGCGCCACAGCCTAAAAACTCAAACCTACCAGTAAGTCAAAACTTATCAAGTTCACAACCTGACTTGTCGAAAACTAGTGACGATGAAGGAACCGGAACTCAAACTGCTCTTCGGAAAAGAAAGCGAAGAGATTGCTGCGACGTTCTATCCGAATTAAATAGTTTTCGTACGGAAATGATCTCTTTGCTCGACACACATCTCAAATTAATGCGTGATGAGATCACGGCAATGAAAGGTCAGATTAATGATATTAGAGATTCCACTAGTAAAATGTTAACAGAGCAAAATAACATGAAAACTGATATCCTAGAACTCAAAAAATATAGCTCAATCACTAAGTCTAAGATAGCTACGCTTGAGACAGAAATGAATAAATTTGAACCTAATCCACATGATACCACTACATCTGAAATTTTCGCCAACGAAAAAATAATTAATGAATTACAAGAAAGAGCTAACAGGAGCAAAAATATTGTCATTGTTGGATTAGCAGAACAAACCGCTACTGATAACTCAGCACGCCAAGCTGGTGATATGACTGATGCTCAACAGACTCTTTCGACTATTGTCCCCGGAAGTCATAAAATCATCAAAACTTTTCGTCTTGGTAAATTTAACCCAGGGAAAGCCCGCCCACTAAAAGTTATACTAGAGAGTCCTCAGGAAGTAACAGAAATCTTACGGAATAGAAATAAATTACCGAATCAAGTTAAAATATACTCGGATCAGACCCCTACACAAAAAAGCATGCTGAAAGAGCTCAGCCAAGAACTAAACCGCCGCAAAAACAATGGCGAACAAAACCTGATTATTAAGTATATCAAAGGCACACCCAGAATTATACAAACACAGCCAAAAAACTGAACTTACCAGATACATTGGATAAACATTCTAACGAAACTATTACTTACCAGATTTGTCATACTTATCAGGATCTATTTACCTCTAAATCAAACCTAAACCTATTTTATGCAAACGTTCGAAGTATATGTAGAAAAGGGAAATTTGATGAATTAAAATGTATATTGAAATCCGTTGAATGCATACTTCATGTCATCTTACTAACGGAAACATGGCTAAAATCTAATGAAGAAGCTGAATTATTCCAAATCCCGAACTATACACACTACTATAACATCAGAACAGACTCCAGGGGTGGTGGTGTTTCAATATATGTTCATAACAATCTGAACCATAGCCTAGATGAAGAAATGTATATAGGTGGCGTCAATTATCTCTGGGTGCATCTTCAAAAATGTGCGCTGAATTTAGGCGTTATTTATAATCCTGGGATTTCAAATATAAATGAATTTCTCGAAGTATATTCTACACAACTGGTCCAAAAAAAACGTGCTATAGTTTTCGGTGATTTTAACATTGATCTTCTCGCAAAAGATCGTTATAGCAAACGCTACCGTGATACCTTGCGAGAGTCCGGTTTTCAAATTATCAACAAAGTTAATGAAGAAACACGCGGGAAACATCAACAACAAAAACCATCATTGACCACGTATGCTCAAACTTAAAAGATAAAGAATTTCATATGGCCATTGTTGATTCTCCTATGTCTGACCACAAGCAAATTTACTTAAAAATGAAGAAATACATACTCCCAAAAAAGAAACACATGAAATATGACGCAATTAACTATGATAAACTTCACACATACATAAAAAATACAGAACATCAAACATTGAACAACTATGAAGACTTAGAAAAACACATACAATGTGCTATTAATGACAGTAAAGTAACCAAGGTCAAAATACAAAATTTACCACGACAAGACTGGATATGTAAAGAAGTTATTAGTAAAATTCAGAAAAGAAATGAAATTTGGCACAAATTGAAAGCAGATCCAGATAATGACGAAATCAAGGAAAGTTTTGCTTTGGAAAGAATAACTACAGCCGAAAGGATAAAAAATACGAAAGGAAAATATTACTACGAGGCATTTATGAAACACATAAGAGAGCCAAAGAAAATGTGGAATTTAGTTAACACACTATCAAATAATAAAATTAAATTAAACTGCGCCCCACCAAAACTGCTAACTGAATTAGGCCCCATAACTGATGGCAATGAAATCTGTGAGAAATTCAATGAGTTCTTTTCTACGATTAGTTCGACACTTGCCTTCGCCATTACATCCAAACAACAACATGATACACCCGCATTGTCTCATTCTCGAACTCAAAATTTTAAACTTACTACTTTTATACCACGTGACATTGACGAAATTTATAAAATAATTGACAATCTTGATCCAAATTGTAGCACTGGAATCGACGGCATAACCACAAAAGTCATCAAATGCATTAGTAAACACATAGGGAACGATTTGGCTGACTGTATCAACGGACACATTGCTGGAGGAACTTTTCCGGACGCATTGAAAATAGCGAAAGTTACTCCGATCTATAAATCTGGTGCCAAAACAGACCCTAATAATTACCGTCCAATTTCAGTATTACCAGTTATATCCAAAATATTTGAAAAAGTTATTTACACCCGATTAGATGAATATCTTACCTCAATCAACTTTCTTTACAAAAGACAGTATGGATTTCGGTCACAGTCCAATACTCTTTCAGCTACAGTCGACCTTATAACCAAACTACACACTAATATAGATCAGAAAAAGATTGCACTGGGGTTATTTATCGACCTAAAAAAAGCCTTTGATACAGTTAGCCATTCGATACTATTACAAAAGCTTAAAGACATAGGTGTATCAGGGGTAGCATATAAAACACTTGAGTCATACTTGAGAAATAGACACCAAATTGTCAAAATTGGCCAGTACCAAAGCAAACCCTGTAATACTTCTGAATTTGGTGTCCCCCAAGGATCGATACTGGGACCCCTTCTGTTTCTTATTTACATAAACTCCATGTACGAAATCAAACTACACGGCCACCTATCTCTCTATGCTGACGATACATGCCTCTTTTATTTTGGTAGTTCCATAACAAGCATAGTGAGTCTCGCACAACAAGATCTATTTACATTATCGAATTGGCTTGAGCAAAATCTTCTGACTATCAATGCTTGTAAATCCAGCTACATTATCTTTAAGAGTAAAAACAAAAAAATACTACCTCATTCTCCCCTTTTAATTGACAGTCAAGTATTACAACAGAAAACATCCGAAAAATATCTTGGGCTAAGACTCGATGGTGACTTGAATTGGAAGACGCAAATCAAATATATTAAAAATAAGCTATCCACCTTAATGGGATCTATGCGTAATATAATCCATTGTCTACCTCGTCGAGTACGCCAGATAATATACAACTCTTTAGTTAAACCACATCTACAATACTTAATCGAAGTTTGGGGATTTGCACCAAAAACTAGCCTAAAGGAACTACAAATTGCACAAAACAAAATAATAAAAATGTTGTTCAATTATGACTACCTAACACCTACAGTTAAACTATACACGGATACAAAACTTATGAATATCAAACAGCTCCATACATACTATACTTGCATATTGATAAGAAAAATACTCAATAAATCCATTCACACACACATAACTTTTACCAAAATACACCAGGTGCAAAGTCGAAGCAGTCGTAGAGGAGATCACATCCTACTGCCACACATGCGCACTTCCCAAGGCAAAAGAAATATTAAGTTTGCAGGAGTGCAAGTATATAATAAACTACCAAAAGAGGTGAAGAATGCGACTTCGTTCAACATTTTCAAAAACAAACTTAAAAAACATGTACTTCATGATATAAACTTACTCAAATAATCCTATTATATTATTCATAAATTAAACTAACCTACTGATATAAACTACACTGTGGCAACGATCTCGCATTCTTCAGCCGCTCCGACAATGAACTTATGAGGGTTGAACTAGAAAATAATTATGTAATACTATAAAGTGAAGTGGGGGGTAAGGGGGAGAATAACATCTAGCTTGCCCCAACTGTCAACCTCACCTGCTCGTGGTGCCCCCTGCTAGACAACGGACGAGGCTCTGGCGACCGACCAATGGCGGTATATCCATAAACCCAGCTGGGCAATCGGCTGGAAGAGGTTTCAGTGGCCTTGGGTCTAATAAACCCTAAAAGACTGGTGCAGAAGGCAACGGGAAACCACTGCACTAGTTTCCCAAGAGAGAAATGGCTAATACGAACTCAATGGTGATTTTGTCGGACGATCCGGCTAACGCCCGGCGCCACTTATCCGGGAGAAGTGGTGTGAAATATGCTACCGGCCACGTGGGTGTGACCCACCAGGCACCACATGGAAACTATGCACCTGGTGCAAGTAGCTCGGAGAAGATATTCGCGCGACACCCTCAGCGCATTGGAACATGGAATGTGCGAGGCCTCAATCAAGATGGCAAGTTACACATTGTGGAAAAAGAGATGCAGAGGAAAAATATACACCTAATGGGGCTGAGTGAAACAAAATGGAGAAAATCTGGCCATTTTGTATCAGAAATCGGAAATAAAATTTACTTTTCTGGTCCAGAGGAAGAAAGTAGTAAAGGAGTAGCCTTTATTGTACCACAGCAGCTCGACAAATGTGTAATAGGATACAAACCAGTGAGTGACAGAATAATCACCCTTAGGCTCAATGCTTCCCCGTGTCGCATTAACATCGTGCAGATATATGCACCAACTGCCCAGTCCTCCGAGGAAGAAATTGAACTGTTCTACAGTATGTTATCGCAGACCTTAGAAGAACTCCCAAAAAGAGAAGTGACGCTGCTTCTCGGAGACTTTAACGCCAAAGTCGGTAAAACGAAGGACGAGGCTCATCTCAGACATGTAGTAGGACGATATGGTGCAGGTGAAAGAAACGAAAGGGGGGAGCGTTTACTACAATTTTGCAGTGAACAAAACCTCGTAATTACGAACACATGTTTTGAACACCACATTCGCCGACTATATACATGGGTATCACCGGGAGATAGGTGCAGGAACCAAATAGACTTTATAATGATTCCAAGGCGATGGCGATCATCTATTACAAACACTACTACTCTCCCAGGAGCAGATTGCGGAAGTGACCATCAGCTGCTCGTTGCAACTCTAAGGTTACGCTTTAAGAGATTACAAAAACCGAGTCGAACACCAGATCTTCGAAGGGTTGACACGCTGGGCTTTAAAGAAGCAATAACAACTAAAATCAAGGAACTGCCGCAAGATAATATAAAGGATGCTAATGTGGCGTGGATTCATCTGAAACAAGTCATTCAAGAAACTGCTAATGACAATGCTACGCCAAGAGGCGCTATGAAGGAATTTATAACACCAGAGACGGCAAGCATCATCCTGGAGAGACGGAAATTAAAGGAGAGTGGTTTAAGTGCACCTGAAGATCAACAGCGGTATTCGGAACTTAGCTCAGAAGTCCAGCGTCGCTGCCGAAAAGATAGAACGGATCAAATTACAAGAGTTTGCGAAGAGCTGGAGCGGCACTCAGTGAAGAACGAAACAAAAGACCTCTTCCAAAAAGTTAAAGACTTGACAAGAACTCGTACTGTTAAAACTTGTGCGGTTAAAGATGAACGAGGGGTGTTAGTGACGGATATCGCACAAGTCTTGGATCGTTGGAAGCGATACTGCTCAGTTCTGTACGAAAACCAAGATGCAGAAACAACACCTATAGACTGGAGTTTGGAGGAACAAGAACCAGACATCCTTCCGTCAGAGGTAGATTTGGCAATAAAGTCACTAAAGCTGGGTAAGTCTCCCGGAAAAGATACTATCACCGCGGAACTTATGAAGAATCTTGGCTCAGAAGGCATAAACATAATGACGAACATTTGTAATTTGGTCTGGACCACAGGACACTGGCCAGTGGATTGGACCGAGTCAGTCTTCATACCATTGCATAAAAAAGGCTCCACCACGGAATGCGGCAACTATCGAACTATCGCGTTAATATCACACGCCAGCAAGATCCTTTTGCATGTCATCAATCGACGCCTTAAGAGCTTTCTTGATCGCCAGATACCTGAAGAGCAGGCCGGGTTTGTTAAAGGCAAGGGAACGAGAGAACAAATCCTTAATATCAGGCAGATTATTGAAAAGAGTAGAGAATTCAATAGTCCTGTGGTATTGTGTTTCATAGATTATAGCAAGGCTTTTGATTGCGTGGTTTGGAGCAGGTTATGGATGGTATTGATGGAAATGGGAGTGCCTCAACATCTTGTCTACCTGATCCGCAATCTGTATGGAAACAACCGCTCATTTGTGAGAATTGACACCGAATGTTCAGATGTGTTTTCTATCAAAAAAGGCGTGCGTCAGGGTTGCATCCTCTCTCCCTTACTGTTCAACATATATAGCGAGTACATAATCCGGAAAACTATGGAAAATTGGGAAAAAGGATTTCCACTGGGGGGGAAAAGGATAAGCAACCTCAGGTACGCGGACGATACGGTCCTTATCACCACCTCGCTGGAGGACATGAAAGAACTTCTACAAAAACTGGAAGCGGAGAGTATGGATTTGGGATTGACCATCAACAGAAGTAAGACCAAGTTAATGATAGTTGACCGCGCTGGTAAAATACCTGACACAAATATAATACCATCTGTTGATATTGTGGAGAGTTACATCTATCTTGGCTCCCAAATCTGTAATGACGGTAGTTGTGTGCCAGAAATAAAGAGACGCATCGCAATGGCAAAAAACGCCATGACACAATTAACTGGGTTGTGGAGGAATCGAGGCATCTCGCTCAAAACGAAGAGTCGCCTCGTACGTGCCTTAATCTTTCCAATTTTCATGTATGGAGTAGAAACATGGACCATCAAAGCAAGAGAGAGGCAAAGAATAGATGCTTTCGAAATGTGGTGCTGGAGGCGAATGCTGCGGATTCCGTGGACTGCCAAGCGCACAAACGTGTCTATTCTTTCGCAGCTGGGAATCACGGTTCGACTCTCCTCCACATGTTACCAACGGCTGCTCTCGTATTTCGGACACATCATACGACGTGGGGACAGTAGTCTCGAGAAGCTGATTGTCACGGGCAACACTGAGGGCAAAAGAGCGAGAGGCCGCTCACCAACTAGGTGGTCTGACCAGCTGAGGGAGTCTAGCACGTCGAAATTTCATTCTTTAGTGAGAATGGCTACCAACAGAGGCCAATGGAAGCGAATGATCCGTTCGAGGGTAGGATCTAGCCAGGACCACGATCTTCAGCAATGAAGGAACGACCGAAGAGAGAGATAAAGTGAAATTGTTGTGACTGCCGAAATATCTAATTATATTATTATAAAACAGTGTTTTCTCGGTAAGTGAATTGTACAATTCTTTTTGAGAAAATAAATTCTTTAACCTGAAAAGAAAAAAACGGAACTCTTAGAGGATCACTTTGTTGTCCGTCTGTCTGTCTGTCAAGACTCTTCTTCTCAGGAACGCATGGAGGTATCAAGCTGAAATATTCAGGTCTACTGTCCGTTGGAGCTGTGAAAAAATCAAACTTCTAAGACAACGCAATCAAAAGATACAGCCATTTATGCTGCAAATTTGGACACTCGCAAGGGAATCAAAACCTACAGGGTACCCGTGAATTTTCAGGGTACTTCCCAAATTTCAAGATTCAGCGAATCTTGAAATTTGGTACGAAGCAACGTCTTATAGCACAGATAAAGGAAAAATTGCGAAAAGCATAAATTTTTAGTTACATCGTATAATAAAAATAATTTTAATAATTTTAAACTTATTAATGTTATGGATTTCAATTAGCAATAAAAAAAAACCATAACTTTTACTTATATACCTACAGGTTAGTACGGAACCCTCGGTGCGCGAGTCCGACACGCACTTGGCCGTTTTTTTATAATAACTTTCCGATCAATAGCTGACTTATGCCTACCCTTGCTTCAAAGTTCAAACCTTTTAGACATTACGGTAATCGCCGCACCACGGCTTTCATTACCATAGCTCATGAAACCCTTTTTTACCACATTTATGCTGTGAAAATGAAGCGATCCTCTAAAACCAAAAGGATTGGTTCATGCTTCATTTTCATCGTTTATCACGAAACCCTCGGTTCGAACCTCGCATAACCCAAATTTATGTTCCAATAGATAGATATGTTATACTGATAAAATTTTAATATGCCTAATGTCTATTGATTCTATATTCATATTTACTAGGTAATGCCCGCGACTACGTCCGCGTGGTTAGAGGTTTTGTGGTTCCCGCGGAAACTCCTTAATTTTCCGGGATATTAAGTAGCCTATGTGTTATTCCAGACTATAATCTATCTCTGTGCTAAATTTCATCCAGATCTGTTCAGCAGTTCTGGCGTGATTGAGTAACAAACATCCAGCCAAACTTGCGCACGATACTGTATTATTATTTATTGTAGTCTCTCAAAGCTTTCAGTTTTAATAAAACAGCTGGAGCACCAACTCTTTCATTAAAGCCGCTGTACCTGAACAATATTATATTCGAAAAATAATATTTCCATTGGAAACGAAATATGGCCATTCATTTATTTAATATATTTGCAGAAGCAACTGAATATTCAATAATATATTTCATAAAATCACAGAAATATGTACATTCACAATTCGCGCTTAAATTTAAGCGATTTTAATGAATCAGTGACTGATTCTCGCTTATAATTGAATGTAAGCCTTTGAAGATCCATTATACGACGTAAGTCGAGTTAAATAAGGCGCTATTGACTTTGAATATTGACCTAATATCTTGTCGTTGTTAAGTTAATTACATTTGTCTAGAGACTTTGAGTTTTATTTTCAATACACTTGCTCGAAAAATGCACTTACAGAGACAGTAAACAGGGCTTGTAAGTTAAATTTACTGCCCTCGTGCAGTAAATATTTACCGCCCTCATGCAGTTTTTTTTAATTTTTGTAAGTCCACGTTACTTCTAAATAAAAAGTTTTCTTGCAAGAAGGTTCATAATGATATTGACTTTGTATGTAGAAACCCCATGGAACTAATAAGTACTACGTACAACCGGAATGAGCTCTTGTTAATAAAGTGTGCCGAGTGAGAGATACCATTCTGACAGTTGTGTCCCTTTTCCACAAGAGTGACCACACTATTTTTGAATTTTGGGAGACTTCAATATACGGGATATAAATATACCTCTAGGAAGAAATAAAAATCAGCAAATAATTTTAAAATATTTATAATGATGTTGATATTTTATATGTAGTGCCTATTGCCTCTTAATAAGTCTCTTACACAAGTAAGCAGTTAGGTCGTCGTCAACCGATGGATGTCCACTGCTGGACATAGGTCTCCTGTAGGGTCCTCCACAAGCCACGGTCTTGCGCCGCCTGGATCCAGCGATCCATTTAGGATCGATAATTACGAAGCATTTAGGTAAAAACAGATAATTATCGGTGATGGTTTAACAAAAAAAATTTTTTTTTAAGTCGGTTAAAAATTCAATAAAACTGGTATTGCTGTAAAGCGAAACATAAATTGACTTCTCGAGCCATACATATTTGGCTTTTCGAGCCATACATATTTGACTTTTCGAACATACTGGGTATATAAAATTATCAACATGCTCAAATTTTTCACACAAAAAATATTTTTAACTCTTTGTCGCTCCTGAACTCATCTCATCACTATGCCAGTCTCCATGTTTGAAAATGTTTTTAATTTCATTCTGTTGAAGTACGGTGATACAGCACATACGGTGAAGGAAACATCGTAAGGAAACCTGGACTTGACAGTCTGAAATCACCAACCTGCAGTGAGCAAGCGTGGTGATTAATGCTCATGCATTCTCCTAGTGAGAAGAGGCCCTTGCCCAGTAGTGGAACACTTACGGACTGGATTTTTATCATTATCTGTAAACGTACCTATTCAAGATAAAAATAAAATTGATCTTGCTTACCACGAGGAATCGTGGGGGAAGAGCATTTTCTTTTAAAACGGGCCGTGATAAATTAGGAATATAATCCTCTGGCATGAAATGTTTGCTGCATATTACAGAATTTTGGGTCACTTTTCTGTTACCACCAGGTATAATGCTTAACCACTTTTTACGCAATGTATCATTTTTTGGTAATCTGAAATATGAAAAAAATATCTATCCTGTTATAATTCGTGTTTCATAGTTTACGATACTTGTCCCGTATACTTGGTACCTAAATTTATGTCACCCGAAATTTCGTCTATCGTATCAAAATGGCCGTTTGTGTTGCAACCTAAGGTTAAGAGGTGACTAATTCGATAGTATAACCATTTTTCAGATTTCTTTTATAAACGTACCAAATTTGAAGTATAATGTTAAATGTGAAATAGCAACATAAAGACCACTGTTAGAAAGGGACACCGCGGTATGTTGTGGATGTCTCACTCGGATTCATTTTTATAATGCGTGCGTAGTGGTCCTTATGTCCGTGAAATAAGGATTAAATTTGATTAAAAATAAGTTAAATAAGTTTGTAGTACGCATTCCAGTTGTACGTAGTACTTATTAGTTCCATGAGAAAACCTAAAATATAATGACATTTAGATGTGAATTGATGAAATTAATTCATAAAATAAAAAATTGTATTTAATATGATTAAATAAAATTGTTTAAGGTTTTATAAATAGGCTGAATAGTTCAGGCTGTTACTGAGTTAAGAACTAGAACCTAGAGCCATGAAGCCAATTTAAAAAAAAAGCAATTACAACAACGCGCCGTAGATACAATTCATACAAATCTTTAATTTGTGCGCGCTATTTTTAAAAGTTTCATTGAGTATTTCTTATAAATTATTTAATAATTTAGACTAAGTATGGGCGTGAAAAGCCATTTTCTAGTGAGTACCTAGTACCTTCACCAATAACATACGCAAGTGGCTTTACACGAGGCGTAATATTGTGCGGATTCACATTGCGTGACAGCAGTCGACTCGATATAATAGCGACTGGAATCAGCCAGTGTATCAACAGTCTCATTGAGGTTTTTTATAGGTCTATTTGCACGTTGATGCCATGAATACGTTACTACTTAATTAGATAATGGAGGATCATTCGATAATAGAATTGCTTTTATTTTGTTTACCTTTTGTACGTTTTCATTCTCTGTACCTATATAATCTATTTGTCTTCTTGGTAAAATTTTATCTTTCCATAATTCTCTCAAAAATGATTTTTGAGTAATAAAACCTATAAAATTGCCGTTTTGTATGGAATAAGTGAAAGTAGGTACTTATTTTATCAAACTTTTTTATTTCTGTTATTCGAAGTAATCACCCATGCAATCGACGCATCTTTGCCAACGCATTGGCAGTTTATTGATGCCCTTCTTGTAAAAATCAGCTTGGACGGGAGGACGGGAGGCAACAAACTCTTCAAAGGCATTTTGTACTGCCTCTTGGGAATTGAATTTTTACCCACTAAAAAGTTGTCTAAATTTTGGAAAAAGTAATAGTCGGTAGGTGCAAGGTCTAGTGAGTATGGCGGATGAGGGAGAACTTCCAACCCCAGCTCTTGCAGCTTGGAGACTGTCTGTTGCGCAGTATGGGGTCGCGCGTTGTCGTGAAGGAGCAGTGGGGACGACCGATTGACCAAAGCTGGTTGTAGATGTGCAAGCTTCTCCATCATTCTCTCCAGTTCTTCACAGTACACATCTGCAGTAATGCTCATGCCGTTTTGTAAAAAGCTGTGGTGAGTCACACCCGCACTAGGCCACCAAACAGTGACAACG
The DNA here is from genome assembly GCA_923060345.2 of Erebia aethiops. Classification (NCBI taxonomy): domain Eukaryota; kingdom Metazoa; phylum Arthropoda; class Insecta; order Lepidoptera; family Nymphalidae; genus Erebia; species Erebia aethiops. Next base: position 23,825,432 of record OV281084.1, on the reverse strand, counting down.
ACAGTGACAGTTAATGACTATTATCATGTTAGTGATAATAAACGGGACCGACGGATCAGCGTGCTCTCTTCCAACTCCGGGCTGGCACTGAGAATTTCTGAATTGAAAACCCCAATACCTAACAATTTTTATGCCCGACCGGGAATCGAACCCAGGACCTCGTGATCCGCAGTCGACTATGCAAACCGCTAGACCAACGAGGCAGTACGAGGCACGTGACCCAACAGTTTTTTTTATCCAATTTTTAGATGATTATTTTCCATGGTATTGAAAGGAATGTAAAGGAAGAAAAATTCTCTACATTTTTATTTAAAAGTATCGATTTTAAAAGTTACGACATCGTTAAGGAGATATAACCCTTAGACCGCAGACAATAGAGCGCTCTTGCCCCGGGCCTAGTTCATTATTGTACGCTGACTCGACTCACAGATCCCTTTGTCCGATCGTCACGCGCGGCACTCCAATCTATTGCCGTGTTCATGGCATGAATAAGCCTTAAAACTTACATATCAATCAACTTCAGTTGTTAAATGGCTGATTCGGGGGTTCCTTAAGGTCTGGCCCCACTGCAGAGGCGCGGCGTGGCGCGGCACCTGGCGGCAAATATTCTTTGTGCTGGGACAATTAAACGACGAAGATAATTGTACTAAGAATATTTGCCTCTACGTGCCGCTCCTCTGTAGTGAGGCCAGACCTTTATAGGGTTGGAATGAGCAACTTTCTGTCAACTCATCTTCATATCACATCACTTAACTGTCTCCTATTCTCTGTAGGGTTACCTTTTTTTTTTTGACCCGTAAGTGTAGAGGCTAAAGGAGAGTTTCCCTTTTAGATAAATAGACATACTATACTAATATTATTAATGCGACAGTGTCTGTATGTCTGTCTGCTTCGCAACTTTGATGAAAGGTTGCGACCCGGATAGGACATAGGCTACTACTGATCCCAGAAAATTAAGGAGTTCCGCGGGAACCAAAATAAAACTTCAATCAACGCGGACGAAGTCGCGAGCACCTCTAGTGGGTTATAAGTAATAACTCCTTTAAGTATTTTTTTAAAGAATTTTCCGCAAAGGTGACCACTGCATCTGACTTTAGTTATCTTAACTTGACAAGTTTAAACCTAGTTCTAAGCAATCGAGTTAGCACTTAGCAGTGTCGGGAAAATGGTACATTAAAAAGATAAGTAGGCATGCTTTAGTTGAGCACCCAGCCGTCAGAAAAGCGCTACAAAAGAAAAGTTATAAGAGGCAACTGCAGCTATTCAACTTTTTACTGTATAAAAACTTTTTTATGCGAACTAGAACCGCCGACGAACAAGCATTGAGTTGTAGTTGCTTCCGAGCTTTCGTAAGGTCAAGGCTAAAAACGACTGGTAGTAAACTGTAACGTCATGCCATAAATTGACTGGCTAGCTGAAACGCGAACTGTAAATTACCTTTAAATATACATGAAATTAGTACACGTCATGTCGAATTACGATTAACTTGGTAACGGCGCGGGGATCGCATACTTGATAGAAGTAGGTTTAGGATTGTTAAGCAAATATACACGATTATTAAAGAACCACAAATCACTGAGAACACTGAAACAAGAACCAGAAATCACTGAGAACACTGAAACTTTTGTACCTTTAAATATACATGAAATTAGTACACGTCATGTCGAATTACGATTAACTTGGTAACGGCGCGGGGGATCGCATACTTGATATAAGTAGGTTTAGGATTGTTAAGCAAATATACACGATAATTAAAGAACCAAAAATCACTGAGAACACTGAAACGATTTGCTCTAGTGGTATTGTATTGTAAACGTATCTAGTAGGTATCCGAATGAAAATTGCGCTCTATTCACATTATTTATGTGCAGTGATCAAAATATTGTATTCGTGAAGTCAATTTTCTAGGGCCAGCTCTGAAAAAATTTCAATATTTGAAATGATAACATTTTTCCATAGCAGCAAACTTAACATTCTAAATATGTGCATACGTATTTGTATAAAACACTCGAAGGATATTTGCATATATGCAGGGTACTCATAAATACCTCGGCCCATGCCCGGCCCCGTCTCCCACCGACACATGTCATAACGACGAGCCTGTCAACGGAAGAGGGACACGTGACGTCTCTCCAAAGGCACCCTGGGACGTGACCTGACTCCAGTAATACGGGGTATATCTGTTTCACACAGTACTACTCCATTAAGGTTATCGCATACCACAAGAAGACCCGCGTAATAGGCGCCAAGTGGCCAGGAAATATTTGCGAATGCAAAAGTTATTTACGGCCAGATATGTATGATTATATTAGTGTTACAGTCAGAAAAGATTATATCTACAATGACATTTTGTAAGTCTTCAGCATTTAAATCGGTGGAGCGATCGCTGCGACTGATGGAGCATTCTTATTTAGAGCACTGCAAAAAAAAAAAACTCTTGCTCCGATTCTCATCGAATGTTCATCTATACTATGTACTTACTATAATATTATAAATATTAAAGTTTTAATGTATGGATGGATGTGATTGTTATACTCAATCACACCAGAACGGCTGAACGGATCTGGTTGAAATTTGGCTTGTGTTATTTTATGCAACAGGCATGCGTGCGGATCACGCACTTAATGGTATGATATTACTCTTTTACGAGTTTGAAGCGAATAAAATGCAGTTACTGCTACGGAAATCCTGCGCAGCGAGTGTGTTTGTAATATATGCGAACACCTTTAGGTATAGTGTGGTAGGAAATGGTCTTGATATTTGAGACTCAAAATCGTATTGTTTCCTACAGTTACGACATAGACAATGGTTTAACGGTTAACTACCACCTGGGTAAGGATTATATAAGTGAAGTATGAACTTCGTTTCATATTGATCGATATCTTTCCTATCTTTACATGAACTAGAATCATAACAATAATTCGAACAGTAAGTTCGTGACCTAGTTTATAATCATACGGCCTATCAAGATGCTAATCTAACGAAAGCCTTCTGTCAATTTTTAAATTATAGATATTCTGATTTCAAATTTCAGCAACCTTTATTGAATTTGTCATTTATACCTTGAAAAAAGCAAAACAAATACTAATGATTATTTCACAAAAGTTTGGGCCTAAATATTTATAATGAACAATTTAATAGTTCCCAACGATAGCTCATAAGCCAAAAACGAAACCAAAGCGATCGTCGTAAAGTATTTAATTATCGTCCCATCGCTCGTTAAATTTAGTGGACATATAAATTTTATAATTAAATTTTATCTGCATCGAGTTTTATCGACAGCGACACGTTTCGTTTTTATGTCGTCAGAAATTTAAAACCCCGTGTAAGTGAGTGTTAAATATCCAAACGTAATTATTTTGATGATTAGCTCTGTGCACGCTCTATCCATTGAGTTCTAAACATGTAAATATACCCATTATTTTTAATTTACATAATGTAGGTACCTATAATATTACATGTGACTTAACTTTGAGTCGGAAAACTTTTCGTTTCTCTAGTTTTCTATATTTCATTGTACTGTTTTCTATATTTCACTGTACACATTCTAGGACTTGTGGTAGAAATCTCTTCAAGAGATAATTTGCCCTTTCAATGTTTAGATAATTGTAGTAATCGTTTCTGCTTTGATCAGGTAGGTACATTGGTGAGTTGGGTGTTTAAAAAAATTAACTAACATAAAGACAACTTGTAAGCACACTTCAGAAAAATATAACTGACAATTTCTATCCTATTTTTACTTTTGAAGTGAAACTTCTTTAGAATCGTTGTGATTTGAAAATTCGATGAAACGAAAAAGTGACACCAAAAATAGGCAAACATTCACAAATAAAAAGGATTTAGCCAGTGAGAGAATGAGATAAAACACAATTTATATTTATCTAATTCTCTCGTAGGGTACTTCTCTGAAGTTTCACTTCTGCCGTAAGTGAATTGCACACACACACTTTTTTATTGTAGTGGGTGTGATATTAAGCATGCGATTGCATTTATTCTGGCTGTGCGAGAAGTTATCACGTTAATCTTACAAATATTCTATAGCCTATCAAGACTATGGTCATGATTCCCCCAAGTGTTTTACGCTGCCGAGTGCAAATTTGGAGGGCCGTCTCTTTCAATCGAGGGGCGCTCAATCGCGTTAATAGAGCTTTTGTTTCGCATCACTGTTTATTAGGGGACCCATTTACATAAAGGAAGTCCTCTCTAATACACTTGGAGTATGAACAGTCCTTGTTTAGCGAAAGGAAAGATTTATTCTAAGAGAGGTCTGCTATCAATTGTCATGATAATAATATTCATCATTGTAAACGGTTTATAGAAGAGGGCGGTATTGTGCACGGCTCACCTATATTCAACCGATTTTCATGAAATTTGGTACAGGGATAGGTTGTATCCCGGGGAAGTCGCGGGCATCATCTAGTCTGATATTCTGCAAAAAGTGTCACCAATCTATGGCTGGAGTCTGGACGCATTGGCTACTATCGTCTTTGTGGTCGATAACTTCTTATCAGATGTTGCGTCTGATTTTGAGCAGCTATGACCTCATTCCATTTCATAGCTACCGTAAATACGTTGGAGCTTCTTTTTTATATGCTAGCTCTTAGTCGGCTGTTCAGACCGTAGTAGACAGTGGTAGCTCAACCATATAGAGCAATATATACTTACTAATTATATCTCCGGCCAAGATCCCAAAAAAAAAATCTTCTTGCCACTATCCTTTATGCAATATTAGATGATGCCCGCGACCTCGTCCGCGTGCTTGATTCCTGGCGCAACTCCTTAATTTTCCGGGATAAAAAAAACCCATGCCCTTCCCCGGCATGTACTACCCTTATACAAAATTTCATCAAAATAGGTTGAAACAATGGGCCGTTAGAGCGTCACACAATCTAAGAATTTCGAGAGCCTTTAAATTGTATATGAGCGTGTCTACGCTTCGTTAACAGATCATATTCTGTCAACTGTACAAAATAAAAAGTTATTTATTTTAGTAAACAGTGTACTTAAACGCAATAAATAAAGATTTTTAGCCGACTTCCCAAAATGGAGGAGGTTTTCATTTATAAAGTTCTATTCCCAAAGGGCTCATAATTGTATATGTAAATAAAACGATTTCCACGCTAAGTCACGGGCGGTCGTTAAATGTCTATAACGAAGGAATTTTCGCTGGTACTTAAAATGTTTAATGTCAATTAGGTTTAAAGTCTAGAGATTTATTGACACATTTTTGTATCAACGCACGTGCAATAAAACGTTGAAGTAGGTAAATTATTTATAGGTCTAATCTGGAAAAGTTCTCAAAATATTTTTTTAATTTATTATTTCGTTGAAACTTGAATCGTACTACGTATTAGATATGTTGTGTTTAAGATTCTTGTAGATATTATAAATTTGTAACCTGGAAAGGTATGGGTTTATTTCCCCGTCAAACATCCCATCCCCATAAAAGGTATACCTAAGGTCCTAAGTCCTAAGGTAGAACTTGCAATGTTCGATTGGTTTCGACTCGATACACTTTACTCGATTTTCACGCTTCGTAGTCAAAGATTTTCCCCGAATTTTCATTAATATTTCATAGACATGACTGAGTTCACATAAAAGTTACCTACTACAATTTAACACGACGACCTTGAAAGTATATTTAATATTAATCTCAATTTCTCTCAATGCTCTCAATTTTCAAAAGTCGCTTGTATAATCATTATTTATCTCTTTGTAATTATTAGTGTATATTTTAATTTATTAATGAGTATATATTATAGATATATATTTATTTATATGGGTATACTTGTATATGTAGGTATATATATTTATTGGTCTATTTATGTACTGTATCTTGTATGCATTACTTATTATATATTATTATTATTATTATTATATTATTATTATTTTTTTTTTTTTAAATACAGCACCATCCCGCGCTCCAGTTTATTTATCCTTTCACCAAAGGTTGTCTGTAAGAGATTGCTCTAGCAATAAGACCGCCTTTGCACATTTCTATGTAGTCTTACTAGTTTTAAGCTGTATACTGTATATTTTGTGTGCAATAAAGATATCTAAATAAATATTATTTAACATTTTTAACGTCAGCACTTACTAGATATAGTGCCTAATGTCCCTTATTCATGAGCCTGTTCGCGCGACTGCTCTGCGCTGCACTGCTGATTGCACGCGCGAACAGGATCATGTATAGTTATAATGAATATCACTCACGATAGTTTAAACGTTAAGGTAGGTACTAGGTATACAATATTGGCATGGATTTATTTCTTATAATTTGGATGCATTAAGCAGCACTAATGAATCAATGCATTTGGTCTGATTTTATTACACCGCCGATCATTTATTGAACTCATCTATACGCGATCCCAGTTAAGTATCTCGTTAACCTTGGTTAACCTTTGACATTGACTTGATAATATGCTCAGTGCAATTAATTGATTGAGTGAGGTGACTGCGAATGTTGTTGTTGGTCGCTTATACCAAATTTGTCTACCTACCGACTGATAGCCGACTTTGTCTGAATGGATTTAGTTTTTTTTATCCCCCTTCTGATATTTCAGGATAAAAATAATCACATATCCGTCTCTAAGATGATGTCCGCGATTTCGTCGACGTGGATTTGGTTTTTTAAAATTCCTGTCCTATCCGAATTCCTCACTATCGTCATATCCGCGATAGGTACGAACTATTTTAGTACCAGTCAAAATCGATAGAATGTATGGGCCATGAAAAGATAGCAGAGAGACAGACAAAAACATTATAGCTATCGATAAATACTAAGTATCGCCCATAAAAAAACATTTTTATAAAGCTACTAGTATGCTGAGTTTCCAAAGTATTCGCTATCATAAATTTGCTGTCAAACTCTCTTTGAAGTTGAACACTGTTAAGCATAACTTTTATTACATACTTGCTTCAGTTTATTTGCTCTAATTTACGTGAAATCATTCTATGATCATACATTTCCCAGATTTTCAAACAGGAACAGGAAAAATTTAAAGCTTTCAATAGTATTTCTGAAAAATACGAGTCATAATTCAAAAGAACATTCGCTACACCTGGATGTTTGTAATAATTTCGGAGCATGCAGGTACTAAAATAACGCACGTCGCCTACACGTCTCGTCTAATATAAATAGTCACCAATAAAAACAGTATTGCAACGCTATGGGGGCAATAAAGAGAACAGCTTTTCCAAATGTTTTAAAGCTTGGTCACACACAACACACAGTGGCAGCGACATTTATGTATACGGCGGCTGACGGCTCCTAGAAGTTATAATTGAACGAGCTACAGACCTATTACTTGTATCACAAACAAATAATCATTTATTTAGTCAGATTTCTAGGGTAGTTGAGGATTCGATCCTTGGCACGCATTTCTTACTTTCCTAAGCTATGTTATAAGAATTATATATCATTTTCATAAACGACGAAGGAAACCAACGACGCGACGCGGACGCCAGGAAATCTGCATACCTGAATTTTTCTATTCTGTTCCCAAGGTGTGTAAAGTCTGCCAATCCGCTCTCGGCCACTGTGGTATTAACCTTTCTCATTATAAAACCGAGTAGCTCAACTCACATTCTATGCATGTTCATTCGCAGAATTTACGTAGTACGAATTATCGTAGGTTCGCGTGGCGACGTGCCCCTCTTGGTGTGTCCATGCCTTTTTTGCGATGAGGGGAGAATTGTGCTGCGCTTGATTGATCGAAACATATCAGGAACAGGCTCCCATGATAATGGCTAATAAGTAACGTGATGCGAATATATATATTGTAGGTGATACGTAAAATAAGAGTCTCTTCATTGCTCAGGCGAAAATCATTATTGTGTACAAGGCTCCATTGAGTGTGAAGCGTGAGCTTCATGGAGGCGAAAATACACTGTCTTCCTTTAATAATAATTAATTTTTAAAGTTAAGTATAGTAGTAGTAGGCATATCATACTACAAATGGTGTTTTAGAAGTTATATATTAAGTACCTATTATTAACTAATTTATTCTATACTACAACAGAATATTATACCTACAGGAACTACCTATGATTAAAACAATATTAGGTAGGTATTTAATGTTTAAATACTAAACTATGGTTTGCGTTTCTAGATTAAATCCGGTAATTTCATGGCGTGACAATACAATTAACGAACAGCTATAATTTGTTTAAATAACCTTGACCTTTTAAAAGTTCGTAAGCGTCAAGTAGTAAAGTAGATAGTTACCTAACGTTCGTAGACTTGCAGAAAATACTCTACTGTACACAAAACCGTCAATTACTAATTGGCTTCTTTTATTTTCTGTTACTTAGTATGGTATGCTATTCTATGCTATGCTATGCTACGTATCCATACTTATATCATTATAAATGCGGAAGTATGTTGCTACGTTTTCACGGCACATTCTGACGGAATTTAGTACAAATGTATCTTGAAAGAAAGAAAGAGAAGAATTTCTTTCTTTTTCTTTCTTTCTTTAAATGTATCTTGCATCTGGATATGGACACAGGCTAATTTTTATCCCGGAAAATCAAAGAACTCCCACGGGATTTTTATAAACCTAAATCTACACGTACGAAATTGTGGGCATCATGTAGTATTACAATAAGACCGGGAGAAAAAGTATTCTTCAAACATTTTATTTTGTTCGCAAAAAAGCTCTATCGTTGCTTCGAAGTTAGCATATCAAACGCGTACCAGCAACTTGCACGTAGCACAATGTTGTACAGCGTGGGTACATGACCTCCTGCCCAATAGCTAGAGACGCTGAAGTTCTAAGAATATTTGTCTTCTCCCTATGTTTATATATATGTCACCGTAAGATTGTAAAATCCGTTAGATTATAATCTAACGGTTTCTATCCCGCTAGATTATAAACTGTCGGAAGATTGTGAACCGTTCAATGTTCTGAGTATTAATTTATGAAATATTTATTGTTTTTATGTTTTCTTGTCTCTTTCTTGTACAGTTCGCGCGCGAGTTGAATGCAGAGTAAATGTGTCACCATACATTTACTCTGCGCTCAACTCGCGCGCGAACTATAGGTTAGGTTAGGGTTTGACATGAATATTCAGGTAGTGCCGGCCGCAGGCCGGGCACTTAGGTTCTATCGGGTTAATATACCTAATATATTACAATTTACCGAAAAATAACGCGTTAAATTGTAAGCAGTATGTTACGGTTCACAATCTGTCGACAGTTTATAATCTATCGAGATAAAAAACGTTATATTATAATCTAACGGTTTTTACAATCTTACGGTGACATATATACTATCAATACCTAAAATATATAGGTAGCATTTATAGTCAGAACTCAGAACAATTTGATACAAGTTCAAGTGGGTACGAGTATAAGAAATTTAACAAGTTACTCTACATTAAACTTATAAAATGACTGATCTATCAATGCACAGCTTTCCGCCCTAAACCGCTGTGGTTAGGCTAGGTAAGGTTAGGTTATTATTTTTATTAGGTAATAGGTTACATAATGGTAATTGGAAATTCGGTTAGAAAGGGGATTATGTTCTAATGAAAATCAATATTTTTTCAAGTTATATCCCTAAAAATTTGTATTTTCTGCTTATGTGTGAACTGCGGCCTAAACCCCGTTCAAATCTCATTCTGACTACCGTGTTCAGTAGTGGGCAGACGTTGCATGGGTTGATAATGATGTGATGATGATGATGAAAGAGCTCAGCTTTAACGTCTTTTGCGCCAATGATAACGTAGCACCACGTAGCGCAGGCGTATATCGTAATATCGTAGCTACCAGTATATTACATCACCTTCCGCAAAGCTATAAAATGATCTTGCAGTTTCATTACACGTTCATAAATTTCATTGGTCCGCCTCGGTGCCACACGTAGATAAATTCATTGCTGCTATTTCATAGTAGTTATTTGTTGCCGAGTTTCCGTTTCCGTTGACATTCTCTCCCCCGAGAACTATCTGATTTATTGACAGCTAATATGGCGACAAAGGAGGAATATTGCACAACAGGATATATCGCAAGAAAATTTAAGATACGAGTCTGCTCTGATACCTTTTAAAGGGGAGTTTTATAAACGACAAGCGAAGCTTGATTGCTGTTGGTTTAGAACGTAGAAACTATAGGAAGCTACTTACGTTTTCTTGCTCGATACTACTAAGTGTACCTAGTATTAGAGTAGCAGTCACCAAGAGTAATCAACTATAAAAGTATATTGTTGCATTATCCATTCCCACTGAACTGTGTTTAAAGACATGTTTGGAGTAGATCACTAGTAGTGATGAGACACCCTTTGTGCACTACAATTTTCAGTTTCTTAAGTTCCTATCTGTATCTAGTGAATTTTTTTAATCCACTACAAGCTAGCCCTTGACTGCGATCTCACCTGATGGTAAGTGATGATGCAGTCTAAGATGTTTTGTGTGGCAATAAAGACTGTCTATTTGTTTTATTATTTGTTATAAAATTGCTAAAACACGTCCTACTATGGTGATAAAAGTAGTCAGTAGAAAGGTAAAAACAGCCGTAGACACAAACTCGTAAAACAAAACGTTTCAGGATTTATTTCATGTTTGAAATAGGTATAGTTTCATTTTTTTTTCTAATAAAGCTCTCTCAATTAATAAATTGATTTGGTTTTTGTTTACAAACTCATGAAATGCGTGTTAAGGAGAGATTTCTGTGTTAAAATTTATAAACTGTAGTCAACAAATTGTCGCAGTGTTCGAGGCCTTGTTTATGTTATGGTGCTATTTTGAAACTCATTCGAGTTAATGATCCACTTTTAACAGCTTAAGGTTCACGCTCCCTTGAACATTGATCGCTTTACAGACCACAAAGATGCAGTTCATAATTTTATATAAGGCGACAAACAAGCGACCAAACTTGAAGTGTTTTTCTTTTTGCAATCCCGTTGGACTTTTTCAAAATTTTTTCTCAGTGGGGAAACTATGTGCAAAGTTATATAATTATATATTAATATATTGTATTTGAGACCTAGCAATTGGAGGTACCAATTCGTTGATCAGTCAGTCAGTTTCTCCTTTTATGTCCATAACTCAAACTTGCATCTCAACTAACTAATATAAATTTATCAAATATCTTCAAACGAGAAATAAGTTTTGACTTTTAAAAGTTTCTGTGTATAGGAAACTTTTCAAAATTACTAAATTAGAGATTGAAAATTCAACAGTACCAAATATAATATATATAATAGAGTATATACAGTGTGAAGACAGAACCAGCACTAGTTTATTGGCTTACCTATATGAAAAAAAAAACTCGACTGGTCCTCTTTATCCCCGCAAAATGGATGTCGTTTCACTACTTCATCTTCTCTAGTAGCTAGGTTAGTATATAATATCGTACCTCTCTCGCCTTAAATCGGTGAAGCTTCTCAAGTTGCTTAATATGTGAGACGAGGTCTTGTTCGCGCGATTAGACGAGCGATGGATTGGAGCTACGCGTGACGAACGGACAAAGGGATTCCTGAGACGAGTCGACTTGCAAAGAACCACGCCCAAAGCAAGTACGCTCTATTGTCTCCGGCTCTAAAGTTAAAACTACTTATATTCTCGTCATAGAAGTTTCAATTAAGAATTCGGATTCAATTGATTTTTTTTGAAATTCTTCTTCTTCTTATTTTGTTTTATGGCCTTTATTAGTGCCACACCAGCACAATGCGCTTTGCCAATGACAGGTTTTGAAATTCTATTTACTTTTTAGTCCTTTCAAGTAATTTTTTGTTGAGCTTAATTTGCATTTAAAGCTCATCATTTAGGCTCTGACAGATAGACAGACGGTCAGAGAAAATGTTTATAGTAAGAAGAGATACAGAAACCTCGCTTCGCTCGTTTAATTACGAACACCCAACGGGTTCCCGCTGAAAACGCTGTTGCTGAAGCCTGCTCGACGAGTGGAAAATTAAAAACGTTTAATTTCTCAAGAGATTTCGTTGTTTATGATTTGTACGTTTACGCGACTTGAGGATTGAAAATTAATCTGCTTTTACTGGATGAACTGAAAGTTAATTAACTACCAACCAATACTTAACCCGAACTTTGCTACCGTTTCTCTTCGTATTTTAACAGAATTTATGGTTCAGTATACCAATGAGCTCGAATCCTAGGGTAACTCCTATTACATTTTTTTATTCAGTTTGAGTATGCTGCGTAGGCCCTACTGCTGCTACAGGATAACCGGGGTGGGGTGGGTGGGTGAGTGCTAGGCATCGCCGAGAAGTTAGGTGTGAGCTTTAGGGCTCGAAGACGTCGGGGGCAACGTCTTCGTCTTGTAAGGCTCGTACCTCGGTCTGCACTATTAAGTGTTCCGTGCCTCGGTTTAGGCTGACTTTGGAACGAGTGGGAGGTCAGTTGGACTATACTTACTAGTCCGTTCGACCCGGACAGGCCAGGGTGCGAGTTCAAGTCTGGATGACGTAAGAAATCGGGGAAAAGGACATATTCGAGGACATCTCGTTGGATACCCTTCGGTTAAGAACAAACGTCGAACCAAACAAAAAACGAGTACATATATGGGTAATTTAGTTTTTCAGGCGTTTGATTGTCATTCGCAGTTCATCGTTCATTGAGCACCTGTTTTTTGCAGGTCTTAAGATGCTGGTAGTGGTTAAATGCAAACCTCTCACTAATAAAAGTGGGTATCTTTTATTACCAGGCGATCCATTCCTCTGGGATATATCTCAGAATGAGAAAACTTTTATGTGAGTAGGTACTCACATGAATGGGCACGTAACACGTTTAAGTATACATCTTTTGAAGCAGTCAAATTTATTTAAATAACTTTCATAATAAATTACAAACTTTTATCCGAGATTGGGTAAGACGAATTGAAGTTTCAGGAAAATTTAAATCGTAGTACCTAAGTGATAAATGGAAGTTTTAGTTCCATAATAGAGGGACGCACAAGTTCAAATAAAGTTTGTGAAATTGTTTAAACGATTAGGGGTAGGAAAATGTTTGGTTAAATAACATTCATAAGGGTTGTTTTATTACTCATTAAATAATAATTTTTCAGTCGTTGGGAATTTAGAGTAAAGTAATTTCATAAAAATATATTATTTTTGTACCTAGACCTATACCACTTTACAATTTCACCTTACTCACTTTCAAGGAAGGCTGGAAGGGATTTCTATTTTAGAGATAAAAAACTCCTTTTTTTTATAACTTTTAGACAATATTTTGTAAAGAAAATTATTATAATAAAGAAAGTATATCAAAGTTCGTGTCAGGAAAAAAACCATGAGAGGGTACTTGCGAATTTATCAACGAATATTGAATGCACAAATGGGTGGCAATTATATCATTAACGTGTAAATAAGCTGATAATGAACTCAATGAGGCAGTCATTCGTGGGCCGATGCTGGGTCGACCGGTGTCACGCGATATGACGTGAAGCTGGTATTGCTCTGGCTTTAAAAACATATGTAGTGAAATGTATCAGTGTAACATGATGATTTGACATAAGAAAAAAAAAACATACGCGCTGAATTGAGAACCTCCTCCTTTTTTGGAAGTCGGTTAATAAGAGATATTTAATAAGTACACAATGCACATTAGAATCCTGACCCCTAAACTAGACAATTGAATATCCACTAGAATATCTATGGAGATATCTAGTATTACTACAGATCTAAAAGTCGTTGGATTATTGATTGTATGGTAAGTAAAATGTTAACTTAAAAAGTATTGAATCATATCAAAGAATTAGTAATCCATACTAATATTATAAATGCGAAAGTGTGTCTATCTATCTGTCTATTACGCTTTCACTGCCCATCTATTCAACCGCTTTTGATGAAATTTGGTATAGGGATATTTGGTATCCCGGGGAAGGACATAGGCTACTTTTTATCCAGGAAAGTTAAGGAAGTCCCGCGCAAATTAAAAATACTTAATCCACGCGGACGAAGTCGCGGGCATCAACTATGTAGTTGTTTATAATTACCCAAACCTTGTTATTATATAATATTAGGGGCAAGTGTCAAAGTAGATTAATTGGGGCTTTCATTAACGAGCTATTATAATACTTAGCCGAATAACATTGTTGAATATTTAATCATTAAGAGATTTATCTCAAACATTAATGAAAATTATTCATCAATTCAGGAGAGTCTCTTCAATTGAATACGCGAATCGAGGGTGCTTGACTTTCTGTAATCAAATGAAATATAATACTTCTGAAAATTCCGAATTTATTGTTGATTTATTACAAAAAATAACGAACTAGTGTAAAGAGCACTCTGAATAATTTTCTTGCAATTATTTCATTTTCAAAACTATATAAATCGTGACTTTATGACATATAAAAGTAAATAGTAATTTTAAATCGCTCTGTGATAATCATTACGTCTATTCGCGTACATTAAAGTTGAACATCAATTCAAAATTCATTTTAACTCACCCTCTAATCCGCGTAAGACATCATTCCAGAAGTGGGCGAATAATTTAATTGATTTAAAATATATATTTCTACTCTCTTTAAAACTTGCACGAGCGAATGGTCACAGCTTGCAGCAGTTTCACGACAGATTAAATGTAGTTAGTTACACAATTATAAAACCTGGCTGCATTACGACAATAATTATTAATTATTTGATCAGGCCCAATTGCTATCTGCAGCCTCTTAATCAAATTGCGATCTAAACACAAAAGTATTCAATAATCGCCGAGTCTGCCAGAAGCAGACGGATTTTCAAACGTCAAAGTATTCGTATTTATACGATTTATTCCAATATGGCATTCCCGCCAACAAACTGACCGAGTGAAATACATCGAATGAGTCAAATATCAGTTTAATTAAACCTTCATAAATAAATAAATTAACAATCTTTTATCTTTTCTAAAAATTCAATTCAATTTTAAACGTAAAGCTTACATCCGTTATGGAACATACAAGTAGTAGGCAGGTAGTAAAATGATCAACATCCGTCAAAGAGTGTACTATAACTCCGCTTAAGCCCCAGCGCTTGCAGACGCTAGCGTCTCGGATAATCCGGATAATACCATTACGTTTCACTCGGCAACTTTTTATCACTGCTCCAGGATGTTGCTAATGGTAAACGATACTAACATTGTGTCATAAATCGTAAGTGCTCTTAGACTAAGCTCTTTTAACTTCTATAGTTTTTCTAATTGGTGGCAGTGTACCCACTGCACTAACTAGTCATATTGGTGGAAGAGTTCCTTGACACAGGTTGTCCTTTATAAAATAAAATATTTCATTTCATACGTCTTTCAGGAACAGTTTGTGCATTGGTAACTTTAATCTTTAATTCATAAATTATTACATTGATTGTTAGGTGTAGTTGTTGGGTGTAGTTGTTGAGAACCTGGACATTTTTATACCGCAAAATCAAAGATTTTCCCCGGGATTTCTAAAACCTACCTTGTGGATACAAGGACAAAGTCATGGTAATTACTTAGTGATAACTAGACTATGTACCTAACTAGATAAGGGAAACTTACTTACCTAGCTTTATGGATTTTTTTTACTCTATATTGTACTTTTAGTACGTATAGTACATTTACAATGTAATCCAAGAACTAAATACTGCAGGATCAAACGGAAAACATAGAGGATCGTCTGGATACAATTGAAGCTACGAGTAAATTGTGCTGTCGATAAAAGTTTGCAAATAAGCTCGATTTGATTGCTTTTTAAAGAACAAAGGAATACTTATTACGTTCAGAAACATTTAAGTTGGATATAGGGAATAGATGCTTTGACCCTAATAATGCCTTGAGCAAACCATACTTACAATCAACCCTTTCTAGATCCAGTCGAAATCCGCCTCGTAAGAAAGGGGCTTTAGATTACGGAATTTATTTGAAAAATATTTGAATGAAATGAATTTATTTGTTTTTATAGCTTATTTAGCAAGCAGTCTAATTATCTTACTTTCCTAATCATTTGAGTGCAACATGTGATTGAGTTTCAATATTGAACAATTTTTGTTAACACTTGCGCTAAGATTTATGACATAGTACCATCAACGCGTTAGACAAAGGCGCGCGTGTTGTACTGCGAAGCATTCCGGATATATCAGTTAAGTTTAGATGTTTAGTTACAAGTAAAATTAATGCATCAGAGGTATAATTATATACTTAGTCAGTTTTTCTATTATTTTATACAAGAAAGTTTTATCAACGTATGAAAATAATACCTAACTGGCAACTTTTCAAAACCACGCTTTTAAAAAGCTTTCTTTTAAGCTTATCAAATATTTGGAGCACTGCTCGCGTATACTCGCGGTCCGGTGTTGAGGATTACGTTGACAAAGGTTTTCATTACAGGGAAAAGGAAGGCAAAATAAAAGATGTAATTCCGTTCTCATGTTTAAACCGCGTTAATGCGGCAAAGGGTCGAGGAAAATCTACGTTCGGGAAATTAGTGGCAGCCATTGCTCGCTTTTCGACAGTCAAGGACTCTCGTCTACGCTAATGCTTACTCATTACCTTGTATACCTTCCATTTTTGTTGGAATGACCGAATTTTTTTGACGAGTTTTGCTAAAGTTTTTCTCATAATACCGAACCTTGTTAGATACAGTTAGATACTTGCGAATACTGTTTAATTTTTATGCAAAATTTTGCATGTGATCATAGTTTACCATGTTATAGACAAAATTTTATGACCCCGTATTGCAGAACAAATGCCTACGGACATGGAGCTCAACAAACTAAATTGATGGATTAGACGTGTGTTATAAGTGAGAACTTCACACGAAGTTTACATATGTCTTTAGTTTTTTTTTTTCTATTTTTTTACTTCATCGTACAACACTTGACACTCTAGCTTTTTTTAAAAAGATTTTGAAGGTTTCGGCGATTAAAGCGGGATCACCAGATTAGGAAAATCCGCTGACACCTGTTACTCCACATGCTAACTATAATGAACGCAGTTCTAAAAACTAAGTCATCAATACGTAGTAGGTACGGACTACAGAATACTAAATGTACAGTTAAGTATGCTATGAATACTTACGAGGATACAAGTGCATGCCCTCTTCTCATATTCAAAGTAGAAACAAGTTCTAATTTAATTGAAAGACAACATAAATGTTAATTGAAAGAGTATTGTATTCAAAAAAACTGGTTTGGGTGCTCAACTGCTCAAGTTTCAAGTAAAATCTCACCATACATATTCAGAAGTATCTTTCAAACCCAATTCAAGTTTAAACTGATATAGACCAAGTCCGATGGAGCTCTCCGTTAAACTTTTCCGTACCGCGATTCGTTTCTTTACATAATACAAGTACTCGATGTGGTTTTAATCTTGCAGCCCCGTAGTGGAAGAAATTGAAAGCAAAGTTTGCGGTTGCGCGACACGTTGTGGAAACAAAAACTTTTGTCGTTTGAACGATGCTCGCCGCGGGATTTTTTAGCGGTTCCTATTCACAAGGAAACGTCGTTTGTCAATGTCGCCCATCAATCTGACACTGGGGAGTTGGTAGATTTGACGAGATAATTATATCTACCAATCTAATTCTTCGTCTTCGGATTCGAGTGATAAATATACTTCGCGGCCGCTGCTGTGCTGCGCCATCCATCGTTATTGATTTCTTTGGTAAATATTTTGCTGTAGCCTGTAACTTAACGAACAAATCCATTCTTTATTTCGATTTTCAAATTGGTTTCTTTGTATTTCATGAGCAAATGTTGCTTTGTATGATACAAGCGACTGCTCCTTTTTGAAGTGAAAACTTCTTTAGCCGCGTTGATCACTTTTTGGTAGGGGGTAAAATTGTGGATTCGCGTGACCGTGACCGACATGCTCGCGAACTGCGACTTGCTCGAACGTTGTTCTACATTCGAAATTAAACTTTAATGCCTTAGTTTTAATGACTCCTGAACTTAGTCCTCGTTGGTAAATATTTTGCTGTAGCCTGTAACTTAACGAACAAATCCATTCTTTATTTCGATTTTTAAATTGGTTTCTTTGTATTTCATGAGCAAATGTTGCTTTGTATAATACAAGCGACTGCTCCTTTTTGAAGTGAAAACTTCTTTAGCCGCGTTGATCACTTTTTGGTAGGGGGTAAAATTGTGGATTCGCGTGACCGTGACCGACATGCTCGCGAACTGCGACATGCTCGAACGTTGTTCTACATTCGAAATTAAACTTTAATGCCTTAGTTTTAATGACTCCTGAACTTAGTCCTCACCTTAAAACGTTTGCATGCAAACGCAATATGCAAAACGTAATAATTTATTACTAGCTGATGGATTGAGGTTTTTGGTTCCCGCGGGAACTCCTCAGTTTTCCGGGATAAAAAGTAACCTATGTGTTATTCCAGACTATAATCTATCTCTGTGCTAAATTTCATCCAGATCCGTTCAGCCGTTCTGGCGTGATTGAGTAACAAACATCCATCCATCCATGCATCCATTCATCCAAACTTTCGCATTTATAATATTAGATAGAATGTATCGATGTCAACAAGGAAAAAGCCAAGATTTCGTGCATTCTGCATTTTAATTTTATCTAGTTTTATTCGGTAACAATGTTAGCCTTTGATTGCTATCTCACCTAGTGGCAAGTGGCAATGATGATGCAGTCTAAACTGGTAGTGGGCTTACTTGGAAGACTTGGCTTATAACTAACTATGCATTGCTATGCATAGTTTATTGCACCGTATCTTTAGTAAAATTTGTGCTGTAACTTGTGTAAAATTTCACTTACTTTCCGTACATATAAATAACCAATTACCACATTATCAATCAAATCAAATCAAATATCAATCAAATAATCAAATCAAATAAATATTATAAATGCGAAAGTTTGGATGGTTGTATGGATGAATGTTTGTTATTCAATCACGCCAGAACGGATCTGGATGAAATTTAACACAGAATAATTTCAATACCTCATCGATTTGAGGCTATTCGTAGAACAAGGCTATATTTTTCTACTGTCCTTCGCAGATCAGCAAAGTGATATCATTGTCTTCATTCTGACTGATGGCAAGATAGATTTAAAATATGTGGCGGGAGCGGGCGGCAGAGACAAGCCTGAATGCCTGAGACAGACTTCAACGACAACCGAACAATCGCTCTTAGGATATCTACACGCGATTCTTAATGCGTGTCAAAGACGGTAGACAAAGATGAATTGATCTCCTGATTGATACACAATTGCGTGCCTTACTGTGGAGACTGATACAAGCGACCAAGATGCTCTACATAAGTCAATAGGAATTTTCATGGGGATAAGACAACGCTGAGACACGTACAGTGCGTATGCTATCACAAAAGATCTACCCCACCGATTGTGTAAGGAAATCGTAATCGTAATCGGTTGTCGTTTAAGGAGTTCATAGATGTCTGCACGTCGAAATGATTACGATTGATTTAGACAATTGGGCCTTTGGTTTTACTGTTTTTGAACGTTATTTTACGAAAGATTGCCAATTCTGGAGATTCTCTTATTACACTGCTCAACGTTTTCAGTTAAAATCTGTCAACTACCTTGCTACTGATTGTAAATTATAATACACCTTTAGGCCGCTAGAACAACATCAAAAATTCCTGCCGGGTAATATTAAGGTAATTTAGTTACAAAATGCCTGGCTGTAAACACAGCGCTAGACAACAGTTCCAGCGCACTTAAGCGTTGTTGAAAAGATTCTTGTTAAAGAAGAATTTGCATATTTATCAAGAAACTAGTCGGGGCCGCTTTTTACAGAGTGTGCAGCAGATGTTTGTTAAAGGGGCTTAAAAAAATTAGTATGGAGGCTTGGCATAGTGTACTTTTTTTAAAAAGTGAAACTTCTTTAGAATCGTTGTGATTTGAAAATTCGATGAAACGAAAAAGCGACACTAAAGAGATACAAACATATTGATAACAGCATTTAGCCTGCGAGAGAATGAGATAGAATACAAGTTATATTTAATCTCATTCTCTCGGAGGCTACTTTTCTGACGTTTCACCACAGGTTTCACTTCTGCCGTGTGTGAATTGCACACACACACACTTTTTATTTCAATTTCATTTCGCAAATCAAACTTGTATAATGGGTTTGGGAATTATATTATATTACATTTATTTTATGTTCATTTATATGTCCTTAATACATATACGGGTTAATATCAATTAATAAATATTTAAAGGGATTTAAATATCTATGAACATTACTTGTATTAATATGCCATTCACTCAGTTATGTTAAGGTTTATGTATGTATGTATATTGTATACATACAAATACTTAAATATCAATTTACATGATTAATGAGATAGAAAACCCATTTTGCCTGTCAACAAGCTTATTATCGGTTCCTTTTTTATCAAGTCTCTTGCGGTACTTGAGAAAATTGATATCCTAATGTGGATTAAGATTTGATCGGTACTGGTTTTTGATTGCTAGCTGTAAATCCAGTCCCATGCGCACTTTTTTGGTAAAGACTAGTTCTTATCTCTGTCTCAATAGCTCCACGGTCAAAGAGTTCAGTATCGAACTAAAGTCTGGAAGTACCTACCTACGAGGGTCCGATCCACGACCGAGTCCCGAAGCTATTTATAATAAAAGATTTAAGAATGGTTACTCTAGACTAGAGAGAGAAAAGGGAAATATTAGATAGTCATGCTAAATATGACTAATGTACCTACTTTTAAAAATGTATCATCAACGGATGTAAATGTGCAACAATATCGAATTGCAATCTTGAATCCATAGAGTAGATATCTGTTTACAAACAATTCGATATTTAGGAATCTTCCAAAATCGAAGAGCTATCAAATAGACAAACTTTTAGAGCATGGTTTGTAAATATACTTAAGTGGGCTCGGTGAATGAACGGCGAAATCGGTGGGCGATTGTCCGTGGCGTCATGCCAACCGAACCCTCAGCAAACGATGTCCATGTACATGCAATGCCAGATATCAGACCGGTATCTGGTAATGTTTAATTTATTGGAGTGCTGCTATTGAGCGAATAGCTATTAGAATATGAGCGGTTTTACGCTACGTGAAATACTTCAAATGCGTAAGTGACTAGTCATGAAACGTTGCATCTTAATAAATAGTGGGTAGAAATCAAAATTACTTTTTACTTTACAGTGGCGTTGGATGTCGGTTTTTTGGAAAGAATGTTTATTTTTAACTTTTTAGTGTCAGGGTTGAGGATTTGGAGTCAGAATTTATGGGACCACCTCGAGAGCTTCCTATAACGACTGAAAAAAACATTTTTCAAATCGGTTTAGAAACCACGGAGATATGCGGTAACATACATTTTAAAAAAAAATACACGCCGAATTGAGAACTTTTTATGGAAGTCTTTTCAATAGGATTTCTAAGACTACATGTAGTCTTCCTATACTCAGCGTTATTTTATTTTATTACTCTTACTCTATTAGTTATTTTTTTTTTTTTTTTTTTTTTTTTTTTTTAAATTTATTTATTTTATATTGCACAAAAAAATACAAAAATTATGTATCTCGCCAAACTACACACGCAGTTTGTTGGCGAGTTCGCGCTCAACTTATATTATGCCGAGCACTTATCATTAACACACAACATCAGTATACCTAGTTATAATATAATTAAAATTAAGAATCTTACGCTAAATATTTATTTATTTACTTAACTATATTAGGTTTTGTTAATCAGTGAAGGAGTCGTTAATAAAAACTTCCTTTAGTTTTTTCTTAAGGACTCCTTCACTGACTTTTTTACCTACTCTTAACCACTCTATGCTATTAAATATCTTAGGTACTAAGTAACGATTTAATCTCTTACCATAATAATTATTTACTCTATTTACTCTTAATCGACCTTGTCTAACTCTTCTGACATGCTCTTTATGTGATAAAAGTTCTTTATCACATAAAGAGAGATTTTTAGTTTTATATTTTATTATTTTCTTGTTCTATTAATCTTTGGGTTTTTTTTTTTCAATAAGTTTTTTACGAGCAGCTTTGACATTCCTATAATCCTGAATCCTATGCATGAATCATAGAATATTCAAAGATCTAATATTTTTTGTGAATGCAGCAAAGCTATATTATCAGAAAAAACCTATTACTTTCCATATGAACGACGTCCTGTAACGAACGATGTAGATTTGGGCGATATGGCCAACATTCAACCGTGCATGACTTATAGACTTGTAAAGATTCGAAAAAGCGAAGAAATTGCGGGTTGGATATCCGCGGTGGCGTTCTGCCAAACCACCCGAATATCCTCTACGGAAAGCCTTATCGGGTATCACTTCACGACCACCGAATAGAGAGTAATATTTGCCAACAGTCGGGGATATCGCTAAACCAGGATGTAGTATGTTGTGAAGATTGATATGTACATCGAGTATATGTGGCTTTTTCTTTATATTATGTTCAGTGAAAATTTTAAAGTTATGGTAGGTACCTTACGTTTTTATCGTGTTCTTCCTAAGTTAATCGTGGCTTTACAACATATCTTATACTTAGTTATTACTTTATATGAAAGATTTTAATTTTTTGGTACTCAATATATACTATTTTAGATACATTTCAGACAAATATTTTTCTTAGGGTTTCGTTCATTCATTTGATTGTCTTCAACAATTTGTCTTTGTCCAATGAATTTATGCTTAAGTAAGCATGGAAATTGCTATTGAATGGACCGTCGGGAGAAATAGATTTTTTTGCCAGCCCAATGGATACTTAGGAGCTTGTTTGTTTTGCGACTTTACAATCGAAATAGGTCATTCAGAAACAATAATAGCATAATACTTTTATTAATAATATTGGAGCGGCCGTTGTCATTATACAATAATCCGATGCGTTCCACATAAACAAAAAATAATAATTTGAAAGCTATTGAGACCTGTCTTAAGACTTGAGCTTGTAAAGTTAAGAACTTCTTAGGGAGAAGATACAATGATGAAGTTAATCCTACTTATACTGATACACTAGACTACACAGACTAGTTAGAAGGATGTAAATTGAAATCACGGCTTTACGTCGTATAGCCATTGTATCGTTTGAATACAACATTAAAGTCAGAGTCAAATGTCTGGTTTTTGTATTCTCACCTATTCTCACGGAATTCTCACTATGTCGAGAGTGTATTTTTTTTTCAAAGGGGATGGCGTTGGTGTCATGAAAATTGGTAGAGTATAATATCCTGCGTCCGGAAATTGTTTATTTTATAACGAAAATTGTTATTACTTATTTATTTTACACTTTATTTGTACACCACAACACAAAAAAGAAAAATAATAATTAAGGAATACAAATACACAAAAGGAAGTAGAATACAAAAAGGCGGCAAAAAGGGTTATTATCATATTATTGTCATGGATTTGAATATTCTAAAAGCTTTAAATCAAATGACTTTATATGACACTTTTTCATATCATACTTATGTTAATGTTCGCCGGTACCCGCTAAATGATGGATATAAAAATAAAATATTTTATATTCTGAACATCCAGCTTTGGCGGGATGCCAAGCTTTAAAAACAATGTTTTACAAATATGTTTGACGCGTAGTGCTTTTTTGTGGTTATATGAGGCTTGGTGTAAAATGGTGAGCAGTTTTTTTAGGGTGCAATCAGACTCGCATGGATTTTTCTCTTTTACTTTCCCACATTTTTAAGTTATTCTAATAGTACATACAGTAGTATATAGATGTGATGCTTTATAAGTTTACTAGCTGATGCTCGCGTCTTCGTCTACGTGGAATAAGTTTTTTTGATTCCCACGGGAACACCTTAATTTTCCGGATAAAAAGTAGCCTACGTCACTCCCCAGGTCATCAACTATACCCGTACAAAAAATCACGTCGATCGGTTGCCCTGTTGCAGCGTGATTGAAGGACAAACCAACAAACCAATAAACAAACAAACAAACACACTAATTATAATAATAGATTGAATTTATTATTATTATAGGGGACCGTAAGTGAATACAAAAGGAAACACTGGATTATTATTTTACCCGACGCGACTGCACAAAATTCAATGCTAAAGTAAGTTGCAGGCGGGTACAGTCTTTATTTCGATTAATCGCATGAAAATCTTGTGTCGTGTAGTGCCGTCTATGGGGACAGGCCCTTAGACCGACACCCATATTATGGACACCCATATATACCTATTATAAATGCAAAAGTGTGTTTTATTTTGTTGGGTTGCCCTTCAATCACATCGCATGGATATTCAAAAGACCATTTTTAAAGAAGGCTTTTATGTGTATACCAGAAAGAGCCCCATTTTTTTATCCTCTACAAGTTAGCCCTTGGCTGCGATCTCACCTGCTGGTAAGTGATAATGCAGTCTAAGATGGTAGCGGGCTAACCTGTAAGGAACTTTGCAGTTATAAAACCCATACCCCTATTCGGTTTCTACACGGCATCGTACCGGAACTCTAAATCGCTTGGCGGCACGTCTTTGCCGGTAGGGTGGTAACTAGCCACGGCCGAAGCCTCCCACCAGGCCAGACCAGGGAAAATTCAGAAATTATAAATTCCCGAATTGACCCTGCCGGCGATCGAACCCGGGACCTCCGCACGTTAAGGCAACAGCGCTCAACTCTGCGCCACGGAGGTCGTCAAAAACCTTCCTTGATCCTTCCCCGCGGCATTTTTAATAACCATAATCCCCGCGGTTTAAGTCCTGGGTATCTTCTAGTGATATCATATTTTAGTCTCGTCTCTGCTATACGCGGGTTTAATAAAGCCTTATTTTAATTTAACAGGCATGTGTAATTTGTACCGAGTAACGCGTATGGCGCGCTGCCAGCGGGCCGAGCTAACCTCCCTGTTCGATGATAAATATTTGCCATGCGGGGTAGAAAATTACTTCGCAATACCCCACTCGGGCCTTTTGAAGCCATACATCATCGATATCTTGCTTATTTTAATTACATTGAGGTCCGAAAATGTTTCCACACGGAAATACCTAAATCCAGATATAATATTAGGTTATTTATTATTCATTCGTAGATCGGATATAACATAAGCGGCAATATGGATAATTATGGAGTGTGAATTGGAATATCAATACTATAAAAAATCTATACTAATATTATAAATGCGAAAGTTTGGATGTACGGATGGCTGTTTGACGCTCAATCACGCCAGAACGGCTGAACGGATCTGGGTGGAAACTCAACCCACCCATTGAGTTTCCACCCAGAGTAAATTATTATTGAAGTAAGATATTATTAAACAGCGAACCTGCCAAAAGACGTAATATCCGCGTCCCCTTTTAATTTTATGTTTGATAACTATTTTAAACTATCCGTGTAAAGGTAGCAGACGGGCAGATGCGCCCTGGCTTTATAATATTAGTAATTAGTATGGATGTAATGTAAGTTCATAGACAAGAGACCAAATATTTGTGCCGAATTCAACTTGTGTGACTTAATATATATTTATATATATATATTTATTAGACACCCGATCTCCTGGGGAAGAATGCGGGTGATGTGGGATTTTTACCCAGCACCGACGACCATTGGGCTCGTCCTGGGTGATGTAATAACTAATACCTGATTTCATGCCTCAATCATGAAATCATGAAGTCGCGTAAGTGTGTGACTTACTTAGCCTTGAAAAAATCATAATGAGACTGACATAGTTTCGCGTTCATTACATTAAGTACAGATATTTATTCTTAGCAAATAGAGGCGATGTGAACAGAGAAATATTGTCATTTGTTTACTAATAAACAAACGGCAGAATACTTCAATTCTCGCTCTCTGTAGATAAATACGTTCCTTGTCTTCAGGCTATTTGCTCGTCTTTTCGAGCCTGTGATTATGAATACGAACTCTTTGTTTGCCACCGTATGATATTAAAGATTTTGCTCACAAAGTCACTTAATAGGAGCAGAAAGAGGTACACCTATTTACTGACTCCTTTTTTTGTTGCTCATCCACTCATTTAAGACTAGCTTTTGTCCGTTTTGTTCGATTTAGATTGGTTTAAACCCTAGTGGTTTAATTTTCAAAAATCATTTATTACAGGACGCCTAAGCACGCCTAAGGCATATTAATAACTATCTGTTTGCCAAACTTCAGCCTTTTCCTTTTATCATATCTACTAATGTTATAAATGCGAAAATGTGTTTGTTTGTTGGTTTGTCTTTCAATTAGGCCGCTACAAAGCAACAGATCGCCGTGATTTTTTGCATGGGTATAGTTAGAGGACCTGGAGAGTGACATAGTGACGGGAACTCCTTAATTTTTCGGAAAAAAGTATTTTATCCCGGAAAACTAATGAGTTCCGTGGGGATTTAAAAAAACTTATTCCACGCGGACGAAATCACAGGCATCACCTAGTATTACACATACTTAGATACTTTATAGAGCAACATACACTACCTCTGCTTTCAAATACTTATTATAATACGTAATAACAATCTCCACGTATAACCTAGCTATTAAAATAATAAAAATAGGTTTTAGGTTTATCTCTTTGCCTCTTATGATTACAGTCACTCGAGAGAAAAGGATAGAATGCTAAGTGTTATCCTAATCTCTGGATCTGGATATTATAGTACGTACCTATTTTGTATTCAAATTCAAATGTGTGTGGAGTTGTTGACAGAGATTCTAAAAATACTAAAAAGTTGTACACAAGATTAAGTAGGTACATATCATATTATGTCATATTATGACGGTTCACGTGGAAACTTATAAAAAGCTTTTTCAAGGACAATGGGGACTATCGTTTCTGTGCTCACCAGTTGGCGCCACTGTTGACTAAGGTCCAGAGGTATAGCTGTCAAAGACGACTTTATAAGATTGGCGCCGAAACAAAGTTTTAAATCTTGAATCTCATTAAGTTTATTAATTACTAGCGATCCGCCCCGGCTTCGCACGGGTAGCACTAATAATCCTAATATATACCTACCCAATATAGCCAGTGGGCAGTGGGCAGGTTACATTTTAATATTACATTGTAAGAGTACGCCCCGTCCTCATTATTTCTATGATATCTCTTAAGCTATTCATCTAAATTAAATAGTGTAAAGGACAATTTTTAACTTAGTTAAATACTTGAGAGGATTAATATATTTATTTTGATAAGGATTAATACTATGTCGGTAAAAACACTTTCGCAAGTAAAGCATTGGTTTAGACCAAATTTGAAAATCATAAAAATGGTTATTGTGAGTCAACCTTAAAATATAGATATATGCTATCGCGGACTATTTTTTAGAACTTTTTAAGAGGAACAATTTCACGATACATTGTTTTCGTGTAACTTTCTATTTACGCAGCGCACGCCGCGTAAGCTCTCAGAAGAGACGATTTTTTCCGACTTAAGTAGTTCACATTATTGCAATTTTCGTAAGGATCTCTAATTTTTTTGAAAATAAAATATAGCCTATGTTACTTGCTGATAATGTAGCTTTCTATAGGTGAAAGAATTTTTAAAATCGGTTTAGTAGTTTTTGAGTTTATCCATTACAAACAAACAAACAAATCTTTCCTCTTTAACTAAATAGTTAACTATCTATCATCATATCGAGTAGCTATGCCGCAATGTTGTGCAATTCCGTTTTAATCGGAAAAAGAGGACAACACATGTTTCCAAAATATAAAACTGTTCTAAAACAGTGGCTAGTGGCGCTTATTTATGCGCCTCTTTTTCTTAATTCCGCCTTCAAAACGTTAATTAATCGCTAAATAATCCATATTTGCGATAATTTCACGAAGGAGATCACTTTTCAACAGGTAAATTAAAGAAATTATAATTTATGTCACGAAGCCCGCCAAAACCAGTGAAAAGTGAATGTTATTGGACCTCACGCGACACCAGCGCCTCTAGTGGCAAATTCAAGCGCGATAGCCCCCATTCAAATAATGATTGCATCCGCATCTCATAATGTGAAACTATAGAGACCACAATGGTCGAACTTTTTAGGTTCATGTACCTGTAGGACATTTCTACTATGGCCATACACAATGGTATAGGTATTTACACATTTAGCGCATTAAATTGGCCAACATTCTGGGCTCTGGCCCACCATGCTACAAACACGTAAGTATAACAAAAAAAAACACGCGAGATAAAAATCTATAATGTCAGCTCACATTAGGTTCGTTACAAAGAACTTTACACTTCAAAGCGAATATATTTAAATACTGATGACATTTGAATCCTCATCTCATAATCTCAAATCTCGTTGGCCATAAACCCGCCCACGTAGCGCCGCCAGGCAGTCTGAAGGCGAACCTCTCGAACAATTCCAATAAGGAAATATGACTGTTGCATATTTATGG
Organism: Erebia aethiops; assembly: GCA_923060345.2. Classification (NCBI taxonomy): domain Eukaryota; kingdom Metazoa; phylum Arthropoda; class Insecta; order Lepidoptera; family Nymphalidae; genus Erebia; species Erebia aethiops. Next base: position 23,797,211 of record OV281084.1, on the reverse strand, counting down.
GAAACTCATGCAAAATACGACCATATATTAGCCGCTCTGCTCGAAACTAGTGCGGTTAAAGCTTCGTATCCACTGCTAGCAGACGGGGTTGGTATCGCAGTGCCACAATCCGCAGCATAAACAGCCTCAGTATGCGCAATATGACTTTTTCTTCTAAATATGCCCGCCTCCTTTTGGCTATTTCAGGTTTTGATACCGCTTCTCTAAATAGAGTTCTTGTGTTGTTCCAAAACCAATGGCGCAATATCTTTCTTCGGCTGGGTCTTCTCCTGCCTGCCAGCAATCCGGCACGTGCCTAAAAGGAGCCTTAGTTAGTTACTACCGTCGCGCGTCGCTTAAAGCAGTATTTTTTCAAAATAACAGCTTTATGTCACGTACCTTGGCGTCCCTAAAATAAGGATTATAATTCTAGAACGTCAACAATATTAAAATAATACGGCTTTAAGCCATGGTAGTATGTCCCCTGTACTTAATGGTGTAGATTTAAAGAAGTTTCCCAAGGTCTTACTTTGCCTCAAGTCGGTGCTTCTTGGCCTATTGCAATGAATACGAAGCCTTAAATATTGTTTAATCTAAAATAGCTATTTTTAATACATTTATTTGCGATTTATAACTCCCATCGACATTCCATCAGAACGATAAAATTAATTCGATAATATATTTTAAAACATTATAGATAAGAGCTTGTGAACGTTAGGTTTATGTTAGTTGAACTTCTGTATTCATATTTAAAGATTTTCTATTATGTAATACGTTTTATAAAATCCATCGATATTTTGTTCAATCCATGCCATGTAAAAATATAAAACACCAATAACAAAACAGCATGAAAGAGTTCATAAAATTCTTTATAATTACATTCATTCGTCGTTTTCTATGCTTTGATATCAATTTATTCTGCTTCAGTAGATCTCAACAATAAAAGATCATAAATCAATAACTTTAATCCAAAACAAAACGAACGTGAACGCTTTTTTACAAAATATATTCTCAAATACCTACTTATATAATCTGTCTATTTAAAACTGTAATAGTACCAATGCGACTTGCCTTAACGTAGAATTTCGTTAGCTCCTGTGCTATTCTTTCTATCTTTGATCTCATATTTTGTCGGCAATATGTCAACGTCCGTCGGTATTTGCATTTTCTAAGAAAAATAATATCGTTGAAATTCGATACAAAAAGAGCAATAGGTATTCTATGTAGTAGACGTAAAATTTACATTTTCATACGTTATCTGATTCATGCTGAAATGATCAGAATCTCGTGTCTACCATAACATGTAGAACATTTACATACAAAGCTTTCAATATCATCCATATCCATATTCCATACTGTCAAGGGTGTCGAGGGTTAGATGGACCGTGAAAAAGAGACAGACAGACATACATACATTCGCGTATAGTTTGCATCTAAGGCATAAGGACATAGGCAACTTTTTATCTAGGAAGGTCAAAGGAAGGAGTTCGTTATTGAAACGCGATGGGGTGGTTACCGAAAGACTATAAACACAGACTTATTCTACCATCATAGGGTGCTATATACCCGTTGAAGCTTGGGGGTCAGTACCGCTTTCTAATCTTCATTTATTTTTACATCATTATTGCGATATCATAATTATACCTACTAGAAATCCTACTAGTGCGTTTACACTAGACTTGCCGACTAATGTAAACTGTAATTCGGTTGGCCACATTGATTGCAGTCCGTTTGCGTTGACCTAGTGTAAAAGTTGTTACAGTTTCTGTATTCGGGTAAGTTATAACCGATTTATCGAATCTTACTGCTGGCCAAAAACCGTACGCGGCCGACATAATCGGTCACCGAACTAATGTAATCGCGCCATGCCAAACTGAGTTTACGCTCTAGTGTTTTCAGCCATCATCGATAACTAGCACTATTTCCCGTGAATCACGAGTCCACGGGGCACGGCCCGCGGCTGATAGCTGATTATCCGACGCATTATACCGAAATGTTACTAATCCGTGCCAATTTAGCTGGCGTTGGTTGGCTTAATTAATGCTATTTAAACGAATGATGGCTTAGAGATAGACCATAATAATACTCTTTATACTTCTACCATACCTTTACTACTGTTTTAATCATACTTTTGCGGGTCTAAAGTCAGTCTTCATGCCCTAGGGCCGTAATCTAGTCGATCGATCGCCCAACTAGTTGACCAACCCCATACTGTAAATATGCACAACAGAGTCTAGGCTCCAGACTGGTCGACCATTGACAACGATCGTACCATTTGACATAAAAGTTTTTAAACCAAGGAGTATGTGTACCTGCATAAACACTGGCAGCATGAAAAGCAAAATGACAAATGGACAAATGTGACTCTATCGAACGTGAACATTCACTTTTAATTTGTCTTTTCTTTTTATTATTTACTAGACCTATGTATCCTACTTACTATGATTTGCAATAAATATCTAACCGTTACAGTTTGTTTTACTGTTATGGTAGAAGTATAAAGTAGAGTATACAGCACCGGGATAAAGCAGTTTTTTTCTTGGGCGCTTGAATCCCTCACTGCACTCAGGACTCAATCTTAATTCCCTCCCTTTGGTCGGGAATTAACTTATAACACCCACGCTGCGCTCGGGAGTTAAATTTGGAGTCCTTCGTTACGTTCAGGATTAAATGTAGCGCCCGTGACATAAAACAGTGCTTTATCCCCTTGGTGTATAAACTACTATTATTTGTCGGTACACCACAACACAGGAAAATAATAATACAGTCATAAATAAAAAAAGGAGGAGGAAGTAGAATACAAAAGGCGGCCTAATCGCTTAATGCCATTGGGATTTTAATAGGATTATTTTTCAATCAATCGTTTATTTGCTTGAAACATTGTACAACTAGTGGTTCGCCCCAAACTGAGACCTCGCGGTATCCTTAAGAAAGTTTTAACTATATAATGCGCGCTCATCTTTGCGTTCATAGTCATCAGTACTATCAGTAGACAATTTTTTCATTCCACGTAAGATGGTGCTAACGTCTATTATTTGTAGGCACAAACGAATAAACTTTTACAGAGCGCCATCTATTGACATAATTGTGAAGTTCATTAAAAATTAAATAATTACGTTTCCTTATAATGTTTATCTAATTTTAACATTTGTTGTTCAAGTACAGGATATAATTCAAATAATTGATCAAGTTTCAGGCTCAGCCTTTCAGAAAATTGAGAGTTCTGACTTCTGAGGTCAACTTTGGACGGTAGAAAAACTCCACTTTGAAAGCCCCCCATTTCGTCAATTTTAGGGGAAAAATTTAAAAAAAAAAATTTGGACTATTCCTAATTATCTATAAAATTATATACCGCAACCTTATGTAACGCTATAAAAAATATTTTACTTCGCATTCGCTTCTATGAGAGCCCCCCTGAAATAAAGATTTTAAAACTTTTTAAGCCATATTCGGCTGGAGGTCTATTATAAGGCTCTGACAGACGGACGGACGGACGGACAAGTGCAAATTCACTCAAGTAGACTCAGAGACCTTCGTTTCGCTCTGTCAATAATAAATAATGACAGTCCAAAAATAATCCAAACATGTTTCGACGTGCAAATTTAAGAATAAGGTACTTAGTTGATTAATACTTACAATACATAATTCCTTAATCAATTAATCATAATAATTAAAATAATCTACCTCAACCTTAAATACATAGATGCTGTGCAGAAACCGACTAGGGGTACGGGTTTAATATAACTGCCATACCCCTAACAGGCACGCTGCCATCATTGACTGCATCATCACTTACCATCAGGTGAGATCGCTGTCAAGGGCTAACTTGTAGTGGAATAAAAAACCCTCCTAAGGCCGTGATAACACTTGTAGGTAAGTTTTACTCACGTATGTCCCACACGAAATGTAAATAGTCTCGTTAGTCGCGTATCGTTTGCAAATGATACCTTTGTAAGTTACTTACATGAAATACCTACTTAGTGCTTAAAACTTATGAAGTGCGTAGTAATATTATGTGGCTGGCAATGGGACGGACGTGACCCATTATGTCTTCTGTGCTGGATGTTTTCCGCTCTTAGACGTAAATTTTGTCCGTTAAACGTGTCATAAGAGCCAAAATCCATCCAAATGAACGCCTATATTGACTTCATTTTGTGAGAAAATTACTATTTTATCCGACCCGTCTAACTTAATAGCCTCTATCGAATCTGAGGATAAAAGAGCACGTGTCATTCAAGTCAAACATGCCGCTTCATGCTCCACTACACTTTGCTACCGAATCGAATATTGTATTGGACGACCCGACGCGACGTGGGATTCAATCTCACCCGGATTTATGTGGGCCTAGTACCTATCTGCTAGAAACAGGAAAAGTGATACCAATAAAGAACAAACTCGTTGAACCATTACTTCATATTCAACAAATATTATAAATGCAAAAGTGTGTCAGTCTTTTCACATCCCATTCGCTTTAACGATTTTGACGAAATTTAGCACAGATGGCACAGAATTTTGATGAGATGCTTGGATTCCGGACATAAGGACATTATTTTTATTCCAGACAATCATATGAGTTTGCACGGCATTTTCAAAAACTTAATCCACGAGGATGATGTCACGGGCATCATTTATTTGGCATTTCATCATATAATAAAACTTCGATTAGATGTTGAAGAACAGAACCGAAACATGATTACCTGGATATATTTCATATAATATGCTGGAAATCAGTAGAACCCGAGAATAAATATTATTACCATCTAGAATTCCAGACGATACTAACATTATGCATCGAAACTCGAAAATGTATTCATGTACTGAATCCGATTGGATGCTCGTTGTATAACAATACCTTGTGTAACTTGGAACAGCAACATGTTGTATTGACAGTTCTATTATTATCATTATCATCATATCAACTCACCGCCGGCCCACTATTGGACACGGGTCTCTTTTCAAAATAAGGATGCCTTTCCACCAGATGTGCAACGTTGCTAAGCTCCTTAGTGTGCCAAACCCACCAATAGGTGCGCTTGATTTTCACAGCTTAAATCTAAGCTCAATTTACATAGACGGGTCCTGTCAAACAAAGAATGTGAACTTATTTTACTAACGCCATCTAGTCTGAAAGCGGGCCAGCGCTATGGCGGGGACAAAGATAGGCTTATAGGTACAGGGTTCACTAATGTTTCACAAAAAACATTTAACAAATGATCATTTCACAAAAAACGTTTCAAAAACTAATCATTTCACAAACGTCGTATTCCGTAAACATATACTTTATTAAAAGATCTTTTGACAAATACTCAATTCACAAATACTTTACTTTGCAAACGTGCTGAATGTAAAATTGTCATTTACTAATTTATCCATACTAATATTATAAATGCGAAAGTGTTTCTGTCTGTCTGTCTGTCTGTCTGTCTGTCTGTCTGCTACGCTTTCCCGGCCCATCTTTTCAACCGATTTTGCTGAAATTTGGTACAGAGGTAGATGGTATCCCGGGGAAGGACATAGGCTACTTTTTATCCCGGAAAATTAGGGAGTTCCCGCGGGAATCAAAAATCTAATCCACGCGGACGAAGTCGCGGGAATCATCTAGTTATTTCATAAAATAATTCATTCTTCAAATTCGTAATTTTACAAAATATTAATTTAATTCTGATTAGAGCAATATTGGCTTAAGTTGGAAATAATAATTAATTATTTAATAAATTATTTTGTTATTTGAAAAATAAAACTAACTATAGGAAGCCCGCAACTTGGTCCGCGTACAATCTCTGATTTCTTATGAGATTGAGATTTTTTATGATATGAATATATATGTCACCGTAAGATTGTAAAATCCGTTAGATTATAATCTAACGGTTTCTATCCCGCGAGATTGTAAACTGTCGAAAGATTGTGAACCGTTCAATGTTCTGAGTATTAAATTATGAAATATTTATTGTATTTACGTTTTCTTGTCTCTTTCTTGTACAGTTCGCGCGCGAGTTGAATGCAGAGTAAGTGTAAGTGTCACCATACATTTACTCTGCATTCAACTCGCACGCGAACTATAGGTTAGGTTAGGGTTTGACATGAATATTCTTCAGGTAGGTTCTATCGAGTTAATATACCTAATAGATAGATTACAGTTTAACGAAAAATAATGCGTTAAATTGTAAGCAGTATTTTACGGTTCACAATCTGTCGACAGTTTATAATCTATCGAGATAAAAAACGTTATATTACAATCTAACGGTTTTTACAATCTTACGGTGACATATATATGTTACGGGTAGTGCTAGAAGATGTTGTAAACCTAGGTTTACACGGGTTTACTTAGTTTTGGGTAAAGTTCAAATAATAAGTTAAATAAATTTAATTCGGAATTTACCCATACCTACTCACCTAGGTCTACCCAACTCTGGCTGGATAATGTTAGGGATATGGGTTCTTTCCCTCTCCCTCTCACCCCCTCCAAGGCCCGGTCGACGGAGCCCCTTATTTCTGGGTGGTATAAATAAAGGAAATAACTACGAAGAGGATGGCGGGGTCTGAAAGACCTCTTCGTCACCTAAACCATCCGAGTCGGAGTGCCCCCAGTCCCGAGCTCGCTTCACTCGCTCTTGCATGAGCAGGAGTGGTGCCTAAAAAGGAAGTGGAGAAGCTAGGAAAACCACTCGACCTTCGTTTCGCTACGGAGGTCCCATACCTAGTCACCTAGGTCTACCCAACTCTGGCTGGATACAACTCTCCCTCTCCTGCTCACCCCCTCCAAGGCCCGATCGACGGAGTTATTTCTGGGTGGTATTAAAAGGAAATAACCACGAAGAGATCTCCTCTTCGTCCACCTAAACCTAAACCATCCGAGTCGGAGTGCCCCCAGTCCTGAGCTTGCTTTGCTCGCTCTTGCATGAGCAGGAGTGGTGCCTAAAAAGGAAGTGGAGAAGCTAGGAAAACCACTCGACCTTCGTTTCGCTACGGAGGTCCCATACCTAGTCACCTAGGTCTACCCAACTCTGGCTGGATACAACTCTCCCTCTCCTGCTCACCCCCTCCAAGGCCCGGTCGACGGAGTTATTTCTGGGTGGTATTAAAAGGAAATAACCACGAAGAGATCTCCTCTTCGTCCACCTAAACCTAAACCATCCGAGTCGGAGTGCCCCCAGTCCCGAGCTTGCTTTGCTCGCTCTTGCATGAGCAGGAGTGGTGCCTAAAAAGGAAGTGGAGAAGCTAGGAAAACCACTCGACCTTCGTTTTGCTACGGAGGTCCCATACCTAGTCACCTAGGTCCACCCAACTCTGGCTGGATACAACTCTCCCTCTCCTGCTCACCCACTCCAAGGCTCGCCAGCTCCCCCCTTCGCTCCACTCGGCCTCGTAGGCTCGCTTCATTCAGGACGTCCTTCGCGAGCTTTTGGCTACGCGCTTTACAAAAACACTCTAGGGGTAGGACACACGCAGTGTCAATCTGAGTGCTCAGATTTCGACCCAAGAATGACAACTTTTTAAAACGGGCTACGCCAGAAGCCTATTACAGTATTTATCAAACAATTCATTTTATCAAAAAAGAAATATGCTTTACGTTGTTTTATTAAATAACACGATTTATAAATCAATTGTTTGTCAAATTATATTTTATGAATTGATAATTTTATTATTTATAGGACCAAGAGTTTTGTAACGATTAATATATGATTCACTAGCTGACGCCCGCGACTTCGTACGCGTGTATCTAGGTTTTGTGGTTCCCGCGGGAACTCTTTAATTTTCCGGGATAAAAAGTAGCCTATGTGTTATTACCGACTATAATCTATCTCTGTGCCAAATTTCATCCAGATCCATTCAGCCGTTGGGGCGTGATTGAGTAACAAACATCCATCCATACATCCATACCGACATCCATACATCCAAACTTTCGCATTTATAATATTATAGTAAGATAAGATAATTTTGCGAAACGTTGTTTGTGAAATGAAAATTTGTAATTTGTTTTTTATGAAATGATCGGTCACCCTTATACAGGTGTGGAGGTCTTTTTTTTTTACTTTTTCCATCAAAGGGCTACGTATATATCGATGCTAATAACCCCTAGGCTACAGGCTAACTGGAATTCTAGTAGCTCACTATGGGTAATTTTCTTTTCGCAAAACTAGCTTCGTTGTGATCAGCCAAAGTTTTGCTCTATAGTCTCAATAGAGTTTTGAGTATAGACTCAATAGAGTCTTATAGTCTATACTAGCAAGATTTAATGTATGCATTCCTTTTGCTACTACACGGTGAGCCTTTGTACATGAACGTGTTCTGGTGCCAAAATATGTTCTTCGCGGTCCACTAAACTTCACTACAGAATATCCCGTAGTCGTATTGAAGTATTGTAGTCTCTTTTACAACGAGGAAAATTTTCCATTCTACTCTTTTTTTACCTAAAAGTATATGACCTAGAACTTGTTTTCTTTGTAATCAACGGATACGACCCCTGCCGTCTTATCGACTCTGTTAATGTGAATGTTGCATGAGCTATTATCAGTATAATTAAGATTAATTCGGCTGAATCTACCAAAACAAATTTTGTATAGATTTATACCTATGTAGTATGTAGTGTACAGTAGGTATGAGTGAAACTTAGTAGGTTTCGAACGTCTTGAACGTTGATGATGTTTTATTTTATGAGTTCAAATCATCATCATCAGCCTTATTGCGTAAAAACGATTGCTCCACACTCTTCCGTTATTGGCCAAAATCCATTGTAGAAGCAAGAAATTTTGACAATTTATGGTAATCTATTCAGTCAATCACAAAAATTAAGACTGTTACAATGATTGATGTAGGATTACATACTAGGGGCTACTGGTTGCGTCCATAATGCACATAGGCCTTTCGGAAAGCGTAGCACCAGACACGCCACGGTTTTGCCAAAGGTTTTGCGCCATCTCATCCAGCCACTCCCAGTGGATTATTCGACAAAGCTGCCACCCTCTTATGTTGCGCTTAGCACTCCAACCACGTCTGCCCCAAGGGCATCGGCTTTGCCACAGACATGACCTATCTAATGACACTTAGCTTGCTAATTTGGGCTGATGTAGGTAATTTTTGCTTTAAGACTTTTACTAAATTAGGATTTACAGTGTCTTAACTTTTAATAGCCCTGAAAATCTACTACTAGCCTCAATTCCTTACACAGAAACTTATACGGCAAGTACTATTTGAAGATATAACAAAAAGGAGAAAAGACATCGTGTGCAGTGTTCAGGGATAGGTTAAAATTATAATCCCTCGCTAACACACATTCAGTCAACGTGGTTTTATTTAGTACACGATTACTACAAGCACAGCCTAACGAGGAATACAGAAGATCGGTAGTCGGTAAAGAAATCTACACAGAACAATCCCGCGAGATACGGGGGCGAGGCAGGGATAAAATGGCATGACAAACTTTAATTATATTTTTGTTTATGGTTTGACTATGTGCTGGTCTCAGGGATAACGCTGACGTAAAGCCGGCTCGTCCGCAAATATTAAAGGCATATATTTCAACATACGAGTATCGCCGGGTAACTGACCACGAGTCACCACTTTCCTCTCAGAATGAGAAGGGTTTGTCCATCACGCTGGCTAAGTGTGGATCAGCAGTCAAACACCTTTGAGAATATTATGAAGAACTTTCGGGCATGCAGGTTTCCTCACGACGTTTTTCTTCACCGGTATAGCAAGTGATATGATTAAACTGTACATAACTCAGAAAAGTGAGTCCAGTCACCTGATCCTAAGGCCGAACGTATAAACCTCTATGCTTACACTGCTCTACGGTCTACCGCTCTTTAAAATATGTACTTTTAAGGTGTCGTCTCACTGTATTTTAAATACATACTGTGCTCCAAGTATGCGTTGTATGCGTCCTGGTGCCAAAGTATCTGCTTCACGCTCCAGTAGTCGCCTCTACGTCGAATATTCAGACGTTCCTTTTTTGCTGAATAGTTTTTGCACGGCGTGTGGTATTCGTGCTTCTTAGAATGAAGACTTGAAATTTCTTGTTTTAAATTGTTGCTGTAGCATAAGTTTATTGACTATGATAGGTGGGACCCACGCCGTAGAAAATTAAGTTGTTTTACCCTGGGAAGTTTTTTCTTTTTTCTATCTTCTATACACATACGCCGCAAACTGAAAACCAACAATCGATGTACATTAACCGATATTGTTCGCGAAAGGGTCTCGCTTTGTAGAAGGGGTCATGCCCCTCAGCAATGGCGAATATGATGCACTAAGAGATGTACACATACGGCTAGTATTCCGCGACGGTATCCCTGATAAAAGAGATCTCCGATCTATCTATATCACCTTATAGTGCAAATCCCATTGCACAAAGTGATAGCTTAATGCTTTAATGCGCTGTATTTTTCATTGCTGAGACTCAATTAGACCGCCTTACAGTACCAAGACCACATTATCAAGACCACTGTACAGGGGTACAGTACATCATACACGTATGACCAAAACTTATATATACTTACCAAATCTTACATTTTGTTTAGTCCATGGTATATTGTCATTTTAAAATGTGAAAAAGATTGAAAGCAAAAAACGGCTATTCCACGGCTAGTCCCATAGATTTATTATATATTTACTTTTCTATTCTAATGAAGGCTATGAAGCTGTCAAAATTAGTTGACACTGGCAGCCAGCAACAAAAAGGACCCGGTGACAGCGGCGCTAGTATTAAAAATAAAATAAAAACAAAAACTAAACAGACATAAAAATGAGTTCCAATTTTGGCCACTGGGCCAGATAACTTGGTGGGACTCTACGTAGGTAGTTGGAGATAAACGAATTTTACTATAATTATTGGCTGAATTTGTAATAATGGTTGCAGTGTCAGGCAACCGGAAGGATTGCTTTGGGCTGGTTTACTAAAATGCATGCTTTTGTCCGCAGGTGCGGCCTTCACGCGGATTTCACGGAGTTGACGGCTTGCGTGGGCGGCGAACTGGACCGGCACGAGGGCTCGGCGGTGCACCGGCGGTACTTCTACATCACACTGCTCAGAGAACCTGTTGCCAGGTAAAGGAAACCACATGACGCCCGCGACGTCGTCCGCCTAGAAAAAGGTTCCTAAGGAAGGACTACCTTTCCTTTTTGAAGTTAAAACTTCTTTAGGCGCTTTGAGCCCTTTTTGGTAGGGGGTTCTTCTTTACACCGGACACCGTCCTTCTTAAGACAAAAGGTCTTAAGTATAAATATATTACATTCGTAATTAAACTTGAATGCCTTAGTTTTAAGGTTTATATTTGATTTGTTTTCACTTCTTTCGGCACAGGGACCCTTAACAGCTTTAACCCTTAGTGTTATAGGATTTAAGGAGAAAGGGTCCCTAATTTGATCTTTATTGCTTTGTAATAAGCGGCGCCCAAAACTAGCGGCTACACCCACCCTTTCCACAGGGCCCTGTGAAAAGTGCAGTGTAATAGGCCTGTAAGATGGAGCGCGCTTACCTATTCACTCTTTATCACGGAAAATTAGTCCCCACGGGATTTTTACGTAAAAGGCCCCTTAAGCTGGCCGTCACGCGTCGCCATCGACGCGCTTTGTATATTATGTTTCCAGTCCATTTATTCATGAATCGTGATACGAATTGAGTGACGAGATTAGAATCAGGCTCAGCATTAAATTACGTTCGTTACATTGTAAGAACTCCATTTTCACTTCAACAAAGTTTAAACATTATTTAATTTAACGAACTTTTTCGATCCGAAATCTACCTACTACTAATCTACTGTGTTATCTAAGTAGGTAACTACGTACCTACTTAGATAATACTCAGTATTGCCAAAGCTTCAATATCATGATTCCTTTGAATTTTGATTTTAAACACAAATAGAACATTATCAGATAAAATATCTACTTTTCGTAGAATTTTAGAATGCTTTTATGGCCATAAAAATAATAATAGCATTATTTGTGTTAACTATTCGTATTTCTCGATCGTTTATGTTTTAAGTTACGAGTACCTAATGTGGCACTTTGTACTGAATTGGCAAATCGGCGGTATTTCTCGATCGTTTATGTTTTAAGTTACGAGTACCTAATGTGGCACTTTGTACTGAATTGGCAAATCGGCGTATGGTCAAATCGAGACGTTGTTAATGAAAATGGTACCTACAAGTAAACTCTGCTAAAAGCCATAAAGCAAAATGAGAAGAATAATTCAGGTGGGTGCGGTCGTTCCGAAGGCATTCGCTACGCTCGCTTTCATGTGTTCGTCTAAAACACCATTTCTGTAACACGAGTCTACAGGTTCGCTAAAACCATAGAAATATTAAAGTACACTTTTAGTAATTCTTTAGCGAAAACAGGTAAAACGATACGATTTTCGTGCCGCCTCTGCGCGGAAATCGTTCTTTTACTAGCACAGAATATAATATAACTAGATGATTCCCGCGACTTCGTCTGCGTGGATTAAGATTTTTGATTCCCGCGGGATCTCTTAAATTTTCTGGGTAGCCGGTTTCCTTCCCCGGGATATACCCTGTCCCTGTACCAAATTTCATCAAAATCGGTTGAATAGGTGGGCCGTGAAAGCGTAGCAGACAGACAGACAGACAGACACACTTTCGCATTAATAATATTAGTATGGATAACGCCACGAGTACGAAGTGCGGACCGCGAGGGCGCGGTGTTGTTTAGCGCACGCTGTTACCGCGCGTTGGTAGCGGCGCGTTTTAAAGCGTTGCGGCTCACCCATTGTCCTAGGTGACGCCACAGAAAATGACAAATTTGTCTACGCGCCAACGTGTGCCACGTGAAGAGTCAGCTACTGTTTGATACTGTCGTATCGAGTCGCGGTGTCGCGTTCGTCGCTCACGGGACAACGGGTCAGCGACATTTATTGGCCGACGCGAATGAGCAAACGCGCGTCGTGGGTGCCGTGCCGTGGACACTCGATTCACAGAAGATTCATGTATATAGGCGCCTTACCCGTTGTTTAGATTGACGCGACGCTCTGCCCAGCAGGACGCTATGTTATTGCGAGGAATTCGAATGTTATAGCCCAGCAAATAAAGTTTATACTTGCCAGCGATGAACTCGAGAGCGCGCGGTGAACGAATGAATGGATTCCGCGTTGCGTTGGTACGAAAAAACGCTATATACCGCGAGTACGAAATTTACCTATAATAATAATAAATAAATAACTTTTATTTCAGGCAATAATTACAACCCAATAACAATTATTATGACAAAGAATGACAATATGAAACAAAAATTTATGTTTAAAAATAAATAATATTCAAAATTATTTTAAAATCGAGCTAAAAAATTAAATTAGAAAAAAAACAATCAAGTGAAAGTGTTGTTGTCGCACAGATGCAGGTTAGACTAGTGTTTAGCAAAAGGATTACTTAAATCCTCGATAACGAGGAGCACACAAGATAGAATTGGTACTTTGTCTTAGTCTTTCCCAGAAGGTAGCCGTCCTCGCTTTAAGTATGGCAAAGAAGTCAGGGACTCTCGCAGCAGCGAACATGCAGGCTTTTGCCACACAACCCGTGCTTTCGCCAATCCAATCACCAAAGGTTGTCTGGGAGAGATCGCTTTAGCGATAAGACCGCCTTTGCACGCTTCACTATGATTAAAGCTTGTTTTTTGTAATTATATGTTTCTATATTTCTTGTGTGCAATAAAGAATAGGTACAATAATAATAATAATTGCTAAGAGCCTCGACCAACATCTTTCGAGGCTCTCATTGGGTAGCTGGATCAAGGGCCAGATCCAGAAGGCTGTACTCCTGGACACGGCTCGCATCGTCAGGAGGTTCCTCTCTTTGGAACCCTGACCGTCGGTTTCTTGGAACCTGTTCCCGAGACCGATGGAATGCTATTTTTTATATTTTTAAATGTTTTTTTTTGTTGTAATAGTTAAATATTTAAAAATGTAAAAAATATAAATCTAAGTGAAATAAAAGAATAAAAATAAATAAAAAGAAAGCGGTGTTGCTAGACTCGGCTAGGATAGTCCGCCGGTTTCTCAACCTGTCGCCCTGGCCCCCGGCCGTCTGGTCTCCCCTGCCGGGGTGTAATCCTCCGCCCGCTACAACTATTTATTTGTGTATGTAAGTTTATTCAATTCTTTTTATTTACGTAAGTTTATTATAACTCTTTTGGACATATATGTATTTATTTTGTATGCGGGCGTGAGAGCTAAATTAATGTCGATTCTAATAATGGCTTTAGCATTGCAGAAACGCGCCTATTCCATTCATATTTTCATGTATGTGTATTGTTTCAGATATTTGTCAGAGTACCGGCACGTGAAGCGAGGCGCCACGTGGAAGGGTTCGAGGCACTGGTGTCAAGGGCGCACGGCTACAGGTAAGCACAATAACTAAGTCTGAGCGCGTATTGCCTTTTTTCTAGCTGTTTTTCCAGCAAGTCACGTAATACATTATGTAGATATTTTATCCGAGACGAAATTGAAACTTATAAGAAGATAAATAAATAAGGCAGGCGTCTCTCTACTACCACTGATTTGCTGTGCCCTACCGGGATTCCAATATTGCAATACAAACTATAATATACTAGCTGACGCCCGCGACTTCGTACGCGTGGATCGAGGTTTTGTGGTTCCCGCGGGAACTCTTTAATTTTCCGGGATAAAAAGTGTCAACTATGTGTCATTCCAGACTATAATCTATCTCTGTACCAAATTTCATCCAGATCCGTTCAGCTGTTGGGGCGTGATTGAGTAACAAACATCCATCCATACATCCATACCGACATCCATACATCCAAACTTTCGCATTTATAATATTAGTAAGATAAGATAAGATAAGATAGTAAGATAAGAAGTAAGATTCTATTAACATTAGGTATGTACATTATATATTATATTTTATATGTATCATAATATTACTTATACTTATAAGTTGTTCGTTGATAGATCAGTCAGACACTTTTTTCTTTTATAAGTATACTAGCTGACCCGGCGAACTTCGTACCGCCTTAGTATGCAAAATTAAATGTATATTTTTCAATATTTCTGAGAGATTTTCTTAATATTTTTTTCCGTAAGAACCTTCTCCTAATAATAACAAATAGAACAAAAAAAGAATTAGTGAAATCGGTCCAGCCATTCACGCGCGATGCCGTGACCAAGGAAAACGGGTTTCATTTTTATATATATAGATTTCAATCATTATAATTGCATAGATAGAGCTGGTAGCCTTGCTGCACAACGTTTATAATTCAAAGAGGAAATGCAATTTGTACTTTGTATGTCTGTATTAAACGCTTGCTGCACGCTATATTACTGTAACTGAGGCTTAATCGCAAGCCGCCCTGTCATGTTTAAGTGATTATGGCTCACTGTAAGTGAGAGTTTTAAATTAATTTAGTTAAATATTTTAATGCTGGCATCCCTTTTTGGCAACAAAAATATGCATTTGCCAAAAAGGGACAGCATTACAAAATGTATCTAAATCAGTTTAAATATCCTTGTGCAAGCGGCCCTGAGCAAAGCAAATAGGGATGGGTCATTTCGAGGGATTTAATTTGCTTGCCAAGTTCCCCCTTCTTTGTAAAATAAATTTCTAAACTTCCTCCAGTCAATAACGTGTTTTGTTTATAATGTGTGACTATGTTGTTTAAATATAGGGGATTTTTATATATACTAGCTGATTCCCCGACTCTGCCCGAATTCTTCAATTTTAAATAAATAAATTGAAGCTTTATTGTTTCCATTATTGTTAGATAAATATGCAGTACACACAGTGCAAAATATATATTATATATATCCGGGTTAAAAGTAGCGTACTTCCGTCCTCGGGCTGCAATATATTTCCAATTAAAAACTATAATAATTAAGAGACATCAACAACCAACTATATCGCGGAAATGAATACCTATTCTTAGGCCCGCTTGCAGAAACGCTGGGTTATCCTTTTAACCCAGAGTTAGCTGCCATTTTGACAGAATTCGTATAAAACTTCTGTCGAAACTTCAGAGGCCCGATTGTCTAAGTAAATCGTAATCATTTGACAGCTTAAAACGTATTACTCGAACTGTTTTAGGAGTTGATACATGCTTTTTGACGTGCAGGCATCTATGAGACTCACATAAACATGTCGAATTATACGTTTAGCAAACGATTACGATTTCCTTACACAATCGGGGAGCAGTTTTTTTTTTTTTTTTTAAATAATAATAAATTGTTTACTGCACCAAAAATACATAAGTTAGTTACAATTACAAAAACATTTCTGCGTTTTACAGGGCAAAACTTAATAATATTCTAAATTGTAGTTACAATTTATTTATTCCTAGGTTAAACATAACCCGGCGTATCTGCAAGCGGGCGTTAGTTCAAATGCATTGTGCTATCGAGTGTCTATTATATATTTTAACCGCCTGTTTCAGTGTTGAGAGAAAGTAATAACACCACAAGTAGTCTATTAACAGTCAATAAATACAGCGAGCGGGGATCGTTATAATAAATTACCGCAAAAATAGATCTTTTCGCTTCGCATAACCGCATAATACGTGATTCCGTGCAACGCATGATGTTTTAACGAACTTCGTACTAATTGTGTCGGTTCACATAAAGTAGGTAATTAAAGGCGTAACTTTGCAGAAAACTCAATATCGACTTCCGCTCAACAGATTCGCCGCGTTCCAAATTATAATGCAATGTGGCCTTTAAAAGCTTTAAAAAGCGTCATAAGTTTCAGTTTCCTGTCACATTTTGTTTAAAAATAAAAATTAGCTGATTCCCGCGACTTTGTCCGCTTGTTTTATTTTTTTATTTCTCCGCGAACTCCTTAATTTTCCGGAATATAAAGTAGCCAATGTCTCTCTCCCGATCCTCAACTATACCAATGCCAAAAAATTACATCGATCCGTTACTCTGTCGCGGCGTTACTGTGATCGAAGGACAAACAAAGCAACACACATTCGAATTTATTACCTATATTAAAGTATAAAGTGTGATGAGCATTTTGAAATTTTAAACAATCAATATATTTACATCAATAGCAATTTTTTAATGCCAAATGCGGTTAAATGTGTCTGCGTTCAAAAAAACGTTCTTAGTCTAACTATTTTATCTTGGCGGTAATATTTACTCCCTTATGGCTCGTTCCCACTCAAAGCTAATGTCGACTATTGGTCTTTGATTGGTGGGTGTATGTAGAAAGGCACTAACTGACCAAGAGCGTTAATAATAGTTAAATCCTTCCGGACCGAATTTCGGCCACGGCGGCCAATCTCCACAGAGATCAGCGATCTGCGTGATATTATAGTGCACAAGTGTGTGCGCAACACCGATACTGGCCGACATTGGCCGATGTCCTAGATGAGCGACAGAAGAGACGCGACACGATACGACGCCATAGAAAATGATGACAGATGTAGGCGAACGTATAGGCCACGTGAAAGGGCAGCTACTGTTTGATACTGTCGCATCGCATTGCGTCGCGTTGCCGCTCACCTAGGACAACGGCTGAATACAACCATCAAACCCATGAATTTTTTTGGTAATTTACCTAATGTAACTTTGACATTGTTTTTGTCCACACAGCTTCGGAGGTACCACCATGCTATACCGGAGAATCTTGGCGCGGGGTGACTCTAGAAGAGTTCGCGTCCTGTCCATGGAACTTGGCGAACAACAGGCAGACTCGCATGCTTGCGGACTTGGCGCTGGTCGGCTGCTACAACGGCACTCTGCGGCATAGGACTTCCGACACGGACCGAGTACTGCTTGCGTCTGCCAAGCGGAACTTGGCTGCCATGGCGTACTTCGGACTTACGGAATTTCAAAAGGTAAGCTTTTTGCCACAAGAGCAAATACAACCGTTCGATTGTTGATTGACGAAGAGGTAACTTTTAAGAAATCAAATAACCACCTGACAGCTGCCTTTACTATTGCCTTAGTAAGTATAGGTACATTATAAGTCATTATCATCATTTTCATCATTGTTACAACCCATTGCCGGCTCACTACTGAGCACGAGTGTCCTCTCGGAATGAGAAGGGTTTGGTCATATACCACCACCGCTGGCCAAGAGTGCATTAGTAGATTTCCTCACAATGTTTTCCTTTACTTTTGAAGCAAGTGATATTTAATTTCTTAAAACGCACATAAGTAATTCCGAAAAGTTAGAGGTTAGAGGCCGGGGATCGAACCCGCGGACCCGTATTATCATTAGTTGAGTATGATTATATAATCTAATAATATTAAGAAATCTAATAGTAATTTTATCTTATAAAAAATAGAATTATGGCCACAATGAATGTTCCTCTAAAAAGGGGTTAAACGTTATAATTAGTAGGTATGTCTCAAAGACGAAGGCTTTATTTAGTCAAAATAATTAATCGCTGCTCAAAGCTTTGAATTTTCCATCCCACCGGGAAAGCCGTGCCGCTATGCGATTAAGCGGTAGGTACTATGCCGCGGTAAAAGTAAAAAATCGATTAAAGGTATAATTGGTAAATCTATACTTCTATATTATATACTATCTATCTATGCATACTCATATTATAAAGAGGCAAAGTGTGTGGGTTTGTGAGGTTGTAGGGGGTAATTTCTGAATTTACGGAACCATTTTTAAAAATTCTGGTACCGATAGAAAGCCACATTATTTGTGAGTGTCATAGGCTATATATTAACCCGAAAAATTAGGGAGTTCCCGTGGGAATTTAAAAAAGTTAATTCACGCGGACGAAGTCGCGGGCATCTACTAGTAATATTATAAAGAGGTAAAGTTTGTGACGATGTAGGGGGTAATCTTTGGATCTACTGAACCGATTTTGAAAATTCTGGTACCGATAGAAAGCCACATTATTTGTGAGTGTCATAGGCTATATATTAACCCGAAAAATAGGGAGTTCCCGTGGGAAATTAAAAAGTTATTCCACGCGGAACAAGTCGCGGGCATCTGCCAGGCTAAATAAGATACAATTGCCATGCTTCATCCAGGTTACTGCTTAGGTACTAACTTGACTGCATGTGACCTAAACGACCAGAGGAGATCACGGTCAGGGCTAACTTATTCTTGAATAAATAAATTCTACGAAGAAATAACTGGTATGTACTGCGATTAAAACGTACGTAGGATTATTTGGATTTTTTCACTGTCGATATTTCGACCCAGTTGCAGGGATAGTGGTCACGAATCACGACCTAACAGCCCTTTTTTTTTTTTTGTTAAACCTCCTAAGCCCTAAAACTAAACTCTAAAACTAAGTAAATAAATATCGCTTTATTCATTTAATTTCCAGTCAAATCTTATAATAAAGTGACCGGATTTTCTTACAACTTACAACTTCCCACTTTGACTTCTTAATAAACTTATTTCATGCTTAAGAGGAATTCTCCCGGCGATTTCTCCATACAAAAACATTTGTCTGTTTCCTCCGTGGATAATTACAATATTGAAAATATTCTTGCACCATAAAATTTACATGTATCCGTGCCATGCCCCTATGTTTTCCTTTTTTCGATAAATTAATAATTTTAAGAACATAGAACCTTCACAACCTGCAAAAAATGGCCCAGTTTTCGTTCCATCATCAGACATCCCGCAAATAAATTTGACGGATATAATAAAAAAAAGAAAAACATACCGACATAGCCTGAGTCCTTGTTAAATTATTCGTAAAAACAGAATTAAAATCGGTTCAGTTTTGAAGGTGGAAACAGAAAAATACGAGAGTGAGAATTCTACTGTTTTTCATAGGTATAATCGGTCCAAGCTGCAGTTGTCCCTATCGGGTTTTATCGGCCTCTATTCGGGGAGGTTAAATACGTGTACACACACACATATGTACATAGTTAGTGAGTTCAAGCGTAGTCGATATAATTATAGTATCGATAATCTAGTGTTGTTTATCGACATCGATATTTAACTTTTTACTTATTCTGTGAGTGTATAGTCCATACCCAATAATTGCCAGTCGGCAGTGGGCAGCACATGTCAGGTTTTTTTTTATCCACTACAAGTTAGCTCTTGACTGCGATCTCACCTGATGGTAGGTGATGATGCAGTCTAAGATGATAGCGGGCTAACCTGTTAGGGGCATGGCAGTTATATTAACACTGCGATATCTCCGCACTGCCGGCCGCCCCCCCTATTTCTATTGCGCGTTAATTTATTTCTTGACTGCCTCGTTGGTCTAGTGGTTAGCATATTCGACTGCGGCCGACGAGGGTTCGATTCCCGGGTCGGGCCATAACAAGTATTGGGTTTTTCTGACAAGAAATTCTCAGTACTAGCCCGGAGTAAGGAAGATGGCGGTGTTTTACCCCCATGCCTCCAAGAGCATGTAAAGCCATCGGTCCTGCGCCTGATCTCTCTCCGGTCCTGTCGGATTTTCCGTCCCATGGGGCTATGAGAGTAAAGGAACAGAGAGTGCTCCAGTGTATGCGCCCACACTTGTGCACTATAATATCTCCTGCGCAGATGGCTCTTTGGAGATAGGCTGCCGTGGCCGAAATTCGGTTGAGAGGACATTATAGCAATCCTGAACGCTGTGGTCATATTGTGGGAGGTTCCGGGTACGATTCCCAACATGGTCCAAATGGGAATTTATCATTTTTAAATTTTCTGTGGTCTGATCTGGTAGGAGGGTTCAGCCGTGGCTAGTAACCACCCTACCGACAAAGACGTACCTCCAAGCGTTACGGTAGATGCGTGTAGATACGTCATGCCGTGTAGATACGTCATGCCGTGTAGATACGTCATGCCGTGTAGATACGTCATGCCGTGTAGATACGTCATGCCGTGTAGAAACCGTTAGGGATATGGGTTTAACTGGATGGGGATGGGGTACTAACTCTAACAAGTTAGCCTGCTACCATCTTAGACTGTATCATCGTTCTCTATAATGGCTCTGATAGTTCCTTAGTTAAGATGATTGTGAAATGGTGATAGTGAAAAAAATATCCCGGCTGAGTTTGTTGTGGGCTCTTCTCAGACCAGGGCGCGTTTGGACTTTGGAACCCTCGTTACTTTAGTTTAAGATATCGTACTGATTATCGCCATTATATTATGTTATATGTTATTAATAACCGGACGTCAATAAGTGTAGTTTATATTGAATAAACGTTTTTTGACTTTGACTTTGTCTAACATCAGGTAAGATCGCAGTCAAGAGCTAACTTGTAGTAGAATAAAAAAAAACATATAAAAATAGTTCCCAACTGAGTAAATGACCTCCCTGGCGCAGTGGTGTGAGGTGTGCTGTAATGTAAGCGCAAGGTCACGGGTTCAATTCCCGGCAGGGTCAATTTGGAAGTTTATATATCTGAATTTTCTCAGTTTTGGTCTTGTGGCAGGCTTCAGCCGTGACTAGTTACCACCCTAACGGCAAAGACGTACTGCCGAACGATTAGGCGTTCCGGTAGCAACTAACCGATGAAGGCTACTTAGGGCTTTAATGTAACTAACTGCTTTATGCCTGACAGGTTAGTCCGATACCATCTTAGACTGCATCATCACTTACCGTCAGCTAAGATCGCACTCTAAAGCTAGGTAACTGTTAGTGCATTAAAAACATTAAAAAAGGAATCAAAAACAGAGAAATAAGTCCAGGGTCAGAGTTATTAGAAAGCAAAAAATATACGAAACACAAAACACATCTAGGTATATCATTTTGCTGACTGCGAGTAGCTCAAACACATATTTTAATTTTATTTAGGAACTCGTTCGAGCGAGCGGCGTGCGTACGCATACATGCGCATTGAATAAGCGTTCGGTCTTCTCCGGGAGCAGCGCGACGGCAATATACCTACCTGAATACCTACTCTCAACTTTGCCCGTTCATTCGCATTGCTCTTAACTCGGTCCGCCAAACTTTTATTGTGACTCGCGCGAAATAAGTTTAGCGGTGAAATCTCAAGAAATGCTATTATGGAAGAATATAATAGAAGTTACTACCAGTTAATACCAAGCTGACATCACGCCAGCCGTCTAGCTGAAGCCCTAGTGCCTGTCTGTGGCGACAGAGAGTGGACTTTATTTGTTGCTATCAGCTTTATGTGCTTTTCTTCAATGCGCTTTTCGCTCTTATTCATTTTAAGTCTCTAAGCTAATTTCTGTGCTATTTGTGTTCCGTAAAAGTGGAAATACGTCTAGGCTCAAAAGTATTGTGTTTTAAAAAATTGATTCGTGGTTAAAATTTGCAGACTTTATTTGCTCTAAATCTAGTAAAAAACAAGAAGATTCGTGGTTGTAGACATAATTTGCTAGTAGTGCTGCCCCTTACTCCAGGGATTATTATGAAAGGTATAAAATAGAGCATATTATTTTAATTTAGTTTAGAGATAGTGTTAAACAGAATATTGACCTAACTCATTAACTGGATAGTTGATCTACTTCGAAAATCGAAGTCTTTACTTACGAGATTTTACAGAAAAATAATAATTTAACATCAGCGGCTGATTATGTAATTGTTATAATTATAAATCTAATTAATTTACGATATATGTAAGATGGTGATGATAAAAAAACCCGGCTAAGTGTTGTGGGCTCTTCTCAGACCAGGGCGCGTTTGGAACTCTTGTAGCTTTAGTTTTAAGATACTATCACGTCTTATACTTTGTAAACGTGACGGTTAGAAGGTGTAATTTGTAGATGCCTATTTTGAATAAATATACTTTGAATTTGAGTGTTCGATCATAAATAGAGAGATCCAGTCGCCAACGTTCGTCGACCCCGCGGCAGATAAGTGCGCCCATTATTCGCACTTAACTCATTGTGCTTATCGCCATTTGTCGCGATTTGCCACCGCCGGCACGCGCTACGCTGTTGCACGGGATATTTATTAAGTACGCCCATTCGTACGGCTATTCACATCGGGATAGTGCGGGTAGTTCCCGGTTTTGACGACTTCACTAAGCGCAATGGTGAAATGGAACGTTTCGGTTTCAATTCCTGGAAAAGAGATTATGGAATACCATCCATACCACCATACCACTACAGCCCATTAACGTCCCACTGCTGGGCACAGGCCTCTTCTCTCATAGGAGAGAGGGAATTAGAGCTTAGACCCACCACGCTAGTCCAATGCGGGTTGACAGACTTTTTAACTATTATGATGTAATAACCGGGACCGATGGCTTAACGTAACGAGGCACGGGGGTGACTCACCGCCAACTTCCTAACTCCGGGCTAGAACTGAGAATGTCTAGTCAGAAAAATCCAATACTTAAGTATCGCCCGACCCAGGACTCGAATCCGGGACCTCATCGGACGCAGTCAGACATGCTAACCACTAGACCAACGAGGCAGTTAGGCAGAGGATTATGGAATACTAGATGATTCCCGCGACTTCGTCCGCGTGGGTTAAGATTTTTGATTCCCGCGGAACTCTTTAATTTTCCGGGATAAAAAGTAGCCTATGTCCTTCCCCGGGAAACCATCTACCCCTGAACCAAATTTTATCAAAATCGGGTGAAGAGACAGTTTTTTTTTATTCCCGCGGGAACTCTTTATTTTTCCGGGATAAAAAGTAGCCTATGTCCTTCCCCGGGATACCATCTACCCCTGTACCAAATTTCATCAAAATCGGTTCAACAGGTGGGCTGTGAAAGCGTAGCAGACAGACAGACAGACAGACAGACAGACAGACAGACAGACACACTTTCGCATTTATAATATTAGTATGGATTGTCCATTATCCATACTAAAAGGTGTTTTAAAAGCGAAAGTGTGACTGCCTGCTACGTTTTCACGGCTCATCTGTTTTATAATTTCAGTAGGACAACGTAAAGAATTCCATTTAATATCCGCACGTCAACCCCGAGCGAGACGGATGCGGTTAATATTTGCACTTAGCTCTCTATATTATTTTCACTTGTCGCAATTTGCCATCACCGGCGCGAGCTGTATTATATCACGGGTTATTTATTAAGCTCGAGCTTTCAGTGGGTAGAGGAATGTAAATTGCAGGTTATATTTCAGTAAACATGTTTTTGTACATCTAACATTTCATTTCTACCAAGTGAGTAGCATTAATTCTTGCAGAAGTCAGTGCTGGTATGACCCTTTCATTCTTGAACGTCACTTGCACGTCACTTTCCCTGTCTATAAGCACTGAACAAGTAAATCTCTGCAAGCTTAGCTACTAAAACTTGTACACAATGATATTGGCATTTTGCACTATGCAAACACTCTTGCAGAAATTAGAAGTAAAAAATTCCTATTTAAAATAATATTTTTGTTCGGGTTTCATACTAATATAGTATGAATGCGAAAGTGTGTTTGTTTGTCTATAAATAACGCCGCAACAGAGCAACGGATCGACTTGATTTTTTGCATGGGTATAGTTTAGGATCTGGACGGTGATAAAGGCTACTCTTTCTCCTGGAAAATTACCACGAGAATTTTAAAGTTTAAAACACGTGGACGAAGTGGCGGGCTAGCTACTGATAATATTAACATTCGGATAATAGGTACGTTATTCTACCTGCTCACACGTTATAATAAGATGTTCTGTTCCATACCTAAGCCATCTCTGTAACGAGCCACGAGAGCGACCATTATTAGCGCTTGGCTCATTGTTCGAGTATCTCCATTTGTCGCAATTTGCCAGCTAGCCCGAGGCATTTTGTATTACGAATTATTTATTACGTGTTTGACCCTTCGATACGATATATCGAATGTTCGATACGATATACGATATCTTGTAATCAAAGCGACTGCTGCAGTGGCAATGGATTTTATAGTGTGAAGAACCGATAGACAATTAGTTTCCAAGGCAAAAATTAAAAAATAGTTACAGCGTTGACAACTAGGGGGACATGAAACGAGTTGCTGTTATTCCATAACATATTATGGGTATGAAAGAACAAATGAAACTCATAGGATTATTTAAGGAACCGGTACTTCTTCGTGTTAAGAAAGTCGCAATTAAAACCTTGCCTATATAGAGTTACGTTGTCAAAACCCGTCCTCCTCGAAACCAACTACTGTCGTGGTTGCAAAGATTAGATATCAAAGTTATGTTTGTAAAGCTAAATTTATTTTTATCCACTACAAGTTAGCCCTTGACTGCGATCTCACCTGATGGTAAGTGATGATCCAGTCTAAGATGGTAGCGGGCTACCCTGTTAGGGGCATGACAGTTGTATTAAACCTATACCCCTAATCGGTTTCTACACAGCATCGTACCAGAACGCTAAATCGCTTGGCGGCACGTCTTTGCCTGTATGGTGGTAACTAGCCACGGCAGAAGCATCCTTTGCGGCTGCTATGTGGCAGCACCGCTTTCCTAGTAAACCCAGCTAAGAGACGAGAGCTGAGACGCGTTACGTAAGAAGGTCTCTTCTTTATACCAATGATACACAAGATGTGGTGCTGGCTGTTTGATTTACTGTCATCAAAGCTTCATATTTTCAATTGCAGTTAAGCGGTGCTTCTTTAATTCATTTATATTAGATCAGTGCTCTTTGATACTCGTAGGTATATCCTTTGATCGTAATTGCATACCGAGCTCCTACACCGCATGCAATAGAGAGTCCCATTCAGGCGACCGTGCATCGACCCCGGCGGAGATTAGTGCTGTCATTATTTGCACTTAGCTCATTGTTCGCCTATCCCCATTTGTCGGCGATTTGCCGCCGCCAGGAGCCATCCATACTATATTGCGGGATATTTATTGCCTTGAACATGAATACACACTTCAATGGGTAATGACCGAGACCGCCGACTTCAGCAGTCTAGCGAAACTTAGGACACTTCACAGAACCTTTTCCTATTGGACGTCACATGTATGTTTTACTAACTGACGCCCGCGACTTCGTCCGCGTGCATTGAGATTTTTACGGTTCCCGCGGGATCTCTTTATTTTTCGGGATAAAAAGTAGCCTAATGTGTTATTCCAGACTATAAAATCTATCTCCGTGCCAAATTTCATCCAGATCCGTTCAACCGTTCTGGCTTGATTGAGTAACAAACATCCATCCATCCATTCATACATCAATCCATCCATCCAAACTTTCGCATTTACAATATTAGTATAGCTTCACAGAAAGATCTTCTCTCATTATGTATTGAGTTAAACTAAGTAGATAGATATCATAAACCTATGAGACAGAAGCTTGGATAGAAGCAGCCAACAGTCTTAGTCAAAGGTAAATTGCTGCAATCGTCACAAGCTATCAAGGTTGTTTATGAATTTTTTTTTTGTAACGTTGCTGCGTAGAAGCTCCTGAAAGCTCGTATTTGTTTGTTTAAAATTATTTATTGCACATATGTAGATTACAATGCACAAAGGCGAACTTAATACCTAGAGGTATTCTCTTCCAGTTAACCTTTGGTAGTGGAGACAGGGTTGAAATCACAGTGCGTACAATATAAAGAGAAAAGTTGGGGTAAGAAGAAACATTAGGTAGTAGGAAATAAAGTGACGTATTGAATATTGATTGTAAGTATTAATTAAATAGGTAAGTACTTACATAATTTCTAAATTTGCACGTCAACATTGACGAAACATGTGTGGACTACTTTAGAACTGTCATCATAATTGTACAATATTTCAAGCAAATAAACGATTGATTGATTGATACACAAAAATGTATAATATACTAAAATATAATATAATACTTAATATTAAGGTAGTAATGTAAAGAAAAATAATATAAAAAAAAATACAATATACACATATATATAATATAATATACATTTGTAAATATAATATATAGGTACACATAATTATAGGCTCGTGGATTTGATTTGAAATTTCTTTACTTCCTATCAAATGCATGAGTCATGGCATAAATACTGTTGCAGCAATCATACTTAAATATTATAAATGCGAAAGTGTGTTTGTTTGTTGGTTTATCAATCACGCCGCAACGGAGCAACGGATCTACGTGATTTTTGGCATGGGTATAGTTGAGGACCTGGAGAGTGACATGGACTCCCGCTTTTATCCCGGAAAATTAAGGAGTTCCCGCGGGAATCAAAAAAACTGTAACTACGCGGACAAAGTCGCGGGCAGCAGCTAGTAATAAAATAAAAAGATTTTATTTACTGAAACATACACTATCACATTAATTATTTTTCAGTTTCGCAGTAGTTGCCTATTAAAAAAAATAATTATACAATATACTAATAGTTTGAACAAGGATAATGAAACTGGGTAAAGCGATAAAAACGATAAGCATTATTTTGTTCTGTTGTGTTAAACCCAAAGCGTCATATTTCCGCGGTTAGCTTTAGATATTCGATAAGTATATGCTATATAGTAGGTATATTAAGCATTATGTTATATTGTATTTCTAGAGTCTAGGCTGAAAGCGGAAGGGCTGAGATCTATAGAGCGTACTTTGACTTGGCTATGTGAGTAACATAAATCTGTCTCGTTTCAACCATGTCTAATGTCTAAGCAAAGTCAAGTCCTCAAACATATTTGGGTTGCGGTCAAATAGTTAAATTCGTGTTTTTTTGCAGATATCGCAGTACGTGTTCGAGGAGACGTTCAACCTGCGGTTCGCGGTGCCGTTCACACAACACAACGCGACAGTGTCCGGCGCCACCCTGGCTGCGCTGTCGCCCACACAGGTCGCGCATATTAGGCGGCTCAACTCACTCGACCTTGAGCTGTACGAGTTCGCTAAGAACCTCATGTTCAAAAGGTCAGTGGTATCAAACGTTCGCGGCACTTACATCATCAGACGGTTGAGCTCCCAATAGCTCATAATAGTTCGCTAAGAACCCCATGTTAAAAGGTTAGGATCAAACGTGGTCACTATCCACGGAAGCGTCACGAGTGCTACGTTCGCCCGAAAACACGCTAAGGACTAAAAATCTGAGTAACTTTTATATGTGCGACGATATACGTTAATAGATGACCCTACATATAGGATACAAAGAAATCCTAGCCAAGTGTCAGGGCCTGAAACGTGCTGTCGAATTTTCCACCCCAGAGCGTCAAAGATTCAACTTACACGATTAAATTGCTGGCCGCGAGCGGTCCCCTGGCATAACACTGTACCGAATGAAAATATCTTTCTTTTGTTACGGTCAAGCCCTATCACCTACTCCGGTGCGCATGTATCCGCACACACTAGCGCAACAGAACAGAACGTCGTTCGCCTCCAACGCGAACTTTTTGCACAGGCGTTTTATCCAGTCCGGTCCGTAGTGTGTTTTCGCTCTCAGGATTTTGTCATTTTTTCACTCTTGAAATCAGGCCGTTCCCTAAAGCCTAACGAGACACTATCGTAGACACTGTTATTAGGATATGTTGTGCATAAATCTGAATTAAAACTGACAGATCTAGCTGACCTTTCTGAAGGAACTCAGCCAAAGATAGTTCGAAGGAACTACATTTTAACATAAAGTGATTCAGATTTATGCGTACAACTGAATGAATACCAATAGCGTTAAACATTCATCCAATCATTCATGTACGGAATTAAATCAAGCGTAATGCAATGAATCATAGCTGTTGCTATTCCCATACATACATAATTTTACGTATTATTATATTATTATATAGTCCTATATAAATTAGTCATATTATCACCAAAGCAATAAACTATTACTAAACTATTGGCATGGCATGGCAAGCTTTTGGCTAAATATACGCCTACTGTCTTAATATCAATTATTCATAGTTGTATCTCTGGGTGTAGACTCGCTGTCCAGCTGCCTGCAGGGGCTGGAAGGCCTACCCACCCCTGGCCTTCAGCAAAGAAACAAAAAAGATAGAAGATTCGTTAGACGATAGTAAATTATGAACGTAAAGGAGCCATTCGATTTATTTTCTGTGATACTTACAGTTTAATTTTAAAGTAAAGATTCTGGTTTAATTAAAATAATTGAACTCCAAAAGTTGTTTTTTTTTTTTTCATTAAATACGTTGGTTAAAAGTATAAACATGCCCAAATTAAATTGAAAATTCACCGACGTGAAGCATAGAATTTATTAAAAAAAATAGTTAATCAACAAGGCAATAATAACTTTAAGGTTACGTTAGCACTGCGGAAAACATTCGCGTGAATTTTACTCTCAAAACCAACGCAACGCAAACCTGAATCCATAGATCTGAATCTCTACGCTTATGTCAGTTGCGTATACAAATACAACTATTTTGCTCAGCACCACTGACCAAGTGACCAGAGGTGCAGTGATGTAAGGATTGCCGATCAAATCGTCAAAGTTCGGCTTCAAAGTAAAATAAACCATAGCAGTATTGAATTAGAGCTCAATTTCGTGTATCCATTCTCATACGTCTAGGTATACCCTAAACGTATCAGAATAAGTATCTACGTATAACGTAATATCAGTTAAGAACAGTGCGCTGATACAACTTTTCCGCTCTCTTCCAGAGAGCTCTTCTTTTTACCTAAAACCAGCGTAGACTACTAAGGTAAAACGACTAATACTGGTGCGTAGGGAGTATTTAAAGTCTTAGGTCTTTGCTAACCCAAACAGATTCGAAGCGCTGAAGAAACGTGACAGTGACTTCGAGTTCCGGTGGCGACACCTCGGGGAGGTAGCACCAAGGAGCGGCGTCACGGAGTTCGATTGGGACAGCAACTTGGAAGACGCTACAACCGAAAAGTCGAGAGGCAAGTAACCACACCTGGAAAAAGGCCTCTACCACTAAACGCCTATGCACACGAAGACATTTTCGCGAGTCGAATCGCGCTTTACTAACTTCGCTCTTGGTCCTTTTCACATGACTTTATTGCACCCTTTTAAAGTACATGTATGTCACCAGTGCAAGAAACTAACAAAATAATACAAAACTTAATTTTTGGGAATTTGTGAAAATATAAGGCCTTTTATAGTAAGGTACAGCATCCAAATATTTTAGTAACACATAGTTAGTATTCTGTGGTTTGGGTATCTTAAGTATGAACAAACTTAAAGACAGTTTGCGAAACCTAACAGTCGCTTGGCGGAACTTCTTTGGATAAACTAAAAGTTTCCTCGACTTCACGAATATCAATGGCTTTAAGTGTAGATGATTTTATCAAACCTAACTTTCACGATAGGGGTTGCTCAGTCACATCTAACTTTTAGTTGGATTACGGCTTAATTGCCAAGTTACAAGTTCCGACTAAGAGTAAATCATCAAATTTTTTGTGCAGAATTCAAATGGTCAAGTAACTAACTCACAGTTTATACATTTAAAGGTGATTTGATTTTGTTAGGTGTTTCGATATAGGGCGTTTTAAATTTAAATTTGTAAAATTGTACTGAATTTCCTTTACTTTTATACGGCCTAAAACTTGTATATCCATGAATAACCGTGACGGTTCGTGCAACATGTGCCCGAATAGTTTCGCATACGTCCTAGGTTCCTAGGCATTAGCTCATTGGTGTGAAGGATCACGCCACCATCAATATATATGTAGGTACTAGATGGGCCCTTTCATAGAAAATAGGTGGGCGTCCGATTTGTAGGGCATGCTCGTCAACTGTATAAGCCTTTCCTTGTCCCCACCATACCGCTTTTCAGACTAGATGGTGTGAGTAAAATAAGTCCACATTCTTTGTTTGACAGGGCCCATCCATGTAAATTGAGTTCGTTGCACGACACCGCATTATTATTGATTTATTCTTATAAGACTCTTCTAACTAACACCCCTAGCTTCAACAAGTCCCGTAAAATCGATCAATAAATGCGTTTGCGATAATTCTACTAATATGATTCTTAGGATGGCTATTTTCGGGTACATGTAATTTGGGATGGGAAAATTTCGTTGGCGATACTCTTAAGGAAAGGCGCTACGGCCAGCAATCACCGTAATATGCAAGACTATAGTTAAGAGCAAGTATATAAGCTTTGTTTACCACAAGCTCTCTCAAAGCGGTCCGTAATCTGCGCACTATCCTTAAGCGTATTGTCTGCTAAGTTGACGTTCTATAGTAACAAAGTGTTACTTTGTGTGCAGGCAAATCCGTTAAGTCGAAGAAAGTTTGAGTATGTCGCCGACGTGCACCACACTGCAGTGGAAGGAACATAACATAATTTGGTGCGTTATCTTTAAGCATAATGTGTAAGCCATAATGGATCTTGGTTGTTTGTACCTCAATTCGACATATTTCGTAATCACCTTCATTTCTTTTAAACATAAAGATCAGTGGGAATCTTATGTATCTTTATCTTTACTAAGCTTTTGGGCATCTTAATATTGAGATGAATTGATATAACTGAAAGAACTGTTTATATTGCATAGTACACTAGTCAATCGTTGACAATACTAATCAATATATTTGGTAATAAAAGTTGTTTTATGTGATAATGAAATTTCCAGGCACCTATTAAAGTAGCGTATGTTAACTTGATTTATAATAAATACTGTGGCAGCTGAACAAACTATCTCTACTGTTTCCTTATCGGACGCGATCAATACATTGGAAGGAAGTGTAAATAAACTATAGGGGGCTGTCAATAAAACGTGTACAATATAATTGGGTGAGAGAGACCGTAATGTGACAGCATCAGATAGAGTGACAAGGGGAATTGATATGTCAGAAAGGGAAAAGGGAAGCAAAAACAATGTAACCATACACGTTACAGTAACATTTCTGAATGAAGTGAGGGAAACAACGCTCAACTGCTCAACAAAAATAACGAGAAGTAAATAGTATCGGCTTCTGACAAACAAACAAATAATGAACACTGCCGAGTTACAGCCATCAGAAAAGGTATTGGTGGCTTATTATGTTGTACACAATCTCTAACCTAATATGAATGCTCTAAATATTTAGGTGTCATTTTAGTTTAGGTGCCTAATTCAGACTATATTGTAACCCTCAATTTCTAAGGGCAGTAAGTACCCACAAAAGACTTGTTTTATTTCTAAACTTTTAAAAGAAGCTGCTACTATACTGGTAGTAGTGAGAAGCTATGCTGTTATAAACTTTATTGTTGAAAGAATTGTTGGTATTTATTGCAAATGTTACAGCGCTTTTACATACACTGCAGAATGAAATAGGAAAAGAATCCTTTCCTTAAAGAAACTACAAAATAAATACATATACCCTTTCCCTCCGACACGCAAGAAGCACTGAAGCAATTTCATAGCTCCAGCCCGATATAAGCTTTTTAATAATGTCTCGAGTCGCGCGAGTAAAAGGACGAGTGTCAATATTTAATATAGAAGGGCGGGAGCAAACTGACGGACCTTTGACTTCAGGTTTTCCAGACTAATTTAAAACATTTTCTGTCCTTCACAAGCAAAGGAAGGCCTTTTTGCACGCTTCCACTTAGGGCTTTATTTCATTCGCTGTTTTTCATACGTCACCAATTACATATTAGACTTTGTTGAGTCGGTCAGTGGCAAAGCGTCATTGGTCGCTCTATACATTTCAATGCCCCGATATCGATGAGTCTATACCGGTAACGATATACCTATTATATCGATGTCGTATCGGCGAGTGAAAAACGTCGTCTGTGTAAATAGGTACTAAAATTATACATCCGTGGGTAAAATAGAAACTAGGGGAAGTGCAATGATATCTTGGATTATAATTAGTAGATAAATGGTGCTGCTAATATGTTCGGATACGATTTTATACTAGTTCAATTGACAATTCCACATTCTTCATGTTAGACCTTCTTTCTTCCCTACGTCCGTTTTGCTATCTTCTTCTTCTTCTCCTTTTCCCACGCTATGTGGGGTCGGCACAACATGTTTTCTCCTTCCATTCTCTTCTGTTATCCGTCAACCTCTCATTCACCCCTTTTATACTCATATCCTCTTTCACACAATCCATCCATCTTTTCTTTGGTCTCCCTCTACTCTTTTTTCCTTCCACATGCATATCTATCATTCTTCTCGTAATATGCCTTTCTTCCCTCCGCATTACATGCCCATACCATGCTAACCTATTACTCCTCATCTTTTCTGTCACTGGCGCTACTTTCAGACTTCCCCTTATATATTCATTCCTAATCTTATCCATTCTAGTCACACCACACATCCATCTCAACATTCGCATTTCGGTTGCATGTACTTTTCTTTCATCCGTCCCTTTCACCGCCCAACATTCTGAACCATATAATGTTATATTTAACCATATAATGTTATATAATGCTATATTTTTTTTAATTTACTGTAATATAAAATATGAGAAAAACATTGCCAGCTTTCCAGACTTTCAAGGTCATTTTGAACTATTTATGAGTAAATAAGCTAGCCTGCTTGTTTTGTCTATCAGTTTGAGCCCTGTACTATAGAGCTAGGATAAATCTTACTGTCTGAACTCACCCTATTGTATTGTAACAGCTTTCATAGACAGCCCCCAATGCCTTAGGTATTTTAGAATGCCGTTCGCAAAATATCAGACTAGGTATTCACACGATATTGTGACAACACTTGGCATTTCGATCGAAGCATCCGCAAGTTATTTTCGAACAAAAGGTCACAAAAACACTACACTGAAACAAGGTGATCTTTCTGTTATACAAATCTTTAAATAAACTCAATTGACAGGTTAAGCTTAGGGTAAGCCCACATTTTGTGGATATTAAATGTTAACAGCATTAAGAAATCGGATAAAAGATGATGGTATTGGTCACTCTTAGATCACCTTCACCTTATCCTTTTCTCAGGATACTTTGTAAAAGGATGGGTACTATTTCTAGACCTGTCAGTAGGGTACAACGGCATTAGCACCAGGCAGTGTCTTAAATCCTTAACACCAGAAATCTGGGTTTAACTTAAATATGCTGTCACAATGGTATTTTAATTTAATGATTAATAGTGCTTAATATTTTTTTCAAACAAAAAACTGTTTATGTCTGTGCGTTGTGTATATTTGGTAGCTAACATTTATTTCCTAAGAGTGAATATCTTTAGTTTGTGAATATCTATCTACAAGATATGCTTTAAATCCATCCCCTTAGTAAATAAATACTTATATTATCTACATAGCTATAGTTAAGTTTGTTGTTGAATGGGATGAACGTTGACACAATATGTTTTGATAGTCACAGGGTAGGTTATGAAAACTAGAATGAGCCCAACGAAATGTGAATCTAGAGTAGCCATACGATGTAAACTATATAACTACGTTGGAATACTGAGCATTAACTTAGGTAACGACACTACCGTAAGAGCCGCAAGAGACGCACTTTTCAGATGACGTTAAAGCGTCTGCCGATGACGTCAGCGTCATCTGCATTTCTTCGTCGTGATCGATGCATTGCATTTAAGTAATTCTTTCCATTGAGTCATGTGAGGGAATTCGCGGCTAGTAACTATTTAAAGTGTAATAATAGGTATGTAAAATTCCACTTGGTAAGTTAGTTTCACTTGTGCTGTTCTTAAACTGTCAAAACAATGACAGTTGATAATATTATATTATATTTAACACGTAACATGTGTTACTTGACAGTTGATAATATTATATTATATTTAACACGTAACATGTGTTACTTGACAGTTGATAATATTATATTTAACACGAAATTTCGTCTATGCAGTTTTAAGACCGACGCGAGCATACAAAGTTCCTCCAAGTCACATAATATTCCGGAATTCAGAATAAAAGGTTCTAAACAAGCTTCCACAATTTTCTAAAGGAATTTCCAGGCTAGAGCGCTCAAAGAACCTAGCTGCTGTGAAAAGCCTAAATATCTTACGTGAATATCACGTGAATATTTTAAAGGCGAATACATACTTACTTGTTAATCTCCACGCTGCATCTCTAGGGGCACCTCCCAACTATTTAGCCTGGAGTGTAGAGAAAATTGGGCTACGCAATTTCTTGATATACCTACCAAAAACGTTTATATTATAACTAGATGTTGGACTTCGTACGCGTGGATTAAGTTTTTTTGATTACCGGGGGAAAAATTAGCCTATGTCCTTCCCCGGGATGTAATTTACCTCTATATCAAATTTCATCAAAATCGGGAAAGCACAACCACACTTTATATAGACAAACACACTTTCGCATTTATAATATCAGTATGGATTATTTTGCTATGTGTTGTGGTCAAGTTGTGGTGTGTAATATACGTATAATATGTATTTTGCGGTTGTGGAACACTTTATATATATGTTAATTCCTTATTATATTTAATTTCAAATCTAGGTTGAAAAGGTTTCTTCTAAAATAGGTCTAGGCCAGCATGCTTCACTTTAGCTGCATCATCACTTCCTAGCAGGTTTTTTTTTGCAGCCCAGCACTGGTCTGTGTTAATAATTTTTAAAAAATGTATGTGCAATTCACACACGGCAGAAGTGAACTTCAGAAAAGTAGCCTATGAGATAATGAGATAAATATAACTTGTATTCTATCTTATTCTCTCGCAGGCTAAATCATATATATGTTTGTCTCTTTTTTGTTTCATTGAATTTTCAAATCACCAACATTCTAAAGAAGTTTCTGCACTTCAAAAACCTGATACGATGACGAACACGCGTATATAAAAGTATTCATCGCTAACCGTTTTATAATGTCGACATACGACGTTGAAACATCAGCTGATGACAAGTTTAGTACACGAGCCGTAAAATACACGACTGCATGCAATATATTAACGTATTTTACGGCTCCATACGTTTTTCTTGACGTACTCGTAGCTGTTTTCTATATTAGAGCTTTTGTGACTGTTACCAGGTCCTACAGTAGTAATTTTATATAGCGCGGTTGTGTTCTATAACTCACACACAAACACACACACACACACACACACACAGACACACACACACACACACACGCACAGCATTCTCTAATAGGTACGGTTGTTTGTGGAGAGCTAACAAACGTGTTCGGAGCAAGTTCAAAAAAGTGGAAATTAAACTAAGCGCAGAATTAAATTAGTTTAATCGGTTTCGAACAATTCAGTAGACACGGACGGAAAGGCATTCTTTAATGTATACAGAACCCCAAAAATAGTTACTCCAAAGATCTATTTGGGTACATTTGAACTGCCTCAAGTGGTTATCATGTTCGACTGCGGCCGACGAGGTCCCGGGTTCGAGTCCCGGGTCGGGCCATAATTAAGTATTGGGTTTTTCGGACTAGAAATTCTCAGTACTAGCCCGGAGTTAGGAAGTTGGCTTTAAGCCGTCGGTCCCGGTTATTTTCACTGACATGATAATAGTCGTCTAATCCCGTGAACCCGCATTAGAGCAGCGTGGTGGGTCTAAGCTCTAATTCCCTTTCTCCTATGAGAGTGGAGGCCTGTGCCCAGCAGTGGGATCTTAATGGGCTGTAATGTTGGTGGTGCTACATTTGAAAATCAGTGTCATGAACTATTAAAAGTATACTAGAAATTGCCTTGCTCAGACAACCTCCGCGCCCTATTCGTTATCTAACCATTTCTGTGTCTACCTCTCGCAATATTATTCGGGTTACACATAAATTGTAATAATATTTTTGAACTTTTGGAAACTTCGAGCACTGTCGAGACCGAATTGCAGATCTCCAAAATGATAACAACCGGAGCCAGTAAGGACTTCGGGTTATATGCTTGTTATAAATTTCCTTTGAATTCGCAGCGGTTTTCGGTTTGAAGTTGTTGATTAGTGCAAGGCTGGATATTAATCTAAAAGAGACTACAAATCCTGTTGTCCGTTTAGGCAGTGGCGTGCAGATCACAGAGGCGTAAAAGCACGTCTTATGTTTCTCTTTTTGTTATGTAATTTATGTGTCTAAAATATTTATATATATGTATTATGGTTCTATTGGTATATATTTTATTTGTGTAATTGTTGATGTAATATTAGAATGTATAGTTTATGTAGTATATTATATGTATTAATGTTGTTGCACTATCCCGCTTCATTGCATTTGCTTCTATAATTAAAGGTTGTCTGTAGGAGATCACTTTTAGTGATAAGGCCGCTTTTGCGCACTTGTTATTTCTTTTTGCTTGTTAACTTTTTTGTTTCTTTTTAATTTTTTGTGTGGCAATAAAGCATTTATCTATCTATCTCTTACCCAAATGGAAACACGTCAATGTTAATTTTCATCAAAACATCTAGTAAATAGGTATTCTGATTTCTGACTAACTAATGCCTACCCTACCTTCAAACCCTGTGCACCCACTGCGTTTAGGCTTATTCTTCCTACACCATTCTACCACAGAACATCGAGAAACTTTGAGATGATTTTGCGGTCGACATCCAATCAACTCGTACGAAGCGTTTTATTCAACGTTAGTGATAAAACAGCTAAGGAATTAAACGCCTTTCTGGCATCAGTGTTTCCTGCCACGGTACCTTCAAGTTCGCTCAATCCTAGACCTTACATTGCTTCCTTAGGCTTGATCATCTACAAGTGCTATGAAATAATTTTAAAAAATCTACACCTTTAGTAAATGTGTCCCCTCTGTTTTAATGCTCAGTATTCGGAAATTTTAATCCATTCATGATGTAATTAATATTAATATAAAATAACTGTAAATAGTTAGTTTTAAATAGTAGGTAAGTAAGATAAGAAAATGGTTGTAGCGATAATTTATATCGCTCAAAACACTATTGTAGATAACGATTTTATATTTTGTGAGCATAAAACAGATAAAAATACCGTAATACAAGATTTTGTTAATCCTAAAACATAATGAAGTGTGATACTGTCTAATGGAAATTGGTAGTAGATTAATTTATTATTTAACTAAGTATTACATACTGGCATCACTGGAGCCACACCGAGCTCTATGCAAAACAAAAAAAAAAATAGTGCTTTCGAAAAGGATTTTTTTTATAATTCCCTGATTTTGCACTCTCAGCTCATCTTTCTCTAGGAAAACTAGTAGGTTTTCTAGAGAAGTTTAACAAACTTAATATATTCATTAAGTTTGATAAACTTATTGAATTAATGAACATAGTTGGGCCATACGACCCGTCTCGGAGTTCTGGTAGCTTATAGTTTTATAAGCTGTCAAAGAATTACCGGGGATTAGAATACATAGCAATGTCAATTTATCCGCTTTTATGCTTATAAAATATGAGTTTAACTCGCAATAGTTGTAAGTTCTAACTCCTTATATAATTTGTACGTCTTGTTGTGTTGAAATGTTGTTTATATATTAAAATTCTCTCAGTGAATAGAACCAAAGACCAAAATCGTTAAATATAAATTGGATATTATTTACCTTTATCATTTGAACAAATTGTTTTACTTTTAATCTAGTGTTGTTTAACATGCTCTTTTATGTCAGTTCTGTTTATGTAACGATAAGGCTGCCTTTCCACCAGAGAAGTGCTACGTTGCTAAGTTACGGCTGTGTGTCAAAGGCACCAATAGGAGCGCTTGGTCTTCGTAGCTTAGATCGTTAGATGTTAGATCAAGCACAAGAAATTGGTGAGTTTGATACACATCCGTAGCTCAGCAACGTAGCACATCTCTGGTGGAAACGCACCCTAACTTAGATTCGACTTGATGAATCTGGAGTCTTTACTACGTAATTTGAAAAATTTAGTGTTGTGAACATCCGTATGTTGATAACACTAAACTTTTGCAAATTGCTGCTAACTTTACTACCATTTATTTATTAATTTTGCTAATTATTGGCGTATTAGGTAAACATAACTATTTGGCGCCCACATAAAGTTCTATCTCATACTAGTTGAGTTTGGGTCCCTAAGTAAACTTCGTTCAAGTTCGGCTATTCAAGGGGCGGATAAAAAAATCTTCAAAAAGCAGTTGCAGGTTGGCAGTTCCTTTGGTGCTGCAAATGTTAATGGATGGCAGTTAACACTCAACACCAGGTGACCCGCCCGATCGTTTGCTCGCTATGCATAAAAAATAGAGCAATTGGATGGGAGCATATTCCCAATTTAAGTACAAATGTCGTCCAATTTGGTTGCATTTCCTTTCTTTAAGCACCTTTATGGCACCACCTAAATGTTAATATTGTAAGATTTTGATATTATTTGCATGATCTCTAAGTTTATCATAAATTTATTATAATTCGGTAACATTAGAAAGTCTTTTACAGTTTTTATTACTGGTTTTGTGAACATTTTATACCCTCATAGCTATATAGGGGGACCAATTTTGAAATCGGATAATCCTGACGTTAATTAAATTTGTCTTCAAATAAAGTTCTTTTTGCTTAAATGTAGTGTAATCAATGAACAATTTTATTAAACTATTCTAAATTATTATTCTATTTCACTAAAATATTATTCGACTTGTTGAATTGTTTTTGATCAGTCGAATGTCGCCCAGAATGGTTTAGTGGGTTATCCGCCGCGAGCGAAGCGAACTCATTACGTTTAACTCGCAGAGGAAATCTGCATACAAGCACTTTTTCTTATTCCACTACAAACTAGCCCTTGACTCACCTGGTAAGTGATAATGCAGTCTTAAGATGGTAGCAGGCTAACTAAGGTGAAAGTACCCTTATCATATCGACAAGTTCTGAGCGACTAAAGAGAGTTCAAATTTGTATTGTTCAGATTGTACATTAAGGCAACTGTCAAAAAAAACTGGCAAACTATCTTTTTGTTATTGGAAGTGTAAACGTTATTTTATCTACACAGAGTCCGTTAGCCGCTACTTATTATCCTTTGTAGCAGAAACCCCGCTTAATGTAAATCATTTTGGTCAATTTTAACAGAAAATCCGTACATTTGGTCACCCTAGTAGCTAACTTAAACAAGCCAATCCACCTAGAGATTACTTTCGAAAACGGATTACTGCGCGAGTTCAGTTTTATCGTTTAACTTTTGACAAGCAATAAACATTAAGAGCTCTATGAACTGAAACACGTCGACCATTCAAACATCCAACTTTAAGATTGTGGGGAAAGATCCTCCCTTTATCTTAATTCGATATGCTTGTATTACCTAAAAGATATTTTTAACCTTTAAAGTTGAGTTTTCTGTAATATTTCGGACGACTCAGATAATTTATTATCTATTTTGTTTTTAATTATATCTACAGACTAATAATCGAAGCCTTTTTTTATTTATAAATCAGTATTTTTATTAGGGTTCTGTTTAATAATATCCTGAATTCTTGAAAATTTAGATTATGTTTACTTTCGATACTACTATATTATTATATAATAAAATAAATTGTACATAATATTGTATATACTACAATGTGCTTACGTATTTTAAATTTTTTTTATATATTTTTATGAATCGGAGAGTGTATCTAGTTAACTGTTTAGTTTTAAAATAAAACGAGGCGATTGTATAAAATATCAATTAAAAATTTATATATATTATATAATTAGACCTGAAAAACGTAAAATTATTCTAAAATGACAATAGTAAGTCAGTATTATAAATAAGTTTGTTCGTGTATTGTAGGATGTACTGTGTCGCCGGTCTAAAAATTTAACGTAGCATACGTTAAATTTTGCCTGAAATTATCATAAAGACATCATAAAAATAACAGTTAACATTATAAAAGTCACACTAACTAAATAGTAGAATGCTTAAAAACTTTACGAATGACACGGTTTTCACACGTTTAAACTATTCAAATTACATGCAGTTAAATTCTGCAATGTTTTTACTTTTATTTTGTAAGCAATTTAAATATATTATTTAACACGAAACGCTCGAGATTTTGCAAGTATACCTATTTTATTTTTTGAAATAATATTCCACATAAATAATATACCAAATAGAGTTCCGTAGGCAATAATAGTAGAATATAATAAAGTAACTAATTATCATTATATTTTGCAACTATTTATAATTTTATTGATTTCATTAATAATAATAATAATTATATATAAAATAATAGATACAGCTATAATTATGTGCGCATTTGCAGTGTTTTAATATTATTACATATGTATTCCTCGGAGGCAGTAAGCAACTCATAAATTTTATGATTCATTTAGGTACTCAGGGCTGCTTGCACAAGGGTATTTAAACTGATTTAGTAAAATTTTGTAATGCTGTCACTTTTTGGCAAAAGTATATATTGCACTTGCCAAAAAGTGACGGCATTAAAATATTTAAATTAATTAATTTAAGAGCCCTTGTGCAAGTGGGCCTCAGTAGTTTTTGTCGGGTTTTTTCCAAGTTTAAAATTTGGCATTTATTTTCTATCTGTACATTTATAATATATTATATTGTTATTTTACCTAATTAATAATATCCTATATCAACATCTATAAAATAAAAGGTAATCGTTCTAAAACTTTACCTACTCAAAAATATCGTACCGAAATGTTTCTATAGACATGTAAAAACTCAATAAATAAATAATAATTTATAGTTTAAAATATACTGTAAATATTGTATTATCGTAATTCGAAAAGGAGCATAAGCCATAGGAAATTGTAAACCGTTCATATTAATGTTCGTGACTTGTTAAATATTTAGTTTTTACTATATCTAGTTTATATACAGCTGATGCATCGCGCATGCATGCATTCTAGTACCAAAATCTAGTGTTTAGTTTTTTAAGTTTCCGACTGAACCAAAATATTGTAGATACGTGTGGTAACAGACACTGAAATAAAAAGTATATGAAAACATATTGGATTTCATTTCAACCAATCCCTTTCCATGCATAATACATGAACATGACAGATCAATTAAAAGGACCAGTGAGTAAATAAAATATTAGTGCCACTTCCAACCGTCTTCAGGGTTGCCTCATTGTGGTTTTATTCTAGATATTCTATATTTAACATTATGATTTAAAATATTCATTTTTTCAATACCTAATAGAGGGACGAGTCGCCTAGCTGTGAACTACGCATATTATTTGTGTCAACGTCATATCATAAGCAACGTTGACTCAAATCGGTAGGTAACTAACTGTATAGTTCAAATTTGGCCTTTTTCCTCCGTGTCTTGGAAAGCACCTTAAGAGGCTGGCGACCGCCGTTCGCAACTTCTATTTGAACCGCAAATATAAATTTGCCGGTATATTGCTATCTCTATTTGGCTGATGACACATGATCGAGTGCAAGCGCGATAGCAATGTGAGCGTACAGAATTTGTTATACATATTTTAGTCTTGTTCCGTGAATACCAAAAATGATGAATGAAAAATTGTTTTGTTTTTGACTTCGTGTTGTTATTCTGTAACTTGACAATATTAGCTATGTTCCTAATCAATTAGTACGTGAGATATCGTTGGTTTTAATATGAAACAAATAAGGAGAAAACATGTCAATTATGTCGTAAAAACATGCAAAACGCGATGTGCTTACATTTATAATTTTGAGAAAGTATTTTGAAAAAATAATTATCCAGGGACCTAGATAAATACCTACAAGTTCTATCTTATTAATCGCATAATATGGTGGAAATATTCTCGAATTACAAATTATTTTGGTATTACGTTTGTATGGGCAATTCACCCTCCGTTGGCACCTTAAGCCGTCGGTCCCGCTTATCATCACTAATATCTGACAATTATCGTTAGGTAAATAAACCTAATAGTTTAAAGGCTCTTTAATCAAGTCATATT
Organism: Erebia aethiops; assembly: GCA_923060345.2. Taxonomy (NCBI): domain Eukaryota; kingdom Metazoa; phylum Arthropoda; class Insecta; order Lepidoptera; family Nymphalidae; genus Erebia; species Erebia aethiops. Next base: position 23,754,885 of record OV281084.1, on the reverse strand, counting down.
CAGTAATGAGCTCACAACGCAGAGAGAGCATAGTGCTAAACAAGTTGTGATAACCCAGTGGTTAAGGCTTCTATCTCCTATTGGGGGGTTCGGAATCCCAGGCACACACCTCACCTCTTTTCGGAACTAAGTATTGTATGTGCGTTCGAAATAATAAAATTTTACTTTCTTTAACGATGAAGGGAAAAATCATGAGGAAATAATCAATTGGATTTTTTGGAACTCACTTAAATCAGCCGTATTTCTTAGCTAGAAAATCTTAAATTATTGTTTGGTAATCTAGATCGATACCTACTGGAACAATAACGAAATGCCAAGAACCAAAAATGTAAATATATTAGGTTTGGCAGCCCTAACCGCTTCATATGAAAGTCGCAAACCGAAGTAGCCAATTAACGCCAAAAGAAAAATAAAATCCAGAAGAAATATGACGGAAATAGCAACCTAATTAGAGATCTGAGGAACGTTCGTGAGGCGTATTTGTCCAGATATGGTATTTACGCGTAGTGCAAGACAGGCTTACATGCCGCGGAAATGAGCAAAGAGTTTTAACGAAGTGTTGACACTTGTCAAGTAGGCACTAGATAGGTGGGCACATAGGACAGAAATTAAAGGAAGTTGTTGAAGTCCCACCAGACTCAGAGTAGCAGGAATAGCGAGTTCGCAGTTTACCGCCGTGGCATGTAGTCTATCTGCCGCACTCAGTCACTAAGACATTACATAAGACACTCCTTAGATTAGATAGATTTTAATTCAAAAATATTTAATTAAAAAAAAAAATCTATACTAAGGATTTACTTAAGTAATGATTAAGCTACTCTGAGTGCTACAGCTAGTTAATTCAGGGTATAAGCTAAGATCTCGATTCGAAATTTCAGCCATATCTGTTCAGCCGTTGCATGAAAGAGTAACAAACATCCGAACATCAAAACTTTCACATTTAGAGTAGGTATTAGTAAAGATTATTAATGCCACTGCCGAACACCCCCACCAGATCCACAATTTGACGGGAGTCAGGCCTGGGAACTTCCTCTAATAAGGTCACAGTGCTCACAGGTGTGCCACAGAGATCGTCAAAATATGATCCGCGCCAAAACATACCTTTATGCTTTATTTTGATATAGCGAGTGTAAACGCAGGAAGTTTGAATGGTCGAATTTGCATTTATGTCATTAGGGCATCCGTCCTGTGTTGTTTAGGATTGGGAACCGAGGTGCACCCGTGAAGCCCCCTGCACAGGAAGTGATCTATCGTCCGATGTTGTTAGTTGAATTCATTTATCAAAAATATCGATAAGCTCCATTAACTTGGCGTCAACTTTTTATATAAATATTTTGGTATTTTTTGTTAAGCCAATGAACACAAAAATTAACGAACACAAGCCCTTGTTTTATTTTAATAAGACCCGTTGGTTGTCCGATACTTAGCTATTGTTAATAACCTATTGTTCATTTTTCCCCCTTGCGAGTTTTCATCTATGTTTAACATGTATCTACTTAGGTAAAAAGGCACAGATTAAATACCTACTTAAGTTACTACTTAGTTACTTCGTTAAAAAAAGTAACTATAGAGTCACAGTATTCTCGTATGAAATGGCTCGTTTTAGTCCCTAGGTAAACAAGCTACTGTTATGTGCCAAACCTTAAAATTAATTCAAGATTTAGTCGTAGGTACCCACAACTAAGCATTTGGTAGGATTAGTTCTAGGTCATCAATGCTGGCTAGGAAGCTAGAATTGCGATTAATTAATTTTAATCGATTTTGATAAGAAACCGTAAAATCTCTGACCTAATGGAAGTGGATAAGACTGGCAGCTGAAAAACTCATAGGAAGTTTGGTAAGTATTAAGGTAAGTGGTAACGGTGCAAAGCTTTTCGTGTCGGTTTAAACTGTAACAATTTTGTTTTAATATTTGAATTTAAATGCATTTAAGTAAAAGCTTTGAACACTCACCAGACACCATAACTTAATGGGTTGTCACATTTTTGAAAATAATTCCGATTCAGTTCGACGCAGAAAATATTTGCTTTTAGTTTTATGGTGAATTATTACTTAGCAGAAAAAGCAATTACTTACAGTTTATGTATTTTTTAGGGTTCCGTACCTCAAAAGGAAAAAACGGAACCCTTATAGGTAGGATCACTTTGTTGTCCGTCTGTCTGTCTGTCACGGCCCGTCTTCTCAGGAACGCATGGAGGTATCAAGCTGAAATTCATATCAAATACTCAAGTCTACTGTCTCTTGGAGCTGTGAAAAAATCAAACTTCTAAGCCAACGCAATCAAAAGATACCTACAGCCGTTTATGCTGCAAATTTCGACACTCGCAAGGAATCAAAACCTACAGGGTACTTCCCGTGAACTCAGAATCTTGAAATTTGGTATGAAGCAACGTCTTATAGCAAAGATAAAGGAAAAATTGCGAAAAGCATAAATTTTTAGTTAGGTACATTATTAAAAATAATTTTAATAATTTTAAACTTACTAATGTTATGGATTTCATTTAGCAATAAAAATACCATAACTTTTACTTATATAGGTACCTACAGATTTGTAGGACTCGCACTTGGCCGGTTTTTTAGTTTAGTGTAACGTGCAAAGCCAATATTATACAAAACGTGATTTTTCAGATGGATTACATATCTACAATGAACCTGGAACTGTATAGCTACCTACCTAAATATAATATGGAGAGTTTATGCAGCTTACAATTAAAATATAGTACATATAGAATTTAATTTTAAAAAAAAGTGTGTGTGTGTGTGTGCAATTCACATACGGCAGAAGTGAAACCTCAGAAAATAAAGCCTGCGAGTTAATGAGATAAATATGACTTGTATTTTATCTCATTTTCTCGCAGGCTAAATCCTGAATATGTTCTTGTCTCTTTTATGTGGAATTTTCAAATCACAACGATTCTAAAGAAGTTTCACTTCAAAAATATTTAAATTATAGCTTTAATTAACAATGGAATGAAATGGCATAGACAAATGGACTGTTTGTCTGTGTGGAGAGAATATACCTATAGACTGGAACTGAACGTAATCGACAGAACCACTGATCGATGTCGCAGACACGCAGTAGGTACCTACTAGGTACTTAGTTAAGTGTCACTTATATGATTCAATTTCGTCCGCCATTGACTTATATAGGTTATTGGGGTAGAGCTTGTCTAAGACGAAATAACGCGCCCCACTACTTAATTAGTTGATTTAGATGTGTGAGTACAAATATTAATAACGACACTTCCTCTGTGTGGGAGCATTGACTGTTCTGGAGGATCTGTATGCGTACATCAAAGTCGACTAGTCGCGTGATAAATCCGACAACGCTCACTGTATGGAACAGCGCTGGCGCGTTGTATGAAACAATACGTCCGCAATAATCTCGCGCGTTTTCAGATCACTTATGACTAGTTGGACAACAAATCCGAGAACAACGCTTCTTAGCAAGTACGGTCTACAAATAAATTCTTAATATCTAAGTGAAAGAATTTATTTACGGTATTTTTATGTACCTAATGATAAAAAACAACTTTTGTACTGGCGGACTGAACATTGTCTATAAATATAAAAAGCATTAAATCTTTAATGTTTTTTATATTTATAAATTTATTCTAATAATTATTCAGTATAAATGGGTTTATTATTCACATTTAATGAAACTGATACTTTTTTGAATTGTTTAATTTACAATTATATAATATGTAATTACAGTTATGATAGTAGTCAAAACTATGTATGTGATTCTAAAAATGTATTATTACACTATTATCTCATCTCAACAGAATCACTCTCATCAGAATCAGAGTCGTCAACATAAATAATAAATTCATTATCCAAGTCAAAATATTGTAAATATTGTTTTTCTGTCTCTTCAACATGCCGACATGTATTTGCCCACATTGGACGATCAATAATTTCGAGTCGTTCATTTATTAGTGCCATAATGGATGTTAAATTTTGTGCAACGTTTTTATTAGCCACGTAGTTTTTTAATATTCCCCATATCTTTTCAATTGGATTGAGTTCCGGGTGATAAGGGGGTAATCGTAGAATTTCAAACCCTTTGCAGTGTATCAGTTCATCGATAACGAATCTTTTGAACCTGTCTTTATTTTTTAAAATTAGATCGTACAGCTCTATTTTCTTCATAGTTTCGTCGAACGGAATATTTTTTTCATCCAGCCATGTTTTCATGGCATCCTTATTTGAGTTGGAGTTAGGAGTTTTTTCTAATAAAGCAGTGTGGTAAGAAGCGTTATCCACAACGATGACCGATTTTTCCGGGAGATTGGGCAGTAACTGTGTAGTGAGCCACTTTTTATAACTGTCGAGATTCATACTATCGTGATAATCTCCACTTATTGAGTTTGCTTTATACACTAACTTAGCATTTGGAATAAATCCTTCGCATCCACCAGCGTGAACAATTATGACCTGCATACCTTTGGATAACTTTTTTTGAATACGATCCGTGAATACGATATATCGGCCCTCATCACGATATTTTTTTAATTGCCTCAAATATTGAAAGCGCAACATTTGTATGTCGTGCTTTTCTGTTAGAGCTTGACGGTTGTCATCTTTTTTCGACCACTCGTAGCCCGATTCGTTCAAAATGGTACGCAGAGTTTCTATACAGCCGTCAAAACCAATTCTTTCTGCCAGTACCTGTTTAAGCTTTCTTAATGTCGGTAACTCATTAAATTCTGTATGAAATGACATTATAGTTCTTCGAAGTACACCCATATTAAAATCGTCCAGTTTAGATTTCGTACGCACTCTTTTTGGTTTTAAGGGCGATTTAAAAAAAATCTGTGACGTATCCCTTGATGTACTAGCTTGTTTTTCTTCTTTTAAAATTCGCGTAATCGTGGATTCACTAACACCAACGGCTTGCGCAGTTCGCCATCTAGCATCGGTAAGTTTTTCCACTCCATTTTCCGCTTCGTATTTCATGCGGTGGTACACTTTTGCAATAATTTCTTTTGCCTGTAAAAAAAATTAAAAATACAGAAGTAATATGATGTCATCATTTAAGTCATGTCAAATCAGATTAATAATTATTACTTAATTTTAGCAAATTCCTTAAGTGTGGGTAAAGACTATAATAAAAATTATAAAACTTAATTTTATAAAAAAATATTTACCTGACTACGAAGATGCTTTTTTGTAGACATGCTGACGGTACTTTGGTGATCGAACGACACGTGCTCCTAGCTTCGAGTCTATCCGGCAACTAAATGACCAATTACAATGGCATCTTTATGTGTATTGCGTCCGTATTTTAAATTTGCTTGTGTGCGTAAATGCGGTAGTGGGGCGCGTTATTTCAGCTTGGACAAGCTCTAGTAAGACTAGTATGTACAACTGATAGCATATAATGTATCTACGTAACCTACCTATTATACATTGTATGAACGTTAAAATGTTATAATATATAAGCAAGCGTTACTTCGCGTAATCCATGATAACCGAGGATTAAGAAGCTGAAATCCGCTAAAAACTACGAATTTATGTGGCGTGCAGTAGGTATGCCCCGCGTCTCTCCCGCTTCTAAACAGGCGGGAAAGTGTAGCAGTTTAGAATAAATTAAAGAATGTGGAAGCCATATTTTAACTGTTTTATTTAGTTATATTTTAACTGTTCATATTTTAACTGTTTTATTTAAGAACACAAGATAACAAAGTCCATTGTTATTCGATGAGCAGCCAGAGTCCAGAGAAGAAAGAGAGCTGTCAAAATTGACGTACCTACATTGAAATAATCTACTACACAGATATATTATACTCACTGACTTTACTCTTTATTCTCTTTGGCTAACAGAAAGCAAGCAACCAAGTAAGTAATATATACGCACCGCCACTACACAACCACCACCCCACCACTACAGCCCATTAATGTCCCACTGCTGGGCACAGGCATCCACTCTCATAGGAGAGAAGGAATTAGAGCTTAGACCCACCACGCTACTCCAATGCGGGTTGGCGGGCTTTACCAACTATTATCATGTTAGTGATAATAATCGAGAGCGACGGCTATAACACGTCTCCGAGGCACGGGGGTGAAACACCACCAACTTTCTAACTCCGGGCTAGTACTAAGAATTTCTAGTCAGAAAAACCCAATATTTAATTATATGGCCCGACCCGGGAATCGAACCCGGGTCTTCGTCAACCGCAGTCGTACATGCTAATCACTAGACCACGAGGCACCAGACTAGTTGAATCTTCCAAAATACTCTTCAACGCAGGCACGTTTCACTCCGACACCGGACCGGAGCATCCTCAGGAGATGTTGACTACCTCACGCTTTTCTGACAAACATCTAATAAATATAATGAAATATACAGGTCTGGATGAATTCTCTGATACCAGCAGGCATGGTCAGTAGATCGAAGCGCAATATAACAGGGACAACATAAATCTATATTGACATGACCTGAATTGGGTTTGATACTTTCTTTCTCCCAACGCCAGTAAGTACCTTATGCCTCAATAGAAAACTAGGTTGTAGAGAGAAGAAACATTTTCTTCTGACAATTATGTTGTTACGTTGAAAAGATGTTTTCCGTCAAAAAAGTGAAAAGACTTCAATCATTGCAGACTTCTATATTACTAGGTAATATTATAAATGCAAAAGTTTTGATGGATGGATGGATGTTTGTTGCTCAATCACGCCAGAACGGCTGAACGGATCTGGATGAAATTTGGCTTTGGCACAGAGATAGATTATGGCCCGGAATAACATATAGGCTACTTCTTATCCCAGAAAATTAAAAGAGTTCCCGCGGAAATCAAATACCTCAATTCATGCGGACAAAGTCGCGGGCATCAGCTAGTAAGTATATTATAAAATAGCTATATATTTGACTATAATCTATCTCTGTGCCAAAGTTCATCTAGATTCGTTCAGCTGTTCTGGCTTGATTGAGTAACAAACATCCATCCATCCAAACTTTTGCATTATATTATAATAAATGTGAGTGCGTGTATCTGTCCGTCTACAGCCCTTACTCAACCGATTTTGATGAAATTTGGTGTAGAGATATAGGTTACATCCCGGGGAAGGACATTGGATACTCTTTATCCTGGAAAATTGAGGAGTACACTAAAGTAGACCTAAATCCACGCTGATGAAGTGAGCATCATTCGTTATTACATTATAATGACAGACAAAAAATATCATACCTCGAGTAGTATCTTCGTAGACCTGTATACCTAATCAAATAGCAGATTAATTTGTTGTATCGTTTTTCCATATCTGGAATAGTGCGATTATAACATAATTAGACACCCACTCACTTATTACCTAGCTTATTTACATAAATGTTTATTTATTTGATTGGCATACCGAATCGCAAACCGCATATTACCTACTTGATTGTTGTAGGTATTGCGCAGGTACCGCAATTCAATGAACAATTAATAACAAAATTACCTACCTGTTCTTAAATTAGTTGACCTGTCTTGAAATCGCACGAATGGATTCATAGAGTAGGATTGTATACGAGTATGTACAACGTCTGAAAATTCAGTGCCTCCAGTTAAGTACATATAATAAACAATAATAGATTACTCACAATTCACAAAACAATATGAATTAACTATGTAAGAAACAATCCAGAAGTAAGTATAAAACACTTAGGAAATATATATTTGTCCTCTCATTTGAAACTTTCACGAGTAAATGGTTAAACGTGTAGAGGTTCCACGAGAGATTTAATGTAGGTAATCAGATAAAAGTTGGCTAAAGTTAAAGACAATACTCATTTGATCCGGCCACGATTGCTATCGATAAGCTCTAAATCAAATTGCGATCTAAACACTACAATAAAAGTATTCAATAACCGCTGAGTCTGCCGGCAGGAGACTGAATTACCATCGTCAAAACACTCATATTTATACCAAAAAAAATGAATGACATGAAACAAGTCAAATTGACAGATATTATGCTTCCTGTTTCATGAGACATAATGACAAATAGTAATAATTCTAATAGCTATTAACTAGGTAGTTCATAGACACTATTAACTGTGAAATTGCAGTCAAGGGTATAGGAATAGTCAGGAATAGTAACCTTTCGAAAAACATCGGAAAAAAAACGAAGGTTTATTTTGAAAACAAAAATTCTTTAACGCCAGAGATGTCGTCGCAATAATCCTAGATTTATCTTTTGAATAGCATTACGTAGTGTCTTATGAAGGGACAGAAAGTGACCAATAAGTCGGGCTTCCGGCGTCACAGGATTTACTCTTTCATATCTACGTAGCTCTTTATAACCGATAGCGATTCTTTTGAAAGTATTTCTTTTGAACGCTGGTATTCAATTGATGGCATTCATCCCTGCTTATATGCTAAATTGGAATCGATAGAATGAATCGAAAAGGTAATATTTTTATTTATATAGTCAAGTTTTATTCTTAGCTAAATATATACCTACCTACAAGAAAAAGGAAAAGGTGACTGACTGACCGATTTATCTACATACAGCTCAAAGGATTAGACGGATCGGGCTGAAATTTGGCTTACCTATAGATAGTTTTAAAATGACACAGGCGCATCCGCTAAGAAAAGATTTTTGAATATTCTATGCATAGGGGGTAAAATAAGGGGTTGAGATTCCTTCGAAAATTGAATTTAACGTGAGCGAAGCTGTGGGCACTAACTGGTTACTAGATAAACGGCCAGCCTGCCAGCTAAACGGTTATTTTTCGAAACTTATGTGGAACTATCAAATATCCGACAAAATTAAAAGCAATTACGAATACAAAAAACATGACACCAATTAAAAGCTGGCATCAAATGACGGGCGCTTCGCGTTGCCCAGACTAGCAAGTAATTGAAAAGAACTGTTAATGTAAGTGATATGAGGCAGTTTTGTGGTGACAGCTTAAACATAGTATATTAGTATTTTATGATGACGGAACATTATAGGGTGTAATATGGGCAATAGGCACATTCCGACTTCTATGTAGATACTTAATTATATATATTTACGATTTGGATAAAATCTTGTTTATGGTAACCGAAGGCTAATACTAACTTCCAACTTAATTATTGTAAATGATACTTTTGCTTCTTGTTGGAGACTCATCAGGCAACATTAATTAATAATGCGTAAAAAAGTATCAAGACGTTTTGTCACGGTAACCCATCGAGGTATGTGCGGTAACCTAATTAAAAAGGTTTACATCAAAAATGTAGCAATAGAATAAATTTCTGTTTGGTCTGAATGGACATGATATAATATTATATATACATATAGTTGACCGAGCGAAGCGAAGGTCTCTGAGTCTGAGGGCTTTCAAAGTGGAGATTTTCTAACGTCCAAAGTTGACTCAGAACTCTAAATTTTCTGAAAGGCTGATCCTGAAACTTGATCAATGATTTAAATTATATCCTGCAACAAATACTAAAATTAGATATTTATTGTAAGGAAACGAAATTATTTAATTTTTAATGAGCTTCAGTATTTTTAACAGAACTTCACATTAATGTCAATAGATGGCGCCGCGAGGTCTCAGTTCGGGGCGCACCACTAGTATTATAGGTAGGTATATATACATATAACTCCGAAAAATTGTGAAGAAAACAGGAGATACGAACCAGTGGCCTCTAGAATAGGAAGTCTCTAGGAAGGAATAGTTTCGACGACCTCCGTGGCGCAGTGTGTCGGGTTCGATCCCCGGCAGGGTCAATTTGGGAATTTATAATTTCTGAATTTTCCCTGGTCTGGTCTGGTGGGAGTCTTCGGCCGTGGCTAGTTACCACCCTACCGGCAAAAGACATACCGCCAAGCGATTAAGCGTTCCGGTACGATGCCGCGTAGAAGCCGAAGGGGTATGGGTTTAATATAACTGCCACGCCCCTAACAGGTTAGCCTGCTACCATCTTAGACTGCATCATCACTTACCATCAGGTCAGATCGCAGTCAAGGCCTAGCTTGTAGTGGATAAAAAAAGTCATAGGGAGCCATCCTAAGTCCTAAATACTAAGCTATCAACGACAGTACTATGAACAATGGCTTATAATAATAATTATTATATTTAATTAAAATAAAATCAGACCATAGTCAAATATTAACATGGTACCTACTACATAGTAGGTGCCTAGGTCTTGCTGCACCATTTATATAATGTCGATTAAAAACCCGTTCCCACCCGGAAAGCATTTATTCTTCGTCGCAGTTCATTCGCCATAAATATTCAGTAGGCCACCGCACGTGGTCCTATGAATAAAGGAATAGGTCCCATATCCACGGATGTAGGTCGGAGGAATTACGCAGTGCATGAACTGTGGTCTGTGCGGAGCTGGTATTGATACGGTTAACGTACCGACTGACTTCATTAAGACGATTGATTTGATGTTAAACTATAGGGGAATTGGGTCAGTTCGACCCAACTGATGCGAAATGAATCTTTTAATAATAAATCAACATTTTACAGGTGTGTTAAACATATAGGCATAGTTCTTGCAATTCACGAGCGCGCGTGAACTTTATCTGTACGAGTAGTTACTAGTTATGCACATTGGTGTGCGTGCCTCTCGGAGCGGTCAGTCGTACGCGCTGTCACGTACACGCATACATTTACACGAATACAAATGTATACAGATAGGACTTTAACACAACCATGAGCCATGCGCACTCGTGAATTGCAAGAAGGTGAGGTGAATTGTGATTCTCTTAAATTTTTCGGTATAAAATGTCTTCTGTGTTAATTCATGGTACTTTTAGGCTGTCTCCGCCAAATCTGTCAGTCATTGTGGCGCGAAGGAGTAAACAACATCCAAACATAGGTACAAACTTACAACATCCAAACTTTTACAATTAATACAATAAATTTGGTAAAGTAAGATAAGTACTTATACGAATAAATGAGCCTTCTATTTATTCGGTGTTCTAAATTTATACCTACCCTACCCTATGAAAAGATTTTTATCGCTCCTTTTTGCCGAAATTTTCTCACATCAGATTACTTTGGCCGCATAATAAAACTATCAAATTTCCAGAGAGTGTCGGTTCCAACACATTAACATGCGACCCGAATTTCTTCCTCGTCTCAAGTTACCCCGAACGGTTCCCGTCAACGTTGCCCGGAAATAAACCAATATTTCGACCCTTTTCATACCAAAAATATACCATTTGCATAAATAGCCTGATTGAGCACCCCTAATAAACGTTATGCGTAAGCATTTTGTAATATAATATTTCAATGTGTGTGGCACTTACCCTAATAGCGCAGAATGTATACTTCTATACTAATAATATTAAATGCGAAAGTTTGGATGGGTGTATGGATGGATGTTTGTTAGTTAGAACGGCTAAATGGATCTGGATGAAATTTGGCACAGAGATAGATTATAGTCTGGAATAACACATTTATATCGCGAAAAATTAAAGAGTTCTCGCGGGAACCAGAAAACCTCAATCCACGCGGACGAAGTCGCGGGCATCAGTTAGTAGGTCAACAGGTCGACCACTAGACAAAACTAATTATTCTTAATACAAATTTATTCATCATGACGCTCCCTAATGGTTCTTAATTCTTAAACTCTTTAACTTAAAAAAAGTAGTTTAAACATGTACTTTCCTAATCCCCAGGACGCAGCCTCTGGACCAAATTTCGTTGAAATCGGTTGAACAGATGGGCTGTGAAAGAGTAGCAGACAGACAAACGGATAGACTCAGAAAAACGGACTCACTTCTGCATTTTAAAATACTAATATGAATAATGAATATAAAATAAATAAATAAATGTTTATTCAGCTTTACACGGATAGCAATAAAATGGAAAAGAAACAGAGATAAAAAAGTTATAGCTTTTTTTTTTTTTAAATCAACTACAAGTTAGCCCTTGACTGCGATCACACCTGGTAAGTGATGATGCAGTCTAAGATGGTAGCGGGCTAACCTGTTAGGGGCATGGCAGTTATATTAAACCCACACCCCTTCGGTTTCTACACGGCATCGTACCGGAACGCTAAATCGCTTGGCGGCACGTCTTTGCCGGTAGCGTGGTAACTAGCCACGGCCAAAGCCTCCCACCAGCTACAAAATAATTACTTACTTACTTACTAAAATAAAATCTATATATATGGTCAAGTGGCGTGCAGTTCATAGAGGCATAAAAGCACTGCTTACCCAAATGGAATGAACACGTCGTGCTCATTTTTCATCATGACAGTCAGTAAATATTTTATAACTTTTTGGTACCTACTAAATAAATTAAAAAAAAAACAAGTTGGTAGGTATTCTGACTAATTCCTACCCTAGCTTCGAACCCTGTCGTGCACGTCACTGGATATGGATTTGTTTACTCCTGCTCATCCACTTCAGCGACATCTATGTAACAGGACATAATACATCGATGTAATAAGCAACAGGATTTGAAAACTATAGTTTGTTTATTACAGTCGCTACCTGAAAAGAGTTTTTCAAAAGTAAGCGCAAACTAAATTCGCTCCAACCCATTAATTACAGCACACAAATCGCCTACAGCGGTTATCCTGCTCGTGAATTATACAATAATATTTTATAATGGTCCATGTAACACTTAACAGGACTTGAAAACTATAGTTTTTTTTATTATATTCGCTATCTATCCTAAAAAGAGTTTTTCAAATATAATCATACATACTAAACTCGCTCCAACCCACTAATTACCCACAAATCGCCTACAGCGGTTAGCCTGCTCATGAATGGGTACAATAATATTTCATAATGAAGCCAGTTGTGGTTGTTTGGCTTTTGAATGTTTGCATACAGAACAAAGCTGAAGGGTGCTCGCAACTAACATAATATGAAACGGTACGGCCAATGCGGTTAGTATCCAAAGCGTGTCCTAAACTAATAGAAACTTGCCTAGTGAGGCACCACTCTCGAAATTGCTGTTATATTCATTACGAGGAGATAGAAGCAACACGCCCAACAATATCCAACAACAAATATTATGGAAGTATGTACCTACATATTACTATGCAGATTGAGAGACACATTATGTACTAAACTACAATATGAACCTGGGCTCAACCTCTTCTTTATCATTATAATAATAACTACTTAAGTAAGTTTTTAAATATCATACTTACTAATATTGTAAATGCGAAAGTGAAATACATATTTAAGGGTTCCGTACCTCAAGAGAAAAAAATGAACCCTTATAGGATCACTTCGTTGTCTGTCAACCACCTTTTTCTCGGGAACACGTTGAGATTGAAATAATATCAAATACTTAGGTCTACGGTCCCTTGGAGCTGTAAAAAAATCAAGATCAAAAGATATGCCTGTTTATGCCGCATATTTTGACACTCGCCAATAAATCAAAACTTATAGTGTACCTACTTCCTGTTGACCTAGAATCATGAAATTTGGCAAGAAGCGAGGTCTCATAGCACAAATTTAAAAAAAAACGAAAGTCGATAAAATGATGATTCCGTACTCTGTCGAATTATTTGTCAAGCGCTACCAGTTACCGTGCTATAATATCTAAGCCAGTTATTTTACAGCTGCTGGGCGATTGACTATAAAAATGACAATTACAGTATAACGATCGCAATCACCTCTGATTGGTTAACACTCTTCCACTATTGGACAAAATCCATTGACGCAGCAAGAATACCATAAATTCAGCCAATCACAACAATTGATACTGTAACAATGCAGGTTTTACACAATTAGGCTACTGATTACCTACCTACGTGTTGTTATGACATCTTTATTGTTATTGACTATAAGATTTTATATTATGTGGTGGTACGGAACCCTTTATGGAGTATGACTCGCACTTGACCGGTTTTTCAACTAGATACAACTTAGCTCTGAGGTTATAGGGCAAAATACGAGGCGAAGTCGAATAAAACTTAGCTTAGGAAAAGAAAATAGAAATCCTTTTCGTTTTATCAAAACATGGGAAATTGACAATAAATAAAATGTACACCACACTGAGTTATATAAATCAGTAATACGATTTTGTCGAAAACAAAAGTATACTATCTAAATACAATGGCTGAGTAAATCTCTTTGTTTTGCTACAGAAATAGAATGTCGCACTTAAATGTTACTTCCAAGTTAGTATTGTACCAGATGCTTAGCGAGAACGGGGTATATTTCCACCGTAGAGTTAATATGCTACTAGAGGCACTAATCGACTGCCTCGACTCTTGACTGCCTCGTCTAGTGCTTGGCCTGTTCGACTGCGGCCGACCAGGTCCCGGGTTCGAGTTCCGGGTTGGGCCATAATTTAATATTGGGTTTTTTGCCCAATTCTCGGTAGTAGCCCGCAGTTAGGAAGTTGGTAGTGTCACCCCCGTGTCTCGGAGAGTACGTTAAGCCGTCGGTCCCAGTTATTATTACTAACATGATAATAGTCGTTAAAGCCCGCCAACCCGCATTGGAGCAGCGTGGTGGGTCCAAGCTCTAATTCCCTCTCTCCTATGAGAGTGAAGGCCTGTGCCAGTGAAACGTTAATGGGCTGTAGTGGTGGTGGTGGTAGAGGCACTAATGCCCCAAATATCAATGCCTTCAAGGGTCTTGAAGCAAACTTTCACGTCCAAACTTTCGCATTTATAATATTATTAATAATAATAAGATAAGATAAGAAGTAATATAATGTTGTAAATTATGTATATTCTAGGCCTTAGGCATCTTATAATTGCAGCCAAGCACTACTGCATCGACATGCATGGTCTGTATATATATAGGTCAAAACAAAGTAAAGCATCTCTAAAACGTAACTTACCTACCTACCAGTGTGAAAAAGTTTGTTAACGTTAGATATAGGCGTTTTTATGCCTTCTGTATAAAGTTTGCTCCTCTAGTAAGTATGTTATGACATCTCTATGCTCTACAATTTAACAAAATAAACGTCTGAAAGTCCCCAACAAATTCACACGAGGGAGGGATTTTCATTCGTTACCAAATTGTATTACCAGGAGTCCGTGGCTTTATTTGCGAAATACACCTTTAACGATATACATAACTTGAGGGTGCTGAATGCTGATATCACACTCGTAGGAGTTGGGATTTCTGGCTTAGGTACCCATTAGGTATATTACAAATTGAAACTATTGAGAATATTTGTAGGCTAACAAAACTAGGTACTACTGTTGAATGTGCGACAAAATATTTGGAAATCTTTGTATTCTCTGTGTCATTGAGTGACCAATCATCAATAATAATTTTAACCAATCATCAAAAAACGTCAAACGTGGATTTCGCGCACAGTATAATATAAACAATTTAAAATTACCTCTCTCCTATGAGAGTGGAGGCCTGTGCCCAGCAGTGGGACGTTAATGGGCTGTAGTGGTGTGGTAGTATAAACAATTTAAAATTTCATAAAATCAGTAATGCGATTGCGTAAGAATATTCTTTTGCATAATTTTCTAACTCAGTGTCTGTATCTGTGACTTTTATTACTGAGTTAGAAAATATGGGTGCTGACTGCTGAAATACATTTTATATTTGGCCTTCAGGGTGGGCACGACAGAGAGACATAAAAGCATTTCTTACTCTACTTAAAAAAGCTCAATGCTTATTTTTCATTATGCCTGCCTGAAAATAGGCATATATACCTAACCAATGCCTACCCTGGCTCCGAACCACTGCTTATAAGTAGGCAGTCATACGCAAGAAAGAACACTCAGTCACTTTTTCGTTTACATTATCATCTGCATAAAATTGCGAGATGTCCTTAGCGACCGGATTTCATGAGAGACACTTCACTGTTTTAAGCGTTTGAAGTTTCACAAAGGAGCGACACAAACCTTCGGCTTCCATCTGAAAGCTTTCGAAAGTCGCGCTCTGAGGGCCTCCGCTCTTTGTCTCGTGTTGTACTCCTTGTAGCCGCTATTGTACGCTTATCGCTCCTACCGAATACCGATTCCTAGCCATAAAGGCTGAAACAAAGAAAACGAGGCACGGCATTGTCCGACGCGGTTCCCGATCCTAGAAGTTTTGTAAGTACAGATGGTTTCAGATAAACAGCAGAGCATTCGTATACATTTTCCTACTGCTCGGGAAAAGAAAAGTTGACTGACGGACCAATCGCATCGCGCTTTTGAACCTCGACCGCGACCTTCACTTTTTACCTCCAAATAGATCGAAATCATCACTTTTTATATTATCACAGCTCTTTTTACTTGAGGCCTACTAGGCGTTCACTTCACTCAACAAAGTGCGCGAAGGGTACTGTCTAATGAAGCTGAGTATTAAAACAGGCTCGATAAAATTATGATGTCATCGATCAACTATCCGATTGGTCCGCCCAACACAGCTCCGCTCTGCTCCGTTTCAACGGACAGGCAGCCCAGAGCCGCGTTATTGCCGTTGCAAGCCGTATCACATTCTACAAACTTCTACCACCTTTTATACTCACAGCACTTTGGATTACAAATCGTACACTCGAACACATGCCACAAAATAAAATGAACTTTGAACTGCACATTAAATGAACTTGGGTCTTTTTAGTGGTCAATTATCTATCTTCGCCAGCTGTAGGTAACACAATACAACAGTACAACCATGTTGCCGCCGTCGCTTCGTCGTCGCGCCTTGCTTGTTTCAGGCTTTATGCGGGCTGAGGAGACCCGAAGCTGCATTGAAACTGATAAAGAATTCCTCCCGAACTTCCACAACTGGCTTTAGATGTCTTTTCATTGTTCGTCAACTGATTAAATTGCGATCGAGTTATTTGTTTAAACATCTTCAGAGAGGATTTGCGATTATCTACTCAGTCCGGATGTGAACTTTTAAAGATTCTGCATTTTTGAACCTAAGTAAGTACATACTTACTAATGGACTTAATAATGTTTTTTTTAAAGCTATTTTACTCGTGCAACGTTTAACTTAAAATGGTGTATAAGTTGTAACTTATACCCCATTTTAAGTTAAACTTTGCACGAATAAAATTCAAAGAAAAGAAAAAAAGTACTTACAAAAGTCCGCGCGAACGTCTGCGTGGGAGGGGAAACACGTTTTGTCCTGTCGCGCTAATCTGTGCAGCTCCGTATAAAATCGTGTCGTTCTAATAGGTAACCTTACCGAACTACTGTAAAGAAAAATAGAATACAAGTTACAAATTACAATATTAAGTAAAATAGAATATATAATATTGAACGAAGTCACGGGCATCTTCTAGTTTAAATATGTCAACAAAATATTATCAAAAGGGGGACAACGTTTAATAATAATGTACGTATTTGATAATAAAATATTTTGTGGTTTGACTGTGTTCCGTTAAAATTACGTATATTGTGATACTTTTTATTTCTTCTCTTGATTGCTAACACAAAATAAGAAAATTTGAAGCGGAAATTACCGATTTGGCAGCGGAAAAATTATCTCTACTTTTATATTACATTCGTCGAAATTCGCATCGCTTAAAGGCACAGTACCGAAGCTTATTTAAAACAACGTTCTTTTGTTTCTTCAGTAGAGACTCCAGAGCATTGCAATAGCAAATAGAGTTTAGCACGTTTAATTTCTGTTAATTAACATTGCATAAGCTCCAATGCCTAAAGTGAGATGCGAACAGTGTCCATGAGTGAGGTTTGCTTTGAGCTTTGGATTCATTACGTAATTTACCCAGTAAAATATATAAAATTAGGGCTGAATTTTTTTCACTCTGCAGATGTCACTAAGAAGTTAGGTAGAACGAACTCTTACTTTTAGTCCCCCGGACGCAAAAAGAGGGAAGTAAGACTGCAAGATACTTAGATGTCATACTAATTGGGTATTTGACTACTAGTGAAATAAATTATTTTATAGTGATTATTAAATAAAGGATCTCCCAAAAGTCGCAATATCCACGTCCCCTGATAGTTTTATTTTGAATAACCATTTTAAACTATCGATTAAAGTAAAAAAAGTGCGTCGAACTTGGATGACGTCATAACTTAAAATTTCATACAAAGTCCATACTAAGCACGCGTTTTGACGTTTGAAAAAAAGTTGCTGATTTGACTAGTTGTCAAATACCCAATTCTTACTGTAAAGATTGCTCCTAATAGAGTGATAGAACCATAGATTTAGAACCATAGATTTATTAGGTATATATTTACTACCTTGGTTAGAAGTTAGAACTTTAATTTGACCACTGAGTTTGCTAATGTGTGTGTGTGCGGGTGTGTGTGCGTATGTGTGTGTGTACATGTTATCTTGTGCTCAAACGAATAGACCGATTTAAATTCGTTTTTTTTTTCGAAGGCATGATTGAGATGTTTCTTAGCAACTTTTTTTTTTTTATCAACTACAAGCTAGCTCTTTACTGCTATCTCACCTGATGGTAAGTGATGATGCAGTCTAAGATGGTAGTGGGCTAACCTGTTAGGGGCATGGCAGTTATATTAAACCCATACCCCTTCGGTTTCTACACGGCATCGTACCGGAACGCTAAATCGCTTGGCGGCACCTCTTTGCCGGTAGGGTGGTAACTAGCCACGGCCGAAGCCTCCCACCAGGCAAATGATACTTTACAAATGTTTGATGAAAATCTGTTCCCAGCGTTTTACGGGTTATTGCAGCTCTTTTCCCAGCCAGTTTACGGATCTCAGTAGGTATAAACTGGATATAATTGCTGGATAGATTGTAATCTAACTAGGGAAATCGTAAACTGTCGACAGATTACAATTTAACGCATTATTTTTCGGTAGATTATAATCTGTTAGGTATATAAACCCGATAAACCTAAGTGCCCGCGCTGCGGCCGGGCACTGCCTGATTATTTATGTCAAACCATAACCTAACCTACAAGAAAGAGACAAGAAAATGTAAATACAATGAATATTTCAAAAATTTACACTCAGAACATTGAACGGTTCACAATCTGTCGACAGTTTACAATTTCGCTAGTAAGATTACAATCTAACGGTTTTTGCAATCTTACGGTGACATATACATACTCATCGTACAAATCTTTGAAACCTCAACCTTCTTTGAGCCCGACGACTAGTTCAACTGAAGTATCTATTCGAGTGAGCTTTAGGACTATTTCCCGACAGTTGGTAGGTACAATAGAATGGAGGTAGAATAGAGTCGAATGAGCCGCAATTGTTCCGGTATAAAAGAGCCAATCTTTTATTTCGTTGCAATGTTTCTGTGTAAAGTCAACAAGCTTAAAGCTTTGTAGGTCAGCTGGAATTCAATAGGTCATTTCAAATGTCAAGATTCGAATCCCAATCGTTGTACTATAATTGTCGTACAAGCTTTTCACAAAAAAGTACTTAAAGTCTAAAAAGAAAATACCTACTTATTTATTTATTTATGCTAGTTAAGTAGTTTCGTACTCAAAGGGTGCCAACGGGACCTGTAAATACTATTACTAGTTACCCTATTATTAACTGCTATAACAACTAAATATTATGATGAAAATAAAATAGAGTTATTTAATTTTCATACCAGAAAATTTAAAAGCTCCTACGGGATTTTGCAAACACCTGAATCTACGCGGACAAAGTTGCGGTTCCTCTAGTTTTAATATATACACCAAATTCCATGCAAACTTATTTATCGTACAGACCGCGAGTCGTGTTTGAATGTTAGGTATTGTTGAAGTTAGTATCAGTTGGCAGTTTGGCACCCCACCGCTTCAACACGTACAATATTTGCAAGTTACAATATGAACATTGAACATGTCGTACATTGTGTAAAACTAACAAATGTACAGACTTCGAAGCCTGCGATAGGCCACATTTCATACCTAGGTACGAGTAGGTATGATTGTTGAAGTGAAAACTTCTTTAGCTTTAGTTGAGCACTTTTTGGTAGGGTGTAAACTTGTGGATTCGCGTCACCGTCACCGACAGACACATTGCTGCATGCTCGCGTTGTTACGGAAACAAAAGGTCTTAAATATAAATATACTACATTCGTAATTAAACTTTAATACCTAAGTTTTAAGGTGTATATATATTTTTTTTTATATTATTTTAGATATTCGTTTTCACTTCTATCGGCAGTCACTATGAATGACAATTTTTTTTAAATTCCTTTACGCTAAAATTACTGAACTGATTTTACCTAAATTTGGAACGGAGGAATTCTGCATGGAGATTATGAGATAAGCTACTCAGCTTATCTCCTATGCGGAATTGCGGACGAAGTCGTGGGCATGATCTAGTATTATAGCGGTTAAAATACTTTCTTATGAAATCTACTTTGCTTCATTATTTAATGTCAAGCTACTTTATCGGTAACTTTTTATGGTATAACCGGATTACATATATAGTAGATACAATGCCTATAGCAGGATAGAGGATTAAAGTACCAATGGATTGTACCAATTTTTCATTAAAACTGTCACGTTGAATTATATTCGGAGATGGCGGATAGAACTCTTCAAAGGGTATAAGCAAATATATCTATCGTGCGATCAGTGAAATAGCTTACAAATAAGTAGATTTTTAACGTTTTAGAGAGTGCATTATGCTAGTGGCTAATAAATGTGTGGCAATATTTTTAACGCCCAAGGTTGGGGAAACTTTACTCTCTAGTTATAATAGCTATAATTTATCCCACTTTCCAAGAAAATTAAGCCACTGTAAAACACAGCGTAGCTTTTACAGCTCGGGTTAATTTACTACTTAAGTTGCATTTGTATTGTACAAAACGTACTTAGGGTATGAGACGCGATGAGCGGTGACAAAGGCCAAGTTTAAAGGGTCAAGTGGCCATTGCTCGCACTCGCAGTAAAAATGCCTGTCTAATGCAATAACTTTTGAACAGTGAGTTTTACAGTAAGACGAATCATATAACTTTTACGATAACTTTTGATTCATTATTTTGCTGTTTTTACAATTTAATAAAATAAAAACAAGTGAGTCAGATTCGCGCACAAAGGGTTCCGCACCTCCATACAGTATAAATTATTTTAGTAAATAACAAGAAATAGGTCATAACAACACGTAATCAGCGGTGAAATAGCGTGGCTTACCTACATTAAATGACGCTAAAATGTTAGTGCCTGATAAACAATTCGACACCCTGAGTACGGAATACGGATGAGTACGGAACCCTAACTATCGATTTTCGATCTCAAAGAGATAATTGTAATCCTTTTTCTGAATAAATACCTGACCTAACCTGCAATTATTTTTGTATTAAAATACATCCTATGCTATCCGTACCTCAAATGGAAAAAAGTAACCCTTATAGGATCACTTTGTTGTCCGTCTGTCTGTCTGTCAAGACCCTTCTTCTCAGGAACGCATGGAGGTATCAGGCTGAAATTCATATTATTATATTCATATTCATATTCACTCAGGTCTACTGTCCCTTGGAGCTGTGAAAAAATCAAACTTCTAAGCCAACGCAATCAAAAGATACAGCCGTTTATGCTGCAAATTTTCGACATTCGCAAGGGAATCAAAACCTAAAGGGTAGTTACTTCCCGTGAACTCAGAACCTTGACATTTGGTACGAAGCAACGTCTTAAAGCACAGATGAAGGAAAAATTACGAAAACCATAAATTTTTAGTTACACCATGTAACAAAAATATTTTTAATAATTTTAAACTTAGGTACAAATGATAAGGATTTCATTTAGCAATAAAAATACTATTACTTTTACTTATATACCTAAAGTTTTGTAGTTTGTACGGAACCCTTGGTGCGCGAGTACGACTCGCATTTGGCACGTTTTTTTATCCTATTTAGAAGCTAAATTTTTTCAGCTCCATGGGACCGAAGACTTAAGTATTTGATATTAATTTCAACTTGATACCTACCTCCCTCCATGCGTTCCCAAGAAGTAGGTGGTTGACAGACAGACGGACAACGAAGTGATCCTATAAGGGTTACTTTTTTCCATTTGAGGTACGGAACCCTAAAAACAGCATAGGATGTATTTTAATACAAAAATAATTGCAGGGAGCAAGTATTTATTCAGAAAAAGGATTAAAATTATCTCTTTGAGATCTCTTTCAGGCATTTCTTTGGTGTTAGAGAATTTTATTTTATCATTTTATTATTTAAAAACTGTTGGAAAATGCCGCCTTCGCCTTCGTTTGAGGCACGGAATAGATAATTATGATGGAAACTACTACATAGCAATACTACTACATAAGTACCTACCTACATAGCATAGCTACAGTGGCGTGCAGTTCATAGAGGCATAAAAGCACTGCTTAACTAAATTTAAATACGTCAATGCCCATTTTTCATCAAAACAGCAAGTAAATAGGTTTTCTTACTAACTAATGCCTACCCTATCTTCAAACCCTGCGCACGCCACTGAATAGCTACCTAGGCTTGTGGTCCTTGCTGATAGCACAAGTTGAGCCGCAAAGATCGCACGTATCGAACGTAAAGTAGGTAAGTATATCACAAAAATCGTGTGTAGCTACCATTTTCTTGCAAACATTTTGTGCAGAACTCTAACAGCGCGCTTTCTGTTAGCCAGCTACGTTAGTCTCGAATTCCACTGACATAGCTATGCGTAACTTACGGAAACACGAGCTGATGTTTTTTAGTTCCCGCGGGAACTCTTCAATTCTTCGGGTTAAAAAGTATCCTATGTGTTGTTCCAGACTATAAACTATCTATGTGCCAAATTTCATCCAGATCCGTTCAGCCTTTCTGTCGTGATTGAGTAACCATACATACAAACCATCATACCATACATACCATCCAAACTTTCGCATTTATAATATTAGTAGGTATAGATACAAAACGGCACATCTGTGCATGAACATGTCCATCTCGAGTGCGTTCTACCTTCCGTCGTCAACATTGACGGGCGATAAAACGCATTTTATTCCTCTTCTATTATTACTTTTCGCGTATGTGTTACTAGGTATGTCACACTGCAGCAATCCCAAAAGTTTTGATTGACTGTATTTAATGCATTCCTGTTGCAACTCTACAGTCGACCACAATTTCATTTCATGATTGTCACACTATAGCTGTCATAGTCTGCGGATAATGTGTGCGTTAAGTCGATAGTGTGCAATCGCCACTAATTAACTGGACAAGTTTTAAATAGCTTCCTCATAGTCATAAGGCGCCTGAGATATTATCTTATATGCAATGCCATATCTAATATTATTAGATAAATGTTGTATTAATTTAATGGCACGTGCTTGAGTATTGCATTGTAATTATTTCCTAGTGCATTTATTTTTTATTATTCTTTAATATAAGTTCTTATCAAATAAATAAGATTATGTGGGTGCATATAGGCTAAAGCAACGCGTACCTAAATAAGAAATACTTACATAATTATTTAATCAAACTTACAGGATAGGTATAGTTCGCGCGCGAGTTGAATGCAGAGTAAATGTATGTGTCACCATACATTTACTCTGGATTCAACTCGCGCGCGAACTGTATATAGTAGGTATGTTAACTGTAGTATATGATCATCAGAAACTACTCGTAAGCCATCTAATATTCCAGTACATATCAGTAAATAAGCGGTAATTTTAAAGAACCTCAATTATTAGGTACTTGTATCCAATGATTTCTAAAAAAACAGCCTGTAACTGTAAAACTTTTTCTACGTTCTCAACAACAAAGTAAAAAGCAAGAGACACGAGTACTTAGGTATAAATGTGTTGGAAAACGTGAGCAACAGAAAAAATATCAAAGATTTTATCGTTTGAAAACTGTAACCGGGAGTCTGAAAAGCAAACGCTAAATCAGGTCAGACATTTTAGTGTCTACCTAAGCGCGCGAAAAGCAGAAAATATGAATGGTTTAGCTATTTCCGGTGAAACTGGTTCACGGCGAACAACTGCACAGACTTGCACACTATTTTTAGAGATGATAATTGATGCTTAGAAGCAACTTCCGACATATACTTATGCTAATTTCTATCCTGGAAAATTGAGGAATTCTCGCGGGAAAAATACTTATTCCGGACGAAGTCACGGGGATAGTAACGAATTTGTTTATGGAAAAATCTGATTTTAATTTTGTATTTATTATTTTTATTGTAAAAATAATAAATACAAAAAAATAAAAATAATTGACGTTTTGTATTTTTTATTTATTATCAAAATAAAATTGTTAAATGCACGTAGGTTTAAATTGCGTGCTCTTCCGTCAACTATCAAAATTTGAAATTATTTAATGCTATCTAAATTAGTGAAAATACATTTTCACTAATTATAATATTATATATATATATATACAACGTGCAGTGTTATGAAATTGAATAAAAAACGTATCAAATATAATATTGGCGCATCGTTACCAGTTACCACCATACTCATGTAATATATTCCAGCGAGTGGGTACAGCGAGCGTATTCGCTTAGTGGCAGGAAATGGAAAATATAGGTAACGCCCGAATCGCTGATGTTATATTTCCCTCCTCGCTACCACGCGTCGTAAAACCCAATGGAAACCTTTGTACAGAGAGATAACATATTTTAGAGCGTGCAATGTCTGGTGTAAGTAATATAACAGTCGAGCTTATTGGACAATTGTTATTTTCAATGGCTGTGGTCTATGAATTATGATACCTATTATTTAGTGAATTTTATCCAATAGCGGAAGCACTGTCGTTATCTTTAGATGCCGATGGGATGTACCTACGAAACTATAGTAGCGAACCGCCAAAGTACTGTCATTTGTCCGGAAAAAAGCAAAACCACATGGGAGATGAGCTCTGCGTTAGAACAAGCAGTTCCACCGCTGTTTCGCAATTTGTTGAGTTTTCAGTTAATGGCGGGAATGTGCTACAGACTACAGTTGTCGTGGGATCTGTTGCTCTATAGGCTATACTCGATGCCCCGTGTATGAACATGATAATGGAAATACGAAGATTCACTGCTGAATTAGGGATCGTCTGCATAGCTATATCAGGTGAGGAAGCACAGAATGTGAGTCACTATATCAAACAATAATTATTTTTGTATGAATTTTAGAGCTACTTACGAGAACTTTAATTTATATAATAAATGGAAGTGCATACCTGTTTACTCTAGTTTTTTTGAGTATAGTCTCAAGGCCTAATTTGTATGATAAGTACTACCACACCACAACCAAAGAGTATGTACTCGTACCTGCGCAATTTTACCTATATGAGGAACCTACAGACCGACAGAACCTTAGTGAAACATTGGGCCTTTACTAAAGAATCATGTACATTCGGCGATACTGGACCAATTAAAAAAAAAAATTGCCAGTCATAGGGACTGCCGATAGAAGGGAAAGCGAATATTTAAAAAACATTAAAAATTAAAATACGTAAAATACTTAAAATATAAACCCAAATAAAGCATTAAAGTTTAATTACGAATGTACTATATTTATATTTAAAACTTTTTGCCTGCGTAACAACGCGACGCGAGGTATCGATGACGGTGTCGGTCACGCAATCCACTTTTTTACCCCCTACTAAAAAGTGCTCAACGCGCATAAAAAAGTTTTCACTTCAAAAATTTAATTAGTAATGTAATATCCCACCATTTTGCGTTCTCAGCTTTCGTTAGGTAGGTACTCGGACTCTAGTTACCCACGCAATACACCTACTAAATAGCTACAAAAATCGTCATAAAGTTTCCATTCCAGGTTTACAGTTGTTTATAAACGCAAGACCAACCGCTATAAACAGATTGCTGCAATTTCCATGCAAACGCTTGAGGATGTGTGGTCAAAACTCCGGTTAAACTTGCAATATGGGTTTCCGGGCTAGTGTTCTGTGCATTTGATGTGCTTTTAAGTTAAGTCACTTTTTAAACCAGGTTCATTCATACCAACTTACAAGTTGTGAATGTGATACTATCTAATTCACTACTCCACTATGTATCTGTTTTTCTTCGTATTTTATAACTTTTTGGTACTAAATAAATTAGAAAAGAAAAAAAAAATTACGCGATTTTTTAAAATAAACCGTTAAAATATATTTTTCAAGTTTGTATAATTTTTCTCCATTTAAAGTATACTTAATTCAAAGAGCATAAAGAACCAGGGGTTAACCCCTGGTTCTTTATGCTCTTTGCTTAATTAAATTCATATCTATTTGTCAACAAGTTGAACGTACGTAGGTAATCCAATTTGTACAAAATAGTCTTTAGAACTTTGACTTAGACTCAATCATGAGTCAAGTTGTATGCTACATTATGACAAAATTATTACCCAACTCGGACGGAATGCAGATAACGTGGGGCATCTCGTAGAGACGGGGTAATTATGCGCATTGACCGCTTAAATACTGTTTCTGCTTACATACATACCTAGCTACGAGTTACGACGGAATGACCTGTAATTAAGGGCTGTCAAATTTTGAAAATAATTTCTCCTACTTTAAATTGCACTATTTAGAAACTCGCATTCGACATTCGCAAGCCATTAGTCCTAGAGGTACCTACGTAATTCCACAGCAGTTACCCCATATAAATAATCATAATTATTTATCTGTTTTCTCCATGGATAATATTTTCTTCACCATAAAATCCATATGTGTCCGTGCTTGTGTAAATTGCTTTTTACACGCTTTTTATTAGCTTCAGACGTATGTATGTTAGTATGTAACGGAATCTTTGAACATGATTTTGACCCCCTTTAAAACGTCGGATTAACTCGAAATTTGGCATACTTATTAAGGACCGATGACAATTCAATATTTTAAACAGTTTGACCCGTTATCCTTACTAGGATAATGGAGGATTAAGAGAGGATTAGCGATTTTTTGTTTTGCTGAGACCCGAAGTGTCTGCGTCAAAAGAGTGTTTTCTAGTTTTTTTAACTATTATTTACTTTACAGTGGCGTTGGAAGTGGAAAGAACTTTTATTTCGATAAATAAATAATTTTAAGAACAAGGAACCTTCAAAAATGGCAAATAGGCCTAGTTTCCGCGCCAACATCCGACATCCCACAAGCAAATTTGACAAATGTAATCAAAAAAGAAAAACATACCGACATAGCCTGAGTCCTTTTTAAATTATTCTTGAAAAAAAATTAATATCCGTTCAGTTTTGGAGGAGGAAACAAGGAGGAAAGGAGCGTCGGCCGTAGCACGTTGCATTGTCCAATGCTCGGCTGTCACTCGGTTGCCGCTCGTTATAGCGTGAGTGTGTCCATAGTCCATACAAAACATACGTAATATTAAGTTAATCGTGCCACGGCTGAAGCTGGGGTCGGGCCCGGCGCGGTCTGGCGTGAGTCATCCTTAAATCGTAAATTGGCATTAGTAAAAAATAAGAATCGAAATATTTAAATATTTCATCAGAATTCAGAAAATTTAAGAGCAACTAATCTATTATTTATTTCTCCATGGTTCGCTAATTGTTTCCAAATAAGCTGTTAGAAGTTGGACGTTTTCGAAAGTTTGTCAATTCGCAATTTAGGATTTAATTATTCAACGGCAAATAGCCTGGTAAATGCCCGAAGACATTTGGGATGTTTAGATATTTATTCATTTCAATTTCGTACTCAAACTTAGTAGATGGTAATATTATTATTTTGAGGAAACCAACCATAATGGAGAGTAATTTTACGGATTTTTATTGGCTGACTGTATTATTTACTTAGTGTCTAATACCTACCATATGTTAATTTAAAAAGATACTTTCTTGTCTATAAAAAGCAATAGTAAAGTCTTTCTAGTAAAAGCTGAAGGTGCAAAATGGCGTGAAACTTAAACAAATCACCCGTTTATTTTCTTGCTTATCCTCGAGTTTTTTGTAGGCCAGTGTTGTCATTATCTAAAATCCAACCCTCAGCTTTCACCTGACAGATTTATAAACGATTGTTGCCCGGCGTAAGTTGCAGATACTTGTGATTTCCCAACCTTTACGTTAATATACATACTTACTTCATATTAATATTATAAATGTGAAAGTGTGTTTGTTTGTTGGTTTGTTGGTTTGTTGGTTTGTCCTTAAATCACGCCGCAATAGAGCAACGGATCGACGTGAGTTTTGGCATGGGTAATGTTGAGGACTGGAGAGTGACATAGGCTACTTTTACGAAAAAATTAAAGGAGCACCCGTGGGAATCAAAAAAACTTAAACCACGCGGACGAAGTCGCAGGCATCAGCGAGTGTACTATATCAGAAACCAAGTTTCAACAACAACTGTATAAATTTCAAGTCAATTGGATGAACGATGCGTTTTTTTTTCAATGCTCTGCATAACCGGCAAGAAAATTCTGTGAAAAATGCTTACGCAAACACGAAACGCCTTTTAGTTTGAGCTTGTTGAATTAAAAATACCCATATCAATCATATTCAAACTTCATCACACATAAGAACTATTCCCTAAGTTTCAGAGTTCTAATCGGGCAGTCATAATTTTTAAGCTCTCCTAAAAAAAATCAAATGTCTTTATTTGACAACCCTAATGCAGGGCTTCCGCATTAACATGTGTTAGGCTAATGGCATACAAAGTGTTTATCTTTAGAGTGCTACGTACTTCTACTTGGGTCCACAGTAGACACGCTGATGAGTGGACAGATTAGCTAATGAAGTTGATAATCGCTGATTAGATCGACCTTCGAGTAGGTACAGTTACCGTACTCGAAGGTCTCGAAGGAAATATATCTATACTAATATTATAAATGCGAAAGTTTGGATGGATGGATGGATGTTTGTTACTCAATCACGCCAAAACAGCTGAACGGATCTGGATAAAATTTGGCACAAGATAGATTATAGTCTGGAATAACACATGGCTACTTTTTATCTCGGAAAATTAAAGAGTTTCGCGCGGGAACCAAAAATCCTTAATCCACGCGGTCCAATTCGCGGGCATCAGCTAGTCTCTAATAAAAATAATTTTATCTAAATGAGTTCCTAAAGATATATGAACTCCATATCAAAGAATGAATATTAAGGAGCTACCTATAGTGATATATATGTCACCGTAAGATTACAAAAACCGTTAGATTGTAATCTAACTAGCGAAATTGTAAACTGTCGACAGATTGTGAACCGTTCAATGTTCTGAGTGTCAATTTTTGAAAATATATTGTTAGAGACAATCCAGGAATAGGTATTTATGAGACACTTTTAAAATATTTGTACTCTCATTTGGAACTTGCACAAATAAATGGTTAAACTTGTAGAGGTTCCACGAGAGATTTAATGTAATAAGATAAAAGTTGGCTAAACTTAAAGATAATATTCATTTGATCCGGCCACGATTGCTATCGTAAAGCTCTAAATCAAAATGCGATCTAAACACAAAAGTATTCAATAATCGCTGAGTCTGCTGGCAGGAGACTGGATTACCATCGTTCAAACACTCATTTTCAATATGGCGTCCATATCCACAGATTAAATCGAATGACATGAAACCAATCAAATTGACAGATACCTATTATACTTCCTGTTTCATGAGATATAATGACAAACAGTAACACTGCTAACAATATTCAATGTATTTATCTTATCTCTTTCTTGTAGGTTGGATTAGGGTTCGACATAAATAATCAGGTAGTGATTAGGTAGATAGGTTAGGTTTTATCGGCTTAATATACCAAACGGATTACAATCTACCGGAAAATAATGCGTTAAATTGTAATCCGTCGACAGTTTACAATTTCGCTGGTTAGATTACAATCTAACGGTTTTTGCAATTTTACAGTGACATATACATACATATGCTTTT
The DNA here is from genome assembly GCA_923060345.2 of Erebia aethiops. Lineage (NCBI taxonomy): Eukaryota > Metazoa > Arthropoda > Insecta > Lepidoptera > Nymphalidae > Erebia > Erebia aethiops. The sequence goes on along the minus strand of OV281084.1, from coordinate 23,725,329 downwards.
GTGCGCACATCACGGAAAATCTAATCAATCGATAAAAATAAAACTTCATGTTCGAAAGCGTATGTAATCAAACTGCCTAGGTACCAATTCCAACATTGTTCGAAACTATCAACTTCAAAAATCGAATTCCAAAATAAAATCGCGCAAAAATTTTAAACCAAACAGCACAAACTCTAAGTTTTTCATGTAAAAACTTATGAGACAGGGCACGAAATTATAATTCAGACCATCTCTTCATGGTTCGTTGTGTTTGAATTTAAAATAAAAAAAGAAAACAAAATAAAACGTTGCTGCAGTTTCCAACCCCTATCAAACTATAGTTGCATGTTGCACAAAAATAACTCCCCAACGGCGTAATGGGATTTCCAGTGACTAAGCCTTCCTTGTCTTTTTTTTCAACGCTATTTCGTTAAAAAATCACATACTGGACAGGCTATAAAATATATCAACTTCTATATACTATATAACTTCTATATATTATAAATACGAAAGTTTGGGTGGATGGATAGATGTATATGTTACTCAATCACGCCAGAAGGGCTGAATAGATCTGGATGAAAGGCACAGAGTCTGGAATGGAGTTCCCGCGGGAACTAGAAAAACCTCAAGGCTCAAACCACGCGGACCAAGTTGCGGGCTTCAGCTAGTAAATAAATAAAAATGAAATACTGTTCCTTATGAATGCGCATCACTTGAGAACAGCTGATGGACCGATTTGACAATTTTTGTATTAAAATGTACGAATTAGGTTTTCATCAAAAGAAAAATTGGAAAAGCTCTAAAAAAATATGATACAAAATAATCTGAACGTCCTGTAAAGGCGCAAATTGGAACGCAACCATAGTGTACAGTCATTGTCACTGTCAGTGTCACAAAAATTTTAATTTGTCAACTTAAAATGTCATTATTAATTAATTAACTGAAATATAACGTTCGTTACAAATCTGCAAGACTGAGTATCTTTTATCCGCTAAATCATTCGCATCCAACAAAGCGCTATTCTACAACTAAATCCAGAAACGCCTGCAACATTGATCAACGAGACGCAATAAGGTGCTGCGGGCACATAGCTGTTCCTTTCGAGCCGGACGACGTGGATACGTGGATCGCCAACCACTCCCATCCTAGTCTCTTCCTAAGGTATTTCAACGCGTTAAACGTGAGTACTTCACCCTTTTCTCTTGTGTTATAACCTTTCTCCTACAAAACGCATAAAATCCTGCAATTTACTCCACCTTTTACAAGCTATCGAAATGAGTACAAATGAGTTGAAACCTAGGTCTAAATCGCCTTATAGAATAGCATTAACTGATGACGAGAGCACTAATCAGTTAATACGCGAATTAGTCAAAAAACGCGCCATAGTTAAGAGTAGGTTAACAAGATTTTCCACATATATTAATGGAATCAAATCGGATGATTTGCCTAGTCAAACTCAACTCGATTTAAAGCTGCGTATACAAGGTGCAATGAGTCTGTATACTGAGTTCAATGAGCTTCAATCGAAGATTGAAGAATCAGTGTTGGAAGTAGATTTAGAAGAACAATTAAATCAACGCGATGCATTTGAAAATAGTTACTATAGTACATTGGCTCGTGCTGAGCGTATGATGAAGGAGGAAGGCACTAGTGCATGCTCTAAGCGCTGTCATAGTTACAATGATACAATAAAGTTACCTACTATCTCAGTTCCTACTTTTGACGGTTCATGTGACCACTGGTTAGAGTTTAGGGATACCTTTCAATCGTTGGTTCATGAGTCTACTCAGATAAGCAATATTCAAAAGTTTCACTACTTAAAATCATCCTTAAAGGGTAGTGCAGCACTAGTTATAGATTCAGTGGAGTTCTCGGCTGATAATTACTCGGTAGCATGGGAGTTATTAATAAATAGATTTAATAACAATAAATTATTAATTCACAGTCACATTAAGGCATTGTTTACACTTCAGGCATTGACAAAGGAAGCACCAGATTTATTAAGAAATTTAATAGACACTTACTTAAAGAACCTACGCGCATTAAAAATATTAGGCGAACCAGTTGATAGCTGGGATACCATATTAATTTATATAATTGTTTCCAAGCTTGACAAAACAACAGAGCGAGCATGGGAACAACACCGGAATACAATTTTAAATAAATCTGATGATTCCAAGTCCCGCCTGAAAGTTGATGTACTACTAACATTTCTAAAAGATAGGGCAGATATGTTAGACACATTGCAGGCAAATAGTACTAAATCAAATGATATTAAGAAACATCATGCAACCACAAATTCAAAGGTACACTGCAATGTTTCTAGCACCAAGAGCAAGCCGTACACATCACAGCGGTCATGTTTACTATGTAAATCAAATCATTCACTATATGCGTGCAGCAAATTTCTAGGTTTAGATTTAAAAGCTAAACAAAAATTTGTGCGGGATAATAAATTATGTGAAAATTGTTTACGGCCTGGAGGGCACACAGCAGCCGACTGTAGATTTGGTCCATGTAGGAAGTGTGAGAATGTTAAACATAATTCCTTAATCTGTGATAAGGCTACTGACCCACAGAGCCAAGTCCCGTCTCAAGCAATACTTACCGATGACAAACGGCCTTCACTAGTTACACTAGCATCCCTTAGTGACTTTGCTGCACCTCAGCTCCATGGTGAACAATTGCACACAGATATATTATGCGCTCAATATCCTTGTGTGCAAAGAGTCCTCTTATCGACTGCATTAGTTGAAGTACGTGATAAATTTAATAATTACCATTTAGCCCGCACTCTTTTAGATTCAGGTAGTGAACGTTGCCTTATTAAAAAATCTTTATGCGATATTCTAAACATACCAGTGATACAGTCCTCTCAAGAAATTCGTGGAGTTGGAAATTCGGTGACACAGGCCACACTCATCTGTGATATTGAAATTAAGTCACGCACCAGCTCCTATACTACACACTTACAATGTATAGTTCTACCAAACATTACATCTACTTTTCCTGCGATACCTAAACATGATGCGCAATTTAAAATTCCTAGCAACTTACAGTTAGCGGATCCTGACTTCTATGAAGGTCAAAGTATAGACATACTGATAGGGGCTGATAAGTTCTGGGATTTACTGAGCCAAGGTAAAATGCGTTTACCTGCCGGTCCTTTCTTGCAAAACACTAGACTCGGCTGGATTATTTCAGGTCCCTTAAATATTAATATGCGCAGTAAGGGCCATGTCCAGTGCAATTTCTCTCAAGCGGTTAACGATCAACTACGTCTGTTCTGGGAGATTGAGGAACTACCTAAGCCATGTGATACGCGCACAGAAGAGGAGAAAGCGTGCGAAGATCATTTCGTCAAAACTACTACGCGCAATAGTGACGGAAGATTTTGCGTAAATATTCCCCTCAAATTATCACCACATGAGTTAGGTGAGACGCATACTCAAGCCGTTAACAGATTCTTGTCGTTAGAAAAGCGGTTACAACGCGTACCAGAGTACAAAAAAATGTACAGTGATTTCATACACGAGTATGAAAATTTAGGTCACATGACTCGAATAACTACTTATGGAACACCACACTGTTTTATGCCTCACCATGGGGTATTCCGAGAGCATAGTACCACAACGAAACTGCGTGTTGTTTTTGACGCAAGCTTTCCGTCATCCACGTCAGTCTCGTATAATAGTCTCCAACGTGTAGGCCCTGCCATACAAGGCGACCTACTAGCAATTCTATTGCGTTTGCGGCAGCACAGATACGTTGCTTGTGCTGACGTAGAAAAAATGTACCGTCAAATAATGGTATCGGAAGACCAGCGAGATCTGCAACTAATCGTATGGCGTGATGATCCCGCGGAGCCTTTATGTGTTTACAGGCTGAATACTGTCGTATACGGAACCGCGTCTGCACCCTTTCTCGCCGTAAGATGCCTAAAGGAATTAGGGTACACTAGCTCGGATCCCGACGTAAAGAGGGTTATCACGGAAGACTTCTTTGTCGACGATATGATTACCGGCCTAGACGACAAAGACAAATTAACGGAATTATGCGAAAAGGTCTATAAGGTTTTGCAATCGGGATGCTTCCCTCTGCGAAAATGGATATTTAATTATGAATGCGATCAGTCTATTTTCAACGGCATCAAACAGTTAAATTTAGATGGTAAAAGCGAATGTAAGACATTAGGGATAGGATGGAATAGCTCCACAGATGAATTTAATTATAACACACAGTTCAAAAATGATACGCAAATATCTAAACGCACGATACTGTCACATGTATCACAGATATTCGATCCGCTGGGTTTATTAAGCCCTGCAATCATAATTGCGAAGATCCTATTGCAGAAATTGTGGTTGACAAAAACCGATTGGGACGACGCGCTACCGAATGACGTCATCGAGACGTGGAACCGGTTTGCGTCAAATTTAGCTGCGCTTAATAACATAGTCGTTCCGCGACACGCGATCGGACTACATCCTGCATCTATCGAACTGCACATATTTACGGACGCATCGCAAGTGGCCTATGGCGCATGCGCATACATTCGCACCGTAACGAAAGACAAAACCACTTGCAATAGGTTATTATGCGCAAAGGCAAAGGTCGCGCCGGTGAAGCCGCTCACAATACCCAGGCTCGAATTAAGCGGAGCTGTTTTAGGAGCGCGGCTCTATAAGAAAATAAATGAATCACTTCACTGTCAATTTAATAGTATAACATTCTGGACTGACTCAACCATAGTTCTGGGCTGGCTACGAACTGCTCCGAATTTACTAAAAACGTTTGTTCAAAATCGGGTAGTTGAGATTCACGATTTAACGGGTGAACTTCCGTGGCGGCATGTCAGTGGCAAAGAAAATCCAGCAGACATGGCATCACGCGGAGTTCTGCTGAACGACCTCGCCACTTCCACTCTATGGTGGGAGGGACCCTCGTTCCTACGCGATCCTGATTTCGATCACTCATGCGTTACACCCGAACAAGATCAAGCTATGGTACCCGAAGAGCTGCCCGAAGTAAAATCTAGTTCAGTATTAGTTTGCACTGAAGAACGAGAGTTATTTCCCTTTTCACGGTTTTCTCAATTCAATCGAATGAGACGCGCCTTTGCATACGTACTTCGGTTTATTCATAATACGCGCAATTATAAAATAAATCGGCGGACCGGTGCTTTCAGCTCGGATGAATTAAGAAGAGCGGAGCTGGGCTTAGCTAAATTATCGCAATCAAGGTCATTCAGTGAAGAATATAAATTAATTAATAAAAATAAGACGCAAAATTTAAAACCATCTTTATTGAAACTCAATTTATTTATCGATAAAAATTCTGATCTTATACGTGTAGGTGGTCGTATTGTTAATTCAGAGGAATTCGATTACAACAAATTGCATCCAATTCTACTCTGCTCAAAACATCGATTTACAAAATTGTTATTACGTCACGAGCACATGCGTATGCTCCACGCAGCACCTCAAACACTATTGTACGAGGTGCGACAGCAGTGGTGGCCTGTAGGCGGAAGAAACCTTGCACGTCAGGTTGTGCATGAGTGTATCTTATGCAAACGATTGAAAGGTAACACGTTGCATCCTCTTATGGGTAACCTACCAAAGGAACGAGTCACTCCAACTTACCCTTTTCTTTATTGTGGAGTTGACTACGCAGGGCCAGTGCTTACGTTGAACCGAAAAGGTAGAGGTCCTAGAACTGTAAAATCATACATCTGTTCATTTATCTGCTTTGTTACTCGCGCAGTGCACTTGGAGCTTGTCAGTGACCTCACTTCTGAGTCATACATTCTAGCACTCAAACGTTTTATCGCTAGGCGCGCTAAACCATCTGAAATTTCCTCTGACAACGGGAAAAATTTCGTCGGAACAATGAACGAGTTCGGAAAATTCTTAACGAGATGTTCCGCTGACATCTCTGAATATGCGGTAAATCAAAGCATTAAATTTAAGTTTATACCCGCTTATAGTCCTCATTTCGGTGGCCTGTGAGAGGCTGGAGTGAAATCCTCCAAATTTCACCTACTCCGCGTCATCGGCAACGCTCACCTAACTTTCGAAGAACTTACCACAGTTCTCACACAAGTCGAATCAATTCTCAATTCCCGTCCTCTTTCACCTATGTCGTCCGATCCTCAAGACTTATTACCAATTAGTCCTGCCCACTTCCTGGTTGGTCGACCCTTGACAGCGCCAGTCTACGAGGACATGCGGAATCACACCGGCACATACCGCAGTCGCTATCAACGAGTCGAGCAGATGCGCCATCACTTCTGGGAGAGATGGTCAAAAGAGTACATCTCCGAACTCCAAACGAGATGCAAATGGATGAGCGGCGTCGACACACTGCAGCCAGGCATGATGGTCGTTATCAAGGACGACAATCTTCCTCCACTAAAATGGCATCTTGGACGCATCATCAATGCTGTCCCAGGCAAGGATGGCATCTCACGCGTAGCAGACATTCGCACGGCAACGGGCGTAGTCAGACGCTCATTCCCGAAGATTTGTCCACTGTTCTGTGAAGAGGAGGTGAAGAAGACTTCTTTGGAACCTGGCGATTCCAAGGCCGGGGGCATGTAAAGGCGCAAATTGGAACGCAACCATAGTGTACAGTCATTGTCACTGTCAGTGTCACAAAACAAAATTAATTTGTCAATTTGAAATGTCATTATGAATTATTAACCGAAAATATAACGTTCGTTACAAATCTGCAAGACTGAGTATCTTTTATCCGCTAAATCATTCGCATCCAACAAAGCGCTATTCTACAACTAAATCCAGAAACGCCTGCAACATTGATCAACGAGACGCAATAAGGTGCTGCGGGCACACGTCCTTTTTTTTGTAATTTTTGTACGCAATTTTGCCTATTGAAAAAACATAATAATAGATCTACCTACTGAACTTTGGACAGGACAGCGTCTGTTGCAGGTCAACAAGTTTATTATACAAGTAAATTATTATTTTCTACAGATTTTACTGAGATCAACCTTTAAAGCACCTCAACTTGATGTAGGTACGTTGCGCCTTGGGTAAATGTTGATTTGCATACAATTTCAAAATGATTTTTATCTACTCCAGCATCGAAAAGTTCCAATTTCGAATTTGACAACTATATCGAATTGAACCCTCTTTCGTGTTTGCTTCTCATAACGATACAGTTCGTTGTATGGGAGCTGTATCGTTATGAGTCGTAGCTGTATCGATATGGTTATCTTCATAAATAGGATACCTATAGCTTAGCGGCTCTGGGTTCTGACACTTTCCCAACCACAGAGTTCTTAGTATGTAGAGGAGCCATACCTACATCATGGCGGATGGTGGCACCCGTCATTGAATATGTACATATTATATATTTCATCTCCACCTACTCTATACTCTATGTACCCAACCCACTCTATGGTTGGTACTGCCACTCTTACTGCCAATATTAAAAAAAAAATTAGAAAAATTACGCGGTAAACGGATTACTTTTGCAACTTGTGAAATTTGTATTGATTTGACTTTTTTATTAATTTACAAAGTAAAAAATTATAAAGACGTCCTTGTCGTAGATAAAATCTTGTATGCAACTGTACGTAATTAGTCATTTTAATTCTCGTACTATCCTATTTTGATACTCGGCAAGCCTCGTATCAAAAAACAGCACTCGAATTAAAATGACCCTCATTACGATACAGTTGCATAAATAGCTATTCTGTTTGAAGTGTTTATAATTCCAGCGTCAGGGCTGCATTAAACTTGCAAAATATTAGTACTTAGGTATGTTCGTCTTCGTCTAACACATTACTTATTATAATTAAATAATTCATACATCATAACAACATTAAGGAAGTAAGATACAATATGCATGGCATTGTTTCAGTAACCAAGCGAGAATATTTTAAATAATTAAAATTCACATTTAGATCGTTTCTGTAGGCAAAGAGCTGGCGACCACTACGTCTTGTAAGACGTAGTGGTCGCCATGTTTACTCTTTGCCTTGTATGGTGGTACTATGTATAGTACCACCATACAAGTGCTATATAAATTTTCGGAAAGCTTCGGTTTGATACAAATGCAAGTTCTTTGAATAAATCTTCGGGACATTGATTAAGTACTCTTTATTTTGTTTTCGGTGTATTTGTAATCAGTCCGTAAAATTAGGTACTTTTTTTATAATATTGTACCTACCAGCTGATCAACTGTGCATAGTAAAAAGTTGTAGTTGTAGAGTTAAATGGGCAGTAAAATAACATACTTACTTACCAAAAAGTACCTAAACACTTAGTACGTTCAAAACACGTATGGATTACTCAATGATGACTTATTTAACAAATTACAATTACGACAATAATATATATTATTATATTACCTTTATTAAGAAATGTTAATTATATCGGACGAAAGTGCTGCCTATATAGGTAATTGAATTCTGTAATATAAGCACCAGCAGCGTTTACTCATTACGGTAAGAAATGTTAATTAATGGTAATAAAAGTAGACATAAGTTGCCACTTGCCAGACCATACATATCATTTTATGTATCACTAGATGGTGCCCGCGACTTCGTCCGCGTGGATTAAGGTTTTTGTTTCCCGCGGGAACTCTTTAATTTTCCGGGATGAAAAGTAGCCTATGTCCTTCCCCTGGATACAAACTATCCCTATACCAAATTTCATCAAAATCGGTTGAAGAGATAGTTTTTTTTTATTCCCGCGGGAACTCTTGAATTTTCCGGGATAAAAAGTAGCCTATGTCCTTCCCAAGGATATATCCTGTCCCTGTACCAAATTTCATCAAAATCAGTTGAGTAGTTGGGCCGTGAAAGCGTAGCAGACAGACAGACAGACAGACACACTTTCGCATTTATAATATTATAAGTATGGAAGTATGGATATTTTATGAACGCTATGCAGACAGGTAGGTATGTTGTTACTTATGTATTTGAACCAGCGAAGCGAAGGTCTCTGAGTCTACTTGAGTGAATTTGCACTTGTCCGTCCGTCCGTCCGTCTGTCAGAGCATTATAACTTCTGAATTACTGAACGTAATTACTTCAGCTTTAAATATAATATGTAAAGTAATGGCCTCCAGCCGAATATGGCTTAAAAAGTTATAAAAATCTTTATTTCAGGGGGTCTCTCATAGAAGCGAATGCGAAGTAAAATATTTTTTATGGCGTGACATAGGGTTGCGGTATATCAATTTAAAAATATATTTTTTTAATTGATATACCGCAACTCACTGATATCTAGTATCTACGACATAATAACATTCCCTTCTCATCGTAAGCAAGATGTCTGGGTGGTGTCACGATCTTTTGATTTATACAAAACATTAATATGCCTATAGCTAAACGATTAAGACGTAATGAAAAGCAAAATTAAATATCGTAGGGTAAAAATAAAACAAGATAAACATTAAAAGTAACAATTGTCTAGAAGATGCCAGCGCGTTCCAACTCTTTGCTTCGTTTTGCTGTTTTCAATGTAGCTTGTTTCTCTTCCAGTGCAAGCCCTACTATTAATAAAAAAATATCTTTTCCTGGAAATCAAGTAAGATCAAGTCAAACGCAAATAAATATCTTGATCGGAAAATCCAAATTATCACAATTAGATAAAGTAGAATTTACTCTACGCGAATATTACGCAGCTTTCGTTATTGCCTCTTCCATTTCCCGGAAGCTCTAATACTATTGAGGAAAACACAGTTTCCACGGACCACATTCATAGGACACTTACGAGTATGAATGGTTGGGAATTTTCTTTAATGCACACCGGAGCGGAAGCGTCAGTATTTAATATTTTAAAAACATCTACATATGTTATCATCGTGTTTGTACTATCTTAATTTTCCGTTCTACCGTAGTCTAGAAATACAGTAAACCAGTCTTGCACTAAACGATTTTTTTTTCAAAATCATTCAGGATTGTCGAGGCAACTACACCAGGTTTTGAATTTCAGACGTTGCCTTTTTACTCCCGAAAATGGTTTAGTTTTGTCGAAATGCAATCAACAGTCTTTTCTCTGGTCTCTAGCTGATGGATAAGGATAATTTTTTTAATTGCCCTCCTTTATTTTCCGGGATAAAAGCCTATTCTATGTCACTCTACAGATACTCAGTTATACCAATTCAAAAAATCACGTCGATCCGTTGATTCGATCTCGTTGATAGATAGACAAACCAAGAAACCAACAGACAAACATACATTCGCATTTATAATATACGACTATTAGTATGATATGATTTCTTGACCTTAGGACATGCACTCACTTTCGAAAATTATAATGAAAAACCGTGATTATCTATTTTTATACACTATAAGGTCTCGAAAGTAGGTACACAATTTTTATAATGCAAATTTTCTTTTAATAGATTCTTAATTTCTTACGAGCACAAATATTTTAGATACCTATTCGCACGGGTATCATAGAATTAACGCCAAAAATTGCCAACCATTAATTAACAAATACGAAAATATTTAATATATATTGAATTTTATAAATTATATTTTATAAATTATTATTTTATATTTTATAAATATTGAATTTTCCAGTTTCATTTCATTGTAATGGTAATAATTAAATGATAAAATGATAAATGATACCTACATGATTTATTTATTTCATGTAGGACAACTTGTGCCACTTATGATACGTTAAGTTCTACTGAGAAGAGCCGGCAAGTAACTCAGTTGCTCTTTTCTCAAAAAAGAAAAAGGTTACAATAAGAAAACAATACAACACATAGGTACATTATGTTACAAGTATTATACTGAATTGTGGGTCACTGGATGCGAGGCCGGTTGCTTCCATGCAACTTTGTCATTCAGAAAATCATCGATAGTGTAAAAACCTCGACTTAACAAATGCTGTTTAACAATTCAAAATCTAATTGTGATTGCAATTATCATGGGTGTACAGGTGCATAAAATTGCCCGTGATCCTATCAATGAGTCAACCCTGTCGGACCTCGGGTAAACGCTTTTATTCATAGGCTTAGCTAGGCTGTGGCGCTTGGTCGGAAGCTCGTTAGCGTCGCGCAGTAATCGCATCGCGAGGCGATACCAAGAGGCTTTCGCGCTGCATAGAGAGCTGAGGCGCCTGTGAAGAAGTATTCATTTCATACCCTCATACGTGTTTACTACATAGTTGCCGCCTTTCCATGAGTAGGTACTTTTCAAGTTTACTCATGCATATTATGCATATATACCTACCAAATGTTTATATTCTATACACGTTATGTAAGTTTTTAAATAGGTATAGTCTACGGTCTTTAATTGTAGCTGGGAATTTGACTTAGTTCGCAATCGACTGGTGATACTATCAAACGCGCATGACACCGCCCGAGCTCCCACGATGCGAAAATGCAGATGAGATGGATTGCAAATGAGCGGGACGTGCAATGCTAACTAACGAACCTTTGACGACCTCCGTGGTGCAGTGTGTAGCGCTGTTGCCTTAACGTGCGGAGGTCCCGGGTTCGGTCCCCGGCAGGGTCAATTTGGGAATTTATAATTTCTGAATTTTCCCTGGTCTGGTCTGGTGGGAGGCTTCGGCCGTGGCTAGTTACCACCCTACCGGCAAAGACGTGCCGCCAAGAAATTTAGCGTTCCGGTACGATGCCGTGTAGAAACCGAAGGGGTATGGGTTTAATATAACTGCCATGCCCCTAACAGGTTAGCCCGCTACCATCTTAGACTGCATCATCACTTACCATCAGGTGAGATCGCAGTCAAGGGCTAGCTGTAAAAAAAACTGTACTACCACAGATACGTTGACGTTGCATAGGTAGGTTAGACGCAAGTTCGATGCTTTATTTAGGTGGATATGTACGATGGCAGAAATCCTTATTTGTCCCTTTGGGCATTTTTCGTGTAATAGTCTAAACTATGTATTTATTGAATACTAGCAGATGCCCGCGACTTCGTCCGCGTGGAATATGTTTTTTTTTAAATTCTCACGAGAACTCCTTAATTTTCCGAGAAAAAAAGTAGCTTAGGTGTATCACTCTCCGACATCAACCACCCATACCAAAAATCACGTCGATCCGATGCTCCGTTGCGGCCTGATTGAAGGACAAACCAACAAACAAACACACTTTCGCATTTTAATTAATATTTGTATGATCATCGGTATAGGTCGTCCACAAAATAAATAAAACTAGTGAAACGTGCATGAAATATTATAATTTGGTTGTGTTTCGAAAACAGTTTTAAACAAACATTTCCGTTTCAGAGTTTTCGGGAGAATTACAACACAAATAATACGAGAATTAATCTGTACAAACATAATTAAAAATTCCATAAATTTCGAGCCTTCCACATTTTCAAAGCTCGTCAAATATAATTATTCCCGGCTGGTCGGCGACTGTAATTGCTGTGCAATGAACGCTCTTTAAATTTTAAAGCTAACTAACTACGTTTATGAATGAGAGATTGAGAATGTTTTGTTAAACAGATTCATTTGTATTTTATTATACTTATAAAAACTTTTGTATAGTAGGAAAAATGATTAATTAATTATAGTGAATTGAGTATTATCCCTACTAATATTATAAATGCAAAAGTGTGTCTGTCTGTCCGTCTGCTAATCTTTCACGGCCCATCTATTCAATTTATTTTGATGAAATTTGGTACAGGGATAGATTGTATCCCGGGGAAGGACATAGGCAACTTTATATCCCGGAAAATTTAGGAGTTCCCGCAGGAATCAAAAAACCTTAATCCACGCGGACGAAGTCGTGGGCATCATCTAGTTTTATTAAGTATATTAATTGCCTCGTTGGTCTAACTTTAGTGGTTAGCATGTTCGAGGTCCCGGATTCGAGTCCCGAGTCGGGCCTTAATTAAATATTGCAGGGGCTTTCTGACAAGAAATTCTCAATAATAGCCTGGAGTTAGGAAGTTGGCGATGTTTCACCGCTGTAGTTGGTGACCTGACCGCTGTCGCGACGAGAGGTCCGCGCTCGCCTTGTGGCCGAACGCTAGGCGCGCACCTACTTATTATAGATAGTAAAAGTCTTTCTCATCACTGTTTGTTCCTAGTCTTGAATTTTAATTGTGTTTCCGTCCTTTCTGTACATACTTATCTTTAATATAATAGTGGTAGTCCTAATAAGCGTTTTATTGGCCGCGACTACTACACCCCCGTGCCTCGGAGAGCACGTTAAGCCGTCGTTCCTGCGCCTGATCTCTATCCGGTCGTATCGGATTTTTCGTCCCATCAGGCTATGAGAGTAAAGGAACAGAGAGTACACCTGTGTTTGCGCACACAGTTGTCCACTAAGTATATCTCCCGCAAAGATGGCTAATCTGTCTGGAGATTGGCCGCCATGGCCGAAATTCGGTCGGGAGGATATTATTATTACATTTTAAAGCTATAATAAGGTATATTTTTTTATGAATGAGATTAAACGGATTCGTTTGTTATTCTTATTAATTGAGTATTGTTTTATAATTGAGTTCAGAAACCTTACTTTTTAGGGTTCCGTACCGTACCCTAAATATAATGGATAATTTTAATCTGTTGGCTCTACAGTCTTTATGTCTACTACACGCTTGTATGACGTATATGTCACCGTAAAATTGTAAAAACCGTTAGATTGTAATCTAACGCTTTTTATCTCGATATATTGTAAACTGTCGCAAGATTGTGAACCGTAAAAACTGCTTAAAATTTAACGCATTATTTTTCGGTAGATTGTAATCTGTTAGGTAGGTACCTGAAAGAACCTAAGTGATACCTGATTATTTATGTCGAACCATAACCTAACCTACAAGAAAGAGAGAAGAACCGTAAATACAATTAATATTTCAAAAATTGAAACTCAGAACATTGAACGGTTCACAATCTGTCGACAGTTTACATCGAGATAAAAAGCGTTAGATTGCAATCTGACAGTTTTCACAATCTTACAGTGACATATACATATCAGCCTATAGCTTTCCCTATAATCTCAGTATATTTAAAGCAAGACGTGTCCGTCAGGTATTTGCGGATTAAATCTAATAAGACTACTCACGCTTCCCTGAACAATTGAATTTATTTTAATCCCTCTACAATTAATAGGCATGATGACAGTAACCAAGAATCAATGAAATTATGAATTTATCTAATGAAATAGGATTCATGGATTATAAAAAACGTATTTATTTTTCTATTTCGAGTGAGATTGCTATTTATTTTGATAAAATAAAATTATAAAATTTCCATTAATCAAATAGTGGTAGGAGTTTTCTTGGGACGCGATAAGCAATGCGTTTAAAGGCTCCGGCTGGCCCACAGAATTCAGACAAGAAAAATTGGTGCATAGAAGTGGTAAAGGATCATCGTAGTTGTGGTCTAGTCGTAGTTCTCGTTCGCGGAGATTGTAGTTGGTGATTATATACCCAGTACGTGATAAAAAAAGATATGAATAAAAAAAGATGCTTACATAACATTTTACAGTTTCATTTACGTTTCTTTCCATAGAGGTAGGTAAGGATTAACACAGCACAGCCCACTATCTGGTCACATTTGCCTCCAAATCGAATGGTTCCCTGTTGTCTTTTGTCCCTACTCATTTGTTGTCGTCTGGTGTCCTACATTCCACTTATGAAAACTTGAAGGTAATAGAAGTAATTAAAGTTAAAAAGTAACTGTTCCTCACCAAGTCCTCAACTATACCCACGCAAAAGAACTCGCAGATCCGTTGCTCTGTTGCGGCGTGATTGAAGGGCAAACCAAACAAACACACTTTCGTATTTATAATATTAGTAAGTATGATTGCTAATATTATATATATAGGAAGTTATTAGTTATATAATATATCTGTGGACTTTTGTTTAAAGATAAATAAGTTATAAGAAAACAGAAACCCTGCCTTCATATCAAGTACCTAAACTTTATGCCACTGTGCGTGTCTCGACGATTTATAGCTGTGTAGCAAATCCTAAGACAACACCCATTCCGCTATAAAATACACATAAGGGCTTAATATAAGAGCATTATTACAGTAGATAGCGCGGGGGAAAGAAATAATAAATTTTATGAAGCACTCTGCAGTCTGGAGCCTATTTCTTCGTCCAAGCCTTATAACATACCTACAGCTAGGTTTTTGACGACCTCCGTGGCGCAGTGTGTAGCGATGTTGCCTTAACGTGCGGAGGTCCCGGGTTCGATCCCCGGCAGGGTCAATTCGGGAATTTATAATTTCTGCATTTTCCCTGGTCTGGCCTGGTGGGAGGCTTCGGCCGTGGCTAGTTACCACCCTACCGGCAAAGAGGTGCCGCCAAGCGATTTAGCGTTCCGGTACGATGCCGTGTAGAAACCGAAGGGGTATGGGTTTAATATAACTGCCATGCCCCTAACAGGTTAGCCCGCTACCATCTTAGACTGCATCATCACTTACCATCAGGTGAGATCGCAGTCAAGGGCTAGCTTGTAGTGGATAAAAAAAAAAAGGTACTCCATTCTACACAGATTTAGTAAGTTTTCAGAAAGATAGACGTGCGTTTACTTTTTACAATATAGATAAGAAGGTTTAAATAATGGACTAGATGATGCCCGCGACTTGGTCCGCGTGGTTAGGGTTTTTTGATTCCCACGGGAACTCCTTAATTTTCCGGGATAAAAAGTAAACTTTCCCCGAGATTTAAACTACCTATTTGGTATAGAGGTAGTTACATCAATATCGGTTGAAAAGATGGGCCGTTAAAGCGTAGCAGACAGACAGACACGCTTTCGCATTTATAATATTAGTATGGATATTTCTGGAGCCAAGCGCATAGTCACCCTAAGAAAACATCTCAATAAAAATATGGTCAACTATGAATGATATAAAGACGCAGTGAAATAGATATATTTTAATCTTCTATATCTATATTCTATATATATATATATATAAAAATGAAACCCGTTTTTCTTGGTCACGGCATCACGCGTGAATGGCTGGACCGATTTCACTAATTCTTTTTTTGTTGTATTTGTTATTATTAGGAGAAGGTTCTTACGGAAAAAAATATTAAGAAAATCTCTCAGAAATATTGAAAAATATACATTTAATTTTGCATACTAAGGCGGTACGAAGTTCGCCGGGTCAGCTAGTAACATTATAATAATGAGTAGGGACCTACCTAATCTTCCGAATTTTATTAAATTGCAACCTTTTAATTTCTAAAAAAAATACAACATATATACCTACAGAATTATTCCTAAATCGGTTTTTTTGCCTTATGGTCCCATTTTAAAGTCGCTGAAGGAATTTTGATGAAATTCAATGAATTTAGGAGGTAACAAATAAAGCGCCTTAATTTCATGAAAAACAAGAACACGCCTCAAAGCTTTTGTTTTGTTCACAATGGTTGTGAACAAAACGTAAAGTAATATAGAAAGCTAAATGTTTAACTACCTATAATATGTACTTTAAATCAAGTTAAGTAGGTACTTAAATTTGGAAGCATTTTCTATTATAAGAATAAATAATATTGTATAAAACACGCTTCACAACCTAATAAGGACTTTATACAGCGGCTCGTGTCCCTTGGAAATTTATGGAGGAACACGATCCCAAGCTCCCAGGCGATAAATAGCTTAGCAAAGTAGGTAACAATGAAACCAATTCTTGTATGAAATATGGCACATTCAGGCTTTGTATCGGAATGTAGGTACAGACAGAGTATAGGAGAGAAGTGGTATGAAAGAGCCAGTTTACTAAACGGAGCAAAAAAAATACTTTTAATGAAATAAATGGTGATTTTGTCTTCAATTATTATTCATTTATTAAAGTAGGAAATTACATACGAAAAAACCCTAAACACATTGAAAAAAACAACGAAATATTAATTTTAAAAAATGTGTCTTTTGGCTCGTAGATAACATTTCGGTATTGAAAGAGCTACTAAAAGTTATGAAAAAGCCAGTCTGTATAATAAAGTGTAATTTTGAAAATTATGCAAAATAATAATAACTGCACTATTAAAAAAACCGGCCAAGTGCGAGTCGGACTCGCGCACCGAGGGTTCCGTACTGAAAACTGTAACGACCAAAGATGTAAAACGGTAATAATTACCTTTGTTAATGAACCGCAAAACTAACTTTGTTTGTAGAGGTTTACTGTTAATATCAAAAAAACTATGCTAGTTAGAGCATTGGCTATAGTTTTCCTGTAAAATATACATAAATTCCTATTGACCATAATTATTTCAGATTTTTCGATTGGTAAACTCCGGAGATAAGGGGGGGGAACGGGGGGGAATTTTTTTAGACTTTTTCCCCGATAAATCAAAAACTATCATGACTAAAAACAATTAAAAATATGTTTTAGAATGTACAAAGTAAACCCTTTCATATGATACCCCACACAGTACAGTTATCTCACTTTTAAATTTCAACCCTCTGATTTTCCTCCCTTTTTAAATAAAAAAATAATAATTTCCAATTTTTTTTAATTCCAGTGTCTTTGGGCCACTAATATACACAACTATTCCAAATTTCATGTCGATAGCTTCGGTAGTTACTGAAATAATCGAGTGTGACGGACGGACAAACAGACAGACAGACAGACAGACAGACAGACGGAGAAAGTCGCACCATAAGGGTTCCATTTTACCATTTTGGTACGGAACCCTAAAAAGACAATTCTAACAAATCCTTTTTTAAAACTAATGACATTCTTAAGAATTTTATAATTCTATCAGTTATTTTACGTAATTATAACAAATAAGGGGCGAATTTTTTATTAATAACAATTTTGAAAATTAAACAAAATAACAAATAATATCTTCAATCAAAAACAACATCGTTAAATCTTTAAGAACTTAAGAAGAAAGAAGAAAAAAGATTGCTCACTTTGAGCTTCAAATTCTTAAGCTCTTTTATGGCCCATTCACCTGGCTCGTTCATAACTTATTCTTTAAAAATATATAACCTTTAAAATAACTGCAATCCATTTACCTATATTTTTTACAATAAAATACCAAAAAACTAGTGTAATAAAGCAAAATACTAACTTTTTAGTACCAAAAGCTTTGACTCGATGTGCCGGTGTCTGTTGGTTTCGGCGGACTGTCAAATGTCTGTGGGTGACGGGAAATCAATGCTGCCACATAAAAATCAAATTACCAACCAAATTCGTTCATAAAGTACCAAAATAATGTTAGTGGCTCTTTCAAAACTTGGCTCCTTTATGCCACTTCTCCCCTACATATGGTTCAATTTGAAATTCAGCTGCTTCCATAGCTAGCTGAGATTCTAGTGAAGTGCTAACTAATTGACTAATTGTAGTGTATAAAAAATCGTGTGTAGTGTTATCGTAGGTAATTTGGCGCAGACATAGCTTGCACATTGAAGACGGACATAATATAGGTAGGTACTTAGTATAATTTATGCCCCGGAAAATTAAAGAATTGTCACGGGATTAAAAATAAATCCATGCGGACGAAGTCACGGTCATCAGAGAGTCACACGCCATAATTACGTAAGAGGTGATGTGGGTCAGGAGATCACTGGCTCCTGAACTACAAAAAAGACCTAAAAATATTATAAGCAATTATTTTGAGACTTTTCCGAGTTAATTAAGACTATCTGAAGCAAGATATACGAGAAACTGGCGAATAAAACTGTATAATAATTCAGATTAACATATTTTTTGTGGCCGTAATCGAGACTTAGCAGTTAAGGCGAGTCACCTCCAAGATTTTAGGAGGTGAGGTGTGGGGTGCCGCCCGCGCGTCTCGCGGTACATTTCTCGTAGAGACTGGCGGGGAAGCGGGCAGCGCGGTATATTCTGAAACCGCTTGGCAACGTTCAAGTTCTGGGATTAATTTGAATTAAATAGATATAGGACTTCAGTTTGAAATAAATTTTAGCAGGTTCTCATTAATACTTCAAGAGGAATTTATCCATATAAAAATGATGAGCAAAGTCGAAAATTTTATTAATAAAAAATTCGTTTTAAACTTTTAATTTAGCCTGTTTCAAGATTTTTTTTGATCGAGTAAAGTACATCCTATCGTGTAACAAATTAGCACATTCTTTAGACAATATCTTTAAGTGTATCGGATATTTTTTGTAAGACCGTTATTTAATAGTAAATACCGAAAAAATTTGATCTAGCAAACCAGTTTTCACCGCTGAGCTGAGGTGACTCGCCTTAATTAGTAATTACGTCTTGTTGGAGGTGGCGGTGGTGGTAAAGGAGACCGATAATATTTGTCAAAGATTTCGTTCCAGAATAAACATCTCTCCTTAGACAGCGGTCCCCGAAGCTCTGGATTCTTTTTAAGGGCCATGTGGGGCGACCAATCCTCGCCCACGGGTGGCCATTTTGGTACTTCAGAACATTCAGGCTTTCTGAAATTGAAACATAATATAAATTAAAATATTTATGACTCATCTGAATGTCTGTCTGCTACGCTTTCTCCGCCCATCTGTTCTTCCGATTTTGATTAAATTTGATACAGGGATTGGTTGTACCCCGGAGAACGACACAGGCTACGAGATCCCGCGGTAATCAAACAACCTTAAGGCGCTGTGAGCTCACGAGATGAAAAACACAGGCGCGCGGGGGTGAAATCGAGCAAGCGCATGTCGCAAAAAATGCATGAAATAATTTGTAAAAAAATTAATATTTACTTTTCAATACAAATGAATCTGACAATGTGTTTGATTTAGAAATATGAATTTTATCTTATATTTCTAGAGCTAATTATTGGTTTCGATAAGGAGAAAAATTGCTTTAAAAAGGTAAATTAAGAGGTATGTTTAAAATAAATTTCAATGCAGAGATTTTTTTTAAATTGTGTTTTGAGATGCGTCAGTGGCTGCTCAAAGGTCTTGAAAACAGCACATTATTTTTACAAGCATACATTATGTCACCGTTTGATGAATACACTTTTAAAAACCCCCTTTTACGCTACACAGGGCCTTAATCCACGCAGACGAAGTCACCAGGCATCATCGAGTTTAAAGTACAAGTTAACAAAGCTGCTACATTCGATCTGAGTCTAAGGTTTTATTTCGTTTGTAGGCTTCCTTTCATGAGAAAAATAATGCTGCCGTGTGAAAGTAATCGCTAAATAACAACTTCCTTAACTGTCGGCTTGCGTCAGTGGCTCGCGTAGACCAACGCGATCGTCGACTGCCTACCGCAGCATTCGATTCTGCTGGGCCTTTATCCACGCGGACGAAGTCGCGGGCATCATATTCTAAGTAGTTATCAAATATATTTTAAGTACTTATTTTAATCTATTTGATGTAATCTTTGAAAGGTTTTTCAAAAAAGGGTACCTTTAGAGAACAAGAGTGTTGAGTACCATGTATAACTTACCCTGTCCTTATAAAACTTCCCCAAAGTTCTCTCATTATATTTTTCATTGATCGTAAGTCGTCGGACATATTTTTTTCATCCAGTGATGGTATGCTCGTAAAATCAACTCCATCGAATATTGCAGCTGTCTGTGAGATATGATTTGCTCCTCGTACATTTGTATATGGAACTACTGGTGTGCTGTCGTCCACGTAGGAGTATTCGTACAAATATATCTGATTATTGCCAGCTTTTAGCTGCAGGCTTATAGATCTTAAGGTTGGGCAAACGAATAAAACATCCGAGAAATAGTTAACATAGTCCAATACAGTTTCATCGCCAATATTGTTTTCACCGAAATAAATCTTTTTAATTTTTTCAGCCACTGCTTCCCTCTCTTTCTCAGATTTGAATTCCAAATCAGCAGGTAAGAAATCGGAAAATTTAGTATTCATTTTATTTTTCCACGAATCGAATGCATCAATCCGCATCAGTCCTTCCATATTTGTGAAACCGTATAGCATAGGAAGTGTTTCAAAATCTGCCTTCTTTAAAATATTTATAGGGCTATCGTCTAGGAATCTCTCTTCACCGATATCTCGCTCCACACAAGGTACCATTACAAAGTCGGAGCTAGTTCTATTAATAACGTTCCCTGATTGTAATTGTTCATATGAGACACTTAGATAGAAATCTTGTAATTTATAAATATCTTCTTTGCCGTCATATTTCAACAATTTGGCATATTCTTTGGCGTTCTGTATGGGATCTACTTGGACACTGTAAGGAGAAAGATTAGCACCACTCTCAGGTATAACCTTTGTAAACAAACCTTTTGCCATTTTTGATATCATCAACAGATCTACCGAAGTTGATCCAGCGCTTGCGCCTGCTATTGTAACATCGTCAGGGTTACCTCCAAAACTAGCAATATTTTTCTTAACCCAACGTAAAAGCGCCACTTGATCTTTAATTCCAGCGTTTCCGGGGGCTTCTTCTGTACCTAAGCATAGAAAGCCGTGTGCTCCAAGTCGATAATTGAACGTAACTACTATTATGTTTTTGATGCTCACCAATTTTTTCGGTGTATTAGAATTTCCGTAGCCAATTATAAAACCGCCGCCGTGAATATGTACAAAAACGGGGAGATTTTTTTCGCCACTATTCGGGACATAAACATGAGCGATAAGACAATCTTCTTGCATAACTTTTGTAGTCGTGTCTATACCGAATACATTCACTGGTATTTGTGGGCATATCACATCTTCATTTACAGCTTCCAAAGTCTCAAACCATATCGGTGACGGCAGCGGTGCCTAAAATAAAATAATCTATTTTGAACCTATTTCTGAGAATTCTTATCGATTATCAGTAGAAGTTCAGTTTCAGTGGGTTGTAGTAAATCATAAGAATACAACTACATTAAAAATGTTTCTAGTAGACCTTACATTAAGTACCTACCTAACTATCCTAACTTAAGCCTGTAGGTACACATTGTGACCTAAGCTTTATTGTGAAATTTTTACTTAACATTCAATAATTCGCATGCGGATAATGAATAATTTTTAAAACAAAAAATCTATATTAAAGTTGTGTTTATGTTGCAGAGATATTTATAAGTATTAGGCGGTAATAGGATTGTTGTAGTATCATACTATAAATGCTAAAGTGTGTTTGTTTGTTGGTTTATTGGTATGTCCTTCAATCACGTCGCAACAGAGCAACGGATCGACGTAATTTTTTGCATGGGTATAGCTGAGGACCTGGAGAGTGACATAGACTTTTTATACCGAAAAATTAAAGAGTTGTAGTTATGAAAATATATACGATGATTTTGTTTGTATCGAACATATTTTAATTTTCCGGGATAAACAGTAGCATACTATAGCTTCCCCGGGAAACAACATATCACCAAATTTCATGAAAATCGGTTGAAAAAACGGGCCGTTAAAGTGTGCAAATAGACAGACAGACACACTTTTAACTTTACTTTAACATTAGTATGGATACTTAACAATAACAATATTACCTTGAACCTGTCAGTTCCACTGGGAGCCTTTGCATAAGGAATGCCGTAGTACACGAATATGTCTTCATTAGGATCCCTATATCCTCGCACAGGGCCTGAATCTATACGCACTATTCGAGATTCAGTCTGTTCGCTCACTGTTGAGCCAACCACAGCTAGTAAACAACATGCAACTGCGCACATCCACATCCTGATAGCAACTAATGCCAAATTTCAATGTGATCCCCAATGCAAATGCTGTGATAAACAACCGGCTTTTTACGACTCCGTATAGTGATATTTGGTTTATATTTTCGATTTAAATGATACAAAAGATTATATCAATGCATCCGTTTTAAACAAAGGATTTAATGAACATATTATATACTTCTATACTAATATTATAAATGCGAAAGTTTTGAGATATCGATGGATGGGTGCATGTGTGCTCAATCACGCCAGGACGGCTGAACGGATCTGGATAAAATTTGGCACAGAGTTAGATTATATTCTGGACTAACACATAGATATGTGGTCCGCGTGTAATAAGATTTTTTAAATTCCTATGGGAACTCCTTAATTTTCCGGTATAAAAGTAGCCTATGTCACTCTCTAGGTCCTCAACTATCACTGTTTGCTACACTTTAACGGCCCGTTTTTTCAACCGATTTTCATGAAATTTGGTGATATGTTGTTTCCCGGGAAAGCTATATGCTACTGTTTATCCCGGAAAATTAAAGAGCTCCCGCAGGAATTAAAACAACTCAATACACGTGAACGAAGTCGCAGGCATTCCACTACAGCCTATTAACGTCCCACTGCTGGGCACAGGCCTCCACTCTCAAAGGAGAGAGAGAATTAGAGCATAGACCCACCTGCACGCTGCTCCAATGCGGGTTGGCGGGCTTTAACGACTATTATCATGTAAGTGATAATAACCGGGACCGCGACGGTTTAAAGTGCTCTCCGAGGCAAGGGGGTGAGACACCGCCAACTTCCTAACTCCGGGCTAGTACTGAGAATTTCCCAACTTGGAACAAAAAGCCCAATACTTGAAAAGCTCTTCGTATATTACGTAATATCAACATATCAAGGAACCTAATGTCCAGCAGAGGAAATATATCTGTTGTCAATAACGTCGATGACTAATCTTGATGACTGTGAATTAATTATATTTTTCCTATCACCAATGATTTTTTATTCCAAGGAAAACTGCTAAACAAGCTTATAGCTGCCAAAACATATTGTTTTTAACAGAAGGAATTCTTTTTAGCCCAACGTACTCGTAGCAACGCTACTTGATACCAGCACAAAAAATCCATGTGCTTTAAGTCAGTCAGTAGTCAGTCAGTCTATAATTAAAAGTAACAAACAGCAATAACTTTTTTACTTTTCACTAAACTTTTTGGTACAGCGAGGTCTCCCCATCCTACAAAAAATCCTCCACCATGAACATATTACTACTGGAATATCTTTATCTTCTGTATTGGGGACATAGCAACAAGGCAATCCTCTTTTTCCTTCCTTTCTTCCTTTTTGGTTTCTAAATGAAATTTAATTTTCTTGTGGGCATATTATTTCTTTGTTCACAGCTTTGAAATGCTCTGATCGATTTGGTGGTGACAGTGGAGCCTTGAAAAATAAAAGTTTCAAAATATTTATATAAATATAATTAATATTATAATAAAAATTAATAAATGAATAACAAAACTATATTCGTAGGTAGGTATATTAATAGCCACAAAAAATTCCTACCTTAAATCTCTGTGATCCCGTCGGTGCCTTTGCATAGGGAATATAATAGAAAATGTATCTAAATATCGTCATATTTATATATACGGTCCCTGAGGGATATTCGCCACTAGCTGATGCACTTCGTCCGCGTGGATTTAGGTTTTAGTTCCCGCGGGAACTCTTTAATTTTCCGGGATAAAAAGTAGCCTATTTGTTATTCCAGACTATAACCTACCTCTGTGCCCATCCAGATCCATTCAGCCGTTCTGGCGTGATCGAGTAACAAACATCCATCCACCCATCCAAACTTTCGCATTGTTTAATATTAGTTATTAGTATAGAAGTATGGATTGTACGAGGTGCTGTGCTCCTGGCGACACTAGCTCCATAACTACAAAGAACCTACCTAAAAATAAAAGCAATTATTTTGAGGCTTTGCCGAGTTAATTAACACTTTATCTAAAGCTAAAGCAACTCATTAGGTATATTTTTGCCTTATTAACCACTAGCAGATGCCCGCGACTTCGTACGCGTGGATTGAGGATTTTTGGTTCCCGCGGGAACTCTTTAATTTTCCGGGATAAAAAATAGTATATGTGCTATTCCAGACTATCTATCTCTGTGCCAAATTTCATCCAAATCCGTTCAGCCGTTGGGGCGTGATTGAGTAACAAACATCCATCCATACATCCAAACTTTCGCATTTATAATATTAGTATAGATACGTACTTCCATACGTAACACGTAACACCTGAGATGAAACCCTTTAAATAGGTAATAAAATAATGTAAATATTTCTTACTAGCTGGTATCGCCCCGGCTCTGCTCGAATGGACTTTTGATTATTATCAGTGAAGATGCAGAAGTCAAGGTGCCAAGGAGTTCTGAATTATCTTATTTATTTGTCGTACTTTACGAGATATTCATCTCTATTTTTAACCGGAAGCTCAAATCCATACTAATATTAGACAGTGTGTCTATCCGCCCGTCTGTTTGTCTGTCTGCTACGCTCGGCCTATCTTTAGAAACGATATGTAACCCTTTTGCTTTTCGGAATTACAAATATCCTATATTATGATGCTAAGTTGCATTCAAATCCGACCAGTAGTTTCAGCGTGACACCTTAACAGATAAACAGACAGCCGGACAGACAGGCAAAATTAAAAAAAAATGTTTTATTCAATAAAGCCTCCCCCAATTAAAATTTTCAAAAAAGAATCGTCCAGTTACAGTTTTACTATACCTAGAAGTACTTATAGATAAATCTTAGGTTATTTACGTAACCTTTAGACATAAAAAAATCTGCATGTAAACTTTTTGCAATTCACGAAGGCGAGTGAGCTTTATTGTACTCGAAAATCTGTTTTTTTTATGTCAATAACTATAAGTACAAGTTCGCGCGCGAGTTAAATGTATGTGTCAACAACACCATACAATATTTACTCTGCATTCAACTCGCGCGCGACAATACTTACAACATAATATTAGGTAATTAATTAATAATTACCCTTGGTGGTAACTATGAGTTATTACAGTAATAATACCTCGGTTAATAATACCTTCACCTCGGTTGTAAGCCCACCTTTGCACCCTAGTAGAAACAATTTATCGAGAAGCTGGGTAATAAAACGGTGTTAGGTAATGATAATTGTGATAAGAATTATTTTTATTCTACAATAAGTTAGCCATTGACTGCGTTCTCACCTGGGTGGTAGATAAGTGATGATGCAGTCTATGATGGTAGCGGGCTAACCTGTTAGGGGCATGGCAGCTATAATTAACCCATACCCCTTATCGGTTTCTACACGGCATCGTAAGGAAAAGCTCAATTACTTGGCGGCACGTCTTTGCCGATAGTTAACTAACCACGGTTGAAACCTCCCACCAGACCAGACCAGAGAAAATACAGAAATTGCAAATTCAGAAGAATCTAACCCGGGACCTCCCACACCACAGCGCTTACCACTGCGTCAGAGAGGTCGAAAAATTCAATCATGATTTAAAATCAACAATTCATCCAAGTCAATTATGATTCAGATCAACATTATTTATTTTTAATCTGGATTTCGGTCGTATCAAAACTTTACAGTTCATTACGTCTTGTTGGAGGTGGCGGTGGCGGTAAAGGAGACCGATAATATTTGTCAAAGATTTCGTTCCAGAATAAACATCTCTCCTTAGACAGCGGTCCCCGAAGCTCTGGATTCTTTTTTAGGGCCATGTGGGGCGACCAATCCGCTCCTACGGGTGGCCATTTTGGTACGTTGGAACTCTCCGGCTTTCTGCAATGAAAACATAATATAAATTTAAAAAATGGCAAAACATACGTTACATTATGGCACTACTTAAAAGAGGCTCATGTCCAACAGTGGATCCACAATGGCTGATGATGAAAACATACAGGTGAAACATCACAGAAATGGAATTTACAAACTTATGACTCGCCTGAATCAAATCAAATATAAATATTATAAATGCGAAAGTTTGGATGGATATATGGATGTTTGTTACTCAATCACGCCCCAACTGCAGAACGGATCTGGATGAAATTTGGCACAGAGATAGATTATAAGTCTGGAATAACAAATAGGTAACTTTTAATCCCGGAAAACTAAGGAGTTCCCGCGGGAATCAAAAATCCTTTATCCGCGATATTCGTTGTACCTATCTATTCTAAGAAAAGCTGTTTTCCAAAAAAGGGCTTTTTAGAGAGCAAAGAATGTTGACTCGTCGTACGATGGATTACTTACCCTTTTCTTATAAAACTTGCCCATAGTTCTCTCATTATATGTTTCATTGATCGTAAGCCATCGGTTATATTTTTTTCATCCAGTGATGATATTATATTAACTCCATCTAATATTGCAGCTGACTGTGCACAATGATTTGCTCCTCTTACATTTGTATAAGGAACTACTGGTATACTGTCGTCCACGTAGGAGTATTCGTACAAGTATATCTGATTATTACCAGCTTTTAGCTGCAGGCTTATAGATCTTAAGGTTGGGCAAACGAAGAAAACATCCGAGAAATAGTTAACATAATCCAATACAGTCTCATCGCCAATATTGTTTTCACCGAAATAAAACTTTTTTATTTTTTCAGCCACTGCTTCTCTCTCTTTCTCAGATTTGAATTGCAAATCAGCAGGTAAGAAATCAGAAAATTTAGTATTCATTTTATTTTTCCACGAATCGAATGCATCAATCCGCATCAGTCCTTCCATATTTGCGAAACCGTATAGCATAGGAATGGTCTCAAAATCAGCCCTCTTTAAAATATTAATAGGGCTATCTTCTAGCAATCGCTCTTCGCCGATGTCTCGCTCTACACAAGGCGCCATTAGAAAATCGGAGCTAGCCCTATGAATAACGTTCCCTGACTGTAATAGTTCATATGAGACACTTAGATAGAAATCTTGTAATTTATAAATATCTCCTTCGGCATCATATTTCAACAATTTGGCATATTCTTTGGCGTTCTGTATGGGATCTACTTGGACACTGTAAGGAGAAAGATTAGCACCACTCTCAGGTATAACCTTTGTAAACAAACCTTTTGCCATTTTTGATATCATCAACAGGTCTACAGAGGTTGATCCAGCGCTTGAGCCTGCTATTGTAACATCGTCAGGGTTACCTCCAAAACTAGCAATATTTTTCTTTACCCACCGTAAAAGCGCCACTTGATCTTTAATTCCAGCGTTTCCGGGGGCTTCTTCTGTACCTAAGCATAGAAAGCCGTGCGCTCCAAGTCGATAGTTAAACGTTACTGCAATTATGTTTTTGTTGCTAACCAATTTTTTCGGTGTAATTAAATTTCCGTAGCCAATAATAAATCCTCCGCCGTGAACATAAACAACAACGGGAAGTTTTTTTTCGCCAGTATTAGGAACATAAACATTAGCGATAAGGCAATCTTCTTGCATGTCTTTTGTAATCGTGTCTATACCGAATACATTCAGTGGCATTTGTGGGCATATTACGTATTTATTTACAGCTTCCAAAGTCTCGAACCATATTGGTGATGGCAGCGGTGCCTAAAATAAAATAATCTATTTTGAATCCAATTCTGAGAAATCTTATCAATTAGTAGAACTTCGGTTTCAGTGGGTTGCAGGAAATCAAAAATACAACTACCATAAAAATGGTTTATTTCCTCTTATATAAAGTTTACGAGTAGAGCTTACAATAAGTAATTAAGCTTACTATGCCAAACTTAAGCTGTATTGAGACCTAAGCTTGATTTTGAAATTTTTATGTGATCCTTAAATAACAATCAATAATTCACAAGCAGATAATGAACAATGATTTTAAAAACAAAATATCTATATTAAAGTTCGTTGTGTTTAAGTGGCAGAGATATATAAGGCGATATAGGATTGTTGTAATATTTCTCGTATATTTCTTCCCTAAAAGAGCATCGTTCTTTAAGCAAATATTTTTCAAGTTGGGGGTTTTTCTTGAGGTCCATGTAAGGTGACATGTCTTCTCCAACAGGTGGCCAATCTGGCACTCCAGCACTCTCTGGTCGACTGAAAATGTTAAAAACTATACAGATATCTGCTGTTTATACCTTTAAACATGTATAATACAATTTTCAAGTAAAATTATGGCATGTTGCCCGAAAAGACAGACAGACAAAAATTTTAAAAATGTTTTGAGCTCTGTATAGGTAATCATGCTTCCCCAAAGTAAAATTTTCAAGAAAATATTCAATGTAAAATATTTAATGTATATTCGGCGTAGTTTTATTAAAAGTGATATAGAATATACAGTCATAAAAAGTATATAATACTAGCTGATGCTCGCTACTTTATCCGCGTGGATTGAGGTTTTTTGGTTCCCGCGGGAACTCTTTAAGTTTCCGAGATAAAAAGTAGCATATCTATTATGTGCTATTCCAGACTATAATCTCTTTTCCTAATTCCATCCAGATCCGTTCAGCCGTTCTGGCGAGATTGAGTAACAAACATCCATCCATCCATACATCCACCCATTTATCCCTCGTTCCAAACTTTCGCGTTTGTAATATTAGTATAGATAAAACAAACTATCCTTACCCATATTTAGCAAAATTCGCCCAGAGTTCTCGCATCTGGCCCTTCATTTCTTTTAAATCTTCTGATATATTACTTTCATCTGTTACATTGAATGCAGCTCCATCTAAAACTGCCATTGTTTGAAAACAATGTCCTGTTGCACGCACTTCCGTATGTGGTACTAATGGTGTACTATCGTCTACGAAAGAATACTCGTATAGGTAAATATTATGATTGCCAGCTTTTAATTGTAGCTTAATAGATCTCAATGTAGGGCACGCCATAAGTGTATCTGATGCAAAATCCACATAAGCTAAAATATTTTTCTCATCGATGGGCTTATCTTTAAAATAAAACTTTTTTATTTTTTCGGCGACTGCGACTTTTTCTTCATCATTCTTAAACTTTAAGTCTTGTATTTGTAAGGTAATAAATTTAGCAAAGTTTGTATTCATAAGATCTTTCATTTGATCAAATACAGGAATATTAACCGATCCCTCCATGCTAGCAAAGCCATGTAACATTGGAACTTTATTGAAGTCACCACTATTTAGTATATTGAAAGGGCTATCCTCCAGAAATCTTTCTGCGCCGTGTTCTCGCTCAACACAAGGTGTCGTAAAAAGATTCGAGTCAGGTTGAAACGTAACGTTTCCTGATTGTAAGAGTTCATAAGGAGCACTTTTGTAAAAATCTTCTAATGCCTGGAGATCATCAACATCAAATTTTAATAACTTTCCGTACTCCTTGGCATTGTTCATGGGATCGACTTGAATGCTGAAAGGTGACAAGTTCGCACCACTCTCTGGTATCACTCTTTTAAACAAACCCTTAGTTGACTTTGATAACATTAATAAATCCACCGAGGAAGACCCTGCACTGTAACCCGCTATTGTTACTTCATCAGGATTACCACCAAAATATTTAATATTTTTCTTTACCCACCGTAGTAATGCAACTTGGTCTTTCATTCCAGCATTTCCAGGTATATCTCTTGTGCCCAAGCAGAGGAAACCATGTGCTCCAAGCCGATAATTAAAGTTTACAACTATAATTTCTTTACTACTGACAATTTTTTTGGGTGTAACTAGATCTCCGTATCCCGAAATATATGCACCGCCATGAACATATACTAATACGGGAAGGTTTTTCTTCTCAGTGTTTGGTACATAAACATTTGCTATAAGACAATCTTCTTGTATATTTTTGTTTTGGATTAAATAAAAATGATCGAATTGAGGGCATACTATTCCTTTGTCCACGGCTTCCAACGGCTCTATCCATTTTGGAGATGGCAGAGGTGCCTAAAATATTTCAAATACATATTATCACATAAAGAAATACTAAGTGTAAATTATGAAATCCACCTTTTATGTATCCCCAAATTAATACAACGCAGAACAATAACTTGATGACAAAAAAAAATACGATAGACTAGTGGGCCGTTGGTTAATCTCCATTGAGTTTGGCTGCTGGCGTGGACGCCGCAATTGGATGGAGGGATCATCTATACTTATAATTAACCCTTAACAGGTCTTTTTTTATATTTATTTATTTCAAATGGATACAACAATTTTTTACAAAATATAAATCTCGCCAAACTCCAGCCAGTGGGCCAGTTTGTTGGCGAGTTGGCGCTCTAAACATAATATTTAAGTTGCATCTAAAATTAGCACTAGTAGGTATACCTAATAACCTAATACTAACAAACAACATTTTTTAAAAAGAAACCCATCTTAACAAATACAAAAGAAAATACAATACAATATAAATAAAAGAGAAGAGAAAAATAGCCTTATTTTCCTCCCTTACCCAATCTATATGCTATTGTACATTTTTGGGTACTAAATAACAACTCAACCTTTTACCGTAATACTTTTGGCAACGTGAATTTTATCTTTCTACAACTACCTAATTCTGTACATTGAAGATATTTTGAATTTATTTTGGAAGGCACTGAATGAATTAAAATGAAACTTGGCATGATTTGAGTTCATACTACGCAGTAGGAACGTAGTACGAACCAGTTTAATTACTAATACTATTTATCCCGAAAACGGTTCACACGGTTCCCTTGCGAGAGGAGATGAAAGACAAAATGTGTACTTGGTTGTAATTCATTAATGCATCCGATTTCTTTCTTTTTACATTTTTTTTATTAGAAATATTTCTAGGACTTTTCGAAATTCCACGCCCAAAAGGGTTAAATAGGGGGTGAAAGTTTGTAATAAAGTCCGTAATTTTTCAAGTTATATGATTATATCCCCTTGATATTTGGGCTTTTATATAAAATGAAGAAATACTTACGTCTTTTGTAGTTTTTGAAAATTCCACCCCCAAACGGTCAAATAGGGGTTAAACTTTGTATGGGATTTTAGAAAACTTTTTCTACGCGGACGAAGTCGCGGGCATAAGCTAGTTATATGAATAAAAACGCATAAATTACTTACAGAATTATAGGTATAATCCATACTAATATTTTTAATGCGTAAGTGTGTTTGTCTGTCTATCTTTCGGCTACGATGTAAGTTGTAACGGCCTATCATTTCAACCGATATTTATGAAATTTGGCACAAAGATAGATTACATCCTGGGGTAGGACATACTTTTATCTTGAAAAACTGTTCTGTTTGATTATTATAATTGTACAATAATTGTACCATGACTGTATTTTTACAACGTACATGATAATAGTGTACATAATAGCAACGTTAATTTACCTATAGCAAAAAACGTTTGTTTTGTTGATTTCTACATCGAGGAAGTTTGATAATATGTAGTATAAAAATTACTGGCAGAATGCATGTATTATTCCTATCAAAATAATATTTATTAATAACTGGCTGATACCCGCGACTTCGTCCGCGTGGATCGAGGTTTCCTGGTTCCCGCGGGAACTCTTTAATTTTCCGGGATAAAAAGTAGCCTATGTGCTATTCCAGACATGTATGGTCTATTCCAGGCTATAATCTATCTCTGTGTCTTTCTAATCTAATCTGTCAACTTTCATTCAGATCCATTCAGCCGTTGTGGCGTGATTGAGTAGCAAACATTCATCCATCCATCCATCTAAACTTTCGCATTTATAATATTAATAAATCTATTTGTATTTTCGCCACAATATGATTGGTAGATTGTGGCTCGGAACTATACCTACTATTATTATTGTAACAACTTGTTATCTACTTACCTACAATCAACAAATAAATTATTACCTATGTTATTACGGTTTATGAAGTGTTTAAAATTGCTGTATTGAGTGATCAAACCAGTGATGCGTTACTTCGTGTGAATAAACCATTCAAGCTTACAAAATATTGTCTTGAAATTAAACTATTTTTCTCACCTATACTGCCATTATAGCTATTAGCTGCTGTTGTCTACTTATATTATTTAAAATCTCATTAGTAATAATATGCCCAACTTATTTTGTATAGACAGTACCTAATTATTGATACATACTGCCATTACTTTTGTGTAATATCATATGTTATGATTATTTTTTTTTTTTTTTCATCCACTACAAGTTAGCCCTTGACGGCAATCTCACCTGATGGTAAGTGATGATGCAGTCCGAATTACCGAAGGGGTATGGGTTTAATATACCTGCCATGCCCCTAATAGATTAGCCCGCTACCATCTTAGACTGCATCATCACTTACCATCAGGTGAGATCGTAGTCAAGGGCTAGCTTGTAGTGGATAAAAAAAACAGATTTACCTACTTTGTTTGTATCGAATATAATTTACTTTGACAATTACCTTGAACCTGTCAGTTCCGCTTGGGGCCTTCGCATAAGGAATGCCGTAGTACACGAATATGTCTTCATTAGGATCCTTATAACCTCGCACAGGACCTGAATCTATACGCACTATTCGTGATTCAGTTTGTTCGCTCACTGTTGAGCCAACCACAGCTAGTAAACAACATGCAACTGCGCACAACCACATTCTAATAGCAACTAACGCCAACCTGTCGTCAATGTCATCCTCAGTTCAATTACCATGACATAACAACCGGCTTTTTAGGGTTCCTTAGTGATATTTGGCTTATATTTCCGATTTATGCTACAAAATATATTTTTATATCAATGCATCAGTTTAAATTATGGATTTATATATACATTATTGGTAAGTTATTTTAAATTATATAGGTCAAATAATTTCCAACTATCTCGTATCGCGTTTTATATCGATAAAGACACTCGTCAGCCTTATCCTTATATATTTAGTTATATAGTTAATCGTATTAGATAAGTACGAAGTAAGTAGTAGATAAATTGACGACTTCCTTGGTGCATTGTTTAGCGCTGTTGTCTTAACATGATGAGGTACCGGGTTCGATCCCCAACGGGCAGCGTCAATTTGGGAATATATAATTATCTGAATTTTCCTTGGAAGGCTGCAGCCGTGGCTAGTATTCCTTGGTCTGGCCTGGTGGGAGGCTGCGGCTGCGGCTAGTTACCACTCTACCGGCAAAGACGTGCCGTCAAGCGATTTAGCGTTCCGGTACGATGCCGTGTAGAAACCGATTTAATACAACTGCCATGCCCCTTACAGGTTATCCCGCTTTCATCCTAGACTGCATCATCACTTACCATCAGGTGAGATCGCAGTCACGGGATAACTAGCAGTAGATTAAAAAAACTATCGTTGTATTGGTTTATAATAAATAATAATATTATCTACTGCGATAGGCAATTATAATTGAGATAACATAACGATAACAATAATATTGTAACTGAAAGATTCGTTGCCACGTAGTAGGTACGATTTTCTGAGATACACACGCGACATGTATAGAAAGGCTCTTCATATAAATTATAATATGTATGACATAATATATTATGCATAATATCAATATATCAAGAAACCTATGTCCAGCAGAGGAAATCGATCAGTTGACAATTACGACGATCACTAATATTATAAGAGATATCTGCACTTTTTGTAACTATCGCCTGAAAAGCTGATTCAGTAGTGGGTGTAGGGCTCTCCACTGATGTCAAAAGTGAAAGTCTGCCCGCATACAGATAGGCCTTTCACTAGATATGGCCGTTTAAGGCCTACACCCACCTAATACTGAATCAGCTTTTCAGGCGATAGTTACAAAAAGTGCAGCTATCTCTTAGTCTATAATCTTGATGACTGTGAATGTGTGTATTATTTTTCCTAATTAATTTTGCTTCCAAGGAGCAGGCCAATATCGCTTAGTTTTTAAATTCACTACATTTGAACTATTGACAAAAAGATTCCACTGCTTTTAAGCTTGGCTGCCGCAAAATCCAAATTCCCTACTGGGTCCGTGAGCAATCAAACATTTCTCCCTTGGGGGACTGGACCGAACAGCCTTCTAAATAAAAAGTAGAAAAAAAGCACAGTTTTTAGGCACCAAAAATGTTAATACAATAAGCTGGGACAAAACAAGTTTCGGTGGACAGCCTCGTTATCAACCAATGTCGAATTTTACGTACTCAATAATTTTAGAAAAAATAATGTTTACTGTGTATTTCTGCTAAGGCTTTGGTGCGCGAGGATTAAAGTAGTACTTTTCGTAAATATTTTCCCAGAACAGTGCTCGTTCTTTTAGCAGGGAACCCTTCAATATGAAAGTCTTGTTTAAGGACATGTGGGGCGACCAATCTGCTCGGACTGGGGTCCAGGCTGGCAGCTTAGGAGCATTAGGAACGGGCTTCCTGAAAAGTAATTATTTTCCTTAGAAACTAAGAACAGATACATCATTTTTCTAGTACTTAATTCGTTAGCATTACATACCCTGTTGTCATAAAATTTAACCAAAGTTCTCTCAAATTTTTCGAATGGTTTTCATCAACAGATGTTAAGCCATCTAATATTGCAAACGATTGGGCGCAGTGAGCTGCACCACGCATCTTTGTATGTGGTATGTTTGGTGTAGTATCGTCAACATATGAATACTCATATAAGTATACTTCGTGGTTACCAGCCGCTACTTGAAGTTTAACAGATCTTAATATAGGATATGTAAATAAAACGTCGGCAAAGTAATTAACGAATCCTAAAATCGTTTTATCTTCTACAGACATATCTCCAAAGTAAAAATGCCTCACTTTTTCTGCAACTCGTTCCATTTCAATCTCATTTTTAAATTTAAGATCGGCTGGCAAGAAATTTGAAAAGTTCTCATTCATAAGAATTTTCCATTGCTCAAAAAATGGTATCCGTAGTAACCCTTCCATGTTGGTAAAGCCGTACAACATTGGTACTTTCTGAAAGTTTCCCTTTTTGAGGATATTAACTGGATCATCTTCAAGAAAAGTTTCTTCCCCAAAATTACGTTCCACACAAGGAGATAACAAAAATGTTGAATCTGTTCTGTTCATAACATTAACTGAATTTAATTGCTCATATGGAATCGTTTTGTAAAAATCTTGTAAGGCATTAATATTGTCATATTTATTAAAGTTTAGCATCCGTGCATATTCTTTAGCATTTTTTATTGGATCTGACTGAATACTAAAGGCAGCTATATTTGCACCACTTTCGGGAATAATCCTTTTGAATAAACCACCTGTCATTTTCGAAAGCATCAAAAGATCTACTGAAGAAGCGCCAGAACTATATCCAGCTATGGTGATTTCATCAGGATTGCCTCCAAAACGTGCGATATTCTTTTTAACCCAACGTAGTAACGCTACTTGATCTTTCATACCAGCATTACCAGGTATATCTTCAGTACCTAAGCACAAAAAACCATGTGCTCCAAGTCTATAATTAAAAGTAACGGCAATAACTTTTTTACTTTTCACTAAACTTTTTGGTACAGCGAGGTCTCCCCATCCTACAAAAAATGCTCCACCATGAACATATATTACTACTGGAATATATTTTTCTTCTATATTGGGGACATAAATACTAGCAACAAGACAATCCTCTCGTATCTTTTTTGGTTTCTGAATGAATCCCATTAAGTTTTCTTGTGGGCATATTATTTCTTTGTCCACAGCTTCGAAAGGCTCTGTCCAATTTGGTGGTGGCAATGGAGCCTTGAAAAATAAATGTTTGAAAATACTTTAAATACGAAAAGAAAAATTAACGAATTAATTACAAAACTATTATATTATCATAGATATTATATTAATAGCCAAAAAAAATTCCTACCTTAAATCTTTGTGATCCAGTCGGTGCTTTTGCATAGGGAATATTATAGAAAATGTAAATATCGTCATATTTATATCCACGGACAGGTCCCTGAGGGAGATTCACCAAGAGTGACTCGACCCGATCGCATGATGTAGCATCAAAAATATAACAAAATAATAATATTAGCAAAATCATTGATACACGGCTAGCACTTTGCACAACCACTATCCAAGTTACCATCCAATAAAGTATCCTCCTGTTTTTATAAAAATGCCTCATAATAATGTCCGTAATTCTGTTATATTATAACCTTGCAAACAAGATCGTTAGTTAAACCACAGGTTAAACTAGCGAATGGCTCGCTGAATCAAATAATAAGTATTTTTCACACAGTCAATTTTCTAGTAGGTACCTATCCATACTGGTGATATATCTCATATGCCACAGATATACAATTATTCAATAAATTATTTATTTACAATAATTGGATAAATTATGATTTATTTTTATCATCGGTGTCGCAGATTTCTTCGTAGAAGGTACTCCTAGTCTAGGTATCTTACTAGAATGAGCGTGACGTGGTGAGAAGTGGCGTATAAATGAGGTATATTGTTATAGGATTACACATAATGGAAGATGACTTGTCCGCGCGGATCTATTTTTAGAAATCTTGTGGGAATTCTTTGGTTTTCCCGGATAAAAATTAGACTATGTCCACACGTCCGAAAGCGAAGTTGAGCATCGTCAATACAACTATGCAATTCAGGATCCAGCTATTTTTCTAAAACTTTCCTAGTAGAGCGACTAAACAGATAGGCCGATTAATGCAGTTTGTAAATTACATTAATATTAATTAATTACCAGCAACCTAATGCAACGTCCCGACTTCCATCACCCCGCGCCCGTAATCAATACCACGGAAACCACCACGGAACAGATAAGCCACGGAATAGATAAAGGGAGATTTTTTCTATGATTTCTATGATATGATATGATAATACAGTCTTGCTCCAATTTAAACAAGTGACCTTGATGGCACCTTTGCACAACCAGGGGTGTCATTATGATTTTAGTTTGTTTTTCGTATTACTAAATTGTACTTTGGTAAAAATAGGTACTTAATGCTCGACTTAGCGAAAACTTCCTTGCGCCCCGATACTAATATAAATAAAATGAAAATATTCTTAAAAAAGCTCTTATTAATACAATACAAAAGGAAATGGTCGTGATGATCTCGAAAAACATGCGGTCCTTTAAATTATAAAACAAAGGAACCATTCCTTTGTTTTGTCATTGTTGGGATGCCTGTACATGGCTGGCAGCATAGGCGGTATGGGGAAACCACGGAAACGATAATGCTTGTCGTAAATCTGTTCCCAAAATAAATAACGTTCCTTTAGAAGCGATTCTTTCAGTTCTAAAGTCCTATTAATGGACATGTGAGGTGACCAATCGAAGCATACTGGCGGCCACGCTAGCAGTTCTGACCCGTCAGGTATTGGTTTTCTGGAACAGAATACAATTTTGCGTATTGTTTTTGTCTCCGAGTCTACTTGTGTGGATTGGCACTGTTCGTCCGTGAAAAATAAATGAAATCCATAGCCGAAAATTAAATGAAAAGAAAAGTTATAAAAATCCTTCCCTTTGCTCATAGAAGCAAATGGGATGTTTTATTTTTGGCTTAACCTAGGCTTGTGCAGTATCCTCTGCTTTCAATCTGAGTACTTACAACAATAATTTTTTTAAATTTTTACAACAAACTTTGACGATTTGGGGGGCTCAAATAGGCTCTGCTTTGAACCTGAGTAGAAAAATATATTTTTTAATTTTTTACTACAAAAATTGACGATTTGGCTACCAAAGTTGCTTTCTAAGATAAAATTGTACCGGGTGCTATCACAAAAACGACTTAACATTTTGATGTAGCAGTAGGAAACTTACGTATAATTTGTAGCATATTCTATAGATAATACTTACTAATATCAGTCAAATAACAAATTATAGAAATAATATTGGCCTTTGGCCAATCAATTGTGTTCATAGATGGCGCTACATCGGCAATTTTCAATTATTGTTTTCTGTTTCGGCCTACCGGCAGAATAAAATTAATGAGTTAAAAAAATCTAAAATATCACAAGACGTGAAAAATAGACGTAAAATAATTTGAACTACTATGGGTATGTCTGAATTCATAGGACGCGGATCTTAGTTCGGGGCACTGAAGGGAACTTCAGTCCCCCGAAGGGCCCCCGCCCCGAAGGCGCCAAAGGCCCCGAAAGGGCTAACTACAAGTCTAAATATTATTTAAACATTAAAACATCGTTCACATCTATCTTTATAATAAAGTAAAACATATTAATATAATATTTAATGTGCTTACCCATTTATTATAAAATTTAACCATATTGGTTTCATATAAAATTTCCTTTTCGTACCACTTGCTCAAAAAAGTGACATTCTATGCCACAAAAAGCAAACATAACAATAGTCATTTTTAATCTGTTAAAAACAGGGAAAGAAAATTGTACTGAATTTCATTCATCCTCTAGGGGGAGAATGTAATTTAAATTTGGAATACTTACCGAAATTTATACTGAACTACATGCGTATTCCTTTTGAAAAAGGAATACGCATTTATTATGCAGTTATGATTATTAAATAAAATTACGAAAACCGACGAGGCCGTATGAGCTCGATGCCTTTGCTTTTCCGACAAAAAAAATTAGTTTAGGAATTTGCCGCGTTTTTATTTTCTTCAAATACATAAACGTTAAGTTTATTTTTATAAATAAGTTAATGTTCTAAAAATCTTTTAATTGTCATTATTTTTAATAAATGCTTATCTCATATTATTATTGTGTTAATTTTTTCGCAAATGGTACGAAAAGTAGAGTATTTTCCTCGGTGATAAAGCTGTCTTAGTCTTGGGTGAACTTAAATCCCTCGCTACACTCAGGACTCGTCTTAAATCCCTCGCTTCGCTCGTGATTTAAGTTTTTAACACCCTCGCTACGCTCGGGAGTTAACCTCGAGTCCTTCGTTACGCTCGCGATTTCAATCGTCACCCGCGACAGAAGACACTGCTTTATCCCCTTGGTTAATAATCTACTATTGTCTTATGTCCTCCGATACATCTTTTTCGTCGATGATGGTATCGTTCCAAAATCCGTCTAAAATGCTGAATGTCTGAGCACAATGATTAGCACCTCTTGCATTCGTGTACGGTATGAAAGGCGTATTATCCTCAACATAAGAATAATAGTACAAATAAATCTGATTATGTCCCGCATGGACTTGATATTTAATAAATCTCAAAATTGGGCACGCAAACATGACGTCAGTATAATATTTAATGAATTCCAGTGGTGTTTCTTCACTCTCTTGTTTGTCACCAAAATAAAAACGTCTTATCTGTTGCGCTATATTTTCCTTTTCGTTAGCATTTTTGAATTGTAAGTCATCTGGCAAAAAATCGGAAAACTTAGTATTCATTTGATTTATCCAATTATAAAAATGTCGAAATGCTAGCAATCCATCTATATCGGTAAATCCATACAGCGTAGGCAGCTTGTCGTAGCTACCATTCTTTATTATATTTATTGGACTATCATGAAGAAACATTTCCTCTCCTATATCTCGTTCTATACAAGGTGCCATAACTGTTACAGAAATTTTTGTATCAGGAACTTGTGCAGAGTTCAGGGTGTCAATAGGAACGTTTTTATAAAACTGTTCTAAAGCCTGTATATCATCAACATTATCAAATTACAATAAGTTTGCGTATATTTTGACATTTTCAATAGGATTGGACTAATTGCACATCATAAGGGCCAAGGTCTGTAGCACTTTCTAGTATAACCTTCTTGAAATAACCTTTTGTCATTTTAGAAAGCATTAAAAGCTCCACTGCAGATGCTCCAGAACTAAAGCCCGATAGTATTATATCGTCAGGATTACCGCCGAAACTTGCAATATTCCTCTTCACCCAGCCAACTAATGCTACTTGATCTTTCAAACCGGCATTTCCCGGGACATCTTTAGTTCCCAAACAAAGAAAACCATGAGGTCCAAGTCTGTAATTAAAAGTTACAGCAATGATTTTCTTACTCTTTACCAATTTCTTAGGCGTAAACATGTTTCCCCATCCTACTACCCAGGCTCCACCATGTACAACAACTGGGAGGCTTGTTTCATCAGTTTTCGGCGTATACACATTTGCTATGAGACAATCTTCTTGTATTAACTTAGACGGTGTAAATATATTCATCAAATCGCTTTGGGGACATACCTACTACTTCTTTATCTATAGCTTCGAATGTTTCTGACCATATTGGAGCAGGTAGAGGAGCCTGAAAAGAAACATAATTATAATGATTGTTTTTAGACATTAATTAATGAGAAAATTTAAATCCATAACAGTAAGTACTTAACTGGCTACACATATAGTTGTTCTATCTCACGAAGGCAGTTTGCCTATGTCTGTGGTAGTGGTTGTATATTAACAAGATTGTTCTAGTGTGTGTAAGTTCACGAGCCATTTCTCACACTAAAACAATGTTTACGTATGCAGTTATGCACTACCACAAACATAGGTAAACCGCCCTCGTGAGATACAACAACTGTACCGGGGACAAAATCAAAGAGTTACGGGATTTTAAAAACGTAAAGGTTCCAGAACTGAAAAAGTATTAATAAAAAAATCATGTAATACAGATACCTTAAATCTGTCGTTTCCTTTTGGCACTGTAGCGTACGGAATACTGTAGAAACTGTATATCCCATCATCGGGATCCATATATCCTCGTAGTGGACCCTGAGCTAGTGGCACCAACCGTGAATTATTTGCATTTTCATCTAGTGCCATTGCACTCGAACAACAAAACACCACTAACCAGATCATGGTGACGTAAAAAATCACAATATACCGCCGACGCAAAGATTTATTTTAGCTCTATCATACACAGACTGTAGAGTTCGTCTATCTGTGAGCACAGTGCACCAACTAGAGCACGAGAGATGTGCTAAATGATAATTACCTGACATTCTTTTGTAAGTAAATTATTATAACAGCCAAAGACCTGAGACAGTGAATAGTATCTAATTATTACTAATTATCCGGTCATTTGCCATTATGCGACTTTAGGATTCCGTTTGAATAAATAGGTAGATTGTTAAACTTTATATTTACACCTACCTATGGCAAGCCCATATTTCCTGTAACTCGCGGCAACGGTAACGTTTCTTCTTGGTTTCGACCATGTTGAGATGGTGTTAATTGATAAATGATTTATTTATTTCAAATAGGACAACTTGTGTCACTTATGATACGTTAAGACTGTACCACCGATTCGGAAAGATGTTCTACTGAGAAGAGCCGGCAAGAAACTCAGCAGTTGCTCTTTTCTTAAAAAAGAAAAAGAAAAAAGAATTATTGGCTAAAAGACACAGACCATTTTACTACTCGGTGCTAAAAGATTACAATAAAACTTGAAGCTAGCTAGCTAGCCTTATCTAATAACTATATAAACCATGCCCGCGTGGAATGGTGGCAAGAATGCTGCATTTCCGCGCTGGACAGCCAGGCTGATCCGTTGCGCAATTTAATTAATTCATTTTTTCAACTGGCTTTTCCAAAAGAATCGCTTTATCGTGACGCGTCGGACCTTCATTCACGAAAGCTCACTTCATTAAAGGTTCTGGTCGCAGTGGCAATATAAGTGGCAGTTTTGAAAGACATTCATAAACAAAACTTGAAGTTGAAACTTATCATAAAAATATCATAGGTATAAATTATCATAAAATTTAAGATTCAGTTTTTTCAACATTATTACCTTTCCGAGAAAAAGATATAAATTAAGGTGTCCTTTTTTCCAATTACATTTTATAAAATACAATCTCATGCAATCTACACTCGAAGAGAATCCTTGCTACGCTGGTCACTTACTCACTTCATGTGGGCCCGAGTAAAAAAAAAGTACATCCGACACCTAATGAAAAACGATTGATGAAATATTATCTGTGACAACTAACTTGAGGGCAAGGTCCGGACTCCGGTTACACAAAGTTTGTAAATAAACAACAACAAACAATTTCATCTATACAA
Organism: Erebia aethiops; assembly: GCA_923060345.2. NCBI lineage: Eukaryota > Metazoa > Arthropoda > Insecta > Lepidoptera > Nymphalidae > Erebia > Erebia aethiops. Next base: position 23,683,051 of record OV281084.1, on the reverse strand, counting down.
ATACTAGTGGTTCGCCCCGAACTGAGACCTCGCGGCGCCATCTATTGACATCAATGTGAAGTTCTATTAAAAATACTGAAGCTCATTAAAAATTAAATAATTTTGTTTCCTTACAATATTTACCTAATTTTAGTAATTGTTGCTTCAAGTACAGGATATAATTCATCAAGTTGATCAAGTATCAGGCTCAGCCTTTCAGAAAATTTAGAGTTCTGAGGTGAACTTTGGACGTTAGAAAATCTCCACTTTGAAAGCCCCCCATTTCGTCAATTTTAGGGAAAAAATTTAAAAAAATATATTTTTGGACTCTATTCCTAATTATCTTTAAAATGATATACCGCAACCTTATGTAACGCTATAAAAAATATTTTACATCGCATTCGCTTCTATGAGAGCCCCCCTGAAATAAAGATTTTATAACTTTTTAAGCCATATTCGCCTGGAGGCCATTGGTTTACATATTATGTTTAAAGCTGAAGTAATTGCGTTCAGTAATTCAGAAGTTATAATGCTCTGACAGACGGACGGACGGACGGACGGACGGACAAATGCAAATTCACTCAAGTAGACTCAGAGACCTTCGCTTCGCTCGGTCAATTAATAATGCGAAAGTTTGGATGGCTGAATGGGTCTGGATGAAATTTGGCACAGAGATAGATTGTAGTCTGGAATAAAACATAGGCTACTTTTAATCCCGAAAAATTAAAGAATTCCCGCGGAAACCAAAAAACCTCAATCCACGCGAACGAAGTCGTCAGTAGTATCAGCTAGTGTTACACACTTTCCAGAGAAGCTGGAAAAAAACATTCTGAGAACTAAAGTTTATGTTTGTCCACTTATTTCATAAATCCATACAAAATAATATTATAAATGTTCCCGCGGGAAATGGAAAATATCTCAATCCAGGCGGACGAAGTCTCGAGCAACACCTAGTAACTTATATTTTGTACAAAAAGCATAAAAATAAATACAAAAAGATCTAGTAACTGGCGCTTTTTACACGCTTTTTATTTAATTCGGTTGTATAACTCTGTCATCGTTGAGTTTCCTGTACCTATACTTGGTCGGCAATATAGGCGGTATAGGGTAACGATAGTATTTATCATAGATCTTTTCCCAAAATAAATAACGCTCTTCTATAGGAGATCGTCCTTTTAACACAAAAGTCCTATTAATAGACATATGAGGCGACAAGTCAACTCCTACTGGAGGCCACTGCGGTAGTTCAGATCCTTGAGGAATTGGACGCCTGAAAATAAAAAATATTTAGATTTATACCCATAGAAATCTTTTTAAGTTATATATAAACCTATTTACTTAATATACCTAACTGGTGACACTTATATTTTTGAAGTGAAAACTTCTTGAGGCGCGTTGAGCACTTTTTGGTAGGGGGTAAAAATATGGAACGGTTTCGGTCACGCGACACCATTCTTCTTAAGACAAAATGTCATAAGTATAAATATATTAAATTCGTAATTAAACTTTAATGCCTTAGTTTTAAGGTTTATATGTTAAAATATTCATATTATTTATTTATTTATTATTTATTTTTAAATTAGAAAAAAATAAATAATTTTAAAAAAATCCTTTTTAACTTCTATCGGCAGTCCATATATATGACTGCTATTTTTTTAACCGACTTCCAAAAAAGGAGGAGGTTCTCAATTCGGCGCGTATGTTTTTTTTTTTTTTTTGTATGTTTGTTACGTGATTTCTCCGCCAATTATGAACCGATTTTGATAATTCTTTTTTTGTTTGGTAGATCATACTTCAGAGGTGGTCCCATTTTAATTTGGTAAAGATCTGATGAATATCTCCGGAGATGGAGAACGGAACTCCTCAATGGATAAGAGTAAATTGCTCGCGATCAGTGTGATAGTTTTGTAAACAGTATGTTTTAACCATGCATAGCATATCTTTTTTTTTAGGGTTCCGTAGGCTGAGTGGTCTGTGGTTCCGTACCAAAATGGTAAAAATGGAACCCTTATTACTTTCTCTTTCCGTCTGTCACAGTCGATTATTTCAGTAACTATTAAAGCTATTGACATGAAATTTGGAATAGTTGTATATAATAGTGGCCCAATATCATGGAAATCAAAAAAATTGAAAATTATTTTTAGTTTAATTAAAAAAGTGGGGAAAATCAGGGGTTTGAAATTTCAAAGTAGGATAACTATACCAAGTGGGGTATCATAATATGGACTTTGTACTTGACTTGTCTAAGTTAGACAAATCGACGAGTAACGATTAAACGACGTTATTCTTAATAACGCTAAGTTTTTACTAGCTTTCTGGTTACATCCTGTATTTTAAAACAGTGGGGCCACTAAAAATTGTGAAATAAAAAATTTTCAAAAAAAAAATAAAAACCGACTTCAAAAACCACAAACACTAAAAAGTAAAAAATAATTTAATTTATTATGTATACAAGAGTTAATGTAGTTCTATAATAACATTTTTTGGAGTCGGTGCCAATGTGGAGTCACGTCAACAATAATGAAGAGTAGGTAGACGGTTCATGCGGCTAATTGGTACCGACTCCAAAAAATGTTATTATAGAACTACATTAACTCTTATATACATAATAAATTAAATTATTTTTTACTTTTTAGTGTTTGTGGTTTTTGAAGTCGGTTTTTTTTTTTTTTTTGAAAATTTTTTATTTTAAATAATAATTTTAAGTATTATCTTTACAATTGTGCATTGTCGAGTCAACATCTCTCGAAGATGCCGGAGTGGAACGTACGTTGAGAATAATTTGGAAGATTTGTGTGGTGTGGTGAATATCGCAAGCTACAAGTGCAAGATACACACTGTACCACAAAGATTTAGCTACTGTGGCGGATTATAGCGAATTAAAATTCTAGTTCTTTCATTATAATGGACTTCCACAAAGTAAAGCCTGCTTCTATCCAATAATTGTAAGTAAATCTTAGAAGATAGACTTCGTAGATAGACGTCGACGTCGCGCGATCCCTTCGATGCAACAGATTGCAGCTTGCTTGTAAGACAAACACAGCCAGCAAAAGATGAGTGATTGTATTTAATAATTTATTACCAAACAATATAGGTATATCACTTACCCTTCCGTCATAAAATTTAACCAAATTGGTTTCATAAAAATTTTTCTTTGTATTATGTCATCTGATACATCTATTTCATCGATTATGGTATTATTCCAAAATCCATCTAATATACCATATGTCTGAGCACAGTGATTTGCACCGCGGATATTAGTATGAGGTATGAAAGGTGTACTGTCCTCATAATAGGAATACTCATACAAGTATATTTGATCATGTCCAGCTTCTACTTGATATTTAGCAGACCTCAGCATTGGGCACACAAACATGACGTCAGTGTAATAGTAAATAAATTTTAATGCCGTTTTCTCGTTTACTTGTTCTTTGCCAAAATAAAAACGTCTTATCTGTTGTGCGATTTCTTCTTTTTCATTTTGGTTTTTAAATTGTAAATCAGCTGGCAAGAAAACAGAAAAATTTGTATTCATTTCATCGATCCAATCATAAAATTGAGGTAATTTTAATAACCCATCCATGTCGGTAAACCCATACAGCAGCGGTAGCTTTTCGAAATCACCACTCTTCATTATATTGATTGGACTATCATGAAGAAATCTTTCCTCCCCTATGTCTCGTTCTATACAAGGTGCCATAATAGTCACAGAATCTTTTCTTTGTGTAACTTGTACAGAATTCAAGGTTTCGAGAGGAACACTTTTATAGAACTCTTCCAGAGCCTCTATGTCGTCAACATTATCAAATTTCAATAATTTTGCGTAAATTTTTGCATTTTCAATAGGATCTAGTTGAACACCATACGGGCCAAGGCCTGCAGCACTCTCTGGTATAGCCTTCTTGAAAAAGCCTTTTGTCATTTTAGATAGTAATAAAACGTCTATTGCAGATGCCCCAGAACTAAAACCTGATATTATGATATCGTCAGGATTTCCACCAAAACTTGCAATATTCGTCTTTACCCAACGAACTAGTGCTACTTGGTCTTTCATACCGGCATTTCCAGGGACATCTTTTGTGCCCAAACAAAGAAAGCCTTGGGGCCCAAGTCTGTAATTAAAAGTTACTGCAATGACTTTCTTACTTTTTACCAATGTCTTTGGAGTGAACATATTTCCCCATCCTATTGAATAGGCTCCTCCGTGTACAATTATAAGCACTGGGAGATTCGTTTCATTGGTGTTAGGCACGTAAACATTTGCTATGAGACACTCTTCTTTAATTACTTTGGATGATCTAAATATATTCATCAAATCACTTTGTGGACATATTATTTCTTCATCAATAGCGTCAAAAGTTTCTGACCATATTGAAGCAGGTAGAGGGGCCTAAATCATATTAACAATACAACTATTTTCATATCAACTTAAAATATTAAATTATCTACTTAAATCACCTTTGGTGATAATAAAACGTTCCCTGCTAAGTGCTGACTTGAGTGAACAACAAGAGCTTTTGAATTAAAATTAAGAAATACGAGTCCAGAATTTTTACGATTTCCACCCAAAAGGGGATGAAAGTTTGTATGATATATATCTGTGTAAAGTGGGCTTTAAATAAGGAACTTTATGGTTTAGGGAAATTCCAGGCATCCAACTGACAAACGTGCACATTTTATTTTTGAAAATCCGGATAAGACGGATTAAACTTTTACTTGGAACATTTCACTTTTACAAAGCATTTAAATAAGTATATTGTTATCTACCTTAAACCTGTCATTTCCTTTTGGAACTGTGGCATAGGGTATACCGTAGAAGCTGAATATTCCACCTGTAGGATCCTTGTATCCTCGCACCGCACCCTGAGCTAAATGCACCAATCGAAAATTATTATCGTTTTCACAAAACACAGCTACATAATGCAAACAGAACAGTAAAAACCAAAGCATAGTAACAGGATAAAAGTTAGTAGATAGTTATTCTGTGGTACCACAGTGGATGAAGTTCTTCAATGAAAAGAGGTAACAACCTAAAAAACTATAGGTAGGTACATTTTTTATCAGTTTGTTATTTAGGCCGTTATTAACGTTATAATGTAGGTATCCATACTTCCATATCCATACTAATATTATAAATGCGAAAGTATACTGTCTTGTCTTCTACGCTTTCACGGCCCATCTATTCAGCCGATTTTGATGAAATTTGGCATAAGTAGGTAGTTTGCAGCCCGCCAACCCGCATTGGAGCAGCGTAGTGGGTCTAATTCCCTCTCTCCTATGAGAGTGGAGGCCTGTGCCCAGCAGTGGAACGATAATGGGCTGTAGAGGGAGGGGGGAAGGTAGTTTGTATCCCGGGGCTACGTGCCTAGGCTTTTTTATCCCGGAAAATTAAGGAATTTCCGCTGAGATAAAAAAACCTAATCCACGTGGACGAAGTCGCGGGCAGAATAATAGTCAAATAATCATATCATCAAATAATCAATCAATCAAATAAATATTATAAATGCGAAAGTTTGGATGGATGAATGGATGGATGTTTGTTACTCAATCACGCCCGAACGGCTGAACGAATCTGGATGAAATTTGGCACAGAGATAGATTATAGTCTGGAATAACACATAGGCTACTTTTTATCCCGGAAAACTAAGGAATTCCCGCGTGAACCAAAAAACCTCAATCCACGCGGACGTAGTTGCGGGCATCAGCTAGTGTGTAATATACCTATTAATTTATATAACAGAGATATAACATGTGAACTTTACTTAGCTGATACTGTTATCTATTTAATTAGTATAACGGACCTTATTGGGTCAGGGCCCGTGGATTGTAAGTATGCTGCTAACTGGTCAAAGTTAAATATAAATTAATTAAATCTATACTAATATTATAAATGCAAATGTTTGGATCGATGGAGTGATGTATAGAAGGATGTTTGTTACTCAATCGCGCCACAACGGATGAACGGATCTGGATGAAATTTGGCACAAAGATAGATTATAGTCTGGAATAACACATGGGCTACGTATGGCTCACGTATATACTAGCTGATGCCCGCGACTTCGTACGCGTGGATCGAGGTTTTGTGGTTCCCGCGGGAACTCTTTCATTTTCCGGGATAAAAAGTGCTAAATTATAGTGGAATAGCCTGGATTTTAATTAATAGCACAATAAATTTTTCGTCTTATTAAAAGGGTGTCTTTCCACCAGAGATGTGCTATACGTTGATAAACAACGGATTTGTGTCAAACCCTCGAACTCAGCTATGGAAATCAAGCGCTTCTATTGGTGAGGTTCACACACAACAGTAGCTTAGCAAAGTAGGCCGTAGCACTTCTCTGGTGGAAAGGTATCCTGAGGCACAATACAGCTGACAAAGTAACAATGCTTGATAAATTTTAATGTAGGTATCTAATAGTCTAAATTCTAAAAGAACGTAAAAAATAAAAATTGTCGAAGTACCTACACCTATTCAGTTAGCCTAACTACTTTATTATTTACCTTACACAAATATAAGTAGTTAACAACGTAGTAACTAGTAAGTACTTCAATAACAATAGGTGATTTCTCGGGTGCCTATCATAATATTATGTACCTAATGCTAAAGACATTATTACTGTCGGTATTATTGTGTAGAATTTTAGTAGTACCTACTCATTCTATTTCAGTGAGGTAAGTATAAATGTGTAGCATCATATTATGATGTGGTTAGGTACAAGAAATGTAATAAATACAAGTATTACATAATTTTATTATTCAATTTTGACTGTATCGATAAGATAACGATGAGTAGGTACCCCTTCAGAAATAATAGATCATAAGAAAAAGAAAAAGTTTCTTTCCCAGGCAAGATTCAAATCAAATCAAATCAAATATTTTTTATTCAAATAAACTTTTACAAGTACTTTTGAATCGTCAAGTGAATCTACCACTGGTTCGGAATGCCATTCCTACCGAGAAGAACCAGCAAGAAACTCGGTGGTTGCTCTTTTTAAATAATTCATTTACAATTACTATATCAATGTGTACATAAGTAACCGCTGTCCCTAGCATTGCTGGAGCGATCAAATCCATATGCTCCTCTATCATTTACATAATCTTCAACAGTATAATAAGCTTTTTTCAGGAGCATACTTTTAATGGATTTCTTAAATTTGTTTATTCAATTCATGTCAAAGACGGGCAGACAGAAAGTAGCCCCATTCCCGCCGGTGGCACCCGTTCACGAGCATGACGCATGATCCAGCCATTGCTTCGCTCGACCATATTTGAGGGAACGTAACAACCCGCACCACACGACACCACCACAGAAATGTTTAAAGAGAGCGTGACATACCCAGTCTACCCGTATCAAAGCATCGAATTGAATACTAATATTCAAACACTAATTTATAATCAGTAACCGCTGTCCCCAGCATTGCTGGAGCGATCAAATCCATGCTCCTCTATCATTTACATAATCTTCAACAGTATAATAAGCTTTTTTCAGGAGCATACTTTTAATGGAATAGGAACATGAAGGGACCCAAAATGGAGCCTTGAGGGACACCCATTAGATTGTAAACTAGACTATCTAAAACACGATATCAGACCTTTGATGAGAGACCAGCAGTCTACACGGGCTTAATTTAAAAATAATAAGAAATAACCTCATAAGGAACACTTCTCTACATAATAGGTAAGTAATGAAAAATGCCAGCAAGTCCAGTCCAGTCCAGCAATGCTGGGGACAGCGGTTACTTATGTACATATTGATATAATAATTGTAAATGAATTATTTAAAAAGAGCAACCACCGAGTTTCTTGCTGGTTCTTCTCGGTAGGAATGGAATTCCGAACCAGTGGTAGATTCACTTGACGATTCAAAAGTACTTGTAAAAGTTTATTTGAATAAAAAAAATTTGATTTGATTTGATTTGATTTGCCAGGCCAGATAAAAATATTATCGTAGGTAAGCACCAGGCTAATTAATGAACTTTTTAATCCCAAGGCGTGAGATATACGTGCGTGCGGCGTGCGTGAATACCATTAAAATGAAAAATCGGAAGACAGTTATGAAAGGGTCATCTCTAGGGGATAGATACCAAGAAAAATAACTGGCATGAAATAAATCTTTTTAATTTGTCACTTTTGCTTTGCTGTTGAGGTGCCTGTGCTTGGTCGGCAGCATCGGCGGTATAGGGTTGCGATAGTATTTTTCGTATATTATTTCCCAAAATAAACGGCGTTCCTTTAAAAGGGATCCCTTTAGTTCTAACGTTCTATTGATGGACATGTGAGGCGACAAGTCGAAGCTCACTGGTGGCCACGCTGGGAAATCTGACCCTTCAGGTATAGGTTTCCTGAAAAATAATCGTGTGCTTTAATAAGACCTTTTGGTCTCCAGGACACTTAATCAATAGACTTTTTACGAGTACAAACATTCTCAGCAGATTATACGCACGTCTTAACTTTTATAATTATAAAAAATAAAACGCATGCACTTACCCGGTTAACATAAAATTTAACCAAATCTTTTTCATGAAAAATTTTCGTCGTCTTATATCTTCTGACACATCCTTCTCATCAACGATTGTGTCATTCCAAAATCCATCTAAAGTTCCAAATGTTTGAGCGCAATGGTTCGCACCATGTATGTTAGTGTAGGGGATTAAAGGTGCGCTATCCTCAACGTAAGAATACTGATACAAGTATATTTGATCATGTCCAGCTTCAACTTGATATTTAATAGACCTCAATATTGGCCAGGCAAATAAAACATCAGTGAAAAAGTAAATATAACCTAGAACTGTTTCTTCGCCCGCTAGTTTATCGCCAAAATAAAAATGTTTTACCTGTTCCGCCACTTTTTGTTTTTCATTTTCATTTTTAAATTGTAAGTCTACTGGTAAAAAGTCTGCAAATTTATCATTCATTTCATTCTTCCAATCGTTAAACTGAGGTAGTCGAAATAAACCATCCATATCAACAAACCCATACAGCGTAGGTAGCTTTTCGAAATCACCACTTTTTAATATGTTGATCGGACTGTCTTTAAGAAATCTTTCCTCTCCTATATCTCGTTCAATGCAAGGTGCCATAATAGTTCCAGAGTTTTTTAGTGCCATAACTTCACCTGAATTCAGGAGGTCATAAGGAACAGTCTTATAAAAGTTTTCTAAAGCTTCTATATCATCGACGTTATCAAATTTCAATAATTTTGCATATTTTTTTGCATTTTCGATAGGATCTAACTGCAGATTAAACGGAGAAAGGCCCCCAGCACTCTCTGGTATTATTTTTTTAATATATCCTTTCGTCATTTTAGAAAGTATTAAAAGATCTACTGCAGATGCTCCAGAACTGAAGCCGGACAATATAATATCGTCAGGGTTACCGCCGAAATTTCTCATGTTATTTTTCACCCAGCGAATTAATGCTACTTGATCTTTCATACCGGCATTCCCGGGGACATCTTTGGTGCCCAAACAAAGAAAACCATGGGGTCCAAGTCTATAGTTAAATGTAACAGAAATTACTTTTTTAGTACCTGTTACTTTCTTCGGAGTGAACATATTCCCCCAACCCATTGCATAGGCACCACCATGAACAATTATAAGAACTGGAAGGTTAGTTTCATTTGTATCGGGCAAGTAAACATTTGTTATGAGGCAGTCTTCTTGTCTCACTTTAGATGATGGAAGTATGCCCATCAAATTACTTTGTGGACAAACAATTTCCGTATCCACTGCTTCAAAAGTGTCTGACCATACTGGAGCAGGTAGAGGTGCCTAAAATTAAACAGAACAATTATTATCATTCATGTCAATCCTAATTTCTAACGCTTTTTCATAGACGCTATAATTTAGAAAAGAACTCTGTTTTTGCACGCGTTTTTGCCTTCAAGTTAGGTATGAGTAGCATTATTAATTAATCTAAGTACCTATTCGGGGGTTCAAAAGAGGAACAATTAGTCACCATGCGGGTCAATTTTATGTGTTCAATGCATCGCTGGTTTTACAAACATTTTCGTTCGATGCAAAAGCATGAAAACAAAAGTTACAAGAATTAAATCAGTGTTTAATATAAATTACCTTGAACCTGTCTGGTCCTGTTGGCGCTTTAGCATAAGGAATTCCGTAGAAGCTGAATATCCCTTCATCAGGGTCTTTGTATCCCCGTACCGAACCTTGAGGCAAGTGAACCAACCGCGACTGCGAGTCGCCATTGTCGCACAATATAACTGCGTACAAACAGCAGAACACAACCAACTGAAACATTCTCGTACAAATATAAATAGAGTAGGTAATAACAGCTACCACATCCGAGTGTTATCATAACTTTTGGATTAAATGATCACTGACCCGTGAAACACTATGCAGCTTGATTCAAGATAACTAAAACAACTACTATACGAAAATTATGTTCCATTTGTAATATAGATTAAGAATTGCGTATAAAAACAGTAAAACCTATTTAAATTGTGAAATCTGCATGTCTATTTGTCTGTTAACTTTTCAAGTTCCATCTTATCTGATTTGAATGAATTTTTACTACAAAACTATCTCGAAATAAAGCAACGGACACAGGCTACTTTTCTTACCTCTTCAGTATTTTTATCCACTGAATAGGTAAATAAGGTTTTGTCCGGCTAACTAAGCTAAGAGTTCCCACGGGATGTAGGTACAATACTTAAATTCACGCAGACGATGTCGATATCTAGATGACAAAACAATAATAATCGATAAAAAAATCGAAAACCCGGTTTGGCGGAAATTTGAAAAGTCAATTCATTTTTTTCCATCCGTTGCACAATTCCCGAAATGCCGGCGGAGATATAGTCGTAAAAGCGTTTGAATATTTTACTCGACTATCTAAATCTATTGCAATTTCCTGTCGACTGAAGTGTCATGTAGTGCTTGCATTACACGCCATTCTGAATTTTGTGCTGCAAAAACCTGTAATCAATGTAGATACTTATGCATCCTTGTACTTAATCGAACGACTATGTACCTACAACGAAACGTTGTATGTACAACGTTTTTGGTTTTATTAAAGTTATGATATCCCAAGAAACTCAGTCTATAATTCCGTTCTCTTAGGGTGAATCACTACCTACTCTAAGAGAACGAAATAGTCCGTCTAATTTTTTTCAATATACATACTAGTAAACCTGCTTCATACATAAGTCAACTTCATAAAAATAAGAATTGAAAACGAAATACACACTTGTTTATTCTTTTTTTAAATAGTTGTTTTTTTACAATATGCATGCCATCGCTGAATGGGCCTTTTAACCTAACTTGTAAAGAGCCTGGAACAGCAGCAAAAAATTAAATATCAGTCTGTCTAGTTAAATCCGGAAGTAGATTATTCTACATACAAAACTTAAGGCAAAACAAAAAATGTAGTAAGTAGTACCTACCTACATTCGGGGATACCCGTAGCCCGACCAAATATTTTCCATTTCCTGTCATTTTGCACTCTCTGGTCTAAGCTATGTGATAAAAAAAATCTACTTTTCTTTTCTTTTCTATAGGGATTATTTACTTTTGACCATAGACATAGGATTTTTTCGCTACGTTCTAAGTCTAAGTATGCTTTTGACCAATGGTGATGGTATTGAATAAGACAAGTTTGTAGATATTTCAATTATTAGTTGGAATTGGCAGATGAGATGACATGTTCAGACGCCAAAGTAGAAAAAATAGATCACCTATACAGACTTACCTAACATGTTCGAATCAAATATCGTTTATACTACACCCGCTCGGAAAGTACCTTCATTCTTTTTTAAAAACGAGGTAGAAAGTACGTCATTGCTACAAACCAAATATGCGGGAGGGAAAGATGTATGAAATTTCATTTCTAACGTGCTAAGCGGGGAGAAAAACTATATGAAAATCCATTTCTAACGCGCTGTTTTTTTTTTAATTTTAAGTAAATTAGGTATATGGACGTTGAGAATTTGGGTATGTCCTTATGGATATAATATTAGAAGCAGCTTCACCATATTTGACATACAAAAGTCAATTATGGTGGATTTCGATTGTCGATATTAATGTCGATTTTGATGGTCGATTGTCGATATCGATGTTGATTGTCGATATCGATGTCGTGGTCGGTTGTCAATATCGATGTCGATTGTCAATGTCGATTGTCGATATCGATGTCGTTTGTTGATATCGATGTCGTTATCGATGTAGATTGTCAACATCGATGTCGATATCTTTGTTGATTGTCGCTATCGATGTCGATATCGATATCGATAGTCGATATCAGTGTTGATGTCGATTGTCGATATGGTAGTCGATTGTCGGTATCGATGTCGATTGTCGATATCTATTGTCGATGTCGATGTCGATGTCGATTGTCGATATCGAAATCTATATTGAAATAATCCTCAAAATGTACCTTGTCTAGTTTTGATAGTGAAGCTTCGAATGAAGCGACTCATATAACTTTGTAAGTTCGTTTAATCACTAATTATTATCGCTTATTTTCCTCGCAGGTGTAGTATAAAGCACTATGTATCACTCGGTAGAAAGTACGATTCCTACCTCGCGTGTATTGCGGCCCTTCGGCTAAGCCTCGGGCCTCAAACTACACCCTCGATAGTAATCGGTCACTTTCTCCCCTCGGTGAACAATGTACTATTTTTATGCCAGTGCACAATTTCCAAATGGCCGGTTTCCACAGATTTCTTCGTAAAAGCATTTTTGAATATTCCCCCTCACTTAAATCTATTGCTCTGTCGTGCGAAGTGCCATTGTGGAGTGCTTTGGCGAGCGTTTTCCATACCGTTTCACGATAAAAATTTAAATAAAATAAAAATTTGTAAAGTGCGTGTCAGGACACGCATCAGATAGGGTTCCGTAGCCATACTAGTTGCTTTAGGCTTCGATGGTCATTATTTCGGTATTAACAGAATTAAAATGTACAGTCGCGATCTGAAAATGTATAAAATCCAGTTTTCAAATAAAATTATTTATAACACTATGCAATGCAATTATGAACCCCAAGGTGGTAAGCATTTTCAGACCGCGACTGTACTTTGGTAATATAAGGTACTATGGCCCCAGTAATCAGTATGTGTATTACCCGCTTTCATCAAGAATTACATTAAAACTACCTAACCATCTACAGCCATTCACACAGACCACTCAGCCTATTCATAATCATCGTCATTTCAAGTTTCAAATTTTCAAGCCATTACCTAGATATTTATATTATGTACCTAGGTAAAGTACCTCCTCAAATAAATATGTAAACTATATTGTCTCTGTGTAGCAGTAAGAGGTTTCAGGTGTCTTAACTTTATAGCTAAAGTTTTGGTTAAACACACCGACAGCTGATAGATAGACGGACTTATTCATACGAACTGTATGAATAAGGATTCCGTGGTTTTCATACGGAACTCTAAAATACAGCTGTAGGGTTTCGTTGCCACTGTTTGGTTCGAAGTGATACAACTTTTGCTTCATAAGCAAGTACTGTACTTGTATAGTGTACACTAACCTTCTCACTTCAACGCTTTGGAGACCTACAAGTCCTCTCTTGGAATGAGAAGAGTTAGGCCATATTCTACCACGCTGGCCAAGTGCGGATTGGCAGACATTGAGAACATTTTGAAGAACTCTCTGGCTTGCAGGTTCCCTCAGGACACGATGTTTATTCGTTTAAAGCAAGTGATAAAAATATTTAATTTCTTAAAACGCCCATAACTCCGAAAATGTGCGTGCCTGGGGATCGAACCCCCGACCACCCGGACCCCGGACCCGGAGGCCGGGCGGCTAAATCACTAAGCTATCACCACCGCTCTAGCATATCACTCACATAGGTACCTACTTCTACCTACTTACCTTTTCTTTTTTGTTAACGAGGAAGAAATCTTCGTGAGATACCTACCCGATCTCCTGGGGGAGAGAACGTGTTATAAGGGATTTCTACTGCAGTAAAACACCCTCGGTGGCCATCCTATGAGCATAATGGGAAGCTCCGGGAACTCTCAGGGAGCATGCGCTGGTGCCTCCCATATTATAGTTACCTGTACCATTATCTACCAGCTGCTTAAAATAATGCGAAAATTATTTGTTGGTTTGTCTTTCAATCACGCCGCAAAGGAGCAACGGATTGACGTATTTTCCAATGATCCTGTAGTCACTAATTGGAGAGGACCAAATTGGTAGGTATATCTTTCCATTATTATTAGAATAATAGGTAGGCCTACAACAAAAAATATTAATTAATGAGTAAAAATTATAACAAAAGAGACCCCAAGCCTTTATGAATTTATTCCGGCGCAGAAAAATTTAATTAGTTCCCGTTTTAATGAATATTAATCGGACCGTCGCGTCGCGGCCGCTAGCCGACTAAGTAGTAAGTACTAAAGTGGCGGTTCAACCACAAAGCTAGAGGTAAAGAATGGGGCACGATCTCATATTACCTACCTACAGGAAGCAAATACCTACCTACTTATCGCTAATTATCATTTCGCCATTTTCAGATAAAAAGGGGGTAAGGGGGTAGCCATTTTAGCCAAAAAGCTTAAATTGATTTTAGCTATGATCTCTCCCTTTGCGTCGTATTATTCATTTCTGGGGGTCGAGACCGCTTTCAATAATTAATCACATTGGCAGGGGTTTTCTTGGGATGATAAAGCGGTGACTTCCCAGGCCTTGCCCTTCCACATACGACTCGACTAGTAAGTTCAACGATTTTATTATCAGATGTTAGTGATAATAACCGGGTATGACGTGCTCTCCGAAACACGGAGAAAACGAAAATGCCAAATTCGTCACCCATCCAAAACCTACTTGGGTCAACTCGCCTGTTGCATGCGTTGTTGCAACTAGGCCAGCCGTCCCTCAATCCAATAGTAAGTGGTCTATGCTCAAGACCGGTCATAAGCACGAAGCTGAGTTTGCATCCAATTGTGTCTTTTGTTGTCCTTTAGTTTTTAAGTCTCATATTATCATTAATGTACATATGAGAACAAAAGTGTAACACAATAAAGTTTTTATTTATTATTTATAATATTATATTGACCGCTACTTGAGAACGTGTTATTAGCTTATGTCGGTCTATTACCTAATAAAGGCCTAAGTTTCAGCCAGACAGAGAAAAATGAAATTTGCGGAAAAATTACTGCTACTGTGTAACGATCGCAATCACGCCGGATTGGCGGATACTCTTTCGCATTCACTGTTTCATCAAGAATACCATAAATTCCACCATTTCACAGAGGTATGACTCTCTCATAGAGAGTTACATATATTTTGTTCTGTAGGTCTGGCTAATTTTTTGCGCAAAGGATCAGCCTGGCTGTCTAGCGCGGCAAAGGAGCCAGCATTCTCGCCAACATTCCACGCGGGCATGATTTATATAGTAATTATGTTAGGCTAGCTAGCTTTAAGTTCTATTGTATTGTTTTCAGTAAAAAAAATCGAGATTATCACAACTATTGATGCAGCTAGGTATTAAGGAATACTTATGTACCAAATGGTTATAATGTACACACCGTACTACACGAAGGTCGGATTGCGGTTTGGCAAACTTCAGACACATTTGAAACCATCATTATTCGTATGCCTAATGCCATTATGAAGAACTCGAGGCAAGCAGGTTTATGATTACTTGATCAATTTGCCTAGCAGAATCGAATGGTGCGGTAGGCAGTCGACGATCGCGTTGGTCTACGCGAGCCACTGACGCAAGCCGACAGCTACGGAAGTTGTTTATTTAGCGATTATTTTCACACGGCAGCATTATTTTTCTCATGAAAGAAAACCTGAAAACGAAATAAAACCTTAGAGCCAATTTAGCAGAATTTAAACATTATATTTTAAATATACCTATATCTAGCTTTACATAAACTTAATATATACCTAGATATGCATGTCTTTCTGTACTCTATTTACCAATAAAATTATAATATTATTTTCAACACACTTGCTCATAAAGTTTTATTTATTATTATTTTCTTCACAAGTGTGTTGAATAACGTCGTATGATACACGTGTGTATTGATGATTACCGTACTAGGCTATCTTAAGACCCGAGCCGTGAGGTGAGGGTCTGTCTCAATGGCGCCTCAGCGGTAATCGCCACCATTACACACTAGTATCTACCATAATGTACTATTAATAGCGTTAATTTAAACATACATTTAAAGAAAAATGTTTTTCGTAAGTACTTCTACTCGTATTACTATTACGTATTATCACAGTTTTGTGGTAATAAACTGACTAGTGCGGAGTGCCTACTATAAACACAAAGCTAGTGCCTAAACCGTACAGCGACGAGTTTAAAAAAACTGACGAACATTAAGTTTTTTGAACAATATAATATATATAATATCATCGGGATTCGGGACCAAAAGATTTCAGTATTCTATGTAGAAAAGTTGAGTTTAGGACTAGGAGATTATAAGTACCTATCTAAAATAAACTCTGTAAATTGTAATAATTATTGTAATGACAAGACCTATCTGCAAAAAGATAGATTTATCATTTAGTAGGTCACTAGTATTTCGTGCGTGTAAATACCTACCCAAGTAGTTACCCAGAATTGTATTCGGGTAAAAAACCTCACGAATCCACGCTGGAATTTGTGCCTACGATATTGCAATTTCGTTTTCACTACGCCCGTTTTGTTCCTGCCAATGAATACTCAACGTATTGATTGAAAATCTGGGGTTACCTATATCAATTGGGAACAAAGCAAACGACCACTCTACAAAATAAATGATTGTGCAAAACTTTGCGTTCACATAAGTAACTAGGTTCATTCCTATATTATCTACTTAAGTAAATCTACGTTACGTGTAAGTACGTTTTTTAGGGTTCCAATCCATAGACAACAAGGAACCCTAAAGCGCAAAACACACAGGGAGCGGGTGCGGGTCGGCCGGTCGGGTCGGCCTTGAATTTGGATTTCAGGAGGCGGGTTGAATTTCTTGTACATATTTAAACGGACAACATCACACAGAACGCAGCCGTGGCGTGTGGCGGGTGTGGCTGTGTGATTGATGTCGTCTATATAAATACAAGGAATTCAACCCATCGCGCACCCGACCCGATCCGCGCCCGCTCCCTGTGTGTTTTGCCTTTTATAGTTTCAACACGTCCGTCCGAAAATGCAAAATTTTGTGGAGTAATGACGTAATCTTATTTAAGTAATAATTTTATGATTTAAGAGTTAATATAAATTAAAACAAACTTTTAACGTTTTATTATTTATTCCAAAAATATTATATAGATGTACATAATTTCTATATTTAAATGGATTCAGGATTATGATAACACCATGCTAATACATTCAAAACTATTTTTCAAGGGGTACTAAAACAACAACACAACACAGTATAGCATACTGCCAACGTTAAAAGCCATGTTGTTTCATTGTTGTTAACTTTCGTGTTTAAAATATTATAATCGTTATTTTTGGAACCTCAAGGTAGGTACGTGACATCAAACTGTCATTTTGAGTAATATTGGTTAAAGTAGGTATTGCTTTAACGTTAGCAGTATGGCACCAGTTGAGATCAAAATATGTATTTTATTACAATCTTAGTTTCACAATGATGAGAACAATGCTATATCCGCATCAGTAAAAGTTTTATAGAGCGGGATAGTAAATGAACGATTTTTATTTTGATATCTGATACCTCGATATGTTTACAATCATTATTCGGTAAAACAATTAGCCTGCAGACATTTAATAACCCTTAAAATTTTACTTCATTTCTATAAACTATCAGAACCTAGAAACATAAGGTATGTAATAATATTCCATGATTCGTCGAAAAGCCGATCAAAATTTTTAAATGTTTATTAGGTAGAAAAAATCGAATTTAATAGTACTAAAAATATAGTAGGTCTAGTTAGGTCAAAGTATTTACCATTGGAATGACTTAGATTTTATTAAATAAAGAATTTTTTTATTACAACTATACACTTTTTTGCTAAAACAATCATATTATTCAGATTTATTACAATAATAATTAATAGACAGTTAAATAACTTTTCTAATACTATGATTGTACATTAAATAGATTCTAACTAATAAGAATCTATTAATGTAAAATCATAATATTGCTTATAAATTAATATGTTAACAATTG
Organism: Erebia aethiops; assembly: GCA_923060345.2. Lineage (NCBI taxonomy): Eukaryota > Metazoa > Arthropoda > Insecta > Lepidoptera > Nymphalidae > Erebia > Erebia aethiops. Next base: position 23,664,972 of record OV281084.1, on the reverse strand, counting down.
TCGATTTATTATTAATTATGTTCTCATTGATAAACCAATATTGAACCTGGCAACACTTAAAGCCCATACTCACATACATTATATATATACTGAGATTACATAAAATAAGTTAGGTGTGTCTGTCTGCTACGTCTGCTACGCTTTCACGGCCCATCTGTTTAACCGATTTTCATGAAATTTGGTACGACGATAGGTAGTTTCCCGGAGAAGGGCATAGGTTAATTTAAGAGTTCCCGCAGGAATGAAATAAAAATTTAATCCACGCGGACTAAGTCGCGGGCATCATCTCTAGTTCAAAATAAACTAAATTTACATACAACATTTGCATAATACCTATAGTTTTGAAAATATCAAAATTTTGGAGCAATAGTTGAATCATGTTTCTGGCACAGAATAAATTTACAGTAGTCCTTAAAAAACTCATACCTCTCGAAATATTATCAAGGTAAATGTGTTTTTAGTTTTCAAATAAAAATCAATTCAAAATCGCGAAAAAGACCATAAAATTAAATTTACTTTGAAATTAAATATAAGAAAACTATTAATCAAACATTTAGTACCTATTCTTATTAAAGTATGTCGATAAGTTACAAGGAAATACTTAACATCATAGTTCTTTGTCACAAACTGAATATTCCTGTCTGCTAAAAAGACTTTTATCTGCCTCTTTTAAGTACATCTAGTGCCTTAAATAAATACCAATTATCAATGACCAAATTACTAAATTTGATCAATGTTCGGAACGCCTCTTTCAAATTAATTCACACATGGCCCTTTTTATTATTAAATAATATTGTCTTTTTGTTCCAAAATTTACCTATTTCCTTCGATGCTCACCACTATGGAAATAATTCCTTCCCTTATTGAACGATTTGGATAAGAAAATTGAAAACTCTATCCAAAATTCTAAATTGTCCTTTAGATGGCACGACATGGACACAAGCTTCTCTCCCAGTTCGGTACGGCGGTTTAGGGCGGCGGCCACTAACGCAGAAAGAGCCAAGAGGCGCAAATATGAAATTATAGAAAATAATTTCATATTTGTGCCTTTTGGTGTTGAAACCATGGGGTCGTGGGGCGAAGATGCTAGATCCTTCTTTAAGGATCTTTAAGGGCTGGCAGTTACCTCGGCCAACATATAAGTTTGGCTATTCAGCGGGGTAACGAGCCAGCGTTCTGGGCACATTGCCTCATTGCAGCGGCATAGATTATATTTTTAATGTTTAGTTTTTAGTTTAGATTTTAAAGATTTTTTTAAGGAATTGTATATACCAATACAGCTCAAAATAATGACAACATCCACCTAACTATAATACTAAGAAGACTGGACCATTAGAGGCTTAGAGAGTAGAAGAGTAATACTAACATACATTTTAAACAGTCTTACGAGTACTTTTAAGTGTTCATACACAAACATTTATACAGTTAGAGCATAGAATAATGTGTGCTGTACATTATAAATATTATACATAATATACTGTTACCCTTGTAAAGCCCAGACAAATCAAGGAACTCAAACTCAGTCAAATCAGGAACTCTTTATCAAACTTAAAAGCACGCTTCTAGTATGGCAGTTTGTATAAAATACGTATTTGTGACGTCATCAAATTTACAGACACTTTTTTTTTCTTTAATCTATAGTTTAAATGCTTAGCAATCTTAAAAGTAACCGAGAATGCATCAGTGCATGTTATTCAAAAAAATATAGAAAAGTATAGATTTGAGACCATTTAGCACAAAAATTATCCAAACATGAACTGGTGGTAGAGACAAGAGAAGATGTCATAAGTGACACTTAAAGTATGTCCTACACTGATTTGCTGCACACTGCCCTGGTATGGACTATTATAATTATTAGTGCTACCTGCGCGAAGCCAGGGCGGGTCGCTAGTGTAAAATAAATATGATTTAAGGCTCTATCATAGTGTAAAACCGTTAAAAAGGAAAACATCAAATTTATGCCCGTTTTTCGAGAAGCGCCTGATGCGGTGTGCGCATTTTCAGCTGCGCACACCGCATCAGTGTTTACTTTTCATCAGAATGTGAAGAACGATAGACCTGTGGTCCTTCTTACCATTTTCTCATTGTTTGCAGGCATGTCTGGCGTGAGGGATGAGGAGAGGGAAAGTCTTGATTTGTGTTATGATTTCGAGCTCTTCTTCTTATTTTGTTCTATGGCCTTTATTAGTGCCACACCAATTTCGAGCTCTAACCACACCTAAACAGCTGTCTGTCTGCAGTATCTCAACAAAATACAATTTAGGGTATTAACCTATTTCTCGGTAGGAATGGCATTCCGAACCAGTGGTAGATTCACTTGACGATTCAAAAGTACTTGTAAAAGTTTATTTGAATAAAAAATATTTGATTTGATTTGATTTGATTTGATTTGTATTTTGGTCTTGAACTGGTAGTGCTGTTTTGTATGAAATTATTTTCATACAAAACAGCACTACCAATACCAATAGTTTAAAGTTCATAGTCATCTATGGAAAGGATTAATTTCGCATAAGCCCTTTAAGGCTTTGACTAATGTAACCATACATTTTAAGCTATGAAGCGATTATTATTTTCTAGACAATTGCGAGTTCTATTTTTGATCATGCCAGGTTGCTTTGCACTATAATATGTCTTATATTTGGCTAGTCTCCATCCAAATCCCACCAATAGAACAGAGAATATTAAATTATAAATTTATAACCCTGAAATGACTGAGCGAAAACCAATGTAAATGTTTAAAATGAAGCCTGAAGAGCTTACAATTCACACACATTGCACACACTTGCAAATCAATGCACATGCTTCTGTTAGAGTAGAGACTGTTCCACCATTATCTTTTCATAGCCTGTGGGTGGCGGATATCTGAAGTTATCTAATATTATGTCCAGAATAGCACCATCGTCAACTGAAAAAATAATATAAAAAAATTATAGAATTTATTTTAGAATATTGTTTGATGAACTGCAGAAAAAAAACAGTATGTTTTTCTTAACCAAAACATCATGTAAGGCATCTTTATTCTTTAGTACTTTTAGGTACGTATCACTTTGATATTATAAAGTACCTATCTATATAATATAAGCAAAGCCTTCACAATATTAATATTTTTTATAATTTTTTTTTATAAATTATTAAGGACAGTTTATTCCTGTCCTAATAATTATAAACTTACCATAAAGTGCAGGATACACAGTGCCTCTAATATTTCTAATAGGTATTTCCATATTCTTGCCATTTAAGAAAAAATTGAGCTCCGAATGGTCATATGCCACTCCTATCACATCTCCTTCTCCAGGCATCACTGCTGCTTTCTCATTCCCTTTATCGCTCTCTGGCTTCTCATTCTCTGTTTGACTGTCATGATTTGCTGTGGTGACTAGAATTTCTGTGGTTGGGGAGTCCTGTGGTGCGGGTTGGAGGTGATATAATTCTACATTGTCATGTCGCACTGTACCATCGCTGTTGAGGCACCATGAGTCTTTGTCGACTCCCCCTGAAAAGGATGAGAAAAAAATATTATAAATAGTACTTACTTAATACTACTTGTTGCCTGTGATTTTGACAGACTGGATTATGGATTTCTTTAATCCTTAATGAACCCATGGACCTCATTTTTTCCAGGGTTTTTTCCAGGCCAATGCCCATCTTTTGGATGCAAGCAATTTACAAACAATATGATTAGTCTCAGACATTTATAATATTAGGTAAGTATATAACATTATATTACATGATGCCCTTTGCATTTTCCATGTGGATTTAGTTTTTGAAACCTTCCAAACAGTGGTAACTCTGATTTTCAAGATAAAAAGTATCCCTGTACCAAATTTTGTCTAAACTGGTTAAACAGATGGATTGTGAAAAGGTATTAGATAAATATAATAACTATTGTATTTATAATATCAGTGCATATATTTCTCAATGGATCTCACCATGTACTCTATTAAGATCAGCCTCTCTAGTAGCCAAGCCTACTGCCCAAACTCCAGTCTGTTGCAGTTTGACCTCAAAGTAGGCTTTGTTTTGTACAAGCGGAGCATTGCCCAGAGCACAACCAGACCCGCAGACTCGCTGGCCTCCTTTCACTATCACTACTTCATGCCCTGAAATAAATGAAAGTAAAACTTAGAAGTGAATCAACATTCTGGTGATAGGCATAACTGCATAAGTTGTAGCTAGTTACCACCATGCCAGATGAGATGTGCCACAAAGCAAGGGTACAATGTTGTGTAGAAACCAATAAATATCCTCCTAATATAGTTTTAATAAAATTGTTATGGTGATACACCTATAATTGCATCTTCACTTATTCACCAGGTGAGATCACTCAATGGTTAACTTATAATAGACAGTAGATTACAGATAAAGTAGTTACAACAGGCAACTACTTTTCTGTTGCTAAAAAGAGAGTCTAAAAGTTATGAGCTAGGGAGTTATAGAGAAGTATTAGACAGGCACATTAATTAATAATGATAACAACTCAGAATTTTACTATTTCATTCAACTAATCATAATATTATGAATAACTAAGAGAGTACGGATGAAAACATCGAGATAGTTACAAATTCAAAAGTTGTTTTGCAATCAAGGGCTAGCTTGTAGTGGATAAAAAAAATGCCTATAATTATCGTATTAACACAGCAATTCGAACAATTAAGTTGAAATTCAAATTCATAAGGAAGCAAACGGAAATATTTAACATTTTATGGGCTTAAAAATCTTTTGTAGGTACTCAATCGAAGTTTTAGACGAGAGTTGTATCCACCCACGCACTAAGCCGGAAATCAATGAAAACGACATATTAATGAACTGATGAACCAATACCTAAGTTGAATATGTTGTTTTGTAGCATTAACAGTAAATAAATTATATAAAGCGTTCTTTACCCATATGCAAAGTATCTAACTGTACTGGATTACTTTTCACGCGTATGGGCACACTTGGCGTCAGTGTGAAGCCGTTCATGCAGTTTTTAAAACAACAAAACATTGTAATTTTCACTCTGTCTTCTATTTTACATAAATCGATATCAATATTTAATAAAAATATGTTTTATTTTATTTTTTATATTATTTACTCCCGTTTGTTGAAACTACGTCATTTTCAATTGACGTTTGGACGTGATGACACTTGACTTGACAGTTAAATTTCGTTCAGTATTTTTAACCCCCGACGCAAAACAGGTCTAGTGAAAGCCGAATGAATTCGAATTTTTAGACACTGCCCAAGGCTAAACAAAATAAAATAAAACATCTGATACATTTTTGGTTAATACGAGCAATTTTTTGTAATTTCCCGCCTTCATGCAAGCATTCGCAAGGCAGGCAATGTGTACCTATCTATGTATGTATAGTTAATGTAGTTATGTAGGATCGGAATTCGGAGCAATATGTTCCTTGATTCGGAGTTCCCAACGGATGAATCGATTTTGATTATTGCCTGGCCAGGAAAATAAGGAAAAAGCGCCATATTGCAGAACAAATTGTAACTAATTTTTATATGACTAGATACGTCTTTGTATAAAAAGAGAAATGCAATGGTGGCGCCTCCAAACATCATCGATCATCGACAGTCACAAATCCAAACAAATTTTTTTTAAGATTTTCCGTCTCACCGACCAGAAAAAGAAGGTCTGTCTCACTGTCACGGCGTGATGCTGAAACTGCAGGAATGAACTTGGCACGGTAAACCCACCTGTGCGAAGCTGGGACGGGTCAGCTAGTGATTAATATGTTTTCACTAGCTAAGTACTATAGGCATGACGATCTCCCTGGCGCAGTGGTGAGCGCTGTGGTCATATAAGTGGAAGGTCCCGGGTTCGTTACTCGGCAGAGTCAATTTAGGAATTTATAATTTTCTCTGGTCAAGCCTGGTGGGGGCCTTCGGAAAAAAGTACCGCCAAGCGATTTAGCGTTCCAGTACGATGCCGTGTAGAAACCATCGATATACATAATATGTAGGTACTAGATGGGCCCTTTCATAGAAAAAAAATGGGCGTCCAACCTTTAGAGCACGCTCCTAACCTGTATAGCCCTGTCCTTATCCACGCCATAGCGCTGTCCAGACTAGATGGCGTTAGTAAAATAGGTCCACATTCTTTGTTTGACAGGTCCCGACTCCCGTCTATGTAAATTGAGGTCGTTGGTAGAAACCGTTAAGGTATTAATATATAATATTTAATAACTGCCATACCCCCAACAGGTTATCCCGCTTACGTCTGAGATGGTAGATCTCAGACTGCATCATGAGTCATGACATCATTAGTCAAGGGCTAACTTTTCATTTTTCTTTTTCTACTATATTATGTACATACCGAGGTCATAATGTACCTACTACCTACCTAGGAACTCAAATAGTTTGCTCAGAATTAGCAGAGCTAATATTGATTATTTGTATTAAATATTGATTTAGTTATATTGATTTCGTAACTGGATTAATAAAGTCGGTTTTCTTTTTATTGTATGTTAGCTTTTCCAATATTTACCAAGACTTATGTCGAAAACTGTTTGAAAATACAAAGATTTATACTTATTGCTTAATATAGACATGATGATTTGAATAATATTCGAAGCCTAATGTTGCTCTTCCCGCCAACCCGCATTGGGGCAGAGTGGTGGTTCTAAGCTCTAATTCCCTCTCTCCTATGAGAGTGGAGGCCTGTGCCCAGCAATGGGACGTTAATGGGCTGTAGTGGTGGTGGTATGTTACCTACTCTTACCCTTTCAATACCTTTTTATACTTCTTTTATATCTATTCTACCTTTCGTGCGGTGTGGGGTGTATCTTTTAAGTGGGAAGTTCGATACCCGAAAAAAAATTGGAATTTTCTAATTACCGAATTTTCTCTAGCTAGTCTGGTGTGGTGGGCTGTTGGAGGTTTCGGCCGTAGCTAGTAACTTACCACCCTATCAGCAAAGACGTGCCGCCAAGCGTTTAAGCTTTCCGGTACATACGATGTCGCGTAGAAACAGATTAGGGTACCTATGGGTTTAAAATATAACTGCCATACCTACCCCTAACAGGTTAACCTGCTACCATCTTAGACTGCATCAGGTGAGATTGCATCCAAGCGCTAACTTTTAGGAGAACAGATAAAAAACTACCTATTTAGTAGGCGTAAAGTATGTATTTGTACCTATAGTCTATACTAGTTCTCCCTGTTTTCACTGAGGTTCAGGAAGAAACTAAAGGTTAATCTTAAAAGGTTGATTTAATTTAATCAGCTTCCGGGAATTCCCCGCCCCACCAACTACCTCTATCCTCTATTTTCCCCAGTAGTTCAACTCTTAAAAGGATTCAAGATGTTGTTGGACTAGTTACTGGGAAAAAATGTCTCACTAGTTCAACGGTTGAACTAATCGGTTGTACCAGAAGGAATGAGCGAAAATACATAATACCTATAGTTACCTACTTATATGATGTAACTTTATACGCCATTAGGTAAATAAATGGTTAGTTTAGCCAATGCAATCTGCATTTATAGAAACAAATCTAGATATTAATCACAGGATCACGAGCAGGTAAAAAAGCAAACTCGTCTGACCTAAGTCCTAACCGGTTATACCTACCTATTACCTACGAATACTATTCTTAAGTTTTAGATGTTTTTATTATTAAAATCATTAATTAATTATTATTTATTACAGCATACTTTTCAAATACTTACCGACGAAAGATCACGTCCATATAAATAAACATAATGTGCATAGGAAGGAATTTTTATTTAATTATACTACAAGCAGTAGGTAGTACTGCGATATCCTGATTCCTGATCGTCTGGTAAGTGATGAAGATGATGCATCCTACAAAATATAAATGATAGCAGGCTAACCTTGTAGGGGTATGGCAGTTAAATATTTAATTCATACCCCTAAATGGTTTATTTTCTATCATTTCTATATCATCATAAAGGACTACTAAATAATTTGCTTATCAACATGTCTATGCCGACAGCGTGGTAACAAGCCACGAAGCCTCCCACCAGACTTATCAGAGAAAACTGAGGAAATTATGAGTTAACAAATTGCCACTATCGGGGATCAAACCCGGGACATCCCACTATTAAGACCACAGTGCTCACCACTGCGCCAGGAAGGTCATCGTCCATCGACTACTTACAGGTGTCTTACCTAGATCTAAACAAAAGTACTGTAATTAGGTACTAGATGATGCCCGCGACTTCGTCCGCGTGGTTTAAGTTTTTTTGATTTCCGGGGGAAGTCCTAGCCTATGTCCTTCCCCGGGATATATATATATATAATTTATCCCTGTACCAAATTTCATCAAAATTGGTAGAACAAATGGGCTGTGAAAGCGTAGCATACAGAGAGACAGACAGACGGACAGGCAGACACACTTTCGCATTTATAACATTAGTATGGATTAATAAGGTATCATCCCTAATTCAATAGCAGTTTTAATAAGCTCCGAAAATAAAGAACACGTCAACCTTAATCTAGATGTATTGTACCTCCTTACCCACTTCCAAGGTAAGGACGTACCTAATTGAGATTCGTCTTAAAAATACCTACACGTATGGTAAATTACAAGTATATTATATACTAATAGTCTTGCATTGCCAACAAAACGTTTCAGATTTACTTAGGGACCGTCACGTAGGTACTTACGATAAAGGGTTTTGTTAACTTTCCATGTCGACGCTCAAATGAATCTTTAACATTTTAAATAATACTAATACTTAGCTACTTAAAATATAAAATTAACATTGAATGATACCCGAAAGCATAGGTAGACACTTATTTAAATTCTAAACCGTTACACAACCATGGAAAGGACAAAGGAAAACTCACGTAGATATCACATCACCAAACATGGCTATTTGAGATTCTCGCATACACGTTAGCTCTATCCCTGAGATTTAACAAGAAACTGCCAAATAAGCTAATATTTTATTAGAATACCAGCTAGGTGTATTTTATAACTTACTAGCTTTTGCCCGAAGCTTCTCTCACGTTAAGTTCGATTTTCATAGGTACTTTCAAACCCTCACCCTTTAGGGATTGAATTTCCAAAAATCCTTTCTTAGCGCGAAAGCCTCTTTAATCTCTTTGCCTTTCAGCCCGATCCATCCAGTGGTTTGAGCTGTGCGTTGGTAGATCAATCAGTCAGTCAGTCACCGTTTCCTTTTTAGGGTTCCGTACCAAAATGGTAAAATGGAACCCTTATGGTGCGACTTTCTCCGTCTGTCTGTCTGTCCGTCCGTCACACTCGATTATTTCAGTAACTACCGAAGCTATCGACATGAAATTTGGAATAGTTGTGTATATTAGTAGCCCAAAGACACTGGAATTAAAAAAAAATTGGAAATTATTTTTGTTCTTATTTAAAAAGGGGGGAAAATCGGAGGGTTGAAATTTAAAAGTGAGATAACTGTACTGTGTGGGGTATCATATGAAAGGGTTTACTTTGTACATTCTAAAACAGATTTTTAATTATTTTTAGTCATGATAGTTTTTGATTTATCAGGGAAAAAGTCTAAAAAAATACCGTTCCCCCCCCCCTTATCTCCGGAGTTTACCAATCGAAAAATCTGAAATAATTATGGTCAATAGGAATTTATGTATATTTTACAGGAAAACTATAGCCAATGCTCTAACTAGCATAGTTTTTTTGATATTAACAGTAAACATCTACAAACAAAGTTAGTTTTGCGGTTCATTAACAAAGGTAATTATTACCGTTTTACATCTTTGGTCGTTACAGTTTTCAGTACGGAACCCTCGGTGCGCGAGTCCGACTCGAACTTGGCCGGTTTTTTTTAAATTTAGATACCCATAGACACAGGCCACAGCATACTATGATAAAATCTTGATAAAATGCGATGGTATTAAGGTCTTCTGTGGCATTGTCCCTTTCGTCTTAACACCAAATTATATACAGACTTAGTCATTGAAGCCTTATAGGTTTTCGCAAACAAATTTCACCATGACTAACCTTTTTCCAACTTGGTGTGTAACACTTGACAATATTTCAAACACGCAAAGCATGAAACTGGTAACAATATTGTTTTTGTTCTAAATGAATAGAGTTGCTAGTTACTTGCTATATGACTGAGTTATATGCATACTAATGCAAAAAATATGAAAGAGGTCACCAATATTTCTACACTAATTTAGGTAGGCAGAGGCACGACCTATTTGCCTTGGCTCTACGTTGTTTATTTATTTAAGTAAATATACTTACTATTAGGTGATTGCGTTCTCAGAACTATCGAAAGTGACTCTAATTATTTTCTTAGTAAGCAAATAAATAATAAGTATAGTACACTAGCAATAACAATAATTTGGAAAATCTATTACGATTAGGTATCATTGTTCTAAACAACAATCTAAAGTTCTGCACCTTACCTCCGCAAATGCAACAGATTGTTTTGTTAAAAAATACATGTAGGACGTTTCACGTGGCTATTAAATATGCGAATTAAAATCAACTTTATATTACAGATGCAAAGCTCAAGAAATATCTTGCCATATCAATATCCACCCTCCAGGATAAGATGCCTCCGAGATCCGGACGCGCAGCGCGCGTTTCCTCCATATAAAACGCTGTGATGCGCCGGCGCATCAGTTAGTAAAGTGACAGACGCGGGGTCAAACACGACAGAACGTGAGTAGTATATTATATTAATTTTTTTTTTATTTAATCCAATCATTTAGGGACCAAGGGTACGACTTAAAAGTTAAACTTTATAAGCACAAGCAAAATCTGTGAATGTCGTTGAAGTCTTAAGTACATCAAATATATAATATGATGTCTTTAATTTGAGTTATACTTAATTCCCCATATTAAATCAAGAAATATAATATGAGCTGCAAATCATTTATTTAAACTAATTTTTATTAAAAGTGATACAAAAATAACTTTCTAGAAAATATTTGATATATTATATACCTAGTGGTCGTAAATTATACTATAAGAAAGTAGAAATTTAAAAGTTGTCTAGAAATATATTTCTGAATTTTAATAATATATTTGCATGGTACATATCTATAATAATAATATTATAAAGAGGTAAAGTTTGTGAGTTTGTGACGTTGTAGGGGGTAATCTCTGGATCTACTGAAACGATTTCGAAAATTCTGTTACCAATAGAAAGCCACATTATTTGTGAGTGTCATTAAAAAATAAAATAATTCACTAAAATAAAATCCAGAGGACAGTGGAAACCAGTCTTTTTGTATGCCTAAGGTAGTTCCTTATATAGAGTTGCGAAATAACCCTTAGATACGTATAATTAGGTTTTACAAAAACTATAGAATTTTGTGTTTACGCATTCTTCACGCATATCTTCCTTTTTTACCTAAGTAGGTATTTAAGAATTTTTTGCCATCACAAAAAATTTACTTGTACCTCACATCTAAACTGTAGACTGCAGTTAAATTTTAAAACAATTTATTTCAAGACAGTAAAATATGGTAAAATCTACGAATCATAAACTTATCTAAAAGCACACTATGATTCAACGAAGTTATTTCTTAATAATTATAATGTATATGTCACCGTAAGATTGTAAAAACCGTTAGATTGTAATCCAACTAGCGATATTGTAAACTGTGGACAGATTGTGAACCGTTCAATGTTCTGAGTGTCAATTTTTGAAATATTCATTGTATTTACGTTTTCTTCTATCTTTCTTGTAGGTTAATTTAGGGTTCGACATAAATAATTAGGCAGTGCCCGGCCGCAGGCAGGTTACTATACTATACCTAAGAGATTACAATCTACCGAAAAATAATGCGTTAAATTGTAATCTGTCGACAGTTTACAATATCGCTAGTTAGATTATAATCTAACGGTTTTTACAATCTTACGGTGACATTTAAAAAGTATAAACTATCGTAGATATGTTTATATATTATACTATTAAGTTTAACATGAGTTCAACAGTTAAAAAATTTACATTCAGGAAAAACAAACATTGTTCGTGACAATTGCATTAAATAATTTAATAATAAAAATATAATGTTTCTTAAATTATTTCCTCCTTTATTAGAAAGAAAATGCATATAAACACACCACAAATTATAAACGCTACAGAGTGACGCCCGCTCCCTAATTTTTCCGTCCAAAGCATAGAACTCAAAATGAAAGACACAATTTGCATTTTTCTGCGGGAAAATCCCAATAAAAATAAAAATCTCGCAAAAACTAAAACTCCAGGAGGATGAAGTTATGGCAAACCTATTTAAAAGAGGAGCTTAAACTGACTGAATGACATAATCAACGCACAGCTCAACCGGTGTTAGAAACATGAAAGTTCAATGTGGAATAGGTTTAAAATAGCAATGTGGAAGAGACTCACCCCCCAAATCGCGGGCATATCCTAGTTTGGGAGTCCAGGGTAAATACTTTTTCTGTGAACAAATAAAGATTTTTATTTATTTATTTAATATACAAAATATGTTCATCACTTTTCTTTTAAGTTTTCATACAAAATTAAGCTTATGTAACTGTATTCTTTTTTAATTGGCTGCTTTCATTGATGTAGAATTTTTTTAGTACTCATTCTATTTCAATGGCTGCTTTACGACGGCATAATATTATGATAATACGCGATGCATTGTCGGCGAACAAGTCATCGATGTTCTACTGCCTAGGTCTACTAAAACAGAGCTGGAGAGTGTTTAGAGTGAAAAAGTTTAAAAATCTTTGTGAATATAGTTATTGAGTTTTTAAAAATTTGTAGGACAAGAGTTTTTCAGTAAAAGTTTTTGAAAAATCCTTCTCTCAAGATTTTAAAAAACCGCACAGACTCTCGGTAATATGCAAGTGTTTTAAAACTAATATGTAATATCCTACAAAATAAAATGAGGTTTTCCCAGAGGATATTATGCGTGAAATTATGTCGGGAGTGGAACGAACCATCTTGGGGACAAGGTCGCTTTCTACGCCCCCAAACCGGTCCAAATTCCCGACGTCTGGTAGGATTACGCAACTCATTGTAAAATTTAATTAAAAATGTTTGTAAACGAATTAACTTACTATAATATTATGGTTGTGACTTGTGACTTGTGAGTGTGACACAAATACTTACATTCGTATAATATGGCATTTCAAATTATAAATTATATACATATATGCCTACATAAATTAGGTAGGTACCTACTTAAGTAACATCTTAAACACTTCTTAAAATCCGATCCGATGTTTAGATAGTAGGTACATAATTACCTAGTACATAAGAACTAAAGCTTGAGTAATAATGTAATTATGAAAAGACTAAAATTAAACATTGGGTACCCTCTAGGTACGTTTTCATTAAAAATCATAAATTCACGAATCACGTCCAATGATTACGCTTTGATTACGCTTCAATAATCATTAGAAAACAACAAAATAGGATTAAATTAATAATATGTTGTATATATCTATACTACTTATAATTATCAATAAAATATTAGATATAATTTGATAAACTGAACATTGATCTCACTTTCGAAGAAGGCTTTATTTAACGCTCGATTTTTATTGCAATAACCAATGAATTGATACTCGTTGAAGTCTTTTATATGGTGCTAAATAACACTACAAAAAACCGATAGTACCTATATTAAATAATCGTTGAACTACTTTTTTATTTTATTTACTTACTAACAAACTACCTAAATTTATTGTTGCAGACGATGAAACGACTCCTATTACTATCGGTGTTTGCGGTGGCACACGCACAGTTCCCGAACGGTCGTATCCTGGAGCCCCCGGTGCCTGCACAGTGTGTACAGAGGGTTATACACGAGAGATTTGCTGACAGTAAGTACTCACATTGAAATTCTTCTTTCTGGTCTTCGCAGATTAGGTATACAGACACCAAAATCGACTGCACTCCGACTTAAATCACAGTAAAGGACGGAAATGTGCAGAGCTTTATAATGAGTTCCAAACGGTTCGGAGATTGCCATAAGTGATGCATGGACCAGTTACCACACATGGTCCAATTTTTTTCAAAAAATTCTTCCTCACATTTCCATGCACATTAAAGTAGAGTTAAGGGGATACGAAATACCAAATAGGTAACTCGTGTATATTGTCGCGGTTCATCCATCCATCCGTCCATCCACGTCCATCCATCAGCCTGTATTCGTCCACTGCTGGACATAGGCCTTTTGGAGAGCGCGCCCCCACACACGGACCTCCGCTTTCCTCATCCACCCACTTCTCGCGGTTGCGTATACCTACCTATTGCCTACGTATCTACATATTTATTATATTATATTTATTTATATACTGAGATTTATTAAAAGTCATACATTAAAACTAAAATAAACAAATATTTATACATTCATTGATATGCTAAAATCTAAATATTAAAGTAACAAAAAAAAACCTAATCAAAAAGACCACCCCTGGTTGCCCCTGCACCAAAGGTACAAGCTTGCAGCATTGCCACGCTGAATCGCGATGGATAACCTATACACCAGGTAGGGACCAGAATGTGGGTCGCAGCCCCTTTTCGTCTATTTTATTATTATGTTATTTTCCTTTCTATTTTACCCATGCATCATCACCATCTCACCCCATCACCAAGACATTACTGAGCGCCAGTCTCCTCACAGCACTAGGAAAGGTAGACACGGCTAAATACCCTCATCTTGACTAAAAGGAAACTCAGGGATTTATGGATTTTGGTATTTTGGTAGTACTTAGGAATTTGGTATACTTAAAGTAATACATTTTTGTTTCGATTTTTAATTATGTTGCAAGGCAAAATTGGGAAACTGTAGGCCTTAATATTGTATCTATTAGATGAGACCTTAAGTACTGTACCACAGTTAATGCAATAAATAAATGAAATGAAAAAACTGATGAAGAACTCTCAGGCATGTAGGTTTTATGCCAATGTTCAAGTGATATTTAATTGCTTAAAACGCATCTTTATAACTCCAAAAAGATAGCATTGCGTGTCCAAGGATTATTTCACCAGAATAAGTAATGATCGGCGACCGCAATTAGGTACCTATCAATTACCTGTACAAAAAAAGCATTAATTAAGACAAGAATCAAGATTTTGTTACGCTAAATTACGCACGCAAAAACTTAAATAAAAAACTGTCCATTCATTCATATACCATTTATCTTTAATGCCATGTGCTATCGGCTATTAATCATGAAATTAACAAGCTAAACGCGGAAGCGTGAAACGGAGTTTTTATTGCTACCCGAAGATGCCCCATCGGCATCCCATTGTCAGCAGTCTAGAATTAAAACTGCAGAATACCCTTAGGTTACCCAAAAGGTGCCAACGGAACTCTATTACTAAGCTTCCGCTGTACGTCCGTCCGTCTGTCTGTCAGCGGGCTGTATCTTATGAACCGTAATAGCTAGACAGTTGTTTTCAGAGTGTGTATTTCTATTGTCGCTATAACAAATAATAAAAATTAAATTAAATCTATAGGTACTAATATTATAAATGCGAAAGTTTCGATTGATGGATGGATGTGTGTATGGATGTATGTATGTTTGTTACTCAAACGGCTGAACGGATCTGGATGGAATTTGGACTAACTACTTTTAATCCCGGAAAATTAAAGAGTTCCCACGGATACCAAAAACCTCAATCTACGCGGACGAAGTAAAAAATAAAGCGGGTCCCCATTCAGTAAACTTGTGTTTAAAAGTAGGTGGATAGTGTTAAATCTTGTACCCTTGAACCTTCTTGAACCCTTCGTGTGCAGTCCGACTGGCACTTGGCCGATATTTTTATTCTACTACAAGTAAGCCCTTGACTACGATCTCACCTGGATGGTACACGGTAAGTGATGATGCAGTCTAAGATGATAGCCGGCTAAAGCTGGTAAGGTAGGGCACTTATATTTAACCCATATCTCAACCTAGTCGGTTTCCAGTTTCATACGACATCGTATCGGAATACTATATCTCTACATCTTTGCCGGTAGACTGCTAGCCACGACCGAAACATCCCACTCGCTTGACCAGAGACTATATTTAGGAAATTATATATATTATATAAAAAAAATATGCCACTGCCGCAGTCGACCCCGGGACAAAATATGTACGAGTAGGTAGGTAGTGTGTTCGATACCGGTAATTATTTGTTTATCTAATACTTAATGTCCTCCCGACCGAATTTCGGTCACGGCGGCCTATCTCCACAGAGATTAGCCATCTGCGCGGGAGATATTATAGTGCACAAGTGTGTGCGCATACACAGGTGCACTCTCTGTTCCTTTACACTCATAGCCCGATGGGACGGAAAATCCGACACGACCAGATCAGGCGCAGGACCGACGGCTTAACGTGCTCTCCGAGGCACGGGGGTGTAACACCGCCAATTTCCTAACTCCGGGCTAGTACTGAGAATTTCTTTTCAGAAAAACCCAATACTTGCTATGGCCCGACCCGGGACTCGAACCCGGGACCTCGTCGGCCGCAGTCGAACATGCTAACCACTAGACCAACGAGGCAGTTAATATTTATATATTTATTGTTTAATACTTAAGTAGTTACTGACTGTGAAGAAGGCTCAGGTATGTTTCCTGAGAAATAAGAACCCTGTTAAGTACCTAATTCTATAAACTTGAGGTGACGGCATTTTTCTAGGAAAAATACCTTCGCTTATCACGATCCACTCCCGGATGTCTGATAACAGTAGGAATGTCTATCTAAAAGGCGACCAACCAGTTTAGTCTCTCAACGGGACTTTGTGGAATGAAAGCGATAACGCGTGTGAAACGTTATCCTCCAAATAAAACAAATAAAAGTCTAGTTAGTTTATCTTAATTTATAAATCAATCAAAAAACCGGCCAAACTGCGAGTTTGTTACGCATACGAAGGGTTCCGTACCATCGTACAAGATTTACCAATAAGTATAAACAAGAGACGCGTTTCTTGTATGTCCCTTTATTTTTTATTTCGTTACTTTTTTATTATTATAGAACGCTGTGAAAATTTCCACCGTTAACCTTTTACGGTTCATGAGATACAGCTTGCTGACGGACAGCAGATCAACATTAGTTTAAAGTTATAGTAGAGTCTGCTAGGCTAGCTACTTAGTATGTATTATGACCTATATAACCATTTCAACCTAGAACTCAGAGCCCGGATAGCTCAGTCGGTAGAGCATTGGACTTTTAATCCAAGGGTCCAGGGTTCAAGTCCCTGTTCGGGCGGCATTTATTTTTACTTTTATTTATTTTCTTAAATTTTTCATAACGTAAGAAATACTTTATTATGGTTGAATAGCTACTCTTTTAATCAAATAATGTATTAATTGAGTATTATCAAACACTATTGTGTGTTTTCTTTCATTAGAACAACTGTCGGTTTTGTGCCAATAAAGAAAGCAACTTTTCCTGCGACAGGTGTTCTCAAGAGTCAAGAGACAATACAAAATATACAATAGCGTCGATCTGCGACCATGCCCATTATGATAAACTTTTATTTCTCGCGAAACAGTGATATTTTTGTAAGCTTGCAACTCTAGATATTTAAAAATATTTTAAGAAAACACGTGTTTTATGTTTTACCTACAACCAAATGAAAACTAAAGTGCTGAAAAACGCTGAATGGCACGGTTACTAATTCAGCGCGCATTTAAAAAACCCGTCAAGTGCGAGTCAGACTCGCGCACAAAGGGTTCCGTACCACCACAACATATAAATTCTTTTAGTAAATAAGAAGAAAGATTTCATAACAACACAACTTTTTTTTTTTTTTTTTTTTTTTTTTTTTTTATCTTCGGGGGAGGAAAAAATCCCTACGGATTTCTGCCTTATGGCAGGGTATGTC
The DNA here is from genome assembly GCA_923060345.2 of Erebia aethiops. Taxonomy (NCBI): domain Eukaryota; kingdom Metazoa; phylum Arthropoda; class Insecta; order Lepidoptera; family Nymphalidae; genus Erebia; species Erebia aethiops. The sequence continues at coordinate 23,647,209 of OV281084.1, read as the reverse complement.
CGACTTGCACGGACTAAAATAACCTCCCCCTGTCTCCAAGGTCAGCACGGAACTGATTAGCATTACTTCATGCTGTCCTTCTTTAGTTATCTATCTTCTTCTTTTCTTCCTTTTCTTTATCTTCTCTCCTCATCATCATAGCCCTGAGCATTAGGCTGTACCGACTCCACATGTCTTCGCTTGACAGCATTCGCTTGACAAGGTTTTGGGCATTCACCGCATTGCTTGGTCCCTGCGCTTCTGCTCTCAAGTCCGCACAGCCAGGACACTCGAAAATTGCGTGTCTCGGGGTGTCTTCCTCTCCACAAAAGTAACAGTTCTCGCTTAGCGCTTTTCCAATTGCGAAGAGGTAGGTGTTAAACACCCCGTGACCGCTGAGTGCCTGCGTAATCCAACGGTCCACCTCTCCAAACTTCCTTGTGTGCCACTTCTTAAGGTCAGTTACCAGTTCTCTGGTCCAGGTACCTTTCCCTACTCCAGACCATTCGTCTTCCCATTCCTTCAGGGTGTTCTCCCGCACTTCTGAGAGCGTCTGCTCCTTATTATCAAAAAGAACTGCTCGCTCCTTGACTAGTTTGCCTATAGGGACCAGCCCCGCTATCACCAGTACGGCATCAGTAGAGACTGTTCTATACGCTCCGCAGATCCCTATGGCCAGCCGCCTCTGCACGCGTTCGAGTTTTTTGCGGTAAAGCTCTACCTTCATAGCTCCTTCGAATATTGGCGCTCCGTATAGAATTACTGAGTGGGCGACTGATGCCAGCACCCTCCGCTTGCTCGCCCTGGGACCTCCTTTTGTTGGCATTAGTCTATACAGCGCCTCCGTGACTTTCTGAGCTTTGTTGGCTACCTCCTCTATGTGCTTCTTGAAATTGAGGCACTTGTCAAGCCATACTCCAAGATATTTAACGTGCTCCTTGGGAGTCACTGTTGCGCCTTGTATCTTGAATTTTATAGGCTCCAGTCTTCGCCTTCCGCTAAAAACAGTAGCTTCCGTTTTCTCTGGTGCTAAAGCTAGCTGCTTTCCATGCATCCATATATTAATTCGCTCTAGCGCCCTATTAGCACGAATCATGAGAGAATCTTCGGTTTTGGCCACCACTACCAAGGCTAGATCGTCAGCGAAACCCACTAGCTTTACGCCCTCATCCAGTTTCAGCTGGAAGACACCATCATACAAAATATTCCACAGAGTTGGACCAAGTATTGATCCCTGTGGAACTCCACTACTAACTTTGATCGTGTCCTCCACTCCGTTACAGTCTCTTACCTTTATAAACCTGTCTTGTAGGTAGCTACTTAATAAGTTTTGGATGTAGCCTGGGAAGCCTCTCTTACGCATTTCCAAAAGGATCTCCCTCCATGAAGCCGAATTGAAGGCATTTCTCACGTCTAGGCAGATCAGGGCACAGAGCTTTCTGGTTTTGGTTGTGCCCTGTCTTGCTACTCTGGCTGTCTGGACTACTTCTTTTATAGCCATCAGCGTGGATCGGCCCTGCCTAAAACCATACTGATGGTCGGAGAGACCGCCGTGATCTGGAAGGAGGCTCTCTATCCTGTTAAGAAGAAGTCTTTCCATAAGCTTGCCATAACAATCGAGAAGGCAGACCGGTCTGTATCCCGTTGGGTCTCCTGCTGGCTTATTTGCTTTTCTGAGTAAAACCAGGCTAGCTTTCTTCCACGCCTCGGGAAACGTTCCTGATGCAAAGGACTCGTTGAAAACAGTTTTAATCTTTTCCGGTATAGCCTGCACGGCCAGTTTGATCACCTCTGGACAAAGAAGATCGGGTCCTGGTGCTTTTTTTAGCTTTAGGCCTTCTGCCGCCGTCTTTATCTCTTCCTCCGTTATTTCGGCCATCAGGGTGGCATTTGACATGATTCGACCAAAGTCCTCATGGAACGGGAACAGAACTTGGACCACGGATCTAATTAGGTCCATATCCAAGCTGGGTGGATTGTGCCGCAGTTTTTTGGTGACAATTCTGTATCCCAGTCCCCACGTATCTTTGTCTACTTCGTCACAGAGCCCTTTCCATTCCTGCGCCTTAGACTTGGTAATAGCTATTTGCAGGTCTAGTTTAGCTTCTTTGTATTCATCTCTCAGTTTCTGTGTTTCGTTTGCCTCGCTCTTATCTAATGTCGAGTTTTCCCTACCCCTTTTTTTCCTCTCACGCGTGTATTTTCTTCGGCATTTTGTGCAGTGAGCTCTTTTTTCTTGTATAAGTTTGTTCCACCAATACACCGGTGCTCTTCTGCGTACTCCTTTTTTAGGCATTGCCCTATCACATGCCTTTGTTGTATTTATCACCAGTTCTTCTGGAGTACTGATCTCACTTTCTTTGAGGACGTCCGCTAGAACCTTCCGATCCAGCTTGTCTAACCTCCATCCTACCTGCAGCTGTACTGGCACCTTCTTTTCATGTTGTAGAACGTTGAACCTTATATATCGGTGTCCACTTAGACTGTCTTGCTCTAGGACTTGCCACTCCATAACCCTCTGTGTCAGACTTGCGCTTACAAATGTAATGTCTGGGGTTGAGTTTTTGAAACCTCTTTGAAATGTTGGGGCGAACCCCACGTTCACCGTAACCATGTCCATGCTCGCGATCATTTCCATAATTAGGCGACCTCTAGCATTTTCGGTTTTGTTGGACCACACTTTTGACGACGCATTGAAGTCTCCAGCTACCAAGATGTCTCCACGCTGTGATTTGATGCTTTCGAAAAGCTCATTTATGTCCCGTTCAAATTCTTCAAAACTCTGATTTGGTGAGAAATAGCAGCTGAAAATCGTGAGCCCAAAGAGTTCTGCTGCTATGAACCCGTTTCCCTGGACCACTGTTTTAATTCCAATGTGTCTGTTGTAAACGACCACAGACGCATCTCCTCTACAGTCGGTGACCCAGTTTCTGACTTGCGCTATCTTTTTGTTTGGCTCCGCTAATATTGCTAGGTCTATATCGTGTTCTCCTGCCGTCACTTCGAGCAGGTCATGGGCAGCTCGCGTTCTGTCCAGGTTTATTTGCAAAACTTTAATCTGCGAGCCTATTTCTCTCTGTCCCTTTCCTGCTCCCTTGCCCCGTTTTTTGAATTAGAGTTAATTCTACCGGGCACCTGTTCTTTCCAAGACGGGCAGATCCTAGAGCCTAGCCGGTGTCTTGTGTTAGCTCGTCCTTTATCCAGGCAGATAGCGCATGCCATCTCCTTCTCACAGTCTTTGGCTTTATGCCCTTCCTTTCCACAATTATAACACCTTTTACTTCTATCCTGGCCTGGGCACCCCGATGAAATATGTCCATATTCTAAACACCTGTAGCATTTTTTCTTTCTTTCTACTGAAAGCCCAACTGGGACCCGCATCCATCCTATCTTTATTTTCTTCTGGTCTGCAAGTTTATGGGCTTCATCCTTTGGAAGTTTGACCAATACAGTTTTATTCCCGTAGCGGTTCTCCCAAAAACTCTTGATGTGGAACTCCTTCACTATTTGTTTCAGGCATTCTTCCACTTCCTCTCTTTCTACTGTGGCATCTAGCCCCCTAATTATAATATCGGCAGACTCCTTTAAAGCTCTAAGTGTTAAGCTCGGACAAAGTTCCCCCACTTTCTTCTTTATTTGCGAGGCACCTCCATCCTGTCCCTTCTCTAGCTCTAATAGTATATCACCCTTTCTTGTCTTTCTCACCTTAGTGAATATTACTTCATCGCTTGCTAGTCCTGATTTCACTTCCTTCAGGACGCTGGCGTAGTCGCGATCTTTTACCTCAACTAGCAGCGCCTCAGGCTTTTCCTTCGGCTTTCTTCCCGCCGGCTTTCTGTTCGCACTCCTTTTACTATTGCGATTCGAAACCTGTGTTTCTTCAGTGTTTCTCTCCGCCTTCGCCAGTTTTTCTTTCTCCGCATGCTTCTCTTTTTTGTTTGTCTGTATTTTCCTTCCGTCATTTGCTTCCATATCCTCATTTCTGTTTTCCTCCTTACGGTTCCTTCGCTTTTTTTTCGTTTTTACTTCCATCCAATCGGTTTCTGAACCTAAATCATCCTCCCATTCCAATCCTTCCATTTCACCTCCGGTCGATGTGTTAGTGCCCTTTTCTTCCATAACCACGGCTCTTTTCACCCTTTTCGGGGTACTTTCCGACTCTTCGTCTTTCCTTTCTGACCTCATTCTTTTAACATCCATAATCCGCCCACACAGTTTTTGTAGCTCACGCAGTTTTGTCTTAACTTCGTTGGCTGTGTTTTTGTATGGTCCCTGTCTATCCACGAGCGAGTTCACTGCTACTATATTATCGAACAGACTCTTCATTAATCGGTCTTCCTTTTCCTCTAAGGTTTCCGTCTCCTTACAACACAACTGTGAAATAACTGGCTTACGTATGGCGCTAAACTGGGTAGCGCCTGACAAATTCGACACCATATGAGTATTACCCTTATTAACGTTTTTTGTAATTTTTTCCATACTTGTGCTGTGAGATCTTGTTTCTTACCAAATTTCATGATTCTAGGTCAAAGGTTTTGATATATTTGGAGTGTCAAAATATGCAAATTATGCGGCATAAACTTATTATATCTTTTGATTGCGTTGACTAATTGACTTAAAAGCTTGATTTTTTTACAGCTCCAAGGGACCTAAGGATTTGATATTAATTTCAACTTGATATCTCCACGCGTTCGTGAGAAAAAGGTGGTTGACAGGCAGAAAAACAGACGAACCTACAGACAGACGGACAACGAAGTGATCCTTATAAGTATAAGGGTTCCTTTTTCCTCTTGAAGTACGGAACCCTAAAAAACAGTGTGACTGTGACCTTTATTTTCTTCCCCGACGATAATTAGTTAAGTATGACCTATCCTGTCATTGTTAATTTTTTTTTTTCAGACAAGGGCTACTTCTTCTCTTGGCGAGACCCAGCGCTCCGCAATGTAGAGGAAGATTGGCTCAGCGCGAGGAACTACTGCCGTCAGCGCTGCATGGACCTCGTCTCCTTGGAAACCAGCGACGAGAATGAGTGGGTGAAAGCACGTATTTCTCAGGATAAGGTAAGAACTAAGAATAAGAACCATTTAGAAATGAGCTGAGCATGAGCTCAACTCAATAATTGGTCTCCTGCAGGTTTCAGAGCTCAGCTGAGCTTTGAAGTAGGTACTCAATATGCATCACCCGCATAACCTACAATGAATATTTAAAATCTGCAAACCATGTAGAAATAGAAAGTACAATGGAACACAGTCAAAATTTCAAAGAATTCGACGTGCCTGTTTTTCGTAATACCTATCGTTACAGATTTTCTATTTCTATGGAACATGCATCGAATTCAACAGAGTAGGTAACTATACTTACTGTATTGTCATGCAAGCCGGGTGGTTATTGAACAATAGTGAATTTTACTTTCCTACGTTTCACTTGTCGTTAGTACTGGATGGTATTTTCTCACACCACGAACGGGGAAACCTTGTTTAAATAGCTAGATCCACGTTTCTTTCGATACAAGAGGTCTCTACTGTGATAAAACGAAAGAGAAACTGGCGGGAGTCTAATTTTTATTCTTTACTACTTGCTAGAGTAATTAGGTAATAATATTTAGTTAAAAGGTAGAGAATAGGTACAGATGTTCCAAATTATATCAAAGTTCGCCTATCTCTTAAAGGCAAAGTAAAGTGGACTCTTACTGTTAAAAGAGAGGTAGGCCTATACGCCTATCTACGCGCCATATACCGTAGGTACCTAATATAATAATAAATGTATATAATATGGCTATAATAAATCATTAACGGGAGTTTTCTTTTGAGCAATATTTACTTAAGTATCTTATAAATCTCTAATTTTCTCTACTCTATATTTCGTTTTAGGTAAAATACATCTGGACCTCGGGTCGTCTCTGCGACTTCAAGGGCTGCAACAGACCCGATCTGTTACCGAACGAAATCAACGGCTGGTTCTGGACGGCCGAGCTGCAGAAACTAGCCCCCACCACCAATCGTCAGCAAAACGACTGGTCGGAAGGTGGCGGTATTGGAAAACCACAGCCTGACAATCGGGTGAGTTTTGAACCTAATAATCCGATATCCAACTTCCTGGGGGAGAAGTTGTTGTGTAGAAATTATTGTTAGGTATACCTAGTAAGTAAAAACCCTTCGGTGGCCACGGTCAGCGCATATAGGGAGGCTCCAAGACCTCGCATCGGTGTCAATTTCAATTTCTTTATTAGTTGCAATTCCATAGTTACATTATTTCTTAATTAACATAATATGAAATGATGTACCTAATATATTATAGTCCCCCTTGCGTGATATGCCCGTTGGGCTGTCCGCAACTTTGTCGTCAACGTTGTATAGAAATAGGTAGTTAGCAGTTGAAACGGTAAAAAGGTTATTATAATCGCCTGTTTCTACTCATTACAAAAAAAATACTAAACGAGCCTTTTGGCCTTTCCATGCCTTGGTTGTGTGATCAATCATGTACCTACCTACCTACCTACATACAAACTGCAACTAAGAAAAGATACTTACTGCCGACAGAATACTTAGCGGGTACATCCTTACCTAATTGAACAAGCAACAAACCATTTCCCTGTGCAAATATTACTTAAGATTACATCTGTGACGCAACAGAAAAGCAGACGTCAACTTGTTAAGCAATATTTGTCATAAACTCGTAAAACTGCAAATATAACACAATGAAAAGGAAAGCCGGCGTGAATATTTATGGGCGCGCGAAATAATCACCGAAGGGCGTACCCGCATGGCTACAACCCACTTTCTCCAAACCTGTGCTGGCAAATAAAGCTCATCGATATTCGGTGTGCGTCAGCCTCAGCGTCAGATTGTACGTACCACTTTCACGCATGTGGCCAGTCGAAACAAATCCTGATTATTTAGAAATGTATAAATACTAAAGAAACTTCCTAACGAAAGAAATCAAAGCAATGATTGGCTTGAGGCTTTCAATGGAAGATTAGTTATTCACTCACACCACAAAAGTTAGTTTTCCGAGATGCAAGGAGGGAACCAAACGCTATCCTAGCTCCTTTATGGCCCCGTGTATCTATCCTGTAGGTACAAAATAAACTTACACCTGCGCAGTAGCAGTTAAAGTTTAATTGACTTCCAAAATTTCTAAATGTGAACCTCTTGGTTCATATTTCGGGGCGTATTTTTCTTCTCGTGAAGTTGGTTGACGGAAATTCATAACAGAGTTAACTTTGCGGTTATCCGGAGCATCCGCTTTTCAATCGTTAGTCACATAGGTTAGTTACACAGCCAAGGCATTAAGCGGCTGTTAAGCGGTTTCTTGCATAATTTCTGCTGTCAAGCTGAGAATTAGTGTTTTCTATTCAACTACCATTATATAATCGCTCTGTTAATCAGCAAATCAAAGGAGGTATCAATTTTAAGCAAAAGGAATTTTGTTTGATACCTACCTACTTAATTCCTACTTACCTACCGATATTTATTTAGAAAATATAAAAGATCGCTGTTTAGAAAACTATCCAATTTAGCCATTTTTAGTACATACCTACGTAGATTTCAGCAGTTTACCAACGGAAAAAAATAGAACATTATATAATCGACTTTTCCAATACTCACAACGCAGTAGCTAGTGGCGTGCAGTTAATAGAGGCATAAAAGCACTACTTGCCCAAAAGGAAACGTCAATGCTCATTTTTCATCAAAACAGCTGATAAATAGGTATTCTGACTAACTAATGCCTACCCTAGCTCTATAACCTGTGCACGCCACTGGCAGTAGCTGGTTAGTAGACCAAAAAAAGCTAAAAACTTACACGCGTCACTGGCTTTCCTTGTGCACTTTGGATTGCTATCGCCATAGTAGAAACATCTAAGGAATATACTTACTTATACTAGTATTACATCGCCTAACAGTCATTCCTCCAGTAGTCAGTAGACAGAGAAAACTAAAGCTTCTCTACGATAGCTCTGAAATGATTTTCGAACGACCGAGCTAATTTTGCTTAACGATAGTACATAGATAGCCTATCGATAGATATCGCCAAACTTTGTTTTTTATAATACTCTTTGGATACGAAGTCTAAAAATAATCGCTTGTATTCATATTTTAGTAATTATCAAGGTCACAATCGTTTGACGTATTTGATCAGTATTTCCCAGTGTTCATTAGGTGTTGGGGTCCACTAGTAACAGCCCATTAACGTCCCATTGCTGGGCACAGGCCTCCACTGTCATAGGAGAGGGAATTAGCTTAGCACCACGCTGCTACAATGCGGGTTGGCGGGCTTTATCGACTATAATCATGTTAGTGATGATAATCGGGACCGACCGCTTAACGTGCTCTCCGAGGCACGGAGGTGAAACGAAGCCAACTTCCTAACTCCGGGCTAGAACTGAGAATTTCTAGTCAGAAAAACCCAGCAATTATCGCCCGACCAGGGACTCGAACCCAGAACCTCGTCTACCGCAGCCGGACATACTGACCACTAGACCACCGAGGCAGTTGATCTTATATCTATGTTTGTTTACCTTTTTATGTACCTTGGTGCCAACCATTCTACAGAAGGTAAACCAAGCCTTTATTTCTAGGAGCTGATCCAAGGAGGTGCAGCGGAACATTGCGTAGCGATCCTAAATAACTTCTACAATGATGGCATCCATTGGCATGACGTCGCGTGCCACCATCGCAAGCCATTCGTCTGTGAAGAAAACGACGCGCTCCTCAAATACGTCCGATACACCAACCCTAATCTCAGAGTTTGATTAATATAATGATAATAATAATTTATTTAAATAATTGTTATATGAGTTTCTATATAGAAATAGGATCAACCAAAAACAGTTTTACTTAAAAAATCCAACTTGTTTTTAAAGTTCCATTTAATTCCCAACTTTGGGCTTAAATATTTATTTGCTGGGAAGAGAAGTTGTACCTATATTATGAAAGATTTGAAGCTCAATCATATTATTTAAATTAATTTCTTCATTCTTCATTTCTTTAGGTATAAGTTTTACATTTTACCTCAAATCATTTTATTTATTGAATTAATTAAAATAATTATTTAATAAATAGTAGTCAACCAAGAATATCAACAGTGGAAATTATTTTAGTAAGTATCCTACACCATATTTTATATCTTAATAAAGACTGCTATTAAATAATTTCATGTTTTATTTTAACACTATATTATTTAATACCAAATTTTTTTTAATGCCAAAGTAATTTGATTGAAAAAAAAATTTCTATCAATCCACAAACTAATGAAGAGATAAACAATTAAAAAATATGTAAACAGTATAAATGCTTTATTTCTGGAAACAAAAAAATTCAACCTCTCAGTATAATAACATTAACCTATTTTAAATTTGTATTTGAGCCTTCTGGACGGCACTTTCTTGACCATAACAAACCAGAGGCAAATATTGCAAAAGTACACAAGTGATAGTAGCATGGTTATATGCATCAAACGGTACAGGCGTAGAAAACTCAGCTTCAGTCCAAAACTGCAACAACATTTCATTATTTTATGCTAAGAATGAAACCTGACTCAATCATATATTATTATATCACCTCATAGATAGAACTGCAAATGTACATATGTCACCATAAGATTGTAATCTAACTAGCGAAATTGTAAACTGTCGACAGATTGTGAATCGTTCAATGTTCTGAGTTTCAATTTTTGAAATATTCATTGTATTTACGTTTTCTTGTCTCTTTCTTGTAGGTTAGGTTAGGCCTGCGGCCAGGCACTTAGGTTTTATCGGGGTTAATATACCTAACAAAATAATGCATTCAATTGTAATTTTACAATTTTGCTAGTTAGATAACCATATAGGTAATGGTTTTTGCAATCTTACGGTGACACATACATTATATAAATATCTTCATTAACAAATGCAAATACAGTTGTAAATACAGCACATTCTTGGATAGTTCTCTCACCAACTGGAATCTGGCTGTTATTCCAGTGGACAAACTTATATAACAATAAAGTGTTTATAACAGAATTTGCAATTCTATCTTGGATCTTAAACTTAAAAATACTTAGAATAAGAATCAATCCCTTAAACTTGGTTTATTTCCCACTTACTCTCTATTAGCTAATTCATCTATGTTTGTATCAAATGAATCATTAGATCTGTGAGGATCTGGTAGGTCTGTAAAGTCCTTATCAAATTGCTCTTGCAAACAGCATATTCTTTCCATGATAAATAACAAAAGTATCGCCCAGAAGTATTCATATCCAAACATTTCCTTCATTTTTTCCCTTCGACCATTATAATATGGTAACCAAACTTTGTTTTGATGGGAGGGTCTGTATATTTTGGGTTTGTGATTGATGATATAGGCAAGGCAAATGCCGCATCCTGGAAGGGGCCAACCATCGAACCGCGAGTCATCCAGCCGAGGTCACCGCCTTGCCTCGCCTTGTCTTCACTGTAAGCGGCCGCTACATCAGGGAATTTCTGGCCTGCTTTCAACTTTTCCAAGGCTTCTAAACATTTGGATTGTTTTTCGCACAATATGTGTCTAACTTTGACAGCTGTCCCGCCTTTTTTCTCCTTTGCTGCAGATTCTAAATTCAAAAAGCGTTCATACATGAGAACACATTATAATAGGTAGAATATGAGTAGCCAAATTATTAAAACATATTTCTATAAAATTATTTTGCCTTTTTATTTTAAACAACTTGAAGTTCACAAGTCCAGTAGTCATAGTAACCAAACAACAAAATTAACACAATCATCTTTTCATAAAAAACATTAATCTATGACACTCCCCCTCACGATGATCTTGGGGTCTATCCTCAGGTCTGAGTGACTCCTATCATCTTGAGCAGTTTTATTAACTTTGGTTGTGGTAAGGCCTTTGTTAAAAGATCTGCCTCCATGTTATCTGTGTCCTTGTAATGAATCGTTATCAGTTTCTTTTGGACACAGTCCCTTATAAAGTGTTCCCTTATGCTTATATGCTTGGACCTTTTTCCAGTCATCAAATTGTTGGCTAACTTCTGTGCAGCCAAATTATCGTTGTAGATTGGCACAGTTTGTTTAGCCACACCAATATCTTCTAAAAGTTGTTTTAGGTGTAGAGCTTCCTTTGCGGCTTCTGTCATTGCCATATATTCGGCTTCTGCAGTTGATAAAGCCACAACTCGTTGCTTCTTTGTAGCATAACTGATTAGACCACCTCCATACTTGAAGATATAACCCGTATATGAACGACGGTCAATAGTACATGCCGCCCAGTCAGCATCAGCCATGCCTATTAATGCACTTCCTGTTTTTCTATATCTAATGCTTACATTCATTGTCCCTTTTAAATATCGTATAACCCTCTTGGCAGCTTGCCAATGCGCTTTGCCAAAGCAGGTATTATACTGGCTCAAATAACTTACAGCAAACATAATATCTGGTCGCGTGGCTATAGCCAGATACATCAAAGAACCAATCAACGCCTGATATGGTATGTTTTTCATTTCTTCTTCTTTTTGTACTCTCTCCAATTTTAAACCTGTTTCCATCGGCGTTGAAACCGGCTTACATTCGCCCATGTTAAATTTTTCTATTAACTTTTCGATATAGCTCGTCTGTGACAACCTCATTTCTCCCCCTACATGGGTGAATTGTATGCCAAGGCAATGGTGGAGTAAACCCATATCTCTTAATTCAAAAGCTGTTTGCAATTTCATTTTAACTTCTTTTAATAGATTTTCTGATTTATATGCCAGTATTAAGTCATCCACATAAATGTTTGCAAGTAGCTTTTCCCCTTCTTTTTCTAAAATATATAAGCAAGGATCTGCTGTGGAACTCTTAAATCCGATTTCCATCAATTTATTATGTAACTTCAAGAACCATTGTCGTCCTGCTTGTTTCAAACCATAAATAGCTTTATTTAATTTACATATCCCATCATTTTTATATCTATTTACATCTAATAGCATTTCTTTTGCTTTTCTTATTAACTCTTTATCTTTTCCATGTGTCATTATCATTTTCAAATATTTATTGAGATTTTTCGGCATCTTCATGTAAATTTGTTCATCTATATCACCGTTTAAAAATGCAGTACACACATCTAGTTGGGATAACTTCATGTCATTTTCAATCGCATGTGCAATGAGTAGTCTAATAGTACTCATTTTTGCAACGGGTGCAAATGTTTCTGTGTAATCAATACCTTCTTTTTGATTAAAACCACGCGCCACAAGTCGCGCTTTTCTTCGATCTATTTCTCCTAATGCATTATACTTATTTTTCAAAATCATTTTATTATCTATCAAATTTTTGCTTTCATTCTTGTGTACAACTTTCCACGTATTATTTTTAAGATGAGATTTAATCTCGCTTATTATTGCATCTTCCCATTCATCACTGTTCTCATCTATTTCACAGAGGAATGATTGTTCAGCATCCATCTCATAGTCTTCATGCCATGCTGGTGGTTTTCTCTGTCTCTTATTACTGGAAGTAGTCGCTTCTTCTTCATTACCTGTACACATTTCATCTATTTCTGTAGTTGCATCTAGGAATATTTCATCATTGTTCAATTCATGTTCTGATTCACTAACTTCACTCTCTATCAACTCTTTGTTGTCTTCTATATTTCGTTTTTCAGGAAAAAGTATAATTTCTATTTCATTTTTATCAACTTCCTTTTGTTTTTGTTCTTCTTTCGTTTTGTTTTCATAAAACATTTTATCTAATACTTTGACATCTCTACTGATTATTACGTTGTCTGTTTTCGGATTAAATATCCGGTACGCCTTATGATTTTCCGAATATCCTACAAAAATTCCAGCTGTCGCTCTGGCTTCAAATTTTCCATTTTTCTTTCCTTTATTCAGTACAAATGCTTTAGTCCCAAATATGTGAAAATGTCTCACAGATGGAACTCTCTTTACCCATTTTTCAAATGGAGTCGCATTATCAATACTACTGCAAGGACTGCGGTTTGCCAAGTAGTTAGCTGTATTAATTGCTTCAGCCCAAAAATCTTCTTTCATATTAGCGTCTATCAGCATACATCTAGCTTTATCAAGCAATGTTCTATTTTTTCTTTCTGCTAAGCCATTTTGCTCCGGTGTATATGGCGCGGAAAGTCTCCTTTTGATGCCATTTTCTTTTAAATATTCATCAAATTTATTATTTATATACTCTGTCCCATTGTCACTTTGCAAATATACTATTTTATTTTTAGTAAATCGTTCAGCCTCATTTTTAAATTCCTTAAATTTTGATAGGGCTTCATTTTTAGCTTTCATTGTATATACTCGTGTATATCTTGAATAATCATCTGTGAATGTGATGAAGTATTTTGAACCCCCCTTTGACGGCTGTCTCATGGGACCACATACATCAGTATGCACTATTTCTAATCTCTGAGTTGTTCGTTGCTCATTTTTATGTGTATTAAACGGCAGTTTTGTTGCCTTACCCTTAGCACAGACTTCACAATCTTTAATTGTGTCACATTTATTAAATTCTAAGCCTTCCATACTTTTCTTGTCAAGAGCTATTCGCATTTGCCCTTCATTAAGATGTGCAAGCTTTCTATGCCACAGTTGCATTTTGTTTGCTTCACAATAGTTGGTTTTTTCTTCTAAATTTTCTTTAACATAGTATAAACCATCTTCATTTCTTTCTGCTTTTAACAGAATTTCACCATTTCTCATTACGGTTGCTTTTCTTTGCTTAAATAAAACTGTTGCACCTTTATCTGTCATTTTTCCTACTGACATTAGGTTTGTAGTCAGTGACGGTACATACAAGGCTTCAGTTAGTTTTAGATCAGGTTTTTCTTTTATATTAAGTTTCACTGAACCACGGCCTTCAATTTGTGCAGTACAGTTCTCAGAAGCTAACCTTATGTTTTTATAGTCATCTTTTTCTATATTATGGAATCTTTCCAATTCATGAGTCATATGTGACGTGCAGCCACTATCAAGACACCATTTTATGACTTTATCTTTATTGTCATTCGTGTTTAAGCACACTTCTAAGCAATAATTCGCATTACGCTTATTTGTTTGATATGCTTTCGACCAGCATTCATTTGATTTATGCCCTTTTTTCTTACATTTATAGCATTTTATACTATATTTCTTGTTTTCACTTTGTTGTTTACCATATAGTGCTTCTTGTTCTAAATTTCCATCATATGTACTAGCCATATTTTTTCGTGCTTCTGCTTCTTCAATGATCTTTATTTTCAGATTATCTGGATCTGGTAGATCATCTCTAGATTCTATGGCTATCCGGAAATTTTCGAAAGATTGGGGTAAACTATATAGCAACATAATGCTTAATAAATCTTTATTAATGGCTATGTCCATGTCTGCTAGTTTATCAACACTATCCATAAATTTGTTCAAATGATCAACTATGTTGTCATTTTCCTTCATTTTTTTAAGTATCAACTCTTTTAACAAAGTTGCTTTTCTAGCTGGACCTTTACTGTAATATATACTTTCAAGCGTATCCCAGACTTCTTTACTGGTTTTACAATTTTTTACTTGCTTTAATTCGCTTGGCGATATTATGAGAAATAACTCAGCTAATGCTAACCCATCTTTTTCTGTATATTTACTCAGTTCATCACCTTCGCTTGTTGGCTTCTTAATTTTATTAGAAACATAGTTCCACAGGCCAAGTTTTAACAAAAGAGCTTTTGCATGGATTCTCCATGTATCATAATTTTCTCTTTTTAATGGCTCAATGTGCACGTGATGGCTCATTTTCTCTTTTTTCTACGTATATTTAATGGCCCATAACCTATAATAGGTAGAATATGAGTAGCCAAATTATTAAAACATATTTCTATAAAATTATTTTGCCTTTTTATTTTAAACAACTTGAAGTTCACAAGTCCAGTAGTCATAGTAACCAAACAACAAAATTAACACAATCATCTTTTCATAAAAAACATTAATCTATGACACACATGCTGAGTAAATATAAAGATAAATCGAGGGTAAACTATTAATTCTAATTCTAACCTTTCGCTTCACCAGCTGATTTTCCTCCAGTGGCACCTTTTGATTTTCCTTTTTCTGATGTTTTTGGTGGCATCACGAATCACGACAATTTTATTGACAAGTGTATACTGTATATCAATCTACGACAAGTGTACATACAACAGGCTCAGGGACCAGGGTCGGAATACCAATTATCATTGATAATTTCAAATTTGCTACATACAAATTATTTTACGAAACAAAACAAATTACAAAAGATAAAAATATATATTCGTAATAGGGATGGCGATAAGAAAAAAGAAATCAAAAATCTGGAATCGATTCTCCGGACCAAATAAATCGATTTTTTAAATCGATACGTTGTACTGAATCGATTCAGTGAATCGATATTTTACCCTTGAAAATGACATTCGATTTTTACTGTTTTGGTAAAAACCATAAAATTATGAATGTACTCGTAATATTACGGTGTTGCCGGTTAAAGGGTTAATTACTCCATGTTCACTCAATAGCCGTGATGTATAATATGAGTATCGTGGTATCATCTGTTCCTTGTGAGCGGTTCCAATTGCCGGCAACATCGCGAGTGATAAGTGGAACCGCTTGGATCCCAGGAGACTTGAAAGACTGTTGTTTTTAAAAAGCTTAGATATTAAGCATTGGGATCTGCTATATTATCTATTTTCTTGACTTTTTAATGTAACAAATACATTTAGAAAATAATTGTCCTCTTTTATATAATATGATATAAGGTAATAAAAATAATTGTTATTATCGAATTCCCTGAACTAAAAAAATCCCTTATTTTACTGATAAGAGATCCCAGAGATTGTTTAATATGGTATCTTTTTTGTTTTTCATAAAATGGATTTATATTTGCATTGTAAATAGAAACTTGCAAAAAAAATGTTTTTTTAGAAATCGATCTTATAAGACCTCGATTTTTTCATGAATCAATTTATCAGGTTACTAATTGAATCGATTTAAAATCGATCATTTTTGGAAAGAATCGCCATCCCTAAGTCGTAATGTGTGTGTGTGTTTTTTTTTTATTTAACTGGTTTAACCATAGAACAATATAGGTTTAACAGCTCTGAATTCTAGTCCTTCTGAGCCGTATTTAGTCTGTGGTAAATATATATGTATACTGAGTTGCAACTTGTCAGCACGTTTGCCAGAGACAAGCCTTAGTCATTGCCAATTGTTTCATGAGGTTTCATTGCATTGGAGACAAGTAACTGACAAGTAACTTGCACAGAATTTGCACTTGTCCAGCTTGTCAGTCGTCAATGTCATTGTCAAACTCGAGTCTCGAATGTCAATCAATCGTCAACATGTGGTCAACATTTTTGTAAACTGTATGACTATCTAGCTTTTTCTTGCCTTCATGTTTCAGTCAGAGGCTCTCACCAAATACGCCACGACAATATGTAATGGGCATGACAAAGAGAAAACTCTGACTGCTGACTTATCCTATATGTTACTGGTCTCTGCTGCTGACTATTGAAACTCAACAGAGTTGTTTTTAGCTTTATTTATTATACCTACAAGAAGCGCATTATTTATCACCAATCAAGCAAAATTCTCAAAGTAAGGCTGGAACCCAGAGCCGTAAACCCAGTTAAAATAATATATTAAAAAGCTCAGATTAAAAACATGTGTTAATTGTCTCTGTTATAAACCTAATCTGAACTGATCTGAACCTAATCTAAACCTTAAAACCCTAAAATATTAAACCCTAAAATATTAAAGCCATCGCATCTGATGCAATTGGATCTGATTGCATTAGTCGTAAAATGATCCTCCCTATCCTTGATATCTTGGCTCCCATCATTACTAACATCTTTAACTATTCCATTAACTCCAGTGATTTCCCTTCATACTGGAAAGAAGCACAAATAATTCCTCTTCCTAAGAAATCTAATCCGACGTACGCGGATATCCGACCCATATCCATCCTTCCCTTTTTATCTAAAGCACTCGAACGTCTTGTGCATCAACAGCTTAGTAAATTTTTTTCTAATCAAAACTTACTAAACCCTTTCCAGTCTGGTTTCCGTCCTGGTCATAGTACGACTACTGCATTAGTTAAAATCAGCAATGACATACGGCTGGGTATGGATAAACAACAAGTTACAGTATTGACATTGCTTGACTTTAGTAATGCTTTCAATACTGTGGACTTTGATGTTCTGCTCGCCGTGCTAAGTTCTCTTAACATATCTCCTGGGGTAATTGGCTGGTTTCATAGTTACTTGCATGGGCGCCGGCAGCGTGTGCGAGTTCAAGATTCTTTTTCTGAATGGTCGACTGTTAAGGCTGGTGTCCCGCAAGGTGGCGTGTTGTCTCCTCTTTTATTCTCTATCTTCATAAACTCGATTTGCTCCCACATTACTTCTCCCTACCACCTGTATGCAGACGATTTACAAATCTACTCCCAATGTAAGGTGGCGGATCTACCTGATACAATTAGGTTGGTCAATGAAAATCTTTTACGCATTTCTAATTGGAGTAACTCATTTGGGCTTAAAGTGAATCCAAAGAAGACCCAAGTTATAATCATTGGGAGTTCAAAATTAATTTCCCGTATAACTTTGTCGCAGCTTCCACCAGTCATATTCTTACCCCTACAGTGATAAAGTGAAAAATTTGGGCATTATCTTTGACCAAACATTATCTTGGATGCCGCAAATGAGTGAGCTAAGTAGAAAGATGTTTGGTGCACTTGGTTCTCTACGTAGATTGCGTAATGTCCTTCCCATTCCTACTAAAATAGCGCTGGCTCAGTCTCTTCTTCTACCGATTCTTGACTATGCGGACACTTGTTATCTTGATCTCACTGAGGAGCAACTAAATAAACTTGAGCGGCTTCAAAATTACTGCATAAGGTTCATATTTGGATTGCGAAAGTATGACCACGTTTCCGAGTTCCGCCGTAAGCTCAAGTGGCTCCCGATTCGCCTTCGCAGGAATACTCACATTCTTCACCTTCTTTACTGCGTTCTGTTCAATCCCATCACACCTCACTACTTAAAAGATCGATTTAAGTATATATGTAATTTACACTCTTTTTCCCTCCGTTCTCAAAATAATCTTTTAACTCCTACTCCTAGTCACTCAACTTCCTTCTATCAAAATTCTTTTACGGTAACTGCTATACGGCTTTGGAACGTTCTTCCTTTAGATATTAAGCTATTTCAATCTCTTCCTATCTTCAAAACTAAATTGAAACAACATTATCTATCATTATAATTTATTTATTCATTTGTCGTCTATTATCTATTACTTCTATACTGTGTATTTATTCTATATATTTTTACATTATTTTTATGTATATAATATTTATTTATTAGTATTATGTCTCAGTACTTAAAAGTTTCCTCTGCCCTAAGGTTGCCTCATGCCTGGAAGAGATCGCTGTTTAAGCGATAAGGCCGCCTGTTGTGCCCTATCTATTAATATGATTGTTTTTTTTTTATCATTTCATTTCTTTGTGTACAATAAAGTATATTTTACTTTTACTTTACTTACTTTACCTTAGGTTTTTAATCTGAGTTAAAAAGTTGCTAGTCCATGGTCACAAGTGTCACAACCAGAGACAAGAACATTACGGTCTGTGCACCTCTGTGCACAGATTTCAATAAAGGTAATGAAAAAAATAGCAAACACACGGAAAGATTACGCACACAAAGACAAACTCAGGGCCGCACTTCGTTGTTGCATAAAACATATTAAAATGTAGGGTTAAGTCGTTTGAAAAAAAAACGACTAAAACGTTACCTAGGAAGCTATAATTTGTAACGGTTTTAAAAATAATTATAGGTACTTTTTATGTTTTTTTTTCATCACAAGCGATCTCAACTGCAATGTAGTAACAAAAATGAAAATTGTAATTTCATCTAGCTTTTGCCCGCAGCTTTGCTTACGTTTAATTCAATTTTTTCAATCAAAATTCAATTCAGATACGATGAATTTTCATAAATACCTACTTTCTCAGCATCCGCTCCTACCATTTAAGTTTAACCGATTTGTAGTTGGCTAAGGCCGCCTCGATAGCATAGACGCCTGTGCTAGATGTCTGTTCCGGGCTTGGGTCCGCAATGGTAATCACCATCACGTGCGAGACCCTAGTCAAGGCGTCTAGCCAGTGGTTCTCGCATCGCGCGCAGGTATTGGGGATATTATTTAGAGAACAGTACTAACGCCTATCGTGTAAATACCGCCATCTTTTAAATCAAAGTTCCTATTGACATTAATTTATTGGCAGTAAGCCAAATAAATGTTGTAAAACAATCGAATTGAATCGTTATTCCAAAAATTAGGTTGGAAGGTTACATAAAAAAATTTCAACAGGTTAAACGCACATGTTTTTTATTCAAATAAACATTACAATTCGTGCATTAGAAACACCAAGTGAATCTACACCTGATATAGAATGCCATTTTTAACGAGAAGAGTCATAATATATTATGTAGGTACAATAAAGAACCAAAAGTGGATTAAAGTAAAAAAAAAAAAAACAAACACGCTTTTAAAGTAAGTAAATTTGTACTACTTTGTTCTTACCTCAGCTGATTTTGGACATGGAAAAATTATAAGGGTTCTTATTTGGACAACGGAACTCTGACAACAAAAAACTTACATCTGGTGGAGTAAAAGTTGAACCAGGCAGGATCAATTTGGGAATTTATAATTTCTGAATTTTGCCTGTCCTGGTGGGAGGCTTCGGTCGTAGATAGTTAGCACCCTACCTACCTAACCTAATTATCTCGATTAACTTTTATTCGAAACTGGTCGATATGGCACCAGGAGATAGACTAGAACGGAACACACTACGTTCTATTAAATAAGCTGTAAAATGCTTGGAGCATATAACACTTGATGAATTGGGCTGCCAGTCTTTTCTATTAATATTTTTCATACATAGGTTTCTCAGGTACTTATTCATCCTTTGAAAACCTGAAATTAAATGACAAAGTTATAAACTTATAATAAAAGAGTCGTCAAGTCCGGCCCTGTATTTTTTTCAAGTACTCGAAATGTCAACAAAAGATTAATAAACAACATAAACACGTATTTCTAAAGAAAACCATAACATTATAGTTTTAATATATGCATTGGTACATATTTCACCCTAACAACTATAAATATTAGATATCTTATCCTTGATACGATGCGATAAACGAAAAAATTCAAAGCTACATAATAGCATGAAATTTACTAACTGATGGAACGTTATTTCAGGGGTTTTCCTTTACGAAGCGTTGTAACACAGGGAGACATATTCATTTCACCATTTTATTTCAATAAATATTGGCTACTAAACCTCCAAATTTCACAAAAAACTTATGACAACACAATGTAAACAAACGCCATAATATGTCCTTTAAATGTCTTAAAGCCAACGCATTACATTTAAGTCAATGTGTGCTTTGCATAGACGGGCCCTGTCAAACAAAGAATGTGGGCGTATTTTTAGCAACGCCATCAACGCCATCTAGTCTGAAAAGCGGGAACTTGCTTGCAACATCTTGAATGAAAGCTTAAAAATAAAAACGTATGACTCGGTCATAGATAATAATTATAGGTCATAGCCGTAAGGTCAGTTAGTAAAAAAAAATCATACAATTTGCCGCGGAAATTAAATGATTGCGTAATGGATAAAAATATTAAATAGGAAGATTAAATGACGTTTCTTTGGAAATGTATAATTGTGAATTATTGAAACACTTACCTTAAAATTAAAATTATACAGTGCCAAACTAATTAAACTTTAGATGTTACCTTAATAATAACAATTTATGTGCATGACGAGCGATCGTGCCAGCGCTACAACGGGAACAAAGACAGGTGCGGAACGTGTTCAGGAACTCGGACGCCCGGCGTTTTTCTATGAAAGGGCCCATCTAGTTCCTACATATTATGTATCGATGGTGCTTTGGTGTTGCACAGTGTCGCAACAAATAAAAAACAAGATAGGGACATAGACATTTTTGCTTGGAGGGAAAAGGACACAGACTTCCATACACTTGTCTATGTGGGTGTGACATTTATGTTAAGTCTGCTTTTTCTTATTGCTGTGTCACAACCCGAGACCCAGAGACAAGGCTCAGAAAGACTAGAATCCAGAGCCGTTAAACCAGTTAATAAAAAAAAAGAAAAAACCCAGAGACAACTGTCAATACGTCATGTCACCATAGACTATGTCACAACCAATGAATAAAGAAATCATAGGTCATTGGTTACAACCATGGAGGTAACAAATTACCTCCATGGTTACAACCATATCCTTTATGCTCCCTTTATGTTACTTGTCTCTGGTTACAACCTCAGGGACCAGGGCTCCGCTAGGAGTATAAGTGTTCTGTGGACCAGGGTGACCAGGGCAGTGTCCCCATCTTTGGGTATTTTCCCCTAGATTTAGGGGATTTTTAAGCACTTAGGGAATTTTTTAGGGTATAAAATTATTTAGGGGAATTTTTAGGGGAAAAAAATTATTAGGGAATGTTTTAGGGAAAGTTTCAACTTTCGTTTCGAATCGGTGTCTGCGTGTATCTGAACGTAACTTGGTGTGCCGATGTTACCCATGGAAGTAGGAATCAAGGAATTACGGCTATGATGTTACATTTCTCTATGGCTAGTACCAAACAAAATATATTTTTCTCTTTCCCGCTCATAGAGTTGTGTACGCGGAAAGAAGAGATGTCGAATACGAATAAAGCTGCTTCATGTGTGCGAGGTAAACTGGTTTTTAAGGATTTCTACACGTTATAGTTTAGGTACTCTTGTTTTTTTCAAATTCGATCGTTAAATGTTATGTAAGTGAATTATGGCTGCATAATTAGATCTTCACCATAATAATTGGTCAAAACTTATCTGATGGTAGTGTACTTCCTACATATATAAACCTTATGTATGGTTCAGACTTCAAATAGTATTGATTTAGTCGTTTTTTTAAGTTTAATATAATAAAAAAAGTTGAATAAAAGTTTAATGCACTTTCATTTGTGTTTTATTCTTAGAAAATTTTTTTTAGGGGAAAACATTTTGAAAAGTGCTTATTTTAGGGGAATTTCACGAGGAGTTAGGGGAAAATCCAAATCTGAGGGTGGCAACACTGGACCATGGTCACAACTATCTATGGTCACAACTCACAACCATAGCTCACAAAGAACGTAGTGATTATATACTCTTTGGCTCACAACTCACCGCAAGCAAGCTGTGACCGCAAGTCGCACTCACAATCACAAATCACAAATGCCAAATTTGATTGTTTTCATTTTTATTGATTTTCTTTATTTTTCTCGTTTAACTATTTATTAGATTTTACGGTAATAACTTCATTATCAAGATGTTAGAAAACGTATCTTGTAATATTTAAATGAAAGGTAAGTGCTGAAAGTAGCAATGTGAGATGGGATGTTTTTGTATGGCACGGTCTTTTGCGAGTGATTTTCAAGTGAAATAATATTATTGTGGTTGGTGCAGACAGGTCCCCTTTGTCTGACACGATGGGGATTATGTACGAGAAGCGGCCGTTAAAGCGGCCTCGATTAGGGCCTCCCGACGTGTACCCTCAAGAAGCTCGTCAGAAAGAGGATGAACTCACATCCGCCAACGTCAAACACGGTTTTACAACAACACCACAGTCTAGTGATGAATTTGGCACAGCCCGGAATTGTAACTATTCAGCATCAAAGGTTAGTTTAGCCTTCTGCCGATCACTCTAAAAGCCTTTGGAAGCTCTTGTATAGCTTGACTTGTTACTGACTAAAACACACTGATGGATGACACTGAGCATGAATACCACTTAAACTTTGCCAATTACAACAATTGCATATAACAGAGTCTTCTAAGAAACTGTCCCTGTATTTAAAGTCTTAGAATCTCACAGCTGTCACCTTTAAAGAGTGTCCACCATTCCACGTGTCATTGGGGAGGTATATTGTACCCATTTGGTACAAAAGCAAGCCATAACATCAAGAATTGAATTGTATTTAAAAGCACAGTAACATAACATATTTTTTTTAACCCTTAACCACCTACCACCTGTTACTGTCCCTTAATCACCTACGTGCGGTTCTGGAGACCGCTAGTAGATTATTGCTTCTAATTTGGAATCTAAGGTAACAATGAAACATTAAAGTGAATAAAATACTTGTTTATAATCTAGAGCTTTATTTTAGAATATCATTTATTACAATTAACATTAAAATCTCGGAACAAACTAACAGTCTTCACAAGTCTACAATACTGGCACAAAAAATAACTACTCTTGTAAATGAGGTCTGTCAAATTTAAACTTCTTTTTGTTCATTCTTATAAATTGATAAACTAACTATAAAATAAAAGTGTGCGGCATTATAGGCTTTTTTGTCATTTTTTAATTTATTTTCATGGTTATTACGCATTTTGACACTAAGCCATCAAAAATTAGTAACTGGTTAACATAGAATATATGTACATAAAATGTCATAATCACCTACGTGCGACACGATATACTCGCCGAGCGTAATCTCGATATCGTTGGGTTTCTAGAAAAGGGATATAGAAGCACTCTTCACCATGACATACAAATATCGAAAAATTTGAGTTAAAAAATTTGTTGCGGTCTGTGAGACCGCTGGTAGGTGGTTAAGGGTTAATGTCAGGAAACTTCTTTTTGTATCTTCAAAATCTATGGCAGCCTCTCAAGCCACTTGGGTCAGCAGTCTCTTCTCCTATAGCAAATAGTAAAAAAACAATAATCTGTCAACTTGTTTAATGGCTGTGTTGTCTTAAAGCTGCATTGCAAAATAATCTTACATTATTTTACATAACTTTTATTTGATCTATAAAATCCTACACCTCTAAATTTACTGGAAAAGTTTGCTGTTTTACTTAGTACTCAGAAAGTTAATACTTACAGCAAACTTGAGACAGCAGTAAGGCTGCCTATTAAAACTTGGAACAACAACTTACTAATATACATAGCTTACTTTAAATTATATGAATAAACTGGTATTTTTGACATCTTTGCTATTATCAATTATACTTGTAATGTATTTTACCCAATTATACCTTTAGGAATGGTTAAAAAACTAGTGTCATTTATGATTGTTATTTGTCATTTGAGACATATTCAGATTATAATAGTTTAAAGCTAGTTGTGTTTTCTTCTGTTCCCTTTTTAAGAGTATTCCTGTGGGATCTGTTGTTTCAATGCTAAGTCCCACTTGCACAAGGACTCTTAAATTGATTTAGTTAATTATTTTAATGCTGTCCCTTTTTGGCTACTACAATATGCAATATGCATTTGCCAAAAAGGCACAGCATTAAAATATTTAACTAAATCAATTTAAGAGTCCTTGTGCAAGTGGGCCTAATTGATAATATCAGAAGAATGATTAATAAAATAAGTCTCACTTCCACATACTTCATTTTTAGATTGGGCAATTCTTCTCTGGTATTCTTTCTAAAAAGGAAGAGCTAAACACTTTACCAGACTGTGGTAGGAAAAGACAACAGGTAAACCCAAAGGATAATTTCTGGCCTGCTACTGCAAGAACAAAACCTCAAATTGAAGCTTGGTTCAAGGACTTAGCAGGTGAGTACTTAGCAAGTGAGAGACAAATTTCTCATTTGAAACTGTGGCAAATTAAAAAAGATTTAAAAAAACAAAGCACAAAGTTTCTTGCTGCTTCTTCTCAGTGGGAATGACATTCCATACCAGTGGTAGATTCGCTTGATGATTCAAAATCACTTGTAAAAGTATATTGAACTAGCTTTTATCCGTGTGGACTACAACACAATTTGTACACAAATTACAAATCCCTATTTTAAAAACCTTTCTTAGTGGATGTCTATGTCAATAGCTATCTGCATGCAAAATTTCAGCCCGATTTGTCCAGTGGTTTGAGCTGTGTGTTGATAGATCAGTCAGTCAATCACTTTTCCTTTTATATATTAAGATTAAAGAATATTTAACATTTTAGGCAGCAAACCACTATCTCAACTAGCAAAGAAGGCACCAAATTTTAATAAAAAGGAAGAGATATTCATAACATTGACAGAGTATCAGGTGGCGATGCCACGAGCTGCTTGGTTCATCAAGCTTAGCTCAGCTTACACTGTGGCTGTATCTGAAGCTAAGATTAAGAAGAGACAGCTTTCAGACCCCACTACTGGTATGGTTTACAAACTTTAGTATAAATAGGATAAATTATTTACCTCATCTCTCTCTGCGTCGTAGTCCTCATTACTGAAGGTCGTGACCCCTTTACATTAATCACATAATGGTTGGAGTTTTCTTGGGATGATAATGCGGTGGGTTCCCACATCCTTCCGCATACGAATCGGCTAAGAGTATTGAAACTGTTAGGTTTTTGTAACGATTATAATCAGATAGTAACCGGGGCCGACGGTTTAACGTGCTCTTCAATGCGCGGACTCGGAGAACACGGATTTAGCTCAAATAAAATATTTATTTCGCTCATTATAAAAAGAAAGTATAATAATGTGCAGTATACTATTTGTAATGCGGAAAGATCTCAGCACATTCAGAAAACCCCCTTCCATAATGGGTAACTGTAACAAGCCAACAGAATGGTGAATGAAAACCGCTGCAGGTGAGTATGGCCAAACCGACTTAATGTAAGCATGAATATTAATTGTTCAAGTAAATTTTTGCAGAATGGACCACAACACTAATCAAGTTCCTCAAAGACCAAATACCAAAGCTAGCTGAGTACTACCAAAGCTCTGTACTGGGGAATATCTCAGACAAAACACCTCCTTCACAATCAGGTAATTTCAAATCATGTTTTTGAAACTAAATGTAAATGTACATGTTCAATGCAAATAAACTAAACATTATGATATATTTTAATTTTTTTTTTCTAATGGATTTAAGTTTTTTAAAGAAATAAATAAATAAAGACTCAATCGTTTCTTATTGGGGTATAAACAAAAAACCTTTAAGCAAGATTTTAATCTTCTAGACTCACTGGTTTGAACATTAATATGTCACTGACAATAAGTCAGTTTCTCCTTCCATTCATAGTTATGAATTATTTGACTTAATGTTGTTGACGTCACTCGTCATCAAATTACGACTGTTAAAGCCCAACGACTATCTTCAAGCTGTTTATTCGTCTATATATGGCTTTTGGCACATTTTAAAGTCTAAGTCTATGGCTGTTCCACCACAACCGATCACGACAACCGAACACGGTCGAATCTGGCGGTCAATGCATTTGAATGGTCGTCTGTCCACGCACCCTCAGATGGCCGACAAACGATAAGCTGACTACCGATAGTTTGGCTACACCGGTGGTACAGCTAGATCAAGCCAACATTTTCTCGGATCGGACGGATTAGCTCGCAATAAAAAAATTGAGCTTGTCCCGATATCGTCTATTTCTAAGACTGATCTCTCGTTATTGGTCAGATGGACAAAATTGTGCCGATAAACGTCCTAAACCTTCAGGGAACTGACACTGACATATCTGTTATCGTTATTGCTTGTGGTGGACAAACAGCCTATTACTTTATTTTGTAGGTCAAGGGACCCCTAGTCACAATTCATCAGGCAACCCGCCAGGCGGCACAACCCCTAATTCAACTGTACCAAACTCTATGCACTCTCCTGGCAACTCTAGTGGTAAATTATATTATAGTTTAACTAATATTTCTGTTAATTATATTCCATCTATTTGTTAACCCTATTCCGTAAAAGTTGCATCAATCATTTATTACAATTTATGTCAATGATTTTTGTGACTGGCTGAATTCTTGCTACTTTTACTGTAACATGCAGAGGTGATTGTGATTATTACTACTAAAAATACTGTCAAGGGGCTATTGTAAAGTCTTTTTTACATTTCCATAAGATAGGAAAAGAATAGCATTACTTTTAGTCCAGTTCATTGCTTTAGTTTAATTAGTGCAGAATAATACCCAATAATTATTATTGTGGCCACATGTTGCTCTTCACACATTTTTTTATGACAGGGTTAGGATCATCAACACCAAACTCAACAGAAAGCACAGACTGGCGACAAGCGTTAAGGCAGTGGAACTACTGTTGTCGTTTGTCTCGTTTCCTCCTAGACGAAGGTCTTTTGGACAGGCATGACTTTCTTACGTGGATCATTGAATTGCTTGACAAGAGGTCGCCTGATGATGGACTTTTAAGGTAAGAATTAATAAATTTCCAAAGGGTGTACTTTGTATTCTTTGTTCTAGTATATTACCAGCAATTTAATATTTTTTTATGTTTTCTGTATACAATAAACAAGAAATTTGTAATATTTAACTGTAAAGGTATAGACTAAAGTCTATAAGACTGACTAGAATAGTAAGTATTTCATATCAGCTTATTAATTTAAGCCATTTGCGGAAAAAGGGTGTCCAATCTCCAGACAGATGCTACCCCAAATAAGCGTATAAATCTCGATTATTAGTCTCCAAAAGTTTTGTTCCTCGTCTAACACTAGGCATATTATGTACAATTTAATAGCTCTAAAAAATGTGTGAATCTCTCAAATTAGCAATGTATATTTTCTTTCAGGTTGTTTCTGCCCCTAGCGTTACAGCATATGAGTGAATTTGTTTGCTGCGAAGGCCTATCCCGTCGACTCGCAACCTCGTGCGCTAAGAAAGCGGCTGCCATATGCTCAGTTTTGTCTGATACAACCTTGAGAGCGCTCAACCAACCGGCTGTTTTCAAAACTGATAGAAATGGAGGTACTTAAGAAGCCTTAAGACTTAAGATTTCGATTTACTCTTTGAATATGCTGTCGATTTCTACAAGTTTTTGTTTATATAACACTAGATGATTCCCGCGACTTCCCGTGGATTAAGATCTTTTGATTCCCGCGGGAACTCTTTAATTTTCCGGAATAAAAAGTAACCTATGTCCTTCCCCGGGATACAACCTACCCCTGTACCAAATTTCATCAAAATCGATTGAACTGATGAGCCGTGAAAGCGTAGCAGACAGACAGACACACTTGCGCATTTATAATATTAGTATGGATACAGAAGTTTACACTTGTCCCAAGCTAACTTCAGCAAGTTTTATTGCTAGTGGACACTTAGCTTAGGCACAAATGCTGTTGCAGGAGAAAAAATATAAGTCAAAAAATTGTTATTGCTTTTAATAAAATATTAGACTTGTCATAGTATATTATACTTATTTCAGACGGAACCGCACCAATGTCTCCGTCAGCGGAAAACAATGGCGACGTAAAGCCAAACATCTCCCAAATAAAACGTTCCTCAACCCCAGCAGATCAAAACCAAGGAACGCCCAACCCTAACCATTCACTAGGTACCCCTAACCCTAATCATTCCCTAGGAACTCCCAACCCTTTAGGAACCCCTAATCCTCAGCAACCTATGGACATACAAGTTAAGGAAGAAAGGGTATCTCCTGTAAGGGATACAAAGCCGAATTTGAATACAGTGATAACTGCGGCATTGAACCCTGTGCAAGTTGGATTTGGAGAAATACTGAACTGCTCCTTCCATAGAGATGTTATTATACAACTGGCAACCATTTTGCAGGTTTGTGACAATATTATACAGTGCAGTAATCTGAAGAATTAGTAAGAGGATAGTATTGTTTTTTTTAAATATTATTGAGTCCCAATGAAGGGTGCTCAATATAATTAAAATCTAGCCAGACTAACTATTTTACTAATAAGTAATTTTTCTTTACCCTAAGCTTATAATTATCTTCTGCTTATTATTTTGTTAAATGGCTTTTATTAGTGCCACGATATAATTATCTTATGTACTAAGAAAATGTCCAATGACGTATCTTAGTATTTCTTACTGCAAATAGACACTTTGTCTTGAGCATCTTTGAATTTTTAAAACATTTCGTGCCCTCATCCAGTGTTTTGATACCAGACTAAATAAAATGGCAAATCATTATCTGTCTTGCTAATACAAAATTATGCATAAATTATAAGTACATATTTCTGCCATCCATTTAGCGTGTTTAATTCTTAACTAACTGTTTATTAGTAATGTGCCTTATAATTTTTAATGAATCTTATTTGATTTTTATGATGAGGCCCTCAAAAAGAAAAACAGAATCAATAGACACTATTATACTGTTGTGATAATCTAAATCTGTAGTTGTTTCCAAAAGTTTTACTTGACAGAAAGTCCGCTTGAAAGACAGATATAAATTATTTTAAGAAAAAGGCATGTGAGGGGGTTCCTTTGCAATTAAATTACTTGCCACCATGTACGTTCGAGTTGGCAAAGGTCGACAACTTAATCAAACAACTAACTGATGCCCGCGACTTCGTCCGCGTGGAATAAGTTTTTATAATTCCCACGGGAACTCCTTAGTTTTTCGAGATAAAAGGTAGCCAGGTCCCCAATTATACCTATGCTACAAATCACGTCGATCCGTTTCTCTGTTGCAGCATGCTTGAAGGACAAACAAAAACACGCATTTATAGTAATAGCTAATATTGGCATATAAATATATATGGTATGATTCCTATTTCAGATTATCTGTATAGAATGCCCCACAGCCATGGTTTGGTCGGGTTGTGGGTCGTCCCTACAAGGTTCACCTCTAGACTTACTACCTATACCGCCCTCAGCTCTGCCCATGCCTCATATGGACTCTATGCTCACAGAAGAGCATAGGAAAGTGGTAAGTAACTTAACAGTACATTTTAGAGCCCACCATCGTCGGTTGGTGGTTTTTCGTTTCTGGTTGCGACGGGTTTCAATAGTCAACCGGTTTATTATCTGTATCTATCTATATATATAAAAATGAAACCCGTTTTCCTTGGTCACGGCATCACGCGTGAATGGCTGGACCGATTTCACTAATTCTTTTTTTGTTGTATTTGTTATTATTAGGAGAAGGTTCTTACGGAAAAAAATATTAAGAAAATCTCTCAGAAATATTGAAAAATATACATTTAATTTTGCATACTAAGGCGGTACGAAGTTCGCCGGGTCATCTATCTATATATATAAAAATGAAACCCGTTTTCCTTGGTCACGGCATCACGCGTGAATGGCTGGACCGATTTCACTAATTCTTTTTTTGTTGTATTTGTTATTATTAGGAGAAGGTTCTTACGGAAAAAAATATTAAGAAAATCTCTCAGAAATATTGAAAAATATACATTTAATTTTGCATACTAAGGCGGTACGAAGTTCGCCGGGTCAGCTAGTCTAATATAAAAATGAAACCCGTTTTCCTTGGTCACGGCATCACGCGTGAATGGCTGGACCGATTTCACTAATTCTTTTTTTGTTGTATTTGTTATTATTAGGAGAAGGTTCTTACGGAAAAAAATATTAAGAAAATCTCTCAGAAATATTGAAAAATATACATTTAATTTTGCATACTAAGGCGGTACGAAGTTCGCCGGGTCATCTAGTCTAATATAAAAATGAAACCCGTTTTCCTTGGTCACGGCATCACGCGTGAATGGCTGGACCGATTTCACTAATTCTTTTTTTGTTGTATTTGTTATTATTAGGAGAAGGTTCTTACGGAAAAAAATATTAAGAAAATCTCTCAGAAATATTGAAAAATATACATTTAATTTTGCATACTAAGGCGGTACGAAGTTCGCCGGGTCAGCTAGTAATATCATAAAATAATTATACAGTGATGAATCATGATGTCCGTGATTTCGTCCGCGTTAAATACGTTTTATTAATTCCCACGGGACTTCTTCTCCCGTGTTCTCCCTTCTTCTCTCCGACTCTAATTCTTTATTTTCCGGATAAAATGTCACTCTCCAGATGGAACAGTGCTACTGCATTGGCTCGGTACTGTTTAGGAAAGTATTGTACATTTTATTGCACCTCTGACAGACACCTTGAATTTTCTGGGTTTTCGAACAACATCAACTTTATTTTTTTAGGTATATGAAGCCGAGCAAGAGATAGCTGCGAGAAGCAAAAAAGCAGAAAGCAAATGGTGTACAGATAAATGGCAAACAAGCTCACAAGGTAAACCTTCATAAAATCAAATATTATTTTGGACCACCTTGTCCTATTCATTAGATTAGTCTTATTCATTGTGATTATTGTATTGATTTTACCGTCGCGGCTGTTGGAAATATTGCTCTGATAGTTTTTTTTCTTGATTTGTTTGGGGTATTTTGTAATTAATCCCATGTCAGCCCCTCTGATGGTTCTAATTAGTTGAAAATGATATTTGTTTGAGATATTTGACTGAGATAGTGATCACAACCACCCGACTGAGTTTGTTAAAGGCTTCCTTTCAGGCCATCTGGTAGTGTTTGGAAACCTCGTATCATTAAGGTCGCTTCACATTCACAGCGAATCAAAGAAAACTTCAAGTTTCATAGCTTATTGACCTCTCATCCCCAAAAAGCACAAATTGCAACAACAAATTGTACTTTCTCGGTTGCGTTTTTGTGCACTAGTAATTTTCGCTTTATTTGATTGACATAGAGATGAATATGCTATGTAACTATGTAAAATGTTGGAAATTCGCTTAGATAAATTAGCTGCAGTTGGAGCCAAAAACAGAATACAGAGATCGAGAAACTAAAATTGGAGAATTATTTTCTTTGTGGGTTTTTGGTTTTAGCTCGCGTGCTAGCTGTTTTAGAAGCGCTGGACAGGCATTGCTTTGACCGAGTCGATCCTAATAACAATTTGGACACGTTGTATAAGGAAGTGTTTGCCAACTGCATGCCAGCTAACAAAGAAGGCAACCCGGACCCTAAAGATCCCGTGAGTTCAATTGCATTTAGTTCCTTTGACAGCTTTGGACTACAATGTTTTAGTCACTGCTATTTCCGAAAAGAATTGCTCATTCAACCTCTGGTGTTATCGATAAACTAGAAGTCGCCCGCGACTTCGTCCGCGCACAATTTCTGAGTTCGTATGAGATTATGAGATTTTCCCGCTACAAAAGGCCTACTTTCGCGGCTATATAGCTCATGCAGGTTTTTATTATTCAAAACTAGTAACTTAAATGCCGATTTTTATGTTATCTAACTTCAAAACTTAGGACTTTCATAGCAACTTCCAACCAAGTTTGTATGCTTTATAGTTCCTGAGATATCGTAATTAATTAGTCGGTGAGTGAATGAGTCGTATTTTGCTTTTATATATGTATATAGAAATAGAAGACTAGATGATGCCCGCGACTTCGTCCGCGTGGATTACGGTTTTTTGATTCCCGCAGAAACTCTTTAATTTTTCGTGATATAAAGTAGTCCATGTCCTTCCCCGGGATACAAACTATCCCAATAACAAATTTCATCAAAATCGGTTGAAAAGATGGGCCGTGAAAGCGTAGCAGACAGACAGACCAACACACTTTCGCATTTATAATATTAGTATGGAAGTATGGATTTATCACTCTATGGATAAGTATGGTGTACAATAAAGTATATTTTCATTTCATTTTCATCGCTCGTGTGGAATTTCTGGAATTATTTTTCACTAGCGAATACCCGCGGCTTCGTCTGCGTGGTTTGAGGTTTTTGGTTCCCGCGGGAACTCTAATTTTCCGGGATAAAAAGCCTATGTGCTATTTCAGACTATAATCTATCTCTGTGCTAAATTTCAGCCAGATCCGTTCAGCAATTGAGTAACAAACATCCATACATCCATCCATACATCCATCCAAACTTTCGCATATATATTAGTAAGATATTAGGGGTTATAATGAGAAAAGTTTATACGCAGGAGTGGGCTTGTTCGTACGCGGTTGTGCGCGTTCTATGCGAGTGGGCGGTGTGCGGCGCGCGCTGGGGGGAGCATCGCGCAATGGCGGCCGCCGCGCTCCTGGACCGGAGGCAGCACCATCATCAGCAACAACACGAGCACCAGGGTAAGGATTTTAAATCAAATATCAAATAAATAAATAAATAAAATCTTTATTTGGGACTAGATGATGCCCGCGACTTCGTGCGCGTGAATTAAGTGTTTTTGATTCCCACGGGAGCTCTTCCAATTTCCCGGGATAAAAAATAGCCTATGTGCTGCTTCGGGATGTAACCTATCTCTGTTCCAAATTTCATCAAAATCGGTGGAACAGATGGGCCGTGAAAGCGTAGCAGACAGACAGATAGACAAATAGACGGAAACACTTTCGCATTTATAATATTAGTATGGAGTATGGATTTACAAAACACAAAAACTAAATAAATCAAATAATTTTTATTCAAGTACACTTTTAACAAGTGCTTTTGAATAGTCGAGTGAATCTACCACTGGTTCGGAATGCCGTTCCTACCGAGAAGAACCAGCAAGAAACTCTGTGGTTAAACTTGCCCTTACACGAGTTTAAGAAATCCATTAACAGTATGCTGCTGAAAAAAACTTATTATACTGTTGAAGATTATGTAAATGATAAAAGAGCACGGATTTGACTCACTCCAGCAATGCTAAGGACAGTGGTTACTTATGTATCTGCACATTGATGTAAGTAGTTGTAATTTTTTTTTCAAAAGAGCAACCAATTGTATGCCTATGTCCAGCAGTGGACGAATGCTGATACTGATGTATGGATGGATGGAACCAGTGGTAGATTGACTCGACGATTCAAAAGCACTTGTCAAAGTCTACTTTTAATAATAAAGATTTGAGTTTGTGATAATCATAATAATAGTTTTGAGATAAATAATGTTTATTATATCATTATTGATCTGGTTTTAGGTTCAGATGACAAAGAGTCCGTCAGTTCTGGCACGGGTCTATACAATGGGCCGCCAATATTTCAGAGTTTGCTGCTACGATTCCTGGACAACGACGCACCCATTCTAGGTAAAAATAATTATATGGGAGTTTGATGTAAATTGATAATCACAATATTCTTAGCTCTTGTTAATTGTCTTCACACAGATGAAAGCCCGAACGCGCCGCCTGGCAATAGACAGCAATTCGCCAATCTGGTACATTTGTTCGGTGAATTGATACGGCGAGATGTCTTCTCTCACGACGCCTATATGTGTACCCTTATATCTAGAGGTAACATTACTTTTTTATACTCGCAAACATTTTAATGTCTTTTAAACACAAAAAGCATTATTAAAAAACAGTTTCAAGTCAATAATTAAATCTTTGTGATGATTTTATTTCATTGAGGCTTTGATTAGTTAAAGAGTTTTGTTAATGCTATATAAAAAATGTTACATTCGGAATGTTTTTAAATATTTTAAACAATGCATGGGTGTTGGCAAGTTATTCCAACATGTTGCTTATTTTGTTTTATAAACTGGCCATAACTTTGTATCCTACTGGGATGTCTATAGTCTATAATATGGAAATAAAGAATATTTTTGTGCTCTTTATGTCAGGAGATCTCATTTCACCGACGGAACCGACTTGTTCCGTCTCCAGCTCCCACACAGTGGCTCCACCCGCCACGAGTACAGGCACCACGCATAACATGGACGACGATATATTCGCGGGAATCGATCTCAAACCAAAGATGGAGGTAGGTTTTCACGTTATGTATAGCTCCCGCCAATCATTTATTCGCGTCTGTGGACTTATTACCTCGCTTGATGCAGTATTATTTTAATATTGTTGGCGCTCTTGCTTCAGAATTATAGTCCTAATTTTAATGACGTTAAGATACTTTACATAAAACTGCACTATAAAAATAATACTGCTTTAAGTGACGGTAGTAAGCGCCCTGAAGTTGACCGCAAAACGTCGCAATAGCATATTTTCACGCACAATATGGAACGGACTGCGACAGTTCGTGTAAGAGCTGCGCAAACAAGCACTCGAACGTCAGCTCAGAGACGACTATAAGATTGGCGCTAACTATAAGGCGTCAGGCACGAAACTAGCGACGGCCGAGCGACGGCGACAGCGGGGCGATGTGGTCCGAGAGCTGGCGACGAATTTCAGGAAAATCCTCTAGGCAAACTGAAATTGTAAAAAAATATAATTTCGTCAATTGGCGAATCCAGTCCTGCCAGTCTGGTAGAGTTATAAAGTATTACCAGAGTTCTTCAAAAATATTTTATTAAAATTGCCAAAAAATATACTTTAGGCAATCTGAAATTTTAAGAAAGTATGTATTGAGTAATTTCAATAATATCTGCCAACCGCCAGACAAATTTTGCGGTTTTAAACAAATTCCACACGTGAATAAAGTTTTCAAATGAGTGCGACAAAATTGCGGCGAAATTCGTCGCCAGCTCTCCGACTAATCGCATCGCCCCGCTGCCGCCGTCGATAATTTCGTGCCCGTACACTAAGTGTTTCAATTTTATCCAATTTTGGAGCTGTCATATGCAGCAAAACTGACATAGCGTATTTGTTGGAGCGTAATAGTTGTATGACGGAAAAATAATTGTATAATTATGTTCAAAAGATTTCTTCAGATTACGAATTATTTTGCAGCGTGAGATCTCGAAGAACGATAACTCATAATTAACCGAAATTAACTGAGGTGTGTACGAAGTCTGTGCCAATTGTTTTTTTACTATCTCTTACCTTGCACTGAAAACATGAGTCCAAATTTATATTTTTCACAATACGACTTTCTTTATAGGAAAATGTACGAATGGACTTGGATGATTCAAAAATTGATGACGATCTGGATAAATTGCTGCAACACATAAAAGAAGACCAGCAAAACTCTATGGATGCACCAGACAGTCCCAAAGACCCTGGAGAAACGTCACATAGGTGTGATAGTTTTTTTCATTTTTTTTCACACACAATCTGTAAGGCACATAATTAATTGCTTTGCCCGCGACTTCGTCCACGTGAATTATTATGGTTTGTTGATTCCCTTAGGAGCGTTTTAATTTTCCGGTACAAAATGTAGCTTATAGGTTATCTTCATTCTGAATAACAGCCAAATCAGATTATTCATTATGCCGAGAAAGAGTAAGAAACATCCACATTTTCATATTTATAATTTGTTTCAGTTCTATAATCGTCAGGAGTAAAGTTTATTTTTCCTTGTATTTCTAACATTAATTTGTTTAATTACCCACAGTGTCACCTCACCAATGATGGGAGCGAGTGGAATGGGCATCGCAGGAATGCAATCTATGGGAATGGGCCCTATGTCAGTACCAGGTATTAAGATTTTCAAAATCTTTTTAAATCATCTCTGCACAGATTTAAGGCTTGTTTGGCCCCTGCACTCCATCTCAGACGATTGGAAACTTAAATGGCTGACCACAACCACAAATAGAATCATAAAATTTGGCAAGAAGCAAGGTCTCACAGCACAAGTATAGGAAAAAATCCGAAAATCGTTAATTAGGGTTCTGCATAGGGTGTTGAATTGTTCGTCAGGCGCTACCAGTTTAGCGCCATATGTAAGCCACTTATTTCACAGCAGATTACGCGTTGTTATGACATCTTTCTTGTTATTTACTAAAATATTTTTTATTGTGGCCAATTCAGTATAAC
Organism: Erebia aethiops; assembly: GCA_923060345.2. Lineage (NCBI taxonomy): Eukaryota > Metazoa > Arthropoda > Insecta > Lepidoptera > Nymphalidae > Erebia > Erebia aethiops. Next base: position 23,610,861 of record OV281084.1, on the reverse strand, counting down.
ACAATCTCTCAACTAAACTAAAATTACACATCTAAATCTAATTCTGATCCTCTCCTTAGCGGCGCCCGCGTGCCGGAAGCGCGCTGCCGCTGGCCGATGGTTAGTCTCACGTAACGCGCTTTTGTGAGTGAACTCATCTTTGCGTGAGCGCGCTATGAAATTTAGCGTGCTGCAAGACATATACCACCTGGTGGCCGCCCACACGCTTTCTTATAACAAGCGCGTTATAACATAGTGTATTTAAAAGCGTGCTGAAAATTTATAGATTTGACCGGTGTTTTTTCACCAGGCATGCGTTCTTCAAGCTCCACCGGCGGCGGCAGTACGGGTTCAATGTCTAGGCATTACAACTACACGATGCACTTTCCCTTGCCGCCCACCGAGCCGGAGCATACGCCGCATGACGCCAACCAGAGACATATCCTGCTGTACGGCGTTGGCAGGCAGAGGGACGACGCCAAACATGCCGTTAAGAAGATGACCAAAGGTACTAGCTACAAATTACTTACTTGATCTTATAATTTTTTTGGTAATAAATACAAAAATTTTGCACCCTTCTGTTTTATCTTTTAACCTTTTTGTTTATTGTCTTTGTTTTATGTGTGCGCAATAAAGAGTTTATCTATCTATCTATAAATTAATCCCCTTTCATTCATTTGGTACAACATGTTGTCATGCCCAGACAAGAAATTGCAGATGTTCCATCCCATGGAAAAAACTAGCTGGATTTAACTTGCTGCAAATGATCAATATAGACTAAGTGTGAGATCTATAGAGCGAACTTTGACTTTGCTTAGACTTAAGACATGGTTAAAACGAGACAGATTTATGTTACTCACATAAGTCCATCTCGTTTTAACTCTGAGTAAAGTCTGAGCCAAGTCAAAGTGCGGTCTATATATCTCAGCATAAGATATAGTTGCACTTTTGGTAATATAATAATAGTGCAAGTGACTTGCTAGTGGATATTTAACATTAAAGTTGATGTCAATAAAATATGTTAATTTCATTAACTTAAAAATCTGTGATTTTTTGAGGCTATTGTTCAATGTCTTCTTTCCCACAGAAATTTGCAAATTGTTCTCTAAGAAGTTCTCAATAGACGTAGCAGAAGGTGGAAAGATTAAAAAACATTCTCGCAGTGAATTCAATTTCGAAGCTGTCACACAGAAGTTTCAGGTAATTTTTTTCTGATGATACGATGTGATGAATTTTATATTTTATGAATTTTACTTTAACACAGCCAATTATAATATTTTTATTTTTGTATGAAAAAAATATTTTCTTTTTAGAATCTTCAAAAATCATAAAAAAGTCGTATTACATGCATAAGTTACCCTTCAGAGGTCATTAGTATTTTTAAATAATTTACAGGTTTTGTTAATCCGCCCCTTGAAAAGCGTCATATTGTCGTTTTGAGGGAACATGGCTGGTGAATCCATATATTATAATATATATATATATATTTTGGTTAAAAACAGTCATCACCTGGCATGGTAGTTGACAATGCCACAAGCGATTCGTCGATTAAAGAGAAGGCATATACTTGACCTGTCTGTCTGTCCTTCAACCTATCTCTTACATTCTACCGACGGATCGCATGATAGGGCACGTATAGCAAAAAAAGTGCGTGTGTGAAAAAATTCACATACGGCGGAAGTGAAACTTCAGAAAAGTAGTCTACGAGAGAATGAGATACATATAACTTGTATTCTATCTCATTTTCTCGCAGGCTAATCTCCTATTATGAATATGTTTGTCTCTTTTTGGACGATTCTAAAGACGTTTCACTTCAAAATACAGCAGAAAAAATTTCCACGTGTTTTAGGCCATGTCAATGTACGAACAAGGGGCAGTATCATGGGCGGTGGGGGGCGCAGTGTGCGAGGCTCTGGCCGCATACGCAGCGGGCGCGACCACGTACCTACCGCAGCCCGAACACGTGGCTTTCGCGTTAGACTTAATGGAGATCGCGCTCAACGTGCACGGACTAATTGAGACCTGTATACAGGTATGTTGAGTTAACTTGTGTGAAATATATCAGTTGTGTGTATGTCTGAGAATGATAGCACAGGCAACCATCAAGGGACCATCAAAGGCTGAACAATAATTGTAGTCCCTTTCAGTTGTAAAACCTACTAGAAAACCTACTAATTTAGAACAATTATATAATACAATAATATTTATAATTTATAAATTATAAATATTATTGTTGGATATTTCGTAGTCCTGATCCAATAGTTCTGAAAGGTTTAAAATTTTAAATCCCTAAGTCATTACAGTTAGTTTCCATTCCCCATTTGTAAGTGCCTTTTCTGTTGTAAGAAAAAACTTAGTTACAGAAATAAAAACAATGCAATTTTTAATTCTATCTAGTAGTTTTTCAAAATTACTTTTTAAAAGCAATGTTATTGTACATGACAGGAAGATAATGGTGTTATTATGGTATAATGTAGATACTGAAAGAGCTGTCGGAAGTGGAAGCAGCATTAATAACGCGCGGTGCGGCCAGTAGCGGGCTAGCCGCGCCGCGAGCCTATACCTCTGCATTGGCTCTCTACACCGTTGGCGCTCTACGAAGATACCATTCTTGTTTGTTGTGTAAGTGATATATTATAACTAATTTATTTATTACTAACGTTGGTTTTATAACCTGTATGCCCTAAACGTGTTTCTTTAGGCCAATCGCGGTATGTTCATATTAACACGAGTTACGATTGATAAAAATTGTTTTTTTTTTGGCAAAAACACAGTATACCTTCAGGTGAGATCGCAGTCAAGGGCTAACTTGTAGACGATTAAAAAAATAAAAAATTGGCAGTCATAGGGACTGCCGACAGAAGTGAAAACGAATATCATACTAATATTATAAATGCTAGTGTGTTTGTTTGTTGGTTTATTGGTTTGTTGGTTTGTCCTTCAATCACGCCGCAACGGAGCAACGGATCGACGGGATTTTTGGCATGGGTATAGTTAAGGACCTGGAGAGTGACATAGGCTACTTTATATCCCGGAAAATTAGCGAGTTCCCGCGGGAACCAAAAAAAATGAACCACGCGGACGAAGTTGCGGGCATCAGCTAGTTTAAAATAATTAATAATTAAAATACTTAAAATATAAACCTTAAATCTAAGGCATTAAAGTTTAATTACGAATGTACTATATTTAAGACCTTTTGTCTGTGTAACAACGCGAGGTATCGGGCACGCGTTTCCACATTTTTACCCCCTACCTAAAAGTGCTCAACGCGCCTAAAGAAGTTTTCACTTCAAAAAACCTTAATCGTACACCCTGAGCACGACGCCTTATATGTGTATTTTCTACTTTGTACCAGTGTGCGTGGAGCAAACCTCAGCAGTATTCGAGCAGTTGTGTCGACTAGTCAAGTGCGTGGTGAACCCGGGCGACTGCGGTTCGGCCGAGCGATGCGTTCTGGCGCAACTACACGACTTGTACAAGGCCGCCGCGCATCTGTTCCACGCCCCGCATGCGGACACATTCGCTAACGCTTACCCGAAAATCAAGTAAGTTATTCTCGTTATTCGAATGGAGTTTACTGCTAGCGTGAACAACGACCTCAATTTACATAGACGGGCCCTGTCGAAAAAAAGAATGTGAACTTATTTTACTAACGCCATCTAGCCTGAAAAGCGTGACAGGGCTATGGCGGATACAAGGACAGGCTTTTACAGGTGATGGGCATGCACCACAAGTCGGACGCCCAACTTTTTTCTATGAAAGGGCCCATCTAGTACCTAATAATATAATCGATGAATCTGAATAATCTTTACAGCGTCACCAGCTGAACCAGGAACCTATGAAAGGGGGTTGAAATAATGTTGTCCCTAAAGGCGCCGTCCTGTGAAATTAGGATCTCCGTTTACAATGAATTTCGCATTTATAATATTAGTATAGATAAATTCGTTTCATCGCGGCGTTGTCTTTGTTGGTCCCGTTTTTTATGGTGTGTGTTAAGAAGCTTAGCTTCAAAGAAGGGTAGGTAAGGTATATATAAAAGTGATTGTTTCTTTTTCAGACAAGCACTCTACTCACCCTTAACACCGACGCCGTCCAACTACCAATACAATCCTCAGTTTCTGAGCGAGTTCTTCACAAGCCCCAGAAAAGGTATGTTCTTTTTAACAACGGAATTTTCTGAAATCAAAACATTTTCAGACCTCGACCGTTCATATTATTATGTATATTATTATATATGTCATGTGATGTTATTTTCAATAGGGAAAATCGAGATCTCATGGGCTCGTCAAGTAGCCGAGTCGCCGGCTAACCGATACAGTTTTGTGTGTTCCGCCATGCTCGCCGTATGTCGGGAGGTGGATAACGATCGGTAAGTATATTTGCAAAAAAAATCGTTAAACATTTATTATTAATCAAACTTTTCCCCCTAAATGAGAATTACATATTAAAGAACTGAGTGAAATAACTATTGCGACTTTTTATTTATGTGATTTTCGAAAGTGTTTGGGCACCGAATCCCAATAATAATTGAAAATGAAATGTCATTAGAAAAGTACATTAGCGTCAATACGCTAAGGTCTTTGGGATGGCCTCAAAGGGCCTAGCGAGTGGACTCCACACCGTCGCGGTCTGGCTCTATCGGGTGAGAGCCTTGATGGGAGGCCCAACAGAGGCCTACCGGCGGTAGGTGGGAGTCCACTATGCTACATGGTCAGTCAATTTTGGTTTGTCAGTCTGTCTATGTCATGACGCGATTAAATCGCGCGGGAATCCACGGAACACACATGAAATGTCATTTGAACAGTAATAGCATCGTACAGTTTCAACCACTATCATTTACTTCTCCGGGAGAAATCTTACGTATCTTTTTATTAATCGGTCATCAGGGTAAACGAACTAGGCGTGGTCTGCTCGGAAATGACCGCCTGGTGCAGCAGCCTAGCCGCGGAGTGGCTGGGGGCGCTGGTGGCGCTGTGCGGGGCGCAGCACTACCCCGCCCCGCACTCCCCGCACGCCGCGCCACCCCCGCTCTACCCCGACCTGCTACACCACAGAGACCTGCACGACGCGGCTGCACACGACGCGCTCGCTGTCTTCACCTGCATCCTTGTCGGTGAGGACTGCTCTATACAGCCTGGTGCAGCACTAGCAGTACTAGCCCCGAATGCCGTACTAAAAATTAAGTATAAGGCTTGACGTGTGTCTTTTCATATTACCATTATGACCGGAACCGTCCAGTTAAGCTTAATTTGTAACTTTGATATGAATACTAGTGGTTCGCCCCGAACTGAGACTTCGCGGCGCCATCTATTGACAACAATGTGAAGTTCTGTTAAAAATACTGAAACTCATTAAAAATTAAATAATTTCGTTTCCTTACAATATTTATCTAATTTTAGTATTTGTTGTTCAAGTACAGGATATAATTCAAATAATTGATCAAGTTTCAGGCTCAGCCTTTCAGTAAATTTAGAGTTCTGAGGTCAACTTTGGACGTTAGAAAATCTCCACTTTGAAAGCCCCCCATTTCGTCAATTTTAGGGGAAAAATACAAAAAAAAAATATTTTTGGACTCTATTCCTAATTATCTTTAAAATGATATACCGCAACCCTATGTAACGCTATAAAAAAATATTTTAAAATGAAGATTTTTATAATTTTTTAAGCCATATTCGGCTGGAGGCCATTGGTTTACATATTATGTTTAAAGCTGAAGTAATTACGTTCAGTAATTCAGAAGTTATAATGCTCTGACAGACGGATGGACGGACGGACGGACGGTCGGAAGGACAAGTGCCAATTCACTCAAGTAGACTCAGAGACCTTCGCTTCGCTCGGTCAATTATTTATTACAAACGGGTCAAAAACTGCTAAAACTCTAAAATAAACTGTGGAGAAAAAAGAAATTGGTTTCATTATTGGTTGCTATTCAATTTATTACATTGCTAACCCGAGTGAAGTAGCCACACTGGATCAGGACCAGAAATAGTCCAATAAGAAAATTAAAATCACCTTGTATATTAAATCTTGTAGTAGCTATAGTCAAACCGTAATGCTTTTCCAGCTCGCCACTGCTTTTCCCTGGAGGACTTCGTGCGTCACGCGGCGCTACCATCGCTAGTGAAGGCATGTGGAGGGGGTGGACCTCTACCCCCCAACGCACCCTCCCCTGACGCTGGAGCGCGCCTCACCTGCCATTTACTGCTGCGACTATTCAAGACTGTGGATACGCCACAGCCAGGTAAACACTGGTCTTAACCACCTGCAGCCCTATTCTATATCTTTTGGTCCTTCGAACCGGATCTTTAATGTTATAATTATTTTACTTTTGTATTTTAATTTGTATCTTTATATAAATGTTTTTATGTATTTTTATTTATTTTGTTATTTCTGGTCTACGCGCTTGAATTTGTACCTATGTCCTTTTACACCAATGAATAAATGAATTAAATATTCTTTATTGTACACCAAAGACATAAATAATAATAACATAAATAGTCAGAAAAGACCACCACAGCAACCATTGGTTGCCTGAAAGAGATCGCTATGTAGCGATATAGCCGCCTAATTTTTTTGCTCTCACGATTGAAAAAACTGTTTTTTTGCAAAACTAATTAGGCGCAAGTTCGGCCCCACATGGAGTACTGCTCTGATCTCTGGGCCGGTGCACCCCAGTACCAGCTCCTTCCATTTGACCAGTCGCACCCTTCATCGCAGAAACAAATTTCATCCTCACCACCTGGATGCCTGGTCCTCTTCCACCTTCCGTTATTCCAGGTCATTTCTGCCTCGTACCTGCAAATTATGGAACCAGCTTCCATCTTCTGTGTTACCTCATGATTATAATATGGGGCTCTTCAAAGGGCGGATAAACAAATATCTCAAAAGCCAGCAACGCATTGGTGGTTCCTCTGGTGCTGCAAATGTTCATGGGCGGCGGTAATCACTTGCCATCAGGTGACCTGCTCGTTTGCTCGCTATATATATATATATACTAGCTGATTCCCGCGACTTCGTCCGCGTGGAATGAGGTTTTCGTTCAACCGTTTTTCTCCGTCTTACATTGCAAATCCGACATAAAATAATATTGCGGCTATAAATTAAGATGTAAGCTATCCTATCTTTCAAGTTGGATCAAACTGCACACGGTGTTCAAATTTAATTTAAAATCGGTTGAGTAGTTTAGGAGACCATCGCGGACAAACAACCTGACACGTGATTTATATATATTTAGATATATATATATATATTTTAAAAGTATAATCGAAAGACTATCACCGCAGGCCGGGCAAGAGACATAATATATAGAAATCATCCCTCAGGTCTATACAGCGTGTCGACATCCCCCGGGCCGGGCGGCGCGGGTGCGGGCGTGCGCTTGTCGTGCGACCGGCACCTGCTTGCCGCGGCGCACAAAAACATCGGCGTTGGACCCGTTCTTGCCACTCTTAAAGCCATTTTAAGTAAGAAATCTTTATTATCTATCTATACTATTATTGCCTGGTGGAAGGCTTTAGCCGTGGCTAGTTACCACCCTACCGGCAAAGACGTGCTGCCAAGATGCCGTGTAGAAACCGAACAGGGGTATGGGTTTAATATAACTGCCATGCTCTTAACAGGTTAGTCCGCTGCAATCTTAAACTGCATCGTCACTTACGAGGTGAGATTGGAGTCAAGGGCTAACTTGTGGTGGTGTAAAAAAATGCGAACGTTTGGATCATACAATAATTAAAACTCTTCTTTCGATTTGATTACTTTCTCTGTCTACGGTTTGGATGGATGGATGGATGTTACTCAATCACGCCAGAACGGCTTAACGGATCTGGTTGAAATTTAGCACAGAGATAGATTATAATCTGGAATAACACAGGCTACTTTTTAACCCGAAAATTAAAGAGTTCCTAACCAAAAAAAAAACCTCAATCATAATTATCATCAGCTCTTGTACCTTAATGAGAAAACATTGTATCTTTTTGACTTCGCATACTTTGCATACTCGAAAGCTTATTTAAACCCATATCTTAATGGGACTGTGACGTCATCTGGTATGATCAATGGCCTTTTTTAACATTTTTCAGTTGTATAAACAATTTAACTCAAAATTCTATATACACTTAGGCTTACTCGACAGGTCATGTATGGAATGTTTTTAGAATTTGCCAAAAGAAAATCTTCTTTGGTCTTTGTAATTAGCTCGATCACTTATATCCGAAGGTGGTCATGCGATGTAGACTGTACCTACACTTATAAACCACAGTATGCATAACTTTAATTGGGATGATGCCTATATCAAAAATAAATTATTTCTTACTGATTATTAAGTAGAGGGTCTTCCAAAAAAAGTAAAATTCACATCCTCGGTTAGTTTTAAGTTTGATAACCATTTTAAAATATAGATTAAAGAAAAAAAAGTGCGTTGAAATTTGATGACGTCACTATTGTGATTTTCATACAACTTCCGTACTAGAAGTGCGTTTTTAAGTTTGATAAAGAGTTGCTGATTTGATTGAGTTATCATCCCAATTCATGCTAAAAATGCAACAAATTGCGTGTTTCACCAGTGGTGGGAGATTCTACGGCACGGGATGGCGGTAAACCTCTCGGAAAGAAATCTAGCGATCTAAGCCACATACTTGGGACGAGCGACACGGTACCGTCGGACGCTCAACTCGATCTTATGTCGTAAGTAGCTCAAAGGCGTTTTAGCATTTAAATTATTATAATAAGTATTAAGAATCCAGTAGGGTTCGTATAAGATTTTACATCTCACGTTTTTTTACATTTTCATATGAAACTTGTTTTTTAACGCTCAATTTCGTCCATACATCTAGAGCCAGGACTCCAAGCAGAAACGAGATTAAAATCAGCGGTACTGAATTTTCGACTTTGAAATATGGTTCTTTACGTTCATTTTACACTGGCTGTATTTTGTTTCGACGCTCAATTATATCAAAGCATCCGACTAAGTGTTGGTTCGGCCGCATCGCGAGTGCAAATAAGTTGCAACTTGCATTTCTTGAACTTTATTCGCAATAAGACGTAAATAAAAAGTATTTGTGCTTAAACTAAATTTAACAACTTAAGTAATATAGACTTGAAACAACTTAAGTATATAGACTCGATTTCCACTCGCAAATGATATGTTTTTAGGATTAATCTAAATAACCCATTTAGGCTTAAACAAACTCTACAAACTGATGTTAAGCAAATGTTTTTTATTCTTAGGATGGTAGATACAGAGATGAGTGGGGGCCATAGAACGCCTAGGTTTGTTTTTAATTTTATGAGTTATACGCACTTTCATGTACCCTTTTCATGGCTTCACGAGTGGTCGTTTTCATCCCTCATCCGGTCCTATCTGACATGGAAATTTTATATCATTCAATGTGGAAACTATGTTTATTTTGCGTATTTTATTGTTTTTTGACACAGATTATGTTTTAAATTTTACAAAGTCTGAATTCCTCCTACACTGACATCGGTCGCGCGTAAGAATACACGTCACTAGTACTGATTTGACTTGGTCTTAAAATAATGCTATCATTATAATATCTCTGCTCAGGTTCTTACCGGCTCTTCTTGGCTGAATCTGTTTTCTGAACCGGTGCAGTGGTAGAGTCAAAACATGACGTAGCATAAGAGACACCTGTATGTCCTACATGTTTGAAATAAATTGAAATATCCCTTTCCACGCGAAACATTGGAAAAACGATAGCTAAAGACTTGACAGTTTAGTTCAGACATTGTGTTGAACTGAATAAACCATATAGGCAAAGTTGTGATATTATGCACTATGCTGCTATCAGGGCAGCATCGAACTGTAAAATATTATAATAAACGTACTCGTAACTGATGCACACGGCCGACGCGACGTCAGGGTAGGAGGCGTTAAGATCAAAAAGTATCTATTTTATACCAAAGGAGTCAATTAATATTCATGTCGATAAAATATTATGCTAGTAATATTATTCTTAAATGTGAAAAAAATACGCAAGGTAAGTATACTGCACTGGTGCAATGTTCAACTCTTTAATACAGATTATTTCAAAACTTCAGACGTGTGTGGTTTTCTGACGTTTTAACCCAATAGCACACGTGTCGATTATCTTAAAACTGCACTAAAACTTTGGCAGTACCAAATTACTCTTTACTGCTTTGCTTCACTTGTTCCGCTAATTTCATGTTCATAACAATCACAATGTGCATTACATGGGACGGCTGCATAATGTCTTAACAGGGAATTAATTAACCTAATGGTTGGTTAATTTAACTATTCCTGACGTATCATAAGTGGAACAACTCGCCCTCAATGAAAAAAAACAGTTAATTTCATATTAGTAACATGATACTCAGACATTTAATATGTCGCTATAGAACATATGTATGCAATGCCGTATTCGGGCCAAATCTATATGGAAGAGTCAAAGACGCGGCATTATCTAATATTATAAGAGATAGCTGCACTTTTGGTAACTATCGCTAGAAAGGCTGATTTCGTATTTGGGTCCTAGGCTCTCCACTGGTGGGAAATCTGCCAGTCTGTCCGTATGCGAATGGGCCTTTCACTAGATATGGCCGCTCAAAGACGGTTTATGGTTACCAAAAATGAACCATAACACGTCTTTGAGCGGCCATATCTAGTGAAAAACTCATCCGCATGCGGGCAGACTTTCACTATCGTCATCAGTGGAGAGCCTAGGACCCACCAAATACGAAATCAGCCTTTCTAGCGATAATTATACCAAAAGTGCAGCTATCTCTTAGTCTATAACATGAATTATTACTTCTCTAAATAAATAAAATTAATAAAATTAAATACTCTATTTAATTTTTTTAATTTTATTAACCACGAAAATTTTCCTTATCATGTCTCGTATTACTTTTATAAATACAATTATGAAAGCATTTCAAATATATTTGGCAATATTGAGGGTGTCATATCCAGGAATCATATCTCGTTACATAATTTTATTACTGGTCATGAAAAACGAAGCATATTTTTTTTTGTTCTCGTCCTCTGTCTGTGTTTGTTTGGTGTCTGTTTTACTATTCTCGAGGCTGAAACTTTTAGGGCATTTTTGCACAACTAAGCAACTTTGTTGGGGATAATGTACATACCTGGTATTATGTTGATCTAAGTTCACTCTATTAACTCAAACCTTTCTGTACCCGAGCTTGTATATTTTTTCCTACTGTAAAATTATCTTCTTTTCATCTGTATTGTTTATATGTAAATAATGTCTATAAACTGATATCAAATTAATTCTTTAAAAAATGGTCTCTTGAGTCCTTTTTCGAAATCAAAAGTTTCAGTTTGACCTCCATGAGCGAAATACTCATTTCCAGAGGCAGTGGTGGCGTTGGATCAACATTACTCGACTCTTCGCAATCTCTGTCCTCGTTGGCGCGCCGGGTGTTGGCCGAAATTTGTTCAGAAGAATGGGTGTTACAAAAATGCCTTCAAAACCCTGACGAATTATATCAGCCCGATATGCTGCTTGATTCCATGCTAACGCCGAGACAGGCCCAAAGGTAATTGAATCGGTATTATTTCGTTTTCAGAATCAAATCAAATCAATATTTATTTATTCAAACTACAGTGGCCTGCACGGGGTTTGAAGCTAGGGTAGGCATTAGTTATTCAGAATACCTATTTACTGACTGTCATTACGAAAAATGAGCATTGACGTATTTCTGTAAGCAGTGCTTTCATGCCTGATGGTGATAATCAACTGTTTATCACCATCAGGCATAAAAGGTTTTAAGATATCGTAACTAACTACGGTATCTTAAAACCACAGCTACTAGGGTTCGAAACGCGCCCACGACAAACTCAGTCGGGTTTTTTTCAACGAGCTAGATATTGATATGTTTCCGTTTTCAGATTACTGCATATGATATGCTATCCCGATTCAGCCAGTCACACGCATCCGGATCTCGATCAAAAGACAATGATTACACGTTTACTTGAGGTATTTTTTATAATTCATCTAAAAATGTGTTGTTTATCTCTTTTTCTTTTATAATTACTAGCTGATGCCCGCGACTTCGTCCGCGTGGTTTGAGGTTTTTTGGTTCCCGCAGGAACTCTTTAATTTTCCGCGATAAAAAGTCCTATGTGCTATTCCAGACTATAATCTGCCTTTGTGCCCAATTTCAGCCAGATCCGTTAAACTGAGTGATTGAGTAACAAACATTCATACATCCATTTATCCATTCATACATCCATCCATCCAAAATTTCGCATTTATAATATTAATAATAAGATTTTCTTACATCTCCAGTCCGTTTAGTATCTGTAACGAAGCTTTAACGGTTATTGGGATGAGCTTGAAGACGTATGACGGTAAAAATAAAATTTCTACATTATAACGATAGCAATCGCCTGATTGCCTTGATTGATTGATTAACAACAACAATAACTAAAACTATTAAGTATCTTTATATTTGCTTCAGAATTTGGAGCAATGGTCACTGAGGATGTCATGGTTAGACCTTCAGCTGATGTTCAAGCAATTCCCCAATGGTTCTTCAGAGCTGAGTGCGTGGCTGGACACAGTCGCGCGCGCCATTATTAATGTATTCCAACAGCCAGCACCGCCTCCGCCTGATAAAGACAGGTCAGTTTTACCGTAAATCAGTAACTAATTAATTAAACATACTCAAACTCTCAAGTATTTATTCAAAATAGGTACCTACAAAGTATACCTTCTGAACGTCACGTTTATAAAGTATAAGACGTGATGGCGTTACAGACGCAGGGTCAGTTTTAGTGTGAATCACAACAACCTCAATTCACTAACGCCATCTAGTCTGAAAAGTGGGACAGCGCTATGGCGGGGACAAGGACAGGCTTATACCGGTGTGGAGCGCGCTCTACAGGTCGGACGCCCAATTTTTTTCTATGAAAGGGCCCATCTAGTACCTACATATATATAGATGGTGAAGTAGTGTTTAAGTTGCAGAAGTAGTATAGAAGTTTTGATCTGAAAAATATACCTAGCAACTCAAACATAGTCCCAAAAACGGCGTTATTGCCCAAATTTAACTACAGTCTTATCGTAAAACTCTGAATTAGCTTTTCAGAATACCATCGGCGACTAAAACCGTAGCTGTGAAACAGTAAGCTCATGCAAACTTTGTCTCAATATATGCGCGAAATTAAAGTCCTTTAATAAAATTAATATAATAATTTAAAAAAATAAGAATAAATTCCACAATATGTAATTGTTGAGATATTTGTTGTCAACTGTTGAGATATTTTGAGCTAAATCATCATCAGCAGCAGCGCCCAAAAAGCATGTGGATGCTTTTTGGGACTTTTTTTTTTGTTTGTTGGACATAGGCCTCTTTAAGATTGCGCCAACGTTGCTTATCCTTGGCTGTTAGTATCCATTTGATGCCAGCTACTCTCCGGATGTCGTCGCTCCACCTAGCCGGGGGGCGCCCCACACTCCGTTTGCCAAGCCGCGATCTCCACTCTAGGACCTTGCGACTCCAGCGGCCGTCGATCCTACGGCAAACGTGATTAGCCCACGAACTAAATGGCTCACTCAAATAGGGATGATGACAACTCAATCAAATCAGCAACTCTTTATCAAACTTAAAAACGCGCTTCTAGTATGGAAGTTGTATGAAATTCACAATAGTGACGTCATCAAATTTCAACGCACTTTTTTTCTTTAATCTATATTTTAAAATGGTTATCAAACTTAAACTGACCGAGGATGTGAATTTTAGGTGTTTTGGAAGACCCTCTATTTAATAATCAGTTAGAAATAGTTTATTTTTGATACAGGAATCATCCCTATTAAAGATAATACTTTTTATTACAGAATGGGTACAGAACGTGGCGTGGTGAGCACCAGCAAATGGTCAGAGTCAGTGTGGCTGGTAGCACCACTAGTGGCAAAGCTGCCCCCTACCGTACAGGGCCGCGTGCTGAAACAGGCTGGACAGGTATTCCATACATACTATTAACACAGCCTTTAGGAGGAGGAATACGTTGTTTCCTACCAGTTGTTTGACGGAAGCTTCTAGACAGAGCAACGCTACAAGGTTAATATGAACGTGTTTTTTTTTTTTTTAAAAGAGCAGTCTAGTTCATGCTGGTTCTTCTCGATAGAAATGGCATTCCTAACCAGTGGTAGAAAAGCACTTTTAATAAGTTTATTTGAATGAAAAAAATATGAGTTTGCGTTTGATCGAGGAAACTGGCATTTTTTCACCCTAATGGCAAAGGGATTTGCATATTTTGGCCTGCCTATCGTTCCGCCATTTTTTATTTTTTGTGAAATAGCGGCATCTCATAAAAACTGTCTTAATCAATAGCTGGCATTAATACAACCAAGTATTATAAATGCGAATGTCTTTTTTGCGTCCTGTTTACCTTTTCACATCCTATCTGTTTAACAGATTTTGATGTTTGATACATATAGCATGCATCCTGGTTAGACTTTTTGTACCAAAAAATCAAAGATTTTCCGCCCGATTTTTAGGAAACCTATACTAACAAATATTACCATAAACGTTAATTCTTATAAAATGTTCGAAAGTAGTACTTTGTTTGTTTGTCCTGTTGACCTTTCATTTAGTTTTTACGAACGAATTAACACCAATATTTTATATTATAAAAACGCTTATATGTACTAAACGCCATACGATTAAAAATAAGCACTAATATTGCATGTTTTGTCAGATATTAGAGAGCGGTTGGGGTGCGGGCTGTAGCGGCGGTTGCTCGAGCGGGAGCGGCGGCGGCGGGGGATCGCATCGCGACTGCAAGAGCCACCAAAGCCCGAGCTATAAAGGGTAAGGCATTGCTTTCTATAGACATCGCAGATTGATTACGCCGCAGCATGACGTCATATAGGGAATATTTATGGTAAAAGACTCGAGGCTGATTTCTAGCCTGTTAAAACCCCTATTACACTGCACTTTTCACAGGGCCCTGTGGAAAGGGTCGGCGTGGCCACTATTTTTGGCGTCGCTTATTAAAAAGCAATAAGGACCAAATTAGGAACCCTTCCTCCCTAAATCTTATTACACTACACTGATACAGGGGAAGGGTCCCTGTGGAAAGTGCAGTGTAATAAGGGTTTAACACACCTGTTTTACTTACGTTTAAGGAATTAAATCTATAACGATGACAGCTGAAAGTACTGTGTAACTTTTTTAATAAACGTTTGCGGATGGGCACACGTGTATTTGGAACTTCTCAGATATCATTGAAAATATATCATAATGTCAGTTTTGACAATAGTTTAATCTCCCTTAACTTTTTCTGTACTAAGGTGGATACAGTATGTCTAGAGATGAAACATGAGAGTGCAAAATGCAGGGTTAAAACAAATTAGGTCGGGTATCCTCAAATGTACTAGATTTTTTATTTAGTCTTGAGTTTTGTATGAGCACAGTGTTGCCGCTGTCAAAAAAAATACTCTCAGCTTTCACTACTAGACATTATTTTTTTTCGGATTGAGTAAGCTGCGTAGGCCGTATTGGCCGCTACAGCGTCACCGGGGGGTTGGGCGAGCGCTAGACGTCGCCGAGAAATGAGCCCTAGGGCTTGAAGACATCCTAAGGGCGCCTCCTGTCGTCCCAACGTCATCCTAAGCCTAATGGGAGATCGGTTGGACTAGACTAGTCCATACGCCCCTGAGGCCGTGGGTTACTACTAGACAGGCTAATGTTTAATTTTTGTTAGGTCGGCTGGGGCCGGTGGTGGGGGCAAGCGAGGCGTAGGCGGGGGCAGCAGTTGTTCGTGCGGCGCTTCCGCCGTTCGGCTTGCAAATGAACCACTGTTGTCACTCGTTCTGACTTGCCTACGCAACCAGGATGACCAAAAGGTTAGTTTTTTTTTTAATCCACTAAAAGCTAACCCTTGACTGCGATCCCACCCGATGGCAAGTGATGATGCAGTCTAAGATGGTAGCAGGCTAGCCTGTCAGGGGCATGGCAGTTATATTAAACCCATACCCCTTCGAAGGTTCCTTAGTGAAGGTTTTTATTTGCAATTTGTTTTAAATCACATAATACTCCTCGACTTCTAAAAACCTCTTAGTCTTAACTCTCTGAATATAAATCTAAACATTGATGATTACTATTTTTCTAAACTATGTTATGTTTACATAATTTCAAATTTTCGTCGACGTCTCAACCGACAGACGTCCAATGGTTTTATTTTTGCCCCTTTTGTCCGGCGACTGAATGACAGTACAATCAATACTACTTATAAAATGCCATTCCAACAGGAAAGCCTTCTAAGTTCAATCCACGCGCAACTCTCGCACTATCTAACGCACGCGCGTGACCACGAACGCAACGCGTGCGGCGACGCTTGGCACGATGAAGCGGCGCCCGATGCGTTGCAGTTGCGTTTCTCTCTCGCGGGTGGAATGTTTGACGCAATCCGCCGCTCGTACCAGCTCACCGCTGATTGGGCGCTGCTCTTGACGCAACTCGTCGCGCACCAGCTCATCGATGCGTACAACAATAGGTAACATAACGCACACATTGAAAATC
This sequence comes from Erebia aethiops, assembly GCA_923060345.2. NCBI lineage: Eukaryota > Metazoa > Arthropoda > Insecta > Lepidoptera > Nymphalidae > Erebia > Erebia aethiops. The sequence goes on along the minus strand of OV281084.1, from coordinate 23,594,358 downwards.
TCTCTTTAGTAAAGTTTCTTTTTTATTTATTGTTTTCAAATTTCTTAGAAGATTCGTTTGTTAATTTTTACTTATAAATATGTTTTTGTTATCGTACATAATTTCGTTGATTTGACTGAATAATAACCTCTGATGATCTATTGCTAATCTACTCTGATGATCCAGTTTGTGATCTTGCAGAAACAACAGAAATATTATTGAAGAACGAAGATAGATAGATCGAATTTTACTAAATGACCCAAAAGGCCATTCCAGATTAGCCGTTTAAATGTGTATGAAATCTGCTGTATGAAAAATTTGCTTTTGTATACGACTTCGTCAATTCATTTTTTATAGCAAACACATATACGTTTTCCGATTTATAACAGTACATACTAATATTATCAATCGAAAAGTGTATCATATCGTGAATTAGAACACCAAGGAACAGGACCGATATTATTCCACCCACGTAACATTTGTAGACGATTCAGTTGATGAATTCTTTGTATTGCGTGTATTTACACCTTATCACATGTCTAACTTCTACTCATAACTAACAATAATCAACATCCCAAAACTACGCAGCAAGTCCGAACCATTGGGAAAGCTCGGTGCTACCTTTCTTGTTCCATCACATAGAGATCTAATATTCCTTGTCGCTTGCCTTACATCACGGCGAATCACATTCACGATTCATGCGCCGCTTCTGACTTCTGGGCTCCTGGTCGCTATGATCTTCAAATCTTACTCGCTAATTTATTTTGTGCCGTAGCAAGCAACAATATTCAATGTAATGTCTTCCGATTTCTTAAGAAGATTTTTGAGGTGAAAACTTGTTTAGGCGCGTTGAGCACTTTTTGGTAATTTATATTAAAGTGTAAAACTTCTGTAGGCGCGATGACCACTTTTGGTAATTTATATTGAAGTGTAAAACTTCTGTAGGCGCGATGACCACTTTTGGTAATTTATATTGAAGTGTAAAAATTCTGTAGGCGCGATGACCACTTTTGGTAATTTATATTGAAGTGTAAAACTTCTGTAGGCGCGATGACCACTTTTGGTAATTTATATTGAAGTGTAAAACTTCTTTAGGCGAGTTGAGCACTTTTTGGTAGGGGGTAAAAATGTAGATTCGCGTGACCGTGATCGACATGCTCGCGTGACCGACATGCTTGTGAACATATAAATATACTACATTCGAAATTAAACTTTAATAGCCTTAGTATTAAGGTTTAAAAAATTTTAATTAAAAAAAAATAGTTTTCACTTCTATCTACTCGTATCTATCATCTATCCCAGATTGTCATTTTTTTTTTGTTTTTTTTTGGGTTTATTGTAATTTTGTCCTCTTGTGAACGTTAACCCGTAACTGCATCGTTTGTTACGATTTGAATGTCATAGAGTATCAGAGTGCCGACGTCACAATTGACTTGCTGCGTAGCGTGGCCCCACGATTGTGTGTCTACAATAAATTTATTGTAGTCTGTGTCACAGCAACTTGTTCACGACACTGATCGACATGCTTGCCACTCTGATACACTCCACGCTAGCTGAGGGCAGCGACGATAACAACCGGAAACACTACCAAAACCTGATGAAGAAACTAAAGAAGGAAATTGGCGACCGCCACGGCCCGAGTGTTCAGGCTGTACGGCAGCTTCTGCCTTTATCGAAGAATACAATTATTGAGGTATGTGGCCATCCAGAACATAATTGGGTATTTGACAACTATTTCAAATTAGGTTTTTTTTTTCAAACTACGTTCAAACGTTAGTAAAAGATTTTGCATGAAATACCGAATTGTGACGTTATCAAAAGTCACGGACTTTTTTATTTTACTGGATAATTTAAAATAGTTAAAAAATATAAAATTAACTGGAGACGTTGATATTACGTCTTTTTGCATGCCCTATAATTAATAATCACTAAAAATAATTTACTTTTATTCCCATACTAAGGACGAGTTTTGACGTTTGAAAAAAATTGCTGATTTGACTATTTGTCAAATGTATGTATGTTGTATGGTTTTATTTTTAATTGTCTCTCTTTATCCATAAATAAATGTACGAAACCGATATATTATGCTTCTGACGCGTCACGTCACAACGCGTGAGAGTAGTTAGTACTAGCTTAAATCTGACAAAAATTGCGAGCGCAAAAGTGCACTTCTAGAACACACTATATTCAAATATGCCACTTATTTTAAACGATTTAATAAGGTTTTTGTTTGTAACGCTGTGAGCCTATGTCCTTGAAATATTAATGAAAAGAGTTTTCAGGTGATAGCTTGTGAACCTCTTGGCTGCCTGGTGGACCAAAAAGGGAACAAAATCACAGGGTTTGACAGCGACAAAAAACAGGTAATCTCTTCTTTGCCTTATTCGTATTTCTCATTACTGATGTTCGTGACCCCTTTCCATTAATCACATAATGGTAGGAGTTTTCTTGGGATAATAATGCAGTGGGATCCCACGTCCTTCCGCATACGACTTTTTTTAACGTTTTCTAAAGGTTTTTGTAACGATTATTATCAGATGTTAGTGAAAATAACCGGGACCCACGGCTTAACGTTCTCTCCGAGGAACGGAGGAAACGAAAAAGCCAAATTTGAACCTCCAAATTCGGTCACCTATCCAGTTACCGACTAAATACCGCAATCGTACCAAAAACTGAAACCCTCATAAAGGGATAGTTTGTTTAAATTAAAGTTTTTACAGGGTCTACGTCTAACGGATAAGCAACGCGTTTCAAGTTGGGAGCTTGTGGAAGGTGGTAGAAATCCCGCTCCACTTTCTTGGGCTTGGTTTGCCGCGACTAAGATAGAAAGGAAACCGCTCACATATGAGAATGCTCACAGGTAAGATCAAATTTAGTAAATCTAACTAGGAATTTAATAGTTGATACCGTTTAAAATGGCTCTATGGTTTTTAACAAGCACCATTCGTAATTAGCATACAATGTAATATACGTTGAATCATGATGTTAAAATCTTATATCGGGATTTGTGAGTTCTCAGACCAGGGCGCGTTTGGAACCCTCGTAGCTTTAGTTTTAAGATACCGTGGTTAATTATCATCATCACGTCTTACACTTTGCAAACTTGACTGCAGAAGGTGTACTGTATAGGTATTTTGAATAAGTATACTTTGAGTTTGAGTTTATTTTTGGGTTACAAAGTCCTGCAAAATCTTTATAGTTTGGTAGGCAACTCTTACGGTAATGTAACAGAAGTAAATTTTATATTGATTTAAGTAATTTCTTCTTATTTGTAATAATGTACGGCCGACGCATCCAGACCAATGATCTGATTGGCCCGCTAAACACAGGCCCGTTAGCGTATTTCCGTTTGCGTGTTCAATAGGAGGCAGTATTGTCTCGAACCCCGCACGGGTTTGATGTGCTAACTCTCTTTTCAATGTCGATATTGTCAACGAGGATATTGAACTCGTGTTTAATATGCTCGTTCTCCAATCGCGCAGGGTTTGTAACCGAAATTTTCTTCCAAACACGTGTTTCAAATTCTCGCATATGAACACGCAAAAGGAAATACTTGGCCGGCATAGTCTCGTACGTTAGGCCTTGCTCCGTTACTAATGTCTATCTCTGATGTTAATGCTATACTGAACTATATAATTATTAATTTTTTTTTTTCTTTAGATTATTGAAATACCACACGCACAGCCTCGTGAAACCGCTCAGTTATTACTTAGAACCGCTACCCTTACCACCAGAAGACCTCGATGCGAACGATAGTAAGCAGGTACAAATGTTATCATACAATCCTGGATAATAATATTTTAATGCGGAAATTTGTCTGCCCATCTGGCTGTCTGTTTCATCGGCCCATCCACTTAGCTGATTTTAATGTACCACTGATACGGGCCTATGAAGTTGACGACCTCCCTGGCGCAATTTTGAGCGCTGTTGTCTTAACGTGGGAGGTCCCGGGTTCGATTCCCGGTAGGGTTCATTTGGGAATTTATAATTTCAGAATTTTCTTTGGTATGGTCTGGTGGGAGGCTTCGGCCGTGGCTAGTGGCTTCGGACCTACCGGCAAAGACGTACCGCCAAGCGATTTAGCGTTCCGGTACGATGCCGTGTAGAAACCGACTAGGGGTATGGGTTCATTATAACTGTCACCCCTAACAGGTTAGCCCGCTACCATCTTAGACTGCATCGTCACTTACCATCAGGTGAGATTGCAGTCAAGGGCTAACTTGTAGTGGCGTAAAAAAAAGCTCTATCCACGCTGATAAAGTCCCGGGCAACATTTTAATAAATGTACGATTCAAATATTGCCTGTTAGTGTTTGTATAGGGTAATATCAACAACAAAAATGCTTTGTGTTTTTCGAAGGATAATGGCAGTTTGGATTCAAGTCCGACGGGCTCTGGAAAGGGACGAAAGATGTCGTGCAAGATGAGCAACAAAATTAGCAAAAAGCCCAAACCGACGACGCCGGTAAGTTAATATATTGAATCAACGACAAACCTTTTCCTGAAAACTAAGATTTCGGGGCTAACAGAAGCAAAATGGCATTGAATAAATTAAAATTATTAAAAGCAAGTGATTCGAGGCAAGATGTAGTTTTTTGAAAATAATTAAATATGCTTTTTAGCGTTAAATAGAACTTATGAATTCTCCTGTTTGTATTCATACGCCGCGCTGGTGCTTTTTTAAACGGGACGCTTTTTCATGTTCTCTTTGAATTGGAAAACAAAATAAATGGCTTAATCCTTCTTAAGGGCCTATATACAATCAGGCCGCAACAAACTGTAGGTATAAAACTCGCCACACTACAGCATATATATGTACGCATATATAGCACAACGCTCTACGCTCGATTTTATAGCCAACTAACCAATTTTGTTACTTGAAATATTTGATTATTATTTATTTACTACATAATATCTAAGCCTCCGCGCCACATTATTATACTTATTAGATAGTAGATACTAGCGGACGAGCCCAGTGCTTCGGTCGGGTGAAATTTTTAAAAATTCCTTGGGTGGAATTATCGAAAATCCTGAAACACGTGTTTCTTAATATTTAATCGAAAGCCCAAATACCAATTTTCATTGATGTAACCCGAAAAATATAGAACTTTCCTACAAACTTTCATTCCCCATTTCACCTCTATGCAGGTCGAATTTTCTAAAATGGTGACACACTTACTTCTTTATATTTAACCGAAAGCCCAAATGCTATGTTTCATAACTATAACTTGATAAATGAAGGACTTTCATACAAACTTTTAACCCCTATTTTACCCCTTTGGGGGTGGAATTTTGAAAAACAGTGACACAATATGTACTTCTTTATTTTTTACCAAAAGCTCAAACACCAAGTTTCATGGATATAACTTGAAAAATGGATGGCGGACTTTCATATAAACTTTTGCGCGTATTGATACCTACGGCATAAACTAATTTTATTACAGTGCTTCACACACGAGGAAAGTTTCTAAACTTACTATATACTGTATATCAAAAATTCGCGGATATTGTCATAGTCATTTATTTATTATTTTTTGTATTTATGTAAGTTTAGAAACTTTCCTCGTGTGTGAAGCACTGTAATAAAATTATAAAATTAGTAAAACGCAAAATGTATCTTCCTCGTTCAAAGAGTTCACAACCTATCATTTGGCTGCGGGAAATCAATTTCAGCGTGTATCACCACGTCGATATCGATCGTGTCTTTGGAATTGAAGTAGATTTTTTGAAAATATTTTTACAGTAGACTGTAGAGCGTAAAAAAGATCGCAATCGGAATGTTCTCAGTTCCCAATCCCCATATTTTTGTGAAATCTTCTGTAGCATCAGCCCAGCAGAGGATCAAGAAATCTTAAGTCAACAAGTAGCTTCAGTTGTAAGATACCGTAATTGATTATCACCATATATGTATAAATAATACGTATCTGTTTACTGTGATAATACTTATTGGACGTTCAATAGGTAAGTGTGCAGTATACCTAGTTACCTAATAAAAATTGAATTGAATGGTAAATAATTAATACCTAGTGTAGGTACTAATATATACTATCATTTTACAATCAATGGCTCCTAAATCTCCATGGCTTAAGAGCGCAGTAGCCTGCAGGCTGCAACCTGCGGGTACGGATATATACTCGTGTGCTGCGGGGCTGGGACCTGGAGTTCAATCATAGAGTCTCTGCTTAGTAGGTACCTACAATATTTATTTACCATCAACAGTTTCTAAATTCTCATGTAGAATCATGAATAAGGCGCAAAATACTAACAGCTAATGTAGAGGTGTCAAATATAAAACTAAATGGTACGGAACCCTTAGTGTCCGACTCGCACTTGACCGGTTTTTTATTTTATTGTGGTGTACAATAAAAGGGTGTACAACAATATAATCATTCATTCTTATTCATACGATTCATGTGATACCTACTGCCCCCTGAAAGACAGACACAGACAGAGAGACTGAGCGCGCAGGCTTAGTAATAGGGTCCCGGCACATGGCAAACTCTGTGTACGGTACCCTAAAAAACAATAATCGTAAAATTTAAAAATAGTAATTCTGCCGGAGTTGGCGCGGCACGGCCAGGGTTGCCAAATCGAGAGCGAGACCGTTGACAGAAACAAAAACCACTAATAATTATTTTACACATAATTTATTTAATAAAATTGCATATATTATGGCAGTATGCAATAAAAGTTTCATGTATGCTAAATTTAACCATCACTATGTTTACGATTTGAAATTTAAAAAAATGTGTGTTACTCTTGAAAAAATTGTTACTCTTTACGAGCGATTAAAAATATATAGATTAGTAAATTTATATTACTGAAAGCATGCTTGATACATTTATTTATATTAATTAAGTATATAATTTATATTCATCAAAATACATACCTATGGAAACATAAACAAGTTTTACCATGGAAACAAGTGGATTCCAATGGTAATTGGAAAATATGTAACGAAGAAATTTTGATTTTACCCATCAATTTTCATACCCAGGGCTTATAATATTATATGCAAATCGATTCCAACTAGAGGAGGTAAACTCCTAAAATCACAAATGGCTGAGCTGCGCAGCGCTGCGTCACGATGCGAAAGAAATGGTTTGGAACCCTCGTAGCTTTAGTTTTAAGGTACCGTTACTGATTATCACCATTATATTTTATAATTAAGTAGACGTCAATAAGTGTAGTGTACCTACCTATATTGAATAAACATTGTTTGAATTTGAATTTGAAAGAGATAGAAAACGTCAGATCTGCAAATGCAGCGGGCGCGTGCACGAATCGGCAACGTCGCATATATTGCGGCAAATCTGATACTTCATTAGGGTGAAGCTGAATAAAACCGAACCACTCATACTTCGGTATTTTTAACCGACTTCCAAAAAAGGAGGAGGTTCTCAATTCGGCGCGTATGTTTTTTTTTTAATGTATGTCGGTGCATATCTCCGTGGTTTCTAAACCGATTTGAATTTTATTTTTTTCACTGGTTAGAGGAAGCTCGCGAGGTGGTCCCATAAAAAATTCTGACTCCAAATCGTCAATCCTGATGCTGTAGGTGTACCGTACTACTTGAAATCCTCAAAACTAGGGAGTTAGAATTTTTTTATGGTGAATTCATATAGTAGGTATCAAGTCACGTGTATACAATACAACTCTTGAGTCCGAACTCCTCAACCCTGATGATGTAGGGTACAGAACTCCTTAAAAATAGCGATTTAGGATTTTTTTATGATGAATTCATACTGTAGGTGTCAAGCAACGACTTCATGCTTAAAACCAAGTCCTAACTCTTCAACTCTGATGCTGCAGGGTACTGCAGTCTTAAGCCGTGGGGATTTAGAGTACTCTAAAAAGTTAAAAATAAAAATTCTTTCCAAAAAACCGACTTCCAAAGCCACTGTAATGGGCGAGCCTGATGCGTCAACTATGCCTATCTTTGTTATACTCGCCCGACTTCAACATAGTGTGTAGAAATCAAAATTATTTTTTACTTTACAGTCGCTTTGGAAGTCGGTTTTTTGGAAAGAATTTTTTGTTATACGGATCTAAAATACCGATGGCGCTGCCCGCGCGTCGCCCGAGACGCGAGATAAAATACAACTATAGATGGAGCCATATTGTGATTGATCATTGATAAACCGAGATAGCTTTATTTATGCCTTTACACCCTTATAAGAAAGTGACGGATTCATGTTTTATACTAATATTATAAATGCGAAAGCGTTTCTGTCTGTCTGTCTGCTACGCTTTCCCGGACCATCTTTTCAACCGATTTTGCTGAAATTTGGTACAGGGGTAGATGGTATCCCGGGGAAGGAAATAGGCTACTTTTTATCCAGGAAAATTAAAGAGTTCCCGCAGGAATCTAAAATCTTAATCCACGCGGACGAAGTCGCGGGCATCATCTAGTATAAAATATATACTACATTCGGTTGCCTTAGTTTTAAGGTTTATATAATATATATATATTTTTTTTAAATATTTGGTTTCACTTATATCGCCATTTTTTTTTCATTTATCACATACTAGATGATGCACGCGACTTCGTCCTCGTGGATTAAGATTTTTTTATTCCCACGGGAACTCTTTAATTTTCCGGGATAAAAAGTAGCCTATGTCCTTTCCCTGGATACAAACTATCCCTATACCAAATGTCATCAAAATCGCTTGAAGAGATAGTTTTTTATTATTCCCGCGGGAACTCTTGAATTTTACGGGATAAAAAGTATTCTGTCCTTCCCCAGGATACAACCTATCCCTGTGCCAAATTTCATCAAAATCGGTTCAACAGATGGGCCGTGAAAGCGTAGCAGACAGACAGACAGACACACTTTCACATTTATAATATTAATAGTAGGTATGGATTGAAATTGATATGGTTCATGATAAATTAAATATGCTATTTAAAAAGTTCGTATTTCTATGAAATAGAGCTGAAATTTAAAGAAACGGTCGAACGAAAACGTTTTTTACGAAAAGCATTCCACGCGGACGAAGTCGCGGGCATCAGCTAGCGAGATATAATGACAAATAGTAATAATGCTAACATGTGTATGTGTGAGTTCACCGTCCATTTTATTCCTTTGTTCTATCCGCCGCTACCGCAAACCACGCAAACTATACCTATCTACCTTGTAACGTAATCATACTAATATAATAAAAATGCGAGTGTTTTTGTTTTTTGGTTCGTTGATTTGTTGGTTTGTCTTTCAATCACGCCGCAACGAAGCAAGGGATCGACGTGATTTTTGGTATGGGTATAGTTGAGGACCTTGAAAGTGACATAGGCTACTTTTTATCCCGAAAAATTAAGGAGTTCCCGCGGGAATCAAAAAAACTAAAACCACGCGGACGAAGTCGCCGGCATCAGCTAGTCTTACTAATAATAATTATAATGAATGTGAAAGGAATTTTTTAAGAATTGAACTTGAAGAGTTCAACCGACTTAGCTGATAGTATACATGTACAACTTCACGGGTGAACTCATGATGGAGCAAGGAACTCCTCAAATACTCATCGTATCTCCTTCGTGTTTGAGCTCATTGGATTTGCCTTATCGTAGGTACCTACTAGGCACTAAAGACCTAGGACTTAGGATTTTGACGACCTCCGTGGCGCAGTGTTGAGTGCTGTTGTCTTAACGTGCGGAGGTCCTGGGTTCGATCCCCGGCAGGGTCAGTTCGGGAATTTATAATTTCTGAATTTTCCCTGGTCTGGTCTGGTGGGAGGCTTCGGCCGTGGCTAGTTACCACCCTACCCGCAAAGACGTGCCGCCAAGCGATTTAGCGTTCCGGTACGATGCCGTGTAGAAACCGAATAGGGGTATAGGTTTAATTAACTGCCATGCCCCTAACAGGTTAGCCCGCTACCATCTTAGACTGCATCATCACTTACCATCAGGTGAGATCGCAGTCAAGGGCTAACTTGTAGTGGATAAAAAAAAAATGTAGTTGGCGTCCAGGGTATCATGATGGAATCGGGAGACGTGGTCACAGGAACTCTTCAAATACTCATCATAACTACTTCGTGTTTTGGCTCATTGGATTTGTCTTACCAAGTAGCTACTAATTACCTAGAATGTCGGTTTAGAAATCTCGTAAAAATCGGTACCTATACCTAAGTACCTACTTGCTTTGAAAAGAAAAACTCGTCGAATTCAGGATCTCCTACTTTTTGAAGTCAGTCAAAAATAGTAGTTAAATTGTACCTATATTATATCTTTTCCAAATAAATTTTGGTGTTGTAATTACTTTTATTTCGGTTTTAAATAAAAATATCATTTTTTTCCATCCGCAGTATGCAACACGGCAATTGCGAAATCGTATAAGCATATCACAAAAAACACGGAAAAACATTCGTTTTTGTATTGGATTGTATTAGTACTTACTACCTACGTTATCGGTAGCGTTCTTGCTTAGGTACACTCTGTATTAGGCAAAATTTTTTTCCTGACAAAAAGTTGTACACCCGTCCGTTCACGAGCGCGTTTCAGCGCAAACTGAGGTGTAAAATCAAATTCTTGGATATTTTCCTTAGAAAAATGTATGCAAAATTATGGTGGGAGACATAAATGACTACCTAATGTATTTGGAAGCACAATGTGATATCCTTTAGATAGAGGACTATATATGCCATCATTTTTGTATAAATTACAAATTAAAATATGCAGCGGATACATAAATGAGGGTTCCTAAACAAAATTTATTTTTCGTCATTTTAAGCGATTCTTGCGTTGGTAAATACGTATTTATGCAGAAAATTTCTATGGGAGTGTGCATTTTTATATGGTCAAATGATATATGAATACATGACCTTTAATTTAATACCATGATATCCCCACAGCTGTGATTCCTATTTCTTTATAGGGTACCTGGAAAAGTATGATATCCGTATAACGGGCCTTAAAGCAATAAAATCATTATGTCAGCAGATATATTATCATCAAAATCAGTACATTGGTTTTTGAGAGAATCATGATCATTATGTACAAGCAGACTCTCCTTTCTGAAGACGGATAATTTTACGGCCCTGGATTCCAGTCATTTGTGGCCTGGCTGATAATAATAGTACTGTTACGACGAGAATTTACGGAATACAAAATATTTTGTTATAACATAAACTATTTACTGTGAACTATCTATGGTGAAAAAAAAGCTGGCAAAAAGAATGGAACGTATGCATGGGCGCGCAGACCACGACTGTATGTATGTGTCACTTTTAAAAAAACCTTTACTTATTCTTTACGAGGAAGACGACCGACGCTATCGTTCCGCTAAACCTCAATAGGGGATGATGCCTATATCAAAAATAAATTATTTCTAACTCATTATTAAATAGAGGGTCTTCCAAAAGACTTAAAATTCACATCCTCTCTTAGTTTTAAGTTTGATAACCATTTTAAAATATAGATTAAAGAAAAAAAGTGCGTTGAAATTTGACGACGTCACTATTGTGAATTTCATACAACTTCCATACTAGAAGCGCGTTTTTAAGTTTGATAAAGAGTTGCTGATTTGATTGAGTTTTCATCATCCCTATTTTCACCAAAGCAGTCTTGTATTGTGCATCCATCCCTTACCAAGTACCTTTGTGTCACAGACGAACGGCGTGGCGGGGGGTGTGGGCGGGGGCGGTGCGGCGGCGGGGGCCCAGCAGCCGCAGTTCATGCAGCAGCAGCAGTGGTTCCCGCCGCCCGGGGCCGGCCAGGGCTACTACAATCAACCCGGTGCTGGTGAGTTTTTGACGTGATACGTCTTATAAATCGATGAACACCGGCTGCACGCACGAAAAAGTGTCACGTTCCGCCTGAGCCGGAGCGTGCAAGTGAGTGCGCGGAACAAGCGATAGAGAGGCACGATCGCGTGACGTCAGAGCTAGCAGTTCGAATAGTTCTGCTACTGGAACGCCGCCACGGAGCCTGAGCGTGCAAGTGAGTGCGCGGAACAAGCGATAGAGAGGCACGATCGCGTGACGTCAGAGCTAGCAGTTCGAATAGTTCTGCTACTGGAACTCCGCCACGGAGCCTGAGCGTGCAAGTGAGTGCGCGGAACAAGCGATAGAGAGGCACGATCGCGTGACGTCAGAGCTAGCAGTTCGAATAGTTCTGCTACTGGAACTCCGCCACGGAGCCTGAGCGTGCAAGTGAAAGCGCGGAACAAGCGATAGAGAGGCACGATCGCGTGACGTCAGAGCTAGCAGTTTGAATAGTTCTGCTACTGGAACGCCGCCACGGAGCCGGAGCGTGCAAGTGAGTGCGCGGAACAAGCGATATAGAGGCACGATCGCGTGACGTCAGAGCTAGCAGTTTGAATAGTTCTGCTACTGGAACGCCGCCACGGAGCCTGAGCGTGCAAGTGAGTGCGCGGAACAAGCGATAGAGAGGCACGATCGCGTGACGTCAGAGCTAGCAGTTCGAATAGTTCTGCTACTGGAACGCCGCCACGGAGCCTGAGCGTGCAAGTGAAAGCGCGGAACAAGCGATAGAGAGGCACGATCGCGTGACGTCAGAGCTAGCAGTTCGAATAGTTCTGCTACTGGAACGCCGCCACGGAGCCTGAGCGTGCAAGTGAAAGCGCGGAACAAGCGATAGAGAGGCACGATCGCGTGACGTCAGAGCTAGCAGTTCGAATAGTTCTGTTACTGGAACGGCGCCACGGAGCCTGAGCGTGCAAGTGAGACCGCGGAACAAGCGATAGAGAGGCACGATCGCGTGACGTCAGAGCTAGCCGTTCGAATAGTTCTGCAACTGGAACGCTGTCACGCGAGCTTCTTCGAGAACTTCTAGTTAGCACGTAAAACTATCGTCCGTAAATTCCGTCCGAAATTAATATCAAATAGGTCTACGTTCCCTTGGAGCTGTAAAAAAATCAAGCTTCTATTTAGAAACGCAATCAAAAAATACGGCCCGTTTATGCCGCATATTTTGACACTCGCCAATAAATCAAAACCTATAAGGTACTTCCCGTTGACCTAGAATCATGAAATTCGGCAAGAATCAAGGTCTCACAGCACAAGTATAGGAATAAATCCGAAAATTAATAATTATGGTTCCGTACTCATAGGATGTCGAATTGTTTTCCAGTCAGTTTAGCGCCATATGTTATTTTACAGCTGATTACGTGTTGTTATATATATTGATTTATTAAACAATATCCTCAGTACCCTTACATCAACTGCTAAAACGCATACCGAGTCAGGAATTACAAATAGAATATATCAGAAACACAATACAAAAGTGTCTACATATATGCAGCGCGTAAGATTGACAAATGTGTACACTACAGGCGCCGGCGTCAACCCGCGCGGCGTGGCCCCGCCATCTAACACGCAGTCGAAGCAAGCTCTCAGCAACATGCTGCGACAACGAGTGCCTTACTCACAGCTGACACAGATGCAGGTAATAATAAACAAACACATACAAATGTCGCTTTTTGAAGTGAAAACTTCTTTAGCCGCGTTGAGCACTTTATGGTAGGGGATAAACTTGTGGATTCGCGTCACCGACATGCTCCGCGCCAACATGCTCGCGTTGTTACGAAGACAAAAGGTCTTAAATATAAATATAATACATTCGTAATTAAACTTTAATGCCTTAGTTTTAAGGTTTATATTTGAATGATTTAAAAAAAAATTTGAATATTCGTAAAATTTTATATTATTTGCAAATTTTAATACTAAAATTCTCAGTTATAAGTTTTCACTTCTATCGGCAGTCCCTATGACTGCCATTTTTTTTACTTTATTAGCCGCATTTCTATTGTGCATCTGAGTAATTTTTTTTCTCGTCGTGTGCGTGCTTGTTGTATGCAATCGAATGACATAATATAAGGTCAGGCGCACACGCTTGCAACTTAAACTTATACTTGTATACTTGTTCATATAGCTACTATACTTGTTCACATAATGATTTTGATATCAATAATTTGCTCACTAAAAATTCCTATATAAAAATAATTCCTAATAAAAATCCCGCTGGACTGGCGATTATAATGATGATGAATATTCAACTTTAACGAGCGTGAATTCAAATTCAAATGTTTTTTTATTCAAATAAACTTTTACAACTGTTTTTGAATCATCGAGTGAATCTACCACTGGTTCGGAATGTCATTCCTACCCAGAAGAACCAGCAAGAAACTCGGAATTATTAACAAATAGTTGAACTATTAATGTACTCAGTAACAGTTGTCATAATTTGGTTATATCTTATCTTTATTTGTGTTCGTAAAAGGGCGGCGGTTACCCCGGAGCGCCGCATCCTCGCGGCCCGTACCCGCGCCAGGGCATGAGGCAGATGCAACCCAACCAGATGGCACAAATGCAACCCAAGTGAGAATATCATATAATATTACATAGGTCTGATCATAATTACATAGCGACAGTCTGAGATACGTTCTTTCCTACCAGTCATCCGAGAGTGACAGGGGCGTGACGGGCGAGGGTATCCAAGCTTACAGAATAGGGATGGTGACAACTCAATCAAATCAGCAACTCTTTATCAAACTTAACGCTCTTCTAGTAAATAAATAAATACATAAATAAATTTTTATTTAGGATTTCACACAACACAGAAAAAACAATTTACAAAAATAAATAAAACTTATAAACTAGCAATCCGTGTAGTAGAAAATCCCAAAAAGGGTATCAAACTCAGCGTAATGCTGATATGGTGTAGATGCACCATATCAGCGCTGATTTTCAGTTGACCCCTATAGAAAAACCTCGGCGTCTCGGACTGGTCCGGGCTGATCATCAAACTTAACTTAATGCATCTACCCACTAAAATTACAACTAAGCTTAAATATAGTATGGAAGTTTGTATGAAATACATAGTCGATTTTGACGACCTCCGTAGCGCAGTGTGTAGCGCTGTTTACGTGCGGAGGTTTTAGCGTTTCAGTACGATGCCGTGTAGAAACCGAATAGGGGTATGGGTTAACTGCCATGCCCCTAACAGGATAGCCCGCTACCATATTAAACTGCATCATCACTGACCATCAGGTGAGATCGCAGTCAAGGGCTAGCTTGTAGTGGATTAAAAAAAAAGTCGTGACGTCATCAAATGCCAGCACCCGGCTTTTTTTCTTCAATCTATAGTTTAAAAGTTGTTATCAAACTTAAAACAAACCTAGGATGTGAATTTAGGTCTTTGGAAAGACCCTCTACCTATTTAATGATCAGTAAGAAATAATTTATTTTTGAAATAGGCATCATACAATTTTCAGTATAAAATTCAGTCTGGCACGCTTAGCCAAAGTGTCCACAGATTTTCATTTCTTTTAAAATCTCATTTTGTCCACTGGTTCAGGTTATACGCATGTCTGTCAGTCAGTCTAAAACGTTACTGTTTTATTAAGTTTATTAAGGTACATAAGAAATGCGATACATTATTATTATGTATATTGTAACCCAATTAGTATGATAGATGTAGAATTCATCTTTAAAACAGATCTAACTAAGAATTTATCTGACTTTTAGTCAAATGAACCCAATGGGCGGCATGGGAGGCATGGGACCGATGGGTCAAATGGGCGGCGTCCAAATGGGCCCCAATCAGATGGGAGCGGCTCAAATGGGCGGCGGACAGATGGGTGGCGCGCAGATGGGCGGCGGACAGATGGGCAGCGGCCAGATGACCGGCGGCCAGATGGGCGGGATGAGTGGGCAGATGTTCGGCGGACAGTACGGAGGCATGCAGCAGGGTTATGGTTACGGGCAGCCGATGATACAGGGAGGGCAACAGCAGATGTTGAATCAGGTGAGTTATATATATATTGCGAGCAAACACCATTTGCAGCACCAGAGGAACCGCCAATGCGTTGCTGGCTTTTGAGATGTTTGTTTATCCGCCCTTTGAAGAGCCCCATATTATAATCATGCGGGAACACAGAAGAACGAAGCTGGTTCCATAATTTGCAGGTACGTGGCAGAACTGACCTGGAATAACGGGAGGTGGAAGAAATACCAGGTATCCAGGATACATGATGAAGCTTTGAAGAAATGAAGAAAAATTTGATACAGCGAGAAAATGCTAAATTCGTTGTATACAAATTACAAACCTCTTGTCTAATTTAATCAGACCTCAGCTCCACTTGCACCCCCTTTAAAATTTGTAAAATTTTCTATGCCTGTCCTTTTCATGTCAACTTTGGAATGAACTCGTCAAAAATTCAGTTTGCAGGCCTTAATGCACTCGCACTAGATTATTTTGAAATTGGATATTTTTAGCGTCGCTTGCTTAAAAATTTTTGGTGTGGCAAGCCCACTTTACATAGTTACTTTAATTGCTTGGTATGCAAATTACCGTAAAACCTACTAGTTATTGATTTGAATACCACTGTTAGTTAACTTGCTAAATGTGTATTTTTAAGTGGGTCCCATCATAAAATCTAATCTATCAGTACATATTATTTTCTTTTAGGGAATGGGTCAAAGCAGCCAAATGGGTCAAATGGGCCAGCAGGTTAACCCGATGGGTCAGAGTGTGAACTCAATTGGACAAAACGTTGGCCAAATGAATCAGGGGGTCGGTCAATCTTCACAAATGCCGCAGAGCATGGGCCAAATGAGCCAAGGGATGGGTCAGATGGGGCAAGGGATGGGTCAAATGGGGCAGATGGGGCAGGGTGGCGGTATCGGTGGTATGAGCAGTCAAACGGCGCCGATGGGGCCACAGGGAGGCAATGCCATGGGTGGCTTCCCGGGACAACAAACATTCCAACAGGTGCGTTTTGTGGGAATTACGTACTTTATACTATTTAGAAAGAAAGCAAGAAAACTTTATTTGAGGGTATAAACTGTAAAAAGAAACAAACATTGTGAAAACAAGGGATCGAAAAATTGGTTATAATTCAAGTCATTTATTCAATATAGGTACACTGTAGGTACACTTATTGTCGTTAAATATGTCGTAATAAGATTTTTCAATGAGTTTACGTTTTACATTAACTTTGAACTTATTCAGAGACATCTTCAACATGTCTTCTGGAAGCTTATTGTAGAAGCGGACACTGTTTCCAACAAATGAATTGCTAGTTTACTTTTACTAAGCCTAGAAACAGGCATTACAAGTTTATTTTTATTTCTAGTATTGACATTATGACTAAAATAAACTAATCTCGCCGTTTCTATAACTGTTAACTGGTGAATCTTTTTAACCGCGTATGCAGCAGAACTAAGCCTGTTCGATAAGTCATCGATTTATGTGATGGCCCCATTTGAATTTAGCATCTAACGTTATTCCGAGAAAAACAGCGGTACCACTAAATCTAATTCCTCATGATCAAGTTGTACAGTGGTTAATTTTACCTGTTTGACATTAGGTAATGTAAATTTGATACACTTTGTCTTTTTTCCATTGAGGAGTAGGTTATTCTTCTAACTTATATATAGCTTCAAACCACTTAAAGTTAAGGAATGACACTTAAGGTTAAAGAATGAGATATGATCCCCAAAATGATCTTCACTCAGCATACAGTGTTGTATATTATGTGAAGATACAATTATAAAAATATGTTAAGCAGTGTGTTATCATTAAGAGAGCTCCATTATAATTTGGGCCTTTTGAAGTAGATATTTTATGAGTAGAGATACACATTAGAAGTTTTGTTGCTGAGTATTTAGTATTTACTAAGCGAACCGTGGCCTAGTCAATGGCGCTCAGTTAGTAGATGCCCAAAGAGATGCAAGATTTGAATCTCTATTCAGAAATTTCCTTGCGTAGGTATTATGTGTTATTGTTTTTAAAATTAATTATTTCCGAAATGTAGTACCCTCTGATTCAAGTTTGACAGTTGGAATTCAAACTTACTTCCACATGTTTTATTGTAGAACATGATGGGCGGCCGTGCGAGTCAAGAGGCGTACCTGGCTCAACAGAGGCAAAATGTAAGGCCGCCATACATGCAGGTAATCTATACCTAATGCTATAAAGAGGTAAAGTTTGTGAGCTTTTGAGGTTGTAGGGGGTAATGTCTGGATCTACTGAACCAATTTTGAAAATTCTGGTACCAATAGAAAGCCACATTGTTTGTGAGTGTCATAGGCATTAACCCGAAAAATTAGGGAGATCCCGTGGGAATTTAAAAACTTATTTCACGCGGACGAAGTCGCGGGCATCTGCTATTTGTTTCATGTAAACGTTAATGTTTGTCAGTCTGTAGTAAATCATTTTGAGAATAGGTCCTATGTGTTGAAAGAATTCGAGCATCGATCGTTCGATTTAATTGGATTGTTGTAAAATTTTTGATGGATTTGATGGTTTCTGACATAGTACATATCGGTCAAATGGTAACAGACAGACACACTTCCGTATTTATAGTATTTCTAGATGAAATTCACGACTTCGTCCGAGTGGATTTAGGTGTTTTAAAGAAATCCAACGGGAGCTATTTGATTTTCCGGCATAGAAAGCAGCCTATGTCCATCTTTGTTGCATTTATTTAATAAAACTAATTAAATTTTACTAAATTAATCATTATAATCAAAACTCAAAGTATACTTCTTTTCCAATGGTAATCAATATGCTTAGTCCAATGTTAATTAACGCATATTGTGTTCACAAGAAATAAATAAATCTAAAATTATAAATCTAAGCTTTCTCTGTACGAAATATCTTCCAAATTGGTTAGACGGTTACAGGCAGACACACTGTCACATCTATAGTTTTTGTTTTTTTTGACTTCCATATCTATAACTAAAATGTAACATTATTTTCTTATGACCAAACTACACAATGTATTCACTTAACCTAATGTTAGTACTGTTATTTGTTAGTATATTATTTAATTTTTTAAAGTAATGTTAGTTACATATTTATATATATTTTGACGACCTCCGTGGCGCAGTGTGTAGCGATGTTGCCTTAACGTGCGGAGGTCCCGGGTTCGATCCCCGGCAGGGTCAATTATAATTTCTGCATTTTCCCTGGTCTGGCCTGGTGGGGGGCTTCGGACGTGGCTAGTTACCACCCTACCGGCAAAGACGTGCCGCCAAGCGATTTAGCGTTCCGGTACGATGTCGTGTAGAAACCGAAGGGGTATGTGTTTAATATAACTCCCATGCAGGTTAACCCGCTACCATCTTAGACAGCAGTATCACTTACCATCAAGTGAGATCGCAGTCAAGGGCTAGCTTGTAGTGGATAAAATATATATATATATATATATATATATAAATGTAGGTATATTTATATCGTTTTAGATGAGGATCACTCATTGGGTATAGGCCTCCCCCAGTTTCTGCCATTTAATCCTGTCCTTTGCTTTTTTTATCCATTCTTTTCCGTATATTCTAGTATGTACTATGTATGGTCCAAATTCTTGATTTTAGCAAGCGCCAAACGTAACGATGGGCGCCATGGGTGGCGCCGCGCCGCCTTACCCGCGAGCAATGCAGCCGGCCCAAGCGGGCCAGTACCCGCAGATGGCGCAGCAACGCATGCGGCAACAGATGTTGGCCATGCAGCAGCAGCAGCAGCAGCAACAGGGACCCTTGCATCAGCACTTGCAGCAGCGGCAGTACCAGCAACCGTATTAACTGTCGCTGTGCAATGAGGGCTGCCGCGTTTAAATTCGCCGCTAGGGGCGCTAGTGTAGAATGAGGTCTTCGAAACGTCAAATATCACTGGGCTTTTATCGCGAGTCTAATTATTTAGTTATAGTTGTGAATATTTAGCAATAACCGATTAATTATGGAAGATGTAAGATACGTGTCAATGAATGCCAGTGCTCTGTACTTTGAAAGCAGAGCTAAGAAAAAGAGGTGCAAATATAAGCGGGCTGAAAGAACAGGTAATTCATAGGTTAGTAATTCCCTGGTTCCTGTTTGTTTACTATTTACAAAAGGGTTTTTTTTTTGAGAAATATGCTTGTTTATCGAATTTACAGCAATAATTTAGGACCTTACTCGCAAGTGGCGCCAACTAGTGAGCTTAAAAACGGTAGCCCTCATTCCACCACCACCACTACAGCCCATTAACGTCCTACTGCTGGGCGCAGGCCTCCACTCTCATAGCAGAGAGGGAATTAGAGCTTAGACCCACCACGCTGCTCCAATGCGGGTTGGCGGGCTTTAACGACTACTATCATGTTAGTGTTAATAACCGGGACCGACGGCTTAAAGTGTTCTCCGAGGCACGGGGGTGAGACACCGCCAACTCCCTAACTCCGGGCTAGTACTGAGAATTTATAGTCAGAAATACCCAATATTCAATTATGGCCCGACCCGGGACCTCGTCGGCCGCAGTCGAACATGCTAACCACTAGAATGACTAGACAAACGAGGCAGTTGCTGTGCAATTCTGTTATTAGGAAACCGGTGCCGCCCAATGGCGTGCTCAACATAGATACGGCAAAGCACTGCTTACCCTAGCTCATTTTTCATCATGCCCAGCCTGAAAATAAATGACTTCCATTCCATATGTGCCCGACATTGGTGACGCTACAGTCCGTCAAACTTCTGACTCGGTAACAGCGTTACTAGTATCTTATCTTACTAATCTTAGTAATATTATTAAAGTTTGGATGGATGTGTGGATGTATGGATGTTTGTTACTCAATCACGCGCCAACGGCTGAAGGGATCTGACTGAAATTTGGCACAGAGGTAGATTATAGTTTGGAATAACACACAGGCTTTTTATTCCGGAAAATTAAACAGTTCCCGCGTCAACCGAAAAACCTCAATCCACGCGGATGAAGACGCGGGCTTTATTAGCTAGTATATAATAAAAATAAAATAAAAACAAAATCTCAACATAAAAATTAATTCCAGTTTTCGCCACCGGGTCTGATAATTTTAACGGACTATACTTAGACTTGGTCATTCACCACCATTTATTGTGTGCGATAGAATATTTGGGCACATCATCTTGATTATCATTACCACTACATTCTTTAGTTTTATGGAAATGTTTTAATATAGGTACCTGTCTTGAACCTACCTAGCTGTACCTAGAAAATTATGTTAGAGTATTATTCGAATTATTCCTCTTTGGTTTTCTTTTTATCAAAGACCCTGTTTATACATACATAATAGTAATTTTATATGTAAAGATTGATTGTAAAACTCAGGTTTACAGATCAAATGCTGTATTTAAATCAGATATTATTATTATGTATTTTTTACAAGATTTAATTTTTAGAATGATCCTTTAATAAATATTTTTCTAAGTGATGTTCCTGAGGGTTTCCTGATGAGGAAAAATTCTTATTTTTAATTTATTTTAAAAAGGAATTTTGTGCTAATAAAAGAATGCATATTATTCTTAACTAGATGATGCCCGCGACTTCGTCCGCGTGTTATTCTTAACTAGATGATGCCCGCGACTTCGTCCGCGTGGATTAAGTTTTTTTGATTCCCGCGGGAACTCTTTAGTTTTCCGGGATAAAAAGTAGCCATTGTCATTCCCCGGGATACAACCTAACCCCTGTACCAAATTTCGTCAAAATCGGTGGAAAGGTTGTGCCGTGAAAGCGTAGCAGACAGACAGTCACACTTTCGCATTTATAATATTAGGTATGGATTGTATTGCATTAACTGTAGCCTGTAGGTATTCTTTTTATTTTTTTCTATTCATTTTACCACATCAGTTTTTTTTTCATTGATATCTTATTTATAGCCTTCACTTATCATATGAAGTTAGATCTTATTTATTAATGTTGTAAGCGTTAAGCTCTAATGTAGAAAATTATTCTTTTATGTAAAAGAATAACTTTTTTCATAAATGTGTGTAAGTATAAGATAAGAAATACTAGAAATCATATACAAATTTTGTAATTACCTAAGTAAGTTTATTTATACAGATATAGTATAATTTTATAAAGTACATTGAACAACTAAATTAATATTTGTAAATATTGACGTAAAATAAATATTATTTAGATGAAGGAAATCTTTTACTTTAAACCATAATGTAAGGTATCCCTCCATGTCATGGCTCCATAATGAAAACACCGCCACTGATCTCCTCCATATTTTATTTATCTTCATTCTATAGTAATTATTCATCCCTTTGATATAGGAAACGTCTGTCCCTGTTGCGTGCTTCAGACTAATTCTCGTCTACTAAACTTCCAGGACAAACCCGTTAATCTATTCAGTTCTGCAATAATCTCACATACTATTCTTCTTATTTTGTTAGGCCTTTATTAATTATTCCATGCATAATTCACCCCCGCCAACTCCATCTGTCACTTATTTAAGTTTTAAAACATGGAATAAAATATTGATAATATAAGTTTTATTATAACGGTAAAATAACAAATTAATAGTTTTAAACCCCATTTTATGCTGAGATTATCATTAATAGTATATAGTATATATAATAGTACCTATAGAAATAATAAATAAAACTCTTTCATCAATGCCTGAATTGCAAGTAATAAAATAAAATATTAAGATGCAAATTCAAGACCAGGGTGGCTCAATATTCGCTTTTGCCGAGATGCACACGTTCTTGCTTCTCTTTATGGTATTCTTCATGATCCAAGTTCTCCTAAGTACCTCCAAGAACGCTTTAAGTACCTCGGCTTATCTGGACGTGTTCAACGTTCCTCAAACGTAGATATTCTTGTCTACCCGCAACACAAATCAAAACTATATTCAGATTCCTACGCTGTTACTGCGATCAGGTTATGGAACACCCTTCCCCAGAAAGTACGTCAAGCACCGTATTTAAACGTTTTTAAGCGTCGAGTACACGAACACTTTCAAAAATGTCAGAATCCCTCCACATAATCACATTCATAATTATTAATTTAACCTGTATGTAACAAAAACCCTGTTGTTCCTTTTAGGTACCTACGTATACATAATCATATAGGTGTACCAAAACTGAAAATCTTATTAAAAAAAATCAAGTACTGGTCAGTTATTGTTCATAGTCAAGATAGCTTATAAAATAGACACATTAAAAAAATGTTTGTAACATCTGACAGTACCGCGAAGTCGGCTGGATCAAAAGCGAGCTCAAAGGATACCGCCGCGCCGCCAACCTATTTAACTAAGCCGCCGCGCCGCCCGCGGCTCGCTTCCTATCCTAGTTGTTAGTCGCTCGCGCAACCGAACGGACGTGCGCATTACGTTGCGAAATTACGTGAAATGTCTTACAAGAATGAAGGATATTTTAACATGTTGATGTGTCTCTGGAGAAGTGACTGCAACTATGCAGAGGCGCGCAGACTTTACCAGGAGCACTATGCTATTTCACGACGCTCAACATGTAACTACCACAGTGGCAGTGCCCAACATCCGTTGGCGAAATAAAGTCCGATTCATCGGTCCTACGACGCGTAACTACGTGCAAATATCGCCAAACGGTGTGAGAAATGCATAGAGCTAGAAGGCGGGCATATCGAGCAACATCTCCGTAATCGAAAAGCTGTTGACATCATCATAAATTAGTGATACGATTAGATTACATAACTAAGTACTTATACTTTTTCTAATAATTGAACGAATCACATTTTAAAAGTTGCAACAGTGTTAAACAAAAGTGTAAACAAATTGGACGTTAATCAGCACACAGCCGAGTGATCTTTGTGACTCGCGGGTGACACGTGACGAGTTCATGACCCTCAGTACAGTGACCCAAGCGCGAGCGGCTGCCGCCTGCCGACGCGGTCGTTCGGCACCTTTGATACGATTTGCTATCTCTCTCGCGCTCGCTCTGGCTCGCATCGCCTCGTAGAAGTGCAGGGGTGAGCAATCATTTTCATTTTACAAAATATAATATTGATTTAATATTTAATTTGAATATTTTAATCTAAGAGTTTTACCAAATAAGTTGATTTTCAATCAATCAATCAATCAATCAATCAATCAAAGAACGTTTATTCAATTTAGGTAGGTATACTACACTTCTTCTTCTTCCTACTGGGCAGGTTTCCGCACTTAGCTACGAGGGTTCCAAACGCGCCCTTAATTTAACACATTATTACTTTTATTTGCCATTTATCCCCAGATTTTTTTATTTGCTAGAGCATGCTCTCGGATAGGTAAATCTTTACTGGGGAAATTTGACGTTTTGACAACTGTTAAATTAACTAACTGAGAACTGTTTAATTAACTGAGAGGAAATTGTTAAATTTGATTCTCAGGTTAGATATAGACTTAAAATCAGTCTATATCTAATGTTACGTAATAATTAATTATTAGTAATTTGTTTGTTTCTGTTTTAAAACATTGAATACAAATTATTATGGACAGAATTTTGGGTATTTTCAATCTGAGAAATTAACAATTTACTTTACAAAACTGTCAAAACGTTAATTGTTTCCCCAGTAAATATTTACCTATTATAAGCATGTACGAGTATATCAGAACAAGAGTAAAAATTAAAAAGGTTGATGAGTCCTATGATGAATATGTTTGTCTCTATTTGGTGTCGCTTTTTCGTTTAATCGAATTTTCAAATCACAACGATTCTAAAGAATTTTCACTTTAAAATTACCAGCAAAATTACTTGTACTCTAAAAATGGTTTTATTTGTGTAATGTGTTGGAGCGGTGGGGTGTTTTTTCCAGTTATTATTATAAATGCGAGTGTTTGTTTGTTGGTTTGTCCTTCAATCACGCCGCAACGGAGCAACGGATTGACATGGTTTTTAGCATGCGTATAGTTGAGGACCTGGAGAGTGACATAGGCTTATTTTTATCACGGAAAATTAAGGAGTTCCCGCGGAAATCAAAAAATCTTAAACTCAGCACCAGCTAGTCTATACTAATATTATAAATTATGCGAAAGTTTGATGGATGTATGGATGGATGTCTGTTACTCAATCACGCCCCAACGGCTGAACGGATCTGGATAAAATTTGGCACAGAGATAGATTACAGTCTGGAATAACACTAACTACTTTTTATCCTGGAAAACTAAGGAGTTCCCGCGGGAACCGCGGACGTAGTCGCGGGCATCAGCTAGTATCCTATAATTTCAAAAAGGCTTGCATATGTGGTAGGATAACCCACTGTATCTATACAGCGACCGAATAAACTTCTTTTGAATTTTTTCAAGGAAGTCTATACTTAGTTCCAAAGGATTACAAATAATAGTATTTGTTTACACCTCACGTAATATAGATAAGCTTTATTGCATGTCAAATACTCAATTAATACTTGTATCGATCAATCCGCAGGCTCCACTATAAATCACGTCGATACAAACAGTCGTATTAACTTAGTTTAAAATCCAAATCCTTTGTGTTTACTGTTCTGTACACTTGTACTTGCATAACTTACAAGCAAAGCCTTTTCGCCAGTGTGAGTCTTCATGTGCGTCACTAAACTACTGTTTACTGTACACTTGTACTTGCATAACTTACACGCAAAAGGCTTTTCGCCAGTGTGAGTCCTCATGTGCTCCACTAAATGACTGTTTCGTGCACATTTGTACTTGCATAACTTACATGCAAAAGGCTTTTCGCCAGTGTGAGTCCTCATGTGCTCCACTAAATGACTGTTTCGTGCACATTTGTACTTGCATAACTCACATGCAGGCTTCGCGCCAGTGTGTCATCATGTGCGTCACTAAACTACTGTTTTGTGCACTTTTGAAGTTGCATAACTTACATGAATAAGGGTTTTCGCCAGTGTGAGTCCTCATGTGCTTCACTAAATTACTGTTTACTGTACACTTGTACTTGCATAACTTACATGAAAAAGGCTTTTCGCCAGTGTGAGTCCTCATGTGCTTCACTAAATGCATTTTTACTGTACACTTGTACTTGCATAAGTTACATGCAAAAGGCTTCTCGCCAGTGTGAGTCCTCATGTGCGTTACTAAACTACTTTTTTGTGAACTTTTGTATGTGCATAACTTACACGCAAAAGGCTTTTCGCCAGTGTGAGTCCTCATGTGCTCCACTAAATGACTGTTTCGTGCACATTTGTACTTGCATAACTTACATGCAAAAGGCTTCTCGCCAGTGTGAGTCCTCATGTGACGCACTAAATGACTGTTTCGTGCACATTTGTACTTGCATAACTCACATGCAAAAGGCTTCGCGCCAGTGTGAGTCATCATGTGCGTCACTAAACTACTGTTTTGTGCACTTTTGAAGTTGCATAACTTACATGAATAAGGCTTTTCGCCAGTGTGAGTCCTCATGTGCTTCACTAAATTACTGTTTACTGTACACTTGTACTTGCATAACTTACATGAAAAAGGCTTTTCGCCAGTGTGAGTCCTCATGTGCTTCACTAAATGCATTTTTACTGTACACTTGTACTTGCATAACTTACATGCAAAAGGCTTCTCGCCAGTGTGAGTCCTCATGTGCGTTACTAAACTACTTTTTTGTGAACTTTTGTATGTGCATAACTTACATTCAAAAGGCTTCTCGCCAGTGTGAGCCCTCATGTGCGTCACTAAATGACTGTTGTATATACATTTGTACTCGCATAGCTCACAAGCAAAAGACTCGACAGTGTGCGTTGCCTTGGGACTCGATAACGTATGATTTTGATTCAATTTGCACTCTCTTAACTTACTTGGTAAAGTTTTTGCGAAAGTGTGCAACCTAATGTGGGAAACTAAGGCACCTTTTCGTTGAAATATCTTTTGGCAAACATCACAGATATACTGTATATGGTCGGTATGGTTTCCCAACTGTGTACCGAATATACCCTGGGAAGGTTTTTTTTGTTCGTTTTTGAAACGATCATCACGCCTCGTTGTTCGATAATCAATACTATCACTTATTTTCGCCGACGACTCCTTTGGTATTAGTGCAGTGTCCTGGGATTTCCTTGGATCGGTGAGAACGTTTCCATACTTTTCGAACGACAATATATCCCAATCGTGGCTTGAATCGCTCGGATGTTCTTCCTTTCCGGGATTGGTCGCAAGAACCACAGGAGCGACTGAAACAAAAGAACAATATCTATCACTACTTATAGACAAGACTCAAAAACACAAACACCTCATTACCTCTAACGCAAAACGCATAATCTATATTTAATATTATAAATGCGCAAGTTTGGATGAATGGATTGATGTTTGTTACTCAATCACGCAAGAACGGCTGAACGGATCTGGATAAAATTTAGCACAGAGATAGATTGTAATCTGGAATAACACATAGGCTTCTTTCTAGATACAGTCATGATCTGAATCATACTAATATTAACAAAAGTGTGAATTTTAAAACAGAAAAATGTCCCAATGTAAACTCATTTCACTATTTGTGATTAATCGCCTCTTTTTAACAGTTGCAGTATTTGGCTGTCTGATAACATCAGCAAATCTTCATTCATTATTGTAATCTCCCTGACGCGGTGTTGAGTTATGTTGTCTTAACGTAAGAGGTCCCGAGTTCGATTCCCGGCATGGTTAATTTGGGAATTTTAGTTTTCTGAATTTTCTCTTAATCTAGTCTGGTGGAAGGCTTCGGCCGTGGCTAGTAACCCTACAGACAAAGACGTAACACCAAGCGATTAAGCGTTTCGGTATGATGCCGTGTAGAAACTTCCCGAACAGGTTTACCATCCTACCATCTTAGACGCATCTTCACTTACAGGTGAGATCACAGTCAAAGGCTAACTTTTAGTCTTGTAATGGATAAAAATACCCTCTTGAGCCGCCTTGTCGCTACAACTAGCCGCGACGCACTGCGGCCGCGAGACGATCGAGGAAGCTTCAATTTTCTCGAGTCGGAAAATCTAAAAATATCTGTCTCAAAATAGTATCTATTGCTCTTACCTGAAGCCTGATTGCGGTCTACCGAAGACTCCGGCTCACTAGTAAGCCTGAAAGGATAGCATTATATTCATTACTCAATGATTAGGTTCAAACCTAATAAATGATTATTGCCATAAACAGGCCCCTCTTACCTACTGGGCACTTGGGGCAAGTGCCCAGGGCCTCGCGATCGATGGGGCCCCCTAGTTCCTGCCAGATCACCTACCGATACATAACCGATATTCATTAACGATAACTATACACTTTTGTTATTATGTTCAAAATATTCCTTAATAGTAAGTAAAGAAGATTTTAACTTGATCTTGAATTTTTTTTGTAACTGATTAATATGACAGTAGATATATAGAATATTGCTTATCTGTTCCTTATGCCTATTTTAACAAAATAGTTCTCTGTAAAAATCATAGGGGCCCCATTATCCGATTGTGTCTAGGGCCTTCAATAGGTTAAAGACGGCCCTGGCCATAAATTGTCAATGTCAACCTACAAGATTACATTATATATGTAAGTGTTAGAGGTTTTGCTTATTCTATATAGACTTTTGACGTCGACCGTACGTACTCTCGCTTTATCGGCGTGTGTGTTTCGGCCGCGGCTGGCGTGTCCTCCAGAGCCTCGCAGTAGTCGTGTTCGCGCAACGCTCGCGCTGCCGTCGTTATGCTGTCTGCATTATATGCGCAGGCGACAGTGCCGGCATCTTCCCGGCATTCGACTTCCCGTTTCACCGCGATTGCGACATCAGATGCGTCAGTCGCAGTCGCAGCTGCGCCAGTCGCAGTCGCGTCCAGTGCTGTGTCCACGTCGCAGCGGTCGGGCTCAATATCAGACCGCAGCGAATGCTTGTAGCGGCTTAGCGATGCCACATGACGTCTTGTGATCTGAAACCAGTTCATTACCCTTCTAATTGTTAAACATTCGAGCGTCGAAACACACGCGTTAGACTAACATAGACCTGAGCAAATTCAAATCAAATGGTAACATATTGAAAAATTAAAATCATAGACTACAGCTCAGCTTGGTTGTCTATGGTCCTAAAATATATCTTAGAACCTTGCCAGAAGTTATGCTTATCTAATGCAAAAAACCGCATATTAATCAGTCCAGTAGTTTTCCAGGAAAATGGTAACAAAAAAATTGCACAAATAGACACAACAAACACAATACCTACAATACACCTCTTAGGGCAAACACATATACTGTCTCCGTTTCGTCGAGGGTCAAAATTGTACACAGTAAGTGTATACACAGCAAAAAGAAATTAACCCTGACTAGTTATACTAAATCTTTGTAAATAAACAACATTTGGTTCGCTCTGACATCCCATGGGGGACTCGGCCGTGTTTAGAGAGTTAGGTTTGATGAGTTGGGTAAATTGGGTTGTTTCAATAAATTTGAAATGGCTGACTCGGATGGACAGAATGACCGTACGAAGCTAGAAGCATTCAAATAAATCATTCCTCACCACGTCGTGAGTGTGAAGCACTTCCGTCATCAGGCCGTGCGCTCGCAAGCTCTCGTCTCTGAATGTGCTAAAGTCCACCAGTCTCTGCGCGCATTGCACACAAAGCGTTTGCTTGAGCCTGCCTCCACCGCACGGCTGCAATGACGCGGAAATAATTCATTAGGCTGTTGCTGTGGAAGCGGTTTGCGTGGTGCAAGTTATATTGTAACTAGGTGATGCCCACGTAAATGTTCTAGAATGCACAGAGGTTGGATTAGGAAAAGAAGAAATATTTCACATCACGGGGATGGAAGAAGACGTATCGGCTGAAGAGGTAAAGGCAGCAATAGAGTCAGAATTAGGCATACCAGTGCAGGTCAAATCAATACGACCCACTCAATACGGAAGTAAAACAGCCACAATTGGAATGAGCTCTCAATCGGCACGAAACCTTGCAAAAGTGTCCACTGTAATTATTGGCTGGACCAGATGTAGACTTAGAAAGCGAGTATATGTAGAAAAATGCTACAGATGCTGGGAAACAGGGCACAAAGCCACAAAATGCAAAGGGCCAAATAGATCCAACCTCTGCAGAAGATGTGGTGGCGAGGGTCACAAAGTAGATAGCTGCACGGCTGAACCTACCTGTCCACTCTGCAATGTGTCGGGACACAGAGCAGCTACAACGGGTTGTCCAAAATTTAGAAAGGCACTAAATGAAGCTGACCAACCACGCCAAAAGGGTCGGACAAAGACAGCCCAAACATCTCCTCCTAATGGCGATGAAGGTTCTACAAATTAACGCAGACCGGGTTCGCGCAGCTCATGATCTCCTTCCAGTCACAGCAATGAAGTATAACATTGATCTTGTCATCCTGGCGGAGCCAAATAAAAAATATGCTGACGCTGCAGGCTGGGAGAGAGACCGGAGAGGAGACGCGGCTGTCATTATTTGCAACAAATCCCTGACTGTCGACGCAATAATTAGAGGAAATGGCTTCATTGGTTTAAAGTTTACAGGGCTTACAGTGTACAGCTGTTACATTTCACCAAATTGTACCATCGATGAGTATAAGAGAGATCTCGATGAGCTCTGCGAAAGCATACGAATCCAAGGAGGCAAACTTCTAGTGGCTGGAGATTTTAACGCTGCTTCGACCGTGTGGGGAAGTAAACAAACCAATAATAGAGGACAATACCTAATGGACGTGATTGCGGATTTGGATCTGACCGTTGCTAACGTGGGGAAGTCACCAACCTTTGAGAGAGGTGACAAAACGTCCAGACCAGACATAACTTTGGCAAATGCAAATCTGTCCGGTAAGATCACGGACTGGCAAGTCCTGGAGGAAGAATCGATGAGCGGCCATAAATACATCACCTTCAGCATTGGAGAGAGAAAACTGAAGAGCGAGCCACCACCAATTGGCTGGAACTTTAATAAGATAGACAGGGAAAGTTTCGAGGAAACACTAAAAGCAGAGCATATAAAAACGCCATCTGAGCTGGTCGCCGCAACTACCAAGGCGTGCAACAGATCCATGCCCAAAAGAAGGGCTAGACGCAGAAAACCAGTCTATTGGTGGAATAACGACATTGCCAAAGCTCGGGAAACATGTCTGAAACAAAGAAGAGCGTACACCAGAGCCAACTCTAAGAAAAAGAAAAATAGTAGATCTGAAGAAGAAAGACGCAATCATGACATGATCTGTGAGGCAGCTAAAAATAACTACAAAGCCGCGAAACTCGAATTGCAGATCCTTATTCTTAAATCCAAAGGAGAACACTGGCAGGAAGTGAGCGATGAGGTGGATAGAGATGTATGGGGATTGGGTTACAAAATAGTAACAAAGAAGCTCAGAAGATCCCCGCCTGCTCCCATAAGCCTGGGAAAGATGCGCGAAATTACATCAGCTTTATTCCCCACTCATGGTGACTTCGCAAGGCCTGTCGGTCCATCTGAACTGACTGAAAAAATTACTAGCGAAGAACTAAGGAAAGCCTGTGATCGAATCAAACTACGGAAAGCACCGGGGCCAGACGAAATAGCACCAGAGATTGTGAAATTTGCGGTGAAGGTGATCCCAGAGAAAATAAGGGATCTAATGTGCAACATCTTCCAAAGTGGCAAATTCCCGACGATCTGGAAAACAGCTAAGTTGATTTTACTGCGGAAAAACAATAAACCAGCGGACGACCCCTCAGGTTACAGGCCACTCTGCCTGCTAGACTGCTATGGTAAGCTTCTGGAAAGACTTCTGCTGAACAGAATAGAAGAAATGTTGCCAGACCACGGCGGGATAGCAGATGGGCAATACGGATTCAGGCGAGGCAGGTCGACACTGGATGCCATAGAAAAGGTGAAATGCATTGCCAACTCAGCCAAACAAGGTACGCAGCGAACCAGAAAGTTGTGCGCACTTGTTGCACTGGACGTCAGAAATGCTTTTAATTCTGCACCGTGGAACCAGATCTTAGAAGAATTCAAGAAGAGAAAATTCCCCGAGTACATTGTCAACCTTATTAGTAGCTACCTGGACCAGAGAAGCGTTGTAATAACTGATACTGCAGGGATGTCCCAAACAATACAGGTGACTAGTGGAGTGCCACAGGGCTCCATCCTTGGCCCCACGCTATGGAACATCTTGTACGATGGAGTATTTAAATTCGATCTTGGAGAAGATGTCCATCTCGTTGGTTTTGCGGATGATCTGGCCCTAGTAGTATCGGCCAGAACAGATGACTTACTCATGCGAAGGACCAACCGGGCCTTACAGAAAATCAATGAGTGGATGACCTCCAAACAGTTGAAATTGGCTCCCGAGAAAACCGAAGCAATAATCCTAAGTGGAAGAAAAAAGCACGGTACAATTACCTTCGCTATTGAAGGAGTGCAAATAAAGCTTAGTGACAAGCTAAAATACCTCGGTGTATGGCTAGATCGCAGTCTAAAGTTCGACAAGCATGTAGCGCAAACAGCTGAAAAGGCCGAAAAGTTGACAACAGCACTTAGCCAGCTGATGCCTAGAAAAGGTGGACCCAGAGCCAGTAAAAGAAGGCTGCTCGCATCGGTGGCGCACTCAGTGATGCTGTATGGTGCACCAGTTTGGGGCCAGGTACTCCAAATGGCCAAGTATAATGATATGCTAAGCAGGATTCAACGACGACTGGCTATCCAAATCTGCGGTGCATATCGGACTATATCGAAAGATGCCGTACTGGTCATAGCAGGAGTTATACCCATAGATAGGCTTGTCATGGAAAGAACAAGACTGTTTAAAAGAGAAGACAAAAAAAGCTCCGAAGAGGAACGACGCAGGACGCTAGAAGAATGGGACAAAGAATGGAAGGAAAAAGGAAAAGGTCAATGGACAAGGGACCTCATACCTGACCTGCAAAAATGGATGACCAGAAGGCACGGCGAAGTGGACAAACTGATAACGCAGGCACTGAGTGGACACGGTGTCTTCAATACCTTCCTGCACGCTATAGGCAAGGCAGCCGATGAAAACTGCCCCTACTGCGAAGAAAGAGAAGAAACACCAAACCACGCAATTTTTGAGTGTAGGGAGTTCGAGGAAGCCAGAAACGAAGCGCGCGGAAATGGAGACCCCCTCACGAAAAACAATTTGGTGCCAAAGATGCTAAGCAGCGTACAGGCCTGGGATAGGGGTGCTAAAATGTTGCAGACAATTATGGGGAAGAGAGTAAAAGACGAATGGGCAAGACAAAGAGCTAACGAAGTCTGAACAGATAGACAGCCCCTTTCCCGAAGTTATGCACATCGCAGTACCGGGAAGGGCGGCCAGAGAAGGCAGGAGGTTTTAGTCCGTAGGTCACCGGGAGCAACCCAGTGAAGTCGGGCATAACATCCATGAGGATTTCCTCCTGCCTAGGAAAAAAAAAAAAAAAAAAAAAAAAAGGTGACTGATAAAAAGTAGCCTATGTCACTCTCCAGGTCCTCAACTGCACCCATGAAAAAAATCACGTTAATCCATTGCTCTGTTGTGGCGTGATTAGAGGACAGACCAACAAACAAATATACTTTCACATTTATATAATATCAGTATAATGCATTATTTTTTTTATAAGTTTAGGTCAAAATCTTAGGTAAAATGTTGTATGACCCACACTGGTATGTGAGAGGAGCAGACAGACACTGATATCGAATTTTAATATTAGTACTTACTTATTTTTTTTAAAAAGACTATTGATGTCTTATTTCGATCAATATAGTATATCAGCTCACACACTATGTATGTAATATGTTTGAGATATAAATATATAACTTACGGGGTGTCCCACTAAATGTTGATATGCTTGTTCCAACTTGTGTTCACTCATCAGAAGCAGCTTTTTGCGGCTGTCCAGGCATACCAGGCAGATCTGTGCAAAATATTGTAAGTATGTACGCATTTACCATGCCTTTGTTAATTGATAGCTATCGAAATAATAACCCTTACAATGTATCAAATAAGAATTGCTCATTTAAAGTATAGGATTCAGGGTAAGCATAATTATGAAGGAGTCACCGCTTACCAGCACTGTTGCGGGAACAGCACTAGTGCGGATCTGCCTCGAGCCAGTTTCTGTTTTTTGAATCTCATCATCCAGAAAATGCTGCGAGCAGACCAAAGCGCCAGCTGGCACGAGAGCGTCTTGTTTACCGAGGGCTCTGAGCCAAGCAGCACGGAGATGCACTTCTCTAGGGAACCTGGAATTATTCTTCTACTTTATTTATGGACCCATATAATTTATGTTGTGATGCACTTTGGCCTCTTAGCTATCTCACCTTGTAAATGCAGAGTTAGGTATCTGCATTTAAAAAATTGTAATAAGAGCTGCCATACCACTTACACCTTACTCTAAGAGTCTCAGTGCATCAATTATTATATTGAGAAAGCCTAAGCTGCTTATTATTCTAATTACCTACATACATCGCCTACATATTATGCAAAACCTGATGTTTCTTGGTACTGGTAGGTACCTAGTAGGCAGCTACCAAGAGAAAAAATGGTTGAGAAATACTCACCGGTGAAATGTAATGTCCTCGGATTTTGACACGATCTCCGCAGTCCGCAGTGGTTTTACAGAAGGGCACACAGCACCGCATTTCCTAAGTTTTGAACTGGTTTTGAATTTTGTAATTTGTTTAGTTTTGTCTGTGTTGAGTGAAATCCTAAATAAAGATTTATTTTTTTATATAATTTAAATAAAATTTTACCTTTGTAGAGAGCGTTCAATAGGATACTCAACAATATTTTATAAATAAAAATTATTATACTCTTGTCTCTGATACTCAAGATCAAGATCAAATCACGATACCTTATAACTTTGGTAATTGGTATATGATCAATCATTAATACATCGCAATCACATTGGCTGAATTTATGGTATTCTAGCTGCGTCAATGGATTTTGTCAAATAGTGGAAGAGTGTTAACCAATCAGAGGTGATTGCGATGTAACAATGATTGATGCAAAAGATACGCGGACGCCCTGCAAGCCCCACTTGTCCCAGCACCCCGACCGCGTATCTTTTGTCCATAGATAAATATGTACAATGCTTTTGTCGAAGTAAGCTTTTTCAGGAATGTTGCAATGGGTCGCAAACCACAGATTACTAGTCACGAACGCTGAATATCGACATTTTGGTGGTGCAGACCTACATATAAACCGACTAATTTGAATATCTATGGTAACCTAACAATTTAAATCGACATCGCAGTCTTCGTAATTTAACTGCGTTACCTATCTAACCAAGTAACATTTTTGAGTCTGTGGTATCTTGTGATATTCTGTTTATTATTTGGTGTTGTTTTTTAATAAATATAATACAAAATACTTTATTTTAAGGAGATTCTGGGTACGTACAGGTATACCACTTTCTTTTGAGCAGAAAAGCAACCTAACCTAATGTGAATACCAATGAAATACAAACCTTATTGCTTGACATTAGCACAAGAACAACAGATACTTGTAATATCTATCTATCGCGCTCGGACTCCAAACATGTCACGTAGGACACA
Organism: Erebia aethiops; assembly: GCA_923060345.2. NCBI lineage: Eukaryota > Metazoa > Arthropoda > Insecta > Lepidoptera > Nymphalidae > Erebia > Erebia aethiops. The sequence continues at coordinate 23,559,210 of OV281084.1, read as the reverse complement.
ACGGAATAGCGGACGGACACGCGCTATGACTACTGGCTGAGATATTTTCGTGCCATTCAAAAATAAGATTTCTGCGCAGGCATATCGGCGTAATTTTGAATTTTGAAGTGGTATACCTGTAGTTATAAACAACAAATATTGACATATTCATTAGGTATAACACAATTCAGTTGCCTGAATTAATCGTTGTTTAATTTAAAGATATTAGGAATTAATAATTTGTGAATCTGCTTAACCCATTTGCGCCCTCTGTACTAAATAAAGGACACCTCTTCAAATCCTCATTTCAAGAAATCTATTTAATTTTTTGATGAATAAATACACGAAATTACTAATAGATGGCGCTATTTGTAATACTATGTGAAAAAAATAACAATTGACAGTAAAATAACCGCCATTTTGTGTCATTTGTTGGTTGATTGTTTTTGTGTGAAGAGGTAAGTGCAATTATTTAGTTTTTTTTCATTACTTTCTAAATATTTTTGGCATAAATTTATATTGAGTAATGAGATGATATACGAGGTAAATTAAATAGTCAAGTTTTATACATTTTATTGCCATTTGCAAGATTTATGGAAAGGTTTAGTTGAATGTCGTTTTTTTAGTACAGTGGGCACAAGTGATATTGAAACTTCCTATTTTTGTCTTTTTGCAGTTTTATGATAAAATGGCAGTGTTTCGAGGTTTTAAGGATTATCTCGCCCTTGAAGAAGCTGTTAACGCTATAATGGCAGAAGACACAGACGACGAGTATGATGTTGTCATCATACCACCTGATCCAGGTGTCGTTACAGATGAAGAAGAAGGTGAAGACGACTTGCAGACATCAGATTTACCAAGAGATGTACCCGGAACGTTAGAGGTGACACATCGACGTCATGATTCTTCCGAATGGGAAGACAGTGATGATGAGCCTTTGTCCAATAAGAGGAGTCGCCAAGATTCACGTGACTTAGACCCTAAATGGAGAAAATGTACACCATCTTACTCAACTTCATCTCAATTATGCGATAATATGTGTTCGTCGCGAAAAACCCAGATAATAAATCAACTAAAAGACCTTTCTCCTACAGAAGTGTTCGAAAAAATATTTGATGAAGAGGTTTATAATCTGATCATATATAATTCGTTATTATATGCGGGACAAAATAATCGACATGGGTTTGAAATGGACAAAGATGATTTACGCCGATTCCTAGGAATTCTAATACTATCTGGGTATCATAAACTGCCTAGAGAACGCCAGTATTGGAGCTACGACGAAGATATTGGGGTACCTCTTGTTTCAAACTGTATGTCGCGAAACCGATTTTTGGATATAAAAAGAAATCTGCATTTAGTAGACAATAATTCAGCTAGTGATTCACGAGATAAAATGTTTAAAGTGAGACCCTTATGTGATATACTAATTGAAAAATACTGCCAGTACGATGTTTTCCATGAAGATATATCGATCGATGAATCTATGATCAAGTACTATGGCCACCACCCAACAAAACAGTACATAAGAGGCAAACCTATACGATTTGGGTATAAAAACTGGGTGGCTGCCAGTTCAGATGGATACTGCTACTCATTCGATTTATATTGTGGAAAAACAACCGAAAATACAAAAGAACCTCTAGGTACCCGGGTTGTGAAACTTCTACTGTCAAAAATACCAGCGATACCAGAAGAGCACACAGTGTATTTCGACAACTTTTTTACAAGTTGCGATTTATTGATTGCCTTGAAGAAAATTGGATATAAGGCTACTGGTACTATCCGTGAGAATCGTACAAAAAAATGCCCTTTACGCCCCGTAAATAGCATGAAGAAGTCGGCAAGAGCAGAGTACGACCATAGGTTTGATACCAAAAATGAACTGCTGCTTGTAAGGTGGAAAGACAATAGCGTATGCACTATAGGTACAAACTTCGACACAGTTGAACCTATTGGCAAAGTAAAACGCTGGTGTTCACAGAGTAGACAAAAGGTGGATGTCAATATTCCACACTTATTTCAGAACTATAATAGAGGGATGGGTGGTGTAGATGAGCTTGATGGATCGATATCTTTATATCGTGTGAGTATCCGAGGCAAAAAATGGTGGTGGTGTATTTTCACATACTTGCTTGATATGAGTATAGCAAACGCTTGGCGTTTGCATAATTTGTCAGGTGGTGATTCTGCTTCGATCAATTGACTTTTAGAAGACATATAGCACGAAATTACCTTCAACTTCGTAGCACCAACAAAAGCCGCCCGTCTGGAACAGCCATAGCGGGCCTAAATCCAAGTAACAATGGACATAACCCAGGGAAGCTGCCTAAACAGTTACGCTGTGTTTTGTGTCACACTCGCATAAAATGGCAGTGTGTACGTTGCCTGAAAACTCTGTGTATCGATAAAAATTGTTTTGCCAATTATCACTCATAAGTGCCCACTGTACTAAATAAAGTACACCCCAAAAATAACTTGATATTGTTTTTTTAATTATTTTTACCTACTAAATATTTATATTATAGGCCTAAGTAATCCATAAATATAGTTATTTAAAAAAAAATACAAATAAGTAACATTTGGGCGTAAATGGGTTAATATAATAGCTTTTGCCTTCAACTTTGCAAGCGTGAAATTAGGATTAGGTTATATCTCTTACCTAATTTGGTCCAATAGAATGGTCCGCGAACATTGAAATAGAATATAGGTACTAAAAAAATTCTACATCAATGTCCGCGAAGTACATTTACATGACCGAATACCTGAGAGGGGCGAGTGTCTTTAATAATAATTTATGACTTACCCTTTGCACGTGCACCTGCGTAATATACAATTGCACAATATACCATGATTTTGTACCTATGAAGCTATTATAAAATATTTGTAAAACTTTAAAATAAATACTTTAAAAAATGATACTTATTATATTATTCTTTACCAACAATGTCTATCTCGAGATAAATCTTTGGATTATTGACTCCGTGTGTAGCGTTACCCGCCCCCGCTCCCTTCTTACCGCGCAGGCGATACGCGAGATAAACGGTCGGCCTAAAGTTTCTGCATCAATGTCAAAACGTTTTTTGTCCTCTACGATCCTTTACGGACAGTCTCAATGTTACGCGAAGCCAAAACCATGTTTTGGCATTGATGCAGTCCTTTAATGATTGATGCCTAGGATACGCGGTCGGGGCACATGATCGGGGTGCAGAGCAAGTGCAGAGCTACAAATTTAATGAATCTGTCACATCTAAAATTAATTTGACAACGAGGTAAACAATAAACATTTGTTTAGCATTTGTGTAGTGTCTAGTGATTTTGAGGTTATTTATTAAATAATGTTTCGGCATATTTTAAATTTAATAAATCATTACAATGTATCACATTACAAGAGTGAATAGATTCTTTAAATTGAAATCACTAATAAAAATAGTATCTGAAGCGAGAAACTTACAATCTGTAGGGATAAATGATTTATCTAAAGTAGCTGCCGCCGATATTCGAAAATTATTACGACAAAAAGGAATTGCCGTTCAGGATGGATATACATCGGTGACGACGAAATGCACGATATGCTCAGACGATAAAGATGACCCAAAAAAATGCGAAAGCAAACTTTATGTCAACAAAACAACTGGTATGTTTTTTCCAAAAAGATAAACCCTATGTACGATCATTTCTATGTATAAGAACACTGGTATTACGGTATGTTTTATCTATAAGTGGTATTCATAGGTGGTATTTTAGGTATCTAAAATGGTAATTATTTTCCAATAGATCATATTCCATACTATCATTCAAGCAAAGTTATGCATCAGTATGTATAGTGATATAGTCCTTCTCCTTTGCCTTTATGGGGCAATACTTCCATACAATAATTCCATCCATACTTACATACTTCTTTATTTATCCAGCAATGCCAAGCGTCTCAAACAGGGTTTTTCATTTGGACGATCCAAGCTATTGTTATTGGTCCACAAGGGCTTTCTTTATCAAATAAATATTATAAATGCGAAAGTTTGTATGGATGGATGTTTGTTACTCAATCATGCCCGAACGACTGAATGGATCTGGATGAAATTTGGCACAGAGATAGATTATAGTCTGGAATAACATATAGGCTACTTTTTGATCCCGGAAAACTAAGGAGTTCCTGCGGGAACCAAAAAACCTTAATCTACGCGGACGAAGTTGCGGGCATTTGCTAGTACAATAATAGTCAAAGTCAAAGCATCTTTATTCGAAATAGGTACCTACAAAGTACACCTTCTGAATGTCATGTTTACAAGGAATAAGACTTGATGATGATAATTAACTACAGTAGGTATCTTAAAACGGTAATATTTTTATTGCAGGTTATTTTTTATGTCCTAAGTGCAATGTCCATGGTGACTGGAACATCCTTGAGAGATTGATAAAGAAATCAAAGCTTGATGGCTCAACCAAAGATTACATTGATAACTTACATAAAGAAGTCAAAACTTTCCTAACAGCTTGGCAAAATGTTATTGATGAAACGAAACCTATTCAAAGTTTAAGTGAAACAGAATTATTGGACCTTTTTCGATTATTTGAATTTCCTGTGAGTTGTAGTTATTATACTATTCCTATTAAGTATTTTTTACCTCTCGAACCTTAGTCGTTTTTTATCAGTTTGCTTCTAAAATCCATTTTACTGTCAGAATAGTTACAGAAAATTAAATAATAGCTGACTTGCATTTTAGTTGGAAACACTATTAATTGCAATGAATTTGCATTCTATTGTTTTCTTATTAACCTGTGGAAATTATTTTGTTTGTTATCTTTTAGTACCATCATGAAGCCAGCAAAGTCCTATCTGAAGTAAGAGTATCTACAGACCATACAGTATTATATTTTCCTTTAAAGAATTCTCTAGATAATGTAGTAGGTTACCGCAAATTGCAAGCGGGAAGGGAAGAAGAGGTGGAAAACCATGGTTTATATACAGCGGGATTGTTCCACTGCAGGGCTACAAAGGTGAACCGCACCGACCAGGCCATACTTGTACCTAGTATACAAGATGTACTGCATTTGGCTGCAAGTAAAATTCCTGGTAAGTATTTAACATACCAGTGTCCAACCTCCATTCAATAAATGTGACAATGATTTAATGTATGAGTAGTTACTAGTTATTATAAAGGGCTGAATAATTATTAACACTATGCAAGTATGACAAATTCTTCTGTCTGTTGACATTTCAACCCTGTCAGTCAAGTTGGAGCTGTCTGTTTGAATTTACTGCCTGCCTACTTGTTATTAAAAAAGCAATTATTAAATATCACTTTTTATAGTGGTGTAGGAAAACTTTGTGGCAAATGCATGCTCAAGAGTTATTCTCACGTCACGGGAGGGCGCTCGAGTCGTCGTGCAAAGACGTAGTCCCGTATTTTAGTCGTTAAAAAAATATTTAAAGTAAACTTTTTAAAGTTCCAAGTGATGAATTACGTAATTTAATGTCTAATTCCTCTGTGAAAGTGTTTGTGTAAAGATTCTTGCAGTAAATAGTGCGTAAACTGTAATTTTATATGTACGACAAAAACTTTTACAAAACCATTTCATCGGTTGTAAACAAAGTAAACAACATAAACAAGTGTTAATATGAACCACTACATAAAAGAATTATGAGAAAATAAAACAAAAATCAAGTGTAAAATCAGTTTTAAAGTTTTAAAATGATCGTTAGTGCAACTCAAATGTGTAGGTAGTAAATATAAAACAGCTGTAACTGTGATGTGTCAGTGACCGGTGTATTAACTGTCGTCTAGTTGAATGACCGGTATTCAGGGTCAATGTCTACTAACACTGCGACAAGTATATGAGGACTAAATTTGCAGATCTTGACAACAAGCTCGTTGGCCTGATAAATTAAACATGCTTACCAGAAGAGCTGCTAGTGCCTTAGAAGACCAAAATAAATTGAAATTAACCCTTCAGGAGCTCAAAAAGAGTAAAAAAATGACTGAACAATTACTCAAAGAACGAGAAGATAGTGAACTTGAGATTCAAAATATCATTAAAAAAAATACTGAACTAAAAAGTAAATTAGCTGAATTACATGTTAAATATGAAGATATTGTAGAGCAAAAAAATCTGTATGAGTATGCAGTAACAACTTTACAAGGATGTATAAAAACATATGAGGAAGAGATTGTCCGAAGCAGGGATGTTGAAAGAGAACTACATTATGCCAATCAAGAAATACAATCTCTCAAAGCCAAGTACGACCCTATCCAGAATAACAGCTCTGATAGCTTATTTCAGGAATTAGTGGGAACAAATCTATCGCCTACAACACAAGGGAATATCATTGATCTCACAAAAGATGAGTCGCTTACTCATATCAAGTCAGATAAAATAAAAGGGCTTAGTCACAATAAATTAAAGAAATATATAAAAATTAATAGATACATTAATAAAACACAAAAACTGATAAAAAAACAAAAAATGTCACATGAATCCACAAAATTAAGAAGACAAAATATAAACTTGATCCAGGAAGTTAATAATTATGTTCAAACACTACATGAATGTAAATTAAATTACGCCCGAAATACCGAAAGACTAAACCTTAAAATAAAAACATTAGAGGAATCACTAAGCAATTATAGTGCTAATGCTAGTAACAGGATTGAAAATACATTAGACTCCAATCAACTAGAAAAGCCTGTCTCATCACTAATTGATAGTTCTTTTTTGAATACAAACACAAATAGTGCTACTACTATTGTATTTTCCGATAAATTAGGGTCCGGTCTTGGATCTCTTTTATATTACAAACTGCCTAACTCTGTTAGAAGTTACTGTATGCCTAATGTAACATTTAATCAACTAGTAGATAAAATAGACTCCACTATCATTAGTAAAAACAGTAGCATTGTAATACTATTCGGAAATAGCTTAGGTATTAAGAAGCAAGACATTATCAAGGGATTTGACGTACTGAATAAACTAGACACGGCAAATGTAATTGTTTGTGCGCTACCATATTCACAAACATTTTCCGAGAAGCAAAATAAACAGATTTATTATTTAAATAATTTAATATATAGATTGACATGCTGTACCAAAAATAACCTGACATACTTCGATATTAATAAATTTATTTATGGTTTTAAATGCACACGACAACAATTACATATGCCTGATAAAGTTATGAAGCGACTAGCTGATTTATTAGCATTTAATATTATGACAAGTCCTATATCAGCTAATAAGAATAACATTATATTGGAACCTGACTCTACCAATTGTAGTACTGATTCTGTACAAAACAAAAATTGTAATAGTGATAATGTACAAATACAAAACAAAACCAAATCTTTAAACAACTAAGCTTGACAACAGAGAAGCAAAATAATACTTATTTGAAATTAATACACCAGAATATAAATCGCTTCTCTGGCAAAATACCTGACATAGAATTATTGATAGATAAACATAGTCCTCAAATTTTATGCTTTTCTGAAACATGGCTTAAGCCTACAAAAATGTCTTTCAATATAAATACTTTTTTAATCGCTAGTCTATTTAATAGAACCTCTGCAGAAGGCGGGGGCACAATAATTCTATGTAAAAGTGACATCAAATTTAAGGATCGTAAAGATGTCACATCATGCTCTATCGAGCGACATTGTGAAATAGCATGTGCAGAGTTAAAAGAAATTGTAATTTTATGTGTTTACAAACCGCCTACCGCGAACTTTGATTTATTTACAAAATGTATAGAAAGTGCGCTGATAAAGTTATCCGATAGTAGTAAGTCAATTCTAGTATGTGGTGATTTTAATATAGATATTTTAAAAGAATCACAAGAAAAAGTAGAATTGATCTCCCTTCTAGGAACTTTTAGTTTAAATAATTTATTTATAGCTCCAACAAGAATAACCACTTCTTCTGCCACTTGTATCGATAACATATTTACAAACTGTCCAATTAGAGAGAAGGAAATAATATGTGGTGTCCGATCGGATCATACAGCCCAGTTGGTAGATATTGATTATGAAGTCAAAAACACAGAAACTAAAATAGAATACAGACCTATTACAAAAAAGAGACAAAAACTGTTTAAAAATAAAATAAAAGAAAAGCGGTTTAAACTAAATCTTCCCACGAATAATGTTAATTATATGTACAAGTCTTTTTTTGACACTGTCTCTAATCAGTATGATATGATATTTACAAAACAGATTAGGACAGTTACGTCTAAACTTAATTTTAGTGATTGGGCCACTGAAAGTATCAGAATAAGTCGAGACAAGATGTACGAATTGTATCTTAAAAGAACTTATGATAAAAGTGAAAAATTTGATAAATACGTAAAAAAATATTCCAAAATATTTAAATCTGTCTGTATTAATGCAAAGCAAATTTACATCAGTAATAAAATTAAAAAGTCAAACAATAAAATAAAAACAACGTGGCAAATCGTAAATAATGCAACAGGAAAAGGCAAAGATAAATGTAATGACTCAATATCTTTAAACGTGAGTGGATACCTGACCTCTCACAATGTGAGTGTGGCTAATACTTTTGAATCGACGTTTGCTAGTATTCCGATTGAAACAACAAAATATTTAATATCCTCACCTGATGAGGCGGAGATTCTCTTAAGGGATAGTATAGAAATCGTAGCACCTAATTTTAAATTTAAGCACATTACCCATAAAGATATTATAAAATCTTTTAATTTAATAAATGTAAAAAAAAGTGAAGATCTATGGGGAATGTCGGTCAAAGCAATCAAACCAATTATTGGTGAAATTGCTCCTATAATGGCATATATATTTAATATTAGTATTGACGAAGGTGTATTCCCGGATTTGATGAAATTAAGCAAAGTAGTTCCAATTTATAAATCTGGTTGTAAATCTGATCCAACCAACTATAGACCTGTGTCTATATTGCCCGTTTTTAGTAAAATATTTGAAAAAGTGCTACTGACGCAATTAAGTGATCATTTTAACATCAATAGATTTCTAGATAAACAACAATTTGGGTTCACGAAAGGCAGATCTACAATCCATGCTGGAGCTGATCTAATACAGAATATTTTAAAAGCCTGGGAAAAATCGCAAAATGCAATTGGCATCTTTTGTGATCTTTCAAAGGCCTTCGATTGCGTAGATCACGAAATACTTGTCCGAAAGCTGAGTTTCTATGGAGTTACTCATGTGGCCCTAAATCTAATTTCATCTTACTTGACTAATCGAGAAATGAGAGTGTGTGTCAATAAGGGAAAATCTGAGGGAACAAAAATCAAATTAGGAGTACCGCAAGGATCAATTCTTGGTCCATTCTTGTTCTTAGTCTATATTAACGATCTTCCTAGTATAGTAAAAGAACTAGCAGATATCGTATTATTTGCAGATGACACTTCTCTCGTGTTTAAAGTGAACCGGAAAAACTCGGATTTGGGAAACCTTAATAAAACACTCACCAAGCTTTCGCAATGGTTTTCGGTCAATAACTTAGCATTAAATAGTAAAAAAACCAAATGTGTATATTTTGCCTCATCGAACTTCCGTGGTGAAAGAAATGTTGAAATATTTCTCAACAACGAAAAACTAGATATAGTAGACGACGTTCTCTTCCTTGGTCTGACCATTGATTCTAGGTTACAATGGGGACCGCACATTAATAATCTGGCAAACAAACTAAGTTCAGCGGTATTTGCAATTCGTAAAATAAGGCAATTAACAGATGTGAAAACTGCTAAAATAGTATACTTTGCGTACTTCCATAGCTTGATGTCTTATGGAATTTTGTTGTGGGGCTCGGCTGCTGATTGGAAAACTATTTTTATACTCCAAAAAAGAGCTATTCGCGCGATTTATAAGATGAAGCCCAGAGATTCTCTCAGAAATATGTTTAAAGATACCGGCATTCTGACTATGCCTTCACTTTATATATTTGAGAATATTATGTACATTAGAAAACATCTAGCATCGTATAAGAAGAATTCTGACTCTCATCACTATAATACACGAAACAAACATAAGTTAACTGGGCAGGCATTCAGGTTGTCTAAAACAATTAAATCATTTATGGGCAGCTCGATACGCTTCTACAACAGAATTCCAAAAGACATGACCGATCTTTCTGATAGGCAGTTTAAAAGTAAAATAAAAGAAATTTTAATTAAAAAAAGTTATTACAACATAAATGAATACTTAGAAGATAAAAACGCATGGAAAATATAACACTGCACAAGCTATTCAATGACCAAGGATAAAAATTATGTACTTGTGTACTTATAATATTGTATTGTGATTACATATTTTATTTTATTTTATGACATGAAAATTATGTACTTGAGTACCTTTTTTTTTTTTTATTCCAATATTATGACATTTTTATTATGACATTTTATTATGAAATTATGACATTTTTACTATGAAGATACGACACATATTTGTAAATCACATTATTTAAATTTTGTATGACTAGGTACTTAGGTAAATTATTAATTTTTATGACATAATGTTTTGTATTAATATTGTGTTGTACTATATCAATCTGACTTTCGTAAGCGCTTTTTATAAGTCTATGCGAAGAATAAAAATACAAATACAAAAATACAAATTCATAATATTCTCAAAGGTGTGAGAAGTTTGTATTTAAACTCATTAGAAGTGCAGGTAAATTGTTTTCATCTAGAGTGCATAGTGTATATCCAGTTACCATGTTCTCTTATACATGTGTATTTCATAGGTACCTTCATTTGGCTAAACACCTGTAGTCTCCCACCCACATTGTTACCAACTCTGGAGAGTTACCAGAGGTTGTGTCTTTGGGGGGATTGGGATAACATGAGAGTAGTTGCTGAAAAACTGGGAGAAGATAGATGCCGTTTTGTAAGGTAAGCGTAACTTTGTTAATAAAATAACTTTTCTGAAGAAACAACAGACTTGATTTTTGACACTTGATTTTTATATTGAACTGACTGCTGTGGATGCATCGGCTACAGGTAGTAGTATCTATAAATTATTTGACATCCTGAGGTCCGATTGGCTAAAATTGACAGCTACAGTATAACAATCGCAATCACCTCTGATTGATTAACATTTTTCGACTATTGGCCAAAATCCATTGAAACAGCAAAAATACCATAAATTCAGCCAATCAAAACAATTGAGACTGTAACAATGATTGATTCGGGTTTTACATAATCGGCCTGCTGATGCATGCTGACTGACATGCTATGTTGAAGTCAATTACATATTTGGGTACATACTTATTTCAGATAATTGCTTTTTGTAGTGAAGTATCATTTACAAGAGTGTTTCGCAAAAACTGCCTTAAAATCCTAACACATATTGGATATACCTAAAGCTCTAAACATTAGATCTAAAAGGTGGTAAGCTTTTACTTGATTATATTTGACTGGTGGCTTGTATTTAACACTGAATAGAAATGATCATAACTGAAGATACGAGGATACCAAATTAATTGCAGAATTTGCGTATTTTTTCTCTGTAAGATATTTGTTTTACTTTATTCAAGACCTACAGATGGCTTGGTAACAGCAACGGAGGCGGCGAACGCAGATCTTTCCCTGAAGGCGTTGGTGTCGGAAGCGAAACCAGCGGCTCACAGATCTATCACTACATTTGCAGCACTGAGAGACGACGTGTATTCCGAACTCACCAACATTGATAAGGTAAGAACTATAACAACCTAAGTAAGATCTTTATATGGGCGAATAATTAATTTTAAGGAAACATGCTTTTGCAAAAATGTTTGTTTTGGCTAAACTAATTGTATCTAAAATCCAAACAAAATAACCAAAAACATGCTAATTACTCTAGGCCCGTACTCAGCAGTTAAGAAAAGGTACTTGCTGTTGGTGTTTAATATGAATAGATATCAAGTCTCATATTTTTTGTTTACACGTCCAGCTTGGCTGGCTAAAAGACTTTAGTTCACAGACAAGTTAGACAAGTCCGCCAAATTGGATTTCTTATGACGTCATATTATGTGATCGGAGCAGCGATAAAACTAAGCCAACAACACCTCATTGAATAGTAAAGTAGTTTTAAAGACTATTATCATAACTCTTTGGGAAAACGTCGCATTAAATCTAGGTTGATATTGTTCTAGGTCCGAGGTGTAAAATGGCGTCGGTTTCCAGCCTTGACACGTCTTTTGGGCGGTCACAGGCGCGGCGAGTTGACGGTGCTAACTGGCCCCACCGGCTGCGGCAAGACAACGCTCTGCGCCGAGATGTCGCTGGATCTCGCGCAGCAAGGGGCAAGTACCTATCATGTTTTATGTCAATCTAGCGACCCGCTCCGGCTTCTCACGGGTTGTACCTAGCTAGTGATGTGCCGGATATCCGTATCCGTGGATATCCGAGGGATAAGAAAGATCCGAATCCCAGTGGCGTGCAGTTCATAGAGGCAAATAAGCACAGCTTACCCCAACTGAATGAAAGTTATACTCAAGTAAATTACATAATAAAATAATAAAAAAACAACTGTAATATAAATTCATAAAAACGCCATCTATAGTAAATAACCACCCGCATCTATATTAATTCTGTAATTATCACGAAGATGGCGCTGTCACGAATTCTATCCAAAGTCAATACGCTCATAGTAACATTGAACCGACGCGACGCTGGCGCCACGGAACAAGCAGGAGTTAAAAATGGCAAAAATTTTAGCTATGTGTGTTTCACATTCAGTAATACAACACGAAATACATTTACATGTGTGAGTCATCACTCCTAGTCATAACGCACGACGTTACGTCAATAAAAAGCTCAGCTTCCGGAAACTGCGTGATCAACTCAAGACTTATTTTAATAATGAAAATTAAGTAACTGTATTTACCTAGATACCAAAAAGAATTGTTGAAATTATTAAATAAATTAAAATTTTCTACTGTATTTCTTTCCACTGATTTTGTATTCTAAGAAATTATAAAGATTCTAAATTATTAATTAAGTATTAAATCAAAAGCAGTCTAAATTAAAAAAACATAATACGGCCACCGATTAAACATCCAAAAGGGGTAAACATATTTTTTCACGCAAATAATAGCGTAATTAAAGTATTGAAATTAAATATTTTAATAAAAGAGTTATTTAGCGAGACTTCCGCCGGCTACCAGACGAACGCGCGCGCCATATTAGCTTATTGTGTTGTTATTGTTTTGATTGCGAATTTCGTCCCGTTAAAAAATTGTTTTAACACGTTCAAGGACATTTCTTTGTAAAAAAACACGTGAATTATTGTGAGAACAGCGTGTGACAACTTTTTTAGTGATTAGTGATTAAAAAATTATTGGAATTGTTCAGAAATCGGTATTGCAATCGGTAACGTAACAATCTACTTACATAGTATTATTATTTTAAGTACCTACCTACCTTTTTGGGTGTGAAACGAGAGAGTTCTTGGTGTACTTTTTTGCATTAGAATTCACATTATAAAATATATTAAGTACCTAGTAGTTGAGCATGGTTTGTTAGCATGGTTAGCATGTTCGACTGCAGTTGAGAGGTGCTGGGTTCTTTCCCGGGTCGGACCAAAAATCTTAGATAAGGAAGTTCGATATTAGGTTTTTGTTTTAAGAAATTTTCAGCAGTAGTGTAGAAAGTCGATTCTGGCCCACCCCGGGGGGTCCGCGAAAAAAAATTGCCCCGCCCACAAAAAAAAGACCACCCACGAAGAAAAAAAAAACCCCGCCGGAGGCGAAAAATTTTCGAGAAAAATTCCAATAAGACGAATTCCAATAAGAATTCCATTGTAAGAAAATTCCCACTTAAACTTGTATAAATTAGCTGACTCTAGACCATTGGCTCTGGATGTTCGCCGTTTTTAGACCGTTGGCTCAAACCTAACCTAACCTAACCTAACCTAACATATATCGATCAGGTCGTTAGCAGGAAACTAAAAAGGCCAATTGGAATCTCCTACCACCCATCTAGTCACCGACTTGGATCAATGTTGCAGGGAAACGAAAACTTCATAATGCCCAAGGTGCGGCGTACAAGGTACCTGTTCCGGGTGCCGGGGGTTTTAACAATGCCCCCCGCCCCTTACCCCCTCACCCGTCGATCCATGCATTTCGACAATTTTGTCTTTAACCGACTTTAAAAAAAGGAGGTATTTTATGTATGTATGACTGTATTTTCATAAAATGTTTAAATACGAGTTTATCATGTTATCACCATATTGGATGACTGATATTGTTTATAATGAATAAGTAAATTAGAATTTGATAGCAATGCATTTCGTGGAAACTTAACCCAAGCTTTTATGATAATGTGTTCTCTTACAAAAATATGTGACATGCTCCCTCGTGTCAGTTTAAAATATATTATTTATTATCTCATTAACAAAAAATTTCCTCAATTTCGCAACTTTTTTTGTCTTCGAATGAACAAAATTCACGCTCGATCGTGTCGTTGATTTTTTTAGTTAGTCCACTCAATCTGTTTTTATCGTCCATTAACTTTAGGTAGATGCAAAAACTGATATCGCATGCAGGTGTTTCTCAGAGCATGTACATTCGTGTTTGTTTCGAAGATTTATTAAGAAGGACTAACAAAAAATTAACCCAAGCTTTTATGATAATGTGTTCTCTTACAAAAATATGTGACATGTTCTCTCGTGTCAGTTTAAAATATATTTATTATCTCACTAACAAAAAATTTCCTCAATTTCGCTAGATGCAAAATGCCTAGTGCGAGTCAGACTCGTGCACAAAGGGTTCCGTGCAACCAACCAATATAAATTATTTTAGGAAATAACAACACTTAATCAGCAGTGAACTAACTAGCTTACATATGGTGCTAAGCTGGTAGCGCCTGACAAACGAATAAGATACACCTTATGAGTTCGGATCCCTAATTAACTTTTTTTGGATATTATTTTTTTCTATCCTGGTGCTGTGAGACCAAGTTTTTTGTCAATCTTCGAATGAACAAAATTCACGATCGATCGTGTCGTTCATTTTTTTAGTTAGTCCACTCAATCTGTTTTTATCGTCCATTAACTTTAGGTAGATGCAAAAACTGATATCGCATGCAGGTGTTTCTCAGAGCATGTACATTCGTGTTTGTTTCGAAGATTTATAATCCCATTAAGAAGGACTAACAAAAAATTAACCCAAGCTTTTATGATAATGTGTTCTCTTAGTAGATACAAAAAATATGTCACATGCAGCTGCATGAAAACATGTTGACTCTTGCCTAAAAAGATGTGTGTATAAAAACGCACCATTGTAATTTTGTGTCACAAGTTTACTCGGTGCCAGATCGTTAGGATCAAATATCAGTGCTATAAGTCTTAAATATAAATCACCAGTCTAGAGCGATTGTGTTGTGAATCTACATATTTCCATCCATCATGACGGTAAGTTTGCAATTTTAGCGGTAACTAGGATCTTTTATAAATTTAAGTAAATATTATAATTAGTTTTTGTAATTCTATTAGTTAAAGTATCACCTTAATCTTATGCACTATTACCTTTTTATTTCAGGACTCACAGGAAGAATTCACTTACAAGCATTACTACTATCCACTCAATGCGTCAGATGATCAAGATGCGAGTGATTCCGCATTAAATAATAAAAAGACTGCTTCAAAAAGGAGCAAACCAACGGAGCAAAACAATATAGATGTATTTTTCGAAAAACCAAAGAAAAAGAGGAGAACTACTATTTCGTCATCGGTAGCTCAAGCGACTGATGGAGGTCTATCCTATATCTCATCCAATGATGGTGATGGTGTCAGTGCAAGTCATCTCATCAAAATAGATGTCTATGACATGAAGAATCTGGAAGGGGTTTTACCTATTGATTACTGGAAATATGCAGATTTACGATTAAAGTACTACGTGAAATCAGACGCTGATAAATTTTATCACAGCACGCGAGATGTTATTTACAACATAACAAAGCAGATCGCAGGAAGACATGATTGTAAAAAATATTTTATCGACAGAGATAACAAGCAATAACTACTAACTATACTTATAAAGTATGGTTTAGCTAGCTTAGGATCATAATGATCGGTGCATACACATGAGTTTTTTCTGATCACTGCCTAAGCCGAGTCCCCCACTCTTCGCCGATACAACAAAGTATAAAAGTGTTTTGCTTCGAAAATACGAACTTCATATTTCATTACACTACGTCCAACTACACGATGTCGTCTCAACTTTGTGAACTGAACGAGACCATTTATGACGAAGAAATGGTTACAATATGTGAAGAAGTAGAAAATACAGTAAATTTGGAGGAGATAGTAGATGAAAATTGGTATTCGCAATTAGATAGAAGTCCATCACCATCACCAAGTCTCTACAGCCCTGTTGACTTCGTTGTGAAGGAAGATGCACTATTTGGGATACGAGGCCCAGCAACAGATGATGAAGAAACTGAGCAAGATTCGCTCCATTCGCTCTCATCACAGTGTACACTTAAGTTATCGCAATTATATAGAAGTCCATCACCATCACCAAGTCTCTACAGCCCTGTTGACTTCGTTGGGAAGGAAGATGCACTATTTGGGATACGAGGCCCAGCAACAGATGATGAAGAAACTGTGCAAGATTCGCTCCATTCGCTCTCATCACAGTGTACACTTAAGTTATAGTTATGGGTACTTTAAGATTCATTTTTAATAAAAATGTTATGTAAGATTTTCATGCAAATAAAACTATAATTTTTCAAACCAATCTTTTTTATTTCATTTCTTTATAAATAAAGTCTTAAACATATATTGTAACAGTTGATCATTATACAAAGTATTATCTGAAAATACATTAAGAAATTGTGACATTGAGATGTCGTTATATTTAAAATATATATAAACTAAACAATACATTCCACAAAATGAGCTGAAATAGTTTTGCAGTACTTTGTTGTTATGAATCCACTTCTTACAGTTGGTTTTTAGAAACATTTCATGATAATCCATTGGTTTTCGACCAAACGAGTCAAAATATTCACCGACACCATTAGTACCCACGTATATCGCTACCCAGTGAGATCCAGGTTTTGTATCGGGGTCTAAATTGGATATTAAATAAGCTGGTGGTGTTAAATATATCGGTATCTTATTAGCTGCAAATACATTGAAGTGAATATTTGCATCAATTTTTTTTAAATAGTTTTCTATCTCTTTGGTATCCATTGAAACTTTAATTATAAATAAATTAAAATGTAAAATAATCTTCTTTACTGAATGGATGGTTAAGAAATGACTTAAAAAGTAAATATCTCCATTTATATTAATTCTTAACTGTTGTAGTCTAAACTAACGTCTCGATTTTTATTAATTTCAATTACGTTATCAAACTCTGCGTATACTATGCAATTAACAGTTGTGGTTAGAGCTTTTTCGAATCGAACTTCAAATCTTACACTACCCCGTTTAATAAGGTTCCAGTGGGAGTTTGAATTAGCAGATAAATCAGGAGTTAAATCAAAAGCAAACAGACAATATCCATTTTTATACTCTTCCTTAGAGACATCATTTCCATCATTCAAAAAATGAATTCCTGTTCCCGAGAATAAAGTATGGTATGCACTCGTGAACATATCATTATCAAAAGACGGTGTTAATGTTTTTGATGGTATCGATTGGCCATCAACATATAAACCGAACAGATTAAGTCCGTGATTACCAAAATTAAAAGGATTTGTATTTAGAGTTCCATTGAAAGCAGAGTTTCCCACGAAACCAACAATACATCTTTTGGGAATTTGTCCTAAAAATACATTATCAAGCATTTTTCCTTGGATTCCTGAGGGTATCGTTAACACTTTAACTTCGGCACGGGTGACAGGATATTTAGCGGTTGTAGTAGCTAATACTTTCTCATGTGCAATTAATACACTCGGATTGATCCGAACTTTACGCATTATAAGGCTAGCACTAGATATATGCACTTTGAATTTACCATCTGCAGAGGAACACATAAGATTGAAAGTATCTTTAGAACGTACTAGTTTTAGACGCATTTCAACACCGTTGATTAAAAACTTATCTTGATTAAAAATATCAGCGTGTATGTGTCCAATCATTTCAATAGTTTTACTTTCCTTTGCTAATTCTTCTCTTTTTGCGTATCCCTGATTTGAAGCATCACATGAATCCATTTTCGAGGTGGTATCTTTATACCATAGACCACAAGTGAGATGAGATTTCTTGGCAGCTGTACCATAATTAAGCAATGTCTCGATGTAGGCTCGATACCCATAAGTGTTGTTTGGAGGTGATACGAGCTTTTGATTTAAATATATGTCAACCTGACTAAAAAGTGAGTGTAACCAATTGTTAACTGGAGCAACATTAGCCGTCTCTGCAATGTTAGTTGCATCAGTATTCTGAACTTTAGCTTTTATGTGAAGTAGGGTATGAGATAAATCAATGTAATCATCTCCATTTCCCGGTACTAAGAACTCAATGGGTCCATCATCGGTCAGTGATGAAATGGGGTTGTAATGAATCCACTGACCCCCCTCAATACTTGTTTGAGTCGATGGTAGAGCAAACAAATCCAACTCAGATTTTACGCATTCACAGGAGTTATGATGTAAAAATGACATTTTTTTTAATTTAAACTTTTATGAAAAATATCCTGAATATTACTCTGTTTAATTTTCTTAGTACCTTTCCGTTTGAGAGTTTTTTTAGAAGTGGTACGTTTCCTCTTTTGTCGCCTAATTTTATAGCCTGATCCTCTCATTATTGAATCAATTTTTTTATCAGCTTTTTGTTTTAGATTCGAAGTTGCTGTTTTTAAACGTGATCTGATAGATTCATCCATTGGTTGCACATTTAACATATCGGACAATAGGCCCACACCAGCATTTAAAGCTTCTTTACCCACAACTTTAGCGCCATTTTTCAAAAGTGGAAGAACAGATCTAAATAATCCACCCAAAAAACTACCAATACCATGACCTCGCTGATAAGGTGCTCCCTTATAAATTGCACCTACACCTGTACCAGCTTGATGAGAATAATAATGTAAATATGGGCACGGCATTTTACATGCACGTTCACTTGATTCTCTTAAAATGTAGTTTAATACACGTTGTCCCAAACTGGAATGGTACTTTCCGACCTGTACTCGTTCTTATATCTATTTCTATTACATCGAACTCTCTGCGCATGACAGGTACGTAATGAGGTGGTGAAAAAATATGCATTTTGTTTGCCCCGTATATATAGACTGTAGGATCTAGTGGTACGATTCTGAGAAGAGGGGCCATCACATCTCCAACAATTTGTGGTTCTATTATATCACAATAAATGAACAATTGAGATGGCAATCCTAATTTTAAATTATAAGGATATGTCCCAGTTTTATGCTGAATTAGATTCGTATTTGGTTCAAAACCCAGTTGTAAACATAACTTGGTTGATAACTTAAGTACCTCAATTAAGTTATCCCCACATAATATTGATACTTTATTTTTTATTTCATCATAATTAAACATTATTGCAGCATCAGTATTTTTATTTAATTCAGCTACAATATGAGCAATGCAGTCATAGTTCATGGCAGGAATACGGTTTCTATAGTGTACTAATGATTTAATATCGTCCTCGGGTATCATAATCCATTTTGATGTAAAAATAACATTTTCATTTTCTCGAACCGTATACATAGTGCAAGGATATTGAATTTCAACAACTCCAACGTACCATTCTCCTTCCAAAATAAGCGCTTTGGGTAATTTTGTTGAGAACATGGTCGTTGTGTTTTCCGGGAAGTATTCCATTGAACTATTACTAAGCAAAGTTAAATAAAAATTTTCTTCCATCATCCTATCTGATTAAGACTGGATTCTAAAATCCAACTGTTAAATTTATCAGGATAACCTTTCCACTTGACAAGTAATTGTTTTCTGTTACCTGAGTAGCGAGAGCGTACTATTTTATCAATTTTATATCGAGTGGTGGGGTTATATGTAATTTTTTGCAATTCATCCTCGTAAAACGTTCCTACAATAGACTCATCTTGAAGATCTTTGAGGGTATAGACAACCTTAGACATGCTTTTTTTTATGCCGGATATAATAAATATTTCATCACTCCAATTTGTTTCATACCCTTTTTGAAAAATGTGTTTATATTTTGTTATCCTTACATAATCACCAATTGAAAACTTAGTTTGCTGTCTAACACTTATTTTATTGTTGAGATTTCCATATAAATTGTTCCAAACTGTCATGATGTTATTAAAGTTAACTTCAAATGGACACATTTTGATGCTCGAATGAAAGCTATGGTTATAGGAATAGAGTAAATCTTGTAAAATGTTAATATAAGTATAGGTATTTTTATGTGTAAAATAACGCCACATTTTAGTTTTTAATGTCCTTTGAAATCTCTCAACTATACTAGCTTTAATATCTGGGTTGTTGGTTGTGTAATAATTAATAATTTTACTTTTAAAGTATTGTCTAACATCTTTTGATACAAATTCAGTTCCTTTATCAGATTGTAAGTGGGTGGGAGTTGCTTTAGCTTCAGTAAATATGCTTTCAAATGCCCGTTTTATACTTTCTGAATTCTTCTTTTTAAGTGCTCTAGCGAAAGCGTATTTACTAAAAACATCAATAACACACAGAATATAATTAAAACCTTCATTATATTGAGAATAAGTACGCATATCACTTAAATCTGCTTGCCAAAGTTCATTAAAGTTAGATAATATGTATTTGTTTCTTGGGAATTTTCGATGCACAGGCTTGTGTAACGTATAAGTTTCCTGGGCTTGCAACCACTCTTTAACTTGTTTCCTATCCATTTTACCTTTTAATGCTCTGGCTAATTTATCTACGCTACTGTAACCAGCTGGGTTCGAAACGTCATAATAGATGTCTTTAATGTCTAGTATGGATTCCATCTTTCCCAAATGTCGTGTTTCTTTCTTAATGCGTATGATGTTAAAGTTTCACGACTCTTTTCATCATCTGAGGAACTATGTCTTCTAAATTTTAGCGATTTATCATTAATATTTTCAAAAGCTTGAGGATTACCGATACAAGCCGATGGAACTCCAATATTTTTTAGAGTTTCAATAAATTTTTCCCATCCAGCAGGTTTGGGGCGTTTTAATGGTCTTAGTGTGTAATTCACTAGATCAACTATATTACTGCCATCTACAATCTCATTATCTATGACTATTAATCCATCATTTTTCCAGTTAATTTTGTCTTTATTGTTTAGGAGAGTGTTCAACAATATATCACCTTTTTTTCTATACGTTTTTGGTATGAGTTTGTTTATATAAGTGGTGGTATATAAAATATCAATTGATGAATCACGTACGTGCTTATCATCCTCAGAGTCCTCATTAACTGCGAAATCATTATCTTTACTTTCCTTTTTAAGGAAGTCAGTACAATGTTTTTGCCCATCCTCTACTGTCACCGGTAGTATTAATGGTTTCCTCTCTTCCCCGGTAAAATGGAGATATCTTTGCAAAATTTGCATATATAACAACCATTTTTCACGGTCATCCATTTTATTTTTTAATATATTTTTCATTTCTTTGTCTAATCGGGATAAAGAATCTTCATGTATAGTATCTCTTGATTTCAAGCGTGCAATAGCCTCTGGTTCAATAAGAATCATTTTCTTTGTGTACTCCATTTTTTATACTAAATTGAACAATCCATTCAAAACAGCCCCCAATATAATCGGTAGAAATGCTCCTCCTTGCTGAATGATAATGCGTTTTCTTAATTTACCTTTTCCTTTCTTAATTAATTGTCTTAATATAGTTTTGTGTTTTTTCAGCTTAGACTTCTCACTATCCTTCAAGGGTACTTTACCATTTAATATATTAAAAATGCACTCACTAATGCAATCAATTTCTTCGTCCTTGCAAACTTTTAATAAGGCTGTACGAAATTTAGGTTTAAGTGTGAGTAAAGCCTTTAATAAATCTTTATGAGTTTTCACACGTCCAAACATTATAATTACTATTATCAATGAATTTTAATATTTAAATCAGATTTGTAGAAAAAAAGCAATTTAGTTTTACGATACTTATGATGGGTTTTCTTGCTTCTTTATACTTTGGGGTATTGTCCTTAAAAATTTCTTTGATATATTCACATACACAATTAATTTCCTCCTTTTTAAGAGAACGAAGTAAAATTTTACGATATTTTGGTTTAAATGTTTGTAATGCACTCAGCTTTTTTATATCTGACGTTGTGTTACCTTCAACCATTATTTGTTACTAACAAGAATCGGGTGATGCTCACCATATTTAAACCCCTTTTTGGGGACATATACTACACATTCATTAGTAACGGGGTCTATTTTGCTTTTAAAACGACATGAATCACTTGTATTTTGTTTCAAGTCAATCATTAAATAACCAAAAGGTTCATTAGTAGCATCTTTATAGGCTTCCTCAATAAATTTTGCATTGTCTGGAAACACTTGACGAGCTAAATGACGAATCTGTGTACGGTCTCGAGGATTTTTGAAGTAAATAATGTAACTTGTGTTCAGTGAAATATCTCGTTGTCCTCTACCTTGATGAAATAGATTTTGTGTAATGTAAAATACACTTAAATTTCGGTGATGGCTACCTTTAGTAAAAATATCGACAACGCGACCATCTGACTCTCTCATAAGATCATCAATTATAACTAACCGAGGATGTTTTCCATCAAACATGCTCATTTCAGGAATTCCCTGGATATATGTCACATTTTCTAGATTATAAAGAGGCTGCATTTCATCATAGCACCATAAAATTTGGTCAAACCGTATGTTACATAAATCATTACAGTGCTTCAGGAAATTTGTAACAAAATTTGATTTACCACAGCCACTTGGGCCTGCTACTATAGCAGTAAATGGATGGAGAAAATGAAACATCGTAAATAAATGCGTGTGACTTTAATTAAGGCAGATAAGGAAATGAATAAAAAAATAATATATTATTGCTTTTAAGGATCAATTAAAACAATTTTATTTTCCTTTGTATATTATTATCTTAAATATAATAATATTATCTTAGCTCTACTTACTAACTATACATTTATATTTTAATAATTACGACTAATAGCTCTACATTTAGCCATAGAAGTTTTATGTAAAAGAAAGTGAAAAATAAAGTTTATGATCAAAACAACATCGTTGAATCTTATTACTGATAGATAAGGAAATAAATAAAAACAGGGTTTAGAGTCAATATAATAATTTTATTTCCTTTTGTATATTATCATCAAAAATTATGAATTTCCTTTTTTTATTTGTGTACTCTCACTTAAGCTTGTGCAAAGCCAGAACTTAAGCTTTGCGCAGGGGCATAGGTCCAACGCGTAGAAGCTTTACGAGAGATTTAATCTGAATTTGTGTGGAATTGAACTTATCCTACAGTACATCAATAAGTTGCACTGTAACATAATTCTCCGATGAATGCCGAACTATTGCTAAAATTAATCTTAAATATATTTTCTTAGTTCTATTTATTAACTATACATTTTTATAATTATAACTAGTTATACATTTCAATACGTATCTACATATTATATACGTAGAAGTTCTTTTGCTAAAGAAAACGTGTTCTACAAACAAAAATAGCGTCGATAAACCTCACTGTTCATTATTATTTAATGTATTTATTTTGTAATGGCCCCAAGCTAAAGTGTCAGTGGAGTTGTTGATTAAAAACCGTTTTGTGTCTGAATGTGATAACGATATTTTATTATTTTTTTGGGTGAAAACAACATGCTTTATAGATCTAAATCTATACATTTCACATATTTCATTTTTTTGCTCAAATAAGACTGTTTTGTAATTCTCCATTTTAAATTTTTTTGTTACTGATTTGTTTACTCCTTTTGCTCTAGCAATGAATTTTTTTTGTGTATTAAAAGCGTATACTTTTGATCTCAATCCGACAAATTCTGTCAAAATCACACCATTGTTTTCATCTTTAAAAAGACCAATTTTCTTTTTATTTATTCGGGGGAAATCAAATGCATTATCAGGGGGATAATCTGAAGTATCAAAGTATTTATTTAAATCAGGTTTAATATCCTCATAAAAATTATCAGTAAAAATGTGATAAATGAAGCTGTCAGTATCAGTATATAACATTTTACAATTTGGACCATATTTGTTTTTCATATATTTGTAATGAAAATCATACATAAGCGTTTTGGAAATATCCAAAATACATAAACCTAAATAGATGGGTTTGTCATATAACACTTTAGTTTTTTTAAGTTGAATTGCAACAAAACTTTCAGAGAATATTGAAAGACTATGAAATTCAGGTCTCGCGATAAGTTTCTGTGCACCAGCGACTTTTCCTTTATCTTCCCAATGTGTACATAATTTAACATCTACTCGTTTTTCGACATTTTCCATTGTTTTCCCGAAAATGGAATTATTCATTAACTTATAGAAATCCTTTTCAAAATCAGAATGTGCAGATGTACGTAACTGGGTATTCAAATCAATATATTTTTGTAACCAAGGGCTTTGATTGAATTTTAAAATCCGATGGACTTTCCTTAGCTTTAAGCCCATTTCTAAACATTGTTTTAAATTTCTATAATGAATAACATACTTAGTTTTATGAAATAGGTTCGGCACTAATTTCAAATTTTTACTCCCTCCTACGAGTATATTCTCTGGACATAGTGGAAAATCGGTATGTAAGTCGTGTAAAATTTGTGGGTATTCTAAATCTACTTCAAGAATATAGCCTACGTCAGAATCAATTGGTACATTAAAATTAGTGTCACAATTTACCCATTCAAAACCACCTGTAGGAAGGTATTGAGACATAGCCCATCCATATAAATTATTCGCGTCTAAGTACATGAGATAAGATGATTGAATTTTCTCATCAAAATTCTCCATAAACTTATTATTTGCTTGCGCATAACGGTTACTGCATTGCGAAACACCGCCGCGTATACCTGATTTTATGAATGCAATTTTATCGTAATCTGTCAGCAGATCCAACGTTACTTGTGTATACTTTAACATTGCGTCCCAACTAAGACCTGGCGCTGTATAATATTGAGCAGGATCTAAATCGTAAGTTTTAATACATACGTTTCTAAAGTTTTCAAAAATATCCGTTAAAAGGAGAACATCTGTTTTGAGATATAAGTCAGAGTAATCACTCATATTACGACATTTAAAATGATTCCAGACATCACTGGCATGTTTATAATCCTCATTTGAAATAGAACTGTTTGTAAGTGTGTTGAAAAAATTATCTTGAGTGGGGAGTGATGTCAACTTTAAGGATTCAAATGATGACATATACTCATATGGGTACACACCTTTGCGTTTTAAATAAAGAAGATCCTTTTCATTCTGAAAATTTCTGCGCAATTCAATGAATTCATCATCATTCAAATTATTTGTTAAGGATTCTAAACTATACGATAAAAATTTAAAAGAATCAATAAATCTCAATTCAATTTGGTTTTCATCGATTTTTAACATTTTTGAAAACGAAATGTATCGTTCCTTATTTTGAGGTATGACCTTTACCACCCCTTCTGAAAAGTTTAATGCGTGTACAATGAAATGAGCATCATAGTTACTAAGGTTATGCAGAATTACAGGGATAAATCGAGGCGTGACAAATTTTTTGCTGCAACTTTTATGGCAGACACCTGTGAAAACGCCAGTGTACTTATTATAATCTATTTTATAAGCTGAATCTAGTTTTTTATTACATATATAGCATATAGTTGCTCTATTTATTTTTTCATTAATATCCTCTGAGAGGGGAAGTGGATTGATCTCAATTAAATATTCGTTATAAATGCGGTTGACGTCCTCATTTAGGCGTTCCATAAAAACTTTTGAACAGTCACTACCCGTATACGTTTTGTATTTAGATAGACTATCATTGAATGTGCATTTGATATAGTACCCAAAACTATATACTTCATGCTTCTGAAAATTTGTTGTATATGAGGTAGATGGATCATTATCACATCCTTGTATAGGATTTAAAAATGCTTCAAAATCTGCATATACAACAAAGGGTAATTTTAACTTCCTCTCGTGTTTATGGAATGTTAGTTTAGCTTTGTTAATGCCTGGTAAATCTGTTCTAACATGATTACAATCGAACTCTTGGTGAGATTTTAATTTACACTCTGTTTGAAAATAAAGCAAGCAACCGTCGCAAATATAGTTCGCATGTTGATGTCCATTTAATTGGTGACTAACTAGTCGGGATAGGTTTTTTATATAACAATAATGACCGGTAGAACTATTATTTATGTAAAGTAAATTTACGTGTTTTTGTTTTCGGCATTTTGTGAAATAGAGTGGACCAATGACCTTTGTGGAATTACTTTTAGTATCACGTTCAAGTCCAAAAACATTAATACTAATATTATTTAAGCGCTCAAATTTATATATATCTTTCAACTTTACTGGAAATGGAATATCTGTAAAACTTAAAGAGTTTTGTTTAGATGCATATGAACTCACTCTGTCTACATGATTGTTAACTGGATACAATGCGGAAAGCACAGCCCATTGAAAACATTGATAGTCATTATTTTTTACATTAATTACAGCATGCTTATGTTTTATATCTAAGGGTAGATCTATATATGAAGATCCTCGTAACGGGTTAAATTTATTTATGTTTAAATCAATGTAATTAATTTTTTTTAGACTCCAACCACTATCTTTCTTTTCAAAATTACAAACTTTATTTGAAATTTCATCATGCAAATCTGAATAAATTTTATTGATTTCTTGCTCTAAACATAGAATATAATTAATGGTTTGAAAATCAAAAGAATTCTCTAAATTTTTTGTTGTTTGAATAAAATCCCCACTTAAAATGCAATTTACTTTAATTGCCTTATATTCCTTTAATAGCTTATCAAGCAACTCATAAATAATATTTTTAATTGAGTTTAGGAAATATTCAGGTGTTTCGAATTCTGAATTAGACGACGTATTCGTATTGGAAATCCTGTATGTTACTATTCTTCGACCGAAAGCGTTTTCTATTATTTGCACATTAGCTAAGTTTTGAATGGAGCTATTAAGAAGTACATTATTTATATGTTTCTTGCTTTTAAGGTGGCTGGTATAATATTTTTGATTAACATTTGTTTTACAATAAGGGCACTCGACACTATGATTGTTTGCGGAACTTACAAATGAGGTAGATCCTCCCTCCGTTGATGTTGATGTCGTCAATAGCCCCGTAGAAGTAGAAGGTTCTTGAGAACATGGTCGCTTACTCGAAGACTGTGTGACCACAGTAGCCTTTCTTTTTACTCCGGCTCCAGTTTGCCCCGAACTAAAAAATAAAAATACAATAGTTAAAAATATGTTCTGAAAAATACACCTTACAATTATCTTTATTGGAATATAATTTACCATTTGAAGCACACATATTACAATATGCTATCATAGGAAACACACCATCAATTTCATCACAAACAGGGGATGTCATGGAGACAGAATGACCACTACATGGGGTATAAAACGGTTTAATATCTGGGTCCTCTAACATCCATCTAGGGAGTCTATTAGATATATACCACAACCGGATGTTTCTATGAAACTTATTTAACACAAATGATTTTGTAAATACACTTATTTCATCACTGGAAAAAGCTTCCATGGTTATTATTTTTCTATCACAACTTGTCTCTGAATGGGCGTTACTAGAGCTAAGCCCGGATATTTATACACAAAAAAACCCCCTCTCTGTCAGCAATGTGTTTAAACAAGTTTGAACTTCAGCGTCGAGGATGGCGGTATTACATTAATAATTTATAGTCGCGCACCTAATATTCGATGAAATTTTTGAAATACAATAGATTAAAATAAAAACTGCTCGCGGAAAAAAAATAAAAAATACTTACGAATAAACTTGATCTCGTTCGGTTTCCATACATAGGTCAACTAACATCGCGTTCAATTCGACTTCTTCACAAATTGCAACCATTTCTTCATCGTAGACCGAGTTGTTCAGTGCACACAGTTGAGAGAACATCGTTGTAGGTAGTAAGAAGGAATATGACGCGACTGTGCTAGAACAGGGCTCTTTTATAATTTGTTTCAAATTTGTTCAACGACAAATGGTAGGGAAAGTACACATTATTTAAAAATATATTTCCGTAAAGTGTCACTCACGGGTTACTGGCTTTTGTTATGTATTCACAGCGGGCAAGGATCGCTTTGTGTCTGGAAGACCAACCGTTCAATTGTTATATTCTTATCTTAGGGTTCTGTACCTCAAATAGAAAAAGGAACCCTTATGGGGGTCGCTTTGGTGCCTCATGTGTCTATCCGTCTGTCAATGTCATATTTAATTAAAATGAATGACTGAGGTACCAAGATGAAATTAATACCGGTTCTTCTTAATGGGATTATAAATCTTCGAAACAAACACGAATGTACATGCTCTGAGAAACACCTGCATGCGATATCAGTTTTTGCATCTACCTAAAGTTAATGGACGATAAAAACAGATTGAGTGGACTAACTAAAAAAATGAACGACACGATCGATCGTGAATTTTGTTCATTCGAAGATTGACAAAAAACTTGGTCTCACAGCACCAGGATAGAAAAAAATAATATCCAAAAAAAGTTAATTAGGGATCCGAACTCATAAGGTGTATCTTATTCGTTTGTCAGGCGCTACCAGCTTAGCACCATATGTAAGCTAGTTAGTTCACTGCTGATTAAGTGTTGTTATTTCCTAAAATAATTTATATTGGTTGGTTGCACGGAACCCTTTGTGCACGAGTCTGACTCGCACTAGGCATTTTGCATCTAGCGAAATTGAGGAAATTTTTTGTTAGTGAGATAATAAATATATTTTAAACTGACACGAGAGAACATGTCACATATTTTTGTAAGAGAACACATTATCATAAAAGCTTGGGTTAATTTTTTGTTAGTCCTTCTTAATAAATCTTCGAAACAAACACGAATGTACATGCTCTGAGAAACACCTGCATGCGATATCAGTTTTTGCATCTACCTAAAGTTAATGGACGATAAAAACAGATTGAGTGGACTAACTAAAAAAATCAACGACACGATCGAGCGTGAATTTTGTTCATTCGAAGACAAAAAAAGTTGCGAAATTGAGGAAATTTTTTGTTAATGAGATAATAAATAATATATTTTAAACTGACATGAGGGAGCATGTCACATATTTTTGTAAGAGAACACATTATCATAAAAGCTTGGGTTAAGTTTCCACGAAATGCATTGCTATCAAATTCTAATTTACTTATTCATTATAAACAATATCAGTCATCCAATATGGTGATAACATGATAAACTCGTATTTAAACATTTTATGAAAATACAGTCATACATACATAAAATACCTCCTTTTTTTAAAGTCGGTTAAAGACAAAATTGTCGAAATGCATGGATCGACGGGTGAGGGGGTAAGGGGCGGGGGGCATTGTTAAAACCCCCGGCACCCGGAACAGGTACCTTGTACGCCGCACCTTGGGCATTATGAAGTTTTCGTTTCCCTGCAACATTGATCCAAGTCGGTGACTAGATGGGTGGTAGGAGATTCCAATTGGCCTTTTTAGTTTCCTGCTAACGACCTGATCGATATATGTTAGGTTAGGTTAGGTTAGGTTAGGTTTGAGCCAACGGTCTAAAAACGGCGAACATCCAGAGCCAATGGTCTAGAGTCAGCTAATTTATACAAGTTTAAGTGGGAATTTTCTTACAATGGAATTCTTATTGGAATTCGTCTTATTGGAATTTTTCTCGAAAATTTTTCGCCTCCGGCGGGGTTTTTTTTTTCTTCGTGGGTGGTCTTTTTTTTGTGGGCGGGGCAATTTTTTTTCGCGGACCCCCCGGGGTGGGCCAGAATCGACTTTCTACACTACTTTCAGCACTAGCCTGGAGTTGGAAACTGGCTGTTTCACCCTCATACATAATTAATGCTTACCCTGGCTTCGAACCCTGTGCACGCCACTGCCGAATCCGTATCCGTTACTTTTTTTACGGATCTTTTACCTTATTAATTTTCAATACATAGATGAAATTCTATCTCGTAGGTGATTAGGTAGCAATGAAACTATTAAATTCCATTCAGATTATTTTTTATTTCTTAAAATCAAATATTTGGCACCTTTATATTGCAAACATTTATCTTAGTGAGTTTTAACGTCACGCGCACAGTCACCGATTGAGTAATAAGTTAAAATCCGTATCCGCGGATCTTGACACCAAATATCCGTATTCAGATCCGTATTCGCGGATATACATTTTTAACGATCCAGCACATCACTAGCACCTGCTACTGCCCGCACCGTCGCTTGTCACTGCCATGAACTAATTAATTTAAACCTTCATCTATTTAAAGGTGACGACTTTATGGGGTAGCTTCGAGATACGCAACTTTCGCCTAGCGAGAACGATGCTGCAGCAATTCGCCGGCGTCTCGCTCGAGAAAAATCTGCAAGATTTCCCCAAGTACGCAGACGAATTCCAGAAACTGCCGATCTATTACCTCGCTTTTCATGGGCAGCAGCCCATCAAAGTTGTGATGGAGGTATGTTTAAAAAACTTAACTAATATTATAAAGAGGAAAGATTTGTTTGTTTGTAATGGATAAACTCAAAAACTTCACAACCAACTTTAAAAATTCTTTCACTTATAGAAAGCTACTTTATCAGCGAGTAACATAGGCTATATTTTATTTTCAAAAAAATTAGAGATCCCTACAAAAATTGCAATGTGAACTAAGTCGGAAAAATCGTCTCATCTGAAAGCTGATGATGATGAAAGCTGATGACGACCTCCGTGGCGCAGTGTGTAGCGCTGTTGCCTTAACGTGCGGAGGTCCCGGGTTCGATCCCCGGCAGGGTCAATTTGGGAATTTATAATTTCTGAATTTTCCCTGGTCTGGTCTGGTGGGAGGCTTCGGCCGTGGCTAGTTACCACCCTACCGGCAAAGACGTGCCGCCAAGCGATTTAGCGTTCCAGTACGATGTCGTGTAGAAACCGAAGGGGTATGGGTTTAATATAACTGCCATACCCCTAACAGGCTAGCCCGCTACCATCTTAGACTGCATCATCACTTACCATCAGGTGAGATCGCAGTCAAGGGCTAGCTTGTAGTGGATAAAAAAAAAAAACTTCCGTGGCGTGCGCTGCGTAAATAGTAAAAGCTACACAAAAACAATGTTTGGTGGAATTGTTCTTCGATAACCATTTTTATATTTTTATTTTCAAATTTGGTCTATAACAAAGCTTTACTTTCGAAGGTGGTTTTCCTGACATTGTATTAATCCTTATCAAAATCAAATGATTGACCATCTCAAGTATTTAATATGGACCAAATTCGCCCTTTACACCATTTAACTCAGATAAATAACTTAGAAGATATCATAGAAATAAATTAACGCGCAATAGAAAAAGGGGGGGGCCGGCAGTGCGGAGATATCGCAGTACTAAAGTAAAACCTTATGTGCTGCACAGTCAACAGTGCCGACTGGCAAGTATTATTCGGTATGGACTATTATGATGATTAGTGCTACCCGTGCGAAGCTGGGGCGGACCGCTAGTAATTAAATAAATGTCATCTTGCAGTGACAGTGGTGGCGGCTTAATTTTGAATTGAACGTGTCCAATCCAACTGTATTTTTGTTATAATAATTGCAAGTTAAATTTATTTGAGAGTTAAACCTTTCTTACAGAAAATTAGAGTTTCCACCACATTGTTGCTCGTTCGCTACAATCTTCCATACAATTACACCTAGAATCTGAAGAACAGATTATAGGTGCAGAAGGAACTCTTTTTCACAACTCTGCATGATCTGTCGGCGAACCCCTTTCCAGCAGAAAGTCTAGTCGTCAATTTAACGATCTTCATCGAGTTTAAATATTACACACTAGCTGATGCCCGCGACTTCGTCCGCGTGGTTCAAGTTTTTTTGATTCCCGAGGCATTTATAATATTAGTACATATATTTGTATTTTGTATACAGGCGGTAGAACACGCGCGGTATATGCACGACATATCTCACGTGGTGGTCGACAACGTGCAGTTTATGCTGGGGCTGGGCGAGGAGCGCGAGGGAGACCGCTATATGCGACAAGACGCCGTCATCGCCGCCTTTCGCACATTCGCCACCGCGCGACACTGCCACGTCACACTCGTCATGCACCCGCGAAAGGTAAGTGTACAGGAGTTCCGCAATACCACAGTAAACAGATTACAAACAGTACTGAAACTACCTAGAAACGTTCGAAACAGATCACTCACACAAACATGCGCATCGACGCGACCCCTAAGCGCTGGTCGCAGTGCCGTCAGTAGTGAGTGCCGCGTCATCGCATGTTCGATGCGCATGTTTGAGTGAGTGAGCTGTTTCGAACGTTTCTAAGTAGTTTCAGTACTGTTTGTAATCTGTTATAAAAATTGCCGACATAATAATTGCTAATCATTTTTTATAGTTTGTAAATTTAAAACGTCTTTGAGAGGTGATATCTAGTGAAAGGCCCGATGCAGAGCGTCAGTTTTTGTAGTGTTTACATAGGTACTGTGCATACTTTAAGGGTCAACACAACGTCTTCTCCCGGACAGATTCCCGCTAGATGGCGTTGTTAGGGCTTTTGACAGGTTTTTGATATTTTCGCAAAGTTGCAATGCACTGATTTTAAAAATATTAAAATTGCGGCAGTACATCAATGCCTATTATTTTATCACATAATTAGTTTACTTTAAAACAGAGCCATTTAGTCAAATAGTCAAATTATAAACCTCTGTTATATCGATTACTGTATATACGCAATACCCACGCACACACTGACAATGGTTGTTATCCAAGTTCTGTGGTTCTAACATAAACTACGAATTGTTTACTATAAAATTTAACTAGATGGCATTGAAACAAAAACTGCTGCGTTTTGCTTAGTATTGTTTTTTTATTTATTTCATTCGGATACAAGATAAACTTTCAGCTTTGACTGCAATCTCACATGGTTGATGGTGCCACCATGTGAGATGGCGGTAAGTGATGATGCAGTCTAAGATAGGAGCGGACTAACCTAGAAGGGGTATGGTAGTTTTTATTAAACCCATACTTTATACCCCTTTGATTTCTACATGGCATCGTACCGGAACGCTAATCGCTTGGCGGCACGGCTTTGCCGGTAGGGTGTCTTTGCTGCGGACGGGTGACAACTTACAATAATGTGGCTAGGGTTGCCAACTTTTTTGGAAACAAGCTACTTCAAATTTCAATATACCTACCTACAGAAAACGAACAATTGGCCAATTCTTGAAAACTATTGAAACGATTTTTATGAAACTTGCACTGTTCCCTAAGTTGAAGTAAATGTAAGCCAGTAAAAAAAGATTAGTCGCATATTTTCGAATAAATGCATGGACAAACATACATGACATACAGACTTACATATACATATTATGTTTGGAAGCCCTAATAGATTGTCATTTATGTGAATACTACCTGATGCCTGCGACTTCGTCCGCGTGGTTTGAGTTTTAGTTATTCCCGCGGGAACTCCTTAATTTTCCGGGATAAAAAGTAGCCCATGTCACTCTCCAGGTCCTCAACTAACTATACCTATGCCAAAAATAACATCGATCCGTTGCTCCGTTGCGGCGTGATTGAAGGACAAACCAACAAAAAAAAACACTTTCGCATTAATTATAATATTAGTATGATATGAAGTATGATTTTGCAGTTCCAATAATATAACACACGAAATATATTATGCGTGTCGAATTGTCTTTTGGAAGTCGGTTAAAAATAGTTTTTATTTGTTCAAAAGTTGTGAAAATATACTAGTTCTGGAAAATTATATAATTAAGTAGGTTTTTTACGAATCCCGTGGCAGCCAAATCGGTAGTGACGTGATTAAGTAACAAACATCTGTAAGATTCCTGGTCAGGTCCCCCGTTGAAGTGATACACATACTTCGCTTTAATTCTTTTTTTTCTTCTGTTTGCTTGTTTGCGTGATTTTCCCCCGTTTAAGTACTCATTAATGCAATAACTGTCATTTCGGACAGAGTGCCGGCTTATAATTAAATTTTCGAGAGATGTAATAATAAATTAATAATTGGGTAGTACCGAGTACGGGTGGCAAGTGGCAACCCTACTGATGAGGCGTACTGTTGCAAGCCACGCGCAAGAGCGAAATAAGAAATTATTATCACCGCGATAATATAGACCAAGAGGAAACGAAATGTTTTTTTATCTGATTTTATTTATTAGACACACAACAGATTATGACAAATACAAGTAAAACTGATAATGTACCTACTTATTGATGTGAATGTTATGCCTATACCGAAGTTGAACGATTTATATTAAAATATAAATAGGTAGGTACTTATAATAAAACTGTAACGGGTCCAATTCAGTATATTAAAAAAAAATTTTTTTTTTGAAGAGTACTCCATATTCTTTTGAATTTTTTTTCATTTATTTAATTATACTCCATAACTCAGCCAAATCTGAACCGCTGATCTGAAATCGCTTCGCTCGGTCAATTAGAGATAGGTACGGTACATATTGCATAGGTACTTATCTCATCACTCATGCAGATGAGAAATGAACGGAAATTAGTGCCGCTGCCTCCCGGACTATAGAGGCCGCATCGGCTAGCGATGCGCGATTTTGAATTCAATTCGAATTATCAAAATCAGTAACTAACTTGAATAATGCTCCACTACCTAATTCGAGTCGATTAGTAGATAGTTAGTAGTTAGTACTAACGAATAAAACTTTAATTTGAAATTGAGCCATAATTGCAAATTTATGTTATAGGTACTAGCTGATGCCCGCGACTTCGTCCGCGTGGAATAAGTTTTTGGATTCCCGCGAAAACTCCTCAATTTTCCGGGATAAAAAGTAGCCTATGTCACTCTCCAGGTCCTCAACTGTACCCATGCCAAAAATCACGTCGATCCGTTGCTCCGTTGCAGCAGCGTGATTGAAGGACAAACCAACAAACAAACTGACTTTCGCATTTATAATATTAGTATGATGATATTATGAAGTCAAGGACCTTTAGACCAAGGTCCTTGTATGAAGTATGATATGATTTCAATTATACCTCCTAGGTATCAATAAAAAGTTTCAATTTAAACCTAGGTAGGTATAAAGCCGCGGAAAAACGGTAGGTAGGTAAATACCTAAAAACATGAAGGCTATAACACAGTAGACATTTCATCTATAGGTAAGTAGGTAGGTATACCTACCTATCATACTTTTAATATTATACCTATGGGGGAAAGTAAGTTTGTTTGTTACTCTTTCACGCAAAAACTACTGAACCGATTTGGCTGAAATTTGGAATGGAGATAGCTTATAGCCTGACTTAGAACATACCTAGACTACATTTTATCCACACGGGCGAAGCCGCTTGCAAAAGCTTGTATGTATAAAAATTATAATCATACTTCATAGGTACTAATATTATAAATGCCAAAGTGTGTTTGTTTGTTGGTTTGTCCTTCAATCAAGCCGCAACAGAGCTACGGATCGAGGTTATTTTTTGCATGGGAATAATAGAGGACCTGGAGTTACATAGGTACCTAGGTAGGCTACTTTTTATCCCAGGAAATCAAAGAGTTCCCGAGGGATTTCAAAAACTTAATCCACGTAGACGAAGTCGCGGGCATCAGCTAGGTAGTTACAAAGTTATCTTTTAAACTCTGAACCGATTTTGATGAAACTTACAATGATATTTTACTCTTTTCCTAGATTTATTCGACGCATTGGACTATCGGTTGCCTTGTTTATTTAGTTCATTTTGATCTCAACAAATCCAAGTAGGTAGGTATATATCGCAACACACAATCCACAATTGGGGGAAGCCCCGTCGCTAACGTCCGCAGGAACTACCTTCTACCTCACTGCACGTGTCCCCTGGGTCACAGTATTGGTATATAGATACCAATACTGTGCCTGGGTGGTGCTAAACGAGCGACGAACTTGTAGGCGAAATAAGCGTTCTTTTTATGCCTGGATACGATTAAATAGTTTCGATCCCGATATACCACGACCTTCGCCGATCTGTTTTATAGATGAAACCTACTTTTTATTTAATAATAGATAAACACGCCTAAAATAGGTTAATTTGATAACAAACGCGATGGTATAGCATTGGCTACAATAAACTTGTCAAAAAAAAAATTAAAATTAATTTATTTAAAAATAGCCTGGACCGTATTTTGATAGGCAAACTAATGTAGGCGTATTTATCTATTATTAAATAATAAAAGTTGTTTCCAAAAAACCGACTTCCAAAGCCACTGTAGAAATCAAAATTATTTTATACTTTACAATGGCTTTGGAAGTCGGCTTTTTGGAAAGAATTTTTATTTTTAACTTTTTAGTGTACTCTAAATCCCCACGGCTTAGGAGTGCAGTACCCTGCAGCGTTAGAGTTGAGGAGTTAAGACTTGGTTTTAAGTATGAAGTCGTTGCTTGACACCTACAATCTGAATTCACCATTAAAAATCCTAAATCACTATGTTTAAGGAGTTCTGTTCCCTGCAGCATCAGGGTTGAGGAGTTGGCACTTGGGTTTAAGTATGAAGGCGTTGCTTGACACCTACAATAAGAATTCATCATAAAAAAATCCTAAATTGCTATTTTAAGGAGTTCTGTACCCTACAGCATCAGGGTTGAGGAGTTGGGACTCAGAGTTGTATTTTATACACGTGACTTGATACCTACTAAATTCATTTACCATCAAAATTTCCTAAATGCCTAGTTTTGAGGATTTCATGTAGTACGGTACACCTACAGCATCAGGATTGAGGATTTGGAGTCAGAATTTTTTATGGGACCACATCGGGAGCTTCCACTAACCAGTGAAAAAAAATTTTTCAAATCGGTTTAGAAACAACGGAGATATGCACCGACATACATTTAAAAAAAACATACGCGCCGAATTGAACCTCCTCCTTTTTTGGAAGTCGGTTAAAAATAAAAAGTAGGTTTCATCTATTATACAGATCGGTGAAGGTCGTGGTATAGCGGGATCTACTACGAAAATAATTTATCCACAATCCGCGTACTTAGATATGAACCTTCATGCAACTTCCCCTATCCTATAAAAGTTTATAGCATGTAACAGCGAACTAGTTTTACAGTATAATGATAGATGGCGATCAAATATATTTTTTTGACGCATTATTTAGGCGACACGGGCGACATCTATCAAGACGAATGTAAACTTCACAACTCACACATGCGTAAATCTGACACTTTTTGAATGCCGTTTTTATATTATAAATAATGTAAATATTTGTCTGACATGAAAATTGCGACCATAAAAAGCCCTAAAGAAATGATAAAACAAATTAAAAAAACACAAAAATGTATATATTTCAAGAATAATCGAAAAGAAAAATGTATGAAAGTCGACCTATGCACGTGCGCCTTAATACTGTACAAGAATCAGCTTTTCAAATTATGGTTCATTTTTGGTAACCATATCACGTTTTTGATCGGCCATATCTAGCGAAGGGCCCATCCGTATGCGGGCAGACTTTCACTTTTGACATCAGTGGAGGGCTCTACATCCACCTAATACTGAATCAGCCCTTCAGGCGATTGTTACAAAAAGTGCAGCTATCTCTAGTAGGAGCACTGAACAGTGCTTGTCTATAGCGGAACATACCCATGGTACTTTTCCTAAGGTTGCCTGGAAGAGAATAGGGATCGCTACCTAAGCAATAAGGCCGGCTTAATACTGCCTGTTTTTTTATTTCCGATTTTTTGTTGTTGTTATTTTTACTTGTTGTGGTGGACAAATAAAGTGTATAATAATAATATGGTAATAATATGGTTCGACCGTAACAATAGGATGATCTTTGGAAGTTGTATATGTATATAGCGTAATTCAGAGAAAACTTCGTAATCGTGATTTAGGCTCTTCGTGTTCTTAGTGCACTACTAGTAGTGCCATCTATTGGGTAAAATGCGGACTGCGAAGACCGCCACAGTAGCACAGAGTAATACAGAGGGGAAGCTTCATACAAATGGCTCGCGGCGACTTCACCCATACACAGCACAACGATGTGTGCGTGAGCTCTCACCAACACATTCACCGTCGCGCCGTCTGAGTCAGCGACGCCTCGGTCTGGGTCCGAACGTAACGCCTGACGGTCGTGCGTTTAATGAAAATAAATAGAGGAACAATTTCGTGATTGAACATGTTTACTGGTTTTGTATTAAAAATAAAACTATTTAGATTTATTTATGAAAATAGTGTTCTGTTTCAACAAAAATGCCGAATAACTCATCTTGCAAGATTTGACCTAAACATACATACATCAATACATTCCATGTTAAAAAAGGTTGTTATAATAATAATAGTCGACGTAAAACTGTTTTTGCTATAATAAATGACGGTGCATCTATTAAAATTATTGTGAAGTTATGTTAAAAATACTGATGTTCATTAAAAAAGTATAATTTCGTCTCTTTATAATATTTTTTAAGTATTTGTTGTTCAATTTCAGGATATAACTGAAATAATACATTATATAACTATATAATATTTTTATTTTGCCTTAAATTGTTGACATGTATCAGGTGACAACCCTAGCAGAATAGGTATACATTTTCGACGTTCTTAGGAAGCTTCCCCTCTGGTCGGATATATTATACTCGTGTGACAGTAGTCTTCAAAATTCAAATGTTATTTATTCAAATAACAGGGCTAAGGTACTGCGATAGAATCAAATTAGGTAACTACCTACTATTTAATAGTTGGCGTCAATCAAATATTCGCGTCTGATGTTGACCGCAAGACGCGTAGCAAATGCATATTTTCGCGCGTAGTCAGATACGGTGATTTCGACAATTTGTGTGAAAGTTGCGCAAACAAGCACTGGGGCATCTCAGCTCAGAGACAACTATTTGTTTGACGCTAACTATACCTTCATAAACGAACTTCACGAAGATTAGATAGGATAGATGAAGATAACCTTTTTTATTATCCTTCTATAGCAGTTTATATTTCTATCCACTTCCCCAGAATCCCGGATCCGTATAAAGGTTTATTTGTTAGCATAATTATCAAATAGATGTGTAATAAAGAAAGATAACAATTATTGTTTCCAGGAACGTGACACAGAAGATCTCTCAACCAGCTCCATTTTTGGAAGCGCCAAAGCATCACAAGAAGCTGATAATGTGCTTATTATTCAAGTAAGTATGCTATTTATAACGCTATTATATTTAAGTGGGATTTATGTTTCAAAAAAATATGTCTGTATTAAAACTATCTGTGAAAACTTGTAATTTTCTGAACAAAATAAAAATATATAAAATAAAATATTCTTTGTCATCGTTTGTCAAACGATAAAATGTTTCTTGTGGGGTCTTCCACACGCTGCGGTCTGGCGCCACCTGGATGTAGAGCGTCTCCCTTGATATCGTCTCTCCCACTAGACAGGGGGTTAAAATCTATGCTAATGTTATAAATGCGAAGGTGTGTCAGTCTGTCTGTCTCTCTGCAACGCATTCACGGCCCATCTGTTCAACCGATTTTTACGAAATTTTGTACTGGTATAGGTTGCACCCCGAGAAAGGACATCGCTACTTTTTATCCCGGACAATCATAAAGTTCCCATGGCATTTTTTACGGAATCAAAAAGCTATCGCGGGATAAAGTCGCGGGAATCAATCATCAATAATGGCGTAATAAATGTTTTGTATTTTCGTCATGGAGATTCTTTTTTAGCATAAAATAAGAGTTCATTTGAAAATCTTTTCTCAGGATAAAAGGTTAACGGCTGTGCGCGGGAAAAAGTATTTGCAAGTGGCCAAGAATCGATACAGCGGTGACCTTGGTATAGTTCCCTTGGACTTCGATAAGGACTCTCTAAGTTACCAGTCGAAAAAGAAAACCAAGAACAAACAAGATGAACCAGACAAACTTTTAGACCAGTGTTTCGAGGAGTATTCTTTAGAAGATCCACATTATAGTGGCGCCAAGTCCTCAAAACACAAAAACCGAAACAAACCCAATGATGCCGACACATTTCTTAGCGATATATTAAATTTAAATAGAACCAGATAACATTCAGAATGTTATAGATTTATGTACATATACGTATGTACTTATATATTGATGAATTTTAGTAAATTTGTGATTACTTGAGATTTTTAATTTAAGAAAACTTTTTTATTCAAAAATTATTTAATAGCGCTTGTAGTTTTGCAATTCCTACTTACAGGCTGTGTCGCCAAATCGAATTGGCAAAGGATTTGTGTACTATTTATATTTTGTGGTAGTAGAGTAGGTATTGATATTTCGATGGTATCATAACCTCCATGTCCCTGTCCTATAGACCAAAATGTTATATGGCGCTTCCGCTTATTTCAAAATAATACAATTTTTTTTTAATTAACTTTTCCCCCATTCGCTTTTAATTAAAATTAATTTATTTGAAATTATAATTCAAAATAAGATTATATAAAAATAAATGGATAAGACACAACAACAGCCTAGTTTTGAGCATTCTCTTTTATGTAATAATCACAGAGTACATTGAATATAGGGGTACCTAGAGTTAACACTTCGAATTATTGCATTAGCGCCATCCAGCGATAAACGACGTCCCTAAACCGTTTGACCGTTTTGACGACCTCCGTGGCGCAGTGTGTAGCGCTGTTGCCTTAAGTGCGGAGGTCCCGGGTTCGATCCCCGGCAGGGTCAATTTGGGAATTTATAATTTCTGAATTTTACGTGGTCTGGCCTGGAGGCTTCGGCCGTGGCTAGTTACCACCCTACTGGCAAAGACGTGCCGCTAAGCGATTTAGCGTTCCGGTACGATGCCATGTAGAAACCGAAGGGGTATGGGTTTAATATAACTGCCATGCCCCTAACAGGTTAGCCCGCTACCATCTTAGACTGCATCATCACTTACCATCAGGTGAGATCGCAGTCAAGGGCTAGCTTGTAGTGGACAAAAAAAAAAGCCAAGCAAATCGAGCTTTTCGTGGTATTTTTTATATTATAGTACCTGGGGACCGAGCTTTGCTAAAAATACCGTGTTTTTGGAAATTATATATTTAAAAAAAAAAAATGGACTGGTGACGTCTGGACTCGAACCGGGGTCTTTGGTTTTGCGGTAATTAAGGTAATTGTTACCACTGTTACCATAGTTAATACTTATAACTCTATACTATACTAGTTATTAAATCCTAACGGATCGGAACCGCTTGAGTTATATATCAACATCACAGAGTACATTGAATATAGGGGTATAGAGTTAACACTCAGAATTATTGCATTAGCGCCATCTAGCGATAAACGACGTCCCTAAAGCCAAACAAATCGCGCTCATTGTATTTTTTTATTTTAGTACCTGGATTACCGAGCTTTGCCTAAGCCGTGTTTTTTGGAAAACTATATCTTTTAGAAAGAAAAAAAACGGACTGGAACTGGGCCGCCTTGTTACAAGCTGAGCTATCATAACCTTTTAGATGACGACGAAATTTACCTTCGTATTCTGATGATATTGTAGCAGATTTTTCTAATTGCGCGTAATTCCAATGAAACAGGTAAAGTCGCTGGAGTCCAGGAATCAATAGCGCCATCTACTGCAATGTTGACGAACTTTTTTCTTGAAGAAAAAAATATTTGTATGGAGTGTTATGACACTGATCAAAATATAGGTAATTTTATAACAGACGCGATGGCATAGCATTGGCTACAATTTATTTGACAAAAAAAAAATTGATTAATTTAAAAATAGCCTGGACAGGTTTTTTTTAATCCACTACAAGCTAGCCCTTGACTGCGATCTCACCTGATGGTAAGTGATGATGCAGTCTAAGATGGTAGCGGGCTAACCTGTTAGGGGCATGGCAATTATATTAAACCCATACCCCTTCGGTTTATTAATTGACCCTGCCGGGGTTCGAACCCGGGACCTCCGCACGTTAAGGCAACAGCGCTACACACTGCGCCACGGAGGTCGTCAAAACCTATTTTAGGTGTATTTATCTATTATTAAATAAAAATAAAAAGTAGGTTTCATCCAT
This sequence comes from Erebia aethiops, assembly GCA_923060345.2. Classification (NCBI taxonomy): domain Eukaryota; kingdom Metazoa; phylum Arthropoda; class Insecta; order Lepidoptera; family Nymphalidae; genus Erebia; species Erebia aethiops. Next base: position 23,517,178 of record OV281084.1, on the reverse strand, counting down.
TAAACAGCTCGGTGAAGGTCGTGATTATATACGGATCTTAGACTATCAGGTATAGACTAGTCGCCGGAGTCCAGGAATTAACAGCGCCATCTACTGCGATGTTGACGAACTTATTTTGAAAAAAATATTTGTATGAAGTGTTAGGGCACTGGTAATAAGTAATAATATTAGTAAGGATATAGGTAATGAAAATGTGTTCTGTTTTTTGATAAGCTGTTGTTTTTGTTATTAATTTGTTGGTTTAAATTGTTAATGCTTAATTTAATATTAACCTAACTTAAATTTTTTTTTGCACGCCAAGCTTGGCAGAATATGTTGATAATAATTTTGTTTTTAACACCTATATGTAATTATGTGTTGCATGTACCATATTCTTGCAAAATAAAGATGATTATGATTATGATTATGATTATCGATTATCGTGTTATTTTCATGTGCACTACTCGCTACTCTTTATACTTTTTTTCAAAAATAACAAATAGGTAATTATTTAAAAATAATTTATTTTTCTAATACAGGAGATCATACAGAAGTTGTACACAATCATAAATGAATCATAATTCATACTAGTTACATTTAGTATATTACTCTGCTACATTCATAATTTCAATACCATATTGAAACTAGCATTTTATATAGCTATGATTACTTTTGAAATATTGTAATAATATTCCTTCTCAATATTAAATATCTACCTCATGTCAAATATATTATGTAGGTATATTAGAAACACCATTTCAAAAACGTTTTCTAATATACATAGACTAATTAAAGTAATTATATAATTTAAATTGTTGATAATATATTACACAAAAACATTTGGACACTAGATAAAAATAATGATATATTACTTATTTATAAATTACCCATTCAACTTTTTATCTAAAAATAAGAAAAAATTATTTTAATTATTACAGCACAGAAAGATAACAGCCATCAAATCAAATATATCATTAGCGCCTACCTTAATTGCTAGATGAATAAATAATAACACATTATAATTTGTTACAAATAACGAAAATAAAATGAAGTAAATAGGTAATAATAAAAATATAAAACAAAATATTCTCTCTAGTAAGTTGAAGTTGTATGTTGTTACAGAATCAATCAATCAATCAAATAAATATTATAAATGAGAAAGTTTGGATGGATGTAATCGATGTATGGATGGATGTTTGTTACTCAATTATGCCCAAATGGATCTGGATGAAATCTGACACAGAGATAGATTATAGTCTGAAATAACACATAGGCTACTTTTTATCCCGGAAAACTGTGGAGTTCCCGCGGGAACCAAAAAACCCCAATCCTTTATTTTTCTTATTCTATTTTATATATTATTATGCATAAATTCTATTTTAATAGTAATTATGCATTATAATATATTGAATGACCAATGACCATATAGGTACTAAAATTCTACATCAATGACCACATATTATAATGCAGCTACTGGATTGCAATTTATTTTTTTAAAGTATTCTTGACTGTCTGTGATAAAATTTTATTAGTTTGACCTAATTTTAATGTCAAATTAGGACTATTTACCAGTCAGGTAAATACAATAATAGCATGGAAATTAAGAAGTAAAAAATGAACTTCTACAAGTGCTTGTTAGCTCAAAAAATTTTTTTGCCAAATTAGAAATGATAAATGTAATAAAAGAAATGGTTGATCTATGAGTGGGTTGAACAATTGAGGCTGCATTGTGTTATTATTGTGAGGTCATTGATGTAGAATTTTTTTAGTACATATACTGATTATATTGACATTTAGTACTTATATAATATTTGCATCTTGCTCTATATATGTTTATCTCAAATGTGTATGATGAAATTTAATACTAAATGCAAAAGCAATCAATAATCTCTGCACATTACTCTTATCTATCATTTACTCATTATGGGTATATGGCCTGTCTTTTTAGTTGATATTGTAATATTACAATACAATGATATTTAAACCATATTTTAGCGATTAACTTCGAAGTTCACTTGATAAAATGATAATGGAGGGCATCAACCAATGACGTGTCACTGGTCCGTTCTTGTCTCCTTTTGCACTTAGGGCAGGGCAAACTTTCATTTTGACATTTAGCATGAAAAACACTCGAACACTCATCACATCTATATGTTGAACTTGTCTCAAACGGATACAATATCTTCGGGTCCTTGCAAACTTCACATATGAAGCCCTTTTGGCTGCAGAGCCAACAATCTAGTACATGTGATCTCGCAAAATGAACTACTTTTTCTAACTGTAAAGCCAAGGAATTGTTTGGTATCTGTGCTAAATCTGATATTGTGTATAAATGTACATGATCATACAGGTACTCCCTAGGCCACACACGTTTCTGTAGCTCCTCAATAACTGGTTCACGGCAAGTAAAAATATAGGTCCTCAGAAAATTAAGTTGTATTCTTAACTCTTGTAACTGAGCCATATCTGAGACTCCACAATATATTTTTGGATTAAGCTTTTTCATATCTATCCAAGGATGGTGTTGGAATTCTAATAAGAATAATGCAGATTTTTTTGATACTGGATATCTTCTGAAGTCCCAATTGTGTATGACTCTGGCTGGTATGATAAAAACATTTGGATCCATACAATTTGAACAGTAATATTCGCCAGTATACCCGCAGACTTTGGCTTTGGAAACTGTGCTGCCTAACAAATCTTGACACCCTTTGCACTGGTAGTTCTGATAATCAAGACCTTTCTCTCGAGACAACATTCCTAGCTGTTTTATCATCATTTGTAACTCTTGAGGTGTGAAGGAGCCGTTAACTGAGTCTGAAATTACTTCAAAGTCTAATCCTTGTAAACTGGGGTCATCTGGTGCAGCAGCCTGCACTTTTACGTCACTAGGTGCACTATCATCAACTGTTAGCTTTAATTCCTTATGAATGTCTTTCATAATGTCTCTCAAATTCTGGGTATGGTCTACAAGAGATGATAAGCTTTTCAATTCTGGTGTTTTGATCATACTACTGCCATGAGATGAATTTGAGTTTATTGATGCATTTAAATCATCATGACTATCATTTGACCACTCTTTGCCACGTATTGAATTCCCAGTTACAATGACATCAGTGGGTACAACAAAATCTCCGGAATCTACTGATGAAGAATAAGCCTGAAGAAGGTCTGGTGAATGAACTGTTTGTTCTGCTGGCTCTTGACTTGATGTTGCTTCAACTACTTCCAATGAATCTGCATCGGATTCTGATTTTACATTATCTTTATTACTTACTGTTTCAGGTTTTTCTTCATGTTTCTCTTCATTGATGGCTTCACCTCTTTCATTAGTCAAATCATTAGAATCTTTTGAGAGGATAAATTTCAGAGCCTCATCTTCATTCAAAACAATTCCACTAATGCTGGAAGCGTGTGTGGGGGTTGCTGCCAATTTTGGTTTTACCTCATCTGTCAATGTGCTAGCCACATCCAGGCCAGCTGTAATTGGTGCTACTCTCATGGTTGGCACCCAAATGCCTGCTTGCATCAGTACCTGTTCAGGCCATTGATTCAATAAGCTGGAATTTATTGGTAAATTGAACTGGACACATGTTTCCAATCCTTGAACTAGTTTTTGTGCTACCTCCAATATTTCAGAATCGCAAACAAATGCACTCCTGTTGTAGAAAGGCCTTACTGCGGATATGTTCTTCAACAATGTTGACATGTAAGAAGACAGTAGACATTCATTGAGGGCAATCCTGAGCCAGGCTCTACACTGCCCTATCTCAGTGTTGATTTGTGGGAGAGATGAGATCTGATCGATGTTCTGCCTGTGTGATAGCACTAGTATCAAGGGCCAGAAACTGGACTGCGGGCGGTAGTCGGGATCGCCGGATATTACGTTCTTTGCTTTTCTCAAAAACGTATCTTTCAAACCGTGAAGAAATACAGCTTCTAACGCCATACACAAAGTGTTTGTGGAGTCCGTTGAGCCAAGTACGCTGTGAAAATTCTCTTCGAATTGGCTATTGTATTGAATATCTTTTACGCATTCTGATAAATTATTTATAAGCGATTCTTTTATAATTGTGTCGCGGCTGCGAATACCAAAGCCTGATGTAACGTTCTTGAAAAACGACATGTTTGTTTTTCTTGGGTGCAACTGCAATACACAACCTAGAAAGGCATTAATTGCACTGAGTGAGCAGATCTTGTAGATACAGTAAAATCGTGAATTTTATTGATGAAAATAAAGGTAAATGTGAACCACGAATACGAATCCTTCACGTGCCATAAACACCACTTAAACACTAAATTTACTTTTCAGTATTTATTCTGATTTAATTTTCTCTGCTGAGTTTCTCTGCACAAAATGTGACCATAGAAAATGTACAAGTCTATTTGATGGGGCAGAGTAAAACATGTAAACAAAACATACCAGTAACGACTTTTCAACTTTGCTAACAATATTTTCACTGTTGCTTATCACAAATCACTCACAAACGTAATATACTCAAAAGTAATTCAATTCAAGCAATAAAAAGCTAATAATTTATCAATTGAATTAAGTAGCAAGAATCTTAAAATAAAAACAAAGACTTTAGACCAAAGAGTATATAATCACTACGTTACTACCAGAGACAAGTATGCTTTAGACTAATGACCACCTAATGACCTAATGGTTCTGGGTTCATGGTTGTTTTGGTTTGCACCGACCAGAAAATAAAGTTGTTTGACTTTGACATCAGAGACAAGTAAGTTATGGTTTGACATATAGAAATAGAATGATTCGATCTTAGTCATTGGATTCGATAGAGATGTGACATTAAAAGTGAACCATAGACTGAATGATAGGAGCTGGTTCAGACGATTGTAAAAATCGAAAACCTATTACCACATTCTAAGATTATGAAATAGCCTTGTGAATGTGATGTTGAAGACGATATTATACCTTTCACTAACATCTTATCACTAACTTGATAATAGTCGTTAAAGCCCACCAACCCGCATTGGAGCAGCCGGCAGCGTGCGGTGGTGGGTCTAAGTTATAATTCCCTCTCTACTATGATAGTGGAGGCCTGTGCCTGTGGGACGGGTTGTAGTGATCAGTGATCAAGTAGGTATGTACCTACATTATAAACACAGATTAGTATAGAATACTACGTAAAATTGAAGAGTTCCCGCGGGAATAAAAAACAATCCACGCGGATGAAGTCGCGGGCATCATCTAGTAACATATAAAATCATTGAACAAACATGATTCTTATCAAAAAATCTTGGTATTATTAGCATTGATTATAAAAAATTGTGTGTGTTAACCATCGGTGTTAACACATCTTAAGTCTAGTTCGCACTATGCTAGTATTTTAGTCTAGTAGCGAGTAATTTAGTGGCTAAACGTGTCTGAACACCAAAAATTTAGTCGAGTAGTTTAGTAAGGAATTTAGTCGAGCCGATCCATTTTATTCTATTTTTATCGGGCGAGTAGCACCTCCCACCACGCGTACGTGCTCACTGGCCGACCAACTAAACAAGTCTGAACCTGTCGAATTAGTCGAGTTCATTAGTTACCGCGAACTATCGAAGTATTCTTTAGGATCTTCCAATACTAATTCCTTCAGAAGACAATTAGTAGCTCCTAGTTTATCCCTTCTATCGATCCATTTTCGTTTACATAGCTTCTTTTATTAATCAACCTCATCTACCTCCTCTAAAATCGTCGTTATGATTAACTTAATCAGTTTATGTATAGGCTGTTCATCTTACAAAACACCACTCACTTGTAAACTGTACTCGAACGAAGTGCGAACGATTTTGGTGCAGAAGCGAGTATTTTAGCTACTAAATAACTCGCTACTAGACTAAAATACTTAATGCGAACTAGGCTTTAAACACCCATTAGGTGTAGAGCAAGAAACAAAACTCAAATTAGCCTAAGTTTTGCTAATAATTGTAGAAGTGGAAATAATCTATTGTACTTTTTTTTGAGTTCTCTTTTTTTCGATAAATTGTTTTTAGCTTTTTCTATTATGGCTTATGATAATAAATATCATAAAAAATATACATATAATATATACATGAAATACACAAATTAATAACATACATACAAAATAAAGTACTAGTATACATACATAACAGTATATTATACTTAAATATACAATAATAAATATATAAACATAAAATAATATTGAAAATATAAAAGCTAATCATATATAGAAGAAAGATAATGCTGCTTCAGTCTCTATTTAAAAGCACCCACGGAAGGACTCTCACGGATATTCCCTGGTAAGGAATTCCAGAGACGCGCTGCTACCACCGCATACGATTTAGCGTAAAATATGGTGTTCCATGAGGGCAATTCGAGTGACTTTATCGTTACACAGGTGCGCAAAGGTCTTGTTCGGGGAGGAGCATCCTGGAAATGCTCATGCGAATAAGGTGGAGAAAAAAACTTTAATATTTTAAAAAGTACATATTTGATAAATTATTATTTTAATTATATGCTTCTTTAGTGCTTAAATTGAATTACTTTTGAGTATATTATGAACTTTCAATGTTTTACTTCAGAAAATAAGACGTATGTATTTAAACAGTGAAAATATTGTTAGCGAAGTTGAAATGTCGTGACTGCAGGTATGTTTTATTTACATGATTTACTTCGCTACGTAGAAGCGACTGTATGTGGTAATCGATTTCAGAATGTATTCATTCAATCGTTCAGACACAACTAGTCTGTCAATGTTTCCATCACTTGTCAAATGGCAATTATAATCACGTGATCTGACCAACGATCTGACGCCATATTTGTTTACATGTTTTACTCTGCTCCATCATGGCTCCATCAAATCTCAGATTAATAACAACAACAACATAATAACATTGACAGTTTGGAATATGGCGAAATCTTTAGGTTATTAATCTGAGCATCAAATAGACTTGTACCTACTTGTACAAAAACAAAACCTTATTACAAAACACAATACAGCATAGAGTAGGATCAGTATGATGGGGTTCACTAATGTTTCACAAAAAACATTAACAAATGATCATTTCACAAAAAACGTTTCAAAAACTAATCATTTCATAATCATCCGAGTCGGAGTGCCCCCAGTCCCTAGCTCGCTTCGCTCGCTCTTGCATGGGTAGGAGTGGTGCCCAAAAAGGAAGTGGAGAAGTTAGGAAAACCACTCGACTTTCGTTTCGCTACGGAGGTCGCCGGTTCGCTTGGTTCGCCGGCTCCTCCCTTCGCTACACTCGGCCTCGTATACGCTCGCTTCATTCCTTCCATTCATTCAGGACCTCCTTCGCGAGCTTCTGGCGACGCGCTTTATTAAAACACTCTAGGGGTAGGACAGAAAAGACTGCGTGGAGTCTGAGTGCTCAGATTTCGACCCAAGAATGACAACTTATTAAAACGGGCTACGCCAGAAGACTCTTACAGTAGGTATTTATCAAACAATTCATTTTATCAAAAAAGAAATATGCTTTACGTTGTTTTAAATAACACGATTTATAATCAATTGTTTGTCAAATTATATTTTATGAAATGATAATTTGTCTGTTATTTGTTTTGTCAATTAAATTATTTAATGGACCAATTTTTATAACGATTAATATATGATTCATAATCTTCTTCTTCTTCTTATTTTGTTTTATGGCCTTTATTAAGATTCATAATTTTGCGAAACGTTGTTTCTGAAATTAAAATTTGTAATTTGAAAGAAAATGATCGGTCACTGATATGTATAGATGCAAGTACAAGCTGAAAGCTGCAGTATCTATCATTGTTACAATCTCAATATACGAGGTGGAAAAAAAACCAAACTGGCCACAGAGGAAAAGTTCTTTAAATCTAAATAATATGAAATTTCACTAAAAGGATAGGTATTCATTATTTTAGAATTCCATTTTTTTTAAATAAGCTCTTATTCTGCATTCAATACATAAGCTGAGGCCTGGGAATAGAACCAACTAAAAATGCACAAATAAATAATAATGGTCACTATTAAAATTAAACCAATGGATATAATATATATTATTATACTCTTTGGATATAAGTCTACGGTGACGATTAAAGTTAAATAAAAAAAAAATAAAAAAAAAAAGGTGACGATTAAAATCTCTCAAAGAAACATTGTACCTATCTTATAGTAGTAACAGACGATCGAATTTGGTACGAGCCGGACAGCGGACTTGGTATGGCGTACCAAATCCGCTAGTCACAACAGACGGCCGGATCTCGCACTAACCGCGTGGCGTACACACAGGTCAGACGTCATGCCTCCGACGTTATCCAAGCGCGCTAAAATTGCGATTGTTGTTGCGGCAACAGTAAAAGTTTCCTCTGCCCTAAGGTTGCCTGGAAGAGATCGCTGTTTAAGCGATAAGGCCGCCTGTTGTGCCCTATCTATTAATATGATTGTTTTTTTTATCATATCATTTCTTTGTGTACAATAAAGCATATTTTACTTTTACTTACTTTTAATGCCGCCACAAACCTCCGTGGCGCAGTGTGTAGCGCTGTTGCCTTAACGTGCAGAGGTCCTGGGTTCGATCCCCGGCAGGGTCAATAATTTCTGAATTTTCCCTGGTCAGGCCTGGTGGGAGGCTTCGGCCGTGGCTAGTTACCACCCTACCGGCAAAGACGTGCCGCCAAGCGATTTAGCGTTCCGGTACGATGCTGTGTAGAAACCGAAGGGGTATGGGTTTAATATAACTGCCATGCCCCTAACAGGTTAGCCCGCTACCATCTTAGACTGCATCATCACTTACCATCAGGTGAGATCGCAGTCAAGGGCTAGCTTGTAGTGGATAAAAAAAAAACATCACGAATAAAAGAAAGGAGTGGACAAAAATATATTTGAAAAATCGTGATGAATTTAGTCACATGAAGTTAATCAAATCGTTCGATTGCGAAGACTTCCGTATATACTTGCGACTAGATCACGAAGCCTTTGCGGAACTCTTAAATTTGGTTAAACCTCTAATCACGAAAACTGTTACAGTGATGAGAAAAGCTGTTACTGCCGTCTTCTGCTGTTACTTCGCGTTCTGTTAAGCTGTTACTTCGCGTTCTGTTAGATTTCCGCCATAGTGCGAACATGCGCTGACGCACGTGCTACCTCCAGAAGGTTTCGATCGCGACTGCCGTGCGTTTGTCCGGTCCGAGCTTACACACCCGCGGATTTGGTACGGAGCGGACCAAATTCGACGCGCAAACCATCGAACCGACCGGACACGAAATAATAATAATAATGTTCGGCAGACAACTCTCCAGACGAACGGATATGGTATGGAGCGTACCGAATCCGCTGTACGGCTCGTACCAAATTCGATCGTCTGTTACTACTATTAAAATTATTAGTCCTGCGCAACTCGTTCTTGTTTTTGACTTGAGTTGGATCATTCGGCACTAAAACAATTCGGATTTCTATTTTCTATTTCTGAGGAAATAGCGTGCCGTACCGTTACCGTGTGATTATAAATGATTGTGACGATTGCAATGCATTTTATGCTGGATGTTACGTAGTAAGTGCTGAAGATCATGAAGATCTAGATCATAGATGTGATCTAGATTTCCCAACTCCCAAGTCAGAGATTTTTAGATTTTTTTATTTGTTTACATTTACATTATGTTGAATTTTGCAATATTTATAAAGTTATTACATAAATAAACTAGGTAGTTCTTTTTTAGTGTCAAATAGCAATATAAACCAACTAAAGAAGCCGTGAACGGTGAAGTAGCACATCCCATTTACTCGATATACAAAGTGTACAAAAGGGAATTTAGATTATTAAAAGAGGCATGATCAATTTGTTGTTTATTTTACTCTTGTATGCATCAGGTTCTTGGTATATAATTGCTGAAAACAATTCCAGATATGGAAAAAACGGCCAAGGTAAGGTATCTGTATCTAATATTGGTGCCTATTGCATGGTTTCGTATGCATGGTTAGGTAATTTTTTTCTTAAACCATTGCTTGCAGAATTACTTTTGTGTCGAAAATGCGGAGCTGACGTGGCTGATTCCTATTACTTATTTAGCAAAGAAAGTCCAGGAGCCCAGAAAATTGAAAAACAGAACTTATTTGGCAGACAAAATGTTACAGTACAAACTTTAGTTAATCCATTTGGAATTAAATTCGAAATAGTGACTGCTGAAAAAGCGAGATGTGAAAGTATAGGGACTGTAAGTAAACAATAAAGTTTTCCCAAAGTTTGTTTTAGCATCATTACCTACACTCAACAAAGTTTTTACCATAACTATAATTTTACCTTAGTGAGGTCCCATTGAGTTGGGTTTTGAAATGTTCTACCTCGATTGAAGTGCAGAAAATAATTTTCACAAAATTAAAGTATAAAAGCAATTTTCCAGTACAAACCAGTAAATTTTCCAGTATAAAAGAAAAGAAATTTGCAAACTTACATGACTGTGTTGAGTGTTTGCATGGTAACAGTATTTTACAAAAATGTGGATCTGCCCCAAAACTGAATCAGCACACCCAACTCCACATAGTCATGTCTGTCACTACCCCTAGTGTTTTTGTAAAGGCAAGCCAATCTTTCCATGGTCACTCAACAAGGGTGCCAGCAATGTGCCTGAACTGAATAATTATAGGCGTTAGACTTCATGGTTATTTTCTTAACCGGCCAGAAATACCTGAGTGTACAGAAATCCTTACAGTTGGGTTAGAACAGTTACCACAACATACAAACCGAGTGAATGAGTCAAGCAAAACATGCTGCTGGCGATGGTTGAGATACCAGAACTACTCCGTACTCCATAGTTCTATAATTTTAATTAGGTATATTTTTACTGATCTTGAATATGCAAGATTTAAAAAAAAAAACAATGTATCTCTGCAAGTGGAGTTTATTGGGAGGAGTTACTAATACCCTGTACCCTCATCAGCCCTTGGTGGAGGACGTTTTTTTGAGCACGTTTCAAAACTTACCTAAAACAATCTCATAAGATTTGTGGTTGTCACATATTTTGTAACACATAGGGAAGATGGGAGTTTCTTATAACATTTCTTTACAAGCTTTGATATCATTATTTTAGAGTCAAGGGGCTGATTCATGGTTCCCAGGATACACATGGCGTATTTGTACCTGCCCTCACTGTACGCAGCACTTGGGGTGGACTTTTGAAAGTTCTAAATCTACAGATAGTAATGGAGATGATAATAAATCATTTCATGGATTGATACTAAGCAATATTCTTGGAGAAAATTGTAAGTTCTACCATTACTAACTATGATCATATGGTTATCATAAGACTTAAACAGTAATGAAAATAGATACTAACTAGGTAGTAGATATAGATAGATAAATGCTTATGCTTTATTGCCACACAAAAAATTAAAAAGAAACAAAAAAGTTAACAAGCAAAAAGAAATAACAAGTGCGCAAAGGCGGCCTTATCACTAAAAGTGATCTCCTCCAGACAACCTTTAATTATAGAAGCAAATTATAGATATTTTGATTTATAAAATCTCAGTTAACTTTGTTATAGTAAACAAAGTCAGCATCAGTTGTTGTAAAGTTAATACTCATTTTCAGTTACAGATTCACTCATTATGATGCCAAAGATGTATAAGATATAACTATCCTCACAAAATGCAGGTCAGGTGTTAACTCCACTGACTCAATAATAAGGTAAATGGAACTGAAACGAAAATGTGGATGAAAATTATGTTAAATAAAATATACTTTATTAAAGACCTGTTTTTATTCTCACAAATTAGTAATAACAAAAATGGCTTTTGAAACAAAAAAATATTCCATCCTAAAAAAAGATCAAAGTCATGTTAGGTATCATAATAGAACAAAAAGTATTTTTATGTAATAACTTCTTATTATACCCTAGAATTAGTATTAGCTTACCTAGGATCTATTAGACTTATTACAGAATGTATATAATATTTGTGTCTGCACACTTAACACTAAAACTACTTTGAATTGAATGTAACTTTGCATATTTTAGCTTAACATTATTTAGGATGTTTTTAGTTATAAAATGAATAGGAGTTCCTTTAGTGAAATATTTTGTGGAAGTTAATCTGAACCAATATTGAGAATTACATTCTCTGTACAAATGTAATGAAAAGTAATATGACATTGAAGTAAATGTAATAGTTAGTGTGATTATTTGATTAGAGATTGAGGAAATAACTCCTAATACTTCAGTAAAAGATAGACCTTTTTTAACCTTACGTTTCATATAATAATATAAATTTTCCTTTCTTACTTATTATTAACAGATTTAGAAAAAATATTAGCCATTATATAAACTTTCCAATATTATACATTATCATTCAGAACTTTCACAAAGGTATGTCATTCACAATGGAATGGCTGCTCATGGCCAAACCATTCCCATTCTGCAAAGACTCTTGCTCAGTAGTGTGAGTTGAGATAGCAGGGGTAGCAAAGCAAGAGTGAGTCAACAACAACAAAAATAAACCAGTTTTAAGCCAAAACATGAGATTACACCCACAAAATATTATAGTAAATACTGTTTTAAACCAGAGTAATGATAATTATATGTACATGTACTTATGCCTGTTAATATTTTGCAGTTATATAAATACTTGCTTATGCAGTTGCAAACCTTTGATGTAATGTTTGCTGAGTAGCTGCTGGTGTTGGTGTAAAGTTAATACCGCTAGGTGCTTCAGGATTATTAGTAGCTCCATAACTTTTACCCTGTATTGCTGCAATCTCTTTTTGGAGTTTTGGGTTGAGAATTTGTTTGTTTACAAACTTTCTACCTATGCCACGATTACCACCTCTACCACTACCTCTACCTCTTGACTGATTTGATTTTCTGCTAGAGTTAGACTGATTTGATCTGTTCGACCTATTAGACCCAGTGGATTTGACACTCCCTGGTCCCCGTCTTGTATTGTATCCCCCAAATCCATTATTTAGTGACGCTAAGGTTTGTTTATTTAAATAGCCCCCATTGCCTACACTGTTGCGACGCCTCTTTGCAAAGTCATTAGCAACACTGACAGTCAGTTGTGAAGCTGAACTGAAAGAATTGTTCCTAGATCGTGTGAAAGTCTGGGATCTTATAACACTGTTTTGACGTTGTTCTTGCATTATTTGGTCAGATCTCAAACCAATATTGCTATATCTGTTTCTAGTACTCAAACCAAATCCTCGTTTAGAAATTCCCCTTTTTGCCACTGCCAAGGGTTTGAAAGCATTATTTGCACCTCCACGCCATGTGTTCATTCCAAGCCGACTGTGAATTCCACTTTGAACTTGTTGATTTGTATTTCGCCTCGGTCTCATCTGCATTCCACCTGTAATAACAAGCAAATATTATAGTAACCAATATCTTTACTAGTAACAATTACCATGAACAAACTAAAAAAAACCTGTATATTAGATAATGCTCATGTTTTGTGTAGATCAGGGATTCCCAAAGTAGTTGGGGCCGACAGCGGTTTCCCAGGGGTCGACATAAACGAAAATTGATTTTGGGGGTCGACGAGTTCTAAAATCGACCCCTATTAATAAACACAAGTTCTGTGTTAAATTGTGTTACGTGTACCAACTTGTTATAAGAATGACTAATATTTTAGTAGGAAGTACCATTGTTGTACTTTTACAAACTTTTCATCATCATACCTAGTTGAAAAAGGCTTCAGTGTGGTTACAAACATTTTGACAAAACAAAGAAACTGAAAATCAACAAACGTGGAGATTTAATACCGCTACAACTCACCAATATTGAACTGGATTTAGCTAGATTGGTAGAAAGGCGATAGAAAGGAATTAGCAAGTTTAATGTTTTTTTTTTAAATAATTACATTGGTATGTAAATTATTTAATTTTTACGTAATTAGTATTAATAATTATCAATTACACTTCATATTTACTGAATTTTATGTCTATTTGTTAAATTTTGATGAGAAAATGATGTCAATTTTACTTAACCAACCGCAAAGTTTTTAAATTGGTAAGTATTTTGTATAAATAAGAAAAAATTAAGGGAACTAAAAATCCTTTTTAAAGTAATTTGGCTATGGGGGTCTGAGGTGTAAGTTCATTTTGGAAAAAGGGGTCTTTTGCCCAAAATAGTTTGGGAATCCCTGATGTAGATTGATGAAGGTTTTTTTGATTCCCACTCAAACTCTTAACTTTCCAGGTTAAAAGTAGCCTATGTCCTACTCAGAGATCCATTTCTGTATCTTTCTTCAATACCCGTTGAACTGATGGTCCGTGAAAGTACTGCAGACAGACACACATTTATAATAATAGTATATATTAGTTTTAATAGGACTTACCTCTGCCTCTGTTGGTGCGGACTAGTCCTGGCATATTTGAGAGTGGATTTTCAAGTCCAGCTCTTCCTTTAGGTGTAATACTTCTCATCTGTGACCTAGACCTTGATGCTGACTGGGTTCTAGGGTATGAATTCCGCCTCTGTTGAGAGCGTGAACGTGCTCTTGATTGAGAGCGCCCACGCGGCTGAGAACCAGCGCGTGTCTGCGAGCGCCCACGCGATTGAGAACGCCCGCGCGACTGAGATCGGCCTCTGGGACCTCTGGAGCGCGATCGGGAGCGATCCTGGCGGTTGTCGGATCCACCACGAGAAACTGACCGGCGACGCTCGCCGCCACCTCCGCGACCGCCGCGTCCACGGCGGCCACCGCGACCGCCACCGCGGCCTCTAATATTTCCACCTCCACGACGACCCGGTCTGTTTTGCTGATTTTGTTTGATTATTTCATCTAAAATTAAACAATATGGCAGCATTGATCACTATTTTTACGGCGAAGCTTAATGAAAAAGGTTAACAATGAACCCTGAAATAATAAGGTATCTTTAGCAACGAAAGTATAAGAGTGGTTTAAGGTGCTACGTATATATAGAAAATTGGAGTAAAACAAACAAAATGTGTTTTGCTTACCGAGTGACATATTAACAGAGTCGGTCATATTGATTTGACTTTCAAGCTTGGCACGGTTTCGTAATAAAAAAAACCTAACAAAATCGCGTTTGGATGTTTTTATACAATGCTAATGAATATTGATATATTGATGTGATTCTACAAAGAAATTATTTTCCGCCTAAAATAGGCATCGTCTCACCATGCTATTTTAACCAGAGATAATAGACCAGAGACAAGTATAATCACAGAACACTTATACTCCTAGCGGAGAGTATAATAGACCAAGCACCGACCAGAAAAAGAAGTCCAAGTAAAAGACGTAGACCACTACTAGCAGTGGGCTGGGGTACCAAGCATATGTAATATAATATGTAATATAATATACTTACTCTATGGAAATGAACACATAGAAGATAAGGAGTAATAGGCCTATTGCACTGCACTTTTCACAGGGCCCTGTAGTAAGGGTGGGCGTGGCCGCTAGTTTGAGCGTCGCTTATTAAAAAGCAATAAGGACCAAAGTAAAGACCCATAATTCCTAAATCCTAGTGTCCGTCGAAATGCATTCAATTGGGGGCGCCACATTAGCATCAAGGTAAATGTAAAAGGAAGCGCCAAATATTATTAGAGTAGGTTTCAGAAATAAACAAAGAAAACATTCATCATTATTTTGTACAACGTAAGTTGTTTAAATTTGCAATAATTATCTATTTTGGTAGACAATGATATTAAATTTTTTAACTCAGCATACTTCACTTCAATCTACAATTATTGCTACATTCATACCATACCCCTTGCTACACCAGCGCCACTGTGGCAAGTTTTTGAACTATTAATTAAAACCTTTTTTTTTTCTGGTCGGTGATTAAAACAACCACTGGACACTTTTTCAACGTTTCTCCCACATCTCTATGCATACGATAATATGTTACTCCTTACACTCCATAATTCATTGCACAGATTCATTGAGAGTAGTTTCTGCAGGGCGATTGTGTAAAACCTGCATCAACCATTGTTACCTACAGTCTCAATAATTGTTTTGATTCACGTAGTCTTTATCTGCCCTACCCCTAGTGTTTTTGTAAACCGCGAAGGCAGAAGATCGCGTATCGCGAATCGACTGTCCTGCTCCTGCATGAAGCCAGCCGGCAACCTGAACGAAGGGGCGACGAAACGAGTCTTCTGGCGTAGCCCATTCATTTTACATCAATCGAATTAAAACTTAGAATCAGCCGGCACATCGCTCTTATCTCATTTTTGTGATAGCCGCGGCCATTTTCGCATTATATTTCGACTTGTTTTAGTTTTTTTTGTAAGTCCTTGGTTCACTGCTCAAGATGATATTTGGAACACCTCGATTAGGATATAACGCAGCATTCTTGAAATAAAATGTATGCATAATGTTGAATATGTGAGCCATAAAATTGTCCCTAAAATAGAAAAACGTTCGCTTAGGAATTATAAAACTAATCGTTCTGAATAACCAGTTACCTACTCAAATTAGTATTTTCAATATTTGTAGTCGCCCACAGACTGTCGCTAACTTATTATTTCAGTAAGCTATATTCTGCTTTTTTGACACCTACCTGTCCTATACATAATTTAAATTTATTTTCGCTCGTTTATATACCTAACTACTACCCTATTTTAATTAAGTTGGAGGTGCGCTCCCGGGATCGAACCCCACTTTGTGGCTGAAGTCTACTGTCTTCCCATTAGGCTATCAGGCTGTTTGGTCGATGGGCTATCACTATAATGTGATAATATTGGATGGATTGGATTACCTATGGTTAAAATTTACTTTTGTTTATAACTGTATCTTGTCTGGATATAAAAATAAAACTACCTACATTATGCTCACTATTATGAACTCTAAGTACGCATTATGTAGATAGGCAAATAATATAAACTTACCTTTCAGAGTCCAAAGAGCGATAAGTTTGGTCTTAATAATTAGAGCTTAAGCGACCACATGCGATACGATATTGTTTACAGATCTTTCTTTATTTATCCGTAACGAGAGCTTGAGTAAAAGTCAAACGTATTTATAAATAGCTACGCTTCGCGCGCAACACTTCTGATACGAGGCCGCGCGCGGTCCACTCAGCAGTAGCCAGAGACAAGTAACATATAGGATAGCAGTAGCTAAATATCTCAGGTTACGTGACAAGTGAGCCAGGCCAAGGAACATATTTACAGCCGTCGGTGAGGTTGGACACCAGTGGTGTATGATCTCTATTTCTCTCGCTTTTGCTCGGCAGTTAAAGTGGGATAATAAATGGACTTTAGGTTATTAGTGCGCACTTTATCTATGTCACCGTAAGATTGTAAAATCCGTTAGATTATAATCTAACGGTTTTCATCCCGCAAGATTGTAAACTGTCGAAAGATTGTGAACCGTTCAATGTTCTGAGTATTATTTTATGAAATATTTATTATATTTACGTTTTCTTGTCTCTTTCTTGTACAGTTCGCGTGCGAGTTGAATGCAGAGTAAATGTGGGTGTCACCATACATTTACTCTGCATTCAACTCGCTCGCGCGAACTATAGGTTAGGTTAGGGTTTGACTTGAATATTCAGGTGATATACCTAATAGATAACTGTTTACCGAAAAAAAAATGCGTTAAATTGTAAGCAGTATTTTACGGTTCACAATCTGTCGACAGTTTATAATCTATCGAGTTAAAAAACGTTATATTACAACCTAACGGTTTTTACAATCTTACGGTGGTGACATCTACATTAAATACCTTTGTGATCACACGATTACAAAATCGTAGACCGTTTTGTCCAGACAAGTATGTTTTGTCTAATGTCTTCTACAATGGAACTAACTACATAACATAACACAGGTTGCTACTAAAATAAAAACGCATACTGAAATTTGAACTTAAATATGTAATTTTATTAACAAAGTGAAATAGGTGAAATAAATAACATAATTATATACTTTAAAGAAATATTAATTTGTACATTACATAATATATTTCCTTACAATTAATATCTCATCAATATAGTTAATAGGACAACAATGTAATTTTGTAACAATTTTTAATTTTCTTTTACTAAGTATTTTTGTTTCAAATTAAAAACACCTACAAATACCTTTTATTTTGTCAAATAAAGTGCTTTGTATTGTAAAAGTAATTTTTATACAGAAAAACTAATTTAAAATATCAGTTGTGTTTGTATAGTGAATCACAGTTCAAGTATGGTGTTCCGGAAGGCCATCAGTGTAGGTATGTTACGATGCTAAGGCCGTTAAAAGTCATAATATACATTTAGAATATGCATTTAATTACATTCAATAACAAATTCGTAACAGAAGAGAACCAAAATATTACATTAACAATCACTTTTAAGTACATTACAATGGTGCAAAACTTTTGATTATGCATGTGTCATTTAATTTCAAAATCAGAAGATCGGAACATTTTTATACTTACCACTTTTTCTGGCAAAATTCATATTATATTCATTTTTAGCTGTATAATGCGAACTTTTAGTGGCCTATCTATATTAAAGAGAGAACAAATATATCACATGTACACATTCTTATGGTACTGTTAACCTCCTGACTGCTGCTGAGCATGTAAGACTCGTCGATAATATTTTGTATATTTTTAAGTTAAAAATTGCATTTCATAACATTTCATATATTAGTTATTTTACAATAGTCAGTGCTCGAAAGATTTTTTAACTCTCAAGTTCTTAGGGGGTTAAACTACATTGACATTTACTTATAATAAAATATACAAATACATAAAGTATCATACTTTACGTAGATAGATTCAATTCTTGACACCAATATTCAATACCAATCACAGAAGAGATAGCCATTTCGTTAAGTATATATTTTTGTAGTATTATTTTTGCTTTGCAATATAATTGTGCTAGAGGAATGAGAGTCAACTGCCGACTTTGGCAGGTGGTTTTAACACTTGGCACCTTTTGAGTATTAACACTATCATTACTACATTAAAACCATATTGGTACACTCGATCAAAACTTCTACAAACTAGAGGAGGCACATACTTCAGGTCTACGAAAAGAGGTTCGAAAAATATAGCAATAAATACAACCATAGTTCAATAATTTACAATTGCACCATCTATCCACACACAGCACCAAGTCGAGTACCTATGACCTATTATCTACATTGGGGGTTCGCTTAGGGCATGTGTAAACCAATCTATCATATTTACTATCTATCCTTTAGTTGAATTATGAGCAGGAGTTTTTTTTCAGAGGGTACACATTACTGTAAGAATCAACATGCTTAAATTTTAATTCAGCTAAAGAAAAATAGACTGTATTTTGGACTTATGTTCCTTGATCAGTGGCAAGCAGTTCATATAAGCATAAAATCACTGCTCACCCAAATGGAAATACATCAATGCTCATTTTGCATCAATACAGCTAGTAAATAGGTATTCTGACCAACTAATGCCTACCCTTGGCTTCAAACCCTGAGCACACCACTGAATTCCTGATTTATTGGTCAAAGTCCATTAAATATTGGAACCTGTTCATAAAGAATTCAAATAAATTATCCAAACACACATTGTAAATAAATTTTGAAAATACTTAGGATTTTTTAATTATACAAAGTAAATGAACAGCTTGTTACATAATAATGCAACATTTTAATATAATAGTTTAGCGGTAATCTGTTGTGCCATTTGAATTAATAAATGAACCAATTCCTACTTCTCTATATTAGATTGAGCTAAAAATTTTTTTTTATAATATGTACATACGTACATACATATTATAATATAGTACAATATGTACATAAGTGACACTCAGCTCAAGGTCAGGACAAGCAATTGGGACATAGTTTTAAAAACAGAACCTATACCATCCCTTTTATTTTCAGATTTTTTCTCTTTGTGAAATGTATGGTACATCTCTGTTTACACCAGGGTGGCTTCTTTTCTATATTGGCATGCACAATAATGGTCAAAATTATCATTGACTACAACTGAAGATTAGTTGTCGCCACACCAGTTAGTACACTGAGCCCTCCACTTTACAGTTTCCAGTCCAATCTCAGATTCTCCATCCCCTCCTTGCAATAGTGTCACATAACAGCACTGCACTTCACAGCACGAGCGTCGCTACGCTATCCCTCGTGCCCCCTCTCTCATTCGCCATCCCCGCGTTTGAAACACTTCACAGTTCACACTCATAGTCTAATATCCGTGGTGGCGGCGAGCAAAGGTCCGCGCGCGCGTCTCCAGCTACCGTCCTCCCCCTCCGCGCCCGCACTCCCCTCCCCCTCCGCACTACGCACTAACGCATGGCACGGCGCGTCGTCCTGCGCGCCGTACCGGTGCAACGTCAAAAACTTCACATTGGCCACGATCGATGAGTTGATCGGCCTCGTGGGAATATTGACCGTGGTCGCGGAGCGTTCGATGCGCTTGGTGCGGCCCTCGGGCGGCGCTAGGTCCAGCGACTGCCCGCGCCCGTACAGCCGGGACTGGCCGAAACGCGGCGTTAACCGTCCGATCAGATTGTCTTCTTTCCGCGTGCTCTTCGAACTCTGAGCATCTTCGGGAGGCTTAGGCTTCTTTTTCAGGAAGAACGGCGTAAGTCTCTCGGCGAGAGGTCGCGAGGAATGCGATCCCGCATCGTGCACATTCGAGGTCGAGTTGGACGTCTTCAGCGGCTTCATCGAGCCCGTTTGAGTTTTGATCGGGTTCGATTTCCGCTGCAAGCTTATCCTGGAGAAGATCCCGTACTCCTCTTTCTCTTTGGCTTCCTCCTCCTCGCATTTATTTTCCGGCGAGTCGAGATCCGGCGTCTCGTCCTCACAAACTCTCAGTACACAGTACGTGTCGCGTTGCAGTTCGTCGAGAAGGCTGTCGTCATTGGACACTGTATCTATTTTACTCGCAGGCCGAGGTTCACTGGTGTCCAAATGCAACCGGTCGGAGCGCGTGCCTTCGGGCAGGCTGGTGGTCGAGCCGCATATAGCGTCGGCGCGCTCGTCGGCCTCGGTGACGTCGAGGTCGGCGGGCCTGGGGCGGAGGCCGCGCGGCGGCACGGCGGGCGGCGCGTCGTCGCGCGCGTGGCTCATGAAGTCGGCCATGAGCTCGTACTCGCGGCAGCGCGCGTCGGGGGCGCGGCGCGCGCGGCGCTGCGGCGGCTGCAGCTGCACGTCCACGTACTCGCAGAGCGGCGCGGCGCGCGGCGGCGACAGGCGCGCCGGCTTGGGCGGGCGCGCGGGCCGCTCGCCGTCCTCGTCGTCACGGCGCAGGCAGGACATGGCGAGGTAGCCGCTGCCGGCGGAGCGCGCCGACTTGCCCGAGGAGCGCTCGTCGGCGAGCCGCGCCAGCCGCAGCGACTCGGTGCTGGAGCAGAGGTCGAGCGAGGCCTGCGGCGGCAGCGCCTTGCCGTCCAGGTCGACGCTGGGCGAGGAGCCGCCGCGCCACGGCCGCCACAGCAGCGACCCGCTGTCCGCGTTGCCCGCCGCGCCCGCCAGCTGCAGGTAGTTGTCGTCGCCGATGGGCGCTTGTCTGGAAACATTGCCAAATACCATTAGATAACTTAATCCAGCTACTCCATATATCATTCACTTGTTATTGTCATTATGTCTATGTTTCTGGTACTTTTTTACGGCCCAAAAATGCAATTAATGGATCTTGACTACATTGTGCTCAATAATAGACTGTATCCTGAGTACTCCAAATGATTGAAAATAAACATATAAATGAAACTGAAAATGATTTTGAATCAAATTACTCACTTGCTGCCATATTTTGTTTCCCTAGCTAGTGATCTTCTGTATATACAATGCCGGTGCTCGAGGTCAAACATGATTTTTTGTAGTTCTCGTAACGTCACCGCTTCAGCCTCGCGCTCTTCGGGGCTCATGTCATCTGGAAAATGATATCAACATTATTGGAAATGAAGTTAAAAGATTCAATTAGGATATTATGGCCACGAGCAGCGCGTGCTACGCCGCTACATCTGATACCGGCTCAGACGTAGCGTCTGCGCGGTCCGTCCGCACGTGGCCTCCGCCTCGTTTCTACTCATTGGCCGCAAGTAGCGCACTCCACAGCGCGCAGGGTCAATATGGGTCGCGCAATATAGTTCGCACCGCAGCTGGCCAGCACGTGGTGGCATCCGCCGGCTCGTTCGCACCCGGGAGTAACGCACTAGGGCAGTACAACACCACTAGACCTCCCTGGCGCAGCTGTTGCCTAAACGTGGGAGGTCCTGGGCTCGATTCCCGGCAGGGTCAATTTATAATTTCTTAATTTTCTCTGGCGAGAGGCTTTGGCCGTGGCTAGTTACCAGTTACCACCCTGCCGGCAAAGACCTTAAAACTAAGGCATTAAAGTTTAATTACGAATGTAGTATATTTATATTTAAGACCTTCTGTCTTCGTAACAACGCGGTAACGGTGTCGGTGACGCGAATCCACATTTTTACCCCCTACCAAAAAGTGCTCAACGCGCCCAAAGAAGTTTTCATTTCAAAAATAAAAAACTCACCGGGCGGGCGGTGCAGGCGCTCGTCGAGCCGGTGCACGTGGGCCACGAGCAGCGCGTGCAGGCGCTGCAGGTCGCGCGCGGGGTCCAGCCGCAGCGCCAGCGCGGCCGGCCCGCACGTCGCCTCCGCCTCGTTCGCGCCGCCGCCGCCGCCGCCGCACCCCTCCGCCTCGGGCTCCGTTCTCCCGCAACTGTGACGACAACATGTTACTTTCAAAACTTTTAGGCCATATCAAAGCTCACCATTGACGGTACGTCGTTTGATTTAATTTGGCAGATTTTGCACGATCAAATTTTATAGCTGATGCCCGCGAATTCGTCTGCGTGGATTGAGTGGTTTTGTGGTTCCCGCGGGAACTCTTTAATTTTGCTAGATAAAAATTAGCCTATGTGTTATTCCAGACTATAATTTATCCCTGTGCCAAATTTCATACAGATCCAGATTCAGTCGTTCTAGAGTTATAAGTGTTCGAACAAACCCGACTTTGTTTTATTGACATTAAGATTTTTAAAAGATCGTGCGCAATCTGCGAAATTTACGTTATTAAATTGGCGTTATGCCTACCCACGGAAACTCTTTGCCCACTATAATCCTCAACCTTAAGTTTTTTTTTTTTTTTTTATCCACTACAAGCTAGCCCTTGACTGCGATCACACCTGATGGTAAGTGATGATGCAGTCTAAGATGGTAGCGGGCTAACCTGTTAGAGGCATGGCAGTTATACTAAACCCACACCCCTTCGGTTTCTACACGGCATCGTACCGGAACGCTAAATCGCTTGGCGGCACGTCTTTGCCGGTAGGGTGGTAACTAGCCACGGCCGAAGCCTCCCACCAGGCAAAGGCAGGCAAGTTATTTGGCGTCATGACATTTTAGCTGTGTACGCAATCCGTGTGCCATTGTACCATGAGTATGCAATCTCTCCATCCATCCCAAGCCCATCGATCGCGTACGAAGTACTGACAAGGATTTATCATATGCTAAAATTGTAGTATGATGAATCAAGATTATTTAAGCACCCGTGTTGCAGTCCACGCAGTTCCTGGCTTGCACAAACAGCACGCGCTAGTGTATAATGAGGCAAGGGCATACCACGTCCACTTGCAGTCAGCGTAGTAGCCCCTGTGCGGCGGCGCGGGCGCGTGTCTGCACAGCGCCGACAGCAGCCGCAGCCACTCAGCGCGCTCCACGCAGTTGCTGGCTTGCACGAACAGCACGCGCTCCCGGTGCACTGCAAACATTCACACACATGAGATTTACCATCGATATAAATGTAGGTACTAGATGGGCCCTTTCATAGAAAAAGATTGGTTGTCCAACCTGCAGAGCGCGCTCCACACCTGTATAAGTCTGTCCTTGTCCCCGCCATAGCGCTGTCCCGTTTTTCAGGCTAGATGGCGTTAGTAAAATAGGTCCACATTCTTTGTTGGACAGGGCCCGTCTATGTAAATTGAGGTCATATTCAGGAAAATAAAACCAACTGAACTTAGATTCACAGGTGTGTGTGAGAGGTGCAGGTTAGATTCCTGGAAGCCTGCAGGTTCAATTTGGGAATTGCTGAATTTTCTCTTTTTTCTGGTCTGGTCTGGTGGAAGGTTTAGGCCATGGCTATTTACCACCCTACCGGCATGGGTTTCACATAACTGCCATATCCCTAACAGGTTAGCCTGCTATTATCGTAGACTGCATCATCACCATCAGGTGAGATCGCAGTCAAGGGCTATCTTGTAGTGAAATTGAAAAAATATTCAATGGAACATTCAGAACATGAAATCAACAAAACATTCAGAAAAATTAACAAATCTTTAGAAATATTACCACTCTTTGATTTCACGGACAGGGCTTCGAAAATCTGAATAGGACGAGGATCAAACGATCTTCTCTTTATTTTGCTTTTAGGACTCTCCAATCTTGACATCGTTTCAGCGTTGAAGGAATTGTCCAAAGTGTCGACTCACCGATCTGGAAGACGTTGGCGTCGAGCGGCGAGTCGGCTGGGGGGCAGTCCACGGATCGAACAGGGCTCCATACATCAGTATAGGACGAGGATCGTTATTTATTGTGCTTTAAGGAGTCTCCAATCTTGACATCGTTTCAGCGTTGGAGAAATTGTCCAAGATGTCGACTCACCGATCTGGAAGATGTTGGCGTCGAGCGGCGCGTCGGCTGGGGGGCAGTCCACGGATCGAACAGGGCTTCATACATCAGTATAGGACGAGGATCGTTATTTATTATGCTTTAAGGAGTGTCCAATCTTGACATCGTTTCAGCGTTGAAGAAATTGTCCAAGGTGTCGACTCACCGATCTGGAAGATGTTGGCGTCGAGCGGCGCGTCGGCTGGGGGGCAGTCCACGGACCGAACAGGGCTTCAAAAATCAGAATAGGAGGAGGATCAAAAGATCTTCTCTTTATTGTGCTTTTAGGACTCTTCAATCTTGACATCGTTTCAGCTTTGAAGACATTGTCCAAGGTGTCGACTCACCGATCTGGAAGACGTTGGCGTCGAGCGGCGAGTCGGTTGGGGGGCATTCCACGGATCGAACAGGGCTCCATACATCAGTATAGGACGAGGATCGTTATTTATTGTGCTTTAAGGAGTCTCCAATCTTGACATCGTTTCAGCGTTGGAGAAATTGTCCAAGATGTCGACTCACCGATCTGGAAGACGTTGGCGTCGAGCGGCGCGTCGGCTGGGGGGCAGTCCACGGATCGAACAGGGCTTCATACATCAGTATAGGACGAGGATCGTTATTTATTATGCTTTAAGGAGTGTCCAATCTTGACATCGTTTCAGCGTTGAAGAAATTGTCCAAGGTGTCGACTCAACGATCTGGAAGATGTTGGCGTCGAGCGGCGCGTCGGCTGGGGGGCAGTCCACGGACCGAACAGGGCTTCAAAAATCAGAATAGGAGGAGGATCAAAAGATCTTCTCTTTATTGTGCTTTTAGGACTCTTCAATCTTGACATCGTTTCAGCTTTGAAGACATTGTCCAAGGTGTCGACTCACCGATCTGGAAGACGTTGGCGTCGAGCGGCGAGTCGGTTGGGGGGCATTCCACGGATCGAACAGGGCTCCATACATCAGTATAGGACGAGGATCGTTATTTATTGTGCTTTAAGGAGTCTCCAATCTTGACAACGTTTCAGCGTTGGAGAAATTGTCCAAGATGTCGGACTCACCGATCTGGAAGATGTTGTTGGCGTCGAGCGGCGCGCCGGCTGGTGGGCAGTCCACGGGCCGCACGCTGAGCACGCCGGCCAGCGCCAGCCGGTGCGCGCCGCGCACGCCCGCACCCTTCGCGCCGCACCGCGACCACGACAACTCCCCGCTGACACACAAACAAGCACTCTATAAACAACTACTCAATACATACATACTAATATTATAAATGCGATAGTGCGTCTGTCTGCTACACTTTCACGGCTCACTTTGTTCAATCGATTTAGACGAAATTGGGTAGAGAATTGGGTTGTATCCCGGGGAAAGACATAGGCTACTTTTTATTCCAGAAAATTGAAAGGTTCCCGCGGGAATAAAAAAAACTGTTCAACCGATTTTGATGAAATTTGGTACAGGGAAAGGTTGTAGGCTTTTTTTCTAGGAAAATATAGGAATTCTAGCGGGAATCGAAAAAACTTGTTCCGCACGAACGAAGTCGTAGGCATCATCTCGTATTATAAATGCGAAAGCGTGTCTGTCTATCTGCTGCGTTATAACGGCCCATCTTTTCAACCGATTTTGATGAAATTTGTTATAGGAGTAGGTTAAATCCCGAGGAATGACATAGCCTACTTTTATTCCGGAAAATTAAGAAGTTGCCACGGGAATTAAAATACTTAATCTACGCGGACGAAGTCGCGGGCATCATCTAGTTTCATATAAGTCAAAAGACTTAAGAAAAATGACTTATACCAAAACAATTACCAGAAAATCCGCCAATGAGTTACAATACCAGAGTACCTACTTGTAAGTTAATTCAGTAAACTTACCTAGTGAGTCGGAAATGCCTCCGCTTGCAGTGCGCATGGCCGGTGCGCGCCCAACGCCGCCGGGGCGAGCCCGTACCGCCCCGTACGCCTTCCGAACGCTTGATCATTGTCCTAAACGCAACCACAGAATATTAATTCCACGTCAAATGATACTACAACATCATTCCAGCATTTCATTATAAGAGCACATATTATGTACCAACACCTCCGCCGAACAATCGGTCTCGAAACAATAACTTTTATACACTGGAGTGGCCATTTCATTTGATAGAATTACTGGCTGGCTATTTAAGCCTGACAGCTTCGTGGACCATCATTTTAGTTCGGAACTGCATAAACTTTAGTTCAATGTTGCAAAAGCATGAACTATGCAACATTTAACAAATTTTATAATCACAGGATGTCAAAGATTGACACAACTAACAGATTAACTATATACCCAAACCAAATACTAATACCCAAAGCCAACTAGGAAATACTCTTAGTTTTTGATTTATCTTTGTTTTGCGAAAATGAAACTGAGACCAATTATTATAATTATTATAGTTCTTATAATAATTTATAGGCAAAAAAATGGCAATTTGGACGTAAATGTAACATGAAAGTTTCATACATAATCATACATAACACACAGTAGACATACATAATCGATTTTTTTAGCTAATATAAACAATTACACTCACTATTTTTATTATGAGCTCCGAAAAGAATACATTAAAAAATCAATTAAGTGTGAACCAAAGTGAGACACGAATAAATAAAAATAAATAATAACATGGAAATAACTGAACAAACGGTAAAATTAAAGATACATACCCATAACTGTTCCAAATGATGCACAAAAGAAACCATAATATTCGATTATAGATCATTCCTTAAGACAAAATGAAGTACTAAGGTTGTGAGAGAGAAAATCAAGTTGTGAGGTTCACTTACCCCTCCTTGAGTAAAACCGGTGTCTCTTGTATGTTGTTGTTTTGGGTGTCCGAACTTGTTGATATAATTTCTAGGAACTGTTTTATCGCTTGCACCTGTAAACGGAAGCAGGTTTTATAACAGCTGAAAACATAATACATATTAATGAAAGAACTAGAAGTTTAATTTTCTATAATCCGCCACAGTAGGTACACACACACACACACAGTAGGTAGGCTATGTGGTACAGTGTGTATCTTGCGATGTTCACACCACAAAAAAATTCCAAATTATTCTCAATGCACGTTTCACTCCGACACTGTAGCAACTTATGGAGATGTTGACTCGACAATGCACGATTGTATGATAAATATATTATAGTTATGAGGGTCTATTTAAATTTGGTGAGTTTTGTTGATTTTTCAGTGACGTCATTTGAGTGCGTAATGCGTATGACACGCACATATTGCGCCGCGCGCAAGTTTGAATGGTTCAATTTAAGCTATGAAAAAGCTAAAATAAGTCAGCATTTTTTTTAATATATAGAGTTTAGACTACTGACTAGCTGGTGCCCTTTGCGCGTGTTTTTTTAATATCCATTGGCACTCTTTGCTTTCTGACATACAAATTAGTTTAAGTAGCCTGTGGGAGCGACCTACGTCTATATAGCAAATTTCAGTAATCAATTTGATTAAAAAACCTGGGGAACATCATTTCGGGATGAAAATAACTTTGATATTTGATAAAGAATATTTGATTTGATTTGATTTGATTTGATTATCGAAAATACCTTTGTTTTATTGAAGGACAAACAAACACTAACAATATTTTTAATATTACTATGTATATAGATATAATATATATATATATGTATGAGTTAGTAGGGATAAATCTGTTCTTACATGTCGAGGCGTGCAAAAGCTGCGGTACAGTTCGGCCATGTACTCCTCTTTGCAGACCTGCTGCGCCGAGCGGCTGCTCACGAGGTTGCCTAGAGACTGGATGGTTTTCGAGATCAGGGTAAGCGTCCGGTTCGTTTGGGGATCCTGGCAACAAAGATGGAGTCAAGCCTCAGGTGCATACCTAAAGTCAATGGTAACCATTTAAATTTAAGAATCCGAGGAACGCCGTTCGCAACTTCAATTCAAGGCGCGTGCAAAAATAAGCTATCTCTATTTGCTTAAGGTGCCAGCGGAGAATGAATTGCCCATACAAACGTAATACCAAAATAATTAATAATTCGAGAACATTTCCACCAAAATGAGAGTTTATTTGGATTCAAATTGTATTTATCTAGTCCCCTGGATTTATATGTTTTCAAAATACTTTCCTAAAATGAAATGTAAATGAATTGCGTTTTGCATATTTTTACGACAAGATGGACATGTTTCCCTCTTATTTGTTTCATATTAAAACCAACGATATCTTACGTATTAATTGGTCAGCAGCATAGCCTATATTGTCAAGTTACAGAATAACAAAACGAAGTAAAAAGCACGATAAGTTTTCATTCATCATTTTTGGTATTCACGGAACAAGACTAAATGTATAACAAATTCTGTAAGCTCATATTGCTATCTCGCTTGAACGCGATCATGTGTCATCAGTGAAATAAGAGATAGCAATATACCGGCAAATTTATATTTGCGGTTCGAATAGAAGTTGCGAGCGGCGCGAACCGGCCTCTTAAATGTAATTTTCGGAAAGTATTTTGAAAACATAACTATCCAGTAACAAGTTCAATCTAAATAATCGCATGTCGTGGAAATATTCTCTCGAATTCAAAAATTAATTCCCTGGTCTGACCTAACTACTGGGGTACTTCGGCAATTTTCTACCCTACCTATATAACTGCCATGCCCCTAACTAGCCCGCTACCATCTTAGCCTGCATCTTCACTTACTATCAGGTGAAAACACAGTCAAGGGCTAACTTTTAGTGGATTAAAAAAAGCTTGCAAGTATCAACCAACTCACGATTTGTTCCGTGGTGAGATCAAAGAGTTTCGGGCCGAGTATTGCGGGCGCGAAGAACCTCAGGAATATGAAGCCAGAGACGACGGAGTAACGCACTTCTGCGTTGGCGGGGAAATGCCGCACCGCGCATTGCCGCAACGCGTCGAACAGTCGACACATTGCGGCGGGGCACGACGCGTACGACGACGTTATCGCTGCGAAAACCTGAAAACATTTTTTTTTTAAATAGGGTAGTTTCTTGCGTAAACAATTTTTAGGTATTATTTCAAAGAGGGTCTTCCGAAACACGTAAAATCCACGTTTCCAAATTTATAACCATTTTAAACGATTAATTAAAAAGTTCGTTGAATATTGATGACGTCACAATTCGGTATTTCATACAAGCTCCGAAATTTAGGCCAGTATCTACCAGAGCGAGGAAAGCGTAAATGTGGATGATATTTTCTATCACATCATCTATCAATAATAAATAATCTAACTAGTCATCTTCACTCATCTACGCTCTGGTGGTGCCTAAGCATTTGTTAGATTTTGACGATTAATAGAGTTGCTGATTTGAGTAGTTGTCAAATACCCAATTATCAACTTTTTGAACAAATATGGTGGTGAAGTTTTTTTTTATCCACTACACGTTAGCCCTTGACTGCAATTTCACCTGAAGGTAAGTGATGATGCAGATGGTAGCGGGCTAACCTGTTAGGGGCATGGCAGTTATATTAACCCCATACCCCTATTCGGTTTCTACAAACGCTAAATCGCTTGGCGGCACGTCTGTGCCGGTAGGGTGGTAACTAGCCACGGCCGAAGCCTCCCACTAGGCCAGACCAGGGAAAATTCAGAAATTATACATTCCCAAATGGACCCTGCCGGGGATACCGGGGGTTCCCTGTGTGTTATGCGCTTAAGGTTTGGCTTACCCGCTCAACATAGTCCTTGAGGTTGGCCAGGTTTGCGGCGATGGCAGCCGCGGGCTTGACCCGTGCGGGATCAATTTCACAAGGCCGACGCTCGGCCAACACGGCGGCCAACGTTGGCCTAAGCACGCCACGCAGGTACGCCGCGCCCGTTAGCCGCATCGTTTCGTCCATCATCTTTGACACCAGCGTGTTGCCACGAAATATTGTCGTCGCATCTCTGCAAAAAAATGAATAATATATTCATTTTGGAAGTGAAAACTTCTTTAGGCGCGTTGAGCACTTTTTGAAAAAAAAAAAATGTATATGATTGGCAGCGAGACGTGCTGGGACGTGATGACCTCCTTCTGCGAAGATGTTATGGAGCTGAAGGAGGCTGCGGAACGGGAACGAGAGCTGGATACTAACGCTCCACCGATCCGCAGAAGACGACAGGGGGGAAGAAGGCGACGGTTTGCTCACCTTCTCCCGCCATAGTATAGGTGTCCAGGACCCTATGGTCGGTTCAGCGTCGGGACGTCTCAGTCGAATCCAATACGTCTTGGGACCCTGAGACCTCTCTTTATAGACGCGGACTGTGCTGCTGGTTTTTTAGTGGGTATTCTGCTTCCATCTGTGAGTCCCACATACCCGCCTTGTGCGGGATGCGTAAATGCATTTTTCCAGCAAAAAAAAAAAAAAAAAAAAAAAGGGGGTAAAAATGTGGAATACGCGAGACCGAGACCGTTTTTTTTAAGACAAAAGGTCTTAAGTATAATAATATAGTACATTCATAATTAAACTTTTATTGCCTTAGTTATGTTTATATTAATAAGTGCTGTGTAACCGTGGCCGACACCTCGCGTTGTTACGAAGACAAAAGGTCTTAAATATAAATATAGTACAACCGTAACTAAACTTCAATGCCTTAATTTTAATATTTTAGGTTTATATTTGAAATAATTTATTATTATTCGTTTCCACTTCTATCAGCAGTTTCTATAACTGCCATTTTTTTCCCATAAAAACCCTAAGGATTTAATTGATCCTTGATAATTGATGGATAGTTGATCTTAGGAAGCTGAGGGTCTCTCCAATTTGAATTTAATTTAATGCTCACAATTAATACAGTTAGCATTGTTTGGATGTTTATTTCAAAACAATATAAGGCTTGTATTGTTTTGAAATACATGCCACACAAGGATACCACCAGATAAACTGAGTTGGCCCTTAACAATTGTCACAGCATTTATCGAATAATTATATAGAATTATAAAAACACTTAATAAAAAGGATAGAACCTCTTCAACATCTGCCTATCAAGCAAGTTTTATTAAAAAAGGCTTGCTTAAAAATAGAAACCAAAAAATTAAGAATGTCTCAGATTATATTTAACATTATAGGAAGTATGAAATGCTTCGACGAAATAAACAAGATTATTCTGCTAAATTATATCTCGATATGCACTAAGAGAAATGCTATCATTGTGTGATATAAATATAATAATTGAAACCGTTAATTATAGGTACAGCGAAGTTATCAGCGTTATTACATTCACTTCCTGCGCGCACGTTGAGAGGGCACATTACTGATAGTGATATCTTTGCTAAAGCAGTAATGTTTGCATTCTAACAAAAATGCACGGCATAATAATTTATAAACTACATAAATGTTGAATAGTTTTCTTTTTTGTTGTATTAGGTAATAGTGCTTAGTAGGTATTTTAGTTTGGCCAATGGTACAACATAAATCCATCAATTTATAGTAAACTTTTATGGTAGCTTTTGCCCGCGACTTCATACGCTTGGACTATGCAAATTTAAAACCCCTATTTAACCTCCTTAGGGGTTGAATTTAAAAAATCCCTTTTTAGCCTGGTTGTCTACATCATAAAAGGTATCTGTATGCCAAAAATTCAACCTGATTTGTCCATTGGTTTGAGCTGTGCGGTGGTAGATCAGTATCTTTTCCTTTTATATATTTAGACTAAACGCTGAGATCAGGAATTCAACTTTTAAGACGACGAAAAAGTTGTTGTTAAAATGGTTAAATGCTAACCGCCGTAGCGTTAAAAGGTGGCCAAATTCATGTCGAAAATATGTGCAATTAAAAAAATATACATGAAATTATACATCGCATTCGCAGATATGCAATGTGGTCAAGGCAATTATTGCGATGAAACGAAATCGCACTCAAAATTCTCACAAAAGCGTCGCATTGCATTGTGAAGGCAGTGCAATTTCTACATGATAGTAATTATGGACATTAATGTTTATTACTCTTTTAAGATAACCATCGTTTGCCCATGATGTTAATGCTAGGAGATTGCTCACACGCACTCTCTGACTTGTATCAGTTTAAAGATTATAATGACAACGAACATTACGATTATCTTATGACAATAAATACCGTGTGTGCAAAGTAATTATCATGATGAAAAATTGTCATTATGTGAAAATAATTGTGGGAAGATGTGTAGTCACTTTTTAAATTGCGAACTTAAGTATAACTTAATATATACCTATATTTATTACAACAATATGACGTGTCTTGACGCCATACTAACACAAACACGTCTGTGCTCTGGCGTACTGCTGTTTGAAAAGCACCCTTTAGTCGATCATCTTGCCAGCTTGCGTTAAAATACACTACAACAGTACCTAACGTGTATGTGACATTCTAATAAGTACCTTAATGTGAAGTTTGTTTGTTACGCTTTCACGGCCAATCTTTTCAACAGATTTTGATGAAATTTTAATATTATTGTACAGAAAGATTTAGATATTATAGGCAGGCTACTATTTAGCCCGGAAAAGTTCCCGAGGGAATTAAAAAAAAAACACGAGGACGAAGTGACGAGTTGCAGTTAGTATTGTATGTAACTCACGTGAGGACGGATATCTCAGCGTTGGCGAGCTCCTTGACAATGGGCACGATGAGGTCGTGGTGCGTGAACAGCCTCACTAGAGGTTGCGCCGCGTCTGTCTTGCTCGATACGATCTCGCCGAGAATGTACACCGCTGACGTCGTGATTGGCTGCAATGGAAAATACAGTTGAGTTCAATGGAGAGGTTTACCATTTATTTTTTTAATATGAGAAATTACAATTTAAGACAAAATAAAACAAAAATATGAAAGAATCATTAAAATAACTCAACAAATGAAAAAGTTAAGACGTGACGTCGTAATTCCCTATCATACCATACTTTATAAAGCCGAATAAAAGAAATAAATGGACTTAACGTGACTTAATTGAATTAAAAGCACTTAATTTGTGCGTGAAGATAATTTTGAAGTATTAAATCTTGGCTAGGTATTAAAACTCACTCACAAAATTTCTCACTCGAGTAAGATACAGCAATCGGTGTACATTAAATAATAAAACTTTTAAATCGTCATTTCTCAGTCATTTATTGATGGATTGTAAAAAAAAAAACCACTGATTTATTAGTTTTAATCTATATTTTACATGCGTTGTGTTAAATATGATATTCACAACATCATGAAACTTCTCCATTACTTGGGAGTTCAGCAATCAAACATTAACGCAGGATACTGGAGTATCTGACATTGCTCACCGGGTCGCGAAGCTAAAGTACAATGGGCGAAGAACATGTCACCAAAGAACCGATAGACATTGGAATCCCAAAGTGGCTCTCGTACCGGAAAACACCACGTTAGTAAATACCCCATTAAATGAACAGAAAAATGAGTTCCAACGACAAGGGAGCGGTTGGATTCATGCTTCGCGAGATCGGTGCAAGTTCCTGCAATTGATCTATGTCCAATAGTGGACGTCGATTGGTTCAAACTCAATTTTTTTAATTCAAATAATCTTTATAAAGTGCCTTTGAATCGTCGATTGAAATTATCTCTGTTGAAAACGACGACGCTGGAACGTGCTGGAACAGAACAGTACTGTGTCTGTACCTAAACGCGTTCAAATTATAGCAGCCGCGCCAAGTTATATTTGTGGCACTGTATCACTCGGGCATCAGAGTGAATGTGTGTGTGTGTGTGGCCGCTGCCTATTAAAAATGAAATTTTAGATTATTTTTCGTTTCATTTATTTGTTTGAAAAAAACATCACTCTCGTAACTAGTGGGCAGTAGTTTTCACACTAGGATTCCCTGTATTGTGGAAACTACTTCCTTCCGAGGGTAGGTAACAATAAAAATCTTAAAAACAATTTCAAATGTACAACTTATACAAAATATACACATAATTATTATTTAGTCAATACATTGATTCTTTGTTGGGTTTAAAAGTGTAAGTGTGTGTGTATTGATATGTAGGTACTAGATGGGCCCTTTCATAGAAAAAAATTGGGCGTCCAACCTTTAGAGCAACGCTCCTAACCTGTATAGCCCTGTCCTTGTTCCAGCCATAGCGCTGTCCCGCTTTTCAGACTAGATGGCGTTAGTAAAATAGGTCCACATTCTTTGTTTGACAGGGCCCATCTATGTAAATTGAGGTCGTTGTGTGTGTGCGTGCGAAATTCAACACATAGTATATTCTGTTAGTTCCGAATTTCTCCACACGCACAGTACGGTGTAAGTGTCAGCGTGTCAGCTCACCTTCTGTTGCACGCTGCGCAGGAAGAGCTCCTCGAGCTCGGTGTAGTGGTGCAGCGGGAACACGTGGTCCACCGTGTACTGCAGCAGCAGCCGCAGCGAGCCCAGCGTGGCGCCGCCCGCCGCCGACAGCCGCGTGCCCGGCGGCGTCGCGCCGCGCGACAGCGCGCCGCCCGCGCGGCACCGCAGGAAATACCTGCACAAAGCATGCCCGTAAGACTATCACATGTGCAAAACGTAGAAAGGGCTTATGGACAAAAAATGGGCCCAGAGAAACGAGATAGGGATTTATATTATTTGACTATATTTTACATCGATATATATATGAAGGTACTAGATGGGCCCTTTCATAGAAAAAAGTTGGGCGTCCGACTTGCAGAGCACGTTCCACGACTGTCATAAGCCTGTCTTTGTCCCCGTAGTAGTGTCGTCACGGTTGCTCGTCGTGTAGATAATTTGTTATTATTAAGTTAACATCTAGTCTTATTAGTTTGACACTGTACTTACAATTTTTATTTTAAGGTAAGTGTTTCAATTCATAATTACACATTTCCAAAAAAACGTTATTTAATCTTCCTATTTAATATTTCTATCCATTACGCAATGATTTAATTTCCGCGGCAAACTGATATTTTTTTTTACTAACTGGCCTTACGGCTCCTATGGCTATGACCGAGTCATACGTTTTCAAGCTGTCATTCAAGATGGCGCATATGTTGCAAGCAAGTTCCCGCTTTTCAGACTAGATGGCGTTACTAAAAATACGCCCACATTCTTTGTTTGACAGGGCCCGTCTATGTAAATTGAGGTCTTTGATATTTTATTGATTCCTGACTAGACTAAACTAGATTGGATCAAACTGGACTGGACCGTACCGTATAGATTCGGTTCGGATCAGAATGGACTGGGAAAGATCGGGCCAGACTGGACCTGGTTGAACCAAAACTTCGCTTCTGACAGTTGTCTCGTGATGCCGTGATTTTTTTTTCTTTAAGGCTCGTGAGTCATGATCACTAGATGAGAAGATAAAATGTATTCGCTGATGGCTCTTACCAGGCACATAGTGGTGAAGGTGCGGGCTGCCGTAACTGCAACCGCACTTCACCGAGAAATACTGGTGTGGCCGCGTCGTGCCAAACGGAAACCCTCGCTTCACAAGCGACTCCGGCCTATAACGACAAAAACTTGGCTTTATAATGCTGTTTCCTAAATAATATAACCTATAAAGTAAGAACAACACACTCACTGTTTGTGAACCATCTTTATCCTTTGGATCGGCTTCCATCACGAGATCGAAGCAGAAAATCTCATCAAACTGGGGATTGACAGTTTTTTTTCTAGGCTTCGTGCGTCTTTCAACTCTTCGCCCGTTGGAATATAATAACGTTACGAGAGCGAAGGGGTCACACTGGCCATTTTTTGTGGTGAGTTCGGAACATTCGAGAACTCGTAACCGTATCGTGTCGGGGCCTACGCGAGCTGCACAATGTCTTTCTGGGTCCGACCAGTAGTCGGCTGCGGTGGGTGTGGGTGATGTGTCAGATTCTGACATCGCATGCATTGGGGGTTTCGTCCGTACCGCCCACTGCGCACGATCCTTTAGACTCTCCGATCGCGACAGGGCCAACGCTGGCTCCGTTGCGACTGTACTGAGAACCTTTTTACTCGTCGCACTAGAACTTGTTCCAAACCGAATACTCTCTTTACAATATTCTGATAGCCTTGCGAGATTGTTTGCCTTCGTCTTCGCCGAGCTGTTGTCGGCATTCGGGTCCGGATCGGGCGGCTTCGGGTCCATCCGCAACCGTTTTCTCGAGTCTTCCAGAGTGAGTTCGATGTATGCCTTGCCTTGAACTTCTGAGTCTGCGTCCACCGGTCGCAAAGCGAACCAGTGGTCTTTATTGTTGTATCGCTGCAAATCTTCACGTTTGATAGCGACCTTGCCGAGGACCTTATCTTGTTTGAGATGCTTATCGCGATCGAACACGTATATGGAAAGGTATCTGAATCTCCGCGGTACTTCGAACTGGAATTCCTCGCCGAAAAATGGGCTGTAACAATATTTTAATATGAATATCACGGAAGTACATAAAGACAAACAAACGACATATCTAAGTCTAAAATACATATTATGTAAATGCTATGTGTGAGTTATCGAACCGTTGTATTAAATTATTCAAGTTAAGTTAAATAGACTTCCATTTCTTATCGGCATCGGGCAAGTGTTGTAGAAGTAACAATATTAATATTTGCCTAGGTATTTAAGTAGCTATTTTGTGACTACACCCATGTATAGCTGATGTGAGAGCACGATTTTGTCATCTACTTAGGCAACTTTGCTATGTAGTTACAGTGACAGGTAGCCTTATTTTGTTGAACCTGCAGCAATCAATGTTAGTCTCATTGCTGTGATTGGCTGAATTTATGGAATGGACCGTGTTAACCAATCAGATTGCTATAGTTACACTGTACCTGTAATTTGGAAGTAAACCTTTTTTACGCACGCTTGACTTGGGGAGTAAGCTGGTAAATGCGTGACGAGAGCGTTACGAAAAGTGCGATCGGCCGAGGCCACAGATCACGGAAACAAGGGAGATATGCCTATGTATCAAATTGTATTGAAACCTGCTGTCTCCAGTTTATCCCTACCTATCCCTACTACCTGCTACCAATACAAGCAACTAAATAAATACAATAGACAAGAAGTCTCACTCACACACGCATACCGATAGATCAGTGCATGAGGCACGAACAAATATACACTTTATTGTTTACCAAACAGGGTTCAATTTCAATCACCGTGCATCTTACTCACACAAACGTAAAACGTTGTCGATGTGCTGTGCAAAATTCAAATATGATACAATTAGTGATTGACTAAAATGGATCTATCGATGCTAAATTTCTTAATATTTGGGTTTTTGACAATGACTACCGATTATGAAAAGTATTTATCCACTTTTCTTTTCTTTCTGCATCCTTCGGATATCTTAAATATTAATATTAAAGAGTGACATTAAATATATCAATAAATGAGTAATGAGTATCTACGTAAATTGACATTATATTAATTCACCTAGTATATTTTTTATACGTTTCGTCAGCTAAGTAAGTCGAGTACTTACATTAAAAAAATAGTAATAATTATGACTAAAAATATAGTTATAATGAATTTTACTCACGATAGTTTAAACGTTAAAATAGAAATAATTGTTTACTAAGTTATAATTAAGGTACTATTAATTATTGTATCACAGATCATCGTTTGGTCGCTAAAATATCGACAACTGCATTGTACTCGTACCTGCATCGTCACATCTCTAGTTCACCGCACGCCGACAGCGGCCGCACTACGAAATTTGATCTATCGTGCTAGTGAAAGAATCGGTAAAGAACACTTAACCATTGCGTCGTAAGACTGGCCGATTCATTGATAGATTTCTACTAAGCAAGCAATGGTTTTTGTTCATAATGAGATATAGACTTGTCACTCTATTACATTATGATACCACTAAATAATGTTTTATTGATTTTAATGGAAAATTACAACAATTTATTTGTACTTACGTGTGAAATGAGATGCCATCTTTCATGTAATTCACTTTGCAGCTTGAATTTTTACAAACAACCACTGAACAACGCGGCATTTTGTTAAAAACCGAGAGAAGTGAACCAATCTTTGAATGACATGCGACTAAAGACAAAAACGGCCATCAGGCCTATTTTGTGCCTGATGAGTTCGCACGCAACACGCCCCCTTAGCACATCTCCCTTGTTTCCGTGATCTGTGGCCGAGGCGAACGAAAGTTGAGAGGGAGATATAAGTTAGTGAGGATAGAAAGAGAGAGAGTTACGTTTCGTATTTTACTGTAGGGGCAAGAGAGAGAGGTGCGATCACACATTTTCTTTCTCTCTTTCTCTCATAGCCAGCTACGTTTCGTATAATATGTATGTTTCAGTTATGTATCTTTTTTCTCATACCATAAAGAAGTTTTAGGTAGGTACTTCATTCGTGTGGTCTACACTGCATTCATCTTCACTCTTCTTCTTTTACTCATACAAAGCGGCGTAAAACTAGGTACTAGTTTAGTATGTTAACTTCGTAATGGGTGATTTACTCATTACGAACATAATATATTAGGTATTTATTTAGGTAATATTTGGCATATTGTTCTTTAACAGATTTGGAAAATACTTGTTACAGACATAGCCTTCTTTTACTTAATTCCGGATAATCACAGTTCCCACGGGATTTAAGAAACGAAATCAAAATCCACGCGCACGATGTCGCGGTCATCATAATAATACGCGGTATAAGGCTACATTAGAAAGCAAACAAGTAAACATTCTTATGGCAAAGAATCCCTTCAAAGTGCATGTGATAATCATCGCGGCACCGACAAGCGTGGGCTCCCATCGTTCACGACAAAGGTGAAAGTTTTTACACTCGCCTTTGTAGTCATACAACATCATACAACAAACATAGTTTTGATGAACAAAGACCATTATGAACATTAACGCGGCTAATGTAACACTGCATGACGAATTGTTTACTTTGATAGAATCTAACCATAATTAGTAAAACGGTGATCTTCCTAAGGAGATATCAAATTTATTAAGTGTACACAATTACGAGCTATTTTGCAATCGGTAGGAAATATTATGTAGCATGCTTATATATATGATTAATAAATATTGGAACATAGTAGGTGAGGGTGCTATGAGGATGAGAAAAGAGGATTAGGTATCTGAGAGCTAAATGCGTTTTACCAATCCAAAGAAAACCCTACATTTCATGGAGGTCACATCCCTTAGTAATTAGGAATTATAATTATTTTGTATTATGTAGTCGACGACGTCAACCGATAGACGTCCACAGCTGGAAACAGGACTCTTGTAGGGTCATGCCGCGGTCATGCACCGGGTGCAATGATCCAGCGAGCAGGGAAGAGGTTCCTGTGTGATCCAGCCAACGCTGCACTTTCCGATGCCAGGTCGATCTTACAGAACCTTGGGTCCATAACGTTCTTCAACGCTCCATTTCTTCGAACTAACTTTTGATTATAGTATACTAATTAGTACAAAAAGCGAAGGAAAAAATTTCGTCATATCTTAATTTATCAAAATGTGTCTTTAACGTAACAATGGCTTGCACGTTCCTTTGTGCATCGAGTTTTATTTTTGATGTAATTAGCATGTGTCATATGACACGATGAGAACGTTATGATTATTCATCATCATCCATCATCATTGGGTTGGCAGTTTGACATTGATCAAAAACTTCACGCGTCCTATATGCCACTTAGGTCGCCGGATCAAAACCGGTAGATATACGAGTATGGACTATGGAGTATGGAACAATGTTTTTACGGTTTAGAAGCCACTCGTATAATTACCTATAGGTTCATGCCTGTCCGTCTTTCTATAATACTCTAATATAATTATAATTGAAAAGTAGGTAGGTGTGTTCGTTAGTCTGTTACCTATTCAGGGTACAAACGCTGAACCGATCTAGTATAATCTAGAAGTTACACTACAGCTTGGGTTTTGTATACGGGCATAGAAGACAACATTCCCTAGTAACGACAGACGACATCAAAGTAGTTGTGCCTTTAATATCAGGTAATTGCCATTAAATATCTACAGACCCTCGTGGCTCGTAATTATTCGCGAGAATAGAAGAGAAAGAGGTGAATACAATTACCTACTTCTTTCCTTGTTTGCTAATGTAGATAAAGATACCAAGTACATACATTATATCGTAAAATGTAAATAAAATAAACGTATACGTTACGCAAGCACTCAGTAACATTAGTTAGGCACGTTGTCCTCAGAATGTTAGAAAACAATGTGAAAAAATTAGTTAATAGCCGCCCTGAAAAGAAACAGGACACACCTACACTATATCACACGATCATAATAATCTAGGATGGATTCCACGTATGTACTCATCCCGTTTGAATAAAGGCTCGGACACACTTTTAAAACGCACCATCCCACCTCAACGCGCCATGTTGAATCAAATCAATCTTCTCCCTTTCTACGTCCCTCGACGATCGTGATCCTCACCATCAAATAAATAATGATAGGGATACTGATGGTAGCAGTTTTCAGGATACATTTATTATGATAGGCAAATAAAAGCAGATTGAAAATGATCAGACCCCTATACAACTTTGCGGTGGGTGAGGTTACTTAGGGGTCTTGCCCCTGATTCAGAATTTCTTTTTGCAACTTCCATTTTGGGTATGGCCGGGATATCTACATTCGTAACTCGTTTTATGACAACAGCGATCGCAAATCGGCACGGTCGGTTGCCATATGATTGTATAGTGGATACAGAATTTTATTTGTATGATCGCGAAGGACAGCACTTGACGCCACACTGCGGCTGTGGATGCGCTAGCATCGCTTTCCTATGAACCAATACTATAAACACGCACGCTGCACGCGTACGGAGTCGTGTTACTAGTGTGTTTCCGTCGTAATACAGAGTAATGCACTCAACTCAAAGCCGTCGACTGCCGGTGCCGGTCGCCCGTTTTGACGCGATGATCATTTTACGCGCCACGAGGTTCCGGCGTCAATTTATCACTTAAAAGCTTCCGCTAATGCACTGCGAGATTTTAGTATGAGAGGCCATAGCTAGATCATCTATCGAGAGCTTGGAAAGTAGACTTGTTTTTATACATATTTTACTAGCTGATGCCCGCGATTTCGTTCGCGTGGATTGAGGTTTTGTGGTTCCCGCGGGAATTCTTTAATTTTCCGGGATAAAAAGTATCAATTTGTGTTATTCCAGACTATAATCTATCTGTGCCAAATTTCATCCAGATCCGTTCAGCCGTTCTGGCGTGATTGAGTAACAAACATCCATCCATCCATCCATCAAAACTTTCGCATTTATAATATTAGTATAGAAGTATAGATTCATCTCACAACAATGGAAAGCGTAGGTACAAAAATATATTAGTTATTACAATCAGAATTTAATTCAACTATATCTATTTAATTAATAATCATTTAATGATTCATGCCTAAATTTTTCCTGCTTATTATATTTTTAGTACATAATACCTATGTTTCCTATTTGTAGGCATGTCAAGGTTAAATGTGGTTTTGTGTTATTAACTAAAGCTTATATGTATTTCCCGTTGAGGAAACCATCTTATGGTTATGAATACACAGCTACCACAGATCACGGAAACAAGGGAGATGTGCTAAGGGGGCGTGTTGCGTGCGAACTCATCAGGCACAAAATAGGCCTGATGGCCGTTTTTGTCTTTAGTCGCATGTCATTCAAAGATTGGTTCACTTCTCTCGGTTTTTAACAAAATGCCGCGTTGTTCAGTGGTTGTTTGTAAAAATTCAAGCTGCAAAGTGAATTACATGAAAGATGGCATCTCATTTCACACGTAAATACAAATAAATTGTTGTAATTTTCCATTAAAATCAATAAAACATTATTTAGTGGTATCATAATGTAATAGAGTGACAAGTCTATATCTCATTATGAACAAAAACCATTGCTTGCTTAGTAGAAATCTATCAATGAATCGGCCAGTCTTACGACGCAATGGT
The DNA here is from genome assembly GCA_923060345.2 of Erebia aethiops. Taxonomy (NCBI): domain Eukaryota; kingdom Metazoa; phylum Arthropoda; class Insecta; order Lepidoptera; family Nymphalidae; genus Erebia; species Erebia aethiops. The sequence goes on along the minus strand of OV281084.1, from coordinate 23,474,868 downwards.
TAAGTGTTCTTTACCGATTCTTTCACTAGCACGATAGATCAAATTTCGTAGTTCGGCCGCTGTCGGCGTGCCGTGAACTAGAGATGTGACGATGCAGGTACGAGTACAATGCAGTTGTCGATATTTTAGCGACCAAACGATGATCTGTGATACAATAATTAATAGTACCTTAATTATAACTTAGTAAACAATTATTTCTATTTTAACGTTTAAACTATCGTGAGTAAAATTCATTATAACTATATTTTTAGTCATAATTATTACTATTTTTTTTAATGTAAGTACTCGACTTACTTAGCTGACGAAACGTATAAAAAATATACTAGGTGAATTAATATAATGTCAATTTACGTAGATACTCATTACTCATTTATTGATATATTTAATGTCACTCTTTAATATTAATATTTAAACACTCAGAACCTCATCCAATTGGCGATGAAATTAAAAAAAACTCCAAAAAGGTGGATTCAAGATGGCCGCCATACAAATTTCGTCAGTGTCTATCTCGGAGGGTAAAAGAGATGGAAGTGTGGTTTCTCGGCAAGAGATGATCAGGACCTGAAGGTCTACTTGATGAACAGGAAAAAAATTTAAGATGGCGGAATTTATTTTTCCATACAAAATATATGGCTAATATTGAAGAATACTACAAGTTTGTGTAGAACTATGCAAGATTTTGGTACGGATCCGTTTTTAACCCACGATGGGGCTCCCTGCGATTACAAAACAAGAAACTGGTACTAAAATTTTAAAAAATCGCCATTTTGAAATTCTTTGTTAATGGACCGATTTCGTTCAAAATCGATATTTAGGGCTCCCTGGGATTTCAATACAGGAAACTGTTACCAAAGTTTTAAAAAATCAGCGCCATTTTGAAATTATTTGTTAATTGACCGATTTCGTTCAAATTCGATAACTGAGGATCCCTAATATCCCAAAAACCACAACCCGTGAGCTGCTTTAGCAGCTCGCGCACAGGGCGAAACACTAGTATAGGATATTACTGGAAGAAGGTGCCATTTTTATTGAGATTTATAGATATTTTAAAGTTTTAATTAGTCATAAGAAAACGTGCTATTATATTCGTCTAATTTAATTAATCGTAAACAAAAGTTTTATTACTTTTTGGGTGTATGTTTGTTTAATTTTAAGCTTAAGAAAATGTGCCATTATTTTTGTTTGATTTGAAGAAACTTTTTTTTAAATTTTTTATATTAGTCATAAGGGAAAATGCTATTATTTTTGTTTTATAAATGTCGTTATTTGTGTATAAAAAGTTTTATTATTTTTCGGATGTATGTTTGATTAATTTTAAGGTTACGAAAAAGTGCCATTATTTTTGTTTGATTTGAAGAAACTTTTTTAATTTTTTTATTATTAATCTTATGGATTTTTGTGCCCAATTGTTACCCTTCAATTTATAAATATATACTACTACATAATTTTAACCGATTCGAATGAAGCGAAAGTTTCTGAGTGAAGTAGGTACAAATTCTGTACTTACGGGACATGGCTGTTTCGGTAAGTACTTGCACCAGATTGCGAAACGGGAGGAAACAGCCATCTGTCATGAGTGTGGTACTCCAGAGGACACAGCGCACCATACCCTAGTGGAAAATGTTATGGAGCTGAAGGAGGCTGCGGAACGGGAACGAGAGCTGGACCCTAACGCTCCACTGATCCGCAGAAGACGACAGGGGGGAAGAAGGCGACGCTTCGCTCGCCTTTTCCCGCCTTAGTATAGGTGTCTAGGACCCTATGGTCGGTTCAGCGTCGTGATGTCTCAGTAGAATACGCCTTGGGACCCTGAGACCTCTCTTTGTAGACGTGGACTGTGCTGCTGGTTTTTTAGTGGGTATTCTGCTTCCATCTGTGAGTCCCACATACCCGCCTTGTGCGGGATGCGTAAATGCATTTTTCCAGCAAAAAAAAAAGTACAAATTCTGTGTCTAGTTGGGACGTTTGGGTGATATTTTCGTCGCCCAAGGGTGGTTAAAGTATATTTAATAACGAGGAAATAAGAGCCACTTTACGAGCAAAGGTCTTGTAAAATAATTTTTCGATTAATGTGTACTTAAAATTCACCCAAACAAACAAACAACCAAACAAACTTGAAGAAAAAAGTGTTGTAATGTGCACAAAAAGAACCTCGTCCTTTTTTCGGAAAGTCGGTTAAAAATAATCTAATATGAGATGATTTTTTACATCTTATTTTTGGTACACAAGTAAAATATCACTTTTCATAATCGGTAGTCATTGTCAAAAACCCAAATATTAAGAAATTTAGCATCGATAGATCCATTTTAGTCAACCACTAATTGTATCATATTTGAATTTTGCACAGCACATCGACAACGTTTTCCGTTTGTGTGAGTAAGATGCACGGTGATTGAAATTGAACCCTGTTTGGTAAATAATAAAGTGAATATTTGTTCGTGCCTCATGCACTGATCTATCGGTATGCGTGTGTGTGAGTGAGACTTCTTGTCTATTGTATTTATTTAGTTGCTTGTATTGGTAGCAGGTAGTAGGGATAGGTAGGGATAAACTGGAGACAGCAGGTTTCAATACAATTTGATACATAGGCATATCTCCCTTGTTTCCGTGATCTGTGACAGCTACCTACACAAATCTGGATGTTTTATCTGTATGGATGTTTATTACTCAGTCACGCCAGAACGACTGAACGGATCTGGGTGAAATTTGGCACAGAGATAGATTATAGTCTGGAATAACACATAGGCTACTATTTGTCCCGGAAAATAAAAAGTTACCATGGGAACCGAAAAAAACACCAATTCACGCAGACGAAGTCGCGGGCACCCGTGAATTATAATTTACTTGCTCTGTGATGGTTCCTCACATGGTACCTCGATACAGTCTAAGTACAACCGCAGTAAGCACGATAAAAAATACAAGGATACAAGGTAAAATCCCGATAGCTTCGATTCATTAACTATTTCCTATGTAACCGCATACCTATACTATAAACCATATCATTTATGAATTTCCTTATAATAGGCAATTGGTCGATCATTCCATTACTGAATTTGTCATCTGTCTGCTTGCACTAAGACAAAAGAATTTTTGCGGTCGCCTCCATGTCTATTGGGTTTTTACGACGTTCTCAAGTTGAAACGGCTCCTGGAAATGACTTCATACACTGAGTGTGCCCAGTTAAATATAGGGTTACGCTCGCTCACTCCATATTCATCGCCTCGGCTTGCAATAATTAAGTACATATTATCATATTAGCCGTAACAATTATTTTGTTCTTAAATGCTGCTTGATAATAAACTAATGATGTAATGAAAGACTGTGTGATTATCATCCGCAAATGATTCTCTTTTACATATTATGTACATCGAGATACGTCACACACTGCGCGACCTCTACCTGACTTCCGTTGAGGCGTACCGCGTATGCAAACCCCTGACGAATGTAAAATTTCTAAATAAAAAAAAATTCGAAGATGCCTGTATTAACCATATTGAATGTCGATAACCCTGGAATAGTTACAAATAGGCTTACGGTACCGAATAAGATGTAGGAAGAGGTAGAGAAAAGAGAATATACTATGGTAGAGAATAGAGATCGATATAAGACGTATAACATAGGACCGAATATCAGGCGTTAACTCTAGTGCAGAAAAGTTTTTTTTTTTTTTTATTGCGTGATAGGCTTGCGCTTGACGACAATCATGCTTAGTGCAAAGCAATGATGAGGTCTAGGTTGGAACGCGCTTGCCTAGAAGATGCCTATTCACTCTTGCCTTGAAGGTACTTAAGTTATAAGTGGCAGGAAACACGTGCGCTGGGAGGGTGTTCCACACCCTAGCGGTTCGTATCAGAAACGTCGAGCAAAAACGCTTCGTGCGAGCAAATTGGACGTCAACAAACATAAGGGTGCCAACGCTCACGGTTTCTCGCTGTTCTGTGGTAGAACGGAGAAGGAGGAACAAAATAGTAAGTAGTAATAGTTTAATGAAAATGAACTTGCGACGACATCCGCAGAATGGCTGGCATCAAATGGATGCAAACAGTTAATGATGGGCAAAGTTGGCGCAATCTGAAAAAGGCCTATATCCTGCAGTGAATACATGCAAAAAAAAAACTGTGGGGAAGAAAATATCATCCCGCTGCTTCGATCACAATATCGTCTTCCCAGAATATAATCCGTACTAGGCAACGAACCTGAGTTAGCGCGGACATACAGATACTATGAACGTGAGAAGGCATATCTTATGTTCAAGGATGAACCAAAATCTCTGGTGAAAAGGCTCCTAATCCCGCGGGCTCGTACGAAGCGATTTGCTTCCTCGTTTCTAATTCGAACCGCTAGGATATGGAATGCCCTTCCGGCTTCCGTTTTCTCCTCCTCTTTTAATTATATAGGTACCTTCAAATCAAGAGTGAATAGGCATTTTCTAGGCAAGCGTGCTCCACCTTAGGCTGCAAAACCATCAAGCAAGTCTGATTGCAGTCAACCGCTAGCCTATATGTAAAAAAAAAAGTGCAATGGGGTTGCGATTAACTAGCCAGCATACAAAGTCGGCACTTTCGGACTCGAAGCTGATAAGGGTATCATGAGACAAAGAACCCATTAAGTCGCTCCGAGTGACGTGACATTTCCTTCGATATCCGCTGCCGGGTGCTCACCTTTCGGGTCACAAATCATTATCTCGTTTCCGCCCAGTCAATTAACAATACGTCGATTTGTCTAATGCAAACATTGTGGCACCTACTTTGAAAAGAAAAGAAGCTGCTATAGAAGAACAATTATTCCTACACGACTAAGCGCGCCCAGATACGTTTTTTAATCTCTATAAGTTAACCCTTGACTACGATCTCATCTGAGTGGTGCGTAATGAACTAATGAATAATGATGCAAGATTGTAGTGGGCTACCCCTTACCCCTTACGGTTTCTACGCGAAATCGTACAGGAACGCTAAATCGCTTGACAGCACGTCTTTGCCGTTAGTGCCAACTAGCCACAGCCGAAGCCTCTGACCAGATCAGATCAGCGAAATAATTCAGAAATTAAGTATAAATTCCCAAATTGACCTGACGAACCAACCTGGTGCCACCCGCTTATAAGACAACAGCGCTCATCACTGCTTCAGGGAGGTCGTCAAGAAGTTCGAGTAACTCACTTTTATACAGCCACAACTGCACACATTGGTGCGACAGAAGAAAGCGTCGTGTTCATTCGACGCGGACGTTTCGCTCAGACGTTTTGTCGTGTCCGGTCTCATAGAACATAGGTATAGTTACACGACGTTATCGTAAAAGTTTCGACGTCATTCATAAGCACGGCTCGGTATTTTAGTATCGATAACAGCTTCCGTTTGGCTACTATCTCTCCCCAATGATGTCATGATGCAGTTTAAGATTTGGGGTGACAGCCTGGCTCCTGAATAGAGGGAATATAACACTGGATTATCATATAAGTATCATGTCAATTTTTTTGTAAGTGCACGTATTTTAAATTAAAAATCTCCCTTTAATTTGTCTTTAAAATTGTTTCCGTGCATAGTGTCTACTGTCTATGGACGTAATTCCACTATAGCAGTATAGTCGAGAATAGGACGACTATGTTATTCGATCAATGTCAGGCCCCTCTTTCCCACTGGGCACTCTGGGCAAGTGCCCAGGGCCCCGCGATCGATGGGGCCTTAGTTCCTGCCAGATCACCCACCGATTGATAACCGATATTCATAACTTATATTTATATTTTGTTCAAAATATACCTCAATAGTAAGTAAAATGTCAGTTTAATAAAAAAAGTCCTCCGTCAGTCCCTTTGTCAGGGGCCCCCTATCCTAATGCACCTATGGCCCCCAATAGGTTAAAGACGGCTGCCGGAGACCTGATCAAAGTTGCGGATACTCACTCACCCGCAACTTACCAAAGCCCGGCATTTTATTACATGTTGTAATTGCTATTAGTGCGTGTAGTTCAGTGTGAATTTGTCATTCATTCCCAAAACTGAATGGCGAGGGGTGTAGCGGAAGGGACGTTTCGCGCCGACGCACGCTCGCCGGAAACGCATCCGGGACGTGGCATGCCGCCGCACCGCCCTGCGCCAGCCGATCTCACCCTCCCCGGCCCAAAATTATCACACGCTTCTCTTTTTACCCCGGCAACGGCGAAACCAAACAAGAAGGGGTAAATATTTTCGCATAATCTGTATCTACTTGGCCATTTGAACGGTAGAGTGAAATACGAACGATTTTGTGAAAGAATTGGGAATTGCTGTTTTCTTCGGGATAGATGCTATTGCTAATCTTAGTGGAAGTATCAATTTGAAATATATAAATTAACGGTAATTACGATTAACGGTATGAGTTAAATAGGAACGAATTTTTGAAGGAATTAGGAATTGTTGTTTTCTTTGGGATAGATGCTATTGCTGATGTTAGAGGAAGTATTAATTTGAAATATATAAATAAATTAGCAGCTGTGTCAGTCCATCGAGTTAAAAGCTTTTATTATTAGCGGCAAAACAACCTAGATTTGATTAATCAATAAATAGAAGAGTCTTTTTTTACTTTTTGGCTGTTAGTACCGCATTAATAATATATGCACTTTGCCAATGTCGTCACAGTTCTCGTAAACGAACGTAGCAATGCATAAAATTACTGATAGTATTAAGTCTACTTCCTCTTATGTTACAATACCATGAGTAAGACATAGTAACCTACGTAGGTACCAAACCTACTTCATAGTTTTGAATATGAATGTCAACTTTCAGGCGTGGACTCGAACGGAGGCGGGTCGCATTAGTCACTGTTCGAAATGAGTTGTGCAACAGTGTACTCCTAGGTACAATACAAATTACAATTTTAATAGGACCGGGACATCACACAGCCACATATTAAAACAATAAAATGTAATTATCGTATTACAGGAGCTCGCGACCTTTGCATAATCGGATTTCTAAATTGGGTGTGTGAATACTATGAAACAAAATATACCTAACGATACATATTTTATACTACATTTCAGTCAAATACGTATGAAGACAGCAGTTTAGCATTGCAATCTATGCCTTGATATGACGTCATGCCAAAGTATCCAAGTCATATTGGCATGCTCAAGCACCGAACCGAATAGGGACATGGGTTTAATTTAACTGCCATGCCCTTAACAGGTTAGCCCGCTACCATCTTAGACTGCATCTTCTGCAAGCACTTACCATCAGGTGAGATCGCAGTCAAGGGCTAACGTAGTGTAGATAAAAAAGACGAGTGTGCTTTAGACCACACGACTGAAGTAAAACTTCTTTAGCTCCATCTATATTATGTAACTGAAACATACATATACGAAGCGAAACGTAACTGGCTGAAAGGGAGAAAGAAAATGTATACTCGCACCTCTCTCTCTTGCCCCTACTGTAGTGCTTAAATAGTCGATGACTGTAATTTACGAAACGTAGCTCTCTCTCTTTCTATCTTCACTAAACTCTGTGCTTATAATATCTCCCTCTCAACTTTCGTTCGCCTCGCCCGATCACACTTTTTGTAACGCTCTCGTCACGCATTCACCAGCTTACTCGCGCTTACTATAAGTCAAGCGTGCGTAAAGAAGTTTTACTTCAAAAATAAAATTTAAAAAAAGCAGCGACATACTCTTAATATGCTTTAATAATTAATATGTCCGAAGTCGAACGCCAAAACAGCTAACCAGTATTATTTATAAAAGTTCAAAATATCCTTTGTCCAATCGTCCTGTCAGTTAGCGCGAACCATATTAGTTTGAATGCATCATAATATTACATTAGGTAGTGAGAATATTAATTAACTGCGTATTCATTGCAATTTACACGCATCGCTAAGTGCATATGAGCGGAAGTTATTTCGCATGGACGATGTGCGGCGGTACGCGCGGTAAAATTTATAAATACCAGATTCAAAGAAAGCGAGAGTGAATTGTTTTATTGTTTTCATGAATTGAACTTACGCAGCTGAAATGATTATCTTAATAGACGAAGGAAATCCATTGTACGTACTGTAAGTTTCTATTGACACGGCTACCTACTAACTATTTGACCCACGGAATTTCTGAAAAACCGTTCTTAAAAATATTAGACCTTAGGTCTAGAAATTTCACCTTTTGAATGTAAAGTTGTCTATATAGGTTTAATATAGACGAAGAAAATCCATTGTACGTACTGTACGTTTCTATTGACACGGCTACCTACTAACTATTTGACCCACGGAATTTCTGAAAACTTTTTTAAAAATATTATTAGACCTTAGGTTTAGAACATTCACCTTTTGAATGTAACGTTGTCTATATAGGTTTAATATAGACGAAGGAAATCCATTGTACGTACTGTAAGTTTCTATTGACACGGCTACTTACTAACTATTTGACCCACGGAATTTCTGAAAAACCTTTCTTAAAAATATTAGACCTTAGGTCTAGAAATTTCACCTTTTGAATGTAAAGTTGTCTATATAGGTTTAATATAGACGAAGGAAATCCATTGTACGTACTGTAAGTTTCTATTGACACGGCTACTTACTAACTATTTGACCCACGGAATTTCTGAAATACCTTTCTTAAAAATATCAGACCTTAGGTCTAGAAAATTCACCTTTTGAATGTAAAGTTGTCGTTATAGGTTTAATATAGACAACTTTACATTCAAAAGGTGAAATTTCTAGACCTAGCTGTTTATAAACGTGCCTAATATGTCAGTTTCAGCTTTTATGTATGACTTAATGTATATGTAGAGATTCTGGAAGATGAGGGTTTATTACCATTGCTTATAGCAAAATAGCAAAATGACAGTTTTATGACATGTAACGTCCCTAAAATAAGGATTATAATTCTCAAACGTTAAGAATATGAAAACAATACGGCTTTAAGCGATGGTAGCATGCCACCTGAGCATGCTGTTGTTGAATAATATTATATTTTTTCAGTAAAAGCCAATTTCTCCATAGAAACTTTAAACGACAAGTATTCTGAAAAATATTATTCTTGACTTTTTAATTAATAGTTTCATTTCCCAACGCTCAACCCTAAAAAGGTATGCACTGGAGGTACATGTCATATACTTGGAACAAAGATGGTAAAATAACCTTTTTTTCAAGATCATAATAAGTACTACAATGGAATGAATGCCTGCGAAGTGAATTGACTATAAAAAATTGAGGTTGTGGACGGCCGCCAGGTAAATTTGCATATGACATAATATTTTAGGAATAATTAAAAATGTATAACAGTAGTGTGCCAAATACGAGTACCATAACACGCACACCAACGAATTCTGGAATGTAAATCTAGCGTACTCTAATTATGCTTAATTCAGTGGCTCCCTACCGTATAATTTTACACCCATTCACAATGTTGTGTACCTTGACCCACTATTTTTGTTTGACTCCCTATATTATTTACTGTGCTAGTCTGTAGGGTTGACAACATAAAAGAAAACGGTATTTAATGTGTAAAAACTTTAAATTTAAGAACAGGACGAATTTTCTTCCATATTGTGACGTCTTAAGTCGTTCTCTTGTACCTACACGTTCTATTCTTAGTTTGAAGGCATTGCAATCATAAATTATGATCTGTGAATAAATTTCTTTAAGTAATAATTTTGCAATATATAGAAAAGTTACTTTCACGTATGTACCATGAAGTAAGAACATTTTTTATCTTGTTTTTGATAATTTCGTCGATCTGAACTACCACTTTCTTCGCTTAGTTCGGAATACATATACCATGCAAAAAATATTTCATTAAATAAGTTACTTAATTGTTTCTAATGAATTCAAAAAGCCAGAAGATTCTTTGGCTCAGTTCGTAGGCTTGGTAGTTGGTACTTCATTAAATATCGTTCATAAAATATTGTTGACAGCCCTACTAGTAATGTTTCCCACCGAAACGGACCGGAAGACAGGCCGGAAGCTTTACAAAGAGGCAGTTATGTCTCTTGTAACTCACTGGTTAAATATTAATAATATTGACATGTTCCAATTTATTTAAAAAAAATGTAATATCAAACTGCAAAAACAGGACAGAGATAAGAAAGAAATATAAACTACACGCATAATAAATTGGTTGTCTAAACTCTAAAATAACTACGACCTGCTTAGAGAATGATCTTACAGATATTATGTGGTATTATGAAGAGGCGTTATGGATGTATCGGACAATCTATCGAATATCGTTGGAGATCTCTTGTATATGTCATCGTAAGATTGCAAAAACCGTTAGATTGTAATCTAACTAGCGGAATTGTTAACTGTCGACAGATTGTGAACCGTTCAATGTTCTGAGTGTCAATTTTTGAAATATTCATTGTATTTACGTTTTCTTGTCTCTTTATTGTAGGTTAGGTTAGGTTTCGACATAAATAATCAGGTAGTGCCTGGCCGCAGGTCGAGGTTTTATCGGGTTAATATACCTAACAGATTCCAATCTGCCGAAAAATAATGCGTTAAATTGTAATCTGTCGACAGTTTACAATTTCGCTAGTTAGATTAAATCTAACGGCTTTTGCAATCTTACGGTGACATATATAATTATGTCATGTAAAATTGCAAAAACCGTTCATTGTAATCTAACTAGGGAGATTATAAACTGTTAACAGATTACAATTTAACGCATTATTTTTCGGTAGATTGTAATCTGTTATGGTATATTAACCAGATAAAACCTAATTGAATATTTCAAAAATTGACACTCAGAACATTGAACGGTTCACAATCTTTCGACAGTTTACAATCTATCGAGATAAAAAGCGTTAGATTACAATCTAACGGTTTTTGCAATTTTACGGTGACATATATATTATATAATATTATGAATGCCAAAGTTTGGATGGATGTATGGATGTATACATCCACTAGCATTAAGCTTTTTTGTTCCCGTGGGAACTCCCTAATTTTCCGAGATATTTCTATGTGCTATTCCAGACTATAATCTATCTCTGTGCCAAATTTCATCCAGATCGGTTCAGCCGTTGGGGCGTAATTTTTGCACAGAGATAGATTATAGTCTGGAATAGCACATAGGCTACTTTTTATCCCAGAAAATTAAAGAGTTCCACCAAAAAACCTTCAAACCACGCAGACAAAGTCGCGGGCATTCGCTAGTATATTATATCCACACAGACACAGCATTGTCGTTCAAAGCTCTCCAATGGAACAGGCCGTGAAGTGTAAGCTGAGCTTTGCATATTTTGTGAGAGCTTCAATTTGTGATGCCACTCACACAGTTGTCGACCTAAACGGTGTGAATGTGTACACATACACAAAGTAAAGCTCATCTTACCGGTCGCAAACTGCACCTTACATTGTGCTACTTACTTAAGTGTTCTCTCCATAGTGGATGTGCGGAATATCTCTTCTTGGTCGAGCGACAACACGCAGTATATATCACGGTGGCAGGCGGCGCCATTGTTGCGAGCTGGGAGATTCTTAGCTTCACCTGTAACAATAATAAAGGAAATTAGCACATTTTTTATAAACAAAAAGAGATAATATTATGTTAAATGTGAATGACATAAGAGGCACTAGTTATGACATATTTGTCCATCCCATTCATACCTAGAAGGTATCACATCTTTTGAAGATCTTTTGAAGTGAGTTGATAACGTTTGAACTTTGAACAAATGGTACCCAATACCCACCTAATACCTATAAAGGGGAACAGGAATTATATTTTCAAGTCATCCGGTGCGGGCCGGGCTGCGTCCTACTTTGGTGAGCCTGTACATTTAGCACACAAACTATAGAGTTCCTGACTTTAACGGATGCCGTATGCGTACATGTTTATTCTATGACGATAAGATAAATCCACCAACGCCCTTGCGCAATGGTGTGTTTGGATGTGACCGAATAAATTCGAGGTCTCGTGTTTGATTCCCTACAAGATCAATCTAATTTCTAAAAGTACCCCCAGATTGGCTTAATCTTGACTTTTGTAACTCTGGAGACGGACATAAGGTATCTTTAATTTGTCCGGGAAAAATATTTATAAGTGTTAAGTTTTCCACCCGGGAAAAGAAAAAAATTATAGGGACTGCCGATAGAAGTGAACACTTATAACTTAGAATCTTAGTAAGTATTAAAATTTGAAATTTCATGTTTAAGTAAATTAAAATTATCAACATCAATCCGATAATAATCAAACTCAAACACTATTTGAACAATTTACAGTATACCTATACACATTACACTTTTTCCTAAATCCATTCAATTTTACTTGTAAAGATATGTATGTACACAGCTGACTAATGTTGCACAATACGTCACAGCATGTCAGTGACGCGAACCCATAAGATTTTCCTCTACCAAAAAGTGCTCAACGCGGCTAAAGAAGTTTTCACTTCACTTTTTAAGAATTTCGAAGCGGATAAAGTCGAGGGCAAAAGTTAGTAAGCTGCTTTGTTGGAAACACGCACAGTTTGTAAAATTGTAAGATGTATGGCCTTGATGGTCGTATTCAATGAATGGTGTAGTTTTCATGCGTATACCGTTAATTAATATGGTACTTAAATTGACATTCACATTTTGGCAATTGGCATTTAAAAAAACCGGCCATGTGCGTGTCGGGCCACACGCAGAGTAAGGTTCCGTAGTTGACCGTCACAATATGCGGTCATTTTATACGTGTTGGTTGACTATTACTCGTAAAGTCTCTAGTTTTCCTTTTAACTTCGTTTTATTATATACTGCTTCCACGATTTTTTTCACATGTCCATAAACAACCGTAAAGCTGGCTTTCTCTAACAAAAATTAGCACTTTAAAGCTTAATATTTCGCAAACAGATATGAATCGAAAAATATTTTTCCCACAATCGCCCTTATGTTATTATGCCCTTATCGCTACTTATGTTTAACCTACCCAACGAAACCCCACACCATGAGATAGACGAGAAGAAAAAAATCATCCCCGCGTTACGTGTAGGGCCGGGCGGGGAGATAGGTACCCAATTTTTGTTTAAATGGTATTTCACTACTTTGTCGGCGCATAGTGTATACCCCAACGTAATACGGCGTATAATGGCAAATTACGGCTTTCTAGTACTAACAGTCGCTGAGCTATGCCGCGGACGGACTGACGGACGGACGGACATGGCGAAACTAATAGGGTTCCTTGTAGACCACGGATGACGGAACCCTAAAAACAGATATTATTTCGTCCAATTTTTCAACCGTTCAGCTGCGCATACATCTCCGTAGAAAACGTCAGTTTTGTATGAACAAAAGCTGAATGGAGCTGAATGAGTGTAATCAGTCCCTTATTTGCCGGCTAAAAAAAAACATTAATATTGCTAAAATGGAAGGTCCAGCGGTTGTGCAACGTCGCGACTCGCGGCGACCTCGTCGGATATAGCTTTATACGGCAAAACAAGGCAAGGTAGCCATCGTATCTCGTACCGTAACCGATTCATTCCTGTTGGTCAAAGCGTATGAAAGGCTTGGACACACAATCCGCGACGAAAACAAACGTCTTCAACACGGCTGCCGGCTGTTGAATGCTAGGAGTATTATAGCAAGGTGTCTACTGTTGAATATTATCTAGTAACGAATCCCATTAATAGCAACGAAATCGAATGATGAATGATTCTAGGTTCTAAACCGTACCTACCTAGTCTTGACCGTGACTGATTTACGTTTTACAATAGGTAATATTATGTAGGTAATTAAATAGTTAGCTAAGTATCCGTATTCCGTAGTGATTACTTGTCTTGTTTGTAATCGGGTCTGGTGATACCTGGGCTATGTGGAATTTTAATGCCAAGATAAAATAATCGACCTACAATGGATTAAATAATAAGTGTTTACTAGTTCTTTATTCAGCTTTTACATAATTTTTCATCATAGGTAATTAAGACATTTCGCAGCCAGTAATAAAAAATAATTATGTCTTAGAAAACTTTCCTCAGAAAATCAACCTTCCTCTCAAATGACTAAATCGCAGGCCGCAGCCTACAGCTCATCAGATGATCAGTCATCATAACAGTCATATAAATTGCGCGGCGAAGAGAGATCATAACAATTGTTAGGGCTAAACAAAGACCTTGTGGCAGCCGTACGCACACTCGCACAAATTCGTAATTGGACTACGAGAGAAACTAGTTGCGACAACAAACTGTACATAATTACTGATGCAAAAACAACCGTCATCATCAACGGCGGTAGCACACGCCATCGAAGTGGATCGTGGGAGTGAAACGGGAAACTTTGAATAGCACCATGGGTATCTGAGGAAACGTATTAAAGTACTTATATTGTGCTTGCTGTGGGCCGTGTGGCCACAATGGAGTGCCGTCATGATATTGCCACACTGCCGTGCGTAGCTCGGCTCTTTCGAAATCGAGAGTACATTTGGTGTTTTAGGAATGTCTTATGTCGTACACAAATATGGGAATGTTTCGACGATTTGGACATTTTAAAAATACATTATTACACAAACATGAATCCGCAAGGGTCACCACCTTTAGTGATTAGTGCCGTTTGTTTGATTTACCACTGTTATGCCTATTTAATAAACGTTAAATACAATTCGACTTTGAAAAAAGTGACAAATATGTAATACAAGTAAATAATTTACAATAATAATATTATACACATTAAACATTATGACTTGAAATACTTATAACCACTTGAATAATTGTCTTGGTACCTAATTAGGTAAACTGAATGGCTAATGTTTCTTCCTACGGTTTAAGCCAGTGGCAGGTTTGAATCTAGGTCCTCACCCACATGCACCTTCTTATTTGCAAGGTGGGTTGAAAAGTACCTTTTGCTTAAAGTAGACATTTATCAGGTCGGGGTCGGCATTAGTTTCTTGTACTCATGTCTCATATTAACTGCTGATGCCCGCGACTGCGTCCGCGTGGTTTAAGCTTCGGGAACTCCAAGAGAAAAAGTACTAAAAGCCCGGGACACAAGTCACAACCTATATCATACCAAATTTTATCAAAATGGGATGAAAAGATGGGCCGTGAAAGCGTAACAACCCAATAAACTCATATTCGCATTTATAATTTCAAAGTTAGGATCATAGATCAGCGAAATTTCAGCTCAGGTTGAGAGCTGCGTCTAACCTTGAACTGCCTAGCCTAGATGCACGGTTGCCTCTAATGTCTAGTGTACACGTAACTTTCTAGAATATGTACTGTAGGTAATATTTCTAATTTCGTCCTACTAATTGCTTAAGCAGTTACACTGCCGAAAGTGAAATCTTAACAGCTCACGTAAAGTCATCAGTCACCCCTTTAAGAATGAATAGTTACCTATTAACATAATATTATGTTATGAAGAGGCCATTGCTCTACCAGACGCGCCCGTTCCGAGTCTATATGTAATCACAAAAACAATTTTGCAAATTACCTACTGCTAATCCATGTAATATGTGAGCGATTTTAACTAGTTAAGTAACTAAGTACCTAATTTATCATGTATTATTATTAAATAGCTATTGCCCGCGACTTCGCCCGCGTGGATTGACGTTTTTCGGTTCCCGCGGGAACTCTTTAATTTTCCTACAACTTGTCGCTCTTTGTAATCCGATAAATAAGCCACCAAATTGTGTAGTTACCTAGTGGAAGTTGGTACTATACCTACTACTTACTTATTAGAAAAGTTTAGGAATATAATTATTAAGTACCTGCTTGAACTTAAGAACAAAAAGTGCATAACTGAATTATGATAAAAACTTTATTATTCACAATTGAAACATTTACACTAATAATTGTGCTTATGAAAATATACGCTTTTCAACTAATCTTTCGTTTTGGTTTAGGAAATTGCCTTAAAATTCTTAAAAAAGGAGATAATGTGGCCAATTCTGTATTTAACACAATCTCTAAACTAAACTAAAATGATACCTTTAAATTTAGTTCTGTCCCTTTCTGCAGGGAGTTTTATGAAAGGGTTAGCAATATATTTAATGCTGTCATTTAAGTTTAGTTTTGACTTAGAGATTGTGCACTAAAGAATCAGCCCCACTGTTTCTTTTTACTTATCTCCGACGCGAAGGAAGCGGATATGTGCGCAATATACAAAGCACATCCTATCAACTTATCAGATGTTCAAGCCCGAAAAAAAGCGCTGCAATAATCTTATCAGTGATATTCGATTTGAATGAATGAAGTGCGACCACGTGAGGAGTCGTCAAGGCGAGGGCGCGCATCGATAAGTACGATAAATGAGAGCATTTTTCATTAACGGAGCGGCGAGTTTCCATGAATGGGCGGGCGCGCTCAATGGAAAACACTAGTTCGCCCCATTCACGGTGCGTGTCGTACCTACTGTGGATAGCTTACACTGCATAGTCGCATAATGATAGCACTGTTTGTCTATAAGATAAAGGTAGACAACTTTTACGTCAAATTCAGGGTTTATTGTAATCATTATATTTTTGATCAAAACATGTACGCATTGCATATGCGACATGTCTATTGTTGCATAATAATAATGATCATCTAATCTAAACCTATCTTCTTATTATTATATATAAAACAAAGTCGGGTTTTTTCGAACACTTAATATAACTCTAGAACGGCTGGACCAATTTTCATGGTTTTTGATTTGTTGTATTTGTCTCCGTCCCGAATAGCAGAATAACTATTTAAAACATTGGAAAAAATAAAAGAAAACACATTTTCCCTTGATTTTCCCATACAAAATGTTCATAGGTATTAACGTGATTTTTGGCATGGGTATCGTTAAGGACCTGGAGAGTGACATAAGCTACTTATTATCCCGGAAAATTAAGTTCCCGCGGGAATCAAAAAATCTTTAACCACGCGAACAAGTCGCGGGCATCAGCTAGTACAAAATGAAACTGTAACAGGTCCAATTCTGTACATTGAAGATATTTTGGAAATCTTTTTAGAGGGCACTCTTTCTTGTCTGTACCTTGGCCGCGCATCACGCCGAAACTGTATTGAACAGTATGAATTTCAATTAAACTTGCCATGATTTGAGTTTATACTACGACTTACGAGGTAGGATGTAGGATACTTTTTATGCCGAAATTCAGCACGGTTCTCTTGGGAGAGGGGATGAAAAGTAAAATGTGTACTTAGTTGTAATTCATTAACGCGTAGTCCGATTTCATTCATTGTTCTAAAGGATATATATTATTTTAAAGACTGTCCCGTAAATATTTCAAGGTCATTGGTTTTATAGTTCAGAAATTACAGACATCACAACCCTCAGTATCGGGTCCATATTTTGAAACTGTTTAACCGACTTCCAAAAAAGGAGGAGGTTCTCAATTCGGCGCGTATCTTTTTTTTAAAATGTATATCGGTGCATATCTCCGTGGTTTCTAAACGGATTTGAAAAATATTTTTTTCCCTGGTTTAAGGAAGCTCGCGAGGTGGGCCCATAATAAATTCTGACTCCAAATCCTCAATCCTGATGCTGTAGGTGTACCGTACTACGTGAACTCCTCAAAACTAGGGAGTTAGGAAATTTTGATGGTGAATTCATATAGTAGGTATCAAGTCACGTGTATACAATACAACTTTGAGTCCCAACTCCTCAAGTCTGATGCTGCAGGGTACAGAACTCCCCAAACATAGTGATTTAGGATTTTTAATGGTGAATTCAGATTGTAGGTGTCAAGCAACGACTTCCTTCAAGTCCTAACTCCTCAACTCTGATACTGCAGGGTACTGCACTCCTAAGCCGTGGGGATTTAGAGTAAACTAAAAAGTTAAATGTATATAATATAATAGTTAATATTATGTTGTC
This sequence comes from Erebia aethiops, assembly GCA_923060345.2. Classification (NCBI taxonomy): domain Eukaryota; kingdom Metazoa; phylum Arthropoda; class Insecta; order Lepidoptera; family Nymphalidae; genus Erebia; species Erebia aethiops. Next base: position 23,457,136 of record OV281084.1, on the reverse strand, counting down.
TTAATGGTTGGGGTAATTGGGGAACCTAAATTTCTAAATTGTGGTGAGAAATTATGGGAGGCTTCAGCCATGACGGCTTGTTACGACTACGGCCCTACTGGCAAACCTGCAGTTACCACCAAGTGAATTCGCAGTACAGTGTGATGCCACACAAGCCATAATAACCTAACGCCTTCCAAAGTTAGCACCCTTCTATCTTAAACTGCATTATAACTTACTTATCGGTGAGATTACAGTCAAGGCCAAACTTGTATTGGAATAAAAAAATTATAGTTCGAACGATGCCGTGTAGAAACCGAAGGGGTATGAGTTTAATATAGTTGCCATGCCCCTAACAGGTTAGCCCGCTACCGCCCGTTAGATCTTAGACTGCATCATCACTTACCATCAGGTGAGATCGCAGTCAAGGGCTAGCTAGTGGATAAAATAAAAAAAATAGCATTAAAGTACTAATGTTTTTGATATCCTATGTTAGGTTCATTGTATGATATATCTAACAGTTGAGTTAAAAGGGCCTAGGCCCCTAGGGTCACGCCCCGGAAGGCATACTGTACCCTTATCGCGTCAGACACAGTTTGCTTTATCTAAGGATTTATGTGTTTGGTCTGATACTGACAAATCAATCATCTGCACACTCATTCCTTGTTCTTATTTGAATAACAAATTATGAAAAGGTACTGATGCAACATTGTGCTAACAATAGATAAGTTAGCCCTTCTAGACTTGACTTAGCTCTGACGGAATTTCCGAAAATCTTTTATTAGTAAATTTATCATCAAATCTCAGGTTTAACATCAAAAATCTCAAGTTCCTAGACCCAGCTGTTTGGGCTGTAAGTTTATGTCAGTCCATTGGTTGCTCCTTTTTAATATGTAAACACAAGATGATATCGGCGACTTTGTCCGCCTGGATTTAAGTTTGTGAAAAACCCAATGAGAACATTTTGATTCACAGGGATGAAAACAGCCTATGTCCCCTTCCCCTGGATGCAACCTTTTACTGAACCAAATCACATAGGTCAAAATTAGTGGAACTTTTATTTTTATTCCAATACTAGGTGATGCCCGCCACTTCGTCCGCGTGTTTTTTGATTCCTGTGGGAATTCCTTAATTTTCCAGGATAAAAAGTAGCCTATGTCACTCTCCAGGTCCTCAACTATACCCATGCCAAAAATCACGTCAATCCGTTGCGGCGTGATTGAAGGACAAACCAATAAGCCAACAAACAAACACACTTTCACATTTATAATATTAGTATGATAAGTTATGGTACTCATGTTATGATAAGTGATAATGCAGTCTAAGATTGTAGGGGTATGGCAGTTATATTAAACCCATACCCCTAATGGATTTCACAGCATTGTACCAGAACGCTAAATCACTTAGCGGCATGTCTTTGTTGGTAGGGTGGTAACTAGCCACTGCCAGCCTCCCACAAGACAAGCTAGGCTAGCAGATAAGACAGACAGAAACACTTTCACATTTATAGTATTATTAATTATTAATTACTTCATTAAAACGGTTTTTAATTGAAAAAATTCTAGTTGGTAAAATTTTTGTCATTGGCCTAATTTTGAGCCACAATGTATGAAGGCCAAAGCTTGAATGCAATAAGTTGAAATTAAACAAAAATTTCTTCTCAGATGACATAAGGGATTCTAGCACACCTTTTCAAACCATACAGTGTACTCCCACAAGTTCAATGTGCAATTACTCTTTAAGTGGTTACTGCCCTATTTTTAGCATCCTATAGCACTATGTGACATATTCATATTCATTTATTTGCATTTTAAACCCTGTTAGGGCACAGCAAGTACATAATAGTTACATTAAATAACATTACAATAATATTATGTCAAACTAGGTTTTTCGGGCAGATTGTTTAATTGGCTAAAAATTCATTAACCTCATAGAATCCCTTCTGGGTTAACAGGGTCTGGAGTTCTTTCCTAAATTTAATATCTGATTCAATATTTATAATCCTATCGGGAATTTTGTTAAATGTTATCGCTGATGCGTAATGTACATATTATCACAACATAACCAAAGACACTACAAAGGCAATCAGGGACACACATCACCACGTGCATTAAAGAATTGGTACATTGCTACACATACTACAGTCACACCCTACGTAATACTACTACAGAAGCCTAATTATGTAAAACCTGCATCAATCATTGTTACAGTCTCAATTGTTGCAATTGGCAGAATTTATGGTATTTTTGCTGTATCAATGGGAAATAGGGGAAGAGTGTGACCCATCAGAGGTGAATCGCTGTAGCTATAATTTTTACGTAATCAGGTGGCAGATGCCACAGATGTAGGAATACATAAATGGATCCCAAACTGAAATAAAACCTAAATACATCTCTAAATTTTTGTCTATTTGCATCAGTGAGTGGGAGTGACTGCGTCGTTGGTCTAGTGGTTAGCATGTTAGACTGCGGCCGATGGGGTCCTGGCTTTGAGTCCCAAGTCGGTCCCAGTTATTATCACTAACATGATAATAGTCGTTTAAGCCAGTCAACCCGCATTGGAGCAGCGTGGTGGGTCTAAGCTCTAATTCCCTCTCTCCTATGAGAGTGGAGGCCTGTGCCCAGCAGTGGGCTGTAGTGGAGTGGGAGTGAATAGAAACATGGCAGTTTGTGTTCATTGTATTATGAACTGATCACTAAGTTCAAAATGTAACCTATTATCTGTTAATACTGTCAGTTTTGAAAATACCCTATTGATGGTCAAACTGGATGTCGCATATTTTGTTGCATAATAATTGCCTTGATACTAATGAGGATGCCGAAAATGTCCCTTCTTGCTGCCACCTATCACTAGGAAGATCCAAACAGATTAATAGCAGAAATAGATACGGGATTGTAGTTTCCTAATGATAGACTAATTATTATTAAATGTATAAATTTAGTTAACAAGGTTCTAAAATTGGAATAGAAGTTATTTTATAAAGACGAATTTCTATGCAAAAACAATTTGAAATTGAGAATTTACTGCATAAAACTACCTAAAAAAGCACAACTACCTACTAGCACTCAATAATAATTGAAATTTTAAATTTAGCTTAGATGTTAGTTTCACATACCTAAGTAATTATGAAACAAAGCCTGCAGGACATCAGTATAAGCTATAAAGATAATAAATCATTATAACAATAGTATACACTAGATATCTAATCTAATATCACCTAAACATGAGTTCATTGTGTTCACGGCAATTCATTCATAAATTGTGCGCGAACTGTCAAACCAAGGATAAAAACATTGGATTCACAAGTGCTGCAGTACATCTCATATGGACTATTACTCACATTTAATCATCTGCTTCTAACCACATTTTCTTACAAATGTACTAGGATATCCTTAAACATCTGGACAGGAAATCTTATAGTTTCTAAGTAGGTACCACCTGTTCATCATAGTGACAACAAGTCACTATGATAGGAAACGGCAGACTTTTTAACCAAAAAATTCTACTAACATCTATGAGACTTTAATAACATCTTCCTAACAAGTAAAATGTGTACAAATATTACATACCAATCTTAATTTTCAATCTTTCTTCTACTCGCACTTTACGCGTTTCGTCCGCCATGTTAAATCCATAACTGTTTATCTCTTTCATCCGCTGTTATCTCTTTCGGAACGAGCCCCTCGGCCGGCTTGTCCCGCCACTTCCGGAGTGTCGTAATGTTCTACTTGAGCCTGTTTTCAACAAGGTGGAGACGACAAGACAGTTCCAACCCGAACACAATAAAAAATATAATCAATTTTATATTTACACATTTTCGAAAGTATTTAACGCACATTTAATATACCTATCAGATGCAGGGCGCATGTATTAAGTTAATGCTATAAAATTTATCAATGAATTCACTTTCAGCTATAATAGCACATTTTTTCACTTCACTCAGATGTGTAACTAATTTTGAATGCTAGTACACGATTTGAATTGCACATTAACAGTCGTAATTTGATTTACACAACACTTCATCAATAAAATATTTGTTTTAATGAATGAACAAAAAGTATGAATGGACAATTACGTCACGTCATTACACAGCGCCTGCGCGGACTCGTATTCATTTCAAGACAGTGTTGAGCTTTTTTTTCTGGTCGGTGGTGTTGAGTATCCTATATGTTACTTGTCTCTGGTGTTGAGCATTGAGTGGAAACTGGCGAGCCGTGAGCCAAACGGACATAGACACGGCCACGAAGCTATAGTTTGCCTGGAGTAGAACTTCTAGATATTTGAGCAAATACTCACTTATCGCCATCCCACTTCCACTACTTAATTAGAAAGAGAGATCGGACCACACTCTAGCCGCACCACATTTTCTGATTAATCTTATATTTATAGTTTTAATTTAGATTTCCAATGTTAAATATGAAATAAATTTATTTTTTAGTTTTAATTTCATATTTTTATTTCATTAAAATTGACCCCGCCCACAAATAAATTTATATAATTTATTTACATAATTCAAATTGTTTTGTATAATTTTATAAGAGAATTAAGTATATACGATCTATCTCTAACACAGATCTCTAACAACGATGATATTATCATTGATATTTTATCACCCTAAATCCACACATAAATCATGAGCTTTATGCATAGACTTAGAATGTACAAGACCAACAGTGACAGATTACGGTGTTACGCTTTGTCAGTCTATTGAGCGTAGCGAAAAAATTCTAAGTCTATGGCTTTATGCATGTTAAAATATGACACTATTGACGCGTCAGAAACCTCTCAATCCTGTTTCATACATTTATATGGTTAGAGAGAGACAAAACAGTATAGTGTTGTAGTGCTGTATATTTTTCTAGCGTTAATCTATACCATTGTGCAGACTGAATGCTCAAAACCTTGGGCCATTGGGTAAACTATTGAAAACAAGATGGCCGCCGAACAGAGAAAAATCGTCTCCATACAAAAAAATCACAGATTGCGCAGTCTCCGCAAGAATCGGAGCATTGAAAATGAATACAAAAATTTACGAAAAAGCACTTCTCGCCTGCATCTATTAATCGGAACTATACTGTTCCAATTCGATTTACCCGAAAATTATCTAATGTACAATAGCCTAGTGTGGTCGCGGGTTTGATCCCCAGGCACGCACCTCTTACTTTACTTTTCGATTTAGAAATTACTTAATATTCTTCAAACTGTGAAGGAAAACATTGTAAGGAAAACGGAATGCCCGAGAGTTCTTTATAATGCTCTCGAAGGTATTCGCACTTGGTCTGCTTGGCCAAACTCTTTTCATTCCGAGAGAAGCATTGATAAATTGTATTATTGTCCATTATTAAATTGTTAAATTGTAGATTCATAAAAATTTGTAATAGATAAGTATTTATATTAATCGAAATTGTTATTCGAAATTATTATTTTCTAACTTGACTTCAATAACTAAGCAACTACATTCTCACGACATAATAAATTTATTCGACAAGACATTATTAAAGTACCTACAGAGAAATAATAATTATAGTTATAAAAATAATAATTTCGAAGCACCCCTGTCACTCAAACTGCATAATATACCCTAACGGGGTGACATGTCAATTATTGTATTGTTCATGTTAAATGCAAATAAATGAATCTGAATCTGAATCTGAAGACTCTCGCTTTGTAGTGAAACGGTAATGGTTTTAAATGATGAAGTAAAGAGAAACTTTATAATTCCAGATTTCCCGTTGATACAACTCTGCGCACCCAACGGATTGTTGCTACCAAAAGAATTAATTGGAACCCAACTGATATGAAACTCCTTTGTCATTGTTGCCTGCTAACTTTAAATAATGAACAATAAGCGTCAATATTGTTACTAACGTCGTTCAATATTATTGTGAAATGTCGTATGTATAATTTTAGTAAATTAAAGCCTAAATCTATGATTTGCGGTATTTCGTATTATATCAATTTAATTTACTAAAAATGGAAAAGTTTTTGAGGCCGGATCGCTTTGATGGAGATTCCTCGTTAAGTTCCACTAGCCCCGAGTGGGAGCATTGGAAACGTACGTTCAACAATTTCCTGGCGGCACAAGCTGTATCAGCTGCCCCTAATGCGCCGGCAATCTCAGACGACACGAAACTCCAGTTGCTGATAAATCATATTTCTCCACGCGTGTTTCGCTCCATCAGTGACTGCACGACATACGCCACGGCGATGACAGCTCTAGATGTGCTATACATCAAGCCTAGAAACATCATCACAGCGCGTCATCTACTCGCTACAAGACGCCAACATACAGGTGAAACCATCGACTCCTACTTACAAGCTCTCAAACAGTTAGCCAGAGAATGCGATTTCAAATCCGTGGATGCCGAAACAAATATGAAAGACAGCATACGGGGCGCCTTCATCGCTGGAATCGCTTCGCCAAAAATACGCGAACGCCTCCTAGAAAACCTCACACTTTCTCTAGACGAGGCTTACAATAAGGCGTTATCGTTAGAGATGGCAGAAATCAATTCACAAAACTTCAACCTACCAGCTCTCAATGCAATTAGCCAAGCACAACATAGTGCTGAGCTTGACCAGTATACTGAAGCATCTACGTCTCATCAAACAACTGCAGCTACAGCTCCTAAAACTGATACATCAGGCAACACTCACCGTAAATGCTTTTATTGTGGAGGAGATCGCTTACATAATCGACGAAACTGTCCTGCCTTCAAAACAAACTGCCAAAAATGTGGCAAAAAGGGCCATTACGCATCCGTTTGTCGTAGCTTACCTCGAGTAGCTTCCACTAGCTCGCCTGAAGATTGCGTACATTGTACCGCTTGTATCACGACTGCAGCACTAGCTTCCCTAAAGAAAGCGATGGTTCCTGCATATATCAGAGGTATCAGAGCAGACGCGTTGATAGATACAGGCAGCAGCATTAGTTTTATAAGTGAAGACTTTGCTAACTTGGCTCATTTGAAAAAACGACCTTGCCAACAGATGATTTCAATGGCCTCTCTTTCTTTAACTTCACAAGTTACTGGCATTACTCGTCAAAATGTCAAGTTGAAGGAGAACTCATATGACAACGTAGAATTACTCATCGTCAAAGATCTGTGCGCTGATATTATTATAGGCCATGACCTTCTCGGCCTGCATTCTACTCTGGAATTTTCCTTCGGTGGACCAAAAGAAACTCTAAAAGTCTGCTGCGTCACCAAAGCCACTGTCCCTGCTGTGTCATTGTTTTCTAACGTCACTCCTGACTGTAAACCTATTGCCATACGATAACGCAGGTACAATTTGGAAGACCAAGAGTTCATAGCCGGAGAAGTAGAAAAACTGCTTGAACAAGGCATCATCGAGGAGAGTCAGTCACCTTGGCGCGCACAAGTACTGATAACTAAGAACGCGTACCATAAGAAGAGGATGGTCATAGACTATTCGTTGACAATCAACAAATTCACGCTCTTAGATGCTTATCCGCTGCCTAACATCGAAGAGATTATTACTAAAGTCGTAAAGTACAGTATTTTTAGCGCTATTGACCTTCAAAGTGCATATCATCAGATTCCGATACTTGAAAAAGAACGTCCTTACACAGCTTTCGAAGCCGCTGGTAATCTTTATCAGTTTTGTCGAATACCTTTCGGAGTAACAAATGGTGTATCGAGTTTCCAGAGAACCATTGACTGGGTAATCAGAAAAGAAAGCTTAAGAGGGACCTTTGCTTATCTGGATGATATAACCATTTGTGGAAATACGCAAGAGGAGCACGATACTAATATAAATCGATTCCTACAGGCAGCTGACAAGTATAACTTGACAATCAATTCACAAAAGAGCAAATTCAACCAAAAATCACTCAATATACTTGGATACACCATAGAAAATCACACCATAAAGCCAGATGGTGATCGATTACAGCCACTCATCAACATGCCTCCTCCAAACAACACGGCTACATTAAGAAGGATATTAGGTATGTTTGCGCACTATTCGAAGTGGATTCCGAGCTTCTCTGAGAAAATACATCCCTTGGTACATTCAACGGAATTTCCACTACGTGCTGAAGCTTTGAAAGCTTTCAATGATCTGAAATCAGTAATTGATAAGTCTACTATATACGCCATCGATGATAAAATGCCTTTCACCGTAGAGACCGACGCCTCGGAGCATACAATTGCTGCCACCCTCTCCCAAGACTTCAGACCGGTAGCATTTTTCTCTAGAACTCTTAATAAAAGTGAATATAACCATTCAGCAGTCGAAAAAGAAGCGTATGCTATTGTAGAATCGCTCAAAAAGTGGCGTCATTTCCTGATTGGAAAACCATTTAAGTTGATTACAGATCAGAGATCGGTCGCATTCATGTTCGACGCACGACACTCGAGTAAAATTAAAAATGAAAAAATACAGCGGTGGCGGTTGGAGCTGGCGCCTTACACATATGATATCGTTTATAGACCCGGTAGAGAAAATTTCGTAGCCGACACCTTATCCAGGATTTGTGCCAGTATTGACGCCTCATCGCGCCTCGCACGGCTTATTAAACTCCACGAAAACTTATGCCATCCAGGAGTCACGAGAATGCACCACTGGTTGAAAACGAAAAACCTCGCTTATACTATCGAAGAAGTGAGGACTATGACGAGTAATTGTCGAATTTGCGCTGAAATAAAACCGAAATTTTACAAAAATGACGAGCCGCCTCCAGAACTTATTAAAGCCACAGCGCCATTTGAACGCTTAAGCATCGACTTCAAAGGCCCTGTTCCGACTAATACGAATAACAGATATATATTAACAATTATCGATGAATTTTCGAGATTCCCTTTTGCCTTTCCTTGCTCTGACATGACTGCAAAGACAGTCATCAAGCATTTAAACAATCTTTTTATGATATTTGGGATGCCTAGCTACATTCATTCCGATCGAGGAACTTCTTTCTTATCCAGTGAAGTGAAAGAATACCTCCATTCACGTGGTATCGCTACCAGCAGAACTACAGCATACAACCCGCAAGGAAATGGACAAGTCGAAAAGCTTAATTCTACTCTATGGAAAGCTATTCAGCTAGGCTTACGCTCTCATAATCTGCCAATAGAAAGTTGGGAAAAGGTCCTTGACAATGCATTACATTCCATCAGATCTTTGCTATGCACTTCGATCAACTGCACACCGCATGAACGACTATTTAAGTACTCACGCAAATCTCCAAACGGCGGAACTATACCAACATGGCTAACAAGCGCTGGACAAGTTCTTGTAAAACGCTGTGCTCGAGCAAACAAGTACTTGCCTTTAGTAGAAGAAGCTGACGTGATCGAAGTTAACCCCAATTATTCAATTGTGAGACTGAGTGACGGAAGAGAGACAGCTGTGTCCAACCGACATTTAGCTCCAATAGGTGAAGGGGGAGAAAGAATACTAGACGAATCGAGTCCAGCTGATAATACTCCAACAACTCACAATAGTCCACAGGCTGAACTTGAACCATCTGAACCTCCTACGAACCACGATCCACCTAGAACACCAGTGCATGAACCTGAACCATCGTTGGCTACTGAGCTTACTACTCCATTATGTGAACCAGATAGTCCAACACTGTGGGGAACACCCGACGCTCCTTCACATTCAGGATCACCTGGGCCTCAGCAAGAAACTCCTTTGAGGAGATCTTGTCGAATAAAACGACCACCTCAATACTTGCGGGACTTTACCTTTTAGTGGCGGAGAATGATATGAAACTCCTTTGTCATTGTTGCCTGCTAACTTTAAATAATGAACAATAAGCGTCAATATTGTTACTAACGTCGTTCAATATTATTGTGAAATGTCGTATGTATAATTTTAGTAAATTAAAGCCTAAATCTATGATTTGCGGTATTTCGTATTATATCACCAACAAAATAGAAAATGGATGTGTTCAAATCAATTGAATGCAAAAAGTTAGAAGAAATGCCACAGAAGAGTATGTTTCTCTGAACCAACTTAAATAACCTGTGTTTTCCTCTTGCCTCATATTTTATGACCAAGCGTAGCGAGGTCTACGAAAGTATTGAAACAAATCGGCGTTTGTATGTGCAGCAGTAATAATTACTGCTGCACATATTCTATAATATAATTAATTTTATATAATTAATGCTGAAAGATTATTCGGTAAGACGTAATATTATAATCACTATGGAATGATTAGATTTCGACCCATAAATTTAGTTAAAGTATTAGAAGAATAGAATATGAACTAGATAATGCCCGCGACTTGGTTCTTGTTGATTTAGGTTATTGAAAAGTCTCTTGGAGACTTTCTGAATTTTTTAGTATAAAAGATTTGCACGCTTTTGCACGCCCTGGGATAAACTATTTGGTAACCGATTTAGTTAAAATCGGTTCAACAGATGGGCTGTGAAAACTTAGCAGACAAACAGACAGACACTCTTTCTTATATTAGTAGTTATGGGTGTAGTAAAGTTCATTCTACTATGTACTATTTATTGGACTGTAATGTGTACGATATTGGGAGCTATTTCTAATCATGGCAGCCCTGAATATTGTATTACAGGCTGGTCCCTTGATTCATAATTCTAGAGGAAAGTTATTAGGAAGCAGATATAATCACTAATAAATACTTACTCTATGGTTGACACCATTAAACTTCCTTAGTCATTGATGACGGCAGACATTTTTTTAAAATAATTTATATCAAAAGTAACAGAGAAAGAGATATAGACAGGGCGACAGTGTATACAGTATGCGATGGCGATAGTCTTAATGCCTTTGATTTTATGTATTTATTTATACATAATTAAAGCTTAATGCTATATTTTCATAATGGTAAATAAGTATTTTTTTTTGTTATTTCTATTCTTTGTAGCATTCATTCGAGTCTTTACAAATATAAACTGTTTTCATCTGTAACAATCAGGTAAAATAAGGTCAAAATTGTATAATTACGTATTAGGTTATGTTTTCGTATTTACGTTCAGTTCGTCTTTTGCTTTTGTATTGCTGTGTGTTCGGCTACACACAGCAATACACCATCGTCTATTTAAACCACTTTTTTCGTAAGCTACGAGCACAGTTACCACTTTGTCCAATTCCGATTTCATATTATGAATATGGGCGAATAACAAAAACGACACAGGATTGTCTGACCTAAACTGTCGGATAGGTCAACAAAAAAAAATGATACGCTGAGCAGGACAAGAGACAACATTTTATCGCTCTGTCACTCCTTGGCATTAGCGTATCTACTCATTTCGCTCAACTGTGGTATTATTATTACATTGTCTCCTCTTGATTGGTCTGTGAACCATGGTGTTTACTGTTGTTTTTGTTTTGGTCTCTTGTCTCTGATTTGGGTACATAGAGTACAAATGGTGGTTTTCGTTATCCTATAATGATTATAGAAATGTATATTTAAGTAACTTGTCTCTGGTCATTTTATTTCATTTCAGATCGGTGGTTAAGATCTGGGCTAATTCTATACAAAACTATGCAAAATATTGATAACGAAAATAGACGTAGTAAAGAGAAGTTAAAGCCTTTTTTTTCTGGTTGGTGGTTATAGCACAGATCATAGACTATACGTATATACTGGGAACAGATCACAGACCAGTTTCAAATGCCTTGTCATTGTGTTTTTCTATGGAACGTCATCTTTTGCTGGTTAACTTGTCTCTGATCTTTTGAGTCTGAGTGTTGCAAAAGAAATTTTAGTTCTTGGTCCAAGTAGTTTAAAAAAAAATGATGGAAACAAAATTGAGTTCAAACTTCAAATTGTTCAAGTAATTGTTTGCACTTTGCAGTTGCACCAATACAATAAAATACTATGATTGATAACTACTCACATGATGATCTTGGAGGCAACATCGATGCCATGTACATTAGCGAAAATATACCAGGTCCATCAGAACAAACCTTGGAATTCGAAGAACTTGTCAAAAACTTCAATTCTCAACTAATGCATAGTTGTAAATGCAATGAAAAATGCTTGCCTGATAGTTGTGAATGCCTTCAAATATCTGGTGGTGCCAATTATGCTCTTGTTCAACAGTTAACTGACTCAGTGGTCTATAAAATTAACAAAAAAGATTATTTAAACTCAAGCTCCTATCCAATTGTTGAATGCAATGAACTGTGTCAGTGTTCAGATAGCTGCGGTAACAGATTAGTTCAGAATGGTCCTATCAAAACACTTTATGTAAAACCACCTTAAAACAATTTGATCGGATTAGGTTTATTTACAAATGATTGGGTTCCGAAAGGATCATTTGTTTGTGAATATGCTGGGGAAGTTTTAACTAAAAAACAGGCTATATTGCGCCATCAATATAATGAGGAACACAATAAAATGAATTATATTTTCTGTTTGAATGAACATGTTGGCAGTGGAACTGTTCAGACTTATATAGACCCGAGCAACTTTGGTAACATTGGCAGATACATAAATCACAGCTGTGATCCTAATTGTGAAATAGTGCCTGTAAGAATAAATACTCCTATACCTAAACTGGCTGTATTTAGTTTATTGGATATTGAGCCTAACACTGAAATAACTTTTGATTATGGTTTGGATGATATAACCAATCATGTTACTGATGCAACTACAAGAAAAATATGTCTTTGCAACAGCAGTAAATGTAAAGGTTTCATGCCTTATCTTCCTTTTTAAGTTATCACATAGCACTTGTCATCCTAAGGGCGTTTTATATATGTATAGTCAACACACACCTAGATAAACGTATAACTTATTGGTGACAACATATTAATATTGTTTCATTCAATGAGAAAGCATCAAAGTTAGCTTCATAATATAAACATTCCGTGCCATGATATCAGCAAGTCTATATTCATAATGGAGTATTATCATTATCATATTTAATTAAATATGTTGGGAAGTGAAATATGTACTTAATATTAGTTATGATTTCTACCTTACTATAATATACCCTATTCAACACAGTTGAATACCTCTTAAGTAACTTCACTATGTAATGTGAATTGACTTTTAACATCAATGAGTTTTAAAATGAGCAGGAGTCAAAATGTCTTCACAGACCATGCCAATAGCCTGTTCTTAGCCAAGGTGTGGTTATTAATATGTGAAATATGAAAATAAGTATTTTATAAATTAATGCATTTATGCCTGTATATAATTTGTAAACAAACCGGAGCATCTTCAGATGTTGACTCGACAATTGAGATTGAGAGATTGATGGAGATTCAACCATCATTCTATCCATTATTCTATCTTTTCTAAGAATTTCTAAAAGAAGATTTTAATTCTTTTAGAAATTCTTAGAAAAGATAGAATAACATAGAATGAAGAATAAAGAATCTGCTATTAATACCGAGTTATTCGAATTCGAATTGAAGAATAATCAGCTATTGTAAGTAGATAATACCGAGTATTGGTATTCAAATAAAAATTAAAATAAGTAATAGATGTTTTTTTTATTTTATTTTTAATCCTCTACAAGTTAGCCCTTGACTGCGATCTCACCCGATGGCAAGAGGCACCGCCATACCCCTATTTGGTTTCTACACGGCATCGTACCGGAACGTTAAATCGCTTGGCGGCACGTCTTTGCCGGTAGGGTGGTACTTAGCCACGGCCGAAGCCTCCCACCAGGCTAGATCAGGAAAAATTCAGAAATTATAAATTCCCCAATTGACCCTGCCGGGGATTAACTATCGCAATAAGACGCCACTATCGCATTAAGACGCGACTGTCGCAATAAGATGCGACTGTTGTTGCTATAAGGTGTGTCTTTCGCAATAAGACGGGACTGTCGAAAGACTATGGCAATAAGACGCGACCGTCACATTAAGACAAGACTTAATATGATTATCGCATTGTCGAAGGCGCGATTGTCGCAACATGACGCATCTGTCGCTTTAAGAGTTAAGTCACGACTTGGTAGAATTTTAGATGACTGAACATAATGGTAAGTCCACCCAGGTGCAACCGGGTCGGTGCAGCCGGACGAATTATACCTACCTGACAACTTTATAGGGTTCTGTATTCAACAAGGCACCCTCATAGTTTCGCCATGTCCGTCCCCGTCTGCGGCTTAGCTCAGAGACTATTAGTAGGTACTAGAAAGCTGAAATTTGGTATGGGTATGCACGCCGACAAAGTGGTATATATAATACAATATGTTTGCGTATTGTGACGGGCAACTACGGAACCCTACTCTGTGCGAGGCCCGACACGCACTTGACCGGTTTTTTATAAAGTCTCCTTACCCACCGCTTGAACCGGTCTTCGATAATGCTGGGCCTGGTTAAGTATGTATCTAGCGGTAAATCAAAACCTTTACCAGTAAACCATAAAACTCTTCGAACCTCGCTTTTTGACCAATAAATGATTGTCATAGAGGTATAATATAATATTATATTATACTCTATGATGTTTGTATTATTGTTGTATGATTGCTCAGATCACTTTGAGTAGGCAATAGTGAAAAAATAATAATTGCGGTTAAATAGTTAGTAGGCGACCTATTTATGAAATGAAAAATTATTTTATTGCTGAAGCCAGTGAAAGAACTAAAAGTTTAATTCGCTATAGTAAGTAATCCGCGTCTAGTGCTTTCATTATTATGGACTTCCTCAAAATAACGCCTGCTTCTATTCAATATTTTAAATTTGCTAGTTTTTAAAGCTAGTTTAATAGATTTTTTGTGGAAATTACAAATGACAATCATTACCACAAATAACTCCAACATTTAAGCATTGAGGTAAGAAACTAAGAAAGGAGGTGCCGGGAGCCGGTGTTCTAGGGGTGGGGACTTTTAAGGAGATACATACTTAAAACCATAGAAAAATCTCCCTTTATCTATTCCGTGCTTAAAACCATACAACGGGTGGGTGAGTTTAAGGCGTATTAAATATATTTTATTTTATATTATATTATTTTATATTATATTATATTATATTATATTATATTATATTATATTATATTATATTATATTATATTATATTATATTATATTATATTATATTATATTATATTATATTATATTATATTATATTATATTATATTATATTATATTATATTATATTATATTATATTATATATTAATACAGGGGAATTCCGGTTCCATACCAGCCCAATGGCAGACAGCAGACCAGTAGAACTGGTCTGGTGGTGTCGTGGGACATTAGATAGGATAGTTCCTTCTAATGTCCCACGACACCACACTTTTTTTTATATTTTTTTTTAAATATGTGTTACTAAGTATATAAGTATAAGGAACTTTATAAAGGCTTTACCATAAAACGTCACTAATTGGAACCATTTAAAAAATGGTTCCTTATATATCTATTTGTAAAAAGATTCTAAGAATTGGGCGTAAGCCGTAAATTACATGGAAATCAATGCTAATAATTAACGATGTAATAACAACAAAATTGTTTGAAAACATTTTGTACATACCTACCTATTCGTCGAATACTCGCTCTATACTCGTATTTCAAGTTTCTTAGAACAAGCGTTGAAGATTCCCCAAGAGTACTTCTAGGTACATATATTAAAGAGATTCCTGTACGTTTTTACCCTGATCAGTGTTCCTATACGTGTAATATATACGTACAAAATATATAAAAAAGGAAAGTGTCTGTCTGTGAATATTAGAGAAAAGAGATACTTATAGTATACCAACTTCAATTACTGTAAGTACTTATCTCTTTTCTCTTAATGTTGGTACAATGTGCTAAGTTTATCAATACTTAGGTAATTGTTCACTGTATTGAGTACATCATGTTTAAGGCTACCAACTGGGTGCAAAGGCGATTGCTTTATCATGAAAAATATCATTCGTGTAGGTACTTAATACGTATCTAGGTCTACTAGGTACCTAACTTCGTTAATTTATAAACTTATAAAGTCAAAAGCTACTTCAACTTCGACACTCAAGATATTTTTACCCAGATACCACACTGACACAACCTACAAGTTAAAAACTCTACCATGGCGCCGCCATTGTTTCGAAAAGATAAGAGATAACTAAACAAAAAGGCGGCCAAAAATGCGGTAATAGTGTAAGATTATATAGTTTAACTATATTAATATATATAATATTTTTATTAAATAAGTAAGTATATAGGTATGTCACCGTAAGATTGTAAAAACCGTTAGATTGTAATCTAACTAGCGATATTGTAAATTGTCGACAGATTACAATTTAACACATTATTTTTAGTAGATTGTAATCTGTTTGGTATATTAACCCGATAAAACCTAACATACCTGTTTATCCTACAAGAAAAATACAAGAAAACGTAAATACAATGAATATTTCAAAAATTTACACTCTGAACATTGAACGGTTCACAATCTGTCGACAGTTTACAATATCGCTAGTAAGATTACAATCTAACGGTTTTTACAATCTTACGGTGACATACCTATATACTTACTTATATAATAAAAATATTATTATTGAAGTGCATTAAATTAACCTTTGCTAAACCTTGATCTGTTGAGAAAGATACTTATCTTTTCAGCTTTTCAATTTGATATAAACAAAAACAGTTTTTGCTTTCGAGTAAAGTCCCGAGCATCAACTAGAGCAAGTTCCTTATTGCTTATGCGTTGTGGAAAGCCCAGTCGTTAATAACAAAACAAGTGTATACAGTTAAGATATACTACGGGTAGATATAAACACATAGTCGTCATATCCCCGACAAGTACCGCGCGGTCAGACGGAGGGGACACACGTCTCGGCACCACTAGCCACTCTTATTCAGTTATTTAGTTTACCTTCTACCAGGCAGTGGATGCAGAACGTGCCAGAGCTTAAGTGGTAATTGCTGCAATCATCTCGTTGAGCGTAAACAAACCGGTGAGTATCTACCGTTGACCATTCAATACGTTTTATGTAACACCAAGCGACCAGGCCGGCCGGCGATGTCTTTGATTTATTGTAATACTGTTTACAATAATAAAGGTGCCTCACCGGGTATAAATAAAAACTAGCTGATGACAGCGACTTCGTTCGCGTGGATTGAGGTTTGTTTGGTTCCCGAGGGTAGGTAATTTTTAATTTTCCGGGATAAAAAGTAGCCTGTTTTATTTCAGACTATACTTAGGTAATCTATCTCTGTGCCAAACATAGGTACATACAGTTACGTTCAGCCGTTCCGGCGTGATTGAGTACCAGACATCCATCCATCCATCCATCAATACATCCATCCATCCAAACTTTCGCATTTATAATATTAGTAGGTAGCTTTTAAGCTTCATTAATTATGTTTTATTATCTGTTACTAAGCAGTAAAATAAGAAAACCTACGGTAATATACCTAACATCCAAGCTTTTACCCATATAGGAAATAAAACTTTCACTGCTACAAACTACACACACAATTGAAAGAATTAGTTACTTATGTATCTAAAAAATAAGTAAACCAAGAAAATCTCGAATTCATTCAATTTACATCGCACTTCTGGAGGTTCATATCTGATCTGTATCATCTACCTAAGTAGGTATACATAAAATAAGTATCTAATACCCCACTTATTAGTAAGAAATTAAGAATTATCAGTAAATAAGTTTTATCATTATACATAAGGTTATAGTTTGCGTAACCTACCTAACTAATGTACTCCCAAACAATATTGTGAAACAGTACTAGAGTTCCTGCTGAGAAATCGTTTCAAAAACTTTCTTCTTCTTCGATAAACACTCTTGAGTCTTGAGAGAGGGAGTTTGTGATCATCAGTCATCACGAAGTAACAGTTTTTAGTGGCAGATACATAAAGTTAAAATATATTCTTTCTCTGAGGGCAGATAAGTGATGGGCCCACTATAGGATTTATCAGGGCCACTTCTCGCTACTGGCTGTCAGCCTGGTACACTCTTACAAGGGTGAAGGGACCGCTCACAGCTCACTTAAAGTGGTTGGTCCATCGCATGGCTCCTCGACCTCTAGTGCCTTGTACACACCGTGTTGTGACATCGGGTGTCCTGACGTGAAAGGGCACGTCAGGGCACTCGATGGAGTCATTCTCGACCCAGATTTTTTGAGATTTTTTGAAGTGAAAACTTCTTTAGGCGCGTTGAGCACTTTTTGGTAGGGGGTAAACTTATGGATTCATCTTAGGAACTGCCGATAGAAGTGAAAACGAAACGTTTCTGACTGCCAATTTTTTTTAAATATGAATATATAATATGGTTATATTCTCTTTGATGTAGTCCTGATTCTGAAGTCTGAACAAGCACAGAAAGCTGCATATGTTTAATGTCAAGTTCTTGGACCTATAGATTACGAATAACTATTTTATATTATTTCATCTGTGACGTATAGGGACTTCGTTGCGCCTTTCGGTACATGATAGTGCATGAGGCTCCAAGAATTCGCCTCCAGCACCATCAACATCTCCAGAGCATAAATTTTCTTCCTCTCGACTTGTCGCAAAGCCTGCGCAATGTATAAAAATATGGAAAGAACTATTTTTTTACAAGCCGGATTTCGAAGCGTTGTTATGTTCCTGTTATTTAAATTTACTTTAGCTCATCCATCGCGATTCTTTGTACCGCCATGTAGGATCAAAAATGTTATGACCGGATTTTAAATACTTTTATCGAATTTTGATGCACTAAAAAATTGCCACAGCGTTTTTAAAAAAGATTTTGAGAAAAATACCAGCTAATTACATGTAGTTTCGAGTTTGATTTGATATTTCTAACTATAAATTTGAATTTGAATTTGAATAAATTTGAATTTGAATAAATTCTCAGTACTAGCCCGGAGTAAGGAAGTTAGCGCTGTTTCACCCCAGTGCCTCGGAGAGCACGTTAATCCGTTGGTCCCGGTTATTATCACTAACATGATAATAGTCGTTAAGGCGAGTCACCTGCAAGATTTTAGGAGGTGAGGTGTGGGGTGCCGCCCGCGCGTCTCGCGGTACATTTCTCGTAGAGACTGGCGGGGAAGCGGGCAGCGCGGTATATTCTGAAACCGCTTGGCAACGTTCAAGTTCTGGGATTAATTTGAATTAAATAGATATAGGACTTCAGTTTGAAATAAATTTTAGCAGGTTCTCATTAATACTTCAAGAGGAATTTATCCATATAAAAATGATGAGCAAAGTCGAAAATTTTATTAATAAAAAATTCGTTTTAAACTTTTAATTTAGCCTGTTTCAAGATTTTTTTTGATCGAGTAAAGTACATCCTATCGTGTAACAAATTAGCACATTCTTTAGACAATATCTTTAAGTGTATCGGATATTTTTTGTAAGACCGTTATTTAATAGTAAATACCGAAAAAAATTGATCTAGCAAACCAGTTTTCACCGCTGAGCTGAGGTGACTCGCCTTAAAGCCCGCCAACCCCCATTGGTGCAGCGTGGTGGGTCTAAGCTCTAATTCCCTCTCTCCTATGAGAGTGGAGGCCTGTGCCCAGCAGTGGGACGTTAATTGGTTGTAGTGTGTGACGTGGTACTACGCCTGCGTACAGTGCTCTCTAGCTAACTGTTATTTTCCAAATTAGCGCTTCCTATCGTCACGATTCACGGTCCATCAGACACAGAGGGGATCGTAGACGAAATCATGCTAGATATTCCGTTACATATAAATATTTTAAAGTTATGTCACATTATCTAAACTAGGTGATGCCCGTGACTTCCTCCGCGTGATTTTTTTTTATACCACGGGAACTCCTTTATCCTTAAAATTAAAAAGTTCGGGAATAAAAGCCTATGCTACTCTCCATGTTCCCAACTATACCCAGGAAAAAAATTACTTCGAACCGTTTCTCTGTTGCGGCGTGATTGAAGGGCAAGCCAACAAAAAAACACACTTTCGCATTTTTAAAATAAGATCTCTACCGAGATTATCCCACAAAACAAGATGTTTACATGGTCTCACCTGGCGATAAAAAATTGTCTGTGAAAAGTTGAAAACACATTAAATATGCAAAATCTCGGGGCTTTAAACTCCTAAAAGCCAAATAACTAATAGGTACCTAATGGTTGACATAGCAACAGCACGTTGTATGATGTATCAGACAAAATAAACTTGTAGTAGGTAGACTGAGTGTGACTGGTTCAAATGCTGTTTTTGTTTCCTTTCCAAGAGACTTACAAAACATCGTTTAAAAGCTAGCAGCGCGTAGCTTAGTACATAAGTCATTTATCATAGTTTTCATACAAACACAGTTACTTTAGAGATTAGGGTAGCTAGTTTATCTAAGTGTCATGATTTCCAATTAATTATTTATAAGATATTGTATTAGAATTATTACTGTTTGTCATTATACTCGTATCTCATGAAACAGGTAGTACCTACTTATATTTGACTCGTTTCATGTCATTCGATTTATAGGTCTATTACACTGCACTTTTCACAGGGACTGAATATCAACAAATTTCACAGGGACTAAATAAAATTAGAGTAGTGTATTAAGATTCAGGGAGGTAGGGTCCCTGAATTGGTCCTTATTGCTATTTGCTTTGTAATAATAGGCCTATAACAAATCAAATCAAATCAAATCAAATATTTTTTATTCAAATAAACTTTTGCAAGTACTTTTGAATCGTCAAGTGAATCTACCACTGGTTCGGAATGCCAACGCTGCACTTTTCACAGGGCCCTGTGGAAAGGGTGGGCGTAGGCGCTACTCGTATTAATATGCGGGTACAGACGCCAGGTTGAAAACAGTTAGTATAAAACGAGTGTTTTGACGATGGTAAGGAAGTCTGAACCAAGACTGAAACGATTATTGAATAGGTAGGTAGTTAGGTACATTCAGTGTTTAGATCGTTATTTTGATTGTGGGTCTGCAGTAGCAACTGCGATTAGGGTCAAATGATTAATTATTGCTGTAATGTTTTATTATTTATTTATTTATATATTTAGTACCAAACTTAAAAACTAAACATAAAAATTTAAAGGACATGTACAAGGACAACTTATCTCTAGAAGAGATTTCTTCCAGCAGCCCTAGCCCTTTATTATGTTTTATAACCAAATAACTATTTATTAGTGCAAGTTTAAATGAGAGTTCCGATTTAGCATTGTTGTAACCGAGAGGTTGTGTGTTCTAGAAAATGTCGTGATCATTGTGTTCAAAGTTAATTAAATTATCCTATTGAAATTTTTTTTTTAATCCACAACAAGCTAGCCCTTGACTGCGATCTCACCTGATGGTAAGTGATGATGCAGTCTAAGATGGTAGCGGGCTAACCTGTTAGGGGCATGGCAGTTATATTAAACCCATCATACCCCTTCGGTTTATGTAAGTAAAGAAAGTGTCGATAATTGTGTTTAAAATTAATTAAAAGATCATATTGTTCTTTAAGAAAGTATTAAGTAGGTAGTAGAGATAAACTATAGCGCAAATAAGCTGATTATCTATCTGTTGACAAGTGCCTATACTATAAACAGATTTTTCTGATTTAAGTTCAGTGTCGATTGTCGAACTCTAGAATGAACTTTTTAGTCCATACCACAGATCACGGATTGTTTCCGTGATCTGTGGTCCATACCTATATAAGTCCTGATTGGGTAGATTTCGGAGCCTAATACATTGCTGGAACACGTTGGGACCTTGGGCGCCCGTCGTCGGTCAGAAACGAATGACGTAATAATTAGGTGAATAATTAATAATCACATTAATTTCCCTACTCAGTGGATTTTAAATTCAATGTAGTGTTCATGGTCTGGTGCTGATGTGTTTGGCCGCAAGTCGCAATTTTGCAACTTGTTTGATGTCGTCCGTCCACCTAGTGGGAAGGACTACCAACACTACACTTTCTGTAGTGCGGATTCTGATGTTATGTTAGTCTGACAAGTTATCAATCAATATTTATTAAAATTATTAGTTAGGTACACTCATAGATTTTGCGGTAGGAGCACAGCGGAGATCAATCCTAAATCTATGGGTACACTGTACACTTATTGGACGTCCAATTACTTATAAAACATGATGGTGATAATCAGTTACGGTACTACGAGGGTTCTCGACGCGCCGTCTGAGAAGAGCTTATGACTGTAATATAACTTGTTTCACGGTGTTTACCTACTTAGCTGATTTATTTCGGTAGTGTAGAAACATTTTATGAATAACGAAACAATGTGAAATTTTGCACGTGCTATGCACATTATGCAACAAAAGTTTTATAACACGTTACATGATCTGACGCACCTTATAAGTTTTAGATGTGAGTAGGTATTTATTTACTCTTTAGAATAATAATTATGCTTAGCGGTTGATTTCACTAATCACACACATCTCATACTACATCCCATTAACGTCCCATTGCTGCGCACAGGCCTCCACAGTCCACTCTCATAGGAGAGAGATAATTAGAGCTTAGACCCAATGCGAGTTGGCGGGCTTGAACAACTATTAACATGTTAGTGATAACTGATAATAACCGAGACCAACTACTTAACGTGCTCCCTCGGAGAGCACAGCACGGGCGTGAAACACCGCCAACTTCCTAACTCCGGGCTAGTACTGAGAATTTATAAGTAGAAAATCCCAAACACTTATTTCATTAAGTAGGTAAGTATATATTAATAGACGATACATACCTAAGTTGAAAATGAACAAAACTTTTTGATTCGTTATGGATGTGTATTATACTTATTTAATTATGCAAATACTCGTATCTTGGCAAAATTACCGTGAACTACCATAATATATATGCCTCCTAGGAGAAGTCCATTATGTAGTGTCAGTCGGTTTTCTTTATCACCCAGTATTTTATAGGTTTAGGTATATTTATACCTAACTAGCTAATGCCCGCGACTTCGTACGCGTGGATCGAGGTTTTGTGGTTCCCGCGGGAACTCTTTAATTTTCCGGGATAAAAAGTAGCCTATGTGTTATTCCAGACTATAATCTATCTCTGTGCCAAATTTCATCCAGATCTGTTCAGCCGTTGGGGCGTGATTGAGTAACAAACATCCATACCGACATCCATACATCCAAACTTTCGCATTTATAATATTAGTAAGATTACAAATCCATCCTAATGCGAAAGTGACAGTGTGTGTCTGCTACGCTTTCACGGCCCATGTTTTCAATAGATTTTGACGAAATTTGGTACGAAGATATAGATTGCATCCCGGGGAAAGACATATGTAGGCCATTTATCGCGGAAAATTAAAGATTTCCCGCGGCACTCAAAAAACTTTAATAAACGCGGACAAAGTCGCGGGAATTTGGGAATTTATAATTTCTGAATTTTCCCTGGCCTGGCCTGGTGGGTGGCTTCGGCCGTGGCTAGTTACCACCCTACCGGCAAAGACGTGCCGCCAAGCGATTTAACGTTCCGGTACGATGCCATATTAGACTGCATCATCACTTACCATCAGGTGTTATCGTAGTCAAGGGCTAAATTGTAGTGGATTAAAAAAATGTTTACATTAATTATAAATAATGTATATACCTAAGTATATATGTCTATATATATATATACATATAGTATACTTACCTATATAAAGGTAAGTTTTATCAAAAAGTCAATTTGGTCGGTATGGTCTTAATAAGTAGGTACTATATGATATAGCAATAGCAGTGTTATCTGCATTTGACCTTTGCCTTAATATTGAAAGTTATTGTGACAAAACATCTACTGATGTTTTATATATATGTATGGAAATTAAGTCATTTTTAAAGCTAGAAGCTTGATTATATTTTAGGCTTTTGATTAGATATAAATAAATAGGACATTCAAAGTTTATAAAAAAATTACCCTAAAGGAGGTAAAAATAGGGGATGAAAGATTTTGTGTGATGACGTCGGCAAAAAAGCTTTGTAAAATAAAAAATAAAAAAAATGCTGCCGAAAGTCGCTATTCCACGCGGACGAAGTTGCGGGCACAGGCACAGCTAGTAGGTATTATTATATAATTATATTTCATCTTAATTAAAGTATGGGTTTACCCGGATTTCTACTTTTTATCTAAGTACCTACATCTATCTTACCCAGAATGCGTCCACTGCTTTTGATAAGGCTATTAAATGTCCACAACACAAATTAAATACCTAATACTTAAGTTGGTAGGTATTATATTGTTTACATACCTACTTTGTAATCCAATAGGAATTATCAAGAACGCGGTAGGTATCTACGCTTGACCATTAAAATATATCGCTGACGTCTACAAAATACTGAATTTAAAATAGTGATGACCTAATATTATATCTATGAGATGACCTGACTGCTGTTCTTCTGTCTTTTTCTGTTCTTGTATTCTTGCTCTGTCTAGACGCCGAACGAATGGTATGAAAGAACGTAGGTATCTTCCGAAGTTCCGACTGTAGTTTCAGCCACGTCGTTGGTTTCAGCCATTTCAGAAGCTGTATCTGTATCTTTCGAACTGTCAGTCATTTTAAAATGTTTTTAGGATAAGGTTACAGAATAGCTGACATAATAGTAACAAGTATCAAATTAGTTCAAACCCCAGCCCAGAACCTTCAGACTTTCCGGGACTGCAGGTGCAGACACAGTCCGGGGATACGGCACAGTCCGTCTATGTAAGTATACCTACTACCTAGCCCTATCTATCGATAAGTAGGTACTAGGCCTACGCCTATACCATGCTCAAGGCGTTCACGAAAATGCGCTGGTAGTTTGAACAAATCCGCCCCTAGTGAAATGTATTTCTGTCTGTTTTTAATGATTTACAATGGTTTTTTCAATTGACTTCAAAAAAGAAGGAGGTTCTCAATTCGACTAGTATGTTTTTTTTGTATGTAAGTTACGCGATCATTACGCCAATTATGAATTAATTTTGATGATTCTTTTTTGTTTGGTAGATGCTTTGATGATGAGCTAGATAGATTGCTTCAGAGGTGGGACCATATGTATACATTTTATCGAAATTGATTTAGCGCTTTTTGAGAAAATCAACAAAAAGCCAAATATTGTTTTTTTACTTTTTAGTTTAAGTATAGTTTGTACTTAGGTACTACTTATAGGTATAGTTTTGAAGTAGGTTTTTGAATTTTGTTTTAGATGAAAGCGAATAATTATTGTCAATATTTAATTACACAACCCATTGAAATAGAATGAGTACTAAAAAAATTCTACATCAATGACACAACCGAAAAACAACCGACAAAACCTATCTAATTTTGCAGATCCAGATTGGTTTCTTGGCGCGTTTTTGATCGAGGCAGATCGAAAAATTTATTTAGTCAAAGGAATCCCATTTAGGAACATATTTATCTACCAAAGACGTGATGTCAGAACAGGAAAATTAATATGAACTTTTAAGATTTTTCTTTTGAAGTTTTTGTAAGGAAAAATTTAAAGGTCAAGATTGATGCTGTACCAGGCACGATTTCGTGACTGGTAAACAAACGTGTTATATTTATATGGCAAGAAGGTAAATGTGTGCGGTACATATTTTATATTGTGCTTTAAATATGTATACCTACGCATCTATCTATCTATACCTTATAACATAATATACAACGAGCCATGAATAGTAGCGGCCGGCGGTGGGTATTGTTCGATACCCTGGCGCTACCTCCCTTTTCGTTGGAATAAACCTGTCTTTGCTGCCGCGTGGTAGGGTAAAAAACCAAACTTATTTGTTATTTTTTATGTTCCTTTTTTGGTTTCAGATAATCGTCATGAGGGCCGGTTGGCCGCTAATAGCGCTGTGCGTGCTAGCAGCCAGTGCACTTACCGCCGCGTTTCCTACCAAAGATGAATATGTAGTTATTGCTGATGATAATCAAAAGGTTCGTACCAATTTTATTGTACCATTACTATGTTCGGCCGTTAAAAAAGTGATACACAAACATTTACATTTATAATACCAGTTAGGATTTTAGTTTTACTGTCGTGCTCAATAACATATTTTATGGGCGTAGAATACAGAACTCTAAATCACTGTCTATAGAATCGCCTCCTTAAAAGCCACCAAAAAACAAAAATCAGAACAATCAGAAGAACAAGAGGACACCAATCTTGAAATTGTCTCATAACTTTAAAGATTTCACCCAAAGACATCCCGTCTCTGTTTTAGCAATTCAATCATTTTAAACTAGATAGCCCGATAGGTTACATAAATGATGCAATTATAGGATGCAACTCTCGCTGATAGTGATAACTACTGTCAAAAATAAACTTAATGCACCTTAATTAAGTTAAGCGAGTAGGGTTTAGTTAATGATTTAATTTTAATTTTCTGTTTTGTATTTTGTTGGGTTAGATTAGATAATATTTTACTGATGTTTTCGCTGTAGTTAACTACGAATGTACTAGTTATATATAAGACCTTTTGTCGTCGTAACAACGCGAGGTGTCGGTCTCAGTTCCACAGCACTTATTAATATAAACCTTAAAACTAAGGTATTAAGGTTTCATTACGAATGTACTATTTATACTTAAGACCTTTTGTCTTAAGAAGAACGGTGTCGGTCTCGCGTATTCCACATTTTTACCCTCTACCAAAAAGTGCTCAACGCGCCTAAAGAAGTTTTCACTTCAAAAAATCTTCGCAGAGTACAGCACCAGTTGAGACGACCGAGAAGCCGCGTGAGCCTATCAAACTGACGGAGATGTTGGTGCGCTCCGAGGTGGCGCTGCGCTACGCGAGCACGTCCGTGGTGACGCGTGTGCACAACCCCGACGCGCGTGCGCAGGAGGTCACCTTCCGCATGCTGCTGCCCGAAACCGCCTTCATCAGCGGCTTTACCATGTATTTATATCTCACTCCTTTCACTTAAAGAACTAAGACAAGTTTTCTGACAGTTTTTTCCAACTTTTCTCCTTCCGTTTCGTTTCCTTTCAAAAGAGAGAGTTTCCCTCGGTTACTTACCTACTTAATATTGGGAACAAAATTCGTTTCGTTTCTTTTCTAACGGGAGAGTTTTTTCGATTACCAAAACGAAATAACTGGAAAGAAATAACTACTTGTACCAAATTCGAGAAAGGAAAAGTTCCCCTTTTGAATGGAAATGCCTTTGGTAGGACCAACATCTAACAGAACGCTTATCGAGGCTCAGTATGGAATGTGGTAAAAAACTGGTGTAAAACTTCACCATTTCGAGCTGCTGCTGTTTTCTGGACAGAAAACTCGGGACTAGCAAAAGCGCCGGGAAGTTTCGCTTCGTTTTGATTCCAATTAACTATTTCCTTACAGAATATAATAATTTGGTTTTTTGTCATTTTAGGATTCTGAGTGGAAAGTCCTACAAGGCGTATGTTAAAGAAAAAGAAGAAGCTAAGCAAATTTATACTCAAGCAGTATCACAGGGCCTTGGTGCAGCGCACGTTGCTACGAAGTAAGTTACTTAAAATTTCCAGTGCGAAAATGAAATCGTAATAATTTCTAATTAAGCATTAATTATTCTGGTGGAAGACCTTACCCGTAGTTATAGTTGACCTGAGCTGACCAATGGGTTTAATGAAAATTGAAATTCTTTCATACCCATACCAGGTTAGTTCTTAGATTTCATCATCACTATGAGTGGAGATCTCAATCAAGAGCTCACTCAACAAATAAAAATATAGAATATGTACATCATTTGAAATTAATAATTGATATTTTTAATTATTTTGGTGTTGAAACGCTGAGGTCGTGGGGCGAAGATGCTAGATCCTTTGTTAAGGATCTATCTTCACAGAGTCCACACCTCGGCCAACATAATATAAGTTTGACTATTCATTTGGGGTAACGCAGCCAGCGTTGTGGGCATATTGCCTTATTACGGCTTGGATGATATCCTAACGTTTCGTTTTTAATTTAGTTTCAATATAAATATTAAAATAACAAAATAAAATCCACGTAGGTAACTTAAAATAAATTATCATCTAATCTTCGTTCTAAATAAAATAATTTTATTTCAAACAGAGCTCGCGACTCCAACCACTTCACGGTGTCAACCAACGTAGAAGGCAACACGACAGCTGTCTTCGACTTGAGATACGAAGAGTTCCTTGTCCGTCGACAATCATTGTACAATCATGCAATTAATTTACATCCTGGTGCCTTTGTGCCAAAAATGGAAGTCGTGGTGCATATCAAAGAATCTCAAAAGATCACCGATCTGCGGGTTCCTGAAGTGAGGACGGGCAATGAGGTTGATGCAACTGAGAAAGACGCACGTAAGTAAAATTCTCATTATAATATCTTTTATAGGTATAACTATGCTATAAAATAAACAAAAATTTTAAAACAGTAAAATCTCATCGATTCCACCACAGCAAGGGATAGAGCCAAGATCCTAACTCCTAGCAGAATTGCTTATTCCTTGACAAGGTATCTGCAAGTTCTTGGGTCCCCGGTACACTATTTTTGAAAGTTCATCAAAAAGCGCTGAATGCGCTCCCAAGTTTTACGCTCTCATAATTTTTATATACGTGATAAGGGCCCTGAGCTTTTTACCTCATGCAACTTTAATGTGTCTAACTCAAAGTTTATTGCTATTACAATTTACAGAGAACTCGAAAGCGGTTATTCAAAGAAGTGCAAACGATAAAGAAGCAACCGTCACTTTTACTCCCGACCTAGAGGAACAGAAGAGGCTTGCTGAAATATATGCGGTACGGATTATTTAAATGTATGCTTTTAAGCATCGCCGATTGGATCGCTTTTCGATAAAAACAAGTTGTGACATAATAGTCCACCTCTAGAATAAAAATTTAATTCCCTATACATATAATAATATGTGATGCTGTAACTGCATGTCTCAATCCACACACGTGCGAGATTTAAACGACAATCCCAACAACACCTTATATAGACTGTGGCATACTATAGTACTTACCTATAAATTTTCAGGAATTTTCAGTAGCGTCTTTTTGATGGTATTCCACAGAGAGACACTGCTGAAAATGATGAATGAATGAATTAAAATCCAGGTAAGATGCCAGACGCGTTGGTTTCAGTTGTCATCGGCTAGTGACCATTTTTGTTGAAGTTCCCTCAACAGAACAGGTCAGCTAGTGAGATCTTGACTTCACCTGATATTTTTGGTAGTTATACAGTAACTAACAAACATTGTAATAATTTTCAGATTAAAAGCAAACAAAAAAGTTCACCGGAACCATACATTGGATATAGTAGCACAGAGGACGAAAGCGACGTTGATGCAGTGCTTGGGCAGTTTGTGGTACAATATGATGTTGAGCGAACCAACAATGGCGAAATTTTGGTATGTAGAGTGTATACCTATTGTCATTTAGGCACAATATACCTACCTATTCCTCGTATTTATATCAGAAGCGCTATAATTTGATAATCGTAATAATCCCTGATTCTATCACATTTGGTCCAAATGCGCAGTTGTCGAAACAACAGCAGTGTCAATCTATCGGGACTTTGCAAAGTGATAAATACTTTGTAAATTTTTCAGGTAAACGACGGTTATTTCGTACATTTCTTGGCCCCCACGTCACTTCCGCCGCTGAGCAAGTACGTGGTATTCGTGCTTGACACTTCCGGTTCAATGATGGGCCGCAAAATAATACAGCTGCGCAACGCCATGGATGCTATATTATCGGACCTCCACCCACATGACTACTTCAGCATTGTGGAATTCAACTCTGATGTTATTGTAAGTTTCACGTCATGTTAGTTTTCCGATTGTTTTTCGCCAGATAAGGCCTGCTTGCAGAAACGTCGGGTTATCCTTTTAACCCAGAATTAATTAACTGCTACTTTGACCGAATTTGTATAAAATTTCAAATTTATTCCTGGGTAATACGTAACGCGGCGTCTCTGCAAGCGGATCTAAGCCTGTCAAAATCTTTTTTATATGTCAGGCTAATTGGGACCTTAACTGAGAGTTTTTTTCCCACTACAAGTTGATTTTGACACTACAAGTTGAACTTGACTGCAATCTCAGTAGTAAGTGTGACTGAATCAGCCTAAGATGATAGCGGACTAACCTGTTTAATTTGAAATGTTTAAAACCGACCAAAAGGCAACCTTGCTCCGATGTTCCCTTAAAGACCTTTCTTCTGTGTTGTGTTCTTGTTTCTTCTGTGTTCCCTCATGATTATAATATGGGGCTCTTCAAAGGGCGGATAAAAAATATCTCAAAAGCCTGCAACGCATTGGCGGTTCCTCTGGTGCTGCAAATGTTCATGGGCGGTGGTAATCACTAACGACCCGCCTGCTCGTTTTCTCGCTATAATATATATTTTAAAAAGAATATATTGAGCTAAATTTTAAATAGCTGCTTGTTAATAGGTTCACGAATTGAAGGAAGCTGACGAGGAACCACCACCGAGACATTCGCACTACTCATACTTCAACCCGCGTAATACTCCCGTCACACTGGTGCCCCCGTCTCTCGCCACGGCCGAAAACATTGCCAAGGCGAAAGTTATCGTGTCCAGGCTTGATGCTACTGGTGGTAAGGCTACATTGTTATCCATACTAATACTCTTTAAATGCTGTTAAAATGTTATGATCTATTGTGGAAAGTGTATGACTCACTCGTTGGTCTAGTGGATAGCATGTGCAACCGCAGCCGACGAGATCCCAGGACGGGCCATAGTTAAGTATTGGGTTTTTCTGACTAGACATTCTCATTGCCAGCGCGGAGTTAGGAAGTTGGTGGTGTTTCACCCCCTTGCCTCGGAGATACGTTAAGCTGTCGGTCACGGCTATTATCACATAATAATATAGTCGTTAAAGCCCGCCAACCCGCATTGGAGCAGCGTGGTGGGTCTAAGCTCTAATTCCCTCTCTCCTATGACAGTGGAGGCCTGTGCCCAGCAGTGGGACGTTAATGGGCTGTAGTGGTGGCGGTGGATGTATAATCTATCTGTTTATCCGTTCTATCTGCTAAGTTTTTGCAGCTTATCTGTTCAACTGCAAAATCGAAGAGAGACGACGACGTTTCGTCGACATTCGGTTATAGTTGAGAGGCAGGTCCTCAACTGTAGTAGTGTCATAGGCTACTTTTTCTTCTGGAAAATCAAAGTGTTCGCCCTGGAATTTTTTAAAATGATTTCGTCCAAAGTGGACGTTGGAGTGGTCGGTGGAGTGGAGTTTTAATAAATTAGATTGTTACGCTCATTTTATATTTTGATTTAAATTAATATTTTTCTTAATTTTGAACAGGTACTAACATCTACAGCGCGCTCGAAGTTGCCTTCAATCTCGTGAGAAAGGGTACTCAAAAAGAGAATGAAACTGATTTGCCGAGTACAGCTGCTTACAGGTCTACTACTGAAGGTGTTGTTTCCACTACTGAAGGCGTTAGCACTACTACTACAACAACAACAACAACAACAACAACAACAACTGAGAAGCCACAGAAAAAAATAGATAGTAAGTGTTTCTCTTTTCAAAATTTACGTATGTCTAACCTTATTCTTTCATGTCACAAAAGTCACTTCTGCCACTTCTACAACGGGGTAAATCCTTCCTCTCCACAACTCCCTGTGAGTTGTCGAAGTGGTCGAAGAATTTACCCAGTATCATGCTCTTTAAATACGACTTGACTAATCGTTAAATTATCAATAATCATGCCAACATCGTCAGCGGCCTGCGGACGTCCACTGCTAAACATAGGTCTTTTCCAATCATGTTGCTACTGCAGCTGATTTATAAATATAGAAAATCCAAAAAAAAATATTTTTGGTAATAATTGGCATCTTGCTATTGGACATATAGGTACATGACCTTGCATATTATGACACATTAAATTACCTATAATGCTCTGCAGCGAACAGAATAGGTGTACCGTGTAGGTTACAAGAGATTGAAGTTAGTTATTTTAAATATATAAAAATGAAACCCGTTTTCCTTGGTCACGGCATCACGCGTGAATGGCTGGACCGATTTCACTAATTCTTTTTTTGTTGTATTTGTTATTATTAGGAGAAGGTTCTTATGGAAAAAAATATTAAGAAAATCTCTCAGAAATATTGAAAAATATACATTTAATTTTGCATACTAAGGCGGTACGAAGTTCGCCGGGTCAGCTAGTAAAGATATAAAGAAACACACATCGCATAGAAGTGTTTATTTACTCACATATGTAACTTAAACTTTCCAGATGAGTTGGAGCCAATCGTCATCTTCTTGACGGACGGTGATCCGACCGTCGGTGAAACTAGCACTCCTCGCATCCTTTCCTTCATCACCGAGAAAAACTCCGGCGATAAACGGGCAGCCTTATACTCGCTCGGTTTCGGTAAGTGAATCCTTTATTTGGGGACATGGGAAATGGGAATAAGAACGTAAACCGTATATGGTCTATGCTATATAGGTACACTTTCTAAATTTTCATTTGGATAATTTTTGTCCAAAATGACTCAGATGATTTACAGAAACAAATCGTTCCACCGACAACCTTATGGTATTCTGCATTAAGGCAAGAACTAATGTTAAAACCTGCAATATCGAAATTATATTAGTACATATTATTTTGATTTTAGAACGGTGACTTTCAGCACCTTCCTCAAGAACTATTTTAGTATACTTTAAGTTTTCATAAATTATTTGACGTGTATAGGTGAAGACGCGGACCGCGTTTTCCTGCGCAAGCTGTCGCTGCGCAACGAGGGCTTCATGCGGCACATCTACGAGGCGGCTGACGCGGAGCTGCAGCTGCACGACTTTTACCGGCAGGTCTCTTCGCCGCTCCTCTCCCATGTGCAGTTCGTGTACCCTGAGAGACAGGTAAATACTTTATAACGAGGTATAATGTCA
This sequence comes from Erebia aethiops, assembly GCA_923060345.2. Lineage (NCBI taxonomy): Eukaryota > Metazoa > Arthropoda > Insecta > Lepidoptera > Nymphalidae > Erebia > Erebia aethiops. The sequence goes on along the minus strand of OV281084.1, from coordinate 23,424,514 downwards.
TACTCCTCAAGAAAGGTATACTCCTCAAGAGACAGGAAATTAAGGAACAATTATCCGCCAAAACAGACAAATCCATGTGGTACAACATGCAACATACCACATGCCACCGCACGCCGTCCAGCTACTAAACATGCAGAAAAAGCAAGAAAGCAAGCATTACGCACCACCACACCACCACCGTACCAATCTCCTATAACACTCTCAACTTTTGTTTTACTCCGACACTGGAGCATCATCAGGAGATGTTGACTCCACAGTGTGCAATTGTAAATTGACTTACTTTACTTTTTTTTTATTGGATAGAAGCAGGCGTTACTTTGCGGAAGTCCATGACAATGAAGGAACTTTACTTGACAATGCACGATTGTGAAGATCTTCACAATCGTGTATTGTCAAGTCAACATCTGAAGATGTTCCGGTATCGGAGTCTAACGTACGTTGAGGGTAGTTTGGGGAATTTCTGTGGTGAGGGGAATATCGCGGGCTATAGTTGCGGGATACACGCTGTACTACATACATAGAGTATTGTTGTGGATTATAGCGAATAAAATTTCTAGATCCTTCATTTTTTTTTACTCATACCCATTACCCATACTTATTCATTACCCATACTCATTGTTTTTTCCAGATTAAAGAAGGATCTGTGAGCCGTAATAAGTTCCGCACTATCAACGCGGGCTCGGAGGTCGTGGTCGTGGGTCAGGTCGCGGAAGACGTCACAGAGATTACGCCGCAAGTACTCGCCTTCTGCGGCAACGATGATGGCGTTGGCAGAGTAAGTACAGGGACAAGTCAAACGGTATTTCGCTTGAATCAGTAATAAAAGAATGAAACATTGGAAGTCGGTTTAAAATTAGGTAGTAGACTTTGAATTAGATTTTTTTTTTTTTTTTTATCCACTACAAGCTAGCCCTTGACTACGATCTCACCTGATGGTAAGTGATGATGCAGTCTAAGATGGTAGCGGGCTAACCTGTTAGGGGCATGGCAGTTATATTAAACCCATACCCCTTAGGTTTCTACACGGCATCGTACCGGAACGCTAAATCGCTTGGCGGCACGTCTTTGCCGGTAGGGTGGTAACTAGCCACGGCCGAAGCCTCCCACCAGGCCAGACCAGGGAAAATTCAGAAATTATAAATTCCCAAATTGACCCTGCCGGGGATCGAACCCAGGACCTCCGCACGTTAAGGCAACAGCGCTACACACTGCGCCACGGAGGTCGTCAAAAGGAGGATGTTAAGAGATCTCCATCATCTATATGATTTAGTCTACAATGGACTATGTTGCTCTCCTAGCACCGAAGAGAGTTTATATTATATGGATGTTTTTTATGTTATGGATAAGTTTTCCATTTTCTATGGAGTCATGTCGCGTTGCGTCACAAGTTAACGTTTATGTTCTACAATGATAGGAACTGTTTGTTACGATTGTACTTCTCACAGGTACTTCTATTTAAAAGAAAATGAAAACTTTTCCGTTTCATAATTTATTTAAGAAGCACGAGTTAGGTAGATACTGATAGTACAAATTAATAGGAGCACGACGAAACGCCCAAATAATGCACGTTTTAGAACTCGAAAAGCTAATTTTGTAGATCAATAGGAAAAAGTAATAGGTAAAGCTTAAAGTAGAGCTCAATCTATTCTAACTCAAAGTATAAAGACAAGGAGTGGCAGTATTGATAGTGTTTGGTTCTTGGTTACAGAAACGTTACGAAGTAACACAAAAAGTAGCCGTAACTCGCAAGAAGGACGAATACTTGCCGCTGGAACGGTTATGGGCCTATCTCACTATCAAGCAGCTTTTGGACAAGAAAGACTCAGTTGACGACGCCAGTGCAGATGACAGCTTCGAGAAGAAGGCTCTGGCTATTGCTCTTAAGGTGTGTTACTGATGACTGATTAGCTGCTAAGGGGTGTTACACCTACACCGATAAACTGGTTTGTCTGTAATTTTGAAAAATATCTAAGACTTACTAGCTGATAGCTCATGCCCGCGACTTCGTCCGCGTGGATTAAGTTTTTTTATTCCCGCGGGAACTCCTTAATTTACCTGAATAAAAATTTGCCTATGTCGAATGACATAGTATGTTGGGTATAGTCCAGGTCCACAACTATACCCATGCCAAAAATCACAGCGATCCGTTGCTCCGTTGCGGCGTGATTGAAGGACAAACCAACAAAAAACAGACTTTCGCATTTATAATATTAGTACGATTCACTGCCGTGATTTGTTTTAACGATTAAACTATTAAACAAAAATACATGATGTCCGCTACTTCGTCCGCCTGTGTTTAGGTTCAGGTATTTAAATCCCGTGCGAACTCTTTTTTCGATTTTCTCGGATAGAAAAAGTAACCTATCCTAATTTATGTTCTTCCTCGGGAATCGGAAATTGGTTAAAAAGATGGGCCGAAATTAGTACTTATATGGATCTCATTACGTTTAACACGGAGATTAAAGAAAAATACACAAAAGTTAATTTAGTAACTAAAATAGTTTTAAAACTTTTTCTGTCTTCTAGTACGAGTTCGTAACTCCTCTGACGTCATTAGTGGTAGTCAAGCCAGAAGAAACTAACGCTGTTGATGTCGAATCCGTGGACAAGAATTGTAAGTAATTACCTGTTTTAATACCTAGTAAGTTTGTGAAACAGCTTCGCTTGTTTTGGTATACAATTTTTTAGACTACGATTTGAACAAAAATCAGAATCAGAAGTTTTTTTTGCTCGGTGATAGACCGACTAGTTGTGAACCCGTTTGGAGCCATTCAAATTCAAATTCAAATCATTTTTATTCAAGTAGACTTTGACAAGTGCTTTTGAATCGTCGAGTGAATCTTCCATTTGCGTGGGTGGTTGGGTCTGAATCCTAACTAGTTGACTGTGTCTTTTCATGCCCATTTCATTCGCGGTTTGCGATTACTAAAATTCTACATCAATGTATGTAACACACTCTTATAAACTAAACTAAAATGACAGCTTTAAATCTAGTTCTGTCCCTTTCTGCAGTGAATAGTACGAAAGGGTTAGCAATATATAACTTAACTAAAATAACGATGCTATTTTAGTTAAGTTTAGAGATTGTATTGATAGTGTTGTGTATTTCCCCCACTACAGCCTTTTAACGTTCCACTGCTGGGCACAGGCCTCCACTCTCATAGGAGGGAGGGAATTGAGCTCAGACCCTCCCACCACGCTGCTCCAATGCGGGTTGGCGGGCTTTAACGACTATTATCATGATTGTGATAATAACCGGGACCGACGGCTTAACGTGCTCTCCAAGGCACGGGGGTGAAACACCGCCAACTTCCTAACTCCGGGCTAGTACTGAGAATTTTCAGTCAGAAAAACCCAACACTTAACTATGGCCCGAGCCGGGACTCGAACCCGGGACCTCGTCGGTCGCAGTCGAACATGCGAACCACTAGACCAACGAGGCAGGTCAGTTCAATATTTATACTCATAAAAATGCACGAAAACTACCCAAAATATGCCTATACCCGCATTCAAGAACTATATTATGTCTTCTTGTTTTTCATTCTAGCTGGTGATTCTTCATCTTCTTACCTGCCCATAATGTTACCAACTTCAGCATCGCGACCAAACAATGCCTACTTAATTTCAAACTATGCACACGCTGGAGCCGCTGGTTATCCCGCACTGGCAGGTAAATAATACATTTTTTATTGACCGAGCGAAGCGAAGGTCTCTGAGTCTACTTGGGTGAATTGGCACTTGTCCGTCCGTCCGTCCGTCCGTCCGTCCGTCCGTCCGTCCGTCCGTCCGTCCGTCTTTCCGTCTGTCAGAGCATTATAACTTTTGAATTACTGAACGCAATTACTTCAGCTTTAAATATAATATGTAATCCAATGGCCTCCCGCCGAATATGGCTTAAAAAATAATAAAAATCTTTATTTCAGGGGGGCTCTCATAGAAGCGCATGCGAAGTTAAATATTTTTTATAAAGTTACATAGGGTTGCGGTATATCATTTTATAGATGATTAGGAATAGAGTCCAAAAAAATTTTTTTTTTAATTTTTCCCCCAAAATTGACGAAATGGGGGGCTTTCAAAGTGGTGATTTTCTAACGTCCAAAGATGACCTCAGAACTCTAAATTTTCTGAAAGGATGAGCCTGAAACTTGATCAATTATTTCAATTATATCCTGTACATGAACAACAAATACTAAAATTAGATAAATATTGTAAGGAAACGGAATTATTTAATTTTTAATGAGCTTCAGTATTTTTAACAGAACTTCACATTTATGTCAATAGATGGCGCCGCGAGGTCTTAGTTCGGGGCGAACCACTAGTTATTTAGGTTACTCTGCTCTGATTTCCTGTCCTTAAAATACAATTATTATGCTAGTGATCGCCAAAAACCATCCGTGACCGTTTAAGTATTCGCTTCTCTGTTTCGTGGTTCAATACAGCTGTTTATAGAAAGTAATTCAGGAATACTGAATTAGCTCAGGCTACTTGTGCAAGCCATGCATGGGAACCCTAAAATAAAAAATGTAAAGCTGATTTTTGGCACAAGTGTTCCTTGGGGTCTGAGAAGTATCTCTTAAAAAGTCCTCACTCCTAGGTCGCGGGCTTTCCCCCCCACCCCCTCAAACGTCTTCCCATATTTTACGCCGTTGTGTGCTGGTTTCTGGATTTGGTTTAAAAAATATATGTTTGGTTCTGATATAAAAATAACTAAGAACATGTACTTTTTTTCAATTCAATCGGATTTTGTATAGGACTGAAATAAAATATTTTGTATATTATTATTGATCGAAGATTCTAATGAATACGAATTTAACATGTCCTAAACGCCTCGTAACGGGTCCAATTGTGAATATAAACCGTCACAACCAAGGCCCACAAACACAAAAAAATCATGAAAATCGGTCCAGCCGTTCTGAAGTGATGCGCTTAGGTACATACATTCGGCAATTGATTTTTATTTTTAGAAGATAATCCTAATCGTTTCTAAAAACTACCGTATCAGGGTACCTACCTATCTATGCATGTCCAATTCAGTGAAGGCAAGACTTGGATGACATGCATTTTGTTTTAGAGCTTTGACATTTTATTATTCGCTGGGGTCATTAATAATAATTGTCTTTGAAGGCATGACATTATGCATTTCGTGGTGTACCTATTGGGCCGGCCATACACGGACTGCTCGAGCAGTTAGCCAGTGATCAACAATCAACATATACGGACCGCTCTTGCAGTCATAGTCAACAGCTTGAAGTTACCATTGATAACTGCTGCCAACCGCCCCAAGCAGTTGCAACTGCTCGAGCGGTTCTATGTTTACGTAGAAGACTGTAGTTCACCATGCAGTCGCAGCTTGAGGTAGTCTATCCTGACTGCTTCAAGCTGTACGTGTACATGGCCGGCTTTACGTCGTCATCATCATCACTACATCCCATTAACGTCCTACTGCTGGGCACAGGTCTCCACTCTCATAGGAGAGAGGGAAATAGAGCTTAGACCCACCACGCTGCTCCAATGCGGGTTGGCGAGCTTTTAACGACTAATAACGGCTTTACGTACCTAATAATAAATATGAAATATGAATGTGCACAAGCAAGATAAAGTTCAAATCTAAAACCCAAATACTCTTAAATTTGTTTATCCGGGACTTATGTATAGTTTTAATGAATATCACTCATAATAGTTTGAACGTTAAAATAGACTATCATGATTCGTACCGGCCCTCAAAGTTTTTATAGGCTAGACTGGCTGGGGGTTTTTTCTATATATGTATTGAATATCATTGGTGGGGGGCTAACAAATCACTCATTTAATTACGACATTTAAAGGGCATTTCGCAAGCAGCGACATACAGCCCCTCGCCCTCGACGCTGCACACTATCCGGACGCTCTGCTGCAGGTAGAGGATTCTGCATTGGATTACGGTAAGACTAACCGCATCAGTGTTCATTATTATCTTAAATTATTTCGCTGCACTAACATATTTTATGACGACAGTACGTAGTTAGTAGGCTTAGTTTGTAAATTGTTATTCTGTATTTATTAATTGAGGAAACTTTAGCGTTATTAACGAACAGTACCTACCTCTACTACCCTTGAAGGTGCTAGTGGCACTTGTTTGTATCGCTATTACCCTTATTAAGTAGTGACAGCGGTACTAGTTGGTTTTATTACCATTAAGCACAGTGACCTATCAGTTAAAAAAACACAATGGCGAATTTCCAAACTTGGAGTCTGGCAGTGATCTCAGGTAGGTTTATGAGCCACACTGCGCGCAAGCGGCAAATCTTTATTGTGATTGGAGTAGAAAAAATATCGCGGCTTCCCCTGTAGTGACTAACTTCTAATGATAAATTAATAACTTATTTGATCATGGTATGATGCACTTTGTTTAGCTTGTGGCAGTTTTTGTACAGTTCTGGTCTTCTAGGTCCATTTTTGGGTTTGCATCATGCATGTTCCACGGGATCATGACCGCGAAGTGCCTCTGCTGATTCATCGAATTCATCGGGCATTTCGAAGCTACTAAGTCGATGTTCTAGATAACAACTTAACAAGTTAGTTACCTGTGAAAATTTTCTTTGTATTTCAGCAGATTTCTCGAGCTTTCCGAGATCATCACTTATAAGACGACCTGCAGGTAAGTAAATCCAACAATTACTTTATTTTAAAATCGACCACAAATTCGTTTGTCCACGGTATTATGAACTTTGTTTGAGCTTGTAGCATTTTTTTTTACAGTTCTGGCCTTCTAGGTCCATTTTTGGGTTTACGTCATGCATGTTCCACGGGATCATGATCAGATGTGCTTCTGCTGATTCATCGAATTCATCGGGCATTTCGAAGCTACTAACTGCACGATGTTCTAGATAACAAGGTAACCTGTGAAATTTTTGTTTGTGATTCGGCAGATTTTTCTAGCGATGCGAGATCATCATTTCATCCAGGTAAGTAAATCCAAAAATTTTTTTTCAAGCCGGCCACACATTCATTTGATCATGGCATTATGCACTTTGTTTGAGCTAGTGGCGGTGTTTTTACAGTTCTGGCCTTCTAGGTCCATTTTTGGGCTTGCATCATGCATGTTCCACGGGATCATGACCGGGAAGTGATTCTGCTGATTCATCGAATTCATCGGGCATTTCGAAGCTACTAAATCTATGTTCTAGATAACAAGGTAACATGTGAAATTTTTCTTTTTTATTTCAGCAGGTTTCTCGAGCTTTTTGAGATCATCATATTATAATAATCGACGTAAGTAAATCCAACATTTAATTTATTTTAGAGCCGGCCACACATTCGTTTTGCTTATGCTGGACATGTGATGGTAGGTCTGGGTGGCGGTAATCATCGGGTGAACCGCCGGAACCTGATTAAGAATAAGAAAATACCTAAGTTACATTACTCAATTATAGATATTCGTCCTATCTGGAAGGAACTACCCTCTACAATACAGGTTATCCTAGCGTAGAGGTTAGGGACCGATATTTAATTAAGTCACTTGTTTATTGAAAATAAATATTATTCTTATTCATCTTATATATAATACTAGTGAATGCCCGCGACTTCGTCTGCGTGGTTTGAGGTTTTTTGGTTCCCGCGGGAACTCTTTAATTTTCCGGTATAAAAAGTAGCCACAAAGTAGCCTATGTGCTATTTATTCCAGACTAAAATCTATCTCTGTGCCAACAGCCAGATCCGTTCAGTCGTTGGCGCGTGATTGAGTAATAAACATCCATACATCTATACATCTATCCAAACTTTCACATTCATAATATTAGTAAGATGTAGCACGAGATGATGCCCGCGACTTCTCTGCGTGAATTAAGTTTTCATTCCCGCGTGAACTCCTTAATTTTTCGGGTAAAAACTAGGTCCTTCCCCGGGGTACATCATCAAAATCGGTTGAAAAGATAGGCCGTTAAAGCGTAGCAGACAGTCAGAAACACTTTCGCATTTACTGCTGCTTTTTACACCCTTGAAGTTTTCTCACTTGCTTAATCCTTTTCCTAATTTCCTAACTCCCTAAAACTAGGGAGTTAGCAAATTTTGATGGTGAATTCATAAAGTAGGTATAGACACGTGTATACGATTCAACTCTATTCATTCAAGATTCAAGTCCTCAACTGCTGCAGGTTAAAGAGCTCCTTAAAGATTTTTTTATGGTGAATTCATATTGTAGGTGTCAAGCAACGACTTCATACTTAAACCCAAGTCCCAACTCCTCAACTCTGATGCTGCATGGTACTGCACTCCTAAGCCGTGGGGATTAAGAGTGCACTAAAAAGTTAAAAATAAAAATTCTTTTCAAAAAACCGACATCCAAAGCCACTGTAAAGTAAAAAATAATTTTGATTTTGACGCCTGACGCGTCAACTTTGCCTATCTTTGTTATTAATTATACTCGCCCGACTTCAACATAGTGTGTAGAAATCAAAATTATTTTTTACTGCATACATACTGCATGATGAAATATCGAAAACTTCTATATCCTTTATTTACATGCTGTTTATACTATAAAATAAATATATTAATTTATATTTATAAGTATTTTTACATGCATATAATTTAATATATTGGTAATTAGGTAAACTCTAGGAAACCCTCTATATTATTTATCCATATTATTTAATATTATAAATGCGAAAGTAACTCGTCTGTCTGTGTGTTACGAAATCACGCCTAAAGTACTGAACCGATTTAAATGAAGTTTGGTACAGAGATAGTCTAGAGCCTGAGAAAGGTCATAAGTTACTTTTTAATGCGAAAAAAGGGCTGTAAGGGGTTGAAATAGGGGATGAAAGTTTGTATGGAAATTATGTCATAAGCTAGAAGTTTGAAACTTATTTTTTATGCTTTTGATTAGATATTAATTAATACGACATTTAAAGTTAGAAAATTCAAAAATAGGGGATGATAGTTTTTGTGTGGTGACGTCGGCAAAAAAGCTTAGTAAAATACTGTAAATAGCTAATTTTAATGTATGTAAGTATGTGTTTTATTTGCAAAATAAGTATCCTAAAAAAATGCTGCCAAAAGTCACTATTCCACGCAGGCACAGCTAGTTTATAATATATTAAATAGGTAAATACTTTTAAATAAGAAGGTTACTCCTTAGTAAGTCCTATCTACAGGTATATGGGGATCAGATCTGGACTATGGCACTCTTGGATATGGTTGTCGCGAATGCGAAGAAAGATGTTGTAGGTAGACATAAATATAGTAGCATAGTAACGGAAGCGTGAAGGTAGCGCATAGCAACAGATAACCGATTCTTGGAATCGGACCGAGTGCAGCGGGCAGCCTCGCTAATTAGGTCACAAGGGTGCGGGGCGGCGAGGCAGCGAAGCTTCTTGCGCCCGTAGCGACACGCTTTATTATCTTACGCATTCACGTAGCAGCCGCGAGCGGTCGCTTGGTAAGTGATTTTCTACCCTCTGCACTTTGTATGTGATCATACGCAACTCGACGCGACAGCGGTGAGTCATCTTCTATCTTTTATATTGCGCACGATATTATTATCATTTTCTATATTGTGTATGGTTTATTTTGTACTGTGTTTTTTCCGTGTAACATTTTAGCGGATTCCGATTATCGGTCTGTCTTGTGTGTTAGAAGACAGACAGATATTAACTTAATTTAACTTAATTTGAAGCCGTAGCTGACGGCCGGTGATTGAGTGTTTATTCAGATATTAACTTAATTTAACTTAATTTGAAAGCCGTAGTTGACGGTCGGTGATTGAGTGTTTATTCAGATATTAACTTAATTTAAATTACATTAACTCATTAAGCCGTAGCTGACGGTCGGCGAGTGAGCAAGTTCAAGTCTCACGTAGACCCAAGTGGTGGTTGGCCTGTCCTTGTAAACCCGGGGGTGTTTGTTCAGATATTAACTTAATTTAAATTATATTAACTTAATTTAAAGCCGTAGCTGACGGTCGGCGAGTGAGCAGGTTTAATTCTCACGTGGACCCGTGGCCTTATACACCTTAATTTAAAGCCGATAGTTGTCGGTCGGCGAATGGGCAGGAAAAACCGGGATGGTTTGATGCATGTGCGTCATCCGGTTCATATGCGAGGCATGGGGTGGCTGTAAGGGGAGGTTGGAGGCCACCGGGGGGGTTTTCCCCCACGATCAGTTTGCGGGGTAGCTTTCCCCAAGATAAGGTTGTCAGTTATCAACCTCATTAATTTAATTTTTGGATTACGCGTGTTTGATAACTTGGTAGTTACGTCATCGCATATCGTGTGACGTGTATCTATCTGCCAACTCATACATTCGCCATGGGCCTGATGTGCATGGCCTCGGCGACATGGTGGAGATGCTGGGATGGATGCCTAGCACATATATACCTCGCATATATATACCTAGGAAAGAAAACCATCCGATACATTTTTAGTGCAAAAAATGTTGGTAGGCGGCGATACTTTCTCGAACAAATTGATCACCGACGATTGCGTATAACTTAATTAGTGTTTCAAGAATCAGTTCAGTATATCAGTTGCGTTGAGGGTACTTTGCCGTAGACATTCTCAGTTAGTCACAAGTTTGCACGTCACGACTCTTTATACGATATATAGAATCCTACTGTATTTTGTCGACGGTATTTTTATAAATGTTCGTGTTCGTAAAGTTCGGAAATAATTATGAATGGTCAGTAGTTATTTAGAATAGATACTATAATTAGATTTATACTTAGTCTATACACCTGCAAGAAAGATTTTTCATTCCTTATTTGACTTAAATTTGGTCTAATGCGTGAATTAGCTAAAAATTGTGTGCATACCTACTTAATTTTTTCAAAATTCAGGCCGATTCAGAACCTTGCGATACAGTAATTATTGTCGATCGATTCATCTTGTTATCGTAAGTACGATGCGATGCGATCAGATGTAGATAGGATGGATTCAGTGATGTTAAATTAACGCGTAGTTGATGTTAACTTTGTCTGGCAACGCAGCTCAGTTTAAACTTACTACTATTGCCTCAGCTTGGCTAGCAGCATACAGAGCAATGTGCGTTTCTTGTTCTTCCAGAAGTATTCATTCCTGGTTCTGTGGGTTTTATGAATGCCTGATAGTTCTAGTCTAGATTGACAGATTTTTACGTGTAGTTGGAGAGGTTACGACGCAGACACCAAACCGTGATTTTTTGGTTATTAATTAGTTGGACCATGTTTAGTGTCTAACAAGTCTCAGTATAGACAAAGTCGAATCTGATAGTACGTTATAAATGGGGTCAGAATATTTTTACGGAATTTTCAAATGTTTACCAGTCAGTACCAGACTAGTTTTTGCGAGCGAAGTGGCAAATATTGACAACCGAGGGTTGTGGTCAACCGAGCACCTAACGTAGCAGAGACCGATTAGATTAAATCAGATAGCAACAGGGCACACTGTAAAGTTGACATGATATTAGTTTAAATCAAGGGTTCGGATGGACAGATCACAGTTGTAAAAGTAAAACTAGTACTATCTCGGGAAATATTTACCCATTTAATAATAGACCATTTGTCGTTGGAAATCGATGGCGAACAGTGTACAGTACCTTTACTAGAACAGAATGATTCCATAATCCGAGGTTATCAGAAATCGACGCTGTTTCGGGCGTCGTGCTGTTTACGGGCAACATTCAGAGTTTAACAGAAATTGACGCGGTTGCGGGCGTCGTACTGCGGGCAGTATTAAGAGTATTACCGGATTTACATAGAGGTGTTGACCTGCAAATCAAAGGTTCATGTGATCAATGGGTCTGAGCCTTCTGAAATCAGTATACCCGCAGTTAATGGCATTTAACTGAAAGGCCAGCACAGTCGTTTCCAATCACGGCGAGTCGGCCGTCTAACGCTTCTGCGAGCAGAACTAGAGACTGTGGACATCTCAATTATAAGACAAATTGTTGGAATCATAAATTATCAACTAAATTGTTTATGAGTATAATGTATTGTCCAATAATCAATTTTGTGATTCTTTTTTTTTGTTTCTGGGGCGGGAATGTCGCGAATGCGAAGAAAGATGTTGTAGGTAGACATAAATATAGTAGCATAATAACGGAAGCGTGAAGGTAGCGCATAGCAACAGATAACCGATTCTTGGAATCGGACCGAGTGCAGCGGGCAGCCTCGCTAATTAGGTCACAGGGGTGCGGGGCGGCGAGGCAGCGAAGCTTCTTGCGCCCGTAGCGACACGCTTTATTATCTTACGCATTCACGTAGCAGCCGCGAGCGGTCGCTTGGTAAGTGATTTTCTACCCTCTGCACTTTGTATGTGATCATACGCAACTCGACGCGACAGCGGTGAGTCATCTTCTATCTTTTATATTGCGCACGATATTATTATCATTTTCTATATTGTGTATGGTTTATTTTGTACTGTGTTTTTTCCGTGTAACATTTTAGCGGATTCCGATTATCGGTCTGTCTTGTGTGTTAGAAGACAGACAGATATTAACTTAATTTAACTTAATTTGAAGCCGTAGCTGACGGCCGGTGATTGAGTGTTTATTCAGATATTAACTTAATTTAACTTAATTTGAAAGCCGTAGTTGACGGTCGGTGATTGAGTGTTTATTCAGATATTAACTTAATTTAAATTACATTAACTCATTAAGCCGTAGCTGACGGTCGGCGAGTGAGCAAGTTCAAGTCTCACGTAGACCCAAGTGGTGGTTGGCCTGTCCTTGTAAACCCGGGGGTGTTTGTTCAGATATTAACTTAATTTAAATTATATTAACTTAATTTAAAGCCGTAGCTGACGGTCGGCGAGTGAGCAGGTTTAATTCTCACGTGGACCCGTGGCCTTATACACCTTAATTTAAAGCCGATAGTTGTCGGTCGGCGAATGGGCAGGAAAAACCGGGATGGTTTGATGCATGTGCGTCATCCGGTTCATATGCGAGGCATGGGGTGGCTGTAAGGGGAGGTTGGAGGCCACCGGGGGGGTTTTCCCCCACGATCAGTTTGCGGGGTAGCTTTCCCCAAGATAAGGTTGTCAGTTATCAACCTCATTAATTTAATTTTTGGATTACGCGTGTTTGATAACTTGGTAGTTACGTCATCGCATATCGTGTGACGTGTATCTATCTGCCAACTCATACATTCGCCATGGGCCTGATGTGCATGGCCTCGGCGACAATGGTAAGTATATAAACTTATTACCTACATATTTAATCGGTTTTGTATATGAAAGTTTATTGTTTGATTTATCTTTAAATACAATATCCGTTTTAATAGAAGAAGGCGGGTTTTAGTTCTTGAACTTTATCTTGCATCCTCACCACCTGGATGTCTTCCACCCACCGTTATTCTAGCTCATTACTGCCACGTACGTGCAAATTATGGAACCAGCTTCCGTCTTCTGTCTTACCTCATGATTATAATATGGGACTCTTCAAAGGGCGGATAAACAAATATCTCAAAAGCCAGCATCGCATTGACGGTTCCACTGGTGCTGCAAATGTTCATGGGCGGCGGTAATCACTTACCATTAGGTGATCCGCCTTCTCGTTTGCTCGCAATATACAGGGTGGCCCAAATAGTGAAGCCCAAAGAAAAAAAATTAGATTCCTCGTACCTATCAGAAAATACTATACCTACTATTTTTCGGAAAAACATACTAAATAAAAAGAAGAAAAATAAATCTTTCTTCTTTTTCGTTTAGTACACTCACCCCCTCAGAAATCTCACGAAAAAACTTAAAAAAATTATAACTCGAAAAGTACCAAAAATCGCTGAACATAAATGGGGTATTTTATTTTCTGATAGGGCTAGGTACGAGGAATCAATTTTTTTTCTTTGGAAGGTACTATTTGGGCCACCCTGTACAATATACATAATATAAATCAAAAAAACTTACTTTAGCAACAAAATCTTCCTAGGTATTTTTAGTTGTATTCAACTAGTGGACCGCGGAATGTTTCTTAGCTATATTTTTTCTTACTACCAGTAGATATAATCAGCATACCAACTGTTGATATTATATTATCTAATTATTTACTCTTGGGATTTTCAGGCGTCCCTGGTTTTCCATCTCCATATGGCGGCGGCGGCGGCGGCGGCGCTGGCGGTGGTAAGTTATATTATAAAGTTTTTATTTGTAATTACGGCTTGTGACCATTGATGTAGAATTTTTTTAGTACTTCTATTTCAATGCTTGTGACACATTTATCTCTCTTCCCGCGTGACGTTAGAGCTAGCAGTTCGAATAGTTCTTCTACTGGAACGCCGCCACGCGATCTTCTTCGAGAACTTCTAGTTATCACGTAAAACTATCGTCCGTAAACCGACTTTACAGACAACCGTAATTTTTGTTATTCAAATAAGCTTTTGAATCATCGAGTGAATCTATCACTGGTTCGGAATGCCATTCCTACCGAGAAGAACCAGCAAGAAATTCGGTGGTTGTTCTTTTGAAAAAATAATTTATAATATCATTAATGTAACCGCTGTCCTTAGCTTTGCTGGAGCGAGTCAAATCATGCTATTTTTAACCGACTTCAAAAAAAGGAGGAGGTTCTCAATTCGTCGGAATCTTTTTTTTTTTCTTTTTTTTTTAAAAAGCTTATTATACGGTTGAAGATTACGTAAATGACAAAATTATTTTTAAATAAAAAAAACCGCCTTCAAAAACTAAAAAGCAAAAAATAATTGGATATATTTACATATTATTATTTCTACCCACTATGTTGAAGCTATAGCCACTTGTATAACAAGGATAAGCAAAGTTGACGCAAGGCTCGCCCGACTTCTACATAGTGGGTAGAAATAATAATATGTAAATATATCCAATTATTTTTGCTTTTTAGTTTTTGAAGGCGGTTTTTTTTTATTTAAAAATAATTTTGTCATTTACGTAATCTTCAACCATATAATAAGCTTTTTTCAGGACCATAGGTATATTATAAAGGACCATTATAATGGATCTCTTAAACGCGTGTAAAGGCAAGTTTAAGAATTAATAGGTTGTGGAATTTTGTTATAGCTATAGCCATTATTTAAAGCTGATACTGAGTATTAATTATTATGTTTCTATGACAAACGGCCTTTTATTGCTGTATAATTTTAATTTTAAAGTTACGTTAGATATTTGTATTTAAAATAAATAAATCATACTATACAAAAAAATCCATAGGTACTATTATTATAAATGCGAAAGTGTCTTTCTGCCTACTCTGAGTTTTTACATTGCAAATTCGATTGATCGTATCGAACGTTTGATCACATTAGCGTCAAAGTAAAATGGATCCAAAAGCTCTTGCTTTTAAGTCACAAATTCAGTAGGTATGTGAATAAATACACGAAATGATGAAATGAACTCTAAACCAATGCGGCAATTTTTCTTATTTTGTAAGTAATAATAATAACAATTTTCATCATTTTTTTATTCTCAGGCTGGGCCGCCGGCCCACCACACCCCCCCCAATATAATCAAGGTAAGGAGCTCTGAATGCATGTTTTTCTCTCCTGAAAACATAATATATTCATAGTAATTATGTATTTTTGAATTCTTGTACTCTTACCCGCCTTATACTCTCTAATAAATATATATGGTCTACTTACGTTTTTCATCAACAACAATTGGACTGTGGATGATTATATTGTTAGATAACCGACATGGCAATAGCATGACGACATAGCAAATAAATATTATGATTATGATTATGGTAAAACTCCTAAATGTAGGAAATTTAAATTACCTACTTTTCTCTAATATCTATAAGCACACGTACTGTCGTCATTGTAAATATATAGAGATGTTCTAAACTTTTCAGCTAAGTGCATTTGTATTAATAATTATTTATTTTAAGGATAAATTATCTTTTGTGAGCATTTCGTATCTTAACAGGAATTTAGATTTTAGAATATATCTAAGTGTTACTAACAAAATGAATAAATTGAATTATTGTTAATTATTTTATATTATATATTTTATATTTTATTGTTGTGTTTCGTAATTTTGTCGATTGCAAACTCTTCCACAGACGTGGGATTTAAAATATACCGGCCTTTGGTAACTCATGTTGTAATAAATCATGTTATTTTATCTAGGGTTCATCCCTTCAACTACTATGCCTTCAACTACTGGTCGACCTTTGGTGACATATTGTACTAGTACTACCGAGGCGCAGTCTTCAAGTGTACTGTATCATCTAGAATTCTTTGAGTGGACGTCATCCATACTCGACCCCACGAAGGACGCACTCAAGTTTGATGTCAATGGAACCGAAGTGATTCTTAAGCTATCGAAAGATGCCAATGTAAGTTATAGGAGATAATATTGTAGTATAGATTCAATATTTAACTAATGTTTGTTTATTCAAATTAGATACAATGAATACTACAAGTTAGCCCTTGACTGCGATCTCACCTGAAGGTAAGTAATGATGCAGTCAAACATGGTAGCGGGCTAACCTGTTAGGGGCATGGCAGTTATACTAAACTAGCCATACCCCTAATCGGTTTCTACTTTCTACACGGTATCGTACTGGTGATCGCTTGGCTTGGTGGCACGTCTTTGCCGATAGGGTGGTAACTAGCCACAGCCGAAGCCTCCCAGGGAAAATTCGGAAATTATATATTCACAAATCCCTGCAAGGTATCGAACCCGGGTCCCCCGCACGTTACGTCCTCCGACAATAGCGCTCAACACCGCCACAGAGTAGGTTTATGCTCGTGAGACACCGCGCCAGGGAGGTCGTCAATCTTTTAACTCATTGAGAGACATCTCCAATGTCTTCTGATAGCTTATTATAGAAACGGACACTGTTTCCAACAAATGAATACCTACCATGCTTAGAAGCAGGGATTACAATTTTATTTTTATTTCTTGTCTATGGCAATCACCTTTTTGGGTTCCGTACCTCAGAGGAAAAAGGATCTTAAAGGATCACTTCTTTGTCCGACTATCTGTCTATCTGTCAACAGTTTTTTTCTCGGGAACCCGTGATATCAAGTTGAAATAAATATCAAATACGTCTATGGTCCCTTGGAGCTGTAAAAATATTCAAGCTTCTACAGTCAACGTATATTACTAGCTGATGCCAATGACTTCATCCGCGTGGATTGAGGTTTTTTGGTTCCTGCGGAAACTCTTAAATTTTTGGGATTAAAAAGTAGCCTTTGTTTTATTCCCGACTATAATAATCTATCTCTGTGCCAAATTTCATCGAGATCCATACAGCCGTTCAGGCGGTGGCGTGTTTGAGTAACAAACAGCCATCCACCCATTTAAACATTCGCATTTATAATATTAGTATAGATATAGCAGTACTGTCATTTACATCGATGTATTCTGAACGATTCCCAATGTTGTTACAGCCTCCTAAAGCAGTTGATGGGGACAGCGAATGCTCAAACAGCACGCCTGTGGCGGGCACGAATGAGAGTGTCGGGAGTGCGTGCGTCTATCTGACGCGGTGCTACGCCGCCCGAAGCATCACTGCCGAAGCATATCAGAAGAGCTACTGCACTGTCGACAACAGGTAACAGCCACTGCTTGTATAGCACATATTCTGTGGCAGCGCGAGTGAGAGTGCTGGCGTTTATCTCACGCAGTGCTACGCCGCCCGAAGGATACCAGAAGAGCTACTGCATTGTCGACAACAGGTAACAGCCACTGTTTGTATAGCACATATTCTGTTGTGGGGGCGAGTCAGATTGCGGGCGTTTATCTCACGCAGTGCTACGCCGCCTGAAGCATACCAGAAGAGCTACTGCATTGTCGACAACAGGTAACAGTCTGTTTGTGGTACAACCTTAGAGTTGTCTGATCGTCGTTGAGGTCAACCAATACCGTATTACGTTAACAGCTGGAGATTTCGTTTATTTTCGATTAACAGCCGCCTTGGTTTAGGGGCACTGACTCGCTCGATAACATCTGAACATTAATCTAAACTAACTAATATTATAAAAAAAGAAGAAATAAAGAAAGAAATTTATTTGCTAAACATGAGTATGTACAGATGTTTACAATGTTAAGTCAATGATGTCACCATCTCGCTGTTTACAATGTTAAGTCAATGATGTCTCCACCTGTCGCTACGCTCAAGATGTCACAGTGTTCGTCAAAGTTAATATCTAAAAATTTTGAATTATCATGCATGTCAATCGATTCATTATTATAGTTGATATAGAAAGATTTGTTTGTTTGTTTGTAATGGAACTCAAAAACTAGTCAAACGATTTTATACATTCTTTAACTTATAGAAAGCAACATTATTAGCGAGTAGCATAGGCCATATTTTATTTTCAAAATAATAAGAGCCCTACGAAAAATGCAATAATGTGAATTATTAAGTCGGAAAAAAACGTCTCATTCGAGAACTTCCGTGGCGTGCGCTGCGTAACTCGGCGAGCTATGTCAGTTACTCAGTTACACTAAAATAGATCTCCATTATTTTTGATTTTGTCACGTAGGTTTACTCGATATATAGTTTTCGCCATTGAGTGACTATAAGCTTTTTTACCAGGCCCATAGAGCGCCTATGTTTTTGATCCGCATGGCATAAAGATGTCAAGAAGGTAGCACCTAACCATCTGATATTATTGAAATATATACTTTAATTAATTATTTTCTATTTCAGTTTTGCTGGTGTCTGCTGCCCAAGGAACGAAATTGATAAGAGCACATAGAGATATTTTAGTTTAAATTCAGAGGACCTTACTAATAAAAATGTACCTTTCCACACTGCTTTCACATGGCTTGTAGGTACGGTCTGCGGACTACGATACTCCCTGAATGTAAATAATAAAATTATGAGCTATGTGTTAATTTTTGTTAGTGAGACTGTTTAAGTACACTTAATGTAATGATGATTACAATATAATATAAGACAATTTTTTTAATAAAAGTGTTCAAATGATCGCTGGCTTTTTATTTTATTTCGATCCAATAATAATATTCTTTTAAACAAACTTGCTCATAAAGTGGCGCTTATTTCACCGCAATTAGGCACATAATGACACCTATAATCAAACTGTGACTTTTTTACTATTATTCACAAGTGAGTTATAGAGTTTTTATTTTATTTTTATATTATTCTTAATTTTTGGAGTTTGTTCCATAAGGAATACGCCACTCCGTGTTTATTTTATTTTATCTACTAAATAAAATTATTTTTTAGTATTATATTATTATTCATAAACCAAAATTCACGCGGACAAAGCCATTAGCATCGTGTTGTAATAACTAATAAAAATATTGAAGTAATAAATAAAGCGAATTGTTGTAATGTAAATACACATGTCTGTTACAATAATTAATTATTATATCGGTAATATGGAACTATTGTAACATACATTCAATACTTTTGTTATTCCAGCAAAAACGTATTGTTTATTAAAGTAATAAAAGCACAAAATGTTCATAATTACAATTTAAGTACCGCACCGTCAGGAGCGGGTGTACACGCGTTGGACGTGTGGTGTCGAAGAGTTCTGAAGTTCGAGGAATTGCTACCATCTTGGTAAGTACCTTTCTTGGTAATTTTTATTTTATCCAGCATGATAAAAAACATTACGACATTTTTACATTCTTTTATTTGTATACATTTAGCTATTGACATTGATCCTGATTATTACTTTTTTTTTTTTTCTATTATTGAGTACCAATGAAGGGTGCTCAATATAATTACAATCTAGCCAAACTATTTGACTAATAAGTAATTTTAATTTAACCTAAGCTTATAATTAACTTATGTACTAAGAAATTGTCCAATGACGTATCTTAGTCTTTCTTGTTGCAAATAGACACTTTGTTCATGTGTTCTTTTAGGCAGCACTTCACTACACTATCACTAGTCACTAATACACTAACTCAAAGGGTTTTGTCCTTTTTAGTCTTCTCACTAATTGTGTAACGTCGAGCAACTGGATTGCCTCAACGTTAACGTGATGGTGAAGCCGATGATCATGGACTTCTGCAAATTTGGTGATCACTTTGTCGACGTATTCTATTTTCAGGTCCCGATGAATTACGTCATTTCTAATGTACCAAGGTGCATTCACGATGTTGCGAAGTACTTTGTTTTGAAATCTTTGTATTATTTGTATGTTGGTTTTTTTAGTGCAGCCCCACAGCTGTATGCCATAAGTCCAAATAGGCATTAGGACTTGTTTATATAATAGAATTTTATTGTGTATTGACAAACAAGATTTTCTGCCAAGTAGCCAATACATATTTTTATAACGTATTTCTAGCTGTTCTCGTTTCTTTTTAACATGCGTTTTCCACCTCAGCTTTGTATCCAGACTTCCAGAGTCATACCGAGGTATTTAGCTGTATTAGCATATGTTATCTGTTGCCCATTAATGTAAATCGGGTGATATTTCGGTGTTTTATTATATTTATATTAAAAACCGTTAAATTGTAATCTATCTAGCGAAATTGTAAACTGTCGAAAGATTACAATTTGACGCATTATTTTTTGGTAGATTGTAATCCGTTAGGCATAGTACCCCGATAGAACCTAAGTGTATGTCGAACTTGAACCCTAACCTAACCTACAAGAAAGAGACAAGAAAACGTGAATACAATGAATATTTCAAAAAATTTACACTCAGCACATTGAACGGTTCACAATCTGTTGACAGTTTACAATCTAACGAGATAAAAAGCGTTAGATTGCAATCTAACGGCTTTTGCAATTTTACGGTGACATATACATTGTATACTATGATTGTATAATAATTATTAAAATCTAATTATATTTTGTAATATTATTATTGTAATTGTAACTAAAATGAATTTAATATCAATTGCCTGTTTATAATATTTGTACGCCGATACTGCTAGGACTCTGCTTTTATAAACTAAGATCGTATATGTACTTACACACATTACGCAAAAGGACTTATCCTATTCTATTCTGCCTAAAGTAGGTACGATTCACAAACGCGCCGCATCGAATCGCAGCGCAGTGCATTTTACATATGGTAAAGCAAATTTTAGTGTCGACATACGACTTTAAAGTACAAAATGTTAAAATTGGTAAGCTCTTTTCTAGATTCATTTCAAAGCCTTTAAATAGAATCAGTTAAAAGCATTTGACTACGATATCATCTGATACTACTGAACTAGTGATAAAGTTTAAAAGATGAAAGCGACTAACTTTAGACATCGATGGCCTATGTTCACAGAATATAATATAATAGTACCTTAAAGTATGCTATAGTAGATTATTAACCAAGGGGATAAAGCAGTGTCTTCTGTCGCGGGTGACGATTTAAATCGCGAGCGTAACGAAGGACTCGAGGTTTACTCCAGAGCGTAGGGAGGGTGTTAAAAACTTAAATCACGAGCGAAGCGAGGGATTTAAGACGAGTCCTGAGTGTAGCGAGGGATTTAAGTTCACCCAAGACTAAGACAGCTTTATCACCGAGGAAAATACTCTACTTTTCGTACCATTTGCGAAAACATTAACACAATAATAATATGAGATAAGCATTTATTAAAAATAATGACAATTAAAAGTAAAAGTTAACATTCGAAACATTGGTCCAATTATTGATAGAGAGAGTTACATTTTTGTTTGGTACATTTATTGTTGAGTTGATTTGAGTATATGCACCAAAGTGTATTCGGATTCTTTGTCTTGGATAAATAATCAAAATAGACAAGAAGTACTGATTCTGAAATTGATAGGCCTTTCGCACTTCTCCACGTTGAAGTTCATAAGTTTTTAAATAATTTTCCTTGGATTTTGTTGGAAGCAAATTATTTATAATTGCGGCAGCATTTGCACTGATGGAATCCGACAATTCACTGTCATTGTCGCTTTGATTTAACATCGTAACGTATTTTTAGAACATTAACTTATTTATAAAAATAAATTAAAATAAACTTAACGTTTATGTATTTGAAGAAAACAAAAACGCGGGAAATTCCTAGACTAATATTTTTTTGTCGGAAAAGCAAAGGCATCAAGCTCATACGGCCTCGTCGGTTTTCGTAATTTTATTTAATAATCATAACTGCATAATAAATGCGTATTCCTTTTTCAAAAAGATGTATAATGCTTTATATGTATATGTCACCGTAAGATTGTAAAATCCGTTAGATTATAATCTAACGGTTTCTATCCCGCTAGATTATATACTGTCGAAAGATTGTGAACCGTTCAATGTTCTGAGTATTATAATTTATGAAATAATTATTGTTTTTACGTTTTCTTGTCTCTTTCTTGTACAGTTCGCGCGCGAGTTGAATGCAGAGTAAATGTAAGTGTCACCATACATTTACTCTGCATTCAACTCGCGTGTGAACTATAGGTTAGGTTAGGGTCTGACATGAATATTCAGGTAGTGCCCGGCCGCAGGCCGGGCACTTAGGTTCTATCGGGTTAACAAGTAGCGTTCGAGCGGTTTCACGATTCGATACGCAATATCGATGCGCGTACTCGAAAATAGGAACTCAATTCGTTCCGCATAGGTGTGATATCGTTTCGTAATTATTGATTATAAAGGTCACGGTTTAATACCATTTTGGAGTAGTGTTCGATGATAGATAATTTCGTTAACTTATTACACAAATTAGTTGCAGCCACTCAAAGCTGCCGCCTCGCAAGCTATCGTTAAAGTTATGCTATAATAAGAAAAAATAAACAAAAGCATTTTCATTCCTCAACGTTGTCGTTACAAAACTCGAAACAATGAAAACTGTCATAAGACAAAACACTTTTTGAATTCGTGATCACCTACCTTCCAAAATTTTCTAAGTCTACACCTTAAATTTTTCCGATTGAGACCAAGACCTATCCATACGTGACTAGTGATAGTTAGATAACCATACGTAGCCATAGGGAACAGTGTAAATTCATGCGGTACCGAATGGGTACTGAGCTAGAATATCGATAAACGTCAGTGGGCAATCAGTGGCCGGGCAATTTGCGAGCGATTGTCCGTGGCGAGACGCGAGCACGCAAATTGGACGGTAACTATTTACTATTCGCCTTCGAACAGACCTATTTGGACCTTATAACGACTGAGCAGTTCCTGGTTAGGCTCACAGTCGAAATATTTTATTAAATTCTCTTTGAGATTTATTTTTTAAATGAGCATTTTGGTGCAAGGGGGACAATTGACGCCATATTTATTTCAGAATGGTGTTGTGTCGAAAATAATTTATCAGCCAGAAAACATACCCACATAATTGCCTGAATTACCTATAGCCTGAAATGTAGTTCCGTTTTGGTCAAAAATGAAAATACTCAGCAAAAATGATTACGGTACAATGTATCAAAAGTGGGTAAGGATACATCGCAGTCAATAATAGAGGACAAAGAACCAAAGGCTCTCACGGGGTCACATACGTAGATTATACCTAATATATTACAATTTACCGAAAAATAACGCGTTAAATTGTAAGCAGTATGTTACGGTTCACAATCTGTCGGCAGTTTATAATCTATCGAGATAAAAAACGTTATATTATAATCTAACGGTTTTTACAATCTTACGGTGACATATACAAACTCAATGGTGTAAACACATGGTAAACACAGATGTAGTTCAGTATAAATTTCGGTAAGTATTCCAAATTTAAATCACATTCTCCCCCTAGAGGATGAATGAAATTCAGTACAATTTTCTTTCCCTGTTTTTAACAGATTAAAAATGACTATTGTTATGTTCGCTTTTTGTGGCATAGAATGTCACTTTTTTGAGCAAGTGGTACGAAATAGTAGATTATACACCAAGGGGATAAAGCACTGTTTTATGTCACGGGCGCTACATTGAATCCTGAACGTAACGAAGGACTCCAAATTTAACTCCCGAGCGCAGCGAGGGTGTTATAAGTTAATTCCCGACCAAAGGGAGGGAATTAAGATTGAGTCCTGAGTGCAGTGAGGGATTCAAGCGCCCAAGAAAAAAACTGCTTTATCCCGGTGGTGTATACTCTACTTTATACTTCTACCATAACAGTAAAACAAACTGTAACGGTTAGATATTTATTGCAAATCATGGTAAGTAGGATACATAGGTTTAGTAAATAATAAAAAGAAAAGACAAATTAAAAGTGAATGTTCACGTTCGATAGAGTCATATTTGTCCAGTTCTGAAAATTAAGAGTGATATTCAAACTTTTTGCTTTTCATGCTGCCAGTGTTTATGCAGGTACACATACTCCTTGGTTTAAAAACTTTTATGTCAAATGGTACGATCGTTTGGTCGACCAGTCTGGAGCCTAGACTCTGTTGTGCATATTTACAGTATGGGCAACTAGTTGGGCGATCGATCGACTAGATTATGGCCCTAGGGCATGAAGACTGACTTTAGACCCGCAAAAGTATGATTAAAACAGTATTAAAGGTATGGTAGAAGTATAAAGGTATATTAATTAATTAATATTAATATTATAAAGAGGTAAAGTTTGTGAGGTTGTAGGGGGTAATCCCTTGGATCTACTGAACCGATTTAGAAAATTATATAGTATCAATAGAAAGCCACATTATTTGTGTGTGTCATAGGCTATATATTAACCCGAAAAATTAGGGAGTTCCCGTGGGAATTAAAAAACTTATTACGATTACGAAGTTGGGCTGTTGTGTTAGTGTTTCATTTGTTATTGGACAAGAAGCTACATAACCAAGGTGGAAGTGTCTATTAACTAGTAAACAGGCTTTCGGTGTACAGTGCTACCTAAGTAAGTAGATGGCTTTATAAAAAACTTTTACCTGTAAAATGCTAATTGGTTTATCGTAACAATAATTTGAAATTTTAATTAGGGTCTGCCACACCCGTAACAAATTTTTCCGTCTCGAATTTGAAATAGAACGTAACGTGTTTCGTGACCAATTTTAGCTCTTGTATGTTTATGTTTTGATGATAACTATTAAACTAAACTCTGTGTTCCGATTATATACTTGCTTACGAACATATATTAACTGATGTGTCCCTAACTTATGTGTACTAATCTTTACCGATGTGTGGTTTGTTTTAACGTGTGCTAATCTCTATTGATGTGTTAGTACTTACTTACTATGTTAGATAAGTATTAATCTTAATTGATGTATACCCTTTGTGCTAATGTGTAGGGTACTAGTCTTCATTGTGTCACTCTGTCACAGTGTCACTGATCACTTATGTGTAACTTTTGTGTAACTTTGTGTGACCATGAGTAGGTCGTGTATGGTACCTACTGGCTACTCATGCTGTTGTAAAATAAAACTGCTTTGTGTATATGCCTATTTAGTAAATAAATGTGTCATGTTGTAAATAGAGAAAAGAGAACTGTTTTACTGTAGAGTAAAATCCTTTCCGAGATCCAAGCATATACTTGTTTCAAAGTTCCGCAGTCAACAGTGCGTAACAAGTATATGTATTGTTTTTTTTAGTCAATCATGATGAAAACCCAGTGGCTGATTATAACTGTACTAGCGGCCAGTATACAGGCATCATTTGCAGCTCCAAATAAAGACATAATCGTCACTGGCAGCAAACCGAAAGTACGTACCTATCGCCAGAATTTTGGCCATGGCCAATTACTCAGGTGATAAATGATAAATAATTTATTTATTTCACATAGGACAACTTGTGTCACTTATGATACGTCGAGACTCTACTACCGGTTCGGAAAGCTGATTCTACTGATAAGAGCCGGCAAGAAACAAAGCAGTTGCTCTTTTCTCAAAAAAAAAATAGGTTACAATATTTAAGCAATACAATACATATTATTTTATTATAGTTGAATGCAACACAATTGTATGTTATTCTCTCACTCACGTAATTAATCCGATAGGATGGCACAGCATCGACTTTACATGGTTTCCAAAGCACGGTGGGTAACTTGCGCCATCATCTCAATAATTCTGCTACTGAGAATTTCTTGATTTTTTTTTGCCCGATCCGCGTAGTATCCGAAACCTCATAAATTCATGATCCGCAGAAGAATAGGCTTAAATGATAAATCACTAGATCAACGAGGCAGTTACGTACCAGCTATAATCAATGTCAAGCGAAGGTGCAAAAGTTTAGTTTTAAATGGAACGGATCAGTCATCCAGTTGTTACATCTTCGATATTTCATGTATCTAAAATAAACGGTACGGCAGCTTTCCGTACATCAAGGTGCAGTCTATAAAAAGTGCAGACTATACAAATAGACTAGGAGATAACTGCAAGTTTTGTAACTATCGCCTGAAAAACTGACTGAGTGTTAGGTGGGTGTAGGGCTCTCCACTGATGTCAAAAGTGAAAGTCTGCCCGCATATGGATGGGCCTTTCGCTAGATATGGCTGCTTAAAAACGGTTTATCGATACCAAAAATGAACCATACTTAGAAAAGCTGATTCTCAGGCAGACTTTCACTTTTGACATCAGTGGAGAGCCCTACACCCACCTAATACTGAATTAGCTTTTCAGGCGATAGTTACAAAAAGTGCAGCTATCTCTTATAACAAAAGTATAAATAGTGGATAATAGGACCTAGATTCAACAGAGGACGCGTCCAACCTATGACGGATGATATTTATGATATTAAAACAAGGGCCTCTATTAATGTTCTTTCTCATTTTGCAGAGCACAGTTCCTAGTGAAATTACTTCTCCAGAGAAACCTATCATACCTATAAAGATAACGCAGATGCTGGTTCGCTCTGAGGTGACGCTGCGATACGCATGCACGAAAATAGTGACGTGCGTGCGCAATCCCGATACGCACGCGCAGGAGTTCACCTTCCGTGTGCTGCTGCCAGACACCGCCTTCATCAGCAGCTTCACTATGTACTAACTTATTACTTTCTTAAGTTCGCCATCGACGATAAGTCATTTAGCTTAAGTCGCGATATATATCAAAAATTTGTTCGTGAGTGTGAAATCTGTAGGTCAAATTTTGGCGCGATGCCAATCCACTAAACGTGTTCACCGAGGAACACAGGATGAGAAGACAGAACAGAAAAGAAGGCTGAGCTATACAATTGAAGTTTTGTACAGCTATCGCTATGCAGAGGCTTGAATTGGAACATGAAAAACGAGACACAAAAATTGTAATAACATTTACCTCCCTCGATTGATACCTCGTACTCGTACCATATATATTGTTTCAATGATGGTATTATGGCGTATCTAATTCTATGTATTGTGTATTCTGATGCGCTTTTGATCAGAAAAAGATCTTACAAAATTAAAATGGAAATCACTTTATGAAGTTTGTAGGAGAGCATACCTAATATACAACGATTTATTTTGATTCCAAGGAGTTTGAAGGCATAGTTTAATCCTACAAATATTGATGTTGATTTTTGTTTTAGGATTCTGGATGGAGTACGGTATAAGGCGTATGTGAAAGAAAAAGAAGAAGCTAAAAATATGTACAACCAAGCAGTATCTGAGGGTATTGGTGCTGCTTATGTCGCTACCACGTAAGTAAATTCGGTCAAGGCGACGGTAAAAATGCTTAAAAAAAATTTTTGAAGCTTTTGCTCGGCTGATACAGAAAGTGCTACCATATTTTGACACACAGTTTGAAAGTTTTTCAGCCTGGCCATTTGGTTGGGTTGGGTTCCGTGCAGCATGTAGGAGTAATTTTGTAGTATTTTTAGGACATTTAATTTTTATTCCTTGTAAATATTTAAAACATCATTATCTCAACTCATCGTCAATCTCAGACCTGGAAGGGGTATGTTAGTTTATGATAAACTCATTACTCGGCTCACACACTGCGCTCGGGTCTCCTTTTAGGGTAAGAAAGGTTTACGGCGAAGTCTACCGCACTGACAAAGCACGGATTGGCACATTTGGCAGACTTCACCCCTGAGAACTCTTAGACATGTATTCCATCACTATGCATTCTTTCGCCATTATTTGCTTTATTAAATTGCTTAAAACGCTCATTTGAATTTTGAACTCTGAAAACTAGGTAGGGAATCCCTCGCCCTCGTATATAGGAAGCCGAAGTCCTAACTCCTAACTGTCAAGGCTATCGTCGATTTTTTTCTTAACCTGTAAAAATTAGACATTATATTTAAACAGAGCTCGTGACTCCAACCAATTCATGGTATCGGCCAACGTCGAAGGCAACAGCACAGCAGAATTCGACTTGAGATGCGAAGAGTTTCTTGAACGTCGGAACGGACTGTATAACTCTAATATCAATCTGCATCCTGGTACTTTTGTTCCGAAATTGAAAGTCGTTGTGCATATCAAAGAACCACAAAGGATTACTAAACTTAGTGTTCCTGAAATTAGAACTGGGAATGAAGTTGATGCGACGGAGACAGACCCCCGTGAGTACAAACTTAATTTTGCTTTCAGAACCACACGTTACCTTTTTGCTTAAGGATTTCGGTAGTGATAAAAAAGAAATAACATTCATGTTGTAAATACCTGATAGAACACATATATATATGCAGATTTATATAATTAAAAGGTTGATAGGGACTAGGGAGGCATTTTCCCTTCGAGCATTTAATCAATATTGAGCTGGCTCATTAATGTAGGTATGTCCTAAGTCCCGTTGAAATAAACTTCTATTTGTTTATTATGATGACGATGATAACAATTGAGTGAAGATTTGGAATAATCGCACGTAATTTTGGAATTGGATAGGTAATTTGGTATCACAATTACAGAAAACAAGAAAGCTGTTATTGTAAGAAGTGCTGACAACCGAGAAGTCACCATCACTTTTACTCCTGATGTCGAAGAACAAAAAAGACTTGCTGAAACTTATGAGGTATAGAATTGTTTGAATTTTTTTCAATATCGCGTAATAAGTTACTAATTTTTAACCGACTTCCAAAAAACGCATGAGGCTCGCCCGACTTCAACATAGTGGGTAGAAATAAAAAATATTTTTTACTTTACAGTGGCGTTGGAAGTCGGTTTTTTGGAAAGAATTTTTTCTATCCTAAAAATGTAAATCTTCAAAAGTATTGATCACAAAGGAACTTGAAAGAAAAAGGAAAGGAACTCGTTCGAATATTAATGAATTTTCCAAATCACGTCTTAACTGCTATTTTTTTTAGAAAAAGGAATCGTTTTTACCTATTTTTGATTTTTACTATTCTCAGGAGAAAAGCAAAGAAAAAGGTTCAATTGGCTCTGGTATAGGAAGCAAGCAGGACAGTGCAATACTAGGACAATTTGTAGTACAGTACGATGTAGAACAGTCCAATTATGGTGAAATATTTGTAAGTATTAATGTCATGTCTTAATATTCTTGTTCATATAGAGTTGGTGCATGGATCTACGAGTAGGAATCTGAATTGGTGTCTCGTGCGTAACTCCCATCATACAAATATGACCTGGAAAAAATTTAGCCCCACTTTCACTTAAAAAAATCTAGAACTAGAATATCGGTAGCTTCGCTTTTAAGCTTATTACGAATCTCTACCCTAATAACATTAAAGCAGATGTCAAAGTACATATTTGCACAATGCTAATTGTGGAAGGTGGATTTAACGTCTATGTTTGTTTTATGTAATTTATTCTATCTATATTTCAGGTGAACGAAGGGTATTTCGCCCACTTTTTAGCCCCGTCTTCGCTATATTCATTGAGCAAACTTGTGATATTTGTCCTTGACACTTCGGGGTCCATGATGGGTCGCAAAATCGAACAAATGTGTAGCGCCTTGATCGCCATACTCTCTGACCTGAATCCAAATGACCGCTTCATCTTGCTTGAATTTAACGATGTTGTTACGGTAAATTCGCCATTGTACTTTTTATTATATGTGATAGATAGTTGACTTTTACCAAATACCTTATAGTAAGGCCTTGTCTACGCTTGAATATTATCAGAATAGAATATTCTTGAGCTAGTAAAAAATACATTTAAAATGTATTTTATTTCACATAACGTATTAGGTACCTATCTTGAAGACCTGAATATTAACAAAAATAATTAAAATATTTTCAAAAAATTACCTTACTACAAAAATCTAAGTATAACATTTATATAAAAAA
This sequence comes from Erebia aethiops, assembly GCA_923060345.2. Taxonomy (NCBI): domain Eukaryota; kingdom Metazoa; phylum Arthropoda; class Insecta; order Lepidoptera; family Nymphalidae; genus Erebia; species Erebia aethiops. The sequence goes on along the minus strand of OV281084.1, from coordinate 23,394,615 downwards.
AATATACTTACACCATCCAAATGATTGTTCATGACGAGCATGACACCCAAGACACTGGCGCTATTGCCTCTTTGAATTATTAATCGAGTTCTGCTCATAATTCATATCCTAATCAGTAATTGTAAGACTTGCCCATTATGTTCTTTATCATCATGTTAATTTTTGCATACAAGTTTAATCAGTTGCTGTTAACAGATTTACGATTTGAATAAAACTGATCAAACGCCTGCTCCGAGATCTCCCATTGTCTACAACGCCAACTCACGCCCCAACGTCACACTAATACCACCCTTTATTGCTTCACCGGAAAATATAGCTAAAGCAAAAAAGATTGTATCAGGACTAAAAGCTAATGGAGGTAAATTTATTTTCATTACCTTCTTGAAATAGAATATGATATAGACCTGGATCTAAATTATAATTAAACGATTAAAATAAAATTATTCTTAGATCATGCACTATATCCTCAATAGTTCTCGTTTGGTGATCTACTTATCGATTGAGGATATTTTTTCTGGGGCATTCCGTAGAGATTTTGTCACTGAATTCCGGGTTTTAGAATCGGGTGTACTCAATCTCGCTGCGGAGATATTGTCCGCATTGACTGCAAGAATAGTTATGTTGTCGGTAAAATTAAGATTGCATGAAAATATATGATTGTTCATGTTTATTTACTTGTTTACATCTGAACAGGTACCAACATATACGATGCACTGGTTGTGGCATTGAATATGACAAAGGAGGTTGATCTGGAAACCGAAAGCGATTATTACGACTGTTATGATGGATATTTTTATGAAGATATATTACTGGAACAAAACAGTAAGTGTCAAAGACACCGTACTTTTACATTGAACTCCATACATTTGTGTACATATTTACTGAGCTCATAACCTAAGGATTATAATAACAATGTGCGTTTGTAGTCTTTGTCTATTTTACAATAAACAAAGGATTTCTTATGTACCTATACCTATTGAATTTCATGAATTTATAGTATTTACAGAGCTAAACATGTGTAAAAGTATTGTTTACCTTTTGTTTTTCGTATTAGGCATTGAAATAGAATGTACTAAAAAAATTCTACATCAATGGTATTAGGTATGGTATCATACAATAATTAACCATTAATTATTTATTAATGACACGAATTGTTTTGAGATTTTTTTTCATCATTTTCATCATTTTCATCATTTTTATTCAAGTTTGACAATGGACAATATTTCTTTATTTCTTTATTGTTTATATGGTACACACAACAGGAAATAAAGATCGGTTCAAAGTTATAACCCAAAACATGTGCACACATCATGACTTATACACAAAATATATAACATAAATAGAAAAGACTAGTGAATGAATGATGATGAAAAGAAATAGATATCTAAGTGTTTGAAGTTACAAATACAAATCAGAGAAATTAAGCATAATATAATTTATAAAATTGATTGACAAAGTATGAACAACAATGATTGACAATTTAAAGACAATAAAATGCATTACAAAATTACAAGTAGGTAGGTACTATTTCATGTAACAATTAAAAATGTGTTTTTAATAATAATTAATTAAAAAATAATAATTAATTATGGTCTATGTGGTCTATAAATCACAATAGACGACTGTTATTGACTTTATCGTGTAAGACACAATCCAGAAGTAGGTATTTATGAGACACTTTTAATATATTTGTACTCTCATTTGGAACTCGCACAAGTAAATGGTTAAGGCGAGTCACCGGCAAGATTTTAGGAGGTGAGGTGTGGGGTGCCGCCCGCGCGTCTCGCGGTACGTTTCTCGTAGAGACTGGCGGGGAAGCGGGCAGCGCGGTATGCTCTGAAACCGCTTGGCAACGTTCAAGTTCTGGGATTAATTTGAATTAAATAAATATAGGACTTCAGTTTGAAACAAAGTTTAGCAGGTTCTCATTAATACTTCAAGAGAAATTTATCCATATAAAAATTATGAGCAAAGTCGAAAATTTTATTAATAAAAAATTCGTTTTAAACTTTTAATTTAGCCTGTTTCAAGATTTTTTTTGATCGAGTAAAGTACATCCTATCGTGTAACAAATAAGCACATTCTTTAGACAATATCTTTAAGTGTATCGGATATTTTTTATAAGACCGTTATTTAATAGTAAATACCGAAAACATTTGATCTAGCAAACCAGTTTTCACCGCTGAGCTGAGGTGACTCGCCTTAAAAGTGTAGAGGTTCCACGAGAGATTTAATGTAATTAGATATAAGTTGGCTAAACTTAAAGATAATACCTACTCATTTGATCCGGCCACGATGCGATCTAAACACAAAAGTATTCAATAATCGCAGAGTCTGCCGTCAGGAGACTAATTTATCCACTTAAACTATTTTCAATATGGCGTCCGTATCCCCAGATTAAAAAGCGGATGACACGAAACTAGCAAAATTAACTGATATTATACTTCCTATTTCCTGTTAAATTATGAAATGGGAATACACTAGGATTAGATGATGCCCGCGACTTTACCCTCATGTATTTATGTTTCAAAATAACCTGTGGTATCTCTATAATTTAGAGGTACTCTGTAGGTACCTACAGTATAAATTAATATTGACATAGTAGTAGAAATAAGTTGCATCTCGGGGAAGACCCCGCAACTTACATCATGCAACTTATCTGTGTTCCTTTAGTCCGTCCGGTTGAAGATGTATCGTGAAAACTAATGTAGCATAGCTGTACGTGGCTGTACTTTGCAGCAGAATAGCAGATACGAGTAAACATTTTTATCTACCTACTAGTAGATGACCGCGACTTCATTCGCGTCGGCTAGTTCGTAGGTAGCTTATTTCAAAAGCCAGTCAGAACTCTTTGATTTTCCGGGATTATAAGTATTAGCTTAAATTCCTACTCTGCCGAAACAAAAATTCTTACTTTTCTTAAAAATATTAGTTACGTAAATACTGAAGATGTTTTAAAAATTCCACAATAATTCCCGATATTCCACGCTTAGTTACAAACAAATATATCCGCGCATAACGCTAGCTTACACACTCAAATACCCACACACACACACAAACACGACGCACACATTCATCACACACACACGTTACACACGTTTTTAATTGTATTTATTTTTCATGTTAACATTAGCTAATACCTAAATAATGAACTGTAAAAAAAAGCACAATATGGAAGGCACTAGCTTTTTACTTTTTTGGGAGATAGAGGCCATTTTAATGTGAAACTATGTATTTTTGGCAAATAAAGATTTTATTTAAATGTCACTCCATCCTCAACTACCCATACAAATAATCACGTCCGTCCTTAGCTCTGTTGCGGCGTGGTTAAGGGACACACCCACAATCATACACACTTTCCGATTTATAATAGTATGAATGATATTTATTAATTACCTACATAATATTTACCCTTAGATAAGCTGGAACCAATCATCATCTTCCTCACGGACGGCGAGCCTACTGTGGGTGTAACTAATAGAAGCCGCATCAACACTGACATTACCGAGAATAACTCTGGAGAAAATCGAGTGTCCATATACTCACTCGCTTTTGGTAGGTCCAATCCGCCTACGTGCAGGAACTGAGAACTTCTTGAAAGAAAACTCCAATATTTTTTGGCTCAATGAATGTGTAATCTTGCTAGCCCTCTAATATAATCTAATACAGGCAATATAATAACGCATACGAAAACGCAACGACGAAAACGGCAGACTGTAGACATTGTGAAGAGGTTTCCTATTTTTGAATCACCGCGTGCACAATATCACGGTCATCTATCATATCAATAGCACGGTCGACTGCTGATCACAAGGTCCTGGGTTCAATTCCCGGTCGGGCATATATTTTTAGGTTTTTCAGTTAAGAAATTCCCAGTGCCAGCCCGGAGTTGTAAGTTGCAGTGCGGGGAGTCGGCCCGGGCCTCGGAGAGCACGTTAAGCCGTTGGTCCCGGTTATTATCACAAACATGATAATAGTTGTTAAAGCCCGCCAACCTGCATTGTAGCAGCGTGGTGGGTCTGAGCTCCATTGCCCTCTCTGCCTATGAGAGTGGAGGTACTATTATATTATTCTGTGGTGGAGGCCTGTGCCAGTGGGACGTTAATGGACTGGAGTGGTGGTCTGTGGCGTCACACTGCAATTCAGCGTTTTTTGTAAATCTTGTCATATTTGACAAGAGGCAGCTTCCTCCGATGTGGTAGTCGGAGACGTTTTCTAGATTTAGTTTTATTTTGTATACTAATAGACTTTATATTCCATAATATAAATAAAAAATTGTATCTTTATCAACGTGTTCTGTTCCTTTCTATCGCTATCTGTGCTATTTTGCAGCAGTATTTAAGGAATATTTCCCTTTTTCCTCCATTATGGCGGGTACAGAGCCCCTACACAATTCTATTTGAATTTGTTGATGCAGGTCTTCTCGCATCCGGCTGTGTTGTGGACAATCAATCAGCATGTGTAAAATTGATTCCGCGATTTCTTCATCATAAACACAGCCAGATGCTGTTTCTCCGCTTTGAAAACCCATTCAAACCATTTCATGACAGTTTCCTTTTATATCTGTCGTTTTATGTATGAAATAGGACAACTGTCATACGATAGTTTGGTCTGGTTTTGAGTTTTCCGGCAATTCAGCGTTAGCGAAAGGAACAACACTTGTAAATATAAATTTAAAAAAATCGCGAGTATAACTCAACGATTTTAGTCGTTAAGAATAAGAATGGATAATGTGTGACTGGACTGGACATACACAGGCGATGGTGCAGACCGCGCGTTCCTTAACAGGCTGTCGCTGCGCAACGAGGGCTTCATGCGGCGCATCTACGAGGCGGCTGACGCGGCGCTGCAGCTGCGCGACTTCTACCGGCAGATCTCCTCGCCGCTGCTCTCCCACGTGCAGTTCTGGTACCCTCCCGAACAGGTAGTTAACACAAACACACCGACACAAAATCAGCAACTCTTTATCAAACTTAAAAACGCAGTTCTAGTATGGAAGTTGTATGAAATTCACAGTTGTGACGTCATAAAATTTGAACGCACTTTTTGTCTTTAATCTATATTTTAAAATGGTTATCAAACTTAAAACTAGCCGAGGATGTGAATTTTAGGTCTTTTGGAAGACCCTCTATTTAATAATTATTAATCAGTTAGAAATAATTTATTTTTGATATAGGCATCATCCCTATTGTGCGTGTGGTGGAACCGCCACTGTCTATTAAATAATCAACATTTGAGGATAAACACAGGATAGATTATTAGCTCTGAATTTCGTCATACGCACAGTTCAACTGTGTCTGTCGTTGCATCTATTGCGTGAAAAACTTGTTTTAAAGTTGATTTTAGGAAATTGTCGTAGTTTTTGAACATCCGGTAACCGGCCGGATATTGAGTTACAATCCGGTATCCGGCCGGATAGTAAATTTACGCCGGATAGGCCGGATACCGGATAGTTACCGGATATCCGTTTATCTCTAAACTATTTTAAATTTGCATTTGCGCGTCCTTCTGTCAGAGCCACATAACTCTTGCATAACTCTTACTATACAATAATATGTGTTAAATGTATTAGTATGATGCTAATACCCAATGAATCTAAGACCATACTATTACCACGTTAAACAGATGCAACCAGTATGGAAACTACCTAGAAACGTTCGAAACAACATCAAAGTTTAAATTATTATATAACTGCGAAAGTGTGTTTGTTTGTCCTTCAACCACACTGCAACAGAACGAGGGATCGACGTGTTTTTTGCATGAAAAACTGGAGAGTGATATTGACATCTAACCTACTTTTTATTCCGGAAAAAGAATGAAAGAAATTATTCCACTCGGACGAAGTCGCGGCACACCTAATAACTATATAATACTACTACGTAGTACGTACGTACTACGTAGTTGCGGGCATCAGGTAGTTTTTTATTATTATATGTATATAATTACATATATACTAATAATTATTTAGTAGGGCAACATATCATTGTGTCATGTATATAATATCATTGTGTCATCTAGCATTGTTTGTTCAAACCTGCCAATTTAGTTTGTGATTCTGTTCCATATCCATACTTCCATACAAATATTATAAATGCGTAAAGGAAAGTGTGTCTGTCTGCTACGCTTTCACGATACATCTGTTCAACCGATTTCGATGAAATTTGGTACAGGGTTGTATCCCGGGGAAGGACATAGGCTACTTTTTATCCCAGAAAATTAAAGAGTTCGCACGGGAACCAAAAAAACTTAATCCACGCACGCAGTTGCGGGCATCATCTAGTCACAAATATTTGTTTGTAGGTAAAAGAAGACACAGTGAGTCGTAACCGGTTCCGTATAATTTACGCCGGCTCAGAGGTGGTGGTCGTGGGGCAGATCGCGGAAGACGCCACAGAGCTCACGCCGCAAGTTGTCGGCTTTTACGGCACTGAAGATGGCCTCGGCAGGGTATGTAACGACCATAGGATTTTCGACTAACAACTACCGATTTCAGCAAATTCAGCACCACGCATTTTAAACAAGTATATATTGCATGATAAAATAATGTAAACATTTTGGGCCCTATAGAGTGGCCTAGTGGAGGCAACGCATATCAGTCGATTGCGATTGTTAAGCAACGTTGACCCAAGTTGGTAACTGGATGGGTGACCGAATTTGGAGGTGCAAATTGGAGCTTTTCGGATACTCCGTGTCTCGGAGAGCACGTTAAGCCGTCGGTCCCGGTTATTATCACTAACATCTGATAATAATCGTTACAAAAATCTCCGAGTTTAATACTCTTAGTCGAGTCGTATGACGTGGGAACTCACCGCATTATTATCCCAAGAAAGCTCCTACCATTATGTGATTAATGGCAAGGGGTCACGACCCTCAGTAATGAGGATTACGACACAAATAGAGTGAGAAGAGAGATGGATTGGGAGAATTGGGGACGGAGAATGGAGAGTTGCACGAGTTGATTCAGGATGTGTGCTCATATCTACGTAGGTACTACGAAGGATAAAGCAAAGGCGTAGACTGCGTCCTATTATATTGTATCGGTATTTCATTCATGCGATCTACTCGGCGGTCATTCTTTCATGCGAAGTATACCTAATAATAATATATTCACCTATATTTACTGTACTATGATGATTGGTTTGATGACTGCCTCGTTGGTCTAGAGGTTGGCATGTTCGACTGCGGCCGATGAGGTCCCGGGTTCGAGTCCCGGGTTGGGCCATAATTGAGTATTTAGTTTTTCTGACTAGAAATTCTCAGTACTAGCCCGATGTTGGCGGTGTTTCACCCCCGTGCCTCGGAGAGCACGTAGGGCCGTCGGTCCCGGTTATTATAACTAACTTGAGCCCGCCAACCCGCATTGGAGCAGCGTGGTGAGTCTAAGCTCTAATTCCCCTTTCTCCTATGAAAGTGGAGGCCTCTGCCCAGCTGTGGGACGTTATTGGTCTGTAGTGGGGGTTTGATGAACTGGTTTGCTTTTTTAAGACATCTACAAAGTCTCTGTATACCGTGTAGCGAGAAATTGGGAGGTCCCGGGTTCGATTCCCGGCAGGGTAATTTGGGAAGTTATAATTTCTGAATTTTCTTTAGTCTGTTCTGGACTGGTGGAAGCCGGCCGTGGTAGTCACCACCCTACCGGCAAGGGCGTATCGCCAGGCGATTTAGCGTTCCGGTACAATGCCGTGCAGTTACCGACTTAAGGGTTTAATATTATTTCCGCACCCCTAACAGGTTAGCCCGCTACCATCTTAGACTGCATTAGACACCATCAGATGTCTGGTGATATCGCAGTGCTTGTAGTAGTATAAAAAAGTTCTGTATTATGTACCTTTCTCTAGTTACATGAGTTTTTTTACCAGATTCTCTACGAAGTGTTCCCACGAGTGCCCGTGACGTGCAGGCAAGGTGGGCACCTGCTGCCACTGGAGAGGTTGTGGGCCTACCTCACCATCAAGCAGCTGCTGGACGTGCGCGACGCGGGTGGTGATAACACCAACACCACCAGCGTCGCTGAGAAGAAAGCCTTGGCTATCGCACTCAAGGTACAGTTTGCTCTTCCCAATGAAAACTGTTTTCCGGTAGTAGAGTTTGACACAGTACCACACAAGATACGCACAAGATGTCCTATAAAGATTCCTTTCAGACAAAAAAAAATGGCGTCTAGAGTTTTTGTAGGCCCATTTTAATATTATAAACTTCAAAAATTATATACTTAGGTATACAGAAGACGTTTTATTAAATTAATTTTACATATGCTTTTGAAAATCAGAATCGTCAACCAATCTACCATTGGTTCATGATGCGGTTCCTACGCGGCATCCTATTTAACTAGTAGGTATGGCGCGTAGAAGAGTGGATAATAAGTCCGTTTGGATTTGAGTTTGGTGTGTAATACACACCCGAGCCGTTAGGTCTTAAGATAGCCGAGGTCGGTAATCATTAATACACACATGTATCATACGGCGTTTTTCAACACACTTGTGAAGAAAATAATACTAAAAATTTTATTTAGTAGATAAAATAAAAATAAAATTCTTTAACTCACTTGTGAATAATAACAATACTAAAAATAATTTTATTTAGTAGATAAAAAAAAAAAAAAACTATAACTCACTTGTGAACAATAGCATTGAAAGAGTCACAGTTTGATTATAGGTGTCATTATGTGCCTAGTTGCGGTGAAATTAGAGCCACTTTATGAGCAAGTGTGTTGAAAATTTAATGATTATATTATACAGTTGGAAGTAATTAATAATATTAGCTTTTACTTTGTCTGTTTTCTAGTATGGATTCGTAACACCTCTCACTTCACTAGTAGTTGTGAAGCCGAAAAACGCAACCCGCCCTGTTGACGTCGAGCCCGCTGACAAGTTACGTACGTTGTTTTTTTTTTATTTTATTTTATTTTATTTCTTTGGGTTCACAAACAACGACACAGTGGGTATTACATAGGTCTTAGTATAACAATAATAACTGTGGCGTCCACCACGTAAACCACGAATTATAAAGATAAGTACATTTCTAAGTGGACTTAGTGCTAAATAATTATAATATAGGTCGGTATGTTTAAATAAGCTAATTAATTAGATAGGTTAGAAAGAAAAATAATGACGTTAAATATATTAGTTAGGTTAGGGAAAAAAAAAAACAAAGACAAAATGGAAATTTTCAGTTAGTTAGTAGGTAAGTAAAAATAATTCAAAGTGATTATTTTAAATGATCTATAACCAACCTCTTAAAGGCGCCAATACGCGTTGAAAAGATATCGATATTATTAAAAGTCTCATTATATGATTGCGTCATTCTATATATGTAATGGAGAACGCTTACCCGCATTAGTACGACATTTTGTAGTGGCAAAGAGTTGATGTATACGATTACTTCGTATGTGTGTTCGAAAAGGTACTCTATAACAAAGTTTTCTGGTTAAATCAAATTTTTAAATTATCCTTTACTGAATAAAGGGATTGACGAAACAAGTTTTGTGGCGTAGCCCATTTATTTCGTTGGTATGGTCACTGGTCACCCTAAAATGCATCTTGATTAGGTATAATGCGACTGAATGGGCAGCCGTGTTCTAGAACGTATCGTAACGACCAATCCGGCTGAATGACGAGCCGCCAAATTACAAGGCGGCGCTGTTTTGTAATACAGCTGATTTTACTATTTGGCTGCGACATGTCCATGTATCTTGCAAGCACGCAGAAATGATAAAATATTCAATGAACCTAAGTAAGTACTTAAATATAACGTATTAATCAAAATATTTTCGTAATTTTACAGCAAGACAAACAAACTTTGCTTTGGGGGCACCGACGGCGCAATATGCTGCTGGGTCTTCCAGGAGTACAGCTGCAAGTCATGGTTTGGTTTTCTATATTTATTCTGATTCTTGTGATAAGTTAATCTGTAACAATGTCTCTTCACTCCTCAGAAGATCTTTAAAAGCGAAAACACTTTACGGGCCGGACAGGATAAACCGTCCACATCAGGTGGAAACGACGTTTAGCCTGTTACTTAAGCGTGAAACACACGCAACGTGCGACGGAACTGTGCGTGACGTGACTCCTAGGAGGTGTAAAGACAAATACTGATGGTATTAAGCGTTCGATCGCATTAGCGTCAAAGTAAAATGGACCCAAAAGATCTTAATTTAAAGTCAAGTCACAAATTCAGTACAACCGATTTTAATTTCAAAACGTATCGTTTGGATTGCTGGCGGTGAATGCATCACGAAATTGCAGAGCTCTAAATCAAATTAACCTATGGTTCATTTTACTTTGAAGCTAACGTGATCGAACGTTCAATACGATCAATCGAATTTGCAATGTAAAAATCTAGACTAAGCGTACTGTTTGAAGGCGTCAAAGGTCCTAATATTATACTTCAGCTAAACCGGCGTACGCGTTGGAGAAGCGCTACTTCGCAGACTAGCGCTACTTCGTAGACTACCACTATACTTCGTAGACTAGCGCTACTGCGTAGATGAAGCCCTTCTACGTACTTACGTCGCTACAGGTGGGCTACGAATGTAGCAGTCTATATTATTTTCAGTTCGGTCATATATTTAAATATTAAAATTCTCCATTATATTTGATAGAAATGAAATGACAATCTTCAGTAATGAAAATATTATATTATTCGTACCTACTCAATATTTTAAATGATTATCCTATATGAGTCATTTTAATATTATCACAAGTAGTCGAGTTTTAATTCCAATTCGAATGTTTTCTATTTAAATAAACTTTGCAAATGCTTTTTCATCCCATGTATTCGAAAAGGACGACTTGGTTCGCCTTTAAGTGCACCCAAAGGTGGTGTTTTCTATAAGAAACTTTTTGCGGGCAGAAATGAGTTTTTAATCCTCTTTATTTCAAAAAGTGCGCCGCAATTATCTTTGCCGCGCACTTTTTGAATTTGGAACATCTTAGTGTTCAGCGCCAAAGAAATCGAACGCAAATATTGTTTGAATAAAGACTGGCTGGTACGACGGCCCATATAGTAGCACCGCCGGCTGAATAAAAAAAAAGAAATCAAATTAAAAACGCGCGAACTACAGCCCGTGTTTTCGTCAATTTTCACGGATTGTTAAAAATTCATGGTTTTGTTTTAAAAAATCAGTTCTTTAAGTATAGAATTACCTACTCTATATTTTATTAAATAATAATATTACAATAAAATATGAGGCGCCTTTTATTTTCTCATACAGGGCGATGAAAAGTAGAGTGTATCATTCGGGCGCAAATTTTTTTGGCTCGGGCGACGTACTTTGAATCCCTCGCTACGTTCAGGATTCTACTAAAGAATCCCTCGCTACGCTCGGAATTCTACTCTAGAATCCCTCACTTCGCTCTGGATTCAAAAAAGCGCCCTCGCCGTAAAAATATTATTTTGCTCCCTTATAATACAATCTACTATTGAATGGTCGGGTCAATCTACCACTGTGCATTGGTTCAGTGCTACCTACAGAGAAGAGCCAGGCTCAAAAAACCCGGCGGTTGCTGTTAAAAAAAAACACAAATTACGATGATGATAAAAATTAATTATTATTCAAGTGAAAGTAACTGCCGTCCCAAGCATAGCAGGAGCAAGTCAAATATACGCTCTTTTATAAATTACTTAATCTTCTACTGTACATAAAAGATTTTTTCACGAGCATGCTTTAATCAAATTAAAGCAATTTTTATGATCTTTATGGTCGAATTAAATGATTTTATTTTATTTATTTATTTAATGGATTTTCTAAACTCGTGTGAAGGCAAGTCTAAAATGGATTGTGAAATTTTATTATAAACTAGCTATTCCCGCGCATTCGCTCACGTTAGGTTAGATTTTTATACAAATTTCAATGCCCTATTTTACCCCCTTCGGGGTCTAATTTTCAAAAATCTCAAAAATCTTTTCTTAGCGGATGTCTACGTCCTAATAGCTCTATGCCAAATTTCAGCTCGATCCATTTGAGCTGTGCGTTGATTATAGATCAGTCAGTCAGTCACCCTTCCCTTTTATACATTTATTTAGAAGAAGAAGAGTACGCTTAAATAATAATAATTGATTTATTAGGTAATTGGGTTTTACTTAATGAATTTTATCTTGTTTTTATGCAGTTCTCGTTAAAAAGGCTGCGCCAACGCCAGCTTCATCAGTGTCCAGGCCAAGTGCTGATTCAGCTAGCGGGGGAGGCCAAACTGCTCCTATACCTGATAAATCAGCTGACAAAAAAGAGAAGACAACTTCTCCCATTGCACCTCCCGTGCAAACCCCGCCAGACCAGTCCCCTGCTCCACCTGCACCAGTAGACTCACCTGATTCTGATTATCATCTGGAAGGCTTTGGATGGACGGCAGCAATACTTGACAAAACTATTGACGCACTAGTATTTGAACATAACGGATATCATGTTGTTCTGACGGTCACGAAAGATGTTAACGTAAGTATTATAATATACTGTATTATAGCTAGCTTTTGGCCACGGCTGCGCTCACGTTAAGTTCGATTTTCATACAAACAAACCCTTATTTTACCCCCTTATGGAATAAAATTTCTTCCTTTCTTAGCGGATGCTGTCATAATAGTTATCTTTTTTTTTGTAACCACTACAAGTTAGCCCTTGACTGCGATCTCACCTGATGTTGCAGTCTAAGATGGTAGCGGGCTAATCTGTAGTGTATGGCAAATTTCAGCTGTGTGATAGATTAGTCAGTCACCTTCCCCAATTATCTACTCAAGTATATAGATTTTAGCGCTTACTCGTAGCTCCAGTAGCTTTTATTCCTACGCAGTGCGCGCTGCAGCCCGGCCAATGAGGTGCTATATTCTTTCGTTAATTCTTCTTCAACAGCCGCCGAAAGAGTGTGATGGTGACAAGGAGTGCCCATGCAGCTCCTGCGGTGCTCCAGCGGTGTCCAAAGCGGCGCCGGACCAAAATGCGAACGCGGAATGTTATTGTGTGTACCTCACACGTTGCAATGCCGCTCGAAACATCACTGTCGACGAGTACCGCGACAGTTACTGTTTTATCGATAGGAGGTAATCTTTGCTTCAAATATATCGATTGGTACAGGTACTTCCACCACCACTACAGCCCATTTAACGTCCCACTGCTGGGCACAGGCTACTCTCATAGGAGAGAGGGAATTAGAGCTTAGCCAACCACGCTGCTCCAATGCGGGTTGGCGGGCTTCCACGACTATTATTATGTTAGTGATAATAACTGGGACCGACGGCTTAACGTGCTCTTCGAGGCACGGGGGTGATTCACCGCCAACTTCCTAACTCCGGGCTAGTACTGAGAATTTCTAGAGAGAAAAACCAAATATTTATTATGGTCTGACTGACCCGGGACTCGAATCTGGGACCTCGTTGGCCGCAGTCGAACATGCCAACCACTATAAGACCAACAAGGCAGTCATAGGTACTTATTTATTCTAAAACCACAAAAACTGAAAACAAAATCCAAGCGGATATAGAGATGATCATGAAATGATTATTCATTTACACGTCATAATAATATCTCTATTCTCCGTAACTTTTTGACAGCACAGTTAAGGTGCCAGCGGAGAATGAATTGCCCATACAAACGTAATACCAAAATAATTAATAATTCGAGAACATTTCCACCAAAATGAGAGTTTATTTGGATTCAAATTGTATTTATCTAGTCCCCTGGATTTATATGTTTTCAAAATACTTTCCTAAAATGAAATGTAAATGAATTGCGTTTTGCATATTTTTACGACAAGATGGACATGTTTCCCTCTTATTTGTTTCATATTAAAACCAACGATATCTTACGTATTAATTGGTCAGCAGCATAGCCTATATTGTCAAGTTACAGAATAACAAAACGAAGTAAAAAGCACGATAAGTTTTCATTCATCATTTTTGGTATTCACGGAACAAGACTAAATGTATAACAAATTCTGTAAGCTCATATTGCTATCTCGCGATCATGTGTCATCAGTGAAATAGAGATAGCAATATACCGGCAAATTTATATTTGCGGTTCGAATAGAAGTTGCGAGCGGCGCGAACCGGCCTCTTAACGTTAACTTGAAAACTGAAGCTCAGGGCTCGGATCTAATGTTGCAATTTGCAGGAGTTCAGCGTAAGGGCAATAACATACCAGAGACGATGGGACGTGACAAATTGTTCACCTGAAACGTCCGCGTCGGAGTGGAAGGACGTTTCGTACTGTCGCCTTGTGTGCGCGCTGCATATAAAAGCGCATGACCCGGACATTTCGTGCGGACATAAATTTGTTACGTCCGGTCCCTAGTGTGGTTTCGCTCTCGTATGTATAATAGGTATTTCAAATTTAAATATATAATATATTATATTTCTTCTACAGGTACGCTGGTATTTGCTGTCCCAAAAATGAAATTGACACTGAGTCAAGTTGTGGAACTGCCTCCCTGCAGGAATACGACAATCCAAGTCCCTAAATATTTTAAAGTTGTTTAAAGAATTTTTTCCTGTCTCAGTGGTTATATATTAAGTCATTTAGGTTAATATTTAATTTGCATACTGTATATATAATCTTTTTCATAGCTTCTGTAATTCCGTGTAGGTACTTGTGTGCAATAAAGATTTAAATAAATAAATAAATATTTTTCTTTGTTTACCTATTTATCTATATATACTATACTATCTACACTATAGGTATAATATTATAAATGCGAAAGTTTGGATGAATGGATGTTTGTTACTCAATCACGCCAGAACGGCTGAACGGATCTGGATGAATTTTTTTGTTAGAGTCCAGTGTCCCCATCTGCCAGCTAAACGATTGTTTCTGGATAATATGCGAAAAAAATCATGGAAGTAGTATATATCTTACTAATATTATAAATGCGAAAGTTTGGATGTATGGATGTCGGTATGGATGTATGGATGTATGGATGGATGTTTGTTACTCAATCACGCCCCAACGGCTGAACGGATCTGGATGAAATTTGGCACAGAGATAGATTATAGTCTGGAATAACACATAGGCTACTTTTTATCCCGGAAAATTAAAGAGTTCCCGCGGGAACCACAAAACCTCGATCCACGCGTACGAAGTCGCGGGCATCAGCTAGTATATATATAAAATAAAAAGGAAAACTATCACAGCTAAAATTACGGAACCCTACTCTGTGAACGTGTCGACACGCACTTGGCCAGTTTCTTTTTATAATTTTCTGCGAGCTCGCCGTATACAGTAACTATAGTGGTATAACTATCATTTGATATTGAGCTCTAACGCGATGATAGGCGTAGTCGGCCTTTAAATACTTATTAATTATAACTAGCTGATGCCCGCGACTATGTCCGCGTGGATTGAGGTTTTTTGTTTCCCGCGGGAACTCCTTAATTTGCCGGGATAAAAAGTAGCTTATGTTTTATTCTAGACTATAATCTATCTCTGTGCCAAATTTCATCCAGATCCGTTCAGCCGTTCTGGCGTGATTGAGTAACAAACATCCATCCATACATCCATCCATCCAAACTTTTGAATTTATAATAGGTATTAGTAATAGATGGCTTCTCACTCGACTAAGTTGCGCTAAGCTAAGCGTTGTCGCTATAAACCTTAGCATGTCTACCTATTGCAGTTGCATAGTGAGATACCTGCAGCCCGCTGACAGACAGACGGACTGCAATAGGTTCCCGTTGGCACCCTTTTGGTACGGAACCCTAAAAATTAACAAAAAAAATAATTTCTTGGACGTGAGGGCAGGATAAAGAAAATCAAGCGCACGCTTACCGATTTTAATTTAAGTAACTAGGTGTTACATACCTATTCAACGTAATAATTGCATTAGTTAGACAATTAAATTGTCTATTTTATACACAAGTAAGTATATTAAATAAAAATTTAATTTCGTTTGTCGACTTCGCTTCTTGGACAGCAAATTCCAGCAAACCTGAAGCAGAAAATTTAAATATGTCAGTGAAGTGAACATTAATTCTTAATCGTTATCATTTATTAGGTATATTATATTATTATTATATGATATTTCTCCTAGAAATACTACTACCACTCTCTTCATGATCTGAGTCAGAGACTAACTGGTGGTTTGCCTGGGAGGCTTCGGCCGTGGCTAGTTACCACCCTGCCGGCAAAGATGTACCCCCAAACGATTTAGCGTTCCGGTACGATGCCGTGTAGAAACCGCGGATAGGCTCCGCTACAATTTAGCTCTTGACTACCATCCATCGCTACCAAGATTCTAGACTACATCGTCAGTCAACTTTATTTGTGACTAGGTGATGTCTGCGAACTCGTCCACGTGGAATAAGTTTTTTTAATTCCCACGGGAACTCCTTAAATAGCCTATATCACTCTCCAGGTCTCCTTATCTATACACATGCCAAAAATCACGTCGATCTATTTATTGTCCTGTTGTGGCGTGATTGAAGGACAAACTAACACACCAATAAACCAACAAACAAACTCACTTTCGCATTTAAAATATAAAGTAGGTATAATAAGTGATTGCGGTCTTAGTGCTTATCTAGATATGAAAAAATATCAATTGCCGAAATGCATGTTCTCGCATCACTGATTCTGATGGAAATTTTTGTGTGTCCCGGAAATTTCCATTCACAATTGGGTATTTGACTACTAGTGAAATCAATTATTTTTTAGTGATTATTAATTAAAGAAACTTCCAAAAGTCGTGATATCCACGTCCCCTGCTAGTTTTGTGTTGAATAGCTATTTAAAACTATCGATAAAAGTAAAAAAGTTAATCGAACTTTGCATACAAAATCCCGTTTTGACGTTTGAAAAAAAGTTGCTGATTTGACTAGTTGTCAACTACCCGATTGGACCCGATAGGTGGCGCGTGGCGGTAATCGGGTTCTAGATTCAGGGCAACGTCTGCCAAGCCCACTAGTAGTTAATTTAACTGTTGGTAACATTTATAAATTATGTGAATATAAAATTCTCATTACTGATTATTAACAAGGCAGTAGCTTGTTCGATAGTCGTCGGCACTGATGTTCCTGGCGGCGAAGCACCTCGTTATGTAGACACAAACACTGCCGGCCCTCTCGGCGACTCCCACTGCTGCTGTAGTACTAGACTTTGTGCTATTGCACACCACGTCTCCTCTTTCCTGTTTAGGTGGCTGTTCGGAAACACAAATGGGTAAATTAATTATTTGTATGACCTTTAACATCAATAAATTAATATTACTATTCACCACATTAGGTCAAAAAGGCCGCCTATGATGTTTAAATTAAAACCAGTGGAGAAGTCAACAAAAATAAACTTTGCCCTCTTGTTGAATAAATATTATGAAATCACAATGTGCATTGTTCAAAGAGAGCAAAATTCATTTTTATTGCGAGTGAGAAAGAAAAACCAAAGAATTTTTAAATTTATTACATAAACGCGGGCGCGGACTGACAAATTCGCGGGCTTCATCAATAACAGTAATTTAGTTAGTGCTCAAAAAGGGGTTAAAGGACTGGAAAGTGTCTCTGGAGTTTTGAAAATTGGTGTATTTTATAGGTTTCGATGTGCTCTTTCCGAATTTTCACTTTGGCACCTCGTAAGTTTTCCGCTCGCACCGCCATATTGGAAAAATGGCACCCAAAACAGTTTTTGACAGTAACTACTTTTGGACTAATTTTACGATGAAAACTGTTATACATTAAATTAAACTAGAGAAAATTTCCTACAATTTATAACCTTTTTCTTGTAAAATCAATAGTTTCTTCGTACGAGAGCCGCAAACCAAAACCTAAATTCACCTTCCTTAATTCAAATAAATTT
Organism: Erebia aethiops; assembly: GCA_923060345.2. Taxonomy (NCBI): domain Eukaryota; kingdom Metazoa; phylum Arthropoda; class Insecta; order Lepidoptera; family Nymphalidae; genus Erebia; species Erebia aethiops. The sequence continues at coordinate 23,376,845 of OV281084.1, read as the reverse complement.
GTATTGTGGGTGTTTTACAAGTTCTTTAAACTAAATTAGATTGACCTGGCTAAATCTAGTTTAAAAACGTTGGGCTAAAAAGATTGATTTTACAAAAAAAAACGTTACTACATAAATTTTAGGAAATTTTCTCTAGTTTAATTTAATATAATATAACTATTTTCATCGTAAAATTAGTCCGAAAGGAGTTAGTGTCAAAAAACTGTTTTGGGTGCCATTTTTCCAATATGGCGGTGCGAGCGGCAAAGATATGAGGTGCTAAAGTGAAAATTCGGAAAGAGCACGTCGAAATCTATAAAATACACCAATTTTCAAAACTCCCAAGAAACTTTCCAGGTATAAAAACTACCAAATGAATTACAAGGTCTTTACCTATTATTAAACTGTATAACTAGCTTCTATATGTTTAATAGGTATATGTCACCGTATAACTGTAAATACCGTTAGATTATAATCTATCTCTCGAGATTGTGAACTTTCGAAAGATTGTGAACCGTTCAATGTTCTGAGTGTCAATTTTTGATAATTTATTGTACGTACCTATCGTAAATTTACGTTTTCTTGTTCTTCCTCTTCTTGAACTTTTAGGTTAGGTTAGTGTTAGACATAAATATTCAGGTAGTGCCCGGCCTTTGATTGATGATTGATGATTGATTGATGATGAAATTTGGCACATGATAAATGATAAATGATTTATTTATTTCATGTAGAACAACTTGCGACACTTATGATACGTCAAGACTCTACCACTGGTTCGGAAAGCTGGAAGAGCCGGCAAGAAACTCAGCAGTTGACATATAGGTAGGTACGTACATCCATATTTTTCGTGAGTTGGAGAACGACTTCAGTTCCGTTTACGTCAAACATGAGGGAGTCAGTGCCTTTTCTGTACAGGGACGACGTCCATTCAAAGTCCTCTAAGTGATATTCTACTTCGTAAGTTTCGTAAGTCGGAATACCCCAATTATCATTAAAATCTATATGAAAAAATTTAAATAATAAACATTGACAAAGAAATAGAAAAACACATATAAGTTCCCGCACGAGTTGAATGCAGAGAAAATGTATGGTGACACATTATATTTACACATGCAGTCGGGGCCTGAGGTTACGGGCGGGAGTACTACATCTGTGGGCGGGAGCATCTCCCTCCCCCGTCCGCCCTCACCCCCGCGGATTGTGTTGTCAAGTGCTAGACATCTATCGTACGATATACCTACGTAGGTATACGTATACGGAGTGATTTATATGTTAAAGTTGTTAGAACCGTTTATGTTCACATTCGCTGTGATGTTAACATTAACATATCAAATCCTTTAGAGTTGGAATAATTATTTTCTTACTCATACTACCGAGGTTAGGTATGTAAGTTAAGACATTTCCTATATAATACGGAGTAAACGGATACGGATAATACGGAGTATGGGTTTTTTGTCAAACGGCCAAGCATTCGTTAGAGTTGAGAAAATAGGTACAGTTTTTTTTTATCTACTTCAGTCTTCAAATTAGCCCTTGACTGTGATCTCACCTGATGGTAAGTGATGATGCAGTCTAAGATGATAGCGGGCTAGGGGCATGGCAGTTAATTAAACTCATACCCCTATTCCACCACTGCTTGTTTTTGTAATTTATCGATAGGACTGAAGTAATAAGGTCACAGCACTAGCACATTCCTAAGCTCTGCATTCAACTCAGGTGCGAACAATACATTTACTGTGCATTCAACTCGCGCGCGAACTAAAGATAACAGCAAAGAATGCGCATCAGGCAAACATGCACAAAAAAAACTAATAATATACAAATTTCAAATCGTGATTTTGATACACCTCGAATATAAGCGGACACCCGACCTCGAACACGGGATCGCGGATTCGATCCCCGATTATGCACCTCTACTTTTATGTGCGTTGAAATTAAATATCACTTGCTTCAAAACAGAAACGTGAGGATAACTGCTGCACGGGAGTTTTTCATCAAGTAATGTTTTCGACTATGTGTGAAGTCTGCCAATCAACATTTGGCCAGCGTGGTGGTCTATGGCCAAAGCCTGCTCATTCCGAGAACAGACTCGTGCTCAGTAGTGAGCCGGCAATGGGTTGAAATGATGATAACGATCAATATATGAAATAATAATATGCTTCGACTGTGGTGTTTCGATTTCGACTGAGAGTAGATAGGTACTGAATAGGTAGATTCTTATTAGCTAGTAGCTCGTGTCTAGCAGACCCAGCCCAGTTGTGCAATGTAAAAACAACAATAGAAAAGGGGTCTGAAGAAGACAAGTACCTACTTAAGTCTTAACTTATACTATGATACTAAATTTTCCTCAGAAACCGATAAACTGATTGGCGATTTTAATGATTTTGTCATCGTGTACGTACGTACGTAATTTAATTTATTCATTTGCGCCATAGTCACGGCAATTGTATAAATACCATCAGATCCATCTTGTGTCACACGGTGGTCAATATTGTATCCACCACCGCCTCCGCCACCGCCTCCGCCACCGCCTCCGCCACCGCCTCCGCCACCACCTCCGCCACCGTATCCGCCACCGCTACCGCCAATACCACCGCCACCACCGGAGTCGCCAGAGCCATATACATCAGTGACGAAACGTCTAGCTGAAAAAGAAAAGGTAAATAAGTATTTTCGCCCTACGTGCGTAAAATTTATAAGTGTAATCGTGGCCTGAGATCGCGTACTCATATACCTTCTGACTCCAAATAAAAGCATGACATTGAGGGTAGGTAACTATAACTTCCCTCACTATTGTAAGTAATTAAAAATATAATCGAAAAGCTTTCGAAAAGCCATTAACCAAATTAAGAAGATGAAAAATAATATAATGTGAATATAATAAGTTAATAGATTACTTGATTTTGCATACAACACCGGTCCATCGTTTGAAACCACGCTCAATGCACCATCTGAAAAATAATTATTATGTACAGTCGATACAGTTATCATACTAAATTCTCTTTAATTGGATCTATATTATAGCTACTAGATAGTTATGAATATGCATAGAATAGAACGTTTGTAGAATTCAATAGAATTACCATATCTTGCACGTTGGTGGTTGTACCACATAGATATTTTGTCTGATTTAGCGGATTATAACGAATTCAGCTTTTTATTCCTCGATCATATTATTATTTGTTATCTTCATGAAATAGAAACAGGTAACAAAATTTCATTAATTAACCCTAGGCACGTTTATTAACTTACCAGAAGTGAAGCCCATAAAAGTTTTTGGTGATGATGAAAAAGATGCACCCAATAAACTCTTGTACGGCAAAAAACCTACGAAATAAAATCTTTTTTATTTTATTTATGAACTTACTCGTATTTAGAATTTCCCTATTAAACATTTGAACGAACTTTAAAACAAATCAAACTATCCCTATACCAAAATATGTTATCAAAATCGGTTGAAGAGACAGTTTTTTTATTCCCGCGGGAACTCTTTAATTTTCCGGGATAAAAAGTAGCCTATGTCCTTCCCCGGGATACAACCTGTTTCATCAAAATTGGTTGAACAGATGGGCCGGCCGTAGCAGACAGACAGATAGGCAGACACACTTTCGTATTTATAATATTAGTAAGTATGGATAGTTGCATGCAGTCAAATATCAAAACCCTCTTCTACAAACACTAATGTTGCTAGTGAAGGCCTAGATCCTTTCATCATTTTGTTAAAATCTGGAAAACGATCAACAATTTATGGGTACCTACGTACTTAATTCTAATGATGTTTGACGAAAAAATTTAATTTGTTTTATTGGTAATATAGGTACGTATGCTTACTTGGTTGGTCAACTGTCTCCGCGTTCACAGCTTGCACGGCATCGGTTTTGTTCAGCCTCACTACCACGAGCGACGTCAGAGGCGTAACGAACGAATACTGAAATTAGATTTTTACTTAATAGAAAACATAAATAAACCTTACGTAAATATATATCATCACTAGCAGATATGCCCGCGACTTCGTTCGCGTGAAATAAGTTTTTTGTATTCCCACGGGAACTCTAATTTTTCGGGTAAATATATGCCTATATGACACTCACAAATAATCTGGCTTTCTATTGGTACCAGAATTTTCAAAATCGGTTCAGTAGATCCAGAGATTACCCCCTACAGCGTCACAAACTCACAAACTTTACCTGTTTATAATATTACTAGCAGTCCGCCCCGACTTCGCACGTGTAGCGCTAATCATCATAATAGTCCATACCTGCCCTATTCTATTGCGGGTTAATTTATTTCTACGATATCTTCTAAGATATTAATCAGAATTAAATGGTGTAAAAGGGCGAATTTGGTCTATTTTAAAATACTTGAGATGACCGATCATTTTATTTTGGTAAGGATTAAAAACACCTTCGAAAGTAAAGCTTTGTTTTGGACCAAATTTAAAAATCATAAAAATGGTTATTATAGATATATAGTATATACCATCGCGGACTTTTTTTTAGAACTTTTTGTGAGGAACAATTCCACCATACATTGTTTTCGTGTAACTTTTACTATTTACGCATCGCACGCCATGGAAATTCTCAGATGAGACGATTTTTTCCAACTAAATCCACATTAGGTATTGCAATTTTCGTAGGGATCTCATTTAAAATACGTTGGTTATCCATTAGTGTTGCAAAAGCGCCAAATGCCAATTATATGGGCGCGTTGGATGTTGGCGGCCATGTTTTTTTGTGGACACTTAATTTTCACCGGGCTATTCGATATCGATGTGTCAGCGCTGATGGAGCGGGACACGCGCGTATGCGACTTTAATGATGCGACGCCCGTAACGAAGGGTGTTAGGTTAGGTTAGGTTAGATTAGATTAGGCCTTATATATACCTGTAAGGCTATAGCAAGCGCCTTCTGTTCCGGACTGTCTTCCGAGCTGGTGTCGTCTCCTTGGCTGTCATCGCCGGCATCGCGTTTGTCCAGCAGCTGTTTTATAGTAAGATATGCCCAAAGTCGTTCCAAAGGTAAATGATTGATCTTTTCGCGTGTCACCGGCGCTTTAGGATTGATCTCGTACAGTTTCTGTCAAACATTAAACAAATATAAGGTGGATCGATTAAAATATAGGTAATATGTATCCATCATATATAATGCATGTAGGTACAATGTGCATACCCTGCGGCCGACTCCATCGCCCTTAAATCCGCGCACTTGTGGAGTGATTTCATTGACGTCCTCGGCGATTTTTCCTACAACTGCCACTTCCGAGCCGTCATTGATAGTACGGAACTGGCTTCTACTGACCGATCCTTCTTTTATCTATAAGGTAATTTTTTATCACTGTAATTGTGGCCATTGCTATGTTTAAATTCTAATGGATTCAAATGACCTGTTTGCGGGGATAGAGGAACCTGACGTCAGCGAGGAGCGGCGAGGACACCTGCCGGTAGAAGTCGTGCAGCTGCAGCGCCGCGTCAGCCGCCTCGTAGATGTGCCGCATGAAGCCGTCGTTGCGCAGCGACAGCGTGCGCAGGAAAACGCGGTCCGCGTCGTCGCCTGTTTACATATAACCTCAATATACCTCTAATGTCTTTAAGTTACTAAATAAACTTTTATAAAAATATTATATATATATATATATATATATATATATAAATAAATAAATATATATTTTATTTGTTTTACCAAACGCAAGTGAGAAGAGCGGTGCTCGTTTTTTGCCATTATTTTTTTCGGAGAGGACAGTTATCATTCGATACATGTCAGTTTCACCCCCGGTTGCTTCACCGTCCGTCAAAAAGATAATAATGGGCTCCAAATTATCTGAAAACATAGGTAATATTATTATTTTTTACTAAGGGAGGCGCCAGCCGAGGCCGTAAATTGCTATTTCGGTTGAGACTTGTATAGTAATTTTCTTTAATTTGCAAGGAAATAATAAACAATGTTAAAGAAAGCTTTTCAGCATTGCCGATCGATAGCGTTAACTCTCCTTGTGTTGTATGGAAATGATATGATTTCCTATTTGAGTATTAGTGGTCAGAAAAGTGCCAATGTAGTACGTATTGTTTTTGTTAATGAATCAATTTCCGAGCAAGTAGGAGAAAATAATAGTTTAAAAAAACTAAAAAACACTCTTTTGACGCAGACACTCCGGGACTCAGGAAAAAATCGCTAATCCTGATTATCCTAGTAAGGATAACGGGTCAAACTGTATTTAAAATATTGAATTGTCATCGGTCCAAATTTCGAGTTAATCCGACGTTTTAAAGGGGGTCAAAATCATGTTCAAAGATTCCGTAACATACTAACATACATACGTCTGAAGCTAATAAAAAGCGTGTAATTAGATAATATCTACCCAGTCATTATATTACACTCATGTAGTATTTTTCCAACTTACTATCTTTATCTCTTGTGCCATTTACATCGTCTTCTGAGGTTGTGTTATTCGCTACATCTGTTTGATTATCCATATTATGGATTATATTCATAGCCATGTCTAAAGCGTCGTAGATGTTGGTTCCTGTTCAAATGCAAAAATGTTTAGTCTCTTTTTTATCAAGAGCAGACAAAAAATTCTAGAACGTTAACAAATTTGGATGTGATTTGACAATATTATTTCTAAGGTTCTTACCACCTCCAGCACGGAATCCAGATACGATCATCTTGGCTGCAGCTATATTTTCAGGCGAAGCAATTGCAGGTAAAACCGGGCTAGTTTTATGTAAGTTATCTGTCTTTTTACAGACTTCGTTCAGGTTGTGAACCTATTAAGATAAACTTGCGGCATTATTAAACAAATAAATGTGACCTCATAATTATCTACTACTAGCAGATGCCCGCGGAACTCAATAATTTTTCGGGTTAATATAAAGCATTGATGTAGAATTTTAGTAGAAAGATATATAAAGCCTATGACACTCAAAAATAATGTGACTTTCTATTGGTACCAGAAATGTCACAAACTCACAAACTTTATCTCTTTATAATTTTAAGTATAGACTATAGGTAGATTATCGTATCGAGACTCGAGAGTTAGACTATAAAATATAAATTTGTTCCGTTTGCCGTGGAGACCCTGGGGCCATGCTGTCTAGTGCCAAAAATTTGTTGCGAGACATTTCACCGTGGGCCGGCCCCATCTGATAACAGAAGGTAAAATGCTAGCTTATTTTTTGGACAAAAGATCAGCCTGGCTGTCCAGCTTGGAAATGTTGTCAGCATTCGTGCCAATGGCGGACATGATTTGTATAGTAATCAGATTAGACGAACTAGCTATAAATTTTATTGTGACGGTTTCAATAAAGATAAAAAAACTATACTTTATTACTATTAGCTTAAATAGGAAGAGTGCATTACTTTGACATCATGATTAAATTCGATGATAGTGAAGTGGTCGTTTGGGTTGAGATCGGAGAGAATGGCTTTCATAGCTGTTATCAGTTGAGAAATTTTGCTTCCTTCCATGGAGCCTGACGTGTCCAGGACAAACACCACGTGTTTACTCAGAGGCGGTAAGGACCTCGGGGCGAAGAAATGTACGAAGTAGCCGTCGTTCACCTGGAACCATTGAAGTTTGAATGACATGATTTCAGTCCAATGTACCTACCGTACATAATTGTATTGGTGTTCTATATATGTACTACGACAATACAAAAAAAAACGACGAATAGCTCTACTTTATAGAAATGCAATGCAATGCGACTCGCGTGCTATCGAAGAACGTTGAATGTAATAGGTATGCTACAGACCTTCACGCAAGTGCCGATTATAACTGAACAAATCCACAACACAATCAAATCAACAACGCATAGGTATCGAAAACACAGATTAACAGAACAAAAATAAAGATTCATTTCAATTTATTGCCAACCATAATTTAAATATCATTGTACCAACCAAAATTTCTCCATTCTTTGGCTGATCCACGTCGTACTGTACTACAAACTGCCCTAAGAGACCCACAGTTTCATTTACTTCTTCTTCGCTATCGTAACCAATATTCACATGGTCGGGGTCGGTCATCCGTTTTATTTTTTCCTGAAAATAGTATTTAAATAAGAAACACAGCTTGGAAGAGGATCAATCCTGCAGGATCTATATCACTTCAACACTCACGTGTTTTATTAAAAACAAACAACAACATTTTTGAGTAACTGTTGTACAGTTCTTGAAAAATACATACCGCATATATTTCAGCTAATCTTTTCTGTTCTGACAGATCGGGAGTAAAAGTAATAGTAGCTTCCCTCTCGTTATAACCTCTATGGATAACTGCGTTTGCGTTTTCTGAAAATTAATTGCTATTTGCATATAGACTTAATGCGGTAACGACTGTAAGTACTTTTCCGTTATATGGTTCTGAAGTTTGATGTATTGAAATGATAAAAAATTAAAAAAATTTCAATCCCTAAAAGATAAGTTGAAAAATAAGACGTCCAACGGGCCAACTTACCATTAGACGTGTCGACGTCTATCGTTAGTCGTAACGAGAAGGGAATCATAATCATATTTTTTCTAAGATCATAATAATCAGTTGACAGCTGTTGACACTGAAATAAGCTTGTACTCACGTGCGTCTTTGTCTGTCGCATCAATTTCGTTTCCAGTCCTTAGTTCGGGCACCCTCAGTAGCGAGATCTTTTGAGATTCCTTGATGTGTATAACGACGTCCATTTTGGGCACAAGCGCTCCAGGCAGCAGGTTGATAGCATGGTTGTATACGCCGTTCCGACGGACCAAGAACTCTTCGTATCTTAAGAGATACGTTGCATTACTCCTGCCTTCTAAATTGAACTTTATTGTGAAATGGTTGGAGTCACGAGCTCTGCGTTTTAACAAACATTATAGTTAGTAAACATCAAATACATAATATTTGATGTATTTAAACCGCTAAGATTCTTGCTTACTTACTTGGTAGCAACGTGAGCAGCGGAAACTCCTTGCGCAACTGCATCGTCGTATATATGTTTAGCTTCTTCTTTTTCTTTTACATACGCTTCGTAGGTTTCTTTGCCTAGTGTCCTAAAAAAACAAATATTGATAATATTATTCGTAGGGATTTTTTGCTTCATGAACTTTATGATTTAACCTTTGTGCTGCCTAAACGTTAAAAAAAAGGTCTTAGTAGCTGCCATTAGGTCACGTGACCTATACGGTGCAATTTGATGTATTTTTTCACTTTCCTTGATGTGCTATGAACTGCCTGCTTTATATATCGAAACTTAGATACTAATTACCTAATTAATAAATATTAATTAACTAATTTATGTTATTTACTACTTTATTTACTGAAAATAGTCTTCTATTACATAATTTTGCGAGATTATAAGGTAAACAAATTTGAAAAAGAACAACAAGTGTCGATTTGATTGATGGAATTTTCGAAAATTATGCGAAGTTTATTTATTTAATTGGTTTTAACAGCTTCTAAATTTAATAAATAACAATGAAACATAACATTTAAATAAATTTCGTTTGTTACTTTTGTTAAAAATAACAGATTTCTCCGATACTGGCCGCCATATACCGCGTTCCATGGCGGGCGTAGCGCGCGAACTGATTTTGTATTTCAAATATGACCTTCAAAGTGACATGCAAAGTTTGAATGAATGATTGTCTTTGTCATATTTAATTCCTTAAGATTCATGTTCAAAGAAGTTTATACTCTATATTCACGAGAATAAATCTTAAATCGCATAAAAATGCGACCGACACAGGGTCGATTGTCGGTCGGCTAGATCTGACCCAAAGTAGCGTACTACCTATCGACAGAGCTATCCCAAAGCAATCCATAGGCCGGTACGATGCCGTGTAGAAACCGAAGGGGTATGGGTTTAATATAACTGCCATGCCCCTAACAGGTTAGCCCGCTACCATCTTAGACTGCATCATCACTTACCATCAGGTGAGATCACAATTCGAAAGGCAAAGGACAGCAATAAACACTTTTAATAAAATGTAGATTTATTAATCGCCGTACTCACATCGTAAACCCACTGATGAAGGCGGTGTCAGGCAGGAGCACATGGAAGGTGGCTTCCTGGGGCCGCTTGCTGGGATTGTACACGTTGGACACAATGGCCGTGCGCGCGTACCGCAGAGCGATCTCCGAGCGGACGCGCATGTGTGTGATCTTGAGCGGCGCAGCAGGCCCATCATCAGTGATATCGTCGTCGATCGGCTGTTATATTAAAGGACTAGACATTTTGGGCTAACCCTCATCAGATTTGATACCGATTGAGTTAAGTATAAATGCCAAATGGCATATCTTGTGATGATGAAATCATAAAATAATCTCACATTTAAATAAAATATTTTTATAAGAACTTTGTTGCTCAAATAATCATCTAAAAGTTGATAAATTTAACAAAAAAATTATTTTACGTATGTTACCCCAACATGTTTGGTTTGTTTTTCCATACATTGTTACAGCGCAAATAATGACTCTACTTTTTTCTGACTTGCTAGATAAAAATCGTGACAACTAAATAGATAAATGGAATAGGAAAGTAGATCACCTCTATCGATTAATGATCCCATAGAATGATCGCTTCAATCTGTAATAATAAAACGATTTGGTACCTACCTACGTATGTAGATACAGGTAGATATAGGTAGATACTTTATAAGTCGCTTGTGATTAGTTTTCCTCGTTTGGACCTGTTTTGTGTCTAACCATGCTTGTTTGTAACTTGTTTGATTATGTAATTCGAGTAGGTACTTAGATTACTTGACAATGCTGGCAATAGCCAGAACATCTTTGAATATTACCTACTTAACCTACTTACTTGAGTTACCTAAATCAAAGCAGCCAACCCCTTGGAAGTTTTGAGAAGACGGTCGATAACTGACCATCTGGTTCATCATCATCATCATTACCGACACATTGCCGACTTGGGTCGGTAATGTCTGTGTTGTCACGTGTATAATAAAATGAGTTTCAGTCATAGTCCATCACGCTGGCTAATGCGTAAAACCTTGTTCGTTTTAACATAACGTGGAATCCCAAGGTGGAACCTCCATTGACATTCCCTTACGGAATAACGTCGCGTCACGATTTGAATCGTGGCTGTTCCCTTTTACTTAATAATTATCTCTTCAACCTCACGTAACTATTTTAGTTTATTAATGACGGAATTTTTGCTCATCATAAACTCATGTCACACCATCATTCTGGCTCACAATGGAGCGAGGCCAGTTAGAATGAGAAGGGTGTACCCAGTACCGTGTAGGCCACAGTCCTAGCGCAGGCCAACTTGTACGGATTGGCGCACACCTTTGGGAACATTAAGGCTACGTTCGCATTGCGAAAAATAATCGTGCAGGTAAGTAGCACGCAGCGTGTAGATATCTTAACACGAAACATTTCACGCTGTTTTTACCCCTCTTATAACTTTGGTCCGCGTCATAGTAACATTAAATGTCCAAATTTGGAACACTGGTTAAGCTCATAAATATGGTATTTTATCTCAAGTACCATTTCACTTAGTTACTAAAAACTTACAGGTTGGCATTATATTTGATTTCGTTATGTTACTATAACGTGTCTGACAAAGGGAGACGGCTTAACTCATAGACCTGCCTTACTCAGGTAAAAAGTTAAAAAGTTAATACTTCTGTACACAGTACTGAATACGTACGTTTGAATTGGTGCCTACGACTATTCCGTAATCATCTTTAGTAGGAATGTTTGGAAAGTCTACGGATGCAGAGTGCACACTCAGCAATTGTATTACGTTGATGCAAACCACCACCGCCAGCCATCTACGCTTCATGTTGTTTATCTGAAAACCGAGAGATCGAGATACTTAAGACTCTTTCTATTTTAGTAATATTGATATTAGGTACTTATAATAAAACCAGTGACGAACAAAGGATAGGCCAGAAGGAGCGGTTTAACTCCGGACTTTGGGTCTTGAATACGTAGTGTCTTGAAGGCCACCCAATCTTGAGAAGCCATTTTATTTAGTGGAATCCCAAATAATAGGTTTAAAGTAAATGGGAGCAAGTTTGAAGTTGGATGCCCCCATGAAAAATTAAGGCGAGTCACCTGCAAGATTTTAGGAGGTGAGGTGTGGGGTGCCGCCCGCGCGTCTCGCGGTACGTTTCTCGTAGAGACTGGCGGGGAAGCGGGCAGCGCGTTCAAGTTCTGGGATTAATTTGAATTAAATAAATACAGGACTTCAGTTTGAAACAAAGTTTAGCAGGTTCTCATTAATACTTCAAGAGAAATTTATCCATATAAAAATTATGGGCAAAGTCGAAAATTTTATTAATAAAAAATTCGTTTTAAACTTTTAATTTAGCCTGTTTCAAGATTTTTTTTGATCGAGTAAAGTACATCCTATCGTGTAACAAATTAGCACATTCTTTAGACAATATCTTTAAGTGTATCGGATATTTTTTGTAAGACCGTTATTTAATAGTAAATACCGAAAACATTTGATCTAGCAAACCAGTTTTCACCGCTGAGCTGAGGTGACTCGCCTTAAAGTGTAGGTATAGTAAAAATCTCGCTTGCGTCGCTTGTGCTTGTATTTCGATAAATTGTTCATTATTATAGTTCGTTTTCATTTCCTGTATTTTCTGTCTCTACCAAAAGTTTTTTTTACAATAAATTAAATTAAAAGGTTATAAAGTTTGCTCCTCGAGTATAGTTTCATCATACTGCACGAAATAATTATAAATTTTGATTTCGTTTCTATTTTCTTTGTAATTTGACTGATAGAGATTGACTGGGACCTCCCTGGTACCCAGGGACCAGGTACCAAACTAAACCAGACTAATCCCTGAAGTAAAAAAGTGCGAGTCAGACTCGCGCATAAAGGGACAGGGTTCCGTATCTCCACACAATGTCAATTATTTTAGTAAATAACAAGAAAGATGACATCTTTTCATATGCGCTCTAAATGCTGTCTAAAATTGGAAACAGAGAAACGCTATTGGTCGCTTATAACCACAGATCACGGAAACAATTCCGTGATCTGTGCTTATAACGCTTATAATGCATATATGTGTTTTTCAAATTTAAGTTAAAAGACTATCTAATACAAAAATGCTAATATGCAATTAGTGTAAAATTCTAAATTTACAATTTGATGACCGCACCTGGACCCAAGCGAGCCTACCTGTGAAATACGGGGGCTTAGGCATACGTTCCATCTCAAGTGTAGCGCTTCCAGCTTTCTTATCTTCCGCTTCAGGCTCTATTACTCTCATCAGTCAGATCCTTAACCTGACTAATCCGACTGATGTTGTGGTTGAGAGTCTGACGGAGGCGAGGTTGGCCTGGAGTGCATCTTGTCCTGGGGCGAGCTTTCCTTCGGCTGTGGAATGTCAGGGTCTTTGGGACAAACCGCGCGTTGTCTTGACACATGCGGATCTCGTAGCACAGTGTACCTTGGATACGGATAAAGCTCGTATTTTAGCCGTATCCGAAAAAGAGTCAGATCACTGGCTACACGCTCTGCCATCTCATAGCCTGGGAACGGTTCTCGACCGGACAGCGCTTCGTGTGGCAGTTTGCTTACGTTTGGGAATAAAGGTATGTGAGCCTCATTACTGTCCTTGTGGCAGCCACGTGGATAAGTTTGGTCACCATGGACTCAGTTGCATTCGGAGTGCAGGCCGCTTGTATCGCCACGGTGCTCTCAATGATATAGTTCGTCGCGCTCTGGCCACTGCCTCCATCCCTGCACAACTGGAACCCACCGGTTTGTTCAGGGATGACGGCAAGAGGCCGGACGGGATGACTATAGTACCGTGGTCGATGGGTCGTGCACTGGTGTGGGATGCAACCTGCGTGGATACGTTGGCAGCTTCCACCTACCGGGCTCGTGCCTAAAGGCGGGCGCAGCTGCCGAATCTGCTCAGTTGCTTAAGCGTCGCAAATACTCAGTCATTACTAAGGACTACGTTTTTGCGGCGCTTGCTTTTGAGACTCTGGGCCCATGGTCATCAGACACGAAGAATTTTATAAATATCGTGTCCCAAAAACTGATCCACGCCTCTGGTGACCAAAGAGCTGGCGCTTATTTAGCCCAACGGCTTAGCCTTGCTATTCATCGAGGTTAATAGCGCCAGTGTTTTGGGCACCATGCCCATTAACGATCACTTGGACGGCGTGTATTTTTTGTAAATATATATATATATTTTAATTTAGATTTTTAATTTATTTCTTAGTAGGTATTAATTAAAATATTGCAGAATATATTCACATTGTTTTTGTGTTAAGTAATAAGTACCTACTAGTTAATAAGATTAATTTCTTTGTTATGTTAAAGTATGTTAGGTACGCATATTATTTGTACGCCACACTGTGGTAGCCGGTAGGATACATGAAACTTTTATAATTGCAACACCTTTTTGTACTACTGTATTCACTATTCACAAATAAATAAATGAAATGAAATGAAATCTTACATAGGGCGCTAGACTGGTAGTGGTTTTCGATTTTTTTCATATACCCACCGTATCTTTTGATTGTGTTGACTTAGAAGCTTGATTTGTTTTACATCTCCAAGGGACCTAAGTATTTGATACTTAATTTCAACTTAATAGGTACCTACCTAATCGCGTTCCCAAGAAAAAGGGCGTTCACAGACAGACGGACAACGAAGTGATCCTTTAAGGGTTTTTTTTTCCTTTGGGAGGGATGGGACTTAAATATCCTATTGCTTATAGCCCACTGTAGGAAGTGAGCGAAGCACAAGGTTCTATAACAACACACAACACACAGCTACACAAATAGCTCATTTAAAAAAGTTTTTATCTTAAATAAATAATATCGTGTGCAAAGGAGGAAACGCACAGGGTCATGCGGTCATCAGTCTTTAAATTAATAATTATGTTTGTTTGTTCCTTTTAGAACAGCTACAGCTAAACACGTGGACCGATTTTGATGATTCTTGCAAGAGTAGATGCCGAATATAATATAACTTTCGAGTGTCATTATGGCGAATTAATGAAAAACAAAATAGCACCGTCTAGAAGCCATATTGTAAAGAATTCAAAAAAAAAAGACCAAGTGCGAGTTGGCCGGTACCTTGGATGGCTACCTTATTATATTCTGTGCTAAAACTTCTTCTAGTACCTACCACGTACCTACCACGGAATAGATAAAGGGAGATATGGTACCTACTATAAAGGATTCCCCTTAGGTAGGTACTAGGTACCTATATGTATTTAAGTACCAATGTACTTAGCTAGATATAAAAGCTTAATATTTCAATAACAAAGCTTCAGGAATTATAATCAGTAAGTACCTACTCACTTGTTTATAGCTCAGAACTCACTACATCAGCTTCCACTACAAAATACACATGATGCCTCCACGGCCGGCTGGAGGAAAATTGCAATGCAGTTTAGTTAGTTTATTTTATAAGATGAGACCACTCTTAGTGTACGGGCACAGTGTGGTACGGGCACGAAATTATAAAAGCGAAGCGACGGCGACAGCGCGGCGAGCAGGCGGCGGGGCGTTGCGATTAGTCGGAGAGCTGGCTGAATTCTAATAAAATATTGTTGAAGAGGTCTGGTAATACTTTATAACCGACAAGAATGTCTGGGATTTTTTTTTCGAATTCTATAAGTACTATATTTAAAGATAAATAAATCAAGTTGCTAAAAAATTTTTTTTGTTTTTTTTTTTTGCAAATGTTATACAATAACCGATTTCTATGAAATTTGGTATGGGGATAGTTTGTATCACGGGGAAAGACATTTTCCGCAAGAACACAAAAAAAAGACAAAGAGAGTTTCCGCGGGAATCAAAAAACTTAATCCACGCGGACGAAGTCGTGGGCATCATCTAGTAGGTAAATAGCGTTACATTTGCCTAATACTTTGCACCCCACCACTACAAAAATATTCAGCTGGGTTAACCTTGTAGCAGCGTCATACTGTCTAAAGGTATATTTGTTTTCTTATTTATTATACACTAGCTGACGCCCGCGACTTCGTACGCGTGGATCGAGGTTTTGTGGTTCCCGTGGGAACTCTTAAATTTTCCGGGATAAAAAGTAGCCTATGTGTTATTCCAGACTATAATCTATCTTTGTGCTAAATTTCATCCAGATCTGTTCAGCCGTTGGGGCGTGATTGAGTAACAAACATCCATCCATACATCCATACCGACATCCATACATACAAACTTTCGCATTTATAATATTAAGTAAGATAAGATAAGAAGTAAGATAAGAAGATAAGATAAGATAAGACTAGCAAACGCCCGCAACTTCGTCCGCGTGGATTGGGTTTTTTTGGTTCCCACGGGAACTCCTTAGTTTTACTGGATGATAAAAATCGAGTCGAGAGACGAGTCGATTGCGCGGTGGGTTGATCAGCGGGGTTAGCGACACCCGTCACGCTCCCGACCCTCGCCCGCGTTCTGTTTGATGTCGTCCATATAAATACAAGGAATTCAACCCGCGCCCGCTCCCTGTGTTTTGCGCTTGATGATGATTGTTATAAAGTACTTATAGTATGAAATCAAACATCACATTCGAAGTTTTTTTTTTGTTTTTTTCCTACGACCTTGGCCCAGCATCTTCAAATTTGCGTCAATCACTTTTTTTTTGTACCCAGTTCATCAATTCTGCTTTTTTATTGGCTTTATCTCTACACTGAACAAAAATTAGGCTCGTACAATGAAAAGCTCTGGTACCGAGCAATAATATATTCTTGAACCACTATTTAAAGGTTAAGAATTCATTTCTGCAACGTTATTTACAATATAACGTTACTATCCATACTTCCATACTAATATATTATAAATGCGAAAGTGTCTGTCTGTCTGTCTCCTTTCACGGCCCATCTGTTCAACCGATTTCTATGAAATTTGGTATGGGGATAGTTTTTACCCTGGGAAAGACATAGGCTACTTTTTATCCCGGAAAATTAAAGAGTTCCCGCGGAAAAAACCTTAATCCATGCAGACGGAGTCGCGGGCATCAGCTAGTAATAAATATTATAACAATTTCCAATTTTGAAGTTTCGTACTGTTCGATGAAGCTCTACCGGTTTTGTATAAGGAAAAGATGTAAGTAAATAGGTAAGCTTGTATAAACTTTGTTCGTAAGTCGTTTCTGAGATAGGTATCTGTGTACTCGTCTTGATAATACCGGCTGTGCGTATATAGCATTTAAATTCGAATAGCAGCTGAACGTGTTTCTCCAAGTGACTATGGCTAAAGTTAGATAGGTGTAAACTGGTGAATAACCTAAACAATTGTAGTTTAATAAACTTGTGTCCAAGTTATAACCAGTTTAAGAAACCGGTACGTGCAAAGTTTTTCATTAATAGTTATAATTCCAATAATTTGTCATCAAGCTCTTTTTCGATTTGTTTCATATTGCTAATTTCGTTGGATCATCATTTTATTTCATCATTGCAGATAAAGTCAATCAAAGATGTATCAAGTGAGATACATCGAATTATCAAAACTGAACGTGACAAAAAATCTAGGTGGGGAGGTTTCAATCAATCAGTCAAATATTCTTTTATTCAATTTAGGTACAGTGTAGGTATTTTAAATATTATTGACGTCAGTTAGGTACTTTCTTAAAAAACATGATGGTGATAATTAGTTACGGTATCGAGGGTTCCAAACGCGCCCTGGTCTGAGAAACTCAAAAAGCCCTGGCCCACAGCAAACTCAGCCAGGTTTTTTTTTCATTATCACCATCTCACAAATCATCTTAATTATGGAACTATCAGAGCCATTAGAGCAAATTATTACCAAGCTTCCTTGTTATTTAAGTAATCCTTTACGTGGTAGTGAGATTTTGCAATGAGTTTACGTTTTAGTTCCTTTAGTTTTTCCTTGTCGCGATAATTTGAACTTTAGTTTTTACTTAGGTATAACGTACAGGCTACCTATTTTGGAGTTTCTATAAATCTACCAAGTTGCAAGTGACGATTTTTTTTGTTATATTATAATAAAACTACATAGAGTTAGGTAAAGAGATTCCAATAGCTACACAAATATACGAAAAGAAACTAAATTATGCATATGCATATACATACCTAACGTTGGTTGTCTGCAACTTAAACATGACTTAAACTATAAACTATTGAATCGCTACAAAATATTCTGGCAGATGCAATAAAATACACATGACCTTGCAAATATTTTCCTTAAACATAGGTATATTAGACATTACAAACGACAAATCCGGTAAGTACATACTATCTTATGGAGGATCAAGGATAGGTACAAATTATAGATTTTTATATCTATGTGCCTGTCTAAAAACTAACATGAATTTTATAAAATCCTAATATGTACTTACTATTAATTATTATACATAGGAGAAATTCAAAGAACTCCGGAATATTATTTTAATCATTTTAATATATGTATATACCCTTTTGTATTATCTTTTTACCTTTTTCTTTCGAATTTCGGACTTGGTGAGAAGCGACTTCCTGGCCATTGGATTAGCGTCCCGCCAGCACCTATTATTTTTTAACCGACTTCAAAAAAATGAGGAGGTTCTCAATTCGACTGTATGTTTTTTTTTTTTTTGTATGTTTGTTACGCGATTTCTCCGCCAATTATGAACCGATTTTGATAATTCTTTTTCTGTCAGAGGTGGTCCCATTTTAATTTGGTGAAGATCTGATGAATATCTCCGGAGATGGAGAACGGAACTCCTCAATGGATAAGAGTAAATTGCTCGCGATCAGTGTGATAGTTTTTTTGTAAACAGTATGTTTTAACCATGCATAGCATATCTTTTTTTTTTAGGGTTCCGTACCAAAATGGTAAAAATGGAACCCTTATGGTGCGACTTTCTCCGTCCGTCTGTCACAGTCGATTATTTCAGTAACTATTAAAGCTATTGACATGAAATTTGGAATAGTTGTATATAATAGTGGCCCAATATCATGGAAATCAAAAAAATTGAAAATTATTTTTAGTTTAATTAAAAAAGTGGGGAAAATCAGGGGTTTGAAATTTCAAAGTAGGATAACCATACCAAGTGGGGTATCATATGAAAGGACTTTGTACTTGACTTGTCTAAGTTAGGACAAGTCGACGAGTAACGATTAAACGACGTTATTCTTAATAACGCTAAGTTCTTACTAGCGTTCTGGTTACACCCTTTTTTTTTAGAACAGTGGGGCCACTAAAAATTGTGAAATAAAAAATTAAAAAAAAAAAACCGACTTCAAAAACCACGAACACTAAAAAGTAAAACATAATTTAATTTATTATGTATACAAGAGTTAATGTAGTTCTATAATAACATTTTTTGGAGTCGGTGCCAATGTGGAGTCACGTCAACAATAATGAAGAGTAGGTAGACGGTTCATGCGGCTAATTGGTACCGACTCCAAAAAATGTTATTATAGAACTACATTAACTCTTGTATACATAATAAATTAAATTATTTTTTACTTTTTAGTGTTCGTGGTTTTTGAAGTCGGTTTTTATTTTTTTTTGTATACTAAGTCGTTGGCCAGCACTGCAATTTTTGTCTAATTTTTTTAAAATAATAATAGCGCTTGGCTGCAATCAGACTTGCTTGCAAGTGGTGATGCAGCCTAAGGTGGAGCGCGCTTGCCTAGAATATGCCTATTCAATCTTGATTTGAAGGTACCTATATTAAAAGAGGAGGGGAAAACGGAAGTCGGAAGGGTATTCCATATCCTAATGGTCCGAATTAGAAACGAGGAAGCAAATCGCTTCGTACGAGCCCGCGGAATTTCGACTGCGTAAGGAAGCAGACCTGTATGTATTTATAAAAACCTATTCGTCTTCAGGTTAACAGCATGAAGAGTGTGTGGCTGGTAACGGTGATGTGCTGCAGTGTGCTGTCACACGCTGCGCATAGGCCACCTCCAGCGTTTCCCAACTTCCCAACCATAGACGACCCCAGAGTTGTCATTGGCAGTAGTTCCAAAGTACGTATTTTATGTTAAACAGAAAAGAATTGGAGTAGAACATGTGATCCTTCTGAGACCTGAGATGGAACCTTACGTGACGTAAGTTGCGTCAGTAAGACTCTATGAAGGGAACCATGGGACGCTACTCCTCTAGCCGCACTAGTCCTACGCTGCCTTTTTATGGCAGAAGGTTTATAAAAATTAAAATTCCCAAGTCCTCAAATGAGCTAATCCTCACACCTACTCAAAAGGTAACTACTACCCACAAAAATATAGAGAAGTCGTTTGTTATTAGTCAATATTATGTGGTATAAATATGTTTAGTATTTAACGTAACTTGTCACTCAGCTTCGTTAAATGCGGTTCCACCTTGGGCGACACTTATTTAGCTATTAATGTATGGGTTCTTGGCACCGATTAGTAGGTACAGGTTGTTCGAGATACCACAATTATTAGGAAATACCGTGAATTATTTGTTCATAGCCGATTGAGGACGATACCAATGAGGATGGGCCTGCTGCGCCGCTCAAGATCACACACATGCGCGTCCGCTCGGAGATCGCTCTGCGGTACGCGCGCACGGCCATTGTGTCCAACGTGTACAATCCCAGCAAGCGGCCCCAGGAAGCCACCTTCCATGTGCTCCTGCCTGACACCGCCTTCATCAGTGGGTTTACGATGTGAGTACTTATAACTTTTACATACGACGACTTAGATGTATATGATTGCACAGTGTGCGCCATGATTCCTGTGCCTGGAATGCAACTAAAGTACCTAGGTACTTAAAGCCATATGAGCTAGAACAAAATATACGGTGTGCGTACTAGCGCATACATGATCCCTTAATAATATGAAAAATAAAAAATGTTAAAAAACCTTTTATTCACTATTATACGTTAATATCATATTAGTTAAAATTACCTAATTGATAGTTAAACTAGATGATTCCCGCGACTCCGTCCGCGTGGATTAAGATTTTTGATTCCCACGGGAACTCTTAATTTTCCGGGATAAAAAGTAGCCTATGTCCTTCCCCGGGATACCATCTACCCCTGTACCAAATTTCAGCAAAATCGGTTGAAAAGATGGGCCGGGAAAGCGTAGCAGACAGACAGACAGACAGACAGACAGAAACACTTTCGCATTTATAATATTAGTATGGATATGGATAATAATACATTTAAACAACAAACAAACAAATTATAGGTAAGTAGGTTTTAGTCTTATGTTTTTTATTTGTACTTATTAACATAATATATTATTTAAGGACCATCGGTAAAGAAACTTATGAAGCTTATGTAAAAGAAAAAGATGAAGCTAAGCAAATATACAACGATGCAGTTGCTCAAGGTGCTTCCGCTGCGCATGTTGCTACCAAGTAAGTTAATACTGAGCATAATATCTTAGCAATACTTCTTTGTATTTTGTATGAAAATCGAATTTAACGTAAGCGAAGTAGCAGACAAAACGTAGTTTAACATTCACATATTTTAAAACGCAGAGCTCGTGACTCCAACCATTTCGCAATAAAGTTCAACTTGGAAGGCAGAAGTAATGCAACGTATCTCTTAAGATACGAAGAGTTCTTGGTTCGTCGGAACGGCGTATACAACCATGCTATCAACCTGCTTCCTGGCGCGCTTGTGCCCAAAATGGACGTCGTTGTACACATCAAGGAATCTCAGAAGATCTCGGTCCTTAGGGTGCCTGAATTGAGGACTGGAAACGAAATCGACGCAACAGAGAAGGATGCACGTGAGTATTACGAAGTTGGAGAGCTGAAAGAGTTTATATCTATAGGTTTGTGACGTTGTAGGGTGTAATCTCTGGATCTACTGAACCGATTTTGAAAATTCTGGTACCAATAGAAAGCCACATTATTTGTGAGTGTCGACTTTCAAAAATAGGCTGTTCTCAATATTCAGCTTGTATATTTTTTGCTATGTATGTAAGTATACCTATTTATCCGAGATGTCTGAACTGATTTATTTTTACATATTTACAAACCTATCTCAGATTCTGGACTCAGATGCTTTTTAGATCTTAAAGTAAAAATAGACCTATTGAGTAGGTATTTAGTAAAAAAAAATGGTAGGACTTGGACTCAATACGTAGATTTTGTAATAGTGCTACAATCGTTACAGAGAACGCTAAAGCTGTTATTCGAAGAGGCAAAAGCGATCGGGAAGTTACCATAACTTTCACCCCGGATCTGGCCGAACAGACTAGACTTGCTGAAATTTATGCGGTAAGAATTTCTCTAGTACGTACGAATTTAGAGTAGGTAATACTAGAGATGAGAATGGCCTCCTTAGTTTTGGGCACGATAGCAATAATTTTGTCCTCTACATCAAGGTATCAAATAATAAAAGATCAATTTATTTTCAGGAAAAATCAAAACTATCAGCAGATTCGGATTCACCCAATATCGGCTATGATAGTGCGGAGGAAGGAAATGAAAACGAAGGTCTATTAGGCCAGTTTGTTGTTCAGTATGACGTGGATCAGCCAAAGCAGGGTGAAATCTTGGTAGGTATATATAAATGTATATATCATAGTGTCCCCGCGACCGAATTTCGGCCACGGCCGCCTATCTCCAGAGAGATTAGACATCTTCGCGGGAGATATTATAGTGCACTAGTGTGTGCGCAAACACAGGTGCACTCTATATTTATTTACTCTCATAGCCCAATGGGACGGTAAGTCCGACATGACACAGAGAGCTCAGGCGCAGGACCGACGGCTTTACGTGTTCTCCGAGGCACGGGGGTAAAACACCACCAACTTCCTAACTCCGGGCTAGTACCTACCTACTAAGAATATCTGATCAGAAAATCCCTATACTTGTTATAGCCCGACCCGGGACTCGAACCCGGGACCTCGTTGGTCGCAGTCGAACATGCTAACTACTAGACCAACGAGTAATATGACTATGTAATTACAATACCTATATTTCATTAAAAAATTTAAGTGAAGATACACGTATCTATTAAATAAATACCCAATAATCAAATTAATTATCAGCGAGTTAACGCAGCCAGCGTTCTGAGCACATTGCCTTATTGCAGTGGAATAGATGATATTTTTAATGTTTAGTTTTTAGTTTCTTTTTTCTTTTTTTTTACTATAGATTTAATTTAGATTTTAATTTTTCTTGTATATATTTAAAGCATCTGTAGGTACCTATTACTTACCATTAAAATAAAATTTGAGTTTATTCGCGAATACTCAATTCATTTCACAAAATATACATATATTGTACCTATTGCTATTTAAAGGCCAGTATTAAAAAAAACTGTGATTGATTTTTATATATAAGAATTATACCAATTTCAGATGAATGACGGCTACTTTGTACACTTCTTCGCGCCAAGTTCCTTGCCGCCATTGAGCAAGCATGTGGTATTTGTGCTGGATACATCCGGCTCCATGGTGGGCACCAAGATTGAGCAGCTGCGAAAAGCTATGAACGCCATTCTATCCGACCTCAACCCAAGCGACTACTTCAGCATCATCGAATTTAACACACATGTTTATGTAAAGTTACACCAAATTTCTTATTACTTAAAGCGTCAAAGACTATTATTTTAGTTCGTACTGTGACGAGGGCCGGGTCAACAGTCTTTTTATTTTAAAAACCCACGGAAACTTTCCATTGAATTTAATAAAATTCAAAAAAGGAAGTACAATACACGGGTCTTATCTAATTTCTACGCGCTCCAGCAACAAGAGGCTGTGTTTTCGAAAACGGAGTTCTGACTGATGGCGACTGACTGGCCGCATGCTAACTAAACCGCGAGTTTTAAAGCGCAAAAGTGCTGATGTGAAGTGTACATAGAATAGTAATAGCTATTTATGCAACTGTATCGTAATGAGGGTCATTTTAATTCGAGTGCTGTTTTTTGATACGAGGCTTGCCGAGTATCAAAATAGGATAGTACGAGAATTAAAATGACTAATTACGTACAGTTGCATACAAGATTTTATCTACGACAAGGACGTCTTTATAATTTTTTACTTTGTAAATTAATAAAAAAGTCAAATCAATTGACTGGTTGGGAAAGTGCCAGAACCCAGAGCCGCTAAGCTATAGGTATCCTATTTATGAAGATAACCATATCGATACAGCTACGACTCATAACGATACAGCTCCCATACAAAGAACTGTATCGTTATGAGAAGCAAACACGAAAGAGGGTTCAATTCGATATAGTTGTCAAATTCGAAATTGGAACTTTTCGATGCTGGAGTAGATAAAAATTATAACAGTACGGTTCTGTCCCAAATAAAACACTCACTTCATAATTATTTTGCCATTGCTGTCTATCGGTTAGTTCATCATTAAATATATATCAATTAGATATCAATCATCAATATCAAATAAATATATTAATATAATTATAATTATTTAATTATTATAATTAATAGATATATTATAATAATATATATATTATAAATGGATGGATGTATGGATGTTACTCAATCACGCCCAAACAGCTGAACGGATCTGGATGAAATTTGGCACAGAGATAGATTACAGTCTGGAATAACATATAGGCTACTTTTTATCCCGGAAAATTAAAAAGTACGGGAACCGAAATACCTGAATCCACGCGGACGAAGTCGCGGGCATTAGCTAGTAATTTATAAGATCGATAATAGGATAAATATAGATCTTTGAATTTAAACGTATCTATGTTTCTTGCAGGTTCACGACGTGAAGAAGGTCGAGCCAAAGTCCCTGTCACTAGATTATTATTATCACTCTCTTCCCGCCGACAATTTAGTGCCACCCGCAATTGCTTCACCGGAAAACATAGCTTCGGCTAAGATCATTGTATCAAGACTTACTGCTTTTGGAGGTAAAAACGCATATAAAATATATTAAAGATCTAAAGTTAGTCAGTTCAGTGAATGTCTCTTCCATCTCGGGACCATGGGTTCCGGGAACTTTGGAAGGCGTACGAGGGGCCGAAACCAATTCGCAGAGGCCTGTAAGAAAATTTTACTCTGAAGGAGATGTGACACCAACCGGCGAATCACTATGCAACTTTATTTATGCACTATGCGAGTGCACCCAACGACAATCCCCAGTTATTGCAGATGATGATGGTAAACATGAAAACAAATGATAGGTATGGGTCTACCGGGTTTGGGTTGCTTTAACGGACAGGTTAATTGGGTCTATGGAAATACTATGGCCGTCAGTTCAGTACATGTGCAATATTTCATTTGTACCTACAGGTACCGATATCCACGAAGCCCTCGATGTTGCTATTAATAATATAAACAACTGGACTAATGTGGAAAATCAAACAGACACAGCAAATAATATGTCTTCGGTAGAGTATAGTAACGGAACAAACCAAAATAATAGTAAGTAAATAATAAAGATACATTATTTATTTCAAGATCATTGCCCATTCACTTAAAAATTTACCAAGGAAACAGATAAACATAGTTCAGGTAGCATTATTAGCTACCTTACTTTATAAATTACGATAAAGCTGATTCAATGCCCGCGATTTCGTCCGCGTGGATTGAGATCTCTTTAATTTTCCGGGATAAAAAGAAACCTATGTGTTATTTCCAGACTATAAATTATTTATCTCTGTGCCAAATTTCATCCAGATTCGTTCAGCCGTTCTGACGTGATTGTGTAACAAACATCCATCCCTCCATCCAAACTTTCGCATGTACGTTATATAATATTAGTATACATGTACTTACGTGTAGCATGTGTTCTGGAAAATTCATTTTCTAACTTTTGTTATTCTTACAGATGTATTAGAGCCTATTATTATATTTTTAACGGACGGAGAACCTAATGCCGGTGAATTTGCTGCCGACCACATCATCACACGCATTTCGGAGAAAAACTCCGGCAAAAAGCGGGCGCCATTGTACTCCGTCGCCTTTGGTAAATCTTGAAAGTAATATAATTCTGTAGGTTTTGACAACTTGTAATATGATGCTGATAAAACTGCCCTTTTAAGAGTTCCGTAAGTATCGCCATGTGCGTCCATCTGTCTGTTTCAGGCAGACGTCTGTCCTCGGCTTAGCTCAGAAATCTTAGTACTAGAAAGCTGTAAATTCGCATGGGTATAGATTCATCAATCACGGAAGCAGCAAACTCTTGCGAGTTTCATCTCATTGGTTAAGAAGACTTTACAAGTAAAAGAGTAGGTAACAGACGACCAACTTATAAAAGCCCCTTTCGAAGTCCGCACTTGGCCGGTTTTTTTTTTGTTACACCATGTACCTAATTACCAGGCGACGACGCGGACCGCGTTTTCCTGCGCAAGCTGTCGCTGCGCAACGACGGCTTCATGCGGCACATCTACGAGGCGGCTGACGCGGAGCTGCAGCTGCACGACTTCTACCGGCAGGTGTCCTCGCCGCTGCTCACTGACGTCAAGTTTCTCTATCCTCGCAAACAGGTCATTTGAATTTATAACGTAACAAACTGACCCATTTTTTCCTAGGCGGGAGGAAAATCCTCATGGATGTCACTACTGACATGACTGACTTCACTGGGATGCTCTCGGCGATCTACGGACTAAAAACTCCAGCCTTCTCTGGCCACTTTTTCCGGTACTGCGATGTGCATAACTTCGGGAAGGGGCTCTCTATCTGCTCAGGCTTCATTTGCTTTTTGTCTGGCCCATTTGTCTTTCACTCTTTCCTCCACAATAGTCTGCAACATGCTTAGCATCTGCGGCACCAAATTGATTTTGGTCAGGAGGTCTCCGTTTCCACGTGGCCCTGACAACAATACCTATAGAAGGGGCGGATAAAAAAAATATGTAAAAACCAGTAACGCATTGGCATTTCCTCGATTGGTACTGCAATAATGTAAAGCTGATCACTAGTCACTGAAGTAGTTTGGTAAGTAATCACTCAACATCAGGTTAATCTGTTCGTTTGCAGCTACTATTTATGATGAAAGAAAACGATAATCTCAATTTCACTTTATAGATAAAAGAAGGATCGGTCAGTAGGAGCCAGTTCCGTACCATCAACGATGGATCGGAAGTGGCAGTGGTGGGGAGAATTGCAGACGACGCCAATGAAATCACACCGCAAGTGCGCGCATTAATGAGCGATGGAGGTGGTCGTAGCCGGGTATGTGATGGCTTATGCCCTCCTTCAGTTCTCAATGAGAACTTCTCATTATTATAATCACAGGCTTATCTTGGCATAAGGCATCGTGGGGTGGAGGGGGCGTCACTCCCCGAGTGTACTTCGTACTAGTAGTACTTCAGTACTATGGGGTACCTACTACCTTCGAAAGTCCGAACGTAGAGAAACCATTTATCCTCCTACCAAATATTTTAAACGAGTTTTACCCAGTATGTCGTTGGAGGCTCCGAGGATCGTTTCTGAAAAATTAGTAAAAACTTTAGCTCACATTTCGTGAATCATTTCAGTTATACTGTTCGTTTTCGAAACTGGGATTTTTACCCTAGTAAATTATTTATACATAACTTGAAATTGTGGTTGCTTTGGTCACTTAATTATTTATATATTAGAAAGCTTTTATTAACGCTGTTGCACTAAACAAAAGTCGTAATTAAACTAATTTAATCAGAAGACTTCGTACAATTCATGCGACCGAATTAATTTGATTATTATTAATTTTATTAATTAATTCTTATTAATACCAAACTACTTTACAAGTAAACGGTAACAGGCGACCAACTTATAAAAGCCCCTTTCGAAGTCCGCACTTGGTCGGTTTTTTTTTGTTACACCATGTATCTAATTACCAGGCGACGACGCGGACCGCGTTTTCTTGCGCAGGCTGGCGCTGCGCAACGACGGCTTCGTTTAAATTAAATTAAATTTAACTTAACTACTAAATTTAAATTTGTTAATTTAACAACTACTTAAATTTTTGAATTGAATGTTGAATGAATTTGTTTCGTTAAAACTCAGCGTTAGCCTCGGAAATGCTTGCTTCTTATAGTTTTTAATGTGTGTATATTTTGATTGTCTCAAAACTTTCTTCTTAATTCTCTTTCACAGAAAATTTTCGAGGTAAATCGTAAAGTACCGGTAACACGAGGCAAGGATGAATACCTGCCCTTGGAGCGGCTCTGGGCATATCTTACCATTAAGCAACTGCTCGACAAAAGTGACGCTGGTGATATTAGCCAAAGTGGCTCAGAAGTTGATAGTTCCGAAGAAAGTCCCAAAAAGAAAGCTCTAAATATTGCTTTAAAGGTAAGTTATGACTCTATTATCGAAACTATACGAGATGAGTTCAGCAAACCCTGAAGAAGCAGATTAGTAGCAGGCGGTACTTTTCGACATTCCATAGTCAATGAACAACAAGCTTTAGTTAATTCCTACGATCTGCCAAACAGACAACAGAAACGAGCTAACGATGCGCATCACCTGCCCTCCTGCTACTAAAACAAGCAAGAAAATCTGTTTCTTCCCAGTTTGATCGGTTCTGTTGACGGAACTAAGTGCTGGGTTTTTATATTTTCTCACTCTCTATTTGCAGTAGTTCTTTTTTCAGTAGCAGTAGGTACTCAAGCTGATATACACTGCAGCCAAGCAAGCAATACGCACTATCACCACACAAATCCTTTTTAAAAATACAGCTGGTCTACTTAAAATACATTTCACTCCGATAGCGGAGCATCTTCAGGAAACATAATATATTCCTGAAAATCTTACCCTACTTGCCTAAAAAATATTATATAAATAATATTATGTAAATAATTGACCGAGCGAAGCGAAGGTCTCTGAGTCTACTTGAGTGAATTGGCACTTGTCCGTCCGTCCGTCCGTCCGTCCGTCTGTCAGAGCATTATAACTTCTGAATTACTGAACGTAATTACTTCAGCTTTAAATATAATATGTAAACCAATGGCCTCCCGCCGAATAATGCTTAAAAAGTTATAAAAATATTTATTTCAGGGGGTCTCTCATAGAAGCGAATGCGAAGTAAAATATTTTTTATAAAGTTACATAGGGTTGCGGCACACGAGTATATGTGGTTGCGGTATATCATTTTAAAGATAATTAGGAATGGAGTCCAAGAATATATTTTTTTTAATTTTTCCCCTTGAATTGACGAAATGGGGGGCTTTCAAAGTGGAGATTTTATAACGTCCAAAGTTGACCTCAGAACTCTAAATTTTCTGAAAGGCTGAACCTGAAACTTGATCAATTAATTGAATTATAGCCTGTACTTGAACAACAAATACTAAAATTAGATAAATATTGTAAGGAAACGAAATTATTTAATTTTTAATGAGCTTCAGTATTTTTAACAGAACTTCACATTTATGTCAATAGATGGCGCCGCGAAGTCTCAGTTCGGGGCGAACCACTAGTATTATGTATATAATATTATGTAAATAATATTATGTTATATTATTGTTGTGCTCTGAAGAGTTATTTAATCTAATACCACTTCCGTGTTCTCCAGTCGCACCCTTCGTCGCAGAAACAAATTTCATCCTCACCACCTGGATGACTGATTTTCTTCCACCTCCCGTTATTCCAGGTCATTTCTGCCACGTTTGCAGGTACCTGCAAATCATGGAACCAGCGTCCGTCTTCTGTGTTCCCACATGGTTATAATATGGGGCTCTTCAAAGGGCGGATAAACAAATATTTCGAAACCCAGCAACGCATTGGCGGTTCCTCTGGCGCCGCAAATGTTCACGGGCTGTGGTGATCACTTACCATCAGGTGACCCAGCTGCTCGTTTGTTAAAAAAATAAATTAGTCATTTGCTTTCAGTACTCATTCGTAACGCAACTGACGTCGCTTGTAGTAGTGAGGCTGAATAAAACAGAAGTCGTGGAAGCTGTGAACGCAGAGTCAGTAGACGACTCAAGTGAGTATCCCGTAGTCCCACCGGTGGGACAAAGCCGTGGGAACACGGACTCGTAACGATAAAAAAGTAACCTAGGTAACGTAATGTGGGTGGTAGAGTCTTAACGTACCATAATTGACACTAGACATGAAATAAATAAATCATTATCATTTATGTTCTACCCAATTAACTAAATGCACGAATAAGCAAATAATTAGATTTTCCTGAAAACCTTGTTGAGTTCTTAATTATCTTTAAAAAAGGAATTATAAGGTATTCTATACCTTTTTGATTACACAATGTTAACTATTATACATACTCGTATATTCTGTGCTATTATGTATGAACAAATTTTAAGCCTTTTCACATGTTGCAGCGTTTTTACCTTATAGAGTGTCAAATTCACCGCCATTCACTCCGTCAAAGACAGTAACCTACAGAGGTACAAGTACAGGTAAGTGCTAGTTTGTTACAAAATCTGAAAATATTATAATATACGTAAAACTTATTCTATAAACTATATACTTATATAATATATAAGTATATATATATGTAGCTATATATATATAGCTGAGAGTTACCTATATTCGAAAATGTTGGGGTAGTATCATCAGAAGCAAGCTTAAATAAAAAAATAGGAACTTTAATTAATTTAATCATAGTTCAAAAGTATTGCACGTTTCAAAACTTATAATTATTCTTCGTTATAATTTAACTAAAAATATATCATAATCTTTATCTATTTTTTCTTTGATGAATGAATTTATTATACAGGGGAAAGACTAAGCTTGTCGTCAGACGTCGGTCCTATCCTGTTTGCTGAATCAAGTAAGTGTCGTATCATACTATAATTATTATCAAGTCTATATTTTTACATAGATCAAATCTCTGCCTCCTGACGACTTCCCCGGTGCAGTGTTGAGCGCGATTCCCGACAGGGTAAATTTGGAAAATTATAGTTTCAGTATTTTCCCTAGTCTTGCCTGGTGGGAGGCTTCGGTCGTGACTTGTTACCACCAATACGTGCCGCCAAGCGATTTAGCGTCGCGATACGATGCCGCATAGAAACCAATTAGGGGTATGGGTTTAATATAACTGCCATGCCCCTAACAGGTAAGCCCATCTTAGACTGCATCATCTTTTACCATCAGGTGAGATTGCGGTCAAGGGCTAACTTGTAGTATATAAAAAAAAATTGTAACTAGATGATGCCCGCGACTTCGTCCGCGTGGATTAAGTTTTTTAATTGTACCCTATGTCCTTCCCCGGGGAAACAACATATCTTTGTCCAAATTTCATCAAAATCGGTTGAACGGTTGGGCCGTGAAAGCGTAGCAGACAGAGAGACAGACACACTTGCATTTATAATATTAGTATGGATATGAAAGTATGGATTCAGTAAAATCCTAGAGAATGCATTCAATACCTGCGTTTGAGTCATGGTGAGGAAGTATCAGCAGAATTACGCGACCCACAACTCAAAAAATTTGGTACCTATATGTATAAACTCGTCTGGCATCACATTTACTGTTTCATATTGGTGTTACGTCACACTTTTATGACGTGATTCAGGTGACGTTAGTTGCATCTTATTTCCGACAGACTATGTAACTATGTTCTAAAAGATACCTATGTAAATAGCTACTACTTATATAATTATTGAGTAGGTATTAAAAAATGATGAAATAAATATACCTACTTAATACTTCATAATGTTAATAAATATACCTGCTTACTTATAAAGAGACGGTTCAGATATGTATGGGGCGTAGGCCAAGTCTTGTACAAGCAGAGAAATGAAGGAAAATAAAATACTAGACCAGTTTTTAATGGTTAAATCATCTACGAATTCGTCGTAATTTTAGTGGTAAAATTATTTAATCTTGTCAAGTTATGAAACACTAAATATGAGTGAGTAGCAATGGCTGATTCGAATTTTGACGTTTTCAAAAGAAAAACACGTTATTTTGACAATGACTGTCAGAAAGGACATTTGATACATTTCGCGCCTACTGCCTTCCCAATGGCTGAAGGTTGCCATCTTGGAAACGTATCGAAAAAACATTTTTATTTATTTGCTCCTTTACTTTACTGTTCTAAATTATTATGTTTTTAATACAATCTATGTATTTTCATCTAATCATGGTACAGTGTACAAGAGTAGGCCTAAAATGAACCTTTTCCTTTAGGATATATAATGTGATGTTTATTTTCATAGCTAAACGGTTCAACACTGGCGCTTATGGCGGTCATGGCAGCAGTTATAGCAATAGTCAAAGCGGTTATATCGCTAGTAGTGGCATCGGTGTTGGTCACGCCGGTCACAGCGCTTATGGCGGTAGTCATGGCATCGGTTTTGGTCAAGCCGGTCACTCTTATGGCAGCTACGTCGGCAACAATCAACGTAAGTTTCTAAACAACGAATTAACTTAAAGTGTTAATTAACGTTTCTAAGCAACAAATAAACTTAATGTGTTAATTAACCCAACAGGGTTGATTAACACAGTAATCGTTTCCAATCAATTAGAACTGCAGGGCGACCGCGTATCTTTATCACCTCTGATTGGTTGACACTCTTCCACTATTGGACGAAATCCATTGACGCAGCAAGAATACCATACATTCAGCCAAACAGAGGTGATTGCGATGTATCAATGATTGCTGCAAAAGATACGCGGTCGCCCCTGCTGCATAACATATTGCACTGTTCCCGCAACCCGCAATCCAAAAATTGTTGTATCCAGGTTCTCTGTAAGTCTTGATGTAAGTCCCCGATGCACTACACTTAATAGCAGCACCAATTCATTTAGAGCAAAAAAAAACAGAAAAAAAGCCATTCAGAGTCTAGAATAGTCTCCGATCGTTATATCGGAGGAAAAAAGGGAGGAACACAAAAGTTATAAGAAATGACGTTAAACCAAGTTGGGACTCATCATGGCTCCGTTTTACAGGTCCATTTTATTGGAAACGTTTTTATTGTTCAGCGATGGCATAAGTAGTTGTAGGAGCGAGTTGACACACGCAACAGTATCCCGGGTCCCGTAAACACAAGTCGTGGAGACGTGTTTACGACTTGTGTGTCGTGGAGACTTGTTTTTACGTCCGTCTGATCCGTCTCCAGTAGCGACGGATCCGTAAATACGTTCCCGGGTGCCCGCGATTTCGTCAGTCAATTAGCTAGTAAGAAGTCTTTCGCGTGCATTTAGGTTTTTTCTCTTTGTCTGTCGGTCCCCTGTCCTCTGGGGAAGTCCCCTGGGAACTGTTTTTTCCCGGGATAGATTCCATATTCACATGAAATCGATATTATTTTGTGATCACTGGAAACCCCATAGTTTTTTAAAGGAATCAGCCCAGCAACAAAACAAACGTGAAATATGGACTTTTTGTTAAATTTTGAAAACAGTTTCCTTATTTTGATCAGATATCGATTTTGAGAGAAATCGACCCAAATCCAAAAAAAAAGAAATCTGTATTTTTTTTAACTGACAAGTTTCCGCATTTGTGATCTGTTTATCCTTATTAACTATTTTCGGCGGAATCGTTCCAATAGGTAGGTGGTCATATTAATTATTTAAAAAGAACCGGCAAAGTGCGTATCGGGTTCCGTAGGTGCCCGTCACAATGTCATCCGTCAAAACGTAAACTTGTAAAGTGCACTTAGAGCTGTGAGAAATTTCCTTTTAATTTCGTTCGATTTTTTTCACATAAACAACCGATCAGCTGGTAGAGGGGGGAGACACTGGACTCCATTAAAAATTAGCACTTTAAAGCTAATAAATTACGCAGACGGATTTAAGATATTAATTAATATCTTGAATAAATGAAGAGCCCATATTATTCTTTAGAAAATTAAATAAGTACTTATGTCTGTCTACCTGCCTACTTATTTGCCTGTTATTAATTTACAGACTTCCGACCTGCTACAATGCCACCAACAACGGGTAAGTAGACATACATTTTATTATCATCATTATCATCAACCGATAGACGTCCACTGCTGGACATAGTACTTACTTCTTACTTCATGTTAATTCCATGAAGATCTGATGAAAAGTTCGGACATGGCGGGCGGAAGTACCTACCGGTACACCACCACTACAGCCCATTAACGTCCCACTGCTGGGCACCATTATCATTTACCATGTTAGTGATAATAACCGGGACCGACGGCTTAACGTGCTCTCTGAGGCATGCGGGGGTGAAACACCGGCAACTTCCTAACTCCGGGCTAGTGCTGATTTCTAATCAGAAAAACCCAATACTTAATTATGGCCCGACCCGGGACTCGAACTCGGAACCTCGTCGGCCGCAGTCGATCATGCTAATCACTAGAGTAGACCAACGAGGCAGTTGGTACAGCCGTTGCTTAATATAAAGTGGATTATTAACTATGTATATCATTATACATACATATAGGCATATTGGCATATTAGGCAACTACTCAAATACATTATTTTTTGTGATAAGATATTAAATAGAGGTTCTACCAAAATACTTAATATCAACGACCCCGGCTAGTTTTATGATTGAAAACCATTTTAAACTATCGCTTGACTTACCAAGATGACACCACAGTTCAGTATTTCATACAACATCCCATACAAGCGCGCGTTTTCAACGTTTTCGTTTGACTGTAGTTGTCAAACACCTAATTACTGCCCACCCGCCCGGGAAAAGTTGAGGATATCTACTGTCTTTTATTTATATTTTAGCGCACCCTTATCCGTACACCACGCCCGGTGCTACGTCTACTGCCAATAAGTCGGCACTGGCAGATGTGTATCACTTAGAAGGATATGAATGGGCACTGAACTCCATCAATACAGACGAAGACGCTTTCATTTGGAGTGAGAATACCGGGAAACTCGTCCACCTGAAGCTTTCCAAAGATTTCAATGTAAGAAAATAAATCTTTTATCTCTATATTATGTGAAAGTTCAATAAATTATTAAAACGGATTTCTCTCGACTAACTACTTAACTCATCGGTAGATTGAGCATGTTCCATAAACCGGTTATTTAATACGGATGAAATATTTGTGGGTTGAGTTGAGTAGTTGGTATGAGTGAGTGTTAATTTTTTTTTTCTTTTTATTTAATGTCTATTTCCGTACCTTTTTTTGTGAACATACTTGCTATGATGTGTAACTACTTTGCATAAAATGATAACTACCACACATAATATAGGTATTATATGTCACCGTAAGATTGTAAAAACCGTTGGATTGTAATCTAACTAGAGATATTGTAAACTTTCGACAGATTAAAATTTAACGCATTATTTTTCGGTAGATTGTAATCTGTTAGGTATATTAACCTGATAAAACCTAAGTTTTATCAGGTTGCTACCTCATTATTTATGTCGAACCCTAACCTAACCTACAAGAAAGAGACAATAAAACGTAAATACAATGAATATTTCAAAAATTGTCACTTAGAACGTTGAAAGGTTCACAATCTGTCGACAGTTTACAATATCGCTAGTTAGATTACAATCTAACGGTTATTTCAATCTTACGGTGACATATATATTGCTTACGGATTTATCCTTTTGTAAATTATATTTTCGTTCAGGTTTAGGTACAAAAAATCTTCCTTATTGTTCATATAATTTTGGTTTTGTTCAGCCACCTGTATCCCCGATAGGGGACTATGATTGCTGGACGAACAAAGTGTGCGTATACCTCACGCGCTGTGTCTCCGCTCGCAACTTTACCTCCTTCTTCGTTTACACATATAACTACTGCTACGTTGGTGACAGGTAAAATCTAATCATCATCATCATCATCATCATCACCATCATCGTCATCTTTCAACCCATTGCAGGCTCACTGAGTGGGCCTGGCACTCGCCAGGGCCAGGGTTTGCGAGTTGCAACTTCCTCTAAGAATGAAAATGGTTTGGCCGTGGCCCACCAAGCTGGCCAAATGCGGATTGGCAAACTTTACACACATTTGAGAACATTTTGCAGATCTCTCGGGCATGCAGGTTTCCTCACGATGTTTTCCTTCACCTTCACCGTCAAAGCAAGTGATATTTAATTTCTTAAAATACTAGGAATCGGACAACCCACTTTACGTGGGTGTGTTCCACTAGTCCCTACCAAGTATCAACGTATCCCCCTTGAAGTGCCCTAAAAATTTTATGTTACCACTTTGTCGGCGTACCTACCTATATCCATGCCAATCCATATCCATGCTTTATAGTCCTAAGAGCGTCTGACGGAAATAGTGAAGGTTCTTGTAACTAGCCACGGCCGAAGCTTCCTGCCCCAGTCTTCTTACTTTTGGCGCAAAAATCTTTGGGTACCCGTACGAGTACACCACTGTGTCGCTCGGTGGCTCGAGTCAAAGAGAATATAACCACTACGTTTGCTCGAGTGCTATTAGCTTCCAAACAACATGGCCGCCAAAACAACGAACGATGCATATGTCACCGTAAGATTGTAAAATCCGTTAGATTATAATCTAACGGTTTCTATCCCGCTAGATTATAAACTGTCGAAATATTGTGAACCGTTCAATGTTCTAAGTATTAATTTATGAAATATTTATTGTTTTTACGTTTTCTTGTCTCTTTTTTGTACAGTTCGCGCGCGAGTTGAATGCAGAGTAAATGTAAGTGGCACCTAAGTTCTATCGGGTTAATATACCTAATATATTACAATTTACCGAAAAATAACGCGTTAAATTGTAAGCAGTATGTTACGGTTCACAATCTGTCGACAGTTTATAATCTATCGAGATAAAAAACGTTATATTATAATCGAACGGTTCTTACAATCTTACGGTGACACATATAACGCGTGTATAGCCTATAGGTATCATGGTTCCCAAGAAATGCGAGTTGTTTCAATTATAACCCGTTTCAATTGTCCCCGGTCTACCCTAGTAGGCATAAATACAGAGAGAAACAAGACTTATACAGACGATCTGATGATGAAACAGGATGTGGTCACAGTAACATATTTCTTAGGTACCCCGTACCTACCCTATTGATCAAGCTCGGTATTTCTTGAAGTTATATGCCACACCCACACCAAAAGCATAACCATTTCAGCTTAGAGACTCTTAAAAAAATTAAAATAATAATATAAATAATAATAATCGTAAAAAAAATTAAAAAAATAATAAATATTTTTAATTTTTTTTACATACTAAGAATTTACTTATTGCAGTTTTGCTGGTGTTTGCTGTCCAATAGATGAAGTCGACAACATCGATAACCATTATTCAAAACTACCATGGTAATATAGATTTATTATTGGGTTTGCGCGCTCGCGAACCCAATAATAAATCTATGCATGTTACCTAATCACTAGCGTGTACAAAATTCAACGCAAACGCAAAACAAAAAAATGTTCATTTTGGGGATACCTACCGGACCGCGAATATCCTTCGAATTTTTTAACAACAAAAATATTAACTAAGTATGCTCGAAGGGGATACCCAATACTTAATTTATTTTTAATTACTTAGCTGATAAAAATAAGAAATTACATGTTTATGCAAATTAAACTATACCTACCTGTCTTTTCGTTTTATTTATTTACATAGAGCTACAAGGCATAAAGACAGGTTACTTGAACCTAGAATAAAACTAACTCTGTATAAAAAAATGCATTTTGTATGGCGATTCAAATATACAATAAACTCCCAAAGACGATCAAAGAAATGACCCTGCCTAAATTTAAACATGCCCTGCATGAGTGGCTATTTTCATTGTTTTTACTCTGTCAACGATTTTCTTAATTTTACAGAATGGAAATATGCCGGATAAAATGTTTTTTTGCGTATAATATATACACAGCTAATATTTATTGTGTCAAAATAATAATTTAATCGTAATTTAATAACAGATAAGAAATAATATTTATAGCTGAATTATTATGTAATATTGTTTATTAAATTCTAATTATAATATATGTATTTTATAGCTGATATTTTTTACTTTTTAATTTTTTTTTAATGATTGTATAGATAAATTAATAAATGTATTGTTCGTTATTTTGCACACCATAGGTATACTTAATTGGTAGATTGTGGCTGGATACCTACTATAACTTTATTGTAAGAACTTCTTATGTAATCAACAATCCGCAAATAAAGATTATGACTATGATTATAGAATACCTACCATCGTTTGGAGGACATTAATATAATATTTATTATAATTTATTTTTGACTGCCTTGTTCGTGTAATGGCTAGCATATTATTCAAATGCGGCCGACGAGGCCAGGTTTCGAGTCCCGGGTCGGCCCATAACAAGTACACCATTTGTGAATAAATGTGTTTTCTTTCTTCTTCTTTCTTTCTTTCTTTCTTACTATTGGGATTTTCTGACAAGAAATTCTCAGTACTAGCCCGGTATTAGAAAGTTGGCGGAGTTTCATCCCCGTGCCTCGGGTCCGCCGTCGTCGGTCCTGCGCCTGATCTCTCTCCGGTTGTGTCAGATTTTCCTTCCCATCTGGCTATGGGAGTAAAGGAACAGAGAGTGCACGTGTGTATACGTACCGACTTGTGCACTAATCTATCTTCCGCGCAGATGTGTAATCTGTCTGGAGATAGGTCGCCGTCACAGATCACGGAAGTGGTCGCCGTGGCCGAAATTCGGTTGGAAGGGCATTATTATTGGCGAGCGACAGTCGCCCAGTTCTAGGACGTCCATAGTACCTATTGCCGAATCGACCGTTCGCGCTCCGAACTTAGCATTAGCAAGCTCGTACATTGCTAATTTTAGCAGCGTTGAAGTTCGACGCATACAACATCCCGATATCGCGTAATACGTGAAATAGTTGATAACATGAAAAAAAAATGATAAAAATACCTGATCGATGATCTGTGTTTTAACTTAGCAGGCGATTTGTTATTGTTTCGATTGTTACAATTTATAACTTGTTAGCGTATTTCGTGATGTCGATCGAGTTGCTTAATTTAGTCGGGCATTGGAATTTCGAAAATGTGATTAATGTGTGGTTTTATTAATTCTACGATTTTCCGATTAGGTACAATTAACTATTAAGTAGGTATAATAATCAAACTGTTTAATTTGTGAATTAATGAAAAATTTAAAGAAAGATTTGTAATCGTCAATCCTTAATAATAATAATTTTAACTTCTTGCCAGCATCAAAACGCATCCCATAGCCTCAGAATACAGAACAAACTGTATTTTGAGTATGTAATAAACCACATCGATAAATATTATCGATAGTCATCAGGGCCGCACTTTGGTAGTCGCCATTTTAGTCACCAGTTAATGTTTAGGTATACAGCTTTTCTTCGTAGGTATGACAAGTCCTTTAGTTTCCTTAGTCATTGTGTAAAAGTGATAAAACAACCAATAACAATGATTGATTCATTGCTTATTTATAACGCCATCTAGTCTGGAAAGCGGGAACTTGCTTACAACATATTAATACCAAAGATAAATAATCGTGAATTACAGCTTGAAAATGTATGACTCGGTCATAAATAATATAGGTCATAGTCATAGAAACCGTAAGGTCAGCTATTAAAAAATAGCTATTTATGCAACTGTATCGTAATGAGGGTCATTTTAATTCGAGTGCTGTTTTTTGATACGAGGCTTGCCGAGTATCAAAATAGGATAGTACGAGAATTAAAATGACTAATTACGTACAGTTGCATACAAGATTTTATCTACGACAAGGACGTCTTTATAATTTTTTACTTTGTAAATTAATAAAAAAGTCAAATCAATTGACTGGTTGGGAAAGTGCCAGAACCCAGAGCCGCTAAGCTATAGGTATCCTATTTATGAAGATAACCATATCGATACAGCTACGACTCATAACGATACAGCTCCCATACAACGAACTGTATCGTTATGAGAAGCAAACACGAAAGAGGGTTCAATTCGATATAGTTGTCAAATTCGAAATTGGAACTTTTCGATGCTGGAGTAGATAAAATATACAGTTTGCCGCGGAAATTAAATGATTGCGTAATGGATAAAAATATTAAAATAGGAAGATTAAATAACGTGTTTTGGAAATGTTTAATTGTGAATTGAAACACTTACCTTAAAATAAAAATTAAATAGTGCCAAACTAATTAGACTTTAGATGTTATCATAATAATAACAAATTATCTACACGACGAGCGATCGCGACAGCGCTACGACGCGGACAAAGGCAGGCTTATGACAGGTGTGGAACGTGCTCAGCAAGTATGACGCCCGCCTTTTTTCTATGAAAGGGCCCATCTAGTACCTACATATATATCGATGTACACAACGACCTCAATTTACATAGACGGGCCCTGTCGAACAAATACTGTGGGCTTATTTAAAACGCCATCTAGTCTGAAAAGCGGGAACTTGCTTGCAACATATTAATGCCATAGATAAATAATTGTGAATTACAGCTTGAAAACGTATGACTCGGTCATAGATAATATAGGTCATAATCATAGAAACCGTAAGGCCATTTAGTAAAAAAAAAAAATATCATACAGTTTGCCGCGGAAATTAAATGATTGCGTAATAGATAATATTAAAATAGGAAGATTAAATAACGTTTTTTGGAAATGTATAAGTGATTATACAGTGCCAAACTAATTAGACTTTAGATGTTATCATAATAATAACAAATATTATCTACACGACGAGCGATCGCGACAGCGCTACGACGCAGACAAAAACAGGCATAAGACAGGTGTGGAACGTGCTCAGCAAGCTCAGACACCTGCCTTTCTTCTATGAAAGGGCCCATCTAGTACCTACATATTTAACGATGGTTGTACAGTATCAATTGTTGTGATTGGCTGAATAGGCATGATGACTGATTTTGATGAATTCTGAATTATGGCTAAAATCTACTATTTATTTCTGCGAAGATCACTTTGACGTAAATTTTTGCTTTATTCTAATATGCTGTTTTTTTTAAATCCACTACAAGCTAGCCCTTGACTGCGATCTCACCTGATGGTAAGTGATGATGCAGTCTAAGATGGTAGCGGGCTAACCTGTTAGGGGCATGGCAGTTATATTAAACCCATACCCCTTCGGTTTCTACACGGCATCGTACCGGAACGCTAAATCGCTTTGCGGCACTTCTTTGCCAGTAGGGTGGTAACTAGCCACGGCCGAAGCCTCCCACCAGACCAGACCAGGGAAAATTCAGAAATTATAAATTCCCAAATTGACCCTGCCGGGGATCGAACCCAGGACCTCCGCACGTTAAGGCAACAGCGCTACACACTGCGCCACGGATATCGTCAAAAGCTGTGTGCTTAATAATCTTGTTTGAGGTCTTAATCCTAACTTCCTTACTAATATTAAAAACGCGAAAGTTTGTATGGATAAATAGATGATTGTTACTCATTCACGCCAGAACGGCTGAACGGATATGGATGAAATTTGGCACAGAGATAGATTAATGTAAACTATCCTTACTGTAGCTGTCAGTTAACTAATAACTTGTCTCTGGTTAGTTTTAGCCGGTCGCCCCTTTTAAGAACCAGACGGAAAATTTGAGCAATTTTGAGATTGTTTTCTGTTTTTTTCTTATGAATCGGAATTTTAATTCGATTCCAGATTTGACAATTTCAGTGTTGCAACGTTATGATAAGTACTAAATAGTGACGTTGCGAAATTATTCGATACGGAAATAGAATATTTCCGGATCGATTCCTCTCGTTTATAGTAGTATATCTAAACAACTACTACTTTAATAGAAACTAAGTACCTATATCAGGAAATGAATTCTGAACGGATAATTTAGTTATGACGATTAATTTTATTAAGGATCTGAGAGTTTTCTTTAATAATTGTGTGTGAAATAAATAAATAAATAAATGTGATCATAAAGGAACATGAGAAATAAAACAAATAGATGTATTATGGTAATATTTTATTTTACAAATCGTCGCCGTCATCGTTTTGTTGTCAATTAACATATCTAGCCTACTCATTTTTTTTTTATATATGTATAGCGAGCAAACGAGCAGACGGGTCACCTGATGGTAAGTGATTACCGCCGCCCATGAACATTTGCAGCACCAGATGGAACCGCCAATGCGTTGCTGGCTTTTAAGATATTTGTTTATCCGCCCTTTGAAGAGCCCCATATTATAATCATGAGGGAACACAGTAGATGGAAGCTGGTTCCACAATTTGCGGGTACGTGGCAGAAAAGATCTGGAATAACGGGTGGTGGATGAGGACCAGGCATCCAGGTGGTGAGGATGAAATTTGTTTCTGCGACGGTGCGACTGGAGAACACGGAAGGTGGTATTAGATTGAATAACACTTGATCACACAAAGAGAACTAACGTCTCTTCGGTGCTCTAGGGACTCCAACGTGCAAGTAATTTTGGGATCATCTACGAGTCGAACTGCCCGCCTTTGTATCCGGTCAAGTGGAAGGAGCTGGACTGGGGTGCTCCGGCCCAGAGGTGAGAGCAGTACTCCATGTGGGGCTGAAATTGCGCTTTATACAGCAGAAGCCTGTGTTTAGGTGCAAAGTAGTTACAAGTAACAGAGCGAAAAGATTTTCGCTCTGTTGAGCACCCCGAGTTTTTTGGATGCTAGTTTGGCTTTACCTTCCAGATGTTCACGGAACTGGACTTCGTTCGATATACTAACACGGACGATCCCAATGTTGATGTTAGATGGAGTCAGGGGAGTGTTCTGGAAGAGAACAGAGGTGGTAAAGGGGGTCTTTTTTGCCGAAAACGCGCATACTTGTGTCTTGGTGGGGTTGAAGTGTACAATATTTTGTAAACCCCACTGTGATACTTGATCGAGACAAGACTCGATGTTCGACACAAGCGTACTTCTACACTCCTCCAGCTGAGCGTGAGAAAGCTGAGCACGACCTTTATATAAGGCATCACCCGTACTGTCGTCCGCGTAGCAATGAACATTGTTACTATATAACATGTCATTAATATGCAGTATGAACAGCGTGGCTGAGAGCACAGATCCTTGCGGAACGCCAGCATTGATGGGCTTCAATTCAAAGAAAAAACCGTCGACTGCGACTTTGATGCTGCGCCCGTTCAAAAAACTGGCGATCCAATCACTCAGCTTCTCGGGGAGTCCGTAAGAAGGTAATTTGGACAGAAATGCCCTATGCCAAACCCGATCAAATGCCTTAGCAATATCCAGGCTGACCGCCAAAGCTTCTCCCTTGCTGTCGATTGCCTCCGCCCAGCGGTGAGTAAGGTAAGCTAGGAGATCACCAGCCGATCGACCGTGGCGAAAACCATACAGACGATCACTAATCAGCTGGTGCTCTTCCAGGTACTGAAGCATTTGGGTGTTAATTATATGCTCCATAACTTTAGAGAGCAGGGAGGTTATCGCAATAGGCCTGTAGTTCGATGGGTCTGAATGATCGCCCTTCTTTGGAATAGGGTGGACTAAGGCAGTCTTCCACGAAGACGGAACAGTGCGGGAGGAGTAAGACCGCCGAAACAGACGCGTTAATACCGGAGTCAACTCGGGAGCACACATTTTAAGCACTACGGCAGGGATACCGTCAGGCCCGCTCGCCTTATTGACGTCGAGAGAGAGAAGCGT
Source organism: Erebia aethiops (assembly GCA_923060345.2). NCBI lineage: Eukaryota > Metazoa > Arthropoda > Insecta > Lepidoptera > Nymphalidae > Erebia > Erebia aethiops. The sequence goes on along the minus strand of OV281084.1, from coordinate 23,333,592 downwards.
ATTACGCACAGCGCTCTGAGTGATGCGAATGTCACTGAGCGAACTTTGACACCGCGGGATGGTTGGCGGTGTTCTCCTTCCTCTTCTTTGACAACATGGGATACGCGGGATACGCATTTAGACCATTCGGTAGCCGATGAAACAAATAGATTCACTCAAAGTTCACAAAAAACTATAAACGTACCTAACAAAACTTTAACAAAAACCCAACAAAATAACAAAATATCGATTCGCAATGAAACAAGATATTCGTGCAGTCAGACTGGGAGAATGAAGCTTTTTTTTATAGTCGGTGGAATGAAGCCGAATGAGTAATGACAAGATAAACAAAATGGCGATAGCTGCACGAGCGCGCACGGGTTGCCAATACAGAAAACTATCTAGGCTCTTTTATTATAAGTTTTGTTTATATAATATAAAAAAACAAAAATATTAACTTTTTATAAAATAAAGCAGCGGTTACTAATTGATAAATAATTATTATGAATAATTATGTATTTATTTAAATAAAAATCAATAATTTAGTCTTTAATTGGCACACCAATATTATGATTAATAAACATAAATCGCGATTGTTTATCGATTTTTGTGTTCATCACTACACTAATAAATATGTGGTATCCAATGAATAAAGAATTAGTCATTGGTGGCATATTGGTGGTATCATGTTAAACATTATTTTAAAAAATGACAGTAGACAGTGTAAAGGATACATCATACAATATGACTAATTATTCATTGATCCTTTAAGTTACTTGTCTCTGGTAGCTAATGTCAAATGTGGAATCGAAAAATTCCGACTTTTATTTTAGTTCATCGTGATTGTTCATCTTTCCTGATTAAAATTTCACCTATTAAAAGGTATGGTTAATCTCGCCGATACTCTTATGATTAATACGGTGGCGGAGGGAACTATGAATATTTTACGCAATATCGTAAGTTTTTGCTTTAGCCTCTTGCAGTTGCTTTACCAACACTGAGAATTTTGTTAATAAAAAGCTATTGGTTTGTATCTTGTTTCAGGGGCTGTTTAAAAGTAAACCAGTAGGTCCACCGCCACCAGTTATAATCAAGATGAAATTATGGGAGCTTGCTCGAGAGACTGGGCCATACGTGAGGCTTGCGGGTCTGAGCGGAGCTTCAGCTGTCGTTCTAGGAGCGATGGGTGCTCACCGGACATTCCCGGAAACAGAGAGCAAAGAAGACCTAAAGAAAATCTTTGAGACAGCTAACAGATTTCATTTTCTTCACACACTTGCCCTTATGACTGTACCTTTGTGCAGGAGACCTTGTATTGTGAGTTTAAACTTTTAGTAAATGAAATTTCCTGTAGATTTTTTAGACACTACTAAGTCAGTACTTGCATTATTCAGCCTGTGAGATGGTCTTGCACCTTAGATAATAAAAATGCCTGAATCCTCTGTAAGCACAGAGCAACATGTTTGTCTCCCCTATTGACCTTTAGCTTAATGCAAGCAGTAAGCAGAAGCTATTGATCTGATATATTTTAATCATTACCACACCATTATAAACAGATGATGTATGTAGTCTACATATTAATATTTCATTTGTAAAAACAAGTCAACATGACATAATTCTAGCTTCAAAGACGATTTCAGATATTTACCACTCTAACATTATAAGATTGTTAGAAAATATTATATTCTTCTTTATAAGGAATTCAGATCATCTTCAGATTTTGCCTACTTACCCTATCCATTGCTAGTATACTTAGTTTTTCAGCATAGTTCCACAGTCTTGAACTGAACAGTACCTACTAGAATAAAGAAAATTGTTGATAACATACCTTATCAGTTTTGAAAGTCTATAAGAATTTTCCTTTTACAGGCTGGTACATTCTTCATAGCAGGAATGGGGCTTTTCTGTGGCACCTGTTACTACCATGCCTTTACTGGAGAAAGGGCTTTACGCCGTCTTACACCAGTTGGAGGCTTTTGTCTTATACTTGGCTGGATTACAATGGTATTGTAGATTTCTTGTTACTGAATTTTTATCTAGGTGGAAGTTATAAGTAGAAGTCATTCCAGAACCAATAATATCACATATAATGTATTCACTTACCACCATATGTTTCTGAACCATTGTTTCACTTATAATAGCTTTCTCATCAGAATTTGGATGTATAATAATAATTAAAACCAGGCTGACAATTAGTCTATTTGACAAAGCTGTGGTATGAATCAAATTATGTATTTTAAGTAATAACAATTACAAATGATTTTATTAGGATAACAATGTTCATATTATGTGGTATTATTGCTCTCATTGTGAATATAGTGATATTGCATTATAAACAATTACTTATTATTTATTTATAGAAAGTATTAAAGTAGATAATATATATATAATATTGTTAAAATGACAAACAGGGTCTGAAAACTCAAACTATATTGTGAAAGTACTAGTTGGTACTTAAAAAATAATTTTCAAGTGCTTTTTGTACAAACCATAGATAATAAGTTACAACAGCCATGATACCAGTGAGGAGTGGCGCCCATAGATGGCACAGCACAGGATTTTCATGCGACAAATAGAAATATTACTGAATAGTAAGACAAATAATATCGTAGTTTCAACTAGTGCTGTGCTTTATAAGCATTAAAATTTCAATTTTATTGTCATACTATTATGTTATATTTAGTTGAGCCTTCTCTTGAACCACATGTGATTGTCGCAGGAAAAATCTGCCGTGAAATACCATCTATGGGCACAAGCCCTACTTGAAGAGGTCAGGACTGACTGCTTCAAACAGTCTGTGTATAGCCGCTTTTACAGATAAGTTACTTATCTACATGTAAAAAGTACAAAATTTTGACTAATAATATGAGCGTGTCTCACCATTTTTTCAGATCCTGGTCATGATGAGTACCCAGAACATTGTAAATAGTTATATATATTTTTTGAATACTGGATGGAATCACATTTGTCTCTGTATCAATTCACTTTTTTTCAATTGATAAAAATAGAATCGATATAGACAAATGTAATTTCACCCTAAATTACTTAGTCTGCTCATAAGTGTCAATGGTAGATGGTTTTATTTCAATTGAATATTTTAATATTAAGATTTACTGGATCCTTTTAAAAGTTATGTGTAATTAAAAATATAGAAGGTAAAAATTTTTTTTTTCTTAAATACTCCTCTTTCCCTACATCTTAATGTTTTTCAATGTTCTTTTGCCAGGTGGAATGTGAACATTGGGTGGATGCTTTGTTAGTCCTAACTACGATTTTACCAATGTAATCAAATAATAAGCATCTGGATAAACAAGGGAAAGGAAACACAGTATTTATCAATGTTGTTTACATGGTTTTATTGAAACTGTTACATATTAAATTTTGCACTTTTCTTTATTCATTTACGATTCTTAAACTTTAACCAATACATACACCATTTGGTATTAAATGCTATATTAGCGCATATGGGCTCAGAAGGTGACGACGGTCATTCGTTACGTAGCTTATGTGGTAAAATGTATAGTAGATACTTCTTATGTTGTGTCTGCAGTGAGAGTCCTCAAATCGGGCAAGACTGTAGATATAATTCACTTTCGCGCTTCAAGGACTCGTTCGGCATCACACATTTAAACTATGTTAAAAAAAATTTTTCCTCTAAATAAACAAATATACAAAGCTATCACATTAAATTAACACAAAATATAATTATTAACATATCTCTGTAATCTAAAATGAATCTAAAAGAAAACAAAATCATAAACAGCACTTTTAGTGTCCATCACATAGGGGAATAAAAAGAAACACTCTGATTGCACATAAACAGTCATCCGGGGCTTTCCGGGGTTAGAATAAAGTATGAATGATGTCACTGTTTGCACTAGCGGCATTCGCACATGTACACAAGGCAGGGGGCAGGGGCGGGGGCGAGGAGCACTTCACGAGAGATGGAAGGAGTGCTGGCCCTCGGAGGCGGCCAGGCGCAGCTTGGCGCGCATCACCTCTGCGCCGCTGTAGTCGGGCAGCTTGAGGTAGTTGACGCACGTCATCACCGACGGTAGGTACTCGTCGGGGTCCAGTGACGACTCAAGCGACTTCCGCACTACCGTCAGCGGCGGGTTCAGGGCCTTGAAGCCTGACAACAACAAATAACATATTCATCTATACTAGTATTATAAAGAGGTAGTTTGTGAGGTTGTAGGGGGTAATCTCTGGATCTACTGAACCGATTTTGAAAATTATAGTATCAATAGAAAGCCATATTATTTGTGAGTGTCATAGGCTATATATTAACCCGAAAAATTAGGGAGTTCCCGTGGGAATTAAAAAAAAATTACTTCATGCGGACAAAGTCGCGGGCATCTACTAGTTTATTGTAAAGCAAGCAATGCACAGCTCTATTTTAATGAATTTTTTTATTAATTTAGATAGGTAATGGGGCTGATTCTGTGGTGCCCAATCTCTAAACTAAACTAAAATTAGAGCATTACAATAATATTGTTAACCCTTTCATAATATTTCCTACGGAAAGGGACAGAACTAGATTTAAAGCTGCCATTTTCGTTTAGTTTAGAGATTGTGTTATACAGAATCAGCCCCATTGTGGCCAATTCTGTTTATCACAATCTCTAAACTAAAATGACACCTTTAAATCTAGTTCTGTCCCTTTCCACATTGAGTATTAAAACCCTTTAATAAACTAAAATGACAGCATTAAAAATATTTCTAACCCTAGCAATATTTTTAATGCTGTCATTTTAGTTTAATGATTGTGCAAAAAATATTTCTAACCCTAGCAATATTTTTAATGCTGTCATTTTAGTTTAATGATTGTGCACTACAGAATGAGCCCCAATAACTCATTGCCTGTGACTTCATCCAGGTGAATTTAGGTTTTAAAATCCCGGCGGAACTCAGATTTTCCTGGATAAAAAGTAGCTTATAATATCACTCTCAAGGTCCTCAACAGATTAGAAAAATTACGTCGATGGTGATAGTAAACCAACAAACATACTTTTGCATTTAAAATAATATAATACTATAAACTATAATATTATACTGCAAATAAAATAAATAATAATATATTTATAGAGCATTTAATTGAGATTTCATCCAAAATTATAAGCCCAAAATATTTTTTTAAAACTCAAATAGCGATATGTGGCAATGCTCCTATCAAGATGCTAGATTTATGCTCGATTTCAACAACGTCAGTCCTACATTTAATATGTGATAGAATGATGAATAGATGAACAGATAGAATTTGCATTTATGCTGGTATCAGTGTGATACTGATAATAGAACCATAAGTATTTCAACAAATTGTCTATTTAAGCGCCAATCGAATAGTCTGAGTTGAGGTGTGAGTGCTTGTTTGCACAGCTCTCACACAAATTGTCAAAGTACATACTACGCGCGAAAATATGCTATGGCGACGCGTCCAGCGTCTTGCGATTACCTTCGTTACCTTCAGACGCGATTAAACCAACTATACCACACAAAGACACTCAATTGACAACATCTACTTTACCTCCAGTGGGTAGCCGAGGGCTTCCAGTAACGAATTGCAAGAATAGTCGTTGTTCCTCGCGATTGTACGAAGCTAAGATATCGATGAGCATGCGTATCGCCCGCGACTCCGCGTTGTAGCCGTGGTCCGGCCGAATGCACTCTGCGAGCATCCGCGGGTCCCATCGCTGCTCGCGACCACCTAAACAGTTGAAAAATTCGTAAAATAATCTGTATTAAGGTTTTTCTTCTTTCTCTCTCCTCTTCTCACCTTCTCATTTCTTCTCACCTATCTTCATCTCTGATTATTTTTTTATCATTTTAGATGCAAAACTAAGCCAGATCTAATTATACATATCTTCATTATCTGTTTGATAAATAACCGCGACTTTGTCCGTGTGAATGAAGGTTTTTGATTCCCGCTGAAACTTTTTAATTTTCCGGGATAAAAAATAGCCTATGTGTCCTATGATGCAACCTATCCCTGTACCAAATTTCACCAAAATCAATTGAACAGGTGGGACGTGAAAGCGTAGCAGGCAGACAGACAGACACACTTTCCGCATTTATAATATTAGTATGGAAGTATGGATTCAAACCAATGAATAAAAAAGTATTGATTAGTAATTTTCAATAACAATTTTGAAGTGTCGCGCATCATGCTCTTAAGTATATCCCGCCCGTAAATGTGGCTTGAAATAGCATCACACGCACGACTTAGCGCTACCGATGAGATAACTCTAAAGTATAAGTAAATTATTCAAAGATTGTATAGGTACCTGAGGGACTTCCACAAAATACTTGCTCCAATTCCTCTGGGTAGAATATTTTTAAATTGTTTAAAGGGAATACTGATTCGAATCCTTCCTTGAATGCCTCCATCTGCTTTGTTACACCTTTGAAACAAAAAAAAAGGCTACATAAGTACTAGTTGATAAATGATGATATTGCTAAATAAAATTACGGCGTCGCGTCGCCAAGGCTAGAATTCCACCACCCGTAGCCCTATAATGTAAAACTAGCATCATTCATTGTTACAGCCTCAATTTTGATTACCTAGCTGAATTTATGGTATTGGATGGATGTTAGCTTTAGTTTAAAGATACTGTGGCTAATTATCACCATCACGTCTTATATTTTTTTATAAACGTGACGTTCAGGTTTACTTTGTAGGTACCAATTTTAAATAAATATACTTTGAGTTTGAGATTGAATAGCAAAAGTGCCCATTCAAAAGGACTTGTAAAAGTTTATTTGAATAAAAAAACATTTGAATTTGAACGAAACAGAAGTGATTGCAATTGTTACACTGCAGCAATTACTTTTACGTAATAAAGCCCACATAAGCGAGGAATGTCAGATACGTCAGTCTCGAAGCGCACTCTACAAAGTATCAGTTCAACGGATAGGTCTAACTTAAAAATGGTGCCACGATTTTCACAAGGCTCCCTGTGAAGAGGGATAGAAGAAAGAGGGGAAGAGTACTATTTTTGGTAGGATTTATTTTAATTTTATTTGACGTAGTCTTGTGTGAAATGCCCCAGTCAGACCAAAAAAGTCAGGCTTTTCTTGGTCGAAGAAAGATCAAGCACAGAATACTTCAAAGTACCTTATAGGTACAGCAGGATCACTCCGCAAAAACATTTAAATAAATAGCTACTTTAATAACGTCACAATAAAGTGACGTGCAATAAAGTGAAGTGAAATTCAGCTCGCACAGCAGACAAATAGCGCCAGAGTTTTAGCCATGTGCAAGTGTATCATACAACGTTTTACAATGCATTTTTGAGTAAAAACAGAAAAAAATGCCATTTCCCATGATACATTTTGTGGTGATATTTTAATCGCGGAAGAGTGGGAAAAGCCTAATTTATACTAAGAGGAACTTTACGGAGAATAGGGATGATGCCGATTTGATTGCGTTGTCACCATCCCTATTTTATTGAAATGAAAACTTCTTCAGGTGCATTGAGCACTTTTCGGTAGGGGGTAAACTTGTGGCAACGCGTGACCGACACCTCGCACCGTGACCGACACCTCGAGTTGTTACGAAGACTCTTAAATATAAATACACAATATTCGTAAAGTATTTTAATTTCTTTTTGTTTTCAATTCTATCGGCAGTCCCTATGACAGGCAAATTTTTGTAATAAAATTATTTGTGTGGCTCACCCTCTAGCAGCAGCCAGTGCGTGACGAGCGATATGTAGTCGTGCAGATTGTGCGCCGTGACGGGCAGGTCGCGCCCGCCGCGCCGCAGCTCCGTGCAGCCATCGCCCGGCAGGATGAAATCTAGCCCCAGCTCCTCGATGGGGCAGCCGTCCAGCTCCAGCCCGTTTATCTGTACAAAGAAATAGAGAATATATAGAGCAGGAAGTAGTAGGCCTCCGTGCGCCGAGAGCACTTTAAGCCGTCGGTTCCGGTTATTTTTTTTAATATATATAGAGAGCAAACGAACAGGCGGGTCACCTGATGGCAAGTGATTACCGCCGCCCATGAACATTTGCAGCGCCAGAGGAACCGCCAATGCGTTGCTGGCTTTTGAGAAATTTGTTTATCCGCCCTTTGAAGAGGCCCATATTATAATCATTAGGGAACACAGAAGATGGAATCTGGTTCCACAATTTGCAGGTACGTGGCAGAAGACCTGGATCACTAACATCTGATAATAATCGTTACAAAAACCTAAGAGTTTAAATACTTTTAGTGGAGTTGAATGCGGAAGGACGTGGGAAGCCACCGCATTATTATCCCAAGAAAACTCCTACCATTATTTGATTAATGGAAAGGGGTCACGTCCCTTAGTAATGAAGAATGCGACGCAGAGAGATTAGTGGGCCTATCAGTAGTGACGCAAGCCCGCTCGCAGGCGAGCACGCACGCACACACATCCGCACGTCACAGTCACTCACCATCTGGTTGCGCTGGTCGGGCGTGTGCCTCGTGTCGGCGGCCAGAGCGCGCGCGCGGTCCGCGACGCGGCGCAGGCGGCACAGCGAGCGCCACAGCTCGGGCGCCACGTGCCGCACGTCGCTCAGCCCGAGCCAGCCCTGCTCGCTCACCACCCAGCGGTACATCGTCACTGATAGTGGAATATCCACCTGTCGAAAACATGACATCTTCAGTCTCTTAATAATTGGTTTTGTGATTTTAAAAAAATAACGTTTTTTCTATGTATTTTAAAACTTCAACACAAATTATATAAATAGTCGATGCGAAAAACTCTTAATTAAAAATAATAATAATAATAAGCAATTAAAAATTGATAAAATTTTAAAAATAGCCACGTGACTACGAACACGCCACGATTGGTTGCCATGTTTGTGATGTCATAATGAGCAATTTCGCGATAGTAGTGTCAATACTGCATCACTATTAATAGAAATTAACATTGTGACGTCACACGCACTCTGGTGTATTCGGCGTGTTTTCGGTACTGAATTGCAAAAATTATTTTAAATTTACAAAAAACTAAAAATAGTTTTGTTATAAAAGTTGTATAAAATGGTCTTTTGATTTTTTTTCAAAAATCCAAATGTAACATATTTTGCTCTAGCAACAGAAATCAATTTTCACTCACCATTCTGGAGTCCATCACAGCTTTAGCCATAAACTTTCCGAGAAACCGGAATTTCGCTTTGACCCTGGACAAGTGCGACGCCCGCGCGTTTCGGCCCATAGCCTGCGGGAACAGGCCGCAGGGCCACGTCACATAAGTGGCGTCGGGTGCGGGAGACGGGATCAGCGTCTCCTTCTCCAGCTCCGAGGGCTCCGGAGATCGGTCTTCGTCCAGGGTGAGCGCGTCGCGCACGGAGGAGGCCAGACGCGCCGCGGCGTCCGACGATCTGTCCGTCACGACCGGGGGCTGGCTCTTGACTATTTCCCCACCGAACGAGGTCGGTTTCTGTTTGAAGTTCTCGCTGCCGTGCCAGAGGTCCAAGTCGGCACGCTGCAGCTCCTGGGACACTAGTGCGTAGAACTCTAGCGTCGGTCCGAGACCAGTGCCGACTTCGTTTTCGTATTGGATTTCTAGCAGCGCCTGTAATTGGAGAAAGAGAAATATAAATTAGCGGGAAACAACGATTGCAACACGTGAATCATTCGTCAAATTACGGGTCGGGTACTGCTCGCAGGAAATATTTACCTATAGATTTATGCCATAGTGTAGGGCCAAAAATTGCCACTGTATCCTTGTCTATTCCTATTAGTTTTTGAAGTGAAAACTTCTTTAACCGCGTTGAGCACTTTTTGGTAGGGGGTAAAATTGTGGAAACGCGTGACCGACATCCTCACCGACACCTCGCGTTGTTACGAAGACAAAAGGTCTTTAATATAAGTATAGTACATTCGTAATTAAACTTTAATGCATTAGTTTTAATGTCTGAGAAGGATCGAGATAGTATTTTATTTTCAAGAATTGCTACGGCAGCAGGGGCCCACCCCCAGCAGCCGCTGTGTCACAGCAAGGTAAGCGCCGCTCACCTTGGAGTGCGCGAACTCGTGCATGACGTGCTCGGCCTGGCGCAGCACGCTGTGCCGCTGCACGGTGCGCTTGCGGCGGTCGAGGCGCGGCGCCACGCGCTCCGCGTCCGCGCCCGCCGCCGCGCGCTCGCCGCCCGCCTCCAGCAGCCGCTGCAGCGCGCGGTCGCGGTCGAACGACACCACGTAGAACAGCAGGTGACGCACCTCGAACGGAAACACGAACGGGCTGCGGAACAAACGCATCACGTCACTTGATCACGAAAAACCGTGATTAATTATTATGAGTGAAAATTAAAATAAAAACTTTATCAACTTTGTCACAAAAAGCTTTGGTTTCCTTGTGTTCTCCTAATAAGGTTGCCTGGAAGAAATCGCTGTTTAGTGATAAGGCCGCCCTTTGTACTTCTTTAATTTATTATATGTTTTCTGTTATTTAGTTTATTTTGTTATGGGTGGTACAAATAAAGAGTCTAATCTTATATCTTCTTCTTATCTTATCTTATCTTATCTTATCTTATCTTATCTTATCTTATCTTATCTTATATATATATAAAAATGAAACCCGTTTTCCTTGGTCACGGCATCACGCGTGAATGGCTGGACCGATTTCACTAATTCTTTTTTTGTTGTATTTGTTATTATTAGGAGAAGGTTCTTACGGAAAAAAATATTAAGAAAATCTCTCAGAAATATTGAAAAATATACATTTAATTTTGCATACTAAGGCGGTACGAAGTTCACCGGGTCAGCTAGTAAATAAATAAATAATTTAAAAAATCGTACTATTTTATTTAACTGAAGAGTTAAATCGCAGAGATCAACATAAAACATGAATCAAACTCACCAAGCATAAGCAACTTTTTTCAACCAAGGAGGAAGGTTTCCCGTCATTATGACCAACGGGTCCTGTAGTTGTCTGTTTGCTTTCGCTGCAAGCTGAAACCGAAAACGAATTTTTACTTGAAATCTCGTTTTTCTCTACACAGCAAAGTCGGTGCTAACTAAGCACAGAACTCGATGAGGATCTGGAACCTGTGAACAAGATGAATCTGGATAAAGCTAGATGCGTCGAGATTGTACGGAATGCGTCGAGACTGGACAGGGCGCATCATGACAGCACGGAGTGCGTTTAGACAGATCGAGACAGGGCGCAGTGAATAAGGCTTGGACGGTGTGTCAATACAGGACAGGGCGAGTCGAGACAGGATGGAATAGGTCAAAACTGGATTGGGTGTGTCAAGACAGGACTGGGTTCGTCGAGACAAAACGCGGTAGGTTGTCAGGACTTGACGGGATGCATCGAGACAAACGAGTGAATTGCGACTAAATGGCTGCGTCAGGACTTGACGTGTTGGCTCGTGTTGTCGAAACAGGACACGACAGGGTGCGTCGAGACTAGGAGGGGTGGGTCAGGAGTTGACAAGATGACGATGCTCACCTTGGCGTTGATGAAGTCCGCGTGGGGCACCAGCGGGCGCTGGTCGGGCAGGCAGGCGGCGCGGTACAGCGTGTGCCAGTGGCGCGACAGCGCGTGCAGCGCGCGCAGCAGCCCCAGCGCCGGCAGCGACGCGTCGCGCACCTCGCTCGCGCCCAGCGCCGACCGCAGCATCAATACGAGCGGCGACACCCGTGGCGGCACTATGCCCTCTGATATCGAACGAAAAACTATTTGTGGCGAAAATTGGATTGAGCAGGCGTTACTCTGCGGAAGTCCATGACGCTTTGACGACCTCTGTGGCGCAGTGTTGATCGCTTTTGCCTTAACGTTGGAGGTCCCGGGTTCGATCCCCGGCAGGGTCAATTTCGGCTTCGGCCGTGGCTAGTTACCACCCTACCGGCAAAGACGTACCGCCAAACGATTTAGCGTTCCGGTACGATGCCGTGTAGAAAGCTATTAGGGGATGGGTTTAATATATCTACCTGCCATACCCCTACCAGGTTAGCCCGCTACCATCCTAGACTGCATCATCACTTACCATCAGGTTAGATGGCAGTCAAGGGCTAACTTGTAGTTGATAAAAAAAAACGTGTTTCGCTATGGATATCGCGAAGACCCTTCGCTTCATTGGTCTTTCAGGCTCGCTTCATTGAGGACCTCCTTTGCAAGTTTCTGGTATCGCGCTTTACAAAAACTTTAGGGGTACGGCAGATAAGACTTCTTGGAGTCGGTTAAAAACCCGAACTAGCAGAGCCCAATTAAAACAATCTGAGTGGATCTAAAAAGCTCCCTCTTTCCTCCTTTACTCCCTTCAACCCGCCGTTAACGCACGATTCAAAATTTTATTTTGGACCATATTATAGGCCTATTACACTGCACTTTTCACAGGAACCCTTACCCTGAATCGGTGTAATTTAATAAGATTTAGGGAGAAAGGGTCCCTAATTTGGTCCTTATTACTTTGTAATAAGCGACGCCAAAATAAGCTGCCACGCCCACCCTTTCCGCAGGGCCCTGTGAATAATGCAGTATAATAGGCCTATTAGGCATATTGGACCATCAACGGATTGGGCCACTTGCAAAATGGACCAATCGCAAATTAGGCGTGATTTATACGAATTGGATCAATCGCGACTAAACCCTATTTTTCAATATAAAGGAATTTGTATTAAGGTGATTAAGGTCTTACCATTCCACAAGAGATCAGGTTTCCGCCTGGAGGAAACTTTAGTGGGTTGTCCTTTGCCTTTGCGCGATGCGGACGCGTCGCTGCGAGGCGGCTCGCCCGCCTCCACGGCGCGATAATAGATCGTGTGAGTTTGTACCCAGATGCCGGCGTTCGCTGCCAAGAAACATTTTTTAAAATTCATTACAGACTCACTCTTGACGCATATGGGTCTCCCCATTATATTGACGCGGAACCTAAAAATCTATAAACGATGTCGCTTGCCTCGACTGATGCTACAAGACGGCTACCGACGAGTAAACGATGATTTGCTGCTTTTTGTCCTTAATACTGTATACATAAAGCTCTTCTGACCGCTGCTGCTTTTCAAGCTGGTTCCGCGTCGATATATTTGGGGAGAACCTAATAAACCTGTGATGATATGGCCTGAAATGGGTCGCATGTGCATGCTCTTCATTGAAACATACCCGGATTGTATTTATTTTCCAATTCTTTTGATATTAGGGGTCATGTCAACAATGTCATACTGAAAAATCACTAAACGGTAACTCTTCGCGTCTGTAATACACTCTGTTTCCCATAAACGAACAGTAAACAATTTGAGACCATCAAATTCTTCAAAGCATGATACCCCGCTGATATCAATCAATCATATAATTTATTCAATATAGGTACACTGTAGGTACACTTAATGACGTTAAAAATTACATACTTATAAAACATGATGGTGATAATCGGTTACGGTATTTTAAAACTAAAGCTACGAGGGTTCCAAACGCGCCCTGGTCTGAGATGAGCCCACAAAAACCTCAGCCGGGGGTCTTTTTTTAATTATCACCATAAATATGATGATAAAATTCTAAAGCGATACTCGTCATCATTCAGCAATCAAGTAATTTAACACCTGTAAAATAATCGAAGATTCTGTATGCAATTCGGTTGCCTACCTAGAGGCGTCTCGGTATCGGTGTCGGCGTCCGTTTGCTCGCCGAATTGTCTCACGGCCTGGTACACTGTCATGTTGTAGGGCAACACTGTTTCGCCGATCAGGAACTCTAACTTGTGGTCGGCGCTGGAAATAAACGGAATCTTAAGAATCTTACTCACGATATTGTGTTTTATATTGGAGGTAAAAGGATATTAGTACCTTAGGTTTACAATGATGCTTTTTATAAAAATTCAATTAGTGCTTTTATATAACCCCCAGAGTGTTGGTGTACACAACACCTTCCTTTTTACAAAGTTCGCCGCAAAGAATAGATTTTGAATTAAATTATTAACCTGTATTTTTTTTCAGTTTCGATATTTCTGTGAAGGTGACACTGAACCATGGGATTTTCTGAAATTTTTGTTTGGCAAGCATGAATATACTAATACCTAGGTGTCAGAGTATAAGAGAGAAAGAGAGAGTGTTTGAGAATATGTTCTTTTTTTTCAAACTTGCTGGCAAGTGGTGATGCAGTCTCAGTATGAGATCTATAGAGGGAACTTTGACTTTGCATAGACTTAAGACATGGTTAAAACTAGACAGATTTATGTAACTCACATAAGTCCATCTCGTTTTAACTCTGAGTAAAGTCTGAGCCAAGTCAAAGTACACTCTATAGATCTCAGCATAAGGTAGATAGATAGATAGATAGATAAATTCTTTATTGCCACACATAACAAAGAGAAAACTTAATTATAAACAAAAAACAGAAAACAACAGCGTGCGCAAGGGCGGTCTTATCACTAAAAGTGATCTCCTCCAGACAACCCATTTCTTAAGGAACTTTAAAAAGGAGCGGGAAAGTGCAACAATAATAATAAGCATGCAACAATACTATACTACATAAACTATACATACTAATGATACATAAATAACTAAATATAAATAAATATAAACATATAGCAGTACATAAACCTACATACAAACGAAAATACTTAAATATTCTATAGCATATTAGAAAGGTAATATTCCTTTACACGACTCTTAAATATGTTTAAAGACTTTGACTGCCTAATGTCGCTTGGCAATTCATTCCAAAGCAGTACAGCCTTAACTGTGAATGAATTACCATATGCCCCTGTATGACTAGGAGGGATCTTTAACTTATTGTCATTTCTCGACCGCAAACAAAAAGGTACATCATAGCTGCCAAGAAAGTTGAATCGCTCTTTTAGATAAGGTGGCGTCTGAGGATACCTAATATAACATTGAGTACAAGAGAGAAAGAGCGTGTAAATTTCTTCGAGAACGAATTGGCAGCCATTTCAACTGAGCACGAAATTCGGACACATGATCATATTTCCGTAAACCAAATATGAAACGTATACATAAATTTTGCAATCTATCAAGCTTGTTGAGCATGGTCTCTGATAAATCCAGATAGGAAACATCAGCGTAATCTAAAATAGGTAACAGCAAAGTATTAGCCAAAAGGATTTTAGTTTTTATAGGTAAAAAATGCTTCCACCGTCTTAAGCACCCAACAGCAGCAAAAATCTTACGACTCAACTCCGATATTTGAGGAACCCAGGACATAGTATTATCAAGGATGAGTCCAAGATCTTTGACTGCACTACTCAGGGGTAGAATATCTCTCTATTTGTTACATTATCACGGTTCAACAGATGCACCCCGATCTTGACGAAATTTGCCACAGAAATACACGAAAATTTTTATCACGAAGAATCACAGAGTAGCCACGCGATTTTCGCGGAAGACGCGACGTCGCGTGGTGTATCAACTAGTAAGAGATGTACTAACTCGACGGGGTGGTGCGGCGGCGTGGCCAGCGCGTCTTCCACGTCGTCGTCTGAAGCGGGCTCGTCGTCCGATTGCGCCGCGCACGCATCTCGCGACCGCGCGCTCGCGTAGCCGCGCTGCGCTAGGTATCTATATAAAGACGAATTAAACTGTTTATGAAACTGTGTGGTTACGAAATAGAGTTGTTCAAAAATGCTATAAATCACGCACGCTACGGGCCATAAACTATGAATTTTTAACATGCTTTTAAATAATATCGCGTGATATTCATAACGCCGTAGCGTCATGGCGGCTCCTCGCATAACACGTTATCCGCGCTATGGAACAATTGCGCGCTATGATATTGCGCTACGTGTTATATTAACCGCCTTTATTACAAAATAACCGCTTTTTAATCATCTCAATCACTTATAGATAGATAGATAGATGAAGTATATATTGCCACACATAACAGAACTAAATTATAAACAAAACCGAAAACAACGCGTGCGCAAAGGCGGTCTTATCACTAAAATTGACCTCCCCCAGACAAACAGTTTCTTAAGGAACTTTAACAAGCGTTCTTCCTCGCGTCAGTCTCTTATATAAGTAACTGTCGATAATATATTAAAAGTTTCTTTAAGACACATATACGTGTTATATTAACCGCCTCTATTACAAAATAACCGCTTTTTAATCATCTCAATCACTTATAGATAGATAGATGAAGTATTTATTGCCACACATAACAGAACTAAATTATAAACAAAACCGAAAACAACGCGTGCGCAAAGGAGGTCTTATCACTAAAATTGACCTCCCCCAGACAGTTTCTTAAGGAACTTTAACAAGCGTTCTTCCTCGCGTTAGTCTCTTATATAAGTAACTGTCGATAATATATTAAAAGTTTCTTAAGACACATCCCCATGTCATAAGTTGTGTAAGTAAGTTACTTATTTAAGTAACAACTGCGTTAGCATTTTACGTAAAAATCAAAGATGTAACTAATTGAGGCCTATAAGACGGCCTAATCCGTAATCGAATCGTAGGTAAGACGACTTTTTACAGGGGACGATTAAAGGCTTCCCTTCACTACGGTAAAAGACAAACTCTTGGTTTTTCAAAAGATGAAAGTAACACTTTGTCAAACAAGTTATTCAAACCCAATAGAAAGGGGTGAATTTACCTTTCAATGGCTTGCACTAAAGCTAAGGGGTCTATCCGCACAACACCACCTTTCCATTGCTTTAAGTTAGTGCACGTCGGATGACGTTTGAGATCACACTGAAACAAAAAAAACAGTAGGAATAATTGGTAAAGTTTCATGACTGAGTTATGTGCGTTTTTAGAAGTTTCACTTGCTATAACAGTGAAAGAATACATAATTGTATAATTTTTCAGTGCTGCACACACAAGGAAAGTTTCAAAACTTAATTAAATACATATCAATAATTTGCGTAACTGGCACGGCCCTGCTGGTTTAGAAAGAATACATCGTGAGGAAACCTGCCCACCTGAGTTCGTCATAAGGTTTCAATTGACAATTTGAACAAAGTGAAAAGGTCATGATCCAATAAACACAAACAGCCATGTTTCTTTTCACTCACACTCACTGATGTTAATAGTGATAGTGATGGTTTGATGTACTGTTTTAATTTTAGTCCTCGACCAATTTATACATTCCTACATCCATGGTCAGGGGTGTGCTCACACTGTGCTAATGCTAGGGTTGCCAGATAGTCGGGATTTGTCTGGATTCTTCCGACATTTTAAATAATCTCCAGACTCCCGGCTAAACTAAAATCTCCAGACAAACAACTTCTCTAAGTCCAATGCAAAACACATGTTGGTGTAAAAGTTAAGTGTATGTTAATTAAATGTGTTAACAATGTTAAGTCTTTTTGCAGCCTTTTAATTTACAAAAGACTCCCGACAACAACCCCAAAATCCCGACATTTTCAAACTTTATCCAGATATTTTGGTCTTCCGATCTGGTAACCCTAGCAAATGCAGTGAGCGGCAGCTTACCATGAGCTGGTGGGTGTTGAAGAACTTGAGCGCGGAGGTGGCGGGGCGCGCGGGCAGGTCGTGCACGCGCACGGGGAACTGCTCCAGGTGCGACACGCACGCGTTCACTTTGCTCACGAGCGCAGCGAGCGCGCCCGCGCCTCCGCCGGCCGCCGCCGCGCCCAGCGTACTCGCCTTCTCACGCCACTCCGCATCGCTACCAAAATAATATAATTTTATGTTTGGGATAATGAGCCACACGGCGGTCAAAAGGCGGTGGTCTATGTTTCATCTAATTAATTATAGTGGCACATTTTAATTGTAATTTAGCATTAAAAATATGATTTTCGAAAAAATGACAAACTAAATCTAACACTTACTACGATTTCCGACAACCTTGATGTAGTCTATGTCTTAAGACAGAAGTAACACGATCGTTACTGTTATAAATCAAACAAAGCAACTAATATTGCATGCTACATTAGTATTTAAATTGGCCGACAAAGAAGAGAGCTGCTTAAGGCGCCATCTTTTATAGAGGTGTTTTAAAGTATGACGAGTTATGGTCGATTGATACTTTTTTTTTTTTTTTTTTTTATCCACTACAAGCTAGCCCTTGACTACGATCTCACCTGATGGTAAGTGATGATGCAGTCTAAGATGGTAGCGGGCTAACCTGTTAGGGGCATGGCAGTTATATTCAACCCATAACCCCTTCGGTTTCTACACGGCATCGTACCGGAACGCTAAATCGCTTAGCGGCACGTCTTTGCCGGTAGGGTGGTACTTGGTTTGGTGGTACTTACTTTAAAAAAAAAGGTCTATGTGGCCAATTATGTAAAAAGCAGTCTCTAAACTAGACCAAAAAACTCAAGAGTTAAATCTAGTGCTGTCACTTTCCGAAGGGAGCATAATGAAAGGAACATCAACATAATTAGACATCACTTTACAGATTGTGCACAACAGAACAGGCACATAATATTAATTGCTAAAACTACTTAATTCTGAAATTAATTACGTATTGATTTTCCATTTAATTTAAATACCTATTTAAATATTTATACGTCACTTCAACCGCGGTAAAAATTACACGCACCAATGTTTTGCGTAACTATACTTACTCTTTTTAAATATACATCATAACCGGATAAACTTACGTGTTATGACGGATATGCCCAAGTTTCGAACCCGTTCGGGGCCTTTGCTCATGATGGCGCGCGACGCAGATGAATAAGGGCCCCGAACGGGTTCGAAACTAGTCGGGCATTTCCGACATAACACGTGAGTTTATCCGGTTATTATGTATATTTAAAATGAATATCACTCACATTAGTTTAAACGTTAAAATATACTTACTCTGGCACTAGTGGCAGGTCGGCGAACACATGTAGGAAAAGTCGTAGCCGCTCTTCGGCAGCGGCGAGCTCGGCCGAGTCTCGGCCTTCGCCCTCAGCCTCGCGCTCGCCCTCAGCCTCGTCTGCCGTAGTGCCCGTCAGGAACTGTAGCAATGCGCTCAGCACGCCCGAGTGGTTCACCTGGAAAAATGTAATTACATCTTCAATGGAAGCACTAGTGAAACAGGCAACACCGGCAGGCTAGCTCCCAGTTGAGATAGCGATGATGCTAGAGCTCTTGTATTAACATCTCGAAGTTCTTCAAAATGTTCTCGAAGGTATTCCGCATATGGTCAGCGTGGTGGACTATGACTAAAGCTTTCATTCTGAGAGGACACTCGTGCTTATAAGTGAGCCGGTGGGTTGAAAATATAATGTTGATGAATACCGATTTTTAAAATTCTTTCAGCTATAGAAAGCTACGATTATCAGCACGTAACAAAAGCTAAAAGTAAGCAATAAGCTGTTGTGTACAGAAACTTCTAGAAGTGTGGCTTGAGTATCAGCAAGTTGTCCAATGACCCTTCGCTCATGCCGTGTTGTCAGTCATCTTTAGCGGTCCAAAATGATACTTTTTCTTTTTAGTCTGGAGCTTCTTTTTAGTACTGTAAGCTACCTGTTCCCGTAAGCTGTAGGGCTAGTTTGTTCGGGTCGCTAGTAAAAAATAAAATTTAAAAAAAGGTTCGGGAGGTTCCTCCCGCGGATCGGCCCATATATCCGAGAGGTTGGCGGTTGGCGAGGCGGTGGTGGGTTAATCCACTCACCTCGAAGGGCGACACGTCGTGGTCGAGCAGCGTGTCGCGCAGATGCGCGAGCGCAGCGGGCGCGCGGTGTGGCAACGCTGCCGCCAGCGCGGCCAGCTGCTCCAGCGCGCCCGCGCCGCCGCCCAGCGCGCCCCACTCGCGCTGCAGCCGCCCCGCGCGCCACACGATCCACTCCCGCACTTTCTCCCTGCAAACGATGCCGCATTGTTAGCCCACAAACGCGGAACTTATGTGTGTATGCGTGTTATGGAAGGAAGGACCTGGAAACCCACCGCATTATTATCCCAAGAAAACTCCTACCATTATTTGATTAATGGAATGGGTTCACGATCCTCAGTAATGAGGCATACGACGCAAAGAGAGAGCCCACAAACATAAAAACCAAACCACAAGTCAATTAACTCCGTAACAGATACTTCACTTTCTAAGAAAACGCCAAATACCTAAACTCTATATCCTACAATGTCATTCAAGTCACTTTAGCCGTGACGCCAAGAAAGTATAGCCAGTATAGTACCTATATTATGATTATTTGTATATTATACTACTGATGCCCGCGACTTCGTCCGCGTGGGTTGAGGTTTTTTGGTTCCCGCGGGAACTCGTTAATTTTCCGGGATAAAAAGTAGCCATGTGTTATTCCAGAACATAATCTATCTCTGTGCTAGATTTCATCCAGATCCGTTCTGGCGTGATTGAGTAACAAACATCCATCCATCCATCCATCCAAACTTTCGCATTTATAATATTAGTATAGATTTGTATATTTATATTTATTCTTCGCTAAGGCTTATAAAAAAGGCTTACGACAGTCAGATCAGTATTGTACAATATAACATTGACTATGATGTCATAAAATTAGGTAAACATTAAATTAAATAAATTAGGTAATAATAGTTTCGCAGCTATTTCGAATACGCACTACCCAGCAAGCTTGCGGGCGGCTCGCGTGTGGCAGCCCACTGATTTTAATATCCTAGAGGTTATACTTTGCGGTAGGCAAGCGGTAGGTTATACTATTCGGAGCACATTGGCGAGTAATGTAGCCTTATCTATCATAAAAAAATTGCGAAAGTGTTTTTGTTTGTTGGTTTGACTTTCAACAGAGCAACGGATTGACCAGATTTTTTGTATGGGTATAAGTTAAGGACCTCGAGAGTGACTGCTACTTATTTCCCGGAAAATTAAGAGTTCCTGTGAGAATTACAAAAACTTATTCCACGCGGACGAAGTTTTCTTTTTTTTTCAATGCAATTTAAATTAAAACAGTGAAAAATTTGGTTGAACCAGCGGCTAACTTGAACTGTACAATTCTGTGTTTAGCTACTGGATCTCTTCCAGATTGATGGTTTCAGTAATACATTTCAAATAAAGTTTTATAATTACAAATGGGACATATAAAAATAATAATAATTTTATAGGTTAATTGTTACATGCAAAGTAGAAAGTCGCAGGCATTAGCTAGTCATTCAATAATTGAAACATGAAGAAGAGCAATAACTGAGCCAAAAGTAAATAGGCATTATCAAGGCAAGCGCGTTCCAACCAAGACGTCATCATTTTTTTGTATTAAGCATGGTTGTCGTCAAGCGTAAGCCTATCACGCAATTAAAAAAAAAATGTTAGAACATGTTCCTCACTTGTTCTGAACGGTGAGATTGGTGGAGGTGTGCGGCGAGGCGAGCAGCGCGGAGTCTTTGTGCACGTGCGGCGAGCGGCCCCAGCGCGACGGGTTCAGCGACGACAGAAACGAGGAAGTCTTCGACGCGCCCATGCGGCTGGCGGAGCGCGCCGCGCCCACCGCACCCGGTACACCCGACGCTGCAAACAGATAACAGTACATTGTTCACCGAAAACCATTCAATTTACACAATGGTACATCAACTGTCGTTGGTTTGGTTGGGGGTTTCCAAAGAAAACTATTTCTTGATTCTTGAAGGTACACTTTATTCTTCTTCTTCTTGTTGCTGTTGGTACCTCCCTCGAGGGCAGTTCGCCGGCAACAGCCCTCGAGGAGGCAAGAAGAAGAATAAAGTGTAACAAAGTGGCCTATTACTAACGAGAGTGTAATTTGAGGGCCCCAATTCCAGGATGGAGTTAGGAATCTCACTTTCTCTCTAGTGATAATTTGTATGTCCGGGTCCTCCCGACCGAATCGAGATGGATGGATGTCAATCTCCAAAGAGAATAGCCTTAAGGCGAGAGATATTATAGCGCACAAATGTGCAGGTGCACTCTCTATTCCCTTACTTCATGCTATGAAGTTCATACCTTGTAGTGGATAAAAAAAAGTCCATTGAGAAGGGAAATCCGACACGACCGGTGAGAGATCAGGCGCAGGACCGACTTAGCGAGCTTTACGTGCTCGATGCGCCTCGCCTCCTGAGCGTAGCAGCGAGCGCCGTGCTTGCGCTTCAACACCTCGGTATTACAAGGCAGGGCATTAGCTATTACTTAGTTACAATATACTTACAATGCGCAGCGACGGCCGCCGCGGCTGACGTGGCGGCGAGCGCGGCGGCGTGCGCGTGCGGCGCGGGCGCGTCCTCGCGGCGTCCGCGCTGCGTGCGCGCGCTCGCACTCGCCGTGCCTCCCGACCGCTTCACCGCGCGCTTGCGTTTCAACATCTCAGTTAGGGGGCTGCCAGATCTATAAGAAAAAAACGTTCCAATATCTTAGTCAATCACCTTACCTTCAGACATTTTCATTGCAATATATAGTTCGCGCACGAATTGAATGCGCACGAAATGTATGGTGTCACATACATTTACTCTGCATACAGTTCGAGTTGAATGCAGAGTAAATGTATGTGACACCACCATACCTAGTTTTTGATTGAGAAAAATTGCGAAAATTTTTCCTCGTCATTTTTCAACATACTGTAATTCTCTGATTACTTCACTTGCAACTTTGTTGTTACAAGTTAAAAGTTAAGATTATTCCCATAATTATTTTACAATACAGCATGCTATCAAAATTTTCGATTATGTTAATCACTAGTAACATCTAGTCCAGATAATTGGATAATTCTGCTTATACCATTGAAATTTATAGCCCTTGAAGTACCTCACCTATGTGCTGTGGTAGTTGACTGTTGGTGCGTGGAAGCCGAGGTTGCCGGACCCGCTTCAGCAGCCGTTTCTGGCACTGTGAAATTTAATATAACATAAACATACCGCTGACTTGTTCCTAAAACCTTATAAGTCAATTTTCTACCAATCGATCTTTCCAACTGTCTACTTGACAAACTTTTATTTGGGTATGATGCAAAACAAAGAGTGATATATACTGGCAAGGACAACCTTAGGCCCCTATGGTTGCCCAAACCACTCAGCACAAAGCTTGTCGTCAAAACGTGGCTTCTAACACACGTAAGTGAACTTCACACATGGTAAGGCATATTGAATATGTGTACTTTATACAGGTTGTCTACGAGGCTGAATATGTGTGATTGATCTGGTCTGGTCATAGGTCTCTAAGGTCATTAGGTCTCTTACACAGCTATGATTCCTCATTTCCACCAAAGCTGTTCATGAGGAATCATAGCTGTGCAAGGATGCGTAGCAGACTTTTTCATCATGCTGTGCGAGAAAACGATGTGTTGAGAGTATAGCGTGAGCGGTAAGCAGAGGATGAGCGACGGCCATAAAGCACTTACGTAACGAGTTAGCAATGAAAGAACCTGAAGCGGAGAACGCCAGCGACAAGTTGTGGTGGTCCAGGGAAGAGGCTGACGTCGACGTCGACGCGGGAGGCGTTGAGCCACCGCTGGCGCGCACATTAGATCCGCTCGGAGACTGGCACATGAAAAAAAAACGATTTATGTTATGTTATGTTTATGTATGGTCTGGCACATGCACAGCTGCATCCCCCCTTCTCCTCAGGTAGTCGCTGCATTAGTATCTCGGCAATAGGCATGATGACAGTAACCAAGAATCAATGAAATTATGAATTTATCTAATAAAATAGGATTCATGGATTATAAAAAACGTATTTATTTTTCTATTTCGAGTGAGATTGCTATTTATTTTGATAAAATAAAATTATAAAATACAGTAATCCGCCATATTGGTTCAAACACCAAGAAGCGAATGACGTCACAATGGTTTGTTTTCGAGCTTTGACAATCACAGTATTGCTTACTGCACACTGCAGAGTACCTTGGTAAAAATAATAGTGACGTCACAAACGACGCCATGACACCGGGGAGCGTTTTGGCGTGAATTTTAAAATTTAAATTTCAAATGCCAATATTATCTACAAAACCTTATTTTTCTGCTGAAATAAGATATTTTTTCCAAATAGTCGATACTTCCGAACATAATCTGACCATTTTTCAAAATCAGTCATCATGCCTATTCGCAGCAACCCCACTACAATGCGTTGGTGAACTTGAGGAATGACCAGCTGTCCTCACCTTGAGCTTGGGGTGTCGCGAGGGCTGCGGGGCGTTAGGGGTGGGCACGCGCTCGGCGAGCTGCACCACCTGGTGCAACACCCCCTCGCGCCGGAACTGCACCCCCATCTCCTCAGGTAATCGCTGCATTAGTATCTCAGCTAGTTGCAGTGACCCCACTACTATGCGGAGGTCGCTAGACGCCATCATACCCGCGATGTGCGACGATATGACCTGAAGGTAAAACAAAACATAATTTTATAAAACACAAAAGTCGGTAAGTGCGAGCGTATCACGCTAGGGTCACGAAAGTTGTTGTCCCTTGATTATTGATATGAGCAAGCCTAGTAAGTTTTTGTAGCTTTGAATATTATTTTCAGTTTCAATAAAAAAGAATTACAAAAAATCTTAACATCATCTACATTTAACCCCAATATTTACGTTTTCATAATCCCGTGAATAAAAAGCCAATGTTCCTCTCCAGGTCTTCAACTTTACCCAAGCGAAAAATCACGTTGATCCGTTACTCCGTCGCGACGTGATAGAAGGATAACCCAACTAAGAAACACAATTTCAAATTTATAACAATATTAGTAGAAGTAAGTATGATAATCCTACCTGTGTCTTGAGCACTTGTCGCAAGAGCGTCGCGTCGGCATAGTACACCGCTCGCAGAATGGCCTTGAGCGCCTGCGCACGCAGCGCCGGCCCGGCCGAGCTCCAGTATACTTCATGCAAGACGCCCAGTAGAGCACGCACTAGCGACGGGTTGCAGCGCACCATGGCTATGCGCGGATCTACGAACAAAAAATTATGTTTAGCTGTCACTGTCACCAATCATTTAGTCGCGTCCGGAGTTGACTGCAAGACGCGTCGCAATAGCATATTTTCGCGTGTAGTTTGTACGTTGACTTCCGACGTACGTTTCTTTCGTTTCGTTTCTTTGTACGTTGTTTGTATGAGAGCTGCGCAAACAAGAACTCGCACCTCAGCTCAGAGCTATTTGATTGGCGCTAACAAAACTCAATATTTATTCTTATGAGCAGAATGCACTGAACAGTAGCTAGTATCTTTTTAATAGAAATGAAGACATGTGGAAACATACTATCAACTTCAAGCATACAAGGAATTAGCTTTGAGGACGCAGGGGTGAACAAGTCATAATATATTTTGGATAACAATAACAATTATTGTTAATGGTACATTGTTGAGGATGCTCTGGTGTCATAGTGAAACGTACGTTGTTATTTTTTTTTTTTTTAATCCACTACAAGCTAGCCCTTGACTGCGATCTCACCTGATGGTAAGTGATGATGCAGTCTAAGATGGTAGCGGGCTAACCTGTTAGGGGTATGGCAGTTATATTAAACCCACATCCCTTCGGTTTCTACACGGCATCGTACCGGAATGCTAAATCGCTTGGCGGCACGTCTTTGCCGGTAGGGTGGTAACTAGCCACGACCGAAGCCTCCCACCAGGCAAAGGCGTTGAGTGCGGTGGCGTTGCATGGCCGTCAGGTCTACTGTGTAGGAGCGGCGCGTCTTACCCGGTGCAGCAGCGTTAGCGGCGTTGGGGTCGGCAGGGTGCGGCGCGGGGGCGACGCGCTGCACGGGGCGCGCTGTGCCGGTGTGGTCGTTGAGCTGCTGCATGGCCGTCAGGTCTACTGTGTAGGAGCGACCGAGTGTACTCAGGCACACTTCCTCTTCACCCGCCGCGGCGCCGGCTTCTAGAGCGCGACATTCGGCCCAAGAATAAGAACGCCACACACCTGTTTGATATCATAGGGAAATTATTGGCCACAAGCTTGAACCAATGCAATGCCTTTTGGTGGTACGAGGTTAGACGAAACAGATCTGTGCGGCAGGTTTAACAGTAAATTTTTCGCTCCGTTAGCTAAAGGCAAGTACAGTTATGTTCGCCGATAAATAACTCTGTCTATATTACTGTTTTATCAGACGCTGAAGTTTTATTTCGGCAATCATAGCATAAGTAACAAGAATGCTTTTATGAATTTTAAAATTGATATCAGACAAACACAAATTTTTCTAAGATTACAATGGAATAGCGCAACGCTATGGTACAGCGATATCTACGTAAATCTGGACAGATTGATTCAATAGTTTAAATAAGTAGTTAGTTAAAACAATATAGTTGTAGAAACTCACCTCTATCATCTCTCCATTGCCACTGAGCGGAGCGGTCAGTGGGTGCCGACCATGGGCGGTCGAGATGGGCGTCTACCGCGAATATCCCATCCGTGGGCAAACGCGGCATCAGCTCTCCGATCAGACACGTGATCTCGTACAGCTCTTGCGGAAGACGTGGAATCAGATCCACTTGCTGAAAGCAAATAAAGATTTTTGAAATCACATGTCGTCAATCTATTTTGATGATACAGATGGTGTCATAAAAATAGAGTTCTGAACTTGGGCCTGCGCAAGGAACAAATTATCGGTCAGTATGATGCTACGAAGTGAGGCGCGAGAGTGGGGTGTGTTATATGTTCCTTGACCACACACACCGAAGCCGCAGCGTCATGGTGAACGTGCCGCCCGAGATCCCCAGCGATCATCCCGAGATCTCCGAGATCAGCGGCGGCTGCACCACCAGCTATGGGCGACAGGCGTCACATACCTCTTGATGCAGACTGGAGCCCGTGAGCAGGCAGAGCAGCGTGTCGGCGATGGAGCGCTGGTGCAGCGCCAGCGCCAGCTGCGGGCACGCGGCGCACATCACCCACAGCAGCCGCAGCACCGTGATGAACGTGCCGCCCGAGATCAGCGGCGGCTGCACCACCAGCTGTGGGCGACAGGCAATATTAAGACCCTCATTTATACATATTCTTATTTTTCACTTATATAGTTTGAAAATTGGAAATGAGTTTAATGGGAATTAAGCTCTTATTACAGTTTCCACAGAAAAACTCAAAGCTTTAGCTACTTATCACAGTCCTTTTAAGCATAGATCCTTAAGCTCTCTAAGAAAAATTACTTCCAATATCGCTGTATAAATCTGTTCAAGTAGACTTTGACAAGTGCTTTTGTATTGTCGAGTGATTGTACCACTGATTCTGAATGCCGTCCGCACCAAGAAGAACCAGCAAGAAACGCCGAACCCTTTAGGTGCTGCTAAAAACCTCAATGGCCACCGAGACCCAGCGGTTACTGCACAGCAATTAATCGTTTTGCGGTCGTTAATTATTGATTTTCAATTATACACAACTTTAATACTGAAGAAAATCCTATTACTTACAAGCTGTTGCAAGTTAGTGAGCAGTTCCGGGGTAGCAATCTCTTGCAGTCTTGCTGGATCGTGTTGGAAGCTGTCCACCAGACGGGAGAAGGCTAAGCAAACACACTCAACCGACTTTTTATCTTGTATTGTAAGCCTGAGGACAGAAAATAATTTCGGTCAGTTTAGACCAGGGCTTCCCAAAATGGTGAATATCGACCCCTTTTGTTCGATATCGGTTTCCCAGGGGTCGACATAAACGAAAATTGATTTTGGGAGTCGGCGAGGTCTAAAAATCGACCCCTATTTTAAGTATTTTTATGTAATTTTTATTAATTACACTTGATATTTACTGAATTTTATGTCTATTTATTTTATCAAATTTTGATGAGAAAATTGATGTCAAGTTTACTGACAACCAACCGCAAAGTTTTTAAATTGGTAAGTATTTTGTATCAATAGGAAAAAAACTAGAGATAGGATTTTTTTAAAGTTAATTTGGCTATGGGGGTCTGAAGTATCAGTTCATTTTGGAAAAGGGGTCTCTTGCCCTAGTACGGCCATTTTATGCGCGGACAAAAGTTGAAATGAAACCCTCACGAAACTAACTAACTACGCCAAAACTATAACTGTCTCTTTCGCGCACAGGAATAGACGCACTTACGTGGTCGACTGTGGATTTCATAATAAAAGTAGTGACGTCTCACCAGCGAAACATAGGTGTAAGTAACATTTTACGCGTCGTAACATCATGATTCATAATGTACTATAGTAGTACTAACGTATGTAAATATATTATGTACTTAGTAGTTCTGTAATCAACGATCAATTAATGTTGCGAATATTATACAATTGCTGCTACGTGAACCTTAAGAATTTGTGAAAAAAATTTAATAAAAACATGAATAATTACTTCATTTGTTTATTTTCTTTGCCTTTGAATTAAACACTATATAATAATCATATCTATCGACTTTCCAAATCACAGAGTTGCTCAGATTGGAAGCAAAACTAAACCGAATTCTGCTACTAATGACTGAAAAATACCTACTGTTTGTGTTTACTAAACTACAACGGCTACGAGTGATTTCTAAGATCAAAAATTCTGGGCTTTATCTTCAAACATATTAATAAATACGTAAACGTAGCCCTTGACGGTACCTCAATACGTACATAGGTACATCTGGGTCAAATTGCTTATACCTCCTCCTTTTTTAAAAGTTGTTTATTAATGAATCAATTACAATACTAGAATAAAAAGATAGACTCCGTACAAGGAGCCGATAGATTATATTATTTTTTACAGAAGACCAAAGTGTTGTTTACCCCTTCATTAGGCGAACGACCTCTCGTTTGTTTGTTTACATTTTGTCCGCGCTTAAAATGGCCGTACTTTAGACAAACAGAACTGAACAAAAGCACAATAAATATTACTTTTTAGGGAAAAACTTATTTACCTGTTAGCAAGTAGTTGTAGCGAGTCCCTCACAAGATGAAACTCGTCGATAGTGAGATTCTGGCAGCAATTGGCCGTTATCGAGAGCGCAGCACGTTGCGCGTTGATTGAGAAGAAGTCTAGGTACGTGAGGCAAGCGGACACGCCTCGCTGTCAATAAATAAGACATGTCACAGATTAGAAATGTGTGTGAAGAGAGTTTCACACATTTACTTAGTATAATAATGGAGGGCATGGAATTTCCTTGGTTTTGCATGGTGCCATTTGGCTTTCCGATTTCACACTAAACAAATTATGGTTTTATTAAAATGACTTATCATCAATGGTGAGCATAAGAATGTGTTTTCAACAATAGGGATGATGACAACTCAATCAACTATTTATCAAACTTAAAAACGCGCTTCTAGTATGGTAATTTGTATGAAATACATTGTGAAGTCATCAAAGGACTTGACCAGTGGCACTATGGGAGCTTGCCTAGATGTCAAAAATCAATGTGCAGTAAAGATGTTTTTATTATTGCAGTTTTTATATTTTATAGTTTTCAGATAAAACCGTTTCAGAAGTCTGAAGGCTCAGAAAACTGAAAAAAAAATAAAGAAAAGTTTCACCAAATAACTGCTGCTTTCAGCAGAAACTGGTCATGTCCTTTCAACACACTTTTTTCTTTAATCCATAGTTTATAAATGGTTATCAAACTAACCGAGGATGCGAATTTTCCTTCTATTTAATAATCAGCAAGAAATAATTTATTTTTGATCATCCCTATTTCGCTCGAGCAATTTAATATGTACAACCAAAGCTATGAAACTCACCGCTTGCAGTATAGCCTTGGAGTGTCGCCGCGACAGCATGTCCAGCGCGGTGAGGCTCTGCTCGGCGACGTCCATGCAGGTGATGGCTTGCAACTTGTCGAGGAAGGCGGGCACGGCCAGCGCCACGGCGCCACTGCTGCGCGGCAGCGCTTCCAGCATGTACGTCAGCGCACGGCACGCGTGGTTCATCTGTGTAGCACGATACATATTTCAACGTTTGAACTATCGTGTGTGATATTAACTTTAAATAATATAAATATATGTGGGAACAGAATGTAAGCTGAAAGGTATGAGAGAGGAGATGTATGCGAGCATGTGTACGAGTGAGATGAAATGGAATGTCTGCCTTTATCCCACATATACCTATACCGGCTACAACTCACGTGCTTTGTCGGAAAATGTCACGAATAGGATGTCGGAAATGCCCTGGATGAGTTCGAAACTAGTCGGGCATTTTCCGACAAAGCACGTGAGTTGTAGCCGGTATAAACTTATACAGTTCGCGCGCGAGTTGAATACAGAGCTGATGTATGGTGACACATACAAAAGCTAATCACTTTCGCCGTCGATGACGCCACATTGCCCATCACAAGCAGTTCACACTGGCTTGGACCTGTTGCCTTTCTGCGCCTGTGGCTTGCAATCTTCCCACGACAGAGCCACAACTTTTAGGTAATTGCACAAAAAATAAAAAAAAAAAATATCAAACTTACTACTACTTTCAACTGTTCCCTCAAAAGTAGGCGAGAAAGAGGCGATCTCAACAAACAAAATACTGAACAACTACTAATGTCCCAAATATGGGGAAAATATTTGTAACAAAGACAATCCCCGGTCTGAGAGGACACGATCGAAAGCTGCGCCATCAATTGACATCATCAAATCCCTTTAAACAATTTTTGAGCAACAGATTAGTGCATATGAGAACAAACTGCCCAAGGATGTGGTGATATCAAGCTCTGTAAATCAGTTCTAGAACAGACTAGATAATCACTTAAAGACAAAAGCATAAGATTTGATATAGGCGCATTAGCGAAAGCTGTCTAGCCTATTATAAATAATAATTTATATTCTTTTTATCACGTAAGTAGTTAAGTAGATACTTGTGATCGGTTGTTTATTTTTTATATATTTTATCTTATTTTTCTATAGCTGTGTATACCTATAAGTGGCGTGCCACACGGTTATAGACCCTATGTACTATTTCTTAATTTAAGCTTTGTGTACTCGCTGTTGGTATACCTAAATACAATAAATAAATAAATAAATAAATAATAATAATAATAAAAAAATTGTATTGCCGATAGAAGTGAAAACGAATATATAAATAACTTAAAGTAACAACACAGTACTTTTAAAATATAAACCTTAAAACGAAGAAATTAAAGTTTAATTACGTATGTACTATATTTTTACATTTAAAACCTTTTGTCTTCGTAACAACGCGAGGTGTCAGTCACGGTTACACATCACTTTTAAATATAAACATTAAAACAAAGACATTAAAGTTTAATTACATTCGTAATGTACTATATTATTTATACTTAAGACCTTTTGTCTTAAGAAGAATGGTGTCGCATGACCGACACAGTTCCACATTTTTACCCCCTACGAAAAACGCTCAACGCGCCTAAAGAATTCACTTCAATAAGTCCTCACCATATCAAAGTTATGTTCAGCCGCCAGCAGATTGATTAGCGCTGGCACCACTTGCCGCACGGGGAACCCAGCCAGTGTGTCCTCATTGCCCATCACTAGCAGTTGGCACATCTCTATCACGGCTTGCAGCTGTTGCCCTTCATCACCGGTGGCTTGCAATCCAGCCAAGAGTTGTGCTGCTTTCGAAGCCGCTGTTGGGAAAGTAATAAATTATTGTGAATGTTACTCTCAGCATCCCAAGTGGCCATATTTAATAGATCGGCAACGGTAAAAGTGATACTGGGTCTCTTAACAGAGCCCTGCATAGTCACATCCCCAAGAAAGAAAGATCCCAACGATCACTCATAGTGATAAGGCCGCCTTTACACCGTAACAAGTTGTAAATTCTGTCACGATTCGTTTTACCACTGTTTTTTTATCTGTTTGTGTGTAGTAAAGTGTTTTTACTTACTTATCCCAAGCAGCTAACATTCCCTTCTTCAGAGGCTTCTCAAACGCTCAAATTACATGAAAATACAGTCTGGTGAGCTACAAGCACCATCTCTGGGGAACTGATTATAGCTCACCAGAGGTGCTGCATCATCCTCCTTTTTACGGTTTTGATAAATGCTCAAATTACAAGAACTAGACTACAGTCATACTTGCTCATCACCATTGGCAGTACTGCTTCCTGCTATTTCTATCCAAGTATACCGAAAAAACGCAAACAGAGCAGCCAACTGCTGGAGCCATTCCAGCAACGCTTAAAGATGTTGTCCTCCATTTCATAAACTTATCAAAAGCTGAAGTCGGGGTTATGATTAGTCAAACTTGCTCACCAGAGTTAGCGGTGACGGTCCTGTGCAAGAGGTGTTGCATCCTCGGTCCCAGGGCGCCAAGTAAATGCGGAGGTAAGCCGCGCGCTTCGAGCAACGCTTGCAGACGACCGACCTCCCCCTCCTCGGAAGACGATTCTTCGGCCACGGCGCTGGCACCAGCACTGCTGCTGCCGGCGGTTGCACCAGCGCCACTGCCGCCGCCCGCGCATTCCTCAGCCGATGACGACGCTGCAAACATGATAACGTTTCAGTTTATTAATAAATCACAAAAAAAAATTACGGTTGTCTGTAAAGTCGGTTTACGGACGATAGTTTTACGTGATAACTAGAAGTTCTCTCGCGCGCTCGCATGGCGGCGTTCCAGTAGCAGAACTATTCGAACTGCTAGCTCTGACGTCACGCGATAGTGCCTCTTTATCGCTTGTTCCGCGCTCTCACTTGCACGCTCAGGCTCAGGCGGAACGTGACACTTTTTCGTGCGTGCAGCCGGTGTTCATCGATTTATAAGACGTTATCACGTCAAAAATTGTGGCTATCAACATTCTAGCTGTTCACGTACTCAATGATTGAAACAGCAACCCATGCTTATTACGTTTAACTAATCAGTTACGACCCAACGACACTTCCAGGACGACCCGACGACATGACATCCTCATTAGGACTCGAAGGCATTCCTACCACACGCCCACGACGCGACGGCCTGATTAGACTTCCACGACAGCCATACGATCTAACGACACGCCTACGACGGCTCAACGACACACCCCAGACGACTTGAAGACACGCCCACGACAACCCCAACGACAAGCCCACGATGATTCGATGACTACGCCCACTATGACACAAAAAACAACTTGACAGTTTTTAAAATAATGTAGATTTCAAATATTCGTATTACCTTTGCTCTTCGGCTTCGCATCGTTGGACGCGTTGTCGGGCATCGCAGCAGCTGAAGCTGACACCGGCGGCGTGGACGAAGTGGATGCTATGGCACCCTGCAACACACCCATTCCGAAATTAAACTTCGCAGATTCAAAGATTAAGACCTTTACATATAATGTACAAAGATAAATAATGTTAAAGATAAGTAATGATACAGTAAATTATCATTTTGACAGTTTTTGCACTGGACATATATCATATTTAATACTAGCAGATGCCCCCGACTTCTTCCGCGTGAAATAAGTATTTTAAATTTGCACGGGAACTCCCTAATTTGACGGGTTACTATATAGCCTATGACACTCACAAATAATGTGGCTTTCTATTGGTACGAGAATTTTCAAAATCAGTTCAGTAGATCCAGAGATTACTCCCTACAACATCACAAACTCACAAAATAAACTCAGGTAAAGTTTTTACCTCTTTATAATATTAGTATAGATGAACACGCGCCTAAATCTTGTTTTTTTGAAAGGAGTCTTACCGTGGTTAGAGGCTGAGGATGAGACCGGCTTGGCGCACCACCGGTACTGGCACACGAACCCAGACTGCTTTTACCTGCTGGAAGGTATTCATTAACACTATAAACACTATTTGATAGAAGCAGGCGTTATTTTGCATGTCCATAATAATGAAGGAACTAGAAGTTTAATTCGCAATAATCCGCGACAATAGGTGTGTATCTTGCATTTATAACCCGCGAGTTTCACCACACCACAGAAATCTTCCAAATTACTCTCAACGTACGTTTCACTCCGATACTGGAGCATCTTTAGGAAATGCACCATAGATGTTCACATAGATTTAACTATTGTCGCGGATTATAGCGAATTAAACTTCTAATTCCTTCACTATAAACACTGTTAGATATGATTTATTTTCAGCTTCTATAACCACTAGAAAAATTATTAGCTATTGGGACAAACTTTTGGGAGCTAGCCAATTTTTAATCAATGATAATATGCTTTTAAATTACATTCAACTAATCTGCATTGGCTGAATAAAAAATGTTGTGTTAGGTCATTTGAGTCCCATGCAAGTTGTGTTCGCGACTTAGGGCGTACTATAAACTACATAATATAATTGGAACAAAGATTGCTTGCATCCAAAACTTTTAATCTTAATAAACAAGAGTTCTCAGAATTTTCAAATAAAATGCCTAAAAGCTCGCACTCGCATATCGGTTAAGTATTTTTCCTAGACGTTCGACAGCTAGTCGAAAATCAAAATAGGGTACAATGATATTCAAAACTCCACCAAATCGGAAAACGTGAATCTAGTTTTAAGGCTGCTGTCGTAAGGGAGTTCAACGAGACTCTCTTCTTGCAAAGTGAAGTTTTCTTCCGGTGAAGCTTGTGCATGAAAAGGATCTTGGATCCACGCAAATTTTTATTCTGTACCCACAAATACCTAAGTTTAGTTTCTGGAGAATGCTAAACAGTAAAACTCTTTGATCGCGCACCAGGGCGCCGCGGCATAAAGTGATGCAGACAAAACTTATGTATGCGTAGAAGGGGTTATTAGGGACCGATGAGGAGTATGCCTATGGAGTTAGCCTGCTACCATCTTAGACTGCATCATCACTTACCATCAGGTGAGGTAGCAGTCAAGGGCTAACTTGTAGTTGATAAAAACAAGTGTGTAGTGTGGTGTGGTCTCGTACCTCGTTTGTCGCGTCTGGTAGAGGGCGTGTGCGGCTGCGGCATGTCGCGCGTCCGCGCTCGCCGCCCGCCGCCCGCGCTGCTGCTTGCTTCTTCGCCGCCGCCGGGCTATACGCAAGAGTTTCTTTTAGTAAACATTGTGGCTAATAGGCATGATGACAGTAACCAAGAATCAATGAAATTATCAATATATCTAATGAAATAGGATTCATGGATTATAAAAAAAATATTTATTTTTCTATTTCCAGTGAGATTGCTATTTATTTTGATAAAATAAAACTATAAAATACAGCCATCCGCCATAATGGATTAAACACCAAGTAGCGAATGACGTCACAATTTTTTTTTTCGAGCTTTGACAATCACACTATTGTTTACTGCACACTGCACAAAATGCATTGGCAAAAACAACAGTGACGTCACAAACGACGCCATGACGTTGAACACTATCTCAAAACTAAAATGACAGCTTGCTATTTACAAATATATTGCTATACTAGCTGAAGCCCACGACTTTGTCCGCGTGGATTGAGGTTTTTTGGAACAATGGAACCGCCAGGATATGGAATGCCCTTCCAGCGCATGTATTCCCTGACACGTACAACTTAAGTACCTTCAAGGCAAGAGTGAGCAGGCATCTATCGTTTTTTTTAAATCTTATTTATTTAAAGGGGTTTAGTCACGTAGTGATCATGTCACCCCTGTAAAATCTAAACACCTTACAAAAGCATCTTATTCTAGTAATTCATCATACGCTCTATCTTCTAGGCCAGCGCGTTCCAACCTGTCTAGGTTAGAGGTCCAACCTAGACCTCATCATCGCTTTCTAATAAGCATGATTGTCGTCAAGTGCAAGTCTATCTCGCAATAAATAAATAATCTTTAATTAGCTGGGATAAAACGTAGCCTATGTGTTATTCCAGTTATCTACCTCTGTGCCAACTTCATACAGTTATGTTTAAGCCATTATGGCGTGATTGTGTAACAAACATCCATTCATCCATACGCATTTATATGTATATCATACCCACATACTATGTGTACATTTTCTCTCAAGTGACTGTAATCATAGGAGGAAAAGAGATAAACATATTTTTATAGTTATCCTAATAGCATCTGGATTGGGTTATACCTTTCATCCTCTCCATCCGCTCCAGCTATCCAGTCACGTATGATCTACAGTATTCCACACTCTAATAATTATTATTTTAATTTATGTTTCCAACTGTCAACAGAGCAACCATCAAGTTTCTTGCTCGCTCTTCTTGGTAGGAATAGCATTCCAAAAATGTGGTAAATACACTTGATGGTTCAAATCTTGTAAAAGTTTATTAGAATAAAAATCACTTGGATTGAATTGATAATACTTACTGCCTACTTCCTCTGATTAGTTTACACCCTTTTGCTATTGGCCAAAACGCAATGTTGCAGCAAGAATACTTTAAATTCAGCCAATTACAACGATAGATTGTAACAATGTTTGATGTAGCTTTTACGTAATAGGGCTATTAGTAGAGGTAGGTAGAGTTGCTACCTTTGAGCATACAAATGGTTAGCATGAAATATGTATGAGTTAGATGTGTGAAATGCGTATGTTACCTGTCTCTTCGAGGTAGTATCCTGTCTCTGACGCTGTGAAGTACTCGCCCCCCTCGTCAAGCAAGCACCCAGAGTCGCACCCGTCGCAGCAGCGATACTCTGACAAACAAACAAACATAAATTCTTGATTGTAGCAACTTGACCATATTGCAACTCTGGAAAGTTTCTATTGATTACTCATTAAGAGAATTCGCGCGCGATGTTCGACTATGCTCTATATGAACGTATTCGGGTTTGTCTGTGGTTAAAAATATTTTTGCGCCATAAAATCCATATCATCTATATCCATATTCATGCCATATTTTGTAAACCTTCAAAAAATGCAAGAACGGCTCATTTTCACCACCATTATCAGAAATCACCTTCAAAGAAATTTGACGAATATTCAACCGTCATCATATTCATCATCATCAACCAATAGACGACAAATATACTTAATTATTATTAAAGAAAGAAAAACATACCAATTGCTGATATAACCAAAGCCCTTCTTAAATTGATAATTAATTATTCGTTTCATCTTCACAATTTATTATTAGATAGTATTATCAAGTTTACACATACCCTTCGAGCGTTAGTTTGACGTAAGTACGGGAGATCGCGCGGAACGATTAGTAGCTTGCTGTCAGAACTGTGAGCTTTGGATGAGCTGGCTTCTGTAAGCATTAAAAAGATAAGTCAATAATATCATTGACTACTGTGTAAAATGTATGAAATTAGCCTTTGCTAAAGGTCAATCTTCGGTAAAACGCTATAATACAGCTTGGTACCACTCTCCCAAAAAGCTGTAGCTGTATCTCCAATCCATTTGAATACAATGGTAAATAAAACAATATGAGAAAGTTGCCATAGTAAACATACCATTTCTCCTAGATGTAAAATTGTAGTCAGATCAAATGTATCAATTAGAAGATAATTTTATAAATTTACTAGGTATCTTATATTTGCTTTATTCCATAACCAAAAGAGAGTTAAGTATTAATACTTACAATAGCCTACATTTTATAATATTATGTATCACATAATATGTTACAGAATGAATAGTGTTGTTATATTATATAAGGCAAAAGCTTGTGTCATGAGGATAGAGTAGTGATAGCACAAAGCTACTTAAAAATAGAAATAGAGTCGGTGTAAACATGAAGATAATGGTTTTCACTGTTTACAAATTCTTGTATTTTTAGAAGACTAGTGCTACCAACAGATGTAAGTCCATAGTTATCACAAATAGCTCAAAATATGACTAAAAATTTATCTTTGACTAGCTGATGCCCGCGACTTCGTCCGCATGGTTTAAGTTTTTTTATTCCCGCGGGAACTCCTAAATTTTCCGGGATAAAAAGTAGCCTATGTCACTCTCCAGGTCCTCAACTATACCCATGCCAAAAATCACGTCCATCCGTTGCTCCGTTGCAGCGTGATTGAAGGACAAACCAACAAACAAACTGACTTTCGCATTTATAATATTAGTATGATGGCACTTATACACTTAAAATGATCATATAAAGTCTTGCAGTTAATTGAAATTTTGATTGTTTTATTTTTAAATTACTGGTATAGAATATATAAATAAATAAAATAAAATTTATTCATTTTTATTACAAGTACCTTGTAGATCCTTGTATGGTGGAGGAGTAGTAGTCCCTCCTAGATAGTTAGGGGCGCTCTTACGCTCTGTTGCTATTTGTGTATGAACCACGTTGCTTGTAGACGGTTTAGCTATAATAACAAAATAATTGTGTTAACATTATCTAGAATGAAAGACTGCATTTGATATAATATGATAACAGTATCAGATAAGCTCGAACAAGCCTGTCGTATATTGTATAATATGTAACACAAACAGTAATAGTTAAATACTTAATATAAATCAAGTGAATCTGTAATGGAGTCTTATTTCTGTATATATTCTCGTAATTTATTTAAAAAAAAAGTATTATTAGAGAAATTGATGTGCATCATTACCAGTATCGCTGATAACTGTCGAGGTTGGCAGCCCGAAGTCGCGATTGTGTCTGTTACGTAGCCGATATGTGCAAGTAGCTTGTGTGGAAGGCGCTATCGCTCTTTCAACCTCGTATTCAGGAATACGGCTTTCGGATATGTCTTTACTTATTTCTGTTGATTCCTTGAGTGGGTCTATCTTAAACCTCTTTCTACAATCGTCTAATTCGATAAGACAGTTACTCTTTCTGTGTGACAGGGAGCGATGCGTTGAGCGCTTCCTCTTTTTTCCTTTCCTTCGGCTAGCGGTAGGACTGTACACAGAATAATCAGAATCGAGTAACTCAGTGATAGTCGAGGAGCTGAATGGCGAGTATGCGTAATCCCGCTCGTCCAACGGGAGCAAACCACCTTCTGAATGATTAAAAAGCTGTTGATTTGTTGATTCTGAATGATTCTGATTAGACGATGGAGGACGTGCGAGTGTAACAGATTTCGAAGTGGTCGGTTTTAGCTCACTAACACTCTCACTAGATTTAAGAGCAGTCCGTGAACGTGTGCAATAGGCCACGCACTCGTCTGTGGGATTATTGTTCGTAGTGGTTGGATGACTCTTGTGTTTTTTCTTATCATGCGAAGAAGTCCGGCCGCGTTTGCGGTGAGTCGTTAGGATCGTTGGGGTTTTTGAATGATCTCCGTCTGTAGTGTCGTAGCGAGTTTCGTAAACGTCTGTTCCGTACGACCAACGTTCGGACAGAGAGTAATCGGAACGTGGTAAAGTGTTGACAAGGCGTGAGCTTCGTCGTAGCTCCGCGTGTGAACGCAGATCAGCGTCAAGCGTGCGGCTTGTGGAGTGTCGGTTGGTGCGCGGTAAAGGTGACGTCACGTTGCGTCTGCTCCGACGACTGCGGCTTACTTTACGCACTTGACGTAACCACCGGCCGCCCACCACCCTGCTAGGAGAAGACCTGCACCATAAAAATTGTCTTAATATCACGAATATGAATATTGAGAATTAAATTAAGTAATGGGTAGTAAGGTGATTCTTGAGCCCAACTTTATCTCAATAAAATAGATATGAAAAACCTGGGGCTAGGGCTACTCTGTGTAGCTTACACACCACACGGGCTGGTTGATGCAATTCTACTGGCTGACTGCTTCAACTAGAGTGAATGTTCAATGTTCATATGCAAATATCAGTGCCAAGTTCAATTATTGTAATATTGACGAAATTTTTGAAGAGGAGTTTTTTAAATATAATGGCTTATTGATCAAAGACTGAAGCTGCACGATTGACAGAGTGGCTGGCAATTAATGGCTGCCCTAATAAATTGGGAAAGATAAAAAAAATTTAGAAGATTATATTATAATAAGTAGGTACTTAATTAACTAGTGAGACCAGCAGACGTTGTCCTGCCTTGAACTAATAACCCGATTGCAGGGCCCCCGACCGGGTCAAATTTTGAATATAAACCATCCCTGGACCCACACAAACACCCACAAAAAAATTCATCAATATTGGTTAAGCCATTTCTGAGTTTTAGCAAGACAAATGAACAGCAATTGATTTTTAATTATATAGAAGATAGAAAACTAGTGGGCCCAGGAGTTTTTGGTCTGCCCCGAACCTAGAACCCGATTGCAGCGCCCCCTACCGGGTCCAATTATGAATATAAACCAGCCCTGGACCCACTCAAACACACACAAAAATTTCCATCTAAATTGGCCCAGCCGTTCTTGAGTTGTAGCGAGACAAACGAACAGCAATTGATTTTTATATATATTAAATTAATTACTTAAATTAAGTATTTAAGTTAAAACAAAAATTAATAATATAACAGCCAAAACATGTACTTAAATATCTTAAAATAATACAGTTAAAAACTTATTGTGTCTGTCTCTCTGTCTACTACGCTTTCACGGGCCATCTGTTCAACCGGGGCAGAATATAGGCTACTCTTTATCCAGTTCCCGCTGGAATCATAAAACCTTATTCCACACCGACAAAGTTGTGGGCATCATCAAGTAAGTACTTTATATTTGTACAAAATGTTATGATGCTACTGCTAGATTTAAGTCATTTGGTCACTTTGTAGTAAAATTTTGATTGGAAAAACCATTCCATTTGCCTGTTGGTTATTATTAGATTTTTATATACCTAATACCAAAGCCACAAAACTGGTATATTTTGCTGGATAAAATAATTTAATGTTTTCATTGAACTGATATCACAGTTGGTTCTGACATGTTTTTAAAAAGCAGAACATCCTCCTAACTATAACTTTTCATAACATTCCAGTATAAAACTACTTACTTAAGTTTCTGTCTGTTACTTTTTCATGGACCATCCACTTAGCCAATTTTAACAAATGTCAGTAGATATAGAGATAGCCTACATACATAGGGTGCCATTTATTACAGAAAATCAGATTTTATTAAAACTTAATTCACAATGTTGCTTCTGTATTCTGTATAACACAATCTCTAAACTAATCTTACAGCTTTAAATCTGGTTCTGACCCTTTCCACAGGGAGTATTATGAAAGGGTTAGCATAAATGTCATTTTAGTTTAGAGATTGCGCATTAAAGAATCAGCCCCATTGACAAAATCTCATTCATGTCCTTGTTTAGCAGATAGTGTTTTCATAAAGTTGCAAGTTTGATTTGTTAAAGTTGAAAGTTGCAAGTCAAAAGTATGATAAACATTAACAAAAGAAATTCAATCAGTGTCATGATTATCAGGAAATTATAAGTACATAGTTATTTAATCTATAGGTACTAATATAATAAATGCGAAAGTTTGGATGGGTGGATGGATGGATAGATAGATGGATGGATGTTTGTAATTCTATCACACCATAACGACTTAAAGGATCTGGATGAAGTTTAGCATAGAGATAGATTACAGTCTGGAATAGCACATAGGCTATTTTTTATCCCAGAAAATTAAATAGTTCCGTCTAGAACCCTCAATCCACACGGACAAAGTCATGAGCATTAGCTAGATAATAATCAATAATAATGACTTTGTAATTTAAGTACTTAAATTGTTAAATGTGTAACAGTCCTTTTCCAAACCTATTGTAATATAATTAATGTCATAGGTACATGAACAAATGAATAGGTAACATTAATTATCAATTAGTTTTTACAATATTATTGGTTGCACACAATGTGTTAATATATATATCTAGAATTTCTTCAAAATCCATTGTTATTAGTGGGATCTTCTATATAGAAATAACCTACATCTCATTATTCTATAATCACCCCGTGTTGTGCTTACTGTGTCCGGTTTCGGTTATTGAGATATGTATAGCTTTTTTAGATTAGTCATGTTTACTTCCATTAAGTTATTTAAAAAATGACAGATATTAAAATAATCATGCCGTGTTAGTAAAAAATTGTCTACAAAAACCATTTTTTAACACCTCATTAACTCTTCTGGAAGTATAAAGTCTTCAGTCTGAACCTTTCTTTAGACACATTAACAGAATTAGATACTCCATTCTTAAAAACTCATGCAGTCCTGCTCAGTTGAAGAAATACTAAAATGGCAAGCCAAAAAAATAATAAGTCACTTAGCTATTATTAATGTTGACAAAATAAATGAGTGAGCAATTTATATCGGGTCTGTTTCTAGTGTGAGTCAGAGTGTCAGGAAGCAGGCCTAGCACTAAAGTTAAACATGAAAGTGCTGTCACAATCACCTCTGACCAGCTCGCTCCAGCAATACTTAGGTCTGCGGTTACTTATGTATCTACACATTAATGTAATTGTAAATCAATTTTTAAAAAGAGCAACCAACAAGTTTCTTGCTGGTTCTTCTTGGTAGGAAGGGCATTCCAAACCAGTGGTAGATTCTCTTGATGATTCAAAAGCACTTCGAAGTTTATTTTAATAAAAAAATGAGTTTGAGTCTGATTCTCTCTAATGTTAAAATGCAGCTGCAAAACATCTGAGTATTCTAGTAGCAAGTATGTAGTCCAAGTAATTTACAGGCTTTTGGATCAGGTATCACAAACATAGCACCGATCATAGATGGTGATAGCAGGTGCCACATATAAGTTCATACATAGTACTAGAATGCTATAAATTCACCAATTGGTGACTACAACAGATACACAATAATTTGTGACAGGCTCTAAGCAGTAATCGCAACTTCAGTGTCTGCCCCACAGATCTGTTCTGCACGTTCTATAGGTAACTTGTGACTCTTTCTTTGTGTACCTACTTGAAAAGATGTAGATATTTACCCGCTGGACTCTCTCGAGAGTGCAGAGTGCGACGACGGTGTAATGTGTTGCTCGGCCATAGACGACGCTGGGGAACTCACGCGGCTGCTTGTGTGGGGCCTGCGCAGGCCGCCCGCGCCCGCTACCTGCCCGGCACCATGCCCGGGCGAGCGCTACACCGCTTCCTCTGCATGCACTGTCCTCGGCCGTATCACAAACAAATCGCCCACAAGTCACAACCACCACTGATCAGTAATCACCGTCACTCGCGCACTCTCAATGCACTCTACTGCGCCGCAGATGCCAACATACGCCTTTCAACTGGAACAAAGATAAAACGCAACCTCAGCAACCTGTACAATGCGACGTTACATAAACATTTTAACAATTAAT
The DNA here is from genome assembly GCA_923060345.2 of Erebia aethiops. NCBI lineage: Eukaryota > Metazoa > Arthropoda > Insecta > Lepidoptera > Nymphalidae > Erebia > Erebia aethiops. Next base: position 23,290,959 of record OV281084.1, on the reverse strand, counting down.
TAGTACCACTACCTGCCACCGAAGCAGGCGACAAAATTTATCGTATTGATGAGAACTTGTGATGAAATTATGCAAAGTAGCAATGTTATTTCCATAAAACGTGCTTTTCCTCTGATTAATAAAATATTTGGACACCACGTTTCACAAAAATTATCGCGATGGATGACACATCAAGGCCAGCTACACTTTTCGACTTTATTTTCAATTCGTACACAGCACACTACAGCTGGCTGCCTGTCAAGAGCAATACAATGTTGCCATACCTAACTAGTTAAAACCTCCTATAACCTTTTATTGATTTCTTATGTCGCTAGTTGAATATAATATTATCTTTTATCACGGCTTAGCGCAGATACTTTAGTACTAGAAAGCTGTAATTTAGCGTGGGTGTACATATTAATTACACTGTTAAAGTAGTAAAATAAAATTGTGGAATAAAAAGGTGTGGGAAAATTATTTTTCGATTCAGGCAGATGAAAATTATTCATTCAAAATGGATATTTTGCGAAACATTAATCTTTAAAGTGCTAATTGTTGCTGGTAAATCCAACAACAATTATTAGCACAGTTGTTGGCAGTTTATATAATAATATTAGTTCATTACATATTTCTCGTTGTGGTGCCATATTATATTTTCATGTGTTGTTTAATAGATAATCTCGTTCTTATTCTGACATCATTCAGGATTTTTTCCGTCACATTAAAATAAGCCGACTGCAATATAACTTACGCCACGCGAAGATAATAAAACATTCACAAAAAACAAAAACTTTACGACTTTTTTATGTTTGAATGAAAATAATATAAAAATCAAACAATGAACTTGTGATATTATTTAATAAATAAAATATAATACAAATGGGGCGCTTTATTTTAAAGTGGCAACTAGAGAAAGAAAGACAGACAGAAAGTGACAATCATAACTTTTTATGTAATGCACAAAACTATTTACAATTATCAACTTCTCTAGCACTACTTATTATAAGTAAAACCTTTCACCATGATTTATTTTCTTTCTTCCTTCTTTCTGAACTCAAACGTCCCGTTCGACGTCATCGTCGCCATGTTTGTTCGTCTGTTCGTACCAATTTCAGAATCTACTGAACGTTGATACTAGGTACTAGGTCTAGGTATGGTAGATACTAGATAAAATATATTTTCGGGACGGTTTAAGTATTTGTATTAATAGTCCATTCATTCTTGATTGCAATGTATGGGCAATATTTATAACACTTTGAAATCACTGCGGTTTTCTAACTATGGGTGAGTACATTAAAAACACAACTCTCCCGGCCCCCGCTGGGTGGCTTCCCCACTCCCCGCCTTGAAAAGTGTGCCATTTTGCAGATTTCCTAGATTTTCAAGAAAACTATACAAGCTAGGACAAAACTGTCAAAAAAAACATTGTTCCTTAATAAATTACCTACAAATAAGTTCATAACATTTATTATGATAGGAGTTATAGTTTGTAAGCTATGGTGCGTTAAAGTTGACTAAAATTCGCAGCTCAGTAAAATAAACCTTAAATTAGTTTAAAAACACGTATTCTGTAATTTCTAGAAAACTATTAGAGCTAGGCAAAAACTGTCAAAAGTTAAAATAAACACCATTTAATCACTTATAAAAAAATATTTTCGGGAACTCCTTAATTTTCCGGGATAAAAAGTAGCCTATGTCCTTCCCCGGGATACAACCTATCCCTGTACCAAATTTTATCAAAATCGGATGAACGGATGGGCCGTGAAAGCGTAGCAGGCAGACAGAAAGACAAACACACTTTCGCATTTATAATATTAGTATGGATTAATATAACATTATTTTCAATCAATTATTATTTATGTAAATTGAATATTTACCAAAATTTGAATGTCACCTTTCTTTAGATCATTTGCAGGGCGACCGCGTAACTTATACATCAATCATTGTTACAGTATCAATTGTGATTGGTTGAATTTATGGTATTCTTGCTGCGTCAATGGATTTTGTCCAATTGTGGAAGAGTGTTAACTAATCAGAGGTGATTGCGATCGTTACACTGTAGCTGTCAGTTTTAGCCGGTAGCCCTGCTGGCAACCACAGATACGCCCATCCGTTCGTCCACATATAATCCATCCTTGAACTTTCTACCAAAACAGAACTTTTTGCATACTAGCAATACTGATTCTTCAATACCTTGTATATAAGAGAGGCTACACTCCATAGTTGTATACAAGCAGAATGACCAACATAAAATAACATTTAATGACTAATGAAAACAACCAAGATACTAGACCTAGTTAGCATGGCTCAAACCACACGAGACTCAAACGCTCGACGCGCGGAGCCACTACATAAAAGAAGAAGATACTAGCAATAAGTAATAACAGTGAGATAGGTTCTACTTTAACTCTTCTTTGTTTATTATGTTCACCTTATCGTTGTTAGTGATTATTAATAGTAGTCGGCTACAGCAAACAAACAATGATCCAACGATAACCAACTAACTACCTACCTACCTACTATTAAATTTTTTAAAAGTTTTATTCACCAAGCAATAAGCATACCATCTACATTCTACATCTTTGTATGATACATGTTATACGGTAATGAGCTACGGCGGCTTATTCCAATGAGTATATATAGGTATACACTATACAAGCTAGGAATAATTTTGCGCAGGCCACAGATAACAAAGTAATCAAGGGCGTTAGGTACAATGTGTCGACTTCTGCTTGACCTCATAACCGAAATATAAATAAATGCATCAAATAGGCACGACAACGGAATAAAGTTCTGCTGCTGTACCACAATTCCTATTCAGATTTTCGTCAATCTTACTAATATTGTAAATGTGAAAGTTTAGATATTTGATGATGAACTACTCCACGCCACGACACATGACTAAACCGATTTGCTCATTAAACGGGAAATCAGTTATCAGTAGCAGCTGCAATACAATCAATCAAATAATTATACCCATCTGGGCATAATTAGGTAGGCACAAATTACAACGTTCCTATAGATAAACATCGGTGACATAGGTTACGACTTACTTTCTTGCAATATTTGTAAGTACGTCTACTTGGTAAGTTGCTAGCCAGAGCAACATCGACATCGACCTGTTTAAAATAAACCTGTCGCGTTACAGCTCTACCATTGGTTCTCCGGTTGCGGATCGATGCAAGGTAGTGAGGCAAAAATAAACCTTATAAAGGTGTCGCCACCAAATCGTAGAATTCGCCGTATTGCAAAATGGCTAGATAGCTGCAGGTATTACAAAACGGTGGATCATCCTTTAGCCGGATTGTCGTTGCGATAAGTTTCAGAAGCGGCGGTCCACGGCCGCATTAAGGCGAGTCACCTGCAAGATTTTAGGAGGTGAGGTGTGGGGTGCCGCCCGCGCGTCTCGCGGTACATTTCCCGTAGAGACTGGCGGGGAAGCGGGCAGCGCGGTATATTCTGAAACCGCTTGGCAACGTTCAAGTTCTGGGATTAATTTGAATTAAATAGATATAGGACTTCAGTTTGAAATAAATTTTAGCAGGTTCTCATTAATACTTCAAGAGGAATTTTTCCATATAAAAATGATGAGCAAAGTTGAAAATTTTATTAATAAAAAATTCGTTTTAAACTTTTAATTTAGCCTGTTTCAAGATTTTTTTTGATCGAGTAGAGTACATCCTATCGTGTAACAAATTAGCACATTCTTTAGACAATATCTTTAAGTGTATCGGATATTTTTTGTAAGACCGTTATTTAATAGTAAATACCGAAAAAATTTGATCTAGCAAACCAGGTTTCACCGCTGAGCTGAGGTGACTCGCCTTAAAATCAAGATGCATTGAAGGGTGATCAATATGGTAAGTTTAAGTAGGAAAAAGTTATTAATTAGGTAACTAATGCATAATTAATATAAATATCGCGATAAAAAAATTTTGATCGTGGATTATTGTTCATTCATCTATCCAGTAGATGCCTGAATTTTTTCAATTCTTAATTTTCATATTTAACAAGTTTTGAATTTCCCGACATTTTGCAATCTCAGTTTTGACTGTAGCCGGTATGAAGAAAATGAAGAAACGCGAAATGCCGATTCAATGCAACGGACGTTCGTTCAGCCAGATTACAAGACGGTGACGTTTTGTAAATCGGCTAGCCGTTATGTAGGTAAGACGGCGAATTCTACAATCCGGCTGCGACATAGGCACGTAACCCAACGGCTGCAACTGCAGGTAGTTAAGGAAATACTATACCGGCCTGTGTCACCTGCGGAACACAGGTAGTCATAGAATCAATGCAAAAAAAAAGTAAAATCAAGCATAATAATAATATGTCGAGGGTGCGACTTACTTTCTATACAAAGGTCATATTATAACGTACACGGTTTTTTGTTATCAATAAACCAAGCGAAAAAAACTGTACCTAACAAATTATGTAAGACCTGAATCAATCATTATTAGTCTCAATTGTTTTGATTGGCTGAATTTACGTTTTTTTGCTGCGTCGATGGATTTTGGCCAATAGCGGAATGTTAACCAATCAGAGGCGACTGCGATTGTTACACTGTAGCATGGACTTATTAGTATAATACGTCCATGCACTGTAGCCACAATACTGTACTGTAGCCGTAATTTTTAGCCAATCGACCCCCGGTATTTCCTATTATGCGACGACGATTGATCTCCCTTGACGTTGAACGTTTAGGTTCAGTTCAACCCTGTCAAAAATTAACAAGTCATTGTTCAAAAAGAAAAGACAAAAATTGGTGAGAAACTTTATCGGACCGGACCAAGGTAGGTATATAGTTAGGTACATATTTCGTGCCAGCGACTCCTTTTTCTTTCATCGGTTTATAAAATGTAGCAGTATCCATACTTATTTTATACCTACGAGTAGGTACCTGAATACGATAGTGTTTCTGTCGCTCTGCTTCGCTTTCACGGTCTATCTTTTCAATCATTTTTGATGAAATTTGTATCAGAGGTAGGTTACATCCCCGGGAAGGACATAGGCCTTTCTATCCATATCTATATCTAAAATCCACGCGGACTTAGTCGCGAGTACCATCTAGTTTATAAAATTATATAGCAGGACGCTATTGTGTTGAATTCATCTTTTTGCACTTTAGTTACCGTAGGAGCAATTACTTTTTACATTGCTGAAAAAACTACCTACGTACTCGTAGTCCGAAAATATGTATTCTAAAATGGAACCGCGAGTACTGTCAATCAAAAGATAGGTAGATAGGTACTGGGTAGATAATATTATCAAGCCTTAGAATAACTCAGCTACCTAGGTGGGTATTTTTAAAACCATTTTATATCACAGTGTTTAAAGTTCTCGATCCGTGATCTCGTTTCTTTAGAACAAAACTGAAAACGAGATTCACAGACAGTTTATTTGAGCAGGGATTTATTCCAACGTGATATTTTACGTTTTTCAATATCATACGGTGAATAGTAATGTATAAGGTGCATTTTCAGAAAAACAGAGGTTTGAACAGCTAGGGGCTGCACCCCAAGGCCGACGACGGTCGACAACCTGACTATAGCAGACACGTGCGAATCCCGCTTACCTCGAAACTAAAATCAGTGGACAGTGGACACCCTATCACTGAGACCTGACTGATACGATAAATATATCGATTTAAAGCTTGCCAAGCGATTGCAATGAACTTGGGCGCACGTTCCTGACAATTGACAAACATAGCGTCTGAGGCTTCTTATGGAACGCTCCGGTCGGACCGGACGGAAGAAATACCGCGTCCCTGAACGGTCTCACTGGATGCCTAATGCCCGTTACACACGAGTACAGAACATTGATAGAACAGCAACGCAGAGTAATGTTGAGGCTCTACCTCGTAGGAATGCTCACGTCATATTGTGATATCGGCATTATGCTGTTACTGATCACTCAGGGCATGATAGTAACCAATCGATGGCTACAAAAGAGCTGGATGCTAACAAAGATAGTTATCAAAATATATTAGGACCTGCCTGAAGTAAGGATTATGAATATTTTGATGGTGAAAAAGATCCAGACATTTAAAGTGCACCTAAACTTGGTCTCTAATCAAATTTTTTAGTATTTAGTTTAACCAGAGTTACCATTAATGAGATTTCAATCTGACTACTAAATAAGAGGACCAGCTGTGATTTTTGGCAGTCACCGTTGTTACAATGTACTTAACTTAATAACTAGGTAGGTACGTGGATATTGTGTCATACAAGTAAAGATTTACCAAAACAGAATGTATCTAGCAAAAATAGGCTAGCGGCTTCTAATCAAAAGTATTGTAGGATTGGAAGTTGGAAACCAGGTTTCGTAAAATCTGTGTGGAAAGATTAGATTAATTTTAGTTCTACAAACAAGCAGTAAGCACTAGTTTGTAATAGATCAATAGGACGTACCTACACTGCAGACTTGTAGGTAAAAATATAATCATTTCTGCCTATTCATTTAATTAAAATATAAATTCAAGGCATAAATCTATTTGCTCAGTAGGTATGTAATATGATTGCAGATTGTGGTAAAGCATGCGGTTAGGTACTCTTTCCTGGTTAATATTCAAAATGCAGTCGTAAGTTAACTGTGCTGCCGCTCTGTAGGTACATTAGTTCATCTTTATTTTCACTATTTAAACCGTTAGATTGTCGGCCCTGCAACTACGACTTAACCATGTCTATTAATGTAGGTATATTAATAGATTGAGTAACAGGTAGTAACAATTAACAGTTTGTATCAGAATACAAGATAAGTGTATTAACTACTGTTAGTAATCAGAAGAATCTGTGGAATTAAATAAAAGATTCAAAGCTGACAAAGTTGAAACGAATCAAACCAACAAAAACCAAAATAGGTATATAGGTAAGTACGAGAATGAAATCCGAAAAGTTCGTGGGCTCAACCCTTCCGTGTCCGGTGCGCAATAACTACATATTGTCACAAGACCAAGGTATTCCTAGAACAAGCTTAAGAACTACCTACGCATAATTTACGACAGATTGCCTCAGCTTATACTTGTCAAGAAAGTTCCTTCCTAGGTTAGGTTAGGTAAGGTTAGGTTCCTTGTGAGGATTTAGAGCAAAAAACAAGCACATTAAAGGCAGTCAAATAATAATATATCAATACCACCATTTTAAGCCTCACTCATAGATTTTAGAGAGAGCTTAGAGCAATTTACCTCTCTTCTTAAATCAGTTTAAAATCAATCTGTATTTCACACAAGTGCATCGAGGCAAGGGGGAGTCATCGACCGGACTGCAGCGCCCGCGCCCCCGCTGACACCGAAACACACCGAGTCGCGACTCTCTGGATCCCTACGGGTTCAACGACCTCAGCGACCCTTTGATTGAGCCCCTGCAAATTGCGATGGAAAATTATAGATAAACAATGTGACTAGTTAGTTATCTGCCTATGTATTCTTACCAAAATGTAGACGAATATTTGTGAAAAAAACCAATGATTTGAATTGAAAAGATGAGAACAAATTTTAATTGAAAAGTTTTGTCCTCGATAAAATTGATGTATACCATGATGAAAACATGCATAATAGGAAATCGGAATTGGAGGACACGCCATTGCCATGCTGCTACGGCAATAAGATTCTTTTTTTTTATAGACTATCGCTTGGCTGCAATCACTCAATCAGACTTGCTGGAAGTAGTGATGCAGCCTAAGGTGGAGCGCGCTTGCCTAGAAGATGCCTATTCACTCTTGATTTAAAGATACTAATATTCTTTGACTGCAAAACGACGCAAAGAGCTGTCGAGTTTCGAGTTGGCAATAAAGCAATGCTGACCGCAAAATCGAAGTACAGCAATAGGTAGGTATACCTATATAAAAATAATCCATAGTTGAGTATATGATTTTTACTGTTTACACCCACATAGGTATACCTAAGAAGCATTAGCGGAAACAATTATTATTTATTAGTATTACGAACACGTAATAAACGATCAGCGTTATTTTGTTATTGACCTAATTTATGGTAAACAAAACTAAATTATGACCGAGCATCGAATACTGGAAAATGCAAGCTGCGTTTACTGTATCTGAGGAAAATTATAGTTTTATGCAATAGATAAATAGTTGACTGTAGAGAACATTAACTAGGAAATATTTTGGGATGAAAATACTCCAAATTGGCTATTCCGTTTTGGTTTTTTAAAAGGAATCAAGAGATCACATTGACACCATACAAAGGCGCGTTAGCAAGAATAACACCCTTTAGTAAGCGTTAGTAGGCTGAGGCTGAGGCGTACCTATCTATACCCACTTACAGTATAATATAATGTAGTTCTGTTAAAACTCATTGTTAAAAGTTCACAATAATCTATCTATAGACATATGACTCCGAAGTTTGTTTACTTGGTCGAAAATGCAAGTCGAGGCTTGGGAGTGGACACGCTACATGAGAAACAAAACGGTGCTGTTCGTTGGCAAGTGCTCCACAAACCAGTTTCCTTTTAGTCTTACCGCTAGCAAGGTCGCATGAACAGCTTCCAACGCTGTGGTTATAACGCGTTTCTTCCCTACATAATGAAGAAATACAGCAATGTATAGCACACGTTTAAAAGATATATCATTTATGTGTATAAAGCACGTTCGCAGTGGTAGACGACATCGGCCAGTTTTGTCGACCATCTCGTTATTATACGCGACTAAAATAGCATACAGATACACTGTGCTCATTGAAATTGATTTGTGCATAATAAACGCTATAGGTCTCGAGTCACAACACACAGCCCAAACATATTAAACGAAGCATCAGTCATCCCCATACCATCTCTGGCTGACAACTGTCTCACCTCATTTTAAGTAAATATTATTAATCGTTCAGAAAAAACCGTAAAATAGACAATTAACACATGGGTAAAACAGTGCATGTAATGACGAATCATGTGTGGCATAAAGCGAGGCATATAGAAAAGCAAAGCAAGGCAAAGCATATATACCTAACCTACAAAGTTACGAACACCCCTAATTATAATAAAATACCCCTGATTTTCGATATCGAAGCAAATAGGGACCACTCTGATAACTAGGGAGAAATATGAATAAGTTACGAAAGTATAAATACGTAGTTCTGTTTATGTGTCTTCCTATAGGTAACAGCTGACCTACTTAATGTTAAAAATATCTCGGTAGGTTTTATGAACAAAGAACAAAATACACGTATAACAACCATGATCACTGAAGTAAGAAGGGGATTAGGGTGGCCCTTGATGATCATATTTTATAGTAAGTGAGTTTATCTTTATACTGAACGTACCTATACCTATTTGTGCTATTACGCCGTGAGTTGATATTAAAATGGGGCTGACTGTAAAGAAGACTTTATTACTTATACGTTTATCTATTGAAAATAATATAGAAGACAGAAGACTAATAATTGTAATGAATAATCAAATGTTTGTAACTTGTAACTAGGTGGGTTTGTTCGCTATTTAAATATAGTTCCTATAGGTAGATTTAGATTCTTAGGCTTCCTTGCACAAGGACTCTTAAATTGATTTAGTTAAATATTTTAATGCTTTCCCTTTTTGGCAACTACAATATGCATTTGCCAAAACGGGACAAAATTTTACCAAGTAAATCAGTTTACTTAAAATATGATCTTGTGCAAGCGGCCCTTAAATTTAGAACCAGATATTAGAATTAGTAAGTTGAAACTTAAAGGGTATCATTAGAAGTTATATGATGTAGATACGTGGACAAATGTAAGAATAAACTGAAAGTTTACAACAAACTATGCTGTGATCTAGGAAAGTGGCAAATACTCGTTATCATTGCTACGTAGATTGCTTTGTGACAACGCTTCAGACAATGATACTGCCATTTTGAATTGTTCACATTAATCGGTGAGAGAATTCTCTCCTCTTTGAATATTTACAATCCAATTAGTAAACTTCGATCATTCCGTATTGTACCTACTTGTATTGTTGAAATCTAGAACAATAAACGACAAACACTAGCACATCCATCCTACTTGAATGATGGAAAGTAATTTAGTAATCATTAATAAAAGACTATGCGCATAAATGTATGAGACCTGGTATAACCCCTCAAGAGCTCTTCCCCATCAGTTATTGTCTTACTAATATTATAAATGCGAAAGTTTGGATGTATGGATGTCGGTATGGATGTATGGATGGATGTTTGTTACTCAATCACGCCCCAACGCCTGAACGGATCTGGATGAAATTTGGCACAGAGATAGATTATAGTCTGGAATAACACATAGGCTACTTTTTATCCCGGAAAATTAAAGAGTTCCCGCGGGAACCACAAAACCTCGATCCACGCGTACGAAGTCGCGGGCGTCAGCTAGTTATGAGATAAGTCTAGCCCTATGTCCAGTATACGAACCACAAATCAATGTAACCATGTGTATTTTAAGCAAATGCTAACAGTTATCTTTGTACTCGTTAGAGATATATCTTATTAGAACAATATTTACTACGGTGGCGTTTTCAATTCGTTGTCCGTTCGGAGCTATCTACAGATCTGAACAGCATGCTGTTTTTCTCACATAATTTTGTAAATTCTTCCGTTGACCCACGCGAGCGACTAGCTATAGAACGTAGATATTGAACAAGCCCCACTCAGAACGGACAACGAATTGATAAACGCCATCAAAGTAAATAATGTTCTAATAATATAATTACTAGACTAGATGATGCCAGCGACTTTCTGCGGCAACTCCTTAATTTTAGCCTATCTCTGTACCAAATTACATTAAAATAAGTTGAAAAGATGGTCCGTTAAAGCGTAGCAGACAAACAGACAGATAGACAGACAGGCACACATTCCGCTTACATTTCGAAATTAGAAAATTAATGGAAATCTGAATCGAATATAAAGGTCTAAAATATAAATGTCGAAAATCAACATACTCGACAATACGAAATATATATTCGGCCGCGAGAATAACAATCTATTTTACACCTCTGAACATCAAATATTTATCACTAAGGAACTAAAATTAAAAAAGTAATGTAACATGTTTAACACACTGAAACGTAAACAGTGAAACCGGCCATACGAGTTCTGCTATCGTACTATCGTAGCTACACGTTACAGAAACGAGCTTAGCGCCATAGCTAAATCGAAACGATGCGACGCATCGCAACTGAATTAATAACGGTTAGCACAATACCCTTGAACTACGGCGAATGGCAAATAAATATATAATCGAAAAGCTACAAGTCACAGCTTTCAATTGTCAGCGAATGGAGAAAGCTACGGTGTCGTAACTCGTAACACCGTCGACATGGAGCCGAAAGGTTTCGTGACAGCTGGTTGTGCCTCTTGCATAACGCCATGTTCCGCGATCGCTGCAATCGCAGAACACTCAACAGAACGCCTTTTTATGGATTATCGCTGTTGGTTGTCAGCATTAGCATTACAAAACGTTGGATAATTTGTTACTTACAAGTTACATTGTTTCTATTACGTAATAAAATGCGCTTTCAATTTATTGTTCCTAACAAAACATTTTTTAATTAGCTCGCGTTATTTAAAATGTTCTGCGTCGTGACAAGCCAACTATGACACTCCGTTTCTCAGATTAGCAGCCATGTCAAGGACGGTCTAATATAATTTTACTAGGTATTTTATTTAGGAAACTGCCTAATGGGTGTGTTGTTTTTTTTTTGTTATTTTATGTTCCCGTGGATTTAGGTTTTTCTTTACATCCCATGGGAAATATTCTCCTTTCAGGGATAAAAATCTTTGTGTCCAACTCTGCGCAAAGGCTGTCAAAAGGGAACAAGCAGACAGGCAAACAATATAGATATTACACTATCATCAATGTGGTCCTATGATTGTCGGATAGCTGCGGCTTATCAACAGTAATTCAGTTCAAGTCTAGGGTCGGCCGTTGCGCAATTCGTGTAACTAGGCCAATATTGAATCTCATTCGGCGTAGAGCGTTGCATTGCGTTTTAATGTTTTATATTTTTCGGGACCAGCGTAACTTTGCTTTCAATACTAGAACGTAATGTTTAAACTGTAAAATGACGATATATTTTACAAACGATAATAGTTAATTAGAGGCTAACAATAATTACTAAGGCTAATAAGCCAGTAAAATAGGCACCAAATTAAAACATAGCTAAATTACTTTAATATTGCGAAAATAAAACTAGAGCGAACATACCTATCAACAGCGAAAATTTCCTTCTGAAACCTTTCACGGACTCCCAAGGTTACACCGTTACACGTTTAGATTGTCTCGGTCCTCGGAAAGATTTTCATTTCAATGCCTCTCTCCACTCAAATAAATCCTCTCGAATTTTCTTTACATATAAAATGGAGATTCTGTTTTCCGAACCGGTGTTAGAGTCAAAACATAAGGTACCTACTGTACAAATAAGAGACTGTATGTCCAACATGTTTGAAGTTATAAATAAATTGAATATTGAGTATAAACTGAACTGCCTGACATATCAACTACAGCTGGAAACCTGGGCCCTGGAACCTCCAAATCTCCGCTGAAGGTGTTTTCCCCTTACATTTTTGATTACTTACTTGTATAGTAATACATACTTATATATTTACTTACCGTAAATATCGGATGAATAAACAATAAACATAACTAATAATGAATCGTTTGTAACTAGATACGGCAGGAATAATAAAGATATCTACAGCCTCAATGTTATTGGAATGGAAATACATTAGATCTACGAGCCGTATTAATAAATCCCAATTCAGATCTCATCTACATATTATATTGTTGCACTTTGCCGCTCCTTTTTAAAGTCTCTTAAGAAACAGGTTCTCTGGAGATGATCACTTTTAGTGATAAGACCGCCCTTGCGCATGCGTTGTTTTCTATATTTTGTTTATTTATATTTTTTTAATTGTATTTTTTGTGTGGCAATAAAGAATTTGAAGCAGGGGCTTGAGCTGTACCTACTGCTTGGAAAATTTCGTCCAATCATGTTTTCCTGTGATCCAAGACTTGAAAATATAATGAATTATAGTACATATTAATTTCAAATTTTTCGATCCACGCGTTACAAACTTATATCGATTTTAGTATCGACAAAAACGGAGTCAACGCCGTTAAGTACTACCTACTATCATATTTCACAGTTTTAAACTCACTCCTTTAATCGGGTAAAATAAGACATTAACAAGTATGACGGGCACACAACACGCCTCCACGTACAACGTCACCGGATTTTAGCTCAGTGCTCCCATTTCCATAACGGTATTATAAGCAAACCACAAATAACAACTACGAAATGTATTTTATTTATTTTTTATTTATATATTCTGTACCAGTAACTTAAAAATGAAACATAAACATTGAAAGGATATTCACAAGGACAACTTATCTCTTGAAGAGATTTCTTCCAGATGCCCCAGAATGTAAGAATAGTGAAATATAAAGTTATAACTGTGTAGGTATATAAACTTGACAAAAAAGGGGGGGGATTACTACCATCGTTTAAAGCAGTATTGTTTCAAAATGTCAGTTTTATGTCACGTACCTTGACGTCCGTAAAATAAGGATTACAGTAATTCTAAAACACGAACGTGAACAATATTAATATAATAAGCTATGGTAGTATGCCCCTTGAGATGTGTAGATGCACAGTGGGCTTCGGTTCATCGTTTTCCATGTCGTAGGATGATAATAATTAGGATATATTAATTCAGTATGGCGAAAATTACAAAGAAATAACATGTCAAGAGATAAAATTATAAAAAAATACATATATTATTCAATAAATCATCTGAAGTTCTACAAAGAAGCCTTCAAGAAACTCAGAGATGGATGGAAAGGTGGAGAATTACAGCTAAAGCATCAAAATCATTAATAACTTTCCCTCGTATACTGAAATTTATAGAGCGTACTTTTGCTCAGGCTTTGCTTAGCAATAAAACGGGATGGACGTATGTGAGCGTCATAAATCTATCTCGTTTTAACTCTGCCTTAAGTCAGAGCTAAGTCAAAGTGCGCTCTATAGATCTCAGACAGATCAGGTGATTGCCCACCAGTTAAACTCGGTGAAACTGGCTTGCACCTCGAACGACGATTGACCTGGAGACAATACACCCAAGCAAAAAAAGAGGAAATTAACCTAAAATACCGAGGGTGGTACTGGTTTATTTCTAGAAACTCAAAGCTGTCAACTGACATCAAATAACTGACATAAATACCGTTAGATTATAATCTATCTTCGGGAAATTGTAAACTGTCGAAAGATTGTGAACGAAAGATATATAATTATGTCAGCACTTAACCCCATTTGGATTACAGCTCTGGGGCTCTGCTTGTGACTCCAACATAAAAATAATACAAAGAGCCGAAGACTTAATACTAAAACAGCTAGCTTATGTCCCCTGGTTTATAAAGACAAGAACAGTGAACTCCATGAATATCTCGATATTAAAACAGAGAAAGAAGAAATACAGCTTTGCAGCGCCAAGTCGTAGCTATAACACCATCCCAATCAGCTGGCAGTCTAACTCCCTGTTCCAGACTGGCTCGCTTGAGCCTGAAAAACATTTTAGACCTGGAGAGATTTTAATCCAGGCTCAGTGTATATGACTTTTTCAACGGGAAAAGTCATAAAGTCACAAAACCTAACAACACATCATCAACTCATAGTCAGAAGACTGATCGCATGATATTTGCACGAGGAAAAGAAAAAATATATTCTTCGATTAATAATAATAGGCATTATGACAGTAACAAAGAATCAATGAAATTATAAATTTATCTAATAAAATTGGATTCATGGATTATATAAAACGTATTTTTTCCTATTTCGAGTAAGATTGCTATTTATTTTGATAAAATACAGCAATACGCCATATTGGTTAAAACACTAATGAAGCGACAATGACGTCACAATTATTTTCGAACTTTGACAATCACACTATTGTTTACTGCACACTGCACAGAGTACATTGGTAAAAATAATAGTGACGTCACAAACGACGCCATGACACCGCCGAACGTTTTGACGTGAATTTTAAAATTTAAATTTCAAATGCCAATTTCATCTACCAAACCTTATTTTTCTGCTGAAATAAGATATTTTTTCGAAATAGTAGATACTTCCGAACATAATCTGTCCATTTTTCAAAATCAGTCATCATGCCTATTAATCGCAGAATCTGAGACAGTAGAGATTTTGTATTGTGTGCAGCAATCAGCTGTTATTATGTCACAATTCACAAGTAGGTCCGGTGCATGAGCACTGAAGTATTACGTTTACGAGAATAAACGAAAATAGACCAAGGAATACATAATAACGTTGATATCTACTTTGGTACTCGTGTAACTATGACGATCCTAATTTTAGCGTCCTATTCCTATTATTATTTATATGCTGCAGTATTAAGCCCAACTAATGCGTGAGGATTTAGAATCTGTATGACTGTGAATTGATAATTAAATTCTTTTACCCATTTTTCAGGTCCCAACTCCTAAATTATTATACTTACTTTAAAGTCCTCAATCGAGATTCGAGATGCCGTAGTGAAACAGTCTTACCAATGCGCGTGGATTGTAGATAGACTTTGACCATTTCATTTCCGAGGCATTATTATTTATTATATAAAAATGTTTGCTACTATGTAGCGATCGCATTCGCAATCACTACTGATTGGCTCTTCTCTATTGGCAAAATCTTTTGCATCAGCAAGAATACCAAAAAATCTATCAATCACAACAATTTTCTATGAGCCAAAATTCATTGTCGCAGCAAGAATATCAATAATTCTACCAATCAATAATTGAACAATGATTGATGCAGCTTCTACTATTAAAGCTGTGGAGGTGCTGGCTCATGGCTGCCGGAGTCGAAACGACGGAGGAGTAGCCAATTTGTATTATATGTTTTAGGTGAGAATTATAGGTAATTTCATTGAACTCCCGGTTCCAACTTCCAACTACTCATTCCCGATGCTGCAAGGGCAATGACCAATATTCTGTTCACATAAAGTATGGAGGTGTTTCGAATATGAAATATTCGAAATGATAATGATAATATTATGATATTTGAGAGTTTTAATACTTAAATATAAATTATCAAGTAGGAGCAGTAACTAAAATCGTAGATTTAGTTTTAAGATACTGTAATTTAAAATTACCTTATTTTATCACCACGTTCCTAAGTAATTGCTAAATAAAACAATTTAATAAGTGACGTTCATAAAGTTTACAATGAAAAAAATATAGAAGTAGGTAAGTAAATTAATTTTGAGTTTAATGTTTTTATGATGACATAAGATAGTGACTTGTATCATGCATGTTTGGCTGGTTTAAAGTTAAGTGTGACACACAATTTTATGTTTGGAAATTCAGCCCTCAAATAGTAATGATTCTGATTACTGATTTCACACAGCGTTTTAGAGATGATTCATAATCACACGAAGAGATAAGATAAATAACATCTGCAGCGAGTCGGAGTGTTATATTTACATCTTTAAAGGATTGCGGACACCATTTCCCGATGTTGGTGGGAGACAGGTGGTGGGGTCTATTTCTGTCGAGTGTCGAATTACATAAGAGATAACTAAATACCTCCCGCGATCTACGATTTATTCCAACAGCGTGTGCAAGGACTTTATTAAAATTTAATGAACTTTCAAAGCTAACTTACACGGCATAACCTTATGTTGCCAATTCATAATACATAATAGACCATCAATAGAAATTAGAAAATTACTTATTTAATATCGGTTCAATGGTTTAAAAATGATAAAGAACTTTTGATAAAGAAGAGTTGATAAAATTGATATTGGAAATAGCCTTAATAATATTATTATAATAAATTTCCCTCTACTTTATGCTTCAATATTTTAGGAGTAATGTATCATGTCCCTACTTAAATAAATTGATCTACCTCGACAATCGTTGCTAATTCATCATTGTTAACCTAGATATCTCTCTCTCTCTATACTAATTTCGTTCTAGGCAAATAATCCTACTGCGGATTACGAAAGCAATCATAACAATAACTAGCCCAATTAAATAGTTATTGTTGATCTGTATTGTGCCATGAGCCATCTAATCAGATCAGCACGAGACATTCGCTCCTTCAACGGAATAACTAGAAGAAGAGAAGGAAGCAATGATAAACGTTGTCAGTGACTGGCTTAATCTAGAAGAGTTAAGTAAGTACTTAGTAATTTTCTTTATTTCCTATTTTATTTTTATGAAACGAACAAAGAGATCCGTCGCAATAGTATGAAGCTGGTTATCATCTCTATGAAAATCCAGACGAAGCCTATCTCTAATTGCCTAATTGGAGTAGATAATTAAGTGTGTATTTATACCAGGACATCAAGAGATAAGCGCTAAAACCTTGTACATGAGTGTAACGTAATGAATGCGCGTAGAGAAGGTAACGAGAAGTGTCGGGCAGGACCCAGCCGCGTAGGGATCGATACAGACGCCCCGATGCCCTGCCGTTGTACCCGCACCGGTATAAAAAACTAAAGTATATACTTAAATAATATTTTGAAATTATATTTGGTAAAATAACATAATCAAATAGAGTTATGTTCGTGTGCATTAATGGTACCTACTTGAGAGCTGCTTGGAAGTACTCTTTTGAAAAAACTAAAATGAGGGTAGATGTAAAAAGACGAGTTCATTGTCGCCACATGCTCGTAGTATTTGAATTAAGAGACTTACGATTGGAACTGAAAGAAAACTTAATGGACAGCATGTCCAAAGGTCTTCGAGATATTAGAGTTCTGAGGCCCAATTGTCTAAGCAAATCGTAATCATTCGACACCTTTAAACGTATTATGTAATCAAACTGTTTAAGGAGGTAAAGCATTAAGCATGTATGAAGTTCATACATGCTTTTGGACGTGCAGGCATCTATGAACTCCTTAAACAGGTCGAATTAAGTATACGTTTGGCAAACGATTACGACTACGATTTCCTTACTACGGGTATAACAAAGATAGGTAAAGTTGAGGCGTCAGGCTCGCCCGACTTCAACATAGTGTGTAGAAATCTTTTTTTTTACTTTACAGTGGATTTAGAAGTCAGTTTTTTGAAAAAAAAATGCCCTTTCTGATAACGTATTAGTGTATCAAATAAAATACATGGGTTAAATTAAAATATGAAAAACTGGTCAAATGCTTTTTTTTTTTTTTTTTTTTTTTTTATCCACTACAAGCTAGCCCTTGACTGCGATCTCACCTGATGGTAAGTGATGATGCAGTCTAAGATGATAGCGGGCTAACCTGTTAGGGGCATGGCAGTTATATTAAACCCATACCCCATCGGTTTCTACACGGCATCGTACCGGAACGCTAAATCGCTTGGCGGCACGTCTTTGCCGGTAGGGTGGTAACTAGCCACGGCCGAAGCCTCCCACCAGACGAAAAAGACTGCTGGTCAGACTCACTCACAAAGGGCTCCGTACCAGCACACAATGTAAATTCTTTTAGTATATAACATTATTTATTATTTATTTATCTTCTAAAAGTTTTCAACAACAGAATCACCCTGTATCATGAATCTTATGGACTAGCGATATGAAATAATATGTCAACAAGTTTTTATGCTCTTTGTAACATTGTGTATTTTAAAATGTGGGTAGACATTTAATAATACGTTCGCTTATTTGTTAGTATTATGGAGTGTAGAAGATAGTTAGTATTTAGGTATAGTTATGTTTAATTAATATACAGGTAGTTTGCTTATTTGTTAGTAATTATAAATAGTAGGTAATATATATTATATATAGTAGGTAATAAGGTATATAGTAGGTAATAATTTATGATTTATATGTAATATTATATATAGTCCATAATGTCGAGGGCTCGTTGGTGTACAGAAAAACTCAGTTGAGTTTATGCTACACCAAATAGACTAAGTTTGTAACTTTTTGTTTTTTATATGAATAAATAAATAAAAAAAAAAAAAAAAAAAAAAAAAAAAGATGTCATAACAACACTTAATCAGCTGTGAAATAACTTACGTATGGCGCTAAACGGGTAGGTAGCGCCTGACAAACAATTCGTCACTATGAATACGGAAACCTAATTAACGATTTTCGGTTTTTTTTCCTATACTCGTCCTGTGAGACCTTGCCTAATTGCATGATTCTAGGTCACGGCAAGTACCCTAGGTATAGGTTTTGCAAAATATGCATAAATGGCCGTATCTTTTGATTGAGTTGGAAGCTTGATTTTTTTTACAGCTCCAAGGGACCGTAGAACTAAGTACCTACTTATTTGATAATAATTTCATCTTGATACCTACACGCATTCCCGAGAAAAAGGGCATTGACAGCCAAGCAGTCAACGAAGTGATAAGGGTTCCTTTTTCCTTTTTAGGAATGGAACCCTAAAAAGAAGAGAAAGTGTATTTAAGCTATCATCACAACATGCAACTCCAAGAAATCAATTTCTTCTTCATGAGATATTGATTTAAGGCGCTGTGTGTGGTCAGGGGGGGGGTCTCCAAAGCAGTGTATCCATTAAATGGTGGCATATGGAAGATTGAAAAAAATATATGATGTTTTCAAGACCTTAACTCAGATATTGTTTTATCCCAAAACACGATTTAAACAAGTTCGCTGCATAAAAAATAAATTCAAACATACCTCTTATTTCAGTTTTCAAATCAACACATCTCCAAATTGAAAACCTCAATTTACTTGAAAAATATATCATTAAATTCCAAATTCTAAATGACATCCATTGATTTATTAATATTTATTAAAATGTACACATATTTTCTGTTTTCCATTGTATTCCGGTTTTTCGAGAAGCGCTAGCTCATTTTCACCTCCGCCAGTGTTCGAAAGAACTTCACAGACGATGGATCTGTGCTCCTTTGCTCCAGCGTTTAAATCGATATTTTAAAATGGTTTTCAATCATAACATGAATAAGACTAATGTTTATTCAACATGAATTGACAGAAGACGTGGATATTACAACTTTCGTGAGCTATCTTCTTTTATATAACTAAAAATACATAATCAAATAAAGTATGAATATGTGTTCTCTGACCAAACTTTTGACAGCTCGAAATAATGATGCCGTAATGCGCTATCCATTCGATTTTTGACAACAATCGACTTCATTTACGAAGAAGTTTTAATCGATTTGACACATTGATATTACAACTTTTTGTATTGTTTTATAAACATACCCAGGCGTCTAAATGTCTTTTTTATGTATTAAAATAAATATTTTTGGTGAAGCAATGCTGTAAATGTATATTTTATTATTTGGCAACATCAATAAGGCAGGTCATAGAAACCATCCAACGCCAAAGATGACGCTACTTAAATGACAATCAAGTGAGCTTGTGTTGCAGCTTCGTAATTATTTTAAAAACTATTTTCAAAATTAAAATCGTACTAGTAATTACTAGATTGACATACGAGTTGCGAAATATCGCATAAAAAGGCACGTCGCTTCACTATTTAAAAAAAAAACTCCTGCTGGTTGTAACAATGACGTCTTTTAATATTTCCAAGAAGTAGGTAAGTTGTCAAACATCCAATTACTGTCAGAGGGTTCACTGCCATCGCTTAAAGCAGTATTACTTAAAAATGTCAGTTTTATGTCACGTACCTTGAAGGTCCTAAAATAAGGATTATAATTCTAAAAACACGAACGTCAACAATATTAAAACAATACGGATTTAAGCGATAGTAGTATGCCTCCAGTGCAATTTTTGATATGAATGGAAAATAACAAAACAGTGGTAAGACAGAAAGGAAAACTGAAAATCAAGCATTGCCACTTCAGCTTGCTACTGCCTACTCGTCCGCTCTCATTGGACCAGACCGACCAGATAATATTATTATATCGAAAGCTTGCTGAGTATGGACCTAGTAGTGTCTCAAATACTTCAAATAAGTGCCTATTGCAAGTTTTATTACTAATTGATTGGATATTAGATACCCTTAGGGTTTCGTTTCTGAGACCCGGGAGTTAGAAATTTCCGGGAAATACGTCGTTGGTTTTTTTTGTGATTTCCCGTTTTTGTGTACAGAGTATTTTTTTAACTTATCTCTTGAGAAATATTTGAGAACAAGTTGATCTCTTAACTTGTTTATTATAATTCTCCCTGACTACTAGGGCATGCATTCGGTGCTGTGTTTGAGTACCGGGAAATTTTGGACCGATATTGGCACGGAACCGGGAATTCCCGGGACTTTCGATACTTTCGATACTACCTTAAATTATCACAAAAACACGGCTAAGACATTACAGAAAGTATGAAATAGACCAAATATTACTGTTCATTAGGCGTTATACAAAAATTTATCGCATAATATTTCACACAGGAATATACTGAATATTACTATTCATTAGGCATTATACAAAAATTTATCGCATAATATTTCACACAGGACTGTAAATTCATGATTTTTTCATGTACTTGTACCATAACTCGCGCTTCGTTACAAATTTCAAAGTTTTATTGTAGTTCATAGGTTTTACAGAGATTGCGTCTTGTATGAAAATACACTTTGAAAAGTTGAATTTTTTTTAATCGTGATACGCTCATATGTAACTACTTTTATAGCAATTAGAAGCCAGTGCAAATATAAATTTACTACATCAAGCAGTTTATGAGAAACAAGCCTTGAGGCTTGGATACACGGACAACAAAGTGATCCTTTACGGGTCTTTTTTTATAGACAGGCGTACGTAGTAACCTCACCTCAAAGAATTACAAATGTTAATCTAAATCAACAATATTTTCCAACCCATACTCAGTATTCCCAAGAGAATCTCGTGAAGATGTTACTCTCTCCTATTCTGTGCCGTTTTTTGGTTTTGCCGCACGCTGATTTATTTTTTGATTTATTTCTCTACAATTATATTGGATATGGTACCTCTTAGTATTTTTGGTATCCATTCACCGTCCTCCCCGTACGTATGGAGGATCCTAGGATCGAGGACCCTAGGATTTTCTAAAGACGTTTCCTATCAGCCATAAAGAGCCTCGTTACTGCTGCGTTACTGTCCAGGATTCACATCCATACATAAAGATTGGACTGTTCACAGTCTTGGTTTTTACATAACATTGTATGGAGAACTCTTGAGCATCTTAGGGAATTATGGATACGGATATCCATATTTTCTTTCCCTCTGCTATTGGTATAATTGACAGTGGAGTCAAAAATCAAAATTTAGTAGCCTCGGGCTTATGAGGTATATTTTATATTACAGTCTATCAATATTTTCCTGTCAATCTTCATGTGAAATTTATGAAAGTAACGATACAATTAACAGAATATAGCATAATCTACTGTAATTTATTATGGCTGAACAAATTTTATTCCAGTGACAGATCCATCAATTCATTGATCTTCAAAAAAGCTCTTCTCTGCTGGTAAATAATACTTACCAGAAAGACTAACATACGAGACTGTACGAAGTGGCAGTAAAATAATCGTTATAGCCAAAGTAAAAATAGGGGTTTTAAAACTAATACCTCGAATTTGTGAGCATAAAATACAATATAGTGAATTAAATTATTGTTACATGCAGAAATATCCACACTTAATTAGAGAAGAATCGACAGAATGTATGTACTTCGAGTAAAAGTATCAAAAGTACCGGTTTTATGGTGTGGAGAACCGGGACTGAAAATTATTCAGAAGTACCGGGAATTTTTGGTACCAGGAATTATCGGGAGCATGCCCTATTGACTAGGTACCTCACTCGCGCAGTGCTGAGCACTATTGTCTTAACGTGGGATGTACCGGGTTTAATCCCCAGCAGAGTGAATTTGGGAATTGGGCGTATTTTTGTAAAATTGTACATGAAATAAAATCGATGTTTTTTTTTCATCATGTTTTGTTATTTTATTGATAAATTTGTGTTTCTTAGTTATTTATCTTTATGAGCAGTAGCACTGTTTACAAATATTATGTTAAATTATAGTAAAAACAATCATTTTAAAATTAAGTGACGGAGAATTATTCCATTGAGTAACTAAACTTTATCTCACAAAAGGCACTTAAAAAAACAACTTTAGATAAGATTCACAGAAGTGTTTTACTAGTCTTACCAATCATGCCAATCACAAAAATAGGACAGCAAACATAAAATAACAGAAACACTATCAAAATTTGATAATTTTAGTTCTTTTGACTAACGTAAAGGCAAATTTATGTCATAATTTATTATATAACTTCTGAAATAGACAATGCTTTTTATTTTTGTTTTTGCAAGTTAGTTTACGATAAAAAATATACATTTAAATATAACATAACAATAACTTATATTAATGATAAATTGTCAATATTATAAGTATTTATGCAATACTAGCCGATGCCCGCGACTTCGTATGCGTGGATCGAAGTTTTGTGGTTCCCGCGAGAACTCTTTAATTTTTCGGGATAAAAAGTAGCCTATGTGCTATTCCAGACTACAATCTATATCTGTGCCAAATTTCGGCCAGATCCTTTCAGCCGTTGGGGCGTGATTGAGTAACAAACATCCATACATCCATTCATACATCCATACATCCATCTGTCCAAACTTTTTGGAGGATTTTTTGAGAGGACAATTTGTCAGTGGAACCTTGACAATTACTCAAAGGAAAAGTAAGGGCACTGATCACAATTTTAAGAATTATTGTACTTTCTTACCATAAAACTATAATAGTCGTAGTAGGTACTTTTGAGTATTTTAAACTCTTTATTCTTTATTTTGTACTTAAATTATGTAAAATGTCGTCTATAAAATATAAGTAGAACTTCCAACCAATGTATAGTATGTTAAATCACATTGTAAGAATGATTATAAGTAACAATTTTTTTTTGCGTTTTGTCTTCTTCGATTCTCCCTTTCTGATATTTTATCTCACCTCGGATATTTTTCTTGTTCTAGATTTTACGAGCTCCAAGTGTTATTTTCTTATATAATTATTATTATTGTTTGAACTTTTAAGAGTCCCTCTTTAATTTCTCTATATGCCGCCTTGTTATTTCACCAGATGTCAGCGCCATTGTTACACCTGAATAATTTAATATATACAATACTCGTTTCCAATGCAAAACTCGGGACCGTAAAAGCTTAACCGTGTACAAACCTTTAGAAATCCATTGAGTACCAATTTGTTCAATTGACTGACAATTTCGAAAGAGTTACTTAAAGGACCGTAATGAATTCACGGCAACAATATTTTCTTGCATTGTATTTCAAGAATTTAAATATTCTGAATTTTCTCTGGTCTGGCCTGGTAGGAGGCTTCAGCCGTGGTTAGTTACCAATTACCACCCTACCGCCAAAGACGTGCAGCCAAGCTATTTAGCGTTCCGGTAGGATGTCGTGTAGAAACCGATTAGGGATATGGACTAGGGTTTAATATAACTGCCATACCCCAAACAGGTTAGCCCGCTACCATCTTAGACTGCATCATCACTTACCATCAGGTGAGATCGCAGTCAAGGGCTAACTTGTATTTAATTTTAAAAAAACTGGATATAAGGTACATAAAAGTAGCAATAACTATTTTTAAAAAAATCCCGATTCTCGGGAATTCCCGGGAATCGGCCAATTTTATTCCCGTTTCCTTGAGTTGAAAATTTGCCGTTCCCGAGATTTATTTTTAATTTTGATTGAGTGGGATTTTTAAAAAGTTAATTTGTTTAGTTTCACCCAACCTAAGTCCAGTTAATTAATATAATAGGTTTTGCTTCGGACATAATATTGTCAATCAAACTTATAATTTTAGAGTACGGAAACAACGTACAAATTTGAAATTTTACATAAATTGGCTAATTTGCGGTTTTGGCTCTTACGAAGTTCTACCATATAGATAATTCTGTAAAGATAAAAAATCATGACACCAAAATTGTATGATTTTCTTCGTTTTTTATTTTTGAGTATTTTTCAAACACTGTAAATAATACTATATGTCTGCAAAAGACTAGAAATTGATTTCAATGATCAATTTCCAACATCTTTTTGCTATTTAAATTTTTGAAATAACATCTGTATTTCTTGTTTCTGACAAAAAATGAATATCAGACTCTTAGTCGGTAAGTACATTGTATATACGTATGATATTGATTTATGCCACAATTATACTTGTAATTAACTCACGTAAGTAGTTTATGTAAATAAGATACTTATGTAACTCTAGATGATGCCCTCGACTTCGTCCACATGGATTAAGATTTTTTGACTCCCGCGGTAACTGTTTAATTGTCCAGGATAATGGTTCCGGGTAGCCTATGTCCTTCTCCGGGATGTAATCTATCTTTGTACCAAATTTCATCAAAATCGTTTGAGTAGTTGGGCCGTGCAAGCGTAACAGACAGACAGACACACTTTCGCATTTATTATATTTTGTATGGATATTAGTATGCTGGGCTAACTAATGCCCGCGACTTCGTCCGCGTGGTTGAAGTTTTTTTATTCCCGCGGGAACTCCTTAATTTTTCGGGATAAAAAGTCACTCTCCCTCAACTATACCCACGCCAAAAATAACGTCGAACCATTGCTCCGTTGCGGCGTGATTGACGGGCAATTCAATTAACAATCACACTTTCGCATTTATAATATTAAGTATTAAAATGGATTTGCACACGATATGCGATTTACAATAGGTATTTTGTCAATTACCTACTCATGTAAGAGACTTTGGTACGTGATTTACTCACTTACGTTATTCTATCAATTTCACAAATTTTGAGTTACCGTGTTTTGTCATCCGAGGGCATCCGTGACATGCTATGACAAGCGCGCGAAAATAAAGAAAACCGCGACGGGAGCGCCACCCGGCCGAAGTGGGCATAACTGGCGTGAGGGGTGAGGACTGAGGAGAGCCAACCTCTCGATTTGTGTTTTGATTTTAAGAGCTGACAGCGCCTTAAGGCATAGAAGTAAATAATTTAAGAGACTCGATTGGTCTATAATATGTATTATCCAGGTCATAGATCAGCAGCATAGGAGATATTATTACATGGAAGAGAAAGTAAATATGCAGTAAGTACTAATAATAAAACTTGCAGCAGTTAGCTCTGCTGCCAGGTCACTTGTTTGTGTACCCAGTGTAAAAACTTGCAGAAAGTCAACTAGTGCAAGTTATGTATACTAAAACTAGCAGAAATTGCAATTGATATGACCATGGCAGCTGATGTACTCGTAACTGCAAGTTATATTGCTAGTGCTAAATAAGTTTTTTTCCTCCTGTTACGGCTTACATTGCTGTATTGCCATCTCGTTCTGTGATTACATCAAATGAATCAATCTCACACTCCTTGCTCTACATGTTTTGGGCCCTTAACAATGCGATCAATTAAAATCTACAGTACATATTTTTTTCTATAGTCACATGCTTAAATACAATCACAACAAAAGAGTATTTATGCCATTGAGGTGACATGTTTGCCTAGGTAGTAGGTCTGTTACCTTTGCTTATCTATTGACTCATATTGGTTTGAAAGGAGTAAGTACCTGGAATTTGATACTATAATATTATAAATGCAAAAGTATGTCTGCTACCCTTTAACAGCCCAATTTTTCAACCGATTTTGAGTATAGAGATAGTTTAGGTCCCAGGGAAGGACATGGGCTACTTTTTTATCTTGCAAAATTAAGGAGTTCTGTGGGATCAAAAAACCCTAAACCACGCGGACGAGGTCACGGGCATCATCTAGTAATTGATAAAAAAGACATGTTTCGGAAGAATATTTCAAATCCTATTTAAATCCAACCAAGCTTATAATTGTAACAATTCAATTTTTATAGGTACCTCATTTTATAATGTAAGATTGTGGGCATGACCTAGTTAAATTAATAATCAGATGATGCACAGAACACCTCCGCAAATTGCATTGTACCAATATGAAATAGTTGCTATATGAATAAATTTTTACTACTAAAATTTAACCTTTTTTAAATGATAAAATTTCACTCCCTGGGATCACAAAAGAGGAAACAAAAACATGAAAAAGCCAGCACCATATTGAAATCTTTGTTATAACAACTGACCGATTTTTTTCAAAATCAATGTTTAGAGCCCCCTTGGATCACAAAAGTGGAACCTGTTAGTGAAATTTTAAAAAGTCATCGCTATATTTACTTATATTCTGTTTATAAAGTAGAAGTCTGTTCGAGATTTATATACATGAAAACCATATGAAAACCCTTAAAATAGTTTCTAAGAATAGTACACAGACAAATAGACTTGTCGATGGTACTTTATTTTATAATAGTATATCACTACCTACATATTAGAACACATAATGTTTTTCAATTGAAATTCCTTAACATATATCACATTGATGTAGAATTTTAGTATCTATTTCAATGATATATCACCATGATTTCACAAAATTTTTGGCTCAATATTCTGTGAAAATAGGCCTAGTGTTACATTTAAGTTTAGGTACCACCTTAAATAAAATTAAATTCAGCTATTTGGCCTTCTGTACCAGGCCAATTCTTATTTTGTGGTATTGTACAATTTAGAAACAGTTATATCTAATAACTGTTCCTTAATTGTACCTGCCTTCAAAAATTCAAAACAAAAATATTAAGTTAAATATTATTTCAATATATTATGAAAGAAAGTTTTGTCTGGGTAAGCAGTTAATTTCACTGTATCTTTTTTCATAAGACACGCAGCTTTGTGTCCACTGCCAGTCTCAGTTATAACTTACTATATTTACTTAACATACTTATATCCATACTTCCATACTAATATTGTAAATTGGAAAGTGTATCTGCAGTGAAGTTACTCTTCACGGCCTATCTGTTCAACTGATGTTGATGACATTTGGAACAGAGATAGGCAGCATCTCGAAGAACGACATAGGCTTCTCTTGGAGCTGAGGAGGAGGCTAGGAGTCCTGACAGGAATTTTTCAAAACCTTAAACATTGTCTAAAGTCATAGGCAAAATCTAGTTTCCAGTATTTTATATAAAGTGAAATATGTCTCTGGGATATCATCCTCATATCCAATAAAATTTAACTTTCTAATCAATAACAACTTACCTATTTGGAATAAAATATGTTCAGTCAATAGTTGTGTGAATGCTGTTGAGGAAAAGGATAATGTGAAACTTGGGTAAGTGTGCACAACATTTTGTCATAGTTTAAGTTTGAGCATGTGGATTATAGATTGTGCAACATTGTTTATCTTTATTTAATACTTAGTAGTAATTTAAATTGTATTTATCAATAAACTTTATGTCAACCCCTGACCATTATATTCAACATACCTACCCACTTACTTACTTTTGAGTAAGTAGTAGTAAAAAGTAAAAACTGTACACACAGTAACGAAAATTATTACTCTAAACAATAACTACTTAAAAAAAGAATAAATTAATTTCAAGGCCCGCAATAAATGCGTAATGGCCTTCGTGAGCATCAAGGCATTCAACAGCAAAAGGTTTCTTTGTGCGGGATTTAACTTACCTAACAATGCTCGAAGCTATGAAGTAAACACAAAAGAATCTTCAGATATTAACACAGTGTAGAGTTCCGTGGCTTAGTTATCGCACATCGCAAGGTAACTAAAGTGCGACGTAATAAATTACTGAAAACGTAGTAGCTATGTTTGACAAAACCTCAAATCGATTATTTTATCAACACCGTCAAAATTTCGTAAAACTTAATAAAATCACATTTAGTTCATAAAATGTCACCGCATCAGGACAATTGGCACTGTTCAATTTTGATCCATAATGAATTATACTAATTTTCAAATTCAAACACTGGAGAACAAAAACAGCTGGCTGGTCCCAACGCGTGTTTTTTTTTCACAATTCACAATCACATCAACAGTTCACACAAATCTTGGCTCAGTTGGCTGCCTCTACATTTGCATGTGTGTGTGAACTGTGATGTCAAAATTGTGTAATGCCAACATTAAGAAGATTAAACATCGTAAACAATCGTAAAATCGGTTTTGTTTTGTACATAATGTATAATATAATTATTGCTAAATAAAATTATACACTTAATAATAAAGTAATCAGGAATAGAATTCTGAACAATAGGTATTTAACCACGTATAAATATAAAAGTGATAACACACCATGAAAATGTCTATCAATACTTAACCCGGCGTCATTGAGGTTGGGTCAGGATGACCCAGTGTGTTTAAAAATGAAAATATTTTACGTACTCGAATGACGTTGCCATTCTTCTCAGTAGCTGGAGCCAACGTTGTGTTCTAAACGTTTCCGAAAAGAAATGAGCCCAGCGGTGACCGCGCTGGGAGCTACACGCGCTTATTTGTCAAGAGGGTGAATATGACCCATGCTCACAATTAACGTGACAAAATTTTGCGCCTTAATTTTGTATGATTTTTGTACAGAAATTTTTTTTTTTGGTGTTTATTCAAATTTTTTCTTATGTTTTTATGTTCATGTTTTTGATGTTATTATTTTAGTGCCTTATATGGCTGAAATGACTATATTTTAGCGTAGTAAGGTGATAAAACTCTAAGGGATCTCAATTTTGTAATTTTTTTGGGAGTTTAAGTTTATATATTTTTAATAAATGTTCTGTGATTCATATCTTTTTTCTTTTATTTCTAAGATCAGAGTGTAAATTATACATTATAATGACAAAGATTACGAATATATTCAATAATACATGAAAATATCGTACATTATATTATGGGGTTATATTGACCCACCTCAACGTCCGTGTAACAATTTCGTACCACAATGACGCCGGGTTAATATGTATTATAAATGCCAAAGTTTGGATCGATGGATGTTTCTCACACAATTACACCAGAACGGCTGAATGGATCTGGATGAAATTTGGCACAGAGCTTGCACAGAGATAGAATATAGTCTGGAATAACACATAGGTACGCCGGAAAATTAAAGAGTTCCAGTGGGAACCAAAATCCCTCGATCCACGTGGGAATTAGCTAGTTTGTTATAAATTCTTTGAAATCTTCCAGCGCATACAGTATTCCCTGCCACGTATAAATTAAGAACCTTCAAGGCAAGAATTAATAGGCATCTTCTAGGCGGGCGCGCTTCAACCTAGGCCTCATCATTGCTTTGTATTAAGCGTGATTGTCATCAAGCCTATCTTGCAATAAAAAAAAACTTACAAATGGAATCTCTTTCATTGAAAAGATTTTTTTTTGTTTTAACCATTGAAATAGAATGAGTACTAGAAACAGGGTCACGAACAAAAAATATCGCAAAAATGTCCCAATTTGCACACACATAAACATTTGTATGCTTGGGAAAAAGGGAAATGTAGAAAAAGGTATTATATTAGCAACAACTTCAGTTAATTATGCACCTTAAGTTTAACACATAAAGCTACATTACGATTAGAAAATATTAATTTTTAAGACGTTCTGTCATCAGAGAAAAGGTAGGAATAACCTTTCAATCCAAAACAAAAAGTAATTTTTAAAATAAGTACAAAAATATTTATTATTACAATAAAACTTAATATGTAAGCAATAAGGTACTTCATACGTTGCCAAATTGATACCTTTACACTATTTTGGAACAAGACGCAACTCTTGGCATCACATTGTCAATATCAACAACGTCAATTTATTATAAACCTTAAAACTTAGAATTTAAGTTGAATTACGAATGTAGTATGTTTATATTTAAGACCTTTTGTCTTTGTAAAAAGGCAAAAACAAAAAATTCAATGGAACGAAATTCAAATAGAACAATGGAGACATGGAGTTCCTGATTTTTTAAAAGTTGTATATCGTGGTGGTATGTGGTCGTGTATATTTATTACTAGCTTACGCGCCCCAGCAACTCACTTATGTGTTATACTTGTACAGTATGTTTTATTTATCAAAATAAATATTGATACAGTTTTGGTGGGTAGCACTGCGAAAAACCACGTAGGTTTAAATGGCGTACTCTCTCCTCTTCTATCAATATTTATAACTTTACAATGTTATGATATGCATAAGTATCTGTGTAAAAACATGAGGAAATACTAAACTAAACTACCTAACATTTGTTTAAGAAGTAAGATTTTAACTTAAAATTAAATTGTCCTTACTTAGTTTCATTTTAAAATTAATATCAAGGTTAAAAATCTACGTTTTATTGACGTATTACACGTAAACTTAAAAAGTACCAAGTAAACTTTATTCAGATTTAGCCTTTGCGGCTTTTATTATTTTTTACTACATTATTTTATAAAATATTTATGTAAAGTATATAATATCTTTATGTACCCATGTATTTTATGTGTATTTATGTAACTAAGGTATGTGTGTTTCCAGTAATATCAATTTTATCAAAATGAATTTGAACATAATTAATGTTATCTGTATATTTTAGATGGCTTAAACAACTCTACTGCATAACGAAATGGATTACCAGGGAATCACTAAGCAACAATACTTTTAAAACACCAACACTACTCCATGCATCCCGTCTATCCAGAACACTCAATGTTTGTTACAATATTTGACGCATTGTCACAAACATTGGCCAAAGGATATTAGCACACTTTTTATATGAGCACTGCAGCATTTTGACGCGTCGTTATGTTGGCTAAGGTTGGCTCATACTAGTGGCAAATAAGAGCACTTTCGTATTTGTGCTGTAATTTGTCGGGGACATTTTTGAAGCGCTAATCCTACATCTAGTATAGGTACTAAAAAAATTCTACATCAATGGTTTTAACCATTTATTTTTAATAAACCATTTATTTTTATTACAAATAATCGTTTATATCTCTGTTCATATCGTAAGTTTCATCATTATTGTTACATTGATTTACATTGAAAAACTCTTCCTCACTCGATAAACACAGTTTTTTTAAAATATCTGAAGGTGATGGTATACTTTTTTCAATTGCTGGGATAGAATCTATTAACTCATCAATGCTAGAGATGTCAATAGTTTTTTCATCTGGTTGGGCATTGCTCGGTAATGCTTCAGTATAATTAGAGCATGTAATACTACTTTCACCAAAGGCTTCTGATAGTATTGTGAAGTTTTCAGATTCCATATCTTCTAATGATAACTTTGCACCAGTTCTTACTAATTCAGCGTTTACTTCAGATATTTCAGGATATTTCTTATTTTCATATTTAACGCTTTGAGTATCAATGTCATCATTGTTTAAAGTTGTATCAACCGATTCTTTTTTCTTTTTCAGCTTTTCAACGAAATCTCCCATTTTCCTAATAACTGTACCTGGAGGCTGGACTTGACATTTGTGTGTTCTCTGCGATACCTGGAAATAAAAACATTGTAGTTTGTTTTACGTCTTTTCAAACACGTATTCATGAAACATGTAACTAGGTAACTCTTCCAAGGGAAAGTAGGTCCATGGAAATATATATATTCTTACTTTATATCTAAAACTTTTATCACAAGCTGTACACTTATAAGGCATTGCACCAGTATGAATGCGCCTATGGACAAGATAAGAAACTCTTTGACGGAAGCATTTTCCTGAAAAGAAAAGAATAATATTATAAAATTTATGTAATTTAATAAATTATTGTCGGTTAATGTAAAAGTAAAGTTCAAATTTTAAGTTCATCTATTTTATTAGTTATAGTTTTATATTTTAAGTTACGATTAATAATTATTGTAAGCACGGTAAGCTATGTATGACGGTATGAATATTTGTATTTTTTTCTACGCAATGAGCTCATAATTTCAATATCCAGTTACACTTGATATATGTAGAGCAGATAAATCACTTTTACAATGATCGAGACTTGTTTTAGTGTTTCGAAGCCTCGCACTAGGCCAGATCAGAGAGAAAGAATTAAGAAATTGTAAATTTCCAAATTGACCCTGCCGGCAATCAAATTTGCGACCTCCCCCGAATCAGTAGTGGATTGGTGCATTGATGATGTAAAGTCGGTGATAGCCTAATGGTCCAAAATTCAGCCTGTTAGTTCAAAACCTCTAACTTTTCGGAGCTTCGTGCGATCTACGTACATTTATAAATTATCGCTAATTAGCTGATGCCTGCGACTTCATCCGCGTGGAATGAGTTTTTTTTTGTTCCTGCGGGAACTCTTTAATTTTCCGGGATAAAACATAGCTTATGTGTTTTTCCGGACTAAAATCTATCCAAATATCCAGATCCGTTCAGCCGTTCTGGCGTGATTGAGTCACAAACATCCATCCATCCATCCATCCAAACTTTCTCATTTATAATATTACCTAATGTTAGTGTATATTGCATTAATGGTAAAGGAAAACATGATTCTTGAAGAAGCTTGCATGCTTGAAAGTTCTATATAATGTTCACAAATGTGTGTGAAGTCTGCCAATCTGCACTTGACCAGTGTGATGGGATTAAAGCCCTGAATCCTATCATTCTGAGACCTGAGGTATGTACGATACCCTAAACGTATGAGAATGGATACACGAAATTGAGCTCTAATTCAATGCGGTTTATTTTACTTTGAAGCCGAACTTTAACGATTTGATAGGCGATCCTTACATGATTGCACCTCTGCGCTCAGAGGTGTTCCGGCGATGGTTGATGATGTGGACATTTTTGATTCTTAGGATACTCACCACAAGTTTCACACGCGAAAGGTTTCTCGCCAGTGTGTATACGTTGGTGATTATGAAGCGTCGACAACTCTTTGAAAGCTCGCCCACAAAAACTACAAGTATGTGGCTTTTCATCATTGTGGTACAGTAAGTGCTTATGATACGATTGCTGAAATGTGAACGTCTTGTTACATTGAGTGCACGCGTATGGAGTTTCACCTAAAAATAAAATAAATTGTAATTAAATCCAAATGGTGGGTACTAAGTAGTTGACCTGACTTGATAAACATGTTTTTAGTGGAGGACCGTTACAATTAACACAAAATATGCATGCAAAACATAGAGTTTAAGGACCCATTTACGTTCTATAGATTATATTATAAAACAACACAGCTGTTGAAATTGAGCAAAGGCACGCAGAACTGCCTCATTGTTATGGTAGTTAGCATGTTAGATTACGGATGAAGAGGTCCTGGCGCCAATCCCCGGGTCGGGCTAACTGACTTGCTGACTGATTGCCATCGCCAAGCAATAAAAATGAGGTATCAATGAAAATGGGGTAAAAGAGAGATAATATTTTTGCGCAAACAATATTGTGCCCTGTAAAACCTATTCCTTAGTATGAAGTCTCGCCCATATAGATGGCTCTGCGAAAATCAGTCGAGAGGACATTATTTATTTATTATTGTACTCATATAAAATATTTGGACATTAGATTTTAAAGGACATTGTAAATTTGAAAATTTGGAAAAAAAATATTTCGTCCTAACGAAAAATTTGAATTCATTGATTGATTTATAGAAAACTAGTGGGTCCGGCAGACGTTGTCCTGCCCTGAACCGATTGCATCGCCTCCTACCGGGCCCTATTGTGAATATTAACCAACCCGGGACTCACACAAAAACACACAAAAAATTCCATCAAAATCGGTCAAGCCGTTCTGAAGTGATGCGCTAACATACATTCGGCAATTGATTTTTATTTATATTTAGAGATAATGACATTGGAATTGTGTATTGATTTTAATATTGTGGTTTTTGGGATCTTAATGAGTAAATGTGTAAAGTTTTTAGTGAATTACATACTTAGTTAAAAAATGAAAATAACTTAGACTTAAGGCGCTGTCAGCTCTTAAAATCAAAACACAAATCGAGAGGTTGGCTCTCCTCAGTCGTCACCCCTCACGTCAGTTATGCCCACTTCGGCCGGGTGGCGCTCCCGTCGCGGTTTTCATTATTTTCGCGCGCTTGTCATAGCATGTCACGGATGCCCTCGGATGACAAAACACGGTAACTCAAAATTTGTGAAATTGATAGAATAACGTAAGTAAGTAAATCACGTACCTACCAAAGTCTCTTACATGAGTAGGTAATTGACAAAATACCTATTGTAAATCGCATATGGTGTGCAAATCCATTTTAATACTTAATATTATAAATGCGAAAGTGTGATTGTTAATTGAATTGCCCGTCAATCACGCCGCAACGGAGCAATGGTTCGACGTTATTTTTGGCGTGGGTATAGTTGAGGGAGAGTGACTTTTTATCCCGAAAAATTAAGGAGTTCCCGCGGGAATAAAAAAAACTTCAACCACGCGGACGAAGTCGCGGGCATTAGCTAGCCCAGCATACTAATATCCATACAAAATATAATAAATGCGAAAGTGTGTCTGTCTGTCTGCTACGCTTGCACGGCCCAACTACTCAACCGATTTTGATGAAATTTGGTACAAAGGTAGATTACATCCCGGAGAAGGACATAGGCTACCCGGAACCATTATCCTGGAAAATTAAACAGTTACCGCGGGAGTCAAAAAATCTTAATCCATGTGGACGAAGTCGAGGGCATCATCTAGAGTTACATAAGTATCTTATTTACATAAACTACTTACGTGAGTTAATTACAAGTATAATTGTGGCATAAATCAATATCATACGTATATACAATGTACTTACCGACTAAGAGTCTGATATTCATTTTTTGTCAGAAACAAGAAATACAGATGTTATTTCAAAAATTTAAATAGCAAAAAGATGGTGGAAATTGATCATTGAAAACAATTTCTAGTCTTTTGCAGACATATAGTATTATTTACAGTGTTTGAAAAATACTCAAAAATAAAAAACGAAGAAAATCATAGAATTTTGGTGTCATGATTACAATTTTTTATCTTTACATACAGAATTATCTATATGGTAGAACTTCGTAAGAGCCAAAACCGCAAATTAGCCAATTTATGTAAAATTTCAAATTTGTACGTTGTTTCCGTACTCTAAAATTATAAGTTTGATTGACAATATTATGTCCGAAGCAAAACCTATTATATTAATTAACTGGACTTAGGTTGGGTGAAACTAAACAAATTAACTTTTTAAAAATCCCACTCAATCAAAATTAAAAATAAATCTCGGGAACGGCAAATTTTAAACTCAAGGAAACGGGAATAAAATTGGCCGATTCCCGGGAATTCCCGAGAATCGGGATTTTTTTAAAAATAGGTATTGCTACTTTTATGTACCTTATATTCAGTTTTTTTAAAATTAAATACTAGTTAGCCCTTGACTGCGATCTCACCTGATGGTAAGTGATGATGCAGTCTAAGATGGTAGCGGGCTAACCTGTTTGGGGTATGGTAGTTATATTAAACCCTAGTCCATATACCTAATCGGTTTCTACACGACATCCTACCGGAACGCTAAATAGCTTGGCTGCACGTCTTTGGCGGTAGGGTGGTAATTGGTAACTAGCCACGGCTGAAGCCTCCTACCAGGCCAGACCAGAGAAAATTCAGAATATTTAAATTCTTGAAATACAATGCAAGAAAATATTGTTGCCGTGAATTCATTACGGTCCTTTAAGTAACTCTTTCGAAATTGTCAGTCAATTGAACAAATTGGTACTCAATGGATTTCTAAAGGTTTGTACACGGTTATGCTTTTACGGCCCCGAGTTTTGCATTGGAAACGAGTATTGTATATATTAAATTATTAAGGTGTAACAATGGCGCTGACATCTGGTGAAATAACAAGGCAGCATATAGAGAAATTAAAGAGGGACTCTTAAAAGTTCAAACAATAATATATAAGAAAATAACACTTGGAGCTCGTAAAATCTAGAACAAGAAAAATATCCGAGGTGAGATAAAATATCAGAAAGGGAGAATCGAAGAAGACAAAACGCAAAAAAATTGTTACTTATAATCATTCGTACAATGTGATTTAACATACTATACATTGGTTGGAAGTTCTACTTATATTTTATAGACGACATTTTACATAATTTAAGTACAAAATAAAGAATAAAGAGTTTAAAATACTCAAAAGTACCTACTACGACTATTATAGTTTTATGGTAAGAAAGTACAATAATTCTTAACATTGTGATCAGTGCCCTTACTTTTCCTTTGAGTAATTGTCAAGGTTCCACTGACAAATTGTCCTCTCAAAAAATCCTCCAAAAAGTTTGGACAGATGGATGTATGGATGTATGAATGGATGTATGGATGTTTGTTACTCAATGACGCCCCAACGGCTGAACGGATCTGGCCGAAATTTGGCACAGATATAGATTATAGTCTGGAATAGCACATAGGCTACTTTTTATCCCGAAAAATTAAAGAGTTCTCGCGGGAACCACAAAACTTCGATCCATACGAAGTCGCGGGCATCGGCTAGTATTGCATAAATGCTTATAATATTGACAATTTATCATTAATATAAGTTATTGTTATGTTATATTTAAATGTATATTTTTTATCGTAACTTACAAAAACAAAAATAAAAAGCATTGTCTATTTCAGAAGTTATATAATAAATTATGACATAAATTTGCCTTTACGTTAGTCAAAAGAACTAAAATTATCAAATTTTGATAGTGTTTCTGTTATTTTATGTTTGCTGTCCTATTTTTGTGATTGGCATGATTGGTAAGACTAGTAAAACACTTCTGTGAATCTTATCTAAAGTTGTTTTTTTAAGTGCCTTTTGTGAGATAAAGTTTAGTTACTCAATGGAATAATTCTCCGTCACTTAATTTTAAAATGATTGTTTTTACTATAATTTAACATAATATTTGTAAAAAGTGCTACTGCTCACAAAGATAAATAACTAAGAAACACAAATTTATCAATAAAATAACAAAACATGATGAAAAAAAAACATCGATTTTATTTCATGTACAATTTTATAAAAATACGCCCAATTCCCAAATTCACTCTGCTGGGGATTAAACCCACGTTATCCCACGTTAAGACAATAGTGCTCAGCACTGCGCGAGTGAGGTACCTAGTCAATAGGGCATGCTCCCGATAATTCCTGGTACCAAAAATTTCCGGTACTTCTGAATAATTTTCAGTCCCGGTTCTCCACACCATAAAACCGGTACTTTTGATACTTTTGAGACTCGAAGTACATACATTCTGTCGATTCTTCTCTAATAAAGTGTGGATATTTCTGCATGTAACAATAATTTAATTCACTATACTGTATTTTATGCTCACAAATTCGAGGTATTAGTTTAAAAACCCCTATTTTTACTTTGGCTATAACGATTATTTTACTGCCACTTCGTACAGTTTCGTATGTTAGTCTTTCTGGTAAGTATTATTTACCAGCAGAGAAGAGCTTTTTTGAAGATCAATGAATTGATGGATCTGTCACTGGAATAAAATTTGTTCAGCCATAATAAATTAAAGTAGATTATGCTATATTCTGTTAATTGTATCGTTACTTTCATAAATTTCACATGAAGATTGACAGGAAAATATTGATAGACTGTAATATAAAATATACCTCATAAGCCCGAGGCTACTAAATTTTGATTTTTGACTCCACTGTCAATTATACCAATAGCAGAGGGAAAGAAAATATGGATATCCGTATCCATAATTCCCTAAGATGCTCAGGAGTTCTCCATACAATGTTATGTAAAAACCAAGACTGTGAACAGTCCAATCTTTATGTATGGATGTGAATCCTGGACAGTAACGCAGCAGTAACGAGGCTCTTTATGGCTGATAGGAAACGTCTTTAGAAAATCCTAGGGTCCTCGATCCTAGGATCCTCCATACGTACGGGGAGGACGGTGAATGGATACCAAAAATACTAAGACCTACCATATCCAATATAATTGTAGAGACCAAATCAGCGTGCGACAAAACCAAAAAACGGCACAGAATAGGAGAGAGTAACATCTTCACGAGATTCTCTTGGGAATACTGAGTATGGGTTGGAAAATATTGTTGATTTAGATTAACATTTGTAATTCTTTGAGGTGAGGTTACTACGTACGCCTGTCTATAAAAAAAGACCCGTAAAGGATCACTTTGTTGTCCGTGTATCCAAGCCTCAAGGCTTGTTTCTCATAAACTGCTTGATGTAGTAAATTTATATTTGCACTGGCTTCTAATTGCTATAAAAGTAGTTACATATGAGCGTATCACGATAAAAAAAATTTCAACTTTTCAAAGTGTATTTTCATACAAGACGCAATCTCTGTAAAACCTATGAACTACAATAAAACTTTGAAATTTGTAACGAAGCGAGTTATGGTACAAGTACATGAAAAAATCATGAATTTACAGTCCTGTGTGAAATATTATGCGATAAATTTTTGTATAATGCCTAATGAATAGTAATATTCAGTATATTACTGTGTGAAATATTATGCGATAATTTTTTGTATAACGCCTAATGAACAGTAATATTTGGTCTATTTCATACTTTCTGTAATGTCTTAGCCGTGTTTTTGTGATAATTTAAGGTAGTATCGAAAGTATCGAAAGTCCCGGGAATTCCCGGTTCCGTGCCAATATCGGTCCAAAATTTCCCGGTACTCAAACACAGCACCGAATGCATGCCCTAGTAGTCAGGGAGAATTATAATAAACAAGTTAAGAGATCAACTTGTTCTCAAATATTTCTCAAGAGATAAGTTAAAAAAATACTCTGTACACAAAAACGGGAAATCACAAAAAAAACCAACGACGTATTTCCCGGAAATTCCTAACTCCCGGGTCCCAGAAACGAAACCCTAAGGGTATCTAATATCCAATCAATTAGTAATAAAACTTGCAATAGGCACTTATTTGAAGTATTTGAGACACTACTAGGTCCTTACTCAGCAAGCTTTCGATATAGGTAATAATATTATCTGGTCGGTCTGGTCCAATGAGAGCGGACGAGTAGGCAGTAGCAAGCTGAAGTGGCAATGCTTGATTTTCAGTTTTCCTTTCTGTCTTACCACTGTTTTGTTATTTTCCATTCATATCAAAAATTGCACTGGAGGCATACTACTATCGCTTAAATCCGTATTGTTTTAATATTGTTGACGTTCGTGTTTTTAGAATTATAATCCTTATTTTAGGACCTTCAAGGTACGTGACATAAAACTGACATTTTTAAGTAATACTGCTTTAAGCGATGGCAGTGAACCCTCTGACAGTAATTGGATGTTTGACAACTTACCTACTTCTTGGAAATATTAAAAGACGTCATTGTTACAACCAGCAGGAGTTTTTTTTTAAATAGTGAAGCGACGTGCCTTTTTATGCGATATTTCGCAACTCGTATGTCAATCTAGTAATTACTAGTACGATTTTAATTTTGAAAATAGTTTTCAAAATAATTACGAAGCTGCAACACAAGCTCACTTGATTGTCATTTAAGTAGCGTCATCTTTGGCGTTGGATGGTTTCTATGACCTGCCTTATTGATGTTGCCAAATAATAAAATATACATTTACAGCATTGCTTCACCAAAAATATTTATTTTAATACATAAAAAATACATTTAGACGCCTGGGTATGTTTATAAAACAATACAAAAAGTTGTAATATCAATGTGTCAAATCGATTAAAACTTCTTCGTAAATGAAGTCGATTGTTGTCAAAAATCGAATGGATAGCGCATTACGGCATCATTATTTCGAGCTGTCAAAAGTTTGGTCAGAGAACACATATTCATACTTTATTTGATTATGTATTTTTAGTTATATAAAAGAAGATAGCTCACGAAAGTTGTAATATCCACGTCTTCTGTCAATTCATGTTGAATAAACATTAGTCTTATTCATGTTATGTTTGAAAACCATTTTAAAATATCGATTTAAACGCTGGAGCAAAGGAGCACAGATCCATCGTCTGTGAAGTTCTTTCGAACACTGGCGGAGGTGAAAATGAGCTAGCGCTTCTCGAAAAACCGGAATACAATGGAAAACAGAAAATATGTGTACATTTTAATAAATATTAATAAATCAATGGATGTCATTTAGAATTTGGAATTTAATGATATATTTTTCAAGTAAATTGAGGTTTTCAATTTGGAGATGTGTTGATTTGAAAACTGAAATAAGAGGTATGTTTGAATTTATTTTTTATGCAGCGAAGTTGTTTAAATCGTGTTTTGGGATAAAACAATATCTGAGTTAAGGTCTTGAAAACATCATATATTTTTTTCAATCTTCCATATGCCACCATTTAATGGATACACTGCTTTGGAGACCCCCCCCCTGACCACACACAGCGCCTTAACACTTCAGACTTATTTACCTTTCCTACTAAGTTACTTACATTTTTTGTACTTACGATTACCTGCTTATTCTTAATAATTATAATGAAGTAGTTTCTACTAATGATTAGTTTCTAATGTGTAATGTGTTGCATTATTTGTTAATAATTTACATCGTATTTTTGTTTTAGAATAATATAATTTGTTAGTTTAGATTACCTATACACTAACATTAATAAATTTAACCTGTATGTAGGCGTTTATGTTTCTTGAGAAAATACTTTGTCGTAAAACATTTTCGGCACACATCACATTGCCATTGTTTACCATCGCGTCTTTCGAGGTCAGTAGGCTTATCGTCTGATATATTATTTCCGTTTCTATCTTTGTTTTCAGTATCAGTATTAGGTTCAGAGTTTTGGCTTGAAGCAAATCCGAAATGTGCTACTCTCAAATGGACCATCAGAGAACCTCGCATTTTAAAACTTTTGGAGCAAAGGTGACAATTGTATCTAGTGAAAGTGTGATGAGAATTATCTTCAATATTATGTATCAAACACTTGTGCATTTTTAAAATGTTAGCATCGACAAATTGCAGTCCACAAATATCACATTTATTGGTAGTTGGCATTAATGATGTTTCAGTTTTTACCGTGGTGGATATATAAAGGGAACTATTACTGCTTGGAACACTACCTTCTGCATTTGGTGCAATGTCAATAATCGGCATTGTGTTTAAGGTTATGACTGGCAATTTAGGAAATATTTTCACAAATTTCATTTGTGTATTCGGCGATGTTATTGCTTTATTTTTAGATCCCGAAACTTTGGTTTTTTTCTGTGGCTCTGGTGCCGATTTAGTCGATTGCTGGGAAGTACTTTGGATTTCGGAGCTTTCATCTCGCTGAATAGGTTGCTGGGTTGGTGCGATCCTTACATGGCTAAATAAATGTATAGTAAGTTTATCCAAGCCTGAAACTTCTTCTTGACAAACTGGACACAATATATTATTTGTTGAAACGAAAATTAATCTATCTTTGAGTGATTGCACAGTATGGAAAACACCAGTGTGTAAACAAATAGGACACGGTAAGGACGCAGCGTTAGCACTCATAATAACGAAATTTACCCGAAAATATATTTACAACGGTATTAGCAATATGCTTCGGAGTTAGCGTGAAACTAACCTGCTCGCGAGTTATTTTTGGAGGATTGCGCGCTTATTCTTTTGGCGCTATTTCAAGAAATTTTACATCATAAGCGACTTTGGTGAAATACCTACGACCAATAAAACAAAACCGTGATAAAATATTTTACAACAAAATAAATGTAAGTTCCATTCTAAATATTTCAAAATGAAAGTAAGTAGTTAGGGGAGTTTAGTACATGACAAAGTTATTTAAAAAAGAGAGTGGCCTAGTTGATCGTGGCATCGGATCTCAATCGCTATTATCACCAACATCATAGCACACCAGCATCTGTTTTCAACTATAGTTGAAATGATGTCAAATTATTTGGCTGGACCTGAGGACCCGGCGCATTATATTATTTATGAAAAAGTGCCACGACTCTCAGCCATGAGGACTAAAACGCAGATATAGTATATAAGAGCAAACAAATTTCATAGCCTAGCTTTATAGCGAACTTTTCTATCATATTTTGGCACTAATTGAATGATATACCGATAGTCAACACACCTATATTAGCTCCAAAACTAACGTGATCTCTATAAAAATCGAAATCGTAAAGTTAAGGACATTATGAATAGAGTGACAGTTTTTGGGTAGGTATATAAGGGCTGACGGCAGGTGTGGTGAAGACGGGGCGTACTCTTACAATGTAAAACCTGCCCACTGCCCACTGGCTACATTGGGTATAGATATACCTAACTATTGAGATTATACCTACATTTGTTTGGTCACCCATCCGGTACCGACTTGGGTGTAAGGCCCATACCAACTTCAATACAAAATGTGTTAATCAGCTCATCCTACCTACAATCACAACGTGATGCAGTTGATAAAACGAATAACACCAAATCAAATAATTTTACTTGTATGCAATAAAACTTTCGATTCATTCGGTTATTTGGAACTATACAATATTTTTACCGATTTTATACAAACCTATCCAAACCTACGAAAAAAATATTATCTGTATTTTGAACTTGTCAATTTGACTTTGATTTATTTTTGTTTTCATTTGTTTTGTTTGTGTTGTTTGGCGGAATGTTTTCTAATTTGAATTTCGATCTAATATTTGTCTTAGTAACCATAATGATTATTAAAATGTAGTTTTATTATTTAGTTCGCATGTTTTTGTTGCATTTACAAATATACAGATTTTAAAATGAGTGAACAGAGTGGCGTGGTGCCAAGATATATGGCCCAGCTTTTAGAAGAACTAGGATGGAATCAGGGTACTAGAATTCCCTTGGCTAATCATCAAAATCAGGATTTGGAAAATCTTTTGATTGACAGGTACCTTTTTGGTATAAAGCTTTAGTCTGCAACCAGTTTTTCCCTATTTTTCATGATTTGCTTGCTAAGTATTCTCTCTTCTATCCATGTGTGGAGTGTTAGTAACTAAGTCTATAATCCAGCTACTTAAAATTTTTGTCCCTTATCTCATACCAATACTTGCCTAAGTTCAGTATATTGTTTCATCTGTAGACAGAATGAGGTACAGCGCCTAAAGGAAGCTTTGATTTTGCAAAATCAAAAACGAGATGATCTCAACAAGTACAAAGACCATGTCCAAACTGAATATCAAGAAAATACTGTGAGTACAACTACTTATAATATGATATTATTGACATATTATGTAGGTATGACTAGATGATTCCCGCGACTTTGTCCGGATTGTGGATTAAGATTTTTTATGGTAAAGCAT
Organism: Erebia aethiops; assembly: GCA_923060345.2. Lineage (NCBI taxonomy): Eukaryota > Metazoa > Arthropoda > Insecta > Lepidoptera > Nymphalidae > Erebia > Erebia aethiops. The sequence continues at coordinate 23,247,118 of OV281084.1, read as the reverse complement.
ATCTCTCTAAACAGGCATTTTTCCTTATTGCAGCGTTTACTCTTTGCTCATAAACAGCAAATGGAGCAAGAGGTGAAACTCCGTCAGCTGTCCCTCAATGAAGCCAATAGACTGGACCGAGATGTGGTGGATTGTTGCAAACAGAACAATATAATGGTCTCGCGGATTGAGAATCTACAAAGTATGCTAGTAATATCACATTACTAGCTGATGCCTGCAACTTTGTCTGTATGGATTGAGGTTTTTTGTTCCCGTGGGAACTCCTTAATTTTTCGGGATAAAAAGTAGCCTATGTGCTATTCCAGACTAAAATCAATCTCTGTGTCAAATTTCATCCAAATCTGTTCAGCCATTCTAGCGTGATTGAGTAACAAACTCCATCCATACATCCATCCAAACTTTCGCATTTATAATATTAGTATAGATGTGAGGCTTTTATTAGAAACAAGCTGATATGTCATACAGGATTAAAGAATCTCATGCCTCGGAGAGCACGTTAAGCCGTCGGTCCCGGTTATTATCACTAACATGATAATAGTTGTTAAAACGACGGGCTTTAATTGCATTGGAGCAGCGTGGTGGGTCAAAGCTCTAATTCCCTCTCTCCTATTAGAGTGGAGGCCTGTGCCCAGCAGTGGAACGTTAATGGGCTGTAGTGGAAGTTGCTAAAATCCATGACTCCATTCTGTTTGTGAATTGCACAATGTTTGTCACATCCCAATCCATGAGGAATTGGGATAGAATTTTCCTCATCAACTGAGTATACGAGATCGAGAGAGTTATACTGACACCTGATCTTACAGGCGCCTCTGTAAGGCCTCAATTACACTAGTAAGTTTTAACGTAAGTTGCATTTGCAAACAATATGCAACTTAGAAGACTGTTTACATTTCGTAACTTACTCATATAAGCGACTTACGAGCGTAAAACGTAGCCTTAATAGGTCCAATGATACTGGACAGAACTATTATAATAAGCGGATTTAAACTATCGTGAGTGATATTCATTAAAACTATACATAGCTACCGGATAAACTCACATGTTATGTCTGAAAATGCCCGACTAGTTTCGAACCCGTTCGGGGCCCTAATTCATGAGGCCCTGCTCGCGCGACGCGGTCGCTGTCTGACTGCAGGCCGCGTACCGTAAAGCTTTCTGCGAGGGGTGTTGAGGTGGATAAGCGCCCAATTCCATGGGCCACCTCTTCTATGACATAGAAATCTTTAAATGACATTGTATGGTTTATCATTTTATTTCAGATAGCATTGCTCGGCTGTTAAAAAAGGCTGATACACTGAAGAGTGAGGTGTGCGGCGAGCGTGGTGCCTTGCAGGAATGGCGGGCTGCCCTCGAGAGAAGCGCCGGGGATATCATAGCGATAGAGCAGTTCACTAAGCAAGACCTCTCCAGAGCCAAGGTATGAGATTTAATCTCTATATATAATTTATTATCCCGTCCGTGTACAAAATAAATACATGTATTGAAAAAAAAAATACAATAAAATACAAACTTGGCGGAGGATTACACCCCGGCAGGGGAGAACAAACGGCCAGGGATCAGGGTGACAAGTTGAGAAACCGGTGCCTTGTTTAGGCAGCTTTCACTGATGCGCCTATATCAAATCTTGTACTTTGTCTTGAAGTGCTTATCCAGTCTGTTTTTGAACTGATTTACGAAGTTATTATGGTCTATTAATTATAATTATCAAAGAGACTGGATCAATAATAAACAAAGTTACAGTTAATCGAAATGAACTTTTATCCTCTACTAGATGATACCCACAACTACCGCATGGATTTCTATTTTTATACCTACAGTGGGAAGTCTTGAGAAAGGAGAATTTTTGAGATAAAAAGCAGTCTGTTTCACACTCCAGACCCTGAACTAAAGCCATGTAAATCATAACGTCGATCCGTTGCCCTGTTGCGGCGTGATCGACCGACAAACAAACACACTTTCGCATTTATAATATTAGTAAGAAGTAAGATTGCTTTGTATGTATCGCCGATTTACTCAGTACGAATGTCAAACGTGCATGATTAACGTTAACCAGCAATTATTTATTTCTAGGCTCTCGAAACAAAAAGGCAGAAACTAAAATTGGAGCATGACCACTTTCAAGAACGGCTTAACCAGCTGGTGTCTAACCTCAGCGCTGAAGAAAGGGCGTGCGAAAGAATTTCAGTTCAGGTATTAATTTCTTAGTAATGGACTAGGTATCCGCCCCGACTTAGCTCTAGTAGACCTCCTGATAATCCTCTTTTATACCTTCGGATTCTGCATTACAGAAAATTTTACATGCTTACTCTTACGTTTATAGACCTAGAGGCTAAAACATACTGAAAGTCTTAACAACAAAGTAAACAAAGATCAAATGTTTGCTTTTTTTATTTATGGCGAGATAGACAATCATGCTTAGTACAAAGCAATGATGAGGTTGCAGGAGGATACCTATTCACTCTTGCCTTGAAGGTACCTAAGTGCCTTATCAAATAGGAAAATTATTACTGCCGATTAATAACTTTTTCCAAAGCTATAGATGCGTAATATTTACTGTCATGTTTCATTCGTATCAGAACTGTATTTCTAACGTTACCGTAGTCTAACACCATACTCTCCCTCTCTTTCGCATATTCTGACATATTCAATGACGGAAAAATACTAGTTGTCTTCGCGATGTGTCTCTATCAAAATTAAAAAACGAGGTTAGATATATATTTTTGAATAAATCTCGTAGCTTTAGTTTTAAGATACCGTTACCCATTATCACCATCATGCTTTTTAGGTAAGTAATTTTTAGACGAAAATAAGTGTACCTACAGTGTACCTATATTTAATAAATGACTTGAATATGTCTAAAATGTCCCTAATTTTACTGTCAAGACTTCGATTGGCCATATTTTCAAAAGTATACTGAGACTTACAGTCATGTTAGAATGTGTGAGAGAGAGAAAATCTCGATAGAGAGGAACTTATTGCAACTCAGGTAGCCTAAGTCTCCCTCCTCGGCGATTTCGGGTTTCGTACAAGGGCTTATTACATTCGTAGGTTATGGAGGGAATGGACCAACGAAAACAGATGATGGTAATGTGGGCTGGTGCTGTAGAGAATCTCAGACAGAGGGATACCGAAATTCGGCACATTCGAGAGGTAATATTTCATATATTCTCAACTTCACTTTATTTATTTATTTAGTACCAGAAACTTAAAAACTGAAACATAAACATTAAAAAGTCATGCACAAGGACAACTTAACTCTTGTAGAGATTTCTTCAAGATGCCCCAGAATGTGAGACCACCTTATATAATTTTGTAAATTCTTTCGAACTAAGAATAGACGGACGGACTTCACCATACTAACCATGACGATACCTGTATCCGATACGAGGTTTAGTCCAGAATGGGGTGTCCAATCCTGGATCCAACCTAGCGATTGTGATACACTTTACGCGCCATGCGACGGAGATGCGATACGTAAAAATGATCAAACATGGACCGTAGTCCGTATCTGTATGTATATGTAGTTAAATACAATACATATTTTAAATAATTTTTATAGTAGTTTTTATAAATAACTAGATGATGCCCGCAACTTCGCCCACGTGGATTAAGTTTTTTTTAATTCCTGCGGGAACTCCTAAATTTTCCGGGATACAAACTGTCCCTTTACCGAATTTCATCAAGATCGGTTGAACGGATGAGCCTTGAAAGCGTAGCAGACAGACTGACAGACACACTTTCGCGTTTATAATAGTATGGAAGTATGGATTTCATTAAAATTTGCTTCAAAGCGTTCATTATAATCAGTAAAACAGACATGGTTGGCTAAACTTATTACTCCCCCTTACTCAGGTTACATTATATATTATAATATTATACTAGATTTGATTGAGGTTTTTTCGTTCAAGCGGGAACCCTTTAATTTTCCGGGATAAAGAGTAGCCATGTGTTATTTCAGACTATAATTTATCTCTGTGCCAAATTTCATCCAGATCCGTTCAGGCGTGATTGAGTAACATATATCCATCCATCCAAACTTTGGCATTTATAATATTAGTATTGAAATAGGCTAAAGTTTAAGGTTTAAGGTGAAATTGCATTTATATTTTTCAGGACTACGCAGTTCTGGACGCAGAGGCAAATAATCTCGCGGAGAAATGTCGCGAGCAGCAGAGCTTTTGCGATCAACAGCGCGGCAATAACGTCGAAACGCAACGAGAGAATATGGCGCTTGCTAACCAACTGAGCCAGACGCGTATGCTGTTCGAGAAAACTGCTGAGAACAACGTGTCTTTGGATAGCGAGGTTTATAGTTATTCAGCTACGTAAAAAAAAAACTTTTTAACTGGCCACATTTTTGCCCTTCTCCACTTCTTTATTAATGAGGTCTTAGGTCATTCTTCTAGCAACTTTTTTCCATGAGTAATATAAAGTAAAGTGTAATATACTTTAATATTAAAGAACGAAGAAAGAAAATTACATATTTTTATTTATTGTCACCATTAGGTACATAATTATTGTACACCATATAAAATAAAGACATTAAAATAAATAATCTAATGGGCATGGCACAACAGGTGGCCTTATCGCTTAAATAGCGATCTCTTCCAAGCAGCCACCGGGACATCGTTAGAGCGTTTCCAGATTATAACGATGATGACGTATGGACTTTGTTGGCAGGCTCGAAGTCTCCAGCGTGAACTTAGCAACATCCGGATCGCTCTAGAGAAACTGCATATGGAGAACCGACAGCTCATGGACAACCAGCATCGCAAGGATGTGCTGTTGCAAGCCGTCGTTGCTAAGGTTAGAAATATAAAAAGAAATTATTTTACTTGTTTAATTTTTTTTTCAATAATCATAAAAAACAAAATCCATACTATCCATACTAATATTATAAATGCGAAAGTGTGTCTGTCTGTCTGTCTATCTGTCTGTCTGCAACGCTTTCACGGCCCATCTGTTCAACCGATTTTGATGAAATTTGGTACAGGGATAGTCTGTATCCCGGGGAAGGACATATGCTACTTTTTATCCCGGAAAATTAAGGAGTTCCCGCGGGATACAAAAAAACTTAATCCACGCGGACAAAGTCGCGGGCATCATCTAGTTAAAATATAAACCTTAAAACTAAATCATTAAAGTTTAATTACGAATGTACTATATTTATACTTAAGACCTTTTGTCTTCAGAAGAATGGTGTCGCGTGACCGACACCGTTTTCATAAAGAAGTTTTCACTTCAAAGAGTGTGTGTGTTCTATGTGCAATTTCACACACGGCTGAAGTGAAACTTCAGAATAGTAGCCTACGAGAGAATGAGATAAATATGACTTGTATTCTATCTCATTCTCTCGCAGGCTAAATCCTATTCTGAATATGTTTGTCTCTTTTGGTGTCGCTTTTTCGTTTCATCGAATTTTCAAATCACAACGATTCTAAAGAGGTTTCACTTCAATATATTGTGTAGTAATAGTAGTTTATGAAACGGTTGCATAATAGAGTTTATTAAAACATGAGTCATTTTAAAAAACCTCACGTTAGTCTACCTGTTTGTTACCTAGTTATGGGAAGTTTCATACACTACTTTATCAAAACTCATGTCTTATAATTGGATTCATAAAATATTAGTAACATAAATAATTTATCGTAAGCTTTTCTTGATATTATATAGTACATTTAATTTATAGAATGTCAGATGAAATAACAAAGTTCTCTACCTATTTCAGATTAAAGAATTGAAGGAAAAGTTAAAGGATTCGACAGACAAATCCAAAAGTTCCGAGAGACGTGCAAAGGAGTTAGAAGATATGTTGAATGTAAGTACTTTTTCTTTTTAATTTTTGTAACTGCCACAGCACTGCACAGCCACAGATAAAAAGCACTTTTTTATCATTATTTATTCTTCCAATTTGTTGGTAAGTTTAGTTACGAGTTCAAAAGTAGCATGAAGTATACTACTGATTAAATCGAAAAGCTTTGCATCCTTCCCAAATATTCACACCCATTCTGGGTGGTGTCACAGGCAAACATATTCTTATGTACAATTGTATGTGAAATGTTCGTCTATGTCACCATTGTGGTATGAAGGTTTTTTTTTCTTCTTTCTTTCTTTTATATCAAAAGCGAAAGTGTGTCTGTCTGTCTATCTGCTAAGCTTGCGCGGCCCCTTTCAACCGGATTTGTCGTACACAGGTACAGAGGTATGTTTCATCCGCTCTTTATCCTGGACAATCAAGCAGTTCCGTATCAAACTACCCCGGACTAGATTCCTGATATTGAAATGACTTTATTTTGTACCACTTAGGAAGAAGAACGCTACGCAAGTCAGGTTACTACAAACCAGCAGCGGGCGATGCATTGCTCTTTCATCGAACAACAAAAGCTTTTGGCCCTCAAGAACGAGGAGAAACTGTTTCATATGCAACTTAAGGGTATGTTAGTCTTGCTGATCTAATTGCCTAGACTCAAGTCGGGTTTATGATGGGTTTTAATATCAACCTGTCATAATAGCTCTGCTTTTAAAAAAATCTGGAGCTGCTATATGGTTGAGTGATGTAAAAAAATGTTATATATTGCTAAAAAGAAGTTTGTTTGAAATGCTTGAGAGCCATACAAATGTCGTTCAGGTATACGAGTAGTGTCGGATCAGTTCGGCTCTAGGATCTCTGGCCACACTTTCAACAGGTTTTTGTGCAGTGGTGTATAACTGTCCATGGAATTTCTCCACCTGTCTCAAGGCCTCAGGGGCACATATTTCGAAGAACAGATAGATGTTGGCACCGCACTGGAAAGTGCAGTGTTGGCTTTGCTGTTGGGGGGGGGTCCTGCCAATGCTGCACTTTCCAGTGCCGGATCAGAATCGGTGGACGGAGGACATCAAACGAGTCGCAGGGAACCGCTGGATCCGTGTGGACGTCCTTGCAAAATACCTATGTCCAGCTGAAGATATCTATCGGTTGACGACGACAATTAAATTAAGTTATAGTTTTTTTTTTGCTCAACTAATCCGTTTAAAGGATAGACAATATATGCTTAATACCTCCATCTTTCAATTCATCCACACCTTATAACGCTGCACTTTAGCATTCATCGCTATCGTCGTCTGCTGGACAAAGTCCTCTGCTGGACATTCTCGTAGGTCTCTTTTGTTGACTTCCGTACTTCAATTTAGCATTATTTTAGCAGAAACGAGTAAAATATATGAACTTGTACAGCATCTAAGGCCATCATGAGCAAACTTGACAGCAAGCAAGCCGGCGTCGAAAGGAACCTGCAAACCCAAAAGGAATCACTGTACGGAATTGTAAGTTATACTGTCATAAATTATAAGTCGCTTTTAATTTTATATGCGAAAGCTTGCATTGTGTCTGTCTTTCCGTTATTCTCTCTAAAGCTCTATGTGTAATCTGAACTGCTTAGGTTACTTTTATCCTAAACAGCAAGCAACGTTATTAAAAACTTCTAAATCTAAGGTTACCCGAAAGTATATATCAGACAGTGTCTCTCTACTCTTTCTTGCTCCTTAATTTGAGCATAAGCCAAAAGCTTGTTATTTGTACAGCAACGTCATGTTAAAAGACGTTTTAATACATCACCACGTCAATCGTTAAGGGGCTTACTGCCTTGGCGTCAGTAAAGAGGTGTGAATGTCAACTTTCGCAAAAACAAATCGAGTCTAAAAGTCTAATACTTTTGGACTTGATGTTTTTTAACCGAAAAAAGGGTAAATTTGCGGGAATCTGCGAGCGAAATTCCATTCCAATCCATGCAGTATAAATATTTTCTGCGATACCTATAGGTGCAATAGACGATTGCAAGCAGTTACTCAAATAATGGGTCTACCGGATAGTATCACGCAAGCGGGCAAAGAAGCGCGCGAACGACAAGAATTACCTAGTATTATAAATATTTCAGTGTTACCAAGTGGAGACGCTAGGAGCGCGTGTATTGCACATGGAGGGTGAGAAAGCTGAACGCGAATGTTCCGCAGAACTAGCTGCTCGGGAGGATAGGTTACAAATTTTTAATATTAGTTTGTAAATTCACACCTGACTACTTATGCTAAGCGTCCACTTGTCCGCATCGGACGCATCGCAATTCACATCAAACGGATGAATTTTTCACATTGCGTCCACCTCATCGGTAGCGATCGGATTTGCCGACGCCACTTCATTCGGATTTTCATAGAGAGCGGACGTGCGAAATGCGTGTGGACAGAAAGATCGTCAAATGCAAATGACAGACGATGCGGAGAGAGTGCCGGGCGCCTCCACCTTGCCGGCATTCCGTATGACGTCATCGGCACGCATCGCAAAAGTTGCCTCTCGGAGCATAGGCTTCGGCATTGCCGCTGAGCAGATTCGAGCGATCCGTACGGTGCGGACGCACTTGTGTGACTTTCTATACAAAGAATACTACGATCCGTTTGATGCGACGCGTCCGATGCGTACGATGCGGATAAGTGGACGCTTAACATGAAAGTTAGTTAAGTTAGCCGCCTATGTTTACTTGTCGTTCTTTCCACAGTGACTTAAGTTTTGTTTACACCAGTGTTGTTATATATATAACAGACTAACAATTTTACCACACATAATCAACTCTTTCTACATGGACATATGTGCTCATGGCACAGTTTTCCAATCTGAACCATTTGTAGTTTTAGTAGGTGTGCTAAATTTAATGTATACATGTGATGTCGTCATATAGGCTGAAGGATGTCCTGGCGCGTCACACGGTGCGAGTGGCTTTGCTAGAGCGGCACTCGGGCAAACTGCTCGACGATATGCGCCGTCTAGCGCGCGAGCTCGAAGTGAGAGGCGTTCAGCACACTAACCTGGTACGTTGTGGCTAGTACTGATCTCTAATGATCTACTGATCTCTGCATGATAGGCAAACTAGAGGCCGCCATAAGCTCGTGACTCCATCGCTCCGCCTCAAGAAGGTCCGAAGGTCGTTTGTGGGAATGAGCATTCTATTTTATAACAAAATTCCACAACCTATATTAAACTTGCCTTTACACAAGTTTAAGAAGTCCATTAAAATTACGCTCCTGAAAAAGGCTTATTATACTGTTGAAGATTATGTAAATGATAGAGGAGCATGGATTTGATCGCTCCAGCAATGCTGGGGACAGCGGTTACTTATTATAAATTAGTGTTTGAATATTAGTATTCAATTCGATGCTTTGATACGGGTAGACTGGGTATGTCACGCTCTCTTTAAACATTTCTGTGGTGGTGTCGTGTGGTGCGGGTTGTTACGTTCCCTCAAATATGGTCGAGCGAAGCAATGGCTGGATCATGCGTCATGCTCGTGAACGGGTGCCACCGGCGGGAATGGGGCTACTTTCTGTCTGCACGTCTTTGACATGAATTGAATAAACAAATTGAAGAAATCCATTAAAAGTAATAATAATAATAATAATAATAAGCCTTTTTATTTCTAATCTCATGATATTTACAATTGTATATAACTACTTTTTAGATGAAATAAGTGTTAGTTGTGTTAGTGTTTGTCTTATTCTAGTTAGTATTGTTATTTGTTGCAGTATTTGTTGGTTTAAAAGTATGCTCCTGAAAAAAGCTTATTATACTGTTGAAGATTATGTAAATGATAGAGGAGCATGGATTTGATCGCTCCAGCAATGCTGGGGACAGCGGTTACTTATGTACACATTGATATAATAATTGTAAATGAATTATTTAAAAAAAGCAACCACCGAGTTTCTTGCTGGTTCTTCTCGGTAGGAATGGCATTCCGAACCAGTGGTAGATTCACTTGACGATTCAAAAGTACTTGTAAAAGTTTATTTGAATAAAGAATATTTTGATTTGATTTGATTTGATTTGATTTGATTTAATATGATTGATACATGTTAGTTTCAGGATTCCATTTGTGAAAGTTGCATTTGTGAGTGCCATTGTTAGAAACAATTAGTCTTCAAGACCTAGACGTCAAGCGTATTAATAAAAAGACCCAGCCAAGAGCCTCCTAATACTGTATGCGTCAGGTCAGTTGCATTGTGCGCCCTGCCACCGGACCTTTAACACAAAATTTGGATTCGCCAGTCATCTGCGCTCACATAACAGACGCTTGCCAGGTCCGCTGTTGACGGACACGTCAAGGAGGATCATATAGTAACAATTGTACTGTGCGGGGGACGCGTTGGTTGTAACTTGTAACTCTACACAATCGGTGTGGCCACTCACACAAATGCAGTTTATGCCTTGCGGTCTGTAGGTACCTTCCAATCTGTCTTACAAAACAATTCGTACGAGTAGTGAAAATTTTACGACAATCTTCAGTATTCCTTTTTTCAAATCCAGCGCATTTAGAATATGTTTATCTTTGCAGCAAAGTCGTCTAAAGACGTCAATGTTGAACGTGGAGGGCGGGGAGAAGGACGTGCGCTCCCTGCGCGACGTGTGGCGGCGCGCGCGCGTCGAGGAGGCGCTGATGCGCCTGCGCGTGGCGCACGGGGAGCGCGCGCTCGCGGGGCTGGGAGACGCCGCATTCACCCTCGACAAGCAGCGCCTGCAACTCGACGCGGTGAGTCTGTACAGGAGAGTAGGCCATATAAGTCTCTACAGAGCAGAAAAGTATTTATTTTGTTAGTTTTGGCGACAATCTCAACGAAAATTAACCTACTATTAAATGAAGACGATATTTTAATATTTGGTATACACTAGGTAAGATGTACCTAAGTGATGTAGTATTTTTAACTTATAGTTGATACCAGACACAAGTGATCCGTGATGTTTCGGCCCTTGGGCCCCTCCTGAATATCAATTTGCGGTATGTTAGGTAGGTACATATCTACCTTTCATGCCGTGGCACAGGCTGAGGAGGTGGCCCATTGACCACACTTTAGTTACATACTTTACACAGTAAGTACATAGGTACTTTAAGTAATTAATTTGTTTAAGGTGGTCAGTAAATATTTATTTATTTTAGTGCACAGATGTGTCCACAAACATAGCTTGTTCTCAACAGTTGGCTATTTGACACAACCGGAGAGAAATCAGGTAGGTACAGAGTAAAAGATAAAGTTCAACAACACCCAGCTACCAATTCTTACCGCTGCTACAGAATTTTTAACGAAAAATCCATTTTATTTTGGCCCAATTTTGGACTGAACCACAAGATCGCATGATCTGCAATCGAATGAGCTAATCACTAGTGACTAGATCAACATAGGTGTCACTACTCCGCGATCGGCATTCGGCACCTCCGCACCTATATCTCACTCTTCTTAACCAACTTTTTACGTGTAACGTCACAAAGCGGTTAGGTTTTAATCATAATAACATAATATGTAGGCTATGAACGAGCGGTTGGTAGAGATCGCGGCCAGGCGTGAGATGTTCGCCGTGCAGAGGAGAGCTCTGATGGAGGAGTGCGGTAAGCTTCGCGGCGACATTCGTGAGCGAGAGCAACGGATACAGCAACTCATCAAAAGGTATCAATGCGATCGAGTAAACCAACCAACTAAACCACCTATCACTATTTTTTTTTTATTTTTATCCTTTTTTTTTGTTGATGGGGGGGAAATCTTCTTAAGATACCCGACCTCCTAGGGGGGAGACCGGGTTATGTGGGATTTGTACGCACTAAAACCCGGGAACTCTTAAATAACTTGCGCCGGTGTCTTCCTTGCGCGTCGCTCATGCTGGGCCTCGACCTCAATGATCGTTCCTAAAATTTATATCCTAGCTTTTGGCTGCAATCCAACTAGCTTGGAAATGGTGATGCAGCCTTAAGTGGAGCTTGCCTATAAGATGCCTATTCATTCTTGATTTCTCTACATCGCATTCCTCACTAACCCTTTTCCATGTAATACATAATCTTAAGGGTTGTTTTGCGATACCATTGCGCGGGTTCCCAGGCCGTTTTCCATACACCTTGACTGTCATCTGGCTTTGTAGGTGTATTTATATTTACAGATATGAAATCTTCATCGGTTCTCTGGGTAAGGATGAGTCCGGTCAGCAGTTGTCGGTGTCATTTTTTAAAATAAAAGTAAGTATTCAATTGTGGCTTGTATGCATTTGGTTCACTGTTGGTACTGTTGTCTAAACAAGTTATTTAAAGCAGTGGCGTGCACACAGTTTGATTTGATTTGGTTTGCATTAGTTAGTCAGAATACCTATTTACTGATTACAATGAAATATGAGCATTGATCTATTTCCATTAGGGTAAGCGGTGCTTTTCTGCCTCTATGAACTGCACGCCACTGATTTAAAGGGCTTTGAAGTACTCTCTCAAAATTAGCACCCTTGTAAAAGTTCGCAGCCGAAAGGGCGGAGTTGCGTGAAGCGGGCGCGGCGCTGGACGCGGATATTGGGAGACAAGAGAAAGACATATCGGCTCTGGAGGCCACGCTTCGGGTGGTGCACGCCGCACACAAACACTTCCTACACCACATCTCGCCGTTGAACAACGATGGTAAGACATCGGACATACACCCACACACACAGAGAGATTTAAGTATTCGAAATAACATATATCACCTTTTAGATCGCCTGTGATATTACTAAAATAATAAATATAATCTGAAACAGGAACATTAATAGTAAGGAGATATTTAAATACTACACGAAAACACTAACATAAAATAGGTAAACTAAATTTGGAATAATTAAACAAGTAGTAATAACAAACAATAATAATTAAACTAGTAGTAGAATAGGATAGTAATTAATTTTACACCTTCGCAATATTAATTAGCACACCAACGCGACGATACTTGAGCTAGTAAGCTTTCATTTTTTGTAAGTTTATCACGCCTTTGAGAGGCGATATCTAGTGAACGGCCAAATTAATATCGTCAATTTTTGTACTGTTCACACAGGTAGGTACTACTATATCATAATGCCATACTAGTATCAGCCTTCCTAGTTTTTGTTCATTTTTGGTAACAATAACTCGTCTTTGAGCGACGATAAGTAGTTAGTTGCCCAGCCGCATGCGGGCAGACTGCCACTATTTCCACCAAAGGAGAGCCCTACACGCACCAAATACAGCCTTCCTTGTGATAGTTTCCAAAAGCACAGTTATCTCTTAGTGAGAGATCTATAGAGCGAACTTTGACTTCGCTTAGACTTAAGACATGTTGAAAACGAGACAGATTTATGTAACTCACATAAGTATATCTCGTTATAACTCTGAGCTAAGTCAAAGTACGCTCTATAGATCTCACCATTAGTCAACCACGCTTTCCTACCAGAATTTTCGGCATCTATCCGTATCCTTCGCACCGTAAGATACATTATAATTTAGTTACAGTTGTTCTAGAATTAGGTTTAAAGAGATTTATGTTCCAAAAAAGAACAAAAGTTCACTTGCAATAATTTATGCATAAATATATTACAGTATAACCTCCTCCAGCGACCTCATATAGCAATTATTAACTTACATACTAATGATAATATTAAAGTTCTATTCGAAAGTGCTTTAAAATATTATTTCTTAAGTTTTACAAAAGATATTTCATTAAATATTTCGTTTCTCTCGTTCGTTTATTTCGTTCGAATTAAAAAATAAACGTATCTCTATATACTTCAAAAATGAAAATATTTTTCTGAATTATATGTATTTATAGCACCAGAAATCGAAGAGGTATCAGAGTTGTCGCGGCAATACTACGAGAAGCGCGATGAGTTGAAGGCCCTGTACGCTAAGATCGAACGCATTGAACAGACCGTGAACGAACGCAGCTCGCAGCTGACGCTACTCGGGGACAAGTACAAGCAGCTCACGGCTAGAGAGTTAGTAGTTTTAATTCCTTAATTCGATCATGCTTCCGATTCTTTCATCTCAATTCAATTAAAACAAGTTGACGCACAGACTTCTAAGATTTGTTTACAATTTACATACATATATAGTTACAGTCCTACCAACTTATCTGGCCTGGTGGCCAAAATTGGAACTAATTTTTATTTTTATGCCTGTTTAGTTTTGTGATTACAGCGACGCTGTCACCGGTCAGAAAAGTTTGTGGGACTTTACAGGTAAATCTGAGAAAAGCGTGTTTTAAAAAGAAGCCGCTTTTCGGAGCCATTCCCCTATGGAGTATGGACGTATCTCAAACTCAAGACCATGTCCCCATTTTGGGAGCGTAGGTTCGTATTTCTACCGACTGCGCCATGTATTATTTTGAAATAAAAGATGGTTTGGTCTTCGGTGTTTGTTTTATTTTAACACGTTTTCATAATTAGCAATTAATATTAAAATGGTAGCAATTAATATTAACGTCTATGTCTTCCTGTTACATGTTATTGAGAGGTTATATTAATCTGACATCTGTCAGAGCATGACATTTAAGAAGTTGCAGTGTAACGTTCCGTTACTACAATACCTACCTCTTTTTATGTTACTCTTCTAATGTAGGGCTGAATGCGAGAACGAGATGGACACAGTGAAGGAGCGTGTGGACAAGCAAGACAGCAGGCTTCAGAAGGCGCATGACGTCGCTCGCGTCAACGCTCGGCGAGCCACTAAGCTGATTGATGGAGTCGATGATTGGCGCATTTTTCAGGTATATCCATAGTGTTTTGTATTCTTCTGATATTTTCTTATGAAATTATCTATAGAATGTAATGTGTAAAAATAAATGGAAAAGTACTTGGAGTAATTGGCCCAGTTTCACCTTTCTGGCCCCCTGAATTTGGTTTGTTTATAGCAAAAATGCCAAGAAACAGTTATTGATATAGTAGGTACAGTGTGTGAGATTATGAATGTTTCTGTGATATTTACATGTGTACAGAGTAGAGTCCCCAAAGGTCGTTGCGTCATTAATCTTAAAATGAATAATTGTAAATGTTCTTAGTTGGCGTTATGGATACGCAACTACTCCGAGGCGGCGTACAACGCGCTGCAGGCTCTGGGCGAGATAGCGCAACACACGCCCAGCGCCGCGCCGCGCGTCTCCGTGCTGCTGTCCGCGTCACAGATGTCGCGATTCATAACCGCGACGCAGCGGCGGCTGGCGACACTGCTGCAGCGGTACGTTACAACTGTACATACGCAGCTACTCCCGAGGCGGCGTACAACGCGCTGCAGTTTCAATTACGACTGTATATCAATACACAAAAAGTGGAGTTTACGTTTATACTAAAAGATTCAACACCGATCACTGCTTAACTTTGTGGGCGCAGTGCGACGCATCGCATGTGTCCTAATATGTGCCTTCGAATTCATCGATAGAGAAGACTATGTGGTAGCGAGGTGTGTGCTCGACCGTAAAACATTTGGAAGATCTTTCTCTGTGCGGGCACGGGGACCCAGCGGGTCCAACCGTTGTAGCTTGAAGATTATATATTTAGTACAATTCGGAAAGAACTTCGTAATAGGAAGGTACAGTCCGCGAGGCGTAAGGTGAGCTTTGCATTTGTGTGAGTGATCACTAAAAGTAGAGTCAGACAAAAAACTTTTAAAAATAAATTTTATTCGTAAAAGATAAATACAATTCAAATATGAAAAATATTAAAATTCTTCTACATCGGACATTGCATCTTCATCATTTTCCTTATCATCATTTTCACTCTCGTCTGATGTGTCGTCTGTGTTAATAAAAATGTTTGTAGTGACAGATGTGATGATCGTGCGTAGTAGGTACATGATGTTCAGGCACGCACGGCTTGAAAGTTGAACGTCAAATTCCCAGTATTTTATAGCTGCCTACGTTTAAGATTTCAGCTTTGCATTTTGGCATCGCTTTAGTGCACACTGATAAAACAACCCCACGTCCCTCATACGGTTTGAGGTAGTTGACCTACCTTCTGCTTGTATCAAACACTCGCACAAATGCAATAAACTTGAGACTGAGCTTACACCTCGCGGACTGTACTTACCTTTAACTAGTGGTTCGCCCCGAACTGAGACCTCGCGGCGCCATCTATTGACATCAATGTGAAGTTCTGTTAAAAATACTGAAGCTCATTAA
This sequence comes from Erebia aethiops, assembly GCA_923060345.2. Classification (NCBI taxonomy): domain Eukaryota; kingdom Metazoa; phylum Arthropoda; class Insecta; order Lepidoptera; family Nymphalidae; genus Erebia; species Erebia aethiops. The sequence goes on along the minus strand of OV281084.1, from coordinate 23,231,173 downwards.
AAATTAAATAATTTCGTTTCCTTACAATATTTATCTAATTTTAGTATTTTTTGTTCAAGTACAGGATATAATTCAAATAATTGATCAAGTTTCAGGCTCAGCCTTTCAGAAAATTTAGAGTTCTGAGGTCAACTTTGGACGTTAGAAAATCTCCACTTTGAAAGCCCCTCATTTCGTCAATTTTAGGGAAAAAATTAAAAAAATATATTTTTGGACTCTATTCCTAATTATCTTTAAATTGATATATACCGCAACTCTATGTAACGCCATAAAAAATATTTTACTTCGCATTCGCCATATTCGGCTGGAGGCCATTAGTTTACATATTATATTTAAAGCAGCTGAAGTAATTACGTTCAGTGATTCAGAAGTTATAATGCTCTGACAGACGGACGGACGGACGGACGGACGGACAAGTGCAAATTCACTCAAGTGGACTCGGAGACCTTCGCCTCTGTCAAAAATAATGATTGCCAACTTTATATTTACAGAATAATAACGGAAGGGGCGTTGCTAAAGAAAGAATCGACCACTGCATTGGACGGTAAATTATAAACAGAGAGTTTCAGCGAATCGGGGGGTGATAGCGATCGTTATTATCAAATTTTGAAGCCCGTGGGCCCTATTACGGAATTTTATTGCAACAGTGTAACAATTGCTGTCACGTTTGATTGGCTGACACTCTTTCGCTATTGGCCATTCATCATTTCATCATTTCATTGTCGCAGCAAGAATACCATAAATTCTACCAATCACAACAATTATTGAGATTGTAATAATAATTGTTGTAGCTTTAACGGAATAGTGTTACAGGTTGTTTAGAATATTACTGTTTTCCACTATTAGGTTTTAACAATTATTTTCAAAATACATACTATGCTAAATTTATTTATTACTTGTAGGACATATACCTAGGTGTCTGTTAGGTTAGTAACGTAACCGGTGGTAGAGTCAAAACATGTGTAATCTGGAGGTGGGCGTTAGCAACTGCAACACAGTTTTAAACTGACGCAGTTGTTATCGTTCTATAGTTTTTAAGGATCTGATATAATTTTGAGAAATAAATAAATATATTATACTTTATTATACCGTAACTTACGTTATGTTTTGATTCTACCACCGGTTGGGAAAGAGTTTCTACTTAGAAGAGTCGCCAAAAAACTCAGCAGTTGCTCTTTTTAAAAGTAAGAACCAAGTAACCTACAGATAGCTTAAAGTGCTCTCCGAAGTACTGAGTAAAGCCGATCAACCAATCAGTCAACTTGGTTTAACCTGCGTAACCGACTGATAGAATAGATAACAAAAGATTTTTTACAAATTTTAATCGAATATTCTATACAGAAAGCGTGTTCTCGGAATCGTCGCTATCTAGTGGCACCGGGGTGAGCCTCGCTTCGGGCTACACGCGACGTCTCGCCGCGTTCCGGAGAGAACTCGCGCCCAAAGTGCAAGAAAACGTGGTAAGAAACACATATTTGCTGTATGTTCTTATGGCTACTGAAACTGGCTAGATAATGAAAGCGCTCCAGCAATGCTAAGGACAGCGGTTACTTATGTACACATTGATATAATAATTGTAAATTAATTATTTAAAAAGAGCAACCACCGAGTTTCTTGCTGGTTCTTCTCGGTAGAACAGGCATACCGCACTAGTGATAGATTAACTTGACGATTCAAAAGTACTCGTACTTGTAAAAGCTTCAATAAGTACTTACTCAAATTATTTATTTAATGTCGGACATATTATGGCTCTTATGTTATTTCATGTTTTGACCAGTTCGGAAAGGAAGTTCTACTGAGAAGAACCGGAAAAAGCAAAATGTTACATCAAGTACTTACATCCAATGTTAACGAATGCTTTTACATTAATACAGATAGTCTCGCTGATAGCTCACTTTTTTCATTCACACTCATCTTCATATTTATACACATCGGGCCAGTTGAAAGTGGTGGTGGTAGTCTGTTCTCGTGAGAGTCTTCGGCCGTGGCTAGTTACCACCCTACCGGCAAACACACGTATTGTCAAGCGATTTAGCATTCCGGTACGATAACGAGAAACCGGTAGGGTTAGTATAAGTGCTGTACCCCTAACAAGTTATTAACATCTTAATCTTAGACTGCATCACCACTTTCCATCAGGTGAGATCGCAGTCAAGGTCTAACTTGTAGTGGAATAAAAAAAGTAAACAGATTCAGCTGTAGCGTGCAGGTGATAGAGGCATAAAAACACGGCTTAAAGTCAACATTGCCGGCCCACTACTGAGCACTGGCTACTCTAAGAATGAGTTTGGCCATAATCCACCACGCTGGCGAAGTGCGTGTTGGTAAACTTCGCACACCTTTGAGTTTTGACGAACATTATGAAGAACTCTCCGGCTTTCAGGGTGCACACAACAAGGGTGTAAATGCTCGATTATTGAATTATCGACTATCGTTTCAAATCTGACATGAAGATGTCCTGCAGATATTGTAGGACATCTTATTGGCAGATTTTTAACGATTATACTTTGGCTGGATATTATGTTGTAATAAACACTAAATTACTTTAAAAATGTCACACTTGTGTTTGACTATTTAATTTTTAGTAGAATATAGATACAATGAGGTAGTTAACGAATTTAGGTATTTTGTTTCAGTTGATTGACGACATTCGCGAACAAGGTAATATTAATCTCTGGATATTATACAATCATGGCATATTCTTTTCTACACGATCTCGTAAATAAAATGACAGCTCTAAATATATTCATACTAGCTGATGCCCGCAACTTCGTCCACTTGGAATAAGTTTTTTTTTAATTCCTCCACGGGACCTTTTTAATTTTGCGGGATGAAAAGTAACCTATGTGTTATTCTAGACTATAATTATCTCTGTGCCAAATTTCATCCAGATCCGTTCAGCCGTTCTGGCGTGATTGAGTTACAAACATCAATCCATATGTTCGCGTTTATATACTATATGATGCCCGCGACTTCGTCCGCGTGTATTAAGGTTTCTTGATTCCCGCGGGAACTCTTTCATTTTCCGGGATAAAAAGTAGCCTTACCCGGGATACAATTTCGCATTTATAATTTTAGTATGGATTACCTAGTATATATTTGAATAGTTATCAAATAATTGGGTGGTACCCAATTGGCTCTAACATAAAGATTTAAACACATAATATGTGTCGTTTCAGTCCGTCGCTCGAGTGTGTCCCTGCGCGTGGTGACGCTCGGTCTGGAGGAGTCCGTGCCGGCCGTGGCGCCGTCGTCGATGTCTCGCAAGTCGTTGAGATAAACCGTAACATTCCTACCTTTAACGAGCCTAATTGAGTACCTCGCTTGTTTAAATTAGTCTAATTCAATGACCCGTTGTTCTAGGCTAGCGACGAAAGTGACACTATAGTCTTGGAAACGGGGCGGTTCGTTGTATGGAGACCCCCGCATTAAATCCTCAGTCGTTGAAACTTGGTAAACCAAAACTCATACAAAAATATCCCAAAAAAACATGCGGAAGTTAGGTAACATGCCATGCCTGCCATGCCCCTAACAGGTTAGCCCGCTACCATCTTAGACTGCATCATCACTTACCATCAGGTGTGATCGCAGTCAAGGGCTAGCTTGTAGTCTATAAGAAAAAGGTAGGTATTTATAATTAACACTTAATATTTATGACGGAATATTTTCTCGATTTCTTTTTTTTTCGATTTTACTAGCGATTTTTTTTTTACTAGCGAGTTTGATATTATCAAACCTAAACAGCGTTTACGCGATAGTGGCTCTTTCTACTTTAACCCTTACTTCCTTTCTGATTTTTTATTGGATATTTATAAAATACTCATGATAAGGTACTTTATCATACTGTAAAGTTTCGTTGCCTGAGAAATTATTGTTGGGGTCCACTAGCTTTATTGCCCAGACTACGACGCGAGTCGCGATATGCGACCCCATGAAAATGACAAACTTATCTACGCGACATCTTTGGCCACGTGAAGCCCTTGGCGATCTCGATACTTGTAATTATTAAATTAATAAAAAGTTTGTGTCAGACAACCGTCGTCGTTTAAAAATAGAACAGTGCTCAGCCTTGCTTTTTTTAAACCTGCTTAGATTTACTTTTCTATCAAGAGTAAAATAGACATTCACCGTTCCTGCACCTTATATCTAATTATTCGAACTTATTATAGCCGGTCACCTGTTTCAGGCCTTATGCAAATGTTAAAAATACGATGTTACGACTTGCTGGAAAAATTGTACGATATCTGCTGGCAGTTGGATAAGTTAATAGTTATTTATGACTACAAGCCAGTAGCGGATTTTACGGAACCATAGTCGCTGATAAACAGAACTTGCATAGTTACTACCCACTTTTTCAACCTTGGTGACGCAGTAGGTACCGGAAATTCGAAATTGTTATCACATTTATTAGTTTTAGCTAATTATTTTTTATCCCCATCCCCACGTTATACGTCTCTGACCCATCGAATCTAACTGAATCATCCAACCATGTCAAACCCATGTCCTCATTGGAATTCCATTTTATGCCGATTGACAATGTTAAAAACTTAAATGCTAATCAGGTTGTCATTTGCGCTACCTATCCTACGATCGTAATCACCTCTAATTGGACGACCTAGCATTCGCAAAAATGCATCTTTGCAAGCAGTTGTGGCAAGAAAAACATGAATTCAACCATTCAAAACTAAATTACATTGTAGCAATGATTGATGCAGTTATATCCTAACTTAATTAAGGTGCGTATCCAGTGAAGTCCTACATAACGGATGTGTGTCAAACCCAGAAATAGGTATAATAGGAGTCCTTGTTTTACATAGCTTAGATTTCTAGATGTTAGATCAAGCACTCCTATTGTTGAGTTTCCTACACATTGACGACCTCCGTGGCGCAATGTATAGCGCTGTTGTCTTAACGCGCGGAGGTCCCGGGTTCGATCCCCGGCAGGGTCAATTTGGGTATTTATAATTTCTGAACTTTCCCTGGTCTGACCTGGTGGGTGGCTTCGGCCGTGGCTAGTTACCACCCTACCGGCAAAGACGTACCGCCAAGCGATTTAGCGTTCCGGTACGATGCCGTGTAGAAACCGAATAGGGGTATGGGTTAAATATACAAGCCATGCATCAGGTGAGATCGCAGTCAAGGGTTAACTTGTAGTGGATAAAAAAAAACATTCGTAGCTTAGCAACATAGCTCATCTCTGGTTGAAACACACCTGATTCTGTTGTGCACAATCTCTAAACTAAGATAAAAGGTTTAATTGTGTTGCTGTCCTTTACATAACGCTTCCTGCAGAAAAGGATATCACTAGATTTAGTCAGTTTAGTATAAAGATTGTTCACAATATGATAATTATCCAATAATTGTTGTACTATAATAATTTATACTTATTGTATTTTGATGCAAAAATTTAATCGGTAGGTACCTATGTTGTCTATTGGTATTGTAATTGTTTGACATGATTAGATAACTTCCATCTGTATTTACATAATAACTACAGATTCTTCACGAATTTCTTAAATGTTTCTTACATTTAAAATTTTTTTTGACACTGTGGTGGGTATGTCACCGTTAAATTGTAAAAAGCGTTAGATTATAATCTAACGGTTTCTATCCCGCAAGATTGTAAACCCGTTCAATGTTCTGAGTATTCATTTTTGAAATATTTATTGTATTTACGTTTTCTTTCTTGTACAGTTCGCGCGCGAGGTGAATGCAGAGTAAATGTATGTGTCACCATACATTTACTCTGCATTCAGCTCGCGCGCGAACTATAGGTTAGGTTAGGGTTTGAGATAAATATTCTGGTAGGCACTTAGGTTCTACCCCGTTAATATACCTAATAGATTACAGCTTACCGAAAAATAATGCGTTAAATTGTAAGCAGTATGTTACGGTTCACAATCTGTCGACAGTTTACAATTATTTATCTAGATAAAAAACGTTGGATTACAATCTAACGGTGACAGGTATAAAGCATTTATGGTCCGAACTTGAATAGCATTGGTAAAGACTGAGTAAACTTTAGGAATGTACTTTCTAGTTGCATGAACTTTAAAAGTGTTCTTAATCAATAAAGATATGAAATATTTCAACACAATTCGTTTTTATTCCTTTAAAACTTATCCTTTTATTAGCCCTTACAATAGAACTTCATCAATAGATTGGTTCAGTTAGTTCCACATAAAAACAACAAAGTGCAAGTACAAATAGTTTTTAATTTAATGCAATATTTCAAAATTCTTAATACCATTGAATTTTATAGCAGATATGTTGTATAAAGTAAAGACAGTTGTGAAACTGGATGAGAAATAAAATATTTTGGTGGGATTAAAACATTATTGTCATATAGCTAATATGCATTTTTATACATTCATACATTTAAAATTGATATATAATAAGATACAGGTACATTTACTAGTAAGTAATCAAACTTGTATGTTGCCATAATGTGCTGAATGGGATATGATGTTACAATGAACATTGGTAAATAATTTTCTAAAGATTTTCAAAATAGTTATCATTCCCTAAAACACCCCTCTACAAATAATAAATTCTGAAGGCACAAGGACTTTGAAATTATTGGGAGGGCAACATCATAACCCAATGCTCAGTGTGAAGTAAATCTCTAACACTGACAACATTCATTCACTACTACTATTACATTTAACTATGACATAATTACACTGTATCTAATGATAGCACACTGTCATGACAAAGTATGAAAGGAAATACAAGCCATAGAATTTGCAGAGGAACTTTGTATGTACTGTTATGTTCAAAAATCATACCACATACATTAAGAACTTTTAGGGATAGGCCATATTTTATTGGAATAAAATTCCAGGCCATTTTTACATCCTATGGGGCAAAATCTTATTTACTACATTTATTTAAATAAAAAGGAATTCAATGCTTTAAATTTCAATAGAAAAAGAAAATTATAGATCTTAAATAATATATAAATAGTAAACAACACAAGTAATATAAAATCAACCTATTCCACACAAAAAAAAAACTAAAAATTTATTTCAAAGTAATGTCAAGTTATTATTTGTATTTTACAAAATTAAGTCAGCCTGATAGAATTGAAAAAAAAAAATAAGAATTTTTCTAAATTCTAACACTGTTCAACATAGAACATTCTACCACAAAATTTACAAACTTATAACTATTAAAATTTTCCTATTCAACAAGAAAGACATAATGGCTGGAATAAGAACTACCCAGGCCAAATAACATAGGAATCTCAATAGTGAGAAGGCCATGTGTAGACCTGTAGTGCTTATCACTAACGCTGCATAGTGCCCTACCACACTTAACTTCACGCTGCCAAATTGGTCTTTCACTAATTTCAAACAGTGTTAGAATATCAAAGCGTCATAAATCAGGGAAACGTAACGGATCTTCCACATAATCTTCTGGTATAACAAACAGCTCTTCAGCTATATCATCACGGAAATCAAACTTTTGAAATGTTATTTTTGCAGTGACAGTTGGCAAAATAGGTATATCTATTTTCACTGGAAATCCTTTTGGTAATTTCATGGCAACAAATTGACGTAGTTTTGCAAAGTGTTTGAAAGGGGCAATCACTTCAAGCACATTTAGAAGCATATCCACACTAAGTGGAAAGTCATCACTCATGGCAATTGTAGCTCGGAAATTTCTAGAAGACTCTTTGTATACAAGCTCTCTACCCAAACTAGGGTATTGTCCCAGAGGAGAAGATATGTATGAAGCCCAATCAACACCACAGTTTGGGGGCGGGTTCAGGGAAGCTCGCCTCACTGGCTCTCCATTTGTGTCTAAGTTCTGTGTATTACCTTTAGTCAAACTTTCTATTATAGCCTTATTCTTTTGCAAATCATCCGTAGACAAATGTTCCCTTCTCTTGCGGGACTCTAACACGAGTCCTGTAATAGTGTAAATGTCACTTTTATATAAGCCAGCCACTGTCTCCTTGCGATCTTCACGAAATATCCACCCAGACTGAGCTCTTGAAAAGGAAATACCTTTGGTGGACATCTGAGCAGCTAGAATATCACTCGACATGAGTATGTCAACTTCATCCTCTATCTCGTTCTCAGTCTCCTCGTACCGCACCCGCTGGTACACTTTGACTTTATTATCTAATACTGTCAGAGACTCACTAGGTGGTTTTTCTCCCTGAAAAATGAATGATATGTCTCCCCGTTCCCATTTCATATCTGTAAAGTCAACTAGAGTAGTATCGAGTCTGATTCCAGAGCCAGATTTATAAATTTTACAAACATCTGATGGCAATATCCTGGAAACTAAGGGAACCCATGAATGGAAGTCCCATTTCAATTCCATGTAGAAATTTTGTATTTGGGAAAGTGCTCTTATTAGATCTGGTCGCCTGCATTCCATTTGCTCACGAGCTTGCTGTTTAAGCTTACGTACCAGTGATGAGATGGTCTGCCGATCGCCATAGCTGATAGCTTCAGCAAGAGGAGACCATCCAGCAAAATTTTTCACCTTGACTGGGGCACCGTGCGCTAATAATAACTGCACACACTCCTTGCGACCCAGCATAACAGCTAGGTGCAAAGCTGTATTTCCATGCTTGTCTTTCCGAGTAACATCGTTGAATCTCAATAATGATGACAGTTTCCGTACGTCGCCGCCGAAAACGCACTCGTGTAGCGGATACGTCTCATCTTCACCGTTACATATCAAAGTACCCATTTCGCATGGATAGATTTTTTAATTCATCACTATCAAAAAGATATTGGTAAAAAATTATAACACAAAGATCGTATAATCAATGAGATAAGATTAGAATGGAGAAGCTAACAATTTTACATTTTTTTCTCTTCAACAAATACATAGTTTACGCATTTATGAAAGACAAAACTTTGAAGTTGTTTAGTATTTAAAATGGAACCATTATTTTTTGTAAAGCAAAGTGTATCTAGTTTAATGAATTGAATAAAATTCATCAAACCAACATCACAAAATTGATTATTTGACTCTCCGATCTGTCTCTGATTTGACTGAAAAAGACAGTTGACAGTGACGGAGATGTGACGGAGTGAAACAAACTTTTCATTGACATATACTTTTTAAGCTCTGGGTTCCAGCCATTCCGAGCTTTTTTTTCATTGTCGGTTGACACTTGACTTTTATAATATAGTAAAAGATGTAAATAAAACATACCAGTCACCTTCAGTCACGACATTTTAAAAAGCCTATGATGGGTTTTTAATATTCATGTTTTTTGATAACATTTTCTAGCTAACTACATAATTTTTTTAAACATTGTTATAAAACATGCCATGAAAATAAATGAGAGAAAAAATGTTCTGTTCAGCGATTTGTAAGTTTTATTTCATTGTTCCTTAATTCAACACAACAGTTTAATTGTATAAGATTTGTTTCAAATAGGCTTACCCCTTGTTGAGTCCATATTCCTACCAATGTGTCCTACAAGAGGATTTTTGGTTCCGACTACCACGAAAAAGTTTTTTCATCTTTTTGTGACTTAAATATGAAAGTTAGACATAATGCTGTCGCTGACTTTTTTGTAGGCATTATCAAAGTCTACAACTTTTCTCTATAACTCAATCATATCATTGATAAGGCAGCGTTCTTAAGAAACGTTTCCGTTCGACCGTTTTTTCTCCGACTTACTTTGCAAATCCGACAACCACGAAAAAGTCTTTTAATTTTTCGGTTTAATATAGTTAGCCTATGACACTCATAAATAATGTGGCTTTCTATTGGTAACAGAATTTTCAAAATCGGTTCAGTAGATCCAGAAATTACCCCCACTGAAAATAGGACGAATTCGTGGATTTAAGGCAAGGCTGGTTTAAAATTTTATTTTCTTTCTTTTCACTACTTGTACAAGACCAGTCCTACGCCCCATACAAATCTGAACCGTCTCCTTTTAATATTCCACAAACTTATCTGACTCTATATTTTAAGAGGTCAGTTTATAGCATAAATTGACGATAAAAGAAGAAGAAGACGATCGAATATGGTCCTGCCAAACCATTTGGCTGTGCGATGTGTGAGTTTAACTTAACTATGGTCTGAGGCCTGTGGACCGAAATAATAGGTCTTTACCAACGTCTTTACCTATGAAATTGCAGTTTTGTATGGAATAAGTGAAAGTATTTATTTTTTCAAACTTTTTTATTTCTGTTATTCGAAGTAATCACCCATGCAATCGACGCATCTTTGCCCACGCATTGGCAAATGGCAGTTTATTGATGCCCTTCTTGTAAAAATCAGCTGGACGGGAGGCAACAAACTCTTCAAAGGCATTTTGTACTGCCTCTCGGGAATTGAATTTTTTACCCACTAAAAAGTTGTCTAAATTTTGGAAAAAGTAATAGTCGGTAGGTGCAAGGTCTGGTGAGTATGGCGGATGAGGGAGAGCTTCCAACCCCAGCTCTTGCAGCTTGGAGACTGTCTGTTGCGCAGTATGGGGTCACGCGTTGACATGAAGGAGCAGTGGGGACGACCGATTGACCAAAGCTGGTTGCAGATGTGCAAGCTTCTCCATCATTCTCTCCAGTTCTTCACAGTACACATCTGCAGTAATGCTCATGCCGTTTTGTAAAAAGCTGTGGTGAATCACACCCGCACTAGACCACCAAACAGTGACCATCACCTTTTTAGGGGTCATTTTAGGATTAGGGCATTGCTTTGGTGCTGAACCAGGATCTAACCAACTTGCTGAGCGCTTTCGATTGTCGAACAGAATCCATTTTTCGTCGCACGTAACAATACGTTTCAAAATTCTTTCATTTCTTTGCCTGTTGAGCAGCGCAAGGCAGCTCTCGACGCGTACGTTGCGCTGGCGATCGTTAAAGGTCGTGGGGCACCCATCTATCAAGCTTTTTTACCTTGCCAATTTGTCGCAAATGGATCAATATTGTTTTGATGCTTACATCAAAAGCTGCTGCTAGCTCAGCTGTAGATTGAGTTTCATCAGCTTCCACAATCGCTTTTAATTGCTTTTTAACTGCTTCTGCACTTTAACTCAAATAAACTACTACACTCAGAGCAGTATGGTTTTACTAAAGGCCGATCAACAACCGATGCGGGAGCTATGCTGTTAAAGCATATATTCGATGCGTGGGAGAAATCACAGAATGCTATTGGTATTTTCTGTGATTTGTCTAAGGCATTCAATTGCGTTGAGCATGAGACGCTTTTAGTTAAGTTGAACCATTATGGAATCAAAGACACTGCACTTGGCCTCATTGCATCTTATCTCAGTGACCGCATTCAAACGGTATGTGTCAACGATGTGAAGTCGTCCGGATCAGCCTCACTTATGGGTGTTCCTCAAGGCTCTATTCTGGGTCCCTTCATGTTCTTGGTGTATATAAATGATTTACCATACTACGTCCAAAATACTTGCGATATTGTGCTATTTGCTGACGACACGTCCTTGATTTTTAAAGTCGATAGAAACAAAGACAATTATGAAGACGTAATTAATGCAATTTCTCAAGTCACTAACTGGTTTACTGTAAACAATTTACTTTTAAACGCAAAGAAAACCAAGTGCATTGAATTCGCATTGCCGAATACCAAGTCCACAGGAAACATAAATTTAACTGTAAATAATGATATTTTAAAAATAGAAGAGACCACTGTGTTCCTGGGGGTAACCTTAGATTCAAAGCTTCAATGGGGCACCCATATTTCAACTCTGGCTGGCAAACTCAGCTCTGCTGCTTACGCTGTCGCTTACGCGATTCGACAGTTTACTGACGTTGAAACTGCAAAAATTGTATATTTTGCTTACTTTCATAGTATTATGTCTTACGGAATTTTACTATGGGGCAAAGCAGCAGATATTCAAAAAAATTTTGTATTACAAAAAAGAGCAATACGTGCAATTTATAATTTAAAACCGCGCGAATCCCTTAGAGAGAAATTTAAGGAAATAGGTATTCTTACAGTAGCCTCGCAATATATTTGTAGTAATTTAATCTTCGTAAAACAGCACATTCATAATTACAAAAAAATATGCGATCTGCATGATAGGCAAACTAGAGGCCGCCATAAGCTCATGAATCCATCGCTCCGCCTCAAGAAGGTCCGACGGTCGTTTGTGGGAATGAGCATTCTATTTTATAACAAAATTCCACAACCTACTTAAGTTTGCCTTTACACAAGTTTAAGAAGGCCATTAAAATTACTATGCTCCTGAAAAAGGCTTATTATACTGTTGAAGATTACGTAATTAATGATAAAGGAGCATTGATTTGACTCGCTCCAGCAATGCTAAGGACAGCTGTTACTTATGTATTTTACAAATTAATGAAATTGTAAATTTTTTTTTTCAAAAGAGCAACCGCCGAGTTTCTTGCTGGTTCTTCTCGGTAGGAATGGCATTCCGAACCAGTGGTAGATTCACTTGACGATTCAAAAGTACTTGTAAAAGTTTATTTGAATAAAAATCATTTTGAATTTTGAATTCATTATTGTTGACCAAAGTCTCCGGACGACCACAAGCTTCATTTTTCAAGTCAAAATTTCCAGAACGGAACCGGGAAAACCAATAACGGGTTGTGCGTTCGTTTGTACAGTTCTCTCGGTAAACGTTTTTGATGTTACGTGCCGTTTGTGCCGCGTTGGTGCCACGACTGAACTCATATTCCATAATTGCACGAATTTTTAAAGTATCCATTATGACGAAAAATGTTGAAATGTAATGAAAATACAACGCTAATCAAAAAACAAAAGACTGAGTTTGTAAAAAGAATGTCATGGTTTCATAACAAAATTAATTTGAATTTAGAATACAGAGCCATTACAAACTTTTTTTCAGAGCTATTTTTATTTGAAATGACCAGTACTGAAGAAAGGCAATTTCATAGGTAAAGACCTAATATAATAACTCTATGGATGGTGAACCGAATTCATGAACTTGGTTTTGGATAAGGAGTGTTATCTCTGCTTAAAAAGTGTCTGTTGAAATGCACCACATTGGGAGCGCCACATTAGCATTAAGGTAAAAAAGGAAGCGCCAAATATTAGAGTAGGTTTGAGAAATATACAAGGGAAGAAAACATTCAACATTATTTTGTACAACGTCGATTGTCTATTTATACCATACCCTTTGCTACACCAGCGCCACTGTGAAAGGTTTTTCAGCAACCACTGGACACTTTTTCAACTTCTTCCCTTCTTCATTTGTTTAGTGCACAGTTATTATGTCTGTGGTTTAGTGGCTCCGCGCGTCGAGCGTTTGAACCTTCTCACTCCATAGTTTTGTTGGAAAGGTTTTATACGCAGTGTTACCACTTTCAAGGATTCAGCTCATACATTACGGTAAAATATCTAAAAAGAAGTACAATATTTTAATAAAAACCAACTAATATTAGGTATAATTTGTTTGTTTGCTTGTTCGTTCCTTCGTTCGTCCATTCGTCCGTCGCTCGCTCGCTTGCATGCTTGTTGGTTTGTTTATACCCCTCTGAGCTTTCACATACGTTTCACTGGTATGCGAGTAGGTATGTCATAAATCCAAAAAAGAAAAATAATATAGGTGCGTCAGCGATGAAACGGTTTATTTCCGTTGCCTCGACTAAATTTCGAATGATTATTTGAAGTTAATTACGATGCTTAAAAAAATTTAAAAGCAAGACCGGGGTAGGCTGTGAAACAATTTTGGGGCATCACGTATTTTTTGGGGATGGACAACGGAAGGACACGTGCAATGTGACCTGCAATACATTAGAAGTAAGGTTTCATTTGACAATGTGAAGTTAGTGACGAGTTTATTCCAATAAACACAATTAACGATGTATCATTTCACTCGTCCTCGACATGATGCTGATAAACATTTGAATAAGATACAGGTGTACTCAGTTTTTATTTTGCTCCTAGTTCCATTATTTCTTATTCCTGCTTTCATTTATACTAATATTATAAATGCGAAAGTTTGGATTGATGGATGAACGGATCTACATCTGAAATTTGGCACAGATATAGATCAGAAAGCGAGTCAGGAATAACACATAATCTAATTTTTTTCCCAGACAATTATAAAGTTCCCGCGGGAACCAAAAAACCGTAATTCACGCGGACGAAGTCGTGAGCATCAGCTAGTGTTGATATAATATTTTTCTTCTTTTATTTAAAAAGGGTAAATCCAACATCTTACGTGGAAACACTGTATATAATCGTCTACGTATCTTTGGTATCTTTGTTTTCAATTTTTCAAGTAAACTGCGATTTATGAATTAGTGAACTACATAGTGGAAAAAGAAAGAAAAATTAACAAATAAGTGGAGAAGACTTTTGAACCCAAGTTCAATGTGTCTTGTACTGTACATTGCGCAGACTGCAGTTATATAAATTTCCTTCAGTTATAACATTATATTTATTGTTCGGGATTTACTGTAGAAGATTGGAAACTTTGTATAGCTCAATCGCAAATAAATTAGCTCGATTGATGCAAATTAATATTACGATACTATTTAGAGTGTTATTTTCAAGTATTTAATTAGTTGTAGATTATTTGAAGTTAATTACGATGCATTAAATATCGTAAAGCAAGAACGGCGGTGGTCGAGTTTTTATTTGTCTCATCCTGAATTTATGAACATTTTAACTTGTGATCATAGACTGCTTTAGTGCCAGAAACGTTCTACCAGGAATCATGTAAGTATTGCTGCAGTATAGTTCTTTAACATTTTGAATTTACTTTTAAGTAGGTGTATGTATATCTAAAGTATAGCTACTCACCCGTTTAATCTGAAAGTATGCTGATTACAGATCTCTAGATTTAACAATTTCAAGTACCTATAAGTTGTCTCAAAACTTCAATGTGTACCTAAGTACCTAAAGAGAGAACAGTCATACATAATATTATTTATTACTTAGATTTGAAGTCTTTTGGCATGCATGCCACTGAATAATGTGCCCTAGTGAGTGAGAGTATGAGTGATCAACATTTTTAGAGATCACACTTTCAATACTTCTACACCCAAAACAAGTTGCAGCCAGGCAGTTCTTTCTTGACTGAAATCAGTTTTGCCTCTTCGAGGTTGAACTACTTAATTAGTAAATAATATTATGTCTTCTTCCTCTATACATATTCCTTTACTGTATACCATGCAAGAAGATTCTTCTGTCAAATGTTCTATTGAATACCTTTGTTTTCATATAAGTAAATGTACCTACTGCAAAATTGCAATTCATACTTCCCTACTAAGTAAATTCCCTACTAATTATTATAAATGGGAAAGTGTTTGTTAGTTTGTCCTGCAATCATGCCACAACAGAACAAAGGGTGAGACTTTGCGTGGGCATAGTTGAAGACCTGTGCTAGTGAGTATTTGTGCTAGGCTACTTATAATAATTTGTGATAGGTAATCAAAGAGTTCGTCTGGGGTTATTAAAACCTAACTCCTTGCAGATGTGGTTGCAGATGTCACATAGTAAAAAGTAATGTAAATGTGCATTAGTGCATCCAACATCTCACCAGCAATATTACTTGCTGCTTACTTGTAGTGTAAATGCATTTAGTCTGTAACAACTCCTTGTTAAAGATACCACTATTCTGAACATGATTTAATCAAGAAATAGCAGCAAACTTTGTTAAAAAAATTGGAGAGATATTAATTATTCTCGTTCATTATCTTTAAAAAAGGGTCATGCACATAAAAATGGGTTCTGATATCTTTAATTTGGTTATATATTTATTCATTTATTATTTCCATTTATGTTATTGTTTTGTAGCTGTTATTAAAGAAGAGTGGCATTGATTAATTAGTTCCTGTACTGTTACAATGTATGATTACAAAGAGTTTTTAAGGTCAAAGTTCAGAGATCAGGCAATAAATTAAAGAGATGTTCTTGATCCTGTCAACTGGGATCTAAATTTAATTTGGGATCCCTGCTTCTGCATTGCTAAGTTATCTATGTGAGTCATCACCAACCTGGTATTATAATTACGCTACTCATAGAACTCTACACAATGCTCCCTCCGATTCAGTGGTGTGCACAGGGTTTGGAGCCAAAGTAAGCATTAAGTAGCAATCTATATAATTTTATTTCACAGCGAAAAACGAGCAAATCGAGACTTCTCAGAACATTGTGCATTTTGATGAGCAGAATAGGTACAATGTTAGATATCAGCGAGACTTGAAAGTTTGCATTCAGTGCTTTTATGACTGGCATGCTACTGCTCTTTCAATTACAATATAGATTAGCTGTTTAGTTGGAGTGCCAAGGGAGTTTTATCATTAAATTATTGGTAACGATACATCCAATAGCCCTCTATATATGTATAGACTAGTGTATGATACTTTTGATCTCTTCGATCTAGACCTCATCACTATTACTCTGCAATTCTTTATGCTAATTTATTATTTTACCAACTTATCTATGTCTGTGTAACATTAATTAGTTTTATTTATATATTTTCTGAAGTTTTTTTTTTCCTTACCAAGTTACCATAACATCATATTATTACCCAAACATATTTGATAACAGATTTGTTTTCCTTAGTTAAACATGCTTGATAAAGCACAATTTATTGTTTTTGTACAAGTTTTGTACAATCTAACTAGTTTCTTACCTAGGTACAATTAGTTTTAGTAATAATTAAATACATATGAGTATCTATCTATCTATCTATTCTATATTCTATATATATATATATATAAATGAAATCCGTTTTCCTTGGTCACGGCATCACGCGTGAATGGCTGGACCGATTTCACTAATTCTTTTTTTGTTGTATTTGTTATTATTAGGAGAAGGTTCTTACGGAAAAAAATATTAAGAAAATCTCTCAGAAATATTGAAAAATATACATTTAATTTTGCATACTAAGGCGGTACGAAGTTCGCCGGGTCAGCTAGTGTATAATAATTTTTAGGTTGCCGTTGTTTCTTCAGTCCAATGTCGCTATCCCGTACGATTTAGACTTTGAGAGCTTCACCCTTGACCTCATAACCGTCATTCGTTTTCCTCGCAACCTCCGTCAAAACCGTAGTTACGCCACCAATTGTTCTGGATTAGGTGTGGATGGCTCATGGCGAATGCCTTATTAGCTGCAGGTACTTAATAGGTACCCCGTACCTATTGTATCAAAATTGAGTGTTACCATGGAAGTAACCAACTAACCGCTTACTAGCCAACCTAAGTAACTACTATATGTACGAGTAGGTGTTTCTAATTTATTGCCTGATCGTTCAACAGGGAGATCGTTCAACGATCGTTAATAAAGAAGGAGGAAGTTCTCAATTTGACGCGTATATTGATGCGTGGAAGAAATCGGCTGGGCATTCAGCTTTCATAAGACAGAATAATGCTATCGATCAATTGTGAAATGTAACTTTAAAGAGGTTAAGTAGGTATAATACATACTTCTTATTTACTTGCCACCTGTTCAGGACTCATTGAAGTGGCGATGAAGCAACAAGGAGACAACTCAGACACTTCGTGCTTCAAGTTTTAATACGTGCCTACTTAAATTATCCGTTGACGAGATCTTTTCTCTATCTCCGAAGATATCTAGAAATAAATGTGACGAACTAGTCTTTTCTAATTACAAAAATAATTATTGAAATCTGTCTAACCAAAAGCAAAAAAAAACACATATACCGTCTCCGCGTTTCGTCGAGGGTAATAAAATTGAGAATCTTTTTCTTTTACGCTTTTTGTAAATACAGTGGGCTCGCTTCACATAACTAATTAACAAACATACTCTTCTAATCCTATAATCAGCCTGTATTGTCCCACGATTGAGCAAAGGTCTCCCCCCGTTATCTCCTGAGCACTGAGAAGCAGATTTTGCCCAGAAGTCAGCTGGCATATTCATATATATTCGTATTTATGTTCGTTACTATTTTAACTGCGCCACAGTCTTTAGCAATCGGCAGATCCGCTCTGATTTAACATTTTAGATTTTATTTTTTAAATAAATTCTAAACAGCAAGAAATAAAGTTTTTTATAGTCTGCTTACCTAAGTTTCTTTTTTTTCTGCATGAGAGACCTGCGGTGATGCGGGCGGTTTGTGGGTTTGAGATCGGCCTACTTACTGTACACAAAGTAGCATAATATTACACAGCTAGGTAGAGGCACCATTATTATTTTCTCTAGTCTAACCCATTCCTACAACAGACCTAGTTTACGTGGATACATTTTTATTTTAATATTTTTTAATTCATACTAATATTATAAAAATGCAAAAGTAACTATGTGTGTGTGTTACGCAATGACGCCTAAACTACTGAACCGATTTAAATGAAATTTGGAACAGTGCCTAGAGCCTGAGAAAGGCTCTAGGCTATCTTTGTAACCAAATTGTTTGGTTACAAATTAAGCAAAGTGGTTTACCTTTTCATTCCATGAAAAAATACCCGATTTCCCATTTTGACTGAAAAACTCTGCAGTCACTGTCGATTTTTTTGCGACATCATGCCGAAAACAATAACAATAATAAGTACGTAATTTAAAAATGCGACTTGACTGCTCGGTACTACGGCTGTATGTAGTTGCACAAGCCGGGCACCACTGCTGTGCGGAAGGAAAAAAGTTAGCTACCTGACACATCTGGTTGCCAGATGTGTTAGTTAGCCATCCCTTGACCGACCAGCGCACTGCGCGGCACACACTTTCGCGCAAATAACAATTTTAATATTGCATATCGAATAAAAATTTTGAGATCTGGATTCTGGCCGCGGGCCGTATCATTATAGTCCATATCATTATAAACAAACAAATCATGTCAAACATACGGCACGCGGGCCGAATGTTTGACATGACTGAGCTAAGTCATCATTATTGAAGCGATCCTATAGGTGGATTTCACAAAAATCCCTCGGTAAGTTTCCTCTGACCTCCGTGGTGATTAATTCCGACAATACCTAGCTTGAGCTAATGGGCTTACTGAAGCTAGTAATAATATAACTGACCTACGAGTACAATACATACAACGTATGCCATGCAAGTTTTTACAAGGCATTTAAGGCATATAAAGTAGTTACATATTTTTTAATAAAAGTTTGCTAGATTATTAGGTCTGGTGATCACTGATCATCGATTCGCTATTCATCTATATCTATACTACTATTATAAAGAGGAAAGATTAATTGTTTGTAATCATTGATGTAGAATTTTTTTAGTACCTATACTAGATGTAGGATTAGCGCTTCAAAAATGTCCCCGACAAATTACAGCACAAATACGAAAGTGCTCTTATTTGAAATTAGTATGAGCCAACCTTAGCCAACATAACGACGCGTCAAAATGCTGCAGTGCTCATATAAAAAGAGTGCTAATATCCTTTGGCCAATGTTTGTGACAATGCGTCAAATATTGTAACAAACATTGACTGTTCTGGATAGACGGGATGCATGGAGTAGTGTTGGTTTTAAAAGTATTGTTGCTTAGTGATTCCCTGGTAATCCATTTCGTTATGCAGTAGAGTTGTTTGAGCCATCTAAAATACACAGATAACATTAATTATGTTCAAATTCATTTTGATAAAATTGATATTACTAGAAACACACATACCTACATAGTTACATAAATACACATAAAATACATGGGTACATAAAGATATTATATACTTTACATAAATATTTTATAAAAAAATGTAGTAAAAAATAATAAAAGCCGCAAAGGCTAAATCTGAATAAAGTTTACTTGGTACTTTTTAAGTTTACGTGTAATACGTCAATAAAACGTAGATTTTTAACCTTGATATTAATTTTAAAATGAAACTAAGTAAGGAAAATTTAATTTTAAGTTAAAATCTTACTTCTTAAACAAATGTTAGGTAGTTTAGTTTTAGTTTCCTCATGTTTTTACACAGATACTTATGCATATCATAACATTGTATAGTTATAAATATTGATAGAAGAGGAGAGAGTACGCCATTTAAACCTACGTGGTTTTTCGCAGTGCTACCCACCAAAACTGTATCAATATTTATTTTGATAAATAAAACATACTGTACAAGTATAACACATAAGTGAGTTGCTGGGGCGCGTAAGCTAGTAATAAATATGCACGACCACATACCACCACGATATACAACTTTAAAAAATCAGCAACTCCATGTCTCCATTGTTCTATTTGAATTTCGTTCCATTGAATTTTTTGTTTTTGCCTTTTTACAAAGACAAAAGGTCTTAAATATAAACATACTACATTCGTAA
Organism: Erebia aethiops; assembly: GCA_923060345.2. Lineage (NCBI taxonomy): Eukaryota > Metazoa > Arthropoda > Insecta > Lepidoptera > Nymphalidae > Erebia > Erebia aethiops. The sequence goes on along the minus strand of OV281084.1, from coordinate 23,211,004 downwards.
TTCAACTTAAATTCTAAGTTTTAAGGTTTATAATAAATTGACGTTGTTGATATTGACAATGTGATGCCAAGAGTTGCGTCTTGTTCCAAAATAGTGTAAAGGTATCAATTTGGCAACGTATGAAGTACCTTATTGCTTACATATTAAGTTTTATTTTAATAATAAATATTGTTGTACTTATTTTAAAAATTACTTTTTGTTTTGGATTGAAAGGTTATTCCTACCTTTTCTCTGATGACAGAACGTCTTAAAAATTAATATTTTCTAATCGTAATGTAGCTTTATGTGTTAAACTTAAGGTGCATAATTAACTGAAGTTGTTGCTAATATAATACCTTTTTCTACATTTCCCACTCAGCATACAAATGTTTATATGTGTGCAAATTGGGACATTTTTGCGATATTTTTTGTTCGTGACCCTGTTTCTAGTACTCATTCTATTTCAATGTTTGTAATGGATAAACTCAAAAACTACTCAACCGATTTTAAAAATTCTTGTAGCTTTTAAAAAGCTACTTTATCAGCGAGTAACATAGGCTATATATATTCTTTTTATTAGAGATCCCTACGAAAATTGCAATAATGTGAATGAAGTCGGAAAAAAACGTAAAATCTGAGCGCTTCCGTGGCGTGCGCTGCGTAAATAGTAATAGTTACACGAAAACAATGTATGGTGGAATTGTGCCTCTTAAAAAGTTCTAAAAAAAGTCCGCGATAGCATATATATATCTATCTTTTATGGTTGTCTCACAATAACCATTTTAACGATTTTAAAATTTGGTCTGAAATAAAGCTTTACTTTCGAAGTTGTTTTACTGACATTGTATTGATCCTTATCAAAACAAAATAGTCTGTCATCTCAAATATTTAATATAGACCAAATTCGTCCTTTACACCATTTAATTCAGACGAATATCTTAGATGATATCATAGAACTAATGTAACGCGCAATAGTGCTGCCCAGTGCCGACTGGCTATTATTGGGTTTGGACTATTATGATGATTAGTGCTACCCGTGCGAAGCCGGGGCGGACCGCTAGTTTCTAATCATTTCGTATCATAATCCGTAAAAATAAGTACATTTTTCAAAATATTCTGAAAACATTACTTAGATCGCCAGTGGTTTATAGAACGTTGATTAGAATGTTGATCGATATAGCTAAAGTGGGACTTCTAAACCATTTATTGCTCTGCAATATAATTCCAAATCGATAGTACAAATGGTGCACCCGACTACCTAGTCTAGAGAAAATAACACCTTTGTTATTGAAACTGGGCTGTTTATTACCTACCTGTTAAATATTTTATGGGATAGGGTATATTTCTATATTCCTTCGTGAAAACACATTTTTACAGTTGTATCCATCATATTTTTTACAGTCCCATGTGAACGTAGTGGAAAAGATACCATTGGGTTTGTAAAGGATCTTTTACTAAATTAATGTTGTCACATCGTTAAGGTCCTATATAGATCTTGTAATCATCATATTGATCACATCAGATGACAGTCTATCTTAATGAATTACATGAGCTTTTGTTTTATAATTTATCGCATTGTTACTACATTCTAATCGCGGCTGCTCTGATCGTTCCGTAGTCGATAGCAAGGTTGTATAGTAATCTGTATCGTATCTGAGATATTGTTTTGCACGGTGTCGATAAATCTTTCTGTGATTATAAAGAGGAGGAGAAAGGGTGAGGTCCCACGTTGGGCGCCATCGACATGCGCCGCCCATCCCCCGCTCGCCGCTCCCTCCTCCCTGTCGCTCTCTTTCGTACAGTTGCACGTATCCAGCCATCGGAGCAGACGTGTGCGCGATATGCCGTTTAACCCACCGCCACCGTCAGAGCTTCTTCATGCGAATTTCACACCTTGGTTCGTTGCATCGATGCATGAACCACATTAGATGCTTCTGCACTCCATCTATCATCAAACATGTTAAGGATGCTCTCATTGTCATTTATTATTTCAATCACTACAAGTTCGTCTCATCATCGTCACTAAGTGATGTTAAACTCATTTGATTGACCGTTTCGTTTATTGAATTAAGGTCGGCTTTTCAATTTCCAAATGTTTAACTGAGGATTAAATTTGTCGTTTGACTGTTTTAATATTGGAAATATGCCAAAACTTCAAAATTATTCCTCATTTAAACATTTATCGATTGAAAAATCGGTCCTGACAAACGTTATTATTAGGATCATTCATATTCGATAGATAAATATAGTAGGCATTGATGTGTAGTTTTAGTTCAGTGATGAAAATGGTAGTGAAAATTTTAAAACATTATAAGTCAACTGTTCAATATTATATTACACTAGGCTCTTTAAAAAAATATGCTTATAACAAGCGGATCATATTGCACTCTTTAGACTAAGTAGTAAATAATGCGTGGAATAGCAGCTGATTAGCGTGTTGTGGATGCCTAAATGCCAAGCCGATAAGTTCTCTGTGCAACAATATACGTGGTTATTTGTATGAATTTAGTTTAATTTCCTTGTAATGTTATCGACTTCTCACGTTTTAGAGACGAAAACCATTCAACTAGGTAGGTACACCTTGTATGGTGGCCGATACCTACGTGGGTGTTAAATAGATACCTAACTATACATGAAAGCAGAATCTCTCCCTCTACAACGTTCCGTGGGGGCTTTTGTTGTTTTTTTTCCAGTCGGCCGTTTTCGTTTTATTCGTTGCTTTTAATATCCAGTGATGTAGCAGGATGAATAAGTAGTTTTGTAAAACATTCAATTTCATGAAAAGCTTTTCGGTTTTGTACAACTTTCCGACTTTGTTTTAAGGCTGATTAAACAATGTTCTAGAATTCTCTTCGAGCATAAATTCTAGACCGTATAGATTGAAACAGATGATATTCTATACTATGAGATAAATAAATTTTATTTGAACTTATGTATCGCATTTTGAAAACCAGATTTCTGACAATAATCAACTTTATTTAAATTTTACTCAATAATAATATTGGCACACACCTAATAATTATAAAAGTTTTCTTGTAACTAATACTATTCATAAACCAAAATATTATTAAATCCCATCATTAGGATATTACTTACGTTGATGCAGTTAACAAAATATATGAAAAGGGAGACCTGACTGAGTGGCATTTTTAACGTAAACCTCTAGAAATTTCAGATATTTTCATCTATATTTTCGCTATAACGTAGTGTGAAAAAACTGAAGATCACAATTCACTATTGTCCTTCAGGGTTCGAAGTAAAATAAATGCGATTTCTTGGGATACGCTGGGAATACATGGAACAGTGTAATGTTTTCAAAACTGTGAAGAGAGCGTGCACAGTGCTCGTTGCCAAGGTTACAGGGTGGGTGCGATCAGCTGGACTTACGTAAGGCACGCGGGGCGGGGGCGCCGCTAGCTGAGGTTAGGGCCGATCGATACTCGCTTTCGCCTCTTGCTGTCGCCCAGCGATCGCTGTACTCGCACCTCAACTTAACTTTCCGACACGTCCTCTGAAACTTCCTCCTCGTACCCCTGATAAATGTTTGGAAACCAACTGCGCATTTCCTATAAAAGTTTGGAGGTGTTCGGTAGGTACTTGATTTTGTAAGTTGTAGCCATGGATATTATGTTCTAATATTTTGATCCATCGCTTTTTCTTATTCTCCTCTTTTGCGTGGTGATGTGACTTTTGTCAAATTTTTATCCAACTCTAATTTTTGCTAGTCAGGCAAGACAGATGGAGAGGAGACTTATAGATATGTCACCGTAAAATTGTAAAAACCGTTAGATTGTAATCTAACGGTTTTTATCTTGTTTGCATAGATTTATTATTGGGTTCGCGCGCTTCACCTAGATACCGCCCTTCCTAAAAACAATATCTCATTTAATGCGGCAACTTAAATTTCGTAGTGTGTATTGACTATTTGAAAAGATACTGGTGTGCGTGACAATAGTGTTGTCAACTTTTAAACTTTTACCCGATTAATTGGAAAAAATATGTTATGCACTTACTTTGGTACTACTATGAAATTATATAATATCTGCAATTCATAACTTAGAAAATTTAGAAACTTAATGTCAAGCTATAATAAATTTCAAATTAAGGGGAATAAAAAATGTGTTAAATATTAGGATGAATATAGAAACAACTTGTTTATGAAATAAAAGTCTTAACTTTATTAATAGATGAAATTTATGTTAATTAAATATCTAAAATTATACATTTGAACAATACCGGTGACCTATCATTTCATAAAAAAACAAATGACAAATTTTCATTTCACAACCAACGTTTGTCAAAATTATGAATCAAAAATTCATCTTTATACGAACAACTGGTTCTATACCTAAATAATTTTTTTGTCAAATATTTTGCAGACAAATTGTAATCTCGCTAAACATTATTTGTCAAACAAATCATTTATTATTTACATTAATTATTATTACTGGCCTACTGATTCTCAAAAATATCATGACTTGATAGATTTCTTTATAATTAAGAATATTTCCCCGAGATACTTAGATATTGAAGAAAAATATGATCAAAGTAACTAGTGCTATCCCAATTCTGTGTAATTATAGTTTATAAATTCATTATAAACATACTAGCTGATGCCCGCGACTTTGTCTACGTGGTTTAAGTTTTTTTATTACGGCGGGAATTAATTTTCCGGGATAAAGAGTAGCCTATGTCACTCTCGGTCCTCAACTATACCCATGGAAAAAATCACGTCGATCCGTTGTTCCGTTACGTCGTGATTGAAGGACAAACCTACAAACCAATAAACCAACAAACAAACACACTTTCGCATGTATGATTTAATTACAGAATAAGAAAAATCGCATACATGGGGTAACGGATTCCCTAGAACGTGGTAACACTCTATGGCGTCTGACGGTTCGTGTATTTTACATTGAAATAAGTAAATTATTCAATATTTACCGATGGTATGTGATTCCAGTGTCTTCCTTATTTCTTGTTGAATTTTTTTTACACAATATTATTAATTGTTTTTACGCAAAAAGCCATTTTACTTTTGTTTACTATTAAAATTTGATAACAGACACGGCCTGTCAGCTTCAAACATCTGTTGCTAAGAGACCAAGCATGCTAGCTTCGGCCGATCATAAATTGCCGCAATTTACTAGTATGCCGACGGTATCTAGTTGAAGCGCGCGAACCTAATAATAAATCTATGCTTGTTTGATTGTAAACTGTCGAAAGATTGTGAACCGTAACAACTGCTTACAATTTAACGCATTATTTTTCGGTAGATTGTAATCTGTTAGGTATATTAACCCGATAGAACCTAATTATTTGTGTCGACCCCTAACCTGACCTACAAGAAAAAGACAATGAAACGTAAATACAATGAATATTTCAAAAATTTACACTCAGAACACTGAACGGTTCACAATCTGTCGACAGTTTATAATCTATCGAGATAAAAAGCGTTACATTGCAATCTGACCATTTTCACAATCTTACGGTGACATATATATAATAAAAATAAAATATTGTATATTTTGGTAAGGCATAGATGTGAAGAAATTGTTGCTCTTATGACCATTTTCTTAAATATTACTTACTTATTGACTAATACTAAACACTTTAAGATGACAATGCATGGAATTAAAGGTGTTCTAATAGAGAAAAGTAGTAGTAATTGTCTACTTTAAAAGCGCTTGCAGCTAAATTCAAGCAAGCTTCAATATTATTATCTCAATCCGAGCCAAACCAGGTTTCAATTTGGCACATCGTCGTCTACGGAATGATCCGAACGAATAAAATCTTCCAGCGCTCGTTAGGCGCTAGCAATTGTACATCTGTTTTGATCGTATCGATCTCGTCGGTAGCATACTACAGGTACCTACGTACTTTATGCCACGTAGTTTCGTGGAGCGAATATTCAAGAACATAGCACTCGAAAAGGGGAAGCGGTGACAGATAATGGATTGTCGCGAGCGGACGCTCCACAATGGTGTGACGTAGTAAATTCGCTAGCCCCAGTATGACTGTTAAACTGGGCTCCGTGTAATTCCTGTACATTATACTGCGGCGTATATTATGTTTCCCTTTCTAACTTCTGAGACCCTTGTGGAATTTTTCAATTTAACATACATTAAGCTCAATGTTTGCTCTAATGTTATTATAATAATCATTGAATATATTATCTGCAGGGCGATTGTCTAAAAATGACAGCTACAGTATAACGATCGCAATCACCTCTGATTAGTTGAAATTCTTCCACTATTATCCAAAATCCATTGACGCAGCAGAAATACCATAAATTCAGCCAATCGCAACATTTGAGTTTGCAGCAATCTATGGAAAAACGTACTGATTTTCATTCCAAGGCAGATTAATGTCTCTGTGGTGTGTTGTTAAAAATTGTAAATTGAAACAATTTTGAAGACTTCTGTACTTGCCGAATAGTTCAAAAGATTGATATTTGGCAATACTCGCAGTTCGTTGGCATAATGTACCGTGATAAATGTCTCAAGCGAGACAGATCTATTTTGCGGAAATATTATAAAGCAAGTCTCGAAGTTTTTTGACACTGATTTAACGCTTCATTTTCCAGAGTCAAATCGTTGTTACGGTGGTATACCTATTTGAAGTAATGCGAATATTTAACCATTCTAAAGACACAAAATTGTATGAGCTAACAGCATGTCAAAAGGAGTTGTGAATACTTAACTGAAAAGGAAAACACTGTAGAATCTTATATTATACATATTATAATGCAAAACGTAACTTAACGGAACGTAATTTCAACAAGTTTTTCTGAACCTTCACTATTTGCCAACCTACTCGTAGGTAGGTAAAGCTACATAATAAGAAACTGTCGTTAACTTACCTCTGTTGATTTTCAGTCGATTTATTGCTAGATCTAACAAGTGATTTAAAAAGTTTGACAACTACAAACTCATGTTTTATGAGAAAGACAGGTTTGGCGATACTTTGATTTAAGATCTGCAATTCGAATTATAAACATTTTTATCATTATCAAGATCTGCATCTATGATAATCGCAGACCATGCAATTATGACGCGATGCTCTAATAAACCCTGAACTTAATGTAAGTTATTCGTATGATATTCCCAAAATCCCAATGCATCTTAAGGTATATCTTAAGTGTTCAGGCTCAGATTAAAATATAATTTATTCTGCTTTGTAATTGATTCAAATCTTTTCTGCTGGTCATCGTGCTTACTCCACCAGAAGCTGAAATAAAATGCAATGGAAAAAAATGTTATGCCCGAGGGAAAGCTACGTTTCCTTTCCTCCCACGTATTACAAACTTGGTAAAGAAAAATACTCAGCTTAAAAAATTTCCTGATTCTATTCGCTTCATCGGTGAACAAGAAAAGACTTGGTTCCACAATGTCTTTTTGTTTTTCATGGCAATGTATTCGTAATATACCGAAACCAACGGTTAGGAATTTTACTAATATATGAGCTCGCGCTCTAGGCAGATAATAAAGACACTAGGCACTTGTTTAGAGTTGCGTACTGAATCGTAGAGATTTTAATCATTTTATCGACTTAGTTGTTGTTTATGTTAGGTTTTTATTGTAATTAGTTACCAAGTTACTTTTCAGAACTGATATTAGTATATGCATATGTCACCGTAAAAGTGCAAAAACCGTTAGATTGTAATCTAACGCTTTTTATCTCGATAGATTGTAAACTGTCGAAAGATTGTGAACCGTTCAATGCTTTGATTGTCAGTTTTTGATTATATTCATTGTTAAGTTTTCTTGTCTCTTTATTGTAGGTTAGGGTTCGACATAAATAATCGGGTTTTATCGGGTCAATATACCTAACAGATTACAATGTACCGAAACATAATGCGTTAAACTGTAATCTGTCGACAATCTCGCTAGTTAGATTACAATCTAACGGTTTTTGCAATTTCACGGTGACACATATATTCCTATAGAATTAGATTAGCTACAATTCACAAGATACACCTACTATAAAAATATGTGAATAAATTAACATAATTTCATTTAAAGTTGACAAACAAAGTGAAAAGACGGAAGGCAAATTTAGCATTTAGTATTTTAGTTATCCTTATTTTCAGCGAATTTAACTTGTCATAGAGCAGGTAGGAAACACATAAAAATACATGTATATTATTAATATGTGTACATACATAACGAGCCGCTCGAGTGTTTGCGGCGTGGCAGAAATACATAATTTATTTTTCACACGTTACTTTGCATATACATAATATTCTTAGACATGTCTTGTGTTTTAGCTAAGGCAATCAACTGTTTTTTAATAATATTTCTAATAGGATTTACGCGTAGAGGAATATAATATAACATAATTATTATTAGTTATTGAAGTAGTGTTTACTATCGCTGCAGTACCAATGGAGAAGTTTACCATTTTTTTTTAATTTATTATGAAAATTAAGAGAAAATAAAACAAAAATATGAATGAATCATTAAAATATCTCAACAAATGAAAAAGTTATGGAACATTAAAGTGCAAGTGGGGTGGTGTGACGTCACACCACCCTATCAACCGACTTTATAAAGCCGAATAAAGGAAATAAATGGGCTTAACGTAATTTAATTGAATTAGGTAAAAGCACTTAATTTGTGTGTGAAGATAATTTTGTAGTATTAAATCTCGGCTAGGTATTAAAACTCACTCACAAAATGTCTCACTCGAGTAAGATAGGTACAGAAATCGGTGTACAATGAATAATTAAACTTTTAAATCGTCATTTCTTAGTCATTTATTGATGGATTAAAAAAAACACTGATTTATTAGTTTAAATCTATATTTTACTTCCTTTGTGTTAAATATGATATTATTCACAACATCATGATACTTCTCCATTGTACATAAAGTGCATTAAAAAGTATTAGAAGAACTTATCTTACTGCACTGGCTAATTTATTATTGCAGTGGCAAAAACATGAATGATCAATAACTATCTATATCCTATATCTGTCCATGTATACGTCGTATGTCCTAATGTCCCATTAAAGCGAAATGATCTTTGTAATAATTAAAGTTGGTAGTTCCTTAAATCAACCGTAATACGTTTTTACCAACATGTTATTGATATCAGTTTCTAAGAAGTCGAGGTTGTGCCTTAAATGTATAAAACATAATTTAACTTGTTTTTTATCATTCGCATTGATATAACTACAGATTTTTTTGATACTTATTTAAATATCTTTATTCATAAATGGTAAATACCAGAACAGGCCGTGCAGCGGTGATAATAATACAGAGGTGTGTAAACTGGTTTTGCGTACATATAATTTACACAAATGTACTGTATAACTGGTATGCGAGAATAATATGGTTTTATTGTTTGAGTGGGTTGTAAAATCTATACGACGTTATTTACGATATAGCGCAAATGCTCAAGAACCTGTTTACGGAAGTCGATGCGCGAGCGCCTGGTGTAATATTGAGAGTAATTATTTATGACATATCATTGCTTCATCATACATTCACACTTGTAAATCATTGCAATATACTTTATGTTAGGCGCAGCACTTTTCACACAGTATGTATAGGTTTTTTGGTTACACATAATATGAAGATAATTTTCTGCTGTTTTAGCTTATATGTAAATTAAGTCAAGCCGGCCAATATATGCACAGCTGTGCTTATAATACTTAATGCACTTTTCTACTTATCTACTTATACCTACTCTATAAATATTTATTACTGTAATTTGTAAAAGTTAGTTAAGTACCTAAGTCCTTACAAAAAATGACTTCAAGGTTCTTACTAAAATGAATCTGTTATGAACATGCATACAATAATTGTAAGCCTTCTCTACGCTTTTCTATTCCTTTACTCTCTCACAAATACACAATATGACACTTTCTTCTTTCTTGACTAAGCTTTAATTTGTGTGCCTATTTGTAATTTTATTTTGCTTGGCTTAACGTTTTATTTATGTCGCTTGGGGTGGTCTGTTATGTTGCAGCCCGCGTTTGTAATGGTGCTTGGCGGTTCAGTGGTATATTAATGTGCGCGCGGGATTGGTAGTGCGCCCGCGCAACGGTAACAATGTCCTCTCCCGCGCGTGCGCCGTCCAGTGCGGTGCCGCCCGGGGCGGGCATGCTGCCTCCCGGGCCTGGGCCTTCCCGCCAGCGCTCCCTCAAGGATCGCCTCAAGGACGGAATCACCGGACCCTTCCACTGGCAGTGAGTGTTCTAATTTTTACGTTAACAGCCTTTATCCGCAGGGACAACGACGAGCCGAGCGCCCTTCAAAATTCAATCTACTTTCCTACTCCCCTTTTTTTGTATACTTCGCATGATTATACGCTTCAGGGCACGCTTCATAATTCTTCTTATCTCAGAAACCTGCCTCTTGATGGTGTCTTGAAATTTTAAAACAACGCATTTACGAGTAGATCGGTTTTACAAGTGCAAGATAATTCTGTCTTCACGATTGGAAATCTTCGGTGACATTATCGCTATTGCGTATGTTTGCGTTCATGCCCGATAGTATTGTTATAAAATAGCTATCAATGTATTGGGGAAATGGGGTCACATTAAGGTTAATGTAGGTTTTACCTTTTAGCGTAGGCACTTAATTTAAATAATGTAACTTTCTTCTACGATAGAGTACTCTGTACTATGCACGCTAAAAACACGGTCCCATAAATCAGCAGCGTTCATCCTAGTATCGAGAGTTGCATAACCATAGTCACCATAATACAGCCCAGCGAGGCATCTCTTAATGCGGTAGTACTCAAGATGTTCACGTTTTTTCTTTCTAGTTAACCCTTGACTAGATTTCACCTAGTGCGTGGTCACCTAGAGATAATGCAGTCTTAAATTGAAGCGGTTTAACCTAGTAGGCGTATAATATTGAACCCTCGGCATTATACCGGAACGCCACACCAATTGGCGGCTCTGCTCTAAGTGGTAACTTAGCCACGGCCAATCCCACCAGACCTGACCAGAGAGTATTTGCAAAGTATTAATTCCCACATTGCCTTGTCTGGGATCAAATCTGCGACCTTGCACTTATAAGCCAAGGATCCCAAGCTAGGGGGTAGGTAGCTTGGGTATCCGTGCAAACCACTGTTGTGACTCGTAGTACCTAGCTAATTGTGACTGATTAGTGTTATGATAGGTTCTCTAACTAAGAGGTGTATTCATTTAGTTTATTTCTACGTAGTTCTTTCTCAGAAATATTTTAAAACCAGTTGGCTTTATATTCAATTTGTTTGAATCTTGTAGGGGAGCGACGGAACGGGAATCCAATTTGTCCCTAGATCTCGCTCCCTAACGTCTGCAAATAAATCTAGATTTAACTTGTTTTCAATGTTCGTAAGGTTTTGACCCGGTTTATGCTCTTGCTTTTAGTTTAACTTCTTAAGCAAGTTTTGTACCTACTAGGTACTTTAGAGTTAATAAAATTAAGTAAAGTAGTTAGCGACATGTCTGATAACAAAGTATATAGTTTTCTTTTCTTTTTAACTTCATTTTAAAACTACTTGAACTCAGATTCGGAACTGGATAAGTTTCCTTTCTATTTTTAGGACTTTGGGTGTAGATAGGCAATCATTGGGATCACTTGTCCGTGTCGGGCTCGGGCATAAGTCCATTAAAACATAAGAGTGTAGAACCAATTAAAAATAAACTAAAAAGAAATAGATGGAGGTATATAAAACAGGTACTATAAGGAGGTTAATAATTTATAACCCTTCCATAATTCTAATATAAATAACTGTAAGACTATCGTGGTCAAACTATCAAAGTCTACTACTGAATTTTTTAGCTACTTTGTTGTTGTAAGTACTTACTAATTTTTCCTAAGTCGCTAAGCGAAGGTAACTGCTAATATTTGCCTTGTGCAACACTTGCTATCTTATGTTCTTATGTGTACAGTGTACATTACCTCGACTCCTTCCTGCGTCTTAGGCTTCTTTTCACTTAGCGTTTTACGAGCGTGGTTCTAGCGTGCAAACGCGATATGTTGGCGTTTTATGGCGCCCGACCCCGCCCGGCTCTGCACGGCACCGTACATAGTTTTAGTATACCTAAATCTATCGATGCAGTGCTTGCTAAATGTAAATAAAACTCGACAATTTTTCTTAAAAAAAGGTTCTTTCAGCAGTGTCAAGAACTTTCACTTGGTAAAATATAATATTGCACGGCCTTTTATTATTATTATTAAATCTTTATTGCACACAAAATAAGGGAAAAATACAAAAGACATTAAAACTACGAACTAGACCGCCTTTGCATACTGTTTAGTCCTAGACTAAACAGTATGCAAAGGCGGTCTTATCGCCTAGGGCGATCTTTTCCAGACAACCTTTGGAGAGAGGAAAAGAGAATAAAACGGGTTGGTGCGCAAACTACAAGTATATTACACATATTAACTACAAACAATACTACCTACATATATACGTTCCTAAATAACTATTATAATATATATATAGTATATATAAAAATATGAATAAATAAAAAATTTAAAATAAAACAGAATGACTGACTATATTAATAACTACTGAGACAGATAAAAGTTCTTTAAACGACTTTTAAAAATTTTGAGTGATTTGGAATGTCGGATTTCTGCCGGAAGAGAGTTCCAGAGCTTGGCGCAACTTACTGTGAACGAATCGCTATAAAACTCTGTTCGACTGAGGGGTATTTCAAGCTTATTATCCACACTGGAGCGCAGTGAGAACGCACCATTCGCTCCAAGAAAGTGAAAACGTTCTTTTAAGTAGACTGGAGTTTGTGCATGATACAATATACCGTAGAGAAGCGATAAAAGGTGTAAGTTTCTCCGCTGGCTGACTGACAGCCATTTTAGCTGATTTCGGTACTGCCTTTATTTAAGAGCATAAAACCGTTTCCATCTCCAGCCATAAAATGCGTAGTAAAGTCTCATTATAAACGCAAGATTGCATCACGCTTTGTGAGCTTTACCATCTACAAAAATTACACTCGTGTTCGAGGAATGTAACGTCAGTACTGCCGCTTAAATATTATGCAGCACTGTCTGTATTTGAATGCATCAAGCACCGCGCTGCCGTTGTCATGATGACTTCTGAATTACTGAAGACACTTCTAAATTAAATTGCTTATGCTCTTGATTGGTTATGATTAAGGATTTAAAAATCTCGTCGTCGTTCAGGTTTAGCTGTGAAAGGGTAACAAATAGACAAACCTTACCAAGATTAAGTTTGAATAAAAGGTAATGGCACAACCTACACAGATAATTCATGCAGTCTGTCGATATAGTCGTGTAAGCAATACTTTGCTTAGACGATTACAGCCTCTATCCATTATACCAAACGGCAGAAGTTGGCGGATCATACATTTAAAAATTTGGTTTAATTGTGGATAGGTCATTTGGGTATGTGCTGGTATTTACTACGACCAAATCGCCGGCTCGTCCGCAAACATGAAGGATGTCGACAGTTTTTAAATTTACGCTGCGATATTAGTATGGATTCACAGATCTTAAACTTAAATAATTTAAATCCTATATTCTAATTATTATCATTCTTCAATTACTTAATGACATTTTAATAAAATTTTATTGAATACTAAGCGATTAAGGCTGATCCTCCACGTGTCTGGTAGGTAGAATGGATATATCAAAGCTGTCGTACGTTATAATAAGAGGAAAAAAAAATGTAGCAAAATACAAAAAAAAACGACTAACTACCAGAGCCGGCCGTGGTAGGTAACACAGCTTTAAAAAATTAACAATAATATTGCATATTATTATGCTTAGGGCAGTATTTAATCAAGTATTTTAAATCTAGTGAATTAATTAAAATATAGGAAATAATGCATGTTGAAGTTACATATTATGATTTAAAAAAAAAATTGCTTGGATATTCGACTAAATCACTAATTAATTAATAATTTTATTATAAAATTATGTATTAATATTTAATATAATACTATTTTAATAATTTGACGGAGCACTCAGGTGTCTGAATTCAGGGTCGCTACTCACACTAACATACACACGAAAAAAAAAACACCGCTCACAAAATAATAAATATTATATAAATATAAATTTATATCATACAATACATAAATACCACTTGTAAAAAAAACACCACCATTTTACGACCATCGTGAGTGGAACCTAATTCAGAGCAAAACTCGCATTAAAAAGGTCTCTGACATCATGTCAGAGGATAACAAAAAAAAAGCCGCGTCATTCTTTAAAAAAAATTTTTTTTTAAAAATGCCACTGTTCGGTTTGCGAACGAAACGCTAGCTTGTAAAAGCCCTACTAGCAATAAGCAAACTACCTAATAAGTACCTCCGCTGCCGGAGGTCTCCATGTCTAGCATGTTTACGTCGCCCGTCTGATATTTAAAAAAATGTTGTTTCTTACCATTTTCAGTTTTAACATTACTGTTTTTTCAACTTCTCTATGTTTATTAAAGTTGTTTTACTTAAAGGAAATTTCTAAATTATTTTTAAATACATGGTCATGACGAAAAAATGCGGAATCAGCGGGATTTGAACCTTTCATCTCTCTGGGTTTTTTAAGCGCCTTTGACCGCTTTACTTTGGTCACGGATTACTTTTGTAAAATTTATTTGATTAGGTACTATTATATATTACATAAACTAAAAAATATTTTAGGTACAAAGAACGTTATGTATAAAGCTTTTATATATGCCTACATTTGAATCATAATATATTCAAGTGTAAAGCAATGGCTGAAAGTAGGCTAGTGGGTTTTAAGTAGACTAGACTTAGATCTGCATATAAGCACTATTCTAGTCTTAGAGACGGTCGTAAGTTTCGTGATAAATGGTTACGAATATAACTACTGTTATAACTGCCTAGGTAATCCTAAATCCTAATACCTACTGACCTGGAGCAAAGAAAAACGCGTATGGGCGCCTTCACTTGACCTGCAGCCACTACAGCTAGGAACTACAGATTTATCTAACCTTTACATTCCAGCCTCAGTTAATCTTGCGTCGGACTCTCAGTGTATTTTTTGCTAATTCCGGGGGGGTTAGTCGCATCGCTTATCATGCTCGGGGCGGTCTTTGTTGTAGAGCTTCGTTCCGTTGTGAATGGCGCCCTTTTCCCATATAGAATAGTAAGCCCCATATGAGGATACAACTACACGAGACATATAATGAAAGCTCGTTTTTTTAATGAATGTTTTTACCCAAGTGGCATTAATATCCGAAATGGCTTTCATTGGTTTATGGTTGGCTGCTGATAAGGCAATCATAGCCTTCCACCGTGTTCAGCCCTCGTCTTGTTTCATTGCGGTTGTAACTGGAAGGCTATACTGGGATTTGACCTGAACAGACTAGTTTTTTTTTTAAACGGTTTTCTCCTCCAATATAGACTTTGTTTGGCGCAAGGTATTTAATTTTAATGTTCTGAAGGTAATTAAATTTTGTGACAAAATTTTTATCGAAGTTACTTGTTATATTATAACAATATACATAGCACTTATGATCTCTAATCTCAACCAATGTGTTGCTCTTTTTGTATGTAGTTTTCCACTTTTTTATAGTGCAGTTTGAGGCGTTTGTTGGTGAACGGTTTCAGATGTCCGGACTTGGTCAGTTCGTCATCAGCCGGGGCCTTCTTAGGACTTGAACTTCCCACGGAGTTTGTGAGTTCCGTCAAAGTAAATGGCGTATCATGCGTATTATCATGGCTCGGCTCATTTATCTGATTGGCTGCTCTTCTTGTCTCTACACGGTCAGCGTTGTCCTGGCATTCGAGGTCCTCCGGGTAATACATCCTGTCCAGCCGCTTGATGGATTTACTTGCTTTCTTTCCCAGGTACTCACTGACTACTCGGGCTACACAGACTAGTTATTACATGATCGGCTGCTTGTTCTTCTCCCCTTCACCTTGCCTATGACTTTAAGTGTGTCCAAGTTGCTGGGCAGCCTTCGGGAAAAATGACAAAAGTTACTAAGTATTTTCTGGTAACACGTAGTGGTGCATATTTTCGATGATTTGTAATTCAAGCAATGGAGGAGGTCACTCCTATAGTATAGTATACATTATATCCTCCCGACCGAATTTCGGCCACGGCGGCCAATCTCCAGAGAGACTAGCCATCTGCGCGGGAGATATTATAGTGCACAAGTGTGTGCGCATACACGGGTACATACTCTGTTCCTTTACTCTCTTAGCCTGGTGGGACGGAAAATCCGACACGGCCGAAGAGAGATCAGG
The DNA here is from genome assembly GCA_923060345.2 of Erebia aethiops. NCBI lineage: Eukaryota > Metazoa > Arthropoda > Insecta > Lepidoptera > Nymphalidae > Erebia > Erebia aethiops. The sequence continues at coordinate 23,194,823 of OV281084.1, read as the reverse complement.
CGCAGGACCTTAACGTGCTCTCCGAGACACGGGGGTGACGCATCGCCAAATTCCTAACTCCAGGCCAGAAATCAGAATAACCCAACTCTTATTATGGGCCCGACCCGGGTCTTCGTCGGCCGCAGTCGACCATGCTAACCACCAGACCAACGAGGCGGTCATAGTATATGTCACCGTAAGATTGTAAAAACCGTTAGATTGTAATCTTACTAGCGATATTGTAAACTTTCGACAGATTACAATTTAACGCATTATTTTTCTTTTTCTAATCTTACGGTGACATATTATATATAGAGTGCCAGTTAAATGCGAAGTGCTGTCGTACAATGTACATGTATGTAACTACGCATGCGAATTATTTACATTGTGTAGCCTAGAGGCCAGATGGGGTAAAGGGGAAGATCCGAACATCAGGCGGAAAAGAGGAAAAATGTTTAACTTTTGCTCCATTCTTTATATTATATTCCAAATGAGTTACGCCGGTGGCAAAAAATGTTACACCTTTTTGACGGGAAGTCCCAGATGACGCTACGAGTATTTGCAAGTCAGCCTACATTTTGTCATCAGAACTCTTCCGCTCCAGTTTATTTTCAATGTTAGCTCGCGAAACTTTTAACTTTATACGTCAGGTAATTATATTAAAGCAAAACTGTAGTTTTAACTATTTTCAGGATTTAATTTTTCACTGAAACAGCTGGTCATGGTTCGTGTCATAATACACTTAAGTAAAGTTCCGTAGTCATGCTATCCGAATGTTGCCATAAAACTAAAGCCGGAATATGTCAGGTCATGTCAGTTGAATACTCCTCCTTCCTCTAGTATTTCAACTGTAAACCGGACAAACTACTCGTTATCTTCGATTCTAGGTCGAATGTAGGTCGTTAGTTAAATGACCCATAATAGTCGTATTAATCTATATTTAAAATGCGAACGTTTTGATGGATGGATGGATGTCTGTTACTCAATCACGCCAGAACGGCTGTACGAATCTGGATGAAATTTGGCACAGAGATAGATTATAGTCTGGAGTAAACATAGGGTGTTTTATCCCGGAAAATTTAACATTTCCCGCGGGAACCAAAAAACCTTAATCCACGTGGACGAAGTCGCGGGGATCAGATAGTTTCTAATAATTTCCAGTTTATCAATATACTTGAAATGGGATTGTAATATACCCCGAACCCTCCGGGGTTCACCCGCTTTTTGAAGTCGATTTAAACTTCGGATGCTGCAATGTTGCGATACCAGACAGACGAAGTATTTAAATCATCGTGTATAAGGGTATAAGTAAATTCCCTCTGGTATAAGGGATCATAATAATTATATAAGGGATAAGACTGTAACGAGCATATAAAGTACTAGCTGATGCCCGCGACTTCGTCTGCGTGGATTAAGGATTTTGGTTCCCGCGGGAACTCTTTAATTTTCCGGGATAAAAAGTAGCCTATGTGTTATTCCAGACTATAAAATCTATGCCTGTGCCAAATGTCATCCAGATCCATTCAGTTGTTCTGACGTGATTGAAACATCCATCCATCCATCCATCCAAACTTTCGCATTTGTAATATATATATAGTTATATATATATATATTTATATAGTATGTATAGAAATATAGATAGCAGATCATAAAGTAGAAGTGTTTAAGTACACGGATCTTTGTATTCCTCGATTAAAGACATTATTTGCCATGAAATGTTCCGATCTTCCAACAGCTGTAAACTGAGCTGAAATGCAGCTTACAGCCTGATGCAAGTATTTCAGTGGCTCTTTGAGACTTGATTAGTTTTCCAAGTCGCATCTTGTATGGGTTGAAGCAAGTCGATACGACTTCAGCAAGTCAGTTTGATCTTGCGATTTTGCAACTAGCAAGCGTTGATCGATTGCAGTTTCACATCGTTAACAGGTGCAACTTTAATATCCGTAGCTTTACGTCTTTGTACACCTACCATTGGACTTTAAGTTTGTTCAAGATGTTTATCTGTCAGTCCCTGTCTTTTATGGCATGGTAAACGGTAATACAAACCTCTCGTTTTATAAGGGAATTTGTCCACTGCTACGCCAACTATATGAGGTAGATTTACCTAACTCATCATGAAATGTTATAATCCTCAAAGAGCTGTTAACTGATCGGTTACGTAGTTGATACAAATTTTATTTTGGTGGCTCAGGATTAGCTTTCTAAGTCGCAATTCGTATCGTAGAGGGAATTGACATCGACTTAGTCAGTCAGTCAGTTATTTTTCGATTTTGAAACTTGCAACAGTTGTTCATTTACACTCTTCCTTGACATGAAACGGATGAGTACAGCTTACCACTTTATCTTCCGACGACTCCCCAGCGCAGCGATGTAATGTCTACTTTTAAAAATCCTGGGGCTAATTCTCAGCTGGATCAAATTTGTCATTTTTAAATTTACCCAGATATGGTCCACCGAGGTAATTTGCCACTTTAAAGGCAAAGCTGAGCTGGCGAGCGATTCCATGCCAATACGTTGGCGTGTTGAAAACTAAGTAGATTTTATAAAACTGTCATATCCCGTACAGATGCCCGTTTATACTAGACTGCAAAATTTGCTGTCTCGGGCTACGTTACTTCGTAATTCTTTTCCGGACACTGCGTATTTCCCCAGATATTTATTTAGGAACTAGCAAAAAGTAGGTATTGGAATAGAAAACCTTGCTACAGTGTCTAGGTGATTACCAAATCGAATTTTTTGTATTAGTTTGTTGAACTGTGATGGTTGCAGAACATTTGTTTTTTTTTCCAAACGTTTAAACTTGAAGCATCTCGAGTAGACAAATACAAATAGATTTTAGCTAGAGAAACATAAAAGCAAATATTATGGAAGTTATTAGTAAAAATTACCTCATTACAAAAATCTATTAAGATAGGTATATTATATAAGAGACGATTATATTATGAAGGTTGTCGTATGGTTCGTTTCATTACTAATCTCTATAGAGTGATGCTATATTCCTAAAGCGTGCAATGTGTTTTATATTTTGTTGTACACAATACTAAGCTGAACTAAATTACTAGGTCTAAATCTACAGTGCTGTTTTCACAGGGAATATTATATAAAAGGATATACATTACACAACAATATAATTACACTAGCTGACCCGGCGAACTTCGTACCGCCTTAGTATGCAAAATTAAATGTATATTGTTCAATATTTCTGAGAGATTTTCTTAATATTTTTTTCCGTAAGAACCTTCTCCTAATAATAACAAATACAACAAAAAAAGAATTAGTGAAATCGGTCCAGCCATTCACGCGTGATGCCGTGACCAAGGAAAACGGGTTTCATTTTTATATATATAGATTATAGGAAACCAATACATTTGGACCTTTAATTTTAATCTCGTGTACCTACAAAAATAAGCCACAAGGTCCCGCTTAATTAGTGGCTCCAATCAGACTGGTGGACAAAGACGCGTCTCAGTTATTCAGTAAATTTGTGCTTGGCTTAAAGTTTTGTTATGACTCAAAAATATCGCTATTGTGTCAGTCATGTAGCCAAAGTAAAAATATATAATATATCCTCACTTAAATATATTTACTTCTAGGGCCGCTCCATGCCGTTGGTCCCTAGTGGTTTAAAATGTGTGATCCAAATCGATCCAACTCACTGTTCCAGCCGATCTACTATCTCAGCCGATTGAACTGATAAAGACTGCCCCTCGATTGTGTAAGGAAATCGTAATCGTAATCGTTTGTCAAACGGATAATTCGACCTGTATAAGGAGTTCATAGATGCCTGCACATCAAAATGCATGTATGAACTCCTTAAACAGTTCGAGTTATACGTTTTGAGCTGTCAAATTATAACGATTTGCTTAGACAATATTCAGCCTCTGACATACTAAGCCCAGGTCCATTTTAGGTAAAATAAAACGCTCTTTCAAGTAATATCTTTTTTTAAAGAGAGTGCTTGTTTTATTCCTGTATGAGTTTATGACGTTTACTCCTACTTAAATATCGTCTTTTGCTATTAGTAACGCATTCCTGCTTGTTTAAAGTGGCATTAGTCATTACCCATCATAATGCATAGTCGAATGAATTAGGTTTTGTATCAAGGTGGTCTTATGTCCCGCGTCCGTCACATTGAACGCCTAATAGGATAGTCACGCGCGGTCCACATAATCGATTCACCGCACCGACCAATTACAGTTCATGCTGAAAATAACATAGTACTTTTTAAATTCATAGACATGTGCACGATGGAACGTGGGGTTATGTAATGGATGTAGCCTGAAATGGCGGCCAAAGCCGATCACCTACAGACACAAGACCAAAAAAACCATGGCACAGGAGCCGCGTTTTTTAGAATAGAAAATGGGCCCCCGAAGAAAAGCATAGAGAATTTAAAATACCATACTCTAAATTTAGGGAAAGAAATAAATTGAATTTCTTTAATGTATGTTACACGTATTATCCAAAATTAACCAACTTTTAGTGCTCGAAGGTAATTTATTATTAACATATTTATTACGTAGTTATTTCATGGTTTCTCAGTAGATTTCGAGATTCAGTTCGAATCTTCTTGTCGACTCGCATCCTACCTTTTAGGCAATAGGTATTGTTATTTTTTGAAAATTATATTGTTGGTTATATTATTTTCAGTAGTTCTCAAACAGCGTTTAAACTCGGTGATCCTGCACCAATCTTGATTTCCCTGTGGTTGTGTTGGATTGTCATACCATCTTACATAGGACTGATAGGAGTGAAATATTATTTTTTGGAAAACACTTGTGCACTCTCTTCACCTGTGTTAGCTACTCTCCGTTGAGATTTACTGCTGTAGCCGAAATTAGGTAGATTTCGATAGTTTAAACCATAATATTGTATTAAATAGAAAATCTCAGTAAAGCTTTGAGGGTAGGGCTTGTCGCGGGTTAGAATCGTGACAATCTCTAGTGGCCGAGGTCGCGTCACATTGAACCAGTGGACAGAACAGTCACGCGCGGCTCTCAAAATGAATCGCCTTGCAAACCTACCGCGACCGATCGATTTCACATCTACGCCTTTGTCGCATCTCTATCTGTTTTCTCTTTCCCTATTTGCATGTCAATATTGCATCCGTCTGTGTGATTTACTGATAAACATCTCATTGTCTCATGATACGAGGTAACAGCAATATTAGTATCACAGTAAACAGACTCGTGATTGAGATGTTTTATTGAGTTCAGCTACTTGATATATTTATGTGGAAATGATATCAATTCGGAGAAATTTGACTTTATCTAAGTATTATCATGTCAAAGATTATTATCTGGGATGTTCCCATGATGTTCCCATGTTCATATTACGAACTCGCTTGTGGTCTACAATCTGCAAGTGATGGAAAATGTATTAAGCTTGCTGAACTAGGATTACTATATACTTAAAAAAAAAAAAAAAACTATTTACTTAAATATAAGACCTTTATCCCAGTTATCATAGACATGCAGATTGCAGATTTCATTATGGAATTCATATAAGTGGAATTCATTAATACATAACCCAAACTGTGCAACCGTTGGTAAATGGACCCACATGAAACTCTGTGGCTATCGAAGCTTCGCAGGTTTCTTTGCTTTGTTGGTTTCTTTGAAAGTAAGACACGTGACAGCACAAGTTTCTGTACCTATACAAAACTCCAGCGACACGATTTTGTGATTCCAATTAGAAGAGTTGCTGTTGTTAGAAGTACCTTTACGCCATCATTACTTTATTCACATACTATTATATTAGTCACTTTCATTTAATTCCTGATGAAATTATTGAAATATAATTTATGGAGAAAACTAAAGCCTACTTTCCAAAGCCACATTGTATAATATACTCAATGTATTGCGCGTCACTCGTCAGATGATCGCTGCTGCGCATTGCTTGTTTAGCAGTGATAACAGTATAAAGATAATAGCAGGTAGGCGAGCCCCCCGTTTTATGTTTGTCTCATATCTCTTGCTCCTAACGTTTAATTAGTAAATAATACGGATAAGATAACTTTGTAGAGCTGACTCTCACTGGAATTCAAAACATTCTCTAATTCCAAGTGATGGCTGCTGACACATGTTTTGTCTAGGACAAATATTTTGCAAGGCGTTGTTTGTCGTTGTAATATTTAAATACTTTTATCTTTCGATCCAACACAATTTCAATTATGTAACTAAGATGCTGACGTATATTTGCAATTGTTTTGTAACGTTTTCTAGAATTATTTACAACTCATTATTTAAACTGATATTCACTATTTATACCTATTTCCTCAATAGCCCATGCATAAATCTGGTAACTTAGATATTTTTTTTATCAAATATCGATAAGGTATCTGTATTCGTATCAAGAACGTATCTATTCTATTTTGCTTCTTCTCTCATCTCAGGCAATCGGATCCTATCTTAGCCTGTATCTTCACTTTCCATATTCTGTAATTACGGTTACACCTACGGCAAAAGCTGAATTTAGATAGGTTCTCAGGTTCTCTTAGGCTAAACAGTTGTCAAACAATATTTGCTTTCAGTATGTTTCTTACTTTACCAGATCTCCCAAAGTACCGAATTACATTTACAAGTTGGCGGTGGCGTTTTGATGAACTAAAACGAAAATCTTGAAAAGTAAACTTTAAGGTTCATTGTGGACATTGGGCATCGTTGTGTATATGTCACCGTAAAATTGTAAAAACCGTTATATTGTAATCTAACTCTTTTTATCTCGATAGATTGTAAACTGTCGAAGGATTGTGAACCGTTCAATGTTCTGAGTGTCAATTTTTGAAATATTCATTGTATTTACGTTTTCTTGTCTCTTTGTTGTAGGTTAGGTTAGGGTTCGACATAAATAAGCAGGTAGTGCTAGTAGTGGTAAGCACTTAGGTTCCATCGGGTTAATATACCTAACAGATTACAATCTACCGAAAAATAATGCGTTAAACTGTAACCTTTCAACAGTTTACAATCGCGTACAATTTTACGGTGAGATATATTTTTAAAACATTAAACAGTAATAAGTGCTAAAAAGTAGTGCAATTAGAGATAGTTATAAAATTGGATTAGTTTTGTGCACAGTGGCGCACAACCGCGCCTTGGTGTACCTACTTGTGGAACTGTACATTATACGTAATCCTCAGAGTTTCGCGCGAAATTCTAGCCAATTGACCTCCTTACGGATGATTCGAGTTCATACAGTAATTGATGCCTGGGTTAAGTCGGTGCAACAAGAAGTGTGTAATTGAATGATTGGCGGTGGCGCCAGCTGGACACCTCTTGAGATGATACTCGGCAGCGCGTCCGTCCGCCTGCAATATATCACAATTCACCATAGTACCTACTGCGCAGTACTTGGCCTGTACAAATAAATGGCTTGAGGGTTAAGTGTTAGCATATTTTACCTGCACCTGCATTTTTCAGTTTCTTGCACCAAAGATGGTGCAAGAAACTGAAAAATGCAGGTAAATTATTTAAATATAGAAATATTTAAATAATTTTGGCTGGTATATGTCATTTTGTTATCTTTCTATTCATCCAAGCTTTTTTATAAAAGTTTAGCTGGTTGTTCTCCTCTCAACATGAGTCGTATTAATCCCCAAGCTACTGTTGTCAAATTATATTCAAGAAAAAATAAAAAATAAACAAGTCATACTGTGAAAGCAATATGGAATTTAATTTATGGTTGATTTCTGAGAAGATGCTTCATTATAATTATATTTGTGTTTGGTTTACGTAGCTTACGTAGCTCTTAGTTTTGGCCGCGAGTCGGGAATTTTAGTCCCGACTGGCGGCCAAAACTAAGAGCTGTTTGAAGTTCAGATAATTTTTTATCGATATTAAATCTAACATTTGTTGTCACGTTTATCTGTGTCCAGTAAATAGTGCTTCTGCGTAATAAGATAATATAAGTCAGTATTTAGTTTGTCATGTGACGTGAAAAAAGCCACCGATTTTAATTCAGAAAAATACCTGTAACTATCCTGTCACAACTCACAAGGATATAATATATACCCATAGACATAGGGTTTTTTCGCTACGCTCAATAGACTGACAAAGCGTGGGAGCGAGAGGTATTTAGTTAATAAACACTGCCGCGAGCGAAAAAGAGATAGCGAAACAAAAGGCCAGTATGTCATTGTTTACGCGAGTAAGAGGCCATAGCGTCCCGGCCTTTTCCAAGTCGAGGTGAATTTTGTGTATTTAATCAATAATCTTACGATTAAAACTTAAAATCTTTGTTCTGCCACCATGGTGTCTTGTTCAGTGAATGAATGTGACGTTACAAGACGTAATAACCGCATAAATACACGTTTCACAGGTCTGAATATTTTTCTGAATTATTCATAATCATTATTTCGTCACTTGTTGTTTGAAAATGAGGCAAAATAACTATTGAAAGCTTAGATAATAGGTTTCCCTTAAGACTTTTCATCAAATTACATTGCTAAATAAAGAATTTTTGGATATTTTGTGTAAAACTTAAAAATGTTTGGTTACGATAGGGATTGACAAAGTGATGACGTCATAAGTATCGATAGTCGATAATCGTGTCTGCCGGTAGGTTTGACGTGATTGCTCATAAGCTTAGGTGTGTAGAGTACAATATTAAACACTACTTTCCTGTAAAAGAAAAGAACGAAATAAATATTTTCCTTAATTTTTGTTTTATTTGGCGTGTCTTAGATTTCATATGGACATGAAATATATATACAGGGTATACTGTACATACTGGTAATTCAGTACATTATGTATTTAAGTGCTTATCGGGGAGGTCATTAGCTATGACTTGATCGCCATATATGGTTATTATTTATTTTTATTAACTTGTCACGTATACATTATATCAGAGTATTATTGTAATTAATCAAATTAAAACTACTTGCACCCTTTAAAAAAATAGCGGCGGTAAACTCACAATTTTTATGAAAAATCTCAAAAACTGCTCTATTTCTCAAAAAAATTATAGTGTATATTTTCAGGCAGAATTTTTAAAAAATATCTCTATTTTAAAAGCTTTCTTTCGAAATATCAAAAAGAAACTTTTATGGGGCTAAAATATCTATAAGTATCTCATAATATTTACAATGTTATGTTCTAGGTTTCCAACCAATTCTTAATTTCAACCAATTTTTAAAATTAAAAGATAGTTATATTTTACTTCGTTAAACTGACTCATTAGAGTCCTATGATTTCACCAGTAAGACTATCGATAATACTATGCTAGAGTCAAGACAACACTATTTCACGCACACATTTACATTTCATTTTTTGTAACACCGTAATCTGTCACTGTTGGTCTTGTACATTCTAAGTCTATGTATATACCATATCTACATAATATGTATAATGATCGAACCTCATGTTCTGATTATGTTTTTATCATGTAGCTGTAACATTGTTTGCCATGTGTATTGGCACTCGAATCTGCATATCCTTAGGGATTATAAATTATTAGGTTTATCGCATTTGAATGGGATTTCGGGGTATTAGTGCTTTAGTGCTGCATGCAAGGTTGCTAATGTCATGTATAATACTCGTATTATATTCTGAATAATTATGCTTTCAATAATTTTCTTTGCTGATGTTCAATCTTATTAGCCTTTAACTGCATGTAAGCGATTTCCAAGTTTATACCTCGAAGATTTGATTATAAAGGCCTTCGATTTTACGTTGAAGATTAATAAATCTGATTGATAAAGTTTATTCCTGTTGTAAACATTATATTTATAATAGAAAAATAGTGATGTTTTGGTTCGTCGCGATATTATATTATACCTACCTACTCACACAACCCGAATCACGTAGCTTTGCCGAAAAAGATCATGTGTCTATACTCTATAGTCCTAAATGTAATACTAGTACGTGATAATGATTCACCGAAGGATCGTACTTACGAATGCGTATTGTTAGATTAAAGTGTGGCATACTTTACTGCCATGCGGCAAAAATACGAACTTTAAAAAAAAAAGAATTTGTGGCGAAAATTGCGATTCTCTCGATCCAGTGTACTTATCACGAAATTACTAGGTATAGATAATACCTTAAATATTAACCTCAATATCATTGAAATAAATCATCAGTAAAATAGAGCCCTAAACCGCTAACATCAACGAAATCTGAAGAGAAAAATCAAGTCTTTAAAAGTTTAAAGCATATCGACTTAAGTTGTGCAAGTTCGAGTAAAAATTGAGCAGTCTCAGCGCTTCTCAGTTAAGTGAGGTCTGGTATTCTTGCCATATCTAAATGGACCAGCTAAACTTTTAATCCAGATCCTAACTTGCATCTCGAGAGAATTTTCCGACTAAAACTTATAACGACACATGGTTGACTTGACGATAAGGCTAATCACAGATTGGCGGAACTTCGGCGCACAAATTTTTAGGGTTCCGTACCTCAAAAGGAAAAAACGGAACCCTTATAGGATCACTTTTGTCCGTCCGTCTGTCTGTCAAGCCCCTTCTTCTCAGGAACGCACGGAGGTTAGCAAGCTGAAATTCATATCAAATACTCAGGTCTACTGTCCCTTGGAACTGTGAAAAAATCAAACTTCTAAGCCAACGCAATCAAAAGATACAGCCGTTTATGCTGCAAATTTTTGACACTCGCAAGGGAATTAAAATCTACAGGGTACTTTCTGTGAACTCAGAATCTTGAAATTTGGTACGAAGCAACGTCTTATAGCACAGATAAAGGAAAAGTTGTGAAAAGCATAAATTTTTAGTTACATCATATAATAAAAATAGTTTTAATAATTTTAAACTTACTAATGTTATGGATTTCATTTAGCAATATATATACCATAACTTTTACTTATGTACCTACAGGTATGTACGGAACCCTCGGCGCGCGAGTCCGACTCGCACTTGGCTGTTTTTTTTACCAGTCGATGCTCCTTCAACCATTATGGGACGAATATGGGCGGAAATTCTGCTTCAGTTCTGTGACGTTGACAAAGAATTCGCGAATACGGAATTTCGCGTCAAGCTATATTATCGCAGACGAGTGGATAAACGCGCCTGTGGCCGCTTGAATGTTGTACTTTCCAACCATTTCTATATGGTACATGGAGAGCACTTCCAACCGCGTTTTCCGCATGCGGAATTCCACTAGGTTTGTCCGTGGCCTCATTGTATTTACTCCAAAATGACCGTTCCATGTAGACATGTATGTAATTATTTATTGATAAAAATGATAACTATGTCATTATTATCTGACACCAAATTAGTTGTGGACGTGTAACATTCAAAATTTGATAGCTATTGATTACAATGTATATTTGTGGAAAAATTAGCTCTGCAGAAATTGTTTTAAAATTGTGATTATCAGTGTGATGTCTGTGATTTAGAGTGGTGTTACAATAATTGTTGGTTTATACCTATAATAAGAATGAATTTCTTCAGTTTACTCGGGTACGTGAGTTACGTTAAATATTTTTGATATTTTTAATCGGCTTTTATTTAAGTACCTACTAATATTATAAATGCGAAAGTTTGGATGGATGGATGGATGTTTGTTACTCAATCACGGCTGAACTGATCTGGATGTTTGGCCCAGCCATAGATTATAGTCTGGAATAGCACATAGGCTACTTTATATCCCGGAAAATTAAAGAATTCCCGCGGACCAAAACCACGCGTACGAAGTCGCGGGCATCAGCTAGTTTAAGTATATTTATACTATTGGTGGATTTTTGTAAAACTGCTTATACAGGTAGGTTTTTATTATTTAATACCAATAACGTTAATGCCGATTTTCATGTCTCTAACTTCAAACTGAAGAAAGGACTTTCATACAAAATTCCAACCCCCATATCATAGGGGTAAATTTTACCCCTTAGAGGTAAATTTTCTCAAAACCGTTTCTTCGCTGATGTCTACACCATAGAAGGAACCTACCTTCCAAACAAGTTTGTATGCTTTATATGTAGTTCCTGAGATATCGTGATTAGTTAGAATGAGTGGTATTTCGCTTATATATATATATATATATATATATATAAATAAATTATATTGTAAAACTTATAATTGCTTTTTTAGTGATAAACATAACTGCTTATGGCTACAATCACTGAGTACAGAGAAATTGCTACTGTACATATTGACTTATTGCGCACAGCCAATGTATCTACTCCGTGAACATCGTCCTTCGTCTGCGTCGTCGGCCGCCCTGCTAACTTTAAAGAGTCAATACACTCACCGAAAGTATTTAACCAATGAGTACCGTTGTCTAAAAGCCTAACTTTTTTTAAACACACTCGTATAATTCGGGACCCGTTTGTCCTTGTACATATTAGGTACTCGTATTATACGTACGGAACCCTTTGTGTGCGAGTCCGACTCGCACTTGGCCGATTTTTTTCACATGTGTTAGTTAAGTATTTAAATGCGAAGCATTGGCATCTACAAAGTCAACGGGTTTAATCATTTTAATATTTTTGATACGTAACTTACGTTACTTCTTTAATTCTATTCCATATCATATTCTCAGTCGTCAGCATTGTAACTAAACACCAGCGGCGGTATAACCCAATTAGAACGAAGCCAGAGAATGCTATTGTTATGTACGTAAGTTATATAAAGTACCTAAGCAAATTAAACTTAATTAAGTAGATAACTCAAGCCGTTTCCAAAAAAACAGACTGACAAACAAACAAAAATGTTTGGACAAACAAAGTGATCATAGTATAAACTGTAAAGGATTCGTTATTATTGGATAGAAGCAAGCGTTACTTTGCGGAAGTCCATGATAATAAATGAACTAGAAATTAAATTCGCCATAATAGTATCCTGCACTTTCAGCCTGCGATATTCACCAAATTAAATTTCTAGTTTCTTTAGGATATGTTATTTTTATTAGGTACGGAACCCCAAGACGAGCACTTATGTAGGGTATAGTTGGTACTTCAGTAACTAAAGGCGCAGCGTATTTTTTATTACAACTGCACAATATCACTATTTACTTTAGCATAGTGAATCTATCTTTGAGTCATTTCCGTGTTTTGGTATCAAAGACAATAAAGCTAATTTCAACTTGTTAAGTTGTAAAGAAGGCTTGGCTCCACTCGACTTAATATGTGTTGGGTCAGAAATTCAAAGATTACGAGGTATAATTATAATATTATAACGTTATTATTCTTTTGTGAGTAACGACATTTACCTCGTCGTCGGTCGTGTCATGTTAGCGTTTAGTAATCTCATTTCTCCGAAGGCATATTTGTTATCACTCTTGGGACCAGGTAAACCTATCAAGATAACGTAAAAATGTTTGTACAACCCGCGCTGTCATTGTTCCCAGAGTGTAATATTCAATCACAAATAGCCACAGAGCTAGTGAATTATATGTCTCCATAATCCTCTTTGCATAGAAGTCATTGCGGAACTTGCATTCTTATAGTGTAGGCATCATGGCCACTGTGCCACACATCTCTTAATGTTCTTAGGTCTAAGCTAATCGTATTATGTTTTACAAATAAATAAAATTTAGTTGACCCGTGAACGTGTAGTTTACATTTAATTCTGAAACAACTTAGCCTACACACCTGAAGGGTGCTTGACATAATAAAAGCTCGATAATATTTTAGCCCGATTGTAGCGCTATGAATCAAAAAATTACATTGTAACTGTAAATAAACCAAGATTATTTCTGTGTCGTAGTTGTCTTGCTAAATTGACTAATCCTGTCACTTCGCTCACAAATGTAAAACTATATATATCACTATAGGTCACGTAGCTTTTGTTTTACCTAGTAATTATCGACTGGCGAACCGTGACCTAGAATTATTATTTATTATATTTTGAATATAGAATTATATAATTTATCAGGTAGGTACTATATATATACCAAGCGAATCGAAAGTTTTCTTAACACCGCCAGCTCTCGATCTATTAAGGTTTTAAAAATATAATATATTCTGTTTTATCATATTTAAATATGCAATAAATAAATTATGAAGGTAACTTTAGCAAGTTAACTTCTGTGGAGCATTGTACTTATAATATAGCCACATTAAACCTTCAGCTTCAGCTTCAGTTGGTGAACTTTGTTGACTGATAAACTGTACGTGTTACATAACTCTACATACTTTTCATTTCATTGCTGATTTTTCATAAAACAATTGTCATTTCCAATTTTCATATCAAAGGCAAAGAACAAAGAGAAAGTTTCACCAAACCGAAGCAGGGACTTAAGGTTTTTGCCACAAGGTGCGATGGAAAAGTTTCTGCACATAAAGCCGCAACGGGCGCCGGACGTAGTGCATATAGCACAAGCTTCCGGTCCCGCGCCAGTGTGTTTCCGGCTTCATGCCGCTCCTTGAAGTTGTTATTTAATGTTCTAAGGTTTTTCATCCAGAATCCAGGTTACAAAGGAGATCTACATGCAAAATGAAAAGTTTCTATGCCCAGCCGCTTGAACTTTACTTGATGTGGCAGTCAGTCAAAGTCAAGCAGGCGGCATATGCATCATAACTACAGTTCGCTCGCGATTTGAATGTAGAGTTAATGTATGTGTCACCATACATTTACTCTGCATTCAACTCGCGCGCGGACTATTACATTGTTACTTGAAGCCAGAAGTAAAAGTCGACTTGCATTTTCTTATGCATTTCAACTACGTTGCTACAAGCTAGTTGTAAAATTCGCACTTGCATTTTCTAGTACGGGAAGACAAAGAGAATTACACGCGGACTGCGCAGTGTCAGACGGCAGTTGCGACTTGCAATGAAGTTGCAACTTTATTCAAACTGCAATTCTGTAGCCGGCTATGTGCAGCCCATATACAGACTTGTTTCCACTCAATACCAATTATTCAAAATGACGATAAACGACTCAAATATAAGTTTAATTTCAAGAAATCTTAGTAAATTTATTCATGCATCGGGCACAATTAAACCACATTAAACGATGGCCCTCATGAGATCACCAATAAGTAAAAATAGCTACAGAACTGCAATGCAACGTAATATAGGAGGCTATAAATCATCAGTGAATTGCTGGATGTAGGGTTTAAGTGTATGGGCACGAAAAAGCGGCGACGGGGCGACGGCGGCAGCGGGGCGACGCGATTAGTCGGAGAGCTGGCTGAATTTTAATAAAATATTTTTGAAGAGGTCTGGTAATACTTTATAACCGACAAAAACTGGTATTTTTTTCCGAATTCTATAAGTACTAAATTTAAAGAAAAAAAAATCAAGTTGCCAAAACAATATTTTTTGGATTTTTTTTGCAAACGTTATATGGCGTAGTAGCGAAATAACCGCAATCGCTCTACCACACTGGCAGGACTGGATTCGCCAATTGACGAAATTATATTTTATCACAATTTCAGCTTGCCTAAAGGACCTTCCCGAAATTCGTCGCCAGCTCTCGGACCACATCGCCCCGTTGTCGCCGTCGCTCGGCCGTCGCTCGGCAGTCGCTAGTTTCGTGCCTGACGCCTAATACAAGCGATTATTTTGATTTAAACATGAGTTGCAGTCCGCTGTTGGTCATCATACTTTACTGGTATTCGTGAGCCTGACATTTTGACACACTTGATAAATTTGCGTAGGCACCTTTTATTATTACTCGCCACGCCATTGACTGAGAGGTGTGAAGGTCGTTAAAGGTCAAAAATATACTGCACTGTTTTAAACCAAAAAATAATAACTTTAAAAAAGACTCGTTTGTCATGTAATTCTCAAATGACATTGAGGTCATAACTTATAAGTTACAGGTAAGACTAAAACGTGGAGGCTTCTTGAGAGACTTCATCTCAAACGGGCTATGAAAGTAAAACGTTTCAATGCCCGGTGGACATGTAATTTAATAGACTTATATATGCAAACTTTTAACTTGTTATTTTGACTAACCGAAATGTCATCAAATTCATGAACTGAATCTCCGTGATAGACAATGATAGTAAGATGATTGTATTGTAATATTAATTTTCTATTGATAGTTGATTGTTGTCTTGAGTTTGACCAGGGGCCCAATTGTCTAAGCATATCGTAATCATTTGATACCACAAAACGTATTACTCGAACTGTTTAAAGAGTTCATACATCCTTTTTGACGTCAGGCATCTATGAACTCCTTAAGGCCCTGTGCAGCGTAAAAGGGGGTTTATAAAAGCAGTGTATCCATCAAACGGTGACATAATGTATGCTTGTAAAAATAATTTGTTGTTCAAGACCTTTAAAGCGAGTCACCTGCAAGATTTTAGGAGGTGAGCAGCGGCGACTGGCGGGGAAGCGGGCAGCGCGGTATGTTCTGAAACCGCTTGGCAACGTTCAAGTTCTGGGATTAATTTGAATTAAATAAATATAGGACTTCAGTTTGAAACAAAGTTTAGCAGGTTCTCATTAATACTTCAAGAGAAATTTATCCATATAAAAATTATGAGCGAAGTCGAAAATTTTATTAATAAAAAATTCGTTTTAAACTTTTAATTTAGCCTGTTTCAAGATTTTTTTTGATCGAGTAAAGTACAACCTATCGTGTAACAAATTAGCACATTCCTTAGACAATATCTTTAAGTGTATCGGATATTTTTTGTAAGATCGTTAATAGTAAATACCTACCGAAAAAATTTGATCTAGCAAACCAGTTTTCACCGCTGAGCTGAGGTGACTCGCCTTAAGCAGCCATTGACACATCTCAAAACACAATTTAAAAAAATCTCTGCATTGAAATTTATTTTAAACATACCTCTTAATTTACTTTTTAGAGCAATTTTTCTTCTTATTGAAACTAAAATTATTAGTTTCTAGAAATATAAGATTAAATTTTCATTTCTAAATGAAACACATTTGGGCTGATTCTGTAGTGCACAATATCTAAACTAAAATTATACAGAATCAGCCCCATTGTCGGATTAATTTATATTGAACAATAAATATTAATTTTTTTTACAAATGATTTCTTGAATTTTTTGCGACATGCGCTTGCTCGATTTTACCCCGCGCGCCTGTATTTTGATCTCGTGAGCTCACAGCGCCTTAAACAGGTAGAACTATCCGTTTGACCAACGATTGCGATTACGATTTCCTTACACAAACGGGCAGCAGATATTGCAGTGTTTTCCGGGTTTTTGGTGTAATCATGTGAATTGGATCTAAATTAAGATGGGATCGTTATTCAATAGCTGCGCGCTCTGACCTTGCAGCAGTACATGGGTAAACAAATGCAACGGAGGCGGCAGATGACTCGCAGCTGGACGATGTTTCATAAACATTGTTATCCTTCATCAATATACATTTGTGTTACACGAAGTAATGACTTTGTTATTAGATTAGATTACTGAACAGTGAAAGTTAATTATTGCAGCTATTATGCCATTAATCTGTACAAGACAATTCGTTTAAAGATCGGTCTTTATGTAAAAATTGGACACGTACAAGTTATTCCTACAGAATCGGCGTAATTGAAAAAAAAACTCATTACACTTTTCTGTAAAAGGCCAAGATTTTAATCATAAGTACTAGCTTTTTTCCGCACTTTCGCTCAGGTTAAGTTAGATTTTGAATTGTAAATTTCAAACCCCTGTTTTACTTAAGGGTTGAATTTTCCAAAATCCTTTCTTAGCAAATGGCTTCGTCATAGTAGCTATATGCATGCCTTTCAGCCCAATTTGTCCAGTGGTTTGAGCTTTGCGTTGATAGATCAGTCAGTCAGTCATTCCTTTTGAATATGTATTTAGATAGATTAAGATTATATCAATTATTGAACAACTGTTATGCCGCTGACTTCAAAATTATCTCACTATAGATCACGCTTCACGAATCACGATAGATCATGCATAATCGATAAAGCGAGGTCTCATTCTTCCTTCCACTTGCGGAGGGTAAACAAATTCGGAATTACTGAAAACTTAGCTACATTAGTACATTAGTAGCTTTTGATTTTATTCATGTAAGTATTATTTTTTAGGGTTCCGTACCTCCAGAGGAAAAAAGGAACCCTTATAGGACCACTTCGTTGTCCGTCTGTCTGTCTCTCTGTCTGTCTACCTTTTTCTCGGGAACGCGTGGAGGTATCAAGTTGAAATTAATATCAAATACACAGGTCTACGGCCGTTTGTGCCGCATATTTTGTATATTTTGAAACTCGCCAAAAAATCAAAACCTATAGGGTACTTCCCGTTGACCTAGAATCATGAAATTTGACAAGAAGAAAAGTCTCACAGCACAAGTATATGAAAAAATCCGAAAATCGTTAATTAGGTTCCCGTAGGTACTCATAGGGTGTCGAATTGTTTGTCTGGCATGACCAGTGTAGCGCCATAATATTATGTATCTAAGCCAGTTATTTATCAGCTGATTACGTGTTGTTATGACATGTTTCTTGTTATTTACTAAATGAATTTATATTGTGTGGTTGTACGGAACCCTTTGTACGCGAGTCTGACTCTTACTTGACCGTTTTTGTATTAAACTTAATATTAATACTGCTAAAACGGCAGTTAACATCATTTGTTTTCTTCTTACATGAAATGAAATAAATTATTACCTACGATTAGTACATTTTCTCTCTTTTAAATATATTTGTGCATCGCAATATTACTAAGGTTGTTTCTGAGAAATAAAGTTTATTGTTACAGCAAACCGGTATTATTGAATGGATCGCATGGACGTAGTAAGAGAGCAGGGTGTTTATAGGACGATATTTTTATATTAGGCACCATCACTTCTATAATATAGTGACTGATGCACGCGACTTGTCCGCTTCGATTGAGGTTTTTTTGTTCCCGCGGAACACTTTTATTTTCCGAGATAAAAAGTAGCCAATGTGTTATTCCAGACTATCTATCTATCTCTGTGCCAAACATCCAGATCCGATCAGCCGTTCTGGAGATTGAATATCTAACAGACATCCATGTATCCATCCATGCATCCGAACTTCGCATTTATAATATTAGTAATTAGTAGGTATAGATAATAGTTAAGTCTTTCAATTATTGGTACATTCGGTAAGTGTTGCTGTGCTGACCTCATTAAATCGAATTTAGCTACAATTGGAATGGTACCGTTGCTAATACTTTCTTCTGTCGCTGCGGCGCCCGTTACTCATTCAAAGGCTAATACATCATTCAAGAAAATGAGAACGTTTAGCAAAAACCTGATCCATTGTCATACAAATAAAACAACACGAGCGAAGGCTAAATATATATCTCTTGGTTTTTGAAATCAGTTTTTAAAACGTTCCAATATACACTGCGAGCACTGTTAGGTGTGACGCCAATTTAGTATACTGCGAAGCCGTTTCTTTATAGTTATCTATACTGGTTGTGGTTACTGTTTAAAACGGAACGCAGTCCAGCTGTTGATCACGTGATCAAAGCACTGAGAACACCTTACCTCGAAAACGCCAGTGCTCACAGTAGGTACGAAAATGGCGACGATTTATGACCTCATATATTTCCCTAGGATACTGCGGCAGTATACTGTGAGTCCACAACGTAACTAATTTCTCCCCAGTAAGAGCACTGAACAGATGAGTTTATCGGAACATACCCCAGATAATGTTATTTTTAGGGTTCCGTACCAAAATGGTAAAATGGAACCCTTATGGTGCGACTTTCTCCGTCTGTCTGTCTGTCCGTCCGTCACACTCGATTATTTATTATGTAACTACCGAAGCTATCGACATGAAATTTGGAATAGTTGTGTATATTAGTGGCCCAAAGACACTGGAATTAAAAAAAATTGGAAATTATTTTTGTTCTTATTTAAAAAGGGGGGAAAATCGGAGGGTTGAAATTTAAAAGTGAGATAACTGTACTGTGTGGGGTATCATATGAAAGGGTTTACTTTGTACATTCTAAAACAGATTTTTTATTATTTTTAGTCATGATAGTTTTTGATTTATCGGGGAAAAAGTCTAAAAAAATACCGTTCCCCCCCCTTATCTCCGGAGTTTACCAATCGAAAAATCTGAAATAATTATGTTCAATAGGAATTTATGTATATTTTACAGGAAAACTATAGCCAATGCTCTAACTAGCATAGTTTTTTTGATATTAACAGTAAACCTCTACAAACAAAGTTAGTTTTGCGGTTCATTAACAAAGGTAATTATTACCGTTTTACATCTTTGGTCGTTACAGTTTTCAGTACGGAACCCTCGGTGCGCGAATCCGACTCGCACTTGGCCGGTTTTTTTTTTTTTTGTGAGATAGGCTTGCGCTTGACGACAATCATGCTTAGTGCAAAGCAATGATAAGGTCTAGGTTGGAGCGCGCTTGCCTAGAAGATGCCTATTCACTCTTGCCTTGAAGGTACCTAAGTTATACGTGGCAGGAAACACGAGCGCTGGGAGGGTGTTCCACACCCTAGCGGTTCGGATCAGAAACGTCGAGCAAAAACGTTTTGTGTGGATAATAAATATATTACTATTCCTTTTTTAGCACTCTCCGCAGAATGGGACAGTACTACTTAGATTTAAAACTGTCTATTTAGTTTAGTTTAGGTACGTGTACAAAAAAAAGCCATACAGACATCCATCATCCAAATCCAACCTAGTCATCTTGGAAAATTACTTTTCATTCTTATTTGAGTTCCGTTTCGACAAAAATCTCATATTGAACCGTAATATTACTATGTATTGAAATAAAATAATACATGCATTTAAATTGGTTGCAGTTGTAAACTGCAACCAATTTAAATGCAAATATGATTCAAAAACCACGTCCATGAAACTGATATTACTCAAAAAAGCATTTAGCACATAATTAAAACAGGAAAAGAAACAAATAAAAACTTTCTCTATGTCTTGAGGTGATAGGTGAACGAAAGAGAACTCTTACGAGTAGTTATGTTATTTGCTATTTGAATAATTATAAAATTTACATATGTGAACCGGAATTGTAAATCTTTAATAACATATTTAAATACACCAATAAGGAAAGAGAAGTTTAAATCCAGTTAATGTTCATAAAAGTCAAGATTAAACGAGGATTAAAAACATTCACGATGTCACCTCCAGTTGATGACGAGTCCATTACAGGCTTTGTGAAATTAACTTGTTTCTTAAATCCATCCCAAGTTTTAAAAGGGTAATAAGAATTAAGAGGTTGTTTTAAGGTTTTTCACGCGAGTTATTTTAATAGGCACACTGAATACCTTTGAAAAATTTAAATTGGTTTCTTATTAAAAATAGCATTATCTTAATAACAACAAGTAAACTAATGTTAAAATGTTTTATTGCAAGTTAAACGTTTTGGACCCACAATACCAATCATTTATACTTTGTAAGACCATTTTCTTTTTTTGTGTCTGTGAGCAAATATCAAAACAATACATGTACACAAACAATATCCATGGTTGGGTTACTTTGAATTTTACTCCAATTCGCTCCCTTATTAACCGACTTCATTGATGTATGTTTTTGGTGTGTTCTTTCATGTCTTCTCATTGATTTGGATGGGCACTTGGGCAATGAAAACGCAGTTTTGTGGTCATGGGAACGCATCAATTCAGAAAAAGTAGATGAAAACCCCGTCGCAAGATTTTAAACAAAAAATATTATTACGAAATGATTGAAGCTACGTAAAAATGTGTTACATTATTTTATTCGGATATTTCTAGTTTCATGAATTTCATTTAGAGAGTCCGACCCCATTTCTTATTAGTATATTGTTGTTAAAACCGAATGGCCAGTCAAATCTGAGTCACGCCGATATAGGCAGACCTGCATGTTTTAATAAATAATTCATGAACAAGTTCAATAAATCGTTGATCGATCGTTACTAGCTGTTCTTTATGGAAGATTCAGTAGTTGTATTGCTTAAGGTCTTGTTCATATAGAGCTTAAATATGCTTGCATCATTATTTTAATAACAAGCCAACACAAATGTCAAGATCATGTAAAAAGGGCGAAGTTACGTAATTTGCCGTACCTGAAAAAGCTGGATAGCCTGAAAAATTCAAAATGTTCAAATTCAGTAATAAATCTTTCAAATTCACGATTTAAGCGTCAAGAAAGTTTCAAATTTGTTAAATATTAAGAAACATAAGATTCCCAGTCAACTAGTTGGCCGGAGATCCGGAAATATTCATATTTTTTCTAGAAAATGTTATATCGGTCATCTATGATACCCATATTTCCTACAGACCTTTGCCCACATATTTATAGGACTTGAATTTACTGATTTTCAGTGGAGTCAGCAGATTTTGTGACAGCCTCACAGCTTATTGTGTTCTCATCAACCCAGGTAATCCTAGGACCTTCTGTACATAGTAAAAATGTTTCAAAAATTTTGTTTCTGTCCTGGCCTGCCGGTCGAATAACTCATTCCATTTTTTATTCGAGTCCAAGCATTTTCTTATACAATAAGTTTACTACGAAAAATTGATTTATCAGGTTGATCCAGTCATTTATGAAATTAAATGAGCATTAATTGCGTTATTGAAGATTGAAATATCGTGAAGCAAGTTTTTTAGAGTTCAGGGTTGTAATGCCGCAACGAGATTAAGTTACTTAAGACTCTTTTGTTGACATTTTGCGGTCAGATGGTTTTTAATATTTGCATACATGCTATGTAAGTGTGAGCAGTTGTCATAGCGTATCTGATTACGTGATATCTTAACTTACTATACTCTTGAGGATAGTATAATGTGTAAAGTTGGAAACAGACAACAGAGGCCAACGGAGGTCAACGAACGTGATTTGGTTTCGCTACCGCATTATATATTTCACACTGCATAATTAAGGTAATATCTTATTTACCTACAGAAAAGAGATTTTGGTTTTTTAGTTGCCTTGTAGAGTAAATATATAGAAATGGTTTTCTCGGTCTTATAACTATAATAATAATTACATCCGTATGTCCAAGAAAGTGTCTGGCGAATGTTTTGCAGATTTCAACCAATGAACCAATGAATGCGGGATTTATTAAAGGTGTAATATTTTAATTTATGAAACCGCAAGTGGATATGCAATTAGCACGAGTGCACGCCGCCATATACGTACAGAACACCTCGATACGTGGTTTGAAACACACTTGACCCGTTTTGGTACTGCTGGTCGCCGGATCATTTAGCAATGCTCGCCGATACGAACCGAGGGAGTGAATGGAACGCTAATTACAGACTCTCATACATCTTTGGGCAAGATCAATCTGCAAGCTATAAGTGAACAATTTTGTACGATGTAATGAACACTTGGTTTCACTTTACTTTAATTTGAAGGTCCCTTTTAACTTCCAGATAAAGCTTGTTTTGCTCTTTCATCTTTAACATGCATAATGCTTATGAGAATTTTAAAAATTAAAATATTTTCTATTTAAAAAAGAATACACTGACTGACTGACACATAAACTTATAGCTCAAACCTCTGCAGAGTCTTCCTATGACTTGAGATATTGCAAAATATCAACAGGTCTTTAAAAATACCTTCATTCGCGTTGATCAAGTTGCAAGGAACAAGTAATCCAATTATCTTGATCACCATTTTTTTCTAAGTACTAAGCATTCAATAAGTATTATTTTAGTATTGATTGCAATCTCACCTGATGATAAGTGATGATGCAGACTAAGAAGGTAGCGGGCTAACCTGATGGGGGTATACGACAGCTGTAATATTAAACCCCAATCGGTTTCTTCGCGGCATTGTACTGGAGTCTGGAACGCTAAAATGCTTGGCGGTAGCACGGCCGAAGCCTCCCAGGCCAGACCAGAGGAAGTTCAGAAATTATTAATTCCCGAATTTTATGAAGGAATTTGGCCGCGTGGTTTAAAAATGTCTGCCCTCGTAGTGGTCGATATTTCAGATACTGCAGATTCTGTTGACGGGCCGACTTGCTGCTGTTAAAACGATTTGAACTTAAAAGATTCTTATGTTCCATGTTATAAATATGGAAAAGTTGTAGCCATAATCAAAATTTTCTAAACAAACAGAACGCGCGACGGAATCCATACTAATATTATAAATGCAAAAGTGTGTCTGTTTGTCTGCTACAGATATCCAGGGGTATACCTGTGGGTATACCTATAGGAAGGACATAAGCTACTTTTGTCCCGGATAATTAGGGCGATCCGCGGGAATAAAAATTAAAAAAATTCACGCGGCCGCGAAGTCGCGGGCATCATCTAGTGTAAAATAAAAGGGTGTTTGTTTGTTGGTTTGTCTTTCAATAACGCTGCAACAGAGCAACGGATCGACCTGACAGATTCTGCATATTTCCACATACTATAAACAAAAATATTAATAAGACAAAATAAAAATCTTCAGAATTTAGTAATTGACAAGTAATAATCTATACTTAATGTTATAAATTTACGAAAAGATTTGGAATGACCTCCCTCTCCCAGCTCGAATGCTTAAATCTATAATTACTTTTATTGAAACGCATATAAAAAAAATTATTTTAGAAAAGCAAAAAGCACGGTCGTACAATATAGTTTCAAGTCTTACGGACGTTATATATAGTTATGAGGTTATGTATTGTTGTTCTAGCTGTTATCAATCTAGTTCTAGTATATCTTATGTATTATTTTACATTATATTTACATAACATATACCTCTCAGTGGCTCTAATCTTGTCTTACTATATCATATCATATACTATACGTTGCGTTAGTACCTAATTTTTATCCTATTTTTTGTTGCCTATACCTTTAAAAAATTCTTTCCAAAAACCGACTTCCAAAGCCACTGTAAAGTAAAAAATAATTTTGATTTCTACACACTACGAGTATGTTGAAGTTGGGCGAGCCTGACACGTCAACTTTGCCTATCTTTGTTATGTACTCGCCCGACTTCAACATAGTGTGTAGAAATCAAAATTATTTTTTACTTTACAGTGGCTTTGGAAGTCGGTTTTTTGGAAAGAATTTTTATTTTTAACTTTTTAGTGTACTCTTAATCCCTACGGCTTAGAAGTGCCCTACAGCATCAGAGTTGAGGAGTTGGGACTTCGGTTTAAGTATGAAGTCGTTGCTTGACACCTACAATGTGAATTGACCACAAAAAATTCTTAATTGCTATTTTTAAGGAGCATCAGGGTTGAGGAGTTGGGACTTAGAGTTGAATCGTATACCCGTGACTTGATACCTACTATATGAATTCACCATCAAAATTTCCTAACTCCCTAGTTTTGAGGATTTCCTACCTACTCCTATCCTGAGGATTTGGAGTCAGAATTTTTTATGGGACCACCTCGGGAGCTACATTAAAAAAAAACGTGCCGAATTGAGAACCTCCTCCTTTTTTGGAAGTCGGTTAAAAAGTACCGTATCTAAGTATGCGCTAGTCGCTTCCGGGCCGTGACGGCTCTGCCTGAAAATCATACACTGCAGCAATATGCTGAGGTAGCAACCTTTTTAGCTGATACACGGGGCATTTTATATTTGTATAGTTAAATATAAATATAAGTATCTTGTTTTTTTAGTAAGTAAGTTTGGTAAGTAATTATTTTGTAGTTGTAATTTTTCATTTCTGTTTTTCTTTAGTAATCCATGTAAAGCCAAATAAACATTTTTTTTAAAGACACGCCAGAAGGGCTTAACGGACCTAATTGAGATTTGTCACAGAGATAGATTATAGTCTGGAATAATACATAAGCTACTTTTTATCCCGGAAAATTTAAGAGTTTCCGCGGGAACTAATAAACCTCAATCCACGGGGACGTCGTCGGGCATCAGCTAGTTCTTAATTATCTTAATACGGTAGTTGGCGCAAACTTTCTGGCGTGCGCGTGCTATGAATATGATGTGTATCCACCACCACCACCACTAAAGCCTATTAACGTCCCACTGCTGGGCACATGCCTCCACTCTCATAGGTGAGAGGAATTGAAGAAGGAACTGAAGACCCACCACGCTGCTCCAATGCGGGCTGGCGGGCTTTAACGACTATTATCGTGTTAGTGATAATAACCGGGACCGACGGCTTAACGTGCTCTCCGAGGCACGGGGGTGAAACACCGCCAACATCCAACTCCGGGCTGGCACTGAGAATTTCATAATTGAAAAACCTAACAATGATGTGTATAAATTGCTTATATTAAAATCGTTCACAATTACGCGCGCGATCAGTGTGATATATTGGAAATCTTGCCGTGCAATTGCGTTTGGGTTTCTCATTGTTTTATCTTTTAGTTGTGCTTTTAACCTCACGCATCTGTCACATTTTTACTCATTTTCGTAGGTAAGCACACTTACTTGATCTACTTTCTTCAGTAAACATGTGAAGATAACCGTATTTCATCTGGTTGAGGCCGTGGTGTATGACTATATCGCAGAAGCGGTTGAATCTTTTTTATTTTAACGTCTTCTAACCTATTCGTAGATAATTTGATATCTGCTCCAGATTAAGTAGCTTAGAAGTACTTGGGGAGTATTGATAAAATACATGTGTTTTATCTGTGTGCTTCATGATTCACAAGTATTATAAACGCGAAAGTGTGTTTGTTTGTTGGTTTCTCCTTCAATCGTGATTTTTTGCATTTATCCCGGAAAATTAAAGAGTTCCCGCGGGAATTAAAAAAGATCTTAAACCACGCGAAGTCAGATACGGTAGACGTAGTAAGTCATATAGATTTGTCTACGCATTCTTCTTACTTTGAATTTTCATAAATTACAATAACAATAATATAGGTGCGTTGACAAAGCAAAGGCCATTTCATGCCTCGAAATTATGATTATGTACAACGTATTTGTCTTCATCGATATTTGTTCGTCACAGTAGGCGGATGAGTGATTTGAATACAATAAGCTAGTGGGAAGCTCACTGTCGGCAATGCCAATAATTAAAATGAAACCTACAGTCCTGTACAATGATGTAAATTCTCCAATGATGATGGAATTTTAATTGCCAAATCCGAATTTGCAATTTGCAACACAGCAAATTAATATTTATCTTCAAATGTTGTTATTTCCTAGCGCATATTAATAGTGCAGAATTTACTATTTATTACAGCAGTCTAGTATTATTTATTATAATTAACGACTCCCTGGCTGAGTATGACAAACATTGACTTCCGTTATGGAGGAAAACAAGTAGAAATAAGAATTATCTGAACGTCCTATTTACGCAAATGGCAAACTGTCGGTATGATGCAGGGGGGTTGGTTTCAGCGATGCTATCAGGTGATGGTGTTATCTCAGAGCGGTGGCCCCGCTATTAGCGGTGCCTGACTGCCTGCGCCCTGCCTATTGCCATCAATCCGATCAGCCAGTTGTACTCAAACCGTCGCGAGGCTCGCACGCCCGACACGACCACGCGCACTGCACAGTGAAAGTCGCACGCGCAGTTTACGTTACGAATTCGTGAGCTCGACATCTTCTAGTTATTTTGTTTGTCCGTTGCGCCAGTGCAACAGGGAAAGGAGGTCGTTGCGCGTTCGCAACCCGTAAGAACCTAAACCGCGATTCGTGGTGCCTATAGTTTTCGCACTTGTGTTCTATTTACTAAATAATTGCCCCGGATTTTCTAGTGGCCGACCTCGGCTTTGTTGTGACTTGTGTTCGTAATAAGAAAGTTTAAACTACCTCCATTGTTATATGTTATGTTTTTTATTGTCATATTTTATTAATTGCATAGCCCAGAAATTATAATTCTAGACATTACGTATATATACAATTCGGCGTGCTACGAAAGTCTACGAGATCCGTAGATAACGTGATATTCCTTGAATTCGCTTTCGCGTAAGCTTTCTCAAGTTCTCATGAATGAATGTAAATATATGTACAAAAAGAAACAACGTTAATATAAAACAAACAAAGCAACTTACGGTACGTTTCAATGAATTGGTACCTACATCTTATTACGGCAATGTACCTAAGGTCACCGTTCGAAAGACCACACGCATGTTCATTCATTTATTCGCAAGAAGAAACTCCTACCAAAAAGATTTCATTGTTATAAATAGAAAAAAATCTTCGATGTGAAGTACCTACTTATTTGCTGTAGGAATAAACAGTAAATTTTTATCGTTAAAGGTTTTACGTGTATTGGCTATAGGAATTTAAAAAAAACATGTGTTTGTAGGTTAACAAAATATTACATTATACTTAATATTACGGCAGGATTAAAATTGAATTCTGAAGTAGGGTTTACGTACTATATCAATAGTCATAGTCATAGTCATAGTCATAGTCATTTATTTATTAAATATCGGTACACTGTAGGTACACTTATTTTCGTCTAAAAAATTTACTTAAAAAGCATGATGGTGATAATGGGTAACGTTATCTTAAAACTAAAGCTACGAGGGTTCCAAACGCGTCCTGGTCTGAGAAGAGCCCACAACAAACTCAGCCGGGTTTTTTTTATTTTTTATTATCACCATCTCACAAATATTCTTACTAAGGAACTATCAGAGACATTAGAGCAAATTATTGCCAGGCTTCCTTGTCGTTTAAATAGTCCTTTACATGGTAATAAGATTTTTCAATGAGTTTACGTTTTACATTAACTTTGAACTTATTCAGAGACATCTTCAACATGTCTTCTGGAAGCTTATTGTAGAAGCGGACACTGTTTCCAACAAATGAATTGCTAGTTTTACTAAGCCTAGAAGCAGGCATTACAAGTTTATTTTTATTTCTAGTATTGACATTATGGCAATCACTTTTCTTCTTGAATTTATCAATCTTTTTATGCACGTATACTAAATTTTCAAATATATATTGG
The DNA here is from genome assembly GCA_923060345.2 of Erebia aethiops. NCBI lineage: Eukaryota > Metazoa > Arthropoda > Insecta > Lepidoptera > Nymphalidae > Erebia > Erebia aethiops. Next base: position 23,166,235 of record OV281084.1, on the reverse strand, counting down.
TTGTGCACTGTCATAATATTGATTTCTTTGGATTTCTCAATTTGGGTATTATAGAAGGCTTCATTTCCTAAATATGAATCGCATGGGTTTTGAAATATTTCTCTTGATTCGTATGATTTTTGGATAACACCACATGAAAATGTAGTCTTATATTGATTGTACAGTTGGAATTTATTAATATAAATAAACTAGTGGTTCGCCCCGAACTGAGACCTCGCGGCGCCATCTATTGACATAATTGTGAAGTTCTGTTAAAAATACTGTAAGCTCATTAAAAATTAAATAATTTCGTTTCCTTATCATATTTATCTAATTTAAGTATTTGTTGTTCAAGTACAGGATATAATTCAATTAATTGATCAAATTTCAGGCTCAGTCTTTCAGAAAATTTTGAGTTCTGAGGTCAACTTTGGACGTTAAAAAATCACCACTTTGAAAGCCCATTTCGTCCATTTCGTAAATTTTTCTATTAAAAAAAATTTTTTTTGGACTCTATTCCTAATTATCTTTAAAATGATATACCACATCCCTATGTAACGCTATAGAAAAATATTTTACTTCGCATTCGCTTCTATGAGAGCCCCCCTGAAATAAAGATTTTTATAACTTTTTAAGCCATATTCGGCGGGAGGCCATCGGTTTACATATTATATTTAAATTTGAAGTAATTACGTTCAGTAATTCAGAAGGTATAAGGCTCTGACAGACGGACGGACGGACGGACAAGTGCAAATTTACTCAAGTAGACTCAGAGACCTTCGCTTCGCTCGGTCAATAAAGGTATTAATACAATACAATACAAATACAATACAATACAATACAAAATGATTTTTTTTCAAATAAACTTTTACAAGTACTTTTGAATCGTCAAGTGAATCTACCACTGGTTCGGAATATTGGAAATCTGCTAAATTGTCAAATGATTAATTATTCGAAAAATTTAATATATTATTACTAGCGACTTAGCGACCCGCGACTTCGTCCGTGTGGATTAAGATTTTTTTAATTTCCGCGGGAACTCTTTAATTTTCCGGGATAAAAAGTAGCCTATACCTATCCTTCCCCGGGATACAAACTATCCCCATATCAATTTCATCAAAATCGGTTGAACAGATGGGCCGTGAAAGCGTAGCAGACAGACAGTCAGACACACTTTCGCATTTATAATATTTTCGGCGGTAATCAGTAATCACTCATGATATTAATAACAAATATAATTATTGTTGCAAAAACATACAAAAGGCGGACTTAAGTCCAGAGGCATTCATTAAAATGACGAGAGTTAACATGTAACGTGCCAAAAAACGGTTTTATTACATTTATTTTAGAAATTCAGAATACCAAAGAAATGAACCGACAATAACGTTTCTTTGACACATTTGTTGTTGCTGAAACTTAATTACGCACTAAAAAGTTTCGGTACAAGTAGATGCGGTCGCGATGCCACTAATAAAAGTTTTTGATTCCACATTTTCATTTTTATCTCGGCGTTCTTGCGTTGCTCTTAATTTCTAAGCTCTTGGCTTCTGTTTTGACCTGTTAATTTGCCATTGCCCCTTTTCCTTTATTTTCAAGAACCATGTTAGTGAGGTACCACCAATCACCATCGATGTACCACCAAGTCCTAAGTCAATGGTTACCACTATTGACTTATTTGCCCCCTGTGAAAAATAGGCGCTGTTCCGAGTTGCGGCTTACAATTTGTGCAATAAAAGATATTTGTATTTCAGTATGTACCTGTAAAGTTTAGGACTATAAAATATTAGGACGGTAAAATATATTTTTGCTTTAGACATAAGAAGAGCTTTATTATTACAAATTTTCCGTACTCCGTATGCTCAGGGAACGGTAGGCTTGGTATGGCAGTATCGATATATTTTATTATCTTTTGTATAAATAAATTAATATATTATTTAGGTAGTTATTTTAAGAGTTGCGATATTATATTAGAAATCGCTATCGGCAATTGCGATTAATAATAATACTATAATATAATAATATGTCGTCCAATATTGGCGTCTTCTTCCCCTTAGGTATACCTAGTTTTGTATGTCAGTGTGATTTGAAGATTTTCGTTTATAAAAATATTTTATTTTGGCGGAAATACCTCTCTGTGCGTCTTGTCCCTTGAATGTTCTGCTGACAGAAGGGATAATAATGTGTCAGGCTCACTGATTCTTCCGAACCTTAGTAAATATATTATGTTCACGTCAATCACGTGAATATATAATATCGATGTATATTTAAGAAGCCCATCCCTAGGGAAAGGGGTAGTAAATACAATATATCATTGAGAGGTGTAGCGAAACGAGAAAAGTGCATGATTTGTGAGAGGAGCCGTGGGCGGTCCCATTTGTGTTTGCTTCCATTGAATGAAAAATGGCTTTGGTGCCCGACAATACACATTTTAATGTAGGCGGATGTATGTATCCCATTGTATTAAAGTAGCAATGTGGGTTTATCTCTAGAATTCTAGATATCATTACCTTTGTCATCGATATAATATACCAAGTATATTGTGTGATCAATGGTACATGAGGAATTTTTGAAGAATTTAGAATCAAACACAGTAAGTTTGTGGTCAAAAGTCATACACATCGCAGTATAAACTTTAAATGTACCTGCTGAATTATTTTTTTGCTTGATACCAGTACAAAAAGGTAGGTACTAAGTAATTTAAGCCTGAATGATAGGTATATCTACCGAAGCTTTTTGTAAAAAAATATCCCTTAATGTTTCTCATTGTTCTTCTCAAAATAGGTAGTCTCCAATAAGTTTCAAAAAATGCAAAACCTATATGAGACATAATATGTTAGACCAATATCAATCAAAGTTACACTTACGAGTACTAAGATCATAATAATTGGATACCAATGGGTAGTTAGTAATTTTTTAATTTATAGGTGATCTTGTTTACCCATTGCAGGAAACCGATCATGACGATATATTTTTAATTGCTCGTCATGATGATGCCCGCGACTTTATGCACGTGGGTTAAGGTTTTTTTTAATCCCGTGAAAGCCCTGTGATTGTCGGTATGGATGTACCCTATCTCTATACAAATTTCATAAAAATCAGTTAATCAGCTAGGCCGTGAAAGATTAGGTCGCATAACGTCGCACTGTTAAAAAATAAAGTGTGTGTGTGTGCAATTCAAACACGGCAGAAGTGAAACTTCAGAAAAGTGGCCTACAAGAGAATGAGATAAATATAACTTGTATTATATCTCATTCTCTCGCAGATTAAATCCTATATATGTTTGTCTCTTTTTGGTATCGCTTTTTCGTTTATTTTTTTGGTTTAGTTGAATTTTTAAATCACAACGATTGTAAAGAAGTTTCACTTCAAAAAAGATAACAAACAGACAGACAAACACACTTTCGCAGATGGATTTAGCTTGTAGTTGAGGCATACCTTAGAAGCCTGAATACGTTTTTATGTACATTGCGGTGTTTCCGTTGATACAACGTCATTTTTTATGAGGCCTCTCATAGGGCCTTCCAATGAATGTAATAGCAGTTCATACTTCACTAGTGACATGTAGGTCATTTTAATACGAATGACAGACGGGTCAAGTATAACCTTCACGTATTCTTACTTACACGCAGTCATTTGCTACTGATTTATGTTACCTAGCATGTACCTAGCAATATTTAGTACTTAGACCTATCGTCTAATTAGACGCTTTAAGAGGGGACAATTTAATTTATTTATCTATTTTGCGTCATGTATTTGAAACGTCTTTCACTAGGTGTGCTGTTGTTGTTCAAAGTTTATTTATCTGACAAACCAGGAGCGAATAGGTTTAGTAAAAAAAACTTTAATTATTATAGATGCTTTTATAAATTAAGTACGTTATAATATCTGCTGTGCGTCGCTACTGAGTTAATACTTTACTATCGTAGGTATATTATGGGTTTGCGTCGGGGTTTTTTTTTTGTATCATCTGCTACATTGACGAAATCGTGAGCAATAAGTACCTACTCATTTTCCTATTTAGTAGGTACAAAATTCGTACGTAAAATTCGTTCGTTCTTACGTAACTTCGTTATGAAATCAATCAATTTTCAGAAAATATTAAAAAAAATTATACTATTACTTAATAAAATTTGGTTTGCTGGTAAAAACTAGCCGAGTCAAATGTTGAGCTTCAATTATTTATCTTATGTTATCTGTTGTAAATGATTCGACTGATCCAATTTAAGAAATTATTAGAAATTAATATTTTTAAATTGCAACAAGAATGCAAAAAAACAAGAAATTGTTCTTTAAAATTTTAGAATGTTGTTCTTATAAATAAATTTCAGGATTATCTACAGAACTTGGCAGTTGGCACCCATTTAGATATCAATGATTTTGTCGGCGAAGTCGACAACCATTTATATTCTTGACTCTTGTTGAACTTTCCATTTTCACATTTATGTTTTTGATGGGATATACTTGTACCAGGTGATGGTCGCGACTGTGTCCGCATGCTTTAAGTTTTTTTTATTCCCGTGTGAACTCCTTAATTTTCTGGAATAAAAAGTAACCTATGTCACACTCCAGGTTTTCAACTATACCTATGCAAAAAATCACGTTGTTTCGTTGTTATTGCGGCGTGGTTGAAGGCCAAACCAACAAACAAACATACTTTTGCATTTATAATATTAGTATGATTTCATTTTTGTTTTACATAGGTGGTAAAATCACTACAGACAGAAGTATTGACTTTTCCTACTAAGTTTGTCCGTCTATACTTATAGTGACTACCGCCGTTTCTGAAAGCTCTCAAAAAGGTCATCAGCAGTTAGGTACTTTTTTACGGCAACTGATACAAAAACTATCTACTTCCACGAAACGACATTAAGAACTGCATCCATATACTAACTTAGAAAAAAAATGGAATAAAATATACTTGTCGAAATTTTCAGCCGCCCACCACTTGTTATCACAATATTGTGTGGACAGCTTGCGAGGCGAATAAAGTTATGCAAGTCCCGCTGCGCTTTGAAATCGGACACGACCTACATTTTTCTAGCAGTAGAAGTAACTTGAGAATTAATATGATAAGACAGGGTTGACACTCGAACACCTTACATTCCACCTGTGTATGGCAACAAAGCCCTTATCAAAATATTAGTAACCTGAGTTTAGTTAATTACAATTTTTCTTGATTTTCACATTCATAATACAAACAATGAATTAGTAGTATAAAGTATATACTAACGAAACATATAATATACGTTATCTTATCTTACTTAATATTATAAATGTGAAAATTTGGATGGATGTATGGATGTTTGTTACTCAATCACGCGCCAACGGCTGAACGGATCTGGCTGAAATTGGGCACAGAGATAGATTATAGTCTGGAATAGCACATAGCCTACTTTTTATCCCGGATAATTAAAGCCGCGGGAACCAAAAAACCTCAAACCACGCAGACGAAGTCGCGGGCATTCGCTAGTATTATATATGCTATAAGCGGACATATTTTCGTGGAATGCCATTACCTTGCCTTGTAGGTATCTATCCTAATTAAGATTCTATTGCAACATCCTGTATTTTTCAGGTAAAAAAGAACATAATTAACCAACTTTGTGGACAACCCTACATATCCGGCTAAGCAATGTTAAACCAAGTACGATGACCATTTGTGTTAATGGCTACAAAAAATTGGGTCAAAGGCTATATTAATTGTGTTTAATAGGAAAAAGAAGCATTTGATCTCAACCAATACGGCATTGGAAAATCGTTCTAACTTAAAAGGGGATATTTCCTCTCCTGAAGGATGAAAAATGAAAATGATAAATGGTTTTGCCTACGATGACGAATACTTACTAACTCCGTAATCGCAATTCATTAAATTGGTCTCTTTACTATTTGCTGTATTTAAAAACATGCATTTTGTTTCTCCATAGTAGGTTAATAATGGAAGAACGATTCGGTATATCCATACTATTATTATAATGGATGCGAAAGTGTGTCTGTCTGTCTGCTACGCTTTCACTGCCCGATTTAAACCGATTTTGGTGAAATTTGGTACAGGGATAGGTTGTATCCCGGGGAAGGACACATGCCTCTTTTTATTCCGGTAAATTTAAGAATTCCCGCGGGAATCAAAAAAACCTTAATCCACGCGGACGAAGTCGCGGGCATCATCTAGTCCATTATATTTCCGTATCATCTAAAATATAAGGCACGATAAAATTTCTCAATTAATTTCATAAATATTTGCGGTAGGTTATTTACCAGGGTTACGTCTTGAAGTGTAATTGCTCAATAATTAAAGCTCAATTATAAAAGTTTATTTTGTGATTATGTTGAGGAAGTAGTTAATAACAAAGTGATACTGATAAATGAACTGGTTAAAAATAATTTGAGTTTCATGTCAAAATCTAAAGTTCATTCGGAATTATATGAGTCAAACTCCAACGAATTTGAAAACTGTTTCTAGTATTGAAACAAATGAAATATTAGCACTATTACTTGTCATTGCCAGGTTATCTATGTAATCTAACTTTAACAGACACTCATAGACAACCTCATGAGTCATGACCCAAACCTTGATTATTGTCTGGGTTCTGCAGTGGTAAAAAGTAAAAACTGTTTTTAGTTAACTGCTAACTAATGACGTGGATTAACTGTAGGTGTTACATTTAATGCAATCCTTCCATGTTTAGCCTCCAGTTAGCCTGTGGCGTACATGAGATGCATTAGAATCTCTATATTATCTGTAAGGAATTCATCTCTGCATCTTAATTATTATTGTTGTATTGCAGATCATATATATGAGCATCTCTATTAATAGGTGCAGAAAAATTTGAATGTTGACATGTGAGACTCTTTCACGGTTTTGTTGCTTCTATTTAAAAAAGTCCTCCAAATTACTTAAATGATTTGCAAAATGTGGTTTATTTCTGAGTTTTGGATTTCAATTTATATCTTGTTATTTTAGGTAACAATTAATTAAAAGCTTATGCATAAATTCGATCCTCTGTTTACTAGCCACTAGGTATAGAGTAATTAACATCGTTTGATTTAACATCAAGATTCGGAACTGACAGCGAATTGATCGACGTGGTAGTGCCAAATTGGCAATATTACAAAACGGCAAAATGGCAATTACTTTATCATTACTGTTTATTGGTCTGTCTCTCCGTTATTCTTTTTATTAACACAAAATAAGGATTTTCTTGGTAACAACTCACAATATGAATATAAAACCAAGACTGGTGATAGTACTGCTAATTACTGATAAAAATAGGTACTTACCACATAAAAACACGGTAAAAAAAGTTATGTATTGGAATATGTTTAGGTAGTGCTACGTTTTCGGTAGTGTAAATTATTAGTTATTTTTCCCCTCCATGTTTAAGTATCAATTATATTGCTATCCGCAGCCCATGTATGAAACGAATATAATATTTTGAAATTAATTTCAATATGAGAAGAGAAATTAGTTTACAAAATTTTCCTAAGCAGCTATTCAACTTTTTCCTTCATTCTTATCACGAGATAGGGCAAGTGCGACTGCAAAGAGTGTTTGGAGAGATTTATTTGAAGCAGTCGCGAAATTGGGAATATTCCCGAAGAATTTATTACGTATTTGTGTTTGGTTTAATCAACATTACAATCATAATATAATTGCAAAAAACACTTTGGACTGTCATTGTTTTTATCATATCGTTTAGTTTTTGTTAAATTCGTAATATTACTTCGTCTTCGATCCTAACGTCCATACCAGTCATACCTACCGTTTTGACATTCTTACTTTAGAAGTTTAGATTATATTGGCAAAACGTGAAGTGCTAGGTTGTCTTGCCGCTTCTTTAGACCATATAAGAAAACATTCGTGCCGTCTCGTTAATAATGGTGATCGACGATGAATTGATATGTCGTAATTATTATGTGTGCTTGAGCAATATTTGGCTTCTATCTTCTCGTAAATCAATATCAATAAATATTTAATATTATAAATGCGAAAGTTTGGATGTATGGATGTATGGATGGATGTTTGTTACTCAATCACGCCCCAATGGCTGAACGGATCTGGATGAAATTTGGCACAGAGATAGATTATAGTCTGGAATAACACATAGGCTACTTTTTATCCCGGAAAATTAAGGAGTTCCCGCGGGAACCGAAAATCCTCAATCCACGCGGACGAAGTCGCGGGCATTCGCTAGTTTAAAATAATGCATACTATGCCATTATATACGTACCTACTTTATATGTACGTGTATGTCGTGTCGTTCAAATTTTTGCACCCCGATTCAATACCTTTGTATTGTATTGGTTATCAATATGAGTATTATTGATTCTCAATATGGAAATTGATTACACGGTACCTTGTTAAACGGTACCGGTAAACTTGTGAAAACGTAAAAAATACTTGTTTACACAATTTAATTTTTCATTTTAGAAAATAAAAATTGACTTTTTCGACATTACATTATTATACATATTACTACGCTAGCCGTAGCACAGAGTAGCCGTAGTCACGTACTAAAGGCTCAAGTTTTCTTTATGCGTCATAGCCCATAGGTAGGCATCGAAATAATATACGGTACTGCCACGACTTCCGTCTGCGTGAAAGGTTTATAAATGCTTTACTCCTCCTTACCTTCATGTGACTCCATACTGTCTACAACTCTACACATCTTATCTTACTTAATATTATAAATGCGAAAGTTTGGATGTATGGATGTCGGTATGGATGTATGGATGGATGTTTGTTACTCAATCACGCCCCAACGGCTGAACAGATCTGGATGAAACTTGGCACAGAGATAGATTATAGTCTGAAATAACACATAGGCTACTTTTTATCCGGGAAAATTAAAGAGTTCCCGCGGGAACAACAAAACCTCGATCCAAGCGTACGAAGTCGCGGGCGTCAGCTAGTTACTTCATATTTATTATTCCAACAACTTCTAATATTTTAGTTTGATGATTATATACTTCCCTACTGCCTACTTACTATCATATTTGTCACGGTAATCTTTAAGTTATCGAAGGTTCGATCAAAATCTGTTCACTAATGCGTGAATCAGTCACTTCAGTAAATTAATAATTATTATCGTAAAAGATATTGATAATACAAAAGTAAAATAAAATTGTTCCGTATCTATCCAAAATTAAATACAGAGGCCGCTTGGCCAACATCCACCGCGAACTTCATCAGCAAAGAAATTCTGTTTATAATACATAATTTTAGATTTCTATTATTTTTTCACTGAACACCGATTTGACTGATGCAAAAACAATTTGCACGTGTCCGACTTTTTTAAACAAACGCTAAGAGCAAATCTCTTATTCATCAATTATGATTGTAATAATGAGATCGATTTTCTTTGTTTCTCGAGTAGTTGTTGTCGTAAACACATAATCTGTATTCAGTTCAGCTCTGAGACTCGGAGGCTCATTAAATATTCGTTGTTTGCATTTGCCGGCCGGGTCTTTGTTTGTATATATGAACACATTGTATCCTTTGATAGGGTTTTTTAATTCGTGCTTACTACTGCTGTGTTGTGCTCACGTTTTCTCTGTAATCGATTTCTAAATTGTCTTTTTATTACCTGTACTTTTATAATATTTGGTCGTCTATAATTTATCTACGCGTGGAATTAATACCTTATCAAAGTCGTCTATGTCCGAGTCTACTATTTTCGTGCCACATTTTGTCAAGATAATGAACAGTCTAGCAGTGAAAAGTTTAAGAAGTTTTAAGAAAAGACTTACAGACAGACGGATAATATTATAGGTTCTGTACGAATCCAAAGCCCATTACCGATCTATATATAAGTGCAGTCCTAGTTGAGTGGATTACTAGAAGAATGTCTCCGATGCCAGCATTCGCTCTCAAAATCATAGATGATGTGCTTTATTCATGCTACCATTGAGTTAACAATATGTAATTGTTATCTAGAGATTGCTGTCTAAAGTAGTGGATTAGGCTTTTGCGTATTCTGTTTCTGTTGCAAGTTGCATCGCCCAATAAGTAGGCAACTATGTAGTCACAGCAACAGAGGCGCGGCAAAGGCGCCATTGCATTAACGAGCGATTGTGCGTGCTTTATCATGCCCCAGACTATTACCATGAACCGCCGCACGTTCCAGTAGAGATTTTCTATTATGAGTGATAGTCTAGTGCTACTATGTAACAACGTTAGGTACTATTTCAATTAGTCTCACTTCTGATGAAGGTTTGGATTATCATTATTTTAACCATTACATATCTGAATGGTATTTTAAATAATCGCTGAAAAAACTTTATCTAACGAATAAGTCATTTTAATCAGATTTCCAATATAAAATCTATGGAAACGCCAAAATTTGCGTTGTTCGGCGATTACGCATCATTGACGATTAAGGAATCTGCCCTAAATTATATCTTCAGCCAGAATTAAGATTAACACGAATCTCTTGCTGTTAAATCAATTAACGCATTCTCTAGTAAAGAGCGCTCGCTGCTTAGGAAAAAATGAAATATATACCAATTATAGAATAGAATTATAGAATAGAACACAATATTACCTACCCTTGGCCAGTCAGTCCAGATAAAACAGTCATGCGACATTTATTTATCGTTCCTTTACATAACATTGCATTGAACGTTGTTCTTGTTGGTTGGTAGAGGCCATTAAAGTTGCTTACCTCAGTCCTTACACGAGAAGAAACTCACTATGACATTTTTTTCTAACTATAAACATGCAGGCATAAAGGCTTGGTTACATACATCGCAACGTCATCAACGTTATGTACCCCAGAGCTTGTAGAAGTTGTAAAGGTCTCGTCCCATCATGATGATGTCGTTGTCTGATAGTCGTCAGTTGCTGGAAATCCACTGTTGGACAAAGACTTTCTCTAGTGATTTCCACCCCAACAGTTCTTCAGCCTGCCTTTTCCAGTTACTTCCTTCTACAATCTTTGGTCTATCGTGCTGGAAGGCGCCCTATGGCCTATAGTAATACCACCCTTACTTGAAGTCTTTATTTTAGGATTTCGGCTCCAATGGCCATCGCCCCTACGACTAGCCAACTGTCACTTCAATTTCAATGGCTATTGTCAGTGAACCTTAATTTTTTTGGGGGATGTCTTCTTTCCAAGTAATAATTCATGTTAAGGCGAGTCACCTGCAAGATTTTAGGAGGTGAGGTGTGGGGTGCCGCCCGCGCGTCTCGCGGTACGTTTCTCGTAGAGACTGGCGGGGAAGCGGGCAGCGCGGTATATTCTGAAACCGCTTGGCATCGTTCAAGTTCTGGGATTAATTTGAATTAAATAAATATAGGACTTCAGTTTGAAACAAAGTTTAGCAGGTTCTCATTGATACTTCAAGAGAAATTTATCCATATAAAAATTATGAGCAAAGTCGAAAATTTTATTAATTTAATTTAGCCTGTTTCAAGATTTTTTTTGATCGAGTAAAGTACATCCTATCGTGTAACAAATTAGCACATTCTTTAGACAATATCTTTAAGTGTATCGGATATTTTTTGTAAGACCGTTATTTAATAGTAAATACCGAAAAAATTTGATCTAGCAAACCAGTTTTCACCGCTGAGCTGAGGTGACTCGCCTTAACGAATAATATTACGTTTACAAGGATCTAAACTTTTGGAGGCATTCATTTTGCTGACACTGCTGCCATGTGTCATCAGCGTTGAGCTGACAGTGTGAGGATCAGTTCCCTTTTTTAAAAATCTTACACGCGTACATGCGCGATCTGTGTGACTCTCTAACTTTCGTAGATCCAAGTCTTAAAACATACTGTATTAAGCTTTAACCTTGTTCTAAATAGCTATTTGCAAATGATAAGTAGGTAGCAGGTACCTACGCTGTTGACTTTCTAATCTATGTTCATGTTTATCAACATCATCAATAACAATGTCCAAACAACTTTAATTAAGAGTTATTGACAATTCTTTTACAAAAAGGTTTTAGTTATAAAATCAATGAATTAAATTTTCATAGGTATAAGTTATTTAAATCTATACTAATTTTATAAAGAGGTAAAGTTTGTGAAGTTGTGACGTTGTAGGGGGTAATCTCTGGATCTACTGAAACGATTTTGAAAATTATGGTACCAATAGAAAGCTACATTATTTGTGAGTGTTATTATTTATGAGTGTGCGGCTGTAATATATTAACCCGAAAAATTAGAGAGTTCCCGTGGGAATTCAAAAAACTTATTTCACGCTGACGAAGTCGCGGGAATCTGCTGGTAGGTTATAAATAAGTTAATAACACATCAAGTCAAACAGTTGCTAGCGACTCTATCGCCGGTTCCGAAGGCAAATACTACAGAAAAAAAAACTGGCAAAGTCGAAAGCTACCATGAACTGTTATCAGTTGTTAGAATTTACCGATTCTATAAAACCAGTCACTTTTATTTTTAACTTTCAGTTTGTTGCGAGAATAATTAATAGAATGTCGCTATTTATAATAATGCGCTTTATAAAGTCAATGAGAGACAATTAATAAACTCAATTGGAGTGCGACCTTGGTGGAATATGTTGGACGTTACATGTGATTGTTTTTCTAGCTATTTGAAGCGTGCATGTCATGCCATAATATGAGCACACCCGACAGACTTGCGAATATTCGCTAGACCTACGCCGCAAAGAATCATTCACACTTGGAAAAATTGTACGAAGAACGTTTTGAAGACGCAGTTTTCATAATAATTAACGAATACTGAGTTTCCTTGTTTACGAACATTTGTCTCGTTTTGGACTTCAAATATAAGAAAAATGACAGGGTAGGTATTGGCAGAGTTCACGACTCTGGTATTTGCCGAAACCTAGTTTGTCGGTTTTATCTTGAATTGGTTACGGAGACTACTAACTTCCCTATTTTTTATTTTGCTCGAGTAGGATTTTAAAAGGTCTTTTTCTTTAAATTATCATTCTTCGGTCTGCCACTAGTTTCAGGAGTATCTAGATAATATAATTAATTAACCTGTACTGTATAGGTAATTATTTATTTCCACTATGGAGTCTAGAGTGAATTTTGCTTTTTGACGCCTCCAAACATTCAATATTTGGCCTTTTGTAGAGCAGACAAAATAACATCGCGAAATTTTAGTATATAGTATAAAGTCTTACAGTAGGTATATACAGTCTTAAGTCTGGTACTGATGCAAAGAACTGGTTCCTCAGACCCTTGAAAATAATCCGATGACGTCACTGTTCGGTTACATTTGTGAATGTCGTAAATTCTAGGTGTACTGCTCATGCCATCAAGTGATAAGGAAATCGACCTTAGTAACGAGAGACGGCAATTTGTATGAACCGGTGGCAACTTTCCCCGCAGCTTCGCCGATGACGACTATGCAGTTACGAAAGCTGCACCTGCTTATATGGGAGAGCGTCTACAGTTGTCACTACGTCTACTGCACAAGATAATTCTCAGAACTCTCGCAGACTCACACACCGTTGTATGGGAAAGTCTTTAATAGCTTTTCTATTTGAGTGATGAGTCGCTTTGCTATCCGTCCCTATAAATACACTATCGACATTATAAATAGCCGCAAACATACCAGTTGTTCTAAAATATAAAATATAGTGGATGACGAATTCGGAAATATTAGAGCAATCTATTATAATATATTAAGTAATTAGGGTTATTGATATGAGTTAGCTATGGTATTGTTCAGTCTCATTATGGAATTTGCCCAAAAGTAGACAAAAACGTCGTAATTTCTTAACATTTCCGTGGCTGTCCGAATATAATATGGTTAATATGAAAGCTGTCTAATAAATGGCCCGCGACGAAATTTTTGTAACCAAGGCCGCTGTTAAAGCATTCAAAGTCGATAATAATTAGTTTAAACTAAGTATTTATTTTTGTCATGTCTTAGTAGTCATTAAGTTTTACAAGAATAATTGTGGAGATTAGAGAACGAATAGGAAAGTCTAAAATGCTTTTATAATAGAACACAAGTCACAAAATACAAGTCTCAGAACTATTATCATTTATATATGCTTATTTTATTTTCATTTGATAGCAGATAACTCAATGAAACAACGAAAATAACACTTTCAAAAATTCTAAAATGCTCGTCGTGCAAAACCACTTCCATGTCAATGGAATCAGTGAAATAAACGTCGCCAAAGAATCGTGTTATTGACTAAGTGGAATAGTGATAGTGAGTGACGATGAGTGGAAGTGAGCCAACGCTAACGGAATCACCGGTGCCTTTGGCGCTGGCGCGTCTGCAGGGCAGGCCGGGCCGGATGCGCACGCACCGCCCCAGCCTCCCACTCGCGAGCCTGCAAGAGGCCATTGACGAAACCCCTCGACGCTTCAACGACGAGGCTGCGCCCGACACGGACGACGAAGAGTCCTTCGCTGATCCTGTGGTCATTAATAAACCCTCTCCGTCCGCTTCTAACGGGCGAAGAGCCTCAGATGCTACATTCGCTGAACGATACAGAAAGCTGACCGAGTTCGATGGACCACCCCCCGAAATGCCTCGGCGTGCCTCTCTGGCCGTACCCGTCGGAGCGGACGGCTTCGGACCTAGCGACAAAGGCCGCCGGCGATCCTGGGCGGCACGACTCCAACTCGAGCGGAAGAAGAGAAGAAAGTCCGGTGGTAATGACACCGACGAGGAGGGCGATCCACCTACTTACATACGGCAAAAGCGACCTTCTTGGTGGAATGTCTTCATGCCAGACAACATGCTTAAAAACAGGTATTAATCGATTATATTAGATGGATGTTAGCTGACATCTGTTGATGTGTGTTCATATTTTAATAACAGTTTGATGAAAACTGCTGACATTAATTTATTATAAAATATTCGCATAAATGAGTATCGCACAGTCACATGAATAAATGCAATTCGAAAAATTATATATACGACGTATTTGTAGCTCGTATCTAGTTAACTGGTTCTCATTTCTGGCGGTACATGTGCATGGGATTAGAATGGAAATGTCTGAATGCAGCACCATGACACGTGTTTTCCTTGACCTAGCGCTTAACTCTGGTTATTTTATTAAGCGTTCTAAAAAATATTATAAGTTGCTCTCACGGTTTAAATTATGTTCGCAGCTTGTCGGACATTATTATACAATGTGGTTTACATTTTACAATGCGGTTTAGGTAATATTGTATCACTTATTATTATTGTAACAATTATTAAGAAGACAAGACAAGATCATATCAAAACGTAAATAGTGGCTCATTATTGCTATCATTATGAAAAAACATTTACTTTATACACGACCGACTTGTAAGTAGTTATAAATAATATTGTAGGTAAACTCAAAAAATTCCATGATCGGTGACCTAAGAAAGCGTATGTTTACTTACTTGCTGATAAAATTATGATTTTAGTTATCTTTTAGCGCGCTATCTTGTAGAGCAAGTACCACACGGCTTCTGAGTTCTGGTTATGTTATCTCAGTTTTTGATAATAAAATAAAAGCAGGACGGGCTTAGCAATGTGTATATAATTAGTAATTACGTTGACCACTGTTCATCCATTAAAACCCACTTGCACAATGCCGCAAAATATGTTTAAGTAATTTTTTTATATGTCCTTTTCATGTCAACCCTGTAATAAACTTATCAAAAAGTGACAGCATCACAAAATTTGACTATACTCGGACGGAGATGCAGTAAACTGACGTTTAATAAGCGTGACTTCATAATAAATGTATTATGACGTTTACGAGTATATATCAGTAAAGTATCACAGTATATATATATCAGTATCACAGTTGTACTGCATCTAATGAAAAGTTCGAGTATAAATAAATTAAAAAGAGTGTTGTGCAAGACAGTCTAAAACTAAATAGGTACGCAACATAACAAGAGTCAAAACACGCACTAATCTTTTGCAAAAAAAATCTCACATACAAGGGAAAATTAGTAACCACTAAGTTTACGCACACAATTAGAATACACACACGCGCACACACACACACGGTCGTGCTGTCAGTACACGATGACATCGCGACATTTTCATAAGCGATATTATTTGACTGAAATAAGCTCGGCTTGTTCAAAATTTGTCCGTTCTTTGTTTACTCTCGATACAAAAACATTTAAGGCATGCAGTAATAATGGATGTGAATTACGCGTTAAAGTGAATGCACTGAATAATATATTCAGAACATCAAGTTTTAATATAATAATGTAGCTACGATAAATATTTATTGCATTCCTTACCAGTTTCAATTTAAAGCATTTGTCATCAGTGAGACTTGTAGATAAAAAAACATCGTACCAATTATTATACTACTTTATGATTTAACGAGAATAGAGAAGAATTTAACGAGATTTTAATCAAATAAATATCTAAATAATAGCTGCATAAAATTTGCAAAGGACTGACTGTCATAATATTATCAGCGTATAGTACAGTAAACCTTTGGGTCTACAAACTTGAGATCTTGCATTTGGGTTTTCACTGTAACGTTAGTCAAACGTTGGTCTCATTTAAAAACAAGTGGGGTTTGTGGAGTGGGAAACTAATAAGCTCCACAAGTGGGGTTTGTGGATTTGCAAACTAATAAGCTCCTCATTTCCACATAATATACTCCCCTCAACCTGCTGTGGAGAGAGCTAGATTCAAAGTGTGATTTTGGTGGTATGTGAGTAGGACCATCCGTGAATAAGACCATATCTGCGAATTGGACTGTCCGAGAAAAGGACAATCGTTGGGACAAAATGAGAATTGGACCAATCGCGCCTTAACTGTAATACCTATGGGGATGATTAGTAATTACTAGTTCTTCTAATCGTAAGCTCATAGCAGTACTTAGTCAACAAACCTCGATAATATGATAGGACAATAAAATTTTACATAATTGGACGAAAATTACTCTAGATAGTGCGTTTCGTTTTTGCTACTAATTCTGGCTACTGTTTTTTTATGTAAATCATGCTGTGTATTATGGTAGAAGAATTATTGATCAAGACAAAAGTTCACCCGTGCGTAACAATTACGTTGACGATCCGCAGTTTACGTAATATGTACGTAATCACCTAGGGCTAACGATCTCTATGCCTAGGGCCCAATACGCAGTGCTAACGTAGGCCTCTAAGCATTGGCGTGTATAGCAAAATAAGTTTGGCAATATTATAAGACTATTTTAAATGCTATTCATAATTTAAGAGGTCTTAGTTGCTAGTCTTGACTCTTTTCAATTATTAAGGTCGAACTTCATTGAAAATGTAAAATTGTGATTGTTTTAGGCGTGTAGATGTAGCGAATCGATGCGTGATTTATTGAAGTCATTATGTTATTCGCATCTATCGCAAATGCTACTTAAGTTTGTTCACGATTTCTGAGGACCAAAGCAAGTAAAACGTGGATTGCGTTTTAACATATATTCGTTTGTAAAATACTTTGGCAAATATTTTCAACTGGTACTGCCTAATGTCTTCTAATTGACGGCACACACATCAGACAGATATAAGTCACGTTCGGTGATATTGTAAGTTTCCTAATTTTTTTATTTAATTTAAATATTTAGTTAGGCACATAGAAAAATATTATAGGTATATTAACAGCTTTTCTACCTAAACGTACCTACCTTAACAGGCTTTGAGTCTATGGACCCAGCAAATATAGTTACTAGATACTTATAGATATTTAGTTAATTTTAAGTATTATCACTAATCAGCTATCAGCACTTTAAAAATACAATTACTACTCATCTACTCTCTACAATAACGTAATACGTGTGACGTGTCACGTGACTTTTGTTTGACAACAGTTTTAATTCCGATGTCACAGACTTGCGTACGCTTATAATATTATCGTACACCAAATTTTATACTCCCATAATGTCATGCGACGTTTTTCTTACGTCTATTCGAGTTTATTTCGGGCGCGCTGTAGAACGAAAAACAATGTTACGATGATTAGAACATAAAAGCTGACTGTAATCAAAAGGTCTTGTAACTCATCGAAAACTATGGAAGGCCAAATGCAATTACAGGAGGGTAGATGTTTCTCTTCAGTTCAACCCTTCGCTGATATAGTCACCAGGGATACTGACGCTGTTTCTATAACAGGTACGAACAACGAAGGGATACATTAAAATCTTCATAAATATCAAGATCAATATGATATCATACTTTTGAACATTTCGGAGGAACCAGAGTCAAGTTTCAAAATAATGTGTAAAATATTTGTTACAAATTAGTCAGCATTGCTGACGAAGGTCATGAGCGAATCATAACTACGTGACGTATCCAAAATCTGCATAGACCTCCACCCACTATTTAGTAAACAGGTCCGCAAATATAAAACCAAATACAGCGCGATGATAAATTGCTAATATGTGTTTGTCGTAGGAGGTAGGAGAAATATGCGGAAGGTTCGCATCAATAAATATTCTGGTTTTATGCTACAGCCTACAGGTAGTACGGTATCCGTAACACGACATACGTCATGGCAGGGGACAAAATTGTTTCATCATTCGTAACGTGGCCTCCAAACTTTGTTTCCGCAAATGTACATTCACCTTAGTTAACTTTTCTTTGTGCTGCACGGGCTGCACCTATTTGAAAATGATTACTCGTGTCTCAAAGCCATTAGCCGTTGCCTGTTAGGTAGCACAAAGATCTAGATCCTTTTATATTTTCCCTCATTCTCTCTATATCCTCTTATCAATAAAAGTAGTGCGCAAATCTTTTTACGATCCATGTCACTACCTAGTACAAAATACGTTCAGTACGGCTAACGATCGTCCAGGGAGTATGGTCAGTGGTCACCCGAACCTTGGAAGGAAGACGACTTGCCGCACAAAATATAATTATGGATTTAAAACTTTTCATTTAGTGCATTCTTCTAAGTACTTTGCATTTTTAAAATGTAAAATTGGCTCATACAACTAAAATACTCCGTCCGTTTCGAATGTCATATGTTACTCTCTTACTCGTTTACTCTTAAGAGTTAAGTTGTATTTTTAAATGACTCTTGATTTAATAAGTGATACATAATCTATTTAAATTATTCTGATGTTCCTGAACTCTAATTCAATTTAACGCAAACTAAAACTCTTATTTTATCCAACTATTTCCTGAAATTACAGCTCGTTAAGCAGTTATAACTATTAAATTAGATAAATATTGCCAATCCAGCGGTTGCAACCGCAATGCAATATATCAACATTGGATTCATGGTTGAGTAAGTAGATATTAAATTATATTATCTCCGTCCAGTATGGGAACTATGCCAAGTCATTTAGTAAAAGCTAATCTTTTCCAATGATGATTCACTTTTAGTATAAACAATACTCTTAATCTTTGTTTACTTTCCAATTAATTTAGTACCTACTGTAAACTTTTAGAGCATATTTTATGTTAGTCTCAAGAGTCAACAAGGTTCGGCGATTATGTCATTTCACATGTAAGGGAATTCATGACATCAAACTGTTTGTTTGCTATTAATCTTCCTTGAGGCTTATGTATTACTTCTAGTTAGCTGCTACTTAATGTTTTCGTCTGGTCATATTTGTTTCGGTGTCTTTAACAAGTCCGTTGTTTGAAAATATTGTGTTTTATAATGTTGGCTAGCGTCCAGCGTCGTCGATAGATGCGACGCCAAACCGAGCCCACGACGCAATTAAATCTTTCAAAGTAGGTAAAACCACTAAAAGAAAACATAACATGTCTGTTACAATGGTTTCAAAAACGTCTAGTTATATTATCATATTATGTATTAAAATAACCGATAGCATTAAACTATTAAATTAAGTAGGGAAAGTCATAAGATACTAAAACATGAAGTGTTATGAAGAAACGAAGACGAAGCCAGATTAGCATTTTTTATTTTATAATATTTGTGTTTGTACACGTCTTGTATTGTAAATAAGTATGTAATAGAAAACCGATACAAATTATTTAGTCGTGTAATAATATTATGTTCTCTTTTCTAAATCTCTACACGGAGGATTACGTAATGTGTCGCAAATTAAACATTAGCAATCCGATAGCTCGACACCGACTTGTTACCTGCGCCAATAATGTTCCATCATTCCATGCAGCGCATAATAAGCAAAAATCAAAGTTTCAGGTTTGTTGTCTGACTCTAGACATGCCTCAATTATAATTTTTCATGCTGATTATGCTGTTATGCAAAACAAAAGGTTTTATGACCATGAAGTAAAAAATACATTTACCCAGATCAAAGTATTCTCTTTTATTTTGTTTTGTTTGTGGCTTTTTGCTGCGTACGTTTGTAGTTAATCAAGAATTATATCAACTTTAACTAAGAATTTGCTTATCGATGACATGTGGCAGGACTAGCAGGTTAGGTACGTGATACGTCCAACGTTTATAATTTTTGAATTATTTTGTGTAATGTCTATGATTCTATGACAATGTGGAATCTATGCAATATGATCAGTGTCGCGTATTTGCATATAATATCTAACGCATTACGCAAGGTATGAGCCATCATAGCCTTAAATATTATTATAATAGCATGGTAATCTACATGAATATTAGCACGCTTAGGAGGATATAGACCGTACCTCTTCAGTTCTCTTACTATCAGTAGGTTTTTTTTTTGGATTTTTAATATAAATATAAGATGACCAAAGTGTTTCATATTCATAAACTTATTAAAAAGTAATATATTTAGTATAATATTATTCGCTTTCATCTAAAACTATACCTATAAGTACCAAAACCAAAAATTAAAAACATTTTTTTTTTTTTTCTCAAAAAGAACTACATCAATTTCGGTAAAATTCTCACCTCTGAAGTATGATCTACCAAATAAAACAACAATCATCAAACCTGATTCATAATTGGCGGAATGATAGCGTAACATACATACAAAAACATACAGTCGAATTGAGAAACTCCTTCTTTTTTGAAGTCGGTTAAAAAGTATATACCTACTTTTTTTCAAGCACGCCACGTTTTAATCATTTAATAACAAAACTTTGGGAGTTAGAATTAGATTCCGTTAATTTCTGCTGGCCTTGTCACTTTTGTCTACATTTCCAACACATTTGTATTTTTCACTTGTCGACATTTTGCAAGCAGAAATATTTCTCATTTGATGTACTGGGCAGCGTATTCGTATATTACAAATAGCGACGAGAAATTGCTGTGTTCGAAAACAAAATTAGTCAACCTACATGGTTTGGTAGGATCCAAATATGTTACAAAAATGAGTTAGCTTCGCACGAGGTACTTAAATACATCTTTTAGCGAAACAAAAAAAAATAGAAATACTAGCTGATGCCCGCGACTTCGTCCGCTTAGTTTAAGTTATTTATGGGAACTCAATTTCTCTAAATTTTCCGGGATAAAAAGTAGCTTAAGTCACTCTCCAGATTTTCGACTATGCCCAATGCCCATGCCAAAAATCACGTCGATCCGTTGCTCCGTTGCGGCGTGATTGAAGGACAAACCAACAAACAAACACACTTTCGCATTTATAATATTAGTATGAAATATGATAGTATCACTTAAGAATAATTTTGAAATCATCCAATTAAATAAACGTTTCAAAGTAACTAATAATCTTAATATTAAAACTTGTTCGTAAATTATACTCCTACGCTAAATAAGGACAATATTATGATTTGATTTGTGTGTTTTATATCAGTTGCTGTAATTATTGTAATTACTGAAGCATTATCCCTAATCTAATCCTATTTCATTAAACATGCCGTGCCGTACACTTACGGTTGGACATTCGCATAACTAAGTTTGCTGCCCCTAAACGATTGTCCCTCGGGCTAAGTAAATATAGATGATTGTATTGGGTTTCATGCGATTAATACCTTTACGATCTTGTAAGGGTTTTAACCTAGATACAAAATTGTACACACCCTTTCTTACATAACAAAAGCGAAGATAGTTCAATAAGGTCAAGGTTGGACAAAAAGTGAAAACCCTTAAGTTCGGTCTTCCCTATCGGATAGTATTCCCATTTCCCACCTTAACAGCTTCACGCTTAAGTTGAAGAGATAGAGGGAATATCGATGTTATTGATGTACGAATTACTTAATCCAATTAACACATACTTATCGAGCTCTTGCTTCCGATTACTTCACAAATCTCGACTTTGTGCTCCACTAGGTCGTTTTATCAAACATCCATTCTGTTTCGGTAATGTATAGTATGAAACGAGTGGTTGTGGTTAATACAATCTATACTAATATTATAAAGAGGTAAAATTTGTGAGGTTGTAGGGGGTAATCTTTGGATCTACTGAACCGATTTTGAAAATTCTGGTACCAATAGAAAGCCACATTATTTGTGAGTGTCATAGGCTATATATTAACCCGAAAAATTAGGGAGTTCCCGTGGGTATTTAAACAACTTATTTCACGCGCATGAAGTCGCGGGCATCTGCTAGTCTTATCTTACTTCTTACTTTATAATATTATAAATGCGAAAGTTTGGATGTATGGATGTCGGTATGGAGGTATGGATGTATGGATGGATGTTTGTTACTCAATCACGCCCCAACGGCTGAACGGATCTGGATGAAATTTGGCACAGAGATAGATTATAGTCTGGAATAACGCATAGGCTACTTTTTATCCCGGAAAATTAAAGAATTCCCACGGGAACCACAAAACCTCGATCCACGCGTACGAAGTCGCGGGCGTCAGCTATTAACCTATAAAGGGAACCATAAAGATAACAGTATGACTCTGATTACCTTGTGTTCGCTAAACATGATCAACACATTACAGTTCCTCTTTAAGTAAGAAGACCATTAGAATAAAAATTTGCAATTTTATTACAATAAGAATTTAATATTTTTCTAAAACGGATGTAGCCATAGACTAAAGCTGGGTCCTGTGTGTAATAAATACCTTTAAAAATTATCACTCCTTTAAATCTAATTTATTTGTACGATATACAAACACTTATCAAGTTAGTAACACAGCTTAACTATGTAGGACATAAAAATAAATTGTAGCTGACATTAATCATCCGTGTACGCGGACAACCTTGTGACATTGTTGCACCTAATTTGAATCATTTATAGAATTCAGGGACAGTTCCACTAGCCTAAGTAATCAATAGGTAATCTAGCTATAGGCCGACCGTTTAACTCGCGTATCGCCTGCGCGGTATGAAGTTAGCGGGGGGAGATGTTAGCGGATTAAAAAAAAGATACTTATTATTTTATTCTTTACCAACAATGTCTATCTCGAGATAAATCTTTGGATTATTGACTCCGTGTGTAGCGTTACCCGCCCCGGCTCCCTTCTTACCGCGCAGGCGATACGTGAGTTAAACGGTCGGCCTATAGTAGCTAGAAGAGATAGGATTTTATTTAACTTATGAGCAAAGTTCGTGTAAAATATAAAATAGTTTCTCCAAAGGACGAACAAAAGCTTGATATAGTGCTACTTTTCCATTCTACATAAATGTTTTAAAATCAAGTGATTTATTTATTTAATGTAAGACAACTTATGTCACTTGTGTTACGTTAAGACTCCACCGGTTCGGAAAATTGATTCTACTGAGAAGAACCGGCAAGAAATTCAGCAGTTGCTCTTTTCTTAAAAAAGAAAAAGGTTACATTATGTTAACACAAATAATGTGTACATTACGTTGCCTTAAGATTTAAGAATGGAATCAACCTTTTTAATTGACGTTAAGATTTTTTAACGAAGCTTAGTTTTCTGTGTATATTTATACAAGTTATAATTGTAGCTTATAGTAGTTGTAGTATTGAAGCCATGTGCGGATGGTGATGTTGACACGCAAGGACAGCCGCATTCATGTCCACTCCCAAGTTCCACTATGTGGAACGTTCGCATATATTTTATTGCAAATTTACTCGCCTTGATCACTCGCAAACGACTGTCATCGAGCGTTTCTTTCATAATTGGCTACATTTTTTTATTACAATTTAAATTCTTTAATAAATGAAAATATAACGCGTGGTCCTGAGTGTAAGTTTTCAAATTAACAAACGTGACACCTTCGTTGTAGTTAATCTTCATTCAATTCAATTCAAGTCTTGTTTTTATGGCTTGCAGCTGTACCAGATGGGTTTTTTATGTCGCCAATGGCATGTAGATGTAGAATTTTCGGTGAAAATTGGAAACTTGTGAGTCGATTTATGCAAATTGCAATGTTTAATTGGGACGACACCACAAAAACACGAAGCATTTATAATCATTTTTGTTAGTCTAACATTGTGATTTAATCATAATTTAACTGTGCATACGTTGGTTAACTCCGTCACCACTCACCACATTGGTTAACTTGAAAATTATCACTCAAATCTGTGCATTCATTAGCATTATATAGGCGGTATGAATATGATGGCCTTAAATCAATATAGGTGACAGCTTTCAGACAATAATAGATTTTACACCTGAAGACACAAGAACGTTCTTCTTTTAACGTGGCTAGGTGTGAGAATAATCTTCTGGATAGTACTGTCACTGCAATCATAATCTACTAGAGCGCAATGCGGAGATGTTACCTACCATATTTTATTTGTATGTAACAACTAACAACGAACGTACATATTCTTGGACTACATTACACAAGCGCACGTGTCTCCAAGTTTACGTGTAGGTAAGTATGTAGGTGTATATGTGAATATTCTAGGATACATGTCCATTTCCTCCCCATTGCGCCAATTGCGCTCATTTGTAGACGACACTGGACTAATTGTGGTCCGCAATTAGCAGCGGAATGAACGCGTACCTCAACGACATTCGGCCGTGGCATTCAATGTAATGAACCATGAAACGCTTAATAACAGTATCTGATACACTGATACCCAAACGTATTTTACATGTTTTAGGGATCCAGAATGAATCATCTTTTTTATTACTTTTTATTAAGTCTAATCTATTGCCTATCCTACATTGAACCTATTGTCTAATTTGTACATTAGTACAATAATTAACAGCTTAAGTCTGTTTTGCTTTCGGACTTCGAAAGTTTTATCGCCATCGTGTCAGTTTTCATTTACAAACCATTACCAAGCCATAGCTAGTAAGAGAATAACAAAAATATTGATGCGTAAGCCGAGGTAAGGACACTACAGGTATTGTCTTAAAGATACCATTAGGCAGCCCCAGGCCTGAGGACAGTAATGTCGGACAACACGATAATCCCTGTAATATAATAGATTAACTGATAACACTCCGAATGGGCGCTACGCGCGCTCTAAATGACATATGACAAACTAACAACTGAAATATTGAATCAGTCTTGTTACTGGGGAATTGGTAAGTCCCAAATAAGAACCGGCTCTTTGTGACTCAACTGTTACTTTAATTGGATTTTCCTCATACTACTGCGATTCAGGTATCTAATCGGTATTTCAAAATCTGATGATGTGGGAATTTATATGAATACCACATCATAAAGATCTATAGGATAAAGATCTTATTAGATCATTAATTTGTTAAGTAAGAATATTCAAATGATGTTGTTGTTCTCATTTCCGATGCATACTCAATTTATATTGTACCTAAACCTATACTAATTTTCCGACTTGTCCACACATTTTATATTATATATGTCACCGTAAGATTGTAAAAACCGTTAGATTATAATATAACGTTTTTCTCGATAGATTATAAACTGTCGACAGATTGTGAACCGTAACATACTGCTTACAATTTAACGCGTTATTTTTCGGTAAATTGTAATATATTAGGTATATTAACCCGATAGAACCTGAATATTCATGTCAAACCCTAACCTAACCTATAGTTCGCGCGCGAGTTGAATGCAGAGTAAATGTATGGTGACACTTACATTTTCTCTTCATTCAACTCGCGCGCGAACTGTACAAGAAAGAGACAAGAAAACGTAAAAACAATAAATATTTCATAAATTAATACTCAGAACATTGAACGGTTCACAATCTTTCGACAGTTTATAATCTCGCGGGATAGAAACTGTTAGATTATAATCTAACGGATTTTACAATCTTACGGTGACATATATATTCGAATGTTAAGAAATGATCAATTTGATATTCTCAACCAGGGAATATTTTATCGAAACGTTTACTGCAATTTTGAGATTCTAAATCCATATTAGAACAGAGTTTAAATTCTGATTCATAACAAACTAACACATTTTCGATCATGAGATTTGATTGAAGACGTTTCTGAATGCGAGCTAGCCCCTTTAGTGGGCAGATATTGGCATTGAAAGAATAACAAACGCCACTAAGACTACGATTAACTGTGTCGACACAAAAGACTATCAACATGCTAGACAATAAATCTATTGCACCTTTGTAAATGGTAGGTGTATTTTAATGTGGTGCGGTAGTTATATGTTCCTTTGTCTTCGTGAAAAGCTAGCACACTAAAAGGCCTTCACTGTCATTAGGGTCAACTACTATAATTCAAATAGCCACAATACCCATTCACTCATGCATATTGCGTCTTTTCCCATAATATGTATTGTCAAGTTGATTTTATGTTCAATTATAATGTTATAATCATGAGCTAAGAGAAAAACTATTTTATTTCTGTTTTCCTATGGAATACGTATCTTAAAGTTATTTTTGTGAGTACCTTTCTTAATTACTTCGTAATTTCATCCGTCTTATTCTTCACCTTAACTCTGATCGCTATCAGCGTTTTTCTTTCAATATCAAATGGTTGATAACACAGCTTGTAAAAAGTAAAATAACTTAAATTTAATACAGTATTTTAATTACATAAATTAATATTATCATTGTTTTACTTAACATCTTTCGTCGCATGAGCCGGTATTATATTTAGTTGTTGTTTAGTCGGTCGGTAATTTAGTTGTTGCGCCAGTAACTTAAGAATCTGTAATTCTGTATTAAATGCAAGCCCTATGCATCAAATGAGTTCCACATTAATAAATTACGGTCATACTATGCCCCAAATTCATGCTGAAATAAACTACAAAAAAACTATGTGACTAATTAAAAGGTTTATATTATATACTAAATACTTTTCACATCCGCATTCTTAACCCGCAAGATTTGATGTTATTTGTCTGTGTAGAGGTTTTTCCGTATAACCAATTTTTCTAAGTTCCTCAAGTGGTTATCAGTGTTTATAAGTCTCTTTTTGTGGCATATTATTATTATGAAACACTACTGCAAGAAAAGATTCAATTGATTGTAATATTAACTAGTCTGGTCATGAGTTCTGTTACAAATTAATAACATTTGAATTTTATATTTTTCCGACTTCAAATTTGGAACGCGTTAATTATGTTTGAAAAATCGATTGATTGGTCTTTATTTTGCATATTTTTTTAGAGGTTATAATATAAGATTAAAATATATGATGGGGCGTTAAAGACAACGGAATTGCAGTGATTGCCTTGCACAAAGTGGGTATGGAGCTGTCGGTCATTTTCAAGACGCTTAAAATGCTTGGTACCAGTCTAACGTTCGTTTATCGTACTTTGGACCGATATACCAACACTTCAACTGTCAAAGATCATAAAGGATCGGGCGGTCATGTACTGTTAGAACTACAAAGGCTGTTAATCAGTGTTCGCAGAAACCCCATAAGGAAACATAAGATTGTATCGCGAGAAATGAAGACTCCCGCTAGAACTCTATCGCGTATTATCAAACAAACCCTGAGGGTCGGTGCTTATCCTCGAAAGACAGGACAAGCCCTAAATCAATCCCTACAGGTAAAGAGAGTCCCCGTTAAAACCAGATCTGAACCCCTTGGACATCAAATTATGGTCAGTTTTGGAGGACATGGCCGGCTCTAAACGGCACGCCGACATTGAGCAAGCAGTAGCTAAATTTACGATTGAAACAGTGCGTAATTCCATAGATTCGTGGCCAGCCAGACAAAAGGCGTCTATTAAAGCTAAAGGTGCCCATTTCGAATAATATCATTTTCTGGTATTATTGCCCAGACTTCAATAAATACGTACATTGTATATTTGTAACAGAACTTATGGCCAGACTTGGTATATTAGTCGTTAATACCTTCGTAAAATGAAGTTAATTATCTGCTCTGTCTTTAGCATTTCACACTTTTAAATTACGGAAAGGGACATTATCAATAGTTCTAGTCTTAATTCATATCATCAAACGTATGCGATTTGTTATAGCTTTCATTTGATTGTCCTTTTCTGCTTCATCATTACTGACCTTATTTTCCTTTGCTGCTTTTACTTTCATTTCCTCGTTTGTATAAAAGAAATGAAACAGATGGTCTTTCCCTTCGTATAACTTATTCGTCCGGTTGTGCAATAGTAAATAATCATGACTGGCCACCGCGCGCGTGTGATAGTGCGCGTAGGCCGTTTCACAATATCACGAGTCATCGACCTTATACTTCTGTAGGTTACTAGAAACATGCTCATTTCCGTACACACTGCATATGTCACCGTAAAATTGCAAAAACTGTCGGATTGCAATCTAGCGCTTTTTATCTCGATAGGTTTTAAAGTGTTGACAGATTGTAAACCGTTCAATTTACAGGGCCAATTTTTGAAATATTCATTGTATTTACGTTTTTTTGTCTCTTTTTTGTATGTTAGGTTAGGGTTCGAAATAAATAACCAGGTAGGTACATTAACCCGATAGAACCTAAGTGCCCTTAGGTTCTATCGGGTTAATATACCTAACAGATTACAATCTACCGAAAAATAATGCGTTAAATTGTAATCTTTCGACAGTTTACAATCGCTATATAGATTACAATCTAATGGTGACACATACAGATAAAATAGTGGAGGATTTATCAAGATATTTCGTGTCCAGTATATTTGGTTTAAAATTTTGCAAGTTGTTAAGTCTTAGAGTTGTTGCGTGAATATGTATTCGGTATCTTCATTTGCAAATATGCATTTCTCGCATATTTTGCTTATTAATTTAGAAGGTATCATTTGTTTGCTACTTACCATTTTTTCCTTTAGTATTAAATATTAATATACTGTCTGATCTCGTACTACAAAATTTCATGCGATCTATTTGCTGATTACAATCCTTCAGATTGGTTGACTTTCTTCAATTATTATTACTATAGTAAAAATCTAAGCTAAAGACAACATTTTGTGTACATGTATTCATTGATTGCTTTATAGTTGCGACAGCTGTAATGTAGTACCTATCACAAGTTTGGCAATTATTCTGCAGAAAAATATACAGTAAATCTTATAACTAGAGCTTATTGTTTTTTCAAGTGACCAGTTCGTTGCATAATGGTTCTCGAATCCATTCGCTTACTATTAATTAGTGTTTGATACAATTGCCCATGATGCAAGATTTATAATCCTGGTTTTTTTCTCGATTTCTCAAGCTAGCGTGCAGTTGATTGAGTAATGTGTTTTCTCATGGATTGTCGATTGCTAATATGTATCGTTACTTAGAAACATTGTAATTGTTATGATTATTTTGTTACATAGTTTAGCATGTTGATTGAAGAAGTAGATATACATCTTTTTAGGTTGACGATGTCAATTGTTTAACTTACTTGGACGACATAAATCTTGAACCTTTACCGAGTTTAATGTTTAATCAGCCCAATCCATATTATGTGACCTTGATAATATAATCATATTATTATATAAAAGAAGATAATAGGAAACACTTGTTTGTTCTTCTTTTTTTATCATAGATATTATTTCGATTTTATAACTTAATCATATTATTTGTGTCCTAAATAAATAATCACATCTATTTTTTAATTGTTGCATGGCAAAACTCAAAACAAAATATTTCCTTTCCCAAAATGTCAAGAAGCAAATTTGGGGATAGGAAAGCCTCCGTTGATTAAGGTCCTAAAATCAGATTGACCTTATTGTGTTTAATTTATAATTTGGATTTTAACCTTTCGGATTCACGCATCGGATATACATTATGTATTTAATTATTAGATACTGATCCAAAAAAAAAACTTCACTTTTTCTTTATTAAGTATGTAAGTATACTTAAGTATAGGGATCTTATTGCCCTTTGCAAAAGATTTTTAACTCTGCATTCAGAATAACATTCAATTACCTACGTCTATTTGTATCGTATTTATTCTTGATTATTAATAGTAATCTGTCATACAATCCGGCGTAATGAACACCGTTAACGCGGATTCTGTACAAAGCAGCTATATTTGTTGCGGCTCTGCGGCTTATTAGCCGTCAAGAGTTTCTTTATTTCCAGCTGGTTGTGTAATTGTTATTAATCTTATAAGTGTGGTAAGTAGGATATTAAGGTCAAGGCTAAAATATATAAGAGCTAATGTCATATAAACATTTAATTCAAACGACCCCAAAGTACTCCTTACTGCAATGAGAGGAAGGTTCCCTCAAAGCTCACAGTCTTTGTAGACTGTGAGCTTTGAGGGAATTCTGTATGTTTTATCATAGAGCAGTTTACCTTAATGAAATCAATCACATCAAATTATAACTAAGTATTCAATTGATGCCTAACCAGGCAACAATTAAATAGGAACAACAGTTATTGGATAGAATCAGGCGTTACTTTGCGGAAGTTCATGATTTAGCAAGAAATGTAATCTTTTCTGGCTAAAACAAAAACTAATTAATTTAGGCAACAATTAATTAGGAAGAGCCCATAGTCAATAGTAAAATAAATAACACTATGAAATTGGTTACCCTGCCGTGAGTGTTTGATACGAAAGTAACAAATACAATAGGAAAATGGAAACATTGACGTGGACATCGGTAATAATAGGTTAAGGAGGTGCTTAACACTTTTGTAGACCACTTATTCCCACTTAATGAAGTAATGTCTTTTATCTATACAATTTTAATACGTTTTAATCGAGTATTAGATTGATAACCTGGTTATGACTAATCCATGTTATGCTTATGATCAACTCTTATGATCTTAGACTGCATCATCACTTACCATCAGGTGAGATCGCAGTCAAGGGCTAACTTGTTGTGGATAAAAAAAAAACTCGCAAAAAAAATTGTCGCGTTTGTATTGCTTGTACAATATAGGTACACAAATATCTAAGCTAATCTAAAATTATGATTTATTAAAAGGTGTATTTAATATCCATTTCCCCAGGGAAAACTAGCACTACTTTTATGTCTACAAATTTAAAATTTTCTTGAAGCAGAATTAGCTCAATTATCTCTGTAACTTTATTACTTAAAAGCTGCATCAATCATTGGAACAGTCTCAATTGTTTTTATTGGCTAAATCTATTATTAAGTATTATTAGTATTCTTGCTGCGTCAATGGCTTTCGACTAAATGCGGAAGAGTGTTAACCAATCAGAGGTGATTACCGTTACCGATCGTTACAACTTACACGGGAGCAATAATTATTATTTTCAATAGTATCTTTTTTTTTAATCCACTACAAGCTAGCCTTTGACTGCGATCTCACCTGATGGTAAGTGATGATGCAGTCTAAGATGGTAGCAGGCTAACCTGTTAGGGGCATGGCAGTTATATTAAACCCATACCCCTGCGGTTTCTACACGGCATCGTACCGGAACGCTAAATCGCTTGGCGGCACGTCTTTTCCGGTAGGGTGGTAACTAGCCACGGCCGAAGCCTCCCACCAGACCAGACCAGGGAAAATTCAGAAATTTAAATTCCCAAATTGACCCTGCCGGGGATCGAACCCGGGACCTCCAACAGAAAAGCTACACTGCGCCACGGAGGTCGTCAAAGTATCATCGAAGGTTAAAACTGCGCTGATGAAGCTAAGTGGAGCTAAGCTAAATACTTCCAATATAAGCATAGAATATAAGATAAAAGCATACTTAACGCAAAATCTGGTTTTAAACCGGAAATATGGAACGAAAATACGGTTAAACTCTGATTTACATCGATTTTTATGATCTTGTTGAGTCTTTAATAATGATTTTTGTTTTACCATTTTAAGGTCATTACGGCGATATGAGTAGAATAAACAAATATTTAATATACATAAGTAAGCAATGCCCAATATTATGTTTAAAATATAATTAATTATAAACAAATCGTTCAACGGAAAATTACTGTTGCAATAAGAAAGTGATTGAAATTAAAACAAGATACCTAATATCAGTCAACAAATTTATGGTAATGATGTCTGTATGTTTCTTTATTATGTGAATGGACTATGTGAAGTATTAGGTTTTATTTCGGATTTCATAGCCAAGAAACCACACAAAACGGCTTCTTTAACAATTTTCCTATAGGCACCTACGGGATACTTCTTTTCTTGGTTTTTGGCTACGAAGTCGCTGTCCGAGTTTATTATATATATATAATATATATATAGTGAATAGTGATGAAGTTTCTACCAGCATTCTAAGAGGTTAGTAACTTTGATAAGTTCAGAAGGTATCAGGTTTTTTACCCACGGTTAAAACTATAATAGTTAATATTTTGTTTAATTCAGCCGTTAAAGAAATAACCTTGTTTTTCATTTATTTGAATCTGATTTGCAAAGATGTCCTAATTTTATGAAGGTAGGTAGTTGTAGGTACGTTAATGTTGTTGTAATAAAGCTACTCGAATCCCAAATAACCGCATAATATGTAACTTTTGGATATGTACATTTTTATTATGTTAGTAAAATGCATACCACTCACTTCAGTTTTAAAACTGCTTTTTAATTTACGAGTAGTAAACTTGCTAGTTGTTATAAAAAGACAGTTGGTTAAAAATATTTGCTGGTCTAATAATAATCGAATTGAAATAGAGCGATAAATCCGTGGTAACTGGTAATGTATCTGATAACGTGCACGCAAATTATCTCAATGAAAACATAACATAGACGAGAGATAAAGCAGAATCCGTCATGTTTGTAAATATAGGAGAGCGAACGCGACCGATGTCAAGGACGCGCCCTCCATCCTACACTTCTCCGATTAGCTCGAGCGAGTCCACTTTACCAAGACCTCTTCATACATCCTCTCTTGAAACGCACAGTTAAGATCTAACGAAATATCGTGGGCCACTTGCAAATGGCTTCTCGTATCCCTAGGGGTCGAGTTCTAACTAAGCCATTTATAAAACATTTATATAATACGAAGCTTTAATAATTCCAAGTTAGACGTTTTGTTTCGCTTATGCTTGATTAATCGCAGTTAAATATTCTATTTCGTTAGCTTAATCAAAAGCGGAGTTACTGATGTGTGAAGTGAATTTTATATTCATGACAGCTATAATTGCGTATTTCAGAACTAATTGGTAATTGTATTTATAATTCTTTCTTGCGAATCAACTGAAATTTCGTTTAAACAATATGTTAAAATAAGGCCAAAAGGTCTTACTGTATAAGAAGTACATAAAGTTCTTCAATTTATATTTTAACATTTGGTAAATATTATTTTGTTGAAACATGTATATTTATAATTTCATTCATGTTTTACCGTGTAAAATCTGTTATATTTACACTTTTTGCAGCCTGTAAATTAGATGTTACACATTTATTCATTTAAATTTATCTTTTGGTTTAATGTTTGCTACGCCACTTGTTTTTTTTTTTCATTTTTAATTACTGTTTTATTTTTGTTAATTTGTGTGTATTCTCTAATTAATGTTTTAAAACTCTCTTCCGGAACAACTTTAATTACTAGCATAGCCAATGTAAACAAGATGATATAATCCTAATTACTGTGAATTAATGTATGACTGTAATAAATTAAATAGCTAATAAAATGGAAAACAAATTTTTATGTTAGGCGTTAATAACAGCCTAAATAATAATCTTTCTAGTTTTTTTTCCGCTGTGCGCAATTATGCTAGTAGTGACTAGTGTTGGTCAATATACTTGTCTACTTCATATCATATTAAGTATTATGGTTTGCAATGATTTGAGTTTGGCCGCGTACGGTCTTGACTGACAGTATTCAAATGAATCCGTGCTTCAAATTCACAAGTCCCTTGCGCGTAATTTCAAGCAAATTTCTCACGTTTTCTACACACTAACATAACACTGTTTTTCAAACCCTCGCACTTGTTATATTCTTATTTTTAAAGTTATGATAAAAACCGCAATGCCCATTATAAAAGAACAATGCATGAATATGTATATTTTATTTTATTTTGTATACAAAGAACCGTTTCATCTTAGACTATTCTTGTTATTAATTCTCTTCAATTGTGATTGTGGTCTAGCAGTTGTCAAACATAAAAACCGGTACAGTCAGTATGCAAAAAATGTGACATGAGTTACGCTATACTCTTACGAGGATAAGTCATGTTGTAACCAGTGCTCTAGAATCTAGTAATGTATCTTTTTTTTCTCTCACATATTATAAAGTTGAACCCTGTGCACAAAAGTTAAATCTATATCTTCATAATTTAGCGGTGCCTGGTTCTAGTTCAATTGGTATAGAAATAGAAGTTATTTCTTCGATGAAAAAAGTTTACTTTTAATAGCTGATTAGGTACTTGATTATTTTGTTAAATTGACCGTGAAATACGCATTACATCATTAGAATGCATGATGCTCATATTTTATTTTTATTTACCATCGCATGAGTACATGTGGTGTGTTATTATACTGTATTAATAAGGCAGTTTTTGCTATAGTAAGTACTTTCATTGTCTCACGTAGCCATTATTTGCCTCACATTTTTATTAACGTTTTTTTGCAACGTCCCTGTACTTTATTGATATCGCTACCGGACGTTAACTTTTATGTACTTGGCCAATGCATTATTTCTAGAATTTGCTACTCAGACAGTGTATTATTTATCGACTACATACCATAAATAACCATGTGTCACGATATTTTTTTAATTTTATTGTCTTTTGACACTTGTGTAGTTCCTTATAGTTCCTTTGTTTTAGGAAGTTGTAGATATTGTGGTATTACATTGTCTGAGTGGCATCACTAGATGTTGTTCGCATGTTCTGCCTGTGCTAGCCCTTGGTTGTTGTTGCATGCAGGTCTAGGCGAGCGTCGCAGCAGCTATCGCGGAGTGCCGAAAGCATTGACCAGGCGTACAAAAGGTAAAGTTTTAACCTTTTTTTAATTTCTTATTTTAATACATGTTATAGTTAATCATACACATGTACCAAGTCGTTATATTTAATGCACATTAGAAGTTAGTCTAGCTAGTTTACGGTTTTATTTTATGCTTCTTTGTAATCTTCTGTTTGATCATCTCCAACTAAGAGTTTGTTTTTTTGGATTTCAGTCCTTTGAGTAATAGCTCAATAGATTAATAAATCTGCGAACGTAAAGTTAATAGTTGAATATATGTAAAATAACATATGTGACTTTTTTAATAATAAATAATTTGTGATATTACGTATTTTCATAAATAAAACATAATATATAATTTTAAATCAAAATCAATAGGTAGCATAACTGATGATTACTGTCTGCTCCACTTTTAATATACAGTCATGATTGATTTAATTTGTAAACAGTCTGAAACATAATTAATTAGATAGTTATCGTGCGCCAAAATCTGATGCGTTGTTTACATCCAATACCTATCAGATAAGTTTAACGAAAAACCATTCGGTCTGCTTGTGTTTATTTAAACCAGTGCCGTAAGAGCTATTTACGGATATTTTCTCTCAACACGTGCCAATATTATTCGTGCAGTCACACAGTTTTTTTTAACAGATTCGCGTCATTAGCGATCGTCAAACCGGCCATAACATTCGGTCTGTCTCGAAGAATTTAAACGCTTCTCGTCTGTTTTGCTAATTTTAATTTTCATTATAGTATGACTGAACTGTCATAATCTTTATCTAAGTAACTTATTTCCATTATCCTTCTATCGCCTGCAGTCTACATATACTTGCCGATCTCTCAATCTGATAGATCTACAGTAGATATCACTATTTCAGAAATGAAATAGTGATATCTACTGTCAATACAGACAGACACGGTCGAGAAAATATTCTGTTATTCAGTACTAGATGATGACCGCGACTTCTTCCGCGCTATTAAAGTTTTTTTTTATTCCCGCGGGAACTCCTTAATTTTCCGGAATAATAGTAGCCTATGTCCGGGATGTAGGTAACCTACGTCTATACTAAATTAATCAAAATCGGTTGTAAAGATGGGCCGTTAAAGCCTAGCAGATTGGCAGACAGACTGACACACTTTCGCATTCGTATTATTAGTATGGTTTTTTTTTTGCGGATGAATTTATA
The DNA here is from genome assembly GCA_923060345.2 of Erebia aethiops. Taxonomy (NCBI): domain Eukaryota; kingdom Metazoa; phylum Arthropoda; class Insecta; order Lepidoptera; family Nymphalidae; genus Erebia; species Erebia aethiops. The sequence goes on along the minus strand of OV281084.1, from coordinate 23,130,224 downwards.
GGCCAATGTCGTAGAATTGTGAACTTCTGCGCTTGCGTATCCAGTCGCGCATAAAATATGCGGTATAGTATGCACCCACACTGCGACGCAAACTTTAGTACGCTTGACTGTCGTACGCGACTAACATCAGCGTAGGAGGATATCTGCCTGATGTTAGGATATTTAAACATAATATTTAATTGCGCCATTTGGTGGTATTTTATGAGAGTGCAGTTTTAGTATAGTCATAGGTAAATAAATAGTCAGCGATGTAGCGTAGGCGATTTCATTAGAGGGCCTTGAAGAAATTGATACTATGATAAAAAATTTTTGTACATATACCTACTTACGGTGGTATATTGTATATCTACGAAACTTTCAATAATTTATAATAAGGTACATAGGCACATGCCACCTAATAAATATTAGTGGAATGATAACGTCTTTAAAATTCTAAATTAATCCTAGACTAACCTTTTTTATGTAAACAAAACGATACGATAGGAATAAGATAAGATATGCAAACTTCGCAAAATTTTTGGTGACGAGGTATGACACATTAGTTCGTGAGTGGTCTCTTTAATTTTATTTGAGTACCTCTCGGCTCTTGCATCGAATGCTTCCTAGGTTCAATACAAATATCGAAATTGAGGTGTCTTTGAAACAGTTGAGTGCATATTATGAATAGCTATATTCTAGCCTAACGAATAGGTATATTATCACCTATTTTACGCCACTTTACAGTTTTCACGTGATTGTGGAAGCGTATGCCTTTAATTTATAAGTAAACCATTGTCAAAAACTAAAGAGGTTTTTTTATGAATGTTTCAGGTCGAAAAGTCGCTCCGTGGACCATGGCTTCAATACCCCGTTTGACCTGGATTCCTTGCGCTCCAAGGTGGAAGGAAGGTTCGACGCCGTGCACAGAGGTAATTGATACAAAAAGTAAATATTATGTAGTTAAAAACAACACTAAAACACACGCACCAATTGTAGGACCTATATAAGGCAAATGGGACTCATCAAAACAAACAAAATAACTCATGAGGTTTATATAAGCGGAACTGGGAAGTAGACAGAGGTATGTACTTCCCAGAATCATCATCAGAACTCCGTCACTAAATTTGATGTATTCTTCACCCTAAATCAAACGAAATAAGCCCATACTCGAGGGGTTTACTTTTTACCAAAAAAAAATATTGAAATTGGTATTAAAATAAAATAAACTAGCTGATGCCCGCTACTTCGTGTGCTTGGAATAAGTTTTTTTAATTCCCACAGGTAATCCTTAATTTTTCGGGAAAAAAATAGCCTGTGCCAACAGGTCCTCAACTATGCTAACTATGCAAAAAATCATGTCGATCCGTTGCTCTGTTGCGACATAATTTAAGGACAAACCAACAAACAAACATACTTTCGCATTTACAATATTAGTATGATATTATGCATTTGCAAAGTTTCAAATCGACTGTCAGAAGCTAGTTAAATTCGACTTCAAAGATTTGTTGACACACATATAATTAGTTACAGCCTACAGCCCAGTTTTTTTTTTAATCCACTACAAGCTAGCCCTTGACTGCGATCTCATCTGATGGGAAGTGATGATGCAGTCTAAGATCGTAGCGGGCTAACCTGTTAGGGGCATGGCAGTTATATTAAAACCATGCCCCTTCGGTTCTACACGGCATCGTACCGCAACGCTAAATCGCTTGGCGGCACGTGTCTTTGCCGGTAGGGTGGTAACTAGCCACGGCCGAAGCCTCCCACCAGGCCAGACCAGAGAAAATTCAGAAATTATAAATTCCCAAATTGAGCCTGCCGGGGATCGAACCCAGGACCTCCGCACTTTAAGGCAACAACGCTATGCACTCCGCCACGGAGGTCGTCAAAAGATGAAGCTTTGGCGTCCGGTAGTCAATAGATCACGATCCGCGATCCAAAATCGCAATCCAGACCATGACTATGTACCTACAGAGTGGATTCCCGGTCAATCCAACGTCGGTCAATCCAACGTCGATCAATCTGGATTGCGATTTTTGATCGTGGTGAAAAGCGTTTTAAAAAAGAAATAGATTGCAGTCGTCGTCATGCACAGTTCGGAGTTCCGGTCTGAATTGCCCCTCTTTTTTTCTTACAGTGGGTATCTAATATCTATATAGATCTAAGCAATGATTGCTAGGTAGCAATCATTGCTTATGCAAGAATAATCTGTGTATTGACTATAATCTCTACTCGGAAATATTAGAAAGTCTCCGTCGTGCTATCTGTTATGACAAACATGTTATCATTTATTTGTTGGTTTTCCTCAATAAATAAAATAAAATTTAAAACGAGATTTTTTAACTAAGACTACTAAATTAATTATGTGAATATAATCAAAACTATGGACTGGATGCAATGGGAGAAACGTTACTTGATAAAACTAGAGATCCTTTTCAAATCACATATTTTATAATGCCTAGAAGTTGTAAACATTTCAACAAAACACCAGTCTGATCCTGCATCTCATTTTCCTTAGCTGATTTCAAAGGTATTGTAGAGATATTGCAGAAAACTTTTTGGAAAACCTCGTAAGCGACGATCTTTGACTTTGATCTAGCTTTTCACTTATAACTCGGTTTCAATGAAAGTCCGTCATCGCTCGTCCTATGCATTATGCATATTAGAGTGTCGCTTACGCATTTCTACAGTCCCACAAAGTTATCTGACCGGTGGCCAAAATTTAAATTAATTTTTATACCTATTTACATTTTTTTTTTAATTTTTTTTTCATAGATACTAGCGACGCTATCACCGGGTCAGATAAATTTGTCGGACTGTACAAGAAACACCTTGTTTCCCATACAATTCAACTAAGGAACAATAGATTATAGAACAATTAAGAGAAAAACTATATGTAGATCTTGTAAAAAAATTGTGACTCCTAAAAATTCAATGGGGATTTATTAGATAGATATTATAGATTATAACGATTTATGATTTTACTTCCGGATAAATTAAAAAAAAATGCGGATATTGCTAACAAGGAGAGACTTACTTTAATAATATGTCTGGTGTCTACGAGTCCAAGTGCTTAGCTGTTAGTGTCGTCAGGCGTTTTCAGTGGCGGAATTAGGCTGGTTGTTATTGCGATTTAATTCAATGATGATTTATATGACTTCGGCCATGACTAACGAGTTATTTAGGAGGAATATCCAGATGGCAAGCAACACTGATGTCATGAACAGCATTACCAACGAAACCGTATAATTTTAGGCTCAAGCATCATGTAGACATAATTTATATTAATTAAGTACCTACGTACTTGTCTCTCTTTAGCTTTACTTTTCAAAGCTTATACTCCCGACTTCATCCAATTCAGGTTTTAAACCCAAACCCATGGTTTTCCTGAGGTAAAATGCATCATCTATCCGGACCCAGGATACATTTTACCATAATTCCAGAGTCTGGAAATGCTGCAACTGAGGGTCGATTCAAAATCATTCTCTCTATTTTTTATTCAAATAAACTTATTAAAAGTGCTTTCGAATCGTCAAATCAATCTATCGCGGATTGCAGTAAACTTATTTAACAATGAGTATAACATTCATTTTTTTTTAATTTTACTTTTGTGGTGTGGTAAAAAAAAACACTGTACCACATAGATTCTCCTGTTGTCGTGTATTATAGCGAATTAAACTTCTCGTTCCTTCATTATGATGAATTTCCGCAAAGTAACGCCTGCCTCTATCCAATATATTCTCTTCTTATTTAAGGCGAGTCACCTCAGCTCAGCGGTGAAGACTGGTTTGCTAGATCAAATGTTTTCGGTATTTACTATTAAATAACGGTCTTACAAAAAATATCCGATACACTTAAAGATATTGTCTAAAGAATGTGCTAATTTGTTACACGATAGGATGTACTTTACTCGATCAAAAAAAATCTTGAAACAGGCTAAATTAAAAGTTTAAAACGAATTTTTTATTAATAAAATTTTCGACTTTGCTCATAATTTGTATATGGATAAATTTCTCTTGAAGTATTAATGAGAACCTGCTAAAGTTTGTTTCAAACTGAAGTCCTATATTTATTTAATTCAAATTAATCCCAGAACTTGAACGTTGCCAAGCGGTTTCAGAACATACCGCGCTGCCCGCTTCCCCGCCAGTCTCTACGAGAAACGTACCGCGAGACGCGCGGGCGGCACCCCACACCTCACCTCCTAAAATCTTGCAGGTGACTCGCCTTAAATCTGCAGAGAAGAGTTGATTCGATAATGACGACCAAACTTCGATTCGAGGAAGGCACACGATGATGATGATGAGTTGGCTGATTCTCTTTCACCATTGGCTACAATTTATTTTAGCAACAAGAATACCATTACAATCTACACCAATTGAAATTGTAGCAATGATTGATGTATCTTTTCAACAATCGACCTGCAGGATGCTTTTGCAAGCTTTGGCTATACCAAACGACAAGATCGGTACAGCGGTGATGTAAAGAGTTAGGCCCGCTTGCAGACACGCCGGGTTACATAATATAACCCAGGAATTAATTTGTTGGCAGAAGTTTTATACAAATTCTGTCAAAGTACACAGTAAACAGATGTAAATGTAAACAGTATGGAAACTAGGTACCTAAAAACGTTCGATACAGGCTCACTCACACAAACGCGCGCATCGACGAGACCCCAAGCGCTCCTCGAAGTGCCGTCAGTAGTGAGTGCCGCGTCATCACATGTTCGATGCGCACGTTTGTGTGAGTGAGCTGTTTCGACCGTTTCTAGGCAGTTTCCATACTGGTTGTATCTGTTTACTGTGCAAAGTAGCAACAAACTTAAAAGGTTAAAAGGATAGCCCGGTGATTCTGCAAACGGGCTTCAGAGACTGACTGACTATTGTATAGATACTATAGGTAGTATACATTATTTTTGAAGAGGAAATTATTGTGAAAAAGTGCACAAACAAACATACAAACAAACAAACACACAATCTCTTAGCGCAAACACATATACCGTCTCCGTTTCGTCGAGGCTAAAAAGCATTTCAGCTTTGTCCGTGACGGTTTTATTACCGTCGCGATATTTTACAACCTTTTTGGCACTTAAGAAATATTGCCGTGTGAAATCATTTTTAGAGGACATATCAATTTTTTCTTCAGCCCATTAATGAGTTTAACATATTGATAAAACGTTGTAATATTCGCGTGTTACATTTATGGCCAACGCATTTATGTGACTCACTTAATCTGACACTTATAAAGTTTACTTAGGTAAACTTTATAAGTGTCAGATTAAGTGATAGGTATAGGTAGACCAGTACAGAGGTCACACTGCCAACGCTTAAAGCAATACTTAAGTAATATTACTCAAAATGTCAGTTTGATGTCACGTACCTTGACGTTCCTAAAATTAAAGTATTTCTTTGGGTGGCACAGCTTTCGGGCACTTTTCCTACCTACTTTTCTTTAAAGAAAAACTTTGCGTATCTACTGTTTTAACCTCTACAGATAGCAATCGAGGGTTGAAAACATTTTATTGGCAGTATGTCAAGTATTAAGTGGAATAAGTCCGCAAATGACCTATTTGGCGTCGCATGCTATTTTGCTTGTTTTTGTATAGTGCCAAGACGGACCAAGTGCAAGTTATTTCATTTATTACACTAACAGCGCCGTAAACAATGACTACGTGGAATTTGGGTTTCTTTAGAACTCACCAGCTATTCCCGTAAAACCAAAAATGAAGAGATCCGTGGAAATTGCATGAGTTGCTAAGTCAAAGTATCGGAGTCATGAACAGGCACCTGAAAACGATTGCTTGTGGAACTTACCTGCCCCGATTGTGTAAGGAAATCGTAATCGTAATCGTTTGTCAAACGTATAACTCGACCTGTTTTAAAGAGCTCATAGATGCCTGCACGTCTATTGAAATGTTCGAGTAATACATTGGCATTTGGCCACAAATGAGGCAAGATTGTGGAGCATGGATATTCCCTCAAGAGTTCAGTAGTGGAGAATGGACATCTATCGGTTGTATGTATCGACGATGTTATGGCAGTTTGTTATGTCAGTTTTTCAACATTTTTTAGTGGTCGATTAAGATCATCCATATTACGATAAAATGACAGAGCTACAATACCATAAAATCATCAAATTACAATTTAAGATTGTAGCTATATGATGTAGCTTTGTCGCAATTCACCCTCTATTTAATTATGACTAACAGCAGAAACAAACATGGAATACGAAAATAAATCGGAAACCGATGTCCATTTCCGTACATCATGAAAGTTGAAACGTTTATTCAGTAGAGCCTGCCAACTGACCCGCCTCTATTATGCAGCATGTCCGAGGCAAGGCAAACATTAGCAACATAGTAGCGATATTGATTTGCGTCACTGCCAATAACTGTAGTCCTAAAGCTACACACACAACTCGCGACGCGACGGTCACTAAACAACGGGACACCATCCGGCATACTGAATGCGCGCATACAGATTTGTACGAGTGGTTTCAGGTAAGAAACCTGAAACTCTTACAAAGTGGTTCGTACCACCACGAACTACTAAAACTAAACGACGGGACACTAAACAACTAACAACGGTCACTAAACACCAACAACAACTAACAATGGTCACTAAACAACGGGACACCATACGGCATACTGAATACGCGCTTTAACATTTCAAGAAGAAGTATCTTACAGGTAAAATACCTGAAACCAATCGTACAAAGTGGTTCGTACCACGAACTACTAGTCAAAAAACTGTGGTCGGGACATCTCCGCGGATAATAACTGCTCTTTCATAATGAGCACACACACAAAACGTAAAGCGACGGACTACGGCGATAGGCCGTCATACTGAGCCATTTGCATAAATGGCTTCAGGTTAAAAAAAATTGGCTCGGATGCGATGCGTCTGCGTCTACTATTCTTTCATGATGCGCGGGGAACGTATCGCTTCATTTTCGTCGATCACTGAAGGAGCGTGGATCCAACACGCTGTGAATTCCTTCCACTCCAAAGTGTGAACGCCTTCATTGTAGCCTGGTTGGAAAGGTTTCTGTTGCGCGTGCCGTTTTAGGGTCGATTCTCACCGACATTGTGCTAAGTTGCGGAGATTACAGGTCAATATGCTACCGAATCCTATGTATTCGTTCGTCAGTGTGACGAGTCGAGTGTGTGTGTGTGACTCGACCCTTACCTTAACATCAACCGCCTAGCTGACCTTTAGCTGCGATTTCGGTATGGACTAATTGCTTTCGGATTGGACTCCTAATCGCTCGCATCACCAAATCAATCAATCATATATATAGACGATGGCTATCTATCACCTTCTCTTTTGATGGCAAATGTGTGATTTCATTGAATCCCTACCAGCTGTGAACGGTGACTTAACCTTTAGCGGTTATAATATACCATTTTTATTACCCACGTATGGTTATTTACAATCGTTATCTCGTCATCTTAACCGATGGGCGTTCACTGCTGGCCATGGGTCGTTTGTAGGTCTTTTTTTTAATTCCACTACAAGAGAGTGGAGGCCTGTGCCCAGCAGTGGGACGTTAATGGGCTGTAGTGATGATGATGATGATATTTTATATAATCGTTCGTAAAGAGTATACTCCAGTCATGCGCCGGAGCTGACACACACAATTTCTTTTTATACGACTGCCTGAAAAAAGGAGTATATTGTTTTCAGGGTTCATGTATGTATGTATGTATGTGAGTTTCTATATTCCACCATAACTTCTATACGCTGAACCGATTTTGATAAATGAGGTATCGTTAGAATCCCTAGCTTATTCCGGGTGACATAGGCTGGTAAAATTTAAAAAAAAATTGATGGGGTGACCATGGTCCCGCATTAAAGACTAAAGTTGAAAAAAAAAATTCGAAAATAAGATTAACTATATAATCATCATCTAGAAAATGATGAGTAGATTCCAATAATATATAACACTATAGTTCAATATCCAGTGATTCACAAAAAATATCATTTAATAAAAATGTGAATAATATTCCAAAGGTAATTTCAATACGGGCTACGGCAGAGCAGTCGTATTTTTTAATAATTTTAATTATATTCACTTGTTTCTAATATTTATTATTCTTTGTTGCAGATGAAGATGAACAGATAAAAAAAACCCCACCGACACCCATCAAAACAACGACATACATAGTACGTATTACTTGGTACACTTTTTATTACATGTAGGTAAGGTCTGATTAGTGATTACCCAATTAATTATTAATTCCGTTATCATTATCACGAAATGTTCATATTCAAAAGGCATTGAGTAACTGATATTCGTTATACCTAAAAGATTAATGTCCTGCCCTAGAACTGCATTTGGGAGCATTTAACCGCCAGAATGTGGAATGGCCTTCCAGCGCATGTATTCCCTGCCGCGTATAACTTGAGTATCTTCAACGCAAGAGTGAATAGGCATCTTCTAGGAAAGCGCGCTCCAACCTAGACCTCATCATTGCTTTGTATTAAGCATTATTGTCATCAAGTGCAAGCCTATATCGCAATAAAAAAATAATGCCAAGGCCTTCTTAGTTCGTTTTTAAAAGGTACTTTGACCCTAGATTAAATAATAATTACTTGCGACCGTATTGTGAGCTTTAGCGGCGACCGCGTAAATCAGTTGAATGCGCTTGATTCAACGTTGACCCAGTCCGTTCGTAGAGGGGTGATCGAACTTTGAAGGTCTGAATTCGGCCTTACCTACCTTTCATCCGTGCGTTGAAAAACACAGTTAGTCGTCGCGGTCCCTTTTGTTTTCTTTAACCCATTGTACGATCACGAAGTAGTGATAGTCTGGTGATTTAGACCCGTAGACCCGGCTTCCTTATCGAGTGGTTGGGGTTCGACCCCCAGGCACGCACCTCTAACAACTTTTAGAAGTTATGTACCTACATTGAGTAATTTTATATTAGAAACTTACTAAACTAAATTTTATATCAAAAACGTCGTGAGGAAACATGTGCCTGACACTTCTTCATAATGTTCTGAAAGGTGTGTGTATAGAATGCCAATACGCACTTGGCCAGCGTGGTTGAAACAGCCAAATCCTTTCCCATTCTGAGAGAAATTCTTTCTTTATCTTTCACGGGCTAGAGTTAGACCGCGATCCGGCATAGATTTTTAGTAATGTTTACTGCGAGTACAGTTCATTATAGACCATGCAAAGTCCCAGATAGCATGACTTTTTGTAATTATATTATTTATTGTATGTGGACTGTAGTCGTGCTGTAAGTAAAAGTGTAAAGGGCAAAACACACAGGACGCGGGCGCGGGTCGGGTCGGGTTTCTCGCGTGAGACGCGCTGCTCGTTGTCTTCACACATAACGCGGGCGCGGGTTGATGGCGGGTCGGGCGCGGGCGTACCTTTAACCTTGACAGCGGCAGCGCAAATGCATATTGATTGAAATTTGAAATCAATCCGCTGCTATATTCTTGCTTTCAAAACAGTATTTTTGTAGTTTACAACCAATTATATATTTTAAAACTAGCTCTTAAAGTCCATCGGTCAGTAATTTCTTCAAAAGAATACAACATGTTACTAAAACGACGTGTATTTAAGATTCCTATACCCAAAATTAAATCCTGTTTTGCTAGACGATTTGGTCCTTACGTAGAATCATTTATTTACAATAAAGTAGTTAGCGCATGCGACATTAAGCACTGTTCCGTAAAACAAGCAAAAGCTAAAATTTTACCATGGCTCGCTTCATTGAATTACGACGCAACGGAAAAACTTTTCTTACATTTAAATTAAGGGCATTCATTATTATTCATTCATTATTATTTACTGTTAATTAGAAATTGTTATTTTTAAAAAATGCAACAAAAATCTCTATGTTAAAATACCGAGCGACAATTAGCTTCTGTAAATCTTTCTTTGTTAATGCGACATAGGTACCCACGATACAGGATTACCTAGTGTGGGTACCATTGGATATAAGGAAAAATTGTCATAAGTTGTTTTTGGAAAATAAACTTTTCATTTTCATTTCATTAGTATGCAAAATTAAATGTATAATTAATATATGAATGAACACATTCTATAATTTTTCCATTCAAATCCATTTTAAAAACGAACTATGTTTTGTAAATAAATACAAAACCAACTCCCGACACGCGCCGCGCACGACCCGCGCACGCGTCTTTGTGAATGCCTGTCGGAGAATACGTGTATTACGACGAAATTCAACGACGCTACACCCGCCCGCTACCCGCTCACCCGCGTCCTGTTTGTGGTGGCGGGCGAGGGGCGCGGGCCCGCGCGGGTCCCATGTGCCACCCGCCCCGCACCCGACCCGTGCCCGCGTTCCGTGTGATGTCTTCCATATAAATACAAGGAATACAACACGCCTGACACCCGACCCGACCCGCGACCGACCCGCGCCCGCTTCCTGTGTGTTTTGCGCTTAAGGCTACGTTCGTACTGCGAAAAATATTAAATAACATTCACGCGAATTATTTTCGCAGTACGAACGTACGTAGTTATTTTAAAAACGCACGTAACGCCGAAGTTACGAGTTGCGAATAGGCAGCCGGGTCTCAACTCTTAAACACTTAGGCTTAGACCTCACAAACTAAGATAATTCAATGTCGTAGGTGCGAGATCGTGACACGCTGACGTCACTGGCGGCCCGCTTCGATACCACGCCGTCCGAGCTGACGAAACTCAACCGCCTCGCCACGCAGTTCATCTTCCCCGGACAGACGCTGCTCGTTCCGGATAAGAGGAAAGGTGAGCGGGTTATACTGTGTTGATACCAATGATATTCAACCTATACTTTGATATTCAATGGCGTATGAAATCCGATCACAATGCAATGAGGTCAGGCGAAATAACAGCGAGATGTCTTAATTCCGGTATTAAAAAAATTATAAAATGATTCATTTATTTCACGTAGGACAACTTGTGTCACTTAGGAATAGGATACGTCAAGACTCTACCACCGGTTCGGAAAGATTCTACCGAGAAGAGCCGGCAAGATTTTCAGCAGCTGCTCTTTTCTTAAAAAAAAAAATGTTACAATAGGTAAAAAATACAACACATAATTATATTAGGTACATTACGAGTATTACACTGACTTGTGGGTGGATGCGAGGCCGGTTCCTTCCATGCAACTATGTCATTAATAAAATCATCGATAGTATAATAACCTCAATTTAACAAGTGCTAACACATCATAGAGGCATAAAAGCACTGCTTACCCTATTATTTTGTATTGTGACCAGCCAGTAAATATAGGCTCTTACCAAAATGCCTGCCCTGGATTCAAATCCTGTGCACGCCACTGAATTTAGGCAATGGCAAAAGACTTATCTACCTCTTTTTATACATAATATATATATCATTGATTGATACATTTTGAACAGAGACTTTACTCGGTATGTCATTTTACTGCTTTTTTAACTATAGACCCTAAATAATGTAGGTATTTGTTGACCCGCCCGGCTTCTATCGAGTGGAATTTTTGAACATGGATTTTTTCAGTTCCTAAGAATACGTACATGCAAAATTTCACGATTCGGGGAACTTTGTAAAACTAATCGAGTTTTAAACACACCACGTGCCAGACATTGCCAATTCATTTAATAGCGCCTGTAGAAATATAGTAGTGATAGTTCACTGAATACATAATGCTATTTTTATATTATTTTATTCATTTGTCATTTATAAATAACTAAATGGGGGCCGCGACTTCGTCCAGGTGGATTAAGGTTTTTAAAATACTTAGGGAACTCCGTTTGATCCCGCATAAATATTTAGTATTTGTCCGGCCCCAGGATGCAACCTACCCCTGTACCTTTGCCAAACTTGGTTTGACACATGGCCGTGAAAAGGTAACATGCGGACGAACACACTGTCGCATTTATTATATAACTTGCTGATGCCCGCGATTTCGTCAGCGTGGATTGAGGTTTTTTGGTTCCCACGGGAACTCATTTTCTAATTTTCCAGGATAAAAAGATAGGCTAGGTATGTGTTATTTCAAACTGTAACCTATCTCTTTGCCAAATTTCTACCAGATCCGTTCAGCCGTTCTGGCGTGATTGAGTAACAAACATCCATACATCCATCCATCAAATTCATCCATCTTTCCGATTTATAATATTAAGTATAGAATAGATATGGATATTTTATTAAAGATCTTCTCAACATTTGTATGATTGTTTCGTGTTCAATCTACGGCCTTCATAGTTTTCAAGCCCTTCCAATGCCTTATACATTAGCAAACGGCGGCTTCTGAGTTTAGTAGACAAGTCATACCGTGACCAATCACTAGAATGAGAAAATGCCTTGCGAAAATGGCCTTCGGTTGATGTTTTGCCAATACCGCTGACGATGTTAAGGCGAGTCACCTCAGCTCAGCGGTGAAAACTGGTTTGCTAGATCAAATTTTTTCGTTATTTACTATTAAATAACGGTCTTACAAAAAATATCCGATACACTTAAAGATATTGTCTAAAGAATGTGCTAATTTGTTACACGATAGGATGTACTTTACTCGATCAAAAAAAATCTTGAAACAGGCTAAATTAAAAGTTTAAAACGAATTTTTTATTAATAAAATTTTGGACTTTGCTCATCATTTTTATATGGATAAATTCCTCTTGAAGTATTAATGAGAACCTGCTAAAATTTATTTCAAACTGAAGTCCTATATCTATTTAATTCAAATTAATCCCAGAATTTGAACGTTGCCAAGCGGTTTCAGAATATACCGCGCTGCCCGCTTCCCCGCTAGTCTCTACGAGAAATGTACCGCGAGACGCGCGGGCGGCACCCCACACCTCACCTCCTAAAATCTTGGAGGTGACTCGCCTTAAAGAACTTAAACGGTTTTAATTAAATCACCACCACCAATACCACTACAGCCTATTAACGTCCCACTGCTGGGCACAGGCCTCCACTCTCATAGGAGAGAGGGAATTAGAGCTTAGACCCACCACGCTGCTCCAATGCGGGTTGGCGGGCTTTAACGACTATTATCATGTTAGTGATAATAACCGGGACCAACGGCTTAACGTGCTCTCCGAGGCACGGGGGTGAGACACCGCCAACTTCCAACTCCGGGCTGGCACTGAGAATTTCTTAATTGAAAAACCCAATACCAATTTTTAAGCCCGACCGGGAATCGAACCCAGGACCTCGTGATCCGCAGTTGACTATGCTAACCGCTAGACCAACGAGGCAGAGGCAGAATCCATACTTCCATACTAATATTATAAATGCGAAAGTGTGTCTGTTTGTCTGTCTGTCTGCTACGCTTTGACGGTCCATCTGTTCAACCGATTTTGATGAAATTTGGTACGGGGATAGTTTGTATCCCGGGGAAGGACGCCACCTAGCCACCTTTTAGCCCGGAAAATCAAAAATCTTAGTCCACCTGGACGAAGTCGCGGGCATCATATAGTTTAGTAATAATGTAAGTAAAAATATTAAGCACTTTGTGTTGTGGTTCATCAATGAAAGAAATAATGCTCGAATTATAATGTTAATATGAATGATTATGGTATTGATGTTATATGCCAATATTTTGATTAAACCAAAGATCCAAAATATATTTATATTATCTTCGATAAATATCAACATTATCCTCACGAGCTATTTATAATGCTTATCATTTTCGATTCAAATATGTACACAAACATGTACACATGTTGCATATTATCTTATAGGTAGGTACACTAGCTGACCCGCCCCGGCTTCAATTATAAATTACAATTACAATTTCCAATATAAGTTGAATTTACTTGTGCCAACTGGCAGTTTACGTGAAACTGAAAATTAGATGCGCAAATTCTTTGAAATAGGAATAGATACGCTACTTGAAAACTGTATTGCGCTTAAAAAAATTGTCCAAAGATACTCGTAGATTCAAGTAAGTATAACAATTTTATCTGCCTTTTTACTTTTATCATTTTATGTGTCTTTTTAATACAGTAATAATAAAATAAAATAAAACATAACTAATTAACAAACTTCCAGCGGAACTTAAGCAGCCTTGGCTGCGGCGTGCAAATAAAGAAATATTTTTCACGACCACGTCACACGTGACGAAACAGTTTTTTTCTATTTGCACGACAAACAAAATTACAACAACGAACAGTCGTTGCCGGCATCTTGCAAGCGCGGTCGCGCCATTTCACGTCTATTTTCATTCAGTCAAAAGTCAAATTGGCCCGCATTCGAGTACCTTTTTCTAACGAGCAATGTGTCCCTAATTGAAGCGATACGACTGTTTTATCTCGCGCGATAAGTGTACCGATATGATGGACATTGTGTGAGTGCAGCTGTTCAAGAATGTTCAGCTTCGAGTTCCTGAAGCGCTGGTATCACGGTGTGTTATGTCGTTAATTTACATACCTAAATATAGTCTTTATTTGTAATTGCATTGAGTAAATAGGCATCACCTAATGTCGTACATAAAAATAATGATACATTGAATAGGAATCCGAAAAGTGCCGGTTCGTTTGTTTGTTTATTTCTATATGCCTTAACTTCTCGACCAATATCAACTAAATTTGCAACAAAGTTACAATGATAAGAGACGACCATAGAACTTTTTAAATGGGCAAACAGAGGGTTATCCTACCAGATTTTTAGACGCGTGGCAAAACCAAGCTTAATTATTCATAACTTGTTACTTACTGCAAGAGAACACTATTTCGTGACAACACAGTAGGTAAACGTCATTTTAAAATTTAATTCATGCAATTATTATAATTGGTAAGCTACAGTTGTTAGCTGTGAACGACTGTTCATACAAATCTAAATAAAATTTACCAAAAAAATTTATATTTAACGTTATATAAAGGATGTAATGTATTATAATATGTCTATGTATGACCTATTATGTGATGCGTCATTTTCAGATATCGGTAGTCTAGTCTAGTTTTCATACAATTCCGGTGACATAACATTGCATAATAAAAAATGCTATATGTATTTTTTATGCTGAATAGATTTATCAAGACTGATCCAACTGAAATTCTGATCCAACTGAAAAACTGATCGAAGTCAGGGTTGGACAGCTAGTTTATGATATGTATAGAGCCTTGTTGTATAAAAAGCGGTATACGACCCTGATAAGAATGTTTTGATTGCCTTCAGATGGCGATAAGGACTCAGATGGGCCGTCTGAGAGCGGTGATAACACATCGGAATCAACGCAAGGTGCACCCAGCGAGCCCGCACAGGAAAAAGGTGACTAATAATATATTAGCTGCTTATATGAACTGTAACAGTTTGTATGTGCTCTTATGACGCAAGAACCACTACTTTACCGATATTGTACTGTTTACAATACTTAAAAGTATATAAATATTGCTTCAACTGATATAGGTTTAAGATTGATGTTTGAAAATCATTAAAAAAATTACAGAACAGGTTCATAATTTTTAAGACTTGACGATCTCCTAACCTAACTTGTAGTGGATGAAAAATATACAAAGGCTAAGGAAATATATTCTATATATATGTACGTAATATTAACATACGTTCCTATTATTATCATAATGTCGTCATGTGGTATGGTACTAAAGCTGAATAAACTGAAGTATTATATAAATGCTCATTGTAATCCATGAAAATACTTCCTCCAGCTTAATACATAGACAAGCTTAATACAAAATACAAGTTATTTATAGTCAGTTATTTATATGTGACACATAAATTACTTCTATTTCGCAAAAGTTTAATTTACATATATATTTAATATTTTTTAGATTACGCAGTATTTGATAATAATTAAGAGATAAAAAAGATTTCAGTCCAACAAAACGTCTTAACGAGACAGAAAAACTTGCTCTTTTTATGAATTATTTTCTTTCGTTCAAAATTGACTTCTCATTATCTACTCATTAAATTTCAATTAACGTGCGAAGACATTTCAATATTTTATTCGGTATTTTCTCACCGTCATTTATACCGGTTTTATTCAGATTATTTTATTAACAAAAACTGAGTAATACTTCAAGGATTTTAAATATGTATTTAATTATTATAAAAACGATAGTTATGAATACGAGTTATTTTTGTTTATTTTGAGAACACATCAACGTGAAGTCAGTGATGCTTAATGCTAAGATATGTGGCTAATTCTGTTTTACACAATTACTAAACAGAAAAGACGACTTGTATTGCTGTCCCTTTCATAAAACTCCTTGCGGATAAGGAGAGGTGTCGTTTTTATAAGCCCTTAAGAACCTCAGCATTTAAAATTCTTAACAAAGAAAATGCAGCAATATTGATTTGATATTGTCTATCAGAACGTAGGGCAGAAAGTTTATAACCGATAGCTGTGTAGTTTGGCTTTATCGAAAATAATATGAGATGTAAACAATGCTTATTTCTGTTGTTGTCTTTTTTATGAGTAAGATCTCTTATCTGTTCAATGATTATTTTGAACGACGCACCATTTCACGTGCCTTAAGAAAAATATGATACCAATTGTGAGTCAGTATTATTTCAGCTGTAGCTGAAAATGATATCGCTACAATTTGTCTCAATAGCACAGTTGAAGTATCCTGTCGTTGCGTTTCTATTTTACTATAAAACAAAAACATGTTTTAAAAATAAAAAATAATAACCTTGTTGATTTTTTGTTTCAAAACTGCGGTCAAAAAATCTTGTTGAAAGTGTTATATAAAACTTTAGTAGTATTCAATTTAATATATTTCTGTACTCGTGATAACTGATGAGATAAGTGTGTAGGGTACTCTACAGTGGGTATGATGTTTGCAGAGCTCCTCGATAACCTGCGGCCCGTATCGCCGGACACGCCGGCCAGCAGCAGCAATCCACAGAGATTCCTCAAAATCAACGTTCGGCACATAACTGACGGCCAGGTAAATATGATCCAAGCAACGCTTACGTATTGAAAACTATTTTTAATGATTTCCAAACGCGACAAGTCATTTTTCAATATCATTTTTATGTATGGGTATGGTATGGTGTGTATGGGTATGTTCCCATATACACTGCGAGCACTGTTCAGTGCTCTTACTGGGGAGAAATTCGTTCTGTTATAGACTGACAGCATACTGCCGCAGTATCAGTATATATGACGTCAATCATTGCCATTTTTGTACTTTGAGCACTGGCGTTTTCGAGGTAAGGTGCGCTCAGTGCTGACTCGACGTTCAGTTTTAAACAGTAACCAGCATAGCTAACTCTAAAGGAACGGCTCCGCAGTAAACTAAATTGACGTGACACCTTACAGTGCTCGCAATGGATATCGGAACATACCCTAAGACCTTTTTCAAGCATATATCGGAACATACCCTAAGGCCTTTTTCAAGCGTTAAATTGCAGGCAATTGTTAATTATTATTTTGCGGAACCTTAAGTAAGCATATTGCTTCAAAATAACTATGTATCAAAATAAAAATAATGTTCTTGTTGTAGGGCGTCGTATCCGGCGTATTGCTTGTAACCCCAAATGCAGTGATGTTCGACCCGAACGTATCGGACACGTTGGTGATGGAGCACGGGCCCGAGTCGTACGGCGTCATAGCGCCCATGGAGTACGTCGTCAACGCGGCCATCTTCTACGACATCGCACACATGCGCACGCACGGCCCCGATCACAACGCACACAAGTGAGATAATCTTATATAAGTTGAGTTGGTGATTTGGTACGGGCTCTAGTCGAACGGCGTCATAGCGCCCATGGAGTACGTCGTCAACGCGGCCATCTTCTACGACATCGCACACATGCGCACGCACGGCCCCGATCACAACGCACACAAGTGAGATAATCTTATATAAGTTGAGTTGGTGATTTGGTACGGGCTCTAGTCGAACGGCGTCATAGCGCCCATGGAGTACGTCGTCAACGCGGCCATCTTCTACGACATCGCACACATGCGCACGCACTGCCCCGATCACAACGCACATAAGTGAGATAATCTTATACAATATGTAACAAAAACCCTGTTGTTCCTTTTAGGTACGTATACATAATCATATAGGTGTACCAAAACTGAAAATCTTATTTAAAAAAAATCAAGTACTGGTCAGTTATTGTTCATAGTCAAGATAGCTTATAAAATAGACACATTAAAGAAATGTTTGTATTATCTGCGTCGGCTCGATCAAAAGCGAGCTCAAAGGATACCGCCGCGCCGCCAACCTCTTTGAGGTACTAAGCCGCCGCGCCGCCCGCGGCTCGCTAATCGCTTCCTATCCTAGTTGTTACTTGTTAGTCGCTCGCGCAACCGAACGGACGTGCGCATTACGTTGTGAAATTACGTAAAATGTCTTACAAGAATGAAGGATATTTTAAATGTTGATGTGTCTCTGGAGAAGTGACTGCAACTATGCAGAGGCGCGCAGACTTTACCAGGAGCACTATGCTATTTCACGACGCTCAACATGTAACTACCACAGTGGCAGTGCCCATCACCCGTTGGCGAAATAAAGTCCGATTCATCGGTACTACGACGCGTACGTGCAAATATCGCCAAACGGTGTGAGAAATGCATAGAGCTACAAGGCGGGCATATTGAGCAACATCTCCGTAATCGAAAAGCTGTTGACATCATCATAAATTAGTGATACGATTAGATTACATAACTAAGTACTTAATACTTTTTCTAATAATTGAACGAATCACATTTTAAAAGTGGCAACAGTGTTAAACAAAAGTGTAAACAAATTGGACGTTAAAAAGTTGTGTTCAGCACACAGCTGAGTGATCTTTGTGACTCGCGGGTGACACGTGACGAGTTCATGACCTCAGTGCCTTCAGTACAGTGACCCTAGAGCGCGAGCGGCTGCCGCCTGCCGACGGTCGGTACCTTTGATACTATTTGCTATCTCTCTCGCGCTCGCTCTGGCTCGCATCGCCTCGTAGAAGTTCAGGGGTGAGCAATCATTTTCATTTTACAAATAATATTGATTTAATATTTAATTTGAATTTTTTAATTTAAGAGTTTTACCAAATAAGTTGATTTTTTATGTTTGATTATCGATACTGATAACGCAGCTCAAAGGGACCACAGGGTTTTTGTTACACAGTGTATAACTTGAGTTGGTGATTTGGTACGGGCTCTAGTCGAACGGCGTCATAGCGCCCATGGAGTACGTCGTCAACGCGGCCATCTTCTACGACATCGCACACATGCGCACGCACGGCCCCGATCACAACGCACACAAGTGAGATAATCTTATATAACTTGAGTTGGTGATTTGGTACGGGCTCTAGTCGAACGGCGTCATAGCGCCCATGGAGTACGTCGTCAACGCGGCCATCTTCTACGACATCGCACATATGCGCACGCACGGCCCCGATCACAACGCACACAAGTGAGATAATCTTATATAACTTGAGCTGGTGATTTGGTACGGGCTCTAGTCGAACGGCGTCATCGCGCCCATGGAGTACGTCGTCAACGCGGCCATCTTCTACGACATCGCATACATGCGCACGCACGGCCCCGATCACAACGCACACAAGTGAGATAATATTATAACTTGCTGAAAATAAGGTACGGACTTGAGTCTTACGATGTCATCGCGCCCATGAGGTACGCCCATGAGTAATATAAACATAGTAACCCCAACAAAGGCTTTTTTTGGTGTGTTTTTACATGTCCAATATTCAATTAATTCAAAGCAAAACTAATGCAATTTGAATGCTTTATAGTAGTAGTTAATTAACTTTTTATCACACTCGTTTCAGTCTTTTTTTATTAAGTATGTCCTTTAATTTGCAGAACCGAGACAGCTGAAATCTACTACATGACTAAAACTGATCACTCGCCCGGCAAGGACTCTCTTCTAGTCAAAGTAAGTTAAAATTACAAAGTATTCTGTTCAACAATCTCAAATTATTAGGTTAAAATTTATCGTTTCTTAATTTGTCAGAGTAATTTTTTTTTTCACGACTAAAGATGCCCACCATTTCGTCAGCGTGGAATAAAGTTTCTTGATTCCCGCGACAACTCTTTAGTTTTTCGGGAATTTCTTTCATACAAACCTTGTCCTGACAATTATGAACATGGCTAAAACCAAATCAGTCAAAACCGTGGCAATTGATTTTTAATTAAAGATAGATTTCCGCCCAAATACTGGCAACCCTTTTAGGTGAATTGGATCTCATTTATATTTTTAATTATTTCTCTATTCAGACATACAGGCAAAATACTAAATGTCTTTTATATCTGACTCTTATTATCTGTACGAGTGGCGGAGGTGCCACCGTCTATTCAAAATAACTTTTAGGATAAACACATTAGATCCTGTTTCAAATTTCGCCACACGCACGGTTATGTGTCGGAGACCGGAGTGTATAGTTCGTTCAATCTACCAAAACGCGCCTTACTCTTATATTTATTGTGATGACGGTGTCAATTATCGTGCAGTACACTATTGGTTTATAATAGAAAAGTATGTACCTAATAACGTACCATAAAACACGCAAAAATGCAAGTAAAGCAAAATTCTTGATGAGACGAAAAATAGTGGGGTGCGTGTATGAACTGTCTTTAACAACAAGTTTCTATGGACTAGGACGAAACATTCCCTGAGCTGCAGGCGGCCGGGGAGGCGGGGGGCGCGGGAACAGAGGGAACTGAAGATCGCCCGTCGTCCCTCGACGCGGAGGAAAGAGGAGGAGCCGCATTCCCTAAAGCATTCGATCGCGACCTCGTCACTCCTACACCTATTCACGTAAGTATTAGTTACTTTTTAGAATATTACAAGCATCAGTTTCTTCTTACTTTTTATTATATTGTAAGTTCTTTATGGCAGGATAAAACGCAGAGCCCTGGGCTGGAAAAACTGTACCTGACGGTAAAGCGTTAGTCTCTAGTATAGATTGAGAGAGACAGAGTACCTATATGTAATATTATTTTGGTTAATGTTGATATTTTTTTTGTACAATTGCAATAAGGTCTGTGTGGCGCAGTGGTAGCAGAGCCGCGTCGTAAGCAAGGTGTTGTAGGTTCGAATCCCATTCGGGAAATTCGCATTTTTTTATAGAAAAGCGAAAAGAACTTACGTTCTTACGAGGCGTCCAACAGCATATGGCTTGTGTGTTGTTGTTGTGTGTTGTGACTTTGTTGTGTTGAGGCTTTCATCCGCTAAGGCTACGCGAGGATTCTTGTTATTCACAAAATGGAGCTTGATAAGCCCAAGTTAAGTACGAATTTTATATGCTTAATGTGATTGTTTTAATTATAGCAACAAACAACGGAGGAGAGGCGGAAATCTTTACTCGATCATCATTGGGCGATCCCGAGCAGGGATAGAATGTCCATCGATCAAGGAAGTGAGGTGAGACTTTATTTATTACCCTGGTCATTTGTTTTTCAAATCCTCTCAGGTTCATTTTAGAATTACTGGAATAAGCTCTGGAACTTTGGAGCTGCACGATTATTAAAAAAAAACCGTGTGCTATTTATTGTGTCTAATAATAATGTAACTTGTCATCAGCAAATGAAGGTAAAAGGATTTGTTGCGGGCTCTTAATACAATCTACATCTAAAAAATATTTTTGATTTGCTGCAGGTATCCTCGAGTGCGGATCACGGCAAAGAGGAAAGTCTGGAAGCGTCAGTCGCGGAGGGCTCAGTTGAGGAGCGCGCGGCCAGTGCGGAGGGTGAGGGGGACGTGGAGGGGGAGATTGAACCTAAGGAGCGCGGGGAGCGGGGGGATGCGGCTCACTTAGTGAAGCTCTCCTACCACGACTCCGGCATCGATATCCGTGAACCACTCCTGCACGTGACGCCCACCAACGCAAAGAAGGTAAGAATCAACGGAATACAGAGGAGTACGGAGACGGCGCAATAGAGTATCCGTAGTAATCACACGTCATTCGCGGATGGCTCAGTCAATAAGGGGGTATTATAGTCCCACAGACTTATCTGGCCCAGTGGCCATAATTGGAACTAATTTTATGCCTGTTTAGTTTTTGTTTTTATTTTTTCATATTTACTAGCGACGCTGTCGCCGGTTCAGCTAAGTTTGCGGGACTAAACATTTAGGGATTCAATGGTTACTCCATAGTGGCACAGTCCGCGAAATCGGTTGGAAAGCGACCGCGTCTCGCAAAAAAAGAGCGTGAGGTTGAAGACATAGATCGAGCAGAGACTGGCAACAATACCGATCCTTGCCTACACATACTTTTCCATGCCGGTAGACTTTCTTGCGTTCCCTAAGCTCTAAAGAATAAAGACATGAAGGATAACCTTTGAAATTGTTTCAAAATCCTAATCAATTCTAATGTTGAATCATTATAAACATCAATCTCCATCTTTATTAACCAATTTCTCAATTCGGCGCGTATTTTTTTTTTTTACCGCACATCTCAGTGGTTTCTAAAGCGATTTGAAAAATGTTTTTCAGTCGTTAGAGGAAGCTCTCAATGTGGTCCCATAAAAAATTTTGACTCCAAATCCTCAACCCTGACGCTAAAAAGATAAAAATAAAAATAATTTCCAAAAAACCGACTTCGAAACCGAACCGAAAGTCGGTTATATCGGTCGGTCGGGTATAAGTTGACGCATCAGGCTCGCCCGACTTCCCGCATCAACATAGTGGGTAGAAATAATAATTATTTTTTACTTTACAGTGGCGTTGGAAGTCGGTTTTTTGGAAATAACTTTTATCACAGTTTTATACAAGAGTATATTTTACCTGTATGCATTATTTTAGGCCCGCTGTTCATTAGATCACGAGGATTATTACCATGAAATTGAAACAATATACGAAATCCCGGAGGCGAATGTCTCCATTAACGATTGGCACCACGACTCCATATACGAGTCAAACTTTTTGAATTGCTTTCACGTTGACGATCACGACGTTGATATGGTGTCTTGTCCTTCGACCGACGAGGTGAGAAGGAGACAATCGGTTATGGTGTATTTGTGGTTTTTGGTCCAGCGATTTCTATATTACACGTCTTCTGCAGCCTGATTCTGTAACTCAGTGGCTATCAAAGAGTGAAAGCCACTGACATATATTCTTTATCCATTGAAGGTTTGCTATGAAAACTTTATTTTTATTTCATAGCAAACCTTCAATGGATAAAGAATATATGTCAGTGGCTTTCACTCTTTGATAGCCACTGAGTTACAGAATCAGGCTGCTGGTGATCATTGTTTTGTCCTCACGTGTATAGCAATGTGACGGTTTTCTTAAGTCTTTCTCTTTTCTTTTAATGTCTTTTTCTGTCTCGAACGATATCCTTTCTGTTAATTACTTTTCCCCTTTATACTATCTCTGATTTCCTTCGATTCTTTTGTTGATGTCCAAACTAATTGCCTGTAAAATGATGCAATATTTTATTGATGATTTATTAATTAAATGCTCCTTCTCGCTCGATTTGTAATCTGCGGTTTCAGTATCCGCAGATGAAAAATTCCATTGGAGTTATAAAGCTAAAAATTTCTTTCCTTATCTATAGCTTAGCTTAGTCTCTTCCAATAGACCTAAGTTCCAGGGACCCTAAGCAAACCATAATATGCAGATATTGCTTGAAAATCGGTCATTTTCAGGTATACAGTGACGCAGATATAGTGCTATCAGCGGATTGGGTTCCGCCGGTATGTTTGCCGCGGACCGAGCCTCCGCTCTCCGCGCCACCGTTAGGCGAGAACGAGAGAGCGGCACGCAAGCCCGCAGCCGTCTCTTTCTCGCTCGATGGAAACCAGAAGGAAGACCCTGGAAAACCTGATAAGAGAAACAAGGTATACTTTTGTATGGTTTCTTAAATTTCATCTTTTAATAGCTTAGATTTCATTAATAGACTGTACAGACAATTTCCGTTATGTAACTGGAAGAAATATAATTGTTTTATTGTTACCATCAGTTGTTACTTTCATGAAATGTAACCAATCTGGTGCCGTCGTTGGCAGAACATCTTTGTAGGGACCATTAGCTATAGTCTTTTCATTGTCATTGCGAAGTTGCCATTCCAGCACCTTGGGACCTACAGATCTATTGGTTCTATGTGCCCCGCCCATTGATCACGTATTTTCCCTTAGCAGATGTTGAAACGTCTGTCCTACCCGCTCTCGTGGGTGGAAGGGCTGACTGGCGAAGGGTCGCCCACCACTCAAGCCGACTCGCTACCGACCTCCGCAGACAGCCACTCTTCATCCGTATTCTCCAAAGTATTCAACAGGTAACCGTCACAAACCTCTATATTTTAAATGCTATTCGTAAGGGGTTTGAATATTTTGGCCAACCAACCGTTCCGCCATTTCAATTTTTTCTCGAAATAGCCGCCACGCTTAAAACCTGTATAACCAAAACCAATCAACGAAACAGTAGGTAGGACAGATATTTGAAAGGCTATGTGTCAGACATAACAAATGAATACGTCATAACCCAAGTAGCAAGGTTATAGTGATAATATCGATGCTTTGCTTAAGCAGCTCCTAGATATTTGCACTACAAGAACAGTAGTAATGCAGTTCCCATAGCACGAACTTGCCTAGAAAGCTATTCTTGTATGTGGCAAACTTAGCTTAAGGGAACGATGTCGCTTGGTCACCAATGCGGGAAGAAAACTATGACGTTATCAGACAGCGAACAAATTACGGACGCAGATTCGACGTACCCTGCTTTGTATTGCCTATGTTGGGTATGGAAATGTACGTTATGGAAATCACACAAAAAAAACATTGTATTCCAACTTTTGAGTACACTGTCATCACACGTTACTCCCCTACGCACTGAACAGGGCTTAAAAACTTGAATAACTGATTATTTCGATCAAATGTTTGTCGTACAATATTGCGTTTAAAGCTTGTTGTATAAAAAGGTAACGAAACTGAACACCAGGTAAGAAAGTATGACACAATCTTAGATAAAACGAAACAGGCACTACTTTGCAGTATTGAATACACACGCTACCGCAAACTTGTTTTGCTGCTAATCCACTAGAATTAGATGAATGATCATTTCTGGAACCTGGTTTTAGCAGATTTTGGCAAAATAAGTTTGCATCTAAAAAACGAGTAGACAACTTTTGTAACAACTGCACAAAATAAGAACGATAGTTGTCTTGTTTAAATTTATTTTGATATATAAGTATTATAATAATTAATTAGCCGTTTCTTTTTTATGATTTTTAAGTTAACACAACGTATCCGACCTATGATGTCTACTGTACCCACTTTTTAAGGCTAATGTTACGCATAGTCGACTATTTATAAAACACAATCGGATGTTACTATGTTTCATAATATGTAGCCATAATTTTTGAACACATAGCATTTCACTAAATAAGTAAATCCTGGTGCTCTACAAAACCTAATTTGTAACACGATCCCACAAATCAACCGCACACTTGCACGTTCAAGATTTAAAAAATAATAATGTTGCAATTCTAAATTTTCCCTTTGCTACCATGGATGCTATCCGGAATGTACCGAATATGGCGACTCCGCTTTGTTCATTGGTTAATAGTTCACCAATGAACCTAGTAGAGTTTGGTACTGGTTTGTTCCTGAGTAAAACGCCTTCAGAGGAGGCGCCCCCCCATGAAGTCCTGTCGGGGTACGTGAGCCCATCGCTGCAGAGTCAATGTGCCACTCCGATATGTGTTGCCTTGAGGAATTCTGTCCAGACCACATTGATACGTCTTGCTTACTACGAGTTCGCAGTCAGTCTGATCGCAGCCAAGCGCTAGTCTATATATATGTATATTTAAAAAAAATGAGTTTCCTTATAACCTCGAAGTTGAGGATGAAGATTTGAAATCCTTTTTGGCTCTGACATGATGTGTCAATGTGGTCTCATATTATGTTTAGCCTCCTGTTTGTACCCACTTATACCTTATACTGTTATTAGGCCCACCGATGTGTTTGTTATTTACTGTACGCTGTATTCATTTGACTTTGGATGGAACATACAGATTCTTCCCCTGAAAGTAAAACCTAGCTTGAACATCGATTTAAAAAAAAAATTCGTCTCAACACTATTCAACCAAGTCACTGCATCCTTAATAACTAGTTTAATATGTAAAGGAGTTAGAGTAAGAAAATATGTACCGTCCAAAGTGCAATTTGCAAGTTTTTCAATTTTAAATGTAAACATAATGCTAAATGGCATGATGTATATGTGTTAGGAATATTAGAAATATGAAGAGTTAATCAGTTATAGACGTTTGTTACCTATTGTTATTGCACTGGCGGTGTGCCGATCCGACACGCTTTCCTAGACTAGACAAACCTACTGTTCTTGTGAACTGTTTGTTTAAATTTTTTTAAAACAGAGGCATATTGTTTCCTAAAAAAGGTTGCTTGTTGCAATTTGAATTAAATATTAAAAACAATATTAGTGAAATATTATGCGTCTGTTTATAATCTGTCTCAAAAACTTCCTTATTGTTCCCTTATTGGCTTCATTTCACTGTGGCGTGCCATCCGGCGGCTTACCGCTAGGTCCCAGGAAAGTTATTGTTTCCCGTTGTTTGGGCTTGCAACGAATAAATCCGAAGAGTATGTACACATTTACATCTTTGTCAAGTAAACGGTTTTTTCTGAGTGACAGAAAGGGATAGAGTAAATATATGCAAAATGCGAGCGGATAAGTCAAACCCAGCTCTAAGGCGACCGTTTATAGTGCTCCAGTTTTTATTTAAAAAAACAATATTCCTTGCAAGCCGAATTCAATTATTTGTATTCATTTTACTAGTATTACCTACCTATTTATAACGACGATGTTTTAGTTCAATGTGATTTTATCATTCCCACCCATTGACATCTTATTGGCACCTTTTTGATACATCTTTTTACAAATTTTGGCATGTTTTGATTCTTGAACTGAATTTGTCCTATTTATAATTTGTTTTTCCAGTGAGGTTTTACAGGTGCAGATACGAACGTCTTGGTTAAGATACTTTGTCTGCTGATGTTATATTTTTGACTTAAAATATTTTTTGCTTCAGTCTTCGAGGCGATACGAGCTTTGCATTTGTGTGTGTCATTGTTAAAAGCAGTACAAAACCGGTTTATACACTGAAAATGGACACACTCACACCACCAAAACTGCATAGTGAAGCTTTCGCCTCGTGGACTTACTAGGTTAACATAAATAAAATTATTGGTCAACTTACTGATGCTAACAATCATAATGATAGAGTGCGAGTAAGCACAGTGTTCTATCAACTGGAAAAGCACTTCAGTGGTTCTCAGTGTCCTAGCTTTTGATGCAATCCTTCTATCCTGCTTATAAAAGGACCAATTGCTTTTACGGACAAAAAGGTTAATTAAGTTTTTACGTTTAGGCGGAGTTCGCTCGGTGGTTTCGGTCGTTCTCAACCGAAAGCGGCTGGTGCAGTACAACCGAGGCTTGACTACCGCAGTATGGTCTCAGTGGATGACATGCCGGACCTGTTCGCTTCTTTTGATAGTATGTATGGTATTGTTATTACGGCCTCATTAAATTAGGTGATAAGTTATCAAATAACTCAGATCCCTACTAATAAATAATTGATCTAGTCGGAAATGAAAACCCACCTAATTTCCCACCTAGACTAGACCCACCTTTCTGGTGAGTTCTTGGCTTGGATGCGGCTAGTCTGCATTTATAGAAACTTCACTGCCGCATTCTAGTCCTACTGGTAATTAAAATAGAAATCTCTTAATCACCTCAAAGCATAAAGCTGGAAACATAATTGCGTGTAGTGATGTCCGCTAAGAATTGAAATTTAAATAAAATAAAAAAATGTTTGTCAATTAATGTTAATCATTAAATATTTTTAAATATGTTTTAATAGAATTTTGAAATTCTCAATATAATAGAAGACCGGTATCTCCTGACACAGGTATTTAAATATAATATGTATGTACTTGAAAGGAGGTTCCAGCCCCAATGTAGTTCAATTGTATTAGGAGCAGAAATAAATAATTTATTATATTATTTATGTGTCTTGACAGGCGTCAAGGCTGGTTTAGTGGCTGTGGTTAGAGACACACTAGAATGTTCTTTTTAGGCAAAAAGAACATTCTAGTGTGTCTCTAACCACAGCCACTAAATGTATCAAGCTGGTATATACACGCTAGTTTATTTCAAACTTAACGCTGCGTCAGATGAAAAATATCGCAGTTTGAACCGAATGAGTAAAATTTTAACTCTTTTCCCAGAGTTAATACCGCGTCCAGCGCGTCCAAGCGACGACCCCCCATTGTATCTGAGGCTGCGTATGGGCAAGCCCGCTGGCCGCCCGCTGCCTCGCTCCACGCCGCTCATGTCCTACGGCCGCAAACGCATGAAGCCTGAATACTGGTTCGGCATCCCTAGGAATCGGTAAGTAAATAGGATTCGAACTAAATACATATCACCGGTTACAACTCACTAGTTTCGTCGGAAAATGCCCGACTGCCGTGTCGCGCGAACAGGCTCATGAATAAGGGCTCCGGACGGGTTCGAAACTAGTCGGGCATTTTCCGACAAAACAATTAGTGAGTTAAAACCGGTAATAAGTTTTTAGTTGTAATGAATGTCACTTATGATGGTTTAAAATAATTAGGATTCAAACTAATTGGCGGCTGAGATGGCAGACTATTGTATGTGACATATTTTGAAACACTGTAAACTGTTTTAATTTAAAAGCCGACTGTGGTTTTTATGGCACTGTATGTAACACAATTTAACGCTAATTTTATAAGATTAATAATAAATAAATAATAAAATAATAATAAATAATTGAAATAAAATTTTACGATAGCCTATTCGAGCATTGATTATGATAAACTTTTTAAAGAACGTTAGCGCTAGAAAGTGATGAATTAACGTTTTCTTTTACTTAGTTATTTCGTCAAAATTGTTGATGCAATTTGCCCTGTAATGTTTGTTATTGTTTGCAGGGTGGACGATCTATTCAAGTTCCTGACGCACTGGGTTCCGGAGCGGTACGGACCGCTGCGTGACGTCACCGCGCACGGGTACGAACTTATCGACAGCGATACTGAGTGGGACGACGATGACGCCAAACCCGGACACAAGGTAGGTAAACTCTCTTCGCGTTACCATGTATACTACACCTTTTTTGAAAGGTAGGTAATCTCTCTCCTAGCTGTTTCCTGTATTTTTTTCTTGCACCTTTTGAAGTCAAACTTCTTTAGAATCGTTGTGATTTGATGAAAATTCGATGAAACGAAAAAGCGACACCAAGAAGAGACAAACACATTCACAAATAAGGATTGAGCCAGCGAGAGAATGAGAGAGAATACTATAGTCATATGTTTATGACCAACAGATGGCGGTGTACGATATTGAGTCGCGCTACTGCTCCATTGTGCTCAAAAAAGTGTATTTATCTCATTCTCTCGTAGGCTACTTTTCTGAGGTATCACTTCTGCCGTATGCAAATTGCACACACACACAATTTTTTTTTACTTGCTGGAGATAATATGCATATTTACGCATCCCGCACAAGGCTGGTATATGGGACTCACAGATGAAGCAGAATACCCACTAAAAAAACAGCAAGGTCTCATTGCACCTGGTATTTTACCATGGTTTTTAAAATGTTCCTGAAAATGCCTCCCCAATAGTTTGAGTAAAAAAGAAGGAAAATATATGTACTTATTTAACTTGGAATAGTTTTGAATAATGCTTGTTTATTTCGAAAAAAGAATTTTAAAAAACACTAGTTAAACGTGCACTGAAAATACCGTATTTACTTTAAGACGTAATTCACATAAAGAAGACTATACGAGGTTTGAGTATTGAAAATGTTATAATAATATAGCAATTAGCAAGAAAACCATATTATGAAGTATGAACTCGTTCAACAAAAATTTTATCTTTTATCTCCCATCATCAGTCATCAAGATAACGCTCTCTGGTTTACATTATAATTTAAGATTACTTTACCATTAATATAATATAAATTTTATGAGAATATTCGATAAGATATTCAATCGTTCATTCTTGCGTGGCTCTTCTCTCTTTCAAAGTCCTTTGTTTCCGGATTTCTTTATTCACATCGTAATATGAATTTAACAAGCAACCGTACACAAATACATAGTAATAAATATGAAATAGACTCTTCAACTGATCTTCCCTAATATAGATTCTCGCATGATTATTAATTTCAATTTTCTTTTGTAGGAACGTTCTGGAAGTACTGGCGATGTCTCGGACATTACAAGGGAGTCCTGGGAGGTGAGTTTTAGTTTATAGTGTCATATGAATAAATAAATAACATGTCTTGTCCCTGATTCTGTAACTCTTTTTTGGCACTGACGATTCTTGCGCGTACCAAGTACTACAAACCTCAAGATCAAATCGTGCCGACGCGAACGTGAGAATCGATAAGCATAGCCCGCACTGCGAAAATCACCACGCGTTTTCTCACAGCTTCAGCAATAGGCATGGTGACAGTAACCAAGAATCAATGAAATTATGAATTTATATAATGAAATAGGATTTATGGATTTCAAAAAACGTATTTATTTTCGTAAACGTATTTCGAGTGAGATTGCTATTTATTTTGATAAAATAAAACTAAAATACAGCAATCCGCCGTATTGGATTAAACACCAAGAAGCGAAAGACGTCACAATGGGGGCTATCGCGCGTGAATTTGCCACTAGAGGCGCTGGTGTCGCGTGAGGTCCAATAACATTCACTTTTCACTGGTTTTGGCGGGCTTCGTGACATAATTAATTATAATTTCTTTAATTTACCTGTTGAAAAGTGATCTCCTTCGTGAAATTATCGCAAAAATGGATTATTTAGCGATTAATGTGAACGTTTTAAAGGCGGAATTAAGAAAAAGAGGCGCATAAATAAGCGCAAAAATTTCTTTTTTTGACGTTGTTGAGCTCTTTCTGCACGTTTTCTTTTAATTTCCTTTCTCTCTTCTCTCTTGACTAGGTAGGTACTACTTTTGGCTTTAATTTAGGAGATGAATAAGAAAAATAATTACTTACGATTTTCTGTAGGTACTTATTTGATTCTTTGGGTAACACATAATCCTCGGGGTTAAAATGTTTTTTACAAACACGAGAATTTTTTGTCGGGTAGGTATAGTTATTCCTGCAAATCGTTTTAGAACAGTTTTATCTTTTGGAAACATGTGTTGTCCTCTTTTTTCCGATTAAAACGGAACTGCACAACATTGCGGCATAGCTACTCGTTATGATGATAGACAGTTAACTATTTAACTAAACTAATACCTATTATAAAGAGGAAAGATTTGTTTGTTTGTAATGGATAAACTCAAAAACTACTAAACCGATTTAAAAAATTCTTTCACCTATAGAAAGCTACATTATCAGCAAGTAACATAGGCTATATTATATTTTTAAAAAATTAGAGATCCTTACGAAAATTGCAATAATGTGAACTAAGTCTGAAAAAATCGTCTCTTCTGAGAGCTTACGCGGCGTGCGCTGCGTAAATAGTTAAAGTTACACGAAAACAATGTATGGTGAAATTGTTCCTCTTAAAAAGTTCTAAAAAATAGTCCGCGATAGCATATATCTATCTTTTAAGGTTGACTCACAATAACCATTTTTATGATTTTCAAATTTGGTCTAAACCAATGCTTTACTTGCGAAGGTGTTTTTACCGACATAGTATTAATCCTTATCAAAATAAATATATTAATCTTCTCAAGTATTTAACTAAGATAAAAATTGTCCTTTACACCATTTAATTTAGATGAATAGCTTATGAGATATTATAGAAATAATGAGGACGGGGGGTACTCTTACAATGTAATATTAAAATGTAACCTGCCCACTGGCTATATTGGGTAACTAGGTATATATTAGGATTATTAGTGCTACCCGTGCGAAGCCGGGGCGGATCGCTAGTAATTAATAAACTTAATGAGATTCAAGATTTAAAACTTTGTTTCGGCGCTAATCTTATAAGTCGCCTTTGACAGCTATACCTCTGGACCTTAGTCAACAGTGGCGCCAACTGGTGAGCAAAAAAACGATAGTCCCCATTGTTTATTTTCGAGCTTTGACAATCACACTATTTTTTACTGCACACTGCACAGAGTACATTGGTAAAAACAATTGTGTCGTCACAAACGACGCCATGACAACGGCGAACGTTTTTGCGTGAATTTTAAAATTTAAATTTTAAATGCTAATTTTATTTTTTCGAAATAATAGATACTTCCGAACATAATCTGACCAGTTTTAAAAAATCAGTCATTATGCCTATTGTATGAAACTGTACGCGCGTTTATTTCGCGGGTGCGTGCGGTAATATTAATTTCACTATAGTCTGCTGGAAAGATCGCGCGGTGAAATTTCGCAGTGCGGACAATGTCCTAAATGTAAAAAGAAGTCATGGAGTCAGTGGGATTATTCAAGAATTGACATCGCCTTTCTAATTTATACACTCAAAACGAACAACAATGCATTTACCTCACATCACAATGCAGTACACATTGAACATGAAAATTCGGTAGGATACTGTTTCCTTATATAAATTAGTAATGCCGTGCAAATATCCAGACTAATTTTTCAATATATTACTTACTAGATTTGTGGTAACCCTTAGAATTCAGGCCGACTGTACTGAGCGAGATGTATCGAGATCAGCAGGCCTATTAGATACTTGATTGATGACGAGATAATCTTACCACACTATCTCTGATTACTCTAATTAGTCAAAGCCAACACATTTCTGCTCATGTCCGCTCCAATAGACAACCATACTCTGTCGATTATCCAGTTCGATTATAATTGTGTAGGGTAGTAGATAAATTACCCCAACTTAGTAAAAAAATATTTGTTAATGATATGCCACCACTATTTTCGTTATTTTCGACTGACTTGTTTTTCTATTTTAATGAGCCTAAAGCTCATTTTAAATTTCTCTAATAACCATAATATAATATCATAGCTACAATAACCATTATAACTATGATATTAATAAATAATACATGAGGTAATTTACTACAGATCATAATGGGTAAAAGCCTCTGATTTAATTTTCTCTAAACAATAAGGTTTCTGTAATCAGATAAGTATTTATGAAAATAATCTTATCGCTTTAATAATATTTTCAATTGGAAATATTATTGGTTTATTTGGCTTGTCTATAAATTTCAGCGGTTGTATTCGCTGCAAAACTGGAGTTTTTTTTTTATTTCATTGAGAGATAGGCTTGCGCTTGACTACAATCACGCTTAGTGTAAAGCAATGATGAGGTCTAGGTTGGAACGCGCTTGCCTAGAAGATGCCTATTCACTCTTGCCTTGAAGATACCTATGTTATACGTGTAGTTTCATAAAGGTTTTGATAGAAGGGATATTTGCAATTTTGTACAAAGTACAACTATGTAAAGTTTAAAGTGCAACTATAAATAATAAGTAACGATTAAATAGTGTAGTTGATCTTTAGAAATATTGGAAATTATAGATAGGTATATAGGTGCTAAGCATTTTCCCAACATAGGAGATTACTATCAATCATATCTTACAATTTTTGGCACGCCTTTTGTATTTCAATTATCAGTTGACAATCGGCAATAAGTTAATAAAGTACTCGATAACATATGTATTATCTAAATTAATAGAGGTAATAAAAGCGTCAACAGTTTATATCTAATTTGTAATCGTAGGTGATCTGTAATATTCGAAGATAAAATGTTAACGCATAGATACAAGGTTACAAGTTTTTTCACCTTTCAAACACAACAAAGGTGATCGTATACCCTAAAGAGACATCTCATGAGCCACAATAGATGTACTACTTCTGATAACGGTACTTAAATTTAAGTAAGGAAAAGTACGTCTCTTGCGGCCGTGTGCGATCACCTTAATTCCTATAAACGATAATAAAACGTATAGGCCTTATTGTACTATTCGGACAATAGAATTTTACTTACATTCTGTACCTATATAGTACGTGAGGTGTAAGCGGAGTTTGATTTTTGAAACTGAGTGCTGGACACGCAGAATTGTCACTACACCATCACTCACTAACGAAAATGCAAAGCTCAATTTGCACCTCGCTCGTTAGGGTTTTAGTGCACTATTGAAATTGCACTAAACTGCACTAAAGTCCTAACGGCATAATTATATTCAATGTTGCATGGACAATGACAATAACACAAGACGATTTACTAACAATGCGTTTGCGCGTAGCTGCTGAAGGCGCCGTACGTGAAAGTATATTCTATAATGAAGAGCCAGGCTGAAGCCCTGGGCGACTCCCTCGGCGAGGAACCGCAGCCAGAGGTACTCACTTGACCTCCAAAGACCCTATCCGAATGTATTGTCTGTAGTGTAAAGCCGGGTACTCACATATGAGCTGTAACTATAAAACACATTACAGCTGCAGGATACTACAGTGTATGATGTATACTATGTGTGCTGTGACTGTGATCTAAGAATTTTGCCTTTAGTCAAATGCCGGCTCCAGACACCACTAACGTCCGAGCAGGGACGAGAACTATCGAGGGTATGTTTATTTATTCTTGGTTCGAAAGTGGTGGAAAATAATATTCACGACTGTAAAACAAGATCAGAAGCCCTCCAGGCTCCAGACTCGGCGATACTTCTGTATTCTTCAAAACACGATTGCTGCAATCGTGGTTTATGGTCATGGATAACTCAAGCCAACACGCTAGAACTAACGTTCTCTAATTATAATTTATGTGATTTTATTATGGCTACGGCTCGCATATATGTGTACCCGTCTTTGCAGAAGAATTGCACTGAAATATGTAGATGCCATTGAAATGCATCGATTACTTACGCCAATGAATGCGTTTTAATGCTATTTTTAGATCCAATAAAGCCTAGTGTTAAGCACTAAATGCATGTGTCTCTCGAATTGTTAAAGAATACTAATGTGACTTGATGCACATGAGGATATTTCGATCTTGTTAACTAAGTAGTTACTTATTCATTTTATTTAATATACCTATTCTTAAAGGTTCGGTTAAAGATATATTGTATGGTAAAATGCTAAGTCACGTTTAGTATTGCTAGTAGGTAATCCGTCGTAGTGCGAATGAATGCACATAATATGCCTAGTGATTCATGTTTCTTGCACAAACCCTAGAAAACGGAATGACATTACTATTTTTGAAGAAACTGTAGGTAGTGTGAATGTTTCCTGTTAGTCATAATTTAATACCTACCCACGGTCTCATGAATAAATGATATATGGTATTATATTAATGATTACGGTGGCGTATTATATTATAGAGCACATTTAGGAAATGAAACTTAATACTAACTCAAGAAACTATTTTCTTCTTGTTTTTATAAAATAACAGCTGATTTTTCGGCCTGATTTTTTTGGGGCACTAATTTTCATTAATACATATACTTACATATTTTTATTTATGAGACCGTAAATAAATGTTTTCGAATACGTGTGAAGTACGGCCATTTTTTTTTAAGTACAAGTGCGATATCGAGTTTTACTTTTCGATAAAATCACACACGATTGTTAATTAGGTACATATACGTGTCTGGTATTATTTTTAGCAATTGATATTATTGTAAAAAATCATATTACGAATACCTTAAGTTAAATATTGTTTGAATCCATACTAATATTATAAAAACGAGTGTGTTTGTATTGTGTGGTTGCGACTGTAGGTATGTTTACCGATTTTAACGAAATTTGGTACAGGGATAGGTTACATAAATACCCAGGATGGATATAGGCTATATCACGGAAAAGCAAAGAGTTCCCATGTGAATTTCTAAATCTAATAAAAACCAAAAATTCACGCGGAAATCTTGTGGTATAACGTTGGAATGAAATGGAACAGTATTTATAATATATATATATATATATATATTTATACTATAGTATTTATACTGTTCCATTACATGTGTTTACACATAGTGGAGAATAGCCGAACAATGGTCGTCATGTAATTCAGGCTGTCATGTAATCATCTCTTGTTAGGTGCCAGCCTACCAGCTAGCATCCATTGTACTGCGTTATGCTACACTTCTCTAATAGCATTGGGTTTAATCTCTACACGCGTCATAGTTACACGGATGAAAGAATTAAGGAAAATTACGTCTAGAAAAATAAAATAATATAAAATAACGCGATCTTTCGATAATTTCGCGAAACTCATTGATTTTTTATTTATAAAACTACATTTAGAATAATCCCACTCTAAAAGTGGGACGCTTATTACTAAGTAGGTACATTTTTTTTAGTGGTTTGTTAAAAATCGTTGAATATTATAATTTGTGTTTTTCAATTTCACGTTTCAATACTCAGATATGTTTATTGATGCAGATGATAATAAAATAAATAAACAAAACAACTCCTTAAATGCAGAACGTAATGTCTTAAAAAAGTTATCCAAATAATTTATTTGCGTCATTATATTATTATAGCAGGCCTCCTTCGCTTCATTGGCGACATGTTGACTTGACGGGGTTACAAATGATTTTTTAACTCATTGAAGGCACTTAAATGTCCAAATTTCGGAGTTCATTGACTCCCGAAGTCTCCGGACTCCGGGGTCCTACATAGATACGGAAAAATATACTTACAAAAAAGTTAGAAACTTAAAAAAAAATTACAAACTAAACCTCAAAGTAACGAATTACACAATACTCCATGTACCAGCTAAAGAGGCTATTACCTCAGCATGATGCTGCAGAATTTGATTTTTGTACCGCTGGTTTTCGTTTTTGTAATCACATAGCGAATATCGCGAATTGACGTTATTAACTGCATTTTGTAACTCTTGCATCATTAGAGCCAGTATGACCCGTTGTCCTACGTGAGCTATACAAACGCGACAGTATCAAACAGTCGGCGGCGGCCTTAGGAGGTGGCAAGCAGGGCAGCCGTCCGGAGCCTCGCTCTTGCAGGGGCCTCGCGCCCTCGCGCTATAGCCCAAGTAGAAAAGTCATTAGGTACTAATGTGTATTTGTATACATTCATAGCTAGTCTTTCACGTAAGATCCTACTTATTTACTAGTTACTACCTACCTAAGATTTAAAATCTTTGTCGCTAAACCTTTCCTATGTTAGTTTATCATCGATAATAAATAATATGCCGTATTTGGGCTTGTTAACTTTGGTTAATTTCCGATATACAATATTAAAACTATCTATCTAATTTTATTTTTAACTATTGCATTTCTCGTCAAGCCTCACAAATAAAATTACTTTCAATAAATTCCACAAAGCATTAGAGCCTCGCAAATATCTACCACCCAGAGCCTCGCAATGACTAAGGCCGCCCCTGCAAACAGTGACCCTTCACGTGGCGTACGTTGTCGCGTAGATACGATACGAGTACGTCTGTTATTTTCTTCGCGTCGCTTCTGCCGCTCACCTACGGGTTATAACAGAAACTATCAACTAATCTGATATACATACTTTCAGAAGACGCATCGTTGCTTTCGAATTTTGGTGCTAGACCTTGTCTCTACCTCATTACTACCCCTACAGCATTTGTAAATTATAAATTATAAGTAACTAGATGATGCCCGAGACTTCGCCCGCGTGGCTTAAGTTTTTTATTCCCGCGAGAACTCCTAATTTTCCGGGATAATAAGTAGCTTTTTTCCTTCCTCGCGATACAAACTATCACCATATCAAATTTCATTAAAATCGGTCAGTAAAATTATCAAAAACACAGACAAACAGACACACTTCCGCATTTACAATATTAATATGCATATGAAGAAGGTAACTATAGATTTCTGCATGATTGCATTGATGTTCTTAACTTTCAACTGTTGGACAATTATTATTAATGTGTTTTTTTTTTTTTCTCCTATTATTGAGTACCAGCGAGGTACTCATTTAACTACGATCTAGCCTAACTAGTCGGCTAATGAGCAGTTTTGCTTTAACCTAAACTTATAATTTATCTTATATGCTAAGAAATTGTCCATTGACGCATCTTAGTCTTTCTTGATAAACTTACACTTTGTTCACGTGTTCTTTTAGCACTACACTTTACACTGTCACTTATCACTATACACTAACTCGAAAGGTTTAGTCCTTTTAAGTCTTCTCACTAGTTTCGTTACGTCGAGCAGCTGGATTGCCTCAACGTAAACGTGGTGATGAAGC
Source organism: Erebia aethiops (assembly GCA_923060345.2). NCBI lineage: Eukaryota > Metazoa > Arthropoda > Insecta > Lepidoptera > Nymphalidae > Erebia > Erebia aethiops. The sequence continues at coordinate 23,092,222 of OV281084.1, read as the reverse complement.
CGATGGTCGTGGGCTTTGGCAAATTTGGTTATAATTTGTTCGACGTATTCAATATTGAGGTCCCGATGAATATCGTCATTTCTGATGTACCAGGGCGCATTTACTATACTCCTGAGTACTTTATTTTGGAACCGCTGTATGACTTGGATGTTACTCTTTTTGGTACAGCCCCATAGCTGTATGCCGTAGGTCCAAATGGGCATCAGGACTTGTCTGTATAACAGGATCTTGTTGTGTATTGACAGCGAGGAATGTCTACCAAGTAGCCAATACATCTGTTTGTACTTTATGTCAAGTTCTTTTCTTTTTTTCTTGACATGAGCTCTCCAGCGTAGCTTCACGTCAAGGGTCATCCCAAGATATTTGGCTGTATCCACGTAGGGAATTTTTTGTCCATTGATGAAAACAGCGTGGTATTTCTTTGTTTTATTTGTAAAGTCAATATGAATTGACTTTGTTTCATTTAACTTGATTCTCCATTTTTTAGTCCAGTCATACACTTTATTTAGCGCTGTTTGTACTTTACTCACTGCCTCTTCGTGTGTTCCTCCTACAGCCATAATGGCTGTATCATCAGCAAAAGTGGCAATGGTGTTATTTTCAAGTTCTGGAATGTCGCTGGTATATAATAGGTACAGGACCGGACCTAAAACACTCCCTTGCGGAACTCCAGCTTTTATACATTTAAGCTCTGAGTAAGCATCTTCTTGTCTTACTCTAAATGCTCTGTTAGTAATATATGATACCAGGATATCTGCATATGCTTTGGGTAGCAGTTTTCTAATTTTATAAATGAGACCTTCATGCCAGACTTTATCAAAAGCTTTTTCAATGTCTAGGAACACCGTAGAGCACACTTTCTTTTCTTCAATTGTTTTTTCTATGGTAGTGACGATTCTATGTACTTGATCAATAGTTGAATGATTCTCTCTGAATCCAAACTGATGATCTGGTATGAGATTTTTGCTTTCTAGTATTGGTTTCATCCTCTTGAGTAAGAGCTTTTCAAATAATTTTGACATAATAGGCAATAAAGAAATAGGCCTATATGATGTCGCTTCGTGGGGAGGTTTTCCTGGCTTTGCTATCATTATGACCTCAGCTATTTTCCACAAATTAGGCACATACCTAAGCCTAAAGGCAGCATTTATTAATGTGGTGAGCTTAACTATGGCTTTTCTTGGAAGATTTAATAAAATTTCTCTCGTGATCAAATCGTATCCTGGGGCTTTCTTACGGCCTAACTTAAATTTAATTTCTCTGAGCAATTCTTTGGGTGTCACAAGCCTGATATATAAATCTTCTTGTATTTCTCTGATGGTTTCGAAATCAATGACTTGTCCCGCGGGTGGCTTAAATATGTTTTCTAAGTGGTCAGCAAATCGTTTGGCTTTTTGATCGTTGCTTATCGCCCAATCTCCATTTTCTTTTTTAATTGGCGGAATATGAAGCAGTGTTTTGTCCATATTCTTTGTCGCTTTCCAGAGTGAATAGTCTGTACTCCGGTCATTCGTTAACCTTTGGAGATAATTGTCTATAGTTAGTTTCTCATACTTTTTGATTTCACGCTTGATTTTTTTAGTAAGGTTGTTCAAAATTCTTTTATCTAATGGAGATCTAGTCTGATGCCATCTTTTTCTTTTCCTTCTCTTTTCATTTATTAGGTTATTATTAATGTGTGATATGATAAAATAGAGCATATTCGTAAACACGGTAAACACTCATGATGGCTGATACAATTTGAGAAAATAATATATTCTTTAATGAAACCGTTTTTGGATACTATCATGAAAAGCATAGACAAGATATCCATGAGATCTGAATGTCTGATTTTGTCTCTACCAAAATGACATAAATCTGTAGTGATAAATTAATCTTTTAAACGTTCAAAATAAAAATATATATATGGACGTTCTCGCACCAGAAATAATTAAATGGAAACCAAAATGAAAAGTATTAGAGAGGTACGAGTAAATGAATACATTATTGTATTTTGTTTTCGGTCCAGTAACACTATAGGTTCGGAAGGTCTAAGTCATACGCAATTATTGTCAGGTCAGGTAGGTAGTAAATAGTAGGTACGTTAGATTAATTCTTGTTTTAATCTATTTTGAACCACCGACGCAAATACAGGGGTTAGGTTAACGTGTGTATCTGCCTGTGGCATTGTAGCTCCCAAAAGGATGAACCGATTTTTTTTTATCTGGTTGGGTAATGTACTGTAGTGACATGCCTGTGGCATTGTAGCTCCCAAAAGGATGAACCGATTTTTTTTTTATCTGGTTGGGTAATGTACCTACTGTAGTGACTGCATATTTGCTGAGTAAGGTCCAAATTCGTACCTACTATTATAAGTATGAACTTATGACAATTAATTATGACACTGCATGTATTCTACCTACTTATCTACTGTTACAAAAAAATATACATATCAGCAAAAATATTCTTTTTTACTATTTCGTAATATTAATCCATATTTATGATTATGATTGCTGGAAGATGGAGCCTTTAATGAGGACAATTTACTTCGAAGGGTAGGTATAGACTTATAGGTACATAATATAATGGTTCCCGAGTAGGTAGGTAATAGATATTCTCATATTATTTAGTTTACTATATCGCTTCCGTAATACAATCGTGGTTCGACTATATTTTATTATACATATGTATGTATAATTGTATATGTACTCGTATGTATATCATAGTATTCTTCGTCCCTATTTTTCTATGCTATAAAATATCAGTTTATACATTATTTTATAATCTATCTATATAATAATAACAAACGAGATTATGAATGCTCCCTCGTACAAATAACATTATTCACGGACACCGTCCATGACATAGAGTAATTATTAAATTATATTAAAAATTTTAAACGTTGGCTGGCAAAAAAATAATCCCGATTTGGGCGATGTCCTTTACTGCACAGGAAATATTTCTCGGAAACGACTTTTAACATAATAATTCTATAAAAAAAATATAAGAATTGATTCAATAAATGCAAGAAAAAACACAGTTTTGTATCCGCAAGGGCGAATAAAAAGTTACGAATGAATCGTGGAAAATATAGAGCTCTACCCTTTTAAGACCTTAAGAACTTATGGCCAATAGAAATTTATTTGACATAGAAAAACAACCTTGTCCTTCTTTGTGGAACTATTCCGCTGTTTGTTTTCTATTTACGGAATTTTGTACGTTTTATTTCAAACAAAAAATGAGTGACTACCTACCTACCTGCATATTTTTTTTTATTTACTAGCTGATGCACGCGACTTCGTCCGCGTGGAATAAGTTATTTAATTTCCACGGGAACTACTTAATTTTCTGGGATAATTTTCTCCAGGTCCTCAGCTATACCCATGCAAAAAATCACGTCGATCCGTTGCTCCGTTGCGACGTGATTGTAGGACAAACCAACAAACAAACACACTATCGCATTTATAATATTAGTATGATAGCAAATATTTTATATGAAAATTAATTATATTACTAGCAGATGCCCGCACCTTCATCCGCGTGAAATAAGTTTTTTGATTCCCGCGGGAACTCCTCAATTTACACGTCGTCACGTCACGTCGATCCGTTGCTCCGTTGCAGCGTGATTGAAGGACAAACCAACAAACAAACTGACTTTCGCATTTATAATATTGGTATGATAAATCGTAGTTTTACTAAAAAAAAACTCCTACCTACTAGACCTCCTATTCTTATTACTAGACAAATCACAAAACAATTTATCCCATTGCATCCCAATGAAAAAAAGGGAATGATTTTCAAGATTGCATTGAACATGATTTTAGGGTTGTCTTTCAAAAGATCAGTTAGGCGTTAGGTCTGCTGACCCTACTGTTAACGTAAGATAACGTTTTTATGTGAAATCCAAAAGCTTTTAAGTAACACGAGTTCTACAACTCGTAATCGCGTTCTGATAACATCGCGTAACTACCCTTTACATGCGAAATGAACAGGGCGTATTATATCAACAGGTTTTAAAAGGATTTTAACTGTTTCCGCATAATCAAATCCTCATGACTATTTTTTGCCTGCATTTCCATCAGGAATGCGCCTGTCTAAAACCTAAGTATGTAATAGGATTGCTTCAGTGTCGCAACCTAGATCTATGGTAGGCTTCAGTGAAACTATTTTATGGATTGGTTTCACGCACATCCTTTACATCGTATTTCCTTGCCCTTAAGCCGTGACAGCCTAGACTTTGGAGGATTTGGGGTTCATATCCCAGGCCAGTAACTTTATCAAGCTTTGATGAGTTTAAGTAATTAAATATCACTTGCTTCAAATATACCTAAAGAAAATCATCGCCAAGAAACCTGCATGACTAAGAGTTCTACATAATGTTCTAAAAGTTCATAAAAGCCAATCCCCACTCAAAGCAAATCAAACACTTGGCTCTCAGCTCAATCAATCCATGCTCAGTTGCGGGTCGGTGCGCGTGGGGCTGAAATGATGGAAGAGGTGTAAAGCCAACCACCACAATAGGGATGATGACAACTCTAATCAAATCAACAACTCTTTATTAAACTTAAAAACGCACTTCTAGTACGGAAGTTGTATGAAATTCACAATAGCGACGGCATCAAATTTCAATGCACTTTTTTTCTTTAATATATACTAGCGATTACCCGCGATTTCGTCTGCGTGGTTTGATGTTTTTTGGTTCCTGGATGTTTGTTACTCAATCACGCCCCAATGGCTGAACGGATCTGAATGAAATTTGGCACAGAGATAGATTATAGTCTGGAATAGCACATAGGCTACTTTTATCCCGGAAAATTAAGGAGTTCCCGCGGGAACCGAAAAACCTTAATCCACGCGGACGGAGTCGCGGGCATCAGCTAGTCCATCCATACATAAATCCAAACTTTCACATTTATAATATTAGTAAGATTTTAAAATGGTTATCAAACTTGAAACTAACCGAGGATTTCAATTTTAGGTGTTTTGGAAGACTACAGTTATAAATAATATATTTTTGATATAGGCATCATCCCTATTATGCTTTAAAAAATTGTGTGTGGCCTCTCACTTCACACACGGCAAAAGTGAAACTTAGGAAAAGTAGCCTACGAAAGAATGAGATAAATAACTTGTATTCTATCCCATTCTCTCGCAGGCTAAATCCTATTATGCATAATATAAAAGTTTTGATGTCGCTTTTTCGTTTCATCGAATTTTCAAATCACAACTATTCTAAAGAAGTTTCACTTCAATAAGAATGACAACGTTGTTTTCTGCTGATCAGTTTCACCGATTACATCATCTCTGCATATTTTGACCCGAGGATTGTTTGAAACAATTTGCATGTCGCGATATACACTTGTTTTGAACGAAGCATTTCAATTAACAGTTAGCGGGATCATCGTCATAATCGCGAAGTTAATCACCATTAATTGTCACGTCTTGCGAAGTGTTTTGCGGGGGTTAGGAGGTCTCTCTGGTCTACACAATAACATCTAATGATATGGCTCGTGTTTTCGCTCATTTGAGATCTTATTGTCGAGGCAAGGCGTCTCTACAGTAGGTATGTAACTATGTTGTATAGGTATATAGTATAATTATTATTATTTATTCCCGTACTTCAAAAATATTGCGAGACATTTTTCATAATTTAACCCGATGATGTAAAAGATCGCGGTAAAAGATATTTTTATATGCATAGATTACCTATCTAGAAAGTTCTCAAAAATAAAACATAACTTATTACTTATGTTATCATTGCTATTGAAGAAATATTTTTTACTTGTTTTTAATGTAGATTTAAGTTTTTGCCTTTTTCATGTGAGAAGTACTAACGCGTAAAAGCTGTCGAAATAAAAAAAATATGCAATAATCAATCATTTCTGTATGCAAACAGGTATTGTTGTTTTTGCCTTCGCTGGAAAACCATTGTATTGAATATAGATTAGCTAAAAAACTGTGCAAATTTTTTATCAGTACAGTTTTACTTACTCAGTTTTCATTGTTACCGCTTACGAATCTATCAAAGTAACATTTAACAAAGAAACCGCTACCGTTTAGTGCTACGACTAAATTTAAATTATGCCTAAATATACGTTTGTCTTTTATAGATTGAAGATTTAATAATTTGCTTTCCTAACTTTGGACACCATCAGTATCTAGATGGATCTAGGATTAATGTTATCATATCAGGTTGATATAACTGTTACCAAGCTTAGTTCCCCTTAGTAACTTGGTGTACTTAATTTTTCCGAATTATATAAATACAGTTCCTCAGTCATAGTGGCGTAGAAATGTCTATCTATGGATAGAGGCATATCTGCTAAAAAATACCTTACCAGAGTTATTGACCAGAGGATTTTTATTTTTCTCAGGGCGCATTGGCACTTGGTAGGCTCCGGAGTCCAAAATTATTGTACGTACCTATATCTTTCCTTTCGGTTTGTCCTGAGCAAATGATCCTTCAATCATAACGACTTCCCAGGGTGAAGGATCGCTCGAAAAAAATTATTCCTATAGAGAATTTGCAGTAATTTTAATTTTGGTTGTATTTGCACCGTTAATGAAAAAGCTTATCTTATCGGCACTTCAAGGTAGTAAAGTCAAATGTTTTGACGTGAAATGTATTAATTCTGTTGGCAGGTACTTATAATTTTATTCGTGTGGAAACCTCGCTCATAAGCTTTTAATGCAAAGCTCTGGCAATAGCAACAGCGTTCGCTCAGATGAGTTTTAAAGTAGAGTGTTTAATTTTATAGTGCTGCGAGTTTTAACCCCGCGAATTCTACGTGGTGTATACTGCCCTGCTAAGCCGAAAGGCGCTATATCTGAGATACGCCCTTTTCGTTTTTTTATACCATTCAATAGCTAGAATAATTTCGCATCTAATGGTATAAGCCAAATAGCGATATCTAATTAAAAACATTAAAATAAACCACTAAGAAGTTTTTTTATATCTCAATTTTTCCTTAAATTACTAAGAGATTTGACGGCATGTCGTTTTTATGAAGCCAAATAGCCTTATATTGACATAGGCTAGAAACGCTTAAAAAATGTTAATCAAAAGTTCGCTAAGGTTTGAGATACGGCTATACCTAAGTATACTGTAGGTAATTAAAATTGACTTTAATATCTTTAGTAATAAGGATTACACTCACTTACATTTCACAATAGAGCGTGTCGTGACATGAAGATAAACATTAGTAACGATCATTTCTTAGTTTGTTTTGTTTGCGGAAGGAAGCTTTGTTTTATGGTGTGTTTAAAATAAGGAGGATCGGAGGAAAGAGACCCCGCGGACGTAGCCCGAGACGTTGGTCAGACCAAATCAAGGAAGCAGTCGACACGCCGATCTGCGAGGCCATCCACGCGGCGGGAAACAGAGGAAAGTGGAAGAGCATCGTGAAAAGAGTGCTATCGAAGGGGTGTCACGATCCTCAAAGCTGAGGGAACGACGCATGAAGAGAGAAAATAAGGAAAACTTTATTAAATACAGTATTTCTAATTACGCAGAGATAAGCAAAAAAATGACAATAGAAGATTTTTATGAGTAGCAAGACTATACGACCCAATACAAACTTTCTCGGTTGTCACCACGACCTTACATTAGTGACATTGTTGAAGTGGAAGTTAACAGAGGCAGTTTTGACATTAGGTACAGAACTGGTTTCGATAATGAACCCACTACGGCTAGCATTATAGGTACAAAGTTCTTAAAATTAGACAAACTTCCATCCCCAACTAAAAAAACAGTACCAGCAGGAATATGTCAAACAAAAAAAAATAATATTTTAAAATCTCTTTCCAGTTTAATACCTGCTAATAGAATGTCTTTTTGGCGGGGACTACCAACTTTTGATTAAATTTATTTCATAGAAAGCAAATAAATTGCTTTAACTTTTTTTTGTAATTTGCTGCTACATTTAATAAAGTTGTTAAACAAATATTAAATGAAGTTTTATTACAAATTTATTCGGTATTTTCATCAAATATGAAAAAAAAATCATTTTGTATGGAACTTTCTATGAGCAGAATAAGACTAAAAGCAGTATCTCAATTTTTGAAGCCTTTCTTTTTAATCAAAATAGCGGTATCTCACAAAATAGGTATAATCGTGCCATTTATGGATAATTTAGGTATGTCAGTTATATCTAGGGTCAAAAATACGGTTATATAAGTTTTAACAGTTTTAAAAATATTAGTTTTAACCCCTGTTTGAAGGTGGGAAAAATCCATTCACAAAAAGTCGTTTTTCTCAAAACTTACTCTGATTGAGTTAGCGCTTTTCGGCTTATCAGGGCAGTATATTTTTGTAAAGCATTTTTTTAAATTAATTTATTTACTAACCATAAAAACATTAGTACTAACTAATCTATATATTATTCCGTCAAAATTAATGGCAGTTTGTTGACGATTTTCCCGTCTTCATGATGTAAGGTCTCCGTATCAACAGTGGTCGATGTGTGAAATTGAAACCGACCGACAACGACAGTCCAATAATTAATATTGGACGTAGCTATTTACTCGAAAGTATGAGTTAAAGCATAATATATTATGTCAAATATAACCTTTGTGTGTGTGTGTGTGTGTGTTTTTAGTCTAGTGCTTTGGTCTGCAAAATTGTGGTGTAATTTTTTTTAAAGGCATTGAATAAAATAAATACTTAAATAAAATAAATAAAAATGCACTTCTTTTAGAACTGATTTTATCATTTTACTTAAAAATTAGAAAATCTGTAAATATTCGTTTAATCGATAGGTATAGTTGTTAGAGTTATTAATAAATAGCCGTTGCCCTTGCCATAAGACAACGAAGTAAATACATATTATTGTGTTTAGTTACGTATACGGTTTTAATATAATATATACAATTAAATAAATGTGTTTGCACACCTGTAGCTTATAGCACGTTGGACGCATATCATGAATGGATAATCTAAAGCCGCCCGCATACTAAGCCAACGCGGCGCGTCACCTTCGCGCGATCTGTGTCGCGTGGGTCAGTACTCGGCTGGGACTAATCGTGTACTGTTAGTTGTTACCCTCAAAACTACATTAAATTGCAAAGACAGCCATACGCCATTTTGACTATCGAAGTTCGTTAAAAGAAGTTTTAACTGAAATGCCGGTCAATATTAAGTTCATACATGATGCATAATACACCATTATTGTATAACTAGATGATGCCCGCGACTTTGTCCGCGTGGATTAAGGATTTTTGATTCCCGTGGGAACTTCGGGAACTTAATATTCCGGCATAAAAAGTAGCCTATGTCGTTCCCCGGGATACAACCTATCCCTGACATCAACCGATTTTGATGAACCAAATTTCAGATAATCGGTTGAACAGATGGGCCGTGAAAGCGTAGCAGACAGACAGACACACTTTCGCATTTATAATATTAGTATGGATATGGATTAGTATGGATATAAAGTCGATTGTGGGCTGTGGCCCAGAACGAAATCAGACCAAACGGCTCCATGCAGTCTTGTATTTTCGACCCCTAGAGTGTATTGCCTAGCCGGGGCTCTGATTTAAAACCATTTTAAGTTTTGACTGATATATTTTTTAGTTTTGAAAATCAAAAGTAGTTTTGACTGCTTTTTTATCCAGTTAAAAGTAGTTTTGACCGGATAAGAGTATTGACTGTAACATATACATTAACATTCCCAATGTCGATTGCTAGGCGCCAGTGCATTTAACTTTATGTATCTTTATAATAATGCGACTTACCTGCATACCTTTTGGTATTAAAGGCTTTTCATTAGTTAAACATTCCTTTAAAGTTCTTGACAATGTCAGAGTAGTTTTACATCGTAATATTTAGAATTTTTTGTTATTTAGCCAGGTACGTGGTGGACGGAACGTACAATTTTTCCCACTAGCATAGCGGGGTCGACTTCATTAACCGCGGTCCTTTCTTTTAGCTACGAGTAGTAACCCAACCGCGCGACACCGTGGTAGTCGCCTCTCGCATGTTGAATACACTCGAAAATACCCACAAATTACTTATCGAAGCGGCTCATCCACATAACAGTGTCGTTAGTGTAACATAACATTCTGTCATTAGTGTCTACTTCACTGGACCGGGCTGAGTTCCGACGCAAAGCTGAATACAAGCTCGTTGTTTTTATGCGATCGCTCGACGTGTTGCGTTCAGTGCTCAGTAGTCAGTACCATACAGTTTCCAATCCACGTCGCAAGCCAATCTAAATACAGAACGGGCGAACGTGCGTGTTGTTGATGTTTTCATTTGTGTGTTTTTTTTGCAACGTGCAGTGTTATAGAGCACGCGATTTGATGTGAAACTAAACTAAACTCGTTCAGCAGTCAGCACAAAATATGCAGACTATGAAATGGATAGAAATGGTCCGGCTCGGACCTACTTCACCGGAAAGGTCTTCAACTTTCGACAGCGATAAGGTGAGACTGCATACTGTTATACCGTTACCGGATACAGAGCGATTTATGAAAAAAAAAACTTGGTTTATTTTAATCGGTTGAACAATGAAGTGCTATTGACCAATTTGATACTTTATAGCCGCTTCATGTTTAGGTACGGTACGTCATTCCTTATTATATATTTCGTAACAAAAACGCCGTCTACATGCGATAAAATCGTATAAAGAATAATGACTGTTGATACGTACGGATGATTATCTCTAAGTAGAGGTTAAGATCTTTGTATAAGTATGTACAACTAATATAAAAAATTACATAAGATATATAGGTATTATAAAAGACTTGGGTAATCTTCCAACTGCTGTCTGCCATCTATGATACTGCATGTTGAAGGTCCTGACCTTGAAGGTCGGTATACCTATCTCTTACTCATTAGTCTGTAGTGATAACCAGGCTGCAGCTCTCGAACCCAAAGCTCGCTGCTACACTTTAAACCTAGCAGGTTTTGCAAAGCCAAAAATACCATCTAGCCCACTGTCAGTGACCTTTTTCTATGTTGGAAATAATATCACAACACGTTATTATATAACACGTTTTATTTATTTTATTGTAGATCTTTATTGCACACACAAAAAAAATATTTTGTTTATATGCTACGCTATAATAATATATTGTGCATGTAGGTAGATAATTATCATAAATTATAAACTCAAAAATATGATTGCAAAAGTTTAATAGGTAACTTATATCTAGTTTTGGAAACGTAGGTAGGTAATTAGGTATATATTATGTAGTATGGACAGCCATTTTTTTTATTAGATGAGCCACAAATTGTCCTTTTGAGAAATAAATATTCTGCCACTATTGGTGAATTTGCTGCAATTTATAAGATTTTAAAAATTTTAATTACTTATCATAAACTGTAAATAAACTCTTAGATTATTATTTTTTTAAGTGACTAGCTTTACGAATAGTGAATACGTATAATATGTCGCCATCGTAGTAGCAGGCAGCAGCCTATTGTTTTTCTATACCTTTTTTATAGTCATCTGAGTTTTAAGTATGTTTACGCATAGGTAATACCTCTGCTAATCAAAATTCAGACAACGTTGATGGAACGAATGAAGAGAAGTTTAGAGCTGTTTAATCAACCTAGAAAATGTGTTTTTCATTTGTTCTGATATATAACAGTTATTCACAACGTAATTTCAGAACATAAGCTTTAAAGTGGTTTGATAGTACAAGATTCGGTTTATAAAAGTCGAAATCCTTCATTAGTTTCGATGACGAAGTGCTGAGCATCTGCTAGTTGATTAAAAATTCAGTCGTGGGAAAATTCAAGGCTTTATTGCACAATACAAGGGCCCTATGAATGTTCATCTCACAGTTAAAATGCAAATTATTGCGTAAGCTGCTATTGATTTACCGTAACTCATTAAAGTATAATAAATAATCGATTAAATTTCCGATGCTAATAATAATTATTAAAGCAATGAGTAAGAAATCTTAATATTTACCTATTTAAATAGTAGGTAAATCTTTTGCTGGTAGGACCGGACCAACTTTTCATCTTCAGATAATCTTTTTGATACCACCACTACAGCCTATTAACGTCCCCGTGGCTGGGCACAGGCCTCCGCTCTCATAGGAGAGAGGGAGTTAGAGCTTAGACCCACCACGCTGCTCCAATGCGGGTTGGCGGGCTTTAACGACTATTATCATGTTAGTGATAATAACCGGGACCGACGGCTTAACGTGCTCTCCGAGGCACGGGGGTGAAAAACACCGCCAACTTCCAACTCCGGGCTGGCACTGAGAATTTCTGAATTGAAAAACCCAATACCATTTTTTTTTTTGAATGACCGGGAATCGAACCCAGGACCTCGTGATCCGTAGTCGACTATGCTAACCGCTAGATCAACGAGGCAGTTTTCTGATTTCTGTTTTTTTTTTTTTTTTCGAGGCATCTTTTTGATACACTTGGAAGAAATTTCTGTATTTAGGTATTTATTGATAGCAGTTAGGTATAATGTTTTCTTAAATTTTTCAAGATTTTTAGGTAAATTATTGAAAGTTTGTTTGTAGAAAGAAACAGTGGTTGTTTAATAAACTCTATCTTTGTTGTGTAAACATAAACCAACCTTTAATGTTTACAAATATTATGAAATAGTTGATTATGTAAATAAAATAGGTGTATATTATTATAAGATAAGTTGATAAACTATCATCCAAGCTTAGAACACAATATTGCCTTTTTCAAATATAGGGAAAATCAGTGAACTTCTGTTAACCTCGCATCAATCAGATCTTTAGTATCGTGAAACACGTTGAAAGTTTGAAACGGTTTTCGAGAAAGCAACAGTATTTAAATGAAAATAATTTACCTACAGTAAAAAGTAACAGAAACGGATGTTATTGTAATCCAACTTGACTAAGCAAAGCACTTTGTCTAGGCAATGAAACTAGTGGACCCAAACAATCCTCAGGCGACGAAACTGTACAGTATGATAAAGTATCATTAGTAATAAATATTTAAAAAATCGGTTTGATTATATTATGATCGGTTTAAATATCGACCTTCTGCATGATTATTTCTATTGATATTTCTGTTGAGTGTAAATATGACCACCTACTATTATTTAAAAAAAAATCGAAATTATTTAGTTTAAAATATTAAGTTTTAGGTATAAATACCTTACTACCCCATGAATTTTTTAAAAAATTAAATATTTTTGTATAAGTTTTGGTTCACTCTCATACCATATTACAACCCTGCCAAGTTTCAACGACTAAGAATTTAATACAGGGGTCTCCTTGTAACAAACCGCCTCGTTTCCTAGACTAAATGAAATAATCTAAATATTGATTGTCACGTGTGTATACTTCTGTATCAGAATCGTAAATGCAAAGCGATAAAGGTAAACTAAGATAAAATTATATTATAATTGTTAATAGAAATCTCCAGTAGGTACTGTACATTCAGTCATTAGCGCGACCTGGGCTATTAAACACATATTTAAATTCTGTTAATTTAATTTAAATTATCTAGTTCCATCATGTCCACAGTAACGATCGGTACATGCGTTGAACCTGAATCACTCAAATATTTTGGACCGTGAAATCGAAAGTAGTTTACGGTGTTATTTATACTTCAAATCATTATGTGGCGAAAAATTGTGCGAAGGTTCATCAAGAATGTGCGAAAGCACGATAAGAGGGCTTACAGCATAGCGTTAAAACGTGGTTCAGTACATTCGATATGTCGCAGAGGAACTATGCATTCTATGTGCGAGGTGAGAAATGCACTTATCATATTCTTTATATTATTATGCCAACCACCACCACCACAGCCCATTAACGTTCCACTGCCGGGCACAGGCCTCCCCTCTTATAGGAGAGAGGGAATTAGACCCACCACGCTGCTCCGATGCGGGCTTTAACAACTATTATCATGTTATTTTATGCACTTTGTACCTATGACATATTTCGAAGACAACATTAAACTTAACTGCTAGTAGTTAAACATTGTAGGTATGATTTGGGCGCCGCAGCGGCTATGTGCAGCCTCTTTCGTTCGGTGAAATATAAAACAAATAATAATAGGCCTAAACTGGATTAGTCCTATTATTCCAGTCCCAAGTCCAGAATCATAACTTTGCAAGCATGAAGTTCATTACTTTATAATTCAAGATTATAGGTACCTTTTAACTGTCTTATATTGTTGTGAGTTTACGACTGCACTAACACCATTAATAAAGTTATTACTTCTACTTAGCAAGATACCTATCAAGATATAAATTTACGATAGTTTTAAAGCTAAGATGAAAAATAAGCTTATTTTGTAGCAATAAATACTTAACTACTTATGTGAAAATTTTGAGTATAATAATATCAAATAATATCTTTAGAACATAAAATAAAAGATGAATACAAATCACCGACTGATAAGTGATATAGCAGTAGATAGTGTTTCATACGCCTTTCTACATAATAGTAAAAACAATAAAAGTAACTATACGTATTCATTAAAATACTTCGTTTTACGATGTAACTCTGCGTAGGAAGCAAAACATCTGTATTGTGTAATAACTAATTATTAGATAACTATTGTCTTAAGTACAAATTATATTTTTGGGAAGAAATATTTACTCGATGTTTCTTACTGAGTTGTTTACGTCCTTGGACATTATATTGTACTTTGTTCAATTTTTTTTTTTTTTTAATTTTATATACGATATTTAGAATCTATTACCTACCTGTTTCCACTAACAATTCTTAAAAAGCGATCACCTAAGCCCATCAGTCGACATGATTGGTGGTTATCTACTCAACGTGAAATTTGTCAACATTGGGCTTAAGTGTTTCTTAAAATTTAGGGATTGTCGGGGAAACAGGCATTTTACAATTATGTGGACCTAATTTTAATTGTGCTCGATTGAATGTATATCTATTGGATAGTTACCTGTTTTATTACTCATAGTTGTTTGCTAGTATTTTACCCAATCTACACCCAAAAGTAGGCATGTGTCTCGATTTTCTTGTCTTTATAAATAATGTGAAATGTTGTGTGCCACCCATTCTAGCCAATTAGATAGATTTCAGCTGTCTCATATGTCAACTTGTTCACGATGTTTAGTTGTGTGTTAATTGATATTAGCAGAGAAATAGTGCGCACGCGCACGCTAACTTCACCATGGATGTTGAATGTGAACTGTAGTGATCGGGAATGCATCATTTCATTAGTATTGTTTTTATTCATTTTTCATTCATCTTTATTTTGATTGAATTCCTTATTCCTATTAGCAATGTCCTTACCATTTTTATAATTCATAACGTAATTCTACTTAAGCATGGAGCACAATTCTGAACTTGTAAATTATTAGTAAGTAGAGCCATAGACTTAACTATTAGGTCGAGTGCTTAATGGCAGCCATGATCGGATCAAAATTTGATCTGTCATTTTTGCCCTCCCACACTGGACGTAGACAGTATTTTTTTAAATCTCATTATTTAAAACCGGTTAGCATGTAGAAAATGTTACTCAATCAAGAGCTGTCGTACAGTCCCGTATGTTGGTAATTATTAATGGATTATGATGCAAGTGTGCGTAAAGACTGTCTACGGGCTAAACGTCCACAGTTTGTGCACGTTCCCTATGTAAAGATGTTTTGAGTATACTGCAACGTATCTTAATGCATAAGAGCTTCCTTAATACTAAAAGTATGACGTTTGGTATTCTTTCCAGTCAATTATATGTCAAAAATAGTCACCTATGACCGTTTGGGGACATCTAAGCACAACAAGTGTCAGTTTTCACTGGTGTTAATTGTCACCAGCAGGGCGACCGCGTATCTTTTGCATCAATCATTGATACATCGCAATCACCTCTGATTGGATAACACTCTTCCTACTATTGGACAAAATCCATTGACGCAGCAAGAATACCATAAATTCAGCCAATCACAACAATTGATACTGTAACAATAATTGATGCAGAAGATACGCGGTCGCCCCAGATTAAACAGCAGTTACCCTGGGCGATCTGGTCTCTTGAAAAAGGCATTAAATAGTGATAGTTTACTGAAAACGGTAATGCCCGTTTGTAAATGGGAAGATAGGTACTTTCAAGTTACAGTTGTTAGAAACCCAGTTTCAAAATCAGTTTTGTATTTTTGTGTAAGTAGAAAGAAAATATTGTTAAGCCATTTAATGTGAAGTACTTAAATATTTCTTCATACAGTACTGTGACAAGGCAGGTCAATTAATTTTGAATTGAACCGTTTAAGTCAGCGTTGGTGGACAATTTTTTGAAACTGGTTCTTTCTGGGAAAGTAAAATTGCCTACCGGTTATTGGGCGAAACGTATAATGTGGGAGTACAGATAAATCAGATAAATTTATTACGTTTCGTTAGCTCGGTTAAGCCGTACTATAGTCAAACTGTTCGATTCGCTCGTTAGTTGAAAGTATCGTCGATTCTCAATAACCTGTGGACGATTCTGGCGCATCTCACTCAATACATACATGTAATTTACGTGCGTTGTGTCACACAGGTGCTGTCCATGAGCGATGAGTTGCGGCGCGCGCTTTACTCGTCGGGCGCGTCCGTCGACATGGAGTTCTCGCCGCCCGACCTTATTGGCACCTCGGAAATATTCACTATGGAACACCGGTAAGTCACGGAAAATTATATGCTTTTTCTAGGCAGTCCCATATGCAAAGTCCATACTATCCATATCCATACTAATATTATAAATGCGAAATTGTTTCTGTCTGTCTGTCTGCTACGCTTTCACGGCCCATCTTTTCTACTGATTTTGATGAAATTTGGTATAGGGATAGTTTGTACCCAGGGGAAGGACATAGGCTAATTTTTATCCCGGAAAATTAAAGAGTTCCCGCGGGAAACAAAAATCTTAATCCACGCGGACGAAGTCGCGGGCATCATCTAGTTAACTTATATCTATTAATGCGGTGCTATTTGGGGGACTGCGATCCTTATCCCGACGACTGACGGCCTATCTTTTCAGAGTTGATAAATTAATATTATCACTTGCTTTAACGGTGAATGCAAGCGTCGTGACAAAACCTACATACCTGATGTCCATATGCCCCTTGGATAATTTATTTTCAAAGGTGTGTGAAGTCTGCCATCCACGCTTGGGCAGATTGGTGGACCCCTTCTCATTATGTGAGAATTATCTAGTAGACCGGCGATGCATTAGACGGGTTGATTAGCTAAGTATATTTTGAACAAATATAGTTTATATCCTGGAGATGGATGTATCCAAAAATTAGGGTTTAGTTAGTTAGTTTTTTGCACTGCACGAGAATGCACACGCAGGAACGATGGCTGGTAGAGATTATATTCTCAATGAATGTTTTTGTGTTACAGGGAGAAGCTATGCACAGTGCTGCCTGCGCGCGCGCAGGGCTATATGTGGTCGCTGACATTCAGCACGAGTCAGCACGGCTTCTCGCTCGCTTCCATGTACCGCAAGATGCAGCGCGTCGACAGCCCTGTACTGCTGGTCATACAGGACACCGACAACAATGTGAGTTGTACTCTCTCTCCTGTATCTCTTTCATGACACTCGGTCGCTGACGTTCAGCACGAGCCAGCACGGCTTCTCACTCGCTTCCATGTACCGCAAGGTGCAGCGCGTCGACAGCCCTGTCCTGCTAGTCATTACAGGACACTGACAACAACGTGAGTGTACTCTCACTCCCGTATCTCTGTCATGACACTGTGTGAAAATTTCGACTGTCAGTAGCTAAGGATACGCTAACCACTCTTGCAATAAAACGCGTCCTATTTTACTCTTTCTATACCTAATAACCTAGTCCTAGATACTCCATTTGTTGTAAAAAAGCGTTCAAAAAGCTTAAATTCAAATAACTGCTGCTAAAATTACACAGCGCTGTGTAATTAAAATACATGGCTATTTAATTTTCTTAAGATTGGTTCAATACTACAAACAAACAAATTTTTGTATTTAACTATAGCCAACATAAGTCGGAAGTAGGATTGCAATCTAGATTTTAGCATTAAAACTAAAATTTGTCTGTGCGAGGTTTAAAACGACCTCGCAACAACTACCTTCTGAATTTCGAGCGTCTTTTGATTTATTGAGGCTTAAGTAATTTAACTTGGCACATTGCGCAATAGCAAGAAATAATGCACTTGGTTACTTGCAATCTTGCAAAAACTACTGTTTTCGTCGTAAGCAAGTCCCATGTAGTATGTGTAGTTCACGCTACACAATACATATTATGTGTTACAATAGACATAGATTCTTAACTAGAGCAAAATCATAATAAAGCAGTATGCAACAGGGTCTTGTTTTGTTTGACTAAATAAATCGTGACTTTAAATGTGTAGGTGTTTTCAACTTAAGTACCTAATGTTGTAATTTTCGTAATCGGTTCTTGATAAATGATTTATTTTTATTTATTTCACATAGGACAACTTGTGTCACTTATGATACGTCAAGACCACCGGTTCGGAAAGCTGTTTCTACTGAGAAGAGCCGGCAAGAAACTCAGCAGTTGCTCTTTTCTCAAAAAAGAAAGAGGTTATAATATTAATACATACGTAATATTACAAGTATTACACTGAATTGTGGGTCACTGGATGCGAGGCCGGTTGCTTCCATGCAACTTTGTCGTTAATAAAATCGTCGATAGTATAATAACCTCGACTTAACAAATGCTGTTTGACACAGTCTTTAAATTTATGTAATGGCAAATCTAGAAACTCTTTTGGAACCATGTTATAAAAACGTACACTGGACCCCACAAAGGATTTCTGCACCTTGCGCACACGATATGACGCTGTTACTAACTTATGGCGGTTTCTAGTACATAGATTGTGAGTATCACCTATTTGCTTATAATGATGAATGTTCTGCCTAACAAAGATTATATTATTGTACTTATATGTATTGTGAAGGCACCGTAAGAACACCGATCTCTTTAAATTTTTCACGAAGGGAATCGCGTGATCCGAGTTTATAAATAGAACGAATGGCTCTTTTCTGCAATAGAAAAATTGATTGGATATCAGCTGCTCTGCCCCACAATAAAATGCCGTACGACATAACACTATGGAAGTAAGCAAAGTAGACAAGCCTAGCCGTTTCAATATCGGTAAACTGTCTCATTTTCCTGACAGCAAAAGCAGCCGAGCTAAGTTTAGACCGCTAGTGTCTCTTTATGAGCGCCCCATTGAAGCTTATTGTCCAAGGTCACCCCCAAAAAAAGTGGAGTTCTCCATTTTTAGTGTATCTCCATTTATCATTATAGTTTTTTTTTTTTTTTTTTTTTTTTATTTATTTTACACTTTATTTGTACACCACAACACAAAAAGGAAAAATAATAACTAAGGAACACAAATACACAGAAGGAAGTAGAATACAAAAAGGCGGCCTTATCGCTTAGCCGTCTAATTTTATCTCAGTCAGTCTAATTTTATCGATATTCTTTACATTAGGTAGAACGAACTCTAAGCATTTGGTTTTCTTAGCATTCCTAAGAAAAATAATCCTTTACGGCTTTGTATAATAACTGTCTCACTCTATTAAACAAAATCGTATCTAATGTATTTTTTTTCAATTATCTACTTTATAAATCACGTCATATTTCATCAAAAACAAAAACATGCGATTGCTGCTATAACATATTATTATTTAATTCCGATCAATGTTATTTACATATTTTATTGCTTTCATATGTTTATTAGCTGGCTTACTTAAAATTTTCCATAAACTGTCCAAAGCAAAGGTCGACTATTTTAACGATTGCTGCAACATATTGAGGCTTCGAGTCTTAACATAAACAACATAAATAAAATAATAATTATTAGAATTCTGTGCTAGGCACCAGCAGCCGCACCAGAACCGTGCATGTCATGAGGCAGCTGTAGTAAAGCACTGTTTACCATTGTTGAAATAGCTCAATATTTATTTTTCTCTATGTTGAGTAAAGTGGCTACGTAGTTACCTACCTAAGTTAACGTAACAAATTCCAAGCCAGACTTCAAACCTCAAGACCTCAAGGAGAATTTAGCCCTATAAAATACCCTCGATAAAGTAATTACAATTAGTAATAAAGAATTGTAAAGTCTGCAATTTAATGTAATTTGGCATGACTTCATTCTGGGAACCCGTCGATCGGTGGATACCTATTCAAAATTTGGTTCATTAGTTCATTCCAGGGAATCAGGGAAGGGAAGGGAATTCGGCATTCCGCCATATTTTCGAGGTTTCATAATACAATTAAGCTTAGCATGGCTTTATCACGGGCACGGGTCGGGACTCATGCGCGATCGAGAAATGGCATGCGTGAATAAATGTGGTAGGACACTGCTCGAAGCAATTTGCTGTAGACCGAGGTGAACGAGTGCCGTTAGGGCACAGAAATTTTGACAATTGCCTAGTGCAGGCCTAAAATAAATTTACCATTAGATAACTCTCCAGACTGCCTCGTTGGTCTAGCGGTTAGCATAGTCGACTGCGGATCACGAGGCGATCCTGGGTTCGATTCCCGGTCGGGCAAAAAAAATTGGTATTGGGTTTTTCAATTCAGAAATTCTCAGTGCCAGCCCGGAGTTGGAAGTTGGCGGTGTCTCACCCCCGTGCCTCGGAGAGCACGTTAAGCCGTCGGTCCCGATTATTATCACTAACATGATAATAGTCGTTAAAGCCCGCCAACCCGCATTGGAGCAGCGTGATGGTGGGTCTAAGCTCTAATTCCCTCTCGCCTTTGAGAGTGTCCTGTGCCCAGCTGTGGGACGTTAATAGGCTTTAGTGATGAACTCTCCAGGCTACAACCCAACGTTTTATCTAGGAACCCCTTATAGAGGCTACCGTCCCAACAATTCGCCAGACGAACATAATATGAAACTCATTTTTATTATTCCCAACTTTCCAAATCATGTAATAACGTATACAAAACTACTCGCTATCCGTTGTCACGGTTAACTTGCCATTGCGTCGCTGCATAAACGCCCAAGTAGTTATACCTAATATTTATCTAAATATAGACGAGGTACAGAAATAAACTAACAGCGTCGCGCGCCGGCTTAGTTATAACCAGTTTGGTGAATGATCAAAAAAATAGCGCCTACTTGTAATATATGGTATGCGACAAAGAGGTAAATAAAATAATATATATACATATATATATACTAATAGTATAAATGCGAAAGTGTGTCTGTCTGTCTGCTACGCTTTCGGGGTCCATCTGTTCAATCCATTTTGATGAAATTTGGTATAGATATATACTCGTAGGTACTATAGGTTGCATCCCAGGATTTTTTTCCGGGAATTCAAAGTTTCCGCCAAAGGTTTTCAAAAAACTTAAATCCAAGCGAACGACGCCGCGGGCATTATCTTCTTAAATATGAGTAATTAAAAAGCTAATAATTGGATTGTTTGTATGGAAGATTTTGGACTGGGCATACGAGTACCTAGTGACAACAAACACGGTTAAGATAATGATAGCATTTTTTTGTTTAGTTGAAAATTATTATAATTAAAGTTATTTTATATCATACTTGCTCAGTAACTAGGGATTACTATGGTGGAAAGTCTCCTTGTAAGTTGGTGTTTGCAATTCAAGGCAACATTACGTCGCACTATGCTTGAATTGTAATGTTCACATTACAGTTCAAGCTATGCAAAACTCCTTGGTAAACAATCTCTTTTCTTATAAAATGGTAAGAAAACTTTTTACTGAAAAAAAAACACTGAACATGGCGGCATTTAATTTCCATACATTTCAAACTATGCAAAACTCCTTGGAACTCAGAGCCGTAAAAAATAAAATGGAAAACTATTTGCGAAAAAAAAAATGGAAATGGCGGCATTTCATTTGATCTGAAAGTTTGTGAAGTTTGTTCGCAAAGTGATTTAAGTTATTTACAACAATGTCAAGCACTTCATCAGATGATGAAAAAGGAGGAGAGCCTGATTTTTGTTTGCTTATTATAATAAGTAACCATTTTTTTCTATTTTTTCTCTAAATTTGCTAATTATTCTAATTAAAATTTCATTTTGCATTACCAATGTTTTATTTACCTCGCAAGAATGATATAAAGTAGAATGCTTACCTCGGTTGCAAGTAGTTATTACACCCTCGAACTATATTCACCCTCGCTCGCTGCGCTCGCTCGTGTGACTAAATATCTCGGGTGCACGCGATCCATTAGCGCCCTATGCGAGCTGCGCTCGCACTGGCGCCAAATTGGATCTTGTTCTGTAATAGCTTACTTACGTCCCTTGTGTAACAATCTACTATTATTATGTAGGTATCCTCTTTACGGCGTTATAAATTATACCCTTACCGGTATTGACGAAATTTGGTAAAGAGACAGCTTGTATCCACGAGACAGATTCATGCGAACAGGCTCATGAACTCAACCCGGACGGGTTCGAACTTCGAAACTCGGCAACCACATTACCTATTTCCACAAAACACGCTTTAAAACCGTTAACATTTATTATTATCAATCAATCAATCAATCTATACTAATAATATAAATGTGAAAGTTTGGATGTATGGATGGATGTTTGAATCACGCCCCAACGGCTGAACGGATCTGGATGAAATTTGGCACAGAGATAGATTATAGTCTGGAATAGCACATAGGCTAATTTTTATCCTGGAAAATTAAAGAGTTCCCGCGGGAACCAAAAAACCTCAAACCACGCAGACGAAGTCGCGGGCATTCGCTAGTATATTTATAAAGTTACCCTTGTTCGCCAGGTGTTCGGCGCGTTAACGTCGTGCGCATTCCGGCCATCAGAGCACTTCTACGGCACGGGCGAATCGCTGCTGTTCTCCTTCCAACGCGTAGAGGACACGCGCCGCCAGTCGCAAACGCTGCCAGAAGACGCCAACCACAAGGACAAGGACGACAAGGACGAGAAAAAGGACGAAAATGAAGGTAGGCGAATTTTTCTCGACAGGTGTAACGTTAGGTACAGGGCTCACTGATTAACACCCGAAGCAAAGTAGGAAATCAAAATTCCCTTATTTACGCCCTACGGATTATCATTTACGCCCTCCCCGTTGTCTCCCCGTAGGAGTGATCTGCATCTTCTAGACTGCATTTTAAGCGCAGAATCCCTTCCATTAGGCATTACAGTTGCGAAACGCAAGCATACTCGTAACATACACATAATGTGTAAAATGATCTTGTATATGTCACCGTAAGATTGTAAAAACCGTTAGATTGTTATCTAACTAGCGATATTATAAACTGTCGACAGATTACAATTTAACGCATTATTTTTGTAGATTGTAATCTGTTAGGTATATTAACCTAATAAAACTAATATAACACTACCTGGTTAATTATGTCGAACCCTAACCTAACCTACAAGAAAGAGACAAGAAAACGTAAATACAATTAATATTTCAAAAATTGACACTCAGTATATTGAACGGTTCACAATCTGTCGACAGTTTACAATATCGCTGGTTAGATTACAATCTAACGGTTTTTACAATCTTACGGTGACATATATAAATAATTAATGAATATTTTAACTTTGTAAAATAAACAAATTATCTTAAAATATAATGTTATTATTTTTCCAGAACAAACAGTACCGTTCAAGACTAAATTCAAATATTGGGGATGGACGGGTGACAATATGTATTTCATTCGAGGGAGCAATGATA
The DNA here is from genome assembly GCA_923060345.2 of Erebia aethiops. NCBI lineage: Eukaryota > Metazoa > Arthropoda > Insecta > Lepidoptera > Nymphalidae > Erebia > Erebia aethiops. The sequence continues at coordinate 23,068,655 of OV281084.1, read as the reverse complement.
ATATTTCCATTGGCGCTGGAGAGTGAGTATTCTAGTTTTTTATAAGCCTTGATTCAACTTTTATCTGGGATTTGAGAACACACTTATAAAATACATATTTTCGATGTAGCATGGTGCAGGGTGACAGGTCAGAAGAAGTTATTTTGTGTCTCTTATAGCACTCATAAGGTTCAAATTACGAAAAAAGATTTTCTAAAAAAGAGGAGTCGAATAGAGTTTTTAATGTTATTTAAATTAATAAATAAAAAAATTGAATATATTCGAACCTCGACTAAACTCAAATAATTGATTTGATTCGATCAAATTTAATAGGAAGTTTATTATTTGGGTTTTGAGTAGGACCTTCTTGTCGTATGGGCTATACTTGTTCAACTCGATTGATGGCTCATATTGTATTGCAGTGGCAAATTCGGTCTATGGCTGGACGGTGACCTATACCTGGGTCGCACGCAGCGCTGCACAACGTACGGCAACGAGCCGCTAACGACGCGAGAAGACTTCATAGTCAAGATAATGGAATGCTGGACCTTCATCTGAACGCGTCACCCCTAAACCCCAAGATAAGCTTTACACTGTCTTATGAACATTTGCTGCGAAGATTTGACACCGTCTCTTCGACTGCGTGCGCGCTCGCCGCGACGCGTCCGAGTCTGCGCGCATATCTAGTCACGCCGATATCTACCGATCAGTGTCTCCATATCTATATTGATTCGCGTCTAAATAAAGGTGTTGTTTTACACTAAACTATTAACAGTGTATTAGTAAACACCAAACCACGATATACCATATAAATAAATAGCAATTTTTTTTCTCCATATCTATACTGCGGAGTAACGATTAGCATCTCTATATAACGGTGTTTGTTGTACACTAAACTATTATCAGTGTATCTGCAAGCACCAAACCACAATATATTTTATAAATAAATAGCAAAGTTTCTTGAAATCAAACAAATTTTTACTAGTGATTTCGGAACGTCAAGTTGAAAAACCAGCTACAATCTTGACGGTTGCTTGTTTTAAAATCCAAAAAAGGAAGAGGCTTATTTATTAAATGTTCAATTTTCAATATCATGCCATATAGGTACAAAAGTTAATTCTAGCCCTGCTGGGGCAAGGCAAATCCACGTGTGGTTTTTTTTTTCATTTAAATTGCTGTGTACCTGTTTTGCATTCCGGTAACAAAATAACGGAGCGTCTTCGGCAATTACCGTGTATATGGAGACACTGATATCGACCGAATACTTTGTCCTCCCCGAAATAAGCGCGCCCGACCGAGTGCATCAAAACTAGTCAATTGTCGTTCGTATGTAAGTGTGAGATCAATAGAGCTAACTTTGACTTTGCTCAGACTTAAGACATGGTTAAAACGAGACAGATTTATGCTACTCACATAAGTCCATCTCGTTTTAACTCTGAGTAAAGTCTGAGCCAAGTCAAAGTAAGCTCTATAGATCTCAGCATTAGAGTCGCGACGGCGCTCCGAGAGGCTGTCCGATAACGATTACGTGTCAATTCAATTTATAACTGTGCGTCGTTGTTAAGAAATTAAATTTAAAAAGAAACTATTTGTAACTATTGAAACGATTAATGTATGACGTTATGTAGAAGTTTATATTAACTGAACTGTTTTTTGTGTTTAGCGACCGACTATTTGGTGTTGCCCAGTTATTGATGTAATATTTGGAGTTTTTTTTATAGATCGCATAATGTTAAGTCGCATTGCCGGAAGAGGCCGCTCAGTCCTCGTATATTTGGCCGTGCGCACAATATTCTCAGGCAAAAACCTAGCCAAACAAATAACATAGTTTTGCAAGCACTGATCGCTCATCGACATCACAGATTTAGGATGATATCAGTATAAATAGAATAAAAAGAAGGCTATGCCGCATAAACGGCAAACTTATGCTAAGAAACAGTTAATTACGCCCCTGATTTTCTATGCCGTTAAAATCGTCAAGACGCATTGCGCGAGAGTAGAATGACGTGACGCATATTTTCATAATTTGCAATCAATCCTGAAAAGGCTGTGATGCCAGTTTTATTAACAGATCACGATCGTTAAGGATATTTCTTTTGCGAGGAAACGTTATTTCACCATAATCGCCGTTGCAATGGAAAGTGGAAATAAAATTCAGCCTTTTTTTTGTATTTTTTAACTTTAGGGAAAAGTAGCTCGCTTCGCTTCTACTCTGCAGCAATGTGCCTTTATAGCCATATATAATATATACGATTTGAACGTCATAGACAATTGCGGCCCAGCGCTCGGCCGCCGACTAACTCGTATACTAATATCACTAGTTTGATGACACCCCATCAGTATAAATATTAATACAATTACATAATATTATTATTTAGTTTAGTTCACGTAGCAGATGGTATTTTGTTGTCGCGTCTGTATTTTATGCTGAGATCTATACAGCGTACTTTTGACTTGGCTCAGACTTTACTCTGAGTTAAAAAGAGATGGACTTATGTGAGTAGCATAAATCTGTCTCGTTTCAACCATGTCTTAAGTCTGAGCAAAGTCAAAGTTCGCTCTATAGATCTCACACTTAGTGTTAATGTTAAGTTAGAGAGCATAATTTATATTAAATTTTCACTGTGATTTGATTATTGTGGTTGCATTTTATTATTATGTTGAAGCGTAATTGATGGTTCTGACTTGGCTGTACACTAATGTCTAAATTTAAGAGATAGGTCTTATGTACGGGAGAGACTGGGTACAATTATTGTTCCATCATTTTTACTTTTGCCTTTAAGTTTGTAAGAAAAGTACAATGTGTCCTGTATAGACCATGTGCACCCAGTTTCATCTAACCCGTTGTCCTAGGTGAGCGACAGAAACGACGCGACGCTATAGGACGCCATAGAAAATGACAAACTTGTCTACGCGACAACGAAGGCCACGTAGGTCAGCGACTGTCGCGTCGCGTTATATAAAGTCGCAGTGCCGCGTTTGTTGCTCACGTAGAACAACGAGTGCATAATGCTATCCTTTTCAAGATTTTCCTTGCAGAGAAAGAGAACTTTGGCTTTAGTCCTGTCAACTTACCTTAGAGATTTGTGTAGAACCAGATTAGCGTCAATGACTATTAATGAATACCATATTATCTCTTAGTTGACCGGTTTAATTAAGAGTTACTATTTGATTATAATCATTATATTACTTAGTGAGAATGTATATTAGGTGTGTACTTTCGATATATTACAGACACAATTCTGTTTTATGAATATAATTAAAATTATACAAAGTATAAACATTTTATGATAACGCTTCAGTACAGAATGAGTAGAAACAATACAATAAGTTATTGATTAGTAAAAAATAAAAACATGTTATAGTTATCTTAGAGCTTGATGAATGTAATTGTCATTGTGCTTAGTAATTGTGTCAGTTAGCATGATGTTACTCAGATTATATCTGGTCATAACAATGTTATTTATTGAGCATATTTTAGCATATTATTAATTATTATTGTGTTGAAGCTAAAGGTTGTTGAGATGTGTTAGCTTGCACAGATTGAGTATTGTGATGTTATGTTTTATTCGTCATATTATAATTTTCCTATAATAATTAAACATAAATAATAATTAAGTAATAATAAAAGTGCAATATAATCATTTTAATTTCGCGTTAATTATATTATCACTGAACTTGATGTGTGCAAAGGATCGAAATTCAAGAGCTCAATGAATATAAATTTTCAGGCCAGTCGTTCTTATAAATATATACTATATAAATTAAAAAGTAAGGCATACCCATTTATAGATCTCTTTATACCTACATTGTTTGGGACAAATCACGGCATTCAAATCGTCTCTTGGTATATCAATTATTTGTGACCAAATAGACAGTTCTGTAATACATGATGTGGAGATACGTTTTGAATATAATACTGAAGGCCCTGGTAAATTTTCTTTAATAATTTAATATATGAAAAGTTTTAACACAGTAGATTATAGTGACATCAGTTAGTTTTTGCAGACAATGTTACTATAGTAAGATAAAATGAAGGTCCAAAACACATTGCAATCTCATTGCCAGGGCAGTGCAAATAAATTGTCAACATATATATATTTACGAGATTCCAGACTAGGAAGCTTTTGCCAAAATTTTAAATATCACCACAACATATTGCAATAGAAAGTATTTTAATGATTTCTCCTAACTACTTGTTTATATTCTAATTTGTACCTACCTATGTGAATAATAATACTATAAATAATATGAGATTAGCGAGATATATTTTTGTGCAGTACTTCTCAATTTCGTTAGTTAAGTATTCATTATTAAAAACCTTATCCAGAAAGGGCGAATTCACTCGCGACATAATTGCATTGACTATATTGTAATCCCTAGTATCATACACCACCGCATATAACCTTCATGCGGTTTAAAATATTACAACTGATGGATATTCGAAATTCGCAAGTTTTACGATCGATCACTTCTACCATGGCGCACGAAATTCGTTCCTCTGGACAAGGCCTTACCCAAATATATAAAATGTAAGCCAAGGCAAAAAGAAGTGAAGCTATTGCTGTGTACCTAACACGAGTGTCCATGCAACTATAAGTCCTCGTGCACACGGGCGTTTTACTAATGCGCGTTGAAGAAACACCCGTGTGTAGGAAGCATAATATATTATTATTAATTAAAATATTCTTATTGATTGTCATCGAAAAGTTGTAGGAATGAGAATTAGCTTTGGAAAATTATCGGCATATTTTAATGTTACAAAGTATTTAATCAGTAATGACTTGTTAAGTAGCAGTGAGATGTTTAATGTTTATTTATTCTGTTGTTTTCTATTCTTCAAACGATTGATGCTGTAGCTGTATTGCGTTTTGGTGATCTATTATGTAATTTCTAAGTTGTTAAAATGTAAATCAAGCCATAATAACTGAGAATATATTATTTTGATGAAATGAAACCACTTTTATTTATGAAAGTCTTGTATTTCCTTATTATAGAAAAGGGGTATATATTTCAATTAATTATGGGCAGTTTGACTAAACAGGTTAACACTGTCACCCAATGATACACACTTATACAAATACAATACAGTAATACACTAATACTCCTCATATATTATATCATGTCAAGACAACTTATCAGTGTTAATATCTGGAGCGATTGTAATTATTATAGTCATACCCTCTGCTGCTACCCCCTTGCTTATCTCCCTGATCATATGGACGATCCCCATGTCTATCTCTCCGATCATGTTGTTGATCTCCTGGTTTGTCTCTCCGATCATATGGATTAAAGCGTCTCCTGGGGCGATCAGTTCTACGACCAGAGTCAGAGGCATGCCAGTAGTTTTCTAATATAGGTGGGTTGGCCTTTGGTGTTATCATAGTATTCATGTATTCACAATCTTCTTCAGTATAACGATCTTTTAACTCTTCTTCACATTTAGCTAAAAATTCTTTGTCTTCTACAGATAGCTCAGGGTCCATATTTAAATTAAACTATTGGATATGTAATAAGGGAGTTTGTAACTGGAAAGAAAATTACATCATTAATAATAAATAAATCAGGTTTTCACACAGGACATTGTGTCCACATAAAGAAATAATATTATAAGAGATAGCTGCACTTTTAGTAATTATCGCTTGAAAAGCTGATTCAGTAATAGGTGGGTGCTACACTCTCCGTCCACTGATGACGATAGTGAAATTCTGCCCGCATGCTGATGGGCCTTTCACTAGATATGACCAATCAAAGGCGTGTAATGGTTACCATAAATGAACCATAATTAGAAAAGCTGATTTTTGTACAGTATTCAAGTATGCACAGTACCTATGTAAACAGTATAAAAAACTGACGCTCTTTGCTGATGGGCCTTTCACTGGATATCACCTCTCAAAGACGTTATAAACTTACAAACTATAAATAATTATTAGCAATTATTATGTCGTCACTTTGATTGCTATTAAAAATTATGAAAGCTCCTTCACAATTTTTGCTACTAAAAATTTGGATGAATGAACTATAATTATTATAAGGAACTAGGACAGGAGAATGATTCTGTCTATTCATCCTTATTAGGGTTGTAACGGAGGCATTCTTAGCGGAAGCACAGGCGGATGCGGAGGTGAAGGGGCTTTGCGTGAGATACTATTATGTCGTTTTATTTCTTCACGAAATAAATATACCTACAAACATCAGCGTCAATGGATTGAGTTGTTATAGCTTGATAAAATAAACTATTACATCTTAAAAGTAATTATTCTTAACATGAGATACCTAGCTCAATAAGTAACATTTTCATGAGAAAACTTTGAAAAGTAACATTACCTTAAATTATGTGGAAAACTATGGAGTGTGGAAAACGAAACTAATACACTTGTAGGTAGTAGGTTCAGGTACTAAATTATTATCTCGATGTCGATCGGCGATCCAACTTGAAGTTTGAACTAAATTTGAGTCACAGATGACAGATATTAAAACATACAAACAAAACACGTACACAGTTTAAGTAAACCAGAGATGTAAACAGTACAAAACCAGAGACAAGTTAATTAACCAAACTATAAACTGACAATTGACCTGAACACCCAACACTGAGACCCAACACTATACTCCTGCAGGGCGACCGCATAACTTCCGCATCAAATATCAATCATTGTCAGTATCAATTGTTGTGATTGGCTGAATTTATGGTCTTCTATGGTATGGCTGTGTCAATGGATTTTGTCCAAAAGTGGAAGACTATCCAATTGTAGCTGTCAGTTTTAGCGGTGGCGGATTGACACAATGTTGACAGTTGACACTGACGAGACGCTGACGAGTGACGGATACGCTGCCCACTAGGCGCTCGCTAAAATAAGCGAGATGGAAGATTCAGAAAAACATGCGAGTGACGCGTCAGTCCAAAAACAAACAAGCGCCAACACGACGAACGAAAACTTTCTCGGTTGCGTTCCGTTTCATGATGCGGATTTTTTAAATTTTTTTAGGAAGTCCTAAGTTACGTAAAAGTAACATTTTGAGTCGTGCAACATGAAGGTAACATGAGAGGGTCAAAAGTAACGTAAAATGTTCTTCTTCTTATTTTGTTCTATGGCCTTTATTAGTGCCACACCAGCACAATGCACTTTGCCAATGACAGGTGGAGTAGAAGATCCACAAAGGAGACTATGTAAAAAAAAAAAAATTAAGTTAAAATTATGAAAAGTATGTAATACAAGGATTTTATTAGTCACATTGATTATCTACAAAAACACAAAGAGCACATAGTACAAGGGGGATTTAAGCGAGGATATATACAGTAAAATATAGCTATTTACACTTTTATTTTGTTAGTATTAATATATTTACAAACAAATTTAACGAAAAGACTAAAGACTAACATAAGGAAACACTCAGCATTTAAGGGGCGGGGAATGTCGGGAGGGAGAACATCATATAGTTTATGGAGGAGTTTCGGGCAGGAGAAAAGGATGTGAGTGACCGATCCTTCATCAAGACCACACTCGCACAATGAACTGTCTCTTATTCTTAATTTTGCAAGATGAACAGGGGTACATGCATGGCCAATTCGTAGACGGCATATCACAGATGAAACCCAGCGATCTGTGTTGCGGTAGAGGAAGAACCAGGGGCGACGTGGAATTTCAGGTTGTATTGTTCCATAGAATTTGCCTTTGACTGATTTTGATTCAATCCAGTTTGAATTCCATGTGTCGGTAAGGTCAGATTTGGCGAGAGACCTGAGGTCCAGAGCGTGATTCCTAAAATGTTCTAAAGCACCAGTCTCAGTTGCTAGTTTAGCACATGCGTCCGCATTCTCATTGCCTACTATTCCACGTAAAATGTTACAAAAGTAATCTGGTAACGCTGTGTCAAAGTCAATAGTGTCTTAAGTCAAAAGTCAAAGAATGTGAGGTAGAGCATATACAATATAAACTCGCCGGCATATTTAGCGGAACATTAAAAAAAAAAGGTTTGATATCAGTATCATATAACGTTGCTGGCTGGTTTATACGTCATTTAATTTAAAAAGAAATATTTTCAAATTAAGAAAACAACTGAACATCACATTTTATGCAATTGTTTTAATTTTATTCAAATACACCTTATCTGGAGCGAACTTCGAGTATTTCTTCCTTCTGAGTTTGATTTAAAATTTCATTGAAATACTGTTTTTTGTTAGTTTTTTTAATCGCGTATCTTTCTGGAGCTGATGACTGAATTATGCCTGACTTAGCCCCAACAGAGATTGCCAGGGCACTCGAAATGCGAAGAAATGGTCAAACCTACAGAGTGATATCCAGAGATCTTCGTCGACCAGTTTCAACGATCCATCGCAGTATCCAACGGTTTAGGGAGACCGGTACTTATGTGAGAAGAGCAGGACAAGGAAGAAAAAGACGCACTTCGAGTAGGGATGATCGTTTCATTCGGCTTCGTGTACGTAGGAACCCCCGTTTGACGGCCGTCCAAGCCCGACATGAGTTAGAAGCAGTGCGGGGTGTAACCGTAAGTGAGCGTATGGTACGAAAAAGGCTCGAAGAAGCTGGTTTGGGTTCACTTGTGCCCGCCAAGGCTCCAAGGCTCGAGGTAAATCATCGTAGAAACAGGTTAACTTTTGCTCAGGAACATCGACTTTGGACACAACAACGCGGACCAATGGAGTAAGGTATTGTTTAGTGATGAGTGCAGAATTCTCTTAAATCAAATTGACGGCAGGCAAAGAATATACAGACGCAAAGGAGAACGATACATTCACACAAATTTTGAAACTACAGTAATTGCATACGGTGGTGGATCAATAATGGTTTGACCGTTTGGGCGGGCATTTGTTTGGGAGCGCGCACAGACTTGGTAGTGATTGACAGAGGGAGTCTGACTGCAGACCGCTCTAACAGAGAAGTTTTAGAAGAAAATGTCGTACCGTTTGCCCCATATATCGGTGACGATTTTGTTTTTATGCAGGATAATGCTCGGCCGCATACCGCTCGGGTACCTCAAGCTTATCTTGATGATATGAATATCACTGTTATGGAGTGGCCGGCGAGATCACCGGATATGAACCCAATAGAGCACGTTTTGGGACTTGCTGGAAAGAAAAGTTAAGTCCAGAATTCCAGCTCCTGCCAACGTGGGAGAACTGCGAATCGCCGTAGTTGAGGAATGGCGGAGACTATCCCAAGAGACCATCGATAACATCATTCTCAGTATGCCTAGACGGGTAGAAACTTTAATAAGAGCACGTGGAGGAAATACGCGATATTAATCACCATTTTTCTAATTTAATTAATTGTTATTTTAATATTAAATTTCACTTTTCCCGGTTACATAAAAAGTTCAAAAATGTAAATGAAACTTTAAATAACAAAAGAAGTGTAGTAAGTAGATTTTAAAATAAAACCATATTTTTTTAATTATGGACCTTTTTTATGTTCCGCTAAATATGCCGGCGAGTGTATTTCTAACAGTTACAACTCCGCAAAAAACGGCGGAGGCGGATGCGAAAGCTGAGGTACGATTTCTCGCAAAACTTCCGCACTTACGGTGGCGGAGGCGAGGTTCCGTTTCAACCCTAATCCTTATAAAATGATATTGTAATGAAGATCTTAATTGTGATGAAATAAAAAATATAGGCACATAAATACAAGTTCAAAAAAGGTTATAGATACAAGGCCATATTTATTCAATAAATTGTTTATCCTTATTTATAAGTGTAACACGTCGTTCGAGTTGCCCCTCGCGCGTCCTCTCGGCATCGGCATCGTCCAACCGTTCCCCGACTACCCTATTCCCGCTTGCCCCCGCTGTCTCACCCCGTCAACGCCCGCGCCGCCGGCAGGAACGGCGATTTAGTCTTAGTCATAGCCATAGGTCTTAACTCTTAGTCAGTTTCGAGCTCTCACACGCGATGCCCGCGCTCTCTAAGACGCGACGCCGCGACGAGATTTATTACGATCAATGTTATGATACTCGAATGTCACTAATAAAGGAGATATCACTTACCTATGCATTTATCTACTCCAGCATCGAAAAGTTCCAATTTCGAATTTGACAACTATATCGAATTGAACCCTCTTTCGTGTTTGCTTCTCATAACGATACAGTTCGATGTATGGGAGCTGTATCGTTATGAGTCGTAGCTGTATCGATATGGTTATCTTCATAAATAGCTTAGCGGCTCTGGGTTCTGGCACTTTCCCAACCACTCAATTGATTTGACTTTTTTATTAATTTACAAAGTAAAAAATTATAAAGACGTCCTTGTCGTAGATAAAATCTTGTATGCAACTGTACGTAATTAGTCATTTTAATTCTCGTACTATCCTATTTTGCAAAAAAACAGCACTCGAATTAAAATGACCCTCATTACGATACAGTTGCATAAATAGCTATTTTCACATTAATTAATAATAATACTAATAATATTATAAAGAGGTAAAGTTTGTGATGTTGTATAGGGTAATCTGTGGATCTACTGGACCGATTTTGAAAATTCAGATACCAATAGAAAGCCACATTATTTGTGAGTGTCCATAGGCTATTTAACCTAAAAAATTAGGGAGTTCCCATGGGAATTTAAAAATTTCACACGGACGAAGTTGCGGACATCTGCTAGTATAATATAAAACTCTGATAGTACTGGTAGTAGTACTCTGGTAGTAGTATGATAAGCCAGACTGATTAAAGTATATAACGATAAGCACACACCAATAGATAGAAACCAACACATCAGACAGACATTAATACATAATTCCAATAACAGTCACAACCCAAAGAATTTAGAAAATATTTACAATTTTCACTGATTAAGTTAGTCAATACAAGGCCATAGAATTGAGTAGAATGACCTATCATTGGACTGTCATTTTCAAACATCCAACCTAGAAAGGCTCCACACTCTGGACAGAAACATGGTTTCATGACATGACCAGGAAACCATAATTCATCATCTTCCCACTGTAAAATCATAATATTCAGTTTAATTTTCTATAATAAATTACCAACAGATTCCATTGAAAAACAAATTTTGAACTTGCGGCCTTATTGATATATTAAATAATATCTTAATAAAAATAATCAATAAATATAATATGAAATTCATTAATAAGTAAAAACCAGTCAAGTGCAAGTCAGACTTGTGCACAAAGGGTTCCGTACCACCACACAATGTAAATTATTTTACTGAATGACAAGAAAGATGTCATAACACTTAATCAACTGTGAAATAACTAGCCACAGAACAATATTAACTACTTATTGGCGCTAAACTGGTACCACCTGACAGTAAGACACCCTATGAGTACTAAACCATAAAATGATTTTCGTTTTTTTTTCATATACTTGTGCTGTGAGACATTGCTTCTTGCCAAATTCTATGATTCTAGATCAACGAGAAGTAGTAGTAGTAGTTCCTCTTAAGGTACGGAACCCTAAACAAGACTTGATTAGGCTGCTGGAAAATTTTAGATATTAAATAGCGGTGGACACTTACATCACCTTTTTCAACACAGCTAGATACACTTGATGTTATAATGGAATATTGCAAAAATATATCCTGGACTAAAAGTTGTACCAATACTTCTTTCCGATTGAATAGTGTGTCGTTAAAAGAATATTGTGATGCGGCAGTGGACTTCGAGATGATAGTATCAGATGTAAGTACCTGTGAACCACATTCCCGACACAAAATATTTTCTGAAACAACAAAAGTGGCTGAAGCAATAAACAACAAAAAACGAGTGTGCTTTAGACAACACGACTGAAGTATTTAGCGTAAAACTTCTTTAGTAATGTTGAACCAGCTTGCTTATAAGATGCCTATTCACATTTCACTCTATAATAGGCCTGCGCCTTGCACTGTGTCTGTACGAAACGTAACTAGCTCTAAGAGCCCAAGAGAGCTCTCTCTCTTGCCCCTACAGTAATATACGTATTACGAAACGCTCAGATCATTTGACCTGAGCTTTGATCAAAATTCAAAATGATTTTTATTCAATTAAACTTTTACAAGTACTTTTGAATCGTCAAGTGAATCTACCACTGGTTTGGAATGCCATTACCATTATTATTAGTTACCGAGAAGAACCAGCAAGAAACTCGGCGGTTGCTCTTTTGGAAAAAATAATAATTTACAATTTCATTAATTTGTAGAATACTTAAGTAACAGCTGTCCTTAGCATCAGAGACAAGTAACATTCTCAGCATTGCTGGAGCGAGTCAAATGCATCTGTCAGTCATGAGTCAGATCTGAGTACGAAACGTAACTCTCTCTTTTTAACTTCACTAACTTATATCTCCCTCTCAACTTCCGTTCGCACTTTTCGTAACGCTCTCGTCACGCATTCACCAGCTCCCCAAGTCAAGCGTGCGTAAAGAAGTTTTACTTCAACAAGGTTATATTATCAGTTTTAGTTGTAATAATTACCTGTTTTATTTGCTTTGGCAATAGAATTATTTGCATCACCAGAACACAAACTCACAAAAAGCACTAGAGAAATGCAAAACATTACAATTTAATTTTCATTTACAACAAGTCGCATTTAATCAAACAAGAGGATTTTGACTTTTGTCATTTTTTGTTATTTTTTTTTTTTTTTTGTGAATCGGCCATACCATAGACTATACGTAATACGTTATACGTATATTAAATATGAATCCGGCATCCGCTACTTCCGCTAGGAGTATAATATATTGTGTTCTGTGGAATTGTGATTCTTTTAATGTTTAGACGTAGACAGAGAAAAGATATAGATATGGCGTCAGCGTATACAGTATGCGATGCGATAGACTTAATGGCATTTTCTTAATGGTAAATAAGTTTTTTTTTTGTTATTTCTATACTCTGTAGTATTCATGCGAGTCTTTACAAATATATCTGTAACAATCAGGTATAAATAAGGTCAAAATTGTAATTAGGTTATTTTTCATATTTAAGTTAAGTTCGGCTTTTGCAGCCTAACATACAGCAATACACCATCGTCAATAAGTTGAAGCACTTTTTTCGTTAGCTGCGAGCACAGTTACCACGAAAACTGAACGTAAATACGAAAACATAACCTTTCACACGTAAGTTTACAATTTTGACCTGATAGTTACAGATAAAAACAGGAAGACTAAAGCCAGGTAAGGAATGAATGCTACAAAGTATGTATAGAAATAACAAAAAAAATACATAATAATATCGCATTAAGACTATCGCTGTCGCATACTGTATACGCTGACGTCATGTCTAATATCTTTTTCTCTGTCTATGGTGTTGCAAGGTACTTTTCTTCTTTGCTCGCGCGCATTTGGTAGCAAATGTCAAAATTGTTTGTTGTTAGGTTATTATTTTTAAAGTAATGAGGATATATTTTTTATCGTGAAAATTTAGAATTTAAAGTTAAAAATGTTAGTTTTAGTTTTGTGCAATTGAACCGACATTAATACTGCAAACTGCGGCGCAAAAAGACCTACTGGATTTGTTGAGCTGTCAAAAAGTACGCGAATATTTGTGGCGCAGTATTTATGCATAATGTTCTCGCACGATGTATGAAGATGATAACATTACCTCCACTCCTAAGCGATGCGCTCTAACTGAGGTTACGAATGCTTCAAGTTACGTGTCCCCTACTGCTAACCTCAAGTTGTTGACCAATGTTGCTTTGCAGTACCCCACGCCGCCGCCTAGCACGGCGCATCGCAAGGAGAAGTCGCTGCAAATATTATGTGACAAGTAAGTAAAATTTCTGTAGATAACAGCAATTCAGTTTGTGTCAGGAAAAAGGATTCTGACTTTGAACCTGTGTTTTCTTTTTAACCTGGCTTTACAACTGAAGCTGTGCAGTGAGTCTTTTGGTCTTTTTGATCCTTTGAAGTTAGGCTTGACAGCAGGAGGGTCAGACAACCTTTCACTTTCACAAAGTAGGAAATTAAATTACACTATAGCCTATGAGCAGTGCAAACATCCCCTCCACTGTTGTTCAGGACTCTACCTGGCCATAATAATTGTACAATGATAGTATCATGACAAACTATATTGCAAACAATGTGATGTGCATTATTCATGTAAATAATAAGACATTTGAATGTTTTAGATTCCTCAACCTCTACCCGCTTCACGGAAATGGTACAGTGGAAATACAGTTGGATAGCACAGCAGCCCGGCTAGGTGTGGAAAAACGGAGAATGTATGACATTATAAACATTCTGGAAGCTATGCAATGTGCAGTACACAAAAGGAAAAACACATACCTATGGCATGGTGGAGCACGCCTCAACTCATTCTTGAAGATGTTAAAAAGGCAGGGAGAAAATCTGAGGTTGTCGGAGGCTCTCCGAGGCAAAGCTCCTAAGCCTCCTGCTCCTAAACATAAGACTCTTGGAGTTCTAGCACAGAGGTTTTTGATGCTTTTCTTAGTAGAACCACCTGTGAGTATCCATACTAATATTATAAATGTGTGTCTGTCGGTCTACTACTCTTTTATGGCTTATCTATTCAACCGATTTTGATGAAATTTGGTACAGGGGTAGGTTGTATCCCGGGAAGGACATAGGCTTTTTATACCGGAAAATTAAAGAGTTCCTGCAGGAATCTTAATCCAGCTTGAAGTTGAGGGCATCATCTAGTTTACTATAATTGTAATCAATTACTTAATCCTTGCCCTTGTTTAATTTCTCTTGGAGTTGGACCTTCTTATTCACATTTTACTAACTAAAAATGTTCAAAAACATAGTTATTTCAAATTTTAATAGGGAACCATTGTAAATGATGATTGCCTGTGTTGCCTGAATGAAGTTTAATAATTATGGACAGGCGACCATCAGTAGAGTGCACAACATAAGAGGGGTTGCGCCCAGTGGCGTGCACAGGGTTTGGGCTTAGGGTAAGCATTAGGGTACTCATAATATATTATTATGTCATACATTAGGTACAAAATATGACGCAAGAAAAACAAAACAAACTGTTAGTGTGAACACAGCCAGTTAAAAGAATCATACCTACTCGAGTTACTTTTCCACCTTTTTTTTGTGAGAATATCAATTAATGTATACAAAGGTACACACCTCCCTTTGCGAATAATATCTAATTTTGCATTACAGGGAAAGGAAATAAAGTTTTGTCTAAGTACCTTTTACACACAGCGCCTATACAGATTTCGCACGAATACTTTTCCATTTTCCAAATAATAATGAAGTACGTTCTATGAATAAACCTTTATACAAACTTTGCAAGCACAAATCCGATTGGTTTTTTATTTACTTCACTTATTCCCGCAAAAACAATAAAATCCACAAATTAAATCAAAACACTGTGAACTGACACGAAAGTAAACAACGCGTAAACAATATGAATATGTGCATAGACAACTGACTAGTAATACGAGAATACAAATATGGCGTAAAAAGTTTGTAAGGTCTATAATTATTTGAGTCAAAAATAACTTTTAATAATTTTTTAAGATCTAAAACCGTACTTAATTTAACGGAAAAAATGTGGATAAATTAATTTAATTAAAATAAGTTTATAAATAAAAGAAATCAAGATTACTTATTTGGATTTAAATAGAAAATAACACGAAAATAAAACCTTCATTTGTTTTAACTTTCGAACGCGCGCGGTTTTGAAAATTCAATAGACGGCAGACGCTTACGGCGGCGGCTTGTGATTGGTCAAGGGTGAACCCTGGCGATTGACCAATCACAAGCCAAGAAGCTCTGCCTCTTATACGCGTCATTCGTTTATGATTCTACTCGGAATCGCGATGTAATGACGCGAGTAGAGTAAAGATATCTGCCAACGATGACGCGCAAAAGAAGCAGATAGTTCGTAAGCTTTTCGGCTTCGCGCGATCTCTTCTAACGATAGATGGCGTTCATCGGTTGTCACCTATTTGACGCGAGTTACGCCGTGCGGGAACTAGATGTCGTTATTTGAAAGAGTGGGCTTGGAATTAATTTTATTTTCAATATTTTGTAAGGGATATAATTTACTAAGGTAAGCAGTGCTTTTATGCCACTATGCCCTGCACGCCACTGGTTGCGCCTCATATGTAAAAGCATCACTTACCCTAATTTGAAAATGCTTAATGCTTATTTTTCTTTATGCCCTGTCTGAAAATGGGTTTCTAGTTAATATATATATTTTATATAGTATATATTATAGTCAATTATATATAACTAGTTAATATGTTATAATCAATGCCTACCCTGGCTCCAAATACTGTGCACGCCACTGGCGACCATCAACAAAAAAAGGCAATACTTCATACAGATTTTTTTACTATAGTGAAGAGATATTCCCTTTCATCCGATATTTCTTAACTCGTATACTCATCTAATAATTACCAGTATGAATTTTCTTTTCAAAATAGTCACAAAGCTGCAGCACAAGCAGCTCTCTTGATTTTCCTGAATGCACCACACATATTTGGTACTGGATGGTTTCTATTACACACATAAATGATTACAATACATGCATAATGATTATCATACATACATGAATATACTTAGCCATTTAAATGCTTGGGTATGTTTATAAAATATGTTGAGCAAAAATAAATATCAATGAGTCAAATCAATTAAAACTTCTTCACAAAGAAGGTCTATTCGAAGATCTATCAAAAATCGAAATTTAGAACATCATTGACTCGGGCTGCCAAAAATAAAACAAATTATTGGATACACAATAATGTTGAATATCATCTTTACAGAACACCCTTATCAACTTGGAGATGGCTGTTAGTGTACTTATAGACACTTCAAGTAAAAGCAAATCAACTCTATCGCCTGAGCAGCTGGACCGCCAACACAAGTCTAAAGTGAGGAGGCTCTATGACATTGCTAATGTGTTAATTTCAATTGGTCTCATAGAAAAGGTATCCGGTAATTTAATATTAAAAAAACCAGTATTTAAGTACGTTGGGCCATATAAAATTAAAAAGTCTGAGAAAATAATTGTATACACACCATCGCCAATAACTCCACTGTCAGTATTACACACACAGCAACTGTTGACGCCTTGTCAAGTTTACGCTGGCAAGTCAAAACGAAAGTTGGAATTCACAACACCAAATACAAGCACCGAACGGCTTGGTGTAACTACTCCACCACACACACCATCACACAAGTGGGATGAAATTTTGCTTGTTGCAGACATGGAACTGACTAGAATTAACAATGGAATAACATTGTGATTAGTATATTTTTAAAAAAACATTGTGACTATTGCTGCTATTTAGTAGGAACTAATAATAAAAGTACATAAATCATTATGGTATGCGAAAACATGACAAACAAAAACCATTTGGGAACTAAAATCATTATGTTTGTCTTAAGAATTTAAAGAGTTGGTAATAGTCTGAAGGTTGTATTTTAAAGTTTTTATTTTTTATTTATAAAAGATGCTTGCCATTTATATGTATTTATTGGCAAACATGACTGTTTATATTACCCACTTTGACTGAACATTATTTACGAGTCAAATATTGGTATATGTACTTGTCTTCCAGGGATAAGAAATAAGTCGAGAGTTGAATATGGTTACAGTATAATTTTATTTTATTGTTGCTGAGAACAGAAGTTTATCTTGTCACAGACATTTTTGTGCAATTAGGCGCAATGCACACAGGCAGAGCCAAGGTTCAAAATCTTTCTTGAAAACTCTAAGCTTAATTTATTTTGGTACAAAAGGCGGCGCTGCGCGTCATCAAAAATACAGAAAGCGTATAAAGCTTTGTTTTGATAGCTATCAAAAAGACTTTGACTCCTCATTGTGTGTCGGCCCTAATCTATGTTTATTATAAGTGTGTTTAAAATAATATAAATGAAATTGTTACAAATACTATTATTATATAAAAGTTATGTACAAGTCTACATATTAATAATATATATTTTCCAAATTTTATCAAATATAATTAATATTATACATAAGTAGGGCATATTTAAACTCCTTAAAAACAAATTAATTAATAAATATTAATTGTTGTATTTTCCTACCTTTTATGGTACTTATATGTGTAAGATTTGTTGTACAGATATTAATTAACTTATGATTTACATAAATAACCTTTCAAAAGTTACAACTTATTGTTCTCCTGGGAGCCCTATGACTGACATAACATAAATCTATTTGTACACAATGATTTGTAACCGACTTCAAAAAAAGCGGAGGTTCTCAATTGGGGGCGTATTTTTTTTTTTTAAATGTATATCGGTGCATATCTCCGTGGTTTCTAAACCGATTTGAAAATTTTTTTTTCACTGGTTAGAGGAAGCTCGCGAGGTGGTCCCATAAAAAATTGTGACTCCAAATCCTCAATCCTGATGCTGTAGGTGTACCGTACTACTTGAAATCCTCAAAACTAGGGAGTTAGGAAATTTTGATGGTGAATTCATATAGTAGGTATCAAGTCACGTGTATACAATACAACTCTGAGTCCCAACTCCTCAACCCTGATGCTGTAGGGTACAGAACTCCTTAAAAATAGCGATTTAGGATTTTTTTATGATGAATTCATATTGTAGGTGTCATGCAACGACTTCATACTTAAACCCAAGTCCCAACTCCTCAACCCTGATGCTGCAGGGTACAGAACTTCTTAAACATAGTGATTTAGGATTTTTAATGGTGAATTCAGATTGTAGGTGTCAAGCAACGACTTCATACTTAAAACCAAGTCCTAACTCCTCAACTCTTATGCTGCAGGGTACTGCACTCCTAAGCCGTGGGGATTTAGAGTACACTAAAAAGTTAAAAATAAAAATTATTTCCAAAAACCGACTTCCAAAGCCACTGTAAAGTAAAAAATAATTTTGATTTCTACACACTATGTTGAAGTCGGACGAGTATAACAAAGATAGGCATAGTTGACGCATCAGGCTCGCCCGACTTCAACATAGTGTGTAGAAATCAAAATTATTTTTTACTTTACAGTGACTTTGGAAGTCAGTTTTTTGGAAAGAATTTTTTAAAATAAACAATATGCTTATTATCTTTTCTCTACTATATTATATTATATTATCTCAGATTCTTATGTCAGTAAATCGCACCTTTATGATAATTATGTATAATATAATGCATGACATGTTAACTTCAAACTCTTTTTTGTGATCCTTTTAAACTGTATATGTATTGACTAAAATATGAAAATGTATGCATTTATAACTTGTCGTCTTTGATAGGTAGTTATTACAATGAATTTTTTAACAAAGTTGCTTTTATTTTATATTTGTTCTAAGTTTAATGTAATAAATAAATAATGGATTATATTTCTGCATTTTATGAATATAATTTCTCTTGATCTACGAATAGGACATGACCAGAAACTGCCCTCCGATTCGGGACAATGTGCAAGATTTCCGTTTTTACAGTAAGGTTTAAAAATTAAAAATCGAAATTATTATGGATTTATTATTCCGAATAAGGGCAAGGTTAAACTGTCTAAAAAAATTGTTTAAATCTTGAGCATCCGATTTCCTCTTTTAGGTAAGTACTACTCCATTTTGACTTTCCATTTATGACGACATATCCATTCAACCTACAATAATATTGTAATCCTACATGTACCTATGTACCTCTGTCATAAGTATAATATTATGACAAGGAAATGTATGTAATATTTTTTACGTTTCATTGAGGCTTGTCAACAGACAAGCCTCAATGAAACGTAAGCATGTTTCAATTCAATTCAATTCTTGGTTTTATGACTTGCGTTTGTACCAAATGGGTACTATATACCTCGCCAATGACGCGTGGAATGGAGGAGACACGCTTTATAGGTGATAGCTGGGAAGTTTTTAGTGTCCAGCTTTTAATTTGGATTATGTAATCGCAGGTTTCTTTTTCCAATATTTTATGGTTAGTATCTACGTGGTTTCTACCCTAGAACAAAAGCATTTTTAAATAACCACTGCGTGTAAAGGAACGCCATTTGACATTGCATCTGTCTGCCATCTGTGGTCGAATAGTTGAACTCGCTAGCCAAAACCTCTACCGTCATCTAGTGTGGGAAAGCAGCAGTACAATGTAATGTGATTTATTAAAAGATTACATAATTCTTGCAAATATAGTTTTATTATTCCAGTATTATCCTCATCCCTGCCCAAATAATGCAAAGATTAATAATTTTTTCCTGAACAACGTGGTCGAATGTGTAGACTAGCTAACCACAACGTCTAGCTCCATCTAGCGTGGGAAAGCAGCAGTTGTTTGGTGAAACGTTTCTTTATTTTCTCTCTATTTTTTTTTGAGCCTTCAGTATTCTGAAACGGTTTTGCTGCACATTGATTTTTGACACTTACAAATAGGCAAGCTCCCATAGTTGCCCCGGTCAAGTCATTTAAAAATAGGAATTCTAGTAATAGAATAGTTTATGTTATTATATAAAAACGTCGCAGAATCGGGAATCCTCTAATAAGAGGAGCCATTAAATCAGCAGAGTGCAGTATGATGAAATTAAATGATTTATAAATTTCACGTAGGATAACTTGAGTAGGGAGGAATTCGTGGATTTAAACTATCAAACCTGGTTTAATATTTTATTTTCTTTCTTTTCACGACTGGTACAAGACCAGTCTCACGCCCATACGAATCTGAGGTGCAATTACGTAAGGATCGTCGATCAAATCGTTAAAGCTCGGCTTCAAAGTAAAATAAACCATAACCGCATTGAACCATCTTCTTTATTTATAAGAACATACAACATTCTAAAATAAATTTAAAAACCACTTCTTGTTTTTTTCTTTTACAAAAATGTTTGCAATTTAAAAATATTACTTCTTAAATTTGAACATACGAATTATTTAGACAAAACAGATTTACTCATTATAAATTGAAGTACACTGTACAAGATTTGATTTGGCTAGCTTTTACCAGCAAATGCCAATTTTAAGAAGAGTAAGGTAATAATATATGGGCCCAACATCGATATATATGTAGGCACTAGATGGGCCCTTTCGTAGAAAAACGCCGGGCGTCCGAGTTGCGGAACACGTTCCGCATCTGTCTTTGTTCCCGTCGTAGCGCTGTCACGATCGCTCGTCGTGCGGATAATTTGTTATTATTAAGTTAACATCTAAAGTTTAATTAGTTTGGCACTGTATAATTTTAATTTTAAGGTAAGTGTTTCAATTCACAATTATACATTTCCAAAAAAACGTTATTTAATCTTCCTATTTAATATTTTTATCCATTACGCAATCATTTAATTTCCGCGGCAAACTGTATATTTTTTTTTTTACTAACTGGCCTTACGGCTATGACTTATATTATCTATGACCGAGTCATACGTTTTCAAGTTTTTATTCAAGATGTTGCAAGCAAGTTCCCGCTTTTCAGACTAGATGGCGTTGATGGCGTTGCTAAAAATACGCCCACATTCTTTGTTTGACAGGGCCCGTCTATGTAAATTGAGGTCGTTGGGGCCCAATAATCAGTATAATTAATCACTATCTTTCGTGTAACATAAAAAAGATAAGTAAGCCAAATATAAGATTATTACTTGTATGTGAAAACTAGCCGACTGTACATCAATGAGTGTTTTAATTTTAGCATATTTTAAAATTGACTTTAATATGTAAAACGAATTCTATTCATGTTTTCAATACAATAATTAATATTATGATGTTTGATTGTGCAATTTAAATACATAGTTATGCTTAAAAATAAAAAAATTCTACAGCCTTTTTTTCATGCTTTTACATAAAATAGTAAGATAAAAATATTTTTTTTAATGAAAGTAAAGTTCTTTTTTTATTAAATTTAAATAGCACGGTGACAAGAAATGATGGCACTATTTTTAAAAGTATCATGACAAAGATTTATATACAATTAGATAATACCCGGCATGCGTTTGCTTGAACCACCTAAAGTGCCAATAACAACTGTACAAAGGTTCAACTCGATCAAATGAACGCTACACCAACGCATAGGATACGAACTCGCGAAAAATACAGGAACCGCCAATTTAACAGTAGATTATGGGAAAGACGTGTGCTCGCGTCTTTCGTAATCGCCATATACTTACGATTTACCACGCGTAGTAATTACTCACAGTTTATAAAGTCCCGTGTCACGAAAGTAGTGTCTATAGGCAGCGCTAGTAGTCGAATGTATATGCAATTATTGTACAGTATGTAAAACGGAATTAAGTACGTCATAGTTTCACTAATTTCTACTGGTCTTCTTTCGCGACAAGAACTATACTCTTTACATGTACGAGTACGATGTCTGTCTGCCCGTCTTTGACATGAATTGAATAAACAAATTTAAGAAATCCATTAAAAGTATGCTCCTGAAAAAAGCTTATTATACTGTTGAAGATTATGTAAATGATAGAGGAGCATGGATTTGATCGCTCCAACAATGCTGGGGACAGCGGTTACTTATGTACACATTGATATAGTAATTGTAAATGAATTATTTAAAAAGAGCAACCACCGAGTTTCTTGCTGGTTCTTCTCGGTAGGAATGGCATTCCGAACCAGTGGTAGATTCACTTGACGATTCAAAAGTACTTGTAAAAGTTTATTTGAATAAAAAATATTTGATTTGATTTGATTTGATTTGATGTAAGATGTACGAGTTTCCGATAAGGTACTTGGATTAAGTATGCGTATGTGGGTCAAGGGGTAGTTTTTCGGGGGCAGGTACAGATGCAGCTGGTGTCACACTTGCTCGATCATTGGGAACACCTCGGGGTCGTCCGTCGCCGGCAACGCTTCTGCGTCGAAGAAGCTCGCGTGAAGGGCGACCACTGTTACCGTTGCACCTGTGTTACAAGATATTATTGAAGTGAAAACTTCTATAGGCGCACTTGAGCACTTTTTGGTAGGGGGTAAAAATGTGGAACACGCGAGACCGTTCTTCTTAAGAAAAAAGTTCTCAAGTATAAATATAGTACATTCGTAATTAAACTTTAATGCCTTGTTTTAAGTTTTATATTTGATTTTTTTAATAGTAGAAAATTTAAAAAAAACTGTCAGTCAGGCAATAAGGCTATCTGGTGGGCGACATGTAATAATCGCAATCATGATGATTAGCATTCTTTCGCTATTGGCCATCCATTGACGCAGCAAAAATACCGTTAATTCAGCCAATCAAAACCAGACTCAATCATTGTTACAATGATTGATGCAGGTTTTACGTTATTGCCCTACTGTCGAACAAGTGTCATCTTAAATTGCCTATCGTTTCTACAGAGAGAATTATTATAAAAGGGCAAATACACGGTAAGAAGGGAGAGGGAAAACAAATTTATTAAATTTTTAAAGATACTTATTATTTTATTCTTTACCAACAATGTCTATCTCGAGATAGATCTTTGGATTATTGACTCCGTGTGTAGCGTTACCCGCCCCCGCTCCCTTCTTACCGTGCAGGCGATACGCGAGTTAACGGTTGGCCTATAGTTTTGAGATTGTGTAAATTGATACAATCTATAATCTCGACAGGTGTTTTTAGTTAAATGATTTCTGTGAAAAAGAATAAAGCTACTACTAGAGCTACCTACTTTTTTAGAGATTTTGTAAAGCGGGATTAGCGTCAGAGAAAAATTCAAATAAAGAAAAGGAAGTGTTTTGGGCCCTACTTGCTGTCCAGCAAGAATAAGGATAGCAACAAGAAGTCAATGTACTAACGACCTATTAAAAATTTAACTTTACTGATGCTACTTCCCAGTCTTTAATAAAAATAATATGTACCGACTATGAAACCGAATTAAGACCTGTAGGGTTTGGAATAAGATTTTAAATCTCAACAATGAATGAGCCCAGAATATAAATCAGGTGTTAAAGTAAAATAGACCTTAAATCACTTATTTTTAAGTTCATACTCATCTATCTACAGCTAGCAGTAAAAAAGTTTAGGAGCCAGATTAAGTTACCAAGTTATCGTTAGGCATTGTACCAAATTCAAAATTTCAAATTTATTTACTCAAATTGTACCTACACACATAATATTAATTGTTCAATTAGGTACCTACTTAAAAACATGATAGTGATAATAATCAGTTAAATTCTCTTAAAACAAAAGCTACGAGGGTTCTAAACGCGCCATGGTCTGAGAAGAAATTCAGCCGGGTTTTTTTTACTTTCGATCATATAGTATAGTATATATATATATATATATATATTATATATTTAGTATAGTTGTATCTAATAATTCGACTCTCACCTAGCACCCAAAACAGCACAGCCCCGGCGCCGGCAAGCCAGCACAGAGCCATGGATCCTGCAGCCGCTACCGCGTACTGCTGAGTCTTTGTCAACTCCCAACCACCGATCTACATGTGTGAGAGGAACTATAAATAGCTACCTTTAGTAAAAGTAGAAAATAGACAAGACTAGGGAGTGCTAGGGGAGAGGTGTGTGTCATATGACTCATAAGCTGTGATCTGAGTATTAACTAAAGGCAACATTTAGTCTATGATTTATAGAACTTTTTGGCGTCAGGCACGAAACTAGCGACGGCGACAGCGGGGCGATGGGATCCGAGAGCTGGCGACTAATTTCGGGAATCCAGTCGGGAGTCCGCTACGCTACTGCGCAGCATATAACATTTGCAAAAGAAACAAAAAAATTTTTTTTTGGCAAATTGTTTTTTTTTTATTTTTAAATTTAGTACTTTTAGAATTCGAAAAAATACAGACGTCTTTGTCGCTTATAAAGTATTACCAGACCTCTTGAAAAATATTTTATTAAAATTCCCAAAAAATATACTTTTGGCAATCTGAAATTCTCATCACTATTTATTGAGTAATTTCAATAATACCTGCAAATCGCCAGACAAATTTTGCGGTTTTAAACAATTCCCAGACGTGAATAAAGTTTTCAAATGAATACGACAACATTGCGGCGAAATTCGTCGCCAGCTCTCCAACTAATCGCATCGCCCCGCTGCCGCCGTCGCCCTGCCTCCGCTTATTTCGTGCCCGTACATTATAAAGATAATTTTCAACTAGGTAATAATAATACGTGCAAAGCTGTGCAAAGCAAAATAACAGACTAATAAATAATACAACACAAAACCAAAATTATACAAATGGAAACAATAGCAAGAAACAGAAATAACTTACTTTTGCCTGAAAAGCAAAAAAAAATAAGAAGTTAAGCAGCTGATTGTATAGTTGTTAATGTTTAGGTATTTTAGATGTTAATAAAATTTAATTTTATAAGGTCCACCATACCTTCCAAGTATTAGGTCCAGATGTTAATTTTCTGTAGCCAAAAAAGCTTGCCACCATTGCAATTAACAGCAAAGGTGATGTTATTCTGAAATAAAAAACGAGATTTATACTTCAGTGTAGCATATTCAGCTTTCTAAAGCTGGTCTAGAGGTTTACTACTCGGCGAGGTGTTTAGATTTGTAAGCCGTAGGATATATACGTGTGGCGCGCTGACGGCGTGTGGCCTTGGAAGTATGAAAGCGGCGTCCGCGCCTTGCCGATATTTTGTATGAAATATGCTAGAAATGGCGGCGCGCCTTCACCTCGCCCGCACGTCGCTCGCCTCTCGTGTATAATGTACTAGCTGATGCCCGCAACGTCCGCATGGATCGAGGTTTTTTGGAACTCTTTAATTTTCCGGGATAAAAGTAGCCTATGTGTTATTCCAGACTGTAATCTATCCCTGTGCCAAATTTCATCCAGATCCGTTCAGCCGTTCTGGCGTGAAAGAGTAACAAACATCCATACATCCATACGTACATCCATACTCACAAACTTTCGCGTTTATAATATTAGTAATCCCGCACCTAGACTCTAGAGTCTAGACTAAAGGTCTTATTTTAAGTTAATTTTGAGATAGTGTACCTACAACAGAATTTCACATTTAGTGCTTTATTCACAGTTCCGTCAAAGAAATGCTGTATATACTCATTTATACTCACAAACAGTACGCAAATAGTCCCAAAAATACGATTAGGTAGTTGGCTTGAAAGTATTCCACATTTCGATAAAATCTTCGTGACAATCTTGGTATTGAAGCTGGAGCCTAAGGAGGAGTATAAGTACATTTTTTTAGAATTTATTTAAATTCAAATTTTTTATTTTTATTCAACTTGACTTTGACAAGTGCTTTTGAATAGTCAAGTGAATGGTTGGGAATGCCATTCCTACCGAGAAGAATGAGCAAGAAACTAGGTGGTTGCTATTTTGAAAATATTAATTTACAATTTAATGGGTAGATACATATGTAATCGCTGTCCTTAGCATTGCTAGAACAAGTCAGATCCATGCTCTTTTATTTACTTATTTTATCTTTAGTTACTTATTCCAAAATTCAAAGTTTATATTTATTGAATTGACAACTGAAAATAAGTAATGAGTGACTGGCAAATAGTAGGGTATTATGATTGTTTGGATGACCATGGGTTTCTACAATGCTGGTTGATTAATGATGATTAGACAACAATTTACCCCAATTTTTGACCAGGTTGTTTGCTAATACTGCATACTTATCGTATTATACATCCATGCTATTTTCTTTTTTAATGTAAAAGTGAGAACTAGCATTTTCTGCTACTTAAATTTTTATGGTGCATCTGCTAAACCAATTTTGATGAAATTTGTTTTAAAGACAGGTTGAATTCTGAAGGTTACTACAAAAGCTTCTTTTTATCCCAAAAAATCAAAACTTTTCCACAGGATTTTCAGAAAACCTAGTTATTCGCAGGCATACCATAGTATTGAAAAAATAAATCACCTTAAAATTCTCGGTGGCTACAAATTGTGTCCATGGCCGGCGTGTATTCAATACTCCCATCACCAGAGCAGGCCCCGCTCCACTGCGGACATGCTGTAGCAACCTGTACAGTACTGTGTGTTAGCACAACCAAGATGACTAGCTTTTGGCAAAACTTGTAAATACTTCTAACTACTACTACTACTACTTTCTTCTTTGTTTTGTTAGCTACTATATAGTTACACAGTTACAGTTTATAGTTAAAAATTGGATGTGTATTGCCACCAATAGACAGAAATAGAAAAAGATGGAGGAGGCTTTTACCAGCAGGGGACCACACATTAAAATAAAACAAACCATTGCATAAACACTGTAAAAAAGAAAATTGTAATGTGTGGGAAACAAAGCTGTAATTGACCAAGCGAAGCGAAGGTCTCTGAGTCTACATGGGTGAATTGGCACTTGTCCGTCTGTCAGAGCATTATAACTTCTGAATTACTGAACGCAATTACTTCAGCTTTAAATATAATGGCCTCCCGCCGAATATGACTTAAAAAATAATAAAAATCTTTATTTCAGGGGGGCTCTCATAGAAGCGAATGCGAAGTAAAATATTTTTTATAAAGTTACATAGGGTTGCGGTGTATAATTTTAAAGATAATTAGGAATAGAGTCCAAAAATATTTTTTTTTTTAATTTTTCCCCCAAAATTGAAGAAATGGGGGGCTTTCAAAGTGGTGATTTTCTAACGTCCAAAGATGACCTCAGAACTCTAAATTTTCTGAAAGGATGAGCCTGAAACTTGATCAATTATTTCAATTATATCCTGTACTTGAACAACAAATACTAAAATTAGATAAATATTGTAAGGAAACGGAATTATTTAATTTTTAATGAGCTTCAGTATTTTTAACAGAACTTCACATTTATGTCAATAGATGGCGCCGCGAGGTTCGGGGCGAACCACTAGTAAAAAAAACAATGCCACTTTTCATTGTAATTTTATAACTCAAGAACGGACTCAACTATCCAAACCAAATAAATGTTTAGGCTTTGTTTGGACTATTTAGTAGATGGTTTATGTGAAGTTTGCACAAAATCGGTTGAGCGGTTCTTCATTTATCACATTTTTTGTAAACGATTTATACGTAGCGAAGCACGTACCGGGCCGCTAGTAATATAATAATAATGTCACACAAAAGAGAATTACTCAAGCCTAGAATGGAATACAGGACTACCCGTACATCAACATCATCCCTTTAGTTTGATTTTAAGTTGACACTAAAAGTTTCTTGCATTTTCTTCCTATTTTGGCAAAAATGTGAATAAGCATATGCATATACATGCATGCATGCATATTATGTCTACAGGTAAGTATAAAGTACCGGTGAGCTGAGGTGAGCAAGCAAAGCTTGTAAATGAAAAATTATATTTAAAAAAAACGTATAATATGAGTGTAAGGTATGGATTATGATTTTGATAGATGATTGTAATATGAATAAATTTTTTTTTTTATCCACGACAAGCCCTTGACTGCAATCTCACCTGATGGTAAGTGATGATGAAGATGGTAGCGGGCTAACCTGTTGAGGCATGAGGCAAACCCCTTCGGTTTCTACACGGCATCGTACCGGAACGCTAAATCGCTTGGCGGCACGTCTTTGTCGGTAGGGTGGTAACTAGCCACGGCCGAAGCCTCCCACCAGGCCAGACCAGGGAAAATTCAGAAATTATAAATTCCCAAATTGACCCTGCCGGGGATCGAACCCAGGACCTTCCGCACGGTAAGGCAACAGCGCTACACACTGCGCCAGGGAGGTCGTTAAAATTATAGTCCCACAACCTATCTGACCCGGTGACAGTGTCGCTAGTAGATATTATGTTAAAAATACTGGAATAAAAATTAGTTCCAATTTTGACCACTGGGTCTGGTTTGTACTAAATCACTTTTCAGACTAAATCACTTTTTAATTAAAATCGATAGTTTAAAATGGTTATTTAACATAAACCTAACAGCCTCCACCACCACCACCACTAGTCTATTAAAGTTCAGTGCTGGGCACAACCCTCCACTCTCATAGGAGAGAGGGAATTAGAGCTTAGACCCATCACACTGCTCCAATGCGGGTTGGCGGGCTTTAAATGATAAATGTTTTTTTTGTTTCACATAGGACAACTTGTGTCACTTATGATACGTCAAGACTCTACCACCGGTTCGGAAAGTTAATTCTACTGAGAAGAGCCGGCAAGAAACTCAGCAGTTGCACTTTTCTCAAAATAGAAAGAGGTTAAAATATTTTAAGCAATACAATACATATGTAACATTACAAGTATTACACTGAATTGTGGGTCACTGGATGCGAGGCCGGTTGCTTCCATGCAACTTTGTTGTTAATAAAATTGTCGATAGTATAATAACCTGGACTTAACAAATGCTGTTTGACACAGTTTAAATTTATGTAACAGCAAATCTAGAAACTCTTTTGGAACCATGTTATAAAAACGTACACTCGACCCCACAAAGGATTTTTGCACCTTGCGGACACGATATGGCGCTGTTATCTTATGGCAGTTTCTAGTACATAGATTGTGAGTATCACCTATTTGCTTATAATGATGAATGTTCTGCCTAACAAAGATTATATTATTGTATACGTATTGTGAAGGCACCGTAAGAACACCAATCTCTTAAAATTTTTCACACACAACACAACTATTATCATGTTAGTGATAATAACTGGGACCGACGGCTTAACGTGCTCTCCGAGGCACGGGGTTGAATCACCGCCAACTTCCAACTCTGGGCTGGCACTGAGAATTTCTGAATTGAAAAACCCAATAGCTAACAATTTTTATGCCTGACCGGGAATCAAATCCAGGACCTGGTGATCCGCAGTCGACTATGCTAACCGTTAGACCAAGGAAGCAGTCAGCCTAACAGGCAATGTTGTTATTATGTCTTTTGGGAGATCCTCTATTTAATGCTCACAAAAAATAAATTACTTTTAGTTGTCAAATACCCAATTATGGATAGGTGCAGTCCGATTAAAACTTTATGACTTCTCGGAAAATCGTGCGTTACGATGCACAGAATACAATATTAGGAATCAGCAGGATGGCTTCAGTTGACTACCTGCGCAAACCTACACTCGCGGCTAACTTTCGAGGTGTCATAAAGACGAATTGTAGAGACTAGATATGTTACAGTTGAGGGACAAGTGGCAGTGGAGGGATTGTTCAGTAACGTTGACTCGAGTCGGTAAACGGATGGGTGACCGAATTTGGAACTCCAAATTTGGCCTTTTCGTTTCCTTCGTCCCTCGGAGACTACGTTAAGCCGTCGGTTCCTCGTATTATTACTAACATCTGATAATAATCGTTAGAAACCAAAGAGTTGAAATAATACTCTTAGTAGTCATATGCAGAAGGACCTGGGAACCTACCGCAAATTATTATTCCAAGAAAACCCCCAGAAAGGGATCATGACCCTCAGCAAAGAGGAATACGACGCTGAGAGAGGGAGTAGATACGTTAACTTTATGAACCATTGAATAAAAATGAATGAAAACAATTCATGAAAAAAGCTGGAGCAATAACAAACCACGTATCATACTTTGTTTTGTTAGTAAAACTTACAATTCCACTTCATTGACATACTTTTGAAATCCTTTCTTTTCTGTAGTAGCATTAATTTCACCGGATATCTCGATGTTCACATTATCAGCCATTGTAAACACAATTTTAGTAGATTTCTTGTTTGGAATTTTTTGTGACTCAGTATTTATTATAATAATGTACTCCACAGATTAGTATAGAATACTACGTATTATGTACTCTGTGTTGTGACTTGAGAGTTGAGACCATAGTAAATATGTTCCTTGACATACTATTCTATGCTTGAGACTTATGGATTTCCACAGATTAGTATAGAATACTACGTATGGATTTCGCTCTTCGCTTTTCGAATTTCAATTTGTCGTCGTCAGAGTTCAGACACATAGGATTTTTTTTTTAAATTTAAGTGGTTTAACGGCTCTGGATTCCAGTCAGAGACATCAGACAACTAACCTAAACTCAGATTTGAGATCAGAGTAATCTGAGACCACAGACTATGAGCTAGGTAAAGGCACAGACAAGTAAAAGGATAGGTATAGGAATGAGGAATGAGCCACGAGCCACGAATGAGCATGGATCATAGCACATTCAATCATGTAGTTATGGGTAAGATTAAACTCACAAAGTGGCCAATTCTGTATATCACAATCTCTAAACTAAACTAAAATGACAGCTTGACAGCTTTAAATCTAGTTTTGTCCCTTTCCGTAGGGTCCGCTTGTGAAAGGGTAAGCAATATTTTTAATTCTGTCATTTTAGTTTGTGCACTACAGAATCAGCCCCACGCATGAGTGATGTGAATGTTACGACCAAGTATCGTATTTTTTCGACGTCACGGCACAGCGCGATAGTAGTATTTCCAAAGATTTCAATCTATTAGCTTATAGCTTTTCGACTCCGCGGTCTGTGAAAATATCAGGCCGGAAACTTGATAGTCTATGGATTTTCAAACAGGATATAGATGTTATAGTATTTTTGGCGTCATTTCATGGCTGGCTTTGGAGCTTGAGCTTGATTTACTTTTGTTACGAAAGAGAGCTGGGTTTTCTTTGAAAGTGGCGATTTCTGTCAGATTGCCTTTTATTTACATGTCGGTGTGCTTTACTCGGTAATGTTGGGATGCAGTGGTTTTAGTTGCGGCAAAGTGATAATGTTTTTGATTTAGAAGGTGCAGTATCTGCTAAAACAAAATGAACGACGGGGATTGGATATGCAGCGATCCGAATTGCGGTAATATAAATTTCGCTCGTCGGTCTTCTTGTTACCGTTGCAATAAAGAAAGGCCCGAGGCCGTGAAACCGTCCAAAAAGAAACTAGGGACGGAGATAGGAAAATCAGCAGCCGAGAAATCACGCGGACTTTTCAATGCCGACGACTGGCAGTGCAACAAATGTGCTAACGTGAACTGGGCACGGCGTCCGACTTGCAATGTGTGCAATGCACCAAAGTTTGGCGAAGTGAGATATTTTATTACTAGAATGTTATGAAAATAAGCTTTTGATCATTGTCTAATTACTTAAATGTAACATTTTAGGTCGAAGCACGCACAGGATACGGAGGAGGCTACAATGAGCGCGGTGTAGTCGAGTACCGAAGAAGGGAATCCTCTTCTGATGATGAATATGACGAATTTGGTAGAAAAAAGAAGAAGAAGCGAAAGGCTGATTCTGATGACAAGGTACCTACACATGGCACCATTATTTATGTTTTCTTTAGAAAAATCTTATCATTTCATACATTTTATTTTGTTTTTATCACTATTCTAACATAAACCACTGGTAAAATATATTAAGTAAAAAAACGTGGCAGATAAAGGAATTTTCAAGCTAAGAAGATGTATTTTACTAAGTGAAATAAATTTTGAAGCACATCATTACTAAAGTGGAGATAATTTTTCCTGCCTTCAGGTTGGCATCACTGAAGGACCTGTTAACAAAATTTTGCCACCAAGAATGCTGCAGAAGGGAAAAATGGACCCTGTTAAGCCAGTACCAGCACCAATAGGCTCTTTGCAGGTTAACAAACCAACAGAGAAAGTCAGTGGCAGTCTTAGTGATGGCTCAGTATGTGACTTTCCTCCACTCAACAGAGTAGCATTCAAGAGAAATCATTATAATTCTTACTATTACAATGCCAACAAAACAGTTCCACAAGACCATACCAATCCATATAATAGAAATAACAATTTCCAGCGTATACGATTTAATAGCATAGGTGACAAGGAACACACGGGGTCCTCTGGTTATGAGACCAGTTCCAAAAAGAGTAAAAGTGAGAGTGTGTCGCCTGCGTTAAAATCGTATAACCCAGTTATGGAAAATAGAGTTTCTTCGACTAACAATGATGTTGTCTATAAGTTTGCTGGAGCAACGCCGGCTGAAGACTTTGAAGTAACTTATTCATTAAGAGAAAGAGTGACAGCAGCTGCTTACGCTATAGTATATAACAATTGCAAATTGAGTACTCAAAAATTTGAATCCATGTATGATAAACCTGCGCCTGACTTTAAAACCATTTTCGCTTGGAGACAAAAGCTTATGTACACTGGTTGCTTAGTTGATGCCCACTTAGAAACACAGAAGAAGGATGTGGAAAATCCAGTACCTGCTGAAACTATGAAATGTGAAAACAAACCAAAAATTTGTCACAGGCTGCCTAATCCTGAGGAAATTCCCTTAACATCAGATAGTGAAGATGACACTCTTAATACAACTGATCTTAATAAACATACACCTTTTATTGGACGACAAAAAAGTGTAAGTATTGAAGCTTTACATAATACTGGAATTGATAACGAGCCTAGAGCGACCAGTGGCTCCATAAGCACTTTAGATGACAGGGCATCTCAAGGAGGGAGTCAGTCAGCCTCAACACACCATAGGACCAGATCTAGTTCTCGTGACAGTCAAGATTCCCACTATCCAGATTCAGATTTGGAGAAAACAGACATTAAAGTTGTTAAAATAAGTCCATCTATAAGGTCAAATAATACAAGACAGTCGGTTCAGGAGTCATCAGATTCTGAATCAGTATCTTACAACAGTGAGGAAGTTGATTTTAGATCTCGAGTTTTTGGCGATAGGAAAATAAGGCGTAAAGTGAAAAAGCGTTCTGTCCCTGTAACTCCCGTTAATAATTATGTCCAGAGTGAAAATCACTCTTTTCAAGGCTATAGCACAGTCAAATCAGTGGAGCAATCCTCTTTGACAACAGGGAATATTTACACAATGAATTTACATAATATGGGTATGAAACCTAGGCACCAAGAAAATCTACATGATACTGATGGCTGCTCTATTGAATATGTACCCACAAAGCTGGCAGCGACAGCTAAAAAAAATTATCAGGACTTTAAAAACAATGTAAAGAAAAAAGGATATTGGGCTAAAGCTAATGGAAATACATTTTCCAACAACAAACCAAGAACATCACAAGTAATGCAACCTGCTTTAGCAGTGGAAAGTACTTGTATTAGCAGTGAAAATCTACCTGCATTAGAAGTAAAAAGTACCTACACTAGCAGTGACAAGCTACCAGATTTGGATGTACAAAGTATCTACACTAGCAGTGAAAAGTCACCAGATATGGAAAGGAAAAGTGTCTACATTAGCAGTGAAGAGCCACCAGCTTTGGAAGGGAAAAGTATCTACACGAGCAGTGAAAAGCCACCAGGTTTGGAAGGGAAAAGTATCTACATTAGCAGTGAAAAGCCACTAGCATTGGAAGCAAAACGTACTTATACTAGCAGTGAAAAGCTAGTGCCTTTTGAAGGAAAAACTTTCTGCTTTAGCAGTGAAAAGCTACCAGAATTAGAAGTGAAAAGTACCTGTATCAGCAGTGAAAAGCTACCTGAGTTACAAGTGAAAGATACCTTTATCAAAAGGTCTATGATCAATAATTATTCGAGTGAGCCTACAGAATATGTTTCCACATTACGTCCATCAGTTGTCAACAATATTGAGGACTTTACTAAAGATTTATTAGAAACTAGTGTGCCAGTAGGTCAGTATTTGCCATTTGATAAACCATTAGAAACAGTATTAACATGCGATTTCTCTAAACCTCCTCCACCTATTGATCTGAATAACTCCAGTGTCTTTGAAGTAGTGCATTCTAGTTCAGCAGTGAAAAATAGAAGTATTATGGATATTTTTAACTCAAATGAACAGACTGAACGAAGTCCAGAACAAAGCAACGATTTAGAAAAGTATGATAGTGTGCGAAAAATTTATGAATCTAAATGGGATGAAGATGATGATGCTCTGTACCAAAGTTCAGATCCAGTTGAGTCAGAACCTTCTAATGCACAGAATAGGTGCACTCCATCACCTGGTACTGGATCTCTTCGAACCCAAAGTCCTGTGACAAACATGTTGTATGCTGCATGTGATGAAAGCCCAGCCAAACCAACAAATACAGTCAATGTGGATTTTATGAAGGGTACCTTACTAGGTTTATTGAAGGATTTGCAAGATGAAGATGATATTAAAATCCCTAATAATATCCCATATTTTACTGGCAACTTAACTAGCACTCCACTAAGAGAATCAAATGAAAATGCTAATCAGTACCAACAGCGAGAAATCAAAATGATAAACAATACTCCACCACCTCCTTTGGAACCCATTCCCATGGATATAGAAGACAATATCAGGTGTATGTCTTATGATGGAGGAGAATTGCCTACTGGAAACAAGCCGAAAACAATAAGTCCATCTAAAAAAGTGCATGTACTAGAATCCATAACTATAAAACCACCGGATCAACCAAATAAAACTTGTGTCATAAATAATTTAGAGCAAGAAATAAGCTTGCATAAACTGCCAGTAGTTATTGAACAGCCGAAACAAAATGTATCACCACAAAAAGTTGTCCAGTCTGAGGCAATTGCACCTCCGACTCAATTAGACTTTACAAGTTTATTATCCGGGATAAATACTAATGCAATTATGTTAGCTCTTCAAAATTTGCAGCAGTTTTCACAACAGCCTAATGATACTACAAATAATGAGCAAGTAGGTAATTCAGGTCAGGATGACCAGCAATGTGAAACTGAGGCGGTGGAGACAGTAAACTTAACAAATGACGAGGAATGGGAAAATGAATCCAATCAGGATGAGAGAATAGAAAGAGAGTTACACAAATTAGATGGCAATACAGGTGATACACCATTTTTAAGTGATATTTTTGATCCAGGTCCAGTCATTATGCCAGCGAATCTCTCTAAAAAGTTGAATATAAATATAAAATCTCTGGAAGAAAAACCAAAAACGCATACTCCACATTTAAATGAAAATGCGCCTGTAATAGGAAATTTTAAAAGCTTCGCCCTTCCAAAGCCTATTATGTTGAATAGGTTAAAGTTAACGATTAAACAACCTGAAAAGAGCAATAAAGCATGCAATGGAAAACAACCTAAAAGATTCAAAAAGGTGTGTATAATAACTATCATTACTGTATTTACTAAGTTTAAATACATATTTTTAATATGTAATGTTATCCCTAATGTTTATTCAAATGCAGTCTTTTTTTTGTTTAAAAAAAAGTAAAAGGCCACCGTTAGGTCTTAGCTCTGGTGCCCTATTATGGTAAAATGATTGCCAGTGTAACAATCAAAATCACCCTTGATTGGCTAACAAAACTCTTTTGCTATTGAACAAAATCCATTGTTGCTGCAATACCATAATTCCCCCAATCACATCAATCAATCATTGAGATTGAAATGATGATTGATGTACTTTTTTTGGAAGTGCGGAAAATTGATTTTTCATAGCTATATAATTAATTACACTGTTTGTTGGTGGACACATTGCTATGCATCTGAGCACATATTGTCTGCAGAAAGGTTGTTATAGAATGGGATGACATATTTTAATGATGTCCTAATTTCGGAGTAGTATCCGGACTTTACCTCTCTCTCGCACATTCTAACATTTTCAATGATTGTGAAAGTCTCAGTTTGTGGCTGATCCAAGTTTTGGCGATAAAATTATGGACATTATAGACATATTTTTATAGTAATATGCAAAATTCATTTATTAGTATATTTCTAGACTTAGATTGGCTACATTTGAGTAAAGTATACTGAGACTTGCACAATTATTGAAAACTAGATGATGCCCGTGACTTCGTCCGGGTGGATTGGTTTTATTTAATTCCTGCGGAACTATTTAATTTTCCGGTATGAAAATTAGCCTATGTCCTTACCTGGATGTAACCTATATCAAAATCGGATGAGTAGTTGGGCCGTGAAAGCGTAGCAGACAAATAGACACACTTTTGCATTTATGATATTAGTATGGATGTTAGAGCAAGAGGGTGGGAAAGTCTGGTTACACCTTAACAGTTAGGTCATTTTTGGAGAATATGTTTTGTTTCAGAGTAAAGCGTCCGGCTCCCAGGGAGCAGAGGGTGGGCCAGAGGAAGATGAGGAGGAGTCAGGGGATGAGGCTGATCTCTCTAAGTATGATCTGTGGGGCAGCGATGGGGAACAGGGCAACTCTTCCAAATTGGGTTAGCGGTGATGCTTTGTGACTTTATAACCCAATCCAGATGCTATTAGGATATTAAAAATAGGTTTATCTCTTTTTCTATTATGATTACAGTCATTCCAGAGAAAAGGATGGAATGGTAACTGTTATCCTAATAGAATCTGGATGTGATTGTAAGACAAATAATACACTCTAATTAATTATATTGTATGTCACTATAAAATTGCAAAAACCGTTCTATCTAACTAGCGAAATTGTAAACTGTCAACAGATTACAATTGAACGCATTAATTTTCGGTTACGTATATTAACCCGATAAAACCTAATTATTATTTATGCCGAAGCCTAACCTAACCTACAAGAAAGAGACAAGAAAACGTAAATACAATGAATATTTCAAAAATTGACACTCAGAACATTGAACTGTTCACAAAGTTTGCAATCTATCACGATAAAAGGCATTAGATTACAATCTAAGGATTTTTGCAATCTTACAGTGACATATATGTATATAAAACTCATGTTACTAACTTTAGGTTTTTTTAAACTAAAATTATTTATTGTCCATTTCGTGAAAACGGGCATTTCTTTTATATCACAAACAATGCCTTGATTTTAGGGAAGACCTAAGACCAATAGATGACAGTTTTCACTTACAAAAACTGCCATTTAAGTTTCCATTGAAGGCTTACGAGTTCCCTAAACTTTAGGGAATATCTAGTTTGTATATTATATAAATTAGACGTGTAACAAGTTGTTTAAATATTTTTTTGTAGAACACAAAACTGTTAACTATATGTTTACTTTTTCAGAGAATGAAGAAAAATCGAAAGAGGACGAAAATGCTGAAGATGATAGACTCTCTGACAAAAACGGGAAATCTGAAACGAAAAGTAAAAAAAGGTAAGTTAAAATTAATTTTTGTTTTGAAGAGACTACATTCTTCAGTGTTTATACCAGATGATGCCCACAACTTTGTCCGCATAGATTAGAATTTTTCATTCCAGCAGGAACTCTTATTTTCCTAGATAAAATGTTAATTCAGGTTATCAGCTATCTTCATTTCACTTAGTGACAATAAGGAGTAACAAACATACAAACTTACAAACATCCCAACTATTTACTAAACTAGTGTTAGCATTATTTCTATTTGTCATTATATCTCATGAAACAGGAGGTATAATGACTGTCAATTTGATTAGTTTCGTGTCAGTACGGACGATGTCGACGTTTTGACGATGCAGGCAGGTTCAGCGATTACTGAATACTTTTGTGTTTAGATCACATCTAATTGCATTAAATCTCTCGTGGAACCTTTTTTTTTATCCTCTACAAGCTAGCCCTTGACTGCGATCTCACCTGATGGTAAGTGATGATGCAGTCTAAGATGGTAGCGGGCTAGCCTGTTAGGGGCATGGCTGTTATATAAAATCCATACCCCTTCGGTTTCTACAAGGCATCGTACCGGAACGCTAAATTGCTTGGCGGCACGCCTTTGCCGGTAAAATATAAATTCCCAAATTAACCCTGCAGGGGATCGAACCCAGGACCTCCGCACTTTAAGGCAACAGCGCTACACACTGCGCCACGGAGGTCGTCATAACCTCTACATGTTTAACCATTTACTCGTGCAAGTTCAATTGAGAGTAAATATATAATAAAAGTGTCTTATTAATACCTACTTCTGGATTGTCCCTAACACTAAGATAAGAAGATTAATTAGTGTAAAAGAAAGAAGATGTTGACTTTAGTCTTTACTGATTAATATTTCAGACATAGAAGCTCATCATCATCATCCTCCAGCTCTTCCTCCAGCTCTAGCTCTAGTCACAGCTCTGGACCGGAAAGACCAAAAAACAAGTAAGTTTACGCAATAGTTGAGATATTTCAAGTAATAAAGCCGTTTATTCATTGTTAAAAACCGTAACCAGAAAGTCCATTATGTAGTTTATAAGATTAGCGCAAACGGAAAAAACAATTCGGCTGAGAGAACTCGTTCTTTTAAGCAATGATAGGAGTGCCAGCGAAGGGAGCGCAAACATTTTTTAAATATTATCCTACAAGGTCGCATTTTGAATTTATCTAGTGCTTTACCCTACCCTCGCCAAGCCGTCCAGCAGCATTCAAGCTTTCCGAACCGGTGGTAGATTCTAACGACTTATCATACAGAGCTCCGCGCGTATTGTATTTAGCCTAACCGTGTCGACCTCTCGCGCTGTACCCCTATTATGATGACAGTCTAAAAATAGTCCAAACATGTTTCAATGCTTATGTGCAAATTTAAGGTACAAGATTTTAATTTATCTTTTAATTGTTGTTATAAATGATAAATGATTATAAATGATAAATGATGCAACCTACATCTGTATCAAATTCTATCAAAATCGGATGAAAAGACGGACTGGAAAAGCGTAGTAGACAGACAGAAACTCTTTTCCATTTATGGTATTAGTATAGTATACAATATCAAGTACATATGTATTTAACTATTGGTCCAAGACTAGTCCTATGCTCCATACAATTCTGGACCGTCTCCTTTTCGGATTTCAGGGGCCATGCTGCGAACGCTTATAGCCATAATATTGTTTTACTGTTGACTTTCGTGTTTTAGGAATATAGTCCTTATTATTTTAGGAAAGTCAAGGTGACATCAAACTGACATTTTGAGTAATATTACTCAAGTATTGCTTTCCTGCTGCTGCATGCTGGCAGTAAATGACTGTTGAACATTTGATTCTATTAAAATTTGAACTCATATTTTTTTATTCAAATAAACTTATTACAAGTGCTTTTGAGAAGAACCAGCAAGAAACTCGGTGGTTGCTCTTTTAAAAAAAAAATTTTTTCTCACAGTCACATCAATTTGTATATACTTATGACGTATATTATAAGTAGTAGTAAGTGTCCTTAGCATTGCTGGAGCGAGTTAAATCCATGCTCTTTTATCATTTACGTAATCTTCAACATATAAGCTTTTTACAGGAACATACTCCTCTTTTTGACGACCTCCCTGGCGCATGAGCGTTGTTGCCTTAACGTGGGAGGTGCCGGGTTCGATTCCCGGCAGGGCCAATTTGGGAATTTATAATTTCTGAATTTTCTCGGGTCTGGTCTGGTGGGAGGCTTCGGCCGTGGCTAGTACCAACCTAACGGCAAAGACTTATCGCCAAGCGATTAGCGTTTCGGTACGATGCCGTATAGAAACCGGCTAGGAGTATGGGTTTAATATAACTGCTATGCCACTAACAGGTTAGCCCGCTACCATCTTAGACTGCATCATCACATACCATCAGGTGAGATTGCAGTCAAGGGCTAACTTGTAGTGGAATAAAAAAATACTTTTAATGGATTTCTTAATGTTAATTAATGACGTATTAAGAGGCCGGCGATCGCCGCCCTCAACTTCTATTCAACCCGCAAATATAAATTTGCCGGTATCTCTATTTGGCTGATGACACATGATCGCGTGCAAGTGCGATAGCAATATGAGCGTTCAGAATTTGTTATACATTTAGTCTTGTTCCGTTAATACCAAAAATGATGAATGAAAACTTGTTGTGTTTTTAACTTCGTGTTGTTATTCTGTAACTTGAAAATATATCCTATGTTCCTGATCAATTAGTACGTAAGATATCGTTGGTTTTAATATGAAACAAATTAGGAGAAAACATGTCATTAATGTCGTAAAGAAATGTAAAACGCAATGCGCTGCGAAATATTCTCGAATTACAAATTATTTTGGTATTACTTTTGTATGAGCAATTCACCCTCCGGAGGCACCTTAGCTGATAATTGTCATTCTCTGTCAGGTTCGACGACTTCAATTTGAACAGTGAGCGCGAAGGGTCGCCAAAGAAAGGCAAGTCGCGTTCTCGGTCGCGGTCGCCGCGCGCGCGCTCCGCCAACGCGACGACGCGTCGCAAGTCGCGCGACAGCCGCTCTGGGGGCGAATCCAGGTTTGTACAATATCATGGTCGAATGTAAACCAGTGATGGAGACTCATGCTCACTTGCCCAGTGGTGAGCCGGCGATGGGTTGAAATGATGATAATAATACTAGATGATGACCGCGACTTCGTAAGTTCGTCCGCGTGGATTAAGTTTTTTTTATTCCCGGGGGGAACTCCTTAATTTTCCGGGATAAAAAGTACCCTATGTCCTTCCCCGGGATGTAATTTTATCAAAATCGATTGAATAGATGGGCCGTGAAAGCGTAGCAGACAGACAGACAGACACACTTTCGCATTTATAATATTAGTATGGATTAGTAAGGATGTACTTATTTCTTTATCTCTTCTTTCTTTATCTTTTTCTTTTGTGAGCTATGCGAACGTGACGTACGACAGCACGCCGCACAGTGTCGCACGATCGTGTGCAAAATGTCGTTCGTCGTGATCACTCACCTTTCCATACATTTAGACTAATTAGACCAGTCCCATCAGACCAAGCCCCAAGCTTTATTGCTATAAGTTTAAAAAAACTTTATTATATTATTATATACCAGCTTTTGCCTGCGGCTTAGCACACGTTAGGTTCGATTTTCATACAAATTTCAAAGCACTATTCCCCCGCTTCCCCTTACGGTTTGAAAATCCTTTCTTAGCAGATGCCTACGTCATAATAGCCATCTGTTTGCCAAATTTCAGCCTGATCTGTCCAGTGGTTTAACCTGTGCGTTAATACATCAGTCAGTCAGTCAGTCAGTCCTTTTATATAAAAATATTTTTTCTGACTGATCTATCAACACATGCACCTCTTAAGGTTAAAACATTGTAATTTTGACAGAAAGTTCCTTTTGTGATGATTTCCAAAAGTTAGACTCCAGTGAAGCTTAGTCTTAGTCTGGACAGCCGCGGGTATCTTCATGTTGATATACCTATTCTAATCCATGGTTTATTGTTCACAGATCTTCACGCGACAAGGAGAAGTCGCGCGACAGAGAGCGACGCGACCGGTCGCGCGGCTCCCGCGAGCACAAAGAGCGCCGCTACAGTCGCGACGGCAACAACCAATACAGCGCGAGAGGTCGACACCGTTAGGCTAAGTATCTGTTAATATCATCGATATATATGTAGGAGCTAGATGGGCCCCTTTCATAGAAAAAAATTAGGCATCCGATCTGTAGAGCGCGCTCCACACCTGTATAAGCCTGTCCTTGTCCCCGTCATAGCGCTGTCCCGCTTTTCAGGCTAGATGGCGTTAGTAAAATAGGTCCTTATTCTTTGTTTGACAGGGCCCGTCTATGTAAATTGAGGTCGTTGGTTAATATAATATATGCGCGGAGCTCTGTGTGTGTCAACTTTACAGTATGAGCAAACATGAGCACCAAAAATTAATATAGGTGTCGCCAGGGCCGGGCCGTCCATAAAAATGAAATTAAATGAAATGATTTATTTATTTCACGTAGGACAGCTTGTGCCACATATGATAAGTCGTAAGAATCTACCACTGGTTCGGAAAATGGTTGAACTAAGTGAATGCTGCTGGACGGCTTGGCGAGGGTAGGGTAAAGCACTGGATGAGATTCAAAATGCGCCCTAGTAGAATAATATTTAAAAAATGTTTGCGCTCGCTTCGCTGGCACATTCCACTCATTGCTTACTATAAAACGAGTTCCCTCAGCCAAATTTTTTGTCCGTTTGCGCTAATCTTAGAAACTACATAATTTACTTTCTGGTTACGGTTTTTAACAATGGATAAACTGATTATTTGTAACTCGTAGTATAAAATTGATGCACACATAGATTGACCTTTATCTAGATTGACAACGACTATGAAGTCGTCTCGGTAATGAAATCGTTATAAAATTATAGTTACGAATTTATTTGAAAAATGTTTTATTATTTGATATCTTGAAATATCTTAAAGTATGCGATGACATGTTTTAATGTACGTAAACAATTTTGCTCGGACTGACAACCCTATGACCATAATGTAATCATTGTG
This sequence comes from Erebia aethiops, assembly GCA_923060345.2. Classification (NCBI taxonomy): domain Eukaryota; kingdom Metazoa; phylum Arthropoda; class Insecta; order Lepidoptera; family Nymphalidae; genus Erebia; species Erebia aethiops. The sequence continues at coordinate 23,025,964 of OV281084.1, read as the reverse complement.
ATCTTGTGTGAGGCGAATATTATCTGAAGTGGCCAAACGAGTCCTCTTATAGATCAAGATGACTCACGGCCAATTAAAAGTTATTGTACTCTTGTATTAAATGCAAACACTGATTATACACTCAATGATTATTTATTCCTTATTTTTATGGAGTGTAGAAGATTAGGAGTAACATCTCTTAAGGGAGAAAAGTTGAAAGTGTCCAGTGGTTGCTATAAATAACGGTTCGAAAACCTTCCACAGTGGCGCTGGTGTAGCAAAGGGTATGGTATGAATGTAGCAATTGTAGATTGAAGTGAAGTATGCCGAGTTAAAAAATTTAATATTATTGTCGACTAAAATAGTTAATTATTGAAAATTTCAACAACTTATGAGGCCGGCGAACGCCTTTCGCAACTTCTATTCGAACCGCAAATATAAATTTGCCGGTATATTGCTAGTTGCCTTTCAAAAGACCTTTAGGTGGTGGACATGGTAGCATGCTATTTGTGATTTATGAGTGATGATTGTAATAGTAGATTGTATTATAAGGGAGCAAAATAATATTTTTACGGCGAGGGCGCTTTTTTGAATCCAGAGCGAAGTGAGGGATTCTAGAGTAGAATTCCGAGCGTAGCGAGGGATTCTTTAGTAGAATCCTGAACGTAGCAAGGGATTCAAAGTACGTCGCCCGAGCCAAAAAAATTTGCGCCCGAATGATACACTCTACTTTTCATTACCCTGTATGAGAAAATAAAAGGCGCTTCATATTTTATCGTAATATTATTATTTAATAAAACATAGTACTTTCACTGTCACTTGAAGAACTCATTTTTCAAAACAAAACCATGAATTTTAACAATCCGTGAAAATTGACGAAAACACGGGCTGTAGTTCGCGCGTTTTAATTTGATTTCTTTTTTTTAATTCAGCCGGCGGTGCGACTATGGGCCGTCGTACCAGCCAGCCTTTATTCAAACAATATTTGCGTTCGATTTCTTTGGCGCTGAACACTAAGATGTTCCAAATTCAAAAAGTGCGCGGCAAAGATAGGTAATTGCGGCGCACTTTTTGAAATAAAAAGGATTAAATAGTAGATTGTATTATAAGGGAGCAAAATAATATTTTTACGGCGAGGGAGCTTTTTTGAATCCAGAGCGAAGTGAGGGATTCTTTAGTAGAATCCTGAACGTAGCGAGGGATTCAAAGTACGTCGCCCGAGCCAAAAAAAATTGCGCCCGAATGATACACTCTCCTTTTTATCACCCTGTATGAGAAAATAAAAGGCGCCTCTTATTTTATTGTAATATTATTATTTAATAAAACATAGAGTAATTCTATACTTTCACTGTCACTTCCAGAACTCATTTTTCAAAACAAAACCATGAATTTTTAACAATCCGTGAAAATTGACGAAAACACGGGCTGTAGTTCGCGCGTTTTTAATTTGATTTCTTTTTTTTTAATTCAGCCGGCGGTGCGACTATGGGCCGTCGTACCAGCCAGTCTTTATTCAAACAATATTTGCGTTCGATTTCTTTGGCGCTGAACACTAAGATGTTCCAAATTCAAAAAGTGCGCGGCAAAGATAGGTAATTGCGGCGCACTTTTTGAAATAAAGAGGATTAAATAGTAGATTGTATTATAAGGGAGCAAAATAATATTTATACGGCGAGGGCGCTTTTTTGAATCCAGAGCGAAGTGAGGGATTCTAGAGTAGAATTCCGAGCGTAGCGAGGGATTCTTTAGTAAAATCCTGAACGTAGCGAGGGACTCAAAGTACGTCGCCCGAGCCAAAATATTTTGCGCCCGAATGATACACTCTACATTTCATCACCCTGTATGAGAAAATAAAAGGCGCCTCTTATTTTATTGTAATATTATTATTTAATAAAACATAGAGTAATTCTATACTTTCACTGTCACTTCAAGAACTAATTTTTCAAAACAAAACCATGAATTTTTAACAATCCGTGAGAATTGACGAAAACACGGGCTGTAGTTCGCGCGTTTTTAATTTGATTTCTTTTTTTTTTAATTCAGCCGGCGGTGCGACTATGGGTCGTCGTACCAGCCAGTCTTTATTCAAACAATATTTGCGTTCGATTTCTTTGGCGCTGAACACTAAGATGTTCCAAATTCAAAAAGTGCGCGGCAAAGATAATTGCGGCGTACTTTTTGAAATAAAGAGGATTAAAAACTCATTTCTACCCGCTAAAAGTTTCTTATAGAAAACACCACCTTTGGGTGCACTTAAAGGCGAACCAAGTCGTTCTTTTCGAATACATGGGATGAAAAACTAATTTCTGCCCGCTAAAAGTTTCTTATAGAAAACACCACCTTTGGGTGCATTTAAAGGCGAACCAAGTCTTAGTGTAATATATTAAAACAGCAACCAATGGCGAGCGATTGGGTGACGGGGTCCACAGGTCATTTTGTTTACCTGTATTGTAGAAGACCATAGAATCCTGACATTTCATAAACATAATATTCTAATTACTTTTGTTTACGTATTTGTCAATCACAAATAATATGTGAATAGAATGGTGAGTTTTGAATGGGAATAACGTTTGTTGCTGCAGCAGATATTTTTTTTTGCTTTTTATTATTCAAACTAATCATATAATATGTGAATATTTTTATACAAACATTAGTTAATGATACACCTAAGAAAGAAGATAATACTTTTTATTTTTACCCTTTGTAATCAGTTAGCATTATTAATGAGGTATAATTTTACGCTACGAAAAATTCAATTTTAGTGCTGCTCAGCTTACGCCTCATGTACTGTAGCCGCGAATGCGCCCCTCGAACTAAGTAATTCTCCCGCGATGGGACAGGTATAAATCGCGTCTCGTAATTTGGCCCAAAATGACGGTCGCCTGCGCAGGTACATTGTACTTTGTACTATAGGGAGCATGCGCGTGGAGCGAGGGGTATGGTACTCGTAACGCACGGTCCCTCGCGGCGCACCTCATACCGCACTTCGTTTGACACCCGAAATGTGTTTCTGCGCATAGTTCAACTTACGCGGCGGCTATTATATCAAGATGAGCTTAGTAAAAAGCTAATTAACACATTAATAAAAAGTTAGTATGGCAGCAGAATATGAATTTTAAAGAAGGAATATACCTATTAAATAATGCACATTGCATGCCTTTCGATACTATGGATTTATGAAAAATCTCCACGTTCTCTTTGAAACGATTTGATAGTTAAGTTTATTACAAGCTTCTCCAACTTTAAGTAAGTTCTCCAACTGTTATGTAGGTATATTTTTAGATTCAAAGCATATTGGGGCAGAGTCAAAGCGAAGCGACGCGGACGCATAATATAATTGGATAAAGACTGTGAAATGTATTTACATTTAGGTAATGAAGTTTATTTTGAAATATTTTGAAAAAGAAGCGTCCGATCTGCTACAAGCCCGCGCTAATATGCCTTGAGTCTTGATAAACTTTGTGATCATTATAATTTATCAGTTTGTAAATATATTTTTAGTTTCGTATAACGGATATAATTACACTATAAAAGTAGACCTAAGATCTATAGAAATACAGTTTATTTCCTTTTGATAGTGTACTTGTGGATGTCTAGTTGCAGTGTTGCTAATTTTGTAGTACACTATCTCTAAACGTCACTAAAATGACTAAACATGTTGCTGGTCTAAATATGTAGCTTTTCCTTTCACAATGTTTCTTGCCGAAAAGGATATCTCTAGATTTAGACCTCATTGTCGTGTCAATTTAGTTTAATAAGGATTGTGTACCACCGAATGAGCTACATTGTGTGTCTATTCGGTTGTGCACATATCTGTATACCATTATACGTGATGGATTTTCAAAAGATTTGCTATCCTTTTAAACTTGGAGAATTGTAAAAAGGATAGCATATTTTGGTGAAAGATTTGAGTACAATCGAATAAGCAGCCTTGTTTGTTATTGTATGTGCTTAGATATAGGGATATTTTTAAGTAAACTTGCTACGGTAATTGATTTACCAAATAAAATCGATAACAATACTTTGATGTTTTATTTCCATGATTTTACAAAAAATATTAAAAGTTAAAAAATATACTCGTTCATTATGAGCCTCTTCAAGCGATATACATGTATTATAAATAAACGGTCCGTCATTTTACTACACGATCTGAAAGAATTAAAGCTGTTTAGTAACTTTCTATAGGTGAAAGAATTTTTAAAATCGGTTTGTCAGTTTATCCATTAGGTACACACAATCAAATCTTACCTCCTTATAATATTAGTTAAGAAAACTGAAATATTGGTCAAACCTTTATTCGTTTTGACTCGGATACCATTAATTGGGTACAAAACTCGATACCTTTATTTATTTAAAAAAACTTGTTGTATTTTTGTGTGCCATATTGAATTTGTCATGACCCCATAACATAGCACGACACGAGTACTTCTGAGCAAAGTAACGATTCCTAATGAGGAATCTTTTGTTTGGAGTAATGAATCCAAATCAAAAATGTTTTTGGGAATTATGAGGGAACCGATGAACCAACAAAAACAATGATTCTGTCGTGTAGCACACACGACAGAATCATTGTTTTTGTTGGTTCATCGGTGTAATTGCGCTTTCTGATAGCATTCAGTTTTTATTCTATTAAATTCCAAAGAGTGAACCAAGTGCTTTTATGCATATATGCATAGTTCAATACGAATTTTAAACAGCTATTAATAACATAATAAATTATGCTAACCCTCTAGACATCGACACTCCTGTAAAAAAAAAATCGTTTTTTTTATTTATTTTATGTGCTTTAAGGATTAAAAGAACTTTATATCGTAATGGGTATGAATTTACCGCTCCCGTTAAAATAGGTTTTTGTGGTATCTTGGCATTTAATTGGCTTTTCTTAGTTATTTTTGGCGTACAAGTGTCCACTGCCCCACCTGAAAAAAAAGAATATTGGGTAAACTACCTGTCTATATTTTTAGTTTAATCTAATTTGCTGAAATTAAGGGCAAAACACACAGGGAGCGGGCGTGGGTCAGGTTGGGTGCGCGGCGGGTTGAATCCCTTGTATTTATATGGACGACATCACAGAACGCCGGCGCGGGTCGGGCGTGTGGCGGGTGTCGCACCCGACCTGACCCGCGCCCGCTCCCTGTGTGTTTTGCGCTTTAATCTGCTTGAGAAAAATGAAATAAATAGAATCCTAAAAGTGGAGGGCGAAATAATTTATAAAAACCTGGAAACGCTTATCAACGAATATGAATATGAGTATGATGAATATTATGAATCTAACAGCTAAGGTCCAGTTGCACATTAATTATAATTAAAGTTAAATCGTGGTATAACAACAAACTCGGCCTGGTATTCTTTTTATACGACTGCCTGAAAAAAAGAGTATATTTTTTTCAGGGTTCATGTATGTATGTGAGTTTGTATATTCCACCATAACTTAACCCCTGAACCGATTTTGATAAATGAGGTATCGTTAGAATCCCTAGCTTATTCCGGGTGACATAGGATAGTAAAACTTTTAAAAAATTTGATGGGGTGACCATGGTCCCGTGACCATGACCATGGACCATGGCCCCTAAAGTTGAAAAAGTTCGAAAATAAGATTACCTACCTATGTATAATCATCATCTAGAAAATGATGAGTAGATTCCAAAAATATATAACACTATAGTTCAATATCCAGTGATTCACAAAAAATATCATTTAATATGTGAATAAGATTTCAAAGGTATCTAATTCAATACGGGCTACGGCAGAGCAGTCGTATTTTTTTTAATAATTTTAATTACTTGTTACTATCGTCATGTTTGACTTTGGTTAATTATACTAACCTGGACCAACGCTAGCTCCCTCTGCTGTGCTCACTTTGTACATCTGAAAAAAAAAACATTAGTTCTGTCATTGGAAGGATGGAGATGACACTTAGGCCTGGCATTTTAGTTTAACAACGACAACGTGAAGATCGCAGGCTGACTTACACTACTTATCAGCAGCTTTCGTGTAGAAGAGCTATACGTAAAACTCAGTCATAAAAAATACGGAACGAAACCCATAGATACGTTTGCATAACTAATTATAAAAATAAAAATAATTTTGACGTCATCCCTGGCCCAGTCATAACCTCTAGGAGGTTGGATGGGGCAATTTAGAGGTTTGTTTGGTTCGGTGGAAGACTTGCCGTCTGGATTAAGCTCGAAATGTTTAAGGAGTTCATACCTACATGCTTTTAGACGTACAGACAAACTCTATGAACTCCTTTAAAAAAGGTCTAATTTCCCGTTTGAGAAACGATTGCGATTACGATTTTCATACACAATCGGGGGGATCACCAAGAGCAAACTTGAATTTAAAAGAAGTTTCAAATACGCTGAAATTCTATACCCTGCCATCGTCGCCGGCCGCGAGTCCCGAGGATAGAGGCACCACGTCAGGCCCCCACTGCTTTATGAAGTGGCCGAGACGAGCCACGCGCTGCGCTGGCGTGGTCACTGTATGTGAACCGCCACAGTAGCGATTGCAAATGTGTTTACCCGTCTCTGACCTGTTTGAAGACGTAGGTAAAGCTTTAGGATAGTAGGTAGAGATTCATTTTAGGCCACTTTAGAGGCCACTAGTTGGCCAGCAGATTCGGGCCGTGGAATTCATTTCTGATAACGCGTAGGTATATTGCTATACAGTTCTAATTACACCTACTTTGATTGCAAGCTTACGTAAAAACATCTTAGGCTTAAACAAATTGGATGCGCCCTCAGTTTTTACAATCCAGGTAGGTACACCACCTTGCCTTTCAATCCTTTCACCTTTAGCTACCTAACTGCCACCTAGCTTTTGTGCAAATATTTGAAACGTTTATTTCCTGAAAATCTTAACCAATATTCAGCATATTTTGCTCAGAATCAATTTGTAATACTTACCTACCTTATTACTTACTTACCTTAGGTATTTTTGTCAGGGTTTCTTAGTAAAAAAGGTAACCCGATCGTTTTGTGCCCGTTTCACAGAGATTTAAATCTCTGCTAAGTATTGCACAGGTCACATTTACAGACCTACTTGCGTCCGTGCCCACTATTCAGCAGACTCAGAATCACGTGAGTGTTCTAGGTATCTAAATAAAGCGAAGGACAAGGGAGAAAACATGATAAACCTATAGGTAGTCCGCGCACGAGCTCCGAGGAATCGGGGTCTGAAGAAGCGACGGCTGTACGCCACCCCCGATCGTCGCTCCATATCCAGCTCGCTCCCAGCGCTAGTTTCGAGCTTGACGCGTGTAATTTTGCGATAGTAATGTATAGTATTGTTTTGTACTTTAAACGACTATAGGTCATTACTTTAACATTCTATAGGATTCCTCGGAGCTCATGCGCGGACTATAAGTAGGTATACTACTTGCATATTACATTCCCACACGATTTCAGCATGAATAAGTACCTAAGTGCATACGTAACCGAGTAAGGTACATACCTGGTCCTCTGCGGCTGTTTCTGTTGCCCCATTTGTTTGTCGATGTTCTCCCAGTCATGCATATTCCGTTGCGGCACGTTCGCCGCTTGCGCCTTGCGTATCGTATCTATTATTCAGAATCACATAAACCTAGCTGAATCGAGGAAAACAACATCTAAATCAAAAAATATTCTAGGCTGGACACAAGGTTGAGTAATATCAATTCGGCATCATGGTTGGTTTTCTGTAGTTCACTAACTTAATGTTGCTGTAATGCGAGGTGGACTACGCAGGAACCACGCCCCAAACTAAGTCTTGCCTTTTCACTAAAGGCGTGCGCAATGACATCAATTTACCTACATAGACGGGCCCTGTTAAACAAAGAATGTGGACTTATTTTACGAACGCCATCTAGTCTGAAAAGTGGGACAGCGCTATGGCGGGGACAAGGACAGGCTTAAACAGGTGAGGGGCACGCACTACAAGTCGGACGCCCACATTTTTTCTATGTAAGGGCCCATCTAGTAGGTACCATCCACACTTGATTGAAAGCTAAAACCCTTCCAGCAGGCGTTCCTTAGAACTAGGTAGTTAGTTAGAACTGCCTGCTAAGCTAAGATTATTGATACTCCAGTCGCCTCGCAATAAGCAATGAAAAACCTTGTGTTTAATTTAATAGGCACAAACAACATTCATTGGAATTAGCACAATAGCTGATAGTAAAACCTAGAGACTGAATCCGTTATCCGATGCTGTCTGAACTACATCAGCATATTGTTCAAATTAGAGTAGGTTTGCCAATGACTTAGATTAGAGCGTTATATTTCATAAATAGAATGTGCCGCAGCTCACCGAGCTCATAGCTAAGATATGGCTTCATGGACATATTGCCCGGCAACGGTCTGGCGGCGGGCAACGAGGCCGGCGCATCCATATCCATCACCGCATTCGCATCGCAGGATATACAGTTCACGTCCCTGGAAAGCATACGGACTAAAATAAGTTATACCTACTTATACTTAGGAATCTTTATTCGATGGCAAATAAGCCCTTGACCACAGATTAGGTAACTACTGTGTGATCAAGACTCAAGGTACAGATAGGTACCTACTTGACTAAGATCTCATCTGGTGAAGACACTGTCTAGTGTCTAGCGAGCTAACTTTGAAGAGAATTTCCTTATCATTGGGATGGGATGGGTATGCTATCTATGTATAGATAGTAGGTAGGTACCTATAATATTTTTCGTACCACTTGCTCAAAAAAGTGACATTCTATGCCACAAAAAGCGAACATAACAATAGTCATTTTTAATCTATTAAAAACAGGGAAAGAAAATTGTACTGAATTTCATTCATCCTCTAGGGGGAGAATGTGATTTAAATTTGGAATACTTACCGAAATTTATACTGAACTAAATCTGTGTTTACACCATTGAGTTTGTATATAAAGCATTATAGCAAGCTATATCTTCTTCTAAATAAAGTAAGCATTATTATTATTATACATCTTTTTGAAAAAGGAATACGCATTTATTATGCAGTTATGATTATTAAATAAAATTACGAAAACCGACGAGGCCGTATGAGCTTGATGCCTTTGCTTTTCCGACAAAAAAAAATTAGTCTAGGAATTTGCCGCGTTTTTGTTTTCTTCAAATACATAAACGTTAAGTTTATTTTAATTTATTTTTATAAATAAGTTAATGTTCTACAAATCTTTTAATTGTCATTATTTTTAATAAATGCTTATCTCATATTATTATTGTGTTAATTTTTTCGCAAATGGTACGAAAAGTAGAGTATTTTCCTTGGTGATAAACCTGTCTTAGTCTTGGGTGAACTTAAATCCCTCGCTACACTCAGGACTCGTCTTAAATCCTCGCTTCGCTCGTGATTTAAGTTTTTAACACCCTCACTACGCTCGGGAGTAAACCTCGAGTCCTTCGTTACGCTCGCGATTTAAATCGTCACCCGCGACAGAAGACACTGCTTTATCCCCTTGGTTAATAATCTACTAATACATCACTATGATTGTAGTATAATAATATTTATGCTCTGTCCATCAATGGCACAGTTAAACTGAGTCTACCTATTCAATATTCCTTCAGCGAACACATTAACGGAAGGAAATATAATAAAATTCACACGAGGACCACTTCCACTTTTATCTTGTCCTACCTTAGCAATCGCCGTTTAGTGCCTGCCGCTTCGGCTTCTCGCCGCATTGCTGCCATTTGTTTAAGGTTCTCTTGCAATTGTTTCAGTTTGCTATTGAAGAAATCTTTCACGGGTGAGAGCTCCATCTTGTCCAGCTTCATTTCGATCTCTCTTTGGATGTCATCTAGAGCTTGTTGCCATAAAGCCTCCTGTATAGCAGAATATTTTTATAGTAGGAAGCCCTTGAGAATAATTTAGATAAGTTAGCTAGACTCGATAAGATATCTATACTAATATTATAAATCCGAAAGTTTGGATGGATGTATGGATGGATGTTTGTTACTTAATCACGTCACAACGGCTGAACGGATCTGGATGAAATTTGGCACAGATAGATAGATAGATTATAGTCCGGAATAGCACATAGGCTACTTTTTATCCCGGAAAATTAAAGAGTTCCCGCGGGAACCACAACCTCGATACACGCGTGCGAAGTCGCGGGCATCAGTACTTATTTAACATTTTTTAATCTTTTATACCTATCTAGTCCCATAAACTTATGTGACCCGGTGACAGCGTCGTTAGTGTATATTAAAAAAATAAAACAGGCATAAGAAATTGTTCCAATTTTGGCATTTTTGGCACCTCGGGTGGGACTATATTTCCTAATTTGGTAATTTGTTACCGTCATCTAACATGGTGACATCTAACATCGAGAGGGATACCTATCTCCTAAGAGAGAAGAAAACTAGGTAGAGATTATAGCCCTCCTTATGGAACACAGTGTAGGAATATCGAATTACGTAGGATTCTTAACCACTAAAACCCTCTTACCCGTTTCTGCGCCTCTGCATGGTCCGAGGTGCAGAGGCGAAGAAACACGCACCGATATCACCCTTGCGCGATGCCTGTGAGATTCGTCATGGGAAAACAGTTATCCTAGTACCTACTTGCACATTGAGTTTTCCAATAGCATGCTCCAGTCCTTTTGACAAGTCATCGCACGCCAGCTCAAATTGATCATGCGAAACCTTACGCGCAAGCATACGCAGGTCAGCCTTTTCAGCCATAGCTTCGACCATGTCTTCACGGTCTAGTTTTATAGTCTTTAACAATTCTATTTGTTCCAGCAGTGCCTGAAATTTTGAAAGAATCCATTAAAAATAATGACGTGCGAATGGGAATTAAGTTGCAGCTTACTCGGTTGGCAGGTATAAGCAAAGCCTAACTTTAACGACAACATCTCTAAGTACGATCCGATATAATTATTTTTAACAGCATCTCGGCTTGTTGCTCTTCAATTAATAGAGTTCTTATCCTAATCCTATTTTCTAACCTGAGGTGCAATCATGTAAGGATTGCCGATGAAATCGTTAAAGCTCGTTAATGAATGGATACACGACATTGAGCTCTAATTCAATGTTATTATGGTTTATTTTACTTTGAAGCCGAGCTTTAACGATTTCATCGGCAATCCTTACATGATTGCACCTCTGGGAGATCCCTATGACCGTTATCGTAAGAAATCGAAAATCTAACGTTCATATGATATTGTCGATCTTCTTTTTCAGCTGCTAACTGAAGCGCTGTTTCGTGGACTTGTTTCAGTTGTTCTTGCATCTCTTGCACCGTTTGGAAAAGCTTCATCAACCCTGTGTTTTCACAGTCATTATTAACGTGTCTATCTTGCCATATATTTATAACTAGTGGTTCGCCCCGAACTGAGAACTCGCGGTATCCATAAGATAGTCTTAACTATAATATAATGCGCGCTCATCTTTTTTTAAAAAAAAAAGATTCTTTTTCCCCTAAAATTGACCAAATTAAAAATCTCTATTTTCTAACGTCCAAAGTTGACCTCAGAATTCAAAATTTTCTGAAAGGCTGAGACTGAAACTTGATCAATTATTTGAATTATATCCTGCACTTGAACAACAAATACTAAAATTAGATAAATATTGTAAGGAAACGAAATTATTTAATTTTTAATGACCTTCAGTATTTTTAACAGAACTTCACATTGATGTCAATAGATGGCGCCGCGAGGTCTCAGTTCGGGGCGAACCACTAGTAATTATCACAATAATTTTCCTAATTATCTTCAAAATTATATAGCGCAACCCTATGGCACCAAATTGTAACGCTATAAAAAATATTTTACTTCGCATTCGCTTCTCTGAGAGCCCCCTGATAGGTATAAAGATTTTTATAACTTTTTAAGTCATATTCGGCTGGAGGCCATCGGTTTACATAATATATTTAAATTTGAAGTAATTACGTTCAGTAATTCAGAAGTTTTAAGGCTCTGACAGACGGACGGACGGACAAGTGCAAATTCACTCAAGTAGACTCAGAGACCTTTGCTTCGCTCATATGAAAAGTTTTTTGTTCATTTTTTCTTACCCTGTAAATCCTTTATAAGGTCGGGAGATAATTTTCCTAATGAAAATTCCTGCGTTAGAGCATTAACTTGTTTCATTAAGTACTCCAATTGGTCTTGGAAGGAGGTGATCTGTAATATTACAATTTTGATAGTTATAGCTTGTAAAATTTGTTTCCAATAAAAAAAACACCCTGGTTAAATCTGGGAACATGCTAATTCAAAGAATATTAGGTACTTAGCCGTAAAAACAGATGTTTCTTTATTCACCTGGTCTTGTATAACACCATCATTTTTGCCAATACTGTCACAGCATTCCTTGAGTCGTTTTTCCAGAGCATTGATCCTCTCCATGAGACCAGCCGTCATTACTGAGAAGGATTGACGCGGATATTCGGTCTTTCGGCGTTCTAAAAGAATAATTTCATTGTTAAAAAAAAAATTATAAATACCATCCATCCAATGTTGTTGTAAAATATTGCTTTAACCATCGTTTGGTAAAGATTAAAAATTTAAGTTGCTGATTTGTTTATGTAGTCCAATAGGTACCTACCTACTTACTTATAGAGACTGCAGATGGTAAATATTTTAAGTGAATCCTTTGATTTTGGAAAAAAAAATGTATCAAAATACGTAATCGGTAGGCTCAGAATACAGATTTGTTCTGTATTCTGAGATGGTATACCTACCTATCATCTCAGGAATGGAGATAGTACGTATGACACAGACTACAGTCACAAATTAAATAGGTACCGGTGCCGTGCGATAAATAATGTTAATACTTAGGACCTATGATAGGTGGTGGCGGTGGTGGTGGAGTCGGATCCCCTGGAGCTGGCGGAGGCGGTGGCGGCGGTGGTGGTATAGAATCTGTAGCCAAATTTTAGGAACTTATTTGGTACGTAAACATCAACTTGAGACAAAAACAATTAAGTAGGTAAGTATTTAAGTTCGACTTATAATCTTACTAACGAATGCCCGCGACTTCGTCCGAATGGATTGAGGTTTTTCGGTTTCCGCGGGAACTCCCTAATTTTCCGGGATAAAAAGTAGCCTATGTCCCCCCCGGGATATAACCTACCTCTATACCAAATTTTAGCAAAATCGGTTGAAAAGATGGGCCAGGATAGCGTAGCAGACAGACAGACAGACACACTTTCGCATTTATAATATTAAGTATGGATTTTTTTGTTTGTTTTAAATTCTTTATTGCACATACTTAAATTACAATGCACAAAGGCGAACTTAATACCTAGAGGTATTCTCTTCCAGTTAACCTTTGGTAGTGGAGACAGGGTAGAAATCACAGTGCGTACAATATAAAGAGAAAAGTTGGGGTAAGAAAAAACATATTAGGTAGTAGGTAATAAAGTGACGTATTGAAATACACAAAAATGTATAATATACTAAAATATAATATAATACTTAGTTTAAATAAAAAGAATATAAAATACAATAAATATATAAATATATATATGTAAAAATAATATATAGGTTAAATTAATAATTAATAATTATGAATGTTATTATGTGGAGGGATTCTGACATTTTTGAAAGTGTTCGTGTACTCGACGCTTAAAAACGTTTAAAGACGGTGCTTGACGTACTTTCTGGGGAAGGGCGTTCCATATCCTGATTGCAGTAACAGTGAAGGAATCTGAATATAGTTTTGATTTGTGTTGCGGGTAGACAAGAGTATCTACGTTTGAGGAACGTTGAACACGTCCAGATTTTTGTTTCGTTACTGAAGCTAAAGTTTTAAGTTTTTACGTAATCCAGCTTTGATAATCTTAATTTTATCTCGTTACCATGCGTCGTTAGCTTAAGGTATCGGCTTAAGGTTTGGAGTTCATACTTCATACCTAATCCAGATTGTAGGTCCGATAAAGCGGTGTAAAAGGAGTTGGTCAAATTGTCCAGGTCGCCGCGTATACGGTCCAAAGTAGCAGTGACAGCTGCCAATTCATCTTTGGTAGCCGCTGGTGGCCCAGGTGCACCTGGAGCTACTGGTGCCGGGGCCGGAGCGGGGGCTGGTGCAGAGGGAGGGGGCGCAGGTGCCGGTGGCGCTATGGCAGATGTTCTGCAAACAAATTTGTCGTAGTGTCCATTTATAGAGATTATTTTTTATTTAGCGATCAATTGCCTCAATCTAGTGGCAGGCTTATTCAGCTACGGATCATGAGTAGCCCGGTAGCCGGGCTAGCCTAGCTTTTCGTTTTTCAGTCGAGAAATTTTCAATGGCAGCCAATTATAGGCGGTATTACATTTCCATGCCACGAAGCCATGTTGTAAAGCCGATAGTTACATAACTATCGGCTGGTCTTTCTGGTCAAGTCGGATTGTCTTCTCATCAGATTAGGAGAATGCCCCTGTTTTAGCGGCTTTATGCACGCCTTTGTGAACTTTAATGTCCCCTGCGTACTTTTACTTCTACTTATTCGTTAAGATTTGCTGTCGTAGCCGAAATTGTGCCAGGAAGAGATTAGAGTACGTGATATTATTTTAAAGATTCTTAATTCAAAGACAATGCATATTATTTATATGCAATTTACCTGACTTTATCAGTCTTAAATATTAAAATCGAATTAAAGCTTACGCTGCAGCAGGTCGCCGTTGCACTGCATCTTGCAAAGCGCTCGTGTCTGCAATGAGATCTTGCACCAACGAGCTCAACTTGGCGAGGCCAGTTTCAGCTGCCTCCAGACGTGAAGATACGTTCAGAGATGTCCACATATCGGTTATAGCTTTCAAGTTAGTTTGCGATCTGTCAAGAAAATTAAATTTACTTAGGGTACTAGGAATAAATTCAGGGTTTCGTAGTCAAAAGTTCGTAGTCGTTTCCCTATGTTATCACTTCTTACTTGACCTGCATAAGATATTATTAAGTGTTCTGATTGCACAGCACTTAACCGCTTATAAGTTTTGTAGGACTAAATTTTTTATGAGCTGTACAAATACTAGGTATATAATTTACTTGATAAGTAAGTATTATTGTAGCGACGCGTACTGGTTTTAACCTCCTGCTTAGGTAGAAGATTTTTATGAAGGAATGGGGACCGTTTCTGCCATTTTATATCAACTGGGTCCTCTCCCAGGTCATGAACAATCCTACACGCCGTGGTATGGATATGGTCCATTCTAAGAATTTGTTCGAAATTATTAAATAAGTACCTACCTGACTTCCTCGAGAATTTCCTGGTTTTTGGGCATACTCCCGTAGACACGACTCTTTAGATCTTCAACGGTGTTTTCGAGGATATTGAACTTGCTGATAGTGACTAGGGAAAGTCTCTCGGTCGATGTCAACCCCCGGGCAGGTGGTTGTGGTGACGGTTGGGATGGAAGCGGCGACCGTGCACGGGTAGGACTTGATGTAGGCACTGCGAAATGGTTGTTGGAGGAGTAGGTAAGTGGTGTGGCTTTTCGCGACACCGCATTTTGAACTATTATGGTAGTTAACGAATGTATTTGCTGTTAAAATGTCGCCCACCCAAGTCAGTAGGTAAGGCTTTGGGAGACTGGAATTTGGGTGTCCAAATTTGGTCTTAGATATCTTGTCTATATTTCTGGGTCTATCGAAGAGAACGAGATACCGAGCAATAAATACTGCGCGTTAGGCTGTCGGTCCTGGTTGTTAACCAAGTAACCGAAGTCGGACCTTATGTTACTCAAATACCACTGTCAAGTATTTACCACTATGATGCTGCTAAGTAACTTTTTCTTTTGTTAAGGTGCCTATATAAATTCTACTAAGGTTTTGATTCAAGGTACTGAAAGATGCTGAGTACAGAGTAAGTTAATGCTAGTGCTAGGCGATCTAAATTTAATTATACCTACTTTATATCATACACACCTGGTGATTCTGATCTCCTCCGTCGTTCGACTGTAAGAAAAGGTTTGATTAGGGAAACAATGAAAGGTAATAATAAATCGGTATCTTCTATCAAAACTGATGCGATCATCTTATAAGTAAGAGACATTAGGTGCGTATGCTCACCAACTAATATTGTTTCTTGCTCCGTTCTAGAAGGTTGTGATTGTACTAGAAAACATAAAATATAATCAATTACTTCATAACAATCATCAAATTAAGCAATAAGAAAGTGCGGAATAGGTGTATAAATAGAGAGAAACTAGGTAGTTTATGTTAAAAAATTAAAACTTACGCAGCTCCTCCCTCTTTGTATGATCCTAGAATAAAAAATATAGGTCAATATAGAATTAATATACTGTTTGCTACGCTAAGCTATAGATACTTTACCTACATTTAACTTATGTCAGGCTGGTTAAATTTTTTACCAACACTATCGTATCACCAAAACGTATCTTTGGAACCGAAAAGCCATAGGGTGGGGGCCGTGTACAAGCTGTACACAAGCGTAGTGTGCTGTGACGCGCCCTCCAGCCTGATGGACTGGCAATTTAAAGAGGATGGCGGGAAGAGACCAGAAGTCCGAAGACCGGATGTATGAAAGCTTGCTAGGAAAGGCTTATGCTCGACAGTGGACATCCACATGCTGAGAATGATGATGAAACGCGATGTTATTTAACGTGCTGTGGAAAGTTTATGTGGTAAGATGTTTAATACCGGTTCTTCCGTGTCGACGATGTACTCGCTGACTGCTATGGTCTGAGGGTTCTCTCGGCCAACGGGCAGGGTTGCGACGCTGCCGCGCAGTTCAACGTTCTTACCAAGCACTCGCAACTGCTGCGCGAGGCAATGCAACACTGTTTGAAGCATCCCGAAGTCCACTACTCCAATCTGAAGGGCATAATAAATGATATAGACGCAAATTTTTACACTTTTTTGTGCAGTTCAGTGTTCGAACATCTTGGCTTAAGGTCTCATGGGATGGAGAGCATTGGCTTATTTACTTACCAACTTATTGATTGGTCCTTTATTTTAAAAAGGTGGACAATGAGTGAACTTTCCATATCGTTTCTCATATTCGTACAAAATAAAATTAGATTTCGCTTTAAATATGGATATAAAAATATTGTCTAAAAATTTTTCCTTCAGGTAACGCTGTTATTAGGATACCTATAAACTTTAATATTTTTCAGCCATTACCTACCTCAGGAGTGCCGATCGCAAGATCAATCATCTCGCTGATGTTCAGCAAAACTGCTGTATCTATAACAAATTGACAGTTGACACTTATATTCAGATTAAAATAATTAGGTAGATACATTTAAGTCAAATTTAGAATATACATGTTTCTAGATTAGAACAATCTGCAGTTTTGCCCAGCTTAGAAGACAGAAGATACAAAAAAAATTATAGCGTCGGGGGACGTCCGATTGAAAAAAAACTTCTATGCATATTCGTTAAAAGTACAACTGACTGGTCAGGTTCCGGTGCGGTCTGGTGCAGTAATACGGAAAAGTCATTTACTTACCTAAAATGAGAAGTTGTTATCTCGTGTGTACTGTGTAGGTAGTATCTACGGTGATGTTTTTTAGTGGAGCCCAAAATACCTACGTCCTTATAAAAGGTTTGAAGTGCAGACCATTCATCTGGGGTGTTACCACTTTAGTTTTGGGGCGGTACTTTGTGGCTACCAAACATACCATGGCGTATTGGATGCCCACGAAATATTTATGGATAAGTGTTAGGGCTAATCTCTTTTGTCCATATTTTGTAATGTGTCTTAGTACAGGAAGTTTCTTGCACAAATAAAACGGCACCGCTACGCTATTTCATGCGTATCAATCATTAAACGTTTCCGTTTAACTAGCCAGCGTCAAAGTTTCGACCGACGTTGTCGAGATACAAGGTAATTACTAAGCTGATATTTCTTTACAGTTTTATTGATACGTTCTTGTGATATCCTGAGGATCCTGTGTTGATAAACGTTATGTGGCATTCTTTCCGACATACAGAATTACTGATATTTGTGGTATTGGTGAGATAATAATAAACAACATTCGGATATGAAAATAATTCCTCCTTTTAGAAATCTAGAAATACCGGCACATGACAAAATGTGTTTAGGTATTTATCTTTACAGGCTTACGTACGCCTCTAATGACATCCTAAGCAGGGATAATCTCTTCTGAGCTCATCGAGTATCAAGAGCGAATGAGAGCCGATTGTCTACAACGAATAGATTTGGGACGAGGAAATAATTGTGAGAATAAATATATGAACCATGAATGAAAGTGTAGCCCATTCAGAGCCACCATTCACTGCTTTCTAAAGAGATATCTGTGTAAGAAAAACATCAATCCATGCGGACGAAGTCGCGGGCATCAACTAGTCAATGATACATGAAATGCAGATGTACTTATACACCTACGAGTATTATCTTTCTTGCTAAATTGTTAACTTACCAGGCATTTTTGCTTGGTTAAGAGCCATCCTTTATAGCTCAGAAGAATACGAAATACAAACTAAAATAAATCAAAAAAACCATAACATAATATTTTTCAAAATCAATAACATTTTAGCATTGTTTATCAAACTGTTAACATCAACTTGACATTGGCACCGACTCATTTTTTATATATTTTAAAACATCATTTTGTTAAGATTTTATATATTCTAAAAAACAGCTATAGGCACCTGAAAGCATTGATGTAGAATTTTAGTGATCTGGAAGTTATGAAATGTTCATCAGTTTTTTTTTACCGAGTATCCGAGTTCTTGATATCCATCTCTTCAATGCTAATAAAATGGAATATTTACGTACTTAGAATCACTTTCAAACTTATGTCATTATCAATTAAGCAATTCACTATCGGCAGATTTTAGAAATGGACAGTCTGTGTAGCATGAGAATGAATTAAAAGAAAGTTATACAAAAGTAGAGCAAAATAAATGTTAAGGAAGCGTAAACACCTATTATCAATACTTATCTATGAAAAATAGAGTTTACAGACACGAAAGTTAACAGACAAATCAGTAGGTAAACCTAGGAAAGGTAAGGTCGTAATGTTTCGTGGTATAGCGCTATTTAGAGCCTAAACAATCTCCTGCCATTATTCAACAATTCCGCAGTTGCTTAGCCTAACAACCGCTGGTGGTAATGCCAAGCGATGCCCTCGACTATAAATACGGGCTCAGTTTGTAAACTGCCAAGACCAAGTGAAAGTAAAAGCATTAAGAGTTGCGAGGACCACCCGACGCTTTCCAGTCCACCTGCCTCCGAACATCCTGTTTGCTCTATATAACTCCTTCATTTGCATAGCAGCAAGATTTAATGGCTTTTATTTTAATAAACCAATCGACAATTACGGTCATGTAGTTGCGACTTGTAAGGACAGTTTTTTGATCAAATAAACCTGAATAAACAAAGATCTACGGGCATACCTACTTAATAAAGCATCGAGTTATACATATTAGTTTCTCGATTAGCGGAAACAGGTCTTGCTGAGGTCATTAAATGTTGTGTTGTCTAATACTAGCAAGACTAACTGCATCGCCTTTTCAAAAACGTTACGGTTTATGCCTGATATGGGACATATTATCATTAAAGCTCACTCTTGTTCCTCTAATCAAATTATCTGCAGATGCCCGATAGTAGAAAGAGTCTCTTGTCTTAAATATCTTGGAATCCAAATAGATAGTCAACTTAGTTGGATTGAACACTCCAAAATTTTAACAAGTAGAATTCGATAATTAATTGTAATTTTCTATTTCCGATCCATCAATTCTGAGAATGACATACTTTGCTCTTTGTCATTCTATTTTAGCATATTGTATCAATATCTGGGGTGGGTTCTATAAAACCTATAGGTATATTAAATATTGAAAGGGCTCAGCGAGCCGTCCTCAAAGTACTGTATAATAAACCTAAGCTATTTCCCACCAAAGAATTATATTCAGAAACAAAAATCCTGACTATAAGACAGTTATATATTCTAAAAATTGTACTCAAATATCATAAAAATCTTAATTTATACAAATCGAAGGATTTCTTAATCAAAGACGTAAGGACAGAGTTATGACGATTGAAAAATTCTCCACTTCCCATGCTCAGAGACAGCAATGTTGTCTAGGGCCTTTTCTTTATAATACCTTAAGTAAGTCTATTTTGATATATTCATTGAATTTGTTTCAATGCAAAAAAGAAATAATTCAATGGGGCAGGGCAGTCGTATTTTTGAATTGTTTCAATTTAATGTTTAATTATGTTCACTTGTAGTCTATAAGTATGACTATCCGAGAGAAGCCAGGGTGAGTCATAATGCGAATCAGGTGAGTGCAAAGTTTCAAAAAGACTATTCTTCCATTATTTAAATTAAAAACCACTCGGAAAAATTGCGTAATTCAGAATTTACAGGAAAAGACTTCAAGTCACCTAACCTAAAAAACCTAAAAAATAATAACATTTAGATGTGGATTGATGAAATAAATTCATGATAATTAAAAAATAATATTAGTACGGAAAAGTCAAAGGACATATTTTCAAAGATTTCTTAGATGAATTTGATTATGATAAATGTCAACCATTTCAATCCATCGCTGTAGCATCGCTAAGCACGAGTCTCGGGATGAGAAGGGCTTGGCCTCAGTTCACCACGCCGGATTGATTTTATTCCGCGATAACATTATTAAGAACTTTTCCTGGCGGGAGGCTTCGGCCGTGGCTAGTTACCACCCTACTGACGTGCCGCTAAGCGATTTAGCGTTCCGGTACGATGCCGTGTAGAAACCGAGGGGTATGGGTTCAATATAACTGCCATGCCCCTAACAGGTTAGCCCGCTACCATCTTAGACTGCATCATCACTTACCATCAGGTGAGATCGCAGTCAAGGGCTAGCTTGTAGTAGATATAAAAAAAAACTCGGGCGTGCAGGTTTCCTTCCCCGATATCTTACGTCACGGACGTGGTCTTAACCGACGGCCTCGGGGACGTGTGAACTAATCTAGTTCAACCGACCTCCCTTTCGTCCCAACGTCATCCTAAGCCGAGGTCCGAGTCTCACATGAGTCTCATATTTAATTTCTTAAAATACACAACTCTGAAAAGTTTGAGGTGCGATTTGGTCAATAAAGTGATTTATCCCTCCGTGGAACTTAGGGCTGCGTTAGAACTTAGAAGTTTTTCATGCAGGCTATCTATCTATGTAGACTGCGTACCTACCTACTGCCTTGACATCATTTCCCGAGAGTGTCTATAGAGATTTTTATTTCTTAAAGAAGGACAAAGGTTCACTTATTTGAGAACTTACAATAATCTATGCTTAAACATAGCTTAGAGAGTAAAAGGTGACCGAGGAGAGAAAGTTGAAAGGGGAAAGGTCAAAGGACGTGAAAGGGAAGGGAGAGGGAAGGTTTTGATGACTTTATACACCTAAAATATTATCCTTTTCAGTTGCTAACCTAGATTATGGTTGCACAAAAATATAAAACGAAAGCTTCTTTAGCATATAAAAAGCTCGTATAATCTTGTCTTTATCTTATCTTTAATCAAGTACTAACCACTTAGCGGATCTACATAATTGCTTATCTTGCGACACTTTTTTGTGAGCGCAATAATGAAGCTCGTATCTTTTAAGTTCTTACTGACACTCCATTGTATTAGGTACCAAAATTTTAGGCGCGGTACGTTAATAATCATGTTTGGAAAGGTGTTGGTGTGTAGCACACACCAATACCTTTCTGTCCTCTTACATGAATTTACACTACGGTACTTTGCTACCAAAGGATAATTCCATGGTAGCAAAACAGTGAAAAGTTGCCCTAACAACTCAAACCAAATTGTAAATAAACCGACGAGTTTCTTTACTTTGTATCCATAAATATTGACGTAGGACGTACACCGAGATAACCCATGGAAACAACGGGTAATTTGAATCGAATATGTGCTTTGTAACGATGAGTTGGTTTGTATCGGTGATTACAGCTGGAGCGCTAAAATCTCCTTGTTTACTCTGTTTATTATCATGCGTCAGTTTCTTCCATGGAGTTAAAAAGTTTCTTCCCTCGGTGAAGGCGAAATCTATAGACCGCATCGCTCCCACCGCAACAATTTCCGAGATGTTGAATGATAGATAATGTATCCAAATTACAGCTTGTAGCGTGCGAACGGTTCGTTGTTCGTACTTTGTATTTTATACGTGAGAGAGTGTTATTAAACATTTAAAGCAAACTGTATCAAGTCAGCGCTTTGGGCCATCCAGTTCCATTTCTATGACAATGTGTTTCTGTGCCTGTTAGTCTTGATTTCTGCGGGAGTGGATGAAAATCGCGAGTGCTGTCGTACTGTTTTGCCTCGCGAAGAAAACACATGAGTATATGAAGCTGCAGTTGTGTGCAGGCTGCCAAACTTCGCTAGAAGAAAAGTAAGTACATTTCCGTAAATTAAAATCCCTTGTCAGTGCCTGAGGGGATTTGGCCGTATAGCTATAGTTAGTTGGTATCGAGTAAAAGGGGGGGATGTCTTTGCCTGTGCATGGATACCGTGCTTTCCTACAGCGCTGGAAGGGAAAGGTTGCGTAAAAAACCAAAAACCCGGTGTATAAATTATCCAATGCTCAAATTAGACGTTCGAATTTAATATTTTTACCAACCAACAAAAAATAGGTGCACTATTTCATGTGATGCATGAGAGAACGTTAAAAATTTAAAGCAAAGTGGATCAGGTTGCTGCAGTTATTCAATTCGATGTCAATGTGGCTGTGTAAACGAACGTCCCGCGTACCTGGGACTTGGGAGGCTGGGAGGCTGTGTACGTCTAAAGTGCTGTTTGGTTTGGTTCCTATTTCGGCGAAATATCAGGATCCCATTTTTTTAAAAGGCAGGTGACCGGTCGAGCGAGCGGGATAGATGCCTCCTGTCCTGAGTACGAAAGCTCGCGAGTCGGGAATTTCGAGTCGAGATACACTATACAGACTAGTCTCGCGGTGGCACGGACAGCAGCCGACCGCCTCGCATTCCGTGTTCCGACTATCGTTCGTACACATCGAGCGTTAGTAACTTTACGCATAACATCGTCGATATTATTTGTTTTGTTCAATAAACTTCTCTCCTCGATTTTATTATCAAGGATTTAATTAATTTTCTTTGTGTTTCGAGTTATTTTTTAGTTTAATTTGGTTGTTTTAATTTTGCGTCTTTAAAATTGTGAAAGCATCGAGTGCATGCGAGTGCCAGATCCTGTTGCACCTTCACTGGTGGTGAGTATTTTTTTAACATAAAACTTTGAAGATGACTACTGAAATTAGCTATTGTTTCGTAAGATGACTAAGGTTTGTTTAGTGAGTAACTTTGTTGCACTTTGCTAAGGTGTGATAGATGACTTCACCTTATCTTTAATGAACAGATAAGATATCTAAATAATAGTAGTAGTTAAACAGAATACTTAATAGTACCTTACAGGTAAAACTTAACAGTGACATAGAATTAATGTTAATGCGTACTTACTTACTATTTAAAAAGAAATAAGGAACGATTTTAGTTTTTATAACTACCTCCATTTTGAGTTATCCATGCCGGTGCCGTTAAAAGTTAATTTGATTCTCATTAAATTATAAAGATCCCGTTAATTAGCTGATATTAATATGGTAGAAAAAGGCTCTTCGTTTTGGGGTTTCACGATCAGGCAGGATTTGAAATTTGGTCAAATTCCAACGGTTATGCAGTGTTCCACTCGTTGAGCTCAACACTTGAAAAGTTGTTTTTCGACAATGTTGCTACTTGCTAGGTATTCCAACATCCATGTGTCCCCAGCTTGACATAGCCTTTTTGTTTAGAATTTTGGAAGTAGGATTCTTCGCGGTTACCAGCTTTCCTCGTATTCCCGAAATTATCACCTGCACGTCTTGACAGGTGGTCGATTCCTACGTATTTATAACCTTATTTTTACCTTTATCTATCTCATTATACAGCCGTAGGTAGGTATAGTAATTATTAGGTTAAAAAGTAATATTACAAAGCCGCATACAGGCCATAGCGGCTAAAGATACCTATTCATTTTACTCGTTTAAATATTAAACCCATGGACAGGGTATTTATTGCAATGTCACCGGCGTACATAATATAATGTATTATGCACCTAGGTATATATTTATATATCTAACTAACCAGTAACCACATAAGTGCCTATTTTAAGGGATTCCTTTAGATAGGTACCATATTCAATGTACTCTGTGATAGCTAGGTACCTAGCTTGTTATTAAAAAAAAGCCACTTTTTAAGCATTTAGACACTCTACTTAGCTGACGAAGGTGAGATCGCAGTCAAGGGTTAACTTGTAGTAGATAAAAAAAAATTTGACCAACAAAGCCTCTGTAGCATTTTGATTCCCAGGTTAATTAAATTTGTTTATATCATTCAGTTAAAAAAGAAAATCTTATTAACTTCCACTATGTCCCATGTCGAATGCCATGGTAGAGCAGGGTACGACAAAGGGCACAATGGGTTCGATTGAATGACAATAGACCTCACGGTCCAGTGCCCGCACCATGGAATGAAAACCGGTCAAGTCCGACCCACAATTGTTTTTTTTTTCTACTTTCTAGCGTATAATTCCAGCGTAATGCTCTTCCGAAAATAAAATTCGCCTACCTTTCCATGGCCTACCTCTACACATATTATTCAACTAACATATTATGTTCATCCATTAATGTAGTATGGGTTATGTTATGAAATTGTCGTACGGCGTCCCAAGTTTTAAGGCTCTAGGCCAAGTACCAACCAATATCATGGTAGTTTTTTTTCCAATTGCCAGTCGTTTCTTCTGACTTTCTTTTCCCATAACAGTTTCTTTTCTAACAAAAAAAAAATCCTTTTCTTAACAGATTCTAAATTTCTACCGTAGTCAGGAAAGAAAAAGTACCTTTTTTAGAAGGAGGATTCGTTTGTCAAACGGATAATTCGACTTGTTTAATGAGTTCACTAGCTGTGTAGCTGATGACCACGACATCATCCGCGTGGATTGGACAGATCCAACCATACATCCATACATCCATCCATCGAAACTTTCGCATTTATAATATTTACTAGCTGATGCCCGCGACTACGATTGCGTGGGTTAAGGTTTTTTGGTTCCCGCGGAATCCCTTAATTTTCCGGGATAACAAGTATCCTATGTGTTATTACAGACTATAATCTATCTCTGTGCCAAATTTCATCCAGATCCGTTCAGCGGTTCGCGCGTGATTGAGTAACAAACATCCTAAACATCCATACATCCAAACTTTCGCTTTTATAATATTAGTACAGATTTTATTATTTGATATTGATAGATGACTACACATCAACAAGCATGTTTGATCTCCTTAAACAGTTCGAGTAATACTTTTTAAGCTTTCGATTTAATGATTACGATTTGCTTAGAAAATTGGGCCTCAGATCTAGCCGATATAGGTTGAAGGAATCGCATGAAGACAGTGCATCATATCTAATGCTGATACCCATTTCTACATAATCCCAATGTTCTAACACACATATCTTACACGCAATTTAGAAAATTCCCATATTAATTATACATACAATCAATCAGTATTTAAATTAATTGGCATCTAAGTGTGTACAAGCAGAAGCAATGCGTCCGCATGCGTTTTTTTGCATAAATACATTGACAATGGACATGGCATTTGTTTTCCAGAGATTACATTAGTCTTTCTCCACTGAAACACTTTAGGAAACGGGAACTATCAGACCATTTAATGTCACGCATTGTATTTCACTTTGCGTGTAGGTAAATAGTTTTAGGAAGAAAATGAAAATTAAATTAATTTCATTTCAATTTAAAGCAAGTAGAAAAGTTATACCTATTATAGTCTAGACTCGATAGGTTCTTTTGTTTTGACTGTAAATTGTTTTGTCAACGCAATGATCTTTGATCAATGATCATTGTCCGTCAAACTTATCTGACCAGCAGGGCGACCGCGTATCTTCTGCATCAATCATTGTTACAGTGTCAATTGTTGTGATTGGCTGAATTTATGGCATTCCTGCTGCGTCAATGGATTTTGTCCAATAGTGGAAGAGTGTTATCCAATCAGAGGTGATTGCGATGTATCAATGATTGATGCAAAAGATACGCGGTCGTCCTACTGGCGGCCAAAATGTTCCGTTTTCAAACACAAATAGACACCACTACCAGCATGTTAAAAATTGTTTCTCAGTTTTTGGCGATTTTTAATTTTATCCAATGATGTAGAATTTTAGTATGATTTTATCCTATTGATCCTAACTAAATGATCGAGATTAAATATTGCCCAAATATACAATAGGTAACTACCAACAATTTTCTGCCATGCAGATAATATCGAACCTCCAAATTGTATCCTTCTAAATTTCTACACCATGGAGATTTTTACTTTCGTTCTTTGTAGGTACAAATGATCTGGAATTGAATTGACCTTCATTGCAATGATAATATTTATTAATTTATGTCCATTTCGTCCTACTTTTTGTTCTAGATTGCTTGTCATGGTCTTGGCTTATCAAACGGACGCTCTGAGCGAGAGTGAGTTTCATAATGTTTTGTACCTACCTTATAAAAATCCATACTTCCAAACTATAATATTATAAATGCGAAAGTGTGTCTGCCTGTCTGTCTGCTACGCTTTCATAGCTCAGCTACTCAGCCGATTTTGATGAAATTTGGTACAGAGACAGGTTACATCCTCGGGAAGGACATAGGATACTTTTTGTCCCGGAAAATTGAAGAGTTCCCGCGGGATTAAAAAAACAATCCACGACGAAGTCGCGGGCATCATCTAGTCTTTAAATATATTATCGTCAACTCTTTATAAGTTTAAGTTTAATAACTTTAATCTCATTAAGTTTAACAAATCTTTTTTTATATTATTTGTTTTACTAAAAATCTATCTGAATCAATTCTGTAGTTTATTAGAAACTTGATGATGATGACTTCGTCAGCGGGGATTTTTGAGATTTTTGATTCCCGCGGGAACTATTTAATTTTCCGAGATTAAAAATAGCTTGTGTCCTTCCCCGGGATACAAACTATCCCTGTACCAAATTTCATCAAAATCGGTTGAACGGATGGGCCGTGAAAGCGTAGCAATCAGTATGGATAGTATGGATGAGGATGAATTAAGGATGAGCAAAATCAAAACAGCTCAGCCTAAATGGCAATGGCCGGGTGAACTTTTTTGCTATTCCACGCAATCCACAAGGACTTGTAAAGTCAATATGATAATAAGTGAATACAAATCTCATACACGTAAGTAACTACATAATACATATTTAATGTTTGAGGAACGAGTTGATGTTTCACATCGAAATAAGCAATTTAAAAACTATTTTTCATCCCATGTATTCGAAAAGGACGACTTGGTTCGCCTTTAAGTGGACCCAAAGGTGGTGTTTTCTTTAAGAAACTTTTAGCGGGCAGAAATGAGTTTTTAATCCTCTTTATTTCAAAAAGTGCGCCGCAATTATCTTTGCCGTGCACTTTTTGAATTTGAAACATCTTAGTGTTCAGCGCCAAATATTGTTTGAATAAAGACTAGCTGGTACGACGGCCCATAGTCGCACCACGCCGGCTGAATAAAAAAATAAATTAAAAACGCGCGAACTAGGTACCTACAGCCCGTGTTTTCGTCAATTTTCACGGATTGTTAAAAATTCATGGTTTTGTTTTGAAAAATGAGTTTCTTCATGTGACAGTGAAAGTATAGAATTACTCTATGTTTTATTAAATAATAATATTACAATAAAATATGAGGCGCCTTTTATTTTCTCATACAGGGTGATGAAAAGTAGAGTGTATCATTGGGGCGCAAATTTTTTTGGCTCGGCGACGTACTTTGAATCCCTCGCTACGTTCAGGATTCTACTAAAGAATCCCTCGCTACGCTCGGAATTCTACTCTAGAATCCCACACTTCGCTCTGAATTCAAAAAAGCGCCCTCGCCGTAAATATATTATTTTGCTCCCTTATAATACAATCTACTATTCTTAGACAGGATGGAAAAAATGTCATTGAATAATGTGTAATGTATGTAATAATGTACTGTGTGTATGTCTATGTATGTATGTAAGGTAAGTACCTGTCTAGTCCATCTTTAGGGCAGGTGGAAAAACGGATGAATGATATGGCTTAACAATTGTTGAGCAAACTTTGTAAGAATTTATATTCTAGTGAATTTGATTGTCTAGGTACCTAAGTAAACATTTTTACTTTTTCTTCCCAAGGCATCGTCAAGGTATGCACTATGCATCCGTATTCCGTAAGTAATCAAAATTCCAGGGACATCTTCAAAGCGGTATGCTTCCTGTTCCTCGTTTCTAATGATATACGTACAACTAAGATATTTGGCATGCCCTTCTGGCTTCCGTTTTTCTTCTATACTTTCAAATCAAGAGTGCATAGTTTTACTCTATTGAAGCGCGTTCCACCTAAGGCTGCATTGTCTCTTGCAGAAGGTTTGAAGCCAAACGCTAGACTACACCTACCACCTACATAAAAACACAAAAAATACTTATTGGTGAGATCTGTGGGTGAGACATATTACCTACCTATTATGTCTACCTGCTCACAGACTGCAGAGCAAAAAACTACTACGTTTATAGTCTTTGATACAGTAATAATTAATGTTATCTCTTAATCCAGAGCCGCTAAACCAGTTAAATAAAAAATAAAAAAGGTTATCTCTTAATCTTCAAAAGCTCGTTGTGTCGGTAATAATCAAAAATGTATATTCCTTTTCATTGTCTTCTTGAAACAATGTTCTTTAATGAGACGCAAAGAGGTCTTTAACAAGTTAAACAGGTGTCGGCGATGTAGCAAAGGGAACATGAAATAACAGTAAGCAATTCCATTCATCTGTAGTGTACTTACAAATTTCTCGGAAGGGAAACAATTATTGTATCATGTATGGTTATATGATTCAGATGAGAGATCAAGACAATAAAATATTGCTATGCTTCACGATATTTTTGTCATTACACAAATATACGTATATTTTTATTCTTTATGAAAATACCCTAAAATGTAGTAGGAATTTATATTTATTCCACTACAAGTTAGCCCTTGACTGCGATCTCACCTGATGGTAAGTGATGATGCAGTCTAAGATGGTAGCGGGCTAACCTGTTAGGGGCATGGCAGTTATATTCAACCCATACCCCTATTCGGTTTCTACGCGGCATCGTATATTGGAACGCTAAATCGCTTGGCCTTTCTTGGCCTAAATCTTTTGCCGGTAGGGTGGTAACTAGCCACGGCCGAAGCCTCCCACCAGGCAAAGTAGGCAGGCAGGCCAGTACCTTTATAGTGTAAAATGTATAGCAGATGCTCGTAATTTTCCGGGATAAAAAATAGCCTATGTCACTCTCCAGTCTCCAGCGTCCTCTAACTATACCCATGCCAAAAATCACGCCGCGCCGTTGCGTGATTGAACGACAAACCAACAAACCAACAAACAAACACACTTTCGCATTTATAATATTAGTATGATAGGTAGTGTGATTTGACGAGATCCATTAATTAGAGACAGACATGGCCAGATAAAATGCGTCTTCTTCTACCTTCATGTTTGTTTGATGTTTTCTAACTCTTCCATGGGTAATAGCTATAACTACGAGTACCTACATACCTATAGCTGTAAGTATATCATAGAACTTAGAAGTCATAATATAGGTATGTAATATAGTGCGAATCATTAAATTTTTCCCCTTTTGCATCTAACTGCTTAAAGTCCACTTGCATATAAAATTGATAGGTAAGTATTAATTTATTTCTTGAATGCGTCAACGTTGAAAGCGAGCGTTATTCTGCGTTAGGACGTTTCATTACTAGGTACGCGGTACTCGTAATCTACGAAGAAATGAATGCACACTTTCATGAATGCATAATGAGTAACATTTCTCACGAAAACCGTGAAGTATGGTCAGGTACAGCCAAGTTTTTAACCGTAACTTGAATCTCACCCTCTTTTTATGACGCCTCGGAGCGCCCGCGGCGGGGCGCTGCAAAGAAATCAAAAGAAGTTATGAATGACTGGCGTTCTTTATCTTCCGTTCATTATAATGCGACGTTAAAACCTAGAGATACTTACGGTGACAATTGACAATTATTATCACACTGATCACAGTATAAGTGCAGCGTGAAACAATGGTTTGTTTGTCACACTTGAGGCACAGATATGCCATGTGACGTCATTAAAATCCCATTGCATTATTCCGGATTGGTCGTACTCATTCATAGTCATCATTTCAATGCATCGTCGTTCGACTACTGAACACTCCTTTTAGATTGAGAACTTTTAGTCCACGATTCCTCTTAGATAGACCATAGTCAACCACGCGAACGCGAACGCGTTTCCTCGCGATGTTGCCATCGACGATAAAGCATGCAGTGATAACCCTAGTAGTTCCGAGTTCCGACATTAGACGTTCGGCCTTCTCTTCAGGCGGTCGGGGATTTGACGCTCTAGAGTACGAACGTTATGTGCGTTATCAAGGCAATAAAATAATCTTCTAAATTATCGCAAATAGTTATTAAATCTGTATTTGCAGTGCTACTAAACCCCATTTTCCGATAATACATTTTTTTATGTTTTTCTTTTATTATATATTTTAGTAGTATTATCGTGCTCCTCTCTGATTCCATTATAAGAGGTCCAAAAAAATGTAATTTAAATATTTTTCAAAGTGATAATAATCAAGTCAACCTCAAACCTAAAATTTAATCCTACTCGATACCATCAAATCGATCGAAATATCTTAACATTTTACTGATTAAATTCTGTCATTGCATCCTACGTGGTTTTTTATTTCCATGTTAGTGCTTACCAGGAATGCAGGAGTATGTGGGCGTCTGTTTATTTTTTTATAATCATAGAGTGATCATAGAATATAGCATTACCGTCGCCGCCTTGTCGGCGCATTCCTTACAATATTTATGTCACCGTAAGATTGCAAAAACCGTTAGATTGTAATCTAACTAGCGAAATTGTAAACTGTCGACAGATTACAATTTAACGCATTATTTTTCGGTAGATTGTAATCTGTTAGGTATATTAACTACTAGCACTACCCGGTTGTTTATGTCGAACCCTAACCTAACCTACAAGAAAGAGACAAGAAAATGTAAATACAATGAATATTTCAAAAATTGACACTCAGCACATTGAACGGTTCACAATCTGTCGACAGTTTACAATTTCGCTAGTTAGATTACAATCTAACGGTTTTTGCAATCTTACGGTGACATTTATAAGGTTTTAAAGACAAGAAACATAAACAAGAAAGAACAAGAATGTATTGTGAAGTATCATCATCTTGGTCTTCAGGATGCATTTTAATGGCCCAACCAGAAGATGCCTCAGGCGCAGACGGCAGTTTCTTTATAAAAGCGTGGCGCATGCGTGGACAATGGACTGTATTTTAAGTAGGTATACATTTGTCGTCAGCTATAATTACCAATTATAGAATGAAGAATGAATAGGAAATATACGCAGTGGACGATAGGATACCACCGTCTATCACGAACAAGTCTATTGTATGATACCACTTAAAAGTCTTCGCTACTTCTGAAAAACTGTGTGATGTTTTTTGTAAATCTAAAAAAGTAATAATCTGAAGTAGAATCTAGAACCTCTCTAAGTAGTTTGAAGAAAGGGAGTGCCATGTTTATCGCTAGTGCGAAAATAAACTATTTTTCTATTTTCTCTTTATAAAGACGACATTACTTACCATGACTTACCTAATGAAAAAAATGCAATCAACAATCAAAAAGAGTGGAGTCATTGCTTTGTAAATGGTAAATGTCTTTGATTTTTATGTATGCGATCATGTAGTTTTTTTTTTAACAACTACAAGCTAGCCCTTGACTGCGATCACACCTGATGGTAAGTGATGATGCAGTCTAAGATGTTAGCGGGCTAACCTGTTAGGGTCATGGCAGTTATATTAAATCCACACCCCTTCGGTTTCTACACAGCATCGTACCGGAACGCTAAATCGCTTGACGGCACGTCTTTGCCGGTAGGGTGGTAACTAGCCACGGCTGAAGCCTCCCACTAGACCAGACCAGAGAAAATTCAGAAATTATTAATTCCTAAATTAACCCTGCCGGGGATCGAACCCGGGACCTCCGCACGTTAAGGCAACAGCGCTACACACTGCGCCACGGAGGTCGTCAAAAAACGTTACTACTAAGGTATGTCCTATGTTATTTATGTGTAGGAGTATAGACTAATAAGGTGTGATCCCGGGGGCGCATCCAAATACGGACTCAAACATTCCTGTATAATGAATGCATTCTCAGTAATAAAGTCCTCGTCATAGATTAAAATGGTATGATGATAATCACTTAGTACGTGCTTGGTTAGATAATTTGATAATAAGAAGTGATGAGTAGATATCTTTCTATTTCTGATTTGGAAACTTGATAAGGTAAGTACAGGTTTAAACCCAGTTTTAATTATTTAAAAAAAGTATAGAGCCGTAGACGTGTAATCTTTATATCTTGAAGCCAGAAGAGCTGCGTATATTTGTAGTGAGTGGAGTCACAAGCCAGACTAATTTCAGGTGTAATATTATATCATATTAAAATTCATGATCGCCAATGCAGTAAGTATCTAGCCACTGTAAAGAAAGTTCTACTAAGTACCTAAAATCTACCTAAATGCCCAATTCATTTGATAGCTTCGGCGCCCCTTTCATTCAGCTGAATCAATTCGGCCTTACCTAAGAATATCAATGTAATAGATAAACAAAATTATCTTCAAAAATAAATGTTGTTAGCTGCCTCCTTCGATTTACTCGGCCTCTATTTCTCGAGATTTTACACCTTACTAAATAATTAAGATTTGAGGTTTTAATCCTGTACTGTTCGATAGAACATCATTCTTCATACTAATATTATAAATGTGCATGTGAAATTTTGTTTGTTGGTTTATTGGTTTGTTGGTTTGTCCTTCAATCACGCCGCAACGGAGCAACGGATCAACGTGATTTTTGGGGTATAGCTGTTGATCTGGAGAGTGACATAGGCTAATATTTATCGCGGAAAATGAAGGAGTTCCCGCGGGAACCACAAAACCTCGATCCACGCGTACGAAGTCGCGGGCATCAGCTAGTAATATATATATTTAAGAATTATAATTTTAGAATATTTTATCTTGAACAAAAGAAAAGATCTGTCATTTTAACTGTTGTTGTTTGTTCATTGTATTTATTGATCTCCCCTGCTGGTAGGTAAATTACGTGCAGTTAGTCATGGAGCATATAAAAATAATTGACTTCCACACGGCATTGTATCGGATCGCTAAATCAGTCAATTAGTTAACGGTAATGATTCAGAATTATCTACTTTCATTTAAATTTTCTACTAGTCAGGAAATAAAATTTTAGATTAAGTTCATTCTTTACTTTTCTACAAGAGTTTGGTATGGAAAACGCAGTGTTAGTTACCTAGTGAACGTTGATCCGCTGGAAGTAAGACTAACTAAGACTATTTTGTAGACCTTCGTTGAGCTGCAAGTTTATTTCATACAAAAGTCTGACCCGGTGACAGCGTCGCTATAGTTTATATAAGAACTAAAAAAACTAAAACTAAACAGGCATAAAAAGTTCCAATTTTGGCCACAGGGCCAGATATGTTTGACGGATTGTATCTATAATATTTATAAGAAGAAGATGTATTATATTATGTATAAGTAAGTAAGAACTTTGGTTTTCACTCGTAACTAACCTTGTTACTTTGGATATTGCACTACTAAATTAGTGCAATATCCAAAGTTCCGGTTGTCCCGTTGACAGACGATTATTATTGACCGAGCAAAGCGAAGGTCTCTGAGTCTACTTACTTGAGTGAATTTGCACTTTTCCATCCGTCCGTCCGTCTGTCACAGCCTTATAACTTCTGAATTACTGAACGTAATTACTTCAAGTTTAAATATAATGTGTAAACCGATGGCCCCCAGCCGAAAAAGTTATAAAAATCTTTATTTCAGGGGGCTCTCATAGAAGCGCATGCGAAGTAAAATATTTTTATAGTGTTACATAGGGTTGCGGTATATCATTTTAAAGATAATTAGGACTAGACTCCAAATTTTTTTTTTTAATTTTTCCCCTATAATTGACGAAATGGGGGGCTTTCAAAGTGGAGATTTTCTAACGTCCAAAGTTGACAGAATTCTCAATTTTCTGAAAGGCTCTGACACTTGATCAATCCTATTTGACTTATATCCTGTACTTGAACAACAAATACTAAAATTAGATACAGTAAGTTAAAACGATCTTATGGATACCGCGAGGCCTCAGTTCGGAGCGAACCACTACTATTATTACGTTAAATTATTATAATTGCTCTTTCGACGAGAATCTGTTATTGAATATATCAATCCTGTATTATTAATTAGCAATTCAACAGTCATTGACTGGTAAATCAAGTTTTTGTATTATGAATAAAATTAAATAAAAAGGGTGTTAAAAGTTGCCAGACGACATGATTGCTTTTATAATTTCTTTTTGAGTTCCTGATTGATTCTGGAACTTGTTTGTATAATCCTGGCATGTGTAAGCCTTGGGCATACACGACGCGAGGACTCGAGATGGCAGCCCAGTTTCCTTTTTATTTTGCCTTTAAAAAAAATTATAGCCTGTGTACTCGGGAGGCGTAAGGATTATAACGATACCATACATCCAAATCTGTTCAAGCCTTTATAAGTTATGATGGTAAAAATAAACTAAATACATACGTGCACCCTGAAAGCAAGAAAAAAAAGAGTGTTACTAACACTCTTTTTTTGGGCAGTCGTGTATAAAAAACAAGACGACTCACGGCTCGATGTAGCGGGATTCGACGTAGAGGCAACATAATATCTGCATAACGTATTGCTTAACTTAATCTTATTTCTGTACAAATCATGCCTGTGTGGATTATTTTGAATATAATATAAGAAGTTGTCCAGAGGGAGAAAAGTTTGAAGGGCTGTAATAGTAATGGAAAAAGGTTGTCGCTTCACCAGACCGTCCAAAAGGCGGTTGACCTTTTGTATTGTGTCGAAAATAACACTGACACACTTTCATAGCGGGTCACATAATACCTATGCTTTTATAAAAACGTGGATACAACGCAACGCGTGACGGCAGCGGTTCCTGCGAAGTGACCAATCATGCACTTCTAGAAGATGGCCAGATAATGCCATATCGTCCTTAAATTAACACTTATAGAAATCTTGTTTACTTGTTTGACACGTTGCCATTGCGTCACTTTGACGTCGCGCTATTTGTGTGTCTGAGGCTTTAAATACAATCTCTATCTCTCTCTCTCTCTCTCTCTCTCTCTCTCTCTCTCTCTCTCTATATATATATATATATATAATGTCACCGTAAGATTGCAAAAACCGTTAGATTGTAATCTAACTAGCGAAATTGTAAACTGTCGACAGATTACAATTTATCGTATTATTTTTCGGTAGATTGTAATCTGTTGGTATATTAACCCGATAAGACCGAAGTGAAAAACTTATGTCGAACCCTAACCTAACCTACAAAAAAGAGACAAGAAAACGTAAATACAATGAATATTTCAAAAATTGACACTCAGAACATTGAACGGTTCACACTACAATTTACAATTTCGCTAGTTAGATTATAATCTAACTGTTTTTGCAATCTTACGGTGACATATAAGTATATAAACCAATTGCTGTTCGTTTGTCTCGCTAAAACTCAAGAACGGCTTGACCTTTAGATGGAATATTTGTGTGTATTTGAGTGGGTCCAGGGATGGTTTTTTTTTATTCAAGATTGGACTCGGTAGGGGGCGCTGCAATCGGGTGTGAGGTTCAGGGCAGGACAAGTCCGCCGGGCCCACTAGTTCGTATATAAAAAACTATATTTAAGTTAACTTTACCTCCGATCTCTACATATATTATTTGTTTTATAATATTTTCTCCTCGGAAAATCTCTCTTTGATCTTTGCGGGTAAATTCGATAAAAGTTTTAAGAAAATGTAATGGAAAAGTGTTGTCACTTTGCGTCGTCGACCAAAAGGCCATTTCATGTGAGCTTTCCTTTCGCAACGAGCTCTCTTACTTTGCCGTAATGTTCTTAAGCTGCAACATCCACTTCCCTAGGATAATGTAACTTATAAGGCTTCAAGCATTGAGGAAGGAGCGTAGCACATGGAGCTTCGAGGCTTATCTTGTAACCATACATCAAAGGTGTCGACTGATAATAGTAAATTAATTTACACAATTATAAATAACTAAATGATTCCTGCGACTTCGTCCGCGTGTATTAAGATTTTTTGATTCCCGCGGGAAATCCTTTATTTTCCGGGATAAAAAGCCTATTTCCTTCCCCGGGGTATAAACTACCTCTACCAAATTTCAGCACAATCGGTTGAAAAGATGGGCCTGGAAAACGTAGTAGACAGACATTCGCATTTATAATATTAGTATGGATACTAGGAGGTCTTTAGCATTCTCTACTTCTCTACTCCTTTCTATATGATAAATTATATTAGTCTTTATATAAACATTAGGTATGGTACGAATTAAATTAATTATTTATAATTGATGTGAACCGGTTTTTATTAATTTAAGTAATAAATAATATGGTTTTGTGAGGATAAAATTATTTTAATTTGTTATTTATAATAATTAATTAGTGACCGCGCGCTATTTCGCTCCCGAATGAGTTTTAGAAAATCCGGCCTTATACAAGCAGCCTTAGGTCCAGTGGGTTCCTACCATCGCTTAAAGCAGTACTATTTCGAAATGACATCAAATGAATTTCCCTGGTCTGGTCTGGTGGGAGGCTTCGGCCGTGGCTAGTTACCACCCTACCGGCAAAAACGTGCTGCCAAGCGATTTAGCGTTCCGGTACGATGCCGTGTAGAAAACGAAGGGGTATGGGTTTAATATAGCTGCCATGCCCCTAACAGGTTAGCCCGCTACTATCTTAGACTGCATCATCACTTACCATCAGGTGAGATTGCAGTCAAGGGCTAGTTTGTAGTGGATAAAAAAAATGTCAGTTTTATGTCACATACCTTGACGTCCCTAAAATAAGGATTATAATTCTAAAATACGAACGTAAACAATATAGATATGCCCCTAGGGTAGGGTTTAGACTGGGCGGTGAAGACAGATTTATCACTAAAACAGTGAGTAAGTCACTTTTTTTTAAAAATTGAAAACGTTTTACTTTCTTTTCATTATTATATTACTAGTGGACCCGGCAGACGTTGCCCTGCCCTGAACCTAGAACCCGATTGCAGCGCCACCTACCGGGTCCAATTGTGAATACGCACAAAATTCCATCAGAATCAAATCTATATATTATAAGAAGATATGTAAGTATGTTGCGGATTTATTTTATCCACCATTTAGGTAAGTAACTACTTCCCTATTTGTTTTTCTGTAGCTTGCCATAAACTTTAGTTTGCTTAAACTTGAACAAAACCGAATGAAACTTTATCATCTAACTAGGCACGTACATATATAAAGTGCTGAACCGAACAATGCTTAGTTTTCGAGTTCTTCGTCTAGTTTAAAAGTTCGTTCGATCGCTTGTGTGAAACAAAAAGCTTGTAGACAAAACAAGCGAAAAGACTTTTTTATCGATGGACCAAAAATATTAGAGCATTTTAGGTTCGACCTACTTAGAAAAGCTTATCGGCCCTTTTTGCTCAAGGAGAGCAAAATAACCTTAGGAATTAGATTTTTTAGGGTTTCGTACTAAAATATTAGAGAAAGATATATCTAACGATGTACTATTAAATTTCTCCATCGCTCGGTGGCCCTTCCGAAGGATAAGGAAATGTAAGAAGCATTTCCTGGATAAGGGTGCCACTTTTTGTGACAATATTGTCTAGAAAACGCTTCCTATATGTAAGTCGTTGCCTTTTTTGTTTCTTTTTAAAATTAAAAATAACAATATTTTAAGCTATATTAAGTACTAACCTAACTTAAACCAAACTTATTTTATTTTATATTTTCTTTGGTTCATTTAAAATGTTATTTATACTCGTATTTTACTATAATAAAACTGCAATGTGAACTCGCTGTCCTCGCATAAACGTCAAAGTTTTAGAGGATGGCTAGTGTGTTAATGTATGTTTATCTTGAACAATAAATTAAAAAAAAAAAAACCATAGTATATAGTGTCTACTAATCACTGCCATTCCAGGATTTCTAAGTTTGCTACTTACCAAATTACAAATATATAGCTATTCATTGTTCTTTTAAAACTGCATTTGTCCCATGAGAGCAAAGGCAAGGTAACCAGTCAAAGAATATCGAAGTCTAAATCTAATCTATGAGAATCTATCAATGGGAACTAATCATATAATCTATTAGCCATTCATATTGTTTATTATTGTCATAACTCATAACATTGTTGCTGTTTTCACTTTTTCTTATCGGATTTGTTAACAGTTATTGAAAGGCTATTGATATATTTCTTATTACGAATTAAGAAAGTAGAATACAAACTTAAAAGTATGACGTCATTTTCTTTTTATCCATTGATGTAAAATTTTAGTAGGTACCTATTTTTATCCATAGGCATTCTAAGAGGATGCGTGTAGACTGCTACATAATAAAATTTCGGCCAAAAATATTTACAAGTTACACCTCGAATAGTAATCTAATATTATCGGTACCACTTGTTTCTTTCAATCGAAATCACAATTTTGAAATCTTGTTGAATAAGTAGTTGAATTTCGAACCTAAAAAGAAAAACCAACACGATGGCTAAGTTACTATAAACGAATTAAAACATATACATATACAGTTAAAACCAACGACGTTCTAGGTTGACGAAAAATTTGTGACTTTTGTGAATTTGTGATTTGTGACCTTTGATGGCGCACTGGGTCTGCGGCCTGCGCTGACCTTTTATACTTACTATACCCTAAATACAAATCATATTAACAATTATTCATTTGAATTTCACAATTATCGATTTAGAATTTATGGCGCGATTTAGCACCTGTCATTTGAAGTCTAAACTCTAAATAGAATAACGGTTTTGTGTGAACTCAGCCTTGACCTCGAAACATGTTTATGAATACAAGGAGGACTTTGAACTGCAACAGGACATTTAATAGGATGTTATTAGTATTTTAACACATTTAATTTTATTAGATGCGAGTTCGAGAAATGGTAATTTAATTTCCACAATTAATTTTAATCACAAGAATAAATTTTATATTTTTCTCGTAGAAAAGGTAGGTAAGTCTTGACATCTTATCTACCCGCCAAAATAAATATTAACTTATAGTAGGGGAGGCAATGATGCTAAATGTGGATTTACTCGAGCGTCGTGGGAACCTATTGGATTTTGAAGATTAGATGGTAGAAAGAAAAAAAGGTTATAATATGATGATTCTTTCACCGGTGGGGGGAGCGTCTACAGGTTTTTTTTTAAATCATCAGATTAAGCAGATTCATCGAAATAATCGTCAGATTATGGGTCAGGCATCTGACGCGCTCGAGTATTTCAAAATGGCAATTTTTTTCGCATTTTCAAAAAACCGCAGTAACTTTGCGTTACTTCAGAATAGTCAGTATTTTGAATAGGAGCTTATTTGGGTCCACATAGCATCTCTGAATGTCTGACGCGCTCGAATGTTTTTTTTTTCACCAATTTTTTTACTTCCGTACGGCCAACCCCACCATGCAAACCAGCAGATTAACATACATCCGATAACAGAGACACGTGGGGCGTATACGCCTCACGTGTCTCTGTTATCGGATTATATATCAATTATTAGAAGGTTTCTGAGTGCGCGACCCGAATGAGCAGTGAGCAGTCCACAGGAGCAGTCGAATGAGGGCAGTCGTTGTAGATGGTTGTCTCTTACGAGTATTTGAGAAAGTGTTCATCAGTCTATATAGGTATGTTTGTTTGTTCAGGACAGCCTGACGCGCTCGAGTAAACCCAAAAATCCCCTTTTGGGCTCCCCTACTATTGCAAGTAAATAATAATTATAATTTATATCTCGATATTTTAAGATACTTACTAAATGAAATCAATGAAAATTTGATATTCCTCTACCCGTGATAGAGCGTTCAATATACCTATCTTAAAGTAGGTAGTAGATGTACCGTCTATATTATACGCCCAGTTAATCCGTGCCTGCTACGCACAAACTGTATGCGAACGCAGTCTTTGTTCCGAGGCTATACTGGTTATTACTCGGCGTCGCATGTTGATAACCTAACTCTTTATTACGCATAAAGCTCGATTATTTTAAAGACCACAGTACCTACACACGATACTTTGGCATCAGCGACCCTACAGATACCTATGTTGAATTGCGCTAGGTATTCTAATTAATTGAACTGTAAGTCCGTACATTTGATATTTTTTTCGTCTTTTCGTGCCTTTTGTACTATTGAATGTGAGTCGTCATCACGTCTTTCTTTAATATACCTATAATATAGGCACCGACATGTATTGTACCTAACATGTCGGTGAAGATAGGTAATGAATGATCCATCTTCTAAACGGAAAAATTGTTCTAGGCTCCTAAGCCATGACTTTCTTTTTCTATCGACGTTTCTTTTTCCATCTTGTTGGTCTGAAGGAGGTGGCATCAGTCATGTCTGAGAACATTTCTCAATGGAACTGTCCTTTTTACATTTGATTGTCAAAACTCAAAATTGGGCCTTTATTTTTTGCGATTTGGGTAATGCTAAAATGGACAAGGGCCTCGGCTCTTAATCGCTGCAATTTGCGATGATATATACTGTATTTTCAATTAATCGCAGCTTCGTATCTACTTCCCAAACTACAAAAATAAAAATTATTCTAATCATGTTTTGCCGATACTAAAAGTATCGTGTGTGTAGATTCTCTAGAGCTAAATGAGATATCTCGCATGCAAATGATGCCCGTAATCCAAACAAGATCGCTGAGGATATCTTTGAAAGTTCCACATTTGCAATATTATAAATTGTATGTACACGCTTTTATGGGAATCTGTAAGCTGTACATACAATACGGTACTTACGTAGTCTAAGAGATTGGGAATGTAAAGTGTTCTTTGTTCGGTCAAGTATTCAAGATGAATTTAAAACAAAAACTGCCAGATTTGTGAGAATGGAGAACTACTGCTATTATAATACAATTTAATGTAAGAAACAAAGTAATTTAATTACACTAGAAACGACTAAAGTAAAAATAGATATTAAAAGAAATAACTCAGACTCACGTGCATCCAACTACCTCGATTTAATGTCATCTTTTGGTTTACTTCCAGTGCACACACTAGCTACGAGGCTCGATAACTGTTTAGATCACGTATTTGCAAAGACCACATATCCATCTACCGCCTTAATTATTGAAAATTCGTTAACAGACCACGATACAGTACTACTCTCACTAGAACTTAAAAAAACGCTCTCGTTATCGGGTCCTACCTACAAAACTATATACAACTTCACAAACATCCATAACGAAATAAATGGTCATGACTTTGGAAGTATTTTTAACACTAAAAATGCAGATAAGGCAGCAGGAAGTTTTATAAACGAACTTAAAACCATAATAAATAATAATTGTATACAAATAAAGCTTTCACGCCGCAAAACCCCTCTGAAACCCTGGATAACCCCGGGCCTCCTGCGCTGCCTAAGACACAGGGATAAGCTTCACGCAAAAGTAAAAAAGAACCCAGAAAATTTAACTTTAAATATAATGTACAAAAGGTATCGAAATTTCTGTTCTAAAATTCTTAAAAAATTAAAAAACCAACATTTTAGAGATGAATTAAAAAATGCTAATAATATTAAAAAAACATGGGACATTATCAACACAGTTACAAATTTTAAAAATAAAAAGGTAAATTCACACAATCTTATAAGCATAGCAAATTCTCCAATTGAAGCAGTAAATCAGTTAAATGATTATTTTGTAAATACCGGCCAAATGTTAGCGAATAAAATAGATGTCAATATGGAAAGTGATACTCAAATAAGTTTCAACTACAACTCATCACACTCCCCTCAAAATTCATTCGTATTACTAAACACTGATTTAAAGGAAGTCATATCAATTATCAACTCTCTTAAAAATACCAATTCAGTTGGGTGGGATGGTATATCTAGCAAAGTTCTAAAACAAAATAAGGAATCTCTTGCAGGTATCCTTGTTCATATTTGCAACTTATCTTTTGAGTCTGGAATTTTTCCTGAAGTTTTTAAGAAATCGGTCATAACACCAGTTTTTAAACAAGGTGACAAGAATTTAATGTCAAACTACCGTCCAATATCGTTACTTCCCACCATCTCAAAAATATTGGAGCGGATCATAAACAAGCAACTGATTAAATATCTCGAAGCAAATGATTTACTTGCAAAAAACCAGTACGGCTTCCGAAAGCAAAAATCAGCGACAGATGCTGTTTATGATCTGGTCGACTGTGTCGTTCGACATGTTGATGACGGTGATAAATGCCTGGCAATCTTCTTAGACCTCGCCAAGGCTTTTGATACCGTGTCGACACACCTTCTTCTACTTAAACTTGAGCATGTTGGAATAAGAGGCAAGCAGCTCCAACTGCTGAAGAGCTACTTGACAGAAAGATATCAGTCAGTCAGGATAGGAGATGTCATAAGTGAGGCTCTTCCCACCACTCACGGCGTTCCGCAAGGAAGCATTCTGGCCCCAACTCTCTTTCTCATATACATGAACCAGCTATGCAATTTAAAAATTACAAACGGAAAAATTATGAGCTTTGCTGACGATACAGCGGTAATAATTTGGGGGAAAACATGGGAGGATGTATTTTCTCAAGCCCAAAAAAATTTCAACAATATATCACATTGGTTAAGACAAAACCAATTAAGTCTTAATGCGAACAAAACAAAGTATATAACATTCTCTTTAACAAAAAAAGGCCAACCGCTACCAGATACTCATCTATACGCACATTCTATACTATGTAAGGTCCAAACATGTCAATGTCCGAAATTGGAAAGAGCACCTCACGTAAGATATTTAGGTATAATTATAGATAAAAATTTAAACTTCGAAGAACACATTAAAACACTTACAACTAGAATTCGAAAACTAATGGCCATTTTTAGAAACATAAGAGAAGTAGCAGATCCCAAACTAATTAAAACTATATACATTTCCCTATGTCAATCGTTATTAACGTATGGTATTGATATTTGGGGTGGGGCAGCTAAGACACACATGATGCAACTCGAAAGAGCACAAAGACTACTATTAAAAGTATGCCGATTTCTACCGTACCTCTATCCTACAGTACAATTGTATCGAGAGACTAAGGTTCTGTCAGTGCGCAAATTATTTATACAACAACTTTTAATGAGATTTCATCTTCAACAAAAAGAAAACCCTAAAAATATAGATAAGAGGCTCAGTTACAAAGTCTTTTCCGTAAGCAAATTTAAGAAATCATTTGCACATCACTTTCCGTGCTTCCTTGGCAGCTATCTATACAATAAAGCTAAT
Organism: Erebia aethiops; assembly: GCA_923060345.2. Taxonomy (NCBI): domain Eukaryota; kingdom Metazoa; phylum Arthropoda; class Insecta; order Lepidoptera; family Nymphalidae; genus Erebia; species Erebia aethiops. Next base: position 22,982,633 of record OV281084.1, on the reverse strand, counting down.
AAAAACCTAAACATAAATGACTTAAACAGACGCGATTGCAAAAGCCGAATATTTGACTGGTTATTAAAACTTGATTATGACGAAACGGAAAATCTTATTAAGATACTAAAATAACAAAAATAAAAATGGAACATTTACACACACACACATACACAAATATATATAAAAAACACTAACACACACACACACACACACACACACACACACACACACACACAAACCGAAATAAATTAAAACATGCAGACTTTTAATATATATTAATGCTCAATAAAACAATTTAAAAAAGTACAGTAAATAAATATAATATAGATAGTAAATAATGTATTGCATGCTAATACTATAATATTAAGCCTAATCTTATTAGTTCCCAATTTTGTAAACTACATACATATAAACATTAATTAACATTGTTCTGGGGAAAGGGCCTGGTGTCTTGAAACACAGGTAAATGCCTAGCTCAAGCACCAGTCCCAACACTATAACTGTTTAGTATTATGTTCATATTACAAATTTGTGATTGGGAAAAATAAATTGATTGATTGATTGATTGATTGAGTAAAACGGTGTGTTTCTTTCAGCAAATAGCATTGCATACCATACGTAATAAAAAGAATAATATCATTATAATACTTAGACCGTCTCATTACTCGTGGTTTAGAGATTGTGTAGAACTTGTATTATTTTTTAATTTATAAATTAAACTATTACTAAACTTTATTTAATTTCACAATCTATACTGGTGGTGTGGGAGTAGTGATCTTCGCTCGTTTGAGTTGAATGGTATCGAAATAATACCACAGAATAGGTAAATAGTAAATACCTAGTACCAGATATTAATTTTAACTTCGGTTAAAGTATTACAACTAATATCATATAACAAATAGTTTATTGATGTCTATAAATATAAAGGGTAATCATGGACTGCCATGTTTAAATGCTATATGTAATAGAGATTATCAGCTCTTCGGCTAGTCAACTCGTTGTGGAATGTCATCTCGATTTGTACGATATTATCCGTCGCTTGTGTTACCGCAATGTGGACTTTTACGGTTACCAACTATAAATCTTGAGAAATAATTGACACGTTATGATTTAAAATCATTGCAAAGTGATTTGAAACTATTGCAATGCGCTTTAGAATTCAACACTGGTTCCGAAGTCAGTTCAGAAGAAACTTGGCGGTTGCTTTACTAAAGCCTCATTTCTCGTAGGATATGGAAATAAGCCGTGGGGTGTGTTGGACACCGTTATATGGTTTGAGATTCGAATCTACCCGCTGCCGCAGTGTGTAGATATGTATTTTCAACAAACCCCTATTTCCCCATATATATATACAAGGATATTATTTATTTATTTGTTTAAATCAGGCAACTATAAAATAAATACATATGAAAATATCATGAAACTGTAGGGATTAGTTGAAGAGACATTATAAGCATTTAGGTACTTAGGTAATATTATACTATACTTACATGAATTACTTACTTAAGAGTATTAATATAAAATTAAAATTCTTATAAAATATTGATGGAGTGGTGTTGCAACCAATTTTTAATTTTTTCGACTCTTAATTTTATTAAACGAGGGAATCAAAAATTATTGATTTATTTTACATCGACAATCGCCCATAAAACCCACACCAGAGTACAAATTTGCATATTTTATCAACTTACATCTTAAATTAATTTGTTTTAGTTTTCTCAATATAAATTCTCCAAATTTATTTCCCTAATAGTTATGACTATGAAATTTCGTATATTAATTAATCTGGGAAAATACGTTCTTGTTCTCAATTTAACATCTTGATCTATACAGCTAATGATCAACATGATTTATTTTATGAGATTACATTTTACGTGATGTCGATTCAGATTGCATGTCTTTTGGCCAAATATGCATGGAGTTAATATTGGAGCAGATATTTTCAAAATCATGGTGAAAACATAACAGGCAATAATAATACATTTTCATGGGCCTCGTGATCTTTTATTCTATAAAAAATGTTTAACGATTTCATCAGCCATATACATATTGTGGCAAACATCATGACAATCAGTTTTAAAAAAAAACGAACCCGAATCTGTCTGAATGGAATCATAAAAATTGAAATCATACTTAAAAGGACATGCTGTATAGTCAGTAGGGTTGTCAGAATGTGAGAAAAAAATTCTGGATGGCAAACAAAACTGTCAGATAATAGCAAAGAACCGATTTCTTAAAACCGATTTCGAAAAATATTCAGATACAAATTACCTGCTGTACCTAGTCGTCGTCTTCATCACATCCTGCTACTGAACACTTAATTCTGGACATTTCACAATTAATTTTAAATAAGTCTAGTGTAAAATGGGATAGAATATATAGCAAATTCGAAAACATTTTTGTCAAGTTACTTGTATTGAATCGTCAAGTTTATCCACCACCTCGGGGTTCGAATGCCCTATCTACCAGGACCTTCTTATTTTCCAGGGCGGGTACTCTCGATATATCCCAGAATCCATGGTTTTGTGTCATTGGTTCACGTACCTACTTAGTGAAAGGTCTACCAACATTGCGCTACCTTTGCCAACACCTTGAGATTTTAGCATTATTATAATTCCTCCGGCTCTAATGACCTCCGAACTGATTGAAAAATGTGATTTTCAGGACTTTTTAAAAATACTTCAATCTACTACAATATGGACCGCTAAATATTGATAACTGCCAACCCTATACATGCTATGGAGTAGCTTAATCAATGCTGCACCGGTCGGCTATGTGAAAGCATTCTCATACATGCTCATTTTCATTACGATCTCAAAAAATGAAGGTTCCTGTCCTTACATTGGAATGTTCCTTATAAAATTGCCGACTAAATTCACGTCGCATTTTGATGGTAACATTTTATGTGCAGTGATGAAAATACTAACTCTCCCTATTTAGTGATGACGAAATCTAATCTTAGTTTTTTTAATTCTAGCACAAGCTAGCACTTTGCTGCTATCTCACCTGGATAGTAAGTGATGATGAAGAAGTAATTAGTGGTTAGCGGGCTTAACTGGTTGAAGTATTGCAGTACTAAACCCATAGCCCTAATTGGTTTCAGCAGGACATCGTATCAGAACGCTAAATTGCTTGGTCTTTGCCGGTAGGGTGGGATCTAGCCATGGCCGAAAGTCGATACGGGGACCAGAATAGTGATATTTAGAAATTATACCTTCCCATGTCCTGAATCCCCCTACCCTGGGGATGGAATCCCCACCAAACGACAGACAAGTGACAGACTGTCTGCATTTGGACCGCAGAATCGCAGCTACAAGGCAATTATATAGTTAAAAATTCCTTCCAAAAACCGACTTCCAACGCCACTGTAAAGTAAAAAATAATTATTTCTACCCACTATGCTGAAGTCGGCTTCCTCTAACGACTGAAAAAAACATTTTTCAAATTAGAAACCACGGAGGATATTAAAAAAAATAAAAAATACGCACCGAATTGAGGACCTCCTCCTTTATTGGAAGTCGGTTAAAAAGTAAATCATTCTTATTGCAGTTACCTATTCCTCGGTAAGTTCCTAGATTCAACATTTTATTAAAAGCGCTAGCGACCTATATGTTAGGTATGTAGTTAGGTAAAGGTTCTCATGTAAATTAATATAATTTAAATGAAATGAGCTTAGAACGGGTGCTGGCAAACTTAACCTTTTGCTGAAATTCCTAAACAAACGAATAGGTAAATATACTTACAGTCGTTTAAAACCCTCAGCTTTAGTATGTTAAAATATAGCCTCAGAGGTTTTGAATTTCCACGTAAAAGCCTTAAATACTAAAGCGACATAGTAATTCACCGTTCCACCGATATATAAGCATCGGACATCGATACTTTAAATAACCAAAGATAGGGAACAATCATCGGCGGTTTCTGAAGAGTTCGTGGTTAACTAAATGAATGAATGAACTGAGTAAACGCTGATTCCCAATAGGTTGAATTGAAGATAATTTGTCTATGAATGATATTATCTTCACTTCAGTTAAAATCCTGTTTGGCTATCATTGATCCAGCCGTTTGGAACTTTGATTTTGTGCACACACCTGCATTTGTGGATATAATTGAATGAGGATACGTAATCAGTAGGTCTTTCTGTATTTTAGTGTTTGATTTGAGCACTTTCACGGGCTCTAAGTGTGAGATCTATAGAGCGAACTTTGACTTTGCTTAGACTTAAGACATGGTTAAAACGAGACAGATTTATGTAACTCACATATGTCCATCTCGTTTTAACTCTGAGTAAAGTCTGAGCCAAGTCAAAGTACGCTCTATAGATCTCTGCACTACTATTATAGTAAATGACAGCTAGGTACCTATGACAATAGTTAAGGGTCTCATTGAACTGTGATTGACTACCATTCTTTCGCTATTTGTCTAAATCATTATTAATATTATTTGCACCACACAAGAAAAAAAAAACAAAAACATACATGAAATAAAATAATGAAAATTATATACATTTACACCAATACACAAATACAATATTATATAATATAATACATAAATCATTGTCGCAAGAAGAATACCCATAAATTCAGCTAATTGCTTACAAGTACAAAAATTATTTCAATAATTGTAGTCGGGATTGATGCAGCTTTTCCGCAGTAATGAAGCAAGGGATACTAGGTATCTTGGCTTTTTTATGTCAGTGATATCGGGATACAATTTATGTTGTCCTGTGTACCCTTAAGACACACTGCGCAATATTTATTAGGTACTAAACTGTCCCTATAAGGAAGGCCAGCTCCCTTTCGCTCGTAGAATTTAAATTTGTGTTCGTCCATAGCACCATACACGGAACCCAATATTAATATTTAATCCATGAGTGAACAATACAATAATCTGTTCATTGTAAAATGTGTTTATATTGAATTCATTTGAAAGGTAATGTAAAACATACTTATTCTGAACAACCAATGTCCTTCTACTTATAATAGGTCGCTCTGCCACGTCTTTCACGTAGACATGGTATATACCTATCTATTTAATTTCTCTGACTCAATACTCATGTATACATTTACAAAGACAAGCTCATACCCGCAATCACACACGCACACACAAACACAATACACCAGATAAGGATGGGATAGGAAGGGTTTTCTCCAACTGACTACTTGACATCCTAGAACGTCCACACTCCACAGCTGGACATAGGTATCTTGTATGATCTCTCACTTCACGCTCGCCTTATGTAATGTTTCGTATCTGTTTGTTGATAAATGTAATCCCAAGGCACTTACATGACTCATTGAAGCAATTCATATGAGGATCCAGCTGAATTAATTAGACAGTAAGACACTTGGAGACGTCGATGTGTCTGCCGGGAGTTAAATACGACACTTCCTGATTAAGATGGTATCATTTTACAACGAACTATTTGCGTAGTGGCTTATTTCAAAGCATCAATTTGACGACCACCACCCTACCTCATTCAATAAAAGCATCAATTTGACCACCACCCTGATGGCTCATTCATTAGTAAGCAATGTGTCTGACTCCGATTCCCAGCGGATTGCGGAGGCAAATTGGGAATTTATAATTGGTTAATTTTATTGTCTCTGGTCTGGTCTCTTGTGGGAGCAGGCTATGGGTCAGCCCCCCTGATTTTGTAGGGAAATCGTAATCGTAATCGTTTGTGAAACGTATAATTTGAACTGTTTGACCTGTTTAAGGAGTTCATAGAAGCTTGCACGTCAAAAAGCGTGTATGAATTCCTTAATGATTACGATTTGCTTAGACAATTTGGTACTCTGGAATGCTTGGTCGTACCGCTAAAGGCGCGTATCCATTAGAGCAGCCTCAGGCCGAGCAGCCTCGATTTGAGGCTCTCAGTTTCAGGCTGCTCGGCCTGAGGCATAGGCCCGATGCACGTTGCGGATCAAGCTCATCGCGCTCATCAAGCGACACAACTCATCGTGATCGGCGAGCCAGTTTAAAGACACACCCGTCTCCATCAAATGCACGGCTCAGACTGAGGCTCCTTTGAGCACACCAAAAAAAACGACAAAATATGGCTCGGCTTGCGGCGCCGAATTTGCATCGTGTCGCGGTGCTCCTCAGATTGAGGCATCGTCTCCACTTGCGCGGCCTCGGTGCGAGGCAGCCGCTCGGCCCGAGGCTGCCTCTAGTGGTTACGCGGCTTAACAGTTAATCGAAACAGCGTTCCAGCCAGGGATAATTTTATTTTATTTATGAATTTCCTTTTTCAAAAGTTTTTCATTTGATACCTGATACAACCATCTACTAATAGTTACTTATTATCTTCTCACTTGGATCTACATTTGGTCCGGCGATTGATATAAAATTTAATAATTCATTCAGACGTTGCCGTATCGTAGACCAACATCGACCATACGACGGTCGATGTAGACGAATGACTAGTGAAAAAAAGTTGCGGAGAACACATACTTATCATGAATATTATGAATAGAATTAACTGTACACATAATATTATATTAATGAATTTGCTAAACATACTCGCGTACGCTCTACATATTACACATGCAATGTAGAGTAGGAAATAGAAATCTGTTACTAAAGATAGGCTATTAAGTATGTATTGACTACTAGCTGATGCCCGCCACTGCGCCCGCGTGGATTGAGGGTTTTTGGTTCCCGTAGGTCTTTAATTTTCCGGGATAAAACGTAGCCTATGTGTTATTCCAGACTACAATCTATCTCTGTGCAGAATTTTATCCAGATCCATTCAGCCGTTCTGTCGTGATTCAGTAACACAAAGTTTCTCATTTATAATATTAGTTTAAGAATATTGACACGAGTTTAGGTACCCGTGTTTAATTGCAAACATTTTATATAAATTCGCAGGTTTTCACTCACAGTCTACATTAAAGGATTATCTGTATTATCCCTAGATACAATATACATATATTCGTTATCATCAAAACTTCAGGCGTGTATACTGTATTTGACCTCGTTAAATATTCGACAAAAGTTATGATCAAAAATAATGCTTTATACTAGAATATGCTGACAAAGATTACCTTTGGCAAACTTGGGTATGAACGTCATGAAAAATGTCGCAATGAAACAAAGCATATAGAGGTACCAGTATAAATATTTGGCGTCGAAGGGTCGGGGTGGGAATTATGTTCCACGTTACGCCTTGGAGGGTTTCCAAAGGCTTCCCATGCAAAATATAAGCAAAATTTGTCATGACCGCTCATAATGCCGGTTAAGCTGTATCAGATTTCGTGTAATATGTCCACCCTTTTATCCTTACCAAATAAATTTGCATTCTAAAAATATTGAGGAAACCTTAGACATTTTGTAGATACCTTAAACTAACGCATATAGTACGATTACCTACTTATATTATAATATTTTTGATAGTATGAAAACGTAAACACAGGTAATTTTATAAGCTATAGGTACCTTATACCTATTTATTACCTGTTATTATCTGTCGCGAATTGCGGGCATCAACTATTAGTTAGGTTAGGTTAGGTTAGATTATATATAAGGAAGGTTACAATATATATAAGGAAGTCAAGTAGGTAATTTTGATCAATCAATTTGTTAATTTTTAACATTTTGACAGCTTGCCTCAACCAATTTGTCCGTGAGCGCTGAATTTGCCCTCGTTGCAGTCACTTAGAAAAAGATTAGATAATTAGATAATTACTGTAAAAAACTTTAACCCGTTTGATTGGCGCCAACGAGTAGACATTATAATTAGCATTTAATTACCATAACGAGAATTTGTGTAATTAATCAGATTCGCGGTCTTACCAAAATTATAATCATGCTTTTTGATTGATGTCTGTCTGAAGTTAACATACCGACAACACGTTTTGCAAATACCTAAGTTTACGTATTTGTTATTCAGTTTAAGGAAAATTTATTCAGGTTATTATAATATTATGACTACACATATTATAGATATTTATAGCAGTGAAATATTTTTCCTCTAAAAACATCTTTTAGGATCTAACGGTTGAATATTTCCTAAATTATTTTTATTAATTGAATAAAATTGAAAACGATACAAGATTGTAACGCTTGTAAATATTGAAAACTTTAAACAGATCTCTCTCTCTACGTCGTAGTTATTCCTCGTTGCCGAAGGTCGTGACTCGTGACCCCTTTCCATTAATCACATAATGGCAGGGGTTCTCTTGGGACAGTAATGCGGTGGGTTCCCACACCCTTCCGCATATAAATTAAGCATTCTGAATTTAAAAAGATAATGTTATGAAAAATGTTTAAAAACGAATTTATTCATTGAAACTTTTAAAAAATGGAACGCGCTAATTCAGGAGACGATTTAATACATGAATAATAATAATGAGTTAGTGAGATAGTTAATAAGTCAATTAACAAGTAAAAACCGAGATAAGTTCTGCATCGAAATGCAGTTTACAAAAAAAGTCAAGTTACCATTAAAGATATAAAAACCGATAAAAACTTAATAATATTATCAGACATGGTTATAATTATCATGAGAGCGAAGGGAAATTCAGTGCAACTTTACATGAATTTATAAAAATGTTGTACCACTAATGGCTATTAAAAATCGATAGAGCTGCATTGGCTCATAATAATAATTGTGGAATGTGGCTTGATTTAGTCGTAATGAAGCCATATTTTATGGTCATTTCTTGGAATCTTTTCCTCTCTGGAATCGTGAAACGTTATCTTGCTTGTATGTATTAACATTGATAAATTAAGCCATCGGTATAATGTTATGTTGATTCATAAAATGATTCATTTTAATGTTATCTTATTAACAACTTAAGGTCTGCCTTCTAATTTCTTAAACATAATTATATTGGGTAGAAATTACACTTTGTAAGTTTGATCAAATCTCATTCCGCATCTAGAACTGATTTATTAAAAAAAATATTATTTAATTATTCGTTTTTTAACCGACTTCCAAAAAAGGAGGAGGTTCTCAATTCGGCGCGTATGTTTTTTTTTTTTTTTTTGTATGTTTGTTACGCGATTTCTCCGCCAATTATGAACCGATTTTGATAATTCTTTTTTTGTTTGGTAGGTCATACTTCAGAGGTGGTCCCATTTTAATTTGGTGAAGAACTGATGAATATCTCCGGAGATGGAGAACGGAACTCCTCAATGGATAAGAGTAAATTGCTCGCGATCAGTGTGATAGTTTTGTAAATAGTATGTTTTAACCATGCATAGCATATCTTTTTTTTTTAGGGTTCCGTACCAAAATGGTAAAAATGGAACCCTTATTACTTTCTCTTTCCGTCTGTCACAGTCGATTATTTCAGTAACTATTAACTATTGACATGAAATTTGGAATAGTTTTCACCACTAAAAATTGTGAAATAAAAAATTTTCAAAAAAAAAATAAAAACCGACTTCAAAAACCACAAACACTAAAAAGTAAAAAATAATTTAATTTATTATGTATACTAGAGTTAATGTAGTTCTATAATAACATTTTTTGGAGTCGGTGCCAATGTGGAGTCACGTCAACAATAATGAAGAGTAGGTAGACGGTTCATGCGGCTAATTGGTACCGACTCCAAAAAATGTTATTATAGAACTACATTAACTCTAGTATACATAATAAATTAAATTATTTTTTACTTTTTAGTGTTTGTGGTTTTTGAAGTCGGTTTTTATTTTTTTTTTGAAAATTTTTTATTATTAAAAAAAAATATATTTTAAATATTCGTTTTCACTTCTATCGGAAGTCCACATGACTGCCAATTTTTTTACTGTTATCGTACCTACATTCTTGACAAAGATTCACGTGGAAATTCAACAAATTGTTTAGAAATATAAATTTTGGTTGTTTGATATTGAAATGGGAATTAAACTTCTTGTTATCAAACTTATTTCTCCTAAGATTGTCTATAAAAGTTGCTTTGGCGATAAGACCACCTTTGCACTCTTCTGTATTGTTTCTTTTCTTTCTTCTTGTAGTAAGTATAATGTTTCTTTGTTTCAGCTATCAATCTAACAATCTTTTTAACCGACTTCAAAAAGGAGGTTCTCAATTCGACTGTATGTTTTGATGATTGTTTTTAGGGTTCCGTACCAAATTGGTAAAATGGAACCCTTATGGTGCGACTTTCTCCGTCTGTCTCTGTTCTCCGTCCGTCACACTCGATTATTTCAGTAACTACCGAAGCTATCGACATGAAATTTGGAATAGTTGTGTATATTAGTGGCCCTAAGACACTGGAATTAAAAAAAATTGGAAATTATTTTTGTTCTTATTTAAAAAGGGGGGAAAATCGGAGGGTTGCAATTTAAAAGTGAGATAACTGTACTGTGTGGGGTATCATATGAAAGGGTTTACTATGTACATTCTAAAACAGATTTTTAATTATTTTTAGTCATGATAGTTTTTGATTTATCGGGGAAAAAGTCTAAAAAAATACCGTTCCCCCCCTTATCTCCGGAGTTTACCAATCGAAAAATCTGAAATAATTATGGTCAATAGGAATTTATGTATATTTTACAGGAAAACTATAGCCAATGCTCTAACTAGCATAGTTTTTTTGATATTAACAGTAAACCTCTACAAACAAAGTTAGTTTTGCGGTTCATTAACAAAGGTAATTATTACCGTTTTACATCTTTGGTCGTTACAGTTTTCAGTACGGAATCCTCGGTGCGCGAGTCCGACTCGCACTTGGCCGGTTTTTTTTGTTTGGTAGATACTTCAGAGGTGGTCCCATATATAAATTTTATCGAAATTGATTTAGAACATATACCCAGATGTCTTTTACTTTGTACTATAAGTTGGTAAGTACTTATAGGTATAGTTCTGAAGTCGGTTTTTGTTTTAAATGAAAGCGAATAATTATTCCCTTCGCTGTTTGGATTTACCTAATATAATTTTGATTTGAATATTGATCGGAAATCTCATTTCGTTTTATTTTTTAACTATCGAGGACTCGACGTAACTAGATACTTTCATTGTTAGTTTCATGAATGCGCGTGATTTATTCTAAGTATCAACACTGCACCGAGGACAATATTATTACTGGAAGACTATAATATTATTTTGTTAACTTAAACCCACGTAGGTGTTTGGTGTCATGTGAACGATTGCGCACTTGGTGTTACTCGGAAATTATTGCATATTATTTCACATGTTGCATGTAAACATACGTCTTTATCCTTGCTGTTTTTTCATATGGGATTTTAGCTTTGCAGTTTTATGTTTGGTTACTCGGCGAGCACCGTGTGTGTTGATACTTTTTTTTTGTTTATGTCATCCGTAAAAGCCTGCATAGAGTTTTAGTTGATTCAATTCTGTGATACCTACAGTGAGTGTATTTTCTAGTTGCTGTTAAATTACTTACGGCTTATATTAGATAATATTATTTATCACATAGACGCAAATTAATTAGGATTTGATGTATAATTAGATTTTCTTACGAAACGTTCATGAACTCCGCCATAGGAGCCATCGCCATCTCTTGCAATATTTTATTATGCCTAAATAAGATATTACCTATTCAAAAGACTACCTACCTACCCTACCTACCTACCTATTCAATTTTTATGTTACACTTTTGAGTATTAATAAATTAAGATTGATGTATCTAACTTAATTCTTACAAATGTCTTAATTTCATCATTTTTTTCTATCGGTGTACTAAGTGATCTATAGAACAAATACGTAAGTAGCGCCTTACGTTGTACATCAAGAATCAAGATGCATTAATCTTGATTTACGATATAAGGCGCTACGCCGGGGGTGTTTGTAGGTCCGTCATGCTATTAGTCCTTCAGTCAACCTTACACAGTCACAATAACTATGGGCAATACTATAGGAAAGAGACGTAACATTCGGAGACGTACATACTTACTATACTGTCGTCTAGAGATCTTCATGCCTGACGATGACAACATATTCTGTTCTCTACATCATGTAATGCGGGATACATTACAATGCGACTACTTTTCTTAAATATAGAGAAAAGTAAAGTAAAGTTAAGAAAAGTACGAAGAACCCAGACTAATATCTACCCGGTGAGAAAATCGAGGTAGCTTCTTATTATTATGTAGCGCACAAAAGCCCTTTATTTACCTACGTGATGGTGGCAATTTTATGGATCTATCATTGTGCGTGGATGTGGAATGCCTAGATAATGCCACTGGGAACACGCTCGAAACACAGTAAACAGATGCAACCAGTATGGAAACTACCTAGAAACGTTCGAAACAGGCTCACTCACACAAACGTGCGCATCGACGAGACCCCAAGCGCTCGTCGCAGTGCCGTCAGTATAGTGACTAGTGAGTGCCGCGTCATCGCATGTTCGATGCGCACGTTTGTGTGAGTGAGGCTGCTTCGAACGTTTCTAGGTAGTTTCCATACTGGTTGTATCTGTTTACTGTGCTCGAAACATCCAGGGGCCCATTCGTCTAAACAAATCGTAATCATTAACGTATTACTCGAAATGTTTAAGGAGTTCATACATGTTTTTTGTCGTGCAGGCACCTATGAACTTCTTAAACAGGTCAAATTATACGTTTGACAAACGATTACAATTTCCTTACACAATCGGGGGGCAGGACTAGTACGGGGGGCACGTATTTTATGGAGTTTGCTATGGGGCTGATTCTGTAGTGCACAATCTCTAAATTTTTTTTTTTTTTTTATGTACTACAAGCCGGCCCTTGACTGCGATCTCACCTGATGGTAAGATGGTAGCGGGCTAACCTGTTAGGGGCATGGCAGTTATAATTAAACCCATAGGTACCCCTTCGGTTTCTACACGGCATCGTACCGGAACGCTAAATCGCTTGGCGGCACGTCTTTGCCGGTAGGGTGGTAACTAGCCACGGCCGAAGCCTCCCACCAGACAAACTAAACTAAAATTAGAGCATTACAAATATTGCTAACCATTTCATAATACTTCCTACGGAAAGGGACAGAACTAGATTTAAAGCTGCCATTTTAGTTTAGTTTAGAGAACTACAGAATTAGCTCCATTATGTACCTAAGTAGATTCGAGGTAAGGAGCTTGTTACTTTACGAACGTCGAACAGGCATAGAAACACTTTTTTTTTTAAATCTTAATTTATTAGGGACTTTTGTCCGACACGGACGCGCCAGCCCCATCGTAACCTAAATTATAATTTAAAAAAACTTATCTATCTTAACTATACAATTGATCCGGTATTACTCCCTATGCACAAATATTTCGACTACTGATCTAAAACCTTCTGTTGATGGTAGGCTGAGAAGGATTGTAAAACTACCTAGATACGTCATATTATATGTTCAAATTATATTTTGGCTTATGGGCCTCGCTCTGAGCGCTATATTTGCTACATTCGACTAGCACGTGCTGGACATCATCTATCTTTAAACAAGAAACACTTATTAAAGCTGTTATTACCTACTAGCTAATAGTTTAGCTCTAATTTAAACTCGCAACAGAAACTGCGTACCTACTACATAGTACATACATAAATACGTACACTATTAAAATTAAGACAATTAAAAACAACAATCCAATTTGTTTATATTTAGTTACCAATTTATCAACTTAATATTACAGAATATAGAGTGAATATTGCAAACGTAGGGCACAGACCGTAGGGTACCTAATCGATTGCATTAATTGTTTATAACAAATGCAATGCATCAAGTAGGTACATTGAATTTTATAAATATTTAGTGAATACTTACTTAAACAAATTTTTCTCAAGATTTGAGTAGGTACCTACTTGCCTAAGTATGTTTGAAGACAAAAAATACAACACCCAGCTCCAAAAATCTTCTTTTTATTTATTCAAAAAATACAGACAACAAAGCAGCCGGCCGCTACCGTCAAGCAAAGTGTTTTTGTTGCTAGATAATTTGACTTTGTAATGCGTCTACTTCGCTTAACAAGTGTTTTATTTTTGAAAAACAACTGCGTAGGATAGAATATTTAACTATGGCGCCATGATGCCTTTCAGGAATGACGTTTTCGATGGCGATTATATTCTTTGCACTTAGCCAGAGGCAAAAACCAAGTTCGTCAGATCTGAGGCCCAATTGTCTAAAGCAAATAATTCATTTGACAGCTTTAATCGTATTAGGTACTCGAACTGTTTATGGAGTTCATACATGCTTTATGATGAGCCGGCATCTATGAACTCCTTAAACAGGTTGAATTATCCGTTTGACAAACGATTATGAAGATAATTTCCTTACAAAATCGGGGGGGGGGGAGTCTGTTCAAATTATCTACTCGTATTACGATATATTGTAGATCTCCCAGACGCAGGTAGTGAGCACCGACTCATGAGTGTAGACACAGATCACGGAAACAAGGGAGATATGCCTATGAATCAAATTGTTTTGAAACCTGCTGTCTCCAGTTTATCCCTACCTATCCCTACTACCTGCTACCAATACAAGCAACTAAATAAATACAATAGACAGGAAGTCTCACTCACACACACACATACCGATAGATCAGTGCATGAGGCACGAACAAATATACACTTTATTGTTTACCAAACAGGGTTCAATTTCAATCACCGTGCATCTTACTCACACAAACGTAAAACGTTGTCGATGTGCTGTGCAAAATTCAAATATGATACAATTAGTGGTTGACTAAAATGGATCTATCGATGCTAAATTTCTTAATATTTGGGTTTTTGACAATGACTACCAAAAATAAGATGTAAAAAATCATCTCATATTAGATTATTTTTAACCGACTTTCCGAAAAAAGGACGAGGTGAAGGAAGAGTGACATTAAATATATCAATAAATGAGTAATGAGTATCTACGTAAATTGACATTATATTAATTCACCTAGTATATTTTTTATACGTTTCGTCAGCTAAGTAAGTCGAGTACTTACATTAAAAAAAATAGTAATAATTATGACTAAAAATATAGTTATAATGAATTTTACTCACGATAGTTTAAACGTTAAAATAGCAATTATTGTTTATTAAGTTATAATTAAGGTACTATTAATTATTTAAAACTATCTAAACAATAACTAAATATTTAATTATTAAACGATCATCGTTTGGTCGTTAAAATATCGACAACTGCATTGTACTCGTACCTGCATCGTCACATCTCTAGTTCACGGCACGCCGACAGCGGCCGAACTACGAAATTTGATCTATCGTGCTAGTGAAAGAATCGGTAAAGAATACTTAACCATTGCGTCGTAAGACTGGCCGATTCATTGATAGATTTCTACTAAGCAAGCAATGGTTTTTGTTCATAATGAGATATAGACTTCTCACTTTATTACATTATGATACCACTAAATAATGTTTTATTGATTTTAATGGAAAATCACAACAATTTATTTGTACTTACGTGTGAAATGAGATGCCATCTTTCATGTAATTCACTTTGCAGCTTGAATTTTTACAAACAACCACTGAACAACGCGGCATTTTGTTAAAAACCGAGAGAAGTGAACCAATCTTTGAATGACATGCGACTAAAGACAAAAACGGCCATCAGGCCTATTTTGTGCCTGATGAGTTCGCAAGCAACACGCCCCCTTAGCACATCTCCCTTGTTTCCGTGATCTGTGAGTGTAGATATCGAATCCAGGAAGGATTCGATCCATTCTAAAGTGGGGATTTATAATTTTTTTGTTGGAAGCAGAGTTGGGAATTTCAATTTTACAATTTTCACTGATAATATGGTCTGATACAAGGAGGCTTCGGCCCTGGTTAGTTACCACTCAACCGGGTACCTGTGCGATGTCGTGTTCAATAAAGTATTAGGTAGTTCTATTACGAAGCGATTTGCTTCCTCGTTTTTTATTCGATATTGAACGCCTTTCCGACTTCCGTATTTCCATCCGCTTATAATATTGGTATCTTCAAATCAAGACTGAATAGGCATATTATCTTCTAGGCCAACGCGGCTCCACCTTAGGCTACATCACTATTCCCAGCTAGTCTGATTGCAGCCACACGCTAGTTTTTAAATTTAAAAAAGCAACGTCAATTCTGTTATAATCATGTCATAACGGCCGCGTCGCAACTCGCAGCCATGCCAACCTGCCTCTCAGCGTTCGTTCGTTTCAATTTAAGAAGAAATAACTGGTAGGCATAACTTGGTACCTACTTCATTGGTTTACAAATATTTGTAAACAAAGCGTCTACCACTAAACCGATTTGGTTGCCATTTTCATACGCGCCTCCACCTGCCTAATGACTTAATGTGTAGTGATTACATAGGTGTGGCTGCGCATTAATAACAGGTTCCAAACCTGTGGAATTTACATATATTGTATTATTTATTATCATTTAATATCGTGTTAACCGTCTCCGTTTGGCGGTCGTAGGGCTATTAAACAAATTAACAGATGGGTTAAAATTAAGGAAGTTGCGTAAAAGGGTCCGTTGAACCACAAAAAGCTATGGTTACAGTTAAACTTGGCTATTAAAAAGGAAAAGTGAGCAGCAGTTTTCCCATCTTCATTAAGGTCACGTTTAAGTCAAATTACCTACTTAAAAAATAAAGAACTCTGTCTTATCCAAACAAAAGTAGTCTTTTCTAGATGGTAATATCTAACCTTCTTCGATGCAATTGGCCTTTAGAGATTGATATCGTAAATCGAAAGCGAAACTAAAAGGGTTACCGCCGTAAAGCACGACGCCCTTTTACCCTCTCGTACGACTGACTTCTCCAAACTGCTGATGGATACCTAAGTACTACATAATATGTACCTTAGTTTTCACCACGATAAGCACAAATTAATGTTAGTAATTTACTTTCACTAACCTATTTTATTAAAGAAAAAGTATTCTTACATAATACTGAATTGCATACACTGCTGGGAATCCATACTAATATTATAAATGCTAAAGTGTGTCTGTCTGTCTGTCTGCTACGCTTTCCCAGCCTATCTTTTCAACCGATTTTGCTGAAATTTGGTATGGAGGTAGGTTATATCCCGGGGAAGGACATAGGCCGGAAAATAAAGGAATTCCGGCGGGAACCAAAAAACCTTAATTCACGCGGATGAAGTCGCAGGCATCATCTAGTTTTTTATAATTTGGTATACCTAATATTTATAAATGATAGTATAAGCGTAGTCCCCGTCACAGCCCCGTGGACTTAGCTTCTTTAATCCCGTGGGAACTTTTATTATCTGGGATGCATCCTATATCTGTACCAAACTATGTCAGAATTAGGTATGTTAAAAAGGTAACAGACAGACACAATTTCGCCTTTGTAGTATGGGTACCTATTAATTCCATACTTCCATACTAATATTATAAATGCGAAAGTGTGTCTGTCTGTCTATCTGCTACGATTTCACGGCCCATCTGTTCAACCGATTTTGATGGATGTACAGGGATAGGTTGTATCCCGTGGAAGGACACAAGCTACTTAAATTAACGAGTTCTCCCGGGAATCAAAAAAACAACCTACGCGGAAGAAATCGCAGGCATCATTTAGAATGAAGCCTGAATGTATTTTGGTGATCCAAAAAGTTTTTATGTATACTGCCCATTGATGTAGAATTTTTTTTCTATTTCAATGATACTGCCAATCTATATATATAAAAATGAAACCCGTTTTCCTTGGTCACGGCATCACGCGTGAATGGCTAGACCGATTTCACTAATTCTTTTTTTGTTGTATTTGTCTCATTTATTTGTACAAATTTATAAAATTATTTCTAAACACGTTTTACATAAATATATAAAATACTATACAAAACACATTTAAAAATAACCTTATAAAACTTTCACCCACTGCGGGGTCTTAAAGACCCAAGCAGCCGGTGGTCAGGGCTCCAGAGAGAGGAACTTCCTCACAATTCGTGCCGTCTCAAGGATAACCGCCTTCTGTACCCGACCCTTAATCCAACAACCAAGCGAAAGCTTCTTAAGGTGTTGATCGAAACTTTTCGCAATAAGACCATTAACTGATACAACCATCGGTACAACAATCGTTGAGTCAACACTCCACATGGCGGTAATCTCGTGAGCAAGGTCCAAGTATTTCGATACTTTTTCCTTTTCTGCTTTCACCAGGTTATCATCATGTGGAATAGTAACATCAACAATTGTTGCTCGGCGCGCTGAGCGGTCGACTAACACTATATCAGGTCTATTGGCAACAATAAACCTATCAGTGATAACCGACCGATCCCAGTAGAGCAAGGCACTACTATTTTCGAGAACTGGCACGGGGTCATACCTATAGTATGGTACCTCAGTCTCAACAAGTCCGTACTGGAGAGCCAGTTGTTGATGGATTATTTTGGCTACTTGATTATGTCTGTGCAAGTACTCTCCATTAGCAAGATGAGAACAACCGGAGACAATATGTCTGAGGGACTCCCCAGGAAGATGACACGCACGACATATGTCAACAGTGCCATCTTTCATAATGTGTCTCCGATAGTTATTCGTCTTGATAACTTCATCCATAATTGCACACACAAAACCTTCGGTTTCCCCAAAGAGGTCACCGAACTGTAACCAAAATATAGATGCTATTGGATCTACCTCCGCCCTGGTTAGGGCCTTGTAGAATCTACCATGCAACTCCTTGCTCTCCCATACCGCCATGCGATCCGAAGCACTAAGTACTATTGGTTTGCGCCAGTTCTCTTTGCCTAAGGAAAGCGGGGTGAAACCCTTATCAACTGTAACTACATCCTTATGTATACCCACATTCACCTTGAGAAAATAATCTCTGAGTTTGCAAATCTCACGATTATGGAGGTTCTTGATATTCAAAAAACCACGTCCTCCATACTTGCGTGGGATGTACAATCTCATAACAGATGAGCGCGGATGATGCATACGGTATGTGGTCAACAGTTTTCGAACCTTTCGATCCAGGGTATCCAGTTCAGTTTGAGTCCACTTTAGAATGCCAAAGGTGTATGTGAGTAAAGGCATGACCCAACTATTAAAGGCACGCACCTTATTACCACC
This sequence comes from Erebia aethiops, assembly GCA_923060345.2. Lineage (NCBI taxonomy): Eukaryota > Metazoa > Arthropoda > Insecta > Lepidoptera > Nymphalidae > Erebia > Erebia aethiops. The sequence continues at coordinate 22,963,712 of OV281084.1, read as the reverse complement.
TGATAAAAGACTATTAAGGACTTTTTTCAGGCGGCCAAAGAAACGCTCCTCTACTAGTTGTTTCATAGTCCTTGTCTCAATACCAAGCGCCTCTGACATCCCAAGGTATTTATATGTTTCACCCTCACAGAGTGATCTGAGAATCAAAGTATCTGAAAGAACTAGATTCTCAGAGTTCACAACCCTACCTCGCTCTATATTGATAACCGCACACTTGTCGACACCAAATTCCATCCCAATGTCATTGCTAAAGTTTTGAGTTATCTTTAGCAACTTCATAAGGTCTGGTCTTTTTGATGCATACAGCTTGAGGTCATCCATATACAGTAAGTGAGATATGACCTCACCACTCCTGCGAAGACGAAAGCCTAGCCCTGAATCCTTCAGTAGTGTACTGAGTGGATTAAGTGCCAAGCAAAACCATAAAGGGCTCAAACTATCACCTTGGAAAATTCCTCGCTTAATCCTTATCGGTTCGGCTGATTCAAAAGATCTAGCATTCCCTGGTTGACGAAGAACTGTCATCCATTGCCTCATACATGAGTCGAGAAAGGAACATAGAGTTGCATCGACCTTATACAACTTCATGATCTCCATGAGCCACGTGTGAGGCACCGAATCATAGGCCTTCTTATAATCAATCCAAGCAGCAACTAGATTTTTTTTATTTCGCCGTACCTGTTGGCAAATAGTGGTGTCTATGAGAAGGAGTTCCTTAGTACCGCGTGTCCTAGCCTTACATCCATTCTGAACTTGGGCCAAAATATTATTTGAATTAATATGCATAGTTATTTTTTTAGCTAGAATGGATGTAAGTAGCTTATAGATGGTAGGTAAGCACGTTATCGGGCGATAGTTTTTTGGATCTGCGGTACTACCGGACTTGTATATAAGGAACGTGACACCTGTTGTCATTAGTGTCGGTAACGATCCAGAGTCAATGGCGTTCTGGAATTGCGTTGCTAAGACTGTATGTGTGCTACGAAACCATTTTAGCCAGAAGTTGTGCAGCCCATCCGGCCCCGGACATTTCCAGTTCGCAGCCGAACGGATTGCACAACCTACATCTTCAGCACTAATGGTAACGGGGTTCATATCTACCACCGTATTGCATTCCTCCCTAACAACGTTCATCCACTCACCTTCAGTGTGTTCTATGGAATCCGACCAGATACTACGCCAGAAACCTGACATAGTATCAGGTGTCGGAAGCTGTCCGTCGATCACACAATCTCTAGATCGTTCCCAGTTCCTATATACTTTCCGTTGGTCACTTTGGAATATACGATTTTGAGAGAATCGATCATTGCGTTTTCTAAAGCGCCTAATGCGTTGTGCCCATGCATAAACTTTCTGCTTCAGGAAATCAATGCGATCTATAACCAAAGGCAAATACTGTGTGGGACTAGTATTAGTCCCAGCAAATGCCTGGTGTACAAATCGCATTATTCTCGGGCGATTATTGCCCGCCTTGAAACAGATCAGCTTAGCAATAAGAGTTCTAGTCAAAGTGATTCGCTTTTCGATCCTAGCCTGCCAGGTCGGAATTGTATTCGGTCTTTGTGCAGCACTATGTAGTTCTGGAAATTTAACATGTGCTACACGACATGCTGCAACGGCCCCACAGTACAGAATCGAATGCGTATCATTTAAATCACATGATGTTTCTAAGTATTTACTTAAAATTTTATCTAGAACTCCTACCAATGCCATATTTCGTCGATGCACAGGTAAACGAGGTAATTTCGGTCTTAGATCGTTTGGCATATATCTATACTCCAAAATCGCATCTTCCATTTGTATTATTTCCATCTTGTATTTGTTATTATTAGGAGAAGGTTCTTACGGAAAAAAATATTAAGAAAATCTCTCAGAAATATTGAAAAATATACATTTAATTTTGCATACTAAGGCGGTACGAAGTTCGCCGGGTCAGCTAGTAAAATATAATTCGCTATTTTAATTGTTGTTTTTCTATAAAGTCTGTCAAATAAGTTCATTTGATCAGAATAGTGATGAGTTTTCATCGATAGGAACTAGCTCTCAATAGAAGCTGATTATTTATTAACAAGTGGTTAGTTCAACGAAGTGGAATTTTACAATGAATGTTTAGAAGAATTTTAAAAAAAAGGTTTAAAATTGCTTGCTAAGAAATTTTGAAAATGAACCTGTCATAAACTCACTTATGTTCGAAAGTTATATGACTGGTAGGCATTGATGTAGAATTTTTTTAGTACCTATCTGGTAGGCAATAAATTAAATTTCTAATGTTTCGTATAGAATACAAAAGCGCAGTAATTTCGTGGCTGACATCACAGGTCTATGCAATCGTCTAATATTAGCCGAATGTTGGTCCAAACGGGTATTTTAGTATGTTTTGGCACCGAATAGTATAACCAGGTGAACAACTTTAATTGTGGGACAAAATAGGTTATATAAATATCAAGTTTTAAAAATATATCATTAGTATCATTATTATAAATGCGAAAGTGTGTTTGTTTGTTGGTTTGTCCTTCAATCACGCCGTAAATAAAGCAACGGATTGACTTTTAGATTTTTTGCATGGGTATAGTTGAGGACCTGGTGAGTGACATAGGTTACTTTTTATCCCGGAAAATTAAGGATTTATAAAAACTTATTCTACGTGGACGAAGTCGCGGGCATCAGTAGTCATCTAATTATTTAAGATTGCTCTAGAATAATAATTACTCGTTCTCGGCGCAGAAGACTGCTTTTTGCCAGTGACTAATACAAATGAATCCACAATCAATCAAGCTTTTACTATTTTACAATTATTTATTAAAATCGATGTGGTGGGAAAATCGAAGGTCCAGTGCCCTCCAGTGCCAATATCTTAATTAAAAAAAAGCAAGATTATTGCAGCTATGCACTACAAACTGGCTACACGTACAATTTTTTGGATGGATATTCCCTGATTTCACCAACCAGACAACCTCCCGGGTGCAGTGATGAGCACTATGGTCTTACAGTGGGAGTTCCCGGGTTCGTTGTTCCAAGGGTCAATTTGGGAATTTATAATTTCCGAATTTTGTCTGGTCTGGTCTGGTGGGAGGCTTCGGCCGTGGCTAGTTACCACCCTACGGGCAAAGAAGTACCGTCATGCGATTTAGCGTTCCGGTACAATGCCGTGTAGAAACCGATGAGGGTAGGGGCTTAATATAACTGCCGTACCTGTAACATGTTAGCAGTTAGCACGTTGTACCATCTTAGACTGCATCAATTACCATCAGGTGAGATCGCAGTCAAGGGCTTACGTGAAGTGGAATAAAAAATAACAGTTAATTTGTATAGGTATAATACCTATACAAATTAACTGTTATTTTTTAATTACATAAACACTCACATAAACACCATCATATCATATCATACCTACTTCCAAATTTGTGAAACATATCCATAGGGTATTTTCTCTCAAACTTGCAGACGGCATCTGTAACAGTTGCTAAAATCCCGAAACAAAAAAGTTTGGATCATTCCGAAAAAATAAGTTATGTATGGCGTCTCTAGCTCTGAGCTTGCCAGGAAGAGAAATCCTATTACAAGAACAAATTGAGTACGCAGACTAGTCGTTGACTTTTTGGACTTATTTACTGTGATTTACTTGAGGATTTAGATAACTTTTGACTAAAGGTAGACCGTGATTGATTCTTATCTGATAAACAATAATTCTTAATTTTTATCCTCATTCCTTTCTAAGAGAGGACTAAGAGATCAGAAAGACAGGACAGAAGAATATCTCAGGGAATATGAAATATTAATTTCATATACCTACTTACGCGAAATTTTTACTTACGTGAATTGAAACACTTACCTTAAAATTAAAATTATACAGTGCCAATCTAATTAAACTTTAGATGTTAACTTAATAATAACAAATTATCCGCACGACGAGCGATCGTGACAGCGCTACGACGGGAACAAAGACAGATGCGGAACGCGTTCCGCATCTCGGACGCCCGGCGTTTTTCTATGAAAGGGCCCATCTAGTGCCTACATATATATCGATGTCTGATATATACTGATTACTGACATCTCGACATACAGCTCAGTCAGTAAATTTGAGTACAAGTCAAATCAGCAACTTTTTTCAAACGTCAAAAAACGTCATAGATAATAAAGGAATTCGTTCCGGCAACTATATCGAATGGATTGCGAATTACCTACCTGAGCCGAAAATGTCTTGAGATTATTATTTATTGCCTTTATTAAACTCTTTATAGTATATCGCCGGTTTTATAATCACGAGTCATCCCGTCTAGACAATGTTTTTATTTTCATTTATAAATCCGCGAGTCACAGGCCTTCAAACGGTCGATAATGAGTTTTTGATTGCAGCGTACGCGTTAATTGTGCTTAGTTTTTTTAAATATCATTATTACAACAGAAAAAGAAGTATATCAGCAGGCTCCGGCATTATAAGTACCCCTTCGGATATGACGCCTTATTGCAAATTTCCAAGTAAAACCTATCTAAGGCTATAACCATAGATTTAGGATTGGTCTTTACGACAGACCAATGCTAAATCTATGGCTATAACCATAACCAATAGTCTAGCGGAAAATCAACTCTACATTCCGAACATCACCAAATGAACTTCCAAAACAAGTATGTGTACCTACCTACTGTCTACACATGCATTATTGTTTATTAGTCCGATAATGACGTCCGATGTTTGAATATATCCACAAATGTATATATAAAATGTATGCATGTATTTATTTATGTTGGCGAATAAAATAAATCGTTATGTACGAAGATGTACAGATGAGATCCGATGCGCAGGCGCCACATGGCCCGAACTGCGACTGATCACGGCCGTGGGAAAAATCGGAATGTGTCTAGTATTATACTAGTCTAGTATCTACCACATTGTAAAGGATACAAAGGTTAGAAGACATAATTATTATTACTAGCTGACCCGTCTCTGCTTCACTACAGGTTGGAATTTATCCATTCTAATTGCTACACAATATGTAGAGAAAGCCTATATGCAATTTTTTAGATGACTAGAGTTTAGCCCTAGTAGTTTGATTTGAGATGACGGTGATTCAGTCCCAAGGTCCCAACCCCTACCGGGGTTGTGACTCCGTTTCGGAAAACTTGTTCGTGAATTCCAACTAAGTCCTCTTCATACTGAGGTCCACAGACGACATCAAAGATTCTAAGGGAGGCGCCTGGAGCCAAGCGGCACAAATCATTTGTTTTTGGAAATCTCAACAAGAGATCTATGCCCAGCTATGAAGAGTGAACGTCCATATATTGGGTTGGGATGACGACGCCGAGGACGATGCGACTTGCGAGTCGCGACAGCCAATTGCTTTTCCTATACCTACCGTAGATGTAAGGTAAACGTATCTTTACTTAGGCAGGGCTCCTGCCTATATAATAGTGAAGTCTTTTGTAGATGAATTTTTGACCCTTCATCATGCTTCATACACATTCTTGATTATTTCAAGTAATAGGTAGGAATGGTAGGATACATACATAGGATGATATATGAGACATGTGGTTACTGGTTAGTGCAACTACCTATTAATAAATCATATTTGTAGTCGGTTCGTCACACTTCCTAGTTGTCTACGAGACGATATGGGTTTAAAAGGCTGTCACGATTTGTTGAGCATGTCATGTAATACAAGAACTGATAGAACGCACCTTTTGCTTGCAGTTCGTACACAGCATGCATGTTCCGACATTATTACTGCATAATGTCTTGATCCACATACAAAATACAGGTTTAAGTACTGGAACGTCGTAGATATTATGCGGCTTGCATAAGTACTGAGATCTATATGTACATTTAAGAGATATATATGTACAAAATATTATATTTCAAGGGATACGCATTACGAATGGCACAAAAGATTTATTTCGCTTATCTCGCAAAATAAATCTTGAACGTACTTAATAGGTAGAGACAATTTGATCAGAGAGATTTTCTCGTCACTTTATAATGATTAAAAGAATCCAGTATTCGGTGGGTGATATAACTGGTACAACTTTCCCGGTAGGTAGTGTGGAGTCTCTCTCTCTCTCTGAGGAGTCTGGGACTAATAGATTACTTCCTTTTATCCACGAATCACGATTGATATTGGCGTTGGTGAAATCAGTTAGACCGTAATTTCTTTTTATTAACTGGCTTTACGGCTCTGGGTCCCAGTCCTTCTGAGCCTGTTAGACCATAACTATACATAATCTCACAGATAAAGAAAATCCTCACCTGTTAGTTGATTGCATATGGTTTTACAAGGGCCTGGGTAAGCCTTCTATACTTTACTTACTTGCTTTATTCTGGGGCTGTATTGTCGTGGTCATGGTGGCACTGCGCCATAGGCTAATGAAAATATCGCGTGAAGCCCGCTCGTTTATATCCTGTGAGCCAATCTTGTTCGTTGATTTTGTTTATGTCCCGGATTTCGTGCTACTGTTTCGGTACCAACGTAACGTTTACTGGCATTTGCTGGATTTGTTTATTGTGCTCTTTGACTGTGTTTACATTGTTGTTTTAAGCGTACCTAATACTGCAAGTTAGGTACTATTGTTTATTCCGTAGTTTTTTAAAAATCCACTATAAGTATGATCATGGTAAGTGATGACGCTGTCTAAGATGGTAGCGGGCTAACCTCTTAGGTGCATGGCAGTTATTTTGAACCCATACTCCTAATCGGTTTCTACATGGCATCGTACCGTAACGCTAAATCGCTTGGCGGCACGTTTTTGTAGGTAGGGTGGTAACTAGCCACGGCCGAAGCCTCCCACCAGGTCAGGACCAGGGAAAATTCAGAAATTATAAATTCCCAAATTGACCATACCGGGATTCGAACCCGGACCTCCGCACGTTAAGACAACAGCGCTCAACAATTGTTACTAACATGAATCATGATAATAGTCGTTAAATCCCGCCAACCCGCATTGGAGCAGCGTGGTGGGTCTAAGCTCTAATGCCTTCTCTCCTATGAGAGTGGAGGCCTGTTCCCAGCAGTGGGACGTTAATAGGCTGTAGTAGGTAGGTAGGTAGGTAGGTATAATATTATTTTATTTAGATTTAATGAATGTTAACAGAACTCTAGAATTTTAGTTCCTTTTGAAGCCCCTTTAAAGTAGATTGGCAGGTGAATTAAACGATTCTCTTGGCTTGACCCCTGTCACTTCACCCACATTTACAAGTGCCCTTTTGGGGCGCTTTCTGGGGCAAAGAGAATAGCTTTCTCTCGTTTTACATTTTTTTATGAAATGACTTCTGTAGTTTTTTTATTCGCTCATTAGTAAGTGAAAAGTATTTGGTTTTTGTTAAATATTTCTGATTCTTATCTGTTATTATTAAGTAGATGCCTTTTGGCTTATGCCTATGTACTATGTAGGTATTTCCAATTTCCATAGTGTGGTTTGTGTGCCTATTTAAATATGTTCACTGCTAGATGATGAACGCAACGTCCTCCTCGAGGATTTAGATTTTTTAAATTCCACCACTACTACAGTCCATTAACGTCCCAGGCCACTGCTGGGCACAGGCCTCTACTCTCATAGGTGAGAGGAAATTAGAGCTTAGACCCACCACGCGGGTCTATGCGGGTTGGCGGGCTTTAACGACTATCGTGTTAGTGATAATAACCGGGACCGACGGCTTAACGTGCTCTGCGAGGCACGGGGGTGAAACACCACCAACTTCTTAACTGAGAATTTCTAGTCAGAAAAACCCATTAGGTACTTAATTATGGCCCGACCGCGGACTCGAACCCGGGACCTTGTCGGACGCATTCGAACATTCTAACCACTAGACAACGAGGCAGTAAATTGCACGGAAGTTTTTTTCTGGGACTAAAAGTACCTAGCTTATGTCCGTCCCCGATATACAAGCTATCTAGGTAGGTATATAGCGCCATATGTTGTTCGTAGGTATACTCATATTAACTAAATAATAATTGGAAAGCAAGATCATTTTCTTCCATAACCCATTATTACTAATCAAGAACGAACATAAACGGCAAGTTTTAAATGGTGGTATCAATATCAATTCTAAAGGCAAACGTACACTAGATAATATTCGATTTGCGGTAAGAATAAAAGTACTTACTAAAAATCATTCTTTCCGCACAATGTAGCACAATTGCTTGATGAATGATTTAATTTTTATACTTAACTAGCTGACCCGGCGAACTTCGTACCGCCTTAGTATGCAAAATTAAATGTATATTTTTCAATATTTCTGAGAGATTTTCTTAATATTTTTTTCCGTAAGAACCTTCTCCTAATAATAACAAATACAACAAAAAAATAATTAGTGAAATCGGTCCAGCCATTCACGCGTGATGCCGTGACCAAGGAAAACGGGTTTCATTTTTATATATATAGATTAACAACTAGGCAAGTTAAAATTCCTTTCACGAATAAACGAGCCTCACTTAAAATACCTAGAAGACAGAAGAAGAAGAACCCTTGCAAATTGCAATATTTCTATGTTTTTAAATGAGTTTTCCTAATCTATAATATATATAAAATTCAAAGTCCTGACTGACTTATATATCAACGCACAGCCTAAACCACTGGGCCTAAAAACTTGAAATTTTGACAGTAGGTTACTTTTATGACGTACGCGCACACTAAGAAAGGATTTTTCAAAATTCCACCCCTAAGGGGGTGAAATAGGGGGTGAAAGTTTGTATGAAACTCCGTCATTTCTCAAGTTATATCCATGAAACTTGGTATTTTGGCTTTAGGTAATAAATAAAGAAGTACGTGTGTCACAGTTTTTCAAAATTTCACCCCCAAAGGGGTAAAATAGGGGTTGAAAGTTTGTGTGAAAGTCCTTCATTTCTCAAGCTAAAGCCATGAAACTTATCATTTGGGCTTTCAGTTAGATATGCAGAAATAAGTGATTTACAATTTTTCAATATTGCACCCCTAAGGGGGTGAAATAGGGGGTGAAAGTTTGTATGAAAGTCCGTCATCTTTCAAGTTATATCCATGAAACTTGGTATTTAAGCTAACGGTTTAAAATAAAGAAATACGTGTTTCACAGTTTTTAAAAATTCCACCCCTAAAGGGGTGAAACAGGGGGTGAAAGTTTGTATGAAAGTCCTTCATTTCTTAAGATATTTTTCAAGTCATATTAACGAAGAAAAAGAAGTATCTGTGTCACAGCTTTTAAAATTCCACCCCCGAAGGGGTGTAATAGGGGTTGAAAGTTAGTATGAAAGACCTTCATTTTTCAAGTTATAGTCATTAAACTTAGCATTTGGGCTTTCAGTTAGATATGAAGAGGTACGTGTTTCACCATTTTTGAAAATTCGACCCCCAAAGGGGTGAACTGGGGGATGAAAGTTTGTGTAAAAGCCCATAATTTCTCAAGATATTTCTCAAGTAATATCAACAAAACTGAGTATTTTAGCTTTCGTTAAAAAATAGAGAAGTACGTATGTGACCAACAGACCAACAGTTTTTCAAAATTCCACCCCCAAAGGGGTAAAATAAGCGTTGAAAGTTAATATGAGAGTCCTACATTTCTCAAGTTATAGCCATGAAACTTGGTATTTAAGCTAACGGTTTAAAATAAAGAAATATGTGTTTCACAGTTTTTCAAAATTCCACCCCTAAAGGGGTGAAACAGGGGGTGAAATTTTGTATGAAAGTCCTTCATTTCTCAAGATATTTTTCAAGTCATATTAACGAAGAAAAAGAAGTATCTGTGTCACAGCTTTCAAAATTCCACCCCCGAAGGGGTGTAATAGGGGTTGAAAGTTTGTATGAAAGACCTTCATTTTTAAAGTTATAGTCATTAAACTTAGCATGTGGGCTTTCAGTTAGATATGAAGAGGTACGTGTTTCACCATTTTTGAAAATTCGACCCCCAAAGGGGTGAACTGGGGGATGAAAGTTTGTGTAAAAGTCCATCATTTCTCAAGATAAGAACTTAAGCTAACGGTTTAAAATAAAGAAATACGTGTTTCACAGTTTTTAAAAATTCCACCCCTAAAGGGGTGAAACAGGGGGTGAAAGTTTGTATGAAAGTCCTTCATTTCTTAAGATATTTTTCAAGTCATATTAACGAAGAAAAAGAAGTATCTGTGTCACAGCTTTTAAAATTCCACCCCCGAAGGGGTGTAATAGGGGTTGAAAGTTAGTATGAAAGACCTTCATTTTTCAAGTTATAGTCATTAAACTTAGCATTTGGGCTTTCAGTTAGATATGAAGAGGTACGTGTTTCACCATTTTTGAAAATTCGACCCCCAAAGGGGTGAACTGGGGGATGAAAGTTTGTGTAAAAGCCCATAATTTCTCAAGATATTTCTCAAGTAATATCAACAAAACTGAGTATTTTAGCTTTCGTTAAAAAATAGAGAAGTACGTATGTGACCAACAGACCAACAGTTTTTCAAAATTCCACCCCCAAAGGGGTAAAATAAGCGTTGAAAGTTAATATGAGAGTCCTACATTTCTCAAGTTATAGCCATGAAACTTGGTATTTAAGCTAACGGTTTAAAATAAAGAAATATGTGTTTCACAGTTTTTCAAAATTCCACCCCTAAAGGGGTGAAACAGGGGGTGAAATTTTGTATGAAAGTCCTTCATTTCTCAAGATATTTTTCAAGTCATATTAACGAAGAAAAAGAAGTATCTGTGTCACAGCTTTCAAAATTCCACCCCCGAAGGGGTGTAATAGGGGTTGAAAGTCTGTATGAAAGACCTTCATTTTTCAAGTTATAGTCATTAAACTTAGCATTTGGGCTTTCAGTTAGATATGAAGAGGTACGTGTTTCACCATTTTTGAAAATTCGACCCCCAAAGGGGTGAACTGGGGGATGAAAGTTTGTGTAAAAGTCCATCATTTCTCAAGATATTTCTCAAGTAATATCAACAAAACTGAGTATTTTAGCTTTCGTTAAAAAATAAAGAAGTACGTATGTGACCAACAGACCAACAGTTTTTCAAAATTCCACCCCCAAAGGGTCCTTCATTTCTCAAGTTATAGCCATGAAACTTAGCATTTGGGCTTTTGGTTAAATCTGAAGAAGTACGTGTTCCACCAATTTGAAAATTCGACCCCCAAAGGCGTGAAATAGGGGATGAAAAATTGCATGAAAGTCCTCCATTTCTCAAGATTTTTTCAATTTATATCAACGAAACTTGGAATTTCGGCTATCGGTAAAAAAAATAAGTACGTGTGTCACAGCTTTTAAAATTCCACCCCCAAAGAGGTAAAATAGGGGTTGAAAGTTGGTATGAAAGTCATTCATTTTTCAAGTCAAAGCCATGGAAGTTGGTATTTGAGCATTCGGTTAAATATGAAGAAGTATATTTTTCACCATTTTTGAAAATTTGATCCCCAAGGACGTTAAATAGAGAGTTTGTCCTTCAATCACGCAGCAACGGATCAACGAGATTTTTTGCATGGGTATAGTTAAGGACCTGAAGAGTGATAAAGGCTACTTTTTATACCGGAAAATCAAGGAGTGCCTGTGGGGAAAAAAGCTTAAACCACGCGGATGAAGTCCTGACTTATATATCAACGCACAGCCTAAACCGCTGGTCTTATAGACATGAAATTTGTAGGGTGTGTTTTTTGTGAAGAGTAGGTTTGCACTAAGAAAGGGTTTCTCGAAATTTCACCTCCCAAAGGGTAAAATAGGGGTTGAAAGTTTGTATTATGACATTTTTGCTGGTAAAAGCTGGAATGTCGATTAGCTTTTCTTCTGATGGTAAAGATGTCAAGTACGCATCTCAGTACTCGCTCCTCTACAAAGCTTTGGTGAATTAAAACCGTACTACTCTCATTCCAGAGATTAGTTTAGTTATAGAACTTAGAACTTCGTGCTTATTGCTTTGTTTGAGATATTGTCAGTTTGTATATTACATACAATTGAGAGGGAGTGAGAACGCTTATGATGTTTGTTTCTGAAAAAAATGACATTTGGTTCTTGTAGGCCACGCGGGCGAAGCCGCGGGCAGAAGCTAGTCTATAATATATATAAAATTCAAAGTCCTGACTGACTTATATATCAACGCACAGCCTAAACCACTGGGCCTAAAAACTTGAAATTTTGACAGTAGGTTACTTTTATGACGTACGCGCACACTAAGAAAGGATTTTTCAAAATTCCACCCCTAAGGGGGTGAAATAGGGGGTGAAAGTTTGTATGAAACTCCGTCATTTCTCAAGTTATATCCATGAAACTTGGTATTTTGGCTTTAGGTAATAAATAAAGAAGTACGTGTGTCACAGTTTTTCAAAATTTCACCCCCAAAGGGGTAAAATAGGGGTTGAAAGTTTGTGTGAAAGTCCTTCATTTCTCAAGCTAAAGCCATGAAACTTATCATTTGGGCTTTCAGTTAGATATGCAGAAATAAGTGATTTACAATTTTTCAATATTGCACCCCTAAGGGGGTGAAATAGGGGGTGAAAGTTTGTATGAAAGTCCGTCATCTTTCAAGTTATATCCATGAAACTTGGTATTTAAGCTAACGGTTTAAAATAAAGAAATACGTGTTTCACAGTTTTTAAAAATTCCACCCCTAAAGGGGTGAAACAGGGGGTGAAAGTTTGTATGAAAGTCCTTCATTTCTTAAGATATTTTTCAAGTCATATTAACGAAGAAAAAGAAGTATCTGTGTCACAGCTTTTAAAATTCCACCCCCGAAGGGGTGTAATAGGGGTTGAAAGTTAGTATGAAAGACCTTCATTTTTCAAGTTATAGTCATTAAACTTAGCATTTGGGCTTTCAGTTAGATATGAAGAGGTACGTGTTTCACCATTTTTGAAAATTCGACCCCCAAAGGGGTGAACTGGGGGATGAAAGTTTGTGTAAAAGCCCATAATTTCTCAAGATATTTCTCAAGTAATATCAACAAAACTGAGTATTTTAGCTTTCGTTAAAAAATAGAGAAGTACGTATGTGACCAACAGACCAACAGTTTTTCAAAATTCCACCCCCAAAGGGGTAAAATAAGCGTTGAAAGTTAATATGAGAGTCCTACATTTCTCAAGTTATAGCCATGAAACTTGGTATTTAAGCTAACGGTTTAAAATAAAGAAATATGTGTTTCACAGTTTTTCAAAATTCCACCCCTAAAGGGGTGAAACAGGGGGTGAAATTTTGTATGAAAGTCCTTCATTTCTCAAGATATTTTTCAAGTCATATTAACGAAGAAAAAGAAGTATCTGTGTCACAGCTTTCAAAATTCCACCCCCGAAGGGGTGTAATAGGGGTTGAAAGTTTGTATGAAAGACCTTCATTTTTCAAGTTATAGTCATTAAACTTAGCATGTGGGCTTTCAGTTAGATATGAAGAGGTACGTGTTTCACCATTTTTGAAAATTCGACCCCCAAAGGGGTGAACTGGGGGATGAAAGTTTGTGTAAAAGTCCATCATTTCTCAAGATAAGAACTTAAGCTAACGGTTTAAAATAAAGAAATACGTGTTTCACAGTTTTTAAAAATTCCACCCCTAAAGGGGTGAAACAGGGGGTGAAAGTTTGTATGAAAGTCCTTCATTTCTTAAGATATTTTTCAAGTCATATTAACGAAGAAAAAGAAGTATCTGTGTCACAGCTTTTAAAATTCCACCCCCGAAGGGGTGTAATAGGGGTTGAAAGTTAGTATGAAAGACCTTCATTTTTCAAGTTATAGTCATTAAACTTAGCATTTGGGCTTTCAGTTAGATATGAAGAGGTACGTGTTTCACCATTTTTGAAAATTCGACCCCCAAAGGGGTGAACTGGGGGATGAAAGTTTGTGTAAAAGCCCATAATTTCTCAAGATATTTCTCAAGTAATATCAACAAAACTGAGTATTTTAGCTTTCGTTAAAAAATAGAGAAGTACGTATGTGACCAACAGACCAACAGTTTTTCAAAATTCCACCCCCAAAGGGGTAAAATAAGCGTTGAAAGTTAATATGAGAGTCCTACATTTCTCAAGTTATAGCCATGAAACTTGGTATTTAAGCTAACGGTTTAAAATAAAGAAATATGTGTTTCACAGTTTTTCAAAATTCCACCCCTAAAGGGGTGAAACAGGGGGTGAAATTTTGTATGAAAGTCCTTCATTTCTCAAGATATTTTTCAAGTCATATTAACGAAGAAAAAGAAGTATCTGTGTCACAGCTTTCAAAATTCCACCCCCGAAGGGGTGTAATAGGGGTTGAAAGTCTGTATGAAAGACCTTCATTTTTCAAGTTATAGTCATTAAACTTAGCATTTGGGCTTTCAGTTAGATATGAAGAGGTACGTGTTTCACCATTTTTGAAAATTCGACCCCCAAAGGGGTGAACTGGGGGATGAAAGTTTGTGTAAAAGTCCATCATTTCTCAAGATATTTCTCAAGTAATATCAACAAAACTGAGTATTTTAGCTTTCGTTAAAAAATAAAGAAGTACGTATGTGACCAACAGACCAACAGTTTTTCAAAATTCCACCCCCAAAGGGTCCTTCATTTCTCAAGTTATAGCCATGAAACTTAGCATTTGGGCTTTTGGTTAAATCTGAAGAAGTACGTGTTCCACCAATTTGAAAATTCGACCCCCAAAGGCGTGAAATAGGGGATGAAAAATTGCATGAAAGTCCTCCATTTCTCAAGATTTTTTCAATTTATATCAACGAAACTTGGAATTTCGGCTATCGGTAAAAAAAATAAGTACGTGTGTCACAGCTTTTAAAATTCCACCCCCAAAGAGGTAAAATAGGGGTTGAAAGTTGGTATGAAAGTCATTCATTTTTCAAGTCAAAGCCATGGAAGTTGGTATTTGAGCATTCGGTTAAATATGAAGAAGTATATTTTTCACCATTTTTGAAAATTTGATCCCCAAGGACGTTAAATAGAGAGTTTGTCCTTCAATCACGCAGCAACGGATCAACGAGATTTTTTGCATGGGTATAGTTAAGGACCTGAAGAGTGATAAAGGCTACTTTTTATACCGGAAAATCAAGGAGTGCCTGTGGGGAAAAAAGCTTAAACCACGCGGATGAAGTCCTGACTTATATATCAACGCACAGCCTAAACCGCTGGTCTTATAGACATGAAATTTGTAGGGTGTGTTTTTTGTGAAGAGTAGGTTTGCACTAAGAAAGGGTTTCTCGAAATTTCACCTCCCAAAGGGTAAAATAGGGGTTGAAAGTTTGTATTATGACATTTTTGCTGGTAAAAGCTGGAATGTCGATTAGCTTTTCTTCTGATGGTAAAGATGTCAAGTACGCATCTCAGTACTCGCTCCTCTACAAAGCTTTGGTGAATTAAAACCGTACTACTCTCATTCCAGAGATTAGTTTAGTTATAGAACTTAGAACTTCGTGCTTATTGCTTTGTTTGAGATATTGTCAGTTTGTATATTACATACAATTGAGAGGGAGTGAGAACGCTTATGATGTTTGTTTCTGAAAAAAATGACATTTGGTTCTTGTAGGCCACGCGGGCGAAGCCGCGGGCAGAAGCTAGTCTATAATATATATAAAATTCAAAGTCCTGACTGACTTATATATCAACGCACAGCCTAAACCACTGGGCCTAAAAACTTGAAATTTTGACAGTAGGTTACTTTTATGACGTGCGCGCACACTAAGAAAGGATTTTTCAAAATTCCACCCCTAAGGGGGTGAAATAGGGGGTGAAAGTTTGTATGAAACTCCGTCATTTCTCAAGTTATATCCATGAAACTTGGTATTTTGGCTTTAAGTAATAAATAAAGAAGTACGTGTGTCACAGTTTTTCAAAATTTCACCCCCAAAGGGGTAAAATAGGGGTTGAAAGTTTGTGTGAAAGTCCTTCATTTCTCAAGTTATAGCCATGAAACTTATCATTTGGGCTTTCAGTTAGATATGCAGAAATAAGTGATTTACAATTTTTCAATATTGCACCCCTAAGGGGGTGAAATAGGGGGTGAAAGTTTGTATGAAAGTCCGTCATCTTTCAAGTTATATCCATGAAACTTGGTATTTAAGCTAACGGTTTAAAATAAAGAAATACGTGTTTCACAGTTTTTAAAAATTCTACCCCTAAAGGGGTGAAACAGGGGGTGAAAGTTTGTATGAAAGTCCTTCATTTCTTAAGATATTTTTCAAGTCATATTAACGAAGAAAAAGAAGTATCTGTGTCACAGCTTTTAAAATTCCACCCCCGAAGGGGTGTAATAGGGGTTGAAAGTTAGTATGAAAGACCTTCATTTTTCAAGTTATAGTCATTAAACTTAGCATTTGGGCTTTCAGTTAGATATGAAGAGGTAGGTGTTTCACCATTTTTGAAAATTCGACCCCCAAAGGGGTGAACTGGGGGATGAAAGTTTGTGTAAAAGCCCATCATTTCTCAAGATATTTCTCGAGTAATATCAACAAAACTGAGTATTTTAGCTTTCGTTAAAAAATAGAGAAGTACGTATGTGACCAACAGACCAACAGTTTTTCAAAATTCCACCCCCAAAGGGGTAAAATAAGCGTTGAAAGTTAATATGAGAGTCCTACATTTCTCAAGTTATAGCCATGAAACTTGGTATTTAAGCTAACGGTTTAAAATAAAGAAATATGTGTTTCACAGTTTTTCAAAATTCCACCCCTAAAGGGGTGAAACAGGGGGTGAAATTTTGTATGAAAGTCCTTCATTTCTCAAGATATTTTTCAAGTCATATTAACGAAGAAAAAGAAGTATCTGTGTCACAGCTTTCAAAATTCCACCCCCGAAGGGGTGTAATAGGGGTTGAAAGTTTGTATGAAAGACCTTCATTTTTCAAGTTATAGTCATTAAACTTAGCATTTGGGCTTTCAGTTAGATATGAAGAGGTACGTGTTTCACCATTTTTGAAAATTCGACCCCCAAAGGGGTTAACTGGGGGATGAAAGTTTGTGTAAAAGCCCATCATTTCTCAAGATATTTCTCAAGTAATATCAACAAAACTGAGTATTTTAGCTTTCGTTAAAAAATAAAGAAGTACGTATGTGACCAACAGACCAACAGTTTTTCAAAATTCCACCCCCAAAGGGTCCTTCATTTCTCAAGTTATAGCCATGAAACTTAGCATTTGGGCTTTTGGTTAAATATGAAGAAGTACGTGTTCCACCAATTTGAAAATTCGACCCCCAAAGGCGTGAAATAGGGGATGAAAAATTGCATGAAAGTCCTCCATTTCTCAAGATTTTTTCAATTTATATCAACGAAACTTGGAATTTCGGCTATCGGTAAAAAAAATAAGTACGTGTGTCACAGCTTTTAAAATTCCACCCCCAAAGAGGTAAAATAGGGGTTGAAAGTTGGTATGAAAGTCATTCATTTTTCAAGTCAAAGCCATGGAAGTTGGTATTTGAGCATTCGGTTAAATATGAAGAAGTATATTTTTCACCATTTTTGAAAATTTGATCCCCAAGGACGTTAAATAGAGAGTTTGTCCTTCAATCACGCAGCAACGGATCAACGAGATTTTTTGCATGGGTATAGTTAAGGACCTGAAGAGTGATAAAGGCTACTTTTTATACCGGAAAATCAAGGAGTGCCTGTGGGGAAAAAAGCTTAAACCACGCGGATGAAGTCCTGACTTATATATCAACGCACAGCCTAAACCGCTGGTCTTATAGACATGAAATTTGGAGGGTGTGTTTTTTGTGAAGAGTAGGTTTGCACTAAGAAAGGGTTTCTCGAAATTTCACCTCCCAAAGGGTAAAATAGGGGTTGAAAGTTTGTATTATGACATTTTTGCTGGTAAAAGCTGGAATGTCGATTAGCTTTTCTTCTGATGGTAAAGATGTCAAGTACGCATCTCAGTACTCGCTCCTCTACAAAGCTTTGGTGAATTAAAAATAAAAATTCTTTCCAAAAAACCGACTTCCATAGCCACTGTTAAGTAAAAAATAATTTTGATTTCTCCACACCATGTTGAAGTCAGGCGAGCCTCACGCGTCAACTTTGCCTATCTTGGTAATACCCGATATGAAAAAAATATTCAAATCGGTTTAAAAAGCACGGAGATATGCACCGACAATCGACATGAACACATTTAAAAAAATCTTTTTTTTTATGTGTTCTCAATTCAGCGCGTATCTACGCGCCGAATTGAGAACCTCCTCCTTTTTTGGAAGACGGTTAAAAAAGACATAGCAATTAATTTAAGAGTACTTGTACCAGATTTCGAGTCAACCGACCTACAGATTAAAAAGTTTCACAGGAAATTCAACCCCCATTGACTGGAATTTCGAAAAACCCTTTCTTAGTGAATACCTACTCTTCACAAATAACACACCTTTTCTAGGACCACCGATTTAGGCTGTGCGTTGTCAGTCAGTCAGTCAGTGAATCAGTCGCAGGCACCAACCGCGAGCTCCCAACTCACATATTAAAATTGAGAGTTGGTGCCCCAGTTATGTTGCTGCGTAATTTAAACCCACCAAAATTATGCAATGGCACCAGATTGCGAGTGAAAACATTGCAACGAAATGTGATCGAGGCAACTATACTGACCGGTTGTTCCCAAGGGGAGTCTGTGTTTATTCCGAGGATTCCTCTTACACCATCGAACTACCCCTTCGAGTTCAAAAGAGTGCAGTTTCCCCTCAAAGTCTGCTTTGCCATGACCATCAATAAGTCTCAAGGCCAAACTCTTAATTTAGCAGGGGTAGACCTAAGGGAGAACTGCTTTTCACACGGTCAGTTATACGTGGCCTGCTCCAGAGTAAGCTCACGGAGCAGTCTGGTGATTCTAGCACCTGAAGGAAAAACAAAAAATATTGTTTACAAAGAAATACTGCGGTAGGTTAGGTGCGGATAGTATTTCGTTGTAAACAATGTTAATTATTATCCACTTCTGGTTTGTTTTGTAATTAGGAAATGATTTAGATCTCATCACACACGCTTTGAGTTCTGTTAAAACCGTACTACTCTCATTCCAGAGATTAGTTTAGTTATAGAACTTAGAACTTCGTGCTTATTGCTTTGTTTGAGATATTGTCAGTTTGTATATTACATACAATTGAGAGGGAGTGAGAACGCTTATGATGTTTGTTTCTGAAAAAAATGACATTTGGTTCTTGTAGGCCACGCGGGCGAAGCCGCGGGCAGAAGCTAGTGTAATATGAAATCTCTAAGCGAAATAAAATATCTTAGTACAGGAAGATAATTATATCATATCGTAGACTACAAACCTACCATCCGAATAACTTCTCCTTGTTTACACCTTTAGTAGTCTCCAGTAGTAAGCTGTAAAACACTAAATTGAACTAAATTTCTCCCTCTCTTCGCTCGCGAGTAGTTTCCCTTCGTTTTCACCTTTTCAAAATCGATGGGTGTGCTTTGGGATATATAATGGATGTGCCTGTTGTAATAATAGAGATCAAGCTGGCTGTTGTTTAGGAATGCTCTGTTGTTATTAGTGGCGGCCTTAGGGGGTGGCAAGCAGGGCAACCTGGGGCCTCGCTCTTGCAGGGGCCTCGCGCTCTTGCCCAACGCTACAGCCCAAGTAGAAAATGTCATTACTTCATTAGGTAGTAATTTGAATTTGAATCTCGGGCCTCGCAAATATCTACCGCCCGGAGCCTCGCAATGTCGAAGGCCGCCCCTGGTTGTTGTACACCTAGCTTTACAGTTGCAACTTGCATACCCAATCAACAAGAGCAATTCGATTTGAGTGCGGGGCCACACATCGGTACATTACTTATTTAAACTGATTGATGTTAGTCTGGCGACTGAAGCGCGCTGCATTTTCGCGTCGCTGTAGTATGGAAACAAATGCTGCGAATTTATCAAGCGCTCTTTCGCTTATGGGGCCATATTTCACTGGGACGCCGTATAGTCAAACTCAAAGTTTTTTGAATTCCCTCATTTTTCGGCTTAATATATTATAATATGCATATGACACTCACAAATAATGTGGCTTTCTATTAGTATCAGAATTTTCAAAATCGTTTCAGTAGCTCCCCCTACAACCTCACAAACTCACAAACTTTACCTCTTTATAATATACTAGCTGATACCCGCGACTTCGTCCGCGTGGAATAAGTTTTTTTTTATTCCCGCGGGAACTCCTCAATTTTCCAGGATAAAATGTCACTCTCCAAGTCCTCAACTATACCCATGCCAAAAATCACGTCGATCCGTTGCTCCGTTGCAGCGTGATTGAAGGACAAACCAACAAACCAACAAATAAACTGACTTTCGCATTTATAATATTAGTATGAAGTATACACTACACTGTACACGTCTTGTTGATGTCCAGTTATTTATAAAATATGTTAATGATGATCAGTTACAGTATCGTAAAACTAAAGCTACGAGGGTTCCAAACGCGCCTGGTCTGAGAAGAGTATATATTATAACTAGCTAGTAGCTGATGTCCGCGACTTCGTCCACGTGGACTGAGGTTTTTTGGTTCCCGCGGGATTTAATTTAATTAATTTATCTCTTTAATTTTACTCATTAAAAAGTAGCCTATGTGTTATTCCAGACTGTAATTTATCTCTGTACCAAATTTCATCCAGACCCGTTCAGCCGTTTTGGCGTGATTGAGTAACAAACATCCATCCATCCATCCATACATCCATCCATCCAAACTTTCGCATTTATAATATTAAGTATAGATATAGATAGTAAAAAGTAAATTTAACAAACTATATTAAGACAGACACATCGTCGCTATAATCATCCATACGTTGCAACTGTAGTGAACATTTCCGTATGGAAAACTGTTCCACAGTAATTTAACATCCATTTCTTGCGTCGAGTCATAAAAAATAGACTGAAGACGACGGCAACGTCGATGTGGGATCCCAGTAAATATGCCCCCGAGAGTTGAAATTTATAATAATTTATTGCATTATTATCACCCGACACGTACTTTCAAGCTTTATTTATTGTGAAGTCAGATTTGTTGCGGCTTGAGAGTCGAAATTATCTGTCATACTGTATTATATTATCCTCTAAGGCACACTTTAGCCTACAAACATGAGGCCGTCTTAGAGGGTTTGCGCTGTTGTGATGCTTAGTGCTTTGCCTGCTGTCTGGTTCTACCGGATTATCCATAGCAAAACTATCAACTTCGACCACGTTGGTTAGTTTAAAAAAAAAGTGTGTGTCACCTGATCACCTCCGACACACGACTGGAGTAAATACTCCTTACGAACGAAATGTGAACGAAATACTCCTTACCATGGAAACATAAACAATTGTTACCATGGAAATATAAACAAGTTTTACCAAAAGTAAAATGTAACGGAGAAAGTTTGATTTTATTCCCCATAAATTTTCATACCCCGGGCTTATAATATGAAAATCGATTCAAGGAGGTAAACTTCAAAAGTCGTGGGTACTTTTGAGTAAGTATCTGGGATTTAACAGGAGCCTAGGTAATGCCACTCCACTCAAACATACTCATGCAAAAGATAACGTTAATCCGTTGCTTTTCTGCGGTTTGATTGATGGACAAACCAACAAACATACTGTCATATTTATCATATTAGTAAGTAGGAACTTAGGAAGTAAGATATACGCCTGTTGTTCCTATTGTATAATATCCAAGACTTCTGAAAAGTATCCTGGGGCATTCCATAACTCCAGACAAGTTAATCGATAGACAAATGAAAAATTTCGAGTACCTATTTCGAGCGCTCGTTAGAATGTTTGTAATTTAGAATGATCGGTGATGTGGTGGCATAATGACGTCCATTACCTGTGTTTACGGCTGGCCTTCCAACTGAGTCTGTAACACCGGTCCGGCGTAATTGAGGCCTTTCAAAATAAACACAGATATTTAGATACATTTAACGCAGACTGCTAAAATATAAGCTCTAATTCCATGAGAGTTCTCTTCCATGAGCGCTCTCTTCTATGAGAGTGGAGGCCTGTGCCCAGCCGTGGGACGTTAATGGGCTGAGGTGGAGTGGAGGGCTTAGAATATGTACAACTAGATGATGCTCGTGACTTCGTCCGCGTGGAAATATTTTTTAAATTCCCACGGGAAATTCTTAAGAATCCAGGATAAAAAGTAGCCTATATGTCACTCTCCCCAGATCAACTCCTGAAAAAATCACGTCGATCCGTTGCTCTGTTGCAACGTGATTTAGGACAAGCCAATAAACTAATAAGCAAACACATAGAAACAGTACTCTAAGCTGTTCTGATAAATATTATTGGTTTGGAACAGTATTAGGAGGTAAGGAGTTTAAATTTTTGGGTTCAGATTGAGTATTAGGTACCTACATTTTATATGTAAAACGCAAACAATAAGGTACTTAGGTACTTAAATGAAACAGGTGGTATACCTGTTTCATTTAAGTAAGTAGGTACCTTATTGTTTATCGACATATTTTTACTTAGGTACATATTTTTTGTGTGCAATAAAATGTTCTAAAGTTTTGTTCATTTAATGTTCGCTATTAGTAGAATAAAACGTTGCTCCTCTATCTAAATCCTTTATACCTATGTATATTCTAATAGATGTAAGTAAGTATATATAAAGGTGAATTTATGTTGAACTTGAAACTATTTTGAACGGGGAATTTTCTTTTAATTGTTTTGAAATTCCATTTTCTTTAAGAATACTTATTTTCGTCTCTTTAATTTAAGCATACGCTTGTAAAACAAAACCAAGGTAGGTACGCCTCGTATTCAAGAGTATTATTCCCGGAAAGAACATTTTCTAATTGTTATTCCTTTCGCCTTGTCTCCGTTCATTTAAATACTCTTAGAAGTTTCAAACCTTTTTGCTCTTGTGTAGGCATGGATGGCTGCAGGCGTTACCACCTATCCACGGATTTTAGCGGAGTGACGAGCGGGGCGACTCGCGATTATCAAAAATCTTTGACGAATATACCACGTTCAAGATTTTTGATAATTCAAATGGATTACCAAGTAAAAAATGGATTAAAATAGGGAATTGTATGGAGTGCGCGTCTCGATAGTTTGGCTGGACGCATTGACTAGCGATGACCTGCGTGCCGCTTGGAGGCTCAAGAGTGTCTATACCTAATCTTCTGTATCTATGAAATACTAGCTGACCCGGCGAACTTCGTACCGCCTTAGTATGCAAAATTAAATGTATATTTTTTAATATTTCTGAGAGATTTTCTTAATATTTTTTTCCATAAGAACCTTCTCCTAATAATAACAAATACAACAAAAAAAGAATTAGTGAAATCGGTCCAGCCATTCACGCGTGATGCCGTGACCAAGGAAAACGGGTTTCATTTTTATATATATATAAGATAAGATAAGATAAGATAAGATATAAGATAAGATATAAGATAAGATAAGATGCTTCCATTTGGACACCCGTGCCGCCCCAGGGTGCGATGCCTCGATTGAAGTTTAAGCTGCTAAGACGCTGTTGCTGATGCGAAGCGATCATTCAGGCCTTTTGCCTGAAGTAGTTTCAATAATAACGTCCTCCCGATCGAATTTCGACCACGATATCCAATCTCCATAGATTTTATTTTATTTATTTTTATTTTATTGTATTTTTTATTTTATATATAAGATGCGCGGGAGATATGCACAATTGTGCCCGCAAACCCTTTCCGCACCGCAACCGCACCGAAACCGCACTATATATAACCGCACTATATACCGCACTATAGAAACCGCACTCTATTCTTACTCTCATAGTCCGATGAGACAGAAATCCAACACGACCGCGGAGAGATCACGGGAGAGAGACGGGAGTGTCTTATTAAATTAGGAGGTATCTTAAAAGTTCCCAGCCCTCAGTTAATGCCTCTGCGTCGCGTGTCGTGTTCATAATATAGATATCACAAAGTAGCAGTAATAAAGCAGTGTAGTAAGAAATAACACTAATATAATATTAATATACTTATTAGTGTTATTTCTACCGCCCTCCGCGTTCCGCTTTAAGCTCGCTCGCGTAATCTTCGTGGGCAAGCCAAACAATGAAGTTACCAGGAACTCTCTCTGATCGTGATGTACAGGCTATGAAGCCAATAAGGCCCCTACCATGTCTCCGCCTTGAAGCACGCGCAGGATATACATATAGTACCTACCTGAGTAGGTACCTATCTATTCCACTTGAAAATTGTCTTGAAGTTTTCTCTTTTCGAGAACACAGTTACGACCGTATTTAATTATGAAGGGAAGAGAGCACGTTCCAGTCGGAAAAACATGTTTGATCAATATTTTATCAAAAGATAAGGAGTAGGCGTATTAGCTACTTCGGTAGGTAGGTATTTAGGTAATATTTCTACGGAAAGATCTGTAAATGTTGATAATAAGTCATCGCTATTTAGCTTATTTTGCTTCATATCTATTATATAGCGCGGATAATTAAGTTGCTTTTAGTCAGTTTAAAAATATTTCAGCTACATAAAGTACCTTCCTACCTACTGGTTTTTCCAACAAAATGAGCTGCAAGCACTAAAACGAAATTATTTGAGTATTATCATTATTGAGTATGGGTTTATATGAATAGTCGTAAGATCCATACTGATATTATAAAAGCGAAAGTGTTTCTGTCTGTCTGTCTGTCTGCTTCGCTTTCACGGCCCATCTATTCAACCGATTTTGATGAAATTTGGTATAGGAATAGGTTGTATCCCGGGGAGGACATAGGCTACTTTTAATCCCAGAAAATTAAGAAGTTCCCGCAGGAATAAAAAAAACTTGAACGACGCGGACGAAGTAGCAGCCATCAGCTAGTATTTAATAATTACAATTGAGTATTAAAATATAATATTTAAAGCAAACACGTGCCGACACACTCGTTTATCATTTCGGCTATTTTTCAATTTAACCGCGCTCAGTGTAAGCCCGGGAGATTTATCACCAACATTTTTATGCTTGACCAAGCATGCCATGCTCCTCTTACGATGATTTATAATGAGATCTTGGATTATTGTACGAGGACGTCGTTTAATATGCAATGTTTTATGACATGTAAATCTTTGAAGTTATTTGTTTAAGTGACTTTTTTTATTTCACTATAAGTTAGCCCTTGACTGGTAGGGTGTTAACTAGTAACAGGCGAAGCCTCCCACCAGTCCAGACCAGAGAAAATTCAGAAATTATAAATCTCCAAATTGACCATGCTGGGAATCGAACCCGGGACCTCCCACGTTAAGACAAGAACGCCTAACACTGCGCAAGGGAGATCGTCAAATGCCCGCGATTTTCTCAAACTTTTTAATTCCCACAGAAACTCCTTAATTTTCCGGGATAAAAAGCTGTCACTCTCCAGTCTCCAGGTCCTCAATTATTTCCATGCGAGAAATCACGCATGGATATAATCACGCGGCGTGATTGAAGAACAAACAAACACACTTTCGCATTTATAATATTAATATAAAGTAATAATTGTAGCTTCCATAAAATGTACCTATGTAAGTATAACTACTAAGTTCATGGTAGTTGGTACGTATCTTCTCCGGACATATGTTTGGCTTAGTTAGAGGACAAAGGGCGACCTTCCTGGCGCAGTGTTGAGCGCTGTTGTCAGTACCAGGTTCGATTCCCGGCAGGATCAAATTGGGAATTTATAATTTCTGAATTTTCTCTGCTCTGGTGGGAGGCTTCGGCCGTGGCTAGTTACCACCTTACCGCCAAGCGATTTAGCGTTCCGGTAGGTACGATGTCGTGTAGAAACCGACTAGGGGTATGCGTATAATATAACTGCCATACCTACTCCTAATAGGCCAGCCCGCTACCATCTTAGACTGCATCATCATTTACCATCAGGTGACATCGCAAGGGGTAATTTGTAGTGGAATAAAAAAAGGGGGAAAATAATATAACACACCGCGCGGTTAAAATTGAATGAATCTCGAATTAAAGATGGGGTTTTTTTAACCGTAACTTTTTGGAAAAGGTAAACCGTGAGTGCGCATAACTTAACAGTGGTACCTCCTGCCTACTTCCTTAACAAGTTTGAACAAAACGAAAGTCCTTTGTTCTTTTGCGAACATTAATTAAACAGCAGGTAGGCTGTAGACTGCCTTTTGTAGTTTTGTTTATTTACTGAACTTTCAGGATTTCTGCAAAGTTAACATCTTATTACAAGACGGTCGGTTATAGGTACCTATATAGAGCTGTGAAGGTTTTTAGTTTTAGCTACTTTGAGAACTATACGAAGAGAATATGAATAAAAATCATAAGCCGAGAAAAATAGTTCCTTTGTCTCTATTATTAAGTTATGAGGTAGGTAGTTTTACAAGCCTTCTCAGCCTACCATCGACTAAAGTTTTTAGATCGTTAGTCGAAATATTTCTGATCAAATTGTATTAATGATAGTTTGATTAAGTAATTTTTTCAATAATAATTTAGGTTACGATGCTGTGCGATGGCTCTGGCGTGTCTGTGTTGGACTAAAGTCCTACATAAATTATAGTACTAAAAAAATTCTACATCAATGTAAATTAATATAAAAAAATATAAGTACTTTGAGATGGTATCACTGTTGTTTGTATGAATTCTTGAATGTAATAAAATTCATTCATAATATTATATTCATAACGCTCCATAAGGATTAATAATTCATTAATAATTAATAGGGCGAAAGACCTACGCTTCAAATAATACAAAATGTTGCCAAGTAATTAAAGTCTTGGTAATCCAAAACACGTTCATAAACTTTAAATACATTAAGTATTGTAGGTACTTATATAAGAGAATTTTGGAAGTGAGTAATTACGGCATATAAATTCCTAAATTAATGAAAATAATAAAGTTTCAAGCCATTAACGAGATTTACAGCCATGGTGTGGAGAACTTCGCGAAATTGGTGATTAGTCCATAATTTATGAGGACTGTTTAAGAGGATTCGGGGCAAGACCCGAAGGCACCAGAGCGACGACATCCATGGCGCAGTGTTGAGCGCTGTTGTTTTATCGTGGGAGGTCCCGGGTTCGATCCCTGGCAGAGTCAATTTGGGAACTTATAATTTCTAAATTTTCTCTGGTCTGGGCTGGTGGGAGGCTTCGGCCGTGTCTAGTTACCACCCTACCGGCAAAAACGTGCCGCCAAGCGATAGCGTTCCCGTAAATGCCGTGTAGAAGCCGATAAGGGGTATGGGTTTAATATAACTGCCATGCTCCTAATAGGTTAGCCCCCTACCATCAGCAACATCACTTACCATCAGGTGAAATTGCAGTCAAGGGCTAACTTGTAGTGAATAAAAAAAAGACGCCAATGCCACAATCGCATCAAGAGGTGCGGTGTTTAGAATCTATTTTGTAAAATAATTTTCTGAATTTCTTCCATTTGACCGTGTTACAGACGTCACGTCATCAATTTTCAGTAAACTGAATAATTTATCGCGGTGTTCTCTTTTGAGGGTCGTCTCATAGGAACAAGATTAGTTTATTATAATAATTGTCATAGCTTAGACGGGAAGGATTCTAGAAATAAAATTCAATAACGGTGAAAAGAAAACTTCCTCTAATATGTATACGACTACCCACTCGTTAAAGACAAGGGAAAAAACGAAATAGGTATTTTTTTTAAAACGCTTAAATTCTTATTTAAGTTATTTAAAAAGCTTACCATAATGCATTTTAAGCAAATCCGAAACATTACAATTTTAATATTTGTCTTCCAAATAACTCTGTCGGTTTAAAACAAATTTATTTTAGCAAATAAAGCATAGACACTCAACAAGTTTAAACTTAGTAATAGCATAGTTATTTATATTAGTTTTTATGTAGGTACATTACCATCTATTGTAATAGTTTGAGCAAATAATTTTCTAATGATTTTCGCCTACTCTCTGTAATACAAGCGCAGTTTTGTATCATGTTTCATTATGGTAAATAGAAAGCTCGTTTTCTTCTCGGAAACAAACGAGCTTTATTAACAACTAGCTTCTGCCCGCGGCTTCGCCCGCGTGGCCTACAAGAACCAAATGTCATTTTTTTCAGAAACAAACATCATAAGCGTTCTCACTCCCTCTCAATTGTATGTAATATACAAACTGACAATATCTCAAACAAAGCAATAAGCACGAAGTTCTAAGTTCTATAACTAAACTAATCTCTGGAATGAGAGTAGTACGGTTTTAACAGAACTCAAAGCGTGTGTGATGAGATCTAAATCATTTCCTAATTACAAAACAAACCAGAAGTGGATAATAATTAACATTGTTTACAACGAAATACTATCCGCACCTAACCTACCGCAGTATTTCTTTGTAAACAATATTTTTTGTTTTTCCTTCAGGTGCTAGAATCACCAGACTGCTCCGTGAGCTTACTCTGGAGCAGGCCACGTATAACTGACCGTGTGAAAAGCAGTTCTCCCTTAGGTCTACCCCTGCTAAATTAAGAGTTTGGCCTTGAGACTTATTGATGGTCATGGCAAAGCAGACTTTGAGGGGAAACTGCACTCTTTTGAACTCGAAGGGGTAGTTCGATGGTGTAAGAGGAATCCTCGGAATAAACACAGACTCCCCTTGGGAACAACCGGTCAGTATAGTTGCCTCGATCACATTTCGTTGCAATGTTTTCACTCGCAATCTGGTGCCATTGCATAATTTTGGTGGGTTTAAATTACGCAGCAACATAACTGGGGCACCAACTCTCAATTTTAATATGTGAGTTGGGAGCTCGCGGTTGGTGCCTGCGACTGATTCACTGACTGACTGACTGACAACGCACAGCCTAAATAGGTGGTCCTAGAAAAGGTGTGTTATTTGTGAAGAGTAGGTATTCACTAAGAAAGGGTTTTTCGAAATTCCAGTCAATGGGGGTTGAATTTCCTGTGAAACTTTTTAATCTGTAGGTCGGTTGACTCGAAATCTGGTACAAGTACTCTTAAATTAATTGCTATGTCTTTTTTAACCGTCTTCCAAAAAAGGAGGAGGTTCTCAATTCGGCGCGTAGATACGCGCTGAATTGAGAACACATAAAAAAAAAGATTTTTTTAAATGTGTTCATGTCGATTGTCGGTGCATATCTCCGTGCTTTTTAAACCGATTTGAATATTTTTTTCATATCGGGTATTACCAAGATAGGCAAAGTTGACGCGTGAGGCTCGCCTGACTTCAACATGGTGTGGAGAAATCAAAATTATTTTTTACTTAACAGTGGCTATGGAAGTCGGTTTTTTGGAAAGAATTTTTATTTTTAATTCACCAAAGCTTTGTAGAGGAGCGAGTACTGAGATGCGTACTTGACATCTTTACCATCAGAAGAAAAGCTAATCGACATTCCAGCTTTTACCAGCAAAAATGTCATAATACAAACTTTCAACCCCTATTTTACCCTTTGGGAGGTGAAATTTCGAGAAACCCTTTCTTAGTGCAAACCTACTCTTCACAAAAAACACACCCTCCAAATTTC
Source organism: Erebia aethiops (assembly GCA_923060345.2). Lineage (NCBI taxonomy): Eukaryota > Metazoa > Arthropoda > Insecta > Lepidoptera > Nymphalidae > Erebia > Erebia aethiops. Next base: position 22,934,454 of record OV281084.1, on the reverse strand, counting down.
ATGTCTATAAGACCAGCGGTTTAGGCTGTGCGTTGATATATAAGTCAGGACTTCATCCGCGTGGTTTAAGCTTTTTTCCCCACAGGCACTCCTTGATTTTCCGGTATAAAAAGTAGCCTTTATCACTCTTCAGGTCCTTAACTATACCCATGCAAAAAATCTCGTTGATCCGTTGCTGCGTGATTGAAGGACAAACTCTCTATTTAACGTCCTTGGGGATCAAATTTTCAAAAATGGTGAAAAATATACTTCTTCATATTTAACCGAATGCTCAAATACCAACTTCCATGGCTTTGACTTGAAAAATGAATGACTTTCATACCAACTTTCAACCCCTATTTTACCTCTTTGGGGGTGGAATTTTAAAAGCTGTGACACACGTACTTATTTTTTTTACCGATAGCCGAAATTCCAAGTTTCGTTGATATAAATTGAAAAAATCTTGAGAAATGGAGGACTTTCATGCAATTTTTCATCCCCTATTTCACGCCTTTGGGGGTCGAATTTTCAAATTGGTGGAACACGTACTTCTTCATATTTAACCAAAAGCCCAAATGCTAAGTTTCATGGCTATAACTTGAGAAATGAAGGACCCTTTGGGGGTGGAATTTTGAAAAACTGTTGGTCTGTTGGTCACATACGTACTTCTTTATTTTTTAACGAAAGCTAAAATACTCAGTTTTGTTGATATTACTTGAGAAATATCTTGAGAAATGATGGGCTTTTACACAAACTTTCATCCCCCAGTTAACCCCTTTGGGGGTCGAATTTTCAAAAATGGTGAAACACGTACCTCTTCATATCTAACTGAAAGCCCAAATGCTAAGTTTAATGACTATAACTTGAAAAATGAAGGTCTTTCATACAAACTTTCAACCCCTATTACACCCCTTCGGGGGTGGAATTTTGAAAGCTGTGACACAGATACTTCTTTTTCTTCGTTAATATGACTTGAAAAATATCTTGAGAAATGAAGGACTTTCATACAAAATTTCACCCCCTGTTTCACCCCTTTAGGGGTGGAATTTTGAAAAACTGTGAAACACATATTTCTTTATTTTAAACCGTTAGCTTAAATACCAAGTTTCATGGCTATAACTTGAGAAATGTAGGACTCTCATATTAACTTTCAACGCTTATTTTACCCCTTTGGGGGTGGAATTTTGAAAAACTGTTGGTCTGTTGGTCACATACGTACTTCTCTATTTTTTAACGAAAGCTAAAATACTCAGTTTTGTTGATATTACTCGAGAAATATCTTGAGAAATGATGGGCTTTTACACAAACTTTCATCCCCCAGTTCACCCCTTTGGGGGTCGAATTTTCAAAAATGGTGAAACACCTACCTCTTCATATCTAACTGAAAGCCCAAATGCTAAGTTTAATGACTATAACTTGAAAAATGAAGGTCTTTCATACTAACTTTCAACCCCTATTACACCCCTTCGGGGGTGGAATTTTAAAAGCTGTGACACAGATACTTCTTTTTCTTCGTTAATATGACTTGAAAAATATCTTAAGAAATGAAGGACTTTCATACAAACTTTCACCCCCTGTTTCACCCCTTTAGGGGTAGAATTTTTAAAAACTGTGAAACACGTATTTCTTTATTTTAAACCGTTAGCTTAAATACCAAGTTTCATGGATATAACTTGAAAGATGACGGACTTTCATACAAACTTTCACCCCCTATTTCACCCCCTTAGGGGTGCAATATTGAAAAATTGTAAATCACTTATTTCTGCATATCTAACTGAAAGCCCAAATGATAAGTTTCATGGCTATAACTTGAGAAATGAAGGACTTTCACACAAACTTTCAACCCCTATTTTACCCCTTTGGGGGTGAAATTTTGAAAAACTGTGACACACGTACTTCTTTATTTATTACTTAAAGCCAAAATACCAAGTTTCATGGATATAACTTGAGAAATGACGGAGTTTCATACAAACTTTCACCCCCTATTTCACCCCCTTAGGGGTGGAATTTTGAAAAATCCTTTCTTAGTGTGCGCGCACGTCATAAAAGTAACCTACTGTCAAAATTTCAAGTTTTTAGGCCCAGTGGTTTAGGCTGTGCGTTGATATATAAGTCAGTCAGGACTTTGAATTTTATATATATTATAGATAACCAACAATGTTATGGATTAGAAAACAAAACATAAGGCCGTAAGGCGTCAATGAACCGATTGTTTACATCGGGAAACTTTAGTTTTTAACCGACTTCCAAAAAGGAGGAGGTTCTCAATTCGGCGCGTATGTTTTTTTTTTGCAATTCCTTACCCGATAATTGATGTTTTTGTACTTAGCAGGTTTTGTAATTTGTTATGAATAACTATCTCCTTTTGAAATGGGTTGTCTGGAAGAAATCACGTTTGGTTTTATAGGTCACCTTGCGCACGCGTTGTTTTCTGTTTTTTGTTTATAATTAAGTTATTTCTATGTTACGTGTGGCAATGGAGCTGATTCTGTATTACAAATATTGCTAACCCTTTCATAATACTTACTACGGAAAGGGACAGAAAACTAGGTTTAAAGCTGCCCTTTTAATTTAGTTTAGAGATTGCGATAAACAGAATCAGCCCCGCTAACGAATTTAGGTTTCTAATTCTATCTATCTGTGAAGCTTTTAGGATTCCAACACAAACTTAAATATACTCTTTTTGCGTCAAAACTCACAATCCTAATTCGTTTTTCCTTCGAATAATCAGAAAATGGTGCGGGAGTTTCTACTTTCTTTTCGACTTTCTTTCTGCATTCACGAAGGCTTCAGCGTCTAGTCATCATCTTTTTTTTATCCAGTACTAGTTAGCCCTTGACTGCGATCTCACCTGATGGTAAGTGACGATGCAGTCTAAGATAGTAGCGGGCTAACCTGTTAGGGGCATGGCAGTTATATTAAAAGCCCATATCCCTAGTTGGTTTCTACACGTTATCGTACCGGAACGCTAAATCGCTTGGCGGTACGTCTTTGCCGGTAGGGTGGTAACTGGCCATGGCCGAAGTGGACGTCTATTAACTCTCAACTTATAAACGTCCACTGCTGGACGAAGGTCTCCTTTAAAGATATCTAAATGGCAGGGTTTTGCGCCAAAACCGTGCCATATACAAGCTTGCTTCCAGCGGCTCCCGGCTATCTACTCGCTTGTAATCGTCTATCCACCCAGTGGGTATTTAAAATAAAAAGGATAAGCTAAGCACTGGAGGTGAGTACTTTTACGTCTACTGGGGTGCGTTTTTCGTAAAAGAATAATCCACTTAAAGGTCGGCGACTCCATAAATTTTTTATAGAGACAAAACGTTACATTTTTAACAACCCTCAAACTTTTCCCAACTTTTGCTGTCAAATAAAGTCTATTCGGGTCATTGCGCTTGGTTCAACCCGTGAACACCGCAGATATGATTTTGCCCGAAACGTTGGGAGTGTTAGGTGCTATAAACATCGCAAAAGCTTTTATACAAAGTTTAGACAGTGCTTTCGGTTTTATTTAGTGTAGATTAATTCTGGGGAAACTTTGCATAAAATTGAATTCAATTAGCCTGTCTTTTTTGTGTGTTATTTGACCATATTATTAGAGCCATTAGAGCAGTATACCTATTACAGATTGAGTCATCAAAAAAGCGCACAGCGTAAACTTGAAATTACTTAATTAAAATATTTTCTATAAGTAGACAAATATCTCTTTTATTTCTGTACGTTTAGAGACCGTAAAAGTTAACTTATATTATAATAAAAAGACGTTTAAAAATGGGTAAGTACCTGCTGGCAGAAAGAGTGCCTACTGAATAACAAAAAGCTCTTGGTGAATATAAAATTTTAGCTTGGTTTGAGGGAAAGTGCTGCAGTGCTGACTGGTGCTTTAGTATACCTGATGCGTGCAGCATGCATTTGTTAATGTTGTTAAATAACGTGATATTTTTTTACGTCATAGCCTGATTGGTCTGCAATAGTACATTATTGCAAAGGCTGGGAAATAGGCAATTGCAGGTCGAGTATGAGTTTGAAGGCCGAGCCGTAGGCGAGGACTTCACTAATACGAGACAGGCAATTGCCATTTCCGCCGAGGCATATATAGTGCTTTTTTCAGAAGAATGCAGGGATATAAAACATACTTTTTATGTTATACATAAATTAAATTAATATTAAAAGTTACATTAGACATATTGGGGCAATTACAAAAAGAAAATGTTATTGATTTCCCCGGTACATTTACGTTTGTTTGTTTAACTTGTTTTAACGTTTTTAACATGAACTGTACATTTTGTTTGTACAGCCAACAATTTGTACTAAGCAAAGAGACTATGGTATGCCAAGAATGACAAAAGAGATCCGATCAAAGAGTATTTAATAACCCCAGCACGCCGTTTCATACAACATTGCAGGAGCGTTGTAATGTTCCAAATTCAAAAACGCTCCTGCAGTGGATTTGATTTTCTTTGTCCGAAAATTCGATACTTCGCGTGTTCTTTTTTCGAAAATAATGACAATATTTCCATGCATGTTTGAGAAAAAATATTTTTGCTCATCTTCGCTTTGCTAGATATCTAGCCTAAAGTTGTTGATCGCACATTTAACTACGTTCGGCAACATTTTTATGTCGAATCAGTATATTGGAATACGAAATTAAAGAGTGAGAGAAAATTGACGAGTGCGGAGTGCCTTGTCTCGGCTGTAATGAGCGACCAGCATTAATAGGTATAAGTTAGTACAGTAGTGCATCTAGGAACATGTTCTTGTCCGCCGGCTGTCCATATCGATCGTCCTGAGCCCCTATCAATTACGTCATGGTCTGCACGGCGATAAATCAAGATCAATGGCGCGCGCGCTGGGGTGGCACGCATAACTACTTAACAAGATGGTCTTCATTTATTTACTTATCTGAGCTTTTATATATGTATTGTTGGTGACCTATGTAGGTCTTTGTGATCTTTATGTTTATAGGCATTGCTTATCTATACTAATCTAATATTATAAAGAGGTAAAGTTTGTGAGGTTGTATGGGGTAATCTCTGGATCTACTGAACCGATTTTGAAAATTCTGGTACCAATAGAAAGCCACATTATTAGAGAGTTCCCGTGGGAATTTAAAAACTTATTTCGCTCGGATGAAGTCGCGGACATCTGCTAGTTAGGTATACGTTTTGTGCTTAGCAAAAGCCATTGATCCGACTTGTCAACGAAATATTTGCGTGGCCTAAACATTTGTCCGGCCAAACATTTTTTTGATTAGGTACTTACTCATGAGAGCACTCACAGTGACAGACACTGTGTAATGACGGGCTTCACAATGATTTCGCCTCAAAAACTTCGTCATTTTAATTTCCAGGAATTTTTTGGCAAAAAGGGACATTATTAGTCAATACAAAGAAACCCAATCAAGCCTTTTTCCGAATTTTCCGAGAAAGTTATACAGTAAAATCCAAATCAATAGCATTCAAACGAATCCATTGAAATTGAAGGGAAAAGAGCCGTTTATTATGTAAGGAAAGGGCCTCGGACCCATGCAATTTTAATCATGCTAAAAGCTACCTCGTGATTGGTCCACTGATAAATTGCCACACAATGCTTCACTTTGTTTTTTTCGTTCGCTGGGAGCAACAAAATATTATATTAATAGCAGTAAACAGTAATAAAGTTGCTTCGTAAATATTTATTGGTATCTACTGCAGCAAATTATCAGCTTTCTCATAAAAGTTCAGTACCTTAGCGCGTTATAGCGATAGGAATTAGGAACCCTAATAATCTTTGTTTCTAGTACAATATTCATATCTTGCAGTGTCTAAATATTTACACGTTTTTATTGCAGAATGACTCAAAAATAATGATCAAACTCGTTTGTATTTCTATGATCGAATCATGTTTCCAGTAGCAATGTTCCAGACCCAAATGTATCTACATTTGATCTGTGTATTGGTTGCCGTATTTATTAAACATTCATTGTATGTTTGCTTGTTTCAGGTAAAACATGATGGCTAATGGAATGCGTGAACGTTTTTCGTGGGTGCTTCAAATGTTGAAAACATGAAAGTCTATCGAGAAATATTCGAAAAAGCATAAGCACTAACACGCTTCATATAAGTTTTATACTTGTGATATAATTAAAAATACTAGTTTAAAATGAATTTTAAAATCATATCCTTACTTTTAACGTGGAATTTCCTCCTTATAACCGCCAAAAGAGACTCCTTGGAAGATGATGATTCCCGAGCACGGGAATTGAGAAACAAAGAAAATAATCGAAATCGGACGACTTTTAATGGAACGTTGACAGATTTACCTGAACGGAGATATTTGAGGCACAGGAACAGTTCAAGATACCGTGGTGATCGTCGTCGATTTTGGGAAAGGGATCATGAAGTAAGACGGGACAGGAGAAGAGGTTCCGAATCTCATTCCTCGGATGAATTCAAGTCTAATCGAACTGATCCGTACAAGAGAGATGAAAAACCTCGCAAAACTGACAAGCATTTTAACAAAAGCAATACTGAAAAAGTTACAGATAGAAGGAAAACTGTGAATCAAAATAAAACACCTGATAGAGCATCGACGGTTCGAGAGAATACCACTAGGTTCAAACCTAAGACAACTAATAAATGGCAATCTGGTGGATTTATTCCGTATCCTCAGCCAAGAGAGAAGAAGCCTAATATAATACTCATACTAACGGATGATCAGGATGTGGAGCTGGGTAGTTTGAACTTCATGCCTCGTACAATGAAAGCTATCAGGAGTGCTGGAGCAGAATTTCGACACGCCTACACAACAACACCGATGTGCTGTCCATCAAGGTATGCATCATTTTTTAACCAAAAAAAAAGGTGGAGGTTCTCAATTCGGCGCGTATATTTTTTTTGTTTTAATGTATGTCTGTGTATATCTCCGTGGTTTCTAAACCGATTTGAAAAAAATAATTCAGTCGTTAGAGGAAGCTCTCGAGGTGGTCCCATAAAAAATTCTGACTCCAAATCCTGATGCTAAAAAGTTAAAAATAAAAATTCTTTCCAAAAAGCAAAGCAAACTTGACGCATCAGGCTCGTCCTTTATCAACATAGTGTTTAGAAATCAAAATTATTAACCGACTTCAAAAAAAAGGAGGAGGTTCTCAATTCATCGGAATCTTTTTTTTTTTTTTATGTATGTACCCCGATTACTCGAAAACACCTTTACCGATTTTGAAAATTCTTTTTTTGTTTGAAAGGGTATACTTCAAAGGTGGTCCCATATAAATTTGGTGAAGATCTGATGAAGATCTTCGAATACAGATGTTCCCCGATTACTCGAAGACGCCTGGACCGATTTGGAAAATTCTTTTTTTTTTGAAAGGGTATACTTTCCAGGTGGTCCCATGGTCATTAGGTCTGATGATGGAATCCTGGGGAAATCAAAGGAACTTAAATTTTATAAGGACACGAACCCAGATAGTTATTAAGTACAGGTCTGTCTACCTCATGAGAACCTATTTTTCTTTTTTTTTTTAATATTTACACCACAGTAAAATTATTTTTAAATAATAAAAAAAACCGCCTTCAAAAACTAAAAAGCAAAAAATAATTGGACATATTTACATAATATTATTTCTACCCACTATGTTGAAGTCGGGCGGGTATAACAAGGATAAGCAAAGTTGACGCAAGGCTCGCCCGACTTCTACATAGTGGGTAGAAATAATAATATGTAAATATGTCCAATTATTTTTTGCTTTTTAGTTTTTTTACTTTACAGTGGCTTTGGAAATCGGTTTTTTGGAAAGAATTTTTATTACTGAAGGACGAGTTCTGAGAGCACCTTCGTGCTCAGCAGTGGGCCAGCGATGTGATAAGTTGAGTGACCTAGGAGTGACAGCGCAATTCTTTTTGTTTCCTCCGGGCCTCGGAGAGCCCGCGCTGGTTCCGGTTATTATCACCAATATTATGATAATTAAATGTGAAAGTTTGGATGTTTGTTACTCCGTCACGCTGGACTCGATCGGGCTGACATTTGTGATAACCTGATTTAACACCCAGACTAGACCTTTTATCCCGGAAAATCAAAGAGTTCCCGCAGGAACTAAAAAACTCAATCCACGCGGACGAAGTCGCGGGCATCATCTAGTTTGATAATAATTCTGATAATTTAAACTTAAGAGTCACATTCAACTACCGGAGTCCATTCTAAGAAAACCCTTACCGCTATTTAGCTCAAGGCCCTCAGAAATGGGGACGCGGAGAGATACTTCATTCGCTGTAAAACATTAAAGCTTTCAGAGTTGAAAGCAACTTACTACAAGTATTATGCGAGTATGATTATAGGGGTTAGCGACGATAAAGGAGAATAGGTCGTTTGTTCCGCTTTATCAATAGAGGATACGAGCAACTAGATAATGTGGACCGTCTTAATTTGAAGTCCAGACCACTCGTGTTTCCGATACGTCCATAAAATTTAATTTATCTGTTTTCTTGCTATTTCTTAGTATACATTTGAAAAAATGTGGAGATTTCTTTAAATCAGGCTTACTTTTTGATTTAGAAAAAAAATATCCTTACTCCTCTGTCCAGATGTTCGGCTGTCCACCAAATTCACTTTACGCTCGGCTTACGATGTAAGATTTTTGAAGAAGATGGTTTTATGTATCGAGGCTTTGCTTTGCTTTGCTTGCAATTTAACAGATCTGATCTACATGTAGAGTTCATTTCTTTTTACCCGACTGCGGAACGCACAGGGTTATGAGTTCATCAGTCCATATAGGTATGTTTGTTTGTTCCTTGCAGGACAGCTACAGCCTAAACGCGTGGATCGATTTTGATAATTCTTGCACCAGTTTATTCTCCATTTTGTTCTCAGGAGCTCTCTCCTGACCGGTGTCTACGTCCACAATCACAATGTGTACACCAACAATGACAACTGTTCGTCACCGATGTGGCAAGCGAAGCATGAGTCCAACACCTTCGCCACCTATTTGTCCAACGCTGGATATCGCACTGGTAAGTTATAGAAATGACAAATGATTTATTTATTTCACGTAGGACAACTTGTGTCACTTACGATATATCAAGACTACCACCGGTTCGGTAAAGTGTTCTACTGAGAAGAGCCGGCAAGAAAATCAGCAGTTGCTCTTTTCTCAAAATGATTTTTTTACAATAAGGAAACAATACAACACATGCGTTACGATACAAGTATTAAACTGACTTGTGGGCTGCTGTTTGCTGCTGCATCGATAGTTTAATAACCTCGACTTAACAAATGCTGTTTAAAAGTCTTTTAAGAAATTAAAACTCCGAGAAGTAACTATTAAATTACTTATTTCATTTGTACTCTTAGAGCTGCCATTAGTTAGTTTGTTGTTAGCACTCCTGCAGCTGTTCTATCGTAAATCTAAGCTTAGAAGTTTCTTGCATTGTGACGTATCGGGATCCGCCAGAAGATGAATCGCTCATAGTACGACGCGCACAGCTCACATCCTTATGTTGATTTACCACAAACAAAACTCTTAGTTTAAATTTCTTGTTAGGTACAGCTGTCTTTTTAGTGCTGGCATTTAAAAATTGGTCCCAGATGCTAACTGGTCCTTGCAAAATTTGATAGATATGCATTCACAAGTGTTCGCTATAAATCGCAATTGGATGAGCATAATATATTTTAATAATAAGTATGACTTAATGTTGGTTTATTTTAACCGTGGTGTCATAATGACCATATAGAAATATTAATCGCGGTATATGATTGATTAGGTATATTTAGCGGATTTTTTTTTGTTATTGTGATTTTATACAAAATATATATAGGTATCTAGTATGTACCCATTATTTCACGGGTACGCACATCTTGTTTTTTTTTTAAGTGCGTTTAAGCAATTTTAAATACCTATCACTTGCTTTAACGATCATGAGGAAACTGCATGCCTGAGAGTTCTGCATTAAATATATTCCAAAAGGTGTATGAAGTTTGCCAATCCTCACTTGGCTAGCATAGTGGACTATGGCCTCGTGCGTTAATCCTTGAACCGATCTCATCTGGTGGTAAATTGATAGGTATGAAGCATCATGTAATTAAAAGATCAGGTGACCCGTCTGCTCGTTTGCTCGCTATACATATTAAAAAAAAAAAAAAAAAAAAGATGGTAACGGGCTAATCTTTTAGGGCCAGGGGTATGGCCGTACTATTAAACACATACCCCTAATCGGCTTCTACACGGCGTCGTACCGTACGAGAACTAGCCACGGCCGAAGCCTCCCACTAGGCCAGATCAGAGAAAATTCAGAAATTATAAATTCCCAAATTGACCCTGCCGAGGATCGAACCCGGGACCTTCCAAGTCCCACGTTGAGACACCAGCGCTCAACGCTGCGCGAGAGAGGTCGCCAGATCTATAAAATATCTTGACAATTTCATTCACGTATTCAGAAAAGTAGGTCAAGAGATCGACAAACAAACCTGTTAGGATACAAAAAATAAAACTACATTATTATCGTCCATAAAAATGTATGAAACATTAATACCTAAGCTCCGATACAATTTTTTCCCATAGTAATAAAGCTAATCGGTTTATCGGTATGAAATTTAATAGTTGCAATTACATACAAGCTGTCAAGTATTTACAAGTTAATGGTGCATTAATATTGACGTCGATAATAGTGAGTAGAGTTTATGATTAGCGGTGTTACGTCTTTATCCGAACAAGCTTTTGGAATCATGAAAAATATTGTATTTAGTTCCTCCTTTATTGGGTACCAAAAAGATCTAACTAATAATTGTGAATGTTTTGATCTTTATAGGTGTTTGTTTTATTTTGAATGGATAACTCCTTCACTTCACAACGCCTACAAACGATTTATTTAGCTAAATTTGGAATGGAAAGGAAGCTTACACCTTCAATTAACACATTTATCCCGGAATATTCAAGAAGTACCGCGCGAATCACTAAACCTTAATTTACGCGGACGAAGTCGCGGGCATCATCGAGTTAAAATTCAGCTTTCTTTTATATAAAAAATGCGTTCATTTACCCTAATTTACTAATCTATATACCTATTTTATAATCGTTCGTAAAGAGTACCTAATCTCCAGTCGTGTGTCGGAGCTGGCACATACAATTTTTAAAAGTTTTAAATGTAATTATGTCTAGTATGTTAGTCCAGTTTGTTTTTTTATTTTATTTTGTCTCTAATTTAATTTTAATTGTAAGGTACTTTTTGCAGCCTGGACAGCTGTATGTAATGTTACCCCAGGCGTGTTTCATAAAAAAAGAATCTATACTAATATTATAAGTGCGAAAGTTTGGATGGATGGATGTATGGATGGATGTTTGTTACTCAATCATGTCGGAACGGATGAACGGATCTGGAAGAAATTTGGCACAGAGATAGATTACAGTCTGGAATAACATAGGCTACTTTTTAGCCTGGAAAATTAAAGAGTTCCCGCGGGAACCAAAAAACCTCAATCCACGCGGATGAAGTCGCGGGTATTAGCTAGTAAAGAATAAAAATAAAAGCTTCGATTCACTATAATATTAAGCAAACACCTATGTTTGACTCAATAGTGGTGTTCTCCAGCTCTAAACCTATATAGTTATTAGAAACAATAGCTCACAGAATGTAGACACGTGATACTTACAACACCTGAGAATGCTAGGTGCTCTACGTTTACGGTTTACAAATTGTTTATATGGTACGGTGAAATATGATAATTTCAATTCCGCACATCTATTTGTTGCTCGTCACGCTCATGCAAAATCAATGGTAGTGTTCATACTGGGTGATCAGGCGTGCCGCGTCATTATCGATGTTCTTTTCGCAAGATAAAAGTTGTTGCGTGGTACAAGAGCACCGAAACAAGCCTAGGCTGGGATATATTAAGCCGTTCAGAAGTTAGAACCGATTTAACAATTAACTCTTGAGTCTTGACTTCACTTAAGTTAATACTATTTACACACTCCTGAGCGCTCTCAATAAAAACGAAGTTCTAATATTCTTCTTTTCATACCAATTACCAACCAAAGTTGTACAGACATACTCGTAGCTACGCTCTAAAAACCTTCAGAGGTTAACATCAATCAAATAAATATTATAAATGCGAAAGTTTGGATGGATGTATGGATGTGAGTGGGTATAGATGTTTGTTACTCAATCACGCCCGAACGGCTGAACGGATCTGGATGAAATTTGGCACAGAGATAGATTATAGTCTGGCTACTTTTTATCTCGGAAAACTAAGGAGTTCCCACAGGAACCAAAAAACCTTAATCCACGCGGACGTAGTCGCGGGCATCAGCTAGTCAAATAAATATTATAAATGCGAAAGTTTGGATGTATGGATGTATGAATGGATGTTTGTTACTCAATCACGCGCCAATGGCTGAACGGATCGGGCTAAAATTTGGCACAGAGATAGATTATAGTCTGGAATAGCACATAGGCTACTTTTTATCCCAAAAAATTAAAGAGTTCCCGCGGGAACCGAAAAACCTCAATCCACGCGGACGAAGTCGCGGGCATTAGCTAGTATAAACATAAACCTGAGCAGGAAATCTAACAAACTACAAACACAGATTAGTACTTGGTTGTATGGTCTGTGCAGATAAATAATAGAATCAAACTTCATTTGTATGTTGTGCTCGCGGGAGTACTCAAAGGAAGGCCGAAATAAAAATAAATTCTACCTATATGACCAGATGCTCGCATCTCATTCTTCGCGTTATGTTTATGCACATCCCAATAATTACTATCAACGACGCAACTCACGCAAGGCTAACTTCCAATGCAAGCTCTTCCAAGATACATATCGTTCGTTTCATAAACGCCACTACAACTCTGAATAATTCTGAGTACTTGCCAATTCATCGATGGTGCTCGCAAAGTTGCGGCCTGAAGGATGCGCTTGGTGTGGGCACGGCTAAAAATTAAACTAAATTAAAAACGCAATTATTTTATGTGAACCTAACAATACAGTATCTAACCGCGACTGGATTAACATAAATTTGTTTCCTAATTGAATTTATTCATGTATGAATGATAGTAATTTGCATATTCAGATAAATTACTCGTATGAAAAGAAATTGACATTTCCGCAACAGCAGCGGTGCCTTTTGTACTTTTTGCGTGAATATTTAAATTAACAATTAACACAAACCAACTAGAGTTGTGTTATATCTAAATTCTTTTATTATCTACTTACTTATTACTTAGGTACTTACTTATCCAATGTCTTTTTAATAAAAAACTCAAGATGCCAAATGACGGCCACGAGTTTTGACGCTTCAACATAACTACTTACCTTATCTGCAGGATATTTTAAAAAATATCCTGCAGATGAGGTAAGCTATATAAATATAGCGGTAACTGGTAAGTGAGGCAAAAACTTAAACTATTAGGCGTCGAACACGAAACGTAATTCAATAATAAAATAATACCTGCAAATTGCGAGACAAATCTTGTCAAAAAATAAAGTTTTCAAATAAGTACGACAAAACTGCGGCGAAATGTGTCGCCAGCTCTCCGACTAATCGCATCGCCCCGCTGACGCCGTCACCCCGCCACCGCTCATTTCGTGCCCGCACACTTGAGACATTAAACAATGTGCCCATGCTATAAAGTGAAAAACGAAAGTACGTTAAATTTCAAATTTATGGATATAAAAAAAGCAGAAATGATTTGTTTGTTTTTTTGGAGGTTTTTGTCGCGTGGTTTAAATTTTTTTTAATTCCCGCGGGCACTCCTTAATTTTCCGGGATGAAAAGAGTTTGTCACTCTCCACTATATCCATGCCAAAAATCACGTCGATCCGTTGCGGCATGATTGAAGGACAAACCACCAAACAAACACACTTTCGCATTTATAATATTAGTATAAAGTATGATTTTAATATAATACCGCTTCGTGCTTGCAATATCGAGTTCCGTGGCCATATTATAGGAGCGTTGAACGTTCATCCAACAAATAAGAGTAGGTACCTACGGGTTTTAATGATGCCATAAGTTCAGGAATGCCGGCTGACTTACTACTTTCATATCAGCTCTGACGACCACGACAGTTCGCGTCTTGAAGAGAAATGGAATCGACGCGTCGTCGTCAGGAAGAAGATTATGTTTGTTATTTCTACAAGCTATATTTAGGGCAACAGGCAAAACGGACGTTTGTTTTTGGTTTTAATAACTCGGTAATTTGCAACTCTTTAACAATCCTTTAAGAACTAAGTATGATGAATTTACGATTCATCATACCTACTTAATTGATGAAAACACGTGAAACGTGCAGCTTGTGGTGAAAAATGTAACGATTTTACAATAATGATATATATACAGTACAATGTTTGACTATAAATCATGAAATACTCAGTTTATATTATATCGTCAAACGACGTTAATTCATTGTTATGGTCAAGCCCTATCTGACCAATCAAGAATTAAGAACAAGTGTGATATTTCATGAAACGCCACGATTTCACGAAATACTCGACTACTCTATGAATTGATCAGTACTTCGAATTACGATTTGGGCACGACAAATTATATAAATATACTAGCTTATGCCCGCGACTTCGTCCTCGTGTATTGAGGTTATTTGATGTCAGAGTTCTAGACTATAAGTATAACCTATCTCTGTGCCAAACGTCATTCAAATCCATTCAGCCGTTCTGGCGTGTCTGAGTAACATCCATCGATCCATCCATGCCAATTTTCGCATTTAAAATATTAGTACCTACTTAGTACGTACTTACACAAGTTTAAAGACGTCGTTTTATAAATAAAAAACAACGCTCACATTAAATCAGTTATAATTTTATGAACAAAGTAAAACAATAAATCAAATAACCGATAAAACATTTCTTAGGAAATATCTACAGCAATTATTATTATTGATTAACATACTTGCTTGTAAAGTCATGTGTGAATATTTATAGACTTGCAGCGTTTTGCAAATCCATAGAACTCCACTCAAATGACATTTCCAAGGATAGGTTTTATTTATAACTACAGGATAAGACACATAGGCAAAACAATAAAAAGGAGATAAGATAAGATATTTATTTATGGCAAAAATTGCACGTGAAGAGTTCTTATATTTTTGGAAACAGTGTACCTACCTAGCAGTTTACTGTATAATATCATCTACTTATTATTACGTTTAAAATCTTTTAACTAAAGCTATACGGCCTTCAAGGCAAGAGTGAATAGGCATCTTCTAGGCAAGCGCGTTCCAACCTAGACCTCATCATTGCTTTGCACTAAGCATGATTGTCGTTAAGCGCAAGCCTATCACGCAATAAAAAAATAAATAAAAAAAAAACGGAATTTACGGAATAGTTTCTAAAGCGTGTCTACAAAGTTTAATTGAGTTTGATTGATTCAACTAAGAACCAAGCTTCGTTTATATCAGGCTCGCAAGTTCAAGTCATTTCTAATGGTGTCGTTGCGTCGCTAGTAGATACGAAAGAAAACAAAACTTTTGGCCACTGGGTCGATGGATTAAGGCGTAAACAGTAAACACACTACTGACAGGACATGTCCAAACGTCAGCTCGAAACGCCCGCGTAGAATGGGGAACACGTTTCGTCGTGTCGGGCAGGTCTGTGCAGCTCCATATAAAACGGCGTCGGCAGCGCGCCGACGTTTTGTTCTGTCCTGCCAATTCCCATGTGTGTATTTTCAACCTAAATAATAGTGACCATTTTTTGTATTGTTGAGTCAGGTCTGAAGTGTGAAAGGTCCATAAGACCAAGTTTGTTATATAAATGTGCATTCAGCTTTTCTAACTTCTCGGTAGACCTTAGGTCTCTTTGCATTACCTAGAAAACATTACTTCAACAAGAATAACGACTCTAGAGCGCATTATTTATATGCCCCAACCCCCATCCTCGCTTGTCCGGCTGTCCAAATCAAATCAAATATTTTTTTAATCAAATATTTTTTATTCAAATTAACTTTTACAAGTACTTTTGAATCGTCAAGTGAATCTACCACTGGTTCGGAATGCCATTCCTACCGAGAAGAACCAGCAAGAAACTCGGTGGTTGCTCTTTTTAAATAATTCATTTACAATTACTATATCAATGTGTACATAAGTAACCGCTGTCCCCAGCATTGCTGGAGCGATCAAATCCATGCTCCTCTATCATTCACATAATCTTCAACAGTATAATAAGCTTTTTTCAGGAGCATACTTTTAATGGATTTCTTAAATTTGTTTATTCAATTCATGTCAAAGACGGGCAGACAGAAAGTAGCCCCATTCCCGCCGGTGGCACCCGTTCACGAGCATGACGCATGATTCAGCCATTGCTTCTCTCGACCATATTTGAGGGAACGTAACAACCCGCACCACACGACACCACCACAGAAATGTTTAAAGAGAGCGTGACATACCCAGTCTACCCGTATCAAAGCATCGAATTGAATACTAATATTCAAACACTAATTTATAATAAGTAACCGCTGTCCGGCAGTTATCTTATCTCTCCGCAGCACAAAAGCACATAAGTCAATACCGATGGCGGAGCCGACAGTCCAACAGGAGTAATTGTATAAACGACACGCAAGATTTGTTCTAAATATTGTATCATAGGTCGGGGCGTGGGCGCACGTGGGTCGCCGGACGTTGCCTATTTCAACGCATCACATTCGCGGTTGCCAGCGGTCTTTGCTTTCTTGGGACAAGACACGGCCTTTTCTTACCTTTACATATGTAGCAAATACTCCTCCCGTTCTATCCTCCAACTTCCTTACTCGACCGGGCTAGTACCGAGAATTTTTTGTCAGAAAAATCCAATACATGTTATGTCCCGGGTTCCCGGTACTCGAACCCGGGACGTCGCGTCGTCGGCCGCAGCATGTAGGCTAATAGGCATAAACTGATTTCGATACAATAAGCATATAGGGACTCAGGAAATATAGTACGGAAAGACAGTGACGGAGAATTGAACCATTATATGTAAATATGACTCTCCGCGGAAACGCGGGTGCCAAATATGGCAGAAATTGGGAGCAGAAATGGCCTTCTGGAATGGGACTTTATCGATCTCTATAATATTTCAATGTATAGTTTGAAGGCGATTAATGGCTTTGACATAGTTTAGGATCACTACATACTGGGCAGGATGTTTATTTAAAAAAATCACTTGTTTTGTTTCTCTCGTTTTGATTGTAATATTTGCTGTTGGTGACCCTACATGAGTTGCCGTCACGTATACATATAAATTCAGATAGAAATGTCCTTGTCAGTATTTGGGGACGATCGTACTCCATCCGGCGAAGACGAGCAGTGATTTGAGCTGGACGGAAAGAATCGTTTGCGAACGTCGCATTGTCGTCAATAAAACTCGAAACGCAATGAATCACTGCTTCGGAATGCTAGCGAAATAAGTCTCTTTTCCACGATGCATTATCGGCCAATGACTCTACCTCTCAATTTGCCTGATTTACGAAAGTGATTTATTTTTAATATTACTGTGTTTGCTTGAGGTCTAGATGAAGGGAAAAATAGCTAAAAAAATCATAATATTTATTTTACATATTTATTTAGAAAAAAAAACAGGTATCAATTTTGATACTTCAGGCATTAACGCCATAAAGAAATCAGATACACCTATGCATGAAATAATGCGAAACATTGATTGTTTTTATTATCGCATAAATAGCGAAATAGCTATTTAAGCAACTGTATCGTAATGAGGGTCATTTTAATTCGAGTGCTGTTTTTTGATACGAGGCTTGCCGAGTATCAAAATAGGATAGTACGAGAATTAAAATGACTAATTACGTACAGTTGCATACAAGATTTTATCTACGACAAGGACGTCTTTATAATTTTTTACTTTGTAAATTAATAAAAAAGTCAAATCAATTGACTGGTTGGGAAAGTGCCAGAACCCAGAGCCGCTAAGCTATAGGTATCCTATTTATGAAGATAACCATATCGATACAGCTACGACTCATAACGATACAGCTCCCATACAACGAACTGTATCGTTATGAGAAGCAAACACGAAAGAGGGTTCAATTCGTTATAGTTGTCAAATTCGAAATTGGAACTTTTCGATGCTGGAGTAGATAAATAATATATTCACTTACCTCAAAAGTATTTATATTCTTCAGAAAAAGAAAATATATCAAATTTGTATTCAACGAAACTTTTAGTAAAATGTGTTTACTTGTTCACTTTGCCGCGCAAGTAATATGTCATAGATAAAATAAAACAATAATGACATTTGTTTTTTTTTTAATTTCGTTGGAAAGATACAATCCGAATATGATTTCTTCTATAATTTAAATTTTTTATCTATTTCCTGCTCGCTTTTGGTCACTTTATAGCAGTTGTGTTAGACATGTGTCTTGGTTCTGATTTTCAGCATTTGGCTGTATTGTTCTCATGATTATTCAGAGTGCTTGTGATTCATAGATCCATACGCTGGCGCCGTAATTCTAGTAATGGGCCAAATTAAGAAAACGCTTTTTATAAATTATCGTACTTAATAGGTATTATAAATGCGATAGTGTGATTGTTTTTGGTTTATAGGTTTGTTGTTTTGTGGTTGACACAAAAAATAATATCTTGAAATATGTATGGTCTCATACAACAACCATTGCGACTGAATTTCTTATAAGACACCGGAAATTTTCTTGTAATGCGCAATAGGCCGTAGGTCTCCAATTTTTTTTCCGAACCCGTTGTAGAGTCGCTGAATCACTCTCAAAATGTATATGCCCAGCAGTGGAGCTGGAAGCATACAGGCTGATGAAATTTCAAATTTCAACGAGTTGATATAACAAAACATTATCTATCAGAGTTCTGTGCTCCGTGTCCCCCATATGTTTTATGTTCTCTGCAATTGTAAAGTCCCATACGCTATGGGCTATGGCACGTGTCGGCGATTTATCACGGCGTCGTTAAAGAGTCCATTTAGCTTGTAAATTTATGTTCCAAACGAGCTATCATAAATTTGTCTCGTGCTTTCCTTCCACCATGAGTGTGAAGTGGGCGACAGGTCCGCCCACCTATGCAGAAGACTTAGACTCTTCGATTTAATCACATAGATTGCTGCTTCCGTTAGAAGACGAAAGTGGGCGTGGGCTGCTGGTTTCCTAGTAGGTAGTTTTGTTATAAGTTAAGCGGTTTTTCTTACTGTTTTAGATTCATATGAATGGTAGAAAGTAAACCCTTTTGATTGCGGCTTATTATTTTCTTCGTTTATCTAAATATGTCAACATTTCAATGAAGATATTTTTTTCTAGGGATATTCTATTTAAGGGTATGGATTTTGGACTGCATCATCATTTACAATCTTTTGTCTTCGCAATCACGCGAGCATAGCGGTGTTCGCGTGCATGTCGCTGTTCGCGACCATGTCGGTCACGAGAATCTAAATTTTTACCCCCTACCAAAAAGTGCTCAACGCTGCTAAAGAAGTTTTCACTTCAAAAAATCTCAATTCCTTTGTTGTAAAGCGATAGGACTTACGTTTATATACCACAACGTAATTTGTTGGGTGAGTCGAATGGAGATTCTATTAAAAACTAATAGACCAGGCAGACGTGACGTAACCTGCCATGCCCCTGCCCCCCGATTGTGTAAGGAAATCGTAATCGTTTGTCAAACGGATTTTCCGACCTGTTTAAGGAGTTCATAGATGCCTGCACGTCAAAAAGCATGTATGAACTCCTTAACCAGTTCGATTAATACGTTTAAAGCTGTCAAATGATTACGATTTGCTCAGACAGTTGTGAAATACGGGACCCACACAAAAAATTCCATCAAAATCTGTCAAGCCGTTTCAGAATTTAAGCGAGACTAATGAACAGCAATTCATTATTTTGTATAAGAAGAAAGAAGAAGAAAATAATGTTGTGTTTCTTATAACCAGCATTTGACTCTGTTCCTAAGCTACCTATTATTTGCAAAATTACTCTAGGATTGTTGAGGAGTTTATACACAAAGATCGTACCTTGCCATCGTACCTTGCCATATAAACGCTACTGCCATAAATGACAACATTATGATGCAAACGTACAATGACTTGTGCAGGCTTGAACTCGCTTGGGTCTGTCAACGAGGTCACATGTTCCAACTAGTTATTTTCATCGTGAATGCAAAATATTCTCTGTTAGCATTCTTACAACATACCTACTTAAATTTATTGGACTATTACGACGAAACCTTTTTTGAAAGCTATTCGACACGATCCGTTGTATCTATTTTCAAATATTTTAACACTTCATACATTTAAAAACAGTCAATATATAGGAGGTAACTGCAATAAAAAATTTAGGTAAGAACCTACGTTTTGTACCTATAAATTTACAATAAGAATAAATATTTCATTAGATGTGTGGTCAAATCTATAAATTTTTCGTTCTGTCTATAGACAAATCCCCTGACTCTACTCCTTTATCAAAGTTACACATATTTTTATCATATCAAAATTGCTATGAATTATACACAATAGACTGACAAAAACGAGCTAATGGTCAGATGGACTGACGAAAGTAGATATGTATGTATAATATGTATTATACCTTGTCATTGATATCTACCTACCTCATTTAAACTGTTTCTCACTTCTGTTCACATGAGCTATTGTTAAATTCTATGAAATACATTATTATTCTTTTAATATTCTACTAGCTTATTGCCGCGACTTCGTCCGCGTGGACTATGTAAACTTCAAACCCATATTTTCCCACCTTGGAGTTGAATTTTCAAAAATCCTTTCTTAGTGGATGTCTGCATGCCAAATTTCAGCCCTATTCGTCCAGTGGTTTGAGCTGCGCGTTGATAGATTTAGATCAGTCAGTCATCTTTTCCTTTTATACCTATATATTCAGATGTATTTTTTATATTTCTGAATGCTTTTATTTATGATCTACATGTCTGCAGAAATAAAACCATTCTCACCTTTTTATTTATGAGCGTACCTACATAATATACTAGACCACCCATATTATTTTGGCAGTATAGTGCTAGAGAATTGTAATGCGCAAATACCAAAACATATTTTTACAATCGGACAGCTGCTGAATAGTTATACCTAAGTTTAAAAGAGCATTATATATAGCTAGAAGAGAGTGAATAGGCATCTTCTAGGCAAGCGCGTTCCAACCTAGACCTCATCATTGCTTTGCACTTAGATGATTGTACTCAAGCGCAAGCCTATATCACAATTAAAAAAGCTAAGCTTTTTGTTGTGAATTTACACCGAATGAAGCCTCATTCAATTTCTATTTTCCACGCAAATTCTCCTTATATTCTGTTTATGGCATGGCATGGTACCGTTATATAAATTAGCGTTAACGAATTGAATAAATTCGAAGGGTTCATTGATTTATTTACGAGTTGTACAGTACACGCTCTCGTGTTCTTGATACAGAGAATGTGGAAGAAACAACATTTTCGAAATGAATAAGTTCTAGATACTGCAGTGCGTCGGGGATGTTTGCCGATGCGCGTGTGGATTGTTTCTACACTACCATGCGCAAATGGTACACATCCCTGGTTCGCAGGGTTCGGGCTAGCTCCAATGGCATCCTGAGGGCATTTGCTGACAGGTTTGATTGTCAGTACCTGAACCATTGTCATATGGTTCACGTGCTGACAAATCAAGGCTGTCTTAGATAAGGTTTTAGGATTAGGTAGTTTTTAGATTTACTAACATTAGGTTATTGTGTGTGTTTCTTACTAACAAAATTTTATGACCTTTATATGGTCAAATTAAATGATTTTTATTTTTTTATTTTTTTTTTTAAATAGAAAAAAGCAAATTCTTAACGGGGTAAAGACTGAAGAGTAAGACGAGAGGTAATAGAGAGATAAGTGGTAACTTTCTTGCTGACGTAGGTTGGCAATCAATGCAACTTCCTCTCTCTCTCTGCTCTCTATAATGCTCTTCCCAAACCTTCCGCGGCAGGCCTCGTCCTGCCTAGGTAGGTATACTTTGCTTATGGTATGAAAGTGACGATTGATTCGCATTGAATGGAAGCGGGCGGAATGGGTAGGTATGGCAATTGGCAACTCTGTCGATTTCTGCACGATTTCATACCGAAACGCTACACAACAGCATGGCTTTGACGGAGAGTGGTACCAAATCGCGACTGAAACCTCTCATATTTTTTTTAGTACAATCCTGATAAATGTGCCAATTAAGGAATTATTATTTTATCAAAGACTTGATACTGCCGCGTGGATTTGGGTTTTTCCAAATTTCCGTAACACGAAAGTGTTAGATCTTTAATTACCTAGGTATATCTATTCAAAATATCACCTTGATCCGTTGCAGCACAATTGTAGGTATACTAAAAACATGTTGGTAGTAAAGAATTCCCTATTTAAGATGAATAATGTATGATTACCTATTCTGTGCTTGTATATCTCGTTTTCCCTTTACATCGTGGTATAACTAGTGATCGCGTTGGTGAACTCGATTGCGTGGGCGCAACTCAGTCGCCATACTGTCTACGCTATTTATGTGCCAGCCAGGGGCGTAGCTACCGCCGTATTTGCCGTATCAATTATACGGGGCCCCCGGGCCACGGGGGCCCCCAAAGTGTGTAAGGAAAAATAATAAAAACTTTCTAATTTATTTTATTTTACAAATGACAAAATTCTATAAAGCAATTCCTTTTTTTCCCGCCTTAGGAGTTCTATCTTCTTCAAGCGAAGAAATTAAAGGCTCTAAAAACATGCTTAAATTCTGAAATTAAAAAAATTTATTCCATTAAAGAACTCATTGAATTATTGCTAGTAAAATTCAATAGTCTTGCATCCAGTTTTCCCGAGGTAATCACAGCATGCTTTTTATTCTTGACCCTTCCAGTTACAACCGCAACGGCAGAAAGAAGTTTTTCAAAATTAAAACTAATAAAAAATTACTTAAGAACTTCGATGGGACAAGAACGGCTGTCAGACATCTCACTATTGTCCATAGAGGCAGAAACTTTAGAAAAACTAAAATCATCATCAGCCATAAATGATTTAATAAATCAGTTTGCCGATAAAAAGGCAAGGAGAGTGAATATTTAAAATTCGATTTTTATTTGTAAAATGGGTAAATTATGTGATAAATAAATACTTCTCACAATATTTTTTTTCTTTTGTGAAAAATCTTTATCTCCATATAAGGGCCTCCAAAAAAATTTTTATACGGGGCCCCGACAAGGCACGCTACGCCACTGGTGCCAGCAACTTTTATTTTGATAAGTGTTGAAAGTTGAAACGTGTTATACTATAGGCACGCATCATTTCAACGTTATAAAGTGGTAATTTATCTCTCTTGGTCGTAGGAACCTTTTCGCCATTACTTATAGATGAGTTTCTCGCCGGCTCTTCAAATTGAAGTGCCGACTTATCATCAGTTAACCTAGATGAAATAAAACATCGATATATATGTAGGTACTAGATGGGCCCCGACATAGAAAAAAGTTGGGCGTCTGACTTGTAGAGCGCGCTCCACACTTGTATAAGCCTGTCCTTGTCCCCGCCATAGCGCTGTCCTGCTTTTCAGAATAGATGACATTTAGTAAAATAAGTCCACATTCTTTGTTTGACAGGGCCCGTCTATGTAAATTGAAATTTATAGGTAAATAATACTTAGTTACTTACTTATTTAGACCTAGGTTTCTTTGATATTAAGTTGAGATGTTCAATTCTAAGCTGTGTTTTTTTTTAATCTTGAATCTTACAAGTCTTACAAGCAGTTCTTTAGTTACTCTAGTCTCTAAGTAATAAACACATAAAACTCAAACTCATATTTTTTATGCAAATAAACTTATTAAAAGTGCTTTTGAACTGTCGAGTGAATCTACCAATGGTTCGGAATGACATTCCTACCGAGAAGAACCAGCAAGACATAATTAAGGTACTTAGACAGGTATATACTTGATAGGTATATGATATACCTATCAAGTATATATCTAAGTACCTGAAATAATATACCTCGGTAAGTCAGTACTATCCCGTATATCTTACCTAATAGGTAGGCTGTTTAGCAGGAGACTTACCTACCTAAAATGCTGTTCTACATTTGATCTGATAACTAATTCAAACGAATTGTTTACCTACTCTGTGAACATTTATTCAGGGCGTGTCGTAGGTAGGTATTTAAGCTTTTATAGTAAGTAATGCACTTTTCGTGTTTCAGATAGATTTATGTTTACTTGGGTAGCCGTTAATTGATTTCTTATTTACATAGGTATTGACCATGCGTTTGCTTCCTGCGTCTAAACTTTGACCCCATTTATCTCTGTCATCGCGTTGTATTCCTCATTACTGAGGGTGGTGACAATAATGGTAGGAGTTTTCTTGGGATAATAATGCCGTGGGTTCCCACGTCCTTCCGCATACGACTCGACTAAGAGTATTAAACTCTTAGATTTTTGTAATGATTATTTTCAGATGTTAGTGATAATAATCGGAACCGATGGCTTATCGTGCTCTCCATAGAAAAAATAAATACAGCGTGCTCTCCGAGGCACGGAGGAAACGAAAAGGCCATGTTTGAACTTCCAAATTCGGTCACCCATCCAGCTACCGACTTGGGTTAACGTTGTCTCATATGAGACAACGTTATGTCACAACTTGACCAGTCGTCCCTCAACCCCCAGTTATAAAAATTTGATAAATGGCTTGAAATGTCCAAGAAAATAGCAATTAAGTACCTACCTACCTCCCTAATGGTAGAAATGCTCTGCACATTTATTATGCAGCCCAATTCGACTCTGTGAAATCTCATATTGTTTTACAGCCCTTAAAGACAGAGACGCCACGAATATAATTTTCGTAGGTGCTTATTCGATTGGTATGGTACCTATATTTGCAACGTCATTCATTAAGTGACTAATGTGTTAAAGAAAACTTCGATAGTAATATTCGTAGTTTATGAACTACAAAAATTCCTGTGCTTATTCGACTAGTAGATATGGTATATTTGCGTCATTCATTAAACACAAATGTGTGAAAGAAAACATTGATAGGAAACCTGTATGCCCACATTTGCCTTGATTTTATGAGTCCCTAATCAAGTGAAAGGTATCTGGGCGAAGTCGTATGAATATGCTAGTAGTTCTAGTACCCAATAAACTTACACAACTTTAACTTTCTTCTAACCGCGTAATATAATACAGCCTAATAAAAACATTAAGGTATGGAATGATAAAACAACTTTATAGAAGCTATAAACTCCTACGATAGCTTATCAAAATACAGTTACTGGTAAATATTGGTCAAGACCACGAGGCACGTAGGCGCGGACGCCGCTCTGTCTAGTTTTGTAAGCACGGTGCACGTTACATTCATTCTTTCGATCAAAATCGTTTGGTATTTGACCAAGCGAAGCAAGGAAACAAGAATATTAGACTGGGATATCTGTTTTGGTAACTATCGCAAGGAAGGCTGATACAGTATTTGGTGCGTTGTAGTGTATGTATTGTACTCTCCTCTGGTGGGAACAAGGACCTTTAAACCAAGGTCCTTGGGTGGGAATAATAATATTGGCAAGACAAAGTTTTATTGAAAACTTTAAAACAAAACAAAACGAAGTTTATGACATATTTGCACAAAACTGTACTATAACTCGATATCGATTAGAACCACCGTAATTTGTGATTAGAACTGGGAATTTTAATTCGCGTTAGTCAGACTAATATAACCACTAACCAGTAACCACCAATCTGCACACCACCACCACCACCACTACAGCCCTTTTAAGTCCCACAGCTGGGCACAGGCATAGACTCTCATCTCTTTTTCTTTAATCACTTTACTTAAAGTACTTACTTAGGTAAGCAGTTACAAATATGTAGGTACAACAGGTATGTTGACATCCGACATCCGAAAAGGTTAATGGCAAACCATTTCGTAATCGTCTAGATGTAAGTGTTGCGTAGGGCAAGTGGCCCTTCAGGTTATGGGCGAAAATAGCCTAAGAATCAACCGTATAAAATCCTAAGAAGCTATGTTACCTAATATTAAATAGGGATGATGACAACTCAATCAAATCGGCAACTCTTTATCAAACTTAAAAACCCACTTCTAGTATGAAGGTTGTATGAAATTCACAGTTGTGACGTCATCAAATTTCCACGCACTTTTTTTCTTTCATCTATATTTTAAAATGGTTATCAAACTTAAAACTAAGCGAGGATGTGAATTTTAGGTCTTTTGGAAGACCCTTTATTTAATAATCAGTTAGAAATAATTTATTTTTGATATAGGCATGATCCCTATTGACTGTTGTATTTCCAAGTGTATTTCCCGGGTAAATAAGTACTACTTTCCAGGTTAAGGTAGCATCTTACTCAATTTACTTTTTTTCTAAAATTATTTGGTATGGCTACAGTCAGTACTTAGTACCAGATGATGCCCGCGATTTCATCCGCATGGATTAAGTTTTTTAATTCCCGCGGGAACCTAATTTTCCGGGATATAAAAATTAACGGTACTAATATTATAGATGAAATTTGGTGCAGGAATAGGTTGTATCCCCGGGAACTGGGAAGGACATAGGTGTCTCCACCGGTTTTGTCCAAGAGCATAAGTTCACGTGGACGAAGTCACGGGCCTACTCTATTTCCTACCTACGAGTATAAAGGTAGCTCAGTAGATATTTATTTTTGACGGTAGACTCTAGCTCTAATAGGTCAGATAAGGTGCTTTAAAGCATTTGTCTCCTAGATACTATGGCCATTAGAAATTCTTTGAATATCTAACACAACTTTGCTTTGTTAATGGATTTTATTGCACCTAAGATGTAGCAAGAATTTACAGTCTACTCCCTAATAGTGTATGATAAAGTGCTTTATTTGGTCTTATATCAGAAACATAAAGTTCTACCTCGTATCTTTTTGAGAGTTCATGTCTACGTAGGTACAATAATTCTTGAAGAGCGAACTAAGACGTACCTACTACCTACATGAAAGTGTATAAAATCCTATAGGAATAGACCTTACTATTGTTAGTTCCGCGTTCACTATAGTTTTGCTTTTGTTTAATGATTTATGTTTTAAATATACCTTTTTTTTTTTTTATCCACTACAAGCCCTTGACTGCGATCTCACCTGATGGTAAGTGATGATGCAGTCTAAGATGGTAGCGGGCTAACCTGTTAGGGGCATGGCAGTTATATTAAACCCATACCCCTTCGGTTCTACACGGCATCGTACCGGAACGCTAAATCGCTTGGCGGCACGTCTTTTCCGGTAGGGTGGTAAATAGCCACGGCCGAAGCCTCCCACCAGCCCTCCCACCTACATTATAAATATACATAACAACCGGATACACGCACGTGTTATGTCGGAAAAGTGCCCGACTAGTTTCGAACCCGTTTGGGGCCCTTATTATATAGGTAATATCTTATATCTCTCACGATAGTTTAAACGTTAAAAAAGATTTATGTTTTACTAGATGACTAGATGATGCCCGCGACTTCGTCCGCGTGGTAAGGCTTTTTGATTCCCGCAGGAACTCCTTAATTTTCCGGGATAAAAGGTAGGGTGGTAACTAGCCACTGCCGAAGCTTTCCACCAGGCCAGAGCAGGGAAAATTCAGAAATTATAAATTCCCAAATTGACCCTGCCGGGGATCGAACCCAGGACCTCCGCACTTTAAGGCAACAGCGCTACACACTGCGCCACGGAGGTCGTCGAATGTCTGTCTGTCTGCTACGCTTACACGGCCCATCTACTCAACTGATTTTGATGAAATTTGGTACAGAGATAGGTTACATCCCGGGGAAGGACATAAGCTACTTTTTATCGCGGAAAATTGAAGATTTCCCGCGTGAAACAAAAAACATGAATCAACGCGGACTAAGTCGCGGGCATCATTTAGTATTCAATATATCTACATAAGTAGATACTTATAATATGTTAATTGTTAAGTAATTAATTATAAGTTATTATTATATATATGAATACGTATAGAAAGAAAAGAAAGAAAGAAAAATATTTTATTCACCAGTGGTGTCACAGACAAAACCAGATACAAATGTAACACTTTCGTCTGTGACACCACCCAGAAAGGGTGTACAGCTCAGCGTTTGCCCTGCGTTGTATGCCCATGCATACAAAGCAAGGCGCTGATTTTCAGCTGTGACCCCGGGTGACGTCACAGTTACAGCAAAAAATTAAAACTAACCAAAAGTTTAAAATGAAGCAGCAATTATAATGATAATTCGCTATTAACATCAATTATAATAATATTCGCTATACCTACTAGAGTTAAGAAGAAATACATATTAAATATAATATATATTAATAAATATACCATAAATTTATAAATATAAATATACAAGTCATGCTATACAAGTAAATATGACACATAATTATATAACATATAATATATATAGTTAGTAATATATATATATAGTTAGTATTACTATTTGGTAATTAAAATTACTAAGCAATTAACTTCTAAACTATCTTGTAATTCGATTAAATTCTCAGAGTACGACATAATTTAATATCCTGGTACAAATTGGAATGGTAAGCGTTAAATTGGTCTAGCGTTGCTTTTATTGTGAAGAAACTATTTTGAGCATGGTGTCAGGCGAATTAATGTCTATCCTGTTCATGAGCAGGACGTCCACGGCCTTTATTTCAACAGCACCAATTATTTCAATTGGGACTTGAAATTTTAGAGAAATCTTCAAATAAAAAAAAATAACACAAGAGTTATCTATCTCTCTACTACCTACATTTATAACGTGTGATTTACTCAGCCAACCCTCGATTGCGGTCCAGCCAGTGATACGAATTATAAGTACGTCATCAATCGTCAACGCTTTTTTAAATATTGATAATTTAAAACAGTTGTCAAATATTTAATTTTTTTATTTATTGTTTTAAATATGGTACACAAAACAGGAAATAACTACAACATTTCAATTAACAGCAGTGCTATTGCGTAACTTCTACATCAATCATTGTTCAAGTTCAAGGGCTCTAACTACTTTTCCCTTACTTTACCTGCGATTATAAAGTAAGTTTTTGACTGAGTAGAAGTATAGGAAATTGACTTTATTTTTCTTGTTTTATCTTTATTTTCAGCCTCTCTTTGTACTGAAAAGGTCCAAAAGCGAGTTCAAAGAGACAACCACTGAGATGCCACTTCCTAATTACCTTCATCATGAAAGTTCATGAACGTGACATAGACCCGGTCCTTAAATAAAACTTCTTATGTTTCCCTTTGATGGTGTTTATTTTTATCGTTTTTGAAGCGGGAATAAGCCGAGGAGAGATTCTGAGAGAGGGCTTATTGCGCTACCTAGTCACAAGTCTCAATCGCCATGGTATTAATATTAACCATAGAAAAAATATTAACTATTAGCTGATGCCCGCGAAGATTGAGGCTTTTTGGTTCCCGCGGGAACTCTTTAATTTTCCGGACTAAAAAGTAGTCTAGGTATGCGTTATTCCAGACTATATTCTATCTCTGTGCCAAATTTTATTGTTCAGGCGTGATTGAGTACCAAAGATCCATCCAAACTTTCGCATTTATATACCTAATAGTATAGATATAGATTAAAATAAAGCAATCAATGGTCGAAGGCTGAAAATGTAAACTTTAGCATGTTGGTCTACATCATGTTAACATTGTAGCTCATGGGCGTCCTTTGTTGGACTCGGGCCATAATGAGTGCCACCACACCGTCTCCGTCTCTGTCAGGAAGTGTCTTATCCTGACAATTCTTTCCACCACCACCACCACTACAGCCCATTAACGTCCCACGGCTGGGCACAGGACACTCCACTCTCATAGGAGAGAGGGAATTAGAGCTTAGACCCACCACGCTGCTTCAATGCAGGTTGGCGGGCTTTAACGACTATTATCATGTTAGTGATAATAGCTGGGACCGACGGCTTAACGTGCTCTCCGAGGCACGGGGGTGAAACACCGCCAACTTCCTAACTGCGGGTTAGTACCTACCTACTGAGAATTTCTAGTCAGAAAAACCCAATACTCATTGG
The DNA here is from genome assembly GCA_923060345.2 of Erebia aethiops. Classification (NCBI taxonomy): domain Eukaryota; kingdom Metazoa; phylum Arthropoda; class Insecta; order Lepidoptera; family Nymphalidae; genus Erebia; species Erebia aethiops. Next base: position 22,904,525 of record OV281084.1, on the reverse strand, counting down.
GTTATCATCAACCCGGGATCTCGTCGGCCGCAGTCGAACATACCAATTGCCAACCACTAGACCAACGAGGCAGTCAACATAGGTCCTATCTAAGTACCTACATTGCCGGTTCAAATAGATAAGCTGCGCGCTCCGCGTACTTGTAGGTACACTACTTACGTGGTAACAAAGGTACCTATTTCGGTCTCAAACCGTCATCGATTTTAGATACAACAGGCATGATCTGTTCACTGCCACTTTTTTTTTATTCGGGCTAGGTATGTCAGTCAGTGTCATTTTGGTTTTCCTCAGGTTTTTATACATATTGTTTCCTGCTAATCTCTTAATTTTCAACTTATCCTTCAAGGAATACTTACTCAGCTAAGTCGTTGAGCGGAAGAAAATGTCGAAGAGGCCGTTTGTCAGTGCCCCCATATTTCAGCGCAAGATGGTATCTACCTATTGGTTATGGACTAGAGCTTCCTATAAAATACGATTTCCATTAGAGATGAAGACGATTGTGATAGCAAACGCGTTCCGTAATTGAATCCTGGATCGTGTGAGCATGTCATCGACGTGTAACAGGCTACCATTAGTAAGCTAAATACCAGAGTATCTGTTTTGAATGCAACTTGCCTGAGTTTCAAATAACTTTTCAAAGTCCATACAATATCTTTGGAATTGTGTACTGAGACAATGTCAACATTCCCTGAGGATGGTTTGGTCTCAGAAGAAAAATATCTTTAATGACGTGTATTGTAGTGGAAGCCCGATTTCCGGCAGCGATAGGGATATATAATATGTCACCGTAAGATTGTAAAAACCGTTAAATTGTAATCTAAGTAGCTATATTGTAAACTATCGACAGATTACAATTTAACGTATTATTTTTCGGTAGATTGTACCTAATCTGTTAGGTATATTAACCTGATAAAACCTAAGTGCCCGGCCGGGCACTACCTGATTAATTATGTCGAACCCTAGTAACCTAACGTACAAGAAAGAGACAAGAAAACGTAAATACAATGAATATTTCAAAAATTGACACTCAGAACATTGAACGGTTCACAATCTGTCGACAGTTTATAATTTCGTTATTTAGATTACAATCTAACGGTGACATATATTAAAAAAAGCCGGGCGCTGGGCGGGCGCATAGTGCAAGCAATACATTGCACGTTCGATCATAGATTTAAATAGTGGTAGCAGTTATCATAATATTATAAATACGAAAGTGTTTGTTTGGAGTTCCCGTGGGAATTTAAAAGCTTATTCCACGCGAACTTATTCTCACAAAATTAATAAGATTAACTACTTAAATCACTTGTCGCGACTCGCGAAAACCTCCAAAAGGTCTTTCGGCGATATTTTGGTTCAGGGACTTAGCTTTTATTGCTGATCCAGTCCGGCAGGCAGAATCTAGGTCCGTAGTTGGATAGCAATTAGGCTAATTACCAGAACGACTGGAGATTTAGAATTAATTAGCTGCTTTTATAGGCAATATATTGCTGATTAACATTATTGTCTCGCGTCAATCTCGAATAGTGGGTCAAAATTATACATGAATGGTCAGCAATATACGCCAGCTAGGGATGTAACAGAACGCAGTCGCGGCTACAAGCTAAGTAGTGTAGCAGTCATAATAATTTTGTGTGAGATAAGTACCTACACTAAAGCTACACCTAACTGAAAGTTATTTCAGTATCTCTTCCCTAGATCTCTATTTTTATAGATATTTTTACTGAAAGATGTACTATTCAGTACCAATAAATAATTCTCCTTATTCGCCAATATATTTATCGATGGTAATTGAATGCGGACCATCTTATTTTTCCCGGCGGCGGCGACGCGAACGTCCAAAGGGGACCATTGTATTCCTAATTAAGTTGTCAATCGATTCTCGTCCTTGACTTGAACTCATTAATATCCGGCCACCCACAGCTGTAGTCCGTTAGGAATCTATTTCTACATAACCTTTTGTTTTGGCTATGCCACATACAGTTTACCTTTTTTTTTATTCCACTACAAGTTAGGCCTTGACTGCGATCTCATCTGATGGTAAGTGATTATGCAGTCTAAGATGGTAGCGGACTAACCTGTTAGGGGCATGGCAGTTATATTAAACCCGTATATCTACCCGTAATCGGTTTCTACACGGCATCGTACCAGTACGCTAAATCGCTTGGCGGCACGTCTTTGCCTGTAAGTATAGGGTAGTACTAGCCACGGCCGAAGCCTCCCACCAGGCCGGACCAGGGAAAATTCAGAAATTATAAATTTCTAAATTGACCCTGCCGGGAATCGAACCCGGGACCTTCGCACCAGGGAGGTCGTCAAAACCCATTGAAAATTCTATATCAATGTAAAAACCACACAAGTACTATTTCCTACTTACCTAACTATATTAATTATTATATCAAATAATCAAACTCATCGACCGTTTAAAATCGGCTATTTGTATTGACTTGGTAAAAATAGCACATTTACCGTGGAAAGATCATTATATTTATAAGTAAAAGTACAGTGTGTGTGTGTCTGTGTGTGTGTGAGTGTGCGCTGTTTATAATCATATCTTATTGGTTGGTTAGTACGATAGATTTATTCTTGGGTTCGCGCGCGAAATGGTTAGTACCTACTTCAATCACGCTGCTACAGTCGGGCGAGTATACAAAGATAGGCAAAGTTGACGTGTCAGGCTCGCCCGACTTCAACATAGTGTGTAGAAATCAAAATTATTTTTTACTTTACAGTGGCTTTGGAAGTCGGTTTTTTGGAAATAATTTTTTACATGAGTAAAGTTGAGGACGGTTAGTGATAAAGGATAGTTTTTGTCCCGGAAAACTTATTCCACGCGGACGAAGTCGTGGGAATCAGCTAGTATAAAAAGATATAAATCGCCGTGAATAAACTAGTAAAATCTTTATTTGAAATTATGGTCAGCCTATTTTATGGTGTGGATACTCCACGGATACTCCCACGCGGATCATTAGGCGGAATAACACTTACATCTTTGGATGTGGTTCTGGTTATAAGTAAAGGGCGTTTTTATTATTTTTATAATCACACATGAATCCCAGTAACCGAACCTCGAGATTTGGCGAAATCCCACCGTAACGCGAAACGCACGCGTCGCGCGTCCTATATGGGAAATACCTATGTTGGATTCCAATCTATTTCCCATACGACACGTGACCTCAGTTCCAAGTTTCCAACCATAAACTTGGAACTGAGGGTTGGAAATAGGTCTATATATAGGTACGTATACTGTATAGGTTTGATTAAGTAACTTCATAATATAAAAGTGCGCGTATCGACGTTTCGCGCAGACATTTTGTGATGTCCTGTCTGTAGTGCGTTTTTATCCTATATTATAAACTAGATGATGCCCGCGACTTCATCCGACAGACAGACACACTTTCGCATTTATAATATTAGTTTGGATATGGATGAAACTAACGTACCTAACGGGAAATAACGTATCTCCGTAGACTGTGGTAAATATTGATTGCTGCCGCGATGACCATGAATCGCCAGATTACTTTTGGCTTGCAAGTTCCAGTCCAGACGTTGCAGGAGAAATGTGATTGTGGTTTAGTCGGTCCCCCGATTACGGGAATTGCTACTATCTTCGTTTTTTGGTGATTGGCAGATATAGTGTTACATAATAAGGAGTGATACGATCGTATTGTAGCCGTCATTTGCTGCAATGCGGCCCCTCTCCCTCCATGCCGCCTGATCTAACTCCCTGTGTAATATCCTTCCGACCGAATTTCGGTCACGGCTGCCTATCTCCAGAGAGATTAACCATCTGCACGGAAAATATTATAGTGCACTCTCTGTTGCTTTACTCTCATAGCCCGATGGGACTATAAATCAGGCACGACCGGTGAGAGGTCAGGCGCACTCCCTATGTACCAAGATAGGGTATGGGTAACAGATAGTGCAGGGTAAGTCATGTCAAAGATACTCGTCACTATTCGCTCGCATCTTGCACCAAGCTAATCAGTAGCGTTAGCGGTTAGACAGTACAAATCAGACGGTACTTCCTCCATCTCACCTCGTGGGCGTAGCACGTGGCGCCTCACCGCCTCGCAACCCGTTCAGAATTTATATGAATGACATAGTGTTTCTCAATGACTCGTACTCTTTGATAATACGACGACGTGCCTGTATTATGTAAATGATTGAATTCCTTATAACGCCCAGTGGGTGACGGATTTCATTAGCACCTACGTAAATGTCGCAACATAAATTTTCATTTATTGATTTTATTTCACGACTCATTTGTAGCGGCTGTTTATTAAGACTGACAAATGCGCCAATTTATTACAGCACAGCATTCTATTAATTTTATCCAATTGGTTATAATTTGCGGGATATTTTGAAATCATAATATCTAATAGTTAATCTTAGGCCGACCATGTACACAGACTGCTCGAGCAGTTAGCCAGTGATTAACATACACGGCTCTCTCTTTCCGCTCATGCAGTCATAGTCAACAGCTTGAAGCTACCATTGATAACTGCTGCCAACCGCCCGAAGCAGTCGCAACTGCTTGAGCGGTTCCATGTAGGTGTGTACGTAGAAGACTGTAGTTCACTATGCAGTCGCAGCTTGAAGCAGTCCATCCTGACTGCTTCAAGCTGTCCGTGTACGTAATGGGGTTTCTTTCGCAGAGATTATTGTTTTGTTCCACAGAATTTATTTCTTAAGTCTCATGCAATTATCTTTAGATTGTCTGTGGAACTGGTCTTTTATAGTAGGTATTGTCATCAGATATGATCTACTAGAATCGAGATTATATGGTTTCATTAGTCAATTTATGTAGAACATTAGTCATTAGCATCAAGTGAATGGCCAAGACAGTAGCTCAATGCCTACTTTTAGGGCTAATTAGCGTAACTTGCAGCTGTTGAGAACTAAAATAAACATTTTAGTGCTTAAACGCTATCATCGCAGTTATCTAGAAATGTTGACTCACTATCTCCTTAGAAATTTAACAGGAACTACAAATAGCTGTGACTGGTAAATTAGGATCTACTTCGGTGAAATCTCGAACATTTTGATATGTGGTTGCAAGCTGTCGACCAATTTACTGCCACTGAGTCGGAGATACCAGTTAATTGCTTACTGACTTCAACTAGACATTGTCTAAGCTCCAATTAATTTGCTCTTAGTGACTATTAAATCATGTTGAAAACTCAGTGGCTTCAGAAGTTTTGTCTCAGTAAATGCTCTCTATTTCAATAGGTACCTACCTATGATCCTATAATAATACGACCATATCTAAAACTTCAAATTCAAAGCTACCTACGTAGAATTTCCAACTAGACGTAGGTACCTACCTAACTTGAAACTTCATGAAAATTTAAAAGAAACATCTAGAGGTAATGTGGCCTAACTTCTTGAATTGTGGTTTGGAACCAGGATTATAAATTAACTAAATTAGATCACTAGTTAATAGCATGTCGTAACCAATTTAGGGCTTAATAGATTAATGGGCCGCAATACTTCCTAATGTTGAATTATGGGGCCAAAGGGAAGGGATCGGTCAAAGTCCTCGGAATACAATAGAATACGAGGTCTTCAGTACCTAAATGAAATTCCTTCGTCGGCGTAAACAGCTAAACTGGGGCGCTCACAGAATTCCATGACAATTAATATAGGTCCCTTGAAAGCTGTCCTCTTTATTAACAAATGCTAGGTGAGCAGAGGAAAATGAAATGGATCTGAAACTTTTCCATAATATAACAATAGTGGTATTTATGTGCCTAACACTTGTTAGATAATTAAATTTAAGCTCAAACACGACATAATCTGCATTAATGCATAATATACTATATATGTATATATGCATATTAATTATTACTGCATAATATTTAATTCTCGTATCACGACCTAAATAATTACTACTTATGACTTACTCCAGTAGATTGACATAAGTTATTATCTCTCTCTGTCGTGACCCCTTTCCATTATAATGGTAGGAGTTTTCTTGGGATAATAATGCGGTGGGTTCCCACGTCCTTCAGCATACGTCTCGACTAAGAGTATTTAAACTCTTAGCTTTTTAACTATTAGGTATTATCAGATGTTGGTGATAATAACCGGGACCGACGGTAGGTATAACGTGCTCTCCGAGACACGGAGGAAACGAAAAGGTCAAATTTGAACCTTCAAATTCGGTCACCCATCCAGTTTTGTACCAACTTGGGGTTGCTTAAAACGCAATCGACTGATATGCGTTGTCACAACTAGGCCGTCCATAAGTTACTTATAGGCCTCTATTATTACAAATTCAATTCCTTTGCATATAGTTTGTAAGTCATAATTTGTAATAAGGCCATTCCACACACATTTAAAACATTCAAAAATATTTTGCTTTGCCTATCTGAATGAGCTTTCTTATAGACGTGATGTCAAATTTAATGACACAACATGACAGCAATTTGATAACAACGACAGCTAGTCCGAGATTAGATACGTGCCTGGAATGATGCTCGAATGTATAATGTGCTGCACCCAGATTATTTTGAACTGTACAACAGTCTATAATACACTCTACATAATCAAAATTCCTATTCAGTAGCTTTGGGTTGCGTTGCAACTTACAGTTGAATATCTTGCTGGCCCATTATATTTATAATTTAAATTGCGTAAATTACTCTTGAATTTCAAAAGAATCATTTACTAATATTATAAATTTGCGAAAGTGTGTTTGTTTGTTGGTCTATTGGTTTGTTGGTTTGTCCTTCAATCACGCCTGCTAAGGAGCAATGGATCGCCGTGATTTTTTGCATGGGTATAGTTGAGGTCCTGGAGAGTGACGTAGGTTACTTTTTATCCCGGAAAATTAAGGAGTTCGCGTGGGAATTAAAGAAACTTATTCCACGCAGACGAAGTCGCGGGCATCAGCTAGTGGTTTATAATTTGCTACCTTCGTCAATAAAATATGAAGGTTAGATCATATTATTAGTTATTCAGAAGTGAATAAACATGGGTTTTGGCTTTGAATAAGTACCTATACCTAAGTTATTAGGCTCTTCGGGAGTCTATAAATCGGAAGAAAACATGTTTTTAGATAAGCTGTTTCTTTGCATTTAATTTTTATTTGCATTCAATGTTCTAACAATGCAAAAGCTCTATGCTCCGATTTCTTTCAATACGAGAGAACTCAGATGTCCGTTTAAATTACCACTAGACGATGCCCGCGACTTCGTCCGCGTGGATTACCGCGTTTTGTGATTCCCGCGGGAACTCTTTAATTTTCCGGGATAAAAAGTAGCCTATGTCCCCGGGATACAAACTATCCCCATACCAAATTTCATCAAAATCGGTTGAACAGATGGGCCGCGAAAGCATAGCAGACAGACAGACACACTTTCGCATTTATAATATTATAAATTACCATTTCGGAGGAAATGTTCGCATTTAGGCACCTCGTTGGTGTGATAGCTTTAAACATGAGCTGATATCTTTCTGGATTCTGATTCAAATCTGGATATTAGTCTTGTTTACAGTATAAAATAAAAAAATCGTCTTCCTTCATTAGGTACCCACTACCTTTAGATATACAGATAGAGAGTTCTTTCGCTCAGCATGGAAATACTGCTTTGTTACAGTTTTAGATGACTGTTCTCGAGCGGAGTAATCAACGCTTGATCGGCGTTACCCATAGGGTTGCTATCATAATATTTTCGGCTTAAAGTTCGGAAGAAAAAAATGGTTTGACCCGTTCCCCTCGATCTACCTATAACCACATAATAGGTTTGATCGTTTACCTATACATAGTTATTGACTTTAGATCGCTTCTATCACTAACCTATTTTTATATTTATTATACTTAAGTTATTTATTTTTGACGACCTCCTTGGCGCAGTGTTGACCGTTGTTGTCTTAACGTAGGTGGTCCCGGGTTCGATTCCCGGCAGGGTCATTTTCGGAATTTTCTCTGGTCTGGTCTGGTGGGGACTTCGGCCGTGGCTAGTTACTACTCTACCGGCAAATACGTACCGCCAAGTGATTTAGCGTTCCGGTACGATGCCGTGTAGAAACCGACTAGGGGTATGGGTTTAATATACTTTACCTTAGACTGCATCATCACTTACCATCAGGTGAGATCGCAGTCAAGGGCTAAGTTGTAGGTAGTGCAATAACAAAAAATCAGGCAGCAGAATAATTAGAATTATTTTAGGTTTTTTGGTATTTTAGCTCCCTCGTAGTTTTAGTTTTAAGATACCGTTACTGATTATTATCACCATTATATTTTATAAATAACTAGACGTCAATAAGTGTAGTATACCTACCTAATAAAACATTATTTGATTTGATTTGATTTATTTATACCGAATGCTTATGAACGCGTTACTTATTTGTCTCGCCTGTCGGTATTTTTCTGACTCGGTAACCCTAGCTGTGCGCTCGCCGGGAAAATTAAAAAACCTCGCCATTCAACATTACATCTCTGAGGCCGAAATTAATATTTCGCTACCTACTATATTGTCTTGTAAATAACGTCTTTCGAAAACATCCGTCCGACTGCATCTGTTTGTATTGTAAGGTGATATCTTTACCACGATTGCATATTATATCTATCGAGGTTTTATAATCGCAGGCATAATAACTTTTTCACCTCTCATGCTCTAAAAATATGTCATTATAGCTTAGCGTAGGCAGACTAAAATTAGCATTTAGAGTCTAGAAAGAGTTTTTAAGAAATTTAATAATGTTCCCAACCACTTAGCCATTGGGACAGTCATGGTAGTGACTTATAGGAGGTTTAAATTTTTTTAAGACGGAGTTCACCTCTTTTGTCTTCTCTTTTTTGATGGATGATACAGAGGAAAGGACACTGTCTAGTGTCTACAAATTACATAAACCCCTACGTTCTCCAGCTTGGGGAAACGCTTTTTACCACAATTGAGTGAAGTGCCCATAACTGCACTCTTCTTCACAGATAGAAGCATAAAAGTTAAGCTGAATCTTTTGTTTCAGGTTATTTTGGCAAATACTTGAACAAATACAACGGTTCGTACATCCCACCCGGGTGGCGTGAGTGGGGTGGACTCATCATGAACTCCAAATACTACAACTATAGTGTAAACATGAATGGCAAGAAGATTAAACACGGCGATGACTATCAAAAGGTTATTTATTCATTATGTATTAAAATATTATTATATCAATGTTTTATCCCTGTTATAATAATAAGAATTGTAATTTGAAATGAATTCTACATATTTTATTTTACTTAGTTCCAAAAAAAGTAGTAAAAAGTGCAAGATACATTTAATTATTACCGCCAAATTTTCATATTACTATTTTATGGATTACTAGCTGGTGCACGCGACTTCGTCCGCGTGGACGAAGTTTTTACGATTCCTGTTGGAACTCCTTAATTTTCCGGGATAAAAATTAGCCTTTGTCCTTCCCCGGGATACAACCTCAAAATCAGTTGAACAGGTGGGCCATGAAAGCGTACCAGACAGACAGACAGACACACTTTCGCATTTATAATATTAATTATAGTATGGATCTCTGCGCCAAATTTAATCCAGATCCGTTGTCGAGTAACAAACATCCATCCAAACTTTCGCATTTATAATATTAGCATAGATATTAAAAGCAAATTATAAGTATTTTAGTGAAGTGTTTTTTATTTTCAGGATTACTATCCGGACCTTATTGCAAACGATTCAATAGCATTCCTTCGAGCTTCCAAGCGAAGGTTTTCCAGGAAGCCTGTTCTTCTTGTGATGTCCTTTCCTGCACCTCACGGGCCTGAGGATTCTGCTCCCCAGTACTCTCACCTCTTCTTTAACGTCACTACACATCAGTAAGTATATTATAAAGTTCTTGCTGATGCCCGTGACTTCGGCCGCGTTTATTGAGGTTTTTTGGTTCCCGCGGGAACTCTTTAATTTTGCGGGATAAAAAGTAGCCTATGTGTTATTCCAGACTATGATCTATCTCTGTGAAAAATTTGATCCACATCCGTTCAACCGTTCTGGCGTGATTGAGTTACAAACATCCAACCATCCATCCAAACTTTCGCATTTATAATATTAGTAAGTATAGATATTACTTACTAATATTAGTATAGATATTACTTAACTGCCTCGTTGGTCTAGCGGTTAGCATAGTCGACTGCGGAACACGAGGTCCTGGGTTCGATTCCCGGTCGGGCATAAAAAATTGTACGGTATTGGGTTTTTCAATTAAGAAATTCTCAGTACCAGCCCCGAGTTGGAAGTTGGCGGTGTTTTCACCCCCGTGCCTCGGTGAGCACGTTAAGCCGTCGGTCCCGGTTATTATCACTAACATGATAATAGTCGTTAAAGCCTTCCAACCCGCATTGGAGCAGCGTGGTGGGTTTAAGTTAAGCTCTAATTATCCTCTCTCCTATGAGAGTGGAGGCCTGTGCCCAGCAGTGGAAAAAACTACACGAAAACATGCAGATACGTGGCTCCATTAACGAGCTGCCATACTAACACGTAATATGCACAGTCACTGGTATTTTCATTCAAAAATACCTGCAAGTCTGAGGAGCTCCTAGGAATGTCATTCATTCGCCAACACTCCATCTACATACGTAATACATATAAGACGCCATCTTAGCAGGATTTAAAAGGACGGTTCGTCACTCCCATTTTTAATGCAGCTCTCATACAGTCATACTATGTAAGTATTTTTAAACAGAATACCGTAATTTCTTTCAGGTTTTTAGAACGTCATAAACATGATAAATCAAAAGGTGTAACATATACACAATAAACACTCCAATGCTAAGATTTTAAAGGAGTGTTAACTTTTAAGAAATGTTCCTCAATTTGACAAAAACACTAAGTAATTGCTCTAAATTCTTTGAGGTCGAAGTCATTTTTCCTTTGCTAAGCAGTTTCAGCACAGTGTAAAATAAGTTGGACATACCAGGATACCACATTAAGTTAAAAAATCTGCCCTGGATAATCGTTATAAAATCAACCACAAATTATTTATTTATTACATAACCTAACTGCCGAAAAACACAAATGCCAGAATAAATCCATTTTGATATCTTAATAAAGGACCGCTGCAATAATACTACGGTACTACTACGCTAATTAAAAAAAAATCTAAGTAAGTACGCGTGTGTCAACAAACAAGTTTGAATTCCACAACCGTATAACATCGTTATAAACGCGTAACCAATTTAGATCTTATCACAAATCGCTTCATAATTGGATCTGAGAAGAGCGCGCATTATCAACGGAACTGCGTATAAGTAGTATTCACGTTAGGGCCTTGAACCGACCTTGTTTTTTTGCTACTCGGAAATTTCGCGTGCCCAATTTCGTACTTACGGAGTGGCCCGAATAATTTTACCGCCACTCAGACTTGCTCGCTGATTTATTTTTTATAAGATGTTTAGCCCGGGTAGTGGGTAGGTATCTATTGTGGACCGCGCTTTTAATATTTTCTGAATCAAATTTTGATTTTCTAAATTCATATTGTAGGTACCTACTATACTTAATTATGTGTACCAAATTTCTCAAAATCGATTAAAAAGATGAAAAGCCACCTAAAAAAGCTGTAGAAAAGCGTAGCAGACATACAGACAGACGGACAGATAGCTTGACAGACACACTTCGCATTTTTAATAATATTATGGAATATGAGTAAACTGTACCTACCTACCGAACTACTTACATCAAATCAAAATCTTTTGATATTTCAGAAATCTTCCTAGTGAATATTAATATATTTATGCACGAATTCAAAAAGTAAGGTGCTTGTGTTACGTCATTTTTATGTTTTATTATAATAAAATTTTTACTCGAAATACCTACATTAATTACATACTAAAATATGCTTGCTTAAGAAGGCAACTTTTATCTAAACTAATATTATAAAGAGGAAAGATTTGTTTGTTTGTTTGTAATGCATAAACTCAAAAACTACTCAACCGATTTTAAAAATTCTTTCACCTATAGAAAGCTACGTCAGCGAGTAACATAGGCTATATTTTATTTTCAAAAAAATTAGAAATTCTTTCGAAAATTGCAATAATGTGAACTAAGTAGGTAAGTCGGAAAAAATCCTCTCCTCTGAGAGCTTACGTAAATATGCGTAAATTACGTAAATATGCGTATTACGTAAATATGCGTGGCGTAAATACTAGTTCTTCTTCTTCTTCGTGTCCTGGGGTTATTTTCCGCACTTGAAGCGTACCTAGTTATCCGCTGTGCGTGAAAACCACCGTAAATAGTTAAAGTTACTTACACGAAAACAATGTATGGTGGAATTGTTCCTCTCAAAAAGTTCTAAAGAAAAGTCCGCGATAAACCTATCCTTTACATGCGAAGGTGTTAATTAATCCTTATCAAAATAAATATATGTAAGTCATCTCAACTATTTAATTATGATAAAAATTGTCCTTTACACCATTTAATTTGGATGAATATCATAATATGAGATATCATAGAAATAATGTAACGTGCAAGGGAAAATGGTGCGACTGCGGCCAGCACTCAGCACTGCCCACTGGCTATATTGCGATAGACTATTACGATTATTAGTGCTACCCGTGCGAAGCCGGGGCGGATCGCTAGTATTCTATATTTGCCGCAACTCGCAAATAATCTCTCGTCTGGAAAACAGTCAGTTTCATGTAGCGTGTTCACTACAGAAATTGTCACAGCTGCGCCTTTATATTCAAATATTCCTCGCACCAAGCAAGTTGTCAAAGCTGTCGGGATTCATTTTGTATTGATAAATATGCAAATGAATATTTTTAAAATATAAAATTTACTATATGAATATTTTAAAACTTAAATTTATAATATACCTACTGTTTAGATTAGAGGCAATTTAGATTTAGGGCGCAAGATTTAGGAAGGTGACAACTGACAGTTGACGTATGAAATTTCGATGATCTCACTGTCATCTTCCCACAATAATCTCACCCTATAATGACCCTACCCCAGAACAGGGAATCTGCTTATCCCCAAGAGCCATAACTCAGTCACGTAGTTGATGACAGCCAAGTTCATAATAATTAGTGCGATTAAGAAATGCATGAGCCTTTGTTTACATAAAACCAATTAAACAGACATGACTAAATGTAAGTTGACTGCAACATAAGACACCACCCGAGCAGAAAAACCACGCGAGCGCATAAATTAATTATCAGATATTTCTTGTTATTTGTCAGCACGTGAAATTATGCGCGACGAAAATCTTCAAGTAGTACTTAGATATAGATATTGATGATATTATGTGATATGATTAGGATGATTTTCCTATAACAAACACTGAGTTCAATTTTTTGCGAGGGTTGGTGATTCCCACATGTTTCAGAGTATCTGTCGAGATAAGGAGATGTTTTTAATCCACTTTATTCACAAACTAAATCATCAAAAGATGATGAAAAATAAATGATGATGATGATGAAAAGCCTGCAGGGCGACCGCGAATCTTTTGCATCAATCATTGATACATCGCAATCACCTCTGATTGGCTGAATTTATGGAATTCTTGCTGCGTCAATGGATTTCGTCCAATAGTGGAAGAGTGTTAACCAATTAGAGGTGATTGCGATGTATCAATGATTGATGCAAAAGATACGCGGTCGCCCTGCTGAAAAGATTGATAATAGCAATTTGAAATAAGTTTTTTTTTAATTTTCTTGAGAACTTGAACCACCTAAACCAGTGAGTTTGGTGACAGTTACTGTACGTGATCTATTGATCTAAGGTGTTCACTAAAATTTTGGCATTGTTGATGAAAACAGGCATAGGAATCCGGGATAGAAAGTATTCTATGCCTGTTCCTAGATTGCAATCTAACGCTGTGCCTTTTGTCAATATGTGTTTACCGATTGAACCAACATACACAATTTTCCACTTAGATATAAGTATTATGCATTCGCATCCATTTATGCCACTGGAACTTTACATGCGACGAGACGGCGCTGCGGCGATAACCGGTGTTGCATCCCAGACCAACTGCGGCTCCTTTAATATTCAACCATCAGCGCTTTGTGGGGCCGCCAAACCTGTCTCAATTCTCTGGAGGGTGCCGATGTTAATAAAAAATATAAATCAATAATACTCTTTATCTCAAACTTTAAGATAATAAATGACTTCGCTGTATTCAGACATTTGTCTTTCTGAGAAACCTGCAGTAGATAATGGCCACAGAAGATCATTTTTGTTTATTTCAGTACCCCAACCTACGATATGGCGCCGAATCCCGACAAACAGTGGATCCTGCGCGTGACAGAGAAGATGAAACCAATACATCGCCAGTTCACAGACTTGCTGATGACTAAAAGATTGCAGACCTTGCAGAGTGTTGACATGGTATGTTAAGTCTTGAATCTCCCTGTCACATGGTTAATTTACGGTAATAGTATGATTGTTTCTTTTTATTGTTTTGGCTTGTACCTATGTAAAATAACGCGTGAGCAGATTTCTTGCTTTGCACCTTATATTGAAAACCACATTGCCATGCCAGAGGTCAACGAAAAGTCGCACTAAATAAATTATTTCAAGTGTAAGTGTATATAGAACTTGAAATTGACTTGTAGAATAATAAATCAAGCTTAACCATAAATTCTGATAGTAAAAGCCGATTACATCAGTCTTAAAATTGCAGGCTGTCGAACGCGTGTACCAGGAGCTCAAAGCGTTGGGGGAGCTAGATAACACGTACCTAGTCTACACATCGGACCACGGATACCATCTAGGTCAATTTGGACTGGTTAAAGGCAAAAGCTTTCCCTTCGAGTTTGATATACGAGTACCGTTCCTCGTTCGAGGTCCTGGAGTTGAACCGGGGACTGTGTGAGTATATACATTTAATGACTAGTATTTATTGTTAACAGGTTTCGTCGAGCTGCCCATTTTATTAGGTATGTTTTTTTTCAGCGTTGATGACATAGTACTCAACATCGACTTAGCACCAACGTTTTTGGACATGGGTGGAGTAGCATCGCCTGCGCACATGGATGGAAGATCTCTATTGCCTTTGTTACAACCACGCAGGCGAAGGGCGGCTACTGCGCATTGGCCAGATACATTTCTTATTGAAAGGTAAGCAAGTGACACTTACTTTGCATAATCTATATCGAATAATAGAAATTTCATATTTGGAGAAAGAAAGAGGTTCAAAATTAATTAAATTCAGATGTAATGAAATGTTCGTCTTATATCCACAGTTCCGGTCGACGTGAAACTCAAGCACATTTGATGGAAGAACGTTTACGTGCTCAGAAATATAGTCGAGAGATGAACGAGAAGAAAGCAACTGCGGCCCCACCTCAGGAGTCTTCATCAGAGAGCGGTGACTTTGACGATGATTCCGAAGATGACTTTTTAGAGCTCGAGGATGACGATGACGAAGTAGACAATGTAAGAATACTTTCATTAGAACTACAGAAATCAATCTCATATATTTCTAAACATACATCAGCTGGTAATCAATTTGAGTTATAGATCTAATAAGTTCCTTGTTGTTTGTAAAATAATAATAGTTAATATCTCTCTAATTTAGGAAAGTATTGAAGCTCGAGATGAAATCAACAAATCATCAGAGCCTCTTATATCCAATGAAAGTCATAATCCTATACTTGAAGCGAGTCTGGAAAAGGCTTTGGAAGGAGAGGAGACCGGAACCAATAATCAACTTAACCCTTATCTAACCCCTGCAGGTACATCATACTTTTGATTTTCAGTGAATTCGGGTAGATTAACGAAAACAAATCAGTTATTGATATTGAAAGGAAATATTTGATTAATCGTGAAATCATGATATTTCTTTCTGATACTATTCCTGCAAGATGAGGTATGCGCAGACCGCTGAGCTCATTTAATGTAAACAATCTTTAAACGATGTTTCCAGAACTTGAAAGCAGTATAAACGGAAAAGCAGCCCGTTTGGCGGTTGAATGTTCCAAAGCAGAGTTGCGTGCTCCATGCTCTGTTGGACGGAAATGGAAATGCGTTCTGGTTAACGGGAGATGGCGAAAACACAAATGCAAATATGAGGTGAAATGATCTTAACTTCTCTCTCGTTTCTTATTCCAAGTAACAATTGATATTAAAATGGACGTTTCGTATTCTTAATGTTTGTATGAAAATAAACTATACTTAACGCAGTAGATTTTTAGATGAGATACCTACATTGTCGGTTCGTAGTTGAAATGGGTTGGTTAAAGAAATTATATTAACATATTTTATTGAGTTACTTTTCAAATAAATTATAATTTTTACAGCCAGATATTGGAGTGTCGCAACCAAAAATGAGTACAAAGAAATGTGCTTGTTTCACTCCAAGTGGACTAGTTTATACAAGGCTGGAAACTGATGGTACTATCGCTAGACGGCCTACTGATGTACTAAAAGAAAATAGTACCCGGAGTCGCAGGTCAATTAATAATGACGTTTTTGAACCGAATACAGTGGATGGTATTCTAGAAGAAAATCCAAGTATAGGACATTTGAGCTTTAAAAACGAACCTGTGGATGAATCGGAAAAGAGGAATATTGAAAATAACATCGATAAACTTATCAAGGAAACTGAAGCATTTCTTAAAGCCTATGAACGTACCAAAGATAACATAGAACATAAGAGAACTAAACGGCGAGCGCAACATTGGAATCATATCAAACATAAACAAAAAAATGATCCATTGTTAAATAACAATGAATCATCATTAGAATGTAAGATTGAAGAAAATGGAACGGTTAACTGTTCGCAAGTGATTTATAATGATTTAAAAGCGTGGCATACAAATAGACTGAGTTTAGAAGACCAAATAAGACAACTGAAAACAAAACTAGAAGACTTGAAAGAAATCAAAAGGCATTTAAAAATAAGTAAACCCGCAGTTGAACTACAAACTATAAGTCCATCGTATGGTAATCATAATTTGGATAACAAGACTGTTATTCATAATAATCATACAAAAGAAAACTTTAGAAAAAATAGAATACATAGAATAAAATCGAAACATAGAAATATTACATCATTTGATAAAAAATTCAGACAGTCAAACGAATATATCATACCAACTATTAATGCTAACACCAAAGATGATATTTTCAATACGCAGTTAAAGAACGAAACAACTACAGAAACGATAGTCAACTTTGTAAACATTTCTAATCAAACCGAAACGGCAAAAAATCATACTTACGTGTTAGAGGAATCAACAAAATTTTCAACAATGATAACAACTACTGAGGCAAATTTCATTGATCAAAATACGATAGACTACAAAGATATGCACTCTAGTATAACAGATGTTATTAATGACTTAACGACGACTGAATTTCCAAAACCACGCGACGTCACAAGTACAAAGCCAACAAAAAGTACCGAAACCCTCACTACGACATCTGATATTTTATCAACTTTACATTTCTATACATCTGAAGCAGACGATATTATATCAAGTCATAATTATAATCCAACCCCAATACCACACCACCATGCTGCAAGACCTAAGCAGACAGTAAGACATAAACCTACTACCACCACATTAGGTCCAACAAGATTCGATGCTTCCGAGTACGAACAAATAAATCCTAACAAAGGAAACACAAAAAATAATGGCATATTTAGCAAGCCATTCGACATATTTCAAAGAAGACTTCACCCCTTGTTTATTGAAAATGAAGATAAGCACGTATGTTATTGCGAGGAGAGTCGGTGAGTAACGTTCTTACTCTTTAAAATAAAAATTATCATAACTAATTCGAATTATAAAGGACATATAATAAATCTGTTATAGAAAAGTTAAACCTCCCGTTAACACCTATTTGGAAGCTGCACAAAAGCTGAAAGACGAGCGAAGAAAACTAAAAGAACAAAGATTAAGGAAAAAGTTGAGAAAAATGAAGAAAAAGGTATGAATAAACAAGGTTTCGAGTGCAGTAATTACAGATATCAAAATATCACAATGCAACTATGAGACATCGTTCTAAATTAATCCAAATGTTTTGTTTTAGGCGGAACTGGAGAGGCTGTGTGAATCTGAACGCATGAACTGTTTCCGTCATGATAACGACCATTGGCGTACGGCACCGCTATGGACTGCCGGCCCCTTCTGCTTTTGTATGAGTTCCTCCAACAACACATACAACTGCGTGAGAACTATCAACGCAACTCACAATCTTCTTTACTGTGAATTTGTTACTGGATTAGTCACTTATTACAACTTACGGATTGGTATGTACTTATGTAGCTTGAAAATATCTTGTATTTCCAAATACCAACAAAAATAATAACATCTGCACTATGAATTAGATTAACGCCTGACAAAATTCTCGCATAGGTAATATTAATTATCTTAAAAAATAAAAGATTCTTTATTCCAGATCCGTTCGAGACACAAAACAGGGTAAAATATCTAACAACATCAGAAAAAGAATACTTTCATAACCAGTTGCAACAGCTGCTGAACTGTCGCGGACCATCCTGCAGACGATTTTCTCATTCTAACTCAGGTGGTAAGTTCTCTGATTCTAACTAAGGTTGTAAATATTACTACCACTGTTACTTTTATCTTAAAGATCGGCAAAAGTAAGCAAGCGGTAATCGCAAATGTTTGACTGAATCTGGGCGTTATATTTCGACTACGGTTGGAGTAAACTTAACTGGGAATAGCTCTGGTCTTGCAAAATTTTGATACGAATCATGATTGTGAGGACGGTATGGTATGTTCTAAGAATCTAGCTAAAGCATCAAGGCGTTTGAGACGATTCGGGAACCCAAGTAAAGGACATAGAACTTAAATTTCTTCGAATAGGGGCCTCTGCTCTCAGGCCAGAATTTTAATAACTTTGAGATAATTATCCGTATAGTTTTTGTAACTCTAGTTAGTTGAGCTTGAGTTAGGATTCACATAGATTGTCGATTATACATACATGTATATCGATTAATTCTTCGTTTAATTATTTACTATAATTCAGCAGGTAGCAATGAAGACATAAGCAGACGATATGAAGATGACCATATGATGTACAGAGGCGAACCAGTTGGGTATAGTGAAAGGTAACCAACCTTATTTTAATTTTAGCTAATATGCTTTTTTAACTTTAATAAGTATAGAAAGGGCCGTTATTAGGAAACGATGGGGTTGGGTCATACCTATATAAAAATCTTGATTTTGTTTAATTTTTACATTTATATTTATTCTCAGTCACGGTTATTGTTTTTTTTTCAGAGCCTGGCGCTGGAGTGGTTATGGTCGTCGATATGCAAGAGCGAGGGAGTTGCATCGACGTCGACATACTATGGCGTTCTAGTCGATTTAAATGAACCTTTTAGGCATAGTCCTAATTGAGAGAAAGAAAAAATCTCAATCGCATCCAAAATATAAGAAGAACAATGGGTGGTCGCCAAAAATCTAACTGATATTTCTGATAAAGAAATCTGACTCGGTAGTAGGTATAATTGGGGCATCTGGATCACATGAGATCCAGATACCCCAATTTTACCTACTACTTTGAATAGAGGAAATTTGTCTATTCAGATAAATAATATGTATTTATTGAAAAGGTGTTCTATTTGAATAAAATGCATTGGGTCTTTTTAAAAAAATAGCAGCTTGTCTATTTAAATATATGTAAATGAATAAATGATACTAATTTTATATTCAAACAGATTAAAATTTATTAATTTAAACAAAATGTGACTTAAAATTATTTTCTGTTGATACATGAATTTGAAAACATACTTACTCAAAACTTCGAATAGATTAAAATTCTGATCACTACTTAAGATAGGATGCATTTATAAAAAAACCTACTTTTCAAACCAGAAATGAACATCAACAATGAAATTTTAATTTATAAAACTCAAGTAAATATAAATGAACGGAAGAAATAAAAATCATTTGCATGATTGATCGTTATTTGTTGCAATTAAAATTTAATAATATTTATTTAAATTTATAGTATATATTATTTGCACAGTGATTTTCCGAAATCTTCATGTATCAGGTTTATTAATTTCTTTAGTTTTGATGTACACAACGTCGAAAATATAACTTTTGACGATGTGTTATGCTGAAACATTTAGTTCTAAATCTTTGTTTTCTTTCATATCATATAATATTTCAATTTTTATTATTTCCCCGCCCCGGGCAGGAACTTTCACGTAATTGTAGTTCTCTTCTTTATCATCTTGGCGAGCTCGCTTTCGGTCCGGCTCAGCTCGCGCCCTTTCAACAAAATTGACGAGATCCTGATCCTAAAAGAAAGTACGTATCATCAACTGGTGTTCATCAAATGTTCATCTATTTTAATACACAATTAGTATAATTTATTCAAATGGAGCTAAATAATGCGTTGTGTACTAGTAGAACGTATTTGAACGTAATAAAGCTTGTATCTATTAGAACAAACTATCATCTATTTATTTACATCTATCTAAATCTAAATATTATACAAAATGCATATTTCAAATAGATGTCATGGCGTTGTATTCAAATTTCCTTTTGAAAAAAAAGAAAAACACCTTTTCAATAAATAATTTTCATCTATTAGAATAGACAAATTTCCTCTATTCAAAGTAGTAAGTAGGTAGAATTGGGGTATCTGGATCTCATGTGATCCAGATGCCCCAATTATACCTACTACTGATAATACTTGTTGTAAGTTGTTATTAGTAGAAACAAGGCCATAGCTAGAAAGAGATATTCGGTGGACTATGATTTCTTGATAAATATTAATTAATTAGAAAAGTATGTCATAAGTATTTTTTTTTAATTGGTTCGCAATTTACCTAGTCGATTTGTTTCACGATGAATTCGTGTTTTAATTTATTTACTTTAGATATTTTTGAAATTGTTTCGAGGGCTCAAATCTTCGTAATAAATAATTCCCAACCGAATAGGCTTTGTATTGAATAATATAATTTACATCGAACCTATGTAGGGCTTCCTATAATCAAACTTTATCATTACCTGTTTAAATAGGCCTATAATATATAAATTTATACAATTATAATAAATAGCATTATATATAATGAAATTAAGATGCTGTAATGGAAACTCTGTGCTGTATAACTAATAATAATTCATTAATCTATGATAAAATTAGCAGATTGATATTACATATTTCAATCGCATAATAGTAGTCTGTGATTTAAGAGCGGTAAATAGGTTTTTACATACGAGTTAAATAATGTCAGCCCGATGACCCCAGTCGAGGTCTGACCATCGTCCCGAGTATGTAGAAACCTTAACGCCCGTGTATCACACAATATTTTCCAATACATTTGCGAGAAAACTTGAAAATAAAACTCGAGTAGGTAGGCACTAGGTACTCACTAGAAAATGGTTTTTCACGCCCATACTTATTTCGAGATTTTTGGCGGCTATTATAAGCACGGTTTTTTTCTCAGATCTAAAATACTTAATTGTTAATTTAATTTTATGATTCCACATCACTTCTACCACTCATATTTATTGATAAATAATTTATAAGAAAAATTCAATGACTCTTTTAAAAATAGCGCGCACTGATTAAAGATAGTATAGACTAGGGTTGTAACGGAGGCGTTCTTAACGGAAGCAGAGGCGGATGCGGAGGCGAAGTGGTTTACCTCCGCGCATGCGGAGGTTTTTCCGATTACATCGTTCATTTTCTGTGCTTTAGGATGCGATGAATCCTACATTTGAATTTTTTTAGGATTCTTCTAAGGACAGTTGCCTTTTTGCTTGTTGTAATGTTGTAACTGACGTCACCTGCTTCGATTTGTACCTCTCGCATTGTAAGTCAACGTAAATAAACCTCCGTTACAACTCCGCAACAAAAATGACGGAGGCGGATGCGGAAGCGGAGTTACGTTTTCTTGCGGAAGTTCCGCACTTACGGAGGCGGAAGCGAGGTTCCGTTACAACCCTAGTATAGACTACAGCGCGTTGTTGTAATTGCGTTTTTTTTATTGGATTCATGGCTCTAGGTTCTAGTTCTTAACTCCCAGCCTGGACTATTCAGCGTTTATTTTTTTGATTTATAAAACTTAACACAATTTTAATTAATCTTCTATATATATAAAAATCAATTGCTGTTCGTTTGTTTCGCTAAAACTCGAGAACGGCTGGGCCGAATTAGCTGATTTTGGTTTTAAAATGTTTAGGGAAGGTTTAAACGATGAGAAAATATGGAAAATTTTTTAGTTACGACGCGCGGACGAAGTCGCGGGCATCAGCTAGTTAGATATATTTTTTTATTTTATGAATTAATTTCATCAATTCACATCTAAATGTCATTATTTTTTAGGTTTTCTACATACAAAGTCAATATCATTATGAACCTTCTTGCAAGAAAACTTTTTATTTAGAAGTAACGTGGACTTACAAAAATTAAAAAAAACTGTAAATTTACTGCACGAGGGCAGTAAATTTAACTTACAAGCCCTGTTTACTGCCTCTGTAAGTGCATTTTTCGAGCAAGTGTATTGAAAAGATTTTTATACTTCTTGCGATTTCGTAGTTGGTTATAAAATGTTTAATAGAAGGTTATATCTAAGCAGAAGTCTTCCTACCTAGGTCAGATGACGTGATGATTTACAGTATATCTTTGTAGGCATCATTGTAAATTGCGTCGCTACCGCCAAGTATTATTTGTAAAATAGACCTAACTAGTTTTAATCCATACTAATATTATAAATGTAAAAGTGCGTTTGTGGGTTTCTCTTTCACGGCCCATTCGTGCAACCAATATTAAAAAATCACTCAAAAGAACATAGAATACTTGTTATACTGGAAATTCAAAGCGACCCCACGAGAATTTTCAAAACCTTTGCGGACGAAGTTACGGGCATCATCTAGTACTATATAATAGGGACCGCAAACTTTGGGGACGTTAGCTTTTTTGTAGTAATTCACCATAACCAATATTATACCATCACTGACATGTCTTACTGACTGAAATTCATTGGTCCCTGCACAAAATGTAGGTATTAAAGTGATACTTTCTACACTGAATGAACTACCGTTTGATAAGTTTTTTAAAGTATTTAATGCCCATAACAACCAAATTCCAATGTAGAGACAAAAAATCTTATGTGTTGAAAACGAATTTGTAGTAGGTAGGTATGTTTTATATCTAAGTGATTGAAAAGTGATATTAAGTTGTTGCCATGTGATGAATAAGGGTGGTTTGCTTTGATTGTATCATAGAGTTGAGCTTTGCGTTTAGCTGCAGCCTGTAACGTAAAAAGTTTGGCCACAACATTTCAATGATATTGTAACAACATTTATAATCACATATTTTTTCATTCTATCAAAATTCTAGTCGGAAAATAAATGAAAAGAGATTTTTTAAAAATGTTTTCGAATGGCGTGTTGCGTCCGATTTCACGTATGATATTGAAAAGTTCAATTATTAGGTTCAAAATGTTTATGTGCTGAATTCTAAATTTTGCTCAAACGCAAAGTTCGTCAACTCCGCCTAGATAGAATGTCACGGAATATTAATCGCACCTACTCGAGACAATACAAATATTGATCTAAAATGTTAACGTGAAATGTCAAGTGACATTTTACCTAGTCTAAGTGAGTATGTTTACATAAAGCGTTATTATAGAAATAAATGCTATTTGTCAACCATGATTATCTTAGTTACATTAATCAGCATTGGCATTTTGTGAAATCTCCTGTGTATTGGTTTTATTAATTAAAAAAAAACAAAGCTCATATCCTTTTATTTGATAAACATATTTTGTTAGACACTTTATAGTCGTTTAGATTATCTTCTATAAAAATAAAACAAAGTCGGGTTAGTTACACCATTTATAACTCAAGAACGGCTGGACCGATTTTTTTTTTATCCACTACAAGCTAGCCCTTGACTGCGATCTCACCTGATGGTAAGTGATGATGCAGTCTAAGATAGTAGCGGGCTAACCTGTTAGGGGCATGGCAGTTATATTAAACCCATACCCTTTCGGTTTCTACACGGCATCGTACCGGAACGCTAAATCGCTTGGCGGCACGTCTTTGCCGGTAGGGTGGTAACTAGCCACGGCCGAAGCCTCCCACCAGGCCAGACCAGGGAACATTCAGAAATTATAAATTTCCAAATTGACCCTGCCGGGATCGAACCCGGGACCTCCGCACTTTAAGACAACAGCGCTACACACTGCGCCACGGAGGTCGTCGAGAATTTAATGATCTCCGACCGATTTGTTGGATTCGTCTCGGCCCCATATATCAGAATACCTAACTATTCAAATATCAGAGAAATTCACGTAAAAAAATCTAGAAAGATATCCAAATACATAGAAAAAATATTGAATAATAATATAAGAACCAGGCCAGCCGAAGCTTGCGAGGAGGTATTTTGTAGAAAGGTGTCAAGTAAGACGTGGCCACTATTAAGAGTATAGAGTTAATTTTTGAGGTTCTTTTGTTTTAATACAAATTAAACCAAATCTGAATGGTTGCGATTCAATTTTAATTTTATAAGCTATGAAATAAGATTATTATTTTTTGGAAAAATAACCAAATTTAGATTAAAAGTCTAGAATGTTATCTAAATCATCATCATCACACAAAGAAAATATAGGTTTACTAGTAACAGTTTTTTGATGAACTTCTGTCTCTTTGCACTTGCTTCTAGTTCCAATATCATCCAATAAATGTTGTTGATAACTTTCTTGTTGGTAATATTCACAATTTTCTGCTTTTTCAATATCATACAAATCCATGTGATTTTTATCATCATTGAATCCATATTGAACATCATCTGCTATGTATTGTGCCCATTTAGAGCTATTTGCTTGAAAATTTATTCCATTAATAGTCACCTTTTTTTCATTACTAGATTTAGTGTCATATGTTCCACTACTTTCATAATCAAAAACAGTAGAATTATTTGTATGATTAGAAGTATTTAGCTCATCACTATTTACACTGGGTAACTTTTTTATAACTTCATTAATGATTTCAGTTTTTTTATCACATTCTTTAGGTATTTTTGGGAGTTTGATTGGTTTGTTTTTTCTATTTATCTTGGGTTTTTGAGGAAGCTCTAAGCACACCTCTAAATTGTCAATATACTCTGGCTCTTTTACTACAGAGATTTCTTCTTTGTCAACATAAGCTAACCATTTACTTTCTTCTTTAGCATTATCTGAAAAGGCTTGAGTATTGTTAATTTTACTAAAATTATCTGTGTTGCTTTCGTAGTCACTATCTTCTGAATCTATAGCCTTTAATTTTGCTTGTTCTATTTTATTTCCACACAAACTGTTTAGCTTTTGAACATGTATTCTACAGTCTTTTGCTGTACCTATACCATAATGTCTTTTAACTGATTGCTTCTCGCCACATACTTTACATATCCATTTGTTATCCTTTTTTGTTTGGTGTACCTATTGAATCAGATATTTTGTCAATGTTAATATTTAACTATGGGCGTAAAGTTTTTGTCACACGATAGTGTGACGTCCATGATAATCGACGTCCGCTAATACGTATGGTATATATGCAAAATTATATTTATCATTTTAAATGTTCAATAAACAAAAGGCCAAAAACTTAGGTACATCTATTGAAATTTTAAAAAAAAACACCATGTTTTTCAAAATCTAAAGAATAAAGAATATAAAACACGAAAGGAAATCTTCTCAAAATAGAATATTAAAAAATGTTGAGAGTTGCTTTGTCCTTACAATCTTGTGCATTGTCGAGTCAACATCTCCTGAAGATGCTCTGAGTGAAACGTACATTGAGAAGGGGGTTTAAGTGCGGAAACCTGCCCAGTAGGAAGAAGAAGAAGAAGAAGTACATTGAGAATAATTTGGAAGATTTGTGTGGTGTGGTGAATATCACAAAACAGAAGTGCAAGATACACACTATTGTACCACATAGATTTATCTACTGTGGCGGATTATAGTGGGGGGTGATCGACAACGTTTTTCTTATGACAAAAGGTCTTAAGTACTTATAATAATATAGTACATTCGTAATTAAGTACTTTAATCCCTTAGTTTTAAGGTGTATATTAATATTAAGTGCTGTGTAACCATGAGTGACACCTCGCATTATTACAAAGACAAAAGGTCTTAAATATAAATATAATACATTCATTCGTTATTAAACTTTAATGCCTTAGTTTTAAGGCTTATATTTGAAATATTTTTATATAGCTTGCCTATCAAAATCCTGACCAGGCTATTTTTAAATGTTTTTTTTGACAGGTTTATCGTAGGCAATCCTATACCATCACATTTGTTATAAAATAAAATAACCTATATTTTGATATACTATGACTCAAGCGGTTAACAGATCCCTGAAGTTACCTATGGACTACTGGACTACTGGTACCTGTGTAACTTACCAGTGGTTAACAAATCGTTGAAGGTCATGGTGTATCAGGCTCTCAGACCATATAAAGTGAATCTAAAAATTATTTTCATGGAGCTAAAATGCGTGATTACTTATAACAGTGAAGCCAGCGGCTGCATTGTCCCACCTGACCCATGTTAGCCTATTGCATATTGACGGGACTCACCCACAAAAAAATGAACGCTTCGACACGTTTAAAATA
Source organism: Erebia aethiops (assembly GCA_923060345.2). Taxonomy (NCBI): domain Eukaryota; kingdom Metazoa; phylum Arthropoda; class Insecta; order Lepidoptera; family Nymphalidae; genus Erebia; species Erebia aethiops. Next base: position 22,877,997 of record OV281084.1, on the reverse strand, counting down.
TTGTTGACACGTTTAGTACCTATTGTGTGCCGTCTCAAATTCATATCATGTCTCTCAAATTGGGACTCTCTGTTATAAAACTACTATTTAAACCCAAATTTTCGAGGATTCTTACCTGAAAGATTGAACATTTGTAACATTTTAGTACTTGAAAAACTTGCGGCATTGTAGAACTTCCAAGTTTGATTCAAAATGCAGCCCAAGGATTGTAAATGCAGCTTTTAAAAGAGAAAACGTTTGTTTTTGGCAACGTAACTTTGGAGTTACAATAAATAATTATTGGTTACCAATTATTATGATAAAACTTTGAAACGAAGTAAACAAAGCATAGCATTCGAAAACAAAACAAAATTATTCACAAAATATTGTATATTATGTTTTCTAGGAAAGGAGTAGGAGTTGGTTGCTCTGGTTGGTTGTCTGGTTGGTTCTTGGTTGGCTTTGACACTACACCGATTTGACAACACAGTTTGACAATGACATAAATACGAGACAAAAAATGTTACCATATTATGCAGTAAAAATATCTACCACAAAAGTTTTCACTTGTGATACAAGATCGGTCATGGTGGGTAACATTGAAGCCGTGTGGTAGTTTAAAAGCAATAATAGCTGCTGCTGGATAGACGGCGTCTGCGTAAATAATCTAAGCTATGCGGCTCGATCAGGGAGTTTAAATCGTGTGAGGAGTATGCAGCTACTTACGGGCTTGTGTATAATGTGGCCAAAAGTGAATAACTGATTATTCGGGCCCCCTGTAATCAAATATGGAACTTTATGGAACTTTACTGAAGCGAGTCTATAGATCAATCCGTTTAAAATAAAAATAAATGTTTAAAACCGAAATAATATTTTTTATTCGGTTTTAAACGGTTGGTGTTGATGACTAAGTTTTTCTTAATTATAACTACATTTTCTCGATTTTACCGAGGTATGGATATAACGGAGTAGCTACCTATAAACTGTGTAAAAATTTTTGAAATGTGCGATATACTGCAGGGTGACCGGCTAAAAATGACAGCTATAGTGTAACGATCGCAATCACCTCTGATTGGTTAATACTCTTCCACTATTCCATCCGAAATCCATTGACGCAGCAAAAATACCATAAATTCAGCCAATCACAACAATTGATACTGTAACAATAATTGATGCGGAAGTTACGCGGTCGCCACACTGATATTGATATATACTTCGCGGGTTTAGTTCAAATCCAGTTTCTCTTTACTAACACAGTTTAAATTTTATGTACCTAGGTACGTACTAACAAATGGGCCTTTTAGTTGTCTTATTAAAGAAAATTATTCATTCATTTATTTATAGCTTAGTAATGATAATTTTTAATGCTAAACTTTATCCTAGGGATTTATTATGATACAATGATTTAAATAATTTTAACACAGATCTGTTTTTATTACTTTATTATCTGAGCCACATTCATCACAGTTTTCGTATTTATCATATCGACTATTTTTTATTTGTCAATATTATTTTAATTCAAAAGATCAATAGACAATAATTTCAGGAACTTAGGTTACTTTCGAGTAATCGCGTACGACGCGGATCAAAAATTTGAAAGTACCCTACAATATTTTGTAGAACTTACGTTCAATAGTGAAATTGTGATACATATATATTTAAATTAAAATTAAGTATATAATATTTTATTACACATCTTGTGAAGAAATCCTTGGCCTATTTTTGAGCTTTTTAATATACATAATTATATTATTATGCCCTTATCAAGACATATTTTATTCGAATACGTGTTAAGGAGGGATAATTAAATTATCACTAACACAACAATGAAAAACTATTATTATTTTAGTTCAGTAGGTAAATATGTCTTAACATAAATATTTTGGACGAACAGCCTGTACATACATGTATAAATATTAACTTAGTTGCTAGTCTTAGAAATATTAGGAAGAAACATTCTACACAGCTAACATTTTAAGATTTGATGAAATACAGTTAAGTATTATAATAACGAAAAATAAAGATGCGATGTTTTAATGGGAATTTTATAATTTGTCAAACGATTCCATTTCAATAATATGATCTGTGAATCTACCTGCATTTTATAAAAAATACTGTAGGTTGAACTGTAGTGTACTCAGAGAAGAAAAATGAAAAGTGGGAAAGAATATATTATGCACTTTGTATTAACAATCCCACAGCTAATGCTATTATTTCCCTCCCAAGGGAAAGAATAAAATAATTTTAATTCTTATTTGAATATGAAACAAACAAAATCTAAAAAGATTTCCATAAAATTACATGAGCCCTTCTAACTTGGAACTGCAAATTTTACGAATACCACCTAACATACCAAATATATTGGTTTCATGAGCGTGTCTGCAAAAATTCATTGAGTTTAATTGGCTTATGTTCTAAGACGAATCAAACACCTTGTTGCATGGAGCGCACTTCTCTTAAGAAAACTCTTAACTTTAATGTTTATACCTATATACTGAGACCAGAATAAAATGGCGCAATAAGCGCGCCGCTTCCATGTAGACTGAGATACCTGCACTTTATGTAACTATCGCCCGAAAAGCTGATTCAGTATTAGGTGTGTGTAGGGCTCTCCACTGATGTCAAAAGTGAAATACGGCCAGCATATGGATGGGCCTTTCGCTAGGTAAAGCCGCTTAAAAACGGTTTATGGTTACCAAAAATGAACCATGTCTAGAAAAGCTGATTTTTGTACAGTACTAAAATATGCGCAATACCTATTTAAACAGTATTAAAACTGACGCTTTTCATCGGGCCTTTCACTAGATATCACTAGATATCAAGGTACAAGAATCAGCTTTTCTAATTATGATTCATTTTTGGTAACGATAAACCGTTTTTCAGCGGCTATATCTAGCGAAAGGCGGGCAGACCATCACTTTTGACATCAGTGGGGAGCCCTACAACCACCTAATACTGAATCAGCTTTTCAGGCGATAGTTACAAAAAGTGCAGCTATCTCTTATAATAATGTGTTCCACTACCTGACCTTGCGGGTAGGTGCTGACTCATGTACACCCTCAATACTAAATCATATTGATTTTTGTTGCCAGCTCTCCAACTTTCATTTCATCGATTCCGTAAAAAGGCAAATGCGTTATTATAGCGAAATTATTTTCTAGGTAATTAATACTATAACTCATCAGCCTGTATGCACCCACTGCTGGACTTAAACCTTTTAGAGAGCGCGACACCAAACACGGTCCTCTGCCTTATAATAAAATAATAACAATACGTATGAATATAACGATGTCCTCCGCACAACCCTTAATTATTATCAATGTATATATAATATTAATATATGTACATTATACAGAGTTAATTAACTTCTTAAGTGTAGCTTGTGAACTACATAAGTATGTAAGCTATAATTATAATAAATTTGACTTCCTATTCGCTACTATGAGCGCCCCCATTGAATAAACTTTTAAAGCAATCTTCCGCTTGAAGCCATCGGTTTACATATTATGTGTAAATTTGAAGTAAGTGACAGACGACTGGACGGACGGACGGACAGTTGAACAAGTTCAAATTCCCTCAAGTAGATTTAGAGATCTCGGTTTGATCGGTCAAGTATGTACTCGTATGTACATTAATTAACTAATAAATAAAATTAAATTAAATGAGGGCCTAGAGTGCAAAGTGAAAAAAATAAAATAAAATTGAGTGAATTTGTTAGTTTTGTTGTTTTTGAGTTTTTCAAAAAATTGTAGAACAAAAGTCTTTCAGAATGATGTAGAAATGTTACCCTTTAGGAGTTATTAGTTTTTTATTTAATTAACTCTGTATAGTAAGAAAAATAAATAAAACTGATACATTTATTTATACAGTCTCTTTTCAAATTTTGAACTCATTACCCATGTTCACTTTAGTGTTCCAGTTTAATAATATCATTCTGTATTTAAATATAAAATAATAATGTTATAAGAAAATATATTTACGTTAGTTATAAAGCTATTTTTCTTTCAATGTTAACGTCTATGAAATACTATTATGGAGATTCCTTTGGCTGACGTAAATAGGAACCAAGTTTTTTTTCATATAAGCAAAGGAGCACTTGATAATTTATTTGCATAGGTATAAAGTATCCCATACTTTAAAATTCTTCAAAATATATTTATATATTGTACCAAATCAACCGTTAGTGCAAATGTGAAAAACAACTAACATACAAAATAAACTTAGAACACTTATTTCGCAACCTACAACTTACCACTTACGCACCTACTACCTACGCGAATATGGTTCATAAACATAATCAATTTATAACATTTTGTGAACAAAAATAATCAAAATGTGAAACACATTTTCTTAAAACAATTAGGTCATATTCTTTTAACAGTATCATTCTAGAATGATTAAAAACTTTGGCACTCTATTGAAAACATTTGACACGAAAATTGGCACAGACCATGCACAGACTGAGCACTCACAAAGACCTTAAAAATTAGGCCATCTTTATGAAAGTTAAAGAGGAACTTTTGTTAAAAGTCATGTGGCGGCTGTGACACATATTTACTTTGGCGCTATGTATGCATAACAGTAGTCCTGCGCGTATATCCTCTGCGAGCAGCACCTCCAGAACCTTGAGCCTCGCATTCTCTTCGTACCCTGTCGATTATGTCAGCTACTAGTTTTTCTTCTCTTGACCGCTTTTCTTCCCAATCGGATTTATTGCTGTAATCACCTGTAAGTGAAGAAAAATATTATATTATCAAATACCTATATTTTAAATTATTATCGTTCTACTAAAGCTTTTTTGATATTCAGACTGTGAAATAAGGTTAGAACCATGAAGTGCTTTAAGACTTTGTACTAACTGACTAAATAACTACACTGAATTTTTTTGTGAAAAATCATTCTAGACAAAAAACATTTTTACTCACCTCTAGGTATTTTACAGAGTTTTCTGTTTTCAGGTGATTTAGATACGCTATTTGTAGTTGGTTTTGCATTATTTTGATAATTTGGCACACTAGTTTTCGGAATCACCAATTCAGGATCAGGTTCTTCTTTGATTTCTGTTTGAGTTGTGGTCGTTTGTTTTGTCAAAGCTTCGGCTTGTGAATTCGTCAAAACAGGACTGGAATCTCTTAAAACATCGCTATGTCTGCTTGCTAAGTGACCAATATAGCCTGGAAAAATGTATTTGTGGTTTAGCTCACATAGTTAAAAATACCTACTGATTTGGATATAATAAAAAACATGGCAACATTCTGACTGTGTAGAAATTGCTGAGAGCCAGAGCTCAGAGCTATAATGATTATTAAGTTAAAAGCTTCGGCTTGTGAATTCGTCAAAACAGGACTGGACTCTCTTAAAACGTCGCTATGTGTGCTTGCTAAGTGACCAATATAGCCTGGAAAAATGTATTTGTGGTTTAGGTTACATAGTTAAAAATACCTACTGATTTGGATATAATAAAAAACATAGCAACATTCTGACTGTGTAGGAATTTCAAATTACTGAAAGCCAGAGCTCAGAGCTATAATTGTTATGTTAAAAACTAAACTAAACCATAGACAGCCAAGTTTCATGTTTTAACGGTTTCATGTGGTTTCATTGTTTTAAATCAATGTAACTATTTACTCAATATTATTTGTTTTGTAACTTAAATTATTAATATTACCAATAACATTACCTGTACCTACTTATTAGATATTAGTTATTGTAAATAACTTTAGTCTCTTGGGTTCGCAGGTGTTTAATAATTTGTTTGTTATTGATTTGTCATATCTATAAGGTAAGTAGTTAATACCCACTAACCTAACCTATTTAGTATTTAACAATTAGGTATTTAAGCCTGACCGCCTGCCCGGTGCGGGAAAAATTTTCTAAAACCTGCTAGGAGGCGCCAATATTGCAATCCTATTATATTCCAAAATAATAGCCTTAAATATAAAAAGCACTTATTTCCGCAATATACCTATGCATATATATATATTAATTACCTATTCTAGGGGAAAATACTTATCTTCTGGAATCTCGTCCTTTAGATAAGTAGGTAGGTCATCGATTTACCAACTATAAGTCAATGAGGTACGTACTTGAATATTATGAGAATTTTAAGTATGAAGAGAAGGTAGCGATTTCAACACCGAGGAAGTAGGGAATTTTGAAAAACTCTGAAACACATATTATATGTTTTCATTTTCAACCCGCAGCTCATATATCAAGTTTCATGGCTATAACTTGAGAAATTAAGGACTTTCATACAAACTTTCAACCCTATTTCACCCCTTCGGGGGTAGAATTTCGGGATAAAAAGTATCCTATGTCCTACCTCGTAGTATGGGCTCAAATCGTGCCAAGTTTCGTTTGAATTTATTCAGTAGTTTCGGCGTGATGCGCGGCCAAGATACAGACAGACAGACAGACAGACAGACAAAAATGAAAAAAATTACAGAATTGGCTTCAGTATCGAACAATGAGTGCCCTCCAAACAAAATTTTCAAAATATCTTCAATGTACAGAATTGGACCTGTTACAGTTTTATTTTATGTATTGATAGGTCGGTAGTCGGTACCTATTTATGTATAGGTAATGCATAAGGGCAAAGCACGGGTGTTAAAATTTTCTAGGCATAGCTATATTAGTGTTATTATCTCGCTGCAGACTCGGCCATAAATCATAATCGGACTAGGGATGTGCGTTACTTGCGCGCGCGCAAGGCCGTTATCGATAACGGAATCATCAAGGTTACGACGTAAACATACTGCACTCATTAAGTATGCAGGGTAACTAATGGGTACTAATGTATTTAACTAACTATAATTATTGGTAATTATAAACGTGTTTTTATTTCTATCACCCATTTAAAAAGATACCAAAAAAACAACTATCGATATCACTCATCGACTGCAGTAATGCACAGGGGCCGTGCCATAGGGCCCGTGAGTGGGAAAGAGAGCGAAACACTCGAATGATTTATGGCCGATTCTGCAGTGAGATAATAACACTACTATAGATAATAAATCCAGCGGGGACTTGTCACTGGAATGGGTCCGAGGTGGCGGTTAACCCCGGGCCTCGGCTCAAGAGGAGCCTCCAAATCTTGAGAAAAGCTCTTAAGTCCCAGATCGGCCAAAATATTTAGTAGGTAAGCACGAACCAGCGATTTGACATTGTGAGTTGGAGGACTATATTATATTTGTGTGATTGACTATTATATTATACACCACGTGACGTGAATAATTGCTAATATTAAATATTAGCAATTATTATTCATGTCACGTGGATTGCTATTAAAAATATGAAGGCGTAAGAATTCATTTAACAGCAATCAACGTGACGACATAATAATTGCTAATATTTTTTTACAGTATGTATGTTCATAACGTCTTTGAGAGGTGATATCTAGTGAAAGGCCCGATTTATAGCGTAAGTTCTTATACTGTTTAGATAGGTATTGCGTATACTTTAATACTGTACAAGAATCAGCTGTTCTAAGTATGGTTCATTTTTGGTAGCGATAACACGTCTTTGATCGGCTATATCTAGTGAGAGGCCCATCAGCATGCGGTCAGACTTTCACTAACATCATCAGTGGAGAGTGTAGCACCCAGCTATTACTGAATCAGCTTTTCTGGGGATTGTTACAAAAAGTGCAGCTATCTCTTAGTCTATGTGGTACTTCAGAGCAATCTATTCGCGTGCCTTTGGACAATCAGAAGACGCTCATCTGGTAGCTATGATAAATGGCTTTACGTCTAAATAGTTGGTTTTGGATTGGTTGGTTGGTTGTGGTGTTTTGGTTCCCGCGAGAACTCTTTAACTTCCGGGATAAAAAGTAGAGTGTTATTTACAGACTATAACCTTATCTCTGTGCCAAATTTCATCTGTTCAGATCCGTTCTGGCGTGATTGAGTAAGAAACAACCATCCATCCAAACTTTTGCATTTATAATAGGTATCACTAGGTAGGTAACTATATAGATTATTCCAACTTCAATATCTGTAATCATTCGATATTCAGCCTTTGCCTGAGTAGTAAGTGTTCTAGAATGTCATCTTATAGACTAAAGGCCTCATCATCAACAATCCACCTTGTGGTTGAAAACACTATCAATACAAAGCTATATATCACATACCTTTTCTGCTCTTAAAGTAGACCAGACACTGTTCACACTGGAAAAGTGGTGTTGGATTCAGCGGATGTACAACATGCAGCTTATACTTATGCCTATACCAATGCGTTCTGCTTTGCAATATTTCCCCGCAAAGCTTACAAATAACACTACCATCATTTCTCGTCATGTATTCCAAAAAGTCATTTCTGACTTTTGAGGGTTCGTTTGAATTTTCTTGGTCTTTGTTTTCATCGGTGTCTTCGCTGTTAGGTTGTTCTGTTAGGAAATGCACCCCCGTATCCTGTGCTTCCATGGAGTTTTGTTGGGTGTCATTGAAAGCTTCTGATACATATTCAGGTCTGGAGTCTGTTAACACTTCCAGGGTGATTATTGGCATATTGTTCACGTCGTCTTCGTACGTGTAGTGGAAATCTGAAATCATTGAGAAGAATCTGAATCTATTTGAAGAATATTTGGGATGCACCTAATCATTGAATTCAGTGTAGGTAACTGTAGGTATAGTGTAGGTATACAGTTGTTGGTTTTGGGTATGAAAAGCTCTGTACGACAGCAGGGTTGGCTTGGCTTCGAGTAGATAGTAGATACCTGTAGTGGTAACACTCATTCTTTAATATACCTACTACACGGAACAAAGCTATACGAGAAATGAGAATCGGGCAGCAGTAGTCGAGAGACAAGACTTCCCCGCCGCGGCCTCCCTTCGGACACTAGATCGATCGTTTAATCGCTCATTGCAGTTGCAATTGCAGTCAAGATCAGAGCTATTTTCATGACGCTAATCTAGCTATATCGTATTAAACTTACCTATTGCATCTATGCATAAAGCCTGCTACTCACACGGCTGCCGTTGGGAGTTGGGACTAGGTATCTAGCTGTGCAGGGTGGTCGGGGCAATCTAGGAGGCTTCTCTACACTCCGTTATAATACGACAAACCTGCTGTTTTATATTGTCGCGATGGCACCAATAACTATCAAAAAATCGGCATAGCCCGCTGCTACCACGAAAACTACATATTGTATAGGTACATTATTGTTATATTAATAACGTAGCAATAAAAAAGGATAGGAATGACCAATTTTAATTTTGAACCTAAGATAAGTCTAAGGAAATTCGCTGTTTTGATAGCAGATTAGTACTTAATATTAAAACGTTCCTACAACACAAAACAACAACCTACTCGACAGCTAAATCGATGTTTTAGAAGATGTAAATGACGCCCTTATGATACCCCACTCGAAATAGTGACCTCACTTTAAAATATTGACCCCACCCCCCATTTCTTGCTGATTTCTCAAAAACTATCCTGGGTTAGAAACTTCGTTATATTTTTCGGGTAAAGTTGGTTATAAATTTCTATCAACTCAAATTATTTCAGATGAAATTTTGAAATTTTTCACCATTTAAGTCAAAAACTAAGAAAAAAAAAGTGTGTGTGTGTGCAATAATTTACACACGGCAGAAGTGAAACTTCCGAAAAGTAGCCTACGAGAGAATAAGGCTAAATCCTATATAATATGTTTGTCTCTTTTAAAATTACGATTTTAGAATTGTCTTTAGAGACAAAAAAATGTATAAATTAAGTTCTTTCATATACCCCACTCGATATAGTGACCCCACTTTAGGTACCTAATTAAAATATCCCTCCCTCCCATTTCAGCCCCTTTTGTAATAGTAATAATAATATTTTTTGAATTATTCCATTTGCGATACGTAAAACTGTTCCAAATTTCGAAGAATAAGCAAAATTTACCGGACAGACATCGTCGCACCTTAGGGGTTGCAAACCTACCTTTTAGGTACGCAACCCTAAAAACCGAGCCCGAGTCCGGACTCCGGCTCTGTAGATGTTTCTTTAGATTTCTAATAAAATAATTCTAACGAAAGAACTGGAAGTTTAATTCGCTATAATCCGTCACAATATAGGTACACCGTACAATGTGTACCACATATATAGATTTATATATACTATATATATAAATCTATATATGTGATATATATAATATTATACACCATACCGCACAAACCTTGTAAATTATTCTCAACGTACGTTTCACTCCGACACCAGAGCATCTTCAGGAGATGTTGACTCGACAATGCACGATTGTAAGACGAATAATTCTAAATCCGAGGGTACAGGGCGGGTATCTAACCACCGAAAAGGCTAGCTAGTAAAAAAGAATTTTACAATTTTAGTATTTATACTTTTATTTGAATTATTATTTGTAGCGTACATGTTTACGCATTGCAAATTGCAATTGAATGCGTTGGTAAGATTCTTTCCCTTAAATAAAACTAGTAAAATTTTTTGTTACATATCTTTTGACATCCCGTAGCTTACATCAAATTTCCTGTTAAAGCTCTGCTGTTTTCAATGACGATAATAATTTTATACTTAAGTAATTAATATAATTATTCAGTTAAACTGTGGTAGTAATGTTAACTTTTATATAAATGTAATAGAAAATCTACCAGTATATTTACTTAGTGCTTATATTGTAAAAATACTATAAGAATAGCAGGTAGGTATACCTAAATGTTAGTGTCCAATAACAATCGTAGTCTCTGATTATCTAAAATGCTATCGACAGTTTCCGTCCCCTAATGAACTTATTGTAAGCCCTTTGTTGATAAAATCTAAAGAAAAACATACTTTATTTATAATATACAAATAGTAGTTAGAATAATACTAATGCCGTGATATATGTTGTTGAACGGCAAAATAAATATTTTCTGTACTTCAGTAAACTATCAATTGAATAGAATCTAGAAAAAATTAACACACTTATAACACATTGCACTACCTTGAATATAACTCTGATGTTGTATTAGTATAGCAGATAATATTCGATAATTATTTAAATAGGAAAATTAGTACTTTTTTTGTTTTATCCAAACCAAATAAACGTTGATTTATAGTTATAATTACCTACTTATACAGCTGTATTTAAAACTTTTATCGAAAAAAATATTTCTGCAGAAGGTAGAAATATATTTACAGAAGAATGAATGAACCAATTCGAATTATTTTTATAAGAATAATTACAAAACAAAAAAAACCCGAGTTTAATTTGTCAATGTCAAAAAGTCAATGTCCCTGAACCTTTTAATCAGCAAATATAATTTTTATCCCCTAAAACTTTTGTTAAACAATAAGATAAGACTATACATAAGAAATCTCTGTGGATAACTCAATAAAAATCAAGTGCACAAAAAATCTCAAAACATAATTATTAAAATATTATGTCATCTAAGAAGTATAAATGACAATATAATATTTATTGTACCTACAACTCAAAAACGCTAAGAACCTTAAAATATAATTATGGTCTGTTAGTTCTTCAACCTTCGCCAATTAAATAAAGTAAATATGTAATAAACAAGACACTTATATGTTACTAGCTGATGCCCGCGATTTCGTCCGCGTGGAATAAGTTTTTTAAATTCCCACGGGAACTCTTTCATTTTCCGGGATAAAAAATAGCCTATGTCACTTTAATCCCCTTAAAAAATCACATCGAACCGTTTTTTTGTAACAGCGTGATTGAAAGACAAACCAACAAACAAACACACTTTCGCATTTATAATATTAGTATGATATCATGACTATAATACTAAATGAAAACAATTATATCTATTATAATATATAGGCTGCCTGGCAGCATACAATTGAAAGGAAAAGTAAGATACAACAATGAACATGTTGCTAACTTAGTTAGCACTAATATCACAAAACAAAATACTACAAAAAAGAAAGAAAATAAAAATAAAAATAACATATTACCACTCAAATAAAATGAAAACACTAAAGAATTTAAAAAAGAGTGGTCAGTAACAGGAATGGAAAAGAAAGAAACGTCTTAAGAGATTTCTCATTATGAAGATGTATTTTATTTCCGCGCTGCCGAGACTGAGACCAAGATGGCGGAATACCTTCCCATAACTTTAACCTGCTCACCGTAACGCCAACATAGCGTTTGCAAGTGTATTTATAAAACTAGAACTCAGTGTTTTCAATACACCTGCGCAAGAATTTATACCCGTAGAAACTGGCCACTGTCATCGATGGATAGACGAAGTCTGGGATGGGTCATGGGACAGGGGACTCGCTAATCGGGAGAGCTAGCTAGAATTTGGTAGTGGAATAGGTTGCGTAAATTGATTAAATCTAATTTGTGCAAACTGACTCAATGCAGAGAAAGAATTATACCGGTGGGCTTTACTGCTGAGAGCAACAGCTTAGAAATTACATACAATTACTTACTGCCGTAAAACACATAAATGACAGTGATGGACAATTTTAAACTTCGTCTTTACAAAAAAAAGGGTGATCACCAATAGAATCTGTCTCGGCATCGCGCAATTGTTACATACAACGCTATCCAACGACTTAATTTGTGCGATTGACTGGCGCTGATAATATATCTATCTAAAAATCACACTTTAATTATTGTTAATACCTTATCGGCAATTATAAAATCTATAATGATCCAAGTCTATCTTTAAATATATACAGCAACTTGAACCTATCAACCTTACATAAACTTAAAATTGTGCGCTAAATTTAAACACAAACTCAATAATATTTTAAGTAGATTTAACCTAAAATCTATGTATAATAATAATATATTCTACAGTTTTAATATAAATTGCTCGTGTTATCAAAACTCTTTTTAAAGACAATCTTACAACAAAAACTATTAAACGAGACCTTAAAAATATATCTGTGGAGATTATTCATAACATCTAACAAATTATTTCCCTTATCAATGGAAGAACTGCTGATTGTCGTTTCTCGGCTTCTAGGCGACCTAGAACTTCATTTACCCTAAGTACTTAAATGAAAAGATAAAGATGGACACGTATTTTTATACAACATTAACATATGCGCTATGGCACTATATATTTTACGTAAGCATATTGATTGTAGGTATACATATTGATCAATTACTTTAACAATTTATATTGATCGTAACGTTTTAAATATGTATCTTAACAATAGGCTCACCAAAACTGTATAACTATAATAATGTAAAGTCTTGAATCAGAAACCTTTGAAAATATACTAATAATATATAATATTCCAATAATATTTTTACTTATCATTCTGAAATTCTCTTCTGGTTGTTGCAATTAACTTTACTAACCTAGACATTATATTTTTAAAATACCTCAAGAGTTAAGTCGAGACAATATAATAAAATCATTTTATTAATCCTGTTGGTCTTTTTCACAGTTAGCGATAGACGTATTCAATTCTCATAGCTGAACATTTTAATTTTTAAATTCGGAAAATGTATAACGAAGACAAATAAATGTTAATTACAGTCTTTGGTCGGTGTCTTGCGATATCGTTTAAGTAGTAAGAGTAATCAAAAGGAATTTGAACAACAGGTTTAAAAGTCAAGAGTAGAAAACAAATGGAAGGCACATTTCAGACTTGCAAAGCACCTATTAATGCTAGTAAATGTAACAATTAAAATTTAATACGCCGTAACAGTTGCGTAACTGGCCTCCATAAAATTGTGTAAATTATTGTCTAATATTTGCACAACCATACTTTTACATGTAAAACAATGAGCTCTATGTAACAATCATTAGATATTAAATGCATAACAGTATCATTGGAAATACTTATAATAAAAGTGTTCATTAAAATTTCACTCCAAAAATAGAACAAATACTATATGACTATTCTATACAAACTCTGGAGGTTCTAAATCTACCGATTTATATTTTCAAGAATACCAACTATATAAAGGCGTTTTGAAGGCACTATACTTATCGATTCAAATCGACATTGATAAATATTATGGAATCCATTATACTTTAACAAAGTTTTTATGCACAAAGTTTTATTTAAGCTTGTGCGGGATCTGGAGAAGAATGTGAAGGAGTTGAGCCGTGAGGCGATCCTGATCCTACTGCTTCCAATTTTATCCCAGGAGGTAGCTGGCCTTCAATTCCAGGTAACATAAAGAAGGCATTCGGTGGATAAACACAGTCCTTGGGCACATAATAGTCGTGTGTAGTCTTCATATGGTTCTTCATTTTATCAGGTCTAGAGAATTCTTTGCAGCAGACAGGACATGGAAATACTTTTCGTTGTTGACCCTCATGGTAAAGGAAGGCGTGCCTCTGGAATGAATATTTGTTTTTGAAAGTTTTCTGTATGTTTTCTTTCGCACATTCCGTGCATTGGTATACGCCCTCGTTCACGGAGGCATACCTGAATAAATTCAGGCCCCGAACTGACATTTCTGTTAACTGTTCCGCAGGATCATTGGAAGCAGAGTTCGCTCTTCTCCTTATACGCCTTCTCACGGCTGGTCTTTGCATTTGTCCTCCTGTTGGTAATGTGTTATTATTAATGGAATCGTTATGATATTCATTCGAAGTGGATGCTGATTGTGTCGAAGGATTGTTATAATTTTTGCCTTGGCCATCGTTTGTGGGCGATTGCACAAATTTTATGTCTTTATTTTCAAATTCAGGTGTACCACGACCTGAAATTAGTTAATTTTTTTAATGTATTAAATAAATTATTATGTTTACTAAATTCGACATCTAACGACACCTAACAGCAAAAATAAATGTATCAACTGGTTTGGAATGGAAACAAAACAAATTAACAATGGACTTAGGAAAATAATGATGGAAAAAAAGAAACAAAAGACGAAAATATAATAATATTTATTTGTTCATATTGAATGACAAAATTAATTACACCATGATAAAAACGAAAAACATGAGGGATGTAACTAAGTACCCTATTTGTAGACAAGTTCATCATACGAAATACATACATGTAAAAGATTTAAGTAGCACCAATTTATTTTACAATTGTCTAAACAGCTTGCTCTACTGTATTAAACAGAATGACAAACTTGTCTAGATGAAACCTTAAATAAATATATATCAAATTATTAAAAAAACTTAAAACATGGATTATTAGAGATAACCTTTATATCCCTAAGAACATTTTCGGTGAACCCTACTTATATTTTCTGCGGTGTATTTGCGACACCAGGCAGTGATGACAAATTTAACAATTTTTTTTAAAGAACATAATTTCTTATAAAAGTTGAATCATTAAAAACTATATAAAATAATCATTAAATCTACGTAATAAATTAAAAAAATAATGTAACAAAAAAAGATAGCCTTCGCTATGTTAAAATAGGACTCAAGTATTTGCATTTGGAACTATTTCGGCAAGTGCAGTAGGTACATCATTTATAAAAAAATAACGCATCTTAGTTAATAAGATCACATAAGGTGGGTTATTCAATATGATAGATCAATCTGGCAAGGTTTTATTTGCAGGTCTCTGATAAAAATAGCTGCCCTTTTTAGAAACCAATAAAAAATAGCCTCGAAGTGCATTATATTTCACAAGAAATCTAAATCTATTGTTTAAAATAACAAAAAATACAAAAGCAACAATTTGTACTGAACCAAAAAATACTTTGTTTCGCATAGCGTCAATTTGAGCAACTTAGAAAGCATGTTAACGTAACTAGCTCTAACCACACCATCTACTTGAGAGTAGTATCATATGACAATATACCTACCTGATCAGTCCTCTCTTCGTGACTACTATAGTTTTCTACAGAATAGAAAATTCACTCCTTTGTAAACAACACAATTTATGCCTATTATAATATTATAAATAACTTATACTAATCTTTACTAATAACCCGTGTTGTTACTTTGCTACTATTATCATAGTATATTTCTTTATTGTATTTCGAATTAATTTATATATTTAAGCATCGTTGCTTTGTATCACTATTAAGATAGAAGGTACGCTTGTAGAAGACAAATAGAACAATAGAAATAGATATTGTCCTCTGATTATGTTTGTTTGTGGCAAGATTATTTTATATCTAAATTCCCATTATTTTATCAGGTATTAGAAGTAAAGGAATAAAATAATGTTTAAGTAAGTCATATTTAACAAACAGAACTGAAACTAGCTATGACATAAATGTACATTTTATAAATTACAACACCGGTGACTATGTCACGTGGTTCAACAAGCGAAATATTTAAAATGTAATCCTAAAAATATACATATATGAAATAGCTCACAAAAAAGATACAAATAAAAAGGGTATAAAACAAAAATAAATAATGGAACATAACCAAACAATAACATTAATAGAAAAGATTTAATTTAGCTTTAACTTTTATTTTCTTTAAAGATTCTAAAAATAGTAATTAACACCTTATTGTATACGATCGTATTTCCTTCAATAACAAATAATGCTATATCGTGTAACTCTCGTCTCTAAATCTTTCTAAATATTATCTATTACACTTTGCATTTTGCTATTGTCTAAGTGCGAACAACAAAAAAATATGGATTCAACATTTGGCTAAGAACTATGATATAATAATTTATTAATATTATGCTCCAAATTTACTGTGTCATGTTGAGATAAAATATTTGTTGTATAATTTAAGAGAGGTGTAGATTTGTCTATTTATTAAAATTTCTTCTTGCTTGAACTGTAAACTGTTTCTTCTAACCTTAACCTAAACCTGAGGAATGTACTAAGAAAACTTCTTGCACCTAATTACTTATTAGGTTTATTTTTTTGGTAGTATAGCAAAATTAATAGTCCTGCAAATTATGTTTACTCAAAGTGGTTACTGAAACAGAATCTAAACAGAATCTTTATCGGTAATGCTAGATATACTTAAACATTTAAGACAATTGGAACAGATAAGAACAGATTTGGGAAATACATTTAATTGATAAATTGAAAAAATGATCTCTTCTATCAAAACGAATGTTCAAATAATAAATATTCTGGTTTTAAGACAGATAACATAAAATTGCTCTTAAAATCTAAGCGCAATGCAAAATCGGTTCGTATTTGTTTTTTTACTTACATTTTGCGATTGCTTACTTCAGTTGTTTATTAAGAAAAGCGAAATTTTGTGATGCGATATTTAGTTTATCGCTATTGAAGATTACGCAAATTAAGTATGCGTTTGTATAAAATTCATATAATATTTACTAAATCTAATATATATATTGACTTTTCATAAAATTGACAAATTGATATTCTCTGAAAGTTCTCCCTCAGTAACATTCACTATAATCCTACTTTTATTTAAAATCTTGAATAAGTACGTAATAATGTTGCTAAAAGATTAGTTTGAATTACTTTGGTAAACACCTCTCCTAAGTCACTGTCAATACAATATTACAATGAAAAAGAAAGCGACTTGTAATTATTATTTGTAATTAACATTAGATATTGTTTATATTCTGCAAATTCAATCTGATTTTACTACGAAATTCTATTTAAGAATAGGTTTAATATCTTGTAACATTATAAGCATATATATACTCTGAGAATGAAACATCTAATAAATCTATTTTTCACCTGTAAAACAGTAATACATAATATAATATAGCATCTGCACATAAACTCTCGTGTATACATAATTTGTAGCTGCGATTTATGAAGCCCCATAATATAACACCATATTATTATTTCCTCTAATGATGACATAATTAGGGTCTTTTATTTTATAGATGTATTTCAAAATAACAATAACAAACAACATACTCTTTAGGGACAATTCTTACGTCACATCACATGTGACGTCGCCTTAAGTTTAATTTAGCACCAATTGATGATATAGCTTTAAGTAAATAATGTTCAATCGATTTAGAAATAAGATATTCTAGTTAAGACATTTCTCGTTAACATAAATAGAACTTTTATAATCGTTTATAACAAATACAAATAGAATTTTTATTTTTATTATGTAGAATAAAAATTAAGGAACTCGGAAAGGAGAATGATCATTGATTAAAATGATTTAATTAAGGAAAGTTAGAAGTTTCGATTTTTAAATTGTTTTTAGTTTAGGCACTGGCTAAATTGACTATTATTAAGTAAATATCTGAAACTTCCGATATTAGCCTCACCTTGTAATATATCTAAATTTCTCTTTAAGTACCTATCCCTGATCAAAGATAAATTTTTTTCATATAAAGATTATGAAAGGTACAATAAATTCGTTTATATGAATTCAACAGTCTTGACAATTTTTAACTAGGCACCATCGGCGGTGCCATCCCAATTTTAATATGATTTTTTACAAGTTGTTATAATTTTTATGTAAAGTGGGAAACATGAGATGATATCCCTAAATTTAACAATACACTTTATATTTAACTACTTGGGCCTAGAGGTCACTATAATCCTAAGGAAGCTTCTTAAAGTAGATTGTAAACTTTGAATAATGAAAATAAATAAATTTACATAATATTCTTTGAAATTTCTTAGTTATCTAGTAGTCGATTTAACTTATTAATATACAAGTAAAGGCACACTAATAGGCAAGCGTTCCCTGGACCTACTACCTATTTTGGAAACCGTTAAATTTTGGATCAAGAACGTTCCTATATTTTGATTAAACGCTGCGTTACACTTTTGCTTTGCCGGAGCACAATAATTGTATTTACCAATTTTAAAATACCTAGTATTCCTAAAAGCTTAAACTCACAAACATTCAAATGAGAGGTTTAGGATGTCATAAATATTATATTTAATCATCGTATGTAAAATTTTGAAGGCAGAATTTAAAATGATTAAATAAGAAGAATTAAAAAGTGTTGTTTTTTTGTGTACGTTAAAATATAAATAGTTTTGGAAAGTTCGATGTAATAGAAACGTTATTAAAATTTCTGAACGGTAGATAAGGTTTTTAGCTTTGAAATATACTATTCAGCTTTTCCAAAAAGTGAAAAGAATGAAAAAACATTTAAAACGTGGGTTTAAGCAATAAGGAACGTGTCAGAGCAAAAGTGTAGACTCAGGTTCACGATTTTTTATCAACATCGACTTGTGAAATATTTTATAGAACAACTGAACTGAGAAAGTGTGGTTAACATTATATGGAAGACTACTTTTGCCTCTAAATTTAACTAAATATTTTAATAAGTACAATCCCCTAATATATTATAATATGTAAGGCATTTTGATTTCTACTAAAATAGAATTTACAAATCATCTCATGGTTCCAGTTATTTTAAACTCTTCTCAAAGCACCTTGCTAAAATCACTTTTTACAACAATCTTGTTGTCGTTTAAGTAATATTTACAAACTAAATATTATAATTTGTTTTTTTTACAAGTTTATAATAAATAAAGCTGCTATTTAACATGAAATTGGTAGGAGATTATTATTTTAAACGCGAGTGTTACATAATATATATAACGTCCCCTTTTATCCACTACACAATAATTTGTTCCCCTACGAACAATTTACAATATTGTCTTTGACAGATACTTGTTACAGAAGGTACGTAATTGACCTATTGATAAAATATTATGTAAAGTGTATAAATATACATGGATCTCGACAAAAAAATACATACATGGAAATATTGTAGTTAGAATCTTTTGTTAAAGACGAAATTGCGTACATTTAAGGAACTGAACCTAAACTACGTTTGTTTAAATGAGATTATTGTAAGCTATTCTATCTCTTAGCCACCATACATTTTATGGTATTTATTTGAATAGAATAACAGTTACAACCAAACATTTCAACATTGATAAACTATTTTAAATTAACCTTAACAAAATCTACACATTAAAATCATAGCCCGTGTTGAGTTTTACTTCGGAGAAGTTACATTAAAAATTATAAAACTAAGATCACTAATCAGGCAAGTTAAATGAAAATGCACTTCACACCACTACTGACAATGGCATTAATTTAGCCTTTTTGTAGAGTCTAGCATAGCCTCTCATCAGGAAATATTCAATATTCTGAATCTTAATAAATATATCTAAGATTACAAAAAGGCTCCGCCATTGGTATACTCGTAAAAATAACTCCTAAACTACACTAACTAATTCAGTTCAATGAGAATTGCGTGTAATCGAATAGACTACGTTTGAATTAACGATCACCGTGAGTAGTTACTTTGTACCCTGAAATTTTTGTAAGTAATAAAATTAAGTAACAAGTGAGTGCAAAATAACAAGTAAATTATAGAAAATTTGATAAATCTCTTCGTAGTTCAGCACTCTGAGAAACAAATGGAACAACATAAATAAATAGATAAATATAACAACAAACGACGTATGTCGTTCAAAATACCAACAAACTTATTGATATACATATATATATATAGTGAAACTTAGAGCTCGACGCCTATTCATTTGCAATCTACACTTTTAAACCACTATTCGTAAATTCAATTCTAATTAAGTAATGTTGAAATTTAAAATTAAATCAGATCTTTTAAAATAATTGTTTAAGTAGAATACACATTTTATCATTAAGACTCTTGTTTAGCGGTTTGCTCGTTAGCATGAGGTTGATTTTTATGAATGATTTTGAGATGGGCAATCATATTATCCTTCCGAGTGAACTCTTTGTAGCAAATAGGACAAGGAAAAACTTTGACGTCTTTTTTGTGAGAAGTGACGTAATGTCGACAAAAGTTGCTAATGTGAGTGTAAACTCTAGCACAAATCTTGCATCTGAAGACGTTTTCGCCTTCCTTGATACAATAATCCCTTACGGATTCATTAGTTTCCTCGTGGTAGCTACCAATGTTCCCTATGTTATTTTTTCTAATAGGCGAAGGAAATATACGTTGTTCCCAATTAGTCTGTCCCAAGTCAGCCATTTCGTTATTCGCCATGTTTAAGCTATTTTGTTCTAAATCCGCAGCAAATAGCTGTGTAGCGAGAGCCGGCATGAGAACGGTTTCAGGAGGGAATTTGTCGAAGCTGTTAAGGGCAGGATTTAAATTAGATAGACCAGAGAGCTGATTGAATAAGGTTCGGGCTCTAAATTTGGACATTTGGGGTAGTAATTTTTTACTATTCTTTGGCTTTAAATTACGACCTTGTCTTATTTTGTCATCAGAATCCTTCAACGGACCTTCCCGGGAGTTAGAGTTTTCGCGGCTCCTATCTGGATTGTATTTGTATTCAATTGGTTCATTATAATCGTCAATAGTTTCAGCATTTGGTTCCTGTTTTATTGATCCATTTTCAATCGATAACACCGGTCCGTTTGATGGAAAATTTTGATGCGATTCCTCTCTGGGCGTTTTATCGATTTCTGAAAATTGACAAGACGATATCTTACTAACTGAATAAACTATCCACGTATTTGTTCAAGTATTTGATGAAAAATTTAAACGTAATTGGAAATATTTTAGCGCGACCACCATGTTTGATATTATTAAGTACTAAAAATTACTAGAATATTTCCAATTTAGCCTTTAATGAAGGAAAGCTATTGGGAATAAGCCTTGTCTGTTTTCCCTTTTCTTATGTTAAAATATATATTTACTTTAGAAAGATTATGAGAGTGAAATATATTATTCAAACCATTACCATACTGAAATTGCCCCTGGCCATTCCTCTAATAGCTCTCCCCGAAAGCAGAAAAGCAAGCAATAGTTATATATATCTTTTGTAGAAGTAACAAGCATTAATTTCTTGAATATGTATGTCAAAAAATTTGAGAGATTATCACTTACCCCTTCAGAATAAAGTTTAAATAAATATAATAGATATTTAAATTACACTTCACTTTTCACTTATGTTATAATTTCCTAACATCAAAGCTTATATCCCAGTAGCTTTTCTCTTTACTTTAATGTGATATTCTATTTTACGGTGTTAGGTAAATGGAAAGGAAGATTAAAATATTTACAAGAGACAAGCGAAAATTAACATGAAAACTATCATTTACGACATTGTAATAATAAATAATTTTTCGCTCACTGTTTCGATACAACGAAACAAGAGAATCAGTAAAAATATCGTCAAAGGATAACTTAAGTTATAGATCTACCAAGATTTAACTAATCTGCTAAGAATGTTAACTTAAACTATGGTTTTTTTTTTAAATAACATACCTGCTGATTCCGAATCTTTGCCCGATGTCGGAGCCTCGTTCGACTGGGCATCATCGCCCTCGTCTATCATAAGCGCCTCCCCTCCGTCTTCCCCGCCAGATGTAGCTCCATCTTCAGCATTAAATCCGTCCATTGACATCTTAACTTCTAACATTTCTGATGGTGAGCCACGAACCAAATGATCTCCCGCCCTGTTTGACGATGCATGCGACGCAGATTCCGGTATGAATTCCCCCGGTGGACTGGCAGCTGTGTTTAGGGCATCACTAGAGCTTCCACTCAGTTTTCTGGGTCGACCTCGTTTCCGCTTTGGTTGCATTAAAGCGTTACCCAATAAAGGCATAAGTAAATTGGGAGGAGCCCCTCCGCTCGGCATTCCTGATGCAGGCCTCTTTTGGTGCATGTATGGGTGTATTCTGTGTAGCTGTGGCGGCGGAGTATGTGCAGATGTATTGGTCTGTTGTTGTTGTATTAACGAGTTCGTCAATGCGGGAATGTCGCATTTTTCTTCATTGACTTCTGTGAGTCCTTTTATCCTTAAACTTTCAGCTACTTTGAGGAATGCCGTCAAACGCTCCTGGTCGACGCTGACTTCCCCTCTGTACATGAAATCTAACAAGCTTTTCATATCAGAGTACGGGACATCCTTCAAAATAACAATAGGATGTTTTTCTTGATGATTCACAAATAGGGCTTGGAAGTATGGGCTACAAGCCGATAGAACCATTTTATGCGCTTTAAGCAATTGGCCTTCTACGGCCAGCGTTACGTCAGTGAACGTCTCTGCGTGCAGTAGCTGATCAAACACTGACAACATATTGGTTTGGTGGTTGTTCCACCTTAAACAAAATCTTTGCGTAGCCATCTTTACTGTGTATTTCCTTCTTTGGAAGATATGATCAATACCAGTCCTGGCTTAAAAGCTAACGTATCAACAATATATCAATGATGTATACATAAGTGTTCTCTCGTATTCCATGAACAATACAACAAATCTTTAACAATGTATAATATTTACTTAGAAGCCATCTTTAATTTGTTTCATAATGCATTCCGTTTGACGGGCGCAGGGAGATCTGCAAAGGAGAAATGACACACTTTAGGAAACTAAATCCGCTTTTTTCCGCTACCTAAGCTCATTTGTGGGGAAGTTATAATTAGCCTACTTTTAAGTTTAAGTTTTTACGAAACATGAGTAGTAAATTCCAAATAATTCCCTATTTTAACAGTAGCTTTCTGTTTGTCCATCCTTTTTTAGTATGGATGCAATAATAACGTTAAACAAATGATTATTGAAGTAAAATCCATTAGGCAGACACTAATAGGGATGATCACAGCTCAATCAAAACAGCAACTCTTTATCAAACTTAAAAACGCGCTTCTAGTATGGAAGTTGTATGAAATTCACAGTAATCATCAAATTACTCGTACAACGCACTTTTTTTCTTTAATCTGTATTTTAAAATGGTTATCAAACTTAAAACTAATCGAGGATGGGAATTTTAGGTCTTTTGGAAGACTCTCTATAGGCATCATCCCTATTATTAGTAGCTTGTTACTATAAAATACTATACTATAATACTATAAAATAGCATAATTTATCATATTATTATCTAATTTACAATGTGTTATTGGGTTTTTTTAGCAGCCATTTGAGTTCGCAGTATTGAGTTAATGGCAATAGTAGTGCCGTTTATGTTTTGTAAAAGTTATAGATGCTATAATCTACCTTGAGTAGTTAAGTTAGGTATACCAGTATATTCATCAAATATAGGTAACTGTTTTCATTTGAAAATTGGGACTGGAAACTTTAAAATTAAGATTTTTACATGAAGGTAAACCAGCTACAATTAAATTAAATTGAAAAAGGGCATACCTACGTTATGAAACTAAAATAAACAAATACTATAAGGTAATATATCTACTACAATCTAAATATGAAACTAACTGTTCAATAAATTTAAAATACTTAAATAAGTATACCTACCTACAAAAAAACCTAATCAAAAAGACCACCCCTGGTTACGCCTGGGCCAAAGGTACCCATCAAACTTGCAGCATTGCCACGCTGAATGGCGATGGATAACCTTAGAACCAGGTAGGAACCAGAGCGTGGGTCGCAGTCCCTATCCCTATCGACGTCCGATCTCTTTTATAAAATTTTTGACTTCCTCAAAATGTTAAATGTTAAGGTGGATGACAAGGGTCTGCCCGCGAAATTCAAATTTAATTTGGTTTTTCACAATTTGTAAACTAATACGACAAAGTAGGCTTATGGCATTCAAATTGCGAGCCTAGGAATATCATCTTCACAGGTTTATATAAAAATCTTTACTTGAAAGTGTCCAGTTTAAGAAATTAGTCAAAATAATGAGTTTGACGTGAGTTACTCACAAATTAGTCATTATTTTGACTAATTTCTTAAACTGGGCACTTTCAAGTAAAGATTTTTATATATAAACCTGTGAAGATGATATTCCTAGGCTCGCAATTTGAATGCCATAAGCCTACTTTGTCGTATTAGTTTACAAATTGTGAAAAACCAAATTAAATTTGAATTTCGCGGGCAGACCCTTGTCATGCACCTTAATATAAAATGTTTACATCCATGATAGTTTAGGTATAGGTATCCGAAGAAAACCGATAGTCCAAATTATTATCTCCAACACAGACATCACTAGACCCAGAATTATATCTAATATGTTTCAGTGGTTGGTTTCATTGGTTTGTTTTTGACTAGTGTAGGCTCCTACACCGAAAGTACTTACGTACCCACTTATAGCGTAATATTTTAAGATAAGTACATCCTCATCGAACTTTTTTAAAGTGTTTATTTTATAAATCGAATCATAATGATAACTAGCCTGATGTGTAAAATACATAAGCAACAACCAAAGTATTTAATTATGACATAATAACTCATTGCAGATTTGCATAAAATGATAATAATTTTAATTCAGAATGTCGAGTTCAAGGGTAAGTAATTAAAATATCAAAGTTTTGTTGTGACTTGAGTTGTGACTTGTGACTGATCCAGTAGGTACATCGTAGATTCTATCAAGGTTAAAAAAATCGAGGGCGCCTCTAGCGCGGGAGGCGAGTCCGTGGCTCCGTAGTCCGTGCAACGAGCGCACTGCAGTAGGAAAACATTCTACGTGTGATGCTAGGTAGGTACGTATAATACACGGAAAGCATTATTGATTATACCTACGCGAATTAAATACCCACCGACGTCTTTTATATACCGTTACTTACTATATTTAAGCGAAATTGAAACCGCCAAAATGATCTTATAAGAAACTTATTAGAATCTTATTAGAATCTATTTATTCAATCCTTCGAAAACATAATTTGCTCCACATCCACAGGTGCTGACCACAAGCGTTATCGCGGTATAAACGGGCGCACGAATTATTACTACGCACCCAGTCGAGCGCGTTACATTACGTCATCACAATGGCATTATTACCTACTATATTCACATTAATTCAGCCGATATGGCGAGATAAGAACGGTTTGCGAATAATTATATCACTGCACTAACATAATAGAACATACCACACGTATCTGCACCACGATCAACTCGACCCTTTTATGGGAATGAGGATCAGCCCTTCCGCCATAGTCCGAGACCGCGTTTACGTCGCACCCCGCTCACCCGACGACTGACGGCCGCAGCCCGCAGCCCGCAACCCCGCGCGGCGATCCGACTCGCTCCGCTACTCGAATATCTCTCACAAAAAATACGTCGTCATCATCGAAATGGCGGCAGTGGATATATTCAGCGCAGGGTGCACGGTAAAATATTGATTTATTGAAATTTATTGATTTCCTCTCATGCAACCGAGATCGCCCTCACGGTACTGGGAAATATGCGACGTGACTCAGATTAGGGTGGGTGGTTTGGTTTATATTTGGCAATGATTTCCGATCATCGCAGGAGTTTATAACAGGTTTATATATCGGCGTGATGGGGCGCGACCGGTACCTACCTATTAAACTTGTCTGAATACATTTTTTAAAGGATATTTCTAAAATTACGCCACTAATAACCTAATCGGTGGATCCCTATCAGCTCTAAACAGCGCTTTTAACATTTTTGATTTAAAAGTAGGTCCCTACCTAGTACAATCTAAAAATATTTGAGGAAGTAATTTATAAATAAAGCCTCTAATGAAACTGCTAATCTTTTTTCGAACTAAATATCATGTTTGCAATATAATTCTCATATAATAATCTGATAATAATATATATTACGTATATTTATCATCATTAGCGACATACCTTAACATATATAAATTCAAGGGATGAGTTTTCCACGTGAAAAACATCAATCCATTCGTGTTGTCGCCATGTCAGCAGCGCTTTCCGTCTCTGTTGCACGCAGGCGGGGTAGGTTGGACGCCTTCCTTGAGGCGAACGCCGCCGGAGACGGCCGATGTATGTCACTTTTCGCAACCGAACGCACGCGATACCGTACGGAAAATAGACCGCGGGGCGCACTATATTTTTTCAAATAAAAATTCACTTTACATCACTAAAATTAAATTATAAAAAACTTAATACATTTTAGAGTCAACAGTTTGTTTTATTGTCCACTTCGTCCTTTTTACATTATAAGTTTTTTGAATTATTTTTGAGGTTTTCAAGGATATTCAACAAAAAAGGTCCGCGCGCGATTTTTGACACGGAAGTATTTTTAATAAAAATGGCCTGCCGCCTCGGCGGGAGGAGTGGCAATGGGCAATGAGGTCGGTACCCTCTCTCTGGCACCCGCGCGCGCCCCTCCCTGCCTCACTCCGGCACAGGGTTAGAAAGTTACAAAAGTGAATCGAGGAAAACGCGCGGCGAGCAATAACGTCCTGGATCATGGGAACATAGCTCGGAGAGGGATAGGTAATAGGTACGAGTATATGTACGCAGACAATAATTTCAATTGGAAACAGTCATCCCTAGTAACAGTATAGTTGGTTACTACGCAAAAATTAAGTGCTAATATTAGCCATGTAAAATCGGAAGGTAACAGGAAAACTTTCATGAAAATAACCAGTATTATGGTCAACTGAAACCGATTACCTAGCTATCTACTTTGATTTCCTATACTATACGAACCTAGGCATGCTTAGTTCGTCAGCATCATCATCTTCATCAGTGGACGTCCACCGTTGGACATACGCCTTCCCTAGTGAAACTAACTAGAAAGTAAAACTGAGAATACTTAATGCTCTAAATTATACTCTAAAATAATATAATAATACTTAATTAATCATTTTTTATCTACCAACATGTTATGTAGTTATAACCACGATGTAAATGTAATATTAAATTAGAAACCATGTAATAATACCAACAACATTGGGATTTTTATGTTAGATCTGATATCCTAAAAAATCTCATAACTTAATTATCGTATAAATACTTAAAGTATTGTGAGTTGTGACACTAGCAGCATCAAACGAAGAATTCCAGAATTGCTCCACGTATGACGATATTTTATCAAATGAATAACACGATGTAAAATATGTAATATTGAATTAGAAACATAATGCATGAATACCAAGAAAACATTAGTATTTTTATGTTAGTAGATATACCAAAAATCTCATAACTTAACTACTTAAAGTATTCTGACACTAGCAGCATCAAAGGGAAAATTCCAGAATTTCTCCACGCATGACGATATTTTTCTCGAATGAATAACTAGTGATCGTAAATATTGATAATCGGTTTTTACAGAAAACTCAGAAACGCTTGACCAGTTTTTTAAACCTATCATTGGTTACTGCTTTTATGTTTTAAAATATCACGTCATGTCTATCGATGTTCATCTGTGGATAGCTAGTTATCAGGAGTATATAGGTATATCAGGAGTATCAGTAGTATGTCTAGTCGTATGTTATTTCTGTTAATTACTGATACTAGACAAATGTCTAGACTTAGTTCGTTTTGATTAATTTATTAGTTACCTCACTACTTTAGTAAAGTTGTGACCTAGAGCTTTACCGTTGTGACCTCCCACTTTCGCGGAAAGGGAAATTCTGAAAATAACATAATATAGGGGAAATAACTGAATCTGGATTCACACTCAGGATAAAGAGCAACTCTCATATGCCAAATATATACCTAATCCTGCCTGCCCTAAGTTTGTTCTAAATTTATTGTGAACTTCCGTCTACTACCTATTGGACCGTGTAGGCTCAATTTGGAGCCCTATCTCCATCTCATCTCCATCATCTGCATCGCCGTCCGTCCAAGGCATCGCTATAGGAACTGATAATCCTGTTAAAATATGCTATTAACTATGTAAAAGGGTTATAGAATCCTCATAATTTTTAGAAAATTTCTTGGATGTCCACATGCACGTTCCGTATTTATTGTTAATGCCTCCACCGGTACGGTCGGGTGGAGGCTCCTTAGTATGCGTCAATTTCCGACAAATTCCGGTGGACAAAATTGACCTCATGATGCAGTTTGAGGTCCATATTGAAATATAAATTTTTAGAGCATGTCTGTAGGACTGCGGATAACCGGTGCTCCCGTTTACTATTTGAACGGAGCGCATGTGGTAGTAAAATAACCTGGTCTTAGAAACGTAGAAAGACAACCATTTTATTGGTCTGATGACCAAGCTTGCCGGTAGAACTTAGTGGAGACTCGCCAAATACCAAGACGAATGGCGTGCCTTTGAGGGGGCCTATGTTGAACATAACATATAATATTATAATTATTATGTTACTAGTTCATGCCCGCGACTTCGTTCTCGTGGAATGAGGTTATTGGGTTCCGCGGGAACTCCATCCTCATTGCTGAGGGTCGTGATCCTTGCCACGGAGTAACTTTTCATTTATGATGTTGCGCCATCTTGGTCTGTCCGTGGCATGGTGCAGAGCAACGTGGACAGGTGTGCCGGGTCTGGTGCTTATTTGGTCGGCCCAACGCATGGGGCTACGTCCTCTTGGCCTCTTTCCTTCCACTTTGCCCGTTAGCAGCAGTTTCTCCAGGTTGTCAGGGTTTCTGCGTGCAATGTGTCCGAAGTACTCCAGGGTTTTCCGTAGGCATGGAGTAGATAGCCTGGTGGTAATCTACAGTTGCTTTAGGATGGAGGCGTTGGGCTAAAAGTAGCCTATATCTGTTATTCCAGAGTCCAGACTATAATCTATCCCTGTGCCAAATTTCATCCAGATCCGTTCAGCCGTTCTGGCGTGATTGAGTAACAAACATCCATCCATACATCCATCCATTCAAACTTTCGCATTTATAATTTTAGTATATCTGCACAATACACTATTTCCAATTCGACCTGTTAAGGAAAATAAAACTCAGTCGACAAATGTAATAAAAAATAAGATAAGGTTCATACATGATAGTAAAATATGATACGGGCACGTTACGTGCACTTGTATGTAAGGGTGGCGTTACGAGATCTGTTATCTCTAGTATATCTGTGAACGCTATTGCAAAATACATCTCGCATTCATCAACAAAATTGGGTTGGGCTCCATGTTGACGACCTCCGTGGCGCAGTGTGCAGCACTGTTGTCTTAACGTGCGGAAGTCTCGGGTTCGATCCCCGGCAGGGTCAATTTGGGAATTTATAATTTCTGAATTTTCTCTGGTCTGGCCTGGTGGGAGGCTTCGGCCGTGGCTAGTTACCATCCTACCGGCAAAGACGTGCCGCCAAGCGATTTAGCGTTCCGGTGCGATACCGTGTAGAAACCGAATAGGGGTATGGGTAATATAACTGCTATGCCCCTAACAGTTTAGCTTAGTTTAGTTAGTTTAGTTTTTAATTCCACTACAAGTTAGCCCTTGACTGCGATCTCACCTGATGGTAAGTGATGTTGCAGTCTAAGATGGTAGCGAGCTAACTTGTTAGGGGTACCTACGGCAATTATTATATTAAACTCATACCCCTATCGGTTTCTACGCGGCATCGTACCGGAACGCTAAATCGCTTAGGAGGTACGTCTTTGCCGGTAGGGTAAACCACGGCCGAAACCTCCCACCAGAAAAGATCAGAGAAAATTCAGAAATTAGAAAATTGACTCTGCCGGGAATCGAACCCGGGACCTCACACAATAAGACCACAGCGCTCACCATTGCGAAAGGGAGGTCGTCAAAATGTGATTCGTTTGGAAGTAGAATCATAACCACCGCTACTCAATAAAGGTTATCGATTAAAAAAAACATTGAAGTAGGTACCTATATAGATATTATTTAAATGTAAATGTTTCAAATAATCAAAGTTGCTGAGAAACGTAATTTGGATAATGAGTCATTAATCATTTATGCAATTTAGGTAATAAGCATAAATTAGTTTATTTCATATATTTAGTCAGAAGTTTAATGGGCTATTTAAACTTTCAACGAAAAGATTTATTTTAATTAATTAATCATACTAAATACCCTCCACGTAAAGTAGGGATGATTTTTTATGTCGTCTACTCCATGGTGTAGAATCGTTGGATAGGTCGTTCAAAAATAATGCGGGGGTGAGAACACTATTTTTTGGATTCAGGGAATCCCCCTCAAGCCAGCTAAATGGTTGTTTTTGTATCAAATATACAAATCTTCTTTAATAGAGCAATAGCCAACTTTCTTGCCAAGCCAAATTGCGAACTAGTGGTACCTAGGTACTAAAATCATACATCAATGGAACAAGTTAATTCTGTAGTACGGTTGACAATTCGAAAGCACTTGTAAAATCTTTTGACTTTTAATAAACAAAATTTTTCCTTACTAGTAAATACAGTAATATAAGTTCATAACACAATGCCTCCAGCAAAAATATTTACCGCAGTCTACTTGTAGATCTTTTTATATAAAACGAGAATGCATTTATGAAATTCGGTCATGAAAAACGTGAATAAAGCTTTTTCATCGATTCCAGCCGAGAGTAATTCTCTGGTGACCTGACCTAGGTCATCGTGTCACTGTAAGCTGAAGTCCTTACACAGTACTGACCTAGTTTTTGCCGCATAGGCTGTACAGTTTCTTTTTTAATAGCGAACGTGACCTGGAATCCTGGAAACTTGATCTGGTTCTACTAAACATTGAAATAGGTACGTTTTATTATGTTTGTCTGTGCAGTACTGTGATGTCTATTTATTTGATTTGAGTAGTACTTACATAATTTTGGGATTTATCTTTCCAACTTTTTCTTCATTTACTTATTACATAAATCTTAGTTACAAACTTAAAGCTAGCAAATAATTTCAAATAAAGTAGTAGTTTAGTTTTTCGGTAAGCGGACTTTTTCAGAAACTATTTTAAAGATATTTTACCAAGATACTTCCTCAGAGTCCAGAGCCTTATGATTTATGAAAAAAAAATCGCGCCGAATAGAGAACCTCCTCCCTTTTTCGGATAAAAAAGAGCTTCCTAATCGACATAGCAATTTTGGTAGAATTGAATAAGAACGCAAATTTACGACAACCGGATAGTGTCCAGTCGCCCTAGATGTCGCCGAGAAGATGAATAGGACCTAAACGTACCTGGGTACCTATATTAATCGAATAAAATTGGTCGGAGATTGGACGCAGGAAATATTGGCGTCCCTTGGTTAGGGAGGTGACGAATCATTTCTGTCCCGATGAGACATCAAAAAATATTTGACTAAGTAGGTAAGTAGATTATTAGATACCTACTATAATTCTTTTTATTTAGCATTTAAATTATAACAAACTATTTAATGTAACTTACAATTATTAATAATTTAACAATAGAGATAAAAAATTGCCTCGTTTTATTTATCACGTTCAACTGCGACCGACGAGGTCGGGCCGGACCGGGTCGGGTTAAGTTGGGGTTTTCTGACTAGAAATTCTCAGTAGGTTATTAAGTTGGCGGTGTTTCACCCCCGTGCCTCAGAGAGCACGTTAAGCCGTCAGTCCCGGTTATTATCACTAACATGATAATAGTCGTTAAAGCCCGCCAACCTGCATTGGAGCAGCGTGGTGGGTCTAAGCTCTAATTCTCTCTCTCCTATGAGAGTGGAGGCCTGTGCCCATCAGTGGGACGTTAATGGGCTGTAGTGGTGGTGGTGGTGGTGAATAAAAAATTGCCCAATTATCAAAAATCAACCAAACGGCAAAGCTCTGCAACGAGGCATGAAGGTGGCCAGGATCAGAATGCTGCGTTATCCCTTTGAATTACCAGGCTGCATATGCAGCCAAGGTATAGTAAGACAGACCTAAAACCAGGACTATAATAACAGACATCACTTGACATAAAACACCGCGCTTGATCTTCATATATTTATGTCCGATCTATCATATATAAATCCCCGAGAGCCGCTACAATTATTAGGTAGTCTTAAAACCAGGTTAGCATCTCGGCAATATAATTTTACTAATCAACATAAAAATGACCTTGTTTCTCATATAATTTATAACACAATCCTAATCTCACAGAGTGAGTAATCAAAAACAGCGATAGTAAACACGGTGTGAAACGTCTAACTTTGGGTGTTCGAGTGTCCAATGATTAAGCAGAATCACCGTAACGGCGCAGAGAACGGCGGGTTAACTGTTAACTACGACTACGAGAGTGGTAAAAGCTGCGAACAAAAAGAAATCCTTAAGCTTTCTAACGTGTGTGCATTCTCTCATTTGGCACGGGAGATGAGTGAGATGTTATATTACTGGAGCAGCAAACAGCAGGCGTCAAAAAGCGCCACCGCCTAATGATTCCTACAAAGATGTATTTTCAACAGCAAACCTAATTAGGTGTTTCAGATATTATTAGCACCAATGCTGCGGGCTGCGGAATTCCCAAAAAACTATGATTTAAGGCTGCAACCACACACAAACACACTACATCAAATGTAGTTAATTAAAGGTCGCATAATCGCATTTTTTCGCATAATCGCTTCCCAATGTTTGGGAAGGCACTGGCCCCTAAGACATATCTTAGGGGTCAGGAATACATTGTTCTGTATATTTTGATGATTCCAATAATAAAGATTTCTATTATTTCTATTATATAATATACCAACGAATTCATAGGATCTTCTGGTGCAGCCTGTAGGTGCAGAGGTTTAGTGCTGAACACGTTCATTATAAAAGGAAACCTGCCTGAAAGCAAATAACCATGACAGGTGTTTCTGTGTGTATCGCACTACAGTAATGCTCACGCCGTTATGAGGAGCATTGCACGCTCTATGTCTAGGAACTATATTCCTCATTCTATGCTCTATGACATTAAGGCAGATCATAATATTTTCGCCTAATTGATCTTCATCTAAGATATCATCTTGCCACCTCACTGTTTCAGTGTACGCAAGCCAGGTATCATTGTATCTCTATCGTTTATTGTTAGCATTAATCAATGCAAATTCAAATTACTGTCTACTTAGTAGTTATACAATTACTGATCGTAGGTAATTGTTTGCAATTTAACGAGTACCTATAGTTCGCGCGCGAGTTGAATGCATAGTAAATGTATGGTGACACACACATTTACAGTGGAATTCATAATCGTTGGGTAACCAGTCTCCGCAAAAATGCCGTTCACGATTCGCGAAGCGATTGAATGTCGAATGAACCTTTGTTGCAATTCATAAACGTTCTCCAAAGAATCACTTAACTGAATGAAGAATATATTAATATTGTCACTTATTTTATGTGTTATCTGTAAAAAAGCTCTATGGATTTGGTAAAAATGAGGTGTCTATGGTACTTGATACATCTTTCTGAGGTATAGGATATGTTTCTGACACGCGCGAAACACAAACAAATAATATGGCATTGGTAGCAAAATTTCCATTTTCTGCGGAAGAGAAGGAATTGTTGGTTTCCCTTTTAAAACAGAACAAAACTACCCTTCAAAACTTTGGCACTGTTTGATGGATTGGTTGACGGAATTCGGCGAATCAGTATTCAGTCGCTGCTAGCGACCAAATTGAGAGTATCTTACGACTATGAAATGCAAAAAGCTTGAATTCGACACATAGCGCCTGAAATGTCTCGGTGGCGCGCGTTTCAAGCGTTTATGAATTCCACTGTTACTCTGCATTCAACTCGCGCGCGAACTGTACGTTGCTTGTAATATGACGAGCTAGGTTTTGACGGGAGAAAAATGTGTAAGTTTATACTTATATAGGTACGTACTCAATATCTCTTCTCTCTTTGCGTCGTATTCCTTATTACTGAGGGTCGTGGCCCCTTTCCATTAATCACACAATGGTAGGAGTTCCCACGTTCTTCCGCAGACGTACTTAATAAGGCTCTACAATTTCGTAGAGTCACGTAATTTTTAGAAACGTTAATTTTCTGGCATTTACATTTTTCTAGAGTTAAAATTTTCAGAAATAACTTGCTACGTTATTTCTGAAGACCAAGATTCCAAGATTTGACCAAGATTCCAAGTTCCAAAATTGATACAATTATAAATACTCAATTTATCAGTTTGTCCCGGTAAAATATTGAAGTTTTCCTACGTTACTAAAAACTGCTGTGGCTAAACTGATTTCGACAGGAATTTCGCAAACAGGAGCAAGGAGCGATCAAGGCTAAACTACCGATTATATTATCTTTACAATTTATAAAATAGCAGGTAGATAACACACACAGGTAACAAGTAACAAAACAGGTTGATGCCCACGGGATACAAAATCCTCGAGATGGTAATTGTTAGATAAATTAAAATTGAAAACCAATCAATCAAATCATTTGCAATCTATGTAGTAGTTCAGTTAACTTGGAATTTCATTATTAGGTACAACCGCATTATAATACTTATCAGAGTCGTTTTAAGGTTCCGTGGTGCAACAAGAAATCCTTGTTCGCCTGTCTCTTTCATCCCAATTAAAAAAATAAGTTGCAAATACGTCTTGTTTGTTGTGCCTGCCAAATTAAATTACGATTAAAAATAAAAATTATAGACCATCGCAACACGTAGGTACTTAGTGATAACCACAAAAATTGCGTCATTCATTTTTAGCAACGCCTACGGAACCCTATTTTATAGTTCCGCCACGTACTCGACCATTTATTTTAAATCCGATTATAAATTATTTATAAAACATTTACCTACATAAATCGTAGTTTCGTTGCCCGACGGAAGACCATGCGTTCGTTAAAACTTTAACCATGATGCTGCCTACATTCCACGGGCATTTAGTCGATGAAAAAAATTGGGTGCAATAGTGGGAGGTAGAAGGGCCCGTCCTCCTAGATTTGAATCGGTCCGGCTAACGGTGAGGTCTCGGTTCATTGACTCGTTTCGGACGTTCAATTTTCGCTGGTACTGTTAGATATCTAAGCAATAACTCCGCTAACGATGACTCCCGAGGCGGTATTCTTGCATGAATATAGCATCCTTGTCTCGTCTTGACTTTTATAGTTACCACAATGTTTGTAGATATAGAGGTCATTGGTAATTTTTAATAGACCTATATTTAACTCATATCGGTAAACTTTAGCTTTTGAAATAACACAGAACATCATTACAGTGAAAAATAATGTTTTCGAGTTCAATAAAAATTCACGAGTTAAATTAAATAAGGAAGATTGAAGCCTGCAAAGCAAATTCTCCTGGTGCTACAGACGTTCATGGATGACATCTCGTCAAATAAGTAATCTTCTTGTTACCGTCTGTGTGAATTCGGGCGTTATAAATATCTCGTTGCAATTTCTCAAAAGTTGTTTTAGTTCAGTTTTAACAGATGACCTACATGCAATACCTATCCCAATTTTTTAGTTAGTAATTTCGTCTACCTCCTGCGAATCCCGATGCGACAGTATCAAACAATAGCTAACGCAGAAGAGTCAGTATCAAACAGTAGCTAACGCATCAAAGAGTCGTCTAGAGTCGTATCACGGTATCGCGTCGCTTCGCTGTCGACACTCATAGAACACTGTCACTCTGACTCGTCTAGCGTCTAAACAATAACAATTGACTCATTGAACAAATAGACAACACATTTGAAAGGAAAATCTGAGAAACCCGTGCTCAGATTTTCTTTTAAAATGTGTCGTCTATTTGTTCAAACTATCAATTATTATTGCTTAGACGCTAAACGAGTCAGAGCGACAGTGTAGCTCATTTCGGATCATTACAAGCAGTCGATCGTTTATAGTTTTAACTGTTACACGCGTTGGATACGATAGTTACTCACTAACCGTGTCACGAGGGAGTGCCTCGTCCTGTCGCTACCAACTCCCAGTTCCTAGAAGGGCGCGGGTAAGACTGGTAGGGCTGTCATCGATAACTGTACTGGGAAATTAATTGAAAATATGAGATTTCATATTAAAATAAATTAAAATCTAAATTAAAAACTAAACATTCAAAATTTCATCCATACCACTGCAATGAGGCAATGTGCCCAGAACGCTGGCTGCGTTACCCCGCTGAACAGCCAAACTTATAATATGTTGGCCGAGGTAACTGCCAGCCCTCCGATCACATGTGGACTTTGTGAGAAGAGAAGATATCTTGAGATCCTTAAAAAAGGATCTCGCATCTTCGCCCCACGACCAACAAGGCACTAAAATGAAATTATTTTCTTTAATTTTATACTTGCGCCTCTTGGCTCTTTCTGCGTAATAATTTATAGCTTTTTAAAATTTGTTTTCCCATTTCAGTGGTATTTCAAGTCATGTATGGTATTGCAGGCTTAACTTCAGTAGTTTCCTAAATTATTCATTATACCTCTCTCTCTTTGCGTCGTAGGTATTCCTCATTACTGAGGGTCGTAAACTCGTAACCCCTTTCAATTAATCAAATAATGGTAGGAGTTTTTTGGGGTGATAATCCATCCATACTAATATTATAAATGTGAAAGTGTGTCTGTCTGTCCGTCTGTCTGTCTGTCCGTCCGTCTGTCCGTCTGTCTGTCTGCTACGCTTTCATGGCCCATATGCCCAATTTTGATGAAATTTGGTACAGGGGTAGATTGTATCTCGGCGAAGGATATAGGCTACTTTTTATCCCGGAAAATTAAAGAGTTCCCGCAGGATTCAAAAATATTATTAATCCACGCGGATGAAATCGCGGGTTTCATCTAGTTAATGAATAAGTATTTATGTAAACGTTATCACAGAATAGATAATAAGTACAGCTGTAATATTAAAAAATGAGAAAGGTTTTCTCTAATGTCTGTTTTTTTAATTGATGGTCACCTTAGAAATAGGCGTATCCAGGAAAATCAACGAGTTAACTCAGTGTTTTTAAAACCTTAAGATGAATTAACGAGCATCGACTAGTACAGTATTCATTATTGATACTAGCATTAGGTACGCTTTCATCATCTTTTACCATCGCAAGAGGAGCATGTTTTCATAACATAAATGTTTAGCAGAGTCCACACTGTCATTATCGTTTCTTAGTTTTATCTGAGGCCCGATTGTTTAAGGCGCTGTGAGCCCACGAGATCAAAATACAGGCGCGCGGCGGTAGCAAGCGCATGTCGCAAAAATGCAAGAAATCATTTGTAAGGAAATAAATATTTACTGTTCAATACAAATTAATCCGACAATGTGTTTGATTTAGAAATGTAAATTTTATCTTATATTTCTAGAGCAAATTATTAGTTTCATTATGGAGAAAAATTGCTTTAAAAGGTAAATTAAGAGGTATGTTTAAAAAATAAATTTCAATTTAAATTGAGGTCTTGAAAACAGCAAATTATTTTTACAAGCATACATTATGTCACCGTTTGATGGATACACTGCTTTTAAAAACCTCCTTTTACGCTACACAGGGCCTTAAGCAAATCGTAATCATTTGACAGCTTAAAACGTATTAGGTAGTCGAACTGTTTATGGAGTTCATACACGCTCTTTGACGTGCAGGCATCTATGAACTCCTTAAACAGGTCGAATTATACGTTTGATAAACTATTACGATTACGATTTCCTTACACAATCGGGGGGCTGTTCCTTCTTCATAATTGTTTAACACCTG
Source organism: Erebia aethiops (assembly GCA_923060345.2). NCBI lineage: Eukaryota > Metazoa > Arthropoda > Insecta > Lepidoptera > Nymphalidae > Erebia > Erebia aethiops. Next base: position 22,840,068 of record OV281084.1, on the reverse strand, counting down.
TAAAATAGTAATGATAAAGTTCTTCAAAGCTTTACTCTTCTTCGTTTTTCTCCTGTACCAGGTAATTACTTAAGGACTGAAACAGTAACCGAAATTTAACACTGTTTAACATTAAACACTGTTTTTGAAACTGTTATAAAACAGAAACACTTATAACGGAAACAGAAACGATACTGTAACCAAATCAATCTGTAACCGGTTATTTCTATTAATAAGTGTTTTTATCTGTAGGTAACCCTAATAGGTCCATGCCCTAACAAACTGCACGGTGTGACAACGCGTTCTTCTCACTTCATCGGACTTCACCATTGAAATAGAATGAGGTACTAAAATTCTACATCAATGGACTTCACACATACCCATGTTTTTCTTAAAACAATTGCAATCAACTTTGATAGACCTTAGGTTCAAATTTGAATACGCGTCAACAGTAAATTTGGCAACGTCGCTATTTCGGTTACAGATTAAAACACTTTAAAACACTTTCATTTCTGTTACAGATTCGTTTCTGTTACAGAAATATAAGTGTTTCGGGTTAACAGAATTAAAAACACATTCAAAAGGGTTACAGATTCGATTCTGTTACACTTTCATTCTGTAACCTTTATGAATCTGTTTTTCAGTCCCTGCAGGTCATTTTAATTTGTAAAGCGGGATTTAATTTCCAATATTTGTAAATAGCTTCTCAATAATATTAAGACGATGACAGCCCTAGATTAGAGAGAACCAACCTCGAGCCACGACGCATTATCGCTGGTATCTACGGACATAGGTATATCTCATAATATGACACGCGAGATATTTTGCGAATGTTCCCACATCCGTAACATAGTGACCAAGTCTTTTTTTATTCCACTACAAGTTAGCCCTTGACTGTAATCTCACCTGATGGTAAGTGATGATGCAGTCTAAGATGGTAGCGGGCTAATCTGTTAGGGGTATGGCAGTTATATTAAACCCATTTCCCTAGTCGGTTTCAACATGGCATCGTACCGGAACGATAAATCGCTTGGCGGCTCGTCTTTACCGGTAGGGTGGTAACTAGCCACGGCCATACCAGGGAAAAATTGGTTTATTATGTACAGTTCGCACGCGAGTTGAATGTAGAAGAAATGTAAGTGTCACCATACATTTGCTCTGCATTCAACATTTACTAGATGAAGCCCGCGACTTCGTCCGCGTGGATTTAGTTTTTTTGATTCCCGCGGGAACTCCTTAATTTTCCGGGATAAAAAGTAGCCTATGTCCTTACCCGGGATAAAAACAACCCCTGTACCAATTTTTATCCAAATCAGTTAAACAGATAGGCCGTGAAAGCGTAGCAGACAGGTACACTTTCGCATTTATAATATAAGTAGATATGGATTGTCGGTACTATCAAAAGTCCAAACATTTTTTATGATGAGCTGGCACGATGTTGAAGGCTTATATTTATTTTCAGCCACACGTTTCACGGTTATTTTCTAGATTCTAGCGAGATTTTAGCCAAATGAAGAGAGTTATATTCCTTGCATCGTATGTGGGTCAAGAGCCCTTAAGAATGCATATTCATAATATAATGTATGTACATGCACGCGCTCATGTTAGTTAAATACAGGAGACAAATGTTTTACTAACTCATAGAAATACATATCTGTTGCTAACGGTCTACATTTACACTGTCAGATATTATGTATTAAAGGGGATAACTGTTTATCTCGCATGATGAAGTTTTATTTAGCTTCACATACGTAGTTATATTTGTTTCATAGTCATTTTCAAGAATATTAATGTGATTCCAACTCCTCAGTTCTGCTACTACGTAGACATCCAGGTGTACCTAATATCCACATAAACGGTACACCGTGTAGACTGTCGATAAATATTTTTTTTTTAATTTGTTTACTATAATAAAAGTTTACTTTCATATTACCTTCTGTAGTTTTTACTGTAACTTACCTTTCATCTCTTAAGGTTATCACATAACAGCATCATCAAAACAATATTTTTCTTCGTGACCTCATAGTTTACCTACCTATTGCAAATGTGCTTTAATATTCTGCTACAAGGAAGTAAAACCACATAATTTCCTACTAACACTAGTTACGCTTAATTATTTTAAAAGAATTCCTTAAACATTTTATTAATTAAATGATTGTTAACGAATTACTTAATCGCCTTTTAATTTCGCTACTTTTTATATTCCGGTTATTACCATCATTATTAATTAGCGCTAAATATTTAAAGTAATATGAGAAGTTTAACAGGTAGATAGGTGGAGTCGTATACTGAGATATTTTTGTAGTTTTAGTTCTAAGGTGACGAATATAAACTCAAACTGAAATCTTTTTTATAAAAGTAAACTTTGACAATTGTTTTTGAATCGTCGATTGAATGATATTCAATCGATCGTCGGTTCGGAATGATATTCCTACTGAAGAAGAAGAAGAACCAGCAAGAAACTCGGTAATAACACCTCCCTGAAAAATAATAATTGCCAGTCATAGGGACTGCCGATAGAAGTGAAAACGATTTTTTTTCTGTTAAAAAATATTAATAATAATAATAAAAATATTTCAAATAAAAACCTTAAAACTAAGGCATTAAAGTTTAATTACGAATGTACTATTTTTATATTTAAGACCTTTTGTCTTCGTAACAACGCGAGGTGTCGGCCACGGTTACACAGCACTTATTAATATAAACCTTAAAACGAAGGTATTAAAGTTTAATTACGAATGTAGTATATAATTACACTTAAGACCTTTTGTCTTAAGAAGAAAGGTGTCGGTCTCGCGTATTCCACATTTTACCCCCTACCAAAAAGTGCTCAACACGCCTAAAGAAGTTTTCACTTCAAAAATGTATTTGGACTTTCAATAAGCTTTTACAGCTTGCGTCCATTTCATAGGAAATTTTAAGTATACCTAAGGTTTGTAAAACGGCAATAAACTCTTTCAGGAAGGCGACTTTGATTGTTGGTTTTTGCGTTGTTGACTACGGAACCCTAAAAATCAGATATTTTTTTCTTGCTTGATTGATGGCAGTTATAGACTGCAGTAATCCAATTAGATTGGGTTTAACGTATGGCTCAACTGCTCAAATAGTAGATAGTAATAATATATACTTTTATACCTTAGGATTAGTCTTTCAGCTTAAACTAATTAATTTGTATCAATGTGTGTAACCAATGTTTCTGTTGTTAGTTTAAATAGTTGCGGATTCCTGATAAAGTGATACACTTTTAAATTATTGCATTACATGAAGGTACGAGGTACCCCTTCAGGTATTCCGTTACTAGACGTAGATCTGATCCAATCTCGCGATAACACCACTTTTGACGCTAAATTGATTAACCCACAGCGAATCCGAGGCCTCCTCACTAAACTCAAGAGTTTTAGAAAGGAAGCTCTCATTTCGAACATTTCTGTCTTTTTACCTATTACTTGCATTCATAAATAAATAGCTGTTGCCCGCGACTTGGTACGGTTATTATATTATCCTTTACTGTTCCGTTGTAATAAAGATATTTTTTTTTGGAATAAATATAAGTAAGAAATAAAAGTAACCATGCCCGTCTTTGGGTTGCGAGCAATTTCGGTCCTTCGTGAAAATCGGTTTTTTGACGTTGAACAATCCACCACTTCAATTTGGGAATTTATAATTTCTGAATTTTCCCTGTTCTGGCCTGGTGGGAGGCTTCGGCCGTGGCTACCACCACCACTTTACCGGTGGTACCACCCTACCGGCAAAGCCGTGCCGTCAAGCGATTTAGCGTTCCGGTACGATGCCGTACAGAAACCGAATAGGGGTATGGGTTTAATATACTTAACTGCCATGCCCCTAACAGGTTAGCCCGCTACCATCTTAGACTGCATTATCACTTACCATCAGGTGAGATCGCAGTCAAGGGCTAACTTGTAGTGGATTAAAATCCACTACAAGTTAGCCCTTGTTCATTATTCATCAGGTACTATCCATTTATGCTTGCTTTTGATATGAAAAAATGATAAATATTTTTATATATAACAAAATCCCTCCTCGTTGGATCCCACCAAACCTAACCACTAGACTCTAGTGGTTAGGTTTGGTGTAGTGGTGGTAGAGATAGATTATAGTCTGGAATAGCACATAGGCCAGGCTTTTTATCCCGGAAAATTAAAGAGTTCCCGCGGGAACCAAAAAACCTCAAACCACGCAGACGAAGACGAAGACTAAGGACTGTGGAAGTTCAGGAAAGTGAACTGTTACCGAAATAAGGGGTTTAAACACTGTTTTTTGAAACTGTTAAAAAACAGAAACCAAGAAACACTTATAACGGAAACAGAAACGATACTGTAACCCAATCAATCTATAACCGTTTATTTCTGTTAATAAGTGTTTTTATTTGTAACGCTAATAGGTACATGCCTTAACAAACTGCACAGTGTGACAACGCGTTCTTTTCACTTCATCGGACTGCACACATACTGACACAACATACCCATGTGTTTCTTAAAACAATTGCAACCAACGATGCTAGACCTTAGGTTCAAATTTGAATACGCGTCAACAGTAAATTTGGCAACGTCGCTATTTCGGTTACAGATTAAAACACTTTAAAACACTTTCATTTCTGTTACAGATTCGTTTCTGTTACAGAAATATAAGTGTTTCGGGTTAACAGAATTAAAACACATTCAAAAGGGTTACGGATTCGATTCTGTTACACTTTCATTCTGTAACACTTATATTTCTGTAACCTTTATGAATCTGTTTTTCAGTCCCTGAGTATAACAATATACTCAATTGTTAATATGTCCAATAAATACCTATGTAATCTACATTCTAAAAGATAGCTGAGACGTATTAAAACAGGTGGCTTCGATGTGCAATACCTATACCTAGCTCGTATTTTGCGCCTAGCCTTAAAATAGTTCACCTATAAGTGGCTCTACTAAACCATTGCGTGTATACTGAGATTATTTATCAAGTAGGTATTTATGGTAATTAATTTAAGTCATTTATCCGCGGGTCACGTCGGGTCAAGCTTCACGCGAAATCTTAGTATCTAAGTAGGTATTATTATGGGTATCTCCTTGCCGATAATATTTTGTTCGGTTCAGATTTCAATTGTAAAATGGAATTTCCTGAATTTCTTTAAACAAGAAATATTAGAACTACCTAGCTAGCTTGAATAAATTAGAATGAATTAACTGTGTAAATATTGTAAATTACCTTTTTAACCGACTTCAAAAAAGGAGGAGGTTCTCAATTCGACTGTATGTTTTTTTTTTGTTTTTTTTTGTATGTTTGTTACGCGATTTCTCCGCCAATTATGAACCGATTTTGATAATTCTTTTTTGTTTGGTAGGTTATTATTGGTACCAAATTAAAATGGGACCACCTCTGAAGTATACTTCAGAGGTGGTCCCATTTTAATTTGGTGAAGATCTGATGAATATCTCCGGAGATGGAGAACGGAACTCCTCAATGGATAAGACTAAATTGCTCGCGATCAGTGTGATAGCTTTGTAAACAGTATGTTTTAACCATGCATAGCATATCTTTTTTTTTTAGGGTTCCGTACCAAAATGGTAAAAATGGAACCCTTATGGTGCGACTTTCTCCGTCCGTAATGTCCGTAACGAGTAATGATTAAACGACGTTATTCTTAATAACGCTAAGTTTTTACTAGCGTTCTGGTTACCTACACCCTGTATTTTAAAACAGTGGGGCCACTAAAAATTGTGAAATAAAAAAATTTCAAAAAAAAAACCGACTTCAAAAACCACAAACACTAAAAAGTAAAAAATAATTTAATTTATTATGTATACAAGAGTTAATGTAGTTCTATAATAACATTTTTTGGAGTCGGTGCCAATGTGGAGTCACGTCAACAATAATGAAGAGTAGGTAGATGGTTCATGCGGCTAATTGGTACCGACTCCAAAAAATGTTATTATAGAACTACATTAACTCTTGTATACATAATAAATTAAATTATTTTTTACTTTTTAGTGTTTGTGGTTTTTGAAGTCGGTTTTTATTATTTTTTTGAAATTTTTTTTAATTCTTCAGAGTTAATTAAACTGCCTAAATGTGATCACTTCAATAGTTAGATTATCATGAAAGTTTAAAAACCCCGGTACCTCAACAGTTTGATGCAAATTCCGTTAGAGATTAAGTACACGAAACCAACTGAACCAATGGTATGATAGAACTCCTGTGATAAGTGATAAACCAATACAAAATACTATTATGGTAGGTATTCAGAAAAAAAGATTTCCCTACCCAGTCAAATTACAAGGTCATGACCATCAGGTAGGTAGTTCGCTTAGGCCTAACCTCCACATTGTTCTGTTGATGGCCCATTCTTTTTAGATAAAAACGATAACATAATATTATAACAAGCGAAATTAATATAGTGCGTGTCTCTACATTTAAATCTGTTCAACGGGATTTATAAGCATCATTATGTATATTATTTAAAATGATGACTGGTGCCCGCAAATAGAGATGAAGCATATGTCTAAAACCAATTATTTCTTCTTCCAAAAGACCTAAAATTCACCTCCTGGGTAAGTTTGATAACCATTTTAAACTACCTAAAGATCAAAGAAAATATGTTGCGTTGAAATTTGATGACGTCACAACTATGTATTTTATAATATGTACCCATTGAAATAGGTATAGGTACTAAAAAAATTCTACATCAATGTATGTACCTAAACTTCCGAAGCGCATTTTTATGTGTGATACAGAGTTGCTAATTTGATTGTGGTCATTATCGTTATTGGAGGTGATGGATGTACTATACTAACTTACGATTTTCTTATAAATTATCTATAACTTATATTTTAAGTTAACTATAACCATACCTTCAATTTTCTATACTATATTTTCTATCCTTTCTAGAAAATTTATTTTCTCTCATGCAAGCTATATTTGTGCCTTTAAAAATCAGCTCAACGGACAGGTTTTTAGCATTTCGCAGACAGACTTTTATCACTTTCGCATTCATGGCAATATATATGAATTGATTTTTAAATGACTAATATTATTGAACTATGAGTCAGCGCTGATAGCCTAGTGGTTTAGACTCTTTGGGTGGTCGGGAGGTTCAGGCACGTAATTTTAACTTTTCTAAGCTATGAATAAATATATAAATAATAATTTATTTGCGAAGAATTTTATAGATACAATATTTGACAGTAAGAAATGACAATGAGAGGCATTCAATTAAATCAATAGTGTGCAAATTTCAGGTGGGTGTTTAGCAATTTTTGAATTAATTTATATTATAAGTAGGTACGACAACTGACAAGTATATTGTGCGTTTTATTAATTTAATATCACTCACTTTAATGGTGAAATAAAAATCGTGAAGACCTGAATGCGCCAAGAGTTCTTCATAATGTTCTCAAATGTCTGAAGTCTGCCTATTCGCATTTGGTCAGCATGGTGAGCTATAGCCTATAGCCAAATCCTTCTCATTCTGAGCAGAGACTTCTGCTCAGTAGTGGCTCAGCAATGAGTTAAAATGGTGGAGGATGATGATGAACTATGAATTAATAGTTATTTCTCAGCGAAAAATATAGAAAAGCATCTACTAGGATCTTAGATATAGTTCCAGGCGGACCATTACGTGTATTGCTTATTTGTCCTAGCTCCTTGACACGGTCCACGTAGATAAGGAAAAAACGTTAGAAGCGAGTTCATTAGGGTATCGCAGGGCAGGCAAAATGGCGGACGACACTCGTGGAGGCGCGCCCGAGTGGTTGATAATAAGGGTTGCCAAAATTACAAAATTATTTCCGTACTTACGTATTAATTGATTGATCAATAAACTTCGTTATTAACTGATGAATTTATAAAAATATCTAGATATTAGATGGTTTTCGAATAAAATTAGTTAGGCCAGAAACGCAAATAACGCGTCGGTTTTGTATTTAGTCACCATTGTTTGAAAATCACAAACTTGTCTCAAGTCTGCAAGTTACAATTTTTTTTGTTTACATGTGATAGAATTCAATGATGATGATTTCTTCATACTTTAAAAAACAACTGAATGGTTTTTATCAATTGCTGTGACCGGCTACGCTCGGTTCGAATTACAGGCTGGAAAACTTTCTTAGTGGGGGTCTACGTTATAGCGAACACCTACATATCCAAAATCTCAAGTTTCTAGATCCAGCTACTTGAGTTGTTTGCTTGACTTGTCTGTGAGTTTCTGATTATTTAAGATTCAAACTTCATCCATTTATCATCTCTACTAATTCTAGACAAGCACGCTCCACCTTAAACTGCATCACCACTTATGTTAGCCGCGGCGTAAGTTGAACCTTGCGCAGAAACACATTTCGGGTGTCAAATGAAGTGCGGTATGAAGGGCGCCGCGAGCCCATACCTACCCCTCGCTCCCCGAGCATGCTCCGCTCCGCTCTGTAGTACAATGCATAAGCGCAGACGAAGACAGCCGCCATTTTGGTTCAACTTACATACAGTCGATTGTACACAGGTTTGATTGCTGGCCTATATTTTAAAAATAAACTGTCAAACTCAGACGGTTGACAACCCTAACGCAGAACCGACATTGCGTAAGCACGGGGCCGATTTCTAGCTTCGCTCCCACGCCGCAAGGTCAGCCTTCGGGGATTGCTCCCACTTGCAATTCGCAACTAAATAGTACCTATCGACTCGATCACCACAAAATTTACTATTCGTTTATAACGCATCGCTTCTTCCCACTATCGACAGCTGTTATGCTTCTATAATCTATATCGTGTCTTCGAACTTCTATTTTTAATCGATGAGTGATATCAATGCCACTTAACAAATTATCAAACTTAAATTCATTAGTAGTTGACCTGACAGGGTTATCCTGTCCAAACAATAAATTGAGTTCATTCAAATATCCCATAGAAAAAAGAACGTTTGTTTTTCCTGAACTTAGAAAAACTGAGAAACTTCCAATTTTTTATAAACCACCCCCTGTACCAAATTTCATCAAAATCGGTTTAAGGTAAGAGTCGTGAAAGCGTAGCAGACAGACAGACACACTTTCACATTTATAATATTAGTATGGAAGTATGGATTTTAGTAAATAAAAAAAGAAAGATGTCATAAAAACACAATACAGATAGACGGACAACGAAGTGATCCTATAAGGGTTACTTTTTACCTCTATAGTCTGGAGGTACCTACCTACGGAACACTAAAAAGAGTAAATTCATAGTTAGAAATAAATTCCAATTATTAAAATTGCGACTATGGTTTCAATCAATTTCAAATTGATAACAATAATACTGTAGAGATCATAAAAAACGGCGGACATCACAAGTCTCTAGTTATAAATATTAAATAAACGCAATCTCTAGTCTCTGCATACGAGTACGACTTTCACGAAATAATTCTCTATATAAATAATATTTACAGTAAATTAATTTAATATTATATTACACAATTAACCTTTGGGGATTCTTTCAATAAATATACCAAAATAACTGTTTTCGTGTTACAAAGTTTGAAGCTGTAAAATCTAATAGGACTCTTCGCAACTGACTTTCACGTAGGCATTAGGTATATTGGAGGGTCTATTTAATAAGGAACCTTAAAGCATACAGGTATAATGCTTCTAGATAGGTATTGGTGACCTATGTATCTATGTATCGTGACGCTACGCTGTATGTACAGAAGGCCCCACTATTTAGTGTTGTTACGAATATTATCTACTAGTGGTTCGCCCCGAACTGAGACCTCGCGGTATCCATAAAACGAATAAACTTGAGCGCCATCTATTGACATCATTGTGAAGTTCTGTTAAAAATACTGAAGCTCATTAAAAATAAAATAATTTCGTTTCCTTATAATATTTATCTAATTTTAGAATTTGTTGTTCAAGTAGGTACAGGATATAATTCAAATAATTGATTAAGTTTCAGGCTGAGCCTTTCTGAAAATTGAGAGCTCTGAGGTCAACTTTCGACGTTAAATATCCACTTTGAAAGCCCCCCATTTCGTCAATTTTAGGGGAAAAATTAAAAAACAATATTTTTGGACTATAATTAAATATTTTATTCCTAATTATCTTTAAAATGATATACCGCAACCCTATGTAATGCTATAAAAAATATTTTACTACGCATTCGCTTCTATGAGAGCCCCCCTGAAATAAAGATTTTATTTAACTTTTTAAGCCAAATTTGGCTGGAGGTCATCGATTTACGTATTATATTTAAATTTGAAGTAATTACGTTCAGTAATTCAGAAGTTAAAAGGCTCTGACACACGGACGGACGGACGGACAAGTGCAAATTCACTCTAGTAGACTCAGAGACTTTTGCTTCGCTCGGTCAATGATTTATCACTAATTTATTCTCATACGAAAAAAAAAGCGACATATTCAGTACAATAATTATAAAATGTAATTTCCAAAGCAATATTTGATCTTCGTAGGTAGGTACCTCCATCGATTGTTGCCAGATTTAGAATATTTTGTAACTAGGTATGTTCTAAGTATAGCCTAGGATTAGTGTGGCGATCTGTCACCTTTTAACGGAAAAACTAGCCGATATTGATCCAAATGGTGTTGACATTCCGCCTGCATTTTGAAAACTATGGAACATTTTATTTTTAAAAAATTGCCTTATGTACAGATGAAATAATAGTTATAAACTAGGGTTGTAACGGAACCTCGGCTCCGCCTCCGCAAGTGCGGAACTTTCGCAAGAAATCGTACCTCCGCTTCTGCGTCCGCCTCCGCAATTTTTTTGCGGAGTTGTACTTGTAACGGAGGTCGCAAGTTACACGCTGTACCAACGATACAACTTAAGTTACAACTACCTACTTACTTAAGTTACAAAGTTAGTTTACTGCGTTTCAAACATGGGCTACGTATCAGAATTCGAAGCAATTTAAGTACCTACTATTTAATAGTCGTTTTATGATTCGCCCGGATGATCAAAGATATTAACTATTAATCATTCCTACACGTACATAGCTGTGCACAAATGTTCATATATGTACTAACATACACTCGTGTATGAGTATACTTAAATAGGTAATCTGTGCAACCACCATCGTGGCGTGAGACCTTGGGAGGTGTCGCATGCCTACTTCATGTTAACTAAGTACATTCGCACACAGCTAAATCTACGCTTATTTGAAAAGGCTATATTATAAGGGTTTACGTTTGTGTGTGTGCACTTTGCGGTGACATTGATTACAATATGCTCTCATAGGGTTGCTCTATGACAGTTTTCCCGGATTTTCACAATATTTACAATATTTAATGCGTTCGAGTGAATTTAAATGGATTTTCCATTTTTTCCCACATAAGTAGCGACTGGCCACAGCTTCGCATCCGTCAAAAAATACCCATAATGAAGTAAATTTCTTTAGAATCGTTGTGATTTGAAATTCGATGAAACGAAAAAGCGACACCAAAAAGAGACAAACATATTCATAATAGGATTTATCCTGCGAGAGAATGAGATAGACTACAAGTTATATTTATCTCACTGTCTCGTAGGCTACACACACATTGTGTGTGTGAATTGCACACACAAATCTATATAAATCCATACTAATATTATAAATGCGAATGTGTGTCTGTCTGTCTGCTACGCTTTCACGGCTCATCTGTTCAATCGATTTTGATGAAATTTGGTATAGAGGTAGTTCACATCCCGAAAAATTAAAGAGTTCCCGCGGGAATCAAAAAACTTTAATCCACGCGGATGAAGTCGCGGGCATCATCTAGTTATGTTTAAAGGGAACCGCTATGCAAACTTTCAAGTTACGAAGTCTACGAAGAATTGCTTGGGCTTCGAACTGGCCTTATTGAAGAGTCAGTCGGAGTTTTCGTTTTGTAGTTTGAGATAAATAAATAATTGATTCTTTACTTTTATTTTCCAGTGCAATTTACAATAATATGTCCAGCATACTACCTCGCTAGAAGGGAAAATGTAAATTCTATTTTCCTTTATTTTCTCCTTTTCCTAAGGTTGTCTGGTAGAGATCGCTACCTAAGCGATAAGGCCGCCTTTTGTATCCTACTTCTGCCTGCGTTAATTTTATTTCCAATTTTTGTTTTTGTTATTTTTACTTGTTGTGGTGGTACAAAATAAAGTGTATAATAATAATAAAAAACTCTATTAATTTTAACTTACCTACCACATTATAAATACTAATTAATTAATTAAAATATAATGTTTTCATATAAAAAATGTACTACCCTTTTTTTATCCACTACAAGCTAGCCCTTGACTGCGATCTCACCTGATGGTAAGTGATGATGGAGTCTAAGATGGTAGCGGGCTAACCTGTTAGGGGCATGGCAGTTATATTAAACCCATACCCCTTCGGTTTCTACACGGCATCGTACCGGAACGCTAAATCGCTTGGCGGCACCCATAGCAATAATACATTTTGCCGAGTGCTGACCTAGGGCTGACTCATTTTCTTATATGCAATTCAGCGCGCGTTCAGTTTTACTTGTATTATCCTTATCCATCACGGCAGAACTCCTGAAAGCGGGTGGAAAACCGTTACTTAAAGTCTTTCAGCGATTGTTCAATTCCGTCATTCATCAAGGCACAACACCTGAGGCATGGCACAGGAGCGTGGTGGTTCTGTTCTTCAAAAAGGGTGATAATACCCTGCTGAAGAATTATAGACCCATCTCGCTGTTGAGCCATGTCTACAAGTTGTTTTCAAGAGTCATAACGAATCGTCTCGCTCGTAGGTTTGACGACTTCCAGCCTCCCGAACAAGCCGGATTCCGAAAAGGCTTCAGCACCATAGACCACATCCATACGCTGCGGCAGGTTATACAGAAGACTGAGGAGTATAACCGGCCACTTTGCTTAGCGTTTGTGGACTATGAGAAAGCCTTTGATTTGGTGGAAACTTGGGCGGTATTGAGGTCTCTGCAGAGATGCCGGATTGATTATCGGTATGTCCAAGTGCTGAAGTGTTTGTACGAAAGCGCCACCATGTCAGTCCGTATACAGGACCAGACTACGAGGCCGATCCGACTGCAGCGGGGAGTGCGACAGGGCGATGTTATCTCCCCGAAGCTATTTACCGCTGCATTGGAAGACGTCTTTAAGCTTCTGGATTGGAACGGACTTGGCATCAACATTAACGGCGAGTACATTACTCACCTTCGGTTTGCCGATGACATAGTCATCATGGCAGAGACTCTGGAAGACCTCAATGCAATGCTAAATGACCTCAGCAGAGTTTCTCAACAGGTGGGCCTAAAAATGAATATGAGTAAGACGAAAGTTATGTCTAACGCTCATGTTCCGCTCCACCCAGTGATCGTTGAGAGCTCTGCACTCGAGATTGTAGACGAGTACGTGTACCTGGGACACACAGTGCAGCTGGGTAGGTCCAATTTCGAGAAGGAGGTCAACCGCCGAATCCAACTCGGCTGGGCTGCGTTCGGGAAGCTTCGAGATGTCTTCTCGTCCAAAATACCTCAGTGTCTGAAGACCAAAGTCTTCGAACAGTGCGTGTTGCCAGTGATGACTTACGGATCCGAGACATGGTCGCTGACTATGGGCCTGATAAGAAGGCTCAGGGTCACTCAGCGGGCGATGGAGAGGGCTATGCTGGGAGTGTCCCTACGTGATCAAATCAGAAATGAAGAGATCCGTAGGAGAACCAGAGTCACCGACATAGCCCGAAGAGTTGCGAAGCTGAAGTGGCAATGGGCGGGGCACATAGTTCGGAGAACCGATGGACGTTGGGGTCCCAAAGTGTTGGAATGGCGACCCCGCACTGGAAGGCGTAGCGTCGGTAGACCCCCCACACGGTGGACGGACGACATCAAGAGGGTCGCGGGGAGTCGCTGGATCCAGGCGGCGCAAGACCGTGGCTTGTGGAGGACCCTACAAGAGACCTATGTCCAGCAGTGGACGTCCATCGGTTGACGACGACGACGACGATCCTTATCCATACTTCCATATCCATATTTATCCATACTTATTTTATCCCGGAAAAGTCCGAGTTTCCGCGGGAATTAAAAAAACTTAATCCAAGCGGACGAAGTCGCGGGCATCATTTAGTTAACCAATAAAATAATTTGAGTAATTTTTACGTTGAATTCTATGCCTATTAGTACTAGAGCATTTTAACTATGCAAGATGTTTAGATCTTTCCAAGTAACCTAGCGCGTTAGTTTGGCAAAAGTAAATGAATGACAAGTCACGCCTACGCGCCGTAGCATGGCGATTGTCTAAATCGATTGCAATCATTCTTCGACTACGACTAAAAAAAGCCAAGTTACCTCTTGAATACTTTGCCTATTCTATTTTTATCAGTCTAACCAGCCGTTGTATATCTATTTACTAAATAGAATTAAAATTGAGTCCATACTAATATTATTACTTAAATGCGAAAGTGTGCCTGTCTGTCTATATGTTCATCCGTCTGTCTGTCTGTCTGTTTGTCTGTCTGTCTGCTACATTTTCACAGCTTATCTGTATAACCAATTTTGATGAAAATTTGGTACATAGATAGATTTTATCCTAAGGAAGGACATAGGCTCCTTTTGAACCTTAAAGGAAAATTAAAGGTTTCTCGCGGGAATGATGAAAACTTAAGTCACGCGGACGAACTCGCGGGCCTATGCCCCTGGATACCACCTATCCCTGTACCAAATTTGATCAAAATCGCTAATATAAACAGATGAGCCGTGAAAGCGTAGCAGACAGACAGACAGACGGATAGACAGACATACAGACACACGTTCGTATAAATATAATATTGGTATGGATTATCAAAGGTTTTCAAAATTCCTTCTCTTCTTCTGTATTTAGTTACAGTTGGTCTTTTTTATTTATATATTATGTACTTGCTGTTGGTCTCACGTCAAAAGGTTTAATGGCCTTGAACCTGTGCAGTGGGTGATTTATCGATATTTTTGATGGGCGTTCGTCAATTAACCTTTCGTTTCGAGAGTTGTAGGTAAGAGCAGTTAAATGCTAGGTGTACTTTATATTATATCCACACATAGAAGCCATTATCATCCAGATTTTTATCAGGGACTAGCGGATGCCTGCGACTTCGTCCGCGTGAATTGAGGTTTTTTTGTTTCCGCGTTTTCCAGGATAGAAAGTAGCCTATGTGTTATTCCATACTATAATCTATCTCTCTGCCAAATTTCGTCCAGATTCGTTCAGCCGTTCAGGCGTGATTGATTAACATCCATCCATCCATACATTCATACATCCAAACTTTCGCATTTATAATATATATATATATATATATATATATAAAGATGTAAAGATTAGTATATATATGTATAAGATTAGTAGATATATATATAAAGATTAGTAAGATAAGTATAAGTAAGATTATATAACAGTATATATAAGTATAAGTATTAAGTATAGACACTAATTGTTCTTTATTTTATATTAATTAGGTTTTTCCCCAAAATTGTCTCTAAATGTAACGTAATTATAGCTTTAAAGGTCTATAAAATGAATGTAAACAGGAAACCCGTCGAGTGAATCCAACGCGA
Organism: Erebia aethiops; assembly: GCA_923060345.2. Taxonomy (NCBI): domain Eukaryota; kingdom Metazoa; phylum Arthropoda; class Insecta; order Lepidoptera; family Nymphalidae; genus Erebia; species Erebia aethiops. The sequence continues at coordinate 22,824,572 of OV281084.1, read as the reverse complement.
AATAGCGGTAATGCCACAGATAATACTGCGTTCTCAGAGCCTCCGGCGACGAAACAAGCGAAAAAACTACCATTAGTTCGACGGCAACGTTAGAAAAAACTGTGCTCCTTTTCCCCTACTTTTCCACGACGAGAGAGAGGCTGTGTGAAATGCGAATAGAATAGGAATTGGTGCATTGTACAAAAATCATCGAGCCAATACGAAAGACTATTTATAAACTAATATATATGTAAATGAAGCCTTAGCGTCCTTCATTTATTTGAACTTACCGCGCCGTGCACGTCACATACATAGCTGAGCTGTCCATAATCTGTGACTTGGCTCTGTGGCCGTCTTGGGCCTGTCAAGTTTGACACTTGTCTTTGTACGGGATTTCGAAGATTTGTAATTTAAACGGTCCGAATTGATATAATTTTAATAATTAGTGAAATAATAGCTTTTATTGTTGTTTCTCTTTTAATTTCAGGTATGTAATTTTATATTTAACACATAACGATAGTCACGTTATATTGTAAGCAAAGGTTTTTAATAAAACAACTCTTTTAATTTCAGAGCAACTCAAACTAGTTTTTATTTCACCAGTACAAAACACATTATATATATAGTATAATATTATAAATGCGAAAGTTTGGATGGATGGATGTAAGGATGAATGGATTGATGGATGTTTGTAACTCAATCACGCCAGAACGACTGAACGGATATTGATGCAAATTGGCACAGAGACAGATTATAGTCTGGAATAGCACATAGGCTACTTTTTATCCCAGAAAATTAAAGAGTTCCCGCGGACCGAAAATCTCAAATGGATGTTTGTTACTCAATCAGGCCAGAACGACTGAACGGATCTGGATAAAATTTGGCACAGAGATAGACTATAGTCTGGAATAACACATAGACTAGTTTTTATTCCGGAAAATTAAGGAGGTCCCGCGGGAACTAAAAAAACCTCAATCCAGGCGGACAAAGTTGCAGGCATCAGCTAGTATTTAATAAACCTAATTTGGGCTATTTTAACTTGGATTCAAGTTTAATTTTTGATTAAGATTTTTGTGTGTTCTAGTTCTGTGAGATGCACTTTGATTTTTTAAATTAGATATTATTTAAGTTATTTTTTAATAGAAAAATATATCGTTTAACTGGAGAATATTTTTTCCAAGACGTTTTTGTTTGTTTCACAAAAGCAATATCCATATCAATATTATAAACGCGAAAGTTTGTAAGTATGGATGTATGGATGTTTGTTACTCTTTCACGCCAGAACGGCGGAACGGATCTGGATGAAATTTGGCACAGGAATAGATTATAGCCTGGAATAACACAGGCTACTTTTTATCCCGGAAAATTAAAGAGTTCCCGCGGGAACGCGGAAGTTCCCTCAATCCACGTGGACGAAGTCGCGGGCATCAGCTTGTTTTCTCTTATTTAGGCGTGCGTTACCTTATTGTAGACGGTTTATGACTAGGAAAGTTCATACCTATTACAAATAACTTAGAAAATTTGACAAGTACCTAAGAAAGTAATAATTATGAAAGTTTAACCTTTAAGCAATTAGCATGTTATACCTACCGACTAAAGGCCACCACCGAGATCAGCCTGAATTTGGTAGCTGAGCGGAAAAAAAAATAAGTGCAGCCTTATAGGTAACGAAACTCTACAACTCAGCTCTACATTGCATAGTAAAATTAAAGTTATTTTTTTCTTCTCTCTGTGAATGGTATAAATATGCCATATTCATGCAAATCACTCGACTTCGTATATACTGCGATTTTCGATCAGCCCTACACGGATCCTAGTCAAAAATTAAGTTTGTAGTAGTATTAAATTTACTGATGAATATAAATTATACCATCGAGTGTTTTTCAGTATCTACGTACTTATGTACGTCACGTGCATGCTAATACTTAAACGTTAATTCAAAATCCAAATGAGAATATTTGGAGGAATCTAATTATATTTATTTCTTTTTTACCACAGACTACCTGTTTATGCAACACCTTTATCAGTTTGCCTGTCTAGTGTGTCATAGAGAGGGACTGAGGTTTTTTGATAGGTCGCTTCGGACCTAGAGCGTCGCGCGCGCACGTGAGAATGAGCGGCGAGAGTGGGACCATGCTACCGTTTGCTCTGATGACAGACAAGGACGGCGAATATGAAATTAGGGTGGTTCCACGTGAGTTCAATGACCCTCCGTGACACGCGTGTAGGTGATTTTTATAATTTAGATTTTGGGATAAATGACCATTTGTAGGTGGACAATAAAAAATATAAAGATAAAAATGATATTTTATATTTTTGACCTTTATGCTTTGGGACACTAAATTCTGATTTGCTAGTCTTTTTCAACGAAAACCATTTAGCTTGCAAATATTTTATTGTTTTTAGTTGTTGTTGTTGGGTCACAAGGCTTAGTTCGTTTGTTTGAGAGATGCCGCACTAGATCCAGATTTTCGGATTCGGAAATGAAAGAGCCTTACAGGTCGCCTTGTACTTTGTAGTAGGTACATGCGATCATCTTAAACCAATGACCTAAGCAATTCTGACCTGGGTAATTCTGTTGATCACAATTTCTAAACTAAACTTTTAAAGTCCTAAATCTAGTGATGTTCTTTTCCGAAGCTCCCGTCGCATTGTGAACAAGATTCCTATAAATTGAGACCTGACATTTAGAGATTGTATACAACAGAATTTGTCTCATTATTTATTTATTTATTTATTTATATATTTAGTACCAAACTTAAAAACTAAACATAAAAATTTAAAGGACATGTACAAGGACAACTTATCTCTAGAAGAGATTTCTTCCAGCCATCATTTCAGATTCAGATTTCAGATTTCTCATTAGTATTATAGGTAGGTATAATGCTAATTATTATAACTTAACACTGCTATGGGTAGCAGTTAATAACGGAAACACAAATGGCTTCTGCAGAGGCTTATAGAGTGGGCGCGAATCACAGAATTCTAAAACAATAATAGAAATGGTACGTAGACACCTGTCTAGGGTATATCCAAGGTACCATTGTTACCAGTTCACTCATACAAAAATAATGAATAATTAAAGAGGGCGCTTATTATTTTCAATGGCTAAGCCTGAAAATGAGGCAGTAGTTTGGGTACAACTACCATGCCCATCACTTACCATCAGGTGAGATCGTAGTCAAGGGCTAACTTGTAGTGGATAAAAAAAATGGATGGTGCTACATTATTTGTAATTTTTTTCGTGGTTTTTTAATAATTTATTGTTCATTATAATTACCTACCTACCTACTGTAACGTCAGTTTTTACAATAACGTACCTACAGTACCTAAGTACAGTGATATATAATTTTTATTTTTTAAATTCTATAATGCACTAATATAATACAACGCACAAAGGCGAACTTAATACCTGGAGGTATTCCAGTTAACCTGTAGTAGGTCATTGGTTTGGTAGGCTCCGTTTGGTTGGTTGGCTCATTAAATTCGGCCTGCACTATTATCTCTATATCTCTATCCATTTCTATCCTTCATAATCGTCATCATTTCAGCCTGCGGACGTCCACTGCTGGACATAAGCCTTACCCAAAGAGTGACACCACACCCGGTTCTCAGCCTTCCTCATCCACTTCCCGCCACCCTCGTCCATCGTGCTTGAAGGCGCCCACTTACTATTCTTACTTGATCACTGAATTCTGCGGTGAGTAAAGATTAAAAAAAAATAGAATACAGACGAAGCCAGATGTCAACAAGTAAGCTTATATAATGATTTGGTAATCGTGTTTCTCGAACAGCCATTGTATGATAATCGTGACCTTCACGTCAGATGTACACACTTTATCACCCCCAATATTTAATATCTATTCATCTCTACTTAAATGAATGCAATGCATTTAAAATGTAACGGTAATATGCATTGAGATGATGTCTATAGAGGAGCATCTTTTTTTTATCCACTACATGTTTACCCTTGACTGCGATCTCACCTAATGGTAGGTAAGTGATGATGCAGTCTAAGATAGTAGCGGGCTAACCTGTTAGGCGCATGGGAGTTATATTAAACCCATACTCCTAATCGGTTTCTACACGGCATCGTACTGGAACGCTAAACTAGCCTCGGCCTAAGCCTCCTACCAGGCCAGACCAGGGAAAATTCAGAAATTCTAAATTCCCAAATTGACCCTGCCGGGGATCGAACCCGGGACCTCCGCGCGTTAAGACAACAGCGCTCAACACTGCACCAGGGAGGTCGTCAAAAACACAATAAGATAAGATAACATAAGATATATCTTACCTAAAAGTTAAGTCTCGCTAAAACGCTCGTTGCGTAGGACGTTGTATCCGCAAATCATCGCTGATATTGTGATACAAGTGAAAAACCTAACCCAAAAACGTCATAAACTTTCAGCCATTTTACCATATTATTCTCAGGAAAGTCAAAATACAAAAATCAAAATACAAAAAACATCACCTAAAGATTACGTAAAACGTAAGATATGTAAGTGGAATGTAGGGGTAAGATCATCTTTGCAAATACTAGATCAGTAAATCAGTGAAGCATATCATGGTAAATCATAATAAAAAGGAAATTTTGACAAGTTACACAGTAGACCACATTGAGGTGCTTATCGGCAGTGGCGTGCAGATCATAGAGGCATAAAAGCACTGCGTACCAAATGAAAATACGTCTATGCTCATTTTTCATCAAAACAGCTAGTAAATACGTATTGTGACTAACTAATGCCTACCCTAGCTTAAAAATCTGTGCACGCCACTGCTTATAGGTGCTACAAACAGTGAGTAGGTCTGAGTGAGGTAATTTTGTAGGAGACAGCACCCTCTAGAATTATAGCTCCTATTTGTCGCAAGGTACCTAACTCTACCTACAATCTAACCAAAGTCATCATTGGCGGTAACAATTAGGTATTGTGCAACAGAAATCGCTGTGTATGCACAAAGTAAGGTAGGAATTGTGTCGATGGATGGTTGGATGGCTAACAAAATGCATAATATGTTTAAATATAAATTTCTTTAAACTGCCCGCGATCGATTGGCCTACTATTTCTGCAGTGTTTGCAATGTTTTTACAGCGCTGTCGCAAAATAAGAAGGTAGCTGTCTCACTATAATAAATTAGTGGTGGTGCTATAACTTAGGTGCCAGCGGAAGGTGAATTTCCCATACAAACGTAATACCAAAATATTTTGTAAATCGAGAATATTTTCACGATATTATGCGATTACTAAGATTGAACTTGTATATAGATCCCTGGATAATTATTTTTTTTAAATACTTTTCCAAAATTAATGGTAAGCACATTGCGTTTTGCATGTTATACGACATAAATTACATGTTTCACCTTATTTGTTTCATATTAAAACCAACGATATCTCACGTAATAATTGATCAGGAACATAGCCTTTATGTTAAGTTACAGAATAACAACACGACGTTTGAAACACAACAACTTTTCATTCATCATTTTTGGTATTCACGGAACAAGACTAAATGTATAACAAATTATGTACGCTCATATTGCTATCGCGCTTGCACGCGATCATGTGTCATCAGCCAAATAGAGATAGCAATATACCGGCAAATTTATATTTGTGGTTCGAATAGAAGTTGTGAGTCGCGTTCGCCGGCCTCTTAAAACTAAAAGCCACTCTTTGCTCACGACGCGTCAGACAGCGAACGCCGCGAAACAATTAAAGTATAATATGGATTTATATCATGTACTAGTATAGTATCCAATATCCATATCCATACTAATATTATAAATACGAAAGTGTGTCTGTCTATCTGTCTGCTACGCTTTCACAGCCCATTTGTTGAACCGATTTAGATGAAATTTGGCACAGGGATAGGTTGTATCCCGGGGAAGGACATAGGTAACTTTTATCTCGGAAAATTAAAGAGTTCCCCTTTATCGACTTAATCCACGCGGCTGACGCGACGTCGCAGGCATCATCCAGTATTATTATGTATGAGCAAATCCGATATCGGATGGAAAACGGTGGAAGCGTGTATGCGAAGCTGCAACATCATCCATTGTTTCGCGGCATTCGTTGGCTTACGCGGCGCTAGTATAGAGTGGGCTGTTTGAACTCAAAACATCTAAACCGATTTAGATGAAATTTGGTGCAAAGATAAGTGGCGTCCCGGGCCGGGAATGGACATAGGCACCTAGTTATTTGGGAAAATCAAATCTTTCATCAGAATTTTCTGAAAAACTAAATCTACACGGATGAAGTCTAGTTAATGTTGTAAGTTTATATCACGTAGTTGACATCCGTAATCCGTAGCAAATCCGGATATTTGTAGATCCAATGCGTTATTACCACAGGATAGGTACCTAATAGTTATTACTTTGGCATTACTTAGGCATTACTTTGCAACTAGGCAAAGTAATAAACGCAATGGCAGTTCCTTCGGTGCCGCAAATTTTATCGGGCGGGCGAAGCGACCTGCCTGCTCACGATTCTAATCATGTGCTGCTCAAATTGATTACTATCATTAATTACAGCTTTTTCCCGCGGCTTCGCTCATGTTAGGTTCGATGATTTTCATACAAATTTCAAAAAGTTGAATTTTCAAAAATATTTTCTTGTGGATGCCTACGTCTATTATAAGCTACACTTACCTATATCGCTATGCCAAATTTCAGCCCGATTCTTCCAGTAGTTTGAGCTGCGCGTTGATAGATCAGTCAGTCACCTTTTCCTTTTACATACGAGTAATATATTTTAGATTTTCATATTATTATCTTAATCAATATAAGTTGTTTGTTGGTTCGTCCTTTAATCACGCCTCATCGATCGCAGTTATGGATAGATTGCAGTTCTTCTGGAGAGTGAATCTACCTCCAGTGAGTGACCTTCTGAAACCACCATAAATGCCAAAGTGTGGCTGTCTGTATATTATTTGACTACATTTTCACGGCTCATCTGTGCCTGCAGTTCAACTGATTTTGACGAAATTTGGTAAGAATAACAGGCTACACGGGAGTTTCAAAAAACCTAATTATAAAATCGCGAGCAACAAACAACACTTCATTGAAATGAAAGTTAATTTTAAAATATCAACGGTCAAGGTCATGATGAGATCGCGACGGAGCGCCGAACGGGCTCAATTTACTAGAGAAACGGAAATAGTCAAACATCTTCGCTCCTCGAAAGCCTCTTGAAATGCCGCCTTTCTCTCGACTCCAGCGGGCTGGGCCATCGGCTCCGATAGTTTGGGAGCATAGCCTTGCGTTGCGCAACGCTGCCCCCACGTGCATCCGAAAGGCGCACTCATCTGAGTTCCGAACATGGACATGGACATACCAAGATATGTAAGACGCCAGATAACTGTATCATATAAAACTTATTCACTGTTTAAATTGTTTTACTTTTGTTTAACACATGTTTATCACACATTGATGTAGAATTTTAGTACCTATACATATTTTTAATACAATCAATCACTAGGAATTTATGTTTTATTTTCGGTAGATAGATATATCAACACGAGGATAGGTAAAAATAATAAGTAATATTTGTTTTTAAAAGTGCAAGTGCAATTGCGAAAAGTTGAAATTTTGTCCTACAAAATGACAATAAGAGTAAATTATATTATATTGAAGGCGGCCGTAATTTACATTTGGCAATTCAAGGCTAGATCACACTGACTTAGTTATCCTATTCAGGCTCGACGTTATTGTAATAAGCCCCTGAACTCTCTTTAGGAGTGAATAGCCTGTAGGCGATTGGTTATGTACTTGCATGGAACTGCATTTCTTAGGTGTACTTGTATCATTGTTCGAACCGTTATTTTTCCTACTTCACAACAAGTATTACAGCGTCATTCATATCGTAAAAGTAGGAATGTTTAATTAGAGAAAGGGCGCTCACCATGTGTGAGATTTGAGAGGCTGTTGCATTATTGCAAAGGCTCATCCAATCATAGGGCAGCCCATATTTAGGTTTTTAACCAGTTACCAAAACGGAGGTTGAGTAGGTTCTTAACGCCGCACGATTTTTTTTTCGATTTCTCATACATTTCTGAATCGAATTAGATTTTTTAGGTACTAGAGTAAGTTCATGCGATTGGCCCTTATAACTTTTGAATCCAACTTCTCAATCCTGATTCCTGATGCTGAAGGGTCACTGCCTAAGTTATGGAGAATCAGGAACTGCAGTTTATGGTGAAGGTACCTACTGCGAATAATATTGTAGAGTTAAACATACTTTGTGTGTAGAAAATAAAATTTCTTCATTATGCTATTTGGATGTTAGTGGAAAGATTTTTGATAAAGTGTAAGAAGAATAATTTAACTGAACTATTTAAAATTGGCATAGGTACTTAACTGCTGTATTCATTATTATTAGAAGATAATAGCGATTAGCGAAGTTTTCTTCCGGGCCAGTAAACGTAGCTTTATTTTTTTTATTTTTAAAAATGACCATGAAAGCGCTCCCCAATGATCAACGAATAGGTTGTTCAAATAATTTTATTATTATTATGTGTTATGAAAATAAAATTATTTGGAATGAAGTATGTAGGTGTAAGGAAGTACCCACTTTCCTACACCAATTCGAACATAATAATGATACTACTTATTTGAAGGTTAAATATCCAAAATTTTAACTGTCTATTTTCTTTCTATTTCATAATAATAACTGATAGTTTTTGATAATTTAAAATGCTTATTTAATAATATTACTTGTTACCCTGAGGCACCGCCCTGAGGCCTGAATGTCGAAGCACAGCCGGTCGCCGAGAGGCCCGGCGGGTGATCGCTGCGCCTGCGCCTCGCCCTTTCGTGGGTCACCCTCCCCCCGCCGCCCCTTACACCCCGCCCCGCTCGACGCACACGCGGGAAAATTTGTGCTGTAAAACCTTATTTAAACGGAGCGCGAATGTACGAGGAATGGACCTACTTTATTTGTAAAATCTAGTTGTGTCACTGTGTGCTCAGTGCTACCCTGAACGAAGGAGCGCGGGCGGTCACCGAGAGGCCCGGCGGGTGATCGATGCGCCTGCGCCTCCCCCTCTTGGTGGGCCGCCCTCCCCCCGTCGCCCGTTACACCCCGCTCGCCGCACACGCGGGAAAATTTGTGTTGTAAAACCTTGGGCAAATAGAACGCGGGTGTGGGCCTGCGTGGTTTTTACTATTGTAGGTTGTATGGTAGCCCGACTAAAGAAGCGCGGGCGGTCCATATTCTGAACGCTGTTTGTTATGATACGAGCAAAAATAGTAAGTACCCTGCTGAGTTTTCTGTGGGCTTCTTCTCAGACTTGGAGCGTTTGTTATTCTCGTAGGTATAACTGAAAATTGATAAAGTATCTACATATACATATTATATAATTACCGTCCTCTAATCTACGGGGCGGTACGGGGGCTCATAATTGTACAATGTTTCAAGCAAATAAACGATTGATTGATTGCTTTTTATTAATTCGGGGAAACTCTTTGATATTGCATCCCTGTTACATATAATTGCATCCCCAGGACGAACATGCTATGTCTATAACATCAAATCAGTCTAACAAATGTAAACTGTGAAAGAGTAACAGACGGACACAATTTAGCATTTATTTATAGCATCAACATGGCTTTTCACCGTACCACTTCCAACAGGTAAATATAATACATTAACCTAACCGAACCGTACCATAACCGATTTTATACGAGACCGCGTTAAGTATTACCAAAGCTTTATACTTGTCACCGCTACAAGAAAATTATGGCGTGTAACAATTGATTTGCATGCTACTGTATTGCTATCCCGGGATGATAATTTCTTGGCCTTGAAGAGTCATTTCATTATAATAAGTATGTAATTTACAACTGTTAGTTTTTTTCACTTGGTAATCCTAAAGCTTTACGTTCATCACAATACTATCGTGCTTCATAATAATATATCCCAGACGCTGGTTCACGCTGGTGATCCAAGAGCTGGCGCTTATTTAGCCCAAAGGGTCAACCAGGCAGTCAAAAGAGAAAAAAGCGCCCATGTCTTGGGGTCCTGTATATACTATCCTGTACCTGTACTGTACCTGTGTCCTGTACTGTCCTGTATATATGTTTTTACTTTGTAAAAATAAATGTGTGTAGTTTTTATATTTCATGTTTTGTAAATAGTATTTATTAAAATACATTAAAGGATTTTACAAAAATAATATGCTTTTGATATATTTAAGTATTTCCAAGATACTAGCCCAGCCTTCGCTTGTCTCTTGAGTAGGCCAATTTAGTTAAAAGTTCTTAAAGTCAGTGGTTTCAGGAACAATTTCTAGATTATGTCCGCAACTTCGTCCGAGAGGGTTTTAGTTTTAGAAAAATGCCGTAGGATTAGGAACTCCAAGATTTCCAAAATAATAAAAAGCCTATGGCCTTCCTCGGGATACAATCTTTCTTTATACCTTTCGTCAATATCGGTTGAACAGGTGGGCCGTGAAAGCTTAACATTTAGCATACAAACAGACATACAGGCAGACACACTTTCACATTTATGACGCCCGCGACATTAGCTGCGCGGATAAAATTTTAAAAAATCCCGTGAGATCTTTTAAATTTTCCAGGATAAAAAGTAGCCTATATGTCCTACCGTAGATACTTCGTAAAAATAGATTCTACAGGTGGGTTTTGAAAAATAAACAGACAGACGGCGAAATTTCGCGATTATAATAGGTACCAATTAGCACAGAATAAGTAATAGTACAGCTGATATTAGCTTGTAGGTATTAATGAAAAACAATGTGATCATTGGTAGGTATCTACTTAAAGTTACGCCATAAACCATTAAATTATGATTTCCTATCGCTGTCCAATAGGCTACTTAATTTATAAGAGCACAGGACAGAGGGACGCCTGTCCTATATCTTCCAGAGGTCGCGGGGTCCTCGATATCTCCACTCTACTAACCTTTTAAAGTGATTGTGAAGATACGAACTAAGCACGCGCGTCAGCTGTCTTGCACAGATTATATCTAGGTATGTTCTATTCTAAGACATTGGCTACTTCCCTAATGGCTTAGAATATACTGAACATAATAGGCATAGGTAGATAAAAAACTTAATCGAGAAAATTGTTTAGATTTTTTTCTTACTCAAAACTGTACCTAATACATTTTGTAAAATTCTCTAAAATACTCTAAAAACTTTCATGCCCAAAATATTTTCCAGTTATTGAATATAACTGGAAAATATTTTGGGCATTCACAATACATAAATACTTTGTACTTACGTATTCGCCCGTGTTTCCACTCTCCATTAATACTGTCTTCATAGAGGCAATAAGATGTTCTTACCTTATTTTTTTCAAACAATTAGGATATTACCACTAGACGATCCGCAAGTAATAATGCACCCAAACCTCTTAACAATTTTGAAAATTCAATTCATTATTGCGGCAAATTTTATTGAACACCTTCTCTAAACTAAATTGGCAAGTCTAAATCTAGTGAAAACCCCTTCGGCAGGAGTATTTTGAAAGGGATCAAGCAATTTATTTAGAGCTGTTAAAAGTTAAGATTCAGCCGCATTAGCCACACTGAAGACAGACGTCACTTCTACTCATGCAATGCGTGCCAATGCTGGTCCTCTTGATGATCTTGCATCCCAACAAAACAACAACAAACAACAACAACAACATCTTAGACTGTATCATCACTTACCATCAGGTGAGATCGCAGTCAAGGGCTAGCTTGTAGTGGATAAAAAAAAAAACAACAGGGATGATGCCTAGGTATATCAAAAATAAATTATTCCTAACTGATTAGTAAATAGAGGATCTTCCAATATATAGACCTGAAACTCACATCCTGGGTTACTTTTAAGTTTGATAACCATTTTAAAATATAGATTAAAGAAAAAAAGTGTGTTGAAATTTTATGACGTCACCACTGTGAATTTTATACAACTTCCACACTAGAAGAGCGTTTTTAAGTTTGATAAAGAGTTGCTGATTTGATTGAGTTGTCACCATCCCTATTAGTTAAATGCTCTTGCTAGTCGAGACAATACTTCTTCTACCGATACAGTGTGTTGATAAGAAACGTTACCAAATAAATAAGTAAGTAATTGTCATTAACTCGCATTACGTTTATAACGCTACGCTCTATCTTATCTGATAGCGTCCGCATAATATAACGTAATTGGTGTATTATGATTATTCAGATATTCTTAACTAATATTTATTTGTAATAATATATACAATTTCTTAAACAATCGGTTTAAAATCTACATCCAATCTAAATTAAATACTAAAAAATAAACATTAAAAATATAATCTATGCCGCTGCAATAAGGCAATGTGCCCAGAACGCTGGTGCGTTACGCCGCTGAATAGCCAAACTTATATATACGAGTATGTTGGCCGAGGTAACTGCCAGCCCTCCGGTCATCTGTGGACTCTGTGAGACGAGAAGATAGATCCTTAAAAACGGATCTAGGATCTTATTCTTAAGTTACTTACAATATTATTTAAATATTATATTAATCCATACTAATATTATAAATGCGAAAATGTGGCTGTCTGACTGTCTGGCGTCTGCTACGCTTCTGACAGATAGACAGCCACATTCACGGTCCATCTTTTCAAATTTGGTATAGTTATAGGTTATTGGAAGGCTACATTTTATCCCGGAAAATACCTATATGAGTTCCCGCGGGAATAAAAGCCTAATCCACGCGGACGAACTCGCGGGTATCATCTAGTATTATTATAATTAGATGAATGTAGAGATTGCCAATTGAAATTTGTTTGTTTGGTGACAAACGGTTCGGAAATGCAGCCAGCATTCTTGCCACCATTCCACGCGGGCATGATTTACATAGTAATTAGGTTAGTTATGTTCCTAAAAGTAGCATACCATCAGTGATTGCGACCCCCACCTGTAGCGTCCCCCAGCGGAAACGGGGAATTTGCATCACAATCAAATAGAACCCTCCGCTAGCTCGCTTCCTCCCGTGCCCTCCCGATCCGACCCCGATTGTAATCTCGGTGTAAATGTTCACTTCCGGGGCATTTTCGTTATATGGAAATTCGTAATTGTGCAAACGATTAATCGTTAATTTTGGCTATAAATCAAAGGCGAGCTACAGATTATTGGTGACTTCAACAAAATTATACTTTGTAGTATTTTTGTGGTGATACTCGTATACGGTTGTGTGTTTTGAGTTTTGAAGGACGGAAGAAAATGAGCAATTTTCATTACAGAAATATACATAAATAGAATTCCCCCCTAGAACTCGCTTCCTCCCATGCCCCCTCGTTCAAACCCAGATTCGCCATTTAATCACAATAATAACCAGTATTTAATATTATGTGTTTAATATTAAATACTAGTTATTCTCTCCAGCTCCAAGTTTTCCTGCCTGAAATCAGACGAACTACAAAATGCGCATTGACTTCAAATATTTTAAGCCAATTAGTATTTTTTATTTAGTGATAATTACTCGTATTTGGTATTGTTTTTACGAGTTTGCTTTACAATTTTATTTTATTTTTTATTTTTATCCACTACAAGCTAGCCCTTGACTACGATCTCACCTGATGGTAAGTGATGATGCAGTCTAAGATGGTAGCGGGGTAACCTGTAAGGGGCATGGCAGTTATATTAAACCCATACCCCTTCGGTTTCTACACGGCATCGTACCGCAACGCTAAATCTTTGCCGGTAGGGTGGTAACTAGCCACGGCCGAAGCCTCCCACCAGGCCAGACCAGGGAAAATTCAGAAATTATAAATTCCCAAATTGACCCTACCGGGGATCGAATCCAGGACCTCCGCACGTTAAGGCAACAGCGCTACACACTGCGCCACGGAGGTCGTCAACAATTAAATAAAACTGTTTGCTAATTCGCTTCCACCCGTGCCCTCTCGATCCGACCCCGATTCTTCGTGTATTTCCAGTGCATAGTCGTCGTAAAAAATCTTATAGGAATAGTATTATTACTAATATTATAAATGCGAAAGTTTGGATGTATGGATGTCTGGATGTATGGATGGATGTTTGTTACTCAATCACGCCCCAACAGCTGAACGGATCTGGATGAAATTTGGCACAGAGATAGATTATAGTCTGGAATAGCACATAGGCTACTTTTTATCCCGGAAAATTAAAGAGTTCCCGCGGGAACCACAAAACCTCGATCCACGCGTACGAAGTCGCGGGCATTCGCTAGTAGTATTATAAAACTAGCATCATAAATTATGATGAACTACAAAATGCACTACTTATCTACTTGATAAAATAAATTCTCAAAACTATATTATTTCTTATATTGTAAAATTAGTTATTCTTCCTTTAGCTAATTTTTATTTTTTGCCATAGCAAATAGAATCACGGTCATCATCATTAGTCTCTTTTTATTCTTGTTAGCTATAATATTTTGTGTCTCGGGGTCAATTTATTGCTTTAACTGTAATTACTGTATGAAACAGTACTTAACACGTTCACCGCCAGTGTATCAATTTTGCACACGGATGTTAATACAGTGTGTATTAAAAATGCACACGTTTTCATACATTGTTATATGGACAAAAAAGAGGTCTGGCCTGAGCGAATCTTTAGGTTTATTTGGGTTTGAGCTACAACTTATACTTAAGAAAATATGACATTTTTAATCTAAAGGTAACTAAAAAAAACAACGAAATGGAAAATTATGCGTTGCGGCGAAGGTGTTAATGGTTAATTCGCGCAAGAAGCTACCTCAGTTTTGGCTACAAAATATTATAAAGACTAACTTCATTATTGGGTATTTGACTACTAGGTAGTTAAATAAATTATTTTTTGTGATTATTAAATAGAGGATCTCCAAAAGTCGTAATGTTGAATATCTATTTTAAACAATTTAAATAAAAAATTGCGTCGAACTTTGATGACGTCACAATTCAATCTTTCATAAAAGTCCTTTATCACTCCTATTTATTTTACTAAGCATGCGTTTTGACGTTTAAAAAAAAGAAGCTGATTTGACTAGTGGTCAAATACCCAATTACAACCCAGTTCACTATAAAAAAAACCCTAATTTACAGGTCAAAAACTAAAAATGCTATAAAAATCACAGTCAGTGATTCGAGGGTAATTGCTATGCAAATATCCTTTTCCGGTTTAAAAAGGGGGTCTAGAATAAACGTAGGGGTCGTGCTCAATATACCGTTAAAAATAAAATGCCACACACTTTCCAACGATAATCGTTTTTGTCGCCCGTGTCGCCCGCAAAATTATCGAAAGAGGGTAGGTAGAGTTTCCTAAAATACCAATTTGTTAATCGCCAAATAACCTTAAATCATTTTGATCCATTTTGATATTCTGACTTTTCCATTTTACAAAATCTATTACCTATTTGATGATTGAAAAACCGGCCACTAAAAAAGTTACGCAAAATAATGCACAGCAGGTTCCTAGATATTTTAAGATGTGTCAGTGACAGTCACAATGTGAAAATACTTTGAGATAGAGAAATTTATTCTAAATAAAGAACAATGGCATCGATCATTTTCAACAATTTTCAACCAACTTCAAAAAAGGAAAAGGTTCTCAATGTATGTTTTTTTTACCCTCGACGAAACGGAGACGGTATAATATGTGTTTGCCCTAAGAGGTTGTGTGTTTGTTTGTGCACTTTTTTGTTACCGTTTTCCTGGAAAACTACTGGACCGATTGAGATGCGGTTTTTTGCATTAGATATGTATAGCTTGTGAGAAGGTATTTGGATATATTTTAGGACCATAGACAACCAAGCAGAGCTGTAGTCTATGATTTTAACTTTTCAATATGTTACCATTTTTCTCAAAAAGTACTGGGCCGATTGAGATGCGGTTTTTTGCATTAGATATGGATAGCTTGTGAGAAGGTTCTTAGATTTATTTTAGGACCATAGACAACCAAGCTGAGCTGTAGTCTATGATTTTAATTTTTCAATATGTTACCATTTTTCTCATAAAGTACTGGGCCGATTGAGATGCGGTTTTTTGCATTAGATATGTATAGCTTGTGAGAAGATTTTAGATATATTGTAGGACCATAGACAACCAAGCTGAGCTGTAGTCTATGATTTTAAATTTTCAATATATTACCATTTCTCTCAAAAAGTACTGGGCCGATTGAGATGCGGATTTTTGCATTAGATATGGATAGCTTGTGAGAAGGTTCTTAGATATATTTTAGGACCATAGACAACCAAGCTGAGCTGTAGTCTATGATTTTAATTTTCCAATATGTTACCATTTTTCTCAAAAAGTACTGGGCAGATTGAGATGCGGTTTTTTGCATTAGATATGTATAGCTTGTGAGAACGTTCTTAGATATATTTTAGGACCATAGACAATCGTGCAATCGTGATTTGGTAAGTTGTCATAAGAACTCCTTAAGTTCTCATCGTAAACCCGTGGTGTTTAGACTCTTTTGATTTGTCTTGACTAGCATTTTGTACCTAGATGCTGCTCAGGGTCTCATGATGGAGCCAGGAGGTGGTCATAGGAACTCCTTAAGTTCTCATCGTAAACCCGTGGTGTTTAGACTCTTTTGATTTGTCTTGGCTAGCATTTTGTACCTAGATGCTGCCCAGGGTCTCATGATGGAGCCAGGAGGTGGTCATAGGAACTCCTTAAGTTCTTATCGTAAATCCGTCGTGTTTGGTCTCTTTTGATTTGTCTTGACTAGCACTTTGTACCTAGATGCTGCCCAGGGTCTCATGATGGAGACAGGAGGTGGTCATAGGAACTCCTTAAGTTCTTATCGTAAACCCATCGTGTTTGGACTCTTTTGATTTGTCTCGACTAGTACTTTGTACCTAGATGCTGCTCAGGGTCTCATGATGGAGCCAGGAGGTGGTCATGGGAACTCCTTAAGTTCTCATCGTAAACCCGTTGTACTTGGACTCTTTATTTGTCTTGACGAGCGCTTTGTACCTAGATGCTGCCCAGGGTCTCATGATGGAGCCAGGAGGTGGTCATGGGAACTCCTTAAGTTGTCATCGTAACCCGTCGTATTTGGACTCTTTTGATTTGTCTTGACTACCACTTTGTACCTAGATGCCGCGCAGGGTCTCATGATGGAGCCAGGAGGTGGTCATGGGAACTCCTTAAGTTCTCATAGTAAACCCGTCGTTTTTGAACTCTTTTGATTTGTCTTGTCAAGCACTTTAAACCTAGATGCCGCGCAGGGTCTCATGATGGAGCCAGGAGGTGGTCATGGGAACTCCTTAAGTTCTCATAGTAAACCCGTCGTATTTGGACTCTTTTGATTCGTCTTGTCAAGCACTTTAAACCTAGATGCTGCCCAGGGTCTCATGATGGAGCCAGGAAGTGGTCACAGGAACTCCTTAAGTGATCACATTTTTTTAACAATTTTTATCAGAATATTAAAATTTAACACTATTTGACACCTCTACTTATTACTAAGCACAAGTTTTATCTCGGAATGAGAAGGGTTTGGCCATAGTCCACCACGCTGGTCAAAAAACTACTGAGCCGGCAAATATGCAGTTTTGTGTTTTAGATATTATTTTATATATACTTTTGCTAAGTTCTAATTGTTGTTTCAATGGAGCTCTGCAGTTCGTCGTGGGTTTTTTAAAATTTTTAATTTTATTACTTGTTATGTATGTTATGCGATCATTCCGCCAATTATGAATCAATTTTGATGATTCTCTTTTTGTTTGGTAGATCAAGAGGTGGTCCCATATAAATTTTATCGAAATCGCTTTTTGAGAAAATCAACAAAAAACAAAATATATACCCAGATAATGTTTTTTTATTTTACTTTAAGTTTTATAGGTATAGTTTTGAAAGCGAATAATTATCCTACAGTCTGCACGGGCGTACCTAAGTTTATGGACAATCAAAATAGAAATTATGCATCAATTGAACTCTCTTTTTTAAACGATTTCCAATAAAGGAGGAGGTTCTCAATTCGGCGCGTATCTTTTATTTTCCACCTTCGCCATAATATTTAAGATCAGTTTCGTAATGCTGGGATTTTTTTGGGATTGTAATATGGAGCTTAGCTAAGAGTAGTAGGTACGATTATCTAAATATATTCTCAGATAATAACGGGGCCATATTCCATACTATCTGTTTGGTCCGCACTTCCAATCTGGTATTTATGTATTTTTAAATATCGCACGTGGTCCACAAAGTTATGCTTTAACCTCCGCGATACGTCCACGTGCGTTATCCTTCGCTACCATCATTAGCTACGCACCTGTGCAAATTGCAATAATTGGAGATGGTTATAGTATTTTAAATGTATTTAAAGGTAACTTTGTGACGGAAATTTTGTAGTTGATTACGTAAAATTTGTATTAACTAGATAAATACGTAATAAGTAGTACCTACCTGTACCTGTTATATTGGTACTAATTATTTGATACCCGAGCCTCGTGAATTTAGGCTTTTTGTTTCAAATTTCATATAAATATTCCTAAGGATAAGGATAAGGTAAGGATTTCCTCCGAGTATTTTTGACGGTTTCCAAGATTCAAGTTATGAGTATCTGTACAAAAATTCGTTGAAAGGGGTTAAAAATCATTAAAAACATAAAATTATGGATTATATAATAACTTACGAAGAGAAGAATTATTAGCCACGTTAAAGCGTGAAACTTCCACACTGATATTTTAGCACTAATGGATTTGCACTGTCATCCCACACCGTTGGGTTCGCACTTCGCAGATTTTGAAAAATAAAAGAACCAAGAATTAACTGTGGGGAGAAATTTAGATCTTTATAAATACTTTGGGACGTTACAGACCGTCACCCAAGCGTGCGCAGACGCAGGGGGCGGCCACCCCGGCCCGAGGTCGTTCACCTCTCCCTCCGTGCCTCGCGTCCCTCGCAATCTCAGCCCTTTGTGCGCGTAGAGGGCTACTCGGAGAGGGCAAAGACTCCATTTGTGTTTCTTTGTTTTGAAATGCCTTCTAACTTGGAGGGTCTCCAGGTAATGGACTGGCAACTGGTCATCGGAATCTTAGTTTCCGAGAATGTCGTGTTAGATTTTTTTGCGGGCGCAATCCAATTTTAAAGAATACGATATCAAAGCAAAGAGCTTACACTCTTCATAGACTCTAGATAATTTATATTGTGTAATAATGAACAAGATGCCTACAACTTCATCAGCGTGGTTTAGGAGTTTTTTATCAATCCCGTGAGAACTTTCTATCCCGAGAATTTTCTGTCGAAGCGACTTTTAAGTAAGTAAGTAGATACATGGTGATAGGCTCTTGTAAAATTATACCAACCCACGTCGCGTAGGTGTAATTTTACATATACTATCCATCTCAATACAGATGGAGCACACGCTAACTCGGTCGATATATGGCAATTGTATAACCCTGAACAGCTTCTACAAGGCATCCTACTGGAACACTAAATCGTTTGGCTAGTTACCACGCTATTTGTAATACTTATTAAAAAAACCTTGTACTGTCCCAAGCATAAAGGAGATCGCACACCATCACACTCACACGTCACAGAAAACTCAGTACCTACTAAAAATGGCACGAGTGACATTGACAGCAAAATCGGTAATCGATGTCCATATGCGAGTGCTTCTTTCGGCTCGTATTTGAAGTGAAAACTTCTTTAGCCGCATTGAGCACTTTTTGGTAGGGGGTAAACTTGTGGATTCGCGTGACCGTGACCGACATGCACCGACCGAACAGACATTCTCGAACGTTGTTATACATTCGAAATTAAACTTTAATCCCTTAGTTTTAAGGTTTATATTTTAATTATTTAAAAAACATTTAAAAAGTATTGAAATATTCGTTTTCACTTCTATCGGCAATTCTATAACCTATCCTTACCCATTTTTTTAATGATTAACATTTTTATAAAGATTAGGGTTGTGTATTTAAATATTCTTGGGGTACTCGTAGTTACTCGAGTATGTCATAATGTACCGATGCATGACCCACCCTTGGACATCAACGGACAACGTTAAATGATTGTACCGTAAATTGCGGTAACGGACAAGTGTAACGTTTTACTGAAATAAGTGATCCGTTTTTATGGAAAAAAAGAAATAGTGTTAGTTGTAATCTACAAATTATTTCTTCTACTCGGTATAAAACTGCACTTAACTAGTGTCTAGTCTCTAAGTAAATAGGCACGTCTAGGGTTTGAGTAAGCTATATTTTCCTAATATTATTTACAAAAAGAAAACTGCATCAATTGTTCACTCGCGGCTCACGGTCATAGTACAAAATAGGCAATAGTACATGTCATGGCCCATGGTGCCCAAAAAATAGGCGCTAATGCTTCTCCCTTGAAGTAATAAGCCAGCTTATTTTTTATATTATTAGAGTTTGTTTGGATGCGTATATTCGTAGTCTACACTCATTGATATATAAATTATATTTCTATGCCTTTGCTAGACCTTTTTAGCATCCTTGGCAAAGAAATTTACCTTGGAAGACCTTTCAAAGAAAATTTCTGTCTATACCTCTCTGAACTTAAAGCAAAACCAACTAACAACTACCTTAACTTGTTTTAAATCATCAAGATGTCACTACATCAGCTGTTAATGCCCTAAAATGCTCTTCAAATAAGGTATCTACACACCCCTTCACAGAATAAACGGGTAGCAACATAAAAATAAAAAGCACCCCGCCCGCATACCGGCGTAGCAAGTCGCTCGTATCAAATTGAACAGAATTTAGTACATTACAAAACCAATTACGAACGTACAGTCGTAAAAAACACATGTGCACACAATTTAGAACTCTATTTCAATTGAAATAAAGGTAGCATGATAAATAAAAGGAAAAATGCCTTTAAACACATATGAGTATTCGTGGGTGCAAATAATAGGGGTGGATTGTTTCTATCAATGAAATTATATATTCATCCGCTTGTTTTGGTCGTAGACTGATAGTTATTTAGATCGTTTTGATAAATAATTTAAAAGGGTGGATTCTATGACCCTTGGTGTATCGTATCGCTCGTATGGAACGAATAGTTTTATGCTAATTAACTAATTTATTCTAAAACATCGTGGAACTGTTCCTTTGAAAATTGTTTGCTTTAATTAATGTTTCAGATTTTTTTTAATTTGTTTTATTATTGCATCTATAATACGCTAGCTTACCCGACCCGGCTTCGCCTGGATGGACTTACTATACATACTACAGCATGTAGGTACCTATTATTATATTATATGGTTTAAAATCTACCGTCAGCACTCAGCTTTATCACTGATCGCAATTATTGATGATTTGCTGTTGTCTACCCGTTGAGTTCCGTCCACCATCTTAAAACACCAGATTTTTATAAATTCACATGGGACCATGTGACATTCACATACCAATTGAACAGCATATAAAGGAGACGATTCTGATTTGTATGGGGCGTGGGTCCGGTCCTTTTACAAGTAGAGAAATGAAAGAAAAAAAAATACTAGACCAGTTTTGATCGTTCAAATCTAAGAATTCGTCGTAATTTCAGTGGTGAAATTATTTAATCTTTCCATGATAAGCAACACTAAACATGAGTGGGTACCAATGGCGGATTCATATTTTTTGACGTTTTCAAAAGAAAAACACGTTATTTTCACAGTGACTGTCAGAAGTGACAGTCAATACATTTCGCGCCTACTGCCTTGTCTATCGTTGAAGGTTGCCATCTTGGAAACGTATCGAAAACTTGAAATACATTTTTATTTTTTTTCACGTTATTTACTTTAGGTACTATTCTAAATTATTATATTTTTAATACAATCTATGTATTTTCCTCCATTCATGGTAGAGTGTACAAAGAGTCCACCAAAAACATCGACAAATGGTCGATGACCAACAATGAACCTTCTCTTTTTGTAAAGAAAAAATTACTGCCAAAATCAATCCCGGTCTGATAGAACTATCGAGTAAAATCTACCAAAACTTTCATCCCCTATGTCAAAGGAACCCAATTCGAGATAAAAATTATACTATAATATTATTATGCATCCATACTTCCATACTTTTAATATTATAAATGCGAAAATGTATCTGTCTATCTGTCTGTCTGCTACGCTTTTATGGTCCACCTATTCAACCGGTTTTAATGAAATTTGGTACAGAGATAGGTTATATACCGAGGAAGGACATAGACTACTATTCAAGTAGTATAATTGAATATACAGGTCTAAATATAGAATAGGAATAGTAGGATGGTCTCAAAGTAATAAACTCCTATCCAAACAACCATTAAAAATATTAAATGTAAATACAATAAAAGAAATTTCAAATTATAAAGACACCATGTTGTTATAATATGAACTGTTCTATTAATTGTACACTATATTATCCAAGGAATTAGGTTGATATTGCGAAATCAATGTGCCTGAAAAAGAAAATGCAATCTACCGTCTCAATAGAATTTAATGGTGTGAAAGTAAATCAATTTCATTTCATGCATACCCGTGCATTTTTTTAATTTACTGCTGGCTTAGCATCTTGTAATTAATAAACTCTGCAATAACAAACTATAAATAACTAGTGGTTCGCTCCGAACTGAGACCTCGCGGCGCCATCTATTGACATAAATGTGAAGTTCTGTTAAAAATACTGAAGCGCATTAAAAATTAAATAATTCCGTTTCCTTAAAATCCATACTAATATTATAAATGCGAAAGTGTTTCTGTCTGTCTGTCTGTCTGTCTGTCTGTCTGTCTGCTACGCTTTCCCGGCCCATGTTTTCAACCGATTTTGCTGAAATTTGGTACAGGGGTAGATGGTATCCCGGGGAAGGACATAGGCTACTTTTTATCCCGGAAAATTAAAGAGTTCCCGCGGGAATCAAAAATCTTAATCCACGCGGACGAAGTCGCGGGAATCATCTAGTATTTATCTAATTTTGGTATTTGTTGTTCAAGTACAGGATATAATTCAAATAATTGATCAAGTTTCAGGCTCAGCCTTTCAGAAAATTTAGAGTTCTGAGGTCAACTTTGGACGTTAGAAAATCTCCACTTTGAAAGCCCCCCATTTCGTCAATTTTGGGGGAAAAATTTAAAAAAAAAATTTTTGGACTCTATTCCTAATTATCTTTAAAATGATATACCGCAACCCTATGTAACTTTTTAAAAAATATGTTACTTCGCATTCGCTTCTATGAGAGCCCCCCTGAAATAAAGATTTTTATTATTTTTTAAGCCATATTCGGCGGGAAGCCATTGGTTTACATATTATATTTAAAGCTGAAGTAATTACGTTCAGTCATTCAGAAGTTATAATGCTCTGACAGACGGACGGACGGACAAGTGCCAATTCACTCAAGTAGACTCAGAGACCTTCGCTTCGCTCGGTCAATTATTTTGTTAGACACTTAATGCGAAAAAATCATAACATTAATACAATGTACCTTATCTTGTTTTAGTAAGTACCTACCATTCTAATTTATAGAGTAACTAGCTGATTCCCGCAACTTCGTCCGCGTGGAATGAGCTTTTCGTAAGAAACGTTTTCGTTCGACCGTTTTTTCTCCGTCTTACATTGCAAATCCGACATAAAATAATATTGCGGCTATAAATTAAGATGTAAGCTATCCTATCTTTCAAGTTGGATCAAACTGCACACGGTGTGCAAATTTAATTTAAAATAGGTTAAGTAGTTTAGGAGTCCATCGCGGACAAACAACGTGACACGTGATTTATATAATATATATTTAGATTTATCCATACTAATATTATAAATGCGAAAGTGTTTCTGTCTGTCTGTCTGTCTGTCTGTCTGTCTGTCTGCTACGCTTTCCCGGCCCATGTTTTCAACCGATTTTGCTGAAATTTGGTACAGGGGTAGATGGTATCCCGGGGAAGGACATAGGCTACTTTTTATCCCGGAAAATTAAAGAGTTCCCGCGGGAATCAAAAATCTTAATCCACGCGGACGAAGTCGCGGGAATCATCTAGTATTTATCTAATTTTGGTATTTGTTGTTCAAGTACAGGATATAATTCAAATAATTGATCAAGTTTCAGGCTCAGCCTTTCAGAAAATTTAGAGTTCTGAGGTCAACTTTGGACGTTAGAAAATCTCCACTTTGAAAGCCCCCCATTTCGTCAATTTTGGGGGAAAAATTTAAAAAAAAAATTTTTGGACTCTATTCCTAATTATCTTTAAAATGATATACCGCAACCCTATGTAACTTTTTAAAAAATATGTTACTTCGCATTCGCTTCTATGAGAGCCCCCCTGAAATAAAGATTTTTATTATTTTTTAAGCCATATTCGGCGGGAAGCCATTGGTTTACATATTATATTTAAAGCTGAAGTAATTACGTTCAGTCATTCAGAAGTTATATTGCTCTGACAGACGGACGGACGGACAAGTGCCAATTCACTCAAGTAGACTCAGAGACCTTCGCTTCGCTCGGTCAATTATTTTGTTAGACACTTAATGCGAAAAAATCATAACATTAATACAATGTACCTTATCTTGTTTTAGTAAGTACCTACCATTCTAATTTATAGAGTAACTAGCTGATTCCCGCAACTTCGTCCGCGTGGAATGAGCTTTTCGTAAGAAACGTTTTCGTTCGACCGTTTTTTCTCCGTCTTACATTGCAAATCCGACATAAAATAATATTGCGGCTATAAATTAAGATGTAAGCTATCCTATCTTTCAAGTTGGATCAAACTGCACACGGTGTGCAAATTTAATTTAAAATAGGTTAAGTAGTTTAGGAGTCCATCGCGGACAAACAACGTGACACGTGATTTATATAATATATTTAGATTTATAGAGCAAAAAAAAAATACTTAAGTAGGTAGATTCATCACCTACTAATTTTATAATTACTATTAATGAAGCAAATAATATTGACGAATAGTGACGAACAACACCAAGAGTAATTTTTTTTCAGTCTTTTTCAAAAGAGAGAGTCGTTAGGAGGTATGTTTGGACCAGTCTAGCAGGCGCGCTCCATTTCACGCTGCACCATCAATTCATCACCTTATATATTATATAAGCCTTATTATTATGTATAGCCTAGGTATGATTGCAGTCAAGCGGAAGCTTATCTACAGCGTGTTAAAATGGACGACGAAGTTACTGAAAGCGAATTCCTGTAGTTTTAATAATTTAAATTTTCGCCTCACTGAGCTCTAAAAATCAGCCCTGTATTATATTTTCAAGTATTTATTAAAAAACTGTAACTCGACTATGGAAATTTCACCAGCGCGGCACCCACGTTTTTGGATGTAAAATCCGTCATATCGATTTTGTGCGTGTAAAATGTAGCCTGTCACCAGGACCATAATTTACGATTCGATTAAGGTGCTACGGTGGAACATAATTAATACAATCATACTTACATACCTACTACATACATAGATACATACCTACATAAACAACTAAAATAAAACCATAGGCTATTGCTCACTATAAGAAAATGTCTTGTGTCTTATTAGTATTAACTTATATTTTGTAATATGTATTTAGCACAATTGGGTATTTGACTACTAGTCAAATAAATAATTTTTAGTGATTATATCAAATAGAGGATCTCCCAAAAGTACATAATATATATAGGTACACGTCCCCTGTTAGTTGTACTATGTTGAATAAACTATCGATTAAAGTAAAAAAGTAGCCATAAAACAAAATAAGGAGAAAGTAAAAAGTGCCTCGAACGTTGATAACGTCAATTTCATACAAAATACCATAATAAGCGCGCGTTTTGAGGTTTGAAAAAAGATTTGAGTGCCTATTTGACAAATACCCATTTTTTTTTCAAATCGCTTAAATAATAGTTTTGAACACAAGCCCCTTTAGGGCTGGCTCCAAAATAATAACAGGTAGGTACTTTGTTATCGATATGGAAATAAAGCGACTCCCCCACACCGGGCTGGAGTAATAACCTGTAACTGAAGCGCCCCTCGACGCTTATCGCTGCTCGCGGTGTCAAACGACAAGTGCTAGTGGTTTCACCGCACAGAAGTAGAGCCACTGGATAAGGCCTGCATAATAGTTTTTTTTATTTTCTCGAATATAACCTTTAAGTAAATCTATATTTCTATATTATAAATGCGAAAATTTGGATCTATGGATGGATTTACCTATGGATAGATGTTTGTTCAATTACGCCAGAACAGCTGAACAGATCTGGATGAAATTTAGCACAGAAATAGATTATGGTCTGGAATAACACATAGACCACTTCTTATTCCGGAAACTTAAAGAGATCCCGCGGGATCAAAAACCTCAATCCACGCGGACGAAGTCGCGGGCATCAGCTAGGTTCATTTAAGTAATGAGTAAATATTATTCACAAAACTCATAAAACAAAAAATCTTTTGTGGTGAAGTTTGGTGTTTGGATACATAGACCAACCAAATTGATTCGTGGTTTCATATTAAGTATTATCTTAAAGTTCAGCAGGGCGACCGCGTAACTTCTGCATCAATCATTGTTACAGTATCAACTGTCGTGATTGGCTGAATTTATGGTTTTCTTGCTGCGTCAATGGATGTTGTCCAATAGTGGAAGAGTGTTAACCAATCAGAGGTGATTGCGATCGTTAGCTGTGAACTTGTGAACTCCAAGCTCGCGTTGCGATGTACCTGTTAGGGAATAATACCTACTTGTATATATCTAAAAGTGGATTCGCCCTTGCAGCAACAAAATTTTGCTTTGTGAACGCACTCGATACTATGTGGATTCTGGCCGCTAGATATGTGGCGCATTTTCTAGGAAAGCCTAGCAGTTTAAGTTGTACGTTGATACTTAATAGGTTATGTTATGTTAGTGTTACATTATTTTAGTTGGGTATGTTCAGGGACATACTATTATCGCTAATGCGCTATTTTATAGTAATCTTGCTGACGCCGTGGTTTCAGAATTATAATCCTTATTTTAGGTCAAAATACGTCATATAAACGTCAATTTTAAAATAATACTGCTTTAAGCGATGATTATGACCCCCTCCGAGGCTAAAACTGGCACTTGTCCTTTCCAGTAATGTTTGCAGCAGTGAGCAAACGTCACAAAGCGAGTCACGGCACGTCACGTGACAATACCAGCGACATGGGGAGCGCGTTCATTCATACTGCTGATCCGGTCTAGTGCCCGCCAAGAATGAAATTATTAGCTACCTACCTAAAATATTTCAATTAAAACTATACACAAACACGAAACCTGTTTCAAAAGTTTATTTAATTGTTGTCAAATAATTTTTTTGTCGATAACTTTTGTAGCTTGGCTCGGTTGTGATTATAGAGGCTGTAGAGCTGATAATGTAAACCCTATGGATTTGACAATTTTCAACATACGATAATATCATGTAGTTCAATTCAATCTTTTTCAAGCGGGTTCGCTACCGATACTATCATGATATCAGGTGAGATATACAGTCAAGATAGAAACTCCGCTGATGGGTGATACCCAAAATATGACATGGCGTAGCGACTTGCTTGTGCTATGTCCTTAGCCTGCCAGCCAAAAATATTGCATTGAACTGTTTTAGGTACTACAGTACCTAAAACAGTTCATAAAGGCTGAAAATCGTCACATCCATATAGATTACATTACTATATATACTTCATGAAAAGAATCTATTTGTACTAACAAACAATCTATATTTAATCTGTGTTTAATAAAATCTATTTATACAAGCAGTAGGTAAGTACTTACGTAATTAATTAAAAAACTGTCCCGACTACGGAAAAAATCAATCACTCATAAGACACACTTCTATACCCCTCCGTTGCGTATTTGACGTCAAAACTTACTTTTGCAATACAAGTAGACATGTCTATCGACTCAATACAGTAAGTAGGTAAATGTTCTCATGCACGATGTTACAAATCTCGCCTCAGAAAGCACGCCAATACCTAGCAACATGAACGCTTCTAATTGCTTATTGCATCGATACAAAAAATCGAAATCGTGAAGAAATCTCCCACGAGAGTCTGCCCTCAGAGGGAAGGGGACGCACGCCTGGGAACGGCGGGTGGCATGTTTTGTACTTTTTACTCGCGTCCGAACTCGAAGGGGGATGACCGGCTGCGCGTTTTATCCCTCCTTGTTTCTCTTATTTTGAACTCCTTGAAATTTTGGCTTAGACAATCTTTACTTACATCATGTTGATGGCCCTTCGGTCATTCTACTTTGAGAGTTTAGGTATGTCAATTCTGTATCAATAATTTCATTCTAACATTCAATTAAAATATCACACGCTGGCCGGCGAAATCTATACGGATGCCTGAGACATTTTCATAATGTTCTCAAAAGCGTATGTAACTGCCAATCTCCACTTGACCTGCGTGGTGAACAATGCCCTAAACCTTACACATTCCGAAAGCAGATCTGTGCTCAGTAGCTGTGGGCCTACGATGGATTGAGGTGATGCCACTGATGATGGTTACCTACATTGCAAATGTGTACCTATGTCACATCTTCATGCCTCAACCACAGAATACTTAATAACTATTTCTAAACTACCTTTACCGTGTCTGCTGCTGAACCAATCTTGAAAAAAACTGGCATTTGGCATAAAGAAACTTTGGATTCTGAAGGTCCTATTCATACGGCCAACATCCTAGTCCCGTGAAAAAGACAAAAATTCCACGCAGATATCGTCGCCAGCTAGTTATATTACACTCTTGCTTAAACTAAATTACTTCCTTTAATTTACACAACCTGTTGTTTTTTACCGATCGACTATCACTTGACCACAATCACCCGTGATGGAAAGTTACGATGGTATGTAATCTATAAGAGCGAACGATTGCAAAAGCCTTCAAAGTTCTTTTTTTTGCAAAAGAAACGAAGCGAGGTTAGAAAACGCAAAGGACGATGGGGCGTTCCACTCGTTAGCCATAGAATATTTCTACATAGAGAGAAATCATTTAGAATATATTTAGAAAATCATTTGTAGTGTGTAGGCATTTGTAGTGATGCCGGTGCTATCAAATCATTACATATACTGTTAGATATACTATTGGTATTTTTATTGGAGGTAAAATTATACATTAATGAAGGTGACGCATATTTTCTTTTAAAAAGTCGTGAAGAAACCTGCGTACCTGAGATATCAGCATAATGAGATATCACGTGCGGAGGTCCCGGGTTCGATCCCCGGCGGGTCAATTTGGGAATTTATAATTTCTGAATTTTCCCTGGTCTGGCCTGGTGCCACTATCGGCAAAGACGTGCCGCCAAGCGATATAGCGTTCCGGTACGATGCCGAGTAGAAACCGAATAGGGGTATGGGTTTATTTAATATAACTGCCATGCCCTTAACAGGTTAGCCCGCTACCATCTTAGACTGCATCATCACTTACAATCAGGAGAGATCGCAGTCAAGGGCTAACTTGTAGTGGATTAAAAAAAAAATAAAAAAAATGTTCTCAAAGGTGTGTGAAGCCTGCCAATCCGCACTTGGCCAGCGTGGTGGACTGTGGCTTAATACTGATATTAGACTCGTGCTTAGTAGTGCGCCATTGAAGGGTTTAAAATTTAAATGATGATGGGACCTGGGTTATTATAATTCATAACTCTGTTGATCTACAAAATAAGGTTTCATTTAAATCATAAATAAGGTCTGTATTTAAATAATTAAGCTAAATAAAACATGTACCTATGAGATAGTTAAGCCATGTTAACCAAGTTTGTTATTATTTACCTCTAAACCACCGTTATCATTTTCCCAAGCATTTAGGGTATTCTCTACTAGATGATGCCCGCGACTTCATCCGCGTGGACTATGTTTTTTCGATTTCCGCGGGAACTCCTTAGTTTTCCGGGATTAAAAGTAGCCTATGTCCTTCTCCGGGATACACCCTATCCCTGTACCAAATTTCAACAAAATCGGTTGAACAGGTTGGCCGTGAAAGCGTAGCAGACAGACAAACAGACGGCCAGACAGACACACCTTCGCATTTATAATATTATATACTGTGGATTCAGTTGTCAGCGAAGGTACTCCCTAGCTTAGAAAAATCAGAAGCGAGAACAATGTGGAAGTTATTAAAGGCTTTGCCACAATTAAAAATAATTACCTCCTTATTGAGATTAAAATGCTAGTAATAAAAATGCTACAACAATAAGTAACAGTAATCACGGAGGGAACA
Organism: Erebia aethiops; assembly: GCA_923060345.2. Classification (NCBI taxonomy): domain Eukaryota; kingdom Metazoa; phylum Arthropoda; class Insecta; order Lepidoptera; family Nymphalidae; genus Erebia; species Erebia aethiops. The sequence continues at coordinate 22,794,547 of OV281084.1, read as the reverse complement.
GTTAGCTTTCTCTTGTAAAGTTGCCTTTACGTCGATAGTTTATGTTAGCTCACAGTTACAGCTGACTACAAATTATGATGCATAAAAGGTCTGAAGTGACATTATGTTGAACGGGAATACGGAATTTATGTGGATACACACAACAAAGCACACTAACAAAGCACCGAGGCACTTTTTGGTGTGCTTTTGTTGAAACGCTCAAGCGACTTGACTGCATCTAGTTTTTATTTACTATTTTTATTGGTTTTTGCGCTTGATTGCCATATCACATCGTAACGAGAAACTTTCTACGAGACAACTGTTTACTGTGACTGTGTTCCAAGATCTACCAAGGACCTTAGAAAACGTTAAAAGAAAAGGGAATATAACAGCCGCGGCGTAAGTTGAACTATGCGCAGAAACACATTTCGGGTGTCAAACGAAGTGCGGTATGAGGTGTGCCGCTAACCCATACCCCTCGCTCCCCGCGCATGCTCGACGCTCGGTTCTGTAGTACAATGTAGCTGCGCAGACGACCGCCATTTTGGTTCAACTTACATATAGTCGACTATACCTGATGGAATAGAGTATACAATGTGGTTCATACTATTAGAAAGAAACACTGTTCATTTTAAACCGACTTCCAAAAAAGGAGGAGGTTCTCAATTCCGCACTTTTTTTTTTCACATAAGCCGTACACAAATACTGACTAACACGGACTAACGCGTCGCTATTACCGAGTACAAAATTAAAGCCTCTTTCAGACTGAGCCTAACTTTACATAATCTGGATTGTATGAAAAAACTTGGGTACCTACTGGAAGTAAACTTTCGCTATAAAGGATCTTTCAAGGACTGTTTAAACAGGCCTTTAAAAAGAAATTAAAAAAAAAATTGGAACATAAATACCTTTCAAAGATAAAATGATCTAGTAAATAATGCTCTTCTAGGATCTTTCAAGGACTGTTTAAACAGGCCTTTAAAAAGAAATTAAAAAAAAATTGGAACATAAATACCTTTCAAAGATAAAATGATCTAGTAAATAATGCTCTTCTAGGATCTTTCAAGGACTGTTTAAACAGGCCTTTAAAAAGAAATTAAAAAAAAATTGGAACATAAATACCTTTCAAAGATAAAATGATCTAGTAAATAATGATTTTAGACATTTTTAGAGATAATTGTCAGAAATAGAACAGATTAAAAATCAACCTCCGTCTGATTTAGCGAGGATAGAACGCGCTTAATATAAACACGGATCAATAGTTGAAATCTGTGACGTAGTCAAATGACTGCCTGGATCTACCTACGTCGATTTTAAACTTTGCACTGACAACAGAAACGGACGTAAGTTAATTAACGCCCGAACTAAAATAGCTACCAGCTAGGTACGAGGAATCAAATTTTTTTCTATGGACGTCACTATTTGGACCACATAACTTAGAGCTAAGGCAACCGCTCTACATTATTCAATCGAAGAACGCTAATGAGTCCATTCCCTTGAATCAAGCCCCCTTAAAAAAGCAGCAGCGTCTTCTCAGCAGCTTGTCTTGTCCAACAGGTGCTCGAGTGACGATTATCTCACCATCAGACGTCACCATCAATCTATTCATCTGATAAACTTTCCTTGTACACATTCATACTTCCATACTTGTCCATACTAATCCATACTATGGATAGTATGGATTACTACTATGTAATACTGTACTACATAATATTATAAATGCGAAAGTGTGTCTGTCTGTTCGTCTGTCTGTCTGCTACGCTTTCAAAGCCCATCTGTTCTACCGATTTTGATGAAATTTGGTACGGGAGTAGGTTGTGTTCTGAGGATGGACAATGGACATAGGCTACTTTTTATCCCGGAAAATTAAGGAGTTCCCACGGGAAAAAACCATTACCCGCGCGGACGAAGTCGCGGGCATCGTCTAGTCATAAATAATAACAGGTCGGTGTACAATTACATTTCATTAGCATATTGCCACATTGCCCGATAGCTAATCTATTTCGGGGCGTAACAACCCCTCTCAAATTGATCGCACTATGCGGGCATTATCGACGCGGTATCAGGGAGGCATCCACCCACCCCAGGATAAACCTGTCATCCCAAAATAACTCCTAACACAAGCCATTAAAGGCCAGCAACTGTGTTGCATCACAGATATCGAGGATCGATACGATGGAAAACTACAAGCATCAACATGAAAAGCCAATTAACTCTTTGGTAGGTACCCGTATTTTCTGACATAATTGAAATAGTCCTGGCGTTGCCATCTACCCTCGCAATCAAACCTACGCTATATTAAAAGATAACAAAAGGTTAAAACTTAATATACTTAGGTAGGTTACTCTGCGTTATACGTATCACGTTCCTACAAATGATGAAAATCTACCTACCTACGCAATAACAGAATATAGGTATTGTATTCTGTTAGTAGTCTATACGTGTTTTAAATACATGTATAGAACAATAGGTACAATTTTGATTCAGGATTATGACGTAAAATTACTAACATAATTAAACTCCTATGTCCAAATCCATACTTTATTATTATTATAAATGTGTGTCTATTTGTCTCTCAGCTACGCTGTAACGGCCAATCTTTGCAACCGATTTTGAGGAAATTATAGGTATAGTGATAGGTTGCATCCCGGGGAAGGACATAGGCTTCTTATTCCGGAAAATTAAGAAGTTCCAGCGGGAATTAAAAAACTGGATTCACGCGGACGAAGTCGCGGGCATCTTCTAGTTCAAAATATGTACTTGACAAATGATTTGTAATGAAATATACTTACCTACAAGGTGAGACTATTATCATCAACTCTGTAGACAACAACTTAGTAGATAGATGCTGCCAAGCCAAGCCCGAGTGTTTCGTCAACTGAATATTGGGAAAATTGCTCAAAAAATTATAACGATAACTATGAATGGAAAATAGAGCGTAACTGACGATTAAAAGCAACATTCAATATCTAAAGACTTTTCCAGACATAGCACTTCTGTATTTGTTGGACAGCTGTTGTGAGCATAACGAAAACTCTTTTTTCCGCTACACGTTAGAACTTGACTGAGATCTCATAGGTAGGTGATGATGCAGTCTAAGATTTTAGCGGGCTAATTTGGTAACTTGAAATATATAGTATAGCTAGGTAGTAGACATCTTATTTTTCAACTCATAATAAACTAAGTAGTTGATGTCGGCGACTTTGTCCGCCTGATTTAAGTTTATGAGTTGTATCGGGGAAGGACATAATATTATGCTACTGCATATGTCCTTCCCCGATACAACTTATCTCTATACTAAATCTCATCAAAATCGGAACTGATGGGCTGTGAAAGCGTAGCAGACAGACAGACAGATAGACGGTCAGACGGACAGACACACTATAGCATTTATAATATAAGTATGGATATGGATATAGACGAGCAAACGATCAGACGACCTGAGGAGCTATTTAATCTAATACCACCTTCCGTGTTCTCCAGTCGCACTCTTCGTCGCAGCAACAAATTTCATCCTCACCACCAGGATGCCCGGTCTTCTTCCACCTCCCGTTATTCCAGGTCATTTCTACCACGTACCTGCAAATTGTGGAACCAGCTTCCATCTTCTGTGTTCCCTAATGATCATACTTAATATAGGGCTCTTCAAAGGGCGGATAAACAAATTTCTCAAAAGCCAGCAACGCATTGGCGATTCCTCTGGTGCTGCAAATGATCATTGGCGGCGGTAAGCACTTACCATCAGGTGACCCGCCTGCTCATTTGCTCGCTATATATATTTAAAAAAAGACGGATCGCAAATGATGTTGTACCACAGAATAGATAATAGTACGGTTGTGCCATTACCGCCACCGTTGAATATCTACAGCCGTGAAGATGGTATAATCTGCTTAGGTCTAGGTCTAAAGATGATATTAAACTACATACTGCTATTTTGCAGCACACTTTTAAGAAAATTAACACTCCTTAACTTTCCTAGCGTATGGCCAGGGTTCTTTCTATAAAACTAATATTATATGTAACCAAGGTGGTTAAAATATTAGGTAGTTTCAAAGAACCCTGGTCTGGCAACAAAAACTAGTTTTTGTTGACTAAGTAATTAGCAAACGTCTCATTTCCAGTTTCCTGACTTTTCTTTCCAAAGTGTTAAGTTAGATCCATAATTATGTTAGAAGTAATTAGATCCAAACGGATGGAATTGAACCGAATTTCATGCCATCCCCTTACACCACTAAATTCATTCAAATAAGTACCTACAAGTAAATTGTGGCTTCGAGCATTCTTAATTTTAAGTTCTGCACGTGAACTTGATGGACCAGTTCTTTCCTTCCGCGAAAACTTTAAAATGAATTTTAATTTTATTGTACAGGCATGTGCAGGTCCTTTTCAGATTCAGGTTGCAGAATGTGTATTTTACCGCAACTGTTTTCTTAGGGTCAGTACATCAGTATTTTTAAAGCGCACATTTCCTTAGTTATATTTGTGCGCCCTAGATAAATGCATATCAACCATTTTGAAGGTAAATAAGATTATTAGTGATCTCTTAGTGTTAATTATTTATTTATTTGTGTGTATTTATTAAACTTGAGCTAACCTTTGCCGCAACTTAAGCACTATATGGAAAAGGTCACAATCTTTTTGTCTTAGGAAACCAAGGGGCTTCTCGAGGAGTTTTTGTCGATTGTAGCTGTAAACAAATGTCACATAGCGATGAGCGTTTAATCTCCGCATTCGTAATCCACAGCCATAGAGCTTCGGAGGTGGTCAATTTGAAAGGTTGCCACCTCGGGCACACACCTGCATGGCAGACATTCTCGGCAATAGCCGAACTTATCGCCGTGCTCTGACGCAACCAAAAACAGGATCCACCTCCCAACAAAAAGTACCACGGCCACTATTTCGAAACTCGTGCGCACCTAAATAGAGAAAGGCATCTATGTGCTTGTACATCATTTGTAGCTCCGCTAGTCGCAACCCACGGGGTATGGGGTGAATGCCCTTAACGTCCTCCGTCCTCCTCAGGCGTAGCTCCCTCCCGTTCTAGCGTGCGAGAATCCCTCTTCTTTTGACTTTGAAAAGAGGGCACGTATTCGTAAGATTCAAACGAGATTAGATCTAAAAATATTAACTCTAGAGTCTCAATTTAATTGGATCCGTTGTTGCTGTGTTCGGTTAAGGGTGTGTGCGCACGCGCATTGCGTTTGTATTCAAATGAGGACAGTGCGTTCCGCGCCGGAGAACACTATGATTGTACTTTTTTAGTCCGTAAGCCGTAATCAGCTACAAGGAAATGAGCATCCTTAGGGGTGGCGAGGCGTCGGCCAGTTATTGAGGACAGCATCTTGTTAATACGGCAATTAAGAGCTCGGGCGTATGGCACATGTGCCAGATCGCAGATCACATTATTAATGCATGCTGTGATGCTCTCCTATAAATGTTTGCTTATGATTGCAATAATATCAATTATAATGTGATGTAATAGAACCACCAGAATAGGTAATAGTACAAATATAACTTAGATAATCGACGCGTCACGCGTGGTGTTAGATTGATGTACGATCTCTATTGATAAGTAATTTAAGTATTATATCATCCTCATCAACATCATTATCGTCCTACGGGTGTCTACTGTTGAAACGGTTCTTCCCTTGAACCACCACACGCTGTCCTCAGTCTTCCTCATCTAGCTTCTTCCTGCCACCTTTTATTCACTTCTACCTAGTCTAAACTACCTACCAGCGTTAAAATAATACCTGTGATAATACTTAGAACTTACTTTAACATGTAGAAGTATCTACTAGTAAGCATATAAAGTTAGGAATCACATTAATTTGCTATTAAATAATTCTAGTTGAACGGGTCTGTACCTGACGTTTAATACCTGCTAAGCCCACTTGATTAATTTGCAATTATTGTAATGGCTTTCTATGTAGGGAGAGGTGCTCCTGAAATAGTACCCAATTAAGTGGGATCAAAACACGAGTTCCACATAATTTGGTATCATAAATCTAACGTTCTTTAAATTACAATAAATTAATTGGCCATAATATATATATGTTCTACTTAGGTATTTGTTCAGGTATCTACTTATCTCCAGTTTCGCGAATTCTGATTAACATTGTTCAAATTAGCGAATCAGAATTGTTGACCATTCATTTACAGATTGGATTCAGTAAGGGCAACAGTATTTTAATTTCAATTATATAATCATAGAATCATACGTATAAAGTATGCACTAAGTTCACTGAAAACCTGTGTCTGTTAGGTACTCTATTTGTTGCCTACTTTTACCCAACCCTTGACCTGGAATACTTTTTAAAAGCATTGTAAGTTAGTTGGTATTTATTTACTGGACCTGCTTACTTAATCTTTCAAACACCCTCATTCTCAAGGATAAAATGCACGCTGCCTAACCAATGTGTTTACATCGCCGCGAACGTTTGTTTTACTTTTTGCGAGAGGTTCACGTCCATTGAGAAGCTTTATTTCAAAAAGCTATATAAATGTAGGCAAATAAAATTGCAGGTGAAAACTAGTATTGTACTTTTAAATAATAAGTCACCTGAGCGTAGTGTAAGTAAATAATGTCCTCCCGACCGAAATTCGGCCACAGCGGCCTAACTTCAGAGAGATTAGTGATCTGCACGGGACACAAGTGTGTGCGCATACACAGGTTCACTTCTTCAGGTTCAATTCCTTTACTCTCATAGCTCGATTGGACGGAAAATCCGACACGACCGGTGAGAGGTTAGGCGCAGGACCGACGGCGTGCTCTCCGAGGAACGCCCCGCGCACTTCCTAACTCCGGACTAGTACTAAGAATTTCTTGCCAGAAACATCCAATACTTGTTATGGCCCGACCCGGGACTTGAACCCGGGACTCAAACCCGGGACCTCGTCGGCCGCAGTCATGCTAACCACAAGACCACCGAGGCACCTAGTGTTAGTAGTATTTTGTATGACGGACTACACAGGTTGTTAATATTGAAAAAAAAAATTGTCGTTCTTAGTAGAAAAGCAACGGCAATAAGCGTTGGCAATTGGCATCAACATTGAATGGACGTGAAGCTGACATTGAGTCTCCCGCGCATTGTACCGGTTCGCAAAGATTTCGCGCAAAATTTGCCTTTGCCACAGTCTAAGGAGATACTCAATTCATTTAATCTGTGCTTTTACTGTAGCCCATTTATTTTGTTTAATGTCTTCGTCTAGACGAATTCTCTAGAGAATTCGTCTATTTAGAAATTTGCCGAAAAGTCAAAGGGGGCCTCTGTGAAAAAATTAAACTTCTAAGCCAACGCAATCAAAAGATAGAGCCGTTTATGCTGCAAATTTTCGACACTCGCAAGGGAATCAAAACCTACAGTGTACTTCCCGTGAACTCAGTATCTTGATATTTGGTACGAAGCAACATCTTATAGCACAGATAAGGAAATATTGCGAAAAGCATACATTTTTTAGTTACATCATATTATAATCAAGATATTTTTAATAATTTAGGTTTTTACGGAACCCTCGGTGGCCACTTGGCCGGTTTTTTTTAATCTCTAGTTTATAATAAGGACGACGAATATGCTTCAAAATAGCTCATGAAAAACTTATTTAAGTACATACTTTTTTACATCCACTGCTTACTATTGCCGCTGTTTTGGTTTTTATGCGGCTTTATTTCGAAGACATACCTAGTTCGAAGATGGGTAGATTAGGAAGGTAGCTGTAGTTCCTATATTTGTATAAGTTTTTGGGTTTGCCATAAGCGGTACCGAATTATACTATTCGGATTTTACTTTACAGTTACACACGACGGTTAGGCGCATTTTTGGTTGTGTGATACATACTCGTAGCTGTAAAGCATAATATTCTGATTTCTGTATTAGACTAAATTTAATAATATCTATTTTTTCAATATTTTGCTACTTAGATGAAAATAAAAATCATAAACAATAAAGCTTGCGATATACCTTTTCAGCTTTCCTATCTAGAATGACAAAAAAATTGTGTTTTTTTAATTATTTTTATTTAGTTCCAAAAGTTATAAAATAAGAAGAAAAACAGATGATAGAATCTGCCTGTTCAATTATACTATATTATTCTCTTCTTCTCCTTATTTTGTTAGAACAAATATTATTCTCACTAATTAAATCTTTATTAATTAAATCTTTCTTATTTAAATCTTTTAGTTGACACCAGAGACAAGTAACATAATAATAGGATAGCTGACAGTGACGTCCCAGACGTCAAAACCGCCGAATGGCGCGCTTTTTGGTGTTGATATATTGAAAATATTGCCAGCGACAACATCCGGCCGTCCTGGTCACGCATCCCTCCTGGGATAGCGTTATAGTCTGGTGCAGCAGCTGAGAACAGAGACTAAGCGTTAAACAAAACATCAAACACCCAAGAAGTTTTGAGTAGGTTATCAGACAAAACAGTTTCAAAATTCCCACTAGGCGATACATATTGCCACTCTAGTAATCTGTCACTGTAGCCAGTAACTGTTTTGTTTGGTAATCACCCAAACTACTTCATTTGAAGCGTATGCACCAGACATCCACACTACTAAATCAACTGTGAACATCCTGCATAGAAGACTATCCCATCGCCGGCTAGCTCTTCAGCAAGATGTACACCGTCTTTTATTTTCCTTTAAAAGGCTATCACCAAATATTCCAGTTTGCAGTTTTCCCTAGGCGATGCATATGGCCAACCCTAGTTGCATCTCACTACAAATTGTGGCTTCAATTTCCAATTAACTATTTTGACAACCAGATAAAGAAAAATTACACAACTTAATTTAGTTACATGCTTAACTTTTGTACATCCTAGTGGACTATTCCATCGCCGGCCAGCCCTTACTAAGATGTACACAAGCATTACCTCCAACGCTGAGATGGTTTTAGTGGGTTATGATGGAAAATAAAAGTTTACATCTTGTAGCTTACCCCAGGCGATGCATTGAGCCAACCCTGGTTGCATGTCACTACAAATTATAACTTAGGGATTACTTAAATTTCTATAGTTTGCAGCTTACCCCAGGCGATGCATTTAGCCAACCCTGGTTGCATGTCACTACAACTATAGTTTAGAGATTATTTCAACGCCCAACCAAACATCTCAATCGTCAGAAATATTGATGAACATTCTTTACATTTACTAAACCAAATAATAATAATTCTGTCACTACTTTTACACACAGTAATGAAATACCTGACAACATCCGGATGTTGAAGCCTTAACCGTTGCATTATTCATCCATAACATTGCTAATCTTCACCCATGGTTTCATATTCTCAACACAGGTTATTCCCTCATAACGCTTACTTGTTCGTTCTGCACCCCTCATATCCGTAACTTTATAACGATCGTGACCTAATACTTCTGTCACTTGAAACGGCCCTTTGAAAACGGGCAACAACTTGGTACTTTGACCCTCATTGGATTGACTAGGTATTTTTATCACCACTAGATCTCCTACTTCATACAATTTTGCATCTTTTCTTTTAGAATCAAATGCCTGTTTCTGTTTTTCTGCATTTTTCCTTATATTATCATCCACCTGTTTTCGTAATAAAGTAACATCAACTGCTTTTTCTTCTTCATTAGTCAATATTCTATCAGAATCCATTTGTAACCGATATCCAAATAATACCTCACATGGTATCGCCGAAGTCGTTTTATTTATAGTACTATTTATGCCTTGTTGAATATTGTAAATGTGTTGGTCCCAATTATTATTATCCGTATTTGCTCCCATACTGCGTAGAGCCTCGAGTATCGTTTGGTTATAGCGTTCAACTTGGCCGTTCGATCGAGGCATTGCAGTCGCGATTACATGATGTCTAATGTTTTTATTAATGCAGTAATTTTTGAATAATTTAGATGTAAAAGCACTCCCAGCGTCACAAATTATTCTATTCGGATTACCAAAAACTTTGAAAATCTTGTTTAACTCATTTATTACCGCTTTACTTTTGGTATTACGTACTGGTGCAATAAATACAAATTTTGAAAAGGAGTCTACAATTACAAGTAAATGAGTATTCTGCCGAGAGCTTTTTACAAATGGACCCAAATGGTCCATGTGTAGCGTATGGAATGGTCGTGCATATTTTGGAATTGAAAATAATTTGCCTGGCTTCTTACCATGTATATTTTTAAAATAAATGCAATTCAGACAATTTTTTATATATTTAGAAACTACCTTTTTTAATTTTGGGAACCAATACCTCGACTTAATCTTTTCTACCGTTTTATCTACTGCAAAATGACCCACATCATCATGATTTGCCCTTATTATTTGCCACACACAACCCTTTGGCACTACCCATCTACGACCGTATTCGGTACGACGATAGACCTTGTTACCTAAAAGCTCATAACTTTTAAAGATATTTTTATTCTGCTCGGCTTCCCCTGACATTAACACTTCCCTAATTGCACAGATACTGGGATCCTGTAACTGTACTGAAAGTAGCCAATCTGCTTCTGTTATAGACATAACAGTTTGAGCTACTTCAGAGATATTCTTAAGTGTGGCCTGGGGATTCCTACTTAAAGCGTCTACGTGCTGCATTTGAGTACCAGGTCTATGCATGATGTCAAACGTGAATTCTTGTGTTTGTAACACCCACCTACCGATACGCGAATTAATCTCCTGTTTGTTTATGGTATACCTAACTGCGTTGCAATCTGTAATTATTTTAAATATCACACCTAATAAGTAATGCCTAAACTTCTGAAGGCCTACAACTATCGCTAAAAATTCTAACTCAAATGAATGGTACTGTTTCTCTTCATTCGTAGTTTGTCTACTATAAAAATGAATCGGTCTCTCACCTCTATCAGTAACTTGAGTTAAAATACAGCCTAATCCGTCTCGACTAGCATCTGTATATAGGACTATAGGCAATTTGGGGTCGAATATGGCAAGCAAAGAATCGCTAACTAATTCACTCTTTAAAAGAATGAAAGCTTCATTTTGATTATCTCCCCATTCCCACGAAGCGTCCTTTTTTAAAAGTTTTGTCAGTGGCTTACAAAGGACAGCACAATTCTTGATAAACTTTCTGAAGAAGTTAATTAGTCCCAAGAACTGTCTAACCTGGTGAACATTTTGGGGAATAGGATAGTTTTCAATAGCAGCCAATTTCTTTTTACCAGGTCGAATGCCTTCACCCGAAATCTCGTACCCTAAGAAATTCACAGAGTTCTTAAAAAAATGACATTTGTCTAGATTTATTGTCAAACCATGTTCTTCTAATATGCGAAGAACTTTCTCAAGCTGTTCCATATTTTGTTCCATTGTTTCAGTAGCAATCAATAAATCGTCCATGTAACATATTACTCTATCAAATCTAAGCTTTCCCAACACTGTATCCATTAATCGTTGAAACACAGATGGACCATTACACAGACCAAAAGGCATCCGGAGAAATTCGTAATGGCCATCTGGAGTAATGAATGCAGTTTTGGATATCGAATTTTCATTAATATTCAATTGGTAATAACCACTTTTTAAATCTAAAGACGTGAAGCATATGCATCCTCTCAATCTATCAATTAAGTCTTCTACAATGGGCATGGGGTATTTTTCTTTAACAGTAACTTTATTTAACTGACGATAATCTATACAAAGACGTTTTTCGCCTGAGGGTTTATCTACTAATAGAACTGGACTCGCGTAAGGTGATGTACTCTCGCGAACTATGCCATTTTCCTTTAAACTATCAACTATTTCTCGAGTAGCTAACCTTTGAGACTCAGACATTCGATATGCCCGTTGAGCTATTGGTTTCGAAGTAGTTAGTTCAATATCAAGCTCAACACACGATGCTTTACCTAACGAAGTTAGGTCATTTGATATACAATGAGGGAATTTTTCTAATATATTCTTAATTATGTCACTGTATTCGAGGTTTTTCTCCTTAGACAAAGAAGCCTCAATATAACACACTTGTTCATTAGTCAGTGGGGAGAAAAACAGTTTGTTACCCACTCGGCTATACATAATACTCTTATTTTCAGTGAAATTCCTGCCTATCAGCAAGCTACACCCTGTTAATTCATCGACAACATATAGACAAATCTTCAATTCCACATTATCAACCTTCAATTTAACTGATACAGTTTCTGATACTGAAGTAAAAGAATGCGCTGTAAATCCTGTCAATTTAATACTTTTATCTAATTCTTTGGGTGTGAGAAGAAGTTTCAACATTAATTCTTTCGTTATCAACGAACAGTCACTACCCATATCGATGAATGCCTGAACTGTAATACCATTTATATCTGCATCCTTATAAAATTTATCCTTTGCATTAGGTTCACTAACTAACTTAACCTCTACTTTTTTCTCTTCCTTTTCCGTTTTAGTCTTGGCTTTATAGCAGGCTTGCTCTACATGCCCAAAAAAATTACAAACATTGCACCTTACATTTTTAGGCAAAGTACAGTCAACTCTTTTGTGGTTCTCACCACATCGGTAGCAACGTATATTGGAATTAATTGTATTAGAGTGATGCCTAACACTTAAATCTTTTTGGGACTCGCTCTTTTTAACAGAATGATCTGATGTACTAGGTGTAAATATTCGGGAAATATTATGCAACGACTTAGTTTTCTGTTCTGAATATATTTTACTATGCAAAAATGAGGCTAAATCCTCGCAATGTCGAAAATTGCCAGCTTCAGCCGCTGTACTTATGTTTTTATCTCCAATAGACCCTACAATAATTGATATTACATCTTGCTCAGAAAAAGACAAATGTAGTTTATCAATTCTACATTTTTGCTGAAAGTAAAATTCATAAAGGGACTGACCCTCTGACGGTTTTATATTCATTAATTCTTTAAGCATCACATACATATTTCGCTTAATCTCAAAAGTATCAAGCAAGACATTACGCCATTGCTTCCAGCGCCAAGTGGTCCATCTTGTTTCATTTTTTTGGAGTGAATCGTACCATGTCTTGGCTGTATTTCTCAACTTTTGTAATGCCTGATATTTAATAACACGATCTGGCCAGCCAAACGCTTTCGCATTAGCTTCTACTACATTGATCCAGGTATAAATATCATCGACCAGTGGGTCAAACTCAGGCACAACGGATGATAATATGACATTTTGACTCACGGGTGGAGAGTGGTGTTTGCGTTTTCTTCTTTTACGCATTTTCTTTCGGCGGGAGCGTTCATCACTGCTATCGCTAGTTGATGTCGATGAATAACTATCACTTGAAGTTGATGGAGATCTTTTCCGACTATTTCGCTTCTTCGTGGGCGGCATTATTAGGGGCAGTCGATCCCACTTCTGATGATAGAATCTGCCTGTTCAATTATACTATATTATTCTCTTCTTCTCCTTATTTTGTTAGAACAAATATTATTCTCACTAATTAAATCTTTATTAATTAAATCTTTCTTATTTAAATCTTTTAGTTGACACCAGAGACAAGTAACATAATAATAGGATAGCTGACAGTGACGTCCCAGACGTCAAAACCGCCGAATGGCGCGCTTTTTGGTGTTGATATATTGAAAATATTGCCAGCGACAACACAGATAGGTACATAGTGGACAAGGAAGCACTTATATTCATATTCATATTCATTTATTTTGCATATTTAGCCCTGTTAGGGCGAAGCAAGTACATACATTAATAAAATTACAGTAGTTAAGAACATTACAATAAGTTACCTTATCTTAATTGTTACATTATATTGAAATTAAAGTTAAAACATAAAAATCAGATTACATTAAATAAAATTATGTCGAGTACCTACAATAAACTATTATATTATGTCAAAATCAAAATGAATTATAAAATATTAAATAGATTAAATTATTAAATAAAATTATGTCTAATACAGTAAATTATGTCAAATACAATACAAATTTTGTTACAATAATGGAGGTTTTTGTAACAAAATTTGTATTGTATTTGACATAATTTACTGTATGTCAAATACAATACAAATTTTGTTACAAAAACCTCCATTATTGTCTTATCTCTATAAGAGATCTCTACCAGTGACCGTTGGCATTATTATTGATATTTTATTTTTTATCCACTACAAGCTAGCCCTTGACTGCGCTCTCACCTGATGGTAAGTGATGATGCAGTCTAAGATGGTAGCGGGCTAACCTGTTAGGGGCATGGCAGTTATATTAAACCCATACCCCTTCGGTTTCTACACGGCATCGTACCGGAACGCTAAATCGCTTAGCGGTACGTTTTTGCCAGTAGGGTGGTAACCAGCCACGGCCGAAGCCTTCCACCAGGCCAGACGACCAGGGAAAATTCAGAAATTATAAATTCCAAAATTGACCATGCTGGGGATCGAACCCGGACCTCCGCTCGTTAAGGCAACAGCGCTACACACTGCGCCACGGAGGTCGTCAAAAACTCTCTTTTTAAAGTTAAATTGCTCTAAAGTTTAGAATTCAAACAGAGTGAGGCCAAATTTTATATGGTTTTAACTTTTAAGGTAGGTATACCATACGGACTGTTGTTACGAGTAGGTTTAATGTACCTATTATATATTTTTGAATATGGTACCTAGCCGTTGTTATTTGTGTAAGTCTATCGACATTCATAAGCCTTAAGCATAACCTTCAGTAAATCGCAATATGTAATAAGTACCTAGTTACTTTATTTATACCTATACAATATTATGGCTCTTATGACAAAGGTTATATCACCTCATCTCTTGAGCTCCATTATAAGTCCTTGCACACACTAAAGCGGCTAACAATTTCCTTGAGTACTAGTTACAAGACGGATATATAAGGCACTGAAATCTTGTACATGTACTCGTAAGTATTCCATAGCACTTTAGTTTTAGTAAAAAGTTTCTCTATTCGTCGACTATTCCTTTGAAAATTGAATAAGCACTATATATCGCGGTTATAAGGGCTAACTTATAGTGGATAAAAAAATATGCACAAATAGATACTTATTATATTACTAGATGATGCCCGCGACTTTGTCCGCGTGGATTAAGGTTTTTTTGGTTTTCGTGGGAACTCTTTAATTTTCCGGGATAAAAAGTAACTTATCTGTTATTCCAGCCTATAATCTAATCTATCTCTATGCCAAATTTCATCCAGATCCGTTCAGCTGTTCGAGCATGATTAAGTAACAAACATCCATCCATCATATAATAAGTATAGAATAGATATATATATATACTCGTATATCAAACATCCAAACTTTAAAATCTCTATACCTATATATATAGATATATATAGAGGTATAGAGATTTTAAAGTTTGGATGTTTGTTACTGGTGTCGTAGGCCGGAATGACTGCCCCAATTTGACTGAAATTTGAAATGTAGATATAGCATAATAATTATAATATCATACCCTGAATTAACACATAGGATGACTATGTGCCAATAAAAATACCTTAATCCATTCCGAGCGGACGAAGTCGCATTAAAATAATTTTTTTGAGGTGAAACTTCTTGAGAATCGTTGTGATTTGAAAATTCGATGAAACGAAAAAGCGACACCAAGAAGAGACAAACATTTACATAGGATTAAGCCTGCGAGAGAATGAGATAGAAAAAGTTATATTTCTCATTCTCTCGTAAGCTACTTTTCTCAAGTTTCACTTCTGCCGCGTGTGAATTGCACACACACACACACACACACTTTTTTAAAATTCGGTGTGCACAAGCCCCTATCCGCTCGTCACTGTAGTTACGTGGGCGGTGTGACCTTCGCAAGTCCTGCGTAGTCTCTTATTTTCCTACAATACCACTTATTAGAGCCGCTTTACAAAGAGCTTGCGTTGAGATACGAGGTTATACAGTTTATACTTGAATATAGCGATTCATAGAAGGATTCCCTTCGAGATTTTTATATTAGATGACATTTAATTTTTTTAGCAATGCAATGGTAGGGATTTATCTTTAAATTATTGTGGGAATAAACAAACGACGCTCGCGCCTGTGGGAATTTCGAAAAATCCAGACTCATTCCTTGTCTTCATTATTAATTTATTATCCCAAAAACTAATCCGCACCTCAAAACTTAACTTTTCATTGAAAAAAAAAGGGAATCTCCGTGCAAAATTTGAGCTTTCTAGATCCATTATCCAAGGACCTTCTATAAGTAGGTACGGTACATATTGTGCATGTCGAATATACATATATCAAAACATTGTACATACCTATAGATACGGAAAATGTGGCGCTAACAACCTAAATCCACCTAAATCCTAGTAAATTAAAACTTAAATGCGTGGATTTAAAATAAGATATTAAAATAGATAGATAAATATTAACCTCTTGCTTAGTATCTACCTACGCGTGGATTTAGGTTTTCAAAAACAGATTTTCCGGGATATAAGATAGCTCATCCATAATTAAATGCTAGTGTGTATTAGGCATAGAAAAAATAATTAGGCATAGAAAAAATTAATACTTATCTATTCCGTGGTATTAGGTATATCTGCAGGCCGAGTGAGAGATTTTATTACGTATTCGATCGCGTTAAAGTTAACTACCATATTTTGTATGGAATTGATGGAGCTTGCTGTCAAGCGCATGATAATTCCATACAAATCGTTGTTAATGTTTACGCGATCACGACAATATATGTTACTGTATAATATACCTTTTCACAGCACATCTGCAGTTTACACGATATTTGATACATATAAGCTACAAATAACAAATACCTCGGAGCAAGCAAGGACAAAGGTTCCTTTTAATCTCGGAAGATCAGAGAGCTTTAACGCGATTTAAAAAAAAAACTAGTGCCCGAAATAGCAGACAAAATCGAGAGAAATCTAGATTCTAGCTCTATAGACAGACAGATAGAGATTATATAGCCGTTGTTTATAACTTAATCTGTGTTGTACAATTCCCTAGTAGTAGTAGTAGTAGTAGTAGTAGCAGTAGTAGTAGATTTTTGGCATGGGTATATTTGAGGACCTGGAGACTGACATAAGCTACTTTTTATCCCGAAAAATTAAGGAGTTCCCGCGTGTATTAAAAAAAGTAAAACCACGCGGACGAAGTCGCGGGCATCAGCTAGTATATTATAAGCAAGTACTAACTTACTTGTAGAAGAGATCAACCATTCCTCCCTAAAAATCCCTAGTAGGTCCATGGTATGGATGACGAATTGCGTTAAGGCGACTATAACATCTCTGTGCCGTATTGCGTGTGTCGGCAATAAAATATTTCTTTTTATGTCATCCGTGTACCGATCCCGGCTGGGATTGCGCAAGGTGCATTCCGTGTTTATAAACGTTAGGCTGGGTTCACATCAGTGACGCCTTAATGGTGATCACGATCACTTAACTCAAAAAAACTCAAAACTCAAAAGCAACTTTATTCAAAATAGGTATTACAAAGTACACCTTCTGAACGTCATATTTATAATAATAATAAGAAATAAGACTTGATGATGATAATGGGTGACGGTATCTTAAAACTAAAGCTACGAGGGTTCCAAACGCGCCCTGGTCTGAGAAGAGCCCACAACAAACTCAGCCGGGTTTTTTTTTAAATTATCACCATCTCAGAAATCATCTTAACTAAGGAACTATCAGAAACATTAGAGCAAATTATTGCCAAGCTTCCTTGTCGTTTAAGTAGTCCTTTACATGGTAATAAGATTTTTCAATGAGTTTACGTTTTACATTAACTTTGAACTTAGAGACATCTTCAACATGTCTTCTGGGAGCTTATTGTAGAAGCGGACACTGTTTCGAACAAATGAATTGCTAGTTTTACTAAGCCTAGAAACAGGCATTACAAGTTTATTACTTATGTATCGAATATCGATGGTCGATAGTTAGGCCGTAAAATCTATACTTCTATACTTACTAATATAATATTATATTATATTATATTATATTATAAATGCAAAAGTTTGGAAGTATGGATGGATGGGTGTTTGTTACTCAATCACGCCAGAGCGGCTGAACGGGTGGGCCGCGAAAGCGTACTGCGTAGCAGACAGACAGATACACTTTCGCATTTATAATATCAGTATATAATACTTAATATCTAAAATGTTAAATACCGATATAACCGATGAGGACTAGGTACTAAGTAGTATAATTTGTAAATAAAATTTGCGCACGTGTGAACAAAGCTTTATGATAGTACCCTCGCCTCCGTAGAGCGAGGAAGTGGAAAACGTGTTTCGCCTATTATCAGTCGAGTCAAGTTCAATATCGACTGATCTCAGACTATTTTTGACTTTTAAATTTTGGTTTAATCGTGTTCTATTGGTGAGGTCGTTGACCCTCTACACTCTACTCAGTAACTGGAAGAGTCGAACAGAATTAGTTAAAATTACATAGTATGGGTAGATATCTATATATGTTATGGTATGAATACATGTTTAACAGGTGTTTAGTATTCATAATTAATGTAATAAAGGCATTTATAGTCGTCGTCTCACCCAATGGGCATAATGCCGGTTTCACACGAGGCACTGTACATCGCCGCTCTATCCCTTTTGATGACCTCCATGGCGCAGTGTTGAGCGCTGTTGTCTTTTAACGTGCGGAGATCCCGGGTTCGATCCCCGACAGGGTCACTTTGGGAATTTATAATTTCTGTATTTTCCCTGGTCTGGCGGCCCGGCTTCGGCCGTGGCTAGTTACCACCCTACCGGCAAAGACGTGCCGCCAAGCGATTTAGCGTTCCGGTACGATGCCGTGTAGATACCGAATAGGGGTATGGGTTTAATATAACTTCCATGCCCCTAACAGGTTAGCCCGCTACCATCTTAGACTACCTACATCAACACTTACCATCAGGTCAGATCGCAGTCAAGGTCTAACTTATAGTGGATAAAAAAAAGACGTGTGAAATCGCCATTCATAAGGTCTTTTGTAGGGATTTCCATTTTCCACACTCCACTTATGTCAATAGTAGAATAGTGAAAGAGGTCAGTCATACGAACCTGAAGCACTATTCATACTAATATTATAATTAATGCTAAAGTGTGTTTGTACACAAGAGGGACATAGGCTACTTTTTATCCCGAAAAATTAAGGAGTTCCTGCGGGAATTAAAAAAAAGTAAAACCACGCGGACGAAGTCACGGGCATCAGCTAGTATATATAATAGTACTAACGTAATTGTAGAAGTGAGCATTCCTCCAGTTTTAGGTAAGTATGTAATTAATATCTACGAGGTAGGAATACTACCTCGTACCATTGCTTAAATCCAAAGTAGCCAGAAAACTTCTACTATTAATTAAGATAGAATCTGTTACTAGCCTAGCCTACAGCGTTTTTAGAGTAGTATAAAAGTACCTTAGTAGGTATAATATAAACGTATGATAACTTATACACGAAACCGTAAACTTAATAAATATACGTGAGAACAAGCATGCCGAAGTACTTAATCGTGACAAAAAATATAATAACGTTATTAACTTATTACATTTTAATAATAATGATATTATTGTAAGCTTGTGCGTTCGAAAATTTTCGCCGGCACGATAGCCCATATTTTCATTGCGAATATGCCCATTAAGATGAGTCAAAGCGACGTCGAAAATCAATCATTTCTCATTTCTGTGAAACAGCAGGTAGTGTCGACTGTCGGCCTCAATTCACCCTACTGTCTCTGTAGTTTCCATTCGCATCGCAAAAACTTGTGAACGGAGCTACGGGCGGGGCGGCGATATCTTGGCTAACATCCATCATAACGTGACACCTACAACCCGTTACCAGTACCTCCTTGATGATCCAGGTTTGTATGAACTCAGAGAGGGTGGGCAGGTCCCCTTGGCTGGTGTTGATTTAATGACACATTGTTGATTCAGACAAGAACAGTTTGAGATTATTGTGGCGTTCTTGTGCGATGCGATGCTCACCGTTATCCTATTTCCTCCCTCTTTACTTCTATCTAAGCTCAACTTAGCGAATATAGTAGTAACATCAAACGTTAAGAATGTTTTCGATGTGATCACAATTTTAGGAGATACGTTAACATACCTGACACGAGGGTCATCCAAGAAGACCTACTACGGTCTACCTACTCTCTCTACCTTGAACATATAAGACTGGTGATTAGCAAGTACCTAGATAAAATAGATAGAGTCGCAGGTAGCGTTGATCAATAGACATCGTATCTATTCAATTTAATTATGCAGGTAGGTATCTACATCGATTGGCTGGCGCCTGGCAGTGTAAACTTGATGCCAGCAGTTACATAATCTAACCAATTTCATGCAGCAAAAACGGCACCCTTCTTTCGTTCAGAGAGAAGCGTCATAATAATGCTTTTACATAATAAAACAAAACTGTACAAGTCGATGAACTGTTTCGTAATGCCGTACAAAAACTGATAGAATAATTAATGATCTATTTAAATATTGATTAAAAATATACAGTGATTGAAATAGATATGGGTAAGAAATGTGAAGTACATATTAGGTATATTAGGCATCGGCCATCGCCCCAGATTGCAATTTAAAAAATAAATTCTTACTAATGAATTTAACTAGCTTATTTATTACCTAACTAGACAGCGTAGATTTAGGTTTTTAAAAAATAGTTACCGCGTGAACTTTTTGAGTTTCCGGGTTAAAAAGTAGCCATAGAGTGCCCAGGTATGTCCTTCTCCGGGATGAAATGCAAATTTTGTCAGAATCGGTTGAAAACGTAGCACAGACAGACGCACTTTCATTCAATATGCTTTCACTATTTATAAATTTACAATCCTCATAATTCATAAATCGAAAATTTAAAAATGTTTGTAATCTTAATAAATAGTAGTTTATACACCAAGGGGATAAAGCACTGTTTTATGTCACGGGCGCTACATTGAATCCTGAACGTAACGAAGGACTCCAAATTTAACTCCCGAGCGCAGCGAGGGTGTTATAAGTTAATTCCCGACCAAAGGGAGGGAATTAAGATTGAGTCCTGAGTGCAGTGAGGGATTCAAGCGCCCAAGAAAAAAACTGCTTTATCCCGGTGGTGTATACTCTACTTTATACTTCTACCATAACAGTAAAACAAACTGTAACGGTTAGATATTTATTGCAAATCATAGTAAGCAGGATACATAGGTCTAGTAAATAATAAAAAGAAAAGACAAATTAAAAGTGAATGTTCACGTTCGATAGGAGTCACATTTGTCCATTTGTCATTTTGCTTTTCATGCTGCCAGTGTTTATGCAGGTACACATACTCCTTGGTTTAAAAACTTTTATGTCAAATGGTACGATCGTTGTCAATGGTCGACCAGTCTGGAGCCTAGACTCTGTTGTGCATATTTACAGTATGGGGTTGGTCAACTAGTTGGGCGATCGATCGACTAGTTTACGGCCCTAGGGCATGAAGACTGACTTTAGACCCGCAAAAGTATGATTAAAACAGTAGTAAAGGTATGGTAGAAGTATAAAATATGTTGTTAACTTAACTTTCCTACAAATTATAACTGACAAGTGTAATTATGGTGATTCGCATCTCTAATAAAAAACAAAAGCTTAAGCAAACTATGTCGGCCCGTTTCAGGTGCTACAGATGATAATCAACTAAGTTTTGGCTCTACACGGATTTCGACGATCTAATTTCTCACCATTATTAATAAGCCTAGTGAATTAATAGTCGGTATAGGTCCACTTTTAACAAAAACTAGCCTTTATTGAGTTCTCTTGTGGGACAGTGGGAGTCACGTGATATTTTGTAAATCAGCTTGGGATGGGCTACCTAGTATCTACTATCTACCTAACTACTCAAGATCTTTAAATACAAGATATAATAAAATCTTATAGACTAAACGTTAATCTAAAATCCTTATATACCTACTAACAAAAATAAAAATAAAACCCTAATCAAAAAGACCACCCTGGTTGCCTCTGGGCCAAAGGTACCCATCAAACTTGCAGCATTGCCACGCTGAATGGCGATGGATAACCTTTATCTTTTGATCTATAAATGATTTTTGGAGTTTACCTCCTTTATAATCGATTTTCATATATAAGCCCAGGGATGAAAATTTATGGGAAGTAAAATCTAATTTTCTCCGTTACGTTATTGACTCTATATTTCCATGGTAACACTTGTGTAAGTTTCCATTTATATAATTATTTATATACCTAAATAAATGTATCAAGCATGCTTTCAGTTATATAAAAAATGCGTTCATTTACTCTTATTTGGAGCTGACACAGACAATTTGTTTTATTTTGGTGTTAGGCAGTAGGTAGGTACCTACGTTATTTATTTTTTAACCAACCAATATTTTCCAACATTATATAGACATTTTTGAAATTATTACCTACTAATTACAGTAGATGTACCTATGAAATTAGTTTCTTTAGTAAATTTATAGCCCTCATAAAATATAGTTTATTATACACGAAGTTGCCTCAAGTTTACCTGAAATAGAGATGTTTCAATGCTCATTACTTAGTTTTAAAATAAATAATGTTATAAGTAATTTTACTTTTATTATTAAAATAATTAATTTGGAGCAACGTTAATGGAGAGACAAACCGATATGGCCTAGTTTTACATCTAAGTAAGCAAGAAAATAAAAAGTGATCACCGTAATTACGCTTTTTTAATAGAGAACTGAGAAGCGAGTCTTCTTAAAACTTATTCTTCTTCACTTCTGTAACTTCACAGTTAAAACTGACAGTGCAAACTGAGGTTGTGTGAGTTTTTTTTGGACTGGGGACATCAGTTTAAAGTTAAACTGTACAGTCAAAACTGTCAGTGGAAAGTGATCGTATGTAGCCGCCATAGAAGAGTGTTGGGCACTGTTTGTGATAAATCAAAGGCCTACGAATAGATGGCTCATAAAGGTGGCCACAAAAGCCGTGGTTTAGAGCCCTTCAGAAAGTGTGTCGGCGGCCCCCGCGCCCCACACCCCTCACCCGCTCTCCATTGGAAACGTCCGTACATATGCATTTTATAGTTTTCCTTAGAACTGACGGCCGCATTACCGACTCGTGTGTGTTTGAAAGAAATTTTCAAGGTTTTCCTAATATTTTCTTTAACTTCCAGGCGTTGCGGACATAAAACGGTGAGAAGAAAGACGTTTGACTCTTGCGTAGGCCTTTCAATCCTCTCTACTTAATACTAATGTACCGAGGGAGGTTAACCAAATCTAGATAGTGAAACCAAGATTCGTAACCGAGATTTTCCTGATTGACTATTGTCTTGTGATGGCTATTTAATTACTAAAAAGTTTCTACGCTTATTTGGGTGATGGAAAGAACATACATATTTGGGTAGGCGGCGCTTTGTTGCGTGTATGAAGTGCGTGACATTGAATCACAGCAGAAACAGGAGGAAGCTCTTCTTTTTGAGTCCACTAAGCGTTGAGCGGATAGTTGAGATTACAAGTTGGGACCGATCACATTATCTCAAGCATTACCTATCGATGAAAGACGTGATAATTTTTTTCATGTCATGAGTCATGAATCATAAGTTTTAATATTCTCATCTTTCACCCTTACATTATCTGCAAGGAAAACTCTCCTGTTCTTGTTTGAAGTGTTCATACACGTAATGAAGCGTTTCCTACGCAAAAATAATTAATTAGTTTTGATTTATGTCCTAAATGTCACATGTAACATAAATTTTGATAATATTAAACCTAGCGACAGCAAAACCTGCAAACTCGGTACATGCACGTGACAATGGTAAGGTACAGTCGTTCCCCGAACCGCGGCTCCTGACCCCTGCGCATGCGCAAGCGCCGCAGCCAAGGCACGTAGTGTTATTGTAATGCGTTGCGCAACCCCCCTCTTTCCGAGACCACTGCCCTCGCACTCAGAGGTACCATAATAGGAAAAAATATAAGCATTTTTGTGATAGCACCTTTGGACTTTTGGAAGGCGGATCGGATAAGGCTTCTTTGTCGCATTTAGGTTTTTTATGCGATTTTGTTTTAATTTACTTATATATTTTTTACAGCTTAGATAAAAACCGCGTCCTGCATTAAGAAACTATATTATGGTGGGATAAAGTTGTGAAAATACCGTTGGAATATCTCAAAATCATATTTTATTGTTACGCTCTTCGTCCACAT
Organism: Erebia aethiops; assembly: GCA_923060345.2. Lineage (NCBI taxonomy): Eukaryota > Metazoa > Arthropoda > Insecta > Lepidoptera > Nymphalidae > Erebia > Erebia aethiops. The sequence goes on along the minus strand of OV281084.1, from coordinate 22,770,540 downwards.
TAGGTGGAAAAACTACATGTTGTAACTATAATATTACTAGATGATGCCCGCGACTTCGTCCGCGTGGCTTTTTTTTTTAACTCCTTAATTTTCCGGGATAAAAAGTATCCTATGTCACTCTCCAGGTCCTCAACTATACCCATGGAAAAAATTACGTCGATCTGTTGCTCCGTGCGGCGTGACTGAAGGACAAACCAAAAAACAAACACACTTTCGCATTCATAATATTGGTATGATAAATTCCTTGTCCAGCAATGGACTGTGGACTCCCATCAGTTGAGAGTTGAGACAAACGCGACACATTGTTAAATAATGTAGTAAAACCACAGGATGAAAGTGATTTTTGTGGTGTAAAAAAATATGTTAACCTTGCCTGATTCGGAGGGTGCCTATAACACCATCACTTTACATCATTAATGGAAAGCTATTTCTACATGTCTACCACGCTTTGTCGCCATAAAAAAATTCTACATCAATGTTTGTCGCATATTGTGCGTAGGTCTCTTGAAGACGTTACTATGGCAACATGATCTTATGAAGTATGAACTAATATCTTGGACAAAGACCTTACTTCATGGGATAGAACCCTTCCAAATATACACTAAGAAAAATATTGATGAAATCGGAAATATTGTAAATATCGAAGAAAGTTGTGATGAGTCTAAAACACTTAATATACCTACAAAGAAGCTTAGATATATCAAAATATCTACCTATTTAGATGTTGTGTGTGCATATTGCACCCAAGCAATAAAACTAAAGAAAGTTAAGGTAGACACATACTAAACTGACCTAGCATTTGATAAATAGTACCTATATTTACATCTGCCCTTGATACTATTTCATGTGATCAGAATTAATTGGCTCTGTCAGAGGGTAACCTGCAAATCATATCTCGTTTGGTTCATTTAAATTCTCACTAGTACTCCACATTAATACTAAGTACCTGTTGCAAAACAAGAAGATAAGAACCACAACTTAACAGACAAATACCTAAGTATGTAGTTCAGATTTCAGAGGATCAAAATTATGGATAAAACTATGCTACAAAAAAACAACTAAACAGAAAAAGTGTACCTATTCTTGCTTGATAAATTTTATGTAAGTAAGTACATAATATATGCCTATGTAAGAAAAGGTCATCAAGAAAAATTGCTTAGATTGGTAAGTATATAAATTCAAAACATTAGAAACTGTAAGTACCTACCTATCTAAGGCGAAGTCTACCGGGATAGATTTTATCTAACCGTAGATCCGTAGGTCGCCGCTCAGTCCATAGGTACGAGAGATCCAGTCGTCCACGCAAGGATGCGCAAGCGACGCATTTCTTTTTAGAAAGTGGCACGTGTCGGGGTTGTTCACCCTACGCGATCCGGGTCACACCGCACCTCCCGCCCCGCCTCCCGCCCGCTTCGCCTGCCCCGTACTCCATACTACTTACTCCTTGATAAGGAAACTCCATTGACACCATAAGCGAGTGCAAGCGGGTCGACGGATAAGGCACTCCTTGTGATATATGGGACGACTTGATATGATACGTATTGAGTCATGTCATAGAGATGTGTGGATAATTTTAAGTGGTTGCGTGATAGAATGATGTTATTATAATATACCTACTCGTAAGAGTTGTCTTATTTAGTAGATTATTAGATACTGCACCAATAACCATCATAGCTGAGTGCAAGTGTTAGTAAAATCAAATAATCAAATCAATCAATCAAATCAAATCATATCATATTATAAATATTATTAATGCGAAAGTTTGGACTGATGTATAGACGTATGGATGAATGGATGGTTGGAATACTCAATCACGCCCTAACGGCTGAACGGATCTGGATGAAATTTGGCAATAGATTATAGTCTGGAATAACACATAGGCCGGAAAATTAAAAAGTTCCCGCGGGAACCAAAATACCTCAATCCACGCGGGCGTAAAAAATACTCATATCAGTAGAAAGGAACTAGAAACGAGTAAGTAAAGAGTGTTTTAAAGGATTTATCTATATGTAAACATATTAAATTCAAACTAAATAGGTACCTACATAATATCATAATCATCCACATTTTCTCACGCAATCGTCTATGTACTTTGCAAAATGTGGGTCAAACCCTGAGTAAAGATAAACTAAACCGGCGGAATACAGATTAAGTATAGTAAGTCCCTCTCCTACTGTGAATAAAATTATGGCAAACTAGCTGATGCCCGCGACTTCGTCTGCGTGGAGTGTTTTTTTAATTCCCACGGTAACTCCTTAATTTTCTGGAATAAAAAGTAGCTCATGTCCAGCTCCAATTCCTCAACTATACCCATGCAAAAATTGCACGTCGATCCCTAAAACATACTTTCGCATTTATAATTATTATAGTACGATTTAATTTCTATTCTTGTGCTGAAAAAGGAAGTTTGATGCAACTTGGCACTGTGATTACAGATCTTCGATAAACCTTTTTTTTTCCCACTACAAGTTAGCCCTTGACTGCGATCTCACCTGATGGTAAGTGATGATACAGTCTAAGGTTGTAGCGGACTAACCTGTTAGGGCAATTATATTAAACCCATACCCCTGTTCGCTTTCTACACGGCATCGTACCGGAACGCTAAATCGCTTGACGATACGTCTTTGCCGGTAGGGTGGTAAATAGCCACGGCCGAGCCTCCCACGATAAGACAACAGTGCTCATCACTGCGCCAGGGAGGTTGTCGAACTCCCCAAACCCCCTCATGTATGAAATTTATATAATTTAGAGAATTGTGGCTGCTTACGTGACGTAAACAACAGATTTTGGATTATAGGAATATTCAGGGAAATTCAGGTATTATTGGAAAATTCTACTCCATTGCGTTTTCACGGATATATTACTCTAAAGTCTAAAGTCCCCTATTCCTAGGAACAGCTCATGGCACAATACAAAAATATACCACTTAAAGCCAGCTCCCGCAGACTGCGGAACTGGGTCAAAATGATTGACTTATATATTTTATCTATTTGTGACGTTTCACCGTAACACCTGCAGTGCTATTCTAAAAAGCACTCGTATAAGCGCGCAGCTTCGCTTGCATCGCATAATAAGCTTCTACCTTAAATAAACTTAGTAAAAAACCTTATGCTACCTTAATTCTATACTATACTAATATTATAAATGCGAAAGTTTGGATGGATGGATGGATGGATGAATGTATGGATGGATGTATGTATGGATGTTTGTTACTCAATCACGCCAGAACGGCTGAACGGATCTGGATGAAATTCAGAAAGTAGCCTATGCTACTTTTATCCCAGAAAATTAAAGAGTGCCCGCGGGAACCAAAAACCTCAATCCAAGCTGACGAAGTCGCGGGCATCAGCTAAATAAAAGGATAAATTACTGATTGTCTGACAGACTAAGCTGACTCTAGGACTGAAGATTTTAAAAGTAGCTTACGTTTACTCATAAATATAGACGCCAAATAAGGAACAATTTCCATTCTTTCCACCCACGTGATTTGCGTCAAATATTACCTACGTATTTATATTATGTATAAGTTTAAGGTAAACTCAACGACGAACACGTTTTAAAGAAAAACATTTGACACCAAGGATGTATTTATAGAGATAATTAAGTCCAACCATTCTAAATAGACGCAATTTATTTTTAGGATCTCTTAATTATGTAGTTTTTATAACTTTAAAAGACAAAATTGAAACACGAAAATACGACTTGTTATTTTATTAAGAAACTAATATAACATTAAAAATTAAAATACATGTTAAATTAACAACTAAAACTAGTTACATACATACTTAGTCAAAATCTCTTTAAAATAGTACGATATAACTTACTGAAATGTGATGCATCAACGCTTACATTACCTACTTACGAGTATACTCTACCTTACTACTCTTAGGTCAAAATTTGATTTCACCTTTCATTATGAAGTCATTATACTTAAAGGTAGTACTAAAATAAAAGTAGAAAATCGCATGTCTGACGACGCCACAACCTAGGGTTCCTAGGAAACTAGAACTGGAGGTTGCTACCAAGCAGTACTAGCGTCGCCTCCACGGAATTCCTTCGTGATATGGACTATACTATCATATCCAGATGCTATTAGGATAATAAAAAAGGTTAATCTCTTTTTCTCATAAGGTTACAGTCACTCGAGAGAAAAGGATAGAAGTATTATCCTAATATCACCTGGATAGTAGGTACACTTTAATTCCGGGGTCAGCATTTATGATGCTGCCCATCGGTGCAGCAGAACTCCTTTCCAGCGGAGAAGTTGGTGGGGGTCCACTGCCCCCCGCAGTTCCTGATGAAAAGGAACGCCTTTTCGCGGTACACGTCACGCTCCACCGCGCCACAGATCACTGGCCCGGCGCGCGGCAGGTACTTCAGTATCTGGAGATAAGTTATACAAGGAGTTTTTGTATATTTTCTCATATTTTAAGATAAACTTCACTGCACAATCGATACCGGAAGTACATTGATGGTCGATGATTGAAACAGTAGACATAAGTACGACATAGCATGGCTACACGAATGGCTTGAGGTCTTTTGAGAATCCTTCGGGATTTCTTGAAATACCTTTATTTATTATCCACTAAAAGTTAGCCCTTGACTACGATCTCACATGGTAAGTGATGATGCAGTCTAAGATGGTAGCGGGCTAACCTGTTAAGGGCATGGCAGTTAATAAAACCCATAACCCTATTCGGTTTCTACACGGCATCGTACCGGAACGCTAAATCGCTTGGTGGCATCTTTGCCGGTATACCTGGATAAAAAGTTTGTCCTTCTCCGGGATGCAATCTTTCTTTGTAACTAGGCCCGTCAAAATCGGTTGAACACAGGGCTCGGCCGTGAGAACGTAACAGAAAGACAGACGTATAGGCTCACTTTCGCATTTATTAGTACTTATTGCATCTAATACCCGCGAATACGTATGTGTAGACACTCTTTGATTTTCCGGGATAAAAAGCAGACCAAGCATGTCCTGGGATGCAACCTATTTCCGTGACAGATCGTTTGAGCAGTTAGACCGCGAAAGCCTAGGAGACAGGCAGTCGGACAGACAGATAATATGTATAAGAATGGATACCATGGATTACGGTCTCGTCTCTGACACAGAACCGTTTGATATTCATTCCATACCTGAATCATGTTTTCTTCTTCACAAATGAGTATTACTGTGGACAGAAGGAAGGAGTATTATATGGAGCTTCTGCAATAGTAGGTACCTATACTAAAGCTAAATTGATGATGAGTTTGCAAAATATTTTAATGTTTGATGTTGATTGTATTACCTCGAGTAGTCAGTAATGAAACCGTAAAGAATAGCTAATTAAAATGAAAATCTACGGGGGAAATGATAGCTGAGACGTACACTTCGTTTTATTGCTGGTCCGCAATACTTTCTAATAGTAAAGTGTAAACAAAGCGGCAGACGTTTGCATGAACACCGCAAAGCATCATTCTCTCGAGAGCATTCAAGATATTATTATAAGGATACTGTGTATTTGAGTAGGTAGCTATACCTACTTAAACTATGTACCTACGTAGGTACTACGTATAATTATTACGGTCTGTGTGTTTTACCAACGCAAGTTTATCAACTAAGTACCTTACGAAAAGATATTCTACCAGACTTTTTAAGGACCCTGATTCTGAAACATGATACATTAATTCTCCTTCTTCCTGTCCATTTGTTGAACGCAAACCTCGACAAAACTAAATTGACGTGTCATAAAGTAGTGGTAGGTCTTTTCACAATGTCATTGTTTCACTTTTCATATTTAGTTAAATTTAATTAAGGATTCATTATTTCAGTATCCTAGGTACCTATAGGTAGGTACTTACTAGTTACTAGAATAACTAATACTTTTTTACTAGCTGGCATTCAAATAGGGACTCAGGTTTCCTTTAGAGGAAATTGGGCTTTTTCTCTAACTTAATTGCGGCACAATAGCTCATGAGTCATGAACTCATGACTGAAATCCGAAACGTACCTACGTTCATTGCGCTTTTTGTCGTAAATGTACCTAGGCAGCCATTATGCTAAGTTAAACGAAACCAGGGAGTAAAAACTATAAAATCACGGCTTTAAAAAAAGATAAAGCTAAATTGAAATTGAAGGAGTAGTTAGGTATGTGTTTTAAAACTTGAAAGTTAGGTAGGTTTGGCCCTTTCGCGTGAAAGAGAAGTGCCGCATCGTATCATACTCTGTTTTCCTAAAGCTCGGAGCCAAAAGCTTGGGAAATAGGTCAGTAGGCCTACAAAGTAGGTCGGTAAGTGCAGTTTTTACAGTCATTTTTATTATAACCCTCTTCATCAAATTGGTAAGTAGATAGTATCTAAATGAAACACTTGGTCTACCATGAAAATTCTCTCGATCTAGGTAGGTATTTATTATCTGCTATCTACCCATGATCAAATCAATCAATATCTTTGAAAGATATCATTATGTCCGTTCTGGGTTCAATGACCGAGCACGCACCACTAAACTTCAGTGTTACCCATGAGCGTTTTCCGCAACCGCACTTGGCCAGTGTGGTGGACTAAGGCCTAAACTCTTCTCATTCTGAGAGTGGAACTGCGCCAGTAGTGGGCCAGCGAAAGATCGAGATGATGATGATGAATAGTCAACGTCAATCCAATCCAATATGTCAAGAATCTACCACCAGTTCAGAAAACAGATTCTATTGAGAAAGACCGGCAAGAAACTCAGTACTACAGATACAACCGGCAGATACTCTAAGGAAAACTAAATTATAGTACAAGATATTTAAGAGTTCTTACCACGTCTAAGCATTTACTGATGCAGTGCTTGAACCCCGCGGAACCACACGGCAAGCTGGGACTGTCAGTGTCATACGTGACCACAGGCTCGCCCTGCGGCGGTCCTCGAGGCCGGCTGCGGCGACCATCCTTGATACCGACCTGCTGCGACATGAACACACCGCATTGGCATGGCTCTATCTGAAAATAAAACGATAATTAACGTAACGGCTGATTCTTTATATCTAGGCTATCTACTCTGCACCTCTTTTGCTAGTGACAACCTCCCTAGCGCATATAGTGAGGCGCTGTAGACTTAAAAGTGGGAAGGTCCACGACTTTGCCTTTTTTTTTGGTACCAGTTTGATCCCTGGCGAGGATGTTTGGGTTTGGTTAATTTCTGGTTTGAGCCCCTATTCTCTAACCCGGTGGCTATCAAAAAAAAGAAAGCCACTGACCAATGATCATATAATATAAATAGGTATGTACTGACATAAATTTTGTATCCATTGAAGCTTTGCTATAATAAAAAACATTTTCATAGCAAATCTTCTGGATAAAACATACATATATGTCATTGGTTTTCATTTTTTAACCGACTTCAAAAAAAGGAGGAGGTTCTCAATTCGACTGTATGTTTTTTTTTTGTATGTTTGTTACGCGATTTCTCCGCCAATTATGAACCGATTTTGATAATTCTTTTTTTGTTTGGTAGGTCATACTTCAGAGGTGGTCCCATTTTAATTTGGTGAAGATCTGATGAATATCTCCGGAGATGGAGAACGGAACTCCTCAATGGATAAGAGTAAATTGCTCGCGATCAGTGTGATAGTTTTGTAAACAGTATGTTTTAACCATGCATAGCATATCTTTTATTTTTTAGGGTTCCGTACCAAAATGGTAAAAATGGAACCCTTATGGTGCGACTTTCTCCGTCCGTCTGTCACAGTCGATTATTTCAGTAACTATTAAAGCTATTGACATGAAATTTGGAATATAGTTGTATATACTCGTAATAGTGGCCCAATATCATGGAAATCAAAAAAAATTGGAAATTATTTTTAGTTTAATTAAAAAAGTGGGGAAAATCAGGTGTTTCAAATTTCAAAGTAGGATAACTATACCAAGTGGGGTATTATAATATGAAAGGACTTTGTACTTGACTTGTCTAAGTTAGACAAGTCGACGAGTAACGATTAAACGACGTTATTCTTAATAACGCTAAGTTTTGACTAGCGTTCTGGTTACACCCTGTTTTTTTAAACAGTGGGGCCACTAAAAATTGTGAAATAAAAAAATTTCAAAAAAAAAATAAAAACCGACTTCAAAAACCACAAACACTAAAAAGTAAAAAATAATTTAATTTATTATGTATACAATTTATTTTTTTGTAATTTTTTTATGTAATTTAATTATTATTTTTTGGAGTCGGTGCCAATGTGGAGTCACGTCAACAATAATGAAGAGTAGGTAGACGGTTCATGCGGCTAATTGGTACCGACTCCAAAAAATGTTATTATAGAACTACATTAACTCTTGTATACATAATAAATTAAATTATTTTTTACTTTTTAGTGTTTGTGGTTTTTGAAGTCGGTTTTTTTTTTTTTGAAATTTTTAATAGCTACTGAGTTACCTAATAGGGGGCTGGCAAAGTCGTGCCGAAAAGCGATAAAGCATTCAGCATAAAAAATTGCTCAAAATTTCAAAATAGAAATCTCCGAATCTTCTGAAGTTGTCATTAGTATGATATAGCCATTAAATCAGGAGTAAAGGATAAAAAAACTGGTCCACTTAATGTTACGATTTCCGCTCAACATTTAATTTGTTTCTCAGGCTAATGAAGCAAGAAGTGCTTTTGAATGATTCCTTGAATTAGAATTATATAACTATGCATTGGCAATAAAATCGTTTGTTTTCAATTTTTGAATATAGGAAAGTGCGAGGCTACGCAGAAAATTGAAGTTTTAAATATAGTTATCTACAGACAATCTCTTCTTGCGGTACCGATTAATCTATTAAAAATATTTTGGATCGGTAATAGGCTAAGGTTCAAAGTACTTTTACCTACTTAGTTTTTCACACTAAGTATAGAATTTCCTGAACCCTGCATGTATTTAGTAATAGTATTAAATACATGCAGATACCTCTAACATTAAAAAAAGTGGCAGATAAAAAATATTAGTGGAAAATAGCTTACCCCATCCTCGTCCTCAAAATCCTCGTCATCCATATCAACAGTTTCCATCGACTTCAAGCTTTCCATTTCATCTCTCTTGAGCTTCCGCCTGGCTTCACTTGTGGTCGCTAACCACAAGCAAGCTGCCAGAATCGCCCAGCGTCGGATACCAATCATTTTACCGATGATGATCTGATGAAGTGAAAGATATTATTCATTGGAACAAAAAAACAGGCTGTAAATAGAACGACACTTGTTAGCCGTGGATTTAGGGTTACATACCTAAACCCTTTACCGGCCGGGTTTGCAACCCTTAACTGCGACTATGACGTCTGTCCGGTCAAATTTTGCATATTTTATTTTTTCAAAAAATAAAATATGAAAAATTTGACTCCCGTGGTTACTTCATGATGAAGCTATTTCTATGGTTTGCATACTGTCAGGTGCGGACACTGTGACGTACGATTGGATTATCGCCTCACTAAGACATTTATTATTAAAAGTCAACAGGCGTCTTTCCACAACCTGTATTTAACGCTGCTTTAACTATTGCGGACATATTATATAATATATGTCACGCTGCAGGGATGATACCTACCTACTAGAGTTTAGGACATAGGTATGTAATATATATCACGCTCCAGCAGCTGCAGCAGGGATGATACCTACTAGAGTTTAAAGAGCTGTCCATTCAAGGTATCACCGACATATTCCTACTATGCATAGAGGGCTGTCGGTAACGGTGAGGGACCTAAAGCCTGCATGGAAAGCGACGAGACACCAAAACACGTACTGCTCGAGTGCAGCTGTGAACCCTACGAGAAGCCTACATGGGCTCCCAGCAAAGTCCCGGAAATCTTCGCCAACCTGGGTGGCTTGCTAGAATTCTGGAGTGAGCTCGGCTTGCTGGAGTAATCCAGTGGGGAGCCACACCGTCTCACGAACAGTCTACATCTAAGTGCAGAAAAAAACCAGGACATGAAGAAGAAGACGAGGAGTGCCGGTAGATTACCTAAACCGAGCAAAACAACCCCTCTGGACTCTGGACCCAATTAAATTTTAATGATGATGTATGTACCTACTTACATTGTGATTACCATAAAAACTCCTGTAGACGACACTTCAAAACTCAACTTTACGATGCTACTTAGTAACACCCTTCACATTGCTGAATCACCAATAGAACGAAAATGAGGTTAATATGACAATGCCTCTATTTAAATCCGTGTCAAAAGGAATTCTACATACGTCAGTGAAGAATGCCTTGCACAGCAAACGTGCAAATTGCATGCATTTACGCTCTGAGCTACACCATACGTGTTCCTCTGTAAAGTTAAAGATTGATAAGGATTCTTAAAATGGACGCTCTTACAGATAGAAAAATGATAAGCAAATATTTCGAATGCTTAGGCGTTTTTGAGTCTAATAATGTAAAGAAAATTCTTTCTTTTTCGTTGCTTTATCGTAGCAACCACCAATTAGGACCTAATTGGATACCAAGTACCTCACTACAGCCCATTAACGTCCTACTGCTGGGCACAGGCCTCCACTCTCATAGGAGAGAGGGAATTAGAGCGTAGACCCACCACGCTGCTCCAATGCGGGTTGGCGGGATTTAACGACTATTATCATGTCAGTGATAACTAATAACCGGGACCGACGGCTTAACGTGCTCTTCGAGACACGGAGTAATCACAAGAAAATAATGATATAGGATCAATTTTCTTAATTATGGAATAATTAAAAGATTTTTTACTTATTGTACCCACTGAGTTACTTAAGCTATACTTATTTATTTATGCACCACCTCAAATACTTTTGCAGGGGCCAGTAACATTTATGGACAGTTAAAAATGTTGAGGAGCCAAATTGAGTAACCATAAGTAGGTACTCGGCTGCTATAGCAGCACTCAAAACTCAAAAGTGTGAGGTACAGTTACTGTTAATGTCGATTGATTTAAGGGGAATGGGTAGGTGGGTAAACTGCAACCAGAGTAGGTACCTAACTGTCGACAAGATGCATGTGTAGGTATTTAAAACTAAGGTGTAAGTAACTACTTAAGTCAGTTACTTAGGTCTTTTTCCATTAGATAATAAGCCATGTTAAATCGATGAAATTATGTTAGTTAAATATTACCTATAGGTACCTATACCTTTAATCAGCGTCTTATACTTACACGAATAGGTAGGTATTTAATATTCCAACTAATTAATCGTAACTTCATAATCTTGTGCTAAGAGTAGGTTTACGACCTCCCTGGCACTGGCGCAGAGGCCTTACGAGTGGGAGGTCCCGGGCTCGATCCACGGCAGGGTCAATTTGGGAATTTATAATTTCTGAATTTTCTCTGGTGGCCTGGTGGGAGGCTGCGGCTGAGGCTACCGCCCTATTAGCAAAAGATGTGCCGCCAAGCCATTTAGCGTTCCGGTACGATGCCGTGTAGAAATATAACTGCCATGCCCCTAACAGGTTAGCCCACTACCATCTGAGACTGCATCATCACTTACCATCAGGTGCGATCGCAGTTAAGGGCTAGCTTGTAGTGGATTAAAAAAAAACAGGTAAGCATGTAAGACTCGCGCACAAAGGGTTCCGTACCACCACACAATATACCTAAATACTTTTAGTACCTAAATAACAAGATTTCTTAACAACGTAGTTAATCAGGTGTGAAATAACTGGCTTACGTAACATGGCGCTAAACTGGTAGCGCCTGACAAACAATTCGACACCCTATGACTACGGAACCCTAATTTTTTCCTATCCTTTAGTTGTGAGACCTTGCGTCTTGCCAAATTTCATAATTCTAGGTCAACGGGAAGTACCTACCCCATAGGTCTGGATTGATTGGCGAGTGTCAAAATAAACGGCAGAATCTTTTGACTAAGTACGATGACTTATAGAAGCTTGATTTTTTTACAGCTCATGCAAGCCCGAGAGTTCTTCAGAATGTTCTGAAAAGTCTGCCAATCAGTACTAGGCTAGCGTGGGGGACTACGGCCAAACCATTCTCATTTTGAGACTCTTGCTCAGCTGTAGTAAATGGGTTAAATTGATGCTAATGGAGAGAATACCTTTAGAGTTAAGAGGATATGGCATGAACGGTAAACTTTGAGAATAGGTATTGAACAATTATAGTCGCGCTGCTCCTCGAATAGAATTCCATAAAACAACTAACAACTGCAGCTTGGACTGATTATAATACCTACCTATGAAAAACAGTCGAATTCTTACTCTCGTTCTCGTATTTTTGTTTCCTCCTCCAAAACAGAACCGTTTTTAATTTGTTTTTCAATAATAATTTAAGCAGGACTCAGTCTATGCCGGTAAGTATGTTTTTCTTTTTTGATTAAATAAATCCCTAAAACTTATTTGCGGGATGCCTGATGTTGAATCGAAAACAGGGCACTTTTTTGCAACATTTGAAGGTTCCTTGTTGTTAAAATTATTGATTTATTAATAAAAAAAATTCAAAAAAAAAAAAACCGACTTCAAAAACCACAAACACTAAAAAGTAAAAAATAATTTAATTTATTATGTATACAAGAGTTAATGTAGTTCTATAATAACATTTTTTGGAGTCGGTACCAATTAGCCGCATGAACCGTCTACCTACTCTTCATTATTGTTGACGTGACTCCACATTGGCACCGACTCCAAAAAATGTTATTATAGAACTACATTAACTCTTGTATACATAATAAATTAAATTATTTTTTACTTTTTAGTGTTTGTGGTTTTTGAAGTCGTTTTTTTTTTTTTTTTGAAAATTTTTTATTTACAATTTTTAGTCGCCCCACTGTTTTAAAATACAGGGTGTAACCAGAACGCTAGTAAAAACTTAGCATTATTAAGAATAACGTCGTTTAATCGTTACTCGTCGACTTGTCTAACTTAGACAAGTCAAGTACAAAGTCCTTTCTTAAGATACCCCACTTGGTATAGTTATCCTATTTTGAAATTTCAAACCCCTGATTTTCCCCACTTTTTTAATTAAACTAAAAATAATTTTCAATTTTTTTCATTTCCATGATATTGGGCCACTATTATATACAACTATTCCAAATTTCATGTCAATAGTTACTGAAATAATCGACTGTGACAGACGGACGGAGAAAGTCGCACCATAAGGGTTCCATTTTTACCATTTTGGTACGGAACCCTAAAAAAAAAAAGATATGCTATGCATGGTTAAAACATACTGTTTACAAAAAAACTATCACACTGATCGCGAGCAATTTACTCTTATCCATTGAGGAGTTACGTTCTCCATCTCCGGAGATATTCATCAGATCTTCACCAAATTAAAATGGGACCACCTCTGAAGTATGACCTACCAAACAAAAAAAGAATTATCAAAATCGGTTCATAATTGGCGGAGAAATCGCGTAACAAACATACAAAAAAAAAACATACAGTCGAATTGAGAACCTCCTCCTTTTTTAGAAGTCGGTTAAAAAAAGCAAAACATAGGAGCATGGCATGGACATTTGGACACATATGGATTTTATGGTGCAAAAATATTTTCTCTATTGTAATTCTCCACGTTGGACAGACAAATGTTTTTGTATGGAGAAACCGCCGGGAGAATTCCTCTTAAGTTTTCCAAAAAAGATATCCGAGATTTCTATCCGATAGTGTACTGAGTAGGTAATAGTCTATAATATGTTGAGTTTTTTGGAATTCGAACTCGAAACTTCTTCAAAAGCGAGTTATGCCACTGCGCCTGAGAAGTCTCATCCTGGGAAAATTAGAGAAAATAACATAATTGTAGGTAGGTACGAGATACCAGACAAAAAAGAATATAAAAAGTAAAACGTCTGCAAGTATCATTTTATAAATGAATCATTTAATCAATGCTGGGAAACAATACTGTATTGTTATTACTGTAACAGCAGTAATAAACACATACAAAGGTACACAATACCATCACGGGGAAAGATTTAGCGTAAATAAATAACAATAAACAATGCTTAAATGCGATTTCCACACTGGGACTGAACGTCGGTAGCTCACAAAGATATTATAATAAAAAATTACAGAAATGTAAGAACTTCCAAAGACCACTATTTGGGATTTGGCGATAGAGCCTTATCTCCAAAAAACAAACCAAATATTTGAAATTTTTGGAGTTGTTTTCTGAAATTCGCCAATGAAACAGCGATGCTACACTGGCGTCTTACCTACGCAAAACAAACAGCTGACAAAGACATTGCTTATTTCCTAAAAATATATTTACATCGATAAATTAATTATTTTTCCAAAATTTGCATTGCATGCATGTAAGCTAAATTAACATAAGTATAGCCTAATCTTACAAAAGAATATTTATTGAGGTCTTATTTTTTTTAAACTGCTCGTTTTTAGATCATCAAATTAGAGACACCCAAAATATATTTTACATTAGCAAATCTTAATTGATAATTTAGGAATATTTAATCACAGAACCTTGTTTTTAAAAGTTTAGTAATAGTTTTAGATCTTACTAATATTATAAATGTGAAAGTTTGGATGGATGTCCATACATCCATCCAAACTTTCAGCTCCGTTCAGCAACAGATCCGTTCAGCCGATGGCGCGTGATCGAGTAACATATGGATGTTATCCGCCATCGGCTGAACGGATCTGGCTGAAATTTGGCACAGAGATAGGTTATAGTCTGGAATAGCACAAAAAACCTCAAACCACGCAGACGAAGTCGCGGGCATTCGCTTGTATTTTATAAGAGTAAGCAACATACTTTTCTTGCAATCCTACATGCTATTATAGTAATTAGTATTATAAAAAGACAAATCTTTATGTTACTAACTTACAAAATGCACACTACACTATACTATTGAAAACGAACAACCTACAAACGTGAGCAAATACTAACTGTATCTCTACTAGAGATGAAACGGATAGTTGTTTCAAACAATCAAACCAAAATCGCCCGAGTTGATCCGATCGCTTTAGCTGTACCTGTGCGGCGCAAAACTGGTCACAACCTGCTACGAGACTATCCGGCCGCCGGATATTCGACCATCCGGCTTCGTAGCTAGCCGGATATCCGGTATCCGGCCGGATAATAAATTTACGCCGGATAGGCCGGATACGAGATAGTTACCGGATATCCGTTTCATCTCTAATCTCTACTTCTAATAATGACAAAAAATCTATTAGGTTATAGTTACTATAACTTACTATAAATGTTGGATAGAAGCAGTCGTTACTTTGCGGAAGGCCATCATAATGAAGGAACTAGGTTTAATTAAACTCGACAATAGGGCTGATTCTGTAGTGCACAATCTCTAAACTAAACTAAAATTAGAGCAATACAAATATTGCTAACCCTTTCCTAATACTTCGTACGGAAAGGGACAGAACTAGATTTAAAGCTGCCATTTTAGTTTAGTTTAGAGATTGTGTTATACAGAATCAGCCCCAATGTTTACAATCGTGCATTGTCGAGTCAACATCTCCTGAAGATGCTCCGGTATCAGAGTGAAACATACGTTGAGTAGTTTGGATGATTTGTGTGGTGTGGTGAATATTGCGGGCTCTAAGTGCTGTGGCACACTGTGCCACATAGATTTACCTATTGTCGTGGATTATAGCAAATTAAACTTCAAGTTCTTTCATTACTATAAATGAAAATTACTACACAGACCATTCAAAAATTTGATGTGTCACGAAAAAGGACCCACTGTGAAAATTTGAAGTAAATTGAGTCTCGAGTTTGGAATTTAGATTATCAAAACATCTAATAAAGTTAAAAACTATCACTTGAAAATTTTATACAAATATTAAATATGATACAAACTCTCCGTTTAAAATAGGTAATCTGTTTGGACCAAAAAAAGATGAACATCTAAACTCAAAGTACCACCCACATAACCAATTATCACTCCAAGTCCCTTATCTCCTGACCGCTCACAATTAATCAATCTTGCCAACAATGTTGTTGTATAGAAATCAACCATACATTACTTTCACATGTAACACTTACAATAATTTAAAATATATTAATATTTAATAATACAAGATAATTTGGACATAGTTGTAAATCAATATTGCATTTTTCATTGTGTTATTATTCAATAAATAATATTCTAATGGATATCAGTCTCGATAAGTTATTGACTATAATATTGTACATAGTGGACAAAGTGAACAATTTCATATATTTCTAATATAAATTGCTTTTTTTCAATAATGACTTATGTTCTCTTGCAAAACTGGCACTTCAAAACACATAAATATTTTCACAAAGACATCATAGCTTACACACTAACAAAGAAATTATTCAATAATCAAATTTGTATAAAAAACAAAACTTATTCCTATAAATTTAATTGACCTTAAAATTAAAAATAAATTATTCCTTCAAATAATCTCAACAGTCTTTGGCCAACATCAATTTGGCCTCCCCTTCAAAAACAACCTTTTTCTCTTCCTCAACAATACAGAAAAACTTCACTTTGAGGATTTTTCTGACGTCCACAAGCTCAACACTTATAGTCAGCTTCTCCCCAACAAAACACTTGTTAGGAAACTTCATAGTCTGTGAAACTAGAACTGTGCCTGGTCCGGGTAAGTGAGTACCAATCAGACCTGCTACCAAGCCATTTAAAAATGCTCCATGTACAATTGGCCGCTTATTCCCATTATTTTTATGAAGATAATTGTGATCGCTGGTGAGATTCGAGAATGTATCCAGATCCTTTTGCGTTAATGTCTTTTGTATTCTTATTTTATCTCCTGCTTTAAATGAAGCACGGCTGAATGTTGTTGTGTGAATCTTGCATATCTTTTGATAGTTTTTGTTATTGACCGCTATGTATGGAAATCTGTTTGATAGCATCTTATTCATCTTTATCCACCAATTGTTTTGTACAAATTATTCAATTGGCAGCACGGTTATCCTTGTTCACATCATCTAGAAAGATATTCGCAAGATTGAAAATAACTTTGTTCTCGGAATTTGTTAAACTCTTTATATCTTGGATAACATTTAAACTCTGAAGTGTAGATTTTGCATGACTATGGTACAAATAGATAAGTATTGTGATTGCTTCAGCTACCGTTTCACAGTGACTTGACTTCAATAATGTGCTGATGCTCTTTAGGTCTGCATGTTTTAGGATATACTCAACATTTTCTGGATCTGGAATTTAAAATAAAACAAACCATATTAATGTTATACTGGCTTAAGAAGTCAAACTTTACCTGAAGTCTTTAAAAAGTAAGAGAAAATCTAAGACTCCTTGCAAGCATTTCATAAGGAATATTATTATGTTTTACACATAGAGTAAAATAACTGTAAAATATGTTAAAATTACATTCAAATTACCTATACATAAGTTAGAGATTCCAGAAGCTGCAAAATGTAGAAGTGTGCCATTCTTTTCATTCTTCAGCACATGTATAAAGATATCTAATACTCCAACATCTCTTAAAAACCCATAGTTTATTGGGTCATATGCAAAATTAGCTAGATTTGCTAGCACCTGGCGCTTTGATTCTGAAAAAGAAAGCACTGATAAACTAACAATATTTGGTGTTTCTCTACATTGAATTTGCATTAATTTCGTCTCAAATTCTAATTCAAAAGTCATTTATTCAAAGTGGGTAGTAAGAGTAGTACACTTTTTAAATTTCAGCAAACAATAGTGTTGCATTTAGAAACTAGGTACCCACTGAGGATGTGCTGCTGATTTATCTTGAAACTAAAGCTACGAGGGTTCCAAAAGCGCCGTGGTCTGAGAAGAAGCCCGCTACAAACATTAGATTGAAAACATACCGCAAGATTCCGTATTGATGTACTCATCCACTAACAATGATAGATAGCTTTCGCGGTCAGTTCCATTTTCGGGAGTTCGTTTTTCGAGTTGCACTTTACTACTAAACATTTAATTACTTAAGAAGATGATTATAACAATGAAACGAACACGCTATGTTTCCATGGTACTTAATTCCAGCTTAATTCGAATTATTGAACAAATGGAAAATTGAAAAATAATTATTGCAGAAAGGTCAAAAGAAATCATTTGTCAAATGTCAATGACAAAAATGACATTTGAATTTTGACAATACATCTTGAAGATTTGCTGGATTTGCGTTTACTTGTCTCTGTTGCGAATGATTTGACAATTTGCTTTAGGCTCGGGTAAAAAATATCGACTTATCAAAATATCGATATTTTCCCATAAAACTATCGATAAGTCGTCGATAAGACAAAGTGTATCAAATTTACATTACCTAATGTCAAACAGGTTAAAACCACTGTACAACTTGATCATGAGGAATTAGATTTAGTGGATACCGCTGTTTTTCTCGGAATAACGTTAGATGCTAAACTCCAATGGGGCAATCACATAAATTACTTATCGAGCAGGCTTAGTTCTGCTGCATACGCGGTTAAAAAGATTCGCCAGTTGACAGATATAGCAACGGCGAGATTGGTTTATTTTGGTTACTTTCACAGCATTATGTCATATGGTATATTATTATGGGGTAATGCTGCTGATATTAATTCTGTTTTTGTGCTGCAGAAGAGAGCTGTTCGAGCCATATATAATATGGGACCAAGAGAGTCACTAAGAGATAAATTTAAAGAAATCAATATTATGACAGTGCACAACCAATATATATTTGAAAATTTAGTATACGTGCATAAACAGATTGATAAATTCAAGAAGAAAAATGATTGCCATAATGTCAATACTAGAAATAAAAATAAACTTGTAATGCCTGCTTCTAGGCTTAGTAAAACTAGCAATTCATTTGTTGTAAACAGTGTCCGCTTCTACAATAAGCTTCCAGAAGACATGTTAAAGATTAAGAGAAAGAAAAGAGACAGAAGACAAAGTTAATGTAAAACGTAAACTCATTGAAAAATCTTATTACCATGTAAAGGACTATTTAAACGACAAGGAAGCCTGGCAATAATTTGCTCTAATGTCTCTGATAGTTCCTTAGTAAGAATATTTGTGAGATGGTGATAATAAAAAAAAACAAAACCCGGCTGAGTTTGTTGTGGACTCTTCTCAGACCAGGGCGCGTTTGGAACCCTTGTAGCTTTAGTTTTAAGATAACTTTACCCATTATCACTATCATGCTTTTTAAGTAAAATTTTTAGACGAAAATAAGTGTACCTACAGTGTACCGATATTTAATAAATAAATGACTATGACTATGACTATGACTATGATTTTTTATTTGTCAAATATAGGGAGGCTACTCCAACTGATTAGCTGACAGAAATAGTACGACATTGAATTCAAAATCGATTTTCAGATTTAAAATCATAAGATTTAAAATAATACAATAGAACTTAATGCTAGCTAGCCTAACCTAATTACTATATAAATCATGCCCGCGTGGAATGGTGGCAAGAATGCTGGCTGCATTTCCGCGCTGGACAGCCAAGCTGATCCTTTGCGCAAAAAATGAGCCAGCCCTTCTGTCACCAGATGAGGCAATTAACCGCGGTGAAATATCTCGTATTTTGTATTATTTTCAGATTTAAAATTATTTATTTTTTATTAACCGACTTCAAAAAAAAAAGGAGGAGGTTCTCAATTCGTCGGAAATCAATCATCAATTTATGTTTATCTCTTATGTTCGTATAGTTTTTAACATCAGTTTGTACGGGCTGCCACTGCCTGGGATTTATTATTATATTTTATTATTATATATTATTATATACTTTATTTGTACCACCATAAGTAAAAATAACATAGACAAAAATTGGAAAATAAGTTAACACAGACAGGATACAAAAGGCGGCCTTATCGCTTAGGTAGCGATCTCTACCAGGCAACCTTAGGAAAAGGAGAAAATAAGGGAAAATAGACTGCAAGTGGATCTATAATATACTTACATTCAAATAACTACATACTAATACATAAACCACAAACTTATAAATTATATATAATATAGCTAGCTAATAATTATATATGTATATATAAAATATATATGAATAGGCATGATGACAGTAACAAAGAATCAATGAAATTATAAATTTATCTAATAAAATTGGATTCATGGATTATAAAAAACGTATTTTTTTTCTTATTTCGAGTAAGATTGCTATTTATTTTGATAAAATAAAACTATAATATACAGCGATCCGCCATATTGGTTAAAACACCAATGAAGCAACAATGACGACACAATTATTTTCGAACTTTGACAATCACACTATTGCTTACTGCACACTGTACAGAGTACATTGGTAAAAATAATAGTGACGTCACAAACAACGCCATGACACCGGGGAGCGTTTTGGCGTGAATTTTAAAATTTAAATTTCAAATGCCAATTTCATCTACCAAACTTTATTTTTCTGCTGAAATAAGATATTTTTTCGAAATAGTAGATACTTCCGAACATAATCTGACCATTTTTCAAAATCAGTCATCATGCCTATTATAATATAGAGGTATTATTTAGTATCGATTAAGCGAATCAATGATTGAAAATCGATTGTTCTACGAAAATGTACCCCTTCACTAGAAACGCAAATAACACAGAGTATAGCGTTCAAACCAAGTTCAAACCAATGACTAAGGAATATGTATTCACGTTCAAACACGTTCAAAATAGTTTTGACGTTGACACTTGACATTTAAAGCAGTGACGAACGAAAATGTAAAACGCGTGTTTTTGACGGATTTTAAATAAAATAACTTTCAAATTCGTAAAAAATTATGGTCTAAATAAGCTGTTTTAAAGTAAAATTCTAATTCATTTCATAATGAGTGCTACTCCATCTATCACCGGTAAGTAATTATTTAGCTATAACATGAGAAAAATATCAGTAAATTAGGTTACTTAACATACAAGGATTTATTTTTTCAGGTTTAACAAACCGTAGTTTATTTCGCATTCAATTTCAAGAACCATATGAAGAGGTAATACTCAGAGATGAGACGACGCCTAATATACGAAGCATTACATTTAGTCCTAAGGGTACCTACTTGGCCTACAGGACAGATAGAAAGTGAGTTTTCTTGCATAGATTGATAACAGCAAATTATTTCTTTAACCCTATAAATCACTCTAAATGCTATACATGGTTAGTTATGTTGCTTTGGCTTCTGCAGACACACAATATTTTACACACATTTTATTTTACCATTATAGCATGTTCGAAGCGGCCGACGAGGTCCCGGGTTCGATTCCCGGGTCAGGCCATAACAAGTATTGGATTTTTCTGACAAGAAATTCTCAGTGCTAGCCCGGAGTTAGGAAGTTGGCGGTGTTTCACCCCCGTGCCTCGGAGAGCACGTAAAGCCGTCGGTCCTGCGCCTGATCTCTCTCCGGCCGTGTCGGATTTTCCGTCCCATCGGGCTATGAGAGTAAAGGAACAGATAGTGCACCTGAGTATGACACACTTAATGTGCACTATAATATCTTCTGAGCAGATGGCTAATCGCTCTGGAGACAGGCCGCAGTGGTCGAAATTAGGTCGGGAGGACATTATTTGGGAGTGAAGTTATTATTATTAAGGTATGAGTAATAAATGAAGAATGATAATAAAGCGGTGATAGCGTAGTGGTTAAGCCACTTGACCTCTTGTACAGAGTCGCCGGTAAAATCCCGGGGCACCCACCTGTGTGTACTGTGTTAATTCTCCCAATCTGCACTTGGCCAGCATGGTGCTAGTGCACCATGCTGGCCAAGTGCAGATTGGGAGAATCCAAACCCCAAACCAAACCCAAACCAAACCCCAAGGTTGGCCAAACCCTTCATATTATGAGAGGAGACTTGTGCTCTGTAGTGAGCCGGCAATGGGTTGATAAGAGAGACAAGAGTACTTAATTGCAAAGAATTTTTGTCAATCAGCTTCTCTTCCACATTAACCCATTCACTATCTTATGTTTCCCTATACATCTATCTGTCTATATGTCTGTCTGTAGTTTGTGCTTGAATATTGTATACTATAATATATTTTCTAGGGCCGAGATAGTTAAATGCGCTGATTGGTCAGTGGCAGCTACCATTGATGGCAACTACAAGGAAATGTTCTTCTCTCCACTGGACAATTACTTCATTGTATGGGAAATGTTTGCTATGACTAAGGATAATCCTCAGGTAAAGCACTGATCAAACTGAGGAAGTCGCTTGTGCGGATTGTATCAACTAAGTCGTATAGACGTCTTCATATTGCCTCGACTACATTCTGTGCCGCCTCCCGGTATTCGCCTCAGTATGGCCTAAGCTTAAGAAAATTTTTGTGATTTTACTTCATTACTTTTAGTGGTATTAAAATTTTTGTTCTTCAGAGTAAAGTTTCAGAACCATAAATTATTATCCTATAGTGTTGTTATAGGATATATATATACAATTGTAAATATCATGAGATTAGAAATAAAAAGGCTTATTATTATTATTATTATTAGTGTTGTTACATATGCTTCACTGATAGTATATTTCTTTAGCACATCCAGTGCTATCCAAATTTTTTTTTTTTATTAGATTAAGAATGAAAATATTTTCTGAAATAATGTTTTAGGGTAAACCAAACTTACATGTCTTTCGATCAGCAACTGGAGAAAGAATTGGAGCATTTGTCCAGAAAAATCAGATTGGTTGGTGAGTGTTTTGTTATGATGTAGTCAAGGAATAAGTTGTAATGTGTATTTATGTACTTAAATATAGAAAGCTTTTGCTCAACATTAAAATAATTACTCTTGAAGCAAATAGCATTTATATATAACACAGGCAAAAAGTAGTCTACTCTCTTATATCTTATATATTTAAATATTTATATTGATGCTAAAAAACCATACTTACTAATATTGTAAATGCGAAAGTGTGTCTGTCTGTCTGCTACGCTTTAATGGCCCATCTTTTCAACAGTTGTGTTTTTTTACAGAGATAGGTTGCATCCCTGGGTAGGACATAGGCTACTTTTTATCCCGGAAAATTATCCTACAGGAATAAATAAGCTGAATCAATGTTGACAAAGTCGTCAGCATCATCTAGTCATAAAAAAACATTTAGATATCTATAATCTATATGTTTTTTATATAGATAGATCATAGATAGATGGATAGATTATCTATAATAAAGATGCATTATTGTCAGTGGAATATGCAATGTTTTCTGACTATTTTTAGGGAACCAAAATGGTCATCTGACGAGAAGCTATTTGCGATGCTTGTAAACAACAGAGTTCTTATTTATGAAGATGTGAATCTTGATAGATACACTCAGAGCATCCAAGCAGAGAAATTGCAGTCATTTAGCATTTCACCCAGCATAACACCTGCATACTACTTCTCAGTATTCACTTTAGGTATGGAAATATATTATTCATTTTCAATAAGATTAAATGCTAGGTCTTACTAGTGAGCTCTGAAATCAGAAAGGATAAAAAATGGCAACCTCAAAACAGCTGTTGTTTGGCGGTTGTATATGTGACACAAACAAAATAGATCACAAGAGATCGGAACAGTCAAAGTGACTTTGATGGGACCATTGCCAAAACGTCAAAAAAAATCTAAGTTGACATTTGCATAAAGAGATTTTACATCAAATATCAATCATTGTCAATCATCATTCATAATTTCGACCCATTGCTGGTTCACTATTGAGCACGAGACTCCTCTCGGAATGAGAAGGGCTTTGCCACATTCCACCACTCTGGCCAAGTGCAAATTGACAGACTTCACACACACACACACACACACATATTATAAATGCGAAAGTTTGGATGGATGTTTGTTACTCAATCACGCCAGAACGGCTAAACGATCTAGATGAAATTTGGCACAGAGATAGATTATAATCTGGAATAGCACATAGGCTACTTTTTTTCCCGCAAAATTAAAGAGTTCTTGCAGGAACTAAAAAACCAAGCAACTTCTAGGCAAGCGCGTTCCAACCTAGACCTCATCATTGCTTTGCACTAAGCATGATTGTCGTCAAGCGCAAGCCTATCACGCAATAAAAAAAAAAAAAAAAAACCTCAATCCACGTGGACATTGGCTAGTAACCCATAACTTTAAGGAAACTCACTCTCACTAATTGTAATTAATGTCTTTTAATCTGTAATTAGCAATATTAATCCTGTTTTTAACTAAACTACCTCATCAAATACTTGGCTTATATTAAATACGACCTTTTTAGGTAAATCAGGTCAACCATCCTTTTGGCGCATATTCAAATACCCGGAGTTCGAAGCATCACAGGCTTTAGTGAGCAGGTCTTCGTTTCAAGCTGATAAAGCTACTTTCCATTGGAATAGACGGGGAACCAACGTCTTTGCTATGACCCAAACAGAGGTAAGTTAAAATCATGGTGCCATTGTGATGTGCTATGTTTACAAGAATACCACCACCACCACTGCAGCCCATTATCGTCCCACTGTCATTGGAGAGAGGGAATTAGACTATTAGAGCCACCACGCTGCTCCAATGGGGGTTGGCGGGCTTTTACGACTATTATCATGTTAGTGATAGTAACCGGGACTGACGGCTTAACGTGCTCTCTGAGGCACGGGGCTGAAACACCACCAACTTCCTAACTCAGGGCTAGTACTGAGAATTTTTCGTCAGAAAAACCCAATACTTTATTATGGCCTAACCCAAGACTCAAAACCGGGACCTTGTCCGCCGCAGTTGAACATGCTAACCACTAGACCAATGACGCAGTTACAAGAATAACTCTTTTGTAATTTTTCGTTTTACAGGTTGATAAAACTGGCGGTTCTTATTATGGAAAACAATCGTTGTCTTATGGTGATGTGAAGGGTAATGCAGGAAACATGTCTTTCAGTGAGTACAACACTTTTACGCATTGCATGGCTATCGGGTGAAATGTGATGGTTTGCAGTGAAAAAAACTTAAATAATCAATTTTAATTTATATTTTTAATAGTGTTTACGTAGATACACTTTAAGGAAACTTTTTAAATACATTACAAAAACGGCGGTACTGGTAGGCTCACTCAAACCTCAGTGCCGGAATTTCTGATATGTATCTTTTATTAATCTAAGCAATAGTAAGCAATAATAACACTGGACGTAATTACTTTTTACTTCATTTTCAAGGTAAAGAAATCCTAAAAATCGTTCAGGTTATCTCTTTGTATGTATTTACGTATTATTGTATTTGAAAGAACTAGAAGTTTGATTCGTTATATTCCGCCACAGCAGGTAAATCTATGTGGTACAGTGTGTATCTTGCACTTGTAGCCTGCGATATTCACCACACCACACAAAGCTTCCATATTATTCTCAACATACATTTCACTCTGACACCGGAGCATCTTCAGGATGTTGTCTCGACAATGCACGATTGTAAAGTCGTGCATCGCAGAGCAGATAATATAGAGTACACATAGATTTTCCTACTGTGGTGGATTATACCGAATTATACTTCTAGTTCTTTCACTATCATGAATTTCTTTCATTTCACTAAATAAACTTGAGCGGCTTCAAAATTACTGCATAAGGTTCATATTTGGCTTGCGAAAGTATGACCACGTTTCCGAGTTCCGCCGTAAGCTCAAGTGGCTCCCGATTCGCCTTCGCAGGAATACTCACATTCTTCACCTTCTGTACTGCGTTCTGTTCAATCCCATCACACCTCACTACTTAAAAGATCGATTTAAGTATATATGTAATTTACACTCTTTTTCCCTCCGTTCTCAAAATAATCTTTGATTAAGTACTCCTAGTCACTCAACTTCTTTCTATCAAAATTCTTTTACGGTAACTGCTATACGGCTTTGGAACGTTCTTCCTTTGGATATTAAGCTATCTCAATCTCTTCCAATCTTCAAAACTAAATTGAAACAACATTATCTATCATTATAATTTATTTATTCATCTGTCGTTTATTATCTATTACTTCTATACTGTGTATTTATCCTATATATTTTTACATCGTTTTTATGCTTATAATATTTATTTATTAGTATTATGTCTCAGTACACCCCTCCCGCTTTCTTAAAAGTTTCCTCTGCCCTAAGGTTGCCTGGAAGAGATCGCTGTTTAAGCGATAAGGCCGCCTGTTGTGCCCTATCTATTAATATGATTGTTTTTTATCTATTCATTTCTTTGTGTACAATAAAGTATATTTTACTTTTTTTACTTTATCATGGACTTCCGCAAAGTAACACCTGTTTCTATCCAATATTATTGTATTTGCAAATTAGGCAAAGAAGGTCCGATCCACGCGATCGCATGGAACCCTGGCAACTCAAACGAGTGGGTGGCTGTATACGGACACGCGCCCGCTAAGGCGACGTTCTTCAACGCCAAGTGCGAACCGCTCTTCGAGTTTGGCACTGGCGCCTGGAACGCTATTTACTTCCCACCGGAGGGGAATGATATCCTTTTCAATGTATTCAGTATTCACTACTAAAGTGATGCGACACCACTGTTTTTTTTAAAATATGGGAACTCTGACATTTCAGGATAAAAAGTATCTTATGCCTATCCTTAGATCTTTATTCAAATTTGGTACACTGTACACTTTTTGAACATAAGATAAATGCATAAAAATAAAATATATATGCTGTGATGGCGATACAATTAATAACGGTATCTTAAAACTATAGCTACTAGGGTTCCAAACGCGCCCTGGTCTGAGAAGAGCCCACAGCAGTCGCCTCCTAACTCTTTTAGCCAGCGGGCCAGATAGGTTGGTGGGACTATAGGGACTGAACGGTAACAAACAGTTACATTCACATTTATAATATTAGATAAGTATGAATTAGTGCGATAGGTAATTGATCCGTCTGCAATGCAGTTGTTAGATAATTTGCCACCTTGTGTATATTGTTCTTCTGGTTAGGTGAACAATCAATTTGTTTGATTAAATGTATTTTTTATGTTACAAAAAATTTATTAAAGTTTATCATCAATTTTTCGGGGTGACTTAATATTATTGCTCAGCAGTTTATTTTCCCTTAACTCCACTGCACTTGTCCTCCTCGGCGGTTTCGGTAACATAGCAACGGGCCACATTTCCGTATGGGACCTGCGTGGCTACAAGAAACTGGGAGAGTGTTCCGCCCCCGATACGACGTGCTTACAGTGGGACCCGCGAGGGGAGACCTTCCTCACCGCGACTACATACCCCAGGCTTACCGTCGGCAATGGGTAACTATGCACATAATTAATAACACTTACAAAAAGGCTGTTTCACCCCCTATACAGCGAGCACCCATACTACAGAACATGCTTTACTAATGTTTGGTTTGATTTGTAATTTTTTTATCAACTACAATTTAGCCCTTGACTGCGATCTCACCTGGTGGTAAGTGATGATGCAGTCTAAGATGATAGCGGGCTAACCTGTTAGGGGTATGGCAGTTATATTAAACCCATACCCGTAATCGGTTTCTGCACGGCATCGCAACTCGCACCGGAAAGTTAAATCGCTTGGCGGCACGTCTTTGCTGGTAAGGCGGTAACTAGCCACCAGGCCAGACCAGGAAAAATTCTGAAATTATAAATTCCCAAACAGCGCTCAACACTGCGCCAGGGAAGTCATCAAATACGCTTTCATAGGTACTTTCCGTAATGAAAAAACAGTCCACACAAAAACAAAATCCATATCAACCTTCAAACATTTATATTCACAAATAAATAAGTAAAGATCATTATTATAATTATTGTTTAGGCCGATATTCTTTTTGCTTTATACACATTACACTCCTTTTCCACAGCTATAAAATCTGGCACTACACGGGTGCACTAATGCACAAGCGTGTGTGTGGTGAAAAAGAGAACCTACTGTCGATAAGCTGGCAACCCGGCACGTATCCCAAGAGCGAGCTATCGAGGTCGGCGCCTAAAAGCATAGAGGACGCCACCCCTAAGGCCACTGGGGCCTACCGACCACCCGGGGCGAGGAACAAACCGTCTACGTTCACGCTGCATGAACATGAGAAACCTCATCGACCGGGACAGACTCTGGATGGTATGGAATGTGAAATATCGTGTTTGTAAATTATTATTATTAATAATTTTGTGCCGCGTTCCGCTGACCTGCTGTCCGCCGTTGGGCTGACATGGAACCGGTATTCCTCTGTATTAATACAATAAAATAAATAAATAAGAATACGCCCTAAACTCACCCAAGTTGTATGGTTTTCGTCCTTTATGATTCGGTACCGCGATCACCGTTCAGTTCAGGAGTCCAGATAGGTAGGTAGCACAACTTTTTACAAATCGTTCCGCTACACAATTGTACCCCGACCGCAATAGAAATACATAAAATAATACCATATTTTATGAGTGAGCACGTTAAGCCGTCGGTCCCGGTTATTATCACTGACATTATAATAGTCGTTAAAGCCCGCAAACCCGCATTGGAGCAGCCTGGTGGGTCTAAGCTCTAATTTCCTCTCCTATGAGAGTAGAGACCTGTGCCCAGCAGTGGGACGTTATTGGGCTGTAGTGGTGGAATATGTCTGTCCGCTATAGCTACTCGTATATGTGTAGTCCGCGCGCGAGCTCCGAGGATTCCTATGGAATGTTAAAATAATGACCTAGAGTTCTTTAAAGTACAAAACAATACTGCTATCGCAAAATTACACGCGACAAGCTCGAAACTAGTGCTGGGAGCGTGCTGGATGTGGAGCGACGATCGGGGGTGGCGTACAGCCGTCGCTTCTTCAGACCCCGATTCCTCGGAGCTGGTGCGCGGACTATAGGTACTTACACGGTGTTGATATTATTTTCGCAGCCGCGCCATCAAAGCAAGCTATAAAGCAGAAAGAGAAGCGGGAAGCTCGCAAGGCGCGGAAAGCGGAGGAGAGGACTGGGGACGCGTCGCCCGCCCCGCCCGCCGCCGCCGCCGCGCCTCGAGCGCCCTTCGTCTCTACCGGGGACCCGGACAAAGACAAGAAGATTAAGAACCTTAATAAGGTAACTGTTACTTCATTCTATCAACTAACACTTATTTGGTAGGTTATTAGGTAGGTGGGTTATTTTTTTTACTACTATTATGCAAAATGCAAGAAAAGTTTTATAAAAAAAAACATACGCGCCGAATAGAGAACCTCCTCCTTTTTTGGAAGTCGGTTAAAAAAAAGGTTGCTATCTACCAGCTGAAACACTTAGTTTCACAGATTATAGAACACGAAGTTATAAAAGATAAAATTGATTAGTTTCTTAGCCATATCAACTATCAAGCTATTAACTTATTTAACTGAATTTAAAAACTGGACAAGATCGAGTCACTTTGCTGTACTTTTTGTCATCTAATGATAAAAACTACTGGTTTAAATAGTTAGAAAAACTATTTAAAAATTCAAATGTGCGAATAAAGCCGAGTTCAAAAATAATTTGACCACTTATACTTGTTTGCAAGTATTTTTAAAGTAGCTTTGGTATTATTAAAAATGATTCCTTTCACGTCGATCAAATCAAAAGATCTAATCTAATATAGTCTATACTAATATTATAAATGCGAAAGTTTGGATGGATGGATGTTTGTTACTCAATCACGCCAGAACGGCTGAACGGATCTGGATGAAATTTGGCACAGAGATAGATTATAGTATAACACATAGGCTTGTTTCCTTTTTTGCAGAAACTAAGCGACATAGACAAGTTAAAGCAACAGAAGGCAGCCGGCAAACAACTAGAACTCAACCAAAGGGCCAAAATTGAAAGCGAAGCGGCTCTGTTGCAAGAATTAGCTCAACTTAAATTATGATCCGATAAATATATACGCAGAGATTAAAATGTATAATATACAATTTGTGTATAATATGTAAATGAAAAAGTTTATATAATTACCTAAATAATTAGAAGTTTTTGTTGCATTTCTTAATGTAAGTTTAGACAAAGAATTGTTGTAAGCGCAAAATAGAACAGAACGTTTTTTTTAATGAGTATTAATTAATTAATTGAGACCTTTACTAATATAAAATAGTACCTACAGTTCGCGCGCGAGTTAAATGCAGAGTAAATGTATGTGTCACCATACATTTACTCTGCATTCAACTCGCGCTCGATCTATAAGTACTTATTTCTTTCGTTTTTTAGCTTTAACTGACAGGTATTCATGACTTCAATACAAAATTGAATTTACATGAAATCAATTAATATTTTGTTATTAGTAAAAGCCTGAATTGTACTTAGGCTTTGTCAGAAATGTACGTATTTGACACATCTAGAGTCTAGACCAGATTCTATTTGATACCAATAATAAAATACAATCTTGATTGAAACTAACAGGGACATGTTACTATAAAATATTTTTTTACTAATTATAGGCTAAGCCTGTATTTTTATATAATATATCTGGTCTATAAAAATATTAATGCAAATTGAAAATCTATATAGCATTTTATTAAATAAATATAATAAACTGCTTATAAACTGTTGATGTTACATATAAGTACAGAAATTTATTATTACTAAAATAAAGTGGAAAGCTATTTAAATATTTATTTTCTTTTATTTTTAATTTTCTCAAACAGCTTTGGGAGACTCCTCGTGTAGGTGAGGTTATGTTAATCGGATGGTTTCCGGCTATTTAGTTCGGGATATTCCACTTTTGCGAATTTGTGGAAAGTTCACAAATCCCCATGTATTTCACCAAGAGCTCCCAATGTGTGTTCCTGGGTGCCGACTGCAAATGGACTAAATGGAGAAGATTCCATATTTTTTAAATTATTTATAGTAAAAATATGGATATCGGACGTCGTCCGCGTATGTTTCATTGTTCCCATGGGAACTTAATTTTTCAGGATAAAAAGTAGCCTAAATAAAGTTGAGATTCAGGAGAAACTGAATACGGATCATCACAGAATGAAAATGTTTCAGGCTATAATTAGTATACCTCGCTCCCCAAGTGCGGATTGGCAGAACAGACTTTTTATCCACTACAAGTTAGTCCTTGACTGCGATCGCACCTGATGGTAAGTGATGAATGATGATGCAGTCTAAGATGGCAGCGGGCTAACCTGTTAGGGGCATGGCAGTTATATTAAAGCCATACCCCTATTCGGTTTCTATACGGCATCGTACCGGAACGCTAAATCGCTTTGCGGTACGTACTTTCCCTGGTCTGGCCAAGCTACCAAAAATTCAGAAATTATAAATTCCCAAACTGACCCAGCCGGGGATCGAATCTCCGCACGTTAAGACAACTAAGGCCTTTACCGCGTATAGCAAGACGTGATTTAACTGCCAATGTATATAGTCTATATACTTACCCTATCTTACACAGAAAAGTTTAAATGTGCGTGCCTGGGGATTGAACCTAGGACCCCCGACTAAGAGGCCGAAGCATAAACCCAGATAGGTACTATGACCGTTTATAAACCTAAACACTTACATAGTAGGTACCTTTTCTAGTCAGTCGAATAATATCTAATAAATTTACTAATTATTTGTTATTGTTTTGTATGCTTAATTATTACGATAATACTAATTTGATAAATAGTTAAATTGTTAGCGGTTATACACGTTGCTGCGACGTAAACAAAAATAAATCAAAATATTTTCAAGGAAACAGTCGTCAGTCAAATGATAGATTTTGGTAACAACCTGCCTCCAACAAAATTCGTGTGAATCAGTTATTTAATTTGTCTCCGATTTATCAATATCAGAAGTTTAATATGAGAAAAATAGATTATCGCACCCGATACAAACCAATAAGTACCTAATAATATGTAACACACTCCCTATCCTTTCGGAAGTTACTATTTACACCCGATAAGATATTGATAAGATACGGAAGGTAGGTGGACAATTAATAGTGGCTCAGTCTGTCTAGTGGCACTTGACGATAACGTGATTATTTAAGGACTAAAGTTCCAGTGAGTTAATTGTTTAGTCCCTAGAGCATACCAAAGTGCCGTTTTATAATGGACAGAGACAGTGAGGATACCGATGAGAACACCCGCCTTTTAAACAGTCCAGATGAACAAAACAGAGTTCCTAGAGTGTATGGTAATAGTGATGCAATGGCGTCTTCGTCCGAAACGATAGTGTTTGATAGTAAGCTTATGAAAACGTCGACCCATACCGATGAGCTTGTCGCCACGTGGGGCGGTCGAGTTTCCCTTCCCGACTCTGGGACCTCTGGAAGGCGTAGAAGAGCTCGCTCGTGGTCGGGTGGCCCTCCAAACGATGGTGCATCGGAAATCCGGATATTGAGAGAACGGTATGTTTCACAACTTTCATGTTTAGTGTAATGGATCTTTTCAGTGCACAGTTAGTACAATCTCAGAAATATAGTTCACTAACTGTTGCCCGCGACTTCGTCCGCGTGGATTGAGATTTTCCAGTTTCCGCGGGAACTCTTTAATTTTCCGGGATAAAAAGTGTTATTCCGGACTATAAACTATCTCTGTGCCAAATTTCATCCACATCCGTTTAGCCGTTGTGGCGTGATTGAGTAACAAACATCCATCCATCCAAAATTTCGTATTTATGTAAGTAGATAAGTAAGTAAAATACAGATAGGTATTGTTTTTATTTATTTTATTGTTTATAAAATTTTAAATTGCCTTAATTTGATTTTATCATGACCTCTTGATTAACAAAAGATAAGGAATGAACCTTACACGGTCTCGTGAAATGATAGTTCATAAGTAAACATTTTTATTAATAACATTGAACTCCCAACCGAATTTCGGCGACGCGGGTCAGTCAGGACAGCCATCTCAGAGATTAGGTACCTACTTAAGTACTGCCATAATCTCTGTGGAAAGATTTAAGCTGGGACGGCAGTCCGACACGACCGAAAGAGATCAGGTGAAGGACCTGACGACGACGACGAGGAGTGCTGTTAGATACGACGTAGTCCACGGAGAATTCTTCGAGACAAGAGGTGGAACACCAACCACCAACTACTTACTTACCTAAACATTCTAACCACTAGACCAACGAGGAGTTAGGTATGTAAACATCAAGTACCTACCTATATACCAGTGCAGAACTACCTACTGTGTAAAAGTAAAGATAGATCTAAAGAATACCATCGTTATTACACAGGAGAAGACATAACTTCGTATATACATCTACCTATTGCCTATTATTTATCTCGTAGGCTAGTGCGGACGCAGGCCAAACTACGTCCAGGCGCGGTACGTCACCTGTCACGCCACCAACGCCTCACCCTGGCGTCCCTAGCCCTGGTGGACTTCATGAGCTTCTGCTCCATGAGCATTATGGCCCCGTTCTTCCCCAGAGAGGCCACAGAGAAGGGCCTCTCGGAGACCATGTGCGGGATCGTGTTCAGCTTCTACGCGGTTGTTATGTTTATCACATCTCCGTTTTTTGGTAAATATGTAAGTAGGTATATGAGGTGCTTTGAGCATTTTTTCTTTAGTAATAACCTCCTAGAGAAACTTATCTCAAGAGAAACTAAAAATAATTTTTGAACTTTTCACCGAACCACAGAATAATATAATAGTACTAACGTAACCGAACACTGAGTCTAGACGCTCTTCAACTTCGTGGAAAGTGCTTTTATTTTTTAATAGACAGTAAGTAATGCGTGTCGCGTGGAGTATAAATACTGTCAGAGCAGCCAATTTAAATATTTTTACTTAATTTAGTACCTACCTACTTTTGTATGAAAAAAAAAAATCTATTCACTCAGAATTTTTAAGTCGTATAAGATTATGATTAAGTATAAAATAAACGTACACCTACGCATCTACCTACGTGTGTTCTGTATATTAATTATTATTCATGATAAACTTTTTAATGCAAGAAGCCACTTTGGCTTTTAAGGTTGGTCTAACGTTTTAACTGAAGAACTCAGGGGCGATACTGCCAACGCTTTTAAAGCAATACTTAAGCAATATTACTCCAAATGACAGTTTGGAGTAATATTGCTTATTGGATTTTTTACAATATAACGATTAGGTATATTCTAAAACACGAAAGTTAAAAATGAAACAATAATATGGATATAGCTTTGGCAGTAACTATGGCCCCAGTAATATAAAAAATTAATCTAATGACTAATTAAGTAATACTTTGCAGTTTGCACCCACCTACTTCCCATCGGAAACTTACGATACAGTCCCATTCAAACTTTATGACTTCTCGGAACATCGTGCATTTCGATGCGCATTAATGCAATATTAGGTATCAGCGGGACGGTTTCAGTTGACTGTGTGCGCAAAACTTACACTCGCGGCTAACTTCCGAGACGTCATAAAGTTTGATTCTTACTAAGTTTGATTCTAAGACCACTATCAAGACAATCACTATCGCTATTGCAATCACAATCGCTATCGCAATCACAATTAAAATTGATATTGGCGAGGCGAGCGACCAAATGAGCCATAATAATATAAAGTCTGATTACGTATAATAGTGTCTCAGGCAGCTTTACTTCTTTTCAGCTACCAGCGATGGGAGCAAAGTTCATGTTTACAGCTGGGATGTTCATGGCTGGATCTTGTAATGTTATATTTGGGTAAGTTTTTTTTTTATTCCAGTACAAGTTAGCCCTTGAGTGCGATCTCACCTGGTAAGTGATGACCCAGCTAAGATGGTAGCGGGCTTTAACCTGTTAGGGGTATGGCATTATATTGAATTGAACGCATGCCACTAATCAGTTTCTACACGGCAACGTACCGGAACGATACGATGTTTAGTGGCATGGGAGTGATATCGCTTGGCGGTAGGTACGTCTTTGCCGGTAGGGTGGTAACTATACCCACGGCCAAAGCCTCCAGACCAGACTAGACCAGAGAAAATTCAGAAATTATAAATTCCCAAATTGACCCTACCGGGAATCGAATCCGGGATCTCCCACTCGTAAGGCTACAGCGCTTACCTATGGGCCAGGCAGGTCGTCAAAGTGTCACAAGTCTAACTACTAGTGGTTCGCCCCGAACTAAGACCTCGCGGCGCCATCTATTGACATAAATGTGAAGTTTTGTTAAAAATACTGAAGCTCATTAAAAATTAAATAATTCCGTTTCCTTACAATATTTATCTAATTTTAGTATTTGTTGTTCAAGTACAGGATATAATTGAAATAATTGATCAAGTTTCAGGCTCATCTTTTCAGAAAATTTCGAGTTCTGAGGTCATCTTTGGACGTTAGAAAATCGCCACTTTGAAAGCCCCCCATTTCGTCAATTTTGGGGGAAAAATTAAAAAAAAATATTTTTGGACTCTATTCCTAATTATCTTTAAAATGATATACCGCAACCCTATGTAACTTTATAAAAAATATTTTACTTCGCATTCGCTTCTATGAGAGCCCCCCTGAAATAAAGATTTTTATTATTTTTTAAGCCATATTCGGCGGGAGGTTTACATATTATATTTAAAGCTGAAGTAATTGCGTTCAGTAATTCAGAAGTTATAATGCTCTGACAGACGGACGGACGGACGGACGGACGGACGGACAAGTGCCAATTCACCCAAGTAGACTCAGAGACCTTCGCTTCGCTCGGTCTCGCTCGGTCAATTATGAAAATAAACGTGCCAACGCCCAAGCACTTCTGTATCTGGGCGTCAAAGAAAAGTTAAAATGCTGAGTCGCACTTGTTCGCTTTTTTTCTATTAAGTAGGTAGTTACCTGAGTAATAGTTTGTTGTATTAACAGCCCTAGCCTAGACCCTAAGTAAAACCCGAAGTCCCGACTCCCATCAGAATCTGCGCGAAAAGAATGCCATAAGTTTTTTCTTCACAGCTTAATTAATCTCTACCAATTTTATTTTCAGAACCTTAGTATTAGTTCAAGATTCCACAACATTTACCGTGCTTTGTTTCGTGGTGCGAGGCATGGA
Organism: Erebia aethiops; assembly: GCA_923060345.2. Classification (NCBI taxonomy): domain Eukaryota; kingdom Metazoa; phylum Arthropoda; class Insecta; order Lepidoptera; family Nymphalidae; genus Erebia; species Erebia aethiops. Next base: position 22,734,877 of record OV281084.1, on the reverse strand, counting down.
GGCTCTCGGAGCTAGTGCATACTCCACAGCAAGCTACGTGTTCGTCGTTAATGCCTTCCCGGACTCTATAGGCTCGGTGTTGGGCATCCTCGAGACGTTCGTCGGGCTTGGCATGTCTGTTGGACCAGCGATTGGAGGCCTCTTGTATTCGGTATGGAGTTTAATGATTGGTCTCTTACTAGATAGGTACTTACTGATAACTCGACGTGATGAGAGATGCTATAGAAACCCGGAGTAGCTAGGATATAGACTTGGGCCAATTTTTGACTGCCTCGTTGGTTAGCATGTTCGACTGCGGCCGACGAGGTCCCGGGTTCGAGTCCCGGGTCGGGTTACAACAAGTATTGGGTTTTTCTGACAAGAAATTCTCAGTAGGTACTAGCCCGGAGTTAGGAAGTTGGCGGTGTGTCATCCTCGTGCCTCGGAGAGCACGTTATGCCATCGATACTGCGCCTGATCTCTCGTCATGTTGGATTTTCCCTCCCATTGGACAATGAGAGTAATATAACAGAGAGTGCACCTGTGTTTGCGCACACACTTGTGCACTATAATATCTCCCGCACAGATGGTTAATCTGTCTAGAGATTGGCCGCCGTGGCCGAAATTCGGTTGATAGGACATTATTATTTAGCTAGGGCCTAGAGTGCGTATCATTTGTTTCGAAAACTTAGAAAAAAGTATTTAAGTGTCGAGAAAATGAGCAAGAGAGTCACCTGAGGTAGTGGTGTGGTCTACCGTTGACAATGAACATTTGCAACAACAGAGGAAAAACCAATGTGCTGCCAGCTTTTTAGGAACATATAATGTTTATCCGCCCCTTGAATTGCCCAATATTGTGGTTATGAGGGTAGATTGTTCCATAATACCAAGTCCTAGTCAGGCAATTCTAATTTTTCCATCAAAACTATACTTATCAGTTTTGTATCTACTAATATTGTGTTTCGTATTCAGGTTCAGAAATATTTTAATTAAATGTATGTTCCAGATAGATTGGAGGATTTGGACTACCATTTTACAGTCTTGGAATTATAATGGTGTTGACAGTGCCCATCAACTACTACTTGCTAACGGACTGTGCAGGTATGAAGATTTTCCGAACATTAATTATTTTGCTTTTGCTTTTTCCATATAAGATGTGTGTAACACTTGCACCGCTCGACATAAATTGAAGCTGCAAAAACATTACTGTGTTGTGCTGTATTGCACTTGCAAATACGCGTTGAGTCAGTGGCGCACCGAAGGTGGAGTCGAAGAGGTGCTCATTCCCAAGCTGACTGATGAGGATTTGTCAAGGTTTGGAGGTCCGAGCCTCCAAACCTTGACAAATCCTCATCAGTAAATCACAAATCAGACCGAAATATTTAGCTAGTTTGTTGTTTGACTGTTGGAAGACCCTAAGGATCCGTTTCTGGAAAAATAAACAAAAAAATCGCGCTCGAATCGCTCGCGCTTTATATACTCTTTCCATACAAAATTCCACAGTAACAACCAACAGCTAGGCTACCTCAATAAACCTTAGATAATTTGTTCAGTAAACCGCTCCGGGCATTCAACGGCCTGCCGCTTCGAGCACCAAAGTCTAGAAAAGACAGGGCAGCAATGTTTAAGTCTTTATAATTATTAGTATGAAAATATTATGACCTCAATCCGCTTCTCTGGCGTCACATCACTCTACAACTATTGCAACAAAGTAATATTGTGTTTGCTACTAGATTACTGATTTATCTTATTAAACAATCAGTAGTTAACGTGTTTATATTTATTCTTTCAGAATACGTATCGGGATCGAAATCCGCCTCCATACTGAGACTCTTCAAAATACCGTCCATAATCATCACAGGTCTCGTGATTGTCGTCGTCTCTAATACCTGGGCCTTCCTCGACCCCACTCTTGAGCCGCATCTGCGTCAATTCGGAATGTCGACGAAGCAAATTGGATTAATATTCCTGCTGTTTTCAAGTTTATATGGAATCTTTAGTCCCATTTGGGGATGGGTGGCAGATCGGTAAGTATTTATAAATATCTATGATAAATTAGCTAATGCCCTCATCTCGGCGGTCATCTCATCTCAGCTCATCATTTACGACGGTAAATGCCGCCGTAATGACTTCGTCCGCGTGGAGGGGTATATCGATTCCCGCGGGAATCGAAATACCCCTCCTTTCTTTAATTTTCCGGGATAAAAAGTAGCCTAAGTGTTATTCCAGACTATAATCTATCTCTGTGCCAAATTTCATCCGTTAAGCCGTTCTGGCGTGATTGAGTAACCGAAAAACCTCAATCCACGCGGACGAAGTCGCGGGCATCATCTAGTCTATGATAAATGAAATATTAAGATTATGCCCGCGACGAATACGCGTGGATTGAGGTTTTTTTTAAGGTTATTTGGAAATTATGTGATAGCTCTTTGATTTTCCGGCCTTTGTCCTTGCATTGTATCTCGGTACACGTCAAAATCGGTTGAACAGATAGGCCGTGAATCCTTCATATTAGGTGTGGATTTTTGTGTTTCTTCTCTCTGCATCGTATTCCTCATTATTGAGGGTCGAACCCCTTTCCATTAATAATGGTATGAATTTTCTTGGGATAGTTAATAATGCGGTGGGTTCCCACATCCTTCCGCATAGGTACGACTCGACTAAGAGTATTTCAACTCATAGGTCTTTAACGATTATTATCAGATGTTGGTGATAATCACCGTGACTGACGGCTTAACGTGCTCTCCGAGGCACGGAGGAAGTGAAAAGGTCAAATTTGAACCTCCAAAATCCGGTCACCCATCCAGTTAATGACATTCGCAATCGACTGATATGCGTTATCACTACTAGCACACTCGTCCCTCATGTTTCTAAATACCTACTATATTCATAATTTAATAGGCTAAGGAAAAAACAGATTTTGAAGTTTGAATATCGGTTCAGATTATTAAAATATATTTTACATTTCCAGAGTACATAACCACTGGTGTATGATGGTATGGGGATTGTTTCTCTCAACTATTGGCCTATTACTCCTTGGTCCATGCCCCTTTATACCTGGTCTTCCAAGGTAAGAAAAATATTTTATATGACCGTGAATCTTGATTGATAATATTAATGTCACCGTAAGATTGTAAAAACCGTTAGATTATAATATAACGTATTTTGTCTCGATACATTATAAACTGTCGACAGATTGTGAACCGTAACATACTGCTTACAATTTAACGCGTAATTTTTCGGTAAATTCTAATATATTAGGTATATTAACCCGATAGAACCTAAGTGCCTCTCTCTCTCTGAGTGCAACTCTGCATTCAACTCGCGCGCGAACTGTACAAGAAAGAGACAAGAAAACGTAAAAACAATAAATATTTCATAAATTAATACTCAGAACATTGAACGGTTCACAATCTTTCGACAGTTTATAATCTAGCGGGATAGAAACCGTTAGATTATAATCTAACGGATTTTACAATCTTACGGTGACATTAATATTTTTTTAGTTAGCCAGCACTATCATTGTCTTTTCCAGGGACTTATGGTTGGATCTAGTTGCCCTTTCTATCTTGGGAATGTCAGTTGCGCTGACGCTGTTACCCACATTTCAAGGAGTTTTGACTAGTTCTATGTGAGTATTAGGAATACCTACCTACATCAAATACCTTTTGAAGGTGGAATACTTTTTGACGAATTCGATTGACGACCTCCCTGGCGCAGTGTTGAGCGCTTTTGCCTTAGCGTGGGAGGTCCCGGGTTCGATCCCCGGCAGAGTAAATTTGGGAATTTATAATTTCTGAATTGTCTGGCCTGGTGGGAGGCTTCAGCCGTGGCTATAGTTACCACCCTACCGGCAAAGACGCCAAACGATTAACCGTTTCAGTATGATGCCGTGTAGAAACCGATTAGGGGTATGGGTTTAATATAACTACCATGCCCTGCTACCACCTTAAGTGATGAAGCAGTGTAAGATGGTAGTGGGCTAACCTGTTAGGGGTATGGCAGTTATATTAAACCCATACCCCTAATACGGTATGATAGGGTAGTACGGCCGAAGCATACAAATTCCCCAAATTCCCAAATAAACCCTGCTGGGGATCGAACCCCTCCCATAAATAAGGCGCCAGGGAGCTCGTCAAAAATCGTGAGTAGGTATCTTTTTTTATCCATTACAAGTTAGCCATTGACTGTGATCTCACCTGATGGTAAGTGATGCTTCAGTATACGATGCTAGCGGGCTAACCCGTTAGGAGCGTTGCAGTTATATTAAACCTATACCTCTGATCGGTTACTACACGGCATCGTACCGGAACACTAAATCGCTTGGCGGTAGGGTGGTAACCAGCCACGGCCGAGGCCTTCCACCAGACAAACCTACTTCAATCTACTTCAATAAAAAAAATTGGCAGTCATAGGGATAGAAGTGAAAACGAATTTTTGTAATTAAAAAAAAACCTTTTGTCTTAAGAAGAACCGCTACCAAAAAGTGCTCTACGCGCCTAAATAAGTTTTACACTTCAATATTATAACTTACCAAAAAGTGCTCAACGCGCCTAAAGAAGTTTTACACTTCAATATAACTTACCAAAAAGTGCTCAACGCGCCTAAAGAAGTTTTCACTTCAAAATTTCAGCTATGAAGGTGGTTGTCCCGAAGCGCTAGCGACCTACAGCGCTGTAGCGGGGGTATGGTCGTGTTGCTACTCGCTGGGTGAGGTGCTGGGACCCGCACTGGGAGGATTCCTCGCAGAACAATATGGGTTCCCCTTATCTGCTACGCTATGCGCTGCGGCTTGCTTTGTAATGGTAAGACTTTGCGAAAATATGTTTATTTTATAAATATACTAGCTGATGTCCGCGACTTCGTCCGCGTGGAATCAAGTTTTTTTATTCCCATGGAAACTCGACCTTAGCAAAAGATTTTTTACAACCATGCAAAAAATCACGTCGATCCGTTGCCCTGTTGAGACGTGATTGAAGGACACACCAACAAACAAACACACACGGTCCTAATATACACTATAAGTCACCACTCACCATGACTGGTGACCACCTCCAGAATTTTGGCACTATGATATGTGTCAAACAAAGAAAAATGCACGGCGACTACATACTACTTATTACTTCTATACTTACTCGCAGTATTTTCCCAAATTAAACTCCTTTTGATTTTTATATAGGTCAACTTAAAAAAAAATGAGGTTGTAGAGATTTAACTAGAACCTAAACTAAGTGCCCCATATGGCCTATATAGGCACTGTTCCTTTAGAAAACTTTTGTCCTATAACAAACCCTTATGCAATGGTTTGTACAAATTACGATTTATGGTGTATTTATTTTATCCAGGCTGTGGTTACCCTAACTTTCTTCTCACTGCGCGAATCGTCAAAGTGGGTGGAAGCAGAGTCCGCCTCAAATTCAATACCATACACTGACACGACTTGGAACAGCAACCATTTCTGTAGGACGTCTCGGAGCGCGCCGGCCAGTCAGCTTGCCGAGAATTCGCCTCTTCTAACGCCTTGCTCGTGTGCTTCCAAAACCGGTAAGAGGGTCAACGAGTTGCAAAAGCAGCCCTATTCTCGAAATAAGTGGCTATACAAAAATTAAAGCCACTGACACTTATTTTTTATCCATTAAAGGTTTTTCTATAAAATGATCCTTTTTTATTTTATAGCAAACCTTCAATGCATAAAATATATAAGTCAGTGGCTTACATTATTTGTTAGCCACTGAGTTAGAGAATAGGGAGGATGAACTGTGCAGTCTTAGAAAGGACAAGGTCCATGAAAGGACTTTGTCTACCGCGGTTTGGGCCCTTTAGCTTATAGAGGAATGTGTTTTCTATTAGATTTTTAATGAATATACCGTGGCGGTTTGCTATATTACGGCTATGTGGAAACACAAGCAGTTCACTGCAGCTGTAGGATTTTACTAAAGGACTTCTCAAAATCTGGGGGCCCCTTATATGGGCCTATTGATTTTTAAATACTGAGAATAGAATATACTGGTTTAATTTGGTAAATTCAATCAAAATCGGTTCTAAGCATAGCTTAACGCGAAAGACAAGGGTAAACACAATACCAATCTGCTTTCATTTCTTTTCCAGCGTATTATTTGTATGGAAATCCACCCACCAACCAAATGTTTTTCCTAAACAAAAAGAGCGGAAAAAGCGGATCAGCTAGCGTCGCCGACATTATAGCATATTTCCTCAAATTCGAATACTTGACTGATGTTTACGTGAGAATAAGAAGATCGCGTAATAAATCCAAGCCTAGATCACTGCCCAATAGTGATCAGCTATATCAAAATTATCTTGGCAACAACGAAAACGATGAAGATGAAAGTAAAAATGAAAATTCAAAGGATAACAAAGCAAGTGGATCTCAAAGCAATGAAGATAGCTACTGCTCTTACATAGACAAAGCTATATTTGGTCCAGTTGTTACGAAGATGAATGGTGAGAATGTCATTGTTAAGCGCAACAATAAAGGCCTAGCAACTAAATTAGTGACACACGACGATGAGAAGCGGACATCGGATGAGATCATAAAACATAACCTTCAGAAAGTACACTTCTATGAACAAAGTCCTGAGTGCACCACACTTGACGATATTTTTGTAAGTTATCAATTATACTAATATTATAAATACGACTGTGTGTCTGTCTTTCTGTCTCTCTGTCTGTCTGCTACGCTTTCACGGCCTATCTGTTCAACGGATTTTGATGAAATTTGGTTTAGGGATTGTTTGTATCCCGGGGAAGGACATAGGCTACTTTTTATCCCGGAAAATTAATGAGTTCCCGCGGGAATCAAAAACCTCAATCCACGCGGACGAAGAAGTCGCGGGCATCATCTAGTAATTTATATGTTTTTTTAATTTTATCGTTATTTTTTCCGGGTAAGTATCTGTAATTCTGTATAACCCTGTATTTCGTACAGGCTGATGTGTACCTACCCTTTAACAGTATCCTAAACAGTCTCACGATATTAAACGTGTTATAACTTGGCAAACTTATTTGTGAGGTGTCTTACAAAATATCAACATTTTGGAGTTAACACAGAATTCTGTTAGTTCCCAATTTTTCACACGCACAGGTAGCTAAGTATTAGCTTTTAACCCCTCACAGTGAACCTAACTGCGTACATTTAAAAAAAATTGGCTCTACAGCCCGTAAACTATTTTGGTTCATCACTAAATCAAAATATTTATTTTGATAAATATTTGATTTGCGCGTAGCGTTTCTGTTCTATCTGTTGCGTTTTCACAGCTCATATGATTAACCTATTTTGAGGTAATTTGGTACAGAAATAGCTTGCATCCCGGATAAAGATAGACTTTTTTCCGGAAGCCTAGATTTTCCGGAATAAAAAGAAGTCTCTCCCTTAGACCTGCAGGGCGACCGGCTAAAAATGACAGCTACAGTGTAACGATCGACATCACCTGTGATTGGTTAACACTCTTTCACTATTGGACAAAATCCATTGACGCAGCAAGACTACCATAAATTCCGCCAATCACAACAATTGATACTGTAACAATGATTGATGCAGAAGTTACGCAATCGCACTGCTGTATTCCATTCCATCATTCCATGTTAGTAATTTGTATCTTTTTAGGATGGTTGCGATTGCCGCGATGACGTCACCTACGTGAGGGGAACCGTCACAGTTTCCTCCACTGGAGCTTGTGAAGTATAAAAATAATTAAATTTAAAAACTTATAAAATAAATTTTAGTGTATAAGTAAGTACCTAATTTCCTAGTATAATTTGATAGTATTAATTATTTTTTTATTCAGTGATACGTACCTACCTAAATAATTTTAAATAAAGAACTAGAACATTAATATTTTTTGTTTTCTTTTTTCTTCTTCCCTAGATTTTTAGCTTTCTGTTGCGCCAAAGCTAGCGTACCTAAAGCATCTTCACAAGTATCATAAGAGTAAAAGATTGCCTCGGTAAATAGGTATATTATGCCAATTTTTCTAAAAATGGTCTATAATATAGAAGGCAATATAATATTAAAACATACCACAGAGACAAATAAAAATAGTCAAATGATAATAAGGAACTAAAACACCTTGGCCAAATTATTTCATTACCGCCTGGCGTTTTCGAATAGCAAAAGTATTTCGCACATCGCGCAAATACCAGGAACGTAGCAAAGTGGTGTGGGTTGCCTGCAGGATTGCGGGAAGACTTCTTGTTCCTAGTTTTGATTTACGCAACTGCGCAGAAATTGCGCCGAATTTCTCGGGTGCTGGGTGCTACGAGACACTTCTTCCCAAGTCATGTATTCCGAATAAAATCGACCTCCGGTGACGATTTCCCGACATACATATTCACGGTCGCCTTGACCATTGTCCACCGAAAACAATTTTCATTTTGAAAACTTTCCGATTTTTTTGTGACGTCATAGTAAAGGCTGCTACGAGATTATAGAGGCCATGCTACGAGGCTACGACCTATTGAAAATATTGTTACTAGAATTTCATGAAGAGTGCGGAGGTTGGCAGTCTACAGATCCGCAAGCTCAGCGGACGGCGACGGCATAAAATTCCTCTCACTGGTTACGAACAACGAGTACCTACATAGCGAAAATTTTATAGTGACAGTATAAAAAGATAAGTATCACGTTATTCTACATCACAGAAACTCAGTCTACGTGATAAGATTGATACTTGAATAATACGACTAACTCTGTCACATAGGTGTGGCGCAGAGTTATTAGTATACATAGGTAGGTATGTATAATATTATATTATAATATAGTTGTTTCTTTAAATTTGTGTCCACTAATTAAGTACCTACTCTCAATAATTGCCTAGGTAACTACTGTGTCAAAAACTCAAAATTACCCGAAAACCGAGAAGGCATGGAACCTATCATTGACTTACTAAATCGATGGAACCTATTTATGTGAAGTTATATCATAATATTATAGGAGGGCTTTGTCCAAAGACTTAAATTACTGGTAAACAAAAGATTACATTTGTATTCTTATTTACATACATTAAATTACATACTTTATGGCGTCCGATTTATGTCTGCTAAAATTACACTTAAAAAGACTAAAGCGATTCAAAGCCATGACCAAAAATGTTCTCAACTCGATCAAAAATTTCAAATATGTATTCGAAATGACTGTTGTACCTATAGACTGTGTCGTATGACGGGGTAAAATCAATGAGAGGGAACAGCCCTCTTACAAATGGGGTGAAAACGGTCCCTCCCCTCCTCGTCCGCCTACGAACTATCTCTACTTACTTATGGGATCCTGGTATTTGCTACGACAAAAGAAAATTCTACAAATGGTGGCCAATAACTATTTATTTATTTGTTTTTATCATCTGAGCAGGAATCATCAACAAAAATTTTATTAGAGATTTTATAGTTAACAACGTTCAAGAGTAGTAGGTAATATCATTCCTGAATAGAAACGGATATGATCCAACCTATGTATGCTTATGATCCTCCATTATCTAATTACATTGTCATAACAGATGCCCATTGAATCGATTACAACTAATTGATCGCCAGACCCATGACCCATGACGATTGAGTATCATATTGTGATATACCGTAGTACCGCAGCGAACGTGGTTTCTGTTGATAAATTCCCTGAAATAATGAACCGGTATAAAGTTATAATACAATTAATATTGTTCCTAATTGTTGCTGTTCGTGCCAAGCCAACAAATGCCGTATGTAAAGAAATACATTTAAACAAAAAACCTCATAAAAAGCATGTAATAGGCATGGGGTTAAATCGCCCATATCAGTTAGCCTATGACCTTAAAGAACATAAGGTTTTCTTCAGTTACAACACTGGAAACGACACCGAAGATACATTTGAAATTGGCTACATAAAGAAAGATCATTTGAAACACGAAAATGTTCCAGTTGTGAAAAATGGTTTCGCAATCGCAGTCGACAATAAAGATAATATCATTTTCTTTGGAGGCAGTGATGGTGTTTATAAGCAGTATCTCAAACCAAATAGCACAGTAGAGAAAATCGTTCACAATCATAATATTTGGGACATGTTCTTCAAGCATCACCTATACTTTATTAGCTATCCATCGCAGCGTCTCTACAAGTGTAGTCATGGTAAACATGGCGTGGAAACTGTACATCAGAAACATATTCACGAAAAAATATATCAATTTGTAATCGATGGGGACGATGATACTTTCATTACAAATCAAACTGGCTTGTACAGAATCAAGAATGGCACCGATCATCGGATCTTTTATGGAGAGCCTACAATTTTTCGAGCCATTGAAGTGAACAACAAAGGGGTAGCTTATTTTAGTGCCAAAGACGGTATTTATGTTGCTAATAAAACAAGTAACACGCTGGAGAATGTGGTGCGCATAAAAAACATTTTTGGTCTAGCCTTTGATAAAGACGACAATATTATTTATTCGAGTCCATACGAAATTATTAAATTATTGCCAGGAAGTTGCAAATAATTACTTATCTATGTTTAATTTGTAAATGCGGTGTAGGCATGGTGTTTTTATCGTTCACGGGTAATTAACCTTACCTATAATTATAATTTAGCGCTTTGTAAGTTTGTACAGTATATTGAGCGATATGAATCAAGTCAGTATTCTTGCCACCATTCCACGCGGGCATGATTTATATAGTAATTAGGTTCGGCTATCTATAGCTTTAAGTTCTATTGTATTGTTTTCAATAAAACCTAAATAGATGTGTAGTCAGTACTAATAGGTATTTACATATTATATTAAGTGGATCCACAGGTGGTGATTCAAATCACGATTCATAATGCCTTCCAGATCTACCGGTATAATGATGCCCCCAGATAAAATTATGGGCGGCGAATTTCTGGTCGACCCCGGGCGGCGAAAACCCACGCTACGCCACTGTGTAACAGTGACAATTTATATCACATTTAGGTACAACCTATATTTTAGAAACTGTAACTCCCTAATTAATATTATACCACCCATTTCTTAGACATTAGAAATTTACGAATGAGTTACCACCAATTATTAAACTGAAATGAAAGTTGGGTTTTTAATCAAAATTATTAATCTGACCACTTAACCCTTATCGCTAAAATAATGGATTCGTTAAAATTTAGTTACCTACTTAGCCTGAAATCAACCTGAACCAAACTAAATGGAGGCCAAATAACTTCAAAGCATGGGTTCGCAGTGTGCCTTCTTGCCTTTATCCATACTTCCATACTATATACTTAATATTATAAATGCGAAAGTGTGTCTGTCTGTCTGCTTCGCGGCCCAACTACTCCACCGATTTTGATGAAATTTAGTACAGAGATTGGTTACATCCCGGGGAAGGGCATGTTTTTATCCCGGAAAATTGAAGAGTTCCCGCGAGAATCAAAAACTATAAATTCACGTGGACGAAGTCGCGGACATCATCTTGTAGTTCATATATTTGTAAGGACTTACTACAGAATAACTACATAGCTATAGAGCTACCTATGAATATTTTGCCATTTCACATCGTGTTAAGTGCATGGAAATTAGAATAGTTAAGTCTAAGGTACTAACTCTTTTATTCCACTACAATTAGTTAGTCCTTGACTGCGACATAACGTGGTAAAATGCAGCCTAAGATGCTAGCTGGCTTACTTGGTAGAGATAACATGGCCACATCCTTAACGGTTTCGTTACGGCATCGTACCGAAACGCTAAATCGCTTGGCGGGCGGTGGTACGTCTTTGCTGGTGGGTACAGAGACAGTTTAGAAATTAGATATAAATCCCCAGATTGCACCTGCGGTTCGAGTTCAAATTCAAGTGTTCGAACCCGGAGCCACCAAAGATCCAGTTATAAGACCACAGCACTTGAACACTGTGCCGGGGAGGTACCTACCAAAATTGTGCGTGTGTACCTATTTTATTGATCTAACTGTGGATAAGTTTTCTAAACTTTTTAAATGTCTGTTTGATGACCTTTCAGATATCAGTAAAATTAAGTTCTTTGAAAGTTAAACGATTAAGGAATGCTCCAAGTATCGAAATAAGTACAAAATTCAAACTTAAGTTTAATAAGTTTGAACTTTGTTAATATTTAAAAGTTATTAAAAATAAGTGACACGTAAAGTTGAAAATTATGGAAATTATGTTATGAAAAACATTTTGACCCTAATGCCATTTTAACAAAATATTATTCTTTTATTATAAATCCGACAAGCATTTTGTGATCCAATTTCATTTGCCACTACGCTCTACAATATTCGCCTTTACAACTTTAAGATTGTACCTTAAAGTTCAATTTGGAATAAACGTTGTGATCTGATCTAAATGTCAGAGACTCTGGGCCAATGACGTCATAGCCTCCCTCAAAGAGGGTAAAGGGAGGGTTTGTAGAGAGACGGCATTCTGTGAATCCTCGCTTTTCATGTGTAAATGGTATTACTCCACAGAAATAAGATACCCTAGATACACGTGTACACTGTTTATTTTAAATTTCGTTTCCCGGACTAAATATAAATAATAAATATTGAGCCTGAAAAAAATCTGATGCTCCGAAGCGAGGGGGTAAGTGTAGCTACGCCGTAGCAGTTTTTCAAAACATGTAAGATCCCAGTATGCATTATTTTGAAACCTTTTAAAATATTCACACTTCAATAAGTACCTAGTTGAGTGAGTTCTACCATATTGTTTACAGCCTTACAACATGAATATGCTCAAGGTACTCAGCAGCGTTTTTTAATACCTACTGGATGATGCCAGCGACTTCATTTAAATTAAGTTTTTTCATTCCCGCGGGAACTCTTTCATTTTCAGGGACAATAAGTAGCCTATGTCCTTCCCTGATGCAAAAACCATGTTGTACCAAATTTCATCAAAATCGGTTTAACAGATGGGCCTGGAAGCGTAACAGACAGACAGACATACTTGCACATTTATCATATTAAGTATGGATAAAATGAGATTGAATAAGGTCAGTAATTAAGAAATGTTATCATGTTCATCTTTCGCAGAAAAGTCACAGTATAATGTCCTCCCGATCGAATTTCGACCACGGCGGCCAATCTCCACAGAGATTAGCCATCTGCGCGGGAGATATTATAGTGCACAAGTGTGTGCGCATACACAGGACTCTCTGTTCCTTTACTCTCATAGCCGATGGGACGGAAGATCCGACACGACCGGAGAGAGATCAGGCGCAGGACCGACGGCTTAACGTGCTCTCCGAGGCACGGGGGTGCAACACCGCCAACTTCCTAACTCCGGGCTAGGACTGAGAATTTCTTGTCAGAAAAACCCAACACTTGTTATAGCCCGACCCGGGACTCGAACCCGAGACCTCGTCGGCCGCAGTCGAACATGCTAACCACTAGACTAACGAGGCAGTTACACACACATATCAGTACACAGTATATAAGTATGTATTTCTCGCCGGTTAAAGGCAAAAGCAGCGTGGGAGGCTCTTAAACCATACTTACTTACATTCCGTCCAACTCAAAGAAGAAAATGTATGTTAGCATTATCCTTCGGAAACCTTATAAGCGATTAAAACTGGCAACTCTTAGCTTTTGCAAAAGCTAAAATAACAATTTGAAAAAAATTCAATTAGTAGTAAACAGTAGTTAGAACAGTGAATAAGGTACTAAGTACCGACCTACTAAGTCGTTTTCACATAAGGTGCTAAGTGGAAAACCTACGGAAAGATTATCCTTATTTTCGTGGTCGTCGCTCGTTTGACTCCCGATAGTGATCATTATCACCTACTGACTGTATAGTCTACGTAAGCACAGAGAACGTTAATTGTATGTTTGTTTCTGCACTTTTTTGTGCAGGTGGGTATTTCCCTTGCCATATCTATAGGAAAAAAATAAAATTACATGGAAATATGTGCTATCGAAATTTATTATTAAAATTCTAAAAAACATTCAATAATAAGTAACGGTTATGGATTTAAAACATTTTAAATTCATAAATATTTTTATAACTTATATACTAAGCTCTTTACACTAAATAATAACCTAAACTATCAGTGCAAATCTAGACTATGATATAAACTTAAATAATGTTACGTACCTACATTAAATTTTAAAAGCTTCAAGTATAGAAATAAATCACTGTTAGTCTCCGTGATATGAACTAATTTACATTTAATTTAGAGTAATATATTTAAAAAAAAGTTTATTTTTGTAACTCAGTTCAGTGTTCATCGCATTATGCGCACTAATAAATAGAGTATAAAAAAAACATTATTACACAAATAAACACACAAATATAATAGATACCTAATTGGTTGAATCTGTAGAACTCTTGGTACTCAACATGGTAAGATTGTACGTCGCTGCCCTTGACATTATGGTCTTTGTGACCTAAGTAAATATACATAGGTATACGAAATATACGAAACCATTAATCAAAATTTATTGACGTTAGCTAGGAAGGCATTCACGGAATTTATCTACAGAATTTGAAAAAAAACTTTATATATCTACAAAAGCCTTAAAATTATAAATCAATTTTATTATTTCTGCAGTAGATAATCAGGTTGCAGGCACAGTGTGTTACATCTACCGGCTACCTATAACAATAAATAGGTACCTAATTATTATGAGAATTCTTTACAGGCAACTATCAGCTGCTGCTGTTATTTTCTAGATCTGCTACGTATTAGCATTAGGTACCTTTTTGTTGGCGATTGGCGGCACTTATGAGTTTTTTTATTGCGTGATAGGCTTGCGCTTGACGACAATCATGCTTAGTGCAAAGCAATGATGAGGTCTAGGTTGGAACGCGCTTGCCTAGAAGATGCCTATTCACTCTTGCCTTGAAGGCAAGACTTTTGAGTTTCAATATAATTAATTAGAATAGATTTACAAGCGGAGTGGTTTAGGTATAGTTTGTTTACGTATCTACTCGATCGCGTAAAAGTTAACTACCTACTTACTTAATACTTACCATTTATAAAACTGGAATTGATCGAGCGCGAGCGTATGACAATTCCATAAAAATCGTAGTATTTATCAATTGGGAAGAAAAGCTCCCGCTACGCAATCTGTTGTACGTAGGTACCTTATTTTAATGTAATAGGTATATGTATTTTTACCTATCCAGTATGTTATTGCATTAATTATACCTACAAATAAATACCTCGTCAGACTCTTAGATAAATGAGGCTGAACAAAGCAAGCTTTGTGTTACAGAATATAAACTTGAACCTAAACTATGGCAGCAATACAATTAACAATTACTATATTAATAGATCAATTTGATATCATTAGGTATCATTTTATCAAGTCTCATATTTGTTAAGTATAATTTGTTTCATAAATGCTGTTTAATTATGATAAACTAACGTATGCTAATACACATGAAATCAAAGAAAAGAACAGGCTAAAAATCGGTTTGTTAGCGCCGTTGCCGCATACCATTCTTCTAGAAGCTATAGACAAATTCTTGCTTTGAAGTAAGTTGTGAACTGCGGTGATAGCCCATTGGGGCATGGTGCCAGGTTGTCGCGAGAAAAGCACTGAATAAAGCTGGGGGGGTGCCCCGTTCGATGCAGCCTGACAAAAGTTCAGAAGCAAGTGGTCTTTCACGGCTTTCAACACTTGCACCGTTCCGGTAAATTGTTGATACTGTGGACGGGCCGCTAGAGATCCTGAAAAAGGATTTCACTAAATTTCTATATTTTTCTCTACAATATCTCTATATTTTTTCTACAATTTTCTTCACTTGTCTCGCTCTCTCTACTCTATATGATATACAAAATCAAAAAAATTTAGTCAATACATGCTTAGCCTTAGAGTCCGTTTGATGGCTAAATGTCAAGCTGAAACGGATCTGATTTGTATACCTTTTGTATTTCTATTTTCTATATACCAACTGCAGAAAGCAGAAGAACCAAAAATAAATAACTTTTAACGACATTACACTCAGGGAGTAGTTAATGTATAAATAATGAGCGCGACTTTGTCCGCTTAGAAACAGTTTTATTCTTTAAATCCTGTAGGAATTTTGCGACAGAAAATGTATTTTCCGGGACTCTGAACACGATTCGTCAAAATTGAACCGAATAGACCATTGGTCGTGTGAACATAGACAGAAAGACACACATTGGGATTTAAATATACTTATTTATTATTAGTATGGATTTTATCGAAAGTACAGATGCTATGTCGCGGGAAATAGTAACTTGTATACCTACTTCATTCAATTATAAACTGGTTAGGTATAATAAGATGGATGAACTTACCATTTTGTTTATCAAACGTCTCCCAATAGCCGGCGGATTCGTTGCGAAAGAACAGTGAGTATTCTGTCATCTGTCCATTTTCGTCCCACAGCAAGCGCAGGTGGCGATGCTGCTGGTTGAACTTAGCCATTATACTCTGGACGTGGTACAGCTGATTCTCGGTAGAAGGCTGAAATTAAGAAAATTATTGACTTATTTATATAAACTAGATGATGACCGTGACTTCGTACGCGTTGATCAAGTTTTTTATTCCCGCGGGAGCTAAGTACCAAATTTTCGAGGATAAAAAGAAATAACTATAAAATAGACAGAAAGGCAAAATAGATAAAAAAGGCAACAGTTATTAAATCATAAGATAGAAGAAATTGATCGATTGACGATTGAAATTGGATTCGGGAATTCACTTAAAGCCATAGAGATCCCATGTTCTCATGCAAATTATGCGTAAAACAAATCACTCTGTTATTAGGCATTAAATTAAATTTAAAATCACAGATAAAATTATAGTATTTTGTACGTCACTCTCGCTGTGCATTGTAGGACGTGATGCGATGCTGCATCTAAGCTTTATTGAGTCAATTGGAGTAGTTATTCAACTATCTTTATTCTTTGAACCTATACAGTCATTGATAACAAGATGACAAAGGGAAATAATTATCCTACAAATCTAACTAAGCTATCTGAAGTAAAACATAAATAATTTCATTTCACTAGTAAGTAGTAGGGTATGAACATATGGGTTATCATTATCAAGGGTACGAACTACATATTTTAAGGCACCTAAGTATCTATATGCGGAGCAAATTCTGAAGAGTCGATAAACTTTACTACACCTACCCACTAACGAGAAAGTAGGTTTAATATAATTAAAATTAAAATTAAATTAAAATTAATTAAAATTTAATTATTTTTATTTGACTATTCTCTAGCTAGAGGCGTTTGAAAAGAGGGTGTACAGAAGAACAGATAGATATAAATACTTTATTGCACACAAACAGAATAAGAAAATGAATGTAAATTATAACCCAGAGAAATGAAATTTTAAAAACAGATAAAAGCCCAAATTTCCAATATGATCGCCAACCTTCGACAGAAGAGGCACCGAAAGAAGAATATTACAATAATTATTCGGAATAGGCTATCGGCTATCTATACATAGATATCCTTTTAGCTATGTATTATAGGTAGGTATCTTCTGTGTGTGACAGATTTTATCCCACTATAATTTGGCTTCAGCAGATTAAGGAGGTCATCTATATTGACCTATCCATTGCTGAATGAGTCAAGAGCAACCAACGTGGGCGAAGGAGTTTAACCTCCAGGTCGTTCGCCATTTAGGCAATGTACTTATATATAATATTATCTACTGGATGATGATCGGCGTGGTTTCTAATGCTATATATGTCACCGTAAGATTGTAAAAACCGTTAGATTATAATATAACGTTTTTTATCACTACCTGAATATGCATGTCAAACCCTAACCTAACCTACAAGTAAGTACAAGAAAGAGACAAGAAAACGTAAAAACAATAAATATTTCATAAATTAAAACTCAGAACATTGAACGGTTCACAATCTTTCGACAGTTTATAATCTAGCGGGATAGAAACCGCTAGATTATAATCTAACGGATTTTACAATCTTACGGTGACATATATAACGCACAAAATTCTCCTCTTGACTTTGTACTCACAGATGAACAGAAAAAAGTATTATCACAAAGCCGTTTGTCCCAGATGCGTCATTTTCGTTTCCAACTCGAGATTTTGGGACAAGGAAACTTAAATTTCGAAGAGAATGGATTGAATCTTGGGAATGGTTAACATATTCACCGACGAGGAACGGCGTCTTCTGCAAATATTGTGTTGTCTTTTCATCAGGCACTGCTGGAAAAGGTTCCCATCAGACACTTGGAAGTTTTGTCAGCAAACCATTTGATAATTGGAAAGATGCAACAGAAAGGTTTCGCGAACATTCTGCTGCTAAATATTACCAATTTTCGATATTGTGCGCAGAAAATTTCTTAAAAGTTATGAGTTCAGCAGCTATAGACGTTGCATCGCAGCTAAATGATCAAAGGCGCAAAGAAAAGGAAAGAAATAGAACAGCATTAAAGCCAGTCATCGAAACTGTCATTTTTTGTTGAGAGCAAGAGTTGCCGCTTCGTGGAGACACAGACAGTGGACCATTGACTTTAGAAAAGCCAATTAGTAAAGATGGAAAATTCAGGGCTCTACTGAGATACCGAGCATGCTATGATGATATCCTGAAAGATCATATCGTCAAAAGCCCTAAAAATGCAACGTATTTTAGTCCTATTATTCAAAATGAAATAATAGATATTTGCGGAAAGTTAATTCAGAAAAAACTTGTTACTCAAATAAATAGTTCAGAGTGTTTCGCTCTCCTTGGCGATGAAACTTTGGATGTGAGTGGAACTGAACAGCTTTCTTTGTGTGCGAGATACGTATATAAAGGTATTTTAAGGGAAGACTTTCTCAGTTTCTTTCAAGTCTACGACCTAACTGCTAAAAATATAAGTGACAAAATTTTGAAAAAATGTCGTGAGATTGGTTTAAACCTCAATAAACTAGTTGGTCAAGGGTACGACGGAGCTGCTACCATGGGAGGACACATCAATGGTGTGCAGATGAGAATTAAAAGAGAATATCCTAAGGCCCCATATGTACATTGCTCGGCTTATCCTCTGAACCTAGTTATTTCGAAAGCCCTTTCAGTTCCAGAGGTGAGAAATTCAATGGGCGTTGTGAAAGAAGTCTGCAATTTATTTCACAACAATCCGATGGCTGGGAAACAGTTCAAAGAAAATGTGGAAAAACGCACACCAGAAAGTATGAAAAAAAGACTGGTCGGCATGTGTGACACTAGATTTATAGAACGACACGACTCTTTAAATGTATTTTGTGAGTTACTCGAACCTATTGTCATTACACTGACAGAACTCTCCCGCACAAACAGAACTGTTGCTCATACTGCGTCTATACTCATAGCTGCGATGGAAAAGAGTAGTTTCTTGATTTCTCTAAAAACCTGTGAACTATATTTTAGTTACACTCTTCCACTGTCCGCATATTTGCAGAGCCCTACACACGATCTGGCCTCTGCTATGAAATTTTCCGACGACATAATCGGAAAATTAAAAGGGATACGTGACAATGTTAACCCGGTATTCTCGGAAATTTATAACGCTTGCTGCAAAATAGCGGAAGATGTCTTGCAAGTAGAAATTCAGCGTCCTCGAGTTACTGTCCGCCAAACCGCACGAAGCAACCCTCCCAGTGATACTTCTGAAGAATACTTTAGAAGAACTATTTTTATAACATGCTTGGATTATTTGATTTCTGGCATGAATTATAGATTTGCTAATCAAAGAGAGCTGCTTTCTTTTTTAGAAATTATTCTTCCGAAAAATGTGGACGAGAGGAAGATAAGCGAGCTAGAAAATATGAAAATATATTGGGAAGAAAGTGTTGGATATTCACAAATAAAGGCGGAGTACAGTATGTGGTGTGTCAAGTGGAAGAACACAGAAAAAAAACCAGTAGAAATTATGGAAATTTTAGACACGTGTGACAATATTTTTTTCCCAAATATTAAAAGGTTATTACATATTTTGGCCACTCTTCCAGTTTCCACGGCGTCTGTCGAGCGGTCATTTTCGTGCCTAAAGAGAATAAAATCCTTCCTAAGGAATAGAATGGCGGGCGAGCGGCTTACTGGTCTTGCTCTATTGTCTATTCATTCCAGTTTGGTGCCAGATCCTGATATAGTACTAGATGTAATGGCTGCCAGCGGAAATAGAAAAATACTTATATAATACTTAGATATTATTATATATTGTGTGTGACTATAGTACCTACGGTAATTTAAGTTATTAAAAATTGTAGTAGGTACAGTGATTACAGCAATTTTTTACAGATTTCACATAGTTGTTTCAATGTTTGTCCCCCCCGAACCAAAAGTCTGGATACGTGCTTGAGTTCCTACAATACAATTTTTCACGCTCTGTTTAGTATTTTTGTCAGTTTCTTTGTCTTTCACGGTTTATGGCAAAACTTATCTATATATATAAAAATGAAACCCGTTTTCCTTGGTCACGGCATCACGCGTGAATGGCTGGACTGATTTCACTAATTCTTTTTTTGTTGTATTTGTTATTATTAGGAGAAGGTTCTTACGGAAAAAAATATTAAGAAAATCTCTCAGAAATATTGAAAAATATACATTTAATTTTGCATACTAAGGCGGTACGAAGTTCGCCGGGTCAGCTAGTGGCTTATAAATTATAATTTAGGAACTTGGTCAGAAGCACATATATTTTTGGGACTTTAGCTAGAAAGTTAATAATAATGCAGTATTAATATTTTTGTGCAGGAAAAAAAGAGTCAATGCAAGACTGCCTATTACGAGACGAATTTATATAGGTAACTAATTTTGTAAAATTAGCTGATGAATTTCTGTTTATAGATCATGATTTCAGGATTCCACTTAATAATACTTAAAATTTTACAACGATTGCGCAAATTCGGCACACGAGTCGTGGCGTGGGATCATCCGAAAGGATATGAGGGCCGCGTGAAGGGAGATATCTGCCGGATAGTGCGAATCATAACAACATAATGAATACATACATAATATGTGTATTTAGGTATACAAATATTCATTGTGTTGTTAAGGTCTCTGGGAAACCGGGAATCACGTAATGATATTGATAGAGTTAACAATAAAATTTGAAAAAATTGTGTGATGACCATATTTTAATCAGGATACTTATAAAATATGTCTTTAGAGCAAAACGGAGCCAAAATGACACTCTACTGGCTATCTTGGATGAGGCAGGATTTTGAAGAAATCGCGAAATACGTGTAAGAATGTGAAAACGTAAGGTAAAGTGACGAAAAATAATAAAACTACCGCAGCGTGAAACAAAATAAAATATACAAACTTACATGTAAGAAATGGAGATCAACATTTTAGAAAACCATCTTTAGACTAACTACTAGGTAGTCTTTGGGGTTTGGTTTGACTTGGTAACTGCACGGATCGGAAACGGAAAAAATAGCCTGGACCGGATTTTGATAGGCAACCTATTTTAGGCGTATTTATCTGTTATTAAATAAAAATAAAAAGTAGGTTTCATCTGGTAAATAGATCGGTTAAGGTCATTGTATATCCGGCTCTAAAACCATATCGTGTTCGCGTCGCGTATAATACTTAAATAATAGTCGTCTTACATTTCGCAATTTAGACTGACCAATTGAAGTCGCGTTTTGTTTAAATAAATTGTGTCAGGCTGGTCAGGGCTTGTGTTTACACGACCGTTTAGATCGTCTTCTGGTAAATAGGTCTGAAGGTAACGATTGCAGCTGTCCTTTTATTTTTTTATGTTGATGATTCTTTATTGCTTTCATATTTTTTTAATTCACTACAAGTTAGCCTTTAACAGCAATCTCACTTGGCAGTAAGTGATGATGCAGTCTAAGATGTTTAACAGCTGTTAGGGATATGGCAGTTACCTATATTAAACCCATAACCAAACTTTGCTATTTGTTTGCTTTTATAAAGTTACGTTACATGCATACATTACATACATACATTATTTTGTAAATTATTTGTAATTTTGTAAATATAATTAATTAATATCTAATCAGATATATATTTGGTTAGATATGGGGACTCGTCATTGATGTAGAATTTTAGTACCTTTCCATTTCAATGGGGCTCGTAAATCAACTAAAAGAACAGAGAACTCAAAGCACAGAGGAAAATTTAAAACGTAGCATCGATGTTTTCCACAGAATTCGTTTGGTAAGTAAGTGATAATAATAAGGTGAGATTTTTTACAGTAGTTATCATTCTGCCTTAAAATTTAAGGATTGTTTCTCTTCTTTAGAGCCTAATAAAAATAGTTTAAGTACCTAACCCTATGTATAAAGCTTTGATCTTTCGTTCTACTGCCTATATGTTTTTGGTATTGGACTTTATAGGGACATGTTCGTTTATTTAATATCCTAAGTGGAGTTAAAGTCACATTATTATTAAGTACATAATAAAACCTACCCCAAATGTTGTATGGGGTATCTCATCGGTCTCCCACACCGTAATCGTGGGACAAGTTGGGTATTTCTTGACACCTTCTTGCTTCAGGTGCATATACAACTCCACAACGCTCCATTTCCCAGTCACGTCCCTAATGTCCAGACTGTCATACTCATGGTCTCTTTCGCAGGTCACCTTGTCTTCCACTTTAGTGGAATTACCAGATTCATCTGCGCACGTGTACAAAAACAGAAAAAATATCCACGGAAGTTTTAACAAGGCGCGGCCTTGTGATGCCATTTTTGCACACGTAAATTTTAAACACACATCGCGAATTGAGCAATTTCTTGTATTATTTTTGTATCGGCATATGGCACGAGCGTATCAATAATGCGCGGATAAGACAGAGACTGGCGGTAGAGCATGCGCGGGCGCTTCTGTTGTGACTCACATAGTCGATGCTATCACGATTGACCCTTAGCCTTACAGGCGCGTAGAGGTTCCACTCATCTTAAAAAATTACCCTGGAACCCACATGACATCATGTCCAAGCGACATAATTAAACACATGGATTTATAACAATTGAAAATAGCCATGTGTAGATTGCGTGTGTATATAATTTAAAAATTAAATTCACGGCCATTGTGAATGATTCAGCATTGCTTTGAAGAAAGGTATGTAAGTACTAAGTAGGTATAGGTAGGTACTTATTTTCTGTACCTAGTAAGTAGGTATGTAATATATTGGTTTTAATATTTAATAACTAGGTCAATTTTTGTCTAAAAATTATGTGCTTACTCAGGTACATACCCTTTACTCTTTTGATTTTTTTATGAGTCCAGAAACGGAACTGACTAAGTAGAGTCATGAAATCAACCTTTAAATAAGGATTATATAGTAAAAGGTGTGCGGGTTTGGTATTTTTTTTTAAGTGACGAAAGTACTTTCAAATTATTTTTTATTTTAACCGCTTATTGTAATTTTGTAAGTCTATAGCAACATGGACTGAAATTGGTATTTGTCGCAATCAAACTGCGAACTAATTGCAATTGTTAGTTTGAAGTTCGAATATACTGAGGGTCGTTGCTTCTTTCCGTTATTCATTTATTGGTAGGACTTTTACTGGGATAAAACTGTGGTTGGTTTTCATATTCTTCCGCAAAATCTTCATCATATGTTACACATTTTGACATTACACAAATGAAACAATTTAATTTACATTTAAATTTATTTCATAGTTTTAATTTGAATAAAGACTTGTATTTTTGTTGCTGTGCTGAATAAAATGGACAAATTTTATACTTTAATTATTATTAATTCTTTAAATAAACGGCAAATATAAGTTCAGAAAAGGTTACTGGTATCTAGCTATTTATTCCCTATAATAACCCAGTATATATACTGTATATAGTATTGAGTACCTAGAAGAGATCGCAATGCTTTGCCAATAAAAGTACCTAATACTATATTTTATTGTTCATTTCACTCTTTCATTCCGTGTTTCACTCGAAGTGAAAAATCGGAACACAAAATTAATCAAAGAAACGAATGCATTAGTTAGCACATGCACTAGGCACTATTCGTTCATCAACATATTCGAGAAATAACAGATGAAGTTCACTTCATTTTGTCTTTTTGAATATGGAAATTGTAATGAAACAAGAATGAATATTCACTCAATTGAGCATATATAACCGTCTGATTCTGTATGTTTAAGCATGTTGTGTTAGCCTGTAATTGGTTGTACATTTAGGATATATATTATTTTGTATGCGTTTAATTAATTTTATCATGTACCTAATTTAATGTAACAACTGTTGGCTATCCTAATAAATAAATAATAATAAATAATAATAATAATTCTGAGGGTTGTATTAATCAGATACCTTCGAGTCACTAAAATGGAAATAGGTACCTAATTATAAGTCCGACGCAGTGGTAACCGCTGTTTGTCTTATTATAAGCGAGAGGCCCGGGTTCGATCCCCGGCAGGTTTAGTTTGGGAATTTATTATATCTGAATCTTCCCTGTTCTGGTCACTAGACCAGCCACTAGCCACGGCCGAAGCCTTCCACTAGGAAGGCTAGGCGTGGATAGTTGCCAGTTACCAACTTACCACCCTAACTACAAAGACGTGCCGCCAGCCGTGATTTAGCGTTCTGGATACGTTATCAGAACCCCTAAACTGATTAGGGGTATATGGAACGAAGTTACCATTAATTTCACTTGTGCTAGGTTTAATATAACTGCCATAAACACGTTAACCCGTTACCATCTTAGATTTAGACTGCGATTCATCATTACTTACCACAGGTCTCACCTGTGGTAAGTAATGATGAATCGCAGTCTATAACGAAGGATTAACTTGTAGCGCAGAAAAAAACATTATATCTTACCTTTTCTTGTGGTTCCGAGATATGTATGACGATGCATCTCTTCTCATATTCGATTCCAGGGTCTCCAGACAAGTGCTGGATTAACTCAACGCCATGCCACATACCACCCAGGTCGTTCACAAATATTCCATGCTGAGGAGAACGATTTACACAATAATCTGTGTTGTATCCCACAATCGGTACCTCATATGGACTCACGCCTTGACCGTATTGTCTGCCTCGACCGTATCCATAACTTCCACCATAGCTGGGTGTACTGTACTGTGTACTGTATCCTGGTTGGTAATTAATGTTCGTACTGCCAGTTGAATACACTGATTTATAGTTAGGGTATCTATTAGATTCTGAATACGTGGCGATGTCACTGCCATAGTTCGTCTTATACGGGAACTGATCTTGGTTATTAATATTATAACCATTTGAGGCAGTGGTGTAAGTCGAATACTGCGAACTGTCGTCGTATCGTTGATAGCTGGCACAATAAACAGTTGCAAAAAATGTATGCAATATAAAAATTTGGTACATTTTGGGATTTTCGATAGCTATTCGGGTGCAAAGTGTCGCGTGATAGTCGAGTTGATAGTATGCGACTGTTACTACTACTATGGGAGTGGGATGTAAACTAATTACGTCCAATTGCTCTGATCCAGCTGCAGTCAAAGTGATGTAACTCAAAATATGTTTTTTTTAAGTTAACATTGGTTTTTAGCTATTTAATATTATAAATTGCGAAATACGAAAGATGTGGAGTTTCACTATCTAACTCCCGGACATCATTAGATCAGCTCGATGGAACCAAAATACTTATTGTATTTTCATTTGTCATCGGTATTACACACTTAGTTAGTATTTATTATTACTACTTAGTTATTACATTTGCAAAGTTTCAAATCGATATGTCCAAAATAAATTATGTCTTATTGATTATTAGATAAATAGAGGGTCTTCCAAAAGACCTAAAACTCACATGCTCGGTTAGTTTTAAGTTTAATAACCAGTTTAAACTATAGATTAAAGAAAAAAGTGCATGGAAGCATTGATGACATCACAGTATCTCTTTTTCTTTCTTCTTTCTTTCTGCTGGGCAGGTTTCCGCACTTAAACCTCCAGTTGGAGGTCTGTTGTAGGTACGTGAGTTGCCCCTCCCCGCTGGAGTTTTCACTCCAGCCATCCGAGCTCGCTCCAGAAGCCTAGAAGACCGCCCAGGTTGTCTAGGGCCTCTCGTAGCGAAGTTGGGGATCCAACGTGTCGCTATCGTTGGTCTGTGACGCCTGTGCATTCTAGCAACACATGCGTCGGCGTTTCATTTCTCCATGCAGGCTCTGCACAGAGGGCTGTCGGTGACGCCTATGACACAGAGGTGTTTGTTTAATGGGATCACAGTATCTCATACAAACTTATGGAAGAAGAACTAGCAGCGCGTTTTTGAGTTTGATAAAGAGTTGCTAATTTGATTGGGTTGTCATCAAACCCATTATTAGAAGTCGGTTTAATTCAACTTCCATAAAGATTTATTTACTTAAGCTATAAGTTACAGGTAAATTTTATAAAAGCTTGTTAAAGTTGCCTCGGGCTTTTAAAATAATCTAAATCCATGCGGCCAATGTCATCTAGACTCTCTTAAATGAGTCCCTCCTCAGATCTACTGATCCCATGTTTATACAATAACTTGATAAATGTGGTAAGCGTCAAGCTTCAGACAGAAGACCTTCTTAAACTTCTTCTCTAATTAATAATTATACATAGATCTCTAAGTATTAATTTCTAATAATTACAGCATCAAGGCCGGGAGCCGCAGCAGAAAAGGCTGAAACCGGCAAGCGGCGGAAGTATGCCTCTCTCATAGAGAGTTACATATTTGTTCCGTTTGCCGTGGAGACCCTGGGGCCATGGAGTCTTAGTGCCAAAAAATTTTTACGAGATATTTCACCGCGGTTAATTGCCTCATCTGGTGACAGAAGGGCTGGCTCATTTTTTGCGCAAAGGATCAGCCTGGCTGTCCAGCGCGGAAATGCAGCCAGCATTCTTGCCACCATTCCACGCGGGCATGATTTATATAGTAATTAGGTTAGGCTAGCTAGCATTAAGTTCTATTGTATTATTTTCAATAAGGTAGGTACTTTTCACAATATGACTTGATAGGTATGATTCGATAGGTACGACGCAAGTACCTATATCCATAATTAATTAATCGTCATTTCCACCACACTAAAAGACATTAAAAGTATCGTTTCTAGTCATAATTACTAGGTTAATTGATATAATTTGCTCGTCTTGGAGTTCCTGTCCAATACAGAGGAGTAACTCAGCAGGCTCCAAGTCACAGGCCAAAGGGTACATAGGGCACCACATCCTCAAAAACAACATTACCATACCAATTAGCCAATTTGTAGACATTACCGGTAGACACGTACTCCTCGACTATCTACCAATTAGGTACACGAGACGTATACCTACCCACGGAGTGGCCTGGAATCGCAGCAACGCAGCAGCATTTGATAAATCTTAAACTCAGCTTTATTTACTAATAAAGTAGATACCTACTTCAACATTCCGTTGAAATTGGTAAACAAAACACGGATAATACTCAATAGAAACTTATTACTTATGTGTATAAAAAATAATTTCATATAAATTGTTGCAATGTGGTAAGGCAAATACTTAAATTCTCCTTCTCATTTCCCTTGCTCTCGTATCATTTCAATTTTTATTCAGATTCGGGCCTCCTTGTTCGCAAGAGCTACAAGGACTTTCTGCCTTGAGCTGTCAGGTATGCAAGGAGAAAATATAGTTTGGCTTTAAACTTTACGGCCGGTTGCCACCTGAGGCCAGAACGTTCCTTTTGGACTCGCACACGAAGAGTTCGGGCACGAAAAGTACGGTTCATGAGATAGAGTCCGCTGAAAGACAGACGGAATATTATATATTATTAGTAATAGGATCCCGTTCCCTTGGGTACGGAACCCTAAACAAGAAAATCTACACGCAGCACGAAGCAGTCTACACGCTCATAGTTATATACCAATAACCAATGGCTATAGACGTTATAGTTTGTTGACTTATTTTTTATATTTTGT
This sequence comes from Erebia aethiops, assembly GCA_923060345.2. Lineage (NCBI taxonomy): Eukaryota > Metazoa > Arthropoda > Insecta > Lepidoptera > Nymphalidae > Erebia > Erebia aethiops. The sequence goes on along the minus strand of OV281084.1, from coordinate 22,707,133 downwards.
ACCACGCTAGCAATTATTATTTCCTGTCGTTCGTTTTTTTTTTGTAAGCAATGCTTGAGCTTTTTACACATTTTGTACACGTTTAAATCTTATTAGATGATGCCAATGGCCAGCGACCCGTGTGGACGGTTTATCAAATCCCGCAGGAACTCTTGGTTTTTTCGGGATAAAAAGCCTCTAAAAGGATTAAAGCTATCTCTGTACCAAATTTCGCAATAACGGGTTCAACTTTGGAATTTTTATAGGTACTTACTTAAATATTAGCATAGAATTATAATTGAATCAGTGAAACCAATACGAGGAGATTAATTTCATAATCTACGGAGTCGAAGAGGAAATAAAATAAATCATAGCAAAATAAAGACAATTTACTTCACCACAATATGAAAAAACTTATAAAAGAAAATAAAACGATAACAAAAGAGCTTATTTCAGTACAAGCCGCACATATTGCGAAGAATCTGTATACATTAGGTAGATCGAATTGATAGAGCTGTTGTTGGTACTGGTACCACTCCCATCTATTCACAGTGACTGGAGATCTTTGAAGGATTAACGAAAATACGCCTCCGTTTCGAACCTCTGAGCAATAGTTCAGTATAAGCATTTGCTTGGTGAGCTTTATTAATCTGATCACATCCGGATGTCGCGGTGGATCGTCAGGATACCATACATCTGAGAACAAAATACAAAAATAAATAAAAGCCACCCTTAATTTTACACAAGTTTACACCTGTGATGCCTTCTCTGTACCTTAAGTTGGATTGTGGACAGCTTCATTTCGACGACTGCAATTACAGGCGCTGAACTTTGAAAGCTACGCTGTCTACATCGAAGCCTGCTGATTTGCTGACCATTTCCTAATATTACCTTACCTAAAATTTAATGTTGTACCTTAACGACTGCGATTATCGCAGTTTGACAGCCACAACTTCCGGGCTGATTTTATACAACAGGTAACCGATACGATACCTATAGGTGTCTAGTTTATCATCTCAATTCTCAGCCCATCGCTGGCCCATACCTGAGCACGAGTCTCATAGAATGAAAGGGTTTTGGCCATAGTCTACCTACTACCCATGTGCGGATTAGCTGACTTCACAAACACCTAAGAAAAAGTATATTGACGACCTCTCAGGCATACACGTTAACCTCACCTCACGATGTTTTCCTTCACCGGATTTGGAACTTCACAGTTCACACACATTTGAGATCAATATTATGTTGAACTTTACCAAAAATACTCTGCTCGCTCCATACCACATGATACCACTTACTACGATACAACTCTACTTACACTACTCATACTTACAAATTTCTATGACAAAGGTACCCTATAATCAGAGAGGTAGAGAAATAAATACAAACCAATGCCTCTTGATATCAATTCTTTTTCCAACGGCCGCAACTGGTCCGCCGTCCAAAGACCAGGTTCTTCTACATAATACACGTAAACCTGTCCCGTCGTGTTTCCTTCCTCATCCCACAACACACGGACTCGTTTTTCACCATCTACGTTTCTTTTAACTTTCCTTTTTGAACGAACCAACGACGATCCCTCCATGGCGTTTTCTGGCCAAGTATTACTTTGAGGAGACCGCCAATTGTTAGATGAATAGTTGTTTAAACGCTGAATCTGTAATAATAAAAATAAATACGTAATTTCTGGTTTGTATCAGTTGCACCAAAGTGTAATTAGTATCTATAACTAAGCACAGCGTCTCTGGATAACCTTATAATAATCAGCATAACGATAAAACCTTTAACTTAGATCAAATGCTATCGCTTGTTACTGATTGTTATATTATATTATACTTGTTACTAAGTATTGACATTCAAAATGTGTGCACATTTATATATGAATCTTTGAATTGATATTAATTAGGTATACTTACGGACCAATCGAACCAATTGTCTTGATAATCGTTAACATCTGTTATATACAGAGAGACGCATCCAATCTCATTTGGCAAGTTGGTCCTATCTGGATTATGCTGGGCATACCCAACGCCGTGCCACAATCCGAAGACATCGTCTATATTGACTCTATGGGACCATTTGATGTTCTCTCCACAGAGGCCCTGGGTACGACGCACGAACACTGACGCTAGTAAGATATATGGTAGGAACGAAGTAAACATGATTACGCTAAGAGTATCACAGGAAATATGGTACAAGGCGTCGGTCGCGGTCGCAACGCATTTAATTAACGAACTGGTTCCGGTAATATTTCGCATTAGATGAGCAATTGCTGTATGAATCATTTATTTTTTAAATTGTCATTGGGTAAATCTTTAAGATCTGTGTAGTCTTTATACACACATGTAAAACTAGTATATTTTCAGTGTCACTACAGTCCAGTAGGGACATGAATGACAGTGAAAGTAAACCCTGGACAGGGGGTCCCTGCCGCCGCGCCAGCCGCCATGTCAATGCTGGTTTGTATATGGTTACCTTTATAAAATTTGGCGTCCAGCATGAGGTTGTATCCATCGTATCCATCGCGTCAGGCAGCTGTAGTTCTTGTATGTGGATTTGGACTGTGCATGCACTTGTGCACGGCAAATTATTTGAAAACTAGCTGATGCCCGCGACTTCGTCCGCGTGGAATAAGTTTTTATGGATTTCCGCGAGAACTCCTCAATTTTTCGAGATAAAAAGTAGCCTATGTCACTCTCCAGGTCCTCAACTATACCCATGCCAAAAATCACGTCGATCCGTTGCTCCGTTGCAGCGTGATTGAAGGACAAACCAACAAACCAACAAGCTGACTTTCGCATTTATAAAATATTAGTATGATAATTATGATGATTTAACCAAAATGGAAAAGAAAACCCTTTGGGAAAAGCCTTTTGAGCTTTACATGCAAATATACTTTGCTTACATGCAAATAATTTAATAGGTAAGTAGTGATATATATGAGGAATCACAGGAATTAATATTAAAATAAATGGGCAAAGGTCTACTAGCACCAGCAGTTCTATACTGACGGCACCAAACTGAAAGTACTAGCACTAAATCTGGTAAAAAGAAATGAAACAAAACGATTATGACATCTACTTTATTAAAACCAAAGATATTTTATTAATAAATAATAGTATAATTCTTTTTTGGTATCATACTGACTACATTTTAATTTTCGTACAAATTCACATAAAGCTAAAGCCACTATTACACTTGTAAGTTTTACTCACGTAAGTCGCTTAAATGAGTAACTTACGATATGTAAACAGTCGTCGTGTAATGTGTGCAAATTTAAGGTATGTAGGTTATTTACGTAAAACTAAAAAATGAAATCGTGGCTATAGGAATATTTTATGACAACGAGCGAGATCTCCAAAAGAGAACACAAGTAACGATAAGCATAACAACACTTGATACGTTCACGCTAGTCGCGGAACTTTCACACACGCGTTTCAGGGCAGAAGTCGACAGATTCTTCATGGAAAAGATTCTGTGTATAGTTGAGAGGTCTTCCTGAGTGAGCTGGTTTTCATTTCGGGACAACACGACGCTGTAGAGTTGAGAATTGGGCAATCTCATGCAGAAGTTGAGCACCAGGTGATTGTGTGCCACCTTCAGCACTTGGATGACCCCCCCGAAGAAGCGGTAATTTTTGTCGACGGCTGAAATTTTTTAAACATAGGTACTCGTAAGTTGTTATGCTTTCACAAATAAGTTTCATCAAGTGCAGAGTTTCTGATCCTTTATTTTTACGGATTTCTCAGAGCACTTTTTGGAAATGTATTATAACATGGAGAACCTGAGATGAAATCCTTTTGTTATCTAACGTTTACCCACATTTTTAATCTTCTTTACTAATATTATAAACGCGAAAATTTGGATGCATGGATGTATGGATGTTTGTTACTCAATCACTCCAGAGCGGCTGAACGGATCGGGATGAAATATTACACAGAGATTATAGTCTGGAATAACACATAGGCTACTCTGTATCTCGGAAAATCAGAGTTCCCACGGGAACCAAAAATCCTCAATCCACGCAAACGAAGTCGTGGGCATTAGCTAGTACAGCATAATTCGACTAATAATTTTGGAGTTGTTAGCTTAAACTTAGAATGTAAAAAAGTTCTAGTAACCGAACCAACGAAAATAATGGGATGTTCTTGTGATAAATAGGCAAGGCAATTTTATAAGAAAAACGGTGGCAAACTTAATAGCAATAAACAGATAAATACATACATCTATCAGGTACGTCTGTAGGCCAGAATCCCTTATGAGAAGTGTTGACTCTGATGTGATAGTCTGCTTGCCAAAGCCCCTCGTGCCATTCCAACACGAAGTGTCTTATCCTATACTGCTCCGGAAGGCCATATGTTCGGTCAACGTAAGGGTAGTTTGTCAATGGTGGATATGGCGTTGGTGGTGTAGGCTGAAATTAATTGTATATAAATTCATTAGACATAGGTACTTTCTCATGGCTTTCTTACAAATTCTGCTTACAATCCCGAAGACATTTTGGGCAGATGGTTTTTGTAGTCTGTGTTAGTGGGTTTTTAACTGATTCGCTTACCATGACGAAATTCGGTACGGTGATATTAAATTAACTAAGTAAATTATCACAATAATATTGGCCTACCTAACCTTAAAACCTACTTCGCTTACGGCTACTATCAAATGAGTGAATATGTCACCGTTAGATTATAATAGAACGTTTTTTATCTCTATAGATTATAAACTGTCGACAGATTGTGAACCGTATCATACTGCTTACAATTTAACGCGTTATTTTTCGGTAAATTGTAATATATTAGGTATAATAACCCGATAGAACCTAAGTGGCACTACCTGAATATTCATGTCAAACCCTAACCTAACCTATAGTTCGCGCGCGAGTTGAATGCAGAGTAAATGCAAGTGTCACCATACATTTACTCTGCATTCAACTCGCGCGCGAACTGTACAAGAAAGAGACAAAAAAACGTAAAAACAATAAATATTTCATAAATTAATACTCAGAACATTGAACGGTTCACAATCTTTCGACAGTTTATAATTTCGCGGGATAGAAACCGTTAGATTATAATCTAACGGATTTTACAATCTTACGGTGACATATATATAGAGAAAGGAACTGGAACTCCGCATGTCTCTGAGACTGACTAGATTAAGTGCGTCTTATCGATGTATTTTTTTTATCCACTACAAGTTAGCCCTTGACTGCGATCTTACCTGATGGTAAGTGATGATACAGTCTAAGATGGTAGCAGGCTAGCCTGTTAGGGGCATGGCAGTTATATTAAACCCATACCCCTATTCAGTTTCTATTACACGGCATCGTACCGGAACGTTAAATCGCTTGGCGGCTCGTTTTTGCCGGTAGGGTGGTATCTAGCCTAGGCCACAGTCTCCCATCAGGCCAGACCAGGGAATTATAGCTATTAATAGCTATTATCCGATAACAATATCAACCATAAAATTGATATAAGTATAGCTCTCTTCAGCAGCACTTACTGAATTCCGCTTCAGCAAACCTCCACCTACAATCCTCCAATTTCCATAAATATACTACTGGACAATCCCGAATGTATTCTATCTACTGCTGTTACATTGTCATGAAGTATAAATTCATGCGAATACCACATCCATATAAGTGTATCTATATGGAAGTCTGCAGTTGGATGTAGATTTGGACAGTAGTTCACATTAGTACCGTAAACTTTGAATAGAGTAACGAGTAAGGGCAATAAGTAGGTAAACATTTTCGCCTTTAATTGATAATTATAACTTGAACTAGATCTCTAATTTACGAATAGGTCCGAGACGCGGAGTCAACTACTTAATTGGAGATGCCAGAACAGTCACTATATGACACTATTACGTCGCTCTTTTAACCTTTCAATTGACTCATCACGACCTCAGATCCGGGATATAGCTACGGTGCTGTTTCCTGACTTCTTTTATGCAAGGAACTTTCAAAAGGACTCATTTGTCATTCATTTCTTTGACTGGTTGAAAAAAATGCAAACATCAACTTCTATTGCATTGACTGATTAATAAATTACTCACACAACAATTTTTTTACTTCTACACGTGATCTGGCATTTGAATATGAAACTAAATGCTACTTTGTAAATTTATTAACTTCAAAATAATTTTATGTGATAAATACTTAAATGTCCAATAACCGATTCATGCGTGGCGAAAATCTAGTGCTCCTATATGCTATTTCTATCGACAATCATCATTCTTACATTTTATTTAAGTTGTATTTAAGTACATGAAGTTAATAATTTATTAATAATTAGATAGTAAATGTTAAATGTTATCCATATAATAATTATGTTTACAAAAAAAAACCTTTATTAGAATAAGCCTCTATAAAATACACCACAGACACGCTTGGCAAAATGAAAATCGTATAAAAGTAGTCCTAATCCATCAACATCTCATCCGGTAATGACCGGCTCACTATAAAGCACGAGACATAGTCCATCACGCTGGACAAGTTTGGATTGGCATATATCACACGCCTTTAAAATTATATTGGAGAACTATGAAGCATGCAAGTTTTATTGACATGCAGGTTTCCTAACGATGTTTTCCTTCACAAATATTTCAATAAATATTACATAATATTGAATATAATATAATTCACATAAAATTACCTGCACATCAGTTTCCTTTATTTCAATGTGAAAGCACTCATTGGTATGCTCTATTCTATATTCACCCTTGGAAGCGTGTGGAATTTTTTCCACGCCATACCAAACTCCAGAAATCGTATCTAAATCTATTTCACCAAAATACGGAGACAAATCATCACAATACTTATGATTTTCGTAATAATAATTTTGACCGTAACATTGAATATATCCTATACATAGAGCAATCGATAAACAGAAAATCGGATAATCCATTTTGTAAAGACGGTTAAACCCGGGCAAAATAGGATAAACTTTCGGATAAACAGAACCAGGACTACTAGGCGACTATGCACTGCTGGAGGTGTCGCACAGATAAACCGGCAGATTTAGCACAGGCAAAGCTGACGGAGTGCTTAGGAGGCGTAGGCGGATTCCCAAGTGAACCGCACTCGCTCAATTGAAGATACGAGACTCTCCGCTGCGCCGTTAAAATGCCCGCTACGCGTGAATACTTCCTTCATAAACATAATCAACTGTTTGACAGTCCCCTATCATTATGATTCAACACTGCAGCATAATATGCTACACAGTGTTATCATATATACTCAGTATATATCATATATATATAGTTTTCTATCTTTAACTCACATCTATACAAAATATTATGTTACAAACAATTAGAACGAGATCACTTGACTCCTTAAGATTTTCCGACTCTCTCCTTAAGTTTTCCAGATCCAAAAGCTTTCCTCGGCATACTTAGATACCAGAGCAACAGGAACTTTAGAATGTGGGTGGATTAAATCAATATTATCGAATGACGTCACGAGGGGTGGCCATCGATCGCGTGCGATTAGCTGTGTGTAGTGTTTTATTGATTTTCCGCCTCTTGTGTGAGTGTTGTAGGTACTTCGCGTAGCTTCACTATGAACTCACGAAAGAGATATAAGATATTATATTCCCACTCTCACTTAAAAATAAATAAAAAATGGTAGATTATTATACCTAATTTTGAATTATATATTACCAAACTGTTATATTATTTTTAAACATGATAAGTTACTTATACGGTTTAGTCCTACTGAAATCTATAGACTTTTCATAAAAGCTAATGCGTTGTGTTAGCTGTGACGTAGTTTAGAAGGTACGGGTTGAACTCTACGAATGACGTCATGCGCAAAGTTTGAATAATTCGAGGTTAATAAAGTTGAGAGAACTGTGTACTATATTATATCTATATGAGTGTGTGTGTGTGTATTGTGCTACAGAATTCCTGTATTTTAAAAATATTATATCGTAGTAGGTATTCCGAATTCTCCTATAGGTACTAAAATTCTACATCTAGGTCTCTGATTTTTATGCTCAACCTGACACGTCCGTCGCGTCGTGGCATCAACATCTTTGTTTCTTTTTATTTTCGTATATCCATATTATGTCTATTACATATCCAATGAACGTAAAAACCAGACAATAATGAGAATTAATTCAACAAAATTTTCAAATCTCTGCATTGTCGCTCTGATGACTTGGAACCTAGGGGTTGCTCGGAAATTGGTTCAAATAATTCGTTAAGTGCGAGTCCGCTTGGTTCCGTATCACCACACAATATATAAATTATTTAAATAACAAGAAAGATGACATGACAAGTGATGTAACACGTAATCAGCTGTGAAATAACTGGCTTACATATGGCGCCAAACTGGTATGGCCTGACAAACAATTCAACATCTGTGAGTACACGAAACTTTAATTAACGATTTTTGGACTTTTTCCTATACTTGTAGTGTGAAACCTTGGTTCTTGCCAATTTTCATGATTCTAGGTCAACGGTAAGTAACGTAATAAGCGGCATAAACGGCCGTACCTATATCTATTGATTGCTTTGACTTAGAAGCTTGATTTTTTTACAGCTCCACTTCGACACTTTTAGTATCCACGCGTTCCCGAGAAACGGGTGTTGACCTTGGTATACTGAGTACCTAAACGAGTTTAGATTTTTCTGGTGTGACTTTTTTCTTTCACTGTTCGTTCTTAGTCTGCTCCCACAACACAATCTTGTCTTGGTTGACTATATACTACAACTTTACTTATTTACTGAATTAGTCTCCCGATAAATTAGAATTATCCACCTAAATACCTAAAACTTGATGACGGTCTAAAACTTAGTTGTGCTGTTTATATATTTTTTTAATTGTAATCTCCAATCATTATTTCTAATCCTATAGAATAATGGTTAATTCAAATCATAACAAACAGTTTTTACTTAAAAATCAGTCGCTCAGCCGCGTAGCTCTTTCGGCTACGCGCTACATATTCTGTAGAGGGTAGAGCTACAACGAAAATCCCTGTTCAAAATTTTCATGGTGACGTAACACCTTAGCTACGAAGGTACTAGGTAACCATAAGGTCTAACGAGCATATTGACGGCTCCATACATGCCGTCGAAGGCGGGCGCCCCGCGTAAGCTAGTGTACTTCAATAGGGTAACAGGATAGCGAATAGGTACAAATAGTTTGCACAAACTATTGGGGGTGGGGTGAGGGTGCAATAGTAAGCATAAATTGAGAGGGTAGAAAATATGAAGTCAATATTGTGGGAATAAAGCTCCAGTTTGGCAAGGGTTCATTTATACCTACATTATATTTACTGGAGACGGCGCTATCAGAATAGTGCCAAACTTTTATCAACGTACTAAATTACCTATTCTGTGCATTTATCTAGATTTTATCCTTATAAAATTAAAAGATCATTTAAAAATATATTTATAGGAACCAAAAAAGTTAGATGGTGGTAACTGGTAGGTCTATAATAACATTAATTAAGTTATTAATTAACATTTAGTTTTTTTCTAGACTATAGAAGTCTAAACTCTAAAGCATCTAATACTTAGAGAATTTTAAATTCTAGATCTAATTATGCTTATAAATACACTACGCGCGCGAGTTGAATGAAGAGTAAATGTGTGTAGCACCATATATTTACTCTGCATTGAACTCGCGCGCGAACTATACATAAGTCATTATATTTTCTAAGTCAATTTTTTTTTTTTTTTTATTGCGTGATAGGCTTGCGCTTGACGACAATCATGTGTGGTTTGTGGTTGCTTTGCTTTGGTTGCTTTATGATACTTTCTGTGTTAGCATGATTTTATAAATCATTTTGCCTGGTGGGAGGCTTCCTCCGTGGCTAGTTACAACCCTACCGGCAAAGACGTGCCGCTAAGCTATTTAGCGTCCCGGTACGATGCCGTGTAGAAACCGAATAGGGGTAATGGGTTTAACAGAACATCTCGAAGCTTCCCGAACTCTGCCCAGTCTATTTGGATTCGGCGGCTCACCTCTTTTTCGAAATTTGACCTACCTAGCTAGACCGTGTATCCTAGGTATATTATATGTATACTCGGGCGACCGTGAGAGCTATACTCGGAGTTTCTTTACGTGATCAAAACAGAAACGTCGAAATCCGTAGAAGTACTGACATTGCTCGACGTGTTGCGACGCTGAAGTGGCGATGGGCAGGGCACATAGTTCGAAGAAACAATAGACGTTGGGGACCTAAAGTACTGCAGTGGCGACCTCGCACTGGAAAGCGCAGCGTTGGCAGACTCGGTGGACGGATGACATCAACCGAGTAAGCCGCTGGATCCAGGCGTCGCAAGACCGTGGCATGTGGAAATCCTTGCAAGAGACCTATATGTCCAGCAGTGGGCGTCTATCGGTACGTTGATTACGTTTCTGTACTGTTACAAACAGTATGTACATTCCAAGTTCTTGGGGGGTACACTAGCCTGGGTAATTGAAAAGTTACATTTTGATCTTCTTGTGCTTATAAAGTCCTGGTCCAAGGGGTCACGAACGAATGCTGACGTGTGACGACGCGAGGCAGTGAATGGTGCTTTCAACCCTTGTTTCAACCCCTAATGGAGCTTCGAATTATGATTGTAAATAATATTGTGTGGTACATTTGTTACCGCTAATGTGCGAAAATCGTTGATGTAGCGATTTACTAGATAATATTGACATTACCAGGTTCAATACATGTACATGAAAGTGCGGAATTTCACGTAAAGTCACTGATGAAAGATTTCTTAACTTGAACTATTTTAATATATATTATACGAACTTGTTTAATCATGGATAGTTTGGTTTAATTGTAGGTAAGTATATATCAGACAAAACTATATTTTACTGTTTACGTGACGATGATCATTTAACATCAAGTTTTAAATATCCTACGCCATATTTCGCCATTTATTCTTTCATTCATTCAATTTCGGTACAATCAACTTTATTCTAGCCGTAGAATGAAACAAGCCCTCGTTTTGTTCGTCACCTAGCGAAGCTGATTTCGCTATTTTCAAAAACACTAGGTATAAAAATAGAACAAAAGTTATGCAGGTGTGGCCGCTGTCACCAACCGAGAAGGGGTTCTCGATAATAACGTCTCCTATAAATAAAGTCTTCCTTTTGTAATTACGTTTATTATCTGAATTTAATTACAAATTACTTGATACTTAATTAATTACGCGATAAATGTTTATATTAATTCGTGGATAATTACGATTACGTAGTGCGAAGCGAGTTAAAGCTTCAGCGCGACGCGGAAGACAGAGTCTCAGTCGATTGTAGACTGTGCACTGTCTGATGAATGAATGTCCCTCTGTTCCCGGAGGATCTTGTATATATATCCCGCATCGTAGGGTTGTAGTAGGGATGATCGCTAGCAGTCACGTAGGTCATGGGAAGATTCCAGCATGTTCCTCTGATAAGTAAAATGTTTTTTAGAAATTTATGGCTTGCAGTCACCGCTTGCAGTGGTTTTGGTTTAATGCGTGGACGTAATCTCCAGACGTCGCGACAGTTCGCTATTGAGATAAAGTTTCCATAGAATGTGCGTCGTTTATCAGTTTCGCTATGACAGACATGAAGCAAACTGGGTCCAACTTGCATTCGCGTTTTTGCTGAAACCGGCAAGCGGCGGAAGTATGCCTCTCTCATAGAGAGTTACATATTTGTTCCGTTTGCCGTGGAGACCCTGGGGCCATGGAGTCTTAGTGCCAAAAAATTTTTACGAGATATTTCACCGCGCTTAATTGCCTCATCTGGTGACAGAAGGGCTGGCTCATTTTTTGCGCAAAGGATCAGCCTGGCTGTCCAGCGCGGAAATGCAGCCAGCATTCTTGCCACCATTCCACGCGGGCATGATTTATATAGTAATTAGGTTAGGCTAGCTAGCATTAAGTTCTATTGTATTATTTTCAATAAAAGTTTTTATTCACGTTTATCTTAAAAGGTTTTTTGTGAATGTGCGTCTGTTTTATGCTAGTACTTGGAGTAGATACTTGGGAGGTCTGCTTTCTTTACACAAATAAGAATCCGTGGGGTACTATGGGGTAATTTAAGATTTCGTTTTGGGTCTCATTGGGCCTAATCTTATGTATAACTTAATAATTATTTATTTCAAAAAAAAAATTGTCTTGACTTTCATGAATGTTTGGTTGCTAGACTGCTGATTACTCAGAGAATCTAATCATTAGCTAGGTAATGTTTAGTGACATAAAGTTTCAGCGTAAACCCTAAACACCCTTTCTAAGTAACTAAGTATTAGTTAATCTCGAATGGGTATAGGTATTTAAGGAGACCAAATTATCTCAACTCTTGGCTTACGCACGTTAGCCATAACATCTATTACAATCAAATAAAAAAATAGAAACGAGTGCGGTTAATTAAAATTTTGCGCACTATTCGACTCATGTTTCGTTAAATGAAAATATAATCTATTTGTTTATTCCAACGTCGTGAAATACACGGACACCTTTGCCATTTAGCGTGCGTGACCTTTTTAAAGATTTCGCTTGACATAGGGAGTCGTCTAACTGCGTCAGAGGTCGTTTGTACCAGGTTCACATAGAAACAAAGGCTACGTTGGGAAGACTTTATTTAGATACTTGCTACGAGACTTCTACGAGATGATTACGAAGGCGGCTTCCTTTGTGGATTTATTCCCGCGATGTTTTAATTATTTTGCAAATATTTTATATTAGTATGCATGCCGGTGCCCCCTCGAATAGTTTTTAAAATATGTTTGAGGTTTACTAAACGATTTGCGTTAAAATTGCTGTAGATATAAATACCTACTCGAATCACGTGAATCATCCTAAGATCGCTGCGTGAATATCAATTCCATACAAATCGTAAGCGATCGTATAGGTAAAAAATGTCCTGCTAGGCAATAGATACATTAACTCGTTTCAAATAGATGAATAGTACAATATTATATGTACTATACCTACCTTAGTAATTTAATAAGTTACAATATAGTATCTTGCGTGGGCTGCCGAATGCAATACCAACAACTTTATCATGAAGAAATTCGTCAATTGTATACAAATATATATACAGACTACAAGTGATGTTTTACACAATGTTTTTTGTGCAATAGCAAATGTACAAACTCTTTCGGAATCAGTGCGTATACTCGACCCCGCAAAATATTTCTGCACGTAGCTATAATGGTAATGACAGTGTTTGCTAGCTTAAAACGGTTTCTGCACTTCTGATATCGTCACTTAGCCATAGCGCTTAGCATTGGCGATTCCGACAATTGGGTATTTGACAACTATTCAAATCAATCATTTTTTAGTGACTATTAAATAGTAGATCTCACAAAAGTCGTGTTATCCGCGTCCCCTGTTAGTTTTATGTTGAATAACTATTTCAAACTATCGATTTAAGTAAAAGAGTGCACTATTTGATGAAAAACTGTGATGACGTCACTATTCAGTATTCCATACGAAACCCCATACTAAGCATAAGTTTTGACGTTTGAAAAAAAGTTGCTGATTTGACTAGTTGTCAAATAGCCAATTGAGAGTGAAATGGCATGCAGCGTGTGCTTCAAGATTCAAGATTCAAGATTAATTGATTGCAAATTTGGGGTTTCATTAGGTCATAATGTAAAACCAAATACCTTAAATTATACGGCATGCAATATTATAAAAGTAGATACACAATGTTTCATTAATACAGCGGTATTTTAATTAACTATGAAAGTCCATCCAAGCTTCGTTCTAGGTACCTATCAAATATATGGATTCGACCAATTACTAAAAACTTCTGTCATGAAAATTTTCACAACCCATCCGCTTATCCGATTTTGATAAAACTTAGTGTAGATTGCATCCCGGAGACAGACATAGGGTATCCCGGAAAATAAAAGAGTTCCCACGGTATTAAAAAAAACTAAATCTAATCGATATCAGTCTCCAGGAGGCCTGTCAAAAGTCAAGATCCGTTCTACGGCTAACCCGTGAAAAGTTACAAACAGGCAACTTATTGGCAATGTATTGGAATAACTATTATTTCAGGATAGATCATGGTTTATTTTTCATGTACTCACATCTCTTGCAGAGATACAATCCTAGTTCCGACCAACTTATCTGGCCCGGTGATCAAAAACGGAACTAATTTTCATGACTATTTGATTAGTATTTATTTTTATTTTATTTTTAATATTTATTAGGAACACAAATGTGAACAGCGACGATGTCACCGAGTCAATTAAGTTCGTGGGACTAACTGTTTTAAAATAGGTTCTAAAATTCTACATCAATTGTTTTAAGCACTGTTTTTAAGTAAGTACAACTTATCAATTAAGGCATCGCAATCACTGGTTACGACATAAAACGATAGACGTAGCGGTTGCTACGAAAGAGCTACGGGATTACGGAGCCCGTAGAGCCTCCTCGCTCCGACAGTCACGTGGCCGTAAGCTAGTACTACTAGGGTTTCATAATATCTCAGATGAACAAAATGCTGAAGGCACTTTATAAGATTTCACAAGGCTTCCTTAAATAGATTTGTAGTACAGAAATAACGTTAATCAAATAAACTTAAGTAGGTTTTAAGTACTCGAAACCGTAGTCGATAATTATGTCAGCTTAATCACGTTTGGCAAAACTAAAGATGTATAGGTACTAGTACCTACTACATATAAAGGTGATAGATCTTGGTTCCCAAAAGTAAGAACGCTTATTATCTCTGGGTCTCGCTTTGGCTCCATCCCATATCAATGGGACGATTTAAAAGAGGCGTACCTTTTTATAGACGTCAGTAAAAGAGTTTACATGATTAAAGTTAAGTACGTATCACCTATTTTAAAATCACATTGATCGAAACGAATTGGGCTTCCTTTAAATTTAAACAGTTGCATACGGTTCTGGGGAATAGATTCTTTCTTTATATCTCCTTCTTCTATGTATTTAATATATCAAGAAAAACAAGACGCTACCGTTTATCTAGATCTATACAATATAATATAAAATCGTTTCTTCCTATGTACTAGCTTCTAAGCTATTTTTCCATGCCGCTAGATCTCCATAGTTTAGAGATTTTCTTGAGATTTTGATAAATAAAATAGAAGTCCATGCATAGTAGAAATCAGAAAAAAATCACCCATGCGAATTCTCGAGGAGTCAGCTAGCAAATCTGGTTAAATAAATTGCGAATTTGTTGCCGACGAAGGCCATTCTCCAGTATGGGTTTTTTTTGCCTACGTTGGCGTCCGTTACGCGGTTTTCCAGGGACTTATTGTGCCGCTCCGCCCTAGCCCGCCCAACAGCGATCGGTAGGGCGGCAACAATTTTCTACGGGCGGTGCAATTACCAGGACATCAGATAATACGAGGAGTACAGCTAGACGATGCCGTCGTAATCCGCATATTGCACTTGTAAAATGTGCTTGTGAGGGTAGATTCACGCATGCGCAATGAGTGTGTAGCGCTCTCACGTTTATATGGTTTAAAGGAATAGGTACAATGGGGAACCTATTTTAGACAATTTAGATAATAATATTATGTTCTTTTAATCTATTAATTCACAGACTACTGGCTACTTATATAATTTAAGGAAGTCCGAAAGATGTTTTCAATAATATTACGCTCAAATTAAATAGGCAATAAATAATATTATGTGTTGAACGCTTAGATAAGATGCGTTGTAATGTAAATGTAAGGCATAAAGAGAGTTAAAAATGACAAGTGTGCTGACGTAGAAGTATTATATTTTACGTAGCGTGTTCTCACGGCATTTCATGTTTTCCCAGGGATGGGGTATGGAGCTTGGGGCGTACGGCGTCGTAGGTCGTGACGCGATGCCGATGACGTCACTCGCGAGGGTGGAGGGTGCGACAACCAGCCAGGGTAGTCACCCCCCAGTGAAAGTCAGCGTCAGTACGATCCGTACCGTCAAGTAAAGTAAACGTCGCGCTACGGCTTTTCTCTATGTACGCCGACATTATAACCTACAAACTTTCTACTGCTTCAAATCAGTGGTACTGTGAAAAATAGTATTTTCATTAGGTTGTGGCGTTTCAACAATCCCTTATTGCGTTTGCTTCTAAATTATTCCTGAACTACTCTGAAGTGCATCTTAAATTAAGAAGCTGGACTCCCTCTTGGAATTAAATTAAAATTTCAACTGTTTAAAACCTTTAGAATTGTATTATTTGTTGTTTTCACATCACATTTTTCTACGTGTTTATGTTACTGAAATCTCAAAAATATTACTTTATTACTAAAAAATATTTTTTTCTGTTTGTATATAACCGTGATAGATATAGCCTTGAATAATATTCGCATAGGGTTTAATATTTAGTATTTACTATATTTACTGTTATTCGATAAATAATCACACAATGTTTCTATATACAGGAATACAACATAATATAATATTAGGCGTAGGTACCTAGATAACTCCGCTTCAAGCATAATTTAATTATCACAGCGAGCAAAACGATGGTCGTCCTTTCTGAATGTGATAGTGTGATATTAGATCATCGAGCGTGTCCAACGGAAACTACGACTCCTGTTAACCCAACATTTTTATTTACAATCTAATTTCAGCGCCAATGCACGAAAGCTGCTAAAAATAGCTGGGGTTCGCGCTCTCGCGTCGCCCGCAACCGGCACTCGTTTTCACTACGCACACTATTTCTGTCTATAGAAAAGCAATAAGATTGTACAAAGAGGAAAACAGATGGACCCCTGTGTGGACAATGAGAAAAGTGCGAAAAAAATATCGATAGTCGCAAAGCGACAGTGACTCTCAATGTTATAGTGATTGCAGTGACTACCTATATTTGATTCATCGACGCAAACGCCGCAAAAAAGTAAGTAACTACGAGTAGAATAAGTAGAGCAGTAGGTAATCAGATAATGCGCCCAATACATGCGCATGGCCATGTTGAGGTCTACGACAGGTCTCCGATTGTTAATTACTTTAGGAAAATGGAAATTATACATTACCTTGATCGTGATTTAAAGCCTGAATTTTAAAGGAAATTATACCAAAGCGAAACATGAAAAAAAAGCAAACCTACAAAAGTTTTTACGTAGTAAATGAACTGAATGATAATAAAAAAATAAGCATGAGATAAGTAGACGAGTAAATAGGTAGGTATACCAAGTAGGTAGGTAATAATTAAATTATTATTATTATTAAAGAAACATGAATAAGTAGTGCTTACCTGATCATACATTTTGTAATTCATTTATAACATAGTAGGTATCTACAATAATATGCTATTAAGCAAACATTGTTCTCCCAGATAACTATAGGTAGGTACGATTTCAGCATGTCATCCATGTTTCATATGGAAAATGTGGGAAATACGTGAAGCTGTTTTGATAGCGCCTCATACCTACTGATAATCTGATATAGGAACAATATGCTTTTTCAACGAATCGTATAAAATAATATGTCTACCTATACCTATATTATAAACTCATATTCAATATAACTTCATAATAAACTTTTTATTATTACTATAATAATAAAAAAAGAGATAATATTATCTCTTTTCGGTTCTATGGACTAACTAGGTTATACCTAGTTATTACCTCTACCTACCTATTATCTCTGTAATATAGTGATTAGGTATAGGTACCTAATCACTATATTACAGAGGCTAAGTATAGTAGGTAATTGCTTATTCGGTTTACTACGAGTACCTACCTACTTACCCTTTGAAAGTACTTAGTGTAGGTCTAGTAAAGTTGTTGTAATACATATTTAAATGCGTTACTTAACACCTGCTAAAACATCATCAGTTATAACATTACCACAATCTATGTTGTGCATAGAATATCGCATTGTGCAATCGATATGATTGTCTAGAAGTCATAACACGCCATTTAACCTTGATGGTGAAAAAGTTAGCTGTAAACTCATAGCACAGAATATTTATTAGTTGCTCAGTCTCAATAACTCCAACAGTGCAATAATAATTATTAATAGTCTAAATGCAGATTTTCAGGGTACTTCCCACTAGTTCAACTGATTAGCTCAACCGTAGAACTAGTGTTTTGTTTTCCAATAGTTCAATTGCACTATTTCGCAAATGGATTCCTGAATCGAAAAATCGTTTTCCCACACCCGCAATATTTTTAAATGGCCTATATCCATCGACAACCCACACTATGTGGGATAGACGAGAACAAAAATCATCCCCACTTTATACGTAGGGGAGGTACCCTAGCTTTTTTTCTAATATTTTTAATTACCTACTTAATTTAGTTACCTACTTTTTAATATACGGGTACGAGCTAAGCCGCGGACAGACGGACGGACATGGCGAAACTATGTTCTGAATGTGGAAGAACCATGGACCTAGTAACTACTTATTAGATACATGGGAAAAACTGCTTACATGAGTACATGTTATAGTGCAAAAATAATAGAAATAGGCATGTATTTGTTGATATACCTACAAATACAATTTACATAAGTATCCCAAATCAACTCGTCGCCCTCGTAAAGTCGTACCCCACAGATCTTTAGGCTTAAAAATATTTATTATAATACTGAATCGATTGATTTTTACGTATTATCATCCATTAATTCAAGTTTAAAACGAAGATAGGCGATTTTAAACAATAATATGTAGAGAATAGAAATAAGCTTTCCAAGTTCTATATTCCATAATAACTAAATGTAGGTGCAAATAAAAACAAATGATTTTATTTAAATTTAATTAGTAACTAAATAAAAACAATTTCACAAACAACAACAAACACAAAATGGTATTTCAATAACAATTGAATATAATATATTATATTTTTTAATTTAGGATTTTTGGTTTCTTTTCGTTTTTCTATATTACCTTTATATATATTGTCAACTATGTCCTACCTACTATTCTAATAACAATAAACCCAAAGCTTAAAACTTAATCTATGCCCATATTCGAAAATTAATTCATATCTAAAATGGTTTTCAATTGATAACATATAATTAATTAATACATGGCCTAAAATTTGAAGATTAATTTAAGTAAGATTATAATATTCAAATCCCATTAACAACCATCAACAGCCTAACTCTTCAATGAATGTAATGGTTGTTGTAATATATATTGTAAAATGAGACATACAAAATATAAATCATGTATAATTGTTTCATGAATAGTTAATGGTCATGACAGTAAACCTGAATACCCATTGTTATTATAATGTATAAGTAAGCTTACAAACTACCAGAAAAAATCAAACCATGTACAGGTACCCAAAAATGAAAAGGTACTAATTACCAACATTAAATATATTCAGAGACAGTTTTTGATAATTTTTCTTAATAGTTAATATAAAAATAAGGCACAAAATTATCATCTATTTCGTCAACATTAGAGTTGAGCTTAATTCATGAGTGCAGGAATTACAATTAGTTAGAACATATTTTTTAATCCATTCCATTGATCCATTTGAGCCCAAAACAATCACAATTTATACATTCAGATACCAATTAATCATATAATGATTTATATAAGGAACCCTAAAACTTTGTTTAAAATATACCAATTTATATGAACAATATGACTAGAATGAAAAGCAAAATGATATACTGATTTTTTTAACAGAGTTTTCATAAGGTTTTGTCTAATATCTAGTCTTGATGGCACTAAGGTGACTTTAACAAGGAAGAAAAAAGAAGTTTCGTTCAAGAAAAAAATATCACAGCAATTAAATATACAGATAGAGGTTTTTCTTGTAAATATCTTGTATATACTAGTGTTACTTATATCAATGATCAATCTTATTAAGAATATTTATTGTGTGCAACAATATAACAAAGTGAAATGGTTAGTACCTACATCACTTGATAAAATCAACATTCTAATAAACAGTTATTGATAATTTATAAAATACTTAATATCTTTCTCATTTTTTATTCACAGCATAATTTAAATTCATGTATAAAGTGTATTATAAAAAAAGAATAATTTAGTCAAAGGTAACATTGAAGATTAAGTACCTACTTACATCTTTAAATAAAAATTCTTTAAAATGGAAGACATGTTTTTCTGTTATCTATCTCAGATATTTTATCTACTTTAGATGTACAATTAAATTACATAAGATTGTATAAAGAACACTAAAATAAAAATAATATTATAGGTAAAAGTTAATAAGTAAATTATTTTTGTGCTCATAATAATTGTCTATTTAGAAACCATATTTCTACAGGCAGAATTTCCTACAACAATAACTCTTACTTATAAGTTCCTTAGCTATATTTCAAACATCCTATGATTTTTGGAAAATAGGATCTAAGTAAGCTGTTACTTTGGGCCATATTTCATCAGAGGTCCTTCCTTCAAACACCTTGAGTATACCTTTATCTTTGTAAAAGTTAATAACCGGCCGAGTAACTCGTTCATAAATTTCTAATCTCTTTTGCACAGCTTCTGGTATATCATCGGGCCTCTGAGTCAAGTCTTCACCAGTCACATCATCTTTGCCTTCTGATTTAGGGGTGTTAAACCCTATGTTATACACTCTTCCCGATGGCAAATGGACCCACCTATTTTTTACTCTCTCAATTATGACTTCAAATGGCACCACTAAATTCAAGACCATGTCAACAGACTGAACCTTCCACAGTGCATTGGCCTGGCCGACTGTCCTGGGGAAACCATCCAAAAGCCAAGGTCTATTATCTACTTTTTTCAACTCTGCTAACATAAATTTTATCATCACATCATCAGGAACTAGTTTTCCGTCATTAAGATACGATTTGACTTCCTTACCGAGCTCTGTCTGTTTTTCAATGTGATCCCTCAGCTTATCACCACTAGAAACATGTTCCACACTGTATTTCTTAACTATTCTAGACGAAATTGTACCTTTTCCAGACGCTGGAGCTCCCAATATTAAGGCTTTAAATATTTTGTCCTTAACAGTCATTTTCGCTTGAATCTGTCCCAGCGACCTTTGATTTGCGTACTTTGATACGATGATTAAATATACATATATTGCCTGTACTATGAAGCGGCCTTGCTTGCGTCCGGACTATTATCTTTATTAATAACAATCTTTCCGATCGCGATTTACGTCATTTTGGTAAAAATAATTGAAAAATACCTTATCATTTCGATATTACTGATAAGAATTTTGTAGACATCGTTTGTAGATCGATGGGGCGAACGAAGATTTAAGACTGCAGAGTTACCCTTTGGCGTATGAACTTACATAACATATTTGTCGTAGAATATAATCATTTAATACAAAACCTAACACTTATAACTTAAAAAACTGGTAAAAAACAATGGAAAACATTTAAAATATAAATTTTAAAGACGACTTTTGCAAAACCACAACAAAACAAACTGTCAGTGTCATAGTGTCAAATTGCACAAATAAATGACAGCCGTGCAAATGTCAAACGTCTGGAAGCGTTCACAATCACTAATAAAGGCCATAGAACAAAATAAGAAGAAGAAGAAGAACTATTAATAAAACAAACTAAGAAGAAGAACTATTAATAAAACTCGCGTTCTCAGCCGTCCTTCTAGAAGCGGTTGAGCTTCGGTTTTCTTGATTGTTTCAAGTTAAAATATTACATGAGGCAATGTTTTCACGGATTAAGCAACGTTAACCCAAGTCTATTATTGGATGGACTGCAAACATGCGCGCCGCAAGTCAAAGGGCTATAACCACTGATCGTAATATATAAAAGATCGCTAGCTAAAACTAGAATGGGAAAGGGGTGCTTAGGCTACCTATCCATTGAAGAGATGTGGAGCGGAAATATATTCAGTAGCCCAATCAGTTATTCCGATTGATAGAGGTATTATAGTAGGTACCTAAGGGCCGCTCCGCTCCTCTCCGCTTCATTAGACAAGCAGCCTAGCTTCATAGTTCATAGTAAGAGTTCTCAGGCGGATTATATATAAATTAGATAATATAATGAAAATAGGGTTAGATATTATAATGAGTAGGTACATACATACCTACTCGATTTAGCGTGCAGTTGAAGAATTTTGTTTTTTTTTCAGAATGGCGCTCGTAATGTTACCCTGCGATCTGCCCTGGTGGACCTCCATACAACGTCATCTAAAGCATCTGCTAGTAGCCTCTTCCCCTGCGAAATTAACGGCCAATATGTTGAAAATTCACGATATGTGCAAGTGCGTAATATATAGATAAATATGTTTGATTGAAAGCAGAAAGTATGAAATCTTTCTTCCATGCTGAGACCTAATTTTAACAATTTTCAAATAATTCTACCGAACCGATTCTTAAGAATCTCATGAAAATATACAATTAGTGAACTCCTCCAGCTGATCTATGTTCCAACTCTTCCGCTTTTATGGTTGATCACGTAAAATTAAAAAATCTGCTGATTGTAAATTGATATTGTACGAAGGTGATACTTGATGACCTCCGTGGCGCAGTGTGTAGCGCTGTTGCCTTAACGTGCGGAGGTCCCGGGTTCGATCCCCGGCAGGGTCGGTTTCGGAACTTATAATTTCTGAATTTTCCCTGGTCTGGTCTGGTGGGAGGCTTCGGTCGTGGCTAGTTACCACCCTACCGGCAAAGACGTGCCGCCAAGCGATTTAGCGTTCCGGTACGATGCCGTGTAGAAACCTAAGGGGTATGGGTTTAATATAACTGACATGCCCCTAACAGGTTAGCACTGATGATTTCTATGCCATCATCAGAAAAAAGACTGCATCCCTGCTGGCAAGGCTGCGTTCGAGCTCAAACAGTATCCTGATGATGATAGCGGGTAAATTAGAGTCACCGATCCTTCAACATTTTATTAAAGTTCTCGTTCGGTGACTCTGGCTTGATTCTTATTTTTACTTTGGAAATAATAATCCTAGAAATAAAATACTAACATAGTTTTAAGATTGTAATTGTACTAACAAACATGGGCCTCTGTTGCCATAATAAAGAAGTTATTTATTATTATTTATTATTATTAGCCCGCTATCATCTTAGACTGCATCATCACTCACCATCAGGTGAGATCGCAGTCAAGGGCTAGCTTGTAGTGGATTTAAAAAAAACTTACGACTTTAAAAAAACGACGTTATGAGCTCCTCAATCCTGATACCTGTAATGGATGAAAAACTCGATTTTATGAAATCATGTTGAAGGCTCAAACCATTGTTTATACCTAACTAAGTTCAGTATACTTAGTAGGTAACAAAAAAAACTTGAATTGATTTTTTCTTTAGAAACTTTTTAAAAAATCCGTTCTTATCATTACAGCATAGGAATAGATCCAGATGACGATGTCAAGGATCCGGACCTGATGAAAGGGTTGAAACAGTTTCTGGAAGAGGAGTTATCTGATGAGGAGCGAAGGACTTTTTTGGACAATACAATCCGAATCATGGTGAACAGAGCATTGCACCTAAAAAGATGGCGCCCACCCAAAGGACTTATGTTTAGTTTACAGCAGCAAAGTAAGAAATTGTACTATTTTAGAGCCACGCTATTTTATTGCTTCCGCGATTCAATTCCAGACACCCCACTTTAACTTTTCGAAGTTGTTACGTGAAGAAACAAAAAATGCTAAATGTTGGTTATCTCCATAATGTCCTCCCCATCCGCAATTGGCCAGCCTGGTGGACTATGGCCTAATCGTTTTACATTCCGTGCTCAGTATAAACTGTAGACCGGCGCAGCGATGTGAGATGATGATGAAACAATTAGAGCCTTTAATTAATAATACTTAGCTTTAGTCAAAATTATTGTAGATACGATCCAGTCTCCAATTGCTTAGTGATGCGTCAGTCACTGACGACTTTCGAGGCGTTTTGCGGTGGGAGATATGTTAGTCTACTATTAATCCCTCGAATACCTCAAAGTGCAGAATAAGCTTTTCTGTTTCTAGGTGATGTGACTGAACTCGACTACAATTTCCTTTCGTCACTTGTTGCACACGCATTCTTTTCTACTTTCCCAAAACGGACGCTCAAAACACATCCTACATTGCAAGACTTCAATTTTACGAATTTTTTTAAGAATTTACACAGGTATGTTTTGTTCTTCTCATATTAGTTCGACCACTGGTCAATAAACACGAAATAGCTTATTTATGAGTTGGTTTTTATCTTTTACAGAAAATCACAAAGAAATAAACTAAAAAGTCTACTTCATTACTTCGAATGGTTAGATAAGAATAGCAGCGAAGGATGTATTAAATTAAGTAGACAGGTATGACTCATCAGATCTTACATTACAATGACAATTTTCCCAATAAATTCTTTTCTAAATCTGATAACTCTAAGTTCTTCTACGAATCTCCTCATTTCTAATTTGACCGCATAAACAAACTCCAAGCACAACTTTCTCCATCGCCCGCTGAGTGATCTTGAGCTTTCATAAGAGGCCCACAACTAAATGATCAACCGCGTGGTATTCTCTACTACCTAGTAACTTTCCCACCACATGAATTTCCAAATTAATAGGCAGGCGGTCGTTCAGTGTGACTGAAGTAGACAAGAATCTTTTGGATAACAGGTATTAGTAGTAGTGAACACAGATAAACTTTGGGTTTCAGGTAATGACGTCTAAGCAATGGTTGACAATAGAAGACTGGTTGGAATGTACCCTGCCGCTGTGCAAGCTATTGGTGAGGCACGAGGGACGGCCGGAGCGGTGTGAAAACGATGATGCACTGAGGGTGTGTTTCGCTTCCAGCAGAATTGGCGGAGAAGTCCTCGACGATGGGGAATCCCAGGTAAGCAACCTATTCGACTTCCTATTGAAGAATGACAAAAATATTAGTAGGCAAGTACCTACCAGAAGCACATACCTACTACAGTTAAACAGAAGTTTCCAAGAGTCTCGTAAAAATTACGTACCTACGTAAACTTTTGCAAAAACTATTTTCGACGAATTTTTTAGGTTTCCGTATTTAGATTGTTGTACTTTGAAATCTCATTTTAATTTTACTATCTAAAAATCTATCGACAATTAGTTTTATAGAATGAATGCTAAATGTAGCTTCTAAAAAGCAGACAAATAAATTACCTACTTATAAATCATTTTTTAGGAATCCCTAACAATGTTCATGATGCCGGAACTTCTGCCTGCTATGCTTTCCGTAGAAGCGCTCGAAGACAACGAAGTCTTAAAAGTAGAAGGTGTTAGGATGTTTAGCAGAATTAGCGACAAAAGGCAAAAAAACAATGTAGAATTACTAGAAGAACCCAAAACTGTAAGTATGCTACACCTGACCTGATGACGACGAAGTAAGAGTTAAAATAAAACCTAAACATAAATTACATACTGCTACAAATTATAATAAATTACTGTTAGCCCTTGTTGATTGC
Organism: Erebia aethiops; assembly: GCA_923060345.2. Lineage (NCBI taxonomy): Eukaryota > Metazoa > Arthropoda > Insecta > Lepidoptera > Nymphalidae > Erebia > Erebia aethiops. Next base: position 22,681,902 of record OV281084.1, on the reverse strand, counting down.
GAGCTAACCTGGAAGTAGATAATAAGTAATTACTATAAACTACTAGCTGACCCGGCGAACTTCGTACCGCCTTAGTATGCAAAATTAAATGTATATTTTTCAATATTTCTAAATTTTTTTCCGTAAGAACCTTCTCCTAACAATAACAAATACAACAAAAAAATAATTAGTGAAATCGGTCCAGCCATTCACGCGTGATGCCGTGACCAAGGAAAACGGGTTTCATTTTTATATATATATAGATAGATAGATATAGAAGATAGATAGATAGATAGATAGATAGATAGATAGATAGATAGCTCATATAACCCCTAATCGGTTTCTACGTTCTACACCTATAATATTTTGCCTTGTAGTAGGTATGTCAATCTCGTTTATTTTATGGTTTTTTACGCCCTGTAATGTACCTATGCAGCTGTATTTTATTTGATAATCTAAGCGTATAATTACTTAGGTAGGTACCTAATAACGCGTCTCTGTTGAAATTTTGTTTATAATATAAGATAACTTTTCTAGGTAACAGTGTGTCTAATGGACGCAGAAGATTACAGCGCTCTACCACTAGGCCAATGGGAGGAGGATAACATTCTTCGGGAACTCAACAAATGTCTGCTAGCATATCAGCAAACTCCAATGAAAAGTCGCGAAATTCAAAAACTAGAACGACGGTTGTCGCCCATCGGTACGAATTTATTTCCTTGATTCTTTCACTACAACACAGATGGTACGTATAGTATGTACTATTATACATTCTGTAAGTAACGAATAACGACGCAGTCTAAAGAAGCGTGCTAATCCGAAAGGGGTAGAGTATTGGAAGAGGTGTTAATAGTTTTTTCAAGGGATTGCGACAAATGCAGAAACCGATTAGGGGTAGACCGTAGACTTATCTAGTCTATGTATGGGGTAGAAATTAATTTCTCTTCGCTATTTATTTTATAACTCATTTTTAGAGTTCCGTACTTCAAAAGGAAAAAACAGAATCCTTATAGAATCACTTTGTTGTCCGTCCGTCTGTGTGTCAAGACCCTTTTTCTCATGGAGGTATCAAGCTGAAATTCATATCAAATACTCAGGTCTACTGTCCCTTGGAGCTGTGAAAAAATCAAACTTCTAAGCCAACGCAATCAAAAGATACAGCCGTTTATGCGGCAAATTTTCGATACTCGCAAGGGAATCAAAACCTACAAGGTACTTCCCGTGAACTCATAATCTTGAAATTTGGTACGAAGCAACGTCTTATAGCACAGATAAAGGAAAAATTGCGAAAAGCATACATTTTTAGTTACATCATATGATAAAAGTAATTTTAATAATTTTAAACTTACTTCAGGTTTGTATGGAACCCTCGGTGCGCGAGTCCGACTCGCAATTGGTCGGTTTTTTTTTTTCATTACACTCACTTTCTCCGCCATCAAAATATTATGAAATTGTATTTTTCTAGGAGAATCGTTCAGCCAAACGCCCGAAGTTGAAACCACAGTGATGATCAAACAAGCGTCCTCCTGCAGTACAATAAACAGCATCAGCAGCAGAAGTCCTTCGCCGCAAAATTACAGTGCTACTGCCCTGAACCTCAATGACCCGAGTAAGCCTTAAACAACACCTTTAATTGTTAATAACATACTCATCGCATTCCGTTGCATTTAACTGCAGGAAGACAATATCTTCATTAAAGCTCCATTCGCTTCTATTTCTAGTTATTATTTATCCAGTTCATCACTGCGTCGCGCCATCGCGCCGAACTTTATCGGCCAATGCTATCTGTCGTTTTCTATTCTAGAAACTAGAGCTGCTAGTCTCTACTTTTACAATTACGCCGTACCTACCTACTTACGCCGTATATACAAATTTAAACCAACGGCTAACAAAACGCGATAGCAGAAAATTAATAACGGTCAACATTTGGATCAATCAATCAAGATTCAAGATCTTAATTTAGTACTTTTTGAAAGTCAATAAAATATAAAATGTGATGTTGATAATTAATAACGGTATCTAAACTATCATGGACAATGTTAATTTTGAAGGCGTAGAGCTCCAAAAACGCAAATGCTGGCTGTCGCCCGACGGTGGCACGTTGAACAACCGTCGAGGAAGGTTTATAGTGCTGGGCTCCTCTGGGGAGTGTCTGCCTGTGACGAGAGGATCCGGCCACTCCAACTTGGATACGCAAGAAGACAGTCTATATTCCAGTTGCAACTCCAGCGATGATGAATTTCATAGTGCCAATGATAGCTTTGATTACGGTGAGTACCTACCTACCTTACAATGAATTCATCTCCTTACCTAACTGAAAAAAAAAACTTAAATAAACAATGCACCTTGGTAGCCTACTTACTTATTACCTATTTATCGTAAAATAGCTAAGAAGGTGTTCTATGGTGATACTACTAACGCAGTAAAAACTGGTTCAAAATCAGTCCAAAAATATTTGATAATATTAATAGTACTTACCGTAGCCGTGAAATCCTCACAGATGTGACAAAGAAATAAAGAATCTTGACGTCAAGAAAAAGAAGAAAAACGTCTAGAAGAAGTCATGACCTTTTTGTTTTATTCACAGGTAGCGAAGACGAAGGTAGAGGAGAGAGCGCGCGCCCAAATTCATTCCAATACTCCAAAGATTTATCAACGGAAGAAAGGAGAATGAGCTTCGCCGATCGCCTCAGGGAGGCGTTACGAAGAGAGGCAGAAAACTCTTGCACGACCAGCACTACTGGTGACTGGTCTACGGACAGTTCTAGTTATGCTGTCGGCATAAGCATATCCGGAGCAGAAGTCAACGACAATGATATTAGGTGATCATTTTGTTTCGCTACGCTTAGGTTAAAAGTAGAGAAACACTCTAGGAACTCCTGGAGTGTTTCTCCCTTTTTTAATGGCGAGCGAAATATATCAAGGATTATATATAGGCTGTCCAGGTTCCAAGTACTTACTTATAAATTAATACTGACCTTTCTCGGAAAAAGTTTATCTATTGGAACCATTCTGTCCTGTAACCTATTGGCCAGATTAGGTATAGTATAAAGAATGTTCTTGTTACAGGGTTAAACGTGGCGGCTCCGTAGGTTTTGTATTGACTGAGCAAGATAATTTAGAAAATGGTAACCAGCCGCCGAGACGGCTTCTTTCTAGAAGAGAGACCGGAAACAGTTCTAAATACAGCTTCAGTACAGAATATACGTAAGTTTTTAACCATTTACAAAAGATTCTAAGAAATATCTAGAAATGGATTAAAAAAGCTTTCTATTTTATTTTCTTGCAGTTCAGAGTTGGAAGAAGTCTATGAACAATTCAATCAATGGCTCAACGATCCAATCGTTGATAATGATAGCACAGAAAACAGAAACAGAGAATTGGACTCTAGAGATTTAGCTGTGATAAGGTACTTACGTGACTTTACAACACTTTGCTAGACTATTGAAGACTTCCGTAGACTTGTCCCAATAGACATTGCGCTTAACGTCAATCATGCCTTATGGAAAGCAATGTTGAGGTCTAGGCTGGAGCGCGCAGTTCCATACCTTAGCGGTTCGTATCATAAGAAACACTTGTATACCTAAAAGAAAAGTGGCAAGCAAGCAGTTGTTTATAAAATAACTAAAAAGTATTCTTTATCTTCATTAAAATTTTCCCTAATTACAGATTTGCTGGATCACTATTGAAGCGAACGCTTAGCGAATCAATGGCGAGCGTCACTTGCGGCGCGGGCGCGGGCGCGGATGCGGCAGAGTTGTACGGACGGGACTCACGAGAGAGGACGACTCCTCGGAGCTTGGCTCTAGCAGCTCGCTCCTTATCCCTAGAGCTAGCGAGACATCGACACCGACTCGCCGCGCATTTGGTATGCATATACCTTTCTTTCCGCATATTTCAAATTCAGGCACTTAACGTAACCACAGTAAACAGATACAAACAGTATGGAAACTACCTAGAAACGTTCGAAACAGGCTCACTCATACAAACGTGCGCATCGACGAGACCCCAAGCGCTCGTCGCAGCACTAGTCGCAGTGCCGTCAGTAGTGAGTGCCGCGTCATCGCATGTTTGATGCGCACGTTTGTGTGAGTGAGGCTGTTTCGAACGTTTCTAGGTAGTTTCCATAGTGGTTGTATCTGTTTACTGTGACGTAACAATGGTACACTCCGGGTAATATTCTGCCTAGTATTCTGTGCCCGAAACAAGAAAAACATGATAGTGATTCTCTCATGACGGACCGACTATGTACTAGGTTGATATGTACCACCCAAGGCCGCCAGATGGAGACGAACCGAATTTGAACCGATCCATTCCGAACCTTTGAATAAAATAGTCAAAGTTCCGAACCTTTGATCAAAGAACTTGTGATTAGTTAAATAACATCATTAAATTTATTTTCTAGTTAAATTTTAGTTTCTATGTGCACTTGTTATGATTCGTGCCATCTGTAATTTTATGGAGCTGTATTTTTGTAGCTTGTATTTTCATTTTTTAAGTGTTATATAGGCACGACAGTGTTGTTGCACTAACACACTTTAGACTAATGTTTGTATACCTACATACATACATATTTGGAAATTCCTACTGCTTTTTTCAGAAACCTCTCATAATTTCATAGACCGAAGTTCCAATCTAATTATTTTGAAATAATTTTAGCCATTTTCCAGTAATTAGGTGATTTTTGAGACTGTCATATCAACTTGCTAATTGAGCGTAATAAGAACCAGTATACTCTAAAAAAATGGAAAATTCATACATTTGTATACTGTATTTTGACAGAAACGTAAAGTAACAGAATCGATACCAGAAGATGTGTTAGAAAACTCGAGTGCCAGATGCGATAAAGATGACAAAGATTCCAATGATAACAACAAGTCCTTCAGTTCGTCAACTGAAACATGCTCGACACAACTGTCCAACCCCGCAGTCAGAAAGAAAAAACTTAACTGGGTAGTAAACATGATAGTTGAAACTATAGAAGAAAATATCGAATGCGAACCAGTGACGGTTAAAATTAAAACGCCCAAGGTTAGATGTGATCTTTGCCCGGTTAATTTCAATCTAAAACATCTAAATCAAATTACCTACCAACTAACAACACATAGTTTGAATGCACTGGTGTTTGCTTGATACCAATACATTTTTATGTAGCATGAAAGATGTAAACGAACGCACTTCTGGTACACTCACATTACCTACCCATAAGATATGCTAGGTTCCAAATAAACTTATTAGATAATGCAATAAAAGCTATAATTATGAGCAATGTTCGCGATTTATATTCGTATCTACATATTATATTGTATCCCTGTAGTTAGGTACTATATGTATTGTATGCTTGTTTCTATGCATCTAGAATAATCCACTAAGCATATATTATTCTTAATACTCGGAGATATATAGATATAACTATAACCAAACTTACCGCTCATTCATAAGATAAACCTTGTAATTTACGTATATTTATTGAACGCAAAATGTCTCTAATTTCTAGTGAATGTTTGCATACCTACCTAATTGATTTATTATAAAGTAATATCATGTTTTAGCTCGGTAACACTCATCCCTTTCCCAAGCAAGAGGTTCCAGTTTCGTCTTTTGTTTTTTTTAACCACTAGCACTGTTTTTTTATGTTTGATGGATAGCCTTGGAATAGTTTCTAAATTGATTTTTCAATTAATTAGTCCCAAGATTATTTGCTAAACTCACTAGGGTTTAGAAAATAAACTATCTATCGAAGCAAATCAATAAAATCAAATCTAAAAAACAACTAAGAAATAAGTACCTAATATTTTTCTGTCTGTCTGTTCGTTACATATGTACTAACTTGCGTATTGCTCATCTGATCGAGTCCTACATAAGACCCCAATTCTTTTTTCTTCCTGCCTGTGCTTTTCAGTATTTCAAAGGCTAGTCAGCGTGAACTGTTGTTAGATACATATTATTTCAATGCTATCTTTTTGGCGGCTGAGAACAATCCTCAAGTCGCGTCGCAATAACATAATGGTACATATTTTTTACGTATTGACAGCCAATCAGCGGAGCTTTGGTATATATACGTTCACTAAGATAAGATTGAATCAGACCACAGAGAAATCAAGCTAATTCCCTGTTCGGAGAATGGTACGATAAGGAACATTTTATTTCCAGCTAAACCAACTAGCTCACAAGATAGTAACGGGAGGGTCTAGCCGTCCCGTGGCGACCGGCAACTGGGGTTGCGGGCGACGGCAGCGGGGACATCCGCAACTAAAATTGCTGCTGCAATGGCTGGCAGCCAGCGTAGCGGGCGTGCCAGCTCTCATATACTACACCTTTGGGAACGAGAAGCTATTTAAAGTAAGGTTTCAATAACTAATTCCTATATATATGTCACCGTAAGATTGTAAAAACCGTTAGATTATAATCTAACGGTTTCTATCCCGCGAGATTATAAACTTTCGAAAGATTGTGAACCGTTCAATGTTCTGAGTATTAATTTATGAAATATTTATTGTTTTTACGTTTTCTTGTCTCTTTCTTGTACAGTTCGCGCGCGAGTTGAATGCAGAGTAAATGTAAGTGTCTCCATACATTTATTCTGCATCCAACTCGCGCGCGAACTATAGGTTAGGTTAGGGTTTGACATGAATATTCAGGAAGTGCCCGGCCGCAGGCCGGGCTCTTAAGTTCTATCGGGTTAATATACCTAATATATTACAATTTACCGAAAAATAACGCGTTAAATTGTAAGCAGTGTGTTACAGTTCACAATCTGTGGACAGTTTATAATCTATCGAGATAAAAAACGTTGTATTATAATCTAACGGTTTTTACAATCTTACGGTGACATATACAATCAAAGAGGGTTACATTATAAGCGCGTGAGAATAAATGGAATTTTAATGAAAAATAGGCGGACCTTTACCAGTCGCGTCGCGCGAATTTCGTCTTGGAATGTCAGTATTCTATGACATTATACGCGTTTTTAATCTTAAACGGACCTTGAATGTGCAAGTCAGCCACTTAACGTTCCCCAGCACGTTCGTTTGGAGATTAATTGTAGAACAACTGGTTCCAAACCAAAGCTAACTACTCTTTTAAAATTAATAAGCAATAACTCCAAATATATCACCCAAATGAGTCTTAGCTATCACATGCCCAGGCAAGAGGCAAGAATTAGAAGACCTACTACTATTCGTTTGTTTTACAGTCAGCCTGGGGACGTCCACTGATAAACAGGCATTCCATAATGATCGCACCCCTAGATATTCTTCTCAGCCCTCCTCAGTTCCTCACCTAGCTTAATCACATGAAAATAACCGTCTGGCTAAGTAATTACAGAACCTACTTTCTTTTTACAGTTGGACACATTAGTAAGGGTGCTCACAGATAGAAAGTGGACAGTGGGGCAGCTCGCTCGAGCAGTTCTGAAGTTTGCGCGTCAGACGCTTCACGAACCACACGTCATTCCGGAAAATCAAACCCTCTTCGACGAGCTCATCGGCATTGAGAAAATCCCTGACGATTATTATTAAAGATCTTTTTTTTTCTGGATAAATGTATTGTCCTTGTTATTCAGGAGAGCGCGTGGCTAATGTGTATTTTTAAATCGCATCTGTAAATGTGTTTGTACGTTATTGCGCGACTGGCCCCTCTGACACGCACGTACACTTGCCGTTGTCCTACGTGAGCGACAAAAGCGACGCGACGAAACGCGAGGCGATGCGACTCCATAGAGATTAACAAACATATATGTACGCGACAACGTAGGCCACGTGACGCGATGGATGGATGGATTGATGGATGATCAGCTGCTGCTTGATACCATCGCGTTGCGTCGCAGGCGTCGCGTTGCCGCGTTTGGTCGCTCACCTCAACAACAAGTAAAGTTCACGCGCTCGTGAATTGCAAAAACTATTAGGTATACTTCCCTAAGGATAATAATTATCACGTTATCACTATAACAGAAGAATTCCTCGACTTCAATCTTGTAAGTTCTACGAAACTACACACACGCTACTCTGACGCATCACATGCATATAATCTGTCTGATTCATACATTTATTATTGTTAGAAAAAGACCTCCGCCGTAATGGTTCTGAGCATAGAACAATATAACCCTCTGAGTTTCTGACGCGTCAGAGTAGTGTAAAACTAGCTTTACTTCCTAATTCTTATATTATTAATATACTATTATCATTGAGAATAGTCCGGTAATTAATGGTTTATTTAATGGCAAAATTAATGGTTAATTTAATGGTAAAATTTAAATTATTGCCGTGCAAGAATCCATACTAATATTATAAATGCGAAAGTCTGTCTGTCTATTACGCTTTCACGCCACAACTACTGAACCGATTTTGATGAAATTTGGTACAGGGACAGATTACCGGGGAAAGACATAGGCTACGTTTTATCCCGGAAAATTGTAGAGTTCCCGCGGGAATAGAAAAACAATCCACGCGGACGAAGTTGCGGGCATCATCTAGTATAATATAGAGAATTCAATAATTTCTTATTTATGTACTATTTTTCTTATTTGCAATGACTTATGATAATGTGAATTAAGAATTTTGTTTATGTATTTGATGGACCATAATTTAGATTTTTATGTTATAATAAAGCACTAAACTTTTGTTCATAGTTATACAGATATTTTATGCATGTTATTTTCTGCGCTCAATACAGGTACCATAATATTCTATTGCATTTAATTCAACTTTTCTAATTTTGAAGAATAAATCGAATCTACAATTATTTATAAATAGTATGTGATTAAGGAAGCTGTGGCTTAGGTAATATACGATGTTTGTGCAATTGAAATGGTAGTTACTAAATTAGAAACATTTAAAAGCAATATAAAATAAATTATTCAAATAAAATTTAATATTTTTGTACAAAATTATCAGTACAACTGTGTGTATCAATTTATAATAATAATTATTGTAGGATTTTTATCAATTTAATATGATCAACTTGTAAAAAAAACTATAAATAGTACCCTTTAATACGACATACCTTTAACCTAGAATAGTTATTTAATTTATCATAACTACGAACACGTACTAGGTACACTTCAAGTTATTGGAAAGCGACATAATATTGGAGTAGCAATAAAGTATCTACCAATTTAATCTGAAACACAGACTAATAAAAAATGTAACTATATTGCAATTATTCTAATTTGTCTTAAATTGTTTACAATAATGTACCTAAAAAAATTGTAGCGTAGCGTGGTGCATTCCAAAAAGGGATTCTTAAAATATATACCTACTCAGGTATTGTTAAATGATTTGTATAATTTTAATTATTCTTATATGATCATTCTCATATCAGTTGAACTAAGTCCACATAACATACATAATAATTCGGTCTATAGCTCGGTCTCAGTCACCATCGACATTGGAAACTTAATAATCAGTTCAAGCCATTGCCGACTCACCACAGTGAGCAGTAGTCTCCTCTCGGTATGAGAAGAGAAAACTGGAATGGATTAATTAATATTCTTTAATTCCACTACCCTTGACTGCAAACTCACGGCTCACCTGTTGGAGTTATAATGCAGTCTAAGATAGGTAGCGGGCTAACCTGTTAAGGGTATTGCAGTTATATTTAAACAGGGAGCAGCGAACCCCTAATCGGTATATATGTCACCGTAAGATTGTAAAATCCGTTAGATTATAATCTAACGGTTTCGATCCCGCTAGATTATAAACTTTCGAAAGATTGTAAACCGTTCAATGTTCTGAGTATTAATTTATGAAATATTTATTGTTTTTACGTTTTCTTGTCTCTTTCTTGTACAGTTCGCGCGCGAGTTGAATGCAGGGTAAATGTAAGTGTCACCATACATTTACTCTGCATTCAACTCGCACGCGAACTATAGGTTAGGTTAGGGTTTGACATGAATATCCAGGTAGTGCCCGGCCGCAGGCCGGGCACTTAGGTTCTATCGGGTTAATATACCTAATATATTACAATTTACCGAAAAATAACGCGTTAAATTGTAAGCAGTATGTTACGGTTCAGAATCTGTCGAAAGTTTATAATCTATCGAGATAAAAAACGTTATATTATAATCTAACGGTTTTTACAATCTTACGGTGACATATACACAGCATCGTACCGGAATGCGAAGTCGCTTGGCGCACGTCTTTGCCGATAGTGTGGTAACTAGCCACAACGGAGGCCTCCCACCAGACCAGGGAAAATTCAGAAATTATAAAAATCATGCTTCCTGCCGGGAAGCAAATCTAGGACCTCCCATTATAATACCACAGCGCTCACCACTACGTCAAAATTCCTTCACTTCGAATGTGTTTCCTAACGACCAATGAAAATGATTAACGTCTGCGGGATGACTTGCGTTGTAGAAATCTCATTCACCCGCACCCCGAATGCGCCAAATCGGTGAATAAAAATTGTTTTTATGCGCAATATATACGCAAGCAAACCTACGCTACGTTACTTGCTTTTTACTACCAACTTATTTTAAGTAGAATATAAACAAAAGGACACGTTTTTACATTCTACGATGTGTGGTATAAAGTGTACAGGTCTTAAACTTGACAAGGTCTTCCATAGTATGAATCTCAATGTGTCCAAAATTTGTTAATTTTGTGTAATTAATTGAAATAACCAAACCTGATGATGCTAATAAAATTATTGCGTCACCGACTCGTATTTTATTTTATTATACGTTTTTTGAATTACTACTACGTTAATACCCGCGTATCTGAACTACATTATAGATTGGGAAATTATAATATATGAGGAAAAGTTAAGGCCATGTGTAGCGTAAAAGAGGCTTTTTAAAAGCAGTGTATCCATCAAACGGTGACATAATGTCTGCTTGTAAAAATAATTTTCTGTTTTCAAGACCTTTAGGCAGCCATTGACGCATCTCAAAACACGATTTAAAAAAAATCTCTGCATTGAAATTTATTTTAAACATACCGCTTAGTTTACCTTTTAAAGCATTTTTTCTCCTTATTGAAAGTAGTAATTTGCTCTAAAAATATGTGATAAAATTTACATTCCTTAATCAAACACATTGTCGGATTAATTTGTATTGAAAAGTAAATATTTATTTTTTTAACAAATGATTTCTTGCATTTTTTGCGACATGCGCTTTGCTCGATTTCACCCCCGCGCGCCTATTATTTTTATCTCGTGGGCTCACAGCGCCTTAAGTAAATAAATACTGCCTGTGGGTAAGGTTACCATCGCCTATTTTAAAATCGCAGTTGTATAAGACGTACCTTGACGTCCCTAAAACAACGATTATTATCATTCTGAAACAAGAGCCTTAAAATAATACTGCTTTAAGTGATTGTAATAAGCCTTCTGTAATTACGAATTTGTGTAATTTAGGTAAGTACAAAATAATAACGCGAAGTTACGTAATTATAACTTTATTTTACCTAATAGTTAAACATGTTCAGTCTGCATTTGTTTTATCACGCATTTTTCTTCGCTTTCTTAATAATCTTTATATAATACAATACAGCAAAGATTTGAGGATTCTTTTAGGTGTAGAGATTAATATTTACGACAAAAAGATGTTTACGAGAATTCAAACTGGGAAAAGCATGCTGGAAAATGGCTGTTCGACAAATTTTATTTCCGAGCAATTGTTTATGTAATTTATCAGTACCCTTACCACAAGTTTTTAAATCAAAGCGAAGATCAACGTGTTGTTGGAGATAGTATATTATCTGACTAGTAATCAGTGATTAAATCAAAAATGGAAACAGACTGGAAAGAGAAAAAGTGAATGTTCGCTTTTATAATGATATTTCTAGCTGTCACACTGCATAAAAATCTTAGAGCAAAAGATTGTAACGTAATGTTTTTAGTCGAAACAAATATTTTATAATAGAGTTATTATAAAAGCCTTTTATTAGCTAGAGCATTCTGAAAAATACAACAAGGAGGCCTGGTTCAATTAGTGCTCAACGCGGTTAAAGAAGTTTTCACTTCAAAAATTCACGGTCATTTTGACAGCCTATATCGTGTACATCAATGATCGAAGCCTAGATTGCCTAATATTATCGTCCGCCCTAAAAGAAGAGTCCCCTCATACGGCGGCCCATGCCCTGCCGGTCGTACAGCACGTTGAACCGGTTCACGAGCTGATTGATCGCGTTGCAGCCCTTTGTGATCGTGCCCAACGAGGTCATTAGCGCCACGTCGTTGCATTGCTACAAGGGAAAATATTACCTGCTTAGATCATCATACAAATACATTATGAAGGGTAGAGGTAACGAGTGTTATCTCTTATGGGAGGAAAGTTGAAAAAGTGTCTAGTGGTTACTGAAAATAACAATTCAAAAACCTTCCACAGTGGCAAAGGGTATGGTATGAATTCGACTAAAATAGTTAATTATTGAAAATTTCAACAAATTACGATGTACAAAATAATGATGAATGTTTTCTTTCCTTGTTTATTTCTCAAACCTACTCTAATAATATTTTTTAATTTACCTTGATGCTAATGTGGCGCCCCCAATGTGGTGCATTTCAACGGACACTTTTTATATGCAGAGATAACACTCCTTACCTCTACCCTCCATAAAATACATGTAAGTGGCAAGCGCACATTCACACAGAAGGTCCGTATTTACAGAATCGTTTTTAACAGAGACCCAATTATCTAAGCAAATCGCAATCATTTGACAGCTTAAAACGTATTACTCGAAGTGTTTAAGGAGTTCCTACATGCTTTTTGACGTGCAGGCATCTATGAACAACTTAAACAGGTCGAATTATCTGTTTGACAAACGATTTCGATTTCCTTACACAATCGATGGGCGGATCCGTCACTAATGGAGGTTATCTTCACCTTCACACTGTATTTACACTGGATTATTTTTGATCGTCGCAACTACATCTATACTTCTTACTTATACTTATAATATTACTAGCTGATGCCCGCTACTTCGTGCGCGTGGATTGAGGTATTTCGGATCCCGCGGGAACTCTTTAATTTTCCGGGATAAAACGTAGCCTATGTGTTATTCCAGACTATAAACTATCCCTGTGCCAAATTTCATCCAGATCCGTTGAGCCGTTGGCCCATTGAGTAACAAACATCCATCCATACATCCATACATCCAGACATCCAAACTTTCGCATTTATAATATTTATGTTTGTATTTATTATTTGATAAATGCGAAAGTTTGAATGGATGGATGGATGTTTGATACTCAATCAGACCACAACAGCTGAAAGGATCTGGATGAAATTTGGCACAGATATAGATTATTGTCTGGAATAACACATAGGCTACTTTTTATCCCCGAAAATTAGAGTTCCTGCAGGAACCAAAATACCTCAATCCACACAGACAAAGTCGCGGGCATCAGTATTATAAATGCGAAAGTTTGCATGGATGGATAGATGTTTGTTACTTAATTACACCAGAATGGCTAGACAGATCTGGGTAAAATTTGGCACTGAGATAGATTATAGTTTGGAATAACTAGTGTATTATAAAAATACTTACGTTATAAAAGTGGGTGCGGAACTGTTGTGAAGTCAGCAGCGGGAGTCTGTTAGACAGAGCTCTAGCCTCCCTCAGTAGCGCAGGCCTGGGTGGCAGAGTGCCGTCGCGTATCGCGCGCACTGTGGCCAACACCGCCCGTACGCGAGATACCAGCATTTTGATAGCCGAACGCTGAGCGGTTAGGTGTTCTGCCACTGTAACAACGTATTATGATTTTTAGGTAACTCAAACAAAGCGCGAAGCGAGTTTTGTGGCCGTAGCCAATGTATAAACCCTTGGGGCTACAAATATCGAATGAGTCATGGGTATTTAGTACTACTTCTTTATGTAATGGAGTGGTTTGACAGTATATAGAAGCAAAATAACTAGAATATGGCATCTGTGAACCATACCTTACCTTATAAAGAGATGCATGCAATCAAGGGGGTTTGAGCTCCAGGAAGAACCTAATTGGCTCCTAATCATCAGTGTAAAAGTGGCACTATATATTCTAAGGAAATCTCAGATTCCTAAATAACCCAATTTCTTCCTCTTGAAGTACAATCTTCCACCCAGGTAAAATTTTGCTTATTTATTGATCAAAACTACATTCTGATGATTATCAATATTCTAGATAATTACAGTCTGTCAAACTTATCTGGCCCGGTGGCCAAAATTGGAACTAATTTTTATGCCTGTTAATTTTTTTTAAAAGGCCCGTACCCTCCCAGGCTGCCAAGCCGTTACGGCTTAAAGCGATTCACTGGGGCACAGTGTTCACAGATGCTCGAGGCCCGTACCCCCGTTTGGCATTTACCAGCCAACTGGAGAAGACCCTCACAACAAGTTTTTGTTTTTATTTTATTTTTAATAGATACTAGCGACACTGACACTAGGTCAGATAAGTTTGACGGATTATAATATTAACAAATTCTGTCTAGTAGTAACATTATGTTTTTAAGTACATTGTCAAACAGAAACATGCATTAAAATTTTACTATATATTGTAAGCATCCTTACCCAAGCTATTCAATGCTGCTTCTCCAGACGATACCCTAGCAACATGGTCAACACCAATCCTTTCTGCCTCCTCCGCAGCCAGTGTGTAGGATAATGGAGCCAGCAGCATGGTCGCACGACCATTCACTACATCTATGACCGACTCATATAAAACTACTGGTAGTTGCTGTAACAGTAAAATTTTACACCATTATAGTTTTACACTAGCATTTACACAAGTTTTAAGAATTTCAGTTCTCACAGACCAGTCTAGTCTAAGACCGCTGGCCACACTAGACCAGCATAATGTTCTACTAGCTGATGGCTGCAACTTCATCTGCGTGGTTTTAGGATTTTTAAAACCAGCGGGAACACCTCAATTGTACAGGATAACAACACAGCCTATGTGTGTACCAAATTTTATCAAAATCCGTTTAATAGATGGATCATGGACTGTGAAAGTGTAACAAACCTTCACCTTCACATGCATAAATAAATTCTTATATCATCTAGATTACATAAAACTAATAGTAGGTGAATTCTCTAAAAATCTAACAAGGATGGGCATTCTGATTCACTTGACAATTCAAAAGCAGTTTATTTGAGCAAAAAGAATTCTCTTCTATTCTATTTTTAGAATTATTGAACTGGCTGATCATCCTGTAATTTCTTTTCATTAGCATTGACTAGCATCTCATTTGTTTTCAACCTGTTGTGTGCCAGTGTGTGTGTGAGACTTCATGACATGCATAGGCATGGTATGTTTTATATTTGCATACATTGATTTAATTAAAGTAAAATACGGTATAACAATACATACATCTCCCTTGATGCCAGCTGGGTTTAGCATCAGCATAACTGGACACTCGTTGATATCACAGATCTGTCTATGCACAGCAATATCCCGCTCTGTTGGGGTGTCTCCGGTGGTGTACCAGCCCAGAAAGTCCATATCCGAGAACACTTGTTTAACTGTGTATGAAAATTGTACTTGTTGAAATAGAAATTAAAATATCAAGATATTGCCATCAGTGTAAACCAAGTATGACCATTATAGGTTTTTATCATTATATTAAAGGTTTATTATTAGAGGTTTTTATAAGGTTCACAAACATCAGTCTCAATGCATCTAAGTGTAAAGGTAAATTCAGTTGACAGTTACAGAAACATAATTATTGTAAAGTATGTTGAATGGGAACTCTTTGATTTTCCCAGATAAAAAGTATTTCATCTAATATATCACTCTACATGTCTTTAAGTTTAACTACACCCATTCAATAAATCTCCTCAATGTTAATTGTTAACCACCAACTAAACCAACAAACACTTTCAGATTATACAGACATTAATGGGTGTTAGTAATAATCTTACTTCTGCAATACTTACACTGCTCTTCTTTCAAATTGTAGTAATCTCTATCTATGACTATATCACCATCAATGACACTAAAAACTAATTCAAATGAATTCATTACTTCTATGTTGCGGCCCTTTTGTTTGCCAATGAGAGCTCCAATTACTGAAACCAATGAAATATATGAAAGTTTTAAATGTTGGATCTAGGATCTCATTACAAAACAACAACATTAAAAACTAAAATTTTAAACATTACAAAAATCAGGTATTTTATTTCTAAATAGTTTTCATGTTCAAATATGTTTCAAAAATTAAAATATATTTTAATTGTTAAAAAGCTTGTATGATTTTTTAATTGGTACCTGTTTAAGATAGGCACCATGTAGACTAGGAGCCCTATCTCCAAGTCTACATGGGACACAGTCTGCATGGGGCAAATATTGCTATGTCATCATCTCAACCACTAGCTCACTACTGAGCATGAGTATTCTCTCAGAATGAGAAGGGTTTGGCCATAGTCCATCACACTGCGCGGATTGGTAGACTTGCAAAGGTGTGTGCTATGCAAATATTATGAAGAACTCTCAGGCATGCTCTCAGGTTTTCCCACTATGTTTTAGTGGTGGGTCGTTATCGTATTTTTGACGGACGAAACGCAACTGTTTTCCTGGCGACGAAAACGGTTGCAGAAAACGGTTGTCGTTGCAACTAGTTTTGAAGACGGCTTAAAAACCATCTTCAAACCAGTTGCAACAACGTGTGTGGTTAAATCAATTCATTCTCGACTGTATGTCATGGGCATAAAGTTCACTTTTGATTGTAAGAACTGTTTTTACAACGAACGTGGAACGAGGACGACTACATTCGCGACGACGTGTGTCGTTGAATCAATTCATTCTCGACTGTAAGTCATGGGCATAAAGTTCTCTTTTGATTGTAAGAACTGTTTTGTGTAAAAACGTGGAATGAGGACGACTACGTTCGCGACGACGGACGACGTGTGTCGAAGACTGGTTTGTGCAACGAAGACTGTTTTACCCAGGACGTAAAAACGGTTTCAACGTCGCAGAACAGAGAACGGTCTTTAGAAACGGTTCGTCGTCGCAACGCCCACCACTACTATGTTTACATTGGCTCCAAAATCTAACTCGGCTCCCTTAACTGTACGAATGTAAAGTTTAGCTCGCACCGATCCACTAGTTTATAGAAGACAGAACTCACCTGTCTGCGGCGAACCTTCTTGTGCTCGTAACCTCGTCCAATGTTCAGATACGTTCATTATAACTAGCGGATGCAGGGACACGGTAACTGAGCCTGATGTAGCGGTAGTAACTACTACGCTCTTTGTGCTACCAGCGGCAGGAGGAGCTGGAGATGTCGGATTTGGAACATCTACCGGTGGTCCAGAGGAAGCACTTTCCACTTCCACTTCCATTTCAAAATCAATGCGATCTGCACTAGACATACTTAGCTAATAATTATAGCAAGTTCAACTAACTTATTTATAAGTATCGATTTTTGAACAAAAACACATTTATTGTACCCAAATTCTTAACCTCCTTAACAGATTCCTAATCCTATCAACAATCTTGTCTCTGTCAAGTGTCAACAATCCACAGAACACTTAGTCACCGGTCACCGACCAAAAGAAGATTGGTTGCTCTTCAAATGAACCATAGTTCCATGGAGACAAGTTACATGATCAGAGACAAGTAACATAAAGACTAGCCCTGAGGACCATGTTACTTGTCTCTGCTGAGGACTAGCCAAAAACCTCAGATTAAAAACCTAACCAAGAAACGAAGAAGAACATAAAGACTCAGACTAAATACTATAATGAGATATGTGTTCTGTGTGGTTATGTGATGTTTTATATATTATAAAGCTCAGATTAATAATCTGAGTTATAAAGTGTATTATCTATGGTAAATTCCATCATTGATTCCTCCATCTGTCAAATGTGTTTTCGTCTCTGTTTCGTCTGGTGAAATAGTAATGGAATAGTTATTTTTAGAGAAAATAGAAGACTTTATTACTACAAAATGTTTTAATTTGTTAGCGATAATCCGTAACGGGAACTCTATATAAGCAATTATTCTGCATGTGAAGTTCACTGTGATCTGAAGCTTTTCCACAGGTCTGCCAAACAACCACTATCGTTTTATAGTTACCATCATGGCATCAACAGCAGTAAAAGTAGCTGGCACAGCAAAGGATATATCGCCCCTGTACTATAGAATTTTATCAAAATTCCCACAAAATTTTACTTTTTGTTTTGCCTATGGATCAGCTGTCAAACCTCAGATAGGCAACGAGAAGAAGCACAACATGATCGATCTTATATATTGCGTCGACAACTCGTACCGTTGGCACGGTGCTAATATCGACATGAACCCTTCACATTACTCAGCCCTTCGCTTTTTGGGCAAAGGATTTGTTGCAAGATTTCAAGAGAAGTGGGGTGCAAAAGTTTACTTTAACACATTGGTGGACATAAAAGAAGAACATGTAACCATTAAGTATGGTGTAGTATCTCAAAAAGACCTTATTGCTGATCTTCTTGATTGGAACCACTTGTATCTGGCGGGCAGACTACACAAGCCAGTGGAGATCATCAAAAAGACAAACAGCTCACAGCTGCAGATTGCCCTGCAGTCCAATTTGCGCTCAGCTGTTCATACAGCCCTCCTGGTATTGCCAGAGACCTTTTCTGAATATGACTTTTACTTCACTATATCTAATTTAAGTTACGCTGGAGATTTCCGCATGACCTTTGGCGAAAATAAAAATAAAGTGAGAAACATCGTCCAGCCACAATTGTTAAACTTTCGTGAACTCTACAGACCAATCTTGCAGCAATTCCATGCCTACGTTGATTTTCCAACTGGTGAAGCTCAGTGTCACCAAGACATACATCCTGAAACTAAATTGCACCATTTAATGCAGCTGCCTATGGTTCCACAACAGAGAATAGTGAAGTTTTGGAACCACGGAGGACTTCAGCAGGATATGGAGGATGTTCTCCGAGCTGTAGCCTATGATATTGATTGTGCTGTTATTTTGAGGCAAATACTAAAAGATTTGGTGTGGCAGTCTAGTGTGAGACAGTCACTGAAAGGAATTCCCACAGCTGGTGTCCTAAAATCAATCCGTTATAGTGCTAAGAAGATAGCAAAAATGTTTTGAATATACTATTTCTTATTCTCTGTATATATTATTATAGTTTAAGTATAACTAAGTGTATAGAATAAATCTAGAATGTTACTTATGTTACAGTTTGTTTTTTATTCCTTATTAAGTTAAATTAGCATTTTTTTGGTTTTAGGTGCAAATATGCTATCTGACGAATCAAGCAGTGATTCAGAAACAGGCCGGTTCAAATGTCAAACTAAAAGTCAAGGTGACAAATCAAATATTTCTAACTCAAAAAGAGATAGTTTACACAATAGATCAACGGGCAGGAATAAGAGATCTCCTGACCGGTTCAATAGGGGGGACAGAAGGAGAAACGAAAGAGACAAGTTTGAAAGGGGGTCCAGGGAAAGAAATAGATACCCTAGGTACTCTCCTAGAAGAAGAAACTCTAGAGATAGAAGTAGAGAAAGAAGTAAAAGGTCCCCAGAAAGATATAGAGATAGACATAGAAGAGACTCAAGGTCTAGAGAAGATAAATCTAAACCAAGGGAGACTCGAAGCATTAGCAAAGACAAACATCGGCATTCTAGATCTAGATCTCATAAGTCTCCAGTTAAATCAAGGAATATAAGGGATGAAATCAAAGGCATCATTACAAAAAAGGATGAAAGTCCAGATAAAATTGAAAAGAAATCTAGAAATGAGAAATCATCATCCCCAGAACCTGTTGTAAAGAAGTCAGTAGTACATAGACCTACTGAAATTCAAACAAAGAAAACAGAGAGCCCTATATTAATTGAAGAACATGCTTGTAGTGATGTATCTGATGAAGTGCAGCCTGGCTCATATTATAACATGATACCAGCTATTGTAAAAGAAAAACCTGAAGAGCTAAAGGCAAAAGAGAAAGCAGAAGAATCTAGTGAGATTGATTCTTCAGATGATGAGAGACTTAGAGCTAAATTGCTAAATTTAGAAAAAGAGTTGCAGAAAACCAAGAAGAAAAAGCATAAAAGGAAGCATAAAAGAAAAAATTCAAAGTCTGACAAAGACAAACGTGACTCATCAGCCTCTGTAGAAGTAACCAGTACAACAGATATTCCAGAAGCTGTTGCTGAATCTTCTAATGTTATAGAAAGTGCTGAAGTTACATCAACCCAAAAACATATTCAGAAGGAGAGCAGCGAAGAAGGTGAAATATTAAGCGATGATTCTCAAAGTGATATTGATCCAAATGACTTAAGACATAAACTTAAACGATCAAAAACAGCACAAGATGATCAAAAGAAAGAGGCATGGGGACCAGCACTACCTCCACATCTAGAAAGACATATTACAAAAAGTATGTCACCAGTTCTCACTGAAGGACCATCTTTACCTCCTCATTTGCAAAAAAAGGTTCATAATAGAGGTAAAGGAAATAATGCATTTTATTCATAACCATATTTTTGTTTTTACTTATCTATACTTCTATCTATATTTTAAGTTTTCAGGCAATCTGTCATATTATTTGAACGGACATACCATAACCGTTTTGGTTAAAAAGCGCTGTTCTGGTTGTAGGTAACAGAAGTCTATCTTGTATCAGAGATAGATTATTAAAGAAAATAATCTATCTAGATTAATAAGAAAATTGAAGAGTTCTCGCAGGAACCAAGAAACCTCAATCCACGCAGGCAAAGTCGCGGGTATCAGCTAGTATAAATTTTGTAACTATTAATTTTTTTACAGGACCATCAATACCAGAGGACATGCGTAAAGTGTTAGCTGAAAATAGTGAAATGGCTCATGAAGTTATACATGATAGTTCTGATGATGATGGTATAGGTCCATTACCCAAAGGAGCAGAAAACAAATGGTCAGATGCTCACCAACGTCTTGAAGAGAGAGCTATTGAGATGAAAATAAGAACACTTGATGGGTGTTCGCTGAAGAGCTCAAATATTAAATCACGAGAACAGTGGATGTTAGAACTGCCAGAAGGAAAGGCGAAATATTTAGGACTGGAAGCCCGAAGTTTTAGGGCAAAGGAAGGGCCTGATATGTCTGATAGGTATGGTAAAGATCAATGATTGATTTAGTGAAGATTGTTTTAATAATTATTTGTATTAATATGTTCATATTTTTGAAGTGAAAACTTCTATAGGTGCGTTGAGCACTTTTTGGTAATTTATATTGAAGTGTAAAACTTCTTTAGGCGCGTTGAGTACTTTTTTGCACTAATTAAAAATATTTAAAAAAAGTCGTTTTCACTTCTATCGGCAGTCTAACTTTTTTGTTTTGCTCATAAGATCAAGTTGGACAGACACTCCTGAAGAAAAAGCGCGAAAGGCATTAGGAACGGCAAAGGAAGAAGACGCCAGTACAACACTTCAAAGGGAAGCAAGGGAACGTCACGTTACTACCAGGGATGAAGAACAAGAGACAGCTGCTAGGTAAAATACTGTTGACATTTAGATTTTTGATTAAATTGATCGAAAAAATGTTGAATTTGAAGCTTATGCAAAATTTGCTAGCAAATTTTCTATGATATATGTTCTCTTTCAGAAAACACAAAAAGAAACATAAAAGAGATGAAAGCTTATTGGAAATGCATCAAAAGAAATTGAAAAAGAAGAAAAAGGTAATATTTTAACATTAAACAATTGATCTTTGTAATGAAATCAAAATGTAAAAAGTTATAGACCCATCACCCAAAACAGTTGTTCAAAACGAAATGATTAATTTTGCAGAAAGAAGACAAAGATGAAGAGAAGAAAGAACGACGTCCATTCAGCCGAGACCAGGACTTACAAGTCAACCGTTTTGATGAAGCTCAAAAGAAGTCCATTATCAAGAAAGCGCAAGCCTTAAATTCCAGATTTTCACGCGGAGAAGCGAAATATTTGTAAGGTACGCTGGGACGTATTTTAATTAACTTATGTGTGAATTTATTGTATATATTTTAATGAACTAGGTTTGTAAACTGTTGCAAATGCAATGTTCTGATAGTTTGATATTTTTAATTTGGAATACTTAATAATAAATAATGAATGTAAGCACCAGATGTCTCATCGTCTCATGTCAAGTAAAGCAGTAATAATTTGGCTCTTTTCTAGGGTTTCACAAGAATGTAAAGTATCTTGAGTGATTGCAGAGTAGAGTGCACACATGTGCATATTATGGTTGTAATATGGGTAGGTACCTAGGTAACTTACTATACCAAGGTACCTACCTATATTTCATGGTGATATAATTTAATAAGGTCTATTTGCAGGTGTGTAATATAAAAATAATAACACATTAGAGTTAGTTTAATATCTTTATGAATTAAAGTCAATAGGTGCACCTATACTTAGTTACATTTTTGATGAAATAATGTAGGTGCAAATAATGTTTTATAGGTAAATATAAAGACCTTCATTTTAACTGGAACAGAGTTTTTATTGTTTCCTTTCTTTACAATAATGAGGTTCCTAAGCGATAAATACCCTAAATAGACAAAAATATAATTATTTAATCTCAATACATTTGATACAACACCGGCGAAGACGTAAAAAGACATGATACTTGATATACATATTGCTTATTTGGTTACACAAAAGTTTAAACTAAAAATTGATAGTCCTAAAAGTTAAATTTTACTTTTCCGCATTTATCCGTTATCAAAGGACAGGAATAGGAAAACCTGAAAATCAAAGTTAGTCATTTCACGAATGGTAAATCAATGTTGTCATGTTTAAAGGACAGCAGGTTGTACAGTGGTGGCTTCAGCTGATGCACAAACTTTAACCTTCGAGTTCTCGCAACAAAGTGGCTCGTCGGCTGTCATATCGGCGAAGGTCCAGGGCTTGTCGCATGCCTTGTAAAAAGCTGACAACTGCAACAAACAGACAATACCATTAGTGTAACTAGGTACCTACATATTTTAGAAAGCTATTTACTCAGTGAATCTGTAATTTTACCTACCTACTTAACATAACTGCAAAAGAATTTAATATCCACTATAAACATCGATTTACCAACATAAACCGTCTAACATAAGGTCGTCTTTTGTTTGTAATGTTGTAATAATGTCCTTTGTGTATGTCCTTTTTCTTTATGCAATAAATAATAATAATAAACCAATCACATGAAGTAACAGTTAATCGACTGCAAAAATTCAAATGGTTTTTATTCAAATAAACTTTTACAAGTACTTTTAAATCGTCAGAGTGAATGTGCAAGTGCAAGCCTTCGATATGTACCTACCTACTCTATTTTCATGCCCATGAAGTATGTGAACTAAGGATTGCAGACAAGAGTGTTCCATGATCCATCACCAAAGAGATTGTACGATATATGTAAAGCGATGGACAGGGAAATTACTCAAAAGCGGTTTTAGGTAATTATTTCGCGTGATGACATTTTTCAGTATTTTCAAAGAGCGCAGTAGAGCACTCGATGTTGATGATCAGCCATGACTTTGAGGCAAGTCCAGACAGAAATTCTGATCGCATAGGTACCTATAGATGCTCTGGCTAGAGTTGGTAAATCTGATGAATATATGGTATATCTACCCAGATACGTTAGATACTGACATCTTAATAGGTATATAAAACAAAGTCGGGTTTGTTCGAACACTTATATAACTTTAGAACGGCTGGACCGATTTTCATGGTTTTTGATTTGTTGTTTTTTTTGTCTCCGTCCCGAATAGCAGAATAACTATTAAAAACATTGGAAAATTGACGAAAAAATAAAATGAAAATCATTTTCCCTTGATTTTCCTATACAAAAAACCACGCGGACGAAGTCGCGGGCATCAGCTAGTAATGTTAAATGTTCATGGGTGTTGGGTTCAACATGTTTTTGGCATGGGTATAGTTGAGGACCTGGAGAGTGACATAGGCTACTTTCCCGGAAAATTAAGGAGTTCTCCAATTAAGGAATCAAAAAAACTTAAACCACGCGAACGAAGTCGCGGGCATCAGCTAGTAAAGACATAAATGCATGCGCCTCCTAGGTTAGCACGCTTCCATCTAGAATAGACTGTATCATTACGATGTCAGATCACAATCTTACTAATATTATAAATGTGAAAGTTTGGATGGATGTACCTATGGATGTTTGTTAATCAATCACGCCTCAACGGCTGAACGGATCTGGCTGAAATTTGGCACAGAGAAAGATTATAGTCTGGAATAAAACATAGCTTTTTATCTCGGAAAATTAAAGAGTTCCCGCGGGAACCAAAACACCTCAAACCACGCAGACGAAGTCGCGGGCATTCACTAGTAAAATATAAACAAAGCACCCACCTTAAGCTCGTTAGCGGTTTCAAGTCTATTACACAAGATCTCAGGTCCTTTCGCCTTCGTAGCCGTGGCTAGCGCGAGGCAAAGGCTCTTGCAGGTCGTCTCGCCTTCCTCGTTGCAGACCACAACCAGTCCCGGCGACTGAGAGAGAATGGGTAGCTGGTCTGGGGAGGGAGTGGAGGTTGGGAATCCGCCGCAGGTGCAGTTGCTTCTAACACCGTCGCTGAACGCTCCCGAACTGTATTGTGAACTTTATATAGTTAATGAGGCTGATTCTGTATTGCACAATCTCTAAACTAAACTAAAATTAGAGCATTACAAATATTGCTATCCTTTCATAATACTGCCTACGGAAAGGGACAGAACTAGATTTAAAGCTGCCATTTTAGTTTAGTTTAGATTGATAAACAGAATCAGCCCCAATATCAAGCTGTTAGGTATATCTAGTCTAAAATGATTCTATACTTTAAGATACCTGATTGGGATTGTGTAAAACCTGCATGCCCAAGAGTTTTTCATAATGTTCCCAAAGGTGAAGTCTGCCAATGCGCACTTGGCCAGCGTGATTGACTAAGGCTAAACACTTCTCATTCTGAAAGGAGACTCGTGTGCAGATTTGGGCCGGCCGTTGTTTAAATTATGATGATTGAGACACATTTCTAAAATGGGGCATCTCCATGAATTGAATTTTTTTTCTTATCGGGTTAAAATTTTAAAAATAATTATTATTCTAAGTTTTTGGTTCCTGCGGGAACTCTTTAATTTTCCTGGATAAAAACTAAGTACTAACATATCTAGTTACGTGTTATTCCAGAATAAATCTCTTCCAAATGTTATTTCAAACTTAGGAGTTATATGTAGGTACCTACTAAAGGTAAACTAGGTTTTAAAGTTCTGATAGGTAGGATATTAAAAATTACGTAATAATATGTAGGTAATTACCTGTTGGTCGCAGGATTTTCGCCGTACACTAATCCTAGCAGTGCAAAGAAGACGCAAACGAAGCTCCCTGACGACATGGTGATGGAGGACACAATCAATCCACAGTAAAGAACTGCGTTTTGTCATTTGTGGAGACTGCTTAAATACTTGAACCTTTGTTAGCAGTAGGGAGACCATTAGTTTGGAAATATTAGTCCGTAACGGAATACGGGGTTTCCGTCATTTTTACCACTTAGTTATAGCTAACAGATCCAGTCGTATAAATTCATGTCTAAAAAGGCCGATGAATTTATGACCAATGACCACATCCAATTTATGTGTGACGACCTACCCTGGTGCAGTGGTCTTACCACCTTACAGTAGGAGGTCCCACTCCCGGGTTCGATTCCCGGCAGAGTCAATTTATAATTTCAGAATTTTCGACATCGGCCGTGGCTAGTTACCACTTACCACCCTACCGGCAAAGACGTAAATCAACATCAGGTGAGATCGCAGTCATGGGCTAACTTGTAATGGAATAAAAAAATAAAGAAAAACACGTAATTTGGACAGCTTCGTGCATTTTTAGACAAGATAAACTCTACCTGGGCATAGGTTATTTAACCTCATGTAGTCCAGGAACTAAGCGAAGGATGTCTCATGTCTATCTCATGAAGATCACGTGGTGAACCGCATGTAGGTAGCACTTATCCCTAATATTCCCTAATTATGGATATGCATGGAAACTCGAACATAAATGTTTTGATGTGAATACGACCTAATTGTTATGATTGTATCACTCGTACAATAAGCAGTTAGACCTTTAGTTACATTTGTTTGAGGAGAGCTGGTGTCAGTGTCTTCTTACAATAGAGCTATTTGTAATTTTTATACTTCCAATAAGCTAGAAAATCCTTTAGCCCATCAATTGATGATACATTCATTTAAATCAATCAGTTCAGTAGGTATTACTCGATTTGGTGGCTTATATTTATGTAAATATATTTTTACAGAAAAGCTGGGTACCTAAATATTATAAATGTGAAAGTGTGACTGTCTGTTACCTTTCATGGCCCACCTATATAACCGATTTTTACGGGTAGAATTATCTATCTATGCCTACTCAATTTCATAAAAATCTTGTAGGTATATTCTGGAGAAGGAAGGAATAAGGAATTACCTACTCGTAGGTTTCTTATCCATGATGATCAGTTCCAATGGGATAAAAGAATCGTAAATCCTATGTCGCTGGTATCATGTCTTCCCGATTATTGAAATGGAACATGAACCATGCTGTAGTATTGTAACACTTACGTGGCAATCAGTGTAGGTAAGGGCAAATTTCATCGCGCAAGAGTGCATCACGATTCACAACAATCTCCAGGCTCGGAGAAACTACCTAGCATATAAAAATGTCGTTGCTAGTTGCTACCTAGTCAGACTACAGCATTTTGTGAATTTGTGAGACATCAGTGGTCTAAACTCAAGGATCTGCCTTTTGCTACAAATTCATACGAATTATATTAAGTATAAATGCGAAAGGATGTCTGTGTCTGTCTGCTACGCTTTCACGGCCCATTTGTTCAACCGACTTTGATGAAATTTGGTGCAGGGGTAGATTTTATCTCGGGGAAGGACATGGCTACTTTTTATCCCGGAAAATTAAGAGTTCCCGCGGGAATCAAAGTCTTAATCCACACGGACGAAGTTAGACAAAGCTAATTCTATTGTATACAATCTTGCAAGGACAGCTCTAAATATTTTGCTATCTCTTTCCACAGGCTGTGTAATGAAAGGGTTAGCAATATATTTATTAGGTGTAATTTTAGGTTTGTTTAGATTGTGTGCAACAGAACTAGCCACTTTATTGCCTATGCCTATGGCTTACACAATTGGTATATAATAATTGAATAAAAGAAATTTATCTACTTAAATAATTATTATATTTAATCAAGCAATACAACATGCTTGTAAAAATGAAATATTATCTCTGTGGTGCAGGGCATGGTTTTGGCATTTTCCCTAAAAGGCCTTGGATTTCCTTTTTTTCGTCATAACTCTTCCACATCTCATACAAATTGATGATTGTCCTTACTATTTCTTGGATCTGTAAAGATGATGGTACCCATATAAATTAAAAGTAGTTCAAACAAAATCAGTATAACTTCTTATGACAATAATTTATCAACAAAACAAAAATGTGATGATACATAATAGAACTGTAAAAAAACTAATAACTCATGCTATTTAGTATACTAATTATTATAGGTTTGAACAATAATGGGTAAATTCTACTCAACTTACTTTATCCATATCAACATTTAGCTCAGCAAACCATGGCTTTAGGTTCTCTTTACCCAACATTACACAAGCTATGTGAAGAGCACTTATGGCAATCTGAAAATTGACATATAATTATTGAAATAATAAATAAGAGGATGTAGCTGGATACTTTATTATGATAATTTATCAGTTATTAGGGCTTCAGACATATGCTAGATTTTCAGTTAACTACTATCAATGCAAGGGAAATCTTAAATTTGGTGTATCAATGGAGCGTTTAATTGTAAAGTGGTCAGCCATCTGCATGGATTGACCACATGGCAATCAAATGTTCCTATGACACTGCTACATCACACTCTCAATACTCCGCCAAGCCTTAGCTGTTTAGAAATTTAGGCTAAATGAATGGTTAAATGAATCATTTAAAAATTATAAGTACCTGATAGGGCGGATAAAGTAAGCTAACATCAGTCCTCAGTGAATCATTAACTATTCTCCAAGCGTAAGTTAGAATTTGATCATCCTGCACTTGTGTGTGTATATCTTGCACAAAGAGCAGTAAAGGCCTATATGGTTGGTAGACAATCAGACAACAATCTAAATTTTCAAGTAAATAAAATTCACACTCTAGTATGTGGTTTGTCCTGTAAGGAAACTCCTGTTGCCCATACGCATAGCTGAATTTATTTTTAATTACTGTTTGACATGTGGTTATCAGTCTTGAATTAGAAATCACACCAAACTCTTCTACTTTAGACGCTAGGAACACACAAGTGGGCGCTAAAAGTAATGGATCTATACATTTTAATGAATTTCTAGCATAGAATCTTTTAAAGTAAACAGTTGCGGTGGCTATAACTTGCTGACGAAGTTTTAGTTGCTCCCCTAGTACTTGTATAATGCTAGCGAAAAAGTTGAATATTTTCTGATATTCTTCCTCAGTCAGCTTTCCCAAGTCATGTTGACGATCTCGAAAGAGATCCTGTTTATCCAGTATCCATTGCTGATGATGTGAACTCTGCCAAAAGTTACCAGCCATTATCAAGATCGGATTTTACGTTGTTTAGGGGTCTTATTTATATATAATATTACAAGATTTACGATATTGCCTTCAAAACATGTCTATAGTAGTTTTTGTATACTGGGAATTGAGATGAATTTCGTTAGTTAGAAAACTGGAAGTTTTAAGTTTATCTCGGTGAGTTTATCCTTCAATTTTTTTTTCTATTTTTACAGACCTGTCACTGTCATTGTCAAATCTGGTCAAATGACAATTAGAGATGACAATTGATTGTCACAGAATAATAAAATTCCTTCCCATAGACAAGAATATACCTACATTAATGATGCTCCTACACGAGGGGATATGTGATTTGGTTGTGGTCATTCATTTGGCCGTGTGGCCAATATTATGACAAAAGCGCCAATGTAAGAATATTGGACCAATATTTGAATGACTTTTGCATGGTGCTTGAAACTTTATTAGTATTTTGAATGCATTTGCGAATGTGTATCTGTCTATCTTTTCGCGGCCCGTCTTGGCTCAGAGTTGGCTTGCATTATATACGGCATACCGGTGACGAAAATAAGCTAAAGGTACTATTTCGGGATTTTTAAAAACTTTTATTAAGATGACGTTGCGGCATCTTAGTAATATTTAAAAAAAAAATTGCTGCATAAAGTACATGCAAGGCAAATAGTTAACTGATCGCAAAAATGATTATGATAACGAAACAAAAATGTGAGAAAGATGAATTTACATCAAAATTTTAAAATTCGGTCCAGCCATCTTCGAAAATCTAAAAACTATGTTATTTTTAATTGTCTCATTGTCTTCTCCCGCAGGCGGCGTAATGCTGCTACTGTGGTCTTGTATATGGGAGGTCCCGGGACTTCCGGGTTCGATTCCCGGCAGTAGCAATTTAGAAATATTTTTGGCTTAAGTAGTAAGCCCATTTCCATTTGGGTAACCAGAATACCACCAACCAGCCTGTAAGCTATAAAAAAACCACAGCATGTATAAAAAATATTGATCGTGGTGTCAGGCAACTTTCATATGATCATATCTTATGTACATAAGACCTATTCTTGCTGACTATACGTACGCGGAACGCAGGTAAGTAATATTGTTATAGTGAGTGCGCACTGCGCAAACACAAGTCTATTCGCTTTACTTCTATATTCTAATTATTATCCCAATCGTACTGCAATCCAACACGATAGGGGAGAGATCTGGCGAAGGAGGCGCGGAAGTGACAACGCCAACTTGGCAACTTCTAACTTCAGGCTGCTACTGAGAATTTTTTGAGCTAATATGCTTTGATCCTACCCTGGACTTGAACCTGGAACTTGCAACCGAACAGACTAACCATTAAGTATTTATTTATTAGTTGATATTTCTTTTGAAAGCCATAATAATAGCACACTAGAGTAGGTATCTAATAGTTAGGTAATGCTTCAGATTAAACCTTGAAATTGCTCTAGTCCTATTCGATAAAAACATATTGTAATCATTGTAAACTGAAATTAATTTAAAATTAATTTTAAAGCATAAAAATAATAATATTTTATGATCGACTTCAATATAAAGGCTTCGGTATTCAAAGAAAGTACTTTTTCTGAAATAAAATATTTTTTTACAATGGCATATCTAATTGGACTAGTTATATTATGCAGTATAGGTGTAACCGTTGCAAAGCCAGAAGCACAATTAAGCCAATTAGGTAAGTTATGTTTGAGAAATTATAAAAAATGATTTTTTCTTTGAGTACCTACTATCCTAATTTTATTAGGTGTACTTACTTTATTAGATTTACTATACAATGGGAGTACTTTTTATGGTTCCGTACTTTAAGAGGAACAAAGGAACCCTTATAGGATCACTTCGTTGTACGTCTTTTTCTCGGGAACGCGTGTATTTAACAAGTTGAAATTGGAGCTGCAAAAAATCATACTTTTAAGTCAATGCAATCAAAATGCGTCGGTCTATGCCGCATATTTAATAATTTGACTCGCCAATAAATCAAAACCTATAGGGTACTTCCCGTTGACAAGTTCCCGTTGAATCATGAAATTTGGCAAGAAGCAAGATCTCACAGCACAAGTATAGGAATTAATCCGAAAATCGATAATAATGGTTCCGAACTCATAGAGTGTCGAATTGTTTGTCAAGTGCTAACAGTTTAGCGCCATTATTTCACAGCTGATCAAATGTTGTAATGACATCTTCTTTGTTATTTACTAAAATAATATTGTGCGGTGGTGCGGAACCCTTTGTACGCAATTCTGATTCGCACTTGACCGGTCTTATACTGATTATACTATATGATGACCGCGACGTCGTCTGTGTGGATTCGGATTTGTTTTTATTCTTTACTTTACTTTACTTAAAATTAAATTTCAGGATACAAATTACAAAGTAGCCTATATTATGTCCTCACCCAGGACGGCCGTTTTTAAAACCTTTTTCTACCTATACCAATTTCATCAAAATCGGTTGGAAAGCTAAAGGGTAGCAGTGGACAGACAGATAGTTGAATTGTTAGTTCGCCAAAGATCCACAGTAAAAATACGAAAAAAGGTTTTTAAAATAAATATTTTCAATTAAGTAATTCAAGTAGGCTTTTTACAATTTTTCGTTTTTGTCCGTAGTCAAATTATTATTATGAGTTACGATACATATTAATTAATTATGTATAGATCGATATGTTTAATACCAAATAGCAGTAAGAATATAAATAAATCATTTTATAAAAGAAAAACATGCAACCAAGGTACAAAATATTGTCTTTTATTTCTTCTCGAATTATATTCAAAAATAGCTGTTTTTTACTTGTTTTAACTAAAATTTGTTAACTGTCTCCTAATGTTTAGAACTTGTTTTTAACCATGGATAGTACATGGGAAAGTGATCGACCTCGGTTCCTACGACGGAGATGTGGAAATTGGTGTGCTACCAGAACGCTACGCGAACATGACCGCAGAGGACAAAAAAGCCAGCTACAGTATTCGCAGGCTGCTCGAACTTCTTCGGGGATCGTTCCCTACTGGAATTTATGGTATTCCATCTTTGGATCCATATGTTAATAAAAAAATTACACCTATACCTGTCAATGTGCCATTTTTAAAGTAAGTGAAGACTTTTTCTTTTAAGTTTGATAACTAGTCAAATCAGCAACTTTTTTTCTAACGTCAAAACGCGTGCTTAGTATGGGGTTTTTTATGAAATATTGAATAGTCACGTCATCATAGTTCGACGCACTTTTTTACTTTAATCGATAGTTTAGATTCATCATAAAATATAACAGGAGACGTGGATATTGTGACTTTTGGGAGATCCTTTATTTATTAATCACTAAGAAATAATATAATTGAATAGTTGTCAAATACCCAATTGTTTTTATCATTTTGTTTGCCAACCGTTCTGTTACAAAGCTTCTATCACAAAGATTAAACTATCACGCTTGAAACAAAAATGCAAGAACCTTCTGGTATTTAAGGTTCTTGATTAAATGAGATTAAGAGATGTAAAAAAGTCTTTTTAAACTTTTCAGTGGTGAAGTTAATGTTGGGGAAGTACTAGTTACCGGTCTGCAAGCTTTGAAAATAGAGCTGATTGAGCTACGACTGGACACCATTAGAAGTGATTTCATCTTCAAAGTGCCCCTGTTACATGGAGTAGGTAAGCAATTTAAAACACTAATATCTGCGTGTACTTAATTTCGAAGACCTATCGTAGGTATAGGTAAATAAAAATACTTACTTATATATTTTGGAAGTGAAAACTTCTTTAGCCGCGTTGAGCAGTTTATGGTAGGGGGGTAAACTTGTGGATTCGCGTGACCGACATGCTCGCGAATTCTGACATGCTCGAGAACAGCGACATGCTCGCGTTGTTGCGAAGCCAAAAGGTCTTAAATATAAATATACTACATTCGTAATTAAACTTTAATGCCTTAGGTTTATATTTTAATTTTTTTTTTTTTTTTAAATACTTTAAAAAAAATTCACTTCTATCGGCAGTCCCTATGACTGCCAATTTTTTAATTTATAGGTACGATAAATATTTAATTCGTAAATTCCGTTTTTTTCCTCAGACTTTCAATTTTAATTTTATTGTCATATTCCACTTTTGTTCTAGTTTCTTTTGAAGCAAACCTGGCATTAGGCGGCCTATTTCCTATGAGTATTAATGGAAGATTAAGGTAACTAAGTCAAGGGGTAACTTGTAGTGGATAAAAAAATAAAAATAAAACTAATTGGTTAAAAATCTCCATAAAAGCATAACATATTTGTGAAGATTTTAAACACATCTATGAGTAAGTATACTTACCCAAAAAAGTTATGAGATCTTCGTTTCATGCTCGAATAATTTCGCTGTCTAGCATACTACCTGCCTACCTGACTACCTTCGTTTTATCACATTTCTCGCGAATTTCCGGGATAAAATTTTTATTTTAATATTTTCAGAGTACATCTTCAAAATGTAACAATTGACGGTGCAGTCGGAGGCTCTGAGAAAAAATCTACGCCAGAACATTTTTACACCATACAGACATTACGAGCCCATTTTCATGTCGAACACGCGAAGGTATGACGTTTTATTATAGTCGATAAATATTTTATTTATTATTAATAAAAGCCACCTTTTATTACACTTCATTCAATTACACATTACAGATTAGCGTTGATGGCCTGAATGTAGACAGAGATATTATGGAGTCATTAAAATCAGTAGATTCATTGAACTCAAATTTTCTACCAGCACCTGTTAAAAAGGTCGTCAACCATTACGTAGCACACGAGATGCTGAAGCAACTGAACACTATTATTGAAAACTTTTCTGTGAAACAAGTAAAAGCTTATTTACTTGCTCGTTAGGAGATATAACATTTTCAAATAACGACAAACGAAAAATACACATTTCAATATCAATACATCCTGTCGGTATTTTCATTTGTTTTGCCTTATCATAAGTACTTTTAAGGCTTTCGTAAAATCATAAATAAGAGTTATATATGCCACTGTAAGATTGTAAAAACCGTTAGATTATAATCTAAACTGTCTACAGATTGTGAACCGTTCAATGTTCTGAGTGTCAATTTTTGAAATAAGTATTCATTGTATTTACGTTTTCTTGTCTCTTTCTTGTAGGTTAGGTTAGGGTTCGACATAAATAAATAGGTATAAGGTTTTATCCGGTTAATATACCTAACAGATTACAATCTACCGAAAAATAATGCGCTAAATTGTAATCTTTCGACAGTTTACAATGTCGCTAGTTAGATTATAATCTAACGGTACAATTTTATGGTGAATTATTATTTCATTATATTATTAATTAAAATACATTGTAGTATAAGTATGTAAAGCCAACCTGTGTATTGAATAAGACAATTTGTTTTCAAATCAATTTTTATTATTAATAACATACGAAGTAAAGCTTATATCGGAGATTATCTTCAAAAAGTCTCTTGGTGAGATGTTAGCTAGATAGTCGTTAGCGTACGGTACAGCATAGTTCCATGCAGCATTTATAATGTCTTCGTGAAAGCCTTCTATAATTTGCACGCCTTCTCTGTTCAAAACATTATTAATTGGCCAGGAGCTGTTCTCTAAATTAGCCTGAAATTGCACGTGTTTTGTAATAAGAGATTAAGTACCTTCACAAAAAAAATACAGAGCTGTTATAATTATATCGTCGAATAGGTTTGGAGTACTTACATCAACCTTGCTAATATTGTACTCCAATGCAAAATCATCTATCTTCATGCTGACATTAGCTACATTAGCAAAGCGAACACTTAATGATATATCCACATTGCGGAACAAGACCCTGAAGAAAAAATTATGATATACATACTTAGGTACATAAGTAAATACTTAATATGTTAAAGCTAATCTGTTCTTGCGTTCTGTAGAGCACAAGACATTTAGTTATATAAATATTAAATAGAATGTTATATTTATATTTTTACTTGTGTAAATAGTAAATACCTATATACATAGCAAAAAATGAGTAAGAAGTCATTATTAGACCGAAAAACTAGATATTTTCGGCAGACGATCTTTGCGCCTAATAAGATTACAGTGCCGTGGATCTTGCAGTGATCGGAGTGTGAACTTGAATCAAGCGCTAGTATATAATATTTCTCAGCACTTACCTACACAGCTTACTTACTTCATTTTACCGTGTCCTTGAAGTGGGTAAAACACATAAGCACTCCCCTTAAGATTATAGATATCTGTAGAAAAAACATAATATACTTAATTAATTAGGTATTTATCACTGTCATATCTTATTATTAATTTAAATAGCTCTTAAGTTATAGGTGCAAGATATGCTAATGCAATTTTTGGTAAGTATAAAAAAAATATAAGTAGGTAGGTACATATTAGACTAACCCGAGTAAGCAGTTAAAACTGGAACGAAAAGTTTGGTAGAAATATGAAAATCATTTAAAGTCTGCGTTACGTTCAAATATTCCACTGAAAAGGTGTCTAATCCAGTCAGCGTCATATCTCCAATTGAAAATGTGATTCTAAGGATAAAAAATTGTTATTATTTTTTTAAACTTCTAAAAATTAACAGCAATCCCAAGAAACATTCAGAATTTTCTGAACTTTGAATAATGGGAAATTTCATTTTTCCAGTTTCTCTAGTTATCTCTATCTAGTTTACTTTCGAAGCAAAATTCCCTTCGTATTTTTTCTTTGCTAAATTCTAAATTAGATCATTTTAATTCGCATCAGTCTTTAGCTATATTGATATGATGATATTTTGCGGTTATGGCTATTTGCTCCACATACCAACATTTGTGTACAATTATGTTGTTGAATTAAAAAAATATATCGATTTTTTAAATGTATTTTTACATTAACTTAATTGTTACTTTAACACAAATTGTATAAAATAATCGATGCGAAAAACTCTTATTTTTTTAATGAATAAAACAATTAAAAATTGATAAAATTTTAAAAAGATTTGCCATGTTTGTCACGTCATAATGTTAATTGTTAAAGCAATTTTACGATAGTACAGTGTCAACACTGCATCAGCTATAAATAGAAATCGACATTGTGACGTTACAATGCAAATTTTTCGCTCGGGTTTATTCGGCGTGTTTTCGGTACTGCATTCAAAAACTTATCTTCATTTTGATATAGGTAACTTTTAAACTATAGCGAAAAAAAACTAAAAATAGTTTTGTTATAAAACTTATATTATTGACCGAGCGAAGCGAAGGTCTCTGAGTCTACTTGAGTGAATTTGCAATTGTCCGTCCGTCCGTCCGAACGTAATTACTTCAAATTTAAATATACTATGTAAACCGATGGCCTCCCGCCGAATATGGCTTAAAAAGTTATAAAAATCTTTATTTCAGGGGGGCTCTCATAGAAGCGAATGCGAAGTAAAATATTTTTTATAGCGTTACATAGGGTTGTGGTATATCATTTTAAAGATAATTATTAGGAGTCCAAAAATTTTTTTTTTTAATTTTCCCTCTTAAATTGACGAAATGGGGGGCTTTCAAAGTGGAGATTTTCTAACGTCCAAAGTTGACCTCAGAACTCTCAATTTTCTGAAAGGCTGAGCCTGAAACTTGATCAATTATGTAAATTATATCCTGTATTTGAACAAAAAATACTAAAATTAGATAAATATTATAATATATAAGGAAACAAAATTATTTTATTTTTAATGAGCCTCAATATTTTGAACAGAACTTCACAATGATGTCAATAGATGGCGCTAATGTTAAAAGTAATTACAAAATGGATACCGCGAGGTCTCAGTTCGGGGCGAACCACTAGTAATATTATTATGATCTTTTGACTTAAATAACAAATATTTTTTTCAACGAAGGTAAGAACATTGAAATAGAATGAGTTTAAGTAAGGTTTAAGTGCTAAAATTCTACATCAATGGGTAATCTTTGAATTAATAAGAAACATAGGTAAGTAAGTATGAAAGCGTAAGTACTCACTTCATTCCTCTTCCATCGTAATAACTATCAAATTGATTTATATTTATTGTCTTCAATGGAGGAAGTGGAAATAGTTTAGTTTGGACGCCCCCTTTACGCCATTTATTTAGAAGTGATAGTATTTGCCCCTCGACCTGATTGCTTGCTGTGTAAAGGGTTAAAATATTAATTATAATTAATTTTTTAAGTAGGACTAATAACTAATGTGTATGTCACCGTAAAATTGTAAAAACCGTTAGATTGTAATCTAACGCTTTTTATGTCGATAGATTGTAAACTGTCGACAGATTGTGGACCGTAACCTACAGCTTACAATTTAACGCATTATTTTTCGTAATATATTAATCAGGCCGGGCCGGGCACTACCTACTATATTTATGTCAAACCCTAACCTAACCATATATCGAGTGCGAGTTGAATGCAGAGTAAATGTATGGTGACACATACATTTACTATGCATTCAGCTCGCGCGCGAACTGTACAAGAAAGAGACAAGAAAACGTAAAGACAATAAATATTTCAAAAATTAATACTCCGAACATTGAACAGTTCACAATCTTTCGACTGTTTACAAGCTCGCGGGATAGAAACCGTTAGATTATAATCTAACGGTTTTTAAAATTTTACGGTGACATGTACATAAAGTCTAATAAATCGAAGTGGTCGTCAGTCGTTACTAATTATTTTAACTTTAAAAGCAGAGATTAGTAACTCGACTGTCGCATGTAACTAAATAGTAATAAAAACAAAATGAACTTCAGCCTTCACCTGTATAGGGATACGGGGACTAGGGCTGGAGTCCCAACTCCCAATCCTAGGAATTCTAAGTATGAACAACCCGATCGTGAGGAAACTTTCCTTTAATAGCTATCCGAGAGTTCTTTATAATGTTCGCAAAGATGTGAAGCTAATCCACACTAAGCAAGTGTGATGGAATTAATCCGTTTTTATTCTGAGAGGATACCTAAGGTTAGTAGGTAGGTAAGTTCGAGGGCCCGCGATGGGCTGAGATACCTATCAGATGACTGTTTTAATGAATACGTATAATTATGCTGCAGGTATAAAACTTACGTGTTACACTATCAGCACTAATCACTGTGGAACAAACTAAAACAAGGACGATAGAATAAAATAATGCCATTTTCATGGTTTCACTCAATCGGTAAAGTTTTATGTGATACTTAAGTATGTGAAGTAAAACCGTGCATTTAAAGGTTGTTGTATTTACTTATACACCATTGTGATATGATTACATTATTTACTTAGCTTAAGAAAATATCGTTTTTGGAAATACTTATCACGAGAATTTATAGTTGCTTGTTATCAAAAGATTTCACTGCTCCGGGCTCTGTGGGCCTTAATACTGCATAATATGCGGTGATACATGTATAAGTAGGTACCTACTATTAAGTAATAAGTATACCTACCTGAGTACTTGGTTTATGAAGTTGATAAGAGATTTAGGGGGCGTGAACGTGAATTATTGTTAGGTTAAAATGATCAACC
The DNA here is from genome assembly GCA_923060345.2 of Erebia aethiops. Taxonomy (NCBI): domain Eukaryota; kingdom Metazoa; phylum Arthropoda; class Insecta; order Lepidoptera; family Nymphalidae; genus Erebia; species Erebia aethiops. The sequence continues at coordinate 22,643,989 of OV281084.1, read as the reverse complement.
ATGACCCACTAATCCTAATTTTTTCAAGGCTAGCGACCTAAGTAATTGAAGTTTTATAGTGAAAGATTAAGAGTTGAGATAACCGAAGAACGAAGAAATAATACAGATAAAAGCTATTTTGTTAACGTTATCATGGTAAGTAAATATAGGTAGGTACGTTTATTTAACTAGCATAGTGGGACTTGTATGAATGAATAGGTACACTAAACACTTCGACTATTTTATCGACTACGTACCTAACTTGTCCATGACTTCGTCCGTTGAAAATGGTTATCAGATGCAAATCGCCTCAGACGTATTTTTGGCCATAGCTCCGAGGATTGTAGGAAGATCGAGATGGTAATAGTACCAAGAGTTGAGGAATTTATCGAGACACGTGTGAGCGTTTGAATTTTGAAAATCGGCTGGTAACTTTTTTTGGAATTTTGAAATATGTAAAAAGGTCGGGGTTTTGGATGGTGTTTGTTTACTAAATTGTAAATATTTGGGAAAAAAACCGAAAAAATTTTAAGAAAAAATTAAAAAAAGGGTCCTAGGGTTAGTTAAGCTACAAAATGGCAAAAAATTTTTGAAAATCGGTTAATAATTGTGACCTGTAGGTGGTCCCAATAGATTTGGAATTGTAGAAAAACGGGTATTTCCATATATTAAAAGTGATGTAGCTTCTATGATTATTGACCGATCGTCATGGTAATGGTGTTAAAAGATGCTAATGCAGGTGAGAAGTGCATTCTAGTTGGAATTTTTGAAAATTTTTGTTGTTTTTTTTTTTAAATCAACAAAAGCGGGATTGATATTGACCGATCGCATATTTCCGTTTGCGTGTTCAATAGAAGGCAGCATTGCCTCGAACCCCGCACGGTTTTGATGTGCTAACTCTCTATTCAAACTCGTGTTCAATATAAGGAACTCGTCCTACAATCGCGCACGGATTTGCAAGGAGGTTCTGAATGAAGCGAGGCCGAGTGGAGCGAAGTGGAGAGGCGGCGAGCGAAGCGAGCCGGCGACCTCCGTAGCGAAACGAAGGTCGAGTAGGTGAAGCTGAATGAAGGGGCGATGAAACGTGTCTTCTGGCGTAGCCCATCCATTTTACATCTACATTTTTATAAATCGTTATAAGTTTATAACCTATAAAAATTAAAATTTTTCGGTTTCTTGCCTATTTTAAACACCTCAGTTCAAACAAACACGGATTTAGTGCATCAAGGCAAAAATACTGCCTTTTATTGAACACGGAAATAAATACGCCTATCAGGGCGCAAACCAGAGATGCAATCATGTAAGGATCGCCGATCAAATCGTTAAAGCTCGGCTTCAAAGTAAAATAAACCATAACAACATTGAATTAGAGCTCAATTTCGTGTATCCATTCTCATACGTTTAGGTATGTACGATACCCTTAACAATAATTAATTGATTGGTATCGAGTGAATTAATAGCCGGACAAGCAGCGTCGGGGTTCAAGATTCACTGATTTGGTACTCTCGGGAGAATCCCGACCCCCGTAGTAAATATGTTCCTTGATCCCGACCGAAAGCGAGTCGGAACGGAAATTCCCGAGGGTTCAGTATGTCTCGCGGGACTTTGCCACATGTCTATCTGGGCTCAAACATTAGCAACAAAGGTGGCTGTGAAACAGAAGTCCGCCGAAGCATCGGGATGGCGAAAAGTGCCATGTCTCAACTCTCCAAAATATGGAAGGACAAAATGAGTCTCCATACTAATATTATAAATGCGAATGTGTGTTTATCTGTCGGTCTGTCTATCTGTCTGCTACGCTTTCACGGCCCATCTGTTTAACCGATTTTGATGATATTTGATACAAGGATATAGATTGTATCCCGGGGAAGGACATAGGCTACTTTTTACCCCGGAGAATTAAAAGAGTTCCCGCGGATTAAAAAACCTTAATCCACGCAGACGAAGTCGCGAGCATCATCTAGTTAAAAATAAAGATGAGGCTATCAAAGATATCTGCGGCGAATGCTCGACTACATACCTACTTTGGTCGCATCGCCATGAAAAATTCAAGCAGCATTGAAAAACTTATCATCACTGGCAAGATTGAAGTAAACAGACCCCGCGGACGAAGCCAGAGACGTTGGTCTGACCAAATAAAAGAAGTGGTCAACACTCCAGTCTGCAATGCCTTTCACACGGCCTCCAATCGGGAGAGATGGCGTGACACCGTGAAGGCGGTAATATCTCGAGGGAGCCACGATCCTCAAAGTTGAGGAAACGACGCGAGAAGAATTCTTTATTCAAGTTCAGTTCAGTCATTATGAACGAGTAATAAACATGAAACCATCCCATGTACCCCACATCAGTTTTTACACGGCTTGCGATACGCATACCCAGCATGTTACCACGGCATGTTACCACCAGCAGCACCCACGGCTAATTTTAAATCCGCGTGGATGTGGAATGTGGATAATTTATCAACAAATATTACCATTACACTCATATTTCAGTGCCCCTCGAGTGTAATTTTTAATATTGGCCCTTTCATTTGGCAAATGTATTGTAAACTTAGATTGCAAACTTGCTGTTTGCTTTGTGTAGTGCCAGCAGAAAACTCTTTATTATTATAGTAGTCTCTGGCTTCTGGTTTATTATTGTGGTAAGTCATGGTGACGTTGTGCGCCACTGTCAACATGCTGTCAACTGTCAACGAATTTTCCAATATTTTCACGTGTTTTGACCAATGACTAAGGAATATGTATTCACAATGGACATGCCCTAAGCTATGTCAAAACGTGTCCAATTTATCAGCTGATTATGAACATAAAATGGCTGCCTGTTCTTAAATGTTCATAAATAATTATAACATAAACAAACTTTTGACAGCAAACCTACCACCAAGAGTGAACAGAAAATGGCGAACCGTTCCACATTTCGTTCATTCATATTTGTATAAACGCTAGTATGTATAGAATGTAAGGGCCTCTCCATGTATATATTATCTCTATGGTTTTGACGTTTTTGAGTGTTTTTGATCAGTAGTCAATCACTCTAGTGTCAGTGACACCGACCAGAAAAAAAAGGTCAGTGACTCAGTGTGGTCAGTATCCTGGTCAGTATTCAGACTTCAGTACCAATATTACGATTTTCACCTCTTCTGATTTTCATCGACCTTTTTGATTTTCCTCTGTCTTCTTCGGTCATTGACCAAATCGCACTGTATCGTAAATAGTTACAACGTACCATGCAGCTCATGGCCCAAAATATGCGCTTTTGTCTGGGACTACTGACCTAATCTAAAAATAGAACTAAAGGAGCAATTTTAACAAAATATTATAATATCAAATAGCTTTAGTGCAGAAGCCGCAACCATGGGAAATCGAAGCAAATTTCAAGAAGTGCAGCAGGAACTCAAGAAACTGTTTACCTGGCGTTACTTAAAAGGCCTTGTAGTTAACCCTGCCCAACTGCCTTTCGTTGCCTTCCTAATTATAGTAGCTGAATTGTTACTTAATATTTTAATAGTAGAAAGAGTGCCTTATACTGAAATTGACTGGAAAGCTTACATGCAAGAATGTGAAGGATTTCTAAATGGAACACTTAATTATAGCAAACTTCGAGGTGACACAGGACCCTTAGTGTATCCAGCAGGTTTTGTCTACATTTATTCCATATTCTATTTTCTTACCAATCATGGTGAGAATATCAAATTAGCTCAGTACATATTTATTGGTATATACTTATTATTGCTGGGTTTAGTCCTGAGGATCTATATAAAATCTCGAAAAGTTCCACCATATGTGCTAGTTATTACAATTTTAACTTCATATAGAATACATTCTATTCATATTTTACGAATGTTTAATGATCCAATTGCTGTTCTTTTCTTATATGCATCATTGAACTTCTTTCTTGACTCCAAATGGTATTTAGGAAGTCTATTTTATAGCTTGGCTGTGTCAGTCAAAATGAATATTTTATTGTATGCACCTGCTTTATTCTTCTTTTACCTAATAAACCTTGGTTTCAAAGACACCATTAAACAACTAATGTTGTGTGGAGTTGTGCAAGTAATACTTGGTCTTCCTTTCCTAATAGTGGAACCAATGGCATACATCAAAGGTAGTTTTGACCTGGGGAGAGTATTTAATCATACTTGGACAGTTAACTATAGATTTTTAGATACAAAAATATTTGAAAATCAATATTTTCATTTAACATTATTGTCTATACACATTTTACTCTTGTTAATATGCTTACCTATGTGTATCAAATACTTCCAAAGCTATTGCCGTTTGAAATATGTACAAAGACAAGTGCAACCTCAAATTGATGCCAAGAATCAAGACACTAAAAGAAAAAATAAACTGAAGGACATAAAATCTGCAGTAAGTACAAAGGGTAGTGACCAAGAGGAAAAGCTTTCAAAGGAGCAGGAAGACTTTATTAATTCATTTGAGACTATGTTGCAAAAGTCCTCTCATAAAGGTGGGAAAAAGCCTATTAAAAAGACTGATCAGGAGACCGATAAACAGCAACACTACACCATTAATTTTGATGTATTATCACAATTGTTTATCTTACCAATGTTCCTAGTCAATTTTATTGGTATTGTTTGTGCACGAAGTCTTCACTATCAGTTCTATTCATGGTATTTTCATACGTTGCCGTATCTTCTATGGTCAACTAACTATACCATTGTTGTGAGATTTTTGATTTTAGCTCTTGTAGAACTTTGTTGGAATACATATCCTAGTACGGATATAACAAGTGCAATGTTACATGTTTGCCACCTTTGTATATTATATGGTGTTCTTAACAAAATGTCTAAAGAATTAAATGTTGCGTCCAAAGTACAATAGTAATAAGGTTTTATGAATATTATGTAATTTTTATGAGTGGTTTTGAAATAAAACTGTTTTGCAATGTGTATTTTTCCATTTAACTTCACACTGCAACATGCAAAGCCATTTGGAGGTTGGTGGCTTAGAAGCACATTTTGTTGCAGGTGCACTGTGCAGATAGGCAAATTGGCCAATCTGTGTGGATGTTTGGATGGATTACAATTAGTCCAGTCACAGAACATACTGAAAAAAATAAAGAACATACTGAAAGAAGGGATGCTATTTGTGGCAGTAATTTTAGTTTCGGCCTGTTGGTCCCACAAGTGGGTTCAGCAGGATTTTCAAGTACAAATTGTACTTAACCCACATGAGTGATCCCCCACTCCTGTAGTGAAGATAATACCTAGGTACTGGTTGTGCAAGACTCAAGAGCACTGACACTTGGTATATAATTTTCTAGAGTAATAACAATCTGTAGTGTAAGGCCAAGAAGAGTACTTCCTCCTAGTTGTGCCACCAACACATTTCACCAGTGGCACGAGAAGGACTTGTCATTCCTCACCAAACCACTATCATGTTATTCTTCTTGTTGGTCTTCAAACCATTTTACCTTAAGATAATGTAAATAAATATTTCAATACACTTGCTCGAAAGATGCACTTACGGCAGTAAACAGGGCTTGTAAGTTAATGCAGTTTTTTTTAATTTTTGTAAGTCCACGTTACTTCTAAATAAAAAGTTTTCTTGCAAGAAGGTTCATAATGATATTGACTTTGTATGTAGAAAACCTAAAAAATAATGACATTTAGATGTGAATTGATCAATGATGAAATTAATTCATAAAATAAAAATTTTTATATATGTAATCTGTTTTAGGTTTTATCAAAAAAGTAAAGGCTGAATAGTTCAGGCTGTTACTGAGTTAAGAACTAGAACCTAGAGCCATGAAGCCAATTTTTAAAAAAAGCAATTACAACAACGCGCCATAGATACAATTCATACAAATCTTTTAATTTGTGTTGTGCGCGCTATTTTTAAAAGTTTCATTGAGTATTTCTTATAAATTATTAAATAATTTATGTGGTTTAAGTGATGTGGGATCATAAAATTAAATCAACAATTAGGTATTTTAGCTGTGAGAAAAAAATCGCGCTTGTAATAGCCGCTAAAAATCTCGACTAAGTATGGGCGTGAAAAGCCATTTTCTAGTGAGTACCTAGTACCTTCCTACTCTACTTTTATTTTCAAGTTTTCTCACAAATTTATTGAAAAATATCGTGTGATACACGGGCGTTAAGGTTTCTACATACTCGTGACGATGGTCAGCCCTCGACTGGCGTCATCGGGCTGACATTAGTCAACTCGTATGTAAAAACCTATTTACGGCCCGTATATCACAAACTACTATTACTATACGATGCCTTTATCCGCGTCGACTAGTTTTGCGATTCCCTCGGGTGCTCTTTAATTTTCCAGGATAAAAATGAGCCCCCGGGATGAATTAATCTACCACTGTAATGAAGCTCATCAAAATTGGATGAAAAGATGGGCAGTAAAAGCATAGTAGAGAGACACTTTTTCGCATTCATAATACCTGTTAGTTACCTAGCCGCAGCAGCACACTTCAATTTTAGTTTAATCTGATCAGTTTTGTAAATGACGATTGTCATCACGAAGTAAACTACAATGTAAGCGTTTTGAGAAATATTTATTATGAACCTTATTAAATACAACTAATCAAAGGGAACTCTAAATAGAATCCTTAAAATTTAGAGATAGAGGCGCATAATACTTCCTCCTTTATCACAATAATATATCCACTATAAATGGAAACCATCGCCTCTGCCCAGTATTCCCAAACATCAATTTAGCAGATTTATCCATTATACTCTATGATCTTATTTGTTTATTTAACAAGCTTGTAATAATTATTATTAATTTTAACACAATTGCTTTCATCTTAATTGGGCTAAATAAATAAAGAGTTACAACAAATGCAGATATCTAACAGACTGAATCCAATTTAAAATAAATATATTATAAGTTTTAAAAAAGAGTGAAAGTAACATATTTTATTTATATATTACCAAGTGTTTTAAAACAACGCTGCTCTTCCCTGTTTGCATATGCTATATGTGCAAGTCATCAAACTAAACGATGTAACAGAGTCAAAAGACTGTTGTTAAGGACGCGTTTGTTGGCCACTATCAAACGAGTAAATGAATTTAGAATGACCATAATCTAACTGTTTTGAAATTAAACCTAAGTTTTAATATGATCTAGAGTTTTAAAATTATCTATGTACTTGTGCTGTCCAATATGTATGGCCAGTCTTCCAAAATTTTAGTTATTGCAATTGAATATATAACAACTATTCAGTCAAATTAACCCCAGTCGTATAATTATTAGGTTTAATGTTCAGTCATATTCATCATAGGAATAAAAAAACCATACATCAGTATGAAACTACTGCTAACTAACATTTCATTATTTCATGGCGCTTTAAAAATACAGACGTACGGTATAGTTAAACTAACACGGATAGAATACAACGGCAGTCTCGAGTGACTGAACTTACACCTAATTGAAATATGTAGTCACTGCATCGGAGCATTTTTACACAAAGCCAAAGTTTTTAGTTTTGATTGCGAGTAACAATTTATGCTTGAGCACGTGTCGCGAGGAGTAAAGCGGTATGTAGAGCCGGGATATGCACGTGTTGGCGGTGGGCAGGTGCGCGTCGTCCGCGGGCCGGATTGTCACCGACGGCATCGGCTGGAAGCCCTCCTCCGACGCGGGCAGAGCCGGCGACCCCGTCCAGAAATATACCTACAACAAATTACAAATTGGATTTTGGCCATTGTATTTGATACATGGTGTGGCTAATTCCACCATCAGCCCATTAACGTCCCACAGCTGGGCACAGGCATCCACTCTCAGGAGAGAGGGAATTAGAGCTTAGACCCACCACGCTGCTCCAATATGGGTTGGTGGGCTTTAACAACTCTTATCATGTTAGTGCTTAATGTGCTCTCCAAGGCAAGGGAGTGAAAAAAGGGAGTGGTACTGAGAATTTCTAGTCAGAAAAACCCAACACTTAATTATGGCCTGACCCAGGACTCTACTGCCATTATACTTGTCACGGACAGAATTAGCCTCAATCTCTACAGTTCGCGCGCGAGTTGAATGCAGAGTAAATGTATGTGTCACCATACATTTACTCTGTATTTAACACGTGCGCGAACTTTGGTTTAAAATGACAGCTCAAAATCGAAACATTGCCAGCCCGTTCAGTGTTTGCGGAAAGGGACAGCATTATATTTAGTAAGTATATTTTCGTTACATAACTTTCCAGAAAATTATGCATCATTGTATGCTGGCAAAGTCCACAGCAAACTAGAAAGTACAACAATTCTGTGCTGCCAAAGTAACTTTGCTTTTCCTGCCTGCAAATTTTCTGAATACTAACATAAAATATCTAAAATAATAACTTACCAAGTCTTGTCTTTCTAAATGTGTCATTTTATCTACAATAGCCCACAGCCACCGCTTGAAACGCGCCAGTCTTTCCGACGGCTCACCGCTTTCGTCGTTGAAGCTCGTGTACGATACTAGAGCGGCCACGTTGATATCGCCTACGCCGTTTAACAGCAGTCGCAAGTCTTCAGCCGTTAGACCTTCTAAAGCAGATTCCGGTAGCACGTCGAGGACGCCGACTCGCATAGCCTGTAAAATAACTTTAATTGCAATTTTTTTTTAAATGGTGTCATTGACATCGCTACAGGCATGGATCTTCGTCAAAGATTTCCTTATCTTCCTCTCTTTAGATGTATGTAACTCCAAACGGAAAAGATTACAAAGACTGCTTAAGACAATGCTTTTAAGTAAATATGGAGGGGGTTTAGCATTTTTTTGACAAAAGAAAATTAATAATAAACAATTCTTAAAATATTGGATAGAAGCAGGCATTACTTTGCGGAAGTCCATGATAATTAAATAACTGGAAGTTTATTTCGCTATAATCCGCCACAATAGGTAAATCTATGCGGTACAGTGCGTATCTTGCGATATTTACCACACCACACAATTCTTGCAAATTATTCTCAACACACGTTTCACTCCGGCACCGGAGCATCTTCAGGAGATGATGACTCATCAATGCACGATTGTGATTTGTTTACAATCGTGCATTGTAGAGAAATCACCACAGAAATCGCAAGATACACAATGTACCACATAGATTTACCTATTGTGGCGGAGTATAGCGAAATAAACTTCCAGTTCTTTCATTAATTCTTAAAACGACCACCAGACCTCCTAAATCAATCCTAAAAGATCATCAACACATAGTATTTCCTAATTACACACTAACCTACTGATAGAGTAACTACTGTAACTGGTAAATACATTACCTCTAACGCTTTCTCCTGAGAGAGCAGCATGCGGTGTTGTGCGTATTTGCGTACGTAATCGTACACGTTGAGGGCGCTGACGTCTATCTCACGTCCGCCCGGCAACAACTCTACACACCCACCGCCTTCCTCTTCACACATTTCCAAACTATAATTTGAAAATCAAGAATTTTATTAGAAAAGGTTTCAACCTTTACAAAATGTATTCAAATTGCAAAAATAATATTATATTCTCATGCAGGAATTTCAGTCATAACAAATGCAATAATAAACAAAACAGCTTTCCACAATGTAATCATTAGGAACTCTTTAGTATAGACTTTGGATTGAAAACTATAGAGTTCCTTACGAAATGATTAAGCAAGTAAGATATTCTCACATATATGAGTGTGGGTATTCCCCAATTTGTCCCTGTAGAACCCAGGACCTCACACATATAAGACCTCAGCTCTCAACAATCACTGCTGCGCCAAGTAGGTTGTCAAATTTGGAGTTATCATGTACCGTTAACAAGAATAGGTACGATGCCCACTCAATCATATCAACAACTCTTTAACAAACATCGCTTCTAGTATAGGAGTTTGAATGAAATACATAATTGTGACGTTTTCAAATTTCGACCCACTTTTATAAGTGCTCGATAGTTTGTAATGGTTATCAAACAAAACACTAAGAGGACGTGAGATCGAGGTATTTTGGACAAGTATAAATAATATGTAGCTAACTTACCTAAAGTTGAGATCAAGAGCGACGAAAAGTGAATGTGAGTCCCCGGTCTCAGCGTCCACGACGAGTTGGCGCAGGCTCTCGTACACCACTGGGTCGAAGAAAGCCAGGTCGTGGAACCGCACTGGCCGCCCGAGGATGTACTTGAGGACGTGGCGGTTCAGGAACATGGGACATAGCTCGTTTTGTAGTAGACATAGGCCGATAATTCTGTAAGCATAGTTTTGTATTGTTTTATTTTTTCTTTCTATAAAACTTTAGAGTTATGAGGGATAGGACGGTATTTTTATTAACACGTAAAGAGACGTGCGTTTGCACAGCAGATAGCACGTTGTTACCGCAAACTAATGATGAAATTGTGATAAAAGAGAAAATCATTACTCGAGAACGTCTTAACTGCTATATTTTACTACGGCTTTATTTCTTATCAAATATACGTTGTACATAAACTTAATTCAACTTCGTCCTTGATTTCGTCTGCATGGACTACGCACAAGTTGAGCACTTTATGGTGTTTTATTCGTTTAATTAAACGCGTGACCGACACCTCGCGTTGTTGCTATAGTACATTCGTAATTAAACTTTAATGTCTTAGTTTTAAGGTTTATATTTTAAATATTGTTATTATTATTTATTTTTTAATTATTTTAAATATTCGTTTTCACTTCTATCGGCAGTCCCTATGACTGCCAATTTTATTTTAGTTATTTTGATCGCGGCGAGCGACTTTACGATCAAATGTAAATAGTAAAAACACCCGTGACTCACCTGCCGACGTTCCGGAAGGCGTTGATCCGCTCGGGCGTGGCGCGGCCCTGGCGCGGCGAGTAGTAGCCGCGCTTGCCGGGCGAGTAGAACAGCGGCGCGGCGTCATCGGGCGCGGCGGCGGACGAGCCCGCGGCCGCCGCGCCGCCCGCGCCCGCACCGCGCTCCGACAGCGAGAAGACGTCCAGATCTGACGGAACGCGGTCCACAATTGTCAATTTATGGTTTTCTGGACGCAACAGCGCATTTTAGCCTATAACTAACTGATGCCCGCTACTCCGTTCCCATGGTTAAGTTATTAATTCCCACGGAATCCATTTTCCGGGACAACGTAAGTTGGTACCCATCAAAATTGGTTGAAAAGTCAAAAGATGGGCCGTGAAAGCGTAATAATCAAACAAAGTCACATTCGCATAATATTAGTTAGGTTTAAAAATACGATCGTCACATGAAGTGAACACCGCTTTTGGTGTTAGTTTAGTTAATGTTTATTGATTGTTGGCTAGAGTTCCTCAGGATCTTCGGAGTATCTTCCACATCTTTCTGAAGTCCCCAGTCCAATGTGATGCCGGCTTTCCTATGTCCCCATTTAAATGACTCCTCGACTGTGTTTTTTTGTAATCAGAAGCTATTGAAAGTTGATTTGTCATACCTAATATTGCTTCTGATGGATGCATGACGATGAGATCCATGGCCTCGCGAACTTTCTGCCGGAGTGCGTCTTCGCTGGCCAGAAGTACTAACAGCTGCGCGGGCGTCAGTTCCAGTAGCATACCCGTAATCTTGCCCGCGAACGTTGGATGCAGGGAGTGCACCTAAAGAAAAGAAATGTTTTTTAATAATTTCAATGTTTAAAGGAATTTTAAATGAACTTGTTCTTCATAAACCATAACAGGCAGGGTCAAGAGAAGTTTGTTCGGATACAAATAGGTACAGTCCATACGCGAGCTCCGAGGAATCTTAAGGAATGTTGACGAATGAGATAGAGTTGTGATTTAGTCTATATTACGTTATCGATACTAACACATCTTTATCATATGTGCGCGTGCAATAAATTAATTATGAAATTATAATTCTATGAAGATAGTATGTGTAATAAGGAATAAAAAACAAATTGTATCATAAAATTTAATTATAATAAACTGTACAAAATGGACGTAAAATCAAATTAATCACTGTCGCAATATGAATAATAAGTACTTTCAGGAATTTTAAAATTCAACAACTATTTGCAAACACAAAGAAACTTTTAAGTTTGTTACTATTTATAGTACAGAATAACACTGCTATCACAAAATTAAAAACAGGACTCGATAAAGCGTACTCTCGCGTCAAGGTCGGCACTAGTATTGGGAGCGACGGTCGGGCGCGGTGCGCACCCGCCCGCTACCTCAGCCGCCGATTCCTCAGAGCTCGAGCTCGCTCGCATAGTTTGATATTTTTGTGCGATAATATTTGCAACTACAAACTCTTGCCTAATCCTATGCCTTGACTACAATGCTTTGCTTATTTGATTGTATTCAAGCGCGAACTGTCTTTCGGCACAACACACAAAACTTATTAAATAATACCCAAATATACAACTAATATAAAGCTGAGGTGAAAATTCCGGAGGACTCTTTAATTGGATAGGCGATAGGTTGTTTAAATTATTATTAAAGCAGGATAAAATTGTAACATCTTACCTTAGGATATAACCGTTCACCAAGCTGTGCTTGGTGTAAGGTGAGATGCTCATTATGTCCAGCGGGCCTGTCTCCACTGTAGCCCGCGCCTTCGGTCCCAGGAGCAGCCTGCACAATTACACATACATTTACATTTCAAGAAAGCTAGTGTTGCAGCTCCGTGACTATTTTGAAAAGGAAAGTCGTACTTGTAATGATAAAAATACTAGATGAGTATACGAGTTACGAAATATCGGATAAAAGGGCACGTCGCTTCACTATTGTAAATACTATGGAGATTGTATTTTTTTGTCGATAATTAATGACAAGGGGACCCTGTCAATAATTGTCGACAAAGGTCCCCCTGTCAATAATTATGACACATCAGACGTCGTGTTTATGTCAAATGTTAACTAAATGGTTGGACAGATTTTAACTATACAAACAGAAGTAAAATCGTAGTACCTGCGGCGAGTAAGGCCTGGCGTCCACACTGAGCACTCTCCTCGGCTCGCGCACGGTGGGCGGGCGCGGCGCGGGACGGCCGGGCGCTCGCCGCGCGTTGTCTTTCGCACGCGCCCTGCCCGCTCCGCTCCTGTGCAAGAGGATTAGCCTGTTCTTTATCATTTAGTTCATTGGGTATTTGACTACTATTCAAATAAATTATTTTTTAGTGATTATTAAATAGAGGATCTCCCAAAAGTCGTAATATCCTCGTCCCCTGATAGTTTTATGTTGAATAACCAAGTAAAAAGTGCGTCGAATTTTAATGATGTCACATTTCAGAATCTATACTTCTATACTAATATTATAAATGCGTAAGTTTGGATAAAATTTGGTACAGAGATAGATTATAGCCTGGAATGGCACATAGGCTACTTTTTATCCCGGAAAATTAAAGAGTTCCCGCGGGAACCAAAAAATCTCAAACCACGCAGACGAAGTCGCCGGCATCCGCTAGTTTCATATAAATTCCATACTTAGGACGCGTTTTGACGTTTGATAAAAATTGCTGGTTTGACTATATTTTGTCAAATACCCAATTCCGATATGGGTATTGCTAAAGCTGTATCAATCATTGTCACAATCCTAATCCTTGTGATTGGCTGATTTTATGATATTCATCCAATGGATGCTGGCCAATAGCGAATGTGCTAGCCGATCACATGTGAGTGAAATTGTTAGACGGTAGCTGTCATTTTACCGTAAACGCCCTACAAATGGATATGAAATTATTGTAACCAAAAATCTATTGCACTTCTGTTACAGATAACCTATATTCTACTAGAAATGCGGCAAGCACTTTCTCTACTCCAATGTTTTAATTTTTCAACACCATAGCAAGCATAGTTTAAAATTTTAAATACAGGTATAACGAGACATTCAAAACCGCAAGTTTTAAGATGTTGGAGCATAATTTTATTTGTACAAAAATAAATCTTTGTATAATAGTTTCTTTTTATTGCTAAACATACCTTGTTCCACTATTGTTGCTCGCTCCACCGGCGGCGGTACCGGACGATCCCGAAGTACCATTGGTAGTGCTGTTGGTACTACTGCTGCCCGTCGTTGTTTCTAAGGGCGGAAGCTTTTCATTCGCTAGCAACGCCTGGAAACATAATACTTATGAAAAAGACAAACGGCAGAGTTAGTTACACTGCCTACCTAGTACCTACCATATATAAACTCAAGGAATATACAAAAGAATAGGGCAATTGATCAAATTAATTTGAAAATAATAATAAATTGGGTCCTACACAATTTTATTGGGTAGTTAGAGAAATACTTTTGGTGCAGAGTTTAAGCGAGTATGTTTCACTCAAAATTTTCTATTACCTAGCCTCTACGGGTAAATTGGGCGCGATGTTCTACGAACGCACTGAAATGTACCCATCACTGTGCATAATTGATCTGAAAAGAGGTGGCCTAATCTCGGCGACGCATCTGCCCTCGTCGGGCTCGATGCGGAAGATCACCTTTACCCCGTTGACTGCAAGCTGCGTCCGAGCACTGCGCGCCACATTTCTGTCCCGTGGTCGTTTTTAGATTAATACTTACCACTGGGCGTATACGATCTGAAAAGAAGTGGGCTCACCTCGGCGACGCTGGTGTAGAAGGAGCGCGCAACACCACTGCCCTCGCCGGGCTCGTCGCGGAAGGTCACCTTGACCCGGTTGACTGCGAGGGGCGGTTGGGCGCTGTGCGCGCGTCGGTTCTGTCCCGCGAACGCGCTGTTCAGCTCGGCGAACGTTTGTTGTAGCAGTTTCGCACGATCACGCTCCATCTGTATAAACGGAACATTGATTTCATAACAAAATATGCAATCTGTTTAGGCTCATTGTCATCACTGATCTCTTGATGCTTGCGACCTTACAGACAAACTGTTTTGATTTAGAAAACCTGTAGGAACTTCTGGATTTTCCAGAATAGAAAACACTATATTGGAAGATTCAAAAAAATCGAGGCAAGGTTGTTCAAATTGCCAACACTATGCAAAAAAAACTGTGAATACTAAAAGTAGATGAATAGATAAATATTACACTTTTATAGATGGTCAAATGAAAGCTGGAAATCATGTAAAGTTATTATGATCTTACCTTATGCAAAGTCAAGTCCCTCTGCTGGGAATTCCTCAACTTCTCCATGTCTCTCCGGAACTTGACCTCCTTAACGGGAAATCCCCCAAGCTCGGCGACTACCGAACCAGGCTCAAGGCCGACATCTTCGGTGAAAACTCGCCCGAACAGATCCAAGGACAGCCGCCATCGACCCAGCAGCAGGTCGTGCGACACCGACGCGCCGAGCGAAGGACATGCGCGACTGTTTGGAACATAGGCAATACTAAAAAAGATTTATTGCAGACCAAAACAAAAATAATTATTTTGCATCAAACTGTTATTTGATTATCTTAAAAGACAAAATCTTCAGTTATTATGAGTCATTCAAAGTCAGCGCTTTTTTGCACACATACTTTTAGGTCAGCTGACAGGGCCAAAATATATTAGTGCTCAATTGATCAAAATATAGTACTGGCACTGTCACAGCGCCGTTGATCTAAATTTATTCGAAAAATTAATATGGGTTTAATATGAATGTTCAAGCCTACTGTATAAATTAATGCCTCATGCTAAATTAATTAAAAAATAGTTCTAATTTAAAAAAATTACACATTTGAAGCACCATCCAGATATTACTTGGTTCAAAAGATAATGAGATGGGCTATTAAGCGTAAGTTTTTACACTTGTAAGTACACTTTACTCACGTAAGTCGCAAATATGGACGGACTTATAAGTCGCGTATCGTATGCAAATGATAGTTATGTAAGTTACTAAAAAACTTACAATTAGTGTAATCGTTGCCTCAGGGATATTTTTGTCTAGTACAAGAAAAAAAGTAAAGTAATACTCACGGTTGAGCCGGCGCATTAAGTACTTGTGGTGGCAGCGCAGGAGCCAAAGGCAAGCCGGTCGTCTCTACTGTGACATGAGCGGATATTTCTTGCGATTCTAACGGGTCGGCTGCACTTAGCAATTCTCCCTAAAAAGGTTTATTTCTTATAATTATTATGTACCTCTCACTACTGTGTTAAACATATCAAAGATATTCTTAGCCTTTGAGTAATTTTTAACAACAGAGAAGACAGTGTTTTAAACAAAATATAATGTGAAATACAACCCTGACTTAACTGTTACCTTGAATTTAGGTTAATAATTTTATAAGATTTACAAGATGAGTAAATGTTCTTTTGCTATCCTAATCCCTGGGCTAAATTCTTGTGATTCTCTCAGACATGTCGGTTCAGTTTTGAGAGGTTCATGTATTTGTGTAATGTTACAAAGTAGATAAACATTATGTATCCAATTGAAGAAGGTTGGGTGTAATTTTGTTAAGAAAAAGTCCCCCAATAAAACGGAGTGACTTACAGCACGTACAATAACGGTCTTGCCCGGACTGCGCGAAGACGACGCGCGCGGCTCTTGCGCCGCCATCGAACTGCTCGGACCTATTTAACAAACAAGTATATAGTAGTCATTTATTTAGATAGCTTTCATGTACATGCCTTACTTGCTAATACATAATATTAATCATTAATACATGGACATGAGGCCGTTGCTAACATAATTATACTTATTATATAATATAATTAATTTCGTCCTGTCCGTAATTATTAAAATAATATATAATAATAATTAAAATAATATAGTATTAATTATGTCAACATTACAATTATTAATTTAACATAGCCCTACGTTGATCAAGTTATTGAGGTATATTCACTCAAGAAATCTTTTACACTGTAAAAACATTTTTGTATGAGCTTTCTTAAAGCTATCTTTTAATTTTCTTTTGAATGTTACTTCTTTTGTCTCATTTGTTATCAAATTTGGTAGTTTATTATAAATTATTACTGATATAAAATATGGGCTAATTCGGGATAGTGTTATTAGGTTGAAATAAGGTTCAACCAATTTATTTTTTCTGCGTGTCTCTTTGAGGTTTTGTAATTTGTTAAATTGATGTTTTTTGATTCCCGCGGGTTCATCAATTTTCCGGGATTAAAAGTAGCCTGTGTCCTTTCCTGAGATGCAACCTATCTCTATACTAAATTTCATCAAAATCTGTTGACACGGTGGGCCGTTAAAACGTAGCAGACAGACAGACACACACACTTCCGCATTGATAATATCAGTATGGAAGTATTAATTTTACCAGGTGATGGAGATACGTGCTGTTGATGCGGCGCCTCAATGATGGAACAGGCTGTATCAACTAAGGTGTGGAACTCCGATGCAGATGTACTAGGCTCATGGTGATTCAGTGCACTTGCATGTGGATGCCTGAAGAACAAGAAATAATCTATATATGCAAAACGATAACTGACTCACAAATTAATAAACAGTTAAGATTAAACCGATGGGTCTAGAAACTTGAGATTTCTTAATTAGGTATTAAACGTGGACTAGAAAATCCCCACATCAGAAACAATATTCAGAAATTCCATTAATGTAAAGCTAGGGGTCAGCAAGTCCGGAGAGGATGAGAGAGGATGACGTGGGCTCTCATCTCATCCGGCGTAGAAGAGGCGGGCGCAGGCGTGCTGCCCATGATCGCCGCCTGCCCCCATAAGAAGGGCCTCCGAGCGACAGACATGGGGTTTCTGTCGCTCATTAGGAAAAAAAATGGTCCTCGAGTCGGGAGGCACTCGTTCGTGTTCCTGAGACGGTGAGAAGGGAATATTGAAGTCTCGCGGAGAAGGGTCGATCAGACTACGACGCTGGTGGCTGGGTTGCGCGAATGGGGAATATGCATGTGATTTAGAAATGGACAAAAAAAATTATGTGTAATCTTTATTGCTAAATAAATATATATAGATGATTATTTTTACAAATTATCGTGTTTCTATTAATAAATTTAATTATTTAAAAGTAGTATTTTTCAAGTTCCCGCTCAAATTTCTAAAACGCAACGCTATTGGCGGAACGAAACATGACGTCACCATCCACTCTGTAGTCTGAGTCGACTGCTAACAGGTCGTTTGTTTTGTATGATTATTGAAGGTTATTCGCATTGTTTTGCCGCTGTTTATGATAAATTATTAGTGTTTTTGGGAATTATTAACTGAAAGCAGTGATTTCTTGTGAAAAAAGACTCGCCACAATAAACAACTATTGTGGTAGTAAACTATAAATTAAAGAGTTCTCGCGGGAACCCAAAACAGCGCGGACGAAGTCGCGGGCGCTAGTATATATTATATAATCAAAGATATGTAGGTATTAGGAACGTTAAATGTTGAGAACATCTTTATGAACTTTAACAAACTAGGTTGTTTTCGTCAAGGCAACTGAGAAATTCTTTTCCAATAGAACTTTAAACAGTGCAAACAAAAAAACCTAGTTATAAACTTATAACGTTTTGTGATCAAAATCTACACTCGTAGTCAGCTGTTGACCAATGAAAACCATAATATATTTTGTAACATTAATAATTGGGAATCAGAATAGTTTTATGAACATGTAATTAATTTTTTAGGTTAGTTTATTGTTTAAATTGTTTGCGATTCCTAATGAAAAAGATTTTTGGTAGGTAGGTAGGTACATACATATCTAATACTCACGTCGAAATAATCTTCACAACGATATAAACTAGGTACTCAAGCACGATACATTTTCTCTCCTCATCACCTTACACAATGATATTATTATATTCATTGACCTTACACCACTTTTTCCTTAGGTATGTATTTGTATCTTTGGGCATATGAAAATATATCTTGTCAGGTGCAGTTTTAATATTATTTTTGCACATAGGGACAATACAATAATTATAATAAGCTTTTGGGTGCTCTTCCATCACAATAAGTTAATCTTTTACGCTTTACTTCACTCAAACACTTCGTTGTTAATTTATTCATGTGTACGGTGACGTCACAACGAGCGCGCCAAAATGGGGGCGTTTAAGTCGTCCGAAAATGATAGTAGTTTTAATTATTATTTTTTAGCTTATTTAATAAAATTTTGCAAGTGTTATATTTTTTTCCGGTTATATAATCACTTATAGAATAGTTTAAAAAAATAAAAAAAATACATGCATATTCCCTATTCCCAGGCCCCAATCCAGCCAAGGCGTTGGGAGGAACACCGTGGGGTATAGTCGATAAGAGTCCGACATAAACTTTGCATTTCCCCAGATGCAATGGTATCCATGAGGATTTTTTTTTCTTATAAAACAACAAACTTACCTATGATGCTTTTTCCTATGTATGTGTCTAGCTTCATTTGAATCTGAATCCGATACATATTCCGCATCTGTGTCGATGTCCATCTTTGTCACAGGGTCCTTTGCACAGGACAAGTCCTAAACATGAAAACTTTATTAGTAAAATGTAAATACCTGTGGCGGTCTTCGCAGTCTGCACATAATGCAATAGATGGCATTACTACTACGTTGCACGCGACCACGAAGAGCCCAACTCACGATTACGAAGTGTTCTCTGAATACCAAAGATGAACGGTCGGACCAGTGGTCCCCGAGCACAATACCCGCTCGGAGGATGATCATCCTTCGTTACGGTCGAACCATATCACCTGCTCCCCTAATTTCATATGGTTACCAGTTGCTACAGCAATTGTCAACTGAATTTTACAATCAACTTATTCTAGATGAATAGAAAAAATCCTTCCTGGCGCAATTAAATTAAAATTGACGACCTCTGACCTCCCCCTGGCGCAGTGTTGAGCGCAGTTGTCTTAGCGTGGGAGGTCCCGGGATCGATTCCCGGCAGGTCATTTTGTGAATTCATAATTTCTGCATTTTATCTGGTCTGGCCTGATGGGAGGCTTCGGCCGTGGCTAGTTACCACCTTACCGGCAAGTAATAAAAAGAAGGATTGGATGTTCAGTGTCTCATTACATAATTTATATAAACACACACTGCAGGCACCAAAGGTAAACGTCGATAATATGATATGGAGAGACCGCATTTTATCAATTATATAAAGTCCCAGAATGTTTTTGTAAATACAATTATAAATAATGAGCATGTTACAAAAGAAGTATGCTCAGTAATAATGTTCTCCCAACCGAATTTCGGCCACGGCGGCCTATCTCCAGAGAGATTAGCCATCTGCGCGGGAGATATCATAGTGCACAAGTGTGTAATAACCACAGATGCACTCTCTATTCCTTTACTCTCATAGCCCGATGGGACGAAGTATGCTCAGTAATTATATTAGCACAGCTATGTGTTACCTGTGGTTCGTCTCTAGTCAAGGTGTGGTTGTGTGTGGGCGGTGCGGACGCGGGGCGCGCGGGCGGAGACCAACCGCGCTCGGTGCCGCGGCTTGATAGGCCTAGCCGTCGTGGTACCACTGGTGAACAATTTTTTAATTTTTATGTATGGTTTGTTTAGGGGTCATCCATAAAGTATGTCACACTAATTTCGTGATTTTCTGACTCCTTGTCACAGTTGGTCACATATGTGAGACCCCCCCTAGTGTGACGACACATATCTTGCAATTTTACATCTAGAAATTATTATATTAAAACAGCACTACCGAAATTAGTTAGATATTTTTAAGTTTTTCGATTTTGGAATGTGACGTCACGAAACTAAAGACCCCTCCTACCCCTTGTCACACAATGTCACACTGATGTACTACTACATATTTGATAAAGTTACAGGCCGCTGTACAATATTATGAAAAAGCACTATCAATAATTAACATTTCAGTCTTTAAAATTAAAGTACATAGGTACTAGGTATAATACCAACAAAACAATTTGCAATAGCCTATCGAGGTAATATAAATACTGTTCAGAGGTTAGTTTCAAATACCAAGAAATACAAAAGTAAAGAAGTATGATTTGTACAAAACGTAAAATTCAGTGAAAAAAGGGGTAAATAAAAAAAATCAGTTAAAAGTTTTTCATTAATAAACTAAATGCAAAAAATCTTCTATAGTTATGATACATTCACTCTACCTTCTAGTGGGTTGTTGACACCGGGAGGTCCTTCTCCCGAGGCTGGAACGGTGACCGGTTGTCGTGGCATACCGAACAGTTCTTCGCGGCGTGCGTTCGGTTGTAGTAACTGGGGTTGGTCCGCTAATGGTAGCGCGTCTTGCATTGTCACTGCGGAAAACATGTACACAGTGTGCATTGAGCCAACCATGGTGAAATGAAATGTTTTATTTCACGTAGGATGACTTGTGTCCCTTATGCTAATCCAAATTCCAAATTCAAATGTTTTTTTATTCAAATAAACTTTTATAAGTACTTCTGAATTGTCGAGTGAATCTACCACTGGTTAGGAATGCCATTTCTACCAAGAAGAACCAGCTAGAACCTCGGTGGTTGCTCTTTTGAAAAATAATAATGTACAATTTCATTAATTTGTAGATACATAAGTAACCGCTGTCCTTAGCATTGCTGGAGTGAGTCAAATCCACGCTTCTTTTATCATTTACGTAATCTTCAACAGTTGATAAGCTTTCTTCAGAAGCATATTTTTAATGGATTTCTTAAACTTGTGTAAAGGCAAGTTTAATATAGGTTGTGGAATTTGTGGGGGATTCTACCATTGGCTCGGAAAGAAATTCTACTGAAAACAGTTGGCAAGAAACTCAGCAGTTGCTCTTTGTGGGCTGATGAATGAAAAGCTGATTGTAATTTAAACCAAGGTTGTTTCAAATAGTTCTCTATCTTCGATTTTGTGCCATGAACTATAAAAAACTGTATGAATTTGATTATAATCCATTTACACTCACTGTTGAACGGATCAGGCGGCGGGCATCCCAAGCACAGCGTAGAGTCGGATCGCTGGAAGAACGCGTGCGTGCGGCCGCGAGCGCTCTCGCCCTCGCCGTCCGACTCCGGGGCCGCTCCGCCACCCACTATCATCTCTTCCTCTCCTTCCTCGTTCTCATTCTCATCCTGAACCAAAACCATATAGTCAAGATCCTGGTTAGTCAATGTGATGTGATGTGTGAAGGGCTGAATATTATGCTAGTCTGCCATTAGTTGGTTGACTTTACTTGCAACCTAGAAGGATGGACTCAAAATATCTATCAGCATAGGCCACAGGTGCATACTATCGTATGGTATTCTGGTATTTTGCAAAATAGTGTAATCAAAAAATAAATAAATGAGTAAGATATTCTTCTCACTTCCCAAATACTCAAAGTCTCTAAGGTATAAATAAACAAATCTGAAAACACACAAAACAAGACATGCTGATGAAATAAATACTCAACCACATACGGCTGTCCACAGGTGCTTACATGTGGTACAATAGTGCGTTCATTACGGAGGCCAAGTTTTTGAGCGCCGCAACATCCAGCACAGGTAATTGTTCAGTGTGTTCCGAAGTGTGAGCACACATTCCTATGATCTAAGGAAGAAATTGCCAAAAGCACATACCGCTGTCCACAGGTGCTGATGATGGTGCGGTTGCGGCTGCGCGGCTCGCATGTAGTACACTAGTGCGTCCAGTACGTAGGCCACGTGTTTGAACGCCGCAACATCCAGCACAGGTAATTGTTCAGTGTGTTCCGAAGTGTGAGCACACATTCCTATGATCTAAGGAAGAAATTGCCAAAAGCACATACCGCTGTCCACAGGAGCTGATGATGGTGCGGTTGCGGCTGCGCGGCTCGCATGTAGTACACTAGTGCGTCCAGTACGTAGGCCACGTGTTTGAGCGCCGCAATATCCAGCACAGGTAATTGTTCAGTGTGTTCCGAAGTGTGAGCACACATTCCTATGATCTAAGGAAGAAATTGCCAAAAGCACATACCGCTGTCCACAGGTGCTGATGATGGTGCGGTTGCGGCTGCGCGGCCCGCATGTAGTACACTAGTGCGTCCAGTACGTAGGCCACGTGTTTGAGCGCCGCAACATCCAGCACGGGTAATTGTTCAGCGTGTTCCGCACTATGCGCTCGGAGTAAGGAAAGGCAGTATGCGAGGAATTCGCGCCGCGCGTTGCCTGTCTCAACACCTACAACAAAGTTGATTTAAGAACACTAGCACTAATTCTTAAATTTTTGTCTCTGTTGGACGCATTTTAACGTATTTTTTCTCTCGCTCTAATAGAAGCTTACAAAATTTATAGAGGCATACTGAAAGTAGGTCAAAGCATTATCTGATCAAGTAATGTGGTCTACTAAGATAAATGTTTCTAAAGACTGCTCATTTGATGTGTTAGTTGTTAAACTTTTAAAAGGATATTACATTTTAGCGATATTTAACGGTTTTTTTTTTATTTATTTGATTTTATTTATGATTTACTAACGAATTTTGAGGGAACCTTGATATGGTTGACATTAAAGTCGATTATACTATGTACCTTGTTCTCGGTCTCTAGCTCGCGGTCCTTCCGAAAAGCCAATAATCCTTGTAACAGGCGACGTCAGAGAGGTGGCACGCCGAGCCGCAGGGGCTGACGAACGAGCTTCCCCGCTCGAAGTGCTTGCGTTGTTCGACGTCAATGATGCACCGAATCTTTAACAAACATACACCAATAAGCATAGATAGCAATCACCTAGCCATTGGTCACCGAGCGACTCTAGAGCTTTCTTATGAGGCAAATTAAATATTGCGATTTCACCAGTGTGCGGCACTGTTCTGCAATAAATGTTTCTCTCAGTAGTCTCGCACACATGATTTCAGTATCTTTCTGCTTATCCCCTGGAAATGAAAACGTTCGAGCACATGTGCTGTATAAGATTTTGGTGCCTTCCTGATGCAGCGCTTTGTGCAATATCACAAATTCGTGATATTTATTTCAATTTTACAAAATACACTTACACCAACACCTGTAATAATATGGTATCCGTGAGAGAGAAGGAATGGTATAATTCTAAAAAATAAGACGGCAAGATATGCTTACCGCAGTTGCGCCTCGGTAGCATCCATGACAGTGACCAGCCAGTCCCAGGTCTGTTTGAGCTGTCTTTCGAGGTAACACTGCAGACGTAACGCCTCACGGTATGCCAGCGGTAACATGCGTGGCAAGGGAATCGTCACGCGTTCGTACTCCCATAGTAGATCGGCGATTTGGCGTATTACAACACCTGCGGATAAAAAGATGTACTTGTAGCAGATGGAGAAAAATTCCGACCAATTCTAAACACTGAGTTTAATTATTACCAAAATATATAGTATGGAATGGAATCGATGGCGAAATTATAGTTGACAGAAATTTGACAAATTGCACCACTCACTTTGAAGTATCCTGGGTCATTTACAAATTAGCATATTTTAGCTTTTATGCCACAGAGAAGTGAGAAGTCAAAACTGGTAAGACAGTTTGGGTCTTATTACAAAAACTCTATGCACGGTTTAGTGACGTTAAGCTCGTGTGTTGTATAGGATTAGTGTCTGTTTAAGCCAGATCTAAAGTTTTTTAAATTTAGAATTGCTTACCGAACGCCCGGGCGAGGAATGACGCAGTCGTTGAAGTAGAATTAGGATCGTGTGCGCCAGCGGCGGCGGCGTTCGTCGAGCGGCGCAGTGACGCGGGGTCGATGAACACTAGCGAAGAGCCGCCTGTTAGCCTCACGCTGCCGGTGCCGGTGCTTGTTCCGCGGGCAGTCTCGCGGGATCTGAAACAAATTAATATTTAAGACTAAAAAGTCTTGCGGGATCCAAAACAAATTAATATTTAAGACTAAAGTCTTGCGGGATCCAAAACAAATTAATATTTAAGACTAAAAAGTGGCTAAAAAGACATTGCATATTCCTTAGAGACCATAGAAAGAACCATCCAAAGTGACAAAATCAGATTTTTTTTGACGCACACGGTATAGGATCATACATTTTGAACTTGACCTAAAGAACACTTATTGGCAAGAATAAATTAGATTTGCCACATATTTCTAAAGAGTAACTAAAAAAGGGCACACAAAAATGTTTGTGACAACTGACTATGACAACTGTCAGAATTCCACTGAATAAAAAATCTGATTTTAAACAGTTACAGCACTGGAATAAATACTTACCGTATAGCCCACTGCATAGAATGCGGCGCAAGGTTCGGTCTAGAGGGCGGCGCGGAACGTCGTTCCACCGGCTCCCCTCCATCAGAAAAGGGCGGTTCTGCTTCAGCGTCCTGCTCATCAGTCTCCCCAGCTTCCGAGTCTTCGTCCTCAGGCTGAGTGGAGTCTCCGCTCTCGTCTTCTGGGTATAGCAGCAGAGATGCTATGCCTGTTGCAGTGCACCAGATAATTTAAAAAATAATACAATGGCGACCGCCCTGGCTTATTAATAATCTTTTATAGTTTTAGTAGCATTTTAGTTTTGATAGGTATTTTAAAAGGTGTAAAGATGAGCAAAAGCCATTCGATAAAGAAGCAAAAAGGATAGACAATTTTTTTATTTGAAATTTAGTATAGTTATCAAGGATCTGGCCATGAAGCTTGGTTTCGCATATTTTCTGGATATCTAATAGAAATTGTTTCACCTCTTCAAACAATAGTAAATTTACTTTTCTGCAAAGATTGATATTTCAAGCTGTTTATGAAAATATACAATTTTTTAGGCAGAAAACATTGTTTCTGATCTTCAAGAATCTATAAATATGGCTCACTGTCAAGATTGTAAGTTAATCAGGATAGTTATAAGATCTACTGAGGAGACAACTGCCTCGTTGGTCTAGTGGTTAGCAAGTTCGACAGCGGCCGACGAGGTCCCGGGTTCGAGTGTCGGGTCGGGCCATACTTAAATATTGGGTTTTTCTGACTAGAAATTCTCAGTACTAGCCCGGAGTTAGGAAGCGGTGTTTTACCCCCGTGCCTCGGAGAGCACGTTAAGCCGTCGGTCCCGGTTATCATCACTAACATGATAATAGTTAAAGCCCGCCAACCCGCATTGGAGCAGCGTGGTGGGTCTAAGCTCTAATTCCCCGTGCCCAGCAGTGGGACGTTAATGGGCTCTAGTAGATACTATGGGTGGAGTAGCCAGCATGAAATTCTACTAAAAAGAAAACAAATATAATCCTTGAAACTAAGGTATTAAAGTTTAATTACGAATGTACTATATTTATATTTAAGACCTTTTGTCTTCGTAACAACGCGAGGTGTCGGCCACGGTTACATAGCACTTTTTAATATAAACCTTAAAACTAAGACATTAAAGTTTAATTACGAATGTACTATTTATACTTAGGACCTTTTGTCTTAAGAAGAACGGTGTCGGACTCGCGTTTTCAACATTTTTACCCCGTACCAAAAAGTGCTCAACGCGCCTAAAGAAGTTTTCACTTCAAAAAGATCTATAAACTATATATAAATATAAATAATATATAAACTATACTCTTCCTTACCGGCATCAGAGCCTTGCGTGGCTCCGGTCTGCACGCTGCGCTGTGCGGACTCTGCGTTGTCCTGGTCGTCGGAATCGCTCTCTGTCTCCACTTCAGCCAACAAATCTAGTTCACTCTCACTCTCGCCGCCCTCGGCGCGCTCTGTTCCGTTTTCCACTACCACGTGCTGCTCTTGAACTCTGTTAAAATCCAAATAGCTGCAATTAACTCAAATTATGTTAGTAATGGGGAGATACAAATTACGACATGATGTAGGGAAAAAAATTGAGACTCCCCAAACTTTAAACACTTTGATAAACACTAAATGATACACACATCTTCGTCTATGTGGATTTAGGGATGATATATGTCCCTCTTTGAGATGCAAGCAATCAATCTCTTTACCAAATTTAGTCAAAGCTTCAACAGATGGACAGTGAAAAGGTAACAGAATACTTTTGCATTTAATATTAGTATTGAAGTATCGATTCGTATGGATTGTCCTATTTTTAACCGACTTCCAAAAAAGGAGGAGGTATCAGCACGTATCTTTTTTTTTACAGTTTCGTTTTAATCGTCACTTCGTACTTTTGTTTTGTTTTATTTGTAAGGATCTCATTATGGGCTGTTATTGTAATGGGACGAAAAACTTTATCAATATATTCATTACTAGCTGATGCCAGCGACTTCGTCCGCGTGGTTAAGATTTTTTGAACTCCTTAATTTTTAGGATAAAAAGTAACCTATGTCACTCTCCAGGTTCTCAACTATACCCATGCCAAAGATCACGGCAATCCGTTGCTCCGTTGCGGCGTGATTGAAGGATAAACCAACAAACAAACACACTGTCGCATTTATAATACATAGTATAATACATGTCACGCTTTTTTTATTCCTACATACTACAGTACACCCCTCGTCGTCGTTGTCAACCAATTTACGACCAGTGCTGGTCATAGGGCTCTTGCAGGGTCTTTCACACACAGCTATCCTGTGCAGCATGAATCCGACGGCTCTATGCGACTCGTTTATGTCGTCCGTCCACCTAAAGGAAGGGTCTGTCAACGATGTGCCGTCCAGTGCGCGACCCCCGGATGGTTTACCGAAATATGTATGAGATCTACGGAGCGCACTTTGACTTTGGTTAAACTTAAGACATGGTTAAAACGAGACAGATTTATGTTACTCACATAAGTCCATCTCGTTTTAACTCTGAGTAAAGTCTGAGTCAAGTCAAAATACGCTCTATAGATCTCAGCATAATTGTATTTAATTTTTAGGTACTAAACAGATTATAATTGTGGTTTTTATTTACCTGTCTCCCATAGGATCATCGTGATGCTGCGACTCGGTCGGCTGTACGGGAGGGGGTATATTAGGCTCATCGGTTTCCGAGGCGTCATCGTCGCCCCCTAGGGCTTCGCCCGCGACATCGTCAGGGTATTCCGTAGCTACGGGCGTTGACGATCGATCGGGCACAAGGGTGGAACTTCCCATAGATGTTCCGCTAGCTGCAGCCCGAGCTCCCGCGACGTTCGATTCCCTGTGTAATGTAGATAAAGGTTATTTCCTGATTATAATAATTCTGAAACACTAATTTTAGTTGAGGAAGATTCTGTCTTTAAATAAATTAATGTTTATGTGTTCATTAAATTAAATAAATGGCTTTTTTTCCACAAACATTTTGTTCCACAAAACAGTCTGTATTCATTATTATTATTATTTATTGTTGGTCATTATTTAACAGAGAGCATTATTTCACTTACTCATGTTTTTGTTATCTATCTTTTTTATAACTTCAAAATCACCCTTTTTGCACTTGCCTATGGAATGTAAACCATCATCAAAGGTCCGTTCTTTTGTTTTTGGTGGTTAAATAAAGCCTGTCTGTACTTGCGTTAAGAGTATGGTATTCAAGAGGTTACATAATTATTCATAATAATAGGTAGGTAATTTTATGGATTGTTGGAGGTCGTTATCTAACGTCCAAAGGGGCCCGTACACAGTCAATTTGGAGCGCGATCCGCGATTCACGATCAATGATCACGATCAAAGTAAAATAAACCATAACCTCATTGAATTAGAGCTCAATTTCGTGTATCCATTATCATCTGTTTAGGGTATTATAAAAAATTATAACTGGTATAAGGCTGCAATGCAACTTTGACCATACCTTCGTGGATGCGTGAGACGCGAGTGTCCAGTAGATAAAGGCTCCACACCAAACAAGTCCTCACTGCCATTGACCAAGTCCACATAGGTAGTCGCGAGCGGGAAGGGTGCGGTGGGGCGAACCACGCCCAAACGCACGGGCGCCAGCAACGCATCCGCCGCCTCTACCAATTCCTCCACTGCTAGTGCCACAAGTGCGGCGAATACGCGTTTGCAACGCACCAGTGATGCAGTTATTGTTAAAGGCCTGGAATAGGACACAAAATTGGGTTACAACCCATATTACATACACTAAACAGATAAAGATAGTGTGCAAGATAGTATACACTTTCACTAGAAGGCTGCCTGTCCACTGAAGCAGAGCAGAACGAAGATGTGCCAAGCTGACCAATCAGATTCCCGGCAGATCATTGGATAAAATTATCGCGTCATCGGTCAATAATCCGATTGGTCAGCCACAACACACAACACACAACCGCTCTGCTTCAATGGCCAGGCAAACAAATGGTGGACACTTTCAAGTTGTGCGAAAACTGCCCATTACAATTAGTTTACTTACCCTTTTTTCTTAGCAGCACCAGGGGCCATTTCAACACTAAATATAACAAATATCCTAGCTACTGAGCGCACGAATCGCCGAGTGACTTCCCGGGCGCGTTCCGCACGCCCTGGTATGGCATCATTCTGTTGTTCCTTGATCAATGTGTTCAATAATGTATCCAACATCTGAAAAAAGAATTATCTTTTGTCACAACACAATGCTTCTTAAAAACTTATCCTTATTTTAAACACAAAAAAATCATGTGAACATAATATATTTACAAAAATTGGGGTTCTCAAAATATTAGTGATTTCAGATGGTACAACTCATATGAAACATTGTTATTTTTTTGTTACACATTAAAAAAGTTGTAAAATAAGTAAAATTTGGCCATTTCCTAATACAAGGGAGAGATGTCTGAAACAATGACAATATAAGTTTAATATTATGTTACTGTTTTTTATAAGTTTTGTTGAAAAGTGGTGAATAAATGGACTAGTGCAGATTAATGTGCAACTAACCTCATTGGTGCATTTGACGATAAGCGCATGTGTGAATTTGTCTAACAGAGTAGTCCCAGACTGGTGAGGCGCTGGACTGTTTGGTCGAGTTTCGCTTTCAGTTTGTCCATTTGAACCACACATTATTGCAGCTTCTACCGCAGGCCAGTCAGCTGTGAAAATAATCATATAACTTTGTCAACTGTTTTAGGAAAAGTTGTATTTTACAATATAAGTAAAATATATACAATGCTGGGACATTTTAGACAACTATTTCTCTTTCTCCAGTGGGGTAGTGGCGGAAGAGTCCCTTCAAGTATTTCTCGGAACTAACGTACATAATTACCGGTTAGACAAAAACGAGTGTCTGGCGTGCCAGTGACAAAAACGAAATAAACCCGAAAAAAAAAACGACATAAACCCAAAATTTTATCGTTTGAAAATTTGATCTGTAAGCCAAAATTTGGCATGATGCCAACCCACGGAATTGCCAAAACATAAATCAAAGTCTCAAGTCGTTTGGCGGCATGAGACTTTGAGTTATGTTTTGGTGAAATCTCATGCCTGAGAAATGAAGTTATTTGGACTGATGTGGGCAAGCACTTTTGCCATCCACTTGACTTAAATCAAATGACTTTTCGTTAATCAAATCATTTTTTAATTATTCAAATAGGCTTATGACACGTGCTTTTGCATAGTCGAATGAATCTACCACTAGTTCGGAAAACCGTTCCTGCCGAGAAGAACCAGCAAGAAACTCGATGGCTGCCTTTTCGATAAAAAAAAAATTACAATTATAATATAATATTGCCGACATAAGTCGGCAGTTCGATGGCGAACTTTAAAGATTACTTACCCAATAAATGCAAGAGGGCGCGCCTCGCAAACCGCGGCGGCTCCAAGTCGTGGTCGGGCACATCGACCTCCGCGTCCGAGCCGGGCTGCTTGCGCGCGCCGCGCCCGCGGCTGCTGCTGGCGCGGTACTGCCGCTGCTCCACCGCTTGCCTACCCACCGTTTGTACGAGGAACAGCAGGATTGATTCACCTCTGAACAATATCATAGTGACTTTGAAGCCTTCAATCATTAAACAACAAGACATACTTAATCTAACAGAAAAATCTGGTCCCAGTCAATATAGAAAGAAAAATAATAGGTAGTTTATTTTAGTGTTTTTAATGATTTTTTTAAGTGAAAACTTCTTTAGCCGCATTGAGCACCTTTTGGTAGGGGGTAAACTTGTGGATTCGCGTCACCGTCACCGACATGGTCGCGTTGTTAGGAAGACAAAAGGTCTTAATTTGTGTCTAAATTTTGTGTCCAGTTTTATTTTTATTTTAAGGTATGTGTAGCCGGGTAGCCTGGGGAGACAATTGGGCAACTGTAATGTCTCCCCAGGCATATTTATAATAAATAAATAAAGAATATTGTATGGACAAAGAACCTTGAGCTCTTTTACACTACACAAAATATGTTCGATTTATTCTAATACTACTTAGATTTTTTCCATAATTGTCAAAAAGATGAATATTATTTATGTAAGTTTGAGGGTGACTTTGTAACTAACAAGGTATTGTGTTTGCTTATTCTATATGGACTTTTGACGTCAACCGAACATTTTGGATCGAAGATAATATAAGACACTGGTGATGTCTCGTCACAATTTTGTCCCACTAGTCTAGTGGGACAAAACTGTGACGTGTATTGATTTGACCAAATCAATACATACTCTTCTGTGCAAATTCAAGGTCAGAGTCATTTTTACCTAAAGCCAACTATACCTTGAGTTAAAGTGAGTAGCGAGCTGCGTGTCGCGGGCGAGCCGTCCGAGCAGGTCGCAGCGCGCGGACCAGTTGCCTCCGACCAATGCTTTACACCGGCACTTCTCCCAGCAGTCGCAATAGGCCGTGGGCGATGTGCGTTTTAGCTTGCAATCGTGTCCTTTGTGACAAACCTTTAACAAATATTTAAGCATGAAACATAGCCCAAAAGGAAAAATCTATAAGACCGTCCGCGTCGTTAGACCTGTCGCATTGTATGGTTCAGAATGTTGGGCGGTGAAAGGGACGGATAAAAGAAAAGTACATGCGACCGAAATGCGAATCTTATCCATTCACACATACATCTCAGTATGTGTGAATGGATAAGATTATGAATGAATATATAAGGGGAGTTTGAAAGTAAGTAAGCGCCAGTGATAGAAAAGTTGAGGAGTAATAGGCTAGCATGGTATGGGCATGTAATGGCGGAGGGAAGAAAGGCATGTTACGAGAAGAATAATAGATATGCATGTGGAAGGAAAAGAGTAGAGGGAGACCAAAGAAAAGATGGATAGATTGTGTGAAAGAGTATATGCTAGAAAAGAGGGTGAATAATAGGTTGACGGATAACAGAAGTGAGTGGAAGAAGAAAAAATGTTGTTCCGACCCCACACAGTGTGGGAAAAGGGCAAGAAGAAGAAGAAACATAGCAAAGAGCAATGGAGGGCCGGAAACTTTTGAATAGTTAGGATTTGAATGTATTGTCAGTGTGGCTAATTCTATTGTACACAAGCTTTCATAACATCAAGATATTGAGAGCTGTCATTTTAGTTTACTTTGGTGTTTTTTACAACAGAATTAGCCAGAATATCATACAAGGGTGTATTCTGCTTGACATTATCTAACAATTCACATTCAATTACAAAATCTAACAATTCGCATACATTCCAGGTGGCACGCTGTCTTCCGAGCTTCAATAAAAATTGTATGCAGGTTACAGTTTCAATAGATTTATGTGTTTTCATGTGCTTCTTTGATATACATCTTATAAACATGACACTCAGAACACTAAGATGAAGCATAATATAAGAAAACCGATGAACCTATAAATGAACAAAAACACACATTCGCAAAATAATTTGCCTTCCAAAGCGGATGTAGCTATACCTTTGCGCACTCCGTGCAGCAGCATAGCGACCCAGTGAGTCCACAAGTCTTGCACTCGAAAATGTCCTGCAAATAAAGCTTTACTTATAAATTTGCCATAGGTATTTCGTACAAGCTCAAATAAATGTTATCTTTTGTCAGAATTTTGATTTTTGCGGCATATAATGTAAAGTTTTTAAATAGAATAGAAGCGTATCTTATACCAAATACACTTTGACGCTAAAGGGTTTCTTACCTGATTAATATGATCCTGCCCGGTCCAAGTGAAGCTACAAGTGTCATTGCAGCACAGAACCAGCAAGGGCGAATGGTCAGGGTGGGCGTTGGGAGGAAAGATAGCAGCTGATCGTTGAGCTTCGTCCGCATCCGGACACGCACGAATCGAGTCTAGTATGACGAGCGCCGCGCGGTACGCTCTCTCGGACACCGCGGCCATTAGAGGTGTCTGTCCCATGCCATCCCTGCAAAGGTTTTAATCAAATAGTCATGTGTTTATTTAAAAAGAGAAAAAAATGTATGAAACTGTCCCAAAGAGGAAGAAATTGGAAACAACAAATAAAGTTAATTAACATTTCTACAGTTCTACTATCCATAAGTATAAGTACAACTCTGTACAATCTTTCTGGTGGCATAGGAAGCAATGCACAAAACGTATCACAATTTTATAGTACTCTTTTCAATGGACAAAAATATTGAATCAAAATATACCGGTTACACAGTAAATATGGTGCTTAAGTTGAGTAGTACATTGAATAGGGTATTGAACTTGAGTAGCACAGTAAATAGGGTGTTTTACTTGAGTAGCACAGTAAATAGGGTATTTTACTTGAGTAGCACACTAATTAGAGCACTTGAGTAGCACAGTGAACAAGATATTTAACTTGAGTAGCACAGCACGTCGGGTCTTTAACTTGAGTAGCATAGTAAATAGGTTATTTAACTTAAGTAGCACACTAATTAGGGTATATAACTTGAGTAGCATAGTAAATAGGGTATTTAACTTGAGTAGCACAGTAAATAAGGTATTTAACTTACTTAGCGGTAAGCAGCTGCATTAGGTACGGTTGTAAGGCGGAACTCTCGCACAAAGCGCGCAGGGCAGCCAACGCGTTCCCTCGCCGCTCGGCCGGGTCCGCGCTCACTGGAGTACCATTGGTGCCACTGCTGGTGATTTTTCTATGATAAGCAACCAAATAACTAGGTCAACACCTCATCATCTCTCACCAACTGATGATTTAGTCTTCAGCTTGATGAAGGCGTACGACCGCAAAACATCTTTGGTCAGCATTTTCAGCCAAGGTGCCAAGGTTACAGGTGTCAAAAATTAAACTGGTCAATTTGATGTTTGATCTTTCTGTATTGGCTGCTAATTAGGAAAATTCTTCCTTGTGGCCCTTGTAGATGTTTCATAGCGCATTTGGCCAAGTTGTGTACACAGAAACAAGTCAACACAAAAGTTTATAAGTCTACAATAGTTTCTCAAAACTATGATAAGAGTTTTTTAAAGAGTATCCATCCCAAATTATTGTTAGCTCTTCTGATGTTGTAAATAAGTATATAAAGTCAGTGGTAATTATTAATATTAGTCAAAAAATCAAAATCAAGTTAAGGCGTAAAGGGTTTCCCGTGTCTCTGTTCCACATATTATATATTATTAAAAGAAGGAATAAAATTATTACGTCATGATCTATCAAAAATAATTATTTGATTACAAGCTGATGCCCGCGACTTTGTCTGTGTGGTTTAACCTTTGGAATGCCTTGGGATAGCTCTGTCGATAGGTACTACGCTGCTTTGGGTCAGATCTAGCCGACCGACAATCGACCCTGTGTCGGTCGCATTTTTATGCGATTTAAGATTTATTCTCGTGAATATAGAGTATAAACTTCTTTGAACATGAATCTTAAGGAATTAAATAACCAAAGACAATCATTCATTCAAACTTTGCATGTCACTTTGAAGGTCATATTTGAAATACAAAATC
Source organism: Erebia aethiops (assembly GCA_923060345.2). Classification (NCBI taxonomy): domain Eukaryota; kingdom Metazoa; phylum Arthropoda; class Insecta; order Lepidoptera; family Nymphalidae; genus Erebia; species Erebia aethiops. Next base: position 22,609,695 of record OV281084.1, on the reverse strand, counting down.
AGTTCGCGCGCTACGCCCGCCATGGAACGCGGTATATGGCGGCCAGTATCGGAGAAATCTGTTATTTTTAACAAAAGTAACAAACGAAATTTATTTAAATGTTATGTTTAATTGTTATTTACTAAATTTAGAAGCTGTTAAAACAAATTAAATAAATAAACTTCGCATAATTTTCGAAAATTCCATCAATCAAATCGACACTTCCGGTAACCGGAAGTGTTGTTCTTTTTCAAATTTGTTTACTTTATAATCTCGCAAAATTATGTAATAAAAGACTATTTTCAGTAAATAAAGTAGTAAATAACATAAATTAGTTATCTAAGTTTCGATATATAAAGCAGGCAGTTCATAGCACATCAAGGAAAGTGAAAAAATACATCAAATTGCACCGTAGGCGTGATCAGATCAAATTACGCCTAGGTCACGTGACCTTACGGCAGCTTACTAGACCTTTTTTTTTAACGTTACGGCAGCCCAAAGGTTAAGTTTATTTAAATTCCCGAGGGAACTCCTTAATTTTCCAGTAGTTACTACTAATTTATTAACTCTATGATATGGTTAGGCGTTAAGAATGACCATATCATACCCATTATTAGTGAGTCCCATCAAGCTGTCCTCATCTCCAGAAGCCTCAAATGTCTCCGGAGGCCAGGTAAGGGCAGGCATCGCTTCCTCCGCACTAGCACCACCACCGCTGGTGCCAGTTGGTATGTTGGGCAAAGATGCATTCTCGACGGCTTATGGAAGAAAAGGGTTTCTTATATTGAGGCTGTATATAGTGTATATGCTATTCAAAATTCAACATGGTCATCATGTTTTTATCAATAAATATACTATCTACAAGGAAATAAAATTCATAATAATTGTAAAAATGGTAAAAATAGACAGCAAACACATTTCTCTTTTTCTTCTTTTTGTTTTTGAAAATGACAACTCTCTGATTTTACAGGATAGATGTTGGGTATGACCTTCTCTGGGATGCAAAAAACTTTCGCAAGCATAATAAATCTTTTCAAAAAAAGATTTATTATTTATACTACACCCGCTCAGAAAGTACCTTAATTCTTTTTTAAAAACGAGGTAGAAAGTACGTCATTGCTACAAACCAAATATGCGGGAGGGAAAGATGTATGAAATTTCATTTCTAACGTGCTAAGCGGGGAGAAAAACTATATGAAAATCCATTTCTAACGCGCTGTTTTTTTTTAATTTTAAGTAAATTAGGTATATGGACGATGAGAATTTGGGTATGTCCTTATATGGATATAATATTAGAAGCAGCTTCACCATATTTGACATACAAAAGTCAAATATGGTGGATGTCGATTGTCGATATCAATGTCGATTTTGATGGTCGATTGTCGATATCGATGTTGATTGTCGATATCGGTGTCGTGGTCGGTTGTCAATATCGATGTCGATTGTCGCTATCGATGTATCGATGTCGATTGTCAAAGTCGATTGTCGATATCGATGTCGTTTGTTGATATTGATGTCGTTATCGATGTAGATTGTCAACATCGATGTCGATATCTTTGTTGATTGTCGGTATCGATGTCGATTGTCGATATCGAAATCTATATTGAAATAATCCTCAAAATGTACCTAGTCTAGTTTTGATAGTGAAGCTTCGAATGAAGCGACTCATATAATTATGATAGAACTTCACTTTGTAAGTTCATTTAATCACTAATAATATCGCTTATTTTCCTCGCAGGTGTAGTATAAAGCACTATGTATCACTCGGTAGAAAGTACGATTCCTACCTCGCGTGTATTGCGGCCCTTCGGCTACGCCTCGGGCCTCAAACTACACCCTCGGTGGTAATCGGTCACTTTCTCCCCTCGGTGAACAATGTACTATTTCATATTCGTTTTACCCACATAAGATAGATAAACTTTTTATTGCACACACTTTATTGCACACAAAAACAGTAAATAAAAGGTTAAAAGATAAAACAGAAGGGTGCAAAGGCTGTCTCATTGCTAAATATACATAAATGATATTGTGAAAGTGTTCACAATAATATTTTAAAGAATTACAGCTGAAGCTTTAGTAGATACTTACCAATGTCAGGTTCCTTATTAGACGTTGGAGCGCACATATGCACGCATGCATGCAGTATGTTCCTGTTGCCATCGCAGCGCTCTTGTAAAATTGCAAGAATTTGTTGTTCTGCAAATATAAACAAGATAGAGATTTTTATTTTTGGTTTGAGAATGTTCACTGTGGCTCTGAACTGTGATTTTATACTAATAAGTTATGCTTTCCTTTACCACAATGCTCACTATGGTAAAGGAAAGCATAACTTATTAGTTTAGACTTAGTTATTCGTATAAAGCTCAATTAGCATAGTACCATTACGTAGTTTGGTTTTTTTTTAAATCACACACTGCCGTGTGTGAATTGGACACACACACACACACAGAAGTGAAACTTCGGAAAAGTAGCCTACGAGAGAATAAGATAAATATAACATGTATTGTATCTCATTCTCTCGCAGGCTAAATCCTATATAAGTTTGTCTCTTGTTGGTGTTGCTTTTTCATTTCGTTGAACTTTCAAATCACAACAATTCTAAAGAAGTCTCATCTAAAATAAAATAAGCACGAATTTACCTATATGACTCATATAGGTAGTGTGCGACAGAGATAACGCTATACGAAGCCGAAATAACCGATTGTCTCTTTCCAAAGGTCGATGTGCAATATTTATTGCCGGGTACTGTACCAAGATCCAAAGTGAAATTTCAAATTAACTTTACAGACTATTAACGTGAAGTATGAACATGCACTACATCGGAAGTGTATTTAAAATAACATACTGTTGGAATCTGATTCGAGCTGATGCAGCAGTTGCCGGACGCCCTCGAGGTCACAGCGCAGCACGCGCGGCATCATCAGTTGCGGCTCGGGAACCAGGATTATGAGGGCTACCTGTTAGTTTAAAATTGTACAGTGTACTGTGTTAATCTAACCGATAATGGTACATTGAACCATTTACACTGTGTCGTTTGTACTGTGAAAAACGTCCACAGATAAATAGTTGTGCGTTTATATTAGTTCGGCGACAGAAAGCGTCGCCATATTCGACGATAAGTTATATTTAACCGGACTTGTTAACTAAATTGGCCGAATTCGGTTTTCGGCCAATAGCAAGTTTCCATAAGTCGGCTATGACCGAAGACAGCCAACCGTAAAAAATACATGCTACAGTATCAATATTAAAGTAGGTATAACACAGTGTGGATTCATCACAGACATCTCAGCGTGATTGCTGTTTGAATATTGCAGCTATTAGATGTTTGTAATGAAAATGTACCATATGATCGCCTGACTGGTCAACAGTGGCGTGCAGTTCATACAGGCATAAAAGCACTGCTTACCCCAATGGAAATAGGTCAATGTTCAGTTTTCATTATAACAGTCAGTAAATACAAATAGGTATTCTGACTAACTAATGCCTACCCTAGCTTCAAACCCTGTGCACGCCACTGCTGGTCAACCAACTCATATGTATATGGCGCCCTTGCCGTTTATAGGCCTATTACACTGCACTTTTCACAGGACCCTGTACAAAGAGTGGGCGTGGCCGCTAGTTCAAGGTAAGGGTCCCTGTGAAAAGTGCAGTGTAATAGGCCTATTACTCGTAGCACTAGCATCATCACCACTGGCTCACTTCCCTATCGACCGCTGTGAGAGCAGTGTGTTACCTGCGACTTCAAGGCGGGGTGGTGCGGATGGTGCTGGTGGTGCGGCTGCAGCGGCAGAGCGTGCGCAGTCAGTGCTCGCGCGGGCGGCAGGTTCAGCGGCGGCGGCTCCCGGACCGCGCCCACGCAGTCGCGCGCCACCGGGTATATGGCGCCGTTGCCGTCTAGCATCATCACCACTGGCTCACTTCCCTGTTGACATTTATGTTTAATATAAATGGAGCCTCTTCGAGCATCAAGGTGCACATTGGTTTAGTGCATTGACACAATATGGTGTGGTCACTACTTAGGCTACGTACGCATTGCGAAAAATATTCGCCGCGATCTTTTTTCTCAATTCTGTAACACTAGAAATCATATGGAGATGTACACACTTGCGAATAAAATTTGCGCGATAATAAAATCACTGGTTTGATATAATTTCACGCAGTAGGAATAATTATATTCGCACGAATATTTTAGAGTAGAATGAAGCTCACCGCATTCGCTGTGCGGTGAAAATCCATACGCGAAATATAATCGCGAGTATAATTTTTTTCCCCAGTTCGTACGTACCCTTATTGTATAAGTTACGGTTTTTAGAAACATTATTTACAACAAACACTGAAAAATTAGTCATTATCTATTTTCATTAATCAAAAACTTGAAATTAGACTGATGCAAATAAACTCACCTCAGCTGCAGTTGTAAGTTGTATAGCTTGCCCGTTGGAATAGCCCAGTAACGCGCTGTGGTCTGTAGGGAAAGTGCTGTCCGTGAGAGCGCGGGTGGTGCCTACCGCGTACACTGCGTACGCCAAAGCGCCGCCGGGACGACGCACCACGGCATGGACGCCGCGGTTATCCACCTATACAGACAATTATAACATTTATACGAATTTTTATCCAGTGTACGTTTTCGTAATTCTGGACGTCACGTTATCGCCGACGTCTTCGATTTTACCGTTGACGTCAACGTCCACAGCAAGTCTATTATATTTGTCCAACCATTTTCAGCTGCACTTTCGGCAGCTCGATTTAATGATGTTACTCGACTTTTGATAACAAAAGTTATTGTTCTTTATGAAGAAGTTTTAATCGATTTGACACATTGCTCAACATCTTTGCTGAACATTTCTTTATTATTTTCTATACATACCCAAGCGTTTAAATGACAAGTATATTAATGTATGTATTAAAATAAATTATTTATATAGTGTTACAGCCCCGTGACTATTTTGAAAAGGAAAGTCGTACTTGTAATCACTAGATGAGTATACGAGTTACGAAATGTCGGATAAAAGGGCACGTCGCTTCACTATTGTTAAACACGATATGCGTCTATTGCATTTTTTTGTCGATGGTTACCTGCCAATAATTAAGACAATTCAAGGGCGTGCTTATGTCAAAAGTAATATAAATGGTTGGACAAATATACGTGGACGTGCCACGTTACAATTCTATTGTGGATGGAAATATGAAAGTGTCTTCATATATTTAGTCTTAAAGCCATTGCTACAAATAACAGTGTATGCTTACCGCAATCGTGATAACATTCAGGTCAGGCGGCAACGAAATCTTCCTAGGCGCCCGCTGCAAGCAATCCGGACCGCGCGGTCCAGCCGCCCCGCCAGCGCCCCACTTTACAGCCACCAAGTCATCCTTCCGAACTAATCGACAGTCTTGCAACAACGCCGTCCAATCCTCGGGCGTGGATGGCACGATCTCTTTACCATCCTTTCCCACAGACGGGAATCGAACGGCTGCATACGCCCCGTCGACTTTTAGCACTCTGCCCAATGGCACACTTTTGACATCCTCGAGGAAAACGACTTCTTTCAGTGGCCACTCCTCTTCGTCGCGTTTGGATGTACCATCATTGGAAGAGCCTTCCTCGCCTCTTACTGTGACTCGTTTAGCTCGTTCTACAACAAAAATATTTTAATAAATGAACGTAGGAACATTTAATCCGTATTAAAACAATATAAAAACCAACAATCCTTTAGCCAAACCATTGATGAAGTCCAATTTAAAATTTATGACTTCGCTGAACATTTTTTCGATGCGCAGAATACAATTTAAACATTAGGTATCAGCAGGACGGTTTCAGTTGACTGTACCTGCGCGAACACACACTCGCGGCTAACTTCCCAGACGTCATAAAGTTTGAATCTAATCTGAATTACTAAAAATCTCTTTCTGTCAAATTACTCTGAATATCATCGCAGTCAGTACATGTGAAATATTTGAAACTCAATTGTACCCAAACAATGACACAACAGCAATAGTAGATTAGAAGCGGCGTGCTGAAGTGCGCCGGGTCGAGTCGTATCCTGGGATTTTCCGCACTTGGACGCAGGCGTCCGTTGTACGTGGTCGAGTCGAGTCTTTACCCATACAAAACAAATTGCATTTGTTTTGATTCGAAGCTATTAGGCTGTAGTAATAATAATAATAGAGATCTTAATACAGAGAGAGGCTTAATAGAGATCTTACTGTGTGAGGTGCTGGTATCGCTGCATGTGGAGGAGGCAGGGCTGGGAGGCGGAGGCATGTCTAGACGGTCAGCCATGTCCTTGTTGCTGTCTTTGCCTCCATCTTTACTATTCCCGCTGCTTGATGATGAGGCCTTTACTGATGACACAGTTAGCGGAGACTGGTTCTGCAACAATTTTTGATATATATTTAAATCAAAGGTACATTAATTATGTTTTGAAGTATTCTATGATAGGCAGACTAGAAATCGCAATAGGCTTGTGACTCCAGCAGCCTGATTCTGTAACTCAGTGGCTATCAAAGAGTGAAAGCCACTGGCATATATTCTTTATCCATTGAAGGTTTGCTATGAAATAAAAATTAAGTTTTCATAGCAAACCTTCAATGGATAAAGAATATATGTCAGTGGCTTTCACTCTTTGATAGCCACTGAGTTACAGAATCAGGCTGCTGTACACCTCAAGAAATTTGAATGTAATATTATCATTACTTTTATTTATAATAAAATTCCATATAAAATTTTAAACTTGACTTTACAAAAGTTTTTGAATTAAATGTATGCTCTTGAATAAAGCCCAGTATACAATCGAAGACTATAATATCAATTATAAAAAGCGTAGATTTGGATAGAACTTTGCGGAACATCTCCAGCAATGCACAAAGCTGCAGTTACATTATGTATACTATATTTTGTTTTCATAGTACAAGTCAGTCAATCCTGATGTTAAATGTTTTAAAACCAATCATACCTATGGATTGACAACAACTTTTAAGGGGCTCTTCAAAGGGCGATAAACAAATATCTAAAAAGCCGGCAATGCATCGGTGGTTCCTCTGGTGCTGCAAATGTTCATGGGTGGCGGTAATCACTTATCAGGTGACCCGCCTGCTTGTTATATATAAAAAATAAAATTAAAAAATGAGTAGTAAATACCTGCAGATCTCTCTTGTCCTTGTCAGAGATAGAGCGGTCGGGCTGGGGAGCCGGGAGGAGCTTGAAACGGCAAGTGTCTGACAGGTTCCAAGCTGCATTCTGCAGAATGCCCACCTTTGGCACACCAGTTGACATGTTGAATCCTGGACAAATTATCTTAATTTACCTCAAGAGCACACATAATTTTTTTAAAAACAATGTCTGGTCTCTTTTTGACCATTGCTAATAGGTACCACCCTACCGGCAAAGGCGTACCACGAAAAGTATGGGTTTAATATAACTGCCATACCCCTAAAGTAACCGGTAAAGTTATCTAACCTTACACTGCATCATCACAAACCATCAGGTGAGTCAAAAAAAGTATATTCAAACATTTTATAGTAACATACCAATGGCTCCTGGCTGATACATGGGTGCATTTTTCATTGTAACACTCTGGCCGGCTTGCAAGTCCTGAGGGGTGTTAGACGAGTGTCCACGTTGTTGCTTGCGAGAACGCGCCCTGTGTTTCTCCCAAAGCCGAGCTCTTTGTCCAAGTGGTAGTACACCCCTAGTTAAAGAAAAATAATATTAATTATTTACAAACATTAAGTTTATTGGCTAGTTACTTGCTCAAACTCGCATTATATACTTTTTGATAGTTTTTATGCAGAGTAGATTACATGCAAGTGGATTTGGAAGAGCTAAAATCTGTAAATTTTATTGCAAGGCTTGACCTTAGCTTTGTAGTACTTCATTCTGGTTGAAAGAACTTTGTACAATTCTTCAGACTTGTGTGAAGATTTCTGACATAGTACCATCAATTATTTAGTTGCTGTCAACTCCTAAGTTCTTTATAAAACTTTATATACTTTTTTTTAATTGTAAAAGGTTAACTTACCACCAGTAAAGTGCCCCAGATTCCAGTTTAGCAACAGTGTACAGTGAGCAAACGTGCAAAGATATTGGCTTGTCAGAGCCAAACTCAGTGAATGTCTGCAGAGGATGTTCCAATCGTGCGGCGCCAGGGGCATGGGCTAACAAATAACAATAATTGTATGTTTTATATTGTCTGGACTGATTAATTTCATAATTATCCAAATGCTGTGACACTGGAGTAATTAATTACATAATCATCTGAAATGTCTCTAAAGTCAAGTTGCATGACCGGTGGTTAAAGTTATGTCACTGTTACTGTTTAACTTTGTCAGACTGAATTCATATTTCAAACCTCTATAATTAGGTCCAAAGTTTACAAACTCTAATTTGTCTATGGTATGTGGTATGTGCAACTTATGTAACTGTAACGTAACTTTAAACGCTTGTCATGCAGCTAGAGTTAATCCATACTAATATTATAAATGCGAAAGTGTGCCTGTCTGTCTGTCTGCTACGCTTTCACGGCCCATCTGTTCAACTGTTTTTGATGAAGTTTATTATAGTTTGTATTCCAGGAAAAGGAATGGCTACTTTTTATGTCGGAAAATTAAAGATTTCTCGCGGGAATCAAAAATCTTAATCTACGCGGATAATATATAACAGTATATTTAGGACCATACCGATTGATTCATCCAAGAAGGTCGAGATACGGCCCGCGTCTGTTAGAACAGACACGCGTATTCCGGCAGCGCTAATATTGACGATTCGTTCACCAGACGCGATTCCCAGCCAATTGCCACGTGGATGATAAATCACCCCAGAAGCCTGTTAACAAAAATATGCTTACATATAGTTGTGAAACACCTGACAGAACAGACTCATTGTTGAACAGCATAAAACACATACAGTAAACGGACATAAAATGTATCTTATTCCATTGATTCCGTCATTCAAATGTTAAACTCACTCGTTTATTAATTACAAGAGGTTCACCCACATCGATGCACTGCACAGCATACCTTGTTACATTGCCGCATTTTTATGCCCAACTCACAGATAGTGAAACAATAATTCACTTTCTAGTTGGATCTCCTTCCTATTCTGCCTCTTATAGTATTCTCACTGATAATAGCGTCAGTGACTTTTTTAAAGTAAAACTTCTTTACGCACTTGGGCGACAACGACACGACTTGGGGAGAAAGCTGGTGAATGTGTGAGGAGAGCGTCACGAAAAGTGTGATTGGGCGAGGCAAACGAAAGTTGAGAGGGAGATATAAGTTACTGAAGATAGAAAGAGAAAGTTACATTTCGTATATTACTGTAGGGGCAAGAGAGAGAGGTGCGAGCACACATTTTCTTTCTCTCATAGCCAGTTACCTTTCATAAATGTATGTTTCAGTTACATATAGATGGAGCTAAAGAGGTTTTACTTCAGTCGTGTGGTCTAAAGCACACTCGTTTTTTTAGTATTTCGCGCGTCTCCGAGATACGCGAAAAATATGCAGCCGGAAGTTTCTCATCAAAGCGATGAGATTGAGAGGATCTACAGTGAATTAAAAAAAAGCAATGGCATATCTGAAAAACTTTCAGCGCTTACATCACTACGTTGGTACGGATGCGCATCAGCCCAGCGCCACTGGTGCAGTTGGCCGTGATTTGATATTGCGATCAACTCGCTATACGTAGCAGCAATATGCGTGAACCGAATGCTGCTGTCCCAATACTCGAGTTCTTCGGATACCCAGAGAGGCGACGCCGTCATTCCCGATTCCTTTTTCTTGTTCTCTACTGCAATACAAGAAATAAAATCATTTATCAGACTTTTGTCAAGAAAATCCCTGAAATCCTAATAATCCTTCAAATCCCTGAAATCTTAATCATAAATCATTTATTTTGCGAAATTGTGGGTGACAACAGTTCTTTACAAGGTAGAAACTTCCCGTACACAATCTACTGTCAGAGACAGTGTGCAAAAATTATGTTACATTAAATTAAAAATTAACTAGAATTACTTCATTACAATATAAAATTTAAAATCAATATATGTTTGGTTACTCTGGTGTAAAATAAAAAATAAAAAATTACATGGTCCAAGTTAAAATTATAAGCTGCTTAATTTTACAAAGTTATTAACAAAAATTACAGTAATGTCAATTTAAATATTATTCAATAATTATGGATAATGCTATTTTATTACCTGAGATCTACCAGGCAGCACTAACTTATAAAGAAAAGAACAACATTTCTCTTTAATAATAAAGATGCATATATACAGATTACACATCACATAGTCAGAGGAATTTCGCTATCTCCGATATATTCGCTAACGCTATAGTAATTTTTTTTGTTGAGAATTGTGAAAATCACTCTTTTAAACTTTGTTATTGGTAGCTTTCTATAGCATTCCGGTAACTTATTAAATAGGGATATTGCCATACAGTAAGAGTTTTTAAAGTACAGAGCTAACCTTCTTGATGTGACCCAAAGTTGGTTTTGTGGCCTGTTCCTCCTGATTCTTGAAACCTCATTATTATTAGAGTATATTTCATTTACTGTTGGGAACAAACTAGGATATTTTTTCACAAATAGGAGCATTTCGTATATATACAAACATGGTAGGGGCAGTATATTATTTTCCCTAAACAGAGGTTTGCAGCTGTCTTAATATTTGATGAACCTAGAGATACAAACTAGAGGATACATATTGCTGTTGCTCTGAGCCCAACCCTCATCTATCACCCTTCTCAGGTTCGCCATAGTCTACCAAAATGTTTGTCTTCACTGTTGGAAGCAAGTGATACTTAATTTAACACACATAACTCCGGAAAGTCAGAGGTGCATGACCGGGGATCAAACTCACAACCCCGTAAAGGAGATCATGGGTCAACTAGGCTATCATCTATTTTAACTATTAGAACCATAACAAAACTTCAAATGATTACCTCCTTCCTTATCCCAGGAGGTTTCACGAAGCGCTGACTCGAGCCAGCGCCTTGGGCCAAAGTACTGCCGTTCACGCCAGCGACTGAACTCCGACGGTCGCTCCTGAGTGGAGCTGCTGCTCTCGCGGCTGGCCCCGGCGCGCCCACCGCCGCTACTGCCGCCGCCTCCACTGCGACTGATCATTATATCGTTACTACCCTCAAGTTTGTAGAAAAATCAGCCATTGTCCACTACTTGAATAATTTATTACTTTTAAAAATCATTGAGGTTAATTCTGTTGTTTACCATCTCTTAAACTAACTGAGAACTCTATTTATATTGCTATCGCTTTCATAATACTCCCTGCGGAAAGGGGCAGCACTAGATGTAGAGCTATCATTTTAGATAAGTTTAGACATTGTGTTAAACAGAATTGGCCACACTGTCTTTAAGTACTTCTGATGAAATTACTGGGTTTTGAGAATAAAATTACATATAATAAACTCATTGGCAATTTCAAACCTTTGAATTTATTATGATCATGAAAACAATCATAAAAACAAAAATTCAAATATCACAAAATGCACAAAGATAATGAATTATCATGTAGTGGCTCAATGACACAACAACAAAAAGACACTACCAAGGATCATAAAAACTAAAATAAACAAAAATGTACACCCAATCACAGAACAGAAACGGAAACTGCGTAAGCGTGTTGCGTGCTAGATTGGGTTGAGGGCTATTGATTCTAGTGGTAGGAATGAGGCCGAGGAGCGTAGCTTGACAGAATACCTTCTAACAGCCGCGTACCCGAAGATGTCCTCCGAAAACATTGCGTCTGCGTCAATGATGACCGACTGGTCCTGTTGAGTGGCGTGGAAACCTCCGTCCAGTAGGGAGATGAGGTCCTCAGGCACATAGCCGTCGCCGCCCTCAGCGCCCTCTGGCTCCTCGCCCTCTTCGTCGTCGCGAGACAGCAGATTGTTTACGGCCTGATTCACGTCCAGATTTGTACGCTACAAAAGAACAAATACCAAGGTTATCATAATAACTTCAGGAAACTAAAACTTTCGATGACTTCCCGTGCGCTAGGATATAAGTGGAAAGTTCTGGGTTTGTTAAAACAACATGCCAGGTTTCCTGGTAAATATTGCTGTTAAGCGATAAGGCCATTTGCATGCTACTCCTTCTTGTATGTCTGTAATCTTTGTATGTTGTTATACAAATAAAGAGCATAACTTACTACCAGGTGAGATCACTACTGTAAATGGCTTGTTTATGAATTTGAAAATCTCTATGCCTCTGCAGAAAGGCTTTATAAAAGTGTAATTACCTGTAATTCCCGTATTATAAGGCTTCTGCTTTTGCCCTGTAAGACCACTTGGGCTTGTGTCACAAGATCTTCAGGAACAAAAGGAGCTGGCACCGCAGACACTACACGACTAGAACCTGATGCCCCAATTATCACACCAGTTGCCCTACTTGTAGATCCTGAAATGAAACCAGAAATTAATAATGTTAAGTATTTAAAAGAATAATATTAACTGTGTTTAAGATATTGCAACCAAATTTACTTCCTTTTTATAAGAACTATATAAAGCTGAGATCTACCTAACATTCTTAGACTTTGAACAGAGTCAAAAGTAGACCAAATTATGTCTTCACATAAATGTGATATTTTAAATTAAGTTTAAGCAAAGTCGAAGTGCTCTCTACAATATTATTTCAGTGTAAAACTCACCACAAAGCATACAAACTGATATACCACAGATATAAATAATAAAGGGGAATAATGTACAGTTTAGTCATGTTCTATACCTTGTGAGCTAGGAGCAGCACGAATTGAATTCCTCATAATTCTGGCCCGAGTGCGAGGCTGTTGCCTCGATCCACATCCGCCACCACTTCCTCCTTGCTTGCCCCCGCCTGTCCCTCCACCACCACTACCGCCGCCGCCGTTCCCCCCATTTTTACTTGCATCGGCTTTACTCAAGTCCAATCTATCGGGAATGATAGAGAACGCAGCCCGGCATATAGTGCCATCTTCAAGCAAACATGCAATATGGGCTGGCCCTGCTGCAACTGCCCTTACTCCCCGCAAGGAAGAAAGAGCAGATGGTGCGGCTCCAGTACCATATCGGTTCCAACGTTCTGCTACTTCTCGAAGTCTAGAACAATGCAGAAGAAAAAATTTTACTAGACAATAATATGTGGGGCTAATCATGGAAATGTAGTATGGACCGACAATTTATAGAGGGTGGCAGGAAGTGGCTTGATGAGGAAGGCTGATGACCGGGTGTGGTGGGGTCCTTAGGGAAAGGCCAATGTTCAGCAGTGGACATCCCCAGCCTGAGATGATGATGATGAAAGATTTTATTGAATTCTAGCATGCATAATGCCATTTATAAGTGGTATAAGTAATTTTGATTTAAATATTCATATTTGATTCAAAATTTCACTCATGAGTGAAGTGATGCATAATGTATATTTTTAAGCTGTTTGAGATCATCCATAAACTTGGATTAGCTCATAACAAGGTAATTATTGGCACAATAATTCATTAATTTCATTAGATTGATCCTCAATTCCATCCTTTTAAAATAGTCAATTTTACATCCGCTTTCATAAGGGTGTGAGTGAGTAAGTAAGTGTGAGTGAACATACTATCTAATAGGATAATCTATCAATCAATATAGCTCTACTTAATATAAAGAGAAAGGTCTCTGACATTCCTTTTGATAATCTTTGTTTAATTTTTTACATTTATTATTTATGTTATTTCTTAATTTTCGACATAAAGGTGCCACTAATGATATTTCATGGGTCATTGCATTGTGTTTTTATAATGTAATATATCAGTAAGTAAGTACTTGGACTCTGTATTTTTTTTTGTTGATATTTTCCTAATATAATTATTGGGTTTCATGCTCGAAATTTGTACACCAGCCTAAATCTTTGAACCTACAAAGCCGAAATTTTGCAGTGGTTCCCTGTTGCTACACCAACACTTGCTAATTTATTTGTAGTTCATGAAATTAAGCCAAACCATTTCAATAAAGTATTATTTTACCCAAACATTACAAATGAATGAACATGGCAGTAAGAAGTTACAAGGATGTTCAACATTATTAATTTAAGATGGCAAATAGTATTTTATCTCTATTCTAGATGATGCCAGCAACTTTTTAAGAAATTACTGTAGGAACTCTTTAATTTTCTGGGATACAAAGTAGCCTATATCATTTATCCAGTTCTTTAACTACTTATATGCAATTAAAAATATTGATTTCTTGCTATGTGGTGGCATAAGTGAAAGACAAATCAACACACTTTTGCATTTATAATATTAATAGGACCATCATGAAGAAGAATGAACACATTTCTTACAGACAAATTAAGTGGTCTTGCGTGAGCACTTGGGTAGAAGTTACCTGTCTACTATTTTAAAGATATGAGTGAAACAGATTTGCATACTAGTCTGATTTTTTTCTGTGTTATCACGCGATCAGTCGGTGGACTATGAGCAGAATTGTTGTAGGATAGATTGGCGAGCAGAGGCAATTTCCCCAGTGAGAAGCACTCTGTATCTCGGCTAACTAATCTAAATTTTAATTATTTTTTATTATTTTTCTGAAATAAAATTGGTAAGTATTTGTAGGCTTCACAGTGTAAGTGTTATGAACTTTTGAACATCATTCTTACCTATTGAAAATAATTAATAAATCTGAAGGATAGAAATAAAATTTAGATATTGTTTAAAATGGGGTTCGCAAATTGATCGTGGTTCGCGACATCGTGTCTATTATCATTAAAGATTACGCCATTACTGCAGATACTGGTGACAAAAACCATGAAACAGCCATATTTTCCTGAACAGGAAATTTTGACAGCTGTAACTGGTGATATAAATTAATGATCTTCGGAATCTCCATCATCTCTCCATTTACTAGTAAACCTTTTCTCATAATTACAATATGATCATTAACTGCATTGAACATCCAATGTTGGATTATACGATCAACGTAATGGAGTCATCTAGAAAGTTAAATAATAGCCTCACCTATCTATCAATTGATCCTCTGTTCCAGGTAATGGATGAACCACAAAATGCATTGAAGACATTTCCACGAGATTTTGTCAATTTAATTTTATGATCACATCCACGAATGCGTCCACTAAACAGATGTTAGAACAAAAGATCACTGTCCACTAAAATCCTTTTCTAACCACCATATTTCTTGTGGTTCCTCGCAAGTCTCAATTTAGCGTTTTTCGTTCTCAAATACATGTGAGTCGGTATATGACGAAAAAAGAAAGAAAATATCAACATGGCTTCCTCTCTGAAATGTTGGTAGTCATGAAAATCACATTCCATAAACAATAAAACCCACAGATTATATATTATACACTAAGCTTGTTTCACACTATGAAGAATTTCATATTATTAATATAATTTAATCTTTTATTAAACTGTTAAAACTGAAGTTTAAATAAAATAAATAATCGCCTTGCATTTCCAAGAACTGGTGGCGATTTTTCTAAAACATAAATTAAAATACACAACTCAAAAAAATACAGAGTCAAGAGTTGGTTGAGCAATAAACACGCATTTATATCTCAAAATATTCTTGATAGTGTAGTTTCCCACTTTGAACATAAACATCTGTTGATCTAAGTACAAAAAAAAACAATGTCAAAAATGGCGGCCAAGTCAAAGAAGCGGCTGTCTAAAATTGAAAATAAGTTACTAAAATTAGAAAAATTGGAACTCAGTGATGTTATTTGTTCAATTTGCCAGTCGATTTTTATAGAACCTGTAACCCTACCGTGCTACCATGTTTTTTGTCAGAGCTGCTTCAACGAAAGTATTGAAAATAACGCTTTGTGTTGTCCTTTATGCCGATTGCGAATAGGTTCTTGGCTACGGACAGCGACAAAACAAAAGAATTTAGTTAATAATCAGCTTTGGAATTGCATTAAAAATAAATTTCCAAACGAAATCGATAAAAAATTTAAAGGTGAAGATGTGGACCTTCCATCAGGTAGGTACTGTTCTGTATTAGAACTATTGATCTTAGGTTTAAGTTTAATGTTTTTATCAAGTCTATCTAATGTTTACAGAAACTCCATTACCAAGGTTAAGTGCACCAGGAGAGATAAGGTCAGAATATGAAGCAGAGCTTAAAAGACTTAGAGAAGAACGCTTGCAGCTTGAGCAAAAACAGTATCAGGAGACAGAGCTTCTTATAAAGTGAGTGTTCAGACTTTCCATTAAAATATCAGTTTGCAGCTATCCTAAGCCCTTTGATACTTCCTAGGATATTATATCCTAAGGAGGGGAATTAATAGATCATGATTGAATATAGAAACTTGTTACTTATTATTATTATTTAATACAACAGAAATTTAATTAATAGTAAAATTGATTAAATCTAAACCTCCAGTGCAGTCCATCTCCAAAGCAAACACAATCCTTGCATACCTAATAATCTACAATATAGTGTCTTCTATCTATAATTATTATGTCAATGCTCATGCACATCTTTACTGAATAAGTCCAAACTCAAATGTTTTTATTAAATAAACTTTACAAGTGCTTTAGAATCTTTGGGTGAATCTACCACTGGTTTGGAATACCTTTTCATTTCAGTCCAGTAAAAAAATGCATTGCCAAGCCAAATTAAGTAAGTTATTAGTAGTGTGTCTATTAGTAGTAGTAGTGTTCTACATAATTATTAGACCGCCTTTGCACATTTCTATGTAGTCTTACTAGTTTTAAGCTGTATACTGTATATTTTGTGTGCAATAAAGATATCTAAATAAATAAATAAATAAATAATTATTATGATTCGTTTTATAACATGAGAGTTTACAAAAAACATATTTGACACATAATATCATTATCATAGTGAACACCGAGCATCAAGGTGATTTATAAATTTTTTTCACAAAAATTGTTACTTATTGTAACAAACATGGTTTGTATTAGAATATTTAATTATTTTTGTAAAAACGTATATATCAATACCTAGCTGATGCCCGCGACTTGGTCTGCGTGGATTGAGGTTTTTGGTTCCTGCAGGAACTCTTTAATTTTCCTGTATAAAAAAAGTAGCCAATGTGTTATTCCAGACTATAATCTATCTCTGTGCCTTTCATCCAGATCCGTTTAGCCGTTCTGGTGTGATTAGTAACAAAAATCCATCCATCCATCCATCCAAACTATTGCATTTTTAATATTAGTATAGATTGTGACATTATGAAAATGTTTGATTGTAGGAGATTCCAACAAGAGGAGCAGGAAGCTCACAAAAAATATTTGGACAGTCTTAAACAGGACGAAATATTGGCTCAGCAGTTGCAAGAAGAGAGTGAAAATAATAGCACTAAAGTCTCAAAGAGGAAGGCTGCTAATAGTTCCTTTAATAAGTCCAGGTTAAAACCCACAACAATTGATAGTTATTTAGCTAAAAGTGTAGCACAGACAACAATTATAAAAAAGTAAGCCATTTTAAATTAATCTTGTTGTATGATATAATATTTACTTATTTACGTATTATACCATTTGGTAAACATGCTTTATTGCGCAAAGAACAGCCATACACTAGGAGTGTCTATTCCACTTAATCTATTCATATCATAAGCTGTAGCAGCAGCTGGTAATGGAGGAAGTCTCACTTAACAGCTGAAATTGCTCTTAAAACACTCACCTGCTAATATCATCCATCAAACTTAACTGACTTGGTGACAGCTAGTGTCTATTTAACCGACTTCCAAAAAAGGAGGAGGTTCTCAATTCGGCGCGTATTTCTTTTTTAATGTATGTTGGTGCATATCTCTGTGGTTTCTGAAAAAATTTGTTATTTTTTCTATCAGTCGTAAGAGGAAGCTCTCGAGGTGGTCCCAAAAACTCCAAATCTCTCAACCCTGACATTAAAAAGTTTAAAATATTTTTTTCCCAAAAAGCCTGATGCGTCAACTTTGCTTATCCTTGTTATACCTGCCGGACTTCAACATAGTGGGTAGAAATCAAAATATTTTTTTACTTTACAGTGGCGTTGGAAGTCGGTTTTTTTGAAAGAATTTTTGTTTAAAATAAATAAAGACAAAAACCAGGCATCAATATTAGTTCAAAATTTGGCCACCGGGTCAGATAAGTTTGACAGACTGTACATTAATTTCACTGCCTATCTGTCAAACCGATTTTAACGAAATGTAGTACAGAGAACCCAAGGGCAGACAAAGGCTACCGCGCGCCCGACCCCGCACCTTCACGTTTACGTTCATTTTGTACAGTTCATTATAATTAAATTTTATGATACAATTTGTTTTTCTTCCTTATTGCGCATACTATCCTCATAGAATTATTATTTAATAATGAATTCAATGCACGCGCACAAATACAAAAGTTGTGTTAGTATCGATAACGTAATATCGACTAAATCACAACTCTATCTCATTAAGTTAACACTCCATAAGATTCCTCGGACCTCGCGCGCGAACAGTAGGTATCATCTATTAACTATTCTTCTGTCCAATCATTTATTTAACTTTTGGCAGCTAGAGTCAACAATGTTCTGATGTATTACTGATCTGATTTTTGATAACAGTTGAATTTCTATATGAAGAAGTTTTAATCGATTTGACACATTGATAAATAATTTTTGCTCAACATTTTTTATTGATTTATAAACATAATACCCAAGCATTTAAATGACTATTTCTGTCCAATCATTTATTTTAGTTTTGGCAGCTGAAGTGAGCAGAGTGAATGATGTCCTAATGTGTTATCAATTATTAGATTGTTGACAACAACCAACTTTATTTAGAAGGAAGTTTTAGTCAAGTTGACACATTGATATTTTATTCTTGCTCAACATTTTGTATTGTACATAAACATACCCAGGCATTTAAATGACTATATTTTATGTATTAAAATAAATCATTTATGTAAAGCAGTACATTAAATGTATATTTTATTATTTAGCATTTAACATCAATCAGGCAGGTCATTGAGACCATCCATAGCCATAGATGTGTGGTGCATATAGGACAATCAAGAGAGCTTGTATTGCAGCTTCATGACTTTTTTGAAAAGGAAATTCATAGTGGTAATTACCAGATGAGCATACGAGTTACGAAATATTGGATAAAAGGGCTCATCACTTAACTATTGTAAAAAAAACTGTGTTTATGAAGCATTGCATTTGTTTGTTGATGGTTGTCTGTCAATAATTATAAAACTTTATAGGCGTGCATATGTGAAAAATGAAATAAATGTTTGGACAATTTTCATAAATGATTACTTCTTTGTTAATGTATTTGAAAATTGTTTGCAGTAGTCCACTATTAACTGATGACAATACTAGCACAGAAGCATCAACTCCAATTACTCCATCAAACAGAGTCTCTCCAGAAATACTACCAAACTATGGCAGGCTTTTGAAGAATTTCTTAGATAAAAAATTGAAAATAGGTACTAGTGTTTGGAACAAAGAAAATGGTGAGAAACTAAAGGAGAAGGTAATTTACATAATTACTTTTATGAACTATCTTCATGAAATTCATAGAATTAAAAATGTTTAAGTTAAAAATTTAATTAATAAATACTTTATTGGTTCTGGAATACATTCTTTTATCTGCTTTTTTGATGTTATTTTTGTAAATACAACATCGCAATGCACAACTCTATTCTAATATAAAATACTTAATTAGTTTCATTTTCTTTCCATCCATATTTATATTTGAAACTTAATGCAATTATGCGTTCAGAAAAATCGGCTAAAGTACAATTCACTTCACAAGCGGAAATTAAAGTGACTACATCTAACTACGTAAAAGTCCATATTTGCATGGAAATGCGACGGTATACAATATCTGACAAATGTGTTCCTTGGAATGTGCGTTCCATGCACATAGGGACATTAATAAGTGTATGTAGATACTTAAATTTCCTTTAAACCGCCACATGTAAAATGCGCTGCGGTGCGATTCGATGCGGCGCAGGCGCTTTCTATGCGAATCGAACTTTATAGTCAAACCTCATAAATTACAGAGAGAGAGCCTAGAAATAACATTAACAAATTAACACTACTGTGGAACTTGTCTCGATTTTCAGGAGGAAGTACAAGAAATGGGTGACAATAAAACTGTCAGTAGTGATGAAAAAACTACAGTTAAGACTAAAAACGGTGTACAATCAGTCCGTGTATCCTTACCACTGCCGCATATAGGGCTATTGCGTAACAAATCAAGTCAACCAGACAACAGGAATATTGAGACTGGTAGTGTAGATTCAATGCGACAAGAACTATGCTACTTTAAGCCCATTGATGGAACATCACCAACTAGGTATGTCGCTTTAATTTAGCAGCTTTATGCTTTTGTTAGTGAAGTTTCTGCCATTCTCATATTTTATGTGGTCCTCCTTGTACTTAGCCCAAAAACAAACATACTCTAAAATATATTTATCTTTACTAAAACCTATCTTTGTCTAAATCAAGGCTATGAACATATTATACTAAGAAGAAAAACCATAATCTGATATTCAAACAAAACTAGTATCTACAGAAGAGTAGATGTTCTCAATGGAGAACAGAATCACCATTAGAAACTTCATTGAACACATCAGCTTTTAAAGAAACTGATTGCAGATTACCGCAGAGAAAAAAAAACGTTACTGCCTTAAAAATTATGTCTAGACCTGTCTATCTAGTGAAAGCTGAGAGTCGGATTTTAAGATAATGAGGCGAATTCTGTTGTACACCATCTCTAAACTTATCAAGAATGGCAGCTCTATTGATGTTGCTATTTGTTTCAGAATAATCCCTGCTGATAGGGGCAGAACTAGATTTAGAGCTGTTATTTTAGTTTAGTGATCACTGGCTACATTAGGTCATACAAAACTCAAGGTTAACCAAAAATATAAAATTAGTATTTGCACTCAGCGCTTTCACGAGACAGACTCTATTTAAATGTAAAATATAATAATTGTGTTTTTTAGTTTCCTCACAAACAAGGGTCAACTATTGAGAGTGCCAGGATTGAGGGTAGATAAGGAAAGAGTTAGCCCAAAGACTGAAGTCACACCAACTCGCGCTCAGTACATAGAAAGCTTATGTCAACTGCGGAATTTATCCCTGGCCCAAAGGCTTCCTTCGGCGTTTGTTGTAGCACTCAGTATTTTGAAATCTAAAAAGGTTTGTAACAAGCTTCCTTTGGATATTAAATAAAGCTTTATATACCAAATCCTAAACGAATGTTTCTTGAGATTTAAAATTTGATGATTTGATTGAATGATTTGATTTCCTTGTACTCTAAAGCGCAAAACACACAGGGAGCGGGCGCGGATCGGGTCGGGTGCACGGCGGGTTGAATTCCTTGTATTTGTATTGACGACATCACACAGAACGCGGCCGCGTGACGGGTGACGCTGTCCCCGCGACCCGCCGCGGCCCGCTCCCTGTGTGTTTTGCCCTTTAAGGGTAAAACACACACGCACACACAAAAGCGGACGCGTGGCGAGCGAGGTGCGGGAGCCGCGCCCGTCGCCTACCACCACAGAAAGCGCGCGGGTTGCGCGAGTAGCGAGCGAGCGAATTCGTCGTAATACACGTATTCTCCGATAGGCATTCACACTGACGCGTGCGCGGAGCCTGACGGCAGTTGGTTTTGTATTTGAATGGAAAAATTATAGAATGTGTTCCTTAATATATTTATTTGTTATAAACTATAAAAATACTGTTTTGAAAGAAAGAATATGGCAGCGGATTAATTTTAAATTTCAATCAATATGCATTTGCGCTGCCGCTGGCATACAAAGTAAGGTACGCCCGCGCCCGACCCGCCATCAACCTCCTCCTCCTCCAGGATCCTGACCCAACCCGCGCCCGTGTCCTGTGTGTTTTGCGACATCACACAGCGTCACCCGCCACGCGTCCGACCCGCGGCCGCTTTCTGTGTGATGTCGTCTACATAAATACAAGGAATTCAACCCGCCGCGCACCCAACCCGGCCCGCGCCCGCACCCTGTGTGTTTTGCGCTTTAAGGTGCACTAAGAAAGGATTTTGAGAAACCCAACAGGATCTTTAAAAAAACGTAAATCCACGTACCTAGTCATTATAAAAGTTTGACTTTTAGCTTTAACTAGAAGCTACAATTAATTTATAAATTTTACAGGAAAGTCCAAAAAAAATTGGGGCAAACACTAGGTCAAGGGTTAAAAAGAATTTAGCAAGTAATATATGTGTTTCAAATACACAGACTTCTAAACGTACTACAGCAAATAGCAACAAGCAGGCCGACCTTGTCGACGGAATCGCTGAACTAAATAGTGAAATCTCACTGAGACGCACCAGGTCAATGGGAAGCATTTCAAAAGACGAAAATGAGGTAACGCCCAAGAAAAAAGTGAAGGAAAGAAAATTTTACTCCGACAGAAAGCCGTATCTGAGAAGTGATTCGAAAAGAATGCACGCGAAAACACCGTCCTGTAGTCCATCCGCGTTCGCCGAGGCCACTAATAATAATAAGGTTAATTTAGTTGTTAAAAATTTATCTAGTCCATTGGCAAATTGTGACGTCAAAAACATTTTGCGGGAGCAGCTTCGGATCGAGAAAATAATTGAACAAGAAAAGAGCGACTTCGAGCTGGCGCGAAAGATGGACGCCGAGTGGAACGGGCGCAGGTTGCGACGAGCGCCCGCCAAGCGACAGATCTCCCTCAGCTATGCCCTGAGACCCACCAAGAAGCTTAAAGTATAGAGCAACTACCGTCAATTACGCTTCCTTTCTGAGGTATAGCCTATTTATATTTTAAACCATAAAGATATTCTTTTGTTGCCATCGGTAAGACTTGAATTAATTACTCTGCGTCTCGAAATCCTGTTGATTGTTAATCAAAGAGTAGTGCTACCTAATATAATACACTTGTTAATTCATGTCAAATGTATAAATCTTAAACTCCTAAGCAAATATTATTTTAGTCAGCGTGAATATTACTGTAAACTTTTCAATATGGAGCACATATAACAATAAAACAGGGTTGAAACAATATAGTCTAGTCAACAAGTGCTTTTTGGGTTAAACTTTTTTCTCCGCCTCCGAAAAATATGAAAGAGGTATCGTTCGATTCGGAATAGTGTGTAGATCATTTTCTGACAAAATTCAAGACCCGCTTGCAAAATTGCAAAAGTTATTAACAATTAACTGAAAAAATAATGGGGTTTGGTTTCTTGCAAATATCTCAAAAATTATTTAATATTTTTCAAATTTGAAAAAAGATTCAAAAAGAGGAGGAAAGGAGACGGTTCAGATTTGTATGGGGCGTAGGCCTGGTCTTGTACAAGTAGAGGAATGAAGGAAAACAAAATACCTACTAGACCAGTTTTTATTGGTCAAATCTACGAATTCCTCGTAATTTCAGTGGTGAAATTATTTAATCTTTCCAGGCTTACTAAGACTAAACATGAGTGAGTAACAATGGCGGATTCATATTTTTTGACGTTTTAAAAAGAAAAACACGTTAATTTGACCTTAACTGTCAGAAATGACATTTGATACATTTCGCACCTACTGCCTTCTCTATGGCTAAAGGTTGCCATCTTGAAAACGTATCGAAAACTTGAAATACATGTTTTATTTTTTGCACGTTATTTACTTTATTTTTCTAAATTTTTTTACTAATCTACAAGATTCGTGTACAAGAGTAGGCCTAAAATGAACCTTTTCCTTTCCCAAAAGAAAAATCTTACTTCCGGAACTGTAGGGAAGATAATTTCCCAGAGAGTTGAAAATACGGCTAAAAACGGGTTAATTTTTGCAACGGGTATCTCTTCTGAGGCCTTTCCAAAATAGCTCCAAAAAAGGAAAAAAAATCTCAGATTTGTTATTTAACAATTATCGCACTGGCAATGTTCATGTTCAAGTAGGAAAAAGTTATTAATTAATTAATAGAAAAATCGCGATAAAAAAATGTTGCCCGTGGATTATTGTTCATTCATCTACCCAGTAGATGCCTGAATTTTTTCAATTCTTAATTTTCATATTTAATAGGTTTAAATAATATTTATTCGTTAAAGGTCCAACGTGGGTGAAGCTTACACAAGCCAGAGTCCTCGGTTTTAGCCGTATTTTCAACCCTCTGGGAAATTATAAATATTGGTCCTACAGTTCCGGAAGTAAGAACTTTCTTTTGGGTTTTTGAATCTTTTTTTCCAATTTAATTTTTTTTCAATAATTTTTGAGATATTTGCAAGAAACGAAACCCCATTATTTTTTTTCAGTTAATTGTTAATAACTAACAATTTTAGCAAGCAGGTCTTGAATTTTGTCAGAAAATGATCTACACGCTATTCCGAATCGAACGATACCTCGTTCATATTTTTCGGAGGCGGAGAAAAAAGTTTGACCCAAAAAGCACTTGTTGACTAGACTATTAGTCTATGGATACGATGCGCGCAGGCGATTATTTTATCAATATTATATAAAGTATCCAAAAAGATATTAAAATAATTGTCGCTTGGGAGTTCAAGTCGAATTCGTGAGCACTGAGCATGCTGTTGCAATTGGAACTATTCATAATATGAAATATATCCATACTAATATTATAAATGCGGTAGTGTGGCTGTCTGTCTGCTACGCTTTGACGGCCCACCTGTTCAAACGATTTTGATGAAATTTTGTACAAGGATAAAATATCCTTGTACAAAATTTCATCAAAATCGTTTGGTATCCTGGGGAACGACATAAGCCCCCGAAAAATTAAGGAGTTCCCGCGGGAATTGAAAAATCTTAATCCAGGCGGACGAAGTCGCGAGCATCATCTAGTAATGTATAAATTCGTAAAAGAAGAAAAAGAATCATTACAGTAATATGTTTTTATGTCAAAGTGTGCATAAAGCTTATGTGTTCTGGAAGCTCATTTACCGCCTAGTTAATAATGACATCAAAAAGCTTATATAATTATCTTATCTTATATAATTTATATGAAAAAATAATAGCCTGCGTTTCCAAATTTTCTACCCGTTATCCAAGCTGTATACTCAGTTGAGTTTCCCTGACTTTATTTAGAGCTTTTTATCCCACCTACTTATTTTAATTTTCAATTATAATGTTAATTAATTAATCTGTTCAGTACAACACCAATAATTTTTCTTATTTATTGTTATTTTTTAAAACCTGATTCAGATTTCCCATTAATAAATATTTTTTTTGAAATATTTTTTGAAAATATTTATTTTCCCAATAATTACCTACTATAGAACATCACATCCATGTTTGTTGGATTTGACTAAACACTAATAAAAATATGAGCCCATTTCAAATAGGTATTCAAAGAATAAAAAAGATGTATTCTCATAGTGAAATTTAAATTATCTTGAAAAATAAATAATAAGTAAGAAAATTAGAAATCTCGTCAATTTAATCCCTGTGTTATGTATTCGTTAGGACATCTAAGATGCATTCATAATGTCTTAAGATTTTTAATATTCACCTGTGTAATTTGCATAAACAAGTAGGTATAAAAGGTCTTGGATTATAATCACTGTAAAATTATATGGTGTCAGTTCTATTAAAAAATAACGACTGATTGTTATCATAATATTATCTATGCTTTTCCTTCAATTTAACTAGACAACCAATTCTACAAATAGATTCAATTTTTACTGTACTTTTTTTATTATTAACGATTTTAGTTCCTAAGCCTACCTCAATAATTTTTTGAGCCTCATTGAACTGACACAATATTATGTTTTACGATTTAGCAATAATTGTAATGTATAAAATTATTGTCATTTAAATTTCAAGAATATAATATTATAGTCTGAGATCCTTCACCGATCTGTTTACCAGATGAAACTTACTTTTTATTTTTATTTAATAATAGATAAATACGCCTAAAATAGGTTGCCTACCAAAATCCGGTCCAGGCTATTTTTTAATTAATTAATTTTAATAATAAAAAAAATTGACAAGTTTATTGCAGCCAATGCTCTACCATCGCGTTTGATAAACCATAGAAGGTCATTGGATAAACCTTAAATTTAATTACCTATATTTTGATATACTTAAATATAACTAAAGCGGTTCCGATCCGTGAAGTTACTTAGGGACTATGGTAAGTTCATAAGTTACCATAGTACATAGGCAACTTCTGTAATTTTATAACAAAAGCGATGGTATAGCATTGGCTACAATAAACTTGTCAAAAAAAAATTTAATTTAAAAATAGTCTGGACTTGATTTTGATAGGTAACCTATTTTAGGTTATTTATTAAATAAAAATAAAAAGTAGGTTTCATCTGGTAAACAGATCGGTGAAAGTCAATGTATATCCGGCTCTAGACCATTATTATCGTATTGCCGATCGATCTCTTTAAACTGTATGAAAATTTTTAGTCATTTAATTTTGAAATATAATTGTTTAGAAATTGATATTATGTTTAAAAAAACAATAATACATAACTAAAACGCTTCAGTTCCATTTTTGTATACTTAAGAAAAAGCTTCTATGTAAGAAGTGCAATGGTAAACAGGAATTTTTTTAATGTTAATTTTATAGCTTGCTGTGATATAGATACCTACCATGAGTATCGAGTGCTCTAGTTCTTGTAATTCGATTAAAGACTATCAAAGCTTGTTAAAAGAAGTTTTAGTTGTAATTTCTCTTTTAGTAAAGTAAATAATATGTACATCCATGTGTAAATATAAAATTTTAATTACATAATTAAAACAGACAACATTTTTGAATAAAAAATATTCAAAAAAATAACTTTTATCTTCTTTGCTTCATCTTCATCACCATCTCTCCAAGAGTCCGAGAACTGCACAAAAAAAACGATGTCTGTAACACATTTTAACTTATCACTGTTAAGTCTTGTTGGGTATAATATGTACTATCAATAAAATAAAATAAATCTAAAAATTTACATTGAAATTCTGAAGGTCCTGGGCCCATAACTCCCGTCAAATTTTCTTTACTGAAATCTGTTTTTATCATCAATCAATGAATTCAATCATTACTCAATGAAAGTCTTATGTTCGCCATTGACGAAAAGCAGTGGCGGAGCAAGATCTTAATTTGATGTGGACAATTTCGTGAAGCCCTATTCTCCTTTCCAGTGCATGCATCGACTAACTTTTGACAGTGACTTATCTACTAGAAATTAGGTGAAATACTAGTTAATATTATAAATGCGAAAGTTTGGATGGATAGATGGATGTTTGTAACTCAATCACGCCAGAACGGCTGAACAATCTGGATGAAATTTCTCTACTTTTTATCCCGGAAAATTAAAGAGTTCCCGTGGGAACCGAAAACCGCAAATCGCGGGCATTAGCTAGTTGAAATATAAGTATTAACTAGAGGGCCTGGCAGATGTAATGCCCTGAACCTAGAACTCGATTGCAGCGCCCCCTACCGGGTCCAATTATGAATATAAACCAGCCCTGGATCCACTCAAACACACACAAAAAATTCCATCTAAATTGGTCCAGCTGTTCTCGAGTTTTAGGGAGACAAACGAACAGCAATTGATTTTTAATACCAACTTAATTAAAAAAAACTAAATAATAAGGTATGGCTTTCATACTAATATTATAAATGCGAAAGTGTGCAAGTCTGACTGTGATGCTCTATTGGCTCATCTTTCAACCAAACTTATGAAATTTGGTATAGGAGTAATTTAAAAAATTAAGGAGTTCCCCTGGGACTCAAACATACTTAAATCACACAGACGAATGTTGCAGACATAATCTAGTATATAAATAAATATAAGTGATCATGCCAGTGTTGAAATGTGAAAGTAGGTGGTAAATGATTATAATATAAGTACCTTCAATCCCTTGGGGCCACAATCTTTGTAACTTCTTCCCATTTATGTAATTATCTACACTCTTTATGAAACAGCTGTAAGAAACAAAAACAGTATAAATTGTAATGAATAATATTTGTACCATATTTTTATAATAATATAATATATTAGCTTGTGCATCATTTTAATGGATTACAATAATATAACATTTTAAAATTCTTAATCATTTTAAGAATTATTTTACCGTCATTCTCTACAGCTACAAAAATAAAATCATTCCCTCTTATGCACAAATAAACATCACAGGGCATACCTTTGCTACAACTCACTCACCACTTTGTTGTGGTTGCACTCAGATGGTAGGTTCTAATTCCAGGAACACTGCAGCCATATTTTTTCCACACACAGACACCAACGTATCTGCTTCATATAACCTTTTACAGTAAATATTATGTCTCACACCATAAACAAGATACATTCAAACCCAATTCATAAAGAATTGAGATCAATGCATTCAACCATTTAATGATGTACTTACGTTCTTTTCAAACTTGATTCTATCATTCCTCAATAGAACAAAATATACCCACCCAAACAATTGAAACATCCATCACTGAATACATACTTTTATTAATTCAAAGTCTCGCACATCATACCACTTCACAAATTACACACAGGTTGACTTAAATCTAATACAATCATCTGTAGCTCTTTAACATATTTTGTGATATACACTACTAGACAATAAGACAATCTGTCAATCACAGATTGCAAAACTAATAATATTAAAACTTGCAAGTAGACCTCTCCTCACAAACATCTCTGATAAAAATATCTCTTTGGAAGTCTCACCTCATTTTTGGGAATTGTTGTTCCATGCACTGCCTGAGCTGGAAGAACCACCCCCACTATTACCCCCCCACCCTTGTCCACTTGGCCAATTCCCTTGATTCCAGTTACCATTTTTCCCATTCCAATTAGGATTGTTACCCTGATTCCAAGCTGGAGGTGGTCCATTTTGTCCCCAATTCTGATTACTGTTCCAATTTTTACCTGAACTACCTTGAGGAGGACCGCCTTGCCAATTATTTGGACCTGAATTCCCTGGACCTCCCAGAAATCCCCCCCAGCCAGCTTGATTTAGAGCTGCAGCTACAAGACTTATTGGTAAATTAAAGTTAGGTGGTGGACCACCATTAGGGTTTATTCCCAAGTTCTGCATGTTTAATGTATCTATGTTGTTACTATTACCATTGCCATTTGATCCACCTGAGGGTCCAGACCTATTACCGTCCCAATTGTTAGGACCAAACGATTCATCCTTCCAAATAATCGGATTGGATTTGGTTTTTATTTTAGGAGCAGCGCTAGATACAGAAACTGATGCACCTTTGATAACATGGTCTTCACCACAGAGACTCTGAGCCACCTCTGGGTCTAGGAAAGTTACAAAACCAAAAGCTCTAAAAGGTCTTGGAACAAATACATCAGTCACTTCACCAAAAGTAGAGAAATATTTCCTAAGATCCTCTGCGGTCATATCTTCAGTACATCTGCCAACGAAAACTTTGCAAGGCATCTGAGGAACAACTCCTTCTTTGGAATTAGGTATCCGAACATCCACCCAGCGACCATCAATGTTGTGTCTTTGAGCCAAGGCTCGCATCTGTGATGTGTAAGTAGCAAATCGTATAAAACCAAATCCTTTAAAGGTACCATTCTTATCTTTTTTCAATTGAACCATAACAACTTCACCGAATTGCTCAAAATATTGTTTAATAGATTCTTCAGTTGATTTCCAAGGCAGACCAAGGCATATTAAGTCAGAGCAAGTGAGCTTCTTTTCCAAGCGCTTTGTTTTAGCTGCTGAATTTTCAGGGGATACATCTTCCATCTTGCGCTTATTTTCTTTTGGAAATACGCAAGTATATAAAAGTTTACCCCATCCCGCTTCACTCGGCGGATGCAGTTTGCCATCGCTAAGACGTATACCGCGGATCGTTTTGGTTTCACTGTGTCGATATTTCAACCCACAAGCTCCAGGGAACTGAGCTACTAAAGTCGACAGCAATAGAGTCCCATCAAGTTCACAAGGAATCTCTACAGCATTAGAATCATCTTCATCCTCGCTAACTTTGATATACTCAAAAGGGTCTTCATTATAACTATTTTTGTTGTTCATTTTTCAAAACTGATTCTCCGCTACAAAGAGAATACTGAATACTCCGCTAGGATTTTATGAGTGTTCTGTGAACTGATTACACTTTCAAAAGCAAAGAAAAATAATTTCGGAAAATGTTCGAAAAACAACAAGAGAACTTTTCAATCACCAGAGACAATATATAGTATATTATCTATGAGAGACAAGTTAACCAGATCAATCACCATATTTGATATTTTCAAGATGGCTGATGTCTTCCAGACTAGGTTTGGGTGAAATATCGATATCATACTCATGTTTTAATTTTATAAATTAGAGTTTGTTTGTTTGTTGGTTTGTCCTTCATTCACAAAGCAACAGAGAAACGGATCGACGTGATTTTTTACATGAGTATAGTTTAGAACCTATAAACTGGAAAGTGAAGGTTACTAGCACATTTGATGCAAGTCGTCCGATTTCTATGAT
Source organism: Erebia aethiops (assembly GCA_923060345.2). Taxonomy (NCBI): domain Eukaryota; kingdom Metazoa; phylum Arthropoda; class Insecta; order Lepidoptera; family Nymphalidae; genus Erebia; species Erebia aethiops. The sequence continues at coordinate 22,579,354 of OV281084.1, read as the reverse complement.
CAGATTCTGATCTGATTCTGATTGGACAAAAAAAACTGATGACATACATCACCCTTATTATAATAGCCGTTCCAGGCGAAAGGTTATGAGTTAGCTGCACTTTTTGTAACTATCGATTGAAAAGCTGATTCAGGTTTCTAATAGGTTGGCGCAACACTCTCCACTGAGGACGATAATGAAATTCTGCCCGCATGCTGATGGGCCTTTCACTAGATACGGCCAATCAAAAACGTGATATGGTTACCAAAAATGAACCATAATTAGAAAAGCTGATTCTTGTACAATATTAAAGTATTATTATTATTATTCAACTCTTTATTTGCACCACACAATAAAAAGTATGCAAACATGTAAACAGTACAAAAACTGACGCTCTTCATCGGGCCTTTTACTATAATAATATATCATCTCTAAAGACGTTATTAACTTACAAACTATAAAAAATATTAGCAATTATTTATTCATGTTGATTGCTATTAAAAATTATGAAGGTGCCTTCATAATTCAGCTTATAAAAATTGCCATTACTGTATTACTTAATCAGCTTTTCAAGCGATAGTTACAAAAATCTCTTAGTCTATATGTACATGAATAATCCAATGCTTGAGAAAAATTACGATATATCGATAATAATGACTCGATAACTATAGATGCTGTTGTAAAATATCGATATGTTTTTTTACTAATCTATCCCTATGCCTAAAATCCTCAGATCTCAGACACGTAGACAGAGAAAAAGATATATATTCTTACTCTATGCCTCAGACATCAGATTAAGCCGTAGACAGAGAAAGAGATATAGACAGTGCGTCAGCCGTACACACAGTATGCGAAAGCGATACGACATTGGCGAAGTAAATTGTGCTGTGCTAGCACAAACAAAAGCCACACACCAAACAACAACAACAACTACATGTACTATATCTATATAACAACTCTTATTGCCATCATACAATTTTTATCATATTTTGTAGGAAAACTGCTAATGATTACTAGTTTTTTTTTTCTTATTTGGGAGTATTGAAAATAAGTGTTGTTGTGTCAAACACGCACTAACATGATTTTAAAATATCGCAATTTTTTACTACAAGAAAACAAAAAAAGGAAACGAAATGCAAATTGAATGTATTTTTAATACTTAAATATGTTTCGGTTTTTTCATAAAATTAAATTCACTTCCGGAGCGGACACACGGAGAACGTGTTTTAATAAGAGTGATAATACAATTATATATATATATATATATATAACGTCTTCTACTCCGACCTCTTATACTCCGTGAACGAGTTGAGTGGATATTATACAAGTAATAAAAAGCAGCGTCACGCCTAAATCTTGTATTGATCAATAGCTGACATAAAACCAATCAAGTGTTGTTATGATACAAAAGCTTCTAAAGCATCGTAAGGGTGGTAACTACCATCATTGGATAGGCGTAAAATTAAACTTACGAATTGGCATCTACGTATTTTTATTTTCAATCTTACAAATCACAGGTTAGTATAAACTACATTAATCAATAAGTGAACAAAACGTATAAAATTGTGAATTACATGCGTATGCAGCGTTAGTATTGAATTTTCATACAAATATGTCATGCTCTGTGTCTTGCAAAAGCATTGCTGCTACACCACCGTCTCTAAGTTAAACCTCTTTTTTCCTAAGCTACGAGCACAGTTACCACTTTGTCCTTCATATGACTATGGGCGAATAACAAAAACGCATGGAACTTATAAGTACTACGTACAACACGTAGTACTTATTAGTTCCATGCAAAAACGACACAGGATTGTTAAACTATTTTAGATTTTAGAGGTCCAACAAAAAAAAGTAATACGCTGAGCAGGACAAGAAAAGCGATTTTCTCGCTCTGTCACTCCTTCGCATTAGCGTCATATAAACAAAACAATGCATCTATGCTATTTATGGCTATATTATATTCTGAATTCTTACTTTGAGATGGGGGCAAAGGAAAGAGATAAAATTGTCCTTTTTTGACATTTGGTAGAATAATTTTATCCTTATACGTGCCTATGACGTGGGTTTAGGTTTATTTTCATACCATTAAATTATAAAAAAGATGTTTCGAGCCTACTGGAACCTCATTTTTGCATCAAAAATGGAAAAACATGAAAGAAAATTACATCGGCGATCAATACGTGATCAGAGTAATCCATTTGAATGGAGAAGTTCCACGATGTTGTGAATATCATATTTAACACAACGGAAGTAAAAAATAAATATTTTGTGAGTTTTAATACCTAGCCGAGATTTAATACTTCAAAATTATCTTCACACACAAATCAAGTGCTTTTAATTCAATTAAGTCACGTTAAGTCCATTTATTTCTTTTATTCGGCTCTAAAAAGCCTGTTGATAGGGAATTATGACGTCATGTGTCCCGTCTTGCAAGCGCAACTTTAAAGTTCCATAACTTTTTCATTTGTTGAGATATTTTATTGATTCTTTCATATTTTTGTTTTATTTTGTCTCATTTATCATATTAAATTTAAAAAAAAATATGATAAAGTTCTCCATTCCCCAACAACGAATTTCAACACCTGTTTCGGATGAACAAAGATTGTGTTTTATATTTATGTAAAGAGCTATAAAAGGCTTTAAAGCCGGTTAATGCTGTGGATGGACTTCCAGTGTAGTTAAAAGTAAGCATTCAATAGAACAACCTTGTGCAAACATTTAATACTCCTATGCATAGATTTATTTTTTACGGTCTTTAAATGTACAGCGACATGCAGCCTTAGATTAAGTAGGTATATATAGGAGAATGCCGTGGAACAAAAGTTGAAAAAGTGTCCAGTGGTTGCTATAAATAAAAGTTTAAAAACTTTCCACAGTGGCGCTGGTGTAGGCAAAGCGTATGGTATGAATTAAGGCTTCCAATACCGGGATCCCGGACCCGGATGTTTTTCGTCCGTTTTCAATACCGGTATTTAAAAGTCTAATACCGGAATACCGGTATTGGTGACACTATAAACGAAATAGTGAATATATTTCTAGGTGTGCCACTGTTTTTGTGTTTGTGGGATATTTTTTTTATGGAAAACTGTTTTATATGGTGCAGTTTCCTTCAGAAAAGACTAGTTCACTAGTTAAAAACAATCTATCTAATTTTAAGTTTTTCCCAATACTGGGATCCCGGTAATGAAAAAAATCTTTGCGGTATTAATACCGGTATTGAAAAAAACCGGTATTCGAAAGCCCTAGTATGAATGTAGCAATTGTAGATGAAGTGAAGTATGCCAAGTTAAAAAATTTAGTATTATTGTCGACTAAAGTACCTAGTTATTTACTAAAAATTTCGACAACTTACGTTGTACAAAATAATGATGAATGTTTTCTTTCCTTGTTTATTTCTCAAACCTACTCTAATTATATTTGGTGCTTCCTTTTAAATTTACCCTGATACTAATGTGGCGCCCCCAATTTAATACATTTCGACGGACACATTTCAAATACACATAATATGATTCTCCTTACCTCTGCTCCTTACCTCTTGTGTGAAGATTAGTTCCATGTATGGAGGGTTCAGGGTAGTGTATGGAGGTTAGAGGTAAGGAGAATCAGTTTTAAAGTTCGCAAACCACAATATTTTTGAACGACCTATCCAACGACGATGCAACGACGCGACACGGGACATCCCATGGGTGAGACGAGAAAAATAAAATCCCACTTTTCGTGTAAGCCTGTAGGGGGAGTTGTGAGCTGGTTGTGAGTTGTTGTTGACTATGGAACCCTAAAAATCATAATTGCAGCGCCCCCTTGTGACTTATGGCCTAACTAAGAATCATCTCAGAGGCGAAGCTATACTTAATATTTTATGCAAAAAAACGCATTATAATCAGTCCTGGTTTTTTATGGAAATGGTAACGAAAAACTGTACAAACAAACACACAACCTTTAAGGCAATGATGCTCTAATAAGAGTAAATGCCTACGATTGTTCACTGTTTCATCGTGACTTTTGGGTTAAATCCACTCACAGTTCGCAGTAGGTAAGCGGATACTCTAGTAGTCTAGTCACTTGTTAGCCTTGAATCGTGAATTCATTACTTTTACTTTAAAGTATTGCTTAAATTTTATAACCGATACAATGAGAAGCTACAAATGTGACCTTTAAATTAAATGCCAGTAGATCTTTTATCATTTTGCCGTGATGGCCTAGTGGAGGTCGGGGGTTCGATCCTCCAACACAGATTTTTGCTCGTACCTATCACTTGCTTTGAAACGGTGAAAGAAAACATCGTAGGAAACCTGCATGTGCGAGAGTTCTCAGCTTCAAATCTCAGGAATAGATGTTCGTATTTTTAAAATACCTACTGAAGTCCTCCCTGTAGCGCAGTGGTTTTCTAAGTAGGATGTCTCGGTGTTAGATTCCCAATGAGCCAATATGGCAATGTATAATTTTATTTCGAAATTGGTTTGGGTCTTCTCTACGGTGAGACTTGGGCTGTGACCGCATTAAGTATATTCCCATACCCCTATATCTAAGACTACCTCGTCACCTCATGAGCCTCTGACTTATAACCAGGCACCATATTATGAGATTTCTGGCAAGATGACAGTCTATATAAACTATTAAGCAAAAATTCTTGGAATTATCGATAATACCGGGAAAAGGACAGTAAATTTTTAAACACATTTAACGGCTTCGATACCAATACTGTGGCTTCATGCAAGTGGCCCGTACTACATATATCTACATATATAAACTGTGGAATTCGTTGGTTCTTCCGAACGAGACTGGTGTTTTGCACAGATAGCCTCACATTTAGTTCAGCTAGCTTGGCTCTACAAAACTGCACTGAAGTGTTTGTTAGTCTTCTAACTTATTCCCTAAAAGACATAATACATGGGCGCGTAAATGTCGCAAGATGAACTTTCAATCTCATTACTGAAATCCGATGGAAACCGGTTAGACAAGTCTGGTCAAACAACTTGCGAATTACCTCATACTGTTTCACCCACCCTATTTGATAAATCCATAATAAATTGGTGAATCTACCGACCTCTACCAACCTATTCACTGAATAGGCTATTTGCTGTGAACTTATTAGATACGTTTGTAATTACCAATTTATTTTTAATAAATTACTTTTAATATTTGGATATATAATAGCTACTCGATTCTTAATAACAGTTTCACTTAGCACGAAATCTACAATCAAGGATCGACTATGTTTTATTCATTCCAAGGTCAGTGGCTTGTTTTGCAACATTTCTCTGCTGGTTCCAAACAAAGGCTCAGTGCAACAGTCCCCTTCACTGATTGCATGCGACAGGAAGCTGCCCCAAGGCGAGCATGCGGCTAGCACGCATTCCCTTTTTGAGGACGACGAGTCTATCTAGAAAGCCTTTGTTGAATTTTCCAATATAGTTACCATTTTTTTACTAAGTACAAGCTTACGGATCTCTGCTACAAGTTAGATACCCGAGATGATTCAAAGTTTTTGTAAAACGCAAACTTATTCAAACTCCTATGATTAGGTATATCTGTCTCCTGTCTGTTTGTATCTGCTAGATATACGGCATCATCGGATGTTCAGGCCAATTCTGTTGTAGCACATAATCTCTTAGATGTTCCGAAGCCGAACTGCTCAACGCATAACAACAAATCTAAGGTCATTAGTGTTTTGGTAGTACATACATAACATGGTAAACCCACCTGTGTGAAGCCACCTAGTCGAAGCCTTGCTCCAATTAAAATTTTGAAAGAGATTTAATCTACAGGAATCGTCCACTTATAGTAACAACTTTAGGTCCTTTGTTATTATGTACCTAGGCATTTTATCTACTTGTACATACTAATGAAGTAGCGGTACACGTCGAATGCACTTTTCTTTCCTGACATAAGAGTTGGGGCCAACTGTTTATTATTCTGAATGCGTCAGAACAACAGCGGAATTTCGCCGTGGCGGCGGCGGCGCGCAGGCGGCTGTCGCCCGCAGTCCGTGCCTCTAAGGCCAGGGCACTGACTTCTACTTAGGTGTATGATCCTAAGTATATTTACTTAACGTAGTTTATTTTTAGGGTGTCGTGGTAAAACAATGAACTCATTTAATTATTTCCCTTTACTTTTGTACGCCTGAATATCATAGCCATTCAATTGTTGCCTCCAAGGGAAAATTAACAATTGATACTGCTTCTACATATATATATCTATATATTCTATCTATTCTTATCACTGCTAAAATCATGTCATTAATAGTTATTATTAGCCTACTTCATAAGTTCATGCCTGAGGTCCTTATTATTGCCTTATAATAATAATAAAGCCTGCATTGTTTTGCCTGTAGATATGCAAGAGTGTGAAGCGTTTGTCGTTGTGCAATTTGGGATAATGGCGCTCAAGTTGCTATGTATAATGCAATAACCACTTTCAAATCAAATTAGTTTTGCGGCAAATAACGTACTTGAATAAATGAGTGCTTGTCTTGGAATGCGGTACAAAAAAGCTAAAACTTATTCCATGATTATTTAAGTAGGTATAGGTGGGTACAATATGTAGCTAGGATAAAATAAATAAGATGGTACTTACCTATTATTCAGTTTGCAGGCAAAGTGCAAGCTCACGTGGTTTTACGATTTTACCACTTTTAAATCCAAAGTACCTGGGTAGTTGGGTACCCGTACGACCGAACTTCGCTCGACATCTTTTGCGATTACCTACGGTGGTTTTGAATTTTGATTGGAGTTACCTTATCTCTGAATTTCCGCGCGAACTTATCGCGAACAATAATAATTAACTAAATACTTACAAAATTTCATCTCCGAAACCGAAATCTATTTCATCATATGGGTTCACTCTAGTCCTTCACTAAGTATGTATTAAGTATTGCAAATGGGAGGTGCAATACATAAGTTTACACGCTGATACACGTAGACAGAGAAACTGATACACCTCTCATCAGTCAAAACTATCATCCTCCATTTTCCTGCACACAATAGTGCTACGATGCGAAGTAGAGCTGCTTCGACGGTGCTACGAGGCGGAGTCGAGCCGCTCCGATAATGGTGCTATATAGGTACGACGCGTAGGCGAGCTTTTCTACATGCTACGAACGAAGTTTGTATAATTATTTATATGTGCTTCGATGCGGAGTCGAGCTGCTTCCATATTGCATAGTTCTACGTTGCGGAGTCGGATCGCTTCGATCGTGCTACAAATTACAATAAATAATATATACGGACCGGAAGTACAGACCAACAATTTTTTATAAAAATTAAATAATACATAGCATAAATTTATTAAATATGTATGTACAATAATATCGAAACTAAAAAAGCGCCAATCTGTGTAGGCGGCCGGGCAGTGACCGCTTCTGAGTTCTGACAACTTTTCCCGTAATAACCTGAACTTTTCTCCTTTTTCGTTTTAATGCACAACAAAATTAATTGCGTATACAAGTTTAATTTTTATTAAGTAGATTTGATCCACTAATAAAGAATTTTAAAAGTTTTAGCAGAGTTTGGGATAAAATAATTCTGCTGCCATTTTACTGCGGCGAGCTAAGGTTCAACTTTAATATAATGAAATCAATGACTAATTATTCATTGGCTGAAATGAAATGATTTATTTATTTATGACAACTTGTGCCACATAATATGATAAGTCGTAAGAACCTACCACCGGTTCGGAAACTGATTCTACTGAGATAATATTATGCCCATCACGTCAGCGTCTTATACAATTTATGAAGTAAAAACTTCTTTAGCCGCGTTGAGCACTTTTTAGTTGGGGGTAAACTTGTGGATTCGCGTGACCGACATGCTTGCGAACAGCGACATGGTCGCGTCTATACTACATTCGAATTTTAACTTTAATCCCGTAGTGACAAGATTTATATGTATTTTATCTTATAACGGCAGTCCCTATGACTGGCATTTTAAAAAATATATTATTCTTAAATACTAACTACGTACCTACCGATAGGTAACATTAAAGTTGAGTAATAAAGGAATAATACCTACTCTAATTATAGCTAGTTAGTTAATTAGTAGCGGTTGAACATTTTATAGAGATTAGTCGTCCGTGACTCTCACTGTTCTACTTTGATAGGTAAATTATCTTGTAGAAATAAAATGAGCATTTTTGCACAAAATACACACAGGTGCCCCTCACTTAATAATATGTTTATCTCTCTTCGCCGAATCGGATTGGATTTGCACCGCAAGTGAACAATCCGTTAGTTATTCAGTTGCAGACACCACTTGTTACTTACTCTGTTCTCGTTAAACGCTCGGGTTTGTCAGCATTATAAGCTTTAATTGTAATAAGATTTTATCAATAAACTCTTGTAAAATGTAGATATCATTTGGTGCTTTTTATTTTCCGCATAGGCAACTGTGCTTGCTGCGCTTACTCGCAATCGCTGTGCCCAAACTTTTACAACATAGTATATCATAATATGTTGTAAAAGTTTGGGCACTGCTCGTTGGCCTAGGACTAAAGAAAGCGACGCGACGCGATACAACCTCATAGAAAATGACAAACTTATCTACTTTGATACGACGCACATAACGAGTCGCGTTGTAGCCTATGGGGTTTGTCGCTGAAGCGTAGGACAGACAGCTTAAAATAGTTTGAAAGAAAAATATTGTAGGTCCAGGACCTATTTATTTTTTAGCAATAAGATTTTTAAAAATCTACCTGAACAGAAAGATCGCGATTTATTTTCTGTCTGTAGATTAGAGTGCAAAAGGCAGTTTAAAAGGATTATTATTTAAAGCTGTTTTGGGTTTACCGTTTATTGTTATAAATAGCATTACTTAGTCGGCCTGCATACAGCATACAGGCTGTGTGAGGAAAGAGGGAGCTCGTTTCGTTTTAGGCGTAGGAGTTAATTGACCGAGCGAAGCGAAGGTCTCTGAGTCTACTTGAGTGTATTTGCACTTGTCCGTCCGTTCGTCCGTCTGTCAGAGCCTTATATAACTTCTGAATTAGGTACTGAACGTAATTACTTCAAATTTAAATATAATATGTAAACCGATGGCCTCCCGCGAAATATGGCTTAAAAAGTTTTAAAAATATTTATTTCAGGGGGGCTCTCATAGAAGCGAATGCGAAGTAAAATATTTTTTATAGCGTTACATAAGATAGTTAGGAATAGAGAATTTTTTTTTAAATTTTTCCCCTGAAATTGACGAAATGGGGGGGCTTTCAAAGTGGAGATTTTCTAACGTCCAAAGTTGACATCATAACTATAAATTTTCTGAAAGGCTGAGCCTGAAACTTGATCAATTATTTGAATTATATCCTGTACTTGAACAACAAATACTTAAATTAGATAAATATTAGGTATAAGGAAACGAAATTATTTAATTTTTAATGAGCTTCAGTATTTTTAACAAAACATTATGAAGTTATTCGGTATGTTTATTCGTTTGTGCTTACAAAATATAATAGACGTTAGCACCCTTTTTAGCACCATCATACGTGGAATAAAAAAATAGTCTAATGAATAGTACCAAAACCCAAAAATTCAACCATCTCCAATTACTCTTTAGTTAGCTCTTTTGCGTCTAATGTTAAAAGTTAACTATTACAATATACAGTTAAAACTATCATAGGGATACCGTGAGGTCTCAGTTCGGGGCGTTAAACATTCATTATTCGCGTATCGCTATCATAGCATAGGAGTATTTATTTATTAGACATGGTATACTAAATGTCATCAAAATCAGTTGAAAAGATGCGCTGTTAAAGCGTAGCAGACAGACACATTCGCATTTATAAAATTTAGGATGGATATGATAGGTTATACCTTTATATTATATACTAGCTATACTCTTTAATTTAGCGGGATAAAAAGTAGTCTATGTGCTATTCCAGACTATAATCTATCTCTGCGCCAAACAGCCAGATCCGTTCAGCCGTTAGGGCGTGATTGAGTAACAAACATCCAAACATTCACCCAAACTTTCGCATTTGTAATATTAGTAAGAATACTCTCTGGTTATACGTACTTAGTTGGATCTGAAATTGTTAATAAAACTTACAGGCATAATTTATAAAAATAGAGATTTTCCACAAAGTCGATTTTTGTAATTTGGGTGAGTAAGGTTTAGGAATTATGACACATGACTCAACGAACTTGGAGTTAGCACATAATTTTTGTGCCTGTTTACCATCATACACATACACACACACACCTCTCTCTGTTTCACAATCGACCCACTTGTATACTGCGTACCGCCGCACATGCTACACCCCCGCCATTCGCCAAACAACAACTCTCATCAGAGAGACCTTACAGCCGTAGGTATAGGAGTAGGTATACATCCACTATACGTCATAACTACCTGCGAAATGCGAATATAGGACAATTATTCATTGAACACACAAATTTCAGTACAATAGACAAGACTGTATGACGAAACCACACTTTCAAAATTAATACACCAATATTATTTCATAGTACACCACTTTACTTGCAATGAAATTATCTCAGAAATAATAATTTGTTCCCGTCGGTCATACAGCATACTTACCTGGCATAGCATAAGATTGTTTTTTTACCGTAAGTACCTACTTAAAGCAGATAAAGCGAAAACAAAAACAGGAACTGCATCAGCATCACGAATCTCTTCATATAGAGTTCAATGACTTATATAATGTCGCGATTTTACCTCATACAACTGCCTACTTACTTGCGCCTACAGATTAATATTCGTTTAAATAATTCTAAGGTATACATAAGGCTAAGGGATAGAGAAATAATGCATGGATGTTTTTCTGTACATAACGGAAGTAACATTTGCGTTAGGTTTTGACGACCTCCCTGGCGCAGTGTTCAGCGCTGTTGTCTTAACGTGCAAAGGTCCCGGGTTCGATTGTCGGCAGGGTCAACTTGGGAATTTATAATTTCCGAATTTTCCCTAGTCTGGCCTAGTGGGAGGCAAAAAAATAGCATATTTACCTGTCCTATTACAGGTTTCCTCACGGATCAATCACCCTGGTTCTGGTTGGTCTGAGGTTTTCCTCTTAAATTTTCGAGAGCTGGTTCTATAGCTATAATTACTTACCTTCTGATTTTCAAAACAGCCCTTTCGATTCTAACCTATTTCGTGGACAAAATTAAAAAGTTTGGTCGCAGTATTTCAGTTCAGAAAATGATGTGCACTGATTAAATGATCTACATCTAAGAATTAGAGATCATACAGATTATAAAGTAAAGCAATTAATTTGTGAGTTGTGATTATCATTTTTATCAAGAATCTACTACCTATGTATGCCATTACGAGTTACGATAGTGTTGTACCATCTCGGTGTTCCCGCTTCAATCTTAGGTAGGTAGGAAAGCTTATCAATGATATCGGCCACATGCTTTTTAGGGTTCCGTAGTCAACAAGGAACCCTTATAGTTTCACCATGTCCGTCCGTCCGTCGCGGAGTCTCTGAGCTAAGGCTCAGAGTCTCTTAGTACAAGAAAGTTGTAATTTGGCAAGGGTATCCATACCTATAGGTAAATCACGCTGACAAAGTGGTCCTCCTCTACACGTAAAATGGGGATGTGGGGTTTCGTTGAATAGGCCGTTTAAAATATAAAAATTCTTTCCAAAAACCGACTTCCAACGCCACTGTAAAGTAAAAAGCCTGATAGTGATGCGTCAACGTTGCTTATCCTTGTTATATCCGCCCGACTTCAACATAGTGGGTAGAAATCAAATTTAATTTTTACTTTACAGTGGCGTTGGAAGTCGGTTTTTTGGACAGAATTTTTATTTTTAACTTTTTAGTGTCAGGGTTGAGGATTTGGAGTCAGAATTTTTTATGGGACCACCTCGAGAGCTTCCTCTAACGACTGATAGAAATCAAATCGGTTCAGAAACCACGGAGATATGCACCGACATACATTTTAAAAAAAACGCGCCGAATTGAGACCCTCCTCTTTTTTTGAAAGTCGTTTTTTTTTTTTTTTAAATTTATAGGCTAGCGCTTGGCTGCAATCAAACTTGGTTAAAAACATGTTAAAAATACTATTTTTCGATTCAGAGATCCGTTTGCGAAAGTGCTAATTTTTGTTAGTCAAATTACAAATTTCAACCTCACCACCTGGATGTCTGGTCTTCTTCCACCTCCCATTATTGCAGGTTATTTCTGCCTGCAAATTATAGAAACAGCTTCCATCGTCTGTGTTCCTTCATAATTATAATATGGGGCTCTTCAAAGGGCGGATAAACAAATATCTCAAAAGCCGGCAACGCGTTGGCGGTTCCTCTGGTGCTGCAAATGTTTATGGTCGGCGGAAATCACTTAACATCAGGTGACCCGCCTGCTCGATTGCTCGCTATATAAATATTATGTCACCGTAAATTTGTAAAAACCGTTATAATATAATCTAACTAGCGAGATTGTAAACTGTCGAAAGATTACATTTTAACGTATTATTTTTATTTACTAACCTAACCTAACCTACAAGAAATAGACAAGAAAACGTAAATACTATGAATATTTCAAAAACTGAAATTCAGAACATTGAACGGATCACGATCTGTCGACACTTTATAATTTCGCTAATTAGATTACAATCTAACGGTTTTTACAATCTTACGGTGACATATATAAAAATGTCCCGCCCCCCTGCCAGGCTAAACGGTTGTTTTTTGATACATGAATAAATTCGTGGCAGTACTAGGTACCATAGAAAAAATAAATACAGGTAGGTACCTACCTATATATAACGAAGTTGAAAGGAAAACTATCTCAGCTTTAACAATTTAACGAGTAATAACTAATATTCGCCCAATGCGACGTCTAAAATGTCCGCATATTGTGAGTTGTGACGGACTACTACGTAACCCTGTACAGCGCGTGACCCGACATGCACGCTTTTTATTAAGTATAGTTAAGCTTTAATATTATTATTTGCCTTAGAATTAAGAACATAGCTACGTAGATTAGTTCTATATTATGTTTTAGATGGTAGCTAGCTCGAAATTGGTACCAGCACATCTCTTTGAGGGAGGAAGGACATATAATAAGTTTGATGATGATTAGTGGACTAGTTTATAAACTCTGTTCAAAAGCATCTTTTGTACTTTAAACTTGCCTAAGCTATTTGTAATCGATTACGTAATTATATTTAATTAATTATTATTAAGGTCGAGCTTGAGGCGTAGCCGTGTACCTATCTAGTGGTGGGGAAATAAGTGTACCTATGGGCAATAACCTTGAAAGTTAAAACTAAAGATTGGATATTTACATTCCGATTCCATTTTTGTTGAATATTTAAAAAACTGGTCGTTTAAAAGCCAAAGGTGACAGACACGTCTTCATGGAATAATTCCGCATATTAAACATAAAGCTACCGAATACCTATAAGATGGATAGGTCACCGTAAGATTGTGAAAACCGTTAGATTGTAATCTATCTAGCGAAATTATAAACTGTCGAGAGAACTTAATTGCCCTACCTGATTATTTATGTCGAACCCCAACCTAACCTACAAGGAAGAAACAAGAAAACTTAAATAAAATGAATATTTCAAACATTGACACTCAGAACATTGAGCGGTTGACAATCTGTCGACAGTTTACAGATAGATAGGTACCATAAGTTATATTAAAAGCTAGCTTAGCATAAAGCTGGAATTGTTATCGCCGGTAAGCTTTTGTTAGCAATATTGGCACAAAAAGGATTACTGAGAATAATAATAAAAATATCAAATAAGTAGGTACTTATTTAATTAGGTATATTTGTTAAAAATATGACTTATAAAATATAAAATAAATGTTGAAACATAACTAACATGATAATCTGTTGCACAGATTCTTTATAAATTTGCTTAAAGTAAAAATATTTTAATATCTATTTATTGCAATCACACGAAATGTGCGTCAATTTAATATTTAATATTGTTTATTTATAAATTTATCACATAAAATATAAGTAACTATACCTATTATATTCCTTTACAAAGTAAACGTACAATTAGTGTTCCAAAGTCTCTTTTTAGCTCTTATTTTTTAAGACTCGCTTCGTTTTTTGGCACCCTGAAGGCTAAAAGACAAAAAAGCTCTGTAGCTCTAGAGCCTTATAGCTCTATGGAATTTGCTATCCTAGACATTGGCAGTATGACCCCTGTATATAAAGCCGAATTGAGAACCTCCTGAGTCCTGTTCAGTCTCATACTTAACCAATATTACTCAAAACGTCAATTTGATGTCACGAACCTTGACGTTCTCATACTATAATAATTCTAAAACACGAAAGTCAATATGTATTTTTAACAAGCGTTGGTAGTATGGCCCCTGAACTCCGTCATAGGTATAAGAACCGTTTCGGAAAATTTATTTTTATTTGAAAGGATATACCTACTTTTAAGTTGGTCCCGTTTTTTTTCAAAAGCCACTTTTGAAGTCAGTTTTTTTTTCGGATTATAAGTAGGTACGGTGATACGATCCTCGCAAAATGTACCTACTCGATTTGTATTGCAAATGAAAGTTTTGGATGAGAATACTATAAATAAATTATATTATCAAATAATATTTCAATTATTAAAATAAATTGCTTTTTTTACACACCGATTCTGAAAAATAAGGTCTGGCTTAATTTAAGACTAGAACCCAAACTACAAAGTACAAAGTCTTCATGCCTTAAATAAGGTCTTAAAAAGGGCTCAAGCCTTTTTTTCAAATAAGTAAGTCTTTCTAAAACCTGTTGTATAGCTAGCTGTGTGTAGCTGAGCTCTAGAGTCCGAGGCTTAAAATTTTGGGCTCGAGTCTTTTGGAATACTACGAGTACGTATAATCTCAAAACAAAATAGAGAAATATTATGTACCTAGGTAGCTTATTTTGTAGTATAACACGCATAATATTTTGAAGTCAACCAAATTCGATTAGATCATTTAGGTATTAATTCCCGCAGAATTTGATACATCAATCTTTTAAATATTTAAGAATAAATTGAGGTCGATAATAATAAAATTAAACATAATATTAGTTGTAGCATAACTCTACACTAAAAATTTTTATACAATTTTCTTTTGACTAGCGAAACGCTTGATTTTACCAAACACATACATATGTGCAGATGTAGGTACATACTTTACAAAATAATGTATTCAATACTTTTGAAATATATTTAAGTATTTATAATTTGTAATTTGTTTTTCCCTAGAAAAAAGGTAAACAATAATTGTTTACCTTTTATGTGGCTTCTCGCTGAAACGCGTAAGAGACGCGCTTTTCTCGTTGGTTCTCGCTAACTAATGATGAAATCATGATACGAGTGGAAAACCTTACGCGTTTCGCTAAGAATTCTGCAATTTGTTTACCTCCACTACATCATACCTTAAGGTTTTGTGTACCTTTTCAATAAAATAAAAATAATATAATATACTAACTAGAGTCTAGACTGTATAGCTACAGTCTAAAGGATATAAAATGTATGAGCTGGCCAGATAAATAATGGTGACTTTTTGTAAGTATTTGATAAATTTATCTATGGAGTGCCGCGAGTAGATATGTAAGTAGGTAAAATAATCTCTATTATTTATAACAATTATTACAATATCCAATCTTTTAAAAAGGAAAATCAATGTTTTATCTATAGGAGCCAAGTGGCACTATCAATAAACATTTCCTTGTTTATAGATAAACAGATTGGAAGTATATTCCGTCCGCTACACGGTAGGTATACTATTTCCGTCTTCATTCCGACTAAAAAAATGCAATCGATTCTTTAACAAACACAGGTCTCTATAGGTATAAAACTGTTTTGTTGCACATAATATTATACAGTTTATTAACTCATACCTAGAACAAATCATGTATAGTTTTTATAATATCTATATTATACCTAAACTAGAACAAATATATATTTAAATGGTCGTAATCTCTATATTTTTAAATATAAACAAGTTGTGTTTATATAGGTACATACAAATGATTGTATAATTTCAAATTAAGTATATTATTATGAAGACGTTTTAAATGTTTATTATTTAGCAGTTTAGTAAAACCATTTGAATTTTTGTCAGTTTATACAGTTCTTTTCTATAAATCAACCTTATCTAATTTAAAAAAATAAGATTTAAGAGTATTTACTGTTATTATATTCTGGTAGGGTTTGTTTAAATTTTAAATTACACGACGCATATATTTAAAGTCGAGAAACCCATTATTTATGAATAGGTACGATCTCTAAGGCGCTAAGAATGGCGTAATATTGTTTCAGGCTGTTTAGTATTACACACCAATTAGTTACAAGTGAAAAACGAAAGCCCCGGCCTTGATTTATTTAAAAGTGAACTGTTAATAAATTAGGTAAGTTTATTAAGTATAACGAAATTTTTATCGAGTTAAAATCTACAGTGGAATGTTTTAACAAATGCGTCAATGCTTTTGGAACATAGGTATTTCATTTAAAACATTCTAAGGGTTTCAAAGGAGCATCGTTTGAAAACGATTAAAATAGATTCCATTGGAATGTTTAATTGGACACTTTTTAAAATATTTTTAGTAGCTATGCGATGTTATGCTTTGTGCGATAAAACCTCGAACATATTAAGTAAGACATGGAGCAAATACTCTAATCCCTTGCAGTTGTACATAATACAGTGCATGTTTTTAGTCACGAGTACCGCGTAAATACAAAAAATGCATACGAAAAAAAATATAGGCGAGCGCGCTCATTTTTAGAGATCGAAAACTCATGCAATTTATAATAAACACACTTACAATTACTTACAGTTTATAATAACACTTATTCAACAGTAACAGATTTCGCGAGATTTCTAGGACAATCAACATTGCAACCGCGCAGAACAGCAATGTGATATGCTAATAGCTGCATAGGGATAACAGTGAGGACACCCTGTAAACAATCCACAGTTTTTGGAACTTCCAAGACCCGCGACGCAAGTGAAATAGTTTCTGTGTCTCCTTCTTCGCAAACAACAATCGGCCGGCCTTGGCGAGCAGTCACCTGCTGAAGTGCATTCATGCACTTTATATAAACAGGATCACGCATCACAATCATCATCACGGGCATAGAGTCATCGATGAGGGCGAGCGGTCCGTGTTTTAACTCTCCTGCCATAATGCCTTCACTGTGCATATAAGTCAATTCTTTAACTTTTAGAGCTCCTTCTAAACACGTAGCAAAGTTGTATCCACGGCCCATTATCAACAAAGAGCGCTGTTGGTAAAGATCTTCAGCCAACGCTTTTACTGTGTCATCTAACGCCAACACTTGACGAATTTTAGAGTCCAATTCATGCAGTCCTTCAATAATATCGGCTCTACGCTTTTGTAACGAAATACGATCTTCACTGATCACCAATGCAAACATAACAAGAGACACAAACTGTGATGTATATGCTTTCGTAGAGGCCACACCGATTTCGGGACCAGCATTGATGTGTACACCACAGTGTGATTCACGACAGATGGAACTACCAACAGTGTTAGTGATACCGACAATCAAGGCCCCATGGCGTTTGCAATAACGAAGGGCCATGAGAGTATCGGCTGTCTCTCCTGATTGAGAGATAAAGAAGCATACATCATCACGAAATACAGGTGTGTTTCTGTCTAAGAAATCTGAAGCCAACTCCACCATCACAGGTAGCTCAGTTAACTCCTCTAACAGCTGACGTGTGGCGACAGCACTATGATAACTTGTACCACATCCGATCAGCATCAATCTTCTGCAGCGTTTAATTTCTGGAATGTAATCTTTAATACCACCAAGGGTAACAGTGCCATCAGCAAAGTTGAGACGGCCTCTCATAGTATTTACAATCGATTCAGATTGCTCAAAGATTTCTTTCTGCATAAAGTAGTCATAGTTGCCTTTCATGATCTGCTGTAATTCCAGTTTCAGTGTGAAAATTTCTCTCTGATGTGGATCTGTGCTGCTGCCAGACATACGATGGATGCTGAGAACTCCATCTTTGATGTGAGCTACATCATCATCTTCAAAGTAGAGCACTCTGTTAGTGTGTTCAATAACAGCAGAGGCGTCTGATGCGAAGAAGTATTCCACATCTCTTTCCTCTTCAGGCTCGAAGTGTGCATGGCTGTTGACTCTTGGCACAGAGGGCACGACTCCCCTGGTAGCCTTGTTGTTGGTGTACATGATAGGCACATGGTCGCTTGACAAACGCCTTTTTGTTTTGATGCCTACAAGCAATGGGCTACCACGTCGGGTGGCTACACATTCATTAGGGAAATAACGAGACTTGAAGCACAAAGCAAAAGCTCCTTCCAGCTGTTGAATTACCTGCTCCACGAGTTCCTGGAAGCTGTAGTCCTTGTGCTGGCTGTAGATGTGGTGAACCAGCTTAGCGATAGCCTCTGTATCAGTTTGGGATTCAAAAATGTAGCCCTTGTTCTCAAGGAAAGTCTTAACTTCCTTATAATTAGTGATGATTCCATTGTGTATGACAACAAACGAATTGTCTTCTCCGGAGCGCTGTGGATGCGAGTTCACGGCACTGGGTTCACCGTGAGTCGCCCAGCGGGTGTGAGCAATGCCGCAGTGCGATTCAACGGAGTCTTCGACAGCTAGGTCCACACTTTGTTCCTGTAGGAGCTCTTCGAGAGCGGCAACTTTGCCCCTTTTTTTCACAACAGCGATATCCTTGTGATCGGCGGCATCGATAGCGACGCCAGCCGAGTCATATCCACGGTATTCCAAGCGTTTTAATCCATTTACAAGTAACTCCAAGATTTCTCGCCGGGTCTTAGGCGTCAGGTGATTAATGTATGCGAAAATTCCACACATCGTAAACGGAGCAGAACGTAAACGTAGAACCGAGTGCACGAAACCACAACAAGCCCGAGACTGTGCGCGACACAATACACAGCCGATATTGAAGACCTTCGTATATGACTCCTACCACTAATAAGTTACTTTCACTTACGGCACAGCACACGTCATCATGTTTCGTTATCGTTGATACGACTTGTTGGTATCGTAAATATCCGCAAGCAGCGGCAAAAACGTGTTTTAATTTGATGTGATGTGATTGCCCAAATCACCGAATACGATACAAATTAAAAATGAAAACTTTGGCAAGTGTCAATGTCAGTGTTATCACAAAACGCCAAATTGATATTAACCATAGATAATAAAATCTGCGTTTAAATTGGGAGTTGGGAGTGTTTGATAGAAAAGTAACTAAGAATGCAAAAAGAGCTTTTTAGATCAGTCTTAAAGCTTTGATTATATTAATCAAAGGACTAAAGCTTCTTTTGCATTGATAATAGATGTACAAAAACCGTCTCGAAAGAGAACTCTTCTACAAGTTCTACAAGTTGGCGTCCCTCTCTCGCACTCATGGCCATTGCCATAGATCAAGAACATGTCAAGAACCATTCAAGAACATTAATCATGTTTTGTTTTTTTTACAATAAAGAATAGGTATTTCACTCCTATATAAAACATCAAAGGTATTTCATTCATTTCATGCTTTGTGATTTGCATCTGTGATTTCATGTTTGTAGAAAGGTACCTACATTTTTAATTCTTTATGAACTGTGAACTGGCCTTAAATGGCTCTGAGTTTCAGCCCTTCGCTGAGCCTAATAGTAGATTTAGCAACCCTGCCAGAAGATTCGATCGAAGAATAATGGTGAATCCCAAAATATAGTTTAGCCTAAGTAGCATGTTGGGTGTACGGAGCTTAGAAGCTAAGAAACGAAGTTAGCTTAGCTCGGTGTGTGGCCTGCGCCTACACTTATTTTAAATGCGAAAGTGTGTTTGTTTGTCCTTTCTGTCATTCACGTCGCATCAGAGCAACCGATAGACGTGATTTTGCATGGGTATAGTTGAGCACCTGGGGAGTGGCATAGGCTTTTTATCTCGGAAAATTAAGGGAGATCCCATGGGAATTAAAAAACTTATTCCACGCGACCGAAGTGGCGGGCTTCAGCTACACAGTAAACACGTATAGGAAATGAAAAATGTTATTTTTTACCAGTAGCTTCTTTATTGGTTTATCAGGATCAAGGTCTTTATAAAATTATTGAAAAAAAATTACAAAGATAGGTACATTAATCTCAAGATATTGAGTGTTTATCGTACCTACATAATTATGTGAATTTCTAAGTCATGGAAATTTAAATTGAATGTTTAAACCTTTGCATTGTACCATCTCCAAGCGAATCAATGTTTTGACTTTGAGTATATCAGAGTAGGTAAGTACAGTTTAACTAGGAACCAAAATCACATTTAGACTTTACAAAGTCATCAAATTTCTATCAAAAACGTTCTTAACGCTTTTTAAACGTATGGCTAAATTCAACTACCGGCAGTCGATTTAGAATCGACTACCCCCATTTTCTACACTCTGATGTTCTTTTCCCACTTTTTATCACTTCTTCCTCAATCTTACGAAAATAATTAATAATTATTAATTACAAAATTATTTTCATCTACTACATGGTGAAAATTTATGTAACCTTAATCCAGTTCACAATAATATTACGATAAAACGAGGTAAGTATTAAAAGTTATAAATTACGTCACTATCATACATATAAGTGATAGGTGTAAGACCAAGTATAATATTTATTTATTCTTAGAACATAAAATATAAGATACATGCTATAAACAAAATTGACAAGGAAACTTTTAGAATTTTGATCAAGAGACAGTGCATAGCTAAAATCTCAAAAACAATCACGAGGCGATCATAAAAGCTTAAATATTCAATTTCAATTTCGTCGCCTTTCCTCCTGAACTCTTTGCGATGGAAAAATATAATGTTACGTATGAAACGTAAACTAGACACCGGAAACACATACTTGGAGTACAACTTACGCCTAAAATAAGCATAAAGACATAAACTTAACACGTATACGTAACTAAGCCGAATAAACTTGAGTATCTTGTTCCGATAAATGCACGGCTTGCGGGCGGGAGTGACGTCACCAGTCAAGAAGCTCCGAAGGTGGGCGCGCGCCGCGGCGATACGCTCCCAGGGGGGTGCAAAGGGGAGAGGCTTGGCCGAGGGGGGGGCAGGGGGAGCGGGCACGGGGTCGGGCGGGGGAGGGGGTCTCGCAGCACCGCGGAAGATGGCTACCGGCTGCGAAGAGTTTAATGAGGTGCCCCATAGTTATTTTTTCTTCTGGGCCTTCTCAGCGGCCTTGGTGATTTTACCAGTAGTAACCTCCTTGAAGGTTACGCTCTGAAATAATAATGTTATAATATGATTAACCCGTTCGTAGTGGTGTAGGTAAGCGGTACTCGACTTTCTGGAGTCTTCTAAATTCTGGAACTAACGATGCAGATAACCCCAGTCATTACTTATTAATGCATAGGAGTCACGATTCGTAGCTATAATTTTAAGATACCGTAATCGCGTTATTAAGTTTATTGTTAAATTAAACAAATGCTATTGACGTTCAAAAAGTGCAATTACCGTGTTACCACTTAGAAATGGCAAGTGAATTAGACTGTTCTCAGTATATATGTAAAACAACCGGTTTAAAACGTTTTAAATCAAATGTTGCCGTTTTAAACCCCAAATAAACCGTTTTAAACGGTTGAAAACTCGCCTATACAAAAATAAAAGAGTTCTATGTTTTACACTTCATTATGGGCATTTTGTGGTCACCTGACGTCATGTTTCGTTTTAATTAGTTTATAGAAAATCAATAGAAACTACATTACTTACTACACGAAAACTTAAGTTTGTAGGTATACCTATCTTGACTTATTAATTATATTATATTACACACACAAGGTCAGAAGATTTTTAACGGTTTTGAACGGTATTTTCGTTTTAAACGGATTGGTTGAATTGGTTTTAATCCGGCCTTACATCTATAGTTCTCAGCAATGAGGGAGGGAGGGAGGGGGGGGGGGACCTACCTTGATGACGCCGACGGCGACGGTCTGACGCATGTCGCGCACGGCGAAGCGGCCGAGCGGCGGGAACTCCTGGAACGACTCCACGCACAGCGCCTTGGTGGGCATCAGCATCACGATGGCCGCATCGCCAGACTTGATCGACTTCGGCTCCACCTCCGTTGTCTTGCCTGTCCACGATTCAAACACAAACCGTTCAGACCGGCCGCACTGTCAGAAACATTCCGTTCGCTCGCCCGAAGGCACTCTTCAAAATATATAACATTTTGTACTAGCAAATGACCTATTCTGTGGTACTAGACCGTACCACAGAGTAGATATATGTCTAACAGTATGTCTTCCAGCGCGCATCGGAATTTATTCATTTCTGATAAGGTTTCTTCTTTTCTAAAGGACTAAGGCCCGGTATCCAACAGAGCGGAGAAGAGCGGAGATAAGCGTAGATATGTTTAAATGAGCCATCAGATTAATGATAGCGTGACAAACTCTTCATTTATCAAAAATCTGATTGGGAACCCTCCGCATTATTATACCAAGAAAACTCCTAACATTAAATGATTAATGAAAAGGAGTCACGACCCTCAGTAATGAGGAATATGACGCAGAGAGAGAGAGGAAGCTGGTACTGTACCGGTACGGCGGTCGCACTTCTCCTTGATCTCGGCGAACTTGCAGGCAATATGTGCCGTGTGGCAGTCCAGCACCGGGGTATAACCGTTGCTGATCTGCCCCGGATGGTTGAGCACGATCACCTACACACACACACAAAACAGCAATCGTCAGGATTGCTCCAAAAACCACATAGCTCTTAAATAATTCAGAAAAAATATCTAGTCATAGTAAAAATATATATATTCAATTGAGTTACAATGCACCTACACTTATTGACGTCCAGTTAAGTACTTATAAAATATGACTAGTTACGGTACGAGGGTTCCAAACGCGCCCTGGTCTGAGAAGAGCCCACAACAAACTCAGCCGGGTTTTTTTATTATCACCATCTCACAAATATCGTAAATTACTTAACTAGATTTTGATGATCTTAAGGTTACAGTCGTATTGTTCATGTATTTCTACAAAATAGTTACCCGCTCTTTATATATAGGTAGAAAAAATATGAAATTAGGATTTCCTAAGAGCATAGGTAAATTATCCTGAGACCTAATTTTATAAACGTGACTTTGATCACATTTCTGTCTAAAATGTGCAACGAGGAGTGTGAAAAGGGAACCCTTCAAATTCACCACATTTTGAGGGAATGGAAATGTAATGTAATGTAACTTATGAAGGGAATTCATCACTTAATAATTCATCTTAGCTCCGATGGAAAACGAACAAAATTAAAGCTAATAAAAAAATAAAAAATAAAGCATCCTTGAAACTATCCTATTCGTGTGTTTCAGATGCATGCACATCACTATTCACTACCTATTATATTTAGATTCACCGAAAAGCTGCCCCAAACGGCCTGACCGGTTTTGCAAACAGGAAGGTATTATTTTATCAAATGCCAATTTCATAATTTATTGTTAATGTTAAGGCGCTGTGTGTGGTCAGGGGGGGGGTCTCCAAAGCAGTGTATCCATTAAATGGTGGCATATGGAAGATTGAAAAAAATATATGATGTTTTCAAGACCTTAACTCAGATATTGTTTTATCCCAAAACACGATTTAAACAACTTCGCTGCATAAAAAATAAATTCAAACATACCACTTATTTCAGATTTCAAATCAACACATCTCCAAATTGAAAACCTCAATTTACTTGAAAAATATATCATTAAATTCCAAATTCTAAATGACATCCATTGATTTATTAATATTTATTAAAATGTACACATATTTTCTGTTTTCCATTGTATTCCGGTTTTTCGAGAAGCGCTAGCTCATTTTCACCTCCGCCAGTGTTCGAAAGAACTTCACAGACGATGGATCTGTGCTCCTTTGCTCCAGCGTTTAAATCGATATTTTAAAATGGTTTTTAAACATAACATGAATAAGACTAATGTTTATTCAACATGAATTGACAGAAGACGTGGATATTACAACTTTCGTGAGCTATCTTCTTTTATATAACTAAAAATACATAATCAAATAAAGTATGAATATGTGTTCTCTGACCAAACTTTTGACAGCTCGAAATAATGATGCCGTAATGCGCTATCCATTCGATTTTTGACAACAATCGACTTCATTTACGAAGAAGTTTTAATCGATTTGACACATTGATATTACAACTTTTTGTATTGTTTTATAAACATAACCAGGCGTCTAAATGTCTTTTTTATGTATTAAAATAAATATTTTTGGTGAAGCAATGCTGTAAATGTATATTTTATTATTTGGCAACATCAATAAGGCAGGTCATAGAAACCATCCAACGCCAAAGATGACGCTACTTAAATGACAATCAAGTGAGCTTGTGTTGCAGCTTCGTAATTATTTTGAAAACTATTTTCAAAATTAAAATCGTACTAGTAATTACTAGATTGACATACGAGTTGCGAAATATCGCATAAAAAGGCACGTCGCTTCACTATTTAAAAAAAAAACTCCTGCTGGTTGTAACAATGACGTCTTTTAATATTTCCAAGAAGTAGGTAAGTTGTCAAACATCCAATTACTGTCAGAGGGTTCACTGCCATCGCTTAAAGCAGTATTACTTAAAAATGTCAGTTTTATGTCACGTACCTTGAAGGTCCTAAAATAAGGATTATAATTCTAAAAACACGAATGTCAACAATATTAAAACAATACGGATTTAAGCGATAGTAGTATGCCTCCAGTGCAATTTTTGATATGAATGGAAAATAACAAAACAGTGGTAAGACAGAAAGGAAAACTGAAAATCAAGCATTGCCACTTCAGCTTGCTACTGCCTACTCGCCCGCTCTCATTGGACCAGACCGACCAGATAATATTATTATATCGAAAGCTTGCTGAGTAAGGACCTAGTAGTGTCTCAACAATGAATTGTCGTGTAAATAATCTAAGTGTCTCAAATACTTCAAATAAGTGCCTATTGCAAGTTTTATTACTAATTGATTGGATATTAGATACCCTTAGGGTTTCGTTTCTGGGACCCGGAAGTTAGAAATTTCCGGTAAATACGTCGTTGGTTTTTTTTGTGATTTCCCGTTTTTGTGTACAGAGTATTTTTTTAACTTATCTCTTGAGAAATATTTGAGAACAAGTTGATCTCTTAACTTGTTTATTATAATTCTCCCTGACTACTAGGGCATGCATTCGGTGCTGTGTCCAATTTTGGACCGATATTGGCACGGAACCGGGAATTCCCGGGACTTTCGATACTTTCGATACTACCTTAAATTATCACAAAAACACGGCTAAGACATTACAGAAAGTATGAAATAGACCAAATATTACTGTTCATTAGGCGTTATACAAAAATTTATCGCATAATATTTCACACAGGAATATACTGAATATTACTATTCATTAGGCATTATACAAAAATTTATCGCATAATATTTCACACAGGACTGTAAATTCATGATTTTTTCATGTACTTGTACCATAACTCGCTTCGTTACAAATTTCAAAGTTTTATTGTAGTTCATAGGTTTAACAGAGATTGCGTCTTGTATGAAAATACACTTTGAAAAGTTGAATTTTTTTTTATCGTGATACGCTCATATGTAACTACTTTTATAGCAATTAGAAGCCAGTGCAAATATAAATTTACTACATCAAGCAGTTTATGAGAAACAAGCCTTGAGGCTTGGATACACGGACAACAAAGTGATCCTTTACGGGTCTTTTTTTATAGACAGGCGTACGTAGTAACCTCACCTCAAAGAATTACAAATGTTAATCTAAATCAACAATATTTTCCAACCCATACTCAGTATTCCCAAGAGAATCTCGTGAAGATGTTACTCTCTCCTATTCTGTGCCGTTTTTTGGTTTTGCCGCACGCTGATTTGGTCTCTACAATTATATTGGATATGGTACCTCTTATTATTTTTGGTATCCATTCACCGTCCTCCCCGTACGTATGGAGGATCCTAGGATCGAGGACCCTAGGATTTTCTAAAGACGTTTCCTATCAGCCATAAAGAGCCTCGTTACTGCTGCGTTACTGTCCAGGATTCACATCCATACATAAAGATTGGACTGTTCACAGTCTTGGTTTTTACATAACATTGTATGGAGAACTCCTGAGCATCTTAGGGAATTATGGATACGGATATCCATATTTTCTTTCCCTCTGCTATTGGTATAATTGACAGTGGAGTCAAAAATCAAAATTTAGTAGCCTCGGGCTTATGAGGTATATTTTATATTACAGTCTATCAATATTTTCCTGTCAATCTTCATGTGAAATTTATGAAAGTAACGATACAATTAACAGAATATAGCATAATCTACTGTAATTTATTATGGCTGAACAAATTTTATTCCAGTGACAGATCCATCAATTCATTGATCTTCAAAAAAGGTCTTCTCTGCTGGTAAATAATACTTACCAGAAAGACTAACATACGAAACTGTACGAAGTGGCAGTAAAATAATCGTTAGAGCCAAAGTAAAAATAGGGGTTTTTAAACTAATACCTCGAATTTGTGAGCATAAAATACAGTATAGTGAATTAAATTATTGTTACATGCAGAAATATCCACACTTAATTAGAGAAGAATCGACAGAATGTATGTACTTCGAGTCTCAAAAGTATCAAAAGTACCGGTTTTATGGTGTGGAGAACCGGGACTGAAAATTATTCAGAAGTACCGGGAATTTTTGGTACCAGGAATTATCGGGAGCATGCCCTATTGACTAGGTACCTCACTCGCGCAGTGCTGAGCACTATTGTCTTAACGTGGGATGTACCGGGTTTAATCCCCAGCAGAGTGAATTTGGGAATTGGGCGTATTTTTGTAAAATTGTACATGAAATAAAATCGATGTTTTTTTTTCATCATGTTTTGTTATTTTATTGATAAATTTGTGTTTCTTAGTTAGGTATTTATCTTTATGAGCAGTAGCACTGTTTACAATGTTAAATTATAGTAAAAACAATCATTTTAAAATTAAGTGACGGAGAATTATTCCATTGAGTAACTAAACTTTATCTCACAAAAGGCACTTAAAAAAACAACTTTAGATAAGATTCACAGAAGTGTTTTACTAGTCTTACCAATCATGCCAATCACAAAAATAGGACAGCAAACATAAAATAACAGAAACACTATCAAAATTTGATAATTTTAGTTCTTTTGACTAACGTAAAGGCAAATTTATGTCATAATTTATTATATAACTTCTGAAATAGACAATGCTTTTTATTTTTGTTTTTCCAAGTAAGTTAGTTTACGATAAAAAATATACATTTAAATATAACATATCAATAACTTATATTTATGATAAATTGTCAATATTATAAGTATTTATGCAATACTAGCCGATGCCCGCGACTTCGTACGCGTGGATCGAAGTTTTGTGGTTCCCGCGAGAACTCTTTAATTTTTCGGGATAAAAAGTAGCCTATGTGCTATTCCAGACTACAATCTATATCTGTGCCAAATTTCGGCCAGATCCGTTCAGCCGTTGGGGCGTGATTGAGTAACAAACATCCATACATCCATTCATACATCCATACATCCATCTGTCCAAACTTTTTGGAGGATTTTTTGAGAGGACAATTTGTCAGTGGAACCTTGACAATTACTCAAAGGAAAAGTAAGGGCACTGATCACAATGTTAAGAATTATTGTACTTTCTTACCATAAAACTATAATAGTCGTAGTAGGTACTTTTGAGTATTTTAAACTCTTTATTCTTTATTTTGTACTTAAATTATGTAAAATGTCGTCTATAAAATATAAGTAGAACTTCCAACCAATGTATAGTATGTTAAATCACATTGTAAGAATGATTATAAGTAACAATTTTTTTTTTGCGTTTTGTCTTCTTCGATTCTCCCTTTCTGATATTTTATCTCACCTCGGATATTTTTCTTGTTCTAGATTTTACGAGCTCCAAGTGTTATTTTCTTATATATTATTGTTTGAACTTTTAAGAGTCCCTCTTTAATTTCTCTATATGCCGCCTTGTTATTTCACCAGATGTCAGCGCCATTGTTACACCTGAATAATTTAATATATACAATACTCGTTTCCAATGCAAAACTCGGGGCCGTAAAAGCTTAACCGTGTACAAACCTTTAGAAATCCATTGAGTACCAATTTGTTCAATTGACTGACAATTTCGAAAGAGTTACTTAAAGGACCGTAATGAATTCACGGCAACAATATTTTCTTGCATTGTATTTCAAGAATTTAAATATTCTGAATTTTCTCTGGTCTGGCCTGGTAGGAGGCTTCAGCCGTGGCTAGTTACCAATTACCACCCTACCGCCAAAGACGTGCAGCCAAGCTATTTAGCGTTCCGGTAGGATGTCGTGTAGAAACCGATTAGGGATATGGACTAGGGTTTAATATAACTGCCATACCCCAAACAGGTTAGCCCGCTACCATCTTAGACTGCATCATCACTTACCATCAGGTGAGATCGCAGTCAAGGGCTAACTTGTATTTAATTAAAAAAAAACTTGATATAAGGTACATAAAAGTAGCAATAACTATTTTTAAAAAAATCCCGATTCTCGGGAATTCCCGGGAATCGGCCAATTTTATTCCCGTTTCCTTGAGTTGAAAATTTGCCGTTCCCGAGATTTATTTTTAATTTTGATTGAGTGGGATTTTTAAAAAGTTAATTTGTTTAGTTTCACCCAACCTAAGTCCAGTTAATTAATATAATAGGTTTTGCTTCGGACATAATATTGTCAATCAAACTTATAATTTTAGAGTACGGAAACAACGTACAAATTTGAAATTGTACATAAATTGGCTAATTTGCGGTTTTGGCTCTTACGAAGTTCTACCATATAGATAATTCTGTATGTAAAGATAAAAAATCATGACACCAAAATTGTATGATTTTCTTCGTTTTTTATTTTTGAGTATTTTTCAAACACTGTAAATAATACTATATGTCTGCAAAAGACTAGAAATTGATTTCAATGATCAATTTCCAACATCTTTTTGCTATTTAAATTTTTGAAATAACATCTGTATTTCTGGTTTCTGACAAAAAATGAATATCAGACTCTTAGTCGGTAAGTACATTGTATATACGTATGATATTGATTTATGCCACAATTATACTTGTAATTAACTCACGTAAGTAGTTTATGTAAATAAGATACTTATGTAACTCTAGATGATGCCCTCGACTTCGTCCACATGGATTAAGATTTTTTGACTCCCGCGGTAACTGTTTAATTTTCCAGGATAATGGTTCCGGGTAGCCTATGTCCTTCTCCGGGATGTAATCTATCTTTGTACCAAATTTCATCAAAATCGTTTGAGTAGTTGGGCCGTGCAAGCGTAGCAGACAGACAGACACACTTTCGCATTTATTATATTTTGTATGGATATTAGTATGCTGGGCTAACTAATGCCCGCGACTTCGTCCGCGTGGTTGAAGTTTTTTTTATTCCCGCGGGAACTCCTTAATTTTTCGGGATAAAAAGTCACTCTCCCTCAACTATACCCACGCCAAAAATAACGTCGAACCATTGCTCCGTTGCGGCGTGATTGACGGGCAATTCAATTAACAATCACACTTTCGCATTTATAATATTAAGTATTAAAATGGATTTGCACACGATATGCGATTTACAATAGGTATTTTGTCAATTACCTACTCATGTAAGAGACTTTGGTACGTGATTTACTCACTTACGTTATTCTATCAATTTCACAAATTTTGAGTTACCGTGTTTTGTCATCCGAGGGCATCCGTGACATGCTATGACAAGCGCGCGAAAATAATGAAAACCGCGACGGGAGCGCCACCCGGCCGAAGTGGGCATAACTGACGTGAGGGGTGAGGACTGAGGAGAGCCAACCTCTCGATTTGTGTTTTGATTTTAAGAGCTGACAGCGCCTTAAAATTAAAATGCATTATTAAAACTTGTCAAACTTGTCAAGAAACCGGCCAGCCTTGGAAATATCGAATGGGTTTTTAATGTTTTAGACTCTAGAGCATGTGTTGTGATAGGTATTAAAAATTTGGTATTTTTATTAATTTATAATAATTAACTAGGTGTGTAAATGCCTACACAAAGCTACCATGTTATCTATCTATTACAAAACAAGATATAGAAATTCGATCGTAGATAGATTCTTAAATCTCTTTTATCAAACCTCAACTCAGTGTACTCTAATCAATATTCATTAAACAGGCTTTTTATGTAATATAAGTATAGTTGGTTTACCAAGCGGTATTTCATAAAATCATTTTTTTTCATATTGAGTATTGCGTAGACTCTACTGGCCGCTACAGCGTCACACAGAAGGTAGGCGAAGCATCTTCGAGAAATTCGAATTCGTCTTTGCCGATGAAGACGCTCTGTTTGATTTGTGTAGGTATGTGGCCATACCTGATAGGGAGCGTTGGCCGTCGTAATGTCGTCGTTAATTTGGTGAGAACGTTAAGGATGGGTTTGGGACTTGGGAAACATTAACTAGGCATAGCGCAACCAAAAAAACCAATTCGTTGCCCTTGGGGCCTTAAGATAATTACATAGTTTGGTACTGTTCTTTCGTTAGTTTTAAGATACCGTAACTGATTATCACCATCATGTTTTACAAGCAATTTGACGTCAAATCAAAAAGTGTACCTACAGTGTACCTAATTTGAATAAATGATTATTTGATTTGTTACCTGCGCGGTGAAGTCGGCAGCGCCTTTGGGCGGGCAGTTCTTGGAGTCGCCGGCGACGTATCCGCGACGCAACTCCTTCACCGAGACGTTCTGTGATGAAACAAGAATACTCAATTTTGGTATTCATATTTTATAAACATTTTATTGAACTTGAACTTGATTTTTTTATTTAAATGACTTTAAATGCCTAACACTCTTTCTCTACCGAATAGTAAATGTTATAAATGCGAATGTTTGGATGGATGGATGTATGGATGGATGTTTGTCACTCAATCACGCCCCAACGGCTCAACAGATCTGGATGAAATTTGGCACAGAGATAGATTGTATGATTCCAGACTATAATCTATCTCTGTGCCAAATTTCACATAGGCTACTTTTTATCCCGGAAAATTAAACAGTTCCCGCGGGAACCAAAAAACCTTAATTCACGCGGACGAAGTCGCGGGCATCAGACAGTTGGCCATAATCGATCATAAAATTGTCGCAGCAAGAACACTATAAATTCAGCCAATTGAGATTTTGTCCAAAATTGGAACTAATATATTTTTTTTTCATATAAACCGGCGACGCCGTTACCGGGGCAGATAAGTGTCGGACCGTACCTTGACGTTGAAGCCGACGTTGTCGCCGGGCATCGCCTCCTGCAACGCCTCGTGGTGCATCTCCACGGACTTCACCTCCGTGGTGATGGCGGCCGGCGCGAACACCACCACCATGCCTGCGCGTGCGCAGACCCTCATTAATACCGACTCCCTACATTCTATTCTGAAGCGGTGATATACAAGCCTAGTGGTTGATTGGTAGATGGCTGACTTTACTTCAATCCCGGGCACGTATAATTTTTAGGAGTTATGCGGGTTTTAAGAAATCACATGCTATAAGCAAGTGGCGTGCCATGACTCATACAGTTCCATACATAAAACGCAGTAGTACGTGCACGTCCACGCGTACGCAGCCCAAAACATCGTGGGGAAACCAGCATGCCACATTCTTACAAAAAAGTTTGTGTGTGCAATTCTCACACGGCAGAAGTGAAACTTCAATATTACTTGTGACTTATCTATTTGAAGGCTGCCAATCTCAATACCAAGAAGAAAAAAATTATGACTCCATCATCTTTGAAATTAAGTAATCAAATTAAGTGATTCGATGATTATATCTAGTATCTATATACGTCTTTACGTTTGTGAGTGTGAGGTACACCTTATTATTTTTATATTAAATTTAAACCACCAAAATTGTTTTTGAATCCATATTTGTTCAAGTTCGGAGGAGTGAATGGTGGGTATAGGTATAGGGGTTACCACTTACCGGGCTTGAGGATGCCGGTCTCGACGCGGCCGACGGGCACGGTGCCGATGCCGCCGATCTTGTAAACGTCCTGCAGCGGCAGGCGCAGCGGCTTCTCGGTGGGCCGGGACGGAGGCTGGATGGCGTCCAGAGCCTGCGACCGAACAACCAATGGAGAAGTTTACCATTTTTGTTTTCAATTTATTACGAATATTAAGACAAAATAAAACAAAAATATGAAAGAATCATTAAAATATCTCAACAAATGAAAAAGTTATGGAACTTTAAAGATGCGCTAGCAAGTGCAGCGCTATCAACTGACTTTATAAAGTCGAATAAAAGAATTAAATGGACTTAACGTCGTTATGTCCAAAAGTGGTTATTTTATGTTGGAAATCCATTTGAAACTATCGATTTAAGTAAAAAAGTGCGTCGACTTTTGATGACGTCATTGTTCAGTATTTCATACAACATCCCATACTAAGACGCGCGTTTTGACGTTTGAAACGGTTGCTGATTTGACTTGTTGTCAGATACCCAATTCCGCAATAAAATTTTACACACGTATAATATCGCTTACATAAGTAACTCGCAAAAAAGTCTTGTAAGTCGCGTATCTTTTGCAAATTCTGTTTTGAAGAACCCAACAGCGACAGCGTAAATACATTTTTTAATTCAATAATCATTACCTGCCTACGTCATACTTGGTTATCTTTATATTATAGATGCAGGTAATTTACTCACTATCTTGATTTGAAATCAAGTGGGTGGTAAATCATATTAATAACATATTTTGTAATAATTAGAAACATATATAATACCTATAGGTGGATGAAAAACCCCGATTTATCTCACATCAAAAAAAGTGTTGGGAAAGGTGTGAATGTCCTGTTCGGTCTTCCCCAGATACTTTTTATGAGTATCTCTTAAAAAAGGATCCATTTTATCTTGTAGTAGGTAATTCTATGAAAAAAAAAAGAATGTAGCTACTGCTAGACACCTAACCTACCGGGAGAGTTTCAAATCTAGTCATGGAATAGGCCTATCGTATTACCTCAATAAGGCACTTGCCCTCCACCTTGCCTTCCTTGCGGTCGATGGTCCACCCCTTGAACCACGGCATCTTGTCGGATGGCTCGAGCATGTTGTCGCCGTGCCAGCCCGAGATGGGCACGAACGCCACCGTGGCCGGGTTGTAACCTACGAGATACCCCATTTTTCAGAATCTCCCAAAACCACAGTGATCTGTGCCCAAAGCTATTACCCAAAACATGAAAAAAAGACTCAAAAATTAACTAAACAAACAAACAAACACACAACCTCTTAGGGAAAACATATACCGTCTCCATTTCGTTGAGGGTAAAAAGGGTAGATATATTATAAAACTGTTACGACTGCGTTTAAATACATGATGAGTCGATCGCCAACACAGAATTGTGTAGACTGTGGTAATATACCTATACGCGTTGACGATGTGTTCCATCTTTTGATGGAATGATGGAATGTGTACAGAACTAGTCGGAGCGGCCAAACGTCTCCTTAAGAACAATTAGAGTGTGGGTATGTGCAATAAATAGCCTTCAAAGGAGGCGTCAGGCGCGGTCACTCACAAGAATGTGTTAATGTTTAGGTTGTTATTTTCTGTATGTATTTATTTCATTTTGTTTGTTTCATGTTGTTGATCTTATTGGGATGACACAGTGAGTATTGACAAAACCCATTGATGTAGAATTATGACAAAACCCCTTAAAAAAATAGAGAATAAAAAAGCTAAATTATTTAATTCTGGAAGTTATTTTGGACCAATGATACGCTGGAGCATTCGACTATATTATACTCACCAATCTTCTTGATGTAAGAAGACACCTCCTTCTTGATTTCCTCATAACGCGCCTCGTGGTAGGGCGGCTCGGTAGAGTCCATCTTGTTGACGCCCACGATCAATTGCTTGACACCGAGGGTGAAAGCCAGCAGAGCGTGCTCGCGGGTCTGGCCGTTCTTGCTGATACCGGCTTCGAACTCACCGGTTCCGGCGGCCACAATCAGAACAGCACAATCCGCCTAATAAATACCAACAAAACAATCAGTCGTGTATTTTTGTGGTTACACGAGCAAATTTATATCCCACCTCGTCCGAGATTGAAGACCTATTACTTGCCTGAGAAGTTCCAGTAATCATGTTCTTGATGAAATCCCTATGCCCGGGGGCATCAATGATAGTGACGTAGTACTTGGCAGTCTCGAACTTCCACAAGGCGATGTCGATGGTGATACCACGCTCGCGCTCGGCTTTTAACTTGTCCAACACCTGGTTTAATAAAAAATTGAATGAATCAAACAAAATAGTGTCTAAAGAGAAACGGTTGTGCTTAAAATTTGGTTTGGGGGAAATAATAAATTAACAGACAAACGAACATAGCTATTTCAATCATAAGATGACCCTGCATTTGCTATTAGGTAGGAAGTAAAGGAAGTTATTGCTTACCCAGGCATACTTGAATGAGCCCTTGCCCATTTCCTGTGCCTCCTTCTCGAACTTCTCAATGGTACGCTTGTCGATACCACCGCACTTGTAGATGAGGTGGCCGGTGGTGGTGGACTTGCCAGAGTCCACGTGCCCGATGACTACGATGTTGATGTGCGTCTTTTCCTTACCCATCTTGGTGGAGTTAGCGAGTTAACCACAAATTAGGAGTATCTAGCAAAACCAAAAACATATTTCAGAAACGGCTTTTCTATTGTACTCTTGATATACCTTCCTAATATAGACAAGTTTCAGAAAGTAGGTATAAAGGCTGAACACTGAATAGTTTACTGAAGTTGTCGGTACCAGAGGACCAAATCAAGATGCTTAGGCGCTACATGCACCAGCAAAGCAGAGACGTAGCGTTTTTCTTATAACAACCGAAATAAAGCTTTATTTACTTCAGCACAACAGCGGCTAATTCATGCCTTGTTTTTAGTAAAATTTCCTACCAGTTGCAAGGGTGCGTAAGCCAAAGTTTATACAGCTCCGAGGCCCGGTATCCACCAGAGCGGAGAAGAGAGGAGATGGGCGAAGATGTGTTTAGCGGACTAATCAGATTATTGATAGATAACGATAAAAACTCATCACGTCAGTTATAAACAAAGTGATTGGTCAGATGGAGAGGATCAGGTATGCTTAAAGGAACTCTGTGTAATTTTTCGCCGGCTCTTAAGATGCCTTTCACGAGGTATTCTGAGATTTCAGGGGTTAAGTTAGTTTATTTATTTAGTTTAAGATAAGAAAATAAACAAGAAGCAATCCAAAGGAGTTTTTATTGGATTGAGGAAACTCTATTAGACGTGCCGCGAAAGTTTATCTATTTGTGTATTCACACCAACAACTTCCATACACTACAATTATGACAAAACATTTCTAACTTTCCCGTATGTTTGTCCATTACAGGTGTGACAATTCTAAGTTCTACTAAAGTTGGGAGAATTGTGCTTTTTAAATATCTTATAGCTACAGTTTGAGCCATTTGTGGCAATAACAGCCAAAGCCTATAGTGAAATTCCAATTGATAGCTAGATTAGAAACTACATAAGTATAGTTGTATTATAGCATATAGTTAGGTACCTAAATAGCTACATATAAAGTAAGGTAAGATTAAAAGCAATATTTTGAACCCAATGCGGCAATAATCAGCAGGGTACCCATTGCCTTTTCTAATGTCAATATTAGTTACACAAGTTATCCGCTTGCGTGCTGAGGCTGACCTTTTGCAAGACATTTGGTGCGCAGGTTGTGCAAGTTACAAGTTCGAAAGGGCGGAAAGTTGTTTAAAGAAATCCATACTATTATAAATGCGAAAGTGTGTCTGTGTGTCTGCCTGCCTGCTACGCTTTCACGGCCCAACTACTCAACCGATTTTGATAATATTTGGTACAGAGATTATTTAAATCCCGGGTTACGACTATTTGAGAGACGTACCTACCTACAATTTAAAAAAAACATAGTACGGTATTAGGATTATGGTAGTATACCTAATTACCAACAACTTATAGAAAAAAAATAAGATAAAGTAGATACAACTAGGAAGGAATAAAACTTTAACCATTCAATCCGGAACAGGATGTTAAAAACCAATGAGACCTTAACGCCTATTCTCATCGAACACTACCTATCACAAGACCTTGACGGCTATGAGATTGATCGGTATTCGGTATACCTAAGGACGAATCACCGAAACAACTTTCTGTGCGGCAGTGAATTTTAAATGTTGTCATTCAAACAAGACAACTTTTATTTGCATGAAGGTTTTTTTTTCAATCTTAATTTATTATTCACTAGCTAATGCCCGCGACTTGGTCCGCGTGGCTTAAGGTTTTTCGTTTCCCGCGGGAACTCTTTGATTTTCCGGGATAAAAAGTAGCCTATGTGTTATTCCAGACTAATCTATCTCTGTGCTAAATTTCATCCAGATCCGTTCAGCCGTTGGGGCGTGATTGAGTAACAAACATCCATCCATACATCAATCCAAACTTTCGCATTTATAATATTAGTAAGATATATAGTATTGTATATTATTTATAGTAGGTATAGTATAGTATTATAGTAAGATGAGATGAAGGTTATGAATAATGAACTACGAACTTTATGAAAACGGACATATTTTAATCTATTTATATTTTATATCGAGCTAATAAGCATATCAAATTTTAATAGACTATTAGATAATTATGTCAAACACTGATGAATTGACGGAACATATAGGTAGAATTACTAGTTACAGGTAAGTACCTAACGTAACGGTCGCTTGGAGAAAATCAATCGGCTGCTCAATTTACCTAAACACAGCTAGGCAACCCTTATT
Organism: Erebia aethiops; assembly: GCA_923060345.2. Taxonomy (NCBI): domain Eukaryota; kingdom Metazoa; phylum Arthropoda; class Insecta; order Lepidoptera; family Nymphalidae; genus Erebia; species Erebia aethiops. The sequence continues at coordinate 22,542,629 of OV281084.1, read as the reverse complement.
ACGTTAATATTATTCCGTTAGATATCAAAGTAACATAAGACAATATGATCTCCTAATTAGGTAAGAGTTATTTAAATATTGCACAACTAATACACATTCCTACTACTAATGTACCACTGTAATTAATCAGTAACAATGAAATGCACTGCCCGAGTCTGGAATGCACTTAGTGGGAGGCTTCGATTGGACTGGCAGCAAATCTCCGGGACGAGATGCTTTGGGCCTGCGCAGGACGCTGGGACATCGATACAGCCAGCCTTTCATCCAAATATAGAACACTTCGCGAAACGACCTCTCATAACATAGGTATATCTCCCTACAATCGATTTTGTAACACTAACGTACCTTATACCTATTATACCTGCCATCTTTGGAGATGAACAAAATTCAGCGCAATATAGCTTCGTTACAAAACTTTAAGCGCGAAATGATAAACTAACTACTTAATGAGTTTGAGCTTTCAGTCAGCATTTTAACCCTTGTATTTAGATAGGATAGACAGAAACTGCGCATAGCCTTAATAGGAACCTACCTAGGTAGGTACCAAGTGCTCACATCGATTATTATTACGAGATACGAGTGCATACTATCTAAATTTAACTGGCTTAATCTATATGCGTTTAAATAGATGTATTTGAGAATGACATGCTCCGACTTGCAAAATTAGAAATTGTATGTCGCATCGCAAACGTAGCATGTGCTGGAGACATCGCTTGTTAGCACATGGTCTCGCCGGCAAACTGCCGCCTCCATCTTGTATTTATATGCATTTAAATTTAAATTTATATATATATTAATGTTTGAAATGCATTTAGAGATAAATTATATATAAATTAAAAACTTAATTTGTACCTAAGCCATTCGATAGCCATTCAATGACAAACAGAATTGAATAGGGGAACATCGTTACCGAACGATATATCTATGTAAAGCTCGACAAGAGTTCATGTTAAAGAAATATAAGAAAAAATAGAAAAGAAAACTATCGCAGTCTACAAGGGAATTAGATAGGTTGATGTACAACAACAGGAAAGGCAACCATGAATGAAAGGTACAATATATGCGCTTAGAATGTGTATGTGTAAGGTAAGTACATATTATGTGCATGTCTACAAAGCACATTTTCATATCAAGATTACTTTATTCTCAAAAATAAAAGAATCATAGAAATAAATTTCAAAAACAAAAAAGCTAAATTGCATAATTTAAAAATCTTGATGTTATATGTTTTGAAAAGAAAATATGAAAATACGAAAGTACGCTCATTGAAAATTGCAGTAAGTAAAAGGTTTATTGGTTACAAACATGCTTACCAGTATATATTAACGCCAAAAACAGTAAATAATGGGAAAATTTTAAGAGACTCACCTTCGAAGCCGCAGTGACGAATTTTCCTAGCGATTTTCAAGCATGCGCTATGAAACTTCGCCCGGGAAATGAAATCAATAATATCATATTAGGCACTTACATTTTAAAATTAAACAAATAATGTTTTGTAATTGTATCACTGCGACTGAAATTAAATATTATTAATTAATAGAAGGCTTAGCTTTCACTAAAAGAAATACCTATTAACACAGATTTATTATTAATAGTTCGCGAGAAACTCCGGAAGACCGAGTTTTCTTTTTCATTTGAAAGAACTGGCATGTCACAGATAATAGAAGTTACCATAACATCCCCTCAAGTTAGATAGAAAATACGTTTTGGTGTACAAAATACGTAGTATTCTATACTAATCTGTGGTGTACAAAATCTTCAAGTTTTGTATTAAAGGTACCTACTAACAGGGTTTAAATAGGTCGATATATTTTAGGTACCTACTTAAACCTAGGAACCCATGGATATGATAGGTAGACCTCATTTTATGTGTTATGGTTAGTTTATACCAGAAGCTGGTCATAGGTATATGAAAAACAATGGTCCCATTCTTGTCCCAGCCATAGACGTAGAAAGAGTTATTTTATAATTCCATAGTCTCAGCGAATAAGTAGGTAAACCGTTTGACCCACACTCCACAGATTTATCAGTTTGACCACGGCCACAGAATACTCGTGTGCCACGGCTTTGTGGTCCAACGAAACCGACGACGAAACCAACACAAATTACACGACGAAACCAAAACCTTAGGGAAACCGTTTCAGCAGCTCTTCAGGTTCATAACATTGGTGCCTGTTCATGAATAGTTTTAAAATTACGATCCATCGCAGTTACTTAACGATTTATGTAAATACATAATTAAACAGTTTATTTTCTCGCTGATGCGAAAAAACATGATACGAGTAAAAAAACCTAAGTCGAGAACGAAGCGCCTGCAAAAACTCGTCGATTACGCGTTATGCTATGTTTCGAACCCAGATTCGAATCCCGGGTCGGGCCATAATTAAGTACTTATTGCGTTTTTCTAACAATAAATTCTCAGTACTAGCCCGGAGTTAGGAAGTTGGCGGTGTTTCACCTCCGTGCCTCGGAGTATTGCCGTCGGTCCTGCGCCTGATCTCTCTCCGGTCGTTTCAGATTTCCATCGGGCTATGAGAGTAAAGGAACAGAGAGTTTACCTATGTTTGCGCACACACTTGTGCACTTCAATATCTCACTGAGAATGCTAGTCTCTCTGGAGTTTGGCCGCCGTGGCCGAAATTTGGTCGGGAGGACGTCATGATCATCATGTTTAATTTTATACTCAGGAAACTAGACTATATAGGAAGGTACCTATCTTAGTAATATTTTCTTATCGTCTATACCTAGTTGGTAATGTTTTCTATATCTATCTGAAGGGTCCGTCTGTTTGTTTTTCACAGACATTTTAATAATCAACTATACGAAATATTATAAGTAGTTATACAAGAGTCATTGAGTTGAGGCACATTTATAGAAACTATTTTCACAGAGGCATACTCAAATAAAACAAGTGATAAAATTAAATTTTTAAAAAACCCAAGACGAACTGCAGAGCTCCATAATTATGACCTTATAAATTTGAAGCAACAATTATTAGAACTTATCAAAAGTATATAATATCTAAAAGTTAAAACACAAAACTGCATCTTTGACGGCTCAGTAGTTTTTTTGACCAGCGTGGTGGACTTCTCATTCCGCGAGATAAGATTTGTGCTTAGTAATGAGTAGGTAGCTAGGTGTCAAATAGTGATAAATTTTAATATTCTGTTAAATAATTGTAAAAAAAATATATCAGTTCAAAAATACTGGATTAAAACCAAATTGAGTTCCTGTGACGACCTCCTGGCTCCATCACGAGACCCTGGGCAGCATCTAGGTACAAAGCGCTAAACAAGACAAATCAAAAAAGTCTAAACACGACGGGTTTACGATGATAACTTAAGGAGTTTCTATGACCACTAACCAAATCACGATTGCAGCACAGCTTGGTGGACTATGGCCCTAAAACATGTCTAAGAACCTTCTCAAAAGCTAAATATGTCTAAAACAAAAACCGCATCTGAATCAACACAATAGTTTTTCAGAAATAAGGTACTTAACATATTAAAATTATGGAAGGTATTTTGGAAGTTTGTATGCTAGTTTTTGGAAAAAACTTACAAAATAATATCCGTCAAAGTTTTTGACAAATAGCATTCTACAAAACCGTACTATTACGGTTCCCTACAGATTCCGTTCCGTGACGGAACCCTATCGTACGTCTGGAATCTGGATAACACTTTGTTATGGTGAAAAGTGAATAGAATTAACGTGTAAGCGGGTGTGAAGTACGCAAGTAAAGTAATTAGAGTAGAGCACGTTGAACCTGCAAGGATCACTAATCACTGTGTGAACATTTACTTTACACTTATCACCATAAAATATATGTCAACTTATCACTTCGCATCTGCACTTTTTACTTCACAAAGTGTAATTCAGCCACTATGCGCGTTCTGACAAAAACTTGACCACTTTTTTATAATTTTTAACCGACTTCCAAAAAAGGAGGAGGTTCTCAATTCGGCGCGTTTTATTTTTTTTAAAAGTTAAAGTTGCTAAATATGTAGTATCATTTTACAATTATAAACACAGTAGTATAATAAATTCATTTATTTCTAGATATTACTATCGATTAAACAATTTTATTGCTACATTGTAAATTCACAAGCCACAATAGTTTTTTTAAAAATTCAAAATAATAATTAAAATAATCATTTTTCGTACGAAAGTAATACAATGAATAAAATATATTGTCTCAAACAACAAACGGCTGTAGCCTGGGTTCTGTGTGTAATATATAGGTATATTAATATATTTTTGTATACAATTGTAATTCATATTGTATTGTCTACACTCTACATGATAAATCTACGCAAGCTTACATCAAAATAATTCTAATGAACCTTCCTAATTCCTATACAATCCTATCCAAAAATAAACCAAAAATATAGGTATAGGTAGGTACTTTTAGGCATAATGTGTGGATTTTTCAATGCTAAGATAGAGGGGGAGGCTGTTGACTTCTGGTATTCTATGAGACTTATTAGTCCATGTATTGATATGCCTTTTGGAGTACCAAGAGAGGGAAGAAGTCTATACCGTTGGTGGCGGGGAGGAGCTAACCAGCCATCATGATTTCTAAAGTTTGCTTTAGGGGCTCAGTCCACGTTAGACTATTTGTAGGTCCGATAATCGGGCCGACTTTGTTACGAACTCAGCGCATACGTCCGTCACTTTGGCGGTGGCTAACTTAGAAAGTGAATGTCATGAATTCATCGATTTTGTCGGTGAGTATAGTATACGTTAGTCCATATGTTTCCGAATGTTTCATTTTGCATCGGCAATCAGATCGGCTGGGATGCACCGACTTTGTTTTTGACCGACTTTTTGTAGGACGTGTGCGTTTCAATATTGCAATCTGTATGTTTTATTTTGTGCCGTAAAAAAATCTGCCATCGATTGTCTGACGTGGGCGAAACTCCTTATAAATGCGATGGAATGTGTCGCATGCCTGGTTGTTTTTTTTTTAATTTTTTTTTCGAGTGTTGTATCATATAGACAGTGGAACACGTCTACCGAATAGTAAATCAACATTGGGGCATTTTTGTATATTACTACCACTCTCGTATGGTACAGTAATATACAAAAAACATATCATATCATAGATGTATGCTTTTACATTATTTATAAAGAGAGCAAGGCAATATTAACATAATTATAAGTACAATTGTGTTATTAATATTTCTTACGAAAATAATACAAATGCTGACTTGTTTTTGCTAATATCATTACGATAAATACAATCAATAAGATAACGATCGTTTTAATTTCAAAACTTGTTTTTATTACAAAATGCCTCAATAGAATATGTACCACTTAATTGGTTTCGGTTACTTACGTTAATTTACGAATAGTTAATTTGAAGACATTAACATAATATTTTAATGACGTAATCATTGCAAATGTCACTTTCACTTCCCTGCCGGCCACGGGAGATAGCTTCCCCAGCTTTTACTCGGATTCGGATCTTGTCCTAAAAATTGAAATACTTTTTATTCACATAACCATCAATTCATTTAAAATTTGATTATTCGCCAAATTAAAATGACAAGACTAATAATTATTAATTTATTGCTATCCCTACAATGTTCCGTGCAGAAGGGGATATCAATAGTTTAGTTCTGTCAAGTTTGCTAAGAGAACTATGCTTATTCTGTTTTTTACAATCTAAACTAAAAATTACAGGTAGGTATATCTATCTACAGGTATAAATCTAGTTCATTCATCCATATTTTGGACTGAAAAGGCCCATTGTCACTTAAAAGTAAAGAGATTATGCACAATATAATTGGTATACCATTGTGTATAAAAGCTTATATAGCACCAATATAAAATTACGATGCCTTGTTTCTATACAATAATATAGGCTCGAAAGATCTCAAAGGTAAATATCAAAGCCCAATACAATTTTAAATAGCTCTGAACATTTATTCAGTTGCCATATGCAAAGACAAACTCGCAAATGTGTATGGTGGGAAGAATGAGTCCTTTCCTCTTCCATTATACCTTCCTATAAATCCTTTCATTTTCTTGCGCAGTAGGTGCCGTTCCTTACGGGGAACTACGCATCTGTTTGCGCATAAACTAGTTGTTCGCCCCGAACTGAGACCTCGCGGTATCCATAAGATAGTTTATTATTTGTAAGCACAAACGAATAAACTTTTACAGAGCGCCATCTATTGACATCATTGTGAAGTTCTGTTAAAAATACTGAAGCTCATTAAAAATTAAATAATTTCGTTTCCTTATAATATTTATCTAATTTTAGTATTTGTTGTTCAAGTACAGGATATAATTCAAATAATTTATCAAGTTTCAGGCTCAGCCTTTCAGAAAATTGAGAGTTCTGAGGTCAACTTTGGACGATAGAAAATCTCCACTTTGAAACCCCCATTTCGCCAATTTTAGGGGAAAAAATGAAAAAAAAAAATTGGACTCTATTCCTTATTATCTTTAAAATGATATACCGCAACCCTATGTAACGCTATAAAAATATTTTACTTCGCATTCGCTTCTATGAGAGCCCCCTGAAATAAAGATTTTTATAACTTTTTAAGTCATATTCGGCTGGAGGCCATCGGTTTACATATTATATTTAAATTTGAAGTAACTACGTCCAGTAATTCAGAAGTTATAAGGCTCTGACAGACAGACGGACGGACGGACGGACAAGTGCAAATTCACTCAAGTAGACTCAGAGACCTTCGCTTCGCTCGGTCAATAAATTATGAGAAATAAATTGGTTTACCTTTAGCAATGGCATGTATTTTGTGTGTCTCGTCCGAAGTGAGCGTCAGAATCTTCTGGAGCACCGGCACCAGACGACTGCGCTCGTCTCCGGGTGGCAACGTCAGAAACTGTACCCAGTTATATACAGTATTAATGTACTGCTGGATTTATATCAATTATCGCGGAAACCGAATAGGGGTTGGTGTTATGGTTGGTATATCGAATGGTTTGAATATAACTGCCATGCCCCTAACAGGTTAGCCCGCTGCCATCTTAGACTGCATCATCACTTGTGCTAAATTGTAGTGGATAAAAAACAAATTTAAACCAATAAGAGGTGATAGTGATCGTTATACTGTAGCAATCGATTTTACGTAATAAGGGGGCTTATGTGTGCTAAAAGACTGCTAGACACTACCCATTTCAGTCGCACAAGAAAATAATGTATATATTCATTCATTACGAGTAAAAGAATAAGATATAGTTACAAGATTTTTGTCCTTAATTTTAAAAAGAGCTTGAACTCGAAGCTAAACAAACCCTACTAAATGGCAAACCTACATATCGAAAGTACTGTCACTATCCTTTTCGGTGACACGCTTGGAGTTCTAGACTTCTAGAGAATTTTAATCATTGTACGCAGCGGGCCCTGTCAAACAAAGAATGTGAACTTATTTTACTAGCGCCATCTAGTCTAAAAAGCGGGACAGCGCTATGGCGGGATCAAGGACAGAGTTATACAGGTGAGGGGCACGCCCTACAAGTCGGACGCCCAACGTTTTTCTATGAAAGGGCCCATCTACTCGTAGTACCAACATATATATCGATGATTGTATGCCACTGACCTTGAGTGTGACATTCTTCATGTACTCTGTGTTGTGAGCGTTGTTCGCGGAGGCGCGCACGCGACGCAGTTCCGCCTTCAGCAGCTCACTCAGCTGCGCCAGCCGAGCGCCCTCGCGCTCAGACTCCGCTAGCAGCACAGTTATGTGCTTCACCCTAACAACAAAATTATTTTGCTCTCAAGAATCAACATTTTTTTAAATTGGCAGTCAGAGGGACTGCCTATAGAAGTGAAAACGAATATTTAAAATAATTAATTTAAATATTAATTAATAAATAAATCTATAATATTATAAAGAGGTAAAGTTTGTGAGTTTGTGACAAATGTTTTGACATTTGTAGGGGGTAATCTCTGGATCTACTGAACCGATTTTAAAAATTCTGGTACCAATAGAAAGCCACATTATTTTTGTGAGTGTCATAGGCTATAAATTAACCAGAAAATTTGACGACCTCCGTGGCGCAGTGTGTAGCGCTGTTGCCTTAACGTGCGGAGGTTCCGGGTTCGATCCCCGGCAGGGTCAATTTGGGAATTTATAATTTCTGAATTGCCACTGGTCTGGTCTGGTGGGAGGCTTCGGCCGTGGCTAGTTACCACCCTACCGGCAAAGACGTGCCGCCAAGCGATTTAGCGTTCCGGTACGATGCCGTGTAGAAACCGAAGGGGTATAGGTTTAATATAACCTAACAGGTTAGCCCGCTACCATCTTAGACTGTATCATCACTTACCATCAGGTGAGATCGCAGTCAAGGGCTAGCTTGTAGTGGATAAAAAATAAAAAATAAAAAATTAGGGATTCCCGTGGGAATTTAAAAAACTTATTTCACGCGGACGAAGTCGCGGGCATCTGCTAGTATATATGTCACCGTAAGATTGTAAAATCCGTTAGATTATAATCTAACAGTTTCTATCCCGCGAGATTATAAACTGTCGTAAGATTGTGAACCGTTCAATGTTCTGAGTATTAATTTATGAAATATTTATTGTTATTACGTTTTCTTGTCTCTTTCTTGTACAGTTCGCGCGCGAGTTGAATGCAGAATAAATGTAAGTGTCACCATACATTTACTCTGCATTTAACTCGCGCGCGAACTATAGGTTAGGTTAGGGTTTGACATGAATATTCAGGTAGTGCCCGGCCTGCGGCCGGGCACTACTGGTTCTATCGGGTTAATATACCTAATATATTACAATTTACCGAAAAATAACGCGTTAAATTGTAAGCAGTATGTTACGGTTCACAATCTATCGACAGTTTATAATCTATCGAGATAAAAAACGTTATATTATAATCTAACGGTTTTTACAATCTTACGGTGACATATATACTTTAACAATCTTTACTTTACTTTATTAAAATATAAACCTTAAAACTAAGGCATTAAAGTTTAATTACGAATGTACTATACCTAAACATTTAAGATCTTTTGTCTTCGTAACAACGCGTGGTGTCGGTCATGCATTTCCACATTTTACCCCCTACCAAAAAGTGCTCAACGCGCCTAAAGAAGTTTTCACTTCAACTAAGGGGATTGAAATTCGCCGACAGGATATTGATATATAATTCCCAGGGCCCTTCCATATAAGCGAACTAAGCTACCTCCTAGGACGGTCGAACTTTGTGGGCAGCTTGACGAGGGCACGGTTAATCGCAGCGCTAAAACAGAGTTAATTGCGCCCTATGGACAATATTTAAAAGAATGCGCTGGCTTGGCTCGCCCCTTCAATCACTATCGAAAACTTCGGTGAAAATTTCGCTGCTCTCTCTAGTAGCCTTTTTTGTGAGAACCTTTTCACATTGTTTTATAGTACTTTTATACTTTACTACGGCTGAGTTTGTGCGCGCGGCAGTAGTGAGTGCCGCGTCATCGCATGTTCGATGCGCACGTTTGTGTGAGTGAGCTGTTTCGAACGTTTCTAGGTAGTTTCCATACTGGTTGTATCTGTTTACTGTGGTGTAAGTGACTTGCCAGAGCTTATTTCTACCAGGTTTGCTTGTGAACATTACGATATTAAAAGTAGTACCTCTGCTGTTGGGCTAAAACTTTTCTCCTCAATTCTGCAATCTCTTGATCTGAAGTGAGACCGACTGATGACGTGTCCAGGGACTCATTTTCTGGAACTCCTTCTTCTAGGAGTCTTTCTAACGGAATGGGAGATCTCCTACCCCCACTTGTTAACATAGATTTTGATAATGGCGGGGAAGGTGCAGATTCGGAACCCTACAAGATAAAAAAACCAAAATTTATTTCACCTTTTATTCACCTTTATATTCACACTTTGTCAAGGAACAGATCTTGTTCCTTTTAACAACCAATATCCATTGTCCCCACTCATCATACATATACAGTGTGTTTTTTAGCTGGGGCAGTACGGGGAAATCCGAAACCATAGGAGATACAGGGAAACTGTTAGATAAAGGAACCAGTACCTAGGTCTTGTTTTTGTGAAAACAATTTTGGCATAGTCAATTTTTAGACAAGAGTAAGTCTTCCCAAAAATGAATAAAATTTACTAATTTTATTTTGCTAAACGGCTCAGTTTTAGTTAAGGCTTATTCAATCGTAAGAAAATAAATCGGACAACGGAAGTTAACAAATTGTATAATTCGGAAAGTTAACGTTTTGTTATTTAATGAAAAACAATAACTAAATTCTAAAAATCAATTACATGCTATATAACTTATTCAAATGCATATTGATTATTGATATGATATTAATCATAGTTGTTAAGACTATAAAAAACACTTAAAAAGTTAGATAAGTTATCTTAAAAGAAAGCGTCGTTGTAATTGATTTCACATTAAATGTATATTTTGTTATAATAAGTGAACACAGATTAAAGGGAAATAGTGAAGTCCTTAGTAATAGCTAGCCTATGGATTGTTTTATTTTAAGTGTTATTAAGTGTGCTTACGTCAGAGCTGTGAAAGTGCTTATATACCTATAAAATTAACAATTTTAATATTCTAATAAAAATAGAAGCAAGTAACTGAATGAAAATCTTAACTTTTAACTTTAGTAATAAGCGATTCTTATGTGGAGGACCTTTTACTACATCCCTATAGTGATGTGCCGTATCCGCGGATATCCGAGGGAGAAGAAAGATTCCGTATGCGTATCCGTATGTTACTTTTTTGACGGATCTTTTACCTTATAAATTTTGAATACATAAAAGAAATCCATACTTCCATATCCATACTTTCACAGTCTAACCGTCCAACCGATTTTGATTAAATTTGGTACAGAATAGGTTGTATCTCGGGGAAGGACATAGGCTACTTTTTATCCCGGAAAATTAAGGACTTCTCGCGAGAATCAAAAAAAATAATCCACGCCGACGAAGTCGCGGGCATCATCTAGTTCTATATATAGGTGATTAGGTAGCAACGAAAAACTATTAAATTCCATTCATATTATATTTTTATTTCTTAAAATCAAATATTTGGTTCCTTTATATTGCAAACATTTATCGTAGTCACGCACCGACACCGAATGAGTAAGAAAGTTAAAATCCGTCTTGACACCAAATATCCGTATTTGGATCCGTATCCGCGATATACATTTTTAACGATCCGGCACATCACTACATCCATATGATAGATAGTGATCGATCTAGTCGATCAGTGACTCGAGAGCTCGATAGCGAGTCGACAAATATGAAGCAATTGAGCAGGTCAATAATATAATTTAGTATTTATGTCAATTTGTACCATCTACTACTTGTAATGATCAACGATCTCAACTGGCATTAATCGCTGATCTTATTTTACCATGGCTATAGTAATTTCCTAAGGCCACACATGCGATGCCAGGGCAATTCAGCAAGTAAAGGATAACATACCTCTCCTTCCTCTCTCGGTATGAGAGAAACATTGATGTCCATTTCTCCATCGCTTCCTTCTTCCCTGGGTATGACTTGGAGCATGTACTTATCGCGGCTGGAATCTTCGTCGGACCTGCCCGCCTTTGCGTTTTCTTGTAAAAGTGCAATTTGTGACTTCAAGTTTTCAGTCTCCTTTTGCAATTTAGCCTCAAGGTCGCTTATTTGCGACTTGTAACATTGGGTTAGTGTTGACACCTAGGAAAAGATAAATGATGTCTTTCTCAGAGAATATACTACCAGCAAAAAAATATTTATTTTTTATTATTTTTCGCAGTTACAAGTAACAAGACCACTGGGTCCAAAACATTATAATAGTCCTTGGTGTTACGTAAATTAATGCCGTGTTTTTTATTAGACGACGACGCCCCAACGCAAACAGAGGGGTGTTTTTAGCTTTCGTATAGGTCTGTGGCAACATAGCTCCCAAACTGAAAAACAATTTAGAATTAGTTTATTTTAAAGGCGACTTAATCGAGAGTGTTTCTGTTATAATTCAAGAATCAGATCAGTCAGATAGGAAGATAATCATCTCTTTTCTAGGTTTAATAAGTTTTTGTTGTGTGTTTTAAAATCTTGATTTATTGAATTTATTTCAATGTGACACTTGTTTATAACCCCAACTCGTACCTGTAGTTTATGCTGCGATCTCTCAGCCTCGAGTTGCTGCGACAGGCGCGTTAAGTCGGCTTGCAAGCGTGCAGTCCGCTGGTTGGCGCGGGCTGTCTCCGCACTCGCTTCCGATAGCCTCTTTCTACCAAGCTCCACTTCTGCGCTCAACTCTGAACTTTGCTCCCTGTACATTAATGTTATTTTTATACTGTAATAAGTAAGCCTATGACCGCAATCTCACCTGTACGACCATTTTAAGATTATGTCACCATGTTGATAAAATCTGTCTGTCTAGTGAAAGCTGAGTCGGATTTCGAGTATAGAAAATCATTAGTGTTATTATAAAATGGACCTTAACACAATTGTTTTAAAGCTCAAGTTCAGCCACATATCCACAACCAGCGCTAGGAATTTCATATAGGACATACAGGTGTTTTGACTCCATCACCGGTTAAGAAAATAGATTCTACTGAGAATATCTCTTGCAGGATTCTCAACAGTTACTCCAAAGTTTAGAAATGATAAATTACTTATGTCAGGAAACAAACTCTGTAACTCATAGACCTACTGGGTAAGACCATAACGCTCATAACAACGTCGATTACAAATCAACTTTTAAAGTTCAATACTTCCCCGTTTGAAATGTTTACTTACTGCAGTGTCTCCAGCTTTTGGGTCATTGCGTCAACTTGAGCCTTAAGAGCAGCTGCCTCCTCTTTTAACTGTTCTTCTTGACTATGATCGATATTTTGATTTTGACGTAACACTGCTTGAGCCCTCACCTACAATTTTGTATACAACATTACTCTTCAGGAATTTCAATCTTCTTAATATTATAAATGCAAAAGTTCTGCACCTATTCTCACAGCTCAACTGCTCAACGACTTTATGAAATCTGACATATCAGCTAGATTACATTTTATTCCAGATAATATCATAATCTGATGCAAATGATCTGATGATAATCTGATGACCATAGCAAATTTTAGTGGAATTAAATGTAAGAAGCTAGTTTTAAACACTAAAACTAGCCTAATTTTTTAAGCTTGAACAAAAAAAACAACATACTTTGTAACTAGTATACTCTGTCTTCAAGTCTGCAAGTTCAATATTCGTCATCTGTAATTTCTCATTTAATTCTGCACATTTGAATTCCAATTTCTTCATCCTACTATTTAATTCTGCCCTTTCATCACCAAAACTCATAATAATTTTCTCCTTTTCACTGAGAACTGAGGTCATTTCCAAGTCTGCTTCCTCATTTTTCCTCTTTTCATCTTCAATTTCCTGCATCAGTTTTCTAATGATATCTTTTTTGGAATTTATCACATTGTCTTTTTCCTTACCATCCTCTTTTGCTTGCTGTAATTCTTCTTTGAGCAGTCTGTTTTGAGTTTCTTCACTTTTAATTTGTTCTTCCAGTAGTTTTATTTGAGTTTTCATAGCTGTAATTGTTCCCTCTTGCATATCAATAGTTGATTCCATCTGAAAAACATAGATCACCATAATTATGATAATTTTGATATATATAACTTATAAAAGCAAATATATGATTTACTTGTATGATTTTTTTCTTATTTTCTTCCATTTTAGTTGTAAGATCTTTCATTGATCTCTCGTAATCTTCCATTTCCAGACTTAAGACATTCTTTTTCTTCACATCTCGTAGCGCCTTTTCCAACTGCTCCTTAGTACTTTTATGTGCCTCTATTTCAGCAGCTAGCTGTTGCTTTTTCATTAGGATCTCTGCTTCTAAAGTCTCTACTTTTGCAGCAAAAACTTCAAGATCAGCAGTAATTTTATTAAATTTATTTTCCAAGTCTTCAGACTTGTTTTCTTCATTTTCAATGCTTTTCTGACTATCTAACACATCTTGACCTGCCTCATGCTTTTGTTTATTATCCGAGTCATACTCAGCTAACAACTTTTTAAGTTTTGTTTTCTCCTGTTCTGATGTTTGCAACTGTGCTGCTGTTTCATTTAATTTCTTCTTTAGTTTTAAAGCAAACATTCTGAGTTTAGTATACCTATAAAAGGTAAGTATTTTAATTTTTTAAAAAATTGAGGAGTCTGTATAAAGAGCCGTTATTTTATTGGCCGACATGATACTGATATATTGGCTCCGGCATGCGGGACACGCACATTATCCGAGACAATAATTTATGAGGTTACTTACTTATCTTCAAAGGTTTCATCTAAGTCTTTCATACGTGTATTTTCTTCTGCTCTAGAAATCGTTGACGTAGACATAATATCTTCATTAGGTAGCTCAACCGCTGAAAAATATAAATTTTGTTTCATATTATTTTTACTAATTGTTACTCAGGCTAAAAATTCTTATGAATCATTTAATAATAGACTTTGACATACAAACACTTGATTGTTGTTTAAGTTTGTCCAAATCTTCTTTTAGTCCAGAAATTATGCTTTCCTTTTCCTGGAGAGTTTTCAGTGCATTTTCCTTTTCAATAGTATATTTTTCTATTGCTTCACTATTTTTTAAATTATTTTGTTCAGAATTCTTTAGATTGTTTTCTAAAGTTTCCACCTTTTTAAGAAGATCATCTTTCTCTGCTTTGATATTGTCCCTATCTTTTTCTAAAGTCTCAATAAGTCTTTCCATTTCAGATACAGCTTTCTGTAGCTTAGATATAGACTCACCTCGTTCTTTTAGAACTTGATTGATTTCTTTCATTTCATTCAATAATTCTGCATTTTCTGTTTTGTAGCTCACTAGTTTCGATTTAGCATCTTCACATTCGGAAGCAAGATTATCAAATTCTTTTACTTTGCTACGAGATTCCTTAACCTCTATCAATAGTGAAGCATTTTCTTGTTTATATGCCGACAGTTTTGTCTCAAGCTTTACAATATCTGCTTGTAATGAAACATTTAAATCTGTCAAATGCTCTGGATCATCTTTTGGCTGTTCTAAAGATAGTTTTAGGGTTTCAACTTCTTCTTGTAATAAACCATTTAAATCATGTAAGTTATCATATTCATTTTTTAATTTATCATACTGTTCTTTTAAAGAAATTGTTTCATTTTTCAAATCTTTTATGCTGTTTTCTTTTTCTAATTTATAATCTTTTTTTAATTTTATATTTTCCAAAGACAAAGTTTCGTATTGTTCTTTTAAGGTTTGCAATTCCGACTTGACTTTATTTAATTGATCATTTATTGTTTTATTCTGATTTTCTAACTCAATAACAGCATCCTTGGCATTTAACTTTTCTTTAACCAATGTAGATTTTTCGGACTCTAAGGCCTTTATATGGAAGTTCACCTTTTCTTTTCTTGCATCTGCTTCGTAATTAGATTTCAACTGTTCATTTAGTTTTGAATTATTCTCCACCAAGTTTTTCACTGTTGTTTCAAGTTCATTGACTTTTGCAGTAACTATAGACAGTTGTGATAGTGAGTGACTTAGTTTTTCCTTCAATAAATTATTTTCTTGTATTTGACCATTGAGCTCCTGTACATATAATTCATTTGATTTTAAAACTGTAATTTCAGTTTTAAGTGTATCATTAGATATCAGAGAATCATCAAGTTTTTGTTTTAACTCAGACACAGTGGAAAGCAAATCATTATTTGCATGTTCAAATTCATTTATTTGATTTTTCAATATAGCAGTTTGGCCTTGAACTAAGGATATATCATTTAATTCTTTTTCTTTTTGTTGTAACTTTTCTTTTAAGGAAATATTCTCATCATTCAACTGTTGCATTTGCTTATCAAATGCTTTAGATGCATTTATAATTTCATTTTGCCATTTAGGAATATTTTCTGAATACTCTTTTACAGTTTTTGTCAAAATAAATCTTGAATTCTTTAATTGGTTGATACAATTAGCACATTTCAGTATTTTATCTTTGTAGCTTCTTAATTTAATATTAGCTTTGTCTAACTTAGATTTCTCACTCTCATAAAGCTTAGTAAGTTCCTCTATCTTATTTTCATATTCTTGGAATTCTGATTTGTTTTCTTTGGCCGCTTCTTTTGCACATTTTTCTAACTCTTTAATTTTTTTATTAAACTCCTCAATTTTAGTCTGATAGGATTCATCTGAAATTATTTAATACCACATTAGATATTTTTATGAATACTTACTTCAAATATATTTGCTTAATATTATTTTTAACTAATTTAACTCACCATATTGAACCTTTTCTTCCAAAACTTTTAGTTGTTCCCTTTGCTGTAACCCAATATTGTTAAATTCTTCAGTTCTAGCTTCAAGCTCTGTAAGCTGTGTTATGAGTTGTTCATTTTCTTCCAAAAGTCTATTATTTTGCCTCTTTAGAGAGATCACTTCGCTGTCGAGGTCTGATAATTTTTGAGATGCAGCTGCAAGGTTTTGATGTTTTAAAATTAGATCAGCTTTCTGTTCATTGATTGCTTCTTCATAGGCATTGCACTTATTACTAAGTGCTCTGACCTTACTTTGTACTGAGTCTATTTCAGTAATAAAGGTGAGTTTTTGTTCTGTTAAAGAATCAATAAGTTCCTGTAACATTTGTACATTATCCAGTTTAATCTTTCTTTCAGTTTCACATTCTTGTAGTTTTGATTTATATTGATCAAGCTCAATATGTAGTTCTGAAAAAGACATTTAGGTAAAAACCATAAAATTACTTCCTGGTGAATTCAAGCGCAAAATGTTTTTGTTTGGGTTCTCTATTCAACAGATGGGTTTTTTACTATCATTTGTATTAATTTAATAGGAAGTGCATGTCTAAAAGAAATATTATTTCTAGACCTTATTACTAACTTTACTTAAATACTCCTCAAGCTTGGATCAAAACAGTTACAGATATATTATAAGTTAAGATCCAGCTTGATCTAATATTAACACAGAACGAGCATAAAATAGGCTGGTGCAAGATTTGTGAAATGGAGACCTTAAGATACTTAATTATATCCTATAATGTTCTACCTGATTTGGACTGTTTTGCCTTCTGTGCAATGACAAGAAGACCTTTACATTTAGCTATTAGCTCATCTCTGCTTAGGTCATCAAAAGGACTTTTCTTAGTGCCAAGGTCTTGACTCTACAAACAAATAAGTTATATTAAATCGTAATACATAATGAAATTACTATTGTTGTGTTTTATATTGATAAAATACGTGAACATTACCTTAGCCTCAGAAAGTTTGTCCATCTTATAGAAAAACCTGTAGTCCACCCACCGTACGTATATTTATTGCATTTCTATAGATTTTATTAGGTAATTATTTTTAATGCAGACAGCATCGCTTTACACTTACTCCTTGCTAATAATATGTTCACAAATAAATTATTAGGATTTTGTGAATAGAAAGCAGAGAATAGAGATAGAAAGAAAATAGAAAAAAGCAGAGACAAGTAAACTTAAAGGAAAAACCATGGGTCCATGGAAAAACCGTAATCGTGTCGTCAAAAATAACAAAAAACTCAAATCAAAATAATGTCAATGGCAAACCAAACACAGTAATTTTTTTTATTTAAATGGTTTAACGGCTCTGGATTCTAGTCCTTCTGACCACAGGCAAAAGATCAAAGACAACACAGACTAGAGACAAGTAACATATACACAGACTAACAATTAGACCACAGACTCAAAATCACAGCTCAGCCAACATAATACTTTTTACTTGACTGCAGAGTTCAGAGCTGCAGAATGTGCCGAGTTTCAAGGAGTAATAAGTGTTCTGTGGTTTCAACCATAGAACAATATTAGGCTCAGAAGGACTGGAATCCAGAGCTGTTAAACCAGTTAAATAAAAAAAAAAAAAAACAATATTACTTTCAACTTTCAAAATTGTCTATGACATAAATTTTAAATGGCGGCTCTAGTCATCGTTGCTGCTGTGGTTTTCTGTGTGAAATATAGAAATTTTATAAAAAATCTGTAATTGAATGAAATTGTGTACAAAGGAAGTGGAAATGTTAATTAATTTTACTATCAAAACGTGAAACTAAAATCGCAAACTAGAAGGTGAGAAGAATTATCTACAATGTGTTGGACTGTTGGTTTGTCAATTTGTCACAGAAACCTTGCGGGGCGCGTCCGTAAGTGATATCTGGGGATATTGTTACTGAAAAATGATTTCTGTGAACGTATTCTTTCAATAAATGGGTCAAATATTTGTCTTAAAGTGATAATCAGATCGAATTGAATTGGTGCTTGTTCGTTGTTGTATCACTCGTTTATAGATAGAATACCCCTTTTTAGGAGGTACATAGAAGGCCAGAATGTCGAGCGATGAAGACAAACCACCTGCGCCACCTGTGCGCCTCACCAGCAACCGGGCAACCGACCGTGGAGATTCTGTAGCCTCTGTAGACATGAGGCCTTTACCAAAAGGTAGTCGTCTATAGTTATAAGTACAATGTAGCGATTCAAAACATTATGACTCACACTCACAATCCCTCATACCAAAATCAACTATTCAAATGAAGTGATGAAAACATGTAATGTTTTAAACATTACAATCACTTTGGAATCCTTTATTAATGTCATTGTTATTTAATTGTACTTTTAGTCATATTATTACAGTATGCCTTCTTATGTTATCACACTTTATGAAAATATAATTTTCTCAATTGCTTGAATAAATATTTCAGAGCCTGATGATAGTGGGGACAGGAAGAAGAAAACATTGAAAGCAAAAATAAAAGGCTCTAAAAGTACTGCCCACAACGATAATAAGCCAAATATTAGCTATCCAACAAATTTTGAACATACAGTACATGTTGGATTTGATGCTGTGACAGGAGAATTCACAGTAAGTACATAATATAATAGATATTATGTAGTAAGTAATAGAATGCTAGCTTCTATTCAAAATCAAACTATAAAACCAGTCCAATAAAAGCAGATGTACCTACCTGGGTATGTAATATATAAATATTGTATAAGGTACAAAGATTAAACAGTCCTGACTATTACAATCTAAAAAGTAGACCTTACAGAAAAGATTAAACTTTTGTAACTGGTAATAATACTTAATAAAGTTAGAAAAACATTTCACTCGATAGACATTATGTTTTTATAATATGCACCTCAAAATTATCATTTAAACCAAGAGCAAGCTTTTGATTTGCTCACTACTAAGCTTGGCTACAAAATGATCATTTAATAAACCTGAGGCACATTTTATAGTACAATATTTGTTTTTATTTATATTTTATTTTTCATATACATACAAAATATTAATCTCAATACATAATGTTATTTATTGTGATAGTAAAATAGGCTTATTGGCTTCTACACTAAGCATAATAAATTATGGGCTTTGCTTTAAAATTTTGTTGCCCAACCATCCTCCACAAATTAAAAAAGCAAGAGTAAATAAGTTAAATATTTGCAAATCTATATCTTTTTTTTATTGCAAGATAGGCTTGCACTCGACAACAATCACGCTTAATACAAAGCAATTATGAGATCTAGGTTGAAGCATGTCCGCCTAAAAGATGCCTATTCACTCTTGCCTTGAAGGTACTTAAGTTATATGTGGCAGGGAATACATGCGCTGGAAGGGCATTCCACATCCTGGCGGTACAAATCAGAAACGTAGAGCAATACAATCATATCTATAAACACTTGGCTCACAGCTTAGTTCAATCTGGTGAATAAATTACTTAGTTGCCAGGTTTACATTTAAAATAACTTACAATATTTTATTTTATTTAAAATTAGTAATGAAAGTCATAGAAGCATGTTATAATGCATTTTGAAACAGTATAGAAGCACCTTCTGTAGCCAAACAAACTACAAACAGCCTAAACAGCTATATAAATTGTGTTAGAAAAGTAATAAAAATAGTTTTCTGTTGATTTAATTTAGGAGTATCTGAATTGTTGAACCTTTCCATTAAAAGTACTATTCCAAATATCATGTAATTGAGTTCCCTGTATTGCCGCTTTTGTTTCAAGCTGCCTATAACAGTAAGTAATAGCTTAGGTTCTATACATGCATCCATAAGCCATCCTCATCTGTTATAATCTAAATATGTAAATAACCCTGCAATCAAAGTATTTTCAGGTTAAGTATATGCTATAATAAATAATAGTGTATATATGCTGTTTAGAATCAGAATCTAGAATTTTTTATTGTTACATACTTATTACTAGTTAACATAGATTTGTTGTAGTATATCCTATTTTGTAAAATATTTTTTTGATATTTCTCTTCTTTAGCATAATTAATCTTGTTGCCTTCATTTTAGTGAATTTCAAAATACTTAAGTAAAATATTTGACTTGTTTGTGGTAGGTATTATGGCATTCTGAACCAGTAGCAGATTCATTCGACAATTCAAACATATTTTTTAAATTGTTGTTAGTCTATTTAAAAAAATAAACTTGCTATTCTATGACTTTGTATGCTTTGCCTATATTTTAAATACAAATCTTTTAAAAATACTTATTTTAATTATTGTGTATTAAACAAGTGTCATATGGTTATTTTATTTAAATGCTCTGTAAATCATTGTGTTGATATTAAAATAGATTCAGAGGTATTAGCAACATACAATACCATACAAACATCTGATATCGATGGCTCAGTTCTCGTAGTTGGTCACTTGTATCATATTGCTATACAAAGCAATATTTTTAAGAATTGCAATCGCAAAATCTCATATCTATCGTTGTCATTGTCTCAACCTATAGATGTTCACTGCAGTACAAAGGTCTCTTGCATGGATCTCCACAGAACACAGTCTTGTGCCACTTGTTTCCAGTGGCTCCCAGCTACACTCTTGAAATCATCCTTCTCTATATCAACATAAAAACTTACTCAGCTCCTAAAATAGGAACAGTAGCTTAGCTAATGCTGAGCTACTGCTCCTATTTTAGGAGTGCTAAAGCACTGACACCTTTTTGTACTGTTTTGATGCATTACTTTGACTTTCTGTTTTAAATGTGCCTGCAATATATTATTATAAAATATGACACATATTATATTATTACACCACAAAAATTATCAATATATTTCATCTCTTTCTTTTACTTAATCAGTTTTTCTTTTACAATATTCACTTCACAATCTTTTTTAGCATGATAACTACAATTTAACCGATATGTACATATTCATTTGTAAATAATATCATATTGAAATTAAAGAAAGAGAAGTATTTAAGTAGTCCTATAACTTTGTTACCAAGGGCATGCCTGAGGCTTGGGCGCGTTTGTTGATGGCATCAAACATCAGTAAGCAGGAGCAGAAGAGTAACCCACAGGCAGTGTTAGATGTTCTCAAGTGGTATGATGCGTCTGCCAGTCAGCCACCACCATCAAAATACATGACGTCAGCTCAGATGCATACTACACACTCAGGCAAGTCTTACTATGTTTGAACTAACTGCAGTGTTATAATAATAAGCAATTTAAAAGTACTTTTAAAATTATTACTAGCTCTGGTCTCCAACTTAGTCATTTTGAAATTTCGGCCTAGTTTAATAAAAAAAATTTTGCATTTATGTACTAGACTACTAATGCCCGCGACTTCGTCCGCGTGGATTGAGGTTTTTTGGTTCCCACGGGAACTCTTACATTTTTTTATACAAACCTTGTCCTGACTATAACAAACACAAAAAAAGGATTATCCAATTTGGTCCAGCCGTTCTCGAGTTTTGCGCTTAGCAACATTCATTTTTATTTACATAGATGATGCGAATTACTCCATGCAGTCTTTTTTGGAAGATCCTTTGGTAAATCTGTGATTTTCCAGAACAAAAAATTGCCTAATATGTTCTTCCATGTTCATTATGTACTAATATGTTACTATACAACTTATCTCTGTATTAAATTTCGTGAAAATCTGTTAAACGGTTGGGCCGTGAAAGTATGTATATGTTACATTTTATATCCGTATGAGTATATAATATGTTGTTATAATAGGTTCCTCTGTATCGCGAGTATCGTCGAGCAGCCCCTCGTCGTCCACCCCGACGGATACAGAGCACCCGGAGCCCCCGCCGCCGCCTCCCTCGCGACCCGACCGCACCAAGAGTATTGTAAGGACTATTATGTTGAATTTGCTTTTTTGTGACTCACTGGGTACAAGCTCTTTAGATCTATTGCTGATCGAATCTTCTTTGTCCTTGATCTTGATCCAATCGTTTTTGAAAAAAAAAGACCTATCTATCTGCATTATATTGATTGTAATAATAGGCATAATAATTTTGTAAACTTCATCTAAGTGTAACTTTTGAAGTGGGCATAAAAGCTTAGAAGTTTAGAATCTCTTTTGCATCCTTTATAATATGTTCCCTTGTTCTGTGGGAAAATTTACACAAGAGCCTCTAAATTTAAATAAAGTTTGTGTTATGGATTCTAAAGAAATACTGTTTACTAGCTGATGCCCTCGACATGCATCATCTGCGTAGATTGATTCTCAATAGTTCTCGATCGTTCTGGTTTTTTTTTGGTTCCCGCGGGAACTCTCACTTGACAATTCAAAAGCAAGTGCTTGTCAAAGTCTACTTGAATAAAAAAGAATACAATTTTTTTTTAATTTTCCGGGATTAAAAAGCCTTTGTGATTTTCCAGACCATAATCTATCTCTGTGCCAAAATTCATCCAGATCCATTCAGCGGTTCTGGCGTGATCGAGTAACAAACATCCATCCATCCATTCATCTTTAATTTTCCTATCTTGTTACCAAATTTCATCAAAATCGGTTGAAAAGGCCATTAAAGCATAGCAGACAGATAGACAGAGAAACCTTCGCATTGGTAATATTAGTATGGATTCACTGTTCTTCAAATTTTCATTTTGATGTATTTTTGCAAGTATACGAAGCCCATAGAGGAAGAAGAACCGCCTCCACTGCGCCCCGCGCCTGCGCCACCCTCGCCACCACACGTACCGCACCCTGCGCTCACCACTCATTCAGTAAGAGATTTTTTTATATTTCAAAGCTAAAGAGTTAGTTAAGGAAACTAACTGGCTATGAAATATGAATATGTGTATAGAAACTTAAGGTTATACAGGAAGAAACTTTTTAATCTGATGATATTGTTTCGAATCTTAAAAAAAGAAAAAAAATGACACTTGGATTTAAATAAAAGAGCTATACCATCTTTTCTCCTACTTGCTCGGAAATTGCATCATTATTTTAAAATTATGCTCATTTCTGGTCGCACACCAGAAAATTCTAATAATTGTCCGCAGGCCGATAATATAAATTGCTGGACAGTTAGACACGACAGTGCTGTACCAGACTTTTTTCCTTTATTTTATTGTTTTACATTGTATTTATTTTTTTTAAATTGTTCGCCATTGTTTTTCCCAATTGCACTCCCAACAAAGACAAACTTTGCTCTCTTGTTGAACAAATGGCTATTCTTGAATGATTTTTTATTGTTTCCTCGCAAATGGAAAAAAGTACTTTACAAGTCTCGATCGAAATTCACGGCCTCGTTTACTTAACATGGCCTCGGCTGGCACCTCGTACTTTTAATATCACTTGGTAAATCCTCGGCTTCGCCTTGTCCTTCCAATATTAAAATAAAAAACGTAAATTGCTTTATTTCCAGCCTGGGCAGAAATGTACTATTTCCAACCCTACAAGCAGTGATAGAAGCTTAATAATTCATACATAACAACAGATATGCAGTCGAGGCGAGACCGGCTCACCACTGGACCGCAACAAGAACCCGGCGGGAGCGCAGACGCCGCCCGCACTCGCGCCACACCCCGCGCTGCCCGCTCTGCCCGCGCACGCGCCGCCCGCCACGCCGCCAGCCAACAACGGCGCGCCCGCCACAGACACCGGGTGAGTCGTGCAGCCAAGGCGAGACTGGCTTACCACTGGACCGCAACAAGAACCGGGCGGGAGCGCAGAAGCCGCCCGCACTCGCGCCACGCCCCGCACTGCCTGCGCACGCGCCGCCCGCCACGCCGCCAGCCAACAACGGCGCGCTCGCCAGACACCGGGTGAGTCGTACAGCCAAGGCGAGACTGGCTCACCACTGGACCACAACAAGAACCCGGCGGGAGCGCAGAAGCCGCCCGCACTCGCGCCACACTCCGCACTGCCTGCGCACGCGCCGCCCGCCACGCCGCCAGCCAACAACGGCGCGCCCGCCAGACACCGGGTGAGTCGTACAGACAAGGCGAGACTGGCTCACCACTGGACCGCAACAAGAACCCGGAGGGAGCGCAGAAGCCGCCCGCACTCGCGCCACACCCCGCACTGCCTGCGCACGCGCCGCCCGCCACGCCGCCAGCCAACAACGGCGCGCCCGCCAGACACCGGGTGAGTCGTACAGCCAAGGCAAGACTGGCTCACCACTGGACCTCATAGCTACGATTGGTTCCAGCTTTGTCGCCTAAGAGCCATTAACTTGCTAGCTAGCTACTGTTGCCTCATTGTGTCGCTACGACGGTGAGTTTTTCCAAGCGTTTTACCTTGAGCGTAGCGAAAAAATCCTATGTCTATGGTTTTACCAGTCCTGCATAAGTAGAAATTTTGGGAAGGGTCAGGGGTCCCAGATGTTGACTCCACCCTTTTACTACTAGGCCATTATCCAAGATAACCTCAGCATCAGAACCTTAAAGCATAAATGGGAAACAATCTTCCCCACAGATTCTCAAATCAATTACCTCAGATTAAGAGTATCAATTATTTGTAGATTTAATCTCTTCTGTTACATTAGTTTCTCTAGTTATTAAATAAAAAATCCCTAATCATGAATTCCTCGCTATATTGGTTTTTGTTGTACACAGAAGAACAACTGGGCAGCAACAAAGGAAAAAGAAAATGACAGATGAAGAAATTTTAGAAAAGTTAAGAACAATTGTGAGTGTGGGAGATCCTAATAGAAAATACACAAAGATGGAAAAAATTGGTCAAGGGTGAGCTGTCCTGTTTAATAATATTGATGGTATTGATGGAGAAAGTACGATTCCTAACTTGTGTGTATTGATGCCCTACCGCACTGCATACTCGTTAGTAATCAGTCAATTTCTTCTATCAGTGAACAATGTACTATTTCGGCCGTGTTGTGCCGAATTACTGGGTAGTGGGTGTCACATGTTGATGAAAGACACACACTGTACCACTTAGATTTGTCTACTGTGGCGGATTATAGCGAATTTAACTTCTAGGAAATTCAATATCATGGACTTCCGCAAAGTAACGCCTGCTTCTATTCAATGTTTTAAGTCAGTTAAAAATACTACTGTCGAGCACAAGTGATCAAGAAAATTATAATAATTTTATGTAATTTTCATAGGGCATCGGGAACAGTATACACGGCAATCGAAACTTCTACGGGCATGGAGGTGGCGATCAAACAGATGAACCTAAGTCAACAGCCCAAGAAAGAGCTCATCATCAACGAAATCCTGGTGATGCGGGAGAACAAGCACAATAACGTCGTCAACTACCTCGACAGCTACTTGGTCAATGAGGTGAAGCAGTGTTCCGAGATGTTCTTCTGTAATCGGTTTTGTTAATCTTTAAGTACGGCGATGACCCTCGCAGTATGCTGTAACAGCAGCTGAGACCATAACATGAGGTAAACTAGCTCAAGACTCTAGTTTTTCTGCCTACAGGGCATACACCTACCAACTATGTGTTCTATTAGTCGTCTTTTGCATGGATCTCCATAGGACACTGTGTGCTGCTTGCTTCCAGTGGCTCCCGGCAAAGCGCTAGAAATCGTCCGTCTAATGGGGGGTCGTCAAACACTGGGCTTTCCGGGCCAGCATTCAAGCCTCTTACGACCCCAACACCCATTACCACTTGAGCTTTGCACCTCTTCGAGCTTTGTTGGTTACTCTGGTTCTCCTACACGGATTTCCTCATATCTGATTTGATCACATAGGGATACTAATCAACTCTCTACTACTTGTCACTTCAGTTTAAATTCTTAAGAGGTAATGCCACGGCGGTTTCCCCATACAATCATATTTCTCTGTTCTCTGTGGATAATTACAATAGAGAAAATATTTTTGCACCATAAAATCCATGTGTCTATAGGTACTGTGAATACTTTAATACTGTACAAGAATCAGCCTTCCTAGTTATGGTTCATTTTTGGTAACCATAAACCGTCTTTGAGCGGCCATATCTAGTGAAAGGCCTATCCCTTCACTATCGTCATCAGTGGAGAGCCCTACACCCACCTAATACTGAATCAGCCTTCCTAGCGATAGTTACCAAAAATGCAGCTATCTCTCTTATTGTATGGAATTAATTGTTCAATGCCTATTCTCAAAGTTTCCCGTTGATGGCATTAACTTTTAATTTTGCAGGAATTATGGGTGGTTATGGAATACCTGGCGGGCGGGTCGCTCACGGACGTGGTGACGGAGACGTGCATGGACGAGGGGCAGATCGCCGCCGTGTGCCGCGAGGTGCTGCAGGCGCTGCACTTCCTGCACACCAACCACGTCATACACCGCGACATCAAGTCCGACAACATCCTGCTCGGGCTAGACGGCCAGGTCAAACTGAGTGAGTACATGATACTGTGGCCAGTGAATTTTAAAGATACTTTGTACCAGGAGGGGGGGGGGGGAGAAACAGCATGTGATTAATGGACGACCCCTTTTCCAAGTTAAAATAACTACACTATTAGCTAAGAAGGGTCGCAATGACTATTTTGTTCAAATCTTTGACATATATTTTTTATTGGTATTGCTAATTTAAATTATTTGTTTTAGCCGACTTTGGGTTCTGTGCTCAAATATCCCCTGAGCAAAACAAAAGAACGACCATGGTTGGAACACCGTATTGGATGGCACCTGAAGTTGTTACAAGAAAACAGTATGGTCCTAAGGTAGGAAGAACAATATTTAGACCACCAGATTCTTCCACCAGTAGTCTAATTACCTTAGTTTATATAACAAGTGCTACAAAATCATTATCTTCTCTCATCTATTATAGAGTAAAATATCAGTTGTAACGCGATCCACAACCTATCTTAAACTTGCCTTTACACAAGTTTAAGAAGTCCATTAAAATTATGCTCCTGAAAAAGGCTTATTATACTGTTGAAGATTACGTAAATGACAAAGGAGCATGGATTTGACTCGCTCCAGCAATGCTAAGGACAGCTGTTACTTATGTATTTTAAAAATTAAATAAATTGTAAATTATTATTTTTTTTCAAAAGAGCAACCGCCGAGTTTCTTGCTGGTTCTTCTCGGTAGGAATGGCATTCCGAACCAGTGGTAGATACACTTGACGATTCAAAAGTACTTGTAAAAGTTTATTTGAATAAAAATAATTTTGAATTTTGAATTTTGATGGATGTTTGCAATGTTCAAAATCAAGTTTTTGGTTACCACTTCTCAATGTTTTAGGGTACAGTATTTGTTAGTCCGTAAAATGTGAGGATAGTAGAATATTGGTACCTATCAACTTCATAATAATTGACAACCCAAAGCAAATCTCAACCCTGCTCTCTTACAGTAAATTTTCCCCCTAAGTATAGACTAGAGATTATATCATCAGAGCCTTTTAATCACTCGAAAACTTATTTGGGTTGCAGGTAGATGTATGGTCACTGGGTATAATGGCTATCGAGATGATCGAAGGTGAGCCACCGTATCTCAACGAGAACCCTCTTCGCGCGCTCTACCTGATAGCAACCAATGGCAAGCCTGACATCAAAGACAAGGAGAAACTCAGCACCGTCTTCCAGGACTTCCTTGACCAGTGTCTGGAAGTCGACGTGGACGGAAGAGCGACGGCCCTTGACTTGCTAAAGGTATGTTCCTCATAGAATTCCAAAACTCACTCGTATTCTAAGCGTCCACTTGTCCGCATCGTACGCATCAAACGCATCGGATGCATCGCATCAAACTTATCGTAGTATTCTTTTTATAGAAAGTCACACAAGTGCGTCCACTGATCCGCACCGTACGGATCGCTCGAATCTGCTCAGCGGCAATGCCGACGCCGATGGTCCAAGACGCAACTTTGCGATGCGTGCCGATGACGTCATACGGAATGCCTCTCTCCGCATCGTCTGTCATTTTCATTTGACCATCGTCCTGTCCACACGCATTTCGCACGTCCGCTCACTACGAAAATCCGAATAAAGTGGTGTCGGCTGTCCGATTGCTGGCAGTTGCGTCGGTCGTGAAAAATTCTTCCGTTTGATGCAAAGCGTCCGATGCGGACAAGTGGACGCTTAGCACGTTGGGTTCCCAAATTATAACTATGGGAATATTGATACAATATTCGCGGTTTTTGCGGCCTGACCCAAATATGACAAGCGTCAAGAACCGGGGTGTTAACTTTAGTAATAGACTTTCCCCATATAAAAACCGTCAAAACGTCACAAGGAGTTTTATTTGAACTCGTTTTTTTTGGCCAGGCGGCTAGGTTTTAGTTGGTTCATGGTGAAAAAGACATTCTTACTTACTTGAAAGTACTATAATTACTGGGTTTACGGCACCCATTCTTGGCCCTTTGTCTACGCTGACGCCCCTTATAAGGGCAACGTTAACTAGTTGTGATAGCGCCACATAATCAGCCGATTTCGATTGTTAAACAATCCAAGTCGGTAACGTGATGGGTGAACGTCTGATAATAATAGTTAAATTGTCGATGTAGTACATGGTCGAGTCGTGACTCGCGGAGGGACCTGTGAACCACCCGCATTGTATTGCTATATTATCATGAAAACTTATTATCATGTAATTAATGGAAAGGGTTCAATACTCAGCAATTTAAATACGATGCTAATAAACACTCGGTGAATCGTTATTAAGATTCCGTGTTTGGGTTCACAGCACCCATTCCTTAAGATGGCGCGCCCGCTGGCGTCGCTGACACCCCTCATCATGGCGGCCAAAGAGGCGGCCAAGGGGCATTAGCGCAGGCCCGCGGCGCCCGCCGCGCCCGCGCCCGCGCCCTAGCGCCGCAGTGCCTACTTACCGATATCACCACTGACGGGGACGTATCCCAACACTACTAATATACTAGTTGGACTGACATAAACGATTCAGCCGCCGGACTTCCCTAAAAAGTGAAACGGTGACTGATCCCAAACCCGATCGTATCGTGGATGCGCCCCTCTGGATTATTTATTTAATCGTCATCATCGAATTGGTGTAATCTACGGTTACTAGTGAGTATGTTAAAGTCTCCGATGAAACTTAAAGGGTATGCGCGCACCGTAAAAGTTTATCGGGCAATTTTCCCTGCAGCATTCTCAGGAAATTCTCAGGCTAAATATAATTTCCATAAGCTCGTATAACTTTGCGTGCGGTAAAATTTCACAGTGCGGGCTACCCTAAGTATCTACTTATAGAGCAATATATTGGACATTTCGCAGAACTACCATTTATTATTAGTACTACTAGAAATATTGTGATTACTTTTCTCAGTTTCAACTTTAGATACTAATAGTACATAACAATAAAACAACACTGTTCAAAAAAAGAGCATAAGTATATAACTTATTTATTTTTGCAATGGTTTTGCTACCAGTATAAACATGTTCACACGAAACTAGAAAATAATTCCTACCAATCTGACTAGTAATAATATGTGGTAAATCTGGGACATGTCCAATAATTTATGTAAAATGGCTGCAGATTATTAATACGAGAGGTGATCATATTTTTACAAATTAAAGATTGATAACTTAGCAGTCCAATAGGCATAGTGAACGTAGGTGTCGTGTAGAAACGTTATTTATTGTAATTAGGGACGCCGTCGCGCAGCCGTGTCCCTCCGAGCGCGCCGGAAAGCGATTTTGGATAGTGTTCTGTAGATATAGGCGTTAGTTACTCGAAATATTTCAATGAAATCTGCGAAAAGAAGACTGTCAGTTGACTCTTAGACGTAATGTTATTTAATAGTAGAATACGGTAGTGATTTACAGTTAGGGAAACAGCTTATTCACTGTGATGGTAACCGGCGCGGCGCGGGGCACGGCCACGGGAGGCGCCCGGTGGCGGCAGCGAGCCGCGGCGACTGAGAGAGTGCTTGGGAATTATTATCACTGCAGCGACGCGTACCAACATTAATTTTAGATAAGATTTTTATAATATTAGATTATATTGTAGCTTGAAGAACGCATTTCATTAATGTTTGTGATGTGAGATAGTTGCGTTTTTTTTTTCTATTTTTGACTGACATATTATTGTATATTTTATTCGAGAACAGAATGTCTGTTGCCTTAGCATATGCTTAACATATTATTAATGCTTTTGTCTGTCGGTACTAGCTAGCTAGGTTAACCTGTGCCTATGATTATTACGGATTACGGAACAATAATAATTTATCGTGAGCTGCTTCTGTTCTTTGAGATTTTTAATTTTTATTTTGGATATGTTTAATCATTTTAATTGTATAATACGATAACTTATGCAACATCAAAATTTAAATCATTTGTTGTGGAGACAAATGATTTAAATTTTGATGTTGCATAAGTTAATTGATAATGATGAATGTATTATGAATAATATAACTTTATTTTTTTGACGATATCACTGTTAGTCATGAGAGCGAAGCATTTACCTAGTATTAAGTTTATATAGTTTATTGAACTGATTATATTCGAAATTAAGAAAGATTGGTAATTTATCGTTTGAGGCACAAAAGTTTATTTCCTAAAGATAAAAAAATATTATAATAACACATTATAATCGATTTCGTAAAAAAATAATAATAAATTAACGAGACAATAGCAAGCAGTAGTTGTAAAGTATAAAAATTATCTGTTAATCTTGAAAAATGACCGTAATGTTATTATTACATACAAAAATTATTGTAACTGTTTAAAAAAAATAACGACTCTCTGCTTTTATAATATTATATAGGTTGTGCCGAAAGATGCTGTTAAAATTTCTTTTTTATATTATGTAATTTTGCTATCTTATGTTTTGGACGAAAGTGTTTGATAGAAGTATGAGTGAACGAAAATGAATGAGGTCAATAGTGATCAAAGGAAAGCGAGCTTGTCAAGTCTCGTCGGGTGTAAATTGTACAGATTAAGTTAGACACATGTAGTATACTCTTGACAATATCGATGACCAATTACGCTATCTAGATTTTTTATGTTTGTCTCTGGTTGGTGCAAAGCAGTAGACCTACTGACACATTGAGAGTAGATTTTGAAAACTCAACAAAACGATACAAATAAAACTGATTATTTTAAGATTATCAGGAAAAGACAAAATCAAGACCGCCTTGCAGACGGTACGCAATCTTTACACATAGACCATTTGTAGTTCACTAGAACTATGAAATCCATCGCCTCGCAGGTTGTACGAGTAAACAATCTGGTAGTTGTGTCTTTTTACTCCTACAAGAAGCATTTATTTTGTAGCTACCATGCTAAATCCCGTTTCGTGTGGACGGGTGCAACATATTGTTTTATGCAAGATCGGTTTTTTCCAGGATCCTATTTCTATTTTTCTTATTTTTTATTAAGGTACAAATTTTACAAAACACACATAGTTTAGTATACATTGAAAAAAAACCACAGAGGTTTGCCCTCAATGTATAAACGTCTGAGCCTTGTGGTAAGTACAGTGTACAATTTAGTGGCGTGCTTCCAGAGTTACAAGCCAGAGCATCATGTTTGCTGAATCCCGCAAACATGATGCTCTGTTTTTTATATTCACCTATAGGCTGGCGCCTGGCTGCAATCACATCCACTTGCAAGTCGTATGAAAGCTAGTAACAGCATAGAAAACCGGATTTTGCAAAAAAAACAGGATGTTGCGGTAGAAACTATACCCTTATAGTGTGTTGCTCAGATATTTCATTTGCTTAGGTTTTGGCCGAGGCGCACGCAGCGCAAAGCATCGATTTAAATATCCTAATTGCTCTTCTAATATACATTATATAAGAGGAGGCGACTAGCAAGAGCAGCGGTAGTGGTTTGGCCTCTGCTTTCGTTTTTAGCATTTGTTCCTGTCACGTTAACGACAGATACAAAATATGACAATGTACTTGTCGAATTCTTTTTTTTTTTTACAGCAGAACCATAAAAATAAGTACAAATAAAAATTAAATACTGTAAAAATACCTAACTACCTATAAATTCATATCCATACTAATATTATTATAAATGCGAAAGTGTCTCTGTCTGCTACGCTTTCACGGCTCATCTGTTTAACCGATTTGTATGAAATTTGGTACAGGGATGATGGGTTGTATCCGCGGAAGGACAGGCTTTTATCCCGGAGTTCCCGCAGGAATGTCTTGTATAATATAAATGACCTAAACGACAAAATATACTCCCAATCATGGGTGATGATTTCATGGCCCCAGTAGTTTGTCAACAGAACTAAAAAAAAGGCGGAATAAAGTTGCTGTTGCGCTGCGTTGACATATAATTAATATGGTAAAATCTTATACGCTAAATGATATGGCTTATTTACACACAGTCCATACGAATATTAGCACTCAATAAACGGCCTACAATTTCAAAATCAGCACCAACCATTACCAAAATAGTGTGCAATAAGGTAGGTGTAAAAATAGCCAAAACTTCAGGAGAGCTTGAACAAAGTTATTCAGTTTCTTATATAACTGATAAGTGTGTATTGAACTATGTGATGATGAAGATGATTTTGAGTATGTATTAGATAAGTCAAGAAACTAACTGTAATTATGTACGTAATTTAAGTTCAAATGTATTAATAAATGTAATACGATACAAGACTATATTATTGCGGATTTTTAAGTTTTTTGACATGTGTAAACACCAGTGCCATGTAAGAGCATCTTGTGCATATAAATTACAACCATACTATAAATAAAAGACTCGACATAATGACATGGTTTCATTAACAATTTCTTTATTAGATAGATAATATTTTATTTGTGGCAGCTGTGTATATTGTAGTATAATCGCGCGTGGCACGAATGACCGCTCTGACAGGCACGCACACTTACGCAATGCATATGTCACCGTAAGATTGTAATCTAACTAGCGATATTGTAAACTGTCGACAGATTACAATTTAACGCATTATTTTTCGGTAGATTGTAATCTGTTAAAAAATCTTGTGTATAAAATACCCGATAAATCCTAAGTATAATACCTGCACTACCTGCTTAATTATGTCGAACCCTAACCTAACCTACAAGAAAGAGACAAGAAAACGTAAATACAATGAATATTTCAAAAATTGACACTCAGAACATTGAACGGTTCACAATCTGTCGACATTTCACAATATCGCTAGTTAGATTGTAATCTAACTAGCCAAGCCCAAGCCCAAGTCCAACCGACCAGCTGACGTAGTAATTGACTACGTCAGCTGGTCGGTTGGACTTGGGAGACAGGTGAAGTTCTTGAAATTTGCTAGCGCGTAAACTTTGCTTGTGGTTATACAAAAATAATTAAAAATAATGAAATGATTAAAAATAATGAGTTTGACGTGAGTTACTCACAAATTAGTCATTATTTTGACTAATTTCTTAAACTGGGCACTTTCAAGTAAAGATTTTTATATAAACCTGTGAAGATGATATTCCTAGGCTCGCAATTTGAATGCCATAAGCCTACTTTGTCGTATTAGTTTACAAATTGTGAAAAACCAAATTAAATTTGAATTTAGCGGGCAGACCCTTGTCATGCACCTTAAACATTACCTTAGATATCGAATATTGCCAAATAAAAAATAGTAACAGGCAGTAGGTACACTGATTGGTGGCTTTAAATCCAAATGTAGGTTGTAACTTATAACTCGTAAATGTAAGTTTTGACTCATAAGACAAGTTGTAAAATAAAATCCATTATTATGTTTTCATAAAAATATTTATTTCAATAGCAGCAGCGACAGAAAAAATCAATACTCATAACATGCTTATTTTGTACTATACGCCTTAAACGATATTATGATTAAAAATTAAATCAAATATAAAATCAACAAAAGATAAATTCTTGACTCAATGTGGTAACTATAGTTAAAGATTCACGTCGCTCGAACAAATACATAATCTATAAAGGCCAAAGCAAACAGGCAGAGTGGAGTGGAGTATAAATTTTTATGTATATTTTAAGTATACTGTGTGTTATGTAGAATACACTAAGGAAATCCGGACCTGTGGGCGTGGCGTTGCGATATATTATACGAAAGTAAATAGTCGCCGCGCCTTGTTTCTGACGGTGAGCCTTGCGCCTTATGTGAATGTATAGTATCGTAACTTATTCCAAATATTTTATAGGTAATGAAAAATTTAAATTGAAAGTATATTTTTTCTGCTGTACAGTATAACAGGTCTTTTTTTGTTTTAGGCATTTATTACGTGCTTAGGGTACCCTATTCGAATAGGCTACCTAACGTTATGTATAAAATATTTTTGAGGTATTCAAACAGTTATAGGTACATCAATCAAAAAATAACATAATATTAAGTTCGATCATCAAGGCCGGCTGGGAAGATGTCCCGAATCGCAAAGGCAGATCCGCGCCGATATTGTCAAAATATACGCCCCTCTGATTGGCTGCTACGCAAAAAGGGTCATTGCGACGTAGGTAGCTTGTGCGTTTTTCACACTTCACAGCCGCCAAAATGATTTGCATCGAACTATACTTTCATTACAATAAAATGTTAATCGGTCAAGCGTTTTCTAAAGCAACAGCAAATTTTATTATTCAATAAATTACACACCTACGTTCATATAAAATTACTCTTTTTCACTATCTTACAATAAATTAGACTAAAGTTTGAAAGTAGCATACAAAATAGAACTTAGTCTAAGAATTAATGCTATTCCTCTATAACAGCCTACAGTAGCATATTGTATTGTATTTAATATTTATACTAGTACGTTCGTTCTTCCGCTGGTATGAAGTCCAATGCCGCCGAGTTAATACAAAACCGTTTCTTGGTAGGTACCGGCCCATCATTGAACACGTGGCCCAGATGAGCCGAGCATTTGGAGCATCGCACCTCAGTTCGCACCATACCTGGCCGTGTTAAAACCAGTAATATATTCGCCCCGACTTTAATTCCACACCCAAGTCCATTCACCACAAAGCCATTTATTTACACATCACATTAAACATAGATAGTGTCATGAATACATCCGATATGAATTCCATCGTTTTCGTGTCGTGAGGTGTAGATAGTGACGTCGCAGCAGCGGCACCAGTAGTCATCCGGTCGGCAGCCGTCCGTAAATGGAAAGGCGGGAAGGGACGAATAAGGCATGGCGGGGAACGAGGGCAAATGTATTTATTAATATCATGCACATTCCAAATATGGTGTGATGGTTCAATGTTATATATAGGTTAATGAATTTGTAAGTGAATTATATAGAAATTCAAAAAATCATTTATTAAATGTATGCAGTATTTTTGTATCAAAAATTTAATCATATGGAGTGTTAAATAAGGAAAACGGTTATGAAAAAATACACACAATGTAATGGAGAGAATCAGTGACCAAACATAATTTTGAACACAGAATAAAGCATAAAAAATAAATGTTATTTGTTATGTTGTCACATTGCCAATAATTAGCAAAACTTACGTTATTTTTGGAGAACAGGATTGAATCGATGGGTGGTCAAAGGAATGGAAAGACAGAAAAAATATTAAAATACATTAGCACCAAAATCAAATTCCCAACACCATTTTAAAATTCATTATGGGAAATTGCAATATTTTAATAGATATAATTATGAACATAAAGTGTGAAAAATGGAAAAATCTCAGAGATTGTGACTGAAAATAATATCTAAATACTCAATAGAAAAATAGGACAAAAACAAACATTATAATAAAATATTCAATGCAGTTTTTATGGAACAAAAATTACTATTACCAAATTAGAAATCAGACAAAGTAATGAGTTATAATGCATATTTGGTATACTTCTGGTTATAAAATGGCACTGTATGATAAAATGTTCTAGCAAATATCGTACAAAAAAAGTTACCTACATTAAGTTTCAAGTTGAAGGTTTATTATGCAACAGTTGGTTATAAGACTATACATGGGTGCAGCATTGTGCAGCCATATATGCCTATTGTCAAGGGCATTTAAAAGACTGTGTATTACTA
Organism: Erebia aethiops; assembly: GCA_923060345.2. NCBI lineage: Eukaryota > Metazoa > Arthropoda > Insecta > Lepidoptera > Nymphalidae > Erebia > Erebia aethiops. Next base: position 22,506,576 of record OV281084.1, on the reverse strand, counting down.
CTTACTCAGACTATGTATTTCAATCAAACATATAATACATAGTTATAGTCATAGACATAGTAAAAATGTAGTTTTTATAATTTTGTTTATGTACAAATATAAGTATATACCACAGAACAAAATAATAAGATATTGAAATAAGAATTGTATCCCAACAAAGCAGGCAGGGTGTTATGAAAATATGCAGAAATCATGCTTGATAAAATGTTTTAAAAACAGACATGACACAGTACAGTAATTCAATGGAAGAAAGCTACCAATCCAGGTTAAGGGGCTACATTCCCATGGAGTGAAATGCTAAATCATTGTTGGAAATTAGTTTTTTTTGTTAGGAATATATTTGATAATTTAGTAAGTAAATATCAAATTATCTTTAGCACCAATGGTGTATAGATGTCACCGTAAAATTGCAAAAAATGTTAGATTGTAATCTAACAAGCGAAATTGTAAACTGTCAACAGAATACAATTTAACTCATAATTTTTCAGTAGATTGTAATCTGTTAGATATATTAATCCGATAAAACCTAAACCGGCCTGCGGCCGGTCACTACCTGGTTATTTTTGTCGAACCCTAACCTAACCTACAAGAAAGAGACAAGAAAACGTAAATACCTACAATGAATATTTTAAAAATTGACACTCAGAACATCGAACGGTTCACAATCTGTCGACAGTTTACAATTTTGCTAGTTAGATTACAATCTAACGGTTTTTGCAATCTTACGTTGACATAAATATGCCTCCATTATCCAGAGAGGAGCCACTTATATTTTTATAGAGTTCGTAAGTATTAGTAACGACCTTGCATCCATCTCAAGCTCAGGATTCGTATGAATAGCCCATTGTACAATGACATTGAACAGTGTTCCACATGAATTGGCACAATAGAATAAACTAGATGATGCCAATCAATGATTGTGCAAAAATGTGCACATAAAATGATACTATAGTAAACTTTATATTATTATTACCTCAAAAATTGCAAAATAATATTGATTGATTGATCAAAATTAGTTCATAAGAAATAACTATTGCGCTTTAGCTCCTGGATGTATGAATAATGTGTCTCTGTTGCACACAGTCACTAACTAAAATGATGTTAAAAGCCTACAGGACAGGCTATTAACCAGTCCATTTAGTTAATTAAGTACCTACAATAGAATCTGCCACAATACAGCACCAATTAAAAAAGTACCTATTAGTAATCCAAACAAATCCTTGAATATTAAAAATACATTGTTTAACCACCACCAAATGCTGCAATATAATCATTATTAAAGAGTTATCTAGGTTTTAAGTCTAAAAAGAATAACCATTATCACAACTTTAGGTATTTCAATTATTTGTTAGTAGTTTGTGTGGTTTACTAAGAACACTTAAAATTATCTTAAGTATTGATGCAATCATTGAATTGTGGTTGTTAATTTGGTTTTCTATATCAAATAAATATAAATGTTTCTCTACTACCACATGCTATTAAGATGCCTGAGACATAGGTAACTACATAATATATAGTTATGAAAGAATATCATACCTGCACTAGTATCCTGATGTAAGGTCACTTTTTCTTTTGCAAGAACATCATTAAAAGCAGGCCAGCCACAGCCTGAATCATATTTGGTTTTGGAACTAAATAGGTCTTGTTTACAAACTATGCATACATATAAACCTTCCTCATAAAACTTATTGAAACAACCTGAAAGTATATGTTACGAGATCAATTTCTTCTTAAGATTTTAGTTTACCAGTAAAAATATTATCTTAAAGACTTACTTACCAGTAAAAGGTCTTTCAGTCCCAGCCTCTTGGGTAACATGGTATTGCATTGGTGTAAGGCGTTTTTTCAGGGCCTCTTTATCTTCCATGGCTCTCCAGACTAATGCTAAAATTGTAACGCAATGTTGATGATAGAAGGTAACTAATATAAACAGTGCGTGTTGAACAAAATTAGGGACAACCTTCTATTCACTCTAACCTACAAATCTTATTGCTTTTACAGATACGTAAGTTTGTATTTAATAGTTTATAATAAAAGTGTATTACCCGTTGTAAAGGTGTTCTTCAACTGGATGTGGATAGCTCTATTCGTCCGCGCCGCCAGCCTAAATATAGAAATCGGCCGAAATAGACCACGCATAACTCATATCAGTTTTGTAACAAACGTATATAAACTAATGTCTCAATAATATCGAATTAAAGATAAGATAATGGTAATCGGCTTCTTATTCAATATTTGCAAAGCTATCTTGAAAGTTGAATCTTCAACAATTTGTTGTAACTAATCAGTTGTACACCTGTCTTTATGTGACAAGTGACAACCTTGCAAAAATACTTTTGACAGTTGACACAGTCACGTGCTCCCCGTAGTAAAATCTGTAAAATGTAAATATGTTCCTTGAATCCTCTTTTTAATCTGAGCTTGAATCCTTGGTCACATGTCACTGTTATGCAAGGGTATGTTCCGATGTACACTACGAGCACTGTTCAGCGCTCTTACTTAGAGTTGCTCAAAACTGCTATAAATCCATAGCACGCTACGGACTATAAACTCAAAAATTTTAGCATGATTTTAAATACGCTATGTTATAACGCGCTTGATATATCTTCCAGCATGCTAAATTTCGTAACACGCAAAGATGACGTTCACTCACAGCAGCACGTTACGCGAGACGAACCATCGGCCAGCGGCAGCGCGCTACCGGCCAGCGAGTGCCGCTACAAGTGCAACGAGGCGCCGCGATCGCGTGATGTTTATAGCGTCATGACGGCTCCTCGCATAACACGTTATCCGCGCGCGCTATGATGTTGCGCTACGCTGCGCTATATTTACCACTGTTAGAGACTACGCCTCACAACCTGTTCCCACGCGCGGGGCGCGGGCAGCGGGCGCGGGACATCGCGCACTTCGACACTTGCGAATTACCACTAGTCATAGTCATAGTCATTTATTTATTAAATATAGGTACACTGTAGGTACACTTATTTTCGTCTAAAAATTACATAAGTAGGTACTTAAAAAGCATGATGGTGATAATGGGTAACGGTATATTAAAACTAAAGCTACGAGGGTTCCAAACGCGCCCTGGTCTGAGAAGAGCCCACAACAAACTCAGCCGGTTTTTTTTTTTTTTTTATTATCACCATCTCACAAATATTCTTACCAAGGAACTATCAGAGACATTAGAGCAAATTATTGCCAGGCTTCCTTGTCGTTTAAGTAGTCCTTAACATTGTAATAAGATTTTTCAATGAGTTTACGTTTTACATTAACTTTGAACTTATTCAGAGACATCTTCAACATACTACAACATACAACTACAAGACTTTCTCTTACCAACCACCTCTACTCTTACTGAGAAATTCGTTCCGTTATGGACTGACAGTATACTGCCGCAGTATCATAAGGAAATATATGACGTCATAAATCGTTGCTATTTTTGAACTGTGAGCACTGGCGTTTTTGAGGTAAGGGGCTCTCAGTGCTTTGATAACGTGATCAACAGCGCCCAGAAATTTAACGGCTTGCACAATAATTGATTAATTAATAATAAACAATTATTTGTCGAAATAAATAATTCGGTTAAAAGTTATTATGGTTACTTGAAATCAATATTTTTATAAAATAAAAGGTATACTTCCTTTTATTAAGCGATTAATTCAATTGACTTGAATATTCAATTTTTAAATATAACATTCAAACAATATTTTTTCTTGTTGAACAGATAACTTTTTCACGTCAAAACAGCGCCAAAAAACATAGATGACAGTATACTGGACTGCGTTCCGTTTTAAATAGTAACCAATATAGCTAACCATAAAGGAACGGCTTCGCAGTAAATTTAATTAATTATTTATAATAAATTTAATGTTAATTAAATGACGTCACGCCTTACAGTGCTCGCAGTGCATATCGGAACATACCCTTGGTCTTTGAGTGGTTAGTGTTGCGTGGTCTTCACTCTTCGAGGCGATTGGCTCAAAATTCTTAGAAGGACTACAATCCACAGCCGTTAAACCAGTTAATTAAAAAAAATAGGCTCAAAATTGTGTCAACTGACAGCGTAGAGTTAAGGAGAACCAAACTGACAGTTGCTAACCAAAGACAAAAATCTGAGAACAATGAATAAAGAAATATAGTCTAAGCAATGAATAGTTTCCTTAGTCATTGAGTGTAAGTCTGAGAACAATGCATTATTGGAATGCAATCGACAAAGACTACAGTGTATAAAAGGTAACAATTAACAAATAAAAGGAGAGCAATCGACTTGTCGTCCAAAAATACAAGTCGCCGCCAAATCGTACAATCTGCCGTTTTGTGTAACAAGTGACTTTTTTTATGAAGCTATCACTAACGAAATGCTCGACTAGTCTTAACTCTTAATTTATGAAGACTAGCTGATGGCCGCGACTTCGTAGGCGTGGATCGGGATTTTGTGGTTCCCGCGGGAACTCTAATTTTCCGGGATTAAAAGTAGCCTATGTGCCATTCCAGAATATAATTTATCTCTGTGCCAAATTTCATCCAGATCCGTTCAGCCGTTGTGACGTGATTGAGTAATAAACATCCATCCATGCATTCATCTTTAATTTTCCTTTACTTCATGTATTTTAACTTTCGCATTATGATATTCTACGATTTGTTAGTTTCCATAGTCGTTGTTTGTGCCCAATGCCCGACTTTTTTTATCTTCTTTGGCTTCTTGCCTAAGTAGGTAGGTAGGTATCTACAATTTAAAATGTAGGTAAATAACTAATTAATGATTAAATGAGCTTACCTGTAAGTGAAATTCAATCATAATTATACGAAGTGCCTTGTCAAACTGGTTTAAAAGGTTTCTTGTAAGTAAGTAATAAATAATTAATGATTAAACGAAAGCATTCAGAAAACCAACTCCGACATAGAGGCATCTTTATCGTTTTTAAATACACAGTACGAAGAGATCAAGTGCAGGGTTGAAAAGCTAGAAACAGAAAAGAGGAAGGAACAGGAACATATTCAACTACTGGAAGAAAAAATAGAAGACCTGCAAAGAAATGCCAGAAAGACTTCTCTGGAGCTGCGAAACGCCCCCAGCACAAAAACAGAAAGTAAAGAAGACTTCATAAAATGCTTTACAAAGCTCGCTAAAACTAGCAACGTCGAAATCAATCAAAATGATATCCGCGACATATACCGGGTAAAAGGAAACCAAAACTCAAACAGTCCGATTATAATTGAATTATCATCCGTCTCGCTCAAAATGGACCTGCTTAAGGCTTCCAAAACGTACAACAGGAAGAACAAGAATAATAAATTATGCGCCACACATCTTGGATACGAAAACAATACTTCACCTATATACCTGGCAGAACAACTAACCAGTAAAGCCAGCAGACTCTACTTTTTGGCTAGAGGCCTAGCCAAAACCAAACCATTCCGTTTCTGCTGGACCGCTAATGGGAAGGTGTTTATTCGAAAGGATGAAAACTCGCCTATTATTCGTATCACTAGTGAGGCGCAATTGCAAAAGCTGGGAAGTGAAGCATGACTATCTTATAGACCTATTTTAGTTGTTAATTGCTTAAAATTAAGATTCAATGTATACACACACACAAAAAACACAACGACACCCAATCCTTTTCACTACACTAAAACACATCAATCATACAGCAACTACCCAAACATTACTATAACACTATTAAATATATGCTTCTATATTACTAAAATTACGTACACTATTAAAACAATAAACGACTATATAAATACTGACCCATCATGTCATACCGGTTAACAATGGCTAATTTACTCCCTATGGAAGAAATAGACGCACTAAAAATCGCTCAGTGTGTTGTTTGTAATCCTCAAGATTGCAATACATACATTAATAGACTAACATTTCCAAGAAGGCCCATAAACATCATATCGCAAAACATCCGAAGTATATACAAAAATATTAACGACTTTGAAGTTTTGCTAACATCACTTCAACTTGACTGTGACATTTTGATCTTAACTGAATGTCGAATTTTGCCTCAAAAACCTTTACCTTTAATTGAACATTATGATAGTTATAGTAGCAAACATAACATTAATCAGAATGGAGGTGTAGCAATATATATTAATAGCTCATTAAACGTTACTAAAGTTGAAGAAAAGTTTTTAGTGAATGCTACTTGCATGTCAGTAAATATTGATAATAATACTGTCGTTTTGGCAATATACCGTTCACCCTCTTTCAAAATTGCTGACGACTTTGTTGAATCTCTATATAATTTACTTAGCTTGTATAAAAACTACAATAATATTATTCTTACTGGTGACATAAACATAAATATCGCATTAGACAGCACGGATAGAAATAGGTACGTCTACTTAAACGCACTTGCTGAACATGGTATTCTGCCGGGTCATACATTTCCCACTAGAGAAAGTAATTGTCTTGACCATGCTATGATTCGTACCCAAAATAAAGTTAAAGTTCTTGTCCTTAATTCGTCTGTAACCGACCATCAAGCTGTACTTATTTCGCTACAAAGTAAACCAGAAAATAAAAATAAATATAAAACAATCCCCAAACTAAACCTAGATACAGCCATAAAACAACTCGAGAAATCTAATCTTAACAACCTTTATTTGACTCATGACGCTAATGATATCGCAAAAAAACTAATAAGTGAACTTAATCAAGTTATCGAAGACAACACTACTACAATAAATATACCTAGGAAAAAACGCAATATAAAACCTTGGATTACCCCTGGGCTAATGAAATGTATTCGAATTAGAAATAGTATGCAATATAAGCTTAAGAAAGATCCTTATAATATTATACTGAAAACTACATACATACGCTATAGAAACTTTTGCAATAATTTATTAAAAAAAGTAAGAAGAAACTACGAACGCACTGAGATTAAAAAATCTATTAAAAATCCTCTTGAATTATGGAAAAATATTAAAACTTTTACTAATATAACTAAAACTAAAAAGCATAGTACTGAGTTATTAAACATTAAATCATCTCAGAATGAATCGGTTACTTTTATAAACGAATATTTCTCCAATGTGGGTAAACAACTGGCAGAAAAGAAATTAAGCAATCAGCAAAAAAATATTAACATACCTTTGAAATCATCATTTGCAGCACCACTTAAATCCTTTGGTCTTCTAGGTACTGATGAATCAGAAGTTAATTCCCTCTTAATGAACCTCAAAAACAATAGTTCCGCCGGGTGGGATAATATATCTACTAAATTTATTAAGCACGTCAAGCACATTCTTGTTCCTATTTTAACCTACCTCTTCAATGCTTGTTTTGACCAAGGAATTTTTCCTGAAGTTTTTAAGCTGTCCTTAATTCACCCAATTCATAAAAGTGGGAGCAAAACCGTGGTGGATAACTATAGGCCAATATCCCTGCTGCCGGTTCTATCCAAAATATTAGAAAAAATTATAAATAAAAGACTAAATGTATATTTAAACCAGAATAAATTTATCACTGACTCTCAGTATGGGTTTAGAAGTGGTATATCTACCGAAGATGCGGTAATTGATCTTACCAATGACATCGTAAGAACGCTTGACCAGGGTCAGAAATGCATTGGTGTATTTTTGGACCTAGCCAAGGCATTTGATACTGTTTGTATTCCCATACTGTTAGAAAAACTGGATGGGATCGGCATCAGGGGTACTCCGTTTAAACTTTTGGAAAGCTACCTCACAAACAGAAAACAACAAGTAAAAATTGGTAACGTCCGAAGTTCCGAAGTTTCCATTACGTATGGTGTACCGCAGGGTAGCGTTCTAGGACCTACCCTGTTCTTAATATATATAAACGACCTTGCCCTTATAGAACGTAATAAAGGCAATATCTATTCATACGCAGACGATACTGCCCTGATATTTCATGGTGACACATGGGAGGAAGCAAAACGTAATGCTGAGAAAGGTCTAAGTAATGTTGTAAGCTGGCTTGACACAAATGTGTTGACGTTAAATGTAACAAAGACAAAGTTTATGACCTTCTCAATTAGAACTCCAACTCAACCTCCAGATAATTTCGTCATAAAATGCCATTCGTGCAAATATCGGCAGGGGACTACTTGTGATTGTCCACATATTGAGAAAGTAACGCAGTATAAATATCTTGGAGTTATAGTAGATCAACATCTCAACTGGTACACACAAATTGATCACTTAATAAATAGAACTAGGAATCTTATTTGGATATTTAAAAAATTACGCCATGTTGTTCCACCAGAACTATTAAAAAACGTATACATCGCACTGGGACAGTCGAATTTAATGTACTGCATTCCTGCTTGGGGTGGTGCATGTAAGACTCAACTTATTCAGTTGGAGAGAGCACAAAGATCCCTGCTTAAAGTTATGTATTTCAGACCCTACAGATACCCGACACATAGCCTGTACACAACAGCTAAATTACTTACCATTCGTCAATTATACATCTTACAAACTACAGCTAGGGTTCACCGCACTACTGAATATAATAAATCACTTCAAAACAGAAGACGTAACCATGCAGTCATCAACACTGTCTCAAGTAATAAGACCCAATTTGCTGCAAGACAATACCAAAAGCAATCAGTATATTTATACAATAAAATTAATAGAATCTTAAACATATATAATAAGCAACTATTTCCACTTAAAAAAATGGTAACCAATTGGCTGAATAACTTGAACTACGATGATACCGAAAATCTTTTAAAATTACAAATTTAAATTTAATTTGGTACTGATATAAATGATATATAAGATAGTAACTACTCGATCTAAATACACACACACACGCGCACACACCACTCGCACACACACACACACACACACACACACACACACAAATGCATGCTAACTTTGTATTTTTATTAATTTTAAATTGAACCCTTCATTGTTAAAAATATTATTGTTATTTGTCTGAATACCGAGGAGGAAGAGCGGGGACCCAGAGATACAGGTTTTTTCAAACTTACTTCAGGGTTCCCGACACATTTGTGAACCGACGAATATTTTTCTCAATAAATTTCATTTTCATTTTCATTTTCAAACGAACTTACCTGTACGTGAAGTTCTATCATAATTATACGAGGGCTTTGTCCGAAGAGATTAGCATTAGGTATACATGTAGTAGACACACGGTGTCGCCAATCTGCACTGTCTATTGAGTTTTTTTTTTTTTTTGCGGTTGGTTACTACTATTCACTAGATGTTAGGTACCTGCAATTTTCATTTAGTTTAGAGCATCTAGCAATTATTCTTTGTCAAAGTTGATATTTGAATGTACTCATATATACTGTAAAATACATAAGGTAAGCAGATTTAACAAGTATATAAATGACGTTAAATAGTCTCATTATTCGGGAAATGTTAAATGGGGTGGGTGGGTTGCTAATCTCTTCGGACAAAGCCCTCGTATAATTATGATAGAACTTCACGTACAGGTAAGTTCGTTTAATCATTAATTATACTCATGCTTTGTCCTCGAGATTAGCATTAGGTATACATGTAGATGTTGAGAGTGAAAATATCAACTTTCAAATAAACAATAGATTTCTTTATCTAGGAACAAATGAATCATCATATATTTTAGCTTAATTACATACATTATAATCAAGTATATATTAAATTAAATTAACATCAAATAAGTTTAATCATAGTAAATCACTCATAATACCTCTTGCGAAAGAGACATCACGATTAGCATTTTGAGTTACAATAATTCTAATATAAAATTTTCCAAATATTTGGGAGCTACCGCTCCACCCAGCAGTTTTTCTGATAAGGTCTAAATTAACCCCCAGACTATGAGCTTTGGAAGTAGCAGCATGTCTTGTGCTATGGGCGGTAAAAATGGACACATCTATTCCACAACTACTTAGAGTTGTTTTAATCCATCTGCTCAAAGTCTGACATGTGATGGATTTATGAGGTTTCCTAATACTAATAAAAAGATTATCATCACAACGCAAAGATTGCGTTACATTTAGATAGCAGCGCAATGTAACAACAGGACATGTATCTGGCCGCTCATGAAAAGTAGCAAGAATCAACACTGGCTGGGCTGTTCCAGGACGGGAGGATTTTATCAGGTCTGGGATTTTAATGCTAATTTTATTTTGTAGAATTTCTATTTTTTTTTTATAATAATCTTAGCGATTGTTTGCACTCTATGTGCTGTTGTTAGAGCAAGTAAAGTTGCTAATTATTATTTTTTTTGATAAATTTTCTAAAGTTAAGGTTTCGTTGGGGTACCAGCTTGCTAAGAAATAAAGTACAATAGATGTGTCCCATGTGGTGTTATACTTGGGCAAACCCCCTTAAGGAAACGCTTGATATGATCATTATTAGTTAATTCTTGGCCGAGGATGGGAGAAAGAGCTTATCTACAACTACTTACAGTTCCATATTTTGCACCAGACTCATACAATTGCGTTAAAAACATTATAATACTTTGTACAGATTCTAAGTAAAAATTGATTTTATTAGATTTGCAAAATATGAACCACTTTTTAAAAACATGTACTGCTTTAGTTACTGAGTTTTCAGAAAGTGATGCCAACATTATAGGCAAGGAAGCTGGGGGTACACCTCTTCTCAAGAGTGACGTCCTGATAACATCCCGGCAACCAGGGTAATCTTCCGATGCACATCTCGATTGCTGGAATGGGAGATAATCAACGTGTCAGAGGGCTTTAAGACCAACGGTTTAGAAATTAATAGACTTTTAAACAAAGGGTACCATGGCTGCGTGGGCCAAAATGGAACTACCATGATTCTTTAGCCTTGTCATTAATAATTTTCCTTAGTGCCTTCAATATAACGGCAAATGGTGGAAAACAATAGAAATAAAGATTTGACCACGGAATTGTAAACGCATCTATAGTAAAAGCGTCACATGTCTTGTTCAGCCTACTAGCAAATATGTCAATTTCAGGATTTCCAAAACGTTGCATAATTTTTTCAAAAGCAATATCTGACAGCTCCCATTCAATATCTGGATGGACACGTCGCGATTCTGTATCCGCAACATTATTATCGACTGAGCTGATAATGTAGGATGCGAAGACGTCTAGATTACGTGCTTCACACCACTAACAGACTGCCCTAGTAACGTTTGGGAGACGAGGGAACTGGACGCCTCCCATGCGGTTTATATATGAAATCGCCGTAGTATTGCCAATCCGTAAAAGTATCATACTGTCCTATCCGACTGTCAAAGTCGTGATAAGATTTGGCAAAGATTTTCAAACCAAAAAATGCAGCTAAGAGTTCTAAATAGTTGATATGTCGAGAACGTTCACTGTCCGTCCACATCCCACTAGAGCGTTCCCCACCACAGGCGGCTCCCCATCCCGTAGTTGAGGCATCGCTATTAATAGATTTCCAAACAAAACTCATTTTGTTTAATATCATTCATGGGATTAACCATCGTGTGAGACCACCACTCAAAATCTGGTAATACTGACGATGGAATGCTCATGTGTTTGTCATAATTGTTATCACCTTTCAGGGCTAATTTTTTCATCGCTCCAGTTCTTTTGTAAAAAGCCAGCCGTATTTGACGGATGGAAAAGCAAAGGTAAGTAGCCCACTAAATTCGAATTCGCGAATTCTCTAACTTTACAATGTTTTATATTAAGGAATTTACTGACTTCAGTTTTAATTCTTGAAACTTTTTCTTGAGGTAAGGTGACTTTAAAATTCTGGGAATCAATTATGAAGCCCAGGAATTTACATGTTGTATCCGGGGAGAGATTACTCTTTTCGGTGTTGATAATGAAGCCTAGAGCTTCGAAAAGTCTAGTATGTTTTCCAGACATGATTTTAGACTATTAGATATCAATAAAGTGTCATCTAGATATATCGTGGCTACACGATCTCAGTAAACTGATTACCGGTTTCATGATCTTCGTAAAAACAAAAGGGGCAGTGTTAAGGCCAAAAGGTAAAACATTAAATTCATATATTTTATTGTCAAATTGAAAACGGAGATGACCATGAATGCGTATCAAAAAATATGCATCTTTTAGATCTACCGTACTCATAAAACATTCTCTAGAAACAAGTTTTAAGGCCGTTCGCAAATCTTCAAGCTTGAAGTGAGAAGTATCAATAAACTTATTTAATGATTTTAAGTTTAGAATAAACCTATATTTTCCATTAGGTTTCGGTACTAAAAATACAGGAGATAGAAATTGACCCTTGTAAGGTTCACATTCCGTGACAGCTCCTATTTCTAAAAGATCACGAATTTTCTCATTTTTAATTTTTTCCGTGGCAGAAAACATTCTTATCGCAGGAACGTTTGTTTGTTTTACTGGACGGGAATAAGGTATTTTATATCCCTCTAACCTGTTAGGGGCTAACACACGGCATCGTACCGGAACGCTAAATCGCTTGGCGGCACGTCTTTGCCGGTAGGGTGGTAACTAGCCACGGCCGAAGCCTCCCACCAGGCCAGACCAGGGAAAATTCAGAAATTATAAATTCCCAAATTGACCCTGCCGGGGATCGAACCCAGGACCTCCGCACGTTAAGGCAACAGCGCTACACACTGCGCCACGGAGGTCGTCAACGCCTACCGGCGTAACTCACCATGTCTAGTAACGGTTGCGGCTTCGATGAGCTGGCGGTGCGATCCTTGTAGACCTTCGTCCTCTGAGTCCCTTGTTTTGGCTATCACACAAAAGCTTAATTGCGTCCATCAAGATTTGGATGAGGCCGGTATTTTTTGGTTCGGAAGACATTAGCGGAGTGATTGCTTCAGCAACACACGATATTGTGGAAGAAGTTCTATACTAGAGTTTTATACCCTTATATCTTTTAACCACTGCCTCGGGGACAGCAGCAATCACTTCCGGATTGAGAAAGGGTGCTTCAATCAAAGTGTAGTTTGCCGGCGGTAAATGCTTATCTGTGAGCTTCTTACGGATATTTTTCTGCAAACCCGTCCTAGCTATATGCTGCAGACGGATGGCAAGGTCTGGTTGAATCGGTTCACCGTACGACTTTGCCTGCGTAGGATCCTGTCCTAGTATTAATAGGAGTTCACGGTCCAGAGCCGGTGTCGGATCTACTGGGGACAGCATCCTGTCGATTCCATCACTGGTGGTAGGTGCTGATGTACCAAGCGCTGCCTGAGCAACGCTGGCTCAGGGCAGCTCGGCGGCGGCAGTATAGCGCTGGTGGAAGCTAACGGCGCGGCGCGGCCTCAGAATCGGTGGCGGCAGTGGCACTGGTCGCCGGTATTGGCACACCTGAGTAATGAATTTTCAAATAAAATATAGATAGTATATTTTGGTTAAGTGACAGCCCCAAAGGCTGACCGCATCTTCAACTTTATACTTCTGCAATGATTAGTAAAGTGACAGCCCCTAAGGCTGACCGCATTATTAATTTATTGCGTTTATTTGAGTAGGTGTGTCATATACGTGAGCAATGAAGTGACATTCCCAGAGAATGACCGCATCATCACTTTTATTTAACTACGTCATTTATAGCGAAGTGAAAATCCCACAGACTACCCGCATCACTATATTATAACGTAAATGAAAAAACGTCGTTTTTTCAATAGAGTGTTAACCCCATAGGTTAACCGCAGTATTGATTTAAAACGAATATATTGTGGGTATATGAGATTTCATCTACCTTCAATGTGTATTGCGTCCGGCGGCGGCGAACCTGAAGCGGACCTTGAGCGTGATAAGCGTGATGAGCGTGATGATGATCTTGATGTATCCGATGATGAAGACGATGACAGCCTTGAAGATCTCGGTGCTCTTCGTCAATCTCTGCGTCGTGTGCGCATAATTTTTGTTCCAATTATCTAATTTTGTTAGCTATATATGCATTTTGTAAAGGAACACTTAAATGCACAGTACGAACGAACGCGTGCACACTGGCGGAGCACTAAATGTGTAATGAAAATTGCAGGTACCTAACATCTAGTGAATAGTAACCAACCGCAAAAAAAAAAAAAAACTCAATAGACAGTGCAGATTGGCGACACCGTGTGTCTACTACATGTATACCTAATGCTAATCTCGAGGACAAAGCATGAGTATAAATAGTCTTGGGTACGTGTTGTACTAGTTACACTTAAATAAACCTAGTGTCTGTGCTGGACATACAGCTGGTTTCTCAGGAAAGAAAGGTATTATGAGAACGGGTTGATTTGAGCCAGGTCTAGATGTTTTGATCAATTCAGGAATTTCATGATTATTTGTGAAGGCAAAACTTCTACATTAAGTATTTACTAGAATTTTCGATAATGTTTGAATTCTATGTGTTGTTACTAGAGCTAACAAGATAACACATTTCATTGACAGTTTTTCTAAGGATAAACCTTCATTAGGATAATTATTAGCCAAATGATCCAAAACACAAGCGGTATCCCACGTAATGTCATATCTGGGAAGAGGGGGTCTTAGTCTAAAGATCCCCTTAAAGAATCTTATAATTCTGTCGTCTTTAGATATATTTGAGCCCAGTACTAAGGATAACGCAGCTCTATGGCTATTTAAGGATCCATATTGGGCTCCACCATTGATTTTTTAATACACAATTTAATACATCTGGAACTGGTGCTTCAAATACGTCTATAGAATACTGAATACAATGTTTAAACCACTTTTTCAAGCAAACGTCATACTGTTTGATGGAACTTTCCGCCAGAGATGCCAGCATTATGTCGTTATTATTTCTTTTAGGCATCTTAATTTTAAATAATTGAATATTAATTATAAACTATCTCAATATTTAAATATTTGAATGATACAGTGTTGAGTGGCAGAACACTAAAAAGCGAATGAGGTCAGAAAACCAAGTACCTACCCACGAACAAATGTAGGTAGGTACATACCCACAAAAAAAAAAAGAATATATCTCTAAAGACAGTGTTGGTGGTAGTAACTAACAAGTGTTACTACAATATAAAAAACATTTTATTTCAGCTAATCTAGGAGGACAAGGCACGAGTATAATAATTATTTAGAACCCTTAATTTTACCCTACAAGCCACAACCAAGTTTCTCTAGAGAAATAAAAGTTAAAGTTAAAGTTTTATGTTTTATTTTGAATTAAAGCTAGGTACTTAACTATTATTTATAAGAAAACTTTAAATTAAACGAAGGTAGGACGGTAGGTACTTGGCTGACTTTATGAGACGAGCCGTTTCAGTCATGAAGCCAGCAATCAGTGGTGTTACTTGTTACTACCCTTCCATTGATTTATAGCATTTGTCTTCTCTTCTTGTCGCTGACTTCTCTGTAAAAAGTAGGTAGGTACTCATATTAATTTGTAGTGTTAAGTTTTATATACAACTACCTAGCTGACCCGGCGAACTTCGTACCGCCTTAGTATGCAAAATTAAATGTATATTTTTCAATATTTCTGAGAGATTTTCTTAATATTTTTTTCCGTAAGAACCTTCTCCTAATAATAACAAATACAACAAAAAAAGAATTAGTGAAATCGGTCCAGCCATTCACGCGTGATGCCGTGACCAAGGAAAACGGGTTTCATTTTTATATATATAGACTAGCTGACCCGGCGAACTTCGTACCGCCTTAGTATGCAAAAGTAAATGTAGGTATATTTTTCAATATTTCTGAGAGATTTTCTTAATATTTTTTTCCGGAAGAACCTTCTCTTAATAATAACAAATACAACAAAAAAGAATTAGTAAAATCGGTCCAGCCATTCACGCGTGATGCCGTGACCAAGGAAAACGGGTTTCATTTTTATATATATAGATAGATGGATTTCACAAATTCAATTTCTAGTAAGAAAGGGCTCGTGCAGCGTGCCGGCGATATCGCGCGACTTCTTCCAGCGATGAATCACAGTGCAGGGTGTGGATTTGTGGAAGCTATTGGGCTCACACTGCAGTGTGATTCGTCGCTGGAAGACGTACGTTATCGCCGGCACGCTGCACGAGCCCTAAGGCTTACCGCAAGAGATTCTCTACTCTTTTGCATTTGCATTAGAACGTATTCAGTGTCGTCTTGTTCAGAATCCACGAATGATGATTGTTCGCAAGTTTTTCGAAAGCATGTGCCATCCTGAAGTAGTGGTTGAAGCTAAAACAAAATTTCATGATGTTTTATGATTAGGTACCTACCTACTTAAACTAAAACAAGTTTTTTTTAAATATAGATAGGCTATAGATATATATAGCGCTTGGCTGCAATCAGATCTGTTGTTTTGCATTTAGAACCATATTGGTATAGGTAGGTACTATTGCAATTTAAGTGCAGCGTTTATTTTTAGTTTATTTTTTTCATTACGAACTTGAATTCTAGTTGCCACTGACAGCCATCCATTTTGTCGTGTCGTGTCGTTTTGAGTTGTCGTGTCGCAAAACTGTGCATGTTCCTGCTGGCGAAACGAGTGAACTTGAACAGGGCAGCAGGGGTCAAGGAAAATGAGCTACTGAAACTTTGATACGCTATTCACGTTTGTGCCCGAAGGCCGCAGCCAATGCAAAATCGAGAAAGTATGAGTAGTGTCCACTGTACAGTAGGTAGGTAGTATATTTTAAGTAGCCAATTTCATAGATAAGCCTATTTGATGCCGGATGGAATAAAAGATCAAGATGGAATAAAATATCAATTCAAACAGCTGCTGGTTAGACCAGAGATACTAAAGACTACTTTTATCGATGTTAATAACCACCAACCAACGTAGGTTTACTTACTACAAAATATATTACACTCTTCGGTACGTAGGTAGATACGTACGGATTTTTATATCGTTAATAGATAATTTGCGCTTGATGACTAATTAAAATCATTCGTAATGAGGTACCTATAATCTAAGTCCATGCCCGCTAATTTAGAAGATCCCTCTGGGCTAAAATTCTGAAGTATCAAGTAAATTGAGTAGGAGTATCTACACAATTTATACGGGACACCTTATAAAGGGCGTGGTTATCTTACACAGTTAAGCGTGTTTTTTCCCACAGGAGTTAAACTTTCATTCCAAAGGCCAGTGGTAAGCTCTTCGGCCTGCGGTGTCATCCATTTTCGAAGACCACGACGACGTCTTCGTACTCGCCGCTGCGTAACCTAAAACAGCCAGGAATTGCACTTTATTTTCATAGAAATCTATTTTGGTACCTAATTATATTTACTTAAAATAAAGTACAAAGCAAAGCGATATCTCATAGCTCTCTTATTAGAAAGTGCAATTCCTTGCTGTATTACTTACCACTAAATTGTTCCTTCAAAAATATTCGAATTTCGAGTATGTCTAGTGAAAGCTAAGAGTCCATTATTTATTTGTCTTAGATACTGGCAACACTGGGGCCAAACAACCGACCTATTTCTCCCCCCCAGCCTTCACTACTCAGACTCTTTTGAGTAAATGATAAGTAGGTACCTGAACGTCTTGTGAACTAAAACATTTTTTTGTATCATTCATTCTACGGTTAGTGTCAGTATTTTCATCTGCACCCTGACATCGTGTCGTCAGTTTCTTCGTGGAATCCCAAATCATGACACACGGTAATGTTATGAAAAATATAAGATTTAAGATGAATTCCATCGATCTGAAAATAAACTCGCCGGCATATTTAGCGGAACATGAAAAAAAAGGTTTGATATCAGTATCATATAAAGTTGCTGGCTGGTTTATACGTCATTTAATTTAAAAAGAAATATTTTCAAATTAAGAAAACAATTGAACATCACATTTTATGCTATTGTTTTAACTTTATTCAAATACACCTTATCTGGAGCGAACTTCGAGTATTTCTTCCTTCTGAGTTTGATTTAAAATTTCATTGAAATACTGTCTATTGTTAGTTTTTTTTAATCGCGTATCTTTCTGGAGTTGATGACTGAATTATGCCTGACTTAGCCCCAACGGAGATTGCCAGGGCACTCGAAATGCGTAGAAATGGTCAAACCTACAGAGTGATATCCAGAGATCTTCGTCGACCAGTTTCAACGATCCATCGCAGTATCCAACGGTTTAGGGAGACCGGTACTTATGTGAGAAGAGCAGGACAAAGAAGAAAAAGACGCACTTCGAGTAGGGATGATCGTTTCATTCGGCTTCGTGTACGTAGGAACCCCCGTTTGACGGCCGTCCAAGCCCGACATGAGTTAGAAGCAGTGCGGGGTGTAACCGTAAGTGAGCGTACGGTACGAAAACTCGAAGAAGCTGGTTTGGGTTCATTTGTGCCCGCTAAGGCTCCAAGGCTCGAGGTAAATCATCGTAGAAACAGGTTAACTTTTGCTCAGGAACATCGACTTTGGAACGCGGACCAATGGAGTAAGGTATTGTTTAGTGATGAGTGCAGATGAATTCTCTTAAATCAAATTGACGGCAGGCAAAGAATATACAGACGCAAAGGAGAACGATACATTCACACAAATTTTGAAACTACACTACTGTTGTATACGGTGGTGGATCAATAATGGTTTGGGCGGGCATTTGTTTGGGAGCGCGCACAGACTTGGTAGTGATTGACAGAGGGAGTCTGACTGCAGACCGCTCTAACAGAGAAATTTTAGAAGAAAATGTCGTACCGTTTGCCCCATATATCGGTGACGATTTTGTTTTTATGCAGGATAATGCTCGGCCGCATACCGCTCGGGTAACTCAAGCTTATCTTAATGATATGAATATCACTGTTATGGAGTGGCCGGCGAGATCACCGGATTTGAACCCAATACAGCACGTTTGGGACTTGCTGAAAAGAAAAGTTAAGTCCAGAATTCCAGCTCCTGCCAACGTGGGAGAACTGCGAATCGCCGTAGTTGAGGAATGGCGGAGACCATCGATAACATCATTCTCAGTATGCCTAGACGGGTAGAAACTTTAAGAGCCCGTATCCCCGCAAACCGACATTTTAAGAACTTTTGATGAGCTTTATGCATGAGATATTAGAATTATAAAAAAAAGAAAATTAAAACATTACAGATTAATCCCTCCTTAGTAGAGTGTTGCAAAAAAAATATTAATTTTATTCAAATATAATAGTGAAATTCTCATTCTTGCAGAATACGTTTACGATTTTTACACTTTTGGGTGACACTTTTGACCCATATAAATCCACGAAAAATTAAAATAAATTGCTTATAAAAAATAATAATATGATAAGCACACTCTTAGAATTAGAGTGTTGCGATTCGTTTTTATACGTTCTATAGAAAATTAGTTAGTAAATAAATCAAATCAATGTGCACGATTTATCCAAATTTACGCGTCACAATAACCTGTTTTTCTTAAAAGTTCGGCGGGTTTACTGATTAAATAAAAATTTCACATGAATGTTTAGTATTTATATAACAAAAATTGTAAAAAAAAAAAGTTCTATAAAATACCTATATGACCAAAAAAAATTATCAAAGTCGGATAAAGTTCACGTGTAAAATGGTACCGCGGACCGTATGACCGGCATACCGAGCCTAGCGCTCTTCGAGGGAGGACGTGTTGCTGAACGGACCTCTTTGTATGTGTGCGTGAGCTCTCTCATAAGCCTTTGTAAAAACGTGTTGCTTACAATACATAGCGCGACTGCTTTAGTTTGATGAGTTTGAGCAGAGAATGATGATTATTGATCCGATTTAATCGATATTGAACGAATGCGTGATACGACTTTAATTATTAATTAATAAGGATATTTTATTCAAAATAAATTATTAAATAATTGATTTTCTTGTAAATCGGGATTTTAGTTTAGGTTATATTTTTATGGGTTTTTAACTTACCTTCCTGAAATATTTTATTTTCTTTGATATAATAATTGTCAAAATCATCGTGGCATATATTATTGTTGCTCAGAGATTTTGGCAGATAAAATATTCATCGCATTATGTACTTATATTGACATATTTTTTTGTCCACTGTGAGTTAGCCCTTGACTGCGATCTCACCTGATGCGGGTATGGCAGTTAAATCCATCCATCAGTTCCATCCATCCAAACAGTTTCTACACGGCATCGCACCAGAGCGCTCATCGCTTGGCGACACGTCTTTGCTGGTAGGGTGGTAATCAGCCACGGCCGAAGCTTACGGGTTTCCCAGACCGGAGAAAATTCAGAAATTAAAAACTCCCAAATTGATTGGAAACAATAGTACTTATCACGGATCAATAAAAGGTACCTACTATAAAATGGCTTAGTGTAAGCATAGATTTTATTTATTATTTTACCTTTCGACAATAGTAACGTGTAAATAGCACTGCCTTTCGATCAAAATACTACAAACAATATTATAAGTCATAAAATATTACCGCAACCATTTGAAATTTTAAAACGCAGAAGCTTATCATGATTCATGAATACAATGTAATTTGTACTTTATTGTAAGCTGCTTATGGTATATATTGCAATACATTTAAACAAAATATTATTTCTTTTCAAATTTACTTTGAGTTAGAAGCTCAATGGCCATAAACTTTTTATTTATGTATTAGTGTATTGTTTCGTTTCTGGTAAACAAGACGAGTTTGTTTGTACATTGTGTTACTAAAATCGACAGGAAGTTTTTTTGACTTTTATTTATCTTTGATCTCTTATAATCTCTCTTATTACGTGGTCCGCGTAAAGTATGGTATTGTATTACCGTATTAGTAAAAGCGCTTTTAATATTATTTATTACCGAATTATTCGTAAGTGCAAACTACACCTGCGTAATAGACAAGTAAACCTATACCTATAGATTATTTGAAAGTTGTTTATCAAATTTACAATTGTCTTTTTAAACCAACTAAATTGCAAATGGTAGAGATACAGACCAGTTTATATATAAAAGATCACTCGGTAGAGATGTCTAGATTTTTAAAATTCTATAAAACCCACTAAGCTTTGACTGTAACGTACTTTCTTGTGACTCAATCATTACTAACTGCTTCCAACAAAACAGTTTGCTGGTTTTCTGACCTTGGCATCTCTATATGGATCATATATGATCAGTAAAAATAATATTTAGACCCTTATTTTGAAATTGGAATTGTTCGCTTGTCATACATTCTTCACTCTTTTATTATACATATTATAAAATGCCATTTTACTATAATCGTACTAAAATAGCACTTGCTTTTAGCTTTTAACTAACCGCCAAGTGATTACAATGTCTAAAGTTATGAAATATAAAATCTACGGTCGACTCAAAAGGAGAAAAAACTGATAAACAATGTAAAACGAAAGGAAATTCTGGGTACGTACAGGTATACCACTTTTATAAGCCCTATCGGCAAAATTCTTTTGAGCAGAAAAGCACCCGATCTCATAGCGATCTCATACAGTTCCATCCATTCAATCAGTTTCTACACGGCATTGTACCAGAGCGCTCATCGCTTGGCGACACGTCTTTGCCGGAAGGGTGGTAATCAGCCACGGCCGAAGCCTACCGGATTCCCAGACCGGAGAAAATTCTGAAGTTATAAACTCTCAAATTGAATGTAAACAATACTACTTATCACGGATCAATAAAAGGTACCTAATATAAAATGGATTAGTGTTAGCATAGACTTTATTTATTATTTTACCTTTCGACAATAGTAACGTGTAAATAGCACTGCCTTTCGATCAAAATACTACAAACAATATTATAAGTCATAAAATATTAGCGCAAAATACGTTAGTGGCACTTGGAGGATTTAAAAAAAAGGATTTACTTTATAACTTATTTAATTAGTTACCAAAAAAATAATTATTACTAGGAATATTTGAAAATGGTGACTCTAACCGATGTTAGGAATAGAATAATTTAATCTAGATCTTAATTAATAATGATGCGTCGGCTTGACCCTAATAAACAAGATTACGCGTTGGTAGGGGTTGCAACGTCGGCGATCTTCGTAGGGCTGCCACACGTAATTCCTCCACCCTCAGAACGGCAACTATTTGAGCACTTTCAGCGAGAATGATGCCGGGACGTCTTCCAACTCGGCGGTTTTCTCGGCGTTGTCTGTAGTTGGTTTTCTCGTCTCCCTGCCAGGCTTCTTCAGGAACCTTTGAAGTAACCGGAGGATGAGAAGAATGCATATACCCGATAGTATTATGTAGAAGGGTATGGTAGTGTGATAAAGGGTGCTTGACTGTACTTGTTCGATTCTGAGAGGGGCTTGAACCATGATTTTCTCTTGAATATTATGAAGATCTTGAAGGTTGATGGAGCTTAAATTGAAGCGTGGTGATGTGATAGCCTGTTTTCCGACGTCGTAGGGTATCTTAGATAGTTTTAAAGCCTGGCCCTTGATTTCGTCGTAGTCGTTGACTATGGTAAGGTCCTCGGACTTCAGGCGACATCCGACCGGGATTGTAGCGAAGTAGCTTCCCTGGAGTGAAGTGTGGTCTTGCTGGTCGCAGGAAAGCTGTACTCTTGTGGTCTTGGGAAATGACAGAATGTAGTGTCTATCGTCTAGCTTCTCCATTGCTTCATCCGCTAGATTGATGGTTGCAAGTTGACAGGATTCCCGTAGAGTTTGCTTGACGATCAGTTCGTGGATGCAGTCTGATTTAGTGCGGATTTGATGGTCGATCCCTTTTTCGCATAGGAACCAGTTGTTAAACTTCGGACATTCTGTCTCTATGTACACGAATGATTCCCCGTTAGTTGCTATGAAGGGATAGGACGGGATGAGAGCCTGAGCATTTTTGTTAGGAACTATCGATAGCCTATATAAGTTAAATATATCCTTAGACAAGATTGGGAAATTAAATACGAAAACTATTTGTTTTTCTACGTAATACGACGCTGGTTTTATGATATCGTAATAATCCCTTAGTTCTAATTTTAATATTTGATCTACCCCGTAAATACTTTGAAGCTTACTAATCATCGAACTTAATACATCTATATCTATCATAGAGTGGTGCGTGCTCGATGCGCGTACGAATGCTAAACTATTTTCTATTCTAATTAATTCTTGCATTAAATCCTCTACGTTATAGCTAATAATAACTAAAAGTTGGGAAAGTTTCGTGAATTTTACCAAACTTAAATCTTTATATGATTCCTTTTTGACTATGTCTTGTAATGTGGAGTTGATTGTGGCCTGATTTTTTACTATTTGTTCTAATATATGGTTATGTTTAGACATCCAGTCCTTTCCCAGGCTAATATGGTTGTTGAATTCTGTCACAATTTTGTCCTGGTTTGTTTGCAACATTTTGATTGCCTCATTGTACTTCAGGGCATCAGTGTAGTCTAAGTTGCCACTTATGCTTTTTATGATTGAACCTAGACCGTTAACTAGACCTCTTTTGGTACGATTTGGTTCTAATGACTTTAATTGATGCAATACACTGTCAAGCTTGTTAAGCAGATGGCTTGTCTGAATTTCGTAGAGTGAGTATGTATTATTGGTCATCAGGTCCTGGTAGGTCAGTAAATGGGATTTTAATGAGTTTATTCGGATCTCAATCTGGTCTAACTGTACGTATTGTAGGAACGTATGGTGCTGAGTAGTTAATCTCATTGGTCCAAGTTTGTAAGGTAACAGTCCCGGTCCGTCATCCAGGCTTTCAAGTCTTATCTCTTCGGGTCGAGTTATTCGGAACGTCAATAATAGCAGCATCCTGAAACAAATTAGCTGTCTTAGGGACTCGTTTTAATCTAGATTTTGCCACTGGTCCTCGTTTTTTGGAGGTGTAAATGTGAATGGGTAGATTAGCTAATACCGTGTCCTGAGTGTAGCGTGGGGCTGTTTTTTGCCGGCTGGCTAGGGGGTTTTTTATGAAAATTTGTTGGTCCGGAGCGTATTGTACCTCTGGTTCGCGAGTTTCGTTCCTAGTTTCTGTTAAGGCTTTACGATTGTCGAGAGAAGTGGAATTTATGATCTCATACACTTTTTGCATTTGATCTCTGTGGGTTTGGACATATTGTTGTAATAGTTGTTGGGTAATGTCAAGGTCAAGACAGTCTCTAGAGTCGAAATGCCCGGTTAGTAAGTCGAACGGTCTACATCTTGTGAAACTATGAATGGTATTGTTGTAAGCTATGATAGCGTAAGGCATGAGGTTTATGATGGGTTCGTCTTTATGTTGTAATTTCAGGATCCTAAGATGTTCCAGTATTGTGGAATGGAATCGTTCTATGTTTCCGTTAGCGTTAGGGGAATGAGCTAGGATTCTATGATGATTAATTTTATGGAGTCTTGTGAACTCCATGAACAACTGGTTGGCAAATTCGGTGCCGTTGTCTGTGACGATGGTCAAGGGCACGTTATGATGGGTGCAGTACCTTAAAAGTGCTTGTAGTATACTTATAGCTGTACCATCTTGCAGGTGATATGCCTGACCGTACTTAGTAAAGACGTCAATGAAGGTCAAATATTTTTCATTTTGTGCGGTGAATAAGTCTATGTGAACTATTTCGAAAGGCCTTGTTGCTGGCGGTACAATGTTAAATTGGGGTCTTATAGGGTTTCTGTCATATTTAGCTTGCCCACAGATGGTACATTCGTTTATAAATTTAGTAATATGTTCCCGCATCTTAGGCCAGTAATATTTCTGGGATAAGGCTAAATAACATTCGTTGATGCCGCGGTGGTTCGTTTTTCCGTCATGGTGATGGCGTATAATCTCCTGTTGTCTGAGGTATTCTTTTACGTTTTCTAGCTCCCTTTTCGCTAATACAAGATTCATTGATGAACTTTTGAATTTTTCCTGTAGGATCGGTATAATGGAATACATGGCTAGAGGTGGGTTAATTAGAATTGCTGTTTTAACCTTTGGAGTAACATAGTCCTTTATGGCGTTAATGACGTCAGTCTCTAGGTTGGATTCCGATAGTTGCAGGCTGACTCGTGTATGGGTGTCAAATGGCTTAGTCATGATCGGCTTCCGTTTGATGTCGTTTACGAGAGTGAGGTGTAACTGTCGGTGAAATTTGTTCAGGGGTTCGTCAGTGATGGGGATTTCTAGTATGGGATTTTCGGCACTCGTATGAGCTGTTTCGGTGGAAGAGTTTGCTTGAGGAGCTATTGATGTGGATGGGTTTCCAGCTAAGGAACTAGCGTAGTCTTCTATTTCCTGAAATAGAGACGCAGTGTCGATGTCGTTGTTATGAATTTCTATTCGGGACAGGGCGTCAGCGTTTGTATTCGCTTTCCCTTTTTTGTAGACGACCGTAAAGTCATATTCACTGAGTCTGAGTCTCCACCTAGTTAGTCGTGAATTCGGCTCCTTCAAATTCATCATCCACTGTAATGGTTTGTGGTCTGTCACAATTTTGAATTTGCGTCCGAAAAGGTATGGCCTGAAATACTTTGTGGCCCAAACGATGCTGAGCAGCTCTTTCTCGATGACGCTATAGTTAACTTCGCTATCATTTAGGGTCCTGGATGCATAACAGATGGGTTTATCGGAACCTATGGGTCCCTGGGATAGTACACCTGCGATGGCTACGTTGGAGGCATCGGTTGTTAAGACGAATTCCTTGGTGAAGTCGGGATATTGTAGTATGGGATCATTAGTCAATAGAGATTTACATTTCTCGAAGCAATTAATGTATTCTCTGTCAGGGATAACCTTCCTGCCCTTTTTGAGGCATTGGGTGAGGGGTTTGGTTATGCGGGAAAAGTCTGGGATAAATTTTCGGTAATAACCGAGAAGGCCTAAGAATTGTTTAATTTCCTTTTGAGTCTTTGGAATCGGATACTTTTCGATGGCAGCGATCTTATCAGGGTTAGGTTTAATGCCGTCTTTGCTAATTATATGACCCAGATAGGCGGTCTCTAACTTTAGGAACTCCGATTTGTCCATCTGTATCTTAAAGTTAGACTCTCGAAGTCTCTGAAAAACCTTTTCTAGATTTACTAGGTGTTCCTGTAGGGAGGTGCTAAATACTATGATATCGTCTAAATAAACCAAGCATATTTCGTTCTGCAATCCTCTTAAGACGTTGTCCATCACGCGTTGAAATGTAGACGGTGAATTTTTGAGGCCCATGGGCATCCTAAGGAACTCAAAATGCCCATTTTCTACGTTAAAAGCTGTTTTAGAAATATCTTGGGGGTCCATTTCTACCTGGTAGAACCCGCTGGCTAAGTCTAGGGTCGTAAAGTATTGACATTTTCCTAGTTTGTCAAGTACGTCGTTAATGTTCGGTATTGGGTATTTGTCGTCGATGGTCTTTTCATTAAGTTTCCGAAAGTCAACTACGATACGCCATTTCTTTTTTCCGGAAGCGTCTACCTTCTTGGGTACTACCCAGATCGGTGAACTCCAGGCAGAGTCAGAGGGTCGTATTATGCCTTGTTGCAGCATCTTCTGTATCTGATCCCTAACCTCTTGTCGGTGTATGAATGGATAGCGATAACTTTTGGAGTGAATTGGCACCTCATCGATTGTTCTGATTCGATGTTTAATTTGGTTCGTGAAAGTCAAATTTTCCCCTTCTATATAAAATACGTCGGAGTAGCGCGAGCAAAGCGTAATAAGGTTAGCTTTTTCCTCCTCGTTCAAGTGGTCGGTTCGTAAGCGGGAGACTACTTCCCGTGCGCGTGGTGATAACTGCTGTGTACGCGTGCATTCAATATTAAATAACTCCGCGTGCGCGGGACGATCGAGTGAGAAAATTACATCGTTTCGCGAAGGGTTCTCGACTTCTAGGTAACCGCGATTATTTTTTACTGTGGTGATGCACTCGTGTACTATACAATTACATATCACTTGTTCGTTAATAAAAGCATCGCCGTCCGATACGTCGACTGGAATACGTATAATTTTCGAGGAACCCGCTGGAATGACATCCTCATAAAGATTTACATTACATGAGTTATACATCCTGATCGGGTTGGAGGCAGAGCGCGTTATTAGACGACCTTCCTTTAAATCTATGCGGGCTTCCCATTCATTTAATAAATCTAAACCTATAAGACCATCAAAGTAGTTGTGAAATTGATACACAAACAACTTGATATAGTTTGTGTCGTTGAACTCTTTGAAACAAGGTATTGTAATAGAATAATTACTCCTACTGGTCGCGTGTATGTTTGTTACTTCGAACGGGTCAAAGTTTAGGGGAAAATCGGTATAGTATCTTTCGACAGCTTCGGGGTTTATGAAGCTCTGGTTTGCACCTGTATCAACCAACAATTTTAATGGGGGGTTCGCGATCTGAATGTAGGGTAATTGCCTCTGCGTTTGAAGATTTACTTCTATTTTGGCTTTGATGATTTCGAAGCCTTCTGAAAATCCTGTTCTGATTGGTCAGACACTGCCTGTGGTTGGGATTCGTCGTAAGATTGATCGTCAACGGTCGTATTATAGTAGTAAGAATTGTTAAAGTCACAAGGCAAACCCTGGTCATAAGCATTACTATAGTCATTATTGTAAGTGTAATCGTACTCGGGCTCGTAGTAGGTATTGTAGTCATCGTAATATGATCCGTCATATGGCATACATTCATTTACGTGCATTTCGCGCGGTTTGAAATTATTACCAGCTGGAGGGTTCCCGGACCTATTCCAATTATAACCTGTTGGGGCATTAGTAGGAGGTAATGGTCGGGTATTGAATCTTTGGACTCCACTCATAGGCTGCAGTGTTTGTCCGTTAGTCTGGTTGTTTCGGGGTGGTAGTCTAAATACGTTGCTACGGAGGTTGTAGTTAGGCGGTGGAGCAGCGAACATTTTTTGGGTGTTGGTTAGCATACGGGGTTGATTTTGATTAAATGGCTGGGTTGGAGGTCTCATCGGGCGCTGTCCGTAAGGTGCAGGCCAGTTCGGTGTAGGTGTCTGGAAGGTTGGCGGTCGTGGTGGTATAAACTGTAGTGTGGCTGGCGGTAAGTTATGGGGTATAGGAACCTTAGGTATTAATTGATTTCTGGAGGGTTCGTTTCGTTGTTGCAGATAGATTACGTTAAGTTCTTCCTGAACGTACTCGAGAGCTTTTTCCATAGTGCTAGGCCGCATGCAACGTATGCGCGATCCCAAGGGTTCCTTTAACCCGCGTACATATGCTTGCACAGTGACTTTCCTGTAAAGTTCGCGTTTCGCCTCAATAGTTGTCGGGATAACGTCGTGTAATGTCACAAATGTCATGATCGTACTAAACAAAGTTTGACAGTGTTCATAAAACTCCTGGGGTGTTTTATTCCCCTGAGTGGCTAAGGAGAGGTCGTTGTAGAGGGCTGTTTCATCCCTTTGGTCTGAGAAATTATTTATAAGGGCTGTACGGATACCTAACCAGCTATCTGGTATTCCATTTGAGTTGATGGTACAGGCCGCGGTGCCTGTGATTTTATTTAAAATACCATTAATTACGCACGAGTTAGCGAACTCATTGCCCGGTGCAGTGCTTACGTATTGCGCAACAAGCTGATCGCATATTTTTATAAAACGCGTCAATATGTTAGGGTTACCATCAAAATCTGGGACAAGGCGAAGTGCCTTAAAAATTGTGTCTGGCTGGGCTTGGGCCATCTCAAACAACTGGTCTAAACCTAAATTACTTTCTAAGTCTAAATATCTATTATTATCTACTATTTGTCGTCGGGCCTGTCTGAATCCAGGCTCGCGAGAACTAGAGGCTCTTGGGTGGTAAATCTTGAGGAATTTAAAGGTACTTAAGGATAAGGAGAGCAACACGAGGAATATTCTAGTGTACTCACATATACCGCATGGCTCCTTTTCTTCGGAATCGATTTCTTGATTCTCCTCCTGATGTGCCACAGGTCCGTAGGTTCTCTTCGACTTCGGGACTTGATAGCCCCCGGGAACACAAGTCTTCCCGCGAAGATCCTCAAAACTGCGCCAAATACGTTAGTGGCACTTGGAGGATTTAAAAAAAAGGATTTACTTTATAACTTATTTAATTAGTTACCAAAAAAATAATTATTACTAGGAATATTTGAAAATGGTGACTCTAACCGATGTTAGGAATAGAATAATTTAATCTAGATCTTAATTAATAATGATGCGTCGGCTTGACCCTAATAAACAAGATTACGCGTTGGTAGGGGTTGCAACGTCGGCGATCTTCGTAGGGCTGCCACACGTAATTCGCAACCATTTGAAATTTGAAAACGCAGAAGCTCATCATGATTCATGAATACAATTTAATTTGTGCTTTATTGTAAGCTGCTTATGGTATATATTGCAATACATTTAAACACAATATTATATATTTTTCAAATTTACTTTGAGTAAGAAGCTCAATGGTCATAAAGTTTTTATTTATGTATTAGTGTATTGTTTCGTTTCTGGTAAACAAGACAAGTTTGTTTGTACATTTTGTTACTGAAATCGACAGGAAGTTTTTTTGACTTTTAGTTATCTTTGATTTCTTATCTAAATTAACCCATTTACATGGTCCGCGTAAAGTATGATATTGTATTACCTGATACCTGAAAGGGTCGCTTTTAATATTATTTATTACCGAATCATTTGCAAGTGCAAACTACACCTGCGTAATAAACAAGTAAACTTATACCTATCGATTATTTGAAAGTTGATTTTGTGGTTTATCAAAATTACAATTGTATTTTCAAACCAACTAAATTGCAAATGACATACAAACCAGTTTATATATAAAAGATCACTGGGTAGAGAAGTCTAGATTTTTAAAATTCTATAAAACCCACTAAGCTTTGACTGTAACGTACTTTCTTGTCGCTCAATCATTGAGGTTCCAACTGCTTCGAACAAAACAGTTTACTGGTTTTCTGACCTTGGCATATCTACAAGTCAATTGTCAATTGACAATCAATCAGTCAATTGGGTCATATATGATCAGTAAAAATAATATTTAGACCTTTATTTTGAAATTGGAATTATTCGCTTGTCATACATTCTTCTCTCTTCACTCTTTTGTTATATTATAAAATACTTTTCATTTTACTATAATCGTACTAAGAGCGTACTTGCTTTTAGCTTTCACCTAACCACCAAGTGATTACAATGTCTAAAGTTGTGACATGTAAAATCTACGGTCGACTCAAAAGGATAAAAAACTGATAATGTAAAACAAAAGGAGATTCTGGGTACGAACAGGTATACCACTTTCTTTTGAGCAGAAAAGCAACCTAACCTAATGTGAATACCAATTGCTTGACATTAAGCTTGACATTAGCACAAGAACAACAGATACTTGTAATATCTATCTATCGCGCTCGGACTCCAAACATGTCACGTAGGACACAACGGAATAGCGGACGGACACGCGCTATGACTACTGGCCATATTTTCGTGCCATTCAAAAATAAGATTTCTGCGCAGGCATATCGGCGTAATTTATAAAAGTGGTATACCTGTAGTTATAAACAACAAATATTGACATATTCATTATAACTCAATTCAGTTGCCTGAATTAATCGTTGTTTAAAGATATTAAGAATTAATAATTTGTGAATCTGCTTAATATAATAGCTTTTGCCTTCAACTTTGCAAGCGTGAAATTAGGATTAGGTTATATCTCTTATCTAATTTGGTCCAATAGAATGGTCCGCGAAGTAGGTACATTTACATGACCGAATACCTGAGAGGGGCGAGTGTCTATAATACTAATTTATGACTTATCCTTTGCACGTGCACCTGCGTAATATACAATTGCACAATATACCAATCGGTCACCTGTGAGTTTTTTGTTGTTTATCTTTTGATAAAAAACAAAAAAAAATACCAACAATGGTGTTATCGAGACGACTAAATTGCTCTAATGGACCCACGTACTTAGTAAAACTTGATCAATAATCGTGTCCCTTAATTTTCTGTAATAGTCAGATAACCATAAAACATTTTAAGGATTTAATTTTTTTTTAAATATTGAACTTAAAAACATATAGGTATATCTAGTTCTTAACTTACATAAACCCGTGTGTTATTATATAAAAGTATATGTATACTAAATAAACACTTATATAAGGAAAATAATATTTAAGTAGGTAATAACTAAGATTATAAAAAAATTATTAACATATGAAAATATTACGAACTTGACTACGCAAAGTATCAAAGTATATTTACCGGCCTATGCCGTCTATGTGTGAGTGCAGCTAACGGTCTTACTGTGCAGTATACCTACAGATTCCAAAATTGGCCGAGCGCGCGGTAAAGCGGGCGAGAATACGGACCCTTAATAAGAGCACGTGGAGGAAATACGCGATATTAATCACCATTTTTCTAATTTAATTAATTGTTATTTTAATATTAAATTTCACTTTTCCCGGTTAGATACATGAAAAGTTCAAAAATGTACCATTTTTCACAAATAGCCTTTACTCGCAAAATCTGTTCTTAATGTGATCTCATTTTAAGTAAAACAAATGAAACTTTAAATAACAAAAGAAGTGTAGTAAGTAGATTTTAAAATAAAACCATATATTTTTAATTATGGACCTTTTTTTTTGTTCCGCTAAATAATATGCCGGCGAGTGTAGTTATTCAAATGCTACAGTGTTATTTGACGAAACTATTTTTCGATGCGCACGGGGAGTAGGTACAATCATAGTTCCAACGTTTACAATAGACCGTACATAATTTTTGAGTAAAAACAGGACTTGTAGGTAAGTTGTAAAAATAATACTTACGACATACTTACTTAAAAAAACTTACAAAGGAGCATGAGATTTAAATCTTGAAATTGTAGCCGCTAGAGGTTTTAGTATGCCAAGAAGTTAGCACATGTAGGTAGGTACTTGAAGAGTTTTTAATATTATTTTATCGTACCAAGTAGGTACTTGGTAAGTAGGTAATAACTATAGACTGGACAAACATATCGGCATCGAAACCTAGCTGAAGTTTTGTATGGCGGCCATTTTATTGCCGCACTAGTGCAAAAATGAATATCACTGCACGGCTTTGTGGGCGATAATATTTTTAATGGCCCAAGAGTGAGAAAAATCTATCTACGGTGTTTGGAGGGCACACCTCAGCGCTCAGCGTAGCTAAGCTACGGGTGTGTGTCAAATTCACCAATAAGAACGCTTGATTTTCGAAGCTTAGATCGCTAGAATATGTTCTACAGTAGAACAACTTTTCGAACCGGTGGTAGAGTCTTGACTCTTGACGTATCATAAGTGACACAATTTGTCCTATGTGAAATACATAAATCACTTAACACTTAGATCTTAATCTAACAATTTGTGGGTTTGACACACATCCCTAGCTTAGCACATCTCTGGTAGAAAGGCAGACTAAAAGTCAAGAGATTTATACTTATAACATCATGATATCTTACTTGCTAACAATGCGAACGGTCCGTTCCTTGGTATCAGGGTGGACTGGCCACCCCTCGTCGTCGTAGACCACCCGTCGGCTACGCAGCGAACATTCATAGTAATGGTCCAACTTTCGCGGCGTCTGAACCAACAGCTGCAGACCCCACGAGCCCACGCAGCGGCACATCAAGCCAAGAAATGCTTTTATGATACCTAATTGTTTTGGTAATAAATAATATAATATGGGTTTAAAAATAATAATAAAAAAGTGTGTGTGTGTGCACATACATACACGGCAGAAGTGAAACTTCAGAAAAGTAACCTAC
This sequence comes from Erebia aethiops, assembly GCA_923060345.2. Lineage (NCBI taxonomy): Eukaryota > Metazoa > Arthropoda > Insecta > Lepidoptera > Nymphalidae > Erebia > Erebia aethiops. The sequence goes on along the minus strand of OV281084.1, from coordinate 22,474,129 downwards.
GAGATAATGAGACAAATGTAACTTGTACCTATTCTATCTCATTCTCTCGCATGCTAAATCCTATTATGAATATGTCTGTCTGTTTTAGGTGTCGCTTTTCGTTTCATCAAATTTTCAAATCACAACGATTGTAAAGAAGTTTCACTTCAAAAATTGTTAAAAGTATATAGGTAAGTAGGTAGGTAGTTATAGCTAGATTAGAGGACAATCACATAAAACATATCAAAACGAAAATGGTATCTAAATTCTTAACCTACTTAACTACTGGTAGATGTCTAAAAAGTTCTGGTTGCTGTAAGTACAGGTTTTTCATGCTCGAAGCTGCTCGATGCTCGGTAGGTCGAAGAGAGCAGAGACATTGCGCATAAAAAGTTCCGCGAGACACACCTTAGATGAGACTGCAGGATCGACTTTCCAACCATTCGTAGTCTGCGTTCCAATCATCCGGAAATGTATGTAGGTACTTATTCCAATCTCATGCAAAATAAACTAAGTAAGGTCTATAATAAGTGCACTTACCTCAAGTACTTACCGAGATTCAATAAAGCTAAGAGAACACCTACAAAAGTGACGAAGATGTTAAGCGTGACAACATCCGGATAGCAAACCGATCGCGCATGACGTGTTTTCTGGTGAGTTGACAATCCTGCAGCCAAGAGCTGTGCCGCTGTCATATCACGACAAAGCAGTTTGGGGTCTTCACCTTAGAAAGACGGATTAAAATGTCACTATAAGTAGTAAGTAGTTAGGTACTTTATAGATTCGTAACACCTTAATAACTGATTTCAGTCATCTTTCCTCTACGATCAATTTGATACATTAGGATGGAACTCCTGAACTCATTTGAAAATGTACTAAGAAGTTAAGCCTTAACTGTCCAAAGACAAAAAATAGCTGTTAATAGAACCATTCTGATAATTTTCAAACCAATGAAATCATCATGGAACTTGGTCTGACTACGATCTATTCCACCCACAGAAAGAAAGGTTTTGTTAAAAGGTTGTGAGACTCAATAAGTTATTTTATACTTCTACCATACCTTTACTACTGTTTTAATCATACTTTTGCGGGTCTAAAGTCAGTCTTCATGCCCTAGGGCCGTAATCTAGTCGATCGATCGCCCAACTAGTTGACCAACCCCATACTGTAAATATGCACAACAGAGTCTAAGCTCCAGACTGGTCGACCAAACGATCGTACCATTTGACATAAAAGTTTTTAAACCAAGGAGTACTTATGTGTACCTGCATAAACACTGGCAGCATGAAAAGCAAAATGACAAATGGACAAATGTGACTCTATCGAACGTGAACATTCATTTTTAATTTGTCTTTTCTTTTTATTATTTACTAGACCTATGTATCCTACTTACTATGATTTGCAATAAATATCTAACCGTTACAGTTTGTTTTACTGTTATGGTAGAAGTATAAAGTAGAGTATACACCACCGAGATAAAGCAGTTTTTTTCTTGGGCGCTTGAATCCCTCACTGCACTCAGGACTCTATCTTAATTCCCTCCCTTTGGTCGGGAATTAACTTATAACACCCTCGCTGCGCTCGGGAGTTAAATTTGGAGTCCTTCGTTACGTTCAGGATTCAATGTAGCGCCCGTGACATAAAACAGTGCTTTATCCCCTTGGTGTATAATCTACTATTATTGTGCGTGGGATTCAAAGACAAACAGGACAAAAATATATAGGTACTTAATTGAAAGGTATAAATAATATCATACCCAAACACACACAGTCACAGTGCCAAACACAATAGCAACGATCATCCCTTTTGATTCTTACATCTCGTACAGCAACTGAATCATCGCCGTCATTGACCAATACAACTGCAAGGAATACCTATAGCTAACATTATATGCAAGGACTTCGTATTTTTCTCTCTCACTACGGTTACGTAGTGAACTTTTCTAGTGTAGTGAAACGTTTCGTAGTGAGAATAAGTTTTCCTCCAACGGTGGCGCACATTTTTAGGGTTCCGTACCAAAATGGTAAAATGGAACCCTTATGGTGCGACTTTCTCCGTCTGTCTGTCTGTCTGTCCGTCCGTCACATTTCAGTAACTACCGAAGCTATCGACATGAAATTTGGAATAGTTGTGTATATTACTGGCCCAAAGACACTGGAATTAAAAAAAATTGGAAATTATTTTTGTTCTTATTTAAAAAGGGAGGAAAATCGGAGGGTTGAAATTTAAAAGTGAGATAACTGTACTGTGTGGGGTATCATATGAAAGGGTTTACTTTGTAGATTCTAAAACAGATTTTTAATTATTTTTAGTCATGATAGTTTTTGATTTATCGGGGAAAAAGTCTAAAAAAATACCGTCCCCCCCCCCCCTTATCTCCGGAGTTTACCAATCGAAAAATCTGAAATAATTATGGTCAATAGGAATTTATGTATGTACAGGAAAACTATAGCCAATGCTCTAACTAGCATAGTTTTTTTGATATTAACAGTAAACCTCTACAAACAAAGTTAGTTTTGCGGTTCATTAACAAAGGTAATTATTACCGTTTTACATCTTTGGTCGTTACAGTTTTCAGTACGGAACCCTCGGTGCGCGAGTCCGACTCGCACTTGGCCGGTTTTTTATTTGTGTAGGGTCCTACTAAGTATTGATAAGACATAATAATATTATGTAGGTAATACGTATCCAGCCGATATCCAGCGAACGAGAAATTCAATAGTTAACAGATTTACAAATAACATACTAGTGCAATTAGCGCTTTCCACAGGAATTTGTAAGGGTACGGTGAGGCGGAAAGTTTTGGTATGTTTTGGAGGCAAAATTACTGGACCGGATACCGTTTCTTCTCTTTCATTACTAATGCCTAGTAACTCGGGGCTGCATTCACGAGCCATAACCCTGAAACGAGATATGTAAATTCAAAGTATTGAAGTTACGATAGATAATGAATACGAAATAAAGCAATTTACTAAAAAAGGAACAAAAATTTAAAACATTGTTGAGGTACCTCATCCGTGCCGCTGCCAAACCAGTATTTGTAGCTTGCACAGTCAATATTGAACGAACTCTTCGAGTTGAGTCTGATACAATGGTTGTCAATCGGCCAAGAACTCTGCAGAATTTTACGAGTTTTTAATGAAACAAAGTAAAAGAGGCAGCTATTTTAAATACGACCTCTATTCTAAAAAGCTACTTAAGTACCTACAAGAATTTTCAAAATAGATTTAGCCAAAGAAAGACCTCAAAGAATATCTAGACCGTATAGAAGAAAAATATGTAAAAGGAAAAGCTGACTGTCTGACTGACTGATTGATCTAACGCACAGCTCAAACCACAGGATGGATCGGGCTGAAATTTGGCAGGCAGATAGCTATTATGACGCTAAGAAAGCTTTTTGAAAATTTAACCCCTAAGATGGTAAAATAGGGGATTGAAATTTGTGTAATTAAAATGTTTTTTAAATGCGCTTATCCAAATGTTTAGAAAAAAATCTACCCCACAAGTATAAGTTCATTATCGTCCGCTCTCGCCTCCAAGTCCATTTGAGTATAATGGGGTTTGGGGTGCGGTAATTTCAGAAATCTGTCCGATCCTCGAGTAACTATTTTCAAGCTGTCAGTAACACCACCCATCAATGCTCTTGTAGCTCTTACTATAACTTGACGATTACGCTGTAACAAAGATGGGAGCAGTTATGGGCGACTTTTAGAAGATAAGTACCTTCAGCTTTAATCTTATGTAGATGCGCTACAAAACAAGAGTTTATAGATATCTAGCAAAATGAGTATTTCTTTATCACCTGTTCATTTGCTTCTTTAGACGCTGTATTGTTATCAGAAGAATTTTCATTTCGTTTATTAATTTCTTTTGGGTCATCTATTGTTATAACATCATCCACAGGTACAATTACAAATTCACCAGTTTTATCTATATGCAAAGATTCAACGCTGATAATATCAAGTAAGTAATAGTTATCAACAACTATTATAGGTAAGTTTGTAGTTAAAAGAATATTTTATACCTTTGACATCATGTGCATGATCATGTTTCAAGGGTACAACTAATCGTAAATCGGTTAAAGGAAGCATAAATTCTTCTCTAGGTAGTAATTCAGCTGGCTTATATTGAACACTAACATCTCGATTTGACCACTCTGGATTTGCAGTATTGACGCTGAAATATAATTAAATTTATCATATTTTTCAAGGCATCTGCCGCCCAAGCATAAAATTGGACATAAAGACTATAGTATTATCGTAGCGAATAAACGTACCTCGCTGATTCATATTTTGTAAGGTCATTCCACAAAGTATTTCCCTCAGGAGTACTTAGTTTTTCAAACAGCTGCACTTGAGCACTGTACCATAAATCAGGATCGCCAATTTCGTAAATAACAAAATCTTTTTCTTCGTCTTTACTTTGCAGATGATCTTCTAGATTATTCTTATGAAGATTTTTGTCCATTTCATTTAATTCAGCTCTGTTAATTTTCTGTGATAGAAAACTTGATATTTCTTTATCATTATACCCATTCAAATTTATCTTTTCTGTATCTGTATTAACACGATATTTTACAATGTCATTATCAACATCATTACTATTATCGACAGCATCGAATAGGGGATATCTGTCTTCATACATGATCGTATCTGATTGTTCTCTAGAAACTTTACGGGTTGGTTGTTTATCGTTGTAAAAAGTGTTATCATATGCTTGATGCTGTTTCTGGGGTGTAAAATCAGAAGGGGTCCATCTTGCAGATTCATATTCATAATTTTTTAGATGTCTTTTTCCACGTCGATTTAGCAAATTAGACACATTTGTTTTAGGACACAAGTAGTCATCTGTGTAAAAGAAAAAAACTAAGTGAGTAAGTAGGTATAGGGATTTTCTTTTCGATAATTACATATTTCGATAATTATGTTTGGTTCTTTGAAATATTTTCATTAGGTACACAAAATTGTAAGAGTTAAAAGTACCAAAAATACTCATTTAAAGTTAATTTTAAACACGATTTAGAATACCTATAGGAAGGTAGGTAGGTAGGTATACCTACCTACTCGAATATTTGGTTTACGGTTTATGTATAAAATAGGAGGGACATAAAACGGTACTCAGAATTCCGCTGCGCTCGTCGGAGATGACGGTCCATTTTATTAATCTGTCGTCTGTGCATGCAGATAGTATAAAATAACTTTTTCGCTCGTGCATATTATTATTGTACTTTCCAATAACGTTCCACAAAAACAGGTTTCCGAGCGACGGCATTACGAGGGGACGGGGAGAGAGCGAAGCCGCGCGAGTCAGCGCGAGGCGTAGCGAGGCCGGTCACCCCACTGCACCAGTGAGCGGACTCGGCTGTGTACAATAACACGTTTGTGCTCTTTCGTTGATTTGCGATGACTCAAAAGTCAAAGCATAATTTATGCACACAGAACTAATACTAACTATTTTTATAAAATTAATTATTTTTGTGATCCCAGTGTGTTTCAATTTATTATAAAACAGTGCACCTACCCCTAATGATACTAAATAAAACTTGTAGTCTTGTAGCAAGCCGTCAATGTATGCCACAATGGAACCTTTCATAGAAGGCGTTCGATTGCATCCCTGCTTATGGAACCCGATGCATCCTGAATACCGCGACGGGCATCTCAAAGATGAAGCTTGGCAGCGAGTAGTAGAACGTTATAACAACAAGTCTATACCAAATAGTAAGTTATCCTAGTGTAGGTTGTTTATTTTAGAGGGGTAAATAAAAGGTAAGAAAGTAGGTATTTTCGTGACCACAGTCCACATTATAGTATTCATCAAAATAGTAGGTGACCCTCTCCGGCATCGCATAGGTAGCCTTATTAATTAAAAATCTATGGTTTTAGCTAGTTACGTACCTACTTAGGTAGGTACTTAAGTACGTATCTAACGCTGATCGCTGTTACCCGATGAGGATTTCCTCATGCCATCTCCATGCCAAATATTCATCAGAAGATCTTCATGAAATAAACATGAGAACTACCTGATAGAGTAACCTTTTTGAAGAGTATTAAAAAAATATCGGTTCCAATTTGACCGAGTTTTGAAGTAAAATCTACTAAAACTAACCCACTATCCTAATTGGGTTCCTTTTCCTAGATTTTTCGAGATACAAAATAGCCTAGTTATATTAAATATATCCAGCTATAAAGTGTGTTGCATTCAAATCCGTAGTTTTAGCATGATGCCGTGAAAGACCGACAGACAGACAAAATCCTTAAAATTAATTGTTCTGGGCTCTGTTTCGATAATATAAAGCTTCCCACATTAGAAATAATGTAGTTACCTAGGATAGGAATTTTTAACATTTTATATTTATTTATATTATTCCAGCTTGTGGTTAACTAAATATTTCACTTTCAGTACAAGTCGCGAAATCTGAATGGAAGAAACTACGAGATAACCATCGCGACGCTCTAAAGAGAGCAAAACTCGGGAAAAATAAGCTTCTGCCAGCTCAAATCACTACGTGGAAATACGCTAAAGCTATGCAGTTCCTGGAACCACACATGAAGTACCGAATTACGGAGAATATTGAATTTGAAGCCCCATTGGGCGCAAGTGGCAGCGCAAAAAATTCAGAACACGATGTCACTACAACTGACAGTGCTGAGAATGTTTCTTCAATCGGTCATGTGTCTAAAAAAAGATGTGTAGAATATAAAAGTGATCCCCGCCATGAAGGAGAAGCTCTGGAGTCTTTCTTCAATTGTATACGTCAAACTACAAAAGCCATGCCTCTGTGGATGCAAACCCAAGTGAAGAAGAAAATATTCGCGGTTATCATAGAAGCAGAAGAATACCTGTCCAGTCAAGGACAGGAGCAAGGCCTGAGAGAACATGACCAGGGTCTGAAGGAACAAAATGAGGGCCAGCTACTGCCTATTGAAAATAACATAAAAACAGAAATATTCAACGACGACAGCTGTGATAACGAATATTCGTAACAATTCGTAGCGAATATCCAACAGATTTAATAAGTTTGCGATAGGTAACGACTTTAATAGGTCTAATACTTAAATGTGCAAAAGTTTTCGAAAGTGGTTGTTTGTGGCTAGTCCCAGTAGGTACTGGCGCGGCTGAAAAACATATGGGAAGATTTGGACAAAGACTTAAAAAGACTGTTATTAATTTTAAGGCGTAGAAATTTCTTGTGGAATACAAAGGATGCATTTTACTGTTTGTTTTAAGCTATTTAACCAACTTCTATATCATGGCTTAGCTCACATAACATAATATTGTTTCCCATTAGTATTTACCTAGGTAGTTACAAATTCTACTACTACTTTCTAGGTATCATTTTGACTTATGCAGTGAATCGGGTAACCCATGGGTAACCAACGGTGAGTAGCGCGGAACCATAGTTTTACTATATTCATTGCTAAGATGAATGGAAACTAGTCGAAACTAACTAACCAGTAATGGAGCTATTGGGTGGGCTGCTATGGATTTGATCGGGCAAACCCAAATAATTATTACGTGTAGCACCTGTTGTCTTCGCCGTAGTAGTATGTGATGGCTCCTTCGGGTCTCGTATCTTGATCGAATAGCTGTGACGGCTGCGGTCGTCATGATCAAGCTTGAATAATGAACCAAAACTGGCCGACCAGTCTACTTCTCTTAGGCTTTCTGAATCTAAGTCGCGTTGCATACGCCTCTGAAAAGTTAGCCAACACCCTATTTTCACATCCCTAAGTCCAAATCCACCTCCTTCACGCTTCCAAACATAGATTGGCAGACTTCATATAAAATAGGCATGATGACTGATTTTGAAAAATGGTCAGTTTATGTTCGGAAGTATCTACTAAGTATATCGAAATAATATCTTATTTCAGCAGAAAAATAAGGTTTGGTAGATGAAATTGGCATTGAAATTTAAATTTTAAAATTCACGCCAAAACGCTCGGCGGTGTCATGGCGTCGTTCGTGACGTCACTATTATTTTTACCAATGTACTCTGTGAATCTGAGCTGTGCAGTGTGCAGTAAACAATAGTGTGATTGTCAAAGCTCGAAAACTTACAATTGTGACGTCATTCGCTTCTTGGTGTTTAATCCATTATGGCGGATTGCTGTATTTTATCGTTTTATTTTATCAAAGTAAATAGCAATCTCACTTGAAATAAAAAAATAAATACGTTTTTTATAATCCATGAATCCTATTTCATTAGATAAATTCATAATTTCATTGATTCTTGGTTACTGTGATCATGCCTATTAAGGATATATACTATGACGCATGAGTCTCCTCCCGATGTGTTCTTCACAGTTAAAGTAAGTGATACCTATTTAATTTTTTTAGAACGCACTAACTCCAAAAAGTGTGAAGTTCGTTCGAACTCGCAACCTCCCGATTAGGATTAGGCTTACCGACTTAACCACTATCACCACTTGTAACTATGCAAGTTATGCTACTCCTTAAATCTAGATTTTAAAAACTCACACTTTCGTTAGTTCCAATTCTAGTAATAGATTTTTTGTCGAAGGTTCTTGCTATAACTCCTCTCACCGTCTATAATGTACCATAGAAAGTTAAATCACCACAGAAAGATAACCAATTGACGACCTCCGTGGCGCAGTGTGTAGCGCTGTTGTCTTAACGTGCGGAGGTCCCGGGTTTGATCCCCGGCGGGTCAATTTGGGAATTTATAATTTCTGAATTTTCCCTGTTCTGGCCTGGTGGAAGGCTTCGGCCGCGGCTAGTTACCACCCTACCGGCAAAAACGTGCCGCCAAGCGATTTAGCGTTCCGGTACGATGCCGTGTAGAAACCGAATAGGTGTATGGGTTAAATATAACTGACATGCCCCTAACAGATTAGCCCGCTACCATCTTAGACTGCATCATCACTTACCATCAGGTGAGATCGCAGTAAAGGGCTGACTTGTAGTGGATTAAAAAAAAATTGTTCGCATTATTACTATTTGTCATTATATCTCATTAAACAGGAAGTACAATATCAGTTAATTTGACTAGTTTCATGTCAGTCGTTTTAAACTGGGGATACGGACGCCATATTGAATATCGTTAGTATAAATGCGAGTATTTTGACGATGGTAAATCACTTCTCCTGCCGGCAGACTCAGCTAAACAAGGGTTCCTATACCTTTTTGGTATGGAACCTTAAAATCCTACCTAGGAAACATGCTAGATATACAACAGATTTACAAGTAGTCAAAGAAGGCATAAGTACTCACATCGATTTTTCGTAACTTGTATGCTTGAAATGGTGCCTTTCGCCGGAGTCGGAGAACATAGGGATTCAGTAGACGGATTCGCTTTCTGTTGACTCCCAGGACGTGTTCAATTGGAATGTATTCATCTCCAGAAGCTTGCTGCCAATTCATTTACAGTTAACTACCTAACTGTTAATGGAAAACTACAAGGGTAAAGAATCTCATACGATAAAAAGAAAAGTGCTGCCTCACTCATCAACGTCCAGCCCAAAATATCAGCTTTCTAAGTCTAAGACACGATCAGGCTTAGGTACTTAAGCATGCAAGGAAAATTATAATTATAAGGCATTTAATTTAGAAATAAGTGAAAGATTTAGTTTCACAATTTCCTATACAACATCTGTCAAAATTCGTCAGTTAAGGTTTACTTGGCGATCGTGAAACAGGCCCATAGTCTACTAACATCTGGATCGCTTGACATTTTGATTGTCACTGCCAATTTCTGCTTGCAGTCTTGTAGAGCGTTATGTTTAAAGAGCTCCTCCCGTTGAAAACGTGTCGTCTCGTCTGATGGAAATCCTTCGTCCTTGAAAATTACAAGGTTCACGTTGAAAATGCACTCATCATACAGGCGTAAAAACACTGCTTAAATCAGGCTCAAAGCTCTTTTTCCCTGCTAATACATAAAGCTTCGAATCCTCGAACACCATTTAACGCCAGTTACCACGTACTCTTAACGGGCGTACCTACCACTCACAGGCGCGGACAACATACGCTTCCTATTTTTATTCCACTACAAGTTAGCGCTTGACTGCGATCTCACCTGATGGTAAGTAAGGATGCAATCTAAGATGTTAGCGGCCTAACGTTAGTGGTACGGCAGTTATATTAAACCCATATACCCCTAATCGGTTTCTACACAGCCCTGTACTACCTACTTTAGTTACTGGTACTTACTGGTATTTCACATTTGATCATAACCGCTCTAACTCCCAATTGAGAGTTCGCGTTTTGTAGGAATTCTGAATTACCATCCACAATATCAGGAGTGCACAATAAAGTTATTTTTAATAAGGAAATAAATAAAAAAAAATCTGAAATCAAATAGAGTGAATGAAATTATAATTCAAAAACGCCACGCCAGGATTTATTGTATAGTACTTACTGGCATGCAGGTAAAATCTACTCTTCCTGGCCATGTAAACCCTTGCGTGAACCTGCTGTAGTAGGTATAATAAGGCGCTAAAATATTATGATACTAAAAAGGATAATTTCATAAGTAGAGGTTATTTATTTGATAGACATCAAATTGCTTTCCAAAGATCCGATTATAATTTATAATTAAATACTCTATGATACATCATTATAACCAAACTTTTTTCTTTCTACCATCTAATCTTCAAAATCCATTGGTCTTCACTACGCTCGAGTAGATCCACATTTAGCATCATGGGCTACCATAATGATAAAATGAAAAATAAAATAAAAACAAAACAGGCACACAAATTAGTTCCAATTTTGGCCAGCGGCTCAGATAAGTTTGTGGAACTATACTAGGTCCCATCCTAGATACTATATCTGTCTGTGGGTTCGACAGCCCATCAAGGACCTATCTCTGGTTAATCTTCATAAGTAACACAGAGTCCACACGGCGCGTTGCGTTGACGTAGTGCTGTCGCTGCGTCGTTTAACATACCAATAATCAGTGTACACTCTACACACGGAGCGCTGCGTCGACGTAACGCACTCACGACTGAACTGCAGCCCCCGAGACGAAGCGGGCGCGGGTGAATTCATTGCGACGCCGGTGTAGTAACGCTGCGATGGCGCAGCGCCCGTGTGGCCGTCTATGCGTCAAAATATATGCATTGGGACGACGCAACGCAACGCAACGCGCCGTGTGGACTCTCTGTAAGATGTAGTTATCGCTCGTATCTTGTTTCCTTTATCATTGCTGGTATCGTATCTCTGCGGTACTTTTTGTAGGTACCACAGAGACCAGACGAACTTAATATTTTGAGTTGTGACTCCGCATAATTTCTGCAATAGGTACCTATATAAAAGTTTAGGTATGCAAAATTGCAACACAATACGACTCGAGACTCACAAATCAAAATAATACGGTCGTCTGGCCTCACACTAATTGATTTTTAATTTGTGTTTATCTGTGGTTTAACAAATCGCGGGAATTATATTTCTAAAGAAAGAAACAAGAAAATATGTATGCAACATTTTATTTCCATTTATTTATAAGCTGATACTTTACATTGTCAATTTTAAACGACAAAGGAAGGTTAAACTTGAGTCTCCATTTCACATTCTGTTTATCTTGGTCAAAATTAGCCAATCACTCACTATTACCAGTATGTTATAATACTGCGTTCATTAGTTTTCATAATTCAATTCTATTATATACCTCTTATCAAAATAAATTGAATTGTTAAAATTACCACAATTCTTTTTTAGGTACTATTATTTTTCAAATAATTACTAATGAATACAGTATATTATGTAGGAATCAACTAGACAATAATAAAACACCTTAGTTATAAAAGAAAAAGACCTGATCAATTTCATTAAATCAATCATTTACTTACATTAAGTATATTATAAACTACGAAAGCACTTACTAAAGTTCCTTTTAAAGGAAAAACAATATATTGATCAGATCTCTTTACTGTATTAATTACAATCATATTAATATTATAAATGCGAAAGTCAGTTTGTTTGTTGGTTTGTCCTTCAATCACGCTGCAACGGAGCAACGGATCGACGTGATTTTTGGCATGGGTATAGTTTACGACCTGGAGAGTGACATAGGCTATTTTTATCCCGGAAAATTGAGGGGTTCCCGCGGTAATCCAAAAAACTTATTCCGCGCGGACGAAGTCGCGGGCATCAGCTACAATATAATTTAAATCTTACAGAAATTACCGTCCTACTATTCACTGAGATATTACAAATTAATAATAGTATAATCAATTCAGGAGCACATAGTTTTGTTCATACACAAAAGCTAAATAAATAGACAGGATTATTAATTCAGCCGGCAGAAAATATAATATTAATTATTAATAATGCACTTAAATGAAGTTTTCGTTTGTGTATAACTTACTCATTATCATTTTCATAATAATGATAGGGATGTTACCAACTTATCAAATAAATTTAAATTTCACTCTATCAATCGTCAAACGCGCGCTCAATATGAGAGCTTGCATGAAATAGGAACTTGTGACGTCATAATCAATTTAAGATGCAGTCGAAGACGTCAAGCATTTGACGTGCTGTTTTTTACTTATGGGACTAGATTTTTGACCGAGCAAAGCGAATGTCTCTGAGTCTACTTGAGTGAATTTGCACTTGTCCGTCCGTCCGTCCGTCTGTCAGAGCCATATAACTTCTGAATTACTGAACGTAATTACTTCAAATTTAAATATAATAATATGTAAACCGATGGCCTCCAGCCGAATATGGCTTAAAAAGTTAAATTAAAACAATTTCATTGTTTGTTTTTGTCATTGGTAACATCCATATCCTAACAAGCATAACCTCCTACTGCAATGACAAGGAGATTAATATACAGAAGTTATAATATATATTCAAATTCAATTTTTCACATAATTTAAATGAGAATGAATGAAAATTCGACTAATAATAAATAATGCATATTACACCCTTATCCTGAAATGGTAGGTACTTTAATTGTAATGTAAAAAAATCTAAAACAAAAATTATGTGCCAAATATGATACTGGCAAAGCTGTTGACTTTTTAGAACGTTGAAACACTAAGGTGTCAGAGTAAAATGAACCCAAACTCGCGCGATTCAAAGTTGCATATTCATTTCTGCCGATTTTAATTTACCAACGTATCTGCTTGGAGTGCTGAATGTGGAATTATGGACGAACTTCAGCTCTACAACAACGAAGTTAAGGTGCATACTTAAACGGCAACGCTCGAATAAGCTCAAGGTCGATATGATCTAAAATCTTGGTCAGGTAAAGCTTCAACAGGAAACTTTCCGAAATTAATATAGGTACTATTTTATTTGTGACCTTTAATAAAGAGTGTTCGGGTCCATTTTACCGTGAGGCCAAAGGTTTTGACTCTCGAATACGCTCATATGAACACAATTTTGATTTAAAAATTTTACTGTAATTGGTACTTAATTAGAGCTGTTGGTGATTAAACAATACAACTAGTCTTTATAAATACAATTAATACATAATATGTTTAGAGTCAACTTGATTATTGATTTGTCAGGTTTTTTGTTAGCTGAGTTTGTTCGCTATCGAACCCAACGACGTAGAATATAATTTTTCTTTTGGTAATGTTATTTTTCCAAAACTCAATAAATTCAGAAAGTTTTCAGGAATGGAAGTCGACATTGAAGCTGGCATAAATGTTTCTTTTTATGTTTACTTGAAAACTGCCAGTTACGGACAGATGCCATTTAAGAACCTTCAATGAGGGATATTAATGAAATTTCGTACCTTATCAGTCTCGGATTTCTAATAAGAATATTCTAGGTCTACAAGACTTCATAGCACATGATACCAAACATTATTACATACTAAAAATAAGAAACTAAGTCTGACAACTAAATAATTACGTTAATCATAAATATGCCTACGACTCTGGATCAGTCGACGCGTAAGTCGATGCTTTGCTGGTCTGAAATGATCAAATGAACAATTTGACACACTTATATATGTCACCGTAAAATTTGTAAAACAATACAATATCGCTAGTTAGATTACAATCTAACGGTTTTTGCAATCTTACGGTGACATATATATTTAACTACCTCGTTGGTCTAGTGGTTAGCATGTTCGACTGCGGCCAACGGTCTCGTTGGTCTAGTAGTTAGCATGTTCGGCTGCGGTCGGGATTAAGTGTTGGATTTTTTCTGAATAGAAATTCTCAGTAGGTACTAGCCCGGAGTTAGGAAGTAGGCGGTGTTCCACCCCCGTACCTCGGAGAGCACGTTAAGCCGTCGGTCCCGGTCATTATTATCACTAACATGGTAATAGTCGTTAAAGCCCGCCAACCCGCATTGGAGCAGCGCGGAGGGCCTAAGCGTTAATTCCCTATGAGAGTGGAGGCCTCTGCCGTTAATCGGCTGTAGTGGTGGTGGTGGTTGTGGTGGTGGTGGTGGTGGTTGGATTTACATTTAAATAACTATTATTACTAAGAATTATATAACGAAAAAACCCTGATGCAAATCATCATTGTATTTAGAGTCAGTCGAAACATTTTGTTTTCTATAGGCCAAGTGCCGATCTGGTGATAGACATAATTTTGTTTATTTGTTGGTTTATTACAAAAGTTTCTTTATTTGTTGGTTTGTCCTTCAATCACACCACAACAGTGTGATTTTTTTAAACATTTTAAATCCATGCGGAAGATACCGCGGGCCTACTAGACTGTAATTTAAGATGGAAAGTAGTAGAAAAACTGATTCTTCTGCGAAGAGTTGGTAAGAATTTCATACAGACCTCAGGCGTTTATCATGGACTCTACGATGATGAAACTTATTGTAGAAGTATTTTTTAACTTTCATCAATATATCAATATTGGTACATTGACAGCTTGCATTACATAGCGGCTTGAAATCCATGTGGACAAAGCTGAAGCAAAGATTAATAACATAATTCTTCACTTACCTCACAGCTATCATAGAACTCCAAGGCTGTATCAGTGTCAGGGAAAGTGATTGTCACTGCCTTTTCCACAGACACGTTGCTTGTGTAGTCCGTCCCTGACCAGGAACACTTGTCATCAGACAGCTGTTGATACAAAAAATATAAAAGATCAAATTAAACTGCTGTGAGAAGTTTGGGTGAAAATTGCAAATCCGGATAGGAAGATAGTGTCACATCAACATGGCGGTGGCGGGTGACTACAGCTTGCATTAATAACAAAAAAAATATGTGTGTGCAATTCACAAAATAGCCTATGAGATGAAGGCTGAAGAATCAGCCTTTCTAGTTATGGTTCATTTTTGGTAACCATAACACGTCTTTGAGCGGCCATATCTAGTGACAGGCCCATCAGCATGCGGTCAGACCTTCACTATCTTCATCAGTGGAGAGCTCTACACCCACCTAATACTGAATCAGCCTTCCTGGCGATAGTTACCAAAAGTGCAGCTATCTCTTAGTCTATAAGCTACCTGAAGATAGTTGCGCTACGCACCTGGAACTCGGTGTCAGTGTGTATGAGCATGTCTGCGAGTATCTCCCCGGTGTTGAAGTCGGTGACGAGGATCTTGGGCGAGCAGGTGTCGTGGTCGAAGCACACTTGCACGTGCGTCTGCTCGTGCGTTTCGTGCGCGAAGCCTTGCCGCACCACTGCCTTGCACGGGTAGAACGCTGACGACTCTTCCTCCTGTTACATATTGTTAAAGAATTAAGTGATATTCTATACTAATATTAATGGGAAAGTTTGGATGGATGGATGTTTGTTACTCAATCACGCCTGAACGGATCTGGATGAAAATTGGCACAGAGTTAGATTTGAAAGAAGAAAGAAAGAAAAATCATTTATTCATCTTGTGCCTCATACATATAATCAAACTTTAAAATTAAGATATGGCTTTTCCACCCACATGGCACAAGATGAAAAGGTCCCGACTCAGCATTGATGCTGCAGGTTTTGAAAACAAAACCTGAGCGCTGGTATTCTGCCGGAACCCAAACGAGTGACACGCACGAGCTCAACAGTCTTCGCAGCCGTCTGCAGTAACGGGATGAGTGTGATAAAATAGAATAAAATAAGATATGTTATTTGCGCAGTGCGAGTGTACCTAGTGTGTAAAACTAAATATTAGAGATAGTGATTTAAAGATAATAATAAAAAATAGATCAATAAGTATAATAAAATATAATAGGCATATTCTGTGAGTACATATAGCAGCTTCAAACCACCAAGCTAAATAACCTGGAACTAGTTGAAGTTTGTTGTTTTTGATCGTTTAAAAGTTTCTTTTTTAATGTGCTCTTAAACGCGATTTTAGTCTGGAGTAACACATAGACTACTTTTTATCCCGAGAAATTAAACAGTTCCCGCGGGAACCAAAAGATCTAAGTCGCATGCATCAATCAGCTAGAGTATACTTTAATTCTATCTATGCTCATAATATGTCATATATATCAAAAAATACTTATTAATCTATCTATCTATATATATAAAAATGAAACCCGTTTTCCTTGGTCACGGCATCACGCGTGAATGGCTGGACCGATTTCACTAATTCTTTTTTTGTTGTATTTGTTATTATTAGGAGAAGGTTCTTACGGAAAAAAATATTAAGAAAATCTCTCAGAAATATTGAAAAATATATATTTAATTTTGCATACTAAGGCGGTACGAAGTTCGCCGGGTCAGCTAGTATATATATAAAAATGAAACCCGTTTTCCTTGGTCACGACATCACGCGTGAATGGCTAGACCGATTTCACTAATTCTTTTTTTGTTGTATTTGTTATTATTAGGAGAAGGTTCTTACGGAAAAAAATATTAAGAAAATCTCTCAGAAATATTGAAAAATATACATTTAATTTTGCATACTAAGGCGGTACGAAGTTCGCCGGGTCAGCTAGTAATTTAAAATTATGAACACATAACCCTGTGTGTTCCACAGCCAGGTAAAAAATCTTAATTGATTGCCTTGATTTCAAAATGATGTTTTAAACTTTTTTTTACCATTAAAGTACACCCATTGCCATCTTAGACTGCATCATCCAGGTACGATCGTACGCCGTCATTGTAATAGTACAGTAGTAGTAGTAAATATATTAAAAAAACACTTGCCCCGTAGTAGTCTTCATAATCTTCTGTGTTCTCATAATCATGATCATATTCATCATAATTCTCGTGATCGTCCTCGGGCTCCTCGAAGTGAACTTGCTTCGCATCGTCAGAGTCATCCGGCTTTTGCACGTCGCCATTTTCTTGCTTTCTTGCCTCAGAGGTAGTTCCAGCATCTGGTTCAGTGATTTGTGTGAACGGGGACTTATAGTCAGCGCGCGCACCTTCCCCCAGATGTTTCGGTAGCCGCAACGGAGCTACACTCTCAATTTTAATCTCTTGTGCTTCTTTCTCTTTCCTTATTGCCTCTGCAGCTGATGCTTGTAGTTTCTGCATATATAATTTATTACTATAAATAAGCAATGTGTATGTATAACCTTACAGAATTATAATTTTTAATAAACGTTAAAATTAAAACTATGCCACCATTACATTAAAATGCTAAAATCTCATTATTAAACTAACAAGTATAAAATAAATTTAAAACAAATCCTTATATACCTACTAACTAAATTCTATGGAATGTAATATTTGTTTTACTTAACATTGTTTTTTTTCAGTCCAATGTCCAAAACAATATATTATTAGGTCTTTACCTATGAAATTGCCGTTTTGTATGGAATAAGTGAAAGTACTTATTTGTTCAAGCTTTTTTATTTCTGTTTTAGAGCTCAATTTCGTGTATCCATTCTTATACGTTTAGGGTATCGTACATACCTAAATGTATAGTATAGAAATAGTATAAATATAGTATAAAAATGGATACACAAAATTGAGCTCTGATTCAATGTAGTTATGGTTTATTTTACTTTGAAGTCGAGCTTTAACGATTTTATCGGCGATCCTTAACATGATTGCACCTCTGAAGAAAGGAAATTTCATAGGTAAAGACCTATTATTTTTAATTTATTGTGATTAAAGTAGAATCAAGCATTAATTATTAATAATATGTAATGGGGGAATTTATTGATAAATGACATAAACAGGGTCCATTCTGGAGAAGGGTGGCACTAAATCGCAAACACTGGAGAGAGCTGGAGGAGGCCTTTGCCGCGAGGCACACATAACTAAGAGACTTTAATTTATTAATATTATTCTGTAAAAACTAAAAGTGTGAAAAAGCTCTATAATAAAAGGCTATTTTATTTATTTTTATTTTAAATTGGGGAATTATTTTGTCCTTTTGAAGATGGACGAGCCATCTGATGAAAATCAGAAAATTTTAAATGAAAAAATTGGCAGACATAGGGACCGCCGATAGAAGTGAAAAAGATTTTTTTTTCTCGGTCACGCGAGCATGTCGGACACGGTCACGCGAATCTACATTTTTACCCCATACCAAAAAGTGCTCAACGCGCCTAAAGAAGCTTTTACTTCAAAAATAATAGGGCTTGACATGAATATACAGGTAGTGCCCGGCCGCAGGCCGGGCACTTAGGTTCTATCGGGTTTATATACCTAATATATTACAATTTACCGAAAAATAACGCGTTAAATTGTAAGCAGTATGTTACGGTTCACAATCTGTCGACAGTTTATAATCTATCGAGATAAAAAACGTTATATTATAATCTAACGGTTTTTACAATCTTACGGTGACAAATACACACCCTAACACACTCCGTGACCTTGTCGTGAAAGGCTGTAGCTATTTCGGGCGTCTTGAACCTGACAGCCAATGTCTCCTGTTCGCCTTCGCCCTCCGCGTAGTTGTGGCCCGCCCAAGTCCAAGCGCGGACTGAATTTTTCATCGGCAATAAATTTATGTCCATGTGCAGGAGCATGTTCAACACAGCTTTGTGAACCTAGAGAAATAAAAGTGAAAAAGAATATGATTTTCTTTTCTAATTTAAAAATAAATAAATAATAAAAATATTTCAAATATAAACCTTAAAACTAAGGGATTAAAGTTTAATTACGAATGTATCTATAGTTTTTGCAATTCACGAAGGCGAGTGAGCTTTACTCGTGGTTGAACGTCTATATGTACATTGCTGTAGTGTGCGTGTCTGACGGAGCGATCAGTATTCAGTTGCGACCGAGCCGTCGCAACGGTCACTTGTGCTTGTTGTTTCCACGACGCTTATTGCCACGAAGTACTGTCAGCATGTCAAAACGCAAAGTTGTTCATAGCGAGATAAGGCATTTTTTATTTTGAATCGTTTCTTGATGAATTTTGAAGTAGTTAATTTATATTTTGATCTGTCAGAAAGAATAGACAGTAGATGTAATTTTGTAAGAAAAGGTTTTTTGACATGCAACAATTTTCTAAGTGTTTTGGATATTATTCATCAATATCGTTCAGAAGGCCGTCATATATTGTATATGTAACAGATGAAACATATGTACTTACTTCTCATGTACGACAAAACACCTGGTGTCTAAAGAACAAAGATCCAAGAAAAAAAGACCGTCTTTTTCAAAGAAGTTGAGTACGGGCAGCCGTTTCATTATAGTACATGCAGGCAACAGTAGTGGTTTTATTAAAGATGCTTCTTTAGTATACAAAGCAGCATCCACAACTGGAGATTATCACTCCAACATGAATTTCGACAATTATGTCAAGTGGCTTAATGAAAAGCTTCTGCCAAATATTCCAGAAAAGTCAGTTGTTGTGATGGATAACGCATCTTATCACAACACCCGAAGCAGTAAAATACCTACATCAAATTCTTGTAAGAGTGACATGAAAAAGTGGCTGACGGAAAACAATATTCCGTTTGATGAAAAGTCGCGCAATATAAACTGCATGATTTAATTTAAAAAAATAAAGAGCGCTTTATAACGTATAAAATTGACGAGATAATAAAAAGCAAGGGTTGCGAAATATCCCGAGCTAAACGCATCGAAAATATCTGGGGTATTTTAAAAAATCGCATTGCCTCTATAAACATAGCACAAAACATGACTGAAGTACAAAATTTAATTTTTGAGGGCTGGAATAGCATTGACTGCAACACTTGGCTTAATACCTGCAATCATGTAGAAAAAATTGAAAAAGAATACATGAAGTACTTTGATTCTGACTTTGAGTTTGTTATTAATGTAGGTGAATCAAGTGACAGCGGTACTGATGAGTTTGAAAGTAACAGTGATAGTTTAAACGAAGATGATTGATTATCGAACTAAATTAACCTAGTAATTTTGTGATTTTATTATTTGCAACAAAAAATATTGTACAATAAATTAAAGGATTTTTTTTTCATTTTTTTATGCTAACCATACCCGCTTTCGATCTCACGCACACTGTTACACACATACAGATACGTGTTTACCACAAGTAAATCCCGCTCGCCTTCGTGAATTGCAAGAACTGTACTATATTTATATTTAAGATCTTTTGTCTTCGTAACAACGCGAGGTGTTGCCCACACTTACACAGCACTTATTAATAATACCTTAAAACAAAGAAATTAAAGTTTAATTACGAATGTACTATATTATTATACTTAAGACCTTTTGTCTTAAGAAGAACGGTGTCGATCTCGCGTACATTCCACATTTTTACCCCTACCAAAAAGTTCTCAACGCACCTAAATAAGTTTCTATAGCATCGTTGCACTGTCGGGTGTAATTCAAAAGAGAAATCATACCGTCATCATTAACTTAACCATCCGTTAAGCGCGCAGCTACACTACTGTTCCGTTCCGAGCATGTGTGTGTTCACCGACACGAGAGGTTTTTTTTATTTATTCATAATTATAAAAATAAATAGATACTTTTGGGCAGCCTATAGTCGGGCTAGCTGCTCATGCAACCATTGCGTTATACGATCCCCTACCTAGCGAGGTAGGGGATCGCTTAAACTGGAGGATTAAGTGCGGAACAGGGCACTTTCCTACATTGCTACATAAGCAAAATTAGAATAATCAACTAAAGCGACATATCGACAAATACCAATTATTTGGGTTATGGACCCAGAACTCCTTACTGAATATGTAAAGTGTTGCAGTAAGGAGATCTTGAATACAGCACCTGTTTCTTGGGAGATGAGCGCATGTTCAGCCGTTCAGCCAGCCTTAGGATGTTGGAGAGATGTTATATTAATATTATATAGTATTTACCTGTTCTCTCCGGAGAAGAAATCGGTAGCTGTTACGCTCAGGATGATACAATATTTTCATTTCACCGACCCCACGTTCTTTCCAATCGCGGGATTTCTCGTCAAAACGGAATAGCTTGCAGCGTTCTCCAAACAGTTTTTGCTGAAAAAATTATTTGGATTCTCAAGAACATCCATAGAACAATGTATTGAGAATTATAGTTGGACATGACTCTAAATGTAAAATTTATGTGTATTTACTATTTACTATTAAGGTATCAATAGTATCCTATACAACCATCATCAATACTAAATAAAACAATACATAAACCTTTGTAAAATATTCTAAATTAAGAATGAGAACTAAAGTGAGAATGGCACTGGATCTACTAAGATGCTTAACAGAAAAAGCTGCTTGCCATTGTAATTATTGAATGCCACTAAAGATCTAGAATCTAGATCACAGTTAAGGGAAACAATTAGCAACCATACTAGAGGCAAAGCCTCACCAGTCAATATTTTATTATTACCTCCTCCTCTTCGCCTGTTGTCACAGTGATCTTGTCAGGCATGGGCACAATGGGATCGTAATGCGGGTCATACTCCTCCTCGGCGCCCGCTGCCGAGTCATCTGCACTACTGTCGTTCTTCGATTTGCTGGCAGACTCTTTGGCGGACGCAGTGACAAACAGTTGCTGTCCAGCACCCTCCCATTTAAAATCAGGTTTTTCTATTTAAAAAAATATTTATGTAATAAACACAAAAGCTAATAAATAAATAAACGAATTACATAAGTGAATTTTATACTTTAATTTTATATTTAATTTTTACTTACTCTGTGTACTGAATCCGGGACCACTTGTAGATAAAGATTCAAATGTCAGTGAATTATCAATTTTGAATAAGGTGTCTTTTGGTGCAGCATCAGCATTAGATACTGGCTCAACAGGTTTCTTTATTTGGCTATCTTGACTAGATGAATTATTAGATTTTTCACCAGCCTCAGTGGCTTGTTCAACAGGTTTCTCTGGAATAGTTTTTACGCTGTTTTGAATTTGTTGCACATTTCCAAGTTGCGCATTACTGGTAGAATCTGAAGGTTCTTTCTCATCTGAGCTTGCTGTGCCAAAGATAGTTTTAGGTTTATCCTGACTTTGCTCAGTTAAATTTCCAAAAGAAAACGTTCCAGTTCCAAATATTGGAGCTTTTGATTGCATACTTTTCAGAGCTGCAGGACCAAATAAGCCTTCTTGAGAATTATTACTGAAAAAGTTTACTTGAGAAAAGTTTGTATCCGAAAATAAGGATGTTGTTTGAGAGTCTCCCTTGTTACTTTGAGGGTTAAAACTAAACATCGGTTTGTTAGCTAATAGTCCTGTGCTGCTAGATCTATTTTCGCCAAACACAGATTTATTTTGATCCGAATTAGATGTAGCTTCAGCTCCAAACCCAGATTTGGTTACTGTGGTATTCTCTTTTGCAGACTGCAGCGCACTTAATTTGGGTGCAGCTAAAATTGAACTTTTAGTAGCACCCGCTTGGTTTTGAACAACTCCACCACTTACAAATGAAACTGGTTGTGAGGCAACAGGTGTTTTTGGACTATCTGTTAAAGTATTTTCTTTATCTGTTGAATCATTGTCTCTGAAACTAAAAGTGGATGTTGCTAATGAAGAAGCCTGGGTAGTATTTGATTTTAAAGCACTCAATGGGGTTCGGAACATTGTTGTATTGGTAGACCTGTCAAAATTAGTAGGTGTACCATAAACTGAACCAATTGGACTCTGGAATTCTAATGGTGAACTTTTTAGTGGTGTAGTCGTTAAATCCGCTGGTAAAGTTCTTGAAATGTTTGAATTTTTAAGTTCTTTCTCAGATTCTGGTTTGTTGCCATCATTATCACAACCTCGGCAACCTGGACAAGGATCTTTATTTTTGTATGTATAGAAATTCTCCGGTAACATAAGCTCTTTTGCTTTTTGCTTATCTTCACTTGATGCTTTTATTTCATTTATAAAAACGACGTCTTCATAGTCTGTGTTCTTGTTATGCAATATATGTGTACTACCAGATGAATCATTTTTGCATGCTAATGCTTTATCAATAGCCTCTTTAAATTGCATTGCTATTTCTTTATTTTTGAATCTAAGACAAAAGTGTTGGAGAACTACCTCTCCTTCACTGAAATCATTGGCATAGAAAATCCATGTTTTGTCATCCTTTGGTTTATACGTAATTTCGGGCACTAACGCATGATTAAGACATATTTTGTGGATTTGCTCTCGTCGCATTAGGACTCTGTAAATATAAAACATTAAAATAAACAAGACATTGAAAGCAGCAGTGACTATTTAATATGAATTATTAAGGATTTGCCTTGAATTAATACAATTAATTAAGTAAAATTACCTTAAATTGCCTGTTTCCTTATGTTTTAGGATTTTGACATTGCCTATGCCACGTTCTTTCCACTCCTTGTTGAATATATACAACTTTGCCCTGTGACTGTATAGCTCTTCCTCATGCTCCTCTCCAGTCACAACTTCGATCTAAAATGTTCGTACATAATTTATAAATACTAATAACCACACATTTATTGAAATACTCATTCGTCACAACATCATGATTTCCATATTAGTTAATAGTTACGTAGGTTTAGAAAAGTATATATTAGGAAATTGTTTACCTTGTCTGGCATTGGAATAACTGGACTAAAGTGAATATGATGGCCTTCATCTTCAGATGCATATTCATTGTCATCACTGTCATCTTTATTTTCTTTCGGTGACTTGACAGGACTCTTGCCTTTAGTTGGAGTTTTTGGTTTGAACGAAAATTCAAAGGTTCCACTACTCTTTCCAAAAGATGCAATAGTTGTGTCGGGTGTTGGTAATAAGGCTGAATTTACAGGTGTGATAGTCGAAGTTTCAACTTTTACACTATAATTAATGGGACTAGCGTTTTCAACATTTACTGTACTGGCACTGAATAAACTTGGTGTATTTAAAGATTTTGTTGTGGGGCCAAAGTTGATTGTATCAGCTTTCGGAATACCAAAGTTGAATTTCGTGGAAACATTATTTGCACCAAATATAGAAGACTCTGGGGCCTTAAGGATAGCTGGATTAGTACTTGTTGTATTTTGTTTTTGTATAATGGTTGATGGTATTCCGAAATTGAATTTAGGCACATCATTGGTTTTGACGTCAGTTTTTTTTACAATTCCATCTTTGGGACTATTACATGCACTACATTGATCAAGCTCCTCTTCATTGCGAATCAAACATTGTTTACACTCCCAAGACCCTGGTTTAGGTTTAAATTTGTCGCCCCATCCAGAAACGTTGGTAGATGTTTCAATACCACAGTTCTTATTTTGTGGGTTTGGAGTTTCACAACAAGCACATTTCTCAAATGATTCTAAATTATTTGTGTAACAAGCTTCACAAAACCAAGACCCTGGTTTAGGTTTGAACTTATCGCCAAATCCTATTTGATTATTTTGTTTAGCAGCATTTATATCTTCTTTTGCGGCTTTGGCACCATCACCAATTTTAGTTTGAGCCGCTTTAACAGCTTCTATGAAGTCATCACATATATGTGCGGTTTTAAAACGAAGGCAAAACGTTTCTGAAACTAATTCTCCTTCGGAAAAATCTTTCGCGCACCATGTAACAGCTTTATCCATATTAGGCATTTTTTGGAATGTCATTTCTTTAGTTACAGAATGATTACAACATACTTTCATAATTTGTTCTCTTCTCATCAAAAGCCGCAGTTTGTGATTGTTTTCTTTATGCACAAGTAATTTTATATTACCAAGACCCCTTTCTTTCCACTCTTTGTCCCCGGCATCAAATCGCAAGAGCTTAGCCCTATGTTCAAATAATATGATTTCATCTTCTTCACCGGTTTTTTGCTCAACAAGAGCAGGTAAGGGTACAACTGGTTTAAAATCTACTGTTGGCTCAAAATCTTCAACAACATCGGACGTATTTAAATTTGTTGAATCCACACTATCTGGTATTTTATTACTTTCCTTATTTACACTTGAAGCAAGACTTAAATTATTACCAAATTTGAATGCATTTGGAGCATTAAAGGTGATGCCACTGAAAACGTTAATCTTATTCTTTTGAGCTTCTACATTCTTAATTTCGCTAACGGGCGTTTCTACAGTAGGTTTGAATGCGGGAGCACTGCTGAAAGTGAAACCTCCCACAACCGTTTTCCCAGACTGAGTGTGAGCTGTAGTTTCTTTTATAGAAAGGTTGGCCTTGCTGACGCTTATACCAGAAACTGGTTTTGAAACATTATTAACACTCCTTTCTTCATTTTCAACTATATTAGGAGACTCTATACGAGCCTTTTCAAATGTTTCATAAAATTCTTTACCTAAGTCAACTGTTTTAAACCTAACACAAAACTTTTCTAGAATAACAGATTCTTCGGCGTAGTCATGAGCTACCCAACAATAAGCTTTAGTCTCATTTGTCATAGGTTTTATTTCCATGTTATGTGTTATTATATGATTTGCACAAATTTTGTGGACTTGTTCTCTTCTCATAAGTACTCTTACTTTGCCAGTTACTTTGTGTTTCAACAATTTCATTTCACCAATGCCTCTCTCTTTCCATTGTTTATCAACAAATCTAAACAATTTCGCCCTGGAACTGAATATTACAGTTTCATCTTCTTCGCCAGTCGTGATTTTTATTTCTGCAGGTAATGGTATAATGGGTTTAAAGTCTGGACATGGATCATAATTTTCAATTGATGTATTACTTCTTTCTGATAAAGTTCTTGATTTGTTCATGCTGGTATTTGGTGAAAAACCAGGGAATACACCATCAACAACGTTTTTAGAACTGTCAGAATCTTTGAAAGAGTTGTTAGCACTGGATATAGTTAAAGTATTTTCCGCTTGAGAGGATATAAATTTTGTATTCCAATTTAAAATACTTGAAGTTGTTGTTACAGTAGATTTGTTGGATATAGGAAAACTAAAAACAGGAGGGGCTACTGTATTGGTTTCAGTTGAAGGTAATGGTATTTGATAGTTATGGGGACTTCCTTTAATATGTTTCTGAGGTATTGTAACACTTAGCACTGGTGCTGGGGTAGTAGTACTTGTTGGCAAGGGGTCGGAAGAAGTTATTACTACATTGACGGGTAACGATTTCGGAACTTCTTTTGAATCGACAGAAAGAGATACTTTAGATGTAGCTACTGTTGTAGGTGGTGGAACGGATGTCGATGGTATAGTAGATACGGGTGGTATATTGTGTGCACTAGGAACTGTAGGCATTGTTGGAACGGTCGGTAGCGTTGGGGGTACAAGGTGTGCTACATCAAGATACATTTGATCTGGTGTAGGATAAACAGCAGGATAATTCATTTGTGTTCTTGTGGGATCAAAAAGCTGCGGTGCGCCTGGCACAGCTGGAGGTTGTGCAAACTGGGAATATTGATTGTAAAGGTTATAGAAATTCTGTCCATATAATTGGTATGGGTTTGATGGCATAGAGAAAGGAGGCATAAGACGTTGGGCAAAGGGCGGCACAACTTGTGGAGCTGTAAAGGGAAGTTGTGCCCCAAAAGTTGTATTATCGTTAGTTCGATATTCATCTTCCAAATTGTATAAATCATTTTCATCTACAGCTTTATCTGTAGGTTTCTTCATTTTATTGACTTCTTTTTTCAACTCTGCAATTTGTTTCTTTAAATCTGCTACATCTTTAGAATCATTCTTGCATTCATCCATTTGTTTCTTGACTTGATCAACAGATATTTTAAGAAGTTTAAACTGATCTGTTGTGTTTTCAATATTAGAATTGATTGTACTAATTATATGGTTACCTAATTTTCGATTCTCTTCAAACCAGTTCCTGGTTTGATCCATAAAGTCATTGATTGTTGTTTCAGTTCTTTGCAAGTTTTTTATTTGTCTTTCTATTCTTTCTAAATAAAACTGATCTACTTGGCCCGTTTCATGTGATTGTGAATCCATTGCAGTCCGATAGGCTGAAGCATTGACGTTTATGTTATGTCTTGTTTGTTTAGGTGTAGAACTTACTTTCTGATAATGATTGGATTTAGATCGCATTGGTCCAATTTCAGTAACAGATACATATTCGTCTGATGATTCCACATCGTTCGTGACATCAGCTGACATATCAAAATCAACCCTGTTGAGACGTGCTTCCAAATCTTCTATTAGTGATTGTATATCAGTATATAAAGTCTTGCTACTAGACTCTTCCAAATCTTTCACTTTATCTAAAGCTTTATAAGCAAACTGCTTGGCTTTATTTAATAAACTTGGATATTTGTTATCATTAGTCCTCATCAAATAGTTCTCCTCTATTGCAATCCTCTTATATGTTTCACTGAGGTAGTAATAAGCCTGTGATGATTTCACATTAGTTAAAAGATTAACAACCTTTTCATATTCTCCTTCATTAAAATGTGATAGAGCTACTTGAAGCTTGCTCTCTTCTAAAAGAACATTAATTTCTTTTGTACTCAGCTGTTTGTGTATATATTCAAACATTCTCTTTTCAGGTGACTTTAAGACCACTTTTGATTTTAATTTTTCAAGAAGCGGTATTGCTGACGCAAAATAAAGTTGAGCTCTAATTTCAAAGTTTGCTTTTTCTTCTGAAGTACTTGCTTTTTTTGCTTTTTCAATAAAGATGCGTCCTAATATACATAATAATTCAGGATCTAACCCATGGTTGTCAATACATCGTAAAACTTCAATACCACGACTCAATGTGGACCGTATGTCAGTATACTCAATACCCAGCTCATTTTGACTGAACTTATATGCACAGTCCCACCATTTCGTTTGAGGGAGGGAACACATAAGATCTGTTATGTTAGCTGGAAGAAGCTCTGCCATTTCTGTAGATACATAATTAGTTTTATTGTCTTTTAGTTTTTGTGTTGTTAGTGTTGCACTGAATAGAAAAGCCAAGATATCCATTTTATTCAGTGTTTCAGGGCCACAGCTAGTAACAGCTGTTGGGGTAAGCATATCAAATAATGTGCATCTAAAATCAGCATAATTTTTATAATTTAGTAGGATCCATACAAAATGGTGAAGAGAATTAGGATATTCTCTTTGTGCATCATCATCATAAGCCTGTACTTCAGCTTTTCTTGGTAGTCTTAATGAAGGTGAAATAAATTGATCTGATACTAAATAGGATG
Organism: Erebia aethiops; assembly: GCA_923060345.2. Classification (NCBI taxonomy): domain Eukaryota; kingdom Metazoa; phylum Arthropoda; class Insecta; order Lepidoptera; family Nymphalidae; genus Erebia; species Erebia aethiops. The sequence goes on along the minus strand of OV281084.1, from coordinate 22,445,869 downwards.
ATTTCTTTTTTGTAATTTGCTCTGGTGCAGTAAATACTCTTTCATACAGTTTATCCTTCCAATGCATTCCAGAGCAAAATTGGGAAATTTGATCCAGAAGAACTTGACTTTTACCCTGCATATTAAACTGCAAAAAATGACCAGATTGGGAACATCTAAAAGATCCCTCCAGATACCAACGATGCACAGCATTCTGTTGTTTTTCAGGTGCATGAGCTAACCAGTTAACTTTAGGATCAAGTGGAACTGATTGCCAAGCAATAAGCATCAATGGGGCTGAACATTCCTTAGCCTCTCTCATATTCAGTTGTCCTTTTTTTGCCTTTTTAAGCAAGTAGGTTGCTGTGTGAAATGCCAACTGCCCTCTGTGATGTTGTAAAAGACTATTATGAAACTCTCGAAATCCCAGAGTTGGTCCAGTTTTAGCCACACTAGCAATAGCTTGGTCATAATCATGGAGAAGATCACTTGATTCAACCAAGCTCTTGGAAGAAGAATTTGGTGTTTCAGTAAGACTTAAAATACAAATCCTCTCTTTTACTGTTAATAAAAGCAATTGGTATAACCAATCACTTGATGTTAAAGGATTGTATTTTAGTATCTCAGAGAGACTTTCATACCACGAATAATTGTTGGAAAAAAACTTTTTATCCAACTCAATAGTACAACTATGTTCATATGCTTCCTTGATGTTATTAGTATGTAGTAAATGTTTTATAAGACGGGCATGTAGCACAGCATCTTTTGGTCTTGTTTCCAATTCAGATTTTAATAACTTCACTAAAGCTTCTGGATCTGGATTAGCAACAGCCAGTAGTTTTTCTCGTAAGCTAAATGTCACTGGATGTTTGGGAAACATAGCTTCAGCCTTCTCACACCAGTATTTAGCACGACCACAGTCAATGGTAACCTCATCATCTGCTAGTAATCCGCAAACTGAAACAAAAAACAAAATACTAATATTTAGCATACATTTCACACTTCATAATATAAACATTATATTTTTGTCAGTTTACGCCTCGGCAGCAAAGCTTGTAACAAATAGAATAACCCCATGTGTAATATTTTACATTTTGGCCTCACTGACAGCTAATAAAATAATACTCAGTATAATCATGTACTGTAAAATTTCATTTCCACAATCAAATTTTTAGATGACCTAGAAAATTCTGGGAATAAATCTACTCCTATAGCATGAAGTTAACTCAATTCTTTGCATTTCAAATGTGAAGAACGGATGCCATTTAAAACACTCAATAATTAATAAACGAAATCTAATATCTCTTAGATCCCTGGTAGACTTGATAAATCCTTTTGAGTGTTCACCAAAAACCCACCGAACGAAAATCCCACATTGTGAAACACCCTGCTGCAGATCGCAGAGCTGCGCACTAACTTCACACACAGAGAGGTGTTGTTAATGTGTGGTATTGCACAACTTTAAAGTTTAACACCACACTGCGACAGAGCGCGGCGCGTCTTAGCCGTAGCCACAAGCTTTGGTTTTTGTATAAAAAGATGACCACATCAAGCCCAAGATATTGGATTCATCCCTATTTTAAAACAAGGTTAATAAACGTATCTTTTTTGTTGACTAATAAAGATTTAAGACAAAATTTTTGAACTACACAGAGATGACAAACCAATCCTTTGATTATTAACTAAGCAAAATCTTATTGGCCATTACTGGAATAGATACAAATTTTTGTCTAAATACTCAAGATGTTTTATTTCTGCACCCACATTCCATTCGGGTGTACTAGACAATTTTCAAAATTATTCACATGATCTAATCTCAGCCGCCAAATCAGATCTATATGCTTCATGGAATAAAAGGTGGGCTACCTCAAGATTATTGAAAGGTAAGCACTATGGGGACATACAGGAAAAGGTTCCCTTCCAACCTTGGTTTATCCGCCATAGAAATCTTGATCGCAAGATTATTTCAGTAATTTGTCGACTGAGATTGGGCCATTCTTGCACTCCAGTACATTTGGCTAAGCTAAGGATCAGGGATAACTCTATCTGGGAATGTGGGCTCGATGAGGGCTCCCCGGACCATATATTTTTTAACTGTCCTAAGCTTCACATATCTATGCATGATTGCCTTCCCCCAAACTTCCCTCGTCCTACTAACATTAAAACTTTACTATCTCTTGTTTTTGGCCCCTTCGCTAAATTTTTAAGCAAATTTATAGATTACAACAAAATTAAAGTTTAATTGTCTCTTGCAAAGAGTTTGATCTAGTTCACCTTGCCTGCACAGTATATATTTAATATATTGTGTTGGAAACTTAATTTTAATATAATAACTACTTTTATGTGTTCATTAATATTAGTAAGTAATAATATTATGTATAAATAATAATGGTATTATAAGTAATATATTTAATAATTTATATTTGTGTTGTTGTAGAACTAATACTAACTCAGGCTGAACGCTAGAAAATGCGAGACAAGTTCACCGGTTTCTCCAGTAGTGTGTACTCTCCTTCAACGCGACATTGGCAAAATATTTGTGCCTAGTGCATGAGTAAAGCCATTCACATAAGAAGTGAAGTGAAGTGAGATCCAGCATCCCTTACTTATAAAACACTTCCTTTACTTATAAAAACCCCATGCAGTACTGCAGATTTCGATGTGTCATACCCTGCCATACCTCCCAACATGGAAGAGCTTGATTCTGCTGCATACTGCTACCACACACCGAAAGGTGTTAATGTGTGGCACTATACATATTTTTCACTATAATTCTAAACTCTTTCTAGAAAGCTAAGTTACCACTATACAACATAGGTACATTAAGCTTTCAGTAAGTTTCAGTAAGTACTTAATTTAAATATGTTTTATTTACAGGTAAAAGACTGCTATTTATTAATTATTGGTTGCTGATTAGGAAATTAAGTAGGTGTATATAAACTACTTAAATAAAATCTTATCAGTAACATAGTACTTAGACCAAATCATAATAATTCCTGCTTAGCTACTTACTTAAAAAAGGAATCTTGCAAATTCATTTATTCCCATGGTCTTGTAACATAAGTACCAAGCAGTAAAATGCCATATATTTCCAAAACTTATAATAAGTACTCACCATCCAGAATAGTACTTGTTTGAGTGGGATCAATATCAAGGGAAATTTTATACTGCTCAATTGCTTTTTCCTTCTGTCCTAGCTTTTGAAACGCCTGTCCGAGTAGTTTGTGAGCGGCTGCGTTATTCGATTTTTGGGTGAGATACTGTTCGACGTATTTCTGACAGCTCCCATAATCCCCCACCTCGAAATACAGCCGCGCAATGGAATATGCTCTAGTCTTGAACTGCAAACAAATGCACAACTAAACCGGATAGTATTGAAGAATAATATTGAAAGAAATCAATTTGAAAAAACTTACGTCTTTCGGTGACAATTTGAACATCAAACTATCCACGTGTTTATCGACGTCCTTTTTGTTTCTATACATTTTTACCAATAATCACCGATTCAAAATCCTGAATCTATAGCAGAACAAAATCAAAATCACACAAAACTACGTGATTTACCAAGCTGATATTAAACTCTAAAATGGACCTCGTCATTATTTTTGCTCAAACGCGAATTAGTAAAATTTTTGACTTTCATTACTGAGTTGCCCGTAGAAAAACTTATTTTCCCAGTTCTCTTCCCAGCAAAGAACATTGCTTCACAGCTTCGAGCTTGATTACAGTCAAAGAGGATATAAACGAAAATTTTTAAATTTTCATCAGAGTTTACATAGTACGAAAAGTAAAATTGGATTTCTTTATTCCAGACAAATTAAATAGCATAATATCGTAGCATTAACTTAAGTATTATTAAGTCAATGTATCGTAGCCATGTTTTAAAGATGAATTCTGTTTAAAACTCCGTTTTCATAATAATTAAAATCATTACCTACTGTAAGTTGCTAGCTTACTTTTAAGTTGCTAGCTAGTTAACGGATTTGAATTCTTAATTTTAGATAGAATTATCTTAGTCTGTTTGGTCTTCTGTGATTGTTCATAATCTGATTTTAGAAACCAAGATTAAATTATAGTAATTTATCGAGCCAGAAATATGAGGTGTATGGTCCCAAAATAAACTCCACTCTTTCGTGGATCCAAAAGTTTCGGCCGAGTTATGATAAAAAAATTAAATAATTACTAAGAAAAATGCTAATTAAAATGGATTTAGTGTAACGTAACGAAGCAGATAAACAACGAAATAAAGTATGTATAAAAAGAAAACCTCAAATAATAATATCAAATTATATTTAAACTAAATGATAATGATAAAATATGATTTATTTATTTCATGTAGGACAACTTGTGCAACTTATGATACCTACGTTAAGACTCTCTACCACCTAATATTATAAACTCTAATATTATAATCTCTACACTAATATTATAAACTCAAAAACTGCATAACCGATTTTTAAAAATTCTTTCACATAAAGTAAGTTACTTTATCAGCGAGTAACATAGGCCATATTTTATTTTCAAAAAAAAAGAAATACCTACGAAAATTACAATAATGTGAATTAAGTCGGAAAAAACGTTTTATGTTACGTGGCATGCGCTGTGTAATGAGTAATCAGTAAAAGGTACCTACACGAAAATAATATACGGATGGATTTTCAAATTTGGTCTCAAACAAAGCTTTACTTTGAAGGTGTTTTTGCTGACATTGTATTAATCTCATTATTTAATATAGACCAAATTCGCCCATCACCATCAAATTCAGAAGAATATCTTAGAGGATATCGATAGAAATAGGGGCGGCCGGTAGCGGACATTGCAGCGCTAATGTTAAACCAGATGTGCTGCCCAGTGTCGGCTGGCTATTATTGGGTACAGACTATTATGATGATAAGTGCTACCCGTGTGAAGCCGGGGTGGACCGCTAGTTACCTATGTACGTATGGGTACGTATATATACGCATAATATGTAGGGGTATAACCGTATAGGTAATTAAATAACACACATGGGTAGGAGTAGCTCGGGAGGTGGACGAAGAGCAACTGGCGGGCGACTGCCTGGCTTTCATGCCCTAACGCTACACTGCTGACGTACTAGTGCCCGCCACATCACACCCCTCCAAATTTTATTTTCATAAAAAGAAAAATTTACAATCACGACACAATGAAATTAAACAAAACATCAATACAATAATCCACAGTAGATATATATAAAAAAATGTAACAAAAATGTAAAATTGTAAAACTTACTTACTTGTTATACTTATATTAGCTTATTATGGGAACACCCATTAACGCCAAAAACTCCTTTTTTTTTGGGAAAAGCATAGGAATTCTGGCAACCTTTTTATTTTTTCTCGTTATTTTATTTGTAATATTGGCCAACCATAACTCTGTGATTTATGGTAGCATCAATTTTTAAAAAGAAAACGTTATCGATCATGAACTATTCGAAAGAGTTTTCGCCAAGAGGTATTAGTAGGGGTTATATTATTCTTATGTATAACACGCTCAGATTATTGAGATAACACGTGAAATAAATGCTCACCAATCAGAAAAAAAGTCTGCTAACTTCTCTGTCTATCCAAAGAGAATATAACCACTACTAGTGATGTTAACCGGTTCGATAAAAACCGGAGAATCACCGGTTAACACATGTACCGGTTTTTTACCGGTAATTACTTAAAGAACCGGAGTTTTTCTGAACGCATCCTTAGTCCTTACTCATACTCGATTTTATCGATGTATGGGGAAATCCCGTCAAACCTAGTTCTGTTTAATGCTGCCAATTGAAAAAGTATTATTAATGTATGTCCACCCGTATTTATAGTATAAAATTGAAATTCAACGGGTATATTGTACTGACAAGAGACTCGTTTTTAAGGTGGTTGGTGAAAATTTGTCCGTCAAATTCAAATTTATTTAATATTAAAATTTTACCTTCAAATAAAATTTCTATTATGTTTCCTAAGACGTCCGAAGTCCATTATGAAGAGTACATCGCCTTTTCCACGCTTTTCCGCTAGATGTCGCTGATTTTCCGTCACGTGACCCGCGCCAAAACGCCCCCAACGGCATTTCTGTGAACTAACCAACAAAAACCAAAGCAAGCCGCCATGTTCCCGTTGTTCCGCCATTGTTCGATTCATAATGATGACGTGTTTATAGAATGGTAGCACCAGGAAGACATTATCTGGACTTCGGACGTCTTAGGAAACATAATAGAAAATAGAAATTTTATTTGAAGGTAAAATTTTAATATTATGTGTTCCGTTTGACGTCCGAAGTCCATTATGAAGAGACCTGTTTGTTATCTCCTGGTGGCTTGCGTAAAAGAAAAAAACGCAACAATGTGATGCATTTTTACTACATGTTAATTACCAATAGTAGATAATATATAGACATTTAAATATGAGAAACATATTAAATTCAAAATAAATCTGTTACGATTTCACAACAACTAGTACTAAGTATAGTAAAATTACCAGTTAAAACAGTAATAATCACATAAATATTATCATTGACTACGATGAATAATTAATTGTAATTAAAAATCAGACAATTAATCATAAAATTTAACTCGATACCGAAAAATATTGAGAAAGAGATTTTGTTGATACCGCACTATTTGCGTTACAATTTCCATCTATTTCTTTATGATAGTATTTTGTAATGTATTCTCATGCCGCCAATTTGCTTTAGACAGAATATCATTTATGGGATAGTTTTCAACCCAATTTAAGGAGGACACCGCGGATCTAAAGCTGCCGGGTGTAGCCTCAATGCCAGCTTCTGATAAAAGCTTCTTAACCCAACCACCAATAATAGTTGGGCTAGCTGGCCTGTATGGTTCTCGAGTGGTAATAAATAAATTGGCCATAGAACCTCTAACATTTTTTGTTACAGCTAATAAAGTTCTGAGCCAAAACAGTGGATTAGTATTGTCATTAGTGTTATGTTTGGAAGGAGCCTTTATTTCTCAAATCACCGAATACACTCTGACATTTACATTTTTTAGGTTACATAGTGTAGCTACATACTAGAATTAACATAGAGTAGTTACTACAGACTACAGATCATAACACTCTCCTGCTTTAAATTTCACATATCTTTAAATTCTTATGTGATTAACTACAAATTAAGTCTATCAGGTTTTTTCCTAATTCTTACAGATCTCTTTAACACCACTGGTGACGATTTTGTCTTTTGCGGAGAACTAAATATTTCTTCAGACTGAGACTCGGTTGGTACTACATTTGTCTCAACAGAAGGCAAAATCTCACCTTCCTGTACAACAGGTTCACTACCTGAGCTATGTGGCTTAGAAACAACAGATGAACTTGGTACAACTTTATCATTACATGCATCTGTCAATTCTTTATCATCAAACACTATATCATTATCACAAGTATCAACATCAGTTTCATTTATATTGTTGTCCAAAATCTGATTAATATGTCTTTTCCAAATTATATTTGTATTTAGCAATTTAATTAAATATGTAACTGGACCAAGTTTTTTACATACTATTCCTTCTATCCACCTATTGCTATTACTTCTGTAATCTCTAGCTAATACACTTTTTCCTAATTCCAATTCCCTTACTCTACTACCCCCTGCATATTTCTTTTGTACATCCTTCTTATATTGGACATGTTTTCCTATATCCGGTTTTAATAAATCAAATTTTGTTCTTAAATTTCTTTTGAACATCAAATATGCTGGACTTTCACCTGTAGTCATATGTTTACAATTTCTGTATTTTAACAAAAATGAATTTATACAATCATTTATATTTTTCTTTTCATAAACTGCTTTTTTAATACACTTCTTTATTATTTTAACTGCACTCTCTGCTAAACCATTTGTCTGAGGATTATACGGTGGTGAAAATGATTGTTTTATCCCCAATTGTTTTAGAAATGATGTGAATTCCATGGAATGAAATGGAGAACCATTGTCACTATAAATTAAATCAGGAAATCCAAAAGTACTAAACAACTTCTTTAATATTTTAATTACTTGACTTGCTGACGTTGAAGTTACTTCCTCCACTTCAATCCACTTAGTGTACGCACACTCTAACACAAAATAAAATTTGCCATGTATAGGGCCTAAGTAATCTACATGTAAGCGTGACCATGGATTTTTAGGATAGTCAAACACATGTAAGTTTACTTTATGTGGATTGGGCCTTTCCAATATACAAGTAGTACAACTGTTTGCCATTAATTGGATATCATTATCAATAGAAGGCCACCAGAAATAACTCCTGGCTATTGATTTCATTTTAACAATACCTAAATGTGTTGAATGAAGTTCTTGTAAAATATTAGAAATAAACTTATTAGGTATTACAACTCTATATCCATACATAATTATTCCTTGTTCAACTGATAATTGTTCTCTTTTAAGAAAATAAGGTTTTATGTTATCATCCATAATATAGTTTGGCCACCCTTCAATTATAAAATTTAACACTATTTTTAGCACTGGATCTAAAGCAGTTTCTTTCCTCACTGAGTTATAATCAATAGGTAAGCTTACATTATCCTTCAAAAAATTTAAATAGGAATATTCAGAACTTTTACATTCAACTCTTTCCAATGGTAACCTTGATAATGCATCTGCATTATTATGCTCTGATTTGACATAAACAATATTGTAATCATAGCCAGACAACAATAATGCATACCGCTGAAGTCTACTTGCTGCTATGGTAGGTATACCCTTTTTAGGGCCAAAAATGCTCACTAATGGCTTAGAATCTGTAATTAAGGTAAATTTACGACCCCACAAGTATTGATTGAACTTAGTTACACCAAATATCAATGCTAAAGCCTCTTTGTCTATTTGACTGTATTTCTTTTCAGCATCATTTAATGTCCTAGACATAAATGCAATTGGTTTCTCAATCCCATTCTTTTTCTGAGATAATACAGCACCTACCCCATAGGCACTAGCATCACATGCCAAATATAATTCTTGTGACGGATCATAGTGAGATAAAATGTGAGTAGATACCATTCTTTTTTTTATACTTTCAAAGGATTCTTTGCACTTTTGGTCCCAAATATACTTAGTATCTTTTTTTAATAAATTGTACAACGGTGCTAACACTGTTGACACATTTGGTAAAAATTTCATATAGTAATTGACTAACCCGAGAAACGCTTTCAGTTCTGTCACATTAGATGGATTTGGAGCTTGAATTATTGCCTCAACTTTTTTAGGATCGGGCTGTAACCCCTCTTTTGACAAAATATACCCCAAATAATTTATATTATCTGCAAAAAATATACATTTATCTATACTAACTGTAAGACCCATTTCTTGTAGTTTTCCAAAAACAAACATTAAATTTTCATAATGTTCCTGATCAGATTTCCCTGTTATAACCACATCGTCCATAAATACTGCTATACCTGATCTCCCTAAAAAATAAATGATCCATAACATGTTGAAAAATATTCGGAGCTACTTTCACACCAAAAGGTAACCTGTTATATTGAAATAATCCAAGATGTGTATTGATGCAAACTAACTTCTTCGCATCATCCGTCAACATCAATTGTTGATAAGCATGTGCCAAGTCGACTCGCGAATACTTTTCACCTTTATTCAAATTCACAAATAAGTCTTCTATCTTTGGTATGGGATGCTTGTCATCCTCCAAATACTGGTTAATTGTGACCTTAAAATCACCACAAACTCTCAACTTACCATTCCCTTTTAAAACGGGTACAATAGGCGTAGCCCACTCACTGCTTTTTACTGGAGTCAATACACCTTGACCCACCAATCTATTTATTTCTTCCTCGACTAATTCTTTCATACTGAAAGGTAGTGGTCTAGCCTTAAAATATTTAGGTGACACATTCTCTTTTAATACTAGGTTGACCTGCTCTCCTTTATAAGTACCTAATTCAGAACTAAACACTTCAGGAAATTTACCGACCAATGTATCTTTGATATTCTCACAATTTAATGAATTTATATTTAATGTTTTAATATTTAATTTTTTCAAAATATCCCTACCAATGAGAGAAGGTCCCCCATTCTCTATTACATATAACTTCGCCTTAATTTTCTTTTTATCATATACAATGTCCACATTTATAAAACCTAAGGGAGTTATTAAGTTATTTACATATGATCTGAGTTTTAAGTTACTCTTAAAGATTTCACAGTCCTTAAAGTATTTATCTTTCATGTTTTTACTGATGACACTGATAGCCGCTCCTGTGCGCTCACTAACATATGCGTCACTAGTATGGTGGCCAAGGACACAACAGACGACAACACAACAGGAGCTACAGAGCTTTCAAAGAAAAGCCTGCCTAGCTATCACCAGCTGCATGAGCACAACTCCATCAAGTGCCCTGGAGGTGATGCTAGGAATACCACCTCTACATCTTCACATAAAAGAAGAGGCTACCATTGCAGCCCTAAGGATAAAAACTTATGGGCTATGGAAGCCCATGAACGCAACGCACACCCGAATATTGTCGAGTGAAAACACAAAATGTCCACATTTAGAATGGATATGTGATAAAACACAGAAAGAACATATAATCGAGAAAAGGTATAAGATTAACATCACAGAGACCACAACCAAAGCACCCACCATAGACACAATAGATGTGTATACAGACGGGTCAAAAACAAACAAGGGAACCGGCGCAGGAGTATACTGTCCCGAACTAAACATAAACATAGCCCACGCCCTCGGTAAGAATAACTCTGTTTTTCAAGCGGAGTGCGTCGGAATCACGGTAGCGGCCATAGCCTTGACCAACAGACAGGTAACAAACTTTCAAATTAACATTAACAGTGACAGTCAAGCAGTACTGAGAGCTCTAGCAAAAACCACAACTACCTCTAGGCTCATACTTGACTGCCACAATGCACTACAGACTTTGACCGACTCGAACCAAGTATCACTAGGCTGGGTAAAAGGTCACAGTGAAAACATAGGAAACGATGCAGCCGACGAACTAGCACGACGAGCCTCAAACCTGAAGGTAGCGGGACCCGACCCGATCGTCCCGATACCTTTCAGTGAATACAAAAGCTGGATAAGGGAACAAACCGTAAGTACACATGCCGAACTATGGGCAAACACTACAGACTGCAGACAAACAAAAGAGGCGATACCCAGCCCCAATAAACCACTAACCAAAAAACTACTGCAACTTAACCGAGCCAAACTCAGAATAGTTGTAGGTATGATAACAGGACATTGTCCCCTAAACAAACACCTATTTATTCTAGGTATCACCGACAGCCCTCTATGCAGAGCCTGCATGGAGAGCGACGAGACACCAAAACACGTGCTGCTCGAGTGCAGCGGTGTTTCCACCCAACGAGAAACCTACATTGGCTCCCTAGCAACACTACCGGAAGTCCTTGCCGACCTGGGCGGCCTGCTTGGATTCTGGAGTGAGCTCGGTTGGCTGGAGTGATCTAGCAGGGAGTCGCACCAGTGGTTTTCACGCACAACGGACGCCTGCGTTTCAAGTGCGGAAAAAATCCCAGGACATGAAGAAGAAGAAGAAGAAGAAGCCGCTCCTGTATCTATTTCAAAGATAACCTTTTTTGTATTCACTTGTAATTCTAATTGATAAGGTGAGACATAAGTATCACTTAATGTAAATAAGTTCTGTATGTCCTCTAAAACATTATCTTGATCTTCCTCATTTCCTATGTAATTACATGGCTTTTTTTCCTTTTTATTCCGGCACACAGCTGCTAAATGTCCCTCTAGTCCACAAATTCTGCACCTCCTATCCTTAAACCAGCACCTGACCTTATTATGGTTTCCTTTTCCACAGCACTTGCACTTGTTATTATACTGATTCTCGCTTCTTCCTTCCATTCTCATATTCTGCCGCAGGTGGTTGCCTCGGGTATTTTCCCTTCGTACTTCCTTTTTCCTTCCAGTAACTCCTATCCTATTTACCTTGGATGTCATCCCCTCTAAATCTCTATCTGTTTTTTCCATCTGAACAGCAATGTTATATGCTTTCTCTAGTGTTACTTCCCTTTCATTCAACAATTTTTGTTTATTTTTTTCATTATTTAAACCCAGTATAAATTTATCCCTTATTTGTTCCGATAAAGTTTCTCCATAATTACAATACAGAGACAACTTTTTTAATTCCGCCAAATAGGCATTTATCGTTTCACCCGGCATTTGACATCTCTGGCCAAACTTATACCTTTCTGTGATTACGTTGGGTTCTGGTTCCAGATGCTGTAATAGAATCTTTTTCAAATCTTCATAGGACTTTTCCTTTGGCGCTGTCGGTGTACAGAGATTTTTTAAAAGGCTATATAATTTTGGGCCAATGACGCTGAGAAAAACCGCCTTCTGACGTGTTTTTTCTATTCCGTTGCACTCCAGAAACATTTCAAACCTCTCTATATAATCGCTGAACTTTTCGCTGTCGTCATAGTCCACGTTTCCTATATAATTTTTTCCAGCCATCTTTACTTTTTAACCCCTGTTTCAATTTTATTTCACTAATTTTGCCTCGTCGCCATTTTGTTATGTTTGGAAGGAGCCTTTATTTCTCAAATCACCGAATACACTCTGACATTTACATTTTTTAGGTTACATAGTGTAGCTACATACTAGAATTAACATAGAGTAGTTACTACAGACTACAGATCATAACAATTAGGAGAAGCCGTAAATTTCCAGCTTGATTGCTGAAACGTAGCCGAATCTGTTTTGGAACCAAAAACAGGATGCAAAGTTATAAAACTACCTCCACCTATAAAATGTTTAGGATCACAATGTAAAAGTGTAAGGTCATGAACACGACGGCTAGATGACAATAAAAGAATTGTGGCAGTACGCCTATATACTTCATACAAATTATTTATGTTTGGGTTTGATTCCCGTAAGTACTTAATGACTATCCTTGCATCCCATATAGGAAGCTTGGGGGACATTGGTCTAGCTAAAGATACGGCTTTTAGGATATGTTTGACTAAATTATTTGATGAAATATTAACATTAGAAATTGTCTCGCAAATAGAAGCTATCGCTGACTTATGTACAAGAATGGTACGGTAAGCTAAATTCTCTGTTAACAACAGTCTTGCTAAATATCTAGCTACATTATTTGGAAAGGGACGTCGAAAGTCAATGTTATTTAATAAACACCATTCCGACCATTTTCTCCAAATGGGGGCATAGGTTTTAAGTGTAGATGCTCTCCAGCACGATAACAGAAGCTCCTTCTCTTAATGTGACCAGCATTCCGTCAACGTGTCCCACCCAAAATGAGCCAAGCTTCTAAATTCAGGCACTTGATATGAGCTGGTGGTCGCTCCGTCGCCGTGTCGATGAGTATTTTGTCCAGGTCTCGTGTCTTGACTGGACGCGATAATAGCACGGCTTTTCTGGTCTGGTCTGGGCGCCAAAAAGGCTTCTTCCACTTGGCTGCTATTATTATGTACCTGCCTACTGCTCAGTTGAGGTGTTGCAGGACGCGTGGAAGTAGTGCGGGCGGAGGGAAGATCCACGCTAGGTCGTGTATCCAATACCTGCTGAACGCGTCGTGAAAGCAGGCGTTCGAGTCGGATAAGTCTAGAGTAGCATAACTGTAAACTACGTGAGCCCTTTGAGACGCGAACACATCTATGTCTGGAATTCCCCATAGATTGAAAATGTTTACAGTTGCTCCTGCTAGTAGGTGCCACTCCGAGCCTGCGCGATTGCGCGAGAGGTTGTCTGCTTCGGTATTGTACACTCCCGGGAGGTGGTGAGGGAGGAGTACAATATTGAGGCTGTCCGTCAGAGTGTAAAGCTCCTTTGTCAATTCTAGAAGTCTGGTTGTCGCTCTGTAAGACCACTGTTCAATTCTTGAGTACTGAGGCCTCGGTTGAAATAGCAGCAATCACAGCGTGCGTTTCTTTCAAGTTGCAATCGAATTTGCTGTCGTCGGCTCCACGAGCCTGTTAATCTGCTGTTGTTCACAAGAGCTCCCCATTGTATATCTGATGCATCCGTGATGACGTAATTCGTGGGATTCCTCTCTGGGTGAATTGGAGTCGTCCGCATCAGATTTTCTAGCCACCATTCCAGTTCGACACGCACCTCTGCCGGAAAGCGTTGGGGTCTGCGAGGATATTTGCGCAGACAATTGCTGTGTCGTTGAATGGTTCGGCAATGCAACCTTCCCCGGTGGGTGATGAAGGTTGCGAAGTTGAGAAACCCTAAGAGGCTTTGCGCCTGCTTGAGGGTCCAACTGCCGGTTGCTAGAAGCGAAGTTGAGAAACCCTAAGAGGCTTTGCGCCTGCTTGAGGGTCCAACTGCCGGTTGCTAGAAGAGACATGAGACTCTGACGAACTTTTGTTATCTTGTCTGGGGGGTAGGGACTTGATGTTGTGGTGTGTGTCCCAATTTACTCCCAAGTACTCGACCGATCTCGTCGGTTTTGTGATCGATTTCTCGAAATTGAGACACCAACCTAGGTCTGTTAAGAATTTGACAGCCAGTAGGACGTGAGCTTTCAGAATTTTCTTGGATTGATGGACTATGAGAAAATCGTCCAAGTACACCACTAGGCGAAGGCCTTTGTCGCGTAATACTTGGGCAGTCCAATTTGTCACAGAGGCGAACATTCTCGGTACGGCCGCCAGACCGAATGGTAGGCCTGTCATTTGCAGCAACCGACCTTTGTAACTGACAAGCAAATAACGTCGTCCTTATTGGGATATGATAGTAAGCCTGACTCAGGTCGAGCTTGACCATCCAGTCGCCCGCTTGTAGAAACCTTAGCATTCGATGGTGATGAAAAAGACGAAAATGTTTCGGTATCATGTATCGGTTCAGAGCCTTAAAATTGAAAATAACTCTGTTCTTTCCATTGTTTTTGGGTATTATGAAAAGTTGGGAAATGAATGACGCAGTTAGCGGGGCTGGTTCTAATACCTGATTTTGGATCATCTCTAAAATTTCTGCGGTCATGCTGTGGGAGGTTGGAGTTTGATACTCCGTCAGAACATCCATCGTTGGCAGAACCAAAGTAGGGGTTTGATTGAAAGGAAATCGGGCGTCCGATATAAGTTTTAAAATAGTCTTGGGTGGATTGAAACGCACCCACTTGTCTCGATAATGTTTGAGACAACCGCCCGAAAACTTTTTCGAGTCATTTTCTCGAATTTCTACTTTTGAAACTGTTTCCCTTTTGCCCCCCCTTTTTCTTTCTATCAGAGGAGTCCAAATTTCCCTTCCTATCCTTACCCTGCTTGGCTTTGCCTTTGTCGAGAGCGAAAAGTATTTTCCCGTGATGTGGATGGTAATGAGGATTTTGGACGTACCTGTGAATGCGAAGGCATTGGGACGCTTTGCTTTTGTAGGTTATCAAATACCTCCCAATTTTTTGTAAATATTGTGACAAATCGGGTGGACTGAAAATATATTCTGAAGATGCGGGTATTTTATCTAAATCCTCACGAATGTACTTTCCTTTTAAACTCTCTAAAAGTTGCTTAATTTTTTTTTTTTTTTTTATATATTTATTTATTTTAGGACACCCAACAGGTTATAATTCATTAACAAGGCGCTTACGCCGTAATTCTACTATTTCCGCACGTTTTCCACATATAATCTGCAGAATGTCATGTGAAATACTCTTATAGTTTGAATCGCTGCCAAATAGCTGCTTTCCGAGGAATCAAACACGATCCGGGTTAGCCTTTGGAACGGACGGTTCTTTTATTGATACAATCAATTCGGAAATAGCATTAATTTTTTCCTGGGAGCTGTAAAAAGGGATCTTGTAACACGCTAGTAGTTGCCTCAGTAGGAGAAACGTGAGGCCTAGTAGGAGAAATGTGGGGCTTAGTATGCGAAACGTGAGGCCTAGTAGTCGAACTCAAAATATCAAAATTCAAAAATATTATTATTGACTCACCAATTGTTGAGAATTCAAACCTCCGTTCCAACTCGCCCGAGTCAGAAAGTGAGCGCCTGCGGTGCCCCGAGCGGCTGCGCCGCCTTTTCGGTGGCAGCGGCGCTTCTTCTGATGACGAATCTTCACTCCTACTCGACGACGACGAATTTTCGGACCGAACTACTTTGTCGGCCTCTAATGGCACGGGATTCTCATCCATTTTGCACAAATTTAATTAATTCGTAACGGAAAATCTATTTAATAAGTAAAATAATCTACTCAAATTATAAAACTTTCTACTTCTATCTCAAAAGTTTTAAATTAATTCTAACGGTCTTGCGTTGTTGAAAAACGACGCAACAATGGCGGAACATGGCGGCTTGCTTTGGTTTTTGTTGGTTAGTTCACAGAAATGCCGTTGGGGGCGTTTTGGCGCGGGTCACGTGACGGAAAATCAGCGACATCTAGCGGAAAAGCGTGGAAAAGGCGATGTACTCTTCATAATGGACTTCGGACGTCAAACGGAACACATAATATTCTAAATTAAATTTGAAATTGGTGGGCTCATTTCGTCCAACCACCTTAAGGCCCTGCCGAACCGGTTTTTCTCCGGAGATTCTCCGGTTATAGTTCTAAATTCTCCGAAAATCTCCGGAGCCTGATTTTGCCTCCGGTACACATCACTAACCACTACGTTTTTGTCTATCTGCTAATCTCACTTTTCTGTTTCTTTGTCAAAGATTTATTCTTTGTAGAGCCATAGAGTAAATAGGTAATATGTTCTCGGACGCGTGGACGGGCTTTGATTTTATAAAGTGGACGGGGAGTGAAGCGTTGCCAGTTTTTTTTGCCAAGTTTGCGAAAGCGGGACAACGTAAAAAAACTTATCTAATCAGAAGTTTTCAAATATTTATCTTTTTATTTGAATTAAAATTACGTTTACGTGACAATAGATAGCAAAAATCGTTCGGATGGAGCATGCTGCATGGCCCTACTGGCCGCTACAGTGTCACCGGGGGGTTGGGCGAGCAGATTTACCCTATCGTTAAATAGTTGAAACTTATTCGTCTATAGAATTAAAAAAAACAGGAATCGTTCAGGCAGGCGTTCCAAACAATAGCCTGTGGAGTGAATAAATATTTATAAGAATTACTCATGATATTTTTGTGAAGATTTAACTTCTTTTGAAGTTTCCTTTTTCTCTCTAATAAAGATGAAGAAATCTTCACAGGATAACTGTAGATTTAACTGGATGAGTAATTCTGGTTTTAATAATTTTACGGAGCATTTATTTCTGGCATCTGACCATTTTAAATTCATATGGGAAAAAACGCGTTCAGGAAAGCAGTGTGGTCGAATTATCTCCGAAAAGCGGGACTGAGCCTGTCCCGCGCGGGACATTTAATTTTGATTTAAAAATCGGGACGTCCCGCCAAAATCGGGACGTCTGGCAACGCTCTGTCGGGGACGCAAGCCGCGTCCCCGAATGTCATAGATCTAATATACTTACTCCATGCAGACTGTGCACAGCAGAGGCAAGAACCAACCACACTTGAATCAAGGAATAGGTATCTCATAAACTAAACCTTGGAACTAATAAGTACTACGTACAACTGGAATGAGCTCTTGTTAATAAAGTGTGCCGAGCGAGAGATACCATACTGACAGTTGTGTCCCTTTTCCACAAGAGTGACCACACTATTTTTGAATTTTGGGATACTTCAATATACGGAATATAAATATACCTCTATGAAGAAATAAAAATCAGCAAATAATTTTAAAATATTTATATTTATAATGATGTATATATTTTATAGGTAGTGCCTATTGCCTCTTAGTAAGTCTCTTATACAAGTAAGCATTTAGGTCGTCGTCAATCGATGGACGTCCACTGCTGGACATAGGTCTCCTGTAGGGTCCTCCACAAGCCACGGTCTTGCACCGCCTGGATCCAGCGATCCATTGAGGATCGATAATTACGAAGCATTTAGGTAAAAATAGATAATTATCGGTGATGGTTTAACAAAAAATCTTTTTTTAAATTTATTTTTTAAGTCGGTTAAAAATTCAATAAAACTGGTATTGCTGTAAAGCGAAACATAAATTGACTTCTCGATTCATACATATTTGGCTTTTCGAGCCATACATATTTGACTTTTCGAACATACTGGGTATATAACATTATCAACATGCTCAATACAGCACATACGGTGAAGGAAACATCTTAAGGAAACCTGGACTTGACAGTCTGAAATCACCAACCTGCAGTTAGCAAGCGTGGTGATTAATGCTCATGCATTCTCCTAGTGAGAAGAGGCCCTTGCCCAGTAGTGGAACAGTTACGGGCTGGATTTTTAAGATTCAAGATAAATATAAAATTGATCTTGCTTAATCGTGAGGGAAGAGCATTTTCTTTTAAAACGGGCCGTGATAAATTAGGAATATAATCTTCTGATATGAAATGTTTGTTGCATATTACAGAATTTTGGGTCACTTTTCTGTTACCACTAGATATAATGCTTATAACTACTTTTCACGCAATGTATCATTTTTTGGTAATCTGAAATATGAAAAAAATATCTATCCTGTTATAATTCGTGTTTCATAGTTTACGATACTTGTCCCGTATACTTGGTACCTAAATTTATGTCACCCGAATTTCTGTAACATTCAAAACATAGTTAAACACTTACTTAGGCAAAAATAACCCACAATCCGGATAATATTCACTTTTACAAGCTTCCACGATGCATATTTTCACCATTTTTTACAGATAAATTCATGCAATCTTGAGAAATTTCATCGATCGTAAGATTCATCAAAATGGCCGTTTGTGTTGCAACCATCATAGTACATAATAATTCCATGGTTGCAACATTTTTATTTTTATTACTACTACGATTGCCGCCTTCAACACGAAAACAAGTGAATTATTGACGTACTAATTTTCTAAATGCTTGAAATTTTAATCGGAGGATAGGAGGTGACTAATTCGATAGTATAACCATTTTTCATTTTCTTTTATAAACGTACCAAATTTGAAGTATAATGTTAAATGTGAAATAGCAACACAAAGACTGTGGTACTCCGCTAGCTGGCCTCTTTGCTTCGCACCGGCCAGTGCATACGTCTGCGAGCTATGTATTGAATATCGAATATCGCTCATTGCCAGAAAGCAACGTCGAGTGGCCGGTGACACATTCACTCGAGATACGCGAACAAGCGTGGACCTCTGGCAGTACTGCCAGACTCACCTTTCTTTTACCGTATACCTATACAGTGTTGTTATACAATATGTCGTTAATATTATAATATATTATCGTGTTAGTCATCATCGAGTGTATTATTTCAACGCCTACACTTAGGAAGTGAATCCTAACTAGGTAGTTGTTTGTAGCAGGCAAGGAAGTCATAACGCCCTACAAGACCACTGTTAGAAAGGAACACCGCGGTATGTTGTCGCTGTCTCACTTGGATTCATTTTTATACTGCGTGCGTAGTGGTCCTTATGTCCGTGACATAAGGATTAAATTTGATTAAAAATAAGTTAAATAAGTTTGTAGTACGCATTCCAGTTGTACGTAGTACATATTAGTTCCATGAACTAAACTTACTCTGAGGGAACACATTAGTCTATGGGTATAATTAAAAAAGAAACAAAATACATTGACGTCTGCAGGGCGACCGCGTATCTTTTTCATCAAAATCAATCATTGATACATCGCAATCACCTCTGATTGGTTAACACTCTTCCACTATTGGATGAAATCCATTGACGCAGCAAGAATACCGTAAATTTAGCCAATCAGAGGTGATTGCGATGTATCAATGATTGATGCAAAACAAAAGATACGCGGTCGCCCTGCTGATCTCCAACAACTCAGACTAAAAACCTTTTTAATCTGAGTCCAACGTAGTAAATATCAGAGACAAGTAACATTGGTAAATATGTTCCTTGGTCCAACAACTAACTTCGATATTTGTAAACAAATTACACAAATTATAACATTTTATGGCTGTTTAATAAATGTTTATTAGTTTATATTGTGTTATAGCGTGAAGCGTACATAAATTCCATTAAACACTTTATTTTCTGGTCGGTGCTTCTCAAAATGAGCGACTCTGAACTAGGATACGGTTCATCATTCACTGTAGATTCTGTAAAAGTTATAGCAGAAAGTGTTGGTATTGGAAGTCTAGTTGACGATGCCGCTAAAGAGCTGGCCGATGATGTTTCATATCGCCTGAAAATTATAGTTCAAGATGCTATGAAGTTCATGCAGCACTCTAAACGTCAGAAACTGTCCATTACTGACATTGACCATGCACTAAAAGTTCAAAATATTGAGGTAGGTATATAGTAATTAGCACAGTCATGATTGTATGTATAGATTGATGCAACTGATGCTAAAAAGGTTTTTGAATTTTAGCCACAGTATGGATTTATCCAACCTGACTCACTGCCATTCAGATTTGCATCCGGAGGTGGTAGAGAATTGCATTTTATTGAGGAGAAAGACATTGATTTGTCTGAAATATTGTCTGCACCACCTCCAAAAATACCGCTTGATGTTTCCCTCAGGGCTCATTGGTTGAGTGTTGATGGTGTACAGCCTACAGTTCCAGAAAACCCTCCTCCATTGTCCAAAGAGGCACAAAAATTGGAATCAGTGGACCCTATTACCAAACTAAGTAAACCAGCTAATAAAGATTCTGCTGGTATGTATTTTTACACATTGTTGCTTAGCTAACAACAACAGGCAAGCAATATTCTGCTTTGTTTCTAAAACTATTTCATTTTAACAAACAGCAGCTTTTAAACCTAGAAAACTGTATGGTAGATTTACAATTTTCAGAATTTATAGCTGATAATTGGTTGAAATTATTGAATTTGAATTAGAAAAGTGTGAGTTAAAACCGCACCCATTGGTATTGGAGTGTCAGACCCATTCATTTTCAATTTGAGTGGTAATGTTAGCTAAGAGGAAAAAAAAAACCCGGCTGAGTTTGTTGTGGGCTCTTCTCAGACCAGGGCGTGTTTGGAACCCTCGTAGCTTTAGTTTTAAGATACCGTTACCCATTATCACCATCAAGTCTTATCCCTTATTATTATTATTATAAATATGACGTTCAGAAGGTGTACTTTGTAGGTACCTATTTTGAATAAAGTTGCTTTGAGTTTGAGTTTTAAGAGCCTTAAATATATTCTTAGTATCCTGGGTTCATTAAATTTTTTTATCAATGCCCAGGTTTTATTCACTATCTTTTTAATTGTTTCTGAAGAACCTTCCAAGTATTACCCAATAAATGATTGCAATATGCATTCAGTGTGGTGTCACTACCAACATTTTAATTCGGATACTGATGTCTGATTACATCGAAATATTTTTTACACTTTTTAATAGATCCTTAGAAACTAGAGTATTTGTATGAGTCCTTAGTATTAGTAGCATACTGTGTAGACAAGTACCCATACTTCTTCATCCCTTCTTGTCTATTCTGCACTAATTATTCAACTTTAAAATATTATCATCATTGCAGGTAAACCAATGTGTGGCAAAGCGGCTCGGTTGAAAGCATCGGAGTCAGTACATGTCAAACAACTTGCCACACACGAGCTCAGCGTGGAACAACAGCTGTATTATAAAGAAATCACTGAAGCTTGTGTTGGAAGTGATGAAGGAAGACGTGCAGTATGCATTTTCATTTCAAACATATTATACTCATTAAACTCTTGCCAACATCTTTGTATCAGTCAGTTGAGTAGAAATAAGTGAAGACTAAAATCTATATTTCAATAATCCCTTTTACCACAATTCTGTGCTTATAAATTAACTCTCGATAATGTGTGCAACTTCATATGAGAGATGTTGGTTTTAAAAATCCCAAGGGAAGATCTTGATTTTCCAGGATAAATAGCACCCACCAGATTCTAAATGATTCCCGTTCAAAAAATATCGCTCGGTGGCTCTGTTGAAGCATGATTGAAGAACAAACCAAGAAATAAACTTTCACATTTGTAATATTAGGTTTGCAGTCTTTCTACTGCAAATATAATCAATCAAGCAAAAGTCTGTTTCTGTTAATAACTGGGCCAACAGTTTACAAATATACCACCATCAGGTATAAAGTAACAAGTAATCAAATTTTTTTTTTAAAAGGCCACGCTGAACTGCAGCACTCTGTTGTGACCTTATCACTATGAAACAACAATCAGAACTTCTCAGAAGTATAAATAAATAAATAAAATAGCCTTTTATTACAGAGCTTTTTCACACTTAGTTATTACAGATTAATATTAATAAATAAAGTCTCTTAGTTCTGTGTGCCTTGCGGCAAAGGCCTCCTCCAGCTCTCTCCAGTGTTTGCCATTTAGTGCCACCCTTCTCCCAGAAGTATACACTATACATAATATCTAAAATAAGGAACCGCATCTTCAGTAGTTTTTCAGAAAAATGGTATGGCCTTAAAACATATCTAAAAACCTTCTCAGAAGTTATACATATCTAATGCAAAAACTGCATTTTAATTGTGGTAACAAAAACTTTCTTGTGCACAACCTCTTAGGGCAAACACATATACCGTATCAGCTGTTCCATTGTGGGTAAAAAACCTTCAGTCATCACAGGCCTTTGTCCTAGTTGCCAGTGTGGGTTGAAACTAAAATCAATATAATGTTGTCACCTCTACAGTCCACCATCAATGGATATGGCGGTCTTCCCAGTCCACACATACACCATAGATCACATTACTGGTATCACACAAAGGAATATGAGAAATCCGAACCTTAATGACATGGTCTGCATCGCGATTACGAAGTTTTCTCTGAATTGTTCTATAAATGTATACAACTTCCAAAGCTCAATGGTCGTACCAGCAGTCCCAGAGCATAACTCCCATTTGGAGGAATATCTTCTTATTGTTGCGGTTGAGCCATATCACCTGTTCCTTACAAATATATATAGCTGGCGTGATCTGTCCCACGCAAATATTTTATGTATCTGTCACCGTAAGATTGTAAAAACCGTTAGATTATAATATAACGTTTTTTATCTCGATAGATTATAAACTGTCGACAGATTGTGAACCGTAACATACTGCTTACAATTTAACGCGTTATTTTTCGGTAAATTGTAATATATTAGGTTTATTAACCTGATAGAACCTAAGTGCCCGGCCTGCAGCCGGGCACTACCTGAATATTCATGTCAGCCCTAACCTAACCTATAGTTCGCCCGCGAGTTGAATGCAGAGTAAATGTATGGTGACACTTACATTTATTCTGCATTCAACTCGCGCGCGAACTGTACAAGAAAGAGACAAGAAAACGTAAAAACTATAAATATTTCATAAATTAATACTCAGAACATTGAACGGTTCACAATCTTACGACAGTTTATAATCTCGCGGGATAGAAACAATCCGATTGTAAAATCCGTTAGATTATAATCTAACGGATTTTACAATCTTTCGGTGACATATCTTTAGATTTAAGAAACAAAGAATTATTTCATATAGCAATTTTAGAAGTAACTGCTTTCAAAACTCAAAGGTGGCTTACCTGACTGTATTCTTTATAATGGAAATGTTTGATTTAGGAAGCTCTGCAATCTCTGGCATGTGACCCTGGTCTCCATGAGATGTTGCCAAGAATGTGCACATTCATCTCTGAAGGGGTGAAGGTTAATGTGGTGCAAAACAATTTAGCCCTTCTAATTTATTTGATGAGGATGGTTAAAGCCATGCTTGACAACCAATCATTGTATTTGGAGAAATATGTAAGTACATTTTAGAAACTGCTACAGATGTCTTAAATTTTAATACATTGTAAAAGTCCACGCACGAACTCCGAGGCATCCTATGAAATGTTGACGTATTGAGATAGAGTTGTCTATAGTACAAAATAACTCTGCTATCGCAAAATTACATGCATCAGGGTCGAAAATAGTAATGGGAACGAGCTGGTTATGGAGCGAAGGTCGGGCGCGGTGCACAGCCGCTGCTACCTCGGCCCCCAATTCCTTGGAGCTCGCGCGCGAACTGTGTATGTTTAGCAGAGACTTGGTTATTTATTGCAAAGAAACTGCTCAAAATGTATATGTTGTAACATGTAACTTGCAGCTTCATGAGCTGATCCCGTCAGTGTCGACGTGTATAGTGTCCAGACAGCTGTGTATGAGACCAGAGGTAGACAATCATTGGGCGCTGCGAGACTTTGCCGCTAGACTCATGGCGCAAATATGCAAGACGTTCAATACCTCCACCAACAACCTACAGACTAGAGTCACCAGGTAAGGTCATTAAGTTTTTTCCCCTAGATCTAAACTCCAAACATTTTCTTGGCATATGGTGTAAGGACCATATCAGAGAATGGGTGCATTCCGCTAGAGCTTTGGTGCAACAAAATGCTGGAATGATCTGCCACCTCTAATATGTAGCTTAACAACAAGAGATCATATGCTGACGTGCTGGATTCCCTGGTGGATAATTTTGAATTAGAGTGCTTATGCAAAAAAGTTTGTTTACAGGTTATTTTCGAAAGCTTTGCAGTGTCCATCTCAGACAAACAATGAAAGTGGCCCCTCAATGGTTGCATCTATGAAAGAATCTGAAAAGACACCACTGGCTTCCCTGTATGGTGCAGTTCAAGGCTTAGCTGAACTTGGACCTGAAGTTGTGAAGGTAACCTGATCAAAATGACATGTAATAATAGTTATTTGTTCAACGAGATAGCCAAGCCCGTTTTTGTTACGAGTGCCTAGTTTGAATCCTAAAAAAGTGAAGGATTCTGTAAATACGAGCGTAGCGAGTGATTCTAATTTAGGATCCTGAGTGTAGTGAGGAATTTAAATGTACGAGAAACCAAAAACTTTGCTATCGTGTGATAATACAACTTTTCACCTCAATAGCGAGAAAATACAAGATGTAAGAAAAATATTATAACTGGTATACATACTTTGATGGTGTTAAATTGCATTCCCCGTCACAAGATTCACTTATTTAAAAAAAAAACTAATAACTTTTACACCTTACAAACTCAAAAGGCCGCCTTTGCTGCTTAAAACCAGTGAGCAATTGTTGTTTTTTTCGATTGTTTGCAGCAAAAAGTAATGTTAAATGTGTACAGGTGTTCATACTGCCGCGCGTGCGCTGGCTGGGCGAGCGCGTGGAGGGCGCGCTGAGCGGCATCGGCGGCGCAGACCGGCTCGCGGCCGGTAACCTCAAGCACCAGCTGCTCAAGGTGCTGGCGCCCGTCGTGCGGCAGCACCGCCAGCCGCCCGACCTGCCCGACGAATACAAGTGAGTGATGAGCTGTTGCCGTGTGTTCATTCTTGTATTCTACATTTTTCACTTCACTATCTGTTTTTTTATCCACTTCAAGGTAGCCCCGGACAGCGATCTCACCTGATGGTAAGTGACGATGCAGTCTAAGATGGTAGCGGGTTAATCTGTTAGGGGCATGGCAGTTATATTAAACCCATAACCCTATTCGGTTTCTAACCGGCGTCGTACCGGAACGCTAAATCGCTTGGCGGCACGTCTTTGCCGGTAACTAGCTACGACCGAAGGTTTTCACCAGGCGAACAAATAACATAACATTAAAAACAAATAACTAGTGGTTCGCCCCGAACTGAGACCTCGCGGCGTCATCTATTGACATAAATGTGAAGTTCTGTTAAAAATACTGAAGCTCATTAAAAATTAAATAATTCCGTTTCCTTACAATATTTATCTAATTTTAGTATTTGTTGTTCAAGTACAGGATACAATTGAAATAATTGATCAAGTTTCAGGCTCATCCTTTCAGAAAATTTAGAGTTCTGAGGTCATCTTTGGACGTTAGAAAATCTCCACTTTGAAAGCCCCCCATTTCGTCAATTTTGGGGGAAAAATTAAAAAAAATATATCTTTGGACTCTATTCCTAATTATCTTTAAAATGATATACCGCAACCCTATGTAACTTTATAAAAAATATTTTACTTCGCATTCGCTTCTATGAGAGCCCCCCTGAAATAAAGATTTTTATTATTTTTTAAGCCATATTCGGCGGGAGGCCATTGGTTTACATATTATATTTAAAGCTGAAGTAATTGTGTTCAGTAATTCAGAAGTTATAATGCTCTGACAGACGGACGGACGGACGGACGGACGGACGGACAAGTGCCAATTCACCCAAGTAGACTCAGAGACCTTCGCTTCGCTCGGTCAATAAAGTTAACGAGCAAGAAGAAATAAGTGTGCAAAGGCGGTGAGATCACTAAAAGTGATCTCCTCCAGGCAACCTTTAAATTATAGAAGAAGATGCAATGAAGCGGGATAGCGCAACTATCTCTCTATCACTCTATCTAGTTGAATATTGACGCGTATGTCACCCCGCAGACGCGAGTACGGCTACCTCGGGCCCAGCCTGCAGCAGATGGTGAGCAAGCTGCGCTCGTCGCCGTCGGGCGGCAACGCGGGCGGCGCCGTTGCCGTGGTGACGTGCACGCCGCCGCTGCTGCCCTCGCCCGCGCCCTCGCCCGCGCCGGCACCCGCGCTCGCCTCCGCGCCCGCACTCGCCCCCGCGCCCGTCGCTATACAGCATACGTCGCTGCCGCACTCTAAGCCTATGGGTGAGCGACATATTTAAAAAAATATGCCTATGACAAGCCTTTAGAAAAATTACACCACAAAATAGACCAAAGCGCTAGAATAAAACACAGGCTGGCGTTTGAAAGCAGCCCAAATAGACCGCAGTTTGTGATAGTGCCATTGCAAAAATTTAATACAAAATGGCTTCTGAATCGTTCCTTTTACTCAGTGAAAGAATTTCACTTTCACGAAAGAATTTAAATTAATAAGACATGAACCATAGTTTTTTCAAATTATGTACTTTGAAATTTATTTATTTAAGCTATGTATTGGTTGTGGCTACTTTTATACCGGAAAATTTAAAGTAAATTAAACCGAAAATCAATCCACGCGAACGAAGTCGCGGGAATCAGCTAGTTAAGGCCCTGTGTAGCGTAAAAGGGGGTTTTTAAAAGGTATCCATCAAACGGTGACATAATGTATGCTTGTAAAAATAATGTGCTGTTTTCAAGACCTTTGAGCAGCCATTGACGCCATCTCAAAACACAATTTAAAAAAAACTCTGCATTGAAATTTATTTTAAACATACCTCTTAATTTACCTTTTAAAGCAATTTTTCTCCTTATTGAAACCAATAATTAGCTCTAGAAACATAAGATAAGATTCATATTTACAAATCAAACACATTGTCGGATTCATTTGTAATTTGTATTGAAACGTAAATATTAATTTTTTTACAAATTATTTCATGCATTTTTTGTGACATGCGCTTGCTCGATTTACCCCCGCGCGCCTGTGTTTTTCATCTCGTGAGCTCACAGCGCCTTAATTCTAAAATTCAATTGATTGATTCTTGTACAAAATAGAATCGGTGGCGAATCGCAACGTGGTGATAACGTCGCCAGCGCCGCAGTCGCCCGCGCCCGCCACCCCGCCGCCGCAGAAATTCGTCATCGTGGCGTCGCAGCAAAAGAGTCAGGTAATTTAAAATCGACTTTTAGTTAATATAGCTGACCGGCCCCGGTTCCGCGTCGCTGATATTTGTAAAAATGCTGTGTTTTTTGCGAAGACAGTAACTTTTGAAAAGAGAGCCCGAATTTCTAGACCCAGTGGTATGATCTGTAGTATGATTATTTGAATGCTTTATATTCATGAATCCATGAAAATATTGTAGTTCTTTGAACATAAGTCCTGTATAAGTATATAACTCGTCGGAAGGCTTGATCCCGGGAACCAAAACACCTCAATCCACGCGGACTAATTCGAAGGCAGCATCATACTAATGCGAAAGTCAGTTTGTTTGTTGGTTTGTCCTTCAATCATGCTGCAATGGTGCAACGGATCGACGTGATTTTTGGCATGGGTATAGTTGAAGACCTGGAGAGTGACATAGGCTACTTTTTATCCCGGAAAATTGAGGAGTTCCTGCGGGAATCCAAAAAACTTATTCCACGCGGACGAAGTCGCGGGCATCAGCTAGTTTAGTAAATAAATATGAATGCTACCCTCTGCAATACTGGTTATCCTAGCGTAGAGAGTAGGGCGTTATAAGAATAATTCTTTATGAAAATATTTAATATGATGAATTTATGATTATGATATATTCGTTAGACCCAGCCAGCTAGCAGCGCGGGTCATATCGTCGTGCACAGCTCTCAGCCGACCATAGTGCGCAGCCAAAATGTAAGTTATCCATCACACTGGTACTACACAACATTTGTAGTATGTATGCAAGCGAACGTATGCATGATGCAGTCGTTGATTTTAAAATACTGTATTGCATGGTGATTTAATTATTATATTTTTGTGCAATCATTTATTTTACTTTTGACATAAGCACGCCTATTTAAGTGTCGTAATTATTGACAAGCAACCATCGACAAAAAATGCAATTCTCCATAGACGCATATCGTTTTTTTACAATAGTGAAGCGACGTGCCCTTTTATCCGATATTTCGTAACTCGTTATGCTTTCCTTTCCTTATCAAAATAGTCACGGAGCTTCAACAGTAGCTTTCTTGATAGTCCTTTAAGCAATATAGATCTATGGCGATGGATAGTTTTTATGACGTGACGGATTCATGTACATTTACTGTACTGCTGTATATAAATGATTTATTTTAATATTTACATACATTAATGTACTTAGAAATTTGAACGCTTGGGTATGTTTCTAAAACGGTAAAAAAAAGAATTGAGCAAAGATAAATATCAATGTTTCAAATCGATTAAAACTTCTTCATAAAGAAAGTCGATTGTTATCAAAAATCGAATCAGTAACAATTAGAACATCATTGAATCTAGCTGCCAAAAGTAAAATAAATGGTTGGACAATATAACGTTTATAATTTAACTAGCTTCTGCCCGCGGCTTCGCCCGCGTGGCCTACAAGAACCAAATGTCATTTTTTTCAGAAACAAACATCATAAGCGTTCTCACTCCCTCTCAATTGTATGTAATATACAAACTGACAATATCTCAAACAAAGCAATAAGCACGAAGTTCTAAGTTCTATAACTAAACTAATCTCTGGAATAAGAGTAGTACGGTTTTAATTCACCAAAGCTTTGTAGAGGAGCGAGTACTGAGATGCGTACTTGACATCTTTACCATCAGAAGAAAAGCTAATCGACATTCCAGCTTTTACCAGCAAAAATGTCATAATACAAACTTTCAACCCCTATTTTACCCTTTGGGAGGTGAAATTTCGAGAAACCCTTTCTTAGTGCAAACCTACTCTTCACAAAAAACACACCCTACAAATTTCATGTCTATAAGACCAGCGGTTTAGGCTGTGCGTTGATATATAAGTCAGGACTTCATCCGCGTGGTTTAAGCTTTTTTCCCCACAGGCACTCCTTGATTTTCCGGTATAAAAAGTAGCCTTTATCACTCTTCAGGTCCTTAACTATACCCATGCAAAAAATCTCGTTGATCCGTTGCTGCGTGATTGAAGGACAAACTCTCTATTTAACGTCCTTGGGGATCAAATTTTCAAAAATGGTGAAAAATATACTTCTTCATATTTAACCGAATGCTCAAATACCAACTTCCATGGCTTTGACTTGAAAAATGAATGACTTTCATACCAACTTTCAACCCCTATTTTACCTCTTTGGGGGTGGAATTTTAAAAGCTGTGACACACGTACTTATTTTTTTTACCGATAGCCGAAATTCCAAGTTTCGTTGATATAAATTGAAAAAATCTTGAGAAATGGAGGACTTTCATGCAATTTTTCATCCCCTATTTCACGCCTTTGGGGGTCGAATTTTCAAATTGGTGGAACACGTACTTCTTCAGATTTAACCAAAAGCCCAAATGCTAAGTTTCATGGCTATAACTTGAGAAATGAAGGACCCTTTGGGGGTGGAATTTTGAAAAACTGTTGGTCTGTTGGTCACATACGTACTTCTTTATTTTTTAACGAAAGCTAAAATACTCAGTTTTGTTGATATTACTTGAGAAATATCTTGAGAAATGATGGACTTTTACACAAACTTTCATCCCCCAGTTCACCCCTTTGGGGGTCGAATTTTCAAAAATGGTGAAACACGTACCTCTTCATATCTAACTGAAAGCCCAAATGCTAAGTTTAATGACTATAACTTGAAAAATGAAGGTCTTTCATACAAACTTTCAACCCCTATTACACCCCTTCGGGGGTGGAATTTTGAAAGCTGTGACACAGATACTTCTTTTTCTTCGTTAATATGACTTGAAAAATATCTTGAGAAATGAAGGACTTTCATACAAAATTTCACCCCCTGTTTCACCCCTTTAGGGGTGGAATTTTGAAAAACTGTGAAACACATATTTCTTTATTTTAAACCGTTAGCTTAAATACCAAGTTTCATGGCTATAACTTGAGAAATGTAGGACTCTCATATTAACTTTCAACGCTTATTTTACCCCTTTGGGGGTGGAATTTTGAAAAACTGTTGGTCTGTTGGTCACATACGTACTTCTCTATTTTTTAACGAAAGCTAAAATACTCAGTTTTGTTGATATTACTTGAGAAATATCTTGAGAAATTATGGGCTTTTACACAAACTTTCATCCCCCAGTTCACCCCTTTGGGGGTCGAATTTTCAAAAATGGTGAAACACGTACCTCTTCATATCTAACTGAAAGCCCAAATGCTAAGTTTAATGACTATAACTTGAAAAATGAAGGTCTTTCATACTAACTTTCAACCCCTATTACACCCCTTCGGGGGTGGAATTTTAAAAGCTGTGACACAGATACTTCTTTTTCTTCGTTAATATGACTTGAAAAATATCTTAAGAAATGAAGGACTTTCATACAAACTTTCACCCCCTGTTTCACCCCTTTAGGGGTGGAATTTTTAAAAACTGTGAAACACGTATTTCTTTATTTTAAACCGTTAGCTTAAATACCAAGTTTCATGGATATAACTTGAAAGATGACGGACTTTCATACAAACTTTCAACCCCTATTTCACCCCCTTAGGGGTGCAATATTGAAAAATTGTAAATCACTTATTTCTGCATATCTAACTGAAAGCCCAAATGATAAGTTTCATGGCTTTAGCTTGAGAAATGAAGGACTTTCACACAAACTTTCAACCCCTATTTTACCCCTTTGGGGGTGAAATTTTGAAAAACTGTGACACACGTACTTCTTTATTTATTACCTAAAGCCAAAATACCAAGTTTCATGGATATAACTTGAGAAATGACGGAGTTTCATACAAACTTTCACCCCCTATTTCACCCCCTTAGGGGTGGAATTTTGAAAAATCCTTTCTTAGTGTGCGCGTACGTCATAAAAGTAACCTACTGTCAAAATTTCAAGTTTTTAGGCCCAGTGGTTTAGGCTGTGCGTTGATATATAAGTCAGTCAGGACTTTGAATTTTATATATATTATAGATAAAAACGTTTCGTCGTCACTATATTTTTTAATTAAAACATGGCATCGGAAGAGTTTGTGTGGTTGTGTGACTATATTTTTGTTCTTGTCTGCAGCATGCTTATTTCTACCAATACGATAATGCTTGCAAGAGTAATTTGAATTCGAATGCTGTCATGTATATTATGTGTGGTGTGTGTATGTTAAATTGCTGTTTTATTCATTGAATTGAGTTTATCAGTATTGACTATGTTATGTTAAG
This sequence comes from Erebia aethiops, assembly GCA_923060345.2. NCBI lineage: Eukaryota > Metazoa > Arthropoda > Insecta > Lepidoptera > Nymphalidae > Erebia > Erebia aethiops. Next base: position 22,414,271 of record OV281084.1, on the reverse strand, counting down.
GTCCGGGCGAGGAGATTTTGCAGTGCCACAAACGGAAAATTGGAATCTATTCCATACAGACTTACAAATTCGCTTATTGATAGTAATAGATCCATTTATGTCAGCACTTGATCTGAATTCATCTTTTTGTTGCAGTTCTTACTAGACCACTCTTACACTACAATAGACAATTTTAAGAATTGACCATTTTGGAAAGATCAAATTCAACATTTTTAAAACAACGTACTAGCAATAGTTTATGAATTAGCATTAAATTATGAATCCAACGTTCAGTGAATTCAACTTTTTAAGACGTCGACGTAGGCGACCTAAACGAATTCTTGCAAGCGCAATTTTTTCAAATGTGTTTATTTCTAGTCATGACATATCGTTAGGAGTTAGGTCCTTATTATACGTTTTTTTTTTTTTTTTTTTAATCCACTACAAGCTAACCCTTGACTGCGATCTCACCTGATGGTAAGTGATGATGCAGTCTAAGATGGTAGCGGGCTAACCTGTTAGGGGCATGGCAGTTATATTAAACCCACACCCCTTCGGTTTCTACACGGCATCGTACCGGAACGCTAAATCGCTTGGCGGCACGTCTTTGCCGGTAGGGTGGTAACTAGCCACGGCCGAAGCCTCCCACCAGGCCAGACCAGGGAAAATTCAGAAATTATAAATTCCTAAATTGACCCTGCCGGGGATCGAACCCGGGACCTCCGCACGTTAAGGCAACAGCGCTACACACTGCGCCACGGAGGTCGTCAAAAACGTAATGTAGTTCGGTAGTACAGTAGAGTATGGATCGTAAATGGTAGTTAGTGTACGCCGGTGGTGTTTGTCCTTTGTAGTCGGTGGTGGTGACGAGCGGGCCGGCCGGCACGGCGCCGCCACAGAAGGTGGTGGTGGTGGGGGTGCCGCCCACGCATGGCCAGCAGCCGCACCAACCGCACCAACCGCACCAACCGCACCAACCGCACCCACAGCCCCAGTCGCACCAAGCACCAATCGCAGCTGGGGTTAGCCAGGTGAGTGCGACAGGTACCCACCACGTAAGTTAACAAAAACGGTGCCTACCGTTGGAGAAATTGGCTCTAACCTTTCCGGATAAAATTTTTACATACATTATTTGGCCGCGAGAACACTACGTCCCAAATTATGCACGACTATTTCTTGACGATATTTGGAAAGCTAACGTAGCTATAGGTTCCAGGAAAGCCACGAAATTCGTATCTTGAATAATTGGAATTTTTTGCATGAATGATATAAAGCATGTATATTTTACTGTGCTTGCGTCTTTATCCTCCCTCGTTAATTATTTGTATTTTTTACGCTTGCGATAGGTGCAATGCACACTAGCAGTCTGAGCTCTGCGTCTTTCTTGATTACAACAATATATACTAATATTATAAACACGAAAGTGTGCATGTCCTACTGTCTGTCCGACTGTGTCACGAAAGTGGGTCTGAATTTGGAATAGAGATGGGCTGCATCCCGGGGAAGGACAAAGGCTACAGGAGTTTTCAAAAACCTAAATCCACTAGACGAAGTCGTGGGCATCATCTCTTTACAAAGAAAGCTAAGCTTTACTAGACTTTATTTACTGTGGCGTAGTGACAGCGGCGCGTGGCAAACCGCCCAGACTTGCACTAGCGCGGCGCGCGTTCTCTGTTTTGTTTTCGGTGCACCAATTTAAACGTGACATACCGGTAAGCACAGAAAGCTGAGTTTGGGTAACACTCCGTATGTGTTCACTGACCTATAGTGACATGATAAAAAGTTTTGGGTGTTTGTAGGCGCCAGTGTCGGTAGTGGCCAAGCCGGTGTTTGCGCGCGGGGGCTCGGCCCCGCAGCCTCCGCCTGAGCTGGACGACCTCTCGCATCTCGCCTGACGGCCGCGCACTTTCAGCTTCATCATTAAGGAGATCCGTAAGAAGGACCCGTGACGATATCTGCTTATTATTCCCCCCGCCTGAAAATAATGTGACACTATCATTAACCACAATAAACTTTTAAAATGCCTGCAAACTTTTAAAGAGCGGATTGGCTATGTAATCAGCAGTATCTAACAAATTATTGATAAATGTCGCGATTTGTAGTACGATTGTGTGCGAAACGGCGAAATTGTACTAAACAGTACAAATAGGTACAGGATAGGTTCATAGAGGCTTTCAAATAGCATTATTTCTTCATTATAAGCTTTCAAATGATTACGAGTTTTAAACAATTACACCTTTGATTGGGCGTGGGTTATGACACTGTTTCGCCCTAATTTTATAAAAAAGTAAAATGTGTGCAAATTTTTATATCACGCATTGCTTGAATCTTAAGAAAATTGTTTCCGATAATTTAAGTAGCGCCACAGAATAATATGTATCATAATATTGTGTACTCGTATATTGTAATAGATTACTGTAGGTATCCAGAAGGGCTCAAGACATATTGGCACAGAGTTAAAACTCAGAACGTGTCTTTTCTAACGTGAGAGCACTAGCTATGACGGTCACATTTTCGTTTTTAGGGTTTAGGGTTTTTTCCGTTTAGTACGAATCGTTATGGTGCGATTTTGTTCCTTCAATCAGTGCGCAACGGTTACCTTTTTCAGTATTGTTTGCTATTTGGAATAGTTTTAAATAATGCTCCCCAAAATATGTAGCAAATGAAAGAAATAAAGAAAATATTACAACAATAATTATTGCAAAAGATGGTTCTTCGAGGTACGTATTAAAGTGGGTTTGCAAGATCAAGTAGAGAAGTATCTTCCTACATACACATTCTAAAAAATCTTTTTAAATTTTAATTAAAACCCCAGTTCAGTTCAGTTTTGACCTCCTCTTTGAAAAATGTGCCTCCTCCCGTAGTTTGTAAAAGTTAAAATTGGTTTAAATAAAGGTATCTAAAATAATAATTAAGGTATAATTATGTAAGCATTACGGGAACAATAAAATGTAGTCTCGAACTTGCTCACTACATATCCTCATTACTTTCTAAAATATTTTAAAATAATTAGAACATTAACTCTGATATTATTGGGTATATTTTAGAAAAGACGCCTCGCAGCTGTTAAGGCGCTGTCAGCTCTTAAAATCAAAACACAAATCGAGAGGTTGGCTCTCCTCAGTCCTCACCCCTCACGCCAGTTATGCCCACTTCGGCCGGGTGGCGCTCCCGTCGCGGTTTTCTTTATTTTCGCGCGCTTGTCATAGCATGTCACGGATGCCCTCGGATGACAAAACACGGTAACTCAAAATTTGTGAAATTGATAGAATAACGTAAGTGAGTAAATCACGTACCAAAGTCTCTTACATGAGTAGGTAATTGACAAAATACCTATTGTAAATCGCATATCGTGTGCAAATCCATTTTAATACTTAATATTATAAATGCGAAAGTGTGATTGTTAATTGAATTGCCCGTCAATCACGCCGCAACGGAGCAATGATTCGACGTTATTTTTGGCGTGGGTATAGTTGAGGGAGAGTGACTTTTTATCCCGAAAAATTAAGGAGTTCCCGCGGGAATAAAAAAACTTCAACCACGCGGACGAAGTCGCGGGCATTAGTTAGTCCAGCATACTAATATCCATACAAAATATAATAAATGCGAAAGTGTGTCTGTCTGTCTGCTACGCTTGCACGGCCCAACTACTCAAACGATTTTGATGAAATTTGGTACAAAGATAGATTACATCCCGGAGAAGGACATAGGCTACCCGGAACCATTATCCTGGAAAATTAAACAGTTACCGCGGGAGTCAAAAAATCTTAATCCATGTGGACGAGCGAAGTCGATGAAGTCGAGGGCATCATCTAGAGTTACATAAGTATCTTATTTACATAAACTACTTACGTGAGTTAATTACAAGTATAATTGTGGCATAAATCAATATCATACGTATATACAATGTACTTACCGACTAAGAGTCTGATATTCATTTTTTGTCAGAAACAAGAAATACAGATGTTATTTCAAAAATTTAAATAGCAAAAAGATGTTGGAAATTGATCATTGAAATCAATTTCTAGTCTTTTGCAGACATATAGTATTATTTACAGTGTTTGAAAAATACTCAAAAATAAAAAACGAAGAAAATCATACAATTTTGGTGTCATGATTTTTTATCTTTACATACAGAATTATCTATATGGTAGAACTTCGTAAGAGCCAAAACCGCAAATTAGCCAATTTATGTAAAATTTCAAATTTGTACGTTGTTTCCGTACTCTAAAATTATAAGTTTGATTGACAATATTATGTCCGAAGCAAAACCTATTATATTAATTAACTGGACTTAGGTTGGGTGAAACTAAACAAATTAACTTTTTAAAAATCCCACTCAATCAAAATTAAAAATAAATCTCGGGAACGGCAAATTTTCAACTCAAGGAAACGGGAATAAAATTGGCCGATTCCCGGGAATTCCCGAGAATCGGGTTTTTTTTAAAAATAGTTATTGCTACTTTTATGTACCTTATATCCAGTTTTTTTTTAATTAAATACAAGTTAGCCCTTGACTGCGATCTCACCTGATGGTAAGTGATGATACAGTCTAAGATGGTAGCGGGCTAACCTGTTTGGGGTATGGCAGTTATATTAAACCCTAGTCCATATCCCTAATCGGTTTCTACACGACATCCTACCGGAACGCTAAATAGCTTGGCTGCACGTCTTTGGCGGTAGGGTGGTAATTGGTAACTAGCCACGGCTGAAGCCTCCTACCAGGCCAGACCAGAGAAAATTCAGAATATTTAAATTCTTGAAATACAATGCAAGAAAATATTGTTGCCGTGAATTCATTACGGTCCTTTAAGTAACTCTTTCGAAATTGTCAGTCAATTGAACAAATTGGTACTCAATGGATTTCTAAAGGTTTGTACACGGTTAAGCTTTTACGGCCCCGAGTTTTGCATTGGAAACGAGTATTGTATATATTAAATTATTCAGGTGTAACAATGGCGCTGACATCTGGTGAAATAACAAGGCGGCATATAGAGAAATTAAAGAGGGACTCTTAAAAGTTCAAACAATAATATATAAGAAAATAACACTTGGAGCTCGTAAAATCTAGAACAAGAAAAATATCCGAGGTGAGATAAAATATCAGAAAGGGAGAATCGAAGAAGACAAAACGCAAAAAAAAATTGTTACTTATAATCATTCTTACAATGTGATTTAACATACTATACATTGGTTGGAAGTTCTACTTATATTTTATAGACGACATTTTACATAATTTAAGTACAAAATAAAGAATAAAGAGTTTAAAATACTCAAAAGTACCTACTACGACTATTATAGTTTTATGGTAAGAAAGTACAATAATTCTTAACATTGTGATCAGTGCCCTTACTTTTCCTTTGAGTAATTGTCAAGGTTCCACTGACAAATTGTCCTCTCAAAAAATCCTCCAAAAAGTTTGGACAGATGGATGTATGGATGTATGAATGGATGTATGGATGTTTGTTACTCAATCACGCCCCAACGGCTGAACGGATCTGGCCGAAATTTGGCACAGATATAGATTGTAGTCTGGAATAGCACATAGGCTACTTTTTATCCCGAAAAATTAAAGAGTTCTCGCGGGAACCACAAAACTTCGATCCACGCGTACGAAGTCGCGGGCATCGGCTAGTATTGCATAAATACTTATAATATTGATCATTTATCATTAATATAAGTTATTGTTATGTTATATTTAAATTTTTTATCGTAATTTTTAATCGTGAGATAAAGTTTAGTTACTCAATGGAATAATTCTCCGTCACTTAATTTTAAAATGATTGTTTTTACTATAATTTAACATAATATTTGTAAACAGTGCTACTGCTCATAAAGATAAATAACTAAGAAACACAAATTTATCAATAAAATAACAAAACATGATGAAAAAAAACATCGATTTGATTTCATGTACAATTTTACAAAAATACGCCCAATTCCCAAATTCACTCTGCTGGGGATTAAACCCGGTACATCCCACGTTAAGACAATAGTGCTCAGCACTGCGCGAGTGAGGTGCCTAGTCAATAGGGCATGCTCCCGATAATTCCTGGTACCAAAAATTCCCGGTACTTCTGAATAATTTTCAGTCCCGGTTCTCCACACCATAAAACCGGTACTTTTGATACTTTTGAGACTCGAAGTACATACATTCTGTCGATTCTTCTCTAATTAAGTGTGGATATTTCTGCATGTAACAATAATTTAATTCACTATACTGTATTTTATGCTCACAAATTCGAGGTATCAGTTTAAAAACCCCTATTTTTACTTTGGCTATAACGATTATTTTACCGCCACTTCGTACATTTTCGTATGTTAGTCTTTCTGGTAAGTATTATTTACCAGCAGAGAAGAGCTTTTTTGAAGATCAATGAATTGATGGATCTGTCACTGGAATAAAATTTGTTCAGCCATAATAAATTACAGTAGATTATGCTATATTCTGTTAATTGTATCGTTACTTTCATAAATTTCACATGAAGATTGACAGGAAAATATTGATAGACTGTAATATAAAATATACCTCATAAGCCCGAGGCTACTAAATTTTGATTTTTGACTCCACTGTCAATTATACCAATAGCAGAGGGAAAGAAAATATGGATATCCGTATCCATAATTCCCTAAGATGCTCAGGAGTTCTCCATACAATGTTATGTAAAAACCAAGACTGTGAACAGTCCAATCTTTATGTATGGATGTGAATCCTGGACAGTAACGCAGCAGTAACGAGGCTCTTTATGGCTGATAGGAAACGTCTTTAGAAAATCCTAGGGTCCTCGATCCTAGGATCCTCCATACGTACGGGGAGGACGGTGAATGGATACCAAAAATACTAAGAGGTACCATATCCAATATAATTGTAGAGACCAAATCAGCGTGCGGCAAAACCAAAAAACGGCACAGAATAGGAGAGAGTAAAATCTTCACGAGATTCTCTTGGGAATACTGAGTATGGGTTGGAAAATATTGTTGATTTAGATTAACATTTGTAATTCTTTGAGGTGAGGTTACTACGTACGTCTGTCTATAAAAAAAGACCCGTAAAGGATCACTTTGTTGTCCGTGTATCCAAGCCTCAAGGCTTGTTTCTCATAAACTGCTTGATGTAGTAAATTTATATTTGCACTGGCTTCTAATTGCTATAAAAGTAGTTACATATGAGCGTATCACGATAAAAAAAATTTCAACTTTTCAAAGTGTATTTTCATACAAGACGCAATCTCTGTAAAACCTATGAACTACAATAAAACTTTGAAATTTGTAACGAAGCGAGTTATGGTACAAGTACATGAAAAAATCATGAATTTACAGTCCTGTGTGAAATATTATGCGATAAATTTTTGTATAATGCCTAATGAATAGTAATATTCAGTATATTCCTGTGTGAAATATTATGCGATAAATTTTTGTATAACGCCTAATGAACAGTAATATTTGGTCTATTTCATACTTTCTGTAATGTCTTAGCCGTGTTTTTGTGATAATTTAAGGTACTATCGAAAGTATCGAAAGTCCCGGGAATTCCCGGTTCCGTGCCAATATCGGTCCAAAATTTCCCGGTACTCAAACACAGCACCGAATGCATGCCCTAGTAGTCAGGGAGAATTATAATAAACAAGTTAAGAGATCAACTTGTTCTCAAATATTTCTCAAGAGATAAGTTAAAAAAATACTCTGTACACAAAAACGGGAAATCACAAAAAAAAACCAACGACGTATTTCCCGGAAATTTCTAACTCCCGGGTCCCAGAAACGAAACCCTAAGGGTATCTAATATCCAATCAATTAGTAATAAAACTTGCAATAGGCACTTATTTGAAGTATTTGAGACACTACTAGGTCCTTACTCAGCAAGCTTTCGATATAATAATATTATCTGGTCGGTCTGGTCCAATGAGAGCGGACGAGTAGGCAGTAGCAAGCTGAAGTGGCAATGCTTGATTTTCAGTTTTCCTTTCTGTCTTACCACTGTTTTGTTATTTTCCATTCATATCAAAAATTGCACTGGAGGCATACTACTATCGCTTAAATCCGTATTGTTTTAATATTGTTGACGTTCGTGTTTTTAGAATTATAATCCTTATTTTAGGACCTTCAAGGTACGTGACATAAAACTGACATTTTTAAGTAATACTGCTTTAAACGATGGCAGTGAACCTTCTGACAGTAATTGGATGTTTGACAACTTACCTACTTCTTGGAAATATTAAAAGACGTCATTGTTACAACCAGCAGGAGTTTTTTTTTTAAATAGTGAAGCGACGTGCCTTTTTATGCGATATTTCGCAACTCGTATGTCAATCTAGTAATTACTAGTACGATTTTAATTTTGAAAATAGTTTTCAAAATAATTACGAAGCTGCAACACAAGCTCACTTGATTGTCATTTAAGTAGCGTCATCTTTGGCGTTGGATGGTTTCTATGACCTGCCTTATTGATGTTGCCAAATAATAAAATATACATTTACAGCATTGCTTCACCAAAAATATTTATTTTAATACATAAAAAAGACATTTAGACGCCTGGGTATGTTTATAAAACAATACAAAAAGTTGTAATATCAATGTGTCAAATCGATTAAAACTTCTTCGTAAATGAAGTCGATTGTTGTCAAAAATCGAATGGATAGCGCATTACGGCATCATTATTTCGAGCTGTCAAAAGTTTGGTCAGAGAACACATATTCATACTTTATTTGATTATGTATTTTTAGTTATATAAAAGAAGATAGCTCACGAAAGTTGTAATATCCACGTCTTCTGTCAATTCATGTTGAATAAACATTAGTCTTATTCATGTTATGTTTGAAAACCATTTTAAAATATCGATTTAAACGCTGGAGCAAAGGAGCACAGATCCATCGTCTGTGAAGTTCTTTCGAACACTGGCGGAGGTGAAAATGAGCTAGCGCTTCTCGAAAAACCGGAATACAATGGAAAACAGAAAATATGTGTACATTTTAATAAATATTAATAAATCAATGGATGTCATTTAGAATTTGGAATTTAATGATATATTTTTCAAGTAAATTGAGGTTTTCAATTTGGAGATGTGTTGATTTGAAAACTGAAATAAGAGGTATGTTTGAATTTATTTTTTATGCAGCGAAGTTGTTTAAATCGTGTTTTGGGATAAAACAATATCTGAGTTAAGGTCTTGAAAACATCATATATTTTTTTCAATCTTCCATATGCCACCATTTAATGGATACACTGCTTTGGAGACCCCCCCCCTGACCACACACAGCGCCTTAAACTATGCGCCAATATGTTTCGGGCCTAATTCTTGCAGAGTAGTCTGTTTATGAACAGCATAAAACGATGTCCATAACGGTAAATCCTAATCATAATGTTATGACTTTGTATTGTATTTTAATGTTGTAAGGTGTAACATGTTTTGACATCCGTCAAGGAATTAGAATAATTTTGTAGATTGTTTTCTTCTCTTCTTCTAGTAGAGACTGTCTAATCTAAAAATTAATGCGTCTCTATTGTGGAATTTATAGCAATACGCAGAAGAGTCGCTTCATCATAGGTCACTTTACGGGTTATTTTACCGGTTATTTAGACATGAATTCAACAGCCGGATTTGTTGGCCAACTAGTGTGTAAGTATTATGATGCGTACGTTTTGTGAGGTGCGTTCATTTTTAGATTAGACGATCTCTGTTTTCGATTTTTTTACTTGTACACAGAAATAGGTAACTCTTTAAGGTGGATGACAAGGGTCTGCCCGCGAAATTCAAATTTAATTTGGTTTTTCACAATTTGTAAACTAATACGACAAAGTAGGCTTATGACATTCAAATTGCGAGCCTAGGAATATCATCTTCACAGGTTTATATAAAAATCTTTACTTGAAAGTGTCCAGTTTAAGAAATTAGTCAAAATAATGAGTTTGACGTGAGTTACTCACAAATTAGTCATTAATTTGACTAATTTCTTAAACTGGGCACTTTCAAGTAAAGATTTTTATATAAACCTGTGAAGATGATATTCCTAGGCTCGCAATTTGAATGCCATAAGCCTACTTTGTCGTATTAGTTTACAAATTGTGAAAAACCAAATTAAATTTGAATTTCGCGGGCAGACCCTTGTCATGCACCTTAAGCAAACAATAACATTAATCTTTATTGCAATCGAATTAAAATTGTTCTATAATATTACGTCAAGTTTTTTATTTTCTTCTTCCTAGCGTAGATTACCACTTAAGGTACAGTTTTAAATGATGGTGATAAATTTGAACTTCCAATTTCGGTCACCCATCCAGTTACCGACTTGCGTAAACGTTGCTTAACATTCGCAATCGACGGATATTTACAAATTGCTTATATGTATACTAGAATGTGTCTGAAATCTGTATGTAAGCAGTGTTCAAATTCGTATTAGTTGTTCAAGGCAGCCGAAATATAATTAAACATATAAAATCAAATTAGTTGGAGCTCTTTGTATTTTTCTGAGAAACGTGCTCGTTACGAGTCAATTTATTCTTATACCCTATTATCATGAGAGCGAACGAGGTCCGTGTACCAATTTAAAAGTATCTATGGCTCGGATTACGCTCGCATACTCGGCATGTGAACGGGTAAATAAGCATCGAATCCGTGTATAATAGGCACAATGCTTCACAATGAACGAATGCCCACTCGACTGAATTGATAAGTGGGCTGTGCCGCGTGGGGAGCGTGGCCGCCCGCCCGCCCGCGCCGGCGACCGCCTTCAAGCGACAGATGCTACACACTCACCGTAGCAGTCGATGCCTACGACAGACTAGTCTCACGGAGTTCAAAAAAATCTGACTTATCTAACAGTGATAGGTATGAAAATCCCAATTTATGAGTGTAGGTTAAGTATTAAATTATTAATTCCACTAATAATGAACCAACTAATTACCAATAATGAACATGCATGGAACTTGGAACTTATAACTTATACAGGTATGCAAACATTAAAATATCTACGCATACTTTAAGCATAAAGGGCAAAGGGCGGCCTTATCACTTATATTATAACGTGATATTTCCTAGTTTCAGGCGATCCCAGCAGAAAAGAATATTATTATTTTTAATATTAATTATAAGTTATAATCCAAACTGCAAAGGCAGATCTGCAGCTATAAAATCTATGAGGGGTCGGGTTCTGCCGGCGCGGGCGGGCGGGCGTCCGCCTGACCACTGGCCGCGGATGGGTGACGGCGCGCGGCGTCCGCACGCGTGTTGAAACGGTCCTCCTCTCGCGAGCGCGGAGACTCGCGGACTTTTCGTCCCAGCGTCACAACTCTCTCGTGCAGCTTCGTAATAAGCTGTGTGTACCGTTCTCTGACCGATTTTCGCGCCAAATATTACGCCCGATCTCGACATCCGGGTATTTTTGTATAACGCGCATTCTCTTTATTTTTTTCGTTCTTTCTTTTTTTTCTCAGTCACTGATTAGTGATGGATGTTCATTTGGAACATTATAAGTTACTTTAGTTGTGATGCGTTTATTTATTGTGATTTTTATTCTGTTCTTTGTGTTTTTACCGAAATCTACTAAGGCGATTCGATGGCTGTAAGTATATTAATCTTTATTTACATGTTTCATTTAAACGCTTCTTGGCGTTAAATACATGTCGTTAAGTATAATAAACTAATGCATCCAACGTTTTTATTGTTTTATAAGCAGATACGTACCTATTCAAAAAATATAACTTTAATGTTAATATAATTTAAATTTAAATTTAAATTTTCGTATTACCGTGTCGGGCTAATGACTTTTTAATGATTTCATCTACTTGGATTCTCAATTTTATAGTAAAAAATAACGTATACCAAGTATCAACGACCTCTATGTACCTACTTACTGGGTAACATATCAATGATCTACATAAGTAGTTCTTCGTCATTAGGTACTACAACTGTTGAGATGCTAAAAGCATTAGGACTTACTTTTAAACTAAATCCAACTGAGGTAAGTACATAATAATCTTACCTAATATAGGTACCTATTCTATAATTTTGCCTCTCAGACTTGGAAAAACAAAACTCCATTCCCTTTTCGTGTGTTCCGTTTTGGCTTATGGGCGCCGGAAATAGAGCGTTAGGAAATTTTCAGCACTGAAAATTTGTGTCTGAGTTTAAAAGTTCTGCTTTTTCCGGGTTGAGGTACGTTAGTTTTACCTGTCATTTTCCAATAGTGGGTGTATCCTTACTAATATTATTAACGCGAAAGTTTGTAAGTATGGATGTATGGATGTTTGTTACTCTTTCACGCCAGAACGGCGGAACGGATCTGGATGAAATTTGGCACAGGGATAGATTATAGTCTGGAATAACACATAGGCTACGTTTTATCACGGAAAATTGAAAAAATCTCAATCCACGCGGACGAAGTCGCGGATATCAGCTAGTATTTTGATAATAATCAAGGTGTACACTGTAAGATGACTAGGCACTGTATGGTCTGTGACTGTAGGCAACCAGAAGAGTCCCCCACTCCACATTTATTCAGCCAGCCACTACAAAATCAGTTGTATTGCATAAATAAATTTGTTGATGCAAATGTAAAGTAAGTACCTACTTACCTAATACTGAGTCACGTTACTTGAAATAAGCTTTCATTTATTAGACACCATAATAACCGTGTTCCCTCAATCCAGTGCTAAACAGCAGTCGTTACGCGCGGACGAGGTAGGTAACCCGAGCAGCCTCGTCCCCTGCGTCCATCGCTCCCTAATTGAACATTGCACTAATGAGCGGCGTTGTTCCGTTGCAACCCGCAATTATTCGCCCGAGATTACACCCGGAAATATCCCTGGAAATGCGAACTTTGTCCGATAGCGATTTACAGTAATCGGATCCAATTATTTCAACAATGAATTCTATGATCCATGCTCTCGTAATGCATAGTTTAGCTTTATTATAGCTAGCATTCCAATTAACCGAAATCATTTATTGTTTGTCATCGACCTGTTTAGTGCGTACGAAAGTTCAATCAAAATCGGTTGAGTAATTTTGAAGATTAGCGGTTGTCTATAATTTATGAAATAAAATTCAGTATTTTATTTGTTTAGTCAGATCAGTAGATCTAGATACCATCATAGTATGTCCTATGTACCTATGTACTAAGTATAAGTATGTACCTATATGTCACCTTAAGATTGCAAAAACCGTTAGATTATAATCTAACCAGCAAAATTGTAAACTGTTGACAGATTACAATTTAACGCATTATTTTTCGGTATAGATTGTAATCAGTTAGGTATATTAACCGGATAAAACCTAAGCGGCCTACTTGGGGACTAAGAGCACCTTGATTATTTATGTCGAACCCTAACCTAATCTACAAGAAAGAGACAAGAAAACGTAGATACAATGAATATTTCAAAAATTGACACTCAGAACATTGAACGGTTCACAATCTATCGACAGTTTACAATTTCGCTAGTTAGATTACAATCTAACAGTTTTATCAATCTTACGGTGACATATAGGTACATTATAATATGTTTAGTACCTAATAATACGCTAGCACGGCTTTCTAGGTAGGTAGGTATTATAAGTTACCCCTTTGCGACGGCCAGCATCGTCCCCGGGGTATTGATATCTACCTAATAAATTAATGTTTGGGTCGAACTGTCGATACAAAAATTCATTATAATCAACCGGTACGCAACAAGAATCAATATAACATTCATTTCATATTTTCTGTGAAAAGAATTTAAAATGGGGTGTTTTCCAGTGGGCAGATTACCTATCTGTAACTTCTAACTTCTAAGCACCCAAACATCGACAAGGAAATGGGTGACACCCATTGACACCGGTTCTGTCGATACAAAAATATAGTATAAGCAACCGGTAGGCAACTGCAGGAATCAATAAGTATAATATTCATTTCATACTTTCCGTGAAAAGAAAATCGTTAAATGCCATTTAAAATGGGGTGTTTCCCAGTGGGCAGATTACGTATCATTTACTTCTAACTTCTAAGCAACAATTCATATAACAAGAAAATGGGTGACACCGGTTTTAAAATGCTATCGCAGAAATGGCGAAACATGCAATGGGTCTAAATTTACTAAATCAAAACAAACAGAAGTGAATGTAAAAACAGCGATTTATGGTGCATTCCCTCACGTGGGAGTGTCGTAGCCAAATGCGAGTGAAATATTTATTACTTGTTTGTTCTATTTTGAAAATATTTTCCTTCCTTGCTATGCTAGGATCACTGAAAATATGTTTTTGATAAGACTAGGTAACTATTATTAACGAGATTAGAGAAACAAACTTTGCTTAAAGCTCTTGAAGTGTTAATACTCATAGGTATCGGCAAAAAGTTAAAAACTAATAGTAGGTACTCGTAGGTTACATGTAGAGTTAGGGAAAGAGCGAACGTAGCAAGCGCTACGAGTTACTTAATTAAAATGAAAAGCTTCTCCCTAGCGTAGCCTATAACGACTAGATGTTTGCTACAGGCTTATCTTTTCTATCGTAGTCTGAAATAAAAAGACTAAAGGCTAACTCTGCGCCGCGTTTTCATAAATACTTTAGTCTTTAGGTACCTACTTACCTGATTGAAATCCCAAGGGTTAAATTTAAAACAAAGTATTCCTCAACATTTTACTAACGTTTCGGTTTCAAGAAAATTTTATAATCGAATACCTTTACGTAATATCTATCTATTAATTATTAGTATTAGGTAACTATAGGTAGATCATAGAAAAAAGGTAGATAGGTATAGGTGTATCTGTTTGACCCAGTTACTATAGTATCCCCTACAATAAAGATTTTCGTATGATTGAAATCTGTTATGGAGTATAAACAATCCCTGAGAGTGGAGAGTTACAATCTTAGTTTGCGCTGAGTTAGCAAGGGCCGTGTGTGGCAGACCGAAAAAAATAATTCCCTCGCTTGAGTTCCCTGTGACTTTTCCGAGCCGTCCCGTACATCTGGCGTTACCTATTATTAGGGGACCGCTTAATGCCTTCCTAGGAATTTTTATATAACTGCCGTCTTAGTTTTTACGATTGTGATTTTTATTGAATTCTCCCATACATATTTCTCAGCGGTCCACGATATGCCTGCGGGTGAAAAACGAGCTACTTCAACGAATTTTATTGCTCTGTAGTAGACATAACATTATATAGAGTTTATATTTTTCTCTTGACAATAGAAACCTAGTCACATAGACGTAGCTAAATCATAAATGCCGAATTGATTTTAAAATACTAAAACATTTCGGTACAATATAGGTAAGTACTAAGTACCAAGACCTTAGGAAACCTACCAAAATTATTTATGCAAATGGGTATACGCTAATAAGTTTTTTAGCGGTGAAGGTGAAGGGCTTCGCGAGGAGTAATTTTGTGGAGTGCCGAGCGACTTACCTATTATTGGACAACAATACATAGTTCGTTGTATGAAGGTACCAACCAACTCGTATACTCTTCACAGAAGAATCTTCTTCTTATTTTGTTCTATGGCCTTTATTAGTGCCACACCAGCACAATGCACTTTGCCAATGACAGGTGGAGTGGACGATCCACAAAGGAGACTATGTAAAAAAAAAAAAAATTAAGTTAAAATTATGAAAAGTATGCAATACAAGGATTTTATTAGTCACATTTCAGAAGAATCTTATTTCCGAACCTATAGCAGATATGTCATAGGTATGTATAGATAATATGTAGAATGTCATCTTGATAAGATGTCATTTTCAAAACAAAGGTTCAAAATTAGGTTCGAAAATTGAATTTAGATCCATACTAATATTATAAATGCGAAAGTGTGTCTGTCTGTCGATATAGGTAATTTGATTTGGGTACCTATAGGGATAGTTTGTATTCGGGGGAGGACATAGTTTACATTTTATCTCGGAAAATTAAGGAGTTCCCGCGGGAATTACAAAACTTAATCCACGTGGACGAAGTCGCGGGCATCATCTAGTTATATAATATGTAGAGTGCGATTTCGTACGATTCTAAAAATTCATTCATTATAAACGCGTGCTCAAAGAAACCGATTCACATCATGTCCTCAGCTTTTATTGTGAGAAAGACTTTTTATTTGCTAATGAGCCGAGTAGATATAACGGGGAATAAATGCAACAAATCGTCCCGCGCCTCGCTTCATTTGATCTGACACGAATTTATCCGCGCCGCTGTGCTCTTATTTTCACCAGCGACGATGCTCGCTTTGTCCTGACAAATTCATAAATTACCGACATCCTCGGCGAAGTGTATTTGCTTTTATCTTACTCACCCGCTCCCCGGCGTATCGACGGCCACTTTGAAGTTGTGGTTATTCATTAATTGAATATGAAACGATAAGTTAATGTGACATCTTCATACTGTAAGTTAGTAGGTATTCATATAGCTCATCATACCTATCTATTATTACTTACCTATTCCTTGAAGAAGTTGAAAATTGAAGTCACCTATATGAGCATAGAGTTAGTATATAATTTACTCATAGGCATAGAGTTAGTAAGTATACTAACTCTATGCCTATTGTCTATGACGTATTTACCACTACTATAAGTTTAACTTTTAGAAGTAATAAAATTTTAAATTTTAAAAAACCCACGACGAACTGCAGAGCTCCACAATGTCCTTTATAACTTTGAAACAACAATTAGAACGTAGATAGGTATAGCAAAATAGCAAAAGTATATTTAACATAATATCTAAAACACAAAACTGCATCTTTGCGGGCTCATTAGTTTTTGACCAGCGTGGTGGACTATGGCCAAACCCTTCTCATTCCGAGATAAGACTAGTGCTTATTAATGAGCAGAGGTGTCAAATGGTGTTAAATTTTAATATTCTGATAAATAATTGTTAAATAAGTATACGACGGGTTTACGATGAGAACTTAAGGAGTTTCTATGACCAGCTCCTGGTTCCATCATGAGACCCTGGGCAGCATCTAGGTACAAAGTGCTTGTTAAGACAAATCAAAAGAGTCCAAACACGACGGGTTTACGATGAAAATTTAAGGAGTTCCCATGATCGCCTCCTGACTCCATCATAGACTACAGCTCAACTTGGTTGTCTATGGTCCTAACCTTCATAAGAACCTAAGAACATAAGAACCTTCTCACAAGCTATACATATCTAATGCTTTTGCATTAGATATGTATAGCTTGTGCGGTTTTTTAACCGCATCTCAATCGGCCCTTTTTGTGAAAAATGGTAACATATTGAAAAATTAAAATCATAGACTACAGCTCAGCTTGGTTGTCTATGGTCCTAAAATATACCTAAGAACTTTCTCACAAACATACGTTTCTAATGCAAAAAACCGCATCTCAATCGGCCCAGTACTTTGTGTGAAAAATGGTAACATATTGAAAAATTTTATATCATAGACTACAGCTCAGCTAGGTTGTCTATGGTCCTAAAATATATCTAAGAACCTTCTCACAAGCTATACATATCTAATGCAAAAAACCGCATGTCAATCGGCCCAGTACTTTTTGTGAAAATGGTAACATATTGAAAAATTAAAATCATAGACTACAGCTCAGCTTGGTTGTCTATGGTCCTAAAATATATCTAAGAACCTTCTCACAAGCTATACATATCTAATGCAAAAAACCGCATCTCAATCGGTCCAGTACTTTTTGAGAAAAATGGTAACAAAAAAGTGCACAAACAAACATACAAACAAACACACAACCTCTTAGGGCAAACACATAATATACAGTCTCCGTTTCGTCGAGGGTAAAAATAGAAGTTGAGATCGATATTCGAATCCATAATTGCCATCTAGAGTCGATACATTACTTGCCAGTACCTAGTAAAGAAAAACCTACCTAGTAAGTATAGAAAAACAAAAATCGGTAGGTCTGACGACCTCCGTGGCGCAGTGTTAAGCGCTGTTGTCTTAACGTGCGGAGGTCCCGGGTTCGATCCCCGGCAGGGTCAATTTGGGAATTTATAATTTCTGAATTTTCCCTGGTCTGGCCTGGTGGGAGGCTTCGGCCGTGGCTATTTACCACCCTACCGGCAAAGATTGCCGCCAAGCGATTCAGTGTAGAAACCGAATAGGGGTATGGGTTTAATATAATTGCCATGCCCCTAACAGGTTAGCCCGCTACCATCTTAGACTGCATCGTTACTTACCATCAGGTGAGATGGCAGTCAAGGGCCAACTTGTAGTGCATAAAAAAAGGTATATGTAGTAAAATTTCTGTGACTGATTTCAGTTACATCAAAGAGTATGAAATAGCACCTTAATACCATACTTACATAATATAAACAGCTAACTAGGTATACTACGGTTACGAAGTACGCGTAGTGCAATGCGTCATACACAGTCCCTCTCTCCACACAGCCATACTCGTAGCATTTTCTTTGCTACGCCCTATTTGACTAATGAATGAGTTTCATTTACGAGTAGGAAAATAACTTAGATATTTTCAAATTTTGACTCAATTGTGATAATGAGCCAGTCGAAGTCGTTAAGGCGTTAGGCAGGTTCAACGGGTGTTTCCTGTCTGTCACCACATTTTGTCCCCACGTGGGGACAAAGAGGAACTGATATCCTAGGTGGATAGGATCCTGTTTGTCCCCGAATTTAAATTTGACGACAGAGTTCCGTCAGACCTCGAGGGTTCAACCACTATTGAACAGTTGTATCAATCACATCTATTGTTCTCACAATCCCAGTAATTATTCCACCTCGCTAACGAACGACAATGCCTAAAGATATTATCTACGGACTCTTATTAATTGCTAATATTGTTATGTTAGTAAGATAATATAAAATAGGTACTTAATTATACCTCAAAGGTATTGTATTCTGTGATTGTGTACCGGATAAGTAATTAACTGAAGGTACTTAACTAAGGAAATATGAAATCTAAGCGAACTGCGCCAGTTCCTCTGGATAAAATAAAATATTTTGTCAGTAATAAAAATGGAAGTTCGGTAGTTTGTTTGCTCATTATGCTCATTATGGGTATGGGTTTATAAGGCAAATGCTATAAACTAATTATAGCAGTTATAACTTGGTAACATGAATCCCATCCATAAACCAAGTACCAACCCTTGAAAATTATGGGAACTCCTTGTTTGCTTATTTCAAAATCAGAAGGAAAACATTGTAAAAGTGCTGACACCTATAAAGCTTAATAAAACTCGAAATGCAAAAGATAAGGCACGTTGACACTCGAACCCTTGTAAAATCTTTCGCAAACATTACCGTAAAATTCCCGCTCGCCCCACGGCCACGACCGGCTCATGGAAAACATACAAATTATTATAAAAATAGTAATTAAAATACGGTCCATTTATACTTTTATAAACCAAAACAGACAGCCAAACAGATAGTACCCTACTGGAACTATTTTACAGCTTTTCATTTTTTTTTCTTCTACTACAAATTAGCCCTTGACTGTGATCTCTGAATCACTTGGCGGTAGCGGTACGTGTTTGCCGGTAGGGTGGTAGCTTGTCACGGCCAAAGTCTCCATATAATGTATTCCCAAGTTGACCCTGCCGGGAATCGAGCCCAGTACTTCCACTGTAGGTACCACAGCCACCACTGCGCCAGGTAGATAGGTCGTCTATCATTAAAATTTGAGAAACATACGCCGTACGCATGTCAGTTTTACTATTTCAAAATCGAAAACTTTAAATACTTATTCAGCACAATACCAACTTAAGTAGGCATTATACCTAAAGGTTTTGAAAGAACTTGAAGTATAATTTGCTATATAATAATCCGCCGAAACAGACAAATCTATGTGGTACAGCGTGTAGCGTGCGATATATTTACCGCCCAGTAGGTAACTAAGCCAGCAATTCCACTGGGCGGAGAATATCGCAAGCTGTACACGCTGTACCACATATTATATATTTGTCTATTTTGGCGGATTATAGCAAATTAACTTCAAGTTCTTTCATTATCATGGACTTCCGCAAAACAACTGCTTGCTTCTATCGAATACCTGAAGGTTTGATAACTTTACAGGAACATATGGTAAGTATATACATAAAACTAACTAACTAACAACAGTTTATAACATCATCACTAAAACTTTGTATCCAAATTTAATTTAGCGGTCTCAAAAAAACAGTAGATTTAACTTCGTTCAGATTGAATGTCTAACTATTTGTTTTTTGTTTCCTGTCCAAGCCACAGTTCAGCGAAAAATTAATGCAATTATTAAATCTGACCCAGTTTGTCGGGAACAATAAGTGTATCTACATTCGATTGATTAAATGAGTCAATCAATTCTGCATATTCTAGAGTAGGTTTATTGGAGTAGGTATATTTCATTTGGGTTTCATAGTCATTCTTACAAACAACGTTGTATAATCATTAATCAGTATCACTAATGTTTAAAATATTGGACGCCTCTTTTGGTGCAATTTTTTTTAATTTAGTTTTCAGATTTTTTGTGAATTGGTAAGTATGTTCCGTTTTACACAAAGGCATTAAAGTTTAATTTCAGATGTAGTATATTTATATGTTCGCGAGCATGTCGGTCACGGTCAGGCGAATTTACATTTTTACCCCCTACCAAAAAGCGGCTCAACGCGGCTAAATAAGTTTTCACTTCAAAAACATATATACTTGTAACTATAACACTTAAAATTACTATAACATTAACATTCATGAAGTTTTCATAAGATTTAGGTACCTACTACTTCCAACTTTTCACCAACATGAAGACTCTGATGCGTAACTTACAAAAAAATACAAAAAAAACTAAATGTGTCGAGTTCGCATTGCCGAATTCCAGATCCACAAGTGATATAAAACTAATGGTAAATAATGATATGTTGAAAATAGAAGATACTACTGTGTTCCATGGGGCACCCATATATCAACTCGTGCTGGCTCAGATTTTGCTGGCAAGCTTAGTTCTGCTGCTTACGCTGTCAGAAAGATTCGACAGTTATAACTGACATCGAAACTGCGAGGATCGTATATTTTGCTTATTTCTATAGCATTACGTCTTACGGAATGTTACTGTGGGGTAAAGCGGCAGATATTCAAAAAATTCTTGTACTACAAAAAAGGGCACTACGAGCAATTTATAATTTAAAACCGCGTGATTCCCTTATAGAGAAATTTAAAGAAATTGGTATTCTAACAGTAGCCTCGCACTATATTTACAGTAGATAAATTTTGTAAAACAGCACATCCATAATTATAAAAAAAAATGCGATCTGCAAGATAGGCCAACTAGAGGCCGTAATAAGCTCGTGACTCCATCGCTCCGCCTCAAAAAAGTCAGAAGGTCATTCGTGGGAATGGGCATTCTTTTCTATACCTAACAAAGTTCCACAACCTATTTTGGACTTGCCTATACACAAATTTAAGAAATCCATTAAAAGTATGCTCCTGAAAAAAGCTTATTATACTATTGAAGATTATGTAAATGATAGAGGAGCATGGATTTGATCGCTCCAGCCTGTAATGCTAAGGACAGCGGTTACTTATGTATACACATTGATAAAATAATTGTAAATGAATTATTTAAAAAGAGCAATCACCGAGTTTCTTGCTGGTTCATCTCGGTAGGAATGGCATTCCGAACCAGTGGTAGATTCACTTGACGATTCAAAAGTAAGTACTTGTAACAGTTTATTTGAATAAAAAAAACATTTGATTTGATTTAACCTTAAACTACTGTATTATCTTGTCGGTCATTGGTCTTACCAACATTAATAAGATTGGTATCAAATTTATATCAATAATGTGCAACAATTGTACATTTCACGAGACGACTTAGATAAATCGCCCTTGTATTGAACAATTTGTTGAGTAATCCTAACATTTATTTCAATTATTTCAGGTTGCTTCTCAGTGGACGTTTCCCACATCTAAATTGGTTTCGAGATTATGCACGTGCTACGAATAAATTTTAATAGCTTATATAGCTAGTTGATAGTGAAACCTATCCTGAATTTATAATTATGAAATTGTATGGGGTTGCGTAGGCACGTTTTAATAATAAAGCAATTTATTTGCAAACATTTGGGCATACATAATAAATTTCTAAGTACCTTTAGTTTACACTTTCCTTGTCAACTTTGCATTTTACCAATATATAACAGGGTCTGCTTATCAGTAATATTTACCTATTTACTAAGTTTGCGTTGTAAATACCTAAATATGGCTCAAGAGACATCTACCTACCTTATTGATTTGAATATGAAAGTGGGCCTATGAGATTTTCCATTTACTATATTTAATATTAGTAACTGATACTTACCTACCTCTTGGGCGCAATTAGACTGTTCTTTCAATAAATATAGCTCATCTCCTTGCCATCTTAAATTTCCATGTTTTGCTACGAGTTCATCCGCCCATTTGAAATGGCAGTTGATTCAGATTAATAGTAGTCATTACTTGAGATTAGTTTGAGAACCTGCAGTAAGTGTGTGTGTCGAATGGTACACAATTAAAGTATCATTGTCCCCGTGGCTAATGAAGCACGGAGGCTTGCTGCGACTCGGCGGGGGACAGACGAGTCTTGCCTCTGATTGTAACAAATTGAAATTTCTTCGGGTAATGTAACTAATTGCTTAGTCAACCTACTAAGAAAGGTCGACTATTATATAGGGGTTCGGAAATGAATCATCATATTTTTGTATTGGCAATAATTGACTTGAGTTTACGGTCAACTGATATAATATATCTACTTAAACTTAGCTCAACATTTTATTCTTAATTTTTTGGATACGTAAACCTAAGTTATAATGGTAGGTACATATGATAGAATCATTTTTAAAAGTAAGTTAGTAAAATCCACTAGTTATGAAAAAGTCATAAATGTTTTACGACCGATAACTTAAGTCATAAAGTAAAGTTTGGGCAGAATTCAGGCGCGGTACACCACGCACGCCTGCTACAATCATACAGTATTTAATCATCATTAAAGCCGAATCAGTGGCGCGCCAGCGGCCAATGCAACCGCGTCAGCTGTGGCTGTGTGCCTGTGTGCTGCCAGTAAAGCATTTTTTTACCCATCAAAAGGCTTTTAGACTGTAAGCTTATACCACAGTTGCGAAATCAGCATTTTATATCTTCGACGTATGAAAAATCAAAGCAAAGAAAAAAATATTTGCAAATAAAAAGCTTACGACCCTAAATATAAAATGCCCGCATAGTTATGTTAAGCTTTCAGTTTTACGGGATAAAAAGTGTAACCTATTTTAAAATTATCTACATTGTCGAATCACAAAGCGGTTTGGCCAAAGGATCGGTGTTCTTTTGTGTGTCGTATAACCATAACCAGTTGTTACAATGCGGACCCTTTGCGTTCGCGTAGCTTTTTGTCTACTAGATCGAGATAGACGTGTAAAATTTGATACGGGAATTATTTTATTAGATTGTGCTTGCACGTGCGCGGCGTGTCGAATGCGATAATGTTCGGCGTTGGGTTCGACGACGAACAATCGCATTCCACATGAATTAACCATAATCAAGACACGGCTATGAACTCTATATGGTAAGTAATTTTGCGCCTGCGGCGATTCGAATTGATCTGTAGAGTTAATAGGCTGTGCCGATTTCCGATGCGTCAAAAAATCAGAACCAAGGGTGAACTAGCAGCAGCACAAATGTTGCTTCGGCTTAGTAGGCTTTAGGCTACTGTGAACTGACCGCTCTCTGTTGCTCTAGAGTCTAGATACTTATAATCGTTACCTACTCTAAAAGATGATTACCTACTTATTCTTCCGGAGTTGGGTTAGGCCTTGGGGTTAGAAAATATAGAAAAAACTCTATGAGTAAGTAGGTAGGTACCTAGCACCAAACGATATTATTATGTATTTAAATACCTACGTCTGAAAATATAGTTATTGCTAGGTAACTATCAAGGTAGGAACGTAGTTTCCAAGTAGGTACTACTCTACATAGCTGGTGGCTATAGCCATGGTAAATGGATACAATATAGGTACTAAAATTCGATATCAATGGATGCAACGATGTTGCGATGATGCGAATTGTACCTACACCACCACACGTCACAAATGACGTCGCGTGCACTCTCCCTAAATCCCCCTAGGCTTAGGCTTTTCAGGCCGGATATCGCTTTCCTAAGCGAAACGAGCTAATTGTTAATCAAAGAACTTCAAGTGAAGGTCGATACTGCGAACAAAGAGAAAATAGGGACTTGACTATTGATAGATGCTCAATAAAAGGTAAGCGCATAAATTCTTTGTTAATAAAACAATGAAAACTCCAACCCAAGTCGCTTCATAAAAGCGCAAAGTACCTAAATTCGTAAATGGCAAATGCAATCTTTTCAGAAAATAAAATATACGAAGCTGACATTCCACAATTTGCAACAAATAATAATAAAATCAGTTAGTCACGCAAAGACATTTAATTCATGCCTAGCCCGAACAGCGCGCACCCCTCGGTATATCCGAAGCGGAGTCATCGGTAGCGAGTGTCCTTGGCAGCACGACGTCAATGAAATTTAATATTCAGTCCACCATAACCCAGTTATCGTAATATGAGCGTTTATAAAAAGTTGCAAGTACGGAATCCCTCAGAACGAAACGGAGGGCGAATGTACTCGTAGTACCATTTGCCAGCCCGTCGCCACTGCACGTAAGCTTCCTTAAATCAGAACTTTACGGCTTTGCTACGCACGCTCACCGCCCAGTTTGCCTTAGGCTCCTTGACGATTCAGAATCAGTCTTGTTTGGCTTTTCAACGTTTGCGTATGGGTATATATTTCTTTGAGCTTTCTCTTTCATTCATTGTACGATTAAAATATAACGCACGTATTATTTCCAATAAACATACAATCGCATACCTACTTAATATATTCTCTGATAACAATATTTCACTTAATTAATATAGCTTTAGCATGTCGAATGCATTCGCGTTGTAGCTAAATGGTTCATATTATGGGCGACATAACGTACCTACCTTAATAATTTTGTGTGGTTGCAGGAATTAATAACGTGTTGGCCTTAAAGAAGAATGAAATATCATGTGCCTTTAAAATGAAATAGATGTCTGTTCTACCATGAGTCTATTTGTTGACTTGCGGCAAATTAAATCTTCAGTAACAAACTTATCAGATATGGTTGACAAAATATCAACCTCAGTAAGTAAGGATAAACTTAACAAGGAACGCAAAAAAAGCGTAGATTCCGCTCTATACGGAGGCTCTATATATAAGCCAACTACATTAGGATTTGGAGTGCGGTTTTCACAAAGCCAAGAAGATATATTCAACGATATGCCGTCATCTAGATTACGCAGCCATATGTCTCTTCCGAATTTAGGCAAAAGTGAAAATAAATCAGCGTCACCGAGACCAAGGATTGTGGAAGTCGATGATGAAAATAATGAAAATGGAAACCAAAATCTCATTCAAATATCTTCTGAAAACATCAATGACTGGATTATTGCATCATTGAATAAACGACCTCATTTCGATGATAGTGGGCATACACACCCAATGGATTTTTTAGAAAGTGTCAAATACTATATTTCCGAATTAAATATAAGAAATGAAAAGAAGCTCAAATTCATTATTTCGTGCCTCGAAGGACTACCGCTGATGTGGGCAAGATGCTTCAGGAATGAATTTGAAGATGTTGAAGAATTTTATGAGGCCTTCGAAAAAGAGTTCTGGGGTCCTGAAAGACAAAAATCTATCCTCTACGATATGAAATTAGGGAAATATGATGATAAGAAATCGCGAATGAGCATGTCGGAATATTTTCTGTATAAAGTGTCTAATTACAAACACTTGACTCCCCCTCCTTCCGATTTGGAGATTGTTTATTCTTTAGCTGCACATTTCCCATCTGCTGTCGAACTAGAATTACGGCTGACACCGAAACCTACATTACGGGAGGCATACAGTTTGCTCCGTCGAAGGGAAGGCGAGGCGAATGACTTTTTGCCTAATTACTTGTACGATATGTGCGAAGCATTCCAGCGCGGCTCGCGACCAGAGTCAGCGCGACACAAACCTGAAGATCAACAAAGTTCTAACAGCGTGGATGACAAAAATAAACGTGCAAAATAGTACCTAGTATAGAATGTTGAATTACACACCTTTAGGATTTTCCATAATCATTTGTTAGTTAGCCTACACGAACACGAATAATTATATGATACTGTAAAAAATAAATACCTATACATATAATTTTTAGAAGATCCTTATCATGTACCTACCTACCAATACTGTATCATAGTTAGTAAATAAATCATATTAACAAGTTATTTAAAGCAGCATTTATATGAGAAATTTCACACAGATTTGCTAAATAAACACTTATGATCACACCATGGCAAGTACCTATGTTGAAAACTGCTGGTAGGTATTTTAGATTTCACAGCACTCCTAAAGGTAATATTTTAAGTACGCATACTTATCTTTAATGTAGGTTTACCAAAAACCTAATCGCATTTTTTAAAATGTTACTATGGAACTACGGCAAAGCCAAGTTCAAAGCTGGTGAAGCTTACTTACTCCATTCTTACTCCTTAGCAAAAGGGGTCCTTACTCGCACTTACTCTAGTCCAATACTCTACCTGAGTATTGGACTGGAGATACAGTACTTACACGTGTACCGACCTATACAAAATGTTAAGTAAAACTGTGTTCGTAGAGCGCTACATGAAAACGAAGGCAACTGGACGGAGGGTGACTGCGCCGAGGCACGGCGTCGAGGCGCGCTGTGGGGCGGGCAGGCGCGCGCGTGTCGTCGGCAGCCCGCCGCCATGCCGCACGTCGCGGCCGCCGCGCGCCTCGCCCGCGCCGCCTGTCTCACAGCGCACGCCGGCGAACGCTGGAACTGCACGTCCATTGAGCTTGCACCCAGATACACGCCTGATTTACTCACAGGTAAGTTCGTAAGTTATTTTTTACAACTTAAATAATTTCCTTAGGGCGCACGCTCGCATGTCTGCATGCCTGTAAAACAAAGTAGCTGATGCCCGCGACTTCGACCATTTGTAATAAGATTTTTTATTCCCACGGGAAATCCTTAATTTTCCGGGATGAAAAGTAGCCTCTGTCACTCTCCAGGTCTTCAACTATACCCATGCGAAAAATTACGTCGATCCGCGTTGCTCTGTTGCGACGTGATTGAAGGACAAACCAATAAACCGACAAACAAACACACTTTCGCATATATAATATTAGTATGATAGTATGAGCAGCGCTAAACGGCGCGGGCGCGTGGGACGGGTTTTCATAACTAAGCGGTTTTAAAATTCGCGTCCGGAGCAGGCACTTCTTCCCATCCGGTCATATCGGGAACTTTCTGGTTGGTCATAACATATGAAATGTTGCTGGTATGTGCAACATTTCATATGTCTCTGGGTCCAACTGCTTATTGGTCAGTCATCCAGATATTTTCTTCATCGCAGGGCAAAAAACCCTGTAATTTGGGAAAAGTCAGATGGTTTCTGAGATATCCAGAAGGCTAGTTCCACAACAAATTTTGGTCCTTTGCCAAATGTTTGTAATGAGTCCTGCGTGGCGTTCTGTCGCCTGGAATCTCTAAAGTCGTAAGTTGAACATTTTCAGGCGACATTTTCAGAGATCAAGATTCAGGAGCAAACATTACACGATAAAGAAAACCAAGTAGGTACTTAGGGAGAGCATTGTCGGTACCTCTAGTCTAGAGAGTGTATAATGCAAGATGCAGTAACAGTAGGCTATTTATGTAGGTACCTATATTATACTTACCTTCAACGTCTTCGTTTAACTACATAGTTCCCTAATAAGTACATCTCTAACACTTTTACATTTATAACGAATTAGAGTCAGTCAACGTCCCTATTGAAAAGTTTAAGGTTTAGTGTGTTGTAGAAGGTAGACAATATGTTCACAGAGCTATAGAGACAATAAACTACTCAACCAATAACTTATTTAATGCCTTAGGTATCTATTAAGACCAATAAGTCAGCATTTCTTTTTCTCACTTCAGTTCTGTTTTCTTTTCAGTTGAGACCGTGAACTTTCTAATCCCTTTTGTTCTCTTTGGAAATAAAACTTGTAGAGCTACGTCCTAACAAAGAATGTAAGATGTCCATTCACTTAGTCTATCAATTCCATTTCATTAAAGTTTCTTTATAAGTGCGGTGTTCGGACGGATTCCGCTCTGTCTAGGACCGAGGACGTCTAAAGGAACCTCCGACAATAATGAGAGATAAGGGAGGGCAAGTTTGCCGAGTCTTTTAAATCAGCCTGCATTGTGTGGACTCGACCAGCGTAACGGCGGCGCCCTTTCTTTTTACTCGTTGTGCGGTGCCTCGTTCCGCACTCAGAACTCAGTGTTTATATCCAACGACCATTTATTTATCGCTTTTCGGGCAATTAATTTTTGTATAATTCTATTGTTTCATAGTTATTCAAATTAAGTATTCATTTGAATCAGGTTGTTGTCCCTTATATACTGAAGTACCTACTTATTGTATAGGTAACTACAGTCAGCATGTAAAATTGTTGCCCCCATTCTATATCACAAGCGGAAAAGAAGCTTCTACGAAAATCCTTGCACACAAAATCTTTGTTTGTCAATGTTTGTGAAGAAAACAAAAAGTAAACGCATACCTACCCACATTTGAACAAAAAAGGAACACCATAGACGAAAAACCATCACGTGATCATTACCTAATACAGAATACTATCTTGGCACGAACCTTGTCTATACTGTCTCCGACGTCGAACTTAATAACATGTCGTGAATATCACCGACTGCGTGCACTGCCTATTACTTGCTCATGTTCACTTTTGGGAAAAACACGCGAAAATCATTTGGCATTTTTGAAAGCCTTATTTGTATTGGAGTAAGGGCAATAATACTCGTAGTTCGTGCATCGTTCATCGACTTGACAAATGTTAGCTATAAATAATTACGTTAGTATCGCTTCCGTGTCTTACTATTGATCTTTTTTTTTAAAATTATAGTTAGTAACATTGCGTGGCAACTGAAAATGATAAACACGCAAACAGAAGTCGTAGGTACTCGTAAGTATTGGAAACGTTGGACTGTTATTTTTTAGCAATTTATGTTTAACGTGCGAATTGGTTGTTTACCTTAGGAATTGCGATTTGAGCTTTCCAAATTTTAGGCCTGGATTATTTACTTCTAGATAAAAAATACGTCGACGCTGATGATCCCTGTCGGGCCGCGCAATAGTCGTAGGTACCAATTACTTGTACATTTTTTTTTTTATAATACCAGCGTATTTAAATACTAGCTGACGCCTGCGACTTTGTCCGCGTGGATTGAGGTTTTTTGGTTCCTGCGGGAACTCCTTAATTTTAGCCTTGTCGCCTATGTGCTAATCCAGACTATAATCAATCCCTCTGCCAAATTTCATACAGGTCCGTTCAGCCGTTCTGGTGATTGAGTAACAAACATCCATCCATCCATCCAAACTTTCGCATTTATAATATTAGTATAGATAATCAGATGAAGGAATAAACTTTTCAATAAGATTTCATCTAAAAGATAAAAAGTTTAGGAAGGACAACTGAAGGTTTCAGATCCGAGAAGACGACAAGTTTGGCGGATATTTTTCTAAAATTGTTCAGCATATTCTGCGACTTTCCGTTGTTGGCAGCGACTGCCGGATATAAGGAGGATTCCAATGGAGATGAGTTATCTTTTCAACTTCTTTAACGTCTAATCTATTTCATCTGCCATTCGACCAATATTGACGGGAATATTTACAAACATGTCGGCATTCAATCCTCCCATCACTATTCTTATAAATATTTTTTTTATACAAATAAACTTATTAAAAGTGCTTTTGAATCGTCGAATGAATCTACCACTGGTTCGAAATGCCATTCCTACCGAGAAGAACCAGCAAGAAATTCGGTTGTTCTTATTAAAATTGGTCAAGTGGCAATTAAGATGACGTGATCAGACGTTAAAAAAGTTGAAAAAAATAGCTCATCTCTATTGGAACAGACTACAGATTTCAATTCATCCTACTTAGTAGTAGCTTATAGTGTATTACAATCCCATGTAGTATTATGAGAAGATACTACACCTTGTATCCGTACCTACTAAGGATTGTTTTGGTTGCTACTAGCGACTGAGCGCGTCTGCCCACTTTGGGAAATTAATTTACGAACGTTGTCGCTTGCAAACAAGCAAAACTTTGTACCTACTCTCCTTGATACATTTTAATTAAAAGTTTGCATCTGCGGTGAACTTCGGTTTGACGGTTACGTACTTATTGTCTACTCCTAATTTTTATCTTTATAGTCATTTTGATGTAGAATTTTAGTATTACTCATTCTATTTCAATGTTTATAGTACTTAGATAAAACTGTAATTTTATTAGTAAATAATACTTATTTAATAATTAATAAAAATATAATTAATTCATAATGTAAGTAAGTATATATGTATATTATCTACATAATATCTCTTAAAAATGCTTTCTACAAGTAGAAAATAAATAGGTACTACGCTAAGAGGTAGTTACATCAAAACTGAAACTTTGATAGGTAAAACCTAAAAAAAAATATAATTTAAGTAAGTATAGACTCTACGTTATATGAAAAGAGGTTCGAGGAAACACAAGATAGAATCAAGGACATAGATCACTCAGCAAATCTCCGTCGACGACGTCCTGGATTTATAAGTTATCTCAGGTCCGTCAAATTAAAATGGTTCAATGGATTCGATGGTCAACTTCACAATGCTATTCGAGGGATCTGAGAATCTGACAAAAGATTTAATTACACGCATGAATCAAACGTGCTGGGGTCTGGGCGCGACGGTAGAGGGCCCAGGGGGCTTAAGATAACGTTGATGAGCACTGACGCGCTATCTGCAATGTGATGTGTAACGATAAGCTCGTCCGCTGCCTTTGTCTCCGGACATGGTATGTTGGCCGTGCGGGCTCTATCAAGATTCTATTACAAAATTGCTTTTAATTAGCAGTAAGTGGCTATGAAATCAGGTCGTAGGTAAACTCATTAAGCTATCAATCTTAGTTTACGTATCGATCTTCGAAACTGAGGAACATTAAGTACCGAATACGTGGTGGTGTGCAGTGTGCACATTGAAGAACATTTAAATAGTATACCGTATTTAAATTTTAACACAAAATATGTAGTTTGGAGGAATCACAGAATAGGTACCTACAGGAGGTAATAGTTAGGTCAGGAAAAAATCGGAGCGAACGGCGGTATATCAACGGTTGATTAAAGCGTAGCACCCTGATGAGTGATGACAATCTGATGAATGATGATGATGGGGACCTAATTATGTGCATGGACGTAAGTTTACCTTTCTATATCTTAAATCGTCTTTGTGTGCCATTTCATCGTACAGCTGCATTTCGTGGATCATTTATACATATTCCGCCACTAAATGTTGGAATAATATACCACCACCGATAAAAGATCTTAAAAACAAGCATTCCTTTAAACTATGTACATCTTAGAAATTTCTTAGCAAACAATTAGAATTCCAGGATCATGTAGCGGTTCTTTTCTTTAGCTTTTACAATATTATGATGTTTCTTATATTCTATATTTTAAAAGTATCTGGTTATAAATAGGTTAATTTTGCATGTACTGTTTATGTATTTATTTATATTTGATTTGGTTTTATTTTTAACTAGCCTCATTATTTAATTAGAATATATTATTGACCGAGCGAAGTGAAGGTCTCTGAGTCTACTTCAGTGAATTTGCACTTGTCCGTCCGTCCGTCTGTCAGAGCATTATAACTTCTGAATTACTGAACGTAATTACTTCAGCTTTAAATATAATATGTAAACCGATGGCCTCCAGCCGAATATGGCTTAAAAAGTTATAAATAGTCTCTCATAGAAGCGAATGCGAAGTAAAATATTTTTTTTAGCGTTACATAGGATTGCGGTGTATCATTTTAAAGATAATTAGGAATAGAAACCAAAAATATATATTTTTTAATTTTTCCCCTAAAATTGACGAAATACGGGGCTTTCAAAGTGGAGATTTTCTAACGTCCATAGTTGACCTCAGAACTCTTAATTTTCTGAAAGGCTGAGCCTGAAACTTGTTCAGTTATTTGAATTATATCCTGCACTTGAACAACAAATACTAAAAGTAGATAAATATTATAACGGAACGAAATTATTCAATTTTTAATGAACATTGGTATTTTTAACAGAACTTCACAATGATGTCAATAGATGGCGCCGCGAGGTCTCAGTTCGGGGCGAACCACTAGTTATAATTATTTAATTCACCTGTACTGCCCTTTAGTATAACTAGTATAATTTATTAAGTAGTAATAATTAGTATTCAGTATTCATTTATTTATTTCGATTTAGGCTTGTATAAAGCTCTTACGAATGTCATATAACTCAAACAAGATTACAAAATTACAAAGATAAAGTAAAATAAAACATAAAACATAAAACATAAAACCAAATCATAAAAGAAAAAATTTAACAAATTAAACAACTTACAAAATGTCATAGAATTAATAAATTATTAGTCTTGAGAAACATTCGTCAATTTGTGTATAAAATATCTATTTACATAATTTTATGTAATCCAAGCTTGTCTATCATCTACATAATGATCGATTTTGTAATATGCCTTACCTATTAACTTATTTTTAATATACTCTTTAAATTTACGATCTGGTAGGTCTGTTATATTGCTCGGTATTTTGTTATAAAACCGAACACCGTGTCCGATAAATGACTTACTGGTTCTTGTAAGTCTTATATAATTCGTGCTAAGTTTATTTTTATTTCTGGTATTAATTGTGTGGATATCAGATTTTTTCTTATAAAGGTGTAAATTTTGTCGGACGTACATTATATTTTCGAGTATATACAAACATGGCAAGGTTAAAACATTTATTTCTTTAAAGAAATCCCGCAGAGAATCTCTTGGTTTCATGCCATAAACGGCTCTAATAGCTTTTTTTTGTAAAATAAATATCGTCTTAGCATCTGAGGCAGACCCCCACAATAACACTCCATACGACATCAAACTGTGAAAATATGCAAAATAGACTAATTTAGCGGTAGTCACGTCAGTCATTATTTTAATTTTTCGTATTGCGAATATTGCTGAACTTAACTTTTTTGCTAGATTATTTATATGAGGACTCCATTGAAGTCTCTGGTCAATATTAATTCCTAGGAACTTAGTAGTGTCCACCACATCAAGTTTCTCGTTTGCCAGATACATATCCACTTCCGTATTCGTTTGTGTATTTGGGGGTGCAAAATAAACACATTTAGTTTTTTTTGAGTTTAAGCACAGATTGTTTATAGAAAACCATTCTTCGATTAGGGACAGAGTTTTGTTATGACTTTCTACTTTGGTGTTTTTCCTATCAACTTTAAATAGAATAGATGTGTCATCTGCAAAAAGGACCAATTCTGCCCTGTCACCTACTACATGCGGCAGGTCGTTTATGTAGACAAGAAATAGAAATGGACCTAGAATGGATCCTTGTGGGACTCCTACGTTAATTTGTACTCCATTTGATGTTTGACCATCCACAGATACTTTCATTTGTCGATTCGATAAATAGGAAGCAACTAAATCTAGGGAAATACCATCAACTCCGTAAAACATCAACAAAACAGTAGATATAGTTACCAAGCCGTGACAACAAACAAATTAGTAGATATAGTTACCAAGCCGTGGCGTCACCTGGAGTAGGGCTCCAGCTGAAAATCAGCGAACAATGCTCTTGTAATTTATTGCAAGGCATTCTGCACCATGCTGAGCTGATGCCTTCTTTCAGGCTGTGCCACTCACGACAAGTGTTGTCAGGGTGCCTCTAGGACTTGACCATGAGTTTAATGCTCAAGTACTGGAGGCTCCATGGTAACATAATGTGTGGCACAATGGTGAGAATAAATAGATTTTCTTTCTTTCTTTCTAAATAATTCAGTTCGAAATAAGAATACTCGTAACTCATTAAATTTACAAATGCCCACTTTCACATCTATGTACTATTTTTAGTGCAAGCACTTTATTTTCATGAATGAAAACTTGACGGTGACCCAGTTAAGATTTAAGAAATAGATTGCGCGAATGCTCTTAACCTAAATACATAATACACTATAATTTAAAGACTGAATACCTTTTAATAAACCTATTCAAAACTATAGCTGAGCGAGTGCTATTCAAAGAACTTGCTATCGTATAGCCCCTAAATTTCAGTAACTACATAAACATATTCTAGTGAACACGTACCTAAGCCTTCTCTAGTGAGAAGGCTCACGTCCAACAGTGGATATGCACAACAATTAATGATGGCGATAGCGATAGCCCCCATTTCGTCAATTTTAGGAGAAATTTAAAAAGAAAATATTTTTGGACTCTATTCCTAATTATCTTTAAAATGATATATACCGCAACCCTATGTAACGCTAAAAAAAATATTTTCCTACTTCGCATTCGCTTCTATGAGAGCCCTCCTGAAATAAAGATTTTTATAACTTTTCAAGCCATATTAGGCTGGAGGCCATTCGTTTACATATTATATATTTTAAAGCTGAAGTAATTACGTTCAGTAATTCAGAAGTTATAATGCTCTGACAGACGGACGGACGGACGGACAAGTGCAAATTCACTCAAGTAGACTCAGAGACCTTCGCTTCGCTCGGTCAAAAAGAGGTCATATTCCAAAGTGTGGATACGTACTGGCTGTTGATGATAATGATGATGACAGTAGATCCTATCACATATTATGTTACTGTTGTTAAAGGTACGCGCGAACAAGCGTATGTGTACGCGATGTCGGCGGCAGCGCTGTCATGGTCAGTGGCGCGCGCGTGCGCCTCGGGCGCGCTTGCCGCGTGCTCGTGCGCCTCGCCTCCCCGCGCGCCGCCGCGTCCCCCGCGCCAGGCCGTGCCGCCCGAACCGCACGCGAGCTTCAAATGGGGGGGCTGTGGAGACAACTTCCAGTGGGCTGAGAGGTAGGACATATTTCGCCATCTCAAATTTTCACCACCCAGTCCAATT
The DNA here is from genome assembly GCA_923060345.2 of Erebia aethiops. Lineage (NCBI taxonomy): Eukaryota > Metazoa > Arthropoda > Insecta > Lepidoptera > Nymphalidae > Erebia > Erebia aethiops. The sequence goes on along the minus strand of OV281084.1, from coordinate 22,379,352 downwards.
GATCACTGGTTTTCTCTCATAGAGTGAGAAGCGTTTAGGACATACTTCACCACGCTGAGCAAGTGTGGATCGAGAGACTTTACACACCTTTGAGAACAGGATAGAGAACTCTTTGGCGTGCAGATTTTCGCAGGTGCCTAGGCTTTGTAGCTCGAACCCGATAATCCGACAACCGAAAAACGATTAATCACATCACACCACAAGATACCTATCGATACCTAAGTATACCTAGGTAATAGTACCTAGTTGGTGGTAGAGTAAAGGGATACTGTAGGACCTTGGAAGTAAGTATACCAGTAAGTACGTCAAGAAGGAAGTGCGGTTTGAAGCTGAATCAATGACCTTGATTTTGATTTGAATATAACCCAAAGAGATTTCACTTTCGCGTGTATCTAAGTAGCAAAAAGTTACACGCAATTATTTTTGTAACACAATATAATATATTTTTATGGGTTTGTATTAAGGACCCATAAAAATTCGGCTCGCAAAGATAAATAATCGATGTTGGAACAAAGATATTGTGGAACGTCAGTTAAAAAAACCGATTCATCTATCATCTTAGTATTACCTACTCAGTATAGGAACTAAAATTTGCAGTAGGTAGATATGTCCACTACAAAATAAAAATAATAATAGTTTAAAAAAACTAAAAAACACGCTTTTGACGCAGACACTCCGGGTCTCAGGAAAACAAAAAATCGCTAATCCTGATTATCCTAGTAAGGATAACGGGTCAAACTGTTTAGAATATTGAATTGTCATCGGTCCTTAATAAGTATGCCAAATTTCAATCAAATCATCAAATCAAGGGGTCAAAATCATGATCAAAGATTCCGTTACATACTAACATACATACGTCTGAAGCTAATAAAAAGCGTGTAATAAAACTTAATTTCTCATCTAATTTTTTCGAAGATTCGCAAAACAATTTCTGGACGCACACGAAATAGACGTGCGAGACGGTAGGATAGAAGACGACTTCATCGAAATAGAGACCCCGACCACAGAGAGGACTACCACCACGTTCGAACCGATGACTATACCTCCTGTAGTGATACTGGTGGACGACCAGCCCGCACCGGCGAACACGAGTGCACCTCCGAGGAAGAAGGGTCGACGTGGCCGAAAACGATTGCCGAGATCACCGAGACGAGGTCGGCCCACAAGGAAAAGATTCAGATCCAGGTAAACTTAATGAGTGTTTGGTAGCTTAGGTACAAGTATTATAAACTAAGCGTTTTACGTACCTAAAGAACGTAGATTAAAACTTAAAAGTAGACATTTAAAAGTTTGAAATTGTTTCTTAGTTTCAAAAAGAGAAAGGAGAGAAAAGTGCCTAAAACAAAAAGAACTATTTAAACTTAGCCGCGTTTTAAATCAAAGATGACTACTTTTTCTTAGATACGACTATGACGACGAAAAAGAATATGAGCATCGAAACATAGAGTATCGCATGGCGGCGGACGATCCTCGCTTCGACCCTCAAATCGACCTACACACACGGCTTCAACATCTGCGGCCGCTCATCGCTGCTGCTAATCTTATCAATAGCCGCTTCGGAAGAAAGGTAAGCATTACAAAGGTCAAAGGTTAAGAAATACTTTACTGATGAAACAATATAAGATAAGATGTGATTTAGTTACCGTTCCGTTCATGTTGTTTTCATTGACCAATAAATGTACGGTATTTGTACGGAGTTACAAATTGGTCGTCTGACCTGACCTACACCAGACTGACCACATTAGCAATGTGCTATACATTTGACCCTAGCTTCTGCGAAAGAGCGACTTCATTGATTTTGTTCAGACTTACATTACACTTACACATACCTACACTACACGAGACAGATTTATGTCAGACATAATTTTGTCTCGTGTAGTTTAACAATACTTATTTGATAAGCATAACTCTGTCTTGTTTTACCCGTGTTAAATTCGCTCTAAAGATCTGATAATATGACGTCACCGCGTTTAACCAGCTCAACTTAAAATCACGCATGCACAGGGCACATGTCATATTCTAGTCGCATATATCTTCGTCATGGACCTATCCACCATTATCGTTTGGCAGGTGGTGTCACAAGGCATGCGCACCAAATGCACATGTCACGGCGTATCAGGGTCGTGTTCCGTTCGCACGTGCTGGCGCGCCCTGACACCGCTGTCGCGCGCGGCTGAGTCTCTCGCACACGAGGCCGAGCGCGCTGCCCCCCTGGCCCCGCGTTCCCCGCCGCGACGCCATCGCCGCACCAAAACCAGGCTGCGCTACGTCACGCCGAGTCCAGACTACTGCGAGCCCGATCCAGCCGCTGGTTCTTTGGGCACACATGGCAGGTTAGTTAATACTTAGTACATTACTACCTAGGCCGGAAATAAAGCAATTCACGGCTGAGTAATATTGGAAGGGCGAGGCGAAGCCGAGGACTTCCCGAGTGTTTTAAAAGGAACAACACGCCAGCCAAGGCCTTTTTAAAATAAACGAGGCTGTGAATTGCTATTTCGGCCGAGACTTGTATAGTACTTTTCTCTCATTTGCGAGGAAACAATAAAAATAATTAATGGTTTAAAACAGGTTTGAATAATCGGCAATATTTACATTTTCCGTTAAATATTGTAGACAGTAGAGAGTAGAGAACTTTTTGAACCGGATATACAACGACCTTCACAAATCTGTTTACCAGATGAAACCTACTTTTTATTTGAATAATCGGCAATATTTACATTTTCCGTTAAATATTGTAGACAGTAGAGAGTAGAGAACTTTTTGAACCGGATATACAACGACCTTCACAAATCTGTTTACCAGATGAAACCTACTTTTTATTTAATAATAATAGATAAATACGCCTAATATAGGTTGCCTATCAAAATCCTGACCAAGCTATTTTTAAATTTATTAATTTTAATTATATTTTTTTGACAAGTTTAATGCACCATTGCGTTTGTTACAAAATTACCGATATTTTGATATATAACTCAAGCGGTTCCGATCCGTGAAGTTACCTATGGACTATGGTAAGGTGGTAAGCATTGGCTACAATAAACTTGTCAAAAAGTTTTAATTAAAATTATTTAATTTAAAAATAGCCTGGTCAGGATTTTGATACGAAACCTATTTAAGGCGTATTTGTCTATTATTAAATATAAATAAAAAGTAGGTATCATCTGGTAAACAGATCGGTGAAGGTCGTTGTATATCCGGCTGTTAAACCATTATTAGGACCTCAACTACACCCATGCAAAAAATCACGATCCGTTGCTCTATTGGGACAAACCAACACACATTCCCATTTATTAAAACAGTACTAACTTTTAAACGAACACGCTTTTACAGTAAGGCTTTGAGACGTGTCATATTTTCCTGGTAGGAAGTGCAACGCAACCCTTGGAGGGGCAGTAGGCGGGTGCGGGCGCCTGTGTTGCGGCCGCGGTCGGCGCGCGGTGCGCTCCGCTCGGCTGGAGCGCTGCCGCTGTCGCTACCACTGGTGCTGTCGCGTCGACTGCCAGCTCTGTCGCGTCACCACTGAAGACCACTATTGCAACTAATCGCCAAGGAATGTGTCACGCAGGAGTATGAAATAAAGACTTTGAGAAGTCAATAAATCCGTAACTCTTGTGGTGGACATGCTGCACGATGTCTATCACTATGATGTCGATTCCGTGATTCGAAACACACTAATTTTGTTAACTTAAAAGAATTTGGGTTACATGGGTGGGAACATAATTGGTTAAAAAAATATTTATTTTGTCCTCTCTTTCGAATCGGTGTCATAATATTGTATGATTTCAAGTAGGTATATTTTTATTAAATGACTGTCAATATACAAAAAAAAGTTACAACCCACCAGCTGAAACCAAAATATACGGTTTATGTGCTAAGTTTACGTAGATTAATTAATTAAATTAATATTTTATGAAATCTATTTCACAAAGATCTCTATGTGGTTTTCTGGTTTTTTAATTCGTTGAGTTACACGGCAGATTCATATTGAAAGAGTGACTATAGGGTTTTATGGCATGGTGGTTGTCTTGTGTAAAAATTTTTTCGCCAGTTCAAGTGGCATTCCAGCGAAGTCAGTCCTAATTTAAATATGTCTGATTTCATTATTGTATTTTAATTTCTATACGTTTTAATTTTTGGTCACCTGCAATAACTCCGGGTGGTTCAGAATCGATAATATAATCGGCCCATGAAAAAAAAAACAAGTTTTTTATATCATTTTTCCACTAAAATATGCGTGGACCCCCGCTTCACTGCAAGATTCAATATCATGCGCGCGTTTTTGTGAAAGGGAACAAACCTATTCGAGCAATTTGCGCCGAGTGCGTAGTGTCCTTGCGTTTTTATGCGTTAGAATTTTTGTGGGAAACTTTCTAAACTTCAAAACTACCATGATATAACATAATTAAAAATGTGCAATTATGATCTCTAAATTGCAGCTCGTCGATATGTAACCCTGTATAATAGAATAGGAATACATAACAAAGACTGTTATTTTAAGTTATTGTGGTTTTACGTGATCATTATCTACTTACTCATATGACATATCGTCTTCAGAATGACTGAAAGTGGCTAATGGTTTACGAGAAAGAAATTTTTGATAAAAAAAATATCTCATTAAATTCTATTTGCTTTTCAGTGTTCAATTTACAGACTAGTCATATTGTAAGCAAATTGATGTAAAATTGTCTCCTTTATTTATTCACTAGCATGGTAGAAATTAAATTTAAATGTTAGTTTTTATATTTATTACACTAAGTATAATATTGCCTCTTTCAGAATATTGCAATACTAAGCGGATTCAGCAATTCGGAATAAATTAAAGTGGACAGGACTAATATTATTCTGTTTAAACTTTTTTTCATCAAGAATTTTGCTTCTGATTTTTTAAGAAAATATTTTAAAATTTTAAATTATTAAATAGTTTTTTATTGTGACAATAAATGTGTGTTGTAATTAATAGAATGTGCTCTTTGCACCTAATGATTGGATATTTTAATAAAATTATGTATATAAGGTTTTAAATTATTCTAAATGTTGCTATATGTGTCATAGTTGATAGTGTAGTGCTATATTTAATTTAAATATTTAATAATAAAATAGTTTGTCGTTTAACAACGCGTAGAAATTAATGTACTATGTATAAGGTTACTCAGTAGAATGTTATAATAAATTGTGGCTGATTCCAATGTACACAGCCTCTGAAGTAAAATAAAATTGCAGGACTTACCAGTATTGCCTAGTGGTCCATGCGAAAAAGCTTAGTACTAGACTGTTAATTCAGTATATTTTGGAAATTATGTTCTAACGAAAGAAATAACCGCATTTTCTCATGTTGTAAATAAACCTGTACTTAACACTCATTGCTTTTAGTTTTATTAAAACTTTTTATAATAGTATTATTGTTTCGTGATAACATCAAACAGAGGCAGGTTTACATTCAGGCAGTGTTGCTAGCTCAATGGCGAGAACGTGAAGCAAATAAGCGGTCTATTAAATACAGCGAAGTCTGCCAGCTCTAAACTGGCATAAAAAATTACATAAACATGATCGACACTGTAGCCCGATGCTTTCTTTATGTAAACCTGCCTTTGTAGTCTGTACCTTTTAGTCTGTAGCATTGGTTGCAGAAGAAAAATAAAAGTTTATTAGACGATCAGACGTGTTTATTTTATAAATTCAGGTTGTGTAGGTTATGAGCTAAATTACTCTATTACAAAACAAACAATAAAATTTTTCTAAGTAATTTGTTAGATGACTTGAGGGATGAAGGTATTCATTATTTACTGAAATGGTAAGTAGGTACCTCCAAATTTTAGGGAGTTTGAGATCCATTTGGAGGTATTAAAACGTATCAATCAATCACACTATACAATACTATCTTATATTTTTTAAACGTGAAGTTCAGCAGGTGTACTTTGTAGCTACCAATTTTGAATAAATATACTTTAAGTTTTGAGTTTATAATTTTTTAAGGCAAAAGACGTAACCGGGAAAAGCCATAAGTCATATTATGTCCCACTGTGTTATTTCTCTTTAATTTACTGTGTAATTTTAACAATAGCTAGCTAGTTAGCGGATTTAGTAAAGTATGTCTAGTGAAAGCTGAGAGTAGATTATCAAACTTTTTTAGAGACTGGCAGCACTGGGGCCATACAAAACTCAAGGCAAAACGTATATTTAGATTATCTATAAAAAAAAAAAAAAATTAGTTCCCATTTTGGCAACCGGGTCAGATAAGTTTCTGGGACTATAATCAATTTTTTTTTAAATTTCCCGCCATTTTTCACTTTCAGCTTTCAACAGAAAGACTCTAAAAACAAACAAATAGTTTACTATGTTACGCTTAAAATTAAAAATGCACTTAAACTCGGATTTTTAATTGCGTGGAATTCTGACGTTAGTGACGTTCAGAAATCACAAACATTTTTGTTTTGATCACATGCACCTATTACCTGAAATAAATAATTTATCATTTGTCACAAGCATAATCCAAATAAGTAGTTTTTACTTAGTAAAGATTGTAATAGTCCTTGATTAGATTTAATAATTTTGCTAGAAAGGATAAAAGATAAAAGAAAGAAACAACAACCAATAATGATAAACTCTATTCATACTTACCAATATTACAAACTAGATGCCGCGTGGATAAATGATTTTTAATTCCCGCGGGAACCTATGTCCTTCCCCGGGATACAACCTACCTCAATACTCGATGCCAAATTTCTTCAAAATCGGTTGAAGAGGGGCCGGGAAAGCGTAGCGAACAGACATACTTTCGCATTGATAATATTAGTATATTGAAGTATGGATCCTTTTTTAAGGCAAAAATAAAAAACTTATTCCACGCGGACGATGCCGCGAGCATCAGCTAGTTGTAAATAATTAAGTATTGTACAGTAGAAGTAAATGAAATGCCAACGGTAGTAACTGTATGTACCACAGATTAAGCGTCGGAGATGACTGCAGTGGCTATCGATCTCCTAGCTTATAATGAGTGACGGAATCTAGCTAAACCCTAGGTTCCCTAGCTTTAGACGTGAGAGTAGACTGCAGCGGCTATCGTGCTCGCCTAGGTCGCTAACTATTAGGTAGTATTAGGGATCCTAGACTCGACTGTATTGGTGACTACAGCAGCTTTCTGCTAGTACGGTCGCTTACTAGCGAACGAAATTAATATATTCGCCGCGCTCGGGCTTGTAAAGAGCTCCGCCGCTTTGTTCTTCGACACGAGACACGTTGGTCGGAGCGCTCCGAGCGAGATGGTTAGTGAATGTGTGAGCAGGAAAGTATTCGAGGCCTAGCCGCGCGTGAAATGCTTGTTACAGTATTAAGTAAAATCATCATGATCATCGTTGTCGTCGTCATCCTCGTCATCCTCGTCATCCACAGACACTGTCAATCAAATGGCATGGCAATACGGCATATTCTTTAATTATATTTTCTATGCACTCTCAGCCATTTGTTTGAGGTGACGTTAGCTCCCTCAACCAAAAGCTCTTTAACTTCCGCCATCTTGTTTTTTGCAACATTCAAACCAAGTTTGAGGCCAAACCCTATTGGATTAAGTAAGCTCACAATGGTAAGGGGACAATAATTGGAGTACCTACAATCCCTTGTTCTGCTGCCAACTCGTCCACGACATTTTTATTACATTTATGCTTTTCTTTGCTATGTCCAATAAATTTACCTTCAACTGCAAATTTACTTAAAACTTAATCTTAAAAGTTAATTAATAAATGTCGAAAATAATAATTTCTAATTTTCAGTCAAAAAGGTTTGTTACTCATGCATGGTGTGACCAGTTGCACGGTAATGTTTTGCTTTGTTCTCTCACATTAATTATTGTTTCAATATTGATATTTAATAACATTTAACGGATCAGCCTGGCAATTGAAAGAGGTAATAGCTTTTTCATGAAAAAACAAAAAAAAATCTAGGCGTCATCTTGATGATCATGTCATTCGACTTTCAGCTTGAATGTTCAAATGTGCTCTTGTTACTTGCTAGTGCCAATTTGCAAACCGCTGGAAAAAGAATGATGTTCAAGCATGGTTAACGTCAAAGAATTTAAATTATGATGAAACTATGTTGAAGGTAAACTTTAGACATAGTTAGCAAAGAAAAGCATAAATATAATAAATATGCTGTGGACGAGATGGCAGCGGAACGAGGGATCACTGTGATCCAATTACCCCCTTACCATTGTGAGCTCAATCCGATTGAGTTGGTTTGGGCTCAAGCTAAAGAGCATGTGGTAAAAAAACAATAAAACTTATAAAATGGCGGAAGTGAAAGAGCTTTTGGTCGAGGAAGTGAACAATGGCACCCCAAACAAATGGCAAGAGTGCATAGCACGTTATTAAAGAAGAGGACAAACTATGCCGTAGAGACCAATTAGATATAAAGATATTAGATAAAAATTATAAATATCGGTGACGATGACGAGCATGATGATAACGATGATGATTATTTTAATAATTCATTATTTACAAAAAAGTTTACTATTATTAGTTGTTGGAATTTTCTTTGTCCTTTCTTAGCAAAATTGTTCTATCTAGTTACTTAAGGACTCTTTCAGTCTTCAGTCAGTAATAAGTATTTGGATTCTGCTTAAGCATTTAATTACATATATATCCACATTATGTATGCTAATATAAAATGTTCGTAACGTTTGTCACCTGAAATTAAAATAGTGCTCTATTGATTAATGAACGATTTAATGTAAACTGCTATAAATTTAATCTTTAGAATCCATAGCATTACCTACTCATATTTGATTAGAATTTGTTACCCTTTTTTTGTGGGAACTGTTTTAACTATGGTAACACCAAGAAACGTCAGAATTCCACGCAATTAAAAATCCAGGTATACGATTACAGTATTCACAATGAAAATATGGCTAAGAGGAATTTTACAAAAATAATTTTTTTTTGTCTCAATCTAATTCACATCCCAATATACAGCTCAATGTATTAATGCCTTAATTTACAATCACATCACTTAGAACTGAGGTGCAAAGAAAAACACGATAGATAAAAAAACAAAAAACAAAATGTTTGGTCCATGACACTGGGAGAAATGTTAAACATATAAGAAAGTTTCTTTACAACTGTATTTGCATAAGACATAATATAATATTTACAAAAATCTGAGCAGAAAATTGCTAATTATTATTATTTATAATAAAACGTTCCCAATATTCAATATTAAACAACACACTTTACAAAAACTTTTTCAAATGAAAAACGTTTGTTCGCTAAAGCTCAGTCTAACTTTAAACTATGGCTTATGAAAAATGTGAAAACTCAATACATACTGGTAAAGCTGTCGTTGATAAAACGTCGTGATACTGCTCTTTTGGTTTTGACGATTGACGCAAAGAGACAGGTTTTCGTCAGTGAAATAGCTCCAACTAGTATACTTCATACTGGTTTACCTGAACTTAACAGCGGTTATAGTGATTGTCAAAATTCTTCCTCGATTGGACCACTAAATAAACAGTTCATTTATTAAACGTTCTTTTTAATTGCAAGAAATAATTTATTTATTTAATATTGATATTAGGGATCGTTTAAAATAGAGAATATCAAGCGTCGATAGTCAACGGTCTAGAAATCTAAGTTAAAATTTCTGGATCCTGGTTTTCATAAACTAACACACATACAAACGTGGTTGGCCCTGACGGTCATATCCCACTGTTAATAAGGACTAACTGTAACACCGGATACTGAACCTAGACCGTTGGCAGTGTAATCAACGCCTTAATATTGGAAATTATACAGGATCACTTACCTAACCGAATTCTCCCGCTCAGTTGCACTACACTCACTTATAAACATACTTTCTACCAAAATTGGAATAACAAAAAATTCATTTATAATATCGAATAACAAAATTGCATCATAACTCGCTGTGTTCGTGTTCTTTACCTGAAACAAGCAAATGAACATAATGTTAATCTTTTGCCCTCAAAATTGCGTAAGAAAAAAGTAGACAATCTTAGCGCCCCACAATAATAAAATCAGAATCGGTAGATCCTTATACCTCGCTGTTCAGATGAAAAGTAATCAGCATCAAGATTCAGAACTTTGAGCCGAAATCTTAAAAATGTATAATTTTTTCATTAGAAACTTGAATGATAATTTCACAAGACAAAATTTTGTACAAGCTCCCATACAAAGCGCGCACGTTTAATAAAAAATATGCTGATTTGGTTACTTGTCAAAGACCCAATTTACGTGATCCCATCAGGAGGTTAAAGTTACGAATAAAATTTACCTGAGACACTCTCTGACGCAGCAACATCCTCGTGGTTCTCGATTTCCTACACATAAAACAAATATATCAATCACATAACAATGAAATGCATTTTTCACACTGAAAGTCTTATCTCACATTTACGTGTTACTAATATTATAAATCCCAAAGTGTGTCTATCAAATCGTTTTCATGGTCCATCTGTCAAATAAATTTTGATGAGATTGATACGGAGTTATGTTGCATTTCGGTGAAGGTCACTGGCTACTTTTTTTCCCGGATAGTAAGATGAGATAGAAGAGTTCCCATAGGACTTTCAAAAACCTTGAAATCACGCAAAATCGCAGTAAGCGACTAAAGCTAAGCGTGAGATCTATAAAGCGAACTTTGCTTAGACTTAAGACATTTTTAAACCAAGGTAGATTTATGTTACACACATAAGTCCATCTCGTTTTAACTCTGAGTAAAGTATGAGCCAAGTAAAAGTACGCTCTATAGATCTCAGCCTTAGACTAAGAGCGGTAAGCTTGCGAAAGTGTGTTTGGTTTGTTGGTTTAGTGGTTTGTTAGTTTGTCCTTCAATCACGACACAACGGAGCAACGGATTGACGTGATTTTTGGCATGGATATAGTTGAGGACCAGGATAGTGACATAGGCTACTTTTTATCCCGGAAACTTAAGGAGTTCCAGCGGGAATTGAAAAAACTTAAACCAAACGAACGAAGTCGTGGGCATCAGCTAGTAAAGAAATAAGAAAGGAATAATAGGCGTATTACACCGCACTTTTCACAGGGACCCTTAACTTGAATCAGTGTAGTGTAATAAGATTTAGGAAGAAAGGGTCCCAATTTGGTCCTTATTGCTTTGTAATAAGCGACGCCAAAACTAGCGGCCGCGCCCACCCACACACACACCCACACAACGGGTGGGTACAATAAGACGGACGTACCTGTTCGTGATCAGCGTGCTGGTAGAGGCCGCGCCGCACGCGCGCCTTCAACGCCTTAATCTCGTCGTCGTACGCGCGCCACTCGGGCACGATCCGCATCGCCGCGGACAACTTCGCCTCCTTTGTCATCGGGTTGTTGCACTGCACAAACGAATGTCATTCCGAACCAGTGGTAGATTCACTTGACGATTCTAAAGTACTTGTAAAAGTTTATTTGAATAAAAATCATTTTGAATTTTGAATTTTGATATTTATTATAATTAAGATCCGGATATACCACGACCTTTACCAGACTGTTTACCAGATGAAGCCTACTTTTTTTTTTACTGACCGAACGAAGCGAAGGTCTCTGAGTCTACTTGAGTGAATTTGCACTTGTCCATCCGTCAGTCAGTCCGTCCATCCGTCCGTCCGTCCGTCCGTCTGTCAGAGCCTTATAACTTCTGAATTACTGAACGTAATTACTTCAGCTTTAAATATAATATGTAAACCGATGGCCTCCAGCCGAATATGGCTTAAAAAGTTATAAAAATCTTCATTTCAGGGGGGCTCTCGTAGAAGCGAATGCGAAGTAAAATATTAATTATAGCGTTACATAGGGTTGCGGTATATTATTTTAAAGATAATTAGGAAGAAAGACCAAAAATATTTTTTTTTTTTAATTTTTCCCCTAAAATTGACGAAATGGGGGTTTCAAAGTGGCGATTTTCTAACGTCCAAAGTTGACCTCAGAACTCAAAATTTTCTCAAAGGCTGAGCCTGAAACTTGACTTGATTTGAATTATATCCTGTACTTGAACAAAAAATACTAAAATTAGATAAATATGATAAGGAAACGAAATTATTTAAATTTTGATGAGATTCAATATTTTTAACAGAACTTCACAATGATGTCAATAGATGGCGCCGCGAGGTCTCAGTTCGGGGCTAACCACTAGTTTAAGAATAGTAATAATATAAATATGCCTAAAATAGGTGGTCTATCAATTTTATTTTTTTGACAAGTTTGGTGTAGCCAATGCTATACCATTGCGTTTGTTATAAAATTACCTAATTACCTATATTTTGATATATAACTTAAGTGGCTAACAGATCCGTGAAGTTACCTATGGACTATGGTAACTTACCAATTTACCAGTCCATAGGTAACTTCACGGATCGGAACCGCTATTTTAGGCGTATTTATCTATTATTAAATATAAATAAAAAGTAGGTTTCATCTGGTAAACAGATCGGTGAAGGTCGTTGTATATATACGGCTCTTATACCTACGATTTTCATTATCTGACGATTTCCCTGGCGCAGTGGCGAACCCTGTTGTCTTAAGTTGGGAGGTCCCGGGTTCGATCCCCGGCAAGTCAATCCAGAAATTTATCATTTCCGAATTATCATCAGTTAGATCCCAGTCAATGGCTAACTTGTAGTGGAATTAAACCTAACTACTTTACCCTTTTGAAATGAGTAAATGCAAATTTAAATGTCTGTTTGCGTCGGGGGATGAAAAGACTGGCCAGGAAGACAAATAGTAATTTGTTTGAAATATAAGTTTATAAGTTTGAATAGTGTCTGTGGCATCGTAGCTCCCAAACGGTTGAACCGATTGAGAGTTTTTTTTAATTTTTTTATTTATTTATTCATATAAAAAACAAAAAGTTACAAACTTAGTCTATTTGGTGTAGCATAAACTCAACTGAGTTTTTCTGTACACCAACGAGCCCTCGACATTATGTGGACTATAAATAATATTACTTATAAATCATAAATTATTACCTACTATACCTACTATTTATAATTACTAACAAATAAGCAAACTACCTATATATTAATTAACCATAACTATACCTAAATACTAACTATCTTCTACACTCCATAATACTAACAAATAAGCGAACGTATTATTAAATGCCTACCCACATTTTAAAATACACAATGTTACAAAGAGCATAAAAACTTGTTGACATATTTCATATCGCTAGTCCATAAGATTCATGATACAGGATGATTCTGTTGTTAAAAACTTTTAGAAGATAAATAAATAATAAATAATGTTAGATGATTAAATACGTAATATTATATCGCTAAGATATTTTGTGCATTATGAGTATTTGGTAAGTGTAAGTTGTATAAAGAATTGTTTTAGTTTAAATTTTATATTTTTATGTGTAATGACGTCTCTCAAACTCTTAGGAAGCTCATTAATTAGACTAGGTATTACATAGCTTAGCGTTCTTTTCCCGTATAGGTTATTGAATTTAGGTAGTTGTAGTTTAACGTTATCGTTTCTGCGAGCTGAGTATACCTTCTGCACTTTCCTAAACTTTTCGTTAAAGTAATGTTCAATTAGTAATGTTAATTTAATTTTATCATGAATAGGAATAATTTTACACAAACCGAATACTTTTCGATAATCTTCTTTAAAGCTTATTTTTAATTTATTTGGGACTATTTCTTTTAAAATGCGCAATTGGAGTGAAAAAATGCGATCAAGATGTGTTTTACGAAAAGTTTTATTCTTTTTAAGAGGAGACTTAAACGAGAGTGTCCTTATATCTAAGTGTGAATGTACTTATATAAGAAAATCTGTTCAATCGTTTGAAGATATTTAGCTCTTTACTAAGAGATTGATTTAATGTGTCGGAGATTTTTATGAGAATTTAATGAGAATATATTATATAATTTTTAATTTTTGACAAGATACTTTTTAATATTATTGTTATTCATTTGCTGTCGCTAATTCTTACCAAGTCAATAGTCTTTGCATACTGCTTGGAGTTGTCGTCGCACCAAGTCTCGCACCACAGCCACTCTTGCGGCAGAGACTTTATGGCCACCTGGTGTATCATGTTGTTTGGCAAGTCCTGATCTGTGTACAAAAATACGAGTGTAAAATTACCAACCAATAGGTGGTAAATTATCGTTCAACTTTGACAACGTTCGATTTGAATCCCAAGACCTTTGGATATGAAAAATGCGACCCAGACGAAGTTATTTGAAATTTACGCGTAAGGGTAAGGTATTTTTGTGACCTCTGATTATTTTATAGTGAAAACCAGCACTTAATTACATTTTTTTACAAATTTTCTCTAGTGCTAATGTGCTAAAATGATAATCTATATATATAAAAATGAAACCCGTTTTCCTTGGTCACGGCATCACGCGTGAATGGCTGGACCGATTTCACTAATTCTTTTTTTGTTGTATTTGTTATTATTAGGAGAAGGTTCTTACGGAAAAAAATATTAAGAAAATCTCTCAGAAATATTGAAAAATATACATTTAATTTTGCATACTAAGGCGGTACGAAGTTCGCCGGGTCAGCTAGTCTATATATATAAAAATGAAACCCGTTTTCCTTGGTCACGGCATCACGCGTGAATGGCTGGACCGATTTCACTAATTCTTTTTTTGTTGTATTTGTTATTATTAGGAGAAGGTTCTTACGGAAAAAAATATTAAGAAAATCTCTCAGAAATATTGAAAAATATACATTTAATTTTGCATACTAAGGCGGTACGAAGTTCGCCGGGTCAGCTAGTTATTAATAATTTTCAAGCTAAACTTCTAACTTATAAAGGCGTATCTGAACGCCTTACTTGAGCGATAAACACGCGAAAGCTTACGACAACTTTTATTTTGAGGGAAAAAACACATGTACACTGTGTACTTTTCACGGTGAACCAATCTTGAGTCTTGAGTCACAATTTGTCATAAAGCTGTCATAGGCTAAGATGACACGTAAGTTTTACTCCCATAAGTCGCGAATATAAGTAACTTACAAATGTAAACAGTCTTGTAAGTCGCGAATGTTAGTTATATAAGTTACGTGTTTTACTTACGTAAAACTTTACAAGTGTAATCGTGGCCTAAGCGCAAGCAAACATCTGCTAATGTGGCCAATTCTGTATAACACAATCTCGAAACTAAACTAAAATGACAGCTTTAAATCTAGTTCTGTCCCTTTCTGCTGAAAGGGTTAGCAAAATTTTTAATGCTGTTATTTTAGTTTAGTTTAGAGATTGTGCTAAACAGAATTGGCCCCAGTATCAAAATTAAGTTACCCAAATTGGACAAGCTGTTGGGATCCTGGCTGAGCGCCTGGTACTGGCCTCGAAGCCGGTCGCCGGCCGCGATGCGTCGGAACCTTTTCAGATCCACGACGTATAGAGCACTGATATGATAGCTGCGACCTTGCAAGTGATTTCTCCAGTAGCCTTGCTTCCAGAACCTATACGACATTTTTACATTTTCAGAACTTTTAGATGTCTGCAACCGCGACAGCGTTATAAATACTTGATACTTATTTGGGTATACATTGATCCTAAGCTTAACAAAATTGCAGTAGAGTTCTCAATATTACTTAAAAGGTTTATTAGGCTTTTTTCCACCAGATATGTGCTACGTTGCTAAGCTAAGGATGTGTGTCAAACCCACCAATAGGAGCAGTTTTGTTTTGAGTTTTTCATAACTTAGATCGCTAGATGTTAGATGAAGCGCTCCTATTGGTAGGTTTGACACCAACCGTAGCTGCGCAACATAGCACATCCGTGGAGGAAAGGCACCTTAATCTAAAAAGGCACCACGTTAAGGTAAAATTTTCTGTTCAGGTCTAATAAAGAAGAAAAATGTACTTATTCATATTTATGTGTCATACCTGAATCCCTCCATTTCTTTTCTGCTTTCACAGAATGGCGTATATCCATATGGAGCCCCGCCTAAATCGAGATCTACCAGTTCCTTCAAATCTGCGCGAACAATCTGTAAAAATGTTCTATAAGTATCTTGTCTATGCTTGAAACTTAAATATCCACTGCCCACCAATATTGTTAAAAGCTTAACCCGCGAACGTGTTTTCTTAATTTAACCTATTTCTAAATTTGAGTACCGCTCTAACAAAAAAAACTAAACATCAAACTTTAAAAATATAAATCATGATTACTTCTGCAACCGCCTTTTTCTAGGACCAATCCAATCCAAATCAAACCCCTTTTCAATACGAACAAAACTTGCAAGATCCAAATTGGGTCAGCATATAGACCTAGGGAGATATCTAATGAAAAAGATGTTTATCATTACAAAAGCCGACCCAAACTTGCGTTAGACTACGCATTAGTCTGAGACATAAGCCAACCAAAACTCGCGTTATTTCGTCTTAGGACCCGTTTCAAACCCGAAGGAAGGACTTCGCCTTATTAGCCTTAGGTTAAGGTGTAAACGCTAAAGTATAATGATAATTTACTTAGAATTGTATCGCCAGGCGCCATGGATAAATAAAAAAGTAATTAATATGAGTAATAAACGAGATGAATTGTTTCATAAATGGAAAAACGACCAGAATAATGTTGTTCTAAGATTAGAATACAATAGGAAGAGAAATAAGGTGAATAAAGTAACAGAATATTATAGAAATTCATATTATAAAAAGAAAATAATTAAAAATTTTGCGAATTCAAGAAAATTATGGCAAATCTTAAATGATATCGCTGGTAGGATAGTTAAATCAATTGATGAGGTTGTACTAAGTGCTTTTAAGTCATTAAATCTATTACCAAAACAAATTGCAGACAATTTTGCAATCAACTTTGACTCTGCCGTGAAAGATATACTGCCAAATTGCAATGTGAGTGTATTAAATAACTCTCCTGAGACTGAATCTAACTGTAGCATGTATTTTAAAAAGGCAACGCCAGATAGTATTTTCAAATTATTAAAGAAGTTAAGTACTGAAAAAGCCCCAGGATTTGATAGCATTAGAATGAAAGACATCAAGGGCATCGCTAATTTAATTTCAGAACCACTAGCTAAATTTATAAATACTTGTATCAAAGCCGAGTCGTATCCTGATGAACTAAAAGTGGGTTGTGTTCGACCAGTCCATAAGAGAGGTAAGTATGATGATACTAATAATTATAGGCCAATTACTTTAACATCATCAATAGATAAGATAGTAGAAAAATTTATTTGCAATCAAATACACACATTCTATCAAAATAATAACATCTTAAGCTCTAGCCAATTTGGTTTTAGGCCCGGTAAAAATACGACAATGCTATTATCGGATTTTACAGACCAAGTTAATTCTTGGATGAACCAAAAACTGCACGTCCTAGCTTTATTTATTGATTTTTCTCGTGCCTTCGATACTTTAGATCACAACAAGCTCATAATTAGGTTAGATAACTCAGGGATTCGTGGACCTCTCTTAAACTGGTGTAAGAACTATCTAACTAATAGAAGTTACCGAGTTAGGATTTGTGACAGCTACAGCACTCCAATCACAGTAACCGAAGGCACCGCTCAAGGTTCCGTGCTCGGGCCATTGCATTTTATTGCTTATGTTAATAATATGAATCAAATATTCAGCCATTGTACGACATACCAGTATGCTGATGATACATGCATGCTTGTTGCAGCTAAGGATGTCAATCAAGCCGCCCTACAGCTACAGGAAGATTTTAATAGTTTAAATAAATGGTGCCATGACAGCGGTTTAATTTTAAATTCTCAAAAGACTAAATTAGTCCACATACATTCTCCAAACTTAAGTTCAAACAGCATACTAACTCATAAAATCATTGCCCATAGTCATAAGTGTTTACATCAACCTCAATTCAATTGTAACTGCTCCACTATTGACGTAGTTAAATCACATAAATATTTAGGCTTAGTAATAGATAATAATTTCAACTGGCACGAGCACATAAAGCATGTATGTGACAAGCTCAGAGCTTTTTTGGCAAATATGTTTATAATTCGAAAACGCTTAAATTTCAAAGTCAAAATTATGCTTTATAATGCTCTTGCCGATTCTATTATAACTTATGGACTAAGCAGTTACGGACGTACAGATAAAACGCACTTACAGTACATATATCAACTACAACTTAGGATCTTAAAAGCCATTGTACCATTAAATATTAAAATACAAGCCAAAACGAATGAAAATTTTCTATTTAAGCACTGCAAGGTAATCAATATTCTTGATAAGGTCAAATATCAGCTTCTAAAAGAACAATTCTTTAACTTAGACATACAAAATATAGTTTCTCACAAAATTAATACTCGTAAAGTATCTCAACAAAAGTTAATAACCGTGCCAGCTAAGAACAAATATGGTGAGCGCACTAGCGCATACATGATCCCTCGCTTAATAAATGATATCGATAATAAATTTAAAATAGAATTAACTAAAAATAATTTAAAATATAAGTTAAAATCGTATTTTTTAAGTAAATTGTAGGTAGTTTAGTTTTAGTTTTCTTTATATTTTTAGTATTTAGTTAGCTATAAATAGTTCGATATGTTGACGGAAGAGCACTCAATTTAAACCTTCGTGGTTTTTCGTTGTGCTACCCAACAAAATTGTATTAATTTTTATGTTGATAATTAAAAAAAAAAAAAAAAAAAAAAAAAAAAAATGATTTATTTATTTCACATAGGACAACTTGTGTCACTTATGAAACGTTAAGACTCTACCACCGGTTCAGAAAGCTATTCTACTGAGAAGAGCCGGCAAGAAACTCAGCAGTTGCTCTTTCCTTCAAAAAATAAAGAGGTTACAATAATTGTATATAAAATATCATTGTAAGGTTTCTGTGAAAATAGGTGTTCAGGTGTTTTACCTGGTCCGCATCGACGAAGATGATCTTTTTGACGTGGAGCGGGAACAGCACGTCGAGAAAGAGTATCTTGTAGCCCCAGATGGTGCGCTGGCGGTCCCGCTGCCGCTGCAGCCAGCGCGGCCACTGGTACTGAACCAATTCGTACTCGAAGCCGTACTCTTGCGCCATGTACGGTAGGATGTCCTATGTACGTTAACAGCGTTACATGAGGCCATTCAATGCTAAGATCTTTTTATATACCTATATAGCGAGCAAACGAGCAGGCGGATCACCTAATGGTAAGTGATTACCGCCGCCCATGAAAATTTGCAGCACCGGAGGAACCACCAGAGGATCTTCAGAGCGCAATTCACACTTTTCTGTTGACTTTTCTGCTGACTGTTCTGTTCAGACATTTGTTTCTGACGTGAATCTGCCTTATTTTTAACTCTTAATTAAGTGATAAGCCCTTAAGATTTGAGCCATATTGGCGGATTGTGGCATTAATTCACTCAGGTCATAAGTGATAAGTATTATACACAATACTATACAATGTTATATATTATACAACGGGAACAATCCCGTTCCGAGTGATAAACATTGAACATTTACTGCTCATCATATAAAATTCTGACTGCCTCGTTGGTCTAGTGGTTAGCATGTTCGAATGCGGCCGACGAGGTCGCTGGTTCGAGTCCTTAATTAAATATTGGGATTTTCTGACCAGAAATTCTCAGTACAAGCCCGGAGTTAGGAAGTTGGCGGTGTTTCACCCCGTGCCTCGGAGAGCACGTTAAGCCGTCGGTCCCGGTTATTATCACTAACATGATAATAGTCGTTAAAGCCCGCCAACCCGCATTGGAGCAGCGTGGTGGGTCTAAGCTCTAATTCCCTCTCTCCAATGAGAGTGGAGGCCTGTGCCCAGCAGTGGGACGTTAATAGGCTGTAGTGGTGGTGGTGGTGGATATAAAATTACGCAACAAACTGAACAATCAACAAGATGGTCTATCTGTACGGTTGTTTACAAATTCGTCATGTGAGATGTGTCCCATTTTCCAGCTCCAACATTACACTCTTATCCCCGCGTCTTCTAATTTAGAGACAACCAACAAGGTTACAAACTTCATTAATTAATAGGGCTGAAATCCACCAACTTCCCACTCCATTAACAGACCTGGTTAACTGTCAACATCGAAACTAAAACATCTAAAATATTTATTTCCGTAAGGAACAAGAACCTTGAAACTTAACTTGGCGTTCAAGCTTCTTCTTCCTTGGTTATCACGGAGTACGGACTTCCGAAAAGTATTAATTCCTGTTTAAGTTTTCTTTCCTGACAATTTGTAATTCTTACCTTAAGTGATGGGCTGAGATAGTTCTTCAGGAACCAGAATTTGACGGGGCTCTTCGTATGCTTGAGCACGGATAACATCATGATACGCAAGAAGCGCTCGTAAAGATGTCCAGACGCCACCGAGAACACATTGATCGTTTCCTCTTGAGCTTCTGGCTCATCACCGCCGCCGAACGAACTGTGACAAGACGATACTGTTGATGGTACTTAACTACATTCTATTACTAGCTGATGCCCACGGCTTTGTCCGCGTGGATTGAGGTTTTTTGGTTCCCGCGGGAACTCCTTAATTTTTCGGGATAAAAAGCTTAGCCTTTGTGCTAATCCAGACTATAATCTAACCCTGTGTCAAATTTCATGCAGATCCCTTCAGCCGTTCAGGCGTGATTAAGTAACAAACATCCATCCATACATCCATTCAACCTTTCGCATTTATGATATTAGTATAAATTATGTTAACATAAATAAAAAGTGTTTCTTTCAATATGGTCCTAAAGGTGCTTGTGCATTACAATAATTCAACGATTTTTATAAGTTGTGCTGTGTTACACTGAAAATTACCCATGTTGTGTCAGTTTAAAAAATTAAAAATAACAAAATCAAATAAAAACTCAGACAAATCATACTTTTTCAATATCGACACGACAAAAAGCTCAACAGCCAAGACGCGCTATAGTTAATTGTCGCGATTTTCATCCGCCATACCTTGCAATAGAGTTCCAAATTCCTCCGCTGTTCTTATCCTCGTTCTCTACTAGCAGGTCAAGATGCTGCTTGTCTGGTTTCTTGCTGACGCGCAGCTTGACCACGTGGCTCCGGAAAGAGCTCATCAGGACCTGGATATGTTCGCTGCCTGCTGGCGTGTCCGTGTTCTCGTGACTGTGAAAATTCTTCTGATTTTTATTTATGAATACAAGATACGAAGTGGTGCCTCACCGGATATGACTAAAAGGCAGTTCTAAAGAGCACTGAATGAAATATGTAGAAGATCTAAATTCTAAGATGTCTAGGAAAAAACAAAAAACTAGACATATTAGACAAAGGTAGATGGAAGAAATTTGTAGAAGGGACCAAAACCTACAAAGGGTCATGGGTCATACAATCATGATGATGATTTTATTACCAGACTTCGGCAAAGCCAACGGTTATGATTTTAGCAGTCTATGTATGTTTGTAAGTATGTATGTATATGTATGTTTGTTGTCATGTATGTTTCTCCTTCGCGCCTAACTACTTAGCCAATTTTGATGTATGAGGTGTCAATAGATTCGTTATTATGGTCCGGGTGACATTACATTTTTTCCCTAGTTGGGTTACAGTTTTTTGATTAATACTTACTGTTTGTTTATATTGTTATCAAAATATTTTGCAATTTAAAGGACGGAGCATAAAAAGTGAAGCAACCTAAAGAGAGAAGGGGAATTGAGGGTTAAGGGAAGCACGCTAAATCAATCAAATATTAAAACAAGAAGTATTGTACTAAGATATTGGTTTGAAATGTGGTTATAAAAGCAGAAAATTACCTACTTCAACAAACTAAAGTTTTTAAACTCACCCAACAATCTCGTAAATTTCGTCGGATCGTCCCGGTCTCAAGCGCATGGTCCAAGCGCCCGGGGTGGCTTTAAGCTGGAAGTAGCCAAGGTTGGCCATCACAATGGTGTCCATGGTCTCCGGTTTGTCTCTGGTGCCAAGGATCAGTTGCAAGCCTCGCGGAGGGGTGCCCAGTGTTGTATCCCACGCGTGTCCTTCCAGTAATAGGTACTCCAGTTCGAATTCACTACGATAAAAATAAAACTTTTACAAAGTATTGAATAAAGCTGACAATACAGGTCGCTGATGTTTGGTCTGTTCCGTAGCAGGAATAATATAAGCTTGCCTCGCCAGCACTACTCCTCAAATAATATCCTGAGAGTACTCTCTTCAATAGCACTTGGTTGAGTTCGAGCATGCTATTTCAATCAAAATTTTGTGACGTAGCATGTTATTATGATACAAATTAACGTATAGTATTATTTTGAAGATTCTATCAATATTTCTAAACAAACTAAATACATTTGAATGATTGATTTGCCTTAAAATATAAATGTTCAAAGGTCACCAATTTTAAGATAAATGTAATTTTACTATGTTTATTGATTGGGGTTAAATATGGATGGATCTAGAACAACAAACAATTGAATCATCAGTGTATAATTGCGCAGTTTCTTGCACAAAGGCATGCTAGCACAATAGTAATGCTCATACAAACCTATGCACAAGCGACTCGACGTCAGCCAGCCGTATGTTGTCGAGATCATAGACGGACTTAACGCACTCGACGAGCCAGTTGGACGGCGTCCGCAGTTCCAGCGACAGTAAGGGGGCGTGCGGCAGACGCGAGAACCGAGCTATCGCGCCCGATGTCTGCGCTCCGTTAGCGTTGAACTGCAGCTCCGGTTCTAGCACATAGCGGTAGAAGCTGCGGAGACACTAAACGATACATACAACGGTATAAACCCTATCTAAGGCCAGGATTACACTTGTACGTTTTACTTACGTAAGTCAGGCGACTTACAAACTTAAGCGAGTAACTTATGAAATTTAAACAGTCTTGTAAGTATCGTCGTAGGGCAAATCGTATGAAAATGTTAGTTTTTTTAGTCGAGCACGAGTCGAGTGTATTTGCGGCCTTACATCTGATTGAATGTTACTAAATGTTGTTTCAATCTTATGGACGATAGCATGTGTATTGATTAGTCAAACATAATCACTCACGTACGAAGCTTCTTCTTTCCAAAAAGAAAAACATTTAAAGGTTCATACTCATAACTTTCAAAATATACTACGATTTCTGGATAAGATACTCAAGAAATAAATCCCTGCCATGCCTGCTTATTTCTAGATCTAGATCATTAAAGACAGAAGAATCGCCGTCAACGTTTGTATGGAGAAGTGAGTGCAGCCTTAAAACTTAACGCTCGAAAATATCTCCATTCAAACATATCGACCTCAATCCAAAATTTATCGTAACAAGTTTTGGTACATGTTGTAACATTGAAATAGAATGAGTACTAGAAACAGGGTCACGAACAAAAAATATCGCAAAAATGTCCCAATTTGCACACACATAAACATTTGTATGCTGAGTGGGAAATGTAGAAAAAGGTATTATATTAGCAACAACTTCAGTTAATTATGCACCTTAAGTTTAACACATAAAGCTACATTACGATTAGAAAATATTAATTTTTAAGACGTTCTGTCATCAGAGAAAAGGTAGGAATAACCTTTCAATCCAAAACAAAAAGTATTTTTTAAAATAAGTACAAAAATATTTATTATTAAAATAAAACTTAATGTGTAAGCAATAAGGTACTTCATACGTTGCCAAATTGATACCTTTACACTATTTTGGAACAAGACGCAACTCTTGGCATCACATTGTCAATATCAACAACGTCAATTTATTATAAACCTTAAAACTTAGAATTTAAGTTGAATTACGAATGTAGCATGTTTATATTTAAGACCTTTTGTCTTTGTAAAAAGGCAAAAACAAAAAATTCAATGGAACGAAATTCAAATAGAACAATGGAGACATGGAGTTGCTGATTTTTTAAAAGTTGTATATCGTGGTGGTATGTGGTCGTGTATATTTATTACTAGCTTACGCGCCCCAGCAACTCACTTATGTGTTATACTTGTACAGTATGTTTTATTTATCAAAATAAATATTGATATAGTTTTGGTGGGTAGCACTGCGAAAAACCACGTAGGTTTAAATGGCGTACTCTCTCCTCTTCTATCAATATTTATAACTATACAATGTTATCATATGCATAAGTATCTGTGTAAAAACATGAGGAAACTAAAACTAAACTACCTAACATTTGTTTAAGAAGTAAGATTTTAACTTAAAATTAAATTTTCCTTACTTAGTTTCATTTTAAAATTAATATCAAGGTTAAAAATCTACGTTTTATTGACGTATTACACGTAAACTTAAAAAGTACCAAGTAAACTTTATTCAGATTTAGCCTTTGCGGCTTTTATTATTTTTTACTACATTTTTTTATAAAATATTTATGTAAAGTATATAATATCTTTATGTACCCAATATTTTATGTGTATTTATGTAACTAAGGTATGTGTGTTTCCAGTAATATCAATTTTATCAAAATGAATTTGAACATAATTAATGTTATCTGTATATTTTAGATGGCTTAAACAACTCTACTGCATAACGAAATGGATTACCAGGGAATCACTAAGCAACAATTCTTTTAAAACACCAACACTACTCCATGCATCCCGTCTATCCAGAACAGTCAATGTTTGTTACAATATTTGACGCATTGTCACAAACATTGGCCAAAGGATTTTAGCACACTTTTTATATGAGCACTGCAGCATTTTAACGCGTCGTTATGTTGGCTAAGGTTGGCTCATACTAATGGCAAATAAGAGCACTTTTGTATTTGTGCTGTAATTTGTCGGGGACATTTTTGAAGCGCTAATCCTACATCTAGTATAGGTACTAAAAAAATTCTACATCAATGTGTTGTAAGGTTTATTATTTTGATAGTTGTCAATTTGACTTATTTCATGATATTTCATTAAATTTGTACGGGGGTAATTCCTATGTATTTATACGTTTGTATAAATACAAACGTTTTGATATTATTATTATTATTTAATAATTTCACGTTTTCTATTATATATATTTTTTTTTGTTGGGCGTGTATTTTTAGTTTAAGTTTTATATCTTTTTTTGTTTTTATAAGATAGTTGTGTAATATGTATAATATAACTAGTCTAAATATAAGGCAAAAGACGCAGCGCAATTTTTGTACAATCAAATAGAACCGGAGCAAACCGAAAACCGGCGCTGAGCATTGTTATCAATGCTCAGTAATGCTGAGTTTGCTTCCCATTGTATATTGTTAGATTTTATATATTTACTTTTTTTTTTTAGGATTTAGTTGATAAGTGTTTAAATGTGTAAATTCTAGCAATAAGATACAATAAAGCTTTTATTTATTTATTTATTATTATTTATTCACAGGGCAGTCTGGTACGAGTCGCGGCTCGATGGACAACGATTGTTAAATACTTTTGGTGTTTGGGGCGTAATATGATTTGGTGGTCGCGAATCGCGATAGCGATTGGGCCCTGGGATTAATTTATTGGCTCAAGGTCTTTCGAGCTGTAGCAAATTACTCTTATGGGTTAGAATTAGAGTAGGTATAAAAATATTAAGGGGGCGAATAATCAGTGCCTGTTTTTGAGATGAGCCTTACAATGTCGAACAAAACAAATAAGTAGGTACCTCTTAAGAGGCATGTCGGAGTTCTTGTCCTGCGGGTTGAGGAAGAGTTGCAGCCGGCAGTTGACCACGCGCCGCAGCACCAGCAGCAGCGGCGCCAGGCGTTGTGCGGGGGTCGAGGCCGGGTCCACCACGGCTACGATCTGTTATACCATTATTTTTCTTTTTAATCGCTAATTGCAAAAAAGGGTACATGACCATACATTGGGTAATACCTTGTTTTTGAAGAGTTGGGTCTTTCTTGGAAAAGAACACATCAGCGCTTTTTTGTTTCTACGACTAAGACAAATAATATCCTTAGTAACAAGCAGACAGCATTAATTAAAAAAACTGTAACTCGACTACAGAATAAAATTCTGAGACCCCAACTTTTTTGGATGTAACATCCGTCAGTGTAAAATGTAGCCCAACACCAGCTTACTATTGAGCATGGTTCTCTTCTCAAAATCGGATGGATTTAGATTTTAGACCATAGTCCACCACACTAACCAAATGCGAATTGGCACAGAGCTTTCAGAAAATTATGCGAGTGATATTTAAAAAAAAAATTAAATGCACATACGAGTAACCTAAAAAAATTAAAGGGAACGGGGCCCGCCAAATACTTAATTTTTTTACACTTGAGGGTGGGCTTCATGCTAAATGATGCCATCGTCACAATAAAGAAGTGCGGGCGCGTCTTCGTGGAAATATCTATATAGGAAATATGTTTTTTTTTCTCTAGATGTTAGCCCTTAACTGCGATCTCACCTGATGGTAAGTGATGATGCAGTCTAAGATGGTAGCGGGCTAACCTGTTAGGGGCATGGCAGTTATATTAAACCCATACCTAGGGTGGTAACTAGCCACGGCCGAAGCGTCCCACCAGTCCAGACCAGGGAAAATTCAGAAATTATCAAATCCCAAACAGACCCTGCCGGGGATCAAACCCGGGACCTCCGCACATTAAGACAACAGCGCTCAACCTTGCGCCACTGAGGTCGTCGAATATTATGTAAATACGTCATACAACAATAGTCTCACCTCAACGGCAGCTTCATCCTTATAGAGAGGCGGTAACTCGATGACGGAATGTTCGGTGCGCAGTCCGCTCGGCAGCGGCGTACGCACCTTGGGACTGCGTGAAGCCAACACTGATATCACTTTCATATAGTTTTCCGTCGATAATTCCGTTGCATCATCTATCAAAAACAATTGCAATATAAAATTATAGCTATAAAATCTTCAGGAAGAACTAGCATGACCGCCATGAGGATGTCACAGTTCTGTCACATCTATGGAAAAATCTATCCTGTCCAATATTTTGATCAGGTGATTAATTTCTGTATTCATGCTAAGGAAGTTGATTTTAAAGATATTTTAATAAGATTTTTATGAATCCTTACCATCGTCATCTAAAACTTCATTAGTGGTAGTCTTCTTCTTGATAAATACTTCAGACAATTTGTCCCCGTAAACTTGGTTGCTGTACCTAAAATAAAAAATATTTAAAACAGTTAATCAAATCCTGGGCATGCCAATTAAATGTTAACTCTAAAAATTGTGAATTATACTATCAAATCAAATCAATTAGTTAGTATAAAAAACATAAATGTACAAAGTCATATGTAGGTACTTAATTTAATAAAAGTAAGATAAATACTAAAATATTCTTGACATAAAAACTCGCATTAAAATAGGTCTGTTCGTTTGAGCTATATGATGACATGCACCCAGAGACGCAAAGCAGACAAACTTACAACGCCCTTATTTTTGCTTCGAGGCCTGAAACCGTCAAAACATTAAACATGCCTAATTTGGAAATTCTATTCAAGGGTAAATTACTCACCTTTCGAGTAAAACAAAGTCATCGAGAGAGAATCCTTCTCCTTCCGCGAAAGGGCCAATAATCCTAGCGTTGTGTATTACGGCGCGCTGGCCCGCACGGAGCCGCAAGCTGCGTGCGCACAGCACGCGCGACGCTTTCAGTACCCATGCGTACTTGTTCAGGGCTGGGACTAACTCGGGCTATAGGAGAACATTTCTAATAAAATCATAAAATACTAAATAAGTTCACACTGCATACTACACTGCACTGCACTGCATAAGTTCACTAATTGCAAGATAATGATTTTGAAAAATCTAGGATTGTAACACATTGATTTAAAAAGTTCCTCTTTCAAAGTTGTAGAAACAAAAGTTTTTAAAGTTACAATAAAATTTACATAATTTTCTCAAGATCCGTTCAGACGTTCTGGCGTGAAAGAGTAACAAAAACCCATACAAACTTTCGCGTTTATATATTTAGTAAGGATAGGGATTCTGTGGGACTACGAATAGGACTGCTATAGGAACATAATTATTTGAATTTTGAGACTTACAGCAGAAAATATTCCTACATTTCACAATCAGAGGTTTATTCTAAAGGAGGAGATCTTTGATACTCAATCTATATATATAAAAATGAAACCCGTTTTCCTTGGTCACGGCATCACGCGTGAATGGCTGGACCGATTTCACTAATTCTTTTTTTGTTGTATTTGTTATTATTAGGAGAAGGTTCTTACGGAAAAAAATATTAAGAAAATCTCTCAGAAATATTGAAAAATATACATTTAATTTTGCATACTAAGGCGGTACGAAGTTCGCCGGGTCAGCTAGTACTAAATAAAAAGCTTGCGTAGGAAAAAAAATAAGTTTATGTAAAAATGATAGGATAACCATCAAGGTCGTGTATCAATGACTCACCATAATATCGCAGTCCTGTCTCCTATCACAGCCCTCATCTTCCAGCAGTTGAGTTACATACTTTGTTGCTTTAACTGATTCCAATGTAGTTAGGGCAGCAAGAACCACTTTGTTGAGCGATTGGTCCGCATTCGACGTACCGTCTACGTTGGGTATAAATGCTACTCGAATACCGCCAGATTCTCTCTACAAAACAAACACACTTTTATATATGACTCAGTGCTTTGTGACTTGTGAGACAATCCATCCTAATGTCTATTTGCTATTCAAATGATAGCATTGAAGGTTTGATACCTTATTACTTCCCATTAATTTGATGTTGGAACTGATAAATAAATATTATTGAATGTTTTTTTGTGCCCATATTCGAGTAAATAAAACTTGAATCTTTATCTTTTTTACATTGGGTAAAAGCTATAAAGCCAACGAAGAAGAATAGTCCAGTTAGCGAGTGTGGTCTCATATCGCCATGTCTAAGCCGTTTAAGAGTTATGAAAGATTTGCCATAAAGAACTTTGGCTATAAACGCCGATAAAATGTTGATATGCTTACTTATTATTGTAACACAAAAGTGTATAAAAGAATTTTTGATCTCCTTAAGCAAACAGGGAAGTCAAACAAATAGGAGGAACAAACAAATCATATATACATATTACCATAAAAGTTAGAGCGTTCCGTAACAAATCCCTAGATTCCTTGACATTCAAATCGCCCGCAACCCAAATAGTTTGCGTAATTTTCTCTGGTTTGCCAGGTTTGGTGAAATATTTCAATATTGGCAAGGCTGTTGCCAATGCATCGCGACCTGTAAAACGCGAAAAATTCTTACATTTTGTTCTTATTTTTCGATACTTGTAACACGCTTAGGCCTGAATGAGACCTATGCTGATGTCGGTCGTCGAAAGGACGATGATGGAATATTGAAGGACAAGGATGATAATATTATATACTATCACACTGCGAGAAGTATCTAATAAATATTGCAATATTTACCAGTCAAATGTAGAAGCCGGTGGACTTTGTCCTCAGTAAATAATTCTACTGAGGAGGGAACACCAGATAAGTCCAAATATTGAGATGATTCTGAGGCGAGTACTCGACGATTTAACCTAAAAAACGTTGAGTTTTCAATGACGATTAGTGGTAGATAACTATGTTTAACAGTATAATATAAGCAATGATCAGTTTTGGTCCTTTGAGCAGGATAAACTGTGTGAAATCTGCCAACCCATACTTGGCCAGCTACTTCAGCTTGGTACAAACTACAAACCTTTTTCATTCTGAGAGAAGACCCATGCTGAGTAATAGACCGGCGATGATGATGATGATAAAGCTAATCTAAGTTTTCTAGTAAGTATATTATAGATTATATTCGTGTGGTTTTTGTAAACTTTTTTAAATAAACAAATTGGATTGAATTGAATGATGATGACATTTGTATGAAAATATAATTACCTCGGCATTATGTGCGGTTGTTTCATAAGATAATCCAAGGCATCGTCAGAATCGGACAATTCGCCGCGGAACACTGCTCTTTGCAAGCGTCCCGTATGTCTAGACAGAGCCGTTACTAGTGCCTCCTCTAGCAACTCCACTGATGACGTCACTGGTGTTGCGCTATCATCCCACAGCGGCACTCCATTTATCAGTACCTACGAGCACCGATAGTGTTTTGAGTATACAAATGTGTGCTTGTGTACGTGATGCGCGTTTGTGTGTGTTATGCACAGCGTAATACAGAGAACCGACGTCATAACGTTGTAGCACCGTTACGTTGTAGGTTTTACGGTTGTAGCACCGAATCCTCTGCTAAGAAAAATGACAGGATGTCGCCACAGGATTGCTATCTCCGTCGACTGTAAGAAAAAACATGCAGAAACCGGAATGATAATAAAACGAACGCTCAGAACCAACACTCTGTGTGAAGTGTGAAGTCGAAATCAAACCGGTCGAAAGGCATAATATACGTTAATACACACACACACACACAATATAGAAAATAAATGAACAGCAAAAATGTATTTATTACAATAAATAATTAATCCAAATTTTGATAATTACCTGGGGAAATTTATTAGTTCCCAATTTAGAAACGAATTCTTCAGCTAACTGATGCCCAAAGTTGTATTCCGAGTCTTCAGATATAATCTCATCGAGGTTAGCATTGGAACTCGCATATTTCTTCAGGTGCTTTTTGATGTAGTCCAAATTTATACTTTCTTCTTGGGCGGAATGAAGTAGCTGCAAAGTCATTTACAGAAAGCGTCTTATAAGAAGTTCAGTCACAATGGTTGTTGTATTAGACCATACATACTACAAGAAAAGAAAATTGGCAGTCATAGGGACTGCCGATAGAAGTGAAAACGTTTTTTTTTTAAAATAATACTAGCGAATGGATTGAGGTTTTCTGGTTCCCGCAGGAACTCTTTAATTTTCCGGGATAAAAAGTAGCCTATGTGTTATTCCAGACTATAATCTATCTCTGTGCCAAATTTCATCCAGATCCGTTCAGCCGTTGGGGCGTGATTGAATAACAAACATCCATACATCCATCCAAACTTTCGCATTTATAATATTAGTATTAGTAAGATTAATATATTATTTAAAATATAAACCTTAAAACTAAGGCATTAAAGTTTAATTACTAATGTAGTATATTTATATTTAAGACCTTTTGTCTTCGTAACAACGCGAGCATGTCGGAGCGAGGTGTCGGTGACGGTGTTGGTGACGCGAATCCACAAGTTTACCACTTACCAAAAAGCGCTCAACGCGGCTAAATTTTCAATTCAAATTTTTTTGTGTCAGATGAGACACGCACATACAAAAATAAGATATTACTTATAAGACACAAGACATTTTCTTATAATGCGCAATAGGCCTTAATCAAATAAAATCTTCTGGTGTTTTGTTAAAAAAATACTTGAATGTTCAGATTTTTGTGAAAGTGAAACATACAACTTTTTACTAGCTAACAATTTGGAAATGATCTTAAAGTGTAAGTTAAGACAGGAAAATCAATATTCCTCTTATTTTTAGTACTTCTTGTTCAGTTGTCAGTAGAGATGGTGTACATCAGATTAGCACCATTATAGTACATACCTGAGTGAGAAAATAGAAAGCTTCCTTGTTCGAGTTCCGATCCTGCGCTACATAGTTGAAGGCGCTTCGAACAGCCGCCGCCAGCGCGGGATCGCTGCTGCCAGGGGCTAGCACGAGACCCACTCGAACCGGCGTCGCGTGTTTCAGTAGTGTTTCACCAAGTTTTAGCGGAGGAGCCGACGCGGGTGAAATGGGGTCCACTATTATTACCTGACAGATATCAGTGGTGAATTATTAAATATTATTCAGTGTATTTGGATTTAAGTTTATTCACCAAGGAATGTTGCATCATGAAACAAATTATCATGCAACTATTTGTTTTGGAAATAAATAAAAAGAGATATAGATAAAGGTATCAGGTCTAACGACCCTGACAGAAACCCTGAATGGATCAACATCAATAACAAAATCAAGAGGATTTATCTTCAACTGAAAAAAATGGGAGTTAAACTTCACTTGAAGAATGAGATGAAGGAAGAACTTGAAGAAGGTAAGCCTCGAGCCTCGAAAGTATATATATGAAGTAGGTGACGACTGACGGCAAACTTCTTGAATGCTCTGTAGTATTTGTTTGAACCAGTACAATAAACATTAAATATTATAAAAAGAATATAAATATTTTACCCCATTACGCAACAACTGTGTGGCATGTTACATGATACATCTGATGATATGCTCCTACTTCCCGGTGTTTTCCCTCTGATACGTCCTTCTACTCAGCACCACTTTAAAGCATTTAAGAAAATTGACTTCAACCTAGCTAACTTTTGTGAAACCTTACATAAACGTTCACTTACATAATTATAAATGTTCCTTCTCATGTTTCTAAGCATGCCTGGGTAAGTAGGCCGCAGCAGATCCATGTAAGAGGAAGGCCAGCGCCGGTACCGGTCGTCAGTCTCCAGGTCGTTGAGCCACGTGATGGCGGTATCCCGGACATCGAGACCGTACTCCTCCCACGTGAAGGTTTCACCCACCTCCAGCGACATCAGCTTGTTGATTAGCTTCTTTGACATACCTATTTTGCAGAGTAAGTCTTATGGAGTTATGGCAGAAACACAAGGAATAATCAATCCTCATTCATCAAAAGGTTTGGGGAAAATTAAATCATGTAGAATTTCGTATGAAACATTCCAATGACCAAAAGTCACATCTAAAGTTTTAACAGCTAACTGACTGGAATAAATATTAGTATGACGTTTCAGATTGACATATGGTCTGTTATTTTGCATCCTGTTAACAAAGAAATTGTGAGGACAAATAGGTATACCAATAGCGTGCAACGTATTCATAGGACCGATGTCCTCCCTGAGGGCAGCAAGCAGGGCCATTACATCGACCTCCTCCGCATCATACTGCGCGCCCGACACGAGCAGCAGCGGCTCCGCAGGGCGCAGCCCTAGCGACGACGCCCATATGTCTTGGTTGTATAGAACCTCGTCGCGGAAAGAGCGCGGGACGTTCACGTGGATCAGAGATTTTGTCTGATACAAAAGAAGAAATACTTTGTAAAACACAAGCGTTTCCAATACTTACAAAAAACGTCCTTGGAAGAAGTAGTAGACTATTTGAATTGAATATTGTGAAAATTTATAGCTGATTTTCATACTAACCATCATATTTTCAAACATTTTTTCACTTTTAAATTAAGTTCGCAAATAAAACCTTTTTCGTCCTAAATCTACATATACAAGTCACAAAATAAATATATATATATATATATATTATTGCTTGTAAATATAGCTCAATAAAAACAGTACAAACTGGGCAACCACCTGCAGGACGCGCTAGGTTGTCACTCTACATTGAGCTTTACAATATTGGCATAATTTTCACTTTGTATAAATTAAAACACAAAGCTCCTCTCACACTTTGCTGAAAATAAGACATTAAACATACTTATTACTTTGTTAATACAAATGATTATAGTGCAATTTACCTGCATGGGAAAATTTTGAGCAATAGAAGTGAGCACTTTGAGCGCTTCGTCGCCACCAGAGTCGTGTGCATCGAATACCGCAGCAGCCGCTTGCATGCTCAAGCCCTGCATTTGCCAAACCTTGAGCGGGGCTAACTCCTCACTCATTTCAGACAAATGACGTCGGAAGCGCTCCAAGGGAGTGCGAAGAGCGGGAAATAAGTTTCTAAAATAGATTCCTGAATGTATTAATAACGATAAATATGATCTTTCAATTGTTTTACATTT
Organism: Erebia aethiops; assembly: GCA_923060345.2. Taxonomy (NCBI): domain Eukaryota; kingdom Metazoa; phylum Arthropoda; class Insecta; order Lepidoptera; family Nymphalidae; genus Erebia; species Erebia aethiops. The sequence goes on along the minus strand of OV281084.1, from coordinate 22,345,848 downwards.
AAAAATCCTTAAAAATTAAGAACTTAGCGGAAAACGCATAAGCGACGATATTTGCCCGGCGCATTAGACACGCGATGCATACCGCGTCTGTTACGCGTCTTATAATGAGACGAGATGAGAGTGAAAACATACTATGTTAGTGCACAAGTGCATACATACTTAAGTTTTCCAAAATTAAATCCATCTATTTGGTTCTGAGGATCATTTTCATCTTCTTCTTCTGAAGGTGATGTTGACGCATCATCGCCATCAGCTTCCTTAGGTGTGGTGTCATCCTGACTTTTGTATTCTGTACTTTTTAATTGCAACTCTACTCCGTATCCAGACAGACGTAATTTAGGTTTGCCTCTAGACTGTAATAATACACACATGCTAGTGTTGAAGCTTGAACATTATGAATAATTTATGACACATTTATACACTCTACAATTACTTATTGGCTATTATTTAACTGGTTGGCAAAATTATTAACGTTTTGGTTTGCAATAAAATGTGTTCTGTCAGACAATATTTGTTTATCAAAAATATCAAAATTGGTTGGCAATTAATGTCATAATGGTTTGCTCTAAAATTATTTATAAAGCCAATTAAATACTTATATGAGCTGCTATATGGAAGCTAGAATTAAATTAGGCAGAAATTTTTAATTGTGATTGGCAAATAAAATTATATTTATTAAGTGTAAAATGGGCGCAACTTTTGCAAAGCAAAAAGTTAGTTAAAATTAAATTGTGAAAATCCTCAGTAGAGCATTTTTTTAAATTCCTTGCAATTCCTTAATACACATAACAGTAAACTTACTTTGACGTTCCATCTTACTACATAGTTGACTGAACCTTTGTCAGCATATCCCGCCAATATCTTATGTTTTGCTGCAAAGTCGGTTGTACCTAGTTCTCCATACAAAATTGCAGTTACACTTTTATTATCGCTACTTGGATATGTATGATCCAGTAAATATGTTTCTAATTTATGTTCCTCCTAGAATTAAAATTAACAGAACATACAAAATACTTTAGCTACTAAAGGTTTTTAACATAATTGTTAAAATGTATGTGGTACACCAATAAACTAGTATTATACTCACAGAATTATATTGCTGTACAGACTTCAGTGTGTCTCTCAAAACATCATTATCACAAATTTTCTTTGATGCAATAGAAACAAAACTGTCACAGTCTAATTCTTTAGCCCCATTTTGTGTGGCAATCTGGTCAAACATGCGTACAGTGGGAGAAGTAAGATGCATGGACAGAGCAAGCTTCGCCATGCGCAGCTGCGCTGGAGCCAGTAGAGTACTTGCTATTCCAATACAGGCATCATATACTTGCTTATCAGTTTCTGGAACAAAAGTTGTTGAAAATTATAGCAAAGACATGACTTTCATACTGAGAAAATTTCACCAACTTAAGTGATTAGATAAGAGAAGATTTGCAGCTATATTTTACACTAGCAATCGGCCCCAGCTTCGCACGGGTACTAATAATCCTTATAGTCTATACCCAATATAGCCAGTGGGTAGTGGGCAGGTTTTACATTTTAATATTACATTGTATTGTAAGAGTACGCCCCGTTCTCACCACACCTGCCACAGACGCCAGCCCGCCATTATGTAAAGGACAATTTTTATCTTAATTAGATACTTGAGATGAATAACATATTCATTTTGATAAGGATTAATAAAATAATAAATAAAATAAAATAATAAAATAAAATAATAAAATCATTTTATTGCAGGTCCGGGACCCATATAAAAACAATAACTAAATACAATAAAATGTATAAATTATACTTACATAAATTAAAATAAAGTTTAAAATGAAAAATCATTTTACGTTAGGGGTCTTATATTATAGTGCACAAGTGTGTGTAAGTATACACAGGTGCACTCTCGGTTCCTTTACTCTCATAGACCGATGGGACGGAAAATCCGACACGACCGGAGAGAGAACGTGCTCTCCGAGGCACGGGGGTGAAACACCGCCAATTTCCTAACTCGGGGCTAGTACTGAGAATTTCTTTTCAGAAAAACCCAATACTTGCTATGGCCCGCCCGGGACTCGAACCCGGGACCTCGTCGGCCGCAGTAGAACATGCTAACCACTAGACCAACGAGGCAGTTAAAAGTTAAGTATAAGGATTAATACTATGTTGGTAAAACACCTTCGCAAGTAAATCATTGCTTTAGAGTCTAAACCAAATATGGTCTAAACTTTAGACCAAATTTCACAATCATAAAAATGGTTATTGTGAGTAAACCTTAATCTTCTACATCTTGAAATCATTAGATAAAAAGAAGACAAAACAACTTATGTCGCAAAGTAGAAACAACTTAGTACTTATAGCAGGCATAACAACGGGATACTGTCTGATAAATAGACATCTCACAATAATGACAATCGAAGATAACCCATCATGTCCAGAGTGCGGCGAGGAAGAGACCAGCTTTCACTTCATAGCCGAGTGCCCCGTGTACTCATTGGTAAGGTGGAAATTAATAGGCAAGGACAGGATCAGTGAAGAAGACCTAAGATATCTCTCCATAGGGGATATCGTAAGGTTAGGTCCTATCAGGGGTAGGCTGCCGGGACACCAGAAACCTGTGTCCTAACACGGGGAAATGGGTGGAATGGTTCAATTAATGGACCGATCACCCGCCTGGCGACGACAGGCGTCCCCTTTATAAGTACATATAAATACATGGTTAACAGAATACGGGGGTCTCCAAGAGACCTGCAGAGCCAACATCACTTTATACATATATAGATATATAAGATAGAAGAAGACATTAAAGTCCTTGCTTAATACAGAACATTTAGTAGATTTCAGATATGTATTGAACTGATAGAGTGGTAACTTGTAGTGGCTAAAATACTTAAAATTTAAAGTTGGAGAGTTCTATATTCGGTATGTATAATGTAGTCTTTGCTTGTCACATTAAAAAACTGAGTGTACAAGTTGAGGAGTGTTGGAGTGGTAACTTTTCCTGGCTGGAATACAATCAAATTTTGGAGTTTGTGTTAAATATTGTATAAGCAAAGTATTTGCTTGTCACTTTAAAAATCTTTGTCAACATGAAATCCTTGCTAGTGTAGAGCACCTAAACTAGATTTCAGAGAAGTAACTTGACAAATTACCAGAACATATCAGGAGATGTGCTCTGAGACTTCCAACAAAAGACAGGTTGCTTCCTATTCAGGAGTGCTTAAGAATGTAGTTACCCTTTTACATTTTATTAGAATAACAATGAAGAATGAAGTCTTTGCTTACCTAGAGTACTTAAACTGGATTTAAGAGAGGTAATTCCATCAAAAAAAGACCAAAATAAATCAGAGCTCTCAGCAGACATGTACTCAGCCAGTTCCAACACAAGAGGGGTGGCTTCCCATTTAGCGCTCACGAATGTTGTTACCCCTTTAGATTTTCTTTCATTTCGGTTAGAAGCATCATTGTCTCCAGAACAAATAACAAACGTGTGAGCTAATACGATTACAAAAATCCCTAAACCGGTGGCTTTCATTGTAACTAAATTTAAAATAATAAAACCGTACACGTCTTCTATAAATGCACTGTCTATATTTCTTTTACATCCTTTTGAGTTTTCTTTTAATATTGTTCAACAAAAGCATGAATTTAATTCATTCTAATCTATGTACAAAAATTTTACTTCGCCAATTCGCCAATGACAGTTGAACACGGCATTTCGGTTTCGGTCAGAGACAATTATACTCTTTGGTCAGAGACAAGTAACATTGAGTAACATCTCAGAGTAACATAAAGGATAAGTTTCGGTCACCGACCAGAACAAGAAGGTTTCGGTCAAGTTTCGGTAGGTAAATCAGAGACAAGCTCTAGAGAGAACAACAGTTGTAGTAGGATATTGGAGCTGATTCTGCAAAAATTTGAATCCAGGGCTGTAAAATACAAAAATTGTACAAATAAATAAAAAAACAGATTTGACCAGAGACCTCAGCGGAATTCCGTTTATAGGTGGTCATCATTTTTTTTTTTATTTAACTGGTTTAACGGCTCTGGATTCCAGTCCTTCTGGGCCTAGGTGGTCATCAGAGACAAGTTAACCAGAGATTGGTTGGAGGTGGTCATTGCTGTTGCTGGATTCAATGACCTTCTATACAAATGTATATAGGTCGTTGGCTGGATTGGAGTTGCTGTCACATTGAAATGTCACTGTCATCAATTCTTGATCAACATCAAATCCAGAGACAAGGACTCAAATCTATTCTTCGATTTCAAGTTTTCAGTTTCATGATTAAAAATTATTTCTTTTAAGGTAAATTTTTAACATATTAATTGTAAAAACCTGACCAAAAGTAGTTTAATTATACAAGTGACAGTTATTACTAATAAATTTAAAACCACCTTCAATCTGCATCTTATATGATTTGTAATTACGTGACGTACTTTTTACCAGTACAGTAACAGAATTATTTTCCTTTACAAGGTTTTTCAGCTGAATGTCTTGTTGTAAAGCTGTTCTTTAATACTAAATAAAATGCAGTACCCTTCTGACGAGTCATATACTCGGCTTATAAGTCATAACATGACAGTGCCACATAGGATAAAGGTAAGATAATACTCGGTACAATACTGATATTCTTTGTTTAAGAATCTAGTTCTCACGTATGTAGAATGCATATAAAAAGACCTATACGCATGGTGTTAGAACTTATCTCAAAAGCATTGACTAGACTAGACCACCAAAATGTTTTCTTACTTTCATTTTGTACAAAGTAAGGTTCACTCCACAGTTTGCACTAGGTAAATACTTACTGCGTTTTCAGGCAACAGGGGATATAGCTGATGATGACAATCTCCCTAATGGATTAGTATCAGGATGGGACTATGCCAATGAGAAATTTGACATGAAGGTTCCCGAACGGATTCTGGTTGTGGGACAAGACCAGCATTTAGGTATGTAATCTATACTAATACTCAATATTACAATTACGAAAGTTGTTTCTTGATGTTTCCTACTAAATCACGCCAGAATGGCTGAACAGAAACCCTCAATCCGCATGGACTATGTCACTGGCATCAGCTAGTTTAGTATATTGAATGAGGAATTTGCACTTAATATTATACTTAAATACATATTACTAAATGCAGTGACTTGAACTTTTATAGAAGTTTTTTTAAGATCGATGGGACTTAGTAGGAAAATGGTCAACTGTGAGTTGGACTTGCACATGGAGGATTCTGTTACAGGTTTATTCCAGGGGGTCCCCCTTTAATTTATAACTCTATTTTATTTTCATTATTTTTTGTTTGAAAAGCTTTAATGTTTGTTACTCACTCTTCGTAAATTTAATGTGTCTAGCATCTAGCCTATTATGGTTCAATAGGTTCAGCAAAAAATGTCAAAACAATCAAGTTTATTCTATTCCTCCCATTATTTTTTAAATTAATTTGATATTTATTATTTGTTGATTTAGCAGCAATAAAAATAAACAATCTGTGAAAATTTTAACTGTCTAGCTATTACTGTTCATGCTCTAATTCCCTCTCTCCTATGAGGGTGGAGGCCTGTGCCCATCAGTGGGACGTTAATGGAGGCATCCTTTGGGTAAGGAACTCGAAAAAGGCAATTTTTGGTTTCATTTTTGAACTTAAAAATAGCCTATTCTTTTTCCCAGGGCAACCTATCATTGTACCAAATGTCAAAATTGGTTGAACATTTTCATTGGTTCATTGGTTGAATTGGCTATGAAAGCATAGCAGACCTACACACACTTTCGCAGTTAATATTATGTAATATAGATTTAAAATCTATATCAATAAACTTAGCTATAGTAATAATTCATACCTAAATGAAGTAATAAACTGTTTACTTGATTTTATACATTATTGTTGTGTATTCCATTACAATTATGCTATTATTAGGATTACTTTTATGATTATAAATTAAAAGATATTTGACAGGTACCAAAGCTCCTCCGAGAGAGATTCAACTTGACAATGCAGTTCTACCAACTGACCCTGGCATGATCAGAGTGAGCACTCCTCCTCGTGTTATCACCCTGGATCAACATTACTTTCCGTCTGCTGATGACTTTCCAGCTGAGCTGGCCAACTCTCCACCTAGAAGCATTCGGCCCATGCGTTCTTTAGGTGATGGAGCAAGATCAACAACTCCACTTCCTGATCAGTTCAATGAATCTACCATGACTGAATCACGATTAGTTCTAAGGTACTTAAAAAATCAAGTTAATCATTATTTATATTATTTTAACACTTATCCTCATAATATTATAATACAATTCACATTAAGGATAATTTTGAAATTGTCTTATTTTCCGTGTTCACTATGTTATGGTTTGAGCTAAATGAAATACATTTCATGTTTTATAGAGATCCAACACCACCAATGGGTAATGGCGAGGGACTTTCTGCATCTGAAGAGCTAGTGCATTTACGAAGACAGATTGTCAAACTGAATCGCCGTGTAATGGCTATTGAGGCAGATCAACTACAAAGACAGCAAAAAGAAAAAATTGCTTATGCAATAAGTATTGCTTACTTATTGTTCAAAGTTATTGCTTGGCTGAATAGGTCTTAATTTTTTTAATAGTGTGATTAAACTTAAGATGAAGTTTTCTAATATAGTATAACTTCATGAATTTCTTTAAATGGTGAACAATATGTAAATGGCAAACCATGAATAGTTGCCACTCCCATTAATATTGTAGAAAGTATGGAAATGTGGAAGTGTTAATGATTCTTAGATTGTCACCCACTTTAGAACATAGGTACATTCTTTTATATTGTAATGATTTATGACCATTTCTTGTACAGTGTAGTATATTGTTGATATTCTACAATTCCCTTAGAAATATTGTAAACCTAAATGAATTGTTACAAAGATTTCATGAGTTTTCTTTTTCTGTTAGATGTTATAATGCATTCTATTTAGTAATTTCTATTGAAAATAAAAAATACTTAATTAGTTTGCTCTTTTGTGGTTACATTTATGTATAAAGTTGTTCTGGCTGTTCTGGCGTGATTGAGTAACAAACATCCATCCAAACTATTAGTATAGATTAACTAAAAGTTGTTATCCATAAAACAGTTATTATTTTTAGTTATTACAGGGCTACCCAGTATGTATTCTTCATATTTCGTGTGTTCAAAACTAGTAAATCAATAAACTTTTGTTCTAAAAAGTATATTTATTTGAAATAAAAAGCTTTTCAGGGTAACACTCAATATATTCCAAAAGTCGTAGGACATCAACATGAATGGTTAAACATTCTAAAATGTGAATGTTTTATGTTTCATGAAGCTATCTATAGATAGGTAAACAGTGACTTGATTTTAAAAAGGAATACTGAATTTGTTCCTATTAAATAATAAAATTAGTTATGTTAGGTTTCTGAAGGTTTATCTTCGTAAAGAAAAATAACTGAAAATAATGGGCCACCAAGTCGTTGGGCTAACCATGCATTTTTTACCACAGCTAATTTCAGGGAATCCACTGCAAGACGGGCATTTAAATTTGTATGAAGAGCTCTTCCCATTCCTTCTAAAATTATTAAATCTACACCTCTCATCTTCATTTCTGTACAAAGTCCTAGAAAGGAATTTTTTTGTATTATAAATTTGAGGATACCTGGGTAAGGCCGTAGATTTTGCCACTTTCTGAAAAAAAAATGTGTCCAATTTTTAAGTTACTAATTAAAAAAAAACTAACGTGATTATTGTAGTGAAGATTTTTTATAAGCTTGCGGCATACCTATATCTTAAGAAAATATATTTAAATTAAATTTAAAGATCGCCGTGAATATTTTAAAAAATCGCAAATCTTCAGAGACCACGAATTTGGGTCCAAAATACGATGTCTTTCGACCAGACTAATTTCTTTGTTGTCCTAATTTACGTCTATTTTCTAAGGTAGTGTATTACTTTTTAGTTTATTTAAATCTCAGACTGTTCGGCTGCCAGTTTATGGTTTTAAAATATTAAAATACGTGTTGTGTATTGATTTATCAGTTTTCAAACATTTGTCTCCGTTTTTTCGCTTCTTCGTTACTTTTTTCTTCGTTACTAACATTTACCTCAAGAAATGTTTAATTTGCAATTATGGTAGGATTTAAAAAGAGACTCTGGCAACACTAAGAAGCCATGCCGAAGAGAAAAAGCTACGCCATTTTGTCTTGTCTATGTAGTGTGTCAAAAGTGCCGGTGCGTGTTTCGTCAGTGTGAATTAAAAATTGTTTTCGGAGGTTTTAACGGTAAGTTTTCTGTTAGATGTTATAATGCATTCTATTTAGTAATTTCTATTGAAAATAAAAAATACTTAATTAGTTTGCTCTTTTGTGGTTACATTTATGTATAAAGTTGTTCTGGCTGTTCTGGCGTGATTGAGTAACAAACATCCATCCAAACTATTAGTATAGATTAACTAAAAGTTGTTATCCATAAAACAGTTATTATTTTTAGTTATTACAGGGCTACCCAGTATGTATTCTTCATATTTCGTGTGTTCAAAACTAGTAAATCAATAAACTTTTGTTCTAAAAAGTATATTTATTTGAAATAAAAAGCTTTTCAGGGTAACACTCAATATATTCCAAAAGTCGTAGGACATCAACATGAATGGTTAAACATTCTAAAATGTGAATGTTTTATGTTTCATGAAGCTATCTATAGATAGGTAAACAGTGACTTGATTTTAAAAAGGAATACTGAATTTGTTCCTATTAAATAATAAAATTAGTTATGTTAGGTTTCTGAAGGTTTATCTTCGTAAAGAAAAATAACTGAAAATAATGGGCCACCAAGTCGTTGGGCTAACCATGCATTTTTTACCACAGCTAATTTCAGGGAATCCACTGCAAGACGGGCATTTAAATTTGTATGAAGAGCTCTTCCCATTCCTTCTAAAATTATTAAATCTACACCTCTCATCTTCATTTCTGTACAAAGTCCTAGAAAGGAATTTTTTTGTATTATAAATTTGAGGATACCTGGGTAAGGCCGTAGATTTTGCCACTTTCTGAAAAAAAAATGTGTCCAATTTTTAAGTTACTAATTAAAAAAAAACTAACGTGATTATTGTAGTGAAGATTTTTTATAAGCTTGCGGCATACCTATATCTTAAGAAAATATATTTAAATTAAATTTAAAGATCGCCGTGAATATTTTAAAAAATCGCAAATCTTCAGAGACCACGAATTTGGGTCCAAAATACGATGTCTTTCGACCAGACTAATTTCTTTGTTGTCCTAATTTACGTCTATTTTCTAAGGTAGTGTATTACTTTTTAGTTTATTTAAATCTCAGACTGTTCGGCTGCCAGTTTATGGTTTTAAAATATTAAAATACGTGTTGTGTATTGATTTATCAGTTTTCAAACATTTGTCTCCGTTTTTTCGCTTCTTCGTTACTTTTTTCTTCGTTACTAACATTTACCTCAAGAAATGTTTAATTTGCAATTATGGTAGGATTTAAAAAGAGACTCTGGCAACACTAAGAAGCCATGCCGAAGAGAAAAAGCTACGCCATTTTGTCTTGTCTATGTAGTGTGTCAAAAGTGCCGGTGCGTGTTTCGTCAGTGTGAATTAAAAATTGTTTTCGGAGGTTTTAACGGTAAGTTACCGGGTTTTGACAAGTAATTGTATAATTATAAACGTAACAGTAATTGAAATGCATTTTTAAATTTAATTTCATTCGAAATTAAGCGTAGTTTGGAAATTATAACCTATACAATCCAAATAAAATAAAGCTTTCGCGTTACTTTAGCGTTACTCTTACGTTACCGTAAACAAAGATTCTATGTTACGTAACAAAGACAAATCTTAAGGGTAGTACATACTATTTAATACTATAACTACCCCATTACGCGGAGAAGTTGCGAGGGCTATATTTTCTGGTGCACTAGTGTTGGTATAAAATCAATGCGCACATTGTGTCTTACTGTCTTATCGTTAATGTTTTTCAATACGTTTGCTGAATAAATTTTCGTAATTTTCTCGTTAATATTAAAAAACTTTTTTTACGGGATTTGCGGATTTGAGGAATTAAGCCTTTAGATTTCGGTTCAGTTTTTAGAATTTGCACCTTGTGTATAAAAATATACTTTTTTTATTCATTACAAGTTAGCCCTTGACTACGATTTCACGTGATGGTAAGTTATGATGCAGTCTAAGATGGTAGAGGGCTAACCAGTTATGTTGTTGTATGGCAGTTATATTAAACTCATACCCCTAATCGGTTTCTACAAGACATCGTTATAAATTCCCAGTGTCCCTGCCAGGGATCGAACCCGGGATTTCCGCACGTTAAGTCAACAGCACCCAACACTGCGCCAGGGAGGTCGCCATGCGTAAAGTGTGTTTAAAACTTCCATTTTTGTTGAACAATGTATAATATAAACTAAATTTTATAAAACATAAATTGTTCTAGATGCCGATGTCACCAGCCGAAAAGCAGAAAAAATATAGACAAAAATTAAAAACTGAAAACCCAAGTAAGTATGAAGAAATGCATAGAAAAGCTAAGGAAAGATCTAAAAAAAATTACCAAAAGAAAAAAAATAGTTACAGTGAAGAAGAAAAAGCAGAATTACGAAAAAAATGGAAAGAAGATAAAATAAAATACTATAAAAAACTTATTAATATTATAATGTATGTATAAGCTAATTGAAATTATTGAATAAATATGTTTATTATAAATAATGTAATGTTTTTATTTTGTGTCCAATATTATTGTACATTGTATGTAATCAGCTTTACAATTTACTAGCGTTACTCTCGCGTTGCTTTCGCGTTACCGTAACGAAGAAGTTTCATCGTTACTGTATGTTACTAAGTGGCAAAATCTACGGCCTTACCCACCTATAAAATTATTTTAAGAAATTTTTGTTCTTACCTACACTGATAGTTCTGAGATCAAGACAAGGACCTCTTTGTCCACTAGACCTTACTACTAAGTCCCCAGTAGCCATAGCAGCTGCTAATATGGGGCATATGAGAGATGCACGCTGAAGTACTTCTTCCAGCTCAACATTAGTGATATCATTGAGTGCTGGCCACTCATTAGCACAAAGTATAACTGATGTGCCTCTCAGTAACAATGCTCTTACAAATGGCAAGACACCTAATACTATGTCAACACCACTGTTATCAACAAAAACAGCAGCACAGTGATGGACAGTTTTCTGCAATTAAACAAATTAGTCACAAAATAATGTATGTAAGCTAACATAGAGAAAAATCATTAAAATATGGTCAAATTGAAGGTGTTTTATTACCTCTAACTTTTCCAACCATTTTTCTAAGCCATCATATAGCCATGGCCTTTTTTGAATCTTCTCTAGAGCTTCATAAAGTCCACAATTTAGTATAGAAGTTACAGCTTGTGCACCCCAATCAAACATATTACCTATTAAAAAAAAAAATTGTCACAAAGAAACAGCAACATAACAATTATCTCTGTAAGAATGCAACAATGCTTTCTCAAGCTACTAGCTTTGCAACACTAACTCCAGAATAGGTTTATAGTTATCTTAGTAAAGTAAAGCTCATGCTTGCTACTTGGTCCATGTGGATTTAGGTTTTCCGGTTCCCACAGGAACTGTGATTTTCGGGCAAGTGTTATTCCAGACTATAATCAATCTCTGTGCCAAATTTCATCTAGATCCCTTCAGCCAGTCTGCCGTGATTGAGTAACAAACATCCATCCAAATTTTTGCATTTAATATTAGTTAGTTTCCATATCTTAAATTATATACTAGATGTTGCTTGCGACTTCGTCTGAGTGGAAAATTTTTCGATTCCTGTGGGAACTCCTTCCCTGGGATAAAACCTGTCATTGTACCAAATTTCATTGAAATTGGTTAAACAGGTGGGCCGTGAAAGCATAGCAGACAGACACACTTTCGAATTTATAATATTAGTAAGGATTTGAATATACCAGCCAAGACTCCTCTACACAATTCTGACCATCTCTGTCGATCATCTGGTAGGGCATCAATTTCTGCCAATCTCACAGCTAGTGTAGCCAGTGCAGTCTCATTTTCGTACTTCTTTTGCTGCTTCCATAAATCAAAAAAGCCCTGAGAACGAAGACATGTTTCGTTGACATCAAGAAGCAGTCGTATAGTCAACTGTCCATGAGCACTAAAATGAAAAGAGCAGCAATGATTATTACAATCAGCAGCACTGAGATAAGTATTTGATCATTATATTACTTACAGAGGATTAATTCTCAGTTCCTTTAAAGCCTCTATATAGCAAGTCTTAAATTTTAAAGCTCGTATTTCAACAGTCGGATCTTCAGTATTAGTGAGGGCAAAATTAACATATTTTTCGACTAGCTTCTCGCATGTATTCAGCCAATATTCCCTTGCTTCTTCGTCACTTAATAAGTCCAAAGTATCCGGACTATATTTATCTGGCTCATATAAAATATGAGATAAGCCAAAATGTTCCATTCTGAATGTTAGCACTAGGAAAAACGACAAATAAGATAGCAATATCATTTACTATAAATTCTATCCATTGTAATGTTTTATCAGCTAATATTTATTCGTGATTTTCTTATCTTTCAAAATAACTAAGACCCGAGCTTTTTTTTCTGGTCGGTGTCGAGGAGCAGAGACAAGTAACATCACTGATCAGCAGAGCTGATCAGTAACTTAGTGGTGTGGAGAATCGAATATCATCGAATACAAATTACAATTTTCTGGTTTACTTGTCTCTGAATTCTGTTCCACAGATTACTGTGATCACCTATGATTCTGATCTATAGGACTAGCTGATACCCGCGACTACGTCCGCGTGGATTGAGGTTTTTTTCTCTTTTGGTTCCCGCGGGAACTCTTTAATTTTGCGGGATAAAAAGTAGCCTATCATTGGATTATTCCAGACTATAATTTATCTTTGTGCTAAATTTCATCCAGATCAGTTTAGATTTAGACGTTCTGGCGTGATTCAAGATTCAAGATTCAATTCATTTATTAACTAAAGGTACACTTATTTTCGTCTAAAAATTACTTATGATGATAAGCATTACTTAAGATAAGCATGATGGTGATAATGGGTAAAGGTATCTTAAAACTAAAGCAGAACGTAGTGATTATATACTCTTTGAACTAAAGCTACGAGGTTGATTGAGGAGTTTGATTGAGTAACAAACATCCATTTGGGGTTTTTTGGTTCCCGCGGGAACTTTAATTTTCCGGGATAGGGCCTATATACTTACAAACTTTCACGTTTAAAATATTAGTAAAGAAGGATAATAAACATATAGTATTCTGTGTTCTGCTGATACTGCCAACAACGACCTCCTAATCAAAAACAATGTATATACTCTGTGCCAACAACGATGCTGAATATACTCTATGCCTTGCTCTGATTCATAGAAATAGTATGAATATACATACTATTTCTATGCTCTGATTACATTCTATGATATTTGTTCACGATTTGTCTCTGCCCTATTCTATATTCTCTACTGTTTCATTCAAATTCATAATTTTGTACCATATACTATACGTAGGTATATACTGGGAAATTTTGTACTTGTACTCACTTCGGCCTAATGTCGTGTTATTGAAAAATACAGAAATGATTTTAGTTTGGACAGGTCGACATTTTTTACTACATGACTGTATTTAGCAGAGAGTGAAGTGATCAAATGTGTAGTAGAGTTTTGTGAATAGTGGTTACAAATGTTTTGTGATTGATCTAACGAATCATTGGTACGCAAGATGGACGAAATGTCTAAGGGCATGTCACAAACAGGAAGCACCACTGCAACTGACAAAAATCAAGATGTTGATGGTAATTTTTCCCTTATGCCTTGCCTTTTTTAGGTATCCTCTAACCTCTCGTTGCTATGTAACTTTATTGGAAGGCGATCCAGTTCAGCGAACGATTTTTACATAAAATGTATTTTTGCTTAATTCTAGTACAAAATTACAATTTGAAGTCTGTTTACTTACTAATACCTCTTAGATATATATTTTATGTAAGACAACCTTTTTAAATTACCATTTGAGAAAGGAAACTGTAAACAAATTCAAACAAATTTAGTTTTGTTGTTATTATTTAACAGTACGGTTTTCAAAACTTAGTATTTTGCGTTATGTAATTTTCCTACTCGAGAAATTTGTTTTGGGTCCAGAATAAGTTGTTATTTATTGTTGTTATGTTATAATTTTTTGTACAATTGATTTTCTTTAGTAAGTACTTCTACTTTTTATCTGAAACATTTTCAATTCATACAAACTTTACTGTATAAACAACCTCGATATTCACCTTATAAAATAATAATTACGATAAAATCTGCCCCTTCAGAAAAGTCCTTGCATATGAAGACAGAAAGTTTCCAAATATATTAGTGATGTGTGACATATGGATGGAAACCGACTGCAGCATGACTGTTTGTTACCTTGTCACAACTGAATGGCTGAATGGATCTTGATTATATTAATCATCATCTGAGAGATAGTGCTTCCTGGAGATATGACTTTTATACAAGCCTTTAACTAAGGTTTCTTGTATCCCAAAAAATCTGTCTATTCTGTTTTGTTAAAAAAGCTCAATTTTGTCTAAGAAAGTCAAATTGAAATTTATAACATGAAACTGTTACATAGTTTATGACCTTTTTGAACGAAACTGTACTATAGCTGTTGATATCAGTTGAATCTAACCATTGGGAATTTAATTCCGATTGGTCAGAACTACCAATCTGGATAACACTGAAATTAATTTCAAATCAACTTTCAATTATTGGGCTCAGTAATCCTTTAGTTAGGAACCATAATCATAGTCATAGTCATAGTCATAGTCATTAGTGTATACTTAATTTATTTATGTTTTGTGTAAATTGGTCGAAATATGAGGATGATTGTTGAAGATGTCGGAAAAAAATCAAGCTAACTGGAAGCTTTCAACGAGAACGCTGCCTAATTAATCCCTTTGAGATACAATAAAAGCTCTTTATTCGCGATTCCTTCATTCGCGTTTTCATTATTCGTGGATTTAAAAAATGCTATCAAATTCCTATATTTGTGGCTAAAGATTTCTTTATTTGCAGATCTAATCGGTACATTGGTCCATACATATTAATAAAAAGGATTCCAATAGGTACCCACTATCCAACCCAATATCCTTTGTTAATTTTCAAAAATTACAAAATTCTTTAAACCATTGCATAAGCCTGAAGGTAATAAATTAATCAATATGGTCAAAAACTTTTCAAAAACAAAAAAACAGATAGTGTTCTTATATATTTTTTGTCATCTAAGAACGTATCCCCTATAATCCTATACAAATTACCATTCCATATTCCAAATAAAGAGCTTTTACTGTATAACAAATCAATGTCTAGTGGAATAATCTATTATAGTTCTAAAGAAAAGTCAGCAATGGCATATCTTTTAAAGATAGCTTTAAAGTTTATAAAAAAACTGTCATATGTAATGTGGTAATAGGAAAACTATTTTGATGGTAATTAAGTAATTCTTATAAAATTAAATATGTTAAGTAGTTACCTTAAGTATTCCATGCACATAATAATATTGTCCTTTACACCATGCAATTATAAATATTATCTTAGGACTTATTGCAAAATTAAAACTACCAATAAAATCCAAGCGGTCTCACTCCTAGCCTAACAAGCCTAGCAAGACACAACAAAAAAAGTAAGCATATGTGCTATGCTACCCGTGCGAAGCCTGGGGGCAGGTTGCTAGTTACCTATAAAGATATTTACACTAATTAATATTAAATAATTGAGATATCAGTTAATTAACAGAAAAATGTGTAAATTTGGCTTAATAAATTAAGTTTTTGCAATATTCATTTCATCGTCTAAATTAAATTATTTTCTTACAAATGAAAATATTCTCTTTTGAGAATTTCATAAATATATTTTTAACTTGTTAATATGCTTGTTAAGTAGCTGACTAGATAACATGGAGTAAAATTGCACTGAAGACAATCTATTAAATTCAAATTCAAATAATGTTTATTCAACATAGGTAGGTACACTACACTTATTTATGTCCAGTTATTTATAAAATATAATGGTGATAATCAGTAATGGTCTCTTAAAACTAAAGCTACGAGGGTTCCAAAACGCGCCCTGGTCTGAGAAGAGCCCACAACAAAGATACAATAGCTCTATTACTTGATGATCAAACTGGCAGATTTTGCAGATGGCGTAAAGCATGGTTTGCGGCACGCGCGCCAACCATGCTAGCATTGGTAGAACAACTGCGGTCATACCTCGGAGGAGGATGTGAGTGGATAGCCAGCATGTCCTGTTCTCCAAATCACCCCATAATAGTAAAAAGCCTAAGGTCAAACACTGGTGATTTTGTGCCATCATAACAGACTATTACAATATTTCAAGTTTTTGCATTTTCTATGAGTGAAGCTTAAAATCCATCCATTTTATTAACTTGTTTACCTGAGCTAAGAGCATTTTTTTTTACCAAAGTGGCTTAAGAGAGTGTTTTCATTGTGACAATAATAAAAATATGCAAAACACCATTGGTGTTTTCTGAGCTTATAATGAATGGTAAGATAATGTTGGAAAATTTGAAATGATGACAGACTATTTAGTATTCTGTGACAGTACAGATAAACGAAATGCTCTGAATTTGTTAGATATTAATTAAATGAGCTCTGCAGCCCTATTATCTAACTTAGTGGCTATCAAAAGATTAAACCCACTGATATAAAGGTTCCATCCATTGAAGGTTTGGTTATGAATGTTAGCCAACAAAAAGGGTTATGATTTTAGCAGTATATTTATATGTGTTTATGTATGTTTGTTCCACCATAGCGCCTAAACTACTCGCTGAATTTGATAAATAAGGTGTCAATTGTTAACTGTGGCCTTCTTACATAATAATGACAGTTACAGTGTAACGATCGCAATCAATATATAATCAATGTGTTAATACCATAGACTTAGAATGTACAAGACCAACAGTGACAGATTACGGTGTTACAAAAAATGAAATGTAAATGTGTGCGTGAAATAGTGTTGTCTTGACTCTAGCATAGTACTATTATCGATAGTCTTACTGGTGAAATCATAGGACTCTAATGAGTTAGTTTAACGAAGTAAAATATAACTATCTTTTAATTTAAAAAAATCAAATACATAAATAGCAACAAAGCTACAGCTAGGTACAAATTATTTATTGATGAGATGACCATGTTTTCTCTAAAAAGTTTTTCAGCGTTACAACACAATGCAACATCATTAGCTGGATATATATATATATACTTATTGTGTATTTTCGAATAGTCTCTCTTAATAATTAACGAATTATTACATAGAGCTGTTGGGTCCGATAATAAACTATGTACCTACACAGTCTTCACACTTAACTCTTTTAATAATCCTTTTAATACATACAAATAATTAAGAAAAAAAGAATGTCCATTCATACATTAGTTTTCTCATGAATTCATTTAATTATTTATTATTCAGACTAATATCTATTTTTTTACGCATAGCCCATGATGCTACACCACTGGGGACGGGGTCCATACAATTTTGCCCACTGTTCTTTGTAGAGTTTTTTTGGGGATCTCATTACTTTCGTGCTAACTCAATATTCGATGTTTCCTTTGTAAGAAGCATTTCGATTCAAAATGCTTACTACAAACAGTAGAATTTTTCTTTGGAAACCAGGAGCCCCTATCTATAATCCGTAACCATTTGTTACGTAGCAAAGAATTGGTTGGAAACCTAGAACATAACATTGTAAATATTATGAGATACTTATAGATATTTTAGCCCCATAAAAGTTTTTTTTTGATATTTCGAAAGAAAGCTTTTAAAATAGAGATATTTTTTAAAAATTCTGCCTGAAAATATACACTATAATTTTTTTGAGAAATAGAGCAGTTTATGAGATTTTTCATAAAAATTGTTAGTTTACCGCCGCTATTTTTTTTAAGGGTGCAAGTAGTTTTAATTTGATTAATTACAATAATACTCTGATATAATGTAAAAGTGACAAGTTAATAAAAATAAATAATAATCATATATGGCGCTCAAGTCATAGCATGACCTCCCCGATAAGCACTTAAATCCATAATGTACTGAATTACCAGTATGTACAGTATACCCTGTATATATATTTCATGTACATATGAAATCTAAGACACGCCAAATAAAACAAAAATTAAGGAAAATATTTATTTCGTTCTTTTCTTTTACAGGAAAGTAGTGTTTAATATTGTACTCTACACACCTAAGCTTATGAGCTATCACGTCAAACCTACCGACAGACACGATTATCGACTATCGATACTTATGACGTCATCACTTTGTCAATCCCTATCGTAACCAAACATTTTTAAGTTTTACACAAAATATCCAAAAATTCTTTATTTAGCAATGTAATTTGATGAAAAGTCTTAAGGGAAACCTATTATCTAAGCTTTCAATAGTTATTTTGCCTCATTTTCAAACAACAAGTGACGAAATAATGATTATGAATAATTCAGAAAAATATTCAGTAATTACCTGTGAAACGTGTATTTATGCGGGTTATTACGTCTTGTAACGTCACATTCATTCACTGAACAAGACACCATGGTGGCAGAACAAAGATTTTAAGTTTTAATCGTAAGATTATTAATTAAATACACAAAATTCACCTCGACTTGGAAAAGGCCGGTACGCTATGGCCTCTTACTCGCGTAAACAATGACATACTGGCCTTTTGTGTCGCTATCTCTTTTTCGCTCGCGGCAGTGTTTATTATCTAAATACCTCTCGCTCCCACGCTTTGTCAGTCTATTGAGCGTAGCGAAAAAATTCTAAGTCTATGGTTAATACAGTTCTGCTTTTGGTTTTGGTCAAAATTCATTCATGCAGTTAGAATACCATAAATTCAACAAATCACAACAATTGGGTATTTGACTACTAGTGAAATAAATTATTTTATAGTGATTATTAAATAAAGGATCTCCCAAAAGTCGTAATATCCACGTCCCCTGATAGTTTTATTTTGAATAACCATTTTAAACTATCGATTAAAGTAAAAAAAGTGCGTTGAACTTGGATGACGTCACAACTTAAAATTTCATACAAAATCCATACTAAGCACGCGTTTTGACGTTTGAAAAAAAGTTGCTGATTTGACTAGTTGTCAAATACCCAATTGAGACTGACAATGATTTGTGCAGATTTTACATAATTAGGCTACCGGTTGACATAGGTTACATTTTACACAAACCAAACAATATGACAGGTGTTACATCCAACAAAGCAATTGAATTTTTTTCTGTTTTTCTGCATTGTTTATTCTATTGCAATAATTAAACTTATGTTTTTTAGAGAAGTGCAAGTTTGCTGGCTCTTTAATGTGTCATCTATGAGTGCTTTTACCTTAATACTGACTGCTTGTTTTAATTTCATAGCAAACCTTTAATGGATAAAAAAATATATGTCAGTGGTTTCCTTTTCTTTATATCCACTAAGTTACAGAGTAGGGGCTGGAAAGATTTTTACATCTGGCCAAAAGGTTTCCAATAGAAGGTTGGCTTGAACAAGCACAAAGAGTTTATCTGTCAAATCTTTCTCTAATAAATCACTGTATTAATTTTATTACATTTTAAAAATAGTTTGAAATTATCCAGGCAGAAATAATCCGAAATTTTAGTAGGTACATAAATGTTACTAATGTTTGAATTTTGATTTTTGCGTGGCTTACTTACAAGTACATCTTCATTTTAAAAAGAAGGAGCTTAGGAGCCACGCCTCGATTTTGTAGGTATAAGCCATAATATCATCTTAACTATTACACGAAAAATAAATATCAGGTGCCTGAGAAATCGCCTTCGGTATTTGTCGATATGAAGTAGAAAATTAATGATCACCTAGCACACAATGCCAAAAATTGGCGGGTGTTCCCGACCGGTGCTTTGGATGAGTCAGCGACCCTGAACCATTGGTGTGACGATGGCCGAAAACACGTCCTGAACGATCGACAAATATTTATGTATATGTCAGAACTATAACCCAAGCTAACAATTCATTGATGATGGTGATATGTTTTATGCCAAATTATGTTAAATTTTCCCTGGTATGTGACATTGATAAAATATATATTTAAACACTCTCGCTCGACAGATTGGTTTATTGCGTTACGTCTACTTCTATAATTAGAACTTTTATATTATACATTTGGAAACAAGAGTTACGTTTTTTTTGTTATGTATGTAACATTGATGTTGTTATTTCACTCTGTATAATCAGTTGCATTGACCTGCTATTTACACGAGATAATTCGTGGCAAAAGGATCAAAGAAAATGCTGTTGTATTCATCGTCTGGTTCTTTTCAATGCTATTTGTCGTAATCAGACAAATCATGTTTACAGTTCACGGATTTCCTTTTGTGAAATGCTAAAATATTATGCCTTTCTTTGGAATTTGAACAGAAAGGGCTATTGGTATATTCAGATTACCGTTTGGACCGTCAGTCCCGCGTGTGATGTTCATATTTGCGTCAGTTCTGTAGGCCTTCATTATGTACTTAACTCATAATAATTTGACTGCCATATGTATAGAATTAACTAGTTAATAACAAAGCTTATCAACTATAGAAAATATTTTTTATTTCTATGTACCTACCTAACTATATAAATAATTCCGTCAGTCCCGCGTGTGATGTTCATATTTGCGTCAGTTCTGTAGGCCTTCATTATGTACTTAACTCATAATAATTTGACTGCCATATGTATAGAATTAACTAGTTAATAACAAAGCTTATCAACTATAGAAAATATTTTTTATTTCTATGTACCTACCTAACTATATAAATAATTTCCTACGCTCGCTGAATTTGCTATTTAAGCATGCTTGTTGTCAATATATTATATTTTCATAATACAAAAGAGCCCATTCGTAAATTAAAATGTAGGTATATTGAATTCATAATTATTATAAGACAATTATGAATTCCATATACCTTCCGTCTAACCGACTACGTCCGGCTTCTATGGTTGAGTGACATGGTTGACCAATATAATATTGTCGGTTGCCAGGCTCGTCAACGCCGATGGTGTACGTGAACGAATCGTGCCTGGAGTGCGAAAGAGTTCGCGCGGCTTGCGAGCGGCTGGGCGCTGTGGCGGCCGTGCGGGGGCCAGAGGTGCTGCCCTTGACCCAGCAGCAGCCAGCCCCTCCCTCCTACCTTGTGACCGCACCCTTCGAAGGAGAACTCTTCGATGCAGCACACAAAGCAAAATATAGGTCAGTATCGTTTGTGTTACATAAATCGTTAACGCCCTCAAGACCTAGGGGCCACATTGCTTTTGCTTTGACATATCCACAAAGGTGCGATCAAGAGACGAGACGAGAAAAGTGGCGGGATTTCTACAGCGCGGGAACACGCGATTCGTTGATCTTTCGCAATTATTTTAAACGGGTAAGGGGTAGGTACTAGGTATCATATTTTAGGTAGCAAATAAATAAATGAATTATGGTTTTTTATTAGGCCATTAACACTTTGACGACTGCGCTAAAACTGATCGTTATTTGCAATTAAAAAATATTGGCACACCGCGCGGTGGCGAACGATCTCCGCAGAAGTTTTCAAGCTCATTATTATAATATTATTATGTTAACGTTGACGCTTTTTTCATCTACGTCGTACCTGACACCCTGTGCTTTAGTGTAAGAAGCTTAAAACCACTTCTATGAGTTATTTTTGACTTATACTATATGTAAATAAACATGTTAATCTTACTCTCCTCTCGTCTGAACCTCGGCCACGACAGCCGCTGAGAATTTCTTGACTGAAAAAGCCAATACCAATGTTTGGCCCAACCCGAGAATCGGGCAAAAGAGCACAGTGTCTCGTCATCCGCAGTCGAACATGTCAACCTCTTACCAAATGAGATAGTCATAATGTTGACAATTTTTACTTATTACACCTTGTATACATCTTGTGCTTTAGTGTAGGAAGTTTGAAACACATTTTATGAGTAATTTTGTACTTATATGTAAACGGAGGCATTGGAAATGTACGCAGTTATGAGTTTTGTGTAGGCCTACCTATTTTGTAGAGAAAATGTTTATAAAAAAGTATTAAGAAACTTATGCGGAAGGACGTGGGAACCCACCTCATTATTATCCCAAGAAAACTCCTACCATTATTTGATTAATGGAAAGGGTTCACGACTCTCAGTAATGAGAAATACGACATAGAGAGAGGGATTTGAAGCGGTTAAGCAAATAAGATGCGTTTGCTAACAAGATTATCTTGAAAGGTATACTTATCTCATGATGAAAATTATTCACCTCTGAAGTTGCTGATTTTGTCGATGCATACCATTTCGACCATTACCATACCTGACCTATAGATATTTCTACAACATTGTACAGTCTATTTCCAAGTTTTTAATACTGACTGATACGCGAATGTAAGTTTGTTTGTTTATTTGTACCTATGTTTGATACGCTTTCACGACCCATCTTTTAATACGATTTTGATGAAATTTTGTACATAGGCTGTGTCCAGTCTTTTTTAACCCGGAAAATAAAGGAATTTGCTAGTATTGCTTATTAGCAATACTATCCTTTATTTTCCGGGTTTTCAAGCCAGTATTGAAATATGCTAACCTAACTTATGTTTATTTTACCAACTTTAAAACATGAAGAATGTTTGTGCTGGAAATTAGATGTCCAATTAGTTCGAACTACACAAGTGAGTGTGAAAATTGGCAGCATTCAGAGCTTGCTTCCGCCTAATGTCCAACTCACCTTCCGCTAGCTGCAAAGGTAATTTGGCAATTGGCATCCTTTCTAAAAAATATGCAATTAATGCGACACTAAACACTGAATATCTGAATATATTTTTAAATTTCAAATAGGTATAAAGTATAAACAAAATCTAATGAAATGTACAAACTCTGAAATAAATAGTTTTTTTTTAATTTTTTTTTGAAATGAATAGTAATAAGCAATACATACGAGCCTAGTGTAAATGAAAAAAAAAACCGACTTCAATAACCACAAACATTAAAAATATATTTTAATCTATTACCAAATATATAAAAAAGTTAATGTAGTTACTATTACACTGATCGCGAGCAATTTACTGTTATCCATTGAGGAGTTCCGTTCTCCATGTCCGAAGATATTCATCAGATCTTCACCAAATTTATATATGACCAGACCTGTGAAGTATGATCTATCAAATAAAAAAATAATCATCAAAATTGATTAATAATTGGCGGAGTAATCGCGTAACATACATACAAAATAGTCGGCTAAAAAAAACATATAGTCGAATTAACCTCCTCCTTTTTTTAAGTCCGTTAAAAACCATCAAACTCTAATTAGAGTAAAGATTTAATTGAAGATACCTTAGCCTAACTAATTAAAAAGTATTGTTCTCTTTATCATCATCACACGTATTAAAAATACCTTGGGCATTCTTTAAACGATCGGTGAGAAAACATATTTTATGAAAAGAACAATATTATACATAACATTAAATAACTTGTTTCAAGACTGTTTACAACTGGTTTACTATACATACTGACCACAGATGTATTGTTTAGACGGTTGTTACGTTTTGTCACCAACATTTTTGGTTATCCGGATATAAATTTACTGGAACGGTAACATTATCTTACGAGATTTTGCCTGAACGTAAAGGATACTCTTAAAAAGTTTGTTTTTATTTTTTTAAATGGGCGAGTCTTCAATGAAACAAGCATGGCTATGACCTCTAATTCGAGATCACAAATGTGTCACATAGCACAGTTACGGCATTTATACTACTTTTCAAGGACTATTAAACTATTGACTACTATTCTAATCAATTCAATCAATGGGTATACAACACGCTAAATGAGATTGTTATCTACCTATGACCCAAAAATTTATAAATAACAATAAGTACATGTAGGTAAGGTGCAAGAAGCCCAACTCGGTAAAGTCTGCTAAAACAGACTAATCTATGTGGTACAACATGCAGTATGCGATATGCACCGGCTTTAAATGCAGTTAAGCTCATATTGACTTTAGGTGTAGTGGTGCTTTCATTGTTTCAGCGTAGGATTAGCCCAAATACCAATTGATACTCGTACGATTAAATATTATTTGTTTATTGTTTCGCACGGCCACCGCCGCGCCACTTGTTGAAAATTTATTTATTTATATTATACGCTTATCACCCTTCTCGGGAGCTCTCCTGACTCACATTGTTTACTTTGGGCATTTAATCTTTACACTGACCATAGTGTTATTCTAAAATATAATGTGATTAACCTTATGTTTTCCCGGATATTGAAGACGCCTTCAATATCCGGGAAAACATAAGGTTAAAACATAAAAAACATTTTTTTAGGCAGGGTAAAGTCTTGGGTTTATTGTAAACTTGTGGGCCCAGCGTACGTTTTCCTGTACTGAACGGTGAACTTAGAACCCGATTGCAAAGCCCCCTACCGGGTCCAATTTTGAATACATATATATTCCGAGACCAACTCAAACACACGCAAAAAATTCCATCAAAATCGGTCCAGCCGTTCTTAAGTAATGCGAAAACATAAATTTCGACAGTTGATTTTAATTTATGATTAATTTTGATGAAACTTGGTACAGGGATAGGTTGTGACTTGTATACCGGGGAAGGACATAGGCCTTTTTTATCCCGGAAAATTTAAGAGTCCAGCGGGAATCAAAACCTTAATCCACCATCTAGTATGTTACGAGTACATAGAAAAACGTAAGTATACGAAATCTTAAATTCCTAGTTCTAAAGGTTTGAGTACCTACCTAATGATTTGATATGAGTAGGTATGCCAGACACACATCAACTTTGAGTTTATTACTTCAAAATCAAATTCATTCTAGGTACTTATCGTAATTCATAACCTCGTGTGTAACCATAACCCGAGTGCACTGAGCGATTAACAAAATTAAACATTCACCGTGACTGCAGGCCGCGGCGCAGTGGCCGGCGCCACGGCTGGCGGCAGTCGGCACGCAAACACGAATTAATAGTCAACTTCACCCTGAAAAATAAGCTGCCATATGCATTACTTTTAGCATTTATAAATATGCATTACTTTTTGTCTGGTGGGAGGCTTCGGCCGTGGCTGGTTACCACCCTACCGGCAAGGACCTGTCGCCAAGCGATTTAGCGTTCCGGTACGATGCCGTGTAGAAACCGAATAAGGGTATGGGTTTAATTAACTGCCTCGCCCCTAACAGGTTAGCCCGCTACCATCTTAGACTGCATCATCACTTACCATCAGATGAGATCGCAGTGAAGGGCTAACTTGGAAACAAAAAAATATTAACGACCACCCTGGGACGCTGTGCTCTTAGAAGTTTGAGGTCAATTTAGGAAACAATTTATGAATATACTCTGGTCTCGGTACGATGTCGATGTACGAAAGAAAGGAAAAACTTAACATAACTGCCATACCCCTAACAGGTTAGCCCGCTATCATATTTTTATTTTATTTTTTTATTGTGAGATAGGCTTGCGCTTGACGACAATCATGCTTAGTGCAAAGCAATGATGAGGTCTAGGTTGGAACGCGCTTGCCTAGAAGATTCCTATTCACTCTTGCCTTGAAGGTTATACGTGGCAGGAAACACGTGCGCTGGGAGGGTGTTCCATACCCTAGCGGTTCGGATCAGAAACGTCGAGCAAAAACGTTTTGTGCGGGCAGATTGGACATCAACCACATAAGGATGCCAACGCAGACGCTGTCCTGTGGTAGAACGGGGAAGGAGGAACAAGGTTGTGAAGTTCCTGAGCACACTCTTCATGGTATATCCGATAAAAAACCGATAAGCAGGCGACATTGCATCGGTGCTGTAAACTGAGCAATTTCGCCTGCGTAAGTGATTGATCGCCTATTATCCTTCGGGCCCGGCGATCTATAGAGTCTAATGTATCGAGTTGGTACTTGGCGGATTCATCCCAAAGGTGGCAGCAATACTCCATGCCAGATCTGACTTGTGCCTGATAGAGAACGAGGCGCTGTTTTGGCGTGAAGTATCGCTTGACCTTGTTCAGGATGCCAAGTTTTTTTAGCAGCTGTTTTGGCCTTTGACTCGATACATTTCCCGAAATTGAGGTTGGGAGAGATGTCGATTCCCAAGAGCTCAATGTGATCACTTATCGGTTCGGTTATGGGCTTGTTTGCGCAATTTGAACCGCCTATTAGTAGTATTTCTGCAAATGGACTAAGCGCGACGTCTGTCCACGTGTCACGTTTCTCGGCCGCGTGCTCCGCCACTGCTCTCACAAGAATTAATGTCTACAAAATTCTTTTCGAAAACCCACTTCCAAAGCCACTAAGTAATTTTGATTTCTACACTATGTTGAAGTCGGGCGGGTATAATATAGGCAAAGTAACGGCTGACGCGTCAGATTCGCCCGACTAGAAAGAAATCAAAATTATTTATTTAGTGGCTTTGGAAGTCGGTTTTTTCAAAAGATTTTTTTTTTTTACTTTTTAGTATACTCATTAATTTAATGATTCACCATCAACAGTTCCTAAATCCCCATGGCTTAGGAGTGAAGTTCCCTGCAGCATCAGGTTTGAGGAATTGGGACTCAGACTTTAATCGTGTACTCGTTGCTTGATACCTTCTATATTAATTCACCATCGAAATTTCCTAACTGCCTATGGTTGAGGAGTTCTGTACCCTGCAGCAACAGGATTGAAGAATTGGAGACAAAAATTCATATGGAGACCACCTCGCGAGTTCCTCTCATTACTGAAAAAATATGTTTTCAAATCGGTGCACAAATCGGTGTACATACATTAAAAAATAAATAAAGATACGCGCCGAAGAACCTCCTCCTTTTTTGGAAGTCGGTTAAAAATGCAGAACAAGTAAAAATCTTGTACCATGAACCCTTCCTTTCAAATAGTTAATGAACTAGTTGAGAATTTCTAATCATTTAATTGAAGGTAAATGATAAACTATGTATTACTAATATGAAGTAGGTGGTAGGTAAACACTTAACATAACAATATTTTAATAATATCAGTAAACTATACAGCTGATAAAATTACACAACGGAATAGGCTAACATTTAACGTTTATACAGAAAGGCGTTATTTTATAGTATAATTAACATACCCGATCTGTAAAATATATATACATGTATTATTAAAATATGTATACGTATACTATAAATGTATGTACTTACTAACATATAAAAAACTAGCATTAGAGAATTTCATGATCCGTTAGCATCTTTATCATTTTCCTCGCACCGTATTTGCGATAAACTAAGACATTGATTACCGTTTGAAAAATATCTTCCAGTATTGTGTTTGCGAGAGCTATCACTTATCACGTATCATTTTCTCGGTCCGAAGATAAAACAGAGCACTTAGGTACCTACCTTATTATGTATCACTACTTACGGAGTTTTTTTTGCGAACAAGAAATGCCCATGCTTGCATTATACTGTAAATAAAATATACATCTAACATAATATATTGCAATATATTATACTAGATGATGCCCGCGACTTCGTCCGCGTGGATTAATTTTTTTGATTCCCGTGGGAACTCTTTAATTTTCCGGGATAAAGAGTAGCCTGTCATTTCCCGGGATACAACCTACCCCTGTACCAAATTTAATCAAAATCGTTTGAACGGTTGGGCCGTGAAAGCGTAGCAGACAGACAGACACACTTTCGCATTTATAATAGTACTAGCGGTCGCCCGCGACTTCGTCCGCGTGAAATTTCTGATTTCCTATGAGATTATAAAATTTTCCCGCTGCAAAAAGTCTATCTATACTTGGATTTTTAATTGCGTGGAATTCTGACGTTTGTGACGTTCAGAAGTCACAAACATTTTTGTATTTTTGTTTTGATCACATGCACCTATTACCTGAAATAAATAATTTATCATTTGTCACTAGCAAAATCCAAATAAGTACATATTACTTACTAAATAATGAAATAGTCCTTTATTAGAATTAATAACTTTGTTAAGAAAGGATAAAAGATAAAAAAAAAGAAACAAAAATCAATAATGATAATCTTTAGCCATTGTTACTAATATTAGATTGACAAACTAGATTCCGCGCGGATTAAGGATTTTTGATTCTCACGGGAAGTTTTTCTTTTTCGGGAACCGGGAAATTTTCCGGGATAGTGCCTATGTCCTTCTCCGGGATACATCCTACCTCAATATCAAATTTCGTCAAAATCGGTTGAAGAGGGGCCGGAAAAGCGTAGCAGACAGACAGACAGACACACTTTCGCATTGATAATATTAGTATGGAAGTATTCTCCGGAATACAACCTACCTCAATACCAAATTTCGTCAATATCGGTTGAAGAGGGGCCGGAAAAGCGTAGCAAACAGACAGACAGACACACTTTCGCATTGATAATATTAGTATGGAAGTATGGATCCTTTTTTTAAGGCAATGAAACAAATCTTATTTCACGCGGATGAAGCCGCGAGTATCAGCTAGTTATAAATAATTAATTTTGTAGAAGTAAAAGAAACGTCAATGATACGTCGATGAAACGTGAATGATGATGATGATGTATTGTACAATACATACGAGTTACTATCATTCAGACGTAATCTAGCTAAATCCTAGATTCCCTAGTTTTAGACGTGAGAGTAGACTGCAGTGGCTGTCGTGCTCCGGAGCCTAGACTCGACTGTATTGGTGACTGCAGCAGCGGCTTTCTAGTACGGTCGTTAACTAGCTAATGGAATGAATATCTTCGTCGCGCTCGGGCTTATATAGGGCTCCGCCGCTTCGTTCTTCGCAGAGACACGTTGGTCGGAGCGCACCGAGCGAGATGGTTAGTCGATGTGTGAGCAGGAATGTATTCGATCCGAGCCGCGCGTGCAGTGCTTGTTACAGTATTAAGTAAACTTATCATCATCATCATCGTTGTCGTCGTCATCCTAATCATCCTCGTCATCTAAAGACACATATTCTTCAATTACATGTTATATGCACTTTAGCCATCTGTTTAAGGTGACGTTAGCTCCCTCAACCAAAAGCTCTTTCACTTCCGCCATTTTGTTTTTGCAACATCCAAATTGCAATCCAAGTTTGAGCCCAAACCAACTCAATTGGATTAAGCTCACAATGGTAAGGGGGCAATAATAATTGGAGTACCTACAGTGATCCCTTATTCTGCTGCCAACTCGTCCACGACATTTTTATTATATTTATGTTTTTCTTTAGCTATGTCCAATAAATTTACCTTCAACTGCAAATTGATTTAAAACTTAAGCGACATAAAAGTGTCGAAAATAATAATTTCTAATTTTCAGTTAAAAAGGTTTGTTACTCATGCGTGTTGTGACCAGTTGTTTTGCTTTGTTTTCCCACATTAATTGTTTCAATATTGATATTTAATAACATTTAACGGATCAGCCTAGCAATCGAAAGAGGTAAAAGGTATCGAGGAGGCAAAAAATTTTCTAAGCGTCTGTCAGCCGTCATCCTGATGATCATGTCATTCGACTTACAGCTTAAATGTTCAAATGTGCTCTTGTTACTTGCTATTGCCACTCACGAAAAATTGAACGAATACTAACAACTGGCTGGAAAAAGAATGATATTCAAGCATGGTTAACGTTAAAGAATTTAAATTATGATGAAACTATGTTGAAGGTAAACTTATTCGACATACATAGCAAAGAAAAGCATAAATATAATAAATAATGTTGTGGACGAGATGGCAGTGGAACGAGGGATCACTGTGCTCCGATTACCCGCTTACCATTGTGAGCTCAATCCGATTGAGTTGGTTTGGGCTCAAGCTAAGGGGCATGTGGCAAAAAACAATAAAACTTATAAAATTGCGGAAGTGAAAGAGCTTTTAGTTAAGGGACTGAACAATGTCACCCCAAACAAATGGCAAGATTGTGTATCACATGTTATTAAAGAAGAGGACAAACTATGCTGTATTGACCATTAAATTGACAGGTGTCTGTGACACTTTCATTATAAATGTCGGTGACGATGTCAAGGACGATGAAAACGATGACGATGATGATAACAATTCATTATTTACAATAAAGTTTAGTATTATTTTAGTTGGATTTTTCTTTATCCTTTCTAATTACTTAAGGACTCTTTCAGTCTTCAGTCGGTAATAAGTATTTGGATCCTGCTTTAGCATGTTATTTACATGTATGCACATTACGTATGCAAATATAAAATGTTCGTAACGTTGGTCACTTGAAATTAAAATAGTGCTCCATTAATTAATTAACAATTTAATTTAAACTAACACTGTTATAAATTTAGTCTTTAGCATCCATAGCATTACTTATAATTTATTAGAATTTTTACCCTATTTTGTGGGAATTGTTTTAACTATGGTATCCACCAAGAAACGTCAGAATTCCACGCAATTATTAATCCAAGTTTAAAGAGGCTTTATATAGCTTATGCAGGTTTTTATCATTTATAACTACTAACTGAAATCCCGATTTTCAAGTATCTAACTTCAAAAACATAGAACTTTCATACAAACTTCCAACCCCCATTTCACCCTTTTTGGGGTAGATTTTCGAAAAATTACTTATACAGGTTATTATAATTTAAAACTGATAACCTAAATCCCGATTTTCTAGTCTGTAACTTCAAAAATTTAGAACCATCATGCAAACTTCCAACCCCCATTTAACCCTCTTTGGGGTAGATTTTCGTAAAAAAAATTATACAGATTTTTATTATTTTAAACTTATAACTTAAATGCTAATTTTCATGTGTCTAACTTCAAAAACAAAGGACTTTCATACAAACTTCCAACCCCCATTTCAACCCCTTAGGGGTGAATTTTCCCAAAACCGTTTCTTAGCTGACGTTTACACCATAGAAGGAACCTACCTTCCAAATTTCAAGTCTGTATGTTTTATAGTTCCTGAGATATCGTGATGATCAGTCAGTCAGTCAGTCAGTGACCTTGCGCTTTTATGTATATAGATAATATGGATATATATAGGTATTTAATATAGTATGGATTATGATTGAAGCTATTTCCCTTTGTTCGACCTTGTTTGTTCTGTTGATCTGCTTGGAATTCTAATCGAAATCTATTATGCTCTACATTCTGCGCAAGTTACATAAAAGTATGGACCAAATTAGTAAAATGTTCTAAACCTGGCGCCTGGTGTGCAGAATTTCAGAATCAAGCGATGGGTTTTCCCTGCCTGTTCTTTAAATAATAAGCTTAAATAATTTGACGACTTCCTTGGCGCAGTGGTGAGCGCTGTGGTCTTGCAAGTGGGAGGTCCTGGGTTCGATCCCTGGCATGGTCAATTCGGGTATTTATTTGTCTGGTCTGGCCTGGTGGTAAGCTTCGCTCGTGGCGTACCGCCAAGCGATTTGGCGTTCCGGTGCTATGCGGCGTAGAAACCGATTGGGGGTATTGGTTTAATATAAAAGCCTGCTGCCATCTTAAACTGCATCATCACTTACCATCGGGTGAGATTGCAGTCAACTTGATACTTTTCTGCAATTGATAAAGGAATATGATAAATCAAACGCTGCGACCAGTAATTATGTTACCTACTTCAGCTTAATGTTTTCTCTTGACTTCAATCGGCTGTCTTAAGCGGTAAACTGCCTGTGGCGCCACAGTACGTTAACTGGAATTAATAGAGCAGTTGCCTAAATCCCGAACAATCCAGTCATTCCAGCTTAGTTTATTTATCAGAGATCCATTGGATACAAAAGCTATTAATAAAATATAAGAGAGACTCTTTAAGTTTAGTTAAGAGTTCTTTTAAGAAAAATCGACTTACCTCCCAAAATAAAATTGATGAGCGGTATCGGTTTGTCTTTGTTCTGTGTAGGTTTTATTTATTTCAAAGAAATGGTAGTAAAATTGGTAGTGGTAGGAAACCTACCCCTCTTAACATAAGTCAAGCGTTATGGAAGCCGCCAGTGTATTTCACAATAGAATAAAGATGTTACATGTAAATAAAGGTGCGAGCAGGTGTGGGCGCCGTGTCGCGCGTCGCGTCGAGATGCGCGTCGCGGTAGCTCCCCGTAGCGTGAGGGTCGCCCTTGCCGCCGCGCGACGCTCTTTGCTATTTTCGGCCTTACATTCCTTACGGCTGATTTTCAATCTAACGTGAAACGTATAACGTGCGTGTACTGCTCTCGTGCTTTTGTTCGGTTAAATTGTGATGTTTTCCCGTGGATAGCTTTTTGTTGGAAGTTACTATGTGTACGGAATGTGTTACGTGTAAATGGTAAAAGGGGAGACGTTTACGATGATGTATCATAGTGCCAATGAATGTAAACGATGTGTCACTAGTGTTTGGTGCCCACGCCGGACTAGTATCTGATTATACTATTCGGTGAAGTGTCAGCGTTATAAATTGGTCGTGATCGTGACTATCATGGGACTCACGCGGTTACCGGCCACACCTGAGGAGGAGGAACCGCCTCAGCAGCTCATATGCGACCCTAAAACGCCAGACACAACTCCTCCATTTGATGCGTAAGCTACATGAAAAAATAATCAGCTTTGATCATGAAATGCAGATCTACTTATCACTGTTTTGCGTTGATTTGGCAAACTCTTGTCCCGCGCTTATCAGTTTGACTTTTGTATCATTGAATGAAAAGGAACGGATTATGAGGATTACCAAGAAGTATTTTGGATACAATAACCAAGAACTGCTAACAATGTGTTTAGAATTATATTTATCTACCAATATAGAAATACAAATCTAAGGTGTACAATAATGTAATACGTATTCAGAAGCCCACGATTAACGTACATGAATTCGTTTGCTTACAATACTGTTGAACCGGAATGTTACTCGTCAGAACTATTTCTATCATGCTGTAGCCACCAAGTATCCTGCCTATGACGTCGTCCTGAACCGCGTCACAAGACGCCAGCCTGTCGCCCACAATAACATTGACAATTTCAATATCTGTGCCTCTGCCAGCCGGCTTCATCGCCGTTGCAGACCTAATAGATTCGCTTATTTACCCAATATTGTATCTTATACCTAGTTCCCGACTCTCCTAGTACAAGACTGGCATAAATATTTTCGTACTTACATCAAAAGATTTTGCAGTCTCGACCGGCTAGCAGGTTGCTGCCACTTTATTTTGATACCATTGATAACCACATAGCCCATACATAAAAGCTAGTTAATCCGCGAAAGTGTGTCTCTCTGTGTGTCTGCTACGCTTTCACGGCCCATCTGTTCAACCGATTTTGACGAAATCAAGACGATTTTTGGTATATTTGTGTAATGTACATGTAACTTACATCCCGAGGAAGGGCATAGGCTACTTTTTATATCGGATAAATTAAAAAGTCTCGCGGGAATCAAAAAATCTTAATACAAACGGACTAAGACTAATAAACGATTGAAAATACTTACCCGGAAAATGCCTAAAGTAACTTACTCGTGGATGCGGGTGAACATTTTTAGAAAATAACATCACCGAGGTGAGTAAGGGAAAGCCGATGAGTAAACGATAAGCTATTCTTTGAATGCTATGCAGTTTTTCAGCTAAAGCTGAACGTTTCGAATTTCTTTGAAATGACACTGCAAAGAGTTTTGTTGTTACAATATCTTCATCAAAACTTTTCTTGGTTAGAATAATTATGCTCAAGTTTTAGTCCGGAAAGCAAAAAAAATACTTAAGTATTTTATTGTTTTGAAACTATACTATTCAGGCTGTAACTTGTAGTGTTTCATATTTTAAACGCAAAGAAGCCGGGGGAAACCAATTAATCCGGAATCCAGATACCTTACGGCGCTGGGTTAAAATATACCTACATACATATAATACATATAACATAATATCTTTGAGTAAGCTTATTAATTAGATCTTGGAAATATATAATAAAGACGGAACACTAACTATTATACCTAGTTAGGTAATGTGTTTAATCACTTAATCAGTCTTCTAATTACGTAATGCTATCGCAATCGGCACTGCTTTGACTGAATTAGCTCATGCAGGTTTATTGCCGTTATTTGCCGGCTATAGTGCGTAGTCATATTATTTATTATGTGCCTATAAGTTGTGTGAAGCCGTAACTCTTAAACTCGCAACAGAATCACAATAAGACTTTTGTAAGGGTCACATGATTGCGATCATGCAATGCGAGAATAGGAAAAGAATGTCAGCTATAAACAGTGGCGAACCTCTAATTTTTTGTCGCTCTATATTATTTTATGGGCACATCTCTACACATCAAGGTATCTCGTCAGCCATTACATACCGCACTGGCGGATTAAATGCCTTAAATTACAATTGAAATTGTAGCAGTCATAATCACAACTTTCGCAACAGACCAGCTGACGTCTTCTTAGAATAAAAGGAAATGTATATTTATCACAAGCCGCACTCTTGTCACATACGTACGTAATTTTAATTACCTCTAGGTATATTTACGTCCCATCCTTCCGGTTCCAGTCTGTTACAGAGAACGGAAATCGTTTGTTACAGATAAATAAATGGACGAACTCCCTCCTGGTACTATTAAAAGCCGCATTCTATTCTGGTGTTCGACCACAATCTCAGTCACAAGTGGCATTCTATGTAATCTGGCGAGGATGATTAATGTGGTGGAATTTACGAAAACATTTTAGCCTGCCTTACTGTATGACTTATTGATACCAATGATGTGCAGCTATAATGTCTGTACAGGATGGGTTTTTAACACGGACATCGAGATTTATATAAAGGTGCAATAAGCACCGGCAGAGGCGAGGAGCGGCATCTTTCTCGATAATTATTTAATACTAGATGATGCCCGCGACTTCGTGTTCGTTGGTTTTTTGATTCCCGCGGGAACTAAATTTTCGGTTGAACAGATGGGCCGTGAAAGCGTTAGGCCGCTACCATCTTAGACTGTATCATCACTTACCATCAGGTGAGATCGCAGTCAAGGGCTAGCTTGTAGTGGTTAAAAAAAAAGTATGGATAAAGCTCTATTTTCTTAAGCTTCGGGCGGTCGCGTGCGGAACTTTTGAGTTTGTTCTGACCCTAAGTTAGACTGTATTCCTATTTAGGTATCATGGTTAGGATAGGTATTGTTGATAAACATTCCATGCATAGTTTTCATATTATGTCTGTATACCCATTCAAAAAGGTAATAATTGTTGCTCTGAAACAAAACAATACACTGTTGTATCATTGAGAAATAGCTATACAAGGTCGTTTAGAGTTTACCGCAATCCACAGTTGTAACATGGTGGACATCTCAGAGACTATTATGTACCTATATTGTTTTGTAAATGGGAAGTTACGTGTACATCTACTAAATAGATTGAAGATTTTCGTTGTATCATAATACCTTTTCATCCCACCATCTCGGAAAGAGTATATTTTTACTCTTCGATATCTGAATGCAAAAGCCGTTATTATCCTCTTGAGGATAAAGTAAATTGAATTTAGAACATCGTGTGCACGTTAGTAAATATCACTCGTCTATGAAGTTTGTGAGTTCAAAACATCATTAAAACCTATTTACTTCTACCTCTATGGTGCCGAATTTCTATACAACCGTTTTTAATTTGTTAAAAACTCACACTCGTAACCGTCTTGGTGTACTTTTTTAATTTGCTTTGCGCACACCATTTTCTTTCACGTCATATTATCTTGTGATTTTTTTGCATTTAGTCATTTCCTCGCTGAGGTGGGATGAAAAGTTACGTGTTGCACTCGAGTGAAAAGTATTTTCACCTCGTGCTCTTTTGATTCCCTCGCTGTCGCTCAGGATTCTAATTTTTGAATCGAATCCTTCGCTTGCTCGGTCATCAAAATTGAGCACGCAGTTAAAAAACAACTTTTCACTCTTGTATAACAAATAACTATTACTTTACTAGATGGCCAGCACTTGCTTCGCTTAGCTGGAATTTTTAGTTGGAGGTGTAATGAAACGCATTTCCATTTATTCCACCTCTCATTAATGGTTTTCAAATAAATCCTTTCTTTTTAACCTCAAGACCAAATTTTCTCGGATATAACTTGAAAAATTATGAATTTCTTTGACAGTTTCATCGGCTACTTTAACCACCTTAGTGGTGGAATTTTCGAAAACTCTTTCACTCATAGAAGGAACCTAGTGCCTAGAACCTAGTTCAGAGTTCAGACGAAACGGAAAAATTAACAACAAAGTACTGTCTGTTTCGAATTTTATGACATTAAAAAGTGCATGAGGTTTTTCCTGCCTTCATAGTTGCTAGATCAGTTGGTCGTTCAAAACAAACGTTTCTATAAGACAGTACAGAGGTAAATCGCGCGCGAGTTGAATGCGCGTGAGTTGAATGCAGAGTAAATGTATGGTGACACATACATTTACTCTGCATTCAACTAGCGCGCGAACTGTACTTAAACTGTATGAGAAATGGGAATGCCCCAGTGTGAGTGATAAGTACGTCTCTTCGTCTCTCAACGTCTCTTCACGTGCACGACTAGCCGTTTAAAAACAATACATGATACTTACTTATTACATATGATATGAGCATTAGTAATGTCGAGCACGCCACCACTCTCACTTGACCTTTCATTTGTTCTTGCGCAAAGGAATAATAAAATAAGACATTGCTATGAATTGTTGCGTTTGATCAATTTGTATATTCAGTATTGCAATATCTGATCAGTTCTAGTATTTTTAAGGCCAGTCAACACTCAATGGAACGTTACCCTAGTCATGTTGTATTGATTAACTCTTTTTTTATCTTTCGCTTGAAATTGCATGACACTTCCATGCAGTAGCTGCTGTTACTACTACTAAATAATAAAGGTAAAATCGTACTTCGTCAATTACAATTATTACACTTGTAAATTTTTACATATTATGTACCGTACGTAAATAACTTAAATAACTAACATTTGTATGCGATATATGCGACTTACAAGACTGTTTACATTTAAAGTTATTCGTATACGCGACTTACGTGAGTAAAACTAGCAGGTGGTATCGTAGCATTAATAACTGTTTTCCTTTAAACTACTAGTCCAGACAAATCCAATGAGTAGGTACGAACTTGGTGGAACTACGTTTAATGAAGTAGTTCCTGTAGTTACCTTCCTGCCCCATCATATTTGTAGTCATCGTGTGTATATCAATGAGCCAAGCACATGTGCTATAGTTAAGTCAAAGAATAAGCTAGTTTGCACACTATCATGGTTGCAGCATCAGATCAAGATTACCAGTTTAATTGCTGTAGGTGCGGTCGACATCGAGACCAGTATTAAACATGAATTTTATTATGAGATTCCTACACTGGCTGAGCAAAGAACCGATAAACCCTAAAGGGCTAATGGATTTACACCAAACCTAGCTAAGAACTTAAGAAGCATCTCAATTAATCAGGCTTTTTAATAAAAAAACGCAGTTAAATTGGTACAGTTACGATAATACAGACACAATAAAGCCCACACAAACACACAAGTGTTACCACTTGTGTGTTTGTTCAACTTCAGCTTCAAGATTTACATCTTGTAGACTCCTTTAGATTCATCGAGGGTTGATAAAAATTGGTTAGATAGCATTCTTCACTGCATTTTGTAAACCTACCATACTTACATTTTGAAATATTTTATCTAAAAATCTTTTGTACTAGCCAGTTGTTTATGTTTGTGCTATATATCTTTTGCCTATAAGTCTCTTTGTAATATAGGTATATATACTTTATTTTATGCATGAATGTTGTTGGTTGGTCGAATAAAATAAAATAAAATAGATGCATGATCACGATTGTTACCACTGCATGTAAACTTACTATAATATAATAGGAAATTACAAATGGGTTCCTACTATTGTATATTTAGGATACATCATGCACTATAAACTTTCCTTCCGCCCTACTCTAACTACATCACGTTAATTTGTATGAAAAACACATTTTTCCTTCTAAAAAGTAGTAGTCCATAATCCATTTATACGAGATTTAACAGAAAATGAGGTTCATGTTCGAATACTGCCAAATATCTGCAAATTACAAATCTGTATGGACGCTTCGAATGTCAGGCAGGTGCTGTAGTGAGGTGAATTTTCAGATTATGCATATGCATTAACGCATTATGACGTTTATAGTTACGAGATTTCACGAAAAGTTTTATTTATTTATTTATTTATTTAGGCTCATGGCTGAATATTGCCATTTAATGATAAAGAAGCTCTTAGGTATTAAAATTGGTTTCCGGGACCGCGAATTTTCTGTGCTCTATTGGAGCGTCAGCTGCTGATGTGTGATCAAAGTGTAAGTGTTGGAGTACTTATTGGTCGCAGGGTGCTGGGGCCTACCGCGGTGCTACAGCTCGCAGAGCGGGAGGAGGCGCCGCCGTCGAACGCGCGGCCGCTCTACTCGCTGGCGATGCGCGGCGCGGTCATATGTTTCTCTGGGTTCCGCAAAAAAGATGAGCTTGTAAGTACCAAACTTTAATTATTTCTTCATCAATTAATTATAAAAGAAAAAATTGAATCAGCGCTTACTATGTAAAATGCTGGAGGAACTTGACAGAGAAATGTAAGGATACATGTTGGTCACCGTTGTTACAGATTTTTGTCCACTGCTAGCTCTTAAACTGCTTAAGTACAATTATTCACATTTGGACGATTATCTGGTTGCAGTTCTTGTATTTATTTTGAGTTGATTATTATCCTGCAAAAGTTCGCGCATCCGATTGTGTTGAAACTTGGTACAGTTGTTTTAGGCATTTACTTACATAAATGTTTCTGATATAGTATTAGCATAGGTGCGTTGCTGTATCCCTTGACTTGCGATCTGAACTGAATTTGTAGTGTGAAATTTAGTTTCTTAGCTGACCGGTATGCGATCACCGAGAGCAGAGAGAAATGCAATACAATTTATTTTAAACATTAAAATCATTCGTTTTGATTACCGGCAGACGTACCTGATAACGCTGATACACTATATGGGTGGATCAATCCGCAAAGACATGTCGAGTAAAGTGACGCACCTAATAGCCGCGGCGGCGACCGGCGATAAGTACCGGTACGCGTCGGGCTTCGGCGTGCCCGTGCTCGCGCGATCGTGGGTCGACGCGTGCTGGGACCGCCGCGACGACCCCGACTGCTTCGCTTCCAACGACACTATCATTGTAAGTCAAGTACTGGATCAATTCACAAAAACATGTCGAGTAAAGTGACGCACCTGATAGCCGCGGCAACCGGCAACAAGTGCCGGTACGCATAGGGTTTCGGCGTTTCCGTGCTCGCGCGCTCGTTGGTCGACGCGTGCTGAGACCGCCGCGACGACCCCGACAGCTTCGCTACTAACCACACTATCATTGTAAGTAGAGTACTGGATCAATCCGCAGACGTATCGTATAATATGACGCACCTGAAACTGGCTTGTTGCTAACCCTAAATGATCAGGCATTAATTAATTTTTAAGCAAAGCAAACAGAACTGAGGCTTCTTACTCATAAAAGCTCCAACTAAGCTATATTAAATGTAGCAAACGGCGTCTGCGCGCAGCGTCCTAGGTACGCCCAAAAGCGCGTATTGTTTGATTGTTTTCAATAAACCAATTTCAACAATATGTCAAAGTAAATAAAGCTCAGTTTAGGTAGATAACGAAAACTCTACTTGACTCCACTGATGTGTTGGTCCTCACGCACGCGCTAACCTGCGCCCATGAACCACCAGAACCACCAAAAAAGAAAACCACCACCCGAAAAGAGGTCAATGAGTAGTATCCAACATGCTTGAGAGTTCTCTATTATGTTCTCAAAGGTGTGAGAAGTCTGCCATGCTCCGTATTGGGCCGACAATGTCTTGATGATGGTATGCTCGTATTGCAGAAGGAACACAAGTTAAAAGTGTTCGCGGGCGCTCGGGTCTGCTTCGTGGGCTTCCCCGAGGATGAGACGCAGCATATGGCGGACGTGCTCGCCAGCAACGGCGGCGCCACTTGCGCGCTCGACGACCCCGACTGCACACATGTCGTAAGTCTGCACTGCCCTTACCTTTACACTTTAACACCTATAGCTTAACCTATG
Organism: Erebia aethiops; assembly: GCA_923060345.2. Taxonomy (NCBI): domain Eukaryota; kingdom Metazoa; phylum Arthropoda; class Insecta; order Lepidoptera; family Nymphalidae; genus Erebia; species Erebia aethiops. The sequence goes on along the minus strand of OV281084.1, from coordinate 22,305,857 downwards.
CGACGCGTTCGCACACGGGCATTCAAGTATACAGGGTTATTTAAAAAATTCTAATAACCTCGTAAAGCTAGATTTTGTACATAATTGTTCTGCAACTTAGAGCAAAAACAAATATTTAAATTGGCTGCTCTAAGATATTACTCCCGCAACACGCGATCGGCGCGCGGCAGGCTGTTTGTCGCTCGACTAGTCCACTCCTGCCCACTGAAGACGCAGAGTGAATAGTGTCTAGAATCTACATTGAAAAGTTTAATGTTTTTTGTGAATCTGTAATGATTTGTAAAAAGTTATAGAGCAAATGTTTTTTTGTATTATGTACAGTAAACCTTAAAAGGTTATCAGAATTTTTAAATTAACCCTGTATAGAACAAAACTTGGATCAAAAATCGGTTTCTATTAGCTGTCAGTATGACAGTTATCATCATATTAAGACACTGGCAGTTAAAGGTAACAGTGAATCGGAGCCAGCAAAAGCTTCTGTTTGGAATGATCATTCGTGTGCGTACGTGTAGAAATCGTTGGTCATTCGCATGGAGGCGTTAATCATTTTACTGATTCGTGCGAATGTGTCTGTGGTGCTTTGAATATTAATTGATAAATTCTTAATTAAAACAAATTAAGTCCTGGACAGGCCGTCAGACAAAGCACAGCTACAAAACGGCAGATCATCGCGCTGTCGCGCCTTGTAAAATTCTAACCATTAACACATTTTCGAGGGTTCTCAAAATACAAAATACAATAAAACGATGAGGGCTGGATCGTGTCCTGGGATAATTTTCCGCACTTGGACGTAGGCGTCCGCTGTGCGTGATGATGAGGGATATGTCAAATAAAAAAAAAGTAAATGTTTTAAATCTATGTTAAGCTTTTTTTTTAGTAGCAAAGAGAACTATTTTTTAATAATTGTTTAATCTTTTTCATTTCTCTTTCTATTTAATTTGATTTAACTATATTTTGTTACGAATTATAGACATGATTGTTAACATGTTTGTCATCAAATTTATAGTATCAATATGTCTATTCACAAAACAAATCACCAATTTAAGGTTTATTATTCATTAAAGTTAATCTCAGAGCGTTTACCTTTGAATACTTAGCATACCGGTTTATTTATGTACTATTTATTGCACATTAGTTACTAATATTAGACATATGAATTCAGCATGCACGTAGTGGGTTACCAAAGGGTAAACACAAATCGCTATTAGTTTAGTTACATTGTAGACATTACAAATTATGGGTAGTAGTTACTTCCTTAGTTGTTTTATTTATTTTTCGCTTCTAATTCTTCCAATATAAGCACAATATTATGTAGTAATAGCTTCAATGTCAGGTTCACAAAGTTTTTTCGTAAACCAAATATTAAGGTGTGTCAAGTCATATCACTGATTCTCGTATCCAATGTGGTTTGATATCATTTGGCCCACCCAACTATTTGCCACATCCCTTCTGCACGGCGTAAAGTCGACCCATTGCCTATTATTGTAGTAATTCCGTTCACGAGCTGCAGTAGCACCACGGCATTAATCACTGCTTTACTCAATCTGATTCAACATCTGTCTGTAGTTGAAACATATTATTATTACTGTGTCGACTGAGATTTCATTATAAACGCTATTATACAGTTTGTTTATATTTGTCAATTCTCACGTACATTTTGTTCTATAATGTATTTTTCATTTGCTTTGTACTCATACCATGTCATAACCTTGGATTCTGCTTTGAAGAATAGTTGTAGATAAATAATCCATTACCCCTGTCATCACACACTTTGTTAATAACTATACGTCACCAAATCACAAAATGTGTACGACATATTTTGAAGATAAAAATAAGTCCCATTACCAATAACAGCTTTTATATGTGTAACTGTTTCAATCACTACAGTAAAACCCGTCTGCATGTTTGTATTTGGAATGGCTTCATTACATCATTGCGTGGTGTGTTTCACACATGTTTCAGGTAATGGCCAATGGGGAGACTTTCGGTCGTTCGCTTATCCTCTCACCCCACCTTAACACCCCCACCGCTTCCGCGAAGCCGTCCCGCTCCACGCCCAACCGATCCCAAACCACTCCAAAGAGCTCTCTTTACCGTAGGCTTTCGGCCCGCCTCTCGGGCCGCCGCGCTAGTCCCACCAAACCGTCCAATGAATACACTGAAGACAAAACAACGGATGAACGAGAAGAGCGCTTGCAATACGCAAGAGACAGTATTAGAAATAGCTTAAGTAACAATAGAGACAAATCTCAAATAGAAGATATCAGTATTACTAATGTAGGAAAATCGTTTATAGATGATTTGTGTTCCGATGTCCACGATGGCAGCGGTGGTCATATTGAATTTCGGAAGCATGACAGTAACAATAAAGAAAATAAATATTTGTCCCAAATTATTCACGGCAGTGCCCGAATAAATGCTAAAGATAAGAGAGAAGTCTTTAAGAATAAGTCTATAAATGTATTTAACATAGTTGATTGCTTAACGGAAGCAGGATCTCTACATTCGTCTCTAACGAAGAGTTTGTGTGACCTGGATTCGAAAGATGAAGCAGGATTTCTCTTACCTGTTACAACTGGAAATAAAGAATTACAGCAATCAAATACCACCATTTCTTCCGGTAAAAAAAGGAGCCGAAACTCTACAGATTCAAATTTTCAAATAAGTGTAATAGATGGAAATCATTTATCTCCGGACAAATCAGAAGACCTCAATTGGAAGTCTATTAAGAGATTAAAAATAAAAGACTCCTTTAAATTTAAAACTAAACCAAACATATTTAAAAAGACAAAAAAGGAGTCTCTATCCAAAACATCCGGAGAAATCACCGTCGAGCCTGTGAGCCCCGAGGGCATGAAGCCCACTGACCCTGCGGGGGAGTTCGTCGCATCGACGTCATCTCCCATCAGGGACTACGACAATACCTCTATTTCATCGATGAACTTAAGTAAACAATCGGGATTTTTCGACATCTCCTTTGCCTCTATACGTAGCTCCAAAACAGTTAAATCTGCGTCGAAACTACGGAGAAGCGTAAAATCTTTCACTGCTTCCTTCAGAAGCGAACGAAAAAAGAAATACGAAAAGCGAGAACGCAACACCGTAGAGGTGAACCCTTGTCATCTACCGCCGGATCTGAAAAATGTTTCGACACCAAAGAGAGATCTCGACGATATCCACTTCGACATTTCACCGGTTCAAGTGGATACGGTAGACAGTACCGACATGAGAACTCCATTGAAGGAGCCGGACGTGGACGAGTTAGACGACTCGACGGTTTTTAAAACACCTCAGAGCGTGTGGCTCCGCGCGCACCGCCATTCCATATGCGGCGCGCCCGAGAGCCGCGAGCGCGGCGGCCCCCCTCCCCCCCTCCCCCGCCCCGCGCCGTCGCCGCGCCGCGCCGAGCTGCGCGCCGAGCCGCCCCCCACCCGCGACGCTCGCGCCTTGTCGCAATGCCATGGACTATTGCTGCCGGTACTAACCCCATTTATTACACTACTACTACTAAATTTTAGACTGTCATGCCATAGAAATTCTAGGATACATCGTTATGCAATAACGAATATTTTACACATCGAGGTATCTTTCTATCTGGAAAATTCTTCGCTATCATGCTTGCATGTTCGTCGAATGTGTAGGTTGCTTATATATCGTGCACAAGCAGGTGTGAGTTATCATACTATTATAATCTATCACCAGTGTTAAGTATAGGTTGACGATCTAGTGAGTATCGATTTATACTGAGGAGTTGTTTTTGTATTGTATCGTTCTGGTTTAGGTGGTGGACGAGCACAATACGGGCGTGGCGCCGGAGTGTCAGGCGCGCGTTCACGTCGTCAAAGCAGAGTGGTTCTGGGCGTCAGTGCAAAATGAAGAGGCTCAGGACGAACGGGAATATCTCTTCAAAGATGTAAGTGTCAATTTACTTTGCCAAATTTATCGGAAAAAATCCTAAATTGAAATTCTGCATTGTAATCTACAAAAATTAAATAACAATAAAAAAACTTTATTACATATAATAAAACTATAAATAAATAATTTTTAGAGTTAGTGTGTTAATAAAGTAAAACTAAAGGCGTGCCGTACATAATATTACCTACATTTGAATTTGAAAATGAGCCAGCAAGGGGTTTATGACTTTTTAAGTAAAAAGAGACTAAGTAATTTTTTTAAGTAATATTGTCGTAAACACAAAGTAGATACAATAGACAATATTATTAGCACTACAATAATTTGGCTACGGGAATTTTGGCTGTTATACGTAATGTGTACGAACAGTACCTGGATGAGGTGTCGCGGCGGTCGTCCGTGGGCGGCGCGTGCCAGGCTGTGTCGTGCGCGGGCGCGGACGAGGGCGGCGGCGCGGGCTCGGCGGCTGGCGGCACCCCGGCGGCGCTGCAGCGGCTGCGCAAGCGCAAGCTGCGCGGCGGCGACGCGGCGCTGCACAAGCGGCGCTCGTCCGTGGGCGACGCCGTGCTGCTCAGCCTGTCCAACAACCTGCTGGACTGCACGCCCTCGCCCGACGGCAAACAGCTATTAGAAGGTAATATAATTTATAGTCTTTGTCACTTCGATGAACATAGATAGGATTTTACATACAAAAATTGCTTAAACATACGACTACTAGCGCCGCATCTATGGGATTACTTCTTGGATGAAATAAACACGGGATAGGAAACGTAAGAAAAATTTATGAAATCACGTTCGACTAACTTTTACGATGCGAGGGGAGAGTGCCTTATCATTTTTCTGCCCAATTATTGACAGTAGTACATGGAAAAGTAAGTAAGTAAAGATATCACGCGTCCCTTGGTTAATTCGTCCAAGAACTTCTTTCGTAACACAGACTATACAGTTTGCACTATGTTATTCACTAGTGGTTCGCCCCAAACTCTGGCGTCTGGTGGAGAGATACAGTTATTACTTTGCCGAAGTCCATGAAAACCATGGAACAAGAAGCTTTATTCGATACAACCTGACTATAACAAAAATCTAAATCTAACCTAATAAAAATAAATCATACTAATATTATAAATGCGAAAGTCAGTTTGTTTGTTGGTTTGTTGGTTTGTTGGTTTGTTGGTTTGTCCTTTAATCACGCTGCAACAGAGCAACGGATCGACGTGATTTTTGGCATGGATATAGTTGAGGACCTGGAGAGTGACATAGGCTACTTTTTATCCCGGAAAATTTAAGAGTTCCTCCGGGAATCCAAAAAACTTATTCCACGCGGACGAAGTCGCGGGCATCAGCTAGTCTAATATAAATCTGAGTGGTATAATTTGCAGTATGCAAGCCTAATTCCTTTAACTTGTTAACAGTCCAAGACGTTACAGTAAAGAGATCTAATTGTCAGAGAAGTTGAACAAGGAGAAGTGTGATAATTTTTTTTCTATTTGATACTTGACTGAAGTTAGTATTTGTTAGGTTGTTTAAAAGTATGAACTGCTGACAGACAGGCAAATGAAGAAATGAAAATTAGCCCAGGATACAATTTCCATTATTCTGAAACTCAAACTAATATTGAAATTATCTTAAATTTATTTATTATATATTTTATTATAATTAATTTGTCTTATTTATTATTGTTTAAATAAAACACAAATAAATTATTATGAAATAATTAAACATTAATATTTATGTTGGATACATAAAGAGAAGATGACTTTTTTTTCAGCGCGCAATGCCGCCAAAACGTAACCGGCCAGTTATAGGTAACTTCATACGTCATTATGCGTTCGACCTCTTTGGTTAACTAGCTGACCCGGCGAACTTCGTACCGCCTTATTATGCAAAATTAAATGTATATTTTTCAATATTTCTGAGAGATTTTCTTAATATTTTTTTTCGTAAGAACCTTCTCCTAATAATAACAAATACAACAAAAAAAGAATTAGTGAAATCGGTCCAGCCATTCACGCGTGATGCCGTGACCAAGGAAAACGGGTTTCATTTTTATATATATAGAAAATAGCGCTACTTTAAAGAGGCCTATGTCCAACAGTGGATGCACAACGGCTGATGATGATGATGATGATGATTTATTACAGAATCGGAAGTACCTGACAATGTAGTGCGAAAGCTTATGTCTCCACGACAACAAGTGTTCATGGAGCTTCTTCAGACAGAGTCAAATTACGTGGGCATACTACACACGATAGTAAACGTAAGTTACTTTACATTTATTGGCAGACTATTTTCGCAATGCTTTACTAATCAGGATAAAGTAAAAGTAAAACTCACAAAAATGGTTCATGACTTACCTGATGATTAGTTTTGATGCAGTCTAAGATAGTAGAGGGCTAACCTGTTAGGGGTACGGCATTTATATTAAACCCATACCCCTAATCGGTTTCTACACGGCATCGTACCGAAACGCTAAATCTCTTCGCGGCAGGGTGGTAGCTAGCCACGGCCGAAGCCTCCCACCGGGCCAGACCTGGGAAAATTCAGATATTATAAATTCCCAAATTGTCCCTGCCGGGGATCGAACCCCGGACCTCTGCACGTTAAGACAGCAGCGCTCAACACTGCGCCACGGAGGTCGTGTAACTTTTAATTTAATTATTTAATTTTGCCTCGCATTTTTTTATGTATTATTATTTGTAGATGTTCAAACAACCGTTAGAAGAAATGGCAGAGGATGACTTCAGTAATGGGAAGACACAAGCGTTGCTCAATAATACAGAACTGAAAATCATTTTCGGAAATCTGCCGCCTATTTATGAGTTACACCAGTAAGTAGTAACAACTATTAGTGCGCCGTAACCATAACACCGGGTTGATGTAAAATTGAACGCACACAGGATTTCATTTTTGAGTCTATAAAATATTTTTCAGGTACATACCGTATTATTATAAGAAACTGTTAGCACAATTTCGTCATTCAAGACCTCTATGAAAAGACCTTCAGTACATTTCTTAGTCTGCATAATATAGGTCTTATGTTGAATGCGTTGAGTTTAGTTTGAACATGTAGTAACTACCTCGTTGGTCTAGCGGTTAGCATGTTCGACTGCGGCCGACGAGGTCCCGGGTTCAAGTACCGGGTCGGGCTATAACTAAGTATTGGGTTTTCTGATTAGGAGTTCTCAGTACTAGCCGGAGTCAGCAAGTTGGTGGTGTTCCACCCCCGTTCCTCGGAGAGCACGTTAAGCCGTGGGGTCCCGCTTATTAAGCGCAAAACACACAGGGAAAGGGCGCGGGTCGGGCGCAGGCCGGGTTGGGTGCGCGGCGGGTTGAATTACTTATCTTTATTTGTTTCACACAGAACGCGGGAGCGGGTCGGGCGCGTGGCGGGTGACGGTGTGCGATGTCGCCCATATAAATACGAGGAATTCAACCCGCCGCGCACCCGACCCGGCCCGCGCCTGACCCGCGACCGCTCCAATTGTGTTGCCCTTTATCACTAACATGATAATAGTCGTTAAAACCCGCCAACCCGCATTGGAGCAGCGTTGTGGGTATAAGCTCCAATTCCCTCTTTCCTATGAGAGTGGAGGCCTGTGCCCAGCAGTGGGGCGTTAATGGGCTGTACAGTTGTTGATTATTGTTGGTGCGAGCGCGTAGTACAGTGTGTGTGTGTGTGTTGCTCGCGGCAGACGCATGCTGGAGGAGCTGCGCTACGCGCAGGCGCACTGGAGCGAGGAGGTGAGCATCGGGCGGCTGGTGCTGCGCTACACGCCCGACATGGTGAAGGCCTACCCGCCATTCGTCAACTTCTTCGAGAACACCAAGGAGATGCTGCAGCAGTGCGACCGTGAGAACCCAAGGTGCTCATTCCCATTCAACACATATTGTATACTAGCTGATGCCCGCTCTGCCCTCCCTGTTCTTATCTCTCTTAGTACTCTTTTCATTGCCAAATTTTATTTGCTCCTATAGTAGTGTTATTATCTCGCTGCAGACTCGGCCATAAATCATTCGAGTGTTTCGCTCTCTTTCCCACTCACGGGCCCTATGGCACGGCCCCTGTGCATTACTGCAGTCATATCGATATGAGTGATATCGATAGTTGTTTTTTTGGTATCTTCACATTACACATTGCAGCAGTAAGATCACGCGGGCGAGAGAAATTAATAGTCTTCAAAGTTTCAGGATCTTCTTTTAAATTTGTCAAAAAAGTTAAAACATTGTTGATAACAATACGCGCTTGAACAGCATTATTGTCGCCAACAGGTAAAACGTTACTTTGAAAAGAAACAGCCATTGTGACACTCTTGTAATCCAAAATAGTAATGGTCTAATTTATTTTTGTAGCGGTTTAAATATACTTAATAGCACAGCACAACTAAAATAGTTATACTAAATAGGCTAAACATATTTGCTAATTAAACTTTTTAAACTAAGCTAAACATATTTCCTAATTACTTTAGTTTTCAATAATTAGTTAGTTAAATACATTAGTACCCATTAGTTACCCTGCATACTTAATGAGTGCAGTATGTTTACGTCGTAACCTTGATGATTCCGTTATCGATAACGGCCTTGCGCGCGCGCAACTAGCGCACATCCCTAGTCCGATTATGATTTATGGCCGAGTCTGCAGCGAGATAATAACACTACTATAGGTTATGTATTTGAAACTAAATATTATGTGTTCCATTTTACTTTGTTCCAGATTTCATGCATTCCTGAAAATCTGTCAAACCAAACCTGAGTGTGGTAGACAAAGCTTGCAGGAACTGTTAATAAGACCAGTGCAGCGATTACCCAGTATAAGTCTGTTATTAGATGGTAAGTTGAAGAATTGGGTATTTGACTACTATTCAAATAAATTATTTAGTGATTATTAAATAGAGGATCTCCCAAAAGTTGTAATATCCACGTCCCCTGATAGTTTTATGTTGAATAACCATTTTAAACAATCGATTAAAGTAAAAAAGTGCGTCGAACTGTAATAATGTCACATTTCAGAATTTCATATAAATCCCATAATTAGGACGCGTTTTGACGTTGCTGATTTGACTATTTGTCAAAAACCCATACTCTCTTGATTCTGTTTCAAATAAATAGACGTTTAAAATGTGACTCATATGTTACATACTTTTAAGAATTTTAATTTATGCTGAACTTAACCATTGATGCAGGGTTTTTTCACCAAATGAATCCCTGCAACAGTGAAAAAAAAAACCGAAAATTTTAATGAGTGTGCACACAATAGTATATTATGACACGAATAAGGATATTTTTTTAATAACCTCTTTTTGTTTGTAGATATTTTAAAGCACACACACAAAAGTAATCCGGACCACGCGGCGTTAGTCTCCGCGCTGGCGGGCTTGCGCGAGGTCATGTCGCACATCAACGAGGATAAGCGCAAAACCGAGGGGCAACTGCAGATGTTCGACATATACAACGACATCGATCAGTGTCCGGTGCGTATACACACGCGCGCACACATACACATACGCAACAACCCTATGACGATAGCCTGACCACGCGGCAATACATCAAGTCAATATATTATAGTTAAGAGATTGTCTACAACAAAATTAACCGCGATGTTATTTGCTTATCTACAATGGTTGTGCTATAGTTATTTAACTAAATATTAAGTCGAAAAGCAGGCACTTCTAGGACAGAAATGTAATATAATCTTGGCATCTTCTAGGCAAGCGCACTCCAACTTAGGCTGCATCATTACTTGCCAGCAAGTCTGACTGCAGCCAAGCGCTAGTCTAAAAATAAACACCAAAGACTGCAATAAATTTTTTTTTTTAATATTCTTTCAATATTCCAAAAGATGTTACGATTTGTGTGCAGGCTCACCTGGTGTCGTCGCATCGCTCATTCGTGTCTCGCTGCGAAGTGGTGGAGCTTTCGAAGGAGCTTTCTGGACGGGGAGACCACCTCGTGCTATTTCTATTCACAGATACCATGGAAGTGTGCAAGAAACGATCAAAGGTTAGTTTGCCTAATTCATTTAAACTGTATAAAACTGAGGCGCTGTCTGTGTACTAAACTTCTTATTAGATTTCAAGACAATATTATTATCATTTGGAATCTCATTTTCCGTTATATAATATAACTAGCTGATGCCCGCGACTTCGTCCACGTGGTTGAAGTTGTGTTTCCCGCTGGAATTCTTTAATTTTCCGGGATAAAAATTAGCCTTTATGTTATTCCGGACTATAATCTATATCTGTGCCAATTTTCATCCAGATCTGTTCAGCCGTTCGAGCGTGATTTAGTAACAAACATCCATCCAGATATCCATCCAAACTTTCGCATTTATTATAAATTATTATTAATTATTAATTTAATTCTTGAATCTTGACTAGAACTGACAAAACTGTTTTTATTCACCATATTGTAACAAAAGCTGCTGTACTTTTTTCAAATTCTACTTTGCTTTTGGTAGAACAATTATATTGTTGTTATAGCTCCCTCAGTAAGTGATGGCTAATATTAATTATTTATTCATTGTTTAGTTATTTAGTTTGTAATCGTAGTATTAAAACATTGTCAAAAGTTGGACGGTTTGTGTTATAGGCTTTCAACAGTAAAAGCCCAACGAACGGAACGGGCACGATGCGGCTAGGGTCCAGCAAGCCCTACAGACACATATCGCTCATGCCGCTCAGTACCGTCAAGTGCGTCGTTGACATTCGAGAGGCGGAAGGTAGGTTGAATTAATTTTGTTGCCTAAATTAACAGTCTACGGTGAAAATTCTGATTGATCCACAATTTAACGTGCTTGAAAAGAATTTTATATTAAAATGAAGTATACTAGCAATGTACTAGGATAGATTCGACCTACTAATTAAGAAGCTTAGAACTGCTGGACGCATTTGATCCTACCAACTGCGCCAAATCGTGATTATGATGTAGATTTATGCGCTTATTTTCACAGTATTCGAGACCAGCCCCCCGATTGTGTAAGGAAATCGTAATCTTTTGTCAAACGGATAATTCGACCTGTTTAACGAGTTCAAAGATGCATGCACGTCAAAAAGCATGTATGAACTCCTTAATCAGTTCGTGTAATACGCTTTACGATTTGCTTAGACAATTGGGGCACTGATATGGGTGTGAGATTAATATATATAATATAATAGATTAATTCAGTTGTGGCATATAGATAAATACTATTTATTAAATAGATTTATTTGAAAGGTTTGAAAAAATATATTAGAATTATAAAATAATGTAAGTATATTTTTTTATTTTTTATTTCTTGCAGACTGCCACAACGTGTTTGCGCTAATGTGCCGCAGTAATCAAGAGCTGAAGGAAAAGCTGTATTCGTTTATGATCACGGACGAAACGGTCGACAAGTCACACTTCCTGCGACAGCTCTGCCGGCAAATGGCCAACACTGTCTGCAAGCCTGACGCTGTGAGTTTTATACCCCTTTGTTCTCACTTTGTCTGAAATCTGATACTTTTCACATAGCAGATAATATTATGACAGTTCTAATGAAAAGTTTAAAGACAACTCAGTTGAGTCAACTCAACAAAAGAGACTCAGTTTAAAGACTTCAGAAACATTTTTTTTAATCCACTACAAGTTAGCCCTTGACTGCGATCTGACCTGATGGTACCTAAATGATGATGCAGTCTAAGATAGTAGCGGGCTAACCTGTTAAGGGCATGGCAGTTATTTTAAACCCATACCCTTATTCGGTTTCTACATGGCATCATACCGGAATGCTAATTTGCATGCTCCTTTTTTACAGTATTAGCTTATAGTAATGCTAATGAATAGGTCCCATAAACATAGATTTCCGTGCCCAAACGATTAACTTGTAATTGATGTATTTGTTTTTTAAATACACCTTCTTCAGACAAAACTTGAGAAAAACTCACACCAAACGAAATAGCTGCTTTGAAGCGGCCTTCTTGTATATTAAAATTTTGTTTATTGAATCAAATCAGAATCGAGTTATTTTAAACTGTTAATTATCGTAATATCTGCCCCAACGTCCAAAAAGTTTCTTAAAGTAACTCACTTTTGTTTTCGTTTGTGTAGAAGTTCATTATTCTGTAATTGCGTGGAATATTACAATATACCTTCCACCATGGGGTTTATGATGAACATACCTCAACCCACCGCCAACGGGATAGTTTCTTTGATATTTACTTCAGGGATAAAATTACAGTAAATGTTCTTGGTACACAGGATAAGTTTTTAGCGTCCCTGGATTCGCATCAGCTCGACATCGACACGAGTGATCTCGCGCTCAGCACACTATCCAAGGTATCAAAGTTCGCAGCGCGCACTAGGATAAAGGTAGGCACAACTTGTTTTGATAATCTAAAATAATATATGTATTATAATCATGTCACACTTATCGATGAGATTTTTTGCATATTATGTATTATAGTAACAGTTAATTTTGTAGATAATTGTACTAATTCGATTGATAAAAGACAATTAAAAATAATATTATCTTCATAGTGTTTGACGACCTGTCAATTTAGTTTAGAAAAATTTATTCAATCGAATTACCACCAATTTGTATGGAATTATAAAATACAGTCTATCTTCGAAATACGAGCATGAATTAGTTATTAGAAGTGTATCTAGCTTAGCTTGCATCAATAGTAATAACAAACGAATAACAATTTCAGCGAGGGGAAGAAATTAAAATGTGGTCACCGTAACTAAGGCATGATGATCAAAAATATTAATATTCTTTGATGTTTTCGCCAGACATCAAAATCCATACGAACGATGCATTATCTAAAATAAACTAAATCTAAAATTGTTGCGAGATTGACTAATATTGGGGTATTAGTAACAACCGGATTTCTAGTTGCTTCTTTTTGGTAGTAAGAAGGTACGAACGATCCATTCCTGTGGTAGATTCAAGCAGCATTCTAAACTGGGCGTAAGCTGTCACGTAGGCGAAATAGGTTCAAACAAATTGGAAACAGCTAAGTGACACAGATCTATGATTTCTGTGACTCCAAAACAATGCGCGTCATAATCTGTCACCAAAATGATCCGCGGAGCAGGACATTCTAGACTTGTGTGATTGTTTTATCTTGTTCAATGTTCATATTATCTGCTCTGACCTGCATTGTGTTGGTGACCTAGTACGAGTTTTAATAGTTTAAAAACGAATTTTGACGATCCGGTTACTTTATACATCTACTACTAATTCTCTAAAGAATGCTTGTATATAAACTTGAAGATACTGAACTGTGTCGCCTACGTATCGGGGAATGCTCAGACTGGTCTTCGCGCTGCGGTAGGCACAGGTACCGGCAAACATCTTGAACATGTTATGGGTCAATTTGTAAGGTTTCTGGCGTATGGCGACTCGCGCGGAAGTACGCGATTGGTTGATCTGTCTTGTTTCTGAGTCGAGCTCAACTACGCCACGATAGTTATGATAGCCTGGTAGACGAGACTCATGCCTTCTAGTCAAGGATCGGGGGTTCGATCACCTCTAAGTTTTCGGAACCATGTGCGTTAAGATCGTAAATACCATTTGTTGTACCGGTGAAGGAAGTGAAGAAACCTGCGTGCCAGAGTTTTCCATTATATACTCAAAGTATGTCTGCAAATCCACGCCTGGGCAGCGTGGTTCAGGGTGCCTTTCCATTAGAGATGTGCCACGTTTCTAAGCTACGGAGGTGTGTCAAGCCCACCAATAGGAGCGCTTCATCTAACAACTAGCGATCACAGCTATGAAAATCAAGCGCTCCAAATGGGGTGTTTTACACACTGTTTACATAGCCGCTACCTAGCCTAAGCCATCCTCAATGTGAGAGGAGTGGCTAGTGGATAGTGGGCCGGCGATGTGTTGATAACGACGAGGCCGGCTTTCGCTCAACTTGTTTACCGGTCATTGTATCGTGTAGCGAATAGCGAGTAGCGAGGTAGTGTACACTGTACAGCGGGCGGGTGTGTTGTAGCTCGAGGCGCTGGCGGGGCTGGGCGGCTGGCTGCGCGCCGACCCGGGCGCCATCCTCCTTGACACATGGGTATTGCGCGCTCACTTACTCGCACAGGTCTGCCGCCGTCTGACGCTCACACACCAACCAACCACCATCACGCCACTTACGATCATCGTCACGCCGCTTCCTGACCACTCTGATATTGTGTTGTCATACTGTCATTATGTCGATCATACCATTGCTCTGATAACAAATTCTATGTACGCAACTGCGAGTTTAAAATGTAAATATGCTAAGAGACTGTTTCACAATTTGCAAAGTAGACCTTATCTGACAAATAAAATTGAGGTTTTCACAGATGTTGTATAGGTATCCTGTCAAAATTCGTGAGATAAGGTTCACTTGGTGATTGTGAAACATATAAGTGAAGTGAGTAACAAATAGTCTATGTTGTATTATAGATTTTTTGTTCAATGCTGAGCTCTTGATTTTAATTGTGTTAAAGAAAATAAAAGGATATTAAAGGAATAGGAAAGGTTCAGTTTGTGAAAGTAAACGATTTTCACTTGTTGAGACAGATTTTTGATAACTAAAATGCTTTGAAATGTACAGGAATCAGCGTGCGTGCATGGTGCGTTTTTATTGCTTTATAACAATTGAATTAGCTCAATTCCGCATTACTTATACGAAGTGAATCATACAGATATAATGCTTGCTTTAGGATCATAGTTATTAACTTACTGTTTGTGAGCGTGCCATACCTACAGTTGTTGGGTTGTTCGCTTGTCGCCACAACTTGCATTCCATTAGTATTTATTGGGGATTGGATCACGTAGAGTGTTGCTTACTAATTTCTTTCATTAGCGATATTTCTAGTGTATTGGTATTTGGTACTAAGCTTAGGTTTGAATATAAAATAAACTGTAGACCATTATTTTTGACATCTAGATACTAAAAGATTAACGCGTGACTTTAACAAGATGTGGTGATGTTATAGTATTGTAGCGTATCGTGAAATATTTCATGAGGGTTATAGGATTATGTAAACCATACTAATGCAGTTAACCTGTACATAATTATGAAAATATGATTGCTTGTATTCTGGTTTTTGGAAACACGGTGAAGTCTGTGAACAACAAAGACTCTAGGAACACTACAGCACAGTTGGAGCGAAGCAACGTGTTTCTTCTAAAATTATTTCTAAAATTTTCAAAATTTTACGGAATTTTTACTCTACTACCTGCTTTGAATACTTAAATACAAATCTATGCACGAATTCGTGCATCTTTATCGATTTGCTTCACACAATTTAATGTTGTGAAAAAAATAAGTTTTTTTTTCGTAAAATGCTCTGACTCTGCTGCTCTGTCCCTTGAGTTAAAGTATTTTAGAAATGTAACTGCGTAAATACCAATAATAAAATAGAATATCGATCGTATACAGGTGGGACGTGCTCTCTCGTTCAACAAAACCCCTTCGAAGCTGAAACGAGCGATGTCGTCAATGATCTCTCCCTTCGGCTCAACTTCGAACCTAACGCCAGCGTCGCAGCTCGCGCAAATGAGGCTAGCCAGCTGCAATAATATTAATGTAAGTCTAATTATTAGGGATCAGTTCAGATTTTCAGTCATCACAAACAGAATAAATATTTATTTTCAGGTTACAGGTGGTTTTTTTCGCTGTCGCTGTTTTTACAAGTTGCTGATTTGACTGGTACAAAAAAATATACTATGTCTAGTGAAAGATCAGAGTGCAAAATGACGAGAAAATAATAAAATTGGTTCGATAGTAAATGTACCTACTATGTTTTTTTGGTTCAGCCTTGAGTTTTGTATAGCACAGTTTTGCCAGTATCCAAAAATTTTATTAGTCAGAATTGGGTAGTCACCCAATGAACAGACGCGGACTATATGACCAGTTGTGTTGTGATGTCCAGGAGATGGGCACAAGCGGCGCCGGCGGCGGAGAGGGCGCGTCGGTGCTGGTGGCGCCGCTGTCGGTGCAGCCCACGCGCAAGGCGGCGGCGGGCGCGGCCAGCGCGCTGCGGCGCTTCTGACGCCGCTCGCAACGCACGCTGTGACGCGCCCCGCCCGCGCCCGCGCCCTAGTCACCCGCCCTGAGACGCGGTGTCTTAGAACAGCGGTGCCGCCACATTGCGACCGTGATGTATCGCCATTGACGTCACTCAAACGTTATCTAAAGGAACAATATGGCGCGGTATTTTATGGGTCGGCGTTTTCCATAACATCACCTTAAATTGTTGAACATTTTTGCGCTGTTTTTTTTAAATAGCGGTGCACCTGGAGCAGTGATGAAACTGCCCATGTGTACTTATTACCATTACGAATGCCGTCTTGTATCCGCTGTTTCATCGTCATAATGGATATGTTCCGATATACACTGCGAGCACTGTTCAGTGCTCGTCCTGGGGAGAAATTCGTTCCATTATGGACTGCCAGTATACTGCCGCAGTATCCTAGTAAATATATGACGTCATAAATCGTCCCGTTTTTGTACTGTGAGCACTAGCGTTTTCGAGGTAAGGTGCTCTCAGTGCTGACTGCGTTCCAAACGACTTCGCAGTATACTAAATTGACGTCACACCTTACAGTGCTCGCAGTGTATATCGGAACATACTCAATATTACGGCCGCTGTGTGGCGGCACCGCTTTCCGAGGAAACCGTAGCATAGCCACTGCAACGCGTACCGTCGCGTCGGCCCGACTGCATAGAGTGAGAGACCACCGTTTCATTCCCTATGGTTGAAATACATAAAATAATGTCATGGTCTGACAAAACATCTAATGTTGCAAGTAAAACTCATTACACGACAACAGCGTTTTTCTGTTCTCATTCAGTTGATAAGAACCAACCCTTCCTTATTTTAGTAACACAGCAACAGACAAAGAAGTTTTTTCATTTCATAAGATTGTTTTTTGTGTTTGATCCGTAATGAAAGATACGACTGTCTCTAGGACTATTTATTACATACGACGATTTGTGATTTTACTATCGAATTGTGACATTGTTTTATCAATATTAATCTACTGTAGATTCTAATTGCCAAGTGACCCAGTTTATATACTCGTTGGACCCAGTGTTGAGGATAATTTTATATACGAGACACGGCAATTTAATGTAATTTATTTGTTCGAGGCCAGGCCAATGTAGTGAATTTATTAGTGAAGAAATGTGCCTTTGTATCGTGATGGTGAACTGATCTTATTGATCAATGGAGTCGATTGATAGTATTATTTTAAAGAGTGAAAACGAAGGAACTTCGGGTGTTAAAGATTGAATCTTTACATGTAGATATTAAAAAAAACTATATTGTTAGCGCAACTTGTGCTATCATTTCGTGCAACTATAAACCAAATTAAATTTGTATAAATTTAAGGCAACTGGCCGAAGCCACCGTCGCGTCGTTAATTACTAAAATAACTATTTCTAAATAAACTATTGAAAGAAAGATATATGTAAAAGTTACCGTATTGAATGTTGCGAATTGACATAATTAATATTAAGGACATGTATATAATTTAAATCAATTCCTTGAAATCAAAATAA
Source organism: Erebia aethiops (assembly GCA_923060345.2). NCBI lineage: Eukaryota > Metazoa > Arthropoda > Insecta > Lepidoptera > Nymphalidae > Erebia > Erebia aethiops. Next base: position 22,288,437 of record OV281084.1, on the reverse strand, counting down.
ATATTGCAAGTAACGACGGCGACTCCGGACAGCCCGCCCATTGAGTCATTCATCATCGCCATCCACATATTAATAGTAACGGTCTCATCTCCACTATTCTGGCGGCTATTCGCGTTACTAGTTTTTGGGATCTGTGTAATATCTTGAATAATACAAAAGCCGCGTCAACATCAATAAAAAAATTGCGTAGCAGGAACCCGGTTCGCCGGAAATTTTGACTTTTTCCGAATAGTCTGCTTTCGCCGAACGTGACGCAGAACGCAATTTTTTATTGGTGTCGACTCAGCCAGATATTTAAAACTTAGTGTCACATAGTAATATTGATATTATTGAATAGTCCTGAGTAATATGTAAATATTGTGATATTTTAATTTAATGGTGGAATAGACATCGTAGGTTAGAATAGTGTATCTGGTGAACTACCGCATCCGTCTGCTATTGATTTAAGCGTTCCTAATAAATGCCTCGTCGCTTCTTATGAGCGTTAATTTCAGTGAATTTGTTTGCAAACCCAGGCGACTAAATGTCGCCTGTTATTTTCGAGTGCGTGTTACAATATTTTTATTATTTGTCATAATCAACTTTTACCAAAAAGCTCAAAAGCTGTGACACGCACCAAGCGACGTTCATATTATGCGTACGCATGTTAATACATTGTACAAAGGTCTATATTTATAAATATTTTAAATGATTGAAAGAATAAACTTTTATTTTCAATCATTGGTTTTTTAATTTCCATATATTTTATAATCTGATATAACAATAGCTTACATAATTTGAGTTATCAAAATGTATGACTCAATAAAATATAACAATTGAAAATCTAATAGAAATTAACTTACACAGAATATTTTTAAAGCACTGATTACTTTTTAATTTGGCATCTCGGAAAACTCGATAGTCTCATTAAATCGCATAAAAACATGATGTCGTTACACAGTATTCAAATTTTGAAATGAACGAATTTGTGAGTCACGTTAGCAGGAGGCGCAAAACCGCATCTGCATTTGAATAAGGCAATATTTTCGGCGCAATAATAATATATTATCGTAATAATATCTTCGCTAGCGGTTTTCATTTTGGCCATGTTTAAGGAAACCGTAAATGTTCTGCACGGCGCGTATGGGCGTGGCGACCACTACGGCCGCTAGAGCAACCGAGGACAACCACAGCAGCGAGCGCGGCATCTCCGCGCTGCACAGCGCCGTTAACTTCATTATTAGTGTTACCTGCAAATAAAACATTACACTTTTGTTGGATAGAAGCAGGCGTTACTTTGCGAAAGTCCATCATAAGGCATGATTGTAAAGATATTGCATTGTCGAGTCAACATCTGAAAATGCTCCGGTATCGGAGTGAAATGTACGTTGAGAGTAGTTCGAAAGATTTCTGTGGTGGTGAATATCGCGGGCTATTAGTGTGCACACTGTACCACATAGATATACCTATTGCCACGGATTATAGCGAATTAAACTTCTAGTTCCTACATTAGGCTTTCGCATGACGGCAATCATAGCAAAACCCAAAATGTATAAGATGGATCTAAGCACGCATGCTTAAAGGTTAATATTGAAGATAAGTATGTATTACGAGATAAACACACGGATGCCGGAAAGCGTTCTACACTTTGTATCAAAAACGTCTCTCACTGCGTTGTATTCCTTATTGCCGAGGATCCCTTTCTATTCATCACATAATGGCAGGGGTTATCTTGGGATGATAATGCGGTGGGTTCCCTGGACCTTCCGCATATGACTCAACTAAGAGTAGATACTATTTCAACTCTTAAGTTTCTGACGATTATTCAGATGTAAGTAAGTGATAATAACTGGGACCGACGGCTTAACGTGTTCTCCGAGGCACGGGGGAAATGAAGAGGCCAAATTCAAACTATCAAAATCCGTCACCCATCCAGTTACCGACTTAGATCAACGTTGCTTGACATTCGCATTCGACTGATATGCGTAGTCGCAACTCGTCCCTCAGTTTAAAAAAGCGTTTAGTGTGAGACATATTCGCAGTACACAAAAAAACACTCGATACAAGGCAATATAAGACCTACAATAATTTCTGTCTTTTTCTTCTAACTTATGCCTTAATAAAACAGCCATTCTTACCAACGTTATAGCCGGTATCATCTGCCATTGTGTGCTGATTCTCGAGGCGCATGCATTTTCCTCAGTTGCTATGTTCATATCGGACACAAAGTCGTGGCTTCGGTAAACGTACATCAGTGCCACGAGTTCTAGCAGACAAACAAATGGCATCGCCACGCCCGTCATTATCGCGTCCACGCTCTCGAGAAGTGCTACACCACCCTGCATTCAAAAATGTGAACGAGGCTGCAATTATATTGAGTGAAGAAAGTAGAAGTAGCAACAAATGAGGAGCGCAGGGCGAAGCAAGTGCAGTCTCAATGTTTACAACCTTACAGCATAAAAGTGAACGCAAAAACGAGACGACACGCAAGGGGCGCATACTTAACGCATCTTTCAATGACGTGAGCAAGATATTTCGGGCATATGTATGGCTTTTATGGAATCAGTAAAGTTCGACGCTGATGTGACCTCAGTTCGGGCATCTTAAACGGTGCAACCAATACAGCTCATACAGTTTGTGTCTAGCATATTCAGAACTGAAAATGGATTCGGTGGCTCGTCTATAGCGATGCTTACGAAAATCTACGGTCAGCTTAAGGCAAATCTGACATATTCAAAGTGTAGGGAAGGTCCAATATTTGCACCGAGAACACAAAATAGCTCAAAATTTCATCTTGAGTGACGTCATAATCTATGTTTTTACCTTTGATAAAATATATTTAAGTTGCAACAATACAATTTTAATTCAAGAACTTACAGTAGTAGCAAATAGAAGGCTCAATCCCATACAGCTTAGTATTATGCCGGCTACCACCATTTGCTCTGCAAAACTGTGATTAATAATATGTTAATGGCTAAAATACTAAGTACCTAGTTTTCAGAAGGTCTTACTCATATCAGCACTATGGAGTCATCAAAAATCTCTAAACTCCGAGATAACGCTTAACTAATTCAAAACGCTTACTTTAAATGTAGTTAAAAATAACAAGTAAGCATATATTTTTTTACTTACACTAATTTAACTTTATATTCAAAAATAGTATGCAGCGATGTCTTGACAAGAACAAATGCCACGGTCATATAAGAAAAAGTTAGTCCGCTAAATATAAGAACAGACCTGAAAAGTATAACGGAGTAAAACATGAGGGGTAAGGCAACTTGTTAACAACGATTTAGAAATAAAATTTACAATTAAAGCTTACATGAAATGTGAATAATTATTGACTAAAGTACACTTGGAGTACATAGGAATTATCCACAATGTGCCTGGTAACAAAAATAGGGTTTTAAATTATTTTGATAGAACTTGAGCTTTAAAACAAGGTGGTTAAAGTCCATTTTACTTGAGATCATATTTTTATTGACTAAACTTATCCGGTAAGTCTTAGCAGTTGCTCAATTCGCCTCCCCCCCTGGCTACAAAAGTACATCTTAATTATTTTTTAAAATTCTCTTCTGTACTTATTCTTGAGTAGATACTAACTTTCATTCATGTCATAAAGTCTCTTGGTGTTGGGCTGGATGCAGTCGACCAGAGCGCAAGATGCGGCGCCGCCCGCGTGTAAAGCGGACATGAGTAACAGCAGACCGCTGTGCCACACGTTCTCAGCGCCGAGGTGCGGGTCTATATGCCCAGATGCTTGAATCAATACAAATGTTTTTGGAGTGAAGCTTTATACAGACGTTACTAGAATTTGGCTTGACAACGCCTATTGTTGCCTATTGAGTGAGACAAGGGAGAGAGAAAATGTCACAGGGTTGTCTTTAAAAGTGAGCGAGAGTACAAAGTTTCTGCCGCTCGTATGCAACGCGGACATAGCGCAGTGCCACTTTTCGCGGCATAGGTGCGTCTATATGCTTAAAAAATTGGCTCCATAAAGTCGACAAAATGAATCGTTTTGCAAAAAAAAATTAAAGTATACTTTATTTTTCACGACAGCGGATGTCAAGATTTGGGAAGAGGGGTTCTAAATCTTTACTCATGATCACTAATTTTAACAAACCAAATTCCTATTTACCTAGAAACGTACATTTAAAACATTTACCGTAATGATTAAGTCCTTTTCCATGGATTATCTCCGTTCCCACACTAGCTGAATGTATATACAGGGCTACCTCTAACGCGTCAGCCATTCCCTGAAATTGTAGAGAGCTAAGACCCATGTGTCGGACCCAATTAGGTACCTACTTCAAATGCGTCGCGTCGGTGTTAGCAATAGGTATAGAAGGCAAAAAGTGCATTATCTTTTATATTTGATACTTGATTTTATTTTGGTACTGTAACGAAGCTGGGACGGGGCCGGAATAAATATGCCGTATAGCAAGAAGGTTAGAGTTTATTTTCGTACACAACACTTCGTAATCCTAAATAGGTTCGTGTACGGAAACATCGGCAGCTTAGTACAGGCAACTAGTGGCGCCATCTCTTATCACTATACTAAACGTAAATCCATAATGTTATAGTACCTATTTGTCCGTCTTAACGATTTTCAAACTTAATTTTACTATTTATTAATTTTTATAGAAATTACTATGTGATTGCATCCAGAAATTCGAGGAGATGAGAGAGACGAACAATGCATGAATCACCGAAGTAGACTCGAAGACCTCGTTTCGATGGATTAAGAGACACAATATGATATTTATTACTAAAACTAATAGGTACGTACCGCAAGAGCTTCTTTTGCACCGATTCTGAATACTTGACGCAAAGATTTGGGCATAGAGGCGAGGTTGATAACCGCAGTGATCATCAGCAAAGCGGCCCATATCCAGGGTATAACTACTAGCCATGACGACATATTGTTCCAAATAAGCTGGAAAATGATAATATTTTTCTTTTATGTTCCTCTTTTCATCACTAAAATCGTATTAAAAAAGATAAACTTTCTTTAGATGTATAAATGCAATATTGTGTGGGGTGTAGTGAGTGATAAAAAGCTTTTTTTACGGCCCATTCGTGTAACCGATTTCGACGAAAATAGGTACAAAGTATATAAAGCTAAATCCTAGAAACAGAATACCTTTTATCTGAGGAAATCAAAGAGCTCCCATGGGATTAAGAGTTAGCCTAAAGAGTAAATCTACAAAGTGGCGGGAATCACTTGGTTTTATATTAGACGTGCACACTATTTGGCACGCCTAATTAATGGGCAACCGCATTACATTACGTGGGAACACGCAATTTGCACCAATGTATCTGCAGCTTTATGTTACAAATGGGACCAAGGACGTCAAAATCAATTCCAAACATATTCCTCTTGAAGGCAAGTGCGCTCAAGGCCTGCCCTAAAGCGCAGCTATGGGTAGGTATATAATTAAGCCTAACTAAAACTCACGAACCTTGCCGTGATTTAGACGCTCTGCAACCAGCAATAACCACAGAATTCCCCAGATCAAAATGATGCATACTACCAACGGCATATTGAACTGACCGAAATTATAGTCTTCACGAAACAAAACCACTTCCACGCTGAAAAGAAAAATCTTTACGATTAGGTACATATTAGGTATGCATATAATGCTTTGCAGATGAATGCAGCGATCTGAGGCCTGAGGATTGTTTATGCAAAGCGTAACCATTTGAGAGCTTAAAACGTATTACTCGAACTGTTTAAGAAGTTCATTCATGCTTTTTGGTGCAGGCATATAAGAACTCCATGAGCAGGTCGAATTATCCGTTTGAGTAACAAAATTACGATTACGATTTTTTTTTCACAATCGGGGGGCTGGTTTGAAAAACGTTGACTGGATTTCGACCATTTGTTTGAGAATTGAGGCAGGTATCCATTGACTTATGCAGGCATCTGACTATATATACGCCTATGCTCTGTACATGTGCGCATTTGTTTTTGTAGCTACAAACAACACGTCATGATCGCGTAATCGTTCAAGGAACACATGGCGGTAGTTGGTCCTTCCAGCAATCGATAATAAAGCTCTTGCGAGTATAGCTCAACTCATACCAAAGTTATAGATTTCTAATTTCAAGAAAAAATACTTACTAAAAGAAATTATACGCTGGAGTGCTAGACAGAATAGGATATCCTATCGTATAGCTTTCGTTGCATACTTCTATTTTTTGGCCCAGATTCCGCCGTGATCCTTGTTTTAATGGTCTAAAAGTATACAAATGATAAATATTCATAGGCCTGACTCTTCCTACGCTGATGTAGGTATACAGTATACTGCACGATTTGCTGTCAGCATTGCATTCAGTTGGTATTCGCAGGAGAAACTGATGTACCTAACCGACAACATTAAAGAAAGAATTCAGGCCTCAAAATAAAAGCAGGTTCCTCATATTTTGATACTGTAGGCAATTTTATCATGTGCCTCGTGATTAAAATACTTAATGAAAAAGTAACTATTGATAATAGCATTTAATGGTGCTATTTTAAATTACAGTTCTGTACGGTACGGTAATTCCGCAATTTTTGATATTAACCGACAGGTAGGAAGTGTAGGTAAACACTATAATAAAATTATTAATTATTAATTAATGGTACGATTCCACCAAAAACACACCCATGCAGCATATTTTGTGCACGAATATTTTCATCTGTATAGGAATTAGGATGAGCAGAAAAACACTGACAACATGTTGCTTGTGCGAGTCAACCGACAGAAGCATTTGTGCCGCACACTGGTGGCATCGCACAAACACATTTACCTACTTAGATTAATATTATATCTAAAAAATAAGGAGAGGTAACCTCTTTCTAATCCTTAGCTTTGTGCTTGCGTTCCTCCACGCGAAATCATGTGTACCGACAGTTACGAATTCCGTTTCATTTCCACCTACTGCGAATTCTCCCGTTGCTAAGGAAAATCTAGACTAAAACGGAACAATTAATATTCTGCTCATGTGTTTAAGGAAACATCGATTGTGATAGCACAATATAATTATTTTCTTACCTCTCTTAGCATCAAAAGATTAATTTCTTTCAAGATTGGATTGTATGGCTTCAAATCGAAATCCCTGGAATTGGTGAAATCAAGTTCCTATATTGGATAGAATCAGGCGTTACTTTGCGGAAGTTCATTTATTTAATCGTATGGCGTTTGGTACATAATAAGCGTTTTATAAAAAAAACGCTTATTTCGCCTGCAAGTTCGTCGCTCGTTTAGCACCACCCAGGGGACACGTGCAGGGAGGTAGAAGGTAGCTCCTGCGGACGTGAGCGACGGGGCATCCCCCAAGCGACGGGGCATCCCCCATGCGACGGGGCATCCCCCAGCGACAAGCGATGCGGAAGTTCATGATTTAGCAAGAAAAGATTACAATTATTTTGCTATAATCCGCCAACAGAAAAAAAAACTGTATGGTAAAGCAAAGCACCGTAACTTACTTTCCCAACAAAGCAAGAAAGCCAAGTTCTCAAGCAAGCGATGCCACCATGGACCACCACATAAGACTTTTATACTATTCTCGACGCAGGTTTCGCCCCGACACCGGAGCATCTTCAGGAGATGTCGACTTTACAATGCAAGGTTGTCTTCATTCTACAATCTTTTTCTGTCGGCGGATTATAGCAAAATAATTGTAATCTTTTCTTGCTAAATCAAGTTTCATTCCAATTTTCCATGGCGTGTGTTTTCATAGACGTGGCGAATTAAGGGATTTCGAATTTTTTATTTTGCCTGAATAAAAAGTGTATAAGTTGTGTCCTTCTCCAGGTGCTTAAGGGTGCTAAATTTAGTTAAAATCAGTTAAGTAATTAGGCGTAAAATAGTAATCACTAATGAGCAAACAGACAACAGGTACAGGTTCATGACTATAATTTTTCATCAATATTTAAAAAACATGTTAATTTACCTGCAATACGTATTGGGTAACTTTGCATCTGCAACAGAATGCGTCACGTAGATCAGAGTGATAGCAGCTATCGTGCAGCAAACAATCGCTCGCACCAACGCATTGATGCATATTGCTATACCGATACCTGGGAGAGCAATAAAACCAGACATTTAAAGTACATATTGTATTGTACATAGTTGGGCATAATTGCAAGTTTAGAAACTACAACTTGAAAATTAACTTTACAAATAAATCCACATTAATAATTGACGAACCGGTTATATTGTCATCTAAATAAACGTTTTCTGAATCTAAACACAATAAGACCTTTAGTCGATATTCAAAGTTCAAACTATGAAATTTCATCTCATTTTTATATTTCGTAAATCTATTTGACATATCCACCATATTGAATTGATCATGACATCATATTATACACGCGGATGCCAGACTGGTTTTTATCAAAATATATTGTTAGATAGGTGGCAATCGACAAACACACATACATTTCTGAATCGTAAATATAATACCTAATCTTCCCATGAGTTTGGTAAAAATGATAAACAATTTATCAACGAACCTTCAAACATTGGCAAAATACGGAAAGCACGGCCCGGTCCACTGATACTCCACTGACCAAGATACACCTCGAAATGACGCAACGGATTTGCAAGCACCACCGTAGCCAGGATCAGGAACAACATGAAAATAACTATTATGCAAATGAATTCTTAATAATATGTTCATCGACCACTAATATCTCGATGGTCATTGATCATGTTACCTTATTATTATAAATGTGAAAGTTTGGTTGGTTGTTACTCCTTCACACGACATCCGAAACAACATATTTGGCTGGGAATGGAATAGCTTATTCCCTGAATTAACACAGGGAACATTCATTCCGGAAAATAAAAGAGTTTCCGCGGGATTCAAGAACCCACGCGGACTAAGTCGCGGGCATCATTCTAGTGAGACAATAATTTGTAATAGTAGTACTAAATCTATTAAATCTTTATAAATATACGTAAGCATAACGTACAAAATCCGCCTGTAAGCGCTGAAGCAGACACCCGACAATGCATAGTCAGGAAAGCACCGAGAGCGAGCGAACCCAGCCGTAGTTTGCGGCGACCTTTAGGGCCTCCTGCACCGCCAGAAGCATTATCCAATGCTGGGATGTGAGTAGTTGACCATACCTCTGACCATTGACTTTGCTGTGGGCCAAGAATTTTGTTACGTTCTGTTTGTTATCTGATATATAATTCGTCTACTAAATTTGTACTTAGGTACTTACCACCTCTCTGTTTTCAAAGTTAAATATTGTATCTTGCGATTTTGAATTGGCCATTATTTACACCCAAACAATGAAATTTAAGTTAATAAATCAAACATGTTGTTTATTTGCTTATTTTGCAAAGAAAATCGAAATAAAAATGATTAAGTCGAATCGACATAACATGCCACATTGTCAATTACTATTTTCACAGATTGAAAAGTTTAATAGCAGACCCGACAGACATAAAAATAAAAATCCTAGAACCCGACTGCAGCGCCACCTACCAGGTCCAGTTGTGAATCTTAACCATCTGCCCCATAGATTTATTATCGGCCCACTCGAACGGTTGCACACTCAAGCTGTTTGAGCGTCTGTTGTTGCGAAAGCTCGCTCCGCACCTTCCAGAAACTCTTTTGGAACCATGTTATAAAAGCGATCCCACAAAGGATTTGACACCTTGCGCACACGATCTGTTAGTGTTAAGTACTAACTTAGGGCGGTTATAGTACGTCAATTGTGAGTATCACTTATTTGCCTACAAAGATTAATGTTCTGCCTAACAAAGACTATATTATTGTATATTAGGTATTGTGAAGGGCTAAGGCACCGTAAGAATACCAATCTCTTTAAATTTTTCCAGAAGGGATTCGCGTGATCAGAGTTTATGATAGTAGAGTTTATAATACTAGCCTAGATAATTGGGAATAAAACGGGTCCCGCACGCGACGGCGATGACGTCGCCCGCAGCGCAACCTCCTAGCTGAAATTCATATCTAAAATCAAACTTCTAAGCCAACGCAACCAAAAGATACAGCCGTTTATGCTGCAAATTTTCGACACTCGCAAGGGAATCAAAACTTGAACTTCCCGTGAACTCAGAATCTTGAAATTTGGTACGAAGCAACGTCTTAAAGCACCGATAAAGGAAAAATTGCGAAAAGCATAAATTTTTAGGTACATCATATTAATAATTTTAAACTTACTACAGGTTTGTACGGAACGGACTCGCACTTGGCCGGTTTTCTTTTGTTTATCAAGTTCGTACAGTTTCAATTATTTAATCTAAGTTCCAGATGTGCACATTATAGGCCTATAAACAATACAAAAGTTATTGACAAAATTTACTTTATTTGTACAAATTTACAAGTACCTTATTTCAGATATTAAAACTTATAATAATAAAAACAACTGTCTCTATTAACAACTAAACCTTATTATAAAAACAAGTCTATAATTTGACTTAAAATACTCGTATCAATAAATAAAATCAGTATCATCAGTTTGAGGGTTGACTTTTATTACATACATTTCACCCACTAACTCCAGCTCTGAAAGAGCTGAAGTTTTTTAAGAGCAGTATGAAATTGTAATTCTCATGTTTACAAAAAAATAACCATATTTGTTTGTGTGGACGATTCTAATTTTGTTTGCAAGCTCTGCAGTCACATGATGGCTTTACAAAAATGTGCTAAATGGTGCTAATTCCGGCACACGATCTCTTAAACCAAATTGACAGGAACTGCAATCCTTATCCACAGAGTAAATTGTGAAAGCGATTGTGTTTTACTTTCCAACCCACTGCTATTGGTTTCCAAACGTTAATTTTGTTAAGTAAAGACTCCTTCAGTGTGTTTATTCGTGACCATTGACAATAGTCTTTACGAACCAAAATTCAAATAATTGATTGACAGTAAAAAAAACAGTGTTGTGTGATTTAGTGTCAAAGTAAAGAAAAACATTAAATTACTGTGCTAAAATAAAATCTAGACAAAGTGTTAATAAACTGTATTTCGTGTTTACTACATGGTGTAAGGTGTCCCGCTGCATTCCACAAAGTAAGGTTAGTCTTTATAGGTTATGGGCCCAGCAAGCAAGTCTGAGGACCCGCATCGGAAGTTAAGAACGAGCACTGCAGTTTAAGAATCCGCCCTGCATAATGGAGAATATTACCGGTAAAATACAAATTGGTCTACTAGAAGGGAAAAATAACTGGGATACTTGGAAATATAAAGTCAAATGCCTATTAAAGAACGTCCCGAAAGCGCTTGATGTGGTACAAGGCTCGTTCCAAAGACCCACAGAACCAGTCACCGGATCTGGAGATGCCGTAATGAGTACGTATAACCAGAGTCTAGACTGTTTCAATAAGGCCGATTCCACCGCTCTTCTAATACTAACGACCAATATGCAGGAAGACACACTCAGGAAAGTTATGCGTTACACGACCGCGCGTGATGTTTGGCTAGAGTTGCACCGCCTATTCGATGGTAGTGATGAAGACAAGGCATACAATCTTTGTATGAGTTTTTTCGGCTATAAAAAAGATGCAGGAGATGATGTTGCTAGCCACATGTCTAAATTAAAGAATATTTGGACACAGCTGAATCAAGAAATGAAGAGGGACAATAACGAGGAGCTACCAGAATTGCTTTTGATTTGCAAAATTCTTGATACCCTTGATGATACCTTCTTTTCTTTTAGAAGCAGTTGGCTGTTGTCACCGAAATCCGACAGAACAGTGGAAAGCCTCACGAGTCATCTGTGTGCATTTGAGCGTCAATTGCACAGCAACAATAGCACTCAACAAGAAGTTCTTGTCACGTACCCCAGCAAGAACACCGCCTCTCAGGAGAAGAAGAAGGATAAGAAATTAAAATGCAATTATTGTCAGGCAATAGGGCATCGAGTAAAAAACTGTCACAAGTGGATAAAAGATGGCAGACCTCCGAAAAGCAGTAATTCGCAACCGACGCCTTCAACTTCTAAAGACGCTAACATGGTCCTGATGTCAGTAGAAAGCACAGAAGTTTTTTCAATCGAACATGACACAGAAAATTGGTACGTGGATAACGGCGCCACGAGCCATGTAACAAATCGGGCTGACTTATACCAAAATTTTGAACATTTTGACGAGATTCGTACTGTAACTACGGCTAATGGCAATGCGATTAGTGCTAAAGGCAAAGGTTCAGTAAATATTGAGGCAAAAGTTCGAGGGAAAGCGATCGGTATTACCCTGCAAGACGTTTGGTATGTCCCAGCAATAAATAAAAATTTGTTTTCAGTTTTGGCACTACACGACAAAATTCCGAACAGCGTATTCTCATCGACGACAAAAGAATGCACCGTCTATGTCAACGGAGAAGCAAGCTTAATAGGAAGACGCCAGCAACAAGGTGGCTTATATCGCCTAGACGTGCGCAATGTACCACCTGCAAGGCCAATCGAAGTCTATGCGACATCTGCAATGATGCAGTTATACCATGAGAGACTTGTACATCAGAATAAGAGGCATGTGAAAGCTACGGTTAAACGCGAACTGGGCCTAGATCTACCTCTCGACAAGGACTCGTGTGAAGGCTGCTTATATGGGAAAGCCCATAGACTTAAATTCGGTACGAGAGCTAGAGCAACAGCGCCAGGAGAGCTCGTACACACCGACGTTTGTGGACCATTTCAACCTAGTTTTACGAATTTGAAATATTACGTTTTGTTCAAGGATGATTTCACCGGGTACCGTATGGTATATTTTTTGAGACAGAAATCTGAAGTGAAGGATAAACTCGCCCTCATGATTAATCAGACTAAAGTCGTAGGACATACCATAAAATGCCTTTTGAGTGACAACGGTGGTGAGTTTGACAACCAGGCAGTTCAGCAAATTCTGGATTCACACGGCATTCAGCAACGGCTAGTCGCGCCATACACCCCAGAACAGAATGGAGTCAGCGAGCGTGAGAATCGGACGCTTGTGGAGACAGCTCGATCGCTGATGTATGCACATGAACCGATGCCGCAACAACTGTGGGCTGAACTAATCAATACTGCTGCATATGTCCTAAACAGAACAGGTCCAACAAACAAAGACAAGTCTCCTTATGAACTTTGGTATGGAAAGAGACCGATCATCAAACACCTTCGTGTAATAGGATGCACAGCCTACGTCCATATCCCGAAGCAAAAGAGGAAGAAGCTTGACAAGAAAGCGATTAAGGGCATTCTGATTGGATACTATGAAGATTGTTACCGTATTTGGATCATTGACGGAAAGAAAAACGTTCTTGTTCGTTCGCGCGATGTAATTTTCGACGAGAAGCCACTACCGATTGCAATTACTGAACCGAGTTGTGTAGAGAACGACACGAACACGAGGGAATATAAGTTGCTACTGCCGATGGACGGCGCCATTGACAAGGAAACGGCTAACCAAGAATTACATGAGGATCCACTAACAATTCAATCCGAAGGAGACCTGAATCAAGATCCACAGACAGTGCCATCCGAGGGAAACCCTGAACAAGCAGTACTACCGAACGATACTGAACGTGTTCTCGTGGAAGTTCCTGAAGATACAGTTTCGAATGACCTTGAACGTGTTCTCGAGGGAAATGACCTGGAACAAGTCCGAGTCGAAGATAACACCGTTCATGAGTCTGATGTAGATGATGAAGTGTTTCATGATGCTGTACCACCGCCACGCTACGATCTCCGCGATCGAAGTCAGTTGAGACGGCACAAGAGATTTGATGACTATGTGTGCGTAATCGAATCTTTTCCTAAAGATTATAAAGACGCCATGAATCGAGAGGATCGAAACAACTGGCTGCAAGCCATGGACAGTGAAATGAAGTCTCTGAGGGAGCTGAACGTATGGACGCCTTGCGACTTACCTAAGGGCAGGAAGGCTCTGCCATGCAAGTGGGTTCTAAGAATCAAGAGCAACCCCGACGGCAGCATAGATAAGTACAAAGCTCGGCTAGTAGTTAAGGGATTCAAACAGCGGAAAGGCCTTGACTATGAGCAAACGTTTAGTCCCGTTGCGAGACTCGCTACAATACGAGCACTTCTAAGCGTCAGTGCCCAGGAAAAATTACACCTCGTACAGTTTGATGTCGCAACTGCGTTCCTGAATGGTACATTGACAGAAGAAATCTACATGCAGAAACCGGAGGGATATAATGATAATTCATCTAAAGTATATCGCCTGAATCGTAGCCTTTACGGGTTAAAGCAAGCACCAAGGTGCTGGAACTCTTGTTTTGAAGGTATATTACTTGAAATGAACTTCAAGCAGAGTGAGGCAGATTTTTGCCTATTTACGAAGAAAATCGGAGATAAGAAGATACTTATCACACTATATGTAGATGACGGTTTGGTCGCTGCAACCGATTCAGAACTGGCGAACAGTTTTCTGGAAGATCTCAGAAAAAGGCTGAAAATCACCACCAAACCTGCCTCTTACTACTTGGGTCTTGAAATTGGAAAAGCAGCGGATGGTTCCATAAATATTCAGCAAGAATCCTACACGAAGAAGATTTTGCAACGTTTTGGGATGGCTGATTGTAATCCAGTTTCAACTCCAATCGAGAAAGAGGGTGTTCAACTAGGGAAAGCTTGCAAACAGGAAGATAAGTTTCCTTATAGAGAAGCTGTCGGCGCTCTTGCGTATTTAATGGTAGGCACTCGCCCTGATATAGCGTATGCTGTAGGCGTAGTTTCAAGAAAACTGGAGAATCCTACAACAGACGATTGGAATAAAGTCAAACGAATATTTCGGTACTTAAAAGGGATTTCTAACGTTGGGATTACGTACAGCACTGGACCTAATCACCTCGTAGGCTATAGTGACGCTGATCATGGAGGAGATGCCACCACTGGTCGTTCAACAACAGGCGTAGTTTGCCAATATGCTGGCGCAGTTGTATCATGGCTCAGTCAGCGACAGGCAACAGTTGCCATATCAACCACAGAAGCCGAAATCGTCGCTGCCAGCGAAGCTGCACGAGAATTTGTTTGGCTTCAGCGGATTTTCAAGATGTTAACGGGTCTTGAAGAGATACCTACTCTTAAAGTGGACAACGAGGCCGCGATTAGATTAGCGCATAATCCGGAGTTCCACAAGAGGACGAAACACATTCGTGTTAGGCATTTCTTTGTAAGAGAGATGGTGCAAAGTAACACGCTGAATGTCATCAAGACACCATCAGTAGACCAATTAGCTGATATGCTAACAAAACCCGTTCCGCGACCTCGGCTGACAGACCTACGCTTAAGGCTTGGGTTAAAAAACCTGTCAACAATACAATAGAATTAGGGAAAGTGTTAAGTAAAGACTCCTTCAGTGTGTTTATTCGTGACCATTGACAATAGTCTTTACGAACCAAAATTCAAATAATTGATTGACAGTAAAAAAAACAGTGTTGTGTGATTTAGTGTCAAAGTAAAGAAAAACATTAAATTACTGTGCTAAAATAAAATCTAGACAAAGTGTTAATAAACTATATTTCGTGTTTACTACATGGTGTAAGGTGTCCCGCTGCATTCCACAAAGTAAGGTTAGTCTTTATAAATTTAGTTTAACAAATTGTGCACAACCGGAGGCCCAAATTGTGTAAGTAAATCGTAATCATTTGACAATTTAAAATGTATTACTCGGACTGTTTAAAGAGTTCATACATGCTTTTTGATGTGCAGGCGCCTAATAACTCCTTAAACAGCAGGGCGACCGACTAAAAATGACAGCTACAGTGTAACGATCGCAATCACCTCTGGTTGGTTAACACTCTTCCACTATTGGACAAAATCCATTGACGCAGCAAGAATACCATAAATTCATCCAATCACAACAATTGATACTGTAACAATTATTGATGCAGAAGTTACGCGGTCGCCCTGCAGGTCTAATAGAGATGATGACAACTCAATCAAATCAGCAACTCTTTATCAATGGTTATCAAACTCGAAACTAACCGAGGATGCGAATTTTAGGTCTTTTGGAAGACCCTCTATTTAATAATAAGTTAGAAATAATTTATTTTTGATATAGGCATCATCCCTATCACACGTTTCACAAACGATTACGATTACGATTACCTTACACAATCGGGGGGCATATTGCACCACGGTCGGTACGCTTACTCCGAGTTTTTACATTGCAGATACGATTGATCGACGTGAGAGCTCACCTCACCAAGTGTAAGCGAACGTTAGTGTAAAATGAACCTTAACTGCATCGGTTTAGAGATCATTTCATCATTTCGTGTATTTATTCACAGCCCGCGCTCCAAACGCTGAATTTGTGACTTTAAAGCAAGAGCTTTGGGTCCATTTTACTTTGACCGTTCGCTTACACTTGGTGAGGTGAGCTGTCACGTCGATCAATCGTATTTGCAATGTAAAAACTCGGAGTAAGCGTACAGTCGTGTAAGTTGTATTCGGGCAGCGCGTGCGAGCAGGCTGCGGGCGCGGGCGGGCGCTAGGGCGGCGGCGGCGCTGCGGGCGGCGGTGCGTCTGGCGGCAGCGTGAAGTTGATGAGCAAGTCACGCACCGCCGGCCATAGGATGCATTCACCGTGCGATTGGTTGAACTCCGCGAACCTATTGGGATATAAGATTTTACCCCTTTACCTAGAGAAGCGATGAAAGCGACACGACGCAATGCAACGCGATATGACTCCACACAAGACAACAAACTTATCTACGCGACAACATAGGTCACGTGCTTAGAGAATTAAAAAGGGTACATGAAGGGTCAGCTACTGTTTGACACCGTCACATCGCATCGCACCGTGTCGCGTTTGTCATTGACGTAGGAAGGGGCCTTACACCTCACCAACGTTGATGAATCGAGCGTCGAAACACTTTAAAGTAAAATTGATCTTACCTGCCTTGTTTTAAAGTTCAAATACGACCATACATTTACCAATTACCATCTATATAACCATGGCTTAATCCGAGTTTGTTAAAATAAGGACACTAAAATTGAATATCAGAAACAATATCAACTCGAGGACCATTTTTCTTTGAAGTCATAGTGTTTTGACGCTCACACAAACTTTGACAAGATGTAAAATCTTTTAGGAGTCCTACTGACAGCGTTTGTCCGTTTCAATATTGCCGTTGTTATGGTGATTGGTGAGACGGAGTACATATGAATGTTTAAGAATGGACCAAAGAAATCATTGAAGGATTAGAGAAATTCAGATTTTAAGAGTGCTCTCCGCGGTAATCATACCCTGCATTCAAATTACTGCTAATATGGTCGATATGCTATTAAACCACAAACCAGGAGCATTTAGTGGTATGACTACAATTTTTAGATAGTTAGTTTATGGCAAGATACATATAATTTTTTTTTGTTTTTGTATTTTTATGTATAGAAAACTGAGGCGAAAAGAACTTACGTTCTTACGGGGTGTCCACGGACACTGTCCAAAGAACCACTTGTTCTATTGACTTGTTTCTATAAGATGTTTCAAGGTACAGCACTTACCGTTTGAGATGCATATTGACTGCAAGGAGATGCGGCTGTTGGCCTTCTCGTCTCTCGGCTATTTGCATCGCGTTAGACTGCACGTCGTAAACTAGCGGCAGGAGAAGCTGCGTCTCGCCTCGTGTTAAACATACCTGTTGAATGATACAAATACCCATGTAAAAATTTTTTTTTTTTCAACATTTTTCTAGTTAAACAAGAAAAACGGCTAAGTGAGGGTCAAACTCCCCCGCCGAGGGTAGCTTCGAAAAACCCTTTAAGTCGGAACTGCATAGTAAGTTCGCAAAGGTTTATTCCTGATTTCTAAAAAACTGTGCTAGTTAGACTTACTTCCCAAGATAGAAATATCTGTTCCAGGGATGCAACCAGGATCTCTGTAGCAAATTTTATCATAACACACATTTTTAAACAGATACAGAATGTGCACAATTGCACAATACAGAGAAGTAAGAGGGCCAACTGGGCGTGGCGCGTGTGGTTGCAACTTTTTTGGGGATCAAATCTCAATACTCTCTCTCTCTCTCTCTCTAATGAGGCATAAATCAAAAGTCTCACAAAGAAGAGTATCTTGTGTTTGGCGAGCAGCACGGCGGGCTGTCCGGCGGGCACGATCTGCGAGCCGGCGGGCGGGATGCGCAGCAGCCAGTGCAGCGTCCACAGCGCGGGCGCCACGGGCGCCAGGTCGGCGCGCATCAGCGCCACCAGCGACGGCAGCGCGGCGCCCGGCGCGCCCCACGCGCGCGCCCAGCCCTGCAGCGCCGTCGCGCGGAACGGCGAGATCGCCACGCGCTGCTCGAAGAACTTCTCCATCACCTGCCCCCGCACGTCATTAACACTTCAATATTTTACGTCTCATAAGGAAAGTTGCTCTACAATACAATTTAAAAACTTATATATTTATCTTATTTAAGTAGGTATTCAAAATCACAATTTAACAAGTTTAAAAAAAATAGAAGTGCAAAAACTAATATTAAAATATATTAAAAATATTTCAAATATAAACCTTAAAACTAAGGCATTAAAGTTTAATTACAAATTTACTATATTTTATTTACGACCTTTGGTCTTAAGAAGAATGGTGTCGTTCTCGCGTGTTCCACATTTTTACCCCCTTGGTAGGGGGTGAAAATGTGGAATGTGGAAAACTTCTTTAGGGGCGTTGAGCTCTTTTTGGTAAGAGCTCAACGCCTCTAAAGAAGTTTTCACTTCAGAAAGTCAGCCCTCGCAGCGAAACCTCAGCGACAATGATGCCAACTTATTTTAACGTTTAAACTATCGTGAGTGATATTTATTTTACTTTAAACAATTACCGGCTAAACTCACGTGTTTTGTCGACTAGTTTTGAACCTGTCCAGGGTATTCATGAGTCTGTTCACGCGACGCGGCAGCTAAAAGACTCAGCTAGTTGTTTATAGTAAAACGATGCTAACACAGGGCCATACCTGCAGGTCGTCCGCAGACCAGTTGTCCTTGACATCGGCGAGCGGCGTGAGCTGCAGGTGCAGCGACTGCATGTGCTGCGGGTGCAGCGTGACGCGCGCCGCCAGACCCGCGCCCTCGCAGCGGAACGTCAGCGACGTCGCGTCTGCGCTCACCATGTTTAACTGCGTACGAGGTAATATCGTGTTTATTCTTTAGTTTAACATTAAGCTAGTAAATCAAATCAAATTAAGTATAAATTTGTCAATGAGTAGATGGCGCCAATCATTTAGATTTAGTCGTATCTGAAGTTGACACGCCGCAATAGCATATTTCAGCGCGTAGTATGTCCGTTGACTTCGACAGCTTGTTAAAATCTGCGCAAACAAGCACTCGCAACTCAGCTCAGAGACAACTATTTGACTGGCGCTAACTATACCTTAAAACACAGCTCAATCGTTCGTATAACAAAATGAGTATAGTTACCGACTCCTCCTGGTGCACAAACCGCTGCAGCGCGCGCTTCATGTAGACGCAGGCGAGGAAGCGCTGCAGCGGCGCGAGCGGCGGGCCGGGCGGCGCGCCGGGCGGCGGCTCGCTCGGCGAGCACAGCGCCTCCAGTTTGCCGACCGCCAGCGGCGTGCCCAGCGCGCCGCTCCAGCCGCGCCCGCCGCCGCCGCCGCCGCCGCGCCCGCCCGCCGCCGACGACGAGCTCGCCTGGGGCCCTGGAGCAGGAGCATCGATATTTAAATCGTGTCCTCCCGCCCGAATTTCGGCCACGGCGGCCTATCTCCAGAGAGATAAGCGCGGGAGAAATTATAGTGCACAAGTGTGTATGCAACACAGGTGCATTCTCTGTTCGTTAATTTTATAGCCCGATACGACGGAAAATCCGACACGACCAGTGAGAGGTCAGGCGCAGGACCGACGGCTAAACGTGCTCTCCGAGGCACGGGCGTGACACAACGCCAGCTTCCTTACTCCGGGCTAGTACTGAGAATTTCTTGCCAAAAAATCTAATAGGTACTTGTTATGGCCCGACCCGGGACCTCATCGGTCGCAGTCAAACATTCTAACCACTAGTGACTAGACCAACGAGGCAGTAAAAAATAAATCCATGTGTATTATGAATGCGAAAGCGCTTTTTGTGTCGATGTGTCCTTCAGAAAGCCGCAACGCAGCAACAGAAGCTGACTCGATACCGACAAAAACGACCTTTTAGCACTGGTACAGTTGCCTTACCCAACGGCTTTTTAAGAAGCTTTTCATGAATAAAAATTTAATAACTTTGAAAGAATATAAAAACCATTTAGATTAACCCTTGTAATCAATGTGTAAATATTCGGGTGGTCGAGGGTTCGATTAGAGGACACTCATCTCTAATTTTTTGAAGTTAAATATCACTTTCTTTGAAGGTGAAGGAAAACATCGTGAGGAAACGTGTGTGTACGTCTGGACCCGCGTCACCCGCTGACCACGGAAGGGACGTGAGGTTCAACGATCCGACTCTCATACAATTTTTGAGATAAGAATTACAATATAAATACTCACCCTTGTGATCGACATGGTGTCGCGGAGAGGGGTGGTGGCCGGGCGAGGGTCGCGGCAGCGAGGGCGAGGCGGGCCACGCGGTGAAGGGCGAGGTGGGAGGCGGGTGCGGCGACGCGGCGGGCGCCAGCGGAGACGGGGCCATGGGCGAGGCGGGGGACGCGGATATCCCCGCCCCCCCACCGCCCGCGCCGCCGCCCGCGCCCGCTCCTCCCACCGAGCCCGGGGGAGACGTCAGGTTGAACGAACCGCCGCCCATCTACATATTAAGACGTTTATTAGTCTGGCTAATCAAACGTTGATCGAGCAAAACACGGCAAATTAAAAAAGTAGTTTGAGACACTAATTATCTACATATGTACGCAACTTGAAAGAAACTGGATATAATTTTTTCGACGGCAGTATTTTTACTTCGACGTTTTCTCAATAATAACTGCCAAACTATGTTGCCCCCAGGCAACATTCGTAGATAGCCCATGTAGTTGGTAACTAACCACAGCTACAGAGATCGAAAATGTGACCATAGAAATAGAACTTGTTATAAAATGAATACAATGGCTGTTACAAAGTATATAGAAGGTTTACACGGAAGCTTTTGCTTTGTTTACAGAAATGGATTTACCTGATGTGCTGGAGAGGCGGGGTGCGGCGTGACGGGTGCGGAATGAGGCGTATGCGGCTGCGGCGGTGTGAGGGGAGCGGGGAACCGCAGACCACCTGTACAACCAAAGACAAAGAAAGCCTTTAAGACTTGTGGCGAAGTCCCGCGAATTGTACCGAACTCTCGGGAATGTCCGTTCCGACTCGTTTTCGGTCCGGATTTTCCCGAGAGTTCCAAAACAGCCGTGGGGCCGCGTATATGCAATTGGCTACTTGACAGCTGTAACTATAAAATATGAAATATGTTAGATTTGGTAGCTTGTGGGTTAACAATAATTATACAATATGTATTTTGCATTAAAATAAATTGTAAATATTTTATTTTTGCAAAACAAATTTGAGATTTTTTATCTGTGGATTACAAGAAGCGAAACGACAGACAACGACGGTCATGACAGAGCCCCGTGTGACGTCACATTTCAAAAAAAAAACGTCATGTGCACTAACGTTTGCGTATTGTTGAGAAAATTAACAGTAATATATTTCGATTTGTGATTGTGAGCGGTTAAATGAAATGGGGTTATGCTTTACAGCTGATAGTACAAATCTGCCTAAAGTCGATTCATTTATGGTTGCAAATTTATTTGCGTGTAAACTTTTGCACTGCCGAGTTTCGTAATGTATTAAAACTTCCATGTAAGTACCGAAATAAACAAAGTAATAGTACTTAGGTCTCGTGTTTAAGACCTAAGAAAGTGCTGCTGTAAAGTGACAGAAATATAATTTATTTTAATTTTATGTCATGTTTTATGAAGAAAATGTCAGGTTAGGTTTAATTCATTTTTGCTAGATCAGAGTTTTAAGTTGATTTCTTAATAACACTAACATCAAAGTGGTCTTCACAAAGTAATACCGCAGATATTTATCCGATTTAAATTCCGGGTCTCGGCAGATTAACTCTAAGCACTGCTTTCGACGTTTAAATTATGACATAGGTAATATTATAGTACGAGTATAAAGGAATGTGTTTATACAATTTGTCAGGATATTAATTACTTATTATTTATTGTATTTCTACACACGTCTTGTAGCTTGTAATTTCCACAATTGCATTAAAAAAGCTGTAAACTTTCCACTTAAAATTAAATAAAACTTGGAGCGTCGTATAGTTAACTTTTATTTTGAGCTATGACGTCACAGCTAGCAAATGTCACGTGACCGGCTGTTTTCGCGCGAATTTAAAATTAATGTATTAAAAATGTATTTTTTTCTAATAAATAACGCTTTTTTTGAGAAAAAGTTAATTGTAAGAGGTATAAAATGAACCTACGTACATTTTTAAGTATTTTTCCGAAAACTGTCAAATAGCCAATTCGATATGTTGCATCAAGCTAATTTATTCAATTTTAATTATCATACTTATTGTAATATCTGTCTGTAGTCCGTACTTAGCGTAATTATTGTATAATATATCCATAGACTTTAGTTATAGGTACTTAGTTCAACTTCCTTGTAATAAACTTTCAAATCCATACTCATATTATAAATGCAAAAATGTGTCTGTCTGTCTGCTACGCTTTCACGGCCCATCTATTCAATCGATTTTGATGAAATTTGGTATAGCAGTAGGTTACACCGCGGGGAAGGACATAGGCTACTTTTTACCCCGGAAAATTAAGTAGTTCCCCGGGAATAAAAAAAAATAATCCACGCGGACGAAGTCGCAGGTAGTCATCTAGTCTAGTCTAATTATTCATAATATTACATTGGGTTTGTTTAAGTTAAATCCTAACATTCCCATAGACTGCTAGACACTACCCATTTCAGTCGCACAACAAAGGAATGCATATTCATTAATTACGCGTGAAAGAATGAGACAGAATTATATGATTTTTGTCCCTCATCTCGTGCCCCCTAATTTCAAGAGGAGCAAATTTGAGAAAGTCAAAAAAACTACTGTAATTACTATCCATTTCGGTATGCTTCTAGTGGGATCCTCTTTCTACGTGTCTTTCTTGTCTTCTTCTTTCTACTCATATAGCAGTAAAAAAATGCAAAGCTCTCAATCACTCTGCAATGAATTTTCAAATGCTTCCTATTAAGCACATAATATTTGTAGGTTGTTTTTCGAATAATAATGCAGTGCACTCTCATATCTTTCTCCTTATACTTTTGAATTATCAGAATATTATGTTTGTGAAAATATTACAGTGTTTTCCGAGGCACAGTTTTTGTTCTTGTCCAGGCTTTAAATTTACAAGTCTTACAATATACATATAATCAATACAATAGAAGGTCATGCACGAAAACTGATCTTTAGGAACGCATTATACCTGGAGGCATTGGAGACATCGGTGAAGGTGGATTGTCGTCTTCTGCTAGCAATCGAGCGCTGATATTATCATCGACGTATCTCGACAGGAATGTCTATATGAAAAAAGGACCCGTTTATACAAATCTGGCTTCAAATGCATCTTTAAGACTGATTTCAAAAAAAGTATGCCTTTATTTTTACTTGCCTTTAGTCCTTGGGCTGGAGCAAATTCGTCGACAACAGTGCTTCGATCAAACTTAGAGTAGGATCCATCGCGTATCGTGACCATATTTCCGCCCCGGATGCCAACCTCTATTGAATACGCACCGGCGTATATTATGCGTATCTGCGTGATAAAAAACAATATGTAAATACCGTTAACCATTAAAATACTAAGGGCCTATTTCACAATTACCAAGGTCCAAGTTAACCTTAACTGACAAATGACTTTGAAATTTCGACAGGATTCCTATACAACTTCTTTCAAAACATCAAGTTTATTTTTCAGATAAAGGGCAAAACACACAGGGAGCGGGTGCGGCGCCACGCGCCCGACCCGCGGCCGATCCCTGTGTGTTTTGCGCTTAAGGCTTACAGTTAAGCCGTAAGCGCAACTAACGCGGTGATAGCGTCGCTGGTATGGATGAAATAAAATAAAAACAAAAACGAAACAGGTATAAAAATTTGTTCCAATTTTGGCCACCAGGTCGGATAAGTTTGTGGGACTATAATTGGTGATTGTGAAACAGACCCTAATAGAAAGCTAGTGCTATGTGTCGGCGCAACTATGCAAAAATCTTAGGACTAGGGTTTGCGCCACCGCTATTTTTAGAAACTAGAGCTGTGACGTCGTCGCTGTCCTAGTAAATCAGAGCCGCGTGACGGTGTATTGTGACGGAACCGCTTTTCTAGGAAACCAAACCAGTTTTGTTTCTAGGAAACAAAACCAAACCAAGACAGCGCCACTAAAGTAGGAACTCAAGAGCTACGGTAGGCACAACTGCTATACTATGAATCGAGAGCTATGTGGAAACGCACCCTTATAGTGGCATCGTAATGCCACTATAAGGATGCGTTTCCACCAATAGGAGCGCTTGACTTTCATAGTTTAGATCGCCTAGATTAGTGGGTTTGACACACTTCCGTGTCAAGCCCACTAATATGTAAAACCAACGTAGCATCTCTCTAGTGGAAACGCACCTAAGAGACCAAAGTTATTTGACAGCGCCGCTATCCTCAGAAACCAGAGCTATATCGGCACCGCTATCCTGGGAAATAAATAATTGGTTTCGTAGCAAATAATATACTTGAGTATAGTAGGTACCTTTCTCCACGAGTGGGCGAGCAGCGTGAAGGTGGGCGTGGGCATGAGCGTGCGCACGTGGTGCAGGCCCAGCTGTGGCAGCGTGGGCAGCCGGCTCAGCGCCAGCAGCGGCGCGTACGTCTCGCGCAGCACCACGCCGAGAGACATCAGGTCCTTGTGCCTGAACACAACATTATTTCACTGCAACGGGCGTCGCTTTCGCAATCAGCGAACGTTCCAGCAATCCGAAAAAGACATTGAAACCAATTTCTTAAAAAAAATTGACTTAAAATCCATACTAATAAAATTTTGAATGCGAAATTGTATTGCGAAAAGCATTCACGTCCCATCAATTCATCATCAAATTTGGTACAGAGACAGGTGGAAGGACACAGGCTACCCTTTATCTCGGAAACTCAAAGAATACCCACAGGATTTTCAAAACCTAAATCCAAAATCATTTAGTATCACGTTACTCCTTTTACATATGTTCAAAATACGGCAAGATTAAAATTCATTCTTTTGAATATTCGATCACAAAAGTCCCATGTTACTTACGTTCGAAAAAATATTCACTTATTCTCATGTCGAGCATGAAAAGTGTTACTTAAATATTACCTGTTGAGATAATGGTCTAGACTCTAGATGGTGATGCAAGAGATGGTGGACGCAGGTTGAGGATGATGCGCGGGTGGAATCGCAATATATCGCTGTATTGCGTTCCACTGCAGCACGGCCGCGGCGCGTGCCGCCGCGCCCCACCCTAACACCAAACATGATGAATGGCCCATCGACTACGTAAGTTTGCAAACGGATATCCCATCGCTAACAAGTATAAAAAGTGAAAAAGATAACTAGTATAAATTTTTACCAGTTGAGATAATGGTCCAGATGGTGATGCAACAAATGGTGAGCATTGGCTGCGGGTTGGTGCGCGGGTGTGGCCACAGTGTACCGCTGTGTGCTCGCGTTCCACTGCAGCACGGCCGTGGCGCGGGCAGCTGCGCCCCACCCCAACACCAGCGAACGATACGTGTACGAGCGTATACACACGCCCTGCCAAAGCGACTCGCGTTCTGGTAATAGTAAAAAATAACATTATTGATCTAAAAAGATGGTCAAAATTAGGCGTGTATGCATTTTTCGATTTAAGTAATTTTATAAGATTGACCTGGAATGCGCCGCTACGATGTCCAATAGAATCCGCCCGGTCTGGTCTGTTCAGATTCAATCTGGGCCGGACTGTGGGCTCGATCTTATCCAGTTAGTCAAGTAAAATGACAAGTTGCTTTCTCGTTTGTGACTCGGGGAACTACAGTAACCTCACAATTTAGATCTTATCTTACCAATATAATTACATGTAAAATAGTTAACAAGAATGATCAAGTCCTGAGATTGTATCGTCTTGTATTTCACTAATATATTTTAACACAAATAAACCTTCTTCCTTACCTTGGTTGGGCCTGAGCATAAAGTCGTATAAAAGCGTGTGCAAATGAACGATAGCCGCCCAATCCGCTAAGAATGCGTCCGCAGTGCGCCCCGCGTCCGTACCAAGTTCGTACTGCAAGTACACGCAGCGTCGCTCTCCTGGTTTTGAAAATAGAGATGACTAAATGAAGTTAAATAGAAACATCAAGTCAATACAGCCACATATACATGGTGAAGTCAGGTAAAAGACAAACTTAATTAACACTGATGCAAACGGGATTGTTCGTTGATTTCAGTAAAACATACTCTGGATGACAGTGGAGGGAATGTATCTGTGCATATATACTGTTTTTTGCTATTTTTATAGTTAGTACACCCTTGAAATTACCATTCGATTTGGGACTCTTTAGCTATCCATACCTTGTTCTTTAGGATTAGGTGTGGCAACAGGAGAACCATGGAAGACGATTTCGGCAGTCCACACTCGTGCTTGGTTCTTTGTGGTGAGGCGTACAGTGGCCGCGAGCAGACGGGTGCGCAGGGCAGCGGCCGCGGCCTCACTGGCGCCCTCGGGCCTTGGCAGGGCTACGATTCGCATGCCCAGCGCCGACCCTGACCATTCTGCTTGTACACCGCCGTGTGTCACGCCGCGAGCTGCCAACTGAGGGTAGAAAGAATCCTAGTTTTAAGTTTTTGAACTAAGCGTGATATAGTTAAACCCACTTATTTATCGGTCTGACTGGTCGCGTGTATCTACCGGTTCAAAAGGACAAAGTACTTAACTAACTAAGGTCATGCGTAGGCAATTCGCCTACGCATGACGATTTGAGGATTACAATCCGCAACGAGAACTGAAGTAACAAACTTTGCAACTTTGCAAAAGTGTGCAATACATTTGGGTCGCAAAATTGATGGACTTTTGAGGAGACGCCTTATAGAGCAGCACGCATTTGTATTCTGCCAAAGCCCTTCATATCAATGAAACATTAATTAAATCAGATATTAACATAAAAACTACTTGGAACATAATTAATAATGAACCGGGTAAAACCAAATCTTGTGATGTTAAATTTGAGATTATTGTTGGAAATATTAAAATCACCTCTGACATTGAGGTTGCAAATAACTTCGAAAACTTTTTCCACAATATCCTCTTTCGCTAACTGATTATTTAAGCTCCTCATCGGCTGCAGCTCAGAATTTATAATAAATGTTTGTAGTGCAATGTTTTATTCGAATTCGGACATATTACTGCATCATACACATAAAAAAAAAAGTTATTAAAATTGAAAAATACCAGTGACCTATGAACATAATAAATTGAATATTAAATCATTTTAATATGAAAAAGTTACTTCACCCCGAACAGTATGGCTTTTCTAAAAGCCGAGGCCAGTGCTAAACTTTAAAAGCATGTTTGCACTGCTTGGGAACATTCACAGAATGCTATTGAAATCTTTTGTGACCTTTTGTGAGCATTTGACTGTATTGATCACAAAACCTTATCCTTAGCCATTATGGAATCAAAAGCGTTGCACTGGATGTCATTGCCTTTTACTTAAGTTACAGAACTCTAAAGGTAATGCATAAAATAACGTTAAGTCTCAGGGTTCGTCTTTCTCAATGGGTGTCCCACAGGGCTCAATCTTGGGTCAAGACTAATGGATGGATAGAATGCGTCACTTACCTCTTGCGCGAGGTTGACAAAGGGCACTCGTTCATCGGCCGCAGCGACCACGTGCGCTAGTTCGGGCAGGAAGTACGCGGGCTGACGCACACGCACTGCGCGGCTGTTAGCGGCCGACAGCTTGCGCTTGCCTGGCTGCATGCCTGACAACCGACATGATTAGATAAGACATGACGTCATGATACAAACACGTTAGCCAAATTTTTTATTCCTTACAAATTGTCCCTTGGCTGTTCCTTAAACCCAAAACAAAAATCGGTTACTACGCGGCAACGTACCGAATAGCTTGGCGACATGTTGTTGCTGTTCGGGTAATAACTATGTAGTTTTGCCAGAGTAGCTAGCAACCATACAAGATATCATGAGCCTATGTAGGAACGAGTATTTAGAAAACGGATGACGTGAGATTTCTGCACTAGTCAATGAACTAAGAACAAGTTGTGGAAATCTCACATCATCTGGATAAAATCAAGACAACAGTATTTTGTCTGGCAGATATGACATTCTCCTATCATTTCATATAAATTATTCAATATAACATTGACACAGCTGAAATCCAATTTTTTTTATAATTATCTTATTTATAACGGTTGGCCAGTCTTGTAAAGTACAACAACAAGGTGGTAACAGTTACTCACCAGGTGTATCGAGCGGTGTGAAGGGTCCGTGTGTCAGAGTGAACGTGTCGAGTTCAACAAGCGAATGCAACTTGAGGAATGCCCGGGCGGTCGAAGATGCTGCGTTATTGGATGAAGATGCCTAGGAGAACATTATGTATTGCTGAATGTTATTGTACTTTTCGCTTCATACTATTTTTCCTATTCATTTTCTTGGAATAAAAATGTAATTTTGATTTACGTGCTCGTAAGAGAACACCCAGTGTACATGGTCGAAATGAAGACACGACAACTGTTCGAAATACGCATTTTGATAGGCTTAGGTTGTGACGATGACGTATCCGAGCTCGGCGCATACGTGACTCAACGCGCGGTCACAAAGAACCTTCCAAGTAACAAGATTGATAGGTGCTAGTTAATGCCCGCCATGCGTTTCACCGTGACACGGGCACCAGGTAGTGTTCTTTTTAATACGAATCCAAAAGGCTTCACAGATTAAAGCTTCAACACTTTCAGCAATAACTTTATAAATTTTTGAATCAACGTTCATTTTGAACGATACACTAATATTATGGCAGGAAGCAGACAGTAATTTTAAAATAAATAATTTAGCACATGCTCTTAGTCTTAAAGTACTGGGTAATGTATATCAACGATTACCTCATCTTCACACTCGTCGGGCGTGCAGCGTCGCGCGCCCGCTAGATGGAAGGCGAGGACCACACTACACGCGCTGCCGCTGTTGTTGCTCGAGCTGGTGGTGGCCGTCCCACCCGCTGCCACTTCTTTCATTTCAACCACCTATTCAAAACATCCACGATGTTGAGATAGATCGTGCTATCGAAGATATGTGGTGGTCACGCAAAGCCTATAGTAAATTGACAGGTCTGATAGTAATCCAATACTTGTCGCAGGGAAGACGGGATGCTTATAATTTTTCCACTTCCCACTTTCCACACGGAGTTCATTGTTTTAGATACCATTTGGCAACCGTACCTTGAAGCTTTCGAATTATACTCACTAGTATATGATCCGTGTGTCGATGTAGCGTGACATAAAGTCGGTCGGGAGCAAGTTTGTTCAGTGGGTGATCAGGTCCGTGAAGGAACGGTAGATGTTCACAGACACTCGCCGGTAGGTGCTGTAGAGTCTTTTCACAACGGCGAGCTACTAACCAGAACCTAAAAAAATTATTTTACACATTGTAAAGGAGGCGGCACATAATCCCAAAATGCTAACGAAATTTGGAATGCCAATTCGCAATGTATGTAACATTAAAACACTTTTTATTGACGATTGACAAGTTTTTAGCAATAAAGGCGGCGCTTTTTGTGCCAGTGAGTATTTTCACTTCATTGGCAACTTCGGACAATAAAAGAACACGTGAACAAAGTGTCTAAGTTTATCAAGAAGGGCTTAGATGCATAAATGGACAATTTCTTCTCATTCGTTCGCTCTTGGCAGAGCGGTCGTGGTTATGGTTGGGCCTTCACAGCAGCTCTTGCGATCTGTTTCCATCGACTTCTGTTGGCGGCATCTCGGGAACACTCGGAGACGGATAAATTAATTTCTTAGTACATAAGATAAATTATAAGTTCAGTTTAAAATAAAACTACTCATTAGCCAATTAGTTGGGCTCGATCGTAGTTAAATGAGTACTGCACTGGTAGTCAATAATGGGAAAAATAGTCAAGTTCGTGATGCCGATGAGGCAGTCACCTGAGCTGCGTGAGGAACTGTCGCACGAGCGTGCGGTCGGCCCTGGTGAGCGCGGCGGCCAGCTCGGGCATGCGCGGCGTGTGCGGGTAGGCGGGCACGCGCGCGCGCAGCCGGCCGCCGTGCGCGCCCACCGACACCAGCAGCTGCTCCGCGCGCAGGCACGGCCACACCACCGAGCACGCCAGCACGCACGGCCAGCCGCCCACGCTGCACTCCACCTGACCACACCAACTCATACAATAAAGAGAAAATTCCTGTCTCATCAAAATGCTCATCAAAAACCCATGGACATACAAAGTAGAAATTAATCACAGAAAAGAAGAAAATAAAACAAAAGAAACAGAACAGAGGTTCCTTTTATAATGTAAACAAGAATGAAGTCCAGATTTTTCAAAATTCCCACCGGTGTACAACCGTACCCACAACTACGGGTGGTCATTAGTAATACCAGTTTTATTAAATTACTAACATCCCAAACTTTTTTCAGAGAAAGTAAGACTGGACTTGATTGAATCAGAGCAGTATTAAGCGTCAATGAGCCCACCCATAATCAACTTATCATCGGAAATTCAGCTCTTGAGGAGCTTACACTGATAGAAAGATTCGACAGATGTTTAAACAGCTAAACTGCTCGCCGCGCAGGTATCTTTTTGTACTCACCCCTAAGTCGTTCAGCAGAACCTTGAGGTCGTTAAGGCGCTGCCTGGAGCGCACGTGGACAGTGTGAGCCAATAGCCGCTCCATAGAAGGCGCGTGCGGCGTGAGCGCGGCAGCCACGCGCTCGCCCCCCACCAGCGCCGGCACGTGCCATACGCATAGGGTCTCGGCTTCTGCACCGATGATTAGACGATACCCGAGCTCACAACCCAACTCCCTGACAACCAAATAACAAAATCTATAGTATACTTTTACATAAACATGATATCTTCAAGTCACTCCGAGTCATCAACCTGTTGGGTGATACCCAATCTAGAATAGAATCGAATATGTATACACTCGTTTGTCCAGACTCTTTAAGACTGGAAGAAGCAACAAGGGGTTTGAAGTTCGGCTGATGTGTATGCAGCATAATATGGCGCCAACTTACAACGCGACGATCGCGTATTTTGCTCTAAATTCCAGACGAAAACTTATGTTGCATCCATCTTTAAATAAATTAGCTCTAGTGATATACAATAGTCCAAATATTCCCTGCAGAAAAAATATAGTTAAGTGCTGGCTAATGAGCGTTTGCAAAATTAGTGCAACTAAATAAAGTCAAAAGCAATATAGCACAAACTTAAAAACAAAAATGTCGTGTTTATTGAGCGAGCGAAGCGAAGGTCTCTGAGTCTACTTGAGTGAATTTGCACTTGTCCTTCCGTCCGTCCGTCTGTCAGAGCCTTATAACTTCTGAATTACTGAACGTAATTGCTTCAAATTTAAATATAATGTGTAAACCGATGGCCTCCTGCCGAATATGGCTTAAAAAGTTATAAAAATCTTTATTTCAGGGGGGCTCTCATAGAAGCGAATGCGAAGTAAAATATTTTTTATAGAGTTATACACTGTGTAACAAAAACCCTGTGGTCCCTTTGAGCTGCGTTATCAGTATCGATAATCAAACATAAAAAATCAACTTATTTGGTAAAACTCTTAAATTAAAAAATTCAAATTAAATATTAAATCAATATTATTTGTAAAATGAAAATGATTGCTCACCCCTGAACTTCTACGAGGCGATGCGAGCCAGAGCGAGCGCGAGAGAGATAGCAAATAGTATCAAAGGTACCGACCGTCGGCAGGCGGCAGCCGCTCGCGCTCTAGGGTCACTGTACTGAAGGCACTGAGGTCATGAACTCGTCACGTGTCACCCGCGAGTCACAAAGATCACTCAGCTGTGTGCTGAACACAACTTTTTAACGTCCAATTTGTTTACACTTTTGTTTAACACTGTTGCAACTTTTAAAATGTGATTCGTTCAATTATTAGAAAAAGTATTAAGTACTTAGTTATGTAATCTAATCGTATCACTAATTTATGATGATGTCAACAGCTTTTCGATTACGGAGATGTTGCTCGATATGCCCGCCTTGTAGCTCTATGCATTTCTCACACCGTTTGGCGATATTTGCACGTACGCGTCGTAGTACCGATGAATCGGATTTTATTTCGCCAACGGATGTTGGGCACTGCCACTGTGGTAGTTACATGTTGAGCGTCGTGAAATAGCATAGTGCTCCTGGTAAAGTCTGCGCGCCTCTGCATAGTTGCAGTCACTTCTCCAGAGACACATCAACATTTAAAATATCCTTCATTCTTATAAGACATTTTACGTAATTTCACAACGTAATGCGCACGTCCGTTCGGTTGCGCGAGCGACTAACAACTAGGATAGGAAGCGATTAGCGAGCCGCGGGCGGCGCGGCGGCTTAGTACCTCAAAGAGGTTGGCGGCGCGGCGGTATCCTTTGAGCTCGCTTTTGATCGAGCCGACGCAAATGTTACAAACATTTTTTGTAATGTGTCTATTTTATAAGCTATCTTGACTATGAACAATAACTGACCAGTACTTGATTTTTTTTAAATAAGATTTTCAGTTTTGGTACACCTATATGATTATGTATACGTACCTAAAAGGAACAACAGGGTTTTTGTTACATATTGTATAGGGTTGCGGTATACGAGTATCATTTCAAAGATAATTATATTATTTTTTTTTCCCCTTAAATTGTCGAAATGGAGGGCTTTCAAAGTGGAGATTTTCTAACGCCCAAAGTTGACCTCAGAACTCTCAATTTTCTGAAAGGCTGAGCCTGAAACTTGATCAATTATTTGAATTATATCCTGTACTTGAACAACAAAATACTAAAATTTGATAAATATTATAAGGAAACTAAATTATTTAATTTTTAATGAGCTTCAGTATTTTTAACAGAACTTCACAATTATGTCAATAGATGGCGCTCTGTAAAATTTATAAGTTAAAATTATTCGTTTGTACTTACAAATAATAGACTTTAGCACCATTTTACGTGGAATAAAAAAATAGTCTACTGATAGTACTGAACATTATATAGTTAAAACTATCTCACGGATATCGCGAGGTCTCAGTTCGGGGCGAACCATTAGTACATAGATCTAATATTTACCTCCAATATGAAACCTGCAACTTCTGTCCAGGTATGTATCTGTCAACTTGTAGATGGCGGGACAGGCGATCGCGACAAAGACGCAAAGTCTGCGTATAGAGCAGTTCTAAGGAGAGCGAGCGACAGAAATAACGAAGAGCCGTGAGCGCGCCACTCAGGCCAGCAGCAGCCAGTCGTGCTTGTGCTACGCCACGCAGCCAGTTCAGCTGAGATGTGTGGACCAATGGCTTGCCCTCTGAAACAAACATTGTACTTAATACAGTCTAGAGGCCGCAATAGGCTCATGAATCCATCGCACCGCGTCAAGAGAGTCTGACGTCGTTCGTCGGAATGAGCATTCTATTCTATAACAAAATTCCATAACCTATTTTACTTATGTATCTATTGTATTTACCTACACATTGATGTAATAATTGTAAGTGTTTTTATTTCAAAAGAGCAACCACTGAGTTTCTTGCTGGTTCTTCTCGGTAGGAATGGCATTCCGAATCAGAGGTAGATTCACAAGATGATACAAATGCACTTTTAATAAGTTTATTTGAATAAAAAAATATGAGTATGAGTACATATTCAGCTTCCCAAATAAATCATCCTCTTAACAAAATAAAAATTTTAGGTTGTCACTCTTCCAGAATGATGCATTTTGAACAATGCATATCAAATGCAATCCCTTCAAACAAGGGATCTAGGTGTTTCCCAATAAGTGCAGTATTATTTTAAATGTTTAACTTACCTCCAGTTTCACTATCTTGTATTAGGATTGCTATATCTAATAGCCTCCAAGGAACATTTGGTGCATCACCCATGACTGTCAACGATACACTGAATTCCTGGCCAACAGTAAATGTTGCTCTACCATTTTCCACCTGTAGAGAAACAATTTCATTTACATTTTTATCATTACTTGAAGTTGTATATTTCACTAGCTCATACCTGGCATGCATTTCAATATACATATATACAATGCATTTTGATAGTGCTATATTAGAAAATTTCAAACACATTCCAATAACATCTAAGTATTAAACTCTAATAACTTTACACTATTAACTTAACACAAGTTATACCAAGGCTTTCTAATTTTAAGTATCCAGCTACCTTTAAATTTCTAACGTCGCTAGGTAGTGAAGCAGTAGTCAGGCGCTGCCGCACAACATGTGCCAGTGCACGTAATGTGGAGCGGCGTTCTGCAGGGGTCAGCGGTGGTGGGGGTACAAGCCTCTCACGTATAACAGCAGGCAGACGACTGTATGTACCCAGAGTTAGCACCTCCACTGCTGCAGCCATGTGGAATGTAGGCAACCTGTTGATGGTCAATTTATTAATGTAATAACTGATTATATCCTCAACATGTACCTAGTTACTTACTCTAAATTACATTAATTTGAATTAATTCCCAAAGTGTTAGGTGCCTTAAGCTACTTACAGCTTTTTACTTACTACCACTTCGATAACACAATAAGTAAGAAAAGAATGCATCTGTAAACCAAAAAAAATTGTTTGCCTCCATAATGGAAGTTAATAACATTATAGTTAAACATCAGGTTGGGCTATAGTATACTGACAGTGACGTATAACCTTTAAACGTTTTTTTAACCTTATAACTTTTCAACTGAAAAGCACATAAAACGATGACTCATAAATTTGAATTCAAATCCAATCCTGTTTTTCCAATAATTGGTACCCATAAAACTCGATGTTTTATTCGAATGATTTATAAATAACGTCCATGTACAGAAAATATTTAAACTAATATGCATATCAAATGCAATGATAGACAGTTTTATGGTTTGAATAATATGATTATTACTCCATTATTAACATTTTGTAATACTTTTTATGTTTGGAACGGATTATAATACGTAAAACGAAACTTTAGTACGTCAACTTAACGTCAATGAGTCTGTGTAAGAAATAGTGAAAAGTGGTCAAAATTGCGAATTTCAAAAAATTATTTCTCGAAAAGTATTAAAATTTGGAGTAAAATATTTTAGTGCAAGGCTTACCACATCAAGGTCTTTCTGTAAAAAAAATATGAACGTCCAACTCCACCGACAGTATACTATAACTGAGCCAAACATCAAGTAATACCAAGTCTTGTTTTCATCATTAAGTGGCACACTAAAGAATTTTGATAAAGAAATCAACAAACCTTGCATGAACTAGTGTCTCCCGAGCAACGCGAGCTAAGACATCAGCCGTTTCAACAAAGAGTAGGGCTTGCTTGTCCAGGAAAGCCATAATATGAGCAGATCTGTCCACTTTCGTTGCACTACTAGCCCACTTGACCAAAGCCAATAATCGTACAAACAACTGTCTTGTTCTGGCACTAAACTTGTAGATTTCAATTTTACGCTCCATGTCAGTTTTGCGAGGCAGCCTAAAACAAAAGTATAATAAGATGAGTGTTATGATAATGGATAATTTTATGTAAAAATGTAATTAACTAACAGCCATACTTACAATTCCGCCAGTACTGTAAGTTCATCGTAAGTTCTTTGTACTATAAAATCTATTAGCAAGCCAAGTGAAATAGAACCACCGCGAGCTCCACCACCTTCCGTCCCTTGAGCACATCCCTCCATAACGACTGGCACCATGTTTATCAAGTCGGTGAATGAATGTTATTCTAAAATCCACTCACTCATTTAAACTGAAAATACATTAGGTACAGATGTTATCTGCTTTGATATAAACACCGAAGACGAACTGATATTTACAAGTCTTTCACATCTTAATTAATTAGACGCCTTCAAAATAAGCCTTTATTTTAGAATTTTAGACTATACACTATAGCATTTACCCTACTCTTCTTCTAACAGAGAGAATGTAATCACTAATCACTACGTTCTTCTAATACTTTATGTTACTTGTCTCTCACAGTCTCTGTTCTAATGTTATAACTTTTTATGGCTTTACCCAAGGAACATATTTACTACGGGGAGGCTTTACCCTACTCTATTAGTATATTCTTTGATTTTATCACCGGATTTTATTTTATGTCTCAGATTTATGCAGAATTTAAGTGATATCTGCTAATAACAGCTAATAACACCACAATAACACAAACACAGCACATAATTCTACAGTTCTTGAGGTTCTCTGGTTAACTTGTCTCTGCTACAGTCTGTGGTGAGGGCAGAGACAAGTAACAACAAGTAAGACATCTGATAACATCAGACCTTTAATAATCTGTGTAACTAATCAAAGGTACATGGACGTCTATTTGTAGAGGCAAAGTAATATATGTAAACAAATATGGCGTCAGATCACGTGATTATAATTGTCATTAGACATATAGTGATGGGAACATTGACAGATTAGTTGTGACTGAACGATTGAATGAATATATTCTGAAATCGATTACCACATACTTCTACGGAGCGAAGTAAATCATGTAAATAAAACATACCAGTCACGTCATTTCAACTTCGCTAACAATATTTTCATATGTTGTATATCACAAAACACTCTCCAATGTCTTATTTCCTGAAGTAAAACATTTAAAGTTATACTCAAAAGTAATTCAATTTAGGCACTAAGAAGCTAATAATTAGCAATTAATTAGCAAGAATCCCAAAATAAAAACACAAACTAATGACCTAATGGGTTTTTGACATGTGTTTGACCAGTGAACCATAGACTGAATGAGAGGAGCGGTTTTAGTCGATTGTAAAAATCGAAAATCGTAAAATTAGGGTCATAGATCTTTAATCCCTTTATTACGGCAGGCGGTTGGCGGCCGGGACAAAAAAATCTCGTCATTCATAGAATGTGGTAATCGATTTTCGATTATTATAATCGATTAAACCCGCTCCTATCATTCAGTCTATGGTTCACTTTTCATGTCACATCTCTATGGAATCATTCTATTTCTATATGTCAAACGCCCATTAGGTCATTAGTCTTTGTTTTTATTTCGTGATTCTTGCTAGTTAATTGAAAAATTATTAGCTGCAAAGTGCTTGAATTAAATTACTTTTGAGTATATTATGAACTTTAAATGTTTTACTTGAGGAAATAAGACGTTTGTGAGTGATTTGTGATAAACAACAGTGAAAATATTGTAAGCAAAGTTGCAATGTCGTGGCTGGTATGTTTTGTTTACATATATTACTTTGCCTGTACAAATAGACTTTACCAGGTACTTACTATATGCATCCAGTAAGCATCCTTGTGTAAGCATCAGAGAACTTAATATGTATGACCCAGGGCCGTAAAATAAATTAAAAAAAAAAAACATGTTTGATGGACTTAGACTCTTTTCTTTATTGTGTCTGTGGACTTAATCTATGAAGCAAAGCATCACCGACCAGAAAAAGAAGCTAAGCATCAGAGAACTTAACATGTTTGATCCAGGGCCGTAAAATAAATTTAAAAAAAAAACCTTTTTTATCTGTGCACGCAGCTTCTCTTGTTTTTTTTATTGGTTTAACGGCTCTGAATTCTAGTCCTTCTGAGGCAGCTTCTCTTGTTTATTTTTTATTTAATGAGCTGATCATAGATTTTAATATATAAGAGCTGATTACAAAGAGTATAGTACCTATATAATGTCTAGGGAAAAGGGAAGTAAAATTCTAAGTAAAATAAATATAATATATACCCCATTTAATCAATGTACTCTGTGATATATTTCTTTATTCATTGACCAGACATAGACTAAGTAATTGTTTGTAAGTAATAAACAAAAAAAGTTACCTAAAATAAACTAAAATTAACTTATTGTCTAATAGCATAGACTTATTAAATTACTAGTAATAGTAATAGCTACCAGATAGCTACCATGAACCCTAAAAGCCCTGAGGCTAGAAATCGTGATGATAAGCCTTTTGAAGGACTTAAAATTTCAAATTCATGTTTACTTAATGAACTTACTACTCGTAGTCCATGTTCTCAATGTGGCAAATCTCGGATGTATTTTTGTTACACCTGTTTCGTACCTGTAGCTCAATTAGAAGGCCTAATTCCGTTATGCACTGTAAGAAGTAGTCTAAATTTTTTCTTTTATACTTTTTGTTACATATTTCATTACATAATCAACATACTATTGCATTTATTTGCAGTTACCAATCAAGGTGGACATAATCAAACATAGACGTGAGATTGATGGTAAGAGCACAGCAGCTCACGCAGCAGTGCTGGCGCCTGGAGATGTTAATGTTTACACATATCCTAATATACCAGAATATGTAAATGATGGAAAGACTGTGCTGTTGTACCCAGGAACTGAAGCATGCACTGTGCGAGAACTTTTTATTGGCAGACATGATAGCCTGAACTATGCGGAAAATCGCTTAGCTGAACTTCCACCAGGTTATAATGTTGGTACTTTAATGACTAAAATGTATCACAATAACAGTAGAAATAATGAAGAAATATATCATGTGAAAAAATTGCCCATTGATAGACTTTTGCTAATCGATAGTACTTGGAATCAGAGTAGAGGAATATTTTGTGATGAAAGATTGCAGAAGATTCCAAAGATTGTGTTACAGAAAAGAATATCACAATTTTGGAGACACCAAAAGGGGAGTCCTAGATGGTATCTTT
The DNA here is from genome assembly GCA_923060345.2 of Erebia aethiops. Taxonomy (NCBI): domain Eukaryota; kingdom Metazoa; phylum Arthropoda; class Insecta; order Lepidoptera; family Nymphalidae; genus Erebia; species Erebia aethiops. The sequence continues at coordinate 22,249,670 of OV281084.1, read as the reverse complement.
CCACTATTGAAGCATTACATCAGGTATTGTTGGAAATGCATATATGTGCATGGGGAAGAAGTGAACAATACAATACAGAACTCACTAGCGATTGTCCAATCCATAGTCAAGAAAACCACACTTGTGAACCTTACAATGGGCAATATGATAATCTTTTATATTTTTTTAAATACATGTATGAAAAGCTCCACACTCTTTATAAGCATGAAGACATGTTAGCATATCAAAGACCAATGGAAATATAATATTTAGGGCAAATTTGTGTATTATTTTCACAATCTTAATTATGCAAGTTGCAACTCGGTAAAGCAATTGTGCTAAGTTTTGTGTAAGATGTATATTATGTTTAAACATGGTTCAAACTATATTTTTTGTGTATATCTATGTTTTTAAAGAAACTAGTGAAGTTCAATAATGTAACAAAGAAACATACTTTTATTTATACTTTATAAATGGGTTTCAGAAAAAAATTAACACTCGCTCTGTGGTTTTTGACACATATCCATTACCTACATATTATGCAGAAAGCTGTGGGCACTTTGATTTTATATTATATAATCAAAGTGTAGGCAATAGGCATAAGCTAGTGAGTTTAGGAAAAAAAAACAGCAAAGAATTTTAAAAAAATCATTCATTTTCAAAAATGCTCTATAATAAACACAGATAAAATATTATAAATGCGAAAGTTTGGATGGATGGATAGTCATGCCAGAACAGTTTAATGGATCTGGATGAAATTTGGCACAGAGATGGATTATTTGAGAGCTGCAAATTTAAATAAAAACAATTGTTGTATAAAAATTTATTTTAAGTTGGATATAAGTATAACAAGATTATTTCAAGAATATTGCCAGTTTAATTTTATTTAAATATAGTTACTAATTACAGTTTGCGTAAATCTAACACAAAAACACTTCCATCACTGGCACTTGCACCTACTTTTGTACCCCGAGAATTCCAACACACCTCAAAAATTCCCCCTGTACCCTTGTAGGAGTGTACAAGACCACCTGTCTGTGTTGACCATATGTGCACACATTTATCAAAGGAGCCACTAGCTAGAAACTTACCATCAGGAGAAAATGCAACACTATAGACTGGCTCTGTGTGTTTAGTAAGAGTATGTATACAGACTCCTCTTTCAACATCCCACAAACGTACAGTGGAGTCGAACGATGCACTGGCTAGTATTAAATTCATATTGGGATTTTGTGTGCCTGGTCCAGTGGGTGACCATTTGATTGTGTAGATTTCCTTGGAATGAGCTTTCAAATCATGTACACAAGTGTCTTGTTTCATAGACCATATTTTAAGGGTCATATCATCTGAGCATGAAGCAAGCAACAGTCCCTGAGGGTCCCATTTAATGGCATTCACTTCGTTCTAAAAATAATACAATAAGAATATTCACTTATGCAATTTCATAGTAATAAACCAATACACAAACTTTGTACTTACTAATCTAACAAGTAAACTATAATATTTTAAGAAACCTGCAATTTCAGAGCTACTTACTGTGTGCCCTTGGAAGCTTTTTATAGGATGATCAATATGAAGTTTGCAGACATGAATGCACTGATCGGTTGAACAAGATGCAAATGAATTATTTGTTTGCCAGTCTACATCAAGTGCAGGTGCTGCATGGAAGGAGAACTGCTGTGTGCATTGTCCTGATGCAGCATCCCATATTATTGTTGTTTTGTCCACCTGATATAAAGAAAATTAGGTTATAAAACAAAACTAGATTTTAGTTCCGATTCTTCTTAGACTGAAGAGTATTTTAAATCAGTAGCACATTCATTTGACTATTCACATGTTTATTCAAATTGTTTTCCCAAAAAATAACTTTAAACAATTAGAAATTTAAAAACAATAGCTTCAGCTAGCTATACATACACCAGCACTCAAAATGTAATTTCCACGTTTGTTCCATTTAAGAGCAAAAATAGGGCCTTTGTGTTGACCCAAGGTAGATGCTAATGTACCATCAGTCGTCCAAATTCTTGCATATCCATCATAAGAGCCCGTTGCAAGCAGATTACCATCACACTGCAAGGCAATATAAATATTTTAACATAATAAAAAATGTTGTAATATTTTAATCTTTCTCTAATAGCAAAATGTTAAAAGGAAACTTACATTCCAATCAAGTGAAGTAACATCTTTGTTACTAGGTACTTCTGCTCCACCTTTTTGAATACAGTGTCTTAATACAAGCTGATTAGGTGTAGTAGCTGGATTGTCTGACATGTCCCAAATTCTAAAACACAATATAACATATTTACCATTTGACTATATAACCCAAATTTTTTAATTGTATTATCCTTGTAAAACTACTGCATTTTGAACTTAATGCTTTCTTATCTAATCTAGAAATGAAGTCTTATATTTAGAGATTATATGACTAACATTGCAGTACTCTCAGTCTGACGACCTCCGTGGCGCAGTGTGTAGCGCTGTTGCCTTAACGTGCGGAGGTCCGATCCCCGGCAGAGTCAATTTGGGAATTTATAATTTCTGAATTTTCCCTGGTCTGACCTGGTGGGAGGCTTCGGCCGTGGCTAGTTACCACCCTGCCGGCAAAGACGTGCCGCCATTGATTTAGCGTTCCGGTAGAATGCCGTGTAGAAACTGAAGGGGTATGGGTTTAATATAACTGCCATGCCCCTAACAGGTTAGCCCGCTACCATCTTAGACTGCATCTTCACTTACCATCAGGTGAGATTGTAGTCAAGGGCTAGCTTGTAGTGGATAAATAAAAAAAAATTTAAAAAAATCCCAGTTTTAACATTGCAATTGCATACTTTGATGCCAATGTGTTCAAACACTTAAATACAATCAATTGATATTGTAATGTTAAAACTGGGACTAAGCATACAACTTCATCTATACTTAAAGCGTGCTGAAACTATAAATTAACTATCTTTAGCTTGAACTGCCAACACTGATTACCTTGCAGTGCTGTCCCCAGAACCACTGGCCAGCAAATCTGTGCTGGGGTTCCAAGCACATATAAATACTTCTGATTCATGTCCTCTTAAGACTGTAGCCTTACTGGCTGGTATTTCAATTGACTGATCCACATCCATATTTTCAGGAGCACTAGGTGTTGCTGCACCTCCAGTTGTAGATGCTGCATTGCATGTTGCACCCTAAGTAATATTAAAAAACAAAATATAGTTTACTTATTTCACAAACTAAAAAAACTAGATCAAATCCAGTTAACAGCTAACAAAATGTTGCATACTCACATCAACACCATTTTGCTCACCCCCTGAGCCAGGTTCCTTATTTGCTTGTTTTTGAGCATTGTGGGCATTTTGTCTAGCCGCTACAATGTCAGGAGTTACAGCATCAATTAAACTAAGGCTCTCTGTAAGACGAGTTTCTGTACCTGCAAGTTGAATATTTCATTTAGATATGTTTTATGCTGAGTTACCTTAATTTCTGATATTATTTACCATCTTCTCCGATTGTGATTTCAGCTTCTGTGTATTGCAATCCTTTCTGTAGTATATTCAACAAAGCTGCAGGTGGCACAAGCGCTCCATTTATGTTACTTTGAGATATGTGCGACTCGATTCCAAACGTGTATGCCGAATGATGGAACCCTGCAAATTAGTAAACAAAAGTGTGTAATATTATATTATGAATTACGTGTTGGCGTCCACGGCGGTCAAAAGATAAATACCAGATTCTTGCAAATATCGGTACACAAGAAAGTTCACTTCATCTATAGAAAAACTCATGATTACACATCTATTTTATATCTTTATCTTTGACTAAAAAATCAAATAAATCTTTTTTATTGTTTGTACAGAAATTATTGAATTTATCTCCAATTCTTAGTAATCTGATTGTTATCAGAGACAAATTGTTATCATCACAGATCAGAGACAAGCCATAGATTTTAATATATCAAGCTCACAACCAAAGAGAATATAACCACTATGCTCATTGCTCACGACAAGCTCAGTCTGAGAATAAGTGTTCTCAGTTCTGTGCTGAGGAGACAAGTTAACATAGATTACTAATATATTATGTAATATATTACGAATGTTTTCATTTAATAAATCTATGGTTTTCATGTTTTTTTCTATTATCATGAGGCTCTTTGAATAAGAAAGATGAGCACAGAAGATGAGGCTTCCCTAAGGTGCATTAAATATATTATCCAATAAATGCTCAGATTAAAAACCTAACAGATATTATAGCAATGGTCTGCTCGGTCGTGAGACAGCCATATTCTAGTATATTATAAAGGTAAGGACAAACTGAACCCACGTATGCAACGTATATTGTGCAACGTGGAAGAGGTGGTGTGCACACTTGTCCCGCGTACACAACGTCAGACTCATGTCAGACTCATATGTTATTTCTTCAGGTGCTGTAGTCACGCTGTAGTGTACAATGTTTTCCGATACTGAGAGTGAATTTGATGATGATTTATTATGTTTGTTATTTTTAAATGAATATTTGCGTAATAAAGCATCTCGATATTCAATGCTTTTAATATTATAAATGGCTTCATATCGCCTAACCAAATCAATGAGTTGTTCGGCTCCCATTTTCGAATCGAACCATAGGTACCTAGTTGGTATCTTCCCAACGTCTATTCGTGACTGACGCGCTGCGAACGTAAGTTATGCGTAAGATCTAGAAACACACTGGTCTTACGCGTGGGATGGCGTATGATATCCCCTCCACCTTCCCACGCCGATCTGGATTTACAGATCTAACGTTGCGTGGGACGCGTGTGATAGCGTTGCGTATGATAAGTATGTTTCTGATTCAACTGTTTTCATACAAATTTCAGAGTCTAGATGTCATAATGCGTTGCATACGTTGCATACGTGGGCTCAGTTTGTCCTTACCTTTACTGTCTTTTACAGGTATATAATAAGACGTTGCCATATTCATAATTTACTCCCAAAGTGGTGAATCCGGGCAGATAGGATAGGAATAATAGGAAATAAATAAAGTTGACCAACACAACTACAAATATAATATTATATTATAATAAAATATTATCAATAATTAATAGTATCACGCGAATGTTTAAATAAATACCGATTTATGTAGTTTCATTTATTATTTTATCTGAACTCATAATAATATGTTAAAATCAAAACCATATAATTTTAGTAACATACCTACATAATAATTTACCCTAAACTTTTCTTGATATTATTTCGTACCTTTCATTGCTATTTGTATAATGCCAGATGACATAAAACATTTCACACTATTACAGAATCAGAAATAATTATTTATTGCATAATACACATAATATTACAAAGGTAGTAAAAGATAAAAATACAAGTGTATTACCATCGTCATGGCGTGCAATACTTAAATAAAATCGATGTAGCAAATCACGGTATTAATTAGATAAATAGGTGACCAATTAAGAAAATTCTTGAAATATGGACAATGCCTACATATTATTATATCAACTGAACCTGAAATTGAAAATGTCATACATTTAGATTAGGTATTATCGATAAATTAATATAAAGCACTTGTTAAGAGTCGAAGAATTAGTCCATTGTAATTACAGTTAACCATGTCCATGTATTTGCATAAACCAAGCATATAATTTAGCTAGCTGTCATTGAAAAATTCATCTTAGGCTTTGCTTATTAACCAATTCTTTATCACTCTCTTGAATTTAGGTAAAGAAAGTACTTTGATGCTCATCGGTCAAATTATTATAAACTCGTATGACCATAATGAACTTACTTTTACGGAAAACATTAGAATTACGTTAACTATGATACACATTTTCTCCTTGAATTTAACTTTTGACAAACAAAAACAGCACAATAATTTTTTTATGTAAAATAAGGCGTCATAATTCATTTAACTGCGCCATAGACTACGCACAAACTAAAAAACATCTTTTTTCAAAATAGGTACCTACAAAGTAGGTACACCTTCTGAACGTCATGCTTACTAAGTATAAGACGTGATGGTGTAATTACGGTATCATAATAGAGTATCGGTACGTCAAGCTATATCGCGCTTGCCCGAATGGAAGGATTTGAATTTGGGTCCTGGCAACACTTCAAATATACTCGTTTTCAAAACAAACTTTTCTTATCAGTTTTACTATGAAATTTGGAAAAATAGGCTCTATTTCTTTCATTTACCTGAGTAAACATTAGTTAAACATGATTATAATTACTTTAATATAAAGATCCAAAGATTAATATGTCACTAAATCAAGATTTTGACCACTTACTTGTGAAATTTGATTCCTTCGATTTTCCTTTCGCTGCGGCTTTTGCAGCCTAATATACTGCAACTCACCATTGCGCAATAGCTTATAGAACACTAAATTTCACTTACGATTTCACCTACATATGTTTTAATGATAATAATTAATCAAAAACTTTGACTGCTTATCTAACCTCCAATCTCAGGTAAATAACCTCCAATGTACATAAGCTGTACATATGTTTGTGTGCCAAAGATGTACGTCAAAATGAACTTTGGCAGGCAAAAAAATTGAGCACGCTGACAGGGACAAAAAAAAGTATTCACTTACCTTTCTTATAAAGGCAATACCCCATAAAGCTATCTCGTTTTTGCATTGACAGTTTGGAATATGGCGAAATCTTTTAGGTTTTTAATCTGAGAGTAAATGTATAGGAAGAGGAGACAATGTAATAATAATAATAGGTACCACTAGCCAAGGAGTGACACAGCGAGAAAATGTTCTCTTGTCTTGCTCAAGTGTATCACTCTTTTTTGTTTGACTCATCCGACTGTGTCAGACACTCCTGTGTCATTTTTGTTATTCGTCCATATTCGTACGAAATCGGAATTGGAAAAAGTGGTAACTGTGCTCGTAGCTTACGAAAAAAGTGGTTCAACTTATAGACGATGGTGTATTGCTGTGTGTTAGGCTGCAAGCAAAAGTGAAACTGAACGTAAATACGAAAATATAACCTAATACGTAAGTTTACAATAATGACCTTATTTTTACCTGATTGTTACAGATAAAAACAGGTTATATTTGTTAAGACTCGCATGAATGCTACAAAGTATAGATAAAAAACATAAAGCGTTAAGAAAATACTGCATTAAGACTATCGCTATCGCATACTGTATAACACTGGCGCCACGTCTCTAACTCTTTCTCTGTCTAGGTAATGGTGGTTCAAATCAGAGACAAGTGGAGAAGATGTGGACAAGGGACCACCAAGGGACAAGTAACATACAAACTCTTATTTATTATGTCTGTGGCTGCGTGAGATTCTGCGTTTACCGACCGACACAGAAGTACATTGAATATATACGGGCCGACCGGAAATGAGTCCATGATCGTGGTTTTTTTAATTAACTGGCTTTACGGCTCTGAGTTCTAACCCCATTATCGTGAGCTAGTGGTGAGCGAGCATGGTGGTGAGTATCACGTACGAATAAACATAAAAATTATCATAGACTCGAAACCCAGACTTGAAACTTAGTGATGGTCACAGATAACTAACAACATGAACACCTGTATAATTTTATTGTAAAGCTAGGTCTATACGAACCAGAAATATTATTTAAAAAAAACTTACAATACATATTAATGTTTAACAAAACAATCACAAATGCCCATGATTTCTCTCTATCACATAAATGTAGTGTTAGTTATAGTATATATCTTCGTCAAACGATATATATTCACAGCTAGCCTTAAGAGCTTCCATGCCACCCAGTGACTCCTGTCCTGTCACCATTGTGGCTCAAAATCTGAAATTTAATTGGCTGCAATGCATTATTGCATCAAGATCAGTACATTCAAGAATTGAGTAAATTATTTTAATGAGATTGTAAACTAATGATTGTAGATTTTTCACAATAATTCTACTGGATTCTCAATGGTACAGAAATACTATGTCCTGGAGACTAACACAGGCTACTTTTTATTCCTGCTAAAACCTTCGACTCGAGCATGCAAGTGTCTCATCTGTCTAGTGATAAGCGTGTTTTGTCGCAGATGACGGGGTCCATGGTACAATTCCTGAGCTGACCCAAAAACATTGAGTTTTTCTGGCGATAGATTATCAGCATGTTTGGAAGTTGGTGGTAGTAATCATAATAAGCATCTGTTCCATGGTAGTAATGATGTTGGTCCTGCGCTTAAATCTCTCCGGTCGTATTGGAGTGTACGCACGCATTGCGCACACTTAGTACCTACACCATAATAATTAGGTATTACTATCGCGCAGTTTACCCACCTTTGAGAAGATTGGCCGCCGCGCTTGACCAAAATTTGGTGGGGTGAAGGCATTATTTCAGAGGGAATCAAGGAATTCATACGGTATTTCAAAATACTCAATTCATGCGTACAATCGCAGGCATCTTCTAGTATTTTAAATGATTTTGTCTGTTTGTGAATTCACTTAAAAGGCCGGATATGAAATGTTGAATATTCAAAAAATTATACTATCTGAAACACGATACATCTATTATGTACCTACCCTAAAAATATTTCATCTATTTTCGTTATTACGTCAAAGTGTAGTGCTAATTGTGACTTCAAATATTTTTCTGTATTTTAAGTGCAACAAATAAGGTAAAAGATTAATTCTTATTTAAACTTTAACGCTATAAAATGCAATAGATAATCTAATAAAATAGTATTCTTGTAGTAATCTTATTGCCTACCTTGTTTAGAACAATGACGCCATTTTGTCGCGCCGGCTGATCGGAATTATGATTTTTTAAATAGATATTACTAGGATCTTTGTGTTATTAATTGATATTTACATATGTAACGAAAATATTATACTCTGGGCTTTATCTGCGACAAAATCTCCTTGTAACGTAGTGCGCATATTGACAATGTGAATATATTGATTTACTGTGTTCTATACCGCAAATATGAACATCTAAGTGTGTAATTTGTCTCTTTTGGTAATTTAATACGTTCAGATTTTTATTTTTACACTTTTTATAGTATCGGTTTTGTTAACGACTTTACGGTAAGTAAGAACTGTAATCAATGCAGTCTGCACTTAAGTTTGATGACATTTTTTCTATAGTTTTACAGGTTTTCGTTTTTTCAGGACAGGAAATGGTTAGAGTTATGTTATAATAATGACAATATCAATGAAGGAACAAGACCATATGCCTGGGGAGGTAATTATATTCTAACACTAAGTATATTGATTTTAAAATTATGATGAAATAATGTTAATTTACACCTTTTATAGATGGCATTCCCCGAGGCCAAGTTGAAAGCATTAGAAGAAAAAATATCCCACCCACGTTGGGTAGTACCAGTTTTGCCTGAACAAGAGCTTGAGGCCCTTTTAATTGCATCTATGGAATTAGCTACAAAAGGTATTGAATTTCCTAATTGTCGAAGCTGATTCATCAGTGCATCTTACTATCTTGTAAAAGATGTTGAATGATGTACCTTTTGTAGTTTTAATAAGAGTATTTAGCATAAGTTGCAGTAAATCACTTCATTAATAAATAAATTTGTCAACAGGTGAAGATGTGAATAATCTACTCTGTCAACGGTTTTATAATGATGCCCTGACAGTATCTTTTACAAAGATATTAACAGATGATGCAGTTTCATCATGGAAAAATAATATTCAGCAATGTGTGCGATCAAATTGTGAAAAGCTTGTTAAATTATGTGCCATGAAATTGGATGATCCGAGATTTTTACATCTTTTGTATATGGTCTTTAATCCAGGCAACAAGTATGAGATTAATATTGAGTATGTTTTTTAAAATATATTGTGTTTACAGCATTGCTAAATTAATCTTTGTTTTTTTTTAGATTTCATACATTTAATGCATCAAGAACTTGTGAAGGTTTATCTATTACCAATATTTCTATTACGGGGGGCCAAGGCTCAACCCAGGAATCTGAAGTATTTGCCAGGTCACAGGATCATCGTACACCAAGAGGATGGCTGGTCCACCTTATTAATGTGTATGTATGCAATTATTATCTTTCAAAGTTGTTAAAATTAGTTTTGGAATTTTTATTTTTGGCTTGAATTTAATGTACTTATTCATAAATTCCAATCGTAATTTAACTTAATGACTAAGTATTTCTTTTGATTCATACATAATTTTCAGGTTTGGTCAAGCAGGTGGTTTTGTTAAGCTTAGAGAAAGGTTTGAATCAATTATGGGTTTTAAAAAATCAGATTTGACTACTTCTGTAAATAGTGAAGAAAAAGTTACTAGTGAAATAACGGAAAAAGAAAGTGAGGAGAATATAGTCAATGCTACTGAAAATATGTCATCTATGACTGATAGTATTGAGGTATGTATGCAATATCTTTTGCTTTAATTTAAGTCACATTAGATTAGGCCTTCACCTGCAAGATAGATCATTTTTTTGTAGAAATATGTACTGTATGTACCTTGATTTAGATTGGTTGAAAAAGTTGAAACATCTGAGATTTTTCGAATATTATTCACAGGACATAAAATTTAAAAGGGCACTGTTTTTTTTCATACAAACTTAAGAGGGTGATTGCTTCACTATTTGATATTGTATGCCCAAAAATAAGCATGATATCAATTTGGCTCATCATTATCTAGCCATAGCCTTAGGTGGTACAAAACAGTAAAAAAAAATGTGTGTGGACATATTGAGCCTCAATAGGTACTTATTTTAACACTAAATTTATTGCAGCGGGCATAAATAAATAAGATGATTTTTATCCAAAGGAATAGTTTATTTATTTATTTATTTAGATTCACTTTTAAGAAAATGGCAAAGAATGTTCGACCTCGACGACGACGACGACGACGACGACCTCCGTGGCGCAGTGTGTAGCGCTGTTGCCTTAACGTGCGGAGGTCCCGGGTTCGATCCCCGGCAGTGTCAATTTAGGAATTTAATTTCTGAATTTTCCCTGGTCTGGCCTGGTGGGAGGCTTCGGCCGTGGCTAGTTACCACCCTACCGGCAAAGACGTGCCGCCAAGCGATTTAGCGTTCCGGTACGATGCCGTTTAGAAACCGAAGGGGTGTGGGTTTAATATAACTGCCATGCCCCTAACAGGTTAGCCCGCTACCATCTTAGACTGCATCATCACTTACCATCAGGTGAGATCGCAGTCAAGGGCTAGCTTGTAATGGATAAAAAAAAAAAAACGGATCGATTTCTGGCATGGATATAGTTGAGGACGGAGAGTGACATAGGCTACTTTTTATTCCAGAAAATTAAGGAGTTTCTGCGGGCATCAAAAAAACTTAAACAACGCGGACAAAGTCACGGGCATCAGCTAGTAAATAATATACTTACTGTTTTTAGGTATTCGGTATTCAGAGGTATTAATAGGCCAAGAGAAAATATAAAAGGAAAAATAGGCCTAGTTCAGTTTAGTAGTTACCGAATATTTGTTGCAACTATAAATTAAATAAATTGTTGCAGAGCACAACACGCAATGAGCAGCCATCATCATTGGAGCAATCTACTAGTGGAGAGACTCGCGTTGCTGCTGTGTGGCAACTTCTGCGGCCTTTGGGCCTTTGTCATGACCTTCTTACACCTCACACAGTAACTGTTTACCTCTTACCAGTGCTGGTATGTTTATAAATTAATCCCATTTAATACTCAACGAGGCTTAATTTTTATAGGATATTATTACATGTCTGTTTTTTTTTTCAGGAATGTATTCCAACTCTTCTAGAGAGCCTTACAGATGATGAGTTAAAAAGGGAAGCACGTGGCAGTGAGAATAAGACTGACACAGTGTCCTGCTTGATTAGAGCATGCAAATGTGTATCTATCAAGACACCACAACATCACAGTCTACTTAAATGTAAGTCACTTTAATATGAAAAATTCTATCATATTTTTATCATACTAGCAGATGCTCGCGACTTAGTCCGCGTGAAATAAGTTTTTTAAATTCCCACGGGAACTCCCTTATTTTCGGGTTAATGTATAGCCTATGACACTCAAAAATAATATGGCTTTCTATTGGTGCCAGAATTTTCAAAATCGGTTCACTAGATCCAGAGATTACCAGGGGGTAGTTTGTTTACAAACTCACAAACTTTACCTCTTTATAATATTAGTATAGAAGACTAGGAATGATTATGCTATGGGAATTATATTGTTACTACTCACTTAATACACCACTCCAGGGCTTTCACAAAAGAAAACTACTGTGTATATGTACTTGAGTGATATTGTGATAAAAGCTAATGACGACCTATATTTTTGGTGTCACTGATTTATATAATTAGCTTTTGTAATGGAATACCTACCCAAGTTTAATATCAAGTAAACTAGGTCTAATTGGCTGCTTTTACTGATAGTGTAAACTTATAGTCAGACGACGCAGTTGATGTTTGTGGGCGAGCCTGCTTTATGGTCGTAACTCGTAAAGCCTGCACGCCCAAAGGACTGATTGCTTCTAAGTAAAATATGTAATTAAATTTGCTTTGTCACCCGTCTCGCCCCCGTGACCCCGCTGGATTGATCTGTCTAGACGTTTTCGTCGACTGATTGTATAAAGTATCTCTTTTGGCTGCATTTTCACTGAAGCAGTGCAGAGAGGAGATGAGTTCGATCGACCAATTAGATTATTGTTAGATGACACGATAATTTGATCACGTAATTTTTTAATAGTCTGATATGAACACACGCGTCTGCGCTCCACTGCGCTCTTTTCTGCTTCAGTCAAAACGCACCCTTTACAATTTCAAAAGGTTACAGTAGAATCCCGATTATCCGAATCAAATAAAATAATTAATAACTTTTTTATTATTTAAAGGGTATACGTCATTTAGACAAATCATTACGTCAAATCATTTCAAGTCGGTAATAAGAGCCGTGAAGAATGAGTCCGGATAATCGGATAATCGGTGTTCGGATAATCGAGATTCTACTGTACCAAAATTTGTCCTGTAAGAGATTGCTTTAGCAATAAGACCGCCTTTGCACATTTCTATGTGGTCTTACTACTGCTTTTTAACTGTGTAGCGTATACTGTATATTCTGTGTGTGCAATAAAGATATGTAAATAAATAAATAAAATAAATTATAATGTGCTAGGTATTGTAATTTTATAGATTTAAATGAAAAATGTTGTTTCTTACATATGTGATAAAATGATTAAATATTGTATCCTTATGATGTATCTAGCTATTAATGTAAACATGGAAAAGGACTTGATGAAAATTACATGGACATTTTATGAGTGCTGAGGTCGGTTGGGGACCCTGTAGCTGCTAAGGGGCGGTGTTTGACCCACCCCTGTGCTGCTACATCGTCTCTGATCGTAACCTGCAATCGTCGCCAGACTCGCCGTTACATCCGCTAATCAGCTTCTTATGCAAGCAGGGAAATTGAACAGATGATATTGTAAAAGGATTTTGTTTCCTGTAACCTCTTTGTTTAAAATAATGTTTTCGTTTGTTTAGGTTTGTATAAATTGTGTTTGACTTTGACTAGGATGAGGTTTATATTTGTATCTTAGCACAAAGCGTCTTGCCGTGCTATGATTGGATGTCTGCCGTGCAAAAAATGCGTCGATATTGTCCTAACTTGGGAGCGGGAGAATTGGGCCCTGATAACTCGTCGCTCTATGTTTAGCCTTTGGTAGAATTGCATATTATGTGATGTTGATTCATATTTATGTATTGGCTATAACAAACACGTCAAGTCAGTGTAATACTTCTAACAGAAAGTATGTGTTGTGTATTGTTTACTTGTAACATTTTTCTTGTTAAGAAAAGAGCAACTGGTGAGTTTCGTGCCGGCTCTTCTCAGTTGAATCAGTTTTCCGAATCGGTGGTAGTCTTGAGTCTTGCTTAACGTATCGTAAGTGACACAAGTTGTCCTACGTGAAATAAATAAATAATTTTTCGTTTATCAAAGTCGTAATTTTAAGTTTCAGTTATATTATTCTATTGCAGCGTTAGAAATGTTCCGTTTGAAGATGATCTTGCGATTGCTACAAATGTCATCGTTTAATGGCAAAATGTCGGCTTTGAATGAAATTAATCAACTCATCAGTTCAATCTCACAGCAACCAAAACCAGAGTGGCTCACGCCTACAGTTATTACGGTATGTCATTTTTTCTCAGATATTGAGACGGTTATCTATTTATACAAGAACACAAACACGCACTTCACACGCACACACATGCGTCATACACACACATCTACATAACATGCAGCACAGCGCCTATAAAGTGTATTTAGATTGAATTGAGCTAATTTGTAAACAAACGAACCTTTTTGCTCACGCGTAACTTTGTAAACACTTTTCACAATGTTAAAGCAATTGAAAACACACACAAACTGCTTGTAGTCCACAAACAACATCTAACGTAAACATGCAGTGTATTATTTCTTCCATTTATCCAGTATTTATACAATATTTTTAATAAAAACTGAATGAAAACACAAATAAAGTCCCACAGATTAAAGTAAAATTTTTGTTTTGACGTTTCGTATTACTTGGATTTTAGAGTGTTGCTCAGATACGACATCGCAACCACAGACTAAAAACGAATGACTAATACTGAGTCAGTGACCGTAAACATCGATATAATTCGTTCAGAATCGAAAACATTGTAATCGAATTCTGTAAATCACGTTATTTTATTATATAACGTATACGAATGTTTTTCATTTCAAAATTATCTTATTAAGTCTTAAATACTAAAGTAATAAATAACAAAAATATTATTTCAAAGTTTTTATTGGGCCGTTGATGTTTTGACTGACCCAATATTTAGTCGGTACTGATATGGTACAGGGAAACGGTACAGTTATTGGACTTTAAAGCTCTCTTATGACTTTAATGATTGTACAACGAAATTAAAATACATATTTATACATAAATAATATATAGGTATGAATAAAAATATTTTTATTCAATTCAAATAATTCGATTACGTTTTCGATTCTGAACGTTGATGCTTACGGTCACAGAGCGAGCTTGTATCCAATAACAGTACCGTTTCTCTTAAATAAAATACGAGTATTCTTTGCATTGGAGATAATTCGTTCAGTAATCGTTCAATAGTTCATTCCTCATATAATTCAGCAATAGTCCCATCATTAGGGGTCATGTCAAAATAAGGTCACGTGATCAGTACCGCCATATTTGTTTACAAATTAGCTCAATTCAATCTAAATACACTATACTATCATTGTTGAAACCGATTTTCGCATTTACAGCACTGAATAATGCGTTGCATGCGGCTTTTGTGGCTCATGACGGTGGTCTCGTAATATACGATGTCCCTAAGAAAACTAGTCCAGAAAACTAGACCGTCTAATCTAAGAATGAACGCGCCTCACTAAACTTTACTATAATACAGACTAAAAATTATCTTCTTCATCTGAGTCATCTGTGTCACTATCCTCTTCCTGTAGATTTATAATCAAAGACTCAACTTGATCTTTCAAAAAGCTAACGTTTTCTATTGCTCTATGCAGAAGAACTTCAACATCGGCTATTTTAAAAGTATGGGTTTGCGCTGCAATTTCTCGTTACTTTATCGAGGCGCAAAGCGTTGCACATTCCTATTGTTATTGACATTTATGGCCCAACGCCTCAGTTCAGAACGCGAGCAATATAGTTGGCCACCAGAGCCGGCCATAGAATTCATGTAACCATGATGTCCAATGTTTTGTTATCCTCCTGCTTTGCATGCAAGATTGTATCTGAGACGAGTTCATTTTGTGATTAGACGAAACCTACATGATTTTTTGTAAGATAATTATTTATTTTTTAGAATTGGATACGCGAGAACAAAGTTGTAGATATAGTGTTACGAGATTCGCTTCACCAGCCCCAGTATGTGGATAGACTGGAGAAAATGCTTAGGTTTATGATCAAAGAGAACTCTCTAACTAGGGAAGACTTGGACGCGATATGGCGAGCCCAGCAAGGGAAGCATGAGGCAATAGTGAAAAACCTTCACGACTTACTCGCTAAATTGGCGTGGGACTTCACACCGGACCAGCTGGATCATCTGTTTGATTGTTTTAAGGTATATAAACATATATTTACATATAAATAGGATGTCTTTTTGTCGAAAACCCTAGCTCACAAGTTGCACTGAATTCAAATTTAAAAGTTAACTTATATAACGATAGTCATTGTGGCTAATTCTGTTGTACACAATCTCTAAGCTAAACTAAAATGATACCTCTCAATATTTTGCTATCCCTTTCATACTGCTTACTGCAGAAAGGGACAGCAATAGATTTAGACCTGTTTATATTTATAGATTTGTACAACGTAATTGGCCATAATAAATCACTGCTAAAAATCTTCTTTTCAACACACTGGCTCTAATTTCACCGCAGTTAGACACATAATGAGACCTATAATCAAACTGTGACTTTTACATTATTGCTATTATTCACAAGTGAGTTAAATAGAGTTTTTATTTTATTTCATCTACTAAATAAAATTATTTTTTAGTATTATTTTCTTCACAAGTGTGTTGAAAAACGTCGTATGATACACGTGTCTATTGATGATTACCGTCCTCGGCTATCTTAAGACCCGAGCCGTTCTCAGAGGTAATCATTAACATTACACACTTGTACCATAATGTACTATTTTCCTGGCTCTCTCTAATAAAACGTCCTGTATATTCAATGGTTGGATCAAGATCGCTATTTAATCCTAAATCGTGTTATTTATCAGGCAAGTTGGGCGACATCCAGTAAGAAACAAAGTGATAAATTACTAGAAGTGATACGACGGCTAGCAGAAGATGACAAGGATGGTGTAATGGCTAACAAAGTGAGTAAAAAACTATACTGTTTTAATTTTAAAAGACCAAAATTCACGAAAAAGACTCGAATCATCAGGAATAAATAACCGAATTAGTAACACTTTTGAATTTACGGAATCTTGTTCTTTTCATATCAATTGATTTAGGATACCTCTTAATTGCTATCTCTCTTTACAGGTATTGGTACTGTTTTGGAATTTGGCGCACTCAGACGAAGTATGCACGGAAATAATGGATGTGGCCCTGGCAAATCTAATCAAAATACTGGATTACAGCTGCAGTCAGGACCGCGATGCTCAAAAAACTTTATGGCTAGATAAGTACGTATTTCATTCCAAATCGGTGTCAATATTCATTTGGTATAAGTATTTGCGTCACTATTGTAAAAATAGTATAAATAAATTTTGAATCAGTGGCTGGCAATCTTTATGAAACTTTCTTATACATTAATTAAAACACTGCTGCTATTTGTCTTCTATAGACTTCATGAGAGTTCGTATAAAACAATACTTGAGTCCAATATCCATAAATTACAAATGTAGTTCATATAAAATGTAATTTAATGCGGTTTGCTCTTGCTACCTTTAGTCCGTCCGTAGTGTTACTGGAGCTATGTCAGAAACTCTTACCTTGCAAGTGCCAACAACAACTGAACAAAGTTTCAACTCAATTCAATGAACAAACACACAAACTATAGTTTTTATAATACATATCTCTGTTTTGGCTATTTTGTATAAAGTGAGGTCAGCCAAAGTCAGACAAATTATGCCGGCAAAAGCCGTCTGCATTTTTGGACGTGTGCAAAGGTTATTGGCTGTAACTTCTCGCGTTAGAATCAAATTAAAAATAATTAAATCGTGGTATCATTTCGTGTAGGAAATACGCCATCTGTATAGGCTCTAAAGGTGTGTCCAAACATAAGAGCGGCAAGTGCGCGGCGGCAACATGCCCCATTTGCAGAACACGATTTTGTCGCACTCTAGTAAAGAAAAAAGAATAAAGACTATCGGCATTCGGTACGCGGCAACCGCGTACGATTGGCGCTTTATGTTTAGACACCTTAAGAGTTTTAAATGCGATTTCCGCCTATAATCAATAGAAAGCTTGTCTTAGATGCGTGGAGGAGTTGAAGAGCAACGACAAGTGGGTGTTGCCAGCGTTGAAGATGATGCGCGAGATATGTTGCCTGTACGAGGCGGGGGGCGGCTCGGGCGTGCGGCCTCACGTCACGCGCCAGGAGCTCATAGACCGACTGCAGACGCAGCACTCGCTGGTCATACTCGTCACTGACTCGCTGACGCTGTATATGGACGCTGTTCGCAGCAAATTGGCCGGTAAGACGTATATATATCGGCCGGTCATACGGGGAGGTAATTTGAAGTGGGTCGATATATCTGAAGGAAAATGACGAAATTTATTCAGATTTTAAGTGATAAAGTTTCAAAATAATGAATAAATCATTGGCATACAGAAGAGTATCCTTTACTTATGGGACTTCCTGTCTGTATTCTTTTCTAAATCTGTGTTTAAAAAAGTCGGTCATACATTAGAGTTCTTGCTCAGGAATGGCACTTTCAAAACATGGAATAGGATTTCCTATAAAACTTTAACTGTATGTTCAAGTTATAGTTAGCAATGTTGCAAATACATACTCATTTCAAATTATCACCCTGTTTATTATTACGGTTTAAAGTTATTTTTATTTTCATTTGGAAAACTTACTAATAAAGTTATTTCTCACAGAAGAGGGAGAAATAGACTGGGAGAACTGGCTGCCAGACGGGAGATATCCGCACGCAGCGCAAGTTCACGAGCGCCTTAGTTTCCTTAGGTTTCTGCTGAAGGATGGACAGTTATGGCTATGCGCTGAACAGGTATATTCTCATGAAATAATTAATAAAAAAAAATGTTATTATTATTTGTAACAACATTAGGAGTGCAGGTTTTGGTATGAAGTTGACTCTGTCGGAAATAAGTCGGCTGTATGTATGTCATACGGAAATACCATGTTAAATCTCCCAGCACATTATGCATAGATAATCAATTCAAAATAGCTATCATGTACAATGAAGCGATCGCTCATCGATATTATCCGGTGGTGGCCCAAAGCCCCTGGCGTAATAACGCCAGGCGTCAGAAATCACGAGCAGGGGGCTCAGCCCCGATCTCGTCAACCCACGCCCTTGCGGGCGTGAGTGACTATTACGAGATTAAATAGACAATCAGATGAAAACTGTACGCCTAGTGGAACGGTGACCTAAAACTATTTCATTTCCTTTCCAGGCAAAACAAATTTGGATGTGCCTAGCCGAACGGCCGGCACACCTTGGGGATCGTGAAGCGTGTTTTCGTTGGTTCAGCAAACTAATGGGGGAGGAGCCAGACTTAGATCCCAATATAAATCTGCATTTTTTTCGGCGAAACATTATGACACTGTCCCCAAATCTACTGACTCACTCGGGTATCAAATGTTTCGAGAGGTAATACTAATAATAATCAATGAAGATTTGGATTTAATGACTGTGTTTTAAGGCTTGGAGATACATTATGTATGTGTTGTTTCAGATTTTTTAAAGCTGTCAATTCCAAAGAAGGCAAACTTAAGGTTAAACGTCGTAGTTTTTTACTTAATGATGCTGATCTCATAGGATTAGATTATTTATGGAGGGTGAGTAGAATCTTTTAAAAAAATTATCTATTCTATTTGTATTCTCACAATTCTGAACAAGTTTTCATTTTAAATGCGCGGGTGTGGACATGGTGCTGAGTACAAACAACAATTTTTGGATGTATGGATGCATTCCATTTATTTATACGTGAACAACACGGATTTTTGTACTGTAATCCTGAGAACTCAAACGAGTTGAAAGTTTAAATATTAGCAGTCTATGGAGATACTTTCATATCTACTAGTTATCCGGCGGAGACGTCTAGATAGAGCAACCCTGCAGGGTGACGGGCGTAGTGGGGCAGTGTATCTTCAAATTGGCAGAATTTTTAATACAAAATTCAGTCATTCTAGTGCAAAATTGATAAGTAGCTTTAGGTGTAGGAAATGAATTTGATTTTTATAATTATTTAATTTATTAAATTACTGGATAACTACTCATTATATTATGTTTATTATTAAGTAAGTCCATTGTAATTAAATGTTATTAATTTAAAATTTGCAATGCCCTGACAGGGCCTCATGCCAATGTAAACATGAACGCAAATAGGTATGAAATAGGTCTGGAGTCTCTTGATCCACAATTTGTATGGGCGTCGATCGACTAAGAATATAATTATGTACAGTAAGCGCCACAAAATGTATGTAGTCGGGCCCTGAGCGGTGAGAATTTCGTTACTCCGTGAGTACACGGAACTAATATAATATATCAATAAACTTGTGCTAAATGTTTAGATATCACACGCAGCACTAGGACAGAACGAGGTTCTCACCCCTTTAACTTCAGGCCCGAATGCATTTAAATTGCGCGAGTACTATACTTACGCTGTGATGATAATAATATATCAAACTGCTGAAAAAAAGAGCAACTGCTGCTGAGTTTCTTGCCGGCTCTTCTCAGTAGGACAGCTTTCCGAACCGGTCTTGACGTATCATAAGTGATACAATTTATCCTACGTGAAATAAATAAATCATCTATATGAATCGGTGCAGGTAATAACAGAATGCGATGACGACATATCGGCGCGCGGCATCGAGCTGCTGCGCGAGGTGTGCACGTGCACGGGGCCGGCGCTGTCACCCGTGCACCAGCACGAGGCGTTCCTCACGCAGTGCTGCGCGCGCACGCAGCGCCTACAGAAGGACATGGAGCTGCAGCCCGGTACGTACCCGTAACACCACCAGCACCACCACTTTAGTCTGTACATTATGTTCCAGAGGCACAATTGTCTTAGAAAATCGGAATCATTTGAGAGTTCAAAACGTATTACTCGAACTGTTCGAGGAGTTCATTCATACTTTTTGGCATGCAGGCATCTATGACAGTTCGAATTATAGGTTTGACAAAGGATTACGATTTTCTTACACAATCGCGGGGCGGAACTCGAAACGATACGAAGCGTGAGAAGATTAGAATTATTCACTGTAGTGTACTGTGAAAGAGATGGCAATAAAGCAATATTAGCTACAATGGGAGGAAAAATCAAAGTATAGCGTTTTAAAAATCCATACTAATTGACCGAGCGAAGCGAAGGTCTCTGAGTCTACTTGAGTGAATTTGCACTTGTCCGTCTGTCCGTCCGTCTGTCAGAGCCTTATAACTTCTGAATTACTGAATGTAATTACTTCAAATTTAAATATAATATAATATACTTCACAATGATCATCTATTCATATTGACATCATTGTGAAATTATTCGTTTTATAATTTTTTTTTTTATAATTTATTTATTTATTTCTCAAAAATTACATGGGGTCCTTAAAAACTATAGAACGATAACAGCTGCGTTAGTTTGAAACTGTGTTGCAGCTGCTAACGCCCACCTCCAGATTACAATTTCATGAGAAATTACACATAATGAATAAAAATAATAAACTGTGAGTGTGTGTTTGTATGAGTGTGTGTTTGTGTGAGTGTGTGTTTGTGTGTGTGTGTGTGTGTGTGTGTGTGAGTGAGTGTGTGCGCGCGGGAGAGAGATCTTGTTCGTGTATGTTTTTAAGTGGATTATTTCATAGTTACGATATCTTCTGTGTCACTATAAGAGAGTTTTCTAAGCCATTTAGAGGAGTTTTGTTTATTCGTTTGTGTTTACAAAATATAATCTAGACGTTAGCTCCCTTTTCAGCACCATCATACGTGGAATAAAAAAATAGTTTAATGATAGTACTGATGTCTATGAACGTAAAGATGAGCGCGCATCTAGACATGCCCATAGGAGTAGGAGTACAATTGAGTAGGAGTACCTACTCATAAATTCAACCATCTCCAATAACTCTTTAGCTCTTTTGCGTCTACTATTAAAAGTTAACTATTACAATATACAGTTTATCTTATGGATACCGCGAGGTCTCATTTCGGGGCGAACTACTAGTATTATAAATGCGAAAGTGTGTCAACGGCCAATCTTTTCAAACGATTTAGATGAAATTTGGAAGAGAAATAGTTTATATCACGGCGAAGGACATAGGCTAGACCGGGAAAAGGAGTTCCCGCGGGAATACAAAAAACTTTCCCCACGCGGACGAAGTCGTGGGAATCATCTAATCATATAAAAATTAATAAATGAAAGTTACTCATGCCGTTCATGAGCAAATGTTCTTGAAATTCTCACAATACCCGTAGTTCCAAAACAAAAACAGCTTTAGCAGACAGTTTTATATTTGACCGTAAATATCTGTCGTATGTCCTGGTGTTAACATGTATAACAATATCGTGTGTAACAGCTAGCATTTGTGTTTATTTTTTAGATGCGACGGAATGTTGTACTCGCATGTGTAGAGTAATTCGTGCCATACAGGAATATATAAACGAATGTGACAGGAGGTTCACATCGGAGCGACAAATACTTCCAATTTATAGGTCAGGCAGAGGAAGGCAGTGTACTATAATAGTGAGATTTAATTTTCAAACAGGCCAAAGACAAATTGACGACATAGAACTATTTTCACACTCTAACGAGACACTGCATTCACTGCGCACCGCAGTTCAGAGAAGGTACCATATCAACACCTTTATTTTATCACTTGTCAAGCATTTAAATCTATTTGATTTAAGTTTGCTTTATTCTTCCAGGTTAAAATGTACAACGGACAGCAACATTAAATTAGAAATGTATGTAAATAAGCTAGAGTTATATGTTAATGGGGAACTACTAGACACGAGTCACGATCGCAAAATACTCTCACAATTACCTCTCAGGGACAAAACCATGATAATTGCAAAGGTATGTTGCATATTTTTTTTTAAGACATTTTCAAAATCATGTATAAGCCTACATCCTACTTGATATTATAGCTACTTCTTCTGGGTTGATTTAGGTTTCAAAAATTCCTGGGACTTTGATTTTCCAGGTTATCCTGGAGATGAGAAATTTTTATCATTCTCTAGGTCCTCAAATATACACAAACAAAAATCATGAGTTTCTCTTTTGCGGCGTGTTCGACAGAACAATAAACAAAATTACTTTAGAGTATATTATGAACTTTAAATGTTTTACTTCAGGAAATAAGACGTATGATTTGAATAGAATGATTTGTGTTAAGCAACAGTGAAAATATTGTTAGCAAAGTTGAAAAGTCGTGACTTGTATGTTTTGTTTACATGTTTTACTCTGCCCCGTCAAATAGACTGTATAGACTATACATTAGTTCTATTAATTATCTTCATTTAAAATAAAAAGGCATTCTGGCAATTTGACACAACCACAAATCAGTTTGACACCTTTTAACTCCAGGCTTGTAACATTAATTTCTTGACAGAAAACTGAGTAACGTTGTTTGCAGGTCTATGACGGTCAAGTGTGCGGCAGCGGAGGTTGCGGCTCGTCTAACGAGTCAAGCAGTGACTCTAGCACCTCCTCGCCCCCTCTGCCGCCTACTCCGGAACACGCGTTGCCGGGTGTCGTATGTATACCATACATTTTTGGCTCAAGACAAATTGGCGCAATCTTTTTTAAGCATTCTGAACTCAATCCGTGTATAAAGGGATTTGAATATTTTTGTATGGAGCCTGGCCTACCTACTGTCCCACCATTTTAACTTTTTTCGAAATAACGGCCACTCATAAATCCAGTATTAATGCGGTGGCGCCATCATTGAGTAGACTTATAACTTTGATAGCTTATATCTCGGAAACCTGACGCTTGATAGATTTTGTCTCATATAATACTTGCTTCTATTCATGCAAGCTATTGATAAATACATACAGGTCTTATAAGTGGACTATTGGCTATTTCGAAAAAAACAGTAGCTAGGCCAAAATATTCAAAGCCCTTTGCGTGATGCAAAATTAAAAGGATACAGGGAGACATAAAATCAGTCTATTACGAAAGTTGTCATAATTATATTGCTGCAGTCTCAATTATTGTTGTGATTATGGTATTATTACAGCGTTATTGCTGCATTATAGCCAATAATGAGAGAGCGTCAGCAATTCAAGAGGCGATTAAAATTGTCAGCTGTTAATATAAATCAATCTACAGACAAACCCTCAGTTTACTATGTAACAACAACAATTTGGAAATGATACGACGCTTCTGTGATGGTCTGTGCCAATATGCCTGTGACCTTGTACCCAAGAAATGATGTTTCAGTAACTTTTGATAATGTATAATTTTCTTTTGCAGCTTTTCGCCCAGGGATCGTGGTATCTTCCGTTTATTTTAGAATTAGAACACATAGGTATTACAAAAGCTCATGCACCGTTGACTGAAGCGGCGCATCTTTTATCACAAATCTGCCCTAGTCATAAACAAACGGTATGTATGCTTGGTAATTACCCCCTAATATGGTAGTACAACCCAATATGGTAGTATTTAAATGCTTCAGAACGTCTTATGCGGTCTCTTTAGGCATTTTGTTGTCAAAGTATATATTATCATTTGGTTCTCATTGAATCTTAAAAACTCACGTTTGGATGAATCTTAAAATTATAGGTATATACTTTTCAGGTGGATAAATTAACAGAAGCGCTACTTAGTCGCGAGGATACAAAGTTAAGAGACATGCTTTATGGACCTGCGCCACCCACCGTTGCATATAATGTAGAGGTATGCCATAAACCCCACAAAAACACTGTTTTGTCTCCTTCTGTCTTCAGTAACTTGACATTCGAAATAAGAAAATTGTGTAACTGCAAACAACAGCTAACGAACGTTAATTTTTAAAGCTTGGTATAGTTGGATAAGAAAATTGTGTACCTGCAAACAACTGCTAACGAACGTTAATTTTTAAAGCTTGGTATAGTTGGCGACAATTAAATGGTCATACTGTAATCAGGTGCAAATGCTTGTTTGCCCAGTTCTCATACTCACTTTCGAAGTCAACGTACATACTACCTACGCGCGAAAATATGCTATTGCGATGCGTCTTGCGGTCAACTTCAGACACGATTATTTAATTGGTGCCGGCTTTATGATAAAACTAACGAATGAGTTGAGTTGGAAGGTTGGTAGTAAAAATTTGAGGAAATGTATGAAGGTTTTGGTAGATTAACACAAATAAAGAAGCGAAACTTTTTCTTGCAGATTTGGTATCTGGTTACAAAAGTGGCATACTTAATCAGAAATACCATAGAAATACGCATTCAGTGTGATGTTGCTTAATGTTACTGCCTCTGGGCGTCGCTTTTGTTGCGGTTTTCGTTTGTCCAGACCTTTAGATGTGTGTGTTTACAGGTTCTATATAGCATGGTGATGCCTTCCTCAGACTCGAGATTAGAACGCAACCGGAGTTTTCAGTTGGCGTGTGTGAAGAAAGCTCCACTTCTAGTACAATGTTTATCTGATAGCGAGTTCTTGAAGGATGCTGCGCCACACACCAGAAGGTTTACTTTGTTGTTTAATTTTTTTATTGAAGTGAAAAGTTCTATAGGCGCGTTGATCACTTTTTGTAGGGGGTAAAAATGTGGAAACGCGTGACCGACACCTCGCGTTGTTACGAAGACAAAAGGTCTTAAATATAAATATAGTACATTCGTTATTAAACTGTAATGCCTTGATTTTTTGGAACAGCGGTTACTTATGTACACATTGATATAGTAATTGTAAATGAATTATTTAAAAAGAGCAACCACCGAGTTTCTTGCTGGTTCTTCTCGGTAGGAATGGCATTCCGAACCAGTGGTAGATTCACTTGACGATTCAAAAGTACTTGTAAAAGTTTATTTGAATAAAAAATATTTGATTTGATTTTAAGGTTTATATTTTTTATAATTCTTTAAAGTTCTTTAAATATTTTTATAATTTTTTAAAAATAAAATAAAATGAATGATAGAGAGAAATTTAAGGAAATAGATATTCTTTCAGTAGACTCGCAATATATTTATAGTAATTTAATCTTCGTAAAACAGCACATTCATAATTACAAAAAAATATGCGATCTGCATGATAGGCAAACTAGAGGCCGCCATAAGCTCGTGACTCCATCGCTCCGCCTCAAGAAGGTCCGAAGGTCGTTTGTGGGAATGAGCATTCTATTTTATAACAAAATTCCACAACCTATCTTAAACTTGCCTTTACACAAGTTTAAGAGGTCCATTAAAATTATGCTCCTGAAAAAGGCTTATTATACTGTTGAAGATTACGTAAATGACAAAGGAGCATGGATTTGACTCGCTCCAGCAATGCTAAGGACAGCTGTTACTTATGTATTTTACAAATTAGTGAAATTGTAAATTATTATTTTTTTTCAAAAGAGCAACCGCCGAGTTTCTTGCTGGTTCTTCTCGGTAGGAATGGCATTCCGAACCAGTGGTAGATTCACTTGACGATTCAAAAGTACTTGTAAAAGTTTATTTGAATAAAAATCATTTTGAATTTTGAATTTTGAATTAAACAAAAAATTTAAATATTCGTTTTCACTTCTATCGGCAGTCCCTATGACTGGCAATTTTTTTACTAAGAACCCTGTTTGCGATCTCACCTTTTTGTAAGTTACGATTCCCTAAATCTAAGGCCCGTATTAATGAACAAGTTCTTAAGTATCAATCTTAAGCACGCTGATACTTGAGAACCTGTTCTTAGCTCGATTTCGGTTTATTAATACGGGCCTAAGAAGTCGAAATCTCACCTGGTTTCATAATATGGCACCATACCAGATTGATAAATCGCTATACAGTACATGTTTACTAGTATGATAGTAATCACAGATCACGGAAACAAGGGAGATATGCCTATGTATCAAATTGTATTGAAACCTGCTGTCTCCAGTTTATCCCTACCTATCCCTACTACCTGCTACCAATACAAGCAACTAAATAAATACAATAGACAAGAAGTCTCACTCACACACACGCATACCGATAGATCAGTGCATGAGGCACGAACAAATATACACTTAATTGTTTACCAAACAGGGTTCAATTTCAATCACCGTGCATCTTACTCACACAAACGTAAAACGTTGTCGATGTGCTGTGCAAAATTCAAATATGATACAATTAGTGGTTGACTAAAATGGAACTATCGATGCTAAATTTCTTAATATTTGGGTTTTTGACAATGACTACCGATTATGAAAAGTGATATTTTACTTGTGTACCAAAAATAAGATGTAAAAAATCATCTCATATTAGATTATTTTTAACCGACTTTCCGAAAAAAGGACGAGGTTCTTTTTGTGCACATTACAACACTTTTTTCTTCAAGTTTGTTTGGTTGTTTGTTTGTTTGGGTGAATTTTAAGTACACATTAATCGAAAAATTATTTTACAAGACCTTTGAAATAAATACAATAATACAATAAATGAGTAATGAGTATCTACGTAAATTGACATTATATTAATTCACCTAGTATATTTTTTATACGTTTCGTCAGCTAAGTAAGTCGAGTACTTACATTAAAAAAAATAGTAATAATTATGACTAAAAATATAGTTATAATGAATTTTACTCACGATAGTTTAAACGTTAAAATAGCAATAATTGTTTACTAAGTTATAATTAAGGTACTATTAATTATTGTATCACAGATCATCGTTTGGTCGCTAAAATATCGACAACTGCATTGTACTCGTACCTGCATCGTCACATCTCTAGTTCACGGCACGCCGACAGCGGCCGAACTACGAAATTTGATCTATCGTGCTAGTGAAAGAATCGGTAAAGAACACTTAACCATTGCGTCGTAAGACTAGCCGATTCATTGATAGATTTCTACTAAGCAAGCAATGGTTTTTGTTCATAATGAGATATAGACTTGTCACTCTATTACATTATGATACCACTAAATAATGTTTTATTGATTTTAATGGAAAATTACAACAATTTATTTGTACTTACGTGTGAAATGAGATGCCATCTTTCATGTAATTCACTTTGCAGCTTGAATTTTTACAAACAACCACTGAACAACGCGGCATTTTGTTAAAAACCGAGAGAAGTGAACCAATCTTTGAATGACATGCGACTAAAGACAAAAACGGCCATCAGGCCTATTTTGTGCCTGATGAGTTCGCACGCAACACGCCCCCTTAGCACATCTCCCTTGTTTCCGTGATCTGTGATAGTAATTGACCGCGCCTGAAGCATCCTGATTTGATCAAAACAACCAATATATAAATACCCAAATTTGAATCAACCGAGAATCTAAATAAGTACCTGTCACTTATAAAGCCACAACACTACATCAGGGTCATAAAATCAAATACTTGAAAATATTGTAAACCTTCTGTCTTTTTCGTCTATCGTTATATCTTTATCTTTTTGTTTCAGAGTTGGCTATTTAGCCTTAGTGAGATTAGTCAAGTTGGCTCTATATACTTTAGGACATCTTTTTGAAATCCTTGCCCCAGATGGCTCTGACACAAATGTGGACAAAGATTTTAGGTATGATTTTTCAATAATCTGAAACCTGAACCTGAAACCTGAAAAAATAATTTAAACCTGTTACACTTTTTTGTATTATAGAACTTTACTACATAGTTTGCCTTATTCCAGGATGGATGTAACAATATTACGGGAAGCACTCCAAACAGTTCCTAATCATAATTGCGAGCTTATTGTCAAAGCCATAGCGGAGAAATTGGCCAACACTTTAGGAGAACAGGTAATGATACATTGCAGATGCTAGCGTTAATATTAATCTTAGATGATTACAGTTGTTCCCAAATTAGCACTTAGAGGCATACTTATGCCAGTAAATCACTGACATCACGGTACGGCACGGCAGGGGATTTTTCTCGCGACGAAAAAATATAACTTAATAGTATGACAGTAAAATTGAAATTTCAATGCCCATCATCATCGAAATGACAATTTTCTTGTCATAATACTAAGTTTTATTTCTATTTATCGCATGAAAATCCCGTGCCGCATCTATGGGCCCAGAGTCTAAAGTTCAAGACAAATAAGATTGATTGAAATCAAATTGCAATTTACCACCGCCACCACCACCACCACCACTACAGCCTATTAACGTCCCACTGCTGGGCACAAGCCTCCACTCTCAGAGGAGAGAGGGAATTAGAGCTTAGACCCACCACGCTGCTCCAATGCAGGTTGGCGGGCTTTAACGACTATTATCATGTTAGTATCCGGGACTCAAACCCGGGTCGGGTTTAGTTTAAAATTGTAATGTACCATTCAATTAATATTAAGACAAAATTCCGACCAAAAATCGTTCTTTCATACATAAAGATGTGAAGCCAAACCAAAAATGACACGGACTAAAATAAAATCTTGTCTGGAATGGTCAATTTAATTCTAGAGGGTAGTAGCACTTAAAATAGTTAGAGGTTGCTGCAATTTGTTATGCGTCTACTATTACAGTTTTAATTTTTACCATGTTTAAAAAAGCGTAGCGTATTCCACATTTGAAATTCTACAGATGGTAACAAGCAGTGAGGATAGTGATTCAGTTTCTACGCTGGTATGGTGGCGCGTGCCTACTACAGCCACGGTGCGTGCTCTCTACAGTCTGTCTTACTCTGTGGCGCAGCCTTCCGAACACAACGGTCTAGTGCATTCTGACGATGTCATATGTAAGTTGTACAAATATATGCTGCGTGTCCATTAGAAAAGTGTGGGAATATGGATCATAAGCTTGTATAGTAAAATGATTCGCGAGGTGGATTTCAGACCCTCCATCGGTACTACACAATATCCTCACACATCCTTGGTAAAAAGGCAGTCTAGAATGTGTCGTAACAAGTAAACTTACTGATTCATCATTTTTTAAAGTTTCATTACAATTTACAACAATAATATTGTTTTTCGGGAGTGTTATCGTCCCTCCACTTGAAATTATATTTTCAGGTCAGAATGGGTTGATGGGTTGATACCAAATTGACACAATGACGACCCAAGACCGAACGGCTTGGAGAAAAATGGTTAGGAGAGCCGACCCCAATTAAGATGGGATAAGGCTAGGTCTATATGTATGTCACCGTAAGATTGTAAAAACCGTTAGATTATAATGTAACGTTTTTTATCTCGGTAGATTGTAAACTGTCGACAGATTGTGAACCGTAAAATACTGCTTACAATTTAACGCATTATTTTTCGGTAAACTGTAATCTGCGGCCGGGCACTACCTGAATATTCATGTCAAACCCTAACCTAACCTATAGTTCGCGCGCGAGTTGAATGCAGAGTAAATGTATGGTGACACTTACATCTACTCTGCATTCAACTCGCGCGCGAACTGTACAAGAAAGAGACAAGAAAAAGTAAATACAGTAAATATTTCATAAATTAATACTCAGAACATTGAACGGTTCACAATCTTTCGACAGTTCACAATCTCGCGGGATAGATACCGTTAGATTATAATCTAACGGATTTTACAATCTTACGGTGACATATACAGTCGTGGTCAACTAATTAGGGACACTCTCTAGTAAACCAAATTATGAATTTATTTTTTATTTTCCAACGAGTCTAAACAATACTCCATATCTCTTACATGTAAGTATAATTAGTCATTTATGTGCCCGATTATACAAACAATAACAACTTCTTAAACATTAAACCTCTTTACAGTATAGCTGATACATTATCACAGTGCTATTTGTTCAAAGAATGCTGGCTGGCCATTTAATTAGGGACATTGAGATATTGCGTTCTATTTTAAAAATCTGAATCTCTATTTTTTTAATTTCTTCTCCTATTGTTTCGTGGTGGTTTTGGCGGCAATCTAGATTTTTAATTTAAAGCTTTGAGAATTATTAGAAGAAAAATGGGCAAAAATAAAAGTTGCGATGCAACACTACGAAAAATTATCATGAAGTTTGTCGAGCGTGGTTGGTCATACCGAAGGATAGCAGAATATTTAAATTGTTCAAAAAATATGGTATGCAATGCAGTGCAACATTTCAGGCGCAACAACACAGCTTTAAATGTGCCCAGAAAAAAAAGATCGAGAAAAACAACTCCGCAAGAAGATAGAATGATATGCAGGTTAGCCAAGAAAGATCCGTTTCTAGGCTCTGTTTTAATTAAACACGAAGTGTTTGGGGCAGACGAAAGAGCCGGTGTATCAGCGAGGACCGTTCGACGACGTCTGGTAGAAGCAGGGTTGTTCGGAAGAGTGGCTCGCAAAGTACCGTTGCTGAAGAAAGAACATAGAAATGCACGTTTGGCGTTTGCACGTAAATATGGACATTGGACCTACGCCCAATGGCAACATGTATTGTTCTCTGACGAGACCAAGGTTAATTTGATTTCTTCAGATGGAAGGCAATACGTACGGCGTCCTGTAAAAGCGGAAATGAATCCAAGATTCACAAAAAAGCAGGTGAAACATGGCGGTGGAAACATTAAAATGTGGGGTTCATTTTCTGGACGTGGAGTGGGACCTGTGAGGAAAGTTCAGGGTAACTTAGACCAACATCAATACAAGGCAATATTAGAGGAAACTATGCTTCCCTATGCTGAGGAACATCTCCCTATTATATGGACGTTTCAGCATGATAACGACCCGAAACATACCGCCCGTTCAGTCAAGTCGTTTCTTAACAGTCAGTCGGTATCAGTGCTAGATTGGCCAGCAAATAGCCCGGACCTCAACCCAATCGAGCACCTTTGGCACGAAATCAAGAAAAAAGTTGCCACTTATCGTACCACAACTTTAGATGAACTTTATGAAGCTTTTTGTGAGGCATGGGCAAACATTCCTGTCGAAACATGTCAGAAACTGATAATGTCTATGCCACATCGGTATCAAGCGGTAATTACTAACAAAGGTTTTGCTACTGGGTACTGATTTTACCCGTAATAAAATGGAGTTGTTAAAGAAATTAAAATACTGCAGAATATTAGTTTTGTTTAACTGTATTTTTCATTTTACTTAACTGTCCTTAATTAAATGTCCAGCTACAGAAGTGTACCTTAAATTGAATACATGGTTAACCTTTGATAATAAACACTTTTTTCTATTTATTTAATCTTTTATTTACAGCCATTTAGAGCATAATAATCGGACCAAATTATGCAAATAATAGTTACTGAGAAATCAATAGGGTTTTATATTTATATGTACAAAACCGGTTATTGCTATTCACTATCTTGAATGTCCCTAATTAGTTGACCACGACTGTATATTGGGTTGATGATCACGACGATGATCTATTCAAGACAAACTCTCGGTACGCGAGTCTGACTTGCACTTGCTGGTCTTTATTTTCAAACTGGTGTGTTTAATTCGTCAATTACTGTCTTTTTCCCAATCCCTGTAAAGTATTATTTTTCCAGTGGTACGAGAATGCATGGAAGTCGTCACGATATGCATGGCTTTGGGAGGTGGGCATTTAGAATCTCTTCTTCACGAAACCTGGTGGCAAGATACAGCGTTGTACTTAATGATTGACTGCCCTAATCCCTCGGTAAGTTGTATCAAAGCTTTACTGTTTTTCAATTCACCTTCCCACATTTACTTGTATATCATTTATTATTTCTATTAACTGCACCGTAAAAAAATACGTGCCGAATAAATTCTTGGAAATCGGTTAAAATAGTCAAGTTCAATGATTGAGTTCAAACTGCAATGGTTTGATGGAGATTTAAAACGAGTGGTTATCTGCTTTCAAGTTTAATTAATCATTATCATTATCAATAATCAGACTGTTTATTATAATATGTAGTGATTAAAGAAAGTACCTCCCTACTATCCACATTCCACGTCCTCCGTTAGTTTATATTTGATAACCATTTTTAACCCCCGACGCAAAAAGAGAGGGGTGTTATAAGTTTTACGTGTCTGTTTGTGTATCTGTCTGTGGTATCGGAGCGCACAAACGGATGAACCGATTTTCATTTAGTTTTTTGTGTCATAGATAATTTTATCCCGAGTGTTCTTAGCCATGTTTCATGAAAATCTGTTCATCCGTCTGAAGGTCATCAGCTTTTTTCTTAATCTGTTACTTCCATATTATGTCGGGGGTTGTTTTAAATTTGTAATTTATACTTGTAAACTATCAATTTAAGTAAAATGTGCGTCGAATTTTGATGACGTCACGAATAGTAATTCATACACCATCCCATGTCAAGCGCGCGTTTTGATGTTGTTGATTTGGCTGGTTATCAAATACCCAATTTTGTTTGTTAGGTGAGAGTATCGTGCGCGGAACAGCTGCTAGCGATGTGCGCGTGGGGCGGCGGCGGCGGCGCGCGCGGGGCGCTCACGGCGCTGGGCGGTGCGGGCGGCGCGGCGGCCAACCCGCGCCTCACGCGGCACGCGCGTCACGCGCAGCAGTTCCTGCAGCTGCTGTGCCGCCTCGTGGCGCTGGCCGGGCCCACCGCGCGCACACTAGACGACTTGGCTATTGAGGTACTGCTCTTTCTCTATGCACGAGATACCTTCACCTTAATGGAAGTTTAGAATTTATCATAACGACCATCGTCGGTTTTTAAGGCCTTCTTTATTATTAAATCAGTTTTTATTTAATTCATCTGTGGTGAAGGCTGTCACATTGCAAATATAAACATGTTAGTTACACACACTTACTATGATGGATGTATTATTTCTGCATGAAAAATTGTGACAATGGAAATTCTCTGAATGTTCTGAATGAATCTCTCTTTTCTAGGTCGAATGGCTTCGAGCAGTCAAAGCTAATCCCGCAACTTTGGACGACACTTTACTGGAGGGCCATTTGAATCTGACCAAAGAACTTTTCACACATGTACCAGCACAAGTGAAATTTCAATATGGTGCTCATCCTGATCACAAGGACTCAGGATTGATCAAGGTAAAAAATATATGTAGTTGTATTTCGTATATTTACCTTTTATTACAGAATTACATAATTAATAGTAATTTTCTATTATCTTGTTTGCAAATTTTGGTTTCAAAGGAGTGTTTTTTAGAAAATTATTTAAACATACTTTTTTCTTGTGTATGTAAGTAATAGTTCTAAAATAAAACAGGTGTTATGCAGAATACGTTAACAGATATTGCCTGTCTGAAAACTTTGTTCCACTTTCTCGGCGAACATCCGATTTTTGGGGCTTTCGTACGAAGTGTAAAATCAGTAAAGTGTGCTCCTGCGTGTCAAAATTTTTTGACAGAATTTTTTATATGCACGATAAAAGGAAGTGACGACTGAGTTCCTGTGGCCGTACTCGTGGGCGTGGTGCCGCATGGGCGCGGAGGGCGACGGCGCGGCGGAGGGCGAGGCGGAGGAGGGCGCGGCGCCGCTGTGCCGCACGCCGGGCGCCGCGGCCGCCGCCACCGACCTGCTGCTGGCGCTGGTGCACGCGTGCGTGCCCAACATGGCCGCGCTCGCGAGCCTGCTCGACCAGATGTTCTACAGCGGTGAGTTGCAGTCATACGGAGCTCCTATCTCCGCACTCGTGGGCGTGGTGCCGCATGGGCGCGGAGGGCGACGGCGCGGCGGAGGGCGAGGCGGAGGAGGGCGCGGCGCCACTGTGCCGCACGCCGGGCGCCGCGGCCGCCGCCACCGACCTGCTGCTGGCGCTGGTGCACGCGTGCGTGCCCAACATGGCCGCGCTCGCGAGCCTGCTCGACCAGATGTTCTACAGCGGTGAGTTGCAGTCATACGGAGCTCATATCGCCGCACTCGTGGGCGTGGTGCCGCATGGACAAAAAAGAGATTCCATCATCAGTCGATGTTCCGAAACTTTTTAGGCGTAGGATTTTCTGTCGTTAGTGTAGAATAATATGCCATACATACACGTTTATAGCGTGAAATAAAAACCGGCCAAGTGCGTGTCAAGCCACGCGCAGTGTAGGGCTCTATAGTTGCCTGTCACAATATGTAGACATTTTATAAGTTGTTCAATGATTAGACTGCCATGAATTTTTCACGTATTCCAAAACAACCGTGAAGCCTGAGAGAAGTGTAGCGGGAATACTTGACTCCTAATAATTCATCCCCACTTTACGTATAGGGATATTTTTTTTCAAAATTGTATTACTTCATCTGCGTGATGAATATGTATATCAAATTACAGCTTTCTAGTACTAACACCTCTAAGCTAAGCCGCGGACAGACAGACGGACGAATATGGCGAAACTATAAGGGTTCTTTGTTGACTATGGAACCATAAAAACCTAATATGTACGTCTTCATTTGCTTCGGATGCATGAAGAGTCCGAGCGTTATAAAATATTCAGCTGCGATTTTTTTCATGAATACAGACAAAAGCATGGGTCTTTCGGAGTGGGAATACATGCCGTGCGTGGGCCCGCGGCCGCCGGCCGGGCTGGTGGGGCTGAAGAACGCGGGGGCCACGTGCTATATGAACTCCGTACTGCAGCAACTGTACTGCGTGCGCGCCGTGAGGGACGTGCTGCTCACCGTGCAAGGTAACTTGACCTATTAGACTAAGAGATAGCTGCATTTTTGGTAACTATCGCCAGAAAAGCTGATTCAGTATTAGGTGGGTGTAGGGCTCTCCACTGATGACGATAGTGAAAATCTGGCCGCATACAAATGGGCCATGCA
This sequence comes from Erebia aethiops, assembly GCA_923060345.2. Classification (NCBI taxonomy): domain Eukaryota; kingdom Metazoa; phylum Arthropoda; class Insecta; order Lepidoptera; family Nymphalidae; genus Erebia; species Erebia aethiops. Next base: position 22,214,351 of record OV281084.1, on the reverse strand, counting down.
CTAGATATGGCCGTTTAAAGACGGTTTATGGTTACCAAAAATGAACCATAACTAGAAAAGCTGATTCTTGTACAGTATTAAAGTATGCGCAGTTCCTATGTGAACAGTATTAAAACTGACGCTATTCATCGGGCCTTTCACTAGATATCACCTCTCAAAGACGTTATGAGCATACATAATGTAAAAAAATATTAGCAATTATTTTGTCGTCACGTTGATTGCTGTTAAATAAATTCTTATGCCTTTATAATTTTTAATAGCAATCAACGTGACGACAATAATCAGCCTTTCAGGCGATAGTTACAAAAAGTGCAGCTATCTCTTGTAATATATCTTTACTGTTATAATAGTGCCAAAGTTTCAAGGTCCGATGGGGGCTTGAGGGACTCCCAAGGTAAACGACTCCCATGACCTGTGGAAATCCTTGCAAGACCAGCGGTTGTGGCAGTCCGTTGAGAAAACAACGACTAATCTAACATTGTTATACTCTGTCTATATGTTGTTCTTGCAAAATGAATAAATCAATATTATAAGTTCTGAGTTTAATGAGCAAAATAATTAAAATTCTCATTTATTAATTTCAAAGGAGCCGCAACAGATCCCAATGAAGATTTTTCTGGGGAAGCTCACCATCACAATATAATAGAGAACAACATTGAGGTAATTTCAATTGTGTTAGAAATAAACAAAAGTTAATTACCTATAAATAATTTGAAACAAAAATTAAAGATGTACGTTTTTGTTTCAGAACAATTCAGATTACAACATCACAATACTCAAGCAAGTTCAGGCCATATTTGCACATTTACATTATAGCAAACTACAATATTATGTTCCTAGAGGACTATGGGCACATTTTAAGTAAGTTAAGACCAATTAAATTCCCCATAAAATGTAACCCCGCTAAAATGTCAACGTATTTTCAATCTAAGGTAGAAAATAAAATAACTTTATAATTTTATTACAGTGCTTCTCACACTAGGAAAGCTTCTTAACTTACTAAATTACATTAAATTTTTTATATGTATTTAAGTAAGATTTGAATTAAAATAACATTAAAAACTCATATTTTTGTTTAAATATTTGGGCTGTGGGTAACTTGAGTATTCAATTGCAGGCTACAAGGAGAACCAGTGAATCTACGAGAACAACAGGATGCAGTAGAATTTTTTATGTCACTAGTAGAATCTCTTGATGAAGCTCTAAAGACTTTGGGGCAAGAGCAACTCATGGCTAAAACTATGGGAGGAACTTATTCCGATCAAAAAATCTGCAAGGGGTGTCCACATAGGTAAATACCATGTGTAATTTTTAATTGTAACCTACTTACATTGATTCCCCCCTTACATTGTATATTTACACGTGAAAAACCTTATTTACAGTTTTGTTTTACTTCAGGTATTGCAAAGAAGAACCTTTCAGTGTTGTATCTTTAGATATTAGGAACATGTCTCGGTTACAAGAATCATTGGAGGCCTATGTCCGTGGAGAGCTTTTAGAAGGTGCCGATGCATATTACTGCGATAAATGCAGCAAAAAGGTATCTTTTGAAGTTTTAGCCAAGTATTCTTTGTATATCGGTAATCATTATTTTTCTTCTAACTTTGGTTTATTTCTTTTAGGTAGTGACAGTAAAGCGGTTATGTCTGAACAAGTTGCCTCCAGTTTTAGTTATACAGTTGAAGAGATTTGAATATGACTTTGAGAAAGTGTGCGCTATAAAGTTTAACGATTACTTCGAATTTCCGCGAGAATTGGATGTTGAACCATACACAGGTAAATCTATTTTCTTAATCTAGATGAATATTAGAAATAAACACAAAGCTGTTTATAATTACAAATTTTTATACGCGTGATTGTCAATAAGTGTGTACGGCCGATTGGGGCTTGGATGAGTGGAAGTCTGAAGGCGGATGTTTATTTTTGCGAGCATAATGGCATCTTAGACATTGTTCACTTAGGTTGAAATATATAGGGTATGCTTTGACTTTATTCAGTTAAAATGAGACAGAATGACCCCTAGTTCACACTTACAATCAAGTTGCCAAAATAATCGTTGTATGACAACGATTTTTCAAAGTTTTGTGGGAAACTCCAACTCCAAAGACAAATTCAAGTTTATATTATCATTTTTTCAGACATTATTAGCAAACAGAGCCAACAATTATTATTTTTCTGCTTTTTTTACAAGCTTTTTTTTTCACAAAATAGGAAAAAAAGAGATAGGAATCTTAAATTGCTTTGTGTAAAAAAACAACAATGCATAATCTATCAATCTTTCTCGCTTTCAATGGAATAAAAAAGCCAAGGCACGGTCTTGATAGATCTCACGACTATCATAACGTAATTTGTCAGCGTGGGGCCTGGCGCGGGCGGAGGGCGACGCGACACTGTGGGAGGGCGGCGCCGACCTCTCGCTGGAAACGCACTACCAGCTCAGCGGGATCGTTGTGCACTCCGGGCAGGCCTCCGGAGGACACTACTACTCCTATGTTCTGCTCAGGTGACGCTCGATGCGACTCCCTTTATGTTACACATATCCCCTACACACACACATTATACACACATAGTTTTATTACTCATATCGACATAGGCTGAAACAACGCAATTACTCAGCTATGGGTGGCTGAATGTTAGGTTGAGAACACCGACTGACCGTGTGCATGAGGACATGCACATGGTCAGTTGGTTGAATGTTAGGTTTCTACTTTCTAGTTATTTGTTATTCGTTTGATTATTGATTGAAAATAAAATTAACAACTTGGAACCCCAGGTCGTGGTTTGTTTTTAAAAAAAGAAGGCTGGCCCTCTTCGCGATTCAAAACATAAACTAAAGTCAACTGCTGCGCATTTTTACGCCATGGTTCATTAGCATAGTTCAAAGCCTTTGTTTTCTCGTTTCCTATGGCTTTAGTGCTAAAATGACGTTGTATATCCACTTCCATAAGATGTTGTTCCCAAGAGACTACTTTTAGGATGTTTTTAAAATGTTACATTATATAAAACCAGGGACAATGGAAGTGAAACGGGCCGGTGGGTGAAGTTGGATGACGGCGACGTATCCGAGTGCGCCATGCATGACGACGACGAAATGAAGGCGCAATGCTTTGGTGGGGAATACATGGGCGAGGTACGTCATAACATTCAGTAGAATTACGGAACTTACATGAGTCCTAGCTTGATTTATATAAAGTTCAAACTCGTCCATCTTAAAATTAAAAATTGTAATCTTATGTGCCAAACACACGACTTTTGGTAAACCGAGGGAGAGGGCTGCTTATCCTTAACAAAGATCTAAAAAATCGAGCTAGGATAGCTAGTTCTTGATCTTGCAACAAGTAGCTAATTTTAATTATGCACATTATATTGTTAATATAAGTCATTGTTCAAGATCTGTACGGATGTAACTGTGTATGGTGTAACAAAATGATAAAAAATAAACGATTTGATTGATTATCCCTAAGGCTGTTCCTCCCTTACCAGGCATTTTATAACATGTGTAAATGAAACTATAGTATTCCAGCAACTTTTCCTCTTGGTCAATTCTATAATGTTTTAGGTGTTCGATTCGACTATAAAGAGAGTGTCATATAAGCGACAGAAGAGATGGTGGAATGCTTACATGCTCTTCTACACACGGAAAGACACGATCGAAACATCTGGTCTCGAACAAATTATGCAAAATATGACCCTCAAGTGAGTGTAGCTATTGTGTTTGCTGTTCTAATAGTACTTCTAATATTGCTAATTTTGGTCCTCTGTTGCAGGGAAAGCGCCGTACCAAGGCCTATCTGGAATTCGGTCCGGCGCAGCAACATTGCATTCTCCCACAATCAGGACCAATTCAGTCTTGAGCATTTTAATTTTATGAAGAAACTGTGTTGTATGCGTTTGCAAGTATTGCCCGGATCTCAAAACGCGGTTTGGGTATGCAACCTATATTTTTTGTTTCATGACCTTTGTTTTGTTTGGAACCGATGATAATATTTATCAATTTTAGGGACCTGAACATGAAGAGATGTCCATGCTGGCGGTGCAATTGGCCGCGAAATTCTTATTCCAAGTTGGGTTCCACACCAAGAAAACGTTACGTGGTCCAGCTTCGGATTGGTAATTTTAAATCTGTATAAGTTAACAACATGATATAAAATGAGCATAGTTTTTATGCTAACCTTTCATTTATTTGCAGGCATGACATTCTGTGTCAGCATTTACGATGTTCTCAAGCTGTGAGGGCCTGGTTCGCCACCGATCTCTTTAAACATTCTCATAGGTATGTATCAAACGTTTTGTTTTTTTTATTAATTTATAAAGTAGAATATGAAAAATACCTTTCTAATTATGAATAATTCTTGTTCTTTATTTTTAAGGTTATGTGACTATCTACTCTCCTGTCCCTCTGCTGAAGTAAGGATGGTGTTTATGAAAATAATTGTCTTTTTGGCACATTTCTCTGTACAAGATCCACCAGGTTAGTATAGGAATTGTTTTTTTATAAAAGTGTACTCTGTTCGCCATTTGTATATTATAGTCTTGTTGTCTGCTAAAATTCTTTATTATTTTCTATTCTCAATGGTTTTTTAAATCTGATTTATTTGCTTTTCTTTCAATGGATTTTAATGTAGCATTTTTGCGCCGTTATGTTATCAAGTGTATATTTATTCTATTTCCGGACTTAATCTTTATTGCCATATTATATTATCAAACTCTGTAAAGGTCATTTGACAAGATGCTTTAAAATATAAATAGTTCTATTTGATCAAATGAAATAATTATGTTTCTATAAAGGTCATTTGACAAGATGCTTTAAAATATAAATAGATAGTTCTATTTGATCAAATGAAATAATTATGTGTTGTAGTTAGTATTATATTGACATGAATCTCGTGGTCACATCACCAGTGAACAGCGGCTATGGGTCGTGGTGCTCCCGCGACGAGGTGTCATCACTCTCAGACCAAGTGCTGTGCAGCGCGCGCGCGCTGGCCGTGCCGCAGCACCACCACCACCACGCCGACCACCGCCACCTGCCGCTGCTGTTCAATCTGTTCCACGCGTACGCGCTGCTCGGACTGTCGGAGAGGCATCAGCTGCTGCGGGTAAGCGAGGCTTGCAGGAGGCAGAAAACTGCATCAAACTGGTCACAATTATATGCGCAACTGGCGGGATGTCAGTTGCCACGTCGTGGCGTTTTTAAGGGCACGGGCGCCAGCGAACACTATATTTGCTATTGGACATAAAGCGACATAGTATCGATAGCGGACTAGCTGCCACAGCTTACTAACGACAAAAGTGCAGCTACACGAAGACGACCACCGTCTGCCGCTGCAGTTGAACCTCTTCCATAGATATCTTCTGTTGCGTGTAAGCGAGACTTGCAGGAGGTGGATAAGACTTGCTATTGGTCATAAAGCGATAGTATAATATATGGTACAATTAGCTGCCGCAGCTGTTGAGAGTAATAGTTGAAACTAGTCAGCCATATTTCTTCAAATTACGTGAATTTTAACCGTGTTATATCTATATGTGTAACTTTTAAATTCATTTTCTTTCCTCCTTTACAGCTTAAAATCTTGGATATCGTGTTATCAGTGTGCTTGGATGACTCTTCCTCGTCACTTGGAAAATATCAATATCCAGATTCTGCTAAATTACATCAAGTAAGTCACTTTTACGATTATTTTAAAGTAAAGTAAAAAAAAAAAAGTTGCCGTGAGCGACGCAAGTTCATTTTATATTGGGAATTCGTGCTGTTGCCGAGCCTATTTTGTTTATCAACAGCTATCTCTGCTCCAAACTCACTGAACGCGAGTTTTCAGTTCGGGGCGAAACATCTTATATATATCTTATATCTATATATATAAAAATGAAACCCGTTTTCCTTGGTCACGGCATCACGCGTGAATGGCTGGACCGATTTCACTAATTCTTTTTTTGTTGTATTTGTTATTATTAGGAGAAGGTTCTTACGGAAAAAAATATTAAGAAAATCTCTCAGAAATATTGAAAAATATACATTTAATTTTGCATACTAAGGCGGTACGAAGTTCGCCGGGTCAGCTAGTATATATATAAAAATGAAACCCGTTTTCCTTGGTCACGGCATCACGCGTGAATGGCTGGACCGATTTCACTAATTCTTTTTTTGTTGTATTTGTTATTATTAGGAGAAGGTTCTTACGGAAAAAAATATTAAGAAAATCTCTCAGAAATATTGAAAAATATACATTTAATTTTGCATACTAAGGCGGTACGAAGTTCGCCGGGTCAGCTAAAGTAGAATCAATAATTCACTGGACAAAACTGACATTTACAGTGTTGACAGTTTCTGATGAAAACAAAATAGTGTTGTGACTAAAGAATCCACTGCAATCACTTATAACGATATTAATAACGATATTAATTATTTCTCGTACGAAGGAATATACAGCGTTGTTGTTTGTCAATTTCAATATGACGTATCTGCATAATTAATAAAACTTTACAAATAATTAATATCCCTACGTGTATTGCAATGAGTTATTTATTGTTATTAGTAACACTTAAATATAGTAGGTACCTATTTAGAATTATTAATAATAAGTATCAGGTATTTTTCCAATGCCTTTGTGCAAATGATGTGAATCACTACCACAAAGTACATAAAATGTACTAATCGTATCACTACCTACTGTACTAGAACATCACTACCACAATAAATATGGCAATATTATTTTAGAAAGTGACATTAGCGACTGTCATTCCACTCCAGTGAATTATTGATTCTACTTTAGTACGTTATAAACATAATATACGGGTACGAAATGAATCATTATTCAAGTGAATGTTTTCAATGAACTGGTATTATAGGTGGTATGCGCATTAGTGCGTTGCTGCGACGTGAGCTCGCGCTGCCAGTCGGCCGGTGCGAGCGACGGCGCGCTGCCGCTGCCCAACCCGTACGGCGACCCGCCGCACGGACATGCGCACCAGCTCGCCGCGCGGCCCGCCATCTCGCCCACCGCCGCGGACGTGCTCTACAACAGGACAGGGTGCGTTGACTTGTGCTAGTGTGGAGCGACGGCGCGCTGCCGCTGCCCGACCCGTACGAATATTTACCGTATACGACCGTGCGTAGCTTCTATACCGTGGGAATAAAAAAAAAATCAACCATATTCCAAACATAAAATAATAATAAAATAACCATATTATTAAATATACATTATAAGGAAACTTCAGCGACGTAGAAAACTTAAGTGTATAAGAAGTCTGATAAATAGTCCACAGGATATTTTTTAAATTCTTATTCTGTTGTTTCTCAACTTGATTAGATCATACATGAAAAAACTAACTGAAGAGTGCTGTGGATGCGAAGAAGGAATAAGACTGCTACAGTTTCTGTGCTGGGAGCACGCAGGCTGGTCGCGCATGGCTTTGGCCGAGCTCTTGTGGCAGATGGCCTATGCCTTCTGTCACGAGCTGCGGCGCCACGCCGATGCGCTCACGGCTCTGCTGCTGATGGAAGACAGCTGGCAACACCATAGGATACATAATGCTATCAAGGTATGCAATGTACCCTGTCTAACTACCAGGTGGAACCAAAATTTGTTAATATTTCTCTCCCTCTGATGGGCTGCTCATTCTTTCTCTGTATTAATTAAGTAGCAGTATTACTCAATAAATTCATTCAGTAACACCGAACCCGTATTGTTGTTGTTCTTTACATTTCACAATAGTGTAATGGCAACTTTTAGTATGATCATGTTATTACTATAAGATTGAAATATTAACAATTTGGGAACTTGATCAAATTTTATTGTTCTCCTAGTTTTCTCGACGTTTTATAAGCTTGTTTTTCTATGAATGACCTCTTTATTGACTCGTAGGGAGTGTCGGAAGAGCGTCCAGGTCTACTGGAGACAGCGTTGCGCGCTCGCGGTCACTACCAGAAGCGCGCGTACGCGTGTGTGAAGCTGGTCGTGGGCGTCATGTGCCGCACGCCACTCGCGGTGCGCGCCGTGCACTCGCAGCCGGACGCGCGCCGGCGCTGGCGCCAGCTGCTCGCCTGGCTGCAGGACGAACTCGACCGCGTAAGTCTTCCGTTACATTCATTTGAGACGCACGGACTCACGCTGCTTGCCTGAAGGTTATGGGTGACACTTGCTTGGAGTTAATATGTCGGGAGTTGCTTAATAGGTTTTAAATTATAATTAAAAACAAACTTTATTTATAGGACATAGAGTTCCTTTTGCATTGCCAATAGATGTACGGAAAACCGGCCAGTGCCATAGATCAAGAATATTAAAGATCTGTCAAAGATGCCACACCCGCAAGGAACAGAATAAAGTACATTCTTAAGCCAGGGTTGCTACCTAGCTAGCACTAGCTGGGGTATTTTAGAACATGTTCAAATGACTTTTGCTAATGCGCTCGTTTCATAATAGTAACGAGTGTTTTAATACCCGTGTTATATGCAGTTGCATACACTACTTTATCTTCACTAATGCAATTTATCAAACAACAAGAGTAAAAGCTGACAATAGTTTATTTATAATAATTGTTCAAATTTTGGACGGTACAATTTTGAAAGTTAATGTTAATTATTGATCCAGCAGCTGTAGCGGCCGCGGGGCAAGCAGTAGAGCTCGTAGACGGAGTCGGCATATTTATAATTACTTCATTCGTCTTGTTTTCTATACTGTTCAAGATCGTATTTGAGACTTGAATTTTATTCATTAAAGACTCATCAATGTAGCTTTCAGCCACAGTAGAAGACTTCCACCCCCCGTGTCGTTTCAGTGCGGTCAAATCACCACCGCTATCTATGAGAAGGGTCGCCGAGGTGCGCCGGAAGCAATGCCCCGTGTACAACGCTGGGTTAGGCAGATTCAAAAAACTTGCGATAGTTTTTCCCAGAGCACCAAATTTATTAATACCAGTTCTTTGATCGACGCACTTCCCCGATCTATAGCTCAAGAAAAAGGCAGGGTTTCGACAGGGGGTGGGTCGAAGTTCCATGTATTTTTTACATACGGCATAGCAGTTGCCCGTCACAACGAAAGAACGATCTATTTTCGTTTTTGTTTTCGAAACTTTCACCATGATTGTACTGTCGTCTATGTTAGAGATTTCATCGAACTGGATGTTGTATAGCTCTTGCCTTCGGCATGCCCCCATTATGCCGAAGATTAGTGCAACCTGTAACAATAAACGATATAATAAGCTTGAGGTACATAGCCAAGGCAAAAACTATGATTTATGAAGTAGTAAAGTGTAGGTACCTACTACCAAATTTATACACAAAGCGCTTAAACGGAGTGTCTAGATAACTTGCGTGTGTAGTACGTAAGTACTAGGTAGATTAAATAACAGAACTAAAATACACTTACCTTTTCAAAAAGATACAAAATATCTGGTGAATCTTCCAGGAACATCTTTATTTGACCTGATGTGAACGTCAAGGACTTTTTTTCCTTGTGTCCTTCTGAACTGCGTTTCAGGAACGCTATGACTTTTGAATACTTCGTGATATCAATATTGTTGTAGATACTCAGTGTGGACTTGAGCATAGAATATTTAGCCCACATAGAAGATGGCTTGAATTTGTCCGAGAGTTCTTTGAGATACGCAAGAATGACATTTTCAGAAAATTATGTAGTTTTCTTTTCGATCTTCCATGCCAAAAAGTTATTATATTCTTTTTCATATAATTTTCTAGATTTTTCTGGCAAAAGATTGTGTGTTACTTTTGTTGCCAATTCTAGAATATCCGGAGGCGTACAAATATCATCGTCGCTATCCATTTTTAACTTTTAATTTGTATTTTAAAATCAAAACACATTGCGAAACATTAAATTCACGCGTACGTGTATTGTCACAGTGAACTTGCCGCCATTAAAATCTAACCAATGAGAGCGCAGCTGCGCGCGCAGGGCCAATCAGGAGCGAGCGCGCGCTGTTCGTTTTTTATTTAATTGGCACAAGATCTTACCAAAGAGTTTTGTGTATGTAAGTTTAGTAGTTTCGACGAAGTTTTCACGTATAACCCAACTGTTTTCAAAAGCCAGCCTAATATCAAAATTTTATACAACTTGTATGAGGATTTTGACATAAGGCTCGCCAGGTTAATTGGTCGCGTTTTATTGATGTTATAATGAGATTTTACGATATCGATGTGGATATTATACCATCATGTGAAATTGCTTAAATTGAGTGTTTTGTTATCTGCGCTATAACAGTAGTAATTATAAGTCAAGTATTGGAAACATAAGTAGAATGTTATAACATTAGTGTAGATAAATTACTATTAGAATACTCAATTTCTTTCGGTGTGGTAACTCCCGAACATTGTGTGAAAATACCATGAAAATAATGATTCTTAAAGTAACAAAATTCAAAATTAAAAACATCCCTTCCTTTTAGAAGTATGGTCCAGGAGGCTACAGCTCCTATGGCACGTGGTCACCGCCCAGCATCTCCAATGAGACCTCCAGCGGATACTTCCTCGAGCGGAGCAACTCCGCGCGGAAGACGCTCGAAAAGTAAGGCAATCGTCACGAATAATGTTCCAAAAAAGTTGTATGGGCTTCGACATAGTGATAGTGCTACTAATTCTGTGACATGCTATCTCCTATAACTAAGTTGAGTAATAATCGAGTGACGTCTTTTTCTGCAGGGAACAACACAAAAGGGAATAGCAATACATTGAGATCTGTCATTTTAGTTGAGAGTTGGATACCACAGAATCGGCCCCACTCACTGTTTATTTTTTATCTGACCATGAAAATATTATGATGTAATGTTGAAATAGCCAGGTTGGGTGATGTTAGTAACTTTGTATTATCGGTTAGGGCGTATCAGCTGTGTCCGGAGGAAGAGGAGGAGGAGGAGGAGACGCGCGACGTGGGCTCGGGCTCGGGCTCGGGCGACGCGGGCGACGACAGCGCCGACGACGACGCGCCCGACGACGACGAGCCCGCGCCGCGCCGCCTCACGCTCGCGCCGCCCGCTCCGCCCGACCCGCCCGCCCCGCCCGCACCGCCCGCGCCGCCCGCCCCTCCCGCCCCGCCCGCCCCGTCCGCGCCGCTGTGAGCGCCGCGCCGCGCCCCTAGTCCGCCTCACGACCCTTTGTGTTTCGCCCCAAGTTTTGTACAACGCGCTCAAACTAAGAATAGGACACTGTCTGCCCAGTCAACTGAAGGAAACAAATAAAGTAATCGAATTTGTACATTACACTTACTATTAGTTCTACAAAACCGATTTAAAATGTCTTAAATCAAAATATTTTTTTCAGCTACGATTTAGCGGCGGAAAATGCATCCTATTTTTAGTGTGAGCGCATTATACGAGGCGCCGCCGCCTAGCCGTAGTTTTGTTCTGTGATGTTAACGATACGTGTACATGTGCTCGGTCGCGCGCCTCCGTCGACGCGACGCTTAATTTTATGTGACTATGTTCCGCTTTAAAAGTACCATAGTATTTATTTTTTTCTTAATAAGACTTATTCTATTCGTTAGGAGAATTTATTTTCTATCTGCGCATAGTATATTTAATATTTTATTGTTGTAAGGGATATCTTTAGCGTATTCGATCGACAACGCTTCTCGTGATCGCCCAGTGACACTGATAGAGAGTGAAAATTCAGCGAACGATTATAGGGGGGTCACAAATGTTGCGCTGCAAGTTTTTGTGCGCGTGAAAAGACTGATTACCCTCATATTGCAAGAATCAGTCGAACGACAGTCGGTCGTGTGCGTTTTCTTATCAGCTTATCGTACAGTTTGTATTCAATCGAAAATCTTCTTTACCATAAATTCTCAAACGAATTTCAAAATCTATTTTTAAGTAAATCACACAGATTATATATAGTAAAGTTTTAAAAGTTACGACAAATGTACAATTACTGTAAGTAGCCTTATCTGTGAATATAATCATGTGCATTTGCGTGAATTTACATGACAAAATTTTAAAGAAACATTGTGTCATTATCAAGTTTTATTATGTGTAGCAAAGTATATCGCATTGTATAAAATTATACAATTCCTTTACTTTATTAGTTTTATTTTTAACTTTTCTTTTTAGACAGTGTTGATAAATTATAAAAGTAAAGTTCTGGTTATATGTATGACAAACAGTTTTACGAAGTCAAACTCATAACGGCTGCCAAGCCATTACGATACATAGTCTACGATGATGGACCATGCTTTTATTATTTTTATACAAATTATTAGTGCCATTCCTTGTTTTTTGCATCATACACGTTGCATCGTTTTAACACTTTCATCCAATTAATATTGATCACATATCGGTTATTGGTATTATTTTTTCTCGCAGCACGCGAATGTTTTAACATAGATATCTAAAAAATGGACGGCATCAACCCCAGAAGGCTGTTTTTAATGCACATAATACCTACTGCTTTGTCCATAAAACTTAAAGGATTGCAAAACTATACAAAAAAAATATAATTATTTGATTATTAGAACTACGTACTAACGATAACACTTATAGAGGAAAAACCATAAAATAATATATAAAAATGGTTGTTGGTATATCTGTTTAGGCGTTCCTATACCATTTATGTGATAAAACTTTTTGCAGCTGCTGTCGAGACTTGCGGCAAAGTTTCCGGCCCTTACCATCAACGTAAAATTGTTACCATTAAGACCAGTTTTCGACTGCTTAAAAATACTTTTGAAATTCGTATTATACAAATCAGCAAGTCGAGGGGAAATTTTTATCGTATTCGATCGCGACAACGTTAACTGTAATATAAATGGAATTGATCGAGCGCCAGCTGTCAAGCGCTTATCGTAGTTATCGTGGTCGCGATCGAATGGGAAGAAAATCATCTCCCACTAGGAACACAGAACCATAAAAATCATGTTATATGTCTGCTTCACGAGTTAGTAATAATTGATTAAAACGTAAAAGTATTGCTAAACAGGTGAAGTAACATTTGCTTTACTTTTAGTGTTGTTAATTTTATGACACGTTTACTCATTTTGATGTATTATGTAATGCAAAATTCATTTAGGAATAACGTTTATGTTACTATTGAATGCACATAAAAAATTATGGTTAAGGCCAGATTATTTTGGCCTAATAGCACTATGCGTTACGAAGATTTTATGACTTTATTGCTAGCTTTATAATACATAGTAACAAAAGCTTGTAGAGAGTGTAGATATTATAGAGGTATTAAACACTAGTCTAACAGGAAAATGTTGCCACGTCAATGTTCTGCTTTGTATTATATGTTATTTATTTTTATATTCCATTATAAAGGTTGTATATTTTTCCTTTCTTTGTTGTCGGTTTTTAGTGGCGTCACTCAGGCTATCAGGGAAATATTTAAATTTTGGTGTGGTCAACTCATATTATTATAATATATATAAACACGCTATAATAATTTTTTACCAGTATTCCAATTGTACATCTAATGAAAGCTAGTGCAGATTTTAACCACATTTAAGAATTTTAAATCTTTTGTACAAAATAGAAAAGTAAGTTTGTTGATCTTAATTTATTTCAAAATAATAACTAGTTAATAAAAGTGCGATGTATTAATTCATAATATAAAGTAGCCTTTACCAACTTTTACCATATAATTACCACAATAATATTGTAGTAAAGATATTAATCAAAATAACATTTTTGTGGATATTGTGTGATATAAATCGACGTGTATCGATAGTTCTACATGGATACATGAAAAATCTTTGGATTCTTCCGTCAATTTATGTCATAAATATTGGTCATACAGACCTTTGTGCCTTATTTAAATTTTCGTTGCTCAACTGGTTTAGACCTGATAGTCTGTATCGTCATAATATATAATTTTCTCTTAAAGATTTTCAACCTTAATGAATTAAATGTTAAATGAAAATTGCCTGGCTATCTTAATCATATTTGCATAACAAATTTAACGCTTTCATGTGATCATTTTTGGATGAAATTATGCTAAGCTTGGTGCCGTGACCTTTTATTGTTGTTAACTTTATTACCAAAGATGGATTTATAGAACGAGGGTAATTGGCGACCCTTCTTCCTAGTTTAGTAATCGAAATGTTTTGTATATTTTATAAAATGCAAACGATAAGGGAGTTTTGTTAACAAAAGATATTGTGATCGATCTTAGGCTTAGATAGGTGAGAAATATATATGGTGTTGAGACACTAAAACAAACTGCCAAATACATTGAACAGAATCAAAGCTGTGCGAGTTTCAGAACCGTGTAAATATCATTGTAACCATATTGAGTGTTTTCATGTTTTTTTAAAAATTGAATAACGAAAACGTATGAGATAGTGGTACGATCAGAATAACTTTAAATTTACGTTGAGAACGTAGTTCGAACATTGCTTTGCACCAGTGGTTATGTTGAGTAACCGATTCAATAACGGTATGTAAAATCAGTTCTAAAACCACGCATGCCTATTCGCCAGGAATATCAAAATAAATTGTAGATTTATTATAAGAATCCATTGATTTTGTATAATGTTTCTATGGCAAATAATGTAACGAATGGCATTTGACATTATAGAATGCTCTCAAAAGGCATTCATAAAATATAATAAAATCAAAAAATAAATTTTTGAAAATTTATTTGGAGTTTTATTTTTTTAATTGATAAATGACGTAATATTATTTGGATTTGCTTAATAGATTAATTAAAGTATAAAAACGAATTATTGCCAAAAATATTGTAAATGTTAAGCATGCTGACCTGTGGCCTCTGATTTAATGATGTTTTGATAAATAAATATAGTTAACTGTTCTACTCCTTATCAGCTCAAGATAATATTATAAGTACATAAGTCATAACACTGATCACAGAGAAGTAGTACGATCTTGAAAAAGGTTGCAATGGATAAATACATCAGCGTTAAGGAGTTAGAAGATGCAGCTTTAGATTTGTTGCCGAGAGCTGTTCGCGACTACTACAAAAGTGGAGCGACTGAGGAGTATACTTTAGCAGAAAATAGACGAGCATTTCAAAGGTTAAGTTTATTTAATTTTTGTGCAAACATTTTGTGTATGTGATCCTATTGTGATTTTATAAACTTACGTGCAATTTTAGATTACGGATTCGCCCAAAATGTTTAGTCGGTGTGAAAAACTGCGATTTATCGACGGTTGTACTTGGCGAGAAAGTTTCCATGCCATTAGGGATATCGCCCACTGCTATGCAAAGAATGGCTCACCCTGACGGAGAAACTGCAAATGTTAAAGGTACCAGAGTTTATTTTTTATTTTATTTTATTGGTTAAGTTATTCGTATATCGTTCTTGATATGACATTTAAAACTAATTTATGCAAAGTACATTTTTTCCTTCTACTACTGAGAACAATATTTTATTGAAATGATCGTTCCAGAACTCCGAGTTTGTTTTATCATTTGTTCTGAATTAATGTTGGTTTATCTTTTAATATTTCCTTTCAACAGCTGCAGAAGCTGAAGGCGTAATTTACACTCTGAGCACAATCGCTACCAGTTCTATAGAAGAAGTAGCCGAAGCCGCACCAAATGCTGTGAAGTGGTTTCAACTTTATATCTACAATGATAGGTCAGTATTATATAGGTCGTATCTTACATGCATAATATTCTGCACTTTGGTACCACGGCAATTACTTATTAGAAAACTAGCGGATACCCGGCATGTGCTACTACGCTAAAAAAAGAAAAAAAAGTATCTAAAACCATCTTCGCATTACCTATTGCCTTTCTAATGAAAACTGTTTGGGGCACATCGATTGATGGTTTCAAAGTCGGTAACGAACGTAGGTAGAAAAAGTTTAAATTCACTTCGCATTAACCACTCTTCCACCATTCTTCTGTCACTTGTGAATGGTAATACGTAAATACTTTATATTTTCTATTTTAGAGAGGTAACGAGGAAATTAGTATTGAGGGCTGAACAGGCTGGATTTAAAGCTCTTGCTCTGACAGTGGACACACCTATTTTTGGCTTACGAAGAGCAGATATGCGCAACAAGTTTACCCTGCCGGCACACTTGAAGTAAGACTGTAAAATATGAAATCTTAAGAGTTCCTATTTAGGGTTTTGGATTGATATTGGGGCTGATTCTGTAGTGCACAATCTCTAAACTAAACTAAAATTAGAGCATTACAAATATTGCTAACCCTTTTATAATACTTCCTACGGAAAGGGACAGAACTAGATTTAAAGCTGCCATTTTAGTTTAGTTTAGAGATTGTGTTATACATAATCAGCCCCATTGTTAAGCAAATGCATTTTTTTTCAGGTTAGCTAATTTTGATGGTCCTATGTCAACAAAAATACATAACACAGAAGAAGGCAGTGGCCTAAACAATTATGTGAAAAACTTATTTGATAAATCATTAACATGGGGTGAAATAAAGTGGTTAAAGAGGTAAATATACTCCATTAAAATTTTAGTAACGAAAGGAAAACCGCAGTGTAGTGCCAAAAAAAGGATGGTTTTTACTTACCTGCCTATTATCCTGAATATTAGCAGGATTTGTCACTATTGCTGACACAATATTCATGTTCCTGTTTATCATAGTATATTATTTATTTTCCTTGTGTTTAATTTCTCAACGTCATTCCACACATGTACATATTACACTATGATTACTTTATTTTAAAACTTATTTTTTTTTCCTTAAATATTTACAGTATTACTAAGCTGCCAATTGTAGCAAAGGGAATTTTAAGAGGTGATGATGCAGTAAAAGCTGTGGAGGCTGGTTGTGCCGGTATTCTCGTCTCTAACCACGGCGCTAGACAACTGGACGGCGTGCCCTCAACGGTGATTACGTTTATTATTAGGTGTATTTTAAATAGGTGTATTTTCGTTAGATATATATATATATATATAGACAATTTTATATAGAGATTTTAAAGAGAGAGAGGGTTGAACTGTTGTAAATTATTTATCGACCGACGGTAACTTAATTTATTTACTTTTATCCAAAAACTCAAATTTTATATCGTAGGTGTAGTTGCATGACTAGGGAATCCTAAATTATGCGTGTTCCGAAATAACTTCACCAGTAATTTTTTATCGACTTCCTTAAAGGAATAACTTCTAAAATCGGTGCGTATTTTTTAAATCATTAATATGTTTTGTCGTAGATTGAAGCTCTTCCTGAAATAGTTGAAGCAGTTAAAGATTACAACGTCGAGGTGTTCATGGACGGAGGCGTGACTACCGGCACAGATGTTTATAAAGCTTTGGCCTTGGGAGCGAAAATGGTATGAAAATTTTAGTTGCTCAAAATATTAGGTCCTTACATATGAAATTGACGTTTTATCGTACTGGCCACTTTGATCTCAAATATCTCCTCTTTGGTTAGGAATTTCAATTACAAATTTATACAGCTATTTACTCATACTTTTGTGTTTTGAAGACCCTAATTAATTTGTTTTTTCCTCTTTTGGTTTTTTCTTTGCGTCACTCAGTTTACAAAATGGAAACCTTGAAATATCGCGTTATTTACGAGTACGAGCTCCATTGTGGCACCAGTGCAGTGCAGAAACGGCTCGAAGAATTAATGATGTGTATGGCGGTGGTGTCGCAAAAGAAAACATAGCGCGTTTTTGGTTCTAACGTTTTCGTTCTGGAAATTTCGACCTGCAGAACAAGCCCCGTGGACGGCCGGAGACCAAAGATGATAATTAAGAATTGAAGGCTATTGTGGAAGCGGATCCATCGCAAACCACGTCCGAGCTAGCTGCAGGCTGCGGTGTTAGTGATAAAACTGTTTTAATCCACTTGAAGCAAATTAGGAAGGTGAAAAAGCTTGAAAGGTGGGTACCTCAAGAATTGAGTGCAGCAAACCGACAAACGCGCGACGACTGCTGCGTTACATTACTCAACTGGCACAATAATGAAGGGATTTTAAATCGAATTATTACCTGTGATGAAAAGTGGATCCTGTACGATAATCGGAAACGCTCATCGCAATGGCTGGACCCTGGCGAACCAGCCAAATCCTGCCTCAAGCGAAAATTGACTCAAAAAAATTACTCGTGAGCGTTTGGTGGACTAGTGCCGGTGTCGCTCACTACAGATTTCTTAAATCTGGCCAGATGATTACGGCGGATGTCTATTGTCAGCAACTGCAAACCATGATGGAAAAGCTAGCTGCTAAACAACCGAGGCTGGTAAATCCCCGAACCTTGCTCCAACAGATTACCATTTTTTTCGAAATTTGGATAACTTCTTGCAAGGGAAAAAATTCATCTCCGATGGGGCAGTCCTAAGCGCCTTCAAAGATTGTATTGATTCCCGTTCGAATGGTTTTTTTAGTAGAGGGATCAATGAACTACCTATGAGATGGCAAAAGTGCATAGATAGCAATGGTACATTCTTTGATTAAATAAATAAATATATTATAAAAAAATCGACTTTATGATCCTCCCTAACAAAACGCCAATTTCATATGTAAGGACCTAATTTAAACATGTGGAATTAGCGGATGGCCTTATTTGAATCCAAAGTATTTATTGTGTTTTCTTTTGGAACTATCCAGGTTTTCGTAGGGCGTCCTGCTTTATGGGGATTAACAGTCGGTGGTCAGGGTGGTGTACAACAGATGCTGAGCATATTTCGTAACGAGCTAGAATACACATTCCATTTAGCGGGTGAGTTGCTTTTATTTTTATAGTAACTGGATAAAATGCGATTTATATAAATAATTATAATGTACCTACCGCTTTCAGTACGTACTTAGAATAATTATTATAACACGTAATTTCGTTGCTAATATATATTTTTTATCCCCACAGGTACTCCAACAGTTGCTGATGTAACAAAAGATATGGTGCGCCATGAATCTGCATATAGCAGTTTGTAATTTGTAGAAAGGATTTGTAAAAGTTCGTTATACGTTACTGTATACATTTTAAAGCTAATAATATTTATTTTAACACATATTTTTATTTGTTAATAACGAACATTTATTGTTATTATAATTCCTTAAAGAATATTTATTATAATTCCTAATGATTCTTTTAAGAAGAAATTGTATGTATTTGAGTTGCCAAACAATATAGAATAACTTTGATGTTGGTTTTTTTAAATTACTTAAACCTAAATCTATATCTGTACTGATATTATAAATGCGAAAGTTTGGATAGATGTATTGTTTGTTACTCAATCACGCCAGAACGGCTGAACGGATCTGCATGACATTTGGCACAGAGATAGATTATAGTCTGGATTAGCACATAGGCTACTTTTTATCCGGGAGTTCCCGCGGGAACCAAGAAATTCGATTACGACGGACAAAGTCGCGATCATTACCTAGTATATACTAAGTCATTTTACAAATAGCTCAAAAACTCCAAGTGATCCTTCATGTCATGCTAAGCCGTTGGATTGCTTAAGTTCACAGTTTTGGGCCACCATAATAGTCTTGGGTGATGGGTCAGATAAGGACAGACACACAGAGACATTATGAGGCACAATATTACCAGCCCCATTCCCTACACAGGCTTCGTAATTTCAATTATCATCATCACCCTGTGGGCGTCCACTATAGCACATAAGCCTAGAGAGCGCCACCACACTCACCTTCAACTACCAGCGCGGCGTCTATGTACTGTATACTAATCACTAGTTATTTTTAAGTAGCTTATATGCATCTGAACGTATACAGCAGCTGCACTCTGCCTCGCTTCGAGTCGTACTCGTAAGATACTACCATCGTATATGTGGATAATAGGACGGGCACGTCCTATCCACTGCTAAAAACTACTACTCAGGCCCACTTGCGCAAGGACTCTTAAAATTATTGATCTAGTTAAAAATTTTAATGCATTTTGTATTTGCCAAAAAGGGACAGCATTACAAAATTTAACTAAATCTGTGCTATTGATAATTGACGTGATCATTGAACATATTGGGCGAAGTGACCAGAGTTATGTTATGCACAGTCACAAAGCTCCTTGGACAAAAAAATCGTATCCCTCCTAAATCCTAATACTATAATATGGTTCCATTTATTGGAACTCGGCCTGGCGTACCTTGTGCGATGGTATTTTTTTCCCTCGACGAAACGGAGACGGTATATGTGTTCGCCCTAAGAGGTTGTGTGTTTGTTTGTTTGTATGTTTGTTTGTGCACTTTTTTGTTACCGTTTTCCTGGAAAACTACTGGACCGATTAATATGCGGTTTTTTGCATTAGATATTATGTATAGCTTGTGAGAAGGTTCTTAGATATATTTTAGGACCATAGACAACCAAGCTGAGCTGTAGTCTATGATTTTCATTTTTCAATATGTTACCATTTTTCTCAAAAAGTACTGGGCTGATGGAGATGCGGTTTTTTGCATTAGATATGGATAGTTGTGAGAAGGTTCTTAGATATATTTTAGGACCATAGACAACCAAGCTGAGCTGTAGTCTGTGATTTTAATTTTTCAATATGTTACCATTTTTCTCAAAAAGTACTGTGCCGATTGAGATGCGGTTTTTTGCATTAGATATGTATAGCTTGTGAGAAGGTTTTTAGATAAATTTTAGGACCATAGACAATCAAGCTGAGCTGTAGTCTATGATTTTAATTTTTCAATATGTTACCATTTTTCTCAAAAAGTACTGGGCCGATTGAGATGCGGTTTTTTGCATTAGATATGTATAGCTTATGAGAAGGTTCTAAGATATATTTTAGGACCATAGACAATCAAGCTGAGCTGTAGTCTTTGATTTAAATTTTTCAATATGTTACTATTTTTCTCAAAAAGTACTGGGCCGATTGAGATGAGGTTTTTTGCATTAGATATTTATGGAGACAAGAGGTGGTCATAGGAACTCCTTAAGTTCTTATCGTAAACCCGTCGTGTTTGGACTCTTTTGATTTGTCTTGACTAGCACTTTGTACCTAGATGCTACCCAGGGTCTCATGATGGAGCCAGGAGGTGGTCATAGGAACTCCTTGAGTTCTTATCGTAAACCCGTCGTGTTTGGACTCTTTTGATTTGTCTTGACTAGCACTTTGTACCTAGATGCTGCCCAGGGTTTCATGATGGAGCCAGGGTGGTCATGGGAACTTCTTAAGTGATCACATTTTTTTAAACAATTTTTATCAGAATATTAAAATTTAACGCTATTTGACACCTCTACTCATTACTAAGCACAAGTTTTATCTCGGAATGAGAAGGGTTTGGCCATAGTCCACCACGCTGGTCAAAAAAACTACTGAGCCGGCAAATATGCAGATTTGTGTTTTAGATATTATTTTTTACATACTTTTGCTAAGCTCTAATTGTTGTTTCAAAGGAGCTCTGCAGTTCGCCGTGGGTTTTTTAATTTTTTTAATTTTATTACTTGTTATCTAACGAAGCGACGTGCGCTTTACTTGTGGTAAACCAAGTGTACAATACGGTACGTAGGTATGTGTGCGTGAAGACTTAGTAGCGTTAGCACATACATCTTAACAAATGGTATTAGGAATTATATTCTCAAACGTGAATATGAATCTGTGTAACTTATTTTTTTTTAATATTTTCGTCTTTTTGTTGTTTATTGTGTAAATTAAATAAGTAAATAAAAAGTAAATGATATTTTGAAGGATCAGATCTTTTAAGAGCTGAATAAAATAATAACACATGGTTACTTTTTAATATTTAATCAAATCAATCGGACATCATCTAGTTCGGAGTAACCAGGCACCTCCAGGCACGAAGGTTTTACTGCTCCACCGCATTGAAATAGAATAGGTACTAAAAAAATTCTACATCAATGCTCCACCGGGATCTATCGACGATGACGACAACGCGAGAACCACCGGCCATGACACCGATTCCGCGCGTGGCGATGAATAAGTATTATTACCGCCCGTAGCGCGGAGTCCAATGGATTTGCCATAACTCCGCTTGCGATGGCAACTTTATCGCTCGCAATGTGGATTCTTGTGTATGTCCCGCGCGGAAAATAATACAAGTGTAAAATAAACAAGACTTTAAAGTTGCTCTTACTTTGCTGCTATTAAAACTATGAAGTAGGCTTTTCTTTCTTGGGCAATGAAAATATTACCGTGCAAATCCGTGCACTATTAATTAATTTTTGCCCTAAAAGGGTAATAATGGCCGCCAAGTTGTTAAATAAAGAGATGGAGACATTACTTCCGTAATCTCGGAGCTGGAGCACTTTTTGACATCTCTTTATGTTCGATAAGAGATACATCTCACCAACTTTGATAGAATTGGAGCTCGAACACGGCAGCGTTAAGGCAAAATGAATCTGTATTACTTTTCTTTATTTATTTAAAACACAAGTTCGTCTGTTACTAATTTAAGGAATATTACGTTTTGTTGAAGATCGAAGCCCTTCCTGAAATAATGGAAGCTGTAAAAAACTACAACATCGAGGTGTTCATGGACGGAGGTGTAACTACCGGCACTGATGTTTACAAAGGTTTGGCTTTGGGAACAAAAATGGTAATTATACCAATAAAATATAAATTTTCTACGTTTTGTGTGTTTACTTAAGAATTTGGTAGCTGTTTGTTGTCGGTAGCGTTTTTCTGGTCCAAAATAATAGAGATGCGCCGAATGTAGGTTCAACCGAATACGAATGTTCGGCCGAATATTCGGTCCAAAATGTACCGAACCGAATATTCGGCCGAATCATTCGGTTCAATTCTGCGCGGTAAACACGTTTGTACACGTGGCAAATTTTGAATGAAGTATTAAAACTGCTGCAACCTTTCGAAGAAATAACAAAGCTCACAAGTTGTACTTTTTCATCAATATCTGAAGTAATTCCTCATATTACGACACTTCTAAAGTATTTACAAAAGGTAAACACTATACAGGCATGCCCAAATGTCAATGAAATGCGAGTTAAAACACAGATTTGCAAACATTTATGAAGACAAATATTACACGCTGGCCACATTATTAGATCCCAGATTCCGACTGAATTTCTTTTCTGCCGAAAATATTGAATCAATTAAGTCAGCATTTTTTAGAGAACATATCAGAAGGAGTGATTTAGAGAGCAGCAGCGATGAAGAAGAAAGACTACCATTACGAAATGTGACAAATATGGGCACTCGCGAATCTCACGATCCTCATTCAGCATTTTGGAGTTGTTATGAAGAGTTAGCGTCTACTAAGCAGTCAACGATATCTGAAGAAAGTCAAAGTCCTAAAAGCCAATTAGCTTTAGAATTACAAAAATATTTGAATGAGACTTTATTACAACGCAGTATGAGTCCTTTTACATGGTGGGCAAAAAATCAAGGAAAGTATGAACTCATGGCTATTTCAGCCAGAATTTTTTTAACTTCTCCAGCAACCACTGTTTACCTATAGTGAACGGTTATTCTCGGAAGCAGGCAATGTATATGAAGAGAAAATAAATAGATTGTTGCTTCACAGGGCTGAGAGCCTAGTATTTCTGCATCATAATTTAGCACTCTTAAATTTTAATTATTAAATATTATTTTGTTTTAATTTGTCGATAAATCATCATAATTTAAGTATGTTAATGTTACGATATGATTATTAAAGGACATAATAGTAATCTTGAGAATCAGATTTTATTTTGCTAACATTGTCATTCGTCAAAAAACCACACTTCTTTAGTAATTAGTTAACCTTACTGTTTAATAAAATGTAATTTTTTAAATATTAACAATAATTTAAATATTCGGTAATTATTCGGCAAATCTACCGAATATTCGGCCGAATACGAACATGAAAAAATATGCCGAATGTACCGAATACGAATATTCGGCCGAACATTCGGCGCATCTCTACAAAATAACATATATAAATATCTATAGGTATAATATAATATTTCGTGGTGTAAATAATTTACTTATACCACGTCTGGAACTTTCAGGTTTTCGTAGGGCGTCCTGCTATAAGGGCGAACAGTCGGTGGTCACAACGGATGCTGAGCATATTCCGTAACGAGATAGAATATACCTAGGTAGGTATCAACCATATTGCGGGTGAGTTAACCTGTCGTGATTTTGTAATTATTACGTATTACTAATCCAGAAAAAGGAGGCATGGTGAAATATAAATGTTGATTTAGGTAATTTGTCCCCACAGGTACTCCAACTGTTGCTGATATAACGAAAAATATATGGTGCGCCATGAATCTGCTTACAGTAGGTTGTAATTTGTAGAAAGGGCTTGTAAACGCTGATGTAGTGCTTTGAAATACGTTATGGATATTATTAATGAATGCCAGCTATAAAAAATTTATTGTTTGATTATAAGTTTACGGTACAAATTATATAGAACATTTGGTGTCATATACATTTCCCGAGGCCACATGGTTCTTGATATTTTCTGAAACAAAATTATCTTATGAATATATGTTGTTGAAGAATAAATTATATTTACCTACTCGAATATCTTGCAATTTTTTTTATTGTGTATTGAAATGTAAATAACCTTAAAGTCGCAACCATATAGGTTAATGCCTAGTTTCAATCTTTTGACTGTTTGTTGAAGAAAGACATTGTTTTCACACTTGTGCTTCAAAACGACAGTATCATTACATGTATTACAGGAATTAAAGTGACCATTGTCCATGCTAAATTCTTTCGAAAAATTTGTCCAATCCTGGTCTCTTTTTTCTTTAGAAACTGTCACATCTCTCCTATGAATAAAATTTGTAATACTAGAAACACAGGAATTATTTTCTTCCACGTTTGTCGTGACTGGATCTTTTGATTCATCGTCAGAGTTGTCAGACGGTTTTTTAGTCGTAAACATGCTTTTGAATCCTTTAATGAGTGTTGTGCAGGACCCGTTTACAATATCCAGAAATTTTGCACTCATAGATCTGTTACGCAATTCTTTTTTTGTTTTTATTGTGTTAGTGAATTTGCTTCTGTTGTTAATTGTTTTGTTATAGATACTATGATCTCTTGTCGTTGATCGCATTAAAGGTTTTCTACTAGTTCGGGATGTAGTTTTTTTATTGGAATGTTTACTACCTTTCGGCGTTGACACAAAGAGAGGCTTAAATTCTATTATAGTTTCGTCATTCATTCCTCTTGTCGATTTCTCATAAGCCTTGTATGAATGATGACAACTTGGTTCCTTATAATTCGTTTGAACTTCTTGGGCAGGATGTTTGCCAGACCATACAGTATGTCTTGCTTTTTTTAATCTTCGTTCTAATAAGCCGTCTTTCAATAAAAAGGAAAAGGATGAATCGTTTTTAGTTTCAGTTTCAACTGCCAATCTAAAATTGTTATCTTCTTCACGTACTGCTTTTTCATTCCTATTTGGTTTATGCATACTGGCATATGAATATGGCATGCCAGCAATCTTTTTCTCAATATTATTGTTTCTGTAAATTCCATCAAATATTGTATGTTTCAATTTATTCTCATTGCCGAACTGATTTTGCCAACCAATAGCTTCTCTTAAGACGTTTCTTAGTAACTCTTCTGTTTCGTTAAACGTGTCATTTACATCTCGAGTCTCATTAATAGAATTATGAAGTGGTTTATTGATTTTAGGTATGAACATATGCTTATATTCCTCTTCAATAGCTATTTCAGTTTGTATAACTGTAAAAATGTTACAATTTTGGGTTAATAGTCCAACTTTGCCAGGGGGGTTACTACCATCGCCTAGAGCAGTATTATTTCAAAGTGACAGTTTTATGTCACGTACCTTGACGTCCCTAAATTAATATTTTGTAGACTCTCAAAATCAACTTTATCTCAGCTCACCGAATAATCTCCTTGCGTGCCTTATCCATATACTTGACACTGGCGAAACAACCTGTGCCCCTGTGGCATACCTAAAGCCATCATCTGGGAATTGAAATTGAAGTAAGTATTAAAATTCTAAAACACGAACGTCAACAATACCAAAACAATACGGCTTTGAGCGATGGTAGTATGCCCCCTGGTCTTTTGTTTCGAATTCTAACCCAACCCCCTTACCTTTACTATGTGAAAATAGGATGATGGAAGCCCACTGTCCTATCTGAAAAAATACCGGGATATTTTACCAATTTAGCATAAACTATACATGTTTATTCTCTCGCTCGTTTGTAGGTATAACTAATGTTAAATATAAGATTAAATTATCTACGTTTACGTATAATAGTAGTGGTTACCATAGAGTTACGACCGTATTTGTATAAATAGGAACGGAGTTGTCGGAATAAATCTTGCGCCTTTAGAATTTCATCTCGATATTCAGGTTTTGTGTTTTCTACAACCAAGTTCAATAGTTGTAGGCATGCTGGGTTCTGTAAGGAGTTACTGAAATCACACAAGTACTTTAACTATCTTCAATTGTCATATTGAAACCGCAGACTCTTATACAAAATAGAAATAAAACACAAAATACACTTAAATTAGAGACCAGTTCTGAAGCCTTTGAAAATGGTAATAAGTGAAAACAATATTATAGTAGGATGAAACCCATTGGAAAAGGAAGAGAATTTTTTATAATTTTTTTATAATTTATAATTTATTTATTTCTCAAAAATTACATCGGGTCCTTAAAAACTATAGAACGATAACAGCTGCGTTAGTTTGAAACTGTGTTGCAGCTGCTAACGCCCACCTCCAGATTACAATTTCATGAGAAATTACACATAATGAATAAAAATAATAAACTGTGAGTGTGTGTTTGTGTGAGTGTGTGTTTGTGTGAGTGTGTGTTTGTGTGTGTGTGTGTGTGTGTGTGTGTGTGTGTGTGTGTGTGTGTGTGTGTGTGTGTGTGTGAGTGAGTGTGTGCGCGCGGGAGAGAGATCTTGTTCGTGTATGTTTTTAAGTGGATTATTTCATAGTTACGATATCTTCTGTGTCACTATAAGAGAGTTTTCTAAGCCATTTAGAGGTAAGTAATTTACATGAGCGTAAGTTTTCAGGGTATATATTTAAGTGATAATTAACTTTATTGTAAAGCACTACAGAAGTGCTTACTAGCTAAATCAGTTCTGCAAGGTTTGATCCTGCACACTTTATCAGACCTTCTCTTACGATGTTGTAAGGTGGGGTCAAAGTGTAGCTGTTTGTGCTATAGGATAAGAATATAGGATAGAATATAACAAAAATTAAAGGAAAAATAATTTACGAGCGATCTGAGGTCGGGAAGTGGAAGGGGGTGAGAGTTTAAGGGTAAAAAACGGTATAGCTCAGTTTCCGGTAAAACTACAAGTAGGTACCTACTACAAGTAAGTACAAAATGGAAAAAAGTTAAATGGCCAAGTTGTAGGTGATAAAAAGATCTACAACTTTTGTATTTTTTATCTACACTTTTTTCACAAAATCTCAAAATTTATGTGAAAAATTCAAATAACCAAGTTTTTGATTTTTATCGAAAAAAACTCGAGAATCCGAAAATGTACAATTTTGAGCTATTTATTAAAATTTACACTTTAATTACTCGAAAAATTACTTACTTTAATTACTTTACCCTTAAACCCTCCCCCCTTCCACTTCCCGACCTCAGATCGCTCGTAAATTATTATTCCTTTCATTTTTGTTATTTTCTCTTCCTTTTCCAATGGGTTTCATCCTACTATATTTTTTTTTGGTTTCAAAAATTATCGACCCGTCTAATATACTAACTACTTATTCTGCTATTCTGCTTATAAAGTGTTGTGGCGGAAGGCAACCGGAGTTAGTAATATAATGGCCCAGTCGTTTAGGTAAAAAAACTTAAGGGATAACGTATGTCTAGAAAAATACCTAATTTTTCTAGGCATAATATATGCCTCAAACTATATAGAAAAAATAATTAAGGAGAGAAAAACAGGAAAAATGCTGATGAAAAAGTTGGTGAAAAGGCAAGAGAGTGTTATCGGCTGTAAGGGGGTACACTGTCAATAAGGAGACTTGACGAGGGCTTTCGTCGGTATGAGTCAGTCCGGCACTAGCCAATAGGTGTCCAGGAGGATTTCCTAAATAAATTCCTCTATAAATAAATAAAAAAGTAGGTATAATAGCTGAGGCATTTAGGTATTTACTATAGTAAAAGTTTACTATTATAGGATAAATCCTATTATTGGATAGACTAACAGCACCAGCTAATGAATAATAGACTATTAGTAGCTCACCATACTATCCACGAAGTGCAGGATAGGTGATGAGTAAAACTGCTAAATGATAATATGCAGTAGTTATCCTTTTGATTTATTGCTATTTGTAATAAAAACTAAGATAAATACCTATCAAACATTGTCATTCCTTTGCTTTCGTAAAACAATTTAACATTGCCTTGATGATTCGTTAGTAAACTCTGTAGTATTGAAACAGGGTCCATAATGCCTCGTTTACATTTTTGTATGCACTGTAATCACATTTAAAAATCGCTCATTTTACTTAATAATAAAGAGAGAATTGAATAATTTAATTAAAGACAATACTATTAAAAACTAATAATATTTCATTCCCACTAATGCGCAAGCTATTATAGAGCGATACGTATTAGGTACTCGTAGTACTACAATCATATAATTTAGTAGTAAGTTCTAGTAGTAGTAGTAGAAAGAACACTCGCCAAAGGAATAAGGTGCGAACAATACGCCTGGTTAGGAGCACTACCATCGCACGTTTCACTGATACTACGACAAAGAGCCTTCCAAGTGTCGTGTTGCTGAAACAGATTTAATATTTTAAAAAAAAGGAAAAAGTAAATATAATATAGTAATGTAAAGGTGGTACGTAATTCCCATCTTTAACTTTATTTTATTTTATTAATGCCTTACCATCCTAAAGCTGGTAAAAAGTTCAGTCATTGCTGTGAGGCAGCCACTCACTCTTATCATATTTTTCGCGTAAATATGAAAAGACTTCATTTTCATCAGCTCGTTTTCATTATCATGGTACAATAGAGCTGATATTAAATTAAGAGCGATTGCTGATTTAGTTGGCAAACCACTTTTTAAAACTAGTGCCAGTTTTTTGTACAATGTGTTACATTTTATAGCCCGTTCGTATGTTATATTCTGGAAACCGATAAAATATTATTTTATATTATGTCAGAATGTAAGTATTACAATCAGAATTTTAATATATCAAAAGGCTGTAAAGCAAAAAAAGAAATACCTTTGTTTGTAAACAGATACCTAAAGTGGAAAAAACTTTCACTAACTTATCCAAATCATCGGTATCAGTTAATAATTCTAACATTTCTTCGAAGTCTCGGCATGCCATGTTCTGAAAGCAAGTTACTAACTTACTATCATAATATTATGTAGGGCACGATGTAGGGTTAGAAAAACGAGAGAAGAATTCAAGATTTCTATTAACTTACCTGGGATAAAATTTGTCTGCGTGTTTTTTAAGTAAGAATATTTTTTTTTTTTTTTAATTTTAATGAAATGAATTATTTTAATGAATATTGCCGCCAAGAAAGATTTGAAATTCCATCGATAATGCCGCCATAGAACTGTACAATAGACTAAATGAATTAAACATAAATATAATGACGTCATAAAATCTATGCGTCAGTACTCAGTACCAGAGACAAGTAACATATTAGGATAAGTACAGACGGGTATCCAGCACCCACGATGTCTGTGGTATCCAGCTCGTGTTTTCCCGAAACACAAAACATTAGATTTGATTAAAAATTATGGAGTGTAGAACGAAGGAGTTTTATCTTTATGGGAGAAAAGTTGAAAAAGTGTCCAGTGGTTGCTATAAATAACAGTTCAAAAAACTCCCACAATGGCGCTGGTGTAGACATAGGGTATGGTAAGAATGTAGCCCGTAGCAATAAAATTGTTGATGAAGTGAAGTATGCCGAGTTAAAAAATTTAATATAATTTTATTTTAATGTCATATAGTAGTTAGTTAGTAAAAATTTCATCAACTTAAGTTGTACAAAATATTGATGAATGTTTTCTTTCCTTGTTTATTTCTCAAACCTACTCTAATAGTAATTGGGCTTCCTTTTCCTTCCTACCCTGATGCTAACGTGGCGCCCCCAATTTAATGCATTTTTTGAACACTTTTTATAATATACAGAGATAGAACACTCCTTACCTCTACACTCCATAAAAAAAATACAATAGCTACAGAAGTTTCTGATGGACCAGAGACAAGTTTACCAAATGATGTGATGGACGATGATTTTTGTGGTTTTTATTTTTAGTTGGCTCTATACAATACTATCATTTTGAGCATATTAGAATCAATGCCAGCGTGTAACCGAAAGGGATAGGTAATAATAGGTAAAATTCTGCAATGTACCAAGCACAATAAGTGCTTTATGAACAAAACAAACTAAACCAGTGACACGCAGAAAGGGATAGAAGAAATCATATTTTGTTCTCATTCTATCTTGTGTTACATCTCAACACTGCATCTCTTTCATGTGGGAGTGGAAAGGATATATGGCTTGGTCTGTATTACTTTCTCTGTCTACGATATGGATCCTTAATGTTACTTGTCTCTGATTTGGATAACTTGTCTTTTTCTGGTCGGTGATTTAATCCCGGAGCACCTTTGGCACCTTTATTCTATGAACCAGAGAGAAATCTGGTCGGTGAACCGCTGTCACCGCTGTGTTACAACTCTTTAACCACAGAACACTTATACTCCTAGCGGTCTTTAACTTGTCTCTGGTTACAACTGGTTACAACTCTCCGGTGGCCGGTGGCTCCCTTTGTTTGTGCTAATCTGGCTCCTTGGAGTAAATGTATTCTGTGTAATATTCTATTCTAGTAGTAGTAGTAGTCAGAGACAAGTAACATATTAGGTAGTAGTAGTAGTATTCTATTTTAAACTAATCTGTGAATCTGGTGCTAATATGGTGCTAATTGCTAATAATCACTTGTCTCTGCTAATAATAATATAAATCAGAATAAAAATAGCATCAAAGAATATCTCTCTAATAATAATATCGTCTCTACAGTCTACCGAGAGAATAGCATATTCTAGGTTAGTGACAATGGATGTCGGAGAACTGCTTTCATTTAAAGTAAGTAGGTATTGATTGCACGGGTTAAAACTGTTGTATCTATACTAATAATAAAGTTTGGATGGATAGATGTTTGTTACTCTATTACGTCAAAACGGCTGAACGGATCTGGATCAGCGAACGAAAAAAGCAGGATGAAATTTGGCACAGAGATGGATATCGTCTGGAATAACAGCTACTCTATAACCCGGAAAATTTAAGAGTTCCCGCGGGAAGCAACGGCATCAGCTAGTTAAATAATACGTAAAAGGCCGGCCATACACGGACAGCTTGAAGCAGTCAGGATGGACTGCTTAAAGCTTTGACTGCATAGTGAACTACAGTCTTCTACGTACCTACATACATGGAACCGCTCAAGCAGTTGCGACTGCTTCGGGCAGTTGGAAGCAGTTATCAATGGTAGCTTCAGGCAGTTGACTATGACTGCAAGAACAGTCTGTGTATGTTGATCACTGGCTAACTGTTGAGCAGTCCATGTATGGCCAGCCAAAGAAGTATCTACTTAGTGTATTTTTACTTTTGTGTAGCCGGTACCGACGCCAAAACGACCAAATGAGGAAGATCTGGAAGATTCTGATGATGACAACAACTATTCCTCAAAGATGCGTCGCCTAAACAAACACACAATAGACCGTTTATCGCAGTCATATAGCACAACTCTTCCCAAAGAACCAATAATCACTGATAAAGAAAGAGAAGATATCCTCAGATTTGTTGAGACTGAAGTAACAGAGGTTAGTTTAATCTTAAAAACAAATGTTTGGTATATTTTTTGATAATGTACCCAAAATTGTGTTGTGCTAGCACCAAATTTTCCTGTGTATAGTTTATAGCCAGTTTCACTTTTAAATGATCTGCTATATGTTTTTCTGAATGATCTCTAAAAACTGGCATGACTTTGACTTTTCCTCAACTGACTGAATTTTAAAACCTATAATTGTTAATGTTAAAGTGTAATGAAACTGACATGTTACAGGGAGAAGTGCTAGATGAAACTGCTGTTAAAAAGTTGGTCCTTAATTTTGAAAAGAAAGCCCTAAAAAACAGAGAAATGAGAATAAAGTTTCCAGACCAGCCTGAAAAGTTCATGGAAAGTGAAATAGATTTATTCGAAGCATTGCAGGTGCATATATGCTATTCATTTTAACGTCTTTAATTATTATTCTAATCTACCATAGCCTTAAATAAATAAGCATGATCTTAGAACTGTATGTTTTGTAATCAAATTTTAGGAGTTAAGTGCAGTGGCTACTGTCCCTGATCAGTACCCTTTGTTGGTGGAGTTGAAATGTATTAACTCCCTGTTGGAACTGCTTTCACATGACAACACTGATGTCTCAACAAAAGTGGTTAATTTATTGCAAGTAAGTTAAATCCATGCAATGTGGTCCCAAGAGTTAGGTAATTAAAAGAACATAATGTGGGTATTATATTTTAGGAGTTGACAGATGTGGATATTTTGCATGAGAGTGAGGAGGGTGCAGAGGAGTTGATCAATGCTCTTGCTGAAGCAGAGTGTGCATCTTTACTGCTGCACAACCTAGCACGTCTGGATGAATCAGTACCGGACGAGAGAGATGCAGTTCATAATACTTTAGGTAAGTTAGTAAAACTTGTAGCTAGTGCCTGTATGGAATATAGCCAGCTTTTGCAAAAGTAAGCTTTATGAAATTTTATGGAACTTAGTATTGCTTTTTCAACTGTGTAGGTATAATAGAAAATATAACGGAATTTAGACCTGAGCTATGTGTTGAGGTTGCCAAGCAAGGTTTCATCCAGTGGATACTCAAAAGGCTAAAAGTAAGATAACAAAATTATTAACTATATAGATATATGGTATTTCGGGACTATGAGAGAGAAGTATGATATAAAATTTTTTGTCTGTGTCTAGGTAAAGATTCCATTTGATGGCAACAAATTGTATGCAAGTGAAGTTTTATCAATTCTTTTACAAAACACTCCAGAGAACAGGAAGTTACTGGGAGAACTGGATGGAATTGATGTTTTATTACAACAATTGGCAGTAAGTATTTTATGGTAATTTTGAAAATTGCATATTTAAAGAAAATCTGCAGCTAAAATGCTGAAGAGAATTTCCACATGGGATCCTGAATCCTCTACTAGATTTGTCAATGGTCCACAGTAAAAATATGCATGTAATATGAATTTGAAAATGATAAAAAAAAACAGGAAATCTTTTTCAAACCAACCATGCCAGACAAGTTCTATGTCCATGCTCTAAGCTATTTTTTAAAATACTAAGTATGTATTTAAATTCATGGCAATATAATAAATGCGAAAGTGTCTATCTGTCCATTGCCTTAAAGCAATGCAAACGAAATTTGTTGTCATTTGTCAGCCAATCAGAACATTAGATTGTAATGTATGACATCAGCATAATATATCAGCTATACTAATATAAAGAGACAATGACATTGTAGGGGGTAATCTCTGGATCTACTGAACCGATTTTGAAAATTCTGGTACCAATAGAAGGCCGCACTATTTGTGAGTGTCATAGGCTAATATTAACCAGAAAAATTAGGGAATTCCCGTGGGAATTTAAAAAACTTATTTCAAGTCGCGGGCATCTGCTAGTGATAGATATGGAAGCATGCCAAAATGTGAAGAATTTTCTATTACCTGATTTTGATTTTGTTCTTTATATGTTATGATATGAATTAATATGACGATGTTAAAAGTGAAACAATAAAATGCGGACACTACGGTATTATTGCGTGTCAGTTTTACAAACGTCACGACCCGAGCGGCGCGGAGGAGCAAGAGGCGATGGAGAACATGTTCGACGCGCTTTGCTGCGCGCTCATGGAGCCCGCCAACCGCGACCGCTTCCTGCGCGGCGAGGGGCTGCAGCTCATGAACCTTATGTTGAGGTGAGCTTTAGAATAATGTCAATATATTTAATACTACAGCTTTAGTTTGTTTGGCCGCTTCAAGTGATTCTGTTAGCGACACCGTCGCGGTTTTTTATTTTATTTTATTCCACTACGATATGTATGAATCAAATCAAATAGGTACGAATAACAATAATAATTATATTGTAATGGTATTTATTGTTGTAATTTAATAATTTATTGAAATAAACGAAATTAAACTACAAGTTAGCCCTAGACTGCGATCTCACCTGATGGTAAGTGATGATGCAGTCTAAGATGGTAGCAGGCTAACCTGTTGGGGGATAGGCAGTTATGCCCCCACTGGTTTCTACACGGCATCGTACCGGAACGCTAAATCGCTTGGCGGTACGTCTTTGCCGGTAGGGTGGTAACTAGCCACGGCCGAATTACATTAAGCGGCGGAATTAAGACGGTCGCGCGGGCAGACCGGTTAGATTATTATACGGCCGCGTAAAGGAGGACCGCGGGATCGGTCATAATACGTCATGTAATAATAACGGACAGTCGATTCGACTTGTATACTTTGTAACTTTTGTTGTTGTAAATCACGAAATAAATCGGGATATATAGTCAACTAGTTTATTTGGATGCCCAGATATCCCTAGTTACAAGTACAGGACCAACAGATTCATTATTATCAACCAATCGCCGGGCCAGTACTGAGTAACGGGTGTTATTTTAGAATGAGATGGGTTTGACCTTAATGCTGGCGAAGTGCGGGTTTCATGGTTTCAGACTTCATATACCTTTTGAGAATTATTGATAACTCGCAGGAATGCAGTATAGCTGGCATTCTCTGGATATTTACTTTTACCATTAAAGTAATTAATATTTAATTACATAAAGAGCACCTCTCCAACTAAATAGAAGTGTGTGGCTGAGATCTTAATCTCTTAGGGAATTAAAATAGTGGTTTTTGCTGCCAGTTAGCTCAAGGCTTGTAAGATCGAACATGGTTAGAATTAAAGTTTAAAAAATGCTTAATAAATACAGAGAAAAGAAAATGTCCCGCAATGGATCATTGAAAGTGCTGGATCACGCATTGGCGGGTTTGGACGGTCGGGACAACTGCAACAAGTTCGTGGACATCCTGGGGCTACGCACAGTGTTCCCGCTCTTCATGAAGACGCCCAAGAGGAAGAGATTACTTACTGTTGACCAGCATGAGGGTATTTATGACTTTTATCAGGGTTTAGTCGGTTTATAGTAACATTCTTTAGTCCATAAGTTTTTCTGTATCTTGTAATTTTGTTTGTTTTTCTGTATTTTAAATCCCAAATAAAGATTTTATTTATTTATTTATATTTTGCTGCAGTCTGATGATTCTATTTCACTAAACGGATTGTGTCAGTGCTCAGTGACGTCATCATCACACCAGACACTACCATCACATTACAAACGTTTTTATTTCACTTCAGTATACTGTCTTTGAAAAACCATTCTTCAGTTCAAAATTGTTTTGCGATAAATCAGTCTTTATTAGTAAAAAAATTACAATTTTAATTTAACGTAAATACTCGCACCTAGTTAGGGATTTTGTTTGAAATACTGAATTGTAACGTCATCTTTTATTTTAATCGATAATTAAAAATGGTTATTCGACATAAAATTTACAGTGGACGTGGATATTGCGTCTTTTGGGAGATCCTCTATTAAAAAAAATATTTATTTAAATAGTTGTCAAATACCCAATATTTATAGTGTAAATTCAGCTAAGAAAAACAAACTTGTGCACAGTTTGGTTAAATTTCGTCTAAATAGAACAATTTTATTTCAGAGCATGTTGTGTCAATTATTTCATCAATGTTGCGCAACTGTCAAGGAAGTCAGAGACAGAGGCTGCTAGCGAAGTTCACAGAAAATGACCTGGAGAAAGTCGACAGGCTCCTAGAATTGCACTTCAAATATATGGACAAAGTTGATCGTACTGAAAAAGATATGGAGGTTAATATAGTTTTATGTAAATAAAATTTTCACCCTTTTCCAATCCCATTAAGCAATATACCGCCTCACTCCGGTGGTAGGTTTATAAAAACATAAAAGTAAGACTCAAATCTTCACGAATAGTTCGTTATTATTTTTTACCGATTTAATAAAAAAGGAATAAGTTTATCATGACATATTTATAATTGTAAAAATATATAAGAATAAAATCTTCAAAGATGAACGGCAGAAAGGTAAATATTAAACCAATATAACAATATAATTTTTTTAGGCAGAAGGTGAGGACTTGGATGACGAAGCACAATATTTGAAAAGGTTATCCGGTGGTTTGTTTACACTCCAACTCATCGATAGGATTATTTTAGAGGTAAGTATATAATAATTTTAAATCGCCAAGTAAACTAACTAAACTAAGTAACTAACTAGGTAAGTAACTGCCATGCCCCTAACAGGTTAGCCCGCTACCATCTTAGACTGCATCGTCACTTACCATCAGGTGAGATCGCAGTCAAGGGCTAACTTGTAGTGGATTAAAAAAAAAACTTTAACCGTTGCGTCGAATGACTAATACTAATTTTAACAAATTAACCCTTCAAAGCCGCGCGAATTTGAACTCTCTGTTTTTGCACGGTTTATATTTCACCCTCCGGGCGCCGCGCGCCGCGCGCCTATAAAAATAAATTTCAGCATGCTCTTCAGCTATATTACTCAGTGGTTTAAATATCGTGTTAACTGATTAGTAATAGTAGTGATTGTCGGCAGGTGTGCACAGCGGGGCCGCCTGCGATAAAGCAGCGCGTGCAGAGAGTGCTTTCACTGAGAGGCGGCTCTTTGAAGATCATACGACACGTCATGCGAGGTTAATTATGACATCTCTTGTTTATCATTTTTAAATTATTTGGAGTACTGTATGTAAATTTAAAAAATTACTGATCCCAGAAAATATCTCAGAATGATTCAGATCAAACACAATGAGTCTGGGTACTTTTGGCACCGACGGTCTACGAGCAGGACGGCAGGAAGCATCGAACGTACGAGCGACTGAGTCGGACGCATCGTTATCCGCGCACGCGCGCTAATGGTTTCGATTGTAATTTTGAGTATTCAGCAGTCATTTGCACGTAATACAGAGCGGCAAACTTACGTGATGCAAACTGTACTGAGTGAGCTATAGCGAAACTGTCCTAAAAATGGATGTTCTTTTGTCGCCAGAATACGCGGGTAACCTGGGAGACGCTGGCAGCGAGGAGTGGCGCCAACAGGAGCAACAGCATATATTGCAACTGGTCGATAAATTCTGATTATTTCAAGTTTGTAGATATGATAAATAAATTAAAACTCGTAAACATTAAAATAGTTTTATTGTATGTGCATTATCAATAGGGTTATCCATCATATCGGTAACAAGTAAACAAAATATACAACTATATATTGTATAATAAAAGTGCAAGATGAAAAGAAAATTACACACATATTCTGGTTAAAAAAATCATAATGCACAATTTGTGCTCACACTACACGATAGCACGTACGTTAATGCAACTAAGTATGTCATTTTTACACTTTATCGAATTCGAAATCGAAACAAATAATGAAATAAAACTAATAATACATAGTTAACAATTTGGTGTATGTGCTTGAGAACCATTTAATGTTTTGGTGGTGATATTAAAGCTATTTTTGTTATTATTTTCTCAAGATCAAACACCATAATTAAACTTTATCTATGAATTCATACAGTTTCGTTGTGTAAAGACGACATACTGTTGTTTCAGGGGCATGCTACACGCACATGTATTGCATTTCAGTGTCGTAAGCGTGTAACGCATCGCATTGCTCTATAATCATCATTTAATTCTCAATATACATATAGAGGGGCAACGCGCACCGGCATTTCATTTTCCGTATACAAAATTCAACTATTAAATGTCAACGTTCATAAAACTGAGTTTGTTTCCAACGACTGCTTTACCGCTGTCTGCAAGCGCACATAATGAGGATCACGAATCGTGAACCAAATCTCGAAATAAATCACGATCGTGTAGCATGCCCCTCAAGCGACAATGAGCCTCTTTTATTATCACGGCATTTTTTACTATTTGTATGCACTATAGCAATTAAAATAACCTCATTAAATAACTTTTTACACCTATTCCCCCATACTTACTCTAAAAGTTAAACGTTTCTACTCACTAAAAGAATGATAAGTAAAGAATAAAGCTATATATTTTATAATTAAGTCATAACAATAGGACATAATACAAATTAAATTCTTTAAAACAAATAAAAACTTAACTATTCGAAGTAGAGGCTTTTCACGCGTCTACAGCGCGCGGAGTGTTCGCTTTAAGCTTGCGGTAAGCAAGACGTAAACCATTGAGTGATAGATTGCGGCAAGCTCGCTTACCGCGCACTCTTTGCTATTTTAGGCTGTCACTGTAACTACAGAGTACGGGCTTATATAATATTATTTGAATGCTCATTTTACTGGTGTGCAGGAGCGGTGGTGAGGTATAGGTAAATAAAAGCAACATACCTACTTGAATTAGAAATTAACAAGTAAAAAATCGAAAAACCTTTTTTATTTTTATATTTTATTCCACTGGGATAATTTTAAAACCTACAGAAAAAGATTTTTCCCAGCTTTTAGCTCTTCATTAGAAAATAAGTAGGTACTTAAGTCATAAATATTCATGCTGGTATTTGGTTTCAAAAAGATGATTCAAGATGAATTAAAATAAAATTGCATCTATGTAAATCACTAAGAAATAATACCTGGCCCAAACTTTCAACCTCAACACGCATACATGTATCTATGTACATTGTACATATTTCATTTTTATTCACATCCGTTCGTTCAAATCACAATTCACAACCACAAGACAAATTTTATCTTCGTAATACGATTGTATCAGATTTACTTACAGTAGGTACATACCACATAGCTCTTTCAGTCCGTGATCTCATCTTGTTTTATATTCATGTTAAAATTATAAATGCGAAAGTGTCTGCATGCAACGCTTTCACGGTCCGTCTGTTCAACCGATTAGTGATGAAATTTGGTACAGTGGCAGATTGTATCCCGAGGAAGGACATATGCTGCTTTTTATCCCAGAACATTAAATAGTTCCCGCGGGAGCAGAAAAAAATATTTATCCATGCAGACGTAGTCGCGGGCATCATCTAGTTCATAATAATCAAAACCCAAAGGTAGGTACTTTTAAAATAGATGATACGTTTAAACATTTTTATTAAACGGAATGTACCAATTTGAATGTACGGATTTGGAGCCAGTCTTCGACCCGACAAAGCCCCGAATAAATAAATAATAATCAACGCATGCAAAAATATCTATTGTATTCTATTTAAAAGAATAAAATACGCTTTCAATGAGGTCAATTCTGTTTAAGACAATCTCAAACTAAATTAAAATGACAGCTCTAAATCTAGCGATGTCCCTTTCTGGAGGGTGTATTACGAAAGGGAAAACAGTAAAGTACAACATGCCCTTCTAGTTTATAGATTGTGTATAACAGAATTAGCCACAATATCCACATTATAAGTTGAAATAATCAATATGATATTATTAGGCAACATAAATTAATCCAAATATCGTTAAGTAGGCAGTGGTAGGTATAAGTAGTCTTATAAGCTGTGGCGATTCCTCTAAGGTTGCGTAGCTACTAGCTTGCGCCGCAATACCAACAATTTTATTTATGAATAATTTACTAACCAATTATACCAGATCTATTTAAGTAATATACTCATATTACTTATATTCACAACTTTCCGAAAAAGATAGATTATAGTCTTGAATAACATATAGGCTAGTTTTTATCTCTGAAAATTAAAGGGTTCCCGCGGGAACCAAAAAACCTCAATCCACGCGGACGAAGTCGCGGGCATCAGCTAGTAAGTATTAAGTAATTATAAGTGTTAATAGTTTATAGCAACATGAGTGTAAAATGTATAATTAATAGATCTCCTAGATCTTTTTCTTTCTCCGAAAAACTGTTGATTGTAGAAAATGAACGTCCGAAAATGTTTGATTTTCCTGGATAATTTAATGTCCTGTCCCGCCTATGAAAATGTAGCAAACCGATAGACACACTTTGGCATCTAGTTATACTAATTATTATAATAAAACTTTAGTAGGTATGGATTACAACCATCATAATTCATAACCACCAGGAATCGCCACTGCTTATAAGAATAATTATCAACTTCATAAAAGGCATAAACGTACAATTTTCGAATATTGGTGTCACAGACTATACTATCGTGTAATAAATCTCAAATCCGTAATAACGTTGTAGCTATAGGGGGCTTCCTTTAGAAATACATGAGTACATATATTTTCGTGAACTTTGAGTCAACTAAGGAAGTTTATTACAGTACTACCACTTTAATAAGTCGGATCGGCAAAATTAGATTGCGCAGAAAAGCAACCTAACGCCGCCGCGCCGCGAGTAAAACCGAATGTGAACACCAATGAAATACAGACCTTATTTCTTGAAGTTAAGATTTTAAACACAAGAACAACAACGTGCTCGGACTCCGAACAAGGCACGTAGGCAACAACCAATAGCGGATGGACGCGCGCGCTATGATAGGCTGCGATATTTTCGTGCAATTCAAAAATAAGATTTCTGCGCAGATACTTCGGCGTAACTTATAAAAGATAGTACTGTAATCAGTGTTATAGATATCAATATAATCTTTATAAATATTTAAGGCAACCATAACTTCAATAACAATAGTGTTTATAATAGATAGTTGGGCGACAAGGCTGGCCACACCTTATTACCATAACAACTTTATCAGAAATAATCTGAAATTAATAATTTAACCAGTGCATAATAATCTGGAATGTTACTGGGTGAAGAGTGGTGTTGTAATACGTAAACAAAATTTAGTTGTTATTGTTCCGTTCTCAAAATTGAGTAGTAAGTGCGGCCGGCTACGGATTAACTAGGAGAGATCAGCAGCACAAGGCACTGGGGGCGGGCGCCGTGATCGGCTAGGGGCAGTCTTTGCTCATCATCTTAGTAAACGCTTTCGGAATGTCTTCGTTGGTCTTGGAAACGATGCTGCCTCCTAGCAGAGTGGGTGCGTGAATCGCGCCCGTCTGGATACTGTGCGCGGTTTTTAGTAGATCATAGTTTATCTTCTCTGATACCACTGAGTCGTTCCTGCAAAGATATTGCAAATAAAAATTCAGTAAACTATTTGAAAACATTCCAAAGCATACGAAATAAGAATATAAAATGAGTTTCTGTCACTATCGTTGACTTGTATGGGTGTGATCATAGATATAGTATCCAACACATATAAAATAACCTCATGTCTACGTCCGCATATAAAATACAAAATATAGTAGGATTGATCACAGATAGAGAAAAAAAAAATTGGTAGATCAGATAGAGAATAAATCCGACAGAAGTGAAAACAAATATTTAAATTTTTTCTTCTAATTAAAAAATATATTATGATAATAATAAAAATAAAAATATTTCAAATATAAACCTTAAAACAAAGGCATTAAAGTTTAATTACAAATGAGTATATATGGCCTTTTGTCTTCGTAACAACACGAGGTGTCAGCCACGGTTACACAGCACTCATGAGTCCCGGCCTCTACCAGAGAGGGGACGAGACGAGAGATGTGATTTAAACAACCAATAGAATTTCGTTATTTCCACATCTCGTCTCCGCTCAGCTTCAATGGATACCACTGAGCCGAGATGTATCATATTTGTATGGCGCACACTAGCGCCACGTGATACTCACTGATAGTCCGGGTGCGCGGTGACGAAGCCCCGCATCCAGGTGGCCATGGTGTGGATGTCGCCGGCGGCGCGGCGCTGGATGAGCTTGAGGTACTGCTGCACCGAGCAGTGCGTGTCCGCGTCCACGTCCATGCCCGACAGGTACGAGTCGATCAGCGGGATCAGCCCCGGACACGCCCTCCTGCGCACACTAGCGCCACGTGATACTCACTGATAGTCCGGGTGCGCGGTGACGAAGCCCCGCATCCAGGTGGCCATAGTGTGGATGTCGCCGGCGGCGCGGCGCTGGATGAGCTTGAGGTACTGCTGCACCGAGCAGTGCGTGTCCGCGTCCACGTCCATGCCCGACAGGTACGAGTCGATCAGCGGGATCAGCCCCGGACACGCCCTCCTGCGCACACTAGCGCCACGTGATACTCACTGATAGTCCGGGTGCGCGGTGACGAAGCCCCGCATCCAGGTGGCCATGGTGTGGATGTCGCCGGCGGCGCGGCGCTGGATGAGCTTGAGGTACTGCTGCACCGAGCAGTGCGTGTCCGCGTCCACGTCCATGCCCGACAGGTACGAGTCGATCAGCGGGATCAGCCCCGGACACGCCCTCCTGCGCACACTAGCGCCACGTGATACTCACTGATAGTCCGGGTGCGCGGTGACGAAGCCCCGCATCCAGGTGGCCATGGTGTGGATGTCGCCGGCGGCGCGGCGCTGGATGAGCTTGAGGTACTGCTGCACCGAGCAGTGCGTGTCCGCGTCCACGTCCATGCCCGACAGGTACGAGTCGATCAGCGGAATCAGCCCCGGGAACACGCCCTCCTGCACAACAGAGACAGAAATATAATACTTTTTTCTTCTTTCTTGGTCGAGACGGAGCGGAGAACAATCATGCGTAGATACAATATACGGTCGCGGTCTGAAAATGTTTACCAGTTTACAAATTAGATTCTTAAAAAAATTAAGGTCTAAAACGCT
Source organism: Erebia aethiops (assembly GCA_923060345.2). NCBI lineage: Eukaryota > Metazoa > Arthropoda > Insecta > Lepidoptera > Nymphalidae > Erebia > Erebia aethiops. The sequence continues at coordinate 22,171,834 of OV281084.1, read as the reverse complement.
TAAGTAAGGTAAGCATTACGTTTCAAAGTTTTCATACATAGAATTCAACATAAAAAATATTAATGACTTTTTTATTAAAAAAAAACATTTCCTAATTTCAAGTTTGACACATTAGTATCATTGCATTTGTCAAAGTGACATTTACTAAAAATATTTTACATACGGTCTATTTAATTGCCACATTTGCCACCTAATGGAAAGGCCTCCTCCTCCATATTACACACTACACCTCCATGCAATTATGGACCTTAAGGTGATAATCATTTTCTGACCGCGACTGTACATGCACTGCCACAAACTGTGAAAGGTTAACGGAACGTACCTTGCCATTAACGATCTCCTTAACGGTCATCTCGAGGTACTCATCGGGCGCGTCCGGGGACGGCGCGCTGGCGGCGGGCGCGACGTTGCGCGGCGCACCCACATCGCGCCGCCACCAGAAGCGCTGCGACAGCACTGCGCCGCGACGCTGCGCACGCTGCATATTCTCGTCCACCTACCACGATACACAGATCTACATTAATATTATAAATATGTATGTATGTGTCTGTCTGTGTGGTAGGCTTTCACAGACGATGTGTTCGACCTATTTTGGCAGGTACAGAGATACGTTGCATTCCGAGTAAGGCATAGGAAATTTTTATCCTAGAAAATAAGAGTTCAGTGAATAATTGAGTGATTGGCTAAAATTGTGTTTTTGCTGTGACAATGGATTTTGGCCAAAAACGTAAAACTGTTAGCCAAGCCAGCTAGATTACGTTCGTTACAATGTAGAAATCAAAAATACGTAAATGAGACCTTAGAAAAACTCTAATTTCAAGTCACAGCCTATCTGAGGACGTGTCAGGTAGATCAAACTTACCTTGCTAATAGGCATAACGAAGTTGAGATTGTAGGATAGAATAACACGAGTCAGGAGAACGACGAAGCAAACGTATGCCGCATTTTCGAAATCTGTCAGTTGCGCTTCGCAAGGTCGGAATTCCACGCGCCAACCAATAGGCGAGTTTGGTGGCGGAGGCTTGAACCGCATCGTCTGCCAATTGGTTGACTGAATGTTCTACAAAAAGAGGGTAGAATGTTAGGAATTGAAAAAAATGCTAAGTGGTACTAGTACTTGTTAGTTCTAATACTAGACACTTGTTACCGCATAGGAGCTAAGTTGTGATGTCATTGTACTCTGCTGCAGATCTGAGGGTTAAAGTCTTGACCTGGATCTTGAACTCGGCGGGACCTCATGAGACTAACAGCCGACATGTTTTAAGGTTTTCCGTCATAATATTTCATAACATGTTTTAGGGTTTTTCGTCATGATTCAGTAGCATTGCGAAATTTGGAAGTTGGCGGAATACACCCCAATATTTGGACAGCATGTACAGCTGTTGGCTGCATGCTCTCTCTGGTCGTGTCGGATTGACGTTCCATCAGACAGGTCAAACGTTCGGAACGAACAAATGACCAGAATTTCCTCATGAAAGAAATAAAAAAGCACAGATGTGTTTGAACAGGGACTTACTGCCCTATAATATTAAGCATTAATGTTTAAGCAAAGATCATTACTGTAAGTTTAGTGACTCATATAAGTGAATCTTTGTTTTTGTGTTGTGTGTTTATGTGTTTTGGGAAAAATAAATCTCTTTAAACCTAATATTTCCTGCATGGCCGATGTGAGAATATGCCTCACCTCGAAGTGATCCGTGTCATTGGTGTCGTCCTGGTGCACGCGCTCGGAGAAGAGCGAGACGGTGTCGCGTATGAAGAGGTGCGCCACGTGCAGCGCCAGCGGGTGGTCGATGCCGCCTTCGCGGAGGCGCCGGTAGATCGCTGCGTCGTGCACGATTGTGATGTCGTTGTACCTACATCATAGGGATGGATGACAGCTCAATTAAATCAGCTACTCTTCATCAAACTTAAAAACGCGCTTCTAGTATGGAAGTTTGTATAAAATACTAGCTGATGCCCGCGACTACATCCGCGTGGATTGAGGTCTTGCAGCCTATGTGTTGTTCCAGACTATAATCTTTCATCTTTGTGCCGTTCAGCCGTTCTGGCGTCATTGTGTAACAAACATCCATCCATCCAAACTATTTCTATAATTTCGCATTCATAATATTAGTATAGACATAGTTGTGACGTCATCAAATTTCATATTTTACTTTGTGCCGAATTTCATCCAAATCCGTTCAGCCGTTCTGGCGTCATTGTGTAACAAACATCCATCCATCCAAACTATTTCTATAATTTATAATAGTAGTATAGTTGTAAGTTGTTGTTGTTTAAGGTCTGTTAGAAGACCCTCTATTTTATAATCAGTAAGAAATAATTTATTTTTGACATAGACATCATCCCTATTCTCATACTCGGTATTGATCACCAAAGTCACTTTGGTGAAATTACGACAAAAAAAGTGCTAAGATTTGTGCTTCGATCACGGCGTTTCAGAGCAAGGGATCAACGCGGTGACATTAATTGTATAGGCAGGTATAATTTAACCCCGAAAATCCCTCGGGATTTTTAAAACCTAAGTCCATGCAAATGAAGTTACTGGCATCATCTAGTCAAACGGTCACTTAATATCAATTTGCCTGGCAGAATCGGATATTGCGATAAGGCCATTTCCCGTGTATAGAACGATAGCTTCCCTGTTCTGATATTCAAGATAGAGTAGATGTGAAATTTATTTTCCCATTTCAGACTTAACTAATTATTTTATAGTTAGTGTTTTTCCCAATCCACAATTTTCTGTATTTTTAATGGCAAATAGCAGAGTACTAGTACGATATTATGATTACGTAATATAACTCGATAATAATATGTTTTTGGCTTCACGAGTTTATTATCTCATATCGATCTCGGCGTGATTATCTCATCCTCATGTCGATCTCGTCGTGTTCACGATCTAGATAATTGCTTACCTACTGCACTCTGAATCTTGACGTAATCATGCGTCCTATTTTAATTGAAACTGGGGGAAAAACCAGTGTATGTGCTCTCGCCATAAAAATCGTCAAGTCTAGAGTGAGCGCTACATAACCTAACCGATGAACTGGGTTTCCAATTTTGTTGGCGCAAGGCTTTGTACCATAGTCTTTTTCTTTCCTCATCAGCAGGAAAACAGTGTGCTCCTTTATTATCACATTTGAATGCACAAAATTTATGCATTATAATGAATTAATCTAAGAAAATATATATGGTGTTTGACAGGTAAACAATACCAGCGGGATAAAATGGCAGTGTCCCTCCCCATTGCTAGATGTCAGAAAAAGACTCGGAATGAGTGGAAGTGAAATGAGTCTGGGGGTTATGTAAAAATGATTCCTAATACAGATAATCAATTTGTGCTTACTTTTCATGATCCGGCGACAAGTAGGAGTCAATGGAGTCGTATCGGGACTTGAGTATGCGGAATTTGTTCTCCTGCAGCGGGTCTAGGCCGCGCTCCTCGCGCGTGCGGCAGTCCACCGACGCGGAAATCACGTTCCACCGGCAGTCCACATCTGTCAGGAAGCCACGGTAGATGGGTGACGCGGCCGATAGCGCCAACTACAATCGGAATGATTGATAAACCAACATCCATAGATTAAAATAAAGTGTGTGTGGGTGTGCAAATCACACACGGTAGAAGTGAAACCTCTGAGGTTTCACTTCTGCCGTGGTAAGCAGCCTACGAGAGAATGAGATAAATATAACTTGTATTCTATCTCATTCTCTCGCAGGCTAAATTCTATTATGAATATGTTTGTCTCTTTTTCGTTTCATCGAATTTTCAAATCACAACGGTGATAAAGAAGTTTCACTTCAAAAAATGTGTGTGTAATTCACACATGGCAGAAGTGAAACTTCAGAAAAGTAGCCTACGAGAGAATGAGATAAATATAACTTGTATTCTATCTCATTCTCTCGCAGGCTAAATCCTATTATGAATATTTTTGTGTTTCTTTGGTGTCGCTTTTTCATTTCATCGAATTTTCAAATCACAACGATTCAAAATTTTATCTAAATAAAATAAAAAATAAAAGAAGTTTCACTTCAAAAACGCGGAAATCCTAGACTGAGCGTTAACAAGTCAGTCAGTGAGTTTGGACCTTTTACTGTATGGGACATTGAAAAATGTGGTCTAAAATTCTATCTCGGCAGGTTATGAGATAATAATGAGTGTACCATGATCGGACACAACGGCGCGAGTTGGTCGTACAGCGTGCGAGCCTCCGTGATGCAGCACGCCTGGAACGTGAGCTGCAGGCAGCAACAGCCCATGCCGAAGCCCATCGCATCCATGTACACCGCGCCCGGCTGAGCCACGCCCGGCTCCAGCAAATGAGAATCGTCTATTGGGATTTTGGTGTTTTTGTCGCGATATACTGAAAATATCGAGATTTCATAATTTTTTTATCCACTACAAGTTAGCCCTTGACTGCGATCTCACCTGATAGTAAGTGATGATGCAGTCTAAGATGTTAACGGGCTAACCTGTTAGGGACATGGCAGTTAAATTAGGGGCAGTGGGGTATGGACCCCTAATCGATTACTACACAGCATCGGAAGGCTTAATCGCTTGCCGGCACGTCTTTGCCAATAGGGACCACCCTATACGCCCACACCCTATACCCTAAGCGAGGGCCGAAGCCTCCCACTAGGCCAGACCAGAGAAAAATCAGAAATATAGATTCCCAAATTGACCCTGCCGGGTCTTGATTGCCGTGGATTGAGCCTGTCACGTCAAGACAATAGCGCTCAAAACTGCGCCAGGAGGTCCTCTCAAAAGTTATTATAAACTTTGTTGAAACTATTTATTGAAAATGATACTAAAAAAAATATATATAAACTGAGCGGTCACGAAGTAAATGCTTGGGTTCCATAGTCACGCTAGTTGCTATCAGGGTGGAATCCTAAAAATGCTTAGACTTGATTACATGACCATACCTTGAAGACTTACGTGTTACAAATATGATATTATTATACAGTAAAAGCTCTTTATTCGCGGGGTATACGTTCCGAAAATGTGCCGCGAATACCCTTGAATAGGGAATGGTAATTTATATGGGATTATAGGGAATACGTTCCTAGGTGACAAAATAAAATAAAAAATATATATAAAAATCAATCTAATTGAAGTTTTTGAACATATTGATTAATTATTAATATGGTCAAAAACTTCATATTTTGGCCATATTGATTATTATCTTAATAATTTCAGGCTTAGGCAAGGTTTTAAGAATTTTGTAATTTTGTCTTGCTTGGCAGTTTTTAAAAGCTCCTTCAATTAAAACTGATATTCAGCAATGGCATTAGCCATTTGCCTCTTAAAAATAGGACTTCGTTCTATAGACGGATCAATTTTCATAAAGAAATCACAAAGATCATTTGCCATTCTTATACCTTCACTAAGATTTTTCAAATTAAATGTCATGATTCCAGTGCTTGTTGAAGCCTCTTCAACAAGCCGAACTAATACAGTAATACAATAATTTAACAACATACTTTAGGCATAGTTTTAATAAGGTCTATTTAACTTTTTTATTAGTATGTACGTACCGATGTACCGATGTACCGATTAGATCCGCGAATAAAGAAATTTTTAGCCGCGAATATTTTTAATCCGCGAATAGTGAAAACGCGAATGAAGAAAGCGCGTATGAGCTTTTACTGTAATCAATCTTTCGTATTAAAACAGGTATGTCTTACGACACTTTAAACATCCCACAAGCCAACCCACTACTGAGCATCTCCTCTCAAAATGTGGAGGGGGCTTGGCCATAGTCTACCACACTAGCCAAATGCGGATTAACAGATTTCCAACATCTTTAAGGACATTATGAACAACTCATGAGTATGAAGGTTTTTTCACGATGTTTTTCTTCAACGTTAAAGAAAGTGATATTTAATTGCACATTAACTCCGACAAGTAATTCATGTGTTTACCCTTGGCCCTTAGGATCGCTATCATTGCTATTTCAAACGTCAATAATGAGTTCGTTTTGATTTCTGGCAAGATTATGAGTAGAAATATTTCGTCGAATTAATTATGCAGCTACGAAAGCTTGAAAAAATTCTTAACTTCGTAATATTTTCAGTTCAATTTAAAACTTTTTTTGGCGGCTGAAGAGTTTGTTGCGAGAAAAGTACTATAGTACAAATAACCCAAAACGGCGAAACGACTTGTAATTATCTTCTCAACCGCCAATTAGTTAAAATCCTACTATACCTGGGATATTTATGGCTACTTTTTCTCCTCTTCTTTTCCTGATATTAGATGTTAATGTTTTGAAACGAGGGTGACCAGGAAATATACCTTCATCTGGGAAGAAATGGGACATTGTCACTCCTTTATCTGGAGTAGGTGTATATGGTGGACTTGTAAAATTAGGGCAACCTAATCTGAAAAAAAAATGTTCAAGTCAAACTTTTTTTACCATTATATGCAATACTAATATTATAGTGTTCGTTTATTGGTTTGTCCTTCAATCACGCCGCAACAGAGCAACGGATCGTGATAACTACTTTTCTATCTCGGAAAATGAAAGTGTACATCCGGGATTTTTAATCTACGCAGATGAATCATCATCATCATCATCATCTAGTTAATATTAATCACAATGCACATGCAGTCACGAAGTCAGCAATTTGACTTCAAACCATTCTGTTACCATGACCTTGTTTTTCTAAACAATCAAAGCATTCTTGCTTCTTTTTGATATAGAGAAACTAATATTTAAAATAAAGTGTGATTTTCAGTCACAATACTATTACGTAAATGATGATAATTGAGGATTAGTCATTTGGTTAGCATTTTGTTAACTTATGTTGAGCGATTTTTCAATTTAGCTTTGCTCAAACTGGACCCATGACTTGCAGTTTTTAATATACATAATAAATGATAATACATATATTTGTTCATGACATTACTCAGCGTTATTATTTCTGGTGCAACAAGATGCAATACTTCAGTAAACACATATTTATAATAGTAAATGTTTTGTTTTGGGTACCTTGGGAAATTTGTTATACTCATAATGACTTCCCCATCTTTCAATAGAGTACTAGCTTCTGCTCTGCGATATCTCATATTGGCTTCGACAATATTAAAGTGAGCCAGAAGACCACCATATGGCTTTCCCGGGGTACCTTCTACCATGTATGCACCATATTCTGGACGCCATAGTGATTTTACATCTACAAAAACAGAAATGCCATTTTCTATTCTAATAAAATTCAGTTTGTTGCTGGTATTTCTAATTTCGAAGGGAATTTTGAATCAGTAGCAAATCATTGTGCTTTAAAAAAATGTTAAGCCAAAGTTTTAGTTAGTTTAGAATGTTACTTATATTGTTCTGTATACAAAATGTAACAACTATTTTATGTCAGTTCAATATATTATATGGAGGTCTGCCACAGGGCTACAGCTACAATATATTTTAAAATTTTAATGTTATTTTCAAACTCTACAATACAATTTTATCTTATATATTTCACTATTCTCACATTCTGGGGCATCTAGAAGAAATCTCTTCAAGAGATAAGTTGTCCTTGTGCATGTTCTTTCAATGTTTATGTTTTATTTTTAAGTTACTGGTACAGAATGTATAAATAAATAAATAAATAAATGCATCTGCATTTCCACATGTTGCTTACAACTACAAAATTAATAAGTTCATTTGTAAATCTGTATTGTTGTATGTTGCCATGTTGGTAAAAAACAAAGCTTTAATTTAAAATAGTCAAAACCATACAATGCAGGCTTCCCTATTTTGTTACATAAAAAGGGTTCAGTTGAAAGAAATAGTTTAATATCAACCAGGCAAAGCCAAGGTTGATAGCAAGTTGATAACAGCTACATAGTAAAATCAATGAATGATGTCATATAGTGTTTGTTCAACATGTAACATAAGATTTCCTCATTACACTACACAAGTGCTTCGGCTCTTGTTATGTTTAGGTTTACCTCACATTGTACTGTCATGCTCATACACTTGATAGTTATTACACAATCATTAACCTAAGTAGAGCAATTACAATAGACCACTAAGAAGTATTTTAGAACAAGCAAAATAGAACTAATATTATTATTAAATGAAAATGTGTCTCGCTGTCCATTATCTTTTCACTGCTAAAGGACAGAACTGATCTTGACAAAACTTACCAATAAGATCCTTGCCAATAAGAAGTTTGCATCTTCCAGCATATCTTTGTCAATCTATAATTATTTGGCATAGGATACTTTTTATCCAGGAAAATCAAACAGTTCTTGTGTGACTCTTAAAATTCTAGGCAGTATTTTTTGGATTTCTGAAGTGGCCCTTGAAATGGGCCTACTAAATTCAGAATAGTACACACTAGACTTGTAGGAATATGACATTTTTTACGAAAAGCTTTCAAAGAAATAACTTTACTTATTTGATTTCACAATGTGATGACTGATGATGAATGTTCATGACTTTGCAGTTTTTAACACGATGAATCATAGATACATTGTGATTTATTGAGTTTTATATTTTAGAATCTAAAGAAGTAAAGCTTTATTGGCAACTCATAAATGGCAACTCATAAATAGAAATACAGTATAATCCTAAACTTGCATTATCGTCACACTGAGGTTTTGAAAAAATATATTACTTTGTGGATCTGACAGCTCTTTTTCTTGTAGTTTAGGTAGAAGCTCATCTGCCCTTAAGCTAACTGTTGCACGGCGATTTTCGTCATCAAATTTTACAATAATATACTCCACCTAAAATATAAAATATATTATTCATTATGATAAAGACTACAACTTTATTTTTTATAATACTTAATAATGGTTGCTTTGTTACATTGATTTTTTCTCATGAGTTAGGTAGCTGCTTGATTTGTATATTGTAATATTTATACATCCTGTCATTCACTGTTTACACCCAAGTATTCTACTTTCACTATAGAGATAGGTAGGATATGAAAGGTTTCACATGAGCCCAATAATTCATTAAAAAATATTCTTTTTTAAAAATGAAACACTGAAGCTTTTACATCTTTAGCTAAGAGAAAAGCAACAATTATTCACCAACATCATATTATAAATGCAAAAGTTTGGATGGAAGGATGTATGTATGGATGGATGGATGTTTATTACTCAATCACGCCCCAACGGCTGAACGGATCTGGATGAAATTTGGCACAGAGATAGATTATAGAAATACACATAGGCTACTTTTTATCCCGGAAAATTATTGCGTTCCTGTGGGAACCAGAAAATCTCAATCCACATATACGAAGTTGCGGGCATCAGCATAAGCCCAAAAGTTCAACTCCTCTGTAAAAGTCTTTGCTGTTTTATAAAAGTTAGCAGCCTTCTAATTGACTTGACTAACCTCATCTCCCCATTTAAGAACGTCTCCTGTGCGATCTCTCAGTTTGCTATAGAGATTAATAAACTGTTCGATTCCGTGCTGTCGCACGTGCTCTGCTAAAGCCTTCGTTTCTTCCCATGATAGAGGACTTCCTTCCGTTAATAGTCCCATACTGGCTACTTGAATTTTACGAATATAGAACCTTGACCTGATAACACCTTTTAAGATTCCAAAAGAATTTAAGTTTTTTATGTAACAACAACAATAGTTCATTTATTGCATAAATAAACTCAAAAAAAATACTGAAGCACGATAAAACTATGAAAGTTCGGTTGGCATTGCTTGTTTTTTGTAAGAGTCACACTTCAATTTATCGTCAGACGATATTAATTTCTTAATCCTGTCTGAATTATGAGAAAATAAGTACCGAACAAAACTAAATGAATATTTTATTCATCCAACTTCTTTAGTTATAGTAGAAGCAAACTACACAGCGCATTATTCTGAAAGACAACAATTAATTCATTGTGTTCATTGACAAACGTGCTGTCAAACACTCAAGCATAACTTGTCTCTGCACTCAAGCCCTAACTTCAAACCCCATAAATATAACTCTTTGCTTCAAACTTGTCTCTGCTGCCAAACTTTCTTTGCTTGACACCTCTGAGCTTGAATTGGACACAATGACACAATCGACAAGAATGACGGACATTGACATGACATGAAAATCTTGTACTACTCTTAATATACTCTAGAGTCTAGGTGCCGTGCTAGGTGCCTAGCAAAGAAAATATACTCTGGTGCCCAGCTGGTGCGTTGTAGATTGTTTACTAAGTACTTTGTCACTAGTTTGGAGATTTTTGGCAACCTCACAACAATATACATAATCATTAATCAAAGCCTCACACGGCTACAATAAATATTATGCTTGAACGTCACGCAAAGTTTGAACAGCATTTATTTTTCAGCAGCAGGTATTTTCAAAATTGAGAGCAAAGTAAAAATTTTAAAGCTTGCAGCCGGCGACCACGCATCTTTTGCATCAATCATTGTTACATCGCAATCACCTCTGATTGGTTAACACTCTTCCACTATTGGTCAAAATCCATTGATAAGCAAAAATATCATAAATTCAGCCAATCAAAACAATTGATACTGTAACAATGATTGACGCAGAAGTTACGCGGTCGCCCTGCGGGTCTTCTGCGCATGTTTTGCCAAGGTTTAAACTCGTAGACAGAGAAAGCAATACAGACCAAGCCATATCTCCTATTCACTCCCACTATTGCTATAACTATTAGGTCATTATTAGGTTTTTAATCTGAGTTCGGTGCAGTGTGCAGACCACAGACAAGTTAAAGACCAGAGCCGCAGACCCACAGAACAATATTACCCTAGGCGCAGGCGGGACCCTTCTTTTTCTGATCTTTGGCGCAACGTGCAGACCAGAGACAAGTAACATATAATACAGGTATAATAATGTATGTCATGTCATCAGAGACAATTAACAAAGGATATATGTCATCAAATTCAAGTTTCAACGAATGAAATATATTCACAATAAAATTTAAAACCAAAGAGAATTTAACCAATAAGTGTATGTTTAAAACCAGCAAACAAAAAGCATAGCGTTGGATTTATTTATTATGCTTAAGGGCTATTTAATTAAAAAAATATATTAGTACAATTTATAGCAAATGCAAAACCAAAGCAGCAATTAAACCAGTTTACTACAAAAAACAGCCGAAAAGGTTTTAACTATTTTATTATTGTTGTTGTGCCTTTGATAACAAGGAATAAAGTTTAAAGATGGAAAAGGAACATCCAGCTAGTAGCGTTGCTTCTTTGCTTCATAAGTTATGTGAAGGATTGTCACCAGATCCAGGTACGATTCGTATTTTGAATAGTTAGTATTTTAAAATAAATGTCAATTTGTAATCTTTCGAGCTTTCATAGTTTTATTCCTTGATTTTATTACTTTAAGTTTTTTCTTTCTTTATTCTTATTACTTTATCCATAAATTACTTAATGATTAACATTCAAGATTATTTTAAGGCTTTCATGTCAAAGCTTATCAAAGGTATATATTTAAAATAAATACAAGAATCTATTATTACTTATCCATACTAATATTATAAATGCGAAAATATTATAAATGCGAAATTGTGTCTGTGTGTCTGTTACGTTTTCACAGCCCACCTGTTCAACCGATTTTGATAAAATTTGGTACAGGGATAGGTTATATCCCGAGGAAAGACATAGGCTATTTTTTATCTCGGAAAATTAAGGAGTTTCCGCGGGGATTGCAAAAACAGTTCACGCAGACGAAGTCGCAGGAATCATCTAGTCTAAACTAATATTATAAAGAGGAAAGATTTGTATGTTTGTTCGTTTGTAATGGATAAACTCAAAAACTACTGAACCGATTTTAAAAACTCTTTCACATAGAGCTACTTTTTCAGAGAGTAACATAGGCTATATTTAATTTTCAAAAAAATTTTATAGCATATACCTATCTTTTAAGGTAGTCTCATAATAACCATTTTTATGATTTATTATATTTTTGAAGGTGTTTTTACTGACATTGTATTAATCCTTATCATCTCAAGTATTTAATATAGACCAAATTCGCCCTTTACAACATTTAATTCAGATGAATATCTTAGAAGATATAATAGAAATAAAGTAAGGCGCAATAGAAATCGCAGTGCTAATGTAAAACCTGATGTGCTGCCCAGTGCCAACTGGCTATTATTGGATATGGACTACTACCACAGAATAGGTAATAGTATGCTATTTTCCTAACATGTTTTAGATGGTGCATTTGAGTTAGCTTTGTCTTATTTATCTACAAATGAGAAAGTCCGGCCAGTGAAAGATGAGAGGCAGTTATGCCAAAAAATTCATGCACGTTTGTCCAATGTATCAGCAAGAGATGGGGATAAATTCAACGAGTCTCATGCTAAGTTAAAGAATTCAGTAAGTATCTACATCTATACTTATAATGTTTCACCTGTAGTATCTTGTCTCATCTACAGCAGCCTTTGTGGTTGGTCCATAAAAATTTTCAAAAAATTAAAAGTATATTTTAAATTTAATTTTAATTAAATAATATATAATATAAACAATATATGTATTTCGCATGCCTGATATAAGGTGAAACATTTCTACTGGAAAACTACTAAATAAAAATGTTTCTGCAAATCAAGACTTTTGACTTTGAGTTTTGAAGCTGCAACACAAGATTTTGACTTGAAACTATTAAGTTAAAAGTAAAAAGGCAATTTAGTTAGAGGTTGTGTACAACAGGACTGTAGTTTTTTTTATTGAATTGAATTAAATTTTCAGTTTGTATTGAAGCAGAGAGTAGCAGTGTTGTCACTATTACTGGCTCTCTCTGAAACACCGCAGAGTTCTGAGTCTACCATGCAGTTATTTCCAATGCCAGAACTTGCAGTAAGTAATTTTAAACTGTCCAAAAGCACTATACAAAATTAGTCATAACTTTATTCACACAAATTCAACCCACACTTGTTTTGCATGTCATTTTCTACAGACATTATGTATTTACCAAGTAATTTGCCCTCAAGTGTAAGTGAGTACAGGATTGACTTTGAATAATCTTTTCCATATTTATCCATGACAAAACAAAATAGTTCATGGTAATAGTACATTACTGCTCCGGCTGGAAATAAAACAATTCACAGCTGAGTAGTATTGAAAGGAGGGACTTCACAAGTGATTTTAAAAGAATGGGCCATCAGCTGAGGACTTTTTAAGTAAACAGGGCCATGAATTACTATTTCGGCTTGTATACTACTTTTCTCTAATTTGCAAGGAAAAATAAAGCTTTTCTGCATTGCCGATAGATGGCGTTGACTCTCCTTTACTCACCCTAAAACTCTAGTGTTGTATGGCGATGATATGATTTTGTATTTGAGTATGTCACCATAAGATTGTAAAAACCGTTAGATTATAATCTTACGGTTTCTATCCCGCTAGATTATAAACTGTCGAAAGATTGTGAACCGTTCAATGTTCTGAGTATTAATTTATGAAATATTTATTGTTTTTACGTTTTCTTGTCTCTTTCTTGTACAGTTCGCGCGCGAGTTGAATGCAGAGTAAATGTAAGTGTCACCATACATTTACTCTGCATTCAACTCGCGCGCGAACTATAGGTTAGGTTAGGGTTTGACATGAATATTCAGGTAGACCTGCGGCCAGGCACTTAGGTTCTATCGGGTTAATTTACCTAATATATTACAATTTACCGAAAAATAACGCGTTAAATTGTAAGCAGTATGTTACGGTTCACAATCTGTCGAAAGTTTATAATCTATCGAGATAAAAAACGTTATATTATAATCTAACGGTTTTTACAATCTTACGGTGACAAGTATAAGCTGCCAGAAAAGAGCTAATGTAATTTATTCAAAATAGGTACCTATAAAGTACACCTTCTGAACGTCACTTCTTTTGTTTCAGAATCCAACAGTAGGCTTGTCTGCAGCTCCATCAAGTTCCAGCAAGAGTACAATAGGGTCTGCCAGCTGGAGTAGCCATGCTCCTAAACAACAAGGCTCCTACCAAAGTCTGCCTTCCACTAACAGCAATATGGGTATTGCTTTACCATCTAATGGTAAGACAAAGTGGCAATACAATACAATGACAAAATGTTTTACATCTGCATTTGTATGGACCATCTAAATTAATGATATGTTCAAATGCCTTTAAACAAATTGAACATACATACATATATTATCAACGTCATGGAATGATTAATTCTACAATCTGTTCAGGACGGCTATCTTCCAATATTTTATCACATACTAGTAACTAGATGATGCCCGCGACTTTGTCCGCGCTGATTAAATATTTTTGATCCCCTCGGGAACTCCATAATTTTCTGGGACAAAAAGTATGGCCATTGCTGGGATGCAACTTATTTCTATATCAAATTTCATCCAAATCTATCTATTGAAAATATGGGCCGTCAAAGCGTAGCGTTTCTCCCTTTGCGTCGTATTCCTCATTACTGAGAGCCATGAGCCCTTTCCAGTAATCAAATAATGGTAGGAATTTTCTAAAAATAGGGATAATAATGCGGTGGGTTCCCATGTTCTTCCGCATACGACTCGACCAAGAGTATTAAAACTCTTAGGTTTTTGTAACGATTATTATCAGATGTTAGTGAGCGTTCGTGCGTGCGGGACGCCGTGCTAGCCGCTACGGGCGTCAAGGCTCGCAGCACGAGCGTATGGCCGCGACCTGTGCAGATGCTGTACTCACGGATTGCACATCTGGGCTTCCTGCATGATCGCCTCAAAGAATTCATTGATCCTTCATCAGGACTTATGCCGCAGGGTGCGTAAAAATCTATATGAGATGTAAAACTATGATTTATGTAATGTTTTTTCTGCAATGCTCTCTATTCTTCATTTTATCCTATATCCTATGGACTGTGCTAATGTGTTATTTTATCTCCACAGGGTTGATGGGTGAAGGATTAGTGACGTCAATACGTGATGAACTCACTGAGTACTACCGCAGTATTGCAATATTGCAGTCTCAGGTAAACAGTCTATATCCATTTATTTGTTTATCGATTAGCAGTATTTTTTATTAAATATTAATTGGATAATTAAATTGTTGGTAATAAGGTATGTGAAGGAGACGGTGGCGGCGGCACGTTACGTCGTGTCTGCGTGTGGGCGCAGGAACCGTTACATCGATTGACGTGGTTGGCTAATATTGCACATACGGCGCACCACAAAAAAGGTATAAATCAAATTCGTCTGTATTATTTTGTCATGATGTCTTTTCCCTAGCCAACAATGTGAATAACATAGCACCACTATAGGCTCTGTAAATTGAATGTTTGTATGACTTGTTATTGTATAATTACTTTATTAATGTTTTGTGCTCCATAATTTTTGAAATGAAAACTTCTTTAGGCGCACTTTAGGTTGAGCACTTTTTGGTAATTTATATTGAAGTGTAAAACTTCTTTAGGTGCGTTGAGCACTTTTTGGTAGGGGGTTGTAGATTCTCGTGACCGTGACCGACATGCTCGCGAACATATAAATATACTACATTCGAAATTAAACTTTAATGCCTTAGTGTTAAGGATTACATTTTAATAATTTTAATTAAAAAATAATAATTAATAATAATACGTTTTCACTTCTATCGGCAGTCATAGGGACGTACGTTTTTGTTTTGTTGTTTTTTAATATTTTTATTAATAATGTTTTTTATTGTTTTATTATCTTTGTTTATAATTTATGTGAAGGTGGCGAGTTGGCGTCATGTGTCCATCGCTTCGTGCGTCACGGCGATGAACGCGTCGCAACACTCGCACGGCGACTACTTACTGCACTTACGTATCCACTGCTGCTTATGCTCACCCGGTGGCTCTTACATGGTATGTTTACAACCCAGGGTGCCTTACCCCCCAGGGTTGATTATTACTCCTGTTGCTGATTCGTCCAATTTATATTGTTACAGGAGAAATTGACGATCCATTCAATGAGTTCTTCATTGAAAGCAGAAGTGGTGTACCCATCGACAGAATGTGGCACGATAAATACAGGGTCAGGTAAATCAGTAAAATGGTAAAATGGTAAAAAAAAAAGAATATAGAAACCGATAGAATATAGAATATGGAATTTATATGGGATTATAGGGGATACGTTCCTAGGTGACAAAATAAAAAACAAATATATATAAAAAAACAATTTAGTCTATATACCTCTCTCTGTCTACGTTGGTCTGTATTACTTTCTCTGTCTTCGCTGACAGTAGACCATCTGACGCATAGACAGAGAAAGTTATATAGACCAAGCCATATCTCCTTTTCTTATTGACTTAGGCAATGATTTAAAGAATTTTGTAATTTTTTGTTGCATGACAGTTTTTAACAACATACATACTTTAGGCATAGTTGTTATAAGGTCTATTTTACTTTTTTATTAATCTATTTGACGACGCGTTTACAAAAGATTGGGTTGGATACTTATTGGAATCCTTTTCAATCAATCAATCAATCAATCAATCATTTATTTATTGCACATTTGGGTTTACTTGGTGTTATTCTAGATATTGTACATCCAAATACCTTAATACGGCATGCAATATTAAAATTAGTAACATAGGTACATAATATTATCAAAATACGATTCTACATATAATCATTTGTTCAAAATTTTCTAAGTTTACATATTATTTCTTATTATCATATTTATTAGAACATTTAAGTATGTCATAATATAAGAAAAGATTGGACTTAAAAATAATAATGATGTCAAGGTAGGTGCTTAATAAGAGATTACATACCTATTACATTTACAATTATATCATAAGAAAGAATAAAATGTCAAATTATTAAATAAAATAGTAGTCAAATTATTGATTTAAGTATTCAGCCACACTATAGAAACAATTGAATAAGAGCCATTCAAAAAGTTTACGTTTAAACACATGTAACGACATATTTTTCTCTTTAAATCCCTGTGGCAGCTTATTGTATAATTCTACACACATTGCGTAACAGTTTTTTGTGTAAAATGCAGAGTTAACTTTCTGTGGAATAATTAGTCGATTTGAGTTGTGACCATTTCTTGCGGGTAGTTTTTTTTCGGCGGCTTTTGTAAATAAATTATTGTTTTTCCTAATAAATATGATACTTTCATATATGTACATACATGGCAGAGGCAGTATTTTTAGCTTTTTAAAGAGGGGTTTACATGAATCGAGAGGTCCTGCTCCACAAACCGCCCGAACACATTTCTTTTGTGCTATAAAAGCCTTATTTATATCACTCGAGTTTCCCCAGATAATTAGTCCGTAACGAAGATTACTCGATATGTAACCATGGTAAGCCATTAGCGCGCTATGTTCGTTAACAGTTTTATATAACCTTCTTAATGCAAAGACAAACTTGTTTAGTTTACTGCAAATCTTTGCTATATGAGATTTCCAGTTACAGTTTCGGTCCAGTTCTATTCCCAAAAATGTCGTTACTTCATCTTGTCCAATTTTTTGTCCATTATATTGAATATTAAGGTCATTCGTGACTATATTCGGTCTTTTAGTAAATTGAATATATTTAGTTTTATTTATATTAACAGTTAAGTCATTATTATTTAGCCATTCAATAATATTTTTTGTTACGTCATTTACTTCAGAGGTGTAATCGGTATTCTTTTGTTCTATTACAACAGAGATGTCATCAGCAAATAATGTACAGGGTTGATTAACACAATGGGGGAGGTCATTTATATATATAATAAATAGTAAAGGACCGAGCACACTTCCTTGAGGCACCCCGGTTAGATTAATTTTATTATCAGATCTAAAATAAGTTATTTCTGAGTCAATTACTCTCTGGATTTCCACACATTGATATCTATCTTTTAAATAGCTTTCTATCCAGTTTAACGCCACTCCCCTTATACCATAATGTTCTAATTTGATTAATAATATATCATGGGCTACAAAGTCAAAAGCTTTTGACATGTCAAAAAATAAAGCGGCAACAGTCTTACATCTATCCAAATTATCTATAATACGTTTCGTGAGATTAAAACATGCCAAGATCGTTGATTTGTTTTTTTGAAAACCGTATTGCTCGTCTATAATGATGTTGTTTTTAGTTAAGTAATCAGTTAGTCTTCTATGCATTATTTTTTCAAAAACTTTTGAAAAGATCGGTATCAATGTTACGGGTCGATATTTATCCATCTCAAATCGATTACCTTTTTTGAATAATGGTTTTACTATAGAAAATTTAAGTTTAGAAGGAAATTTACCATTTTCAAATGAGAGATTTATTAGAAATGTCAGAATTGGCGTTAGCTCTTTACAGCAACATTTTATAATTTTTGTACATATTTCATCTATACCTGTTGATGAAGTATTTTTTAAGCTCATGATAGTATTTTTTACTTCATTTTCTGTACAAGGAGATATGAATATACTACACGGTTGGGATTTAAAGTTGTTATTCAGATTATCTTTACTATATTTATCTTTAGTTGTCGATTTCTTAGCCAATTCTATATAGTAAGTATTAAATTTATCAGCGATTGCACTAGGTTCATCTATGACTTCCCCATCTGATATTATTTCCTCTATAGTCTTAACAGAGCTTAGCTGTTTAGATGTGCTTTTAATTAATTTCCACGTAGCCAAACATTTGTTTTTTGACTTAGAAAGGAATTTATAATTATTAATTTTTTGCGATAATGTTACGCATCTTTTTAGCGTCCTTGAATAGGTTTGATATTTTTGTTTATTGTATTTTCCTTTGTAGTATAAAAATCGTAGCTTCCTTTTTTCAACAGAACTCTTTCTAATTCCCTTAGTTATCCAACGAGGTTTCTCTATGTACTCAGGGACACGTATTTTTATTATTGGAAAACACAGTTTGTAATATAATGAAAATGTGTCGTGAAATTCATTGAATGCTTCGTCTATATTGTCTTTTTCATATATTTCGGTAAAAGGGATTTTATTTAAACAGTAACTAAATTTATGAACATTTTCTTCTACATAATCTCGTCTAAATATATAAAAGTATCTTAATGGTAATTTCGTTGGTTTAACGCTAAAGCAGAGCATTTGGCCAGTTTCGTGGTCCGATAATCCGAGATTTATTATTTCCCCGTTAGCATTTTTTATATTACTTATAATATGGTCTATACAATTTTCTTTTCTAGTGGGTTTGTTTATATGCATAGTGAGATCATAATTCATGCATAGGTCGACCAACGATTCACTTTTTTTGTCTTTTTTTAATGTATTAATATTAAAATCCCCAACAATAACTACATTCTTTTTTATTTTGTTCTTATTCTGTAACTGGTAAATTATAGATTCCAATTTTTCAAAGAATATGTCACAGTTTGAATCAGGTGTTCTGTATATACAGATTACGAAGATATTGTGTTCTTTTAATTCTATACCACAACATTCAAAATGTCTTTCTATGCTTATCATTTTAAGAAATGTCATTGGATTCGTTTTCGTACCCTTCTTCGCAAGAATACAGACACCTCCTCTTTTAGAAGGCCTTGAGAAATAGGCCGCTAGCTCATAATTGTCTATTTGTACGTTGTTTTCGTGTCCAGACTGTACAAACGTCTCTGTTAAACATAGAAGGTCAATTCCCTTTCCTGACTCTAGTAATTCATTTAGAACAATATGTAAGTTGTCAATTTTACCTAGCATACCAGCTATATTTTGATGTAAGATCCTAAACGTCAATGATGGTGACCCCTCGAAAAAACTTACCATTAGTCTTTTTGTTTTCTAAGTTTGTAGCATTATTTTTTTGTACCGTTTTTACTACCGGAAAATAATGTGTTATTTTATTCTTGACAATATTTTTTTGTGATAGATTATTCACGCTACTTGCTTCACCGAAATTGGATTCCCTCGCTTTTTGTCTTATTTTATTGAAACAGTATGGTATCGTGCCTGGTTTTAGATAGGATCCGCGATTCATGTTCCTCTTATTTATATTTTCCGTAAATTTTGAACCATGTATGTAATATTGGTCGTAGTCAATCTTATCTATATGGTTAATTATTATGTCACAACTGTCCGTCAAATTATTATTCAAATTCTTCGTTCGTATATCTAAAAATTCACAATTTTCAAAACATTTTATTATGGTTTTAATGTAGTTATTTAGTTTCTGCTCGTTTAGAAAAGGGTTGTTCATTATGCGAAGTATAATTATTTTTGGTTTACTAAAACGTTTGAGAAAAGCCGAAAGTTCCGCCCCAAGTTTAATCGGATTTGTGTCATTTGCACCTAGTCCTAAAACTAACCAATCTCGTTCATGAAAATCATCGTTGGTCAATGTACAAGCAGATGCAATGTGATTTAAGGGTGCGTTTGGATATGTTAGTCCCAATATGGTATACATTTTTGGATTTTTATATGTCTTTCTGGCCTCTAGTACTTTAGATGCAAGACCGGAACATTGTTGATCACCAAGGAAAACTATTTTATTCTGCGTAGGATTATTGTAGGGCTCCTTTGTAGTCTGTATTTTCTTTTTTTGAGTATGTACGTTCATATCTGTTTTTCTAATTTGATTCTCCTTATCTTCAGCAATTCCATTTCCAATGGTAATCGGAGTTTCTTCTTTACTTGTTGTTGTGTACTGTTGTGAAGTACTCGACTGAATATTTTCTGTAGTTTGTACCATTTCCATGGTTGTTAACTTCTTTTTATTGTATAATTTCGCAGGTGTAGAGTTGTTACTGATAGTACCTTCTTCCAAAACTTTTTTGTAGATTTTTAATTGCTTCTTGTTTTCCTCTATAATTTTTTTCATTTCCGAGTTTTCTTCATTTAGTTTTCTTACTTCTTCATGAGCGCTTTCTAACTGTTCTGTCAATACCGTAATTTCTTGCTTAAGACTCAAAATTTGTGAATTGTCCGCTGTTGAGAGATCAGGTAAGCTATTGTAGGTGCTTATGAGTGTGCTTCCATCTTTAAGGGTTGAACTATGGATGTTGTCATCGAATGAATTGTTTGTAATATTCAGTGAACGATTGTGAATTCTCGTTGGTTTTATTTTTCTGTATGTGACATTCTCCCTTACATCCATATCTGTCCGTGACGTCATATTATTGTTATTATTATATTTTAGTCTGAGCTAATTTAGTCCAAAGTTAACTGCGCTATTGTAATAGTTTTTTAAAGTGATATAAGATAATATGAAAAACTTAAAAGAGCCTGATTTTCACTTTTCTTGAGCGGATTCGAACTCGCGACCTTTTAATTTTATCTGGGTTGCTGGACCATGAGATTTCCAGTTACAGTTTCGGTCCAGTTCTATTCCCAAAAATGTCGTTACTTCATCTTGTCCAATTTTTTGTCCATTATATTGAATATTAAGGTCATTCGTGACTATATTCGGTCTTTTAGTAAATTGAATATATTTAGTTTTATTTATATTAACAGTTAAGTCATTATTATTTAGCCATTCAATAATATTTTTTGTTACGTCATTTACTTCAGAGGTGTAATCGGTATTCTTTTGTTCTATTACAACAGAGATGTCATCAGCAAATAATGTACAGGGTTGATTAACACAATGGGGGAGGTCATTTATATATATAATAAATAGTAAAGGACCGAGCACACTTCCTTGAGGCACCCCGGTTAGATTAATTTTATTATCAGATCTAAAATAAGTTATTTCTGAGTCAATTACTCTCTGGATTTCCACACATTGATATCTATCTTTTAAATAGCTTTCTATCCAGTTTAACGCCACTCCCCTTATACCATAATGTTCTAATTTGATTAATAATATATCATGGGCTACAAAGTCAAAAGCTTTTGACATGTCAAAAAATAAAGCGGCAACAGTCTTACATCTATCCAAATTATCTATAATACGTTTCGTGAGATTAAAACATGCCAAGATCGTTGATTTGTTTTTTTGAAAACCGTATTGCTCGTCTATAATGATGTTGTTTTTAGTTAAGTAATCAGTTAGTCTTCTATGCATTATTTTTTCAAAAACTTTTGAAAAGATCGGTATCAATGTTACGGGTCGATATTTATCCATCTCAAATCGATTACCTTTTTTGAATAATGGTTTTACTATAGAAAATTTAAGTTTAGAAGGAAATTTACCATTTTCAAATGAGAGATTTATTAGAAATGTCAGAATTGGCGTTAGCTCTTTACAGCAACATTTTATAATTTTTGTACATATTTCATCTATACCTGTTGATGAAGTATTTTTTAAGCTCATGATAGTATTTTTTACTTCATTTTCTGTACAAGGAGATATGAATATACTACACGGTTGGGATTTAAAGTTGTTATTCAGATTATCTTTACTATATTTATCTTTAGTTGTCGATTTCTTAGCCAATTCTATATAGTAAGTATTAAATTTATCAGCGATTGCACTAGGTTCATCTATGACTTCCCCATCTGATATTATTTCCTCTATAGTCTTAACAGAGCTTAGCTGTTTAGATGTGCTTTTAATTAATTTCCACGTAGCCAAACATTTGTTTTTTGACTTAGAAAGGAATTTATAATTATTAATTTTTTGCGATAATGTTACGCATCTTTTTAGCGTCCTTGAATAGGTTTGATATTTTTGTTTATTGTATTTTCCTTTGTAGTATAAAAATCGTAGCTTCCTTTTTTCAACAGAACTCTTTCTAATTCCCTTAGTTATCCAACGAGGTTTCTCTATGTACTCAGGGACACGTATTTTTATTATTGGAAAACACAGTTTGTAATATAATGAAAATGTGTCGTGAAATTCATTGAATGCTTCGTCTATATTGTCTTTTTCATATATTTCGGTAAAAGGGATTTTATTTAAACAGTAACTAAATTTATGAACATTTTCTTCTACATAATCTCGTCTAAATATATAAAAGTATCTTAATGGTAATTTCGTTGGTTTAACGCTAAAGCAGAGCATTTGGCCAGTTTCGTGGTCCGATAATCCGAGATTTATTATTTCCCCGTTAGCATTTTTTATATTACTTATAATATGGTCTATACAATTTTCTTTTCTAGTGGGTTTGTTTATATGCATAGTGAGATCATAATTCATGCATAGGTCGACCAACGATTCACTTTTTTTGTCTTTTTTTAATGTATTAATATTAAAATCCCCAACAATAACTACATTCTTTTTTATTTTGTTCTTATTCTGTAACTGGTAAATTATAGATTCCAATTTTTCAAAGAATATGTCACAGTTTGAATCAGGTGTTCTGTATATACAGATTACGAAGATATTGTGTTCTTTTAATTCTATACCACAACATTCAAAATGTCTTTCTATGCTTATCATTTTAAGAAATGTCATTGGATTCGTTTTCGTACCCTTCTTCGCAAGAATACAGACACCTCCTCTTTTAGAAGGCCTTGAGAAATAGGCCGCTAGCTCATAATTGTCTATTTGTACGTTGTTTTCGTGTCCAGACTGTACAAACGTCTCTGTTAAACATAGAAGGTCAATTCCCTTTCCTGACTCTAGTAATTCATTTAGAACAATATGTAAGTTGTCAATTTTACCTAGCATACCAGCTATATTTTGATGTAAGATCCTAAACGTCAATGATGGTGACCCCTCGAAAAAACTTACCATTAGTCTTTTTGTTTTCTAAGTTTGTAGCATTATTTTTTTGTACCGTTTTTACTACCGGAAAATAATGTGTTATTTTATTCTTGACAATATTTTTTTGTGATAGATTATTCACGCTACTTGCTTCACCGAAATTGGATTCCCTCGCTTTTTGTCTTATTTTATTGAAACAGTATGGTATCGTGCCTGGTTTTAGATAGGATCCGCGATTCATGTTCCTCTTATTTATATTTTCCGTAAATTTTGAACCATGTATGTAATATTGGTCGTAGTCAATCTTATCTATATGGTTAATTATTATGTCACAACTGTCCGTCAAATTATTATTCAAATTCTTCGTTCGTATATCTAAAAATTCACAATTTTCAAAACATTTTATTATGGTTTTAATGTAGTTATTTAGTTTCTGCTCGTTTAGAAAAGGGTTGTTCATTATGCGAAGTATAATTATTTTTGGTTTACTAAAACGTTTGAGAAAAGCCGAAAGTTCCGCCCCAAGTTTAATCGGATTTGTGTCATTTGCACCTAGTCCTAAAACTAACCAATCTCGTTCATGAAAATCATCGTTGGTCAATGTACAAGCAGATGCAATGTGATTTAAGGGTGCGTTTGGATATGTTAGTCCCAATATGGTATACATTTTTGGATTTTTATATGTCTTTCTGGCCTCTAGTACTTTAGATGCAAGACCGGAACATTGTTGATCACCAAGGAAAACTATTTTATTCTGCGTAGGATTATTGTAGGGCTCCTTTGTAGTCTGTATTTTCTTTTTTTGAGTATGTACGTTCATATCTGTTTTTCTAATTTGATTCTCCTTATCTTCAGCAATTCCATTTCCAATGGTAATCGGAGTTTCTTCTTTACTTGTTGTTGTGTACTGTTGTGAAGTACTCGACTGAATATTTTCTGTAGTTTGTACCATTTCCATGGTTGTTAACTTCTTTTTATTGTATAATTTCGCAGGTGTAGAGTTGTTACTGATAGTACCTTCTTCCAAAACTTTTTTGTAGATTTTTAATTGCTTCTTGTTTTCCTCTATAATTTTTTTCATTTCCGAGTTTTCTTCATTTAGTTTTCTTACTTCTTCATGAGCGCTTTCTAACTGTTCTGTCAATACCGTAATTTCTTGCTTAAGACTCAAAATTTGTGAATTGTCCGCTGTTGAGAGATCAGGTAAGCTATTGTAGGTGCTTATGAGTGTGCTTCCATCTTTAAGGGTTGAACTATGGATGTTGTCATCGAATGAATTGTTTGTAATATTCAGTGAACGATTGTGAATTCTCGTTGGTTTTATTTTTCTGTATGTGACATTCTCCCTTACATCCATATCTGTCCGTGACGTCATATTATTGTTATTATTATATTTTAGTCTGAGCTAATTTAGTCCAAAGTTAACTGCGCTATTGTAATAGTTTTTTAAAGTGATATAAGATAATATGAAAAACTTAAAAGAGCCTGATTTTCACTTTTCTTGAGCGGATTCGAACTCGCGACCTTTTAATTTTATCTGGGTTGCTGGACCACTATTCCATTCGAGCCTCAACAGAAGTGATGTAAATAGTCTTCGTATTCTTATACTGTACTGGGCTGTCCTTGCATAATTAAAATTTTAAGTAAGTTTTGTACGTACCTACGTAAGTTGCACACATGAGCAACTTTAATTTTTATTTTATATTTTTAGTGTGAACAATCTTGTAGAAATATTTCCTTATGGTGACATCTATTGGTAGATCGTTTTTTTTATTTGACTTTGTTCAAACTTCACAGCGTGGTTAAAGTGTAATGGGTTAGATGGCGGTATTTTCTTCTTTCCGTTATTTTGATATGTTTAGTTTTTTTTTCAATACCCGAACTTTAACTTTTTTTTTTAGGTATTAGTCTTTAAATCAAATGTAACACTTGGTATATATTAGTAATTTGTTCCGTCAAGTACACTTTAACCTCTTTTAGTATTGAATAGTTGTTTTTCTTGAGTATTTTCGCACTTTTTTACGTCCGATATGATGTTCCGTATTTGAAGAGTTTATATTGCTTCCACTGCTAATAAAGCTTAGATAACACTGTCAACTGCTAATCATACATTTCCGCACACTTTCACTTAGATATAATATATTATTTACACGATTAATGATTTTAAAAGAATTTTTTAATACGGAGCTTGTTGTTATACTAGCACCGCCCTCTAGCGCGCCCTTTGTACCTACCGATGAACCGATTAGATCCGCGAATAAAGAAATCTTAGCCGCGAATATAGGAATTGGGTCGCATTTTTGAAGTGAAAACTTATTAAGGCGCGTTGAGCACTTTTTGGTAGGGGGTAAAAATGTGGAACGGTGTCGGTCACGCGTGACGCGTTCCACATATCCACATATATTTCCGTTCCACATATAGTACATTCGATATTAAACTTTAATACCTTAGTTTTAAGGTTTATATTTTAATTATTTTAAAAGTGCTTTGTAACCGTGACCCATACCTCGCGTTGTTATTTTAAATATTCGTTTTCACTTATATCGGCAGTCCATAAGACTTTTTTAAATCCGCGAATAGTGAAAATGTTAATAAAGGAAGCGCGAATAAGGAGTTTTTACTGATTACAGAGTAACTTTCGTAACAGCCCCTCTGATATCATGGAAATAGAGCCGTTAAAATGTATGTACTGTCCAGGGAATGGATGGTGCCATCGTTTATGTCGCGGGAGCAAGCTGCACAGATCCTCGCGACCGGCAAGAGCGTGGTGTTCATGCGCGAGGCTTGCGCGGACGAACCCACGCCGGCCGACCACCACCACCATCTGCACGACCTGCTCAAGTCACACGAAGCTTCTGGTGAGTCACATGATCCGCACTAGCATGGTCACTGGTCTTGAACTATTTTGGCTCTAATAAAGGATCCACTGATAAGCCTGTGTCGTTCAGTGACCAGCTTGGGTCGTTCGGCGGAGGCGCTGGACGCGAGCGACGGCGCGGCGACTGCATGGTGGGAGGCGCACGGGCTGCGCGAGGGCGTGGGCGCGGCGCACGCGGCGGCGGCGGCGCGCCTGCTGGCCGCGCTCACCACGCACCACCACCTGCTGGACCACCTCGCCGCGCACCGCCGCTACCTGCTGCTGGCGCAGGGCGACTTCGTGCACCACCTCATGACGCTGCTGCAGTGAGTGTATACCCCCGTCTGTGACGGGGCGGCGGCGCGCCTTTTTGTTTAATAAAAAATATCCTAGAATTTGTTTTATTCACCGCGATGTCGATTACTGGAATTAAGGCGCTGTGTGTGGTCAGGGGGGGGGTCTCCAAAGCAGTGTATCCATTAAATGGTGGCATATGGAAGATTGAAAAAAATATATGATGTTTTCAAGACCTTAACTCAGATATTGTTTTATCCCAAAACACGATTTAAACAACTTCGCTGCATAAAAAATAAATTCAAACATACCTCTTATTACAGTTTTCAAATCAACACATCTCCAAATTGAAAACCTCAATTTACTTGAAAAATATATCATTAAATTCCAAATTCTAAATGACATCCATTGATTTATTAATATTTATTAAAATGTACACATATTTTCTGTTTTCCATTGTATTCCGGTTTTTCGAGAAGCGCTAGCTCATTTTCACCTCCGCCAGTGTTCGAAAGAACTTCACAGACGATGGATCTGTGCTCCTTTGCTCCAGCGTTTAAATCGATATTTTAAAATGGTTTTCAAACATAACATGAATAAGACTAATGTTTATTCAACATGAATTGACAGAAGACGTGGATATTACAACTTTCGTGAGCTATCTTCTTTTATATAACTAAAAATACATAATCAAATAAAGTATGAATATGTGTTCTCTGACCAAACTTTTGACAGCTCGAAATAATGATGCCGTAATGCGCTATCCATTCGATTTTTGACAACAATCGACTTCATTTACGAAGAAGTTTTAATCGATTTGACACATTGATATTACAACTTTTTGTATTGTTTTATAAACATACCCAGGCGTCTAAATGTCTTTTTTATGTATTAAAATAAATATTTTTGGTGAAGCAATGCTGTAAATGTATATTTTATTATTTGGCAACATCAATAAGGCAGGTCATAGAAACCATCCAACGCCAAAGATGACGCTACTTAAATGACAATCAAGTGAGCTTGTGTTGCAGCTTCGTAATTATTTTGAAAACTATTTTCAAACTTAAAATCGTACTAGTAATTACTAGATTGACATACGAGTTGCGAAATATCGCATAAAAAGGCACGTCGCTTCACTATTTAAAAAAAAACTCCTGCTGGTTGTAACAATGACGTCTTTTATATTTCCAAGAAGTAGGTAAGTTGTCAAACATCCAATTACTGTCAGAGGGTTCACTGCCATCGCATAGAGCAGTATTACTTAAAAATGTCAGTTTTATATCACGTACCTTGAAGGTCCTAAAATAAGGATTATAATTCTAAAAACACGAACGTCAACAATATTAAAACAATACGGATTTAAGCGATAGTAGTATGCCTCCAGTGCAATTTTTGATATGAATGGAAAATAACAAAACAGTGGTAAGACAGAAAGGAAAACTGAAAATCAAGCATTGCCACTTCAGCTTGCTACTGCCTACTCGTCCGCTCTCATTGGACCAGACCGACCAGATAATATTATTATATCGAAAGCTTGCTGAGTAAGGACCTAGTAGTGTCTCAAATACTTCAAATAAGTGCCTATTGCAAGTTTTATTACTAATTGATTGGATATTAGATACCCTTAGGGTTTCGTTTCTGGGACCCGGGAGTTAGAAATTTCCGGGAAATACGTCGTTGGTTTTTTTTGTGATTTCCCGTTTTTGTGTACAGAGTATTTTTTTAACTTATCTCTTGAGAAATATTTGAGAACAAGTTGATATCTTAAACTTGTTTATTATAATTCTCCCTGACTACTAGGGCATGCATTCGGTGCTGTGTTTGAGTACCGGGAAATTTTGGACCTATATTGGCACGGAACCGGGAATTCCCGGGACTTTCGATACTTTCGATACTACCTTAAATTATCACAAAAACACGGCTAAGACATTACAGAAAGTATGAAATAGACCAAATATTACTGTTCATTAGGCGTTATACAAAAATTTATCGCATAATATTTCACACAGGAATATACTGAATATTACTATTCATTAGGCATTATACAAAAATTTATCGCATAATATTTCACACAGGACTGTAAATTCATGATTTTTTCATGTACTTGTACCATAACTCGCTTCGTTACAAATTTCAAAGTTTTATTGTAGTTCATAGGTTTTACAGAGATTGCGTCTTGTATGAAAATACACTTTGAAAAGTTGAAATTTTTTTTATCGTGATACGCTCATATGTAACTACTTTTATAGCAATTAGAAGCCAGTGCAAATATAAATTTACTACATCAAGCAGTTTATGAGAAACAAGCCTTGAGGCTTGGATACACGGACAACAAAGTGATCCTTTACGGGTCTTTTTTTATAGACAGGCGTACGTAGTAACCTCACCTCAAAGAATTACAAATGTTAATCTAAATCAACAATATTTTCCAACCCATACTCAGTATTCCCAAGAGAATCTCGTGAAGATGTTACTCTCTCCTATTCTGTGCCGTTTTTTGGTTTTGCCGCACGCTGATTTGGTCTCTACAATTATATTGGATATGGTACCTCTTAGTATTTTTGGTATCCATTCACCGTCCTCCCCGTACGTATGGAGGATCCTAGGATCGAGGACCCTAGGATTTTCTAAAGACGTTTCCTATCAGCCATAAAGAGCCTCGTTACTGCTGCGTTACTGTCCAGGATTCACATCCATACATAAAGATTGGACTGTTCACAGTCTTGGTTTTTACATAACATTGTATGGAGAACTCCTGAGCATCTTAGGGAATTATGGATACGGATATCCATATTTTCTTTCCCTCTGCTATTGGTATAATTGACAGTGGAGTCAAAAATCAAAATTTAGTAGCCTCGGGCTTATGAGGTATATTTTATATTACAGTCTATCAATATTTTCCTGTCAATCTTCATGTGAAATTTATGAAAGTAACGATACAATTAACAGAATATAGCATAATCTACTGTAATTTATTATGGCTGAACAAATTTTATTCCAGTGACAGATCCATCAATTCATTTATCTTCAAAAAAGCTCTTCTCTGCTGGTAAATAATACTTACCAGAAAGACTAACATACGAAACTGTACGAAGTGGCAGTAAAATAATCGTTATAGCCAAAGTAAAAATAGGGGTTTTTAAACTAATACCTCGAATTTGTGAGCATAAAATACAGTATAGTGAATTAAATTATTGTTACATGCAGAAATATCCACACTTAATTAGAGAAGAATCGACAGAATGTATGTACTTCGAGTCTCAAAAGTATCAAAAGTACCGGTTTTATGGTGTGGAGAACCGGGACTGAAAATGATTCAGAAGTACCGGGAATTTTTGGTACCAGGAATTATCGGGAGCATGCCCTATTGACTAGGTACCTCACTCGCGCAGTGCTGAGCACTATTGTCTTAACGTGGGATGTACCGGGTTTAATCCCCAGCACAGTGAATTTGGGAATTGGGCGTATTTTTGTAAAATTGTACATGAAATAAAATCGATGTTTTTTTTTCATCATGTTTTGTTATTTTATTGATAAATTTGTGTTTCTTAGTTATTTATCTTTATGAGCAGTAGCACTGTTTACAAATATTATGTTAAATTAAAGTAAAAACAATCATTTTAAAATTAAGTGACGGAGAATTATTCCATTGAGTAACTAAACTTTATCTCACAAAAGGCACTTAAAAAAACAACTTTAGATAAGATTCACAGAAGTGTTTAACTAGTCTTACCAATCATGCCAATCACAAAAATAGGACAGCAAACATAAAATAACAGAAACACTATCAAAATTTGATAATTTTAGTTCTTTTGACTAACGTAAAGGCAAATTTATGTCATAATTTATTATATAACTTCTGAAATAGACAATGCTTTTTATTTTTGTTTTTGCAAGTAAGTTAGTTTACGATAAAAAATATTCATTTAAATATAACATAACAATAACTTATATTAATGATAAATTGTCAATATTATAAGTATTTATGCAATACTAGCCGATGCCCGCGACTTCGTACGCGTGGATCGAAGTTTTGTGGTTCCCGCGAGAACTCTTTAATTTTTCGGGATAAAAAGTAGCCTATTTGCTATTCCAGACTACAATCTATATCTGTGCCAAATTTCGGCCAGATCCGTTCAGCCGTTGGGGCGTGATTGAGTAACAAACATCCATACATCCATTCATACATCCATACATCCATCTGTCCAAACTTTTTGGAGGATTTTTTGAGAGGACAATTTGTCAGTGGAACCTTGACAATTACTCAAAGGAAAAGTAAGGGCACTGATCACAATGTTAAGAATTATTGTACTTTCTTACCATAAAACTATAATAGTCGTAGTAGGTACTTTTGAGTATTTTAAACTCTTTATTCTTTATTTTGTACTTAAATTGTTATAGATGTTATAGATGTTATAGATGTTATCAAAATTTAGGCATTACTCACAAACCCATTTCAAAATTCTTCCAATGTCATTAATTTAGTTTTGGAAAATTTAATAGTCCAAATGTGATAAAATTAGTAGCTGAACCTTCAGCCGCGCAGAGAACTGATCCGGCAGCTTTAATACAGAATCGCAAGATCCTAGGTAAGCTGCTGGCTCAATCCATTTTTATATGTGATACCTACTACTTACTGAGGACTATAATCTTGTATATAATATTATAATGCTACTTTTAGGAATGTTATGTACTTACTTAAAATTGGTAATTGTACTGTAATCTTTTGGAATAAATGAATTTATTATTATTATTATTATTATTATTAAATTATGTAAAATGTCGTCTATAAAATATAAGTAGAACTTCCAACCAATGTATAGTATGTTAAATCACATTGTAAGAATGATTATAAGTAACAATTTTTTTTTGCGTTTTGTCTTCTTCGATTCTCCCTTTCTGATATTTTATCTCACCTCGGATATTTTTCTTGTTCTAGATTTTACGAGCTCCAAGTGTTATTTTCTTATATATTATTGTTTGAACTTTTAAGAGTCCCTCTTTAATTTCTCTATATGCCGCCTTGTTATTTCACCAGATGTCAGCGCCATTGTTACACCTGAATAATTTAATATATACAATACTCGTTTCCAATGCAAAACTCGGGGCCGTAAAAGCTTAACCGTGTACAAACCTTTAGAAATCCATTGAGTACCAATTTGTTCAATTGACTGACAATTTCGAAAGAGTTACTTAAAGGACCGTAATGAATTCACGGCAACAATATTTTCTTGCATTGTATTTCAAGAATTTAAATATTCTGAATTTTCTCTGGTCTGGCCTGGTAGGAGGCTTCAGCCGTGGCTAGTTACCAATTACCACCCTACCGCCAAAGACGTGCAGCCAAGCTATTTAGCGTTCCGGTAGGATGTCGTGTAGAAACCGATTAGGGATATGGACTAGGGTTTAATATAACTGCCATACCCCAAACAGGTTAGCCCGCTACCATCTTAGACTGCATCATCACTTACCATCAGGTGAGATCGCAGTCAAGGGCTAACTTGTATTTAATTTTAAAAAAACTGGATATAAGGTACATAAAAGTAGCAATAACTATTTTTAAAAAAATCCCGATTCTCGGGAATTCCCGGGAATCGGCCAACTTTATTCCCGTTTCCTTGAGTTGAAAATTTGCCGTTCCCGAGATTTAATTTTAATTTTGATTGAGTGGGATTTTTAAAAAGTTAATTTGTTTAGTTTCACCCAACCTAAGTCCAGTTAATTAATATAATAGGTTTTGCTTCGGACATAATATTGTCAATCAAACTTATCATTTTAGAGTACGGAAACAACGTACAAATTTGAAATTTTACATAAATTGGCTAATTTGCGGTTTTGGCTCTTACGAAGTTCTACCATATAGATAATTCTGTATGTAAAGATAAAAAATCATGACACCAAAATTGTATGATTTTCTTCGTTTTTTATTTTTGAGTATTTTTCAAACACTGTAAATAATACTATATGTCTGCAAAAGACTAGAAATTGATTTCAATGATCAATTTCCAACATCTTTTTGCTATTTAAATTTTTGAAATAACATCTGTATTTCTTGTTTCTGACAAAAAATGAATATCAGACTCTTAGTCGGTAAGTACATTGTATATGTACGTATGATATTGATTTATGCCACAATTATACTTGTAATTAACTCACGTAAGTAGTTTATGTAAATAAGATACTTATGTAACTCTAGATGATGCCCTCGACTTCGTCCACATGGATTAAGATTTTTTGACTCCCGCGGTAACTGTTTAATTTTCCAGGATAATGGTTCCGGGTAGCCTATGTCCTTTTCCGGGATGTAATCTATCTTTGTACCAAATTTCATCAAAATCGTTTGAGTAGTTGGGCCGTGCAAGCGTAGCAGACAGACAGACACACTTTCGCATTTATTATATTTTGTATGGATATTAGTATGCTGGGCTAACTAATGCCCGCGACTTCGTCCGCGTGGTTGAAGTTTTTTTTATTCCCGCGGGAACTCCTTAAATTTCGGGATAAAAATTCACTCTCCCTCAACTATACCCACGCCAAAAATAACGTCGAACCATTGCTCCGTTGCGGCGTGATTGACGGGCAATTCAATTAACAATCACACTTTCGCATTTATAATATTAAGTATTAATATGGATTTGCACACGATATATGCGATTTACAATAGGTATTTTGTCAATTACCTACTCATGTAAGAGACTTTGGTACGTGATTTACTCACTTACGTTATTCTATCAATTTCACAAATTTTGAGTTACCGTGTTTTGTCATCCGAGGGCATCCGTGACATGCTATGACAAGCGCGCGAAAATAAAGAAAACCGCGACGGGAGCGCCACCCGGCCGAAGTGGGCATAACTGGCGTGAGGGGTGAGAACTGAGGAGAGCCAACCTCTCGATTTGTGTTTTGATTTTAAGAGCTGACAGCGCCTTAAATGGCAAATTATATGTGAGTCTCGTCTCGCACTCATTAACTTTCAAAAATTCATTTACTTCTATAGGGAGGAGCTAAACAAGCCGGCGACATCTTTGTACGTGCACAATCTGACGTGCACGCTGGAGACGGCCGTCCGTGCGACCAACGCGCAGTTCGAGCCGCCGCACGTACTAGCGCGCCTACACGTCAACCTATATCCTAACTGTAAGTTTAACAAATATACTGAAATTCTTTAGTTGCATAAGTAAATTTACAAAATGAGTAATAAATTTATACATATATTTTCTTATTACTAAATAAATTAGGTTATTGTTGTTATGGGGATGTAAAATTACATTTTGGTGGCATTTTGCTGACATGTTGAACGCATTACACGTTATAGCTGTTCGTTAATAATTAAGAAAGTTATGCTTGCATTATTTTATACAACCAAATAATACCAGTTGACAAATTGTCCAAGGTGATGGCCGTGAGGACAGCGGGTGGGATGTTTTCGCACTGCAGTACCGCGTGGACGGGCCGCTTGGAACCCTGTTCCCGGCCACGTGCGCCGCCCGCTACCGCGCGCTCTTCACGCAGCTGTGGCGCGTCAAGCGCATCGAGCACGCGCTGCATCACGCCTGGCGCGACCACACCATCCTGCAGAAGAGACTCAAGACCATGCCCGGTGAGAGACTGTGCGAGTCGAGTGGGTCGCTGGGCACGCTGTTCCCGGCTTTCACTAGGCAGACTGTATCCGCTAAGACTGGTATTGTTGTGTGTAGAGGTGTGGGGGCTGATGCGGCGCGTGTCGTGCCTGCGCGCGGAGGCGCTGCGGCTGTGCGGCGCGCTGCAGGAGGCGAGCTTCGAGGGCGCGGAGGCGGCGTGGGCCGAGCTGCTGGCGGCGGCCGCGGCGCGCCAGCACCTCGACCGCCTGCTGGCGCTGCACCACCGCGCGCTCGACCGCCACTCCATACACGCCATGATACACCACACCACGCAGGTGCGCGACAACCACTCGTCACGCGACCGTGACGCAGCGCTAGGCTGCGGCTGTGCGGCGCGCTGCAGGAGGCGAGCTTCGACGGCGCGGAGGCGGCGTGGGCCGAGCTGCTGGCGGCGGCCGCGGCGCGCCAGCACCTCGACCGCCTGCTGGCGCTGCACCACCGCGCGCTCGACCGCCACTCCATACACGCCATGATACACCACACCACGCAGGTGCGCGACAACCACTCGTCACGCGACCGTGACGCAGCGCTAGGCTGCGGCTGTGCGGCGCGCTGCAGGAGGCGGCGAAGGCTGTTCCGACTCGAACTAAGCCAATTATTTTCTTAAATATTTCAAAACCTTGATTAAGTATTTCAGCTATTTTCTATTTTCGCGAGTGATACGTTCGCACTCTTCCTTGAAGCGACTATCAGTTCAGTTCGATTATTAACCGATTCGTACTCGTTTTCGATGTTACTTGTTTAACTTAAAATTCACCATCTGACACGCTCCAATAGAGATATAAAAAGCGATCTTTTTGGTGGGTTTCACACACATCCTCCAACATGCCGTTAAAAAGCAGGCTTGTGCATAGCAACCTATATCATAGTTGAGTGTTTCTTATAGGAACTCCAGTCATATCTCGGCAATGTACTGAACGAGACCCTATCGCTGCGGAGCTTCGAGACGACCCTGCACGCGGGCATCAACCGCGAGCTCGAGCGACGCGATCAGCTGGAGCAGTTGAAAGCTGAACGAGTGTCACGAGGTAAACACAACTTGAATTAAGATTTCTTAAAACGCGACCTGATAGATTGTAGTAGTAATTGTAGTAACATTCAAAGGTCACACTCACTGAAAATTGTTGCACAGATCAGCCTGACTTGTTACAGCTGTCATTCAAACGTCACTTTCACCTAAAACGGCCGCTAAGCAGCATAGCTGTTTTATCGTAGCCATATTATATTTGCGCGGGTTTAAAAAAAATTCTGCCAATATTATTGTCACTGTGTTTTATTTAAAGGAGAGTTCCCGGTCGCTAGCGCAGACGAAGCCCGAGATAAGGAAAAAAGGAAAATATTCCAACAATTCTTAGCAAACAGAAAGGCTGATTTAAATGTTTGGGCAAGAACTTACAGGTGCGTCATACATTTTACATTTCTAGGGTGCGTGGTGCTCATTTTAGAGTAGAATACAAATATTTTTGTTATTTTTTATCTTCGTAAATAAATAAATGGGAGACCATCAAAGTTGTAGTTTAAAATCATTTTTAAATACAATTAGAAATTTTGAACTTCTATTTACCATATTGTATTTAACAACTAATGTTGGTAAGACCTCTTTATTAACTATAAAGCTTATTATACTGTTGAAGATTATGTAAATGATAGAGGAGCATGGATTTGATCGCTCCAACAATGCTGGGGACAGCGGTTACTTATGTACACATTGATATAGTAATTGTAAATGAATTATTTAAAAAGAGCAACCACCGAGTTTCTTGCTGGTTCTTCTCGGTAGGAATGGCATTCCGAACCAGTGGTAGATTCACTTGACGATTCAAAAGTACTTGTAAAAGTTTATTTGAATAAAAAATATTTGATTTGATTTGATTTGATTTATGTTTTGAGCAATATAAATATACGACTCGCACTTGGCGGGATTTTTGTACAAGTGTCAAATAAATAATTTTTAATTAACTAATTAAATTAATGTCTTTGTTAACAGAGGCCATGTGACCACTTTGATTCTAAAGCTCGCGTTACACGCCGAGGTGTCGCTCCAAACACTCGCCTTCCGCCTCGACTACAGTGACTTCTACAAACGCGGTGACGCTAAGCTTCATGAACCACTCACATACCAACATAAGCGGCTCAGCGAAATCGGTCTCCATTTGGCTAAGGTACCATTTGTTTTAAAAGTTTACATGTTTCATATTAATACTTAAAAGTAATGCGAAAGTGAGTCTGCCTACGTTACCTTTTCACGGCCCTTCCGTTTTACCGACTTTGATGAAGTTTGGTACAAATTCAGTCATTTATTCATTGAAATGTAGCTCGCGTCTCGAAGGCAGGCTACTTTTTATACCGGAAAATTAAATGGTTTGGACGAGATTTGAAAAAAAACCTAAATATAAAAAGTTATAAATTTCTCATTACAATCTACAAATCCATCCTTTGATTCCAGAATAAACTGATAGATCACTCAAGGAAAAAGTGACACGTCAAGAGGTTGGAGCCATCAATTATATTCGCCGCGGATCGGCTTAGAGTGTCGTTTGGACTGAATATAGCTTACATAATAAGTAACTTAGCTTTTAAGGATTTAGCACAACCTATTTTTTACTACAAAGAAAGCACCATGATAATAATCATATGTACATGTAAAAAACTCTGATATCTTAACTTTTGACTATTGCTGCACTTGTGCACCGTCTGTCACCAACTATGAACTTGCGGTACCTAATAACGATGGTGTATGCTATCTCTGTCTTTTTTTTCAAGCATTGCAAGGTTTGATTGTTTTTTCCAAATAAAAATATATTAAATAACGTATGATAGATGTGCACATTGAAAATTCGACTCGTATGTTGCGCATTGACTTTAATTTTCACCTTTACGCACTTGCTTATTATAAATGACTACCTTACAGTGCCATTTACAAGATTGAATTAGAACCCTTTTTTATTTACTTTTTTTTTAAATCTTCACAAATCTTCAAAGAACATGTGACGATTATTAAATAAATGATAGTTCTATATATTTGTGTTTTTAATCTGCAGCTGCTAAAAAGTGCTAAAATTTAGCATAAGGGACTTGCTGTTTACGTCCCAGAGCGACTGCTCAAGCGGTCACGTGTATGACAATGAAGCTGAAATGGTTGAAGTGGTCCGTCCTGAGTCATGACTGCTCTGCCCATGTGTAGTTAGTTCATAACTGTAGGATCGTGGTAGGGTCTTAGAGTGTAATTTATTATTATATGGGATTGGTGCGACAACTAGCGCCGCGTCGTATGCACGAAAAAAAGTAACAGTTCTGCAGGATCTAGTGTAAAAGCTGTTAGGAGTACTATTAAAATAAAAATAACTTTTTGTCAGCCATAAAGTTACGGTTTGTTTATAGCTGTCTTGAATGGAAAAAACGGTCTTGAGCGTAGCGAAAAAATCCTATGTCTATGGTCTTGTATGAGTAAACTTCTACGTGTTGATGTCTTTCTCGCACACGTAGCCACTGCCATAGATCAAGAATATATAGATGGGAGATTTAAGCAACAATAAAAGGGGCTAGGTATGTTTACACGTGAGTTACGTATACCTACGGCGTCATGGAAAAAATCACTTTCGTTGCAAGATCGCAACCTTCACAGATTAGTATAGAATACTACGTATTACTAGTTACTACGTATACACCTCCAGCGAACGGCCATGGTACCAGTGCATAGTCAGCGGATTCCACGGAATTGCATCACGTCCGAAGAAACGTGACAGCAAGCATCGCTTAGATTTTATTATGAAGATGTACGATATAAAAGCTAATGAAATAATGAGAAGATCGTTCATTAATCCTGTCGTCTCACATCGACGCAGGATGCTAGTTAGGGTAGATTAGGTTAGCCCTAGGTAGTCATAATGTGAACCGCTGCGTCTAAAATCGACGTAGCATTAGGTTAGGTCATAATGTAAGAATTAATTAATAAATTTAGTAGTAAATTAATCGTCGTCTCCTTCTGTAATCCTTCTGACTGCCGCCTTACGTAACTTGTGATTTACCCTATGAGTGACAACGCGAGTGCTTCGGAGGGCTACCGGCTAAAACTGACAGCCAAAGAGTATATAATCACTCTACAGTGTAACGATCGCAATCACCTCTGATTGGATAACACTTCCACTATTGGACAAAATCCATTGTCGCAGCAAGAATACCATAAATTCAGCCAATCACAACAATTGATTGAGTAAAATGGCTTTTTGCGTAGAAATATTGTGTAAAAACAATTGAACAAGAAATAAGAAAGACACTGGAACTACATACCATCGGTAAATATTGAATAATTTACATAATTCAATGTAAAATAACACGAACCCTCAGACACCATAGAGTGTTACCACGTTCTAGGGAATCCGTTACCCCATGGATGCGATTTTTCTTATTCTGTAATTAAATCATACTAATATTACAAATGCGAAAGTGAGTTTGTTTATTGGTTTGTTGGTTTGTCCTTCAATCACGACGTATAATAACGGAACAACGGATCGACGTGATTTATTCCATGGGTATAGTTGAGGACCGAGAGTGACATAGGCTACTCTTTATCCCGGAAAATTAATTCCCGCGGTAATAAAAAAACTTAAACCAAGTAGACAAAGTCGCGGGCATCAGCTAGTATGTTTATAATGAATTTAAAAACTTTTATTACACAGAATTGGGATAGCACTTATTGCTTTAATTGCTTTCCGGATCGTTTTGGTGAGATTAATTTCGTATCTTTTGTCTTGTGGTGATCTAGAGACGTGCCAATTTTTTCTTTGTTTTCGTTTAATTCTAATTAGATCAATAATTTCCTTAGGATAGGTGTTTCCTTCACTCCATTTTTTAATCGGTGGTGTATTGTTCCAGGCAACCGTTGTATGTCCGTTATGAATTTGTCTAGTTCCATATCAAGTTGATCTGGATATTTTAAAGGGACCTTTAAGTTCATAAAACTGTCTAGCTCTATTTTAAATCTCCTTCAGTCTGTATTCTTATTCACTAGAGTAAGTTTGGATTATTTGAATACAATGTTATGTTTATTGATTATTAAAAAAAATGTGGGACAAAACTTTCAAAAACAAAATATTATTTCTTCTGACTGACATTCTAACTGACAAAGGTGCGAAAATAACTAATCCCGAGGAAATTTGTAACATATTGAATAAACATTATATAGCCACATCAAACATACAACATAAGAACTTCGACAATAGAGTTAAAAATATAACTTGTAGTTCAAATACCATGTATTGCAGTCCTACTGATCCCTATGAAATAAAGAAAATAATTATGAACCTTAAAAATACCAACTCCACCGGATATGACGAACTAAATACTTACTTACTAAAACGCTTTTGTATATTTTTGGCTAAACCAATAGCTCATATCGTAAATCTCTCGATAGAACAAGGCATATTCCCAGACAGACTAAAGTTATTAATCATAAAACCTTTGTATAAAAAAGGAAAGAAAGACGACGCAAATAACTATCACACAGGACGCGGGCGCGGGTCGGGTCGGGTACCTCGCGTGAGACGCCCTGCTCGTTGTCTTCACACACAACGCGGGCGCGGGTTGATAGCGGGTCGGGTGCGGGCGTACCTTCAACCTTGCCCGCGGCAGTGCAAATGCATATTAATTGAAATTTGAAATCAATCCGCTGCCATATTTTTGCTTTCAAAACAGTATTTTTATAGTTTATAACAAACAAAATATATATTAAGGAACAAATTCTATAATTTTTCCATTCAAATACAACAAGTCTGAACAACTTTTAATTTTCAAAACGCAATATGTTTTGTAAATAAATACAAAACCGACTCCCGACACGCGCCGCGCTCGACCCGCGCACGCGTCAGTGTGAATGCCTATTGGAGAATACGTGTATTACGACGAAATTCAACGACGCTACACCCGCCCGCTACCCGCTCACCCGCGTCCTGTTTGTGGTGGCGGGCGACGGGCGCGGGCCCGCGCGGGTCCTGCTTGCCACCCGCCCCGCACCCGACCCGCGCCCGCGTTCCGTGTGGTGTCTTCCATATAAATACAAGGAATTCAACCCGCCTGACACCCGACCCGACCCGCACCCGACCCGCGCCCGCTTCCTGTGTGTTTTGCGCTTTAATCCCGGTGCTATCAAAAATCTTTTGACGACCTCCGTGGCGCAGTGTGTAGCGCTGTTGCCGTAACGTGCGGAGGTTCCGGGTTCGATCCCCGGCAGGGTCAATTTGGGAATTTATAATTTCTGAATTTTCCCTGGTCTGGTCTGGTGGGAGGCTTCGGCCGTGGCTAGTTACCACCCTACCGGCAAAGACGTGCCGCCAAGCGATTTAGCGTTCCGGTACGATGCCGTGTAGAAACCGAAGGGGTATGGGTTTTTAATATAACTGCCATGCCCCTAACAGGTTAGCCCGCTACCATCTTAGACTGCATCATCACTTACCATCAGGTGAGATCGCAGTCAAGGGCTAGCTTGTAGTGGATAAAAAAAAAAAAAAAAAAAAAAAATCTTTGAAAAAGTTATATACAAAAGAGTATAATAATGCTGAACATTTTAACATATTTACTAATGCACAGCATGGGTTAAGACAAAAGAGATCTACCTTAACGACTATGTTTGAGCTAGTCAAGACTGTGTTAGAGTCAGTAGATAAAGCGTGAAACACACAGGAAGCGGGCGCGGGTCGGGTCGGGTGTCAGGCGGGTTGAATTCCTTGTATTTATATGGACGACATCACACAGCGTCACCCGCCACGCGCCCGACCCGCGGCCGCGTTCTGTGTGATGTCGTTCATATACGTACAAGGAATTCAACCCCATTGACACCCGACCCGGCCCGCACCCGACCCGCGCCCGCTCCCTGTGTGTTTTGCCCTTTAAGGAAGACCCGTAACTGCTCTATTTCTAGATATGTCCAAGGCATTTGATCTTGTAAATCATGAAAAGTTATTAAACAAGTTAGAACATTACGGAATTCGCGGACAAATACACCAATGGATTAAATCATATCTAGACAATAGAAGACAAAAAACAATAATTCAGAATCAGAATGGTAAAAACATCACGGTTTATGCGCCTGAGTATGAAAATAATAAATACGGTGTGCCTCATATTGGGTCCACTTCTATTTTTATTATATATCAACGACCTTTCAAGAAGCATATCACACCCATCTATACTCTTTGCTGATGATACCACTATAATTGTTCCGTGTGAAAACATGCAAGCACATGAGTATAACGTAAACAAATCATTGTCAGAAACGATTAATTGGTTAGGGAATAATAACTTAAGCGTAAACATAAGTAAAACTAAATGTATGCAATTTAAAACCAAAAGAGGACATAATAAGACATTGGATATAAACTATAATAATGAATCAATTGACATTGTACATAATGCAAATTTTTTAGGTATTAACTTTGACGAACATTGTGACTGGAAAAAACATATAGAGGACATTTGTAATAAACTAAATAAATTTGTGTACCCTTTGCGTCGCTTAAGACGTACAGTATCTCTTGAAGCAGCACTAGTAGCATACCATGGCTACGTCATGTCTGTTATGCGCTATGGAATTATAATATGGGGAAACTCTACTGATTTACAAAAACTTTTTGTGATTCAAAAAAGTGCATAAGGAGCATATATTTAAAAGGGCCAATTGATTCATGTAGACCGTTATTTAAAACGCACAAGCTCCTGACCCTGCCATGTCTATATACTATATATGAAATAGCAGTTTTTGTACATCGGCACATGGAGTATTTCAAGACCTTCTCGCAACTAAATAATTATAATATAACAAGAAATAAAAATCGACTATGCACTACTAACTATAATTTACAACAAACGTGTAAATCTCCGCATGCTATGTGTGTTAAAATTTATAATAAATTAGATAACAACCTAAAAAATCAAAATACAAGTAGCTTTAAAAGAAATCTCTTTCGTTGGTTGTGTGACAAGCCTTTTTATTCTGTATAAGATTTTTTTTTAACAATTAATTGACATATTATTATTTATTTAAATTGACATAATGTAACTGTTGAATTTTATTTTTATATGGACTTTTTTTTGTAGTAATCAAGATTCTCTCTTAATCTCATTAGAATAATTTTTAAATGTAATATTATTCCTAATGAGTACTTACATTATATATTTGCTTGCTAATTTATAGTAGAACATGAAGGACGCCTTAAAATTGTAAACATCAGTACATACTCATGTTCAGCAAATAAATTTCATTTCATTTCATTTCAAAAATATCTGGCAGTGGTCCGAATTCATATAATATTTTTCTTCAATATCTAAGTATCTCGGGGAAATATTCTTAACTAGCTAATGCCCGCGACTTCGTCCGCGTGGAATAAGTTTTTTAAATTACCATGGGAACTCCGTAATTGTGAATGTCAAATAATAGACAAATAATTTTCAATAAAATAATATTGCGGCTATAAATGATGTAAGCTATCCTATCTTTCAAGTTGGATCAAACTGCACACGGTGTGCAAATTTAATTTAAAATCGGTTAAGTACTTTAGGAGTCCATCGCGGACAAACAACGTGACACGTGATTTATATATATTAAGATTATAAAGAAATCTATAAAGTCAGGATATTTTTGAGAATCAGTAGGACAGTAATAATAATTAATGTGAATAATAAATGATTTGTTTGACAAATAATGTTTTATGACATTACAATTTGTCTGCAAAAAATTTGTCAAAAAAATCATTTAGGTATAGAACCAGTTGTTCGTATAATGATGAATTTTTGATTCATAATTTTGCCAAACGTTGTGAAATGAAAATTTGTCATTTGTTTTTATGAAATGATAGGGTATTGTTCAAATGTATAATTTTAGATATTTAATTAACATAAATTTCATCTTTAAGACTTTTATTTCATAAACAAGTTGTTCCTATAATATTTTTTATTCCCCTTAACTTTAAATTTATTATAGCTTGACATTAAAAGTTTCTAAATTTTTTAAGTTATGAATTACAGATATATACTTTCATAGTAGTACCAAAGTAACTGCATAACACATTTTTTCCAATTAATCGGGTAAAAGTTTAGAAGTTGACAACACCATTGTCACGCACACCAGTATCTTTTGAAATAGTGAATACACACTAGATTGTTTTTAGGAAGCCCAATACTAAATCTATGATCATAGCGTAGATTTTGTCCCGACTTTGGGCTACCGCGC
Organism: Erebia aethiops; assembly: GCA_923060345.2. Classification (NCBI taxonomy): domain Eukaryota; kingdom Metazoa; phylum Arthropoda; class Insecta; order Lepidoptera; family Nymphalidae; genus Erebia; species Erebia aethiops. The sequence continues at coordinate 22,128,381 of OV281084.1, read as the reverse complement.
GGCGTAGACAGAGAAAGAGATATAGACATGTCGTCAGCGTTTATAGTATGCGATAGCGATAGTCTTAATGCGATATTTTCTTAATGTTTTTGGAACGAATTTCCTTATGTGACAATGCGGAGGGGTACCCTAGCCGGCAAAAATCGTCCGTAACGAAAATGCGTAGTAGAGTAAGATTTTTATGTTCAGTTTATTCGAAATTAAACCGTAACAATACATATTTAAAGTTTAATTTAATATTTAAGACCTTTTGTCTTAGTAACAACGCGAGCATGTCGCCTACCTCGACTAGCACTTGAAATTAATATTTATATAAGGAACTTCGTTCCTATCTTTATATCTTTATACCTATATATATATCTTTGTATCGTACTTTGTAGGTTTCTATTTTGAATCAAGATGCTTTGAGTTTGAGTTTTGAGTTTATCTGGTGTCCCACGACACCACACGTTTTTTTTTGTTATTTCTATACTTTGTGCCATTCATGCGAGTCTTTACAAATATAATCCATCCACGTCCACGTGGTCGGTTAGCTAGTCACTACCCTGGTCTGCTCTAGTTTCATACCAGGGTCTGTCGGTCTGGGTCAGGTCCTTGGTCAGAGACACCTAGCATATTGGTCCTTATTGGTGTGGGTCTGTGCTTTTTTTTCTCGTCAGTGGTCTGTGGTTTGTTTTTAAATTACGCTGTCAAAGGCAATGATTCCTTATTCATTGGTCAAAGGTCATTTCTAGCCAAAGACCTTATTTCCACTTAGCCCTTCCTCTGCTTCCATTAGATATTAAATTCGAGCACACCGGGCAGCCCATTTGACAGGTGTCGAATTTCGCGAGCCGCCGGCGCAATGACCAGAAAAAGAAGATAAAAGATTTCTCTTCAAATTACCGACCAGAAAAAGAAGGCTTCAAAATTCAAATGTCAATCAGAGACAGAGACAAGTAACATGATCAGAGCAATGACTAAGGAAACTAAAGGACTTGTCATACCTACGAAAAAAAGCTGTATACCTAAACATTAACTGTTGACTAAAATGGCGACTTACCAAAGTGATGTTACCTGATGACTATCGATAATATTTATCGATGTGGTTTATTACGAACAGGTAAAGTTTGTGAGGTTGTAGGGGGTAATCTCTGGATCTACTGAACCGATTTTGAAAATTCTATTACTAATAGAAAGCCACATAATTTATGAATGTCACAGGCTATATATTAACCCGAAAAAGGAAAAGACTTTTTCGTGGTAGTCAGATTTGCAAAGTAAGTCGGAGAAAAAACGGTCGAACGAAAACGTTTCTTACAAAAGCTGCCTTAACAATGATATTATGATTGAGTTCTAGAGAAAAGTTGTAGAGTTTGATAATGTCTACAAAGAAGTCATTGACAGCATATATATCTAACTTTCATATTTAAGTCACAAAAAGATGAAAAGACTTTTTCGTGGTAGTCGGAACCAAAAACCTCTTGTAGGACACATTGGTAGGAATATGGACTCAACAAGGGCTAAGACCCCAAGCTAAAGCTAAAGTTAGAAGGGCTAAGAGGGAAGCCAATATAGTGTTGTGTTGAATTAAGGAGCAATGAAATAACTTACAAATCGCTGAACAAAACATTTTTTCTCTCATTTATTTTCATGTCATTTTTCAACAATATTTTAAAGTATGTAGAAAATGTTAAAACATGTTTATGAATATTAAAAACCATCGTAGGCTTTAGAATGATTACAACTTTTTTTAAACATTTACTAATCACTAGTTGACTCGGCCCTCACCCCTGCTTCGCACGGTGGGCCTGCCTGTTGCATAGACAAAAAATCACCCAAGTGCCGAACTCGATGCACATTGGTCTTCTATAGGCAGCTGTTGTTGTAGCAGGAAGATGACTGTAAGAAGTAAATCTTATGTACAAAACAAAAACTAAATATAACATTTAAAAATTAGTTAACCGAGATGACTGAGTCTACTTGAGTAAATTTGCACTTTTTCGTTTGATCGCCCATCCATCAGTCTTTCAGAGCCTTATAACTTCTAAATGAGTGAACATCATTACTCCAAATTTATAATTATAACATAACATGTTTAGACCGATGGTCTCGAGCTGAACATTGCTTATAAAGTTGATATAATAATTATTTTGATAATTGATATGAAACTCCTTTGTCATTGTTGCCTGCTAACTTTAAATAATGAACAATAAGCGTCAATAATATTGTTACTAACGTCATTCAATATTATTGTGAAATGTCGTATGTATAATTTTAGTAAATTAAAGCCTAAATCTATGATTTGCGGTATTTCGTATTATATCAATAATAAAATATCAAAATTATTATTCAAGCAAATATCGATATCGATGAAAATTTCCTCTTATGTAATGTCTAGTAGGTACTTATCAAATGCTTAACAACAGTTAAAAATATAGCTTAAAATCAAATATTTACAGCAAACTAAACTAAAATATGTTTCTTCGTAGTGTAATAACTACTATAAAGAATCAATATACGAGAAAAATTGTTTACATACCGGTGAAATGTAAAATTTGTTAGATTTTTATTTTTCTTACGCCATATCCTACAATATTACAACTAGGCATTGTTGCAAATTGTTTTTGACGCTATACACGAAAATAACACTTATATATTCTCCGTAACAAATAAATACACAATTTTTCAACAAAACACAATTACACGCTAACAGGCGATGAAACTTGATGTACTCAAGAAATGGGTGATTAGTTGATTACAATGGCGGCTAGGCACGCTCAAGCTAAAGGCAGTGTTGCCCACCGACCAGAAAAAAAAGGTGTTGCCGCTGGTCATTTGTAGGGTTGCCGTACGCAAGAGATGAAATTACCGTATTTGAACAAAAATTACCGTACATTTTTGTTTTTTTTTTTAATTAGATGAAAAAGATAAATATAGACCTAAAATACAAGTCAAACAAATAAAAAACATTGTGTTTTAAAAAAAATGGTCACAGAACCTATAGATTTGATAGAAAAGGCACCATAGATCACTCCTCTCCTCCCATCAAATCCACAACATCACCTAAAGTTGAAATTTCACAAGATATTTTCAAATCACATAGTTTACAATACGCCTTATATATTTATAAGGCATATTGTAAACTATGTGATTTGAAAATATCTTGTGAAATTTCAACTTACTTTTATTAGGGCCAATCCAATCTTTAAATTCGCCTTGTGATTCCCATTGGGTTCTATTATATACTTTTGGGCTCTGTTTCCATCTGTTTCTTACATTTCTTACCAAAGACAATATAACAATGTAGAGTTGCGTTCATTTTTACGCAAACAATGATTATGTTTCATCTATAATTTATTCAATATCGTTTGAGGTAAAGCCCTGTTCACACTATCGGGCTGTTCCGCAGGTCGCGACCTACACAGAACGGGCTTCGTCGGACCTTCGGTCATTTTCCCAGTGTTGCCAATTTAGCAATTTTTTTGTAAGGGCTATTATATTATAAAATTTCCTATGAAATCCCCTAATCAAGCTATTATTGCCTGACTGCCGTATTTTAGCGTACGGCAATGACCACTCTGCCGTATACCGTACAATTCGTCTTAAAAGAGCCTGAATGCCGTACGATACGGCAATTGCCGTACAAACGGCAACGCTGGCTAAAGGGCGATTACAGGTTATGTCAGTTCCTTATGTTTCCATAATCATTGCGCCGGCGGCCCGCGCAATATAAATAAACATATCTCTTATTACGTACTAAAGCTATGTAAACAAAGTATGTCATTCAAATCGTTATGAACTATAGCTATAGATTAAAGTTTAAAAGGTAATCGCTCTTCTTTATGGTTAAGTAACCAGACAGTATCCTATCCGCTCGCTTGCTTTCGATTCCCAAAAAAACGTCGAGCTTTGCTCTTGAAATTTAGCACTATGCACTCGGCGCGGCCACCCTCATTAAAACTTGATTTACAATGGATTGAAGTGGCCTAGCGTATTTTTGTTTACCTTTTCGAGTAGACGATAACATAAGGAACAAAAGAACGTTAGTTATTTTGATATGAGTTGTGTGTATAACATTATATATTCAGACTAAAGTTAAGGTCGAGCATATTTTGCCAGTTAAAGTCGAATAACGTGAAATTGCGAAAAAACGCGATAGGTATATAGTTTATCACGATTTTTATAAACTAGAATAGTTATTTGTACTATTTAACAATAAACAATAATTACTGTGGTAGAAAATGTGCAAAAATTAAAGAATCCACGCGCAGTTTGCACACAGTTGCACAATTCCAACTTTAGATTAACTTGTCTCTGCTTTAGATACCAACCAGAGACAAGTAACATATTAGGATACAACTGTATAAAATATTTCGTTCTACAACGTTGCAAACTTGCATTCAGATGTTAGATTATCTATGGTGGTATGCTTTAGAAACGTTTTTAGAGAACCTTACGTAGTATAAAACAGAGTTCAAAGTCGTTTAATAGAAAATAAATTTTGGCAACGATCGTTGCCAAAAGCAAGGCTCGACGTTTTTAGTTTGGAAACGATCGTTGCAAGAAGCAAGCGAGAGGCTATATAATATGTTACTTGTCTCTGCCAGACAGAACTCAGATCAATGACTAAGGAAACTAATCCCTAAACATTGACCCAGATGCGTCGTAACATAGATTTTAATATCGTAAAGCCAGTATTAAAAAAATCACGCTCTTCTTTTTCTGGTCGGTGATCACGCTTTCAAAAAGTTTCGCGAAAAACTCTTTGGAAAAACTGTTATTTTAAAGTAAAACAAGTACAAAAGAATAAAAAGTTCAAACTTATTACATACTTGATTTCTTATATACACTGTAGTCTTTGCTTGATTTTCATTTTTCAAGTTCAAGCATGGCTTCCGTTGCTTTCGAAAGTTTAGATGACGAAGTTAAAGAACTACTACAAAATTATAGATTTAAAAAAGCTACGGCGTACGAACCGTGCACACTGAAGAACTTCAAAGAATGTTTAATCGGACTCCATGAGGTTTTTATATTATGTAGAAAATAATATTATCCATATATTTTATAGTACCAGCGCACATGTAATATAGCTACTTTATATCCTGATTTTACAATGTAGTAGTAACAAAGTAATTTTTTTTCATAGGAACTGGGCTTGTTCAATATAGATTATATATTTAATCCTCACACTGATGTAGAGAATGAAACATTACGACCAGAGGCCCTCGTAACTCTTATAAATTCAGTCTGGACACTGTTGCAATATCACAAGAATACTACAGAAAAAGCTGAGCGATTGATGGAACAGAACCATATACTTGAACAAAATAACAAGCAGTTATCTGTAAGAATTTTCATTTTTTTGTCATTATTTTTAATACATATTTTATGTGCTCTAAGATTCCTGCAACTTTGCATGAATTTAGGTTTTGAATGTCCTGAGGATGCTCTTTGATTAAAATAATAACCTTGCCTAAAAATTGCATTATTATAGGCAGAAAACATGGGCACTGGAATGCCTAAGGTGTGGATGTGGAATAAACCTATGAGCTATTATAGAGCTGAATAATAGCTATGAGAAATTCTCAGCAATCATGTAATTTCTTGGTGGTAAAAATAAAACAGTTATTGGTCAGCTGTGTACTCTTTCATTCAAGAAAAACTCTTTATAGGGCTCAATGGCAAGGATGAAAGAAAAGTTGAATTCAGAAAAAAATGAATCAAAAGCATGTGTTGCATCAGCACAAAGAGTGTCTGATCAATCAAATGAAGTTTATCAAAAACTGCTCGACACTAGAGCTAAGTTGAGTCAACTAACCAAGCAAAAGGAAACCAATGACAAATGCTTAAAAAACAAGATTGCCAAACTTCAGCTTCAAAATGAAAAATTGACGGACAGAATAAGAAACAAATCTGGTAAGAATCACATTTTTTTTTTATCCAATACAAGTTAGCCCTTGACTGCAATCTCACTTGATCGTAAGTGATGATGCAGTCTAAGATGGTAGCGGGCTAACCTGATAGGGGCATGGCAGATATATTAAACCCATATCCCTATTCAGTTTCTACAGAGCATTGTACCGGAACACTAAATCGCTTGGCGGCACATCTTTGCAGGTACCACCACACTCCCACCAGAAACCAGTAGTTTCTGCAACATAAAATTAAAGAGTGTTGGACCTGTTTATTGGCATTATTAATATGCTTGGTATATTAGTTGATATAGTCAAATTGCTATAAATGAGTTTTGAACACCCCACCACCCGCCACCACCACTACAGCCCATTAACGTCCCACTGCTGGGCACTGGCCTCCACTCTCATAGGAGAGAGGGTATTAGAGCTTAGACCCACCACGCTGCTCCAATGGGGGTTGGTGGGCTTTAATGACTATTATCATATTTTTGATTTGAACACCCAACCTTTTGAATTTCAATCCAGTCCTATACCTTCCAGCTATACATAAATATTTTTCAAAGTAGGAAGTTTTAGACTTAAGTAGAATGTTATGAAGTTGAGTTTCATAGAATTGTAATTTCTATTCATTGTTGAACAGATAGTTTTACTCCATGTGCCGATATTTGCGACTCAACGATGATGCAGCTGAAAGAACGAGAGAGGAAACATAGAGCTTTGATAGCTCAGCTGCAAGCTAGCAACCAGGATCTCATTAGAGAAGTTTTGACTCTTAAAGAAGAGATTATACTTGAAGGCATCAGCAATGTCAAGCTAAAAAAATAAATAAGTTCCTATAGGTTGTCCTCATTATACCCAATAGATAAAAAAGTTGCTTCATGCTGAGACAAGATACAATTTATTCACATATTGGACATTGTTACAGAATAAATTGTCATATAAGTGAAAATTCTGACTCCAAAATATCTTAACCTGACCAGAGCCAGCTCAAAGAAGATTACAATGACTTGTTTACTTTTGGGCATGCTAAGGAAAAATATATAGTACGCGCGCGAGTTGAATGCAGTGGTAATGTATGTGTCACCATACATTACCTCTGCATTCAACTCGGGCACAAACTATTTATTAGTTATAATAATAGCAGAAACATACTTACAACCTGCTATGAAAATGAGAAACTTTGTTGCAAGAATGCTCAGGCTTTTTTACTTAAGAATTACAAAGTAGTTTTAAGCAAAACTAAAGCAACTAATGTTACCAAGAATTACTTACTATTATAATGATTCAATAATTAGCATTATTATAATGTGTATTTGTAAGAACTGACTGATCTCATTAATTATTTCAGTATTATTAATCATAAAAATATTACCCTATACTTTATTTTATTGACTTAGTTTTAATTGAACACAACTTTAATTCAAGAATTGATTATCTTCACTAATGAGAATCACAACAATTCATAATAATTTATTATTGTTGAAGCATTAATTTAAGAAAATAATAATAATCAATAAAAATTATTATGTCTATTTTGTAATATTTTTTTCATTTATTTAGGCATTATAAGTAACATATAAAATCATATAAATAAAGTCAGTCTAGATAACCACTAATGCAGCTGAATTTCTCTCCTACGTGGTGATTGTTCAGGATCAAAGTTCGCTGACTTTTGCGTTGGTATCATGAGGGCAGTAGCAAAGGGTAACTAAAGCAGCTGAACCGATTTTGATGAATCAAAACAATATTTACGAAAACCAAAAGCACCTAATTTTATATACATAAAGCCTTAGCTTTTACAAAAAAACAATTTTGATATTATAAATGCAACAAAATGAAATTACCTGGATCTATCTCATTAAATTAATGATCATTAAAGCCAATTAAGATAAAATAAACGAGTAAAACATAATGTAATAAACCAAAGCAATTGTTAACTAATTGTTTGTTTCACGCATTAAAAGAAGTCATAATATAGTCAACAATATATTTTTTATGGAGAACCATACAAAAGTGTGACGTAGCCTATTTGTTATCACAGTTTGGGCAGTGTACGTTCATAGAATTAATTACATACGATTATATTATTCGCTAGGGCTTGCGCCTTCCGCGGACACACGCGCCGGTCGCGGACGTAAAGGCCGGTTGAGGTTCGTCGTGACAAACCGCTCTGTTGAATCATGCGCATTTTAATAATTTTGTCATCATTTCGCTTTTGACTAGCAAAGAGCGCGCGCGCTTGTTTTAATTTAAATTGCCGCGTTATCATACATACATGTTTCTACGACTTTGATAAGATCATTACATCACTGAGTGATAAGAATCGTCAAGGACCGATTTGTCTTGCCGATGATCAAGTCTTTGCTAAAATTCGATATGCTACGGTTGTAGTGAAAACGAGTGATAAAACAATAGCAGTTATTGTTTCAACTGTGAGTTGTGAATTGTGTGTGACCGTTTGCTTTTGTCGGATGCCGTGGTACGAACCATCATGGGGACGGTGCCGAGACTGAAAATAACAGTAGTGGGCGATGGTATGGTCGGCAAAACCTGCCTGCTCTACGTGTACACTCGGAATGAATTTCCTAAGGAATATGTACCAACAGTGTAAGTATATTCCCTAGTGCAAGTATCTACCTATGTATACCTAGTGGGTTGCGGCTATAGGTCAATGGGTTGGCTGCTGCGCTAGTTTCTCACGTGCGTGTCTAAATTAGCAGGTTGATGCGGTAACGTCGTTATCTTAGAGGAGACAACGCAATGTTTATCGATGCATTGCTGATTTTACGAACGCGATTACGCGAGTACAGTAGCCTAGGCAGAGGCACATACGAAGTAAGAACGCTCTACGCGCTCGTTTCAAATATAATTGTATGGTATTTTGTTAGGTCCCTACATTTTCCTTTAGTGAATCCACTGAAATGTTATCATTACGTGACTCGTATTGTGGTAAATACCAAATACATTGTAGTAGGTACTTACCTATGTGGGCAGTTGATACTCAGCCGATGTACCTATCCATACCGACCTGAACATTTTAATAAAAGCTTTGTAAATTGTGAAATTTTGATGATATTGAAAGTACTTATTAATAAATCTAAATTACCAAGGAACCAATACGTTGATGTACTTATGTCAGAAACCTTCACGTAAGTGCCGACAACAACTGTAACCCAAACGTGAACGTACAGAACGAACAGAACGACAAACATACCAAACATATTATTTTTTTTCACATACCTATAAAAGATATCATAAATGTATTGAACTATTTACTTAGCTGTTCGGTTTATAAAAGATGTCCGATGAGTAATATTATTAGTAAAAACCAACACATCCTTACTCATTGATGACACGTATGATTTTAATATGTTAGGTAGGTACTATTGCAATCTCCACATATCTCGATGTAGGTAACTTAGCGATAAGATCCTAGTAAGTAAATTTTGTATTTCTAGTTCTTAGTTCCTATATTAACGATATTTTACATGAATCCATTTTCTATTTCACTTTTGTAATACTTAAATCACTTCATTCTACTCGCATCATCCCCTGATGCTCCGTCCGAAACAGGGGAGGTGTTACATCCCTAGCTTCTAACTCATATACTGCTGACCATTCATTTAGCATCTTGACCCACTATTCGGGATTGACGCAAAACAATAATGTGTTCATCAGCAATATATTGCCTATAAAAGCAGCTTATTAATTCTAATCTCTAGTCGTTCTGGTAATTAGCCTAATTGCTGTTCACCTACGGACCCGGTTTCGGCCTGCCGGACTGAACTAGCAATAAAAGCTAAGACCCTGAACCAAAAATACCGCCCAAAGACCTTCTGGAGGTCTCCGCGAGTCGCGACAAGTGATTTAAGTAGTTAAACTTATTTATATTGTGAGAATATTCAAATTTTCTCCGCAAATAAACTACAGTTCGAGTACTCGTGTTGTTTCCTTCATAACCACCGAGTGCTAGGGACTAACATTTGATCTTTGATCTTTTTTTAGGTACTACTATGATAATAGAAACTTATATGGTTTGGGTTTACGATCAAATCGTTTTTAGGGTTCCGTACCTCAGGAGGAAAAAAGGGGACCCTTATAAGATCACTTCGTTCTCCGTCCGTCTGTCTTTCTGTGCGTCCGTCTGTCAACCACCTTTTTCTCGGGAACGCGTGGAGGTATCAAGTTGTTGTTGAAATTAATATCAAATACTACGGTCCCTTGGAGCTATAAAAAAAACAAGCTTCTAAGTCAGCGTAATCAAAAGATACGGCAGTTTAAGCCGCATATTTTGCATAATTTGACACTTGCCAATAAATCAATTCCTATAGAGTGGAATTTGGCAAGAAGCAAGGTCTCACAGCACAAGTGTAGGAAAAATCCAAAAATCGTTAATTAAGATTCCGTAGGTACCTACTTACTCATAACGTGTCGAATTGTTTGTGAGGGGCTACCAGTTTAGCGCCATTATATGTAAGCCATCTATTTCACAGCTGATTACGTGTTGTTATGACATCTTTCTTGTTATGTATTAAAATAATATATGTACACGTACCACCATACAATATATGTATTAATTGTATGGTGGTATTGTTATTATTAGGAGAAGGTTCTTACGGAAAAAAATATTAAGAAAATCTCTCAGAAATATTGAAAAATATACATTTAATTTTGCATACTAAGGCGGTACGAAGTTCGCCGGGTCAGCTAGTTATGAATAGAAATATTCTTCTTCGTCAACCTATTGACGTCCACTGCTGAACGTAGACCTCTTTAGAAAGCACTTCCAAACGCCACAAATAAAAAAATATTGACCGAGCGAAGCGAAGGTCTCCGAGTCTACTTGGGTGGATTGGTATTTGTCAGTATGTCCGTCCGACCGTCTGTCAGAGACATATACCTACCTAACTTCTGAGTTGATGAATATGATTACTTCAAATTTACATATTAGGTATTTTATGTTAATCGATGCCCTAAAGCCGAAAATTAGATGAAAAGTTATAACAATCCTTATCCTAATCCTTGTCATAGAAGCTAATGAGAATTAAATTTTTTTTTCTTGACCTATAGTCTTGTGGGGTATTCTCAGCAACAACAGCTGCTTTCAACTTGAGTACAAAAATGTATATTATTAATATTTACTACAAAAATTGACGATTTGGGGGGCTACCACAGTTGCTATTTTAAACCAATTTTATCCCGGGTTCTATGAGCACACAAAAACAACTGTGACTATAATTATCATCAAACGCTGTAACATACGTATAATTTCAGGCATATCCTGTAGTTGAACGCTAAATACTAATATCAGCCAATTATCAAACAGAAATTCAATTAACTACATAATAGGTACAATCATTAATAAGATCATAAAATATACCACAAGACAAAGTATAAGTATTTGTTGGTCGTATTTCGTAACGCATAGGATGCGAGGTCTTAGATCGGGGCTAACCATTAGTGAATAATGTCATTAATTATTTTATCTACTCCAGCATCGAAAAGTTGCAATTTCGAATTTGACAACTATATCGAATTGAACCCTCTTTCGTATTTGCTTCTCATAACGATACAGTTCGTTGTATGGGAGTTGTATCGTTATGAGTCGTAGCTGTATCGATATGGTTATCTTCATAAATAGGATACCTATAGCTTAGCGGCTCTGGGTTCTGGCACTTTCCCAACCAGTCAATTGATTTGACTTTTTTATTAATTTACAAAGTAAAAAATTATAAAGACGTCCTTGTCGTAGATAAAATCTTGTATGCAACTGTACGTAATTAGTCATTTTAATTCTCGTACTATCCTATTTTGATACTCGGCAAGCCTCGTATCAAAAAACAGCACTCGAATTAAAATGACCCTCATTACGATACAGTTGCATAAATAGCTATAACTAATTGGGTAGGGCGTGATAGCCTAGTGGTTGAAGACTTCGGCCGCGCGGGTATGATGATACGATCCCCGGGCACGCACGTCATACTTTGTACTATGTTGTATGTAAGTATGTAGTAGTACCTATTATTATAAGCAAAAGATAATATGTATAATGATTAATGGCATACCTACTTAATAGCATACGTATAACTTATACTGGTAAAAGTGTAAAGATTGTATATTTTAGTTTTGTATGATTTAAGAATGATCCTTTTCGAGGCCTATTGTAGACTGAGTTAATAATTAAGATCTCGAGTTGACTTTTTACGTTGTAAATTGTAGGTGAATTCGTCGATATATCTATCAGTAAAACCGTTATCAACAAGAAAAGTTATTTATTATTAATATAATCAATGGATGATAATTGATAACGACCGCTTAAAACATTTCAGGTATTGGTGCGAAGCGATTGCACTATTTATAAAGTCAAATACGTATCGGCATTGTTGTATTGTCTGTATGTCGTTTCCACTTTAAGAATGTGGACGCACACTGTATTACAAGTATAGTAGTCTTACTTCCTTATGATCCATCTCTGTGCCACATTCCGAGGTCCTACATAGGTCCTACGCGTTTTTGTAGTCAATGACCGTTGCTGATAGATATCTAGTCGTATTGTAACTGTTGCACAAGGTCGTCTGATGTAAAGCGAACTAACGAGAAAATACCGCACCTACGCTGATAAGGACATCATGCAATAGGGCTTGTGTTAATTTTATTGTTACAGCCGTATAGGTACATACTACCTAGATGAAGCCCGCGAATTCAGCTGCGTGTATCAAGATTTTGTTTTTATTTCCGCGGGAACTGTTTAATTTTAAGGGATAAAATTTAGCTTGTGTGTTAATTCAAGATATAATTAACATCCATTCCCAATTACAGCCAAACGGTTTGGTCATTTTAACGTTAAGTTAAGGAGTAACACACATCCAAACATACAAACTTTTACTTAGATGAGGTATAGATACAGATGCACATCTGTATGAAAACATTATTATAAGAAAGTGGAAAAGACTAGGCGGGAAAGTGAAGTGAAAGGGAATACTTATATGACGCTGTTTCAAAGTACCTATATAAAAGACTAGCTGATGCTCGCGACTACGTCTACATGGTTTAAGTTTTGTTTTTAATTCCCGCGGGAACTTCTTAATAACTGGTATACTTAATACGAAGCCTATGTCACTCTTCAGGTCCCCAACTATATCCAGGCAAAAATCAAGTAAATTTTTTGCTCTGTTACAACGTGATTGAAGGACAAACCAACAAATCAAATCAAATCAAATGCTTTTTATTCAAATAAACTTTTACAAGTACTTTTACAACAAACAAACACACTTTCGAATTTATAATAATATTTTATTCTATTAGCTGATGCCCGCGTTTTCTTGCGCGTGGCATGAAGCTTTTGGTTCCCGCGGCATCTCTTTAATTTATAAATAAAAGATAAAAAGTAGCATAATATGTGTCATTCCAGAGTCCTGACTATAATCTATCTTTGTGCCAAATTTTATCCAGATCCGTTCAGCTGTTCTGCCGTGATTGAGTTCCAAACATCCATACATCCATCCATCTAAACTTTCGCATTTATAATATTAGTATAGATTTACGTAGGTACTAACTGATGAAATATGTGTATATTATAGCTAGTAGTCCATTTTTTTAAAAATTAACCGGCGATATCTCCACTGTGTTTTAGGTTTGACAACTATTTGGATCGCATTGTGGTGGATGGCCAAGAAGTAGAAATGGCCCTATGGGACACAGCTGGACAGGAGGACTACGAACGGCTGAGGCCGCTATCATATAACGGGGTAAATGATCCTTATTTTTATTTGAATCACGTCAGTCGTCATGTCGTCACTCGCTTCGCTCGCATTGCTTGTAGGTAATTTTAATTTACCCGTAACGCCATAGAGTAGGTGCACAGGTAGAGTGAACAAACTACTCAGAACCTCAAGCGCTGGCTTATATGAAACTCTATGAATTAATTTCAAGCGTAGTCTTCGCATTCTTATACGGTTTGCACTTTTGCAGCGGCGATATCCGGTCGTCGGTTGGAGTTTTCGGTCTGCCGCTCCTCTCGGACTTGCACCGTTTATTGAGGTTTCCAAAGAAATTCCAAAGTATTTATTCAATATATTTCTGGTTATGTAGCAAAATATAAGCTCATTTTTCCCATTCTAAAAAAATGTGGTTTAAACCACTTTTGGATATCAGAAATAAAAATCTATCCGTACCCGTACAACCGAATCTAATACAAAAGTTTCAAATAATTTCGGATAAGTAGGCTGTGTATGAGACATGTTTATGATAGGATTTTGTTTTTGCCGGCCGAGCCGACAGTAGGCGCGCTCTAAATCAAAAAATGTAATAAGTATCCGTAACCGAAACTAACGGATAGTCCGAAATACTTAATTGCATATCCGTAACCGTAAATAGGTATCTGAAATCGTTATAAATCGGAATAATAATTTCTATATATCCGTATGCGTAGGTATTGCGATCCATTTCGATTCTATGACATCCCTGGTTTTTACGTAGACCTAAATTAGTAGAAAGTAATCCGTTATATCTTTGCAAGTTTGCAATTTGCATGCAGCTTTTATCGTTATCGTTTAGATTAGGGTTGTATCGGAGGTGTTCTTAGCGGAAGAAGAGGCGGATGCGGAGGTGAAGGGGCTTTGCCTCCGCGGATACAACCCTAGTTTAGATAGTGAAATCTTTATTGATTTTCATTTGGCATATTGATGATTAGCGTTTGCACGATCGGTGCATAACAAAATATATCTACACTTATTATATTAGAATACCTACAGGATATTATATTATGGTCTACAGTCGAATTGTCTAATTTACAGGATAGACAGTGGTGCTAATTCGGCTGTAGGTTTTATTATTTAGGCAAACACGTACCTACCTACCTCTATTATTTATTAGGTATTTTCTATTTATTACAGACGCACTGCTTTCTCGTGTGTTACTCGGTGGGGAGTCGGTCGTCATATGAAAACGTTATTCACAAATGGTATCCTGAATTGAAGCACTTCAGTTCAGCAGTGCCTATAGTACTTGTAGGTGAGTTGAATTGCAATCATTTTACTAATATTATAAATGCGAAAGTGTGTTTGTTTGTTGTTTTGTTAGTTTGTTGGTTTGTCCTTTAATCACGTCGCAACAGAGCAACGGATCGACCTGATTTTTTGCATAGGTATAGTTGAGGACCCGGAGAGTGACATAGGCTAATTTTTATATATTAAAAGATCAAGTCAAGCTGTACCTGCGACTTCGTTCGCGATCGTTATTCTTGCGCACTAAATTGTAAACAAAAATAGACCTTGCTCCCCACTATAACATTACAACAGGAGCCGAACCGCGGGCAGGGGTTTGTACCTACTTTTATCGATCATTTATAGAGCTTCCTTGTAAACAATGTTTTCATGTAGTGTGGTATTGCCGGGAGCATACACAAACATGCTATTAGCGTCGCTCACTCTCGATAAAGCCACGTAGGTACAACTGCCCGTGACTAAAGCAGCTGGTGGGTAGGTCTACGCCCGCAGTGCGCAGTGTCTGTCCATGCGCTTTATTTATTGTCATGGTAGGAAACTGTACCTATTCGTTTGAAGCGGAATGGAAAGTTGTTGGGCATTAGAGGTATTCGAGGAAAGATGCGTTCTCCGACTCTGCACCCTGTCTACACCTCCGCTTCTATAACGTTGCGCTGTAAAGTCGTCACTTTTAGTCGGATGCCATTGCATAATTTTGGTGGGCTTAGATTTCTCCCATAGATTTATTCTTGAGTTCGCGCGCTTCGCGAACCCAAGAATAAATCTATGGTTTCTCCGTAGAATTATAGGCAGTCCAACTTTTAAATTCAATGTGTGCGATGGAAGCCCGGGGGCAGATAACGAATTCAAAAATTCTATGGGGTAATTTGTGGCCTCGTCTTGATCTGCAACCCGATTGATGGAGCTATATACTGCACATTGTCATTTGTCCCCATCAACACGCATCAATATGGTGTTGTTTATTGCAGCAGCTTGATGGTTTCGAGTGGTTAGTATAGCGCGCTCACAGAACCAAGAATTCTCTCGAACTGTCAAATTCTCTGTTTCACTATACACTAAAATAATTAATTCCTCAGAAGAAGAAACTGTTTGGCATAAGTTTTAATAGGTACACGGAATTAGGTCCACATATCACAGGCAAACATATGGCATCGAAATATTATGGAAATACCGATGTAAACAGTAAATTATGTTGACGTCTGTTGACAGATTTTCTCTTGGTCGCAATTTTTTGTAATTAATTTTGTTTCCTTCAAACGTCACCAAAAAGATATCAGTGAATTGCTGTTATCTGTTGTGGAGTTTTGTCCTCTATCTCTGATAATATTTATCTCATATTTATCTCACCAAAATTGGGCAAAACTTACCTGATGATACATACCTTCTAATAAAGAAAGATTTATTCAAATCAGTTCAGATTTGACTGAGTTATGGAGTAAAATAAAATAAAAACCCCTAAACCCCTGGAGGAACCTTATTTTCTATCGGGATAAAAAATATCCTATATATTGACCCGGAGTCATAGATTTAAAGGTCGCGAACCTTTAAATCTATGCCCGGAGTATCAGCATTTAAATCCGTTCATTAGTTTTCGCGTGATGCGCGGCCATACAGACAAAAATTAAATAAAAATCTGTTTTGGGCTCAGTATCGATAGTAAAGCATACCCCGATTAAAATTTTCAGAATATATTAAATGTACAGAAATCTTCCAGTTACAGTTTTATTATAAGTATAGATTATAAAGAAATGAAATTATTTAATTTTTAATGAGCTTCAGTATTTTTAACAGAACTTCACAGTCACAGAACACATAACCTCTTGTTATGTGTTCTGTGTTCACAATGATGTCAAAAGATGGCGCTCTGTAAAATTGTATTCGTTTGTGCTTACAAATAATAGACGTTAGCAGTAGCACCATAGACTTAGAATGTACGAGCGTAGCGAAAAAATCCTATGTCTATGAGTAGCACCATCTTTCGTGGAATAAAAAACTGATAGTACTGTCTACTGATAGTGCCTACTGATGTCTATGAACGTAAAGATGAGCGCGCATTATATGTACATATAGTTAAAACTATGTTACGGATACCGCGAAGTCTCAGTTCGGGGCGAACCACTAGTTATAATTAGTTTAAAGGAGGAGGGGAGCAGGTTTTTATTCCGTAGATCGCTGAGCAGAGCATTTGATTCTGAGGTATCATATAAATAAATAAATAAATTATGAGGATTCTCTTCCTCTACAGAAAAATAAAGTTAGTATCTAAGTACCTATGGAGAAGTATCGTAATCCATACAAATGGTGCGTGTATCTGTCTCTTTCACAGCCCAACTGTTCAACCGATTATGATATTTTTGGTAGGTACCGAGATAAGTTGTTTAACGATAAGGACTAGAGTCCTGTGGGAATCAAAAAGGATTAACCACCACCATAACCATGAACGAAGTCGCGGGCATTAACTAGTAACTGTAATGAAGTAGGTATCTCAGATTTCCTCTGCTTAGCTATTTATGTATAATAACTGTCACCTATATTTTGTTCTGCTCGTTCTACCTATACATATAAGTATGTTAACAAAATTCCTAGTAATAAACTGGACATTACGGTAATTTGCGGCTATTGCCTAAAGTGTTTACGTTAATAAGGATGAACTTATTTAGGGTTGACTACAGAAATTGCTGGCTTTGTGTTTTATGGGACTTGTTAATTCGTTAATTAACTGCAAAACAACCAACAACCCTTTGTTGATGTCTCCCTTTCTTTCTGCCCTTCCTATATACAGTACTCTATACCAAACCAAGAAAGGTTGTCTCCGCCTTTACGAGACCCCTAACCGATAACCCTGAAGGCACCATGACCATCGATATATATGTAGGTACTAGATGGCCTCTTTCATAGAAAAAAATTGGGCGTCCGACCTGTAGACCACGCTCCACACCTGTATAAGCCTGTCCTTATTACCGCCATAGCGCTCTCCCGCTTTTTAAGCTAGATGGCGTTAGTAAAATAGGTCCACATTCTTTGTTTGACAGGGCCCGTCTATGTAAATTGAGGTCGTTGACCATGACGCATTCGCCCTTGGTGTGTTGGTAGGAAATCTGCAAGCTTGAAATCATTAAAGTGCACCTACCTGGATAACTCTAATATCAATTTTATACTAACTGACTAACTGAGACTAAGAGATAAAACCAGACTTTTTGTTTTGTTACAGCAACTAAAATAGATTTGCGGACTTCCGGTAAAGCTGTTATAACAACACAAGAAGGAAAAACATTGAAAAAGAAAATACGGTAAATAAATCTTTAACATTACTTTAGTTTAGTTGAAGAAGAAAGGTATGCGGAACCGGGACAGGTCAGCAGACCTGTCCCGTCATCCCTTATCCCGAAAAAAGCAAAAAATTGGCGCAGAGACAATAGAGAGCTTCCGTTACTCTTACCCCGGAAAATTAAATAAAACTCCACGCGGCACGCGGACGCAGGCATCAAGTAGTATAATTATTTAATTTATTTGCAATACGAGTATGAAATAAATCCGAAACAATGTAATCTACTTATGGTGTAGTAAAAAAAAGTAAAAAGTGTCGAGCGCTATCGGGCGCGCGCTGGCGGCTGCGTTATCGCCGCCATATCACTCGCACGCCGATAGTGACCGCCACTGCGAGATACACGAGACGAGCCACTGGGTGACCGAAATAATGTATAAGTTGCACATGATAATATTTTGAGAGTCAACCGTCACAGCAAATTGCTACTTTATGCATATCTTGTGTACATAATTAGTCCCACCTATCCTGTTTCTTGCATACAAAAACTGATTACTATGCAGGGTTCTAATAAAGGAAAAAAAATAGGAAATCGATTTGATTACTTATCTTGTATAAACCTATCTAGTTATTTGCTTCTTCTTCTTCTTGTATCCTGGGATTATTTTCCGCACTTGGACGTAGGCGTCCGCTGTGCGTGATAAACCGCTGGTGCGACTCCTCGCTGGATCATTTCAGCCAGCCGAGCTCACTCCAGAATCCAAGCAGGCCACCCAGAGGTGCAATCATGTAAGGATCGCCGATCGAATCGTTAAAGCTCTGCTTCAAAGTAAAATAAACCATAACAGCATTGAATTAGAGCTCAATTTCGTGTATCCATTCTCATACGATAAGGTATGTACGATACCCTAAACGTATGAGAATGGATACCTCAGGTCGGCGAAGGCTTCCGGTAGTGTTGCTGGGGAGCCAATGTAGGCTTCTGGTTGAGTGGAAACACCGCTGCACTCGAGCAGTACGTGTTTCGGTGTCTCGTCGCTCTCCATGCAGGCTCTGCATAGAGGGCTATCGGTGATACCTAGAATAGATAGGTGTTTGTTTAGAGAGCAGTGTCCTGTTATCATACCTACAACTATCCTGAGTTTTACGCTCGATTGAGTTGCAGAAGTTTTTGGGTCAGTCGTTATGATTGGGGCTAGGTATCGCCTCCTTTGTTTGTCTGCAGTCTGTGGTGTTAAACCCATAGTTCGGCATGTGTACTTACGGTTTGTTTCCTTATCCAGGTTTTGTATTCACTGAAGGGTATCGGGACGATCGGTCCCGGTCCCACTACCTTCAGGTTTGAGGCTCGTCGTGCTAGTTCGTCGGCTGCAACGTTTCCTATGTTTTCACTGTGACCTTTTACCCAGCCTAGTGATACTTGGTTTGTGTCACTCAGAGTCTGTAGTGCATTGTGACAGTCAAGTACCGCAAGTACGAGCCTAAAGGTAGTCGTGTTTTTGCTAGGGCTCTCAGTACTGCTTGACTATCACTGTTTATGTTAATTTGAAAGTTTGTTACCTGTCTATTGGTCATAGCCATGGCTGCTACAGTAATGCCGACGCACTCCGCTTGAAAAACAGAGTTATTCTTACCGAGAGCGTGGGCTATGTTTATGTTTAGTTCGTGACAGTATACTCCTGCGGCGGTTCCGTTGCTGGGTTTGACCCGTCCGTATACACATCTATTGTGTCTAAGGTGAGTGCTTGGGTTATGGTCTCTGCGATGTTTATCTTGTACCATTTCTCAATAATATGTTCTTTCTGTGTTTTGTCACATATCCACTTTAGGTATGGACACTGTGTGTATTCACTCGACAATATCCGGGTGTGCGTTGCGTTCATGTCTATCCACAGTCCATAGGTTTTTATCCTTAGCGCTGCAATGGTAGCCTCTTCTTTTATGTGGAGATGTAGAGGTGGTATTCCCAACATCAGCTCTAGGGCGCTTGATCGCTTGATGGGGTTGTGCTCATGCAGCTGGTGATCGCTAGGCAGGCCTGTCTTTGAAAGGTTTGTAGCTTCTGTTGTGTTGTCCTCTGATTTGCCCTGGGCCACCATACTAGTGACGCATATGTTAGTGAGCTCCTTACTACCGTTAAATAAAGCCACAGCATTATCTTTGGTTTCAGGCCCCAAGTTTTCCCAATCATGCATTTGCATTGATTTAGGATAATAGTTGACTTTTCTATTTTTGTTTCGATATGTTTCTTCCAGTTAAGTTTGCTATCTAGAGTTACCCCTAGATATTTCACTTCTGGTGATAGTGATAAACTAATGTTAAAGAGTGTTGACATTTTGGGGTGTCAGGTTTCCTTTTGTTTGTGAACAGAACTAATTCAGTCTTTTTGGGATTTACTGTTAGTTCATTATCTTTGCATCATTTCTCTATAAGTTTTAGTGCGTCTTGCATTATTGCACTGAGTATGTTTTCATGTTTCCCACTTATCAGGATTGTTACGTCGTCCACGTATCATATGGTTAAGAATCCGCTTTTGTTCATTTTTGTTCATTAGGTCATCTACGACCAGGTTCCAGAGTAGTCCACCTTGTGGGCACCCTTTGGCTACTATATCTTTAGTTATACCGTTTATGTCGAGCTGTATGACCCTTTTCTCAAGTAGGGCGCTTATCCACTTACGTAACGTGCTCGACACTTTGTATCTCTGTAGAGCATCATCAATGCTTCTAAATGTAGTTTTGTCGAAGGCACCTAATGTTGACAGTTTGTTGTTTAGGTCGTGCTCTATCTTACTTATCACATGGTGAAGAGTTGTCTCTGCCGATTTGCCAGTGCTGTATGCATGTTGGTTTTTGTGTAACGGTAGGTTTCTTAGCGCTCCGTCACTGAGAAAGCGATCTCCAAGTCTTTCTAGCGTTTACAGTAGGAAGGACGTTAGGCTGATTGGTCTAAATGCTTTTGGTTGAGTGTAGTCGTTCTTGCCTGGTTTTGGCAGGAACACTACTTTGACCTTCTTCCATGAGAGTGGTATGTATCTAAAGGCTAGGCAGGCTTGGAAGATCTGTACTAGCCATGGTGCTATTGCTGAAGCCCCCCATTGCAGGAGGGCCGGGAAGATGTTATCTTTTCCTGCTGATTTGAAGGGGTGGAAAGTGTCTATTATTATGTCTGTTTGCTATTTCCCAGTCCGCTTCTGATGGTATCACCTGTAGGTCATCCGACCAGTCGGGTGTATCTACTATCTTGCAGCCTGGAAAGTGTGTTTGTATGAGTGTTTCACTTACTTCTTCGTCGTCTTTGGTGTAGGTGCCATCGGTTTTCTTTAAAGTACCGAGTGTTCGGTTGTTATCGTTTGCTAGGATTTTACGGATTCTAGTCGCTGTATCATATTATGATTCTATATATTCGTGCAGTATCTTTGCCACGACTTGTTCTCTTTGCTCCGTACAAGCTTACCGTATTGTGATTGTGCTTCTTGGAAGTTGTCCCAGTTTAGGGCCTGTCTGGTGTTTTTCACTCTGTTGAATAGGTGCCTTAACCTTTGTCTTTTCTTTTCTAGATCTAAGTCTAGGATCCCACCAACTGTTTTTTGGTTCGTGTTTTGTCTTTCTGGTTTTCAGAAAGACAAAACAAGAACCAAAAAGTTATTTGTTTATACCGTTGATTATTATTTATTATTACGTAGGTACATTTATTAGGTACCTATTAGCTAACATATTAATTTTTCCTTGTGAAATACATTATGCGGTCAAGCAATATACAATCTACTCGTGCTTAGGTTAATATCCGACTAAAGTACCTTGTATGACATATTTTTGCTTGTTATACCTATAAAACTGCAGTCTGTTCAAAAGTCTTTCCTCAGTGTGTATCACACTGTACATAACCACCACAGAATGAATAAATAAAAATAAATAAATAAAACTTTGTTTAGAAACATTAACCTATATAATATATGAACGATAATCCTGCAAAAGTTAAAAACTGCGTTGCAGTGATTATTGCCCTCCTCAAACATTGTACAGACACTGTTTCATGTTAGACTTGTGTACCTAAATGGTTACAAAAAAGTAAACTAAATCATTAATATTAAGTTACACATATTCACTTAAAAAATTTAGAAATAACTAAAGGTTTAGAAACAAAAATTTAGAGATTTGAATATTTATTTGATAAAGATCTCGAATTATTTAAATTACTATTTGTTCCTCTAGGGCGGCTCAGTTCGTGGAATGCTCAGCTTTGCAGAGAGAGAACATGGACGAGGTATTCGAGGAGGCGGTGCGGGCGGCGCTGCGCAAGAAACCTGTCACCAAGCGCACCTGCCAATTCCTCTGATACACGACACGTCGTGCACGAAATACCTTAGCCTGGTGCTACCACCACTGGAATTGTAGAGTACGTCAAAAGATAAAAATATATAATAACTGGAGGCTTATTACGGGCACAGCCACGATATTCAATAGAGAAATGTGACAGGCGGTCGACGGACACTAGACAGAACAAACTTGCGGGATCTGTTGGTGTGGTATCAATATCGGAACACTATATTAAGTCAGCGGGTACAAATGCGGACCTAGCTTGAGTTGTTTTAAAGCTGTCCTTAACCCTAAGCGAACTTGATTCGATACGTATACTCTAACACATACGACGTCTACTGCAATAAAAAATGCGTTGCTGCTGTTTAGTATGCCAGAGTACGCGGGTTGACCGTGCGAAGTGAAGCAGACGTGAAGTTGTATGCCTGATGCCACGAAAGTTGCATGTTTTGGTGCGATTGCCGCTGACGTAATTCGTCGTCATCCATCATTTATTTCAATGCTTTGGTCATCTTTTTGTATGCGACCACCGGTATCTTTTCACCGGGATCTTTTTGTATGCGGTTAGTAACTACCGTGCCGTAGGTATATAATTATTATTATAGGTAGCAACTGGTGCTCGTAGTTGAAAATTATTTATAGGTAGGTATTGTTTTACCTATGTTTTATTAAAAACAAATTTTCCTTAAAGGAAAAACCAAAGCTACACTGGATTGAACAATTAATATTAAGCCACAAGTGCTCATTTTCATTAAAATTTCAATATTAGGGGAAGGGAGGGCAATATGGTTCACTTAATTACATTAATTAAAATATAATACTTGGAATCGATATTTAACAAAGATTTTATTTCTCGCAAAATCATTTATTCATAGACTTTCAAACTAATCATAATAATATCAATAATTGCAATCACAATCGTAACCTGAGATTAATTTTTGAAACTAGTGGTTTGATTCATCTTGCCGTACCCTATCGGGTATTGGGTAAGATGATTTATGGTGTTGGGCAAGATGGTTCAGGACGACGCTGTCATTTTTCCTTTTTACTGTCATCACAAAAGTATGATCCCCCTCCAATATAAGAAGAACAAGCTTCGTGAGTCCAGTCCTTACAATCTGCAGGGCGACCGCGTATCTTTTGCATCAATCATTGATACATCGCAATCACCTCTGATTGGTTAACACTCTTCCACTATTGGACAAAATCCATTGATGCAACAAGAATACCATAAATTAAGCCAATCAGAGGTGATTGCGATGTATCAATGATTGATGCAAAACATACGCGGTCGCCCTGCAGAGCATTGTATCCAGACTTCTGTTTGAAGATGAACATAGTATTTTCTTTACATACCATGCAACCGTGAATTAATAATCACGAGCTGTTTCGTGCAGTTTGTCTTTTACTAATTCTAAATGTAAGTTTTAAGATTTTTGCAAAGGAAAAGGTTCATTTTAGGCCTACTCTTGTACACTCTACCATGAATAGAAGAAAATACATAGATTGTATTAGAAATATAATAATTTAGAACAGTAAAGTAAATAACGAGCAAAAAAATAAAAATGTATTTCAAGTTTTCGATACGTTTCCAAGATGGCAACCTTCAGCCATAGAGAAGACAGTAGGCGCGAAATATATCAAATGTCATTTCTGACAGTCACTGTCAAAATAACGTGTTTTTATTTTGAAAACGTCAAATACATGAATCCGCCATTGTTACCCACTCATGTTAAGTGTTCCATAACTTGGAAGGATTAAATAATTTTAGCACTGAAATTAAGACGAATTCGTAGATTTGACCAATAAAAACTGGTCTAGTATTTCATTTTCCTTCGTTTCTCTGCTTGTATAAGACTTGGCCTACGCCCCATACAAATCTGAACCGTCTCCTTTTATGAAGCATTCTCTTTTTCAAAGTTTAATAACAAAAGTTATTACGCTGTTCAGATTATTAAGGAATTTTTGGTTTTGGACTAAGTAGTCCGGTAGTGGTGGTGAGTCAGAATCTCAGCTTTTTGACACTTTATTTTCCTTTGTGTCTCTTTTTTAAATACAATACTTGGAGTTGGACTCATACGTCCAACTCCAACTCGAGAATTTGGTCAGCTGTTATTTGGGGAGCAGTCATTACAAGAAGTATGGTACAGCAGATGCAACCGATGACGGTGTAGGTGGAAGCGTCTTATGACCTGACAATTTCAGATTGGAAGATGGAACGACCGTGTGAACTGGCTCTGGATCTGTAGTCTCAGGTGTAACTTGGTGCGTCAGCTGGTGGGAACAGAATTAAATAAATTAATCAGATGAAAAGTCTATAGCGGGCAATAGGTGCCCGATAGGTATATATTAATGAATAAAAAATAACCTAAAATTTTAAATAAAGCGGTATTAAGAAAATCTTTATGACAACTTTATTTACTTAAGTTAATTTAACAAAAACTATTCGAAATAAAAAATGTACGTGGTTTATGGAACAGAAAATCTTAAAACTTACCGTAATGAAATATTTTATTTTCGACACAGATGTAGTACTAATTTTCGAGTACCCAATTTGTTTTTTGTCACTGGCGCACACGCTTTCTGTTTTTCAGCCAGGTTTCAAACCAGCAACCAAAAAGTTGGCAGGGGTCTGCGCAAATAGAAGAAAATATAGGAGTGATTCATGTTGCCCGCTATGTTCATCTTGCCCTCCCTTCCCCTAAAGTTACTTAGTTGAATTTAATTTGATAAAAAGTTGGAAGCCGCTTGTCGCCTGGTCTTTAGGCTACTTCTGTGGGCCTTGCACGGCTTGCAAATTACCTAACCTGCACATCACACTTTAACAGTAGGTATAGGACGTTGATAGTATATTTAATTTATTAAATTAATTACGTAATTTTTAAAACTCAGTTGCTCATATTGCTTCAGTGTTACAAATAAAAAATTGACGCCGTAAGGTGAAACCTAAAGTTCTTAACTATAGCATAACTATAAATCGTATATTTATTTATTATAATTAATCGTTTTATGCGTTAAGTTATTTATTTATTCCGGTTCATGTAATATAAATATATTATAATAATTATAAGATGAATTGTGCTGCCAAAATCACCAAATGAAATTATTCCATGTGTGACATGTACGTAGATACCTACTCGACTACTACATAACTTTAGTAATAAAATTAATATGTAAATAACAACCGCTAGAATGCAGTATTGCAAAGGAAATATAATATTTTAAAACTGAAGATATTAATTTTATCTAAAGGTGTACCCAGCTCATATCGTAGTGTTCTTGTTGCATAGCTACAAAGCAAAATTTACAATAGATCAATCAATGGATCATTCTTTGGTAGACAGCAATTTTTGAACGAAATTTAAGACGTGATGGTGATAATAATAATTTACGGTGGTTAGCTACAAGTTAGCCCTTGACTGCGATCTCACCTGATGGTAAGTGATGATGTAGTCTAAGCCATCTTACACTACATCATCGGGCTAATATGTTTTAGAAATATGGCGGGCTCACCTTGAGTTTTCAATAAATTATTGTATTAGAAAATAATAATGTAGGTAGTTACTTATATGGTCAAATACGTTTGTAGTTTGTACGTAATTGATATACCTACAGGACGCGCGCGAGTTGAATGCAGAGTAAATGTATGTGTCACCATACATTTGCTCTGCATTCAACTCGTGCGCGAACTATACCTATGTTATTTTGTAATAAAATATTGTTTAACGATATCTTGTCTATTTATTAAACTGAACCCTTTCGAGACTATTGAGACTTCAATGCCCGTCGACTGAGAAATGAAGTCATTTGGACGGCTCGGAGTCAACCTCAGTTGAAGTAATAACAACCACTTTAAGCAATTAAATATCACTTGCTTAAATGGTGAAAGAGAACATCGTGATGAAACCTGCTTGCCCGAGAGTTCATTGTTATCAAAGGTGTGTGAAGTATGCCTGTCCACACTTAAGCAGCGTGCCGGAATGTGGCCTAAACCTCAATTAAGAGGCAACTCGTGACTGGTAGATATGTTGAGCTTTATCGCTTACAGTCTCATTCCCCACAACCACCACCATTACAGCCCATTAACGTCCCACTGCTGGGCACAGGCCTCTACTCTCATAGAAGAGTGGGAATTAGAGCTTAGACCCACCACACTGCTCCAATGCGGGCTGGCGGGCTTTAACGACTATTTTCATGTTAGTGTTAATAACCGGGACCGACGGCTTAACGTGCTCTCCGAGGAACGGGGGTGAAACACCGCCAACTTCCTAACTCCGGGCTAGTACTGAGAATTTCTAGTCAGAAAAACCCAATACTTAACTATGGCCCGACCCGGGACTCGAACCCGGGACCTCGTCGGCCGCAGTTGAACATGCTAACCTCTAGAGTCTAGACCAACGAGGCAGTTACTAGACAAAAGAGACAGTCTCATTCACTTATTATGCAAAAGAAACGGAGTTGACTAAGGGTGAGCTAGATAATAATATTAAAGTTAACTATTATGCTCCTCTACAAGCATGATATAGCATTTTCAGACAGTAAGCGCAGTGTTTTTTACATTTGATTATTAAAAATGGCGATATAGGTACATATTAAACGGCGCAAAAGTAACTTTACTTCCACGGTGAAGAATTCATAGGTATCCTAAAAATATATCTACTTACTATAGAAATATTTAAGAAGGAAGAAGTCGCGCCTTTGACTTGTGAACCGTGAACGGTAAGCAATAAAAACTGGTACTATTGGTGTGTGTAAGAATGTCAGGGTTAAAACATTACGTCAAATTATAGGCATCGTAAATAGTACCTATCGATGCTTTAATTACGTAACTAAGCTAACATGTTTCTTGGACACACATATTAATATACCCATAGGCACAATAATGTGTTTCCAAGAGGTATTTTTTATTATTCCACTGCGTAGCGAAAAAATCCTATGTCTATGATTCCACTACAAGTCTGTCAAGTTAGCCTTTGATGGATGCGATCTCACCAGATGGTAGGTAAAAAAAACTCAGAGTACCTAAGCGTAGGTCACAGACATAATAAACAAAAGGCGTATTGTACAGTTATTTTAATCATAAACAATGGGCAGAATGTCGCAGAATTAATCGGAGTTGTAGAACCCTCAGGTAGAACCTTGCCTGTTGGCCAAATTCTATGGAGCTTATAGCTCTGTTCAAACTGAGGCGAATCCGCTGCGGGATGCAGCACGCGATTCAGAGCATTATTGGCGGGACTACTCCAATGACTAAGGAATATGTATTCACAATATCTCTATGGACTACTCATAGATTTATTATATACTCGCGCGAATATGAATACGTCCTTAAATTAATCTATGACGTGAGACGTCCATACAAGTTGATACCATCGGCGCGAGCGATTTGCGTCCCGCGTCCTACGTGTACGCAAAATACGAGCTTAATCTTTAAACAATGGTGACGAAAGGCTCTAAAGAACTTGAATCCAGACCCGACAATTTTTTTTTTTTCAATGCTGCTCTTATATTATGACATGTCGTATTGGGAACAATGAGTATGGAATTGGGAAACGTCAAGGAAACGTCACTAAAAAAAACACTTGGGAAACGTCAATCGTCATTAGTCAATGTCACCAAATGTCACTTTGTTTTGTCGTCTCTGGTTAACTTGTCTCTGGTTAGTGGTTTCGTGGTGAAGATTGTTGAAGATTTTGTTCAGAATTTTGTGATTTAAGACCTGATTTATGACACTATACGCTCTAACTAGTAACTGTTTTTTAATTTTAATTATTTTGGTGCCTTTTGTGCTTCGATACTTGTAGATACGAAAGTGCACCAAGCTTCCTACATTACGAAATGAAGAGAAGTTATGATTCCATGAATTCTGCGATTGAAATAAGTTCCTATCGAGATCAGCATTTTAAGGTACCTATTATTATTGTTGTACAATACTTTTTCCATTGTGTTGATCAGTTGTGGTATATTTATTATGATTTAACCGTGCTAAATCTTGCTGTTTTAGGGTTCCCGAAACGAACAAGAAAAGTTATTAAAGGCCTCTTCTACACTCTACATAGGAAATTTGTCATTTTATACAACAGAAGAACAGATTTATGATTTGTTTTCACGCTGTGGAGACATAAGGCGAGTTATAATGGGCTTAGATAAGTACAAAAAAACACCTTGTGGCTTCTGTTTTGTTGAATATTATGAAAGACCAGATGCTGAAAATTGTATGAGGTTAGTACATCTAATATAAATATCAAAACATACTACCAGACAAAACAAAACAAGGTAATATGTCAGTTGTTTGTAGTGGTGGGTCGTTGTCGTATTTTTGACGGACGAAACGCAACCGTTTTCCTGGCGACGAAAACGGTTGCAGAAAACGGTCATCGTTGCAACTAGTTTGAAGACGGCTTAAAAACCATCTTCAAACCAGTTACAACAACGTGTGTCGTTAAATCAATTCATTCTCGACTGTATGTCATGGGCATAAAGTTCACTTTTGATTGTAAGAACTGTTTTTAGAACGAACGTGGAACGAGGATGACTACGTTTGCGACGACGTGGGTCGTTGAATCAATTCATTCTCGACTGTATGTCATGGTCATAAAGTTCACTTTTGATTGTAAGAACTGTTTTGTGAAAAAACGTGGAACGAGGACGACTACGTTCGCGACGACGTAAGTTATTCGAAGACTGGTTTGTGCAACGAAAACTGTTTTACCCAGGTTTCACCGTCGCAGAACAGAGAACGGTCTTTAGAAATGGTTCGTCGTCGCAACGCCCACCACTAGTTGTTTGGTCAGTGGTTACAGGTCCAGAAAAAAGAGCCTTTACTACAAAGTTGTCATGCAATTTTTTAAAATTTCAGGTACATAAATGGCACTAGATTGGATGATAGGATCATTAGGTGTGATTGGGATGCTGGATTTATTGAGGGTAGACAGTATGGAAGAGGCAAAACTGGTGGACAGGTAAGTTTTACAGAATATTAAGACATTAGTTTTGATGTGGGGCTGATGCCTATCCTCTTCTACCATAAGTCTCCTAATGGAAGGGGTTTTCTTAGGATAATTTAGTGACTTCCAGATCCTTCCACTAAGTTCTTAATTATTAAAAGTGTGGGATTTTGACTCTTAGGTTCAATATTAATAATTAATTTATATCAAATGGATAACTAAAACTGACAGTTTTAATTGCTTTTGGGGAAAATGTTCAACTTCCGACTTCAGTCCATAACTTTTTACTCTTTAAATTTTTGGGCAGCGGAAGTGGAATGAAATATGCAGCATTTCGCAGTTATGTTTTCAGTGACTGGTAGCTGAATACTGCAACTCGCCCATCTCAACTACCCATCATGACCGTTTGTGATGTTGCAGATCTATTATTACAGGTGCTTATGGGTCAAACACGAAACTAGTGATGTGGTACGAGAGCTAGCGACGAATTTTGGGAAGGCAATATAATTTCGTCAGCTGGTGAATCCAGTCCTGCCAGTCTGGTAGAGTGTTTCCGGTTATTTCTCTTCAAAGATATTTTATTAAAAATCCCAAAAAATATATTTTTGGCAATCTGAAATAAATTTTAATCACATAATTTTATCATCACGTAATTTTAGTAATACCTTCTACTTCTTCATTCTGTTGATGCGGCTTTGCAGGGCTCTGTAACGAGACCCAGTATCACTTTGACCATTGTCGATCTATTGTGATCGCCACTATCTAAAGTTCCTGACCAATGTTGCTTGCCGCTAGGAACAGCAGCAACTTTTTGGCTGGGATGTTCTTTGCCTCTTCAGGGTCTACTAGGTGTTTCCCTAGGAGGAGGCTACATTTGTGCATGAAAGCGGGGCAGTAGCAGATAAAGTGCAAACGCGTTTCCTTAGCCTCACAGCAAAGCCTGCACATATTATCTGGTTCTCGGAACTTTAGGTTGAACATGTGTCTGTTCAGCTGACAGTGCCCCGTCAATACCCGCGCTAGTATGCACAATTTTTTCCTGCTAAGCGTTAGTGCCGCTGCGACTAGCGCTTTGGAGTGTTTCATTCCTGGTAGATCTCGGCAGCGAATTCGTGTTTCGTAATAGCAATAGGTCAACAGGGTGAGGTTGGCTAGTCTCCTAGGTATGCCGCAAACAGGATCAGGTCCAGTTTGCCGCTCCCTAGCTCCTAGCTTTCCGAGTTGTTTTTTCGTTGCCGTCAATACCCGCATGCCCTGCGACCCAACGGAGGATCACCTTATTTACGTAGTTAGTAATACCTGCAAATCGCCAGACAAATTTTGCGGTTTTAAACGTGAATAAAGATTTCAAATGAGTACGACGAAATTGCGGCGAAATTTGTCGCCAGCTCTCCGACTAATCGCATCGCCCCGCTACCACCGTCGCCCCGCCGCCGCTCATTTCCTGCCCGTACACTAATTTTCATTAGTCGCAGGTCTCTCTGCAAAATAATCTCATACAAAATGTTCTGTGCAAGCAGATCTGCCACCACCGCCCTGTCCACCGAAAATGCAGCCTTACAGTCAGCTTGTAGTAAATATAATAAGGTTCTTGGTATATTCATAGAAAAACATTTCATATATTTACTTGTCTTCAGGTTCGTGATGAATACCGTACAGATTACGACGGCGGCCGTGGCGGCTACGGGAAAATAATTGCACAGAAGATTACTCCAAACACGTTAGAACGCTGATGCGTGCCCCCTCTCAACATAAATATGATGGATATGTGACTTTTGTGTGAAAGACTGTAATAAGTTAATTGTTGGTAATTTAACACATTCAAATGATTGATACAATATAAATCATCTTGTAATTTGCCAATATTTTTAATTATAAGTAAATGAACTGTGACTAATGTTAATTGTTTTTGTTGCATACTCTGTAAAAAGTAAGTAGTAAGTAGTACTCCGATTGGTGGGTTCGACACACATCTGTGGCTTAGCAATGTAGCAAATCTCTGGTGGAAAGGCACCCTAAGGCAATCTTAAACTAGCATAAAATAAATATTAAAGTATCTGAAGTTATATAGAGCCTTAAATCATAAATGTACATAATTACTTATAGTAACTAATTCCTACTACTATAGTAATTATGTACATTTCTGTACACAAAATACAGTACAGAAATATACATGTCTACTTTTTTACAAATTTGTCATATTGGAACTTTTATTTAATGGGTTTCATTAATAAGATTAATTATTAATAATCACCCAACTTCAAGTGAATTCAATTACTTCTGCCATTGTGCATATTTTGAGATAATGTTTTTTTCTGTATGACATTAGTTGTACAATTTTACTATTGTCACTTTTACTAATTTATCAGATCGGGGCCAGGGTGGATAAGGATAAAAATTAAACACTTGGGTCCAGAAATAAATATAATCACAATAACTTAAAGGTAAAGCATACATTTAAAGCATAATAAAAATTTTATTGTAGGAAGATTGCATCTTATTTTCTAAACGTAAATCTCCAAAAGTTTATAAGAGTAAGCTCATTTTAAGTAACAATTTAAAATATTGCATATAAAATATTAATTAATACAACATTGATAACATTCACGAAACAATAAACGTTCATATAAATTACTACTTCTGTGGTGTACTTTCACAACATACTTAATAAATAAATGTTATATTGAATACACAATTTAGCAGGATGGTATTTTCGTTACATATTCATAAGAAATTGCTTAATATTAAGTTTTTAGAACATCTAGGTAATACTAGAAAAATAAGTTTATATTTTAACAATATTATTTTATTAAAAGTGCAAGCGCACAATACATACACAGTACAATAGTAGTAAATTTTCTAGGTCTTGATAACTCAACTGTGCAACAGCGGGCAAACCTTAGTGGGTCAAGAATGCATTTCCAAAAAGTCCTACAATCAAGCTACTGTCACAGGGCATGTTCCGATATACACTGCGAGCACTGTTCAGTGCTCTTACTGGGGAAAAATACGTTCCGTTATGGACTGACAGTATACTGCCGCAGTATCCTACGGAAATATATGACGTCATAAATCGTCGCCATTTTTGTACTGTGAGCACTGGCGTTTCCGAGATAACGTGCTCTCAGTCCTGACTGCGTTCAGTTTTAAACAGTAACCATTATAGCCAGCTATAAAGGAACGGCTTCGCAGTATATTAAATTGACGTCACACCTTACAGTGCTCGCAATGTATATCGGAACATACTCACAGTGTGCTGTTTTGCTACATGACTAGTCCAAAAAGACTCGACACTATTTGACTGACACATACAGGCGCAGTTACCAGCCAGCCAGATGAGAAAAGCAAACTAGTTATATGATCATATTATTAAATCATATTATAAAATTAAAGTATAAATCATAGTATAAAAAAATACACATACTTAAACATCAACAGATCCTTGAATAGCTTTGCCTAGGCGTTAACATATTATTATTAAAACTTTATTCTCACACAATCTCATAATGTTGCTTTATTCTCTAGGAGAGGATTCAGGCAGAAGATCAAACCATAGAGTTTTCGCTTCACGGAAATCGTACTGGTTCAGATGCACTAGTACCTATAAATCGAAAAATAAGGAAAATTGAAAAACAGGTAGACCTATTACAATTCTGCATAATTGAAGCCGTATGAGACAGAGATTCGATATTTTGGCACAATGTACATGGTATTATAACGGCATTAGCACATCATACCAAATAGTTGATGTCCGCGACTTTGTCAGTCTAGATTTATTTAATTTTAAAATCCCATGGAAAGTTTTGATTTTCTTGAACTTTCGAATGGACAGACGGACGACCAGACACTTTCGCATGCATTTCGCATTTCGACAGCATGAATTAATAAACTGTCTAAAACGAATTTTAATCATAAACTGTCTAAAACGAATTTTAAGTCGAAGTCGTATACACTTTATCGTCAATGGCATTGGCCGTTGCTGTTGCCACACGCTTTGGCAGATAATGGAGAGCCGAATTGAAGGACTTACTTGGCCTATGACGGGGCTGCTGCCAAGGAAGCCCTTGTGTGTGGCGACAGTGACCTCCACTTGGCGCGAGTGCAGCTCAGTCAGGGGGATCGCCCACTCGAACTGCTCGTCGTATTCCGGCATACACGTATCTCGTATCACCTGAATTGAACATTTGTTTTAGAATACACGATTTTTACAACATAACTACATTGGATGATGCCTGCGACTTCGTCTGCATGCAATTTAACGTGTTTGAAAAATCCCAATAAACTTACTTTTAATTATCTGGAACGAAAAGTAGCCTATGTAAGGACATAGGCTACTTTTCGTTCCAGATAATTAAAAGTAAGTTTATGCATGCAACCCCCGGATGCAACCTATCTCTGTAATAATCTATACTCTAATATTATAAATGCGAAAGTTTGGATGGATGTTTGTCACTTAATCACGCCAGAACGGTTGAACAGATCTGGGTGAAATTTGGCATAAACGTAGATTATAGTCTGGAATGCCCCGGGGGATGCCCCGTCGCTCACGTCCGCAGGAGCTACCTTCTACCTCCCTGCACGTGTCCCCTGGGTGGTGCTAAACGAGCGACGAACTTGCAGGCGAAATAAGCGTTATTTTTATAAAAACGCTTATTATGTACCAAACGCCATACGATTTTAAAAAAAATAGTCTGGAATAAAACATAGGCTATAATTATTTTATCCCGGAAAATTAAAAAATTCCCGCGGGAACCAAAAAACATCAATCCTCGCGGACGAAGTCGCGGGCATCAGGTAGTTCGTTATAAACGGCAGACAGACGCAATTTCGCAATTAAAATCAATTAATTAATCGATTAATTTATCAATTTAGAATTCTCGAAATTACTCATTTGTGACTCAGGGTGAAGGTTCAGCTGCGGTTGAACCGTTAAAGTCTCCCACAAGACCAGAGGCAATTTGGAAATCATAATATTCCCAATCCAGGACCTATGCGGCGCGAAAATGTTATACTTTTCAATAAAAGCGATATAGTACTTACTGGAGTCTTACGTTTAGAGTCCTTAGATCGGCCGGGGAGTAAATACAACTTTACATAAGGATCAGGCACATTGGTTGGGTCCTTCAGAGGTATATTCCTGTAAATAAATGAATGTAGAATAGCACAATATGTCAAATCAGTAACCAATTGTAAAAGGCAATAAATAATAATTTGAAAGTGTTTACTCACATTATTTTATGTACGACTACATAAAGAATTTGATTTTGCATACTATAACGAAGAGATAACAGGATGCGACCAAGACCAGCTTCACCCGCCGATCTGTGAAGAAATTACATATTTTTAGGAATTTTAAGAAATTCTTACCCCCGGCACTGTTCCCGGGAGAGACAATTGAAATTTTTATTTAAAATAATTCCCAGTTGTCACTAGCGATGGTGCTTCAATGTCGTCCACATTGGGAATGAAAGATTTCTATAATCCTAGCCCATCTTCAGAAGCGACAATAGGGAAAAAATAATTTGTCCCCAGTCTACCCTTTACCCTTACCCTTACACCCACCACCCTACAGTACACTACAGTTTACCCTTTTATTATATAATACCCTTTTATGTATAGAAATATTTTCTGTCTATTTCATGATTTGATCACGTGTCCCCTGGGTGGTGCAAAACGAGGGACAACGCCGAGCAACAGGCGGCGGTAAATAACCTGTACCCGGGCTCCCACAAGCCCTGAGGCACTAAATACCCTCTAAAAGTGTGGCAGCAGTGCCTTGGGAAAGTGTTGCTGTTGTTTTTCCCAACCCCTCCTTTTATGAAATGTCGAATAATAGAGAATGCGATTTGTCATGCGATCCGGCTAACCCCCGGCGCTCTCCGGTACCCGGGCTGGAGAGTGTGAAATCTGCTACCGAAGACACCACTGGAGTGAGTAACCAGACTCCGGTGCCTGTGAATGTTACTGGAAAAAGACTAGTACAGCAAGCGTTCCATCCCAGCTTATTTATATCGAGGTCAAGAAGTATGTCTATGAGCAGCCTACCATGCTCTAGTAATGAAGAGCCGCCCATCAAAGTACTCCAATAAAGTCAGTGTCATGATGCAATACCAGGCAAAGAAACATCTGTTCAGCCTCCTGACTGGCAAAGAGTACCACTTATTAGAAACCCTAAAAGAAAAAAACTGGCAAGTTCACCCTCACCTGACAAAATCGAGACAAGCAATAGCTTTAGTGGATTAACGGTCGATCTAACTGAAGAACAGCCAGAAGAACCAAAGACAAAGAAGCCCAGCAAGCCCCCACCGATAATCTTATATGGTGTTGATGACCTAAACAAGCTAACGGAACTCCTGGAATCAGTCACAAAGAAATCTCAGTTTACTTACAAAATCATCAACAGAAATCAACTAAAAATTTTAACCTCTGATGTTGATGTATACAAGATGTTAATTTCTGTAATTCGAGAAAATGGGCTGATAGGACACACCTTCAACCGAAAAGACAATAGAAATTACCGAATAGTAATAAAGAACTTACACCACACAACTCCTTTTCATGCTATTAAGGAAGCTATTGAGGAAACAGGCAACTCTGTGACAGGAGACATAATAAACGCTAAATTTGGACCTGAAAAGAAACCTACTACCACATTCTTTGCAAATCTTCTTCCTGGTCCAAATAATAAACTAGTAAAAAACATAAAGGTCATATACCATCAAACTGTAATCATAGAAGATAGAAAATAGGAAAAGAAAAACAGTTGTACAATGCCAACGGTGTCAACAGTATGGACACACAAAAAATTATTGCATGAAACCCTACCGCTGTGTTAAATGTGCAGAGGCTTACAAGACTTCAGAATGCAAAAAGACTGATCGCAATACACCAGCTATGTGTGCTCTTTGCCTGGGCCCACATCCAGCTAACTATAAAGGGTGTGAAGTGTATAAAGAAATCCTCGCAAGGAAAACTCACAAACAATATCCTTCGCAGCAAAGGAAAGACCACCCTACACAAAAAGAGGGAGAAAATATACAAGCGCATACAATTAACCTGAATTCCATAGACAGCAAAACACCACCACCTACACAAAAAAAGGAGGAAAAGAAAACATATGCAAAAGCTGCCAACACAAAGTCTAATAAACCAGGGCCATATACACAGCCAGAAACTTTTAAAATCTTGGAAAACCAGTTCGTCAAGCAATCTGAAAAAATTGATTTTCTCTTACAACAAATGAGTACACTGCTCCAACTCATAATAACGTTAATTTCTAAGGCGCCAAAATAGCTCTAAAAATTGCTACTTGGAACATTAACGAATTATCTCCCAACAAAGATGAAGTAGAAATACTACTGCATGCACAAACTTGATATCCTACTCCTATCAGAAACCCACTTTGTTAGTAGTAGTCTGATACAGATAAAAGGTTATAATATTTATCATACAAACCACCCAGACGGAACTGCACATGGAGGAACTGCAGTCATTATAAAAGCAACAAAAGCACTATGAACTACCACAATACAGCACTGAACAAATACAAGCCACTTCAGTATCTGTTTCGGACAGAAATGGCGACTTTAACATCTCATCAGTGTACTGTCCACCCAAGCACAGGATATTGGAGGAGCAATTTTCAAAGTTCTTCGATAGCCTTGGTTCTCGGTTTGTCATTGGAGGAGACTGGAATGCCAAGCATCTCCACTGGGGATCAAGGCTGATAACCACCCGAGGAAGGGAACTAAAAAAAAGTGTAGATAAAAACTTTCTGACTACCATTGCAACATCAGAACCTACTCATTGGCCTACAGACCCAAACAGACTGCCCGATGTCCTGGACTTCTTTATAGCTAAAGGTCTGTCTCGATTATTCTTCGATGTTAGTTCAACCCTGGATGGCTCCTCCAATCACATCCCAGTGGTACTTACCATGAGTTCCAAAGTGATATATAATATGAAAAGGCAACAACTTTACAATAAATGGACAGACTGGGAAGCATTCCGCGATATAGTTACTGAAGAGCTCCAGCTCCAAATAGCCCTTAAATCTGAAGATGACATTGACAATGCAACTCACAAATTCATGACTACAGTTCAATCAGCTTGCTGGAGATGTACACCGGAAACTCACAGTTCATTGCACAGGCACAATGTAGTTCCATCTGAAATAAAATACCAAATTATGGAAAAAAGAAGGTTGCGTAGAATATGGCACAGTGGTCGACATCCAGAAGATAAAGCTGCACTAAACAAAGCAATAAAAGATCTGAAAGAAACCATAGCAAAGGTAAATGATGCCTCAACAGAATCATTTCTGGAATCTCTGACAGCAACAAGTGCCACTAATTATTCACTGTATCGAGTCTGCAAAAGTATTAACCAACCCGCAAAATCCAAACCACCGCTTAGATTGAATGGCAACGTATGGGCAAGAAGCCAGAAACAAAAAGCTGATGCCTTTGGAGAGCACTTGGCAAAAATATTTACGCCTAATGAACTTGATCACGTTGACGATGAAGAAATAGAAGATGTCATTGGACAGCCATTTCAATTAGATCTGCCAATTGCGTCAACTACTCCAAAAGAAGTTATGAACGAAATAAAACGTATGAAAGATAAAAAGGCACCCGGCTTCGATCTGATAGACAAAAAAGTCCTATTAGAATTACCCAAAAAAGGTTTAGTGTTCCTTACTATCCTGTTTAATGGCATTATGAGAATTGGCTATTTTCCAGCTCTATGGAAGGTTTCCCAGATTATAATGATAGAAAAGCCTGGCAAACCAGCTAATGACTTGACCTCATACAGGCCAATTAGTTTATTACCTGTGGCGTCAAAGGTATGTGAAAAAGTTGTGCTGCGAAGACTTATGAAAGAACTTCAGGGAAGGTCCATCATCCCAGACCATCAATTTGGCTTTCGACAGAATCATGGGACTGTTGAACAGATCCACAGAGTATGTAGAACCATCAGGGATGCACTTGAACGCAAAGAAGACTGTTCCTCTGCTTTTCTTGACGTGCAACAGGCCTTTGATAAGGTGTGGCACGCAGGTCTTCTATTCAAAATAAAAACACTCTTACCCCATACATTCTTTGGATTACTCAAATCGTACCTTTCTGACCGAATTTTTCAAGTAAAGGAAGACGATTACACATCTGCTTTCCATCCAATCAAAGCTGGCGTGCCGCAAGGCTCTGTACTGGGACCTGTACTCTACACAATCTTTACGAGTGACCTACCACATATTGACGACGTCACGGTGGCTACTTTCGCGGATGATACTGCGGTTCTTGCTCGCAGTAGATGCCCGGACGAAGCTTCAGCAATCCTGCAACGTGGTTTAAATGAGATTGACATATGGCTGTCAAGATGGAGAATAAAAGCTAGTGCCACCAAATCTGTCCATATAACATTTACTCTGCGTCGAGGAAACTGTCCTCCTGTCTCACTGTGTAAC
This sequence comes from Erebia aethiops, assembly GCA_923060345.2. NCBI lineage: Eukaryota > Metazoa > Arthropoda > Insecta > Lepidoptera > Nymphalidae > Erebia > Erebia aethiops. The sequence goes on along the minus strand of OV281084.1, from coordinate 22,089,482 downwards.
AATTAGCTTCCGCAGAGTGACAACGTCAAGTACTTGGGCATGTACCTAGATAGAAGGCTCACCTGGAAAAAACACGTCAAAACAAAGAGGGATGAGATCTACCATCGATATAGAGGACTATATTGGATGCTGGCCAGGAACTCTAGACTGTCCCTAGATAATAAGCTCCTGCTATATACTTGTTACGTTCCCTCAAATATGGTCGAGCGAAGCAATGGCTGGATCATGCGTCATGCTCGTGAACGGGTGCCACCGGCGGGAATGGGGCTACTTTCTGTCTGCCCGTCTTTGACATGAATTGAATAAACAAATTTAAGAAATCCATTAAAAGTATGCTCCTGAAAAAAAGCTTATTATACTGTTGAAGATTATGTAAATGATAGAGGAGCATGGATTTGATCGCTCCAGCAATGCTGGGGACAGCGGTTACTTATGTACACATTGATATAGTAATTGTAAATGAATTATTTAAAAAGAGCAACCACCGAGTTTCTTGCTGGTTCTTCTCGGTAGGAATGGCATTCCGAACCAGTGGTAGATTCACTTGACGATTCAAAAGTACCTGTAAAAGTTTATTTGAATAAAAAATATTTGACTTGATTTGATTACAGTTATCAAGCCGATATGGACATACGGCATCCAACTGTGGGGATCAGCATGCGACTCCAATATTGAAATTATTCAAAGAGCACAAAATTACATTCTAAAACAACTTTCGAACGCTCCATGGTTCCTACGCATCTCTGAAATCCATGAGCACTTAAATGTGAACACAATAAAAGACGAAATAAAATCCCATGGCTCCGACTATAAAACAAGGCTAGCCAAACACCCGAATCGCCTGGCAGCACAGTTGACGATGCCGCAAGCGATCCGTCGCTTAAAGAGAAGGCATATCCTAGACGATATATAGCCGAGACACAGAGTGCTTTCCGCTGGGGAAGTTGCCTCTAATCGCCAACCCATCCTACAACAAATCTGCTCATAGTCTAAGGACTGATCGCACGATAAAACAAACACAAAAAAAAAATCATGATTTATTAACGACGGGAACAAACGCAATCGGTCATCTCTTACATTCTTCATGGATTAAGGTTTTTGAATCCCGCGGGAACTCTTTAATTTTCCGGGATAAAAATTAGCTTACGTAGCCCCGGGATACAAACTATCCCTATACCAAATTTCATCAATTTCGTTTGAACAGATAGACCGTGCAAGCGTAGCAGACAGACAGACTGACACACTTTCGCATTTATAATATTAGTATGGATTAGAACAAAAAGAAGTGTAGCGCGCTTATTTTATGAATTTCTGGAAATAATATATGGTTTAGACTTCAGAGGAATAGTCTTACGTGGTAATTGAAGAGGTCCTGTGAACTAACTTGGGCGAGTCGCGTTTAAGCGGCATTTCATTGTCTTGAGGCACATCTGCAACATAGTATTTCAATAACTTGAAAGCCTTTAATTTGCCTTGAAAGTTTTTGGATAGTTTGTCTAGTGAAAGCTATGGAATTAAATAAAAAGATCTAGTGCACTCATTTTTTCTATACTGTTTTAAATATTTTTTAATATACAAAGTGGAGAAAAAACGAACGGACCACGGAAGAAAAGTACTTAAATACTGAATATAATATGAAATTTCATTCAATGGTGAAGATGCACCTTATGTAAGAATTGTTTGATTTCATGGTCCTTAATTTTAATTTACAATGTTTGTTTGAAAAGTTTTATCCTTATCATTGACCATATCAATTGGTTCAATAAAATAGTGACTTGATTATTTTTTTCATTTTTAGTTTGTTGTATTCCCAGCTTATAAAAAAATGTTTGAGTGAAATTTCATCGTCAATTCATTTTACTTCGTGGCCTATTAGGTTTTTCCAGCCTGTATAATACAGGATATATTTGGCACGAAGCAGATGTTTTTTTTTTAAACTTACCAACTTGTTTAATAATCTGTTCAACTGGAATGGATTTATCCGACGCATCATCGGAAGTTATTGACGGGACGGAATCGTCTATGATCTGGAGTACGGGACTTGTTGTTGTAAATGATCCGTTTGCTGAAAATATTTTAACTGAATTGCATTATTGTCCTGAGGCCGATGAGTCTATTTATCTATTACTTTCAGAGTTTAATCGTTATTTTCAGCAGAACCAATTTTGATGAAATCGGGCCAAAATCTATAATATAATAAATGCGAAAGTTTAGATGGATGCATAGACTTTTGTTACTCAATCACGCCAGAACGACTGAACGGATCTGGATGAAATTTGCCACAGAAATAGATTAGTATGGAATAACACATAGGCTACTTTATCCCGGAAAATTTCTCGCGGCAACCAAAAATCCTTTTAAAAACCTGAATCCACGTGAACGAAGTCGCGGGCATCAGCTAGTAATTTTTCCTCCCCTTCACGTTATTTTCCGTTACATATAAAGGAATGTAATCGCCAAATAAAAAAAATATACCGAATAAAATAATTGTATATCCGTATCCGTCACCGTAAGATTGCAAAAAACGTTAGATTGTAATCTAAATAGCGAAATTGTAAACTGTCGACAGATTGTGAACCGTTCAATGTTCTGAGTGTCAATTTTTGAAATATTCATTATATTTACGTTTTCTTGTAGGTTAGGTTAGGGTTCGACATGAACAATTAGGTAGTACCCGCACTTAGGTTTTGTTGTCGGGTTAATATACCTACCTAACAGATTACAATCTACTGAATAATAATGCGTTAAATTGTAATCTGTCGACAGTTTACAATTTCGCTAGTTAGATTACAATCTAACGGTTTTTGCTATTTTACGGTGACATACACATTGAAGTAAACTATTGTTAAAAAACTAAAAAAAGCTAATGCTTGCAAGTTAGTCCACGACGCTCGATCGGCGATAACAATACCCTGTGTCACTTGCCAGGTCTTTAACTATACCCGTGCAAAAAACCAAGTCGATCCGTTGGTTTATTGCAGCGAGATTGAGGGACAAACCAACAAAAATGGTAACATCTCCTACTTCTGGAAGACATGACATTAAATAAAAAAAATACCGAGCGGTGTGGGATCGGCCTGGGGCCCCATAATGGGCCCGTCTGTGCTCTCAGCGGGGACGGATGGCAATAAGGGCTCTGACTCAGTTGTTTGCATTTCCTCATCGAGGTCCTCCTCTTTGATTGCTTCTTTAAGAATCTGTGACCAAAAGATTGAGGTTATAAACCCATAAAGATAAGAGGTTCCTTCGTGCGTATGAACATGCGTACACGCAACGTAAATACGCAGAATATACAATAACTATAGTGTGCCGGAACACCTGCCTGGAAAGAAGGAAGAAAGAAAAGTGTTCTGGGTTGTTTGATACGCTCAACCAAATGTATAGTATGACGTCATATAAACGCTTGTGCCGGAACACCTGCCTGGAAAGAAGGAAGAAAGAAAAGTGTTCTGGGTTGTTTGATACGCTCAACCAAATGTATAGTATGACGTCATATAAACGCTATGGATAGAGTACGTACGCACCGTGTGTTTGTGTGCGTTACACTTAATGTTGAATTTTTGTAGTTCAATAATATTATTTACTTAACAATTTCAAAAAAGTGTGTATGTTTTCCTATATACTTGCTCACCCTCAATTGCATGGCTAAAATGATTTTGGATTCGGGTCCAGATCGTTGTAAGTTCATCGGTTGGTTCAGCATACTCAGATTGTGTTGTTTCAATAATGATGATATTCCAAAGGTCAGCTGTCCGAGTTGACTGCCAGTTTTTTGGTCCATAACCTAGAAGAGAATACTGATTTATATACACAGACCTTATTGGACATTTTAGATTTTAAAAAACAATTTTTATTCGTTTTTTTTAAATATACATATAGAGCTTGGCTGCTGACTTGCTTGCTTGCCGTTACTGACTTACCTCGCGGATTTGGGATTGTTTCAATAGCAATACATAAACAATTTTTTCCATCAAACACAGACACGACCGTTTAATAGGTAAGTACCTTAATTTCCATGACATCAATCTCTGGATTCTGCACTAGGAAAGAGTATCCAATCTCGTAGACGGGGCTGTCGGTACGCATCTGTACGGCAGTGTTCTCGGTTTTCTTGCCTACAGTCACTGTCAGGTATGGGTCCGGACGAGCGCCGGCGCGAGCGTTCTGTATGTTAACATTACAATAAAAATATCTTTGCTTCATGACAAACTTATTAAAAGTTCTTAAGCTTTAAGGTACGTTAAAATATTCAACCAAATGAGTACCAAGTACTCAATACTTATTATTATTCTAACAAAAATCGCACTTTTGTTAATTATAGAACGCTTCAGAATCATAATATTGTTTATATGTCCCATCAAAGAAGGCATACTAATATATTTTGGCAATATTTTTCCTACTTACCGGTAAGTTCTTGCAAGAATCAATGTAGACTGACACAACTGCCGAACTGAGTTCTGCGTTTTTTACTAGCTGTGTCTCCGTAATAGCCTACAGAGGAAACAAATTCATATAAAATATATTTTGGACAGACCAAGCGATACAAATCTATATCTATATAGATTTTTATCGCTATTTACATAATATTTACAGCAAAACCTTTGCTTTGCATATTATACGAAAATTTCTTGTGTCTTATGAGTAATATCTTATAAAAATTTCAGTGGCAATGATTGTTGTATGAGATATTACGAGATATTATTCATGACACGCGCATAGAAAATATAAGACACTAGATGATGCCCGCGACTTCGTCCAGGTGGATTAAGATTTATGATTCCCACGGGAACTCTGTAATTTTCCGGGATAACAATGTCTATGTCCTTCCCCGGGACAAGAATCACAAAGTACAAGAATCAGTTTTTCTAGTTATAGCATATCTAGTGAAAGGCCCATCCGCATGCGGGCAGACTTTCACCTATTCAGACCTATTACTGAATCAGCTTTTCTGGCCATAGTTACCAAAAGTGCAGCTATCTCTTCGTCTATTAGACACGTTTCAATTTTATGTGTTCGAGTCTTTTGTAGGTTATATGATATTATGTAGGCTTGCAGAATACTTACGTGACTAAGGTCCAGCAAATCAGTGGATAGCCTGTGCCATGACAGACGCAAATGGACTTTCCCTGTCTTCGCTTGTTGGAGCGTTTGCCACTGGAATGTACAGAATATTTTGTTCATCAAAATACGTCTCATAGAATGTTAGAGAAATGTGTACTATTCAACCAAAACTGATAAATAATAATAACTCGATCTTACCGTATCAAGACGACCGGCGCGTACTACTTGAGAGATGTCTAAAACGCATCTGTAAAAATAAAGTTCAATCAAATATTATGTAAGTAACAGAAGGAAGGTAACCACATATATAGGAGTAAGTATTCCTTCGTTAGTAAAACAAAATGTTAACTTTACATAAAATTATGTTAGAATGCAAAGCATGTTGTGTTAAAAAGAAATAGGAAAATATAATTATTGATACAAGAATATAATATTAGAATATTAAACTGTTAGTATTGGGATTAAACAACTAAAATGTAGTTCTACCATAATGAAGTGTTATATTGTATGTGTGTGTTGTACATCAAAAATTGTTACAGTCGCATTGTGAATTGTGAATAAGAACAATTTTAAATGAATTCGTTTACATTCTTTGCGGATGGTTTTGGATTGGTGGTTCATTTAGTCATTTTAATGCCATACCTGTTTTTCAAATGGATGATTATTATTGTGATACTTTCTCGCTAATAAAAGTATGGTAATAAAGAATGGAATGATGAATATTTATTTTGAGTACGTAGTTTATTTTGAATTTTACTTACCGTAAAGAAATTAGCATTTTAAAGAAAATATGTGTTTATAATAAAATTATTGGAGACATAAGTTAGAGCCACTTCTACCCAGCTTGGACTGGCATCGCTAATAAAAAAATGCATCTGGGTTATTATAGCAATTCGCTATAATAACCCAGATGCATTTTTTTATACAGGGCTAGGCAAATACTAACAAGATCTTAAGGGGAACTCCTCCACATAATACCTACTGAAAATCTTTTGTTCTACCACTTTTTGAAAAACTTAATTTTACTAAAAGACAATTTTAAATACTGTACACTCTTCAACTTCGTATTTTTAGTAGGCACTTCGGCAGTAGTCGACCAGTTGAGCAATAACCGGTCCGCAGTGCATCAGCCGCGTGTTGCGAGGAGTAATGCTGTCTTAGACTAATCAATTTAAATATTTTTTTAAGTCGTGGAACAAAAGTTGTTCATCTTACGTAGTAAGAAACCTACCCTTAAGGGACTATTAGTATTTTTAAATTAGCTCTGTTTATCAATTCGTAAATTATTTGATTGTAATAAAATTCGAAGTAGGAACACATCTCGATTGTATCCAAAAACTAATCTTTAGACAATATAGGTATATCAAATCTACGTTGGTGCCGAAGATATGTTTATCTAGCATGTATGAACACAACTGCCGCACATGCAGTGGGCATGCGCGTGCGCGATGACGATGGCGACTCGTACAAGTCTCTGGGGCAAGTGTCAACCGACCTGCCGAGCTTCTCATCCCTGCCCGCACGGTCCCAGTCGAACAGCTGCACGGTAGCGCCCGTGTCGCTCTCGTGTAGCACAGACTGTCACAACCCACCACATTGTATACACACAAAATAATACAAGCGCAAAATAACGACAACCACACATTAGGAATATTAGTTTTGCCAAAAACGCTCGCTTTGAGGAAAATGTTAATAAAATGTTATGTATTAAAATATAAATAAATATTTCATTATATTTTAAAATTAATATAACCCATCAATAAATCAGAACTGCAATTGAACAGTTCTATGTTGTTTAGCCGAATGTGTGTCGATATTCAATCGTCAAACAAAACAAAATCCACACAAAACAAAACCCAGTTGAGATGAAGGCAAATAATAATTAAGTTTTGTTGGACACAAACATTTAAGAATCTCCATATTACCTGCCATAAATCTCCAAATATCCGTACATCCATGCACGATGCACGGCTACAATATGATACAATTTCATGGGATAGAGCGGGACAGCAACATAACAAGCCCGGCGCAGGTTGGCGCAATTCAGTGCGCCAACCTTCGCCAGCAGTTAAAAGGGTATTCGCGCCGGATACCGCCCGGGTGCGTGAGAAGATAATAGGTACGGAGTTTATATTTGTAAAGGTAATATAAAGATTCAAAGAGCGGGGTAACGCAAAACAAAACGGCAGAAATGTTAGAGGCGTTTGAGACGCCAGGGCTGAACGGACCTGCCGAGATAGTCATCATTCTGAATGCCCATTCCTGCGTCCCAGTCCCACACTTCGCACTGCAACATCTGACCAATTCTTGAACTTATCAGTGCCTTTGGAAAAATTCATTGCATTTTAGTAACAGGAACTCAAACAAAAAATTCTAGATTTAAAATTACTACGTCTACGTTTCTGGTTCAAAAATTTAAGGACATTCATTTTTATTGTTGCAGGACTTACGTTGCAGTATAAAATACTGCAAAATACCAATTCAACTCGTACCAAATAATCTACCAATCGATAAGGTTGATATTAAAAAAGACATTTATGGCTTAAGGGAATAGACATCTTCTAGATAAATATAAGTTAGATTGGAATGATTTTGTTGCCAATCATAAATTTTTCACAAAATAAAAAACTACGCTATTTAACTTAATATCTAACCATTCATTTATATCTCAAACACAACACAACATACCTTTTCACTAACTAAGAAGTGAAATCACTTTATAATCTAGTTTGAGATCCAATACATACCTCTAGACATAAATACACTTTTTGTAAAAACAAAATGATATATAAGAAAATATGTATATAGATAGGCAGAAAAGCACAAGGCAGGGCAACAAGTTGAAAAGTTAAGAACACTGCAGACACCAACCAACATAAAGTTAAAAAATCGTAGTTAAATATAATCTTGAATCTTGAAAGATTCTGATGAAATATATGCAATGCTCAGAAATTTTCGCAACCAAATTATTTACACCAAAAGCCACTCTAGTACGGTCAAAGAAAATCCATCCGGGCAAGTACCTACCAATTTCAAATATCATGCAAAGATGGCAAGTAATTTTCTTTAACTGCACCATATTTCTTCCTAAATTAATATTAAAATTAAATCACAAGCAAAACAATCGCCGTACTACCACTACCAACCACTAGATGCAAAAGCTCGCAGCCTACTATCTACATATTATGAGAAATTTCCCGTTTGGCGTTTGTTCTGCAAGTTTGAACCTTATTCTAATATAGTAATAAAGTTGAAGTAGCCAAGCTTTTAGCACCTACCCGCTCGCTGTCCGCCACCAAAGGACCCGTGGCCTCCACCGCACTCACCTGCCGAGCTTGTCATCGTCGTTGCCCTCGTCCTTGTCGAGAACTTCAATTTCCAAGGCTTGGCCCAATGTTTGCATTACACGCGCCTTTACGCCAAACACGCATAGTCCCACGCAAACATAAGTAAGGAAAACAAAATCATTTCTCTTACATTTTTAGCCAATTTCATAAAGCGGAAGAAAAATAGGCGCATACGTGTTGGTACTAAGCGTTAAAAGTAAAAAACAATTTGGAAAAAAATCATATAAAACTCAACATATTAGAGGAAAAGGCTGGTCAAGTTTTTACAATAGAGAAATGAAACTACAATTACGTGGGACACGAATAACATTGTTATGCATTAGAGATTTTAATCGAGTTAATTTATGGTTTGAAATTTAGGCCAATATTATTACAATGAGAGAATAAAATAAGATTGGTTTTTCAATTGTTTAGGGCAAGCTTTAACGAGAGTATAAATCTGAAATAAATGTTGGACTATAATATATTTTGCACTAGAAAATCTTACTATTATGCTTTTTCGATACTTTTTTTATATAATATTAATACATCGCTTATCGCGTAGCGTTCATTGATATTTTTGAAATATAAGATTTTCTATAATAATATATAAACGAACAAAGATACAAAAGATATCGCAAGGTTACAAATTGACCCTGACACATAGAGTAAATTAGAAATATACAAGACTAAACATTTTTAAACTGCGTGCCAATTTACAAAAAAGAATCACAAAAAATGAAATTTTATACATATGACCAACTCAAATAATAACATGCAACAGCAGTATCCGCAAATAAGTATCTAATTACATAACTGGTATATATATCAACCAGAAATTCATCAAACTCAAAATATAACATGTTTAATTTATACAACTGAAAAGTTTTTAAAAAACTTTTGTACCTTTTTCGTATTATTCACATGCAAAGCTGCAATTCAGTTAGAAATACCAATCATAAATAAACACATGAACATAAAATACATGAAGATGAAATTTATATTAAAAGTGTTAGAATGATCAATGATATATTAGTTAGTGTAAATACTAAATACCAAATACAATGCACTTTACATTAAATGCTTTTTTTCACTTGTATATTCTGAGCACATAAGAAGAAACAATCTGTTTAATTTGAAAGAAGTTCACCATCCACACTGAAAGATCATAATACTCACCGATAGACCATTATACTATAGCCAGATCAAAGACGAACACATCCAAAATTTTTGAAAATGCGATTCTAAGGACGAATGTGTACGCTAATCGAATCTACAAGCGTTGGATTAGTAATAATTGTAAAGAGAAACAAAGAATTAACAATCTATAAGACAGTATTCAAAAATTTGTGCATTAACCATAACCGTGCGCTAAGAATTACTACTAAAAAAGTAAGTATTTAAATAAAGTAGAAAAAAGGTAATCATGACTGACCTCACACCAGAACTCCCATCGTGGGTTGATGTTGCTGTCAATATGCTTGGTCTTCCATTGTTGAGCGCCCACTGTTATGATCGCATAGGGGTCCGACTTACCCTTACCTGTAAAACGGTAAATGTTTACTTGGTTGTACTTAGAAAATCTTAAGCGTAAGCCTTATGCTGAGATCTATAGAGCATACTTTTACTTTGCTTAGACTTTACTCAGAGTTAAAAAGGAATGGACTTATGTGCGTATGATAAATCTGTCTCATTTGAACTATGGAGGGTAGCGTAGAAGGAGTGTTATCTCCGGGATAAAAGTTGAAAAAGTGTCCAGTGGTTGTTATAAATAACAGTTCATAAAACTCCCACAATGGCGCTGGTGTAGACATAGGGTATGGTATGAATGTAGCAATTGTTGATGAAGTGAAGTATGCAGAGTTAAAAAATTTAATATAATTTTATTGTAATTGTCGACTAAAGCAGTTATATTAAAAATTTCAACAACTTACGTTGTACATAATAATGATGAATGTTTACGTTACACTCCTTCTACTCTACCCTCCATAATTTGAACTCAGTCTTAAGTTGGAGCTAAGTTAAAGTATGCTCTATAGATCTCACACTTAGGGTACTGGCAACCTTTCCTCCGTGTTTGTCAATTTTGACAAGGTACTAAGATAGTTTCTATCACTGTAGATACACAGGTTTGGACCCATCCTATCTACAGTCCGTCAAACTTGTCTGACCCAGTGTCACCGTCGCTAGTATAGTCCACGCGCGAACTCCGAGGAATCCTATGGAATGTTAAAGTAATGACCTAGAATTGTTTAAAGTGCAAAACAATATTGCTATCACAAAATTAATCGCGTCAAGCTCGAAACTAGTGCTGAGAGCGAGCTGGATATGGAGCGACGATCGGGGGTGGCGTACAGCCGTCGTTTCTTCAGACCCCTATTCCTCGGAGCTCGTGCGCGGTTATAGATATGAAAAGTAAAACAAAAACAATACCATAACACTCATAAAAATTAGTTCCAATTTTGGCCACCAGGTCAGATAAGTACGATGGACTATATGTAATGTCTGTTAGGTTTTTGGTTTTCCGAGGAAAACAAATAAAGCGTTACGAATTTAGCAATTTTAATTTATTGTATAAAATGACGATAGTATTTACCCAACATGGACACATCTTTCCTCATAAGATTCTGAGCCTGAACCAGATGAATCCTAAGTACGCCCTGAAATATAAATAATCCTCCTTACTTTAGGAAAGCGTATTCCCATATTTTGAGTATGGTGAATTAATGAAAAATATTGTTTCACAAGTACACGCTGAAATACTTACTTCCGGTTCCGGCATGCGTAGCTCTATCGTTGGGATTTCGTCGCTCAGTTTTATTGGCAACTTGTTTGGTAGCACCATCAAATTCGCCACTTGCTCTACAATGCATCGACGGAGTAAGTCACTGAAAAAATAAGTAGGCAGATTTTAGATGCATCTGAGGTGCAATTATGTAAGGATTGCCGATCAAATCGTCAAAGTTCGGCTTCAAAGTAAAATAAACCATAAAAGCATTGAATTAGAGCTCAATTTCGTGTATCGATTCTCATACGTTTAGGTATACACCTTAAACGTATGAGAATGGATACACGAAATTGATCGGCAATTCTTACAAAGTCGGACCTCTGTTTTAGATTCGGTACAGTGAATCGGTAAATTGTATACCCTTGCTGTTAGTTTGATAAAATTAAAACGTTTTGGCTAGAACAATATTTATTTTTACCAAACTTTAGCTTACGATATAATGTTATCTAGCAGTTTAACGTGTCTATTTTATCTAACGTGTGTTTGTCAGTTCCTTATAATTGTCATATAAGTAGGTACTTCATGATAAATATGATAAGACGGATGACCAAATAATAATTGTGCTTTGGTACCAAATAAAAGGTGTTATTATAATATCCATACTAATATTATAAATGCGAAAGTGTGTCTGTCTGTCTGCTACGCTTTCACGGCCTGTATGTCCAACCGATTTTGATGAAATTTGGCACAGGCATAGATTGTAACTTGGGGAAGGGCATAGAGTTAAAAAAGGAACCGAAAAACCTTAATCCACTAATCTTGATCTAGTAATTAATAATCGTGCATGTTCGCTCAGGTAGGATTTTTTAAGAGAATTTGAGTTTTATTTTTTTACTGTCTTGTTTACCTGAAGCCGGGCATGTCTAGAATGTCCACAGCACCAACAAGGTTGAAATCGATAGAAGGGTTGTTGAGGAAGAACAGCTGAAGTCCGCCCACCAGCGGCATTTTGCTGATCAGAGGCTTCATCACCACTCGCAACATCCCGTGGACCTACATGTAGACGATGTTAGAGGTTCAAACATTGTTAAAAGTGAGGTCAAGCAAGCAGCGGATATGATTACATGATGAGCGCTAATAATATTTACACTGAGGATTTAACTTTAAAAGTCCAATAAAGTATGTCTATATAGATTTGTTTATCCATACTTAATATTATAAATGCGAAAATGTTTGTCCGTCTGTCTGCTACGCTTTCACGGCGCACCTATTCAACCAATTCTGATGAAATTTGGTATAGCAGGTTACATCCCGGGGAAGGACATCGGCTACTTTTTATCCCGGAAAAAACTTATTCCACGCGGACGAAGTCGCGGGCATCATCTAGTTCTCCATATAATAGAGACTAGCTGATGCCCGCGACTTCGCCCGCGAGAAATTAGTTTTTTAAATTCCCAGGAACTCCTTAATTTTCCGGGATAAAAAGTATCCTATGTCAATCTCCAGGTCCTTATCTACCCATGCCAAAAAAAATCACAAATCACGAGATTTGTGACAGAGCAACGGCTCCGTTGCGGTGTGATTGAAGGACAAACCAACAAACAAACACACTTTCGCATTTATAATATTAGTATGATTAGCTTTAAAAATTCTAAGTTCTTGGTCCAGTGTTTTACCTACTAGATTTCAAGTACCTACTTATCAAATACTGTACCTACTTACCTGAAGATCTTTAATGCCTCCCCGAATTCTTTGTATTACGAATGATATATCGCAGTCCCCTGCATAGCTGGAAAGGACATGAGACCTTATTAGAATTATAGATACTGTAAATACGAGTACGTAAATAAAACCAAAATAATAATTTTGTCCAGTATATATGTTCCGTAGATAGATCCCAACTATTACATCACATAATATCCCACTACCTAGCCCAGAATACATAGACTTTGTTAATTTTTTTAATGCATCGTTGTTACATTCCTTAGTGCATAAGTCCCGTATATGTCACCGTAAGATTGCAAAAACCGTTAGAACCGTTAGATCTAACTAGCGAAATTGTAAACTGTCGACAGATTACAGTTTAACGCATTATTTTTCGGTAGATTGTAATCTGTTAGGTATATTAACCCGATAAAACCCGTATGTCGAGAAATATACCCTAGAAATTATGTCGAACCCTAACGCCTACTAACAAGAGACAAGAAAATGTAAATACAAATATTCATATTTGAAAAATTGACACTCAGAACATTGAACGGTTCACAATCTGCCGACCGTTTACAATTTCGCTAGTTAGATTACAATCTAACGGTTTTTGCAATCTTACGGTGACATATACATAATTACTATTAACACCTACTGCATATGTGATAGTGGGGCTGATTCTGTAGTGCACAATTTCTAAACTAAACTAAAATTAGAGCATTTCAAATATTGCTAACCCTTTCATAATACTTCCTACGGAAAGGGACAGAACTAGATTTAAAGCTGCCATTTTAGTTTAGTTTAGAGATTGTGTTATACAGAATCAGCCCCAGTGACTAATGAATTACTCATTTATGTACCCAAGAAAGTAAACTTACAATAAATCCACATCCATGATGATCTCATCCCTCGATAGGTTCTTATCATAGACTTTAACGCCTCCAACACGTGGCGCCTACGAAAAACCTTAGCTGCAGTTATCACAATCGTAAAAACAATTTTCATTGTTCTATTTACAACATGCCCACGCTAATTTAACTTTAATCTTTTAACTAACTCTTTGTCAAACATCGCCGTTATATTACCTACTGTGTATGTATCATCTATTTTCCCTTGGTTAAAAAAATTTTTTGTTCAAGTTACGTGAAATAAAAGGGTTTTTAAGAACTTTTTAAACAGGCAACCATTATGGTTGTAATACAATCATAAAGTTTTTTATTTTTTTGTCAACTACAAGTTAGCCTTTGATTGCGATTTCACCTGATGGTAAGTGATAATGCGGTCTAACATTTTAGTGGGCTAACCTGTTAGGGATATGGCAGTTATTTTAATCGGTTTCTACACGGCATCGTACCGCTAAATCACTTGGCGGCACGTCTTTGCCGGTAGGGTGGTAACTAGCCACGGTCGAAGCCTCCCACCAGGCCAGAGCTAGACCAGAGAAAATTCTGAAATTTTAAATTCCCAAATTGACTGCCGGGGATCGAACCCGGGACCTCCCACGTTAAGACAACAGCGCTCAACACTGCGCCAGGGAGGTCGTCAGTTAATTTTAATAAAGAAATAGAACGAAATGATCATTGTATGCAGAATGAGCATTCTCCATTGCTTGCACGTCCCATAGCTTACCTACATCCGGTCAATGGCGCCACGCCACCGCGACCTATAAGATTTTATGTAGATACTTTTTCGAAATTTTTAAGAAAAATAAGTTATGTTTTTTTTCACTTACAATAGTACCCAGGATCATTCGCTCGAATTTAAATCCATTTAATTTATAATTTTTCAAACTCTCGGCCACAGCTGGTTCTATTGATTCTTTCAGAATTATTCTGGCATAGTGGTTCACATTAGGCCATACTTGTAGGAAAATCTGGAATACATATCTGATTAATAATAATACTTTTTTCTAACGACCATGTTGTATTCTTTTGAACTTACCCTATTCAGCCATTCTGCTCTTTCGACGTCAGGAAAGAATACCTATACAAAAATATTTTTTAAAATATGTATTCAAGGCGAATATAAATTGGTGTAGCTAAAATATTGTGATTCGTAGATGCTCACCACAATCAGTATGAAACTTGTTTGAAACAACTAAAGATTTGTCATTGAATCACATAAAATATAATATATACTCCTAATCATTCTTTAAGTTGTATTTTGTGTTTACATAAAATAAATGTACAATCTATTATCCATGAAAAGGTAGCTTCTCGCAGAAACGCGAAAGAGATGCTCTATACGTCCCCTACCCCAAACTAAGAATGTAGTCGTAATACAAATGAAAAACTCGCGAAAAGCGCCAGGCTGAATGCGTCGCTTATTAGTGCTAAGAATTTGATTACCTTCTAAGTCAGGAAAACTAGATGACTGGTTTTCGAAGACTGATTGCTCAATACTTATACGAAAAATACGGTATAGTTTACCCAAGCAGGTAGATCGCTTAATCGTGCAAGAACGATATCCTTCTCGGAAGACATCGCAGCGGATTTGGCGAGGTTGCGACGGTATTCGCTCTCCTTGCGCCACTGGTCGCGCATCACGGAGAGTATCACAGGGCCGATCAACCATGCTACACTCCATTGCATGTAGCCCACTAAGTAAACTGCGCCAACTATTGCGACCTATAAATAAATCAATAATCAATATAGTATAAAACTACTAAGTAGTTCTAGTTTACACTGTTTTGGCAGCAAACCAGATATATTGGTATTTCATTAAATTATTAGCGGCTTAAAACTATCGTTACATCTACAGAAATTGAGGTTTCAAGATAGATTATTCTTGAATCTTAGCTAATGTTTCTACTTTATTTTATTTGTTCTGCTTTATATTATTTACTTTAAATGGCTCACTATAATATATTAAATAGTTTTAATATATATAGTTTACTTATAAGGATTACCTAACCTTAATACCTTGGCCCATGAACCAGTAAATAAAGTTTTTAGGTCAAGATTTATATAGAAATACTGTTTTCCATATCAATAGCCATAGAATTTTGTAAATAGCTGCTCGCTTCCTGTCCGGTGGGAATAATTTTAACTTCATGATGTCATCTTTATTGTTATCATTGAACCTACCATGCCTATATCGCTTACCACAATAGGAAACATTATTTTCATTAATTTTTAATCATATATGAGTACATTTAACAAGTTATTATTGGATAAGGTAAATTAAAACACTTTACATTGCAAAATAAACAACATAAATGTATTCTAAATTTAGGTTTGACTTGCAATCTTTTGAATTTCATGCTGATTATTGACTGAAGAACTAATATGACTCAAATATAACAGAAATAACAAAACTTTCAAATAAATAACATTTTGGCTAAATTATATACTTACCTGAAATATATTAAAATCTTCTACTTGATATTTTGTTATTGGATAGAAACCAGGCGTTACTTTTCCTCTAAAGATATTTGTTGAAAACACATTTTAAATCACATATAACAAACCCTTGAGAAAATCAAGGTCAAATACCTGATTGGTGATTCAGGACCTGCTACCAAATACAAGGTCATTTGTGACTCACAAACTGTTGAGATCACTTTGTAAATTGTATGTGCCTATTAATTTGAATTGCATTGGAATCTAAACAAGTGTCTTGTTGCCATACATACTTATAACTAGCTGACACCTGCAACTTTGTCAGTGTGGATTGTGGTTTTATGGTTCCCGCGGTAACTCTTTAATTTTCAGGGATAACTTATGTGTTATTCCAGACTATAATCTATCTCTTTTCTAAATTTCATTTAAATCTGTTCAGCCGTTCTGGTGTGATTGAGTAACAAACATTCATCCATCCAAACTTTTGCATGTTTACTATTAGTATAGATTTAATTCTTTGTTTGTTGGTTTGTCCTTCAATCGCACTACAAAAGAGCAACAGATCAACATGATATTTGTATCCAGTACAGTTGTGGACTTTGAAAGAGACATTTGCCTATTTTTTAACCAGAAAATCAAGGAGTTGCCCTAGAATTTTTTCAGATCAAAGTTGCAGAGCCTCACCAAGATAAAAATAATAATATTATGCACTTAAAAAAAAAAACAAAATGTAGTTGGATGTTAGTTTAAGGGCCCATACATGAGATAATTATAATTACAATCCACTGAGTTTAGGCTCTTTCACACAATAGCAGGGCAGGTGGTGGTGGGAGGTATAAGTAGTGAGCAGAATAGAATTGCTACTGTCTGAATCTGAACAGTGCTTTTTTGTTCTAGCATGCACGTTAAAATGGAAGCAGTGCTGTTCTGCTTACTACTCTGCCTCATTGCCCTGCCCTCTTGTGAAAAGGCCATGTATATGTCACTGTTACCTGTTAGATTATAATCTATCTCGCGATATTGTCCAAACTGTCCAAAGATTACAATTTAATGCATTATTTTTCAGTAGATTGTAATCTATTAGGTATATTAACCCAATAATACCTAAGTGACTACCTGATTATATATGTCGAACCCTAAGCTAACCTACAAGAAAGAGACAAGAAAATGCAAATACAACGAATATTTCAATAATTGACACTCAGAACATTGAAAGATTCACAATCTTTCGAAATAAAAAACGTTAGATTACAATCTAACGGTTTTTACAATTTTACGGTGACATATACATTGAAGAGTGGAATGTAATGGTAATCTCCTGTTATGAATATTGTAAGTCTACTTACCTTTTTAAAGAATCTGTAAATTATAGACAGCACACCTGGATCTTCATCTCGGTTCACTGGGAGAATAAATTTACTGCTTGTTGTCATTTTATTTTCGCCTGCCTAAAATATTTTTTTAATTTTTAATTTATGTAAGTTAACATTACATTACCAAAGAAAATAGAAATGAACATAGCTTTATCGAAAGTAGTATCAATAAATACATCACTTTCGATTATTTCCATTCAAAAGCATAGTAAGCAGGTACCTTTAACACAACTTGCTTTACCGTGATGAGTCATTATTATTTTTAAACCATAACAATAATTCTGGTAAGAAGGTTCAAGCTGTAAGTAAATTAATAAATAAATTATCGAAAACATACCATGCTGCACAATAAACTCGATGCGTTGCCGAAAAATTAATAATAAAAAATAAACTAAAGTGCAGGTATTAAAATAGGGTAATGGATTACCGAGTGTTGTAACTAATAGATTTCCGTGTAACTTATATTTATGAGTAATTTTAGCATATATTAAATATTTAATTTTAAAATGTTAGAAACGAAACAGGTCGAATTTTTCTCAAATTAAATTTTAAATCATCTGTACTTTAGCACCACAGCACAAACCACAAAACCACAAACAGCACATCACCGAGTACCGACCAGAAAAACATATGTTACTTGTCCCTACTCCCTGCACAAAACGGAAAACCAGCACAAAACTCGGAACCAGAGACCAGAGACCATAAACCAGAGACAAGTAACATATAGCCATAAACTAACACCGACTTCCTACTTGTCTCTGCCCCGCACTCCACAGAACCACAGATTTATTTTGCAGATTTATGTCTGTGCACAGAACATATAGTAAATAAAACGAGAGGAGACAATGTTATGAGCGTAGCGAAAAAATCCCATGTCTATGGTTATTACCACAGGTGAGCAAAATGAGTATTATGCTAATGTCAAGGAGTGACAGAGCGAGAAAATGTTCTCTTGTCCTGCTCAGCGTATCACTTTTTTTTGTTTGACCTATCCGGCAGTTTAGGTCAGACAATCCTGTCGTTTTTGTTATTCGCCCATATTCGTACGAAATCGGAATTGGACAAAGTAGCAACTGTGCTCGTAGCTTACGAAAAAAGTCGTCTAACTTATAGACGATGGTGTATTGCTGTGTTAGGCTGCAAAAGCCGAACTGAACGTAAATACGAAAACATAACGTAAGTTTACAATTTTGACCTTATTTTTTACCTGATTGTTACAGATAAGACCTTAAAGAGGGAGGAAACCCGAAAACTGTGAATTTAGCGTAGGGGTAGGGTGAGCATCGGCAGGGGGGGCCTTAGCCATTGCGAAGCTCCGGGCGTTAGATATTTGTGAGGCCTTAATGTTTTGAGGAATTTATGTAAATTGAAAGTACCTACCTATTTTTATTTACAACTTGACGAGAAATGCAAAAGTTAAGTATATATAAATATAGTTTTTACTTTGTACTTAAACTAAAATAGGTAGGTACCTACGATAATAATATAATCAGGGATTCAGAAAATATGTTTGATGCTTTTTCTGTGACTAATATCATTAATTAAATCACAATAATCTAACGAATGAGCTACCTCATTTTCAATTGAAAGGTGGGAGCAAAGAGGAAGATTTGCAGCAACTTCAAATTTCAAGACAACAAATATGCGACAAGAAAACCAGTCAAGTGCGAGTCAGTCGCACACAAACGATTCCGTACCACCACACAATATAAATTATTTTAGTAAATAACAAGAAAGCTGTCTTATGTTACTGTGAAATAGTTGGGCACTAGTAGCGCCTGACAAACAATTCGACACCCTATGAGTACGGAACCCTAATTAACGTCTTTCGGATTTTTTCTACACTTGTGCTGTGAGACCTTGCTTCTTGCTAAATTTCATGATTCTAAATCAACGGGAAGTGCAAAATATGCGACGGTCGCATCTTTTTATTGCGTTGACTTCGAACCTTGATTTTGCAACAAGAACACCAACAAGTCCATCTATTGTTTCATACATTAGATCATAGATAATACACTATCATTAGATGATTAGACTTGCGTTTGAGAGATATGTCACCGAAAGATTGTAAAAACGCGTAGCGAAAAAATCCTATGTCTATGGTAAAAACCGTTAGAAATATAACGTTTTTTATCTCGATAGATTATAAACTTTCGACAGATTGTGAACCGTAACATACTGCTTACAATTTAACGCGTTATTTTTCGGTAAATTGTAATATATTAGGTATATTAACCCGATAGAACTTAAGTGCCCGGCCTGCGGCACTACCTGAATATTCATGTCGAACCCTAACCTAACCTATAGTTCGCGCGCGAGTTGAATGCAGAGTAAATGTATGGTGACACTTACATTTACTCTGCATTCAACTCGCGCGCGAACTGTACAAGAAAGAGACAAGAAAACGTAAAAACAATAAATATCTCAGAACATTGAACGGTTCACAATCTTTCGACAGTTTATAATCTAAATTCTAACGGGACAGAAACCGTTAGATTATAATCTAACGTATTTTACAATCTTACGGTGACAGATACAACACACACGGCATCACGTGACTTTTTGTATCAGAACTACTTTTCAAGTCTACTTTTTATCCCGGAAAATTATGAAGTTCCTGCGGAAATTAAATGAACTTAAACCACACGGCCGAATTCAAGTGCATCAGCTAGTATACTTGAGTATACTATTTCTCTTCACAACGCTGGCTGTCTGAGACTGTTTTTCCTCTGGACTCAAGTCGACCCGGTCGAGGCGAAAGAGACTAATGGGCGAAGACTTTTAAGTTTTCAGAGAAACCGGCGAGGGCGCGCGCTGACCGGTCCTAGTAAAACTTGAGTTGACGCGAGGATTTCCGAAGCGAACGTCGGCGGAGCTGTTGGCCATGGTGGGCGGAGCTGTTAATCGTGATGGGCTGAGCTGTTGGTGGGGGTGGGTGATTGTTTTCGGCGGAGATGATAGTTGTGGTGGGCGGAGATGTCGGTGGTTATTGGCGGAGCTAATAGTTGTGGTGGTCGGAGCCGTCCATCATGGTGGGCGGAGTTGTTTGTAGTGGTGGGCGGTGTTGGTGGTCGGACCCGTTTTTGGTGTTCGACGGAGCTGTATGTGGTGATGGCTGGGCTTTTGGGCAAATGGTGCTGTTGGTAGTAGTGGGCGGTGGTGCCAGTGGTGGTTGACTCTTGGCAGGGGTGTTGGTGGGAAGAGCTGTTGGTGATGGTTGGAGGTCAGTAAAAGTTGATTTGAATAAAAAAAACATTTGAGTTTGAGTTTGGTGTTGGCGGGCGGAGCTGTTGGTGGTAATGGGTGGAGCTTTTCGTCGTGGCGGGCGGAACTGTTTGTGGGTGTGGGCGCAGCAATTGATTATAACTTTGGGTTTGGAAATGCGGACATTAATAACGATTTCCGGATCAGCGGTATCTACTTTATCTAAAGAGCATAGCTGTTTTGTCGAAATAAATGCTAGAACATTAAACAAAATTAAAGACTTTCTTTACATAATTAAACATACATTTATTTAATTAAAAAGGCACGGTAAAGTTTGATTACTTAATTTACAAAAACTCTTTAACTTGTTTATTTTTGTAATTTGATACGATCTTAAGTCTTATTTTTATTACAACGAAAAAGCAATAAAATATTTCATATTGTAAATATGCTATACTATACTATCTCATTAATCTCTCAGGAAAACCTAGCTAAACTCAAACATCTGCATGAGGAATGCTAATAAAACTTTAAATTTTGTTTTTTTTTGAGCAAGATATAGCACATTAAGGGTGCCTTTCCACCAGATATATGATATTTATGTTGCTAAGCTCACAATTTTAAATGTAGCCTATTAGTGAGCTAGAATAGCTTATAAAACCCTTGTCTTCTGTTTTTTATGTAGGTACTTACTACAATATACGTTACTTTCTTTTTGTTTTTATGGTAGGTATAGGAAATTGTGATGGAATGTGAATATGTTTAATAGAATATCACAACTCCATACAAAAATGGACTAAACCTTAATGCATATATTATGTGGGCTACAATTAAGTTAAGGATTTAGAGCAAATAGGTGTGATGGCTAGTTTATAATAATAATATAATATAATAATTAAAAAATTACATATAAAATATGGCAATCTTAATTTTAGAGCTGTAGAATAATTTTTAAAAAGTTATTTTATGTAAATAGCTACAATCGAGTTACAAAAAAGTACAATTGGACGTATATGTACATTACATTGTACGTGCATACTACGCATACGACATAAGATTACTTCTGTACCTAAGCCATATTCATCCAAGGGGCTTTCTTTTCAAAATAGAAAATGAACTTATATATAAAGCCCGTGGATGTAAGGCAGCTTTTAGAAGCATGAATAGTTAGTTCGGACACGACAGTAGGACGATTATAAATTAATTATAAGTAATTTGGACCATGTTTATAAATGTGCGCCTGCCTTATTTACACTTGATACGGTCAATTATTTTTTACGCAGCAATTATCTACGGACCGGCTGGGACATGGTGTAGTGTGAATCTAAATTTAAAGACAAAAATTAGAATAGATCATTATTTTGCCATATCGGCTTACCAAGGAAGACTAGACTTAATTACCGTTGGGTTAGTGTGAGATGTTAGGTACTTGGCAAGAGGCAACTCCAAGTAGGAACTGTGTTAAATTTGTCTACTTACATAAATAGAAATCTCCCACGAAAAGTTCATTTTACTAGTAAATATTCTTATTTAAATAATATATTTATATGTTGGCTGTAAAAATATATCATACTGATTACTGGATTACCTAAGTCAGATTTTTATAAAAATACATCTCTCATGTAAATTACATTTTGTCAAATTTCCTTATAAAGTTAATCTTATTTTCTAATTAATTATTTATCTATACTTACTATATAAAATAATTCTGATAAAATCATCAAGAATAGTAATGATCAAGGCAGTGTTTATACATTCTGACACATGGATAATTAGATCATGTATTTACAAATATGTATATTAGTGATCGCATATTAAATTGAGCCACACACAACAAATATTACAGTAACCCCAATAGAAAAAATTGCCAAAAAAATTTGCTACCTAGGCTAAGAAATACACCAAATACTGGTGTAAGGTTATCTCATAATATATAAAACAGTATTTTGTATCGAATAACATGTAAATCATCATTTTATAATCTTACAGGCGATAAATTTTCAGCATGTGACGATGGCTTACCTTCGTCAAACAATGTCTCCATTATCCATAAATGCAAAATATTCTAAAGATACTGAACACATTGATGTGTTGGTGTACAACTACAACATACCTAATCTGGCGCCACTCAATCGCAGCAGACAGATTAGTTTGCACGTGTTGCAACAACGCATTAATCTGTTTGCGCCTTTACTAGTACCAAAAGGTGAATAACCGAACGGTATCACCCTATTCGGCAGTATCTAGTATTATCAGTTAAAATTTTGAAAAGAATTACACCACTCAAGTTTGAGGAAAGCGTCAATGCGTATTTACGAGTTCATGTTCTTGATACGGGCGAGAAGCGCATCGCAAGTCTTCTTCGCGTCGCCCAACAACATGGCAGTATTAGGGTTGTAGAAGATAGGGTTGTCCACTGCTGCGTAGCCGACGCCCATCGATCTCTTCATGACTACCACCTGAAATTATTGTTTTGAATACTTAGTTTTCAAACATGACCGAAAAATCATTGGTGATCCATCACTCACACAGGCGAAACTGCATAAATGATATATTTATTTAATGTAGGACAACTTGTGTCACTTATGATACGTTAAGACTCTACCATTGCGCTATATAACGCTAAATCGCTTGGCGGCACGTCTTTGCCGGTAGAGTGGTAACTAGCCACGGCCGAAACCTCCCACCAGACCAGACCAGGGAAAATTCAGAAATTATAAATTCCCAAACTGACCCTGCCAGGGATCGAGCCCAGGACCTCCGCACGTTAAGACAACAGCGCTCAACACTGCGCCACGGAGGTCGTCAGAAACGGTTCTGCCCTACGTTTCTGATTCAAACCGCCAGGATGTGGAATACCCTTCCAGCGCATATGTATTCCCTGCCACTTATAACTTAAGTACCTTCAAGGCAAGAGTGAATAGGCATCTTGTAGGCAAGCGCACTCAAACCTAAACCTCATCATTGCTTTGTATTAAGCACGATTATCGTCAAGCATTAATTTTTTTTTAAATGACGCCAAACTTTTTCAATGCTCTGAAGTTCATGTTTGTATGGCAACAATAAACAACACCTTAACCTCGCACGGTAACGACTATATTAGACAGCGCTAATTTACCAAACACACGCGATCGTACTCATAGAGAATACTGACAAATAAATTGAAATGTAATAAAAATGCCTGTAAAAGTAACGTACCTGGTTAGCCTTCCACACTTTAAGTACAGGCATGCCTGCAATGGGGGAATTCGGATCGTCTTCTGCGGCGCTGTTTACAGTGTCGTTGGCACCTGCGACAAAATATTTCAGTTTGGTCACACCATCGATGTCCAGTGGCTATTTAGCCGAGGCGATAAGCCCAGAAGTTGTGTTTGTCAAGTCATTACGAAATTAAATTAAATGCTCTTTATTTATAATGATTGAGGTTTTTTGGTTCCTGCGGGAACTTCTTAGCTTTCCGGGATAAAAAGTAGCCGATGTGCTATTCCAGACTATAATCTATCTCTGTGCCAAATTTCAGCCAGATCCGTTCAGCCGTTGGGGCGTGATTGAGTAACAAACATCCATACATCCATCCAAACTTTCGCATTTATAATATTTACTAGCTGATGCCCGCGACTTCGTACGCGTGGATCGAGGTTTTGTGGTTCCCGCGGGAACTCTTTAATTTTCCGGGATAAAAAGTAGCCTATGTGTTATTCCAGACTATAATCTATTTCTGTGCCAAATTTGATCCAGATCCGTTCAGCTGTTGGGGCGCCATCCGTACATCCATACATCCAAACTTTCGCATTTATAATATTAGTTTATTTGATTAATATTTAAATTCCATTAAATTATATAATCTTTTGTATTTATATTGGTAAAACTTTTCTAAAATATCTCTAGATATACGAATCAATGCGATTTCTTATTCAATATTTTGATTACGATTGTCGCAATGTTGCTATTGGTTGTTATCTTATTACACCTATGATACATCAAGCACACAATAGTGAGAGTATCACCCACTGTTCAGATTTGATTTCTCTTGGTTAGGCACAGAGTACTTTTGCCTCGATTCCAATATCCTATTTGACAGTTCTTTTAATCGACTAAAAGATGAACAACTGATAATATAATATTTATATATCAAATGATAGCAGCAAAAATTCAGTCTCTCAAAGTATACGAGTAGGAGCAGTTTATCCTACATACCAATAACAAGAACGAGGTCGGTTTCAGGGAAGTCTTCATTGATTTCTTCCATTTCCAAAACATCGTCATACGGCACTCCGGCTTCGGCCAGCAATACGTTCAACTGACCAGGCATGCGCCCTTTAACAGAAAAATAACTAGGTATAGACAAATTATAACTATATAACTAGGTATAGACAGCAACATCTTTGACCTTAGGTAGTACTAGATTACCAATTGGGCAACATAATAACCATCTACAAAGGTCTTAAAATTGAAAATATTTAAACCAACTTCAAGTTTGAAATTGTCAGTTTTGAAGTCAATTTTATCATTCCAAGGACGGACGACGACAGAAGATGGACATGTCATACTTTATATCCTGGAAAAATGGGTGATATATTATAACGCTAGCGATTTACCTGCAACGGGATGTATAGCAAAACGCACTTTCTTGCCAATGCCTTTGAGAATGTCCACCAGTTCAGCGATCGGATACTGAGCTTTGGCTACGCACAATCCGTAACCTAGAAAATATAGAATTACATTTTTAACCGACTTCAAAAAAAGGAGGAGGTTCTCAATTCGTCGGAATCTTTGTTCGTCGATTACTCGAAGACGCCTTTTGAAAATTTTTTAGAAAAAAAATTTCTTTTTTTTGTTTGAAAGGGTATACTTCCAAGGTGGTCCCATATAAATTTGGTGAAGATCTGATGAAGATCTTCGAAGACAGATGTTCCCCGAGATCTTCGAAGACAGATGTTCCCCGATTACTCGAAGACGCCTGGACCGATTTGGAAAATTCTTTTTTTTTTGAAAGGGTATACTTTCCAGGTGGTCCCATGGTCATTAGGTCTGATGATGGAATCCTGGGGAAATCAAAGGAACTTAAATTTTATAAGGACACGAACCCAGATAGTTATTAGGTACAGGCCTGTCTACCTTTCGAGAACCTATTTTTTTTTATTTATATTTACAGCACTAAAAAGCAAACAATAAAATTATTTTTAAATAAAAAAAAAACCGCCTTCAAAAACTAAAAAGCAAGCTTTAGTTTTTGAAGGCGGTTTTTTATATTTATAACAAAGGATAACAACCTGGTGCCACGTCAAAGAAAAAAACATGTAATTTTAACTTTTTTTTTAACAAATGTAACGATAGAGGTAAAGTTCATCTTGCAGAGAAGGTTGCAGGCCATGTTCTAAAATTGTACAAATTAAACCTAACTTTATTTACATTACGATGAAACCACAAGCAAAATAATTAACATAAAAAATGCTTGGATTATAATATGTACTGAGTCAAACTAAATTGTAATTTTTTAACGTCGCGTCGCGTCGGGTACAGGTGGAAGGCTCTTTGGGGGTTAAAAAAAAATGTTGCAATAACACGGAACATAGAAATGTACCAGGTGTGATGATAATGGAGGAGGCGCGCTCAATGAGGTCAGCCACAGAGTCCACGTTCATTTCGGTGTGAGTGGCACCAGCAGGCCGCGCCGACCCGCCCGTAATCACACCGTAGCCGCCAAGGATTACGTTCGGTAACGAACGGTTCATGGCCTGCAACAAATGTTTTGTTACCCTATGACTCTACAACCGAATCTGTAGTAGTCTTGACCTACGTCAAGACTACTACAGATTCGGTTGTAAAAGCGCCACATGTTGACCTAAAGTGATATTTGACTTAGAACATGGCGCGTTCCAACCTAAACCTCATCATTTTATTTCACTAAGCATGATTGTCGTCCAGCGCAAGCCTACCTCGCGATAAAAAAAACTATATGGACTTTGTAGAGACACCTGTAGTAGAGACTAGAGATAAGGGAGAGGAACTTGTATTATACCTTATCTCTGCCTGTAATGCCTCGTAGACGTAGTACAAAGGTAGGGAAATATGGAACATCTCCTTGGTTGAAATCACAAATTATATTATTTATAAGATTTTCGTAGACGATATATAGCCGAGACATAGAGTGCTTTCCGCTGGGGAAGTTGCCTCTAATCGCCAACCCTTCCTACAACAAATCTGCTCATAGTCTAACGACTGACCGCACGATAAGAGAAAAAAAAAGATGTGAGAATGGTACAAAAACAACAATCGAATTATGTCAATTGAAGTTTCTTTCGATTTTAAGAATGACACAGCTGGAGTTATTTTATGATTAAAAATATAATAATCACATATCAAAGATAATATAATTAATTACACAGAGTCTTCTATCTAGGTACATGCCCAAGTACTTGACGTTGTCACTCTGTGGAAGCTGATTGTTACGCAGTGAGACAGGAGGACAGTTTCCTCGACGCAGAGTAAATGTTATATGGACAGATTTGGTGGCACTAGCTTTTATTCTCCATCTTGACAGCCATATGTCAATCTCATTTAAACCACGTTGCAGGATTGCTGAAGCTTCGTCCGGGCATCTACTGCGAGCAAGAACCGCAGTATCATCCGCGAAAGTAGCCACCGTGACGTCGTCAATATGTGGTAGGTCACTCGTAAAGATTGTGTAGAGTACAGGTCCCAGTACAGAGCCTTGCGGCACGCCAGCTTTGATTGGATGGAAAGCAGATGTGTAATCGTCTTCCTTTACTTGAAAAATTCGGTCAGAAAGGTACGATTTGAGTAATCCAAAGAATGTATGGGGTAAGAGTGTTTTTATTTTGAATAGAAGACCTGCGTGCCACACCTTATCAAAGGCCTGTTGCACGTCAAGAAAAGCAGAGGAACAGTATTCTTTACGTTCAAGTGCATCCCTGATGGTTCTACATACTCTGTGGATCTGTTCAACAGTCCCATGATTCTGTCGAAAGCCAAATTGATGGTCTGGGATGATGGACCTTCCCTGGAGTTCTTTCATAAGTCTTCGCAGCACAACTTTTTCACATACCTTTGACGCCACAGGTAATAAACTAATTGGCCTGTATGAGGTCAAGTCATTAGCTGGTTTGCCAGGCTTTTCTATCATTATAATCTGGGAAACCTTCCATAGAGCTGGAAAATAGCCAATTCTCATAATGCCATTAAACAGGATAGTAAGGAACACTAAACCTTTTTTGGGTAATTCTAATAGGACTTTTTTGTCTATCAGATCGAAGCCGGGTGCCTTTTTATCTTTCATACGTTTTATTTCGTTCATAACTTCTTTTGGAGTAGTTGACACAATTGGCAGATCTAATTGAAATGGCTGTCCAATGACATCTTCTATTTCTTCATAGTCAACGTGATCAGCTTCATTAGGCGTAAATATTTTTGCCAAGTGCTCTCCAAAGGCATCAGCTTTTTGTTTCTGGCTTCTTGCCTTTTCTTGGGCATGTACCTAGATAGAAGGCTCACCTGGAAAAAACACGTCAAAACAAAGAGGGATGAGATCTACCATCGATATAGGGGACTGTATTGGATGTTGGCCAGGAACTCTAGACTGTCCCTAGATAATAAGCTCCTGCTATATACTACAGTTATAAAGCCGATATGGACATACGGCATCCAACTGTGGGGATCAGCATGCGACTCCAATATTGAAATTATTCAAAGAGCACAAAATTACATTCTAAAACAACTTTCGAACGCTCCATGGTTCCTACGCATCTCTGAAATCCATGAGCACTTACATGTGAACACAATAAAAGACGAAATAAAATCCTATGGCTCCGACTATAAAACAAGGCTTGTCAAACACCCGAATCGCCTGGCAGCACAGTTGACGATGCCGCAAGCGATCCGTCGCTTAAAGAGAAGGCATATCCTAGACGATATATAGCCGAGACACAGAGTGCTTTCCGCTGGGGAAGTTGCCTCTAATCGCCAACCCATCCTACAACAAATCTGCTCATAGTCTAAGGACTGATTGCACAACAAAAAAAAAAAAAAAATTACACAGAGTATATTTGTTGAACGAAATACGAGCGTAAGAATGTTTAGCATTGGATTTGAGGGAATGTGGAAGATCTGTAGTCCTTAATTCCAATACAAATAAAATAATAATAATTTATACTTAAAAGAGCGAGCCAGGAGCAGACAGCACAATGCAACTAGTAAAATCTTACCTTGCACATGATGTAAGACAGGATGGCTCCCGAGCTACCGATGAGCGCACCGACGATGGTCATCAGAGAGTTATTGAGCATAAAGCCCTCCGCGCACAGCGCCCAGCCAGAGTAGCTGTTCAGCACCGTTATAACTACTGGCATGTCCGCACCTGTCACAAAATACATATTTAATATTATAAATGCGAAAGTGTGTTGGTTTGTCCTTCAAACAGAGCAACGGATCGACGTGATTTTTGTGATAGGCATAGTTGAGGATCTGGAGAGTGACATAGGCTACTTTTTTTAAATAAAATTTGGCAAACAGGGAGACTGTGTCATGAATTAACACACGGGGCATATGTAATTCCAGGAAAACTAGATTACTACCGCTGAAAGTCGGTGTGTATGCAATTTCGAGCATTGTCATAATATAATCAGAGGAGAATTTAGTGGTGGTTGTACTTCCGTTCAATTATTATATAATTGGCGTTTAACTAAGGCGTCTCTCCTAAAAAGGGGGGACAAATAGTTAATAGGTTAGTTGAAGACTTCCTGTTTTTCAATTTTAGGAAGCTGCAACGGTTTTCTGGTGATAAACAATAATAACATACCTCCAATAGCAGCGGTCAAGGTCAGTCCCTGGATGCCACTCAGAATAGCAGCAGCCGACAGTAATGGCAGACCGGGAGCTTCAGGGAAGGCTATCAAAGCGCCGCCGCAGCCTAACGAGCCCGCCAGTAAGCTAGCGTTGATCGCGTGTCTACCCGGCAGCAGCAATGGCGCTGATGACAGTGTGCCTTGCAGCTTGCCGTACGCGACTAGTGAACCACTATAAATAGATGATTTTTTTTATTGCGAGATAAGGTTGCGCTTGATGACAATCATGCTTAGTGCAAAGCAATGATGAGGTCAAGGTTGGAATGCGCTTGCCTAGAAGTTGCCTATTCACTCTTGCCTTGAAGGCACCTAAGTTATACATGGCAGGAAACACGTGCGCTGGGAGGGAGTTCCACACCTTGGCGGTTCGTATAAAAAACGTCGCGCAAAAACGTTTCGTGCGAGCAGATAAGCACAATAACGTTTCAGAGATATTAATTTGTTTGAAAAATTAAATATCGCTTCAAACGGTGAAGAAAATCATCGTGAGGAATCCGGCATGCCCTAGAGTTCTCCATAATGGTCTCGAAGGTGTGTGAAGAGGTGGACTATGGCCAAACCCTTCTCTTTACGAGAGGAGACTCGTGCTCATTAGTGAGCCGATAATGGGTTGTAACGATAATGATTAATAATCATTATCGTTACAACCCATTATAACTAGTAACTTGTGACTGGATTTGGAGATAGGAGAGGCTAAAATTTATAGAGCCCACTTAAATCTTCTCATACTAAAAACAGAGTTCTAACGACACTGATTTGAACTAAATTATTAAGCCGACGATAATTCCGTCTTGTTTTAGCTTTGAATTTCTTGTCGCTTCTTCTCGCAATTTCGAGCTAGTGGTAGATTAAAGATTCACTTGAATATGTATGCTGCACTAAACAGTTTAATCAGATTTGCTGGATCATAGTTAGCTGTGTTTTACTGCGAATCATGAGACGATAAAAGATAAAGCAATTTTTTTCCTAGTAAAGGAAAAAATATGAGATATCTTACGTGAATGTGATGCCTCCTATGTAAGTGCCAAGGAACAGCGATGTCTTGAGCGTGGCCGCGGTGGGGTCGAGCGCCATGGCGGGGAAATCGTGCATATAAGTCGCTATGCACGTTAGTACTGCCGCCATGCCTACCAAACTGCACACATATCCTTATTATAATAATGACAAGTTTATTTGGGTATTATGATGTCCTTATTTCCTTCACTGTTAGAAAAGGTCAATATCTTTTTTAGTTTCGCAGTGATTTTTTAATGAAAACATTGCGTTTTAAAACAAATAGCTAATATTAAATAGTTGAGAAAGGACACGGATTGAAAAATTCTCGGACAACAACTATATTTACCTGTGGAAACCAGCTACCAGTTGCGGCAAATCGGTAATTTCGATCTTCTTAGCAATAACGCTCCCGAGAAGGCCTCCAATACCGGCTACTCCAAGCATTTGGGCTAACACTTCTGCGCTGGGAGTCAACATTCCCAATGTAGCCGCAATACCTCCCGTAACACCAATCTGTACCAAATTTTCGCCTATATAAATTCCTTTTTCATTTGGAAAAGATGTTATGTGATAGCAAGTATTTTAGTGCAACCTCATATTACTAAAGAATCAGCACGGTAAGACGAGCGAATACCCAAGATGCCACGTTAGACTTAATTTGTACTGAAACTGCTTAATAACTGTTTTGGCTTTTCAACATTTATTGAGAAGAGCTGTTACAGCAGACGGGAAAATTACTACTACGCCTTTTATAAACTTTTTTTTTGCAAAAATTAAACTACTCGGTTAAAACGAAAAGCAAAATAAAATTAAATCAAAAATAAATTTTGCAAAATTAATGATTTATGATTAATAATATACAAGCGGAGGAGTAATGTTCTGAAAGGTCTTCACTGTCTCAATGCCTTTACAATGATCAAAAGATTGAAGCTTATGTCATCAAGATTACAATGAGCGGGTCTTGGGTCGAGTCTTTTAGCTACGTCTTAGCTTTCTGAATGCCTTTTTCTAATCATCGGATGTGTTAGGAATGATATCAAAATAGATCATATACCGCCATCTGTTGGTAACTTGTATGTTACTGCCACACTCACTTGTCATAGTTATTGTCTATCATGTGTCAATGTTTTAAAATAAATTCAGTCTATTGAGAACCGCCAACGTGTCTTTTATTATAGGTTATGGGCGGCACGTAGTACAGTTTTGTTTAAAAAGTATATTGAGTGCGTTTTCGTGTCTTTAGTTTTACGAATAAAAAATAAAAAATGAGTTCAAGTTACCTCACGAACGTGCCAAAGCTAAAAGGAAGAGAAAACTTCGACGATTGGGCGTTCGCAGTTGAAAACTTATTAGTGCTAGAAGGCGCGGACAAGTACCTGAAAGAGGAAGGTACAGATGCCGCAGCTAAAGCGGCAGATGCCAAGGCAAGAGCCAAGATGGTTTTGACAATAGATTCATCGTTATTTGTTCACATAAAAGAAACAAAGTCCACGAATGAATTATGGACAAAGTTGCGTTCATTGTTCGACGATTCAGGATTTTCGCGGAGGATTACTTTGTTACGTCATCTTATTTCTATAAGGTTAGAAACATGTGAGAATATGACGAGTTATGTGACACAAATAGTGGAAACGTCTCAACGTTTAAGTGGCACAGGATTTGCCATTAACGATGAATGGGTCGGTTCATTATTGCTAGCCGGATTACCAGAACGATTTATGCCGATGATCATGGCTATTGAACATTCGGGAATTCAAATAACTGCTGACTCAATCAAGACAAAATTACTTGATATGGAATCAGTAGACCCAAGTGAAACGGAACGTAACTCAGCGTTAGCAGCCAGATGGCAGAAAAAGAAATTTAATAAAGGTGGCAGCACTAGCAAACATGGCGGGCAGACGCAGTCTTCAAGTACGTCAAAGACAAATACGAAAACAATATCTTGCTATCGGTGCAAAGAAAAAGGCCATTATCGCAGCCAGTGTCCACTTTTAAAAGAGAAAACAGAGATTATGAAACAAAGTAACGCTTTCAGTGTAGTTTTTCTCAGTGGCGGATTTAGTAAAAACGATTTTTACATAGACTCGGGCGCAAGTATGCACATGACTGCAAATGAAAGTTGGGTGAAAAATCCCGTGTATTCACCTAGTTTGCCAGAAGTAATCGTCGCTAATAAAACGAAAGTACCTGTTTTATGCTCCGGGAACGTGGAAATAACTACAAGTAATAACTATAACATAAATGTGAAAAATGTGTTATGTGTTCCAAGTCTTACGACAAATCTATTATCAGTCAGTGAATTGATAAAGAATGGAAACAGTGTTGACTTTGTGCCTAATAAGTGTTTAATACGAAACAAATCAGGCGAATTAGTCGCTGACGCGGATCTAATTGATGGTGTTTACAAAGTAAAATTACAAACACAGCAATGCTTATTATCCTCAACCATGGTGAATGGGGAAGTATGGCACAGGCGACTCGGACACATAAATAGTAATGACATGAACAAGATGAAGCACTGTGAATTAGTGGACGGATTGGATTATCAGGATGTGTTCACAACTAGTAAATCAACTTGTGAAACATGCTGCGAAGGGAAGCAATCACGGTTACCATTCACTAAAGGTACGCGTGCATCAGAAATTCTACAGATTATTCATTCCGACATATGTGGCCCCATGGAGAACAAATCGATAGGCGGAGCAAGGTATTTCCTATTATTCATAGACGATTTCACTAGAATGACTTTTATTTACTTCTTAAAAGAAAAGAGTGAAGTGTTAAGCTACTTCAAAGAATTTAAGTCGATGGCAGAAAACTTCCATAACAAAAAAATTAAAATCTTAAGAACAGACAATGGTCGTGAATACTGTAACAACAATTTCGATAATTTTTTGAAGAATGAAGGCATAGTACATCAAAAAACAAACCCATACACTCCTGAACAGAATGGACTTAGTGAGAGGTCTAATAGAACCATAGTGGAGAGAGCGAGATGCTTACTTTTTGAAGCTGATCTGGAAAAGAAGTTTTGGGCAGAAGCTGCCAATACAGCTGTCTACTTAAAGAATAGATCAGTAGCTTCAGGTATTGAAAAGACTCCATATGAAGCATGGACCGGAAAGAAACCAAACTTGCAACATATACGCATATTTGGGAGCCCTGTGATGGTACACATACCAAAGGAGAAAAGAAGTAAATGGGACAGAAAATCTAAGAAACACATACTAGTTGGTTTCTGTGATAATATTAAAGGTTATAGAATTTATGATCCGATAAAAAATATTGTGACAACCAGCAGAGATGTAGTGATATTAGAAAAGATAAAACGAGAAGAAACTGTCACTATTCCCGTAGAGACCACAGATTCAGTGGGGGAGTCTATGGAGGAATCTGCGGTAATGAAATCTGAACCTCTTGATCAGTCAAGTTCAAGTGAGTCGGAATACTTGGATGGTCTAGATGATGAAATGCAGGCAGGAGAGGGTATGAACATGCAGGAACAAACAGGCATGAACTCTCAGGAAGATGAGGCCAAGTATATACCCAGTGAAGAAAAAAGCCCACAAATGGGAGGTACATCACATGTATCACAGATAAACTTTGAAGGCTCGGAAAAAAGGCAAAGAAAGAAACCATCGAGGTATGGCTTTGCCAATGTATGTACTACGTTCACAGGAGAAGATGAAATGACATATGCAGAGGCTATTAGTGGTCCTGAGAAACAACAGTGGTTGCAGGCAATAGCAGAGGAGCTGCAGTCATTTGAAGACAACCAAGTGTGGGAGATTGTCGATGCTCCAGATAGTGCAAGTGTAGTGCAGTGTAGATGGGTCTTGCGAAAGAAATTCGACTGTGATAATAAAGTGAGATATCGTGCTAGACTGGTAGCCAAAGGTTTTACACAGAAGGCAGGTATAGACTATCAAGAAACCTTCTCGCCAGTAATAAGACATTCAACCTTAAGATTACTGTTTGCTTTGAGTGTTCAGTTAGGTATGAATATTACTCATTTAGATGTTACAACAGCCTTTCTTAATGGTTATTTAAAAGAAAGCATTTTTATGCATTTTCCAGAAGGATTTCCTATTCAAAATTCAAATAAAGTATTAAAATTAAAAAAGGCTGTCTATGGCTTAAAACAGTCTTCATTAGCTTGGTATCAGAGAGTAGAGGAAACATTGTACAGCTTGGGGTACAGTAAAAGTAAACTAGAACCTTGTGTTTTTATAAAAAATCATAATAATAATAAGAAAACTATTATTGGTGTTTATGTTGATGATTTCATCCTATTTTCAAATTATAAGAAAGAAACTGATTTTTTGATAGAAGCTTTGAGTCAAAAATTTAAGATTAAAAATTTAGGTCAAGTTAAACAATATTTAGGCATGAAAATCAACATAAATAAAAGTTGTAATGTTATTACAATTGATCAGGAGCATTATATCGAACAATTGTTAACAAAATTCGATATGTCTGATTGTAATACAGTTGATACACCCATAGAATGTAAGCTAAATGTAGAAAAGTCTAGTATTTGTGAAGATAAATTACCTTATCAAAAATTAATAGGCAGCTTAATGTACTTAGCTGTTATGACACGACCAGATATTGCTTACTCGGTCAGTTATCTCAGTCAATTCAACAACTGTTATTCTTATAGTCATTGGAATTATGCTAAGAGAATTTTAAAGTATTTGTTGAAAACAAAAAATTATTGTTTGAGATATTCTCAAGAAAATGCAGAATTGATAGGATTTGTAGATGCAGATTGGGCTAGCGATGCCACTGATAGACGTTCATACACTGGATTTTGTTTTCTAAAATCCGGGTCTGCAGTTTCTTGGGAAAGTAAGAAGCAAAGGACAGTAGCACTGAGTAGTTGTGAAGCAGAATACATGGCTTTGTCGGAAGCATGTAGAGAAGCAATTTACTTACAGAATCTAGAGTGTGAAATAACAGGTTCTTGCAATAAAATTGTATTATATAATGACAATCAGAGTGCATTAAAGCTGGCAAATAATCATCAGTCTCACAAACGTTCCAAGCATATTGATGTGAGGTATAACTTCATCAGAGATGTAATTGATAACGGTACAGTTGAAACTAAATACTTACCAACTGATAGCATGCCTGCTGACTTATTGACTAAGGGATTGTCAGGAATAAAACACTATGAATTTATGCAAAAACTTGGTATTGTTCAAAAATGAAATGTTATATTTTTGGATTTATATAGGTAATGTGTAGTAAGTATTTCATACTTGGTTTACCTGTTATTTTGATATAGTGGGGGTGTTAGGAATGATATCAAAATAGATCATATACCGCCATCTGTTGGTAACTTGTATGTTACTGCCACACTCACTTGTCATAGTTATTGTCTATCATGTGTCAATGTTTTAAAATAAATTCAGTCTATTGAGAACCGCCAACGTGTCTTTTATTATAGGATGCACTAGCATATGAACATTAGGTATATGGAAGTTCAGTTTGTACCCAACTCTCTGAACTAAATTGACAAGTTGAAGAGTGGTGCTGTCCTGCTCACTATGTTCCTTGAGGAAATGGATAGCACTACTTATGAACTTGGTTTTTCCAATTTAGTTTAGGGATTTATGTAGCACAGTATGTTTTACTGAAGAAGTTACTTATTTGCTGTAATATACTCAGAACCTCTCCATTTCACTGAAAATCTACCAAAACTGACAATTATCTTTATGAAATTTTACCATTCCGAGGTAGTTTCCTTTACGCGCAGTGGTCTGCGAGCTAAGTCCAGCTAAAGCGCCCACGCAGCAAAGCGATGAAGCGAGGTATGCCATCTGGTGTACTTCAGGATACCCCTGTCGACAATATGAGAATTTAAGACACCAAATACCACTGGAGTGACTAATGTACTTGTCTCGATTGTCTCAAGGCTGATTCGGAACGACATAGCCTCGCGAAAATTAGGAAAGGGATGGAATAGTTCGACTTAAAAATATTGACGCTAATATTCGAGACACACAAATACCTATTATCCAAATGCTCAGTATCATATTTTGTTGAAAACTTTATAGAAAGGGATAACATTTCAGTTATAGTTTTTTTTTTGGGGATCTGTACAACCAATGATGTATATAATATATTTCTTGTATGTATGTCTTTTGTTGCATCTTTTACTGGCTGATTTTCTGTGTGAAAGTTGAATAAATATAAATACACCTACCTGCATTGCGGTCGTAAGGTATCCTCCAAGCAGTGCTGCGGCTGGAATGCCATACAGGTAACCGTATTCTGGTGGATCCCCTGGCCTGTAAGTTTAAACAGATCGTTTAAGTATTACACCTAATATTCACTATGTAGGTAATGCTATCTCGGAGGCGCGATGCACACATATAGAGTGGAATGGAGCCAAAGCACGTCGTGTTTCGTGATAACAACCCAAACAAGTCTTCATTCTTACTATGCATAACTACCGGCTAAACTCATTTGTTATATCGCAGAAAACTTTTCGCAGTCAGACAGCAACCGCGTCGCGCGAGCAGTGGCAGAGCATAAGGGCCCCGAACGGGTTCGAAACTAGTCGGCCATTTTCCGACATAACACGTGGGTTTATGTGGTAGTTATGTCTAGTTAAAATGAATATCAATCACGATAGTTTATACGTAAAAAAGTCTTCATTCCTTTATCATACAAGTGGTGGCCGGCGCTAACCCAGGCCAGCCCACGTCATTTGAGTCTTTTCGTTGATTCGTTTTCAGTATACCAAATTCAACCATAATTTGAACACAAAGTTGAGTTTAAGTTGTTACTACAACACTCAGCTCTACTCCACTCCGTATGCGGTCCTACGCGGCCCTAGTTTAATGTTAACTTACCTCTTGAACATATCCAACATGCGCTGTGTGACTAGAAATCCACCGAACACGTTAACAAATGAGATGAGCGCTGCAGTACTGGCTAACCACTGAAAAGAAGAACTTATTTCAGTTATTGTTCTTTAAATAAACAAAAAGTGTTTTAAATTGTACCATAGTTATCTTGAAATTTCACTTGGAATGACTCAACTGTTACGCGGCTCAAGTACTAAGAGCGGCCGTAAAATTTGGATAATTAAGTAAAAAAAATATTGAAATAAATAAATAATTGATTTAATGATTTAAAGAAGGCTAAGCTGTACACCCATTCTGGGTGGTGTCTCAGACAAGCAAGTGAAATGATTGTTTGTGTGTGGACACCATCATTGAATAAATATATTTTGTTTCTAAATAAATTTCTATGAATTATTTATTGCATTTTTCTATAACATTCTTGTTTTTCTGGAAATTGGAAACCACACATACAAAAGACATATGGATGTGTAAGTAGATAGATATATCTGTTAATTTTCAATCAGACTTGTAGGGGCATAGTATGTAAATGCACTAACTTTACCTGTACAGGGGTCTCAGGTACGTATCCGCCGCCCATCAGAAGCAGTCCACCGACTGCAGTGATGCCGGATACCGCGTTCGTGACGGACATCAGAGGCGAGTGTAGAGCCGGCACCACGCCCCATACTGTGTGGTAGCCTACCACGCCTGGGAGCAACAGTGATCTTTTAAACGGGGTCGACGGGTTATTTTGAATGCGACTTTTGGTTGGTAGACAGGGATGGCAATATACATGTAGACCTCCAGTTAACGCGCGATGTCCGAGGAATCTTAAGGAATGTTTACGTAATGAGATACAGTTGTGATTTAGTCGATATTACGTTATCGATACTAACACATCTTTTGTGTCTGTGTACGTGCATTGAATTCATTATTAAATGATAATTCTATGAGGATAGTACTTATGTGCAATATGTAAGAAAAAACACAAATTGTATCATAAAATTTAACTATAATGAACTTTACCAAATGAACGTAAAATCTAATTAATCACTGTCGCAATCAGAATAAACAGTAATTTAAGGAATTTAAAAATTGAACAGCTATTTACACACACAAAGACTTTTAAGTTTAGTACTATTTATAGTACAATGTAACACTGCTATCCCAAAATTAAAAACCGTACTCGATGAAGCGTACTCTCGCGTCAAGGTCGGCACTAGTATGGGAGTGTGCGGGGTATGAAGCGACGCGACGGTCGGGCGCGGTGCGTACCCGCCCCCTATTCCTCAGAGCTCGCGTGCGGACAATATTATAGTCTACTTTAAAGATTGTGTACCTACAACTAGCTACACAATGTTAATTAATTCTATAAAATGTGTATTCTTACCCGATAATGCGAGTGTTGTTGTCATAGTTGTAAATGCAGGATTAGGAGACACAATTCCAAGTCCAATTATACTAGCTAAACCTGTAAATAGAAAAATTAACGTAAGTTATTTGTTTACGGTGAAATGTTTTTAATTCAAATGAGTCCAGTGTGGGGCCGTAAAGCTTACCCGTAGAATACAGGAAGGTGTCCTTCAATGTTTCGTTGAAGGGGTTCGGTGGTTCAACTTTGGCAGCAACAGCCGCTTTGACCGGAGTTTCTGCTGGCGGCATGCTCGGAGCGGGCGGTGGCGGCCACAAAAGTTCACCGGCTTTCAGCACTATGGCGCCACGAGTTACCTCGTCCTCGAGGTTGATGTGAAAGTGGTCATTGTTACCTAAAAGAAGGTTCTGCACGATAAAAATGACGGCCTCACAGAGGCTATCGTCGGTACGTATGTAGCCGACTACGTACTGAAATTGGGGGAAAGAATTTTAGGATTGTCAAATGAAATACACCTGCAACTGGTATTTTGCAGGTAGATACAATACTATTATAATATTCTTTACCAAGGTAGCCAAGGTATCAACAAGTCATTCCAAGGTAGTGTTTATTTCCATAGATTTATTTTAATACATATTGATAAAAATGTAGACTGTAGATTAATATGTGAGACAAAAGAGTCA
This sequence comes from Erebia aethiops, assembly GCA_923060345.2. Lineage (NCBI taxonomy): Eukaryota > Metazoa > Arthropoda > Insecta > Lepidoptera > Nymphalidae > Erebia > Erebia aethiops. The sequence goes on along the minus strand of OV281084.1, from coordinate 22,049,967 downwards.
AAGAATATTTTGTTTAATAAAGATTTCCAAACATCAAAAACATACCCTTATCTTATCTTAAAAGTTAACATAGTTAATTTGTTTATATTAGATATGTCGAGAAAATTATACTAAATTCTATTGTTGTCGCGTTATATTTAAATTACCTCTGATGAATTAAGTAGGTACCGAAGGACGTAATAATTACCAAAAATTCATTGATTATCATGAACTAAGTGGGTATATCAGAATTCAGAAGTATTGCTGCAGGTGGTTATCTAAGTAGGTACCTATAATATAAGTGTTACTAATTATTACTAATGATCCCTAATTAGTGTTACTAATTAGGGATCATCCATAAAGTACGTCACACTTTGAGCGGGGGGCATGTCACACTTCAGCGAAGTGCGACATTGTGTGATAAGGGGTGGGAGGGGTCCTAAGTTTCGTGACATCACATTGCTAAATCTTATACATCTAAGTGTTAAATGCCAACTTTGAACTATTAAAGATTAATTAATACTAGTAATTTTAAGTAATTTAATAATTTCTAGATGTATAATTGCAAGATATGTGACGTCACACTAGGGAGTGGGGGGGAAGGGGGTTGGGGTCCTCACAAATGTGACCAACTGTGACAAGGACGGGGGAGGGGTCCAAAAATCTCGAAATGAGTGTTACGTACTTTATGGATGACCCCTTAGTACAAAAATACCGACTGGCTGCGTTACCTACATTATAATCATTTAAAATTACACATTATGATTAGTGTTCGATATGATATTGGAATAGATAATTTAAAGTTAAGAGTCCAAGTTCAATGTAATATGTACGTCTTAATAATCCTTTAACAGTTATTATTGACTTACAATTATCTATGTTTATTTAATTTTAAGTGTGTTTGTTACCATACCTAATAAGTAATAATTTTATCATAAAAAGATAATAATTGCGTAGACACCTAATTATAATCCATACTAATATTATAAATGCGAAAGTGTGTCTGTCTGTCTGTCTGTCTGTCTGTCTGTCTGTCTGCTACGCTTTCACGGCCCACCTGTTGAACCGATTTTGATGAAATTTGGTACAGGGGTAGATGGTATCCCGGGGAAGGACATAGGCTACTTTTTATCCCGGAAAAATAAAGAGTTCCCGCGGGAATAAAAAAAAACTGTCTCTTCACCCGATTTTGATAAAATTTGGTACAGGGGTAGATGGTTTCCCGGGGAAGGACATAGGCTACTTTTTATCCCGGAAAATTAAAGAGTTCCCGCGGGAATCAAAAATCTTAATCCACGCGGACGAAGTCGCGGGAATCATCTAGTAAGTAAATAAATTAATGACAAACATTCAGACTATATATTATTATGTGTTATGTTCTCTCTAGAATGCTCGAGAATTTATTTTCCACTCAACATGCTACAATGCTATAGTCAGTAGTACATTATAATATATTTTTCAATACACTTGCTCGAAAAATGCACTTACAGAGGCAGTAAACAGGGCTTGTAAGTTAAATTTACTGCCCGCGTGCAGTAAATATTTACTGCCCTCGTGCAGTAAATTTACAGTTTTTTTTAATTTTTGTAAGTCCACGTTACTTCTAAATAAAAAGTTTTCTTGCAAGAAGGTTTATAATGATATTGACTTTGTATGTAGAAAACCAAAAAAATAATGACATTTAGATGTGAATTGATGAAATTAATTCATAAAATAAAAAATTGTATTTAATAATATTAAATAAAATTTTTTTAGGTTTTATAAATCAAAAAAGTAAAGGCTGAATAGTTCAGGCTGTTACTGAGTTAAGAACTAGAACCTAGAGCCATGAAGCCAATTTAAAAAAAAAGCAATTACAACAACGCGCCGTAGATACAATTCATACAAATCTTTAATTTATGCGCGCTATTTTTAAAAGTTTCATTGAGTATTTCTTATAAATTATTAAATAATTTATGTGGTTTAAGTGATGTGGGATCATAAAATTAAATCAACAATTAGGTATTTTAGCTGTGAGAAAAATATCGCGCTTGTAATAGCCGCCAAAAATCTCGACTAAGTATGGGCGTGAAAAGCCATTTTCTAGTGAGTACCTATTACCTTCCTACTCGACTTTTATTTTCAAGTTTTCTCACAAATGTATTGAAAAATATCGTGTGATACACGGGCGTTAAGGTTTCTACATACTCGTGACGATGGTCAGCCCTCGACTGGCGTCATCGGGCTGACATTAGTCAACTCGTATGTAAAAACCTATTTACCGCCCTTATATCACAAACTACTATTAATATTTGTTTTATGTACTTACCTAGGTTAATTGCAAAATATATATCTATCTACATTTTAAAACAATTTCATAATTCAGTAAGAACTTCGGTCCAAAAGTGTCATAATTTTGGGTTAGTTTACTAAAGCATTGATGTAGAATTTTAGTGTACCATAAGTAGTAAATTTTTAATACGGCACAATGTAATAAAACGATATCCTTGCAAGAGACATTTAAATTTGTCCAGGTAGTACTAAATACATAATATATATTAGTTTATTTTCATATATTATTTATTATGAGTATTATGTTATTTGTGTAAATGGTTTATGTAATAGTATGTAGGTATTTGTTTGTATGTTTATTTATATTAATACACCACCCGCAATTTAATCTCCTTTACCTCTCCTAATCCTAAGGTCGCCTGGCAGAGATCGCTGCTAAGCGATAAGGCCGCCTTTTTGTATTCTACTTCCTTCTGTGTATTTGTGTTCCTTAATTATTATTTTTCCTTTTGTGTTGTGGTGTACAAATAAAGTGTAAAATAAATAAATAAATAAATAAAGGAACATCTGTGCAAAATTTCGGCTAGGCCCTTCTAGGTTAGTAACTTTTACAGTTTGGGCGTTGATGAGTCAGTCAGCGAGTGAGCGAATCAGGGACTTAGGACTTTTATTTTTATTGTATGTGATTTTATTTTACTCACCTATACTAAACAGAAAGGCGGATATGTTGTTTGCGTAGAGTGTGGAGGCATGCGCGGGCATCCTGCTCGGCAAGTCTGTGAGGCCGATGTGTGTGACGTCATACACCTTTGTGATCTTTCCCTTGGTAGTGGTTTGTACATTGCCCCCCATTTCAGCTGCCAGATCCACTATGACGCTGCCGGGTGCCATATCCCGCACCGCATCCTAGAAGGAAAAAATAAAATAATTATACTTATACTTTAATATCTCTAGAAATTTGATAATCTTATAACTCAATAACTAGAATCTTAGTAAGGAACGTGAGCAGTACAAGGTGAGCAAATAAATTTACATTACCTCCCCACATACCAAACCTTATGTTAGATGTTACTTTAAAATCGATTAGGGTACATTACTATGGAGTTTCGAATTTCTGCTGGCTAACTGTCCAGAGAAACAATTTTGTAAGCATAGAGTAAAGTTTAGACAAAAGTACTTAAATGGTAGGTAATAGGTAGTAAAAATCTCACCTCTAAAATAAGCACAGGGGCAGGTTTTCCAGGAATGAGGGCTGTGCTTATAACTACATCAGATGTCCTAGCTTCCTTGCCTAATAGTGCTCGTTCAGCGTTGAGGAACTCCTCGCTCATTTCCTTGGCGTATCCCCCTGAGCCTGCTCCTTCTTCCTGAGTATGCAACAAACAACATAATATATATGAATCAGTTTGCATCCTAGTAAAGGGCACCCCAAATCCCAGACGTTAATTAACATATTATTTTTAAGAAAAAAAGACAGCTCCTCTTTCTCTCTTTCTCTGCGTCGTATTCCTCATTACTGAGGGTCGTGACCCTTTCCATGAATCAAATAATGGTAGGAGTTTTCTTGGTATAATAATCCCACTTTTAATTTAGTTTACTCAGAGATTAGACAGGCACCCGCCAGTTCTATTGCGATTTTAAGATCAAAGAAGTGCTATTCGATTCGTCATCACTGTTGGATGTAATTCTACAGTAATGTTATTCTTCATCCGAGGAAGTATAGTCAGGTAGTCTCCTATCCGTGTGTATTTTTTTAAAAGCGTAAATGCACAGTCAATAAAACCTTTTCAGTCTGTCTCAGATATCTACCTATATAAAAACGTGTCGAAGGGGATAAGTTTTGTTACCTTATTAGGTAACAAAACTTAATCCCATATATAATAATATTTTCATGCTTAACAATGCACTTGAAATTTGAAATAAAACAATAAGAGTTATCTTGTTTGCATTCCTTATTTGATCAGTTAAGTAATATTAAGGGCGATTCGAATCAGTCGCTTTTTGCACTGCTACTTCCTATATAATTGTCCGGTAGAACTACCAAGGTAAGTAGGTACTTGTTGTTTGACGTCAATGTAGTTATAGCAATAGTTATATCTTATTGTTCCTATGTAATTCGTATGTAACCCGGCCTTTAGTGCCAATTAAGCATTTGCGCTGGCATACGCACAACCTGCCGGCAATTCTCTAGGGTAAACACCGACCACCATGTTTACCTGTCTTTAAAAGTAAAGTTATTATTTAGTGCAAGAGGAGTGTGAAAGCACAACTTACGACCTGTCAATTGGGTAATTTTGACACCCGATTAGCACTATTTTCTACTCTACATACCTACATGATACATTACACCTATCCTATATCAAGAGGGTAGGAACCTGGGTATATATAGGTAGGTATATCCAGATAGCTAATTTCTCACAACCATAATGTCTTAAATCTAACTATAAACAAGTGTGGCGTTTATTTAGTTCATTTACACTTCTTTGTATTTACATTTGCCACCTAGATTATATGCAAATTGTGTAACCCATGTTTGTCTAGAACTATAGGTACACTTATACGTTCACATTATCTAAAAGACCTTGAGATATTTAACATGATGTGTTCATACAAATGTAATAAAAAGCATCAATCAAATATTGTTTATCGCAAGTTTTGGTAAGACAACTGATAAATAAATGACAACTGACGAGTAAAAATAGAATGAAGAGCACAGTAAGTAGATGATAAAATCACAAACATTTGGTGATAAGTAAATGTTTATCAAGGTGGGCCACGGGTTTACTTGATAGTCACGTTAGCATTAATTTTTATCAATAACTACTTACTGTACCAACTACCAAGTAATGTGTTAATGTTGGCGGTAAAACAAAGATTCTCTATTTTCTTTTACTAATGATCCAATTGCATTTAAATATTTTAATAAGTATTGTAAAAAATATTACCTAATAATTATAACCTATAGGGTATCCCGTGCCTCGGAAAGCACGTTAAGCCGTCGGTCCCGGTTATTGTCACTAACATGATAATAGTCGTTAAAGCCTGCCAACCCGCATTGGAGCAGCGTGGTGGGTCTCAGCTCTAATTCCCTCTCATGAGGTTGGAGGCCTGTGCCCAGCGGTGGGACGTTAATAGGCTGTAGTGGTAGGGTATCCTCAAAAACGTTATGATTAGCTATTTAAAACATCGAAAACAGTAAAGACTACTAATTAATAACTCCAAAACCAGTTTTATAATATGTTCAATTGGACTGTTCAGTTAAATCATTACATGTGTAGTAAAAACTGAGAACTGTACTATTGAAAAAAAAGACTGAACTGACAACTGACAGAACTGTGCGTTTGTAGCGTAGTGCCATAAAACAAGTTAAAAGTGCTATGAGCTCATTTGAGAAGGAACGGACGTTACTGAAAATAGTAAAGCATATCTATCTATAATTATATATGAATATCTGACTGATGGTTCAACGTATGGAATACGTAACACGTGCTTTGTCAATAAAAATGAGAGCTAGATAATATGATACTTTTAAACAGTGCAGTCACGAATGGGCTGATTACTATAATAATTACCTAACCTGTTGTAAGGGCTGTTGTTGGGCTAACCTGTTGTAAGTAGCTAGGCAGATAGAGGTTGTAGACATAAGCGCATAGGTAACCTTATTTCAACCATGCATCATCCATCAGCCTGTATGCCTCTACCGCTGGAAGGCTACATCCAACCTTATTTATTGAGCATCAAAATATAAAATAATGGTTACAACTTATAGTTTAGTATTTTAATTCAAGATTTTAATTTGGCAAGTGTAAATGTCAAAAAAGCTGGTATTACTACCAGCCTTTTTAGGGTACTCATCCCTAAAAAAGCTGTTCTTGGAAACGAATGGACTGATTATAAAACATTATAATCAGTCCATTAGTTTCCGAGAACATCATTAACAAACAAACAAACATACATAGGGGTCGAATACAGAACATACTTTTTGAAGTCAGCTAATCTTCCCAGATAGTTTTAAGTTTATTTTTATATTTATATATTATATTTTTATTTTTTATATATTTTTTTTTGAATTGTTTAAATATTAGATAAATATTTTAACGGTACATTGTTAATATGTACCTATATGTTACCGTGATTGTAAAAACCGTTAGATTATAATCTAACTAGCGAAATTGTAAACTGTCGACAGATTGTGAACCGTTCAATGTTCTGAGTGTCAATTTTTTAAAAAATCATTGTACATATTTACGTTTTCTTGTAGGTTAGGGTTCGACATAAATAACCAGGTAGTGTCAGGTTAGGTTTTGTCGGGTTAATATACCTAACAGATCACAATCTACCGAAAAATAATGCGTTAAATTGTAATCTGTCGACAGTTTACAATTTCGCTAGTTAGATTACAATTTAACGGTTTTTGCAATCTTACGGTGACATATACAAGTGGGTTTTAATGCCTGTAATAAAAACTTTATTATTATAAAAGGAGACTAACCTTGATGTCCATAGTGATGAACTGCGCTCCCAGGCTCTCGATTTGCTCGCGAACGGCTGGACGCGTGTCAAAAGCTCGCACCGCGGCGCCCATACAACGAGCCTGGGCGGCCGCTGCCAAGCCGGCCACGCCGCCGCCTATCACCAGCACCCGGCAAGGAGGCACGCGGCCCGCTGCCGTCATCTGACCTACAAGTTGCCAAGGATTTTTATTGCTGCATAACTACTTTAAACTGTAACCCGTTGTCCAAAGCCTACTCATCAGCGAGCTGTAACTGTAACCGGAGAGATTGCGGCACGCAGTGCGACAGGCTCGCAAACCACGAACTCACTATGGTTCTTCGTAACAGTAACGTGCAACGTGTTACAGAATGAGTACTTGGTTATCGGCGGCTCGATGCGAGCGCAGCGCGTTCCGGTCGCGGCAGGCTCGCAAACCACGTACACGCTATAGTTTGTAGTAATAGTAACATGCAACGGTTACGGTTACAACTCGCTAAAGACTGGCTCTATAGGTGAGCGACAGAAGCGAAGCCACGCGACGCGACGCTATACGACGCCGAAGAAGATGACACACGTATCTACGCAACAATGTATGCCTAGCTACTCGTTGTCCTAGCTGAAGGTGAGCGACAGAAGCTACCCCAGGCGATGCGATGCGATGTGACACCATAGAAAACTGACGTTTCATTTTCTATAGCGTCGCATCGCTTCACATCTGTTGCCCTCCTAGGACAACAGGTCAGCTACGGTTTGATACTGTCGCGTCGCGTCGTATTGCCGCTTTTGTCGCTCACCTAGGACAATATACAAATGCAATAGATAATGTAAAGGGAGGTTATAGCAATCATAATATACCATAAGTTAAGGTGGTACTTAGTAAAGATTCATACCAGAAAAGAAACGTGGAAAATGTGCAGCTGCCTCGATGACCGCTCGGTACCCAGCCACATTTGCCATTGAACTCAGAGCGTCGAATACTTGGGCTCGACTTATACGCGGTATACAGTCCATTGCTGGAAAATAATACAGTATACCAGTCACTTAATGGATCAACATTTATAAATGTAATTAACAACCTATTTTATAAAAAATTTGGTTTAAAAATGTAATTTATACAAGTGAGAACAGCGGGTAGTTACGATTTCTGAATAAAAACTTACCAAATGCGTTTATCTTTTTAGCTGCCAATTTTTGCAAGAGGTTTTGATTCTGAGCTGGATATAAAAATGATATAAGCGTAGATTCTTCAATTACATTTTGTACCTCACTTTCAGCTATTGGTCGAACTTTTAAAATTATATCTAAAAAAAGAAAATGAAAATTTACAGCCATTTCAAGCTCAGGTACTTGTTAAACACATTTGTACACAATATAATAATTTACTTGATTGATAGGTATCCTTTAATGAAGTAATTTTTGCACCAGCTTCTTCATATGTCTTGTTTGGAAAATTTGCTAGCACTCCGGCATTTTCTTCTATATTAACGCTAAATCCTTTTTTTACTAATTTACTAACTACTGCCGGTACTACTGCTACCCTAGAAACATAATTAAACAAAACATACATTAACAATCAATGATGCACATATACCTACAATAGGAAATTTTTACTATGAAACAGAATGTGCATTGGTATCTTTGTAACTAATCAATGCAATAAAATGCTTGATTGACTCCAATAGTAACACATTCAGTTAAGATAAAATATAAATGTGGAAAAGAATACAGATGTTCTTTAATAAATAACTACAGCTATGGTAGTAATTTCGATTTATATTCTTTTGTTTCTTCTTCAATTTTTTTTATTTTAATTTCAATACGAGTTAGCCCTTGACTGCAATCTCACCTGATGGTATGTGATGTTGCAGTCAAAAATGGTAGCGGGCTAACTAGTTAGGGGTATGGCAGGTATATTAAACCCATACCCCTATCGGTTTCTTCACAATACCGTTCAAAACTGTATTTCAATATTAATTTATGTTATTGTAAAGATACGCACCTCCGTTCATCCTGCCATATTTCCTTTGGCACTCCAACACTTAGTTTAGTGTATGGGACTCCTTGAACGGGTGGCGGGGTGGAGGATGAGCTGAACAGTCTTCGGTGCCATGACTTGGGTAGCGGCTTGCCAATGCGGAGAACTCTCACGCAGCCGCACATTTTGATTACAGCTCACTGTTTCCAAAAGAGATTCTTATGAGACACAGATAATAATCCATATCCATACTTCCTTACTAATATTATAAATGCGTAAGTGTGTCTATCCATCTATCTGCTACGCTTTCACGACCCAACTACTCAACCAATTTTGATGAAATTTGGTACTCTCTGTACCAAATTTAATCAAAAATTGGTTGAGTAGGTTGTATTTTAGATCCCGGGGAAGGACATAGGCTACTTTTTATCCCAGAAAATTGAAGAGTTCCCGCGGGAATTAAAAATCATCAATCCACACGGCCGAAGTTGCAGGCATCATCCACCACCACTACAGCCTATTAACGTCCCACTACTGGGCACAGGCCTCCACTCTCATAGGAGAGAGGGAATTAGAGCTCAGACCCACCACGCTGCTCCATTGCGGGTTGGCGGGCTTTAACGACTATTATCATGTTAGTGATAATAACCGGGACCGACGACTAACCGTGCTGTCCGAGGCACGGGGGTGAAACACCGCCAACTTTCAACTCCGGGCTGGCACCGAGAATTTCTCAATTGAAAAACCCAATACCTAACAATTTTTATGCCTGACCGGGAATCGATCCCAGGACCTCGTGATCCGCAGTCGACAATGCTAACCGCTAGACCAACGAGGCAGGCATCATCTAGTTTTAATATATCTTTACAACAACGCACATCAGAAATTTTTAGAACTTTTGTAGTAAACTGTAAATAGTAGTTATTTGTTCAACAAGATAGCAAAGTTCAGTTTTGTTGCGAGTGCCTAGTTTGAAATTTGAATCCCGAGCAAGCGAAGGATTCTAGAGCGTAGAATATAAACGAATGATTATAAGTTAGAATCCTCAGTGAAGTGAGGGATTTAAAGGCACTTTGCTATCGTGTGATACAACTTTTCTCTTAATAGCGAGAAGAGAAACCACAAGACGTAAGATTAAGAAAAATATTCGTACCTGCCTAGATTGAACCATTTAATTTAGGTACAATTTTTGTCACTCACACTTTAGTTAAAAAATTGTTCAAAATTTTACAGCGAAACAAAACTATTAATTACTATAATGTAGGTCTGCCGTCTGCGGATACATTGTTGATAAGTGATAGTCTGTGACTCTGTGCCAATTGCCAGGGGGTGGCAACTGGCAACTTATTACCTATGGGTAAAGCTAACCCAAACAAAGGTCAATGATCTGAGTACAAAGCCGACTTTGCCCGTCAGCTTGAGGGATAAAGCTGGGTCTCCTGGGTCTCCGGGTGTTTTAAATAAATAAATAATAAATATAAATATTTTTTTATTTAAGGCAATTTTACAAACCCATAGTTAACAAAATACAGAAACAATATGACATAAAAAAAAAAGTGCCTTATTAATATATTAAGAAATTGTCAGGGAACCAGATAACTAAAATCTAATACATCTATGTTAAAATCTAAATGAGAGTGTTGTTCTCACACCTATGCAGACTAGACCAATATTTTGCAAAAGGATTACTTAAATCTTCAATAACAGCACGCAAGATGGAGTTGGTACTGAGTCTAAGTCTTTCCCAGAAAGAAGCCGTCCTTGATCTGAGAATGGCGAAGAAGTCAGGAACTCTCACAGCAGCAAACATGGCTTTAGCACTGCAGAAACGTGGCCGCTTCATTAGGATGCGGAAAGCGTTGTTGTACTGTATCCATTTGTCCGTTTGCTTTGCTCTACACAAAACAAAATATTGCATGCGTCGTCTCAACTTTTTGGTATGGTGTTTTAAAAAAAAATTACTGGCAAAATAATTTTACTAAACGAAGAAAGCGTGTTATAAGATTTGGTCTCAAGGAGAATTCTTTGATTTTCTGGGATATAAATATCTTTAGCTCGCCTCTAGGTTGCTATTTATATATTATAGCTAGCTCTAGGTCAAGATTCTTCTCAAATTTGCAATTTTAGATGGATTTTGTTATCCCTCTATTATATGAAAAATTAAGAATAATCATTTATTATGTACTGAAGGCGGTAGGGACACAGTAGTACACACTAGTTAGTGCTAGTTAACCAACTTCCAAAAAAGGAAGATTTTCTCAATTACGCGCGTACCTTTTTTTAAATGTAGGTAGGTAGGTATATAGATGTCACTGTAAAATTCTAAATACGAGATTGTGAGCTGTCGAAAGATTGTGAACCATTCAATGTTCTTTTAAGTGTCAATTTTTGAAATATTTATTGACCGAGCGAAGCGAAGGTCTCAGAAGTTTACTAGAGTGAATTTGCACTTGTCCGTCCGTCTGTCTGTAATAACTTCTTTGTTCCTTATAACTACTGAACGTAATTACTTCAAATTTAAATAATATAATATGTAAACCGATGGCCTCCATCCGAATATGGCTAGTTATAAAAATCTTTATTTCAGGGGGGCTCTCATAGAAGCGAATGTGAAGTAAAATATTTTTATAGCGTTACATGCGGTTTATCATTTTAAAGATAATTAGGAATATTTTCCAGTATGAACCAGTATTTTCACTATTTTTTGTAAAGAAAGTCTGAAATATGAATTTTTTTTTTTCTGCACAAGGTTGGAAAAAGTAGTAATACTATAAAGTAGTTAACTAACTACTACCTGAGTACTTAAAATTTCCTAAATCAAAGAGTAGGTGTAGGTCTTTGATTTGATTTCATTTTATCCTACCTAGCTACATTTCATTTTTCCGTTCGAGCCGAGTTTAAGTGATATTACTTACGGTCCAGAATAAAATTCGATTTGTTCTATTGTTCCCTCTATTACCATAAAATAAATCAATTTTAGTGAATTCTTACCTTTATATTAACACGTCCCGTTTTTATCGATAATTAGCATTTGCGAGATTATTACAAAGTATCACTAATTACAAACACTTAAAATATAAAGATGTGAGCAGAACACGTTGATTACAACTTACAACGTGCAACGAGGCAAACGAGCCAGCCAAACTACAAAAAGCACAGAATATTATTAAATTGCACTGAAGCCGAAGGCTGGGACGAACTTTCCTGATTTGATTTTCTGTGCGGACGAAATGCGGTCTGCGGAGCACATGGAACGCCTGGTGACGTTGACTGCCGGCCGGCCGGTCTCGTTCGCTCTCACTCTGTCACAGAACAAAAGAATCGCAGACCTTACAAACACGATAAAACGGTTTTGAAAATAATAATTGGCTCCATTTGTGAATTTTAATCCATTAGGCCGTTTTATTTATTGTGATACAAAAATGTTTCCTATGATCTAAACCAGGGATTCCCAAAGCGGTCGATATCGACCCCTTGGGGTCGACATTGGTTTCCGAGGGGTCAACATAAACGAAACCTAATTATGGGGGTCGACGGGTCTAAAAATCGACCCCTATTTAATGTTTTTTTCCAAAAATAATTACATAATTAAGTATTTTTACGTAATTGGATTCATTATTATTAATTACACTTGATATTTACTGAATTTGATGTCTATTTATTCTGTTAAATTTTGATGAGAAAATGATGTCAAGTTTACTAACTCACCGCAAAGTTTTTAAATTGGTAAGTATTTTGTATACATAGGAAAAAACTAGTGATAGGATTTTTAAAGTAAGTTGGCTATGGGGTTCTTAGGTACCTATCAGTTAATTTTGAAAAAGGGGTCTCTTGCCCAAAACAGTTTGGGAATCCCTGATCTTAACAATGCTTTTATTCCAGACTCCAGTAATATTTTAAATACATATAATATAATCTCCATTGATATTATAATATGTACTAAGTTTGATTAACGATGGTCACATCTATCATAACATGAATGCCTTTTAATTTAGTATATCAGTTTCTATAAGATTGCACAGTTCTAGTTTAAATTAATATTTATAAAACTTCGGAGAGTAGTATCTAACAATTGAACTAGGATATCTAATAAAATAAAATACGAGTGTAAGTAGGTATGGTACGTACATACAAAAAGTTATTTTCATTCTTTTTTTATCTCATAACAGTGGGTAGGTAGGTAAAATCATTCAGATCTGTCTATATGACATGTCTGCACTTAGTGCATTTTAATCTTTGTTAATTTTATATTCTTCTTCGCTGTCGGTTGTGTGGGGTGCCCCGGTGCCGTGTGCGTACCAGCGATTGACACGTTTACGTGCGAAGTCGTAAGTGAAAATAAAAAAATAGACTGATTAGATTACAGCACTTCTTTTTCAGTATTCTGAGAGAAAATATCTAATAAGCATGGCTGGGAATAACGCAAAGCGTTTAATCAAATATGTGTCTGAAAAAACTGTAATTTCGGCGAGAAATTGTAAGTACCACCCCCTCTGTTACGTACCAACCCTAGAAACCCAGTATCTGAAATTCTGAACTTTTACGGATAGAGTAGGTATTTCAATAATTATGTTCTAATTTATAATTTGATGATTTATTAAACGGTTTGAGGTTAGTTCTTTTAAGGTACTTACTCTCTTTTTCAAATTAATAAGGTATGTAGGTACCATAGATTTATAAATTTATTCTTTATTCAATAATTATTAATATTATAATTAATTACTAGGTAATTAATAATAATACAAATTCCACATTTTTTCTTTTGCCATCAGATTTTTGCAAGAATATTATATTTAATAAGTTTAATTATTAAGTCTGTTTACATTATAAATTATAATAAATAAATGAGAACGTAGGAACATGAGATGTGAAATGTAGGCTTCCATTCATGGGTAAGGGGAAGGTCTTGATAATAGGTATGCTTCTATAAATATGTTTTTTTTATTTTGTATTGCACAGTTTCATACTATCAGTGCCTACCTATATTATGTTAAATGTAAAATAACTTTTGCTACATTACAGTACACATTTAACATGAATCCAACTAAATATATTTTTGCTTTGTCCTTGACAATCCAAAGTGGTGAGAGACTTTGCTGCTATAATTATGCTCAAAATCCCATTTACTAACTATTTTTTTAGATGGCACAGCCAAAAGGGTGGTGGCATCAAAGCCTGTTGTGGAAATGGATGGTGATGAGATGACTCGAATCATTTGGGAAAAAATTAAGGAGAAACTTATCTTTCCTTATGTTAAGGTAAGTTTTATTTCAATCTGTTTATTTTTTGCATAGTACTTTGTGGCTTGTTTAATTGTTAACAATCTCCAAACTACAATGTCAGGTCTAAATGTATTGCTATCACTTATTTTGCTCTCTGCAGGAATGCATGGCACTATTCAGAATTTCAGATCCATATAATGTTTAGTTTAGAAAATATTTAGAAATCGTCTATAGAATTTGCCACAATAAGAGAATTAAATTAACATTGATTTCTAAATTTAAAAACTTATTTAATTATGTACTCACATAATTATTAAATATTTTTTTTAATTATTTGTTGTAATGTCAAGTAAGTTTGCTCTAGCATTATTTGTTTAATAGATTTTATGATGAATCTGCTAATCAGAAAACTTAGGCCTGTTTTCACTGTCAATCCCTAAATAGGGGACATCTAAATATGTATTACTAGATAATGCCCAAGACTTTATCCACTTAGATTAAGATTTTTTATCCCCAGAGCAACTCTTTAATTTTCTGGGATAATAAGTATTAAGTAGCCTATGTCCTTCTCTGGGATACAACCTATCCCTGTACCTTTCATCAAAACCGGTTGAACAGATGGGCCATGAAAGCGTAGCAGATATGGTATGGATTAGTTTTGATGTAAGTAAAAATGGACAAGGCTTGTAGTATTTATAGGACTAAACATAACAATAGGTTGGTAGTTAGTAGTTATCAGTAGTCTAGTAGTTCTAGTATTACCTTCACACATTATTGCAGAGGGGTCATAGACCCACATCATTGCTGTTAATAAAGACAATTGGAATTAATTGATGGGTTCTTCTTTATTGGGTGTCATCATAAGCATTGTTGAGATCTATTTAAAAGATTTTATGTTACTATTAATATTAAAATAAATAAAATGTAAATTCTTGAGAGTATTTACCTACCAGTTACCACAGATTAGATAAAAGGTAAGTAGTAACTACTTCTACTACCAAGCAAAACGAGGGCAAATTATTTTCTAATATTCTACAGAAACAATCTAAAGGATTCTTAACTATTTCGCTCTATTTAACCGACTTCCTTATTATCCCGTGTTTACTATCTATACTAATATTATAAATGCGAAAGTGTGTCTGTCTGTTTGTGTCTGTCTGTCTGTCCGTCCGTCAGTCTGTCTGTCTGTCTGCTGCGCTTTCACGGCCTATCTGTTCAACCGATTTTGATGAAATTTGGTACAGGGATAGGTTATATTCTGGGGAAGTAACTAGGCTACTTTTTATCCCGGAAAATTAAGGTGTTCCCTCGGAATCAAAAAAACTTAAACAACGCGGACAAAGGCGCGGCCATCATCCATTGAAGTAATAGGTGTGTACTATTATACCTCAAGGAATCATCTATAATAGTTACTTATTATAGTAAATTAAAGCTATGATAAAATGTATTTATAAAGTACTAGGAATAATGGGCCTGATATGAAGGTTCAGGTTAAATCAGCGGGCAAGCGAGGGTTATGGTTGAAGTGTCCTTACTACTTACGTGATCAAATCAGAAATTAGGAGATTCATAGGAGAACCAGAGTAAGCGACATAGCTCGTAGAGTCGTCAAGCTTAAGTGGCAATGGGCGGGGCACATAAACCTAAGAACCCATAGGCGTTGGGGTCACAAGGTGCTTGAATAACACCATATTTTAATACAGACGTTTATCTACTGGAAGAATTTTAGCGTAGGCGATTCAAATAGGGTAATTTCTTAAACATAGCAAAAATTTAATATTTCCCAGATGTTTATTTGACCTTCGGACTCTTCTACTGTTACTTATTGTAATGAATTACCCAGTTCCTAAAAAAATGTTACCTATAAAATGGTGCGAAAACCGTAAATTTATCTAAATTGGTCTACCTTATATGTATACCTACACCTTGCTTGTTATCAGCTATTATTGCTATCGATGTAGAGATTTTCTTACAAGACTCAAAAGTCATCTGAAAATTACGTTTAAAAATCAAAATAAGTGTGGACGAAAGACTGGAATTTTTAAAGTTCCGTAGTCAACAAGGACCCCTTATAGTTTCGCCATGTCCGTCCGTCTGTCTGTGTGTCTGTCTGTCCGCGGTTTAGCTCAAAGCTTCTTAGAACTAGAAGGCTGTAATTTTTTAGGGTACAGCTCCCCTAAACATGAAGTGGGGATAAAAAAAATCTCGTCTATCTCATGGTGTGAGGTGTCGTTAGATAGGTCGTTCTAAAATTATTGCGGGTGTGGCCATACCATTTTACGATTTAGGGATCCGTTTGCGAAATAATAAGCTTTAAAGTGCTAATTTTTGTAACGAGTTAAGTGTCCTCCCCCGTTAAATGGTTGCATAGAGTTAAAATACTATATTCTTACTCTAAGAATGGTTGTTTTTGGATACGTACAAAACGTTCATGGCAGTAGTTTAAATAACGAAGTTAAAAGGAAAACTATCACAGCTAAGTAGGCTTTACAAGCGAGTTATATTCTACTAATTTATAAAAATTTGTCTGTATATTGTGACGGGCAACTACGGAACCCTACACTGCGCTTGGCCCGACACGCACTTGGCTGGTTTTTTGGATTGGGATTCAAATGGGTAGGTAATATTGAAAAATAGTTAAATTTCAATGTCAATTCAATAATTGACCGAGCGAAGCGAAGGTCTCTGAGTCTACTTGGGTGAATTGGCACTTGTCCGTCCGTCCGTCCGTCTGTCAGAGCATTATAACTTCTGAATTACTTACTGAACGCAATTTCTTCAGCTTTAAATATAATATGTAAACCAATGTCCTCCCGCCGAATATGGCTTAAAAAATAATAAAAATCTTTATTTCAGGGGGGCTCTCATAGAAGCGAATGCGAAGTAAAATATTTTTTATAAAGTTACATAGGGTTGCGGTATATCATTTTAAAGATAATTAGGAATTGAGTCCAAAAATTTTTTTTTTAAATTTTTCCCCCAAAATTGACGAAATGGGGGGCTTTCAAAGTGGTGATTTTCTAACGTCCAAAGATGACCTCAGAACTCTAAATTTTCGAAAGGATGAGCCTGAAACTTGATCAATTATTTCAATTATATCCTGTACTTGAACAACAAATACTAAAATTAGATAAATATTGTAAGGAAACGGAATTATTTAATTTTTAATGAGCTTCAGTATTTTTAACAGAACTTCACATTTATGTCAATAGAAGGCGCCGCGAGGTCTTAGTTCGGGGCGAACCACTAGTTATATAGGTAGAAATGTGAAGTGTGACAGACGTAATAAAACCACCGCTAGTCAGGACGACGCTAGATACCTATATATAATATATAAAGAGGTACAAGACACGTCAGTATGTCAAGTTAAATTTAAGCTTAGGCTTTCCGAACGCGCCCTATTCTCAGAAGAATCTCACAACATACTAAGCCTGATAATTTGAGATTTTGCATGTAAGTCTTCTTTATAACGTAGATCCCCATTCCCCACTTTGAGATTTTGCATGTACCTTAGGTCTTCTTTAAAACTTAGATCCCCATTCCCCACTGCGAAATGCGCGACGCCGCGCCGGGGCGGGTTGAATGATATTTTGTAAACCGGACGGCCATCGAGTGGGTCAATATCCGCACCCAGTAGATATCAGCTTGGCATCTGTGCCCAAGCGCCGATTATAATGAAAGCTGGTTCGTTTTAAACAGGATTTAAAACCACGTTTTATATTATATATTACAACTCGACAGGTTCTGGTAACAGTGCATATTGAAGGATCGTTGTCTTGCCAAAAATTTAAAACTGGCCTGGATAAATTTAATTAGCTGTAGTCCAGTGTATGACTTTTTACTTGCTCGAAACAGAAGAAAGGCTTAGTCGATTGTGATTAAATTGTATTCGCATGTTCGCACAGACAGACAGACACACTTTCGATGTTCAAGATTCTAATGAAAAGAGCCAGAAAAGAAAAGGGGGTAGCCGCTATGCAAAGAAAAGTATACTGGAGATCTCAATATATTAACTGAAGTTACTTAAATACTTGCGCTAGTTTTCACGTAGCTTATAACTCTCAGCTAATTGGACTTATAAATGTGGACCCATAATTTTTGGGATTGTCAATGAAGACGGGCATCCTGCATTAATCATTTTTACAGACTCAATTGTAGTTGTGATTGGTTAAATTATTGGTATTCTTGCTACTGGCTACCATTAGAGCTTCTCGCTATTGGCTAAAATCCATTGATTTTAGAGTACAATTAAAATTTAGAATACGAATAACAACTGCATACTATACTAACACTTTACAGTGGCTTTGGAAGTCGGTTTTTTGGAAAGAATTTTTATTTATAACTTTTTAGTGTACTCTAAATCCCGACGGCTTAGGAGTGCAGTACCCTGCAGCATCAGAGTTGAGGAGTTAGGACTTGGTTTTAAGTATGAAGTCGTTGCTTGACACCTACAATCTGAATTCACCATTAAAAATCCTAAATCACTATGTTTATACTATGGAGTTCTGTACCCTGCAGCATCAGGGTTGAGGAGTTGGGACTCAGAGTTGTATTGTATACCTACTATATGAATTCACCATCAAAATTTCATAACTCCCTAGTTTTGAGGATTTCATGTAGTACGGTACACCTACAGCATCAGGATTGAGAATTTGGAGTTAGAATTTTTTATGGGACCACCTCGCGAGCTTCCTCTAACCAGTGAAAAAAATTTTTTCAAATCGGTTTAGAAACCACGGAGATACCTACACCTACCTATGCACCGACATAAAAAAAGACATACGTATTATAAATGCGAAAGTGTGTTTGTTTGCCCTTCAATCACGCCGCAACGGAGCAACAACGGATCGACGTGATTTTTGGCATGGGCATAGTTGAGGACCTGGAGAGTGACATAGGCTACTTTTTATCCCGGAAAATTAAGGAGGCCCCGCGGGAAAAAAAATTGAAACCGCGCAGACGAAGTCGCGGGCATCAGCTAGTAATATTACCATACAAAGTCTTACCAAGTGGGCAATTTGATTTCAAGTAGGTACCTACCGACAGTTTAAAAATATTTTTTTATATGGGTTTAGAGTAGGTATTTTAATACTTATCAGTAATGCAACTTATCACATAGCTTCGTATATGACTTTCTTATCTCCAGTTTACTAGAGTATTATTATTGTTCTGTTACTGATTTTGTACCTACTACCACAATACTATACCTGGATTAATAATTGCATGGAATTCTGACGTTTCTTGGTGGATACCATAGTTAAAACAATTCCCACAAAATAGGGTAAAAATTCTAATAAATTATGAGTAGGTAATGCTATGGATTCTAAAGACTAAATTTATAACAGTGTTAGTTTAAATTAAATTGTTAATGAATTAATAGAGCACTATTTTAATTTCAAGTGACAAACGTTACGAACATTTTATATTTGCATACGTAATGTGCATACATGTAAATAACATGCTTAAGCAGGATCCAAATACTTATTACCGACTGAAGACTGAAAGAGTCCTTAAGTAATTAGAAAGGATAAAGAAAAATCCAACTAAAATAATACTAAAGTTTATTGTAAATAATGAATTGTTATCATCATCGTCATCGTTTTCATCGTCCTTGACATCGTCACCGACATTTATAATGAAAGTGTCACAGACACCTGTCAATTTAATGGTCAATACAGCATAGTTTGTCCTCTGCTTTAATAACATGTGATATACACTCTTGCCATTTGTTTGGGGTGACATTGTTCAATCCCTTGACTAAAAGCTCTTTCACTTCCGCCATGTTATAAGTTTTATTGTTTTTTGCCACATGCCCCTTAGCTTGAGCCCAAACCAACTCAATCGGATTGAGCTCACAATGGTAAGCGGGTAATCGGAGCACAGTGATCCCTCGTTCCGCTGCCATCTCGTCCACAACATTATTTATTATATTTATGCTTTTCTTTGCTATGTATGTCCAATAAGTTTACCTTCAACATACTCGTAGTTTCATCATAATTTAAATTCTTTAACGTTAATCATGCTTGAATATCATTCTTTTTCCAGCCAGTTGTTAGTATTCGTTCAACTTTTCGTGATTTTTTTTTTTTTTAATCCACTACAAGTTAGCCCTTGACTGCGATCTCACCTGATGGTAAGTGATGATGCAGTCTAAGATGGTAGCGGGCTAACCTGTTAGGGGTATGGCAGTTATATTAAACCCACACCCCTTCGGTTTCTACACGGCATCGTACCGGAACGCTAAATCGCTTGGCGGCACATCTTTGCCGGTAGGGTGGTAACTAGTCACGGCCGAAGCCTCCCACCAGACCAAGAAGACCGTGAGTGGCAATAGCAAGTAACAAGAGCACATTTGAACATTCAAGCTGTAAGTCGAATGACATGATCATCAGGATGACGGCCGACAGCCGCTTAGAATTTTTTTTTTTTTTAGTAAACAAGCTATTAGGTACCTCTTTCGATTGCTAGGCTTATCCGTTAAATGTTATTAAATATCAATATTGAAACAATTAATGTGGGAAAACAAAGCAAAACAACTGGTCACACCACGCATGAGTAACAAACCTTTTTAACTGAAAATTAGAAATTATTATTTTCGACACTTTTATGTCGATTAAGTTTTAAATCAATTTGCAGTTGAAGGTAAATTTATTGAACATAGCTAAAGAAAAACATAAATATAATAAAAATGTCGTGGACGAGTAGGCAGCAGAATAAGGGTTTACTGTAGGTACTCCAATTATTATTGCCCCCTTACCATTGTGAGCTTAATCCAATTGAGTTGGTTTGGGCTCAAACTTGGATTGCAATTTGGATGTTGCAAAAAACAAGATGGCGGAAGTGAAAGAGCTTTTGGTTGAAGGAGCTAATGTCACCTTAAACAGATGGCTAAAGTGCATATAACATGTACCTAATTGAAGAATATGTGTCTTTAGATGACGAGGATGATAAGGATGACGACGACAACGATGATGATGATGATAAGTTTACTTAATACTGTAACAAGCATTGCACGCGCGGCTCGGATCGAATAGATTCCTGCTCACACATCGACTAACCATCTCGCTCGGTGCGCTCCGACCAACGTGTCTCTGCGAAGAACGAAGCGGCGGAGCCCTATATAAGCCCGAGCGCGACGAAGATATTCATTCCATTAGCTAGTTAACGACCGTACTAGCAGAAAGCCGCTGCTGCAGTCACCAATACAGTCGAGTCTAGGCTCCGGAGCACGACAGCCACTGCAGTCTACTCTCACGTCTAAAGCTAGGGAATCTAGGATTTAGCTAGATTACGTCTGAATGATAGTAACTCGTATGTATTGTACAATACATCATCTTCATCATTCACGTTTCATCGACGTATCATTGACGTTTCTTTTACTTCTACAAAATTAATTATTAATAACTAGCTGATGCTCGCGGCTTCGTCCGCGTGAAATAAGATTTTTTTATACTAACTACAAACTAATATTATCAATGCGAAAGTGTGTCTGTCTGTCTGTCTGCTACGATTTCCCGGCCCTTCTTCAACCGATTTTGACGAAATTTGGTATTGAGGTAGGTTGTATCCCGGAGAAGGACATAGGCACTATCCCGGAAAATTTCCCGGTTCCCGAAAAAGAAAAAGTTCCCGCGAGAATCAAAAATCCTTAATCCGCGCGGAATCTAGTTTGTAAATCTAATATTAGTAACAATGGCTAAAGATTATCATTATTGATGTTTGTTTCTTTTTTTTATCTTTTATCCTTTCTTAGCAAAGTTATTAATTCTAATAAAGGACTATTTCATTATTTAGTAAGTAATATGTACTTATTTGGATTTTGCTAGTGACAAATGATAAATTATTTATTTCAGGTAATAGGTGCATGTGATCAAAACAAAAATACAAAAATGTTTGTGACTTCTGAACGTCACAAACGTCAGAATTCCACGCAATTAAAAATCCAAGTTTATATTATTATGTACCTCTACTACTCTGAAATACAATGATGATCAATATCATCATTGTATTTCAGAGTAGTAGAGGTAAACATAGTTAAAACAAATATTGATTTGTTTTAACTATGTTTGTTTCTAATAGTAACTGAGGCGCTGACCAAGCACTTGATAGGTACGTGCACACAAACACTGCTTACCCCAACTGTTTATTTGTATATGTCACCGTAAGATTGTAAAATCCGTTAGATTATAATCTAACGGTTTCGATCCCGCTAGATTATAAACTTTCGAAAGATTGTGAACCTTTCAATGTTCTGAGTATTAATTTATGAAATATTTATTGTTTTTACGTTTTCTTGTCTCTTTCTTGTACAGTTCGCGCGCGAGTTGAATGCAGAGTAATAAATGTAAGTGTCACCATACATTTACTCTGCATTCAACTCGCGCGTGAACTATAGGTTAGGTTAGGGTTTGACATGAATATTCAGGTAGTGCACGGCCGCAGGCCGGGCACTTAGGTTCTATCGGGTTAATATACCTAATATATTACAATTTACCGAAAAATAACGCGTTAAATTGTAAGCAGTATGTTACGGTTCACAATCTGTCGAAAGTTTATAATCTAGCGGGATCGAAACCGTTATATTATAATCTAACGGTTTTTACAATCTTACGGTGACATATGTATATAATCAAGTTTCTTCAAGTTCAAGGATAAGTTGCTTTCTGATGAAATCCTGTTCAGGTTGAGATAGCTACAGTTCTAATGCTACAGGCTTGAGAACAATAAATAAGAAAGATGCTTAGGTGGAATAGATATAATTAGGTATATAAATTTGGTAACTAATTAATATTAATTTTATTTTTTCATTGTTATTGTATACCTATTGTAATGTTAATATTGTATTTGTCACCGTAAGATTGTAAAAACCGTTAGATTGTAATCTAACTAGCGATATTGGAAACTGTTGACAGATTACAATTTAACAATTTAACGCATTATTTATCGGTAGATTGTAATCTGTTAGGTATGTTAACCTGATAAAACAGGGTAGTGCCTACCCTGGTCAAATTTGTCGAACACTAACCTAACCTACAAGAAAGAGACAAGAAAACGTAAATACAATGAATATTTCAAAAATTGGCACTCAGGACATTGAACGGTTCACAATCTGTCGACAGTTTACAATATCGCTAGTTAGATTACAATCTAACGGTTTTTACAATCTTACGGTGACATATTGATTAAGTATTATGTTAAGAATAATAGTAATATTGTCTGAAATTTCCATGCCATTTCATGGCAGATTGTATGCTCCTGTTAAATCTCCTATCTTCAATCTGAGCAAATAAATAAATGAAATGAAATATAACATATCTGAAACATTTCGTTACACTATAGTCCATAGCCTCTATACTATTGGTACAGGACCTAACTACCTACTATAGGTAGAGAGGCACGCGACGAATTGAGATCATCGGAAAAGTAATCTTATATACCGTCCTAAGGTGTACGGTGTTATGAGTTTTGACCATCCACTCGCTACAAAACATTTTTTTTTTACCGACTTTGATATATTATTTTGTAAGAATTCAGTAAGTACGTACTACGTAACACAACAAAGAAATTTTAAATTCATTACAAAGTTTGTCATTACATTTCCAGAACATCTCCTCTCTATCTCTCATTCTTCTTGATGCTTTATGTTGAACCGTGTATTGCTTATGAGTTTTACTAAGAAAATAATTCCTTCAACAGCTAGACTGCCTCTACTATGACCTGGGGCTTCCACATCGTGATGCTACCAACGATCAAGTGACCATCGACGCGGCGCAAGCAATTCTCAAACATAATGTGGGCATCAAATGCGCTACCATCACTCCCGACGAACAGAGAGTTGAAGGTACATTTTAAGGATCACTCTAAAAGTAATAGGTATTAGGTAAAATAAGACCTATAACACCTATATGCACCTCGATGCACCTCGATCGCAGTGCGTAGACTGACCAAAGACAGTCTACGCACCGGAAGCTTTTTAGGGTTCCATACCTCAAGACGGAGAAAGGAACCCTATAGGATCACTTCATTTTCCGTCTATCTGTCAACCACTTTTTTCTCGCGTATAAGGGTCGAGGTATGAAGTTGAAATTAATGTCAAATACTTAGGTCTACGGTCCATTGGATGGTTATTTACTAAAATAATTTATATTGCGTGGTGGTACGAAACCCTTTCGTACGTTTCGTAAGTCCGACTCGCACTTGATTTTTCATAATAATCTTGGCTGTCTAATGTATTTTACACAGATACTAACCTGTGACCTGTGTAAAATACATTAGACAGCGTATCGAGGGATTTCTAGAGTGATCCCAAAATATATACATAATTCCTTATAATTATTGTACAGCGCTGTGGGTTTTGTGAAAATAGGAATATTTTTTTAGAGTTCAAATTGAAGAAAATGTGGCTCAGTCCAAACGGGACTATCCGTAATATTTTGGGTGGCACAGTCTTCCGCGAACCCATTCTATGCAAAAGCATTCCGCGCGTTATACCTGGATGGACCAACGCTATTGTGATCGGTCGTCACGCCCATGGGGATCAATACAAGGCACAAGACTTCGTGGTCCCAAAACCTGGCAAGGTAAGTACCTACACGTTTCAATCCGCGCAATGTTAATTGGCAGACTCGGACGACTAAACAAGTACCTACTAATGAGTGGCTTAGATAGCAAAAGCGAGCAAGGGTCATGGCGGGGCGTTGATAGAGATGCAGATATCAACGCATGCCTAATTTCTGGCAGGCTAAGATAAGGCTAAGTAAGATTGTGTGAATTGTACTTAGCGAGCCCTTCCCGCGACCATTTGTTCGTTTGAGGTTTTAAAGTTTTTTTTAAACATATAGGCTAGCGCTTCGCTACAATCAGACTTGCTTGCAAGTGGTGATGCAGCCTAAGGTGAGCGCGCTTGCCTAGAAGATGCCTATTCACTCTTGATTTGAAGGTACATATATTAAAAGAGGAGGGGAAAACAGAAGCCAGAAAGGTATTCCATATCCTAGCGGTTCGAAATAGAAACGAGGAAGGAAATCGCTTCGTACGAGCCCGCGGAATTTCGACTGCGTAAGGGTGCAGACCACAGATCACGGAAACAAGGGAGATGTGCTAAGGGGGCGTGTTGCTTGCGAACTCATCAGGCACAAAATAGGCCTGATGGCCGATTTTGTCTTTAGTCGCATGTCATTCAAAGATTGGTTCACTTCTCTCGGTTTTTAACAAAATGCCGCGTTGTTCAGTGGTTGTTTGTAAAAATTCAAGCTGCAAAGTGAATTACATGAAAGATGGCATCTCATTTCACACGTAAGTACAAATAAATTGTTGTAATTTTCCATTAAAATCAATAAAACATTATTTAGTGGTATCATAATGTAATAAAGTGAGAAGTCTATATCTCATTATGAACAAAAACCATTGCTTGCTTAGTAGAAATCTATCAATGAATCGGCCAGTCTTACGACGCAATGGTTAAGTGTTCTTTACCGATTCTTTCACTAGCACGATAGATCAAATTTCGTAGTTCGGCCGCTGTCGGCGTGCCGTGAACTAGAGATGTGACGATGCAGGTACGAGTACAATGCAGTTGTCGATATTTTAACGACCAAACGATGATCGTTTAATAATTAAATATTTTATATATTGTTTAGATAGTTTTAAATAATTAATAGTACCTTAATTATAACTTAATAAACAATAATTGCTATTTTAACGTTTAAACTATCGTGAGTAAAATTCATTATAACTATATTTTTAGTCATAATTATTACTATTTTTTTTAATGTAAGTACTCGACTTACTTAGCTGACGAAACGTATAAAAAATATACTAGGTGAATTAATATAATGTCAATTTACGTAGATACTCATTACTCATTTATTGATATATTTAATGTCACTCTTCCTTCACCTCGTCCTTTTTTCGGAAAGTCGGTTAAAAATAATCTAATATGAGATGATTTTTTACATCTTATTTTTGGTAGTCATTGTCAAAAACCCAAATATTAAGAAATTTAGCATCGATAGATCCATTTTAGTCAACCACTAATTGTATCATATTTGAATTTTGCACAGCACATCGACAACGTTTTACGTTTGTGTGAGTAAGATGCACGGTGATTGAAATTGAACCCTGTTTGGTAAACAATAAAGTGTATATTTGTTCGTGCCTCATGCACTGATCTATCGGTATGTGTGTGTGTGAGTGAGACTTCCTGTCTATTGTATTTATTTAGTTGCTTGTATTGGTAGCAGGTAGTAGGGATAGGTAGGGATAAACTGGAGACAGCAGGTTTCAAAACAATTTGATTCATAGGCATATCTCCCTTGTTTCCGTGATCTGTGGTGCAGACCTTGTCGATGCCTTGCGGTTCGATGATAAAAAGGTGACGGAGGAACCAGATCGAGTAGATATCAGATGTATATAAGCGTGGCCGTACCTGTGCAATGTTCCACATGGTGATATGGTGATAATTGGGTAAACTTGCGTTACGAGAATGGAAACGTTTTCCGTTTTCACTATACGGCTCAAGCCACAAGCAGAGAATTTTCAGCACTGGAAAACCCTATTGATGAAGAAAAAGCAATTCTTTGACGAAGTCCGACTACCGCTGCGTGCATCTTGTTTGCATATTATGAGTGATCAGCATTATTAAGAGAAAATTACAAGACAGCCTTATTGCCCTTATCAAACTATGACTCTGCATGCCTTCTCGTACGTTATATTTCGAAATTGATGTCAAAACCTCGTTGCACTGTACTGTTTCTGTTTTATTTTCCATGAGCTAAAAATAATATGTGCAATTTTATTTGAGGAACAAATTCGACCAATTTTTTGTCTATGAGACAGGTGTTGTTCAAGGGATTACACTTATTTATTTGTACAGGTAGAAATGGTTTACACGGCGGAAGACGGCACAGTTGAGAAGCGCCTCTTATATGACTTTAAATCCCCTGGTGTTGCTCAAGGAATGTATAATACTGACGAATCTATTAGAGCTTTCGCGCATTCCAGCTTTCAGGTAAATACCTACGTTTTACATTGTAATTATTAATGACGGACTCTGGAAAATTCGATTACGTAATATAACAAATACTTCATTCTCAGAAAATTACTATAAACATGTCCGAAAAAAATAAGCAGATAATAATTTATCTCCTGATAAATTATCCAAGCACTCTTGAGATATTATTACAACAGCATCTCTTAGATTCATGCGGTAGGTATATTTCTTAAATAGAAAACCATTCAACGCGAAATGTAACAGGAATTCAGGTCCGATACTAGTTTGCAGGGCTGAGGTTTGCATTATTTATACTGATTGGCGATAATTCAAGTTCATAACAATTTGGGTCAGTAACTATTAACCCATACCTCTGCAGGTCGCACTACAAAAGAAATGGCCTCTATATTTGTCAACCAAAAACACTATCTTGAAACAATATGACGGACGCTTCAAAGACATTTTCCAAGAAATATACGAGAGTGACTACAAGAAGAAGTTTGAGGACGCAAAGATCTGGTACGAGCATCGTTTAATTGACGACATGGTAGCCCAAGCGATCAAGAGTTCCGGAGGTTTTGTCTGGGCATGTAAGAACTATGATGGTGATGTCCAGTCAGATGTTGTTGCGCAGGTAAGATACTATTATTATGTTCTTTCAATTTTTTTTGATACCTTTTGAGCTGAGCTCAAATCTACGGCAGGTTTGTCCTCACAATTGTTTTTTTAGAGGATGTGATTTGTTTCCACCGAGTTTCTTGCTGGTTCTTCTCGGTTGGAATGGCATTCCGAACCAGTGGTAGATTCACTTGACGATTCAAAAGTACTTGTAAAAGTTTATTTGAATAAAAAAACATTTGAAGGGATTAGTGGTGAGACCGATTTACAAAGAATAAAGAATAGGCAATAACCCTGTGATACATTAATTTAGGTATTTTTATGTTGTGTAGGGTTATGGATCGCTCGGTATGATGACATCAGTGCTGATGTGCCCGGACGGCCGCACTGTGGAATCGGAGGCGGCTCACGGCACAGTGACGCGTCACTACCGCATGCATCAACAGGGTAAACCCACCTCCACCAACCCTGTCGCTTCTATCTACGCCTGGACTAGAGGACTCATCCATCGCGCTCGACTTGACGGCACACCCGAACTAGAACGCTTCGCGAACTCTTTGGAAGAGGTAAGAATCATACTAATATTATAAATGCCAAAGTGTGTTTGTTTGTTGGTTTGTCCTTTAATCACGCCGCAACGGATTGACGTGATTTTTGGCATGTGAAGGTATAGTTGAGGACCCGGAGAGAGACATAGGCTACTTTTTATCCCGGATAATTAAGGAGTTCTTGCGGAAATCAAAAAAAACTGAAACCACGCGGTCGAAGTCGCGGGCATCAGCGATACGATCATTACGATATTTTTAAAGTTGAACTAACCGTCTAAAATCTCGCCTTTATCAATCCTGTCGAATCTATTTATCGCCCCGTACCAAAACTTGAAGAAATTATCCGGCGAGGTTAGCTTCCAAATCTATCGCATAAATAATCATACTTCATACTAATACCTATTATAAATGCGAAAGTGTGTTTTGTTGGTTTGTCCTTCTATAACGCCGCAACGGAGCAACGAATCGACTTGATTTTTGGCATGGGTATAGTTGAGGACCAGGAGAGTGACACAGGTAAGACTTTTTATCCTGGAAAACTAGGGAGTTCCCGCGGGAATAAAGAAAAAACTTAAACCACGCGGACGAAGCCGCGGGCATCAGCTAATGATTAATATTAATCATCTAACAATCTTGCGATATGGTAACATTATATAATAACTATGTAGGTACCTGGTACCTATTCTTTCACAAGTTGGTTTTAATTCGAATCAATCATTTTTAGTTTGAATATCTAATCTTGCGATTTAAATAGGTACCTACAACAATGTTCAAAAAAATAGCAATAACAAACATGAGTATTGAGATACGATGAATCCAAGGTGGTTTTGCTATAATGTATTCTGCATAAATGTAAAGGTCATTGATATGTGTTATGGTATGAGCCGATTGCCATTAATTTTTGGATGGGTCATTGAGTTTGTCTATTTATGTCATTGACGTGTGTAGACGTGAGTGTGACGCAAACACATATAGCCATGTTGCTTTTATTTAACGACGGCGTCAAAATAGGAGCACTATTGCGCATTATTTTAGGCAGTGTTTAAGAAAGATATTTATAGATTCCATTCGAATCAATCATTAAATATATCAATTATTAGTAATACTCTAGCTTCACCATTTTGGACTCATTTAAAATCAAATAATTCTCCTATCTTGTACTCTTATCGAATACGTACCAAACAATACCTTATCATAAATGTATGCACTATGCATAAATTAATATCGATAATAATATAATTAATGAGGTCACATACGTGTTGGATTATTGCGATAGATCATAATTTTATCATAAAAGCGTGTTCAAATTAACTCGCAGGTGGCGGTAGCCACAGTATGAGCGAAAAGTATAATCGCGTTCTCCTGTATGTACGTAGATTATAACGATCTGTCGACTGTGCCCAACTCACTATTCATATGGAAACACACTAAACACGTCCTCCGTAATTCATCCAACCACTCCGCCACCTTCTTTACTTCGGCCCAGCTTACTGGGGCGTCCAATACTTACTGCGTTTAGCTGTACGTGAAGTGTGAACTCTATTCCAGTACACGTCTACTCAACGGCCGCAAAAGGATTGCATGTGGTATTCAGAGGCCGAAGCGGTCGTGTTTGGTGGCACGATGTCGAAAGGCCTATTTCAGCAATGGATGGATTCAGGCTGATGGATTTGACTCACAAAAACTTAGGTTTCATGTACATAAAGCCAAAGGCCATTTTAAAACGTTTGTGTCCGAAAAGCCAATCTTTCTTGCAAACTTGTTATAATTAGAATATTTGTATTGCAGGCTTGCGTCGAATGTATAGACAGTGGCAAGATGACGAAGGATCTGGTCATTTGTATCCACGGCATGGCCAATACTAAAGAGGGCATGTTCTTGAACACCGAAGACTTCCTTCAGGCTATCGCAGATCAACTAGAGCGTAAACTGTCCAAGTAAACTCAATTTTTAGTTAGAACAAAAGGGTAGCTAAATCTAGTAAAATAAGGGTAGTAAAAACTTTATTTTTTTATTTCTACTTAATCAATTGGTTATTGTACCTACTTATTTAATGTTTTTATTAGTAAGTAAATATATATATTACATAACACTTTCATCACAACACAGCCATGAAACATTCTTGGGACCATGTATATTCAATTGCATTTTTTAGTTTGTGTAAATAATTTAAATTGTAGGTATGCTGTTGTTTTATAATATATTGTACGAGTAGATTTTCTTTGGATGTATTGATTGATGTTGGCAGTTACATGAGTATATTGTATTGTAAAGAGTATCATATCTACATAGATAAATAATCACGTCAAGTATTTTTATTTTTAAAATACATTAGGCGCGGGACGTATACGAGAGGCGCGGCGGCGGTGCGGTGAAGGTGTGGCGGCGGTGTGGCCTTGGAAGTAAGAAAGCGGCGTCCGCGCCTCGCTGCTTCTGCATATCTGGCGTCTCTTCGCATATATATATATTTTGTATTAAATATGAGAGAATCAACGCCGCGCCCGCACATCGCCCGCGATCGGCGCGGCGCCTCTTGTGTACCTACTACTTATGTCCCGCGCCTTAAATTATTGATGTGCTGGTATCACGTATATTATTATATATTGCCACTGGTTTTAAATGCACATGAAATGAAAGTCCTTTTTATGTAAGTTTTATAATAAAAGTATAATTTTATATTGATAATATGTCATTGTTTCTATACCCATTACTTCTGCCCTTTTTATAATTCCATTATATCAGGCTTACAATTATTTAGTTTAGCTAAGAAAGTTTTTATATTTTAGATAACTAGTTTGGTAGGATTAGTATTTTAAAATAGTTAAAGAAATCCTTTTATTTCAGAGTTACTATTTCGAAGCATGCGACTTGGAAGCGAAAATAATTATTACCATAAACATGTCCTATTGTACTTACCTAAATTATTCAACGAACCAGTTAAGATTTATTGATAGTTCTGATTTTTTTGTTATATCATTGTGAATAGTAAATAGCAACCCAGAAGATATCCTGTTTTCATATTTACACGAATGGCGAGAAGAGGCGCGATAACGAATAATAAAGCGTAAAATACACAGCGTCACCCGCTACGCGCCCTAGCCGCGCCCGCTTTCTGTGTGATGTCTATAAATACAATGAATTCAACCCGCCGCGCACCCGACCCGACCCACGCCCGCTCCCTGTGTGTTTTGCCTTTAAGATCCCGCTATACAACGACCTCCACCCATCTGATCCCTGCTCTCGATTCGTATAGATTTTGTGTGGTTATCAGATGGGTGTAGAAATCTAAAAAAACTGTTATACTGACTTAAATTTAAGGGAGTCTTGAACAGATTTCAGTAGGCAAGCTAATCGAGGCATTTTGTTTTATGTACTCTGATTCATAAAAAACACCTTTCTGTTAGACTGGCAGTTTACATGGGTAAATTAAAAGGTAATAGAAAATTAGTTTATAGCAACACTGATAGAATCAAACAAATGTGAGAAACTCTTTCAAGTACTTGACAGCAATAAATGGTGCTGTCAGAATGTGATTTCTTCTTTCTAAAATTACTAAATTGAGTATTGACATATTAACAGACTCTATCGGATGGGTGGAGGTAAAAAAAAATTGCAGTCATAGGGACTGCCGATAGAAGTGAAAACGAATATTTAAAATAACAACGCGAGGTCACGGTTACACAGCACTTTTAAAATAATTAAAATATAAACCTTAAAAACAAAGGCAACGAATGTACTATATTTATATTTAAGACCTTTTGTCTTCGTAACAACGCGAGGTGTCAGTCACGGTTACACAGCACTTTTAAATATAAACTTTAAAACTAAGGTATTAAGGTTTAATTACGAATGTACTATATTTATATTTAAGACCTTTTGTTTTCGTAACAATGCGAGGTGTCGGTCACGGTGGTGTTGGTCAGTTTCGGTCACCCGTTTCCACATTCTTACCCCCTACCAAAAATGCTCAACGCGCCTCAAGAAGTTTTCCCTTCAAAAATGAGTTATTTTAACTGATTATGCACATTAGCGTGCACGACATACAGGCATAAAAGCATTGCTTATACTGGTTTAAAAAGTTCAATCTATCCAAGGTCTACCTGACCAATGCCTACCCTGGCTCCGAATACTGTGCATACCACTGATTTTGCACGAAGTTGAAGGACAAGCCCCAATTATTATATTCAGGGCAGAATCACGAACCGCGATTCACTCTGAATCTTACTCATTCTGTTTCATATACTTAATTCGTTCATTTCTTTCGACGTTACCGTGAAGGGTTATGGACACTTAAGTTTGCAGTTGTGTGAAAAATGAATCCAGAAGAAAACATGGAAGAGAATTCAGGCCATCGGTTCCCAAAAAACTTAGCATACATAACGTAACAAAAATATAGTATCCGGTACAGTATTTTTTTGTCTTAGAGCAATTCTGGATATTGGGTATGGCAGCTCCACATGTAGCCAGCGACCACGAAGGTGTACGGAGAAGGATGGAGTGCGCACTCCAAAAACATTTGAAGCCAATCCCATCCCATGTTTCGCTTTCAACTTCAGATCGGACAAAACTGGTGTGTGACCTCCCGCTCTAATTTGTTAGTCGAAGTGGGATAGCGATAGGTAGGTATTTACTTCAAGTAGATATTAAAGCACTCCAGTCATTACCTTCATGCCAGGGTGGTGCTCCTATGTGTTCTGTGTGCCAGCGGGCAGCGGCAATACTGCTCGTCAGTGTCACTGTCACATGTTGACATCTATCAAGTGTCATTGATTTGACTAACAAGATTGTTTTTGTTTGTTTGTTTACTTTACACCCGCCTGAATCATGTATTTTGTTAATTTTAATGCTAAATGTTTCCTGTGCCTAATAAGCGCGTTAGCACTAGTTCAAACTGATGAAAGAGATTCTACGTGTTCAAGTATCAAAGGCGAAACATGTGCTGAAAGTCACAACAGATACAGCAAAGGTATGCAAAGCTTAACTCACTAAAGCCTTAGATTTTTGTGCTTAGGAACTGTTAAAATAAATATCTACATATTTTAGAAGTAAACGAGTGGCATTCGAGAATCAATATTGAAATTCAATCTGCATTAAAAAAGTATAAACCCTGCATTGCAAATAACTGTAGTTGTCACAAAGAGGTTATTGACAAGGATTTGCTACCATTTAGAAGTGGTATTACGAAGGAAATGTTTGCGCAGGCCGAAACTAAAGGCACAAAGTACCAGGTAACGTGTATTGTACTAGTTGCTTTAATAAGTCCATCTGAATTCCAAACCAGTGAAATTTTTAATTTCGGTGAAAATCCATTGGATTTAAGGCTTCTATCGGGTATACAGTAGTGAACTGGGCCAAATACTGGATCTCTATTGTAAGCATTAAAAATTCCATGATTTCCAGATTGTAGATGGCCGTCTGTACCGTCAAAAAGACTGCCACTTTCCTGCAAGATGTGCAGGCATTGAACATTACCTAAAATCCCTGTTAACCAAGCTCCCTAACATGGAACTAGCAATTAATACAAGAGACTGGCCACAAATTAATAAAGAATGGGGCCACAAGGCAACACCTGTATTCTCATTCAGTAAGGTTAACAATTTTATATTAAATTTTTCCGCTAAGTACTATCACTTATCTTCTCCAAATCTTCTGTAGCTAACACTCATCTTTATAATAGTATATATTTTATAATTATATGTTTAGACACTAACTTAGTGTATGTACTGAATACACTCCTGCAAATGAATGTACAGCCAAACATTTTGCTCATTTGTAAAAATTTGATTTTATTGATATTTATAGAAAACTTATGAAATTGTGGTATGCTGTCTCTTTTAATGGTATAGTTGATAAATTGTCTCATTTTAGACCGAGGATTATTATGACATAATGTATCCTGCATGGAGTTTTTGGGAAGGTGGACCAGCTATAGCACTCTACCCTACAGGCATTGGTCGTTGGGATCAACATAGATCATCAATTTTGGCTGCAGCTGACAAGTAAGAGAATGATCATAATTTATGTAAACAAAATCTTTTTAAACACTGATTTCCTTTTTGCAGAGAAAAATGCGAAAAGATAGTGCTACGTTTTTATGTGTCAATGTAATTTTGTTTTTGGTTACATGAATGTTACTTCAGTAGTGAACCAGCTGGTAGTAAACCAAACTCAATACTAAAAAAAATACGCGCCAAATTGAGAACCTTTTTTGGAAGTCGGTTAAAAATAAATTTTAATTTTGTTTTTGACAGATGGCCCTGGAACAGGAAAGAAGAAAAAGGATTTTTCAGAGGATCAAGGACAAGTGAAGAGAGAGATGCTTTAGTTTTACTGTCAAGATCAAATCCAGAACTTGTAGATGCACAGTATACAAAGAATCAAGCTTGGAAGTCTGATGCTGTGAGTGTTTTAAATGTACAACTAGATGATGCCTGCAATTTTGTAGGGCTGGGTTTGGTTTTTAAAAAATCTAGAGGGAAACTTTGATTTTTCAGGACTAAAGATATAGCCATCTGCAAGTGATCTCCACAAAATGTCAAGCAGATGGGCTATGCAGAAAGACACTTTCGTATTTGTAATATTAAGTAAATCTAATATATAAAATTCTTGTGTCACAGTGTTTGTATCAAAACTCCTCAGAAACAGCTAGACTGATTCTTATGAAATTATTTGTGTATATTCAGTAGGTCTGAGAATAGGACGTAAACTATTTTTCATACCCCTAAAAACACCTCAATCTACATGGACAGAGTCGCGGGCATCAGCTAGTATAATACACATTTAACATACAGCTGTTGCATATTTTCAGGATACTCTCTACGCAGACCCAGCAAAAGAAGTATCATTTGAAGATCATTGTAAATACAAATACTTATTAAATTATAGAGGGGTTGCAGCAAGTTTCCGTTTAAAGCATTTATTTCTATGTAAATCATTGGTTTTTCATGTTGGTGAAGACTGGTTGGAATTTTTCTACCCATCTCTAAAACCTTGGGTGCATTATGTCCCATTAAACCCAAAGGCAAGTCAAGAAGAAATTATGAAATACATTATGTATTTTAAGGAACATGACTCATTAGCTAAAGAAATAGCTGACAGAGGATTTCAACACATTTGGGATCATCTTACTGATAATGATGTCAAATGCTATTGGAGAAAATTGCTGAAAAAGTATGCCAAACTTTTAA
This sequence comes from Erebia aethiops, assembly GCA_923060345.2. NCBI lineage: Eukaryota > Metazoa > Arthropoda > Insecta > Lepidoptera > Nymphalidae > Erebia > Erebia aethiops. The sequence goes on along the minus strand of OV281084.1, from coordinate 22,014,682 downwards.
AATATGACATCGTACGGGATAATGATCTTAAGAAAATCTGAAATAGATCAACTTATATGCAGGAATTAGCTGGGAGAGTAATAAAAAACGATTTTGCTACAAACTAAAAACTTTACTTAGCACATTTATATAATAAAGAAAAAAGTTTGTTTACAAAATAATTTTGGTTATGTACATAAATTAAATTAAACTTGTAGGTTAAAACATTGGAACATTAAAATTTTTAAATTTAATCCTAAGATCGCACAACAAAAGCGGGCATCAAAATATTTTAAAATTTTTAGAAGATAAACAGAGTCAAACATTTCAAAAAGCTCTATTTGGCCGATAGAAGGATTTCCACATAAATGGACTAATACACAAAAAATCCGGAGAAAATAAAGAAAAGATTATATTCTGTAGAAGATTATGAACAAAATAGGTAGAAATACTTAGTAATATGTAGGTGCCAGCTCCAAAGCGACTTATAATTTGATTTGTTTTATTTAAAAATGCATATAATTAAAGAATCAATAAATATAGCACATAGACATTATAGCTAACATTGTATCCTTACAATTGTGAGTGACAAAAGATTATTGCAAAAAAAAAAGTTAAAATATTCAAAACGCATTGTAAGATTTTTAGAAATGAGATCCATAAATACGATTATAATGGAAGCTACACAAAACTACAAGGTGAATCTCAAGTTTTTAAGATGAACAAAATATTGAATTCCTTAGCTGAAGTCACGCTCGGGGAGGACTGCGGGCGCGATCAGGGTCCACACGTAGAGGCCGACACACAGCCACGACGATGTGATCTTGATCCACATTGACGCCGCATTCTCCTTTGACAGCTGGGAACTCGGGCTGTATGTGAATAATGTGGTTTAATATATGTGAATAATGTGGTTTAATATCTGAGAATAAATAGCTTTTAATGATGTTTTTCTTTCATTTCAAATTTAACTTCTATAATAACGACAATGATATAACCTATGAGCGGATTAAGAGTGTGATAATAATAATTTGAGAGCGCTCCATACTAAATTTTCTCCCAGGTTCTAATCACTTACTTATTTATTTACTTACTTATTTCTCAACTTCATTCTTAAATGTCTGGTAAATATTTCTAAAACTTGTTGGCAGGCTTAAATTTTATGTCTTAACTTATATATTATATCTTGTTTTACATAAGTATAATAACATCACTGAATACGGTTCAGCTAATAATTTGGAAGTACACATACTTGTACCAATTGGTGAGTGTCATCATGATATACAGGGTGGCGAGCGCGAAAACGATGTGGAAGAAGGTCCAGGAGTAAGCGACGTCGTCTCCCTCGTTGTCGAACACCTTGGTCTCCTCGCGGCCCGCTTCACCCCCGTCGGCTTCTATGGAACCATAACCTGCGCTCAGTGAGCGGTACCGATATGCAACCGTTACTTTCTATGTCAAGCGCTTTGCAGAGCCCTCTATCTCCATAACATAATGTACAAATGACCAAATTCCTACCAAAAGACAAGCACATTCGACGTAAATGCATTAGAGCCAGTCTACGCGTTGCGTCGTCGTAACGCAAATATTTTGACGCATAGCCGACCACACGGGCACTGCGCCATCGTCGTGTGTGCGTTGCGTCGACGCACTCACCGTGTGTACACTACGATTATTAGAATGTAAAATGACGCAGCGACAGCGTTACGTCGTCGCAACGCTGACGCAACGCGCCATGTGGTCCTGCTCTTACGTTGTGGAGATTGAGGGTAATGATATGGTACATATAAAATTATTCTATTGGCGAGATAGACTTGCACTTGACGACATTCGCGGCAAGCAGCAGCGACTAGCGACCGTGGCCGCAAGCGACTGCTGGTTTCTTTCCTTTTTCGGAGTGTGCATGCCTACTCTGAATATTATCGAATCTAATATAGCGAGTCGACTGCGGCAGTTGGCAATCGCTGTCGCCAGTCGCTGGTGTCGGAATAAAGCGTATATGTAAAGCAATGAGGTCTAAGATGGCACGCTTATACCTAGAAGATGCCTATTTACTTTCTTTGCTCAAAGTGTGATATTTTACACCTCACCAACTTTGATAGAATTCGAGCGTCGCAGTCGAAACTGCCTTGTTTTAAAACTTAGGTTTTTTATAAGTCGGTGGCCAGTGCTGCAAGCGGTTTACTCAACCATTATGCAACTTTAAATCAAGTACCGGTCCATTTTAACTTCAGTTAAAAGTTTTCCAATTCTAGTTTATTAGAAGCATAAAAGAATAATATCTACTTGTCGCTATGAAAGCGTTTGTTAGTACAACTGCAATATACCAAACCATTTCCTAGAAAGCGCTTAAGCTAACGAAGAAAGCGATTTACTAAACTACCCATATGATTAATATCTTTTTATATATCTAAATTTTACTCAGCAGGATCTTAATGGATTGCAGGAAATTGTAGGTCTGAAGAAAAGAGTGTAATAAAATCTTAGAAGAAACACTTTTAGTCACACAATTGCCTTTGAGATCCTCTCTGACACCCTCAGATGTATACATAGTTATGATGATGCATGATTTAACATAATGGCAATGACACTAGTAATACTATTGCCCCACTCAAATACGAACAAAGCGCGTGCGTAGGCGCATAACTTGGTTATTAATACATTTGTGATGAAGTAAGCAGGAGGTAAAGATATGCCTTATGGCATTTGAATAGAGTAATACAATGCCCTGAATGGTTCTTCATCATGGCAGGGGCCCGGTGTATAAAAATATAAAGTAAATATCCACAGTATTTTTTAACAAGAATATTTGGACTAATTTTTAATTTTAATTATAGTCACCTTAGTCAGACAGTAATTTAATTGTAAGTTTCTGATATCGTGTACGCACGGCTCAAAGGTACGAGTAATGTATGAACAGATAACTCATGTGACTATTTACTTTAATTTATAAGTTAGGGAAAGGGAGAAAGATCTTCGCTATTTGCTTCTATTACCCCTTAACGATATTAACCAATTTCTAATGGTCTGCTATGGGTCATGATTACTTTACCTTCGTTAGCAATGAGCCCTCCTTGACCTGCGCCGCATCGCACCGCACGATATTACCGAGGAGTTTATTATGAGTTAGTATTACAAATAAAGATAATATTATAGATTATATATTATTTTAAAAACATACTATGCATAAATTATATTTATTTACTACTTATTCCTTAATTTTACATTGCATTTGCTATTATTATAGTCTACTGTTTTTTTATAACTTAGAACAAGAAACATCTTACACGATTGGAGACATTGCTAAGGATACTTTATGTATATTAATAAATTAATGTCAGTTAAAGCTAAAGGGCCTATTGAAAAGGACTTCTCTTAAGACACCTTATAGTTTGGGCTTGTAGCTGAATTAATAAAATATGCTCCTAAATTCATGAGTTTGGATCAAATGTCTACAGTTAATTATAAAATATGGATAGGTATTTACCTCCGCTGCCTTCCTTAGCCAGAATATGGTCGGACATGGTGATCTTGGACGAAGAGGACGCCGTGCGAATGCTAGAGTACAAGACGCTGCATACCCATATTACTAGCCCGATGATGGATTGCTTGTCGAATGATGACTGTAAGAAAACAAATTCATGTAAACTATAATGTAATGTACTTTAAAAAAAACGCGCCGAATTGAAAACCTCCTCCTTTTTTGGAAGTCGGTTAAAAATTAGTTTTAGCCTGTCTTTTTCTTTTGTCCTATTGAGACGAAACTAAGTACAGTTGTTATTAGGACCTGCGGGAAAATTTCCGACATAGTACCATAAAGGTACAAAAGTTGCCACGCAAATCGCAAAGCGCGCGCATGGTATTTCAAAACAAACCACTTACTTATTGTGAAATTTATAACGCAAAAAGTCTGTTTTTTAAAAATGGGATAAAAGGGTCAAGCAAAAACAAAACTAGTAATAATAAACTTATAAAAGATTTTATAAAAATAGAAAATAGGGGCCGTTATTTTATTTTTTTAGTCACAAAAACTATAATATGGCATTTGTTTTACACAATTCCTTATCCAACACTTCCTGCGAATAGCAATACTCTTTACATTAATTTATTGTCAATTGCTTTAGGTACTTGAGCGATTGTGTACAACTGAAATAGCAAAATTTTCTTCTGCCTAGAATGTAAATGATTTATTATGTAAAATTCACGGAATAAATTAAGAGCCCCACATAAATAATCATTAAATAGACAAATAAGAAAGGAAAATTTATGTAAACACTCAATTAAACGATGACTGAGGACACTAAAACACAATGATGAAAAGGAAATGAGTAGCACAGCACAATCTTTGAAATAATTTCTAAGATATGTAGGTAGGTACTTATGGCTATAATGGATTTTTATAAAGGACAGAGCTGGAGCCATGAGATTTTATGGCATGCCAAATATTTAAAAAAACTGTCAGTTTGTTAAACATGCTTTGAGAAAATGAGGTTTTCTTTGAGTTTTTAACGAGCAATCTTCATGGATCCATTCTTGATAAATAAACCGTAAAAAAGTGCCTTATGAGACAAAAATGTGTTGATTTCTATAGGGTTCCGTAGCTATTCTACACATAAGTATGTACTTGTAATTTTTTTTTATAATTAAATTTTGTCTAAATATCTATTGGTCTAGATTAGGCGAGATTACAGAACCCAAAATAAATCCTAAAATGAAATATCACAATGTTGAATTCACGATACCATAATATACATACCCAATAAAGATCTTCTTTAGATTCCTGGCATTGCAATGTTAAATATAATATAAAAGACATTCTAGTAAAATATAAGTATAATTTTATTTGAACATACATACATATTTGAACATTATACTGCTTCTTTCTTTAAAATACATTGTCATCATTGGTTAAAATGCATATTTACAGCAATAGTCAGTTAATCACATAATTTCATCATCAAGATCAACGGTATTTTAAAACTTAAATGTTATTTAAAAAAATATCAATTTCAATTTCTTACATCAAAAATATTACCCAAGTTTATATTTCATTTTAAAACATGCATTTAAAAAGTAAGGACTGTTTGAGGTCTTTACACTTATTTTAACTAGCGTGATGTTTTTGTTTCATCCAAGGCGCGGTGTGTCATGTGACGCTCAGTCGTGTGACGTCACAATCACAGGTCTTTCTTACAAGAACTAGCGAAAGAGCGCATTTTGATCTTTAATAATCTCATTTTACAAGTTAACAAAATAAAAACTAACTAACTTCTTGTAATTTTTCGCAGATTCACACTAAGACTAAATACGATAGTTGACTTGTATTTTTGAAGTGAAACTTCTTTAGAATCGTGATTTGAAAATTAAACGAAACGAAAAAGCGACACCAAAAAGAGTCAAACATATTCATAAATAAGATTTAACCTGCGAGAGAATGAGATAGAATTATAATAATATAGAATATAAGTTATATTTATCTCATTCTCTCATAGGCTACTTTTCTGAAGTTTCACTTCTGCCGTGCGTGTGAATTGCACACACTTTTTTTTTAATTAACTGGCTTTACGGCTCTGGGTTCCAGCCCTTCTGAGCCTGTTGACATGTGGTAATCACATATGTCGAAGAAGTACGTACCTGTTTGTCACCAGTGAAGCTAGCGTTACACTCGCCGACGGAGTTGGAGAGCGCGGACCAGGTGAGGTACATGACGTATAGCGAGACGACGGACGACTGCAGCAAGCCCGAGCGCGGCTGGTGCTCTTGCACCGAAGGGAGAATGGAGATCGCGCTCGCGATCACCACGAGGATGAGGTTGAACGAGATGAAGAACTTGGAAAGATCACATCCGCTGGGCTGAAAACATCGGTAAATTACTAATTTTATAAACTAGATGATGGCCGCGATTTCATATACCAGGGGAATTCTCCATGTAAAAAATAGCCTTTATTCTCTGTCCAATCATTTATTTTACTTTTGACATGAGCACGCCTATGAAGTTTCATAATTATTGACATTAGGAGGTCATTGTCTTGAGCAGCATCTATCAAATTTGTCACCAAGCCTGTCACTCACTAATGCTTAGTTATCACCTACTGCCTCGTTGGTTTGGTGGTTAGCATGTTCGAATACGGCCGACGAGGCCGCTGGTTCGAGTCCCGGGCCGGGCCTTATTTAAATATTGGGATTTTCTGACCAGAAATTCTCAGTACAAGCCCGGAGTTAGGAAGTTGGCGGTGTTTCACCCTCGTGCCTCGGAGAGTACGTTAAGCCGTCGGTCCCGGTTAGTATCACTAACATGATAATAGTCGTTAAAGCCCTCCAACCCGCATTGGAGCAGCGTGGTGGTTCTAAGCTCTAATTCCCTCTCTCCCGTGAGAATAGAGGCCTGAGCCCAGCAGTGGGACGTTAATGGGCTGTAGTGGATAAATCAGGGGGAATTGTGGGACAAATTAAAAAAAACATTCATCTTTCTTACCTTAGTATAATAGACGTAGAGCAGTACTATGCCAGTAATTGCAAGCGCATAGCACGACAACATAGCCAACAACAGCGCCGAGTACCAGCCTTTTGATTGAGTTTCTTCATAGTTTGCTGCAATAATAAACCAAGTCATTTAGTGTGAAATTGTTATTCTGTTTATTGAATAGTGAGTACTTATACTTCTATCGTTTTAATATTATAAAGACGATAGTGTGTTTGTTGGTTGATTTATTGGTTTGTCCTTCAATCACGCCCCAACAGAGCAACGGATCGACGTGATTTTAAATGTGAATAAAACTTGGCATGATTTGAGGTCATACTACAAGGTAATTTTTGCTAGTTTTTATCCCGAAATTCGGCACAGTTTCCTAGGGCGAGGGATGAAAATCAAAATGTGTACTTAATTGTAATTTATCCGACTTCATTCAGTCTTTTTTTTGTCAGAAAGGATTTACTTTGAAGATTGACCCAAAAATATTTCAAGCTTATTGGTTTTGTAGTTCAGAAATTACAAACATCACAACCCTCTGTATAAGGTCCATTAAATTTGAAACCCCAAATGTCATTTGAAATTTCGAGAGAATATTCCTTGACCACCCTAGAGGACTAATGAAAGAATTTTCGAAATTCCATTTCCAAAGGAGTTAAATAGGGGCTGAAAGTTTGTATTTAAGTCCCTCATTTTTCAAGTTAAGCATATCCATGAAACTTGGTATTTGGGCTTTTACTTTAAAATAAAAAATATGTTTTGAAAATTCCACCCAGGAACAAATATGGGATTAGTTTGTAAGAAAGTCCTTCATTTATGAAACTTAAGATTAATTACCTAATTCCACGCGGACGGAGTCGCGGGCAAAAGCTAGTACTTCATAAAATTTACCCTTATTATGTTTTTGAAGAGTTGGCTATTATATTATTCAATAACTATGATAGTGGAAATTAAATTCCGGACAGTATTATTATTAATCAATTAATGCACTATTTTAATAAACAAGTTTGTCTTAGCAATGTTTTCCTGCAAGGTAACTTAGTTGTTTTCCAGTGTTATAAAAAAAACGAAGATTAATGAGCAGATCTTCATTTAACAGTTTTATTTATATGAAAAGTTTCAATTGAAGATGAATTGTTAAATAATCGACTTAGGAGCAAGACAATGTGGCCAATTTTGTATAACACAATCTCTAAACTTAACTAAAATGACACCTCTAAACCTAGTTCGGTCCCTTTCTTCAGAGAGTATTATGAAAGGGTAAGCAATATTATTAATGATGTCATTTTACTTTAGAGATTGTGTACAACAGAATCAGCCCCATCACAGAACAGAATCAGACCTATGATAAAGAATCATTTGGATTAAATACTTACAAACCCATCTTTCGGCCCACGAATGAGCAAAGTCAATAATCAATATGAGCTGTATGATAATGAAGCAGAAGCCGCCAATCATGCCAAACACCATCCAAGTAGAAGCAAACGATCCCTCCGGAATGAAGAAGGCTCCAATGATGCCAGCAATCACAACAAGGTACTTGATACCCCAGAACCTTAAAAAAACATTAACTAAAACACATTTGCAACATTCCACCACCAGGTGACTCCTGTAGCACCCATCCCAATAGCTAGTTCAAATCAAATTAATTAATTTTGTGTATGTTTCGGAAACTCTACTAATACACAATGAACACTACTATGAACATTAATATAAACCAGTTTATACTCATTTATTTTTTCGGAATATTATGCCTAACTAAATTTGAGCCCATCAGAAGTCCTTCATAATTTTCATCCCCATGCTGGCTACTCAGCACGGGTCTCCTCTCGGAATGAGAAGGGCTTGGCCATAATCCACCACGCAGGCCAAATGCAGATTGGCAACTGCACATACTTTTGAGAACATTATGATGAACTCTCGGGCATGCAGGTTTCTTCACAGTTTGAAGCTAGTAATCTTTAGGCCCGCTTGAACCGTTGCCCGTGTTCAGGGGCGGCCTTAAACATTGTGAGGCCCTGTGCGGTAGATATTATTTAGGTACGAGGCCCTCATGTTTTGTGGAATTTATGTGAATTGAAAGTTTTTTTATTTATGATGCAAAAGTTATAAGTAAAAAGAGGAGTTTTAATATTGCATATTGGATATTAACAAAAGTTAACAAACTCGTTTCCTTTTTGAACTACCTGGCTCAAATTATCTACCGACATCACGATCCACGATCTGGCGGTCGCACGGAAGCGCGAGGGCGGTGGCCCTGCTTGCCACCCCCTAAAGCCGCCACTGCCCGTGTTTGAGTTAAAACTACACCCTGACCTTTATATGTCAGCTTCGGAAAAACTCATCAGAAAGTGACAAAATCAAAAAAAAAATACTACATCAGTTTACGCCGTGTTGCGCAAGTCGGCCTTAATTTCTTAAAACGCACATAACTCCGAAAGTTGGAGGTTCCGGGGAACGAACCCGCGACCCGAAGATCAGAACGGGTGCAGGTGATTTGTATGTAGAGCGGGCTATAAGTGTTAACATTCATTCACCACTTTGTTTAATTTGTAAATATAATAAGAATCTAAAATATAATCACCCATTTTGTATGCCGGCTCTGGGGTCCTTAGAAGATTTAACGCCAATCATAATCAATGCCATGAGACAGAAGAAGAGACATGTTGCGAAACTTATTCTGGAAATAAAGAGATTATCGTCATTTCTTATGCTCTCGTACCTGCTATTTGTTTTGATTTCTGATGGTTAGCTACTACAATCAACATTTTTTAAATTTAAATAATACCATTCAAAAGTTTATTTATTTATTTATTTAAATCTATACGGAATAGTGTCTCGGATCTCCCCGTAGATTCTTTAGCAAATAGGGAATACCGTCAGTGGACGGGATACCTTGCTCCAAAATACAAATCCGCCACCCTTTTTGACGACCTCCGTGGCGCAGTGTGTAGCGCTGTTGCCTTAACGTGCGGAGGTTCCGGGTTCGATCCCCGGGCAGGGTCAATTTGGGAATTTATAATTTCTGAATTGCCACTGGTCTGGTCTGGTGGGAGGCTTCGGCCGTGGCTAGTTACCACCCTACCGGCAAAGACGTGCCGCCAAGCGACTTAGCGTTCCGGTACGATGCCGTGTAGAAACCGAAGGGGTATGGGTTTAATATAACTGCCATGCCCCTAACAGGTTAGCCCGCTACCAACTTAGACTGTATCATCACTTACCATCAGGTGAGATCGCAGTCAAGGGCTAGCTTGTAGTGGATAAAAAAAAAAAAAAAAAAAAAAACCCACAACCGCACGGCTCAATGTTGCAAGACAGATTGCCGAGATACAGAAATAGACAGGACAAAAAAAATTAAATCAAGTATAAATTTCAATATATAGCATAATGTCCATTACATGTATCAAAAACTTGATCACGTTTATCCATACACCAGTATTTTTTATGTTCGCTCGTTAGATACTAATTTTACGTAGGTATGCACTCTTATTTTAATTTAGTAGTGTTAACGTAATAGTGTATAACTATGATATAATATTATTGTGAGATATTTATATCTATATATTATGAAGTTACTTTATGGATATCCCATTCGAAATGGATGAATTAACAGATAAGTAAAATCTTACCTGTAAACTGCTAAATAGCCCACAGCCTGGTCACAATCAACTTTGAAATTTCCTGGCACTAATCCTGTTGAATTTGCACAAAATGGTACCTAAAAGTAAGGTTGTCGTTTAGTTAAAATAGTTTCAATACTTACTATTATTATTATGTAGGATTTTTCTGATAATTACAAGATTTCTGTAGAGTTGGTATTAAGTAAAAAGAGTTTTGGACAATAGTGCAGGGGATGTGTCTTCATAATATATTACATTTCAGCTTTATAGGTCAAGGGTTTGGGCTGGGTATTAATAAATCAGGTTCGGTTTTTATACAAATTTCAAACCCCCATTTCAGCTCTCAGATGCCTATATCATAAAAGCTATCTGTCTAGTGGTTAGAGCTGTGCGTTGATAAATCAGTCAGTCAGTCACCTTTTTCTTTTATATATATGTATCCTAGCTGATGCCCGCGACTTCGTCCGGGTGGTTTAAGTTTTTTTGATTCCCGCGGGAACTCCTTAATTTACCGGGATAAAAAGTAGCCTATGTCACTCTCCAGGTCCTCAACTATACTCATGCCAAAAATCACCCATGAATTTTGTATGGGAAAATCAAGGGAAAATGATTTTTATTTTATGACGGAGACAAATACAACAAATCAAAAACCATGAAAATCAGTCCAGCCGTTCTAGAGTTTGTGTGTTAGTGTTCGAACAAACCCCATTTTGAATAATAGAGGTCGCCCGCGACTTCGTCCGCGTACAATTTCTGTTTTCCAATGAGATTTACCCGCTGCAACAGGCCTATTTATAGCGGCTATATTATAACTTCGGCAGGTTTTTATTATGTAAAACTAATAACCTTAATGCCGGCTTCAAAAACCTAGAACCGTCATGCAAGCTTCCAACCCCAATTCCACCCCCTTTAGGGTGGATTTTCGTAAAACTGCTTACACAGGTTATTGTTATTTAAAATAAATCCCGATTTTCAAGTCTTTAACTTCAAAAACTTAGAAACCTTTTGTTAGATTCCAACCCCTATTTCACCCCGTTTGGGGTGGATTTCCGTAAAATTGCTTATACAGATTTTTATTATTTATAACTAATAACTTGATTGCCAATTTTCATGGCTCTAACTTCAAAAACAAAGGACTTTCATACAAACTTCCAACCCCCATTTCAACCCCTTACGGGTGAATTTTCTCAAAACCGTTTCTTAGCTGATGTCTACACTATAGAAGAAACCTACCTTCCAAATTTTAAGTCTGTATGTTTTGTAGTTCCTGAGATATCGTGATGAATCAGTGAGTGACCTTATAGATAATATATAATAATTAGCTTTTTGGATAAATTGGCTATAATATTGATGGTAAGGTAAGTAAAAACATACTTTTTTCATTTGGTCATGTAGCCCCGGCGCAAGAGTGACGCAGGCTACAACCATGACCAGAAGCAGCATCAGGGTATACATGAGGCGAGTGGAGGTGGAGTTGGCGCAGGAGGGGCATGCCGAGCAGCACAGCGAGCAGGCAGCACTGCCGCAGCAGCATGCCAGCTACAATATTATATTGTCATTAGCACCTAGTAGACTAAGAGATAGCTGCACTTTTGGTAACTATCGCCAGAAAGGCTGATTCAGTATTAGGTAGGTGAAGGGCTCTCTATTGATGACGATAGTGAAAGTTTGCCCGCATGCGAATGGGCCTTTCACTAGATATGGCCGCTCAAAGACGTGCTATGGTTACCAAAAATGAACTGAAATTAAAGCTAAACACAAAATATTATATCATAATTTGCTCTGGTGAGATCTGTGCCCCAATTGTGTAAGGAAATCATAATTATTTGTCAAATAGATAATTCGACCTGTTCAAGGATTTCATAAATGCCTGCAGTCAAAAAACATGTATGAACTCCTCTAAAAGTTTAAGTTCTACATTTTCAGCTGTCAATTTTAACATGAATACGTCTTTAAAATTGCTTACTTAAGGACGACGACGACGCTTAAGGACGCAATTAAAAAAAACTATTGATAATAAAATCGGGGGATACGTTTAGTGTTGCAGCTACATATCTATCATCCCCATACAAATTTCAATTACACCATTGGCTAACTAAAAAATCAAATAATTTATTACGCTAAGTAAGGACTAAGTAACACATCGCATTAAATAATAATATTTTATATAGAAACAATTACCCGTTACGAGACGTATTCACGTACAACAAACGGCTGTGTCCATAACACAGCCACACCCCATTTTTTTTATCCATTATAGGCTTACACTTGAGCACAATCACACCTGATGGGAAGTGATGCCTAAGATGGGACGCGCTTGCCTAGAAGATGCCTATTAACTCTTAATTTAGAGATACCCAGATTGTAATTGTTCGGAAACATAGTTTTTGATAGTGTTCCAGACCCCAGCCATGCGAACATACATCGTACGTGTGGATGGGACGTCGAAGACATTGAGGGTGGAAACTCGCATGGGGTCTTGCGGAACAGTGGTAGAAAGGTGAAGGAGGAACATGAATTACAATTTGCTTACCCAATTGGGCCTCTGGTGCAAGGCTTTGTCCAGAACAATGCCACATAAAAGTCAATAAGGATTATAGGTTTAATAATAACTGCCATACCGCTTACTAGTTGGCTTCCATCTTAGAACATATAAACAGGTGAGATAATAGACAGAGGCAAGTTAAGAATAATAAAAAAGTTCAAACTAAGCATCGAATAACGAAGCAAGTTCAAGTTCCTCATGGCTACTGAAAATAGATTAAATCAAACTGATAACTACCTAATACCTATGGAAATAGTATCACATTATCATATTTTTTTATTTTCAGAATCTACGTAACTATTTTACACACACATACATCTGTGTGTGCTGTGTGTTCTGTGTGGCACCTGAAGCAGTTTTACTATTGCAGTGCCACACTTGCCATTTTTTCATCCTACTGAAATTGTTATAATAAATAGAACAGCCTAGCATATAATATTAGGTTGCAGACTCTCGTAATATTCTCAATCAATAATCACCACCACTACAGCCCATTATAGTCCCACTGCTGGACACAGGCCTCCACTCTCATAGAAGAGAGGAAATTAGAGCTTAGACCCACCACATTGCTCCAATGTGGGTTGGCAGGAAATAATCAATCCAAGAATAATAGATTAGGAAACTCATTATTAATATTTGTCCCCAATATATACCTTGAATATTTTATTATTCCCAAACCATTCACTGTCTTATAAAAAATGGCAGAACCTTGAGCAAAATTGATTCAATTGGTAATAAAAGTGTTACTAGTTTTTATTACTTTGCTGTTTTTTTTAATAACAAATTAACAACTAAATTTCAGCAAATTATATTTATTATCAATAGGGTTGGAATTGACAATTTACTGAAGGGACTCACAGGGCCCATCTTTGCCAACAGACAAAAGTAGAGTTGCTATCATAAAGGACACTGCGCCATCTTCGTCTTTTTGGAGAGGCGGCTATGCAGGGCTTCTGGAGACCCAGTATAACTTTGAGTTTGAGCATTGCCAATCTATTGTGATCAACATCTATAGTTCCTGACAATACCACTTGCTGCCTAGAACAGCAACAGCTTTTTGACTAGGCTTTTTTGGGTGTACCAGGGTTGAGGTTGAGGCACGACTGTTCAACCTGCAGTGCCCCATTTTGACTGTTTTATCACCAGCATTAGGTTTGCAGGATTGCACTTAATTTATTAAATATTATGCAACCAAGCAGTCTATGTTTCCTGCCTTAAAAATACTCAATATGAGTAATGTTTTTCATAATACACGTTTCTAATAAAGTAAAGGTCATACTGGATCTTTCTGGGTTTTTGCTATAAGGTAAAAAAATGGTTCAAGCAAGATTATGAAACTGTATTTTATAAGACAAGAAAATACGTTTTGTTTGTCTTTAATTTTTACTAACAGATAAGTATTACAATAACAAGATAGAGATTTCTAACGTGAAGACAAAGGTCTATTGATTTCTCTTACCTGAGCTGCAGAGCATAGTCCCAACACGGCACCCATGGCAAAAAAGCTATGGGTTAGCTAAATAACGTTTCAAAGGGTTTAATTATTTCAATACACACCAATCAAAAGTAAAATCGTAATTGAATTAAACGCGATGACTAATTTATCGACCAAGAAAAATAATTTGTGCAGTATGCTATTGCTAAATGCTTGTTGTTTGTTTGTCACAGTTTGTCATTTGTCAACACTCATGTCAAATTGACGTTGGCGGTTGACACTTGACAGTGACGTTCGATCATGTTCTTCATGTTCTTCTTCTTCTTCTTTTTTTTTTGTCCCCCGTCGTGGCCATAGTATAGGCCATAGATTCAATATTTACTATTTTGAAATGCACGAAAGAATCACGTAAGAACAAGATCCCTTAATTTTAAGTGGCCCGCTCAAAGTCCGATCGGCAGAGTTCACACTGCAGATCTGCAGCTGCTGCAAAGTCGTCTTGTCCTTCTTGCCGTCCATAAAGCTAATTTCCGTACTTCACACACAGAAAGGGCAACTAACTCTATGGCCATAATTTTGATTTATAAATCTTTACCTTTATTCTGTTGTAATTTCCGGCTCAAACGGGCTTAGAACCCAGAGCCGTAAAAGAAAAATGGAGAGTGGATTTCTTTTTTGGCGGTAAAAGAGGGGCGCGTATTTTAAATGATTTTTACGACGGAACCACGACGGAACGGAGACGGTGTGTTTGCCCTATGATGTTGTGCGTTTGCTAGTTTGTGCGCTTTGTTGATACCAATCCAACCAATCGCATGGGCTAGTTAATTATAATTATTAATTAATTATATTGGTTATCAGGTACCGAATAAAACGAGTCATGTGCGTGTCGGGCGACGCGACGTGCAGTTTAGGTTTCCGTAGTTTCCGTAGATGCCCGTCACAGTTCTCGTACTTCTTGTATTTTACCATAGTCCCGTAAGTACCTATCTAAACACTAAACTTACACGGAAAACGTCGTCAAAACCAAAGACCTCAATTCACATAGACGGGCCCTGTCAATCAAAGTATGTGGACCTATTTTACTAACGCCATCTAGCTTGAAAAGCAGGATAGTGCTATGGCGGGGACCAGGTCAGGCTTATACAGGTGTGGAGCGCGCTCTACAGGTCGGGCACCGAAAATTTTTTTCTATGAAAGGGCCCATCTAGTACCTACATATACATAATATATCGATAGTCAAAACCAATTTCACTGCTGGACGAAGGTCTTCTGTATGTATCTATACGGGACACGGTCAGTGGCGTGCCGTAGGGTTCAAACGTAGGCAAGCTAGCCGCTGCCCATCGTATTCTTCCGTCTACTTTTACATAGGTTGTTTTGACGAGCCATCGACCATACAGTAGGTTGTATGGTCGATGTGACGAGCTCAACAAAGCACACAGAAGGCATATAAGTTACTACTTGACAGAATTAAGATATGTCAGCAATGGTACACTACCATTGTGATCTAGGTAGGTACGTGAGAATTAAATGATTTGAAATTTCTTTTGCCAGGACAAAGAACTTAAAGAAGAACAGAACAACGCATAGAGCGTTCATTTCCGAAATTCCGTTTTTGAGAATTTTGATGCATTTTTATAGCACCAGTTAAATAATTTATATCATCATTTCCAACGAAAAAAAGCTTGGAATACGACTGTACATTGACTTACCTACTTACTGTACGAATAAAAAAGTATGCAACACTAACAATTAGCTTATTAGTATGAGAACAACCAAAAATCCATTTATTTTTATACGCGGATCTGTTAAATTGCCTTTTTCGACTTTTACAAGGTTTGTGAAATACCTACATAGATGGTCGATATACGTAGGTCTGGAATAAAATAGATTTTGGTGAATTTACAAGAGTTATTTTTCTGTTCAAAAGTTATATATTTTACCTTATTTTCGCCAATCAATATTTGCACACACTTTAAATAGTCACAATGAACAATATTGATTAAATCTGAACTCATTTTGTACAAAAAATAATATTATTTCAACTAAAAAAATTCTACATCAATGATTTCAATAAACACTGTCACAACAAAAAAAACAATCGACTAAATTATGAAGGTTTAGTCCGTATCACGATTCCGCGTGAGACTTCTTAAATCAGACGTAGTATTATAAGCCAAGCATATTACAGCAATAGACAGCGCTATACTATTATGGAATTTATGTCGGATTTTAGAGACAATATGTATGACCAACAAAGCCACAGCCCCTCTCACTCACAAAGCCACAGAGTGAGTGAGAGGGCACTCACTCAACTAGGTTGTTCGTAAAACGTTCGCAAGCGCTCGGCGCCCACCGGTCGGTAGCAATAATTGAACTGACTGATTGTAGAACGCGCGAAATTTAAATACGTAGTTTGAACGGATCGATTAATTACTGAGTTAATATTGAGTTTGTATGTTTGGGTGTTTGTTTTGTTGGGCAAGCCCGGCTTTTTAACATTTATAGAGATTGCGCCACTGGACACGGTCTTGTGCCGCTTCCTTCCAGTGGCTCGACCATATTAGTATATTATCTATGAACTCAACAGCTACATATATCCTGAATACGTCAGTCAACAGATATCGTATTGTAATTTTATTAAGAAGAATAACTAACTGAACTTTTCCTACTAAAGAGTAGGTATGATTTTCATCAACCTTGTTCCTCCTCCGTTCTACCACAGAACAGCGAGAAACTGTCAGCGTTGGCATCCTTACGTGGTTGACGTCTAATCTGCTCGCACGAAACGTTTTTGATCCGAACCGCTAGGGTGTGGAACACCCTCCCAGCGCACGTGTTTCCTGCCACGTATAAGTTAGGTACCTTCAAGACAAGAGTGAATAGGCATCTTCTAGTCAAGCGCGTTCTAACCTAGACCTCAGCATTGCTTTGCACTAAGCATGATTGTCGTCAAGCGCAAGCCGATCTCACATTAAAAAACCTGACTACTGCCATTGTAAAGTTGCACTTGTTCTGTAAACCGGACTATTGCAACTAGAAGCCATTTCTTTGGTTGTTGGATCCTAATTAGCCCCTAGCCTTGTTTGCCTTCAGTTATTTTTTTTCAAATCTTCAGCGTCTGTACCGTGACGCGCTACGCCAAATAGGGTGTCGGCTAAATATTTGCTGTTTTCAGTTACTCAAACGGGGAAGACCCTGCTGCATGCGGGATGCATGGACATATTTCAATCCATTGCCGGCTCACTACTGAGAACGAGTCTTGTCTCGAAAGGGTTAGGCCATAGTCCACCACGCTGGCCAAGTGCGGAGAATATTATCAGGAATTCTCGGGCATGCAGGTCTCCTCACGACTTTTACCTTCACCATTTGAATCTAGTGTTGGGTTGTTGTAAAGCCATGGTTTTAGTAAGTTAAAACAAAACAATTTTAAATCTAAAGTTTATATTTGTAAATATATAATCAATTAATAACATGATAAAATAAATATAAGGTCAAGAATTGTTCCATACGTATTGATACATTTGTAAAAGAAAACAGTATTTTATGTTTTGATATAATACTAAAGTTATGTGTAAGTAATTATTATCTGGACATAAAAAAATTATACTCATTGGTTTACATTTATTTCTCAAATAAAATACTACTTATGTCTCATTTCTTTTAAATTTAAGTAAAAAATAAACTTGGTGAATAATACCTACCCTAGGTACTTACTCGTCTGTTTCTTAATGACAAATTGATAAGGTAGGTATAGGTATTTTTCAAGACATAAATTCATTCTAAAATTAATTGAGGTATAATCTAGACAAAAAAGTCCATTATAGTAGGTAAGTAAGCAAATAAAATTATTATGAAATTAAATGAAATCAACATTTTACCTACTATTTTTTAATTACATTGCATATTATGAGATTATGAGTACCAATACTTCACAATCTGGGCTAAGATGAAAATAATAACATTTAAGCTATCGTAGCTGATATTATAGAGAGCTTCCTGTCGCACTTGTTGAAAGGCCTACAAAACGGTCTGAGATACCATCAAATATCGTCGCTAGGTACACTTCACAAAAAAAAGGTACTTAATTACGAAAAGTTAATAAAACATTTGAATATCAGCTATTATAATTATTCAATAAAATCAATAATTTGGAACACGTCCTGGACCTTCACATTAGGTACAGTATAAAATAACATCACCTAAATCTAATACGATTTCTGTAAATATAACACACGCTCACGACCAACATTAAATTATAAATAATAATCTAGATAGATTAATAAATAGAATTATAAATATCACAGTAGATCAACTGCCAGCTAGTTTCTACCTGTGAATTTAATTTAATTTACTAAAGTAGGTAGTTTGATTTGGGTAATTCAATAAATTTTGGTATAAAATCTACGGATATTTTTAAAACATGTGTTAAAAACAACATTTAAATTAAATACTGAGCTGACAGTGTCGGTAAAAACTGCTGTGATATTGACAACATGGAAGTATGTCTATTTTACAAAATATTCGATCAAAGTATAAAATAACATCTCAAACAATACTCTTTGATTGAATATATTTTTTTAATACTTAAAACTAATGGTAACCATGAAACCGATTAACCGATGCGCCGATATGCTTTTTATTGAGAAAACATGCATATTGCCAAGTCAGGTATACCAAGGTACAGACCTATTCTAAAATCCAAGCTAAATCCTGAGCTATTCAGAAATGTAAAAATATCCTGCATCATAGAAATAGGCTGCTGATTGATATTTCAATAATCCTATTCATGTACATATGTAAAATCAAAAAAAAAACTGCTATTAAATACTATCGAGTATCGGCAAAATTCCAATACGCATTTAGTTTGTCATTCCTCCGTTCTTTGGCAAAACTAATTTAATAAAAATGAGCGTTACATAAATGTAGGTAAGTACACAATTGATTTTAGTATCAAAACTAATGCGTATCGTCCTCATGCATTCACATAATGTGCTTACAGTGGTACCCATGTACCTACATAGAAACAGGAGACATATTTTCACAAAAGACTGCCCACATCTAAAGTCTAACTATTAAGGACTGCAACTGCTCACACGCGATAAGTTGGCTTTAAATCAGAACTTAATACAATATGCTTATTTATAATAGGTATAATTTTACATTTTACAGCAAAGTATATGAAATAATATTTCCATAACTCTAAGATAAGTAGTATGTTATAATATGCAACCTACAAAACGAGTATGGTTCATAAAAACTTAACACAAGAGAGTAGGTAAGTAGTATTATACGATACACGTCTATAATTATTACTTTTTACACACTACTTTAGGGCTGCTAGATCAGGGGACAACCGATGGATTAACTTAGATAGTTGGATGGGAAATATTATTTCCAGCTAAAAGAATTTTTGAATTTACATATTTACATGTTTTATTTAAGCAAAGTGCTTTAAGCTTAGATTTTTTACTGAAATGTTGAATTTTTTTTGTAACGAGTTTTAGGATGCCCATGTCCCTTCGCACATTTGATTAAATGCTCGAAGTAACTTCCAATACACTGCTACATAAAATATACATTTTAAACCTGATAATATTTCTTCATCAGCTTAGAAGAGGTATCTTTCACTATCAAATTGAACATATTATTATTTAATAATAAAAAAAAGAAAATGTATTAAGTAACAAAAGTATTCGTTTTTATCATGTATCTAAAATAAGATTTCCATTAACTTAGTGCTAACATTGTTTTCTGTTATAATACTAAAATAAAATTTATCTACTTACATCTAAAACTAACAAAATAAGGTGTTTAATTAATGTAGACGGATGTCAAATGATACTTTTCTGCACATAAACACTGCTAATTTTACAAATAAATAAAATACACTCTTTTACCATAAAAATTCACTACACGTGATTCAGTTTTAACGTTTTAACATTACGTAAAAGACTTAGACGGGACTAGGGCTCGTATCAGGTTACTCCAACACTCGAACTAAATAAATACAGGATTGGAGATTTCTGAATGCCGCTTTCGTGATGTGGAAACATTTTAATTAATAAGCAATAATTAGTTTTATTTTGAGAAATCTTCATCGTAGTTTATGCTGGAGGCAGATTACGTAACCGTGGGTTGAATGCAGTCAACGAAAACTCAATCGCAGGCATCATCCTTGTTTCGACAGGGTTCGCCGTCGTAGGATATGGTACTTATCAATAAGAATAAGTGCGACAAAGTTTACATAACTTCTAGACACTGAATAAATTTTTGAAAAAGACATTATTTTGTGTAACATATACCTAAATCGATAAATTATATTCGATAGGCAAAGTAGATTGAACAAGTTTATTTAAAATTAAAAATAAATCTATAATTTTGTAGCCCGGCGAAAAAAATCTTCTAAATTATGCATTTTTGTACTGAAATGGTAAAAAATCTATTATTTTAGTTATTATGACTTTGGTGTTGAGTGTATTATACAATATTGAGCAAAATTTTGGCTAAATAAATTAAATGTAATACGTAAACTATGTACAAATTACGTACAAAAAATAAACTGTCTTTATCTACTTAAATGAACTAGAATATAACTTCTTAACTAAGTATTTAAAAAAAAAGATAGGTCTAGTATTATATAGAATATTTATTACATAAACCTAATAGCTTCAACATAAATTGAGATCTGCACTTTTTAACCAAGCAATTAAGCACCACTTGGTGTATTGATTTTGAAAATTATCATTCAAATATCTTATTTCTGCTGGGGCATTATTTCCGCACCATGCAAACAAAAATTTTTGGAAACTGTCACGAGAAGATGTAGTGTCAAACTAAGTTCACAACAATATATATCGAACTATTTTATCGATCGGCCATTATTTTTATGAAGGTACAGTAGACGGCAGAAAAAAATATCTTGAATGCCTCGCAAGTCCTTGGTTGTTATGAGAAATTTAGTGCCGTCAGAATAAAATGTCCTATGCAAGTAGGTCCTTTAAGCATTACGATTTCATTGTACTTAGAATTATTAAATACTACAATATGACTTCAACTTAAAATATCACTAATAACTATAATGTATTTATTATTTATATATCTAAGCCGCAACTTACATCTAGATCCTTACAATATGGCAGTTGTCAAATTGCTAGCTGAGTTGTTGCCTAAGCTAAAGTGATCATTTGGTTTTGGTAGAGCGCGGAGTTTCGTTGCGTCAAATAAAAGCTTTTCATTACGGATAACAATATCATGATGTATCACAACCATTATTGCAATGAATTACTTATAAATGTATTTGGTAATATTAGCAGGTACACCTTGTTCTATAAATTATATTAATGTTGTAAATGAGAAAAAAAATGATTCTGTAAGTAGACAGGAACCTAAATGTCCGTCTACCTTCTCGATTAAGTATGTTTGAAGAATTTGGCAAGACAATAATAATTATAATATTCTGTGTTATATATTTATTGAGAAACAAAGAAATTGTAAAAGGACTTTCCATGTTGAGAATGGCAGTATGGGATCGCATTTCATGCGTCATATATTATTATATTTTTGAATGTAGCCTAATCAAATTATTACATTAGATTAACTTTATTATTGTTATTATTTAATCATAGAATACTGTAGTCTGCAAATAATGTAAAAATTGTAAATATAGCTCAGCACAGGTATTTAAAGTGAACAACTAGTTAGACATTCTACACAATTTTAATTTTCGGATATCAGCAAAAGATACACACATCTAGCTACGAGTATATTTATTATTTATAATCTGTTGGCACGTAATTTTTTGAATGTTTATTTTTTCACGGAATTTATTTACTTAAAGGTGTTTGTATTAAATGTGTAGATCATTGCCATGCTAGTTACACATATTTGACAACCGTATAGGTTGCAATTTTCAAACGTTGTGAAAACGCATAAAGCAGTTAACTCAATATTGTGACGTAGCTGAACACAAACTGATTTTTCTGCAATTTTTTTATATTTGAGCACCAAAAATAATATAAGTAGGACTAAGAACATGTTTAAAAGCGACATTATAGGTTTACAAATAATATGAATTTAAAATTGGCACAGACGAATTATATTTCTGGAAAATACGAATTTGAATCCATTGTAAAAAACACGTACAAAGTTACGTAAAAAAATATTTAAGTAATTGTTTTGTGTTGTATTTTACCGCATTTTTAAAGTTTTCTGACTGCTATTCGACTTCGAAATACCGCGCTGTTTCTATTACAAGAAAGTATATATATATCTACTTATTAAAACATTCTATATTTTAATAATTAATAAAATTGTGATAACGTACAAATAATAAAATCAGTTTAACGATCACATTAAGTAACAGTAACTAAAGCACTATAATTTTATTTTATGTACATATCCGAACATTGCTTTGCTTTGTTTCATAATACATAGTTTTATATATTAAATATAATTTTCAATATAATTATCTATTTACAAATATAATTATTTCATTATAATACCTACTTAACAAATAATATTGCAGCTTGCAATCACCCTTACTCATTTAGCTTGTCTTGTTTCCTTTTTCTATCACATTTTTCGTCTTCGAGATGGAATATGAGGTGAATGGAGCGGGTCTTTTTTAATAACTATGTGACGGCAATATTATCATATTGCGTTTTGGCCATGCCCATTGTTTTGTACAATGCCTCTATGTATTATTTAAAGATTCTGATATACCTATATTATATAAAATCCCGCTGTCATCAATATGAACGATAAAAAATGATTTAGTTATCACAACTCCTTGTTCAGTTTTTCGTAGCTCGTAGCAAATTTGACCTCAGATGATAGGATTCACGTACACGTTGCCATGTAATAAACCTTTCCTTTCTCAATCCTTATGTAGTCATAGCCTGGTTGTTCACACACTCGCCACTGGTCATGACTTCACCGGCAGTCATCAGTAGGTGCCCACAATCGCAGTCCGCGTGGCCGGGCGGGAGTCGAGGGAAGATGCGCGCACGCCGCCGCCGCCGACCTACGCTCGTCGCTGAGTATTGTCTCCTTGTTCGAATAGGACCAGCATGTATACAATACAGATATGTTCATAAAAATTTAAGTCTAAATTTGTGTAGTCTTTTGTCGAATCTGAGATAACTTACGGTACTAAGTCATGTATTAACTATGTTATAATTCATTATTCTTAGCTAATAATTCAGTCGAAATATTTAATTAGTGATTAATATCACTGAAGTTGATTGCGACTGTAGCATGCCTCACCAAGTCGACTTTGATTTGGCGCGTAAGTTTGCACCTGCGGCATATGCAGCGTGAAAACATTGTTACAGCTACTCGATAAAGCACTTTTGAAGACGTGGACGGAATTCACTGACTTCATTTTGATACACTATACGAACATCAACGAAGCCTTCATATCTTCAAATAATTATTGCTGGTTCACAAAGTTTTGAAATATTCATTTCAAGGCGTGTTAGAGAGAATGTTCTTTAAATATCATACATAACAATTAATTATCACATAAATATAGCAATTTTGCAAAGTTCGGATCCCATGACTATCTAAGTATAAATTAATTAAATATTAAAGAAATGTTGGCAAAAATATAGCTATACCTACCTACGCATCAAAAACTGCGTTTATTTAAAGCGCAGTTTTTACCAATAAAAAATCATCGTTCCTCATGTGGCGAATATTATTACGATTTTATCGGCTCCATCTTTCCGTAAAAAAGTTTCCAATTTGCGGCAACATTTATTATTATAATGTGTCTAATAATAAAGGTTCGCAAATACACGTCGTTTAAAAAAAATAAAGTTTAGAATCTAATAAATACCAAGGTTTTGTATAATAATGAATCCTGGTATCTCTATTATTTAACTATAGCTAACATGAGTAGGTAGAAAATTGTGAAAATCTTACGAGTCAACGACTATTGCTTAAGTCAGTACGAGGTATAGCGCGTACAGCGTACCGTGTATATGTAACAATTGTTTTCACTCTACATTGCATTGTCAGTCTTACCTTAAATCTAAGTCTCTTAAAACTATTATTCACAGTCTCCGACCGATAACGACGCTCGGTCGTCGTATGCATGTCACAGTAAAGGCAAATCTACCGCGCTACAAAAATACGTGGGCACTGGGCAATGTCCCGCAGTCTAAACGAGCAACATTCGCAGAGAAAAAAATATGTCTCCCTTTAACATTTTATCTATTCATAATAATATATTTACTCCGTAAATAAAAACTCATTCGTAATATTATATTTTCTCGACTTAGCCTAATTAATCACGTCCCGCACACGGAATAGTCCTCGCTTGAGGAATACTTTTGTATTTGTTTTGAGTCCGAGAAAAGGAGAGCTTCACTTGATAGTGAAACCTCACTTAGAGTTCATCATAGCACGCGTAGAAGCGAGCGACCGACGTGGTCGCTAGTCGCCGAAACGCGTGCACGCTTTCTTCCATTTGCATTGAGTACACCAGAGATCGCGTTGATCCATACCGTATACCTTGCGGCACTTCTTGTTGTCGGAGCGAGGGCGCCGGCCGGGGCTGCCGGGTGAGCTGTGCGCCCCTGTGAACTTTAGATGCTTCTGAAACAGATACAAAAGGAGTCAGTATGATATGTATCCATATCCATACTATCCATCTATACTTAATATTATACTCGTAAATGCGAAAGTTTGGATGGATGTATGGATGTTTGTTACTCAATCACGCCCCAACGGCTGAAATTTGGCACAGAGATAGATTATAGTCTGGAATAGCACATAGGCTACTTTTTATCCCGGAAAATTAAAGAGTTCCAGCGGGAACTAAAAAACCTCAAACCACGCAGACGAAGCCGCGGGCATTCGCTAGTACTAATATTACTAATGCGAAAGTGTGCCTGTCTGTCTGTCTGTCTACTACGCTTTAACAGCCCATATTTTCAATTGATTTTGAAGAAATTTAGTACGAACATAGGTTGTACCTCGGGAAAGGACATAGACTACTTTATCTCGGGAGTTCCCGGGTGAGTTAAAAAAATTTAATCCATGCCGACGAAGTCGCGGGCATCATCTAGTAGTACATAAACAGGGCCTAGTGTAGGCGTAGTTTTGAACTTATCTTAAAGGTATATCGATAATTCTTATCAAGGATGGTTTAAAAAATATTGATTTCTTCCAAGAAGATAAAATCAAAACTTACCGGTGAATGTGAGGTTGACCAGGAATGCGTTACGGGAATGCTTATAGGCCGGGCTGCTCCATTTTGCATAGTTGACAAAAGCCCTTGCCTGAAACCAAAACCATCAATGATAAATTAGATATAAAGGTATTTTATAAAAAAATTGAAGGGAAGTTAGGTATTTTATACTATAATAGCCAATGGTTAAAGTTTGCAGGTTTATTATTATACTGAGGTTGAATATCGAGGTTCTGCATGATTACTTTTTTTGATATTTCGGTTTTGAGTGTAAATTATTAAAAAAAGAAATCGAGAATATTTTCAGTCCTAAACATTATAATATTTGTAGATACTTTTAGGTCTAAAAGCTAACTTCCGGATGGTTTTTTTCTGGATATTTTTGTAAATAAGTTCTGGTTCATACGATACTACTACCATGCCGAATAGGGGGTTCCAGGATCTTCAGCCAAATTCTAAGAACTCATCAGTGCCTCCAGAGCACTTGAAGATTGTTAAAGTCGTGGTGAGTCTATACTCGTACCTATAGGATCCGACTAGCTGTCGTTGGTAGTCGGGGTCTTCGTGCGGCGGACGGCACATGTCTCGGTGGGACAGGGTGGGAGCTGGTGCCGCTGCTGCCACTTCACGCTCTGTGTAGTAGAACTCCTCTTCATGATCACTCTCACCTTCTTTCTTGGGCCTAGGAAAAAAATACTTCTGTTAATTATAAAAATAAGGTTTATATTAGGTCTACATTGAGTATAAAAATATTATGCGCATAATATTTTTCATTTTTTCAAAAGCATATTTAAAGGTCATTCGAAATCCATAATAATATTATAAATGCGAAAGTGTGTCTGTCTGCTACGCTTTCACGGCCCATCTGTTTTGATGAAATTTGGTACGGGAATAGGTTGTACCCCGGGGAAGGACATAGGCCACTTAAATCCCGGAAAATGGCATGTCAATGGTCGTGGGCATCTTATAGTATATAATAAAGATAAAAATATGTGATATCCGACGGACCCAATCATCGATCCGTTGTGTAAGACCAGGGTCAAGAATATATTAATTGAAGCAACAGATGGTATCGGCAAACACTAGCAGGGCGCTGTTATGTAAGAAGCGGACGCGACCTTGCCAGTAACGAGCTCGGGCGGGGTTTGCTGTGGACAGCCTTGTCGCGAAGCCTCGTCGCTTCCGGGTCACCTAGCTCCATAATATACTTTAGGTATACTTTAAATGCATTTATTTCAAGTCAATATAAGGTATTGACACGTGAAATCCATACTAATAATATAAATGGGAAAGTGTGTCTATGTGTCTGCAACGTTTTTACTTTTTACGGCCCATCTGTTCAAGCGATTTTGACAAAGTTTGGGATAGGCCCCATTCCGGTGAAGGACACAGGCTTTATTATTTTTTATTCCGGAAAATCAATGAGTTACCAAGGAATTTTTCAAAAACCTAAATCCAAATCGCGTATGAAGTCGATGAAAACTTACATCTATTCAAATTCTTAAACCTTATACGCTTAATTTACGGTAAAACGGCCTTTGATCGCTTAGTGGTGCTTTATTTAAACTAAAATCAGATAAAATAATTAATTAACTAGCTACTTAGGCACTCGTATAACTCATCGCTTACAATGTTTGAAGCCAAACTTCAATGTCGTCAGATGTTATGTAACGGCACTGGTTACGTGCGCGAAAGCGGAGTGCATAATATCATGCATTATCGATTTAATGTAGAATCTCGTTGGCAACCGCGAGCGCGTGCAACGCCTCTGCCCATATTAGTCCCGAGGAAGATAAAGTTCAAGGTTTTATTACTGTCGCATGCGCTGTGTGCACTAACTGTACACACCAAAGTACTCTGTGGTATACACAATAAGCAATAATACAACAAGGCTGAGAGTACATACCCTAAATGTGTTTGTCTGATATGAGCCTCGATGGAAGTACACGAGCCAGTGATATAACTGCAGCCTCTCCAAGTGCATTCGAATACAATATTGATCTGTAACAAAAGAAACGTACAATTAGTTTCTGATGGAGTATTGGAATCGTGTACAGAAACGCGCTCAATAATGAGTTATGAAAAAGTAGAGCCTTGTGAAATGGCTGTCGACAGCTATTGCATAGCTTTAAGCAAATAAAGGACATTCCTTATCGCGTTTAATATAGAACGAGGCCGTTCCATTTCATTTGTGATATGTTTCACAAGAAGATTTAGTATCGTTGAAGTCGCAGCGTTAAATTGAGCGAAGTATCGTACGGAAACGACTCTAGGTCGCGGCCTTGCCGATGTCGCAACGCTCACTCCCTCGTGTGCACTGCTGTTTGTTGCCACACCCGCTTCGCGCGGCACGCCTGACGCCACCACTCGTTAGCTCAACCGACCATGTCTAAAGCAATACTCGAAATCACTATTATAATACTTAGTTAATATAACTTTCGTTAATCTTAACATATTCTAAGATTGAATGTTCTATAACTGCTTGAAGCGATAAAAATGCGCATTAAATCCTTTAAAACCTTCCATAAGGCATTGGCATTGAATTAAAACACATTGACATTTTATGCAATGTCACATAAGTGCTGCGAGTTGCCACTGTGACTAGTTTATCTTCGTTAAATGCGAGGCGGAAACAATTCAGTTTCCCACCGCGTGTAGTGTACGTATACACGTGTTTTGCAATGCAAGGTGAGTTAGTGAGTAATAAATAATATAATAAGATGAAATAGCTATAGAATGATTATATTTAGTATCGATAGCGACACGAGGTGAGAGCGCGAGGAGACTGGCACGCTCGGCCAAATTCTTATACGACCTTCTGCTCAATGCCACATTACGACGACCGATCAAATTAATCTGATTGCATCGCGAAAGCTTCTTTTTTTATTTAAAATGTACGTGGTGCGTTTAGTAATCTGATTTGTAAAACCAAAGCTACTGGATATCAGGTAATTCTCAATTTTCGATCGTTGCGTAGCCCGTAGCGAATTTGGGTAGATGTGCTACGCTATGCTACGCCGTAGTTATTTACACATTTTGCACACCTGTTCTAATAGAGTAAACGCGTGAAGCACGACGTAACTTCCTCTATAAAGGTATTGATTTTATCAAGTGAGAGAAGTGCCAGGGTCAGCCATTTTTACTTATGCAGTGTACTTTATTAATCTGTTTCGGTCAGTAGGTACTCAGTTGCAATCGATTAATATTAGTACCGTTCGAGAGATAAATAGGTTGCACGAGTTATGTCAGGGACTCAGAGACGGGGTGCGCGGGCGGTATGGCACCGATGCTACCGCGCGCCAGGGACTGAAGCTATATCAAGTGCATTTAGATCTGGGTCAGGTCAGGGGTGGGGGGAAGGGGCTATCTAGGTCACAGCACCACGGCCAAGGGTGGTGTATGAAGGTTGCGCTACTCCTTTGTCTCCGTTTCGTGGAAACTATGTCCGAAATAATCATTATTCAGATTAAAGTAATCGTGCTATAGTCGTAAAAATTTAAGAACCGAATAAAAGTTTCAGTTTGGGTACTTATTTAGCCACATTTAATATTTATACTAGCTTATGTCCGGCATGGATTGCACATTGTAATACGTCACGCTCTGTCTTGACCATTTGCGTTGACATTACTATGTACACGCTAGAGTCAATAACAACTGTACAAAGTTTCAACCTAATCGGTTGAACGATGCACGAACGCATCTAAAATAAATTACAAACGAACAAAAACATTACTTTAAGATATCATTAGCGCTAAGAGGCTGTTTTAAATGTTCAACAACAAACGCAGATGCATATTGGCTGGAGATATTCATCTCATGATGATCATATCCCGGCTTCCTATGAAGGAGCAGCTAAAGCACTAATTTAACACGGAACTACCTAGTATTGAGGCCACTCGTGCTGCCACAATTTAAAATCAATCACAATTCATATAGATGGCCCGTGGCAACTATAATACAATGACGACAGGTCGTGAATCATGACCATGTTACGAAAAGGTACATGTCCGCTTACAATGTTTGTTATACAGGATATGCTAAATATATTTGATTGTCGTTATGCAAAAAATACCTAGTAGGAAGTAGATAAGATAAGATAGGCATGATATAATGTAGGTGCATCCCATCAAATGTCCTCGGTCGGTCCTGCAATTCCTATAAGCGGATGACACAGCTATTATGTTACTTATAAGCTTAGGTACCTACTATGGAAGCCTACGCTTGAAATGGTAATAAAAGTTAAATAAAAAACAAAGAAAGTCAAACCACGTAAGCACGTAAAACCGAGTGTTTAAAGGTATTGTTAGTGTAAGGGAATAAAATTTGACATCTGAGGCCATATCTCGGTAATTTTGTGGTTATTTCTGTTTTACATTTTGTTAAACATCGTTATTACTTAAGCCTTGCAAATGTAAATGTCAAACGAAATGCAGTTTACCTTTTCTGAAAGGAAATGTTGCCTGAGCCCTGAAGGTCTCAGGCAACATTTAAGGTTTTTAGGTAAACTACCTAAACTGTTAACTGTACCTACGAAATCCTAGATAGCCAAATTAATAACATAATACGTTCAGCTTTTAGAACGTAGATTGATGTATTCCTCCAAATACCTAACTACACACTAGTTAATATTATGAATGCGAAAGTGTGTTTATCTGTGTGTTACCTTTCAGCGGTCCATCTGTTTTTAAATTCGCTTGCATCTCAGGGATATATAGGCTACTTTTTATCTTGGAAAATAAGAAAATTTCACGGGATTTAAAAAAATCTAAATCCACTTGTTAACTAAACTAAAGTTTCAGGCATAATCTAGTTAGTGTATAAATCGTTTATTCAACATACATAGAACCTACAGCCTGATATTTTATGTGAATGATCCGCTTTCCCCTCGCAACTGAGAGGGTGGGAGCCGAGGGCCCGTCCCTCGCTGCACCACTGACCTAGTTTATACCCTCGATATTACAGCGAACACAACTGGGTACCAAGCTTCCAACCGGCGAGTTTAATAAATGTTAAGTACGAGTATGCTTGCTTTAACGTATTCCCTGCTGTTTCCTAGATTTTCAGGCTTAAGCGTCCCACTCAGCATCGATTCACTCTTTACTATAATGATTGAAATCCGCTATTTATGAAGATGCTTTGTTTTTTTTCCCTTTAAATACAGAGAACAAAGGCGATATCATCGTGATAATAATAATTTTGGGGTACTTTTCAGTAACGTTTATTGTAATCCTGTTATTGTGTCAACAAAATGACAAACTATCATAATCACCAAACGCCTCAGACCACACCTTTGACCACGATTTTTTTAACAGCAAGGAGTTCTTTTGTAGGCCCATGACTTGTAGGTCGTTACTTACGAACGAATATTTAAAAAGTGTAGTCTCGAAAACTTACGGAAAACTACAACCGAATCTGACTTGGAGCATGAGTAGGTTTTACGATTAAGTAGGTATGATAAAATATCAATTCTATTTACCTACTACAAAAAGGAACCTAATTCCGAATTGAATTTGATTAACAAGTTGTTATTACCCAAAGGCACAGCAGTAATTTCGTTTATTTACCATTAATATGATTACTATCTATAACTTCTATACTAATATTATAAATGCGAAAGTTTGAATGGATGTTTGTTACTCAATCACGCCAGAACGGCTGAACGGATCTGGATGAAATTTGGCGCAGAGATATACTATAGTCTGGAATAACACATAGGCTACTTTTTTATCCCGCGGGAATCAAAAAAAACTTCAATTCAGGCGGGCATCAGCTAGTTATCCATAAATTATTTGAAGACACATGCAATAATATATTTGAAATTATATAACAGTTGGGCTAAATTCACTACGTCGCAATATTTCAAATCGCCTCTATAGTTTTTACTCTATAGTGTACCTACTTCTGCAACCTGCAGTCATGCACTTATAAATACTTTTATCTAATAATGGCCGTCCCTGGCTAGTTTCACAGTGTGTTGTATCTACGGCTTACACGTGCCGGACTGTTTCTATGTGTGCAGTTTAGTGCAGTTGCATGTAGTACCTATAGAAGCTATGTTTGCTAGTGACGCTATATAGCTCGTGGCAGTTAGCCGACGAGCAAACATAAGGCAACATAAATGGAAGTTATATTCTAGCTACTCGTAATAGCAGCCCGATCTTTGTTCTTACGACTTCTGTTTTACTCTTTTTATAATATCAATTAAATTCGATATTTTTTACCTATTTTATTTTTAAATAAAAAAGTAAAAAATAAAAAAAACTTTTGTTTCAAAGTTTTTGTGTGAATTTAATGTACCTACCTATGCATTAATTTTCGGGCATACTAAGATTTTACATTTTGTGACTACAAAGTAGAGCACCTTAACCCAGACTGGTGCCTTTATTGCAACGTTGCTAGGCAGAAAGATGTGGAAAAGGCCAGACACGTGTCGCCCGACACCCCTGTGGGGGGCGAACAGTCAAAAGGTCGTGGCCAAAGGGTGGTGGTTGGCAACGAGCTCTACTAGCAAACGTATACATAATACGTTTGCTAATATGCTGAATAATAAATGGGTGCATTTTTACCCAAGTTCGAATATTGCAAAAGCCCTTGCAATATTGCAAAAGACCTTTGACAGGTCTGCAGTCTGTATGACCTAAACTTGCACTTTAGTAATGCTTATCTGCGACTTGAGTAGTCCATATTTACACCGTACTATAATCTACTACTTACTTGAGTCACACGTACCTATCTTAAATGTAATAAGCTATTTGTTGTCTATTTGAGAAATAATTGTTCGCACATGTTACTGTTTATGGCTATAAATAAAAAGCAGGTAATCATAATTTAAGTGAGCTATTTTATGATCTACGTATATATAAAATATATTTATATATAAAAGGAGTATTTGACTAACTATCATGTCAACTTAGAGCTCAAACCGTTTGGTCATTATAACTTGAGATTTTGCATACCAATTTCCCAAACAATGCCTAAATTTAAGGGACCTGCACCTAAACCCATTAAGTGACAGATATCGTAATATAGGTGACACCGGTCGCCTATTTAGGCTTATTTTGTTCCGATTGTCAGTCAAAATGAGCAAAATGTTTTTTTAACAGATTCCCACTGAGAAAAGATTTTCAGGAATTCTAATTTATGGAAGTGGGTGGTTCCTTTTTATTTTCCTTAGTTACTGACAGACCACAGATTCACCTGAGTATGGAACTTTGTTAAAATTGGATGAAATTAAATTGAATAGAGATAAGAACAACAAGTATGTTTATTTACATAAAATACAACGGGATCTTCCATCGCCACGTAATAGTTATTTCGTTTCGAGGTTATTGTAGATTATATTATATTGTTCGGTATCAAGGTTTACATTTGGTATAAGCGTGTATGTAATGCAATCCGGCATTAAATGCCGGTTTGTTATTGCGCCGTCTCTTTCTTTGGCGAAACGAGATGGCTTATTGATTTGTTTTCATTGCATCCCTTTTTAGCGCGTTGATGTACATAAGTCTATTTCTTTTAAGTGACCTTCTGCTTATTTACTTTAACGCAACTCTGGTATAGATAAGTTGTTTTGGTGGCGTCTCGCTCTATCTGTAGAGAGAACGAGGAAGACGCTTTTTTCACATAATCATAGAGTTCGAGTTAGCTCTATGTGGCGAATATAGCAGGCGCGCGGCGGTAGCTTCTAGCGATCTTTAATCTTTGTAAGCAAGTAGATTGTGGTTTATAAATGTGGCCAGCACCTACAGCCGTTAATTATGCATTATTATGCATCATCCATCTCTCAGGATGTTCACAAAGCCAGCCGTTTTTTTAATGATCTTCGATTTGAGAACTTCCTCTTTTTGCAAGTCGGTTAAAATCATCATCTATCTAATATCTATCAAGTATACCTACTATAATAGGTAGCATGCCTATGAATTTTATGATTAAACGTGGATATCCATTAAAATCGTAATTCATACAATTCACCAAATCGATAAGAGACGTTAAACTGCTCTTATTAAACAACTTTCATCTTTGAGCACTTTATTTTCTATCTAAAAACTGATTTTACATTGCACAGCAATAGGGTAAGGCACTATTATTGGCTTGCCATCCTCTGTGATGCTGCCTTCAGGTTCGGTTGTCCTCACTCGTATCTGCTTAGGACAGAAGAAAGTCAACGCAATTTCGGTCACCACTCACGTGGCAGAGCGCGCCTCGTGTTTCGAAACAAGCTTTATCGACAAACCGAACCAAAAGTTTACAAACAAAACCTTTTATGCCTTGATTTGTTTAAGAAAATAAGAATAAATAGAGACGTTTCCGTTAGAAACAAATTTGACTATGCCTAATATGATTAATTTTTAGCACTTCCGTCTTAGATTTTTGTCTAATCACGGAATTTAGCAAAGTTGTCTAACTTTGCATATTTATGAGGTTTTACCTACCTAGGTAGTAGGTACATAGCCTTCAACAGCATGACAATGAATAAAATGTTCGAGTAAACAAAGGAACAAAGCACAATTTATTGCAACGCATAAATTGTTTTAGATCGAGATTAGTAAACATTCTTCATTATTCCGTTACAAACAAACTCGTAATAATACTAGTAGATGTCACTACGAAGTATGTACAAATCTAGAAATGCCATTATCAGCATGCTTCTGATGATAATTATCAATCTCCTATTCGATTTTGGCATATCTACATCCCCAAAATATTTGCATTCGAACAACTTTTATCTCACAGCTTATGAAAGTCAGAGTTTAGAAGAGCTTTTTTTGTTCGTACTTAGGTACAGTAGGTGAGTTTCTACAAATATTGATACAGAACACAGAAAAATAATTGTACTCTGAGCTTTTTATGGTTGTTACTTATGGTATAAAAATGAGATGGCATTATACCCGAAGAAAGCAATGCACGTCGAATGCTTCTTGCACCCCGTGACTAGGGGGCTCCGCGCGCAGGTCACTGAACCGAGCATCTACGTAGCTACCCTATCCCATAACCAACCCATAACTAGCCGCATCAATAAAGGTTTTAACAAGTGTAACTTTCTGATAAAGAGGAAAATATGCTGCTAATTATCGTATATACGTAAAAGCTTACTTCCGGTAGACCTCTCTGATAAAATTGGTAGATTTTTAGAAAAAACTCTCTTGATTACTTTAAAACAATATTTTTCGATTTTGGTTAAGTGGTATTTAATGTCAGGTACCTGTATACGAGGATAACAAATATGTGATGCGGAAAGGTCTCTAAGAAAAAAATCTCTAAGAAAAAGTTGACAAAAGGAGCTAATCTTTGAAAACGCGCTTCTAGTATGGAAGTTTGTATTAAATATATAGCTGAGACGTCATGAAACTTTAACACACTTTTTTCTTTAATCAATAGTTTAAAATGATCAAACCTGAAACTAACAGCAGATGTGAATTTAAGGTCTTTTGGAAGACCCTCTATTTCATAATCAGTAAAAAATAATTTATTTTTTACTAGGCATCTTGGATCTTTCCTATTCTACAGGTGGTCCGGATGTATCGAACTCCCATCCAAACATCCCCTCTCGTCCCCGCGGGGAGTGATCCCTCGACTCTTGTATTTCTACCTAGTATGACGGTACAAGGTAGTGGTACAATAAACACATGAAGAGTACCGTAGCAAGAAACTCCGCGCGTTCGTTTGCCTCACCTCGTTCTCAGAAATAAAGCGAGTTACGAGTACTTAGTATGTTGGTGTAGTTAGTATTTTAGTTTTCTAAAATTGCTTATTTATTTCACTGACTAACTGAGCTGTCCCTGCTTTGCTCGGGCGAAATTTCTGAAAATAGTTTCTTTATAAGAATGCAACATTTTTTCTTGACCTAACAATTACTTCTGCCCTACGACTCATTATGTACCTAATTATTGTTCACTGGTCATACCTTTGTATTTTATTTAAGTACGTTCTAACTTCTAATACTGTTGTAAAGTTTTCTTTTTTCCTTTAGCGTTAAGTAAAACCTATTTTAAAAAATCTTTACAGAATTACCAATATTAATGAGGCTCTACTTATCTATAAGATATAAAGAATCCTAATATAGATTTATTTAATGAACGCTAGTCCATAGTTAGGCTTTTTCTTATAATACTATTATGTAGTAGGTAGTTTATTTAAAATACAAACGAGGATCACTTAGTAGTACCAATTTATGATAAAAGTATAATATATATAGATGCGGAAATACATGGATATAATAATTAAATTGTTGTTTTCTTTAAAAATCAAGACTTATCATGAAATTTCAAGAAGAAACGCTTGGAGAAAATAAATATAATTGCGAAACACAAAAAACTTTAAGGTAGGACTCGGTCAAAAAACGTGACAAAAGACTGCATAGTATGTATGAGTCAGAGGCTCTGGCATTAGTTTGGTGAGTTGCTGAGGACGCAGTTATGATGAATCAGCCCAGCGGGGCAGCCGCCAATCGCTGTAGAGACGCCTTGCTGGTCACCGACCTCGACTGGTTCTGACTTGTTACAATTTCACTTTTTCTTCAAGCGCCGCACGCAGAACTGCTTCCAACATCCCCGCGATACTGATCCGCAATTAGATACGCACCTATTTGCAGATTACACCGTTCTTTTTTATTCTTAAATACTTTTAATCCGGTTCAGTGCGAAACGATCAGCAATTTAGCAACTGTCGCGACGATATTTGGCCACTCTTCAAGCCATTAAACTACGCAATTTATTGGTCGTTGTATTCGTGGAATCCAATGTTACAGATCTGTTGTCGCATAAAGTTTATTTGACTTGTAAAATGGAAAGTTTGTTGAACCCGTAGGACCACTCATTATCGCGTGTGATGAACCCGCCGATCCATTGTTCCCGCCGGTAATATTCGCTGCCGCATATAGGTAGCCTACGTAGTCACTAAATATTGTTTTTGAATAGATAATTACTTCGTTATCATGCATTATCGAATTCATTGGCATATATAGAATCTGCCTTGGAAGGTATCGCACTGTAACTATGAATCGAGTATGTTTCACAGACAAAGATGGTTGGTTTCTTTTCAACTAGGTACATGGCTCACATGAAATAAGGTCAATTCATGAATAGGTGACGAGGTTTATAAATTAAAATAGAGGTGAAATGTTTTAATATTCTAATATTATACATATGTATATAACAAATAAACCCTTATATGCTCGAAGGGTTTAATTTTAGGATTATTAATTATAAAACACAAATAAATCATAATGTCGTTATGAATGTAGCAATGCACTGTTATCTACTCCGACACAAAAGGCATCTTAATTGACTAGGAGAAAAGTAAAGTTCAAATGATGTCACGGTAACCGTAGCCCGTAAAAATATTCTGTTCCCCACCGTAGCCGTAGGCGCAAAGTAAATTCTTGATTTCGAATCAGTTGAAGTGAGTAGCGAGTGATCCTTCGAGATGTAAAGTGTAAACATTTGAACTGTCAAGAACGGGCAGTGCCCCGGGACCGGTGTCAATGCCCTGTCGATGCCGGTTAAAAAAACGCATTGGCTCCACCTATCCGCCGACTGTTCCTCGAGACGTGTGTTTATGTTATAAAAAACAGAGCCGCCAATCTAATTCTGCGCTTTGTTACAGTTCGCTATGTGCTCCTTAGCAATGTTTCATTAATTCAGGTACGACGAGCATTGATGTAGAATTTTGGTACCTAACGACGAGTGTTTGTATGTAAATACGACACATACTACATAACTAAGTTGCTTTTAATGCCGTTTCCTAAAATAATTACTCATAAGACCACATTCTTTAGAAATATTTCAACTCTAAATAGATACCCGTCTTTCCACATATAGGGTTTCGCTGTCACTCATAATGCCTAAATTAAGGTCAGGTTAAAATGTCGCTAAAGGATTGTTATCAACGGCAACAATGAGTACCTATTAATTATTTAATTACACCCAATGTCGTGTCGCACGCAAGCTAAACACTTCCTCTGCTCTGTTAATTGTGCAAACCACTATAAATAATTGCCTTGTGCGATCAATGTCGACGAAATCGATATAGCCGAAATAAGATTTTCTTTTTAACGAACTCTGGTCATTGCCTGCTAGGACGGTGTTTTTGACCGCGCCAAGGTCGTAGGTATAGGGTATGTGAACTTAACGCCCACACGCATCACGCCATATGCTTACATCGAACCTTACGTTTGGTGGAATTGCACATCGAAGGATTGTTTACCACGAAAACGATAATGTATCAAGCTACCGATATGCACAGGGTTATTAGAACGAGGGAGTCGTGTGGTGTGCCGGGCGATGACCTGAAGAGCGAGATAGAACGACAACAAAACTGAAGTTCGCGCGAACCACTACGGCACCATATTTCTATTGAAGCCGTAAACCAGAAAAATGTAGAGCCACTTTGTACGCCCCGCTTGGAAACCATTTATATATTTTTTAATGTTATTAATACATCGCGTACACGAGTAAAGTACACTTTTAATTGAATATGTTAATTGCATAATCAAATAGGTTGCATTATTTAAATTTTAGGTCGGTAGTTGGTAACTACCTATACCATCAGCGCCCGTCGCTCGAACACAAAGGACTTGGTTAGGCTAATGCAATCGCCGTATCTAGGTCGCTCGTATGGATGTAACCTATTTTCGCTATTGCACAACACGATCCCACAGTACTTGAATAAGCTATTACAGCTGCGGTCGTTCCAGTTACTCATTCGATCAATAATTATCGAACAAGTCGATTTCTGTCACTAGGTATGTACAGATTTCATGGTGCAATGCCTATTAACAACGACATCATAATTACACTTTATGATGTAACTAGATTAAAGGTAGGTAAGTATCAAGACTGCGTGTATTTATCTTTTTAAAGATTTTTATAATTTATTGAAATAGGTAAGCCTAGGGTCCTCAGGGAATATTTCCTCCTAGGTTATCCAAAGTCTTACTAACAGGTATACATCACTTACCATCAGGTGAGATCGCAGTCAAGGGCTAGCTTGTAGTGGATAAAAAAAAAACAACATTTAACACCCGAAAATAAGATTATCCAAGAAGTATCAAATAATATTAGGACGGAATTTTATTTACTCAACCCAGAAAAAAATATTGATTAAGTACATACTTACCCATTAATTATTATTATTTATTTGTTATCCCAGTAGTTTTATGCAGAGGTGCATCAAGTGCGTGCGACCTACAAAGGCGACCTACATTGATATTGCATCGTTTGCTTTTCGCGTCCTGTTTTATTTGGTTATGATTTGAACTAAATATGCGATCAGCTATGAGAAATTAGTACTTCAGCTTCATATTTTATTGAGAGTTGGAACCCACATTTTTATAAAGGCTTCTTATACCTAATCCTTCGCCAATCTGTCATTAATTAAACATGATATTATAATGAATTTATTATAGAGCTGAATAGTAAATGTACGTATTTCATTTACTTTACATTTATTTTAGTAGATTATTTTTCTAGCTCTATTATTTATGTTATAAAAGAATAATAATCGGTACTTCAGGTGTTTTCACCTTCACAGGACAGTATGGTAATATTAATAAATTGAACTAAAGAGCGATTTGAATATTAATTATATCTTTGTTCAATACTTATATTCATTAGGCTAATAATTACCAGTTATGTAATGAGTGACGACATATTGCATCAAGTAATGTAAGGCAATTTAGTTTCAATAAAAAAAATATAGTTTAAGTAGGAAGTTTTATAAGTTTATGTTCATTGGAATACAACGATCACGCAATATGTGTGTGGCTAAAGAAAACTAGCATCTAGCGTAGGCTTTTGTTCCGCTATACCTATAGGAGGGGACGAAGACAAGTAAGTTTTTCCCTTTGCGACTAAAGTTATGTTCAATGTTAACGGTAAGTTTATAATTTATGCAAACACTGCTGTTACTTACCTATCGTTAATCATTTAAACAATGCCAGCGAAATAGGTATCTACTATGCGTTATTTACTTTGAGTAGGTAAGTCGTTATTAACTAAGGATACTTAATAAATCTTCTTAATATATATAAATCACGTGTCACGTTGTTTGTCCGCGATGGACTCCTAAACTACTTAAGCGATTTTAAATTAAATTTGCACACCGTGTGCAGTTTGATCCAACTTGAAAGATAGGATAGCTTACATCTCAATTTATAGCCGCAATATTATTTTATTGTAAATTATTTGTCTATTATTTGACATTCACAATTAGGGAGTTCCCATGGTAATTTAAAAAACTTATTCCACGCGGACGAAGTTGCGGGCATCAGCTAGTTGTTCTATAAGCAGAAATTGCTTGCTATCGCAAAAAACGAGTTATTCGAGTGACTTAATCTATATACTTATAATAAAACTGTAACTGGAAGATTTCTGTACATTTAATATATTCTGAAAATTTTAATCGGAGTATGCTTTAATATCGAAACTGAGCCCAAAACAGATTTTTATTTAATTTTTGTCTGTCTGTCTGTCTGTATGGCCGCGCATCACGCGAAAACTAATGAACGGATTTAAATGAAATCTTGGTCGCAATTATTTATAACTAGCTTTGTTAACTTAGCTTATGCAAAATTAAATGTATATTATTCAATATTTCTGAGAGATTTTCTTAATATTTTTTTCCGTAAGAACCTTCTCCTAATAATAACAAATACAAAAAA
Source organism: Erebia aethiops (assembly GCA_923060345.2). Classification (NCBI taxonomy): domain Eukaryota; kingdom Metazoa; phylum Arthropoda; class Insecta; order Lepidoptera; family Nymphalidae; genus Erebia; species Erebia aethiops. The sequence goes on along the minus strand of OV281084.1, from coordinate 21,974,778 downwards.
AAAGAATTAGTGAAATCGGTCTAGCCATTCACACGTGATGCCGTGACCAAGGAAAACGGGTTTCATTTTTATATATATAGATTAATGAAAATGCTTTTAAGATAAACAATAGTATATGTACCAGGGATACGTTGTATTTAGGTATTGATATAACTTAGCCATTTGACAATAAGTATAGGTAGGTTCAACGCGAGAAGCAAAGAATCTCAATCCACGCGGACGAAGTTGCGGGCATCAGCTAGTATACTATATGGCCATCGACACTACCAGTAGAGGTCAAAGTACAATAAAGTAACTGGTTATGGCATGGATGAATAATAATTATTTCGTAAAGGCCTTGAACAGGCCAATACACGCATAAAGTAGGGATTCATAATCATGCTTGTAAAAAAAAAGTGTGTGTGTGTTTACACACGGCAGATGTGAAACTTCAGAAAAGTAGCCTACGAGATAATGAGATATAACTTGTATTCTATATCATTCTCTCGCAGGCTAAATCCTATGAAAATGTATATCTCTTTTTGGTGTCTCTTTTTCGTTTTGTTTTTCGTTTTATCAACCAGAGGCGGATTAAAATAAAACATGAAAAGCAATTAACAAATCAGCCTTTCTACTGCTACATTCAAACAAACAAACAGAAAATTATAAAAATGGAACGACTTGTACCGTGGCGACATATGTTTCATCGAATTTTCAAATCACAACGATTCTAAAGAAGTTTGACTTCAAAAGTTGTTCTTCTCACTCGAGGGACCTCGTTCCCTCGAGTGAGTAGATACACTGTGCTGATTATTTTGGGTCACTTACAATTTTCAGGTTCAGGGATCAAAATGATGTAGGTACGACGTACGTCTATGCAGCGGTATAAATTTTCTATAACTGTGTCAAACTTCTAGTTTTAAAAAAGATTGTGCATAAAATGGCTATGTCACACAGACAGATAGACGGACTGGACATTATTATATTTCATCCTTGTTATACGGAACGGTACTACCGGAATCCTAAAAAATGTAGTAATCAGAGGGTGTTCATGCGCGCAAAATGTGGAGGGCGTTCCATAGGTGTAAGTCCGCACAGCACGACCAAATCCGCGTTTGCCATTTACACTTGTAACTGTTTGCGGAGCGGGGAGTGATCTGTGCGCTTCTAGTACCGCAGGCCGCAATGTCTTCCGCGTTTTAAATATAGACCGCGAAGGCCGCGGCTCTATTCGTTCGTGTTGAAATACTCCAGCAACACGACTCACAACGAAATATCGTATGAACCTTGAAACTAAACTTCTCAGTCACAAAAACAATTTTTTTTGCGCAAACAACCGATTGTAACGGAGTTTTTGGGCGGTGACGAAATCGTTTTTCGTAAAAAATTAAAATCTAATCGCTACAGATTAGATGCGCATCGAGAGGTGAAGTGACCGATTGAATGTAAGGCTACCAGCGGAACAATGGCTACAGTTACATCAGACTTTGCAATCTTGACCTTGAAATAGACAATGGAAACAGGCAACCGGCAACGTTAATGTTGGGGTAGATACAATTATCAGGGTTTTGTACTATTCTTCTTATTTTGTTTTGTGGCCTTTATTAGTGCCACACCAGCACAATGCACTTTTGTACTATTATCATTCTACGCAATTTTGTACTCATATTGGTCACGACCTTTCATCTAAGTCTAGCTTAACATAGCAAATTTATTCGTATTGCCAATACCCGTAAGACTACCAATATTTTTACTGTATTTGTCTAATGTGTCATGAGTATCTTGCGTGCGTGTAGCATCTTCGCTCACGTGAGATTCGCTAGCGACAGCGCCCTTGCTTTCCACACACGTCTTACTCTTATCATTGGTTTATCAAGAACGTAGATAACATTATGTAGGTATATCGTAGATAGAACACGTTGTTGCTGTTATGTATGATTGTTACCTATTTCGTTTGTTTTACGTACACAGGTCTTACTGTAACTCAATATTTTTCAATTAGAACTCAGTAAATACAATCATTACTGTACTTCTCAATATTTTTTACATCGGTATGAAATGAGTTTCGTAATAGTGGTGCGCGCGTTGAGTTGCCGTTAATAATAATTAATTATCTACGTTTGGCCCTGAATAAACGCGGAAGTTATTCGCGGTCTCTCCCGATAACAATTGGCTTTTATTATCAGCTCACGGCGATAACACGGCCTTCAAACGTAACACGCACACCGACGCCAACATCTGGGATTCGCGGATTGTTCTTTAGAATTATTATTATCAAGATTATTATTCATACGGTTTTAATTAAGTATAGGATTTGTTGAATTGGGATGTTACTTATGTCAACAATAAATTATTTTTAAATAGAGGATATTTCAAAAGATGTCCCCACTCCCTGTTTTAAACTATCGATTACAGTAAAACAGTGCATCGAATTTTGACGACGACACAAGCAGGTTTTCACACAACATCGCCTTATGACTTTTGAAAAAAGTTTCTGATTTAACAGTTAATTGTCAAATATCCAATTTTGTAACTGATAACACAACATGCGCTGTGTGCTTGTATCTCGAATGGTGATTTACCAATGTCTTCAGAGATCATTCCAAATGAAACATTTTTACTGTTTGGACGTTTGGAATAGGTATATCACTATTGCCTGAATGCAAAATGGTTCTAATTTGATGTCATCTAAAATATGTTAACCGTCTGTCTTTTTGTTGTCATTTATCTAATTAACATAATAACTTGCAAGTTTTTTGTTCCTCTTTGCAGCTGACGCCTCAGTGTGCAATGGAAAACCTGTTGAAGGTATCAAAATCTATTCTAATCTCTAAAATTATAAGTATTCCTGAGGGAATTTCCTGTACTTACAGCTTTTAAATATAATAATGTTACTTATTTACAGTAAGTATCGTTGTTATTAATTAATGTCATTTCAATTTTTCATTGTTTTAATTTATGCAATTATAAATATGAATAAGTAAACATGCTAACGACAATCATGGAATCTATTCATAAATACTTATGACCACATGCTAGTAAAACCTCAATAGGCAGGTACCTAGTACCTACCTACTGTAGTTTTTCAAACCATAAAATTTTATATGTGCAGTTAGCAACGACCTCGCTCTGTGGTTTCCGCGTGCAAATCAGCGATTACGTACTAGTAGTTCGCCCCGAACTGAGACCTCGCGGCGCCATCTATTGACATCAATGTGAAGTTCTGTTAGAATACTGAAGCACATTAAAAATTAAATAATTTTGTTTCCTTACAATATTTATCTAATTTTAGTATTTGTTGTTCAAGTACAGGATATAATTCAAATAATTGATCAAGTTTCAGGCTTAGCCTTTCAGAAAATTTAGAGTTCTGAGGTAAACTTTGGACGCGAAAAAATCTCCACTTTGAAAGCCCCCCATTTCGTCAATTTAAGGGGAAAAATTAAAAAAAATTTTTTTGGACTCTATTCCTAATTATCTTTAAAATGATATACCGCAACCCTATGTAACGCTATAAAAAATATTTTACTTCGCATGCGCTTCTATGAGAGCCCCCCTGAAATAAAGATTTTTATAACTTTTAAAGCCATATTCGGCTGGAGGCCATCGGTTTATATGTATAATATTTAAATTTAAAGTAATTACGTACTGTAATTCAGAAGTTACAAGGCTCTGGCAGATGGACGAACGGACGGACGGACGGACAAGTGCAAATTCACTCAAGTAGAGTCAGAGACCTTCGCTAAGCTCGGTCAATTATTTGACTGAGCAACGGATACAGTAGGTAAGTATTTAATGAACATCGTAAATAATATGATAATTATCTTTCAAAGTACTAATTATATATATTTTAGTTTGTTTATATTATTGATTGTTAATTTGAATAAATGAGATGTGATTAGAGGACAGAGTATTTAGCAATTTATCGATTAATTTAATGTTTTGTTTATTGTACGTGCTCGCGAACATAAATGTATTATTACTACGACGTTTTAACACGTGCCTCTATTCGTACTTCGTGCTTTCTTTATTGTTGCAGGCGTCATTCTGCCTCGTGGTTTGCCTTATCGCCATTTAGCAGATAATGTGACATTTCCGTATAATATCGCTGCAAGGCTTTGCAAGGTAAGTTAGTTAACGAGGGTATTACCTACCCGAACGTTTTCTTAATTGCGAGTTATGGAAGAGTTCAATGTTTGTTGATAACCTTTTCATTTATACATTTTATAATCATCTAAATTCCACCCTTTAATTATAGATCATTTTTTGCGATCTATACATGGCAAGTGGCAGCAGATTAATTGTTATCAAGGATCGCCAGTTGCCATTGATATCAAATCGCCGATTAATTATCGTTTACAACGGGATGATAGGATGGGAGGAGTACAGTTTTCAGTCAATACTGAACATGATGACGTCAACAGCATGATTCGATTGCATCGGGTGCACCGGAGAAACGTTGATAGTTGATACTTGATGACATCAGTACAGGTCATCGCTGACGTGATCACTGGACATTATTATTATGCCTATTTACAGCGCACCCGATGTCTGACGTCACTCGCATTTTCAGAAGGTTCTGAAAAACGTACCTCTTGCAGGTTGTGAGTTGTGACTCTTGTGGCCGTGTGCTATCTGCTTAAACCTCATAAAGGATAAATGGAGGCGGGTCATTATTATGCAACGAGGCGAACAGGCTAGGTGCGCGTGCGCTGATGTAACGTGCCTGGCTATTGTTATGATAGCCGACGTCGACAAGTTGGGGGCGGTGCTACCGGGATCTACTCGCACGTTATCAACATAGCATGCATGGTATTCATATCTTCTATACAATATTAAACATAAAATAAAAAAAGATGTCGTCTCTTGCGCGCTTTCGTGTTATTGATGGACTTTGGTTTAATAATTAAAGAAACGTCTAAGGCTAGTTTAATGGAGCCAAAAGCATAGAGTCCTTATTTAGGATATCAGCAATGTGTCCTAAATTACTAGAAGCTATTTTGATACCTAATATATTTGTGCTGCAAAGGAAGCTTGTTTTGAAATAGTAAGTAACTGTAAAGGGAGGTAATTTGAAATTTCTAGATATTGACTGTGCCACTGCCTAGCGTTAGTATTGCAAAATCTGGGAAGTTTGTTTAGTATCCACTGTAGAAGGTACACTTATTTGTATGGTTTCATAATTCAAATAGTTTACACTTTAGTAGGTAGATACGTGGGCGAAGTCGCGGGCATCTCCATAAAACTGAACCGTCAAGAAAAGCGGACCAAGTTGCCGTGTTCTGTTATTTGCTCAATAAATAACAACATTACAGTTGCAGTTCGTGCTGATCATTTGCACAATGTACTTAAGTTGTTATTCCGTATTCTCGCTTATATATTGCCTCTCATATTTTCTAACGAAACTTTCCATATAGTGTGTAGAGCCCTTCTTACAACATCTTTTTATAACAGATTAACACTATGAAATGTCACGTTTATTCTTTATCGATTGCTGTAGAATTATTATTTCTCATGATTTTATTTCTTTACAATCTAAAACTTGTTTCGCCTTTATTGCGACCTTGATAAAATGCATTTGATTGGCTCGTGTAAATAGAAGTACAGATCCATTATTCTATGTAGTTCGTAGGAACCACTAATGCAAGTATAATGGCAGTGACTAATAACAAGCACGATATTTCGCCGGCAATTCATTCTCGGAAAGGATAATGAAGCGGCCAGGGAGGCGGCTCGCGTCACGACGATTTCGGAAACAAAGAACACAGGGTAATTACTAATTTCTAAGTTACTCAATACCACTTTCAGCTTGATTATACGTACTAACGAGGTTTAATAATTCGTCTTGTGACTCTTGTTGTAATCATGTAGGTACCTATAACATATTTAAATTTCCTATTTAAAGTCTTCCTCCTATTTATCAGTTACGCCTACGTGTGTGTAAAACTGTTCCGTCATAAAGCTTTTTTTAAAATCTTTATTTATTTTAAAGGGCTTTTATACAATATGTGTAGGACAGTCCTATCCATTATTTTATATATTGTAGCTTATCCATTATTTTTAACTAGTCTACTTATTTTATTTTACTACATAAAAATTCTAATTATGTAAGTTGTTAACGTTAGTCAACACGTTAGTAAGTAACGAAGTATATTAAAAAAGGTGATATTACTTGCTGAAAATTTGGAGTAGGATATAAGTTTTCAACATCGAAAAATAATTAGATTTACGTCTGTTGCAGTTATGGTTTATTTAACAATGGGGCTGATTCTGTAGTGCACAATACAGAATCAGCCCCAATATCTGTTAGATATAACAATGCAATGAATATGATAAAAAATACAATAAATGCACATGCCTAGATCGCATGCAGAAAGCTTACAAGGCCTTGCTTGATTATAATAACTGCGTCCTTACCCAAGGTCTGCCAGCTGGCGTCACTCCTACACTCGCTAACAAAAGATTTTGCATTTACTCATATAGATACTCACTTGTTAAGACAGAATATGTGGAAGGTAATTCTTAATTTATTCTAAGGTTTAAGGTTTTATCTTCTTGTATCATTTGAGCATTTTTTTGAGCAAAAGGTTTGATACGCTAGTAATAATACATTTATGGTTTGACTACGGTAGTGTAAGAGAGTAATAAAGCCGATGAAGCCAAGGATAGTATCTAAAAGTCTTCCATAAATAATATTTTTAGTGGTTTATATGAATAAAGACGCGAAGATTATTGTAACAAATTCGAGATGAACGTTAATCGGTGACGTTTTTTTGGACGAAAGCGAGGGCGGTGCGTCCTAAGTCGTAACTCGTAAGTGGTGCACTGGAACTGGTTCCGTCCACATGCGTGGATCGGGCAGGGAGGTCGGCGACCCTGGGGCCGATAATCCGTGCTGACACCGGGGAAAGATTATACTAACGCTGCACAATCGACGTTCGTCATTTTGCAAATGACGCCGTCTTAAATTACGTACCTTTGCACATTGCCTGCAGTTGCGCTGTAAGCTAATACTTATTAGATTAGGTACCTCTTTTATGTAGGCGACTGGCGATGTGATGATTAAGTAGTTTAGATTATAGTATCAAAATGTATACATTTTAATAAATAGACGCAGACATGAATCAATTAACTGGATGTACCGATTTCTTTATTTAAATTTCTGCAAATCATATAGGCACGTTTTAGATAATAATATTTTTTCAACTACGAGTAGATTTACTTACTAGATATTAATTATCTTCTCTCATCTCTTTACAATAATATCTACCCATGTCCATATGCCCATAACCATATCATGTAAAGGTTGCAATAGCTTAAGCATTTAAGAAACGTCGTCTGTATTTATTAATTCTGTAGACTTAATAAATAGAGACAACTGCCCGCCTGTCTGTTAGCTTTTCACGGTGTAGGGATAATAAAAAATTTTGTATTCCTACGGAGGTAGGTATAAAAAGTTTCCATGGGATTTTATCGAAACCTAAATCCTTGCGGACGAAGTCGCGGGCATTATCTGGTATGATATAATTGAACCAATACAGATTTCTTCATACCATATATCTGACGCATTACTAAGTAACAATTTCCGTTTGCCACTGTTAATCGGAACGGTTGCCAACTGTACTCATGTGATTCCACCGGCGACACCGAGTCTGGGGCAAGGCATTGTTGCACAAATAGTCCACGAGTATTGGTTGCGATTTGCGTAGGAGTCGGCGTACATCGCGGCATGCATCGATGTTTAGCAATGCACTGCACGATTGTTCGTTCGATTCACTAGAATAAGTACATTTTTAACCGACTTCAAAAAAAGGAGGAGGTTCTCAATTCGTCGGAATCTTTTATTGTTCAGGCTTTGTTCGAGTAACCAACGAGCTAGATTAGTGTGGCTACTACTAGTTAGCCCTTGACTGCAATCTCACCTAATGGTAAGTGATGATGCAGTCTAAAATGGTAGCGCGCTAATCTGTTAGGGGCATGGCAGTTATAAATAACCCATACCCCTAATCGGTTTCTACACGGCATCGTACCGGAACACTAAATCGCTTGGCGATACGTCTTTGCCGGTAGGGTGGTAACTAGCCACGGCCGAAGCCTCCCACCAGATAAGACCAGAGAAAATTCATAAATTATAGATTCCCAAATTGACCCTGCCGGGAATCGAACCCGGCACCTTCCACGTTAAGGCAACAGCACTCAACACTGCGCCAGGGAGGTCGTCAAATTTAATAATTGTATACCAAAAACTAACGAAATACGAAAAAAAGAAACATAGTGGACAAGGAAGCACGTATCTCTTTTTAAGACATATCTATTAGTGACCCTTGGCAGTGGGATTTGCGATATTCAAATAAAACTTCCAGCTATACTTGGTTGCATTTTTTTTTAAATGGCATTATTGTGTCATCTGTTTTTACACTTTGCGGTTTTCATTAATAGTTTCATTATTCATGAACTAAAAATTACTATTCCTGAAACAAATATCATTTATAATTTTTAAACGTGTTCCTTAAAAAAAGCCTGAGAAGGTCATACTCCGAAGTGCAACAAGTTTCATTTATCAAACTGTCAATATCAAATTGTAACGGTCTTGTTAGTGTTGTGTTATTTATGTCTTACTCCATTTGGAATTTAAATCTGACCTTTTACGGTTTTTCGTATAATCAGTATAGGATATGAGTGCTATGTGAGTGCTAATGCCGCAATAGAAAAACAATTTTGCGTTTGAAACGGAAATAAATATAACATTAAACTTATGGCTCGCTTGATCTAATTAAATACGATATAAATCAGGCCCATGCATGGAATATTGGTACAATAAGGTATTGGCAAAAATACTGAAAGCAGAAATGAAAAGCCGATCATTTGCGCAAAAAAAAAATCAGCCAGCCTTTTGGACACCAGATATAAGGCAATTAGCCTCGTGAAAAGTCTCGTGAGGCACTAAGATTGATTTCGCTATAGAGCTCTGTATAGTGTACAATAACCAAGCGAGTGAAACATTAATATCTCATATGTAAGTAGGCTAACGAAATAATCCACTGACAAAACTCAAATCTGATCTTGAATGATAAAATATAATTCCCATTTAAATACCGGTTAATAGACTAAAATATGATTTCAAAATCAGGTCAGCTTTTGGAATGTTTGCGTGTCTTATTGCGATTGAAAAATTACGCGACGGCAATATTCATTCTCATCATCGTAACTATGTCTATTACTTTCGTGTAAAACGTGTTACATAAGAGTAGTCATATTATAGTAGTAGTCAGAAAGAGCGCGTCTCCGCTCCACCCACGAGGTTTTGGCCGTCACCACAAGGTTGAGCGCGGGCGTGGGCCTGAGACGTCTTGCACTGTACGCCAAACTCAGGACGTTTGTCCAAAAGTAATAACTGCGCATGAATGACAATGACGCCAATACATTATTTAATTACAGTACTCAAAAGTTAATTACCAATAAAAAAAATTAAAGTAGATATGAGGAATTACGATGTATTAATCTGTCCTCTTCACACTGGCTCGATATTTATGATTTATATCTATCTAGGAAATAATATATTCTTTCTAGTAAGCCTACCGCGGATTAGTTGACATTTAAAATCTCTAAGCATAAAAAGGTTATGAGTAAATAATGCAAGCGCACCCATAAATGTTCTTTGTTTAGATAAGCCTGTGCGTCAGAAATGGAGTTGCGTAATCGTTGCCTGAAAGAACTGCGCTCGACACTAGACAATGGCTAGTGTTCATGATTTTTCCAAGTACGTACGAGAAGGCTGTAGCTCTACGATTTCAGTCGATCAGTCCTCAGTTCATATCATCTCTTTGTTAAATGTTTAAATGAACAATTACTATAATTCCCACCTCTACGGTTTAACTACAAGAATAACAAAGACCACGGTCATAACAAAGCGCGCGTACATTTAAGATGTAACTCAAGTTCCTCAATATTTTCGTATAAAAGATGTGTGTCGACGTTTAACAGTAAAATAATTGCTTTGTTTGGAAGTCAACCATACCTTACGTAAGGTACGAATAGGAACGTGCCCTATATTTTGAACTGTACAATAAGCTCATTATTTCCAGTTGTATCAGCTATACAGTAATACTAACTGTTTTGAGTAGATTGCGAGTGTATTAATAATTTCAAGGATACCATTGTTTCACGTGGCATTGGATGTTGGTACCTCTATACCATTTTTTTTTTTTGGTATCGGGGGGAAATCTTCATAGATGCCTGATTTCTTGGGGGAGAAATCTGGTTATGTGAGAGTTTTACTCACCAAAACCCCCTCGGTGGCCACCCTCAGCGCTGTGTTGGGAAGCTCCGAGATCTCAAAATATGAACGCATCGGAGCGTCCCGTGCGCGATGCTCTTTGGGCTCTAGGTACCTTTATACCTAGCTATGCAGCAGCGTTTTAATAAAACCAAATGATGATATTGTTAAAATATACAATTCCAGATGTGGAAGAAGCATTAAATCCTTAAAATATTAGCTAAGTTATCCTAAAATAATTTACCTAATGCGATATATTACGTAGGTACCTCGTACAAGTTTTCTGCAAGCACAGGAAATGTTTTTCACGATTGACGCGACGTTGTTGATTTGGTTCTAGAACAGCGTACAGTTATAAACAATAAGTGTTTTTGATGTTTATTATATTTTAAAATAAAATAATTTATTTATTTATTTTAATTTTAAAATCTGTGTAAAATTTTTAAGAAGCTTTAGCAAATCCACATTAAATCGATGCGTTTAATTTTAACGTAGGTAACATTTCAAATTTAATATCGGGTGTGAGATCGTAAACGAAGAACGTAGATGATACGTGCTGTTGATTACTCAGTCGTAAACGTATTTATGACAACTTTACAATGGAATTACATAATGAGCGACCACAGTACTATGCCTTGACATTGTACGATACACTGAACTGTGCACGTGTATCGTAAATCATTTATAATATATTCTCGATACTTGCAACTAGCACTTACGTAAATATATGAACCTCGTGTGGACAGCTGCCCATGAAATTAATTTTTCTGTCAATGCCACATATTTTTTCACATCTTTATTTAATCCATCGATTGTTATGATCAATATTTATTTTATTTATTTATTTATTTAATTTATTGACAACCAGCAATGTTCTGTTTTGCGTAAGATTAAGTGGCTGTTTTAACATTAGATGTGCAATAAAACCAGCAACTCTACTACAGCCGTAGTTACAATATTTTTTCTTCTTATAGCAATCTTTCTAATATTATAAATGCGAAAGTTTGGATGGATGTATGGATGGATGTATGGATGTTTGTTGCTCAATCAAGCCCCAACGGCTGAACGAATCTGGATGAAATTTGGCACAGAGATAGATTATAGCCTGGAATAACATATAGGTTACTTTTTATCCCGGAAAATTAAAGAGTTCCTGCGGGAACTAAAAAACCTCGATCCACGCGTACGAAGTCGCGGGCATCAGCTAGTTATTTCATATATAGCAGTATAATACATTAGCAAAAAAATCGCAAGTAGGTACACGAACAGAGGATAGGAAACTGCCGCTATTATATACTTATCAAGAGCCGCTTCATGCTTTTCCGTTCCACTTTTTTGTCAATTTGCATTTTAAATGGTATTGATTAATAATGAAAGTAAATTGATAAAGATTTAGGGTCATGGAATTATTGAGTTTGGAACGGTGATATTAAAACATTTCATCATGTCATCGATGTTTCATTGTCTCTGAATGTTAACTTATATCATTGTTTTATGCGTACCTATTAATTGATATGACGTAGGTGTCAACTGTCAGGTGTTACGTAAATCAGAAGTAATATTGCCAGGCGTACTGATATAATGATATATTGAGAATAGCTTACTAATGTTTATAGCAGTAGGTATTTAAACAAGTTGTTTTATGTAGAAGCCGACTCAAGGAACAGATTTGCGAAACCAGGAATAGGAATTGCCTGGTCGTGATATAATGGCCTCTAACGACTTCGAACAGGTGTCTAACTCGGTGAAAGTTATATTGTAGAGGCTATACGAAACGTTTTGTATATTATCTCGAATAAGGCAGTCATTATCATTATGACACAGCGAGATTACATGGACAAAAGATTGACTTGCATCTGTGCGTTTGAATCACTTTAATGCGTCACGTGTAATGTTTCCTATTTAGTGCAATGAAATAATATAAATTATTTGTATATTTTAAATCATAGACCTTTAATCATAGACATAGAGACATTGGATCCATGGAACTAGGAATCTGCTTATAACTAAGGTAGAAATAGTACAGCAGATAATTAACACTCGAAAAAAGTGTGTATAGAAACAACGATGATTTAGGACATACTTAAATCTGTAACTTACTGGCTTAAAAATATACGTAAATTATTAAAATAAAATAAAAATAGCCTATAATTCCGAAAGCATGCGATTAAATAAACATTACATTAATAAATAAGTAAATATATTTTTACGTCATACAGAATAGTTTTAGAACGACGATTATTTAATTCATATCAAGGTACGTACCCGTTATTACTTTAAGTTAGACACAAGATTTACACCCAGTCATTAAAATAATAATTAGAAGAAATAAATTCATCTTTAAGGACAAAATGAAAATGGTTCTCTTTACATACATTGTAAGAACAAGTTGCGTATAGGATCTGCTTCGTATAAAGTGTAATTTACTTAAACACAGTCAGTTACGATATGAAAGCGAGCATGATCTGTGTCACGGTCTAATTGGGACCGGTGGCGGTAGTTGGGCACGTTCAACAAGACGTAGTAATTTTGTCTCGAAGGATCATTACTTTGAACGCAGTTTATACTGTCTCCATTCCGTATGTCTGCAAATTTACAGTTACTGTAACTTTAAATGTAAAACAGGTCTCTGATTCTGTTTAATCGTATATCCTCCTTGGTATATTTTCATACAAGAAATATTCAATTAGTTGTCACTGATTGTAGTTAGGGCATGCCGTGTCTTTAGTAGTAGTTTTCGAGTTAGCAGACATATGACACTGGAGTTAAGTTAACACATAGTTAACATCTGCCACTTGCCTGCAGTGTAGAGTTGTCTAAATCACCACAAATCTGCTGTCACATTATTTATTATCTTAAACACTACATGCGTAAATGATACCTACGCTTTAAATAAAATATTCTACAATTGAATAAAGGTCCTGTAAGTCTTTCTAATTAGATAGACGCAATTGTTTAACAATTTGGTCAATAATTTGGATACAAAGATAGTAAATAGACTTACCCTCTTTTTGGTGGGTGGTTTGTCTTCGTAGTCCATGGCGATGCCTTCGTCGCTGAATGATGAAGAGACGGGAGGTGGTGATGGTGTACCAGATCGCCATGACGAGCCCGAACTGCTGCTAGCCCCTGGAGACACTGATGACCGGTCACCCCATGCACCTGTCAAAACAGTTTACTGTCAAGGCTAGGAGTTAGGACGGACAACGGCATTTCATTCACACACACACACATGAGTAATATACATCACACACGGATGCTCGCGTTTTCTGGATCGTTATTTAGGAATAATCGACATAATATCGTAAATGCGTTCGGTATGATGTTCTCCACTCTGCTTTAAAACCTTCGTGACTTCCACAAACCCCATCAAAGATCCCTGATTTCAAATTCCCACAACTGTTACACATAAAGCTCACATATAAAGCTCGAATTACCTGCGAGATTATTATAATGATGACTGTGAATCATGAATCAATGTTGAAACCACTATCCTGATAAAGGTAGAGGTGTATAAACTATAAACGGTATCTCCGGTAGCACGTAATATGCAATAATACTCCTGTAGATAAGCAAAGTTTGCTTTGTTTATTCTGTTCCCATTATATGGATAATGGATGGCCATGGCTACTCATATTAATTCTAAACGTTGATAGTTTCAAGGAATTATTACACATCATAGTAGTACTATTATTTATTCAGGGACACCATAATCGGTACTCTTTAAACGTCAGTTCCGGCTGAGTCAAAGCAACTCAAGTGTGTGCCCCCGGAATGCCGATTTTTCATTTAATTATTGTAACTATTGCTTTAACAATTTCACCAGTGGGTCTTACTCCACTCATAATTAGTAGTGTGAATTTATAAATCACTAGCTGTGTAAATTTATTAACCGAAAATCCTCAATGCCCGCGACTTCGTCCGCGTGAATTGAGGTTTTTCGGTTCCCAAGGGAACTCTTTAATTTACCGGGATGAAAGGTATAGTCTATGTGTTGTTCTAGACTATAATCTACTGCGCCAAATTTCATCCAGAGCCTTTCAGTCGTTCTGGCATGATTGAGTAATAAACATACATCCCTCCATCCATCCATCCAATAATAGACTTTTCGCAATGAGTGTTTAGGTAGCTTTTGTGGGAAAGTATTTTAGTCATTTAGTCATTTATTTATTGATAGCTTTAAAGTATTTTATTGACGTCGGCAGTGCAAAGACCACATAAATGCGTAGGTAGAACTTATAGTATTGTTATAATAATTCTTAAATAATGTATTATTTTATGTGAACGACTTCAAGCGCGAACAGGTACAAAGAACGTTTTAGATACAAGAACGTTTTAGAAGATAGCTATCTATAAATTAACTAAAACAATGCTCTACGTACAAAATATAAGCACATTTTTGTCTCGAAATTTAGCCTTCCATCCATTCCAACGGTTACAAGTGCGTAGCACAAATAAAATTACACAGCGATAAATTACGAAACGGAACTGTAGCCGCTACTTTCACTTGCAAGAACAGCTACTCGTATTTTCTCGGCACATGCATATCGGCATTGAGTTGAAGACCACAGAGATGCAGATTTCATATATCAGACGCCAGGAAATCACTACTCATAAATTTTGACGCAGTGGCGCTGTGTTGAGCGCTGTAATGTTTTGAATCAATCAAGCCGTCAATTTGGGAATTTATAATTTCTGAATTTTCTCTGGTCTGGGAGGCTTCGGCCATGGCTAGTTACCACTCTACCAGCAAAGACGTACTGCCAAGCGATTTAGTGTTCCGGTACGATGCCGTGTAGAAACCTACTAGGGGTAATTAGGGTTAAATACAAATGCCACATCCCTAACAGGTTAGCCCGTTACCACCTTAGACTACATCATCACTTACCATCAGGTGTCAGATCACAGTCAAGGGCTAGCTTGTATTGGTATAAAAAATCAAAAATAGTTTGTTGTATCTTTTATCGGAAATTTGCGTCATATCATATCACTAGCGGACGCCCGCGACTTCGTTCGCGTGGCATAAGTTTTTTAATTCCTACAGGCACTCCTTAATTTTTAGAGAAAAAACGTACGTCACTGTCCAGGTACTCAACTATACCCATTCAAAAAATCGCTTTGATGCGTTGTTCTATTGCGGACTGATTGAAGGACAAACTCTCTTGTTAACGTCCTTGGGGATAGAAATTTAAAAACTGTGAAATCCGTATTTCATCATTTTAAACCCGAAGCCCAAATACCAAGTTTCATGGCTATAGCTTGAAAAAAGACGGATTTTTACACAAACTTTCAACCCCTATTTAAACCTTATGGGGGTGGAATTTTTAAAAATTGTAACATACATCCTACTTTATTTTTTACCGAAAGATAAAATACCAAGTTTCGTTGATTTAACTTTAAAATAAAGGACTTTCCTACACACTTTCATCCCCTATTTCGCCTCTTTGGGGATAGAATTAAAAAAAATGGCGAAATACGTATTTCTTAATTTTAAACCGGTAGCTCAAATACCAAGTTTCATGGACATAGCTTGAAAAATGATGGACTTTCACACAAACTTTCAACCCTTATTTTACCCCTTTAGGGGTGGAATTTCGAAAAACCCTTTCTTAGTGGAAACCTACTCTTCACAAAGAACACACTGTAAATTTCATGTCTCTAGGACCAGCGGTTTAGGTAGTGCGTTGATATATAAGTCAGTCAGTCAGTCAGTCAGTCAGAACTTTGAATTTTTGACCGAGCGAAGCGAAGGTCTCTGAGTCTACTTGAGTGAATTTGCACTTGTCCGTCCGTCCGTCCGTCCGTCTGTCAGAGCCGTATACCTTCTGAATTACTGAACGTAATTACTTCAAATTTAAATATAATATGTAAACCCATGGCCTCCCGCCGAATATGGCTTAAAAAGTTATTAAAATCTTTATTTCAGGGGGGCTCTCATAGAAGCGAATGCGAAGTAAAATATTTTTTATAGCGTTACATAGGGATGTGGCATATATATCATTTTAAAGATAATTAGGAATAGAGTCCAAAAATATTTTTTTAAAATTTTTCCCCTTAAATTGACGAAATGGGGAGCTTTCAAAGTGACGATTTTTTAACGTCCAAAGTTGACCTCAGAACTCAAAATTTTCTGAAAGGCTGAGCCTGAAACTTGATCAATTATTTGAATTATATCCTGTACTTGAACAACAAATACTAAAATTAGATAAATATGATAAGGAAACGAAATTATTTAATTTTTAATGAGCTTCAGTATTTTTAACAGAACTTCACAATGATGTCAATAGATGGAGCCGCGAGGTCTCAGTTCGGGGCGAGCCACTAGTATATATATAGATAAAAATAGCGATATCTGTCAGACATACAACAGAGTATATCGCCAATTTTTTAATTGACAAAAAGGGCACAACTGCAGTTAAACGAGACACCACCTCTAAGATATAGCAACTCTCTGCATACCGGCATTAGACCTGTGCTGAAGATGAACATCAATTTTTATGTGAGCCATTAGAGAGGGAGTACCTTTGTACCAAATGATGCAATCAAAAGTTATGCTTATTATTTTGATCTCTGTTTGGGCTATTTTTGTTTTAGTAACTGTTACACGAACTTACGAACGAGAATCCCTGTTGTTAACATATTATTGTGATTATTATACTTAGATCATTAGATTATGATAGGAAATGTTTTAAGTTTATGGATGTAATGACGTAATGAAAGGATGGTGTTTGATGTCACGATTCACAGTATCTTAATCGCCCGATAGATCTAAGTCCAACATACTGTTTTAGACCAACATAAAGAAGGTAAAAATATTTTGCTGATAAGTTGTAGTTACGTTTTTACTATGATATTGATATTAAAATCGGATTACAAACATAAAAAAATATAAAAATAAAAATGGAAGTGAGAACAGTAGGTACTACCCACATCTAAGGTAGGACGTAAGATGTAAGAATTTGATCGAAGTTTTCTCGAACTTCTCAGTGCAAAAGCTTCATTTCAGCAAGGGTATTAACTTGAGTATTACCTAATAAAGGGTCTGGCTAATGGAGGGTGTCCAAAATATGCTGCACTCGAGTAAACTAGATCGCATTTGGTTGGAGCTCATAACAGCAGAGTTACTTGGAATACCTGTCTAGACAAAGTCTAGACTTCTGTCTAGACGTTATCAACATTTTGTACGATCTAAACTCTGAATGGTTAAATTATGCAATAAATAAAATACAGTGCATACCTATTTCTATCCCATTGGCATCTTAGGATATGAAAGTAGAACCTAGCACAACATGTAATATTTACAACCTCGCAAATGGTATCCACTAATTATATAATCCTCTAACTATCGCTTAGCGTAACCACGCAGACAGCATATCGTAGTCTTGCTTATATAACATAAAATGTTAAATTATTTTAAATTGTAGCTTAAAAAATGTATAAGTAATTAAGACGTGGATAACTTTTCTAAGTGTATGTATCTGACATGTCTTCATTTACTGGAAGCGCATTATGGAATAAAGCAGTGGGCTTTTTTAATAGAACCTGCACCAAATTTTAGCGTATATTGTAACTTTTAGTCTTTTGACTTAAGAACGTGTTGTTCACAAAAATAACATCAACAGAACACCAGTTTTATATATCAATGAACTGTTAAGAACTCAAACCGCGTTACTCCATGGCATATGCCATCTCTATAACAGCTAGGCAGATTTTGGAACGCCGAAGGGTATTGACCATGATTCGCCTTATTTAATAGAATGCTAATACTCACTGGGTCGAGGTGAATTTGGTGAACAGCTGAGAGACATAAGAACGAGCGCTGCGTTACACTCGTTCATTTGGTCGTCTCTTTCCCCGTAGCCCAGGTCGCAGGAACTACTCGGACCTCGTTTACGTGATCTGTAAACAAAGGATACAATGATATTATATTATGCTTGCCTTGCGTACAGGTAGATCAAATAAATATTATTTTCAACACACTTGCTCATAAAGTGGCTCTAATTTCACCGCAATTGGGCACATAATGACCCCTATAATCAAACTGTGACTTTTTCATTGCTATTATTCACAAGTGAGTTATAGAGTTTTTTTTTATTGGTTGTTGCTTTGTTTTCAAAAAAGTTTCGATACTAAAAAGGTCGTGTTCAATAGTACAAATAAAATAATGTACCTACCTTTTGCTTGCTCATTTCATGCAACTTCGTATTTAAATTATAGTTAATTTTAACTTGTAAGTACGTGTTTAATAAATAAAACTTTCACTCAAATATAACTTTTGTTTTTTCTGTAATAAAGAAAACTTGAAATTCCCCATTTTGTAATGGCTAAAACGCTATTCGCGAAAAGCAAAAAAAAAAGAAACCTCATTCTTTTAGTCTATGGCCGATCGCCATTGTAAGATGCGCGCGCATAGGAAAACTGATTAATTATTCCCGCCATTGCGAAAAATTTTTCACAACTCGTTTTCACTGTTGAAATTACAGTTATTTAGTAATTAAAATGTCAACAAGTACTAATTATGAAGAAAATTGTACACCGCCCGATATAAGATGTGAAGCCCTTAACGTTATGGAAAGTTTACTACCTGAAAACTCCAAGGAAAAATATCTATTAGCGTACCAAAATTTCATACAATGGCAAAACAACAAGAATACGCAGTCTTTTTCAGAAAATGTGTTCATGGCGTACTTTAAAGAATTATCTTCTAAGTACAAATCTAGCTCTTTGTGGTGTATATACTCCATGTTAAAAAGTACAGTCCGAACAAAGAATGGAGTGGACTTAAAAACATACTCTAATTTATCAGCTTATCTAAAGAGACTATCCGATGGATTTAGAAGCAAGAAATCAAAGGTTTTATCGTCTGACGATATTGAAAAATTTTTAAAAGATGCTCCAGATAACCAATATCTGGCTACAAAGGTTAGTTAAAATAATTTTAAATATCTACGCGACTTCAGCCTGTGTTGTGTGTTGAACTTAATTATTGTCTCTTTTTTTCCAGGTTGCTTTGATATTTGGTGTAACTGGTGCTTGTAGGATACAAGAATTAACAAATATAACTCTAAAAGACGTAGAGAACCATGGCCAGATGCTTTTAGTGAAGATACCTATCACGAAAAATAAAATACCGAGGTCGTTCACTATACACGGTCCATTCTATGAAATTGTTAAGAAGTATGAAAGTTTGCGTTCACCAAAAGCAAAAAATGACCGTTTCTTTCTAAATTACCAGAATGGTAAATGTACCTGTCAGCCTATAGGTATAAACAAATTTGGTTCTATGCTTAAAGAAATCGCTAAGTTTTTAGGTTTAGCAGATGCTGAGAGCTATACTGGACATAGTTTCAGAAGAACTTCAGCTACTTTGCTGGCTAATTCAGGAGCTGATATAATGACCTTGAAGCGTCATGGTGGGTGGCGATCTAGCAATGTAGCAGAATCATACGTAGAAGATTCCATACTAAACAAGAAGGAAATTTGTGCAAAAATCACAAAAAGAATTAGACTTGATTCTGAGGCGCGTCCTACTGGCGAAACACCAAGTACATCCAATGATTGGATTTCACCTACCTACACAAATAATGAACCATCTCAAATAACAATAGAACATGAAAGTATTTCAGTAAATAATCTATCTGATGAGACCGCTATGCCATCAAAAACAGTTAATTATAATTTTACTAACTGCACATTTACTAATTGTTTCTCTAAATAAACTTTTTATCTACTAAATAAATAGTTTTATTAGTATTATTTTCTTCACAAGTGTGTTGAAAAACGTCGTATGATACACGTGTGTATTGATGATTACCGTCCTCGGCTATCTTAAGACCCTCACCTGACGGCTCGGGTCTCAATGGCGCCTCAGTGGTAATCACCAATATTACTCACTTGTACCATAATGTACTATAATGCGACAGTTTAGATGGATGGATGTATGGATGTATAATGGATGGATGTTTGTTACTCAATGACGCCCGAACGGATCTGGATGAAATTTGGCACAGAGATAGATTATAGTCTGGAATAACACATAGGCTATTTTCTATCCCGGAAAACTAAGGAGTTCCCGCGGGAACTGAAAAACCTCAATCCACGCGGACGTAGTTGCAGTAGTGTTGTAATATCTAAAGTCTAAACATCGTACCTATCGTATTATGTATTTGGGAATATAGAAATTAGAAAAGTTGTAGAAAATCCTTTAAATTTCAGGAATGATTAAAATAATTCCGTAGAACGACCGTAGAAGCTTCCATTGACGTAGTTAAGTATTACGTGATTTGGCGATTTAAAAACCGTGCAATGTTTAAAAAAAATCTAATATTATTTAAATTAAAACCTGTAGGTAAGAAATGCAAAGTTAGGGGTGGCTGAATCTTTTGAGGTCGTTCGTTCAACTTCTATGACATTTGACCTAAGGCTGTTAGTCTATTTTCACTGTCTGGACGCGCAATTACAAATATTAATAGGCGAAGGTTGTATAAGGACAGGGATCACAGCACCGCGATCGACGGGGCGATCACCCTTAGCCCAGCACTTGTATACGTTTTATATTGGACAATGTACTCTTAAGATATTCAGTGTAGATAATATTATAGCGTAGTAAATGTGTTTGCAATAAAATATATTTCAAACTCAAAAAATATTTTCAATGTTTCTATCATAATCATTGCATAATTTGCGATTTTGCGTACCTACTGAAATATGAATTTGAATTTTGTTGACTTTTCATGTTGTAATGTTTTACCTACACTCGCTGATAACCTCCACGGTACCTTATCAATGCAGTTTTATAATGATGACTGATAACGCCTACAAATTGTTCTTAATTAACCTTCATAACTGTATATAATATAATATTATGAAGGCATATAATATACACTAAAATTATTAATTAATTAATTAATTTCTGAAATTGATTTTACAGAATCAATTCTTATGAAATAAAAAAATATTTTATAAAATATTTTTAACTCTAGAAAACAGCGGTCTATAGCGGTCTCGGTCTACGAGATAATATTATATTTAATTCGTTTGAAACAAGTCTATATCAAAAAACCTAGATCTGAATTATTGACATTATATTCACAAGCATCCCACATGAGACATGACTCCATGTCCAAGGTAGCTAATATTTATTTTATTTATTGTATTTAGGTATACCAACAGCGAGTACACAAAGCCTAAATTAAAAATAGTACATAGGGTCTATAGCCGTGTGGCACGCCACTTATTATACTTATAAAAAATATCTAGAGGGTTATCTTAAAACATTCGTGTTTTTATAATTAAGAAGTTGCGCACATTTTAGTCTGATAATAATTTAAATTAAGATTTTTATAGTAAAACATAGTTAACAGTAGTAGTCGCTTTTTTAAAAAGAAGTGGTCGCTATGTAGTGTTTACCTAAATAAACAAAATGACTAAGTATCGGGCGTTTACATACGTAATAAATTGCATTGCAATCAAATGACGTCAACGTTAAAATAAATAAAATTCACAATCGATATAATTACATTTTTATTTAATTTATTTTTACGCAAAACTAAGTATAATATAAATAAACTAAGGGTATCAACCTTTTTCATTTGAGTTATTACTTAATATGGAATTTATTTGTTTAATAACTGTACCTGCAAGATTAATATATTATAATGTAGCAGTAAGAGACAGGTACCTGGACATCTAAGGAATATCTCTTACTGTTTTAAACGTCTTGTATAATTTATGTGTGTTATACAATAGTCTGTTTAACCTTCTACCTTTCACCAGGTTACCGCGTTCCATTGTACCTAAATGGTATCATCACGTACCATCTGAAGGTGAGATGGTTCTTATGTCACAGATAAGACAAAATCTGCAGAAATTAAGAAAACATTGTCGTTTAAACTTTTTAATTTTAATTAGAATTCATTAAGTATTCGCACTTCATTAAAGTTCAAAGAAGTAGCCGTTGCAGTACTTAACAGTCGAAAAAGTTTTACTCCATTGCCAAAAAAATATGACTTTGATTTAATTTATATATTGCAGGTTATTCGCCGGCGAGGGAACGTTCACAAGGTTCAAAGTTCTAAAGACCCGAGATAATTGACCTGGAGGCTGCAGAGTGTAGACGTCCTAGGAGCAACAGGCGCCCATACAAATTACGTTCATTGACATGCAGGCGTAGGATCGCTGACCGAAAAGATCTATCGCCATTTGGCAGTAAATTATTATAGCCAACCAGTTTGTAATTTTTCTGGTTAAAGCAGAAAAAACTTTGCAAATTCGAAAATATTGTTTTATGTTATGTTTTAGAATCAATATTTCACAGTTCAATGTTAAGAAAATAAAATTTGTTATTAATTTTATTTTATACTAGCTGATGCCCGCGACTTCGTACGCGTGGATCGAGGTTTTGTGGTTCCCGCGGGAACTCTTTAATTTTCCGGGATAAAAAGTAGCCTATGTGCTATTCCAGACTATAATCTATCTCTGTGCCAAATTTCATCCAGATGCGTTCAGCTGTTGGGGCGTGATTGAGTAACAAACATCCATACCGACATCCATACATCCAAAGTTTCGCATTTATAATATTAATAAGATAAGACTAGCGAATGCCCGCGTCTTCGTCTGCGTGGTTTGAGGTTTTTTGGTTCCCGCGGGAACTCTTTAATTTTCCGGGATAAAAAATTGCCTATGTGCCAGACTATCTCTGTGCCAAATTTCAGCCAGATCCCTTCAGCCGTTGGCGCGTGATTGAGTAACAAACATCCATACATCCATCCAAACTTTCACATTTATAATATTAGTAAGACAAGATTAATTTAAATAATTACGAAACAAATAAAATTCAAC
The DNA here is from genome assembly GCA_923060345.2 of Erebia aethiops. NCBI lineage: Eukaryota > Metazoa > Arthropoda > Insecta > Lepidoptera > Nymphalidae > Erebia > Erebia aethiops. The sequence goes on along the minus strand of OV281084.1, from coordinate 21,951,683 downwards.
ATTTACAACAATTCATAAAATAGTCAATGACCTATTCAGAAACTCAGCCTTGCGAGTTACGACCTAAGTACGCACCCCAGATACTAGGTGTGTTCACCCCGAGCGGTTACGACCTTGTGCAGGGTCGCTATCCGATTCCAAACAAATGATTACAGGTCACCTTAACAATATCGCAGACACAAGTAAATAAAGTAAACCTAAAAGTCACTTACAGCTGCTGCTCGGTACAACAATAGAAGTGCTAATTACATTATCAATTTTTCAAAGTGACATCTTTTAGGAAGTGTATATATAGGTAGTAGGTATATACGTAGGTACATAAAGTATAACTACGATTGTTGAATTTGTGCATGATATACAGAATATATACTAGCGAACACAAGTCAATGACATTATTTTATCAAATGATAAAAAAAGTATTTTGATCAGTCGAATATTCGTATGATAAGCTAAGCAGGGGCAAACTAAGGTTATATAATAAAAGATAAATAAAAAAATTTGATACTTGGAAAATGTCTGTAATATTGTTATCAACACAGCCACTAGTTTTACGCAGTGTGCTTATTTGGTGGCAATAATTGGATCGAGCCGGCCGGCGCGCGGCGCGCGGTGCACGCCCGCGTAAAAATAGCAAACACACGTAATTTTCTCTAATGCGCTGACGTAACGAGCAACGTATTCACCACTCGCTCATCATGTTTGATTCTTTCAAGGCAGCTCAATACAATTTCGTTCTTATTTTTACCCTCGACGAAACGGAGACGGTATATGTGTTTGCCCTAAGAGGTTGTGTGTTTGTTTGTTTGTTTGTTTGTTTGTTTGTTTGTGCACTTTTTTGTTACCGTTTTCCTGGAAAACTACTGGACCGATTGAGATGCGGTTTTTTGCATTAGATATGTATAGCTTGTGAGAAGGTTCTTAGATAAATTTTAGGACCATAGACAACCAAGCTGAGCTGTAGTCTATGATTTTAATTATTCAATATGTTACCACTTTTCTCAAAAAGTACTGGGCCGATTGAGATGCGGTTTTTTGGCTTAGATATGGACGGCTTGTGAGAAGGTTCTTAGATATATTTTAGGACCATAGACTACCAAGCTGAGCTGTAGTCTATGATTTCAATTTTTCAATATGTTATTATTTTTCTCAAAAAGTACTGGGCCGATTGAGATGCGGTTTTTTGCATTAGATATGTATAGCTTGTGAGAAGGTTTTTAGATATATTTTAGGATCATAGACAACCAAGCTGAGCTATAGTCTATGATTTTAATTTTTCAATATGTTATCATTTTTCTTAGAAAGTACTGGGCCGATTGAGATGCGGTTTTTTGCATTAGATATGTATAGCTTGTGAGAAGGTTCTTAGATATATTTTAGGACCATAGACTACCAAGCTGAGCTGTAGACTATGATTTCAATTTTTCAATATGTTATTATTTTTCTCAAAAAATACTGAGCCGATTGAGATGAGGTTTTTTACATTAGATATGTATAGCTTGTGAGAAGGTTCTTAGATATACTTTAGGATCATAGACAACCAAGCTGAGCTATAGTCTATGATTTTAATTTTTCAATATGTTATCATTTTTCTTAGAAAGTACTGGGCCGATTGAGATGCGGTTTTTTGCATTAGATATGTATAGCTTGTGAGAAGGTTCTTAGATATATTTTAGGACCATAGACAATCGTGCAATCGTGATTTGGTAAGTGGTCGGAACTCCTTAAGTTCTCATCGTAAACCCGTCGTGTTTAGACTCTTTTGATTTGTCTTGACTAGCACTTTGTACCTAGATGCTGCTCAGGGTCTCATGATGGAGCCAGGAGATGGTCATGGGAACTCCTTAAGTTCTCATCGTAAACCCGTTGTATTTGGACTCTTTTGATTTGTCTTGACTAGCACTTTGTACATAGATGCTGCTCAGGGTCTCATGATGGAGCCAGGAGGTGGTCATGGGAACTCCATAAGTTCTCATCGTAAACCCGTTGTATTTGGACTCTTTTGATTTGTCTTGACGAGCGCTTTGTACCTAGATGCTGCCCAGGGTCTCATGATGGAGCCAGGAGGTGGTCATGGGAACTCCTTAAGTTCTCATCGTAAACCCGTTGTATTTGGACTCTTTTGATTTGTCTTGACGAGCCCTTTGTACCTAGATGCTGCCCAGGGTCTCATGATGGAGCCAGGAGGTGGTCATGGGAACTCCTTAAGTTCTCATCGTAAACCCGTTGTATTTGGACTCTTTTGATTTGTCTTGACGAGCGCTTTGTACCTAAATGCTGCCCAGGGTCTCCTGATGGAGCCGGGAAGTGGTCACAGGAACTCCTTAAGTGATCACATTTTTTTAACAATTTTTATAATTTAACACTATTTGACACCTCTACTTATTACTAAGCACAAGTTTTATCTCGGAATGAGAATGGTTTGGCCATAGTCCACCACGCTGGTCAAAAAAACTACTGAGCCGGCAAATATGCAGTTTTGTGTTTTAGATATTATTTTATATAAACTTTTGCTAAGTTCTAATTATTGTTGTTTCAATGGAGCTCTGCAGTTCGTCGTGGGTTTTTTAAAATTTTTAATTTTATTACTTGTGTTTGATTGTGATCTAATCGCCACAGATCGGGCTACGTCCAACAGAACGCGGAAGCTCATTACAAAATCGTAACGTAAATCATTGCTCTAATGTAGCCATTAATATCTGGCACTAGCTGATGCCTTGACTTCGTCAGCGTGGGATAAGATTTTTGATTCCGACGAGAACTCCTCAATTTTTCGGGATAAAAAGCCTATGCCACACTCCTATGCAAAAAATCACGTCAATTCATTGCTTTGTTGCGGTGTGATTGAAGGACAAACCAACAAACAAATAAATCCGTGATAAATAGCCTATGTGTTATTCCATACTATTCTACCTCTGTGCCAAATTTCATCCAGATCCGTTCAGCCGTTCGGGCGTGATTGAGTAACAAACATCCATCCATACAAACTTTCGCATTTATAATATTTATTATTATATTATATTTATTATATTTATTTGATAGTATGATTTGATATGCTTCATTCATTGACCAGTCTTTGGTAGTCAATAGTGAGTGGCAGTGCAGCTCTACATTATCGTTTCAACGTTCGTATTTAAAACAATTTCGAATCATGCATTTACTTTTATTTAGCGGGGCAGCATGTTGCCAGCCGGCCGGCATCTGCGCATATATGTACTATCTAGCTCAATCCACCCGTGCCGCGGAGCGTAGTAGGTACAGATTATAGTGGCCACGTAACATTGAGGACGACCTTGCTGCCTGTTGCTGCGCCACCAACTCGAGCTACTAATACCAACTATTTACAATTTAAACTAATATTATAAATACGAAAGTTTGGATGGATGAATGGATGTGTGGATGGATGGATGTATGTTTGTTACTCAATCACGCCAGAACGGCGGAACGGATCTGGATGAATTTTGGCACAGCTATAGATTATATTTTGGAATAAAACATATGCTACTTTTTATCCCGGGAAAATGTACGGTTCCCGTGAGATAGTTTGGTTTTTCACAGAGCAAGGGTGCTCTGTGAAAAACCAAACTATCTCACGGGATCTCTCTCGAAATGATTTTTTTTTCATAGTTGTAGTTTAGGGGTCAGAGAATGACTCAGGCTAGTTTCTCCCGGAAAATCAAAGAGTTCCAGCGGGAACCAAAAAGACTTCAATCCACGCGGACGAAGTCGCGGGCATCAGCTAGTACTTAATATATACAATATGTGCGTTTTTTTTCTTTATTAATTCGCACTTTAAAGCATATCATTACTAAATAATAAATAGACGCCAGAGTATATTCAATTTAAATTACTTCCTGCTTCGTTATCGTACGCCTAATAAAATTTAAGCTTAGTACTATCGTAGCAGGATTGATTTAATCGTAGCTCAAGTTGAAGCCATATTTGCAAGACCGATGAGCATGAAACAATGGAGTTATGTTAGTTAAGTGGGTTCTATTGTACAATTAACATAATATGCAAATGCATGGTGAATGATAAATAATTTCAATGCTTCAGTCGTCAATCGTTGATTTCTTGTTAATTTAAATCTGTCTTTGTTCGCTGTAAATGAACTCGATTTTTTTTATATACTAATAATTATTATAAATGCGAAAGTGGATGGACGGATGTCTGTTAGTAATCACGCAAGAACGGCTGAACCGATTTGGATGAAATTTGGCACAGAGATATTATAGTCTGAAATAACACATAGGCTACTTTTAATCCCGAAAAATTAAAGAGTTCCCGCGGGAAACACAAAATCTTAATCCACGCGGAAGAAGCCGCGAGCATCAGCTAGTATTACCTAAAATGTGAAACTAGGTCTATTCTAGCCTATGCTGTCCCACAACTGGGCAAAGGCCTCTGTATAGTATGTATATGTCACCGTAAGATTGTAAAAACCGTTAGATTGTAATCTAACTAGCGAAATTGTAAACTGTCGACAGATTACAATTTATCGCATTATTTTTCGGTAGATTGTAATCTGTTAACCCGATAAAACCTAAGTGTGTAACCTAAAGTGTCTAACATAATTATTTATGTCGAACCCTAACCTAACCTACAAGAAAAAGACAAGAAAACGTAAATAAAATAAATATTTAAAAAAGAAGTGTCAGAACATTGAACGGTTCACAATCTGTCGGTTCACAGTTTACAATTTTGCTAGTTAGATTATAATCTAACAGTTTTTGAAATCTTACGGTGACATATATAAAAAGAAAAGTCCTCACGCACACACTGCTTGAGTCATCTACGCCCAGTCCAAATCCTTGGACCTAGCTAGAAACGTAGACAAGGATAGGCTGGATTTTTCGAAATTCGTACGGAAGTAAAGCCGCGGGTCGTCGCTAGTTTCACCATATTATGTAACTTCTAGCTATGATATTATAATATGTGTGCTTTAGTAGTGCGAATAATTAATACTTTCTAGTAAATATCGGTTATCAGCGGTTGAACTAGCGTAGATTTTAGTCTACGCAGTGTATACACTGTACTGTAGAGCTCGGGCTTTTTTTGGAATGGGCATAATTTTTTACCCAGGAGTAAAAAATTTGATTCGTTTCAGCGTTGAAATGCATTGCAAGCGGCAGTTGACGTAGGTCGTGAAGTAATTTTTTACGGGTACAAAAAGTGCGATTGAGCTAGCGCAGTACAATATTCGGTCGGCATGCCCTGCCCCACTCCGTCGGAGTCTTGTGACGTCATCGTTGTTCTTGCTCGACGACCGGGCGGCCGGGCGGCCCGATCACTTTAGATATTAGGCAGGTTTGCCAAACAATGCACGTTTTTTGCTCAAGTAAAACTGGTGCTTTACTTCAGCTTTTGAAACGAATTAAAAAGGGGTTTTTATTACATAGGCGTAATGATTTTTCTTGGAAACCTGAATTCGTTGAAGGTTAAGCATTTTTTAAATAATCCGTCGCGTGCTAGCGGTAAAGGTGACCTTTTGTGGTACAATCTTGTTAACTTATTTCAGAAACTTTCGTCAATATGTTAATTAGTAGTCATAACATTTTTATATTTATATATTTTAGTTGCAGAAATTTAAATTTGTTGTTACAAATAAACACCAAGAAAATTAAAATACAAATTAGTTTTATCCTTGTCTTCAATCATATTTTACAAATTGCAAGACGGATACTGTCTGAAGATGTTCGTATTCGGGGAATAATTACATGCTTTTGTAGGTACCTACGTCGAACTGTTTTTTGTTCCCGCGGTGGAATAACCTGCAGGTAGGTCGATGGAAAGTCAGCGAGCAGTTTAATTTGGATGACTAATCGTTCATACGTCCTTCATAGCGTGGATTGTTACAAGATACTTTTGAATAAAGAAACAGGAAACTATGTATCAGCTCGTGCTAATATTTACGCAGAACCGTCGACCAGCCATGAAGGTTTAGTTGTCGGAGCTCGTGGATCCTTTCCTAGGTATCAAGTGGTCCAATCATGTGCTAGTACTAAATTTAGGAATCTGCGATGAAACTTCATGTTTGCAGCGGGATGTAAATGCCGAATGTTTACTTGGAAGCTGCCTTTAGGGCATAGTATGGATCCCACACTTAGAATCTTAGTAAAAAAAAACTAATAGTAAAGGAGCTGTATATATGAAGCTATAACTCAGCAGTGGATAAACAGGAAACTGTTACGTAAGATTTCTTTTCCGACTCTACTTTCTTGACTTCGGTATTCGGATTAAAACTTATAAAAACAGCATCGCTTTTGTAGCTAAATATTAAAAAGGTTAACATAGACAGATCTGGGAATTATAGGTAATTTATCATGAGTAAGCATTTCAAGCGAATATCGCAAAAGTGGGACAATAAATAAACTTTTCCTCATTACAATATTCAGTAAATTAGTTACACTGTACCTACACACAACACAGAAGTTATGTATGATACATATAATATTGTTATTCCATAGGACGAGTAACTTTACATAGAGACGCACTTTGCATAATGTTAGTGCACATTTTTGTGTTACTTTCTCTAGGAAGGCGTCGAGTCCGCACCTGCCAAATGAGATAACGGCCTCAGCACCAACGAAAGCAAAGGTGTCCAACGAGAAAGTTCCTCCAGTGAGGAAAGAGAGAGGGCACCTTCCATCTCGTTCGATGTTGTGCAAATATACCTATGCAAAATCCACACTCTACATTATCTGTTTCCCAACATGCTAATAGTAACTAGAAACATTCCTTGCAACTTACCTTGCGATTATTTACACGGTTTTTAGTCAGTTGTTTGGTCAGCTTTTTGGCCTCTTTATTCGGGAATTACTTCAAGTGTAAGTTGTGGCCATCACACCAATATTGCAAACAAAATCGCAATAGGTAAGATGATTACATAGCATATTATTTACATTTTACGTCAATGCCACTGAGAGCCTCATTTGAATGTTAAATATCAATAAAATACAGTAGTTTCAAGTTTATCGCTACTACGGAATGCCAGTTAGTTTTAAAGCCTGTAACCACAATGTCTCTGTTCTGTTGTCATGTAACAGATTATTTATTTATAGTCCGGTAAGTATGCGTCGCTGGTCGCGACGTACCTACATCGTCTATGACACTCTAGTAGTGACACCCTATATTATCTCATTACCATACATTACATGTTCATTTTTGAAATTGAAAGTTTGCCCAAATGTCCCATTAATATTGATCCATTTTAGAAAGTGGTGGCTAATTTGTTATTATATTTATTGATGGATATGAAATTATTGATAGCTAGATGATGCCCGTGACCTGTCTTCGTTCGTACCCGGAAAATTGAAGAGTTCTTCAATTTTCCGGGATAAAAAGTAAAACGTAGCAGACAGACAGACAGACACATTTTCTCATTTATAATATTATAGTAGGTATGGATAATCAAAGATTACAGATGTGACAGATATAATATGTAGAATAGAGCAATATGTATTTTCCCCATAAATATTAATTGGTAATAAAGGGATTTCGAAGTTTCTGAATTATTCAACTTGTATTTAAATGGAAACGGAGACTATAGTCGGGCGTGAAAAGTTGGTTGAAACTTGAAAGTACTTGAAGCTTGCAACATCAAAATGCGGGTTGTACTGTCGTCCTACTGGCCGACTAAGCATGCCAGTCTACCTGTCGAGGACGTGGTAACATAGTCTGAATTCTAAACATTGTCTTAAATTGAAATAGCAATAGATAGGTATAGATGCTTAGGATTAACGTTATTGTTATTTCAACACACTAGTGTTGGTGAACATCGCTGTATGCGGCGTTGCTCTACTGTGTCGTTTTGTTCCATTTTAAAACTGGGTCACTGTGTCATGGCGGCCGCGCCAAGTATCAAGCGAACTCGGCGCCATCCTCGAATTTCGTTGATTCATATTTAAATTCAATTCAGTAACTCCTAACTATAACGTCCGCTTGTGCACGTAACCAAAATAGAGATCTGTGTGTTGACCGTTGAATCAGTCAAAGTATCAAAGGAAATCGAAACTTTAGCTTTCACTTCTCCGTGGCACACTACAGCGATTGCTAAAGTTCCAATCACGAGTGGAATTTCTATACCGTTAAATTACGATGCATACGAGTTAAATTGCATAAGTAATGAAGAATAATAAGCTCGTAGCAATAGATATAGCCTCCACAGACATAGGTATAGCGTGTAAAATTCATTATTTTTGAAACCAAACTTCACAGTTGGGATGTAATTTTGCAAATTCGTCCTCTTGCACATAGGTCATAGGTGCAATTTATTTTGATAAAATGGTCACACTGTCTAATTTGCATTAATGTAACTAATCTGCACTGTGTGGGTATAATCTGCAGATTATTTCTTGTGAGTTTTTTCGGCTTTATTGTGAAATTTAGATCGTGAGTAGCTTGGTCTTGCCTCTCACTGGCGTCACGATGAAAAGTGAAACTGCGGTGCCGGCGACCGTCACGTTGCGGCGCCCATTTAATGCTGTTTGTTCCGGTTCCACAGCACTACATTATGAGTTACGATATTAAGAAACTTACTATCTCCTACCTGCCTGCTATATAAATTTAATGAAAGCAGCAGTTGGCTTTTAATATGAGGACGAAGGTTTAATTTCCTATACAATTTGTGCTTTAGGGTTCTAATCTAAGATCTGTTGGAATTTTTTAATAGTTCTCACTGTGGTATTGTCTGGCCCTCTCTGTTAGTCGTAGTAGTTATAGTCGAGGTGCGGGGCGCGGGAGGCAGCCGCAGAATGTAGGCAAGTGTGACAAGGACACGCCCGTACTCCGCGCTAACACTTCCATCCAGTTTCTAATGTGCTCGCTAAGAATTTCGCAACATCGCCCGCGCCGGCTCCGCTCTACCGATGCACGATCGCGAACGATTACACCTACAAGCCAACCTACCACAATACGAGTACTTGCCGGTACGTGTGAAACAATGCAACAGCGAGGTCACGTTTTAGCACAATTGATATAATCTACTGTTCAATATACCGCTTTTAAATTATTGGATCTATTTATTTCACGCACAAACAGGAAATCAGATATTTATGTAATCGTAAAATGTAGGAAAAAGTGTAAGTTTTTGATAAGAGTTCGTTTTAAGGTCAAATTGTTTGCAATAGATGCGACCTTCCTTGTCAACGAGGTGAGCTGCTAACTCAAGGCGATATTACATTGGTATTTTTATTTCCTAGCTGGAATAACTAAATAGGTAGGTAGTAGGTACCTATTTGCAATGGAAAATTTACATTCTAACAATTATTTATTGATAACCCGTGATTAATTAAGTATCATGTCTCGCATCGATTGCATAACCTTCTGCCACACTCGTGTGCTTCTGCGTTACATAATCGACAAACGGCCTATAGCTCTAGCTTCCTTAGTATAATAAAATCTTAATAAGCAGGAATATTTATAGTCTTGTTTCTACAGTAATATTACAAGGTAAAGGTGTGGCTCGGCGCAATGCACATCGAGAATCTATAATATTTTCACGTTAAATAGTAACACACGTTACAATTATTTTCAAAAGCAAGTATGTATTGATTGTAGAGTGTACAACAGTAAAACCTAAATATATTTACCCTTGCATATGATGCGTAGGCACTTCTATAGTTGCAGAGGCTCGACGGCGGTCCCCGGCCATGTCTGCGAGTCTTGCGAAATCAGTATCTACATCCGCAAGCCTCGCCGACTTTCGAGACTCCAGTAGTCTTATCTCTTCTAATCTCTTCCTTAGCTCTATGGGCACCTGTAACAAAAGAAGCGATTTCTAAATTCCAATAAAGAAAAAGTTGATACAAACGTTTATTGTTGAGGGAAAAGTACATCACTATAACTTCATATTCTTGTTGTTGTTGTTCATAAAAATTGGACAGCGGTAGTTTTTACAAGTAACAACTTTATTTTAAGGTCATCTTGGGCGGATGTTCAAGTTATTTTATTGAGTGTTTATGTAGGGTAGGCGTCAAGTATGCATGTTACGTAATGCAATGGAACAAAAAGCAGCATACACGAGATCAATATGTGCGGACCTTCGTGCGGTCCGTGTTGGGTGTGACGTCATGACCTAGAACAGTTTGCAGTGGATCGAGATGCATTCCGCGTCATTAACACTAAACTAGTTAACACTAAACTCAGACTTGCTAACAAGCTAGGAGCTACACGATCGGAAAACTCTACCTACTTATATATTTTTACATGATACTTTTAACCTTCAAAATAGATTAAGAACCTTTAGGAAGCCACTTGAAATCCCAGAATTATACAGTTTTTGTGTTGTGTTGACGTGACTTCTGAGTTGTGTCCTTAGTGAATATACAGGGTGGAAAGTTTGAATGGGCCCTGGAGGGGAAGTACCTTAAATCCTTAAGTTAGATCATTTTACTTAAAGGAACCATTCTTTTATTTTTAAAAAGAAACAAAACTGCATTCAAAGATTTTTTAAAATTCGCATGTCTCACCCGGGAATCGAACCCGCTAAAATTCAAAAAATGGGCACTCGCTGTTTTGTTCCACTAATCGATACAGTCAATGTTAAAGATAAAATTTCTCCAAGAAACATTAGGTCTTACATTCGTCTTTCGTACAAGATATCCATAAAATCGAATATTTACTACACAAATTCCTTACCTTACATTACCTAGAATTGTTCACTTTCAACAAGTAAAAGACACGTTATAATATTCTTTTAACGCTAACATCCAAAGAGCTTTCTAATTCTATCTATTAAGTATAAGCTTGCTAATTATCTCTAAGTACATTGTTGAAGACTTAGATGTAAAAAAATTGTTAAATGGTAATATGTAATAAGTTTATGCACATTTTCTTCCTGCACGAGGAGTTCTGACAAAAAGTTTAATAATGGAACGTTCAAACTTTGTTTGCAGTGCGGGTTTGCAATTTTGAAATTCGAACGAACATTTTGAACATATTTATCGATTTTGTTTTGTCTTGCTTCCATTTAATAATTGTTTAATAATGGCGTATCAAGAAAAATTTGATTTATTAGAAGCTTATTTTTTAAACAACAAGAATTATAATTTAGCTTTACAGTGGTATAGTGAGAGGTATCCAGACAGACAAATACCGTCCAGAAAAGTGTTTTTGCGAATGGTCACAAATTTAGTAAACATTGGTAGATTCAAAAAACGGTTAGAACGCCCTCGGCAACAAAATTTAGATTTTTCCGATTGTGATTTAAGCATTTTGACATACTTTGAGTGTTACCCAAAAGCGTCTAGTAGGGAAGCTGCTCAAGAGATAGACACCAGCCATACACGTATACTGAGTGTTCTGAAAAAGTACAAATACAAATGTTTTCGTGATGGGCGATTGGTGCAGAAACTATATCCTGGAGATACTCAAAGAAGATTAGAGTTCTGTCAGAAAATTCAAACAGAAATATCCCGAAATCCATATTTCTTAGACTACATAGTATGGTCAGATGAAACAAATTTCAGTAATAATGGAATGTATAACAGACATAACAATCATTATTGGTCCCGTCGAAATCCATTCCGTGTTCGAGAAACAAACAATCAGGTCAGGTTTTCCTTTAATGTTTGGTGCGGAATCAGAAGCAATATGGTTGTTTTAGTGCACATTTACGAAGGACATCTGAATACGGCAAAATACATTGAAATATTAGAGCTTTTACAAAATCAATTAAACCTTTTACCGGAAGACGAACGGCATAGTATCATTTTTCAACAAGATGGCGCACCTGCTCACAATAGTAGAATTTCCAGGGCTTTCCTTAATGAGAATTTCAATGTCTGGATAGGTACAAACGGGACGATTAGATGGCCTGCAAGAAGTCCAGACCTGACGTGTCTGGACTATTTTCTATGGGGCCATGTAAAAAATGTTATTTACAAAAAGTCTTATGAGACTGCACAAGAGCTAAAGGTTGCGGTAGAAAATGCTATTATGAGAATACACCACAACACTTTGCAGAAGGCTACAGGAAATGAATTTCAACGAAGAATAAATTTGTGTATCCAGAACGAGGGGTCTCATTTCGAACAACTTATTAGTTAAATTATTATTATTAAAATGTATGTACCTACGCAATTTTGTAGTATGTTTCTTTTCGTTTATCTTGTACGAAAAACGAATGTAAGACCTAATGTTTCTTGGAGAAATTTTATCTTTAACATTGACTGTTTCGATTAGTGGAACAAAACAGCGAGTGCCCATTTTTTGAATTTTAGCGGGTTCGATTCCCGGGTGAGACATGCGAATTTTAAAAAACCTTTGAATGCAGTTTTGTTTCTTTTTAAAAATAAAAGAATGGTTCCTTTAAGTAAAATGATCTAACTTAAGGATTTAAGGTACTTCCCCTCCAGGGCCCATTCAAACTTTCCACCCTGTATACTTGTGTTTTACATTAAAGTCTAAACAAGTCATTAAGAGTAGAGTTATTTACAACAGCTCTGGTTTTTAACCTTAAACCCGTTTAAGTTTTAAAGTTTCAAGCCAAAAAAATATACTAATTTAGCATCAAGTGTGAAGACTCGGGAGTTTATCTACAAACAATTTCTTATAAAACGAGGTGAAATATTACTATGTACATTTTCTTAACGATAACAATTTAGAGTAATGATGAAAATAATTAACCCCGTTTATGAAATTGTTTATTCTAGGTACTTAATTTACCTGCCAATGTATTGTTTAGTATTTAAATGAACTTTTTAAAAACACCTTGGTGGTTAATGAGAAGTATACCTACTATTGGTGCGTTGGATGAAACAAGGCGTCAGTATGTTTGAATTTAGATATACTGAAATGTTAGCATAAATTGCCAAGGTTATTTCTATGGAGGATAATTCGCTGCGGTGAACGTGCACAAGCGTTGATCACATCATGGACTTTCACTTTTTGGTGATTTGGTATGTACGCGGACGTAGTCTCGAGCGGTCCCTCGCTATACCGGAACAATGAAAGTTGTTTTAATGAGTTGAATTATGTATGCAAGGTGGTTAAGACGCGAAGAGTTGTACAGGTCTGCGACGTGACGTATCAATGGTCTGATTTCCAAAAAATGGACTTGATATAATATATGATATGCTAATGAACCATAGTTTAGCTTTAAATTTAAATATAAAACGCTGTTTTGCAGGATACTATTTAAGCTACTATGCAAATAGAATCAGAAGCTGTGCTAGGTACTTAAAAACATAAAATGTTGATTTATTTTAATTAGTTAGTAAAATAGGCCTTTTAAATGTCACTTGTATTGGTTAGGCTAATATTATCGGCGTAGCAACAAGCAATCAAAGTGGAGCAGATCAATGCCAATCATTTAATAGCAGTCGTCGTGCGCCGGCGCAGCTGCAGTTCCGTTCATCGTCTCCCTCTATCGCTTCTCCCACCAGTCCTCGGCGTTATGTAAAAAAGTGACAACTGTTGCACAATTGCTCGATCCGATGGCGAAACTTGGCCGCCTCATAAATGCCAGTGAAAGTCACCGAGTGACTTTGACATGATAACTGATAATACCGCGTCAATATTACTGTAATAGATCTGAGATTCATTTAACATCAGAACCGGGAAGTGCGTATTTTATTGTATTTTTAATGCATCTATCCAATTTAATATATAACATCATTGCATCTATCAATAATTTTGGATGACACGCAAGAGTGTGTCCCAGAAATTTCAAATAATATGCCAATGTGCCACATAGTTACATTGGTTTAATTTTTGTAAGTAATCTGCTTACTGATATTGCTGTTTTCATTTTTATAGCTTTGAAGACACGCGCATACGGACAATCAAAGTTAAGACGCGTGCGTGTATTCTTCAAATGTCACTTCCGTAGAGTAGAATGAGTGCCCAAGAACTTTGTTTATTTCTTTTTATAACAGAGACACAGCAGAAATGACTTGAATATTATTAACAAAATGTCAGATATTTTTCGAGTTGTACTGTTTTCTCGTAGAACTCAGATATTTTTGGAATAATAAGTTAATTTGTGTACATTTCTGCAAAACTTCGTTAAATATTTTGCGGTTGAGTCCTTAAAAAGTAAGTGACATGTAGATATACACTTTGGATTTACAATACTAGGAACACCTATGTATAGTGATGGTATTGTACATATGTAATTATGTACTCGTTTACTGGAAACTTGAATCTTGAACGCTTCCTAATACACGTCTTCGTCTCTCTATAAGAATTTGTCTGAATTAGCCGTCAAAGTAGTTGCATTTCCAGTAAGCTGTGCACGATTGGAATCTGGATTGCGAAAGCTCAACCGGCTCTATTGCATGCTGATGTTCTTGTTTCGGCAAATAGATTAACATTCTTTTGAATAAGCGTTTTACCTTCAATGCTCCGTTGTCACTAGATATTGATTTTTAAATTTAAATTCAAACTATTTTCTGTGGCTAAAAGGTAAGTGTGTTTCTTGATCTGTCTTTCATCTGAGCAGGAGTGTTGCACGGTTAGGTACTAGGTATTCTTTTCATCCCGTTAAAGAAAGGTTACCTACAAATTATCTATGAATCTAGGACTATCAATTAATCCAGATTTTGTTGCTTTCTAATAAGAGAAGATGTGAGATGTAATCTATACTAATAAGAACCTATTATAAATGGGAAAGTTTGGATGCATGGATGGATGGATGGATGTTTGTTACCCAAACATAGCAAAACGGCTGAATGCATCTGGATGAAATTTGGCACAGAAATAGATTTTAGTCTGGAATAGCACACATACTATTTTTTATCCCGGAAATTTAAAGAGGTCCCGCGAGGACCCAGACACCTCAATTCCCGCGGACGAAGTCGTGGGCATCAGTTTGTGAACCTATAATATTTACCGGTAAAACTAAGGTTCATTATCTTATTACGTAGAAATCACCTTGACAGAATTAAAGACCATTGGAGACAAAGAAAATAAAAGAATGCGATTAATCATTCGAGCAAGATACATACAATAATAGTGAAGCGAAAGTTATCGCAAGTGGCATTGACTGCCACTAGCGCACGGCTACTCAGTGCTTGTATGACGTGCGCTGCCGTGGCGTGCCTACCGGCGTCGTTTTACGTATGTGCCGATTATTTATTGCAACTACTACGCATTGAAATTGTTGGTTTATGATTCTTTCTATTCTTTAGATATTAACAACCAGTTGATGCCCGCGACTTCGTCCATGTGGATTGAGGTTTTCCGGGATAAAAAGTAGCCTATGTGTTATTCCAGACTATAATCTATCTCTGTGCAAAATTTCGTCCAGATTCGTTTAGACGTTCTTGCGTGTTTGAGTAACAAGCCTCCATGATCCATCCATCCAAACTTTCGCATTTATAACATTAAGTATAGATATAGAAGTTTAGTGCTTTGTGTATCTTAAATCTTTACAAGTAAAATCCATTCAGGATTATATTGGCGTTTGATAATTTTATTTTAAATATTCATTTTCACTTCTATCGGCACTCCTAGGACTGCCATTTTTTTATTGAAGTGAAAACTTCTTTAGGCGCGTTGAGCACTTTTTGATAATTTATATTGAAGTGTAAAACTTTATTAGGCGCGTTGATATTTTTGGTAGGTGGTAAAAATGTAGATTCGCGTGACCGTGACCGACATGCTCGCGTGACCGACATGCTCGCGTGACCGACATGCTCGCGAACAAATAAATATACTACATTAGAAATTAAACTTTAATGATTTAACTAATTTTAATTAAAAAAAAATGTTTTCACTTCTATCGACTGTCCTATGACTGCCAATTTAAAAAAAAATTAAGTTAAGCTACTTTGCGAAACAACTTATATTTTTCAAGTAACTATATTTCCGTACTCAGTGATGTCCTGTCGATACATAATTTAATGAGTACCTAACTAATAATATAAGCAAAACATAACTTCTTTAGTGTCATAATAATATTATAATTCTTGCTGGAGTGAACATTTGGTTGTGCTAGACTATGTAATGTAATCTTTGATTAAATCAGGATGTTACGCATTTACCTAGTTGTTATACAGTGGCGTACGTACCTGACGTATTTTTTACGTATCTACTTATTTAAATACCTATGCGTCAATTATTTATTGCAATTATTACGATTGTTTCTATTATTTATTTACTGACACATTATTACTGTACCTACTATCGACTTTTGTTTATTAAACGGACTTTTGGTAGCTTATATCAGATAATATGACGTTTATTGGCTCTGAATACGTAGGTTATTAGGTACGATGTCGACACGGCATTGTTGAAACTAGATAATTAATAAAATAAATCATTTAAAGTCTATATTATTAATAAGAACTTAAATTTTGCCGAGTCATTTCTTCGCTGCGCCGACGCTGGTTCCTCAAATCGTCAAATTCCGTCCGGTCGTAAGGGCCAAAATGTTCATACTCGGGTGTTTTGCAGCGAAGGGGCCCATAAATTAAAGGGCGAATGGGTCCAATTAATATTCCATATATTAGTAGCTTTGCGGTTGTCCTATACTTAACTATTATTTAATTTGTAAATGATATGTAAGTTGAGTAAGGTATTATTTATAGTATAGTATATTATGTGTAGTGTGTAGCCCGCCAACCCGCATTGGAGCAGCGTGGTGGGTCTAAGCTCTAATTCCCTCTCTCCTATGAGAGTGGAGGCCTGTGTCCAGCAGTGGGACGTTAAGAGGCTGTAGTGGTGGATATTATGTGTAGTATAGTGTTGTGATTTGCTATGTATTCTGCAGTAAAAGTAAAAAGCCCCGAATCCAGTGCAGTGTTATCTCGTATGGACTTAAAAAAAAATAGGAAACAAGTGTCTTGATACCATAGACTGATTAGATGTTATGTTATGATTTTTGGTGGGAAAGCCGATAAACTTTATAGTGGAAGAAAATAATAAGTGGAAAAAACATTGGAAACAGTTTGTACTCAGTCGTTTGTAAAGTTGGAAATAAATATTATTACAATTCAGAAGTGGGATACCCACGAGCCATGTCGGAAAGAAACTGTAAGTAATTTCTACAACGAACCTTCCAAGAAGTATTTGAATCGTTCTAATTGCTATGCTTTGAGATGGCTTTGAGTAAGGATGGAAGGAAGCCTATAATTTAACTAGCACCTACTTACATGTTTATTAGTTTGTTTGATGGAGATAACTAGGTGCCTATTCGAGGACATTCAGTAAGAAATACAGCCAAAATTAAGTATTTACGCTTGTGTAGTGGTGTCCTCTAATTAAAATAGATGATATTTCAATAATAATAATTGATGTAAGTATTTTAATGCCAACTCTCAGCCTTTAAATAAGTTACAGAAAGTTTGTTACTTGAATTTCCATAGGTTAACCTGTAACCTATCTAGGTATCTCAAATGGAATCAAAGCATTGAAAATCAGTCATTAACATAGAAGTTGGAATGCAAACTGCTGCAATATTACTCAGCAAGCATCTGTGATTGTATACAATTGCTGTACGGTTTTGTTTAGTGTAGCAATCTATTAAAATCTCAGTCTGAAACAGGCTTAGTTAGTAGTAGGTAATCAAGTTATCTGTTTTAGAGTAAAAGCTGGTTGGTAGGTTAGAGCTAGGTGTGAGGAGCTAACAAAGAGATAATGTTGAGCTTAGTTAATAACAAACTTAGGACAGATTCCACTATATTACTTTTAGACATTGGCCTCTAATATTATTAACTTAAAGATAGCGGTGAATTACAGTAATTAATTCATTTTTTTAATAATTCCAAGATAATAGGTAATGCAAAAATTAGTAAAAATCAAATTATGAATAATGAACATAGTACCTACTTAATGTCTGAGCAGAACACAGATTTGGTGATTATTTTTCATGTTTACCTTTATAATTTTAAAGAAAAACAAAATAACTGGTATAGAAAGTTGTACAACAAAGCTTATAACAGTAGCTCTGATAGCAGCATTAATGCATCAACTTAATCAGAATCATTTCTCTGGAAGGAGACCCATGATCAGTGGTGCGCTTGCGATGGATTGTGGTGAAGCTATCTATTATAGTGGAAATTAACAGATATTTAGTCATGTAGGTGACTACAATGTGAGCCACGGTCATGTAGGTGACCAAGCAACAGTCATGTAGGTGACTGCGACATGGGACACGGACATGTAGGTGACCGTGTGATGGTCATGTAGGTGACTGCAATGTGAGGTATGGTCATGTAGGTGACTATGCAACAGTCATGTAGGTGACTGCAGCATGGGACACGGACATGTAGGTGACCGTGTGGTGGTCATGTAGGTGACTGCAATGTGAGGTATGGTCATGTAGGTGACCATGCAACAGTCATGTAGGTGACTGCAATGTGAGGTATGGTCATGTAGGTGACCGTGCGACAGTCATGTAGGTGACGGTGCAAAGGTTATGTAGGTGATAGCAATGTGTGCTGTAGTCATGTAGGTGACCGTGCAACAGCTATGTAGGTGACTTCAACGTGATTTATTTATTTCACATAGGACAACTTGTGTCACTTGTGT
Source organism: Erebia aethiops (assembly GCA_923060345.2). Classification (NCBI taxonomy): domain Eukaryota; kingdom Metazoa; phylum Arthropoda; class Insecta; order Lepidoptera; family Nymphalidae; genus Erebia; species Erebia aethiops. Next base: position 21,933,212 of record OV281084.1, on the reverse strand, counting down.
CACGTGGAACATAGTCATGTAGGTGATTGCAACGTGTGCCGTAGTCATGTAGGTGACCGTGCTACAGTCATGTAGGTGACTGAGATAGGCATGTTGGTGCTCGCAATAAAGAGTAAGAGTCTAGATAATGTAGATGACCCGAACTTAAAAATTTAAGGTGACATCAACTAATCGACGCTTTAGAGCAATAGTTTTAATATACTAAGAAGTACTTTAAAATCGTATTTCAGACGAGAGAGAATGTAATCGCTCGTCCCGTACTCCGGAACGTTCGAAGCGGCGCCGTCGAAGGTCATCGAGTGACGAAGGAGATAAGAGGGGAAAACGGCATTCAAGGGGAAGAGGATTGACTGCTGAAGATCTCATGAGGGTTATATCGACACTACAAAAAGGTAGGAGCGTGGACAGCACAAAAAATGTCGTGCCCGAATTTGATCCTGACAATAGAGCCCAAGATGTGGAACGCTGGTTGAAGAAGGTGAATGAGTGTGCCGTGATGTACGAGTGGGAGGAGAAGCAAATTATACACTTCGCTCTACAAAAATTGAGTGGATTAGCTAAGAAATGGTACGAGTCGCTCCCAACTCTTAACTTTACGTGGCAAGAATGGCAGTGTAAAATAAAACGGGCATTTCCAAGTGATGAAAATTATGGAAAGATACTAGAAGAAATGTTAGGTCGCAAGTCGCGTACAGATGAGACTCTTAGAGATTATTTTTATGATAAGTTGTCGTTGTTAAGTAGATGTGAAATTAGTGGACGTAAGGCAGTAGATTGTCTGGTATACGGAATTACCGATAGTGGTATTAGAAATGGAGCTCAAGCAATGAAATGTGACGAACCGGAAGATTTGTTAAACTATTTAGCCTCTCAACAGTTTAATCATCCAAAACCGTCACACGCCTCTAATTCTAATGCTAATTATCAGGTTAGCAATAACAATTCGATTAGGAAGCGATATGTACCAAACCGAGGTAAGACTATGACAATTAGAGCTAATGAGTTGACCTGTTTCAACTGTTTGGAACGTGGGCATGGTTATAGTGATTGCTCAAAACCCATTATTAAATGTCTGAAATGTGGAAGAATAGGGCACAATCAAGATAATTGCATTAAAAGACCCTTATAGTCTCATGGCAGTGACAAAAATGTGGTTAATGATAAAAAAGTGCTCAAAATAAATAGGGATGTAGGATTGGATACTATATCTACTCCTATATCTACGCTTGTGCCAGCAAATGATAAATATTTCAAAAATATATGTATCAATGGCGCTACCTTGAATGCGTTTGTAGATTTTGGCAGCGATTGTACCCTCATTAAGCTGTCAAAAGCTAAGTTGCTTGGTCTTAAGGAAAATTATGACGAGTTACCAGTAATAAAGGGGTTTGGGAACTCTTCAATACAACCTATTTTTCAGACCACAATTGTGGTTAAGATCGATGAAGTAGAAGCTGAAATTGCTGTATTAGCTGTTGACGACGCGTTTTTACCGGCATCACTCTTAGTAGGACAAAACTTTACTGAGTTACCAGCTGTGACAGTAATGAAGAACAACGAGAGATTATTTTTTTATAATACACCGACAGAAAGTATTTCCGACGAAACCCCTAAAATTAATCTTTACGTTGAAAAAGATGTTACGATAAATAAAGGAGGCTTAGTGAATGTATCTACTAAAGAACCATACTCAGGAGATGTGTATTTTGATGGGAGCACTAGGTCGAGCCCTAATCAAGAATACCATTTACACCAAGGTTGTTACAATGTTAATGATAAAAGAGCAGTTATATTTGCAACTTCGTTAACCTCAAAACCTCTAAAATTAAAAGCAGGAATGTTGATAGCTCGAGCCAATCCCATAGCAGAGACTAGAACCTTTTTAATTAACGCTGAAGAAAACCCAAAGAAGTATCTACCTATTAAGAAATGTGAAATTAAAACTGGAGATGGTGTAGATGAGAACACTTTGACACGATTACATAACCTGTTGACAAAATATAGACGATGCTTTGCACAAAATCTTAGCGAACTAGGATGTGTTAAAAATGCTGAAATGAATATAGAGTTACATGACAAAAGCCCTGTTGTATACAGACCATACCGGCTATCACACCACGAGAGACTAATAGTACAGGATATGGTAGACGACTTGATAAAGAATGACATTGTGCAAGAATCGCAGTCGAACTATGCAAGCCCAATAATAGTTGTAAAGAAAAAAAATGGAGAATGCCGGTTGTGCGTAGATTACCGTGCATTGAATAACAAAACAACCAAAGATAAGTATCCGTTACCACTAATAGAGGATCAAATTTCAAACTTAAGTGGAAAACAGTTCTTCATTACATTAGATCTAGCCTCCGGATACTACCAGGTACCGATGGGAGAAGAAAGTCGCCATCTTACTGCGTTCATAACGCCAGATGGCCATTACGAATTCAAACGAATGCCATTTGGTTTAGCGAACGCTCCAGCTGTATTTCAACGGATTATGAATAGACTGCTTGGTTCTAGAAGATTCGACTCTGCACACGCTTACATGGACGACCTTCTTATCCCGTCGGCTACGATAGATGAAGGATTTGAGAAATTAGAGGACATTTTGAGACTTTTACAGGATGCTGGCCTTACCCTAAAACTGGAGAAGTGTAGGTTTTTTGATACAAAGATAGAATATCTAGGATATGAGGTTTCTTCGGAGGGCATCAAGCCTGGCGAGAGAAAAATCATTGCCGTTAAGGAATTCCCTATGCCTACTAATGTTCATGAACTGCGTCAGTTTCTTGGTTTAGCAAGCTACTTCAGGAGATTTGTGAAGGGTTTCGGTGAAATTGCCAGACCTCTTACGAAGCTTCTGAAGAAAGATGCTGAATGGAGTTGGGCAGGAGATCAGAAAACGGCTTTCGCAACTTTGAAAAATCTGCTGATACAACGTCCGATATTAGCCCTATTTGATCCAAATTTAAAAACCGAGTTGCACACCGATGCTAGCTCATTAGGGTTAGGTGGTATCCTGATGCAGAGACAGACAGACACTGGGGCACTCAAGCCGGTGGCATACTTTAGTAGGCAAACCACTCCAGAAGAAAGATTCTTTCATTCTTATGAATTAGAGACTCTGGCAGTGGTTTGTTCCCTAAAGAAATTTCGGCCTTATCTCTTGGGGTTAGAGTTTACGGTTTATACAGACTGTAATGCTTTGAGGACAGCATTAACCAAAAGAGATTTGATCCCACGTATTGCCCGTTGGTGGCTCCAAATCAGTGAATTCAACTTTAATATTGAATACCGTTCTGGTACCCGTATGTGTCACGTCGATGCTCTTAGCAGGAATCCGACCTCTACTACGCAGATAAACGATGGTATAAAGGTTTTAAATATCACTACTGAAAACTGGATACTCACTTTACAGAATGCTGATCCAGAATTGCAACGCATAATTAAAACTTTGAAGCCTAACAATGACGAAGAAAGTAAAGAGATGAAGAAAAATTATGTGATTCAAAATCATGCTTTATACAGAAAAATTGGCGATGACCGAAAACTAGTGGTTCCCAAGAGTGCCAGATGGCAGATCTGCAAAGCAAACCATGACGATATTGGTCATTTTGGAGTTGGAAAAACCACTGAGAGAATACAGAGTCAGTATTGGTTTTCCAAAATGAAAAAATTTGTAAAAAAATATGTAAGTTCGTGCATTGAATGCGCGTATAACAAAGATAGTGCGTCTAGAACGCGAACTGGGCATTTATTCCCAATTGAAAAGGTCAGTAGACCATTCCATACTCTACATCTAGATCATCTTGGCCCTTTTGTAAAAAGTAAAGCAAATAATTGTTACATTTTAACAATAGTAGATGCGTTTACCAAATACCTCTTTGCAAAGCCGGTGAAGGATACAAAAACTAAAAACGTTATCAGAGTTCTTAAATCTCTATTCAACGACTTTGGAATACCTAATAGAATAATTTCAGACAGAGGAACGGCTTTTACATCGTCTCAATTCAAAACATTTTGTAGTAGTAACGGGATAAAACACATACTGAACGCAGTTGCTTGTCCTAGGGCCAACGGCCAGGCAGAAAGATTTAACCAGACAATACTCACATCACTGAGTACACAAAATTTTAATAAGGATGAACGTGTTTGGGACCAACAGCTAGGGAAAATACAATGGGGAATAAATAATACCATAAATTCAACAACAAAAAAATCTGCAGCAGAACTATTATTTGGGGTAAAGTTAAACGGTCCCACGGACAATATGCTGGTATCGCCCAATGTGGAGGCTCCACGGGATGGAACTTCTGAAAGTCTCCATTCTCAATCCTCACGAATAGATAGCATCAGGCAGGAGGCCTCTACTAACATTAAAAAGAGTCAAGAGCGACAGAAAAAGGCCTACGATTCTATGAGATCTCCTGCTATCACATATACTGTTGGAGATCTAGTAAAGATAACCAAAACAAACTTTCACAACGATGGGAAAAGTAAAAAATTACTTCCCAAATTCATTGGGCCATATAAAGTGGCGAAATGTTTAGGCAATGATCGTTATCAAGTTGTTAATGTGCCAGGATTTAATGCAAGAAAATACGAGGCAGTCATAGCGGCAGATAGGATGCGACCTTGGATCCACATCCAATCACTAGAGTTAGACAAATCTTCTGGTTCAGAATCATCTTCAGATTCTGATACTATTACAGATTCTGAAAAACAAATGATTAAATAAAATAATTATTAGGTCATGTCATTAGAAATCGCAGTAAAATGTAAATTGCGTTTGGGTATTAGAACATGTTTTTTTTTTTTAATTTGAAATTTAAAAGCAAAATGTTACGTTTATATTTTTTTTTTGTCGCATAATTAATAAATAAGTGTTTATGAATAAATAAGTTTATATACGGTAAAAGTAAAAAAAAAAAAAAAAAAAAATTATATAGTTAAAAGCATATTTTAAGATTCATGTTTCGCCGAGTGTTGTGATTTTTGCGTGCTCCGGAGATAGCACGCCGTTGGATGGCCGAGTGTTGTGATTTGCTATGTATTCTGCAGTAAAAGTAAAAAGCCCCGAATCCAGTGCAGTGTTATCTCGTATGGACTTAAAAAAAAATAGGAAACAAGTGTCTTGATACCATAGACTGATTAGATGTTATGTTATGATTTTTGGTGGGAAAGCCGATAAACTTTATAGTGGAAGAAAATAATAAGTGGAAAAAACATTGGAAACAGTTTGTACTCAGTCGTTTGTAAAGTTGGAAATAAATATTATTACAATAGTATATAGTAATATATATAATACGATGTAATACGCTATTCGGCCTTCATAAAGAAACTAGCACAGAATACTTAAAATAGTGATCATAGTATATACATAATATATATCACACTGATTTTATATTTTATAAGGGTTTGACCTTAATTAAAGTCCCTATTACTATTACCTTACGATATAAGGGAAAGTAATAATAAGGAATAGGGACTTGTAATTTCTAATTAACGCTAGTAACTATATATATTTAAAAATATAGAAAACTTACACCATCATAAAATGTGCGTTAAAAATAAATTTACTTAACTCAAATTAAATACAGTTACAAAATGTATCTACCTACTTCGTTTTCAATAATTCAAAGTTCAATAACACTCACAATATCGACGATGAAAAGAATAAAAACATTTAAATACACTTTGAATTGTAATAAACAAGGCCTTCGACCGCGACGTGATGCTTTACAAAAGTGAAACCTATTTGTTTTTACATAAGAGACAGTTAAATAAATATATGTAACACACCATCTATTATAATATTTCCTCGTCATTTTGGAACATATTTATAATATGTGACTTTTGTCATGGTAGTGTGGTGGTAATCAGAAATGTCTTTGGCGAAGACAATGCTTACGCTACGAGACAAAACAAAGACGACCTGCTAGATCATTTTGAATTTTGGGTATGAATAAATGTTTCGAATCGAACCACGTATAAAGGACAGTACACCAAGAATTTATTGCATTGTGGTCTTACTTTGAGAGTGTAGTTCATTGAACAATGGACTATCATAGTTGAGACGACCGATAACTTGGCAATGTTGCGGGCATTACCAGTTGCACGATAAAAATAATGATAAGTTTTATCATAACGTATCGGGACACAAATGCAATTTTAAAACAAACTGAACTGTAAAATATTGCGTTGTTTAACATTAGGCTCGTGTTGTAGAGATAAGAATAGGCGATGCCGTGATAGATGGGTGTCGTTGATTCTCTAAATATTCAGTGAGCCTGCAGTTGGGAGTCACGTTGGCACGCATGCATAAGCAATTCAATGGTGGCTGCCGCTCGTGCACTATTAAATAGGTCAATAGCTTCACCTTCGAGCTATAGAAATTACAACCTTAGCAACCACTTCGAAGGCACGCTTTTGTAACTAACAATTTATCTTACTTATTTTATCATTGTGAAAGTTTAGATGTTTTGTTAGGAGTCTCCTACACGTCACAATGACTGAACCGACTTGCCTGGAAATGGATATAGCGTATACCCTTACTGAACACACATGCTATTTTTTATCTCAGAAAGTCAAAGAGGTCCCACTGGAATCAGAAACCTCAACAACAACCTCACGCGGACGAAGTCGCAGGTACCATCTAGTATTTAATAATGTTTTATCTCTATTTTAAAAAGGTTTCAAAACCATGGGTTACAATGCAAACTTACGTTTAAATTAGGTAGGTACGCATAACGCAACCCTAGAAAGGCTATTATAAATGAGTGAAAATTACAGTCTACATCACATAGGAAAGGTACAGGCTATAACAAAAGTGAAGGAGCAGGAAGGCTTTGAAATAGTAAATTACTAGTAATTAGTTATTCTTTCTTTAATTGTCAAATAATGTAATAACAGAAACAATGGCACTCAAAACAGCTCGTGAAGTTGTTAACTATGAACACATTCATTATTCGTATTATGTGTTGTTACTTGTTACAGACCAAAAGGGCTCACAAACCATGAATAACTTAACATTTTGAAACGACGAAGGCGTGTCACTTTCATATTACTTCATAAATCATAAGCAACCTCGGTAGGCAATCAATTTATCTAGTTATTTCGTCATTAGTCTTACCTCAGTTGCTTACGTCTAATCAGTTTTTCTACTGGTGGATGGATTATTTTGAATTTTGACCTACAGGGTTTGATGGACGGTAAAATTCTGGTTGTAATTTATGTAATTATAATTTGCAACCAATGTTAAATATAGAGCAATAATTCGAAAGAATATTGTTATAAAATATAATATCATGTAAGTATCAGGTAACTTAACTGCTTTTTATGCATAAAGATTGAGGCGCTATTGAAATCGGATGTGTACGGTTATGCCGAGCAATCGATTGGCACGGAGCGGGCGGCCTTGTATGATTAGTGAATACAAAACGGCGGTTGCAAGGCGGATACAGTGCAGGCAAGCACGCAAATCACTACCCTACCAAACTGCAAACGCAACCTTGTGCCGAAAATCCGTGACCCACATTCCGCGTATGTCCAAATGCAAGCACCGATTTTATTACAGCCATTCTCCTTGAGGTTTCACTAAGTTTGTTTATTGCAGAAAACTCCTGTTTTTAAATACCTGAGAAGACGTGAGCTTATTTTGACAAAAATATACAACGGAATTCCCTTAAATCGCGTAGCAGATTTTGCCGTAATTTCAAAGTAGTACAATTTATTCAGTGCCATTTAGTATATCGTATAAGCATTTTTCGTGCCCTAGGTCGTTGCTAGCCGCTCGTTTTATCGAATAACCGGAGCACAGGACGAAGTTGGGTGACCCAGTTGGCGCGGCAACAGGCTGCACTCGGCAGGTCACGATCCTATCAGCTCCCGGCCCCGCAATTTCTTTGCGTTCTAGATATATTATTAGGATTTTCGTATACGTTGTAAAGCGTAACCTATTTTTGCTGCTACGTTTAGATTGGTAAAAGTTATTTATGTTAAATATATCGTTGAAAGGTTTTAATACCAAAATAGAATTTTAATTTATCTAAATAGGTAGGAACGATAAATTCATTTGACCATGTAGGTCAACGGCTGTCGCTGTCAGGAAATCATTATTGCGTTGCGCTTGACAATGATGATGCAAGAGTGTAGCACGCTTTATTTATTACGAGGCCTAGGTTATTGGTCTAAACAATTGAAGGTTTCAATTGATAGACGTGACGTCATATCGCAAGTCACCGTAATTTCAGAATCGACGTCATCGCGCGTCGGAGAGAGCGCGTAGGCGCGACGCGGGCGTGACGTCACGGGTGCTATTCGTTGCTCTCTCCGTGGGGCGTGGGCGGATGCCGTAGTAGGCGCGATTACTAGACAAATTGTGCGAAAATAAAATAGCATAAGGCCGATGCAATTACGTAATTGAATGGGCGCGAGAAATCTGCGCAAGGACTCAAAGCTCGTTTCGACATGGCACCCAGCGTGATGCCATAATCGCATCATTCACAAGTAGGTTCGACGCTTAGAAAAGTGAGCGTTTCACCTTGAGATGCCTAAGAGTAGTTGAGTTGCTTCTCGCTCTAAACGCTCAGGAGGTTGAGTATCGAGCACGCAGGCGTCATGACCCAGCCTGACCCAAAAACGGACCGGACCCATCGCGCTTCAACTCACCAGTTGATAACGGATACCGGGAACCTGTTCATATAAACGCAATATACCTATCTTCCATACGAACTGGCAATAGCGCCGTTATCTCGCTGACCTGTAGCTTCGTCGCCATCTTTGTGCCATAAACTAACATTAACATTTACCAAGTCAACATGGATATGTAAAATGGACCGTAAGAAATCATTCATGTTAGCCAAGTAGGCAGCTAACAAACTGGGTTACGTTTTAAATTAGAAAAAATATTCACTAAAATTATTAGAGTGAACGCTGAGAATAGATAATTTAACGTTTTTATATACCTAGCGGCTACACGAAAATGAAGGCAAAACAAAAATAAAGGATGCCCAGCTACTATTCTTTTCCAATATCCCGCTATGACGCTATGATATTGCACTCTCAGCTTGACACTAGACACACTCTGAAGTAAATATTTCGAAAGTACTGTAAAGGTTTAAAATCTAATCTAGCAAAGGTCTTGTGGCACGAAAAAGGAAAACTCAAGTGGAGGTCGGATTTCGAATGCGGGTTGTGCGTCGCCGGTTCAATATCAACGTATCTGGGTCAGTGGGTCAGCGTGCCAGAGGGCCGCGCAGTGCGCCTCGTGCTGACACTAATTATTATTACTCGATCTTCACTTACTTATATAGAATTGCATGAAATGCAGCCGATGAAAACCACCACACACATCACGGGCGTTTAACACTTAACACCAAAGTTGAGCGATGTGAATCACAAGTGATTGACCTTCGCCTTCGACAGCTATAGTTGTTTTCATTGTCCCTATTGCAAGGCTATTCGTTTAATTCGAGGAAAATCTGTCTTCGCGTATTTATAATACGATAAAATGGAGAGCCACCCACGCACTAACTGTGTGTTATTGTTTAATGAAATCCTCTCCGAAAACGTGTTATTTTGCGTCGCTGACTCAATCTACGCTGTGTGAAGCCAAATGTCCAGATGAAACCAGTTTCCGAATTTAACTGCTAGTAGGTACTCTATTCTATCTATTCACATGTCCTATTTTTTGATAGAGCTGAATTATCTTGTCACAGTTCTTTTTAATACTTTTTGCTGTTGAGCGAATTAATCAAGATTGATTTTTAATTTATCCCAGTGTTCAGATAACAGTAGCGGTGCACGAATCATGAAACTATTTCAAGGCGAACACAATGAGGTCACCCACAAAGGGCCGGCCTTGCCTTCGCTGTGCCGCGGCTGTGGCTGTGGGATGACATTCATACACCGAAATATAACATGGGATTAGCTCTAAATTATACCTACATTCAGTGAATTATAGATGTTAGTGAATCGGGCTACCGAATTTCATCAAATTTTAAGAGTAACTATGTGAGGCAATATAAATTTCATTATTTTTATACAGGTCAGGATCCGTTTATAACAATACACGAAGCAAATCACAATATTATACTCATCAGTCATCACTAAACCAGTTAATTTTTTTATCCCCGTGTATTTTTTTCTGAACCCCGTATCACTAAATCAACATTTGGTCAACCTGTATTTAAGACAAATCTTAAGCGAAGATTAGCCGGGCTTTAGATCCGCTACTATTTATTTCAGTTTAATAGATATTTTTTTTTAATGCAAAAACACTTAAAATTTTAGACTGTTTATAAAGAGCACCAAACGCTATTATCAATTAGGTTTCAACTTACTAGAAATGTAGAAGCAGCGTCGTTTTTGCTACGGTCGCCTGACATCATTAAATGGTCAATCGTCTCGCTGTTTCGGCACTAAATGTAGGTCGAATACATTAGCTGAGCTATTTTTTAAGTGTACTCTTTGTTATTTGGCAGGCCTTTTACTGCTTTATACTGTAGTAATAATTGTGCTTGACAATTGTTACTCTAGTGCTTCATTTATCACTAGTTATTGTCTACGGCTTTGCCTGTGTTATTTCAGATAAGGTTGCTTGACAAATATTTGCACGAATAATATTAGGAAATACTTGCAGTGGGTCATTAGATCCTGTTGGCGCCCTAGATTATAATGTACTGTCCAAAGCTCACTATCGTTCTCTTGACAGGCCGTTGATAACTTGTACCGGCAAATCGGCTAACAATATTATCTTATCAACCTTGATTTATTTAGAAACAGTGTCAGTAGGCGCTCATTGCTACGTAACTTAGTTGAAGTTACGAAATGCATTGAAAAATGCGGTACAAACACGTTCAAGAGGTTTGTTTTATTGAAGTAGTAGGCACGAGTTTATTATTGCATTACATATTAAAATGAAGGTACCTATTTTGCTAACTTTATATTTTACAATAAGTGAAATACATCTTGATATCGATTATCGAATGAAAATTGTTTTCTGTTAGGCTGGTCCTCAGTTCAGTAAATGTTATTATGTAAACTAGGTGAATGTCTAAAGTCTAAATTAGTGTATCATACTACTGCGTAGTAAGTAACTTTAGTTTCTAATGTTGCGTTACTTAATGTGTTATATTATGTACGCGCATATAAGCGTGGTGCGTTCGCGCCGGGGCTCGCCGTTTTCTCTTCCCATGGTTTCTTCGACGGACGATCAAAGCTTGGCAGTTCCGTTCGCGAGTTTGCTTACTGCAAAAAAGTCACGTACGACTTGAAATTATAGAAGGAGAAAACTGTGAATTGCGGTACAACTCAACATGTTATGTCTTATTTTATTTTGTCCTTTCTAATGGCATTCGATCCGCGACTCTTTATTTTCTATGATATAATTAAATTATGTTACAGGCGTTACAGCTTTACTTTACTACAGACTTATAAATATAGAGTTTAAACCGGCTCATAATGATATTGAACTATCAAATCAAAATTTGATTTGTTTTCTATTAAATATATAAAAGGAAAAGGTGTCTGACTGACTGATCTGTCAACGCATAGCTCAAACCACTGGACGGATCGAGCTGAATTTTTTTATAATGAATCCATTATGACGTAGGCATCCGCTAAGAAAGGTTTTTTGTAAATTTAACCCCTAAAGGGATAAAATAGGGCTATAGTAGTAGTATAGGGCGATAGTATGAAAATCGAACTTCACCTGAGCGAAGTCGCGGGCAAAAGCTAGTTTTAAAAGTTTTTCGTTTCGCTCAAAAATATTTTTCCATAGTTTTGTGGTGATATAAGCTAGTTAGCAACCAATTCGTAAACCTCAAAATTAAAAGTAAAGCAAGAGGGTTCCATTAAGTGTTCTAATGTGGTTTTATACCTTAATAGTAGTTTTGGTGCCTAGTTTGTGTTTTTAAAAACATTGCCGAAGTATATGAGAATTTCAAAGTGAAATTGATATTATGCACGCAAATTTTCCACGCAACACTAACCATTATAAACGTGCCTTCAGTAGTGAAAAAACTGCGATGGAAAAATGCGTTTTAATGCATTACTATTCATTTCTGAAGCAATCCTTTCGCTTGAAGTAAATTGTAAAATGCGTACGTTTGTACACCTTGTGGAATTTATTGTGGTGAAAGCGATAAATTTTTGATTTGATTGTTGTGGAAATCTAGTTGAATGTGCTTCTTGGTGCGTTAACAGTTAATTTCTATAAAATGTATATTTTGCAGAGTGTATTAAATAATTAAAGTGCTCTGGGGACTACAAAACTTGGTTGTCATGAGTCTTGTACCTATTTAGAGCCGTAAAACTGATTAAATTTTAATAAAACATTGTAGTCAACTGTATCAATTTCAAGTTAATTGTCTTTTTTCATGCAAGTAATTAAATAAAAATTGGGAACAAGTAAAAGTTAATATCCACTAATGAGCTTTACAGTTATTACGGACTTAATTTAAAAAGTACCGCAATATTATATCGTGTAAAAGTGAATGAGACTGAACTGAAACGGCACAGGTGTGAGTGGCACTTTCACACTCGGTGCGCTACACACCGACGACGACGTCCAATCGCTCACGTCTTATGTGGCCTTAGTACTTGAAAGGCCAATGTCAAAATGGCTACCTGTAAAAATGTAAAACCTTTCTACGTCGTCAATCCAATTCCAAGTTAAAACTCGTAAACAATCTCTACTGTAAAGCGAAAATTGAAAGTTCTGACAAAGTTTGTTGTTATTTTCTAGGGAAATTGAAGGCGACGCTTCGGTCCAATAAGAAAAATGAAATCTAAGTGTGCTAATATGACCTACCCCAACTATTGTATTCAGTAGGTATCGAGTTTCCAAATCAAGAGCCAGTTTCGTTTCGTGGCGCGTGTGATTATTGATTACATTTGTGTGTTTTTGGTGTCGTGCTGGACATTGGCGGTTGGTGTAGTGTCCCACTTTGCCGTAAACGAGTCGACGACGTTGATCACGCTGAGGTTAGCTGGGTGGTGGGCCGGCACCGCCACCGACTAACGGTTTGCCGGCGCCGCGCGCACGTGAAAATAATTCTTGACGCGATTTTGTAACGAATACCGTTATGCGGTTCCGGGCCTGCCGGTGACCTTATTTCTCGGCCGCGCACTCTTTATTTTTATAATTCTTATTGCCTGCTACATAACGATCGTCCGTTCTCTTTGTAAGAATTTGAAATTCCATTATGCGTGCCGAGAACGTGCATTTTATTAAAGGATGTTATTTCAATTTAATTTTAATTGGGTTTGCTTTAAGCGAAGACCATTGTCGGTTTTTATACCTATACGTCGAAAGCTTGTGAGTCAAAACAGTTTTGCTGGGCTGATTCCGTGTATCGTGTACTGGATTTGCCAAGTGAAATGATGTAAATAACACGTGACGAGCACCAACGTTGTTGGGCGGGGAATACCACGTCACATTGATAATAAGTGTTATTTTATCCTGCATGTCCACGCTATGACGCTCGGTGTTATTTCCAAGGTGATCACCATGAACTATACCTACAAGTGACGCAAAACTAATTTTAATTAATTATACACGGATTTAGTTATTGTTCTTCAAAGTAATCATCGGCAACACGATTATTTCCATGAATAACATTGTTGCGTAGGTAAAGTACCTATACCTTTTTGTGTAGGTTGATTGATATACTGCAAACCCTCACCGTTGTATTTTATCTATGTTATGAAGCAATAATTTTAATGACGTAATAGTTGTTGGATTGTGCCTATCTCTCACATCTGGAATGTGTACACATGTTTATATCACGCATCAGAGTAAACAACCAGATTGACTGCGCAATTATAATTTATCACAATGTTTGTCATTTTGTTTAGATAGCAAAAATTATTTCAACGCAATTATTTCCTCAATAGGTACCTAATTGTTGAATAATTAAAAACAGTAAGGAGGTTTAATTTATTATAATCGAGTATCTTTATTATTAAGCAAATGGCCTCTAAGAAATACATAATGGGTCTGCCACGGTGCCTGCTGCTGCTGCTGAAGCTCCAAAGGTCTCGAGAGTTAAAAGAGTGATCAAAAAGTAGGTGCGCTGGGTGTCCCAATGAACTCTCCCTTGCTGCTGGTGTGCGGTTTTGTTTGGACTCAGTTACATAAAGTTTGTTACGAGTAGTTCTTTCTATTAACTTTTTAAACTTATTCCAAACTAACTTTTTTAATATTTAAACGTAGGTAGGTACTCAAACTTATTGATAACTCTTGTTTATTATTTTTAATGAAATTTGTCATCTGTCTGACACTGACACTAAACCACTTTGTTTGGCATTGACAATTGATGGTTCGTTTAGGAACGCAACCTACCACTTGACTTTTTGTAAAGCTTACTGCACACTACTTTATTTTTGCAACTTGAATTTAGTTACAATTTTGCTCATTGATTTTTGTTTTTTGCTTGTTCAAATATTATTTTTATTCACCTTTTATGACTGTCGAATTAATGTTTAAATTCAAGATTATTTCTCTTTGCGTTAATACAGCTGGCGGATTAGAAGAATTTAAGTAGTAGATAGTTTTATAACGTCAAGTTATCGTTAATATATTTTATTTTATTAATTTATTTATTTATATTATATATTTATTTTGTATTATTATATTATGTCGTCAATAGATAGTATTGATAGTGATCTTTTTTTGTCTATGTCGTCCTCATCTGGTGATAGTAGTTTTCACAGTGCATCTCTCCTTCCAATAAATGAAGTCCTTGATTCTAACTTTTCAGATTGTCTGAAACACTTTAATGTCGTCCATATTAATGCCCAAAGTATCCCGGCTCATTATCCCGATTTGCTTGCGTCGTTTGATTCTTGTAACCTACATGCAATTCTCATCTCTGAATCCTGGCTTAAAACTTGTTTACCTTCTACATCTTATTCACTTCCAGGATTTAGGCTCATCCGCAATGATCGCGTGGGTAAGGGAGGTGGTGGAGTAGCGATCTATCTACGATCTCACATTCCTTTTTCTATTGTTAGTTCGTCTGCACAACCTCCGTTACCTGATGCGGCGGAACATTTATTGGTAGAAATCACATTATCTCACACAAACATTCTTCTTGGCGTATTCTATTGTCCACCTATTTCTAATTACTTCAACTCTTTCGAAAGCTTGCTGGAAGATATGGTTCCCTTATACAGCCACTCTATTTTTATGGGAGATTTTAATACGTGTTTGCACAGGGATGATAGTCGTAGCAAGAAGCTATTGTCTATAGTAGAATCCTGCAATTTGCATTTTTTACCCCTTGCTGCTACACACTTCTCTCCCGGCTGTACTCCCTCTCTTCTAGACCTTATTTTGGTCTCCTCACCTGATTTCGTCTCAAATCATGGTCAGTACCCAGCTGACGCGTTTTCTTATCATGATTTGATTTTCCTCTCTTATAAAATTCGTCCTCCTAAAGCTAAATCGAGAATACTTCTGCAACGTAACTTTGGAGGAATTGACAGGAATCGCCTCTGTGATGATGCAGCCAACCTAGATTGGTCTGCTGTCACAGATGTGGATGCGATTGATACTAAAGTTGAGGTGTTTAATACTTTGTTGACTCAGCTTTATGATACTCATGCGCCCATAAGGCCTGTTAAATTAAAACACCTTCCAGCTCCGTGGTTGTCGGATGAGATTAAGAAGTTAATGGAAAAAAAGAATGCAGCTAAAAACAAATATAAATTAAAGGACTCTGATGATAACCGCTTGAGGTACCATAAAGCACGGAATCGCTGCAATACAATGTGTAGAGATGCACAACGACGCCATATTCATAATTCAGTTCTGAACGGTAATACCGCTAAAACCTGGAAATTTCTTGAGTCGCTTGGAGTTGGTAAATCTTCCCACAATTCTTCTATTAATGTAGACATAGATCTCCTTAATAAACATTTCTCTACTTCTGATACAATTGATAGTGTTGATAAAGAACGTACGCTTAGTATTCTTTCATCCACCTCAACTCCTGACTTTCCGCCTTTTACCTTCGAGTCTTTCACTGAACGTGATGTTAAGAAGAACATATTGTCCATTTCCTCGAATGCAGTCGGTACTGATGACATCAGCCGCAATATGATCGCTCCCATCCTAGATATTGTATCCCCTATTCTTACCCATATCCTTAACCATTCTATCAACACCGGAAAATTCCCTGAGGCCTGGAAACAGGCACAAATCATTCCACTTCCAAAGAAAACAAGCCCTTTAGTTGTAAGTGATTTTCGCCCCATTTCGATTCTACCATTCCTATCAAAAATACTTGAAAAATTAGTTTTCCAGCAACTCAGTCTATTCCTTAATAGACACTCACTCCTTAATCCTTTGCAATCCGGATTTCGTCCCGGTCATAGTACGGTTACTGCTCTCATTAAAGTTACTGATGACATTCGATGGTCTATGGACAATAAGCAGCTTACAATTCTGACGTTACTTGATTTCAGTAACGCTTTCAATACTGTTGATCATGATATTCTGGTAAGTCTGCTGCAGTCTATTAACATATCTCCGTTGGTGCTTGACTGGTTTCGGAGTTACCTCAGTGGCCGACGACAGCGCATTCGAGTTGACGAGACCGTTTCATCATGGTGCGATGTTACGGCCGGGGTACCTCAGGGTGGCGTGTTGTCTCCTTTGCTTTTCGCTATTTTTATTAATTCTATCACCAAAAACATATCTTCTCTCTATCACATGTATGCAGACGATATCCAAATATATCGCCCTACTCCTATCGACAGCCTTAGTTCTGCTGTCTCTGCTATCAATGAAGATTTAGCTACAATTTCCGAGTGGAGCAGGCGGTATGGACTCAAGGTTAACCCGACTAAGTCTCAGGCTATCATTATTGGCAGTCCTAGGATGATTGTTCGAGTTGATTGGCAAAATCTCCCTTCTATTATATACAATGGCGTTACTATACCTTACTGTGCTTGTACTAAAGACCTTGGCATATATTTGGATCGTGATTTATCGTGGTCTACACAAATTAAAGAGCTAAGTAGAAAAACATTTTTTGCAATGAGCTCATTGCGTCGTCTTCGTTCTATTTTGCCAATTCCAACCAAAGTTATGTTAGCACATTCCCTCCTACTTTCTATTCTCGATTATGCAGACGCAAGTTATCTTAATTTGACTGAGGACCAACTTAATAAGCTTGAGCGACTCCAAAATCTTGCTATTCGGTTCATATTCGGCCTTCGTAAATATGACCACGTATCTGAATTTCGTCAAAAGCTCAAGTGGCTCCCTATTCGCCGTCGCCGGGATCTTCATGTTCTTTCACTTCTGTACCGTGTGCTATTTGACCCAAAAACTCCCTCTTACCTGAAGGAGAAGTTTAAATTTGTGGGAGATCAGTCCGAAATACGAACAACCAGAAAATTAACTTTGTGCATACCATCGCATAAGACGAAATTTTATGCGCAGTCTTTCACGGTGCAAGCTGTTTTATTATGGAATGGTCTCCTATTAAACATACGACAATCAAGGTCACTGGAAATATTTAAAAAATCTGTTAGGAATTTCTATTTATCTTAATACAGACAATTAGTTTTCATTGTTATTTATAATAGTATAATAATACTAAGTACATAATATATATTAGTTTATTTTCATATATTATTTATTATGAGTATTATGTTATTTGTGTAAATGGTTTATGTAATAGTATGTAGGTATTTGTTTGTATATTTATTTATATGAATACACCACCCGCAATTTAATCTCCTTAACTTCTCCTAATCCTAAGGTTGCCTGGCAGAGATCGCTGCTAAGCGATAAGGCCGCCTTTTTGTATTCTACTTCCTTCTGTGTATTTGTGTTCCTTAGTTATTATTTTTCCTTTTTGTGTTGTGGTGTACAAATAAAGTGTAAAATAATAAATAATAATAATAATAAATTGGTCTCGTTATCGAAAATGTTATTCTGTGAGTGAGCGATCGACGATTCGTCGTTCGCGTCACGCTGATATCGCATGCGACGTCACAGAGTCGACGCGCAAGGCCGACGCGTGCGCGATACTTCCTCATCGCACTAACAAAACAATGTTTTTTTCATTCACAACATACTTAAATACGTACTATTGTAAGCCTTAACGGCTTCTATATAATCGCCAAAAGTGTAGCTTAAAATATAAACAGTAGGTATACGTAAGACTAGTTCAAGCTCTACTGCGTAGAGCAACTACGTTCTTATTAATTGTGTCTCTTTGAAACTAGTAGAACGTAGAGCGCGTTAATAGAGTTCCTGTGTTAGCATAGCAACAGATTTAACATTAGGTACCCATCTATTTGAAGTTCTACTTCTAAATGCTGCCGATCTATTCTTATTAAATGTTTTAGCACCGATAGGAACTTTTACATGCAGATGAATTGCCGTTTTGACGGTTTTGTATGTACGAGTACCTATTAGGCATAGAGTTAGTTGGTGTTAGGTTTCCGGTAGAATAAAATCAAAAGATAGGTAAAGGTACTTCAATAATATAAAGTACTCTAAGTATAAATATCTTTCTGATGTCCATTATATTACTATTTTAGTTACTTTTTGTTGTTGTATGAGAGTTTTTGCAATTTTTTCTATGCCATGACGCGATGTGCTTCTTTCTGTGACGGCTATTGATGTAGGTATAATTTTAGTTTCTATTTCAATGGTGACGGCACAGTATCGCAGTTTTGCCTTTACTTACTTACTTTAATGCCATCTGATTTATTTCGAGTTCAATAAACAACCTCATTTCGTAATAAATAAGTATTGGCATTTAATTTATTTAAATGTACACAAAAAAAACTAGTCGGATGGGTTGATCGATCACATTTCGAACGAAACTGGTAGTTTTTGTTCACATTAAAATGTCGCGGTCAATTGTTTAATTATCTTGTAATGATTAAACAAGAAATAAAATTGTGTGGTCAATATAATTACCGCGATAAGTCGGTGATTACTGATTGCGGTGATGTTTAGTGGGCAAACAGACCGTCCGGCCGGTTGGAAGGTTAGGTACCGTTTAAAAACGATTATGTACTAGGTATTATTAAAATTAATTACTTCATGTAGTCGAGTCTACATTTCCGAGTTACGAGTAGAAGGGAATTGGAAATTACTACTGCTATTTGGATATTTATACTACAAGATATACCTCACAAGATTTTTATAATAGGTATGTCCTTATTTTTTAATTCTAGGATACTTTTGACTGTTGAGTTGTAACTTGTACCACTCCATTATTTGATCTGTACTTTGTTCGTACTGAAAAATATGTCACTACATCTCATAATATTAATGATACATTCATTATTCTATGATAACAAGATATTCACATTATCTAACTTTATAAGTACAAGATGAAAAACATGAGGAAATTTAATTTGTTTTACGTTATATACCTACCTATAACCTGCAAGCGAGATAAAATATACACGAGCTAATAGGAAGCCTATTATGTAATTTTTTTTTGTGATAGGAGTCGATGCATAAGTTTGTTTGCTCAATAATCTCAATATTATGTCGCTCTAAAGCGTCACGTGAGAGAAAACGAAATTCCAATTTCGTTGAGTAGGTAACGGTACGCAGCAGTGGCCGAATTTAGCGCGCGTTCGTGCTACGCCTTTATCCGCTACCCGCTGATCGGTGCTAAGACGTGCAGTTCTTCGTGTGTGAATGATACTAATCATTACAACTGCGCGTGTGTTGTTGTGAATACAAGTTTTAGTGGTTTTTATCAAAACCCGGTTACGAGAGCGGGTTCTCTACGTCTCTTGACTGTAGCGCCGAAATCAAACATTTTGCACAATAGACGTTAAAGATTAAGAGATTTTGGCCTCAATGTCGATTTTTATCAACTGTAAAGTTATAGCGTTTAAGATAATGACATGGAAGGAGGGAATTAATTCTTGGGAAATCTCGTCACACGACAAAACAAAAAAGTTGTACGGTACAATGACTTTGGGACATTCGTCGAAAGGACATTGCCCAGCGCCCATACAAAGTTCGCCTAAGAACCAACAGTCATAAAACATACATTATCGGATTCAAAATAACACATAAATACTATTGTAAGTAGATTTGAACAACGGACACTTCAGAGAATTTATTTATTACCAACAATATTTTCAATTTTGAGGTTATTTCGACTCAACCTGATTGAAAAATAAATATCATCGACAACAAGTTTCGCCGTAGTTCACCAAAAACATTACAGATGGCGTTATAAATATTAACTTTCAATAGAAAGTACGGTAACGTCTCGCAACGCCATGTATTGATGGCGTTGCGAGATTCAGAATACTCTCTCGGAATATTCGCACTCAGCGCTTTAAGCTGCTTTTATCTTATTTCTTCTTTTATCAGCGCTCAAGCGGTGGTATTGTTTATTATTTTAACCTGTAAGTTATAACTCGGAAAAGAACGGTGTCAATTTAATACCCATTTATTTATTTTTTAATTAATTTGAAGTGTCCGTTGAAATCTAATATTTGGAATAAAGGTTAAAAAATAAGCTAAGAATTACTGTATATTTCAAAAGTATGTTGATTCTTAGGCGAATTTGGACAATGTCCTTTGACGAAAGAATATACTCAGGAGGGAAAAAATAGGGCCGAGGGGTAGGCATTTTTTAGAGAAACTATTTTTTTACCATTTACCATATTTTTATAGACTAACTAGAGGAAAGGGAAAGATTTGCAAGGCCGTCCGAAGAAGAAAAATGTACCTAATACCTGTCCGTACGTGTACTCTCACTGCTTTTTGTTATATGACTGGTTACCTATAACTTTTACCTCTAAAATTCTAATCTTTCATTCGATGGATCATTGAGTACGGAACATTATAGGTCTGTATACTTAATCGATTGCTGTCAGGTTTAAATGCTATTGTGTACCTATTACATCACTCATTATGTCTACATATAGGTAATAAAGAGTATACCTAACGCATTATGAGGTCTTTATCTCTACATATAGAGCAGTTTGTTACCGTGTCACGTTTATAGCTAATATCTACTATTTACAAACAGTAAGATTATTCGAAACTAAAGGATTGAAACAACAATAATCTTGAACTCTACTTAATTATCGGTATTTATGTATGTAAATGTAGACTTAATTACCAGAATCTACTGTAATTACAATAAGGATATAGAGGTCAGTATCCTCATTGAAATGGACTCATCCACACAAAAGGATAATAAATCCGAAGCAAGCAGCAATGTCTGTAATATCACACAAGTTATTAATATGATTTTTACATGCCTAATGACGATTATGACTTGAGTGACGCACGAGTGTCCTCTTGCTCGTAAACAAGTGTGCAGTAAAACTGTTTTTTTATCCATGATAGGTATATGTGTTAGTTATCTTTTGTGGCTTTTAAAACTACGTACTATTATTCATAAGTGGAATGACCGGTGATTGTAACTGGGTGGTTACATTTATTGGAATACTAGTACAAGTTTGATAAGATGCGTAGTATTGCGTCGGTAAGAATAAATTTAGCCATCCGCGCAATAACTGGGGGCTTACTATCATCGCTTAACAGTATTATTTTAATGTTGTTGTCACTCTTGCTTCAGAATTATAATCCTTATTTTAAGGGCATCGAGGTACGTTATATAAAAATACTACTTTAAGAAATGATGGTGTAAGGCTGCTGGTCGGTGGAGACTAGAATAATCAAGCCGGCCGGTTCGATAAGTGGCAACTGAGCGTTGCATGCGATAGCGGGGAGCTAATGCGTAGTTGGTAGCTTGTTGCATCGCACTGCACTGAAATGGCGAACCACTGGGGCTCGCTCGCAGCTCTAGGCATTCATTAGTGCAAACATGCATGAAACCTCTGATCTTATATAATTCCATCCGCGTGGATTTAAGTTTTACAAAATCTTTGATTTTCCAGCATAAAAAGTAGCCTATTTGTACTGTCCTGGTATTTTACTGTATCTATGCAAAAAATCATCTCGATCCGTTGATTCGTTGTGTGATCGAAGGAGGAACCAATACACAAACACACTTCCACATTTATTACTAGGAAACCTACATTGAATTCCAAATTGCGTACATATTATGCGTTGACACTTAGTTAAGTATTTTATAAATTATTATTCTGTAGACTAAAGTATTTAATTTGTGCGATAATTATTAACGACTTATACCACGTAAAATAGAACAACAGAAGTTAATATACTTGTGTGTATTTCTATTAGATGATCTACCTATATAAAGGGTAACTATTGTGTAACTACTAAACTAAATGTTTAACAATCTCTGCTAAGTGAACAGTTTGTTCTTTAATAGAAATAAATATATTTAAACCGATATAGAGGGTAAATCCTTGGGGGAAATCTTGTCAACAATCCCTGCAAAAGGGATGCCCCTAGACGTGTAACTTTTCCCGTACATTGTACTGGTATCGGGAACGGTGCACGTCCCGCCACACGTGCAGGGGTCAATAGCTCGGTGTTGGATGCACGCGCCCGCGCACTTCTCGACCCGTTGCGGTTGAAGCTCACAAAAGCTTTGTCTGCTGAACATTGACGCTGTCTTTTTATTCCATTACAAGTTAGTCCTTGACTGCGATCTCATCTGGTAAGTGATGATGCAGACTAACATGGTAGCGGGCTAACCTGTTAGGGGTACAGCATACATTAAACCTACTAATGGCATCGTACCGGCATGCAAAATCGCTGGGTAACTAGCCACGAAGCCGGTCGAAGCCTCACACTAGACCAGACGAGAGAAAAATCAAAATTGTTATGAATAATTATAAATTTACCCGGGACCTCCCTCTGTATCGGCATGATATGCATATATTGTCATATAATAACAAACTCCTTCGACCATTACGCGTAACAATCAAGCAATCAAAAGAATGACCACCTGAAACTTTCAAAGGCACAACGAAGCTCTACGAAGGTAGCGCTCGCGCTTGCGTTGATGTCTTTTGTTTGGGAAATGGCTGAAATAAAAATGTTGCGTGATGTGAAAGTCTTGTTGAGCTTTATTTTCGTCTTTTTGTTTTTTTTCATGGCTGGCATCTGGTCCTAGTTAACTATAGTGTTTTATTCGTGTAATCCAAGAATAGGAAGGACTTTTCGCCATAATGTGGTGTCTTACTTTTAATTGGAAATATATTTTTATTCAATATGTTGTATGAAAAATTATATCAAAAATATATTTCCAGCACATCACAATATGGCGAATTTTTCGACCTATTCTCAAGTTAGACACATTATAAATGGTTAATGGATAGTAGAGTGAAAGATCTACCTCAGCGGCGGGTGCATGCACCTGCACTCGGAGCTCGTCGGTGTCGTGGTCGTGGTGCAGTACGTCAGCGCGCACCTCGCGACCGTTGTACGTGAGGAAAACGCGCTGCCCTGGCTTCAGGCGCACGCCAGCCAACCCTCGGAACCCAGGGCCAATGAGCTCCGCGTCACGGTACTCGCGCGACATCTTGCCACCGTCAAACCGCACCGTGTAACGGGTGTTGGGTGTTAAGTTTATACAATTGTTGTTTTCCGGGAAAGGAGCCGGCGTTTTCACCGCTTGGATCATCCCCGAGTAGTACAGTCCGTCGTCGCCGAGTGCAGCTACGCGCGTCCCTATGATAGAGCGCTTCGCTAAACGTTTACCGGTAGACATGATGATGATGATGATTTCAGTTCAAATTCACTTCTGATGTTAAATACACTGCACCGTTCTCGACACTGTCTGGAAACTGGTAGTCCACTCACTCCTGTCACAAGTTCACTCAAAATTTTCAAATCGCCCGGCGAGCACGTTTCGCAGGGTATCCGTAACAAAATTTCGGGCAATTGCGGAAATTTCGATCTGACTCAGTGCGCTGAACGCGGTTAGGGCCCTCAATAGGCCGAGGCTGGTCGCTGTTCTCGCGCGGAAACATAATACGCGGACAAGGTCCTCGAAGATCGGGGACAAAGAAAAACCCTTTCGCGGCAGTAAACTTTGCGCGCAACTTCGCTGCGGACAACCACGATAGGCACGGTTCCAACGAGAACTGGCGTGCAAGCGGCGCGCCGCGCGACACCGGCCGGCCGGCGAGCAGGAGCGGCGACCGTACGTCTCACTTCTTTGTTTTGATACTCAGCTGTTTGTGCAAGGGAGAACAAGTCGGCGCTAAAAGGCGGCCAGAGCGAGAGCGCTGCGCTCGGGTGCGTTCGGGCGAGCGGTCGGAGCTCGGGTAGGCTCGCTATTTTCAGCGGGCGGCGGCCGCCCACGGGCGACATTGAGGCGCGCCGGCTTCGCACGTGGAGTGGAGTGCTAACGGGATTGCACAATGCTCGGCCGTCGCCGTCAACATCGCCGCGCCGGTACTTTTGCCGGCTAATGTGACACAGTTTCTATTCGGATTTGGGGTCGATTCAAATGTCAAGCAGATGCACCCTACTTATGCGACTATTAACGTAGCCTCGTTACATCTACGCACAAATTGAATAATTGGAACACAGAGCGATGTCTTGACGTAATCATCATTAGAGCAACCTTTACCACTTGTTGATCTATTATAACCTTTATTAAGAGCAAAGTTTTATCCAAAGCTTGTGCACACTATAATATGATTGTCTATATTTAGTTTTTACTGTTTATTCTTCAAAGGTTTCGTTATGTTATTCATTCAAAGAAGAGAAGAAACCATAAGATAGTTGTGTAGACTCTACCAAACTATACACACATAAGTAATAATGTTATTTTTTATCCAAATTAATTAATATTTCAGTCAGTAGGTAATGTTTAAATGCATTCAAAGGAATGAAAGTGTCGGATGGTAACGAAAGCGAAAGACAATTTAGCACCAAGTCGCTAAACAGTTTTCGTGATTGGCACGTTTCAATGTAATGAAAAGCTATTTTCGTTATTACTTATTAGCACGTTTTTAATATTATAAGTACGATTATTTCTCATACATAATGTATTACGAGATAGGTTTGACAAGAATCATCGCTGGAAAGCACGCCTTATAGAATGCAGCCCTTAGCTGATCAAAGATGAGAAGGATCTACTTGAGGTATTTTTATTATCGAACCGCAAGGCATCGACAATTTCTGCACCCTTACGCAGTCGAAATTCCGCGGGCTCGTACGAAGCGATTTGCTTCCTCGTTTCTAATTCGAACCGCTAGGATATGGAATGCCCTTCCGGCTTCCGTTTTCCCATCCTCTTTTAATGTGAATGAATAGGCATCTTCTAGGTAAACGCGCTCCACCTTAGGCTACATCACCTCTTGCATGCAAGTCTGATTGCAGCCAAGCGCTAGCCTATATAATATATTAAAAAAAAAAAAAAAAAGTACATGTCCCTAGAGCCGGGTGTTTTCACGAATCGTAATGCTAAAATCGCTTCTTGCTGTAAATACAAGTAGGTACACAGAAGCTACACCTATAACTCTAGTATTTTGAGTTACAAACGATTTCGAGGTAAGAAAAGCCGAAGTCCTAATAATTAACTTTAACTAGAGATTTTTCATGTAAGTAGGAAATTAGTACCTTCTGTAATTAATACGTAAAGCTCTTTAACAAAATCACGATAATTTGACATTAATGAAAAATGTTTACATGAACAGGAATGAAATAACAATAGTTGTGCAATTAACTGAACCAGTGACGAACCAGTCTTTAGTTAGTAATATTTCCTAAATATACTCTTCTTATTTTAGACCCTACAAGAGTCCTATGTTCAACAGTGGACGTTCATTGGTTGATGAAGACGACAACGATGATGACAGTGATTTAGTACCTGTATAAATATAAGTTAGGAACCTGTTTAAGTTAGGTAGGGACACATATGTATTGTTGAACACAATAATTATTCTGGCCATAAATAAAGTAGGTTAGCACATACATTTGAAATGCAGCTAATTTCAATTAAATTGCTATCATTAGTAACCCAGTTTTCACTCAATTAATGTAGTAGGTATATTTAAAAGCCAATACCTCATTATTATCTTGTCTGCAAATAGGTTCTTATTAAGTATTGTAAGTACCAATACCTACTAACCAATATAATCTCTATATTTTGTTCATTAAAGAAATTACCTAATATTATTACATTGAAAAACTACGCTGATCTATGTAATTATTGGTTAATTGCCTATCATTTCGATAATATATTTCGAAATCGAAATTCTCTTTATACCTAGGTAAGAGTTTAAATTACCAGCCCGGTTTGAAAATTATGGTGTTTCACCCCCGTGCCTCGGAGAGCATATTATGAAGCCGTCAGTTCTGCTATTGTCGCTCTCCCGTCGTGTCAGATTTTCCGACCGATCGGGCTATGAGAGTAAGGGAAAAGAGAGTGCACCTGTTTTTGCGCGCAATAAAATAGTAATAAGAGAATCAAGTAATATTTCTAAGTTAAAATTTACCCGATCGTTACCTTCAAACATTTCAAACATTTATTTCACCCAAGTGGTTAGGTATAATATAGGTATTACAGTAACTGTAGACTAGGTACACGTGACTACAATCACTTTCACAACGCTTGAGGTCGTTTTATACATGAGTTTTTATTCCGCAACGATTTAATTATTTAAAAGAAAGATCACGTCTTTTTAATTATCACGTTCGTTAATAAAATATTAACACGTTTTTAGTAAGTGTGGTGCAATCAATATTAAATTTTGTTATATTTAAATATTCCATTACGGTCTTCAGTTTTCCACAACTTATACCAATCACCATAGGTCTATTGCTGGCGCCGATTGTGTCCAGAAACTAGCTTGACATTGTCTGACCCCCTATACCTATATAATATGGGATCTGGGCCTTTCTACGATACGT
The DNA here is from genome assembly GCA_923060345.2 of Erebia aethiops. NCBI lineage: Eukaryota > Metazoa > Arthropoda > Insecta > Lepidoptera > Nymphalidae > Erebia > Erebia aethiops. The sequence continues at coordinate 21,906,400 of OV281084.1, read as the reverse complement.
TTTCAGGTCGACGTAGGTCTCTGCATACTGAACAATAATTTACGAGTAGGTACTTATCTATCTACCTACCTACTTAAATCTTAAAATTAGCTATAGAAAAAATAATATAATAAATTAAATCCATACTTCCATACTATCCATTCTAATTAGTTTAGTAAATAATAAATTAACATTAATTAATTAATTAGCATTAATAACATTAGTAATAAATGCGAAAGTGTGTCTGTCTATCTGCTACGCTTTCAAAAATCAAAAAATCTTGATCCACGCGGACGAAGTCGCGGGCATCATCTAGTAAATTATAAATTATCTATTTTCTGTTCATAATACAATTGAATTACATTGGGGTTGGAACTTCCTTTAGAGTATATTTGGATCTGGTTCAAACTTTAAAACAAAAGGTCCTAGTTGGATTCGGTTTCAACATCGTACCTCCCTAACTTTTATATTTCCATTAACAAACCGTAGGGTCTTCCTTCTCCGAGAAACCCAGATGGGCATCGTCCCGTCAAGTTTTTCAGGTTTTTTGTTTCGTATTGAACCTGACGGTCTGCTACCGCCAAATCTTGCTTGAATGCCGGTAAGGCGGTATACACAACGGAGAATTATAATGTGCAACTTACATTTACAAGTTTACTTATTTGATGATAATATTTCGTACTGGTGATATAACCATCAGTTCTATAAGCGGAATCATCTCAGAAACCAGAAAGAAACTCATTTTCCTTAGGACATTTTTACATATTATTGGTTACATAGGTACCTTACTTGAACTTTAACTGATTTGGAAAACCACTTGGTTATTGTTTTTATGAAGCTCGAAAAATAAAAAAGCCGGTCCTTATATTACAAAGAGTCTTGAAATATTCATAAAATGTCCGACGGCAAAACTAATTGACCTCGCTGTTTTATTCTTGAGGTACCTAAATAATAAGATTAATTATCTGCGCATAAACCGAGTAAGGGTACAATTGTACACAAGAAGTGTTTTTTAATGATAACAAACTTAATTAAGATCTTTGATAAAAAAAACCTACTTAATATAAATGCGAAAGTTTGGATGTTTGTACGTATGTTAGCCTTCACGCCGCAACGATTGAAGCGATTTGGGAATTTAATTTTATAGGCTATATTTTATTCCGGAAAATTTAAGTTCCCGCGGGAATAAAATAACCACAATCCACGCGGACGTAGTCGCGGGTATCGTCTAGTAAAATAAAAAGAACTTTCCGTTTGATTAAGTTCACATCAATTGACAAATAACGTACAATTTGTGCCAATTAAAGGCAAGAACAAGCATACTCAAGCAAGACGTTGCCTCGTTTTTTTTTGCAAATCAGCTTTCCAATTCAGCGTGGAAATGCAGCTTCTTTTCTTTTGCGCATGCGCGTTGTTTGTGTACACGTAGTCTAGTATGTAAGTATACAATATACCACATAATATCTTACTTCTTACTAATCTTCTTCTTTGCGAAAGTTTGGATGGATGTATGGATGGATGGATGTTTGTTACTAAATCACGCCCCAACGGCTGAACGGATCTGGCACAGAGATAGATTGTAGTCTGGAATAGCACATAGGCTTCTTTTTATCCCGGAAAATTAAAGAGTTCCTGCGGGAACCAAAAAACCTCAAACCACGCAGATAAAGTCGCGGGCATTCGCTGGTTATGTAATAAGTAGGTACCTAAGCAGCCCTAGCAGCCTAAGCAGTACCTAGGTATTTACCGTACCTAAGAGTAAATCTAAAATTATTCTAATCTTTTATTATCATCGGTATGTATGTACTATGTAGGTACTAGATGGGCCCTTTCATAGAAAAAAGTTGGGCGTCCGACTTGTAGAGCGCACTCCACACCTGTATAAGCTGTCCTTGTCCCTGCCATAGCGATGTCCCGCTTTTCAGATGGCGTTAGTAAAGTAGGTCCACATTCTTTGTTTGACAGGGCCCGTCTATGTAAATTGAGGTCGTTGTTTATTATATTACAAATTCACTAAAGGCTTACGTTGTTATAGGCCTCAGGTACCTACTTATGTAGAATCGCGTAGTACCTACCTAATTCGTAAGTAGAAACTAAAAACAAGAAAATTTATTGCATTAAAATTGTCAGTTGAACAGTTTTATTTATCCTTCAGCAATTAAGTAGGTAGGTTAGTAGGTATCACTATAAAAGATCGCTGGTAGGTATTAACGACGGATTTTCTTTTTTTTTGAAAATGAATGACCTGCAATGACCACTCACTGCAGGTCCCGTGCAGCATCAGTTTTAATAAGTTGGAATCTGAAGTTTCATGACAGTCAATATTTATTATTGTTTTAGGTACATTCAAATAATCTGACAATTTGAGCGAGACCTAAAGGAGTTGGAGAGTTACAAACTTAAAAAAACTCCAACTCCTCGCTCGCTCAAATCGTCAGATTATTTGAATGTACACTTTTCAGCATGTAATTAACTCACTATACCTTAATCTAAAGCACTCGAATGTTTCTGATGATCGATACAATTCTGAACTGCTGTCCTGGACAGACCCACCAATATACAGGGCTCATATATGGTGAAGGACCTCTCTGAAAGAATCCCCGTTTATATTAATCTGCCGCGCTGGAGTAAATCCAAAAATCCCCTCTTCGGCTCCCCTACTAATAGGTGTAGTGAGCGCAACGAGCCGAAAGTATCCATACCCTTATACCAATGAAGTTTGAATTTGGAGGCTCCTCTTTATAGGTCCAAGGCTCGGGCGCTTCTGATTTTCTGGTTCAGAGTTGAAATTAAGGTACCTAGTCTTATCACGTGAACGGGAACCATTGTCGTTTGCATACCTACGACATAGAAATTCAAAAGGCCGATTTGTGTCCAATCAATTATAAAATAACCTGTACAAGCTGTGCCCCCTTTGGGCATTAGAATTATTTTTTTTTAAATTCCCGCGGTAACTCCTTAATTTTCCGAGATTAAATGTAGCCCTAACCGGGGCACAACCATCTTTGTACCTACCGAATATAAAGAAAAACAGTTGAAATGATAAACAAACAAATGAACTAACAAACTCATATTCGCATTTAAAATTTCCCTTAAAATATTAAATAAGATTATTAAATAATATAAGAGCTAGTACGGAAATGAAGCCGAATAAAATAGGATTCGAATTCTATCGCAATTATGAGCATGCCCTAACTAAATTAAAGTTGAGGGGTAACTCGAGGACCAATGGAATCACGTGGCTTTGTTGTGTCGATCAGCTGTTGCTGGAATGTTGAAATAACAACAAAAAGTCGCCGCGCCGAACCTGTGTCAGGTATAAGTTCATAAAAAACAATGGGGCTACATAAAATTATTCAAATAAGTAAGTACTTACTTGAATAATATTTTTGTTTTTATGGATCTTCGTGTATAGTTTTTTTTGTGATCTTGGTGCGTTACCTAATTAATCAAGTTCGACCGAGTGCAGTTTATTTTACCAAGTAGAACATGCTTAGTACGTACCTACTAGCTGACCCGGCTAGACTATTCCAGATCTTCATGAAATTAACATGTACTAGTACTATTTATTATTTATTTATGTATTAACATGTTGCTGTTAAGCTACATGATACCTACCTAGTGTATTCTTTGTAAAGAAAAAAAGAGACATGATAATCTTTGCAAAGAAAACTAAGATGGTCAGAAACCGATTTGACCGAGTTAGGGAGTAGAATTGACAAAAAGTTTAATGATTTTATCCCTTAGGAACCGTTTATTAATTCCGTTAGGTACTCTTTGTTTATCGAGATAAAAATTGTACCATTTAATTCTGTTCGGTAGTTTTAGCGTGATGATAGCGTATAACAAATAGACAGACCGACAAACAAACAGACGGACAGACGGCCAGACAGGTAGATAGACAAAAATAATAATAAAAGGTCTTCCTACTGCTTTTTTACATGATCGATCACGTAAAATTTAATGTTCAAAGGGACATGAAACGCCTCGGCCTCAATGACGAAGACGCGAACACAAGATCTACATGGCGTCGCATGATAAGAAAAGCCGACCCCGAGTAACGGGATAAGGCGAGGACAAAGAAGAAGAAGATCACGTAAAATTTAACTACCGATCGAGCGCCAGCGGTCAAGTGCTTGAAAATTCCATAAGTGATCAGGGAAGAACATCTCCCACTAAGCACTGTTACTATTACTATTTCTATTAGATACACTCTGAACTATTTATTTTTACGAAATGTCGGTATGCTGTATCACTTTGTATAAGAACTTGTATGATCATAAATTCATAACAAATTTGATGAAAATGTAGAATTTTAATAAAATAAATGAAATAAATGGGGTATCAGTTTAGGTGTCAGATTTCCTTGGCAGGTTTCCAGCGAGTCCTACTTAACTGCAGCGGTTACATCGCTTTAATATAGAAATAGAACAAAGATGTGGCGTATCATCTGTAACCACAGATAAGGACCACGGCGAGAACCGCGATAATTTCGATATGGCGATACCATTTTGTGGGTGCCATAACGAGCGGAGTAGATACTATTTTACGGTCGTGGGTATTTAATAATGATAATTTCTGCTAACTAATGAGTTCGTGGTATGTGACTATTTTGATGTCATTTACTGGTAGGTACCTAATCTTCAGCTTAAGCATTGAGTAAGGAAAGGTCTTACGAGTGGTCGATTTCAAGAGAATGCGGCCGAAATAATAAAAAGTCCTCCGGATTTTTGTTTGTTTCAGCCGCATTCTCAATATATGGAACGACGGAACCTTGAAAAGATTAATAACGGAATGAGACCCATTTGAGACAGCCTAATGCGCTGATCATCAATCATCAAATCCACTGTCTACGATACCCTGCAAGTCGCAAATAGCAAAGGGATTGCACGCAATTTCGTTCACATGAGGATCCTTGGTGGAAGGGGTCACGATCCTCAGTAATGAGGGAAGCATAAATATTAAAAAAAATAAAAACGATATTTCTTTGGAGGCGCCGGGTATCGATCCCGGTACCTCTCGCATGCTAAGCGAGCGCTCTACCATCTGAGCTACGCCCCCGATAGTTGAATCGGTGAATTTTCAGTTCGGTTACTTGTAGCGACCTTGTATTGACACGGAAACAACTTTCATGGGCCACCGCTGCGAGCCAACTTGTCAAGGTTTACCTACTGTCTTATCCTGATAACATATGTTATTTATCGCTACATGAGACATTTCGTGGTTGTAGAGTAAAGTGAACATGACCCAAATAAGAGTAAGCATTCGACCAGTTGGACCGTGAAATCTATAGTTGACGTACAGCCAATGACATATTTACCTATAATAATTGGTATTTATTTGTAAAAATAATGACTGCTTCAGGCCACCACCACCAACAGCTACAATAATTGCCTTATACTTTTGAAGTTGGGTGTAAGTACTGCAGTTGGCCAAAAGATATTCCCAGTTGCATTTTGATGTCTAAAACGGAACGGAATAGGTAAGGTAAGGAGTAAACTCCTAAAGCTATAAAATGCAATGTGATATTAACGAACTACACTCTCATGAGACAGTTTATTATTATGAACATTCCCAAAGATAAATCTCCCGCCAGGACAGGTAACTAAGTATAGAAGTATAGAATAATAGACTATGAAACGGTTGATACAATTTTATTTCATTCGAAAAATATAAAACAAAACATTATACCTACTTATTATAAACAGAAGGACCAATAGGCTTCTATACCAAACCGTCAAAACGAAATTCGAATTGTAGCGAATCAACACAGTTTGTCACTGTGAATCATGGAATTCTGTAGTTACTAATTTTTTTAACTTAGTTAATAATTATTACAATAAACACCTCAAGTCATCAGCATCTAATTGGTCCATTTAAATAAATAATTTCAATTTAAACTTGTATCAAACAGTAGACCGAACTATATAAAAAAACATTTTTTTAACTATCTTCCTTCAGTAATACGACTTGAGTTCCTTTCCCGATAGCGTCCCCTTGCTTGAAGCCCGCGATGTCAGCAATTACGCCGTCTCGCGGTGAACGCACTACGTACTCCATCTTCATAGCGATTACCACAAACAGAGGCTGGCCTTTCACGACCTGTTAAAGGAAAAAGCACTGGTCAAGTTCATGATGGAAGACGCGTAAGGTGTGTTGCATTGGCGATTGTCAAAAACTGCCAAGCTAACATCATAATGAATTTAAAATACTCATTCAACGAGGATCACTCGAGAAGATGAACCAATACTTTTTACAATACATTTATTTGCTAGTAGTTCTTTTTACTTCACATGTAGAATTGTCCCACGCTTGGGCGGTAAAAATGTGACCGCACATTTATTAGTCTGCAAATGGGTGCCGTGAAACTTATTGTCGCACTAGTGCGGTAATATAATGACCGCCTTACAAGGGCCTATAATCAAGTCTTTGTAGTTAGTTAGTATTTAAAATGATATATTTCTATTTTTTTAGACTTAGAAACATTACTGCCACACAATTGGGTATTTGACAACTATTAATTTTTGTTTGTGATTATTCAATAGAGGATCTCCCAAAAATCGTAATATCCACATCCCCTGTTAGTTTTATGTCGAATAACTATTTAAAACTATCGACTAAAGTAAAAAGTGCGTCGAACTTTGATGACGTCACTATTCAATATTTCGTACAAAATCCCACACTAAGCCCGCGTTTTAAAGTTTGAAAAAGTTGTTGATTTGACTAGTTGTCGAATACCCAATGGGGAGGGCTACTGCCATTTTATTCCGCTAGGTGTCGCATCGTCGTTGGTGTTGTTTACCTGTCAAACACCATATATTTTTACGCGATAGTTTAATTTTCTTAGATTTATTCATTATAATGCCTAATGTTGTGCATTCAAATGTGATAATAAAGGCGCACACCGTTATCCTGCTGATGAGGAAAGAAGAAGACTATCACTTATGGTATAAAGCCTTGCGCCAACAAAATTGGAAACCTAGTTCTTTCGCTAGGTTATGTAGCTCACTTTAGACCTGACGATTTTCATGGCGAGAGCACATACACTGGTTTTTTTGCCAGATTCAATTAAAATACTCGTAGGATGCCTAATTACCTCAAATATGTACGCAAATGAACCTGACAGTTACCAGCGACGGTGGCGCCATCTGAGATTAGCTTTGCCTGTCCCTCCCCATTACTAAAGTATACGTATAGAGGTAGTAAAAGAGCGTTATCAAACTTACCGTATCACCCTTATTAACCAGTATCCTCTCAAGCACACCCGGGGTGGGAGAAGACGCGCTGTTAGCGGAGGAGGCTGCATCTACGCCCGATTGTGCTTGGTATTTGGGAAGAGGTACTGTTACCACTGTTTGGCCATTCTGTAAACAAATGTGTATTATTTTTGTTTAATATTTTAGTATATTCTTATAATCTAGATACGCTTAATTCGCCTTACATTGTGTCGCCTTTTTCCTTAAATAGTTAACTTGTGGACAGTGTAGTTAATTGCATATTTGACAATATTTTCTGTCTGATCTAAGTTAGATTTAATACCATAACATACTAAATATAGAGCTATAATGCGTCGTTTTTTGGTTGTAATAGTGTGAGCTTAATAATTTGTGAATGGTCTTGACACTTTGAACAGAAAGGCTTGAAAAGCCTTAAATATGGCATACCAACAAAAATAAAACTTTTTGTAAAATCATGTGTGTATTGAAAATGTAACTGCGGGAAAATAACGATTTCAAAAGAGAAACTTATAATAATAAGTCGTGATAGATGTCCACTGCTAGACAAAGATCTCTTGCACGGATCTAAGCAGATCACGGTCTTGTGCTGTTTGTGATATCCTCATTTCTGATTTTATCACATCCCTCTGCTTGAAGTATTCCTATACTCCAAGCATAGCCTGCTCACTAGCTGAGTGATCCTGAGCCTTCTTATCTGAGGCCTAACTCTCTAAGCTAATTGTAATCATTTCACAGCTTAAAACATATTACTCGAACTGTTTAAGGACTTTAAGGAGTTCATACATTCCGTTTTACAAACGATTCTGATTACGACTTCTTTACATAATCGGGGGGCAGCTCCATAGTAAGCGACCATGTTTGACCAAATCGTTGCACAAAAAAAAGGATAGGTGGCAAAATAACTTACTTCGTCATAAATATGCACTTCGTGTTCGTGTGTCATCAAGCCAACATTGCTAATTTTGTCGTCCAGTTTGGAGATAAGCCGTAGCCCTTGATCTGTAGACCTTAGATACGCTTCTACCGGTATCCAGTAACCATCGTTTACTTTTACCGAATACGTTTGTTCTTTGTTCTCATTTCTGACTGTTACTTTTATATCTGAAAAAACGGTATCAGGATTTTCAGGCACGACAATAACTATACTGAACTGAGACTGATAGCGCGTTGGCCGTATGTCGGTTTCCATAAGGGATTCACCAAACCTATAACGCGGAACCGGCTTAAGTCGGTCAGAAAAGCAATAAGTAACGGCATTAAGAGTGAGTAAGTCGGTCCCGGTTATTATCACTAACATGATATTAGTCGTAAAAGCCCGCCAAAACGCATTGGAGCAGCATGGTGGGTCTAAGCTCTAATTCTCGCTCTCCTTTGAGAGTGGAAGCCTGTGCCCAGCAGTGAGACGTTAATGGGCTGTATTGGTGGTGGTGGTGGATTATGAGTGTAAACGCGGAAAAAAGCCATTACCGCGTCGGCAGTCGTCGCGTCGCGTGGGTCGGGGCGGGCGACATCTTTTTCATACGATATACATATTATGACCGGCTCAAGCCGGTTCCACGTAGATAGATGTGGTGAGACCCTAAGTCCGTTGTGACTGAATATCGCCAATCGTTACGGTCAGCCATTTGCGGTGACCGACCTAATGTAAACGCGCCATGCGTCTTAAGCTTAAGTTTTTGAGTAAAAATATATGCAGATGACATAAAATATAATTCGGGATTTGAGATCTCCACTGAAAACGTATATACATCAGTTTAGGCTCGTTAGGGATAAGCTTAATTCGTTATGTATTTGGCAGGATTCTGTGACATGGAAAATTTATGAAGCTCATTATAATTAAGGAGAGCCTAAGTATTTTCTAATGACTTTAATTAATAAATTACAAGTAATACGCCTTTTAGCAATATGTTAAATAATTATCTCTTATCGTTAAAACCTCTTACCTATATCATTAAACTTCAGCGTAACAGTTTTCTGCAAATTATAGTTTGGTCGCCAAGCGGTAGGAGTTACTGAGATTCCTTTCCATGACTCGTTTGTTAATGCTTCGCTCTGTGATTTAATCAACTAAAAATAAATACATTTCGAATCAGAACCTTTATTTTTACCAAATAGTTAAAGTTATTTACTATACTTGTATTAAATAAAGCCTTGTATTCACTAGGGGATAAAATATCTCCTCTGATTATTATTATATATTTTTATCAATTACATAACCTTCAGTAGCTTTTTTAAATTTCATACGTTTAAAGGATATTTAAACTTGTCAATTTCAATAAGTCAATATACTCACATAGCCAAGAGCAGCTTGTATAGCCCGCTCGTCGTTCAACTGTTTGTCGGACTGTGGGAACAACTCGGCCTCGTGTTGCGGGATGAACGCGGTATGCACGTCCCCGGATACAAATGCGCTCGCGCCGCTTAAGCGTAGTAAGAAGTTTACATTTGTCTCCAGGCCTGCTACCTGAATAATACATAAAAACTTAAGTATAAAAAATAAATCAAATTAATGTGTCAGTCTTTTATCGTCTGCCATATTTAATTAAGTGTGACGTCATATTTTTATTTTTCATGATGAATTGATGATGATGCTTAAAAAATAACTAGTCCGTCATCTTCGGGAGTCCGCCATATGAATTAGAATTGAAATTTAGAATGACGTCACATAGACAACCATGATGTCATCCGAAATAAACAATGCATGCATGCAAGATTTCAGCTCAATTCACAACCGCGAAGTGGGTAATATTTAGCTTGTGAAAGCTCGTAAAAAGATCCCACGGGATTTTCGAAAAACCTTCAATCGCGGCCGCGGGCATCTTCTAGAAATTCAATGAGGTTCCAATAAGCAAATTTTATCAATACCAAAGATCCGTTGTGAAATGAATACATTTTATCTGGTTTCCTGATCCAATATTGGGATAGGCTTAAGCTATTTAAAGACTTCAGACTGTATTTTTAGTCTGAAATCTTAGTCACAAGGCAAATATTAATTCCACGCAGGTAGTAACCCTACACGATCAACTTACTTGATATTCAGCGAGTTTTCGCCTGGTCTTCGCCAGTGCTTCATTGCGGTCGCGGCCCCATACAACAAGTTTGGCGATCATTGGATCATAGTGCACAGACACATCTTGTCCTTCCCTTACTCCGGTTTCTACCTACGAAGTAACAATTTGTTTTAAGTGTAGGTACTCTATTCATTGTTTTAGAGTAAAGTACTCGAGTAGGGAGTGGTGAAACGCAGCGAGAACACAAAAATCCTTCTTATTCTATGATATTATTCCCTTTATTGAGAGTAAATTTACGTATTCTGTGTAACGCAATACATAGACATAGGATCGTGTAGAACAGAATTAGTCTCTATTTCAGCGTCACGTCATCATACACAACGACTTTATCAACGGCTCGAAGCGTGACGGGCACAAGTTTGCCTCTACGGATATTCTGCTAAGTTTTCCACAACGTTTAGCGGCAAAAGATCCTATTTGTACTCAACCCTCGTTGAGTAAAAACATACACGCATCCTCTTACAACCTTTTCGTAATGTACGTATGACTTCCTCTTTCAAATCAAATCAAATCAAATATTTTCAAATCAAATATTTTTTATTCAAATAAACTTTTACAAGTACTTTTGAATCGTCAAGTGAATCTACCACTGGTTCGGAATGCCATTCCTACCGAGAAGAACCAGCAAGAAACTCGGTGGTTGCTCTTTTTAAATAATTCATTTACAATTACTATATCAATGTGTACATAAGTAACCGCTGTCCCCAGCATTGCTGGAGCGATCAAATCCATGCTCCTCTATCATTTACATTATCTTCAACAGTATAATAAGCTTTTTTCAGGAGCATACTTTTAATGGATTTCTTAAATTTATTTATTGGCAAGTCCAAAATAGGTTGTGGAACTTTGTTATAGAGTTATTAAGTTTCATGATAGGCAGTGCTGCTACGGCCATTCTGCTAAATAATCCTACAGCCGACTGGTAAGCTTATACTTACCTTTCGCTACGCATCCTCTAACAATCTTTTTTAGAAGCCCGTTAATTATAGTCAATTATAGATACTCACCAGACTAATCGAGTATAGATAGCCCAGAGTTAGGAAGTTGGCGGTGTGGCACCTCCGTGCCTCGGAGAGCACGTTAAGCCGTCAGTTCTGGTTATTATCACTAACATGATAATAGTCGTAAAAGCCCGCCAACTCGCACTGGAGCGTGGTTGGTCTAAGCTCTAATTCCCTCTCTCTTATGAGGGTGGAGGCCTGTGCCCCGCAGTGGGACGTCAATGGGCTGCAATGGTAATGGTACCTGATGCTGACTTCTTCCGCTTGGTTTAAATTTTTAGGATTCCGCACCCAAACGGTATCAATGGGACCCTATTACTAAGCCTCCGCTGTACGTCAGTCCGTCCGCCTGTCTGTCAATCAGTGGGCTATAGCTCGTGAAGCGTAATAGCTAGACAGTTGAAATTGTCACCCGCACTTTGGACTAGGTATAACATGCTTAAAATTCCCTCTCTCCTATGAGAGTAGAGGTCTGTGCTCAGCAGTGGGACGATAATGGGTGGGAGTGGTGGGATAGATACTCACTCGAACGTTTTCTTCGGGCGTGGGTTGAGTGAGTCTGTGCAGCGTACCGGCGCGCGGCAGGAAGCCTGCGGCCGGCTCCTCCGCGTATATCCTACATTCGACCGCGTGGCCGCGGCGAACGATTTCCTCTTGCGTGACGGGCAGAGGCTCACCAGCCGCTATACGCAACTGCCACTCCACTAAATCTGTGCCTAAAGAAATTTGGAACCTTCATACAACTTTCAGTATATTATTATAAACCATCTTACAACATCCTTTGACGACATCCATCTTTTGACGACCTCCGTGGCGCAGTGTGTAGCACTGTTGCCTTAACGTGCGGAGGTCCCGGGTTCGATCCCCGGCAGGGTCAATTTGGCAATTTATTATTTCTGAATTTTCCCTGGTCTGGCCTGGTGGGAGGCTTCGGCCGTGGCTAGTTACCACCCTACAGGCAAAGACGTACCGACAAGCGATTTAGCGTCCCGGTACGATGCCGTGTAGAAACCGAAGGGGTATGGGTTTAATATAACTGCCATGCCCCTAACAGGTTAGCCCGCTACCATCGTAGACTGCATCATCACTTACCATCAGGTGTGATCGCAGTCAAGGGCTAGCTTGTAGTGGATTAAAAAAAAACATAATATTACTTACGAGCTGATGCCCGCGACTTCGTCCGCGTGGTAAAGGAGTCAAAGATTTCTTGCAGTTATTAGCAACTTAACCTACGGAAATCCACTGCTTAACATATATAAGTTTTGCAATATATTACATGGAGCATTAATTTTTAACTAATTAAAGGCCCACTTGCAGAAGATCGTAAATTATTGTGTTTAAGTGAAACCTGCCCTTCTCATTTCAACCCCGGAATAATTAATTTATCAAAAAGTGTCAGTATCATAGAATTTAACTAAATCAGTGTTGTGCAAGTTGCCCTGAGTTTCCAATTTTTGTAGGCTTTAACCTATATTGTTGTTTGTTGAAGTTGCTTTTAAGGAGAAAGGCAAGACTATCTCACCAGTAATCATTTGAGTGATAGGATTTTCAACTTGCAGCCTCGTATTCATCTCCATAAAGTGGAACTCGTGTTGTGTAAGTTGCCCTTAGTTTCCAATTTTTGTAGGCTTTAGGTTTTAGGAAAGGCTTTCTCACCAGTAATCATTTCAGTGATAGGATGTTCAACTTGCAGCCTCGTATTCATCTCCATGAAGTGGAAATCATGCGTGGCTCGGTGCAGGATAAACTCCACAGTGCCCGCGCCGACGTAGCCAACCGCCTTGGCCGCGCGGACGGCCGCCTCGCCTAACGCCTTGCGAGTTGCTTCCGATAGACCCGGCTGTATCATACATACAATTTTTTGTTACCCCAAAACTTTGACTAACACTTATTGCTTCTAAAGCCATTTTCATCTGCGTGTGTGATCAGTTTTTTTAAACATTAAAAAATTCAGTAGAATCTCACTAATCCAATCCGGCACTATTAAAAACCGGATTATTGAAATGTTCGGATTATTGCATTATTTAAAAATGAAATGAAATTATTTATTTATTTCACATAGGACAACTTGTGTCACTTATGATACGTCAAGACTCTACCACCGGTTCGGAAAACTGATTCTACTGAGAAGAGCCGGCAAGAAACTCAGCAGTTGCTCTTTTCTCAAAAAAAGAAAGAGGTTACAATATTTTAAGCAATAAATTACCTACATACGTAACATTACAAGTAGGTATTACACTGAATTGTGGGTCACTGGATGCGAGGCCGGTTGCTTCCATGTAACTTTATCGTTAATAAAATCGTCGACAGTATAATAACCTCGACTTAACAAATGCTGTTTGACACAGTCTTTAAATTTATGTAATGGCAAGAAAAATATATAATAATAGCTGATATCCGCGACTTCGTACGCGCGTCGTTACTAACTAATTTTTGCATATTTTCTCATCGTTTAAATCTTCCCTGAACTACGACAAACATTTCAAAACCAAAATCAGCTAAATCGGCCCAGCCGTTCTCGAGTTTTAGCGAGACAAACGAACAGCAGTTGATTTATATATATATATATATATATATATATATATATATATATATATATATATATAAATTATATAAATAAAATAAAGAATTTCATAAAGAGAATATGATATAAGTATTTGTATTAATGTTCTAAACGTCTTTTTAATGGTGGATAAAGCTATTACTATTTCTTTATTATAACTACTAGGTATTCTATCTCTGTGCAAAATTTTATCCAATAAAGAGCACTTTCACTTCATAATAGTTATCACAATGAGGAAGTATGGGTATAAAATAGAGATAAAACTCCTTACAGTTACTCAAAAGTTTTATTTTTATATATAGCAAGCGCAAACAAACAGGCGGGTCACCTGATGCCGCCGCCCATAAACATTTGCAGCACCAAAGGTACTGCCAATGCGTTGCCGGCTTTTGAGAAAGTTTATCCGCCCTTTGAAGAGCCCTATATTGTAATCATGTGGGAACACAGACGATAGAAGTTTTACTCATCAATCATTATACACAAAGACATGAACTGTATTTCTTAAAACAGGGGAAGTTTTAAAAATATGTACTCATACCGCCGGCGCCTCTTCTATAATTTTTTGGTGTCGCCTCTGTACTGAGCAGTCCCTTTCGAAGAGATGAACAGCATTACCATACATGTCAGCAAACACCTGAAAACATTTTATACTTAATCAGTTTTAAAAATTAGTCCTGTGTCTTAAAATATACCTGACTTAAACAGACTGAGACTAAGGCTTTAAAGTTACACGAAAACAATGTATGGTGGATTTGTTCCTCTCAAAAAGTCCACGATAGCATATATTATATATATATCTTTTAAGATTGATTCAAAATAACCATTTTTATGATTTTCAAATTTGGTATAAACCAATGCTTTACTTGCGAAGGTGTTTTTACCGACATTGTATCCTTATCAAAATAAATAAATTAGTCATCTCAAGTATTTAATTAAGATTAAAATTGTCCTTTACACCATCAATGTAGCCCACTGCCCACTGGCTAAATTATAGGGTATAGAGCACTATTAGGATTATTAGTCCTACCCGTGCGAAGCCGGGGCGGATCGGTAGTATGAAAATAAACTTATCATGTAATCAACATTACTTAAACTAAATAACAATGAAAACTATGTAGTTGATAAATAGAAATTTTTAACATATTTTTAAATATTTCCAGTGACCTTGATTGTCGTATATTTAATGGGAGAGCATTCCTTACTAAAACAACTTGCACTCTGAAAGACAGTGCATAAAATTTCGTCTTCGACTTTCGTCAAGTTCTTTCATTAGAGTGCGAAATTGCCTTACCTGTACTTCTACATGCCTTGGATCTGTGATGTACTGTTCCAAAAGCATACTTTCATCACCAAATGATTTTAGAGATTCTCGTTTTGCAGATTCAAGTTGCGGTAAAAACTCTGATTCTGTCATCGCTATCCTCATACCCTGAAAACAAAGTGAATATTTATTTAACACCATTTTTATCAGTATGACTACAGACAGAATCAATTAGTTTAAATTAAATACGAATATGAATCAGTGTTCATAATTAGCAATTAAATCAATGATATACAGAGACATAGACCGTCTGTATAAGCCTTTATCGATACTAATATTATAAATACGAAATTGTGTCTTTCTATCTGCTACGCTTTCACCGCCCAGCCGTTCAACCGATTTCGATGATTTTTGGTACAGGGATAGTTTGAATCCCGGGGAAGGACATAGGCTACTTTTCATTACGGAAAATTAAGGAGTTCCCGCGGGAATTAAAAAAACATTGATCCACGCGGACAAAGTCGCGGGCATCATCTAGTTGATAATAATTCTACCTACAGGGGTTTGAACAATTTACCAAGGATTCCGCGATTTTTTTTTAAATTACGGCCACTCATTAAGCAACTCATTATAAAAATCAATAGCTGGCATCAATACAAGCAAGTATTAATGACAAAATCTCCTAAAGTGTCAGGTTTCCGAGATATAAGCTATCAAAGCTGTACTGGTAGAGAGCATTAGAGAGTAGGTATACGTGTATAATTGAGTAGACCACAATTTTGCTCGAAAACCTTTAAAAGATTTTGTCTTTTTTTTTTTTTTTTTTAATCCACTACAAGCTAGCCCTTGACTGCGATCTCACCTGATGGTAAGTGATGATGCAGTCTAAGATGGTAGCGGGCTAACCTGTTAGGGGCATGGCAGTTATATTAAACCCATACCCCTTCGGTTTCTACACGGCATCGTACCGGAACGCTAAATCGCTTGGCGGCACGTCTTTGCCGGTAGGGTGGTAACTAGCCACGGCCGAAGCCTCCCACCAGGCCAGACCAGGGAAGATTCAGAAATTATAAATTCCCAAATTGACCCTGCCGGGGATCGAACCCAGGACCTCCGCACGTTAAGGCAACAGCGCTACACACTGCGCCACGGAGGTCGTCGGAGGTTGTCTCATTCAAAGATTTTGTATTAATGCACTATTTTTTTTCATAAATATCTATATATATCAAAATAAATCAAAATCAAAATAATACAAAGTTTCTATAAATCAAAATAATACAAAGTTTTTAAAAAAAAAAAACACAAGTTTTATGATTGGCCGCTATTTCGAAAAATATAATAGTAGGTACTAACAGCCTCTAAGCTAAGTTGACGACAGACAGATGGCGATGGATGGAAATGGCGAAACTATAAAGGTTCTTTATTGACTACAGAATTCAAAAAAAGTGGGATAGGCTAAAGTATTCAAACCTCTTCATTTATTTTGGCATTCAAAGATTTGTGTACAACTCAAGCACCTATATCTTACCTTTCCACCACCTCCCCTCACAGCCTTAATCATTAAAGGGAAACCTATTTTCTGAGCCTCAGCTTGTAATTTTTCTATACTTTGGTCTTCTCCGTGATAACCCTTTACAATGGGAACTCCTGCACTTGACATAATTGCTTTTGATGTACTGAAAATTGGAAAGTTTTGGGTTTAGAGATATAATATTAATCCCCAGGGTAGACAATAATATATTTAATATTCAGCTACAAGCAAGCATTTACAAGCACACAAACACAGGTTTTATTGTGGCTCTGCTGTGCATAGGTTCTGCTGTTCTACTGTTATGTTATTTTAGGTGCATTCTCATCTAAATGGTTGATTTTCACATCAAATTGGGGTGCATCAGACAAGTGTAAAAAATCTAGAACTGATGTGTTGTAAAATTATTCTAAGTTTCAGTACCTTTTTATTCCCATATCTCTTATGGCGGGCGGTGGTGGTCCAATGAAAATAACATTTTCTTGGGCACACCTTTCACAGAATTCAACATTTTCTGATAGAAATCCATACCCTGGATGAATTGCTTGACTATTAGACTTTTTTGCAACTTCAAGTATTTTTGCTGCATTCAAATAACTTTGAGTAGAAGGTGCTGGGCCAATGTGGTAAGCTTCATCAGCCTAAAAGTTGCAATATTAGGAAATGAATATCTCAATAGTCAAAACTCAGAATACAACTTTGTCATCTTTTCTGCAATCTTAAATGAAAAATACCTGACATCCACACTAAGTATAACATTATAAATACGAAAGTGTGTCTGTATGTCTGCTACCCTTTCACAGCCCATCTGTTCAACTGATTTTGATGAAATTTGGTACAGGGATACTTTGTATCCCGGGGAAAGGACATAGGCTACTTTTTATCCTGGAAAATTCAAGAGTTCCCGCAGAAACCTTCATCATCATCTGGTATGTAAGTGGCACAAGTTGTCTTACATGAAATAAATTTTTCATTTCATTACAAAGGTAGCATCTCAGAAATGATTTTAGGCTACCTATCATTCCAGAAAATCAAAGTTTAGTTTGTCCTTTAAGCACACTGCTACAGTCAAGAAATAAAATAAATAAATAATGTTTTTTTATTAAAATAAACTTTTTAAGTGCTTTTGAATCGTCAAGTGAATCTACCCCTGAATTGGAATAAAAAATGATTTTTTGCGCCAGTATAATTAAGGACTTGGAGAGTATGTCATTTTCCAGGTGCTATTTTTCATCCAAGAATATCAAACAGTTCCCCTGATAGATGATAAATGATTTATTTATTTCACATAGGACAACTTGTGTCACTTATGATACGTCAAGACTCTACTATCGGTTCGGAAAGCTGTTTCTACTGAGAAGATCTGACCTGTGATCTTCAATACTGAAATCGAGTAGACAAATTAGTCATGACGCATCATCTAGTAGGTATGTTCTTAAGTATTTTACTGAAGTAATTTAATTTAGTTGAGATAATTACCATTTCCACATGCATAGCATTTTTATCAGCTTCAGAGAACACAGCAACAGTCCTTATTCCTAGTTTTTTAGCAGTTCTCATAACCCTACATGCTATTTCTCCTCTATTTGCTATCAACACTTTGTCTATGTGCCGTCTTTGAATTTCACTCGTGAGCTGCTGTGCATGGTTAAATCTAATCGCATAGTGAAGATTTAAATCTGTACTGTAAGAGATAAAATATACCTAATGTACTCAATTAACTACTCTGGATAACGTAGAACTCACTGGTGTAAGTCTTTTTTACATTATTTACAACTCACTCAAATATATTCATAATTTATTATTTTGTAAGTATCTACAGGTGTAAAAACTTACCAAATTTTAGAAAATCTGTGCATGTACGACATGATTATGAGTATATAATTAACACAAGTACAATTATTATTATTTCATGTTATCATTGACCGAGAATTAAGATAAGAAACTTTTGGTTGCTGAGCCCCTCGAAACTGAATACATTCGAATGAACGAAATACATAACACGAACGTGCTACGTCATCCATGGTTATATTATTCCTACGCATATTATTAAACGGTTGAATAACAATTCGGGTTGATAAAAATATATTTGTGTTGAATTGATAAACTGTTGTTTTTTTTATTTTGTTTCAAAAGATAAAGATCAAGCAAGATCTTCACCGACGAGAAAAAGAAGATCAAGATGACAGTCGAGTGTCGACTTGCTGTCGACCATGGAACTAATAAGTACTACGTACAACTGGAATGCGTACTACAAACTTATTTAACTTATTTTTAATCAAATTTAATCCTTATGAAAGCGATATAAGGACCACTACGCACGCAGTATAAAAATGAATCCGAGTGAGACATCGACAACATACCGCGGTGTTCCTTTCTAACAGTGGTCTTTGTGTTGCTATTTCACATTTAACATTATACTTCAAAGGTATGTTTATAAAAGAAACCGGAAAAATGGTTATACTATCGAATTAGTCACCTCCTATCCTCCGATTAAAATTTCAAGCATTTAGAAAATTAGTACGTCTATATCTTTTCCTAAGTAAGTGTTTAACTATGTTTATATTATGTTTTGAATGTTACATTAATTCGGGTGACATAAATTTTGGTACCTAGTATACGGGACAAGTATCGTAAACTATGAAACACGAATTATAACAGGATAGATATTTTTTTCATATTTCAGATTACCAAAAAATGATACATTGCGTGAAAAGTGGTTAAGCATTATACCTATAAGTGGTAACAGAAAAGTGACCCAAAATTCTGTAATATGCAGCAAACATTTCATGCCAGAGGATTATATTCTTAATTTATCACGGCCAGTTTTAAAAGAAAATGCTCTTCCCTCACGATTCCTCATGGTAAGCTAGATCAATTTTATTTTTATCTTGAATAGGTACGTTTACAGATAATGATAAAAATCCAGCCCGTAACTGTTCCACTACTGGGCAAGGGCCTCTTCTCACTAGGCGAATGCATGAGCATTAATCACCATGCTTGCTCACTGCAGGTTGGTGATTTCAGACTGTCAAGTCCAGGTTTCCTCACGATGTTTCCTTCACCGTATGTGCTGTATCACCGTAGCTCTACAGAATGAAATTTAAAACATTTTCAAACATGGAGACATAGTGATGAGATGAGTTAAGGAGCGACAAAGAGTTAAAAATATTTTTTGTATGAAAAATTTGAGCATGTTGATAATTTTATATACCCAGTATGTTCGAAAAGTCAAATATGTATGGCTCGAAAAGTCAAATATGTATGGATCGAGAAGTCAATTTATGTTTCGCTTTACAGCAATTCCAGTTTTATTGAATTTTTAACTGACTTAAAAAAAAAAAAAATTTTTTTGTTAAACCATCACCCATAATTATCTATTTTTACCTAAATGCTTGGTAATTATCGATCCTAAATGGATCGCTGGATCCAGGCGGCGCAAGACCGTGGCTTGTGGAGGACCCTACAGGAGACCTATGTCGAGCAGTGGACGTCCATCGGTTGACGACGACCTAATGCTTACTTGTGTAAGAGACTTACTAAGAAGCAATAGGCACTACCTTAGATTATTTACACGACTAGATATAGTATGTAACGCACGAAAACGTCCTCAAAATCCTCTACTATATTTGGTAGACGACTCTCTCGCCTACTTCAGTAGCACTTGACGCGCTACGCAGTGAACGGCTCCCGCAAAATAATTAAATATGCCGGTTTGTGCGGTTAAACTGTGCCACAATTATCCGTCAAAGCTTAATACGAAGTCCAAGATCTCATATCATCAGTAAGTTTTTATATTTGCTTAAGATTTTTTAAGAAAACACGATTTTTAATTTCGATGTTTTTTAGGTACGACGAACTGACCGGTGTTGCCAGCTAAGTATTGTGGTATTTTGCACATTATTGTGCAAAATAAATAATTTTGATGTATGATACACGTTGACGTGTGTGAACATTAATAATATCACATTATCACACTAATGTGTGTGTGTGTGTGTGTGTGTGTGTATCTGTTTGTTCCTCTTTCACGCAAAAACTACTGGACCGATTTGTCTGAAATTTGGAATAGAGATAGATTATACCCTGGATTAAAACACAGGCTACTTTTTATCCCATAAAAATTACATAGTTCCCGCGGGAATCAAAACCACCATCTTTTTTGGTAAGAGCACAAAGATTGGCGCCATACAAAATCGGTGTTATTTCTTTAGGTACGGCGCCCGATAATATTAAGTTGACTAAATTTGTGATTGATTTTAAGAGTTCTTTACCAGTATCACCTTTTAAGTCAATTAAATCTTTAAAGTGCTGTGGTGACATAGCATCAATACCGCCAGCAGACCCACTTCTGAAAGACAATACAGCTGCACGAACATCCTCCACCTTAGACAGAAGCGAAGTTGTGTCTGCGATATTTAGATCTGATACAACTGAAGAAATAGGCTGCGGATGTTTTGAACGAAGAACCTCTAAGGTCTCTTCTGTTTCAGGGGCCAACACATCACTAGAAAATAAAAGCCGAGCTGCACCCTTATAATCGCCATCACTAATTTTATTTTCAATATATACTACAGGATCAAATCTTTTGCTAATTTTATTATTTACTACTGGTATATTATGGCTATAACTTGACTTTTGGTCATAACATTTACCGCAATTATTTTTTATTTTCTGAGTAAGGGAGCAGCTCTCGCTTTTGTCTACATTTAAAACTCTGTAAGCAAAAGTTAGTAACTGTTCCCAACTATGAGTAGAATTTTGAGTAACTACAGCATCGATCGTTTTCTTTAAAGTCTTTGCTACTTCTAAACGTGAACCCCTAGGAATACGTTTAATAATAGGTACATTGTTTTTCAAAAAGCTAAGATGTTGCCAAAATTCAGTTGATGAAATATTTGAGGTATTAATTGGTGTAGAATTTTGAATTTGAATAATTTGTGACTGCTGGTTTACCGAATCAGTTTTGTGAATTTTCCCAATGTGTATGTTAAGGCCTGTTTTATTTTTGAAATACTTAGGTTGAGAACAGTACTTACAGAGCAGCTGGCTTTCCAGTGATGAATTATTCCCAAGGCTACCAACTGAAGCAATCATTGAATTGGCGACAAGAAAACAGCATTAAATAACAAAAAGCAATAAAAAATTAAAAGTTAATGAAAAAATACACTCAAAATAACTTAAAAATAAGAAACTGAAAAGTTTTAAACTCGAAAGGCCCGGAAAACGAGCCTCCTGTGGTCTGCCACCCAAATAGGAGGCCGGATGTCACGCTGGATAAAACCGAATCAGTTCCAATTTGTCTGCTAGTCAATCACGGATAGTGTTGAAACTGTGTCCTGTCACTACACTTTCCATCATGACCATTATGTTTTGCTTTTGGTCTTCTCAAACAGAACATTTGTTTAAAAATATTTTTATTAAAGAACTGGTAGTTTCTAGCATTTTCCATTTAACAATACATTTGCCAAAAAAAAAAAAAAACATTATTAAATAAATTATGATTGTTATTACAAATTATATAAATATAAAAACTAAAAAAAAATTTCTAATCAGTTATTAATTAATACTTCATTTAGATTTCCAACGGATCCATCATCGTCAGACCCTGGATATCATCTGCGAACAGAGTACTTGTCAACACGAATCAAACGAGCCCAAACTCGATAGAGTTACGCAGTTTCATTGCAGAGTTCCGTTAAGCACCTTTCAGCGCCCTCGTCAGACCCTGGATATCATCTGCGGCCAGAGAGCTTGTCAAGAGTTCACTTGAATCTCCAAGAGATATCACGAGAAAACGGGTAGACAAATTTTTAAGATTAATAATAAATTGTATTTAAATTATATATTGAGTTTTATTTTGATAAATTAAAAAATCACCACTGGAAATAAAAAATGGCAAATTATATAATATGATTACATGGTTATGATTGACATTTACAATAATATATGTACATAGTCTTGCAAGAATATCGATTTTGAAGGATTTTGAATTCATTGTTCTGCTCGGAACCTAGAAACCTATTGCAGCGCCACCTACCGGTTCCAATTGTAGAATCAGTCCAGCCGATATTTAGATAATGAAATAAATAAATAATTAATATTCAATAATAAAGTAATTACCTACTGATTAAGGTATTTTCCTTGTAAAATATTGATTTACATTAAACAAACAGTTTTACAAACGCATAGAATAAATATAATCATTAAAAACATAATTTTATCCTACACCTTATTTCGAATTGATTTATCTACAAAATTGTGCAAACTTTTACGTTGCTGGTATCCCTAGGTTGAAGCTACGTCATGACCCCGCCCCCCGCTACACTCACACATACACGTGGCGGGGCCGGTTTATCGCGCATTGTTTGTTTGCGTTACTCCTTCTAGACGTGTAAGAATTCATTGGGCACTACATATAAAATATCAACATTATAAATAAAAATATTTTAAAATTATTTGCTGATTTTTATTTCTTCATATAGGTATATTTATATCCCGTATATTGAAGTATCCCAAAATTCAAAAATAGTGTGGTCACTCTTGTGGACAAGGGACACAACTGTCAGTATGGTATCTCTCACTCGGCACACTTTATTAACAAGAGCTCATTCCAGTTGTACGTAGTACTTATTAGTTCCATGTACAGACTACAGAAAGCCAGCGTTGGAGATCGAAGAGGTAAGATGGTGTCCTCTTGTCCTGCGCATTCATAGAGTAAGTCAGAGAGAATGTAACAATGACTAAGGAATATGTATTCACAATGGACATGCCCTAAGCTATGTCAAAACATGTCCAATTTATCAGCTGATTATGAACATAAAATGGCTGCCTGTTCTTAAATGTTCATAAATAATTATAACATAAACAAACTTTTGACAGCAAACCTACCACCAAGAGTGAACAGAAAATGGCGAACCGTTCCACATTTCGTTCATTCATATTTGTATAAACGCTAGTATGTATAGAATGTAAGGGCCTCTCCATGTATATATTATCTCTATGGAATGTAATCACTACGTAAGTGTCAAGTGTCATTAAATATTAATGTTAATAATATTATGCAGAGACAAGTTAACCAGAGATGCTTTTTTTTCTGGTCGGTGATATTATGTCAATGGAGTGTCAATGCCATTCCCATTTAAATAACGTTAAATTTGAATGCTTTAAGCTTCTATTTTATTTTTTAGATTAGAATATGTATTTGAAATGTTAATTTAAATTAAAATATCTATATTTATGAGACATAGGAAGTTGAAAATGGGTATTAAAGGACTATGGGGAGTGTTGAGTCCTTACAGTGAAAAAAAGTCGCTACATGAGGTAATTCCTCAGTCATTGGTGGTTGTTTGTCTATAAAACTATTTCACACTATTTCAAAATATATCTATCGTACTTTGCAGATTAGAGGTGAAACCATTGCTGTTGACCTGGCAGGATGGGTTTGCGACAGTCAAAATGTTACAGAGTATTATATACAGCCCAAACTATATTTGAGGTAAGTAATATTAAAGAAATACTGATCACGTAATAATACATTTATTTAGCAATTTTCACAAACCTGACCAACACGGCCGCGCCTCTATTCTGACGATAGGTAGTCAATAGTCATTCAAAAAGTACTTGAATATTTTGTTTGAAAAATATTTTCCAAGGCCTATTTATT
Organism: Erebia aethiops; assembly: GCA_923060345.2. NCBI lineage: Eukaryota > Metazoa > Arthropoda > Insecta > Lepidoptera > Nymphalidae > Erebia > Erebia aethiops. The sequence continues at coordinate 21,882,096 of OV281084.1, read as the reverse complement.
GGTTTATATTGATTTATTGCTGCCAAAATGTTGGTATTGGCTTGTACTTACCTACAGTAAAAAAATAAATTTCAGAAACCTTTTCTTCAGAACTATTTATCTCATATTAGCTGATATAAATCCAATATTTGTACTGGAAGGCGATGCTCCAGAACTTAAAAGGGATGTAATGGCAGCTCGTAATGCTATACAGTTCAGAGGAGCAGCCCCCAAGACGGGTCCTGCCAAAGGTAAACTACCTAATGTGACCAGAAAGAGGTTTAAAGGTGTATTGAAAGAGGTATGTATGTTTAAAGTTTCGTAAAACTAGTTGTTCTTAAAATAAATCATCTATAAAAAACATGTTTTACATAGAGATTGTTCGCATTCGCATTTATAATATTAATATAGATTACTATAAATATTGTATGTTAAAACTATATTCCAATGATAATACTATTTAATTGTCATTTTCAGTGTGAGACACTTCTAAAAAGTATGGGTGTGAGATGTGTGAAAGGGCGAGGCGAAGCTGAAGCTACTTGTGCGAGGCTAAATGCTAAAGGTGTTTGTATTTAATTCTTATTCATAAATTCTGTGTGAAGTACAAGAACAGTCAGAAGTGCATGTACAATTGGGTATTTGACTACTGGTTAAATAAATTATTTTTTATTGATTAGGTACTTATTAATTTTTACTGAATAATTTTTTCTTGATTTTCTGGTATAAAAAGTAGCCTATGTTGCTCTCCAGGTCCTCAAAGATACCCATACACAAAATCCCGTTGCAACAGAGCAACAGTGCTGTTGCGGCGTGATTGAAGGACAAACCAACAAACAAATACATTTTCGCATTTATATAATATATTAGTTCATAAATGCGAAAGTATATTAGTATGATTATTATTGTTTTAATAGCTCGTTGATGCAGTTGTTTCACAAGACTCTGATTGCTTCGCGTATGGCGCGAGGCGTGTGTACCGCAACTTTAGCGTGTCTAGCTCCGCGGGAGGCGGCGCAATGCAGGGCTCTGTCGACTGCTACGACGCTGAGAAAATGTATCAGAGTAATGGTGAGCATTGATAGGCTTTTATAAAATATTAGCTGATTAGCTGATGCCCGCGACTTCGTCCGCGTGGATTAGGTTTTTTGTTCTGGAACTCCTTGATTTTCCGGGAAAAAAAGTAGCCTATGTCCTTCCCCGGGATATAAACTATCCCTGTACCAAATTTCATCAAAAACAGTTGAAAAGATGGGCCGTGAAAGCGTAACAGACAGACAGACACATTTATAATATAAGTATATGGAAGTATGGTCTAGAATCTAGATGATGCCCGCGACTTCTTCCTACTTAACTAAATACCCTACAAGTGCTGTTAGGTACATAGGGATACAGAATTATTTATGTTCAGCTTTACTTTGCTACATTATGCTACAGTTTTTGACAGTTATTTAGTTGTTGATGTCAGGCTCAGTAGTAAAACACCCATCACACACAGCCCGGCGTCACTTGAGTAAAATTTCAGAAAACCTTCATGCAAAATTCCAAGTTCCCATGTTTTTTCCCATGATAATACGGGAGTCAGTTTTTCATTTCATATGAATAGCAAGTTAAAATTCGCTTTTCCCACGAGTTCGTAAAATTACGGTGGCGCTGAGAGACGAGTGGCTTCGTTGTGACAACGCATATGCGATACCAAGTCGGTAACTGGGTGACTGAATTTGGCTGTTCAAATTTGGCCTTTTCGTTTCCTCCGTGCCTCGGAGAGCACATTAAGCCGTCGGTCCCGGTTATTATAACAACTGATAATATAATCGTTACAAAAACCTAAGAGTTTCAATACTCTTAGTCGATTCGTATGCGGAAGAACGTGGGAACCCACCGCATTATTATCCCAAGAAAACTCCTATCATTATGTGATTAATGGAAAGGGGTCACGACCCTCAGCAATGAGGAATAAGACGCAGAGAGAGAAACATAATTGTGAAAAATATTGCCTAGGTTTCGGTCGTAAGAAAATGGTAGCTTTGGCCTTATTGTGTGGCTGTGACTACGGCAGTGGAGCTTGTGGTTCCTCCATCACAACAGTGGTTTCATTTCTGCACACTGTTTCAGAAGATCAGGTTATTCACAGGTAAGGTGTAAAAAATAAAAATACGAATTGATACTTGAAATCTCTCTCAATAGTGTAGATATAGGTACTTTATCAAGTAGGTACTATAACCATTATTAATTTATTACCTACTGTTTTGCATGCTACATAAACATTAAAAAAAAGAAAAGATTGAGAAAAAACGCACCGAATTGACTTCTTATTTGGAAGTCGGTTAATAAAAGATGTAATTTTAATACTTAAACGTATATGAATTACTAGATAATGCCCGCGACTTTGTTCGCGAAGATTAAGTTTTTGAATTCCCGGGGAACTCCCGGGGCTGTGAAAGCGTAGCAGACAGACAGACACTTTTGCGTTTATAATATTACTATGGATGTAAATTAGATAGCAGTTTTGATCAAATCGTAGCGTAGCATATCTATCTGCTACGAATAGAGATACAAATTTTTTGATCAATTGTACTACCTACTACGTCTGGAGCGCAAAGCATATATTTTTGTCCAGGCGTATAATATACTAGCCCGCGACTTCGTCCGCGTGAAATAAGCTTTTTAAATTCCTACAGGAACTCCCTTATTTCGGGTTAATATATGCCTAGGACACTCACAAATAATGTGGCTTTCTATTGGTACCAGAATTTTCAAAATCGGTTCATTAGATCCATAGATTACCTACCCCCTACAACACAAACTTCTACAAAACTACCCCCTACAAAACCTCTTTATAATATTAAGTACCTATAGATTACGTATTACACAGGTTATTATCATGGGTTAGCGATCCTCAATATTACGAGGAAAAAAATCGGTGGATGTCAGCTCCGGGCCGCTGCGACCGCTGCGGACATGTTGGTCGTACGCACGCAAGGAACGGTTGTCCGGTGTGCGTTACTCATAAAGGATGCACTGACCTTGGCCACAAGTGAGTATGCAAAAATGCTGACACGAACAGAATGCGCGATGGAATTGGGTATTTGACTACTAGTAAAATAAATTATTATTTTTTAGTGATTATTAATTAAATAAAGGATCTCCCAAAAGTTGTAATATCCACGACCCCTGCTAGTTTTGTATTGTGTAACCATTTTAAACTATTGAATTATGTAAAAAAGTGCGTCGAACTTTGATGACGTCAAAATTCTAAATTTCATACAAAATCCCATACTAAGCACGCGTTTTTACGTTTGAAATAAAGTTGCTGATTTGACTAGTTGTCAAATAGCCAATTGTGTCCAATGTGTTTTGAGTTGTGATATAGAAGGAAAATTATGAAGATGTTTCCTATGCGAAAGTGCATTAGACACGCGTTTCGCGTTTCTGCCCCTGCACCATACTGTGAATTTTCTTTGCCACTACGGTTACCGTCTGATTATGCGAACTCTAAAACCTGAAACATAATACACGTGTCGGAAACAGCTTAGCATGTGTAGTACTTGTCACTTAAGTTTAGCTTAGAAGTTGTGTGCAACAAAAGAGCAACGGCGAAATTGGTATTGAACACATTTACTAAATCTTGTTTGTACACAAGTAAGGTAAAGACGAAAGGAATTTGCTTAATTTTTTATATTTTATCAAGTCTTCACCTTAATTAATTAACCCTAGGTAAAAAAATAAAATATTTAGAGAATCTTTTTTGATTATTTATTTCCCGTTTCTCAGTTTAGTGTTACCATTCTATGTATAATCTACCAAGTAGCTAGAATAAATCTAAATTGATAGATTGTTTAGATTTTTTAAAAATTGTAATTATTTTGTCTGATTAATGTTGCATACATAATAGGATTGCTCTTTTTTCAATTGAATTTTCTTGCATACATTATTTAGTAATCTCTAACAGAATGGTAATAATTGAAAGAATATTATGGCAGCACTGATGCTGATTGTCTGTGGTTGTGCCAAATGTTTTACTGGTCTGTGGTTGTCATCTGCCTTTGTTATTATGGCTTTCTTCCGGTTGCCATTTTTAGAAGTGATATAACCACATAACCTCCAAAACTTTAAAACGAAATATCTTTTTTTTCTAGGTTCATTAATAAAAAAATCTTGCTTCTGTGAGCTTCGTATTCGACGCTTATAAAAATATATTTTTTTCACACGTGTACATAATTTTTTTTTCTCAATACTATTCATGTATGGAAGTTTGCCGTTGCTCTTTGGCACCTTCTCTCGGTATTTCAACTAGTAAAAGCAAAAACACTGCGAGTACGAGACAAGACGAAACGTGTGCGTGAAACGTGCATGTTGAGTGGAACCACGGAATAGATAAAGTGAGTGGAACGAAGGTGTGTCCCGTGACCCGTCAAGCTAGTGCGCGGACTTTTTGTCTGTCAGTTTTTTTTCTCTCTAGTATATTTTGACGACCTCCCTACCGTGGCGTGACTAGTTATCACCCTACCGGCAAAGACGTACCGCTAAGCGATTTAGCGTTCCGGTACGATGCCGTGTAGAAACCGACTAAGGGTATGGCTGTAATATAACTGCCATACCCCTATAACAGGTGTGCCCGCTGCCATCCTAGACTGCATCATCACTTACCATCAGGTGAGATCGCAGTCAAGGGCTAACTTGTAACTCTTAGCCTATTTCCTGACTTTATAAAGTAGATACCAACACTTGCATGCGTAATACAGGTGCGCTAACATCAACTGGATTTAAGAACCATGTGGTGTAGCAACGATAAAAGGTTAGGTTAAAACTTTGAAGCATCCTGCACTCCCAAAATAGAATGGTGGGTATAAACTATAAAGCGTAAAGTGTACTATCCATGCACAAATGCTTTCCGGTCGTTGCGTTGCCTACCTACTCCTGTTATAGTCAAATGGTAATAATCCGCCACTCTTAGGTTTGTCCAGTCACTAGGCACACGGTTTAAGCCGTTAAGGGGTGGGTGTCTCTTGTGTCAGTCTCTTTTGTTTATGTTTCCTTTTTGTTGGTCAATTTTAGCCTAGGAGGGTGAAATAATCAGCTACGCCTAACACCGGTCATGTCAGTATTTTTGTAGTTCCAATCGGGCCGACTTTTAACACGGATTTTGACCGATTCAACGTCCTAACCTTTCATTTTCCACCAGTCTCATCAGCTGGGATGCATGGTGAGAGATGAAAGGCTGGTGAAAGACGTAGGCAGAAGCCCTGAATTATTTTTCGTCCTCACTTTCATTTTGTTCATAAGAAAAGTAAATAAACATAATAACATAATTTTGTGGAACAAGTTTCATTTATTTTATAGGTAATACTTTTCCGTTATGAGAAAAATCCTCGGAGGGGGATTTGTTCCCAGGATTGACAAAAAAATTGTTGGCCAAATCACTTTCGAGTTTACCTACCTTAGACCTGACCTATTAGGCAAATCTAGGAGAGGTAGAGATTTAAATTTTAACTATAACATGGCTTTCTCAGTTGTATTCTGGTGTCTACAATGTGTGTCAAGAAAAATGTACATCGTTGTGCCGATTCAGATAAAATTCACATCTTTCTCGCATCAAAGACGCATTGGGACTTATCTGGCGGTAAGATTCTTAGTAGAGATCTAGCTTCGACAATCCTCTTCAGCTATTCAATATCGTATTTTACGCTTTCAAGTTTCAACCATACCTATCCGTTATAGGTAAAAGTTTAAGTTTATTCATGCAGAAATACTTCGAGAAATATTATACTTCAAAAGAAATTTACATTATTATCGTCCTCCGGAAATTTTTTGGTAATTTCTGGCAGAAATGGTTTTTTTTAAATAATGAATATATTTCCGAGCAAGTAGGAGAAAAATAAATTTACTATAGCATAGACTAAGTACGACTGACCGCTGACTGAGCGCTGTTGTCTTAATGTGCGGAGGTCCCGGGTTCGATCCCCGGTGGGGTCAATTTGGGAATATATAATTTCTTAATTTTCCTTGGTCTGGCCTGGTGGGAAGTTTCGGCCGTTGCTAGTTAGGTACCACCCGGCAAAGACGTGCCGCCAAGCGATTTAGCGTTTCGATTAGGGGTATGGGTTTAATATAACTGCCATGCCCCTATCAGTCTATCTCTCTCTGTCACTTACCAGTGGTAAGTAATGATGCAGTCTAAGATGGTAGCGGGATGACTGCGATTTCACCCGGTAAGTTACCAGGTGAGATCGCAGTCAAGGGATACGAGTAACTTGTAGTGGATAAAAAAAAAGCTGTTAGTTTAGCTCTTATTCCAATTGAAACATGCGATAAGGTTGTGACAAGACAAATGTTATTTTGTAGGTCCAAAGTAGCAGAAGTGAAACGTGAAGTATCGCTTCGGAATCGGGCGCTGTCGTGCGGAATGCCGTTCCCCGAACCGAAAGTTATGAAGGAATTCATGGACCCTACGCCAGAAGATATAGATCTTGAAAGCCTGAAGATTCCTACTCCCAGTTTAATCCAGTTTGTGGTATTTGATTGAGATTTAAGTTTAATTTGTTTTCCGAGTTTGGAATAGCGGTTTCCTTATAATAGAACCAGTTTTAAGTGTTTACTATTGATCTTTTATAGACGTATAAAATGAGCAATGTTTAAATTAGACGACTTTTGTGTTTCAGTCCGCTTGTTTGTAATTTTTATTAGAATTTTTCGCATTGCTTTGAATAATTTGCATCTCCTCCGTAACTAATATTTGTTCATTTGTTTCCAGAAAATAATGTCGTACAAGTTAGACTGGACGGAAAAATATTGCGTAGAAAAGTTCTTGCCATTGTTAACAAAATGGCATCTGCAGGAAAAAGTTACCAGTCGCAGCCTTCAACCTGTTAAAATAAAGAAAAAGAGGAACCCTAGAGGTACTTTAGGGAGTCTCCCTATAAAGTACATCCTATGTTTTTTCTGAAAAACGCTAACGTACACTAAATTCTATATTTTACATTGCGTAGGTGTTCCCAGCTTTGAAGTATTGTGGCAAGACATTGATGGCCAATATGAAGCTCTTATACCTGATGATCAGTTTGAAGGTAATAATTATAATTATTAAAACAAGGTTTTACGGTTCAAGAGATAAAAAAACATGTTTCATGTAGTTTTTTTTAATTTTTTACTATTTGTTGTAATAGTGGCAATAGAGATACACACTCTGTGAAAATTTCAACTGTCTGGCTATTACGGTGCGCGAGATACAGCCCGCTGACAGACAGACAGGCAGACAGACAGACAGATGGACAGACGCATAGCGGAGGCTTAGTAGTAGGGTCCCGTTGGCACCCTTTGGGTACGGAACCCTAAAAACGCCATCATTTAAATAATAGAAAGAAAATTTTGCAATATAACTTATTTATTCTTTACAGAAGGCGATGATGTTTCTGGTCCTTGGACTTCAGTAGAAAGGCAAGATCTCATGCGCAAGTATTATCCAGATTTAGTGGAGAAGTATGAAGAATCCACAAAGAAACCCCCAAAAGAAAAGAAGACGAAGGGCCGAAAGAAGAAAGAGAGTCAAGAAAATCAACAAGAACAAAATGATAAACCAAAGAGAAAATATAACAGAAAACCAAAAGAGCTCAAAGATGTTGTGGTATCTAATCTAAACGAGTCCTTGAAAAACTTAAGTCTGACAAATAGAGATCTCAACTCTAGCAAAGCAAACGTCAGTGTTTCAATAAACAAATTGAAGAGAAAAATTAAAAATAATGCAAAAAATAAAACTAAAAATACCATTGAGAGTTACTTACAACCGCGAAAGAAAAGAAAGTCTTCTAAATTAATTCAGTCACTGAGAAATAGTTTCAGGAACATGTCAATTGAAAATAACGATTCTTTATATCTCAAATATTTAGACGCTGCTGATAGTGACAAAGAAAATAGACAAGACAAGATAAGAGAGGATAAGCATTTGCTAAGTATGTTGAATACGAGCGAGGAAGATATCAACGAGAATGATTTGTCTGCGATTGTTGATAACATAGTGTCTAGACCTCCAACTGTCACCACTGCAAAAGTAAACAGCAATTTTGTTAAATTGATTTTCGAAAATAAACAAGGGTCGAGAAAGTCTATCCTAACTCAAAGATTTCACCAAAACAATTGCTCGACACCCAAAAACAGTCCATTGCGGAAAAGCTGTCACGATACAAATGCTAGCCGACGGTCCTCTATCTCAAAAGCAAATACAAGCTATTTCTTTGATAAATTGTCGGACGAGCGCGATGCTTTCGAGATGTCCGTGGAATATACTCGAAAACACAAAATTGCTTCTATCAATCTAGATTGTGATGCAACATTGGACTATAGCTTACTCGATGTTTGATTTGAAATTTTGAGAATAAACGAATTTATTTTGATTTGTATTTTTTTACCATCCTTTATCGAATAATTTCAACTTTAGACTGGCTAAAAATGATCAAACACGGTCGATAGACCCGCAGGAGGTGCAAAAGCCGCATTCTTAGTATTGAAGATGAGAGTTTGCAGCATCGGTAGCGCCGTAAAAATGCACGTGTGAAGGAATCACCAGCGCTGATCTATGTTGACGTTACACGCGATGGTGACGTCGTGGCTTGCAAAACTCTGGCAACTCGTCTCGTGGTCTACGATTACCTTCACAAGCCGGCTTTGCTAGCAAATTAGAATCTATAAGGCAAAAAAAACACTACCACCTTGTTACCAAGTTACGCTACGTTCGCGCTAAAAATATTCTCGCGAAACTTTTTTCGCAATTCTGTAACACTAAAAAATCATGGAGGTGTTCGCACTTAAGAATTAAATTCGCGCGAAAATAAAGTCGCTGCTTTGATATAATTTCACGCGTGTACGGAGTACGGTATGTATTCTTGCGGTACGGAGTGGTATGACGCTCACCGCATTCGCAGTGCGAAGTAGGTGAAATATGTACGGAAAGTAAATCGCGAAAATAAAATTCGCGCGAATATTTTTAGTAGTGCGAACGTAGCCTTAAGGTGTGTTCAAATCTAAGTGCGGCAAGTGCGCGGCAGCAACACGCGGCGTTTGCAGGACAATTCTGCCGCGCGCTATTTGTACTATGGCGCTAGTAAGGATTTGATGACTATACCTACCCACGAATAAGAAATGCGCGGCAGACGTCCAGTATAACAGCGCAGCATCCGGCGCGCGGCCGCCACACATAATTGCCGTTTTACGTTTGAACTACACGTAAAACATACACTAACGCCGGCCACACACGGACTGCTTGAGCAGTTAGCCAGTAATCAACATACACGAACAGCTCTTGCAGTCATAGTCAACAGCTTGAAGCTACCATTGATAATTGCTGCCAACCGCCCGAAGCAGTCGCAAATGCTCGAGCGGTTCCATGTACTCGTATGTGCGTACGTGGAAGACTAGTTCACTATGCAGTCGCAGCTTGAAGCAGTCCATCCTAACTGCTTCAAGCTGTCCGTGTATGGCCGGCCTTACTCGTAAATACAATAGTATAATAATTATTTTGAGCAACATAAATTAAAACGAGAATTTTCATCTAGAATTTCTCGTACATTTTACACCGAGAAGGGCGAATGGTTGCTTTTACACTCAGTGAACAAAATGACACAAAGCATATCAGTAAGTAGAAGTTACTCTGTTCTACCGAAACAAAGAAAGCTTCTGTTTCATATAATTATAAATCCGTGTATTATTTCGCGGAGAGCTGAGGGAAGGAATTAGGTGGCCGTAACTACGGTGCTTTGTTTGCTACGCCGGTCTACGTATTCGTAGCATCGTCTATGTTTCGTAGCTTGTTCGTAGCAACATTTTATTTATATAGACGCTACTCAAAACTACGCTTTTTGTAGAAGAAAAATGTATTTATTACGAAATAAAAAGTGCTACTAAAAATATTGAGGCTCTATAGGCGCCTACTAGAAATACGACTGAATTATTAAATACATGGTGAGGTTATTTGAGTTTATCTTTGCCTCAGTTTGTTGCAAGTATGAGTAAATTTTATGTAAATATTATGTAATTACCTAATTAGAAAAATTTCGTCCATTATTAGTTTTATTTGAAATCTGTAGTTGTAACAATGCTTGGGGCTACCGTTACTTATAAACCTACTAGTAGTTAGTATTTTAAAGGCCAACCGCCAAGTTTCTTACTGTTTCTTGTATTAGATGATGCCCGTGACTTCGTCTTTGATTCTCGCGAGAACTCTTAATTTTTTAAATTTTTTTTTAATCCACTACAAGTTAGCCCTTGACTGCGATTTCACCTGATGGTAAGTGATGATGCAGTCTAAGATGGTAGCGGGCTAACCTGTTAGGGGCATGACAGTTATATTAAATCCATACCCCTATTCGGTTTCTACACGGCATCGTACCGGAACGCTAAATCGCTTGGCGGCACGTCTTTGCCGGTAGGTTGGTAAAAGTAGCATATGTCCTTTGACAAGATATACCCTCTTTATCTCTTTATCGGATGAACAGATGGGCCGTTAAAGCGTAGCAGATAGACCGACAGACACTCACTTTCGCATTTAAGTATAATTGGATATGGATTTTAAGCTTTGATTTTACTAAGTTAACTCGTAGGGAATAAGAAAACTTTATTGAAATGAAAATGAAAAAATGAAATTGAAAATGAAAATGAAAATGAAATGAAATGAAAAGAAAATGAAAATAAAATTTGTTGATAAAAATATTCGTCGGTTCACAATTCGGTATTTGACAAATAGTCAAATCAGCAACTTTTTTTCAAACGTCAAAACGCGTCCTAAGTATGGGATTTCTAAGAAATTCTAAAATGTGACGTCATTAAAGTTCGACGCACTTTTTTACTTTAATAGATTTAAAAAAAATGGTTATTCAACATAAAACTATTAGGGGACGTGAATATTACTACTTTTGGGAGATCCTCTATTTAATAATCACAAAAAAATAATTTATTTCAATAGTTGTCAAATACCCAATTGTGTCGGGAACCCTGAAGTAAGTTTGAAAAAACCTTTATCTGTGGGTCCCCGCTATTCCTCCTCGGTATTCAGACAAATATCAATAATATTTTTAACAATGAAGGGTTCAATTTAAAATTAATAAAAATACAAAGTTAGCAAATGAATGTATCCATTAAAGCCGAAGTGTTTTTACGGCTTTCTGCCACCAGCTGCAACTTTCCCAGGGATATCAATTTGTAGCATTTTCGAACCGAGTTTAAGTTAAAAATGTTAATAATAATATAACAAGCTTAACGGGCTTGCTTGGATTATTATTTAAAAAATGGATTAACCATTTCTAAACCAGAATATTGAACTAAAATTTGAAAATTGAAATTGTTTTGGTGCTTCCATTAAAAATGTTATACACTTATTGTTTGAAGGAAAACTCTTATAGAAGTTTACAGTTGAAGGCACACCTTAAAATTATCTTCCTCCACGGTTGAATAGCGTCGTAAAGAAAAATTCTTTTATATTAAATTGCCGGCAGTGACCCTACAGTTTATCTTTAGATGAGTCTTTGTTTCATAACATATTCCACAACAGAGGCGCTCTATACCTGTGCAACAGTGTTATCGCTTTTTTATTCTATTCCATGTAGTAGTCTATTTTTAGTTATAGTAAGCGCTATATAATATATTGTTTAAGTAGTGTAGGTACAAAAGGTAAGGGTTCTCATTATTAGAAAATCACAATAATCATTTATAAATTCATGCTAGTTTTGTACGTGTTACTTTCAAATGTAGTAAACTTGTTACGAAAGCTTTATCTACGACTACGCTATAGCACGTTCATCGCAAAGGATGATCGAACCGTGAAGCATTCTGAGAAGTCTAAATCCTTTTTAACCTCGTCACTATATTGTTAGAAGGAGAAGTGCGGCGGGTTTGTTCACCCCTCCGTCGGGAGATGTCGGTGGGGGTCGTACGGGATCGGGAGGCTGCGTCGCAGGGCGCGCGCGCGTACCCGGCCGCTTCGTCATTGCGACGGAGGCTGTCGTGTGTCGGCGCTGGTCCGTGCGAGCGTTAGTCCGCACCGCTCCGCTCCGCGAGACCTGGCCCGCGAACCGCCGCGAACACGCCCTCGGAGCCCGGGGAGACCAGTGCTTCGCGTCGCGTACCCTGTGGACCCAGTGTCGTGACCCGCTCAGTGCATGTGCTCGTTATCCGCAGCTCACTAAACCGTATACCGAGACCGGCGACCGTGGCGCGATGTAAAGAAGCCGCGACCGTGAATCCATGTGTAAGTTGGTGCGTTGCATGTGTCAGTTTATCCGCATGGGAATAGTTGTACACCAGTAACGATTTTCAGCAGGCCAGCAGCGCATCGGAGTGGCGTAAGAAATAAGAATGAATGAATATGGTAGAAACTTCCGGGACAGTCGTGTATTTTAACCTCTGCCCGTAGGGGATAGAGTCGCGCACGTGCGCTGTTGTCCTTTGATCTAAATGAATAAGCTCTTTGCTTTTCTTGTTTTTTTTCCAACGGCAGCCAACAGAGGAGATAGACGGACTGGATTTAATTAACACTATTGTTAGTGTCAGACTGTTGCATAAAACGATTTATCTAATGTAACAGGTGTTGTCGATATTATGTTCATAGAATACCTACCTATATTGATAATGAACGTCATGATATGTTTGAAATCAGTAACACAAGGATTTTTCCGAATTTTCTCACTGTATATATTGCAGAACGATTTATGACAAAGGTTTTTGTTGTGTTTGCACAGCGAAAATTCCAATCCTTTTTCCATTTTATACAGTCTGCAGAAAATGACAAAGTAATACGATAAATAGGGGAACCTATACTTATTTACGTGTTATTTACTGTCGATTTTGGCAATTTCGACGAATAGGTACCTTCTTCGCCAATATGTCCTTGTTTTATCAGTCTGAACTGTTGTTAAACATCATAGTGTGTGTTCGTGTTCTTCTGCACAAGCTTATGCTCAAGCGTATCTTTTTTATCTGAAGCTATACACCACCACCATATATTTTTGTAATTTTAATGTACCGGTAGGGTTTTAAAATGAAATGAAATGGACTCTGTTAGGTACAAGACTGGTGTTTGCCAATTGCTTTTTGTTAAATAATAGGTATAACATAATAATGTTATTAAGACGTATATTGATATTTTATTTAGCAAGAAAAGATTACAATTATTTTGCTATAATCCGCCAACAGAAAATATTATGTATGGTCAAACATGCAGTTACATATGCATACATGTAACTGCATGCTTGACCATAGAGAATTTTTTCTGTTGGTGGATTATAGCAAAATAATTTTAATCTTTTTGTGCTAAATCATGAACTTCCGCAAAGTAACGCCTGATTCTATCCAATAAGATATTTTATTGTTAGGTACATTACAGTAGCATTGTAGCATTTTTTACTTTGCCAAATTCATCGCATTGCAGTGCACATGACAATTTGTGTGTTTTGCTGCAGAGGCGTGCATACATAAATACTTAATTACATACTTTTAGTTCATTATATTCTAAAGTCGTGCTATGTCTGTTTTGTCAGCCTAGTTAGAGGTATTGTTTGTCTATCTTTGTCTCGTTACGTGTTGGCGTTTTGGGAACATGATACTTACCTAGGTTCTCAATATCTAAATGTTAGAACATGCTTTAGTCTCGTTACCCAAGCTTGTTACGTAGGTACGTATTGTTTGGCTGTGGCGTTTTCAGAACATAATACGTCTATGCTTAATTACAGTAGGTATTGTTAAGTTAAGATGCGGCACTTTGCATCCTAAAAATTAAATAGTAGTCCTTCTGTAGTACTTTTAATAGGTACTGCACTATTACTTGTGTGATACAAAAATCAATTTTTCTAGCTCAATATACTTACTACTTATTTTATTTAGGTTTTGTAAATTATACTTTACATAAAGCAGGTAGGTTCATAGTACTTACTCATAACTAAAAGGGAAATTACCTATAATGAAAATAAAGATATTAAAATAATTGCTTGACATTCCAAGTCTTTTTTGTCTCCTTTGTGTCCAATACTCTATTTCTAGATTTTCTATTGGTAGATTTTCCGCATTATGACTTAACTGAAAGTGACGACGTATCTATCTGTACTTATCGAATATATAAATAATGCACTATATAAGATAATATATTATGGTTATAACTCACCTAAAAAACCTAGTAAAACCTGGGTAAAGACTAGAGCCTTACTGCAGAGTTAATGTATGTGTCACCATACATTTACTCTGCATGTTAAAGAAGAAGCGTTTCGTGCGCATTAGTAGCTATCGATAACTTAGGGGTTGGTGATCAAAATCGTAAATGAACCGTTCATCTTTCTAGCTTAAAAACAATACACAGCGCCAGGACGTCACACGGAATGCGCGCGTAGCTGTGTACATATTTAATACAAGTGACGCTGACGAACGTTGCTGGAGCATGGTTTGAAACTGCGCATTCCTTTTTAGTAAAACGAGAAACCCTTATAGTTTCATCCAGTCCGTCCGTGTTTCACTGCTATTTTAGTCAACTAACCTGTTAGGTAAGTAGCGCTACGTAAAGACATTAATATTTTAAAGTAAATTTATTTTCAGGTAGAAGTTGAAAGGTGAAACCTACCTACATACATGAAAAGGCTTTGGTACAACCCCTCACGTGATAGCTCGTTGTGGCTTTTGGAAAAAAAACTACAGCTTACGAAATAATGACCGTTAAGTTTTGCAGCAACAGCATGACTGGACGGAACCCTAATTAATGGACGTTCTGATTCACAGTTCACCATTCAACTACAATCGCCTTTTACATGTTTCTGTTGTGTGTTCTTTTTTTCAGCTTTAAAGGAGGAAAAAAATCGTTTAGCTCCTGAGCCAAAGAAAATATTTTCAATAAGGAAAATAAGCGATCTAAGTTAATGTGCTTTCATAATAGCCTGTTGTTATATTATGAAACACATTAACATTATTTACACAATTTGTAATTTCCTTCTTTCACAAAAGTTAATGTGTTTTTTGCGTTTGGGATGAGATCGTAAATAATAATAGACCTTCCTTAGAATATTCATTTTCGGTGGTTAGCTACTGAATAAAAAAGTACTTATACGTACAGTTTACGTCATAAACACTTGAAATAAATCGTGCAAATCACGTTTTTTTCTGTCTATACAGACCTACCGCAAACCAATTATCTTACTTCGTACTAATATTATAAATGCGAAAGTTTGGATGGATGGATACGTATGGATGTTTGTTACTCAATCACGTTCTAACGGCTGAATGGATCTGGTTGAAATTTGGCAGAGATAGATTATAGGTAGTCTGGAATAGCATATAGGCTAGTTTTTATCCCGGAAAATTAAAGAGTTCCCGCGGGAAAAAACCTCAAACCACGCAGACGAAGTCGCGGGCATTCGCTAGTTTTACCATAAATTGACAAAACCTATTTATGATCAATATAAAATTTATCTTATTCTAAACCATAGGATCTCAACCTTACTTTGCCTACTTTGAGATTTTTTCTCTAGATCCCCTAATTTTTTTACTTACCTATCAGCTGTCGTGAATCTGAAACATCTATTGTCTATTTCTACCATTGAAATAGAAATAGGTACTAAAAAAATTCTACATCAATGATTGTCACGATTATAATATTAAATAAACGTGTAATATTATTAAATAGTCGTAAATAATATTATAAATTATTATAATAAAACAAAAAAATTTAAAAATTTAAAAATTTTCAATAAATTTAAAACAAACGTAGGATATGACCCGTATCCTGTTACTGAGGTTAAAGAAGAATGTTCCAAAGAGAACAATAATTAAAATTTGATATTTTATTTCATTATTTGAAGGCAAATCATTTCCACGTGGAATGGTGCCAAAGAAGCTGCATTTTTGCAATGAATTTCTGATTTGATGCGCAAAAACGAACCAACCAAACCAACTGAATACATTTGAATCTCATTGCTTCAACAAACTAATATAATAATTTTTATACCAAAAGTATAGGCAACCTTATGTTGAATTACTATTCTGGCATTCACATTTCCGATGGATAAAGAGATAAGAAAAAACTTTGGCATAATTATGAAATATTTTTCAAAATTATGTGGTTATATTATATCTGGCCAAAATCCAAAATAATTCTTTTAAACAACTCAAATAAGTATGTTTAGATGGCTAAATCTCAGGAAAAACATAATGTGAAATTATCATCGTTATATATCTAGTACTAGATGGGCCCTTTCATAGAAAAAACGACATTGGGCGTCCGACTTGTAGGCCCCTCACCTGTATAAGCCTGTCCTTGTCCCCGCCATAGCGCTGTCGCGATTTTCAGACTAGATGGTGTTAGTAAAATAAGTTCACATTCTTTCTTTGACACGGCCTGTCTATGTAAATTGAGGTCGTTGGGAATTATATGGCTAACTTCCTATTAAAAATATAGGCCAATTAAATTACTGAGATGATAATTATGACTAAGTTCTTTGCTAGGCTTTGGTTGGCTAGGCAGCACTCAATCGATTCTAAATCCCCAATACTTAGGACTGGACCTGCCGAAGGTGACCACTTGCCAGAAATGTTTAAATGTCCATAATTAAATATCTCCCTAAATAGTGCACCAGTTTTGATGAAACAACGACATACCTATAACGGTATAGCTATGAATACCCGAGACTTTTATGAACAACGTTTGAATCTGATAAGTAGTTATTGCGTAGTGCTGGACCAGACAGGTTAATTTACTTTTTAACCGAACCTGTGTGGGCGGAGTTTACTTCAACTTTTGAAACCTTTTTCGATTTTCCCCTTTATTTACACACTGAAACCCATTATTCTGCAAAATTTCAAGTTTCTACGTTCACGGAAGTGCTTCATAATTTTGATGAGTAAGTGAGCAGGTCTCGTTTTATGTAATTTTTGAACTTTTGTATCTCAAGTATCATTTAACTTAGATATCAAGTATCTAACTTAAAGATTGTCATCGTATATAATATGCTTAACGACTGTTTCAAATTTCGTTATATTACTATGACGTGGACCAAATTTATGATGGGGGTTAAATCAGCGTGAAATGCCGGAATTTGGTCTCGATGTGTGAATCTTAATGCAACCCGAGCTTTCCTGCGTCTAAAGTGTTATTCAAAATATCGGGTCAAGCACACTGCTGCCCAAATTGCTTACCTCTGGGCAGAAGCTCTATGTTTGCTTAATTTATGTATAATTGTATGTTATGTTTCGTAAACTAGGTACTTATTTAGCTAAAAGCTCCATCAAAAACTTACAGACGTTCTTCATATTAAGGGACAAAATTGTAATTGCCTTTTCCTATAGAAAATATAATTTATCCGAATATGAATGAAATGGACAAATAAAGTATGAAATAATATATTAATTGACGTAGGTATCTACTTAGTTCTTCATTATCTTTCCATAGTCTTTACATTAATATTAGCAACCAAAGTAAAAAGTGGAACAGATTTCGTTATTTTACAATTGATCACCAGGCTACCCGGCACATAGGGGTCTCAATACCAAAAGTACTTGCAAGGTTAGGATATCTCTAAAGAAACTGACTCGTCGGTCTCGAAAATGTTGATAACGAGGACCCAGTTTTGATTCCAATTGGAGTCAAAACTGGGTCCTCGAAAAACTCCTGGAAAAAAGTCTCACTACTAGCCTGAATTTAGAAAATTGGCGATGTTTCACCGCCGAGCCTCGGAGAGCACGTATGGTCGTCCGATCCGGTCGGGAGGACATTATTACTATTATTGAGAAAATAACCGCCTATTCCTAAGAAGTCGTCGTTTAAATCCTGTCTTTTCCAGTATGAAGTCTGGGTAATATTAAAGTAGTTTTAAAAGCTTTCCATTGCAATAATACGTATACGTAGAAAATATGAGAGGATATAACTGAATAAACAGAATAAATGAAAACATATTATGCACAAAGTGGTATTAACTACGGCTAGTTGTGGGACGCTAAAAAGCTTTTACGAACCGTGTAGCACTGGTTTGTCGTAAGCTGGTTATTTAAATGGAATATAGATTTTCCCAAGCGTTGAGTAGAACTGAGACCATTTTAGTTCTTCTTCGTGGATGCCTTGTTAAAATGGCTCTTTCAAATTGCAGTAATAATATGAATATGAGAAATACCGTACTAATATGCTACATAATATAATGTTTCAGACAAAAAAAAAATAATATCTAAGTATCGCATAGTTCTGTAATATCATATTAGTGGCAATAGGAAATTATTATCAAAATGGCGCAGCAAAAGATAGCTTTCGCTAAGAAAAGCGGTACCTAAGAGTTAGTGAAGCAAAATCCTGAAAGCTCAGGTTTTCGCTATGGAATCTATACTATAATAAATATTATTATAAATGTGAAAGTTTGGATGGATGGATATTTGTTACTCAATCGCGCCAGAACGGATCTGGATGAAATTTGGCACAGAGATAGATTATTATAAGCGCGTCCAAACCTAGACCTCATCATTACTTTGCACTATGCATGATGATCGTCAAGCGCAAGCCTATCACGCAATAAAAAAAACAAAAAAAAGTTCCGATGGGAACCAAAAAAATTCAATCCACGTGGACGAAGTCTCGGGCATCAGCTACGATCAAATAAAGCCTCCAAAATAATCTTCCGTTTTTACAAAATAATATATATATCTTCTTCGACGCGTCCCAAATGTGAGTAGGTAAATATTTTTTTTAGTACTATTAACTGTTCTCTACCTTATCTTACAAAATAAATACACCACTCGTTTAAGGAAAACCAAGGAAAGTGCAAGATCCTTAAGGAGCAAGCGGTCTTGAAGGTTATAAATTGAAATGATGATTGGCAATCTTAGAAGTAGGTAAGCATTTGGCACTTTAAGAAGAGGTAATTAACTAACCTGCTTAAAGTATGTATTTTAGTTTCTAGAAAAATATGTGATCCATACTAATATTATAATGAGAGTGTGTCTGTCTGTCTGTCTGCTACGCTTTCACGGCCTACCTGTTTAACCGATTTTGATGAAATTTGGGACAGGGTTAGGTTGTATCCCAGGGAAGGACATAGGCTACTTGTTATCCTGGAAAATTGAGGAGTTCCCGCGGGAGTAGAAAATCTTAGTCCACACGAACGAAGTCGCAGGCATCATCTAGTTCAAGAACAAACTACAGCAGACGTTAACACAGTTTTACTCGTAGGTAACTATAGACAGGGAGTGGGTGCAGCAAAGCTTTTAGCGAGCGTGTATACGCTGGTCTACCATAAGCCGGTTATACAAATGGAATATCCGTTCGCAGAAGCGTAGTGGATAGAAGAAGGAGCTGAACTGAGCCACCCTTTAACGTCTTGTAATGTAATTTAAAGCAACTAGATGCAATTGTTTTCATTGTCTATTAGTTTAAATTACAATTGGGAATCCGGCAACTTTTTTCCAAACGTCAAAATGTTCATAATATCATGGGATTTTATTCAAGTAGGTATTGTTGTATTCAAAAGTACCTACTCAAAGCACCTACAAAATTCAATGCACTTTAAAAAAAAAAATCACCGTTATATTGTAGGTATTCTATTAAACTTTTCAAGGAAAAGCTTCAGTATGGAACAGCGTGGGTGGCTTTTAGTCTGACAAAAATAGCCGGGGATTTGGACATGAATTAGCAAATTTCAGGAAAAAAGCAATGGAAGCGTTTAAGGATTGAGTAGGATATCACAGCGACTACAATAAATGGCTGCCGTTGGCCGTGTGACGCACATCATATTGCACTGGGAATTTCAAAAGTTCCATGTTTCCATAACCAACTTGTGTTAGTTTGTCTGTCTGCATCGAACTGCTCATTGATGGGAGTCGTGATTCTATTATCAACATTTAACGCAAGGATGGGGGTCATGACCCTATTCTATTATACACATAACAGCAGGGTTTCTTGGATTACGATCCAATAATAATAATATAATCTAGCTTCTATACTTCATATTCATGGTATCACCCTTTTCTTAAAACAAGCATTCTGTTATTTTCTGAAATGATTTATATCACATAGGACCATTTGTACCACTTATGAAATGTTATAAAAATGTACCACCGGTTCGGAAAACAGATTCTACTGAGAAGAACCGGCAAGAATCTCAGCAGTTGCTCTTTTTAAATAGAAAAGTTATGTTACTATATATAGCTAATACACAATACATACCTACGTAATGTAAAAATAATTACACTGACTTGGGTGCTGCCGTATGCGAATCCAATTTCTTCCATGCAACTGCGTCATTAAGAAATTCATCCATAGTTTAATAAACAAATGTTTATGTCACCGTAAGATTGTAAAATCCGTTAGATTATAATCTAACGGATTTTACAATCTTACGGGTTTCTATCCTGCGAGATTATAAACTGTCGTAAGATTGTGAACCGTTCAATGTTCTGAGTATTAATTTATGAAATATTTATTGTTTTTACATTTTCTTGTCTCTTTCTTGTACAGTTCGCGCGCGAGTTCAATGCAGAATAAATGTAAGTGTCACCATATATTTACTCTGCATTCAACTCGCGCGCGAACTATAGGTTAGGTTAGGGTTTGACATGAATATTCAGGTAGTGCCCGGCCGCAGGTTCTATCGAGTTAATATACCTAATATATTACAATTTACCGAAAAATAACGCGTTAAATTGTAAGCAGTATGTTACGATTCACAATCTGTCGACAGTTTATAATCTATCGAGATAAAAAACGTTATATTATAATCTAACGGTTTTTACAATCTTACGGTGACATTTACACAGTCTCGTGCAGTGGCAAATATAAGACTCGTCTGGTGGGTAATTATGTGATTTTTTCATGCAGAAACGTTGCGATCGTCCTGGTTTTGGACTGCAAATGTCAGCTGTTCTTTATTTTGGGTCCTTCAATGATTTTTTTCCGTATATTTACATAATAGTTATCCATCAATCTATTGTCCGTTAGCCTCATTACGTATCCCTGCGTCAATCATGTGTTGATGACGCAGGGATACGTAATGAGTGTCGCAATCATTGTTGTGATTGGCTGAATTTATGGTATTTTTGCTGCGTCAGTGAATTTTGGCCTATAGCCGAAGGGTGTTGATTTAGAGGTGATTGCGTTCGTTACACTGTGGCAATCATTTTTAAGCAATAAGGATCCTTGGTTACGTTTACGGCTCGAGGAAAATGTAGGTTGGTCATATAAATAAAGTTCCACATGGATCTACTGAATATATCGGCAGCACTGATTTTATTTGACTCAAGCTTGACAAAGCTTTTGTCTTCATGTAACGATTTTGGCGACTTCTCAAATTTCTTTTGTTTGCAATATTATTCGACATAATGATATGGTTTTATTAGGCCAGACAGTGTATTCTCAAAACAAAACAACCGTGTGTTTGTTTGTGTGAGTATTTTTCTGTACTTGAGTAGACTTGAGTACTTGACCTGTCTGATCACGAATTTCAAATTCATGTGTACAAGACCTTAAAGCTACACAGGTTCGTTTCTTCAAAATATGGTTTATGGCGATCGCGTGTTGACTCGTAAGATTGCAAAACTCAAACTCAAACTCAAATAGTGTTCATTCAATTTAGGTAGGTACACTACACTTATTGACGTTAAGACGTGCAGCCGATGCATGCAATATATTTTTCAATACAAAATCGGCCGCATAGGCGTTGAACCTTTATTCACGCATATTTACGGCGCACCTTTACTTTTATTTAACTCACACTGACAGTAGGTACTGAATAATATGCCTAATATAAACTTGCAACTCTAACTGTGGATCCTAAATAACTTGGGTTCAAATATTGTTTTTTCCTTTCAGATAGAACGCTACGTCGTCACCGGAGCGCCTAGAAGCTTTGCCAAGAGTAGGGCTTGACGAAATCGGGGAGGCAACGTTTTCCTAAGGGCACCTTCTGTGAAGCTCGAACTTCAGCTTAAGATTAGGGGTGCATGAGTTTTTTGTTAGATTTGATAGTCCGTACGTCCCCGAGGCCGTGGTAAGAAGCCACGTCCTTCCGGACACACGTTTTCTTAACGGGTACCTCGTCTTCGTCCGCGAAGACGTTGAGGAGGTCGTTAGCAATCTCTTTTATAGATCCCTACTTCAAATGGTTCATAAAAAATATCTCGTCTCTTTGATAAATGTTAGGGGTGCTAACAGTGAGCCGAAGACCGTAATAAAAGTTGGGGAATTTCATCTATGTAGAGTCTCGTAGTCGTTCATAACGTAGATAATGAATTACTTGCTCAATTTTAATACAAAACTGGCTGTTTATGTTGAAGCGCTTTTAGTCATCTTTGTACTGAACATTAACAAAACTCAATTACTTAAAATTATCTCACTGAAAATTTAGTTTCGTCCCAATCAACACCGACGCATGGTTTTCGTCTAACAAAGTTACCGACAACTTTATTCTTATAATTTGTTCCCACTTATAAGCGAAAATTATGGAAAGTCTTCGAAGAGTTAATAATTCATGAACTCACCTGCCTCTTAACTTAGACAACTCTCCATGAAAATGGCGGTTTAAGCTTCGAGCCGTCTGCTTTGAGAGATCCTTTGTACTGCATTTGGACATTAATGGGCAGCTTATAAAAAAATATAAGCGATCACGGCAACTTCTTATAAAATATTTTTTTTGCTGTTCTTTTTTGATGCGCATGAGCCCTTGGGGCCTACGTATCCCAGTAATTATTTTTTCGGTCCTGAAAAGTAATTACCTACCTAGTACCTATACCTATTGTAAAAGTAACCTACTTACCTTGTGTAATTTTTTCAATTTACAAAGACTTTTTTTGGGCAGTGAATTACCAGTGAGCCTAAGGGAAGCTTTGTTGGTCTGTGGCTGGTCCTGGATTGGATGCCATGTAGGCGTACCTACATGTAGGTCAATACACAATACACCGAGTGATTCATACTTCGGATAGATTTTATATTATTGTTATTTGGTAAAATTAATCTGCCGCTCATCAAAACCCTTCTGTTTGATTTGTAAATATGGGCTTAGTGCTAATTTATAGAAGTTATGCCTTTATTTTCCTGTAAGATTTACAAAACTCTCTATCAAACTTAATTTTTTTACAGACTTAGTCGAAACTATGCGGCTTTATTAAAACAAATAAAACATGTAGTGAAGAATATTTAGTCGAAGCTCTTTCATTATATTATGATATGCCGCTTGAACTGATTCGCCACATAAAAAATTAATTAAAAAAAAATTAATTCATATTTTACAATGAAAATAAAAATATTGCAAAAATTTAATAAAGCCAAGAATAATTTCATTGAAATGGACTAACTTTTACCAAGGCGTAACGCACACTGGCAGAGTCGAGGCGCCGCGTTTTTTGATAACAACTCAAAACTTCATAAAATATTGTGATAAGCGTCCAAGGGCCCCACGCTTCCTTCGTATTTTGTTTTCAGTACCTATACCAATTTCAATCAAATATGTCAATGTAATGTTATTCTTATCAAAAAGACTCATCTGAATTTCGTCTGAATGCATAGCCCCCAAATTTTCCATTTTTACCATTTTAGTACGGAACTATCAAAAGAAGACGTATAATATCACCAAATATTATGAACACGGAGACAGGTTGGGTTAGGTTAGTCATCGCGTCACGCCGCCTTTAAAATGTCTACCGCTTCGGTATCCAAAAATGTCAAGCGAATATTTCGCATGGGTCGAAAGTACCTACCACGCCTCTTTAGACCGGCCGACAGTTTTGGCTCTGTCCGGTCCATGGAGCTGGAATTGCTGAAATATTTTTAATGTTCGTGCCTCCGTTGCGAAATGCTCCTCGTTACATTTTATCTTACATTGAACACTCATATTACGAGCCATACTGCATTCCGTGTTATGCTTATTGAATTTTTATACGAGTGGATTTTCATATAAATTACTTATTTATTAAAATACGAAACATATAGTCTATGACGTTTTTAATTTTTGGTGGCGTATTTTTCAATTCTACATAAATTCAAGGCATCGTACTGGAACAATTAAACATAGAGTTAAGAACCTCTTACTGACGCTTATTAAAATCCCGTCGATTTAGCTATTTTTAAAGTACGAGTAGCTAGCAACAAGTATGAAAATTTTCAAAAAACGCATTAAAATTTAAGTTCACGTAGAACTTCATCTGACGGGAAATCGTATTCGGTTATCTTTTACACCGTGATTTTGTGAAAAAAACTATTTTAAGATACAGTTCCTAATTATAAATAGCGAGCATAATATGTTGTGGACAGCGACAGAGTAATAATAAATAGATATCGACCGGCTGCGGCATACTGCTCTCATTTTAGCGTTGGTTTATATCCCGCAGAGTGCGCCGCTATTCTTGACCGACTAAGAATATAATGTGTACGTAACGCTTTGATATGGCACAGCTTAATATTATCTTGAGCTTTCAGATTATATCTTTATGTGTTTTATTGCGAGTCTGCGTATTTATATCAAAAAAATAAAAACAATATTTTTACTCAATTCTACTACGAAAGGTTTACCATTTTAACATTCTATTTTTTTTTAGTATTTTAGGTACGTTATCGGTTTTTTTTAATTTCCAGGTAATTCGACTCGCATAAGTAAAGTATTTGGCATCGATGTAGCGTTTTCTACAGGAGAGAAATATATTGAGTTTGGTATTAAAGGAAAGGGGTCTAATTATAGCTCCTATAATTTCCTAGGATAGCGGTCCCGCTGTAAAGCTTCGAACTGAATGAAGTCACTGAAAATGCCTTTTGAAACAAGATGAAGATGCGGTTTAATTGAGGTAATTTTCCGCTGCCGGTGTCAAAAGATGCCCTTTTAGCGGTGTGGGTGACACTGAAAGACTTCTGCAGGTGTTTTTGAAAATAATAGTTTATGAACTTTAATAAGTTCAGCTGTCTTCGTTGTTATCGTTAGCAAAAAAGATAAAGAGTTCCTTTCTCGAAGAAACACCGCCATATTACTGACCCGCTACTTTTAAGCGACAATCATGGAAATTCTTTGAAGATTTATTATTCATGAAGTCCACCTGCTTCTCCACTTAGGTAACTCTCCATGAAACTGGCGGTTTAAGCTTCAAGCCCTCTCCCCTGTTAAGGGAACCTTTGTAGTGTATTTAGATAAGTGCATTTGGATTTTTTGTAAGCCTCTAAAAAGCTTATAAAAACGTCTTTTGAACAGTAATTTTTTTGTTGTTCTTTTTTGATACGCATTAATTAGTAGGAGGTCCTTGGGCTTTATGTATTCTAAGAGTAATTGTTTCGGTTCTGAAAGGTATTGTGATTCTTTTAAAATTACATAGGCCTTATGGAAGCTTTGTAGGTCTGTGCTTGGTCGTGGATTGGGCTCCGTATTCATTTTACACATTTAGGTACAAATCCTTTATCCTAAGTCCTAACTAAGCTACAACTGAAATCGAGTCCTAATAGCTAGAGTTAGACCTATGAGGCAGTCAGTGAGAGTGTAACATAAGGCTAATATTTGCCGCAGGCGCAGGGCGGTGAGTGGAGGCACGCGCGGGAGAGATGGCTGCGCCGGCCAGCTGATAGCATGCGGGCGGCGGCGCGCCGGCCCGCCCCGACCTAGCCGATCGCACCACGGGCGCCACATACACGGGTACGTACTCTTTTAAAACCAGTACTAACACTTACAAAATTAGTGTATCATACTGTAATAAACTATCATCATACTAATATTATAGATGCGAAAGTGTGTTTGTTTGTTGGTTTGTTGGTTTATTGGTTTGTCCTTCAATCACACCTCAACGGAGCAACGGATCGACGTGATTTTTGGCATGGGAATAGTTGAGGACCTGGAGCGTGACATAGGCTACCTTTTAACCCGGAAAATTAAGGAGTTCCCGCGGGAATCAAAAAAACTTGAACCACGCGGACGAAGTCGCGGGCATCAGCTAGTACTTAATAATATATTATAAATGCGAAAGTATGTTTGGTTGTTGGTTTGTCCTTCAATTACGCCGCAACAGAGTAACGGATTGACGTGATTTTTGGCATGGGTATAGTTGAGGACCTGGAGAGTGACATAGGCTATCCCAAAAAATTAAGGAGTTCCTGCGGGAATCTAAAAACCCTCAATCCACGCGGACGAAGACGCGTCATCTAGTTCAAAACATGTTTAAAATCAATGATTCATCTTAAACGTTACCTTCGTCTTAAACCTGTTTCACACGTCTCAGTCGATTGCGATTGTTAAGCATTTTTGACCCAAGCCGGTAAGTGATGGGTGACCGAATTTGGATGTTTGGCTTTTACTCTCCGATCTTCATTCTGAGATAAGATTTGTGTTCAGCAGTGAGCCGCTAATGGGTTGAAAACAAAATGATGAGGATGGTATTTGTTGTTTGTTTGTTTGTTAGTTGCTTACGTCAAACATGACCTATTTTTTTCGATGAAAATGAGACCACATCCGTAATATGATACGAATTTTCCGATATGGACACGCCCAACTCTTATAATAATAATAGAACAAAATCGGGGCTGAAAAAATACTTGTATAGCTGATTAAAACCGTCGCAGCGGCACCCTTTAATAATTTATTCATAGAAATTCCTGCTAAGCTTTTGTCACTGCGCACCTCAGCTTA
This sequence comes from Erebia aethiops, assembly GCA_923060345.2. NCBI lineage: Eukaryota > Metazoa > Arthropoda > Insecta > Lepidoptera > Nymphalidae > Erebia > Erebia aethiops. The sequence continues at coordinate 21,855,526 of OV281084.1, read as the reverse complement.
TTAGTCGTATAATTAAACGGTGGTATTCTAATTAGGCTTGGGCTCGACAGGATAGTAAAACTACCTTTCACAAAAGTTAAGGACGGTCCCCCGCGTGCGATAGTGTGAACAATTTAAATCGGGAATCATACTAATATTATAAATGCGAAAGTGTTTTAGTTTGTTGATTTGTCCTTCAATCACGCCGCAACGGAGCAACAGATCGACGTGATTTTTGGCATGGGTATAGTTGAGGACCTGGATATTGACATAGGCTACTTTTTATCCCGGAAAATTAAGGGATTCCCGCGGGAATAAAAATCTTTAACCCACGCGGACGAAGTCGCGGGCATCATCTAGTTACTTATAAAAGGGTTTTTTTTAATATCCACTACAGGTTAGGCCTGGACTACGATTACACCTGATACAAAACAAAGGTATTACAAAACGCAAAAATTTTGCCAAACAGCGAACATATTTACTGCCCAATGTTTAAATAATGAACGGTATTGTACTTTATGTACTCAAACAGAAAGTTAATCTTTGAATTCGCTGAAAATTGGCGTAGCAACCGACGGTTCCCCCCTGTATGCATGAATGAGTAAAGGCCTTGAACAGGGCGCAAGAAAATGAGAGATTTGCTGGCTATTTTGTAAAAAGAGTTCCGCTGTGCATGACAGGCGGCCGCGTTTGCACACCAGTGCCCCCTCAAACCGTTCATAATAAAAAGTCTAATTTTTGGTTGACAGCGAACTTATTCTGTTGCGGTTAAAGAAACGCATGCTACAAGGCCCGCATAAGGGAACCAGTTTCATTGGTTATAGTGCCTTTAACCGAAATAAGTATATATGAAGATTTCAAATCTGAATAGTTTCTTTGTCGGTCGGTCCGCTAATGAAGCAGACAGCCTATCGGGGCTAATCTTTAAAATGGCAGGATCTATTATGCCGGGGCTTTCACTGTTTGCACAAGAAAAATACTATACAATTAATATGGTCGTATTTACTTTTGTATTTTTGTCTGGTGGGAGGCTTTGGCTAGTTACCACCCTACCGGCAAAGACGTACCGCCAAGCGATTTCGCGTTCCTGTACGATGCCGTGTAGAAACCGACTAGGGGTATGGGTTTCATATAACTGTTATACCCCTATCAGGTTAGTCCGCTACCATCTTAGACTGCGTCGTCACTTACCATCAGGTGAGATCACAGTCTAGGGCTAACTTGTAATGCAATAAAAAAAAACCTGAGAAACCAAAGGGTCCTATGGGGTTTTTAGAAACCTTAATCCACGCGGTAAGTAACGGGCAATTGCTTGTATATATGCTTGTATTAATCTGTGTTATCTCGCCGCAACGTTATATGTGCTTTGGTAAATCAATTCCTACGCTCCTAGAAATTTGGCATAGATGCCACCAACTCCCGCACTTTCATGGATAAATGCCAAAAAGGCCTTGAGCAGGGCTCAAGAAAATAGGGGATTTGCGGACTATTTCGTTAAAAGGGCTCCGTTTTGTGCGCCAATTGGCCGTGTATTTGTACAGGACTGAATGTTCCGCTGAAAATTCATAGTAAATTACACGCTTCATTGCCGATGTAATTAACTATAATGAATATTCTTATTTACTTTTCTGTATGCGTGTGTGTATGCTCCTTTTTTTGCTGTGACTTCATATTTAAACACGGCTGTGTCGTGTATGTGGTTTGAGTATCATATTACGTATAGTATAGTAGGTAGGTATTTTAACTACATATTAGGTATCTACAATAGTTTAGGTTAGGATATATATGTCACCGTAAGTTTGCAAAAACCGTTAGATTATAATCTAACTAGCGAAATTGTAAATTTACATTTTCTTATCTTTTTCTTGTAGGTTAGGTTAAGGTTCGACATAAATAATCAGGTAGTGCCTGGCCGCAGACCGGGCAGTTAGGTTTTATCGGGTTAATATACCTAACAGATTACAATCCACCGAGAAATAATGAAATTGTAATCTGTCGACATTTTACAATTTCGCTACATAGATTACAATCTAACGGTTTTTGCAATCCTATGGTGACATATTCAAAATATGTATAATAACATGTGCCAAACATTAAACATAAAGTAACCATTTAAACAATTATGGTAGGTATACAATGTTATTTTATTCAATTTCTTTTTGTAATATTCAAACGTCCAAAATGTTGAGAAACCAGAATTGTTGTATATCGAGAAGAGTACACGTGACGTGACAGGTGCCAGCTAAAATGTTATTTACTTACACATATTTGGAATAACATTTTCCTATTCTATATTGCTTTTTGCTGCTAGTACATACTAGTACTAAAATTCTACATCAATGGTTAGGCACAGAGAGTTTACAATTATTTTAAAAACATTTGAATAAAGATTAGATACGTAAATACGTAACCTTTTTGTTCATTCGATTTCACGGATTTTAAAAAAGGCAATATAGTGGTTAAAAAGTATTCTGTTTTAATTAATAATATACTACTACTACTGGGTACTATTAAAAATTTTGAGTGATATTATGCTGTTGTCTATTAAGAAGTTCCATACTTAATTTCTGGAAATGTTCATCAGATCTTCTCCTAAGGAACATAACATTTTGGTACTTCGACGATGACATTCCAAACCAGTAGATTAAATTGACGACTGGAAAGCACATGCAGCTAATTTTAATAAAAATCTTTTGACTTTATCACAGATTGGAGGTACAGAGCTCCTTTTTTTTGAAGATTTTAATAACATATTGAAAAATGAAACTAAACATAAATATATTTTAAGAACATGAACCTTATTCGATTCGGATTTGTAATGCACACAAACTTCCAATATGTGGCATTGGTATTGGGAAATGTACACATGTGACAGGTAGCGGCTAAATTGCTATTTACATAATATGCTTTTGCCGGTGTATTAGATAACATTTCCCTCTTATATTTGTAATATTTTATATGGCACGTTTTATATTGCGTTTTATTTTGTAACCGCAAATAAACCATTTCAGGCGAGTCACCTCAGCTCAGCGGTGAAAACTGGTTTGCTAGATCAAATTTTTTCGGTATTTACTATTAAATAACGGTCTTACAAAAAATATCCGATACACTTAAAGATATTGTCTAAAGAATGTGCTAATTTGTTACACGATAGGATTTACTTTACTCGATCAAAAAAAATCTTGAAACAGGCTAAATTAAAAGTTTAAAACGAATTTTTTATTAATAAAATTTTCGACCTTGCTCATCATTTTTATATGGATAAATTCCTCTTGAAGTATTAATGAGAACCTGCTAAAATTTATTTCAAACTGAAGTCCTATATCTATTTAATTCAAATTAATCCCAGAACTTGAACGTTGCCAAGCGGTTTCAGAATATACCGCGCTGCCCGCTTCCCCGCCAGTCTCTACGAGAAATGTACCGCGAGACGCGCGGGCGGCACCCCACACCTCACCTCCTAAAATCTTGGAGGTGACTCGCCTTAAATGTATTTTTTTTAAATTTGAAAGCGTATTTCATTGATATGGTTCTTAGCTATGAATTGTCAATATTTGTTTAGTAATTTGAAGATTATCAACTCAGGCAGTTGCTTTAAGAAGCACGTATAAGTTGTACCTATGTGAACTAAGTTTGTAAGCTAAGTAAGGATATTTAATTTCAGCCTAGCCAATTTAACTAGGAAATCTTAAGCTATGACGTTACGTAAAAAATTCTGACATTTTACTACAACATAACACAGCTGGGATCGAGTTAACGTATTAAGGCCTAAAAATACCACTCTTCCTGCACGCGCAAACTTTGTATTGGGCCAACCTGACTTCTCATGGCCATCACGAATTGAATTTATTATGAGTAGGCTTTAATAATGTCCAAAATGCATCACTCCAAGAGAAAAGGGTACATAAGGTACACGCCGGCCCTCATAAACTACATATGTTTACGACCGACGCCTTCACGTGGTGCTTTCCTCTCGTAAAATGGAAATAGGCTCGGCGCGTTCGTACTCCGTACGCTTCACTTGTAATTTGACGTGTTAGGGAATTTTACATTGATTAAAGTGTCCCCCTGCGACCTAATTTTTCACCTTAAGGTCTGTAATGTAAGGTACAAAATTAGACGTCGATTTTTTTTTGCTCGTTAGGTACCTAGATTCTTGAAAGCAATGTAAATTTTTGAGTTTGCCAGCGTATCCTTCCGTCACAACGTTGCTGTTACATAGGAACCGTATGCATTAAGTCATCACTCTTAAAATGCAATTTTCAATCCAATTCAAGTAGCAAAATTATTTTAAAAGTAGAAAGTCGGCCACGATCCTCTATCCTCAGTCTTTTCTTTTCATAATACTTTCATAAAACTTAAATCGTATTCTAAGTTTAAGTAACATAACTTTCGCCTTGGATCATTGAGGGTAAGCATATGAATTCGGAACGGAACAAAACTTTGGGGAAATAAAACTTATGCTTCACCAACTCAACTTATCGGCTTCCCGAGTAAAAAAGCACTTTAGCATATTATGCAGACTGTAGAGTCTAATCTATTGGCATAAATTTAATCTCCTCCATTTTCAGTTAGAAAATTTTCCTAGTAGTTTAGCAGTTCTGAGTTGGGCGTCCTTTTAGGTGGTCAAGGTTCGATCCTTGGGCACGACCTTTTAAAATTTCGAGTAATGCGTTTTTAAGCAATTAAATATCAATGATGGATGAAAATATAGATCGATTAGGTCCACTAATAAGGTCCATGAGATTGATTTACATTTTTATTGAATTTTTTTCGTATTTTGTATGTGGGCTCTGTCCATTGTGGATCTCTGACATTTTTATTGGTAGCTTTATCATTATCACTGATGTGAACTACAATAGAGAAAATATTTTTGCACCATGAAATCCATATGTGTCCGTGCCATGCTCCTATGTTTTTACTTTTTTCAATAAATTAATAATTATAAGAACAAGGAACCTTCAAAACTTGCAAAAAATGGCCCAGTTTTCGCGCCATCATCAGACATCTCGCAAATAAATTTGACGAATATAATAAAAAAAAAGAAAAACATACCGGCATAGCCTGAGTCCTGCTTAAATTATATTGAAAAAAAAAATTAAAATCGGTTCGGTTTTGGAGGAGGAAACAGAAAAATACGGAAGTAAGAATTCGACTGTTTTTCATAGGTATTATCGGTCCAAGCTGAAGCTGTTGTCCCTATCGAGTGTTATGGAATTATATTCGAGGAGCAGCGCGACGGCAATATAATTGTTCAATACCTATTCTCAAAGTTTCCCGTTCATGCCGTATCCTCTTAAAGCCGAGCAACTACCCTCCGTAAAGGCAATAGGATGCAGCGCAATAAAATACATCAATCCTCACGGTGTATCATCGTTATAAATGCCCGGGTCGAACATATAGGTACTCTGGCTTGCTTACGTATATTCCAGTATTATTATTATTTTGATCTATCGCTGGTTGACGTAATTCTGATTATAATTAAAATTGTTATCAAGAGGGTAGGTAACTTTATCAAATAGGTATATATATTTATATAGGATGTTTACGCTAGGAGTGATTAGTCGTTGAGCATAATATAATTAACTTTACATTGTAAGTATGTAGGTACAGTTAAGTGGTGCAACTGCTAAAATCATATTTTGTACTTGTGGCTCTTTGAGCGGATGTTAAAATGTGCTTTACATGCGCTACATTATTTTTAGCAATGTTACAAGTAATAATGAACGTGTTACACATTTATGCAACTCATTCAATTTAATGTTTATTTTGTTGTGGGTAATTGAAACGAATTGAATTGAACGAGTTGATTGAACGAATCTATTTTGGTAACTAACGTAACAAATATGATTTCGATGAGCGATTACATAATATTGTCCTCGTTGATATATAGCTTTCTATATTTAGAATCACAAAAGGAAATACAATATATAGAACAACCTTTAAGGTACGAAATTAATTTCAAGGAACAAATAAAGTGCCTAATGCGTAATGCCTACGCATACGATTCATTAATCTTACTCCTACGAAAGATTCCTGGGTAATAAGTCGCGGTAATTGACTTAAATTGAATATGCATATGTTTGTAGCATAATCTGTTCGAGGTCAAAAGTGGAAGGTGCTCGAGTGGTTATATTCGCTTGATGCCGTCGGTTATGCTGCGATTGAGATAGGGGGGGATGGTAGATTATTAAATTATTAGCTTTTAGCTTAGATTTAGTTCCTTGCTAACCTAAAGTACCTACTAAGATTCAGTTCGAAGATACGTCGCTACACCGATTGAAACAATTTAAAATTCGTATATTATGAAATTTTCAGCACAAATTATTATTTAGTAAGCCTATTATGGCGGCATATTTTAACTACACCCACCTACGGATAATGTATTTTTCTAAATATTCGGAGATCTTAGCTTTGTCTCGGAATATAATTAAGACGTAACACCCGTTTTAGTTATATGTATGTATGAAAATGGTCTGTAAAAACTAATAACTGAAGAAAAGTTATTAAAGAAAACGCGACCGAGGTGTCTGGGAAATATCTCAAGTGTCATCAGTTCCTTTGTGAACAAGAAGCAGATATTACATTAATCTTATGCTAAATTTACCACTGAAGGTTGAAAGAAAATTTGAATTGAAAAACGGAAATGCCGATATCCCGAGTCAAATATAAATCAGAGTTAGTTCTGGTGAAAAGGGCGCTTGCGAATATTTCAATAAAATTGCACCTGTATGTTATAGAAGTTAAATGTATATTATGTACGCAAAGGCATGTCAAGATTAGCCTGAAAACTTTACCAAAAGCCGAAGTTTTAGCATTGGACCTAGAACTCTGACCTTTGCCTGGGCCAATAGCGATGCAACCACATTTCGCCTTAGGACTACGTCATACATATGTTTTTATAATGAGATTCCCTGCAGATGACGTCAACGCGCAGTCGATTCTGAACTTCATTTTTTTTAATTTAGTTAACAAGCCATAGTCAGTACCATTTTTGTTCGTAATTGTATCTGATTTATTTTAGTTTTAAGATACCGTTATTAATTTATAACCGTAACTTTTTTTATATTTTATTGACGTTCAAAAATTCTACACTGCAATTTTGATCCCCATGTTTCAATAGTTGGTAGATACATGAACAGAAAGGAATTCGCTAAAATGTCTCTCTTCGTCACTAGCTGAATCTTCACAAAAAGTGAGAACACGTTACTGACAGAACAGGACAATACATCCGTGCCAAACGTCGGTGTCGTACGGAAACACGTTTTCTCATATTGGGCTAGTTTACGCAGCTCCATAATGCGTGCGAACTTTTGAACTTTTTGTCAGCCAGACAAACTATTTTTGTCCGTAGTGTGTTATCACCCTAATCTGGGCAGCAAGCGCGAAAAAAGTGCTTTGGTCGAGGTAGCAAAACACCGCACTGATGGGCAAAGTTAAACCTTGCATAGCTGCCGTCCTTATAAAGAACCTACTCTGTTTTTTTCTCATCGAAGATTTATAAAAAAGACGGAGCTCAAAGTTATTCTGGTTAGCAAGAACTTTTATTCTGTAAAGATGATCCTATATTTTTTACTAATATTATAAATGCGAAAATTTGGATGGATGGATGGATGGATTTTTTCAGAACGTGGCTGAACGGACTTGCATGAAATTTGGCACAGAGATACATTATAGTCTGGATTAGCACATAGGCTACGTTTTATCCCGGAAAATTAGAGAGTTCCCGCGGGGACCAAAAAACCTCAATCCATGCGATCAAAGTCGCGGGCATCAGCTAGTAAAATAATATGACTAAGCTTCCGCCAGCGCTGTCGCTAATCAGAAGTGGAAATTTGAAGACGTTCATCTGTCCTTAATTTATATTTTAATCAAGACTGCCATGCTGCACGGACATGATGGATGCCCGACTCGGATTTGCTAACGATTTAATTATGAAATATTGGCACCTGGTCATCTTCTACCTTTGACTGAAACTATCACACACATACACACATTCCTCAGAGTAAATGCCGCGATTTCGAGAAATGGCGTGATGAATAAAAAAAGAACGCTAAGAAAGCAGCATAATAATGTAATTATTGCTAGGTGAATTATGAGCTTTTACTGCCATGATATTTCATTCCTTTGATAAAAGAGAACTGTGTCCACAAGTCATAATTTAACTATAATATGAATTTCAAGCTTAAAAGTCTAGAGCGTAATCACTTAGATTACCAGTCCATCAATATTTTTTATAAGCATTGGTCTATTGCGGCGTAACTAGCTTTAGCTAGCTCGCATGACATTATTTTGACGCGTCAAAATAATACAGCGCTCTGTGCAAAATAAAACTTTATTGCAACTGGTGTACGTTCCATAATAACTTATTTCCCTAAATGGCCTGGTGGATTGTCAGGCGAGGAGCTCATCAGAAAATTTGTCTTCTGCAGTCACTGGTATTACAGTTTCTTGGTTCTTATTTTATAACATTCGGTTTAGTTTTATTTGTCCATTTAAAGGGAATTGACCGAACACCAGCTGTCAAGCGCTTAACAATTCCATACAAATCGTAGCTATTAGTCTAGGCAATGGGGCGGTTCGTTGTATCGAGACCCCCGCATTCAATCCTCAGTCGATGAAACTGGGCAGTGTTGTAGTATGGTGTGAACTAAAACATACAAAAATATCCAAAACAAAAACTATGCGAAAGTTTTTATACCTAAGTATAAGTTTTTATACCTAAAGCTTAATATTTATGACTGAATATTTTCTCGATTTCTTATTAAAATAATAATTGGTATTATATTTACACTCAAAATCGAAATAATTGTGCAGAACATCGATTTTTAAACCGATTTTATTATCAATCCTAAACTGCGTTTATGCGATACTGTACCTTCATGCTTTGACAATTGGGTGTAGGATGAAAAACCTTACTTCCTTTCTGATTTTTTATTGGATATTTATAGTATGATACTTTATCATACTGTAAAGTTTCGTTGCCTGAGGAATTATTGTTGGGGTCCACTAGCTTTATTGCCTAGAGCTAGACTATATAGTCTGTCAAACCTAACTGACCCGGTGGCCAAAATTAGGACTAATTTTAATGCCTGTTAAGGTTTTTTTTAAATATATTTTTCATATCTACTAGCGACACTGTCACAGAGTCATACAAGTTAGTGCGACGGGACTATGACGCTGTCGCGATTGAATACGTAAGAAAACTCCCACTCGACCCTCGGTTTATGTTAACTTGAAAAGTTAAATAAGCTAAAGCCACAAGTAAACATAACAATAGGTAAACAAATTGGAGTCGATCATGTGGCCTCTGTGGTTTGTGAACAACATTTTACTTAATTAAAGTTTTAATTGCGAACCTAATCCGATCGGAGCCAACTGTAAAAGATAATTAATCGAATAACTATGAAATAATGTTATTAAGTTAGTAAGAATTGTAACTGCCTCGTAGGTCTAGTGGTTAGCATGTTCGACTGCGGCTGACGAGGTCCCAGGTTCGAGTCCCGGGTCGGGCCATAATTAAGTAATGGGTTTTTCTGACCAGAAATGCTCAGTACTAGCCCGGAGTTAGGAAGTGGTGTGTTTAACCCCCGTGCCTCTGAGAGTACGTTAAGCCGTCGGTCCTGGCTATTATCACTAACATTATAATAGTCGTTAAAGCCCGCCAGCCCGTATTGGAGCAGCGTGGTGGGTCTAAGCTCTAATTCCCTATGAGAGTGGAGGCCTGTGCCCAGCGGTCTGACGTTAATCGGCTTTAGTAGTAGTAAGTACAAGTACATATTATTTTAATCCGAGTACGGAAAAATTTTAGAGATTCCCGTTTTTTCACATGTAGCATCCGTCACATCGATTTTGTTCGTATATTATAATAGCTTGTGTTACCATAGTAACGAATCGATTGACACCTCATTCATCAAAATCAGCTCAGTATTTCAGGCGCTACGGTGGAGCACACATATTATACAAACATACATAGGTACATAATTAGACTGCTGGCTGAAATCATAACCCTTCCTTACGGCTTTCAAACAAAATAATATTCACTTAATAACTTGTCGAAGTTAAAACCTCTTCAAAGTTCTGTGCAGAAAATATAGGTGTGGTTTATATGTTTTTATCCGCGAGCAAAGCAAGTACTTTTAAACACTTGCTCGCCTTCGCATCAGATCGATAGAAAGAAGCCGACAGAAATACGCTAGTGCAATTGAAAAAGCTATTTATTTGCATAAAAACGTTTCAAATGCTTTGCAGCGTTTTTCTTTCAATAGGCATGTTTGTACTTGTATACTAAGTTCTAAATAAACTCTGAAAATTTTAGCAGGTGTTTTAATAGGCCCTTATATTTGCGAAGCCTACATTTAATATACATTCTATACAGAAGCCTACGTAAAATTTGCACATTTGCTTTAAATAAATCTCAGAAAAGACTTGTTGGTACTTTAATCAAACTGATACTTGCTTTCTAGCATGGCTTGCTAATCAGGCATACCTATAACTAAAGAGAAAAAATAACTTATATACCATCAAGACAAGTAGGCTAATTTGCTCGGACTACACTCGTACCTAGACTTCCTCCTTGCTTTCTTTTTAGCACAATTTTCTTCAAACTCAAGCCTACCTTAATATATTTATAATTAATATTACAAATAATAGTTAAAAAATTCTTTCCAAAAACCGACTTCGGAAGCCACTTTCTACACACTGTGTTGAAGTCGGGCGAGTATACAAAGATAGGTAAAGTTGACGTGTCAGGCTCGCCCGACTTCAACACAGTGTGTAGAAATCAAAATTATTTTTTACTTTATAGTGGCTTCGGAAGTCGGTTTTTTGGAAATAATTTTTATTTTTAACTTTTTAGTGTACTCTAAATCCCCACAGCTTAAGAGTTTTAGTATGAAGTCGTTGCTGTCGGTACACCTACAGCATCAGGATTGAGGATTTGGAGTCAGATTTTTATGGGACCACCTCGGGAGCTTCCTCTAATCACTGAAAAGAAAAAAATTTAAATTGGTTCAGAAACCACGGAGATATGTACCGACATACATTAAAAAAAAACATACGCGCCGGATTGAGAACCTCCTCCTTTTTTGGAAGTCGGTTAAAACACCTTTGGTTACCGAATGGATGTTAAAATATCATGTCATAAGGTTAAAAGGTGAATAGCTACTATCGTAGGAACTTTGAAAGAGTACCAGCTGGTAGCAGTACCTATAATATTTTTCTTAGGGACTAAATAAAATATTATCTAAGTTATAGTAGGTTTAAGGTACTTAGGTAATTTCAAGGCAAGAATGAATAGGCATTTTCTAGGCAAGCGCGTTCCAAGCTAGACCTCATCATTGCTTTGCACTAAGCATGGTCGTCAAGCGCAAGCCTGTCTCACTATTTAAAAAAAATCAAATATAAGCAAAAAATCAGGATAATAACAAACCATGGTTTTATCATTTTGCAAACCTTTTTCCTCTTTACCGTTAATATGCATACGTTGAGAAAGATAGCAATATCAGCTTTATTATTTTTTATTATCAAATACGAAGTCTCATTTCCAAATCAACTGAAGTCGCTAAGAGGATAAAAGTGGAAGTAGGCTATTTCAACTGCTCTCGGCGTCTGCTATTAACTCATAAATTCGTTGAATCGCATTACTGACGACTCGGATTCCAGGCCTGGATATTTAAAGTCTGCAATATTCTTCCTTGTCTATTTGTAATCGACTATTCTGCTGTCGATTGCGGAAATTAATAATAGCGATTATAATTTTGATAATAGGAAGAAATCATTTAAAGCTCTTGCTTATGATTTGTAACATGGTATGGGTATATTTTAGCAAACTTAAGTTACTGACCCTATGTTTCTGTGTAAGGGGGGTCACTACCATCATTTAGAAAACCATTACAAAGGAACATCTTGTTTCAATATGCAAGTAATATTACTTAGAAAAGAAAGAACTGACGGCACAAAAGTTATATGGTTTTACTCTTGTCTACATGATGGAAAGAACGAATGATACCTACTATACCATTGTATTGCTTGCTTTCAGAGTAAGCGAGATGTAGTTATATATTTTCCATAGCGCTATTTTGTTTGAAGTTAAAAAAACAAATGTTACTTATTGATGGACCACGCGCGTTATAAGTGCAGTGATTCAGACAAACGTGATCTCACCTGAAAATCGTGTTAACTTAACGATTTCTTATTAAAATAGAAGTAAATGTGGGCAATAAGGGCGAAAACATACTATAGACCAGACCGAACAAAACATCCGCGCAAAGTCCATGTCATTCGCTTTCATGTTGAGCGGGGACTCTAAGCGACCGCACAAAACGTCGTTCCCCTCCAAAACGGACGTTTTTTCCTGCCCGATCCGTAGTGAGTCTTTGCTCTATGCCGGCAATGCAGTTCGAAGTTTATGTCGATCACATTGTTCCAAAATTGAAGTAGTTCCAAGCGAATTTGCTACTCGAGATCATGTAGTGCTATTGCACTCTTTCAGAAACTTAAATTCAAGAGCAAAGTTGCAAGAGTATTTTCCGATACCGGCTTATTTTGGAACGTTTTTACTTTTTTGATAAGATACGTGCAATAAGTACCGAGTGAATGATACCTAGTTATAAACCGTCTCTTACATTGTTTGCAAAGAAGTCTAAAACCGTTCTTAATTTGGTAACAGTAGATTTTACATCTGAAGTTTTTCATTCCCCTCTTTTATCTTAGCTTTTCTAGGCAATTGAGTATCGAGTTGAGAACTTTGACCTACAGTTCAGTCACCCAATAAGCTTCGCGACAATGATCGTGAGTGGGTAGGATGTATAAATGAGATCTGTACACTTAGTCTAAGTTTTTAGTTTACACGTTGCAAATTTCGATTGATCGTAATCGAGCGTTCGATCACATGTGCGTCAAAGTATATACACCTATAAAAGCTCTTAATTAAACTTACAATTTCAGCACAACCGATTTTATTTATGAAACATAATAATATATACAATTTCTTAAAATATCTTTAAAATCTAAATTAAATCTAAATTAAAAACTAAAAACTAAACATTAAAAATATAATCTATGCCGCTGCAATGAGGCAATGTGCCCAGAACGCTGGCTGCGTTACCCCGTTGAATAGCCAAACTTATATGTTGGCCGAGGTAACTGCCAGCCCTCCGGTCACCTGTGGACTCTGTGAGACGAGAAGATAGATCCTTAAAAAAGGATGTAGCATCTTCGCCCCACGACCCCATGGTTTCAACACCAAAAGGCACAAATATGAAATTATTTTCTATAGTTTCATATTTGCGCCTCTTGGCTCTTTCTGCATTAGTGGCCGCCGCCGATTTTAATTTCAAAACATCGTTTAGAGCACTGGCCGTGAATGCATACGCGAAATTGAACTCTAAAGTTAATGCAGTTAAGGTTAATTTTACTTTGACACTAATATGATTATGTCTAATCGATTTTGCAATGCAAAAACTTAGACAACAGAAATATATTTATCTCGGAGGATTTTTTTTAAAGTTCAATACATACAATACAATACAATGTTGTAGGTATCTAACTGGAAATACAGTTTGACCAAATATTTATCTTAGGTAAATAAAAGATGCTTTGATCATTAATGAAGACATGAGGATATTTTATGAGGACTACATTTGGTATCCATACTATAAATTCGAAAGCGCGATTGTTTGTTTGTTACATACTCTCAACCAATTTTACAGAGATTTTGATATATGTTATGTTACATATAGCATCTAAGATACTTTTGATCTCGACAAAATAAAGGATTAAATCGACATGGATGAAGGCGCGAGCAAAAGCTATTGCAATAGTTAGTAACGCTTTTTTTTTCTTGAAAGCTTAATACATGTAAATTCTTGTTAAAATCTTTGGTGATACATGTTTTAAATGAATTTTGATTATGATTTTTCATTTAATGCAATTATGTGGAATTTAAGGAATCCACAAACAAACAGATAAGAAAAGAAAATACCAGATTATGTACAATATACATAGCATTGATTTATTCAATTTTTCGTTGGAATTAATTATATGTTCTGAAAATTTTTAAATATAGGATTGTGGGCACATTTTTGGATGCATGCCCAAAGATTTAACGTCACTGTCATTATACTTGGAGCCAAGTTACGAAGATGAGAAGCTGCGATAGAGTTGAGCGCGGACTTCTCCATAAATTTGTTTTTGATATAATTGTCTGATATTGCGATTTTTCATTAGTTTTTAGTTTTTCAAATATTGTTTTTAGAAAGCTTGAGAGATACTAGTTTTATATACTATCTAGTTTGTAGTAGATGTTTCATGATATGGACGCATCTTAAAGCTTTTATATTCATACTACCTAGCCCTCGTGAAGTTTTTTTTTGAAATTTTGGATATTATTACGTACGAGTAACACTTCATTTTTAACCAAGAGTTAAAAATATTTTTTTATGAATCTGACAATCATCTCCTATCTGTCAACCTTTATAGGTGCAATTCCTAAAAATCCTAAAACTCTTCATTATCAATTCTTTATTTTTCATAGCAAACCTAGATTACAATTTTTTATTGGATATGCCTTGTAAATCTTGCGGGGGAGTTTTATGCAAATTTTCAGTTCCTCAGGAGTTTATGTTCAAAAATTAAAATACTAATCATAAAATAAATCTTTTCCGGAGGAAGGAAGGGGGAGGAAAGGAAGCAACGGAGCATCGGATCGACGTGAGTCATTGCGGTGTGATTGAAGGACAAACAAACACTTTTTCGTAAATATGATATGATTAATCATTAGCAAAACTATTACAATATTGCATTAATTTTATAGACTGGTGCTTGAGAGTATTCAAACTTGCTGGTAAGCATTGATAATATCAATATAGTCTGGCGCACTTGCTTCAAAAATGATCACTCTTGATTTGGAGGTACCTACCCATAATAAAAACGAAGGGAAAAACTGAAATCAGCCATCAAGCTGGCTTCCGTTTCCTCTTAATCTCACTTTCACAATTTCATGGAATGTAATCGTTAATTATTAATTCTTTTGCGTTTAAAAAAAGTGACTATACTTTGATAACTAGATTGAGTACATACTCCATCTAAATATATATAAATCACGTGTCACGTTGTTTGTCTGCGATGGACTCCTAAACTACTTAACCGATTTTAAATTAAATTTGCACACCGTATGCAGTTTGATCTAACTTGACAGATAGTATAGCTTACATCTTAATTTATAGCCGCAATATTATTATAAGTCGGATTTGCAATGTAAGACGGAGAAAAAACGGTCGAACGAAAACGTTTCTTACGAAAAGCTCATTCCACGAAAGTCGCGGGAAGTCGCGGGAATCAGCTAGTAATTATATATTTTTTAACATCTCTTCCTGCGTACTGAAGTATACACGTATAGACTGCAGTGCAGGTCTATTAATTAAAATTATGAAACTTACATATGCGGGTGGGAGTGTGTAAATTAAGATAAGCGCCCTTAGTGCGATTTACTATTTCTATCTTTAGTTAATACCTAGCTGATGCCCGCGACTTCGTCCGCGTGGTTTAAGTTTTTTTTGTTGAGTTGATTCCCTCGGGAACTCCTTAATTTTACGGGATAAAAAGTCTATGTCCCTCTCTAGGTCCTCAACTATACCTATCCTATCCTATCTTTCAAGATGACGACCTCCGTGGCGCAGTGTGTAGCGCTGTTGCCTTAACGTGCGGAGTTCCTGGGTTCGATCCCCGGCAGGGTCAATTTGGAAATTTATAATTTCTGAATTTTCCCTGGTCTGGCCTGGTGGCTAGTTACCACCCTACCGGCAAAGACGTGCCGCCAAGCGATTTAGCGTTCCGGTACGATGCCGTGTAGAAACCGAAGGGGTATGGGTTTAATATAACTGCCATGCCCCTAACAGGTTAGCCCGCTACCATCTTAGACTGCATCATCACTTACTATCAGGTGAGATCGCAGACAAGGGCTAGCTTGTAGTGGATTAAAAAAAAATAAGTTGGATCAAACTGCACACGGTGTGCAAATTTAATTTAAAATCGGTTAAGTAGTTTAGGAGTCCATCGCAGACAAACAACGTGACACGTGCTTTATATATTATATTTAGATTATTATTATAAAGCCTTTATTGGCTAAAAAAATTCATAGTTGAAAAAAAATGTTACAAGAAAAAGTTTAAAGAAAAATAATAATTTTTTTTCCTTCTTTTTAGCGCCCCCCGAGGGTGTAGGCCTCCTCCAAGCTCTCCCATAGCTTTCGGTCTAATGCCTTCTTGGCCCATTGTGAACCCGCTGTCGCCACGATGTCGTCAGCACAGCGTTTGAGCGGTCGGCCGAAGTGCGGTCCTCTCCACCGAGTAGCGATCTTGCTCCACCTTTCGTCTGTCATACGCATACAATGACCTGCCCATCGCCATTTCATTCTTCTTGCATGTTCTAGTACGTCTATAATTTTTGTTCTCCTTCTTATGTCCTCGCTTTTTATTTTATCAAGGAGTTTTATACCTAGCATGCTTCTTTCCATTGATTTTTGACAGCGAGACAATT
This sequence comes from Erebia aethiops, assembly GCA_923060345.2. NCBI lineage: Eukaryota > Metazoa > Arthropoda > Insecta > Lepidoptera > Nymphalidae > Erebia > Erebia aethiops. The sequence goes on along the minus strand of OV281084.1, from coordinate 21,839,008 downwards.
TTTGTAAGTTTTTGACCGTCAAAGTCCACCCAAGTGTTTGGCAACCATATGTCAGAGTGGGTAGAATTGTAGAGTCCATCACTTTCTTTTTTATCCGAAGTGGCCATTGAACTAAAAAAATTCTACATCAATGGAAGCGGCCATAGATTTATTTTTTTGCCAGGCCATTGGGTTCGCGCATCTATGCTAATATGTAAGAGCTTGTTTATTAATGAAATTTATTTGTAATAAAAAATACTGAGTAAAATTGCAAAAACCAGGTGATAGTGATACAAATATAAATAAAATAAAACCCATTGCTACCATATGCCACCAAAGTACTGACGTCACAATGTCCATAAAAAACTTGCTCTACTTTTGAAACAATGCGTAGGTATAGTAAAATGGAAAAATTACAGCTATAAATTTACTTAACATGGCCCATAAAAAGAGAGGATGGACTTTAGGAAATAAGCCTCGTGATATTTTTGTTCGTTATATTTGTGTGCATTATCTGGCTTAGGGGCTATAAAATGTTCTTTTTCTTCGCATCATTTGCGTTGTATTTCATAAAAATCAGTAAATTTACTTAATATTGATTGCCTCATTACAAATAATTACGACAAAAATATAATATACCTACCTAATACTATTGGTGTGCTAAGGGTGGGGTATATTTCAACCCCAAGTAACGTTCTGATCATGTTCTGAAGAGTTTTGATGTTTTGACAGATACTGTATAGGAATTCTGCCAAATATTTTTAAAAATCTAATTAATAAAGAAATATCAACTTATTATTTGGAGCACCTTTGTGCATAAGAGAAATGAAATGATGTATTTATTTTATGTAATGTAGCAAGAATAAATTACACAGACTTGTCGGCTGCTGGGGTATGGTCAAGCCTAGACTGAGGGCAATAACGCAACACGACCATAAAAAAATTGCCCGCAATTTTGAGGAGCTCAGACCACCATGACAAGAATAAACGAATTTTCTTGCGAAGCGGGCGTTTCGCCCCTTTGGATTTTTGCCATCCTCTCAGGAGTAAGTCGATTTTTGGAGCCTTGAAGAAATTCCTCGTGGCAAAGAAAAGTCGTACTTAGAATGCTTAGCTTAGAGAGCATCCTGCTTAACAAAACGTATTACAAAAACTTGTTTCTCCTAATAAATAATAATAGACTGTAAATAATTTTCCTCCTCTGTAGAGAATAGAGAAAATTTATGTTCGTGTGTTAGCAATTATTATATTACAGTTGAGGCCGGCACATTGAGACGGGATATAAAAGATGACGGCTCCCTTGCGTGTCGTTCAGTAGCCCGTTGTATCCTGTGCCGCTGTCAATGAAGCTTTATTGGGAACTGAAAGGGCCAATCAATTTCCTGTCCTATTTTCCTCCTTAAATATTTGATAGCATTTCTTTAGAAATTAGAATTTACGTTAGACAGCGTGACACGGAGCAATTCTTTTGATATAAAAGGTACTTAGGAGGTTTTGTAAAATATATGTTCATTTTAACACATTTTGTACAATTTCTATGATAATAAAGGGTAGGTGTTGGCTTGTAGTTGCAGTTAAACTGGACCACAGTCCACAAAAAGTAACTAAAAATTGTATCAACTCGTACGACGCTACTTTGGCCCAGTGAACTGTAAACGTAAAATAAACATATCAGTAGTAGATATTGCGTGTAATTGATATAAATACTGTCTATCCAACTTTATATTTTTTTGTGGTCGTAATACCAATTTTATGTATTGCAAATAGATTAATAATGAACATACAAACCAAATTGTACTATTTGTTTGCCTGAAATAAAATATTCGGTCAAATGATTTTTAATAATTGATACACATGTGTAAACTAACTATTGCCTGCGGCTAACAGCCATAATATCGAGCTATGATTCGACTCCCTATCCCATTCCACATCCCCTAACGTCACTAGTTTTAGCAAATAGCGTTCTTGATACCAGCGCATACCTATTTCAGTTTTCACTCATCGATTTTATAGACCGTTAAATTACCTCCTGTTTTAAAGCTGAGCTTTGTGCTTTTAAATAGTGCATATTATTAGATTTCAGTCAATTTTCACGCACTCCGCTAATTGTGATATTTCCTGCTAATTGCAATCACATAATTTCTACATAAGTAAAAATAAATAATGAATGAGTGTGTGCAGACGCAGTGTGTTAAAAGAAATATTACGTATTATTCAGATTTTGTTATAAAAAATTCAAAACATTTTTATTTTGATGTAGACCATTGTAGTTAAATTAACTTTGTGCTAAAACTACAACCGGTTAAAACAGATGCTACTGAGAAGAACTTTTTTTTTATTGATACGTATACTTAATCAAACTTAAATATAACTTAAACTTAATCTAATGATCATACCTTCTTTCAAATTGGCCGCGTGGAATGGTGGCAAGAATACTGGGTGCGCTTTCGCGCTGAATAGCCAGGCTGATTCTTTGCGCAAAAAATGAACCAGCACTCCTGTCACTGTCTGTAACATAAAATATTAATGTCAATATCGATGTAACAGAACATTTGAAAAAACTAGCAACACTATAATGATAAAGTGAAATCATTTGTGTGTTCCCACTTTTCCAGTATGGAATCATTATTAAATTGGCATTGCTCGGTAATGTCAGCCATTTTTATCACACTCTCCATTGTTACCAACTTTTATATTAAGCTTCTATTCCACTCTTGTTCAGTGCGCCAATGAAGTGAAAGGCATTCTTGAAATTTTAGCTTAACTGTTCCACTATAATTCTACCTTATTGGTTCTTTGAACTTACATATCACCTTATGTTTGTAGTTTATTGGAGTTCGGATTTCAACGTCTATATTTTTTACTTAAGCTGTTCGTACATGGTTCTGAATTTCCGAACGGCTACAACCATGCTCCTTTTTTAGTTCAGTTGAAGTGGTACCATTTCTATATGGCTACCTATAAGTGGATTACTATCATGAATCTTAAACTAAACTTTATTTACAAGGCTATTTTTTAAGACTAGATCATATCCAATCATAATATGTCTATATAGTAAATCTTGATTCTTGGTCCAACCACGGTTCGTTATGGGCTATGGTGAAAATTTGATTTTTGGATCGATTCGATCGAAATTTCACCATTGCCTATTCTTTATGACAGTCGCTTTTTCTTGACCTATTTTTTTCGGGATCTAACTCAAAACTTACACGAAAAACTCTAATTTATAGTTTCAGTCATACCCTGTAACGCCGGTGTAGTTTAAAATTGATTTGGTAATGCAGTGTTAGATGGTAGTGGGTTACTACGCGGCATCGTACCGAAACGCTAAATCGCTTGACGGCACATTTTTACTAGTAAGGTGGTAACTAGCTACGGCCGAAGCCTCCCGCTAGACGGCAATTTCAGGCAAACCACTAGTATAAATCGTGACCCGTAAGTTGAGACAAAATGGCCGTCGTCTGCGCAGTTACATTGTACTACAGGGCCGAGCCCTTGTGTAACGCGCGGCCCCTCACGGCGCACCTCATACTGCACTTCGTTTGCCACCCGAAATGTGTTTCTGCGCATAGTTCAACTTACGCGGCGGCTATTATATGATTCATTGAATACATTATATTGTTGTTCCAGGCGCGCTGGAGGGCGGTCCACTGGGCGGCGGTGGCGGCGGCGGCGCGTTCGGCGCGCTGCGGTCGGCCGGCTCGCCGCCCGCGCCCAGCCTCGGCGCCAGTCGACACAGCCTCATAGGTACTGTGAAATCCTTCAACATTTTTTAAAATTTAACATAAAGCTGTTTTTTAATTTGTTAGAAAATAGTTCTTTACGGGACGATGAAACGCGAGGACCTGGCACGGAAAAAACGTGCGTGCCAAAAATGCGTTAAACACCCCCTCTTTGGAGATGGAGAGAGATAGAGTACCTGTACCTATACTATTTTAATTAGTGTTGAACATTTTGTACACCTCCAAAAGTAGTTCTTCATGCGTCGTAAGCAAGATGTCCTAAGTACCACACACGAAATTCGCAGAGTTGTATTTTTTAAAATAGAATAGCGAAAGTAATTATATTCCTACGTCCACGTCCATCGATTTCTACTATACGCTTAGTCTAAGTTTTTATATTGTAAATTTGATTAATCGTATTGAGCGGTTGGATACGTTAGCGTCAAAGTACAATGAACTTAAACTACATTGCTTCAGAGCTCAATTTCGTTTATTCATTCACAGCCAGCGCTTCAAATCATACGTTTTGAAATTAAAATCGGTTGTACTGAATTAGTCAGTATTTGTTTTAATAAAATAAAGATCTTTTGGGTCCATTTTGACGCTAATGTGATCGAACGCGCAAGTTTGAAATATAAACTTAGACTCGTGCTATAGAATTTGAATAAAATCCAGTGAATATACGATGAACCCGACTAGTCCATCGTAGAATTCGTAGACAGCCATGGCTTGAAAGTTGAAATTGTGCGTGGGTAGCTGGTCGCGTAGCACGTCTACGCGTAACGTAGACCATATCTACGACGTTACTACTTCCATTCCTCCTTATATGAGGAGAAAATCTGAATACATACTAGCGATAGGATAAATCGTCCACATTTTTTTGTCCTGGCGCGTGTGCGCGTTCCATAGAAAATAAATGACACCTCGTCCGCCAGACAAAATAATTTTGTTCCTAGGATGTTATCATATTATTATCGCTCTTACTATTTTGATAGGTTCGCTTGTGAACGACAATAGTGCTACGAGAGTGCTACAAATTGGAAAAGTGTCACATAACCGATACCACAGAATATATAATCCGAGACACTTACTGACACGTTGGGTTGTAACTGAAGATAAAAGGAAATATACGTACTTAAATGTTATGTAATGGAACGTGGAATTGAATCACATTTACTGTTGCTATGGGAATCCCAACTACAGACTTCCAAAAGGAGGAGATTCACAATTTGGGGCGTATTTTTTTCTTTGATCTACCTACCTTATTAGACAGCAAATTCGTATTGAAAGTAAAAAATACTATTTTGGAATGATATTAGAAAAATCTTGTACTTAAGTTCATCAATTTTAATTGACTTACGAATGTGTAAGATACTTTTGTAGATTGCGTGGATTTATTCGGCAGCATACTTTAATTAACAGGATTCCGGGCCGCGTGTCCCGACTGTGCAAATTGATGACTTGTGTGGTCGGTAGACGAGGACAAGGTTAACCGTAAATCTACGTTACGTGTCTTGGTCGAACTGATTAATTTATTTAAGAGAACACTCATTTTATATTCATCGTAAAACTTTAATTAAGGAAAGCTTAAATTACTGATTAATTATGTATAGGAAGAACTTTCGTATTCTTCCTTGTAATTGTACTGATTTACTTAAGGGTCTGCTATCCTATTTTGGATACTCAACCGTTGACATGGGCTTGTACCAAAAGTTCAATCCAGCATTGGTCACTCTTGACCTTTGGTACTTTAGTAGGTGCCAGCGTCTGGCATGATAATGTGCCTATTCACCAACATACGTTACGTTAGTGCTAAACAACCGCAGCGAAGGGTAACATCGTTTCGTCCTGTCGCGCTATTGCTTGTGCAGCTCAATATAAAAGTCAGTTACGCGGATTTTTTGTCCGCTGGACCTTAGTTGTTTGTTCAACTGCCTCGTTGGTTTAGTGGTTAGCATGTTCGACTGCGGCTGACGAGGTCCCGGGTTCGAGTCCCGGGTCGGGTCATAATTAAGTATTGGGTATATCTGACTAGATTCTCAGTACTAGCCCGAAGTTAGGAAGTTGACGGTGTTTCAACCCTGTGCCTCGGAGAGCACGTAAATCCGTCGGTCCCGCTCCTGTTATCTCTCCGGTCGTGTCGGGCTTTGAGAGTAAAGGAAGACCTGTGTTTGCGCACACACTTGTGCAATATAATATATTACTACTTGTGCAATATAATACCGAAATTCGGTCGGTAGCACGTTATTTGTTCAACAAGATAACAAAGTCTTTTTGTTGCGAGTGCCTCTAGTTTGAATCCCGAGTGAACGAAGGATTCTAAATTATCTATTATAGAATCCTTCACTCACTCGGGATTCACCACAAATCGAATCAAATATGCGATGAGTCCAACTGACAGCTAACGAAATAATACACAAGCTTACACGAAAAACCTAAAACGTAACAATAATATGTAGACTGTGTACTTATTTAAGGTAGAGCTGCAACGGAGACGCGTTATGCTATGCAAACATTTTTCTTAAATATAGTAATTTTATTCATCTATAAAAATCCAAATCCATCGAAATTTCCAACTCCTTAGTTTTGAGGATTTTATGTAGCAGTACCTACTACAGCATCAGGATTGAGGATTTAGAGTAAGAATTTTTTCGTACCACTTGCTCAAAAAAGTGACATTCTATGCCACAAAAAGCGAACATAACAATAGTCATTTTTAATCTGTTAAAAACAGGGAAAGAAAATTGTACTGAATTTCATTCATCCTCTAGGGGGAGAATGTGATTTAAATTTGGAATACTTACCTACCGAAATTTATACTGAACTACATCTGTGTTTACACCATTGAGTTTGTATATAAAGCATTATACATCTTTTTGAAAAAGGAATAGGTACGCATTTATTATGCAGTTATGATTATTAAATAAAATTACGAAAACCGACGAGGCCGTATGAGCTTGATGCCTTTGCTTTTCCGACAAAAAAATATTAGTCTAGGAATTTGCCGCGTTTTTGTTTTCTTCAAATACATAAACGTTAAGTTTATTTTAATTTATTTTTATAAATAAGTTAATGTTCTAAAAATCTTTTAATTGACATTATTTTTAATAAATGCTTATCTCATATTATTATTGTGTTAATTTTTTCGCAAATGGTACGAAAAGTAGAGTATTTTTCTCGGTGATAAAGCTGTCTTAGTCTTGGGTGAACTTAAATCCCTCGCTACACTCAGGACTCATCTTAAATCCCTCGCTTCGCTCGTGATTTAAGTTTTTAACACCCTCGCTACGCTCGGGAGTAAACCTCGGGTCCTTCGTTACGCTCGCGATTTAAATCGTCACCCGCGACAGAAGACACTGCTTTATCCCCTTGGTTAATAATCTACTATTTATGGGACCACTTCGCGAGTTTCCTCTAACCACTGAAAAAAAAAATTCATATTGATTATTCATGCTGATTTAAGAACCTCCTCCTTTTTTGGAAGTCGGTTAAAAACAACTTCAATGATCGAAAAAGAATTGCACGTCAGAGCCAAACGATAGCCAATGATTGATATTTATTTAAGTCTGTGATTATTAGAACAAAGTCACCTCATCATAAGATACAAACCGGAATTAGTAAGTATTAGGTTCGAATTATTTATGTGAATTACATCCGTAATGAGGAGTCGGAAACGCTTCATATAAATACTGGAGGGATAACCTAACTTCGTTCATTATCACAACATACCTACATAGCGTCGTGAATGTAATTAATGGAAGACGGAAATGAGTTCCCGTAACAGCCCTCTAATTGGAAATTATTGTTAATAACAACGTTATTGTATTGTAACAGGTATTGGCAGATTTAGATTGTTGGGCGGCAGGGCGGCTAAACTTTGATTAGAGTGTCTGAAGTTTACAGTTATAATAGAACAATTGATTTAGTAACGGTAAACATTCATAGTGTTGAATCATTAAGAAAATCAAAACGGGGCTTAGAATTTATACAATAGCTATTTATATATAGCGGGGCTAATTTATTTAGTGTACGTTGATTCCTGTTGTGGACAGGTGCACAATAATATTGTGATTTTTGAGGCTTTAAATGTTATTAATTTTCCCATATTATTTTATTGTGAGATAGGCTTGCGCAAAGCAATGATGAGATCTAGGATGGAACGCGCTTGCCTAGAAAATGCCTATTCACTCTTGCCTTGAAGGTATCAAAGTTATATGTGGCAGGAAACACGCGATCTTTATTAAATTATTAGTGCTAATTATTAATGTTTACAGAGAGATATATAAATGATAATATAAGTAAATATATACGTAGATACCTACGTAATTAACATCAATTGTTGCTAATTGTATGCTAATACTAATTAGTGTAAATCAACATTAATTATTGTGTTAAGCATTCAACATACGAGTACCAATTTTCATCCATCAGTAATCAAGCCATGAAAAACTGGATAATAGTATCATTCAGAACGAGCCCAATGATCATTAATCTATCCGTAGGAAAGGTACGTGGGAATATTCATCATTATCTGATCCTGAAGCCGATCATCATTTTTCTGCAAAGACATTTAAAATTAATTAAACATTCAAAATACAATATTATATAAGGCCGAAAAAAACCAACAAAATGTTGTTTGGCGAACAAAAATTCCGTGTCATTCCGAGATACATAGATATCCGTTTCCGAATTCCGTCTCATTCCGATAGAGTCCGAATTAAATTTTTTCCCATATTTGAAAATTAAAATAACGCAGATTAAGTAGGTACGTGCTTATTTTTGTGGAATATCAAAGAAAATTTGCTGAATATTTTTTATTTAATTAGTTAGGCTCAGTATTTTGTGGATTTTGACAAAGTAATTTAGCAAACACAATTTTTTTCCCTATATTCCACTGTGATCAAAGGGCTTTTGTGTAAAATCTCGTTACCGGAATGTGATTACAGTATAGTAATTTCCCTGTGTCTCAGTTTAAGGTTTGACAGTGGGACAGAGTGGGGCTTCGGGATAGATAGATACAGTTAAGATTGATTAATGCGATATATTATGTGATTAACATTACCAATTAATTCCAATTGATGTTAAGCACCTTCAGGCATCAATATATCGTTTTCATTTGTGAAGCATTTAGAGAAAATTTTGATAGAATATTTGATAATGGTTCTTACTTTAATTTGACATAGTACTTGTAATTTTTTTGACTTAAAATGAATTTGGGATAAAGTATTCAGTTGAATGCAACATTTGTTACGGCGCTAATAATTAAATGAATGATTTTCATTTAATTATTAATAAATTCCACCTATGCAATGTGAGAGTAGTTAAGGAAGTTAATAAAATAAGGTTTCCGTACTCATAGGGTGTCGAATTGTTTTTCAGGCGCTACCAGTTTGGTGCCATATGTTAGCCAGTTATTTCACAACTAATTACGTGTTGTTATCACATCTCTTTTGTTATTTACGTTATTTACGTGTGGTGGTACGGAACTCTTAGTGCGCGTGCGTATCTCGCACTTGACAATTTTTTTAATAATGTCGTATTAGTATATTCTTAGTAGGTGGCGAATTGTATAAAATCAACCCGTATGAGCTACGATCGTACGCTGTACTCGACATTGAGCGTACGTGTTTCTTATATTGCTTTGGGGATCAGCATAATGGTGTAGGGGATCGCTGACGTGTGACTACGTGACGAAGCTCCCAAAGTCACGAATACGGGCTCGTTTCCTCGCAGTCTCGCCAGTAAATCGTATGTTGACTCAATTTGATTTTTCTGCAACTCTTTTATTAAACGTGGAATATATATGAGGAAGATGATTAAATTTTTTTTAAATCACAGCTTTAAATACTCTGACATCCGTGCCATTATTTATTACAATAAATGTGCAATTTAAAAGGAAATAAAAGACAATAATAATAAACTTGGAATGTCGCATATCGGGGTAAATGGTTTCTCTCTATTCAGTTATATTGTGCTTGGTATTTTGTATGGTTTTCTATCATAGTCATGATAACACAGTCTTGTTAAAATAAAAATTTTCAAAAAAAAAATAAAAACCGACTTCAAAAACCACAAACACTAAAAAGTAAAAAATAATTTAATTTATTATGTATACAAGAGTTAATGTAGTTCTATAATAACATTTTTTGGAGTCTGTACCAATTAGCCGCATGAAACGTCTACCTACTCTTCATTATTGTTGACGTGACTCCACATTGGCACCGACTCCAAAAAATGTTATTATAGAACTACATTAACTCTTGTATACATAATAAATTAAATTATTTTTTACTTTTTAGTGTTTGTGGTTTTTGAAGTCGGTTTTTTTTTTTTTGAAATTTTTTTATTTCACAATTTTTAGTGGCCCCACTATTTTAAAATACAGGGTGTAACCAGAACGCTAGTAAAAACTTAGCGTTATTAAGAATAACGTCGTTTAATCGTTACTCGTCGACTTGTCTAACTTAGACAAGTCAAGTACAAAGTCCTTTCATATGATACCCTACTTGGTATAGTTATCCTACTTTGGAATTTCAAACCCCTGATTTTCCCCACTTTTTTAATTAAACTAAAAATAATTTTAAATTTTTTTGATTTCCATGATATTGGGCCACTATTATATACAACTATTCCAAATTTCATGTCAATAGCTTTAATAGTTACTGAAATAATCGACTGTGACAGACGGACGGAGAAAGTCGCACCATAAGGGTTCCATTTTTACCATTTTGGTACGGAACCCTAAAAAAAAAAGATATGCTATGCATGGTTAAAACATACTGTTTACAAAACTATCACACTGATCGCGATCAATTTACTCTTATCCATTGAGGAGTTCCGTTCTCCATCTCCAGAGATATTCATCAGATCTTCACCAAATTAAAATGGGACCACCTCTGAAGTATGACCTACCAAACAAAAAAAGAATTATCAAAATCGGTTCATAATTGGCGGAAAAATCGCGTAACATACAAAAAAAAAAAAAAACTTACAGTCGAATTGAGAACCTCCTCCTTTTTTTGAAGTCGGTTAATAATACAAATTTTACTGAACTCAGACAATGTAAGTACAATCGGTGGCTTTATCGCTAAGATATAAGCCTTCTAATCCAGGTAAGGCCTGACAGGGATTAATAACAAACAGAAATTGGATATAAACTTGTAGGATCTATAGGAAATAGGTAGATAGTATGGCCGATTCTATTTATCACAATCTCTAAACTATACTAAAATGACAGCTTTAAATCTATAGTTCGCGCGCGAGTTGAATGCAGGGTAAATGTATGGTGACACATAAATTTACTCTGCATTCAACTCGGGCGTGAACTGTAGTTCTGTCCCTTTTCGCAGGGTTAGCAATATTTTTAATGCTGTCATTTTAGTTGAGATTGTGCACAACAGAATCAGCCCATCGGTATCAAATCTTACTATCTTACTTCTTACTTCTTACTAATATTATAAACGCGAAAGTTTGTGAGTACGGATGTATGGATGTTTGTTACTCTTTCATGCCAGAAGGCTGAAGGGATCTGGATGAAATTTGGCACAGGGATAGATTATAGTCTGGAATAACACATAGGCTACTTTTTAACCCGGCAAATTAAAGAGTTCCCGCGGAAACCAAAAAACGTCAATCCACGCGGACGAAGTCGCGGGCATCGGCTAGTTATCGATATAAATCCAAAGGGTAGTAAGTAACGGTAGGGTAATAAATAATAGTCTTCAATAATCATAAATTTAATTAAAACCAGATCCGATTACCTTTCAATTTTATTTGGAGTAGAAAATGTTTCTTATCGGCAACGAATACGCGTGACAAAACCTCCGTGGTATCACAGAATAGGTAATAGTACGTTGTAGTATTTCACAAATAGTTGCTCTTTCCCTAGTCATCTTTATTAATCACCACTACAGCCCAATAACGTCCCACAGCTGGGCACAGGCCTCCACTCTCATAGGAGAGAGGGAATTAGAGCTTAGACCCACCACGCTGCTCCAATGCGGGTTGGCGGGCTTTAAAGACTATTATCATGGTAGTGACAATAGCCGGGACCGACGGCTTAACGTGCTCTCCAAGGCACGGGGGTGAACCATTGCCAACTTCCTAACTCCGGGCTAGTACCTACTGAGAATTTCTAGTCTGAAAAACCCAATACTTAATTATGGCCCGACCCGGGACTCGAACCCGGGACCTCGTCGGCCGAAGTCGAACATGCCAATTGCCATTAAGCGTAATGAGCGATCATTTTTCATTAATTTTCCACTTTTGAGAAAGGCACACGCTGGCCAAAACTAGATTGGCAGACAATTCACACACCTTTGAGAACATTATGACCCCCGACCGCCCGGATAAGCCGGTTGGCTAAATTAATGTGAGTTGGACTCATAAGTTATTATTATTCTACCCGGAAACATCATAATTGTTTCAAATACTATGCTTACTTATACGCGGTCTCAAGGACTTTTCGGATCCCACCCTTCAATGACCCACCTGTTTACGTGACTAAAGCAAAAATATGTTACCGAAATGAGGGTTGGCGGGTAAAATTATGTGAACACGTAATCTAACCCATGAAAGTCGTGTTTTAACCACGATAAAGACCGAAACAAACCACGCTCTGCTACCAATTAATGTTCCGTCCGCAAGTTCGCGGAGCTAATATAATCAAAAACTAATCTAACGAAATATATTAAAATGTATTGGGATTTGAAATGGTGTAACCTTTGTGTATATCGTCGTAGGTATATCGGGCCCGATTCTTCTGTGGTGAATTTGTTGCACTTCACTTTGTATAAATAAGTAGATGGTGAAAATGGTGTGACGTGGTATAATATAATAAACTAGATGAAGCCCGCGACTTCGTCCGCGTGGATTAAGATTTTTGGTTCCCGCGGGTACTCTATCATTTTCCAGCATAAAAAGTATTAATTATTAAGCTTATATCCTTCCCCGAGATACAATCTACCCCTGTACCAAATTTCATTAAAATCGGTTGAGCAGATGGGCCATGAAAGCGTAGCAGATAGACAGACACACTTTCGCATTTATAATATTATATATAGTATGGATAGTGCCGAAAATATATGACCCAAAAATGTACGAAAGATTATCCGAACCCAACCGAAAAACGAAAGCGGAATGAATGACAGACAACATCACCTGTCATAAAAACGAGTGACATTGGAAGTTTATGGTTGCAGTTCAACAAATTTTAAATTTTAAAACAGATTTTATCCCAGTGCAAGATTTTTATTTTTTACATTTAGTCATTTAAGGCGCATGTTGTGACACCTGTCATAGATTGTACATTTAACAATTGTGTAATTAGTATGTAGTTTGTAATTTTTTCAATGTATCAATTTCTTGGTCGTTCTAATAAATATAAATAAATAAATAAATAAACAAATAAATACTAAACACCACCCATTGCTATTTAAGCTTGCCCATGGAACTAATAAGTACTACGTAGTTTACTTATTAGTTCCATGAGCTTGCCAAACCAGCTTAAACCTATTTAAACAAATGAGTTTCTTATTACAAAATGAAATTAATAGAGCAATGGCGAACTTCCACACATCAATATTATTGCGAAAAAAAAAAACACGTGTACAAAAAATATAATTTTGCTGATCGTTTTTGGCTTTGGTTTCAAAGTGTAAATAATGATTAGATAAGTTTAAATTAAACCGCGCTGTAGGTAAATTGAAACACGCAATCCCTGTGGATTATGATTTTTTGTTTTCGTCAAACAAAAAACGCATTCGGATCACGTTTCGTTCGTGCTTTGTAAATTTTATACTGACTGTATACTGATTTCTAAATGTATAAAGCTTTGGAAAGCTACAGATTTAAAAGCTTTTGACTATGTGATTGTAGCTTAAATAGACAATTGAAACAAGCAAATACTTATTTGTAGTAAGTGGGTTTCAAACATAATTTTAACATAAAGTACACGTATGTAGATATGTCTAGAGTTATGATTAACTTGCCAGTAAGTTTGATTGCAGCCAAGCAATCTGCAAGCTGTAATCACAAATTTGTGAAACTGATCCCTTTTATGAAAGATAGGAATCCACCACCTCTACAGCCTATTAACGTCCCACTGCTGGGCACAGGCCTCCACTCTCATAGGAGAGAGGGAATTAGAGCTCAGACCCACCACGCTGCTCCAACGCGGGTTGGCGGGCTATAAAGATAGGAATACTAGACTTGGAATAGACATTATTTTATAACGAATAATGAATACCCGTTTTGGTAGTTCACAAAAATAACTATTACGATAAAGCAATTTCTTCAACAGAATGCTCTTAACGCTACGTTTGTAAACGTACATATATGTTATATTTTACCGTCGAGTTTTACTATGTATATCAAATTAAACGATCGCGGCACGTGTTTTGAAAATCAATATTAGAAAATTGAGTTTAAACCAAGAATGAAGACAGTATTAAAGTCTCTTTTCACACAGCGATATAAACTCGCAATAGACGGATATGAATTTCAAGTTCGTAAATCAATTTAGATTTTATACATATCTTTTTACCAAGATTTGAGAAATATATCGATGGGTACATAAAAATCTCATACTTTCCTCGTGGTATTTGATATACGACGTCTGCATAAGCGCACGGGCGAGACAGTAAAAATTTCATGACATTTTACTGCACAACTTGGAATGCTTTACAATTTTCTCGCTGGTCGTACAGGTGCACTTTACTGTGCTGTCGTTAGGATTAGAATCGCTAATCGATATGGCAAAGCTGCTGCAGAAATTTAGTATATTTTATTATAGCTTTATTATTAAATACCGGTTTTAAAATTTGAAATTTGACGAAAACGCGAACTTATCGTTCGTTTGAACGTTGCAGCATAAGATAGTAGGGTGTAGTCAGGCATATTACGTAAATAATTGGACGTAAGTTTCGTTTGAGATACATATAATATGTAAGGATCACGAACTAAAAAATTGGCAGTCATAGGGACTGCCGATAGAAATGAATTAAACGAATACGTTTTTTGTGCTAATTAAAAAAAATTACGGTTGCCTGTAAAGTCGTTTTACGGACGATAGTTTTACGTGATAACTAGCTGTTCTCGAAGAAGCTCGCGTGGCGGCGTTCCAGTAGCAGAACTATTCGAACTGCTAGCTCTGACGTCAATCGATCGTGCCTCTCTATCGCTTGTTCCGCGCTCTCGCTTGCATGCTCGGGCTCAGGCGTAACGTGACACTTTTTCGGGTGTGCAGCCGGTGTTCATCGATTTATAAGACGTTATCACGTCAAAAAAAATTCAAATATAAACCTTAAAACTAACGCATTAAAGTTTAATTACGAATGTACTATATTTATATTTAAGTCCTTTTGTCTTCGTAACAACGCGAGGTGTTGGTCACACTCACGGTTACACAGCACTTATTAATATAAACCTTAAAACTAAGCCATTAATGTTTAATTACGAATGTACTTTATTTATACTTAAGACCTTTTGTCTTAAGAAGAATGGTGTCGGTCTCGCGTGTTCCACATTTTTACCCCCTACCAAAAAGTGCTCAACGCGCCTAAAGGAGTTTTCACTTCAAAAAATCGTAATAATGTTCATTCAAATCACTTTTCCTGAAATATTACTCGACGTAACAGGTATAACAGTTACGGACCTGATCTAGTTCAACTTTCAATGCCCTTCGGCTTCCATTTGTCAACATAAAGTTTATTAGATTTCCGAACTTTTCCCCTAGTAACAAATGAGAATCGATATACCATCGCTATACCGATTTGTCAGTTCTTTGTTTTATAAAACTAGAGTCAACTAAATTTTTTTGATACAAACTTTATCTTACTTTTGTAAAAGAGGGTAGAACTCTTCGGAAAATATAAAATAAAATTAAGTTTGGCGATTTTAGCGTATTACCCAAGAGAGTATATAATTTTTTGTAAACCTATCCAACTTGTAACATGCTTGTTACACGAACTCCCAAAAAAAGAGTGTAATATTTTCAGGCTTCACGTATGTATGTATTTGTGGATGTATGTGAGTTTATTTATTTCACCATAACTTCTAAATGCATGAACAGATTTGGATGCATTGGGCATCTTTAAATCTTTCATCATCCCGAGTGGCAAAATGGCAAATCAATATGGCGGCTGTATAGCGCCATTTTAAAAACGGCACCATAGGTACAATGCTAATGCAGCCATTTAAAAAAAATTAAACTGTGCTTACTTGTTAATCAGTAAGTTGATTGAAGTAATATTTTGTTAAAAATACTGCAGATAATATAGAAACAAATAATATTAAAAACTTTCGACGAAAAGCGCTGATCCAACTAAAGAATTTGCTTTGTTAATGTTTGCTAATCTTTGTAACACATGCCTCGCTGCCGAAACAAGGGTAGATAACGATTTACAAACACAACGTGTTTCTTGATTTATTCCTAACATCCTGACCTATTCTTGCTTGTTAGTCAAGAGCTGGGCCATAGTATCTCATTTGATCGGCATAAGCTATTTGTGATCGTAGAGTATTGCCTTTAATAGTATTGCATTGAAATAGAATAAGTAAAAAACTAAAATTCTACATCAATATATTATTGCCTTAAACTGTAACGTTTGACATCCTTTACATTTTAATAAGGCTTTTATTAGTCTATCGTTTTAAAAAAAAACCTTACCATGGAACATTACAAACTTTATTAGATTTTCGAGGAAAAGATACATTATGCTTAGGTACTTAATTACGAGGGTAATAAGAATAGAAAACATTAACCAAGATTATTTAAAAAATTGGGACGCCTGGACGCCTGGTGGGGGGCTTCGGCCGTGGCTAGTTACCACCCTACCGGCAAAGACGTGCCGCCAAGCGATTTAGCGTTCCGGTACGATGCCGTGTAGAAACCGAAGGGGTATGGGTTTAATATAACTGCCATGCCCCTAACAGGTTAGCCCGCTACCATCTTAGACTGCATCATCACTTACCTTGTTACTTAGCTAGCTTGTAGTGGATATTAAAAAAAAAAAAACTTATTTAAATGCTTTGACTGAAAACATTAATTGATAGTTACCAACGCTAAAGCTTTAATCTTTCTTTTCGCAAAGGTAAAATCTGCAATTAAATAGCGTGCAGAAATTATGGAAAACCGATAAAAACCATCATTATTGGAGACCTTCCAATAATCACCGATGGAAACGGACAGACTTAATTTATTACAGGGAAGATCAAAGATATCCGATTCCATTGAACTGTTATATAGGTATTAAATTTGAAGTGAAATTAAATCGTCACTGGGATGCTTTTGTAATGTAACTACCATCGCCTTAATTGCATAGAGTTCTCACATCGCACTTTGGAATCCGTGAAGTTGAATAATTGCCTCAATATGCGATCTGGAGTTTGAACTAGAATATTTGATTTAATCGCACAGTAGTTTTGAAGACAAAAAGGCAAACCGAATTCTTTTGGAGTTTACCGTCATACCGGAACGAATTTTCGTTCCGTTATGATACCGCGTAGACATCGAATCGGTGCCTGTATTTTTTTTTTAAATTCGCTACAAGGTAGCTAGCTAACCTGTTAGGGGCATTTCAGTTATATTATACCCAAAACCCTGATCGGTTTCTACGCGGCATCGCACCGGAACGCTATGAATCACTTGCACGGCACGTCTTTGCCGGTAGGGTGGTAACTAGCCACGGCCGAAGCCTCCCACCAAGCAGAATTACCTATTCTTTATCGAAAGGTTTAATATAACTGTCATGCCCCAGCTAGTTAAGCACTCTACCATCTTACAATGCATCATCATTTATCACTTATTTTATAACACTCGCAGTCAAGGGCTAACTTGTAAAAAAATTGCTTATGAAAAACATGAGTTTATTTAAAGCCTGATTATAATAGGAAACTGAACCATATGAACTATAATCAAGAACACGATACACCATTAATCTACTAAATAATATAATATTAAACTTGAGTATCAAGTAGATGTAACGAGTATCATATCAGTTTCTGTTTATTATTATAACGTCAATCCGGAATATAGGTCGCAGAGGTCCGGAAGTCTTGATACACGAGGAGTCATTAATCGAGATGTTATTATTTTTATCCGACTTCCAAAAAAGGACGAGGTTCTCAATTCGGCGCGTATTTTTTTTTTAAATGTATGTTACCGCATATATCCGTGGTTTCTGAACCGATTTGAATTTTTTTCTATCAGTCCTTAGAGAAAGCTCTCGAGGTGGTCCCATAAAAAATTCTGACTCCAAATCCCTGACACTAAAAAGTTAAAAATAAAAATTCTTTTCAAAAAACCGACTTCCAACGCCACTGTAAAGTAAAAAAATAATTTTCATTTCTACCCACTATGTTGAAGTCGGGCGGGTATAACAAGGATAAGCAAAGTTGACGCATGAGGCTCGTCCGACTTCAACATAGTGGGTAGAAATAAAAATTATTTTTTACTTTACCACTGTAAAGTAAAAAATAATTTTCTTGGAAGTCGGTTTTTTGGAAAGATTTTTTTAATAAATACTATCTAACCGCCCCTGTTTCGATCGTTGGATTCTGTTATAATACGTAAATCGTGAAAGACGTACCTATTCCATGGACAAACAATGTTTAAGTATACTTAGCTTGAAAAATTACGGGCTCTATTTGCTATTTAGCCCCTTGAGGGAGGGGACAAGACGTAGCTTGTGTTACTCCTTGAAATTTCCTACATATCTAGCTGTAAATATTATATCAAACATGTCGTTGTAAAGTTAGCCAGAACATAATATTCAGATATCCCGAAATATTGGTGTTACTCAAACTCAAAGTATTTTTTTTCAAATTAGGAACACGTACACTCATTGACGTCCAATTACTTTTATAACATGATGGTGATAATCAGTTACGGTATATTAAATCTAAAGCTGCGAGGGTTCCAAACGCGCCCTGGTCTGAGAAGAGCCCACAACAAACTCTTATAATATAACGTAATAGTACTCGTAGACACCTTCAATTGAGCTGACCTAGCGATATTAGATGTATTACATGCACACCTAGATGTTCCACAGACATAATAGTATGTTTTAAGGAATAATTTTCGCATTTACCTGAAATAACGCATTATGTACTCATGTCATGTTCAGTAATGTCCCTCTAGATGCACATTACCAGCCCTCTTGAGGATAAGATATTACCGTTTTGTAGGCTATTACTATTAATTCGATATTAGTTATAACAGTTTATTTACTTATTAGTTTTTGATTGTGAGTTTGTTTTTGAATGTTTTACAAGATATGAAAAATTTAAAAACTAATGAAATAAAAAGTATTAAAAATAATTATTATTTGTGTTTAAATTATTTCTACCGGACGGACGAAAAATCTTACCCCGTTAACCGAAAAATAATTGACTTTAAAGCTGAAACTTTTATACTAATAACAAAATGACAAATTACAAAAAGGCTGTAATAAAA
This sequence comes from Erebia aethiops, assembly GCA_923060345.2. NCBI lineage: Eukaryota > Metazoa > Arthropoda > Insecta > Lepidoptera > Nymphalidae > Erebia > Erebia aethiops. The sequence goes on along the minus strand of OV281084.1, from coordinate 21,819,853 downwards.
CATTCTGTATTTCTCGAAAACACTGTAGGGATTGCGTCTTTTACTATATTGTTGTTGTTTTGTTTGGAGGTAGGTAAATTTTCTTTCTCGTTGGAAGGCATTTAGCGAAATAGAAATAAAAAGGTAAAATTGTTAGGGTTCTTAGATTCATGGAATTAGAAAATAAATATGTTAAGGAGTTTTCTTCTTTTCTCTGCAATCTACTAATAGCTACATGGAAGGAAAGTTGCATTGCAAGTTTTTATAATATAAAAATGAGATTTTGTTTCATTTTCTCTACAGATTTCTTATAATTAGCTCTTTCTATATTTTACAATAACATAATATAAAAAAAAAACATGTGTGAGAGAACAATACTGACAATAATGTGTTAGTTTCTTCTGCTTAAAATATTAATGTCCTTTTAGCACTGAGGTTGCAATAGCGAGACAGTTTTTTTTTTTTAAACATTATTATCATGTTAAAACTTGAACGTATGTTGAGTCTGTATTAAGAGACTCAGAAAAGATAACCGTAGATTATATGACATAGATTATACAAGTGCCAATTCACCCAAGTAGACTCAGAGACCTTCGCTTCGCTCGGTCAATTATAATATTATATTAATATTTATATGACATAGATTTCCCGTGTATAAAGTTGTGGGACAAAGTTTTAACAATAAAAATCAATATAGGGTCGCGAAACCCCGTCATAGGCGATAACTCAGACTATTCTATTAAAGTTGTCCAGAGCGTCCCCGTTACGTTGGCACCGATGCTATTTTTAACGCGGTTAGAGGCGCTGGGGGGTAATTAATACATTTACTCGACACTTATATATGGATACTACGCCAATTTAAAAATAAAATGTATGGTCTATAGTGACTTTGTATTAAGAGAGTCAGAAAAGATAACCGTAGACTCTACCTAGGTTACAAATATATAAATGACATAGATTTCCCGTTTATAGAATGAAGTGCTAAAGTTGTGGGACAAAGTTTTAACAATAAAAATCAATATAGGTTCGTGAAACCCCGTCATAAGCGATAACTCAGTATTATTCTATTAAAGTTGTCCAGAGCATCCCCGTTCCTGGCACCGATGCTATTTTTAACGCGGTTAGAGGCGCTGGGGGGTAATTAATACATTTACTCGACACTTATATATGGATACTACGCCAATTTAAAAATAAAATGTATGGTCTATAGTGACTTTGTATTAAGAGAATCAGAAAAGATAACCGTAGACTCTACCTAGGTTACAAATATATAAATGACATAGATTTCCCGTTTATAGAATGAAGTGCTAAAGTTGTGGGACAAAGTTTTAACAATAAAAATCAATATAGGTTTGTGAAACCCCGTCATAAGCGAATTCTATTAAAGTTGTCCAGAGCATCCCCGTTCCTGGCACCGATGCTATTTTTAACGCGGTTAGAGGCGCTGGGGGGTAATTAATACATTTACTCGACACTTATATATGGATACTACGCCAATTTAAAAAGAAAATGTATGGTCTATAGTGACTTTGTATTATGAGACTCAGAAAAGATAACCGTAGACTCTATCTAGCTTACAAATATTTATATGATATAGATTTCCCGTTTATAGAATGAAGTGCTAAAGTGTGGGACAAAGTTTTAACAATAAAAATCAATATAGGTTCGTGAAACCCCGTCATAGGCGATAACTCAGACTTATTCTATTAAAGTTGTCCAGAGCGTCCCCGTTCCGTTGGCACCGATGCTATATTTTTTAACGCGGTTAGAGTCGCTTGGGGGTAATTAATACATTTACTCGACACTTAAATGGATACTACGCCAATTTAAGATAATAATGTAGATTGTAGGGTCTATAATTCTATAGTCTCGTTGCTCTAGTATTATTTGAAGAGTAACATCTTTTATTTAGTTTTGTCAATTTTGATTCCACTAAGCTACGATATCAAATGAAATGATATCAAATGATTCCGCGGGAAATGAAATATTGGTGAATAACATAATTTTTGTATATTTTTTGTGCAATTTATTAAATAAATAAAAAGTAAATAAAAAGAAGCGCACACTGCACTGTTCCGATTTGTAAACTACTGAGTGTATAACCACGTATAACATAACACTTTAATTCTATCAACAACTGCCTAGTACCACTTTGTTCACACAGTTATCAACTCCATTAAGAGTGTATCTTGGGAAAATCGTTCCGTTGTTAGAAAGTTACTGACCATAACTTTAAGTAATGGAACGCGATTTATTTACGGCAAGCCTGCGTAATTAATAACTGGGTCGTGTAGAATCATTTTCACTTAAGTTAGATGACTTAAGTTCACATTTCCGTATCTATTACCATATTTATCAACCTACAGATAATTCATTAGAATCGTTTAAGTTACTTAAGCAAGTTTAGTACGATCAGCAATAATCTCAAGTTTTGGATCGACAAAAGCCGCGCGAGGAAGCGTGTCAGAAAGTGTTATCGCGTTGATTGTGCTTGGGCTGACTGGTTTAAGTTAAATTACTTAAAGCGGCGAGCAGATGCACAGTGCGACGCGGCCCCTTGTAAACTCATTAAAAAAAATATATACACGTAGCGCCAAATCTGTACAACACCCATATTTGGCGCTACGTGTCACGTCACTCCGTGCATCTCAAATGGAGTTAGACCTTAAATGGTATATTATTTTTGTACCGTATATTCGTCATGTATGTCACAACAACCGCAATACAGTGTCTGTAGACGTAGCGGTGTAGACTACGGTGTATCTCTAGTTGAATAGGAGAACTCTACGAGAACTTTCTCGAACTTGTGCGCAATTCGATTAGCTGCTCATCTTTCCGCGAGTTATGAATTCTTATATGTATCACGAATAATAATATTCATGTAGCTTAGTAGGGTACATAAGTCGTAATAGAATTATGTAGGTGGCCCTAATGGAATGGCCTAATCACGTAGAAGTTTTCTTGGGACTTTTATATTATCCCGGAAAATTGAGGAGTTCCCGCGGGAATCCAAAAAAAACTTATTCCATGCGGACGAAGTCGCGGGCATCAGCTAGTATATTATAATAGTGAAATACGTGAACTTTTTCACTGACTTCGGAGGTTTCAATTCAGCGCATGTTTTTGTTATTGTTTAAAGGTACACCGATTTCCCCGAGATGTCTGAACCGATTTAGACATTTATTTTTGTCTCTTCCGGTCTGAAGTGTGTTTTGTCCTTTGCATGCTTTTTGAGGCACGGTTGGGGTACTACTAAACATTATGCAATATTTAAATAAATAGTGTATTATATGCATGCAGCGTATTTGAAGAATAATTGAAGAATAATGGTGGACCTGGGCTGTTCGTTACGTGCAGCGGGAAGCTAAGACACGTACGAACCGAAACTGAACTTTGCACGTAAATTACATTTAAGCATGCCGCATTATTGCCTCTACGTAATAATCACTAGACGTGCAATTTGCTTCTAATTTATTATCTTGTAACATTAACTACAATGAGCAATTAATATAATTTGTGTTCTAACCTTAAATAAAGGACCACCGCCAGAACAGAATAAAATTGTGAATTAATTTATTAAATCATTGTTCAAATATGTTAAGGGTCTCATGGTACTCTTTTTCTTTCTTGGGACGGTTCGATGATTTTGTTTTATTTAATTTTGGGAAATGTAAAAAAATACGCATCGAACTGAAAACCTCCTATTTTTTAGAAATTTGTTTAAAAATTCAATTTGCGTAGAGCAGCTTATTTTCTTGAATTAAACAGATTAAGTTCATATTTAATTTCTGCTAATTATTTATTACTTAAACCATAAAACAAGGAGCAAAAATAAATGATTTACATAAAATAATAATACTACTATTCCATGCTAATAATTGATTCTTGTAAATCTGGCGTAATGCCGCTGAGTTAAAACAAAAATATAAATTTTTGCACTGGGGTTAAGGGTGAAGAGTAAATGCGTGTGAAAATCCTGTATTCGGCCTGTTTTTTATCTTGCGCATTAAATTCCAGTAAATTTTCAAACAGAGCACTTTTAGATGTTACTGTTGATTATTTGTTTCCATTTCGTTATTTGCCGGCGCAAAGTAGCAGAACTAATTAAGCTCTCATGAACGAGTTAACGTCTTTGTTTCATTCAAGTATCATGTTTAACACTAATTAAAAATACAATTTTAAGTGTGTCTTTTAGTGATTTCGAAATAAGAGCATTTTATTAAATAAGCCATTGAAATAGAAGTATAGGTACTAAAATTCTACATCAATGAAATAAGCTATTTGTCAAAACCGAAAAAACGATTGATTTAAAGCTTTTACTTACTGATTATTAATACAAACTGTTCATGATACCTACATGCCGGATCAGGGTAGTAATAACCACTACGACATTACAGTTCAGTATTTTCTCCCGCTATTTGTCTCGAGAAAATTTTGGTATATTTTGAAAACAGGGCACGTTTTGATATTACAGTCGATAATAATTATTTTCATTTCGTTATCAGCCAGCACAATTGGCAGAGTTCATTAAAAGCTTCATCTCACGCTACAAGAGTATACAACGACTTTGTACGTCTTCGATTCTTGGAATCCATATGGAATTCCAAAAAGTGGTGGTGGTACTTGAATAACAGTTTCAATGCCTTTAAAAGATTACTTGATATGCGATTATGTACTTTAGGAGGTGGCATGCGGGCTATGGTGATATGAAATGTGGTTGTAGAGAGCACAATGTAATAGTAACCATTGAACCACTATCTATCCCAAGGTTGCACCGTCAGATTCTCGTCAACAAGAATGAGCCTAAACTCAGGGGTTTAATAGTAACCATTGAAGAGTTCCAGTATCCAACTACAGGATGCATTATCCGATCAGCTCGATGGATTCAAATTTGTCTATTGTTATTGCTTTTACATTATATTTCCAAAGTTTCAAATCAATACGAAAAAAAGGAATTTAGTTAAATTCGACTTCCAAGATTTTTTAAATAATAGACATAGTTTCAGGTGAAGCTAATAAAAGCGTTTAAAATAGTGTAGGTACCTTTAAGCAATCCCTTGCGTTGGTGGCAGGACTGCTTTAAAAGTCTAGACAATCTATTAATACCTAAGCAGACCCTTCGAAGTTGATCATTTTTCTTTACAATGTAAATGTTGATCAAAGAACTTGAGGTAAACATTATTCAAGAGTGTTGACGTTAGCCTTTGTTCTAAAACAGTTGTTTGATACTTGAATGTCTAGAAACTTAGATGTGAAACGGAAGGTATCTTTCCCTTAATTTCAGTAAACAAGAAATTATCGCAAAATTTTATGTTTATTGAAATTCCTCTGACTAAAAATTCAATTTTGTGGTTAGGCATAATGATTATTGCGAATGTTTAATCAATGTTTCTATCTATCTATCTTTTTCATAAAAAAAATTAGTAAGAATCACAATGATTCAAGTTAAACGCTAAGAAAGATTTATATACCTAAATGAACTCCCGGTTAGACAATGCTTTCGTTACAGGATTATAAAGGAGTAAACGTTTCAGCACTGCAAAGGAAACGTAAATTTGACCTAACAAAATATGCTTTTAAATCGAATGATGAAAGCAACCATTTCCCGTTCTGACAATAGTTTAAGAAACTGCGCCGATATAAAAATGTTCGTCTAATGGGCCTTCAGATTCCGAATGATGTCAAATGAATCGAACATGACTCTTGTTAACGAAGCCAAGTTACATCGGCTGTAGCAGAGCACTGCTATTACTTATAAGTGTAAAATCTATAATGAGAAATAATTATAATTACAATAGGCGAGCTTCCCCTAGTCAGGCGGCTGGATCTACTTTAATTTCAGGGTTGTGCCAAATAATCGTACTAATATTAAAAATGCTAAAGTGCGTCCGCTTGTTGGTTTGGTGGTTTGGCCTTCAAACATGCCACAACAGAACAACGGATCGACGTGATTTTTTGCATGGGTAATATAGTTGAGAACTTGATTTAATATTTTACAAAAATAATTTTACAAGGAGTTCCCGCGTGAACAAAAAAACTAAAACCACGCGGACGAAGTTCCGGGCATCCACCAGTAATTATTAATTTATAAGTTTCGGATTACAAAACTTATATTTTTGTCTTTATGATATTGAATAGTTGGATCGCATCTGTGCAGATTCAAATCTTAAACTAAATTGCAACCCAAAGTAAAAAAATATATCGAGTAGATTTTGACTGCAATGCGTCTCAGGATTCATCATTACCAACATGCATATTTTGTTTTTAGTGCTACTAGGGCCATATTATTTCAATGATTTTGTGTCATGTAGAAAAATATCCCGGAAAAAGTAGATTTCCTGGCGTCCCTACCCCCAACTGTGAGGGCAAGCAGCGTCGGTTAACGCGCGATCGGCGGCAAAGCGAGATGGTAGGTACGAACGTACGCCTCACTGCACGAACCTCGCTTGATTCGTGAGTAATGAGTACATATTCAAAAAATAATTGTACTGAGGCCTTGTTTGTACAAACGACAAAATAATTGGCGGCTTGATACAATTAACCGACCGTTATGTGTACGAAACGTTGTCAGAATAGCTTACAAACGGCATATTATTTGTTCACAGTTAATTTGCAGATATTTCAATTACGACATTTACTTTTCCCGTTTTTATAAATGTTGTATTTCCATTGGACTCTGTAAGTGTAAACATCAAGTGAAAGTCCGTTTTCACGGCAAAAACTTGTTCCGTGTAAGAGCGGCTTTGCCTATATCCCTTCAGCTGGATCGGCCATTAAAAATGGCAGCGCGCAACTGTGACAGGTGTCTAAAAATTCTAACTCATAATACTTATACGGAACAACTAATCATCAAATTATCGGTTTCTGCCCGCTGAATAACGCATTCGTCTGAAATTGACTAGTTTCGGATGGCGCAACAGGCATTGAAACTCGCACTTTCAATGCAGGTTATATGAAAACTTATTTTAACCGAAATATTATATTATAAAGTAAGATTGTACGTTTCAATTTTGTAACCATTTAAAACTTACAATCTAGTAACATAAACACGAGTTGTCAAGCTTGAATTTCCCCACTTTGGTTACTCATACATCATAATAATATAAGAAATAATTAATTAGTTTGCGGTCGCTGAGACACAAATCTTAACAAGGCGAAAGCACGTCTAAGTAATTAGCGAAAATGGGATAGACCACCGACATAAATCATCCCGCAGGCAGCATCTTCGCTAACAAGCCCTTTCTAAAATATTATATCTGCTACAAGTAATATTATAATACATACTAGGTTCCGTCTGGGGTTTCACTCGGGCATGTTTTTCGAGTAAATTATTTTCAGCTCACGTAATGTAAACTCAGAGTATGCACACTTATCACCGCTTTTATAAATCATCATTTAATAATTCGGGCGGAGCGTCTATTCTCGCAACAACCGGATTCATAATACACGGTCTGTTATCTTCTCAAAGACGTATAGACCACAAAAGGTTTGTAGTTTATTTATATAAGAAACTAATATTGTAAATTGAGTGGATAGTCTTTTTGTGTGTTGTCCGAGTAACAGCAGAGACTGATTTTTCTTCCTTTGTATTGCTATTGTCCGTTTACGTTTCGTAAAATAACGTATGCGCTCAAATATACTATAGTAACAATATTACACATATTTTGTTACATTGCATTATGTGACTTTTGATCGCGGGTCAACTAGTTGACATAAGTTCTAGTGGTTCGCCCCGAACTGAGACCTCAAGGTATCCATAAAACGAATAAACTTTTAAGTACAGATCGCCATCTATAGACATCATTGTGAAGTTCTGTTAAAAATACTGAAGCTCATTAAAAATTAAATAATTTCGTTTCCTTATAATATTTATCTAATTTTAGAATTTGTTGTTCAAGTTCCGGATATAATTCAAATAATTGATCAAGTTTCAGGCTCAGCCTTTCAGAAAATTGAGAGTTCTGAGGTCAACTTTGGACGTCAGAAAATCTCCACTTTGACAGCCCCCCATTTCGTTAGTTTTAGGGGAAAATTAAAAAAAAAATTTGAACTCTATTCCTAATTATCTTTCAAATGATATACCGCAACCCTATGTAACGCTATACAAAATATTTTTCTTCGCATTCGCTTCTATGAAAGCCCCCCTGAAATAAAGATTTTCATAAGTTTTCAAGCCATATTCGGCTGATGGCCATCGGTTTACATATTATATTTAATAATAATTTGAAGTAACTACGTTCAGTAATTCAGAAGTTATAAGGCGTCAGAGCCTTATAACTTCTGAATTACTGAACGTAGACGGACGGACGGACCGGACGGACAAGTGCAAATTCACTCAAGTAGACTCAGAGACATTCGCTTCGCTCGGTCAATTAATTTCAACTAGTTGACCCGCCCTGGCTTCGCACGGGTGGTAATTACCCTTATATAATACTTAAATCATTTATCTACATTTTTATTTAATTATGGTTACAAATCTACCTTTTAATAGGTTATTACACTGTTTGCAATTGGGATGATGACAATTCAATCAAATCAGCACCTCTTTATCAAACTTAAAAACGCATTTCTAATATGGAAGTTGGTATAAAATATATAGTTGTGACGTCATCAAATTTCAACGCTTTTTTTTCTTCAATCTATTAGTTTAAACTTAAAACTTACCGACGATGTGTCTTTTGCAAGACCCTCTATTTAATTATATTAAGTAAGATTTTTTTTACATAGGCATCATCGTCCCTATTGATGAATTGCTGATACCCGATGAGGAGTCTGCCATTTGAAAATCCGATCTTCTTGACAGTATAAGCTTTAAAAAAAGAAGAATTGTTAAAATTGGTTCCAATTTGACCGAATTATGGAGCAAAATCGACTAAATCTTTCATCCCCTATCCCGAAGGAATCCTGGTGTTTTTAGAGAAAAAATAGCCAATATTTTAACCCAGTATCTTAGCTATAAGTGTGCTTAGTAATATACAAATCCATCCAGTAGTATTGGCGTGATGGCCGAATAGACAGACAAAAAGTAAAAAAAAAAATTCTCTAAATGTGTAATGTATAGTGTATCTATACAGATAGATTATCTCAGCTAAGGTAGAATGTGGAATTTAAAATAAACTGTGGAATTTAAAATACATCGCGCCTGTAACTTTGCGCAAATGCTTACGTTGAGATTCTTGATATTAGGTACTTTGGTGAAATTACTTTTACAGTAATGTAACGGCTGTTTTATTTTAATGCAATTCCCATACTGCAAAATTAAATTTCGCATGTTTAATTATTTTTTGTTTATATTTAAATCTGTAGCTTGGTCCAATAAAAGTCTGAACAAAGTAAATTCCGGCAGTCCCGCGAGTGTGGTATTGTTGAATGGGCTTTAAAAATCGAGTCTAAAATTTTTCTCTTTTTTGTACCTATCGATTCAGTTACGCGTAGTGAACACTCAGAGTTTTCACCAGAGTATCAGGCTCGGTCTTTATTTTCACTGAGCTTTGAAATAATAACACATAGAACTTTTTTTGAAGTTTATTATGGACAGCTGAATACTTTAATTCTTCTAAAATCATTAGTATTACTTCCATAATCACAGTAGTAGTCATTAGTCCTTTGGACTTAGCGTTCCTGTACGATGCCGTGTAAAAATTATTTTTCCGCCATTAGGAGAATAGGTTTAATATGACTGCATGGCACCCTTAACAGGTTAGCCCGCTACCATCTTAGTAAAGGGCTAACTTGTAGTGGATATTAAAAAATACTTTTCACCTCTCATGCTCTAAAAATATGTCATTATAGCTTAGCGTTTGCGGACTAAAGTTAGCATTTAGCTTATTTAGGGATTAAAGTATTTTTTTTTTAATTTTTGCCGTACTATCCTCCTATCAGTATGCGTGATATCCTGATTCGGTTATCCAAAATTTTTAGTCTGTGGTTACTATCAACGGCCAAAAAATTATGTCAGTTAGTTGAAAGTCAATGTTATCCATCGTATCCTACCATTATCCTACAGGTACTCGTATATGTCTATGGTACTACTGTATTTTTTTTAATTCCTTCTTGGTAACGATACGGAGAAAAATAAAGTTGGTATTGCGGTTTGCCGCGAAATCATAGATTTTTTGTTGTAATTATTACATTTATTTAAATGGATGTTTTATGGATTATAATGAATCCATTTCAAATTTCGATGCACAATACGTAATACAAGGTGAAGGCAGGTAAAGTGAATGGAAGTATTTATTTGTTAATATCATTAAGTAAAAATAAAGATCTTACTCCTAATATGAAAATGTAACAGAAAGGCAAAGAAATAATTAAAAATCGTTATTTATTTTATTTTCTCGCAATCGAAAAGTAAAGAGTGTTTACCACGGGACTAGAAGCCATTCTACTCGATTCTATAGCATACCTCGCTACGCTCGGTAAGCTAAATATCTCGTATGAAATGGCTCATTTTAGTCCTTGATGAACAATCTACTATTTAACGTCTGTATGTATGCGTTTGTCCACGTAGAGCTCAAAGAAATAAACTGATTTTGGTTTTTTATCATGTAAGAATTTTATCTTATCGATGATTTACCAATGCATTTTATAGTAGTTGTATATACCTTAAGTATGAATGATGTAACGGCACAAGTCACATTGTCTTCGGTTCAACAGTTGCCTCACACGATATTTCCACTCCATTTCACATAAATTTCCTTAGGGGTGGAAGTAACACAATACTTATACCTACCCTTCGATTCGTAACATCACCTTTAAAATAGCTTTTGACATTGCCAGTTGATAACGATGATGAGTTTCTCTGCACGCAAATTTTTGCTTGTATACCTAATTTATAAGTTTCAATAATTTATGTAAACTACACCATATACTGCGATATTATTATTATACCACCATATTAATCATTCTCTCTCTCTCTGCGTCGTATTCCTCATTGCTGAGGGTCGTGACCCCTTTCCATTAATCAAATAATGGTAGGAGTTTTCTTGGGATGCGGTGGTTTCCCACGTCCTTCCGCATACGACTCGACTAAGCGTTAACTTAGGTTTTTGTTATTATCAGATTAATCATTGATTTGCCACAAAAAAAAATATAGAACTAGTTTTGGATATCTACTATAGAAACCCTACATATTATTTAGTGTTATACTTGTTCGTATTAGTTTGTATTCTAATTTACGTCACTTTAGTTATATATTTGTGTGTATGCTCATGCTCATTATTTTTATATGCAATTGGATCAATTATTTTCACGCTGAACTTTTACATACACAAATATATCATCCATACATTGTACTACTACAACAATGGCTGAACCGACTTTGTAACATAGTTTCCCACTCATGTAGTGAAAATCTCCCGCGGCTGTGGGCTCCCGCATATTGTCAATGAATTGAGCTTTTTGTGGAAAAGCCAACGTTACGAATTTAATCTGTTTTATCCATATACAGTAATAACGTAACATTTAAGCATTAAGTAAGTTACAGTGTCCTATTTTTTTTTGTTTTATTTAGTTTTTTTTTAAATTTTAATTACGATTTAGTTGTTATTTTTAAAATTGTAATGCATGGAATTGATTTTGTGTTTACCTACATAAAAGTTGTAAAATAACTTACCACTAAAATGCATGCGGTGTTTACCTTTTTTTTTGTTTTTGTTGACGAGGGGGAAATCTCCTTGAGATACCCAATACCTGGGGGGAGAAGTCAGGTTATGTGGGATTTCTACCCACTAAAACCCACCGGTGGCCATCTTTTGCACATTAAGAGAAGCTCTGGGAATCTATCTATCTATCTAATATATTGTAAAATTGCTGATGTATCTTTTAAATGATATAGCCGTTGGTCTAACAAATAAACGAAAAAAAAAACGTATGATAAGCAGGTAATACGGCTTTGTCTCCGCACTGCGACGTAACCTGTCGTTAAAATTTCCCAAAAGCACGGCCTGCGCACATCGCTGCAGCGATACGTCAAAACACGGTCGCTAACTTATGTTAAAGTTTCCAATCGACATGTAATTAATATCTGTTGCTGAACTTAAAATTAAAGTATTAGCATACTACTTTTACTTTTTTGGCTAAATAAATGATAATTTATTTATTTATTACCTATTCTGTGGTATTACTCCATATTTACTGTAGGTACCATACTGAAACTCTGCAGTATTAGGGCGTAGGCACTATGGATCGAAAACAGGCAAAAACTGTCCTGCAGATTCTGGCACTGGCCAAATTTTCAAACGAAATCAACACATGCAAAGCAGAATATAGCCAAGTGACAAATGACCGGATGACTTGGACTCTTGCGAGGAAAGATTCAAGAGGGGTAGTGAAGGAACCAAAATAATGCACCCATAAGGATTTTCAGAAATTCCAAATCTTCAAAACCTAAATCCTCGCGTACGAAGTCGCGTTATGTGGAAATTCTATTCCATAAGTTAGCTTAATAACAATTTCTACCCAGGATTTAATTCCACCCAGGATAGGTGTTTTTTGGACTATTTATCAAATGAAAATTGGATAAAACAGGTGCATCAAGGCAACAAAATCCAAAGCGAAGCCTAATAATCTGTTAGAATAAACCACGGAGCTGCTATAGTACTCATGGTTTTATTTGCAAAGCCGGTGAAATTGGTTGATTGCATCGGGCTTTCATTTATCCCAGTTTTTTTAACATCTCAGTGCGGAGCGGCGGAGTTTCTTTCGAGCTTGTAATTTGGACCGGAAGTTTGGGGGAGTGAGCGCTTCAATGAACAAAATTGTGGACGACAGTTTACAAAAAGAGCCAAGAATAGGCTTTATTCGATTTATTCATTTTATTTGCTTCGCAAGATGGCTTGCTTTCATTGTCTCCATTGTTTTCCTTTTACTTGACCTTCATCCTTACGAGTCATAAAAAGGTTTCGGAATTTCTCGTTTGTTTTGTTTTGACTATCAACGTTTAAGATATTTTATTCGTTTTGAGTGAATCAACCTTTTATTCTGGGGAGTGGTAGATAAAGATTTTTCCTCGTTAAATAATCAAAAGATGTCCATTTTGAGACATTATCATTTATGTGTAAAAAGAACTGAAGAGTTTCAACCTCTTGGTGCAGAAAGTCTCTACTTCAAAGAAAATTATAATATCTTTATTTCTATTAGAGATTATTTTTGTTCTTATTGAGAGTTTTGTGCTTTGAGTTTAGGCAATAAGTAATTATTTCATAGATGACGCCTGCGACTATTGTTTTTTTTTTTTTTTTTTTTTTTTTTTTATTGCGTGATAGGCTTGCGCTTGACGACAATCATGCTTAGTGCAAAGCAATGATGAGGTCTAGGTTGGAACGCGCTTGCCTAGAAGATGCCTATTCACTCTTGCCTTGAAGGTACTTAAGTTATAAGTGGCAGGAAACACGTGCGCTGGGAGGGTGTTCCACACCCTAGCGGTTCGTACTAACGGTGCGGTTTACGACTATTGTACTGCGATTAATGTTTGAAAAATGTAGTGGGATCTCCTTGATTTTCTGAGTTAAAAAGAGGCCTATGTCGTACCCGGAATCAGTTGAAGGTGTAGCAGAGAGGCAGATGGACAACCGGACGCACTTTCGCATTTACACAGAACTTAATAATATAAACCTTAAAAGTAATGCATTAAAGTTTAATTACGAATGTACTATTTTTACTTAAGACCTTTTGTCTTAAGACGAATGGTGTCGATCACGCGTAATACTATGTCAGTGGTGATTTGTTACAGAAATGATGACGTGTCGGCTGGGCTCGCGGCGGCTGGGCGGTTCGCGTGGCTCGCTGCAGGCTGGCACGGCGTGCTCCGCCGCCAGCGAACTCGACCTCTCCTCGCGCTCGAGACGCTCACACAAAGCCAGGTACGGAGTTTTGAAATACAGCCTTAATGCAACAGTACCCTTAGGTACCTTTATAAAGTTTTAATTCACAAATTCATTCATTGAAGTATAGACGACGTTCACAAAATTACGATACGATTTATAGACCGATTGCTTGCGTTCTAAATCATGTACCCAGTACCATGTAATACCATGTATTGTAATAGTTCGGTTGTTGGTTACCTATTTAGAAAAAAACCGGTCAAGTCCGTGTCGGGCCACGCGTATTGTAGGGTTCCGTAGTTGCCCGTCACATCTTTTGCAAAATTTTTATTTTACCACTTTGTCGGCGTAATATGTATATTGTATACCCATGTCAAATAACAGCTTTCTAGTACTAAGGGCATACCAGCTAAGCCGTGGATAGATACACAGGCAGACAGACGGACAGACATGGCGAAACTATTATGGGTTGACGGACCCCATAATAGTTTCGCCATTTCGGAACGTTACGGAACCGTAAAAATCTAGAGAAAGGTTTGAAAATTTTTATTAATAATTCATACTATACATACGAATATTATTAAATTTAATATCCGTTTGTAGTGTTGTTTAGCTCTCAATAATACTTCCGGGCATCATTATAATTTTTGCCGCTGTAGGTACGCATCGTTCTTGCTGGTACCTATTGATAAAACTTTGGCACTCCAGTGATTCGAAAATTGAAAAGACTCATTGAACTCCAGTCACTTGCTACAGAAATAATGATGGCGGATAAGCGAAATAAAAGGAACATCGCGTTTTCCTCCTTTCAGTATATTTTCAGAAAACAAGAAGCTTCAGAATATTTAAATATCTGAAGCTTTATGTAAGGAAAATCTATTAACGATGAGGTGAAGTATATAAGGCACAGTCTGAGGAGGTGGCCCATTGACCACACATAGTTTTATATTAAGTAGAACACATAGGTACCATTTCAGTTAATTTTTTTTTTTTTTTTTTTTTTTTTTATCCACTACAGTTAATTTGTTAAAACTTAGTTAGTTATTGTGTGTGTCAATAAAGTTTTATTTTAATAACTATAGAGCAGCAGTGAGCGCTGTGGTATGTATTAAATGAAGGAGAGCGCGGGTTCGATTTCATAGGAATTAGACTTAGATTAAAGTTTATTTAAATTTGGTACACTTAACTACACCCTTTGAACGTCAATAATATAAAGGCATATAAACGCATATAAAAAGCCAATATAAAAGGCATATAAACGCAACCATCGAAATAGAAGGTACTAAAATTCTACGTCAATGCCCGCGACGAAGAATTTTTTAATTCCCGTGAATAAACTAAAGTTGTAATGTAACTTAACAACCTTGAGCGAATTCAAAATATTGCTATTCGGTTCATATTTGGCTTACGCAAATATTATAACCACGTTTCTGAATTTCCTTAAAAGCTCAAGTGGCTCCCTATTCGACGTCGCCGGAATATGCATGTTCTTTCTCTTCTGTACTGTGCTTTGTTTCACCTAAAAATACCTTCTTATCTTAGGGAGAAATATCGATTTCTTGGATTGCTTTTTATAACTCATACCATTTCAAGGTTAATCCGGTTCCATCGTAGACTGCATCATAAGTTATCACCAGGTTAGATCGCAGCCAAAAGCTAGCTTGTTGTACGAGTATAAGTTAAAAAAAATATCTTGGTAAAGTCTCTCGTAGCAATTATTTTATTGGTGTCTATCTTTTTAATAGCCCAAAATTGCTTATCGTGTGACGCTAATATATTTTTAAATTTTTGTACAAATTTTAAATGTTCTGTAACTTTACCGGAATATTAAATCTACCCCGTCAAATACAAACTTTGTTGGCCAGTTAAATTTTAGTTTGGAACTGAAAATAAACACGGAGTTTTGTGTATTAATGTAGAGTAGGAACATATTAATATAAACTTTTGGTATGTAAATGCTGTATAATTTGCACAAAAACATAGAATGATAGCATTTTACGTTCACACTGCAAGAAGTAAAAGAACAATAACCATTATGTACTTAGATGATTCCTGCGAGTTTACCCGTGTGGATTAGGTTTTTTTTTAAATCCCTCGGGAACTCTTACGAGATAAAATTCTCCTGAGATCATGGTCGAGGTCTGATGAGTACGTAGTACTTTTTATCTCTAACTGCCTCGTTGGTCTAGTGGTTAGCATGTTCGACTGCGGCCGACGAGGTCCCGGGTTCGAGTCCCGGATCGGGCCATAGCAAGTATTGGGTTTTTCTGAAAAAGAAATTCTCAGTACTAGCCCGGAGTTACGAAATTGGCGGTAGTACACCCCCGTGCCTCGGAGAGCACGTTAAGCCGTCGGTCCTGCGCCTGATCTCTCTCCGGTCGTGTCGGATTTTCCGTCCCATCGTGCTATGAGATTAAAGGAACAGAGAGTGCACCTGTGTATACGCACATACTTGTGCAGTATAATATCTCCCGCGCAGATGGCTAATCTCTATGGAGATAGGCCGCCGTGACCGAAATTCGGTCGGGAGGACATTACTTTTTATCTCAACCTAAACTCCAATAAACATAGTCTGTTCATTTATACATAGAACTGTTTTTTATTGCAGAAATCAGGTTGATTTGATGAGCGAAGCTTCTGGAAGCAATATTACTACCTCTGGTACACTAATTAACTGAGAGGATTTAAACGAAGTTAGTTGCCTGGAGCGAATGCGTAATTGGAGAGTTTATTTTATCAACTGTTCGGGCAAGATTAAGTCAATTAGATATCACGAAATCCTTGGTACAATAACATAGTAATAGCTGTTGGTAATCTAGTACAGTTGTTTGTGCTGTGCAAGGTCTTATATGGCACAGTCATAGTAAAGTTATCGAATAAGTTTTGGGGATTTATGACTGACGAAAGCTGGTCTGCCGTGGCTGTTTACCATTCTACCGGCAAAGCCATACCTCGAACCAGTACGATACCGCGGAGAAATGTATCGGTATGGGTTTAATAACAACAGTCATGCTCTTTCGAGGACCTCTTATGTGGTTTGATGAGTGATAATAAAACACTGTTGCCGCTATTTAAATTAATTTAGGTTCAAAACGCTTTTTCTCTGGTATTTTTTACCCGACTGCGGAACGCACAGGGTTATGTGTTCATCAGTCTATATATGTTTGTATGTTCCTTGCAGGACAGCTACAGCCTAAACGCGTGGACCGATTTTGATGATTCTTGCACCAGTTTATGCCGAATATATCATTAGAGTGTCACTGTGGAAGCCGAATTTCAGAAAAAACAAAATGGCGCCCTCTAGAAGCCATAATGTAACAAATTTAAAAATTAAAGTGGATAGACTATGGCAAGTGGGGTATCGATGAATAGGTCTTGCAAAATCATAGTTAGGTTCCCTTGATCATTTTCTCATTTTAACGATAATTTAGGATTTACTAGGTTTCAAAGGTTCATTTTTAGTGTATTCCTTTGTGTCGCACTACAGACAAAACGGCTGAACCGATTTTGATAATGTAAGTAACTAAAAGGAGATAATATCTTCACTTACGATGTCCGTTAAGTATCTTTTGTTGAACATCAATTCACTATATCTTAGAACAAAGGTTTCCAAAGTTTAAATCTCTTTAAGAAAGCGTCTCCCATTATGTCGGCTTAGATATTCGAGAGTTTATTTCTTGTTGGAGAAAGGCAAAT
Source organism: Erebia aethiops (assembly GCA_923060345.2). Lineage (NCBI taxonomy): Eukaryota > Metazoa > Arthropoda > Insecta > Lepidoptera > Nymphalidae > Erebia > Erebia aethiops. The sequence goes on along the minus strand of OV281084.1, from coordinate 21,802,355 downwards.
GCACTCCTGTTGAGAGCGCCCTAAGACACGATCGCCCTTGTCTTAAAAAGGTTTAAAGCCACTTCAATATTTATTGACTGAAAACAACTTCCTTAGTATGAATTACAAAATGATTACTTATTATTTTAATAAGGGATGGCGATAATAGCCTTTAAATGGTTTACAAAATTAATAAGGAGATAAAGTTATAATTCGATAAAAAGGCTTAATAAACGATACATTTTACATTAAAGTTGTGAAGGTTTTAAATTAAGCTTGTGAAGGGGTTAGACCACCTTCTAGGCACGAAACTCAGAGGTTGATTTTCTGTAATATCTTTAATTTAAGGTATTGACCACTATTCTTGCCTGGTGGGAGGCTTAGGCCGTGACTAGATACCGCCCTACCGGAAAAGACGTACCGCCAAGCGATTAAGCGTTCCGGTACGATGCCGTGTAGAAATCGATTGGGGTGTGGGTTTAATATAACTGCCATACCCCTAATATACATAACAGGTTAGCCCGCTAGCCCGCTACCATCTTAAACTGCATCAGCACTTAAGTATCACTGTGAGATCGCTGTCAAGGGCTTGTAAGTAGTTCGAATAAGTACATGAATAACTTACGAAATATAAACGGTATTGCAAGTCGCGTCTGGTATGCAAATGTTATATAAGTGGGTCACTTATGTACGCTTATTACGTAAAACTTACAAGTGTAATTGCGGCCTAATAAAAAATAAAATTCACTATAAGATTTTCAGCATATAACAAAATATTTATACGGCTACTCGACTTCAACGAGCATGTATTTCGTTTGCTGAAAATATTGTACATTTCCTGAACATTTCAATTCGCCAATAAATCTTGTAGCCTTTCCCCTCAGGTATATTAAGCCGATAATATTGGTATAGGTTCGAGTATGAGCAAGCGTGGCAACATCGCTCCAATAGAACGGATCACATTTTCAGAGCAGTTTATATCTCATTTCACGGTACGACAGTTCACAGCGAATGAGGTTCCCTGGCCTTTGGTCGCTCGAAGCATTCGGAAAACCAATTTGTAATGGTAGCAGATCGCGCGTCTCTAAATCGCTTTGAATTTTTATAAATGACAAAAAATATAAGTTTTCAGGTGGTTTGGTAACTCAAGAGGTTCTAGCGAAATTTCTGAAAAGTGCTTATTTGTTATTTATTAAAGCATCTGCGGTGTGGAAATATGTGTACGAAAACGGGCATTTCTTACGTCTGACAAGATAAATGTACTCGTGTAATTTTGAGGTTTGTGCTTTTTTAATTTTTGATGTGAACGCTTATTTAGGTGCGTTGAGCACTTTTTGGTAGGGGGTAAAAAGCCAGCGTGACCGAAAAAAAAAATTAAAAATAAAATTCGTTTTCACTTCTATCCCTCTGACTGCCAATTTTTTTTTCTCTATGGGTTCACAAATTTTGATATTACACTACGTAATATCACGTACGTACGTAATATCACGTAATATACGTATTAGTTGCAAAAAAAGCAATTTTTTTTATTGGAAATGTTTCTATGTACTGTACAAACTACCATCAAATTTGTCTAATGTATTTTGATATCTAATTTAAAGAGCAAGTTCTTCTTTCAATGTAGTCTGTTAGTTTTTTTCGTAATAATTTCGTTTGTTTATTTCCATCGGGTTTCCTTAAGTTTTCCATCTGGTTTGTCGGGTTTGTTTTAACAAGTTAAAGGGAACTTTTTATCGATAAAAGTGGAAGGCGATTGAGTCAACACTCGTGATTAGGGCGCACTCGCTAGAAGGACCCTTGTCTTCTACAAACAAAAAGCGTACACTTCAATCTTCGGCCGAGTTAATGGAAGTAGGTACGAAAGCTAAATAATATACGGTTGGAACATCGATGCCTTTCAAAAATGTTGCTCTTTGAGTTCTGACTTAGTAACATGACATGCAATGTATGAATATTTCGGAAAAATTTGCTCCATTTGGAGACGTTTCTCTTCATATTCATAAATTAATGGTTGTCTCAATCGTTACAGCGGTTTTGCATATTTCATATTATTATGATTGTGTTGAAACTATTTACAGTCTTTGTTAATACTGATACACTTACAATAGTGATCTTCCGCCTGACTGTGAGATCAGAGGATATGGGCCTCAAGGCTTACAATCGTTAAAGCAGAAAGTTCACAACCTTCTTCCGCCTTCTCCGTTTTACCACAGAACAAAGAAACCGTCGGCGTTGGCACCCTTATGTGGTCGACGTCCAATCTGCGCGCACGAAGCGTTTTTGCTCGACGTTTCTGATACGAACCGCTAGGGTGTGGAACACCCTCCCACTTCACCAGTGCACGCGTTTCCTGCCACATATAACTTAAGTACCTTCAAAGCAAGAGTGAATAGGCATCTTCTAGGCAAGCGCGTTCCAACCTAGACCTCATCACTTTGCACTAGGCATGATTGTCGTCAAGCGCAAGCCTATCACGCTATTAAAAAAAAGTTATTAAATTGCACGAATGAACCTAATCCAAGCAAAAACATTAACGACAAATTATTTATTGATAAAAAGAATAACTGACTTGACACAATTAGGGTCTACTTGATTCGAGAGCCCTTAATTGTTTTCCGAAAACAGGAGATAAGACACTTTTAGCTCTCAGCTGAGTAAATGAAAGGGCGCAGTTTAGACACCTTGAGAAAAATGATACCTGCCTTTTTTATCCGCTACAAGTTAGCCCTTGACTGCGATCACCTGATGGTAAGTGACGATGCAGTCTAAGATAGTAGCGGGCTGACCTGTTAGGGACATGGCAGTTATATTAAACCCAAACCCCTATTCGGTTTCTACACGACATTGTACCGGAACGCTAAATCGCTTGGCGACACGTCTTTGCCAGTAGGGTGGTAACTATAACCACGGCCGAAGCCCCCTATCGAACCCGGGTTTAGACAATAGCACTCAACGCTGCGCCACCACGGAACACGCTCGCACTGTCAAACAACCTCTTCTGACAAATGACTACTGTACGAACTGTGTAGGTCTACGAGCAGAATTGGTAAATATTGGTTCTATTTTTAGATGTATGTATTACCATTCTGCGGCGGATGGATAAAATAGCTAGAGTAACATGGTAGCTAGGGACTTATAATTTATTTATATTATAATATGTTAAAGTACGAGTATATAGCGTAATTTTATATCGGTATTAATTTTATACATGCATATTTGTTGGTCCGGATCGATGTGATTTTTTACAACGGCTCCTTTATCATCCCAAATCAAAAAGTTTACCCGAGATTTATGAAACACAAATCCACGCGGAAGAAGTAGCGGGCATCACCTAGTAAGCTATAGATAATATTATAAAATGGTAATTATTATACATAGGAATAAACATTGCAAATATATTTTGACTTGCATTCCTTTACCGGGTTTTTAATTTTTCATGAAGCGGAATCAAGGAATTATTGAAAAAAAATGCAAATAAAAAATTTGCATGTACACAAATGTAGCATAGGGACAACGGACTAATAAGCATTAATCACTTGAAGAGCACATGGAATGAAAGCATGTCACGAACTATCGATATCATGATCATTTCGTTGTGCTAATGATGATTAGGGTAGAACTCAATAGGACAGTATTCCAACCCGATCGAGAGAGATCGGCCACACGACCGACGTCTTTACGTGCTCCCCGGGGGTGAAACGCCGCCAATTTTATAGCTCTGGGTCAGTGCTGAGAATTCTTTCCTTTCAGGAATAACCTTTCACCTTACTATTTTTCAAACTCTGCACCTCCACTATTAACTTCCGACTGCTGGGCACAGGTCTCCACTCTCATACGAGATAAGGAATTAGAGCTTAGACCTACCACGGTCCACGCTGCTCCAATGCGGGTTGGCAGGCTTTAGCGACTATTATCATGTTAGTGATAATAACCGGGACCGACGGCTACATGTGCTCTCCGAGGCACGGAGGTGAAGTATCGCGTACTTCGTAACTCCGGGCTAGTACCTACTGAGAATTTGTAGTCAGAAAATCTAAATACTTATAATTATGGCAAGACCCGGGACCTCGTCGGCCGCAGTCGAACATTCTAACCACCAGACCAACGAGGCAGTTCTGCACCTCGTCATACGCATTATGTCTTCGCTGAGATACGGGTGTAAAAAACCACCAATCTCTTCACTCAGTCTGTGACTGAGATTTTTTTACAGAAAAACCCAATACGTAATTTTTTTGCACGCAAAATCGCACCCAGGACCTTGGCGTCGGCTCAAACATGCTCACAACTAGACTAATAAACTAGATTGAAATAATTTCCACTGATAGTATGGTAGGTATAACCGATATTTTTGTTTCTCAGATTAAAATTGCTGGGCGCTAGCGGAGAGGCGCCTCTCCTTAGTGGGTGGCGCAGCACGCCGCACACACCCGCCACGCCCGCGCCACATCAATCCCATAACCACCTCGCTACACCGTACTGCAACGGCACTGATAGGTAATTGTACAACATACTACACTATAATATACTTATTATATTATACTATTCTAAACTGTTATTATAGATGTGTTTGTTTGTTTGTATCACACCTCGACAGATCGCCGGATCGCCGTGATTTTTTGAATGGGCGTAGTTGTGTCCCTGGAGAGTGACATAGGCTACTTTTTATCCCGAAAAATTAAGGAGTTTCCGTCAATATTAAAATACTAGTTCCTCGCGGTTTAAGTCGCGGGCATCAACTTGTTATTTATACTCCTTTTATATTACTGTAATTAGTTAGAACCACGTACGTGTGCACGGAAGAAAATAAAGAAAATTCCACATGACGAGAAAATTTTCCAATTATCGTATTTAGATGGTGTCGAAATATTAATTGCTTCATGTACATGAAGCCTAAAAGTCTCTGAAGATCTTAAGGAACTTCTTTCTTATCTTTTAGGTCTAAATATTAAAAATATCGCTGTCCAACAGAGCGCACGAGTTTAGCCAAGATGCTCGTAAGGTAGCAGTAACCTCGATTACTCAATATTATTGATAAACAATAACAAAACAAGCATATTGTACGTGCTGTTTTCATTTTCGTGCAGATAATGTGTTTTAGGACCACAATTCAGGACTCTGAACACTATTTGCCCCGACTCTGCAAATAGCAATATCACTCAGTGATCACCTATCCTGTGGTAGCAGTAGCACTTTGCTTTAGAGCATTCTCAGCTATAGGAATTCTATGAATTGTTCCAGCAGCTTATTATGTAATTGTTATAATTATAAATATAATTAAGTCTAATTTCCGATATTTGTGAGATGGTGATACTAAAAAAACCCCGGCTGAGTTTGTTGTGGGCTCTTCTCAGACCAGGATGCGTTTGGGACCCTCGTAGCTTTAGTTTTAAGATACCGGAGTTAATTATCACCATCACGTCTTATACTTTGTAGGCATGACGATCAGAAGGTGTACTTTGTAGTACCTACAGTTTAAGTTTCATGTCAAAAATTAATTATTTCTTACTGATTATTAAATAGAGGGTCTGCCAAAAGACCTAAAATTCACATCTGCTAGTTTTAAATTTGAAATTCAATTTAAACTATCGATTAAATTAAAGAAAAAAAGTTAGTTTTTTGATGACGTCACACCTATGTATTTCATACAAACTTCCATACTAGAGGCGCGTTTTTAAGTTTGATAAAGAGTTGCTGATTTGATTGAATTGTCATCATCCATATTGAAGACGGACCGATCGGATACGATCTTCGATTGCTGTAAATATCCACAACTAACTGTTGTCTCCATACTTTACTTTCAACCAATACATTTAAAATAAAGCTTGAACTTCTGAAATACAACAGTTTAGTTCCAGTGAATTAAATTAGTTTCAAATTAATTTGTGCACTGAATGTATTATTGTAATTTGCAAATCCCTTGGCACAAAAACTGTTTTATCTCTTGACACAGGTAATTGCATAAATTGCATATTTTGTAATTTATTACAATTTCATGAATACGGGTATTCGTGGTATTATTTAAAATTAATGGAATACTTAACTATAGCTTCTGTTTACGATTCCATCCACGTAGAGCAAGGCAATTCAATCGCACCTGTAGCAACTCTCGGAGCGGGTCACGAAGTGTTTTTCTGAGGTAGAAAATGATATTAATTGTCCTTTATGATTTTCTTTATATAATTGTTCCTAAATAAAGATATTCACAATTGATTCCATAATTATTATTATGTTTAAATAATAGTTATTCAAATGTTTTTGTTCCAATAAACTTTTAAAAGTGCTTTTGGATCGTCGAGTGAAACGACAGCAGGTTCGGAATGAGATTCCTTCTGAGAAGAGCCAGCAAGCAATCGTTAGTTGCTCTTTAAAAAAATTACAATCATTATTAGGGTACTGTAGTGCCAAGCATAGCTGGCACGAGTCAAATCTTCAAGTTCGAGCTTCCTTGGCATCCTTACATTGTAAATGCCAAAAATGTGTTTGTTTGTTGGTTTGTCCTTCAATCGCGCCTTAACGGATCAACGTTAATTATTCTTGTAGTTATAATAAGCTTTCGACTATAGATGTTAAAGTTCAATTTCTAGCTTGTGTAACATAGGTCATTCTATCCCGGAAAACTAAAGAGTTCCCACGGGATTTATAAAAACTTAAATCACGGTAGGACACTAAGTTTTCTCCTAAAAACTAGTGCTGCGCCTTTGTGCTGAGTGAGGAGCCTTATTCACTAACGATATTACGATTTATAAGGCAATACATTTACTTATGTTATTTATTTTTGTACAAAATATTGTCTTAAAACTAATAGAGAAAAGTGGACAAAGGTAAAGCTTATCTCTAAAAAGAAATATATTTTATTACTTCTGTAAGCAAATATTGAGAATTGATTTCGTGGGCAAATAAATCATTTATCATTTATATATAAATGATTTATTTGCCCACGAAAAAATCACCGCGAAAGTTGTCGCGCATATCTATTATTACGATTTCAAAAAGTTAATATAACTTAACACCCTACTCGTAGTGCGAGCGAGGTAAATGTTTGATGGATAGCATCAAACATTTAGCTCGCAGTACATGTGAAAGATAATAATTTTATGAGCATCTTACCCTCAAATAAAACATATAGCTTGTGTTTGGAGAAATGGCTACATTAAAGTAAGTGCAGCGGCTTCAGATGACATATTATTATCATACATGTGTAGTAGTCGCGGTGTCGGCGTGGCCAATAAAACGCTTGTTAGGACTACCACTATTATATTAGAGATAAGTATGTACAGACAGGAAGGAAACACAATTAAAATTAAAGACTATGAGCTAACAGTGATGAGAAAGAATTTTACGATCGATACTAAGCTACGATAAGTAGGTGCGCGCCTAGCGTTCGGCCACAAGGCGAGCGCGGACCTCTCGTCGCGACAGCGGTTAGGTAGCCACTGAGTAATTAAATCTATATAGCCGTTAGGCGCGCGCGCATGGCGTGATCGTGACGTCACACGGGCCGACTTCACAATAGGTATTGACAGGCGGACGCATGTACCGATGAGAGCGCGCGGCGCGCGGCATAGAAATAGGTAAATATAATTAATTTGTATATCTGTATGTATGTATGTGTTTTATAAATATTATTACGTATATATTAAATATTAGGTAAGTATATATTATATTATAAGTGTGTAGCGTGTGTGAATGAGTGGAGTGTCCCCACACATGTATCCTCAGATAAAATTAGTAATATATAGTTTACGCGTGACTGCACTTGCCTATTATTCCAGCTATTGAAATTGTATCAGTCAGTGATAATGAATACGGTATTACCACTAGTGCCGCAACTCGGGCCAGGCTTTCCGGCGTTCGTCCCAGATTAATTGGAAACACTCGTGATATCCTTGCGGCTTACTCCCAAGAGGTAGGCGTGAGTGATATTCAATTATACAAACCTGGAATTATAATGCGAGTACATCTAGTTGGCTCCCAACAAACAGTTAATGTAAATATTTGAGTCTTGATATTGATTTGTCACAGAGCTGTTTAATTTTGAGATGTTTGATAAATGCGGATTTCCTTACCTTTATAGCAATTGAGATCTGTTTTAAATTATGGCTAGCAGACTGTATTGATGTGGTTAGACATATTATATTTTGTACCAATTCTTCAAAGCCCCAAATTCTCTCTCTGGTGACTGATCTCACATGATGGTAAGTGATGATGCAGTCTAAGATGGTAGCGGGCTAACCTGTTACGGGCATGGCAGTTATATTAAACCCATATCCCTATTCGGTTTCTACACGGCATCGTACCGGAACGCTTTATCGCTTGGTGGCACGTCTTTGCCGGTAGGTGCACTACGTTACAAAGGAATATACTTATTATAAATACCTTCGTCTCGGTTTCCCTATAGATACTTTACTTAAATATGCCTAGTCGATATGTATCAATATCTTAAACTCTCCAAATTACAGGACATTGTTTGCACTAATGGCGCCATTGATTGGTGTTAATATTCAGTATCAACAGCTGTTTACAATACAATTGGCATAAATTTGGTTGAATGATCAATTGCGTATGGTCCCTATCAAATGAAGTATCAATAACATCACAGCAGATATATGGGTTACTTAATATTAAACGTTGAGATAATTATCCCTTACGCAACGTAAAATACAGGCAACGTTATCAATTTCGTTGTTTCGGCTCAGTAAAAGGACATGGTACGATAGGTGTATAGCAAATTTACACATGATGTGAATATTAATTTTAGCCTAATAATTAAGGTGTTCGGTAAACAGATAGTTACAGCAAAAACAGTTATAGTTATTATGAATTTTACAGTCTAATTTTGGAATAAAAATTAATTGCATATAACAACCGGTACTAATATTGTGCGAAATGTATCTACTTATTTGTTAGTTAATGCTTTGTCCTTCAGTCATACCACAATAGAGCAACGGATCGTGGTGAAGGGTGATTTTTAACATAAGCTGGAGTGACAAAGGCTACTTTTTATCCTTTTATCCCCGAAAATCAAATATCATCCCAGGATTTTTTAAACCTTAATCCTTACGCGCGAAGCTGTGGGCATCATCTAGTATTTTTGAAGCAACTTTATTTTTTAACTTCTATAGGGAAATTATATGAAGTCTCATGATAATAATTATAGTAGTACCACAGTCTAAGAAAATACGTCCTTTCGAACTAAACGTTTGACGGTGACGTCTAGGCAGAGCAACGCTGCGAGGTGACCTGCCCCCCTATTCTCTAACTTAGTGGTTATCAAAAAATGAAAGCCACTGACATATACTTTTTATCCACTGAAGGTTTTCTATGAATCAAGTTTGTTTTTATTTCATAGTTAATATTCAATGGATAAAACATATATGTCAGTGGCTTTAATTTTTTGATAGTCACTGAATTAGAGAATAGGGGTGCTCTGGACGTGACGGAGGTATATTAGGTATAGCGATTTCCCGCATCGCGCGCGGGATGCGCCTCTGTTTGACCAAAGCTTAACTTGTAGCATTTCCAATACAAAAATCTATCACTCTAGTGTAAAATTTTTATGCAGTTTCCGACCTCTCTCAGCCATGGGTGGCAATACCGTAACTCTAGGCTCTACAGCAGTTATGGTAGCCGGGTCTGCCATTTGTATAGGCGTCAACCCTCTGTAAGAATATATACTTATATTTTGGTAGTACTCACATGTATAAATTGTTTCTAGTGGAAGCAGAGGAGGTCTACGCCGGCGATCGACGTATACGAGCGGGCGTTTGCGCTCGGGTCCGCACTGGTCCTTTGTGTTCGATCCCGCTGGCCGCCTGTGCTACTACTGGTCCATGGTCGTCTCTCTCGCCTTCCTTTATAACCTTTGGGTCATCGTGTATAGGTTCGCTTTCCAAGAGATAAATGGTAAGTTGGCAAAACTGTTTGCATTTTAAATTAGAGCCAATGAACTCATTGCGGCGCAGCAACGCAATGCGGCAAAAGTAACGCTAACTAACGCTGCCTCCTATAGAAATCGTGTTACGTAGTTTTAGTTTAATAAAGAAACGCAGCTAGTTATTTTTTTTGACTCGTTCTAGCGATGCGACACTTTACGAAGAGCTTTAACGCTTATTATAAATTTGACTGTATATTTATATCATACAGTAGTCCTATGTTTAATTTGGTTTTCGCCAGAACATATAACCATATTATTTCTTATAATATATAGTAGGTTATAAGTATTTTATTTATTTTGAAAAACATACAGTAACTTAACATACAATAGGTAAGTAAAATATAGCATTACTCTTAGACCATAACAGTTTTCCTGGTTACTGCTTGCAACATCTTTTTATAAATTATGTATTTTCTGCATAATTTGTCTTGCTTGGTGCAATGTGAAACAGTAAAGTATGGGGTATTAGACTACTACTAGTCAAATAAATTATTTTTAGTGATTATTATATATAGGAAATCTCCCAAAAGTCGTAAAATCAACGTCTCCTGTTAGTCTTACGAGTATGTTGAATAACATTTTAAACTATCGATTAAAGTAAAAAAGTGCATCGAACTTCGATGACGTCACAATTCAGTATTTCATTCCATTTCAAAATCCCATACTAAACACACATTTTGATGTTTGAAAAAAAGTTGCTGATTTAACTAGTTGTGAAATACCCAATTTTTATATTATATTATTATGTTTTTTATTTCGAAAAGTATTTTGTATCGTTATTTTATTAATATAATATGTTCAATCTAGCAACAATGGATAAGCAATTGACAATGTGCATCACCAAACACGACGATTGAACTCTCCGTGTTTCTGATAGATTCTTTTGTAATTTGTGGTAACAAAACAGCGATTACATCGAGCCTCTTGTAGAAGATCATCGTAAGTGAGATCACAATATGAGATCTTGCAGGAGACGTATTTTATTGAATAATTATTTTTTAATAAATTACTCTTCTGATGTTATTCTTTGCATATAAATAATCAATTATATTATTAGGTACAAAAAGCGTCATTAAGAGGGTTTATATCATTTTACCTAAATGTTAGGTTACTAAAACGATATATCTACATTATGTCGCTTACGATGATTTTCGATGACCTACGTAATCGTAGGAACGTTCGTAGGAACGTACCCACACCAAATGTATTTTATTAAAAAAAAACTTTGTACCTACTTTGTAATGTTCTTTATATTTTTGTGAAGTATCTTTTGATAAATCATTTTGTTTAATGAGTAACTCTAGCGAAAGATCTTTGAAATCCATGTCATAAAAGAATGAATTTCATACAACGTCTTCATTCATTTCGACAGACGGATAGACTTGAATGAATGGATAAAAATCCAATCTTGATTCCCCTTCTTATGCAAAAGACGTTTCAATTTTAGATAGCGAGCAAGATGAGCGTACGATCTTGGTTGCAGACATAAGCGCACAGTTTTCCACAACTAGTTTCAGGGAGAAATTAAATTACTTACCTAAATAGCTTTTCCGAGTTAAATGTCTCTCGCGAAGACAATGTGATACTTTGAAAGGTACCTCCTGATGTTTCCCTGTTGGAGTTTTCCATCGTTTTATTACATCGCTGCTACGATGATTTCTTATTCGTAACGCAAAGTTCTTTCCTATTGAAATGGCCGGAAAATTGAATCATTAAACTCAAGATATAACTTTTTAAGATGTTTTTGAAGCAAAACTTCTTTAGAATCGATGTGATTTGAAAATTCGTTGAAACGAAAAACGAAACGAAAAAAGGACATCAAAAAGAGACAAACATATTCATGATAGGATTTAGCCTGCGAGAGAATGCGATAGGATACAAGTTTAAATTATACAAGTTACCTATACTTTTCTGAAGTTTCACTTCTGCCGTGTGTGAATTGCACACACACACACTTTTTTTTCTTTCATCATATTTTAAGGCAATCGCCGCTGACTTATTTCCAATATCTTAGCAGCTTGTACTGAAATACGATTGTCTTATTACCTGAGATAGTTCAGTTAAGTCATAAAAATAAATCATCATCGTCATCATCATCAACCGACAGACGTTTGTCGATTGATAATGCTGGACATAGGTCCCTTGCAAGGATTTAAATAAATATTTCAGTTTATTTATTATATTCTACCAGTGTGGTGTACTAAATAATATACAAAATGTTACTAATAATATGATACATAAGTACCTACGGACAGTACTAAGTTAACAGTAAAGTCGTGCACTATCATAATTAAACCAAGTCTATACTATTAGGTATTCCGGAACTTTTCCAATGTTATTGTGAATCTCTGGAATTATTGTTTCATTGATATTTATTCAAATTTAGCTTTTGATAGGGAAAACCAGTACCTATACCTATAATAATAACCTGTACCTATGCATAAACCTATGTATAAATATAATAAGCAACTTATTTAATTTTTTTGACAATGCACTAATATTGACTTTGTTTGTTTCAGGGGAGACGCTCATAGTGTGGTTTTGTTTGGATTACTTCTCGGACTTCCTTTATTTGGCGGACATTTTGTTTCACTTCCGGACGGGATATTTAGAAGACGGAGTGCTACAGACTGACGCGGCGAAGCTGAGAGCCCACTATATGAACTCAACAACGTTTTATATAGACTGCCTATGCCTGTTGCCGCTGGACTTCCTATATTTGTCCATCGGCTTCAACTCCATCTTGCGCTCCTTTAGACTAGTGAAAATATATCGGTTTTGGGCGTTCATGGACCGCACGGAACGGCACACGAACTATCCTAATTTGTTTAGATCGACAAGTTTAATACATTATTTATTAGTGATATTCCATTGGAATGGGTGCTTGTACCATATAATATATAAAAACAATGGTTTCGGTAGTAAAAACTGGGTGTATCACGATACAGAGACTGCGGACGTGGTGAAACAGTATCTGCAAAGTTATTATTGGTGCACGCTGGCACTGACAACGATAGGTGAGTTTTTATTTGATATTTTTGAACACACGTTGGTTTTTTAACTTTTTCCGTTGTTTTTTTTAATTCTCTACAAGTTAGCCCTTGGCTGCGATCTCACCTGGTAAGTGATGGTAAATGAAGATGTAGTCAAAGATGATAACCTGTTAGGGGCATGGCAGTTATATTAAACCCATACCCCTATTCGGTTTCTACACGGCATCATACCGGAACGCTAAATTGCTTGGCGGCACGTCTTTGCCGGTTGGATGGTAACTAGCCACGGCCGAAGCCTCCCACCAGGCAATGTTAAAATGTCTTTCCCATGTTTTTTCAGCTGTACAGTAACTTACTAGGGCAGGAATGAAAATTGCGTGTATAATTATTATAATTTTATGGCATCGGATATTGTTACTAATACCTATAATCTGTACAATGTCTAAAAGCTTACAATTTATCTGAACACTTATTAACGAATCCAGCAAAAATATTAGATAGGTAAATCAAAAAGAATCCTAATCTTTACTCTATCATAGAACGTACCTACTGTTTGAGATATTTACTTTGCCTTTTATACTTAGAAAACAAAAAAAAACTATATATAATACAACTATAAATCCTCACGTATTACGTATTATATTTTTTCACAAATTATGCTTTATTAGGTGTTGGGTACTCGTTAATTATAATCCGCGCTCGCCCTTCAGAACCCTTAATTTACCTTCAATCGTTTCACTATCCCGGCTTACTGGTGTGTAGCTTAACAAGCGCCTCGCATAGTTAAGAAGGGTCCTTAATTTGAGATGCGTATCCATATTATTATTTCGTTGTGAAGCTGATTTCATTTAGCAGCCTTCGTATTAAAACATAATATCTGCATAGTTCCCGCTTTACCTCTAAATCATATAAAGTAGTATATATCTGTGGATTAATAATAATAATTATTAATCCACAGATAAATAGATCCACGGATATATAATATATAAATTGCGACGCAAAAGTCGCGGGCATACTATACCTGATGCCCGCGACTTCGTCTGCATGGAATAGAAGGGTCCTTAGTTTGAGACGCGTATCCATATTTCGTTGTGAAATTAATTCCACTTCATAATAAAACATCTCTCACTTTACCTCTAAATTATATAAAGTAGTATTTATCTGTGGAATTTATTATTAGCATACTAGCTGATGCCTGCGACTTCATGTTTTTTTAATCCCACGAGAACTCCTTAATTTTCCGAGGTACAAAGTATACCAGCTCCTCAACTATACTCATGCATAGGTACAATCACATGGATCCGTTCTTTATTGCGGCGTGATTGAAGGACAAACCAACGAACAAACACATTTTCGCATTTACACGATATGATTACTTCTAAGGCGCGGGTTATATAATATAAGAGGCGCGCCGGCGCGGCTGTGTGGCCTTGAAAGTATGAAAGAGGCGCCCGAGCGGCGCCTGCGCCTCGCCGCTTGGACGCCGCACCTGGCGCCCCGCCGCTTGCATACATTTTGTATGAAATATGATAGAACAGGCGGCGCGCCCGCGCCACACCCTCGCCACAACTGCGCCTCACCCGCTTCCTGCGCCTCTTGTGTATGCCCCGCCGCTAAGAAGATTTCCTTGTGAATTCCACGATCATTTAGATGTAAAAGCTTTACCTTTAATATTTATATAGGACCGTTTATTTTTATTCCACTGATCCTCTGAATATTCAGAGCAATATTAATTGAGCTATGAATATTTAATATTGCTAATGAATAGTTCCATAGTATTATTGCCTTCTCAAACTGCTGTTGCTAAGTCGAATATAATATTCTGTTTATTTAGACAGAATCAAGCCTTTATAAACCTAGAGAGTAGAGACTATCGTAGATTTTGATTTTCAATTGAATCATTTCATTTCATTTATTTATTCATTTGCATTCATGTCCATACATATTATAATTATAATGACACGGGGCCCATCAGGGAATTGCAATGGGTTACATTTTAATACTTTAAAAATACACAAGTATATGTGACGTGGTTTTGTCATAATTTCATGTCTTTGCGAAAACCAGGTCTATTCACAATTTTTAAACTTTAGTTTCGTTTTTCTTTCAATTTTCTGTAAATGTTAGAAAAACAAGTTCTTTTACCTTTTTTGAATCATTTATCGTCTTTCGTCGAATTTTATTCAACTGTTGGGAAAATGACCTGAAGGTAGGAGACTCGCGAGGAACTAGCGAGGTTGGAGTAGTGATTAAACCGGTGGCTTTCTTAAAATCTAATAACTTTATTACTTAAAAATATTACACAGTAAAAAATGTAATGAAATGAAATTTAATGAAAACATACTTTATTGTGTTGTAAAGTTTTTTATTATCTAGTAAGTTAACAAAAATACTTGCAGCTGGTTAGGATTGAAGAAGTTCTTAGATAATATTATGTTTTAGGGTCATATTCCACCTCGGGTGCTGCAAATGTGAATACCATTTTCTGAAAATCTTTTTGGGCCGAAATAGATGCGGCTGTTTGTTTCAAAAATGTATAGTACTTCTGAGAAGGTATAATTATTATTGTTTCAAAGTTACAGATCACAAACTACAATAAAAAGCTGCGTTCGTCGTGGGTTTTTTTTTATTACTTAGTTTGACTTACTATTTTCTCCTGGCTTCTTACTCAAGTGTGTGCACAGGGTTCGAAGCCAGGGTAAGCAATAATTAGGCATGGGGGTGAAACACCGCCAGTTTCCATCTCCGGGCTATAAGTGCTGAGAAGTTCTTGAAACAATACCCAATATCGAACTACTTTATCTAGGTATTTTTGATCCGACCCGGGAAACGATCCCAAGACCTCTCAACTGCAGACGAACATGCTAATTCCTCAACTACTAGGCACGCGTTAGGTACTCGTATGTGATACAATTCCAACTAACCTATTTTGACGTAAGTAATAAAAGTGCCTACGCCAAGAACTCTCTCTCAGAACTCTCTCTCTAAGAACTTAGTGATAGTATAATGTTTTCTGGAGAAAATAACATGTACTAAAGCCGTGAATTGAAATTCTGTAGCTGCATAATATTTTACATATCGGACTGAATATGTGCTCTGGTTCTTTGAAGACAAAAATATTCTTTAGAAGTCTTCTTTTGCTCGGAAAACATAAGTGCCTTCTTTCAAACGTTGGTAGTTAATGTTTTCATGATTCGCTGTTTTTCTATGCAATGAATGAAGTAAGTTAACTAAGTGAATAACTCAAATATTCCGTTTAGTGCTTTTAAACATTATAAGCGTTTTCTTATAATACTATACTGTAACACAAACACAGTACCCAAGCCGAACAATTTATTACTCCAGGTATTTAATTAAAATAATTATTTAAATTATTATCTGCTGGTGTTGTTGTCTACATAATATATAGTAATAATACGCAGACGTTCGCGTGGCTTAAGTTTTTTAATTCCCACAGGCACTCCTTAATTTTTCGGGATAAGTTAAATATGTCACTCTCCAGTCTTCATCTATACCCACGCAAAAAATCACGTCGAACTGTTGCTCTGTTGCGGCGTGATTGAAGGACAAACTCTCTATTTAACGTCCTTGAGGATAAAATTTTCAAAAACTGTGAAACACCCTTTCTTAATTTCAACCAGAAGCCCAAATACCACGTTCATGGATATAACTTGAAAAATGAAGGACTTTCAACAAACTTTGAACCCCTTTGGGGGTAGAATTTTGAATAACTGTGACAAACGTACTTCTTTATTTTTTACCGAAAGCCAAAATACCAAGTTTCATTGATATAACTTGCAAAATATCCTGAGAAATGAAGGCCTTTCATACCAACTTTCATCCCCTATTTCACACCTTTAATTTCTTTCTTAGTGGATACATAGTCTTCACAAAGAACACACTCTCCAAATTTATGTCTCTAGGACTAGCGGCTTAGGCTGTGCGTTGATATAAATAAGTCAGTCAGGACTTATTAGTCAGGAATTATCTAAATACCTATATTATATAAATCACGTGTCACGTTGTTTGTCCGCGATGGACTCCTAAACTACATAACCGATTTTAAATTAAATTTGCACACCGTGTGCAGTTTGATCCAACTTGAAAGATAGGATAGCTTATATTATACTCGTATATAATATGTCACCGTAAGATTGTAAAAACCGTTAGATTATAATATAACGTTTTTTATCTCGATAGATTATAAACTTTCGACAGATTGTGAACCGTAACATACTGCTTACAATTTAACGCGTTATTTTTCGGTAAATTGTAATATATTAGGTATATTAACCCGATAGAACCTAAGTGCCCGGCCTGCGGCCGAGCACTACCTGAATATTCATGTCAAACCCTAACCTAACCTATAGTTCGCGCGCGAGTTGAATGCAGAGTAAATGTATGGTGACACTTACATTTACTCTGCATTCAACTCGCGCGCGAACTGTACAAGAAAGAGACAAGAAAACGTAAAAACAATAAATATTTCATAAATTAATACTCAGAACATTGAACGGTTCACAATCTTTCGACAGTTTATAATCTAGCGGGATAGAAACCGTTAGATTATAATCTAACGGATTTTACAATCTTACGGTGACATATATATCAATTGCTGTTCGTTTGCTCGCTAAAACTCGAGAACGGCTGGGCCGATTAGGCTCATGTTGGTTTTGAAATGTTTGTCGTAGTCCAGGGAAGGTTTAAACGGTGAGAAAATATGGAAAAATTAGTTAGTTTCGACGTGCGGACGAAGTCGCGGGCATCAGCTAGTATATATATAGATAAGAAGAAAATTCCGAAGCAGCGAATAACAATCATGGTTAGTTAGCTATACTGATACTATTATTTAGTACTAGAATCATTTAATTAATTTGGTACAGCACCATTTTGTAGTAATAGTTGAACTTCGTAAGACAAGAGCAACTTGAATTAAAACAAATTCTTCAACGGAAATAAAAATATGCTTGGTTCTTTTGAGAAAGAGTCAATTTATCTCGTAGCTATTAGAAAAGACTGATTTGAAATTACAAGGGTGCGGTTGCAAGGCACTGAATAGTCGTATTGCTAGATTGAACGATGTTTCGTCTCGGCGAATCTGAAACATGATCCAAGAAAAAGTTATTCTTGTGGAAAAAAACAAGTGAAAGCACAATATTGTAAGAAGCTCCCTCGAGTCGAGCGCCATCGACTTAAAGTGTCTGCCGATATCACCTTGTTTATAGACATCTGCAACAGTCCCTTTGTTCGCGCTGTCTAGAATGAAGGATATTGATCCTATAATATATTCCTTTGCACTAGGTACTTAATGTCAAATTGTTATACCTTTTTTTTTATACACTACATTTGCATTCAAGATTGCAGTCAAGGGCTAGCGCCCTTGACTGCAATCTCACCTGATGGTAAGTGATGATGCAGTCTAAGATGGTAGCGGGCTAACCTGTTATTAGGGGTATGGCAGTTATATTAAACCCATACCCCTTAGGTTTCTACACGGTATCACATGGAAACGAAAGCTCTATAAGAATCAGACACACTAAAAAAGTATGTGTGTGCAATTTACACACGGCAGAAGTGAAACTACAGAAAAGTACGAGAAAATGAGATAAATATAACTTCTATTCTATCTCATTCTCTCGCAAGCTAAATCCTATATATACTTGTCTCTTTTTGGTGTCGCTTTATCGTTTCATTGAATTTTCAAATCACAACGATTCTAAATAAGTTTCACTTCAAAAATAATCTTTCTTTCTTATTACCTAATAAACATCTGGTATTTGGTTGATAGATAATGTAGAAATCAAATTACGTAAGTATACCTTGAATTTGCATTATATAGGTGCGATAGCTGATATAAAACCTTTGATATTACAGTCATGCTATTGTTACAGACCATGTAACCTCGACAACAGTAAGTATAGATGTGCGCGAACGTGGAATTCAAATGACGGTCATTATATGAAATGGAGCGCCATTTAAACACCTTTGCCATTTTCCGGGGCCATTATCGTGGCCACATCAGCTATAAGTTCTAAGTTTAAATTAAATCCTAAATAAAACTTCTCTGTGTGTCTTGGGATTTTTGGTTATTCCACCTTCCAGAGTTTTTCAGATATTTCATCAAAGCGAAGCAATGGCGCAAAGCTAGTTTGGATATGATGCCAAATCATTAAAAACTTTAGCAACTATTTGGAATGTACATAGCTGAATACAGTTACAGAAACATTATAATTATTATAAACCATGAGTGTACAGATTTTTAAGTGTATTATAAATACCCAATTATCATTAGGTACTTCTATACCTTTTTAAGCTATTCAAAATAAATAAAAAATTAACGATAAAATAACATCAATTAATTTCAACTAAACCCAAAGTACATAACAATGACACTTCATTAAAAAAATGCATTGCCGAGTAAAAAAGATCGTCTTCCACTCGAGCCGATTTGTACGGTTATATAAGCCCTATAAATAAGCGCTATCTTTCCTGCAATTATCTCCCTATTTATGAGAGGAAAACGTCGACCTCCGGTTGAATCGTTCACTTTGGCGCACCCGATACCGTGTTTATTAAAACCAATGGATGTTTTTTACGCTGAGTGTTTTATTATATTAACAGGCGTACAACATACTTTCGGTTTACCAGACCAAATTTTGAATCCACACTAATTTCTGAAAGAATCTGAAAGTAGCTCTGTTTGTTAGTTTTTCACGGCTCATGAAATTTAGCAGATAGCTTTTATCCTGGGGGCGGACCTAGGTTACTCTTGATACCGAAAAATTAAAGAGTTCCTGCATGAACATGATTTTCAGAAAACCTTAACCCACGCAGAAGTCGTGAGCATCAGCTAATATTAGTATGAATCCATATACTTATCATCATTACGACCCATTACCCGCTTATTCCTGAGCACGAGTCTTCTCTCAGAATGTTAACCCATAGAAGAGTTAACCCATAGTCCATCAATTTAGCCAAGTGCGAATTAGCAGACTTCACGTACCTTTCAGAACTCCAACTCCAACATCCAACTTTTGGAAACACACAGGAAAAGAAAAGCTCTGTATTTAAATTTTTTTTTTTTTTTTTAACCTTTATTGAAAATAATACAATAGAACTTAATGCTAGCTAGCCTAACCTAATTACTATATAAATCATGCCCGCGTGGAATGGTGGCAAGAATGCTAGCTGCATTTCCGCGCTGGACAGCCAGGCTGATCCTTTGCGCAAAAAATGAGCCAGCCCTTCTGTCACCAGATGAGGCAATTAACCGCGGTGAAATTAATGTATTTTAATTCAAAAGTTCTATGTATAATCTGTAGATTCTTATTCTGTTCTGTAGCGTTATTTTTAACATCTAGCTTCATATTTCGTCTAGGGTTTTACAATAATTTACCGTCGATTATCATATTAAATGAATATTAACAGGAGTGTGTCAATAAAACGATCACGTGTATATAACGTCCCATATTATATTATAGTACAATAAATATTTTAGCAAACTGAATCCTCCCGCTGTAAAGGAAAACTGGCGAAAATCGATCACCCCCGTTATCCGGCAGTCTGATATAATGGGACCACAACGGAACACTATCTTCAAACGAGATTTCTTTTACTCAATTCTGAACCATAATTTAACGTCAACGTATTGGATATACTGAAGGATAAACTCTTGTACACCTCAGTATTTTTGTGAACAAAATCTTATTTTCAAGTGATAATTTGCTCAGCATGCTTACGGCAGTCGTTTGCCCGTTGTCGTACACGAGCGACGATAGCGACACGACACATCTACACGTTGGTGAAGGGTCAGCTACTGTAAAATATTGTCGCGTACAGCGTCGTATCAATTCGCGTTGTCGTGTTTGTCACTCACGTAGGACAAAGCCTTACAGGGCCATATTGGCATGCATTTCCCGCATGCGACCAGTGTTGGCCAACTTGTCACTGATATCAGTTCCGGTGACGCTTTAACACGCTGGCCAGGGAGAATACTACCATCGCTTAGTAGTGGAGCGCCTAGGGGTTTTAACCTCGGACTTTTGTTACAGTGAATGAATTTGGTCGAGGGGGGTGGTTTTGTTTTTTATACTATAAGTATAGTACGTAAAGTTTACCCAAAATTTATTATGCTTTTGTTTTTATTTATTTAAACAAAAACTTTAAAAAATTAATATTTGAGCATGTAATTTTATTTAAATTTTTTTTTCGTATCTATACAGTCAATAATATCTAAAGAGATATAAAAGAACATTTTTTTACCAATGAAAATGGCAGATGCAAATCGCCTGACACGTATTTTTGACCATAGCTCCGAGGATTTCATGTTTTAAACGCCCCAGGCACTCCACTATAGAGCCTTATTGTTTTATTCGTTGTTTTGTTTTATCGTATTTCGTTCGTGTTGTTGAAGTATAATCCTTGGTAGGACTTCAAGTTCAAGACACTCACGTAAGTGACGTGACATTAAAATGCCATATTGAAACAGCAATGGTGGTAACCCGAACTCGCCGAACGTGTAACTCCGACCTGTACGCTTACTCTGAATTTTGACATTGCAAATACCCCAAAAGCTCTTGCTTTAAAGTCACAAATTCAGCGTTTGGAGCGCTGACTGTGCATAAACACACGAAATGATGAAATGAGCTCTAAACCGATGCTGTTAAGGTTCACTTTACTTTAACGTTCGCTTACACTTGGCGAGGTGATCTCTCACGTCGATCAGAGTAAGCGTACTGAACGCCTATATGTTGTTGCCAATGGATGGCAAGTCACCTCCAAGATTTTAGGAGGTGAGGTGTGGGGTGCCGCCCGCGCGTCTCGCGGTACATTTCTCGTAGAGACTAGCGGGGAAGCGGGCAGCGCGGTATATTCTGAAACCGCTTGGCAACGTTCAAATTCTGGGATTAATTTGAATTAAATAGATATAGGACTTCAGTTTGAAATAAATTTTAGCAGGTTCTCATTAATACTTCAAGAGGAATTTATCCATATAAAAATGATGAGCAAAGTCGAAAATTTTATTAATAAAAAATTCGTTTTAAACTTTTAATTTAGCCTGTTTCAAGATTTTTTTTGATCGAGTAAAGTACATCCTATCGTGTAACAAATTAGGACATTCTTTAGACAATATCTTTAAGTGTATCGGATATTTTTTTAAGACCGTTATTTAATAGTAAATACCGAAAAAAATTGATCTAGCAAACCAGTTTTCACCGCTGAGCTGAGGTGACTCGCCTTAACGTCCTGTGGTATCTGTAGTCAAATTCAAATATAAATATTTTTTATACAAATAAACTCTTACCAGTTCTTTTGAATCGTCGAGCCAGCAAGATACTCGGTGGTTGCTCTTTTTAATGTGACATATAATATTATAACTGTAACGAAGATTCTTGTGTACTAAACAGTTTTTGAAAAATTTAATTGGAGGAAGCTTTAATACCGTTACAGAACTCAAAACATATTTTTAAATTTTTGTCTATCTGAAAATCTAATCATGAGAAAACCAAAAAAGGCTTAGATAGTATATAAATTAACTAATACAATAAACAAATTAACAATAAACAAAGAACTGTAAAAATGTTTATTAAAATATGAAAACAGCACTTATTTTATGGAACTTATCGTCTATGGTTCTGTATTTTTTTAATTTTATGCCGCTATTGTTTCAAGGCGTCTTCTGCAGGCGTGCACTTCTTTTCTCTTACAAATTGCAATTTACTTTATTCACAAGAAATAAAATCCAGTAACGTTTTATTTAAATCTTCTTAGTTTTTTACAGAACTAACTTTTGCCCGCGATTTCGCTCACCTTAAGTTCTACAAACTTCAAACCCCTGTTCTTACGGATTGAATTTACAAAATATCTTTCTTAACCACCAGACGGATCGATTTGGCTATTATATAAACCATATAATATCCAAATCGATCCGTCTAGTGGTTTGAGTTGTACGTTGATCATTCAGTCACATTCCCTTTTATATATTTAGATCGTGCGTAGGTAATTGCGTAATTCCAAGAAAATTGCTACCATTATTTGATTAATGGAAGGGAGCATAGAGAGATAATATCTTGAAAAATGAAGGACTTTCATAGTCTGTTCAATAAGTCAGTTTACATAGGTAATTTTAGAACCATAAATATCATTATAATATGAATGTTAATACGTACTAGACATTTATATACGGACATTATTTACGTCCGCGTTGATACAACAGTCCATAATAAACTTTAATAATAAGGGTATCCCTCGACGCGAAGTTTTCAAATATTATCTGTATAAGATATTACTGGCGGCTAGTGGTCGAGTTTGGTCCCTTTCAAGCTAATCCATTATTCAAAAGTCCTAAGTACCTATTATAAAGTACCGAAATACCTCAATCCATAATTTAAGAAGTCCTAGTTGGGCTAGACACCTAATCCTTATTTAAAAAGTAATCTAGTCTTCTAGTATTATAAATGTGAAAGTGTGTCAGTTTGTCGGGACTGTCTGCTACGCTTTCAAGGCCTATCTGTTCAACCGATTTTGATGAAATTTAGTATAGGCATAGTTTGTATCCCTTGGAAGGACATAGGCTACTTTTATCCCGGAAAATTGAAGAGTTCCCGCGGGAATTGAAAAAACCTTAATCCACGCGGAGGAAGTCGCGGGCATCATCTAGTAATCAATATTTTATTACAGTTTTAGTACTTTAAACTTCCTTTTCATCCCACCATCTCGGAAAGAGTATTTTACTCTTCGATATCTGAATGCAAAAGCCGTTATTATCCTCTTGAGGATAAAGTAAATTGAATTTAGAACATCGTGTGCACGTTGCTAAATATCACTCGTCTATGAAGTTTGTGAATTTAAAACATCATTAAAACCTATTTACTTCTACCTCTATGGTGCCGAATTTCCATACAACCGTTTTTAATTTGTTAAAAACTCACACTCGTAACCTTCTTGGTGTACTTTTGTTAATTTGCTTTGCGCGCACCATTTTCTTTTTGTATTTAGTCATTTCCTCGCTGAGGTAGGATGAAAAGTTACGTGTTGCACTCGAGTGAAAAGATTTTTCACCTCGAGCTCTTTTGATTCCCTCGCTCACGCTCAGGATTCTAATTTTTGAATCACTCGCTGCGCTCGTGAATCAATTTTAGAATCCTTCGCTTGCTCGGTCATCAAATTGAGCACGCAGTTAAAAAAATCTTTTCACTCTTGTATAACAAATAACTATTTTAGTTTAACGCATTAGTAACATATAAAAAATATTGTTTTACCGGCATGGTTGCAAATATAATATAGTGTAACAAAGCCAATGGGCACGTACCTACTACCACAGAATAGGTATGCTACTACGTTAAATACGACGATGTACCTACCCGATATTAACCATATTTATTTGTCACAACTCACTTATATACCGATTTACTGTATTTTTGTCGAAAATTCATTTTACTATAAAGATTGTGTGGCCGTTATTACCCATATTTATTTGTCACAACTCACTAATATATCGATTTACTGTATTTTTGTCAAATATTCAGTTTACTATAAAAAATATTACTTTCAGCCTTGCTTAGGTAGGTAAAAATTCTTAGTACAGGTGATATAACTGGCATAAAAGACGCTTTACAGCATTTTGATATACCTCTTATCTTTGCATAATGTTAACACGTAATGCACTTTATGCGTGCCGTAAAAACATTTTTTAATGGCTTACCCAAAGTAGTGACGAGATTTTTACGAGTTAGATAAGCAAGGGAACAAATAAACAAGCTGAAGTGAATGTACTATAAAATTTTTGGTGAGTAAAAATATACCTACAACTTTAAATAACTTAGGTACAGGATGGGGATGTTGTGGATCTTTGAGCTTTGGATAGCTAAGCCCTGTCCATATATTATATATTTTTTTAAATATTTTATTTGCAAGAATATGGGTACAGATTAGTCAAATTGTCCAACCATTATTATGTTATTTGTCCAACCATTTATTTTACGTTTAGTTGTGTGTAAATAAGTAATATGTGTCAATATTTCTATTTCTATTCCAACTAAAACAGTAACAGGTACTTTTTTAGTAAATAACATAAATAAATCTGATCAAAGTTATTGATTCCATTATGGCTACTCTGTTATGGATGGCTAAAATAGGCTTGATTTATTTGGCCTCGCCGGTGTCATCACACGAAGCGTTCTATTTTCATAATAGCCTCTTACCGATTCGAGTGAATTATACTTTGAGCTTTTATATTAACGAAAATATTTTGAATTTAATAGTAGCAATTCCTGGGGCCTTATTATTTAAAAATGATTGCTACGTTGTGACGATCGCAATTACCTCTGATTGGTTAGGACTAGCTTGCGCTATTGGCCAAAATTCAGTGTCGCATCAAAAACTGGAAGAAGTTTTACTGCTTTAAGAGATTAGATTTCTCGTCTAAACGCGACCGGCTTACCGAATTTATCTCCTAGCCTGTATTGTTGAGCCGAATTTACCAATCTGAGAGTCCTAATTTTACCTGGTGGAAATGAAATACAGGAACTCTTGTTACCAAACGTAACATTGTATTGGCGCCCTTGCGCCATCTGCAAGGGCCAAACAACTGAAATAAACCTTACAAACCGAAAAGGGTTAAGGAAAATTGAGGAACTATGGGGATTGATATTACGTATTATATTTATTTAATTTATATTATGCAAAAGATAATATTTTAATAATAAGAAAAAATGTTTATTCTTTTGATGCGAAATTATGTCCTGTCTATCGAAGGTCGAAGTTTAGTCGTTTTATGGCGCATGGAAGGTGCACAATGCAACGATAGGACAGGAAAATATAGTATTGAGAAAGTTATCGTTTTAGTTTGTTTTCTAGTTCTTGTTTGCAATAAGTATTAATTAATTCAAATTCAAATGGTTTTTATTCAAATAAACTTTTACAAGTACCTACTTTTGAATCGTCGAGTGAATCTAAAATATTACTTAATTCATTTAATTATTAATGCTATAATGCACACAAAAAGAGGAAATGGGTTACAAGAGCTAAACATATCTTATCACTTACAGCAATCTCTCACAGAAAATCTTTGGTTAAAGGAGCAAATTGAAATAACGGTATGGTCCCAAATTTAAAATTCGCTTGTTGTGTAATATATTAGATAACTGCCTCGTTGGTCTAGTAATTGGCATGTTCGACTACGGCTGACGAGGTCCCGGGTTTGAGTCCCGAGTCAAGTCATAATAATTAAGTATGTACCTATTGGGTTTTTCTGACTAGAAATTCTCAGTACTAGCCCGGAGTTAGGAAGATGGCGGTGTTCCACCCAAGTGCCTCGGAGAGCACGTTAAGCCGTCGGTCCCGGTTATTATCACTAACATGATAATAGTCGTTAAAGCCCACCTACCCGCATTGGAGCAGCTCTAATTCCCTCTCTCCTATGAGAGTAGAGACTTGTGCCCAGCAGTGGGACCTTACTTTTTATTATAATCAAAATCTCCACCGCTAAGTATATAACAGTACAGCGTATTAGTACTGCTACAGCGACCACTGTCATCACTGTGGACGAATACTATCGTGTTGAACAACATACCTACTGTGTTTTCGAGCATTTATAAATTAAATGCTGTAAGTACTGCGTGCACTTACCTAATTATGAAAACATTTTGTTCGACGACACGTAACTGGTGTGAGCGTACTTTTATATTAAAAAATGGTACGCAGTTGACCTCGTCATGTCACCCTTGAGAAGCGATCTGTCTTCTTGCTCTCGTTGTCTATTGTGTGGGCTTATCCCCGCAATATCCTCTTAATGGTAGTGGATGAATTATATCGTTGACGCTCTACGGGTTGGCGGTAACATTCAATATTCGATGGATTTAAATAAAAGTTCTATCAATCGTAATATAAATTAAATGCTTGAAGTACTGTGTGTATTTACCTTATTATGAAATAATTTTGTTCGATGACACGTCCCTGGTGTGAACGCACTTTTATATTAACAGATGGCTTAAAATGGTCTACAGTTAACCTTGTCATGTCACCCTTGAGAAGCTATCTGTTTTCTTGCTCTCGTTGTCAGCTTATCCCCGCAATATCCTCTTAACGGTTGGGGATGAATTATATCGTTGACGCTCTACGGGTTGCCGGTAAAATTTAATATTCGATGTTCTATAGTTAAAAGTTATAGTTATAAGTTCTATCAATCATAAACAACTGGAACCCAGACTGAAAATTAGGAATTGCTAAAGAATACATTCTTTCGGTTATTTTACATTTTCCTGAAACGAGACAGATTTTGTCACCAGAGACTATTTCGTGTCACTCACACAATTCCATCTCGTTTTAACACATTGAAATAGAATAAGTTCTAAAATTCTATTAACATAAGCAAAGTCAAAGTACGTCAAAATAAAGATACATACCTATAATTATACGCAGACATACAAAGTCAATATATACATCTCATAGTATATAATAAATAATATATACGAGTAGAAGTGTACCCATTAGTAAGTATTTGATATATTTTTACTCAATATCCTAATGTTTGTTGGGATATGTTTGGATATCCATTACGGTTTGTAGAGGTCGAATGGTAATGACAATATACACAGCTTTACATTAGAGTTTAGCTTATCGGTAATAGGTGTCAACTTCTCAAGTGCCTGAAATTAGTAAGCCTCAGTTGTTGATCATCTAACACGAAATAAAATAGCGTAACAAGTGCCTCTTCTATTGTCATTTAATTGTAAGAACAAAATGACAAAAATCAGACATGAAAAAGCTCTTAAGCATAAGAAGGTGTTACACTTAGCCTATGTTTTATTCACGTGCAATATCACATGATTTAAAAAATATGTTTTTTTTTTATTGTGAAATAGGCTTGCGCTTGACGACAATCATGCTTAGTGCAAAGCAATGATGAGGTCTAGGTTGGAACGCGCTTGCCTAGAAGATGCCTATTCACTCTTGCCTTGAAGGTACCTAAGTTATACGTGGCAGGAAACACGTGCGCTGGGAACCATCCCACC
This sequence comes from Erebia aethiops, assembly GCA_923060345.2. NCBI lineage: Eukaryota > Metazoa > Arthropoda > Insecta > Lepidoptera > Nymphalidae > Erebia > Erebia aethiops. The sequence continues at coordinate 21,774,435 of OV281084.1, read as the reverse complement.
AGGGATAGGGTGTAGAACACCAGTTCTACACCCTAGCGGTTATGTACGAGAAAATAAGAGCTAAAACTTATTATCTCTACGAGTCTCAATCACAGGACGTGTCGGATAAAGTACTTATGTCAAGCTTAACCTGACATTGATACAAGCGAGACAAGGGGATAAAAGAGTAAAACAATTCATATTTTTCTTTATTCTTGTAGCCGGGCGTAAACAGTGATAGAAATGAAAGTAGGAAATCCCACAAAAGTATCTAATTAGGTATACCTTTTAGATTTCAATATTCAGAATGTCATTTCCCGCGAGGTTGCATGCTGTAGTACCTACTTCCCAACTTTAAAAAAACATTTTTTTTTAAATTCCATGGTGTAATACCACACGAGTATATATCCGACCAGAGGGGAAGCTTCCTAAACACTACACTAGTGTTCCACGACCGTCAACCCTTACGTTTGGACCCAGACCGAGGCGTCGCTGACCCAGACGGCGTGTCGGTGAATGTGTCGGTGAGAGGTCACGCACACATCATTGTACTATGTATGGGTGAAGTCGCCGCGAGCCGTTTGTATGAAGCTTCCCCTCTGTATTACTCTGTGGTAATACTTACGTCCTCATACGTACCTTAAGGTAAAACAGTCTTCAGCAGCTATATTTTTATAGTAGTCTTCAGTTAATAGAATAGATGTATAATAATAGACTTACGGATATTTACGAGTACGAAATCCAGTGCTCGTTTACCGCCTTGCGTTCGCTCGTTCCAGGGTGAAACGCATTTCTATAATTTATTCGGCTTAGGAATCTTACAGTTAACTAAGTCATGTATCTGTTCCTTTGACCTTCATCTTGGCTGAAAGCTTTCAACTTGAGGTTCAATAATAATTGAGAGGCATTCATTTGAAAGTGTTTCGAATCTATTATTTATTCTGTATTCCTTAGAATATTGGCGTGTAGTTCGGCTATTTGTAGTATTTGTATTATCCGCAATGGCCGTTTGGAGTCATTACACGAATAATTAAGTGTCGTTACTTTGGGGTAATTGTGGTCATTATGAGAACGTGTTTCATTGTAACTTTCAAATACGTCAGTAATATGTTGAAAATACTTTACAATTAAGCAATTGTAAAGCATTTTCAACATCTATATATTATATTATTATATTATATTTAGTTATTATTTTAATTGAAATAATGTATCACAAATAATGTGAACGTAATTAAATCTCCCTGTATTTCGTCATATTTAAATACTCATTATATTTTTTCTCAACACATAATAAATTGTAGTTTCGTATTTATTAAATTTATGTGCTCGTAGAGTTATAATTTAATATTATTATTATGTACCTACAGTAAATTTATCGTAGCGAGTGTATATATAAGCGTGAATATTTCCCACTCGTGTTTCAAATACAATTTGCTTCTTCTCCCGGATTTTAAAGTTCTTGTAGTTTTCAAAACTTTTGTAGCCCTGAGAGGCTAAACTACTGGTAGCTATTACCTATAGGTTTTACTTTGGATTCTAAGCCATTCTGAAACATTTTCACGCATCTTACAAGATTCCAATGTGAAGAAAATTATTATATTCTAAAGCCACCCACGCATAAATATAGTTGTCAAATCAATGGCTATCTTTCAAAATAATCACGAGTTAAGGCAGTGGTCAGTTGTAGAGAAAAGTCACTGTTTGCGAACAAACACTTGCCTTTGAGAGTATCTATAGTAGATAATACATCCATGTCACTAGATTAACTACAATATGATCTCATTATCATAATTAATTATTTAATGCTATCTGTAAAAACAAGCATATTATTTTAGCTAGTACCGAAACATGAAATATCGACAAATACCTCGATATCTCGTATTGCTTCGGTCAACCACAAGGCGGTGCGAGGTCGGTTCCAGTGGTCACGTCGGCAAACCGCGCAACTGGTCGTTGAAAATTGAGTTAAATTATTTCTTCCTGTTGCAGGCCAACGAATTATTGGTAAGCCAATAGGTAAATTTAGAAAACGATAACCTAGATCTCGGCATTCGTGACAAATGAGCTTTAGTTAATTTTCCGTAAGTATCTTCTTTGGCAACGCACTATGTGATTGTGATAGCATTGCAGATAAACTAGGAAACCAAAGCTAAACTAGAAAAAATATAGGTACCATAGCTACCTTTACACCTAACAAGTTGTAATTAATTAACCGACTTCTTTTGTCACGATTCGTGTTACTTCTGTTCTCTTATGTGTTTGTGTGTAATGAAGTATTTTACTTATACTTACTTAACTAATGAATGATGAATTTTCAATAACTAAGTATTAGTAGATGTGTGTGGGAAAACTTGCAAGACACCTATGTCCACCATTGGACGTCTATAGGTTGACGATGACTAGGTAGTCTGTGACTTCGTCCACGTGGATATAGGTTTTTGATTTGATTTTCTGGGACAAAAACTCTATCCTATGCGTTTCCCTGGGAGCGGGGAGGCAATATACCTCTGAACTAAATTTCGCCAAACCTGGTTGTACATTGGCTGTGAAAGTGTAGCCTACATAACAGACGGTCATCATTTCGCATACATAATATTTAGGTTTTCTAGTTAAACTTGGTTTATACAAGGAATATTCAATCTTGAAGCTTCAGGCAGCTACTAAAAATGTATAATTATGCTTTTATATCCTAGATATATATTTAAATACTGCTCTCTTGCTTATACCTATCTATAAGTGTGTATCCCTTTAAAAATATTTTTTTAGAAATGAGGGTCGTCTCCATTTAGAACCGTCACAAACAGGCAGCGATGGCTCGGTCCTGCTTAATATTCCGATAATGATCCAAGTTTTCGGAAGGTCCTAACGGTAATAAGGCACTTTGGTATACATGAAATATTTGTGACAATGCCCAAGAGCCGGCGAAATTTGGTCGTCATGACTTTTTGTTGCATTAAACTTTTTTAATTATTTCTTTTTTGCTTTGAAGGCTGCTAAGTTCAAAACAAGAGTGATTCTCACTGCTTGATAACTTATTTTTTTATTCGATGATAAGTTATACTAGGGACACCTACTTTACCTGCGAGTAAGTAAGGGCGCAGTCTGGAATAGAAATAGTTTAAAAATTTCGTTGTTGTTTTAAAATATTCTTTTTTGCAAACAAAATCGCAATGAAATTAAAAAAAAACTAATAAACTATACGTGCCAAATTAAGAACCTCCATCTTTTTGGAAGTCGGTTCAAAAAGAAACAAACACTTGCGCTTGTACAAGTATTACTACCTAATTACGTTATAACGTGGGTATTATAAAAAAAACTTGTCAGTAAGTAAATTGATACTTTTCCCTTTCAAAAAAACGTTTCCGGTATTTCAGTTCCGGTCGGGTACGTACGACCGTTGTTAGCACGCATCGCCAAAAAATTTCATAAAAAGGTCGAAAAATGTTTACTATTTTTAGTATGTACCTCGTACCTTTAGCCACGAAACAAAAGACTTATTGAATCAGTCTGTCAAAGGCATTTTCCGGGATAAGTACTGATAAAGAAAGTGGAAATTTCGTATATTTTGAAGGGGAATATATTTATTTTCGAGAGGAAAGTGGTAAACGTAGACTAGATGTTTGGAACAAATGAATTCTTTGGAGATACTGCAATTTAAGAGAATTCCAAAAGGCTATTATTTTATAAGCCGCAATAAAACTAACAGCTGTACTTTTCAAATTATATTATCTTTAATAGAGTCAGAGGTTGGTTACCAGATACCACCCTTTATCCAAAGCCTTGCTGCCAAGTTTATTTTTTTAAATTTATTGCCTATCTTTTTATCTTTGGGAGACGTTAAAAGAAGTACAAATAATCAGGAAAGAAACAGACGCGAGACGTATTTAATGTATTAGTATTTTTATTCAGTATGGATTTTCAAAATATTAAAGTTTTCTTATCTATTTTCACTGTGGAAATATAGTCCAAATATGTTTAAATCTATATACATATATAAAAATGAAACCCGTTTTCCTTGGTCACGGCATCACGCGTGAATGGCTGGACGATTTCACTAATTCTTTTTTTGTTGTATTTGTTATTATCAGGAGAAGGTTCTTACGGAAAAAAATATTAAGAAAATCTCTCAGAAATATTGAAACATATACATTTAATTTTGCATACTAAGGCGGTACGAAGTTCGCCGGGTCAGCTAGTAAATAATAAACAAGAGCTTTAAGCTCAAAATATCAAGCATCAAGGTTTGTTAATTCAACTACACAACTTGGTACATGATTTGATTTGTTGTCAAACGATCGTGGAGGCGAATTGACGGGTACCCGCTAACGTCACGACACCATTACCATGCTCGGCGCATTGGTTTTTTGAACATAAAACACGTGAAAAGGCCATTTGTATGCCGAAAACGTCCGCATATAGCAGGTTAAATAGCTATGCGTACATCGGTGCGGTAAAACGGAAAAGAGTCGACAAGTGTGCGTGCAGTTCGGGATCACGATTTTGAGTTGAATGGACAATTATTTGCGTACAATAAAGCTTATTGTAGCTTTGTTATTAAGCTTCTTGCATTGCAATTAATATATTATGAAACATTGAGCTCGTTTAAAAATGGCACTGGTGAAAAATGATTTTGTTTTGTTTGTATCGTAGCAAATGGGGCCGAGGCAAAACAATATATTACATTTTGACCCGCACAAAGTTAAAATCCTGTTAGGTAGGTATGGCTTCCAGAGCTGATAGTAACTATCATATAGCTTCGTTGCCTCGCTTTAGATATGTTAGCTGAATCGGCCAGCTACTTTCGGAAATCCGTTACATTACCGTGCGTCAGGCATTATCTTACAAACGCTACAATGCGACTCTATACGAAGCGACGCGATACGAAGCGACGCGATGGTATTTTAATACTATCGCGTCGCTTCATATGTTAGTAGATAAGTTTATAATTTTCTTTGGAGTCGTATCCCGTCAATTTGCGTCGCGTCGCTTTCATCGTTCATCTAGATTCTAGAATAACAGGTAATGGTAATTGTGATAGCTATCTTCCGATTGTTGGCAGTTTGTGCGCCTCGTGTAATGAAAACCAACATTATCAAAGTTAAATACATAGATACGATGAAATTCTAAATTAGCAACTAGCGTGAAAACTTTGGACACAATTTTCAATTAGAAAAAGCAGGTGTCTGTTACCTACGTAATGAAATAATGCAGCATAAGACTTTATTTTCCGGAACAAAGAAAGTGCATTTCGTTGAGAATCCCTCTTGCAGCGAGAGCACCATCCTTTGTTATTCATACAAAATCAGTTTAGTAATAAAGGTTTTAGACTAAGAAATGATCTCTGTAAAGAAATGGAAACAAGCGATTTCATACAGTAAAAAATTCGTTTCAACAGCAATATAACAACAACAACACTTTTTTATTTGCCTATTTTTGATCGGTAGAAATAACGCGTAGTATATTATTCTGCTATCTACTAACGTCGGGTATCGATATTCAATCTCTCTGTAATCTCTCAATAAAGACTGCTTAGCAACGCTTGTAGGTATTTTTGTCAAAAACGTCACAATATTACCAACAACGATTCCTTAACATATCGAAAGCTATTCTTATTAGCTACTTCTTATGCCCGCGACTTCGTCCGCGTGAATTGATTATTCCAGACTATAATCTTTCTCTGTGCCAAATTCCATCCAGATTCGTTCTGCCGTTCTGGCACGATTGAGTAACAAACATCCATCCATCCATCCAAACTTTCGAATTTATGATATTATTACTATTAAGATTACAGATAGGTATAGTATTGTTAGGCGTCAAACACGAAATTAGCGACGGCCGAGCGTCGGCGTCAGCGGGGTGATGTGGCACGAGAGCTAGCGACGAATTTCGGGAAGGCCCTTTAGGCAAACTGAAATTGTGAAAAAATATAATTTCGTCAACTGGCGAATCCAATCCTGCCAGTCTGGTAGAGCGTTTGCGGTTATTTCTCTTCAAAAATATTTTACTGATATTCCCAAAAAATATACTTTTGGCAATCTGAAATTTTAATCACCTATTTATTGAGTAATTTCAATAATAGCTGCAAATCACGAGACAAATTTTAGCCGTTTTTAACGTGAATACAGTTTTCAAATGAATACGACAAAATCGCGGTGAAATTCGTCGCCAGCTCTCCGACTAATTCCATCGCCCCGCTGCCGCCGTCGCCCCGCCGCCGCTCATTTCGTGGCCGTACACTTACTGATACTAAGCGGTAGTGCGATACTTCTTTTAATTATCATACTTCATACTAATATTATAAATGCGAAAGTCAGTTTGTTTGTTGGTTTGTAGGGATCGACGTGATTTTTGGCATGGGTATAGTTGAGGACCCGGAGAGTGACATATGCTACTTTTTATCCCGGACAAATTGAGAGCTTTTAGTATCTAAAACAGATCTTCTGTGTATACCTATCATTTGTCACAGCTGGATTGTAGAATCCACCGTAGTACAAAACGGCGATTTCTACGATTTGGCAGCGATATTTCTATTTTGTGATGGTGGTGTCTAATAATTAATGTAGTTATAATGTCACAGGTGATCTACCTCGGCCGCGAAGTAAAGGAGAGTACGTGTTCGTGATAGCGCAACTGCTGTTCGGGCTGCTGCTCTTTGCCACGGTGCTGGGCCACGTCGCAAACATCGTCACCTCAGTCAGTACAGCCAGGAAAGAATTTCAAGGTAAGGGTCAATCAAACAATCAATCAATCAAAAAATTATTCAACTTTGGTAAATTGTACACTTTTTGAACGGCAATAAAATATAAGACGTGATGGTGTTATTTAGGTGTGGTAGGTAGGTAAGTATAAAGGTTTTAAAAAAGAGCAACTGATGAGTTTCTTGCCGATTCTTCTCAGTAGAATCTTCTTTCCCAACCAGTGGTCTTGACAAATCATAAGTATTCCTACGTGAAATAAATCATTTAATCATTTCACTACAATCATCAAAATGATTTATTACATTGATAATTATTGGAAAATGTAGGCATGCGTTGCAATAAACCGCGCGAAAACTATTTATTGTACGAAACGTTGATCTAGTACCATGTTATAGACTTTATTTCAAAAACAACTTTAGAGAGTTTAATTCAACACAGTCGGAATTAATAATGCGCGAACACATAGGCAATGAACGAACAAGCACGGGTATCGAATCATTGAATCGTTCAATGATAAACAATCGGGTATATTACACCAGCTTCAAATAAATCCATATTATTATGGTTCTAACATGCGGGAACATTTTATGACGGTTGTAAAAGACCTTTATTTTGGGCACAATAATTCACCCTACGTCGGGGTTCAACGCGTTCAATTATGAGCGTGATTGAATGTTAACGTATTTATCCCAATGAAAATGGATGTAATCTTATGTATTGGTCCTGCACTATTCAATTTGGCTCCAAGCTGACTTGTAATTAACAACACGGAACTATAAATGAAGTGAATTCCGCTCACAGCGATGAATATATTAAAATACTAGATGACGTCCGTAACGTTGTTAGCATGAATTGAAGCTTTCAATCTCGCGAGAACTCTTCAATTTCCCGTAACGGAGAGACGTATCCTATATGCCCTTACGGAATATAACCTGTTTTTCAGGTACCGATGTCGTGAAAATTGGTTGAAAAGATGAACCGAAGCGTAGCAGTTAAACACTTTCACATAGGTACATACTAATATCCATATTTATAAATGCGAAAGTGTGTCTGCTAAGCTTTAACGGCGCATCTTTTCAATCAATTTTGATGAAAGGTAAGTATAGTGATAGGTTGCAGCCCGGGGAAGGACAAAGGCTTATAGTTTTAGCTTCGGAAAATTATGGAGTTCTCGCGGGAATAAAAAAAACTTTATCAACGCGGACGTAGTCGAGGGCATCATCTAGTATTTTAAAATATTAAGTATGGATTTGATCAAACTTTTCCCTGGCCTAAAGCGGAAAGCAAAGATCATAGGTCTTCAGGAATTAATAGCTATTGGTACTAAAATTCTACATCAATGGATAGCTGCGTCCAAATTGAGAGTGGAATACAAATGAGTCTTCGGTGTATGTTGCCCGAGCACTGCAGCCTGCATCATATTTCGACAAGAACAACTTTGTGAAGCAAACAGACTTGCGTACAATGAAGACGCAGCTAATGTAAACGAAAGTCCTATTCTCTTTGATTGGTATACTAAACTTACATTATTAACAACTTTGGCAAACAACTAATACATTTTGACTTATATAGTACGACTGTTCATTTAGCAGCACACCCAGGGTGATTTTTTTTAGATGTATCTGCGCATCAATTTACCAAAATTGTAAGATGTAACTGCCGCGTTGGTCTAGCGGTTAGCATCGTCGACTGCGGATCACGAGGTCCTGGGTTCGATTCCCGGTCGGGCATAAAAATTGTTAGGTATTGGGTTTTTCAATTATGAAATTCTCAGTGCCAGCCCGGAGTTGGAAGCTGGCGGTGTTTCACCCCCGTGCCTCGGAGAGCACGTTAAGCCGTCGGTCCCGGTTATTATCACTAACACGATAATAGTCGTTAAAGCCCGCCAACCCGCATTGGAGCAGCGTGGTGGGTCTAAGCTCTAATTCCCTCTCTCCTATGAGAGTGGAGACCTGTGCCCAGCAGTGGGACGTTAATAGGCTGTAGTGGTGGTGGTGGTATAGAGATGTCAAACATGACATTTTTTCTGTGACTTTCCAGCAGTTACCGTACACAGTAACCATACAAATATATTCGTGGACCTCTAAGGCTTGCTAAAAACAAACAGTGTCAAAATAAACTATTGGTCGCAAATTCTCTCTAATTTTCGATTTGTTATCATAACAATGCAAAAGGACCATAAAGTTACAGATCGTTCTATCCTTGCTGGCTTACTAATTCGGTACTAGCATGGAGCTTTCGCTCTTTGTTGTTACGCTAATAATAGCTTGTGAAAGTTTCATATTGCATATTATGTACCTACAAAGATTATGAAACCATTGTCGATGCCCATAAAGGCAGGCTAAAGTAGACTGCTTTCAGGATTATGGGTATAAACTTTAACTCTTGAAACCTAAACGAAACTTTATTACTATCAGCCATGAGCAGTAGGTCCTATGTTTCTCCTGAAGAATAATTCTATAGAAAAAATATCTATATATCTAAAGCTATTTTAATGCTACCTAAAGTCATGCCGTACTGCTAAACAATGTAATATTCCGTTCAATTAAGCCTTTTAAGTTAAAAATTATAATTAATTAGTGGGCGAAAGTGCGCGTGCGCACAGAGAAGCACAGATTATATTATATTTTAAAGGGCCGATTGTAATATATTTTATTGCTAGCCGCTGTCTCATCTTCTGCGCTGGTTCGTCTTATGATGGTGCAAATCAATCCTGGCTTTTCAAACTTTGAATGCTTTAATTACATACGGCATATACACTAACAAAAAGAGCAACCACTGAGTTTCTTGCCGACTCTTCTCGGTAGGAATGGCATTCCGAACCAGTGATTCCCTCGACATTTTAAAAACACTCATAAAAGTTTATTTGAATAAAAACATTTGAATTTGAGCTGGTAAGTTATGTTTTCAAATGACCAACTAAAGAAAAATCTCTCGTTCCTATGTACTTAACTTTATCGGATACCTTCCAAACTTCACCGGTGCCGACTTATACCTAATAACGCAGCTAAGCAGGTTATGAAACCTCAACAATCCCGATCCGCCAAAAACTCCCTAACACTACCCAAACCTTTTGCGAATTGCAGATTTTATTACTTCGTTGTAACTTGCAGACCACACATTTTTATTCCCACTAACGCTGACATTTATAAACGAATCTATGTACAGTTTTTTTTTATACATGCACATTTCTCGCATAAAATTGGTATCGTAAGATATTTTCAAATATTTTTTGTTTAGTGGTTATCTACTATGGAAACACATTTTGAATCTTTAAAGCTAAGTTCTTAAAAAATCTTTAAAATCTAAATTAAAAACTAAAAATTAAAAATATAATCTATGCCGCTGCAATGAGGCAATGTGCCCAGAACGCTGGCTGCGTTACCCCGCTGAATAGCCAAACTTATATGTTGGCCGAGGTAACTGCCAGCCCTCCGGTCACCTATGTACTCTGTGAGACGAGAAGATAGATCCTTAAAAAAGGATCTAGCATCTTCGCCCCACGACCCCATGGTTTCAACACCAAAAGGCACAAATATGAAATTATTTTCTATAGTTTCATATTTGCGCCTCTTGGCAAGCTAAGTTTGAGTTTTTCATTTCATTGTCATGACTATTATTTTTCTTCTTTTATTTGTCCAGATTACACGTCCAAAGGATAAAAGTCATCTATCTCAACTTCTTAACAGCTCTAGTCGGATTACTGGCATCCCTATTCGTGGCAGGCATAATGGCGCTAAGCAGGTGGACGTGAGGACACGTGTGACTAGGTGTAGTCTGCACCCCCGACTGTACCCTCGACCCTCCCGTTTCCCGCTCCGACGAAACAATCTCTGCTACCGCAATTACCTATTGCACTATTGCCAAACCTTACCCCAATATCGAAATTCAATTTTAACCCCAATTTTATTACAGGACATTTACAGTAAGGTAAATAAAATTCCCCCAAATATAAGGAAAACTTTTGCCTTTGTTACAGTTTAACATAAAGGTATAATATAAAAATTCATTGAACTAACGTGAACATAAAGTCAGTGATATTTTTTTCAGAGTACGTGTTCTATCCTTTAATAAGCAGCAGCCAGTTCAAAGCCCGCTATAAATAGTCAGTTAAAATAAAATTATAAGAGTACAGCGCCACATTTAACTTCTACGATCAATGCTAAGCAAGGATAGGATGAGCATTTTATATGCAGAAAGCGGCGAAGTGTCAACAACTTTAATTAGCACTGCAGCTCGGTTGAAAAGACAATGGCGCCGCGACGACAGAGAGCAGGCTGAATCCGTGACCTTCCTCGGTGGCGCTGCAGCGAAATAGGTCAGCGGCTTGAATGTTATAAATAGCTCGGCGAAAGTCGGCGCCGCGCCCCATCCCATTGGGTGCGGAGCGTCCCGCGCGTCCGCCTGCAATCGATCCGCACGCCTCTGTGCGCTATGTTCCCCGAAGGCCGCAACGTCCGTGCGCCAGCCGCGCCGCAAAAGCCTACCAGTTCGACAATTCCTAATTGATCTATGCTAGATGCTCCAAGCTAACGGTCAACGCTTCACGCGCCAAGCTACCCGCTCACCGGCCGGTGACTACCTCATGCGGTCATGCCTCCATCGCTGTATGAAACGTCAGTGCCATTGAAATCACAATGAGATCGTTAACCGTGATTCGCATAGAAGGAAATGACTTCAGGGGTAGAGGGCCTTCATAAAAAATTACTCTTGAACGGATTTTACTTCATTCTAGATCTCAATTTGTCGGAATGCGTTCTCTTAATAAAATGCATGGACCAATGTCACAAAATATGATATATCGAATACGATACAATTTTTCCTACTTGTAAAAAAATTCATACTAATATTATGAATGCGAGAGTCAGTCTATCTGTCTGCTACGCTTTAACGGCCCATCTTTTCAATCAATTTTGACGAAATTTGGTACGGGCATAGGTCATGTGTCCCGGGGAAGGGTTAATTGCGGAAAATTAAGGAGTTCCTGCGGGACTAAAAAACAATTCACGCGGACGAAGTCGTGGACATCATCTAGTCTTATACGAGTATAATGTAATACCGATGTTTAGAAAATATCCAAACTTTTTCTTTTTAAGTTTGTTGCCCCTAAGGGATAAATAACCCTAACAAATCAGCAAAGAGACATCTCTATTTAAAATATAGCGCAAACTTTTCCTACAACGAGTTCAAAATTGAGTTACTTGATAAAATCTTTGTCCTACCTATAGATAAATCAAGTAGAAAATTGTTGAAACAGATAGTAAGTAAGTATATACAAACAGACCAATGTAAACAGCGTATGATCGTACTTGGCAGTGACATGCTGTATGTAGCTTTTAGACAACGTCGACTCTAGACATGTGTATGTACCTAGTCATGTAGAGCGGTCAACTGTTGCAGCTCTAGTTCTATTGTGGTCTTTAAGGTAAAACACAGTGAGTGAGTTTCTCTATTTGAAAGACATTGTGCAAGGTTTGTTTGTTGCTCGGAATATAGAACTGTTCAGAGTACAGTCACTCTTGCAATAAGTACCTAGTTTATATTCAAATTGTTTGACAAGTCTTGGCTTCGAATCTATGCAATCACCTATCTTCGTATTTTGCTCACTGTGATGTTCAAAAATTTCAAATAAGATTCAGACGCGCTTATTAGGTAAATATTTTGTGTTCAAACAGCATTTTCCTTACTAATGCGTGTGTTTACTTCTAAAAATATAAAAACTTTTTGAAGTCTGTTGTATTTTTAAATTTGCATACAGTTCCCAATCCCTCCCTCACAATCTTTCAAACTTTTAAAGATCTCCTTCACTGTCGAATGCAGTGCCAAGTAAATGGGTGTAAAGTTTTACTGCTACGTGTAACCTATAATGAACGGACGTAGGAAATGAAGTAGAGGAACAAATAAAAATTTTATTGGTGGTTTTCGAGAAACTTACGTACTGTGAACGTGGTTTATTTCCGGAACGGTCCGCGTTAGAAGAAAATTAAATTACTGCAAATGTGTGCGCGCTACATCGCGCTTAACAGAGTTAGCTATTAATTTTCTAATTCCAATAAAACAGAATGTTTTGTCGAGGATCTGATTATGACAACACTATTAGATTAGGGTGGATATATTTCGCTTCATTTTCACATAAATTGATATTGAATTTTCCGTCGTTTAAAGGCTAATTTTCTCGTTGCGACCAAATTATGTACTCGATATTTGCAGGACATATTTAATTTTAAGTTCGATTAATGCCCGCAATTTCGTAGGCTTGAAAGCCCGGATGAATAATGCTTTGTTTTCACGGTGAAAAGATGTCGTAGAGATGATTTTTTTATTCAAATAAACTTTTACAAGATCTTTACAATATAAGAAGACAGAATACTTCTGTGATGAGGTTTTGAGACCCATAAAAATAATTAGTTTTGCACACATTTAAAACACAGATAAACTTTTAGTTTAACCAGTGTATGTGTTAAGATGGAAAGCTATGAACGCTTGCATTTCACACATTTTTTGCCATTTTATGCCATATTGAGTGTGGTTATTTCAGACTTAGCTAGAGCGCTGCAGAAAGTGTAAAATCCACCAGCTGCTAGCTTTTCAAGATGCGTAGATATGACGTAAGTACAGGTCGGTCGTTGGCCGCATCAGAGGGTAATGAAGTTTTTTCCGTTTGCCTAGTCTTCGTGCCTGTATCTTACTAATATTATAAATGCGAAAGTTTGGATATGTATGGATGTCGGTATGGATGTATGAATGTATGGATGGATGTTTGTTACTCAATCACGCCCCAACAGCTGAACGGATCTGGATGAAATTTGGCACAGGGATAGATTATAGTCTGGAATAACACATAGGCTACTTTTTATCCCGGAAAATTAAAAAGTTCCCGCGGGAACCACAAAACCTCGATCCACGCGTACGAAGTCGCGGGCATCAGCTAGTCGTTCATATAAAAGTGAGTGACGCGAACTTTTCGCTCGGATTTTTCATCTTTTTTGGTCCGCGGTGTGCGACGCGACGCGATACGATAAAGTTATATCTACGCGAAAACATAGGCCACGTGATGTGTATTTTGTAAGGTAAGTGATAACGCAGTCTAAGATGGTAGCGGGCCAACCTGTTAGGGGCATTGCGGTTATACTAAATCGCTTGGCAGCACGTCTTTGCCGGTAGGGTGGTAACTAGCCACGGCCAAAGCATCCCACCGCAGGCCAGACCAGGGAAAATTCAGAAATTATAAATTCCTAAATTGACCCTGCCGGGGATCGAACCCAGGACCTCCGCACATTAAGACAACAGCGCTCAATACTGCGCCATGGAGGTCGTCTAGCTACTGTTTGACACTATCTCGTCGCGTCCATACGAGTGGCGTTGTCACGTTTGTCGCTCACGTAGACAAATACCTTACGCCTCCCGTACCTACCACTTTGTACGCCATTTCAGAATAACCCATGGCGAATGCCTATTCAGCTCTGGCGGTCTTTCACGCTTCCTGCGGGTTATGTCTCCGTACGCGATCTCCCTTTTTCGGACATAAGTTAGAAAAGGGAACTGGAGATCCTAATTATTTCTTGCAAAGTTAAACTTCCCGTGTCCGATACACGAAACCCTACTTCCAGTTTAACTCGACTAACTTTCCGAACGTTAACTGATTACAATTGGGAAATCCGAAACGCTACAATTTAACTTTAGTCTAACTTAGTAAGCAAAACGATTTATCTTAGAATGTATACAAATGAGAATGTTGCGTTAGAGAAGTTTTTTAGTGAATCAGGTCAGCTGCACCCAAAAAGGTCCAAAAAATTACCATTTGATGATAGTAACTTCAATTGCTAATTTAAGTTACTATTTATCTAGGAAATTAATCAGAAGCGGTTGATTTGTTCAGGGAAATATCTCTAAATTAAATTAGTTTAGAAGGTATGAGGTTTAAAATCATACTATTATTAAAAATGTGAAAGTGTGTTGGTTGATCCTTCAATCACGCCGCAACAGAACAACGGATCGACGTGATTGTTTGCATGGGTAAAATTGAATAGCTTCCGTGGAAATTAAAAAAAACTTATTCCACGCGAACGAAGTCGCAGGCATCAGCTAGTCCATATTAATATTATAAATGCGAAAGGATGAATGGATGGATGGATGGATGGATGTTTGTTACTCAATCACGCCCGAACGGGGAACCAAAACCCTCAATCCACGGGGATGAAGTCGCGGGCGTCAGCTAGTAATTTATAATTTTGTGTGATTTTTGTAGCAAAACTGGACGGGGTCAAGACGTATATGAGGATGCGAAGGGTTCCAACGCACTTACAAGTGAAAGTGATCAAGTGGTTTGACTACCTGTGGCTCACCCAGAAGTGTTCTGATGAGGAGAAGGCGGTGTCTTGTCTACCCGACAAACTAAAAGCGGAAATTGCTATCAACGTCCATCTTGACACGCTGAAGAGGTATTTTGAACTATTTTTTCTTAGCATTTATTCAATCGACGTCGTATTTCAGGTATCAAAAATTGAAACCATAAATGCTAGAAAATTGATATTGGTATTTTTGGTTAGTCCGCCAACAACACGTTACCTATCCTGAAAATCCGGACCGAACCTATGACGGTTCGAAAATATGAAGAATCATTTCCAGAAAATGCAGTGTGCATTCCTTTTGCTCTTCTTGGCGGGGGGCACGGAAGTGATTCTATCTATATATTTCATAGTGTTGCTCTTTCAAAGTTGTTTATTTTTCCGTCGTAATTTGATTATACTGTAGATTAAAAAAAGCTTGTAATTCTTGTATGTGATGATGTAGTCTAAGATGGTAGCGGGCTGTGGTTTTATAATACCTACCACAGCGTTCATCACTGTGCCAGGGAGGTAAAAAAAATCAAATAATTTATTTATGGTGGAGTTCATTTTTTTTGGCTATGATTGTTTGTTGCTTTTTGTTCTCATTAGTGAGTATTTTAATGTTGGTATTATTCTGAGTGCATTCGGCTATTATTTTCCATCTACGCTACTATTTAATGGGGCTAAAATAATATTAAACCCAGAAAACGTTACATAAAGCGTAAAGAGTCCAGCGAGACGTTGTTCTACCATCCATCAGCCTGTCCGCCTTCCCTTGCTCTCAACAAAATAAAAATAACAAACACATTATTTTGGCTAATCCATGCAAAACAAGTCACGAGGAAGAGCTTGTTATGAAAATGTGAAGGTATTAAGTCCGGAGAAGCATTCCGTGTTTAATATTCCGTCTCGTATAATTAAAAAACAGAAACATTCGCTTTTACGTCCATGAATAATTCAAGAGTGTTCCTTCATACGATCCGTAAATTTTTGTCGCCAAATGGCTCTCTCACGTATTTTTTTGTTTTTCATCTAAACACCAACCATTATTTTCAGGGTTCCGATTGAAATTTTTAAAGGTGATTGTGTGCACTTGTGATGCACAGAGCGGCGCGGCACGTAGCGGCAAATAATATTATTTGTATGAGTTTGCATGGGGCCGCGTCGCGCGGCGTGTCTCCGTGCCGCGTCGCTAAATGTGGGCCTAGCTCCATACAATCTCATACAAAGAATACTTTGCCATTACCCTAAGCAAGTTAATTCACGGCTGATTACGTACTGTCAGGATATCTTTCAAATTCAAATTCAAATATTTTATTCAAAGTAGGTACCATAGTACTCTTTTTGAAGGTCATAATAGTAAACATTAAATTCATTAAAAAATAAAAAAAACTTATTGGTAATTAAGTATACAAATTAAATCTTACTAAATATTTTCTTACATTATTCTATAGGTACATCAATGTCATAAAATTATAAAAAATAATACAAAATAATAATAATAAAATCAAAAACAAAATAGCAATGCAAAAATGCTTTCTTGTTATTTACTAAATGAATTTATATTGTGTGGTGGTACGGAACCATTTGTGCGCGAGTTTGACTCGCACTTGACCCGTTTTTATTATTAATGTATATTATGTACTACATTGGCTGGATGTTTATGTCATGAAGCTATAATTGATATCATAACCAAAATGCTATGTCGTTTTCCCTCAAGTGGATCTAAGCAAAGCTAATACGTGCACATTACGTATTCGTTTCATTGTGACACGTGCACCGTGTAAATGTAAATTTTCTGATAATAGTACATGACTACGCGCCTTTCAGATGCCACTTACTCGTTGTACTGAGTGCATTGTTCAGATCTGAAGTTCATGCAGGTCCTTTTCACAGGATTCTACATCATCTCTCTCTGCGTCGTATTCATTGCTGAGGGTCGTGACCCCTTTCTATTGATCACATAATGGCAGGGGTTTTCTTGGGATTATAATGCGGTGGGTTCCTTCCGCTTACCTACAACTCGACTGAGAGTAGGTACTATTTCAACTCTTCATCAGATATTAATGATAATAAGTATATGTTATAATATTTATTATATTTTCTAAATGTATTCATTACTTTTTGTTCATTAATCAGGGTGGAGATTTTCCAAAACACCGAAGCCGGGTTTCTCTGCGAGCTTGTTTTGAGACTACGACCTGTTTTGTTTTCACCTGGCGACTACATCTGTAGGAAAGGTCAGTAATATAGTACCTACCTTTTTAATATTTAACTTTTTAGAGTGGTTAGCTAATTTTTGCACTCTCTCTAGGTGAAGTCGGCAAAGAGATGTACATCGTCAACCGGGGCAAGCTACAGGTAGTCGGTGACAACGGAAAAACTGTGTTAGCAACACTCAAGGCGGGTTCTTATTTTGGCGAAATTTCCATTCTGAACATGGGCACGGCAGGTAAACAACTTGGTAAATATCGCCACGGCCCGAGACGCCACGCCATTATTCTATTCTTATTATTCTTTCAAAAGTTTTCATAAGCAAAAGCAAACGATTCGAGGAGACGCTGCAATCAGGCCGAGGGAGCGGCCGCGAAGCTATCAACAGGTTCTGGGACATCGTTCATGAACGCACATTAACGCTCTTCGAACACTTTTCAAAAAAGAAAATAATAACTAATAATAAAAATAAATATTGGGGCTAACTGCAATCGAATAGCACTAATGTCGTTCATTGATAAACTGAAAATAGGAAACGCTTTACATTTTTATTATTTCTTTATCACATTTTTATGCATTTTAAATTATCCATTTCGCTGATCAATGCAATATTTTATTATTTGCCAGCCGTTTTTTTCAATTTTACTTCTCAACAATAAAGCCATTATAATGTATGCAGGCCAGATAAGTTATTAACTGCTGTTTATTTTGTTTCGTTGCTCTGCTTTTCATATTGGTGATTGGTAGGCACCGAGCGTCATATTTTGGTTTGTTTGCTTTTAGATTCATCTCCTTTGGTTGTAATGAAGGCAGTGTCCCCGACCGCTTTGCATCTTCCCTGAATTCTTCATATATTTGGCGTGACTTCTTGGTGCATGAAACCCCCCAACGGTATTTAAATGTTCTATAATTACCGATAGAAGATTTTTTGTCATTTGATCCGGCTATTTAAAAGTGTTTTTTTAAATTTATTTGTTTAAACTATTATTGCCGTAAACATAGGAATTATAAAATTTGTAGACGTGCTTAGTTCTTTTTACTATTAAATATTCATTCTAATTTACCTCTTATATAACTAATTTTTTAAACCCTAAACGCTTGGTCTTGAAGCACTAATCAACTTCGATAGAACCAGCTTCTTACAGTTATTTTCAAATTGTTATGACTCTCGAAATCATATCTTCATTTTGACTTTTACTCGTTTGAATGATGAAGTTTAAGTACTTTTTATTTCCATTTTAAAATTGACTTCAGGCTCCTCGAGTTTTCTTTACCTCCGGTATGTTTATTTTTCTAAATTTTTCCTGTTTCTGAACTTTTTTGGCTTTGTGGTTGGCACGTGTCACCAACGACACCAACAACAACAACAAAGCCGAAAGAGTTCATTTGACTGGTGATCCGAACACCTTTTGGCACGGAGTGTGTGGATGACACGTCGACAGGCAACCGGCGGACAGCGTCTGTGCGTTCCGTTGGCTACTCGGACCTGTTCGTGCTGAGCAAGAAGGACATGTGGGATGTGCTCAAGGAGTATCCCGCCGCCAGGGTCCGCCTCGAAGCCATAGCCGTCAAGAGACTTGAGAAATATAAGAAAGCACCTCTTGAAAAAGGTAATCCATCAATCGAGGTCTTTATTCAAATTTGGTACACTGTTCACTTTTAGAACGCAAATAAAATATAAAATGTGATGGTGATGATTAAATCTTAAAAATGGTATCTTAAAACTAAAGCTACGAGTGTTTTACAGTTCTATTACTCACACATTTTTAAATCCTCTCTAACTGAATTCATTAAGTTGTTTTGGTTACGCCTTACTAGTTTCTGAAGCTTGAGCAAACGAATACAACTTAACCGGAACTTTTAAAATAAATTTCGAATCACCATCATCATGTTGTACAGCGCTGAAATTCATCGAACGATTAAATATTACCTTTTCAAAAATTCATGGCAAATTATTATTATTAATTACGCGATATTATAAGCCAGTGAACTGTAGTTTCTGCCATCCGCCGAGTAATCAATCTATCCTAATATATGCCCCAAGGTTATCATAAATATTTAAGGCCAAAACCCACTAGTGTGGCACGTCGCGTGCAGCGTGCTGCATGCCGTGCACATTTTTATTACGAGGTGCGACAGCAGGCGCGACAGGACGCGGCAAAAAAAGAGTCAGTCTCAAAATAGAGGTCGCAGAGATTGCAAAGCTATTGTTTCAGTTCAACCGCCGCCGTCGCAATAAAATTATAAACATACATACGATACATACTTTTTTAAAATGGAGCTTAAAAAACATGATTAGAACGGCCAACATGATCCTTTCTATGTGCACGTGGCAAGTTGCCGCGCACATTTTCACACAGAAAGTTAAAAGTAGCCGCATGCGTAGGCGACCGTACCGCGGAAAAGGGGGTTGCGCCAAGAGTTTACATAGAAAATTAAAACGCGCGCGACGGTTCGCGACGTGCCGTGCTAGTGGTTTATGGCACTAAGGCCCGGACTCCACCAGAGCGGAGATGTGCGAAGATGTCTAAAGCGGAAACGAGAAGAGATGTTTTTCAGCTAGGGTGTATCCATGCGTACTGGCTAGACTGGAGCGGAGATGTGTGCTGGCTAGAGTGGGACTGAGCTGCGTGCGGTGAGCATTGGATGTTGAGATGAACGCACAGGCACATCTCGTCTCCGCTGCGCGCCGTCGCCAGCTTGCAAGCCACAGCTCACATCTCCGCATCGATCGCGCCATCAAATATGATACATGTATATGTATCATATTTGATGGCGCGATATTTGATGATTTCAGCTTCAGCTGAGCGGAGACGAGATGTGGAAATAACTAATTTCTATTGGTTGTTTAAATCACATCTCTCCTCTCGTCTCGTCTCCGCTCTGGTGGAGTCCGGGCCTATAAACGGCATTGAATGTGTTAATGTATCATTAATGTGCATAGTGGCCATGGGTCGGTGCCAGTCTACGCCCGGACTGGTGGAAACGAGCGGGCGCGTGCCCATAGAGGAGATGCAGCTCCCGCCCGCGCCGATCCTTCCGCCGTTGCACTCCTCACACCCGCCTTCATACCGGGACCAGCTATTTAGGTAAATCTTTGCGCTTGATAACAGTAATGCCTTATAGAAAGCAATAATGGGTCCACATATTATAATATTATATTGTAGGTAAGTATAAGAATTATATTATCTGCTGGTTTTATGCTGCACTCTTGTTAAAACAGGTATCTTATGATCGGTTGTGCTTATTTATGTCAAGTATTCGTACTTAAAAATGCAAAAGTGAAACCGTTAAATTATTATAAAAAAAGAATATTTTACTAGTAGATAATTTATATCTGAAGAATAACTTTATCGTTTATTTTTATTAACAATGTTAAAATAAGTTTAATTGAAGTTTGTTAAAGCTCTGGATTGTGTTGTAAAATGGCAAAAAAAGTAACGAACATCGCAGTACCCCTGTACGGTCCACAGTCCAACCGTGCAATTTGTTCCATCGGCAATAACCTACTTTTCATTTACATTTAAGCTAACAATAAATCAGTGCGCCAAACATCATCGCTACCATCACGCGGCACACTTGTCAAATATGATTATTCATTAGCATATAGCTTAGTACCTGGATGACCGAGCTTGAGCGAGATGAACTGATGAAATATGAACAATATTTTTCAATCAAAAAATTTGAACTGGTTATTTAAATAAAGTCACGAGTGCAATTGGGCTCCCAATAATAATGTTTCTCACAAAAGAAGTAACTTGAAAAAAAAAAAACTCGGACCGGAGACAACATCTGGACACGAACCGGAGTCTTCTGGTTTCGGGACCGCCCAATTTCCCACCTGAGCCATTATAACCTTGTAGATGGTGGCGAAATTTACCTACGTATTCTAATGATATTTTAGCAGGATTTCATTGCCTGAATACACGGATAAAACGACATTTTCTAAAAATGAACCCCAGAAGATTTACCGCCCCCGAAACCCTCTGCATACAAAATTTCATGAAAATCGTTGGAGCCGTTTCAGAGATTCAGATTATATATATACAAGAATTGCTCGTGTAAAGGTATTCGATAATTATTGTAATAATTCTAACTAGCAATCAATAAATTATATATGTATAAATCATTTCTATTATGGGCGTCGCATTTTTCCTGAGTTGCCAGAAAATATTAAAAAATGTAATAGAAACGTTTGATTTCACAGTTCTTCTGTAAGCCCTCTTCGTGTAGCATCGCCAGTGGTGTCGTGTGCGTCAAGTGCCCATAGCAGCGCGGCGGGCGGCGGCAGCGTGGCAGCCAGCAGCGTGCCCCCTAGAGTCATGCTAGACTCCCACGAGTCTCTGGAGTGCGAAATCAAACGATTGCGGGAACGCCTTTACACGGTCGAAGCGGAAAATGCCGCGATGTCAGTCGAATTGAGTCAGCAGCGATGGGAAGTACATCACAGGTATCTTTCTCTCTAAGGCTTAGGGCTTATTGAACAGTGGCTCGCATTCGCATTCGCAATTAATATTTTTATTCATCCGGTTAGTATCTCATACAGTAAAAAGAAAAGTCCGGACGCACCCACTCACTGACCGACTCATTAACGCTGAGCCCTTTGTCCCAGAGATGTGAAAGTTTGCACAGTTTCCATTTATAATGTACTTAAACAAGGAGAAAGATTGGATTTTTGAAATTCCCACTCGAGCGCTGCCAGCCTTGGACGTTCATTAGTTATTAATATAAAAATTGCAACTCAAGGGATTCCACTTATAAGAGACTCGCGCCTTTTTTGGTATGCTGGATCCTGATTTTCAAAAGTTTATTTATAAATGCACAAGTCAGTCGTCAGAGCTTCAATTTTCTTGCAGGTTGCAAGAAATCGAGATGCAGATCTGCGGTGCCAGTTCGCTGAGCTCTCAGGAGGAGAACGAGCGGAATCGAGAAAGCATCATTTAACGGCGCGCCTCCGCCCTGAGCGTGCCCGTACCGCCGCGCCCGCGTCTGTCCGTGTGTTGACCACCTCTGAGCCCATTGTAAACAATCTTAAAGTTTCCAATCGTGTCCTGCGAACTTACGTATGTGGACTTTATCAAAGTGTTTTTATGGTAATTAATATTTAAATACGAATTAACTTTATCAAATTTATATACATATACTTAGTATATACGACTCGCTGTAACTGACGAGTGTTCGTGGAGTGAGATTTTGCCAAGACAATATTATCTTTAATGTTGTATAAGTTTGTGGGAATGTTAAGTGGAAGTGCGTGACATGCGGCGCGCCGCCGCGCCGCCCTTCGAACGACATCGCATCAGCCCTATAGGGCCGCCCGTCTTTGTATTTTTAACAATTGTATGTTGTACATACTATGTACGTACATGATTGTCTATGTTAATGAGTATAATTATGTGTAAACGGTTATTACATTAAAATTGTAAGGTGAATTATATTGTTTTAAATTATTTCCCAATTGTAATCTTTTACTGATAATTGATACTTTTGAAATTTAAAGAAACAGTTTACCTACTTTTCATCTATATACAAGCCAAAAATCATGTGCCAAATTGAATTTATAATCAGATTATTAAATACTAACGATGGGAACTATAAATATCATAATTTAAAAATTGAAGCTTTAATTATTATAGAAACATGGAGGATTTGATATGCGATTGCTTAATTTTAATTATATAATTTTTCTTTCTTTCAAGGGTACTACACATAGGTAGGATTTAATGTCAGTTCATACATAATATATATAATCAATATTTATATTATCAAAATTATTATTGCATTCATAAACAAAGACCGGTGCATAATTTACAATAGAATGTTGTAATTTGTTATATAAAATATATATACCTATGTTAAGATACGTAGCTTAAAAGTTTAGAGCATACATACGGAATTAATAAATTAAAATCACAACTGCCAAATAATATAAGTAGTTAAAATGTTTTAAATGTAAAAAATTATAAACAAGTGAAGATGTTTTGTACTTAAATTCTTTAGGTATATATCCAAAATTCGTTTGAAGAATATTATTATCATTGATTGGTCTGCATAAAATGTAAGTTTTATTGTTGGATTTCAATTAATTTCGAGTCTACTTTTTATTGATTATTAGATATTAAATATGGTCGTAACTTATTTCGAAACGTACCAACAACCTATTAATTATTCTTTAATGTACTCGTAAGTTATTGTAATGTTAAGTGAATATGTAAATATTTACCTACGGTACGTATTTTTAAGCTGCTGTTTTTCAAAGGGGAAGGTTTTTTTAAGCCACGAGCTGCAAGTATGATGTTGGATGAGGATGAGCTACGTTGTGAGGAACAAATTTTGTTTAAGTACTTATAAACTTATGTAATAAGTGAAATTATTATATGTATAAAGTCGATGGCAACACTTTATGTAACTACGTTTGAAGAATATGATTTTTAAAATAGGTTTTTATCGGTTATAAAACCATTGTGATGTTTAATTGTATGTCATCTGTAGTACAGAATACATAATAGCCTGTAGTATTAAGCAATGTTTTGGCTACGTTTTTCATAATTGTGTATCAAATCATTGCCATAATGTTTTAAGAACGATCAATATCTTCAGCATCCATATTATATATTATATTTTTTTTAATAAAACATTAATAATTCGCATTGTAATTCATTAAGCTATACTTAACTACAGCAAAAGTATCAAAAATATGAGGAAACTGTTACCTAATTTGAAATTCAAACTTTGCGTTAGTTTGAATAAACGGATGAATTAATTTATACTCGTATAGGTACACATTTAGGTACTATTGTTAAAGCGTCTAGATTCTAGACTGATCTCCTGTAGAATGTGAAAATCTTGGAATAGAAGCTGTTTGCTGAAAAAATGCCTTTAATATTGCCGGTGACATACAATAGCATATGTTTTTAAAAAGCTTTGTTATTTCAAATTTCACTATAAGTGTGGCCAGAGTAAAAATTACGAAGTTTTTCCCAAATAGTTTATAAAAAATCTATCATAACGACGATGAAATCAGCGAAGTTACGTACATTAATGAAATCATAGTTTAATCAGTGGCTTCATTTTCTAACTAACCAAGAATAATATAATAGATAGGATACAAATTTTAACATGTAAATAGAAAATTTATTTATTGTTATTATATTCCTTATAAATTTTTCTTCTTATATTTCTCGATTATAAATTGGTAAGATGCGTTATGCGATTGAATACGAAGAGTGCTTTTCACCATGTAACATAATGAGTATCCGACCATATGTATTTGAAACATTTTTGTGCATTGGAAATATCTGTGAGTTATGAGGAAATAGTTTCTTGACGCAGCGTAATATAACATCTCCCACGCTGAAGCACATTCAATGCGACAGCGCTTTCTTAAAAGTAGATTTCGCGGAACATGATCGCGACACACGACGCCCACTGTTTTGTATAGAAATGTATGAAGAGTAGGTATTTGAGGTGACCGTCATCGCAGTCGTGTACCGACAAAGTATTGCATAAACCGCAACAAAGATTACGTGTCGCGTTGAATGTACTGCCTACACCTTTAAAAAATCAAATGAACCCGCCTCCCTGGCTTAGTAGGTGTACCTATAGCAAAACACTTCGTCATTCAACGGATATACAGATGATTTGTATAGGTGGATCTGTTAACCGGTTAGTGCAAAAATTATGCGAACGATTAGTGAGGCGTGTTCATTCTTAAGTAATTATGTCATCAAAATTTAGTAAAAAAATAAGTGGGAACAAAAATAACAAGTAAATTCCTTTTTTAATGAATAGTTGTGTCCTGTTTCACAGATATTTTAAGCAATCGGTATTGAATTTGTTTACTTAATTAATTATTACGAAATTAATTTGTCTTCACTTTAAAAAATAAGTTTTATTAAGCGGCGAGAAGTGTAATTAAAGGAGGTGGGAATGTGATTCAGTAATATTTCGCAGTTTTAACAGGCTTGTGGAATTAAAATTGGGAATTCAATTATGTATGCACTCGATTCATTTTATTGTTAATAAAAAGATTACGGTAATCCTTTGAGACTTTTATTTTTGCACTCATCTGTAGATCCTAGTAGGTAGGTGCTTATGTTAAATAATTAATATTATACTTAAAGCGCGAAGCCAGAAAGTGAATTTTTCTGGCGTAGCCCATTTATTTCCTTAGAAAGGTTACTCTTCAATGCAACTTGATAGACACCATATTGTAGATCGCTTTTTGTACTCGCAGAAAGTATAATTCAAACAAACAAAATGACGTAACTGACTAATGTTAACGGAAGTTCAAGAAAAATGTTAATGTATTATTATTTTATTGATTTGATGATTAACGGCCTTCTGTCCAGCTTTGCTATTAGGTAGTAGGTACATAGAAAATGTAATTGAAAGCAAATTATTTTATGGTACATGATACGTTCAATTAGTCTATGTACAATAGGTAAGTAAACATAAACATCCAAACCTGGGCCGAATCAGCAAGTTTTTGATAATTTACCAAAACCGTGTTGTAGGCATAATTTGAATTGCTCGGAACAATTGCAAATACAGAGGCCAAATTGTCTAAAAATGAAATCATTTGAGAGATTATTCGTATTGTTTATGGAGTTTTTAGTTTCATACATGCTTTTTTATTTGTAAGCTTATTAAATACTTACCCGTTTGAGAAACGTAACGTAAAAAAATTTACAAAATCGCACTAGGTACAGATATATAGGTAGTCATTATCTCTTTTTGGGCGAAAACACACTACGGACCGAGGAAGAGGAAACACGGTTGTTTAGCCCTGTCGCTATAGTCTATGCAGTATATAAAAGTGCGCGCGCGAATTTTTTGTTTGTGTAGAAAAAAATATTAAAAGGAATTGTTATATTTTTAAAGAGTCTCGTTTAAAAATGTAATCTTGAAGGAAATAGAGCAATGTACGTACCTTACTATTTACACGGAAAACAACCCTTTCTAAAGCAGAGCTCTGCGAAGATTTCACTCGGCGTGAGTTGAATTAGCTCTTTTAATATTTTAGTGGTGAAGGCATGCTTACCTAGGAACGCGTGCGGCGTGACCCCTACCGGCCTCGTTGTTTGTTGTTTTCAGGTTCTTCTTTAAATTGTAAATGAAATTTCGAAACGAATGTCGAAATCAGGCTGCTTTTTATCCTGGATAATTAAACAGCGGTAATTAAAAAACGGGCACAAAAATAAGTCACGGGCATCATCTAGTGATGGATAAATTTTTGATAAAAAAGTGTGTGTGTGCAATTCACACATGGCAGAAATGAAACTTCATAAAAGTAGCCTACGAGAAAATGAGATAAATGAAACTTGTATTCTACCTCATTCTCTCGCAGGCAATATGAATTTGTTTCTCTTTTTGTGTCGCTTTTTCGTTTTATCAACCATATAGGCCGATTAAAATAATAAATTTACGAATCCGACTTTCTACTACGATTTTTACGAACGATTTGTATACACGTTCATCCAGTAGCGCCACTTGTACCGTGGCGACAACATCCTTGTCATCGAATTTTTAAATCACAACGATTCTAAAGAAGTTTCACATCAATAATGTGTTGGAATGGTGACCACATACTGGACAGCGAAACGCTGGTAGACCTCTAATGGACCGGTGACATCAAGCGAGTCGCAGGGAGCCACTGGATTCAGATGACCACGGCATGTGAAAGGCCCTACCTAGTACAAGATCTATATCAATCTCGAACATAAACATGTTAAGATAATATTAAGAGAACATTTCGCTGCTACGGATCTTGTTGCGATCCCATTTCTACTCCATGTATCCCGTCTTATTAATTCCGGTATATTCGTATATCGTGTTTTGAATCTGCGCTGAACCGCAACACTTGCATAAACAGTCAGCAGTTAGTTAAATTGAATTCTATAAGATAATGCTATCCGTGCTTTAGCATTGCGTGCGTGCATTAGTTTAAATCGAATTTAATATTTAAATATTTTTTGATCACATTTTCTATTGAATTATTTATGATAATGCTATCCGTGCATAAGCATTGCGTGCGTGTATTAGTTTATATCGAAATAAATATTTAAATATTTTTTATCACTTATATTTCTTTAACTAAAAGGCGTCCGCGTAAAATAAGTTTTTTTGAATAGTATATATTATATATGTGCGTGTGTGTCCCGGGACACAATTTCTGTACCAATTTTCATTAAAATTTGTGGAAAAGATGGGCTGTGAAACCGTAATAAACTAATAAACAAACACACAAAGTCAGGTTATGGATGCAGCAGGAAGTGGGAACCCAATGCATTGCTATCCCAAGAAAACTGCTATTAATGGAAAGGGGTTACCACCACGACCCTCAGCAGTATGGAATACGACGAAGAGAGAGATATCTACCTATTCGTAAATACATACATAACTAGTCGAATTAATGATCTCTTCCCGTAGACATTTCATTTTCCATACCTTTGAAATCCTGCCTTTAAAGTTCGTTAAAAATTCGATACCTAATGATTAGAGAATGGGGTAAATTGTGGGTTGCTGATGTAAACACACTAATTAAACGCCATGCAACCTGACGCCACCCGACGCGTCGAACGAAATCGATTTAACCAACTTAAAAAAAAACCGGCCAAGTACGAGTCAGACTCGCGCACATTTGCAGCATAAACGGCTGTATCTTTTGATTGCGTTGGCTTAGAAGTTTGATTTTTTTACAGCTCCAAGGGTCAATAGACGTGAATATTTGATATGAATTTCAGTTTGATACCTACATGCGTTCCTGAGAAGAAGGGTCTTGACAGACAGACAGACGGATAACAAAGTGATCCTGTAAGGGTTCCGTTTTTTCCTTTTGAGGTACGGAACCCTAAAAATTGAGATGATTTTCATTTAGAGGTGTGTATTTTTTACCCACGACGGAACGGAGACGGTATATATATGTGTTTGCCCTAAGAGGTTGTGCGTTTGTTTGTTTGTTCGTGTTATTTTTTGTTACCACTTTCCTGGAAAATTAGTGGACCGATTAATATGCGGTTTTTTGCATTAGATATGCATAGCTTCTAACCAGGTTCTTAGATATGTTTTAGGACCATAGTCCACCAAGCTGCGCTTAATCGTGATATTATTTTTCAATATGTTACCATTTTTCTGAGAAAGTCCTGGGCGGATTTCGATGGTGGGTATAGTTGAACGCAAAACTTTGAAGTGATCAGTCAAACTGATGTTAGAAGACTTGGATCACTTGAATGTTTGGAGTATCTATACATACGTACCCTAGTCCTAAGTAGTAAGAAGAAGTAAGAATTACAATTAGCATGGTCTGTTCCTACTGGTTCAATAATTTCGGTAACTGGTGATATTGTTCATAGATGTCAATTTTTTTAACAGGCCGACTAAACAGACAGGCGTGCGCGGCTTCGTGTATGTTATTAGTATAGTATTCGTGTATAATATATATGAAGATAAGATTAAGAAGTGTAAACACATTTAAGTACGGACTGGACAAACGTGCGTGAAAATTCCGCTGTAGACGGGAACTACGTTTTATCCTGTGGTGCAGGACAAAACGCAACTAAATATGTATGTACAGCTCCATATAAAAGGGAGTTATGTACGCGTAACTTTAAAAAGCCAGACTTTTTTTGTCTATAGTGTATTTTCGCCTTGATGAAGTCTAATATTATTATAACCCACTGGCCCAATTTTAGAAACCCATGTTTTAAAAACTCAGAAGAATATTGAAAAGATTTTTTTATTTCAAGAATAATAATTTTAATTTTTAAATAATTTTCACCTTCTTAAGAAAACACGTATAAATTAGTGAACATAAAAAATATGTAGTAGATTGTTCATCAAGAAACTAAAATGAGCCATTTCATGCGAGATGTTTAGCTTACCGAGCGTAGCGAGGTATGCTATAGAATCGAGTAGAATGGCTTTTAGTCCCGTGGTAAACACTCTACTTTTCACTTCGATTAAAATAAAATAAATAACGATTTTTAATTATTTCTTTGCCTTTCTGCTACATTTTCATATTAGGAGTAAGATCTTTATTTTCACTAATTGATGATACACAAATAAATAGTCACATTCACTTTACCTGCCTTCACCTTGTACTTATTACGCATCGAATTTTGAAATGCATTACTTATCATCCAATAAACATCCATTTAAATAAATTTAATAATTACACCTAAAAAAATCTATGACTTCGCGGTAAAATACAATACCAACTTTATTTTTCTCCGTATCGTCAAAAAGGAATTAAAAAAAATACAGTGGTACCATAGACATAAATCTGATAATGGTAGGATACTATGGGTAACATTGACATTCAACTAAGTGACATAATTTTTTTGGCCGTTGATAGTAACCATAGACTAAAGATTTTGGATAACCGAATAAGGATACCGATATGAGGATAGTACGGCAATTATTAATAAAATACTTTAATCCCTAGACCCTAAATGCTAACTTTAGTCCGCCTACGCTAAGCTATAAATGACATCTTTTTAGAGCATGAGAGGTGAAAAATATATTTCCATTAACCTGTAGAACGATTGCGTTGGTCTACTACGGTCGTAGCGGCCACGTAGCAAAATGCCGTAGTAATATTTCAGCAGAGCTCAAAATCCTTTTTACCCGAATACGGATGTCGTAAGCTTTGCCATAGGATAAATGACGTTATGACAAATTCAATATGGCGGTTTGAGTACGTATGGCAGTAATGATGAAGCTGAGTTAAGGGTATAGAATCAGGCGACTTCTTAACATGAGGGAAAGCTCGCTAAAATTATTATTAGCATTTTTTCGATCTGTCGTTTTGTAGCAATATGTTCCATGGCGGTTTCAGTTTTGCCTTATGTACGTCTTTTGAAGGGAAGCTGAAGAGAAAGTGCAACTGAGCTATAGTTTTATTAAATAAAACAGTTAAAGAAAATACTAGGTTTAGGTGTAAAGAAAATACGTTTAATATTTACTGCCATACCCCTAACAGATTAGTCCGCTTACATCTTAGACTGCATCATCACTTACCATCAGGTGAGATCGCAGTCAAAGGCTAACTTATAATGAAATAAAAAAAATAGCTGCGGACTTTATATTTGCCTACATATTCGATATTCCATAGATGATGCCCTTGACTACGTTCGCTTGGATTTAGGTTTTAAAACAAAATATAATTAATAAAGAAATCCGGAAGACCTGGAGAGTCTCTGGGACCGTTGCTCTATTGAACAAACGAACAAACCTTCACTTTTATACCACCAGTACGGATATTTACGTACTAGATCTATATTAAGAGATCACTTTTCTGAGAAATAGCTGTGTATCGTCGTTGGGCGTCATGCCAAGAAAGTAATCTATCAAGGAAACTTATGGAAATTCTAAAGGATCCTTACAAGAAAGCAAGTATTGCATTTGTCTGACGTTTTCATAATAAATTGCAATACCTTCTTGTTTGTTCATGAAAAGTGAAAAAGAAAAAATTCTTTCCGTATCGGTTTGTACAATAACCTCTTGCTATAAGAGTAAGTAACAGTTCTTGGTTCTAGTAAGTAAAATATGCTGACATTCCTGACCTTCGTGGACCTCACATATTATGTTACTTGAAATGTAACACTCGGTACGACTTGTGCCTGTAGACTAGATGATGCCAGCGATTTCGTCTGCGTGGATTTAGTTTTTCTGAAAACCCTGGGGGCACTCCTTGATTTTCTGGGATAAAAAGAAGCCTATGCCATCTCTGGCATGCAACCAATGTCTGTATCACATTTTTTACATGAGTTGAACAAATTCACCGTTTATACGTAGACAAAGACAAAAAGACACATTTTTGCATTTATAATATTAGTAGAGACCAACGATCTTTCTCTTAGATCCTTCGGTGATAAGTCTGCACTACCTAAACATCTTTAAAGAGCAAAGTGCTTTTGATCAAAGTATCACGCCAGCCCTGATCCATATAGTCGCCTTAATTAAATTTATGGCCAAGTTAATTACGTTATCCAGGCTTGGCAAGACCAAACAGTAGGATGTATTCAGAGTCAGACGCTATATGCCAGCTAATTTCCCACCGAGAAATGTGCAATAATTTCTCGTGATCGTAGCTTTGTAAATTAGGTATACTAACCATAAAATCTGAAGAAAATATTTTTTTTTATTTCGTGCGCAACTAACTTGGTTAAATATTACTACATATTCATTTTAAAGTATATAATTACATAATATATCATGACATGATTGAAAACAAAGCACATGTTCACCATCGTGTAACTTTTAGAAAATTATGAAGTTTGGGGGCGAAAAGTGTCTAACTTTTTGAGTAACTGTAAACCCCGTTATTTTTATATATTTCAATCTTTTCCACCCCGTTAGATAGTCTAACCACATGCTTCATTGGCGACCTGAAGATCTCTTGCTTGCAATTCTTGCAACAGTTGCCTTGGGAATTAGAAAAAAAAATTAGAAAATACAAGCAAGAAACTGGGTCATACCACCAAATTATTCAATGTTTGATTTAGCAAACGAAATGGTCTGTATATTTGCATCATTAGGATAAAGTTGGGGCCGTGGGTGGGTGTGGGATAAATCGGCGACATTTACATGAGCCCTGCGGCGGCTCGCGGCCCGCGGCTAATGGAGCGCTTCTACAGCAAATTGACGGACTGAATACACTTCCAAATAATATATTACCATCTGTAATAACAGTCACCATTATTTTTGTGTAGCTACCGAATTAAGAGCCGTTTATTCATTCGATACTTAAATAATCTTTGCGGAATCTTGGCTTTTCAGAACCTGATTTTTCAAGAACTGTGGAAATGTCAAAATAAATCTTTTATTTCATAAGTTTCGGAATATTAATTTATTATCTGACCGTTGAAAAACTATCACTAAACTAACAAAATGAATTAAATTAATGTTATTATTAATTGTATTACTTTCGAATAAAGCTAATCGCAGATTGCCGTAGCTCACGCGTCACCAGCAAAGCAATTTCAGCCTGAAAATGTGAACTAAGCACCATCTAAATATATTGAACGCTTGCAAGTTATGTACCATGGATCTAGGGATCTGTTTTGTTCCATATTATGTACACTGAAGGCATCCATCACATTTTGCAGTGTTATAAAGCAATATCTTTCGACTCGTGGCCTCCTCTGAGTGTGGCCTTTGCAACAACCTCCTAAATTCACGGCTCTAGGTTACCATAGAACTTCAATCCGGACAACGGGATGAAGCGCCGTTTATCCTGAAGATAACGTATCTGCAAGACAATTAGCGATAAAAGGGATGTTCGTGAAGTGTCACGAAATTGTATTTTATTGGTACGATGCCAAAAAAATGACACGGTTCTAAGTCGGTATATTGCGAGCTGCAGCCTGTAGTAACAGAAATGTTTTATATAACAATAGTATTAATATTA
Organism: Erebia aethiops; assembly: GCA_923060345.2. NCBI lineage: Eukaryota > Metazoa > Arthropoda > Insecta > Lepidoptera > Nymphalidae > Erebia > Erebia aethiops. Next base: position 21,741,802 of record OV281084.1, on the reverse strand, counting down.
TGGTATGCTAATCATTTAAACAGACATTTCTTGAACACTTATTATATAATAGTTTCTGAATGTCTACTGTTGATGGTACTAAAATATGAAGTCATAGGTACCCAGATAAATAGCAATAAAGCTGGAGACTCAGCTGAAATAGCTGAGTCCGCTAGAAGCGCTGCAAATGCATCGAGTATTCGTATGTTCTGACAATCAAATGACTAGTTTTTTTCGCACTAATTCATGCGATAAAATTAGGTTAGCTTAACTATAAGTTTGTTTTTGTTAAAAATTGTTCCTTGTTCTATCAAACTTTTTCAAGTCAATTATGTAAGAGCAATTATTAATGCAAGCGCAAATTTTCTTTTATCCAATTCCAATAATAATATGCTACTGGAAAATTAAAAGTTTGGTGTTCGTAGCAGGAACACCGAACAGAAATGTGACAAAACTTTGAGTTGTCCAATTAAAAATAAACGCTTCGTTGGATTCCAGTTCAAAAGTTTGTATTGCCCAGCCAATACCGTTTCACTTTGTGGCCTTACTAACGGAATAAGCCGAAATGTTTGCTATTTTAAAACTATTGGCTATGACAACAGTCGCGAAGATAGACGAACAAAGTAATACGATATTGACTTCCGTTTTCCTTCCACTTTTAACAGAATAGGCATATCTTCTAGGCCAGTGCGCTCTACATTAGACAGCATGACTACTTGCAAGCAGGTCTAATTTAATGCAGGCAAGCACTAGTATATGAATTTAAAAAAAAATCTTTCCAAAAAAGCCACTGTAAAGTACAAAATAATTTAGGCTTTGGGAGTCGGTTTTTTTGAAAGAATTTTTATTTTTAACTTCAGTGTACTCATTAGTTTAAACTTCAATGATGAAGTCCATGTTCGGTGGCTTTAATATCAATTCACAATCAACAGTTTCTGAATCCCCACGGCTTAGCAGTGCAGTACCTTGCAACATCAGGGTTGAGGAGTTCGGCCTCAAGGCTAAGTATGAAGTCGTTGCTTGATACCTAAAATATAATTCACAATAAAAAATCCTAAATCCCTGTTATGGAGTTTTGTACCATCCAGCATCAGGGTTGAGGAGTTGGGACTCAGAGTTGAATCGTATACACGTGAGTTGGTACTTACTATGTGAATTTAAAATCAAAATCAAAATTTCCTAACTCCCTATGGTTGAGGAGTTCTGTACCCTGCAGTATCAGGATTGAGGATTTGGAGTCAGAATTTTTCATGGGACCACCTCGTGAGCTTCCTCTAACCACTGAAACACAAATTCAAATCGGTTCGGGAACCACGGAGATAATATCTACCGACATAAATTAAAAAAAAACTCTTTCAAAGAGTAATTTGGAGGATTTGTGTGGTGTGGTGCTGTGCCGAATTACTGGGTGGTGGGGGTCGCATGCTGTAGGTGAAAGACATGCATTGTACCACATAGATTTGTCTGCTGTGGCGGATAGCGAAACTTCTAGTTCATTCATTCTGCGAATTTGGCGATGACTTTGTCGACGTATTCAATTTTCTGCTGATGATCATAATAAATTTATTTATTGCTTATTATGTGTATTGTACATGTTATAGGCAATTATAATAAGTTTTAACGAATCAGTTCACGTAACACATACACTAAACAGAAATTCCAATGTAATCTCCATAACATTTGAACTCACTTTTGCATATAACAAAGTAAACTTTATAACTTTGTTGTAAGCGTACTATCTAGCAAATCGATTTTCACCCACTTATAATACACGGATTAGTTTGTAACTTTGGTAACTTGTTTTATATGTTCAATTGTTTACTTTTGTAATAACACGTCGGCTGTGTAACTTATTTTAGGGTCTGATTATAAAATCTGATTCTAAGTTGAATACCTACGGGTTTTTCTTATAAATAACTAACTCCAAAACTGTTAAGAAATAAATAAACGTGTATGTAGATTGGAGTACCCTGAGGTTTAGAGTAATTATTTATTTAGGAGTAAATTAAGTCTTAATAATTTAGATATAATCACCAAGTACCTACCAGATAATAAACAGGAAAGGTGGCGAGTGGTAGAGGCCAATCTTGGACCTCCGATGTAGATTATCAAAAAATATCATCCAGCAGTTATGATATTTATGCAGTGATATTCAGCAAGCTCACGAATATCTTACTATCGTTAGACACTCAATTACAATTATTATAGTAACAAATAAGGTAAATAAATACGTTGAGCTAACAGAATTTGTATTGTTTGCGAGGGGCTGTGATTCTTTCGCGATTAGAAGGGCTAAAAGGGTGGGCACGTAACAGATTGATGCTATTTATATCATTACCGCGATCTGTCGTGCATTTTCCATCGGATTGTCTTTATGAGCAGGTTTTTTGTAGTTTTCTACTATATTTTCTGTATGTCCAGGAAAAAAACATGAAAGGAGATCATAATTATTACAGTCGGACTATCACATTAGGTGGTCCGACTTTTTTTAATCAACTACAAGTAAGCCCTTGACTGCGATCTCATCTGATGGTAAGTGATGATGTAGTCTAAGATGGTAGCTGGCTAACCTGTTAGGGGCATGGCAGTTATATTAAAGCCATATCCCTATTCGGTTTCTGCACGGCATCATACCGGAACGTTACATCGCTTGGCGGCACATCTTTGCCGGTAGGGTGGTAACTAACCACGGCCGAAGCCTCCCACCAGACCAGACCAGGGAAAATTCAGAAATTATAAATTCCCAAATTGACCCTGCCGTTAATCGAACCCAGGACCTCCACACATTAAGACAACAACGCTCAACACTGCGCCAAGGAGATCGTCAAAACTTCGCAATTGCACTTTGTAACGCGTAAATACGCGTTGTAGAGCCAGAATCTCCTGGATGGTTCGGTGTAGAGTGGAACGTATACGTAGTGTGTTTTAAAAGATTTGTATTGTGGTTCATAGGAATTGTTGGCTTGGTTTGTTTCTCTTGAAAGCTTCCTGAAATAACCAGAGCGCAAACGTACCGTAGATTTGTTGGATGCTTTATTTACTATAGCGAAATAAGCTCGTTGATTCTTGCGTACCTGCGTAAGCGCGCATTCTGTATAACGCCCTGTTGTGCAATTTCCATTGCGCATTGTGTATCTCCAAATATTCCATTAAATTTTAATTGTTATATTAAGCAATCATCGCAAAGAATGAAAAAGGAAACGATATAAAATAAAATCATAACGCTCCTATTCCAGGTCCAACCTTTTACAGCGTTCTACGAAGATTGACCAGCTATTTCTCCCCTTTTATTACTACCTATTATTTTTCAGCGTCTCGACAATATCTCTTAAACTTGAAGCAGACAGAAAAATATTTCTGTTCTAAGTATAATATTTCAAACGTTTATACGGTGCTCTTAATAATACGGTGTTTACTTTATCCTAACATTATGTTTGAAATACAAGATACCCTCGCTTTTATTTTTTCAGGGTAAAGTTTAAGGCTTTTTTTATTCCCAGGGGTACTCTTTATTTTTACAGAATTAAAAAGGCTATACCCCTCCCCACAATGCAACCTATCTCTTTAGCAAATGTCGTCAAAATCGGTTGAATACTGAACAGTGGGAACGTAAAAGCGTAGTATCTACTACTTACTACTACTGGGTCTGCCCGTCTTTCTATCTAGAGAGACGGGCAGACCCACACTTTCACTTTATTAGTATGGATTAAGACCCTGGTACAGTTCGCGCGCGAGTTGAATGCAGAGTAAATATATGTGTCACCATACATTTACTAGGTTTAGGGTTTTTGAGTTTAGGAGTAGTGTTTTTGTACATTACCATAATATTTTGGAATAAAATAGGTAAAACACAAGAAAGCACTGACATTTTAAGATTCAAACAAACTAATTCATTAGCTTAATTTTGAATTGTAAATTGAAATACTTGGAACTAGACATGATGGCCTTTTCAAGTAATCCATCTGAAAACTTGGATCCTGTCTAGTGTCTACTGTAACATCTCAGTTCTCAGAATTTTCATTAGCAGCAAATTTTAGTTCGATGAATTCTGCACAATTTTCCCTATTCATCCAGTAAAGCGAAATTAATAAGCACTCTTCAGAATTTACTCAATAAGAAATCAATTTGACTTTAATCTCTCTCTAGTGGTAAGGACTTAAGAAAGAAGCGACTTTTGTACATAGCAGATCATCTTTGTTCAGTGTTTGACACAAGTTCTAAATGATCAATTTCCTGATTATTCACAACGGAGAACTTTATGAATGTCTTGGCCCAATGTTTCCCAAAACACTTTAGATTATTTGGAAGCCTTATTTTTTATAAACGCGTTTAGTGGTTTTTTTTATTTACATATATATTTAAACCATCTTTTCTTGAAAATTTTAAGTGTAAGTATAGATACGATAATTTAAATCACATAGTATTCTTGTGATTGAATTAGTGTAACATTCACTTACATTTCAGAATTTTAATCACTACTACGGTATTGAAACTCTCAAGTCATATTATATAGTTTCGTCATTGAAATCCATATCCATAATTATTATAAATGCGAAAGTGTTTCTGTCTGTCTGTCTGCCCGCCTGTCTGTGTTTGTCTGCTACGCTATCACGGCCCATTTGTTCAACCGATTTTTATGAAATTTGGTATAGGGACAGTTGTTTTCCCGGAAAATTAAAGAGTTCACACGGGAATCAAAAACCTTAATACACGCGTACGAAGTCGCGAGCATCATCTAGTAAAACATAAAGGTCGTCAAGTTCCGTACAGCATCTATTATCTTTTTGAATCGGAAATGGTTAGTAATAGAACGGCCCTGAGACGAAAAGGCAATGCTGCGGTTCATTTCTATATTTAGAACTCAGTTGTAGCATTGTCGTCTCAGTGTCAAGCTATGACGTAACGAAGCGGCCTTGTGCCAACGAAATGGGACCTTGTCCAGCTGTGGGACGCTTACGTCCTTACGTTTTATGTCCATCCGTTTGATATAAGCTACAGTAAACATTTTTATGACTCCCGTTTTACGCTGTTTCAAATGCTAGCAGATTTTTGACAATACCTAAAAGATACCTACTCGTACTGTACTTTAGATACAAATATTGAAAGCCAGCGAAAGAGATTTTTTTTTAATTCGAGACTGTACCTATTGCCTCTATCACGCTGTCTCGAAGCAAGAAAGGTATAGGTACTAAAATTCTACATCAATGAAGAAAGGACATTTTTGTCCCGTTCGGAACGCGCCCACATCATCCGCAATCAATATTATATTAATGAATTTTAATATTATCTACATAATTCAAAGAAAATAAGAAAAGTTTTCCCTTTCCGAATAAATTAATAAATAAAAGTTGAAAAATCCGAATTCCGGAGCATTATTTGGAAAAATTTTGAAGGAAATTGTAGCCCACACATTTAGTTTTAAGACCCTAAAATAGCCTATTGAAATGCCATAGTTATTGTATTTATAGTTTACAAAAAAAACTTGCAAGAAACGCAAAACTTTTCACATGGCCCAATAAAGTTAAGTGAAATAGAAATTTATTGCAGTTTTAAAAGAAACCTAAAGTTAAAATAATATTTGAACCACCGCATACTCCAGTACAGACGGAAATGGGTTAAAACGGGGTACTTGGAATAGTTAATTCTAAACACACGTCATAGTGACGTAGTTTTCTCTGGCTAAAGTTGGCAAGAATCAGAGCGCTTCATTAACTTCCCTGCAAAATGTAAACTACATTTACATGAGAAGATATACAATAAAGTTCTCGGAAAACTGTTTAATTTAAAGTTGCATAATGAAAACCGGTGCATACCACGTTTTTCAGTCCATAGAATGCTAGTCGAGAACTTGGAATGATTATTAATTTAAAACTACGTCATAGGTGGTGGTTAATGGTTATAATAAAATACCGAAGCGTTTCGTAACTTTCTTGCCAAATGAGACTTTATATTATAACTAGCTGATGCCCGCGACTTCGTCTACGTGGTTTAAGTTTCTTTGATTCCCGCGGGAACTCCTTCATTTTCCGGGATAAAAAGTAGCCTATGTCACTCTCCATGTCTCAACTATACCCATGCCAAAAATCACGTTGATCGTTGCGCCATGGTTGCGCCGTTGCGTGTGATTGAAGTACACACCAACAATCCAACAAACAAACACACTTTCGCATTTATAATATTAGTATTATATAATATGTGTTTTTACAGACTGCGTCGTTGGTCTAGTGGTTAGAATGTTCGAAGTGCGGCCGACGAAGTCGCGGACTCGAGTCCCGGGTTGGGCCATAATTAAGTACTTATTGTGTTTTTCTGACTTGAAATTCTCATTAATGGACGTACTATTCTGTAGTAATAGGCCAGAAGCACAGAATAAATAATAGTACCCTGAACTTAGGAAGTTGGCGCGGTCAGCTTGGTTTAAGTTTTTCTTTTTTCCAGCAGGAACAGCCAGCCTATTTCATTCTCCAGGTCCTCACCTATACCCATGCAATAAATCACGTCGATCCATTGCTCTGTTGTGGCGTGGTTGAAGGGCAAACCAACAAACCGGTAAGGTTTCTGATCGGCATCATGCCGGAACGCAAATTGCTTTGCGGCACGGCATAATAAACTCCCAAATTGGCCCAGCCCGGAACTGAATCCACGAACTACCAGTTATAAGACAACAACGCAACAGTATACATACATCTTATTCTTATTATCTATCTATATATATAAAAATGATACCCGTTTTCCTTGGTCACGGCATCACGCGTGAATGGCTGGACCGATTTCACTAATTCTTTTTTTGTTGTATTTGTTATTATTAGGAGAAGGTTCTTACGGAAAAAAATGTTAAGAAAATCTCTCAGAAATATTGAAAAATATACATTTAATTTTGCATACTAAGGCGGTACGAAGTTCGCCGGGTCAGCTAGTTTCTGATATATATTACTATAATGTGTGATTTGGGACTGGTCGCGCCAAACATTAGGTTTACTGCAGCAAAGTTATCTGCATTAATGTAATATGCAAAACTTAAACAGGAGTAAAGCACCGTTGGTCCCCTCTTTATATTCCACACTGGATGATTAATAGTCGACGGCGTCAGCTCCAACTCCTGGGGCCTGATTAATTACTTTCCCCGTGAGAAAACTATCACCTCATCTTTGCGGCTTGGTTTGTTATACACCATTTATCGATGTATTATAAACCATTATATATGTATATGTATGCATGTCTTTAAACATCTATGTATGTATATTTACTATATATTTTAGTGTTTAGATGTTGCACTATCCCGCGCTCTTGTTTGATAATCTCCTCTCCCCAAAGGTTGTCTGGAAGAGTTTGCTTTACCTATACCTTTGAACATTTTTGTTTATTGTATGTTTTAAGTGTGTGCAATAATGAGTTTATCTATCTATCTATATATAATTGTTACTATGCCGTCCATGCAGATGCGATTTGACATTTCATCACTTTAACCCATTGCCGGCTCACTTTCTTAAATGGCACATTCCGAAAAGTTAGTTAGAACACCCGACCACCGAAAAGAAAGTCGGACGTCTAAGCTATCACCGTTTTTATTTTTATTTTGCAATTATTTTAAATTTTTGCAAGCCTTAGAATAGAGTAACTACTATAGAACACTTTCCGTACTAAGCGTTCTTACCGAAGAGCTATACTTTGCCTAGTGACACAAATAGGTACATTCTGTGGGGAATCACATAGCGCGTCGCATAATCCTGTAACATAGCCCACAGGGCCGCATAGCACAACAAATTTAGAATTACAGTTTGAAACTAGTCACGTAATAACTGCGTCAGTTATTACGTTACTCTTTATAATAGCCGTATTTTAAACTTTTAAACTTATATTTTAAACTTATCAATAAGCTAAAATTTATAAAAATAATCCATACTAAATGTTATCAATTAATTATATATGCAAAAGTGTGTCTTTTGTCTGTTGGTATGTCTACATATTACGCTTCATACCCCGTGTGCCGATTTTGACAAAATTTGATACAGATTTTTACAAAATATGACAAAGAAAGGAAGGACCTAGGCTACTTTTTATCTCGGAATACAAAATAATTCACAAGAGAGTTTATAAAAATAAATAAATAACGTGGACGGAGACGCAGGCATCATCTAGCTATAACAGTAATATGGGATTGTACCTCGTACTATTATTGTACCAGAACATCGTCGAAATACGAAATAACAATGTTAACAAAGTATTGATCGAACGCTTGCTTCGCCTTCATCAGTACTGAAACAATTCCCCTTGTAATGATGACATATTATTTTGTCGGTGAAACTTGAAACTAAGCTACCTATATAAATCCTTTAATTCCCTTGTGACCTCTAAAGTCCGTATGGAATGATTAATATAGCCATCAACTACAGCTCTCATTCAAACCTCTGGCGAATTTATATCCCCGTGTGAAGCCTTCAACTCTTCACTTTAGTATCTACAATTCGATAGATCTTGTTAAAGGCAAATGTTTCTTTGTTGTTATGAAAAACTCAACAAGTAAAAAAAAAATAACGACTGTTTTGAACTTATTTATTTCAGTACCAGTAACTTAAAAATAAAACATGAACATTGAAAGGACATGCACAAGGACAATTTATCTATTGAAGAGATTTCTTCCAGATGCCCCAGATTTATATGACTCGAAAGATTATTTTAATGACAAAAAATGATTAAGAATTAATTTATATTGCAATATAGTTTCAAGAAATATTGTGAAGACTACGTGGATGATTTTTTTTGTTGTTCATCTCAAACCAACGCGCATCAGGATTCTCGTAGCTTTAGTTTATTATCATCATTATAAAATAATTCCATCAAAAGTTCATTCAAACTTACTCCTATTTCAATATGGAACTATGATTAATCATAATCCTTTTAATACCAATATGGCAACCCATGGGTCTATGGATGAATCGTTAATCGCCTTAACCTATAGATGTCCACTGCTGGACGAAGGTATCTTGCAAGGATCTCCACAAAACACGGTGTTTTACCGCTTGTTTCCAGCGGTTCACAGTTACTCGCTTTAGATCGTTCGTCCTCCTAGTGAGAGGTCGTCTAAGCTTTTCGATGCGATGCCGCCATAGGATAGGCGTTGAGGTTAGAGTGCTTGACACTTTAAGCCCTTAACGCCCATCGGTATCGACCTATCTCAACATGCTTGAATCATGCTTACACAATAATATAACTTTTACCTACATTATACACGTAACTCTCACATATTTCATATGTACAGACGCTAGGGGTAGTAACTAATATTTAATAAGTAAAGGCCTGTAACTTTTATGTAAAATCCAAGATATAGTGGCTCTCAAATATTATACCTACAAAAACTAAGCACCTAAGTAATGTGATTACTACCTACCTAAATCAATGTGTTCGTACAGGACCTGTTATCACTTCAGCATAGTCATCAAAGTTAACTACAGTGGCAGCTGAAGTAATGAAGCCAAAATGAGACAATTTAGAAGGTCTAAAAGCACCCTAGAAAATACTTGAGGGAAATGGAGGCAAGTTGTCCCACTAATGTAGGGAAATTTGGTTGGGAACACTTTAGATTCGGGCTATAAAGGCGATTAAGGGTCACTATCACACACAGGATTTTTCCTTAGAATAGGCGTTATACACCATCTCATAGGTAAATTCTGTTGACAGTATTATTTAATTTCAATCTAGTTTTAATGTTTCATCCATACTTCGATTATATTAATTTGAATGAATGTGTCATGCCGGTTTGTTGGAAAATAACGTAGATGGCACTTAAAGTACTAGTACCAAGCACTATATACTTAAAATTAAATAAAAACAAAAGGTTCTCATTTGGTAATTTCTAAAAAAATCATCCATGCGGATTATATTTTTAGGATAGAGCACAGCCCCGGGCGTAAGTACTTTTTCATACTCCTGGTAAATAATTATGTCCTTTGACTCGTTTTGGCATGCTCGAAGATACAGAAGATGCTTAATGTCTTAGTTAGATTGTGAGAAACTATTATTAAAATTGTTTAATGACAAATCATTACTTCGCGCGAGGGTAATCTTTTACGAATTTCCTCAGGCCTGGAAGCACAAACAACGCAGGAGGGGGCAGCATCCCATAATCTCTGGCATGGGTTACCGGACATGTGTGTAATCCGTCATTGTATAAATCGCCTAGGTAATTCCTAGGAAATTTATACAATGACTGAAAAATATCTGCTGCACGCTGCAGCCTGTCGGCATTATGCGCCGCAAATTGCTATTCTTCATACATTTTTACCACGCGTTTTGGCTGCAGACGTCTGCCCTGTAATTGTCGCGCAGCCGGCCGTCTCTGGTTGTGTGTGTAGACTTTACCAGTAGTATTTGTGAGATTGGATAACATCTTCTGTTTCACATTTAGGTATACATGTCATTTAATTAAATATTAGTGCTTTTGTTTTAATTTAATGTATTAGATTATAAATAAATAAATAATAATAATTATAATGGGGCTGACATGTAATTAATTATAAAAGCCCCTAAATAAATAAAGAAAAATAATAATAATAATAGTGCGATTGCAGTAAAAGCCTAAGTAGTCGGAAAAATATAAATACCCCTTAGGTATACGTTTTTTATGTGTACCAAGTACCAACGTATATCATATGCACTCCTTCTAAATACAGTTAGACAAAATAAAACATGAACAAAATATGCATTATTTTGTATTAGACATAACAATGATAGAGCTGAATCTTTGAGGGCAATTCATCTTACGTCTCTTCCATCAACATCGCTTTTCGTTTCAGCTGCAGACAAAATGATGGCACATATTTCCCGCATTGTCGATATTCATCGGAGTGTATCATCGCACTATGTGGTCTCGTATTCACTGAAAGAAAGTTTTTATTTAGTTTCCGGATCACTTTTAATGATTAAGTAGGTATTTGTAATGTACAAATATAACTTTTTATCCCCAGCTACAAATATAACTATAGTACTATCTACCATAAAAAATACAACATAGGATATGGAATTCCATAAATGTAGAAGAGTTAATCTTTAATGCAGTCACCCAGTTAACAACTTTGTACACACACGGTTTCGTTGGGTAGACGATAACGAGTAGGTACTTATTTATATGCCCGCTACTTCGCCCGCGTCAGATAATTTCGCCAATTCCCACAGGAACTCCTTAATTTTGCGGGATAAAAAGTAGCCTATGTCACGCTCCAGGTCCTGAACTATAAACACTTCAAAATTTCACGTCGATCCGTTCCTCTGATGAACAAATCAACGATCAAACCAACATTCACATATATATGAGGTATGATTTTCGAAGATAGAGTTTCGATGGCTACTGAGTATTTTATATAGGATCGCGTTTGATAGGTAGGTCTAAAATAACAGGTCATTATCCAGGAAAATCAAAATAATTTGCTACCCTAGTTTTATATAAGAGGCAGAGTCGGTAACCCAACAAGGGCTTACCATAACATTCAATTAAATGTAAGCGTGTTAAGCATCCCCCGATGAATAAAAGGTTTCGTTGGACTTTAAAAACGGGAACGTTTTTGTTGTCACGTAATTTCCCTATAGACATAATACTCATACAGATAAACCACTGACATATAAATAACCACACTTGACATCTCGCCACAATAAATAATAAAAAGTCTTCACGAAGGAAATCTAAAGCAAAAATTATGCGGAAACAGTACACGCAGCCAAGTTGACGACCTCCGTGGCGCAGTGTGTAGCGCTGTTGCCTTAACGTGCGGAGGTCCTGGGTTCGATCCCCGGCAGGGTCAATTTGGGAATTTATAATTTCTGAATTTTCCCTGGTCTGGCCTGGTGGGAGGCTTTGGCCGTGGCTAGTTACCACCCTACCGGCAAAGACGTGCCGCCAAGCGATTTAGCGTTTCGGTACGATGGCGTGTAAAAACCGAATATGGGGTATAAGTTTAGATAAGTTTAGATAAGTTTATTTCATAAATATAGTGTGGGACAACTAAATAACATTTATAGCCTTACACCTAGGATAAAACTAATATAGTTGATATACATTTTAAATATTATTGTGCACCTGTTCTCCGAACTAGTTAAAACTGTGTCTCGGAAAACAGGGCTTCCAACTCGAGACACAAGAAGAATACAACAATGCATGTGCGTGTAGGCTTGAGTTTGCATGAGTACTTATGGGTGTTGTGTGTTGTGTGTGAATGTGAGTATATGTGTTGTGAGTGAGTGGGTGTTGTGTGTGAATGAGTATTGTGTGTGTGTGTATGTGTGTGATAATTTAGGTAAGAAGGGATTAAACTAGAATCTCCAAAAGTCCTTCAGTAGTCGAGTATGTTTGCTTAAGAAGCCAATTCCTAAGTGCGTCTTTGTAATTATGGTGATTTAAGGAATGCAGAGAAATAATTCTATGCAACTTATTATAAAGGTGAGGTCCAAGGAAGACAAAAAACCTACGACTAAAAGCTGTCTTTAGTTTACTATAGCAAGCAAGCTGAGGTCTACGACGGGGGCAATCACGGGTGAAGTACGTCAGGGAATGTTGCTTGAGAGCAGTAGCCAGAATAAATAATTGGCGTACAGTTAATACCTGACAATACTCGTAAAGCATATTTGTAGGATACAAACGGGGTTTAAAGCAGCACACCTTCAATACAGCTCTTTGTGCACGTTCGATTTGAATAAGATGTGTTTTAGCTGCACCTCCCCAGACTGATATGCAATAGCCAATAATAGATTGACATAGTGCTTGATAGACCATTTTTAAAATTTCAGGATCGGCTGAGTGTCGAAGTTGTTTGAAAACATAAATAAGCTTACGTACTCTGTTTGAAAGGTGTTCAATGTAATTTTTAAAAGTTAAGTTGCAGTCAAGCACTATGCCAAGATATTTTATAGAGGTGACATTTTCCACTAATATGGGATCACTGTTAGGTGTGAGGTTAAACTGCGCTGACGAGGCAACCAGCTTAGGCAAAGAGTTACTAGGGGGAAGTGTAGAATTACGAATGGAAAAATTTATGCATTTTGTTTTAGAAATATTTAATGTTAAAAGATTGTTATTAAGCCATTCCCTTACTGTGTCAAAGCCAATTTGAGCAAGTCGATACGTATCAGACCAGGTGTTAGAAGAAAAAATCAAAGCTGTGTCGTCGGCATATGAAAATATCTTACCTTGATGAAGATGAATGTTACATAAATCGTTCATGTAAACCAAAAATAAGCTCGGGCCAAGAATGCTGCCCTGAGGTACACCATACGTGAGAGGTAACTCAGAACTTGTATAGGAATCTATCCTCACAAATTGGGTTCTACCTGACAAGTAACTCTGAAAGAGTGCAAGTTGGTTTCCTCGAATGCCAAGAGTCTCAAGCTTAGAAATTAAGATAGGTACAGAGACGGTGTCGAAAGCCTTAGACAAGTCTAAAAACAAAGCTACACACTTTTGTCCTTTATCAAGTTTGTCCACTAAATGGTCCACAAGGCTGTGGACAGCATCCGCAGTAGACCGTTTCTTACGAAAACCAAATTGGTTATTAGATAATAAGTTACATGATTCTAGATAGGAAACAAGCCTCAAATTAATGATTTTCTCGAGAATCTTTGACATAGCTGGCAAGATCGAGATAGGCCTATAATTTTCGACATGGTCCCTATCGCCAGATTTAAAAATGGGATGTAAAAGCGCTTTTTTAAACAGGTTAGGGAAAATACCTTTTTTGATGCTGAGATTGCAAATGTATGTGAGAGGGGGAACAATTACACCAATGTACTTTTTTAAAAATCTTGACGAGATACCATCCCAACCAGCTGCACAGTTATTTTTAAGAGAATTGATCAAGCGCTCAACTTCGGACCCATCCGTCTCAAGCAATACAAAGGATTCCCTGTGAGATGAGTGTAACGGAGGAGGTTGATTATTTTTGAGTATTTTATCGGCCAGTTGACTTCCTATAGTGGCAAAGTAGGAGTTGACCTCGTTAATGCAGACTTCTTTATTACAATTCGAAAGCAAAAGATCTCTGGCAGTAGATTGAGTTTTTGATATATTAGTTACGGACTGAACAACATTCCACAGTAATTTAGGATTTTTACCAGCTTTGATGAATTCATTTTTCTCATAATCTCTTTTAACTTTGCGTAGTAAATTAGAGCAATAGTTACGATACCTTTTGTAAGAAACCTTAAGAACTTCATTTAAAGGATCCTTTTTAAGCTTCTTATGTAACTTATCTCTATGACGTATGCAATTCAGTAGGCCTGGTGTTATCCAGGGTTTGATGGGCCTACGTCTACGAGATAAGGGGATCTTTATGGTGTTCGATGATAAGGCATGTAAAATAGGGTTAATTAAATTTTCAGTTGCAATGTTTGGGTCAAGGGTCGAATATACAGAATCAAAGTTTATGTTAAGAATGTCACTAGTAAGTTTTACTTCATCAGTTTTAGTGGTATAGGGTTTATTTTGATGACTATATTTAATCTTTGACAGAGATATAAATACAGCGTAATGATCAGTAAGCGTAGATTCTAAAACCAGAATTTTAGGTGATACTACAGTTTTTAAGTTAGCATGGTCAAGACATGTGGAGCCATGTGTTGGTATTACATGCCCCGGGAAGAGACCATGTTGAGCAAGGAGATCCAGATAGTCAAGTGAATGGATAGCTTGATGATTATTTGCAATATCGATGTTAATATCCCCGACAAAAATAATGTTATTATAGGATTTATAATCCGAGAGGACTCGATCCATCGAGTGAATAAAATTCGACGGATCTTTGAATGCGTAGGGCCTGTAAATAGAAATAATGACAAGATCGGATCCAACCGTAGTTATTAGACAATTTGCATCAGAAACTACAGGTTCAATAGTTTTGACATTAACTAAATTATCTTTTATATATACGACTACTCCATCGTTTTGATTAAAATTACGACTCGTTTGGTGCGCGTAGTAGCCGTTCAGAATGGGAATAACGGGATTACAGGAAAGCCAGCATTCAGATAAAACAATAATATCACAGTCAGTTTTAATACGTTCAAGCAAAGTTAGAAGTCCACTAATATTGGCTTTCAAACTACGAATATTTTGTGTTAAGATAGAAAGACCCGTCTTAGATCTCGGTAGTAAATCGGAGCATTCGTCGGGGCTACATGTTAATGCATCACAGAAAGAGACTTTGTCCAGGTTAGATAGGACATCATTTACTGGCGTGAACATGGGGAAAGATTGTTTACTAAGTGGCAGGCAAAGGTTCGTTTATGGAGCATAAACAAACACGAAATGTAAAAATACTCGTATGTTAAAAGATACTTATTCTGTATGAGACATAGCTTATTCAGTTCGTAACAACGATATAGGGTCGAGAATATTATTATATTAACTGTTAGCAAGTACCATAACCTTGAGATAATATTTGCGTATAACATAGATTGGAATGAATGATAGATTCTAGTACGTTTATTATAATGTGTAAAAGGAGTAATTATAAAAGTATGTAATTATGTAAGTATGTAATTATGTAAGTATGGGTTTAATATAACTGCCGTGCCCCTAACAGGTTAGCCCGCTACCATCTTAGACTGCATCATCACTTACCATCAGGTGTGATCGCAGTCAAGGGCTAGCTTGTAGTGGATAAAAAAAAAAACCATGCTTCTGAAAAGACCTTATTATTAGATTATTATATAAATGATAAGTACAACGCTTATGAAGTTTTAAAATGATGAAAGAGCATTGATTTGGCTCGCTCCATTCATATTTGGGACTGCGGGTACATTACGAGTATGTATATACACTTTAAATGCTGGCTCTTCTTGGTAGGGCTGGTATAGTATCCAAGCATAGCATAGATACACGCGGTTCAAAAGCACTCGTAAAAGTTTATTTGATTGAAACATTTGAATTTAAAACACTTTTGCTTGTCCAACAACAAGTAGAGACGTGCTGGTGGTAATTAATTACGGTTCCAAACGCATCTTGGCCTGAGGAGAAGCCCACAACCAACTCAGCCAGGTATATATATGTCACCGTAAAATTGTAATAACTGTTAGATTGTAATCTGACGCTTTTTATCTCGATAGATTGTAAACTGTCAACAGATTGTGAACCGTTCAATGTTCTGAGTGTCAAGTTTTGAAATATTCATTTTATTTACGTTTTCTTGTCTCTTTTTTGTAGGTTAGATTAGGGTTCGACATAAATAGGTTCTATTGGGTATAATAATATACCTTACAGATTATCAATCTACCGAAAAATAATGCGTTAAATGGTAATCTTTCCACAGTTTACAATCTCGCGAGATAGATTATAATCTAACGATTTTTACAATTTTACGGTGACATATTCAAAGTAACTTCGTATAACGTTTGTACGGGGTCCACTTAATTCTCACGTATTTCCAGCAATGCCGCTCGTGCGAAGCCAGACGGGTCAACAATTTATAACATAGTTTTAAAGTAGGTAACCAATAGCACTACTGTATAATATTACAATCTGTAGTTTGTGTCACATCTAGGAAGTGTTTCCGTCTGTTCCGGAATTTAATAAATATTTGAGCGAACCTGTCACACAACATATTCACAGTTCACACATAGTGATATGTCAGTTTCGGAAAATTTTCAGCAAAAATGCATCTTAAATTTTTAAAACCGACACTTTCCTAAGGCTGCTTTTCTACTGTAGGTATTTTATGTTGTATTTTTTCTGTTGTAATTATTTTATGGCAAAAAACTAGATAATGCCCAAACTTAGTCGGAGTGGATTTTTTTTATTCCAGCGGGAACTCTTCAATTTTCCGGGATAAAAAGTAGCCTATGTCCTTCCCCGTGATGTAACCTGTCTCTTTACCAAATGTCATGATAATCGGCTTAGTATTTTGGCTGGGAAAGCGTAACAGACAGACACACTTCGCATTTATAATATTAGTAATGTTATGGTGATTAAAGTAAGATTGTCGTGTCCATATATTAACTGTTACAATATCTAAAATATGAAATAATAACAGGTATTAAGCTTTTTTTTTTTGTGAGCCAAGAGTATTTATTTAAGCTTCCGTATCATTATACAACAAACTATTATTAAACTTAAAAATATAAAATAAATTATGTTTATTTATAAGTAAATCTGAGTAAAAAAATTTTTTAAATGTTTATGTATAAGTAAAAACTTTCCTATCGAAAAAAAAAGTCTGAGTAAAAACTTTCCTATTTCTATAGACTGCTTTATCATGAACGAATTTGAACTATTTAGTTTAAAGTGACGACTGGTTAAGCACGTTTCATTTAGATTCGCTGAACGCAAGTTAAAATGGAGCAGAATCCAGCTCAGCTTTTTTCGTCTCATGGTCATTTACTTTTATAGCCTTTCTCGATTCAGAATTGAGCGGCTGCAGTGTGAAGAGACAGCATTGTGAAAAGTATACATTTCATCGAGTTTTCATTTCACTTTGGTATAATAAACTTTATAAGCTGAAGTAGGCGACATCCTTCGCGTGGATTTAGTTATAATCCTATATAGGAACTCTCTGATTTTCGCGGGTTATAAGTAGTCTATTTTGTCTCAGGTATCCAATCTCTGGCGTCTCTGTGCGAAACTTCGTCAAAACCAGTTCAGCCGTTGAGAACCACATTAGTTTAAATTTCTGCCGTATGCTTGTACGTTGTAGAGTGTGTGTCCAACTCTACTCGTATCCTAAGGCCGGAACTACACTTGTAAGCTTTTACTTAAGTATCTAAGTAAACTGTTTATATTTTGTAAATAGCTCATTTTAACGACTTACGTGAGTAAAACTTACAAGTCTAATACTGGCCTAACTCTATAACTCCAAGTTTTAAAAGAAGCAACAACAAAGAAAATAATAAGTACATTATTATTATTAAGTAAAGTCCAAAATTTTAAATTCTTGAGCATAACAACACGGGTTTTCCATTAAAATTCAATTCAACGCCAGCGTTGTCTGTTCCTCCCGCCGCGTTATGGCCCACAATATGCCCCCATGGCCAGAAGTTTCATTAAACTTTGACAAGTGAAAATATTTTTGCCTTCGTGGAATTTCCCCATAGACAAATCGCTGGCACACTGACAAAATTTACGCCAACGCATCGCGACTTACACAAATAGCTGATACAAGTGAATTTTATAGTTCAAATACACTTATACTAATTTAATATTATTAAGTTGTTAGTTTGTCTGTCTTTCTGCTACCCTTTCACAGCCCATCTATTCAAGCGAAACAAAACCATTTTGACGAAATTTATTACGGAGGTTGCACCCCAGGGCATATTACTTTTTACCCCGAAATTCCCACGGGAATCAAAAAACCTTAATCCAAACGATGACGTAGCCATAGTCATCATAAAACACACGTAAACCATTCAAAAAATAAATAAATTAAACCATGCATTTTATTTATTGAATTCTAAGAGATCTAAAATGAAAATTGGTAACTAATAAGCTCGTTATTTAATGAGTACGAATCTTGGTACGAATTTTAGTCTTATGAAATGACTGATGGGCACCTAATTCCTCTTTCTCTATGTACCCATTATATTCATCACTCTAAGAAGTACTTAAGAACAAATAATGGGTGCTATTAATTACAACAGGATTAATTAAACATTACTTTTAACCAGCCGGCGTTCCAGCTACTTTATGAAATTCAAAATATGTAAATTAAGTATGGCATTCGAAACGTTTCCGTTATAACATTTGATCATATAAATTTAATTAAGGTTTGTTATAATTCAGTATACCTGACAATCAACATAATATTTAATTAAATGCTCGCAATTCATAACCCATTCCAGGTTCTTTATTCTATAGCTTGGGTATTTTATATCTCAGGTTCTTTGTTTTGGTTTTGCTTTTAAATTCCACAAGAAGTTAGCCCTTGACTGTGATCTTAGTTGGGTGGTAAGTGTTGATGCAGCCTAAGATAGTAGCGGGCTAAACTGTTAGGGATAAAGCAGTTATACCCCTTAGTTATAGTTAACGTACTATTACCTATTCTGTGGTTATAATATAGCCAATGCCCCTAATCGTTTTCTACCCAGCTTTGTACCTGAACGCTAAATCGCTTGGCCAGAGAAAACTTAGAAATCATCATCCTTAAATCAAAATATATAAAAGGAAAAAGTGACTTACTGACTGACTGATCAATCAACGCACAGCTCAAACCACTACACGTATCGGGCTGTTTGACATATATATTTTATGACGCAGGCAAACGCTAAGAAAGGATTTTTGGCAATTCAACCGAAGGGGTAAAATAGGGATTTGAAATTTGTATGAAAATAGAACTTAACGTGAGCGAAGCTGCGAGCAAAAGCTAGTATTAAGTATAAATGCGAAAGTGTCTGTCCGTCTGCTACGCTTTCACGGCCCATCTTTTCAACCGATTTTAATGATGGATATAGGTTGTATCCTGCGGGGACATAGGCTACATTATATCCTAATATTTAAGTCAATATTTGATTAATTTAAATTGAAAAGAAAGGAGTTCCCTCGGGAATCAAAAACTTAACCACGCGGACGAAGACGCGGGCATCACCTAGTTAAAAAAAAATGTTAGCTAAGCTATCTATTTATGTCAATTATTGTTAGGATATAACAATTTTGATATTGCTATTTCCGTATTTTGTATACCAAAGATTGTCGTCCATGCTCTAAGAAGATAAAGAGGGTGTGGCATTACTCAATGGGCACTTTTACAGTAGCCGGCGCCGGAAAAGCGTACATAATATACTTACGAACAACATGAAGCAAACAAATGAGGTAAAATATATCAAACCATGCGTTTTTCGGCTTTCTGCTTTCATTGCCGTGCCGATATGTACTGTTGTTGCTGGTGCAATGGAAAATTGTTCATTTACTGTAAGCCATTTTCTAGATGATACTAAAGATCTTACTCATCATCATCACTTAATCCCATTGCCGAATCTCCTCTCAGAATGAGAAGAGTTAGGCTATAGTCCACCGCGCTGGCCAAGTACCTATGAAGTAGCACATCACACACTTCTTCACAACACACAAAGAAACCTGTTCAGGTTCCCTCACGATGTTTTTCTTCACTGTTATATAAGCATAGTGATCTGTCAAAAGTTAGAGGTGCGTGCCCGGGGATCGAACCCCAGACCACCCAAATAGGAAGCCGGGCTTCTGAACCACTAGGCTATCTCCGCTTTTTATAATATTATAACAGAATAAGTAATAGTACAGATACTACGTGCTATTACTAAGTTTATGCTAAAGACTTGGTTTAGTGTTAACAAGCACGTAAATGTAAAATGGAATAAAAGGTGGGACGCACGGTGGTGCAGCGGATACAAATCGGATCAATTTGTTACGTGCCCGCCATTATCGCGGAAGAATCAAATCCCTTACCCAGAATCGTTAGCGTAAGTTAGCTAGCACATTTGCTGTGGCCCAGGACAACGAAACTAATTTCTTTTTCACTACAGTAATGTTTGTAGATTTTTAGGGTTCCGTACTCAAAGGGTGCCAACTAGACCCTATTACTTACTCTCCGCTGTCCGTCCGTCCGTCTATCCGTCAAACTTCAAACGAAAACTCAAAATATTTTTTAAATCTCAAAGTGCTTTTGAATCGGCAAGTGAATCTACCGCTGGTTCGGAATAACATTCCTACCGAGAAGAGCCAGCAAGAAACTCGGCGGTTGCTCTTTTCAATCAAAATTACAGTCATTAGAAGGATACTGTAACTGTAGTAACTGTAATCCCAAGCATAGCTGTAGGGAGTCAAATCCATGCTCTTTTATCGTTTACATAATCTTCAAGAGCATATAATAACTTTTTTAATGCCCGCTGTCAGTTGGCTGTATTTCTTGAACCCCAATAGTAAGAGTTTAAATTTTCACAGAGTGTCCATGGCCGCTGTAACAATAAATGGTAAAAATCAAAATAAAGAGGGGCCACCATACGAGAAATGTGATTTTTTTGTATGGGCGTATTTGTGATTTATAATAATTAATTTTGGTTTGTATAATTTTTAGCAATTCAATAAAAAGGCGTGGCCTGAATTATCAGTCTTATTCTGAAGTTACAACGAATGGACGAACCATACCAAGGAAGCAATCAGTTATATCGGTACAAGTGATCAGTCAAGGGTATGAAGGAGCTACTGGAAGCGAATCAACTCGTCAGCAGCATCTGCAGCTGGCATTTTATCCTGTTTTAAAAGAAAATTCTTAAATGTATTGTAAACAAACCCATGATGATGCCCGCGACTTCGTGCGCGTGGATTGAGGTATATTGGTTCCCGCGGGAACTCTTTAATTTTCCGGGTTAAAAAGTAGCCTATGTATTTACTATAATATATTTCCGTGCCAAATTTCATCCAGATCCGTTCAGCCGTTCTGGCGTGATTCATTAACAAACATCCATCCATCCAAACTTTAGCATTGATAAATAATACTAGCTGTTGCCCGTGATTTCGTCCGCGCGTATTTTGGTTCCCGCGGGAACTCTTTAATTTTCCGGGATAAGAAGGAGCCTATATGTGTTATTCCAGGCTTTTACCCATCTTTGGACCAAATTTCATCCAGATCCGTTGAGCCGTTCTGGCGTGATTGAATATCAAACAGCCATTCAAACTTTCACATTTAGCTGATGCCCGCGACTTTGTTCGCGTGGATTGAGGTTATTTGGTTCCCGCGGGAACTTTTTAATTTTCCGGGATAAAAAGTAACCTATAAATTTCATCCAGATACGTTCAACCGTCTTGGCGTGATTGCGTAACAAACATCAATCCATCCATCCAAACTTTCGCATAAAATAATATTAGTAGATTAGTATAGATCTGTAGATAACTAAAAGTGAAAATGCACATTTGTTACCCAGAAATAGAGCTTTACGATACTCGTTAGAGCCTCGTTTGGATGATTTATATCTAGTCTCAGAGGCACCTTCCTTCCTTTTGATTAATTACTCTGCTCGTGAGAAAACTATCGCCCCGTATTCGCCATGTCATGTGTAGGTACATTGTTCTCGGGTGTACGTCAAGGAGGCATATTATCTTAGGTTTTGAATAGACTACTTAAACCTCTTCTAAACTCTGTGAGGCGTGCGATCGCAATGACTGGCATTATGAAACGAGTACTTGTGGAAAATAGATTGTGTACGTATTTATCTCTTGATTGGGATAGATAACTAGGTATTTAGAAGCTATGAAACTTACATTGGACATAGTGGAGATTACAATAACTGTTCATTAATATTAAAATGCCTACAATATAGTAAGACCAGCCAACTGCTTAGTTAGTAGGCTGTGCGTTTTCTGTCTGATAATAATAATAATAAAGTGTGTGTGTGTGTGCAATTCACGTACGGCAGAATCTTCAGAAAAGTAGCTTACGAGAGAATGAGATAAATATAACTTGTATGTCATCTCATTCTCTCGCAGGACTCCTCTTATTAATGAATATGTTTGTTTCTTTTTGGTGTCGCTATTTCGTATCGTTGAATTTTCAAATCACAACGATTCTAAAGAAGTTTCACTTCAAAAAAAGATGAAACGATCTGACTTTATAAAATTCTTTCCAAAAAACAGACTTCCAACGCCACTGTAAAGTAATAAATACAACCGGCGTTGGAAGTCGGTTTTTGGGAAGAATTTTAATTTTCAACTTTTTAGTGTCAGGGTTGAGGATTTGGAGTCAGAATCTTTTATGGGACCACCTCGAGAGCTTCCTCTAAATACTGATAGAAAAAAATCAAATCGGTTCAGAAACAACGGAGATATGCACCGACATACATTAAAAAAAAAACGCGCCGAATTGAGAACCTCCTACTTTGGAAGTCGGTTAAAAACCAAACTATAAACTATCGTATTGAAATTTTCATCGTGTTCAGAAACGTCGTTATACCTACTTGACAGCATGCCGCTTGGGTGTTGAGCAAAATAAAATTGTATTACAAATAACGTGGTGTGAAACCGCAGCAGTACTGCAGTTGTCACAATGAACTAAAGGAAATAAGTGAATATCTGAATTTTACCAGCCTTGACGCCATCCAGTACAATCTTTGTAAGTATACCTAGGAATTCAGTAAGGGTAAAAACCCACTATGGACTGGACTGGACAGAATTTCCGTTAGAAACTTTCGTGAAACGTTTGGTCATGTTGCGTTAGTCTGTGCAGATTCATATAAAAGTGCGCACGTGGACTCGGTGTACGGGTACGAAATTTGCGGCGGTGGAGCGACGGCGGTAGCAGGGCGGCGCGATGTGCAGGGCGTGATGGGTGGGCACGAAACAGATAGGTCAGCCCCGCTCGAGTAGGGATGTTCCTATGCCACCGACGCTAATTTCGTGCCTGACGCCTTAGGGCGCGTTTCCGCCCGGGAATGTGCTAGGTTGCTAAGCTACTTCTCCTAATTCCTGTACCGTCTCATTACGAAGGTTGGTAATCATTAGGGCGATTTCATGTTTTGAGACCGCTGCTCTAAATAAGGACTGGCGCAAATTTTTAAGCCTTGATATCCTTCTGCGGCCAGGCGTTCTCCTGCCAGCCACTTTTTCTTGCATGATCAGTCGAAGGAGTGCATACTTCCTGGTGTTCCGCATTACGTGTCCAAAATGTTCCAGCTTCCTTTTCTTAATAGACGCGAGTACCTCTGACCTTTTCCGCATGTGTTTGCTAAGCCACGGATCTGTCTAAACCCACCAATAGCCAAGCTATAAAAATTAAGCGCTAAAAAATTTGTGGGGTTGACTCATCCGTAGCTTTGCAATTTACGATTACAACGTAATACGAGTAGTAAGGATATGGAATGCCCTTCCGGCTTCCGTTTTCCCCTTCTCTATAATATAGGTAGGTACCTTCAAATCTAGAGTGAATAGGCATCTTCTAGGCAAGCGCGCCCCACCTAAGGCTACATCACCACTTGCAAGCAAATCTGATTGCAGCCAAGCTAGCCTATATATTTAAAAAAATAAAATAAAAACATAAACATCTTTGGTGGAAACGCTCTCTTATTGTCCGGCAGACATTTTTTTTCCGTAGTGTGCTTATGCTCTAAGCTCTTCGTCCCTGTTCAGTTCGCTCTATTTGTTATTTTTAATTAATTTTATTCGTTTTGCTTGTGATTTTAACCTGTAGGAAAGAATTAATGCTCTTAAAAAAATACTTGAATATTCAAATTGAAGAATTGTATTCATTTTTATGAAAGAAAAATGATCTATCCCTCTAAACTAAGGAATAATAAAGACATTTCATTTATTATTTATTTTAAAATTCCAATACCTAATAATTATAAAATTCCTTTTCCTGAAGTGTTAGTAACCGAAGAAAAATTTATTTTTATCAAACCGAAGAACTACATAGTACAAAGGTAGTACATATACCCATACAAATATTATTAGTAAGTGCCTCTGAGGTAAGACCGTAAGGAGATTTCCCCTGAGAGTTGAAAATAAACCGCCTTGATATCCCGAAAAACAATTTAATATCATTTAATATTGTTCTAGGTAAATTTATGTTATTCGTCTTTAAAACATATTAAAAATCTACAATCCTCTTATTCTCTAATTACTTTTTTTATTGTCAATAATGTTTTTTATTCTAATGTTTTACTGAATGGAGAAGTTTCTTGATGTTGTGAATATCATATTTAACACAACGGAAGTAAAATATAGATTAAAACTAATAAAATCTGTGTTTTTTTTTAATCCATAAATGATTGAGAAATAAATTATTAATGAGTTTAATTATTTAATGTACAGCAATTGCTGTATTTCACTCGAGTGAAAAACTTTGTGAGTGAGATTTTCCTAGCCGAGATTTAATACTTAAAATTATCTTCACACACAAATTAAGTGCTTTTAATTCAATAAAGTCACGTTAAGTCCATTTCTTTTCTTTATTCGGCTTTATTAAGTCGTGTGACATCACACGACCGTAATGAAATTATTCTTGCAAGTGCAACTTTAAAGTTCCATAACTTTTTCATTTGTTGAGATATTTTAATGATTCTTTTATATTTTCATAATAAATTTTAAAAAATGGAAACTTCTCCATTGCTTATAATTACTTAGTTGTACACTGATTCCTAAAATAATGTAAAAACTTTTCACGTGTAGTGTCTTACAAATATATTAGATATCGTAGCATAAATCAAGTATAAGAGCTATAATGTGTCTGTGTGTAAGCAGCCTCTCGAGAAAATTGCTATTTAAATATCCGCTAAATAAATTCTAAACGATCTTGGGTATAGGCACTTAAAAGATATTGTATTGCAAATTTCCTAGCACTTACAAGCATACTTGTACAGCCATGTAGGCATTTTCTGAGTGAAATTAAACTATGAAAGTAAAATAAAGAAGACATCTTTATCACAATCTTGGAAATCTCCATTCTTATAATTGCAATCAATTTGCCTTATCAAAAACGCAGCTCAGTACATTTTATAAATTAAATTACAATGTTTAAGTTATTTTTTCACTACAAACACATACATTATGTTTGTGAAAAAAAGGGTTTTTTGGTTTTAAGAAAATCTCGAAATAACATATGCAGTATACGGATTGCAGATTCTCCTTTTTTAAATTCGATTAGAAGTTAAAAAAAGGTAACAAAGATTTATCAAAATAATTTGCTCAGAATATGGCGTACAGTCTCTCTATATTTTAAACTAGCGAGGGCCCGCTGATTCACTTCCGAATAAAGTAGTGCACAGTATTCTTGTAAATTATAAACTATATTATTATGTGGTTACGATGGACAAGCTATTTTATTCTAAAGCTTCATCAAAATCCGTCATGTATACGCGTGCAGGAGTAAAAAACATTCACCCACTCATCCATCCATCCTCACAAACATTCGCGCTTTTATTGTTAGTAAGATTCAATTTTTCAATTAAAAAGGAGTTATTTTTGCCCTAATAAGAATGTAATCCGCACGTCAACCGATTAATTTTAATCAATTTTTTATTTTGTTGTCCGTGGAAATTTTAGAAGTTTCGTGTTTGTTTAAATTTGTATATCCCTACTCGTAGCTCCAATTATTATTGTAGGTAAGTCGGGACATAACTTCAAAGCATCATTAAAAATAAACGCTCCGCTGGATTCAACTTTAGTGTTAAAAGTTATTGTTACCCAACCAATATTGTTTTACTGTGACCTAATTAAAATTATATGCCAGCAATTCTCCCACATAACTTCATTCTACTACACTATAGTTTTGGAAGAACTATATAACTTTAGAATAATGTTGTTAGTTCTGAAAATCCCGTATACGTCATAGCGGTCTCTTTGCGGCTGAATTTCTAAGAGCTGTGTAGGAGTAGTTTTTACTTAGTTTTAGGTAGTTTTGGAAATCACTGAGAGAGTTCTTCCAAAAATCCTGATTATACACGTTTCTTCATTTTAAATCGGCAGGCGAAATCCTTATTTTTTTTTAAATAACGGACTTTCATGCGCAATTTATCCCCTTCAGGGAAAGAATTCTCAAAATTCCTTTGTTAGCTTGCTTATGAACATAAGTACTACAAAGTTTACAAGTTCTAAATCTAGTGGTTTAGGGTGTGCATTGATTTAAGATCAGTCAATTAGTCAGTTAGTCAGGACAAACCGATTTAAATAACGCGCAGAAGCCTAAGTTTACCTAACGTGTTATATAAAGCCTGAGTATCCAGGTATCTCCTCTTATTACATGAGATTGCTTCAGAAGTGATTGGATCCAGAGTAAGGCCGATTGGATTCGCTGACTATGCAATTTTCTCTTTCATTATATTAATGAATACCCTTACTTTCTTGGATCGAACCCACCTCTTGGCTAATAGAAAACTATTTCGTGTGAATGTTAATACATGAATCGGAAAAGCTAGAACTGAGATCTAATGACCGAGCGAAGCGAGAGTCTCTGAGTTAATTTTTTTTTTTTAAATGTGTACCATCCTTTTTTCCTCCGACATGGCGATCAGAGACTATTCTAGGTCAGTACTATGAATGGCATTTTTTTTAACCTTTACTAGTGATAAGATGTATAGGGTCTAGTCATATATACTACTCTAATTGGGTTGGGATTGGGAATTATCTTTGACTGAAGAATAAAAGTTGCAAGTTTTAATCTTCAGTCAAAGAGAATATCAACGTGTTTACCTTCAGACGTCCGCAGCCTTTTAAGAATCCAACTGGACACAATACTAAGAAATCAGAAGTTATATTAATTTCCAAAATTGACCTGGCTGGGGATCGAACTCAGTATCTTCCGGTTATAAGACAGAGCTCACCACTGCGCCAGTGTGGTCGTCATAAATGAATTTTTAGATTCAGGAACCATTAAGCCTTGTCGACTAGAATGCATTATATATTCTGAAGAACTAAAAGTACTTTTTGAATAAGTTGTACAAGTGTTTTTGAAAAAGTAGTCAAAAGATTCTGTAACAATAACTCATTCTTCTACTGATGAAAAGAACCCGGCAAGACTGAAGACGAGATTTCTTTTGAGAAATCTACAGATTCAAGATTTACTTGTTATAAGCCAAAGTAAGATAGGTAAAAAGTAGGGATGTTGAAAGGGCCAAAAAGTTTCGATATAATATTTTAATGTATAATCGATATCGATTACGATCATATCGAAACAAAATACGGCAAGATTTGGTATGGTACTGTTTTAAGATTATTGGCAATTTTAAAATTCTTGTGTAGGTATATGCCTTGTTTAGCATAGTTGCTAAGTATTCAACTTCCATAAGTCACATCACATGACAGGACAGTTACGGGATACAGACTACATACCTACATATTTTTTCAGCTTAACATTAACGGTTCTGGATTTTTACCTTTTTGACACAGACATCGATAAAAATGTGTTATTTTTGATGTTTTCAATATTTGATAAATTTTTATCGAAATATTAAATATCGCAAAAAATATCGATAAGTAGGTAATAGTAAATATAGATATACCTATATATCGATATTTTTTCAGCAAGCCTAGGTAAAAAATATGGACCTATTTTATAGTAAAATGATTGAAAATAAGCTGTTGGTAGGTACTTAAGTGTATGCGTGGGGAGAATTAGACATAGGTATAAAGAAAAATGTCAGATTGTAAAAAAAATATCTAATACTAAATAGGTTGAGGTTGATGGATATATAATAATAAGACAAGCAAAATTCACCTAAGATAGAATGTATAAAGATTTATTAGATATTTGGCTAAAATTTGTATGTTCACAAATCCACAACTAAACAAGATCTCAAAAAGAAGTCCTTTTTTAACGTTTACTTACGGTGAAATATCTTTTGTCAAAGGCTTTTTATTTATGAGCAGTCAAGTAATCATAAGCCTAATAACACTACCATACATAAAATACATAACCGAGGTAACGGACAAGGCTTTAGTTAATATATGTCGGATATATAATACCTACAAGAGAATTTCAAGCAAATTATCTAAAGTCCTTTCGTGGCAGGCGCCCAATGACGTGTCAGTGTCAGTGCCGATATTCCCCTTTGACATATTGCAGTTTCAGCGAAGCTAAAAAAACTTTATTCTGGCTGAGTTTGCGTTTGTCTTGGTTATGGAATAGGAATTGTGAAAACTTCTGAAATGTAATGCAAACTTGAAACTATTATTGTATTCTATCTGATCTTGCGCACATATTTTACTATTTCTTTTTTTTTATTCCAAAAAAAATTGTTCTAACCTACATCTAGATACCTACTAATTTGAATGCGAAATGTGTCGATCAGTCCGTCTGTCGATCTTTTTGCTAATTCATCCCGAAAAGTCAACTCCAAATCATTCTAACAGGGTTTGTAAAAACCTAAATACACGCTGGCATCATTTAGCAAGCAAATAATTTCAAAATGTAATACGCACTTATGAGTAACGAGTGATTTGACGTTTAAACGTTAAGTTTGCTTAGAATTGTATTCTCCCTAATATCTAGTGATAAGGGTAGGTGGCTCATGTATTATTTAAATTGTTCAATGATTGGGAACGGTGCGACTAAGAGCTTTCCCTACGATGTGCGGCGGAAGGGTCCTGATACGCATCCGGCTTTATTGATATCATTAGGCACGATCGTGCTACGATTTGTGAGGTGTCCAATATATTTTGACACGTCAAACACTTCTAATTATATACTTACGACGTACGCACTTATAATATAAAGGAATTTATAATTGCTGAATTTTGTCTGGTCTGGTCTGTTAAGGGGCTTCGGCCGTAGCTAGTTACTGGCAAAAACGTAGACGTTTAGTGTTCCTTTACGATGCCGTGAAGAAACCGATTTAATATACCTAACTGCCATACCCCCGACCGGTTAGCCCGCTACAATCTTACACTGCTTTATCAGGTGATACCAACATCAGGTGAGATTGCAGTCAAGGGCGTATTGTAGTGGCATAAAAAAACCTGGCTAGGTGTGTGGTAAAACTAGGTGTATACCTATGTTTCAAGTTATTTTAGTGTAACGAAATTAGTTATTTCTGGTGTAGGTATCTCAATCATTGAGAGGATCCCGGTTGGGCGTGTCTCAAGGCACTCTTGACGGAAAGCTTTTCATCTTCCTAATCAATGTCAATTGCTGAATACGAGGATTTCAGGTGTCCCATTAGGTACCTACTACTTACCCTCTCTACGAAGTGTACCTACTTCATTTCATAGTGTTAATCTATCACAAAGTGGCAGGAATTCCCAAATATTATATGATATTTAATGCGCTGAGCTAAGATCTCTTCGCATACCACTCGACTAAAGGTATGATTTGTTTTCGTATGATTTAATGATTGTTAAAATAGACTCGAGACCAAAAGGTACATTTTCACTCTGAGGCACGAAGGAACAAAGGAGATACCTATTATAATACGTACTAGATGATGCCCGCGACTTCATCCGCGTGGATTAAGATTTTTTTGATTCCCGCGGGAACTCTTTAATTTTCCGGGATAAAATAGCCTATGTCCTTTCCCGGGATACAACCTACTCCTGTACCAAATTTCATCAAAATCGGTTGAACGGATGAGCCGTGAAAGCGTAGCAGACAGATTGACAGATAGACAGGCAGACAGACAGACACACTTTCGCATTTATAATATTAGTATGTAAGTATGTATTAAATTAGAATTTAATTTAATATTTAGAAATAGAATTTAGAATTTGTACTGTCTATACTACAATCAATACATCATGATTATTAAAGCTATAAAATTTATTTCACTCTGTATGAAAATTTCTACATGATTTTCTACGGGATGTCGAAAATATCGACATACGAAATACGAAATTTCATCAAAATCGATCGAAAAGATGGGCCGTTAAAGCGTAAGTTTTTTTCCTTGCACTTTATCCTGCACACTGCACCCCTGTATCCTCATCATTGATATGCGACGTCAGTGTCTATAAAACACTTCACGAGCATCAACATAAATCCAAAGATCCCTGAATAAGTGTTTCGTGCTTCTGATGCCCTGCAAATGATTTATTACCTTATCTATGTAATGTCAATGACATAATAGATCATAGAGCAGACTCTGGGCATTAGGGAAGCTTCCTTACAAACAATTAGGAAATGGGACTATATTTTTTTAACCTGTAAATGCGATAAGAGAACGCTAACTTACAAACCCAACGACCAATTATTCTTATTGCTAGCTGATGCTGGCGACTTCATCCGCGTGGTTTAAGCTTTTTGTTATTCCCGCGGGAACTCCTTAATTTTCCGGGATAAAAACTATCCTATGTCACTCTCCAGGTTCTCAACTATACCCATGCCAAAAATCACGTTCATCCGTTGCTCTGTTGCGGCGTGATTGAAGGACAAACCAACAAATCAACAAACAAACACACTTTCGCATTTATAATATTAGTATGATATAAATCTAATATGAGTATTGGTAATTATGGTAAACAACGATAAACTGACAGACTGATAATGAAGCATAAAATATTAAGATTAAAATATCTTTAGAACAACCAAAGTGTCCCAATACTTTTATTATTAAAGGCTACCAGAAAATTGCTTTAGTTTTTAGCGTTATCGTTCCTTTAAAACATCTCTAGCACGTCCTACGGGAAGAGCATGAAGCTACATTTTTGTGGGCAGTAAACTTCCTTTATGCTTGTCCATTACAAACCGCCAGAAGTTATTTATGTTAGCCGACATAGACCGTGCGGATAAAACCTCAAAGCGAAAATTTCCCCATAGCTTTAACTATATTCCATTGTTTTACACCAATTTAGAATATAGAATAGAATAGAATTTATTTGTCTGAATAAGTGAATATGTGTTACAATGATGGTTACAGTATGAAAAGCAGCATATCCAGTCAGGCAACCCTGACGTAAAATTTTTTTTTGTAGTTAGATATTTAAATAACATAGTGCGTAATTTTCATAATGACTTGAATTATTCATTACAGATAACGTCAGGTAACCTGCAAAACCTGACTCAGGTTTTGTAGACCAAGTGACATTCAAATTACCTAATCTTACAATAAGTCAATACAATATTGAATGGCTATAATGTCATAATATTAATAAATTAAAAAGTAAGTATATAATGCTTCATCAATTAAAATGTCAATGTTAAAATGTCAAAAATACCAAATCTATATGATTAATTATGTCAATAGTTAAATTAATAATAATTAAAATTAGAATTTATTACAATTTAATCAGTCATTTTTTGTTTTTTAATTGCAAAATTCTTCTATAGAATAGAATGCATTTTGTGCTAGCCACTTTTTAGCATTTGACCATTGATGTTGAATTTTAGTTGACACTTTTGTAAGTTTTTCATTTCATCAAAATTAAAAAGCATTAATAAAATTTATTTCTTTATTAAAGTTACCACACAAAATATTTTTTATAGTCCCACCAACTTATCTGGCCCGATGCCTGTTTAGTTTTTATTTTTATTTTATTTTTAATATTTAATAGCGACGTTGTCACCGGGTTAGAAAAGTTTAGTTTATGAAACTATGAGCTCTGTACTTGGTTTTGTAATGCATAAAAATATAAATAAATAAATAAAAGGTTCATCGCTAAGATTTGAAAACAAAGAGGAGAATTTTTTCGCTCATTTTATTTTTCATTTAAAAAACAATTAGGTACAACGAAAGATCTCCATATGTATTACCTTGCTTATGAACAACGTTTAATTTGAATTAGTTGAAACCTGTACCTTGTGTAATTAGCTAGAGTTTCAATCTATCTTGTTCTTCAACTATTATATTATTATTTAGGACGATTAATTTAAAATACTTACAAAATGTTGCAAAAACTTTGGAATCAAAAAATTAGTCAAGATAGAGTTTGGATATTCTAAAACAAAAAAATCATCTTTAGAATTCATGATTATACTAACAAAAACACACACACAACAACTCAATATCTATAACATTACCAGTTACCATTTACCAGTTTTGTAAATATTGGGAAATAACTCTACTTGAAATCTAATTTCAGAATCAGCGTTAACCAGTAACCACAATGATCTCAAGTTTTATTTTAACAACGTAAATGTTGTATAAAGCTCTATGGCATACAAAATTAAATCAAAATGCACAAGATATTGTCATATTGCCTTTGTTCAGTTTTTTATAGACGCAATATCAAGCTAGCTAGCTTATTTCTTTCTGTGCTCGGATCGTACCCGTTACGAACATACCCAGTACCCTGAATAGCAATTTATAGCTTTTCTCGTTGTTTTTCATAATTTTTCGTGATAATGGGAGTTGACACCGTGTCATGTCTTATATGAATTTCGCATGAGCGAACAAGTTTGCCCTTGACTGCGATCTCACCTAATGGTAAGTGTTGATGCAGTCTAAGTTAGTAGCGGGCTAACCTGTTAGGAGCATGGCAGTTATTACACCCATACCCCTATCCGGTTTCTAGACGGCATCGTACCGGAACGCTAAATCGCTTGGCGGCACGTCTTTGCCGGTAGGGTGGTAACTAGCCACGGCCGAAGCCGCCTACCAGCTCAGACCAGGGAAAATTCAGAAATTATAAATTCTCAAATTGACCCTGCTGGGAATAGTACCCGCGACCTCCGCACGTAAAGACAACAGCGCTACACACTGCGCCACGGAGGTCGTCAAAAGATGGGCTTTCTATAAAATCTGAAATACTTATACTATTTTATTTAACTTTCGTTTTTAAGCGTATTTTTGTAGACGCTTTTACTATTCCATACGTGATAACGAGTTTTTTTTTTGTTCCACTACAAGTTAGCCCTTGACTTCGATCGAATCGTGATCCAACTTTATGCAACGTTCCCAGTGACGACGCTTGCAGGTAATTTGTTTTCTTTAAGATCGTTGGCACTTTACTGCCACTTGAATTGATAATTATGCAAAAACTGGACGCTCGCGTCGTCGCTTGGTATTCTATTACAGGTACAGAAAACAGGTAAAGTGCATTTATGGTTGTGTTTTATAAATTATTATTATTGAATTCTTTATTGCACACAACTACGTATATAGGAAACATACATACAGAAAGAACAAAAATAAGCTTAATCTAATAGAAGCGTGCAAAGGCGGTCTTATCGCTAAAGCGATCTCTCCCAGACAACCTTTGGTGATAGGAGTTGCGAAATCACGGGTTGTGTGGCAAGCAATTTAGGCCCTGCAATTTATACTATGATAGACTACATATACACTACATACTAATAAAACACATATAGATATCTACCATATATAAATAACTATTTATACATTATATTAAAATATACTACGTTCTACTCCATTACATAGATAGATAGTAATTTTTCAGAAGACGTTTGAAAATGTGCAGGGATTTTGCCTGACGTATGTCAGCGGGGAGAGAATTCCACAATATGACACAATTCCTCGTGAGTTTTTTACCCTCGACGAAACGGAGACGGTATATGTGTTTGCCCTA
Organism: Erebia aethiops; assembly: GCA_923060345.2. Classification (NCBI taxonomy): domain Eukaryota; kingdom Metazoa; phylum Arthropoda; class Insecta; order Lepidoptera; family Nymphalidae; genus Erebia; species Erebia aethiops. The sequence continues at coordinate 21,707,940 of OV281084.1, read as the reverse complement.
AGAGGCTGTGTGTTTGTTTGTTTGTATGTTTGTTTGTTTGTGCACTTTTTTGTTACCGTTTTCCTGGAAAACTACTGGACCGATTCATATGCGGTTTTTTGCATTAGATATGTATAGCTTGTGAGAAGGTTCTTAGATATATTTTATTACCATAGACAACCAAGCTGAGCTGTAGTCTATGATTTTAATTTTTCAATATGTTACCATTTTTCTCAAAAAGTACTGGGCCGATTGAGATGCGGTTTTTTGCATTAGATATGGATAGCTTGTGAGAAGGTTATTAGATATATTTTAGGACCATAGACAACCAAGCTGAGCTGTAGTCTATGATTTTAATTTTTTCAATATGTAACCATTTTTCTCAAAAAGTACTTGAAATGCGGTTTGGCCATAGTCCACCACGCTGGTCAAAAGAACTACTGAGCCGGCAAATATGCAGTTTTGTGTTTTAGATATTATCTTACTAATATATATTATATATATATGTAATATTATAAATTCGAAAGTTTGGATGTATGGATGTCGGTATGGATGTATGGATGGATGTTTGTTACTCAATCACGCCCCAACGGCTGAACAGATCTGGATGAAATTTGGCACAGAGATAGATTATAGTCTGGTATAACACATAGGCTACTTTTTATCCCGGAAAATTAAAGAGTTCCCGCGGAAACCACAAAACCTCGATCCACGCGTACGAAGTCGCGGGCATTAGTTATTTTTATATATACTTTTGCTAAGTTCTTATTGTTGTTTCAATGGAGCTCTGCAGTTCGTCGTGGGTTTTTTAAAATTTTTAATTTTATTACTTGTTGTATTATTAGTATATATATAGTTATGTTTTTAGTTTCTTTTTTTACTTTAGATTTAATTTAGATTTTAATTTATCTTGTATATATTATTATATATTCGGATTACTAATCCATGCTAATATTATAAATGCGAAAGTTTGGACGGATGGATGTTTGTTAGTCAATCACGCCAGAACGATTGAACGGATCTGGATGAAATTTAAGTGGTAAAAAATAAATTATAAACACATCTGGATTAACCATTAAAAGACTTTCCACCTTATAGTATTACGACTATACTTTTACAACGATGATATTACTTTATGCAATAGCAATGTTTTTTGTTCCAGTCAATCGAAAGTTACAGGCGACGAATATAAAATTAATATTTAACTGCAATATTATTACTACCATTTTTTTTTTAAATACACTAATTATTTATTCATTTAAAACAAAATTACAAGATATAATAAAAACTTATAGGCTAAACGTTAATCTAAAATCCTTATATACCTACTAACAAAAATAAAAATAAAACCCTAATCAAAAAGACCACCCCTGGTTGCCTCTGGGCCAAAGGTACCCATCAAACTTGCAGCATTGCCGCGCTGAATGGCGATGGATAACCTTTGAACCAGGTAGGAACCAGAACGTGAGTCACAGCCCCTTTCCCTCAAACGACAGCCGATCTCTTTACGTACCATTAGATTTATACTTTCCTATACAAAATTTTTACTACAATTACCTATGCACCTACTACCTATAGATGTAATTTATAGGCTTTTTAAAAGTCAGGTCTGTCTATTTACTGAGACTCTTCTTAGATATACCTATCTCACCACTAGAAAAATTGTTTAAGGGGTGGTTATATAGGTGCCAAAACGTTTGTATCCTTATGTTTTTTCATGGTTTATACAAACCTTTGTATTCATAATTGTATACCCATAGGATCCTTATGTTTATTAATTATTTAGTAACTTTTTGACTCGACCCTTAAAGTGGCAACTGTTACAAATTTTGTGTAAACCCGCCACTTTAATATACAGAAATTGCAAAAGCGCCGCTGTCGGGTAATCTATTTTGTATAAAATCGTCGGTACTCGCTGCCACTTGAATTAGCGGAAGCGGTTCTTCAGGACTTGAAAGTGGTTAAGAAAAATATTATGACGTAATTTTAATTTCATATTTTTATCCAACCCGTGGCGCCGAGGTAAAAAGAATGAGATTAAAAAAGTTTGCGCATTTAAAGAACGCTTTTAGTTTTCGACTGTAATTATGAAAATGATTTTCCAAATGTGCTTTTTATGTTAAATTTATACAATATGACACTGGGACCTTTTTATTCTTTTAAAAAAATAATATCTAGATGTGAATAAGTAGGTATTTTTCGTACGTACCTGTGCTAGTATTATATTACTATCTGATGCCCGCGACTTCGTCCGCGTGGATTGAGACTTTTTGGTTCCCGCGGGAACTCTTTAATTTTCCGGGATAAAAAGTAGTATTCCAGACTATAATATATCTCTGTGCCAAACTTCATCCAGATTCATTCAGCCGTTCTGGCGTGATTGAGTGACAAACATCCATTTGAGGTTTTTTATTCCCGAAGGAATAAGTCGACGAATTATTTCGTAAATTCGGCGAAACATGTCCATCAATAAATATTCAAGAAACAGCAAGATTCGTGTAGGATTTGTGCTTTACAACAAAATTAATATATTTTTTTTTTACCTTTTTTAAAAAGTCTAATGGTAGCTTATCATACGTGTGCTTGACTGATGGTTGACTTGATTATGTAGTTTGCTTCAAGATTATAATAGAAGTTGATGAAATAAAAAATTCAATAAAATACTCAAGAGGATTTATATTTTCGTCGTTTGTAGGGAAAAGAGAGACTCTGACAACAAACGTATTGTATCGTACTGTATTTAAAAGGGTCTCGAGGGGGTTAAATGATTGTAAAGTCTTATGGGGTGAAGAAGCCTCTCTCATGATTGAAACGAGTTCTTACGAAATCCTACAAAAGTTTAGTGTCGACGAAAATTGGAACAGCTGAGAATACTCAAATATTTATTTAATTTGTGACACTCAAAGGGCTGCGCAATATCAAGTGGTTGGCGAATATTCGCGAAGCAAAATGAGTTTTACTTTTTATCCAACATTTTCCATTAGGTACATATTTCGCTCGATTACACCTTCGGCGTACCTTTTCGTCATAATAATAAGCACGGCTTCAGTAGGGTGTTTTTCCACTCTAGAATTATTAAAGGATCTTAATATAAACATCAATCAAGCTTTTAGGCTTAATAAGAGAAGGATATTACTGCAGTAATATAGACGCACAAATTACCTACTCTTGCAAAAGGTTCTTTTGGCTATACTGCTCAAAATTATAATAGATAACCCTCATCCTATGCTTCAGGCAGTTTTAAGATTTTTGCATCGGTTGGCTACTTCCAGCTTTAACAAGTTTAAATATATTCATACATGATATTATCTTCTTCTTCTTCTTCATGCTTCGTTCCCTCAATTTTGAGGATCGTGACACCCCTTCGATAACACTCTTCTGACGAGGTTCTTCCTTTTCTCTCTGTTCCCCGCTGCGTGGATGGCCTCGCAGATCGGTGTGTCAACTGCTTCCTTAATTTGGTCTGACCAACGTGTCTGGCTACGTCCGCGGGGACTCTTTCCTCCGATCTTACCAGTGACCATGAGTTTTTCGATTGTACCTACTGGCACTGTTCCGTGCAATGTGGCCGAAGTATTATCTGACTAGTAGTTAAATTAGAGTTAAAAGAAAAATACACCTAAATGATAGTAACATTACTAAGCCAACGACTTTATGATAATGAAGTCTCATCCTGAAGCACATCATTTGCAAAATTATTATACATAAAAGTATTTTATACCTACCTTTTTCCTGTTAAGGTTGGTGCAGCCGAGCTGAATGAGCTGTTACCGTGACAACGGCCCTTTGTTGCTTTTATAATGTCGTGTGAAGGTGAGCCCATAGAATTACTCGCAGCTCTTCCTTTTCCAATCAGGGTGTTTGAGACTTTAAAATGCATCTGCCTTTTTGATGGGGAAATAATACCTACCTATAAGTTTTCCATTAAATATCCTAACTTATTGTGGATTTAAAATAAAACTAACAATAATCTGATTGGTCTATTAAATACATCTCTGCTCCGCTCCGGTTCAAAGAAAACGTATAAGTAAAATTTTATAAAAGTTCTTCAGGTAGGTATCTTTTTTTTTTTTATCCACTACAAGCTAGCCCTTGACTGCGATCTCACCTGATGGTAAGTGATGATGCAGTCTAAGATGGTAGCGGGCTAACCTGTTAGGGGCATGGCAGTTATATTAAATCCATACCCCTTCGGTTTCTACACGGCATCGTACCGGAACGCTAAATCGCTTGGCGGCACGTCTTTGCCGGTAGGGTGGTAACTAGCCACGGCCAAAGCCTCCCACCAGACCAAAAAACAAACCAAAATCACAAAAAAGAGATCAAAATTTATGAAGTTAAAATACTGTCAGAAGCTCTACTTACAGTATTATAACTTAGTATGGCTTAAACCTTTCATACGGAATTTCAAACTAATTTTGAGCTCTTTCTTTTCTACGAAGCTTCATTATGGGTTTATTAATTTCACTGCCTTTGTTATCTGGCTGAGCATTGCAATCGCCCATAATAACTCTGGACTCTCACTGGTAATATTGGATACAAAGTCTTCGGGTCGTAACGGACGCAAAAGGAGCACGTAACGCTTTTTGACAATATGACATGACGTCAGCCGCATCAGGTGTAGGTATCAAGCGCTGATGATACTTACCCACATCGGTTGGAACTGGCGTGACTGATCACGCATTATTGGTCACTTCATGCTTACTTCTTCTAACTTCACATCTCTCTTGCGGTTTTCTCAACACTGAACGAAACACATGTAAGCCATTGATTGCGCTTGGGCTGTAAAACAGAATAAACAACACAAAAATTATAACAAATTTTTATGTTTTTTTTGTTTTCTTATTGAGTAGGTATGCTACGAAGCTAGGCCCTTACCTAGTGGTCGTTACAGTGTCATCGAGAAAATATTATGTGTGAGCCATGAAAAAATCCTATGTCTATGGTGTGAGCCATAGCCCATATGGCTCGAAGATATCGAGGGGTAATTTCTTCCTTAGGTCTTAGGATTACGTTGGGACGGGTGGAAGGTCGGTTGGACTAGGGATATAATTTTAGATAGATAATATATAATTACTGTTATCAAATAATAAAACTACACAACCATAACGTGAAAGCAAAAACGGGCATCTATTTTTAAACATGGAACCTGGAACTTGAGCTTGGAAAAGAGCAAAAAAATATATTTTCCAGTAGAGGAATGAAAAATGTTGCAACAAGACGGTAAATGTCGTGGCGGGGAGAGCGCCTTCGCCGCTTTGTGCCTCGGATAAGCTGTAGCGACATTTTAAAATTTCTTGCCCACTCTTTCTTTCTTGCCACGGACATCATATATTTTACTGTGACATCAAGTTATAAATTATTGCCAAGTTTTGTTTCTTACCATAATAAACCGTATCAGTTTTCTTGGCATGATAGATTGACCTCTCGCCTCGTATTTTGTAGTGGAATGTTTAATTTCACTGGCAGATTTGTCTATTGGTTTTTACAACAAAAATAGAGAAAAAAACAAAAAGCCCCTGAATATATTTCACCCAATTTATTGTATTCTTCTTATTTAATATTCCATTTTTTTTTCTTCATTAATTGATATTTTCTTTTGAAAATGTGCCAAGTTGCATTGAGATCTGTCCATTAATTTCAGCGTGATTCCGTAAATGAGATTGCAGGGCTAACTTGTAGTGAAATTTAAAAAAATTAAGATTGCTCTCATACTAAAATTCTACATCAATGCAATCTCTCTTAAGCAATTAACTATCTACTAATACTAATTTTATAAAGAGGTAAAGTTTGTGAGTTTGTGACGTTGTAGGGGGTAAATCTTTTGATCTACTGAACTGATTTTGAAAATTCTGGTACCAATAGAAAGCCACATTATTTATGCGTCATAGCTCGTCCCGTATTAACCCGAAAAATAAGGGAGTTCCCGTGGGAATTTAAAAAACTTATTTCACGCGGACGAACTCGCGGGCATCTGCTAGTTATTTATGACACACATTTGTGAGCTTATAAATGTCAACAGGAGCTTCCGGCACTTAACTTAAGAGTGCAAAATCTCGACGATCTTATACAAAATCCATTACCCACAAACGTTAAGATTTTCGTATACTAATGTAGCGCTAGTTTATTTTCGACTTCAAAATAGTTATAAACTCATTATCGCTCATCGAGAAAATCTAACTTTGCCGTAGGTTATTAAAATGTATTTTATTAATATCGATCAAATTTTTAGCATCGTTTGGATACGAGTCTGGCAGGATCATCTTTACGAATTAATATGTGGAGAAATTGTATAGTGTTATTGTTGTTGTGTGTAAGACATTCCGAACCAGTAGTAGATTCATTGGACTATTCATAAGCACTTGTAAAAAGTCTATTTGAATTTTAAAAAATTGAATTTTGAATTTTGTGTATCACAAAATAACAAAACTGTGCTATTAGTACTTAATACTATAGTTCTAGTTCCAGTTTTTCTTTGTCTTAAAATGTTTCCCCTGTTTTAGTCTTCTTTACCTACTAAATCGATTAAACAGGTTCCAATACGACATCCATCGCAACCTTATACTGTAATAAAATTAAGAATGCTCCTACGAGTATGCCAAGTCTGAGAAAGTGTCGCCCTAACCCTCTACATTCACAGCAGCGCCTAAGATTTCATTCAATCTCAGGAAATGTTTGCCATTAGGAAAATGCGTCACCGTCTAGCATCGCCCGGGGCTTGGGCTTGAGGCGACCCCGAATCATTGAACAATTTGAATAATACATGAAACCCTTGCTACCGGCCTATACAGAGACATGACAAGATTCAGATTCAGTTCCAGTACTACACCGCCCGAAATAAGAGAAAAAAATAAATAACACACCCAAAAATAAATAAAGACTAAAAAATTTACGGTGATAGCCCACTGGTTTAGACGCCCGGCTGCTTAATGAGATGGTCGGGGGCTCGATTCCCCGGCTTCTGACTTTTCTGATTATGTGCGTTTTAAGAAATTAAATATCTTATACTCTAGCGGTGTAGGAAAACTGTGAGGAAACCTGCATGCCCGAGAGTTCTTTGTAATGTTCGCAAAGGTGTGTGAAGCCTGCCAATCCACACATGGCCAGCTTGGTGAACTACGGCCAAACCATTCTCATTCTGAGAGGAGGTTCGTGATTTTTTTTTGGAAAAATATCATACACTATGTTTAAAAATAGTTACTAATAAATAATTATAACAGTTGGATGTTTTATTTTCTGCCCTAAACTTGCGATACCTCTGCACGAATCTGCATACAATAATATTATCATCCGTTTCTTTTGGTAGTACCTGCAGAAAAAGAAAAAAAAGAAAAAAAAAATTATTACTATTTTTTTTTTTTTTTTTATCCACTACAAGCTAGCCCTTGACTGCGATCTCACCTGATGGTAAGTGATGATGCAGTCTAAGATGGTAGCGGGCTAACCTGTTAGGGGCATGGCAGTTATATTAAACCCATACCCCTTCGGTTTCTACACGGCATCGTACCGGAACGCTAAATCGCTTGGCGGCACGTCTTTGCCGGTAGGGTGGTAACTAGCCACGGCCGAAGCCTCCCACCAGGCCAGACCAGGGAAAATTCAGAAATTATAAATTCCCAAATTGACCCTGCCGGGGATCGAACCCAGGACCTCCGCACGTTAAGGCAACAGCGCTACACATTGCGCCACGGAGGTCGTCAAAACAACTTCAAAACAACTACAAAACAACTGTCAACTATAAAACAACTTGACAAAAAGGGAAACCTTATGGCCATTGGTACGTACCCACACTAGGTAATCCTGTATATCGTGGGTACATAACATTAAATATGATGGATTAACAGTAAATAACTGACGCTCGGTAGTCTTAGAAGAAGCTAAGGTGGTATAGTAGCATAGAGAAAATTCGTTGTATTTTTCCGCTGCGTCCATAGCGACAGTTTACCGACTGGTTCTCTAAGCGAATCACGTAGCTCTGAGTGGACGACAACTTGCCCCCAGAATGTCTAAGAAGCCAGAGAAAAGCCTTCTTACAACGTGAATCACTCTTAAAGATCCAAGCACTTCTCCGTTAAGATCCAGGTGCCTGAAGTGAAGTATAAACAAGCACTTTACTACTACCTACTTCCTACACCTACGACGACGTCTCTGGTTGACGATCTAACTAAAATGAGAAGTCTAAAATTGATATTCCTTTAGTAATGTTCGCCGCAAAGAAGGAATGCTTGATCTAGTTTAAGATAGAAACTACTCGTATGTCGCTCGCGTATTCAGAGATTATGTCGCGGTTGATACTCAATAATAATTACTACTTTTTGATGCGGGATAACTTACACTATTAATTAATTATTACAAAATAATCACACACTTCAATAGAATGTACTTACTAAATTAAATTACGGAACTTAATCGGTACAAGCACTGGATCAAGGCAGCGCCAGACCGCGTCCTGGGGAAGTCCCTACAAGTGACCTATGTCCAGTTGTGGGCATTTATTGTTTGACAAAAATAAAATAGAATTACAATACTATTTACCTACTTGTATCTCCTTATCTACTATCTATCGAAAAATTCCAACTATTTCCGATCATCTCTTGCGTGATGTGATTTCTTGAGATAAACCAATTTGTCATGCAATGCGGAACTTGGTACACGACACGAAAATACCGTACGAGTGGAGACGTAAGGTGCAAAACACTCGTTCCTTTTACCTGACGCTAAGGAATTTTATTTTTCATGTACTGTACAGTTTTCTTTTGAATGTACTTTCACAAATTCACTTTGTTTAGAACCGTTATTTCAAATTTTCTTTTCAAAAAATACTAAATTGGTAAAAGCGTGAATCTGTAGGTATTAGCTACGATCTTCTGCATAAAAAAGGCCCAGGATATGTTACATAAATAAATTTAAATTTAATACTTCAAAAACCGTAATTAATTAGACATCTCGTAATTATTTCGCCAAAAGGTAGTAGTTTTGTTCAATACTTGCCTACTTCGTCAATCTATAATAGACGCGGTGTTGACTATTTTATTTTAGTTACTGCTGAAAACTTAGCAATTATTCTTAGAAGTACATACATGTTGATCATTACATAAAAATTAATTTATAAAAGGTAACGATCCCTCTCCTACCTACTATTGCAAATAACGGTCAATTTTCAGGCTTCAACGGTCAACGTTACAGGTCAAACAAATCAGTACCTTAGTTGATTTTGTCAGATGTCACGAACCTCTTTCGGACCAATACATATTATTTTTTGGCACGTAAAAACTACACCTGCGTCCGTAGGCCAAATGTTGTCGTCGTCTGCTCATCCATTCAAATTTATTCACGAGTTAGGTGATTCTCCGGCCAGCGGATCCCATCGCTTGACTTGGATCACGTTACACATATATTAGAATTTTATAGCGATCGTATATTTTTTTTCGGCCAGACCAAAAGAAATTTGAATTTGCTTTACATTATTTACTGAGCAAATATTAAATAGGCACGGTAAAACTCAACATTACAATGTTTTAGTATTACATTTTATTAAAATTCACTGTTTAAATTCGTAAATTTCCCACATGGGGTACGAGTAGGTACTGACAAGTAGAAAAAAATGCAGACATGCAGCAGTACTTTTTTAGAAAAGTAACCATTTTTTGATCACAGTTTTACATAGGCCGTAAGTACATCGTTTTTTATTCATGAGTGTCGGATTTTATGGTAAGTGACTGATTCTGTACCCATAAAAATTTAAGTGAATTGAAGGTTTCAGTCTCTTAATAGGTACTGATGCTCTAGCGGTTCGTTGCTGGAATCGTAGGTATAAGGTTCTTGATTGGAGACCGCATCTGGGTAAACGGATTATTATAGGGCACCCCCCAGATAAGTGGAGTGACGACATCCGGAGATTGACAGGCATGAAATGGATGCAAGCATGGATGTGGTGGTGGTGGAAATTAGCAACTAATCTGCCCTAAAAGCTGAATATTAACACATTCTACTACTTCACGCATTAAAAAAAAGTAAATCCCAAGATTAATTATTAGAGAACTAACGTTAAGTCAAAGGTTTTCGAGCAAATCAGCAGTTATAGCCATCTGTCCTATCCGCTGAATGTTGACACATTCATGCAAATTTATTCACGAGCTGGATTATACTCAGCATATCCTTCGCCCCATGACTGGTTGTACTATTCGACTTGTATTACTTGTACCATATGAAATATCAATTTGCTCGCATATAGTCAGACTGAATTGATTTGAGAATTCATCAGTGAACAAGCAAATTTTGGGCTCAAACGCTCAACCGCTCAACTCCCGTAAATACTTACCCCAATACAAGGATTAGGGAGGTGTTTGTGTTTTGAACTCTGAATTTGTCGCCGATGGCTATTTAATGCGAAAACACGCTAGGAACTGGACATGACAAAACGACTGCCTGACTGCGCGAAACATCCAGGACTGATGCAAATGACATTTAACAAATCCATATAATATGTTATCGCCAATCTGTATAATCCGGCATTGTATAGAATACCAAGACATTCTATATAATACCTAAAACATTCAGGCAATGCATAAAATATTATTTTTACATACTTTACCCAGACATTCTATGCAACACCAAATGTTTAACCGACAAAGTATGGAATACGACTACAGAACCCTTACTTGTCTAGAAGATCTTATACTTCAATGAGACCGAAGAGAGATCAGGTGCTTCTACCCTAGCTACAGTGGCTACGACGTTCTTGCAAGAACAAGAACAATGTCAAATGTTTACTATGAAAGGCCTCATCTACTACATAATTATTATACCTATATATATTCTATTACCTACATAATATAATAATGCATCGATGGGGCTAGTAGTAAAAACTCCTTGAGACAAACACTCAATACCTAAAAAATTTTTGATACCTCAGGAATCGTACCCAGGACATTGTCAACCACAGTCCAACATGCCAACCTTTTGATCAATGAAACAATAATAAATTTAACATTGAGTACAAGTAAAATTAAAAGGAAATCAGAGTAAGTACTGCGGGAATGTAAAGCTTGGACAAAAGCTCAGTCGGCGAGCCTCTAACTTTTCAAAGTTACGCGCGTTATAATCAATGAAATACTTATCACGGTGTTTATCGGTGACGGTATTGTGAAACCTTCAAGCGTTCTCCATAATATTCTTAGAGGTGTATGAAGTCTACTAGTCTAGGAAACCCTTCTCATTCTGAGAGGAGACCTGAGCTCAGCGGTAGGTTATACTTAACTTTTATAATTTAAGGAAAACAATAACTGTAGAGGATCGGTGTGACCCGAGCCACAGCGAGGGAGTGAAATAAAACACTTGTTGTTGTTGCGTTGGAGCGGAGATGCGTACGCTCCGGAGTCTCGTTGTGAAGTGCGTAACTCGACCGGGGGCGGCCGGTTTTTATTCTATTTCGGAGCGTGCACATATCGCATTCTTTATTAACGAGCTAGTAGAATCAGTACTTAACCAATAGGACGCTTATTGCGCAATAAAAACATGAAACTTAACTTAGTAATATACATAGAAGATATAGAAAATTATTACAAAATAAAAACCAATACAAATAAAACTGATATAGTTACTATAAAAACTTAATACTAAAGGTAAGTAAAACACATGCAGTATTAATTCGTTTATAGACTTAATTTCTATTTTTACATAATTATCTAAGCTCTATATTTAATATAATTAGCCAAGTTATCTATTACAACTAGTCAAGTATGATAATTTTAGCTATAAATATTTAAACAATATTTAATCAAACGTTATAACTATTTATTATCGTCCAGAATACGAAATATGTGTATTAATTGAACATATTTTAGAGTTATTTACATGTAAGGTTAGACAATATAATTAACGGCATATAATCAGTAGGTATTACAGTATTATTGTGGTATGTAATATAAAGTTAAATTATACCACTAACTAAGATGCCTCAATCATGCAAGAAGTTACGTATTAAATTGTTAAGGTGCTTTCAGAATTTATATTTCCATTGTGTCTAGGAAATGACTCATCTATTCAGTTATAAACCTGAGACAGGCTTTCCCAAAAGCAATACTATATAAGCAATACTAAACAAGTGGCTATACCATCTGTAAATTCTTCAACAAGTACATAATAAAAGTATATAATTTGCACGTAAATAACTACAATATGATAGTACATAATGGCTCTATAATTTAAAGTGGATTATTTACATGGAGTAATCAATATCCTAATAATTGATGAGACAGCGATTCAGGACCCGATCGCAAGTAAGGCACAATCTTCAACAATAACTAAGTAAGTATTACTTAGCAAATTGTAAGGGACAACTTTACAAACAATCACGTTACGTCGGAATATACTATAGTATTTCCGACAATGCTTTGGAATGCGAACAAATAGGTAGGTACAGTTGCAATGAATAGCTCAAATGAACACGGGATACCGTGTGACAGGCAGTTCCACCGCTATTATCCCACACCTTGAAGCAATTTACCAGCATTACAGAGCCCCATTGAAAATCGTAATCAACTGCAAGACACCATATGGCCGTTGTGGCCGTCAACCATGTCCAAAGACGTAAATGGGCAGGTTGTCGTCACAGATGGAATGCCATTGCGTCGGGGCAGCCTTGCCTCGCGGGGGGGCGGGAGGGCGACACTCCCGCGCAACCTGCGCCTCCGTCACACCTCGCATAGTGCCTCGCCCGCGCATGCCGAGCGACCATACGCGAGCGCGACGAAACTATTCATTTAAAAACTCTCGATTCCGATACAAGTAAAAGTGTAAACAGAACCAAGTGACAGAAAAATTCTAGTGATGTTCGCTTAGACTTTAAATAATAAGGTAAACAGTGGATATATTTTGCTATAACAGTTTTTCGCGACCACTTGGTCTGCAAGGGCATTTACAAGTCAGTGCAATTCATAACAGTTATCTATCGAGTTATGTACTATTTTGAGTGACAATACTGTGTTTATCACTCACATCTTCATGAATGGGATCGTAAGTACGAGCCGGTCGTGCACATTGCTTGCATAACAAAAATCGAAATAGAGCATTGTGTCAATAGAACCTTTGTAACGTTAAGAGCCTTTTCGAGTAAAGGGTGACAAAGATATTGAAGTGGCGAGTTACTTAATGACATCATTCTGTGATATGTTCACACTCCGCCCACATCGCACGTGTATTGAGGTTGCAATGATTGCGTGAAAAATATACTTAAGCTATTTTTAATGAGCAATCGTGTTCTATTTTAGAAACAACTTAATCGTGCTGTGATAAAATGTTTTACAAGTTTTATTTTCTACAAAACTAAAATATATTTTAATAAAACCTTAAAAAGATATTGAACACTAGCTGATGCCCGCGACTTCGTCCGCTTGGTTTAAGTTTTTATGATTCCCGCGTAACTCCTTAACTTTCCAGGATAAAAAGTAGCCTATGTCACTCTCCAGGTCCTGAAATATACCCATGCCAAAAATCACGTCGATTCATTGCTCCGTTGCGGCGTGATTGAAGGACAAACCAATAAACCAACAAACCAACAAACAAACACACTTTCGCATTTATAATAGTACTAGTATAATAAGTATGATATACACAGCTGAGGTTAAACGCTTACATCTTTTAGTTATATGTGCCCCTTAATAATTTTCATGAAAAAAGAAAAGATTTTTCATGAAAAATTTAGAACTGAAACAATCTAAAAACATCTGCAAACAAATCTTCATCTAAAAGTCTTTTAGGATTTCTTTATAAAACATGGCTATATATAATATGGTTGCTACTTACGAATTCGATATCGTCATTTATTTTGGCATAGGTACATTAATTTCGTTTATTAGGAACAAAACTATAAGATATCTGTGATCTTAAAATCCTTTTGGAACTCATACATTTAGCAGCCTATGTCCGTCCCTGAAATGTCTCGATCTCTACATTTGCACCAATATTCGCTAAAATCTGTGAAACAGATGGGTCGAAATACCTCTGGGAAAGACATCAGAATATTTTCTTTATACTTAGTAGAAAATCTAAAAGTTCGACGAGATTTTTAAATAACCGAACAAAATCACGAGCGTCATCTAGTAATGATATATAAATGATATAAAAACAATTTCTCTTCCATCAAATAGATGTCAGTCTTGCGCCTTTAATAGCTTCGTTACCCGAAAAACGGTGAACCTAACTCATCTACGACAAAGGACCCTAATAGAGATTGGAATGCCAATAAATAACTTCCATTCAACCCGCCACTTTGGTTCAAAGATAAATGATATTAAAAGTGAGATAAACGTTTTTCGATTAAGAACTTGATTTAATTTTTTTTTAAACTCTTAAATCATAATTTTCTTGTGGGTAAGACGATCTAATTTGTGGGGACTTTATACTTTGAAAAAATAAAATCGACCAATTGATTTTCCTTCCTATGAAAACTATCTATGATGCTATGAAATCTATAAATAATCTATCATCACAGGTATTTTCCTTAAGTAGTTATAACTACTTTTTGTTATAATGTTGTTGTTGTTACTGTTACAATACTAAAATTAAATTTTTTTAAACAATTTCGGCAACTGATTCGCCCATACTTGCACGAGTCCGCAGGGGCTTATCTATAACCAGATGATGTCCGTATAACTTCATCGGCGGGGATTTAATTCACTAAAAAACTCTCGAGGAAACTATTTAATTTTTCAGAAAAAAAAAATGCCTATGTCACTCCTCAACTGCAAAAAACACCCAAAAAATCACGTTGATCCATTGCCCTGTTATGGCGTGATTGAAGCACAAACAAAGAAACAACCACACTCTCGTATTTATATTATTAGGTATTAAGTATGATAAAAACGGTCTGTTATACACTCAGACGAATAAACTTAGACTAAACTCAGACGAATTTTATTTTATGGAAACGAAGAAATACCGGTAAGTATAATTACCTCACAGTTTATTACACTGGCTGTAATATAATTATATTCATAGGTATACTTACCTACAAACATTAATAGTTTAATAACATGCATACCTAAGATATATTAACCGACGTTGTGGCGGAAACTTTTTTATTAGTTTATGAACTAGTATCCATTGTTCTAAGTAACGCTTAATGATTCTGTACGAATTGTTGCACATGGGTTGTAATAGCGTAATAAGTCATTTGTATGATGAATCATTATGGCCAAGAGATAATATGAGTTATGACTTATTCCTTAGGTGGTATCTTTTATGTTTTACCGCTAAGTTATACCTAAATGCATTTGTCATGATGTAGTCATCTCTGTTTATTTATAACTGGCTCAAACCGTTTGGCATCATCCGTGGACTCTGCTCGAGGCATATTTTAGAATCAAATTATCAAAACATCAAAGAGACAATCATATTAATAGTAACGACAAAAACAAGTCCTTTTTGTCGAGAAACGCTCTTCTAAGATTTTATTAGGCACCTATAATATATTATACCTACTCTTTAATCATCTATTTGTCTTGTTCTATAAAAAATAACCTTCGGTAGGTAAGTAGGTACTTAAACATTAAAGAGAACACTCATGATAGAGCAAATCTGAGTGGTTTTTACGTAAATTTGGAAGCACTTACCTACTAATGTAGATATTATTTTGAATGTATTTTCTTAACGTCTACACTAAACTGATGGGCTTTCTGTTGATATGATTTTTTATAGTCTCCATCTTTTTAGAGTCCATTTCTATTTAAAAGTGTGTTATTGTAACAATAATATGTAAATTATGAAAGTATGTTAACATGGATGGTTTCACACATATAGGCAACGGACCACAAATAGTGGTCCGTTGCCTATAATATGTGTGAAACCATCTTTACTAGGGCTGTCAACCGTCCCAGATTTTCCAGATCGTCCCGGTTCAGGGAAAATATTAAGCCGTCCCGCCAAGGACCCCTTGAGTGTCAGGACGCTATTGTCCCTTGAAAACAATGTAACAGAATTAAATTATTTAATTCGGTTACAGCGGTTAGAAGGCCTAACATTTGTGTTGAAATTTATTTAGCCAATTTTATCAGTAAGAACGTAAACATTACATCTAAGGAAAATATCGTACCATTAAAATAAATAAGTAATTTATTTCCCCTAACGCACATCCAACTCACGGATATCGAACAATAAATCCCGGAAATAACTTACCTATTTGGCGGCCTGGTCGTTAGGAAACAGAAGACCTATCTTACCTACAGTAAATAGATACAGTGGTGGTTTCCAATAGGGAATTCATTTTCATTCATTCTTTAATTTCGTTATTTCATCATACTAATATTTTATAAATGCTAAAGTGTGTTTGTTTGTTTGTTGGTTTTCTGCTTTGTCCTTCAATCATGCCTCGACAGAGCCTGTTGCTCTGATCGACGTGATTTTTTGCATGGGTATAGTTGAGTACCTGAAATGTGACATAGGCTACTTTTCATCCCGGAAAATTAATGAGTTCTCCGAGGGAATTAAAAAAACTTATGTCACGCGGATGAAATCGTGGGTAATAGTATAAACACGCGTAAAACCAATATCTGTATGATAATTATGATGATTTTAAATATTGAATTTCGTCGACTATTAAAAAGATGCTATACGTTTACGATAAGTACATCTAAGCATAATATTACTAGCTCCAGGCCTTCAGGCAAAAGACCGTATTGCTACAATGTTCAACCCTCTTTCAAGTATCTACCTTTGGAATCAACGTTATAATTGTACTATTAGGTGTTCTGTGGTTAAGTATATACAATAACTTTATGAAAATTGCAATCGTTGAACAGACCAGGTGAAGATATACAATACTCTCTTCGGAAAGAAATAGAACTAGATTTAGAGCTGTCATTTTAGTTTCGTTTAAAGATATCTAAATAATTGGCCACAATAATTTTATTGCACTGTATAAAAAATATTGTATCGAAATCACCAGTAAAATCCTATTTTATCTATCAACGAATAACTTCAAACATAATTACTATAGTTGGTACAGTAAATTCTCATGCAAACAATGTATGTATTTAGAATGCATGTACGCAAATGCCGTATTTTGTATGCGCGTGAGTAGATAATAATTAGGCATACAATATGCATGCATGCCACATCGCTTCCTTCCTGCCAATTTTGTTAAGAGGATAAAAATGATAGGTGTAATGAATGGAACCAACCCGACAGCATAAACTTGGTAAAGAAAAATAAATTACAGAATAAGATTAGGTTTGATGGAATTATATTAGTATGGATATCGATCAATAATTTATGTCAACTATTTCTGTTTGTTGCCTTAAACATAAAAATATCAATGTACTTAGCTACAGCTCAAAACAATGAAATGCTGAGTCAAGAAAATTTTCTTTGCCCTACGAACTAATTTTTTTAGTAAGCTTTAAAAATTATTATTAATCTTAGCTTTCGCAGAAAATAAATCTATAACACATAGAAATTCGAAATAGCAGTAACTAATATAAATTTTCAGTACAACCATGTACAACGGCCTGAGAATAACTCGGAAACTTTTCCCCATGGAATTCACCTTTCGTGAATTCGGCCCTCAGTACTGCAGTCTGTAATTGGTATGTTTTTTTTTTCTACCTCGGCTCGTTTACAACAGGTTTCGGGGAACTGGAAAAATGAGAAATAAGGGTCAGCCCGGTACGCCGGTGGAAAAAGAACAATAACCTCTTTCGCCTTAAGCAACCGATGACGCATTGATATTTTTAATGCTGAGAAATTATAAGCTGCATTTCTTTTTCAATGTAAAAAATTCGCACGGAGTTGAAACAATGATAATAAAAATAAGAAACAACTGAAAAAATATACTTGTATCTCGAGCATAGTTAAAAGCTGAGAATTAAGACTGTAAGTACATACAAAATGAAGATAATATTTTAACTAATTTACTACTGTATCTATAAACTTTCGTAGACAATCTCCTTTGTTCAAAGGTTTTCAGTAATAGATTCCTTTAGCTATACGAAGACCGCCTATGCAGTTTGCACACTTCAGTACAATAATATTTTTGCCCCTTTTATGTTGTTTGTTTTTTACGGTTATGCAACAGAGGTTAATCCAAGTAAATATATCGTCTTGATATAAGTGAATCTGTTTAAATCTTTATTTTTATGTTTAATTAGGCATATTTTCTAAATAGCGCGATTTTTGCCAATATTTTCGCCAATTATTATTATAATAACATGAGCCTTTGGCCATAAATTTATCTTTGTAATATTCTTAAATTTTATTGAATAATCCATCTCTTCATTCGTGAAAACCGTATGAAAATCCATCTCACGAGCACGAGTCTCCTCTCGGAATGAGAAGGGTTTGGACATAGTTCACTTAGCCAGCGTGCTGGCTAAGTGCGGATTGGCAGTCTTAACACACTTTCAAACACACACACACACAGAACACATGAACAAAGTGTCTATTCGCAACAAGAAAGACTAAGATACGTCATTGGACAATTTCTTAGTACCTACATAAGTTAATTATAAGCTTAGGTTAAAAAAAATATTTTATAGTCTAATAAGCTTAGGTTAAAAAAAAAATTATAGTCTTATTACTAATACTTATTAGTCAAATAGTCTGGCTAGATTGTATTTATATTGAGCACCTTTCATGGGTACTAAAAAAATGAGGAACTTCGGGCGCGCAGATTACCTCACAGGCGCCGTATAGGAGGCCGGATGTCTTAATCACTAGGCTATCACCAAGTAGCCAGTTACTACCTACTAATGAATAAGACAATTTATAGTATATATATATATATATGTATATATATTCCTATTCATATAGATATTGTCTTCTTATTAATAAATGAGCAGATATTCCAATTGTAATTGGAAGTTGTAGGTACTTTTCCATAATTGTTTCCCGAGTGGGTGCCAGGTCTGTGTCGACACCCAATAGCAATCTGCCAACAAACAATAATACTCGTATCTATTATTTTTAGCACCCAGTAAAGGTTGTGATCAATCATATTATTATTGCGTCCTATGGGAAAAAAGATACATAATATTATTTTAATTTCTCATAATATTTTACCCACGGAAATATGTGGGCGGGCAATTCTTATAAGTACCTATTCTTTATACCTACGATATACTTAACGAACTTATACGAACAGCATTGGACGGAACCGCCGTCGCATGAGAAACACGTTTCGTCCTATCGGGATCTGTGCAGTTCCATATATAAGTGCAACAAAAGATTATAAAACTTTTAAGGCACTTTTTAACCACCACGGAACGGAGACATATATATATATATATATATCGAGGGGTGAAAGGCTATTTGGTTTAAGCGACATTTTGTGAACTTTACAGGAGAGCCATTTAAAGTTACAAATTATAGAAAAAAAATAAAAACAAAAAAACTATGGAAGTTATTTCAATGGGAGAAACTCCTTTGGATTCAATTTAATACAATCTCTAACCGTTGGTAATAATAAGAGTAAATAAAATGATATTTCAAAAGTTACGTGTCGCTTAATACAAAATTGCTTAAGGCAAAACGATTGAAGTAACCATCATGACGGCTATTGGCAGCTGCAAAATAGGTTTAAGCGCCCTTACTGTGATTATTTAGTGTAAAGCAAAGTTATTGATACGACATGATGCAGCAATATTAAAAGCAAGCTATTTGTGTT
Source organism: Erebia aethiops (assembly GCA_923060345.2). Classification (NCBI taxonomy): domain Eukaryota; kingdom Metazoa; phylum Arthropoda; class Insecta; order Lepidoptera; family Nymphalidae; genus Erebia; species Erebia aethiops. The sequence continues at coordinate 21,688,301 of OV281084.1, read as the reverse complement.
ATCTATCGTTTGGGATGATAAGGAAGGATAGACAGAATTGCTTAAGTGACTTTTTGTTTTAAAACTGAGGTTTTGTATGGCATACTTTTTTGTCGTCATTAATTAAGATTGGTAGTTAAACCCAAATAAAAAAAGATATTTCTTGATGAATTAGAAACTTTTATTTTTGTTTACTTATTTTTCGACGACGACGACGACTTATTTTTATTACGTCTTAGTCATAATTATAACAATTATCTTCTGAGTCATTCTGTCAGTGTCTACTAGGACATCTTTTTGGCGCCGAACTTCTCCGTCATTTATGAAATATGTAGTTGAAAGTGTTGTTTCTGTAGTTAGAATCTTAAGATCTTTTCCTTTTTACTGCTTGTATCGAAGTCATAGCCAATAACCATTATTTCTGCAGTTGCGATGATAATTACCAAAAATATTCAAAAATGTCTTTTCACCGTGTCAATTTCTCCACATTTATAGGGACAATTTCTTTTTAGACAAGGATTGGTTTTAACTCTTTTTGTTTCACATCCCATCCTCTTCTTAAAATATTGCTCACCCTTTGATCTAGCTTATTTTTTTATTTTATTTTAATCCACTACAAGTTAGCCCTTGACTGCGATCTCACCTGATGGTAAGTGATGATGCAGTCTAAGATGGTAGCGGGCTAACCTGTTAGGGGCATGGCAGTTATATTAAACCCACACCCCTTCGGTTTCTACACGGCATCGTACCGGAACGCTAAATCGCTTGGCGGCACGTCTTTGCCGGTAGGGTGGTAACTAGTCACGGCCGAAGCCTCCCACCAGACCAGACCAGGGAAAATTCAGAAATTATAAATTCCCAAATTGATCTTGTTCACTTGAGGAATTTGAAGACTCATCTGTTTCTTTCCACGATGTCGAATCCCATATACAATCTTCATCTTCGCTTATCACAGATATTTTTTTCTTATCACAGAACGCTTTCTTTACTTTTTTCTTCGCTGTTTTCTTTTGTAATCCCTCGTATGTCTATTTCCTCTGCTTTGTATCCACCTTCTAAAGATTTTCTTAGTTCTTCCATATATTTATCTTCAATGATTTCCGTTATAGTGAGTTGTAGACTCTCGTTCCTAATTCTTCTCTTTTCTTCGTTAATTTTATGAGCTTTAATTTGGGCCGTTTCATCTTTGTCCATACTTTGTCCATAAAAAATATAAATTATCCACATTATCATCACATCTTTCTTTATATTCATCTAGTGTGTCGTTGATGCTTGAATCAAACTTCAGTAAATCCTTGGAACTACTTTCCGAAGCATTATCTTTTTCCGACACATAATATCTTTTAATTTTGTGTTTGTAAAACCTTTGCCTTTCAGAATCCATAGCAATTATGTAGGTATATCTAAAACAGTTAACAAAATTTAGTAAATTCAAAAACCGAAATAGTCAAATAAAAATATAATTGATTGCAAATTGAAATACTTACGATAAAATTACTAACTATCGGAGTGGAAACAAACTATTAGCAACCGGGCAGTGCGCAAGTCCTATCCTCGCTAAGATTCGCGTCTGACTTAAGCGCCTGCGGTGATTGGTCCGGTACACTAACTGCGATTATTAACTCGCGATCAACGATTCAAACGTATGCATTAAGTCGCATGAATAAATCGCGTCATATTAAAATAATACAGTTTAAATGACAGTAAAGTTTGTTTTAAAATACAGAAAAACGTATGAAATCTCAGCAATTTATTAAATGTTTATCATAAGGGACAAACTTAAAAAATAATAATAGGATTAAAATAGTTCAAACAACAATTGATAATAGATTAAGGAAAGGAAAAAATATTTGAAGCGACACACTGAATGGAAAACATTTTCAGGCTAAATAGCCTAACCGACATTCCTCATCGAATTTGGTTGCAGGCAAAATGTTTTAAGCGACATAACACCGCGTAAGTTGTGGAGGGCAAAATGATTTAAGACTGATTTGAATAATATTTAAACGTTTTAACCAACATGCAGTTGTGAATTTGAGAAAGGTAAATTAGCTTATGTCAAGGGTCTATAAGATGAAGTCTGATTTAAATCCACTATTGAAAAAAAAATGAGAAATTAATGTCGGATAATACACAATCTCGTGGAATTGAGACCTAAAATCGTGTTGTTTCAAGCGCCAAAAAAGTACTCCATTTTTAACGAAACTAGGCTCATCCGACGCAGAAAAATTCGCTGATTCCAAATATGTATATAAGTCCATATCACCAAAAATGTCGCTTAAAACAAATAGCCTTTCACCCCTCGATATATATATATATGTGTGTGTTTGCCCTAAGAAGTTGGGCGGTTGTTTGTTTGTTTGTATTTGCAACACTAAGCAAGCCCTAAAGTACCATCTATTTTCCGAGTTATCCGAGATAAAGTTTCGTGGGAGTAGGTATTGCGATGTAATGGACAAGTTTTTTAGTTTACTTAGCTAAATACCACGTTATACTTACCTGTTATATGGTTATACAATTAAAATGAAACTAATGTTTTGTTACTATCATTACTCGTTTATTTTCAAACTAGTTAATCTTTTTGTAGTCTTGAACCTGGATCTGCTTCTACTTCGAATTCTGACGTCCTCGTATCTACTTCAAACTCTTCGAAAAATTAATGTAAGTTTTTTAGTCCGTTAAATATAACGGGCAAAATAATTCTTGTGAATATTTTACTCACATTGACACGTACAAAGTCAGTGAACAAAGAAAAGTGTGAAAAAATGCAATATCGTAGGCAAGGGAAATTATTTCACTGCGCTATAAATTCTTAAACAGAAAAGTGTTAACTCAAAGTGAAACAGACTGACACTGTGGAAATTAAGTAGATATGAGTATACAGAACGAACGCTAACCTAAGTTTCTTAAGACCCTGTGTAGCGTAAAAGGGGGTTTTTAAAAGCAGTGTATCCATCAAACGGTGACATAATGTATGCTTGTAAAAATAATGTGCTGTTTTCAAGACCTTTGAGCAGCCATTGACGCATCTCAAAACACAATTTTAAAAAAACTCTGCATTGAAATTTATTTTAAACATACCTCTTAATTTATCTTTTAAAGCAATTTTTCTCCTTATTGAAACCAATAATTAGCTCTAGAAATTTAAGATAAAATTCATATTTCTAAATCAAACATATTGTCGGATTCATTTGTATTGAAAAGTAAATATTAATTTTTTTACAAATTATTTCATGCATTTTTTGCGACATGCGCTCGCTCGATTTCACCCCCACGCGCCTTTGTTTTTCATCTCGTGAGCTCACATCGTATTAAGTTTTATTTAAGTTTCTTTGAAGACTGTTTTATTTTTTTAGTTATGTAAGGTGGATGACCTCCCTGGTGCTGTGGTGAACATTGTGATCTTCAGTGAGAAGTCCCGTATTAGATCCCCGGCAGGGTCAAGTTGGGAATTTATAATATCTGAACTTTATCTGGTCTGGTCTGGTAGAACTTCGGCCGTAAGGCGCTAGTTACCACCCTACCGGTCAAGAGGTGCCACAAAGCGATCTAACGTTCCCATACGATGGCATTTAGTAACCGATTAGAAGTAGTTATGCAGGGTTTAATCAGAAAAAAATCAATGAATAGTCATTTGTTCTGTGGATTTAACATACCCCTAAAAGGTTGGCCCGCTACCATCTTTGACTGCATCATCAGTCATCACTGACCACCAGGTGAGATCGCATTCAAGGGCTAACTCGTAGTGAAATTAAAAATGTCAATGTCGGGTACTTACCAACGAGTAATTTAATTACAACTGGCGATAGTAACTGCTACAGTTTCAATTGATTAGATTAGTTACAAGTTATTAGTTAGTTATTCTAAACCTCTACGAAGACAACCTTAAGCACCTACATTACCTATTACATAAATAATTAACAACTACACCTCCACGTCGATGAAATGTAAACAGGGCTCGCCCGGGGCCTCCAAACGTTACTACGTCGTGTAGAAGACGCATAAGTACATAATATTTTTGTATTCAATGCTTTTGAATAAAGACTTTATTTGGGTGTAATAACTGAATCAGGTCGGGCCTAGTGGGAGATTTTTTTTACCTATTCGATCGCGTACGTTAAAGATGTTTATAGAATTATTGTCAATATGGGCTTGATGATGATGATAGATGACAGAGGAGTGACAACATTTGCTCAATTCCATACCAAAAACAGTAGGTACTCTAACGTGATCGAATAGGTTAAAAATCTCCCACTAGTAACCGCCGATTTTGATCCGAGAAACTGACTTTAGATACTAAAAGGCAGTGTTAGTTGTACAGTTTTCTATTTTCGCCGACTCTCGTCGGATTGACCTAGGTATCAGTTGTACGTGAGGTGTACAGTGTACTATAAATTACTAGCTGATGCCCGCGACTTCGTCCATGTGGATTGAGGTTTTTGGTACCCGCGGGAGCTCTTTAATTTTCCGGGATAAAAAGTAGCTATGTGCTATTTCAGACTATAATCTATCTTTGTGCCAAATTTCATCCAGATCCGGTCAGCCGTTTAGGCGTGATTGAGTAACAAACATCCATCCATCCATACATACTTCTTACTTCTTAACTTAATAATATTATTAATGATTAAACGAACTTACCTGTAAGTGAAGTTCTATCATAATTATATGAGTCGCTTCATTCGAAGATATAAAGATACACATGTAGTTTCCACGTACTAGCAAATAATCGCACGTTGTTCAGAGGAGTTATAAAAAAAAGGAACCCCCACTACCCGCGTCTGTCTCGCACGACAGAGCGGATTCGTTCGTCATTTAGTTTAGAGATACATACCTATACTTAAAGCTCTTGCGAAAATATGTTTCGGGATGGGTGGGTTGGGAACTTAATATTATATCTTCGAATGAAGCGACTCATATAATTATGATAGAACTTCACTTACAGGTAAGTTCGTTTAATCATTAATTATACTTCGTCGCTTCATTCTTCAGATATAAAGATACACACGTAGATGTTAAGAGATATTATATATTTTTGCAAGAGCTGTATCTACGCTGAATAGATACTAATTATTGTTATCAATAATTTTATTTATTCTTCTTATCTCTTATTTGAGCTGTAATGTTTTAAACAGTTTATGTTTAAGGTTGGAATCATGAGCTGATTTCCCCGAGATGCTTATTTACGTACATTTAAGATGACATTAAAATTTCTCTTAAGTATTTATTGTACTTAAGTTTCAATTTAAATAACTTTCAATTTACCAATAATACAATCTTGCGCTCTTTTGCTTTAGTTGCTAGTAACAAGCATAAACGTATTATAGTTTCGATGCAATCGAGTGGGACTAAATAGTTATTGATGTCCATAACTAGTAGCAAGATTTATAATCTAATACCAAGTATATTAGCCGGGGCAATACTTTATTTTATTTACACAATTAGCACAACAGACGTCCAATGGGACGTTTAAGTGCGAAATCCTGCCCAGTAGCAGAAGACGGAACGTTTTGTTTTTTGGAAGCGTGGCGAGAAAAGAACAGGTTTATTCTGGTCCTGTTCTGAAGGTACTATCTCGAGTATTGCTTTAACTATATATTTGAGTAAAATTTTATATTAAAATACCGTTTTAAGATGTTTGTCGAACAATTATATCGTCAATAAGGTTATGGAATGTAATAAATTCCTACCCGCATAAAAGTTACCCCGAAATTATAGGTGAAGAATGAATATTCGGTCGATATTGTGACAGACTACTAATATCGACTTTGAAGGGTTAATCGATTGGTTTGAACTTTTTAGCCCCACTGACGTTAGAAGCTTTAAAGTAAGTTACCTAAGAAGTCTAGACTTCTATACTATTTAACGATGCGTAACCTAGCTGTGCAGGTCATTGAATATTGAATTTGAATAAAATAAAAAAAACATTTGAAATGAGAAAAATAAACATCATTATAAGCTATTTAATTAATGAGAATCTTTGAACCGATGCATTAATTCCCTGATATTTTATGGAAAATGCACTGACACCACTGATCCTATGTGAGGTAAGTGTGATCCAGAGGTTACATTTGCGGCCGCTGCTCAATGCCGATTTTTGGTTTTCATTAATGTCTAAGTTATTGGTAACTCTCATTCAGGGTCTGAATTGACTAAACAAGAATTTTAATTTTGCAAACAACTCTATGCAAGTGTTGCGGGAGCATATTGTTTACGCGAGTAAATTGTACCATGTTTTCGATTACGATGTACGAGTACGTATTATTATAACGACAGTTTTATAACAGTTTTTCAAAGATTGTTTCCAATATGCGGATAATGGATATTTATGGATGGATCTTAAAAACTTTTTACCCAACACTTATTAAATATTTAGAAAAACAGAAACATAGTGGTCAAGGAAGCACTTATCTCTATACGAGATCTCTACCAGTTACCCATGGCACCCCGCTTGGATTCGCGTTTCGGGTAAGACAACCTACGCGTTTTACTGTGTCTGCAGAAACAATTTCCAACGAAATATTTTTAAAACAGAAAACAATAATACGATGGAGATTTTAACCTATTACGTAATATTAGGTATATAGTCTTCATCCGGTCGTTAAAATACTCGCCGTTAGATTATCATTTTGAACCGACTTCCAAAATGAAGAAGGTTCTTTATTAGTTTTTGGTTTTTCGAACTCTTTTATGGATAATCTTTAAATAATGACAAGCTAGCCCTTGACTGCGATTTCTCCTGATGGTAAGTGAAGATGCAGTCTAAGATGGTAGCGGGCTAACCTGTTAGGGGCATGGCAGTTATATTAAACCCATACCCCTTCGGTCAATCGTATTACATGTCAACGGGTGTATGATATATGCTTCCCGGGCACTAAAGAGTTGTAAAACTCGAGAGTACGTTGTTAGGGAAAAAACATAAAACTTGTGGGTAATTTTGCAATCTAACCACACAATTTAACAATAATATTAATTGTAATTAATAAGTTAAAATATTTGTGCACCACACTGTGGTAGAATACATGATACCTTATTGTAAAACATCTATGTATACCTCCACTGTATTCAGAAATAAATAAATCTGAATCTGAATCTGAATTTCCTTCGTAAATGTTCTTTGCATACCTACCATGCTGAGGGTAGAATTTTTTTTTTTTTTTTTTTTAAATTTGACGTTTCTGTATCATATTAGCAAACAAATTGATTTATTGCTGAAGTAGCTGATAAAAAAGATAAAGATATTTATTACCTCAGAATTGTCAGAACTTTCGTTACCACTCCGCAGGTGTATGTTTGATACCGAGAGGCTTTGCATTGAAAAAAATTACATCTGAAAATTTTGAGCCCCAGATCTTGAGTCTGCATACACTGTATGAAACATTTATGTTTCTTTTGTCCATAGTGACTGCGTGTGAGGCGCTGAAATCTGTAAAAGCTGAAAACTTAAATAGCGGTGTTACGCTGAATAGCGGTGCTTCAATATTACTATATTGCAATCTCAAAATAAAAATCTGAAATGTTTGAAATGAAAATCTTTTCATGTTTTAGTCGAGCAGATATTATGTAAGTAACGTTTGCAGAAATGACTAGAATCACCACAAGTGTTTCATTGAAAGTAAAAACTTTTACTAGTCTTCTTTATGGTCGATTAGACATACCTACCTTTTTTGTAAGACGGTAGGTACTCCAAAGATTATATCATGGAATTTGTTCCGTAGGTTTACATTTTAAAATAAGGTTCTGTGATACCGATATTAGATTAATAATTGCATTTACTTGCTTGAAAGAAATTAAATACATAGATATTTTTAAGTATTCTGTTTATCTGTCGCCGTAAATAATAAACACTTTTATTGTGCTATGCCCATGCTAATATATTTATCTTAAAAACATAACCTCATTAGTATTTAAAGGTTTTTTGGCCTTATCGGTGATAGTGTGTGAACTATGAAGACAAAGCAAAAAAAAATATGGTAGGCGATGCAAACACTAATAATAATTATGATACATTACATTACATGGTACTTGTGATTGAATAAGTCATGTCCACTATTTTGAGCGGTAACACCTAGGTACCTACAAAAGATAATATTTAGCTTTGATTTCGAATTAAGTAAGTATCCATACAATCTTTGACCCAGTGAATCCTGAAGATTGTTAATAATTTACCGCAGTGGATAAATAAAGTAGAAGGTAACCTTCTTTATGGTAGGTGCATAGTATTTACCTGAGTTCCGATTACTTCTCAAGTATTGCTCGAAATCACTTTGTGTTAGGCGTACTAAGCTGGGCCTTAGTGACGTATCCGATCGTTGGTCCACTTTAACCCCCAACGCCTTCCCCCTGGTTCAGAGGACGGTGAACAGCTTGCTAAGTGCCAGCTATCTTGATTTAGTGGACAAATTCTTCATCGCCGGAATGCTAATTGGGCAGATGTCATCGCCCGGCTCGTCTAGCTGAAAGGTTTGATTTCCGTCATGCTACTTCGCGGGCGACCTCCCATCAGTGTACCATTGTCGTACTTTAACACGTCTTCGTGTAAGTACCTATTTTACTTAGGTTTATCATGCTGAAACGCTTAATCTTCGTGTTAACTTTGAGGCGACCCGCCGGAAAGTCCTTTAGTGCAATTAAACACTACCATGGACGAGTAATCTCTTAAGTGCGTTCCATGCTGAAAACGTTTATATTCTTTTGTATTAAGTACCTCTCGAGTAACCTCCCAGAAATCCTTTAGTGCAATTTAACATTGCATGAAAGTATATATTTTCTGTAATGAGCGCGTGTAGCTGATTCAATACTAACTTTTATTTTAAGTACCCTCCTTAGGAAATCATACATTTTATATGGTATTGTACTACAATTCCTCAGGCGCGTCGTATATTGAAAGGTTTATTGTCCATCATGTTGACTCTCGGGCAACCTCCAGGAAAAGACTTTAGTATAAATAAACACTGTATGAAAGTATACCTAATTGATTAGGCGCGCCATGCTAAAAGGTTTATTCTCCTTCGTGTTGACCCTCAGACAACCGCCAGGAAAACCTTTAGTGTAAACCAACACTCCAAGAAAGTAAGGCGCGTCATGCTGAAAGGTTTATTCTCCTTCGTGTTGACCCTCAGACAACCGCCAGGAAAACCTTTAGTGTTAACAAACACTGCATGGAAATATAATTGTTTAGGTGCGTCATGCTTAAAGGTTTATTCTCCTTCGTGTTGACCCTCAGACAACCGCCAGGAAAACCTTTAGTGTAAACAAACACTGCATGGAAATATAATTGTTTAGGCGCGTCATGCTGAAAGGTTTATTCTCCTTCGTGTTGACCCTCGGACAACCGCCAGGAAAACCTTTAGCGTAAACCAACACTGCATGAAAGTATAAATCATTAGGCGCGTCATGCTGAAAGGTTTATTCTCCTTCGTGTTGACCCTCAGACAACCGCCAGGAAAACCTTTAGTGTAAGCAAACACTGCATGAAAATATAATGGTTTAGGCGCGTCATGTTGAAAGGTTTATTCTCCTTCGTGTTGACTCTTGGCCAACCCCCAATAAAACCTTTAGTGTAAAATATAAACACTGCATCAAATAATGATTACTCAGACACGTGGTGCTGAAATAAATTGCTGAAAATGAAAGATTAAACACTTATATGTAAAAAGCACTTTATAACACTATTTAACACTATCTTAATTTTAATATTATTATATTTTTAAAGATAAAATTATCTTTGTTTGTAGAAAGTAGGAACGTGTGATCGTTGCTACGCACGAAAAAGGAATGACGAACGAATCCGCTCTGTCGTGCGAGACAGACGCGGGTAGTGGGGGTTCCTTTTTTTTATAACTCCTCTGAACAACGTGCGATTATTTGCTAGTACGTGGAAACTACATGTGTATCTTTATATCTGAAGAATGAAGCGACGAAGTATAATTGTATTTATAGTGTTGTCAAAATATTATTTAATCACAATAGAAGTAAATCTAAAATCTAAATATTATACAATAAATTTAAATCAAATCCTTATATACTTACCTACTAACAAAAAATAAAATATTCTTACTAATATTATAAATGCGAAAGTATGGATGGATGTAAGGATATTTGTTAGTTACACAATCAAGCCCTAACGGCTGAACGGATCTGGCTGGAAAATTAAAGAGTTCCTGCGGGAACCAAAAAAACCTTAAACCACGCAGACGAAGTCGCGGGCATTCGCTAGTATTAGTATAGATGTAAGTTACATAATTATTATTAACTTTAGAGTAGGTACCTACTGTTCAGATTCTGCTAAATCTTGTGTGCAAACTACGTAAATTGTTTAATAGTAGCTATGTCGCTCTCAGAGGATGTTTCATGTATGGTATTGCACGTTTACCTATGTCACGTAGTTTATAGTTAGGTAAGTTTACATCTAAGTTTAGCCTCACGATTCTACATTGAGATTCTTACTAAATACCTAGTTAAAATTAGATACTTTAGTAATAAGTACCTACGTATGCCTAAAAATTTTAAAACGAAAAGTTTTTGCGAAACGCACACTGATTTTAGTAACAGGTTTTAAATGTTGTACGTTATCATTCTTACCAACACTGCGGCGTGATGATAAAATAATACAAAATTCAAGAAAAACACATATTTCATTTATCTCAATAATTTGAGCGGGTGAGATATTGTCATCATCAGAATTTCAAAAAATGTCCAGGTTGTCTAAATATGAGGGACTTTCGTTCAGAGCTGTAATATTTGGATTTATCCTCATCATAGTCATCAAGCCCAGGCCAGCAATGTTTCTGAACATCAAGGCCTACTGCAGTGGGCCTTGATGTTGGCACTACCATCAGACGGTGCACTTTGAGGTGATACAAGTGCCTTATTATTGTTGTTAAAAACACTTTTTTGGTATATTAGAAAATTGCTTTTGCTATTTATTATAATGTACCTACTTCCCATTTATTTAAAATGCAACATCAGGTGTTTATTGCCTTTTAAATACAATATTTATTTTTTATTTCTAATAATGGACTGATACAAAGCAAAGTTTATGAATAAACATGATCTTCGCTATAGAGATGCATGTATTGTCATACGAGTCAATGTTTACTGATGCGTGGTGACTACTTTACCATATAAGATGAAGAATTACTATTTTTTCGCATAAATTCCTGCGTTTAACTGTCATGCCTTATATGGTAACATCATACTGTGCCGTGCGTAGAATTCATTCAATTTTGATGTTTTCTTCTTACTATAAAACAGGTAATAGAATACTTTTTCATCGCGCTTTGTTAATGTTGTAAGAAAAAATATAGGCATGAATTTATAAAACAATATTAAAACATACCTTAACCCTTTTCATACAGCTAAATACTAATTTCTTTGAATACGTAGATACTTAAATTATGTAGGTATTTGTAGGTAAATTATTATTAGTAATACAATATTACTTTTCGGGTGATTTGTGGGTGTGTTAGTTTGAACTTGAACAAATGTAACAAACTCATTAACTTATTTAGTAAAAAAACCGGACCCACCAGCGAAAATTCGATCACCCATCCTGTTACCGACTTGGGTCAACGTTGCTTAACAATTGCAATCTACTTATTTTGCGTTATCACAACTAGGCCACTCAGTCCTCAAAGCTACAACTAACACCATGGTACTATTCTGGGCCCTGTATAGACCATTAGAGATTCATTCATTAACCACGAGACGCGTGATATCGGCCATATACGCCTTACCCCTCTAGCCGCGAACTGGGCAGTTTCGTCATTGATTATGATATTGTGTTGTCATAGTAATCGACTTTTTCATATACTAGTGTCAATAATTGGTCAGAACAATGACAAGGCGCTATTCCCTCGCCTCGCAAAAATTAGTCGAACGTGATTTCATACATTTTCATCCAGTGTTTATTTCATCCAAGTACAAAATGGACGGTCTAACGTAATTCAACAATTCCATGGAAAGGCAGCTGTCAGTTTATTGAATTGAAAACTTGCATTAGTGGACCTCAAAGTCAAAGCTAATACTGTTCAAAGCCTATGGAGGAGACAGGTGTCGCCGCCTCTCGGCATTTCTGGAGGAACAAAAGACGCTTTACCAAGCCCGACAGTATGTTTTATCACATTACAATTGACAGATAATGATCATGACCAACTAAAATAGAGATGACGCCGACACCTGAGGCCGTCGTCGCGGCATACCTACTCTGCCCACAGCGGTTTTTTATTAATACAATATTAACACTTAACGTCATCGACGACGCGCGACACTCCAATTTAAACGTAGTATTACCCACGCGGACATATTAAAAATTAATTATCGGATTGTATAAAATTAATTTACGATCAAAGTCACGGCGATTTAATTATGAGGCGAGTCACCTCATATTTGTAGAGGAACTTTCAGTCGCAGTGCGGTTATTTGCCCATAAAGAAGATCCATAATATTCGGTTTAATAATAATAAATAATGTCCTCTCGTCCGAATTTCGGCCACGGCGGCTAATCTCCAAAGAGATCATCTGCGCGGGAGATATTATTATACTTAGTTGACCGAGCGAAGGTCTCTGAGTCTACTTGGGTGAATTGGCACTTGTCCGTCCGTCCGTCCGTCCGTCCGTCCGTCCGTCCGTCCGTCCGTCCGTCCATCTGTCAGAGCATTATAACTTCTGAATTACTGAACGCAATTACTTCAGCTTTAAATATAATATGTAAACCAATGGCCTCCCGCCGAATATGGCATAAAAAATAATAAAAATCTTTATTTCAAGGGGGCTCTCATAGAAGCGAATGCGAAGTAAAATATTTTTTATAAAGTTACATATGGTTGCGGTATATCATTTTAAAGATAATTAGGAATAGAGTCCAAAAATATATTTTTTTAATTAACCCCCCAAAATTGACGAAATGGGGGGCTTTCAAAGTGGAGATTTTCTAACGTCCAAAGATGACCTCAATTTTCTGAAAGGATGAGCCTGAAACTTGATCAATTATTTCAATTATATCCTGTACTTGAACAACAAATACTAAAATTAGATAAATATTATAAGGAAACGAAATAATTTAATTTTTAATGAGCTTCAGTATTTTTAACAGAACTTCACATTTATGTCAATAGATGGCGCCGCGAGGTCTCAGTTCGGGGCGAACCACTAGTGTACAAGTGTGTGCGCATACATAGGTGCAGTCTCTGTTTCTTTACTCTCATAGCTAGGTGGGACGGAAAATCCGACACGACCGGAGAGAAATCAGGCGCAGGGCCGGCGGCTTTAGGTGCTCTCCGAGACACGGGGGTGAAACACCGCTATACTTCCTAACTCCGGACTAGTAGGTACTGAGAATTTCTAACCAACCCAATACTTAACCATTATTCGACCACAGTCACCAACTACTAGACCAACGAGACAGTTGGTCTATTAGTCTAGTTGGTTGAACGGTACATATTCGGTTTAGACATGCGTTATCTTCGTGTAGTCTCTAAGTATGTAAAATGCTAAAACTTCTGTCCTGGTTTGTCTTTGGTTGGAAGTTAAGAGGTTTTTACATCCCTCTCAATGCGGGACAGCCCTGACTTACCTTGTCCTTGGGATCTGCTTCTTATTTGTAATGACTCTAAGTACGTCAATTATTTCCTGAAAAAATATCAGCTTTTGTTCCGGTCTTGTAATAGGGTTCGGCTGTTTAGATTTCTAGAGCCTTATTACGTAAAAATGATTGCAACAGTGTAACGTGTAACGACGCCCGTTACTCTTTCATTATATGTATTTTCATTGTCGCAGCAAGAATACCATAAATTTTGCCAATGAGACTGTATGATTGATGCAGGTTTTACATTATAGAGCTGTTACTATCGTGCTTGACAGCAAAATAGCAAAAGCTTGACTTCAAATATTTTTCAAATATTATTTTGCAAAAACGAAGTTTGCACCTAAGCTAGCGAGTCACGCAAACTAAAATCAACGGAGCATCGTTAGACGCTATTCAATAAAAAATGTAGTTATGCTTACATAATACCAGTAGGTATTTACTTTAGAGTTTAGACCAACTGGCTCGTTCTTTTCGTAGGTACATAAATATCCGAAAGATACTGAAATATTTATTATCGAAGTGAAACTTCTTTAGCATCGTTGCGATTTAAAAAATTCGATTAAACATAAAAGCGACACCAAAAAGAGACAAACATATTCATAAAAAGGATTTAGTCTGCGAGAGAATGAGATACAACACAAGCTATATTTATCTCATTGTCTCGTAGGCTACTTTTCTGAAGTTTCACTTCTGCCGTGTGTGGATTGTACACACACACACACACTTTACTTCAGTTTATGTCATGAACTAGCTGATACCCGCGACTTCGTATGCGTGGATCGAGGTTTTGTGGTTCCCGCGGGAACTCTTTAATTTTCCGGGATAAAAAGTAGCCTATGTGTTATTCCAGACTATAATCTATCTCTGTGCCAAATTTCATCCAGATCCGTTCAGTTTTTGGGGCGTGATTGAGTAACAAACATCCATCCATACATCCATACATCCATACCGACATCCATACATCCAAACTTTCGCATTTATAATATTAGTAAGAAGTAAGATTAAGATTACATACAAGTTAAATAAAACCAAGTCCAAATAATTTTTGTGCAGAATATTTGTTTTTTTTTTTTCGTAATCGTAGCTACAAAAAGTTGAATTTTCTGATGTGGGAAATTTTCAAGATGTGAATAAAAAAATCCATGCAACAGCACAGAATAGATAATAGTACAGTGGCCTTAGTGCTGATTTTATCAACTCCGAATAACGTTTAGCCCAGGAATTAATTTCAAATTTTGTCAGAATTCTCAAGCAACGTCCGTCAAAACACATTGATAACATCAAAATTCCTAGAAATGTTACCTCGGAGTTGGTAAAATCGGCACTTAGATACATAATTATCTGCTATGCATCTAAATGTATTGTGGTAATAACGATATTATTTGGTCTATAAAAATATTATTGAAGTAAAACTTCTTTAGTACCGTTGTGATTTAAAAATTCGATGAAACCAAAAAGCGACACGAAAAAGCGACACTACAAAGAGACAAACATATTCATAAATAGGATTTAGCCTGCGAGAGAATGAGATAGAATACAAGTTATATTTATCTCATTCTCTCGTAGGCTATGTTTCTGAAGTTTGACTTCTGCCGTGTGTGAATCGCAGATACTCCCTTTTTTCAATAATAATACTAGCTAATGCCCGCGACTTCGTACGCGTGGATCGAAGTTTTGTGGTTCCCGCGGGAACTCTTTAATTTTCCGGGATAAAAAGTAGCCTATGTGCTATTCCAGACTATAATCTATCTCTGTGCCAAATTTCAGCCAGATCCGTTCAGCCGTTGGGGCGTGATTGAGTAACAAACATCCATCAATATACATCCAAACTTTCGCATTTATAATACTAGCTGATGCCCGCGACTCCGTCCGCGTGAATTTAGGTTTTTTGGTTCCCGCGGGAACTCCTTAATTTTCCGGGATAAAAAGTAGTCTATGTGCTATTCCAGACTATAATCTATCTCTGTGCCAAATTTCATCAAGATCCGTTCAGCCGTTGGGGCGTGATTGAGTAACAAACATCCATCCATACATCCAGACATCCATACATCCAAACTTTCGCATTTATAATATTAGTAAGATTTATTTGATTAATAACTACTGCTTAATGGTGAAAAATTCTATCTCAAATAAGTTTACAAAAGTACCTACTGTAATTCACGTTTTGCCACTTATTAATAATTTATAAATAATTAGGATATTTATTTTCTTAAAGGTGTGTAAAGTCTGCTAATCTGCAAGTGGCCAGCGTGGTGGACTATGGCAAGACCCTTCTTATTAGCCGGCAATGGGTTGAAGCATTGAAATAGAAATAGGTACTAAAAAAATTCTACATCAATGGGTTGAAGTGATAATATGTGATATATTATATTATGTACTTATATGTACCTACTATATATGTACCTAAATCGTAGGTTCTTATAACTTCACCCGCCGGTTCAGATAATTTTAGATTTAACTAGCTGATGCCCGCGACTTCGTCCGCGTGGAATAAGTTTTTTTGGATTCCCGCGGGAACTCCTCAATTTTCCGGGATAAAAAGTAGCCTATGTCACTCTCCAGGCCCTCAACTATACCCATGCCAAAAATCAAGTCGATCCGTTGCTCCGTTGCAGCGTGATTGAAGGACAAACCAACAAACCCACAAACCAACTGACTTTCGCATTAGTATTAGTATGATTAAGCCTTCTTATATACGAGTACAACATTACTTCTAGGTATACCTCCTTATTCAGTTTTATTAAATACCAATTTAATTGTAATCAAAGGCAAATAAGTACGTAAGTACGTAACTTAAGAGAACTAATTAGACAGAAAATACTTGCTATGTTAATGAAAACTTCAAATATTTCAAGTTTGAAGTAGCTGCAAAATGTATTTTTGGAGTTTACTTCTTAAGAATCGATTTTCATATAATACTAGCTGACCGGGCGAACTTCGTACCGCCTTAGTATGCAAAATTAAATGTATATTTTTCAATATTTCTGAGATATTTTCTTAATATTTTTTTCCGTAAGAACCTTCTCCTAATGATAACAAATACAACAAAAAAAGAATTAGTGAAATCGGTCCAGCCAAGCACGCGTGATGCCGTGACCAAGGAAAACGGGTTTCATTTTTATATATATAGATAAGCCCGGGGGTATGAAAATTTATGTGGAGTAAAATAAAACTTTCTCCATTACGTTATGTTTATGTTTCAATGGTAACACTTTTTATGTTTCCATGATTATGTAATGTATTTTGATGAATATAAATTATTTATTGAATATATCAGGCATGCTTTCAGTAATATAAAAAATGCGTTCATTTGGCCTCTTCACTAATCTATACATATGTTTAATATATAATAGTTCGTAATGTATAATAGTTCCTAAGGAGTAAACTCCAGTCGTGCGTCGGAGCTGACACCTTTTTTTTATTACAGCTTTTGGAATGATTTTTATTTGTGATTTAAATATTTTGCTCAAGGTGTTTCCCCGCGTATCACTCAAAATGTAGTCTAGTTGTGAAGCTACAAAGTTCTAACTACGATGTAGTATAAAACACTATGTATCACTCGAGAGAATGTACGATTCCTAACTCGCGAGTATTGTGGCCCATTAAAATAAAAAAATATGGAAAAGCTGACTGACTATAAGGTGTTAATAATTACGTATAAGAACAAACATTCTTTAAATAACGTTGATCCCACAAAGTTATTAAGAAATGATTTTGATAAATTCTTTTATTTTCAATTATTTTAGCCAACGACTTTGCAGGCGTCTGCTTGTTTATTTACAAGGCACCGCAATTACTGAGGGGAAACCTTATAGGGACTATATTGATTCCTAAAAGAAGTCCTAAAAGACGCAATTCAAAGAGTGCGTACCCACCTGTTTTAAGTCTATGAG
Organism: Erebia aethiops; assembly: GCA_923060345.2. Lineage (NCBI taxonomy): Eukaryota > Metazoa > Arthropoda > Insecta > Lepidoptera > Nymphalidae > Erebia > Erebia aethiops. Next base: position 21,670,844 of record OV281084.1, on the reverse strand, counting down.
GGTTTTGTGTAAGATTTTATGTCCTCTGTTTTATTTAACAGCCAACAAAGCAATTGATTGCGCGGCTTACGGACTACACCCAATTTTGCCATCCGTCAACAAAAAACTTTCTCAATTTTAGGTAAACATTACACGATTTTAGGTCTGATTTTTAAAACCTTTATTGAAAATAATACAATAGAACTTAATGCTAGCTAGCCTAACCTAATCACCATATAAATCATGCCCGCGTGGAATGGTGGCAAGAATGCTGGCTGCATTTCCGCGCTGGACAGCCAGGCTGATCCTTTGCGCAAAAAATGAGCCAGCCCTTCTGTCTGATTTGCTTTACACCATCCATAAATTAAACAATACATAACAAATATTGAGGGACGAGTGGCCTAGTTGTGATAACGCATATCAGTAGATTGCGAATGTTAAGCAACGTTGACCCAAGTCGGTAACCGGATGGGTGACCGAATTTGGAGGTTCAAATTTGATCTCTTCGTTTCCTCCAGGGCACGATAAGTCCCGGTTATTATCACTAACATCTGATAATAATCACTGATAACACTGTGTTCGTTATTATTATACTAGGTATTATTAATCGTCTATTTTGTGGTTTACTTTGCACGCTAGATTAGACCTTATTCATGTAGTGCGACGATGTAGGATTACAATAAGATTAAAATGTTTTTAGTTAAGACTTTAGGTTAGATCAGTATTGTAATCTGTTTTCGTTGCCAAATAAATAAATAAAATAAAAAAAAATCGTTACAAAAAACCTAAAAAAACACTTTTAGTTGAGTCGTATGCGCAAGGACGTGGGCACTCATCGCATTATTATCCCAAGAAAACTCCTAACTAAACTAATTTGATCAATGGATAGGGGTGACGACCCTCAGTAATGAGGAATACGACGCAGAGAGAGAGAGAGAAATTTGAGAATAATATTACGTGGGTAACACTGAAAATGTTTAGAACTGGCCAGTTAGAAACATTGCTAATGAAAACTTTTTTGAATTTCAATTTTAGAACTCCTTGGTAACCTAATAGAGTATATTGCACTCATTTTTCATTTGTTTTTGTGAATTAGCGGCAAATCTAAAACTCTTGTTACACGTGAAAATGAACCTAACGCGAGAAAATTTTCGGTCAATGATTTATTATGACTTTCGTTGTGCCCTTACTCAACAACAAAGCTATGATAGGCTGCGATTAGCATTTCTTAATGAAGCCCCATCTCGTGCCACTATTTACAATTGGTTTAACGAGTTTAAGCGTGGACGTAGCAATCTCAATGATGATCCGCGTGAGGGACGTCCTTTAACAGCGACTACTGAAGATAACATCAGTACTGTGCGACGCATGATAGAGGAAGATAAGACCTATCAGCAGATACGGGCAAGCCTAAGCATTGGTATGAGTCAAGTTCAAAAAATATTACACGAACATTTAGGCGTCAGGAAGCTTTGTACCAGATGGACTCCCCATACTTTAACCGACGACCAGAAACACCTTCGCATGGACTGGTGTCGCCAAATGATAAGTTCAACGGCGGGGACTCAAATGTTGTATTTGACATCGTCACAGGGGATGAAAGCTGGATATATTGCTAGGAACCCAAAACCAAAAGACAATCAGCTCAGTGGGTGTTTCCTTTCGAGGATCGGCCAACTAAGGTAGGAAGAAGTCAAGGAAAAAAGATAATTGCCTCATTCTTTGGTCGGAAAGGTCATTTCGCGACAGTTGTGCTAGAAGATGGAAGGACAGTTACTGCAGACTGGTATGTCAATCGCTGTTTGCCTGTTGTCTTGTAAAAAATTCGACAGCAGCGCCCTCGAAGCAGAATCCTACTTCACCACGACAATGCTTCAGCACACTCCGCAAAACAGACTGTTGAATATTTGACTATGGCAGGTGTCGAGTTAATGAGTCATCCGCCATACAGTCCTGACCTGGCGCCCTGCGACTTTTATTTATTCCCAAGAACTAAAGATAAAATTCGAGATATTCGCTTTACGAGCCCTGAAAATGCGGTGAAAGCGTACGAAAATGCCATAGAAGAGACCCCTAAGGATGAATGGGCCCACTGCTTTTCTCAGTGGTTCCATCGAATGCGACGATGTGTAGAGAGGAACGGAGATTACTTCGCAAAACAAAAAAAGTATTAGCAACTTTCTACATTAAGCCGTTTTTAATTTTCTAAACATTTTCAGTGTTACATATGTATAATATTGGAGATTGAAATTGGCGATATTTATTTAATACCTATAAACATCAATAATATCTATTAAAAATTGTTGTTTATTGAGTTCAATATTTTAAATACGGTTAAGAAATTAGATTAATAGATGTCTATATTAAATGTCACTCAGAAATAAATGGATACAACGATAATAATTATCACGGAAAACTCTGCTAACTACGTAATATATCATTCGAGCTCCATTCATAATCTTTAGGACAAGTTGCAAACTCACTCCGTGACATCTATCTAGTGCAACAGCCTGAGTACCTCTTCTGAGAAGACTTTCATTAATTATTATCTTAAAACGTCTAAAGTTTTAACAACTACTCTCAAAATAATCCTTGTAGGCACGCTTACAAGATTAATAAGCATCTAATTTTACCATTGAAAATGGTTCTCAGATGCAAATCGCCTGAGACGTATTTTTGGCCATAGCTCCGAGGATTTTAGGAGGATCGAGATGGGAATAGTACTAAGAGTTGAGAAAATTATCGAGACACGTGTGAGCGTTTGAATTTTGAAAATCGGCTTTTAACTTTTTTGGAATTTTGAAAAATGTAAAAAAGTCGGGTTTTTTGGGGGTTGTTTGTTTACTAAATTGTAAACATTTCGGAAAAAAACCGACAAGAAAACATTAAAAAGAGGGTCCTAGGGACCCTTTTGTTCCTACCCTAGGATCCTTTTTTTCATTTCTTCGAAAAAAAATTGAAAATCGGTTAATAATTGTGACCTGTAGGTGGTCCCTGTAGATATGGATTTGTAGAAAAACGGGTATTTCCGTATATATAAAGTGATGTACTCGTATCTTGTATGATTATTAACTGATCGTCATGTTAATGGTGTTAAAAGATGCGGACACAGACGAAAAGTGCGTTCAAGTTGGAATTTTGAAAATCTATGATTTTTTTCTTAAATTTTTGTATTAATTTTTAATGCTCCGATTCTTGCGGGGACTGCGAAATATATTTATGGATTCTTTTTAAAGAGATGTAAAACCAACATACCTACATTCTAATTTGTATCTTATATTATCAGTTTAATTCATGGGAGAAGGGTTAGGTACACAAAAGTTTTCCTGATCGATTATTATCCATATCCATAATTTATAGTATTATAAATTGGCGAAAGTGTGTCTGTCTGTCTGTCTACTACGCTTTCACGGCAGATCTGCTCAACCGATTTTGATGATATTTGGTACAGGGTTAGATAATATCCCGGGGGACTTACGACTTTTTATCCCGGAATATTAAAGCGTTCCCGCGGGAATCAAAAAATCTTAATCCACGCGGACGAAGTCGCGGGAATCATCTAGCAATAAGAATAATATAACAATATTAATGTGAAAACATGTTTCGTTAGTTGCGGAAATAATAAAAGTTAATAAAAATCTATTCTTGGCACTATAATCATCAATTTCAACAAAAGAAAAATTGTTGGAATGAAAAAACCATTTGAAACATTTTTTACGTAAGGTCTATTGTAGTTTAGACGTCGACTTGCTATGCTATACTTATTCCTATACATAATATACCTTAGAGGAGTTTAGGAGCTCCGTAAAAAAGTTCAGGTGGTGTCATCAATTACATCAGAGTGGGTAACATAGGTACGTGCGATCAATCTACACAGCTTTAGTGCTGCGACAGTGATTGACGTACATCACGATTCACACATTAACAAGGAAGGTCACTGTTAGGACCATAATAGGGGTTTTCTATATAAATAGCAGAAACTGACTGTCACAATAAATATACTTACACGTATACCTAGATCAAACTGAGTGTAGAAACTATCAATATAGATACATTTTATACATCGCAGACTTCCTAAGAGTAAAAATTATTATTATGAGATATTCCAAGATGTTTTTAAAAATGCCCGTAACCGAGCTCGCGTTAGAAAACTCTTGTTTCATTATTCGTTAGCGTATCTCGAAAAACCACTCCATTTCACGCGAAATGTTCGCCGATCGTCAGTTCTTTAATAATGCTCTAACTGTGATCACAATAGTTCCGCTTTCAGGCGGAAGAAGCTGAAAAGCTAGAAAAATGACAATCCTTTCTTACGTACCCTTTTATCGCACTATGCTATGTCGCAAATCTAAAAGCAAAGTATTCACTAGTAATGTAAAAACCTTGCAAAAGTTGCCTTATAGTGTTTAAAAAGTGCTAGTAACTCACCAGAGCTTATCACAAGTGCATTCAATCAATAAATCAGTGCATTCAAACATTTGTGTTTTTCTTTTCCAGAAGATGAAGATTTGTACTATAATGAAAAAGCTACACGTAAAAATAGTATCATCCAAGAATAACTGACGGATACTTAATCATGGAGGGCGTTAGAGTAACGCATCAGGGTTTGAAGGCGCACACGCTTGAAGGATCAGCTGGCAGGATAACCCAAGCTGGTCTAGCAGCGCGAAGTGCAGAAGGAACCGCTGCAAAAGGAATGGCCATCAAGGGCCATGAAGATCTGTGGGTGGAAATCCAAGCCAACACGTTCAGAAACTGGGTCAATGAGACCCTCAAACCTGTGAATATAAAGGTAAGGTTAGGTTAGGTTAGAACGTCACTGCTAAAAGTTATATAGGTACTTATAAATTGTACATCGAAATGTACCGTACTGTAATATTTGTGCTGCTATTGAGCACCGCGCCATCGCTATCGCTTCGCATTGTGAGGTTCTTCAATCTGCATACAATCCTTTCAGTTCTACGACTTTAAAAAATTCAAATTTTTTCTTTATTTTAATTTTAATTTAAATTAGCTGCTCTAATTAAGACGTCATTACTCTAACTACGTACCATCGGCGGACCGGTTATCGCTCGACTACTGTATACTAAAAACATTGAGCTGAAATGTGCCTATAGTCTCTCTAGAGTGTAAAGTGTTTTTTTTTTGTCGGAAAAGTTTTTTCAGTATTATGTAGATAACTTGCCCTTTTTTATAAGTATTTTTAAATTATCCCTGTATAAACGCACGTTCAGTGAGTGTCATCCTAAGTCCACGATTACGCTTGTAAGTTTTACCACAGAATAGGTAATAGAACAATGTAGTTTTAGTCACGTAAGTCGCGTATACGAGTGTCTTACAAGTGTAATTGCAGCCTTATGTGAGGTTGCGCGTCGTATCCGTTCATCTCACTAACGCTGCCCGCTGGTGATGTCTTATCTCACCACTTAACTGCTAAAACTCAAGCTTGGACCTCGAAACTGCTTTTTTTTATTTATAGACTAACGCTTGGCTGCAATCAGATTTGTTGGCAAGTAGTGTTACAGCCGCGGTGGAGCGCGCTTGCCTATTCTTCACTCTTGATTTGAAGATACCAATATTACTCGTATGTATTAGCGGAGGGGAAACGAAAGCCGGAAGGGCGTTAAAATTAAAGTCACACAGCCAACACTTCCTATAACATAATTCCTCCCTAAGCAGAATCAGTGAACATGAAAATAATAATAGGTAATTATTATGTTAGGCACTCGTTCAACCTTCGAGTTAACACTTTCCACGTCAGAAAACAAAACATTTAAGCAATTCATAAAAACAACACAGAATAATGCTACGGACTAGTGTTTCAATAGCGTGACTAAAATTAGAGATCTTCGTTGGGCAAGATCTGTAGTTCAAAATATTCTTTAGAATTCTTAACGTAATAAAAAAACACGCCTTTCAGTAAAAGAAACCTGCATATTTTAAAGGTAGGGTTACATCCCGGGGTAGGACATATCGCTACTTTTTATCGCGGAGTAATAAGGAATAAGATGCTCTCCCGGGAATTAAAAAAAACCATGCGCACAAAGTCGCGGGCATCATCTAGTAAATAGATAATTACGTAATTAATTAAATGAAGTATTAACTTTATACAAATATGTCAATTGTTATTTTATAAAATTCTTCTTAAAAAATCATAAATTTTTCTAGGTAGTGGATCTAGTAGAAGACCTACGAGATGGCACGGTGTTGTGCGCCCTCGTAGAAGCACTTCAGGGCCGCAGACTTAAGGGATGGAGTTCCAACCCCACGAACCAGCACCATAGACTAGAAAATGTTACCACCGCGCTACAAGCCATTGAAGACGATGGTGTTAAACTTGTTAATATTGGTAAGAAACATTTATGTATTATAATGAAGATTCAAAATCGACATAATGTTTATTTTATTTATATGTGTATTCATCAGCAAAACTCAAATGTAACAATAATTACAATAGTTTCAGTTTAATTAACGACCTCCGTGGCGCAGTGTTGAGCGCTGTTGTCTCAACGTGCGGAGGTCCCGGGTTCGATCTCAGGGTCAAATTGGTAATTTATAATTTCTGAATTTTCCCTGGTCTGGCTTGGAGGGAGGTTTCGGCCGTGGCTAGTTACCACCATACCGGCAAAGACGTGCCGCCAAGCGATTTAGCGTTCCGGTACGATGCCGTGTAGAAACCAAATAGGGGTATGGGTTTAATATACCTGCCATGCCCCTACCAGGTTAGCCCGCTACCATCTTATCATCACTTACCATCAGGTGAGATCGCAGTCAAGGGCTAACTTGTAGTGGATAAAAAAAAAGTTTTTTAGTGAGTAATTAAGATACAACACAAAACCCTGATAAAAAACTAAACTAAATAGTTTAAAAGCACACACAAGTTAACATTTTGCTAAATTCATTGGTTTGGGTTTTAAAATTAAATGGAGTGTGTGAAAAAGTGAAAGACAATTAATCCTATCCCTCATAATATTTTGAATATTTATTTTCAGGTAACGTGGATATTGTAAATGGAAATTTAAAACTGATACTAGGATTAATCTGGTCTCTCATTGTTCGCTACCAAATTGGCAAGAGCAAATTCCCACCCAGGTAGGAAATGAAAAAAATTAAATATTCAAATCAGAAAAGCTTCATTTGGCAAGAAAACGCAAAAAATTCTGATACTGAATGTATTTTTAATTAATGAACATAAAAACACAATTTAAAGAAAGTATTATTTATTTTTTACTGTCGAGTCAACATCTTCTGAAGATGCTCCGGTGTCGGAGTGAAACGTATGTTGAGAATCATTTGTAAAATTCGTGTGGTATGATGAATATATCAAGGTGCAAGTGCAAGAAACACACTGTACCACTTAGATTTTCCTATACTGTGGCGGATTTTAGCGAATAAAACTTCTAGTTTTTCTTTATTATTTTATTCCAACACCACTGCGTCGAAAAGCAGATTTTAAGAACCAGTAAGAAACTTAATTTTTATACTCGTTTACTTAAGTAATTAGTAAATTAAAAGGTTTAAGTTATCGTAGCGTTACATCTTGTCAGAAAGAACTCTAACTTTTAAAAATTTATTCAAGAACATAAAAATTGTTAGACATTTTACCGTTTCAAAATTACATTATCTTTCGTAATTATCAGAATCGTAGCTTGTACATATAATAGTTAACTGTATATAGTAACGCTTAGACCTAGTGATGTGTCAGATTTTGGCTAAAATCATCGCAGTCTAAGTCGAATAAACTTAGATGAAAATAGGTACAGTATCAGGTCACATTCATCATGCCTATAATTATTTATCCTCGACCTATATACTAAGCTCTATTATAAGCAGCTTTTGTATCTAAAAGCTTTTTTAACATAAAGAAATAGATTAAAATATAAGTAACTGGATCGGAAACTGTAAAAAGATAATTAGAATATTTTGCAATTCATGCACTGCAAATGAACAAAAAGCTTCTGATGCTCTACTAAGTCTCTTTCGCGTGCTAATTATTATGCGCTTCAACTGTTAATTTCAAAGCTATTTCGATTACGAGTATACTACAAAGTTACCCCACTAGGTTAAAACTGCTTCAAAAATCGATTAAAATATTAAATTTCCCATCACTATTCACGACTATATATGAAACGTGAACCAAGACCGGGCAATTAACATGACGCGCAGACACACCTATTGCGTTATATCCTAAAAGGTAGCCTGTATACCTTATTCGTTCGCTTTCATCACATATTTTTTACCATTGCAAAACGTGGATAGCGTTAGGCGTACCTACCAATTCTATGTCGTAACGTAGTTTTTACTTTGATATGATGCAGTAGTGGGTCGACGTCCTTTACGTTGTGTGGAGAACCAAAAAATACTGAATGTTTTGGAGCATAGTTTAGTAACATGAGTTAAGACACAGAACACTTAAATTTAGAGATTATTATTGTAGTATTAACTTTTTACTACAGATATTACAGAATTTATTTACATTTCCTTTGTATAACCCAATCATTAGTTAAATTATAGAAGTTTACTTCATATTGCTGTACAAATACCTAGTTGAATACGTTCAGAATAACTAAATACTCTTGTCAATTGCGAAAGCTAACACGTAAAATTAACACATCAAATGATGTGTTAATTTTACGAGAATTAATAAGTAATTTTATTCCCATTAGAAATCGCTTAAATAACGTTTTGATATGTAGATATATGTTCTGTTTAACTACAAAAGATAATGCAAGTAGAAAAAGTAAATAGTATAGAGATAGGGGTAGGTTTTTTAAATATTTCAATATATAATATACGAATATACGTTACCTTAATCAACGATTGAGGCAATGTATATTCAACTTATGCCGTCCACTCATGTCGCCTTAGAAATTCAGACCCCATTTTAACACCTATAAAGTGGGTTTTCGTATACGTTCATTTCTAAGGTTGGTTTAAAAAAAACTAAGATACATCGCAATGTTCTGATAAGGTACCAGTATCAATCTGGATCATTATTAACTTTTAAATTAAATTAAGTTTTAATGTGGATTTGAATGTATTTAATTGTGTTTAAAATGTAATTATAACGAATCATACAAATAGTATAAAATTGGGATCTACAAAATTTTGTTTAAAAAATTTAATATGGCTCTATGTAGATGTAGCGTACAGGTTTCTATAGATGTGTTCATTAAAGTGCTACAAATGATTTAGCTATGAGTACAAATTAATAGCATTCACTAAAAATTAATCCAGTCTTTCATTTCAGGAAATTGATGCTATCATGGCTTCAGGCTGCGCTGCCAGAGTGTCGCGTAGGAAACCTTACAACGGACTGGAACAGTGGAGTTTTACTGTCCGCACTTCTTGACTACTGCAAGCCTGGCATCTTTCCACATTGGAAAGAACTGAGTAAGTTACTAAATCATTAAAAAAAAGATACGCGCCTAATTGAGAACCTCCTCGGAAGTCGGTAAAAAATTAGTTGGTACGCGTGTGGCTTTTGAAGCAAAACCACATATTGCGAGGCATTTTTTGCTTTTTAGATATTTTTATTAAATTATTCTATCGTATTATAAGGTGTTAAAAACATCTGCCCTAGGGAACAGGGCACTGATTAATAATATACTACTCTACGGCTAAGAGACATAGTCGGGGCCTTAAGTGAAAGTAATGCTCGAAGTCTATATTACAAATATGTAAGTACGAGTACCTAGGTACTCATGGAAGAATATGGCTCTGCCTACTGTTTATTTTGAAATCGCTCTCGGAAACTTCCTATTTGAACTTACGAGCTTTCGCATTATATCCAAACATTTAGTATTTAAGAAAAGATGGTTTGGCTAACAATAACCCTAAATTTCCATTGTCAAGAAACAAAATTTTGGACTAAATTGAAAAATGAAGTGTTTATATTCCCGAGCGACGTCGTTCTAATTAAACTTCTTTCTAATTTATAAGATTGAAGGATTTCTTTAAAAGGATTTTCTGATAAAGAGGCTTCGTCAGAATTTATATCCCGAGATAAGGACTTATTCCTTACCGCTTTTATATTAATTATTCCCCACGTAAATGCTTTTCAACCTCCCATCAAAGGAAGATTGATTATATTTCGATATTGCCGCTACATTATTATTGTACGCCTTCCTTATTCTATTTTATGCTTTGATCATGCCTAATTCATTATTCAATATGAGTAGGGATTGAATGTATCCATACTAATATTAGAAATGCTAAAGTATGTCCGTCTGTTTGCAATCTAGCCACCATTTTTCCCATCACTACACGCAGCCAAGATTTATGCCGTACCTAATTTTATTGAAACATTAGATTATGCCCGCGACTTCGTCCGCGTGGATTAAGGTTTTTGATTCCCGCGGGAACTCTTTAATTTTCCGGGATAAATAGTAGCCTATGTCCTCCCCGGGATACAACCTATCCCTGTACCAAATTTCATCCAAATCGGTTGAACAGATGGGGTGTGAAAGCGTAGCAGACAGACAGACAGAAACACTTTCGCATTTATAATTTAGCAATAGTATGGATAGTATGGATTTTAACTAAAAAGTTATTTTTTTTGATTCAGATCGTCACGAAGCCATAGAAAACTGTCGAAGAGCAATGAAACTGGCCCACAGAGAGCTTGATGTGCCGATGGTACTGGAGCCGGAGTATTTAGCATCGCCTTGGCTGGACGAACTGTCAGGCATGACGTACCTTTCCTACTTCATGAAACCAGATGCTACGGGAGTCAAATCCACTTTAGATTGGGTTAACTCTCGTTTGGAGAGAGCGATCACTAATTTTACGGTAAGAATAATAAAGTAGATTAAAAGGAAATAAAACCGAATTTACTCTACTAACTCCCTTCACCATGAAACGCATATTGTAGTATGTAAATCCCCTAAGACCCGTAGGTATCCATGTACATTTTATTTCAACACTGTAAGATAGTGAGAAGGTAAGATTTTCATTAAATAGAAAGTGCTTCAGAATATTATGAAGCTTGGAAGCGTAAGCATAGTAGTTACTGTGAAGTACCATTTTGTTTTAAATTAAGTATTGATATTTTTTATGCCTATATTGCTTAAATGAAAATCTAGAATGAGATCTAGAATGTATGCCACTATATTTTAAAATATGTCGTCAGGTTCGTAGTTCCTCTTACTCTTTTATTATATTATTTATTGATAATACGGAGGGAGAGAAAGATATTTTCCGTGTTGTTTTATATTTTATTGATATAGTGATGAATACTCAATGGAAATTTCTAAAAATCCAACCTCATTCCCTGTCTAGGTACATCTTACGGGAACTTTGTGCAATCTTTCAACTTTCTAGGTCCAACGGTTAGGAATGGGCGTTGAATCAGAGAGTCACTAAGTCAGGAATTTTCTTTTATTGAGAAAAATTCTGTTATACACCATATCTAAACTAAACTTAAATGACAGCACTATTTATATCGCTATCCCTTTCATAATACTATCCCGCGAAAAGGGGCATTAGATTTAAAGCTGTCATTTTAGTTTAGAGATTGTTGTGTTAAACAGAATTAGCCTCATTATAATATGAAGAAAGGACTACGGATACACGATATTTATTCACCGCTTGACCCATACTTGACATTCAAAGAATTAAAAAAAAGTGTGGTGTCACGGGACATCAGATAAGAACGAAATTCCTTATTACATAAATATTAATTTCAAGTTCTAATCGAAGTTAATAGAAAATAATTATTCAGGTTAAATTTTTTATTATGATTTTAAAAATCAAAAACTACTTTACAAACTTATCTTAACACTTTTATTTTATTCACAATGATTCATAAAAAAATATATAATAATTATTGGATACTGTATACATACATAAACTATACATAAAAAATTGGCAGTCATAGAGACAACCGATAGAAGTGAAAACGAATGTAATTTTTTTTTATATTTATAAACCTTAACACTATGGCATTAAAGTTTAATTTTCAATGCAGTATATTTATACTTAAGACCTTTTGTCTTCGTAACAACGTGAACATGTTTTCACTTCAAAATCTTACGCATTTTGGTTACGGACGTTTTTTGCCGGCTAGAGTACCCCTCCGCATCGTCCCATAAAGAACTTTCGTTCCAAAAGTATACTACAATAAGTTCAATATGTTTTAGACGGACTGGAATGACGGCCGAGTGGCCAATGAATTGGTAAGGTCAATGGGAGGACCGGCACCTCATCCAAGCAAATTACGACGAGACCCTGCACGCTGGGAGGAGAACTGCCAGACCGCTATTGACGCCGGGAAAAAACTAGGTACTGGATAGAAGTAGGCGTTACTTTGCGGGAGTCCATGATAATTAAAGTACTAGAAGTTTAACTTGCTATAATCCGCCACAGTAAGTAAATCTATGTGGTGCAGTGTGTAACTTGCACTTGTAGCTTGCCATCTTCACCAAAAAAATCTTCCAAATTATTCTCAACGTACGGTTCACTTCGACACCGGAGCATCTATCGGAGATGTTGACGCGATAATGCACAATTGTAAAGTCTTTACAATCGTGCATTGTCAATACACAAAATACTTTGCAAAAAACACACTGTACCACATAGATTTACTTACTGTGGCAGAATAAACAAATTAAACTTGTAGTTCTTTCATTAAAACTCGGTATAATGAAGCATTAATACAAGCAGTAACTTTACTAGATGGCTTTCTATCTAAAACATTGGATTCTATTCAAACAATTTCCAGTTCTAACATTTAAGACTAAGTACCTATGGACTTCAAAGCATTAATTTCATTTCGGGGAAATTTCAGTGCTCCCGAATATGCAACGAAATTTTAATACAAATATTATGGCAGAATATTATTCTATAATCTGAATATAAATCGTTCATGTGGGAATGTCTGAATACTCGAAACTAACATGTCTGCAGGCAATGTTTATAATTATTCCGCGAAATTCTAAATATAGGTATTAGATAAAACCGCCTTTGCATACTGTGTAGTCCTATTCTTAGCTTTAATTTCTTCTGTTATTCCTTGTATTTGTGTGCAATAAAGATTTAAATTATAATAGTCGATCGTTCTTGGATTCATTGTGTGTTATTTTAAACTGTGCTAACAGAAGTCTCAATTTGTAAGTGTTGTCTATGTGAAGTTTAGTTAATTAATTACTTTACACATGCTTAACACATATTAAGTTAGTTAAAAAAATAAGCATAGCTTTAAGTAGTCACCACATTTTTATGAGCGCTCTACAAATAAAGTCGGCTGTGTAGGACGCGGTAACCGCGATCAAACTTAATATTCCACAGTTCCAAATAGGCACTATGTCGTAGGATTTATGCACCTATAAATTTTAAAGCGTAACACCGAACCACCGACACTAACACTGCCTGCGATCACTTCAGTGCACCGTTCGATTTTATCTCTGTGTCTGTAGTGCCTAGGGTTCGGCTAAACTTAGATGCCTATCGAGAATTTAAGGGGCACTGGCATCATGACACTCTAATACAACCTCGAACAAGATACAAAATTATTTTTAGAATATAGCGCTTCTTTGCAAATATTTCTCTTTGTTTGAGGACGCTTTGATAAAGTTCGAGAGTAAATTCATAGAACTGTTTTCATTATGTTTGTGCGACTAGCAAATTTATTGTTTGCAGTTGCTGTTTTCGCTAATCACTTTGGCGCCTTTTGGGATTTTCTTCTTATTATGACTTGTTAACTATAATCTTCTTTTAAAGATAAGAAAACTTATTTGTCCTACTTTATAATCCTGAGATATTAAATGGTTAGGTATCTGACTTAAGTTTTTGTTCATATTAAAGGTGTCCAGCCAGTCCTCTCAGCAAAGGATATGAGTCAAAGCGACGTGGAACACTTAGGTGTAATGGCATGGGCTGCACAATTTCGAAATGTACCCCCTCGACCGCCAGTTCACGATATGCTGCGAGTTGCTCTTGACTCTACTTCAGGAAGAGTTGGAGAACCAGTAAGCATTAATAAACATGTCTGAATTATATCCCAGCGAAAGCCTTTGCTGAAATTTAGTAGGTTCTTTGAACAATATTTCACCACGTCTTTCTTTCTTTTCAGACCTTTATTAGAGTGGAAAGCATATCGAACGAATTGGCGATGTCCGATGTAAAAGTATCGATAGTAAATCCTCTAGAACAGGAATCTAGATTAAAGTTAGACTCAAGAGGAGCTGGTGAATTTATACCGGAACACGCTGGGATGCACGAAATCGTTCTCACCGCTGAAGATATCAGGTAAAGGAAGTCCTTGCTGTTCTTAACAACAAGAAATCCTAAAAATCTATACTTCCTTAATAGTAAAGGCGAAAGTGTGTCTGTCTGTCTGTCTGATATCTGTTTAACAGTTTTTCGTACAGAGATATAGGTTGTATCTTGGGAAACGAAATAAACTATTTTCTCCGCATAGTCAAAGAGTTCCTATGAGATTTTTCAATAACCTGAATACACGCGGACGAAGTCACGGTCATCATCTAGTCTATGATAGACCTATACATATGTTTTTGTACTGGATATCTCCAAATAGTTTGATAGCGAAGATAAGTATGCGTCAGCCATTAGGTACGCCTCTGATGGCAACAGGTACCTATACACAATAGTCTTGGATAATGCGAAATGATGTTACAGACTGTTAAACTTGAACTGCAGTAGCAGTAGTTACTTCTTTGTCGATATTGCTCCGGATGGCTATTATGCGAACGTTATGACCGTGACACTATTATATTAAAACGGTTTATTTGTATAACTTATGCTAATCTGCATCTGCATAGACTTCTTAATTATTATATGTTACCAAAAATTATTTGGTTAAAGTCATCTTTAGCGTTCAGCATCGTGTGCCTTGGTAATCACGCAAAAACTTATCTAACTGTCCAACTCCATAAATCGTTCAACTTGCACTTTTGATGACCTGGACGTTTCTTGTCCATGTATCTAATTTTTCTTTCCAACTGAAATATTTGGAGAAAATGACAACACGTATTCAATACACAATATATAATTATTTTCCGACAACTGACCCGATACAATAATATGACAACAACACTTTGACTACCCACATTTACACACATACATTACACCTACATTCGTTTTGGGAGACTTGGGCTCCTCTCTGTAAAGCTAGTTTTCTCCGCAAGATGGTGGTTAAAGTGCGTGATAATATTATTTAACGAAACTTTCACTATTTAAGGGTGGACGGAAGATATTTCTTCAGAGTTCTGCCTCGGTTAGTATCAGTTCCGCCGCCGGCTATGGCACCATGTGCAGCGGGAAGCATCGTCGAAGTCCTAGTCAGCGCCACAGGTATGGAATCAATTTTATTATACTGTTACAATGTATTTATTCTTGGGTAAATTTTGGAGGTGTTTTATCCATTTATTTTTTTACATTTTGACGATGTTTAATGATAGCTAAGTAACGATATGCAGTCTAAAATGGAAGCACGTCGAAGGGCCAGCGCAGTTTTATTAAACCCATTTTTTGTAATTAATTACTAAGCAGCGTCAAATTCTACATCAATGGTGTCGGTACTTATTCCGTGAGGTAGGCGTTAGTGGTTGCGCATCAGTTCATACTATTGCAACCACTATCGTTCTATATATCTAATATTTGGTATTTATGTATGTATATGTATGAATCCATTATTTTTATAAAATAAAAAGAATCAAATAAGTACGAATAACAATAATAATTATATTGTAATGGTATTTATTGTTGTAATTTATTTAAAATAATTTATTGAAATTAACAATCTCCAAACATATATTTTATTGCTAAGTATAGGTAATAAAAACAAATAAAAATTCACCTATTATTATTTAAAAAATATATATAATATTAAAAATACTTAAAATATAAACCTTAAAGCGTTTTCTAAGCAAGGTTTTCTAGCAGACTAGATATCAATAAAGTTTTAGTTTCTTGTTTGTACAGAAGGGATATCCTCATGGACACCCAGAAGCCTGGTTAGTGCCGGATTCTTACCGGCTAAACCTTCTATCTCCTTGTTGTCAGTGTACTTGTGTCCTTTCAGCCTAAACACAGCAACATTTTCAATTAAAATACTTTTACATAACGCCTAGATTCTCACCAGGATAGCCACTGATATATAAACGTCGTCTTTGCCACAAACCTAAAAATTGTTCACTACAATTAATATAATAATGTTCTTACTTAATTTTTAGGCGCACCAAGACGTGAAGATATAGACGTGACGGCTCACTCGCCCAGCGGTCGAGCAGTACCATTAGAACCTCGGCATCCCCCACCCTCAGCACCTGGCACCACAGCTTCGAGTGCCACCTTCCAACCAGACGAAGCTGGAGTATGGACCATCGCTATCACATATAAAGGAGAGCATATTCAGGTACTCACTTACTCTTGATCTTCGACAAATTCTGAACGTACGACGTATATCCAATATATAATATAATAAACAAATATTTTTCGCGGTTTGGGAAAATCATTGATGTAGAATTTTAGTACCTGGGAAAATAATAATATATCAATACCGAGTGTAATATGATACTGTATACAGATTTCAAAGAGATATTTTATTATTTATAGAGCGTGCCAGTATCCCGTTATATAACCAGTGAACAAGTCCAGTTAGGCATTTTGATATTCAGAAATCGATGACGCTGGATTGGTTGGTTAGGCTTTAATAACAACGCAACTCTAACGATAAGTAACAAGAATAAAATTAATTGATATGATATCACTTTCACTTTAAAACGTAAATGTGAAAAGCGTTAGTTTTCTTAGGGTTCGTGAAACGTTCTGGCGATATCGCGCGACTTCGCTGCAACAAGCATTTGTTTATGCTCATGCATTTAGTTACTCCGTATTTAATAATGTCGATGGTGTAATATTAATACTGTAAACTATGTAAATAGATAAACTACTGAACTGAAGGTAGCTAACTACGTTACAGTTTGTCAGTACATCCGCTTCAGAATATTATCAAGAATGTTCAGCGTTCAGGGAGCATACTACCACCACATAAAGCCATCTTGTTTTACTACTACTAACGTTCGTGTTTTAGTATTATAAACCTTATTTTATGGACGTCAAGGTACGTGACATTTAGAAATAGTACTCCTGCGATGATAGTAAGCCCCCTTGTTCAGTTGTTCAATATTGATCAGTCTGCGTAACGACGTAATACGTTAAGTTCGACGTAGTTGCCATATCCCACAGTTGCTTTTGCGACAAGGACGATGTTCATCCAAATTGATAAATTAGTCGTCAGGGTGATATTGAATTCCGGAAACCTTCGCACTTTATAGGATGCTAGAGCTAATGTTATAAATGGATTTGTTGACTCCATGATATATAATTATAAATGAATAACGTAATAAGTTTATAACACCCTACTCTTTGCGTCGTGGAATAAAAAATACGTGTCGAAGTCAGTTAAAAACTTGAAATTTTCAGAATGTAGATCTTCTTGGCACGATAAAATGCCACAAATAAGCGTTAAACTTTATCTTTCTCCCTCTATTTATGTAAATATTTTAGTGTTGAAAGTTTTGAACACCTCCAAGTAGCTCTCAGTATAGGTACAGCCGAAAGAAAGCCGCGTCGCGCAAGATGTCGCAACTCGCAGCTTCGAATTCCACTCAAGAAATTCCAGAATTTTGTTGCAAGGCTTTTTTTTATTGCACACAAAAGAACAGTTACAAAGGACATATAATAAAAGTACAGACAAAATGTGACCTTATCACTAATGTAATCTCTGCCAGACAACCTACACTAATAAATCAATTAGTACTGTGAGACCGGAAATTGCTTTATAACTACGACTTTAATATATATGTGCATACATAAACATATATACATTCAAATAGGTGCACACTATTCATATATAAGTATAATATACTAATAAAATATTTACATATGCAGCATATACTTACATAAAAATTATATCATACATATCCATGTATACATATACATTATAAATATATACATATATACAAAATCATTTCTTCAGATAGTGCTTTTTGACACGATTTTTAAAGATCGCTAACGATTGAGATTGTCTGATGTCAGCTGGGAGTGCGTTCCACAATATTACTGCTTTTATGGTGAATGAGTCTGAGTAGATCTGGATGTTTCTTGGCTTAATTTTTAGCTTATTATCCCTGAAAGAACATAAGGTATGCTGGATTCGATAGGAACTAAGGAACCTGAAGCTTTCTTTTAGATAGGGGGGCAATGGTTGATAGAGAGTGAAATAGAGGATAGAGAGGATATGAAGATTACGCCTTTTCCGGATTGGGAGCCAATTAAGTTTCTTGCGATATTTCGAAACATGATCATACTTCCTCAGACCGAATATGAATGTAATGCACAGGTTTTGCAAACGCTCTAGTTTATATAAATGGTCTTCAGTCTAGTCGAGGTAACAGACATCGGCGTAATCAAGGCTTGTTCATTTATAACTTTGATCCCCAGTAAAAAGGTATTTTAAAAACTTACACTCTTGCGAAGACAGACAGTCACTAGATATAGATGTGAAGTAAGTACTAACTTACCTACCTAGTAAAATTAATCGTATTTTAGGGTGGCCCATTTACTTGCGAAGTATTTGACCCAGCCGGAGTGCGCCTCAGTCATGGTGCATTGGAAGGTGCCGAGCCCCTCAAACCGCACTCTTTCGAGCTGGACACAAGTGGATGTGGCGTCAAAGGCGACCTACAGTTGGACATCGTTCACGACAAAAGAAGTGTTATGTGCGCCTTGGAAAAATTGTCGTCGACCAAATATCGTGCAACGTTTATGCCCAAAGCTCCTGGAAAGCATAGAGTGAGTAGCCTTTAGAATTTCCAACTGGTTAATGTATAATAGGTAATAGAAAATTGTAATAAGGTTTTTACATACGAGCTGACTCATGTCAGCCACATGTCGCAAGGCGAGGGCCGACCATCGTCACGAGTTTGTAAAAACCTTAAGGCCCGTGTATCTCACTTTTTCAATATATTTGTGAGAAAACATGAAATAAAACTCGAGTATGTAGGTACCTACTAGATACATACTCACTAGAAAATTTTAAAAAAAAATCTAGATTTTTTACATTACTCATCACATCAATTAATTCACCACCACTCACATTAATTAATTAATTATTTATAAAAAAACTCATTGAAACTTTTAAAAATGGCGCGATTTTGTAATTACGTTTTTTTTCAC
This sequence comes from Erebia aethiops, assembly GCA_923060345.2. NCBI lineage: Eukaryota > Metazoa > Arthropoda > Insecta > Lepidoptera > Nymphalidae > Erebia > Erebia aethiops. The sequence continues at coordinate 21,651,665 of OV281084.1, read as the reverse complement.
TGGTTTCACGGCTCTAGGTTCTAGCTCTTAACTTCGAGCCTCGACTATTCAGCTTACTTTTTGGTGTATAAAAGTTAAAACAATTTTATTTAATTATATTAAATACAATTTTTAATTTTATCAATCCACGTCTTAAATATTATTATTAATTAAGTTGTCTACTTACATAGTTAATATAATTATGGACCTTCTTGCAAAGAAAACTTTTCAAGTGAAAGTTCTTTAAGAAGTGATCGTGATTTGAAAATTGGATGAAACGAAAAAGCGACTCCAAAAAGAGACAAACATATTCATAATAGGTTTTTTTTAAAATGCAAAAAAAATAGCACGAGGGCAGTAACATCTGCAAAAAAATAGCGCGAGGGTAGTAAATTTAACTTACAAGCCCTGTTTAGCGGGCGGCTACAAAACTTCGGCCTTTATGATTATTTTATTTGTCCTAAATTGCCTTTCTCGCCCAGGCCTTCAAAGCCTTCCCTACCGGAGTCCTGTCTGCAGCCTCGGAGTGACAGTTATCGCACAACATAGAGACACTAAAACTTTCATTGCTCCACTGTAATTAGTTTTATTTTTCCCATTTACCGCCACACAATTATTGCGGAAAGCTAACGTCACGTCGTAGATATCAAGTAGCTCATATAACCTCGTTTAATACAATTCCATTTAATTGTACTAATTTGCCCGTAATTTACAGCTATACATTTATTTTAACGGTTATGACGTTCATGGGTCACCGCACGTGTTCAGGGTGGGGTCACGCTCCAAAAAGCCCCGCGACAGTTCGAGTCCCTCACCTGCCTTTGCAAGAATATCTAGTCCAGGTACGTCTTTTCTTTTTTTTGGTCCTTGACTGTGATCTTACTAGAGGGCTTACTATCTACCATCGCTTAAAGCCACGTTATATACCAACGCATAAAGCAGTATTATTTTAAAACTAGTTGATGCTAGCGACTTCGTCCGCGTGGCTTGAGGTTTTTTTAATTCCCGTGGGAACTCATTAATATATAGGGGTGTCAAGGTACGTCATAAATTACTGTAATCCATAGTTTAATAATATAAATGAGGAAGTGTGTCTGTCTGTCTGCTACTCGTCACGCTGCTGCTTTCATGACCCATCTTTAAACCGATTTAAATGCAATTTAGCACAGAGATAGGTTGTAACCCGGGGATGGATATAGGCTACTTTTTATGCCGGAAAATTAAGGAATTCCAAGGGGAAACCAAAACCTAAATCCACACGGACATCATCGTCTAGTTTTTTTAAATATTTTAATAGGTTTTCAGGAATAAGTCATCCAATATGATAGTTCCTTCACTTGAACAAATTCATCATCTTTATCGATTTCCTTTCAGTCACAAGATTGAGATCGGAAAGTCCCCACAACAACTACAATTTATACGAATCAAACACAAAGCACACGAGTTCAATAGATCGACGTGAAGAGCGACGGAACTCAAACGACTATTACAAGTCATCATTTGTACCCGACATCAAAGAGAAGACGTACGATGTTACCGACTCATATTCCAATTCGAGGATGAACAAGCGTGAGAATTATACGACATACGATGACAGTCCCAGAAATAGAACAGCGAGTCCAATCACATCAAAACATCTGGGAAACGGGTCGAGACTGGATTTCGGTCGGTCTAGTAGTCCATATAGAGCTGGGAGTCCGTATAGAGCGACGAGTCCTATTGGACGCACAAGCCCTTTAACGAGAAAAGACAGCCCTTTGAACAGGACTGCTAGTCCAATTAATCGGTACGTAAAAATGCCTGTATTTGAAACGCGGCCTTCGTTAGCTATTGTGAACTTTTTCGGATGTTTTTAATTGTCACTAGCTTTATACATGTTGTAGTACACTTAGGTAAAAAAGAATTCATTCGATTTTGTAACGATGATAATATTATAAAGCGTACCTACATGTTTTTTGAAGAGAAACTTCTTTAGAGTCGTTGTGATTTAAAAATTCAACGAAACGAAAAAGCAACACCAAAAAGAAACAAACATATAGGATTTAGCCTGCGAGAGTCTGAGATAGAATACAAGTTATATTTATCTCATTTTCTCGTAGGCTACTTTTCTGAAGTTTCACTTCTGCCGTGTGTGAATTGCACACACACACACTTTTTTTCTCGTTTGCCATAATCTTACTTTATGTATGTTTGGAACAGAGTTAGCAGTCCCACCGATAGATATAGTCCAGTAACAACGACGAAGCGAGTAGTAGAAAAGCGCTCAAACTACAAACTGTACAGTTCATATAGCGGCTCCCAAGACAACCTTGATCAAAGTAGCCCATTATCTTCATTAGAAACAGATCGGATCAAACGTTATGGAAGTCCAAGTAAGTGACCTTTTGACCCATAAGCTCTTAGTTTTTTGGTTTTATAATCCTTATTAATCGCTTTAGTACTAAATTTTATTTCAATTTTGACAGGCATGGCGGATACAGGCGATCCTGGTGGAAAGCCTGGAGGGTATAAAGCAAAAAATGATTCTTGGGATACAGTTGAAAAAACTAGACAGATGTTTAGTAATAATAGGTGAGCTGATTCTTATTTTAAAACTAGATGATGCCCGCGACTTCGTCTGCGTGGATTAGGTTTTTATTTCCCGCGTGATCTCTTTAATTTTCCGGGATAAAAAGTAGCCTATGTCCTTCCCCGGGTTACAATCTATCCCTGTACCGAATTTCATCAAAATCGGTTGAACAGATGGGTCGTGAAAGACAGACAGATAGGCAGACATACTTTCGCATTTATATTATTATGGAATTATGGATATCAAAAGTCAAAACAATTGAACAAACACGCTCACTATTATCTTTATATACCTATACGTCCATGGATTTGGATGAAAATCTTTCAAAGCAAATAATATTAGAATTTTTATATGTATAACTCTAATATCATTTTCAATACACATTCTATTTTTTTTGCAGTCTGGATTCACCTGTCGACCGCTACGGAACAAACACACTGGACCGAGAAACACTACGCAACACACAAATGAACAAGTTTAGCGATTTCACACAAGACTCCTTCAACAAACACCTCGACCGGTTGGTCGACGAGCACGATTCGGATACTTACACGAGCCGTGTAAGTAAAAACCACCTTTACTGAAATATAGACTCTTCTCATTCTCCCAGGGCACGTTTAGAACCCTCGTAGCTTTAGTTTTAAGATTATCAGCATCACGTCTTACAGAAGGTGTTCTGTGTAGGTGCCAATTTTGAATAAAATATATACTTTAAGTTAAAATATATACTGTGAATTTATGTTTCGCCTATCAATAATAAAAAGTTAGTGAAAATCTCTTGTGATTTGCTCGTGGTAATAATAATTAATTGATCATATAACCCAAGGTAAATGTCGTTTAAACCTAGGCGTATGTCAGTTGTGTTGTATAAATCTAAAGGAAACAAGTCCTACCAATAAAGTGGTAGCATCCCATTTTATTGATAGGACAACTTAATTCAAGTTCTAGTTTATTTATCTCATTTAGTTTCTTTAGATGAATAGTGCCACAAACCGTGTGATTCTGCAACTACGACTAAACTGTTAACGAGGCTTCAGTAGGTTATTTCAGCTGTAGCAGTTAGTTACCTAATTATAAACAACAACGATAGATATAAGAATAGAGTTGGGTCGTGAGCATTGGGAAAGACGTTATTTATATTATGAGAGACTTTTTGGTAACTATCGCCAGGAAGACTGATTGAGTGTTAGGTAGGTGTAGGGCTCTTCACTGGTGACGATAGTGAAAGTCTGCCCGCATGCGGATGGGCCTTTCACTAGATTTGGCCGCTCAAAGACGTGTTAGGGTTACCAAAAATGAACCATAACTGGGAAGGCTGATTCTTATACAGTATTAAAGTATGCGCAGTAATTATGTAAACAGTATAAAAACCAACGCTATTCATCAGGCCGTTCACTAGATATCACCTCTCAAAGACGTGATAAACTTCGTAATCAGTACAAAGCCGTACTAATACTGAATCAGCCTTCCTGGCGATAGTTACCAAAAGTGCAGCTACTCGTACCTCTTAGTCTATTATAACCATGCATAATATTTACCAATCGTGGAACAACGCGCAATCGAAGAAAAAAAATCCTCAAAAAGTTGCTATACTAATCGCCCAACCACCAATAACAACACCGACAAACCCTACTCCACAATCCGTGTGAGTAAACTCGACTTTTTAATGAAGTTGTCCTCTGTAAAGAGAAATGTGGTCAGACATAAATTAGTTTACTCGCCGACGTCATGTACACAACCTTATTGGTTTTCCGTGTTAATACGCTGCTAAAATAAAATCGGTCTTTAGTATCTAAAGTTACCCAATATACATAGTAATTTTTTTTCAAATACAAGATGTAAACACACTTGGGAGCGAACCTGAACGGGCCTTAATTTTTTTTGGAAAGTATGGATGGATAGATGGATGGATGAATGTTTGTTTCTCAATCACGCCAGAACGATTGAACACATCTAGATGAAATATGGCACACAAATAGATTATAGCCTGGAATAACACAGGCTAAAAATTAAAGAGTTCCCGCGGGAAACAAAAAACCTCAATCCACGCGGACGCAGTCCCGGGCATCAGCTAGTGGATAATAATTTGCACAAGCCTGTCTTCTTCTTCTTTAATCATTTCAAGGTTAGATAATATTTTTTATTTTTCACAGCAAGAGGTGATGAAACGTGAAGTGCGAGAGAGTTCATTCGTGGTGCGAGACTCTTCTTACAGCAGTGTGGAGGAGAAGCATCAACAACAACAGCAGTCTTTTTTATCCAATAGGCCCCCCCGCGACCCTACCGGGGGGGCCCTGACTGAGACGGACGCTGCACACGCCCGTTTCAGGTAAATACAGACACGACACACCAACGTGCTTTAGGATACTAGGACCTCCAGCACGCGCACATTGCACTGTGCAAAAAAAAGGCTTGGTCCACACGCGCTTTATAGGAGCTGCACGTAAAATGAACTCTGCAGCTAGATACCAATTTTCCCATATTATACTTTGTATGTTTGCACACGAAATTCGAAAAGTTTCAGCTTTCGAAAAAGATTACTACGATCTAACTGTAATGTTATTTGTGTTGTCTTTACAAATAAATTGGTGCTGATGCAAGATTGAAACTGCGGTTCAAAATAAAATAGGTAGTCTATAAAGAAAATATAAAGCTCTCGAACGAAACGCGATCTCGATGTTATAAATTCTCCACAATCCCGACCTGCTGTTGGAGCTTAAGGTCTTCCATTGGTCTGCTCTCAAATCGATGTTATTTATGTCTTTGTTTTATTCAATTTATTTATCAAAGTAGCTGATGGAGTTTTAAACTATCCCCTGCTTTGTCGTCTTCTCTTCATTGTAAACAAAAATTACATCTTTATGCTTTGTTAGATACAGTTAATAGAATTGTAAAGGCTTTTTGACGTGAATTTGATGATTATTATTATTGATTAGATTCGGGGGCTATTCCATACTAAATGATGCCCGCGACTTCGTCCGCGTGGGTTGAGACTCTTAAATTTTCCGGGATTAAAAGCTTATGTCCTTCCCCAGGATTTAAACTATCTCAGTACCAAATTTCATCAAAATCGGTTGAGAAGTTAGCAGAGAGACATACAGACACACTTTCGCATTTATAATATTAGTATGGATTAAACTGTGTGGTTAAACCCAAAATACGTACTTTTGATCGTTTCGTGTAAGTTATAAAGCATAAAAATTAGGCAAGTTATAGTTGTACCGTGGTAGAGATCGATCTGACCACGAAAAGAAAATATAAATGATCACCTCCAATCACTCTGATGATCGCTTTTTGTTATAATTTACATCAACTCTTGATCAACTCCGATAAAAACTTCCAGACAAGTTCGTTCGTTAAAAGTTTAGCTTTTAAATATCGCGTTGCCTATTTTAACTCGGCCAATAAACATCTTATCAACGCGAGAAATATTTCCCACTTTCCCGGAATAAATGCTCATTTCGAATAAGACGTTGAACTAAGGGAGCTTGTTTAGGCTTCGTTCAGATAATGAAAATCATTGGCGATTAAGTTTTCCATAAAATTGAGTACCTACAGGCTTCGATGAACTCAACACAACTCAACTCAACTTGATCAGGAATTGTTTCGTAAGGGTTCACCGGTAAGGGCGAAAACACACCACGACCCGGACTGGACAAAACGTGCGCGGCGAAGGGGGATAACGACGTTTGGTTTGGTTTCCTAGTGTGCGCACTCCATATAAAAGTGAATGGACTTTTCTATCCTTGTCCAGTTAGTAAACTGTGATTTCTCCCTAACGAATTGAATGGACAGTGAGTTGCATTTACAAGCTAACTAGCTTACACACTTTCATTGGCTCGCGGATTTGACTGTGTGTGTTTATTTTTCTAAAATTGTAGGAAAATTTTGTGATCCTGGGATATTAAGCTAAATCGCCTTATGTAAATTCATAAAAGTTCTTTCCAAAAAACCGACTTCCAACGCCACTGTATAAAAATAATTTTTATTTTTTCCACTATGTTGAAGTCGGTCGAGCCTGATGCGTCAACTTTGCTTATCCTTGTTATAAACACCCGACTTCAACATAGTAGGTAGAAATAAAAATTATTTTTAACTTTACAATGGCGTTGGAAGTCGGTTTTTCGGAAAGAATTTTTATTTTTAACTTTTTAGTGTCAGGGTTCAGGATTTGGAGTCAGAATTTTTTATGGGACCACCTCGAGAGCTTCCTCTAACGACTGATAGAAACATTTTTAAAATCGACTTAGAAACCACGGAGATATGCGGTAACATACATTAAATATATATATATTTTTGCTTCGCCGAATTGAGAACCTCCTTTTTTGGCAGTCTGTTAAAAATAGAGTCTCCTAAAGAATGCACCTTTTAAATGTCTTTTAGCGATAAAGTGAAGCGTTACTTTATGTTTTATTTTTATCTTAATTTATTAAGGACTTTTGTCCGACACGGACACACCAGCCCTATCGTAAAATAAATTATAATTTCAAAAAATACTTAATCAAACTATCATAACTACGAAATATTTCGACTACCGATCTAAAACCTGTTGATGGTAGGCCGAGACTGTATGTTAATACTCCTCAATTTTCATTTTATCAGAATGTAGCCTTATTTTTTAGCACCTTCATAATTTCTGTTGATAAATTAATGCTTTATTTGTTACAGACCAATTCAAAGGGATAACAATAGCGGCGCAAGAGGTATAGTCATAAAACCGACTTACAAAGGAGTGGTGGGACGGCCTGTCGAGTTTATGGGTGGGTCGATCGATGTAAATTCTACATAGAATATTTTAATTATAATAAAATTATTAAGTCTAACGCAGACGAAAGCTTTGTGACTGACCGATTTTTACCCCACTGGATACAATTTTTTCCATAAATTTTTCCTCGTCCTCGGTATATTTCATCAAACTTTAATATGTTCGATTCTTCTCTTCATAAAAAATCGGTTTGTTACACTTTGGTTGTCAGAATATATCTATAACTGTGGTTTTCAAGATGTCATCTTCGATTCTTTGTTAAAAAAATGTCATATGCATGGCCCTAGTTATAAAGTTTTTCTAATTAGTAGGTATAAATAGAAAAGTCCTAAGTCCTGACACACTCACTGACTGAATTAGGAGACTCGGCTACTTACCTAAAGTTGCTAAAGTTGTTAAAGGCTAATATCACTATACGATTCATAGACTAATTATATTTACTAATACTATTCCTGTACGCTTACTCTGAGTTTTTACATTGCAAATACGGTTGATCGACATGAGAACTCACCTCGCCAAGTGTAAGCGAACGGTCAAAGTAAAATGGACCCAAAGGTCTTGCTTTAAAGTCACAAATTCAGCGTTTGGAGCGCTGGCTGTGAATAAATACACGAAATCAGGAAATGAGCTCTAAACTTTCTAAACTAAAGTTCATTTTACTTTAACGTTCGCTTACACTTGGTGAGGTGAGCTCTCACGTCGATCAATCGTATTTGCAATGTAAAAACTCGGAGTAAGCGTACTGCACTTGAGATTAAAAAATAAAAATGTCATGTGATGTCTTGCTCAGGGCTCGGGGCGTATATACGAGTAGTAGGTATAACGTTATCTCATTTCTCTGACGCATTCACTGTGACGTGGGCATTGAAACTCGTGCTGTTGACGTCATGATAATATAGGTGTTTACTATCGATGTTTGCATTCGGTTATACAATTGCAATATCGGTATGTTTGTTTGTAGTTAATAGCATCACTTTCATAAGGTGTGATAATTATGAAATCGATACAAATAGGTTGACTGATTGACATTTTATCAACTAACTTTAAAATATGCAGCGATGGGTTTAAACAATCCTAAAGGTATCAATTCATTCGGTTATGAGTTATGACTGGCATGCAAAATAGTTATTAATACTCAGTTAAATACGACGTGGTATCTATACTAATATATTATAAATTCTAAGGTTTGGATGGATAGATGTATGGATGGATGGATGTTACTCAATCACGTCAGAACGGCTGAACGGATCTGGATGAAATTTGGCATTCGTACCGCCGCCACCACCAGCGATAGATTATGGTCTGGAATAACACATAGGCTACTATTTAGCCCGGAAAATGAAAGAGTTGCCGCGGGAACCAAGAAACCTCAATCCACGTGGACGAAGTGCGGACATCAGCTAGTATTTATTAACTTTTAGCCATAAATTTTGGTTTGAAATGCCAATGGAAAGTTCTATTTGTGTAGTGGACGCGAGCTCAGCCGGCCCCGGTCAGCTGGAGCTGGAAGTTTCCGGCGGGAATGGCACACTGGTGGCCAGCTCGGTGCGGCCACTAGGTGGCAACAAGTACATAGCCGCCTTCACGCCACGCGTGGCCCGACCGCATTCGGTGCGTGTCACGTTCAACGATGAACATGTTGCTGGTAAGTGCTTCTTATTTGACTACTAGGTGATACAGTGGCGGACTCGAGAGGCCTTGAGTGTAGAAGGCATCCAAATCTCAGGACTGTACGTTTCTGGCAGGAATGTAGCAAGCTCGGTGCAACCACAAGGTAACAACAAGTGTAGGTACATCGCCGTGTTCACGCCATGCGGTTTTGCGGTATACGAATTTTTTACATTGAAAATTGCGTTGCGGGCGGCTCACACCAACCTTGCAGATCATCTTTTGCTTTGCGATCAGCATTACGTACCTAACTACATTGTCTTTGCATGTCTACGCAACGCAACATTCCGTCATAACTTATTGCATATTATTTTCGAAAAATTTTTAAGAAAGTAATTTTATTACGTTTCTTCGTAGCGCATAATACATATGTAATTTGGTGAGGTTGCACGCATAAAGTGAAAGCACCATTTAGTTACGAAAATCCATGCAAAACAAATTGCTATTGCTATTTTTTTATTATTGTAACTTGGTACGGTATGCTCATGCCGTATATTTTTCCAAATTGTTTACATGGTTTTCAAGTTTTTTAACATAGTTGCACAAGATACATAAAATGTTGGGATGTGCAACTTTATAACATTTGTAATTTACCCTTACGCATATTCCTGCTTACCTACTAATATACTAGTGGTTCGCCCCGAGCTGAGACCTCGCGGCGCCATCTATTGACATCAATGTGAAGTTCTGTTAAAAATACTGAAGCTCATTAAAAATTTAATAATTTCGTTTCCTTACAATATTTATTTAATTTTAGTATTTATTGTTCAAGTACAGAGTATAATTCAAATAATTTATCAAGTTTCAGGCTCAGTTCAGTTAAATTTAGAGTTCTGAGGTCAACTTTGGACGTTAGAAAATCTCCACTCTGAAAGCCCCCCATTTCGTCAATTTTAGGGGAAAAATTTTGAAAAAAATATTTTTGGACTCTATTCCCAATTACCTTTAAAATGATATACAGCAACCTTATGTAACGCTATAAAAAATATTTTACTTCGCATTCGCTTCTATGAGAGCCCCCCTGAAATAAAGATTTTTATAACTTTTAAATCCATATTCGGCTGGAGGCCATTGGTTTACATATTATATTTAAAGCTGAAGTAATTACGTTCAGTAATTCAGAAGTTATAATGCTCTGACGGACGGACGGACGGACGGACGGACGGACGGACGGACAAGTGCAAATTCACTCAAGTAGACTCAGAGACCTTCGCTTCGCTCGGTCAACAATAATGACATTGCTAATAAGTAGTATTGATCAACGAACCACTAGATTACGGTGGGGTTTTGACTAGACCGCTAGTTGTGGCCGTGTTTGGGCTTTTAACCCTACAATACATATCGTTGATGTATCATGTACCCGTAGAGTGCAACATCTACATATCATACACTGTATCTATAGCTTTCTTTAAGTACTCTTACATAATACAGTGACAGCTAATTACACACCATAAACTTTCTACAACATATTAAACATTTTTCTATTACCTAATGTAAGATATCATTTGCTAAAGATCTAAAAAGGTAATTAATAACAGCTAGTAGATAATTAAGTGTTTTTACGGGAAATCACGTTGATCCTTCTTATGATGTTTAAGGTTTTCTTGGATTATTTGGTAAACGCAAAATATGGTTAATGGGTAAACTCATAAAATAAAATAAAAAATCTTTCGATATGAAAGCTCACAGAATACCTACTAACAGCAGAAGGTACGCTATAGGTGATTGAGTAACAAACATCCATCCATACATCCGTACATCCATATATCCATACATCCAAACATTCGCATTTTTATAATATTATATCAGCCAATTTACAAAGCTACTACAGATGAGACTGATAGGTACTTCCTTTTAACGAAATTATGTACCTACATTTTGCTCATAACAGAAGTTTTTCGTGTATTATTAGTGTGTACCTACCCTCAGATGGATGTATTGACAGACAGCCAAAATAATTGGAAGCGGTTACGGGCTCTTCGAATGTCGAGATAAGATCGCCTAAAAGATAAATAACTAGTCAATTGGGTATCGAATGCGCATAGTCTAGAGTTCCGAGCCCTTCTTATTATTAAGTACGAGTATACTAATATGAAGGGCTAGTTAGAGAGAAAAAATATGTAATTATTAATGTAATTACATTAGAAACAATTTTAACTCTCAGTTAAATGTTTGTTCCAAGTTTACGCTGTTATGACTTTATCGTCTCAACCTATAGTCGTCCACTACTGGACGAAGGTCTCCTGCATGGATCGCCACAGAGTACGGTCTTGTGCCGCTTGTTTCCAGCGGCTCCCAGCTGCACGCTTGAGATCGTCCGACCACTTTGTGGGAAGTCATCCAACGCTGCGGTTCCCGGTGCGAGGCCGCCATTCAAGCACTTTGGGAAAAAAAAGTTATGACTTGGTCAACTATAATTTTACATTAATAGTCTATACGCGTGTGTAGATAAATAATTGAAATTAGGAACATTAAAATAGGATGTCGTACACACTAGGTACCTATAGCTGTTTAGTTATGTATCTCATGTTTGTTTCAGATGTTTTACAGGTACAACTTTTATTCTAGTATTTTTCAGATACTTACTTAGTTATTTCGATAGTATAATAGTGGGAAATACAACGCGCGTAATTATACCTTTATTTTAGCGCTGTTTTTTCGTAAAAGGTAATAATAAGTACAACCTAGATATTTCCCGAAAGTTGTTAAAGTAAACTTGATATTTATTTTCGAGATCAAACTCGAGGGAGTGATAATGTTTTTTGTTTTGTGTTCAGCATAATATGTGACATAATATGAATTGTACACCACAAAGGAAATTATACATTTTAATAGTAATATTATAAATGCGAAAGTTTGGATGTTTGGATGGATGGATGTTTGTTACTCAATCACGCCGGAACGGCTGAGCGGACCTGGATGAAATTTGGCACAGAGATAGATTATAGTCTGGAATAACACATAGGCTAGTTTTTATCCCGGAAAATTTAAGAGTTCCGCGGGAACCGAAAATCCTCAATCCACGCGGACTAAGTCGCGGGCATTAGCTAGTACATTTATAAAATACACTAAACTTAGCTAAAAACAAAGTAAGTATACAATTTGGCGGTAAGCATACAAAATATGTTATGTATCAAAAAATATACTTTTTAGCTTTGCAACTTAGGGTAAGTATCTAGTTAAATCCATAGATATCTATGTAACATTTTTCTTTTTGAATGTAAGTTCTATATGTAAAAATAATAGAGATACCATACCTATCTTTTGAATTAATAAAGTAAAATTGGCAGATGCCCGAAAAATGCTCTTCTAATAAAACTTTCCGACTCATTCTAACTTTAGGTACAGTACGCGCGCGAGTTGAATGCAGAGTAAATGTGTGGTGACACAGACATTTACTCTGCATTCCACTCGCGCGCGAACTGTAGATCATATTTTACTGGTACTTCAGGTATATTATGTTTATTTGATACACATATACATATTTACTCAAAGAATTTCTTGATTTAGAGGTACATATATTATATAATTTCGCCAAAATAGGTTGACGACATGCAGGGCTGCTAAAAGCAGACAGACATTTTTATTAGTATTAATTATAACTTCTAACACACTATGTTAGAGTATATTACAGCATAATATAATGTATATTCATTGTTACGGCAAGCAGCGTCATTATCAAATTCCTATTATGTATTCGCTATATATTATTGTGTTGTATACCTCGGCCTTGTCGAGACATATAGTACCTATCCATTACTCGTCAACAATAAGCAGTTGCAGACATACATGTTAGGTATAGTAAATATTATGTATTATTGTTCACCTACCTACCTACTCTGAAACGATCACCCACGCAAAATTAGTCTATTTATTACGAACTAGATGATGCCCGCGACTTCGTCCGCGTGGATTACGATTTTTAATTCCCGCGGGAATTCTTTAATTTTCCGGGATAAAAAATTGCCTATGTCCTTCCCCTGGATACAAACTATCCCTATACCTTTCATCAAAATCGGTTGAACAGATAATTTTTTGATTCCCGCAGGAACTCATGATATTTCCGGGAAAAAAGTAGCCTATGTCTTTCCCCGGATTAAGAACCTATCCCTGTACCAAATTTCATCAAAATCGGTTGAACAGATGGGCCGTGAAAAAGCGTAGCAGACAGACAGACACACTTTCGCATTTATAATATTAGTTTTGACTAGATTCTGCCCACGACTAGATGATGCCTTCGTGGCTGCGGGAACTCTTAAAGTTTCCGGGCTTATCTCCGGGATGCAACCTATCTCTGTACCAAATTTCGTCAAAATCGGTTGAACAGATGGGCTGTAAAGGCGTAAAGACGCCTAGGCACCGAGTAGTTAACCTAGCCTAGGCGTTAGTATGACCATGGATTACGTCAGGCAAAAACCACTGGAAACATAAACCACACATTTAACACTTTCTCATTTCGAATTCACACCTTAGCCTTAAATCGGCTATGTTTAAACCGAAATAGGCCATAGTGAACTTTAGAAATGTAGGCTTACCGTTGGCCGCAAATCAAGTAACGTCTGAATAAGTCACACGGGCGAAACATGGGCAAAACCGAGGTCAAAAGCTAATCAACATATTATAATTATCTACATAGTTATGTAAATCATACAGCATTTTATTATAATTAAATTATTTCATAAAGCCGATTATAATGTAATTAATAAGAAACTATCCGAGTTTAACTGGTATGTCTGCTTCAAAGGCCTTGATGTCAACAGAGCGATTGGAGTATTTTATGATATTTTGAACAATATTATTGCTACTTACATCCCCACGAGAATAGTTATTGATAATAATATATATCCGGTCTGGTATTCAGCCGCACTTAAAAAAATCATAAAAGAAAAACTAAAATTTCATAAAAAATGGAAAATCTATAATAATTATGCGGACTACTGCTCCTTCCGGTGCCTTCGCGATAGGCAGAAAAGGGTTGAAGCTGACTGTTACTCTAGATATTTAGACCATGCGGAAAAAATTCTCCTTAAGAATTCCAGCTACTTCTGGACATTTGTTAAATCAAAAAAACAAACTATAGACTTACCTGAAAGACTATACCTAGATGATGTTACTACAAACAACGGTCAAGAGATAAGTGATCTATTTAATAAATACTTTCATTCTTCCTTTGAACCAGATTTAGCTTGTTCAGCTTCTCCCGTTTCTAATCCCTGCAATTCCACAAATTATACGTGTGTCAGCCTGTCGTCGGTCAGAATTTCCCTATCAACTGTTAAAAAGTACCTTAAATCACTTAATGTCAATAAAGGGGCCGGACCCGATGGAATACCGCCCCTTTTTCTAAAAAACTGTTATTATTCAATATGTGTTCCATTATGTATTTTGTTTACTTTATCTTTGGAAACAGGTAACATGCCTACTTTTTGGAAGCAATCATTTGTTGTTCCTATCTTTAAAAATGGGGATAAGCATGATATTAAAAATTACCGCCCTATTTCCAAAATTAGTTGTATTCCTAAATTATTTGAGCATATAGTCTACGACATAATTTTCCCAATTTTACGTCCACTAATAATACATCAGCAGCACGGTTTTGTCGATAGAAAGTCAACTGAAAGCAACTTATGCGAGTTTACTGATTTTGTTACTTCGGCAATGGATAAAGGATATCAGGTTGACGTCGTATACACAGATTATTCAAAGGCCTTTGATAAAATTTCCCATAATATTCTTATTTCTAAACTTATGCATATTGGTGTACACGGGGACCTACTTCGATGGATTAAATCATACTTATTTAATCGCAGTCAAGCTGTTACAATTAAAGGTTACTGTTCATCGTTCATCCCTGTCCCTTCAGGGGTGCCTCAGGGCTCTCATCTTGGTCCATTATTTTTTAATATTTACATAAATGACATCATATCTGTATTTAAACACTCAAATTTCTTGCTTTATGCTGATGACAATAAAATTTTCAAAATTATTAGTAGTGTAAACGACTGCGTTGATTTACAAAATGACCTAGACTCACTCTGTAATTATTGTTCCCAAAATTCTCTATTTTTAAATATAAAAAAGTGTAATGTTATAACATTCACAAGAAAACGTAAACCTATAACCTATGATTATAAACTAAAAGATGAAGTCTTGAACAGGGTGTCCTCTGTGAGGGATCTTGGCGTAATACTAGATAAAAAGCTACTTTTCGATGAACACATCAACCACATTTCTAGTAAGGCTTATAGGATGTTAGGATTTGTTTTAAGGGTCTCCAAGGAATTTAAACTACCTTCAACACTTATACTTCTCTATAATTCGTTTGTAAGATCTATTATGGAATATGCTTCCACGGTTTGGAGTCCTCGGTATAAGGTACATATAGAAAAAATTGAAAGAGTGCATAATCGGTTTTTAAAACGATTCTCATATTATATTTCAAATAATACCAACTGTGACGACAATCCTGATACACCACTTTCAGCTGCTAGTAGACGTGTTCAAAGAGATCAAATCCTGCTATTCAAACTCTTGAATAATGGTGTTGACTCTCCTTATCTTATTTCTAAAATAACTTTAAGATGTCCACGGATAAACTCTCGATATCCAAAACTGTTTCACATTGCACCAAGCAAGACAAATTATGCAGAAAATACATTTATAAAAAGATGTTGCAAGCAGTATAACCAGTTGTTTTCTGATAAAGACATTTTTCATCTGTCTCTCCCTAAGTATAAGGTGAGTATTAAAGATAGTTTGGTAAAATCCAACTAGCTTATCATTTTCTCTCTTTTTAATCAGTATGTTTTAGTATGTTTTTCTTTCTCTCTGTTATAATTTAAAGCAAATATAATAATAAATTAGGTTATCGTCTAGCGGCTATACCCAACTTAGTATTCATTTGATTTTTTTCTTATATACAATATGTGTTAAATAACATTGAAAACTGTTATGGTCTAAGTGTAATGCTATATTTTACTTACCTATTGTGTGATAAGTTACTGTATGTTTTTCAAAATAAAAATAAAATAAAATAAAATAAAAAAATAAAATAAAATAATTTGATGCTCGCTCAACCGTAAAGGGATTATAGGTACCTACTACCTACCTACGTGAAGGCAGTAAGCACAAGTTCATAAGCTTCGAATAATACTAAAGCATTACCCGGAAATATTTTTGGTCTGGTGGGAGGCTTCGGCCGTGGCTAGTTACCACCCTACCCGCAAAGACGTGCCGCCAAGCGATTTAGCGTTCCGGTACGATGCCGTGTAGAAACCGAATAGGGGTATAGGTTTAATTAACTGCCATGCCCCTAACAGGTTAGCCCGCTACCATCTTAGACTGCATCATCACTTACCATCAGGTGAGATCGCAGTTAAGGGCTAACTTGTAGTGGATAAAAAAAAAAAAAAAAATCCCAGAACATACCTATGAATACTAGCAGATTCCTATTTCTGTGCATGAAATCATTCAAATGTAAAATCTAAAACCTAAATCTAATTGTTTTTAGTACATCTACAAATAATAGATTTTCTTTGAATTTCTAATTTAAAATGGCTTATCTTGGCTGACTGTTGACTGATTAAGTAGGTGCGCAATGGTGGCTGCAGGTGCATGTCTTATAAGTGGGAGGTCCCGGGTTCGATCACCGGCAGAGACAATTAGGGGCATGGGTTGAATATAAGTAAGATATAAATCTTACGAGTAGAATGCATCATCACTAATTACCATCAGGTGAGATTGCAGAAAAGGGCGAACTTGTAGTGGCGTAAAAAAAATACAGTAAATTATATAGCATTTGTATAGCTCTATTGAGTTACAAAAACGGAAAATGACAGCTACAGAGCTAAAATAACAGCTGCTCTGTGTAACAAGCACATCAAGTGACCAAAATAAGTGCGTGAAATTACTTTTAGTAGTTCCGCCCCGGTTCTCATGAGAATATTCTAGGGTAAAAGTTGGTATATCGGCATTCAACTTTATTTCGAAGGCTGTCCACATGATCTTGTCCCTTTCTGTTGCGAACCATTCATTCATAGGAACGAACGCACATAAGACTATCTCATTCGTGTCAGTGAAAGGGGCTTAGGTTGTACCGACTGCATATTAATGCGAATATGTTTGTGGGTAGTCTACTTTGCCCTTTTTCTCGTATATCACTATTTTTCTCGTATATACTTTAATCTCGAATTTTGGTCATGAAAAAATAAGTAGAAAAATATAAAAGAATGATAAAAGCTCTCGCAGAAAATGTTACTGAAACGGAACTGAAACTTGGACAACAAAAAGGTACCTATTCGTCACATAATTTTTGCAACTAAAGTAATTATACTTACTTTTATGGAAATAGAAAGAGCAGAAAGTACTCAAAGTGGACCTATCCAACAAGTACCTAGGACATTATTACTTTAATAAACCAACTTTTAAATCAGTGGTTGTACAGTTGACAATTCTATCATCGAAATAGCAACAAAATCGAAAGAGGTAAATGCTGAATTGCTGACGGTACGTAGGCTCTCGAATTCCACGCCGCCATTTTAAATACCTGAATGACGTCACGAGGCTAGGCGCGGGCGAGTCGGCGCCCGCGCACCGTCTGACATTCGGGCCCGCAGTCGTATTCGAACGAGGCGATGCCTCTCAACATACAAAATGCAGTTTCGCCGTTTAACCCTCCGTGTGCGAGATAAATCGTATTAACATTGCATCATTACCAGACGAGTGTCTCTCTGATCTTTATATCAAGAACAGTTGAGCGTGTATTATAAGTTATAAGCTAGTGCTAAATTTAGTGGTACCCAAGTGAGTGTATGAAAGTGTTTGTTGTGATTTCTTTCCGGCATACGTCATTACGGTGCCCTAGATAGCTGTCGTCGGAGAAGCGTTTCCGTGTTTCGAAGGTTTAAAGTGAGTATTTGCATATGGTTAGCTTTTGTATCCGTCTGTATGTAGCTGGTGTGTGGGCGAGACACGTCATAGCCTTTTGTGAATTCTTTTCCTACACTCATCAACCGGTATGTACTACCCATGTATAGGTAGGCGATACCTTTAAGGATACGCTTTAAGAATTATTAATAGGATGTTACCATAACCTATCCTATAGTAAGTAAATTATATATTTAGATCCGCATAAATGAACAATTTACACCACATTATTACCACATTAGCACATAGGTACACGTCAAATTGTTTCTGATTTTAAAACAAAATCTTGGTCAAACTCAAAACTTGTTCTTCTGTAAGTAATAAAGCATGAGACATTTAAAAATCACCGATAATTATTATTACCGACCTACTTTGAAAACCTTAATAGAAAACCGGTACCACGATAGCTGTGACATTCGTTACGTTGCGAGGTTATATTATTCTCTCTATTCGATTATAATTATGGCTGTTATGTAAGATTATTGTCTCGAAATTTGATTCTTATTTACCCATTTTATTGTGTAACTGTAAGCAATTAAAATGACCCAGACTGGAGGATATCCTGGCTTCGGTCGAATGCGCGAAGACAATACGGATAGGAGCGTTGAACTCTTTTGTAGGGACTTCTCACGCACCCTTGTCTTAGTAATTCATACCAAAAAATCCCTTATAACTATGTAGGTTAGTGGCCAGAATCGATTAATGGGATCGATTTATCATAAGCGATGTAATGGTTGTTGTAACATAACACCCAATTGCTAGATTCAATGCTGCGTGACCAGTACATAGAGTAGACGGCGAAATATTATACCTATCAGATAAACAGGAACGTATCTACCTGTGTCTACTAGATCTAAGTAACGGCTTTACCTGCTTGCTTTAGCTATTTAAATACCTAGCTCCCTTTCTAGGCAGAAAATAACTTAGGTCAATTTCAATTGCTTACAGGTTTTCACTTTGAGCTTTTGACAGCAATTAGATACCTAAGTTATGCTTGACTAATAGAAGTATGCAAACGTTATCAAAAATACACTAAAAATTTCGCTCTAAATAATAATATTTTAATGAAAGCTACTTTCTTCGTAATCGATTATGTAAAGTCATGTAACAATTAGCGTTGATTCTATAATAAAATTCGTCATAACATTTTTACATAATGTCCATTAATTTAATTTAAGCAGTCGAAAGCAAATCTGTGTGTTGTAATTAATGTAAACGGGTCTAAATATAATTTTACTTGCATAAGTAAAATATATTCTTCACAAACTTGTAGAAACTATCACTTTCTTTTTTCATAAGAGTGGTATGCGTTTATGGTCATTACTTTGATTATATTGTAGGTGATTTGTACGTAGGTGCTTTAATAGTGAAAAGAGATAGATAGATAGACAGATAGAAGAGATTGAGTAACTTTCGTATATTTTTTTTAAAATTTGATATACTTACCTACATTTAGAAGGTTCTACAATATTATCAAGTCCATTTAACTTAAGAACTTAAAGCGACGATCATAGCAAAGGTCTCGTCTCTCCTAAGCTACGAACTAAGCTGTACCTAAGCTACCTACATCATACTAATATTAAATGTGAAAGTGTGTTTGTTTGTTGGTTTATTAGTTTGTCCTTCAATCACGCCGCAACGGAGCAACGGATCGACGTGATTTTTGACATGGGTATAGTTGAGGACCTGGAGAGTGACATAGGCTACTTTTTATCCCGGAAAATTAAGGAGTTCCCGCGGGAATCAAAAAAACTTGAACCACGCGGACGAAGTCGCGGTCATCAGCTAGTACCTAATAAGTATTGAAATATTTATGCATAGGTGGGTACATAATATCTATAGCTTTGTACGTTATATACCTAATTCTTAATCATTATTATTGATAAAAACATGCCAGGGAAGACTTTACAGTCACCCAATTCGCCTCCCCTGGCTACAAAAAGTACATCCTACAAGTACGATTCAAACTTAAACATGACAAGGTTTTATAGTTCAATAAAATTACAATAACAAGACAATAGAAATTACCAGCAAAATTATTTCAACTCTATAAATGGTTTTATTTTTCGTACGAAGTGCGGTGGGGTGTAAATGTCCATTTCCAAATAATAATTAAATGATAATGATACAGATAAAATCTTTATTTGTTCCAAAATACATAATACAAAGATTCTTAAAACTACCCTGGACCCCTAAACTAGGATAGGTAGATATATTGAATTCAGAAACTAATTAACATACCTTAAATTTTTCACATTATACGAGTAAGTTTCACAAAAATGAAACCCTTTACAAGGCCGAAAACATCTCTAACATACTACCGAATTGATCAAATAAAATTTTCACCCTTTCCCTTCAACGGTGTGCCTAAACTTTGATAGGGGTTTATTCAAAAGGCGGATAAACAATTAATTTCTAAAAAGTCAGCGACAGTTTCTCTAGCATCAGGCGTAAAATGTTTGTGTTAGCGTGCGCGCTAGCTACGAGTAAGTTCTATGGGTTACAAATTTTAGCGCTATTTTTACCCGCGAGCATTTTGTAACAATCCACGGTTTTAAAATCAGTTGCAGGAAAAAACTTAAAACCGCTTGTATTCGTTTGCTTGAATTGCAAAATCACACGGTTAAAAGCCGCGGCGGTTTAGCCGTAGTGCGGCCTAAGCCTAATATCATGGATGTTGAATAAAGTAAAATGTAAAAGACTACTACAGTGCAGTGGTAAAAGCTCTCACCTCTTAATTGGCCGACACTTACTTTACTTGGCTAAAATGCATAGTTGCATCAACAATAAATTCAGCCAATGATGCAGTTTTTCCGGAATCGACTAGAAAAGGCTCATTTAATGACATTCATAGCTATTACGAAAAAATAAACAAAATCCTCTAAGAATAGCATACGCGTTTACCTCTAGTATGGTTAGATACCTACCTATTGCTAAATAGACAAGTCACATATAACAAGATGGCATGTAAAAGTTACACAGCCACGGAAACTAGTCAAGAACTGCATTGCGTCCGCTTTCGAAACAGCAAATGGAAAATCTAGTTTGGAAACTGCCATTTATTGCCGCCTTTAATTTGTCTCTGCATAGTGGAGGATTAATCACTCGGTGCACTGCGCATATTCTATTCAAAAGGATACCATATTTCATATATATAAAGGACAGACAACTTAAATAATCCGCGATAGCGTAGCCTCGTAGGTGCACAAAGACTATATACGTTTCAACGGTAGGTACACTGATACTAACCGAAGAGATACAGACACAAAGAGAAGGTAGGTAGATAGATAGATAAACTCCATATTACACAAACTTACAAAAGAAACAAAACCTACACAAAAAAGTAAAAAGATTATACAGAAATTGCTCAAGTTATTTCTTACAGACAATTAAACCTTTGGGAAAAAGAGATTATCTACAAGAGCGCGTATAATGTATATTATTTCCGTATCTATACGTAATGTGTATATATTTCCCAATATACATACATACACTTTACATTCAAGAAAAGCACAGGTGGACCAACAATAAATACTTAAGTAATGCGTTCTTTATAAACAGCGAGCGTCAATTAACGCAAATGGAGTAGGTACTCGCAGTTCCACATTCGATTATTTTCCTGTTTGGCATTGTTCCCACAGTGTGGTCATTTTTGCTTGTTTTTCATGTTGTTTGTTGCGCAGGTGTACAAACAACTACACCACAATGCAAGTACGTATTTGGTTTCTCTTTTTTATTCCACTACCTACAAGTTAGCCCATGACTGCAATCTCAGCTGATGGTAAGTGATGACTGACTGCAGTCTAATATGGTAACGGGCCATCGTGTTAGGGGCCTGGCAGTTATATTAAACCCATATCCCTAATCGGTTTCTACACGGCGTCGTACCGGAACGCTAAAATTATAAATTCCCAAATTGACCCAGCCGGGGATCGAACCCGGGGCATCTGCACGTTAAGACAACAGCGCTCAACACTGCGCCAGGGAGGTCGTCAAAAGGGAGGCTTCCAGCGAAATTTGCAGCTTATTGAGATTTTAATTATTTGTTAAGTTAGACTAGATGATGCGCGCATCTTCAACCGCGTCTATATTTTAAGTTTTTTTTTTAAAAAGGGTAGTCTGTACCAAAATTTGCATCGAAATTAGATGATCAGATGGGCCGTGAAAGCGTAGCAGACAGACGGTCAGACCGACACCACACATTAAAATAATAGTGCCGACACACTTTCGCATTTATACATAATATTGGTATAATAGGCAATCAAATTTATTAGCTAATAATCGAATTGATTTCGTAGAAATATCATTCCAATTTATAAGATGTTCAATAAATAAACAAGTTAAGTATGAAAAGTTTATTGCTTGCACATGATTCTACCTAGTAGGGCTTTCGAATACCGGTATTAATACCGTAAAAAATTTTTTTCAATACCGGGATCCCGGTATTGGGAAAAACTTAAAATTAGATAGATTGTTTTTAACTTAAAACTAGTCTTTTCTGAAGGAAACTGCACCATAAACAAGTAATAAAATTAAAAATTTTAAAAAACCCACGACGAACTGCTGACCTCCATTGAAACAACAATTAGAACTTAACAAAAGTATATATTATAAAATAATATCTAAAACACAAAAACGCATATTTGCCGGCTCAGTAGTTTTTTTGACCAGCGTGGTGGACTATGGCCAAACCCTTCTCATTCCGAGATAAAACTTGTGCTTAGTAAGGTGTCATATTATAGTGTTAAATTTTAATATTCTGATAAAAATTATTAGAAAAAATGTGATCACTTAAGGAGTTCCTGTGACCACTTTTTGGCTCCATCATGAGACCCTGGGCAGCATCTAGGTACAAAGCGCTCGTCAAGACAAATCAAAAGAGTCCAAATACGACGGGTTTACGATGAGAATTTAAGGAGTTACCATGACCACCTCCTGGCTCCATCATGAGACCCTGGGCAGCATCTAGGTACAAAGTGGTAGTCAAGACAAATCAAAAGAGTCCAAATACGACGGGTTTACGATGAGAATTTAAGCAGTTCCCATGACCACCTCCTGGCTCCATCATGAGACCCTGGGCAGCATCTAGGTACAAAGTGGTAGTCAAGACAAATCAAAAGAGTCCAAATACGACGGGTTACGATGAGAACTTAAGGAGTTCTCATGAGCACCTCCTGGCTCCATCATGAGACCCTGGGCAGCATCTAGGTACAAAGCGCTCGTCAAGACAAACCAAAAGAGTCCAAATACGACGGGTTTACGATGAGAATTTAAGGAGTTCCCATGACCACTTCCTGGCTCCATCATGAGACCCTGGGCAGCATCTAGGTACAAAGTGCTAGTCAAGACAAATCGAAAGAGTCCAAACACGATGGGTTTACGATAAGATCTTAAGTAGTTCCTATGACCACCTCCTGGCTCCATCATGAGACCCTGGGCAGCATCTAGGTACAAAATGCTAGTCAAGACAAATCAAAAGAGTCTAAACACGACGGGTTTACGATGAGAACTTAAGGAGTTCCTATGACCACTTACCAAATCACGATTGCAGCTCAGCTTGACTGTCTATGGTCCTAAAACCTAGAACCTTCTCACAAGCTATACATATCGAATGCAAAAAACCTCATTTCAATCGGCCCAGTACTTTTTGAGAAAAATAGTAACATATTGAAAAAATTAAATCATAAACTACAGCTCAGCTTGGTTGTCTATGGTCCTAAAATATATCTAAGAACCTTCTGACAAGCTATACATATCTAATGCAAAAAACCGCATCTCAATCGCCCCTGTACTTTTTGAAAAAAATGGTAACATATTGAAATATTAAAATCATAGACTACAGCTCAGCTTGGTTGTCTATGGTCCTAAAATATATCTAAAAACCTTCTCACATAATACACATATCTAATGCAAAAAGCCGCATCTCAATCAGCCCAGTACTTTTTGAGAAAAATGGTAACATATTGAAAAATTAAAATCATAGACTACAGCTCAGCTTGGTTATCTATGGTCCTAAAATATATCTAAAAACCTTCTCACAAGCTATACATATCTAATGCAAAAAACCGCATCTCAATCGGCCCTGTACTTTTTGAGAAAAATGGTAACATATTGAAAAATTAAAATCATAGACTACAGCTCAGCTTGGTAGTCTATGGTCCTGAAATATATCTAAGAACCTTCTTACAAGCTATACATATCTAATGCAAAAAACCGCATATTAATCGGTCCAGTAGTTTTCCAGGAAAACGGTAACAAAAAAGTGCACAAACAAACAAACAAACAAACAAACACACAACCTCTTAGGGCAAACACATATACCGTCTCCGTTTCGTCGAGGGTAAAAACAGTTTTCCATAAAAAATATTTTTTCGCCACATTAACTCAAAAAGAGCACTTTGCTGCTTAAATTCAATGAAGAAATGCCATTTTTTTACTCGTAAAAATAGTTTAGTCAAAACACAAATTAATTAAAAATTCAATAGTTTTTTTTAAAGAAAATAGGGTTCTAAATTCAAACACTAATTTTTCCCTCTGAGTCATTGAAATAGAATGAGTTACTAAAAAAATTCTACATCAATGCTCTGAGTGATCAAAAATGACTTCTTCAATGGTTTTAAGCAATAAAGATGCTCATAATGGGCTTATATGCTTAAGATACAAGCTTTAAACTTAGTCAAATAAAAACAGTGACATGTACCAAGAAATATATGCAATAGTCACTGTTTCGTTTATAGTGTCACCAATACCGGTATCCCGGTATTAGACATTTCAATACCGGTATTGAAAACGGGCGATAAAAGTCCGGGATCCCGGTATTGGAAGCCCTAGTACCTACGTATGGTGGATGATAGTTTTGTTTTAATTAGGTACCTATTCATTATAAAGATAGCATGAAACGCAAAATACATGTAACCTACTAGGTATGTATTTAGTGCGGGACTAATAAACATTGACCCTAAAAAAAATGTAAAGCCGATTTTTGGCACAAGTGTTCCTTGGGATTTGGGAAGTACCTCTTAAAAATTCCCTCCCCCTAGGCCGCGGGCTTTCCCCCCTACGCCCTCAAACAAAACAAAGTCAAAATTATTGCAAAATATTATTGCAAATAGGTACTTCTCATACCCCATGGAACACTTGTGCCAAAAATCAGCTTTACATTTTTTATTTTAGGGTTTCCATAAATAGCTTGCAAGTAGCCTGAGCATAGTCAAGGGTGTATTGCTAAAATTAAGTCCATAAATCAATGAAGGAAATATTACTGATTTAAATAGACATGGAGACAACCTATCAAATCCATACTAATATTATAAATGCGAAAGTGTCTGTCTGTCTGTCTGCTACACTTTCACGGCCCACCTGTTCAACTGATTTTGATAAGTACAGGGATAGGTTATATCCCGGGGAAGGACATAGGCTATTTTTTAGCCCGGAAAATTAAGGAGTTCTCCGGGCATAAAAAAACTTAAACCACGCGGACGATGTCGCGAGCATGATCTACATCTATAAGTAACAAATATAGGCTAGCTGACCTTGAGAGCTAGTTTGACATTTAACCAATAGAGCGTAGGTAAAGGTATGAAATGGCTAACAATCAATGATTTTTATATGTTACTATCGTCTGAGAATGGTCACTTTGATACTGTAATAATTATCTAATATGCAACTTCTATCCAATAACATATTACTTAATAAAATGAACTGACATCTAAAAATAACTAAATGAAGCCCGAAATTTTGTCTGGGTTATCCAGAAAATTAGAAAATTAGTTAGTTATTAGAAAATCCCGTGTGAACCCTGATTTTCCGAGAAAAATTTACCGAATCTATGTCCATTCAGTCCATTCAAAATCGGTAAAGCGTATGGGCCGCGAAAAGGTAATAGACAGACAGACGGACGCGAAAGTGTGTCCGTCTGTTTAAAATGAACATGCAGTTTTAATTGTGATCTTGCTGAACTTTAGGTGGAATGCACTATCTAATTTAAGTATCTTATTAACTTTTGGAGTATTTTTTGGGGTTACAACATCTACACAAAACTTGTTTAGATTCGTATAAGTTAAACTCGTAAGTTGAAATATGATTCGTAAAGTCGTAAGAGTTGAACCTTCAACTCTCTAAAGATTTCAAAGTTTGGCAATTCTATATTGGCCTTTCAAACAAACCGGCGTAAGTACATTGGCATTTGACCACTAAAGGTGTGTCACCTTGGGTATTGGGTAAGATTGAGTGAAATGTTGTTAAACCAAACACGGCACGGAGCCGAATACAGGCAACTTACGTACATCTTGGAAGCTATTATAATATGAGAAGAGAACATGTTAAACTAATAAACTGACCAGTAGTTCTTCAGAATAAGCTATGCTATAATAAACGAACATTTTTGGTTAATTTTAACCCCAAGGAACATTAAAAAATATTTCTGCATATTCATATTGGGTAATAATATCAATCAATAATATCTAGAATCTCTATGTATTGTAATTGTAACAAGGTGCTTGTTGTTAGTTGTTACGCGCGCCCCTGTATTTTGATCTCGTGAGCTCACAGCGCCTTAAGTTTTTTATGTTTCACACGATGATATTAGATTTTCTCAAATTGTAAAATATAACTATAGTAGCTGAATAACAAATTCACAGGTCAAAATCTGTAGAATTATTTGAGAACCCACCGCGATATCAATGAATTGGCCGCGTTGTGATTAATGGAATACGTACTGACCCTCAGCAATGAGGATAACGACCCAAAGAGAGAGATAACAAAGCGAAAATATAAATTTGCAACACAATATTCAGTGTCGTGCTAACAAGTGGCTCCCGCACTTGTATCACATGTTGATAAGGTACGCAGAACCGTTGCTTTACGACTTACGTGTGGAAGGAGGTCAAATACCGCTCACCTCACTGAGCAGGGACGATTTAGCGGATGCATATCTACCTACTGAGGTTCAACTTACGCCTGCATTCTTGGAATTTTTCTATATATACATAAGTAAATAGGTTGTAATACCAAATACTGATAGGCTCGAATAGAATGGATTACATACCTAGTACCTGTATGTGCACAATTTTATCGAATTACTAGATGATGCCCGCGACTTCATCCGCGTCGATCAAGTTTTTTAGATTCCCGGGGAAATTCCTTAATTAAAAAGTAGCCTATGTCCTTCCCCGGGAAACAACCTATCCCTGTACCAAATTTCATCTATATCGGTTGATCATGGTGGGCCGTGAAAACGTGGCACAGACAGACAGACACTTTAGCATGTATAATATTAGTATGGATTTCAAAAATGCTGTAATACCAAAGTCATACATTTATTACTTTATCACAATCTTCTTTTCAATCGGATTTTCTAAGTGGTTAAGTAATTATAAACTACGGAATACAAAAACTAAAAAACTATTACGATTTATTACCTAGAGACGTATCGAATATTCACATTATATTTTTATGAAAAGTAGGTTCGATTGCAATATAACTATCTAAACTGTAATAAAACTTGAATATAAGCAGCTTGGTAGGGTTATAAATAGAGATTCTCACCGCACCGGAGTAACAGTCAATTCACGAAATAATATTACCTTTTTTCCGGGTGATGCGATTATCTATAACTAGAAGATGCCCGCGACTTCGTCCGCGTAGATTAGGTTGTTTTTATTCCCGTGGATACTCCTTTTTCCGGGGTAAAAAGTATATTATGTACTTCCCCGGGATGCAACCTATCTTCGCGCCAAACATCAAAATCGATTGAAAAGATGGGCCGTGAAAGCTTAGTAGACCGACAGACACAATGAGGCTGATTCTGTTGTGCACAATCTCTAAACTAAACTAAAATTAGAGCATTACAAATATCGCTAACCCTTTCATAACACTTCCAACGGAAAGGGACAGAACTACATTTAAAGCTGCCATTTTAGTTTAGTTTAGAGATTGTGTTAAATACAGAATCAGCCCCAATATCGCATTAATATTAGCATGGATTAATTAATCAACATTAAGAAGACTTGTCTATAAATGAGTAGTTATAAAACTTGTTATCTTATACAACTTCCAAATTAATTTTAAGCTTTATAATTATTGTTAATTAGTCAGCTAATTTGTTTAATTGTTAGTTAGTAGTTCATCATCTTTAATAGTTTTATAAATTTATGTATTTTGAATGGAAGCGTTGTTCACATGGTTAATTTAAAAATTAAATCACTTAATATAAGTATATTGTGATGATTTTTTATAATAACGAGGTCTCTACCTCCTAGGTGGCTTAGACTGCTGTATCTCTAAGCCTATATAGGCCTGGCTTATTAAGTTATTTCACTTTGGTACAATCACGTAGAGCTTTTCTTCACGTTTCTGTCTCTTCCAAAAATAGGTAAGGTTGATTTTCCTTTTTCGGAGCAAGGTAAATGAATCATATATTTTTTAAATTTAAATACCAATCTTTATATTCTCAAGATAAATAAGGTCTCTCTGAAATCTGAAAGGTAAAAAGCTTTACACTAAAAGTGCGAATAATTTATCATGTCGAAAAACATACTTACGTAACGCTAGTAATTTATTTATAGACGGTAGTTAGTACATACGCGATTTTCAATTTAATCCAATACATAAAAGGTTTTATGCTAAGGCGTAATATTTTTATTTATGAGTTACGGTACGTATATGACTGTCTAGAGGACGATATATTACTTCAACTTTTACAACCTACGAATATAAGTCAGTATAATACTTTTATAGGTATATATACCGCTTAGCTCTGTTTCTCACGTGAAGGTCAGCGAGCAATTAAAAGTTGCTGTGACTCATTCGGATGCTATAACGATATAAAAAGATACTTAAGCCAATATAATAAGTGATTGTAGTATCTAGCTACCACACCAATACCTTAACAAACTAGAAATCCACACAAATATTATAAATGCGAAAGTGTCTGTCTGCCTCTTTGATTGTATGCTACGCTTTTACGGCGCATCTATTCGTCCGAATGTTTTGTTTGGTACGGAGATCTCTGTACTATGCAACGTATCTATACGTTGCATCCTGCGTAAAAACATAAGCAACTTTTATCCCAGAAATCAAAGAGTTCCCACGAAAATTTCGAATACTTAAATGAAGTAGCGGTAGTTATCTAGTATTTCTTAAGTAAGTACCAATACCTATACTTATCGTCTTCAAATATTATGACGGACTGAGGCGTCTTCTATGAGACCCACAGATCACGGAATTATTTCTTCCGTGATCTGCGATGAGATCTGTTAATCGGAATTATCCACGAATTAGCTAGTCGTAAATCAGAATGCGAGGTTCATTATTCATTACGAAGAGACCATGTTTTGCTATTTCACATTTCGTGAAGACACAACTCAAGCATCTGTATACTGTATTGATACATATTATATCTGCATTCATTATCATTGAACAGAAACTTAAGAAATTTGGAGTTCTATCTCAACGACTTTGTTTATTTGTTATCACAAGAAAAACTACTGAGCTGATCTTAGTTTTGACTGCGCGCAAGCGCAAGTTCACCTAAGTGGATCATTCATGCTGACAACGTCATGTCTAGCAAATGATACATACGCCGGATATCAGCTAAGAACAGACTCTCAAGAATTGAACCGGTTTTTGCCATAGAATAACCGATCCTCCTTGAAAAACTATTTCTACCTGATGTCGGTCTATTAATACATTTACCTATACATATATACGTACAATATAGGTATTTTATGTGGTAATTCTTTATATATTCACGCACGTCTTGTCACTAGTGTGCGTTCTGAAAAATAAGTTGGGTCTGGCTTTGTTCTCTAGTGGCCCTTAACATGTTTTCTTGACTCTAACTACATAATATAAACAATAGCTCTTTCAGAAAGCTTAAGTAAGTACCAATACCTATACTTATCGTCTTCAAATATTATGACGGACTGAGGCGTCTTCTATGAGACCCACAGATCACGGAATTATTTCTTCCGTGATCTGTGATGAGATCTGTTAATCGGAATTATCCACGAATTAGCTAGTCGTAAATCAGAATGCGAGGTTCATTATTCATTACGAAGAGACCATGTTTTGCTATTTCACATTTCGTGAAGACACAACTCAAGCATCTGTATACTGTATTGATACATATTATATCTGCATTCATTATCATTGAACAGAAACTTAAGAAATTTGGAGTTCTATCTCAACGACTTTGTTTATTTGTTATCACAAGAAAAACTACTGAGCTGATCTTAGTTTTGACTGCGCGCAAGCGCAAGTTCACCTAAGTGGATCATTCATGCTGACAACGTCATGTCTAGCAAATGATACATACGCCCGGATATCAGCTAAGAACAGACTCTCAAGAATTGAACCGGTTTTTGCCATAGAATAACCGATCCTCCTTGAAAAACTATTTCTACCTGATGTCGGTCTATTAATACATTTACCTATACATATTATATACGTACATTATAGGTATTTTATGTGGTAATTCTTTATATATTCACGCACGTCTTGTCACTAGTTTGCGTTCTGAAAACTAACTTGCGTCTGGCTTTGTTCTCTAGTGGCCCTTAACATGTTTTCTTGACTCTAACTACATAATATAAACAATAGCTCTTTCAGAAAGTGAACGTAGTTGTAACTCTCTAAGTTCAAAAATGCGGAACCACCGGTTCTTCAAACTTACGATTCTTGTTCTTTAGAGCATGAAGATTACCTATATTTGGCTTACGAGTATGTGTAATGTAGTGCTACCATCTCTTAATTTTACATAAAAGGACATAACTTTATCTTCGCATTGCTATGGAATAGCGATTATAAAATTACGGTTTCATGTAGAAGTTGCTGACCTTACCAACATAAAAAGAACCTCCTCTTCAAAGTGTTTTCTCTTGTAGAAAGCTTGCAGTAAAATGGCATTTCAAAGGGAAATTATTTATAATTATTTACTTTTCACCTTAGAAAACAAGGTATTCTAAGAGTTCAGTAAAATCCATTTAAGACCCATTTTACTTTGACGCTAATATTGTGATCGAACGCTCGAATACGATTAATCCAATTTGCAATGTCACAACGTAGACTAAGCGTACAAGCGTATCAATAATTTTTTTTAAATTGAGGAGTCCTAAAAACTGGCTTCTTGGCGACCCTAATGTTTTGGGTGACTTGCTTTTTCTCATTACGAAATAGCATAGCGTAATCGGGCGGGTTTGAAATAAATCTGCATTCCGTAAATTACGATTTCTGCGTAATTGAAATTAACATAAAACTATTATATCGGTGTTTCTATTTTTTATGATTAAGTTATTTTATTAATAATTTTTTTACGAATTAAAATTCAAAATTAGAATCTCTCATTTGCCTTGCCATTTCATGAGACGCTAGTGCCGAGTGATTTGGAATCGTGTGTTTTGTGGAGAGTAGAGACATACAAGCAGACAGAGGTTTTGACGACCTCGCTAGCACAGTGGTGAGCACTGTGATCTTATAAATGGGAGGTCCCGGGTTCGATCCTCGGCAGGGTCAATTCGAGAATTTATAATTTCAAGTGCCGTAGTTACCACCCTACCGACAAAGACGTAACACCTAGACCCACGATTTAGCATTCCGGTACAATGCCGTGTAGAAAGCGATACTTACGGGTTTAATATTACTGCTATACCCCCAACTTGTTAGCCCACTACCATCTTAGACCGCCTCATCACTTACCGTCGGGTGAGATTGCAGTCAAGGGCTACCTTGTAGTGGCGTAAAAAATATATTTAGACAACCTTAGGTTGCCTACAGTCGAGGTAACCAGGCTTAAGGCTGCTCAAATTCTAAAAATAAGCCAATTGAAATAGCTCTGTGCAGATAACTTGGTTCCCAAAAAAAACTAATTTAAAAAAACGAAGTACTTACCTACTTAATTATCTAGTAGTCTTTGTACTGGATGCTACATCATACCTACAACCAGAATTTTTTTTCTGCTTGCCTATGAGGGCGTTGATCTTTCATCTTTGTAGTCTAGACGTTCCTGTCTTGGCATAAAAGGAATTGACTCGGCGGCCATTACAGATAATATTATAATACATAATTAGCTCTCTTACTTACTCAGAAGTGATCTTTGATCCTGTATTACTGCTTATTCTAAGGCACGGAGTCTTAAAATACAGAATGGTCCAAATAGTGACGCCCAAAATCCCTCAGAAATATCACGATAAAACAAAAAAAATAGAACTCGAAAACTACTAACAATCACTGAACATACTAGGGGTATTTTCTGATAGGTAGGAGGAATCAAAATTTTGTTTGGACGTCACTATTTGGACCATCCTCCTGTCCTCAGGAGGAGGAGGACCGGAGTCACTGGACCTATATTATAATCATGTTTATAATATAGGTATCTAAATAATACAAGTACTTTCTTAAAATTTATTGTGTCGAGCAATTTCTTATATCTTTTCTTATAAAGAAACGTTCTTTGAGCAATTTTGCAATAATAATAAAGCACTTATTTCCGATACGAAAAACGTTGAACACTTTGTTATTGATCACACAATTGACACATTGATATCGTTGGGATTCCTTACAATCTACGATTCAACGAAATGTTATAAGACTGATAAAAGGAAATGTACACGCAATAGAAAATAAAGCTGTATTGAGACGAAAAATTGGCAATTAATTGGTAAGTAGTACATTTAAACTAACTAAACTTGTATGTTTTTTTTAAATTCCACTACAAAGGCTAACCCCTTGACTGCGATCTCACCTGATAGTAAGTGATGGTGCAGTCTAAGATGGTAGCGGGCTAACCTGTTAGGGGTATGGCTAGGGTTACCAGATGACAGGAATTTTCCTGACATGTCCGGAATTTCAGCTGTCTATCAGGGAAACAGGGAAAATTGGAAATTGTCAGGAATTAAAAAAAAGAACATTTAAGAAATAAAATTATAATTAAAGAAAAAATTTGATTATTTATTCATTATTCATCTGAACCTCGTACGTTTAACTGCTTGGTCTTTCATAACAATTTTATGAAACTCTTCACGTGTGCGGTTCGGTGCGGGCCTTCACGAGTTCGGTGCGGGCCCCACCACACCGCATTTCACACGCATATTCAAGCTTACCCGCGAATTTTTAAAATAAGATACTTTGCTGCCGAAATGTCTGGAAACTTATTGCTGAGGCAGGGATTTTTCCAGGAAAACTTATTTTCGGATCTGGTAACCCTAGGTATGGCAAACTTGTATGTAATAATATTAAATTGAATTGGTTATGATTGATCTGTTAAATACGTACAATATTAGTGATTACGATAATTTTATCCATTTTCAGTTTTTTAATACACTAAAAATAGTTCTTGTAGTAACTAATGACGGACTGACTAAGCAATCACTTAATATAATTATTACAGTTGCATAATAATTACGGTTAAATACAGTGAGTATAATTATTACGGTTAATTAAATTTAATTCTTAGGTTTAATAACCTACTTATCATTTTTGTATATGTACTTATTAATCCAGGATTCGTTAATATATCTATATCAGCAGATAGCTATATCAATACAGGATATACCCATCTTACGATATTTATAATATCAATTGTTATTTTACTGCATGCTTATGATGGGTATAATCACAGAACAGATGAGCTTAGTAATAAGAAGATTCCTATTTCTGTGGATATCATACCTTCATTGATACTACCTATTTTAATTACCTGACCTAGGTACTAATATCTGATGTTTACACAAAAACTAAAATGACTCTTCTCGGAGTTACAATTTTGTCAAAAGTTTCTGGGTTTTCACTTTTCACCATATCATTATTTAATTTAGTTTACTCTACAATTTTGACTCCTTATATCCAATTACAGGATGACATACCCAGTTTCTGGCTAAAACAGTTGAACAACTGAGACCAAATTGAAAAGATTGATTAATAAATCGATATTTCAGATCGATTTATTATTATCTAAATTAATATTATAAAGAGGAAAGATTTGTTTGTTTGTTTGTAATGGATAAACACAAAAACCACTCAAACGATTTTAAAAATTCTTTCACTTATAGAAAGCTATTTTGTCATCTATATTATTATTAGTAACATAGGCTATATTTTATTTAAAAAAAAAATTAAAAGATTCCTATGAAAATTGCAATAATGTGAATGAAGTCGGAAAAAATCGTAAAATCTGAGCGCTTCCGTGGCGTGCGCTGGGTAAATAGTAAAAGTTACACGAAAACAATGTATGGTGGAATTGTGCCTTTTAAAAAGTTCTAAAAAAAAGTCGGCGATAGCATACCTATAGGTACATAATATCTATCTTGTAAGGTTGTCTCACAATACCCATTTTTATGATTTTAAAATTTGATCTAAAGCAAAGCTTTAATTACGAAGGTGTTTTTAATGACATTGTATTGATCCTTATCAAAATAAAATACTTTGTTATCTCAAATATTTAATATAGACTAAGTTCGTCCTTTACACCATTTAATTCAGACGAATATCTTAGAAGATATCATAGAAATAATATAACGCGCAATAGAAATAGGGGCCGCGACTTGCAATGGCAGGCGGGGTGAAAAGATATCGCAGTGCTAATGTAAAACCTTATGTGCTGGCCAGTGCTGACTGGATACTATTGGGTATGGATAGTGGACTATTATGATGATTAGTGATATCCGCGCGAAGCCGGGGCAGACCGCTAGTTGTCGAATAAACAGAATGATTATGATTCGATTATTTTGGTTAGGACAACCATTATGGCCTTTACCACAGTAGTTTTCGAATTGTAAGGCGATAATGTAAAAATTATACAATCGGAAACAGCTAAATCAATCAAGTCACAATTCAATTTCACTACTAACGCGTGGGTAACGTTATTTTCGTTTGACTGATCCAGAAACTCGTTAAGCAGGAAAAGTTCTTAGCCGATTTTTTTCTAAGTATATAGAAGTAATTTAACTATAGGTATATATCTATTGTTTAGGTATGCGTTTAACAGCAACAGATATCAAATAATTAATTACTAAAATTCTACATCAATGATTATTTAGATAATTTATTTAATCATTGATCAATTTACTATTAGGTAGATACATATTAACGTTTTCTAGAACGTATAAGGTACCTATTATTCACATCTTTAATATGGATGAATTAAACGTAAGACCTATAATTAATCATATTTATATTACTCTTTCATTTATAAGCAACAGGGTAGATTAGATGTTGTCCATTGAACTTATTATTCTCAAACCTAACTCAATCATGAAGCCATGGTGGTATATTTTCCAACCAACCTGCTTATTTACTATCACACATTCATTAATTATGTGTATATTGAAACTACAAAATCCAGCAAAGCAATAAATGACGATGGGAAAGAAATAAGATTTTGCATGGCAGAATGGCATTAATAAGTTATCCCTATTCACTTTACCTTTAACCTACTTAATACGAGCAGAAGAGAGACGGATATACGAAATGTACGCAAGACTTAGTCAACTCGAAATTCCAGCAAAAGAGTCTTTGTGCTTTGAATTAGGTTTCTAATTAGTCCCGATGGTGCATTGAATAACGTGTACCGTTATCAAGCGAAACTAGCACTTAGAGCATAACGCAAACATACGTGCAAATGCAGTGCGAAGTCGTAATGTTACTAGAAGATAATGTAATGCGCTCTGGCCTCTGATATACACCTTCCTTCCTTATTAT
This sequence comes from Erebia aethiops, assembly GCA_923060345.2. Classification (NCBI taxonomy): domain Eukaryota; kingdom Metazoa; phylum Arthropoda; class Insecta; order Lepidoptera; family Nymphalidae; genus Erebia; species Erebia aethiops. Next base: position 21,616,065 of record OV281084.1, on the reverse strand, counting down.
AGACTAGCGCTCGGCTGCGATCAGACTTGCTGGCAACCTGACAAGTAGTTCACAGTCTAAGGCCGGGCGTACTTGCCTAGAAGATGCCTATTCATTGATTTGAAGATACCAATATTAAAAGCGGAGGGGTAAACGCAAGCCAAAAGGGCATTCCATATAGCGGTTCGAATTAGAAACGAGAAATCAAATCACTTCGTTCGCGTCCGTGGGATGTCCCACACAATGGTGAGCGCACATGATCAAATCTTCTCTGAGATTAGCCATACACGAAGGAAATACCTAAGTAGGTACTACAGTCTATAAATCTGTGCGCAAATAGACTTCCCTCATAGATATTCATAGTCTGATTGTACTGAAATTTAACTCAACTGGAGAAAGATCAGTCGCAAAATGAAATCTTTACGTACCCTCAGAGGCACGACGATGAAACAGTACCAACTCCCAAACTGAAAATGTCTGAATCTGTGCTGAAAATTTCATGACAGAATTCTGACATAAAACATGATACACCAATAGACCGAACACTTTTGGATCGTCATACGCAGTCGAATACGCTGACCACTGGATCATCGAGGCAGTTAAAATAGTACAATCGGAGGCGCGCGTTCGGTGTTGACATCTAGATTCTAGATCTACGGCTACGTGATTTCTGTCGCGCGTCGGTGTCATCGCGATTTTTGTCTGCCGAAGTCATTAGACCTAGGACTGTATCTGTTGCACCTACGTGTAACGGAAGCCTCGAACGGGTTACGGCGTCACCTTCCGCAATTTATTCTGAACTTCGAACACTCTGTATATCATTTTTCTGCACTCATTTATTACGCATTTAACGAACGGGAACCGTTGTGTTTCCATTTCTGTGTGAAGTCTGCTTATTCGCATTTGACCAGCCTGGTGGTTAATGACCTAAATCCTTCTCATTCTAAGAGGACACTAGGTGATATGACGATAATAATATAAACTATATCTACCCATTAAGTACCATTTATGGATAATGTGCAAAATAGAAGAAGAACTTATTCTTTCTTCAAATAGGTTTCTACGACCTCTTTTAACCGTCTTAGGTCAGTGAGTATGTGAAAACCATACCACCGGATCGGAAAATGACGCTACCACCTGAGAAGTCTCGACAAGAAACTTTATATTTACTACAGGCTGTTTTGTATAGGTAATATTTATAGGTAGATAAAGTGGTGGAAGATAGATATATTATAAATAAATTCTTTATTGCCACACATAACATAGAAATAATTACAAACAAAAAACACATCACAGTGATCTCCTTCAGACAACCCGTTACTTAAGGAACTTTAAAAAGGAACGGGAATATGCAATAATAATATACTACTTAAACTATATATACTAATAAAGTAATAATACATAAATAAATAAATATAAACTCATATACATATAGCATCATGGGCTGTAAACAACTCCAAGAAGGACTTTGCTTGTGACCAAAGATCACCTCAATATGAAAGCATTATGAGGATACTGAGTATAAAGATGGGGATTTATGCAGGAAGAATAATAAATGGCATTCGTCAGTTAGAAAAAAACAGGTGAAGCTTACTATTTTAGATACCGATTACCGAGTTATGCAAACAATCTATTGCTTTACTAAAGATACTTTCCTACTTACCGCTTTAATCATTAGTGCCATGATTGATTTTATGATCGATTGTTTCGTAATATTCTTGTGTTGTTCGATTAGCTGATTTTTGCAATCCATTTTATGACACAAATTCTTGTAATTGTCGAAACCGAAAAAAAATCCACTTATAAAAGGGTTCTTTATTACAAAACAATTATTATCTACACTCGCTTAAGTTATACTCGATATATTTATGCAAGTCAATTTCTGAGAGTAACATATTTAAAGTAACTTGGGCTGTAAGGCCTAAGGTTCTAAGGTTTAACTTAGGTTCAAATTTCAACTGTAAGATTAGTGCTACCTAACTATCCTTTTTTTCGTGGGGAAATCCTCATGGATACCTTTGCATCTGGAGAAATGCAAAGGTTATGTCGGCTCTTACCGACTAAAACCCTACGGTGTTCCGTCCAACGCCTTGGCTGGATAGGGGCCGGGGAATTCGCGCAACCCAGCCACCAGCGTCGTTGTCTGATCGACCCTTCTCCGCGGGACTTCAATATTCCCGTCTCACCGTCTGAGGCACACCAAGAACACCAACGTGTGCCTCCCGACTCGAGGACAATTTTTTCCTAATGAGCGACAGACTAACCTGACCTAACCGCTCAAATATATTAAGGGAAGATGCAATATATTTTGTCTATGTACCCGACGATTTTACCATAACCTAGAACATTAAGATAAGGTAGAAAAATTCGCAATACGCAACCTATTGAACGCAATAATTTTTTGAATTATGTACGGAGTCAAGGACAATGCCGTCAAAATCTCAACAGTTACAATTTTAAGACGCAAATTAATAATTAATTAATATAATATGTTGGTACATGAAACATAAAGCAGTGTGCAGATGCACATATTTTACTTCTATATCCATTTTTATTCATTTCATATTAATAATTCTATGACTCTATTTTTTTCTGAAACTGTTTTCAAAAATACATAAACTTCTAAGCTTTGCATTTCTATCAGCCAGTATTTCAGAAAAATTACTGCCTATTGTGTGATACATTGATAAAAAAGCTTAAAAAAAGTTTTGATTTTAATTTTCTTATTTTTTTATGGTCCGAAGTGCAAAAGCTACCTATGTGTTTGAGCACATTAGACAAAATCCAGAGTCAGTAACTGACTCTGCCGTACCGTGACCAGTGACGGATTAACCCTTAATCAAATTAAGCAATTGCCTAGGGCATCACGTCTGAGGGGGCACCAGAGTCATAGAGTCCGATATGTTAAAAAAGTTAGACGCTAATACTATCTTGCGTGAATTCAATGCTCGGAAAAGCCGCAAGGCGCATTTCAATAAATAAATAAATTATGCTTTGGTTTTTATTGTTGTTGCACCTACTCCACTTCTTAAGTACGTTACATCTCATCATCTTATTTTACAAAAAACTAATATTTTTAGGCGGTAAAGGTTTAAAGACCGATTCTAGTTGACATACGGATAGGGGGGCCCATAGGCATAGATTGCTTAGGGCATCAAGTAGTCTTAATCCGTCACTGACCGTGACATAATTATGTACACAGAGTTAATTTAAAAATTCAAATTAAACCTATTTAACTGCTATACAGGTAAGTATACATAACAGTTCCTTATCGTACCAGCTCCACGAGTAAGTGTACAGCATCTTATATTTTCCAACACTAATTAGTTCAAATTTTCGTCGCTGTCCCAATGATGAAGCCCGGGGAAGGCGAGATTGAAAAACGTAAATTACAAAGCGAGCCTCGTTCCGACGTGTTTTGACTGCTACAGCGTTGTTTGCTATTTACCAATAAATCTCGCGAATGTTTTTGTAAATACCCTTTGACGATCTTACTAGTACTAACAGTACCTAATGTTTGTGTACTCAGTTGCCTAATAATTGCGATACTGAACTTGGTTTTTTTCTTGGTGAACTCTACAGGAATTCGTAATGTATGAATTGGCTAATGTTAATAATTATTAATTTCTGAATTGGTCATGATCTTGTGGTAGGCTTTGACCGCGGCTACTATACCCTTCAGAGTACAGAAATACACAGCAATTTGACGTTCATCACCAACAAAAGATAAGACTACTTACATCATCTTTACCTGGAGCCATAAATGCCAGTTTGGTAGTTCAGTTTTTTTAAATCTTTAAACTCAATGTTTAAACTCCATGTTTTAAATCATACTAATATTATAAATGCGAAAGCGGAATGTGTGTTTGTTTGTTGGTTTATCCTTAAATCACACCGCAACTGAGAAAGGGATCGACGTGATTTTTGGCATGGGTATAGTTGAGGAGGAGAGTCACATAGACTACTGTTTTTCCCGGAAAATGATGGAGTTTCCGCGGGAACAAAAAACTTAACCACGCGGACGAAGTCACGGACATCAGCAAGTTATTTATACAGATGTCTCAATAATTCTATTGAAGGTTTTCTATTTCTCAGTTCTATTTTCTTTTTTGACCCAGTTTTAAAAACTAATTGAAATACTTATAAATTAATATTATGTTTTTGGCTATTTAACCTGTTATAGGTAGGTAGGTACTAGGTACTATTATCAAAATTCAGCAATTCAATTAATCTAAAAATTATTTATGATAGTACCTATTATTATTGTAAGCACTTTGCTCGTGTAGTATCATATTATTGCAAAATTAGGTCATGTGAGGTTATAAAATTAGATTTTGTCGTATTATTAAATTGGGTCATGTCGATAGGTCAGGTTAGGTGTTGAGGTTGAAAATATAGTCGCAACAGGATTATAAACACAATCTAAAAACGTATCTCGTTTTTTTATTCCAATATTAATATTAATAATAATAAACAAGTGGTCCAAATTACTTTAAGCATCCAACAGTTTATTTCGAAGCAATTTGCTAAGACCATTTGCATAAAACCATTTACTCATTCTCTCGTCAAACTAAAAACAATTTGACAAAGTGATGGATAGCAGTCCATTTTGTTTTGTTGTCGAAGAACAATTGTTTTCCGGCAATTATACCTCAATGGACTATGGCTGCCATATCTAAAGTATTTTTTCTGGATTTTTTTTTTTGCAAATAAAACACATACAATGTAACACGGCGATTAAATATTAATAAGTCGTATCACTAATAATTACAATGGGTGACTAAAACGCGATGATACCCTGTATCGCGGAGTGAGACACAACTTAATATCGCACGTCTGAGGGTGAAGACTGTACGGTGCCAGCTAATCATCTCACTGAAACTAAATGTCACCAGGCGCTGAGTCTATAAGGCATCTACCTGGGCCCAGAACCTTACAACGGGGCAGTCCCCCGCACCTCGGGGTTTAAACCCCTTTGCCTTCCTACATATTTCTGGGCCGTAAGCTTTTTTGCCGAGTTCATCACACAAAAACTTTCATCCCCTATTTTTACCCCCTTTAGGGTAAAATTTTTACAAACTTTGAATGTCGCATTTATTTATATCTAATAAAAAGTCTAAAAAATAAGTTTCAAGCTTGACGTAATTTCCATACAAACTCTCATCCCCTATTTACAACCCTTTTTTTCGCATTAAAAAGTAGCCTATGTCTTAGTAGCCTTTCTCAGCCTCTAGACTATCTCTGTACCAAATTTCATTTAAATCGGTTCAGTAGTTTAGGCGTGATTGCGTAACACACAGACAGACAGAGTTACTTACGCATTTATAATATTAGTAGGTATGGATTATAGAACATCATTAGATATAAGAGCCCGCACGCACGGGAACGACATCAACTCCATAGATGTTGCACGCCGACAAAAAGCGCGCACGGGCAGCTAAAAGATAGCCCGCGCGCACGGTCTCTAAGTAGGTAATATAGAAAGATCGCTTCTGTCGGACTACCTACTTCTCTTTTTTGTGGCCAGATATCTCACAAGAGTTCACGAAGATCTCTTTGTTAAAATTCTAATTATGAATTTTGTCTCACAGGATCTCCGTGGAAGGTAGAGGTGATGGCAGGGCCGGCAGGCGGCGGCGGAGGGGAGCCCACGAGGCTCATACCTGCGCGGGTGCCGGCCGTCTTTGAGATCTCCACCTCGCCAGGCGCACCTGCCTTCAGCAAAAATGAGGTGGGTACTTACTTACCTTGCCGGACGAAAACGACGCGACAAAATAGAAAAATAAACTAATCTACGCGAAAACATAGGCCACGTGAAGGGTCAGCTACTCGTATTTGATATCGCGTCGTGTCAATACTCAATTTATTTTTTCATGTAGGACATACAAGTGTATTTTATGTTACGTCATGTTTTGACTTCGAGTTTAGAGTCGCATTTATCGCTAACACAGGGAATTATCGCGTTTAGCACATCACAAGCAATTGCGATGCCTTATTCCCCGCCCTATACAGATAGAATTTTAGTGTGAGTGTCTTTAGGAGGTGAATAAGGTTACAATATACAAAAACTTGTATCAAAACTCACGACACTAATCATAGTCATAGTCATATCATTTATTTATTAAATATAGGTACACTGTAGGTACACTTATTTTCGTCTAAAAATTACTTAAAAAGCATGATAGTGATAATGGGTAACGTTATCTTAAAACTAAAGCTACGAGGGTTCCAAACGCGCCCTGGTCTGAGAAGAGCCCACAACAAACTCAGCCGGGTTTTTTTTTTTATTTTTATTATCACCATCTCACAAATATTCTTACTAAGGAACTATCAGAGACATTAGAGCAAATCTATAGTTACATGCAAGGACTGAAACAGTAACCGAAATAAAGGGTTTAAACACTGTTTTTTGAAACTGTTATAAAACAGAAACATTACAAACTTACATGTACGAGTAAGCCTCCGACAATTGATTATGTAGCTTGTAATGGTACGTGGTACGATTAGAAAAATTCGCGCCGGAAAACCTTACCGATAGAAATTTTTGTTCCAGTTTGTATGAATGTTGACAAGAAAAAGCCAACGATTGTTTTTACATTTATTTTAAATACCTGCTTATCAATCTCGTAATTAGGGTCTATAAACCAATTTCATAAAATTTAATTAAATTTCATTACATATAAAATCACCAACACGATTCCATATTATATGTATTTTTGTACATGATGTATTTAATATGTAAAGAAAAATCAATAATTTTCGATAATAATTTCCCAGTGGCGCATGACGTTTTCTAAAGGCACCTTATTAAAACCGGTACCTAAAAGGTACGATTTGTGTACCCACCTCACGTCTTAAATTCTTATTTACTTTAGTTCCACTTTCTATGTAAATAAGCCATATGTAATTGGTTATACAACTGTGTAAATTTTATATAGTAATAATAATTTTATAAAGTACTTATCATGAGAAAATAGTAGATTGTTACACAAGGGACGTAAGTAAGCTATTACAGAACAAGATCCAATTTGGCGCCAGTGCGAGCGCAGCTCGCATAGGGCGCTAATGGATCGCGTGCACCCGAGATATTTAGTCACACGAGCGAGCGCAGCGAGCGAGGGTGAATATAGTTCGAGGGTGTAATAGCTACTTACAACCGAGGTAAGCATTCTACTTTATATCATTCTTGCGAGGTAAATAAAACATTGGTAATGCAAAATGAAATTTTAATTAGAATAATTAGCAAATTTAGCGAAAAAATAGAAAAAAATATACAGCATATTGAAATAAGAAAGCAAAACACATTCTGCCAAAGATGTAATTCCTTTCTTTGCACGCCATTTGTTGAATTCTTCGTAAGTTTTCACGTAGCGCTCTTTGGACTTATCCGGCAAAAGGTTTTGCATCATTTGTTCTGCTTCAAGCAAACAAAAATCAGGCTCTCCTCCTTTTTCATAATCTGATGAAGTGCTTGACATTGTTGTAAATAACTTAAATCACTTTACGAACAAACTTCACAAACTTTCAGATCAAATGAAATGCCGCCATTTCCATTTTTTTTTCGTAAATAGTTTTCCTTTTTTTTTTACGGCTCTGAGTTCCAAGGAGTTTTGCATAGTTTGAAATGTATGGAAATTAAATGCCGCCATGTTCAGTGTTTTTTTTTTTCAGTAAAAAGTTTTCTTACCATTTTATAAGAAAAGAGATTGTTTACCAAGGAGTTTTGCATAGCTTGAACTGTAATGTGAACATTACAATTCAAGCATAGTGCGACGTAATGTTGCCTTGAATTGCAAACACCAACTTACAAGGAGACTTTCCACCATAGTAATCCCTAGTTACTGAGCAAGTATGATATAAACGTATTTTGTAAATATCCAAAAAGAAATTGAATAGGAAGTTAGGTATTTTTATACAATGCCCAATTATTTAAGTATGATCTTATGAAGACAGTATACAATCGCGTAAACGCAGTTTAGATACGTAGTAGTACTATTATACTATATTTTGGGGTTTAGTTTTGATTATGATTTGATTATTATCGATGTTCTATATAAGGAAGGCAAAAGGTCTTAAATATAAAAATACTACATTCGAAATTAAACTTTATTGCTAAGGCTTAATTTCGAATAAACTATGCATAAAAATCTTACTCCACACATTTTAGTTACGGACGTTTTTTGCCGGCTAGGGTACCCCTCCGCATCATCCCATAAGGAACTTCGTTCCAAAAAGAAATCGAGAAATTATTCAGTCCAAAATATTAACTTTTAGGTATAAAACCTAACTCGCCTATAATGATTTTCCGCCCGCCCCACCACATTTGGGTAACGAAATATAATACTACTCTATGGTTAAAATAACTCAATGCTAGTCTAGTATATCAAATATACAGACCCTCCCTGACCATACACAGCGCCTTAAGTATATTATAATATTTACACCTAATAGGAAATGTAATAAGTCTATGGCTAAATAAACAGTCAGAAAATCTATGTAAATTTTAAAATATTATAACAGTTTATAATAATATGAACAATATATTTTTCTAGAATATAACGCTCTTCGATATATGTCACAAACAGAACAAAAGAAGGACGAATATAATGGGCTCTCTGATAACATTCCCCGCATTGTAAAGTAACGACATAATGATACGTTGATAGATGATGATGCTTCGTGTATGGAGACATGAATTTCCAATTTTCATTTAGAATATTCGCATGTAAAATATTGCCTATTACATACATTAAAACGTATTTCTAAACATCAGTTTACTTTAACTAGATGATGCCTGTGACCAATGCTAGTTGAGCGCTGTTGTCTTAACGTTGCGGAGGTCCCAGGTTAATCCCCGGCAGGGTCAATTTGGGAATTTATAATTTCTGAATTTTCCCTGGTCTGGCCTGGTGGGAGGCTTCGGCCGTGGCTAGTTACCACCCTACCGGAGATGTGCCGCAAAGCGATTTAGCGTTCCGGTACGATGCCGTGTATAAACCGAATAGGTGTATGGTTTTAATATAACTGCCCCTAACAGGTTAGCCCACTACCATGTTAGACTGCATCACTTACAATCAGGTGAGATCGCAGTCAAGGGCTAACTTGTAGTGGATTAAAAAAAGTTTATAAATACCACGTGGATTTTGCTATTTTAAAAATCCGCGGGAACTCTTTGATTATTCTACCCCGTATTTATACAACCTACCTCTGTACCTACCTCAGAATTGATTTAACAGATAGACAGTGAAAAGATAACAGACACACTTTTGAATTTATAACATTAACAGAGTCAGACGTATCGATTTTCACGTAATATTTCGCTTACAGCTTCAAGCATTCATAAATGCTCGGCGTTATAGCTGTTGCGTTATGTCATGATGGGAAACCAATGGCTTCCGGTGGTTCAAACTTCAAAAACCTATTGATGAATTTTCTAAAATTTCACGCAAATCTAACACAAGCCGTATGTAAGCATTATACTTTTAACCCGACTTCGGCAAAGCCAAAGGGAAGCAGTTTATGTACTTATATAATGTATGTTTGCATGTTCTGTCATGTCTGTTCCACCGTAGCGCCTTAATTATAGAGCCGATTTTGATGAATGATGTGTCATTCGAATCCTTATTATAGTCCGGGTGACATAGGCTGTATTTTACACGAACAAAATCGATATGACCGATTTAACATCCGAAAAAGTGAGTCTCTGTTTTTCCGTAGTCAGGTTATACGAGTACTTACCGTTTTTATTAATAAGTACTTATGTACTGCTTGTTCATTTCCTAATTAAATAATGTGTATGTATTGCAGGTTGGAGTTACTGTGACAGCTCCATCGCGGAGGCCTGTCACGGCACGAGTCCTAGACGTTTCGGAGAGACCTGGCGTGTACCGCATCGAGTTCACGCCTGAGGAAGTTGGCACGCACTTGATCGATGTAAGTAGTTTTACTAAATGCTCAGTAACTAATCTACATTGGCGTAGTTAGGGGAGGGGGGTACCGCACCCGGAGCCACCTGTTTTGGAGTTACACCCACCCGACTGACCCCGACCCCAGGCTGTATGAGCTTACAGACAAAAAGAAAATTAAAATTAGAGGAAGCTTAATCAAAACCAAAAGCTACGCCACTGCTAACATAATTTACGGTATATTATATACCCTAATTGTCCATAGACTTTATACCTAGGTATCTAGTAGTAGATGGCCTATGGCAAAGCTATCAACGAATAGGTATAAATTAAATAAATGAGAACAAACCGAATTTATCATCGCTTGGTAATGTAGAGTGTATCCAAAAGGGAATCATAATGTCGGAGCAATTTAATAGATACGAGCAGGTATTGAAGGTAATAGAGATCTGTGTGCAAAATGTTCCCTAAATACCTATTATAACTACACTTCGCTTTTAAAGTGGCACGAAACCTTGCTGATACACCTAGGTAGGTGTATCAGCCAGTAGGTACTTGTACCTATGACATGTTTTACCTATTATTAAAATAGGTAGGTAGGTACATGCTCATAAGGCATTTTTGTTACGAAACACTTCATTTAATTATACAATAGGTACATAGGTATATGGTTGATAATAAAATATGATAAAATTTATCGAATTCATTTTAAATGTGATAGTTTACCACTCGGTATTATACTATATTGTAATAATATGACGTGTTTAAAATCTATGAATAAATGACCTTCACCCTCATTGCTCGAACGTGTTCCTACTTATTTGAACTTTACGTCCAATACGAAAGGGCAATGAATGGCATTAAAAATCGCTAAAAACGTAAGCTACGTGATCCTGCCTCAGTTATATCTTTTTTACCTAATCAAAACCATAAATAGCTAAACAAGAATAGTGTAGAAGACCTACTCACCTCTACTTTATGAACCTCATTTTGCTCTACTTATATATAAATTCAAATAAATAAGAGACATGTTCATAGGCTTTTTTCATTAGTTATTCATGAATATTTTTGAAAAATGTTCTTTCCTACTTTTCCTTTACCAAGGGGTAGAATTTCCATCTTTTTTACTTTGAGTGCCTTCGTTAAAAGGAACCTTCTGTCTAAATTTCACGACGTAATCAACATTCAGTCAGTTATAGTTAAAATATTTCTTTAAAAGTGTACCCAAAGACGTAAAAAATATTGTAATCTCTGTTTACTTTTATTTTAACCCCCATAAATAAGTCTACGTCATTCATTTACAGGTTTCCATTGGCGAAGATAAATTGGCCGCCGGACCACTGGTCGCCAAAGTTTACGACGCAAGCTTAATAAAAGTCACGGACGTGGGCAACGCTCTTGTCGGACAACAATGCCAGTTCAGAGGTAGGTGTACTTCTTAAGATTTTAAATAAACGAGTACTTTTGTTTGCACTTTTTTTTTTACTTTTCTATGCATGCACTTGCACTTGGTCCGCCGCGCATCGGTCTATCAGTAGTCTGTAGTCTGTAACCTGTGTCTGTACCATACAATGACATAGGGCTACGTCTTTCAATCTTTGTTCTGTACATTGTTATTTGTACCTACTGTACCAATTTCATGCAATGAGACCAAGCAAAAAAAAATCTTTACAGCTAATCTCGTGGCCTTTTGTCAATATATTATCCACTAGATCAGGGATTCCCAAAGTGGTCAATAGTAGTTTTCCCAGGGGTCGACGTAAAAGAAAACTGATTTTGGGGGTCGACGAGGTCTAAAAATCGACCCCTGTTTTAATGGTTTTTTTTTAAAACCTAAAAAGATACCTACTGAAGCATTTTTACGTAATTTGTATCAATAATTATAATTAATTACACTTGATATTTATTGAATTTTATGTCTATTCATTTTGTTAAATTTTCATGAGAATAATATGTTGTCACGTTTACTCACATAACCAACCGCAAAGTTTTTAAATTGTTATGTATTTTGTATCAATAGGAAAAAACTAGACAGGATTTTTAAAGTAATTTGGCTATGGAGGTCTGAAGTATCAGTTCATTTTGAAGAAGGGGTCTCTTGGCCAAAATAGTTTGGGAATCCCTGCACTAGATGACGCCCACGACTTCGTCCGCGTGGATTAAGATTATTTGATTCCCATGGAAACTCTTTAATTTTCCGGGATAAAGAATAGCCTATGTCCTTTCACGGGATACAACCTACGTGTACCAATATTTCATCAAAATCAGTTGCGAGCAGTTGGGCCGTGAAGACAGACACACTTTCGTATGGAAGTACCTATGGATGACGAACCAAAGGAACAGAGGAAGAATTTCTAAAATGTATCTACGTATTTATTTGGAAAATTATGGCAGCGGGGCATTGATGTAGAATTTTAGCATGCATAGGAGCCATTGCGCAATACAACGTTAGACCGATATGTATCTATTTTATAATCAGGCTTTCAACATTTCTACAGGCACTTCAGTGTGAATAATGCTCCCATTGAAATTTAATTTGATCAGGTAGCTACATTATTCGAGAAATGTTGTCGTATTTGCAATTTGCATAATGATTGTTCAATTTACAACAATGCACTATTGAAGCGATTCAAATAGAATCTGAAATATTTGGCGAGCATGACTAGGTACAGTGCGTAATATACCAAATGAGATCTTAGATACCAGACAAATAAATAAAAGACGAATAGGTATTACCTGTACAACTGGTAAAGGGTGTGGCGGTCTTCGCAGTCCGCAATAATCTAATAGATGGCTTTACTAGTAGCGCACGATGAACACGAAGAGTCTAACTCACGCTAACGAAGCGTTCTCCGAATTACGCCTATATACGACCTCCAACGATGAACGGTCGGACCAGTGGTCCCTGAGCAGAACACCCGCTCGGTGGATCATCATCCTTTGTTACGGTCGAGCCATATCACTTGCTCCCGTACAAGGGCAAATGAAGGCCTGGTCATAGAAACCTTCGCCAGAACAAAATCTAGTAAAGTAAGGTAAAGGCCTGGTTTGCCAACCTGCGGTAGGAAATGGTTTTAGAAGAAGAAGAAGACTAGCCTGAACCTTATAGTATGAGATTTTAGATAGAAGAATAAAATCTTAAATTACTTGGGTACTACGAAAGATTTTAGAAGTTTCCGATAATCACAAGGTAACACATCATTACTATCAAAACTCACCAAACTACGCAATTCAGTAAGACAAGCACATAGTTATCTAACTAAACGCAACTATAAGCTGCACATTTTTACAGTGAATTGTGTTCAATGGAATTATGTATGCAACTTTTATTGAAACTGGATACATACGAGAACCACTAAATGGAATATCCCACACACAAAGCACGGATTATAAAGCAAAAAATGTCGGTCAAAGCCTACCCATTTCGATTCCCAATATCCAGTTAGGTACCTATTATATTTCCGGATAACTCGTTTTCACAAAAAACTTTTATTTAATTTAAAAACTGAAAATCTGTTTTACCTTTTATACGGAAATAAACCTGCATAGTATCTAATAAAACTTGTTTGAAGCGGTTGTTTGTGTTTATTTTCTAAATGGAATTGTATGTCAATAGGTGGGTATAGTATTTCGTTATAACTAAACTGGATTATTTTGCTTAAAAATTTTTAGATAGCGTTACCTAGGATTTACTGAAATTCTTTTTTAAAAAGCATATGTAGGTAAGTAAGGGTCAAATTTGGCATACTTACCTACAGATAACACTCAATTTATTGATTCTTGTTGTCTTAACGCACGGAGGTCCCGAGCTCGATTCCCGGTAGGGTCAATTCGGGAATTTATAATTTCTAAATTTTCCCTTGTCTAGTCTGGTTGGAGGCTTCAGCCGTGGCTAGTTTCCACCCTACCTGCAAAGACGAGCCGCCAAGCGATTTAGCGTTGCGATACGATGCTGTGTAGAAACCGATTAGGGGGAAGGGTTTATTATAAATACCATGCCCCTAACAGGTTAGCCCGATACCATCTGAGACTGCATCGTCACTTACCAACAGGTGAAATCGCAGTCAAGGGAAAACTTGTATTGAATCGTAGCTTTAGTTTTAAGATACCATTACCCATTATCACCATCAAGTCTTATTCCTTATTATTATTATAAATATGTTCAGAAGGTGTACTTTGTAGGTACCTATTTTGAATAAAGATGTTTGATTATGATTATTATAATAAAAAACCGTAGGCATCCGTAAAAGAAAGGATTATTGAAAATTCATCCCTTAGGGGGGTAAAATAAGGGTTAGAAATTTACCAATCAAATTCAAACATAACGGTGGCGAAGCCGCGGGCAGCGGCTATTAGGTATAAAAGAATGAAAGGCTACTTTAAATATTATTTTATTTTTTGAAAATTAAAGACATACCGACACCCAACCTTTTTTTAATGTTGATGTAAGTAACCATAATATACCTGCAGAACCCGTAAAATGAACGGAAAACAGCGTATTTTAAGTAAATTGTTAATAGTTTAATTGAACATCGTGTTTCTCTTTACAGTGGACGCGAGCGCTGCGGGTGAAGGGCAATTAGAAATTTCAATCAATGAGGGCGAAGTCCCTAATCACGTACAAGTAAGTACAATGTAAACCTAACTAAGCGAACTTCCGTTAAGTAAACCCTGCAGGGCGCTGGTATTGACAGTGCCTAGACTTGCCTTATTAATAAGCTGAACTCTCAGTATACCTATGTGAAATACCTATGTAGCCGTAGGTAGGTACCTCAAAGGTATTGAATTTGCTAAACTGCTAACTGTTGTTAAGGTAGCGAAGCAAATAAAGACGCGATATATTATTGTTGCTGTTGCTGTATCTACATAATTAACTTTATTCGAGATTTTTGGAGTTTACCTCCTTTATAATCGATTATCATATAATATAAGCCCGGGGTATGAAAATTTATGGGGAGTAAAATCAAAATTTCTCCGTTACGTTATTTACTTTGTTTCCATCGCAACACTTGTTTATGTTTCCATGACTATGTAATGTATATTGATGAATATAAACTATATAAATAAATGTTTAATGTATTAAGCATGCTTTCAATATTATAAAAAAATCGTTCATTTACCCTCATTTACTAATCTCTATATTTTATAATCGTTCGTAAACAGTAAACTCCAGTTCTGCGTCGGAGCTGACCATGGAACTAATAAGTATGGAGCTGACACACACAATTTTTTTTTGTTATATTTATTATTCTTACATCGTTGAGGTATTGTGAAAAGGGTCACTAATAGACAGAAGTAAATCTGTTGAGGCAGCATTCAACGAGGACCAATTAATAAATTTATAATTACTTGTATATTTTAAAATCTTTTTATAACAGTGTCTTCCATTCGCTGGCCCACGTATGACGCAATAATAGAATGAAAATTGGTGTACTGACGCAATTCCTAGGTATATAGTGTTCGTGGATAGCAATCCAAATAGGTATCGCTTTATATATTATTATCAAGCCATTCGCCATCGCTATTATAGTTTGTTTTATCGCTTTATGTTTAGCATCCTATCCTAAACGTCCGCTATGAATCTTATCTTGAAAAGGAACGTAATCGAACTTATTGGTTGTCAGGTGGTTGGTGGAGGTCGCTGCCTTGTGTTCTGGAGACCCGAAACACCAACGCCCCATCGAGTAGACATTAAGTTCAATGGCGAACCCGTGCCTTCGTCGCCTTTCATCTTCCATGTAGCACCCGCGCAGCGAGTGACGATAGACACATCACAAGTTGGTAAGGTTATTTCAGTAAGTAATAAAAAATGCGAAAAAAACGTAAACCAGGCATTTAATTTCGTTTGATCGTCACTTGATTTATTATTAAAAAACCCTTTGGTTTTATAGAGCTCACTGGTAATAAGATCCATTTCCGAACTAACCCGGCACTTGACAACTTGACTTTTGGACTGACACTGACAGTGACAGCCTTCAACTGACGTTTTAAAATCAAAACAAACATTGTAAACAAAACAGCAGTATCAAATATTATGCTTTATTTTCAATATTTTGTATTGAAATATTGTATGAAATTTTTAGAACTCATACCGGTTGGCGAAGTAGCATCATGTTCGGTGCGAGTCGAAGGTTCTGGAGGCGGCGAGCTGACTGTGACGGTGCGCGGCCCGAGAGGCGAAATCCCAGTGCGCCTAACCGGTGAGGCTCTGACGGGGCTCGTGGCCAGCTTTACGCCGAAGCATGTAGGACCTCACACGCTCACCGCACATTATAATAGTCAGCCTGTGCCCGTGAGTATGCCTACTAAAAAAAGTCGTCAAATTTAATTTAAAATAAAGTGGACTTTAGGGCTTGTCTATAGATTTTAAAACATCTACTAAACAGATAGATCTGAAACTGGACATGATAACTGGAACTAATAATAATATCTGATAAAATCAATGCAAAAAAAAAACTTTATTTTCCACAGTGAAATTTGTGAAAAGTACTTGGTAGTTACTACACCACTAAATTTAGAGCCTGAATAAGAAAAGAAATCTAAAATATTTTACAGAAGTTCATTTCATTATTATAACTATATAAAAAATATGTTTTAATGATTCTTCCTTCAGTGTAAATTATCATATTATTAATTTACTAGCTGATGCCTGTGACTTTGTCCATGTGGAATGAGTTTTTTCAATTCCTACAGGAACTCCTTAATTTTCCAGGATAATAAGTAGCATATGTCACTCTCCAGGTCCTAGACTATACCCATGCAAGAAATCACGTTGATCTGTTGCTGCGTTGCAGAGTTATTGAAGCCAACCAACAAGCACACTTTCGTATTTATAATATTAGTATGATATGAGTGTTTCACTATAAAACCTAATGGAAATATCTAAATATTATTAAGCATTATCAATTATCTGATTATTTAAAACCCTATTCTCTCCATTTTGCTAATCTGGATTGCCTTGTAATAGTAGTTTGTGATATAAGGGCGGTAAATAGGTTTTTACATACGAGTTGACCAATGTCAGCCCGATGACGCCAGTCGAGGGCTGACCATCGTCACGAGTATGTAGAAACCTTAATGCCCGTGTATCACACGATATTTTTCAATACATTTGTGAGAAAACTTGAAAATAAAAGTCGAGTAGGAAGGTACTAGGTACTCACTAGAAAATGGCTTTTCACGCCCATTCTTAGTCGAGATTTTTGGCGGCTATTACAAGCGCGATTTTTTTCTCACAGCTAAAATACCTAATTGTTGATTTAATTTTATGATCCCACACCACTAAAACCACATAAATTATTTAATAATTTATAAGAAATACTCAATGAAACTTTTAAAACAAATCCAACCTAAAACAATGTTATTTAATCATATTAAATACAATTTTTTATTTTATGAATTAATTTCATCAATTCACATCTAAATGTCATTATTTTTTAAGTTTTCTACATACAAAGTCAATATCATTATGAACCTTCTTGCAAGAAAACTTTTTATTTAGAAGTAACGTGGACTTACAAAAATTAAAAAAAAACTGCATGAGGGCGGTAAATATATTTACTGCACGAGGGCAGTAAATTTAACTTACAAGCCCTGTTTACTGCCTCTGTAAGTGCATTTTTCGAGCAAGTGTATTGAAAAAGTTTTTTCCAATCATTTGGCTTTGTTTCAGAGCACTCCATTTGTCTGCAAAGCATATGACAGTAAACTAGTCAGTGTAACTGGTGGATCTTCAGCTCGCATTGGAGTGCCAGTGCAGCTGGCAGTGGACGCCGCTCAGGCTGGCGAGGGAAACCTTGAAATCACAGTGGCTGCAAGAGGACTCAATATACCAACACAAGTTCATCCACAGGTAAGAAATTCCAAATTTCATTCAAAAAGACAAGTAAATTAAAAGTCCAAGTTGAATAATTTAGACTATATATTTTTCTTAATCTGACCAGTGTTGTTGAAAAATTATTCTTGTAAATTAAGTAAATAATAAATAGCTTATATTATAAGTTAAACAATTCAGTAAAATAATACAACTTAAGTTATTTTAAATACTGTATAATAATCTATTATATCTTATATATATAAAAATGAAACCCGTTTTCCTTGGTCACGGCATCACGCGTGAATGGCTGGACCGATTTCAGTAATTATTTTTTTGTTGTATTTGTTATTATTAGGAGAAGGTTCTTACGGAAAAAAATGTTAAGAAAATCTCTCAGAAATACTTATTGAAAAATATACATTTAATTTTGCATACTAAGGCGGTACGAAGTTCGCCGGGTCAGCTAGTATATTATAATAAATAATAAAATTAATTATGTATTCATTGTTACAGGGAAATGCCAGGTTTACAGTATCATTTACACCAACAGAAGCTTGTGAACATATAGTGAATGTTTCTTTTAATAAGGTGAGATATCTATGGTAAAGGCAATAACTTATAGTTTAAGAGCATAATATTAAAAACAATAACAACTTTTTTTATAGATGCGTGTGCCAGGATGTCCTTTAATAATAGATGTGTCAGAAGGTGGTGGAATCGCCGCCAGAGTCACATTGCCAGGCCCAGTTCCACTACACCAGCCTGCCTCACTCACGTTACATCACTCATCTGCCACTCTGGACCAGATAGAGGTCAATGTTGAGGGTAAGACATCAAATATTCCATTTAAGTGAAAGATATAAGTCTAAGAGCTAACACAGACAATTGCTTGTTTTGTGAGAACGATTCTTAAATTACAACAGCTGAATTTAGACATTAATAAGTGGTATCTGATTTTATGCTCACTTTTCGATCTTTGTACTATTTACGTCGACTTTTCGCACGGTGCTTATTGTATAAGGATTACACACCGATTAATACGCCTTAAAACCTTGAAAACTTTCATGGTCTATGCTGTAAACGTTCTTTCTTATTATTAAAGTCTTTTGAGGTGGAAAAACTATTTTTATTCTGAAAAAAATACATTTTTATTTTACTAACACTTATTGTTATCACGTTGTCTTGCAACCTCATGGTGTTTGGCTTGCATTTGTATTGAAATTTACAAGTCATTTTTTCATTTTCATACGTAATTTGGTTCTTTTACAGGCTGGCATAAAAGACAGAATAGATAATCATTTTGAACAATGACATGAAAAAAGAGTCAAAATCACAAAACATTCACTTTTATAAGGGAAGAAGTTTTGAAGGAATGACTGAAGTAGAAAAAGTAGTTAGGTGTAATAAATAAAAAACAAAAAGAACAAAAAAAAACGCTTAGCTAACTAACCATCATCTATTAACTCATGCTTTTTATCACTTTGTTTTTTTAATCAACTATCAATTTATTTTAAAATTGATATACTTAACTAACTTAGGCTAAGATCTTTTTCTGCTCACAATACCAAAAGAAAATACTAACATAATATTAGAAGTGTATACGTTCGATTTTAAAATAAAAACATATACTATTATTATTTAGGCATCTTTAACATACATTTTTACTTGTTTACAAAGCTCATCCGCTTCGCCCTAACTCCTAACAATTGTAGGACAATAAGACAAAAAAATATCATTAAACTAGTATATGCCACTATGAGAAAGAAATAGAAAATATGAATATGAGCAAGAGATTGAGAATATAGAAATAGATAGAGATAAAAGAGAAAGCGAGTAAGAGTTGGAGTGAGGGCGTAGCGGAGAGTTGAAGAGATCGTGGGGCGTAGGTCCCAATGGAGCGTCAGTGCCGGCAGCGGTGGCAGCCGCGGGGGCAGGCACATTTCGAGCGGAGTTCGTGCCACGCGCTGTGGGCGAACATCGACTGAACGTGCTTGTGGACTCCGTGCCTATACCTGCCAGCCCTTTTCATTTGAAAGTTAGTATAATATTATTTTCCTTCAGATTCCATGATCTACTAAATGTGGTTAGCCAAATTCTAATTTTGTCGTCGTATTTATATGACCAAAACGTGTTTTTTCTTGAAAATACTTTAATGTTTTAGTGAACACAATGTGGCTAATTATTTTGTACACGTCGATCTCTAAACCAAACTAAATTGATTATGCTAAATCTAGTGCTGTCCTTTTCCATAGGGAGTTTTATGAAAGGAATAGCAATAAAATATAGTGCTGTCATTTATTTTATTTCAGAGATTGTGGAATACAAAATCAGCCACTAAAGCTTCATTTAAGTGTTTACTGTTTACAACTGATTTTAATTATAATATAATCACATTATAAACTTATAATAACTTACAAAAAGTTCTTATATCTAACTGTCACAAAGAAGTACAAGATTCATAAAATTTTTTGCTTTTTATCAGGTGTACGACGTCACGGCTATTAGAGTCAAAGATGTAGCACACGGCACCGTCGGAAAACCTGTTACGTTTCTGGGTAAGTGTTAATAATACTCTGAAAAAACAAATGCCACTTAAGACCCCCTATTATCATATCATAAAAGTGACGTAATCAATATTTTTGGCTAGTGGAAACAATGGCAGCTGGGCCTGGCAACTTGGAGGTGACAGTGAACGGTGGGCGCGTGCCAACCGCCGCTGCGGCTCAGGGAGCCCATACATACGCGATCAGCTTCACGCCCAGGGATCCACGGCCACACACTGTCGAGCTGCGATTCAATGGAGACCACGTCCCGGGTAAATTACATACAGAATTTCCCCTATAAAGCATTTGCAATTCTTTCTAATTTCGATAGTTCATTCCATCAAGTTCATCAATTAAAAAGTTTAATCATTAAAAATATTATTTATTTGGATCAAAATAGAAGTGCCATCCTGACAATTCAAAAGTACTTTTGCCTTGAACATTATAAACAGTGAATGATTTATTGCTCTATTAATAATAATTGATAGTATGAAATAAGGTGAATATGAATATGTGAATGTTGTGGTACAATGGTTTGGTAGACAAAATTTTGTTCGCACGCTATCTTATAAAATAGTATCATTTAGAGGCCGTCCTGACGCCTCTAAACAAAGATACCAAAGGTTGTCTTTGATTTTCGTCGAATATTTACTCATTTATGATTATGTCCTGACACCTGATACAATATGTCTAATCGATCGTTATAGAATCACTTCAGGTAAAAATCTCTTTCAGGCAGTCCATTTGTATGCCACGTCTCTGCGCCTGCACGGGTCATAGGAGCGGGATCAGGGGAATCCCCAGATAAAGTCTCCGTGGGCGATGCGTATACGTTCAGCGTGGATTCACCCACTTCCCCTCACGTAGAGGTTTTGGGACCAGCTAGAAGGCCAGTTCCTGTACAGGTAAATTTGCTTTCACCAAACCCAAATTATCACATTTCTATAATAAATAAACAAACAAAATTCCTTTAAATAATCTCAAAATTTTCAATATCAACTAAAACAAAAGTTTGAAAAATCTATAATTTACATTTTTTTTGCGTTTTCTTTAAAACATCAGGTATAAAACGAGATTTTCAACTTTTGTTGCAGGTATCTGCTGAAGAAACAGTAGGTGAAAATGAACCAAGCAAAAGATACACAATCTCCTTTGTACCTGTGGACGTGGGAGATCACAGTATTGAGGTAAAGTTGTACTTTTGTTACCTTACTTATGTTGCTTTCACACAGGTGCGAATTTCCAGTTGATTTATGTGAGGTACATTGTGTGTGAGCCACGTGAACTTATGAAGTCTTACAGGCAAATGCAAGATTACCAACTGGAATTCTATAGATATCGGTCAATTTCTTCACTTTTTCACACATTAACTAAAGACATTATGTAACCCGAAATATCGCACCCATATAGGAAAACCACATATATCTAAAATTGTAAATCTAAACCATCTGTTAGCTTCAAGCACTGAAATTTAACGAACTCTTACGAATGCGAGAGCGCAGCGGAAGATGTGAGGCGTAGAAGAGATCGGGGGTCACATTGCACTGTGCCAACCAGCACCCATCACCGCTAGTATCAAAACATCAGCTTTCGGCTAATGCTTTGGTCAACATAAACTATAAAAATAACTATTTTATTCACTTTTAGCCAAACTTGAACTGAATTTCTTAGGGTTATAAACCTTCAGCTTCGGCCAAACGATATACGTGATAGTCGATGAATAGGCGTAATTGGCTTCAGCCAGAAATATACCGTCGTGTCAGTCGGAAACTATAATGAAATGATTGTTTTTCTGGTGTATAGGTACGGGCTGGAGCAATGGGCGGTCACGTAGAAGGCAGCCCCTTTTTGGTTAAAGCCTACAGTGCATCGCGTGTATCTGTCACTGATATCTCTCCCGGAGTCGTCGGTAGACCTGTGGCCTTTACCATCAATGCTTCTCATGCCGGTAAGCAATATTTCTAGCTCTTACTGCATAAACAAAAAACATATTACTGAAAATATGTACATCACTTAAGTATAGGTTACATCTTAATTTGTGACATTAAACGATGATTCATTCTTGTTATTTTGGTGTTACTTTCTAGGTGCCGGAAACTTGGAAATCATTGTGGCTGTGAACGGCAGAAATGTACCCAATTATGTACAGAGTGAAGGAAATGCTCGATTTAAGGTATGTTTGCTCATGAAATATGTTCCAAAATAATGGTCCCACTGTTTAATATAATATTAAATAATTAAACAAGCCTCATACCCGCATTTTGGCGCAAAATTCCAGATTTGTGAAAAAGAAAGAATTCTTAATTCAAATAAATTTTTATAAGTGCTAAGTAACAGGCTAGTCCGCTACCATCTTAGACTGCATCATCACTTACCATCAGGTGAGATCGCAGTCAAGGGCTAGCTTGTAGTGGATTTTTAAAAAAAATGTGCTTTTGAATCTACCACTGGTTCGGGATAATATGCCTACCAAGAAGAACCAGCAAAATACTCGGCGAAGAAAGCTTTGACCGACTCGCTTGTGATTCTTATAAATGAAAATAAACTATTTCTTCAATACAAATGATTCTACTCAATACAATCATGTTCAATTTTATAATCGTTCAATTACAATTAACCAACGACCGCAATTTGAGTAGACGGGCCCTGTCAAACAAAGAATGTGTATAATGCCATCTAGTCTGAAAACCAAGACAGCGCTATGGCGGGGACAGGGACGGGCTTATACAGATGAGGGGCATGCCCTACAAGTGGGACGCCCAACTTTTTTCTATGAAAGGGCCCATCTAGTACCTACAAATATATCGATGCAATAGGCATGATGACAGTAATAAAGAATCAATGAAATTATAAATTTATCTAATAAAATTTGATTCATGGATTATAAAAAACGTATTTTTTTTTCTATTTCGAGTAAGATTGCTATTTATTTTGATAAAATAAAACTATAAAATACAGCAATCCGCTATATTGGTTAAAACACCAATGAAGCGACAATGACCACCAATGAAGTCACAATTATTTTCGAACTTTGACAATCACACTATTGTTTACTGCACACTGCACAGAGTACATTGGTTAAAATAATAGTGACGTCACAAACGACGCCATGACACCGCCGAACGTTTTGGCGTGAATTTTAAAATTTAAATTTCAAATGCCAATTTCATCTACCAAACCTTATTTTTCTGCTGAAATAAGATATTTTTTCGATATAGTAGATACTTCCGAACATAATCTGACCATTTTTCAAAATCAGTCATCATGCCTATTCACTAACACCGTAAATCCCTATTACAGGTGAACTTCAAGCCAACAGAAGCAGCCCCCCACACGTTATCGGTCAGATTCAACGGTCACGCAGTACCTGGGTCACCATTCACCTGTATAGTGTCAGCGCCGGCTGCTGCCGCGGACGCAAGGGCCGCGGGACCTGGTCTAAGCTCAGCCCCTAGGGGCGATCCCGCTGAGATCCACCTCACTGGATTTCATAGTAAGTTACGTGTGATGATAATTTCATAGGTCTACATCTACGTGTGATGATACTTTAACACGTCTTTATCTCTTTAAAAAAATCTGCGAAAAATTCTCGTTAAGCTTTTTCTCGAATGTCAAGATACTGTTGTACAAGATACATCTCTTACTGAAATTCAATGGTGGTTGCCAATACGGCAAAGATATCAATTGGTTTTACGGAAAATCATTAGTTTTGACACTTTTGCAAAAACTTATAGCGTACTTTGACTTTTTTCGAACTAACAAGATAAAAAGTATGTCTTGTTTTTACTCTAAATAAGATCTGAGCAAATGCAATGTGACGATCTCCCTGCCGCAGTGGTGAGCACTGCGTTGTGGTCTTGTCAATTTGAGTTGTGTTTGAAAAGACCATTTCGAAATTGATCTGGTGGGAGACTTCGTTTGCTGCTGGTAACCGAGTACCAGCAAAGATGTGCCGCCAAGTGTTTTTTTCTATTACAGTTTTTTAATTTTTAGATTTCATAACCGAATATTTCATCTTTTATAGCTGGTGAACCCACAATATTCGTCACCGGTCCCGGTGGCAGTAGCGTGCGCACACGCGTCACTCCGACTGGAGACGGTCGGTACACGGGCTCTTACACGCCCGAGGCGGTGGGAAGACACAGTGTGCAAGTGCAATGCGCCGGGAGACACGTTCCTGGCTCGCCTTTCACTTGCAACGTATATGACGTACGGCGCGTCAGGGTTACGGGACTCGGAGCTGGTGGTAAGTGTGTCGATTTAAGTTAGTTTAAGTTACAGTAACTTATATGCAACACCCACAATATTCGTCACCGGCCCCGGTGGCAGTAGCCTGCGCACACGCGTGACTGCCCTAATGATATCATTCAATGTCTGATATTTTTTTAAATCTAAATCTTTAATTAAAATCAGACTATTTAATATGGCACTTAACTATTTTATAATACATAAATAAAAAAACATTTATATTTTAATAATTAATTTATATTTTCATAATTTCGACCATAAAGATCATAAATTTTGTTAGTAATTGTGTGTGTTACTAACAAAATAATGTTAGTAAGTCTAAAACTACCTAATCCTAAAACCTTATCTAAGACAGCCTTGATTAGTCAGCACATGCACCATATGACAATGGTTCAGGTACTGACAATCAAACTTGTCAGCAAATGCCCTCGGGATGCCAATGGAGGTAGCCCGAACCCTGCGCACCAGGAATGTGTACCGTTAGCGCATGATATTGTAGAAGCAATCCACACGCGCATCGGCAAACATCCCCGACAGTATCTAGGTAGACCCATTAGCATCCTGTCTATAAAATAAAAATAAATAAAAAAGCCATTTATTCCCATTCCCTTACAACTAATTTACAGTTTGAAAGTTGTAAATTTTTTTAGACATGTAGAGACAGTAATTTGTTCTTAAAATGCTAAGTTATTAGTATTGTTAGTACATGCACTTGTGTTACAAGTAATTTTTACTTTTTTACGCCTATGTACAGACATTATTTCTAATTGTAGACTTTAATTGTCAACGATAATGTCTTTTCTACAGAACTGGAAGGCACGCTAGAAGGTCTAAGTCTAGACGAGAGTGGGGACGAGGAGCGTGGCGTGGAAGTAGGCAAGCCTGTCACGTTCAGCGTAGACGCGGCGGGCGCTGGCGAGGGCACCCTCGAACTTGTTGTGTCTACACCTACAACTACAGTTAAAGCTGAGGTAAGTTATATGTGAACTGAAGAAAAAATAAAAACTAACTAAATGTCAAATATGGTGTAGAAACTTTTGCTTCTAATTGACTCTAAAAACCATAAATTTGTGTGATATGAGATGTGTTTGGGAAAGAAAAATGATTTAAATGCTTCAGTGTTCTGTCATAAATGTGATCTAAACTATCAATCACAATGCACGCGGTTTTAAAAATGAACGATGGCAGAAAATAAACGGTCTAGATATATACCAAAGTTACTAAAACCCTTGTAGTTTGTTCCCTTTTTAACATTTACCAGCTGATGCCCGTGTTTTCGTCCGCGTGGAATAAGTTTTTTAACTCCCGGGAGAATTCCTTAATTTTCCGGGATAAAAAGCCTATGTCATTCTGTCATGTAAGCTACTTCTATACTAAATTTCATCAAAATCGCTTGAAAAGATGGGCCGTTATAATGTAGCCAGACAGACACACTTTCGCATTTATAATATTAGTATGGATATCACTTTTATGTTTTTAATGCGTTTATTTCAATTAAGATCTATGTTGGAGTTAAATTCTCAGTACTATCTTTGTTTCTCCTGGTGTTAGGTGGTGGCAGTTGCCCGCGGTCTCTACGACGTAACATTCGTGCCGGTGTCACGCGAGCCACATCGCGTGTCAGTCACTTTCAATGAGCAGGCCGTGCCCGGCAGCCCATTTGTGTGTCGAGTTAGTGAACCGCACACTTACGTACAAATAGGTAAGGCACAAATAACTTTTGAGCTATAACATTCTGTTTCCTATTTCGAACAAAGATAGCGCTTGATGTTGATGGTTTGGAAGAAAGCTCAGACCTATCTAAAACCAAGTGTCCGAAAACTTAACATATCCTTAACTATTTTTTTATAAGACTTAGTTTTCGTTTAGAAATCTGAGGTGCAATCATGTAAGGATTGCCGATCAAATAGTTAACGTTCGGCTTCAAAGCAAAATAAACCATAATATCATTGAATTAAAGCTCAATTTCGTGTATCCATTCTCATACGTTTAGTGTATCGTACATACCTATCCTTACATGATTGCACCTCAGAGCTGGAAGAAGCATCATACAAGTCTTTTTGAAAATTGAGGACTAATTATAGCTATGGGAATGACTGAACGATTTTTAATTTGGAGGCAAACTTTGTAGAAAGTTAGTCCCTTATTCCACATATTTTAATAAACTGAACGATTTTATCAAACTAAAGCTATTACGCAAAGTAAAAAAGACAGCGTCCAACTTATCGTGTCTTTCTCATCTTTTACCATAGGAGGTGTAGCGGCAATAGAAGTAGATGAAAGCTTATCTGACGTGGAAGTAATATCACCCACTGGCAGCCGTATATCTGAAGCCAACCTTGAAGACACTGGTCTTCTCACATTCCCCGCTACCCGAGTAGGAAGATACCTTGTGAGGAGTCCTAGAGGGCCTATAGCTGAAGTTGAAGCACTTGATGCTTCGGCGGTCAAAGTACTCTCTATTGGAGACGCAGTGGCGCACAGACCGGCAATACTTACTGGTGAGTTCACTTATAGATAAACAACACTTAATATCGAACAGACAATAAATTGATTCAAATATTATCTAGGAATTACCTTGTTATAACGATCTGTATAGACCAAGCAACTCTGTGACCATCAGGTACTTACAAAATATAAGAAACATTGCAAGTTGTAACTTTCAGTACTGACAATGTTGTACAAATTTTACCATCATCCGCCATCTACTCCATCTTAATTTGTGAGGTTGGTTGAAAAAATGGATGAACTGGTGCATTCGACTTAGACGACTCAACATTCAAAGATACCCAAAACAATCCCAATTTAATTTATTAATACTTTTGACCACTTTTCAATTTGAGACTTTGAAGTCATAGAATCAAAAAAAGACAAAAGACGCGCCGAATTGAGAACTACCTCTTTTTTTGGACTCGATCTTAGCACATGTATATTTGTGCGAGTGGGATGGAATGATTAACGTCGTCATTTCCGATTCATTCCTTCATTGTGCTCTTTTATAATTTCTAACGTGACGATATTACCGTGCACGCCCACGGCATCACGATAACACAGGGAAGTAAAATATAGGGAAATATATATAAAGACGCTTTATTAAATTTCCATCCTTCCATTTCCAAGTTATAAGATGTACTTCCACGTTATACATGTTAACCGTGGACGTTGACGTCAACGGTAAAATCGAAGACGTCGACGTCCACAATAACGTGACGTGCATAATAAAAGCGCACAATGACTAAAGGAATACCTTGTTTCCTATAGTGAGTACAGCTGGGGCGGGTGCCGGTAGACTATCAGCTCGAGTATGGTGCGGAGGATCAGCCGTGGCACATTCAGTGCGAAGACGCGGCGGGGCCAGGATGGAGCTAGTGTGGCATCCCTCGAGAGCGGCCACGCACCGACTGGCGTTGCTGTGGAGCGGCGTTCCAATTTCAAAAGAGCCGTTACTTGTTGACGTTCTACCCGCACATCATGGTCAAGAGGTTTGTGCTACATTAAATAAGTATGGGGTATTTAGGTACATTTGTAGATTTTACAGAAGTCAATAAGGTTTATTTGATCGGCTGAATATATTCTGCCGTTAGATAAATACATGGCTAATTCCAAATTAAGACTAACGGAGTGAAAAGTTATTACGTTAAGTTGCAAACGTTTTGTTAAAAAAAAACTCCAATAATTCCATTTGACGTCTGCAGGTCTCCCCAAATCTATCGACGCGGAACCGGCTAGAGCTGGTCAAAAAATCTTTATTTATACAGTATTGAGGGTGAAAATTAAGGGCGATTTGCCCCGTTCTCACCCGTGGGGGAGACTCTAGTTCTGTTGAATGCTATTACAGGCCAGGTTTTATGACAGATCCTTCTTTTCAGGTAGCAGCATCAGGACTGGGTCTTTACCAAGCGCAAGTAGGCAAAATAGCTTCGTTCAGTATCGACACATTAGGTCGTCCAGCCAGAGAATTCGACGTGGTGGTCTCAGGTCCCGGTTCTAGAGCTTTACCCGTCAGATGTTACCAGACCAAATCGGGGCTGTTACAAGCCGAATTTAGCATCAATGAAGTTGGCCAAAGCACTATAGGTAAAAAGAGATATTTTCGTATGTCTGTTAATATAACAGTGAAATAACATTCATTGACTTAACACGAAATCTCAGGAACTTCTAGGGATTCGAAGGTTTGAAATGAATTCAAATTCAAATATATTTTTTTCAAGTTGACTTTGACAAGTGGTTTTGAATAGTCAAGTGTATCTACCAATTCTTGCCGAGAAGAACCAGCAAGCCACTCGGTGGTTGCTCTTTTGAAAATATTAATTTACAATGACATCAAAGTGTAGATACATAAGCATCCGCTGTCCTTAGCATTGTTTTGTTACGTTCCCTCAAATATGGTCGAGCGAAGCAATGGCTGGATCATGCGTCATGCTCGTGAACGGGTGCCACCGGCGGGAATGGGGCTACTTTCTGTCTGCCCGTCTTTGACATGAATTGAATAAACAAATTTAAGAAATCCATTAAAAGTATGCTCCTGAAAAAAGCTTATTATACTGTTGAAGATTATGTAAATGATAGAGGAGCATGGATTTGATCGCTCCAGCAATGCTGGGGACAGCGGTTACTTATGTACACATTGATATAGTAATTGTAAATGAATTATTTAAAAAGAGCAACCACCGAGTTTCTTGCTGGTTCTTCTCGGTAGGAATGGCATTCCGAACCAGTGGTAGATTCACTTGACGATTCAAAAGTACTTGTAAAAGTTTATTTGAATAAAAAATATTTGATTTGATTTGATTTGATTTGTTGGAGCGAGTCAGATCCATCCTTTTATCACTAACAAAATCTTCAACAGTATAATAGGCTTTTTTCAACAGCATAACTTTTAATGGATTTCTTTAACTTGTGTTAAATATGCAATACTTGTGAGATAGGCAAGTTTAAAATAGTTTGTGGAATAATTTTATAAAGCAAGATATTTTCAGCTGTAAACATACTTCTGACTACCCGTGATCCATTTTCACCACGCTGTATGTTAAGTCAAATATACGATTTTAGTCGTGACAAGAAAGCACTAACACAATGAACAATTGATACCCAATTGTTTCGATTTCATTTGACTGAAATCTCATTGAATGAGACACGGTCGGAGTGTATGTTATGCTTATCTAATAAATCGATTAATCTTTTAAATCATACTATTTTATAATTTTGCAGAAGTACTACACCTTTCGAAACCCGTCACTGGAAGTCCTTTTACGTGCGAATCTTTTGATCCCCACAAAGTCATACTATCTGGTTTGCCAACTGGGAATATTATTGCGCAGACACCTATCAATTTTGCAGGTAATTTAAAGCAAACTAAAATTAAATATTTATTTGGTATTCCATATCAATATTGGAATACAATTAGTGATTAAACGAAACAAAGTGAAGTTCTATCATAATTATATGAGTAATTATATTGAGTCCAACTAAAGCTAGTACCTCTCCATCGGCAAAGGCGTACCGCCAGCGTGTGTGATGCTGCATAGTAGCTGAAAGTAGTTTGCTTAACTGCTCTATAAGTACTCTATAAATGCGCATCCTTCTTAGATTGTCTCGTATAAACAATCATATCGCAGTGAAATCAAGTGTCATCGAACTAAAAACTCACTCAGCTTTCAGCAGTCAGTATTTAATGCTTTTTAATTTATTGTAGTTGATACAAAGGACGCAGGTCTTGGAGAATTAGAAGTGGTCTGCGAAGCAATGGGCGACAGGAGAGTTCGGTTACCTATCGATATACGGGAAGATGGACACATGCACAAAGTTCGGCTGCGGCCTTCTGTGCCGGCGCACTACCGCATTTATATTACCTACGGGGGTAAGTTTGAACATATTCTAACTAGCTAGCTAAGTAACTAGTTTTTGACGTGATAACGTCTTATAAATCGATGCACACCGGCTGCACGCACGAAAAAGTGTCACGTTCCGCCTGAGCCTCAGCGTGCAAGTGAGAGCGCGGAAAAAGCGATAGAGAGGCACGATCGCGTGACGTCAGAGCTAGCAGTTCGAATTGTTCTGCTACTGGAACGCCGCCACGCGAGTTTCTTCGAGATCTTCGTCCGTAAACCGACTTTACAGACAACCGTAAATTTTTTTTAATCACGTTGGTTTGAAATTCCTTTTTCCGTTTTTTGAAGTGAAACTTCTTTAGAATCGTTGTGATTTGAAAATTCGATGAAACGAAAAGGTGAAACCAAAAAGAGACAAACATATTCATAAATAAATAGGATTTAGCCTGCGAGAGAATGAGATAGAATACAAGTTATATGTTCACGACTAATAGATAGCGCTGTACGGTATTGAGTCGTGCTCCATTGTGCTCTAAAGGGTATATTTATCTCATTCTCTCGTAGGCTACTTTTCTGAAAATTCTGCCGTATGTGAATTGCACACACACACTTTGTCTCTTAAGGGAGTATTTAAAAGAAGGTCTCCAAATCTTATTTCGTATTTTGTCCTGTGCGAAATATACTATAGTATAAGACCAATTTTGAAGTAATTAATACAAACAAAATCAGCAAAAAAATTACGGATTGGAGCCCTTTTAATGCATGCAAATATCTCTTACTGATAAATAAATACAGCGCGTACATCAAAAATATCAGCAAAATATTTATCTATATTTCTTTTGTCTTCATAGGTTCTCCGGTAGTTGGAAGTCCGGTATCACTCGGCGTTCTGAGTGGAAAAGCAAGTAATGCGGCAAAATGCTTTGGCACAGGACTTGCGCATGCGCACGTGGGCAAAGAAGCCGCTTTCACGATAAACTGTGTGGAAGATACTGCACCCACTGTTCAGGTATTTTTATGACTTTTTTTCACTCACCTGATGGTAAGTGATGATGCAGTTTAAGTTAGCGGGCTAGCCTGTTAGGGGCATGGCAGTTATATTAAACCTATACCCCTATTCGGTTTCTAAGCAGCATCGTACTGGGACGCTAAATCGCTTGGCGGCACGTCTTTGCCGGTAGGGTGGTAACTAGCCACGGCTGAAGCCTCCCACCAAGCCAGACCAGGGAAAATTCAGAAATTAGAAATTCCCAAATTGACCCTGCCGGGGATCGAACCCGGAACCTCTGGACGTTAAGACAACAGCGCTCAACACTGCGCCACGGAGGTCGTCAAACTTAAGCATTCAATAAAGTTCTAACAAATGCACATCACTAACGTGCGCACTGTTTCAGGTTGAAAAGCTGACAGATCTCAAGGAAGATAACACAGACTCAGGTCTCCTGGAGTGTCGAGTGGTGGCGGGCGCGCCGCGAGAGTGGCTCTGTGCGTACATCCCGCTAGTGGTGGGCCCCTACGAAGTGCGGATATTCACGACTTCCGGACCGCTGCCTGGCAGCCCTTTCTCTGTTAAAGTGAGTATCCATATCCATACTTACTAATATTATAAATGCGAAAGTGTCTGTCTGCTACGCTTTCACGGCCCAACTGTTCAACCAATTTTTATGAAATTCGGTACAGGGATAGGTTATCCCGGGGAAGGACATAGGCTACTTTTTATCCCGGAAAATCAAGAACATTCGCGTGCATCATCTAGTATCTGTATAAAACACTGATTTCCTATTAATTATTCATCCATCCGAACTAAATTTGATTAGGAAGCGAAGGACGATATGGCAAAATAGTACTGGTACTACTAACGATAGCTCTGTGGTTTTGGCATCTATGTATTACCTAAAGCCGGAAAACTGACTGATCACAATAATAAGATAAGTACTACAGATTCAGGTGTACTGAAATTACTATTATCTTTTGAAAAGTCTATTATGTCTGCTAGCATTCTGTATGATGTTAAGTTATTCATTATTTTGGAAAAACGCGGATTACGTGCTGTGGGAAGAACGAGAAAATATCACTTTTGAAATGTGGAGAAACAGTAATTTCTTGTTCATTTATTTTTTTAAATTTACTTACGATTTGGCAACGCTTGGTAATTTAAAACTTTATTTATCCTCTAATCGTATGTTTTAGGTAATAGACACATCGGCCATATTACCAGTAGGTGGGTGGGGAACGGATAACTCTGGTAGAGTTCGAGCGCCTTCAAAGATTGTATTGGATACTAGTAATGCCGGTCCCGGAACTTTGGAGTGCTTATTAGCGGGAAGGCATCAACGTGAGTACTAATATCATCATTATCATGCTTATCACTATTATCGTCTTGTACTTTATTATTCCTATTATCTTCTTCATCATCATTCGCATTATTGGACGTCCACTATTGAAGGCATCAAAGTGAGTACCGACACCTTTATCATCTCGATCCTTATTATCAC
Organism: Erebia aethiops; assembly: GCA_923060345.2. Lineage (NCBI taxonomy): Eukaryota > Metazoa > Arthropoda > Insecta > Lepidoptera > Nymphalidae > Erebia > Erebia aethiops. Next base: position 21,583,248 of record OV281084.1, on the reverse strand, counting down.
TATTATCTTCATCACCATTAGCATTATTACCAGCATATGGATATCCACTATTGACGTTGACGTCTGATGATATTAGCACTCCGGTCATTCAGCCTTGCTCTTCGAGACACTATCCTTCACTACGCACCATGTTTATGTCTATTAAAGGACCTTTTGGCACTAACGGCTATTTATCATCAACGTCATTATGAAATAAAGTCTCACTCTTGGAAGCACCTTAAGTCTTATTTTCTGTAGCTGAATCTGTCAATAGAAGCTCAACCCTTGATTGAAAAACAATAATTTGGCCTAAAAACAGTAACGTTTGAGTTATTTTTTGAAACTATCGATATTGAAAAAGTCAAAAAGCTCTATCGTTTGCGTTTATTTGTACCCAGGTGTAGAAACAGTGGCAGGCCGAGCTGTAGTTACTCTAACAGCGGTTGAAGGCGTCAGTGGGGAACAAGAATTGGAACTTACCTATAACGGGGCTCTAGTGGCTGGCGCGCCCAGAAAAGCGTTAGTTGCGTCAGGGAATACCGCGGATAGGGTTACTTTAGCTGGACGAGGATTGGCGCATGCGGCACCGCACACCCCCGCTGTGTTTACTATTGGTGAGTTAATATGATAATGTGAAGAATTAACTCTAATATTAATGAACAACGTTTTCAAGGTCAATAACATGATAATAGTCGTTAAAGCCCGCCACCCCGCATTGAAGCAGCGTGGTGGGTCCAAGCTCTAATTCCCTCTCTCTTTTAAGAGTAGAGGCCCCTGCCCAGTAATGGAACGTTAATGGGCTCTAGTAGTTTTCAAGCTCAGTCTAAATCTAGGATTCTTTAAATCTATAATTGAGTATAGTACTATTGGATCAATTCCTAAATAGCTAGAAAACACAACATTTGGAGACAATTTTCGCAATGATTGGACCTCAAGGGTTATATTTCGTAATAATACAGCGATTTCAAAAACTCTTCCAATTGATATATTCTGATCTACCCTTCTATTCAATAAATCACTGTGGTCTGTTTTACCTAAATGTCAATCTTTTAAAAAGATTAGAGAAGAATCTATCCTAAACAGTATTTATAAAGTTTGTTTAATGTTGGAGGTATGTCCTTTTAACGTATGGTTGTACGTTTTATTTTTAAACCAGGAATCGATTTCCTGACCTGTGATTAAATTGGCTAATTTAACCCTAATAATTTTGTATCAGACGGCAGTGCAGCCGGCCCTGGGGCTCCAGAAGCATCACTAACATCGCCTGAAGGGGAATCCGTTTCCGTGGCGTTGGCGGCCGCTGGGCCCGGTCTATGGCGCGCTACGTACACACCGAGAAGACCTGGTGATCACCAGCTTAGGGTTACGTGGGCTGGAAGACTTGTGAAAGGTTAGTTGAATAGGGTTGATGCCCAAGTCAAAAATAAATTATTTCTTACTGATTATTATTAAACAGAGGGTTTGCTAAAGGACCTTAAATTCACATCTTCTGTTAGTTTTAAGTTTCATAATCATTTTAAATTATCGATTAAAGAAAAAAAGTGAGTTGATGACGTCACAACTATGTATTTCATACAAACTTCCATACTAGAAGCGCCTTTTTAAGTTTGATAAAGAGTTGATGAGTTGTCATGGTCCCTATTACAATTGGAATAAGATTTAATTTCGAATGCTTAGATTTTCCTGTTAAAAAAATCTGACATGCCGTAAGGTTTTCAATGCCTGTTTGTTTTGTTTATCGCAAAGAACAATTACATCTTTAATAACTTATTCAGAATCAAAATCCTCACATTTTATTTACTTAATACCTAGAAAAAAAGCGGTGTTTGTAATGTCGCAAAACACACAATTGGCTTTATTTGGCTCTTCTGTTATATTCTTAGCACCCGATTTTCTTAAAATTCTATTCCGTTTGTCCGGGCTAGTCTCGAAGCAACTCAGCTTCTTTCGGGACATAAGCAGAACATTTTACAAGGAATTCAATATCTATATTACTTTTTTTCAGGAAAAAATATCTAAAAACAGACAATTCAAAATAATATTTTCTTCCTTTGTTTTGAAAGTGCGATAATGACATATTATGACACAACGCAACTGACACTGACGTTTGGCGATAGCACGTCGCTTGACACGTCGTTTAGAAATTTGAAAGTTATCTTGTGTTGTGTATATAAAGCTTGCGGCACACTGTTGGTGATTTTGTTAAATCTGTTTTTGTTTTGTAACTTTTATTTTTGTTTTCTGTGTTATTTTCTGTTCAAATGTTTTACTTTTCTTCTTGTAAAAAATTCTAATTGTTGAGCAGCTGGCAGATTATGTTTAGTAATCTTAGAAAACACTAAGTTAAGTCTTTGTATATTTATTTTAATTTTTTTATACTATTTATTATTTTATATTAGTTATTTAAATATATTTTATATTATGTCGTCTTCCAGCTTGGACATAGATAGTGATCTTTTTCAATCTGCGTCTAGTGGTGAATTGTCCAGTGATGCTAGTTTTCACAGTACATCTTTCCTTCAACTCGATGTTACCTTAGATTCTTGTTTCTCAGACTGTATGAAAAACTTCAATGTCGTTCATATAAATGCACAAAGTATCCCGGCTCATTATCCTGACATGCTTGCGTCTTTTGAATCTCGCAATTTACATGCCATTCTAGTCTCCGAATCCTGGCTTAAAACCTGCTTACCCTCAACGTCATATTCGCTGCCAGGTTTTCGGCTTATTCGCAATGACCGTGTTGGTAAGGGAGGTGGTGGAGTAGCGATCTACTTGCGATCTCATATTCCTTTCACTATTGTTAGTTCGTCTTCACAGCCTCCTGAACCCGATGCGGCCGAGCACTTATTAGTGGAAGTTTTATTATCACACACTAAAATCCTTCTTGGTGTGTTTTACTCTCCTCCCTCTCAACCTAATTTCTTTCATTCCTTTGAAAATTTATTAGAAAAGGTAGTTCCCTTGTACAGCCAAATTATTATTATGGGAGATTTTAATACCTGCTTACTCAGGGACGATTACCGGAGTAAGAAACTTTTGACTGCAGTAGATTCCTGTAATTTACATGTCCTACCCCTCTCTGCTACTCACTTCTCACCGGGCTGTACTCCCTCTCTTCTCGATCTAATTATGGTCTCTTCTCCGGATTTAGTCTTTAAGCATGGGCAGTGTTCGGCTGACGCTTTCTCTTATCATGATTTGATTTATCTTTCCTACAAAATACGTCCTCCCAAAGCCAAATCGAGAATTCTTCTGCAGCGTAACTTTGGAGGGATTGACAAGGGTCGTCTTTGCGATGACGCTAAGCATGAAAACTGGGATGCTATCAGGGGTGTTGAACCGATTGATCGTAAAGTTGACATTTTTAATGCCTTGGTGACACAGCTCTACGATACGCATGCTCCTTTAAGACCAGTTAAAATAAAACATCTACCAGCCCCGTGGCTATCTGACGAGATTAAAAGCTCCATGGATAAAAAGAATTCTGCCAAATTCAAATTTAAAATAAATGACTCCGACGCCAACCGGTTAAAATACCATAAAGCTCGGAATCGCTGTAATACATTGTGTAGAGATGCTCAACGACGCCACATACATAGGTCAGTCGAACATGGTGATACTGCTAAAACCTGGAAATTTCTCGAGTCACTTGGAGTTGGTAAAGCATCCCATAAACCTTCTATTAATATTGATATTGATCTCCTTAATAAACACTTTTCTACTTGTGATGTAATTGATAGTGACGAAAAACAGCGCACTATTAGTATTCTTTCATCATCATCAACTCCTGACTTTCTTCCATTTAGTTTCGAGTCATTCTCCGAATGTGATGTTAAGAAGAACGTATTGTCTATCTCATCGAATGCTATCGGTACTGACAGTGTTAGCCGTAATATGATTGTTCCTATCCTTGACGTTGTTTCTCCTATCCTTACCCACATTTTGAATTGTTCTATTAGCACCAGTGAATTTCCTGAAGCATGGAAGAATGCTCAAATTATTCCTCTTCCCAAAAAACTAAAACCGTCATCTGTAAATGATTTTCGTCCCATTTCTATTTTACCATTTCTCTCAAAAGTTCTTGAGAAGTTAGTCTATCAGCAGCTAAGTCTATTCCTTAATAAGCATTGTCTTCTCAGTCCTTTGCAATCTGGATTTCGTCCTGGTCATAGTACGGTTACAGCGCTAGTCAAGGTTGCCGATGACATTCGTTGGGCAATGGACAATAAACAGCTCACAATTTTAACATTGCTTGATTTTAGCAATGCATTTAATACTGTGGACTACGATATTTTGCTGAGTATGTTGCGTTCTTCTTTTAACATGGCCCCGTCGGTGATTGATTGGTTTCGGAGTTATCTCAATGGTCGTCGTCAGCGCATTCGAATCGACGAGACTTTTTCGTCGTGGTGTGATGTGACGGCCGGGGTACCTCAGGGTGGCGTGTTGTCTCCTCTATTATTTGCTATTTTCATTAATTCTATCACTCCATATATCTCTTCTCTCTATCACATGTATGCAGATGATATCCAAATTTATCGGTCTGCACCTCTGGAGGACCTTGGTTCAGCCATTTCCGCCATTAATGGTGACCTTGCTGCCATTTCTGGGTGGAGTAAACAATATGGGCTTTGCGTGAATCCTGCCAAATCCCAGGCAATTATTATTGGCAGTCCAGGGTTCATTTCCAGAGTTGATTTGCAAAGCCTCCCACCGATTGTGTTTAATGGTGTTTCTATACCTTACTGCGCCTCTGTTAAAGATCTCGGTATACATTTGGATTCTGAACTATCCTGGTCTGTGCATGTTAAGGAAATTAGCAGAAAAACATTTGCTGTCATGAGCTCGCTACGCCGATTGCGCAATGTTTTGCCAATTCCTACTAAAGTTATGTTAGCACAATCTCTCCTTCTCTCTATTCTCGATTATGGTGATGCAAGCTTTCTTAATTTGACCCAAGACCAACTTAACAAACTTGAGCGACTTCAAAATCTTGCTATTCGGTTCATATTTGGCTTACGCAAATATGACCACGTATCTGAATTTCGCCAAAAGCTCAAGTGGCTCCCTATTCGCCGTCGCCGGGATATGCATGTTCTCTCTCTTCTGTACTGTGTTTTATTTCACCTAAATACTCCTTCTTATCTTAAAGAGAAGTTTCAATTTATTGGGGTGCAGTCAGACATGAGAACTTGCCGAACGCTTACTCTGAAAATGCCTTCACATAAAACCAAATTTTTCGGAAATTCATTCACTGTGCAGGCAATTGAACTGTGGAATGCACTTCCACTGAATATAAGACAGTCGAAATCGCTGGGGGTATTCAAAAATACTCTTAAGACGTATTACCTTACAAATTGAAGACGACTTTAGTTTATATTTAATTTTATTGTAAGTATATGTACGTATAATATGTAATTGTATAATATATTTATTTAAGCTATATTATGGTATGTAAGTATATGTATTATGTATATTAGTTTATAATATATTTAGTTATGCATTGTATGTATTAAGATATTTGTGTATTGTTGTCTATGTATTGTTATGTATTTTTTTTGTATGTAGTATTAGTATAACTTTGCGCCACCTGCAGCCTCCAATCCTTGTGCTCTCCTAATAAGGTTGCCTGGAAGAAATTGCTACTTAGCAATAAGGCCGCCCTTTGTACTTCTTTGTTTCTTTTTATGTTTTCTGTAATTTACTTTTGTTATGTGTGGTACAAATAAAGAGTATAATAATAATAATAATAATAATAATAATAATAATAATGGGGCTGATATTATAGTGCACAATCTCTAAGCTAAACTAAAATGACAGCATTAAAAATATTGCTAACCCTTTCATATTACTCCCTGCGGAAAGGAACAGACCTAAATTTAAAGCTGCACATTATTTGTGGACCACGTTGTTGGTATTACCTAGTAATAAAACTATTGTCCTCAGGTTGTCCGCTAACGGTGAAAGTGATGGCCGGTTCAGAAAGCGGCGACGCTTCCCGTGTAGTTTGCTCAGGGGCCGGTTTAGCTGGAGGCGTGGTTGGCAGGGAAATCCGCTCGTGGATAGACACGCGACGAGCAGGCCCTGGGGAGTTGACTGCGCACTGTACTGGACCAAACAAGGTAGGACTTTAGACTCTTAAAATGGACCTTTGCCCACTGACAGTGAAATAGATGGCAGGGGTGTTTTGCTGGGGAAGTAGTTGGCAGGGAAATACGCTCGTGGAAAGACACGCGGCGAGCGGGCCCTGGAAAGTTGACTGCACATTGTACTGGACCTAACAAGGTAGGCATCCATTTCTATTTTAACAGCTTAAAGCTGTTAAAATGGACAATGAAATACATGCCAGTGGTGTTTGGCTGGGGGTAGTAGTCGTCAGGGAAATACGCTCGTGGATAGACACGCAGCAAGCGGGCCCTGGTAGTTGACTGCGCACTGTACTGGACCTAACAAGGCTTGAAATTTGCCCACTGACAGTGAAAGTAATGGCCGCTTCTGACAATGTGTCCATCTAGTATTAATTTTTTTTGTGTATGGTTGCCTGTCAATAATTAGCGAACTTCATAGGCGTGATTATGTCAAAAGTTTAATAAATGATTGGATAGTGGTAATCATTTAACATCAAATGACCCACCAGCTCGGATGCTCGCCTATAGATATGTGAACCAAAATTGGTGGTCCCTATTTTCAAAATAGCCTTATTTCAGGTGGCATATTGTGAACTGTATGAGCACGGCGACGGCACATTCACGCTCAACGTGAAGCCCGCGGAGGCCGGCCGGCATGTTCTGAGCGTGCAGTTCGCCGGCGAACATGTTCCCGGCTCGCCATTCGTTCTCAAGGTCGCTGGCGCGCCGGATCCTTCAAAAGTAAGTTTTCCCGTATCTCTGTTTCTCTCTCTCTCTTTCTTTCTTACTCGATCTCGTTTACTATACTCGGACTTTTAATTAGATGCAGTATACCGAGGTTTATAGTCCCACAAACTTATCTGGCCCGGTGGGCAATATTGGAACTAATTTTTATGCCCGTTTAGTTTTTGTTTTTATTTTATTTTTTGTAGATAGCGACGCTGTCACCGGGTTAGATAGGTTTGTGTGACTATACTATATTACGAACACAAAAGGTCTTAAATATAAATATACTACATTCGTAACTTTAATGCCTTAGTTTTAAGGTTTATATTTTTTTTTTAATTAATTTAAAATAAAAAGTTGATTTTTTTTTTTAATTTAGACAGTTATTTATGTAATTTATAGTGGAATCAAAAAAAAACATAATTACAGGTCAGAGTGTACGGTCCCGGCGTGGAGCCAGGCGTGCTAGCAACGTTCCAGTCACGCTTCCTGTGCGACACGCGCGGCGCGGGCGCGGGCCAACTCACCGTGCGTGTGCGCGGACCCAAAGGCGCGTTCAGAGTCGAGATGCAGCGTGAGAACCAGAAGGACCGCACTATACTTTGCAAGGTAAACGTCATGATTATTAGTGAATGAAAAGATGCTTTAATTGGGTATTTGACTACCATTCAAATAAATTATTGAAGTGAAAACTTCTTTAGCCGCGTTGAGCACTTTTTGGTAGGGGGTAAACGTGTGGATTCACATCACCGACACCGACACCGACACCGATACCGTCACCGCGTTATTATGAAGACAAAAGGTCTTAAATATAAATATACTACATTCGTAATTAAACTTTAATGCCTTAGTTTTAAGGTTTATATTTTTGACTAGACTAGATTAGAAGTTGATTTGACTAGTTGTCAAATACCCAATGACCAATTCAGTAACACCGACATTTATTTTGCAAGATTTCCTGTAGCTATAATATAGATAGATAGATAGATAGATAAATGCTTTATTGCCACACAAAAAATTAAAAAGAAACAAAAGAAGTTAACAAGCAAAAAGAAAAAACAAGTGCGCAAAGGCGGCCTTATCACTAAAAGTGATCTCCTCCAGACAACCTTTAATTAATATAATATGTATGTATGTTTATTTAATATAATATGTATGAACTTGAGTTTTAAAACAATTTACCTTAACACGGAAATTTCTAAGTTTCAACGCTCGAGTTTACCAAAGTTGGTGAGCACTGAAATCTTATTTTACCCTCCTGAACTGTTTAATCTTCCGCAGTTTTCTCCCACCGAACCCGGCGATTACCGCGTGGAAGTGCGATGGGCCGGCCGCCATGTTCCCGGATCACCCTTCCCCGTGATGATATTCGACACACAGGAAGAGCTGCGCAGATACATACAAGCCACCGCCGCATAGAATGTGAGGCGCAAGCGTACACACTTTTTGTTACAGTTATTTTTTCAAATTCCACTACAAGTTAGCCCTTGGTGGTGTTAGCCCATGACTGCGATCTCACCTGATTGTAAGTGATGATGCAGTCTAAGATGGTAGCGGGCTAACCAAACACAGAAGCATACAGGGAAAACCATGTTTTTTCACACTTTTTGATTCCTGCCTGTCAATTGGAATGCGACTGGTATCAGTGTCTACGTATGCGCAGTTGGTTGGTTGGTTGTCGTATTATTATGGATTGTATGAAAATAAAATATTCCGTGGTGGACGCACAACACAAAGGCCTTACTCCCTTACTCCACCGACCATTCAAAATCATCGAAGTTCTACAGCCCAGAATTTGACTTGGTGAAGGAACTTTTATTGATTCCAATTACGATCCTCCAAACTTAACCTTTTCCACTCTATTTTCGATTTTGCCAAAACTGTCATGTTTCAACCGATAACAAGTATCAAGCAAGCAGAACTATGAGTGATACAGTTTTGCCTAAAAGCCACTATCGTGATTATAATTTTAAAAGATAAACTATAGTAAAACCTTATAGAAAACTAGCTGATGCACGCGACTTCGTCCGCGTGGAATAAGTTTGTTTTTAATTCCCACGGAAACTCCTTAATTTTCCGGCATAAGAAGTAGCCTATGTCACTCAACAGATCTTCATCTATACCCACGCAAAAAACCACGTTGATCCGTTGCTCCGTTGCGGCGTGATTGAAGGACAAACGAACAAACAAACACACTTCCGGATTTATAATATTAGTATGACTATGTTCTTGATTTATAAAATTATGATTAAATTCTCACTTTTCACTTTACGTCATCTCTTTCTCTTTTAGTTTACCAATTTTGTTGTACACAAATATAGGTACATTAGCTATTTTTCTCTTTTGTTTAAATTGAGAAAAAGATTTTACTTCTCTTTCTCTTGATTTGGAATTTGCGTTATACCTACACGTTGTTAAGGTAAATGCACACAATTCTGCGTCACCGCAAGACAATAAGAATACTCGCAGCTTGTTTTGCGATGGCATATATTATTATGTATACGAAAAACAAAATATACTCGAATATAAAAGAATCTCTATTACAGCATTAGGCTGGTACGAGTCATTTAGATACCTTATTCATAAGGTAGTTAGGACTAAAATAGGATACACGGGAATATAAATACTTTGTCAAACATTCTCTGCCATATTATAACATTTCGCAAAGAATCAAATAACAAAAACATTAATGCAGTCATAACATTTATTGTTAATTTAACTTAGAAATGTATTACAAAGATTATTTAATAATTATTGTTGATTATGATATCCCATTTTTATAATTTATAATCTATAAAATGGGTCAATTTCGGATTTATCTTTTTTTTGGAAATGTAATTATACGAATGATAATAATTCATTATTATACATATATTTTATAATCGGCAACGAAAATTGGCAAAATTATAATTTTTTGTATTAATTTAATTTTTAATTTAAAAAAGCCACAATAATGTAATAAATCCAATCCGTCCATAACTGAGCTAAATCTGGATGCATAAATTGATAAAAGAAAAAAATGCATAATAATTTTTTATTGTTAATATTTATTAATAACTAGGTTTTTAGTTCTAAGCGTCATCATTTAACTTTTGTATACTAACTTGTTTCTTGTTATTATGGCCTAGTTTTAAGTGTAGTATGGTGTTAACTAAACTTGACATATTATATAAAAACCTTTCAATGAAAACACAGATGTACCAAATGCGATACGGTTCAGTTCTCATTTTGTACGAGCCTTTATAAGCTAAATAATACATAAAATAGGTTAAAAAAATAATTGTGTGTGTGTGTCCAACGCACGACTGGAGTTTATGTTTATTAATTATATAATTTATATATTCATCCAAATACACTACATAGTCATGGAAACATAAACAAGTGTTACCATGGAAACATAAATTCGATAACGTAACGGAGAAAGTTTGATTTTACTCCCCATAAATTTTCTAAATCGATTCTAAAGGAGGTAAACTCCAAAAAAAAATTATATCTACTAAAAAGTACAACAGAAAAACGCAAGTTTAGTTTATATCGTGCTTTACAAATTGACTGGGTAAACGCTGAATAATCAGTTACTAATTGTTAATAAACTTAAATTGAACATTATTACTTTTTGTTTTATTTCTAACTATCATCTACAGTATTAGGGCTGATTCTGTAGTACACAATCTCTAAACTAAAATGGCATCATTTCATTCACAGTATTCAGAATGCAGTGGAGATGAGACATCCAAACTCAGCTTCATATTCATCACACACGGTTGGAATTGGATTAAATGAAGTATAAAAACAAAACGTCTACCTATGTATTTTGTTTTAATTCAATGAAATTTTAACCATAATTTCAAAGTAAATAAAGTTGAGTTTTGGGAGTTAGTGAAACTCTCTGACGGTAAGGGTCTCCCCACATCTATCGACTCGAAACCGGCTTTAGCCGCTCAGGAAAAACTTTCATGTATATGTATTGAGACTTGAGAGTGAAAAAGACGTCGCCCGCTCAGACTAACGCGACACGACGGCTACCGACGCGACGCGGAAACGGCATTTTGATGCGATTTTTGAAGTGAAAACTTCTTTAGGCGCATTGAGCACTTTTTCGTAGGTGGTAAAAATTTTGATTCGCGTGACCGTTATCGACATGCTCGCGTGACCGACATCTCGCGAACAGCGAAATGCTCGCGAACATATAAATGTACTACATTCGAAATTAAACTTTAATCCCTTAGTGTTAAGGTTTATATTTTAATTAAAACTACTTCTATTCACCTTATTCTTCGTTTTCACTTCTATCGGTAATCCCTATGACTGCCAATTTTTTTAATGTAAAGCTTAGGTATTTAAAGCTTTTCTGACTGGCTCAAGCTGGTTCCGCGTCGATAGGTTTGGTGGTCCCTTGGACAACCGTTTGGCGCCCTCCAACACCGCTTAAAACAGTCATCATGTGCAAACTTGCAAAGGCACAAAAAAAACTAAGTACTAAACAACTTAACTAGGTGCTCTACAAAAACGATCACGTAGGCATAAGGTATTGATATGCATTGAGGTAATTTCCAATTCATTTCTTGTTTAACAAAGGAATTAAACAATAACAAACAGTTACTACAGCCAAAAGATTAAGTACCACAAAGTCGAGTAATTTAAAAACACATGGTGTACTCAAAATTTAAATAATTTTAGTCTGCAATGAATTTTAATTAGAAAAAAAACACGTCTTTATTGACGGATATTGTAGATTCTACCGTAGATGCATTTAAACTAACTGTAGATCGTAGGCAGTGTCTCTGGCTTAATCATATGTTAGTAACATAGCAATATTGGAGCCTGTTGGAAATATTTGAGGCAGTTAGTTACCTATTGTTAGATCTACCTACCTAATGGTGTAGTATAATAAGCGCTTAGACATCACGTCATCATCAAAATAAGAAACTAAGAAACAACTCTCAAAAGAATACAAAGAGAATGTAGCCCCTATTTTAAACAGTTTTCACATATTATACCTACTGTACACAAAAGTTGATAATAATTGGGCAGGATTCGCTAGGAGTTTGTTTGACACTTGAAGGACACTAGTTATAGATATCTACTTCAAAATCGTGAAAACACGTTTCTCGTTTCAGTTCATATTGCATTAGGTCTATATAGAAAACTGACACTGCGTCGGTCGGGGTATGACACGCGAGGACTGCCCGCAATTTGTGTCCGCAGAGCATCCAGACTCTGCCATAGCTGCTGCATCTGCCCATAGATGATAAGTTCCAGGCGCTGTATTGATGAGTGAAGCTCTCCTGAAATCATTTTTCGACAATATTAATATGCATTCAGTGTAAAAATCTGACATTACCTACTAAAATATTACGAATTACAATTGATCAGAAATAAACTAGAAAAAATAAAATAAAAATATTGCGTGAGACGTAGGTATCACGTTGTAGGTAGGTATCGGTTGGTTTTTCAACCATTAAATTACCAAACTGGTATCTAATGTCCACCAACTCAGCTCAGGTATCTACACATCCATTAGATACCCATCTCGTAACCGCTTTTCTTTTACTTCTGGTGATTAAACAACATTTGCCTCCTATTCGGTGTGTCCACGGACCTTTAAAATATTCATAAATTCCGCGAGATTTAACTAAGTCCCATCAGGCATGCACCTCGAGTTGTCTGCGTTTTATTTATGCAATTAGAAGTAAAACATCGTGAGCAACATTGGACCCAAAACTACTGGGAATGAACAGACCCAATTTAGGTATAAGTACGTACAGAAATGTTTGCCTTAGATACGGAAAATTTAAATAATTCTCATGTATCTAGATAATTAAGGACTTAATATTTATTAAGTTAGTATAGTACTCAAATCAAATCAAATCAAATCTTTTTTTTATTCAAATAAACTTTTACAAGTACTTTTGAATCGTCAAGTGAATCTACCACTGGTTCGGAATGCCATTCCTACCGAGAAGAACCAGCAAGAAACTCGGTGGTTGCTCTTTTTAAATAATTCATTTACAATTACTATATCAATGTGTACATAAGTAACCGCTGTCCCTAGCATTGCTGGAGCGATCAAATCCATGCTCCTCTATCATTTACATAATCTTCAACAGTATAATAAGCTTTTTTCAGGAGCATACTTTTAATGGATTTCTTAAATTTGTTTATTCAATTCATGTCAAAGACGGGCAGACAGAAAGTAGCCCCATTCCCGCCGGTGGCACCCGTTCACGAGCATGACGCATGATCCAGCCATTGCTTCGCTCGACCATATTTGAGGGAACGTAACAACCCGCACCACACGACACCACCACAGAAATGTTTAAAGAGAGCGTGACATACCCAGTCTACCCGTATCAAAGCATCGAATTGAATACTAATATTCAAACACTAATTTATAATCAGTAACCGCTGTCCCCAGCATTGCTGGAGCGATCAAATCCATGCTCCTCTATCATTTACATAATCTTCAACAGTATAATAAGCTTTTTTCAGGAGCATACTTTTAATGGATTTCTTAAATTTATTTATTGGCAAGTCCAAAATAGGTTGTGGAACTTTGTTATAGAAAATAATGCCCATTCCCACGAATGACCTTCTGACTTTTTTGAGGCGGAGCGATGGAGTCACGAGCTTATTACGGCCTCTAGTTGGCCTATCGTGCAGATCGCATTTTACTATTAAAGTTTGTTATTTACTTGATGTAACTACTCCGTGAAGTCTCCTCGTAATAGTAGCGTTGGCTGTGGCATTGACCTCTTGAGTCTTGACCGAGCACATGGCTCGGGCTTCCTCTCGGGGACCACTCCCATGGTAGGTCGCGTTTTTCACCTCGATGTATGGCTGCTTTTTGCCATTGGACTGACTGATTGTGTAATGTGGCCCGCGTGCTGGAATTTGTAAATTCAGACTATTGAATAGGTATTATGTACCTAGGTAGGTAAGTAGTGGCGGATAATTTATAATTTCATACCCCCGGGACACCAGTACAACTGGGACAATTCAGGAATTCATAGCGTTTTTTTGCGCTTTACTACAGATTAAAATGTAAATTATCGAATCTATTATTAGTATCCAAGTAATTTATAAATTCAAAACATCTACGTGGAACGTTCGCGTCATTCTCTGACCGACGATTTGTCTTGTCGCGCTAGTATACGCGCTCCAAAAGTAAATAACGCAGCCTTTTTTATCCGCCAGGCAAAAAAATGACACTAAGTAGGACTGTGATTTCGCTATTTTAGCGCTTATTAACCCAGTAGGTAATTTGGTGCTAAAAAAGGGGGTTACCTGGAAAGTTTCTCGGGAGTTTAAAAATTGGTGTATTTTATAGATTTCGACGTGCTCTTTCCCTTTGCCACCTCGTATCTTTGCCGCTCGCGCCGCCATATTGGAATAATGGCGCCCAAAACAGGTTTTGAAAATAACTACTTTCGGACTAATTTTACGATGAAAATAAATGTAATAAAAAAATTAAACTAGAGAAAATTTCCTACAATTCATGTACTAACCTTTTTTTGTAAAATCAAATAGTTTCATCGTACGAGAGCCGCAAACCAAAACCTAAATTCTCCTTTTCCAGTTCAAATAAATTTGTATTGTGGGTGTTTTACAAGTTCTATAAAACTAAATTAATTTGACTTGGCTAATTTTCGAGGCATAGATTCGAGGTGGCAAAGTGAAAATTCAGAAAAAGCACGTCGTAATCTATAAAATACACCAATTTTCAAAACTCCCGAGAAACTTTCCAGGTTTATTTATTTAATCGTATGGCGTTTGGTACATAATAAGCGTTTTTATAAAAAAAAAACGCTTATTTCGCCTGCAAGTTCGTCGCTCCAGTAAAACTACCAAATGACCGTATTATAAGGCGAACCGACACTTGACTGTGAATTAAAAAATTGATTCATTGATGTGTGTCTAAAAAATTAGCACATCCAATCAGCAAGACGATATCGGGTACCAATGTAAATTGTAATAAATTAGACTCTATTGTAATATGTTAGTAGAACTGCCATAATAAGAACATTTTACCAGAATTAATTACAACTTTTGTCTTTTAAAACAGGGTATGTTCAGGTAGTATGTACCTAATATTATGTTGTATATTTCACTCAATTTTGGACATGTATCTACATAGGTACTTACCTAATACCTACACCTAGGTCACCAGCTACGGTTAACTAAGGTAAGGTACCTACCTATTGCACAAATTGAACCCAGTACAACTGAACCACTCAACTAAACGTCATAAAATTTAGGTGCAGGGTACTTTAATGAGTCTTTCGCAATGTCTAGACTTTAACTAGATTTAGCTAACTAGATATAAGATAACGTGTAGTTCGCTCTAATAGTTTTAAGGGCTTGGTTTACATTCTGACGTAATACTTGTATTTAAGCTGAAGCGGTAATGGGCTAGTGGCTGTAGGTACCTACTCCGTACTATCCTATCCTGTGCTAGGTTTAGAACTAAGACACCCAGCGGGTTCAATCCTCGGGCACGTACCTACCTCTATTTGTCTGGAGTTAAAAAATATTATGTGCGTTAGGCGTTAGTCTCAGAGTAAGAATATACACTACAGATAATTAAGTACCTACTATTATACTCTGACGTTAGAGTACTTCAAACGGTGAAGGAAAACATCGTGGGGAAATCTGCATGCCAGAGAATTCATAATAAAGTTCTCAAAGGTGTGTACTGTGTGTATGTCTGCTAGTCCCCACTTGGCCAGCGTGGTGGATTATGGCCAAACCCTTCTCATTGCGAGAGTAGACACGTGCTCAGCAGTTATCCAGCAATGGGTTGAAATGATGATGACTCCTATTTTCGATCCTTTTGTATTTTAAAACTTACTAAGTAGCTGATGCCCGCGACTTCGTTCGCGTAGATTGAGGTTTCTGGGATAAATTTAAATTAGGCGTGTTATTCTAGACTATATGTATAATCTATCACTGTGCCAAGTTTCATCCAGATCTGTTCAGCCGTCCTGGGGTGATTGAGTAACAAACATACATCCATCCATCCATCCAAACTTTCGCATTTATAAGTACCTACCTACCTATAGATCATTAATTTAGTTTCTATATAATAAACGTGTAAGTACTTACAAAAAGTATTTGCAGGAGCAGTAATAACCGAAACTATCACATAAAACGCAATCCCCAAGAACAGCACTCTTCGCCATAACTTCTCCATTTTGATTTATTTTTTATCTTTATCACGTTACTTAGAAAAAAAATTAAGATTTTTTCCTTCTCTTCATGCACTCCTTTACAAAATTTTTTAAAGTTCTTTTAAAAAATTCCTTTAAAAAATATATATTATGGAGAGACTTAAATAAACAGAACTCTGAACGGTTCGGTGCGTCCACGACTAAATATATGCCAAAACTAAATCTACCTGTGGGTCAGCTCTACGACCACATCTCGTTAGGAGTACAGCCGTAGCTTCCTGCTACGCCGTAACTCTAATATGATGCATTTCCATTGAGAAGACCATCGGCAAAGTACTTCGTTAACTTCATTATCATTTATCGCTAACAAGCAATATTAGAAAACTTAACAGCATAAAAAATATCGCACTATTAATTAGACTAACTTATTATATTATTTTTATTTTCTCTAATTATGTATTACTAGCTGATGCCCGCGACTTCGTCCACGCGTCGTAACTAACTAATTTTTGCATATTTTCTCACCGTTTAAACCTTTTCTGGACTACGACAAACATTTCAAAACCAAAATCAGCTAAATCGGCCCAGCAGTTCTCGAGTTTTAGCGAGACAAACGAACAGCAATTGATTTATATATATATATATATATGTCACCGTAAGATTCTAAAAACCGTTAGATTATAATATAACGTTTTTTATCTCGATAGATTATAAACTTTCGACAGATTGTGAACCGTAACATACTGCTTACAATTTAACGCGTTATTTTTCGGTAAATTGTAATATACTAGGTATATTAACCCGATAGAACCTAATAAATATTAATTATTAATGAATATTCATGTCAAACCCTAACCTAACCTATAGTTCGCGCGCGAGTTGAATGCAGAGTAAATGTATGGTGACACTTACATTTACTCTGCATTCAACTCGCGCGCGAACTGTACAAGAAAGAGACAAGAAAACGTAAAAACAATAAATATTTCATAAATTAATACTCAGAACATTGAATGGTTTACAATCTTTCGAAAGTTTATAATCTAGCGGGATCGAAACCGTTAGATTATAATCTAACGGATTTTACAATCTTACGGTGACATATATATAGATTAGTATTTAAGTAAAGTTACTAATGTATTTTCATGAATAGAGTAGGTATCAGCTTCTTAGTATAGTATCAATACAGGTTAGCCCGCTACCATCTTAGACTGCATCATCACTTACCATCAGTCGCAGTCAAGGGCTAATTTGTAGTGGATATAAAACACTACATTGTTCACCGAGGGGAGAAAGTGACCAATTCCTAACGAGGGTGTATTTTGAGGCCCGAGGCGTAGCCGAAGGGCCGCAATACACGCGAGGTAGGAATCGTACTTTCTCTCGAGTGATACACGCTTTATACTACACCTGCCAGGAAAATAAGCGATAATTAGGAATAATTAAACGAACTTACAAATGTGAAGTTCTATCATAAGATAGATGAGTCGTTTCATTCGAAGCTTCACTATCACAACTAGACTACATTTTGAGGATTATTTCATTATAGATTTCGATATCGACAATCAACATCGATATCGACAATCGACATCGACAATCGACATCAATACCGACAATCGACATCAACATCGATATCGACTATCGATATCGACATCGACACCGACATCGATAGCGAAAATCAACATCGATCTTAACAATCGACATCGATATCGACAATCTATCAACATCGACTATCGATATCGACATCAACACCGACATCGATAGCGACAATCAACATCGATGTTAACAATCGACATCGATATCGACAATCTACATCGATAACGACATCGATATCGACAATCGACATCGACATCGATATCGATATCGACAATCGACATGAGTATCAACATCGATATCGACAAACGACATCGATATCGACCGTCAAAATCGGCATCGATATCGACAATCGAGTATCGACATTCACCATAATATTTGACTTTTCTATGTCAAATATGGTGAAGCTGCTTCTAATATTACCTATAATTCTCAACGTCCTTACCATATTTACTTAAAATTAAAAAAACACAGCGCGTTAGAAATGGATTTTCTTAGTTTTTCTCCCCGCCTAGCACATTAGAAATGAAATTTCATACATCTTTCCCTCCCGCATATTTGGTTTGTAATTGTAGCAATGACGTACTTTCTACCTCGTTTTGAAAAAAAAATAAACCTACTTTCTGAGCGGTGTAGTATATAAACTATATTATCGATAGCAGTTTCGTTTCAACTTTTAAAACTTATGTAGGTACCTACTTGCCTATTTGAGAGAAATTGCTAATGATTTCCTTTCCGAATTAATCTACATTTTCAGATTTGAACTAAATATATGTATATCTAATGTCAATACAATGTTTTTAAAAAAACCGAGGTTGCAATATTGCAGACCAAAATATTGGTTGCTTCGCAGCTGTTGTAACTTGTAAATATTAGAGGACGGCGAAGTCCATGAACCGGATAGAATTTAGAAATAGACAAGTTCAATTGACGCTACATAAAACAGACATAGTGTGTAGGGTTGCCACCTTTTTTTTTGCAATTCAAGTACATAGGTTATTAAACGTAAGAAAAAAAAGTACATAGTGACAAAATAAAGTACAATTTTTTTCTTTATTATTATGTTTAAAAAAAAATGTATTGCTTTTCGTTTATTTTTGCTTCGTCGTATCATTTTTTTGACGCATTTTACTTTGTTTACTGAAGTTGTCCCTGTCCATTATTTACTGTAATGTAAATCTATAAAACCGATCAATCGTAATCTTTGCACTCCAACCGCTTTACATAAAACAAACAAATAATAAAAACCCCAAAAAAAGAGATAAAAAAAGAAGTTTTGACAATGACATTGATAATGTTGACATTTGAGGGTAGGTTCCGTTCAAAAATTATCAACAACGAGCGTTCAAGTGGCGCTGGCGACCTATAGATTCGGCACCAAACGATAACGTTTTACGCAAAAATGATTACAACCAAACTTTTTTCATCCCAGAGGAATCAAATCATGCGAAATAAAGTATTTTCGCGTACTTTATTGTTCTCATAAAGTATAGAGTACAATTACCAGAAATAACGTATACAATAGGTACTTTATTATAAAATACGGGTGTCTTTTAATTCAGCAGAAATACCTAGTAAAATACTTTTATTTTGACTGCTAGACATGGCGTTGGCGAATTCGAGTTCTTTGGTCACGTGGATTTAATTTATTTTATTTTAGGTAAGTAAGTACTTTAATACCTCTGCCACTGATGCAACATGGATGAATATGACATCCTAATGGTAATTTAAGTCACCATTAATTAATACCGTTAAATATTTATACTCGTAGATAAATTCTTTATTGTGATCTCCAGGCAACGCCCTACTATCGTGCCCGGGGATCGAAACCGCGACCATCCGAATAGGCATCCGGGCGTCTAAACCGTTATGTAATATAGCTTAGTAAGTAGCTTTATTTACCACTTGCTAAAGTAACACTACGCTGAATTTATGATAGACGTGAGTAAAGCTCAGAATAAAGTCTCCAAAAAGTGCTTCAAATGTTGAGATTGATTGTATGTACGTATTAGATTTAAGTACCTACTATCAAAAGTCATTTAATTAGTAACATGGCTTCCTTTTGTCATGCTCTACTTCAATGATCAGGCGTTGGCCTATTTTTAAATTGTAGGTTAGAAATCAGTCTCTATAGGCGTAAGGATGATTAATAATTTTAGTCTTGAACTGTAATTGTAAGGATAAAGCATTGAACTTGAACCTGCTCAGTGTATAATTTATTTGGTGGTAAGTTACTGGTTGATACGTGGTCGCAAGGCGCGGGCGGGGTTATCCATGTTGATGGTCATGTTGGAACTTATCAACAAAGCCAGTAGGTAGGTACGTAGATACAAAACAAAAAATTATCTGGCTGACAAAAAGTTCCTGTCACTCACTGGAGTATATAGAGCGCGCACATTAGCGCGATAGGACAAAAGCAGACGTATTGCGCTGACGCGGACGTTCTGTCCTGACTGTTTTTAGTTTCACGTCGCGCTGTAGCCTGTACGTATAAAAGAACTGTATACGTACGTAACTACGTAGGTTCCTTCCTATGCGAAAACATATCCCACCCACTGAGTCAGTGGGTGGAACGTTGCGTTTCACTGTTCAGTGGCACTGACACTGAAGTTCTTTTTGCCTGAAAAGTATACCGTTAGCACTTTCTCCTGTGTAGTTTAGAATAAAATTTAATCCATACTTAATATTATAAATGCAAAAGTGTGTCTGTCTGTTACGCTTTCACGGCCGAACCGTTCAACCGATTTTGATGAAATTTGGTACAGGGATAGTTCCCAGGGAAGGACATAGGCTACTTTTTATCCCGGAAAATCAAGGAGTTCCCGCGAGAATCAAAACTTAATCCACCCGGATGAAGTCGCAGGCATCATCAAGTAAAGATTTAAGTAGGTACGTACCTGCAGATACAAAATGACATACATACCTATGCTACAGTCATATGCAAGTAGGTATCCTAGTCAAGTACATTGGTTCTACCGGCCCGAATTTTGCTCACGAGTTCATATAGGTATGTAAGTTCTTAAATCTACTTGCAAGTATAAAAATAAACATTAAAAAAAACAAGGCCAGTTAAAACAAACAAACGACTGACATACACTCGTAAAATACTGAAAATGGGCCTTGTCTTTTAGGCCTTGTAGCCTTGCTTTAAATAAACTAGCTCCATGTCATCTGGTGATATGACTCATCATTAGGTAAGTGTACTTACAATATAACAATTAAGAACCCAACAAATTAAGATCCTACTTATTTAAACCAAAACAAAAATTTAATAGGATTGTCGCTAGCTTACTTGCACTCGTATGACCATTTCGAGGATAGAGCAGGTAGGTACTTCAGTTGTCACTATTCATATAATATATTAATTAGGTTCCTCCTGCTTGTCTCCTATGGTGGTACCATACCTAATTGTAATATGGTTTTTTTTTTATTAAATAGGTTAGCGCTTGGCTGCAATCTGACCAGAAGGTAATAAGGTACCTATACTAAAAGAGGAGAGGAAAGCGGAAGACGGAAGGGCATTCCATATCCTTTTTTTTGTTGACGGGGGGGAAATCTTCTTAAGGGTTATGTGGGATTGTACCCACTAATAACCCCTCGGTGACCATCCTCAGCGCATGATGAAAGGCACCGGGAACTCTTAAGAACTTGCACCGGAGCCATCCTTGCGCGTCGCCCATGCTGGGCTCGTCATTGGAACAATTGAACCCGACCTCATGTTCTTTCCAACAGCTGGAGCCACGGTCAGCTGCCATCGTCCAGGTGCCATGGTATTAGGAGGAGCGCAAAGAGCCCCAACTCTGGCCACTCGTGACCCCGGAGTTCTGTGGACAGGGGTATTCCATAGGCTAGCGGTTCGAATTAGTTAGGTACGAGGGAGCAAATGGCTTCGTACGAGTCCGTGGACTTTCGACTGCGTAAGGGTGCAGACCTTGTGTTAGCTTTTTTATGCATCCCGATCGAGGAACGTCCATCAAAGCCTAAGAGTAGGAGTGTAGAATACTTAAATGAACATTTGCAGCACTTGAACTGCATTGTTAAACGAACTAAGCAGCAAAAAGTATTAGAATTCTTTACATTAAGTATGTCAATTTTGCAATCGGCGGCACCTGACTACCTTCCAATTTCCAATTCCAATTTCCAATTTATTTATTAACAAAGAATTTTTTTAAATTACATTGTTTCTTAGCACCCCTTAAGCCTTGTCGACTTGTCTGGGGGCTGCACATTCCTCTTAAATCTATTACATAATTACAGGTATAAAACACCTACGTCTAAAATATAAATCAATATTTACGCAGCGGTTTATGGATTGGTTCATAATGTATTTATATGTACTTTGATCAGTGAAATTATGTCAAGGACCCGAATTCCATACAGTTCATGGCATCCATTGTTGTTCCGCTTCTTTTATCATCACGGGAAATTAATTCAATTAAAGTGCACCATACAATGCGCGTAATGGGGCTTAACCAAGAGATTTATTGATATGTTGACATTTGGCAGCATCTGTGTTGTATTCATTCTTCAATTAATGTGCCTGCTGCAGTTTTTAGGTGGTCAGTTGCAACAATTAGGTAGGTATACTATACCTACCTATAAGTACCTACATTTGATAGGAATAAATTTATTTAGGTTCATCAATGCAAACTTTGCGTTGATGAATCTATCTATCTCATTTAATGGTATGTCTGTCTGTCAGACCATTCAATTACCTACCTATAGGTAGGTATATTATAGTGGTTTCAATAAAATCAATAAGTAGTGGTTATTGTGTTTATTGATTCAATTCGGTAGGATGCTTAACGACGTACCTACCCATGTACCTACCTACTTACTAATTAATAAGGCAGTCTGCATAATTTAATATGTAACTAGTTAGGTAGGTACTTGTACATATTTTTCAGTCCCCTTCTTGCCAAATTCTTGTATGATATCCAAAATAAGATAATATGAAATGTTATAGTTACCTACTCTGTGTGTCTGTTTGTCTGTCTAAAGTCTAAACCATTAACATCAGGTAGCCCATGGTTGTTTGCTCACTATGCCTACTTACTTACACATAAACAAGTGTCACCGCATAAAATATATTTAAATATTAAAAAGTAATCAACAGGTATTTTATTTACCAAAATAGTTTTTAATAGAGCACCTGCTCTACCTAGATTAGGCCAGATAAGAATATCCCAATTTCGAAACCGTGGGAAGATAACATCAATTCGCGGTTAATCAATTGATTCACGGCCAAACTTGTGTGATAAGCATAATATAATCCTCAGACCTTAGACGAAAATATAGAGCAGTTAGCTTACAGCCATGAAAACATGTGTGTTCTTTTTTCTCACGGTAATTGCAACTGGAAGAACCAATGGTAAGGTTTGGCAAACTGCTGTGTTGGTGTGTCACTAAAATCGCAACTGGCAATCAATGAATGCAAAGCGCACCTCGAATGCCAGCAGCACGCCAGAGGACTTTAGGATACTTATGTGTATTATTCACATTTATAAATGTTTGAATCCGATCATCTTTCATGTCATCACAAGACGCCACGACACTGTAATATTCATTTGCATACCTATACATATTATACCTAGGCCAAAACAGCAACAGTATATTATTTTTTAGTTAAAAAATTGCTACGTCCTTTAGCCTTTTATTTTATTTTCAGATGTCTCGTTTCAACGCTTTCACCGTCAATTTAACAGCAGTGCAATAATCCGACAGCTCTTCGAAATGCTTAAATATTTTGTAAAACATGGATACCCTGAAAAAGGGTTACCGGTTTTGGACCCATTTCATTTTGAATACAAAGACGTGGAATTTTTCTCACCTGCCAATACATTGAGGCAAGGAACTCTCTACAAGTTTTTGACCTACTTTTTGCCATTATAAGTGCCTATATTACGTATTTTCATTAATTATAATCTAGATTTTTAAAATTCTAGTTTACGCGGTCGATTCGCTAATGGAGTTTTCAGTGGGCTTGGAGATTACCAGCTCCTAAATGCAGAGTTTATAAGGAATGAAGTTGCCACTGACTTGTGTTTATTTTTTCCGGCTATCGTATTTAAATCAGGTAGGAACCAACACCAATCTGAAATTAATATTGTTATAAAAAGTTTTAAAATTAAATATAAAGTATATATTACATGTATAATAATAAAATCGCTGATCCGATTTGGCTTAGCTCAGGTGGATATTCTGAAAACCTTAAGTTTCTAGTGCCAGAATTTTGAGCTGTAGATACGTTGATATCAGCTATGTCAACCACTCAGTAATAAATTGATGTATAAACGTTGGTAAATACTAAATAGGTATATACAATTATTAGGCAATAATTTAATAATTTTTGTTTCGCAGGACAATATGAAATGGAAGGTGAAATCTATAATTCTTTACCATTAGCTGGAATGGGAAGATTTGAGTAAGAATTTTGTATTTTTTTTATGTGATTTTTTTTTACAGGAGTAAAAAATGCTTGTATAATTTCGTATTTCTTTTAAATTCCAGATTCGACATTCACAATTTTACATTTTGTGGTAAAATATTCTTCAAGCAGTCCGCTAATGGAAAATCTGTATTAATAAAAAATATCAACAATCCTAGTTTCAGAATAAACCAGATTGAAGTAAGTAGGTACCTATAGCTTATAGTATAGAGTTGATAGTTGAGTTGAGCTTGCTTGCGAGAAATAACTGGTTTATTGAGCGCTCGATTGTAAATATAGTTAACTAAAATCAATTTCTGGCATAACTTTCAAAGCTTTTTATCATTTGCTCATGTCTGGCACTTTCTCCAAAAATTCTCGTTGGCAAAACTTATAAACAATTATTTTTGCCTAAAAAATAAAAAAATAAAAGTATAACTAAATGTTTCGTCCAACCCGCCTTAAAAAAAACTATTAGAGCTGTGAAATTGATCATAGTTCATACACAGCACAGCTAAAGAAACTTTATACCGTAAATCGATTTCATACAATTTTCGAAAAAAAAATCTTTCAAGGTAGGAATCCTAGGGTATTTTTATTATGAATCTCCTGTAAAAGTTTGCTATAATATGACCTATAGAGCAAATAGGGGCAAATCAAAATCACACATTGTTGCGTCACATTGTCGCAACAAATTTAATGGCTGAGCAGTCGAACAAGTTAATACAATAAGACTATAAATTAGGCAAGATCGGACATGAGACAGGCCCATTTGCGGAGATATGCTGATTGCTGAGGCTAATATAATGTAACGGATAGAGCGTGAACAATGCACTTATATAAAATCTATGCCCAAATCTATCTATCTAGTAGATACCTATGGCAGAACAAACACGCAGAATAAGCTTTAGGTACGGATATATACTCGTGTGCTTTAGGTATAATTTAAAAAAATGGGCACCTAAAGTAAGTACCTAATGTTCTAAGAGTGATCTTAAATAAAGCATTATTTTACGCACCCTTCACCATGAACCTTAATAACAGAAATCCAAATACTTACAATTACTGATGTGCATTTGAAAACCAGCCATTGAGAGTTAATTTACCTAGCGTCATCATTTAAATCATAAAAATTGGTATCCTATTAAAATCAGTGAATTATAATGGCATGGCTTTCCGGTTAGGATTTAAACTTACAGTATACGTATGTATGTACGAGTACTAACGTCGATTAGATTACACATATGGAACATCGTATATAGACAAAATACGTTATTGTAAAGCTTGTATTATATCACTAGGATCTTAAGCACTCTTGTATGGGAAACTGGTGGAAAATTTTAAGAAATTCCTTGTACTGGCATCGCGAAGATCTCTAGCGTCATGTGAATTGGAATATTTTCACTAAAGCTCTAGTAACGAATATATAAAACCTCGAAGTCTCTACAAATGCGACCTCCCTGGTGATTCAGTGAGTTCTGAGGTCTTAAAAATGGGAAGTCCTGATGTCGATTACTGGCTGGGGCAATTTAGAAGTTGACAGTTTCTAAATTGGCTCGGGTGGAAGGTTCCGGTACGTACCCCCCGTAGTAAGAAAGAAAGAAAGAAAGAAGAATGCTGCAGGTTTTGAAAGCAAAACCTGAGCGCTGGTATTCTGCCGGAACCCAAACGAGTGACACGCACGAGCTCGACAGTCTTCGCAGCCGTCTACAGTAACGGGATGAGTGTGATAAAATGGAGTAAAATAAGATATGTAATTTGCGCAGTGAGTGTACCTAGTGTAGTACTAGAGATAGCTATTTAAAGATAATAATAAAAAATAGATTATTATGCATAATAAAATATAATAGGCATATTCTGTGAGTACATATAGCAGGTTCAAACCACCATGCTAAATAACCGGGAACTAGTTGAAGTTTGTTGTTTTTGATCGTTTAAAAGTTTCTTTTTTAATGTAATTACTAGTACTGAGTAATTCAACTGCCCAACCTCAGCCAGTTCAGTCCGCTACCTTCTAAAACTTTTTTTGTACCCTACTACGAGTATAGGTATAAGCTCCTTACCGTCGTCCGTAGGTCTTCGATCAGCCTTTTTCTATTTTATTACTTACTACTATAACGCAATCAAGAGCCTTTCGTCATAAAATAAAATAAATCGTTTTTTTTTCTTTTTAGTCGCGGATTGAGTTCGACGGCAATATTGACGATATCGTCAACGCCATGATAAATGACCTGCTAGCCGACTACCTCACTCGATTCAATCGGTTCATCGCTAAGCGTCATGTTGATCAAATTATTGCTGTATTGAACCCGCTTTTAAATAAATTTGAATCTTGGCGAATATTGGCAACTCTGCTATGATCTCTCCACGCTAATAAGTAGGTACTTAAACAATACCTATTATAAAAAATAAAATACTATTATTAGACGATAGCAGAAGTTTTATTTTAGTTTCCAATAATTTTTTGGCCTTATTTCCATAATAATATTTTTAAGGTCAGAAATCTTTTATACACCAAAAGGTACATCTTCTTACTTTCATTATTTAATCATAATAATATTATAAATGCGAAAGTGTGTTTGTTTGTTGGTTTGTCCATCAATTACGCCGCAACAGAGCAACGGATCGACGTAATTTTTTGCATAGGTATAGTTGAGGACCTGGAAAGTGACATAGGCTACTTTTTATCCTGGAAAATTGAGGAGTTTCTGTGGGAATTTAAAAACCTTTTTCACGCGCACAAAGTTGCGGGCATCAGCTAGTTAAGTATAATCTATATACAACGAGAGTTCCTAAAAGCTGATACTACTAACTATGCTGCGCGCACCTTATAAATATGGACAATGGACATCTTAGTAACACCCATCATACCTAAAACGCATCATAACTATCACCCATATTTAATAAATTTATTATTTAACGATTACAAACAATTGATCAATACCTATTATCAAATAATCTTATTATTACCTAGATAATTATCTACTCATTTACCTGATCCGCGATCTATACTGAAAAGCAATCACATTATCTACTTATAGCTATAATAATTAAAAGATAAGTAAATAAAATTAATTCGTAAGTACATTTATTGTTATTTGTACTTTATTTATCGACCGAAACATAGGCCTGCACATTTCATAAGATACTTAATTGATTTTTAAACCCCGAGGTGAGTACCTAAAACCTGAATAAAATCTACATTTTTAGTTTTTTTTAGAATAAACTAGATGACGAAAGAAGTCATGGGCATACATGGCGTCTTTCGGCGTGGATTAAGGTTTTTTGTATTTCAGGATAAATCCTGATGATTAGATTATATAATTATTATTTAATTACCTTTTAGACACGGCACAATATAAAGGTAAAATCCCAAACACGCGACAGTAGCGCGGCGTGACGCTACATCAAATCCCATTTGTGCTTATCTATGGGGCTCCTAGAAGTTTTAGACGACAAGATAAAGCCCGCGACTTAAGGCTGTTTGCTACCTGAGCCACGTGGATTTAGATTTGTGAAAATCTTGTTACTTGTATTAATCCTGAACTCTTAGATTTTCCTGGATAAAAAGTAGCCTACCTATGACCTTCCCCGATCTCTGCACTAACCACACTTCATTAAAATCCGTTGAGCTTGGACCATGTTTAGGTAGCAGACGAACAGATGGACACACTTTCACAATTATAATATTAGAATGGATTTAACAAGAAATTGTATGAAGGTGCTCACACTGCAAAGTGCGCACTAGAGCCAAGCTCTTGACTGGATGTCGCGTGCCGTACCCGCCGCATACATACAATATATACACTAAAGAACACTATTTAATAACTACTATTGCCTATTCTGTGCAAAACAATACGCGTACGCGCGTGACATTTTGCCATAAAGTTATACGAAAGGACACGTATTTTAGTTGTGTATTTTAGGCTTAACTGCTATTATCTCTAGATATAGATCGCATCGAAAATGTAATTTTCAGAATGAGATTGTTATTGATGCTTGTGTTATGCGGGGTAGTAGCGGCTGCACCGAGTGTTGAAACAAGTGACCTGATCATTGTGGGTGAGCATTATGTTTTCTTTCTAAGTATAAAGTAAAATTCTAGTAATTAGAGAGCTGCTGAATGATCGCAGAAAAAAATACCTGTCATTGCGGCTCGCGTGGATCTTATAATTATAAATCAGTGAAGCTATGAAAATTAAATTTGCTAAAATCAACGTCTGGTAAACAATTTTCGTATCCATAGATAATGAATTACTCGCGTCTGGCATACTATACCAGAAGTCGCCAGACTTCTTTATTATCTTGACTATGTATAGTTTAACTAGTATTTCGTTAAACTGTGGTTTAACTATGTATCTTGACTAGTAATGTTTATTTTATATTAGTAATTTTTTTTTCATGATAATATAACGATCACCTTTACAATTTATTTTATTTCTTTATTTTTTAAATATTAATTGGACATAATATTAGTAAATATTTTTACGATAAAATTAAAATTGAGTATTGTATTTTAAAGATGTAAGTAATAATTTTCACGCCTTATGATTGCCAGATTGTGGCTCGGATATAAATATATTACTATTGTAACAAACTCAACTCTTTGTTTACCTACAATCAGCAAATAAATGATTATGATTATGAATAAGTATAATATGAAACTACAATCTTCAAGGGACACGGACTACCTATTAAAATTTTCAAAAGCTGGCAACGCGTTGCCGGTCTACAGCTGTAAATTAATTGGTTAGCCAATTTTACCTAATCGCTTTAACATCTGTTAGGACTGTAGAATGAAACAGCAATTTGGAAGCATATTATAATGTATTATCCGTTTTAGGTTTATCGCAGCTTACATGTTACCATAGATTTAGCATTGGTCTCATATATTTAGCATTGGTCTTAGCGCGCGAACCCAATACTAAATCTATGCATGTTACACAGTACATAAGCCAGGCCATGACAGTCACAGACAATGATGTTTGACAATAACCATAGACAACTCAAAATATTTTAAATTTTAATGCATGCATCTTTACAACGGAATAGGTAGGTACCAACGACCTCAATTTTGATTTACATAGACAGCTGATAGACAAGCCCTGTCTATGTGAATTGATTGATTTTACTAACGCCATCTAGCACGTAGTGATTATAATATACTCTTTGCCATCTAGCCTGAAAAGTGGAGCGCGTTCTACAGGGCGGACACCCAATTTTTTTCTATGAAAGGGCCCATTTTGTACTTACATAAATATCGATGGTAGGTACTTACCAAGTTATGTAATTAGTACTTAGGTAGGTATCTGATTATTTTCAGAATCTGCACAGGACATTCCCGTGCAAAATCGCAACTTACTTGTGAACATTTTGATACGCCAGTTCTTTAACATCCTTCGCTCTATTATTAATAACGGATTCGACGCCGCTGGAATCCCTCCCCTGGATCCGCTGAAGCTGGACCATTTTCACTTGGTGGTGCCAGCTGGACTTATAAAGTTAGTGTCATAAGTGAAATATTTATTATAATCTTTATATACCTACCTAATACCTAGGTACCTTACTACCTAGGGATCATCCTTAAAGTACGTCACACCTTTAGAGGGGTCAAAAAATTTGTGTGACGTACTTTATGGATGGCCCCCTATTCTACCACTGCCAATTTCCCAACTCCGGAATGACAAGAACCTAACTTACTCCCTGCAACCCATTACCTACTATACGTACCTAGTTGTTTCAAGTTTACCCGTTTACTAAGTTTACGTCTAGTCACTGTAACTAAGTCCGCTGTCCGAATGGAAATTCGGACAGCGGACTTAGTTACAGTGACGTACAAGTGCACTTTGTGCCTTTATTCTTAAATAATACGTAGGTATTAGCTGATGCTCGCGACTTCGTCCGCGTGGGCTGTTTTTTGGTTCTCGCGGGAACCCCTTTAATTTTCCGGGATAAAAATTAGCCTATGTGTTGTTCCAGACTATAATCTCCATCCAGATCCGTTCAGCCGTTCTGGCGTGATTGATAACTATCATCCATCCATCCAAACTTTCACATTTAAAATATTAGTACCTATAGATAAACCTTTGCCTTTGCCTTAGAAATTATATAATTATGACTAGCTGATGCCCGCGATTTCGTCCGCGTGGAATAAGTTTTTTTGGATTCCCTCGGGAACTCCTCAATTTTCCGGGATAAAAGTAGCATATGTCACTCTCCTAGATCCTCATCTATAACCATGCCAAAAATCACGTCGATCCGTTGCTCCGTTGCAGCGTGATTGAAAGACAAACCAACAAACCAACAAACAAACCGACTTTCGCATTTATAATTTTAGTATGATTGTCTCTATTTGTTATGTTTCTCAGTAGGTACAATAGCCACCACCACTACAGCCTATTAACGTCCCACTGCTGGGCACAGGCCTCCACGCTCATAGGAGAGAGGGAATTAGAGCTTAGACCCACCACTCTGCTCCAGCCTCCAATGCGGGTTGGCGGGCTTTAACGACTATTATCATGTTAGTGATAATAACCGGGACCGACGGCTTAACGTGCTCTCCGAGGCACGGGGGTGAAACACTGCCAACTTCCAACTCCGGGCTGGCACTGAGAATTTCTGAATTGAAAAACCCAATACCAATTTTTTTTGCCCGACCGGGAATCAAACCCAGGACCTCGTGATCCGCAGTCGACTATGCTAACCGCTAGACCAACGAGGCAGTTAGGTACAAGAGCATCCCATCCCATCTCCCAACAGCGTTCTAGGGGTACTAAGTAACTAAGTAGGTACCTACTAGGTAGATACCATGTAGAATTTTATTTTTACCCAGTTAAAAAAAATGTGTTTGGTTATTTTCATGCAGCCTCGACTTGGAATTGAAAGATGCCTTAGCGGCAGGCCTTGGTGGATTCGTCGTACACAAGAGTGATTTGGAGCTCTCAGACTTATCATTTGATATCGACATCTCCGTGCCTCAGTTGGATATTAGTACTGGTAATGTTACCAATAACCGTCATAATTTACACCTACGGCTCAGCATACCTACTTGGCATGTGCGGCTATGTAAAAGTATGTAGCAATGGGCGGGGCACATAATTCGAAGAACCGATAGATGTTGGGGTCCCAAGGTGGCGGATTGGAACTCCGCACTAGAAAGCGTAGAGTTGGGAGACCTCCAAACGTAATGGAGACCGATGACATCGATGCTGGAGGCTGGAGCATTCAGCATAGATTAACTGGCTAGAGCCGATGCATACCCCTCTAATCTTCGCGTATTTGACCGACCAAGTAGTTACCTCACTTACCTATGAGTCGGAGTCGCATACGAAAGATTTCATACCACTGTGCAACGTAAAACTGTGATACAAGTTTGTTGTATGGGGATTGGGGACCTATGACTTTTTCCCCTCTATTTTATAACTATGCTTTATTTAAAAATTTAAAATTAATAAATTTAAAATTTTATTATTAATTACTAATATTCATTTTATTAACTACTAGCGAATGCCCGCGACTTCGTACGCGTGGATCGAGGTTTTGTGGTTCCCGCGGGAACTCTTTAATTTTCCGGGATAAAAAGTAGCCTATATGCTATTCCAGACTATAATCTATCTCTGTGCCAAATTTCATCCAGATCCGTTCAGCTGTTGGGGCGTGATTGAGTAACAAACATCCATCCATACATCCAGACATCCATACATCCAAACTTTCGCATTTATAATATTAGTAAGATAGTAGGTACAGGTAGGTACATAGATTATCTAACTCATGATTCAGGAGAGACAGCAAAAAAACACCGAAAAAATCACGTTTCTTGTATAGGGGCTCCCTTTATTTTTGAACAGACTTTGAGAAAATTTCAATAGCTAGTTATCTAGCTATTATGGTATGGATCATGAGATACAGCCCGATGACACAGACGGACGGACGAAGAGCGGAGGCTTAGTAGATAATAGGGACCCGTTGGCACCCTTTAGGTAAAATAAAACCCTAAAAATAGATTAAGTACTATTCGATTACAATCGCTTTGGTCCGACGTGATAAAGCGGCTTTCTGTTGTTCAAAAAACATAGCGAACCAATTTTATTTAGTTTAAATCTCTCCTTACAGAACTCTATGACCTCACAGGCGACATCCTGACTGCTATACCTATTTATGGAAATGGCAAAGCCGAGTAAGTATTAAAGCAATCCTATTCAAGTATTCAATATCATCATAGATATAGACAGACTGGCGAATGCCCGCGACTTCGTCTGCGTGGTTTGAGGTTTTTGGTTCCCGTGGGAACTCTAATTTTCCGGGATAAAAATACTATAATCTATTTCCATCCATACATCCATCCAAACTTTCACATAAATTATATTAAGATGATAGTAGCCAGGATACTATACCTTCCATAATTACATATGTAAGATCCTAAAAAACCACACCTACTTAAGTACGTAAATCTATACTTAATGTTATACCTAAATGCGAAAGTTTTTGATGGATGGATGCATGGATTTTTGTTGCTCAATCACGCCAGAACGGCTGAACGAATCTGGATGAAATTTGGCACAGGTATAAATTATTATAGTCTGGAATAATACCTACATAAGTATGCTACTTTTGAAATACTCTCGGGAAGAGTTCCCGCGCGAACCACAAAATCCCTCGCGGACGAAGTTGCGGGCATCAGCTACTGGTAAATACTTACCTAATAAATTCTGGTTTTCTATTTCCTTTCCTTTTACAGGTTTGTCATTGAAGAATTCAGATTTAAAGCAAAGCTGTTCTTGAAACAATCAGATAATAAGCAATCAGTGATTATCGACAGGGTAGAAGATGCTACTTTCGATCTCCCCTCCGTCAAGGTATCTAGGTATTAAATGCTAGTAATTCTGTTATCTGCTCATTTTGAAAATATTCTAAGCTGAACAACCATTTTGAAGTGAAAACTTCTTTAGCCGCGTTGATGAGCACTTTTTGGTAGAGGCTAACTTGTGGATTCGCGTGCCCATGACAGACATGCTCGCAAATAGCGACATGCTCGAACCTTGTCCTACATTCGAAATCAAACTTTAATGCCTTAGTTGTAAGGTTTATAGTTTAATTATTTAAAAAAAAACTGTTTTATCGGCAGTTCCTATGACTGCCAATTTTTTTAATGCAGGCAGCCTCGGTGGTCTCTAATCTATATATTTTATTTTACTCATAAATCACGAGGTCCAGGTTCATCTCGATTCAGACCAAATACCTATTGGTATTGGGATTTTCTATTGAAAAATTCTCAGTAAGTAGTTGGGAAGCTTGTGGTGATTATAACTATCCCGAATCCACGTACCTCTCCGACTGTCGGTTAGTTGCCCACTTAACTATGAGAATCACCGAATGAGAATGAAGGAATAGAGATCGCATCTAGCTGTTATGCTGTATTGGCACACACTTTCTCATCATGCATCAGTAAGATGGACCACCGTAGCAGAGATCGGGAGGAAGACCACTCCGTAGTCTTTTTGTATGGGTTTTCGCCGTTCCGAGATGTTAGTCCACCATAAAGTTACGTTATGGGTTACTCCGGTCATTTGGTAGTTTTACCTGGAAGGATTCTCGGGAGTTTTGAAAATTGGTGTATTTTATAGATTTTGACGTGCTCTTTGCGAATTTTCACTTTGCCGCTCGCGCCGCCATATTGGAAAAATGGCGCCCAGAAACAGCGATGGAGTTTTGCAGGTGTGACGGACAACAAAAAAGTACGTCGAGGACTGTACGGTGTACCTCCTCTGTGCTCTAATGCGCTTGCC
The DNA here is from genome assembly GCA_923060345.2 of Erebia aethiops. NCBI lineage: Eukaryota > Metazoa > Arthropoda > Insecta > Lepidoptera > Nymphalidae > Erebia > Erebia aethiops. The sequence continues at coordinate 21,549,440 of OV281084.1, read as the reverse complement.
GTGGACCAATGATAATGAGCTCTTATTATTATTGCCATCCATTAGATACTTGCCTACGCCTAGTACAGGCCTATTACACTGCACTTTTCACAGGGTACTGTGTAAAGGGTGGGCGTGGCCGCTAGTTTTTACGTTGTTTATTACAAAGCAATAAGGACCAAATTAGGGACACTTATTACAATGCGTGACTAAACTGATTCAGGGTAAGGCTCCCTGTGAAAAGTGCAGTATAATAGGCCTAGATATTTTATTTTTATTTTTTACTTCCAGTCCAACATTTCTGGAGTCATAGGGGGAGGAGACATCGACGCTATCGTCAATGCCATCGTGGAGGAAGTGTTGGTAGATTACGCGGTTCGATTCCGCGGCGCCATTTCGAAGCTCGTTGCAAGCGCTTTTATCGCGATTGCAAACCCTATATTAGAACAACTCGACACTTGGAGATTCATAGAACCATTGCTGCCTAGCTAACTAAATGGAGAACCCTTTTAAAGATAACAGACCTGTACTTAATAAATATCGTAATAAATATTTCAATTTTTATACTTGTATTTGTTTCGAATGCGATTGCGGTCAGAATAAGTTAAAAACCAAGGTTAGAAATAAAGCTTTGAAAAAAAAGGAACCGACTTCAAAAGTACTGAAAAGTGAAAACTGATTAGATCGACCCCACGATGACAAAGCTTTAAAAAAATTATCGGTACTGCGTAATCTTTCCAACAACTAGGTGTTTTTTCTTCTTTATTAGGAACTAGCTGACCCAGCGAACTTCGTACCGCCTTAGTATGCAAAATTAAATGTATATTTTTCAATATTTCTGAGAGATTTTCTTAATATTTTTTTCCGTAAGAACCTTCTCCTAATAATAACAAATACAACAAAAAAAGAATTAGTGAAATCGGTCCAGCCATTCACGCGTGATGCCGTGACCAAGGAAAACGGGTTTCATTTTTATATAGGTATCAACTAATAATTAATGTATCTAAGGTAATAATTATCATAACGGCTCCTTACAAATACCTACATACAATCTTCTTTGTTCTTGGCTAATGATTCTGTGATAACAGTTAAAACATAGATTGAAAGTCCTCATCAAAAATTTTGCTGAAGGGAACCACAAACCAAAACATTATCTGGGTATATATTATTTTGGTTTTGTTGACTTTCTCAAAAAGCTCTAAGCAAATCAATTTCGATAAAATTTATAATATGGGACCAACTCCGAAATATGATCTACCAAACAAAAAAAGAATCATCAAAATTGATTCATAATTGGCGGAATGATTGCGTAACATACATACAAAAAAAAAACACAGTCGAATTGAGAACCTCCTCCTTTTTTGAAGTCGCTAAATAATTAAAAATAAATCTAATTGTAGTTTAAAAAAAAATAAAAAACATGCTTCACCATTGTTGTAGTTACCTTAGGATTTAAGTAATGTACCTACCTAAATGTTAAGGGACTCGTCAAAACAAACCAAATGATTATGAAACTCGAAGGGGTTTACTGATAGCCATACACCATAAAAACAGCGGATGCTCTAAAAGTTGATAGAGATCAACTTTTTAGTTCTATCATCTAACTAACTCTCGTCACTAAGTTTGATTTATTCAACTCGTTAGTAATAAGCACTTGATTATTTTTTCTGTGCGTTAAAAGGGACGTCCACCAAACTCGAGGGGTTTACCGACTATAAGTAACCATTGAAGAGTTCCACTATCCACATCTAGGATGCATCAACAGACCCTCGTCACCAAGTGTAACAAACCAAATGAGCCCAAATTCTAGGGGTTTCCAAGAAGCCATAATTATAGCTGGTTCTATAGGCCGGGCCCACAAAGGGCTGTACAGTGTACACGCCGATGATGATGATTTTGATCTTTCTCATTCAGGTAGGTACTTATCTAGTAAGAAAAACGTATATCTAGGACCTAGGTGTATAGGTAGCAAAATGAGAGACGAGTGGCCTAGTTGCCACAACGCATATCTGTCGTTTGAGATTGTTAAGCAACGTTGACACAAATCGGTAACTGGATGGGTGATCGAATTTGGAAGTCCTAATTTGGCCTTTTCGTTTCCTCCGTGCCTCGGAGAGCACGTTAAGCCGTCGGTGCCAGTTATTGTTACTAATATCTGATAATAATCGTTACAAAAACCAAAGATTTTGAATACCTGCTCTTAGTCGATTCGTACGCGGAAGGACGTGGGAAGTGGGAATCCACCGTTCCATGATTAATAGAAAGGGATCACGACGCAATGAGGAATACGACGCAGAGAGAGTAGCAAAAAAAGTAGTTAGCTACAAATACAATATAATATTTTGTTAACTAGAATAGCATGGGGTTTATGTAGATAATTTTATCAATAATTTTACACACACACAATTAAAACACTCTATCTTCACCACACTTCTCGACACAACCCCGAACTGTCCATTTTATATCCTTCCATGCAACCCTTTCTGTTTACTGGAGAGTCTTCGTATACTAGATCTCGTACTATGAAATCGTATTCTTGTACAGTATTATCAGCAACATCTTGAATTATTGATGCAAGTGTGCCATGGAATAGCAGAGTAAATAACATTGAAGCGATCAGAATTCTTGCCCACATTTTTGAAGTTATCGATTCGAGTGGTAGCTCGGTAATGTCGTATTTTAAATAATTGAACCGTCAAATCGTATGTTTCCGTTTGCCCCCACGCATCGCATCCGCGGATTTTGATGATAAAATAATAAAAATAGCTATCATGTAGGACGTAGGTATGTGTGAATTGGAAATAAGACAAAAACTTATCGAAAAATCTATATATTCAATAAAATTTATACTCTAGCTTCGATTTAAGCTGAAATTTTCAATAAAATTTCTCATTTAAAGTATTATATATGGTAGGACAATGCAAAATGCTGCATTAGCTATCCTACCTAGCAGGTAAGTTGAACATAACAATACATATTCTATTGTATAAGCTGTATAAATTTTGTACTTACTGCAATTTCGATGCTTAACCTTAAACTTCAATAACTTTTTGAATACATGAACATAATAGCATAAATAAATAAATAATAAAATTTATAAGTATATATATATATATAACATGATGACTTACTTTTTTATAGCTGCCACATTTAGTACACTGTTATAACAGTGTTCTATGTGTATATAACAATAATTATGAATAAATGACTATGACTAAAGTTCTACCTTAATTTATTAACTAAACAAGTGAAATATAAAATTAAATATTATATACAATAAAATATAATACATTTTTAACAAAATAGCAACAATTTAGGGTAACTAGAGTTATTATTGTAATATCATAGGTCATTCTTAGGTATAGTTATATAAGTATGTAAGTGTTGAGACAATATTTGGCAAGTACAAACCATGTTACAAATGTGCTTTGGTTCACATATTTGTTTGACCTTCATAGTAAATGCACTACACTAAAGTTCACTTATAGATCTATTACACTGCACTTTTCTCAGGGACCCTTTTATCCTAAATCAGTGTAGTATAATAATAGGAAAGGATCCCTAATTTGGTCCTTATTGCTTTGCAATAAGCATGTGCATCAGAATGACTGCCCAAAGTGATGGATCGGCTTAAAATTTCGCCAGCATTTAGTACCTATTTAGTACTATTTTGTACCTTTGTTTAAATATTTAGTACCTAATTATTTACGAAGAAATATAATTTTTTAAGTGGGCAGTCATTCTGACGTCAAGATGGCTGCCCACATTTTAATTTCCGCATAAAGGTTCCGTATTTTGCATTTGTCTCTGCACAATAATTTAGTACCTAATTAGTACCTACACATATATTTTTTCTAGATTTTTTAGGCAAAATATAAAGATTTTATAACAATCTGAACATTCAAGAAGTCGAGTCCCGAACACACGCTCACAGCCTAATCAACGCCCAGCCCAAACTCTTGGACCTAGAGAGCTGAAATTTTGCACAGAGGTTCCCTTTGTGATGTAGACAATAGTACATTATGGTACAAGTGAGTAATGTTGGTGATTACCACTGAGGCGCCATTGAGACCCGAGCCGTCAGGTGAGGGTCTTAAGATAGCCGAGGACGGTAATCATCAATACACACGTGTATCATACGACGTTTTTCAACACACTTGTGAAGAAAATAATACTAATAAATAGTTTTATTTAGTAGATAAAAAGTTTATTTAGAGAAACAATTAGTAAATGTGCAGTTAGTAAAATTATAATTAACTGTCTTTGATGGCATAGCGGTCTCATCAGATAGATTATTTACTGAAATACTTTCATGTTCTATTGTTATTTGAGATGGTTCATTATTTGTGTAGGTAGGTGAAATCCAATCATTGGATGTACTTGGTGTTTCGCCAGTAGGACGCGCCTCAGAATCAAGTCTAATTCTTTTTGTGATTTTTGCACAAATTTCCTTCTTGTTTAGTATGGAATCTTCTACGTATGATTCTGCTACATTGCTAGATCGCCACCCACCATGACGCTTCAAGGTCATTATATCAGCTCCTGAATTAGCCAGCAAAGTAGCTGAAGTTCTTCTGAAACTATGTCCAGTGTAGCTCTCAGCATCTGCTAAACCTAAAAACTTAGCGATTTCTTTAGGCATAGAACCAAATTTGTTTATACCTATAGGCTGACAGGTACATTTACCATTCTGGTAATTTAGAAAGAAACGGTCATTTTTTGCTTTTGGTGAACGCAAACTTTCATACTTCTTAACAATTTCATAGAATGGACCGTGTATAGTGAACGACCTCGGTATTTTATTTTTCGTGATAGGTATCTTCACTAAAAGCATCTGGCCATGGTTCTCTACGTCTTTTAGAGTTATATTTGTTAATTCTTGTATCCTACAAGCACCAGTTACACCAAATATCAAAGCAACCTGGAAAAAAAGAGACAATAATTAAGTTCAACACACAACACAGGCTGAAGTCGCGTAGATATTTAAAATTATTTTAACTAACCTTTGTAGCCAGATATTGGTTATCTGGAGCATCTTTTAAAAATTTTTCAATATCGTCAGACGATAAAACCTTTGATTTCTTGCTTCTAAATCCATCGGATAGTCTCTTTAGATAAGCTGATAAATTAGAGTATGTTTTTAAGTCCACTCCATTCTTTGTTCGGACTGTACTTTTTAACATGGAGTATATACACCACAAAGAGCTAGATTTGTACTTAGAAGATAATTCTTTAAAGTACGCCATGAACACATTTTCTGAAAAAGACTGCGTATTCTTGTTGTTTTGCCATTGTATGAAATTTTGGTACGCTAATAGATATTTTTCCTTGGAGTTTTCAGGTAGTAAACTTTCCATAACGTTAAGGGCTTCACATCTTATATCGGGCGGTGTACAATTTTCTTCATAATTAGTACTTGTTGACATTTTAATTACTAAATAACTGTAATTTCAGCAGTGAAAACGAGTTGTGAAAAATTTTTCGCAATGGCGGGAATAATTAATCAGTTTTCCTATGCGCGCGCATCTTACAATGGCGATCGGCCATAGACTAAAAGAATGAGGTTTCTTTTTTTTTTGCTTTTCGCGAATAGCATTTTAGCCATTACAAAATGGGGAATTTCAAGTTTTCTTTATTACAGAAAAAACAAAAGTTATATTTGAGTGAAAGTTTTATTTATTAAACACGTACTTACAAGTTAAAATTAACTATAATTTAAATACGAAGTTGCATGAAATGAGCAAGCAAAAGGTACATTATTTTATTTTTGCTATTGAACACGACCTTTTTAGTATCGAAACTTTTTTGAAAACAAAGCAACAACCAATAAAAAAAAACTCTATAACTCACTTGTGAATAATAGCAATGAAAAAGTCACAGTTTGATTATAGGGGTCATTATGTGCCCAATTGCGGTGAAATTAGAGCCACTTTATGAGCAAGTGTGTTGAAAAGAATATTAATCAAGGGTTATTCCCACGGGATCGGGAATATAGAGGATTTATCTGTTTGATTTAAAGGTTATAATTTCTATAACTATTATTTTCATTAGAAGTATTATACTATGTAAATTGATAATAATGAAATTCACATCTTGTTTTATACTTTTTGGTATCCAAGCGCAGTCGGATATTTTGTTTTTTTTAAATTACTTTTTTATTTAGAGCATGAGGCAATGAGAGGTGAAAACATTGTAGGTAGTTATTGAAGAGCGAGAGAGAAACAGAGTTTTCAACATGTTTCTTACATCAATGGAAACTCACGTTACATTTCCAGTTTTCTTTACGAATTTTACTCAGAAATGTATTGTAAAAACGTCGTATGGTATATCAGATGATGCCCGTGACTCCGCCCGCGTATTTGGGTTTTCCGCGGGAACTCCGATTTTCCGGGATAAGAAGTAGCCTGTGTCGCGACAATCGTCGCGAATCTGTAAATTGTAATATAAATGTAAATAATAATCACTAATCTAAATCACTTAAACATAAACTTTGGCAACATCACGTATCTCAAAGCCGGAACTCGGAGCCCGACGCTTATAAATCTATGGTGAGTTTACTATGATCATTACCTTTACCACAGATCAGTTAACCATTTTACATCTCTTATGCGTAGTCGATTGTCTGTGGTACCTCAAATTTTCTCATATGGGATTCCCGCGGTTGGCACCATTTTTTACTCGTGCGTCTGGGCAAGTAGCGTCATACCGTGCTGGTTTGCTACCTCGCGCTGTATTCCTCAAGTAAGTGGCATAGTCTTTAAGATTACCCATCATGGGAATACATTGGGAATGTTTCCATCCTACCTCACAGTTGGTGGGTTACCCACCAGTTCACAGGCTCACGAGCACGCGACTCCGTGGGGAGTCGCTTCACAGTTGATCAAATTGGGATCCATTCACAGGCTCAAGAGTTAGCTATTCCAAGGGGAATAGCATCACAGTTGATCCGACAGGATCCGTTCACAGTTGGTCTTTAGGACCCAATAAGCTAGCGATGGAACCATTCCTGCTCTAACGTACGTAATATCTGTGTTCACTGCTTGGTTTCCTCGGCCCGTTGCCGAGGTCAACGCCCTGGTGGGTCTCGTCTGGCGACGAGACCTGCCCGTTGCCACTTGCATTACAGAAAGCACGAAGTATTGGGGAACGACAGCGGCCACCACGAAGGGAGCCGGTCCTTGCGGTGGACCCGATCGTGATAAGTTCGATAAGCAAACGGTTCGTGACACACGGATAATCAGACTACGCTAGGAGGACCAGGGTAAGTGTATAATCAAACATTCACAACACATTTCGAGACGTCTCTCTCTGCAACCCCCCTTTGTACCTAGGCAATCATTTTACCAATTGGGCAGAGCAATGCAGAACGAGGGGAGGCGTCCCGACATGGTGGAGATGCTGGGATTTGATCAATTGATAAATCAACTTTCATTAAGATACCTAAAATCATGAAATAAAAGAAAGGGGGTGTTATGTAAAAAAAAAAAAAAAGTTGTGAATGTTATTATGCATTGGCCCAAGTCAGACATGTCTCGACATGTTAGTATCCATACATTATCAAAGTACCTATGTAATAGTGCAGAGTGCATATTACCATTTAATATAATAGAAAAGGTAATAATATGAAGAAGTAAGTGAGGGTACCGTATACCTACATAGTCTATAAATAGAATACTTACCTACATTTTCTTCTTTTCTTTTCAAAAGTTTATAAAACTCATTAACCTATAGTGCTATCAACAATGTTGTGAGTCATTATAGTAATATATGATAAAATGGGATAAATTTTGAATTTCTTTGTTGAATAATTATTATGACTCCGCTGATTTAAGTATGACTAAATTAATTGAATCAAAAGTTTGAGTTCATATGAACATTCTAACAGATTAAAGCTTTAATAGACATGTTGTGCTTTGTTTATTAAACTTAGTGTTGAATATGGCTCAATTTTAAAAGTGTCTTAGGGTTCAGTATCTATGAAGAAAGAAATTTGAATTTAAAAGTGTTAACTTCTTGCACCTACCGCTATATTTATTATTTTTGTAGTGTTTTACCTATACCAATCAGAACTATTTTTTGTATGACAGTTATGAAGGGTATCCGTGCATAAGGTGAACTTACATTTAACAGGTATATGAATGAAATAGTGAAGTAACATAAATATTAACCATGATCAATACCCAGAGTATTAGGTACAGGTGATTGCAAGAGTACAATAGAGTCACTGACCTTTACTAAAGCAAGTATGTTGGACCTGCCATCATGGTTAAATATCCTGACTTGAAAATGCAACTTTAACATTAAGCATTTTGTCGTTGAGTGTTCGTACCGGTCGGTTACAACGTGAGTGTGTTCCCATACGCTCTGCAATCAGAATGACTGAATATTAGAGCTGAGATAATATTTAATAAAGTGAATTATATAGGAGAAATAGATGTTAGTACGGTGTATAAAGAACGGGAAGTGTTTGTAAAAGTTTATTTGAATAGAAATATTCTATTCTATTACAAATTATGTGTCTTATCGGAAGGATAGACATGACCTTTCTAGCATGCTAGTGTACAGTGGTGTACAGATCATAGAGGCATAAAAGCACTGTCTAGCCTCAGTGAAATAACACAATAATCACTTTACAATATTACTAGTGGTTGTTATGTATAGATATATTTACTAGTGGTTTTGCGCAGATCATAGAGGCATAAAAGCACTGTCTAGCCTCAGTGAAATAACACAATAATCACTTTACAATATTACTAGTGGTTGTTATGTATAGATATATTTACTAGTGGTTTTGCGCAGATCATAGAGGCATAAAAGCACTGTCTAGCCTCGGTGAAGCAACACAATGATCACTTTACAATGTTACTAGTGGTTATTCAAATTCAAAAGTTTTTTATTCAAATGGACTTTTTACAAGTGCTTATGAATAGTCGAATGAATCTACCATTATATATAGTTATTAATAGTGGTATTGCGCAAGTCATAGAGACATAAAAGAGAAATTAATGCCTACCTTGGCTTAAGACCCTATGCAAGAACAATTATTAGTAAAGTCATTGAAACACTAAGAGAACAGGGTCGGACTATGAAATTGATTCATTGACTAACTAACTTTATTTGTGAGGTCAATAAAAGTATGTAAATAAATAATGAATGAATTAAATTTAGAAAACGAGGGTTACCATAGATAGTTAAACCATATAACCTTAATGTGGCACATCCATCAGATATAGCGAAGCCTAAAATAAATAAATAAATAAATTTCTGTTTTTTATTATTAAACTGAAATTAAAAGAAGGTCTTGGTCACCAATTCATCATATTAATCTATGAACAGTTCAGTTGATGTACTTACTAAATAAAAGTAAATAAAAATGGAGAATAATGGAAAAGGAAGGATTTGTTTATTTCCCTTCAATTCAAATTGAAATTTTCCACTTTCTTTCTCTCTTCTAAGCGACTGCTGTTTTATTTATAGAGGGACGAGCCCGCAAGTTCCTGATCACACCGAAGACAACGACTAAACCTAAATAAAAATTTAAATAACTAACCTTTCTAAAGAACTTTGTTCAATTGTTGTGTGATCAAAATGGATCAAAGTCTCTTAACAATATTACATTCGATGAAAACAAAATTACAAAATTTGGTAACTAATGCCTCCCATGTAATAGAAACTCTCGAGGATGTAACTAATCAATCTCCAACGGTCGTACAAGAAGCAGAAATTATTTCCTCAAAATTAGAAACTCTATTAACCAGGTTGAGTACGGAATTAACAAATTATTTTCGTCTGAGCAAGAACCCTGCACCTGACGATATATCAGAGATATCCACAGTGCAATTGGAAGCCGAGGATATACTGTGCGAACTTAAAGTAAAGATCAAAGACAGAATTAAAATAATCGAACGAGAAGCTCATGTCGCTAAGGATGCGAACTCGAGTCTAAGCAGTAGGTTGCCGAAACTGAGTTTACCTGAATTTGATGGCGATGTCCTCCAATGGTCGACGTTTTGGGATCAATTTAGTTCAAATATCGACAAGCGAAACCTAACGGACGTTGATAAGTTACTATACTTAAAGGCATCATTAAAAGGCGAAGCGAAGAAAGTCATAGAAGGGCTCGAGACAACAAACAAAAATTACGATATAGCTTTGACGACATTAAAAAACAGATATGGGAAGGAGAATCATATAATCGATGCACACTACTCAGCGCTATATCGAGTGAAAGCTTCGACAGCGATGAACATCGCAGAAGTGAGACATACTCTCAACGAAATTGAACGACACCTGAGAGTGCTCAAGTCGCTAGGCGAGGATATAAACCATAACCATCTACGTTTCCTGATTATGGAGAAATTCCCGAAGGAAATTATTTACGAAATGAAAATGAAAATAAGTACCGAATCCATCGAGGAGATACGCAAATGCTTAGAGATTATTGTTACTGCTAGAGAGGATGCCGATAGGGTTGTTCAAGGAAAAGTGGAAGAAAGTTATACTACACAAGCATTACAGGTGAATGCGTACGATAACAATAGGAAAGGGAAGGCAAAGAAGCCAACACAGAATCATAAAGGAAATTTTACAAAGAAACCAGGAAGGAGATTCCTGAATAAGGAACGAGAATTACCTCAAGGTCATGAAGTGGATTTTAAGAAACGATTCAAAAGGAAATCAACAGATCAAAGTAGATTCGAAGAAAGGCAAAATCCCAAGAGTAGGAAACTTCAATGCATTTTCTGTCAAGAGAATCACTTTAATGATCAATGCAAAAACTTTAAAACATTAAAGGAAAGAAGGAACAGATTGGGTAGCCGATGTTACGGATGCTTTCGCAAGGGGCACACCATAAAATGTTGTAGAGGAAAATTAAGTTGTTTTCACTGCAAGGAGAGTGGCTCACACAATCGAGCGCTCTGTCCTAAAACTTTCTCAGAGGAAATTGAACAAACTAATGCAATGATGCAACTAAACGCACGGAATGTAGGAGATAACCGCGTAGAAGTAAAATGTCGAGCATTACTGGACTCTGGAAGTCAACGTACTTACATAACCCAATCAGTGGCGAAACGATTGAACCTTCCAGTTGAGGAAGAAAGTAGGCTCTCTATATTTACCTTTGGTTCAAGAACTCCTCAGATAATAGATAGCCCTATAGTGAAATTAGAGCTCCGCACTAGGACCAATAAAACATTACTACTTTACGCTAATGTCGTGCCTCACATCTCGCAATGCGTACCATATCCTGACGTAGAATTAGGACATTGGAAGAATAAAGGTATTTTAGCCGATGATGGATCATTATCATCGAAGGTTGATATTTTAATTGGAAACGACTACTACCATAATATAATGAATACGGAGAAAATAAAGATCAGAGAAAATTTGTACATAGTAGATTCTAATCTAGGATGGATACTATCAGGAGAGACCAATTCAGAACCAGTGGACGAATTATCTGTAATTACTTACTTTCTATCTTGTGGAGAGACGAAACTGAATAAGCCAGATTTACCTTTAGATCACGGGAACATAAGATCACTGTGGGACTTGGAATCCATAGGTATCACTGACTCACCTAAGATTAGTGCCGATGAAGAAGCAGTTAAAACTTTTAATGAAACTACTGAAGTTGTCGACAATAGATATACTGTATCCTGGCCGTGGATAGAATATCCTCCATCTTTATCGACCAACTTTGGATTGTCCTTTGGCAGATTAGTCTCATTACTTAACCGTCTAGATTCAGATACTTTAGTCGAATATGATAAAATTTTAAGGGAACAAATTAGTAAAGGAGTAATAGAGCTAGTATCGAAACATACCAATAACGAAAAACATCCAATTCATTACTTACCACATCATTGTGTTCATCAAAGAGATAAGGCTATTAGAATAGTGTATGACGCCTCGGCTAAAACAAAAGCTGATGACAAAAGTCTGAACGAATGTTTGTATTGTGGTCCAATGATGTTAGAAGATTTAACGGGATTGTTAGTAAAATTTAGATATCACCAAATCGCATTGTCAGCCGACGTAGAAAAAGCTTTTTTACAAATCGCACTTCATGATAATGATCGAGATGTAACTCGATTCTTGTGGATTAAGGATATTAATAAACCACCAACTGAAGACAACATCGTTTACATGAGATTCTGTCGTGTGCCATTCGGAATTATTAGCAGCCCATTTTTATTAAACGCCACGATTAAACTTCATCTATCAAATAATGACAAACCAAGTGTTAGAGATCTTGCCAATAATATATATGTGGATAACCTAGTCACCGGTAGTACATCTGTAACAGAAGCTTTAGAATTATATCAGGACTCCAAAGAAGCATTCGGACAGATGTCTATGAACCTAAGAGAGTGGAGTTCGAATTCTGACGAGTTTATGTCACAAATTTCAGACACATCAAATTCCGAACGTGTTAAGATATTGGGTCTCGAATGGGACTTGAAAGATGATATACTTCAACTGAGATATAAAGTCGATTCTAATGCGGACACCAAACGAGGAGTATTAAAAGTGATTGCCTCAATTTATGATCCGTGTGGATTTGTTGCACCATATATACTACCCGCTAAATTATTTTTACAAGAACTATGGAGAAGCAAAGTTAAATGGGACACTGTATTTTCAGAACCAACGAAGGAAGAGTGGTCTAAAATACGTAGACAGTTAGACGAAATCAAGGAAATATCGATACCTAGATGTTATATGACGGCTGCACAAGATAACACCGTTCAACTACATTGCTTTACAGATGCCTCTCTTCGAGCTTATGCCGCTGCAGTATACATAGTGAACGAGGGCAAAATTAGTTTCATCATTGGAAAATCACGACTTATCCCTATAAAGGATCAAGACAGTTTAAAGATTCCCCGGTTAGAACTACTTGGAGTACTGATTGGGAGTCGTCTTATGAGATTCATCCGCAATTTCATTCCCGCAACGGTGACAAATCAATTTCTTTGGACCGATAGTCGGATTGTAATAGAGTGGTGCAAATCTTCAAAACTCCTACCACCATTCGTAGCAAGGAGAGTTCAGGAAATTAAACGGAATAAGGAATTGGTTATAAGATATATTCCCACAGAGCTAAACCCAGCAGACGTAGCAACAAGACCGTCCAGCACTCGTGAAGACAGAGCAAAATGGTTAGCTGGACCTCAATACTTGTTGCAAACATCTCATACATGGATGCAAGAAACGACAAATGTCAATTCCCTTTTGGCGGGGGAGGATCTTCCGAACGAAGTAGAAGATAATGAAGTTGAAATGGATGAAATAAGTTTTGCAAGTCATGATAGAAGATCGGATAAAATTAATAATCAAAATAAAATAAATGAAAATGAAAAGGAACACCTAGAAGAGACTCATTTAGATGAAATAAAGAAATTACAAGAGGAGCACTTCAGGGATGAAATACAAGGGATAGAAACGAACTTGAGCCGAAACTTAGGATTATTTCTCGATATCGATGGCATACTAAGATGTAAAGGAAGGATGAGAAATACAGACTGGTCTTTCGATAAAAGATATCCTATTTTATTACCTAAAGATTCTGAGTTAACTAATAGAATAATCACAGAGACACATAACAAAAATTATCACGTAGGCGTCAATCATACGTTGAGTATTATACGCGAAACATACTGGATTTTACAAGGCAAACGTCAGGTACAAAAATTGTTAAAGAAATGTTCGACGTGTGTCAAACATGGCGGAGGACCGTACAAGTTACCACCTACACCCGCATTACCACCTGAAAGAGTGAATTACAGCTCACCTTTTACCTTCACAGGAATTGATTATCTCGGACCAGTTTTGGTTAGCAATGGAAATGGGTTAGAGAAAAGATGGATCTGCTTGTTCACGTGTCTAGCGACAAGAGCCATACATTTAGAAGTCGTGCGAGACCTTTCAGCTGGAGAAAGCCTTCACGCCTTGAGAAGAATGGCAGCTACCAGGGGGTTACCGACGCTCATTACGTCAGATAATGCGTCACAATTTAAATTACTGTCAGAAGTCTTAGCACAGCCGTATTGCATCGAAAACAAAGTTCGCTGGAGATTTATTCCCGCACTGGCACCATGGTTTGGCGGTTTTTATGAGCGACTAATAGGTATCGTGAAGAACTGTATGAAGAGGACATTACAGAAACACTGTCTTAGAGACAGTGAACTATCTACAGTCATGAAGGAAATTGAAGCCGTGGTAAACACGCGTCCACTCACTTGCATAGACTCTGAAGTGGATCATATATTGAGACCGGCGGATTTCTTAACTGTGGGAAGGTGTATAGCAACTGAAGCTACTCGGGAAGAACCTTCAATACAAGGTACAGTCACGAAGAGGGAGTTAGTTAAAGCTTGGAAAAGAGCTCTTAAGATCCAAGACGAATTTAAAGAAATGTTCTCAAATCGCTACCTTCTCAGCCTTCGAGAGAGATATCAACACTCACATAAGGAGCCGAGAGTTACTTCGAAGCTCGAACCCCGAGAAGGACAAATAGTCCAAATAAAAGGAGATCATCATAATCGGGAAAGCTGGCGAGTTGGGAAAATAACAAAACTTATAAAAGGAAAAGATGGATTTAGTAGAACAGCTAGAGTAAAGGTGGGAGATACCGAATTCGTTAGATCCATTTCTCATCTGTATCCTCTGGAGATGGATGGACAAGAAACCAATGTTTTAGCTGACAAGCCTAGACCGGATTACTATCATATACCTTCTGGTTACGTAATTGATGAAGTCCAGGAAAGGACCTCTAGAGAAGTCAGTGAGACTCCTGGCAGTGGAACTGACACACATGACGAGGAGAGTAATCACGCTGTACAACCCAACAATGAAACGATACCAGAAAATCAACCTCTATTGGAGGAGATTCCTCATGAGAGTGGAAAGGACCTTCCTTCCGAGGAGCCAAGGCCTAAGAGAGAAGCGGCTGTTAGAGCTCTCGAGAAGATTAGGGAGTGGACACAAAACCTTATCGTCTTGTTGTAACTTCCGTTGTTGGGGAGTGTCGCGACAATCGTCGCGAATCTGTAAATTGTAATATAAATGTAAATAATAATCACTAATCTAAATCACTTAAACATAAACTTTGGCAACATCACGTATCTCAAAGCCGGAACTCGGAGCCCGACGCTTATAAATCTATGGTGAGTTTACTATGATCATTACCTTTACCACAGATCAGTTAACCATTTTACATCTCTTATGCGTAGTCGATTGTCTGTGGTACCTCAAATTTTCTCATATGGGATTCCCGCGGTTGGCACCATTTTTTACTCGTGCGTCTGGGCAAGTAGCGTCATACCGTGCTGGTTTGCTACCTCGCGCTGTATTCCTCAAGTAAGTGGCATAGTCTTTAAGATTACCCATCATGGGAATACATTGGGAATGTTTCCATCCTACCTCACAGTTGGTGGGTTACCCACCAGTTCACAGGCTCACGAGCACGCGACTCCGTGGGGAGTCGCTTCACAGTTGATCAAATTGGGATCCATTCACAGGCTCAAGAGTTAGCTATTCCAAGGGGAATAGCATCACAGTTGATCCGACAGGATCCGTTCACAGTTGGTCTTTAGGACCCAATAAGCTAGCGATGGAACCATTCCTGCTCTAACGTACGTAATATCTGTGTTCACTGCTTGGTTTCCTCGGCCCGTTGCCGAGGTCAACGCCCTGGTGGGTCTCGTCTGGCGACGAGACCTGCCCGTTGCCACTTGCATTACAGAAAGCACGAAGAGTTGGGGAACGACAGCGGCCACCACGAAGGGAGCCGGTCCTTGCGGTGGACCCGATCGTGATAAGTTCGATAAGCAAACGGTTCGTGACACACGGATAATCAGACTACGCTAGGAGGACCAGGGTAAGTGTATAATCAAACATTCACAACACATTTCGAGACGTCTCTCTCTGCAACCCCCCTTTGTACCTAGGCAATCATTTTACCAATTGGGCAGAGCAATGCAGAACGAGGGGAGGCGTCCCGACAGCCTGATATATCGCTCTACAGGTTTTATATTCATGCAAACTAACGGAAATAAGTCGTTTTCTCAGCAAAAAGAAATTCTCTATATTCCTTATCCCGTGGAAATTTCAAAAAATCCTGAAAAAAGTAAAATTAGCGATTAGAATTACCGACTTGCATGCCAAATCTGAAGACTCTCATGATAATAGTTCTGGAAATTGTAACCTATAAATCAAACAGATAAATCCTCGATATTCCCGATCCCGTGGGAATAACCCTTGATTATTCTTTGTCTACATCACAAAGGGAACCTCTGTGCAAAATTTCAGCTCTCTAGGTCCAAGGGTTTGGGCTGGGCGTTGATTAGTCTGTGAGCGAGTGTTCGGGACTCGACTTCTTGAATATTCAGATTGTTATAAAATCTTTATATTTCGCCTAAAAAATCTAGAAAAAATATATGTGTAGGTACTAATTAGGTACTAAATTATGGTGCAGAGACAAATGCAAAATACGGAACCTTTATGCGGAAATTAAAATGTGGGCAGCCATCTTGACGTCAGAATGACTGCCCACTTAAAAAATTATATTTCTTCGTAAATAATTAGGTACTAAATATTTAAACAAAGGTACAAAATAGTACTAAATAGGTACTAAATGCTGGCGAAATTTTAAGCCGATCCATCACTTTGGGCAGTCATTCTGATGCACACCAATAAGCGACGCCAAAACTAGCGACCACGCCCACCCTTTCCACAGGGCCCTGTGAAAAGTGCAATGTAAAAGACCTATTGAATAAGAAGAACCTCTTATCAAAAATTGTGAATACAAAACTACACCGGGTACACATGGTAGCGACTTTCGTCGACAGCTACTCCCTAGTGATGTAATATTTGCTGTGACCGCTATGTCGCTGGTATGCTGTACTCGAATTGCTGCAAATCTGAAATTTCACTATTTTTCTTTTTTTTATGATTGTGATATTAAATATGCAAACCACTTCCTAACTCTATGACACAACAAATGCTATTCTTTCATCGAAAATTACTAAGAACAGAGCAAAGACTTTTAGGATAGATTGCTATTTTTGACATGATAGGCTTCACCATGGAGTTGCTGTCGAGCAAAATTGTTGCATGTGTACCCAGCTTTGAAAACAAGTAATAGGTATAATATGTTATCAAAATATATTAAAATATGAACACGTACAATAGACCTCCAACTGCAAGTTTAAATGCAGAAACCTACCCAGTAGAAAGAACAAGATGTTATCAAAATTTTACCAATGGCAAGCAGACTGCTACACTATGTGTAATGACACAAATTAAATCAGTTTTTATGTTGTAATTTTAATCGCTTTTGGTCACACATGCATTTTTGTAGGTATTTCAGCCAGATTACAATAATTGACCAAATCAGACTTAATCCTGATACTTAGACGAAATCAATCAAACAGAAAATGGATCAAACTCCCCAGCAAATGAATGCAATGGCATCAAGGAACAAATATTCAAATATTCTATTCTATTTTTGAAGTATATTTATAAAGCCTAGATAATATTATTATGTTAAAATAAAATCTGAAAAAAAAATGTGCAAGTGTGTAATCTGTCTGATGGTCAATCTGGCTGTATGTCAGTCTGCTAAGTTTTCATGGCTCATCTATCAAACCGATTTTGGCAAAAACTGGTACCTAAACAGATAGTATACATACCGGAGATGAAGTTTACAATATGGTTATGTTTTATCACAGAAAACTTTGAAAAACTTATATTCAAGCAGGCATGATCTAGTCTCGAAGTTATCTAATCTATAATAGTTTTAAAACATACCATGAATAAATTTTTAAAAAAATATACTAATGTAATTAGGTAGGTACCATATAGTTGCAAGATCATTGGAAGTTACACAATTTTCGATTTTGGTGATGGTGGTGCTTGCCTTTCCCTTGGTTGAGGTGGATTCTGCCTCTCTCGTGGTTGCGGTGGGGGATGTGCTGTAGTGCGACGGGGCTCAGGCGGCGGCTGTCGGGACCTCGGCTCCGGAGGTGGGTGTCGGGGCCTCGG
The DNA here is from genome assembly GCA_923060345.2 of Erebia aethiops. NCBI lineage: Eukaryota > Metazoa > Arthropoda > Insecta > Lepidoptera > Nymphalidae > Erebia > Erebia aethiops. The sequence goes on along the minus strand of OV281084.1, from coordinate 21,531,410 downwards.
CTCTGGAGGTGGATGTCGCTCACGAGGCATTTTATTCAAATTTTCGCTCTCCATTGTGCCTTTAAACCAAAATAAATGAACACAATAAATATCAAACTTGAAATTCCCATTGATATATTATAAAGTCTAGTTTACGATGATTTACATAATTATGAATGGCTAGGTGTACTCACTTAAAAATTGGCGATGTGTTTGGTCTCTGTATTTTAAAATTTTTAAATGTTTACTTCAGTGAACGCTATTTATATTCTAAATTGAAGGTTTACTCCGGTTAAAGTTTTATGATGATAGATCAAAACTTTACTCTCTGACTTTATTATAGACTATAGACTATTCAAATTCTAGCGATTTATTATTCAATGTACCTACCTACTCGGTGGTAAAACTAAAATGTAAATAGTGGTAGAAACTTGTCTCTGGTAGAATAATTGAACTCAACCACAACTCAACTTTTTAAGCCTAGTTCGCATTATGCTAGTATTTTAGTCTAGTAGAGAGTTATTTAGTAGCTAAAATACTCATTCTGCACCAAAATCGTTCGCACTTCGTTCGAGTACAGTTTACAAGTGAGTAGTGTTTTGTCAGATGAACAGCCTACAGCGCAATAAAGTAAATAAAATGATAAAGTTAAGCATAACGGCGATTTTAGAAGAGGTAGATGAGGGTGATTAATAAAAAGAAGTTTTTGGAAACGAAAATGGATCGATAGAAGGGATAAACTAGGAGCTACTAATTGTCTTCTGAAGGAATTAGTATTGGAAGATCCCAAAGAATACTTCGAGTTTGCGGTAACTAATTCGACAGGTTCAGACTTGTTTAGCTGGTCTGCCAGTGAGCACGGACGCGTGGTGGGAGGTGCTACTCGCTTGATAAAAATAGAATAAAATGGATCAGCTCGACTTAAGCCTAGTTCGCATTATGCTAGTATTTTAGTCTAGTAGCGAGTTATTTAGTAGCTAAAATACTCGCTTCTGCACCAAAATCGTTCGCACTTCGTTCGAGTACAGTTTACAAGTGAGTGGTGTTTTGTAAGATGAACAGCCTATACATAAACTGATTAAGTTAATCATAACGACGATTTTAGAGGAGGTAGATGAGGTTGATTAATAAAAGAAGCTATGTAAACGAAAATGGATCGATAGAAGGGATAAACTAGGAGCTACTAATTGTCTTCTGAAGGAATTAGTATTGGAAGATCCCAAAGAATACTTCGATAGTTCGCGGTAACTAATGAACTCGACTAATTCGACAGGTTCAGACTTGTTTAGTTGGTCGGCCAGTGAGCACGTACGCGTGGTGGGAGGTGCTACTCGCCCGATAAAAATAGAATAAAATGGATCGGCTCGACTAAATTCCTTACTAAACTACTCGACTAAATTTTTGGTGTTCAGACACGTTTAGCCACTAAATTACTCGCTACTAGACTAAAATACTAGCATAGTGCGAACTAGACTTTAATTCCTTACTAAACTACTCGTTCGTACTTTTGGTGTTCAGACACGTTTAGCTACTAATTTACTCGCTACTACACTAGAATACTAGCATAATACGAACTAGGCTATAGTTTTACTAATCAAAAAATTGAAATTCTGACAGGCAAAGATCTAAGACCACGAATCCATAAACAGACTATTCGAGGACTATTACAGTCGTGTCAGGTTATACCTCAGATTAAGTACCTAAGTATAATTAATCTGAGGGGTGAGGGCTATACACAGAGACAAGTGACATATAGTTATACATTTAACATATAAATCTATGGTCCGTATTTGTTTTCGGGTAGGTTATTTTTTTTCAAAAAGACAAAGCTTCGGTCCTGAAGCTGTCTACCACTGTGCTGTCTGTGTCTGCACTCTACGCTTCAGTTCTTCAAGTTCAGTCCAGTCCAGTCAGCAGTGTTGCCAGATCTGGAGAGCCAATATCCGTATATAGGATTGTAAAAATCTGTATATAATCTGTATTTAGTAAATTTATGGAAATCTGCATTAATCTGTATGTGTCGTTTATATTCTGTATAAATTATTTGTATTAAACGACTATTTTTGATACCTGTTGAAAAAGGCAGGTAAAAACTGATACATAGGTAAATTATTGGTCTGACAGTTAAAGCACCCTATTCTGTATCTCAGCGATGATCACTCAGTGACCTTCACCGAGCTTATTTGTATCCATTGAAGGTTCGCCACAAAGTCTTATTTTGGAAATGTACAGTAAACCATAGTCAACAGCGATCGTCACTGCAAATGTCAATTTCGCCAGGGAGATGTTCTCGAACTCGGGCTACATGTGTTCGTCGATGTTGCCATTATTATGTTCTGAAAACTACTAAGTACTAATTCTGTAAAAAACTGGCGCAAACAACCAAAATCTGTATAAAATTAAGTCCTAATTTTTTATCAGTATGACATGTTATAAATCTGTAATCTGTATGGATACCGAGAAATCTGTATATATGGCAACACTGCCGGTCAGTCGCGCTTTTCCAGGGAGCATGGCATTTTTTTTATTATCTGGCTTTACGGCTCTGGGTATGACTTTGACCAAAAAATTGCATCACAGACAATAAACCACAAGCCAAAGAGAAATAGACCTCAGAAATAGACACTTGGACACAGACTATGAATAGTCCACTGTGAACGTCCACAGTCAAGCTAAAGCCTTTACCACCGCGGGGTGAAATGCAGAAAAGTATCGATACAACTTGGTTTCGAATGGGTATCGCGTAATATTTTTTTGAAATTTGAACATTACTAAAATTCTACATCAATGAATTTGATCACCATAAACCAAACACTTAATTACTACCTATAGAGTCTATTGAAGTATAGACTATAGTAGGGGTTTCCCCGAAAGCTGTAGCCTGTGCCACTCCATCGAGGGAGTAAGTAAAGATGTCAAATGATGGGTATACCAGTGATGTGACAAAAGTATCGAGTTATTGGGAAAGTGTCGATACTTAGTAAAATACTAGGATAAAAGTATCGACACTACTCAGGAATCGATACTTTTTGCGGATCCCTACGGAAACCTAAAGTAAAAACATTGTTAATATACACAAAACGTCAAAAATGTGAAGAACGGCATTTTGTGGTGTACCACATAAAATATCCTGTATAGCTTAAAACAATCTTCATTGACACTGATCAATAAGTTTGTCCCAAAGAGTTTGTTGACCGAGCGAAGCGAAGGTCCCTGAGTCTACTTGAGTGAATTTGCATTTGTCCGTCCGTCCGTCTGTCATTATAACTTCTGAATTACTGAACGTAATTACTTCAGCTTTAAATATAATATGTAAACCAATGGCCTCCAGCCGAATATGGCTTAAAAAGTTATAAAAATCTTTATTTCAGGGTGGCTCTCATAGAAGCGAATGCGAAGTAAAATATTTTTATAGCGTTATTTAAGGTTGCAGTATATCATTTTAAAGATAATTAGGAATAGAGTCCAAAATTTTTTTTTCAAATTTTGCCCCTAAAATTGATGAAATGGGGGGCTTTCAAAGTGGAGATTTTCTAACGTCCAAAGTTGACCTCAGAACTCTAAATTTACTAAAAGGCTGAGCCTGAAACTTGATCATCATTTGAATTATATCCTGTACTTGAACAACAAATACTAAAATTAGATACCTAAATATTATAACGTAAACGTAAGGAAACGAAATTATTTAATTTTTAATGAGCGTGAGCATAGAAAAAATAATCCCTTTATCTATTCCGTGAGCGTGAGTATTTTTAACAGAACATCACATTGATGTCAATAGATGGCGCCGCGAGGTCTCAGTTAAGGGCGAACCACTAGTTCTAAATCGCGTCTCTTAAGTTGACCCAAAATGGCGGTCGTCTGCGCAGGTACATTGTACTACAGGGCCGAGTGGGAGCGAGGGGCGGAGTGCGAAGGCGTGGTGCTATGGTAACGTGCGGCCCCTCGCGCCGCACCTCATACCGTACTTCGTATGACACCCGGTCTCGAAATGTATTTCTGCGCATAGTTCAACTTACGCGGCGGCTATTATACGGTGTGTACGGTGTTACGGCGGTTGTTCATATAGCACTCCGTTTTTTAAAACAAATTGCCGTTTGTTAGTACATATTATTATATACACATTCCAACACGATAGATGCCGTGCCATAAAATGGGCGCTTCCTCATTTCACGGCCCGGCCCCGGCCCGGCAGCGACACCGACGGCGCTGGCCGATTTTGTAGTCTAGGCATCCTGCAACCGGCAAATCCAGTATAGACTTGGCGGCCGATGCGATATCCCATATGGCTTTTGACATAAAATTTACTTTCTACGAATATCCTCAGTAATCTCCTCATACTAACCCATATTGGGTCATTGGGTTTTGCTTAATCTATGGTGTGGAAAATTTACTCTATGATTATAGAATGAAGTTGAATGATTGATCGCTATTGAATGAACGAAACTATCAAAGACAAAGTCACCATCCGTGAAGATTGAAGAACAAAAACTGCGAATCAAAAGTGATTTCGGAGAGAAAAATTGAAACCTTTCATGTGATTTTGTGAATTTGTGATTGTGCAAAATTCATTGTAGACTGTGTTTGTTTAGTATTTTTGGAGCAAAGTTCCCAAAAAAACGTACCGCTTGGTAGTAATATGAGTAATGTTACCAACCAAAATGGAACAGGTCTAGAGCAGCAGGTCAGTGCCTCATGTACATGTACTTTGTATTGATTTTTGTCTGATTAAATGGATATCGTGATATATTAGATGTTAACATATTCATTTTTTTGTAGTGTTCAATAATTTTATCTCACAAACCAATCACGCATGCAGTACTAGCAGTAAAATCAACTGTACGTGTCTTGGGATAACCAACATGGCGACCTGATTCTTCTAGGGTCTGATTGATTTTCTCGTTTCGCCTCCTGATGTAGCGTATACAAAGTTGATCCATATGAATCATTAACATAAGCAAATTAAAATGAGGTCATTTTCATTGCAGCTGTACATTGCCCAAATTTTTTTTAGTGACATCCAGGTGAATCATGTCTTTTTATTAGATTATACCTACATTTAATTTAGAATTGGCATAGCAAAGGCTTCTCCTTAGGTGGTCCTTATTTTATCTTGCTTGGTTAATTAATTAAAGTCCGTTTTGTAATATCTATTAAAGTGGCCTAGATCCACAAGTGTTGTACATAGCTAACTTGGATTTTAAGATACAATTATATTCTCTCAGTTCTGAGATGCACCTGTAACATAATTTGTATTTGACACACACATTTTTTTAAAATTTATCAATAAAGAGATATTTCAGAGATGAGGTACTTAAATTACCTGTTATAACCTACAAAACTAAACGTTTCTCTTAATTTAAACTTATTCAGACTGTTTCAATCATATCTTTTATAAAATGTGTGTTGGCATGCAGAAAACAGAGGAAAACTACTGAATAATGTTGAAATTATACTAAATTTATTAGAAACCAATAACTGTGACCCTTTAAAAATAGAGAAAATTATGATTTTATGATCATTCTATCTGTACAGGCAGTAAATCAAATTATTAAGATTTTATTTGATGTAAATCTGACCCCTGTTTGTGAAAGGAAATCCTAATCATAATTGTTTGTCAAATGTATAATCTTACCTGTTTATGGAGTGCATAGATACCTGCACATCAAAAAGGATGTATGAAATCGTCTTCTATTATTACATATCGTGTTATAGTCAAACCCAAATTTTTTCTTACAGGAAGTTATAGAATGATAAATTTATCACATTAGTGATATACAGTTTAATGACATACATTCAAATTACATTGATACCTACATACAAAGAACAGCTGTTGAAGGAACCATAATTTATTCATAATTATGTCTTTATGTAAATAAAATTGGACATTCAAATATTTTCATGTATTTAGCAAACAGTATAATTTTTCAAAATAGTTGAAATCTGTTAAAACAACATTCAAGGGACCATTAAAATTAGGTCACCAAAGTAAATTTATTGGGATAACCAGTGTTATTTCTATCCATATCCATACTAATATTATAAATGTGAAGTGTGTCTGTCTGTCCATCTTTTTAACCGATCTTGATGAAATTTAATATAGAGGTAGGTTACATCCTGGGAAGGACAATTTGTTGTAAAAGATTTTGACTGTAGCTTTGTGTAGAAGGTCAGAACATTCACTAAGTTGTTATAAATAACTTAGTCTGTGTAAATGGGCTCTATCTCTTGGTCAAAATAGTAGTTTAAGACCATGTCTTTGAAGTTAGGTAGACCTGAAGTGCATTATTTGTAAACTCTGCTTCTTTGACAAAATATAGTTATAACTGGTATAATAAGAACAAAAACCAAGTCCTTATACTAATATTATAAGTGGAGTGTTTGTTGGTTTGTCCTTCAATCATGTTGCCAAGGCTTGCGCACTAGTAGTCCACATCCAAGACATGAGACCAGAGGCCCAATTGTCATTAGGCAAATCTTAATCATTTGACAGCTTAAAACATATTACTCGAACTGTTTAAGGAGATCACACATGCTTTTTGACGTGCAGGCAATCTATGAACTCCTTAAACAGGTCGAATTATCCGTTTGACAAACAATTACAATTACGATTTCCTTACACAATCGGGGTGCAGATGTTGTATGAAACCACTCATTCTATCCGCACTTGGTCGCTTAATATTTCACCTATAGATGGCTTGTATCCAGTGGACTTGGACTTCGACCAGTAGTGTGGATCTCCCACACTACTGGTTACCCTTTGACAATTCGATAATTTTGACTTACATAATTTATTAATCAAATTTTTCTTATTTATTTACTAATTGACATTAAAAAGGAAATTTAAAAAAAAATTATTTATTTCAACATACGTTATTATATTGACACTTTTTAAATTGTTAGACTTTGACACAGATTTATAAACTTTTCTTTAATATATCTGTGGACTTTGGGGAATTATGTTGGATATATATTATAATCTAGTTGACCCGGCGAACTTCGTACCGCCTTAGTATGCAAAATTAAATGTATATTTTTCAATATTTCTGAGAGATTTTCTTAATATTTTTTTCCGTAAGAACCTTCTCCTAATAATAACAAATACAACAAAAAAAGAATTAGTGAAATCGGTCCAGCCATTCACGCGTGATGCCGTGACCAAGGAAAACGGGTTTCATTTTTATATATATAGATAAAGATAATTGGTAAAAAAGGTTTTACATGTACCTATATTTTTGCACACTGCCACTGGCAGTAAATTGTGAACGGGACTAATGATAAGAAAACAACTGTTGTTACCCACAATTTGGCAAAATAAAAATTATGATTATGATTAGCCTATGTTAGAAGAGTACAGGCAAAAGATATTATTTTATAGCAATTTTCCTCAAGATCCCTAATAAAGCTTTTTAGCCATGAAAACGAAAGAGATAGCTGCACTTTTCTCAAGTACTTTGATATAGTAAACTTTTATTCTGATTGATTCTAATCTAAAGGACGGAAACATTAAGAATTCATCTACCCAATTTGTTACAGCTTGCTGGTCTGGACTTGCAGCCTCAGGCTCCTAAGAGTACTGGCCGCTACATCCCTCCACATCTGCGTAGGCAGTTGGAGTCAAAAGGTAATGTCCTCTTCAAACCTAATAAGTAATTTTTTAAAAAAACTTTTTATCTAGTAATTATAAGAAAAATAATTCTATAATTTTTTTTTGTTGGGATGAGTTTCTCTTTATAACTAAATCAATTTTTATGAATGTAGGTCTATGATAATAACTTCTATTTTTAAATTTTGTTTGTTATAAACAAATATAACTACTTTTTTAATCTTATTAGAAAGAAGTAAGACTAAGAAAATATATACTTAATTTAAAATAATGTCCAGCACTAAGTTTAATATTCTTCAAAGAATCAACTAGTCATTTATGAGATAATTCACTAATTTCAAAATATTATGCAATATTTTAAAGTTAAGCTATTGAGGCATCATCAGCATCATCAATCCAACACCAGCCCACTGATTACTATGCACAGTCTCCAACATGTGTAGGCCATGGTCAATAATTGAAACATGGTGATGTTCTTATCTTGAGAAAAATTTAAGTAAGTATATGAAAGTCTAAGTAATGTTAAGTGTAATTTAATATAAAGACTTTCGTATGCTTCAGAAAACAGGCATTTGAACGAAATACTTTACAGTAGGTACAAAATAACGGTGCAATAATCTATTGTGTTTTATATTTGTTATACAGGTGAAGAACCTAAGCGTACGAGCTTAGATTCTCAACCTAGCGACGCGCGGGATAACCGTTCATCATTAGGAGGCAACTCTAGAGGCTACGACCGTGGTGGTCGGCGCGACGACCGCGACCGTGACCGCGAACGTGATTACGATCGCGGCTACGATTCGCGATACCCGCGCAGGGACCGCGGTAAGTTTATTAGGCCTGAGGTGCGATTATGTAAGAATTGCCGATCAAATCGTCAAAGTTCGGCGTCAAAGTAAAATAAACCATAACAGCACTGAATTAGAGCTCAATTTCGTGTATCCATTCTCATACGTGTAGGTATGTACGATGCCCTAAATTTTCTCAGCGCACGTGTTTCCCGCCACTATAACTTAAGTACCTTCAAGGCAAGAGTGAATAGGCATCTTCTAGGCACGCGCGTTCCAACTTCCAACCTCATCAATCCAGCCAGCGCGCCCTGTGCTCGACATTGGTTGAATACCAAAAAATTACAAGTCCCCTGTCTGTATAGGTCGTGATAGCGGATATCAGAATGGCGACTCGGAGCGTTGGCCTGAGCCGGAGCGCTGGAGCGGAGGCGCTAGCGGCGGCGGTGGCGGCGGCGGCGCGTCCGCAGCCAGCGCGGGTGGCGCTAGCGGAGGCGGGGGCGGGGGCGGAAGCGGAAGCGCAGGCGGGCGCGGGCCGATGCCCTCGCGTGACATACGACGAGATGAGGACTACAACGAGCCTCCGCCGCCGCGCAACGATCGCTGGAAGGAGCCGGAGCCGCGCGCCGACGACCGCCCACAGTCGCGCTGGGCGTCCGACGATGTGCGACGCACCTCGTCTCGCCGAGACGAGGTACTCTTTGTTTGATAAATGATTTATTTATTTCATGTAGGACAACTTGTGTCACTTATGATACGTTAAGACTCTACCACCGTTTCGGAAAGAAGATTCTACTGAGAAGAGCCGGCAAGAAACTCAGCAGTTTGATATCAGATATCAGTGCAGTTTGTTTCAGTTGCCGCTTCAAATCTGTAAAAACTGAGCTAAAAATCGTCTGAATCAATTAATGTGTACTATTACGGTAATTGCCCTACTGGTCTAAACCAGCTAGGAGTAACTTGTTGTATATGTCAGACTTTTTTTTCTGTTATCAGTCTGGTAATAATATAGTTTATTTTAGAACGACTGGACAGTCCCGCTACCTCGCGACGAGCGGCAGGAGTTGGAGCTGTTTGGCACTGGCAACACAGGCATCAACTTCTCCAAATACGAGGATATACCGGTTGAGGCCAGCGGCGAAAACGTACCGGACTACATTACTAGCGTGAGTACCCTAGCAAAATATAAAAATGGTAATAATAATATGGAATTAGTGTTGGATTTGCCCTAAGGCCCAGTAGGCCCGGGCCTAGAGCGGCCAGATATTAGGGGCGTGACAAAAAATTCACTGATGATAGCAAGAAATAACCTAAAAGTACCTAAATATTCAAAAGGCTCGCGCAATTCGTTTATCAATTATCTTCCTAAATCACTTTCATACATCTTATGAAATTGGATTGCGAAGATTTAATTAATGATTTTGCTACGCTTTATTGCAGACGAGTTTTGTAACACATTGTAAAACACTTATTATATCTTATCTGGTATGAGAATAAACCTGTAGTTAATTAGATAAAACCTAAAACCGTTCAAAATATTTTATTTAAATGTGCAATGAATTATCCCTGAAACTTTGGAAAATATTACAGATAGACAGAATAACTGCTAGAGCTATTATAGTTAACTAAATTTCTGAATCGATTTTGATAAAAGTTTGCAATAAAGTAAATTCATTAAGTAGTCTATATGTTGGATGCTGAGACAGGGGCGACTGGTACTTACTATATGGCCTGGGGCCTAGAGCGGCTAAGACTGCAAATCAGCCTAGAATTGGTTTACTTCACTTAAAATATTGATTTGGTGGTAGTAGATATTTCTTGTTAAGCTACCAAAGCTGGACTGGTGACGCCGTCATGAAGTAGACTATAATTTTGATTTATAAAATCTCGGAAAACTGATGCTTCAGAAGATTGTGTCTCACATAATACTTGCTTGTATTAATGCCAGATACTGGTTATTACATGTTTTATGAGCCCCTATTTTGCAAAATAAATATAAATGATGGATAGTTAGGCCAAAATATTTAAACCCATCTAATAATGATTCTAGATACAATTTAATTAAACCTATAGACATTCACTGCTAGACAAAGGACATTTAATTCAATGATTATAACTTTGTGTTCTCCTATTGTTTGAGGATTTTAACCTGACGGAATTTAATATTGGTTTTATACATTTAATTCAACCTATAGACATCCACTGCTAGGGGTCATTCATAAAGTACGTCACACTAATTTCGTGACTTTTGACCCCTCCCCTGCCCTTGTCACAGTTGGTCACATTTGTGAGACCCCCCTCCCTAATGTAACGTCACATATCTTGCAATTCTACATCTAGAAGTTTTTCGTTAATAGCATTTTAACACTTAGATGTATAAAATTTTGAAATGTGACGTCACGTAACTTAGAACCCCTCCCATCCCTTGTCACACAATGTCACACTTCGTCGACTCCCTCCCCCCCTTAACGTGTGACGTACTTTATGGTAGATCCCTTAGATGAAGGATGTTTGATTCAATGATTATAATTTTGTGTTTTCCGATAGTTTGAGGATGTTAACCTGACGGAAATAATGCGCTCGAATATAACGCTCGCCCGCTACGACAAGCCGACACCGGTGCAGAAGTACGCGATCCCGATAGTGCTGGGCCGGAGAGACGTCATGGCGTGCGCGCAGACCGGCTCCGGCAAGACGGCCGCCTTCCTCGTGCCCATACTCAACCAGATGTACGAAGCGGGGCCCGTGAAGCAGTGAGTGTATACCCTTATTATGCGTTGCCCCGTTAAAGTAAGGATAGGTTGGTGATATTTCTGTATCAAAATTAGCAAAAAATATTTGTGCATAATCCTTTTCGCATTTAAAGTAAGTTGAGTTTGAATTATTATGAAAACTTTTTCTGTTTATGGAGAGAAAGTATCATACAAGTTGCTGACTGACATTTTAAACTGCTGGTTCCAGAAACTTGAGTTTTTGCACGTCTTCTCCCTATTATGTAGAGTTAGACACCCACTAATGAAGGATAGTCAGAAATTCAACCTGTGTGAGCTAGTCTTATAGTATAAATTTTTGTCCGTAGGCCTTTTAACAGACGCAAACAGTATCCCCTCGGCCTGGTGCTGGCGCCAACTCGCGAGCTGGCCACACAGATATTCGACGAGGCCAGGAAGTTCGCGTACCGCTCGCGTGTGCGACCGTGCGTCGTGTGAGTATCATACATTTTATTACCAAGAAGCTTAAATCACTATAATCCACTGTCTACACGTCTTATCATCAAAGTACAACAAGCTTAAATCACTATAATACGCCAAGACAGACAAATCCATGTGTTACAACATACACTCCCACTTTTAAATATGCAAGAAAAGGAAGCAAGCAATTCGTACCACCAGCACATCACAAAAATCTTTCAAAGCACTATTATTCTAAATTTTCTTCAATTTTATCTAATTTTCTCTACATCCTTATTTTTAGTATAGCTAAAGAAAGAAAGAAACGAAAGAAGAAGAAAGTTTTCTAGTATAGCTACAGGGTATAGTTAAATATTGATAATTTTGGTACAGATACGGCGGTTCCCCAATCCTAGACCAGTTCCGTGAATTGGAACGCGGTTGCCACTTGCTAGTGGCCACCCCGGGTCGACTCGTGGACATGCTGGCTCGCGGCCGCGTGGCGTTGGACCACTGCCGCCATCTTGTGTTGGACGAGGCCGACAGAATGTTGGACATGGGTTTCGAGCCCCAGATCCGCAAAATTGTGGAATGCCACACGATGCCGAAGACCGGCGAACGGCAGACTCTCATGTTCTCGGCGACTTTCCCCAAGCAGATTCAAGTCCTCGCTCAGGACTTTCTGTATAATTACGTTTTCCTCGCCGTTGGACGCGTTGGATCTACTTCTGAGAATATCACCCAAAAGGTAACAAAACCAAACCAAAAATCTAGTTGCACTACAAAATACAATATCCACCAATTTTGTTTTTGTAAAAGACAATAATATATGCTACTAGAAGTTACCACTTTTATTATGAGGGTATTTTTATCCAATTATAAAATTAAATAGTGGATCTCTGTCCATCTGCTATGCTTTCACGGCCCTTCTGTTCAACCAATTTTAATGGATTAGTACTGAGAAAGGTAGCATTCCTGGGAAGAACATAGGCTACTTTCTTACATAAGCCTTAATGTCACGAACGATGGATATAGTATAATTTCTTTATGATATAAGGTCGATATTATGAGCTTCGATGTTGTATATTTCGATTTGTAAAAATGTATGTAAATGTATTCTTATGAGTCAATCTTATTTCAGGTGGTATGGGTAGAAGAGCAAGACAAGAGATCCTTCCTGCTGGATTTGTTAAACGCGTCGAACTTGCTGCAACGTTCTAAAACTGAAGAAGACGATCAGCTCACGCTCGTCTTCGTAGAAACTAAGAAAGGCAAGTTTTTTAATCACTTTTCAGGGCACCTCTTGAACATAGTCTAGGAAACGGGGCGGTTCGTTGTATGGAGACCCCCGCATTAAATCCCCAGTCGTTGAAACTTGGCAGGGTTGGTAGATAGTAAGAACCAACACTTACACAAAAATATCCAAAAAAAACATGCGGAAGTTAGGTATAATAATTTATACCTAAAACTAAATATTTATTACATATTATTTTCTCGATTTCTTTTTAAAATAATAATAGGTAGTATATGTACACTTAAAACCAAAATATCAAAAGAAATAATCAAGCAGAACATCGATATTTAAACGGATTTTATTATCAAATTCCTCGTAGCTTTTGTTTTTAGATACTGTAATTAATTATCACCATCATGTTTTATATGTAAGTAATGGACGTCAATGTGTGTACGTACAGTGTAACTAAATTGAATAAATGATTGATTGAAACCTAAACTGCGTTTACGCGATAATGCACCTTTTTTTAATAATTTTTTTTTATACGTTCCTTACACATTTTAAAGCATCCCTTTTTATGGTACAGGTGCAGATCAGCTGGAGGAGTTCCTGGACGCGGACGGTTACCCGGTGACGTCGATCCACGGCGACCGTTCGCAGCGCGAGCGCGAGGAGGCGTTGCGGCGCTTCCGTACCGGCCAGACGCCCATACTAGTCGCCACGGCTGTCGCCGCTAGAGGTCATTTCATTATTAATAATCTTACCTAATACTATAAATGTGAACGTTTGAATTCTTGTCACTTCGTCGCAATACAAAGACTGATCCGATTTGGCGGAAATTTGGAATGGAGATAGTTTATAACCTTAATTACCACCGTGGACGGGTACCCGGTGACGTCATCCACGGCGATCGCAGCGCGAGTGCGAGGCGTTGCGGCGTTTCCGTACCGGCCAGACGCCCATACTAGTCGCCACGGCTGTCGCCGCTAGAGGTCACTTCATTATTAAGACTAGATCTTACCGGCTATGCTGCTAATACTATAAATGTGAACGTTTGAATGCTTGTTACTTCTTCGTGCCATAAAGACCGAACCGATTTGGCTTTGGATTTCAATTTGGAATGGAGATAAGTTAGAACCTTAATTACCACTGTGGATGCGTACCCGGTGACGTCGATCCACGGCGATTGCAGCGCGAGTGAGAGGCGTTGCGGCGCTTCCGTACCGGGCTGACGCCCATACTAGTCGCCGCTAGAGGTCACTTCAATGTTGACTTTAGATCTTACCAGTTATTCCATCTACAGGCTTAACTTGAAAATACCTTACTGGGTATTCCATGTACAGGTTAAATTTAAAAAAAAACTTTATATTAATAACCTCTTAAGGGTAACTTTCGTACGCATTATTCTATGACTTAAAAATTCAGATTAAAACATCTTGTATGCCCCGCACTGACTTAACGATGACGTCACGTGTAATGTCGTTTATCCCTAGTCATTTGACTAGTGTTTATTATTCTAATAGACTTCTAATAGGCAATTCTTTTTAAATAGAGTTTTAAAAATGTTTTGCATATTTTACTACGTACACTGATTAATTTATAGAAAGATTAAAAAAAATACTGTATTGTTGGTTATTTACCATCATATACTACACTGATTAACATGATTACACTGAAAAAACATAAATACTGTAACATTAAACCAAACATTTGTTTTGTACTATTTGCTTACATTAATTTCGGATTTACAGGTTAGTTTCATTTGTCATACTTAATTTAAGAAAACTTCTTGTCAGTAACTTTCTACCAAAATTATTTTAGACAAAGGTTCAGACTGATTAATGAAGGAATGCATGTGAATTTGTACCTTATCAAAATATTTTTTTTCAATCATAGATTTAATTTTAAATAAACTAATGCAATATTAGAATATAAATTCTTGAGTCTAAGTAAACCTAAATAAAAAATTATTTATTTTGTGCTGACTTGAAATGAAAGGTTTTTTATTACAAGATAGATTGGCTTTATGCTTCTTAGAATATATCGAAGGATATATCTAATCTAAACTTACATGATATAGAGAAAAGATTTGACAGTTTTATTTGAAATGGATAAACACAAAAACTACTCAACCAATTTAAAAAAATCATTCACCTATACTCTATAGAAAGCTACATCATCAGCGAGTAACATAGTCTATGTTTTATTTTCAAAAAAATTGAGATCTTTACGAAAATTGCAATAATGTGAGCTAGTCAACTAATATAATATCGAATACACTCGTCTAGGCTTGGATATACCCCACGTGCGTCATGTGATAAACTTCGACTTGCCGTCGGATGTGGAAGAGTACGTGCACCGCATCGGTCGTACCGGCCGTATGGGCAACCTCGGTGTTGCTACCTCCTTCTTCAACGACTCCAACCGCGGCCTGGCGAGGGACCTCGTGGAGCTTCTCGTTGAAGCCAAACAGGATGTGCCCAAGTGAGTAACACCACCATCGCCATTTTCACCGGTTTTCTAATAAAATTCAGGCAGCAAATAGTTTTTATTCGCAAGAATAACATAAAAAACCGTCGTTTTTCGTGCTGTTCCGATATAAGTCTCTATCTGTCCTTTTAATGTTTTATTTTTTTTCACGGCTCATTAAATTATCTGATTTTTAAATCTTGCAATATTTTGCTGTCTGCCCAGCCAGGTCTCTTCGTACGTCAAAAATGTGCTAAAGCGTCGCGCGCTCCTGGCAACCATGCCAACTGCGACCATGGTTGCAGCGGCGACCAACGTTTTAGGTTATTATGTCGCCGCGGTTGCGTAGTGTGCGTTGTTGAATGTGCGCAGTGGAGGTATAATACCCTATAACACTGCACTTTTCACAGGGCCCTGTGCAAAGGGTGCGCGTGGCCGCTAGTTTTGGTGTCGCTTATTACAAAGCAATAAGGACCAAATTAGGGACCATTTCTCCCTAAATCTTACTACACTACACTGATTCAGGGTTAAGGGTCCCTGTGGAAAGTACAGTGTAATAGGGGTTTAAGTCTTTTGTTACGTCATATTATTTAAATTTAGAATACAAAAAATGATTTATTTTCTCAGTTGGCTAACTGGCGCGGCCGTGGACGGTCGCTCCGGTGGCGGCGGCAGGCGCACGGGCAGTCGCTCCGGCGGCGGCGGCGGCGGCGGCGGTCGCTTCGCTAACAGCGGCAGCGGCTTCGGGGCGCGCGACTTCCGTACGACGTCGCGAAACGCGCCGCGGTCTGCTGGCCCGTCCACTATCGGCGGAGGTAATATTGCTGTGTTAAAACAAACACGACCTGACTGGTCTACTGATTGAACACCAGTCATTGCCATTCCGCTGGGCCTGTGTCAAAGTTTCTTTGATTTTTTTTTCTCGGCAGATGTTGAGAGAACTTTTTGTAGGTATTGAAATAGGGCGTGCAATGAAAACCACACAAATCCTTTCGAGAGAAATTTAAGGAAATAGGTACTAACAGTAGCCTCACAAAATATTTACAACTATTATTTTCGTAAAACTACATAAAAATCATCGATCTGCATGATAGGCAAATGAGAAATCGCAACAGGCTCGCGACTCCTTCGCTCCGCCTCAAGAAAGTCCTAAGTTCGTGGGAATGAGCGTATTCTTTTAAATAATAATAGGATAGGCAAGCGTATTCTTTTTAATAATAAAATTGTACAAATTTGGGGTAGTGCGGATACAATTTCATTCATTATAAGCACGTTTTTGACTTATTTGTTTTTGTCCCAGGTTTCGGATACGGCGGTGGTTCGTACGGTGGCAACTACGGCAATTCGTACGGCGGCGGCGGCGGCGGCAACAGCGGAGGCACCGACTGGTGGGGCGACTCCTAAGCCGTCCCCGAACACCGCCCGCCGCGCCGCCCTACCGTGGACTATCAACTTAACGAGTGCCGCCATTAAAGAGCCTGTCCATTGAAGCGGAGCTTAGTCAAGCAATCAGATTTGTAAGAGATTACTTGATATTTTTACAGTCTTCTGATGCTCAACATAATATATCCATTCCGCTTCAATGAACAGGCACCTTAATGCCAACGAGTGCCGCCATTAGGGTGCCTGTCCATTGAAGCGGAGATTAGTCAAGCAATCAGATTTGTAAGAGATGACTTGATTTTTTTTTTCTGATGCTCAACATATATCCATTCCGCTTCAATGGACAGGCACATTAATGCCACGTCTCAAGCGCGTGTTTTACACTACACATGTCAAATAATGGTGATATTTCGGTTTTACACAATTTCTAAACTAAATTACATTGAGACAAATAATGCTATCATTTTTCGTAGGAAACATTGTGTTAGAAATTCAATTTGTTTATTTTAGTTCAAAGATTGCGTACTACCTATTGCTGCTAATGCAGCAATGCTAAACTAACTTACTGGGCTAAAACTAGTTCAATTTTTAATGACTGTTTTGGCACCTCTAGGTTTATGTAAAACATGCGTGTGAAATGTGGCTTAACAATGTAATTAAGGTGAAACGTCACCGTCCATGCAAATTTATTGATGAACTAGTTGTCACTTGAACTCTCATAATTTTTTTGAAATAAATGTTATCTATGAATATGAATGTGACAAATCTATGGTATAAAATCATTGATACTAAACTATCTTCATGTCTTGTATGGTTCCACATAGAAACTGATTTGGGGTACCTATCAAGGTAGCCCACTACCATCTTAGACTAAATTTGCATGGATTTGCCACTGACGTTATAACCTCATGCGAATCAACCTGAGTCACAACACACACTCAAAATTATCAATGTGATACCCCGAGCGTATTTCAAGGGCTTCTGACCTTAAGGTGCATGACACGGGTATGCCCGCGAAATTCAAATTTAATTTGGTTTTTCACAATTTGTAAACTAATACGACAAAGTAGGCTTATGGCATTCAAATTGCGAGCGTAGGAATATCATCTTCACAGGTTTATATAAAAATCTTTACTTGAAAGTGTCCAGTTTAAGAAATTAGTCAAAATAATGAGTTTGACGTGAGTTACTCACAAATTAGTCATTAATTTGACTAATTTCTTAAACTGGGCACTTTCAAGTAAAGATTTTTATATAAACCTGTGAAGATGATATTCCTACGCTCGCAATTTGAATGCCATAAGCCTACTTTGTCGTATTAGTTTACAAATTGTGAAAAACCAAATTAAATTTGAATTTCGCGGGCAGACCCTTGTCATCGACCTTAACATCGTCCCATAAATTGTGCCACATTCGTGACCGTTCGCACACATGCTTCAAACTCGGTTCAAATGAGTCCGGTTCTACTTCGGTTTTGGTTCCGTTGAGAGTTACGTAAAACTGGTTAACTATGTGGTTAACAAGCATAAGGCAGGGTTCTGTATTCATACTATTTGCCAAAAACTTTGATTGTCACTATTTGTATGTCACGGGTATTTACAAAAAACTAAGAAACCTTATAATTCGTTTAAAATACCTATTCAACGAGGGGGTAATAAAAAAAATTCAACTCTTGCTTTTTATGTTCAGGGGTATGTTTTTTAAAATGAAACTTATTTAGAATCGTTGTGATTTGAAAATTCGATGAAACGAAAATCGACACTAAAAATAGAAACATTCATAATAGGATTTAGCCTGCGAGAGAATGAGATAGAACACAAGTTATATTTATCTCATTTTCTCGCAGGCTCTCTTTTCTGTAGTTTCACTTCTATTGTGTGTGAATTGCATACACACTTATTTCACATTTTAATATGCCCCTGTGTAGTCGGTAGCCGGGTTCTGTAACATTATCTCAACTGTACAGCTTCAATAGTCTGAATCTGAATACACGTATGGACTGGACGAAATTGTAAGGATTCTGTTTAACTACGGAGCCCTGAAAACTGAGTTGATAGGTATAGAGAGAGAAATAGCCCTCATTGTTTATGAACGCGGAAGGAAATTGACTTCTGTAAAGTCTGTAAGTTGTAACGAGACCGAAATAGGATCAAATCGGCGTGGAACCAGAATCGTGTGATGCGAGTTTGAAGCGATGTGCAAATTTTTAGGATAGTTTTATTAATCGTACTCTATAGAGTCGGACTGAAATGCACCCGTAATGAATACGTGGAGAGAGCGGTGCGGCAAACACGTGTATGCGACGCGACGCAAGAATCTCAGGCGCGCGGCTTGCGGTTGCGTCTTTACATTATACATAAAATTCATCAACTTAGGGCCACCATTGAAATAAAAAATAATCGCGAGGAGACGCTACTTGTTTTAAATATATCATTTATATGTTATGTACAAAATGTAAAACAATAATATCAAACTTAAAAACGCGCTTCTAGTATGGATGTTGTATGAAATTCACAATAGTGACGTCATCAAATTTCAACGCACTTTTTTCCTTTAATCTATATTTTAAATTGGTTAACAAACTTAAAACTAACCGAGTATGTGAATTTTAGGTCTTTTAGAAGACCCTCTATTTAATGATCAGTTAGAAATAATTTATTTTTGATAAAGGCACCATCCTTATTAAAACTGATGTTTATTCATAGAATGGCTCATTTAAACCTTAGGGCTTGAAAATCGTGTGCCTAGATACAGGAACGATTGCGTTTGTTGCTACACGTATGTTAGACGTACGTGTAAACCGAGAAAGTTTCATGCATGCGCGATATATTATATTGCGTACAAACGTCACCCCAATGACTTTAAACAAATTAAAGCTGTTGTTTGTGACATATTTAATTTAAATAATAAATATATATATTTGACTTATTGGTCTTAGTACACGTTTTTACTTAAGACCAAACAGTCTATATTCTTTGTGTAGTTCTTTTCGCCTTTAGCACGCCGACGTTTTTGCATGGGGTATGACTACGTCCTCGGTTCATAGTTTATAGTTCGTTGCGTTCATAGTTTCGCTACCGCGTGCGAATGCGTCGGTTTACTAAAAGCTTATTTATGTTAATAATATTTTAGATTTTATATACCAGTTGGATAAAGTTGCACATAAAATAACCCAGTGAGATATACTAACAACATTTTGTAAATTTGTGAAAGTGGCGCCAGCTAGTGACTCAGAAATGGTGGCCCTAAAATGCCTGTACATAGAGCGCGAATACGATCGTGACTAACGGACTTTAAAGTGAATTAGCACAGCAATTTTTTACAAATTAATAAACGTATGAAATTATTGTTTATTTTTTAACAACTACTATGATTATATCGCTTGTATCGCGTTTACAGTTTGATTTCCCCAATATGGCGTCAAAAGTATTACATTTTTATTTTGTTTCGTATTTCTTTTTCATTAAATGAATTGATTAGCAAATTATAATTCATTTTCGTAAGACATTAATTATTTGTGCTGTAATTTAAAACACTATATTATCGTCTAAGAAAAGCAAAAGCCAAACTAAGCCATTTCTTAAACGTTGTAAACGTGTCTGGTACAGATCTGTGATTAATTCACTTTAAAATTGGCATAAAATTATCATGTTCCGTGTGCCCCACGTCAGTTTTGGTCGTGATTCGCACGCGTTTTATCATTTCTCAGTAACTATGATGTGAGTAGTTGATTATTAATATAGAAATATTTTTGATGTTCGATCTGTATCGTGATTCGTTCGGAAGTATTTCGATTTTTTCTATTTTATGACTGTGTCTTCATTGCTGATTCACTCCCGATATAAAATTTTGAAGCATTTACGCACCCTAAAGTCGATGTAGCTATTTAATACATGTGCGGTCGTGAATACCGATACAGTATCATAGTAATGTACTAAATTTTGTCTGTAGAAACCCCATATTGTAACATCTGTCACCATCTGTGGTCTATAATAATTTGAATGTGAATTTACCAATAAAAATTTAAGAAACAGAACACCTGTTTTATTTTTAACCGACTTTGTATTATAAGAACCTTCAGTGTTGAGTTTGAAGAAAAAAATATATTTGAGTTTGTTATGACGTCTCATCATACAGCGCAGGGCGCAGGCCAGTGTCTAAAGTTTGATAAAATAGCTACAATGACAAGATTCTGGTAATTACCTACTTCTCATTGGCTGGAACCAAAACTACTACTACTACTACTGAACTACTAGTAAATTCTGCCAATTACAAAAGTTGTACGATATAATCAAATTTTCTTGCTAGACCTCATATCTGTTGCCCTAGTCCGAGGTTTTTTCTATTCGATCTCATCCATAGATTCATAGTCATAGTCATAGTCATTTATTTATTAAATATAGGTACACTGTAGGTACACTTATTTTCGTCTAAAAACTAATGGGTAACGTTATCTTAAAACTAAAGCTACGAGGGTTCCAAACGCGCCCTGATCTGAGAAGAGCTCACAACAAACTCAGTCGGCTTTTTTTTATTATTATCACCATCTCACAAATATTCTTACTAAGGAAGTTTAGAAAGTCCAGTTTAAGAAATTAGTCAAAATAATGAGTTTGACGTGAGTTACTCACAAATTAGTCATTATTTTGACTAATTTCTTAAACTGGGCACTTTCAAGTAAAGATTTTTATATAAACCTGTGAAGATGATATTCCTAGGGGCGCGATTTGAATGCCATAAGTCTACTTTGTCGTATTAGTTTACAAATTGTGAAAAACCAAATTAAATTTGAATTTCGCGGGCAGACCCTTGTCTTCCACCTTAACAAACCGTAGCACATCTTTGGTGGAAATATACAGGCTGTAATTAATATACCTTATACTTTGTTTTATTGTTGCGAGCGTGATCAACCCTAGATAACTGCTAAAACTATTGAGGGGAGGGATAGACTATTGTCGCAACCAAGCCACTCGTCCTAGTGGCGACAGCGCGTTTCAGTCGAGTGCAATTGATAAGCAACGTTGACCTAAGTCGGTAACTGGATGGGTGGCCGAATTTGTTAGGTAGTCTGAATTTGGCCTTTTCGTATCCTTCGTGCCTCGGAGAGCACGATTAGCCGTCGGCCCCGGTTATTATCACAAACATCTGATAATAATAATCGATAGAAACCTATGAGTTGAAATAGTACCTATGTAGGTACTACCTATTCTTAGCCTAGTCGTATGCGGAAGGACCTGGGATGGAAACCCACCGCATTATTATCCCAAGAAAATCCACTGCCATTATGTGATTAATAGAAAGGGGTCATGACTCAGCAATGAGGAATACGACGCAGAGAGAGAAACTGACCCTCATCTGCTATAGGCAACGCTGTAGGTAGTTACGAAAGCCAAAATATTGCGAAATGTGAACTGAAAAATACTGAGAACTTTGATTCAGAATGTATCATGATTCTGCTGGGATAATCCGACAAATGAGTTTCTAACTACCTCTCTCAAATACCTAATGCGTATTACATACCTAAGTAACTGAAATACCTACAATAATCTATCGAAACATGGCTTCAAAGTTTCATATTATTAATTTATCTCATCGATTACATCCGTAATGGCCAATGGCTTATTGAATACGTCTTTTTGTGGCGCCTTTTTATTTGGAGATTGCGACCGAGCGGTCGGGACCCCGCCGTGAAGGCATCCACGGAATGCCTAAAAGGTGACTCGTGGATAAATTACGGACATTTCTTCTATTTTAACGATTCCCTTTATTATTTAATTTATTTTTATTGTATGTTACACATTTGCTTTGTAACAATGTTTGTTTTTGGGTCTCATTAGCATAAGGCTCACGCTGCGGCCAGAAAAATGGGCGATGCAGCCATCTTGATTTTTTGAGTCTAATCTCTTAACGGCTGTAAGAATTTCATGTGTCCAATAAAAGAGATAGCGGGATGTCTCAATTGTATAGTAATTTGTAGGTTTTTTATCGCGTCTAGCTTGTGACATAATAAAACAATTAATTTATTATGGCCATGCGAGATGATTTCGATTAGTTTATCGGCGGCGCACGCCGTTGGACGTTAATAGTTTTATACAAGAGGTAATTTTATTAATTGCCCGTTGATGGAGTGTATGGATAGATCGTTAAACTGGCTCTCATGCGGGACACATCGATACCTAATACCTATCCAATTACCCACATACATATTTAACGGCTTCAAATGCTTCAAAACCATTCTACTTATTGCAAACGTAATAGGAAAGCATAGATAATATTATTATAGTGTTCTTTCTTTTATGTACTTAGGCAACTTTGTACAAAAATCAGCCTCAGCGGCAGGTAGTTCGGTGGGGCAATCCGCCCTGAGGAAAGGGGCCTCCAAGTCCAAACCCTAAGAAATCCTCATTAGTCAAGACCCTAATCAGGCCGAAATTTTTTCTAGGTAGGTAAATAAGTAGATACGAGTTAGTTTGCAATTGAAGGCCCTAATTTTTCTTTGCATATATTCTGTAAAATAAATCAGGCGCCTAATTGATCATTTGGTGATGCCGCCATGGGTCTCTGACGGTCCATCGCTGTAAGTAGGTACTTAAGGATCAAGAGCTATATAGATAAGGAAGACCAAGATCAAGAGCTGTTTATCTTCAGTTTCCTCCCAGAGGGCTGCTTAGGTAGGTATATTATGTTGGTACCTATGGTCGGATATTAAAAAGGTGAATGAAATAATAAGCAGTCCCTAGTTAATTACAGGCACCAAATAAGATCTAAGGAGAAGATATCAACACGTAATTTTACACAGTCATAAAAAGAAAATTACCTCCTTAATCCATTTTGATGTCGCCGTAGATTGATAAGGCACGCCGCATGGTTTAATAATTAAAATTTAATCTTAAACTTCAATTAAGTCTAACTAAAACGTCTCTACATAATAATATTATGGTGGTTGTAAGATGACCTGAGCTATTTCTTGAGAGGCTTAATCGCTGCGATTAGAAACGAGATAAAATCAAAAGTTGATTTATGGGCAGCCGCGCGCGGACTGGCTTTGCTTTGCGTATGCGCCGTCTATTTGTTTTAACTAAGCTTTGACAAACAAAAATATTGTGTTAGTATGGAAAACTAATTATTATAATCGTATTATTACTGTATTCGTATAAGTACGTGGGCTGTTCTATATAGATACGTTTCCGATTTATGCCTAAATAATTACATATTGTTTCATATACCTATCTATATATTATGTACATTATAATTTATAATAATTTGAGTAGGTATAGTAGGTACTTAATCAGAAGTCAAGAAAATTTTGCTCTTTGTTAGAGACGCCTTCAAAGTAGACAAATTGGTAAAATCCAAATAGCTTATAAAGTATGTTCTACCAAGGTATAGGATCCACGTGTAATCGTTGATGTCTTTTTAATAGTAGGTAAACTTAGTTTGATATTAAAGACTTCAACGCGTATAATTTTTTGTTGTTTTTTATCTGTCTGTCTGCCTGCGACGCTTTGATGGCCCATTTTTTCAACTTTTTGACGAAATTTGTATATAATAGATATAGGTTGCATTTGCATCTCAAGTGTAGGACAAAATATGCTACTTTTTACCCGGGAAAGTTCTCGCGGGAATCCAAAAACATTTAAGTATCCTCGCGGACGACGTCGCGGGCATCGTCTCTAGTAATAAAATATTTAGATCTCATAAAAAATTGCCTACTTAGGTATCCTTACTTAACCTATACCTACCTATTCGTTTTAATTAGTAATTACCTACTGCTCACTAAAAGCTGTTTTGCGCCAAAGCAACAACATTATGTTGGCGACATCCTACGCGTGGATTCAGGTTTTAAAAATTCAATGAGAACATAATATTATGTTAGATTTTCCTTGATAAAAAGTAAAGTTACTAGATTGTCACCTAATCTAATCTAGGTCCTAAAAGTATGTATTGAAATAGGTATACTGATCCGCTGTTCCGTTGGGGCACAACAAACCAACACACAAACATAATTTGAATAGTGATGCAGGCTGTAGCCCTAGGGTATGCTTCAATATAAATTCTAAAGCACCGTGTTGTTCTGGCGTAAAAACTTTACAATGGACTTCACAATTGTTGCTCTATTGTTTTAATTTATTGTAAACATGTTCATAAATCAACTTGAATATTGTGTTTGACACCTGTTTAATTTATAACCCAACGTCAAAACGATTCTATTTCTAGTAGTAGTACCTAATAAATATAATTTTAATACTATAATATGAAAATAACAATGTGAGAACAGAATTATTTAACTAATATCTGTTCTGTTCGACTAGGGCATGCTCCCGGGATATGCTATGCTATATGCTACGCTATATGCTATGCTATATGCTACGCTATATGTTATGCTATATGCTACGCTATATGCTAGCTATATGCTACGCTATATGCTATGCTATATGCTACGCTATATGCTAGCTATATGCTACGCTATAACCTATGCTATGCTATGCTATATGCTATGCTATATGGTATGCCCTATGCTATGCTATGTGCAATGCTATATGCTATGCTATATGCCATGCTATATGCTACGCTATATGCTATGCTATATGCTACGCTATATGCTATGCTATGCTATATGCTATGCTGCATGCTATATGCTATGCCGCATGCTATGCTGTACACTAAATTGTATTGATTGTATTGATTGGGATTTTAGCTTCTGTTGGGCTGAAGTTTGCATTACTATGCAAACTTCAGCTATCTTCTTCTTCTCCTTTTCCCACGCTATGTGGGGTCGGCACAACATGTTTTCTCCTTCCATTCTCTTCTGTTATCCGTCAACCTCTCATTCACCCCTTTTATACTCATATCCTCTTTCACACAATCCATCCATCTTTTCTTTGGTCTCCCTCTACTCTTTTTTCCTTCCACATGCATATCTATCATTCTTCTCGTAATATGCCTTTCTTCCCTCCGCATTACATGCCCATACCATGCTAACCTGTTACTCCTCATCTTTTCTGTCACTGGCGCTACTTTCAGACTTCCCCTTATATATTCATTCCTAATCTTATCCATTCTAGTCACACCACACATCCATCTCAACATTCGCATTTCGGTCGCATGTACTTTTCTTTCATCCGTCCCTTTCACCGCCCAACATTCTGAACCATATAATGCTACAGGTCTAACGACTGTCTTATATATTTTCCCTTTTAGTTTAAGGGGCATTCGTGGGTCGCATATAACACCTGAGACCTGTCGCCATTTCATCCATCCCGCATTCATTCTTTTGTTCACATCTCGGTCAATATTGCCGTCATTTTGAAAGAGCGAACCAAGGTACCGGAAATCGGAACAGACCGGTAGGGATACACCATCTAAGACAATTTCATAGAAACGGGAGGGGCCACCGAAGTCACAGAACAGATGTTCTGTCTTCGTTCGGCTGATCCTCAGGCCAACACTCTCCAATCTCTCTTGCCATTTTCCCAGTCTGCTCTGGACCTCGGACGCCTCTTCCCCGACAAGCACAATGTCGTCAGCGAACATCATGCACCAGGGTGCTTGCTCCTGTATGTCTGATGTTAGGGCATCCATTACCAGGAGAAACAGATAAGGACTTAAAGCCGATCCCTGGTGCAAGCCCACTTCCACATTGAACCTGTCCGTAACGCCAGCTTCTGACCGAACCCTTGTGCTCGCTTCTGCATACATCGCTTTCACAAGCCTCACATACGTCTCAGGTATTCTTTTCACTTTCATAGCCCACCACAAAACTTCTCTGGGAACTCTGTCATATGCCTTCTCAAGATCGACAAACACCATATGCAAGTTTCTATGTGCACTCCTGTATTTCTCGCACAGTTGTCGGAGTGCAAATATTGCATCTGTCGTTCCTCGTCCCGGCATAAACCCAAATTGATTTTCTGTGATCTCACTCTCCTCTCTCATTCTTCTTTCTATCACTTTTTCCCAAATTTTCATGCTATGTGACATGAGCTTTATTCCTCGATAGTTATTACAGTCCTGTACATCACCCTTGTTTTTGTAAATGGGCACCAGCGTACTGTTGCACCATTCTTCTGGGATCGCCTCCTCGAGTAACAACTTATTGAAGAATGAAGTCAGCCAACTCCATCCATCCGCTTTTAGAAACTTCCATACTTCAGCTGGTATACTATCTGGTCCTGTAGCTCTACCATTTTTCATACTCTGCACTGCCATTCTTACTTCATCTACACTCACCTCTTTCACCACACCCAAGTTGGGTGGTACATCGTCTAGCTCTCTGCTCCAGTCATTTTCTTCATTCATCAACTTTCTAAAATATTCCTTCCAACGTACTTTTATTTCATCGTCATTCATTAAAACCTTCCCATCATCACCTTTCATGCATTTGATATGTATGATATCCCTTGCACTCTTTTCTCTCGTTCTCGCTAGCCGGTACAAATCTTTTTGTCCTTGGGGGCTTTCCAGTGACTCATACAACTTGTCTTGGGTATTTCCCCTTGCAATAGCAACAGCTTTCTTAGCTTTCCTTTTACTCTTCACATATACTTCCCTTTTATTCTGTTTTACTATGTTGTCACTATTACTCACACTTTTCCAATCTTTAAAAGCATCCTTCTTTTCTTTCAGAACTTTTTGTACATCCTCACTCCACCACCACGTGTCTTTATCTATCATTCTTTTATTCTTTGTTACTCCAAATACATCCTTCGCTACACTTCTCATACATGCAGCCATTTCATTCCAGCATTCATTTACCGACATCTTTTTAAAATCACCATTCATCTCAATCATTTTATCCACAACTTTCATTCGAAACTCTTTCGCGCGTTCCTCTTTCTCTAACATATACCATTTTATTTTAGGCAGGGCTTTGGGCTTAGATTTTACAGCCTGGACCTTTATTTTTATTTCCATTAGTAATAATCTATGTTGCGGTGCTAATGGTTCCCCTGGTATAACTTTACAGTCTTTAACTGTGTTGATGTTGTTTCTTCTAATTAGAAAATAATCTATTTGGGTTCTATGGAGGCCGCTTTTGTACGTTATTAGGTGTTCATCCTGTTTTTCGAAAAATGTATTAACTATGGCCATGTCAAAGGAGGATGCCACTTGCAGAAGTGTGTCCCCCTCTCTATTACGGGTCCCAAAGCCCCAACCACCATGCACTCTCTCAAAACTTCCATTCATTCTTCCGACATGACAGTTAAAGTCCCCTCCTATATAAATGTTTTCGTGTTGTGTGAGACCCATCACAACCGTATCAAAATCCTCCCAAAACTTCTCTTTCGTTGCATCATCACATCCTACCTGCGGCGCATACACACTCATTACATTCACAACTAAGTTTTGTAGAATTAACTTAACAACTATAATCCGGTCATTCACTCTTCTTACATCCGTCACACATTTTTTCAGCTCATTATCTAATACAATTCCTACACCATTCTTCCTACCATCACTCCCACTGTAGAAAAATTTATATCCTGCCCCAATCTCTCTTGCTTTCGTACCCTTCCACCTCGTTTCTTGCAAACAGGCAACATTTATTCTTCTCCTTTCTAAAACGTCTGCTAACTCTCTTCCTCTTCCAGTCATCGTTCCTACATTCCAACTTATCATTCTCATTCGTACCTCTTGGACTTGCTTCTTACGTTGCACCCGTCCCTGATGCAACAACCCTTGTCCATTTCTCACAGGCGCCGGGTGCTGCCCCTGCGCGTCGCCTGGGGGGTACGCCCTAACCTTGTCATACTTTCCTTTTTTAATTGTCATGTTGTGATGTGTTTTGGCATAAAAATTTTACGACCGGCCGCCTGCCTGACGTCAACCCTCCTTGGGAATGCTTTTGTTGGTGGTATACTTGTATGACCGCCACCTTTCGGTTTAATAGGGTTTGATTTGGTAAATATACCCCTTTTTTTATCGCAATAGTCCCTTAGTCGCCTTCTACGACATCCCCGGGAAGATATGGAGCTATGTAGAAGCTAAAATCCCGTGATGTCACGTCTGTGTTCGGAATCGAACAGGGCTGATTTCCGTCATTGTAAAATCTAAAGGTTTTACTCGTTCAAAAGTTAGAGGGTTGGACACAAAAAACAGATACTTACGGTGTACCGGATCAGCGATGTTATCCAAGCCAGCGAGTGAAGTTATGATTGAAGTTATGAGTTCTAGGCGTATTTAGATGATGTGGATTGCCACGTGATACGTGGCGAGAAGGTTGAAAATATAGCTAATAAATGGTCTAATGCGACACAACACATACAGTATCACTTTCTTATTGTTCACCGTGGTGATGAATTATTTTAAGAAAAGGAGGAAATTTAAGTAATTGGTCGTTTTAAATATAACAACGTGCAGCCAGGTTTAAGGCGTATCGGTGGTCGGTGGCGAACTCGCGTGTTCGGCAGGAGCCGAGGATCTTCCGATCGTTTCCGTATGCACACGAGTAAGTGCATATATTCAGCATTACCTGGATCCCGGTATTGGAAGCCGTAGTTGGTACTTCTTGTTGTGTTCTTGTTGTTTTAATCACGCCAGCCCTTCCCGTTGAACTACAATAAAACTTTGAAATTTGGAGCGAAGTTATGGCACAAGTAAATGAAAAAAATATGAATTTACAGTCCTATGTGGAATTTTACGCGACAATTTTTTATATATTATGCCAAATTAACAATATATTTAATATATTTAATCTATTTCATACTCTCTGTAATGTTTTTGTAATGTTTGTAGTATCGAAAGTACCGGGAATTCCCGGTTCCGTGCTAGTATCGGTCCAAAATTTCCCGGTACTCAAACACAGTATCGACTGCATGCCCTAGTTTTGACTATACCTAATTATGACCTACTTATGAGCTATTTAGCTCCTAAATTGGCGGAAAAATCTAGCGGGAAATAGGCATGATGACTGATTTTGTAAAATGGTCAGATTATGTTCGGAAATATCTACTATTTCGAAAAAATATCTTATTTCATCACAAAAATAAGGTTTGGTAGATAAAATTGGCATTAGAAATTGAAATTTTAAAATTCACGCCAAAACTCTCGCCGGTTTCATGGCGCCGTTTGTGACGTCACTAATACTTTTACCAACAAAATAATGTACTCTGTGCAATAAACAATAGGTCTTCGTATTAGATATTTTGTGTGAATAATATGAATTAATTCTGAATTATGGCTAAATTCTACTATTTATTTTTGCGACGATCACTTTGACGTAAATTTTTGATAATCTTGTTTGAGGTCTTAATCCTTACTTCCTTGCTAATATTATAAACGCGAAAGTTTGCATGCAAACTTAAAAATATAAATGGATGTTTGTTACTCTTTCACGCCAGAACGGCTGAACGGATATGGATGAAATTTAGCGCAGTGATAGATAGAGATAGAGTCTGGAATAACACATAGGCTACTTTTTATTCCGAAAAATTTAAGAGATCCCGCGGGAACTAAACCGGACGAAGTGGCGGGCATCAGCCAGTTTGATACTTAATAAATTCGATACTTTTGAGGTTAGGTTTTATCTCTTAAAAATCCATAGCTGTTTGTCTAATGTTTGTTTGCAGATTTTACGGGTTTACCTTTAAATTATAATGGGGACTATCGTTTCTTTGCTCACCAGTTGGCGCCACTGTTGACTAAGGCCCAGAGGTATAGCTGTCAAAGGCGACTTTAGAAGATTGGCGCCGAAACAAAGTTTTAAATCTTGAATCTCATTAAGTTTATTAATTACTAGCGATCCGCCCCGGCTTCGCACGGGTAGCACTAATAATCCTAATATATACCTACCCAATATAGCCAGTGGGCAGTGGGCAGGTTACATTTTAATATTACATTGTAAGAGTACGCCCCGTCCTCATTATTTCTATGATATCTCATAAGCTATTCATCTAAATTATATGGTGTAAAAGACAATTTTTATCTTAGTTAAATACTTGAGATGATTAATATATTTAATTTGATAAGGATTAATACTATGTCGGTAAAAACACCTTCGCAAGTAAAGCATTGGTTTAGACCAAATTTGAAAATCATAAAAATGGTTATTGTGAGTAAACCTTAAAAGATAGATACATGCTATCGCGGACTATTTTTTAGAATTTTTTAAGAGGAACAATTTCACAGTACATTGTTTTCGTGTAACTATAACTATTTACGCAGCGCACGCCACGTACCTTAGCTCTCAGAAGAGACGATTTTTTCCGACTTAGTTCACATTATTGCAATTTTCGTAAGGATCTCTAATTTTTTTGAAAATAAAATATAGCCTATGTTACTCGCTGATAATGTAGCTTTCTATAGGTGAATGAATTTTTAAAATCGGTTTAGTAGTTTTTGAGTTTATCCATTACAAACAAACAAACAAATCTTTCCTCTTTATAATAGGTATTAGTTTATTTAAATACTTAAGTAACTATATAATAATATCGAGTAGCTATGCCGCAATGTTGTGCAGTTCCGTTTTAATCAGAAAAAAGAGGACAACACGTTTCCAAAATATAAAACTGTTCTAGTGGCTAGTGGCGATTTGCAGGAATAACTATACCCGACAAAAAATTCCCGTGTTTGTAAAAAACATTTTAACCCCGAGGATTATGTGTTACCCAAAGAATCAAATAAGTACAGAAAATCGTAAGTAATTATCTTTCTTATTCATCTCCTAAATTAAAGCCAAAAGTTGTACCTACCTAGTCAAGAGAGAAGAGAGAAAGGAAATTAAAAGAAAACGTGCAGAAAGAGCTCAACAACGTCAAAAAAAGAAATTTTTGCGCTTATTTATGCGCCTCTTTTTCTTAATTCCGCCTTCAAAACGTTCACATTAATCGCTAAATAATCCATTTTTGCGATAATTTCACGAAGGAGATCACTTTTCAACAGGTAAATTAAAGAAATTATAATTTATGTCACGAAGCCCGCCAAAACCAGTGAAAAGTGAATGTTATTGGACCTCACGCGACACCAGCGCCTCTAGTGGCAAAATCACGCGCGATAGCCCCCATTATGTTATTATTGTACAGACTTATGTGGAAGTTTTGTCTTTGTTTGATGCAAGCAACTCACTTAGCATAAACAAATCAATCCTGGGCAAATTACAGCTAGTAGGTAGCCTTGATAAATTCTTGTTCCATGGCTAACGATATTTAATTTCTTGATTGTGGTTTCGCTCTTTGGGAAACACAAATACCTACTTGATAAACACCTAAAACACCAGCTGTATAGAGATTGTCGATTGTCAAAGTTCGAAAATAATTGTGACGTCATTCGCTTTATTGGTGTTTTAACCAATATGGCGGATTGCTGTATTAAAACACTAAAGTGTTTTATTTTATCAAAATAAATAGCAATCTTACTCGAAATAGAAAAATAAATTATACGTATTTTATAATCCATGAATCCTATTTTATTAGATAAATTTATAATTTCATTGATTCTTGGTTACTGTCATCATGCCTATTCTTTTCAACGTGTGTGCATGCAGGTACCTTTACTAATAGAGCGTTTCTAATATTATAGATCTATCGGAGCACTGACGGAAAATGCCTGCGTTTGGTCAGTTTTTTTTGTCCAATAGTTTCTTTATCCATCCATTCAGAACAGAGAGCTTGTGCTTTTTCGGTTACCTACTTACTGAGCCTACCAGCTACCTAGTAGGACTTACCGAATCGGATAACTGCGAGATTTCTATCGAAATGGAAATGTTTTTGGATGAAAAATCAGAAGGAAAGTCAGGAATCAGGATAATTTTCTCGGTGTATTTTAATATTTGCACTAGATTGCGCGCTAGCCAGAGTCGAAGGAGCCTTTTGCTTCCAAGTTCAGTATTTTTCAATAGTGTGAATCGAAAGTAGAACAACTATCTCCCTCACATTAGGTAGATCTACCGAATCTATCTACTTAGTTATATTATATAGTATACTTAGTTATACAAGTAAGTACGAGCAATGTATTGAACAAAATATAAAATTTGAATTGACTATGAATAGAGTTCCAATAACCAAGACATCTCGTACGAAAGATTTTATTTAACAATAAAATTTACAAACAAATCATTCGAGTCAGCTTCTAATAAGCATTACGGTGGTCACTTTGTCATGCTCGACTTTGTTATTCGTGTAATGGCCAGTGATTTATGACTCCGTTCCTTATACCAACGCGTCCCGTCACGGTGGGCTCATGATTTTCACTCCGCATTATTTCAAATAAATAATGTTTCCTAAACAAGACGTTGGGAACTGCAATTGTTCAATTTCGCATTGTGCACATACTCTATGTAGGGTAACCATGGGCCTGCGCTTTGGTGAACTGTCCTGTTTGCAGTACGTATGCACAGTTCCTCCCGAACGTACATAATTCATTTATTGTCCAGAACATGTTACATTATAATATTGTCACATATTACAGATTTCACATTAAAAACGTTCTACCGTAGGTACATTGTTCCAGGTAGGGTCAATTGGTGAGAAATTTTTTGGTAACCAAGCGGCGACGTACTATAAACACAGCGGGATGAGCATGAGGAAGCGCTCCTTTCATCGTAATTTGTCGTCTATGTTTAAAAAAAAAAACGGAGGAAACACTTAGCCTTATTTACTTATTTAGGCTACTTTATAACTAATATTTCACGCTTCAAGTGCGGAAAATAACTCCAGGACAAACGAAGAAGAGGAAGAAGAACTAATTTAATGAATGAACTAAATTTCTAAATGACGGGTTTAAAGAATGGTGAATGTCCAGGTATTTACAAAGAAAGACATTTCCTAAATACTAGTAGTAGTGGTTAGTTAGTATTTATAATTCTCACTAGCTGACGCCCGCGACTTCGTACGCGTGGATCGAGGTTTTGTGGTTCCCGCGGGAACTCTTTAATTTTCCGGGATAAAAAGTAGCCTATGTGTTATTCCAGACTATAGGTAATCTATCTCTGTGCCAAATTTCATCCAGATCCGTTCAGCCGTTGGGGCGTGATTGAGTAACAAACATCCATACCGACATCCATACATCCAAACTTTCGCATTTATAATATAAAAAATTCTCATTCTCATTCTCATTTTAGTTTGAACGGCCAAACTGGTTTCGTATGACAAGTCTTGATTTGCCCTTCAACTTACTAACTCATGGTTACCCTAACTTGAGGCTAGGTTTTGTTCAGCACATAATATAAAAGATCGATATATTTTTGTCTGATTTAAAGTGACAGATTTTTTGGATTTCCAGCAATAGAATGAATGTTTGACAATTCTTTGTTTATTTTAACACCGTATTCGTGTCTATTGTTTTGTTTATGTTGAGAACTTAATTTCTCTTGCGTCTGTGATTTAGAGCTCTGTTGTTTGTTTTACAAGTAGGTATAGAAAAGGCCATTGGAGCAGTGGCTAGAAGCACGTGTCTGGTACGCTGGGGTTCATGAGTTGGTTTTGATAGTACTTATGAGTTATGATACTAGATGAGAAAAATGGATACCTAGGCAGTAGGCATACTTAAACTGGCTAGATCATGCACGGCGCCCACGCCTTCATCAGCATGGTTTTTGTTGCAAATCCCGTGGGAACTCTTTGATTTTCCGGGATAATGGTATCTTCCTTGGGATGCAACATAGGTTCCCAAGGAAGATACAGAAATTTGGCGTAGGCATAGGCCTACGCCAAATTTCTGCACCCGTCAACATCGATTTATTATAAGCACCGTGAAAGCGTGGATGGATGGATGGATGTTTGTTTGTTGATTGTTACTCAATCACGCTATAACGGCTAAACTTTGTGATGAAATTTGGCACAGAGACAGATAACACATAGGCTACTTTTTGTACCAGAAAATTAAAGAGTTCCCGCGGGAACCAATGAACCTTAATCTACGCGGACGAAGTCGTGGGCATCAGCTAGTATGTTTTATAGACCTAGCTAGTTCAAGTCCAAATACTAATACTTATAGGTCCAAATACTAATACTCCCTTTCGTTTTGAATTTTTATCGATAGGTAAGTACCTACCATAATTTTAATCTACCACCTGAAATTTTCTTTCAACTCGGCCTTGGCTCGTTCACTCGTCGATCGTGTAGTCGCCGTTGAAAGTCTACGTATTAGGTATACGTAAGTATATGGTATTAAGTCATGCTGAGCTTCATTCATACATGCAGCAGCTGCGCACAGTAGCTCCGAAGTGCAAAATTGGAGGATCATTGATCTCCGCGGTGGTCTGCTGTGGCCTCCTGCCAGGCACGCGCCGTTCACCACCTAGGTAGGCACTTGAAGATCGCTCGCGCTCATTTATTGACGATTGTTTTTTTGCGAATATACTCGTATATAGTAGTAGTATTGTCTTCTGTATAGCATACAATACAGAAGACAGGAAACTGTGGTCTGTGGTAAATTGTGCGCAAAGGCGGCGTTATCACTAAAGTGATAACATACAAAGCTGATGACACTGGGTCTAGGAGCTCATGTGGTCGATGCACTTAAAAGAAAAATAAAAAATAACAAAAATATACTTACACAACCATACATAGATACTAGGTATAGTTTAAATATAAATTACACATAGGTAATTATAGATACTACGATAAATATCTAAATGGAATGGAATATATATAAATGGATTCACAATCTAGGAACCTGTCCACGTATCTACCTAACATATGCGACGTATCTCGGCTAGGTTGGTTCATATAGATATAATTTCTAAAGTCAGTACCTAGGCGAGACACATAAAAACAGAACTCACACACACAACACACATACAGTACCTAAGCACATACGTACATAAAAAGGTTAGTACATTTCACTAGATGACCAGACTAAAGGAAGAAAGTGTGACCTATCACAATGTTCTTTGCGGAAAATCTCCACCAAACGATAACCGATATTAAATCTTAAAAATACCTTGCTTCTGCCATTATTGGACTATGGAGATGTTTGTTACCCAGATCTGACTCAGGAGCTTCTAAACAAACTCGACAGGCTGCAGAATATGTGCATTCGCTTCATTTTCAATTTAAGAAAATATGATCACGTATCTCAGTACCGAAATCAGCTAAAATGGCTATCAGTTAGCCAGCGGAGAAACTTACACCTTCTATCGCTTCTCTACGGTATATTGTATCCTGCACAAACTCCAGTCTATTTAAAAGAACGTTTTCACTTTCTTGGAGCGAATAGTGCGTTCTCACTGCGCTCCAGTGTGGATAATAAGCTTGAAATACCCCTCAGTCGAACAGAGTTTTATAGCAATTCGTTCACAGTAAGTTGCGCCAAGCTCTGGAACTCTCTTCCGGCAGAAATCCGACATTCCAAATCACTCAAAATTTTTAAAAGTCGTTTGAAGAATTTTTATCTGTCTCAGTAGTTCATAATATAGTCAGTCATTCTATGTTATTTTATTTATTTATTTTTATTTATATATACATTTATATATATATATATATATATATACATATATATATATTTATTTACATTATATTTATAGTATAACTGTTATTTATGAACGTATATATGTAGGTAGTATTGTTTGTAGTTAATATATTGTGTATTTTATTATACTTGTAGTTTGCGCACCAACTCGTTTTATTCTCTTTTCCTGTCTCCAAAGGTTGTCTGGAAGAGATCGCCTTAGGCGATAAGACCGCCTTTGCATACTGTTTAGTCCTAGTTCGTAGTTTTAATGTCTTTTTTATTTTTTCGTAATTTTGTGTGCAATAAAGATTTAATAATAATAATAATAATAAATCTTTAGTTAACAGTAGGCACCTCTTTAAATAGTTAAGTAGATAAATAATATCTACTTTACCACATTAAGCTAGAAAATCATACCTATCTATAATCTATCAAGCCGCTCCGAACCGATTTTATGGATTCGAAGTCGAATTAAGAAGAAATCAATATAAAAAAGCTCTGTAAAAGCCTAAAAGCTCCTGCAAGCGTCATAGCAGCGTTTAAGTAAGTAAGCACACGAACTTTAAACTAATGCAGGGAGATACAGATATTTTAGCTTTCAGCTCTTGTATAGACTATTCGACTATACCTGCAATTATAATAAACAGGCTATTAATTAATTTATAAAAAGTAATTATCGACTCATTTTGAATAAGTATCTTACGCCTAAATATTCTTCTCGAGTGTTACGTTCACGATAAACAAGGTTTTTCAACATTTATAACAGAACACATTACCATAACATACCACCTGCCCCCTGCTTTGCATATTTTCGTCGATATTCTTATAAACACACGACTTTATAATCGTCCTATAAAACATATTACTTGTCAAACCTAAATCAGTTGCGTATAAAAAAATAATAAATACACATACATAATTGCGAACTCGTTTGAGGCGGGCGCATACTTGAGAGTATAGGAGGGCTTACGTGGCCACGCCTTACGCACCGCCTACCTCAGCAAGTACCTATATGAAATACATATACTAATACATACATTACTTATGTACCAATTCTTGTATGAACGGTGACAGTTTTTTTAAAGATCGATCCTTTTCATAGTGGTGATACCTACCTCATATTCATTACACATCATCAGTCCTTTCAAAGTATGCAAGATCCAGGCCCGAAATGATGGTTTCTCTTGACCTTCCCAATAACCAGGTCTTGAGAATCCGCACTAGGTCCATGTGGTGGACTATGGCCAACCCCTCATCATTCTTAGAGGATACTCGTCATCTATATGGGCCGGCGATGAGTTGAACTGTTAGAACAAGTGAGCGAATTGCGAAACATAATATTAAGTCCCACCATAGGTTTCCAATTAATATTCCTGGAACGCGATTTTTCCTTGTCTCGATTGTCTTGCTCTACCCTACTACCCTTATCTGCCTTTATCTCTTTCTATCCACCCAGCTTTTTCTAAAAATCTTTATTGCACACACATTAAAATAGTAACAAAAGACAATTAGAACTAAACAAAAACAGTATGCAAAGGCGGGTTTTATCAACTTCTCAAGTCTTCTTCCAAACAACCTTTTATACCAGCTTTAATACCTGGGTAGTATATCATATTATTTGCTCTACTTTATAAGAGAGTAGGTAGCCAATGAATTTTATTTTAAATTTTTCTTAAACTTTTTTTAGGCCATTTGGACCCAATACGAACTATTATAAAAAAAAAATGAAAAAGCTATTGGATTAAGAAAATAATTTTCCAAAATTTTACTGAAAACACGGTCCTCAAATGAGGCAAATGGCAAATAGGTACAGATGTAATAATAAGTATACTTATTTACCAATGGGCTTAAAGTGTGTTAAAAATCTATAAGTTCCTAGGTACACAATCCTATTGCGTTTTCATTTGTTCCTCTCGCAATACAGGTGGAAGTCTCCCTGAGCTCCCACGCCCACAATTTAATGCTGAATAATGTGTAAGCGGTAATAGAATA
Source organism: Erebia aethiops (assembly GCA_923060345.2). Classification (NCBI taxonomy): domain Eukaryota; kingdom Metazoa; phylum Arthropoda; class Insecta; order Lepidoptera; family Nymphalidae; genus Erebia; species Erebia aethiops. Next base: position 21,493,400 of record OV281084.1, on the reverse strand, counting down.
CCGACAGCTCGCCTAATGGATCGCCCTCGCGGATTATAAATTGCCGGAACGCGATATTTATTATTGCAATTACCTATTGCTCTCGCCTGTTTAGATACCTTCCTATTTACTTATTACATAGGCACTCTTATGTATTTTCTTTCAGAGAGGGTCGTTTAATGTTTTGCAAAATAAAGAGATTGTATAACGAATTTATCCTCGCAAGAAGAAGATTCATCATATCATCTATATATATAAAAATGAAACCCGTTTTCCTTGGTCACGGCATCACGCGTGAATGGCTGGACCGATTTCACTAATTCTTTTTTTGTTGTATTTGTTAATATTAGGAGAAGGTTCTTACGGAAAAAAATATTAAGAAAATCTCTCAGAAATATTGAAAAATATACATTTAATTTTGCATACTAAGGCGGTACGAAGTTCGCCGGGTCAGCTAGTACATAATAATATAAATTCGAAAGTGTTTGTTTGTTGGTTTGTCCATCAATCACGCTGCAACGGAGCAACGGATCGACGTGATTTTTGGCATGGGTATAGTTGAGGACCTGGAGAGTGACATAGACATCCCGGAAAATTGAGGAGTTCCCGCGGGAATCCAAAAAACTTATTCCACGCCGACGAAGTCACGGGCGGGCGGGAAATATATTATATATCACCGTAGGATTGTAAAAACCGTTAGATTGTAATCTAACTAGCGATATTGTAAACTGTCGATAGATTTTGAACCGTTCAATGTTCTGAGTGTAAATTTTTGAAACATTCATTGTACCTATTTACGTTTTCTTGTCTCTTTCTTGTAGGTTAGGTTAGGATTCGACATAAATAATCTGGTTTTATCGGGTTAATATACCTAACAGGTTACAATCTACCGGAATATAATGCGTCAAATTGTAATCTGTCGACAGTTTAAACAATTTCGCTAGTTAGATTACAATCTAAAGGTTTTTACAATCTTACGGTGACATATACATCCAATATCCATACTAATCTAAGTATACTAATATTATAAATGCGAAAGTGTCTGTGTGTCTATCTGCTACGCTTTCACGGCCCAACTACTCAACCGATTTTAATGAAATTTTTGGACTCTATCCCTCATTATCTTTAAAACTTTAACCGCAACCTTGTGCTTATGTAACGCTATAAAAAAAATTTTACTTCGCATTCGCTTCTATGAGAGCCCCCCTGAAATAAAGATTTTTATAACATTTTAAGCCATATTCGGTTGGAGGCCATTAGTTTACATATTATGTTTTAAGCTTAAGTAATTACGTTCAGTAGTTCAAAAGTTATAATGCTCTGACAGACGTACGGACGGAAGGACAAGTGCAAATTCACTCAAGTAGACTCAGAGACCTTCGCTTCGCTCGGTCAATAATTAAATAAGTTTAGAAATGCTAAGAAATGCTTGAAAAATTGGTACTTAGGTAAATTTTTAGGTAGGTCTAGTCTAGGTTTTTTAGGTTTCAATAGGCCTACGAGAAAACAAAAATCAAAATCATTTTTAATCTGGCAAACTAAAAATGATGACGATAATGATTTAACAGTTCTAGGTATGTGGACGTAGTCACGTCCCCTTGCCAGTTATGTAAGTATAACTATAAAGACAATAATATTATTATTTGCTAACGATTAGATGAGTAGGTACCTACCTAGGTACTAGTGGGTGTAGTCGCAGTAAACATGTCGTTAGTAGTTATAAAAACATTACAAGGCGAATGTGTTTTCAAAGTGCCCCGGGACGATATTCGAGACAATAACCGTAGATTAATAGTTCACTTTGTCTTCTCTTATGTCAGCTATAACGGAAACTTGAACATTACTTCGATCATAAATTACAAGTCGTTTATGAGACTCGGCGAAAGCTATATCCATTGGAATATTCCTTTCTACGATCTACGATATTCTACAATTCGAATAGGTAGGTAGGTAGAGATACCTAAGGTATAAAATTACTCGTAGCTCACATAGTACTAGGTACCTAGGTAGGTACAGGTATGTAGGTAACCTACCTCTTCGCAATTGGAAAAGCGCTAAGCGAGAACTGTTACTTTTGTGGAGAGGAAGACACCCCGAGACACACAATCTTCAAGTGTCCTGGCTGTGCGGACTTGAGAGCAGAAGCGCAGGGACCAAGCGACGCGGTGAATGCCCAAAACCTTGTCAAGCGAAGACATGTGGAGTCGGTACAGCCAAATGCTCAGGGCTATGATGATAAGGAGAGAAGATAAAGAAAAGGAAGAAAAGAAGACGATAGATAACTAAAGAAGGACAGCACGAAGTAATGCAAGCAGTTCCGTGCTGACCGTGAAGACAGGTGGAGGTTATTTTAGTCCGTGCAAGTCGGACATACCCTGCCATAAGGCAGAAGTCCGTAGGGATTTTTTCCTCCCCCGAAGAAAAAAAAACCGGCCAAGTGCGAGTCGGACTCGCGCACCGAGGGTTCCGTACTGAAAACTGTAACGACCAAAGATGTAAAACGGTAATAATTACCTTTGTTAATGAACCGCAAAACTAACTTTGTTTGTAGAGGTTTACTGTTAATATCAAAAAAACTATGCTAGTTAGAGCATTGGCTATAGTTTTCCTGTAAAATATACATAAATTCCTATTGACCATAATTATTTCAGATTTTTCGATTGGTAAACTCCGGAGATAAGGGGGGGGAACGGTATTTTTTTAGACTTTTTCCCCGATAAATCAAAAACTATCATGACTAAAAATAATTAAAAATCTGTTTTAGAATGTACAAAGTAAACCCTTTCATATGATACCCCACACAGTACAGTTATCTCACTTTTAAATTTCAACCCTCCGATTTTCCTCCCTTTTTAAATAAGAACAAAAATAATTTCCATTTTTTTTTAATTCCAGTGTCTTTGGGCCACTAATATACACAACTATTCCAAATTTCATGTCGATAGCTTCGGTAGTTACTGAAATAATCGAGTGTGACGGACGGACAGACAGACAGACGGAGAAAGTCGCACCATAAGGGTTCCATTTTACCATTTTGGTACGGAACCCTAAAAAGGTATGTAGGTATTCTTATTCCCTGTTATTTAACAAAATTAAAAAGATTAAGTTTGTAAAAATTATTAATAGAAAATTAAAGAGTTCCCGCAGGAACCAAAAAACCTCAAACCACGCAAACGAAGTCGCGGGCATTCGCTAGTATTAACTATTTTTTGTTTGACGGTTGGTATTTCTATACTGGTTCAACTTCAATCCACTCATGTGACCCTCCTATTTATAAACATATAAGTTTTATTTTTATGAAAACGTCAAACCTTGCGAAGGAATAGTGTTGAAAATGTAAAGATCTGGGGAAATGGGAACCCACTCCCTTCCCAAGAAATATGTATTATCCCAACTATTATTATTATTATTATGTACTCTTTATTTGTACCGTCCTAAAAAGCAAAAACAATAACAGGATCTATGGGATTAATTCACGAGAAGAAACGTAAAGTTTACTCGCTTTGCAGCCATGGGAACATAGATGCAACTAAAAGCAGTTAAAAGTTTATGAAAAGTATCGTAAGAACATAAACAAAAATAAGCATGTTATGTTTATGTACCTATAGTTAACATTTACTTTTAAGTAAGTAATTATAACTTTTTCATAAATGAAGAATACTTATAATATTTAAAGTAAGTGTACCTACTTAGGAATATTTTAATAAGCCACAATCTCAATTAAATACGCGACAAATCCATTAACATTGAAACGAACGCAATTAATTTGGTATTCACGTGTATTTCATGGGCGCGTTTAAACAAAAAATATGTTTTGATAATTATTGTATTTATGCAATGACCGGGGACCGTTCGGGCGCCCCGCTGGCCCTGCGCCTGCGCATCCGTCGGCTCCACTTCTGTACTAAACTCAACTGTAAAACATACAAAAAATATTTTATACTTCTACCATACCTTTACTACTGTTTTAATCATACTTTTGCGGGTCTAAAGTCAGTCTTCATGCCCTAGGGCCGTTATCTAGTCGATCGATCGCCCAACTAGTTGACCAACCCCATACTGTAAATATGCACAACAGAGTCTAGGCTCCAGACTGGTCGACCAAACGATCGTACCATTTGACATAAAAGTTTTTAAACCAAGGAGTATGTGTACCTGTACCTGCATAAACACTGGCAGCATGAAAAGCAAAATGACAAATGGACAAATGTGACTCTATCGAACGTGAACATTCACTTTTAATTTGTCTTTTCTTTTTATTATTTACTAGACCTATGTATCCTACTTACTATGATTTGCAATAAATATCTAACCGTTACAGTTTGTTTTACTGTTATGGAAGAAGTATAAAGTAGAGTATACACCACCGGGATAAAGCAGTTTTTTTCTTGGGCGCTTGAATCCCTCACTGCACTCAGGACTCAATCTTAATTCCCTCCCTTTGGTCGGGAATTAACTTATAACACCCTCGCTGCGCTCGGGAGTTAAATTTGGAGTCCTTCGTTACGTTCAGGATTCAATGTAGCGCCCGTGACATAAAACAGTGCTTTATCCCCTTGGTGTATAAACTACTATTATAAAAATAAATCAACTATACATAATGTAAGCTCTATTTACATAAGCTTCGTAAATAAGTACGTAAATTTTCATGCCGAAACGAACATGTTTTCCCAATTACTTCACTTCATATTATCCTAATAGGTATCAAAAGCTTCTATAGATTTTTATATGTATAAGTCGTTACACCGTTTTGGAGAAGGGTTTCGTGGTTTTGTATATCTTACATAGAAATATGCGCTAATCTGATTGAAAACTCAAATCTACTAGGCCCCAATCTGTAGGTACTATAGGCACAACAAGATTCGGTAATTTACAGGAAAAATATTTAATTTACAAAATGTTTTGCAAGCAACCAATGCGCAAGCCTGAAAGGCTTGTAGAAATTATAAACTCCCAAATTGATCAAACCAGAATTATTAAATTCGGGTTCTCCTATATTTAGGTACATGGTAGAGGTCGTTTAAGGTTTGGATAGAATAACTATGATGCGTGTTGCTGACGGTAGACACTGAATGCGTGTATACTGCTGAAGGTATAGGCAAGCTGGACTGAACAGACTATGTTATGAGGTGCGTCATACTGTAACTCGCAATGATGCTGGCGCGCAACGAGCAGCGCAGCTTCAACGATCGCTTCGCATTGTAAACACATCGTCCTTCATACAGTAGGTAGGTAGGTATCTTAATCGTTCCCGCCACGCATTTCATCTGACCAAGCCTTAAAACCTACTGGAATGCTTACATGCCGCAGCACTACGCCGCCTGCGCAACGTGGCAGAAACCACAGTTGTTGACAACGCGCGGGCGTGCGTCTGTTCACAGCTGCCTCTGCGGGATCCATTTTGAAAATGCGCTATTTTTTAAAAATGGATCCCGCAGAGACACGTCCAAAGCAATTAGTTACGATGTCGTACCACTAAACCCGATAATTTGTTTTCAACTAGCATGACTTTCCCTGTTGTGTTGCGTGACGCGGGCGCTTTGACCATTTTCGGATAATAGCTACCTAAATACTTAATGAACAAAACGAAAATGCTTTTTAAATGTGATATTAATAGCAATTATCCAAAACAAACAACGGTCCATAAATAGATTATATAGTATGGATCTAATTTCCAAGTGCACATGGGAATTAAATGAGAACGGCTCTATAAAAAAACTACAAAATCTAAAAGCTTATAGTTTTTTTTTCAAAACTAAGCTAGAAATTTTGTGATATGGATCAGCCACTGATTCAAAACATCATGGCTTTAATTAGAGAAAAATAATATACCTATGGACCTGTCAGATTTATTTAATTTTTATGACGTTTGTAGCAAATATGGATGATCCATAGGTACTTTTAACCTTTGTAACCACCTCAAGAAACTTTGTTCCATAGATAGTTATATACATTGATGTACAATTGAGTACCTATATTATACGTTCAAAATACTTACATTATTATCGTTCGTTTCAGCTGATGATTATTATAAAGGAGTAAGGTACATGAACCGCTTACATTTTTGGACACAAAAAAATTTCAACCGTTTTAACTTATGCAATTTACACGTACCAAAAGCAAAGAAAGGCAGCAAATAATAATGCAAACTAGAGACCGGCTTTGACATTTTACGAGCACATTTGGTGACTTCTAAATTAACATTGTTGGTCTTTAGCGGAACCCTGTAGGGAAAATGGCAGGGTCCCTGGGTCTCCCGCGAAGACCAAACAATGATCATGCCGCGACGTACAGACCGACTGTGGACCATTCAATCTTTACAAATCAAACAAATTATATTTGTTGAAAAAATTGTTCAGTTAAGACTCATTCATATCACGCCGTGATTATAGGGTTATGTGAGACAATGCGTTCGAATATTTGTATTATTAATAAAAAATATACCTACTACGGTGAAATTCCTTGACTGTAGAACTATTAGTAAATGCATTTTTTATATTTTCTCCGGTTAAAACTTAATTAAAATTAGGTATATCAACAATGTTATAACGCCAGTGTCCATTGTTGGGTTAAAACAAGATTTTTAGGGTTATGGTGCGAAAGTCCATAATTTCACGGGGCCGGGGCTTCATAAAACCTGAAATTAGTTATTTTAATTTAATGGTTGTCCTTTGTATTATAGTTTAAAGATTGATCTAAGTTTTTTCTATTTAATATGTCAGCAACTTGCAGAAGTCAGTTTTGTACACGCTGTAAATGCTCGCAGCAAGATTTTTTGAAGAAATTTGACTCTTTAGTGAATTCTGAAAGGATCATGCTGGAGAAAAATAAATCCATGGATTTGCCATAATATTGCTAAGATACCTACCTTCATTCAGCGAGCACTATCATTCTATATAGGCAGACAACTATCTAGTTGTACTCTATATTACAGTCTTCTATCCAACCCCTAAAATATATTCAGCACACTCTTAAATCTTCAACTGAGTCAATAATTATCGTGTATAGGGCACGTGACAATAGCATTTAACATAAAGAGCCAAGTGACACTCGAGTATATGAGCAGGTCCAGCGGATTGGAACCGAGAGCCAGAGAAGAGGCAATTGCCGATGAGCTCATATAAGAAGGCGATAATAAAAGCACTTGGTCGCACGTGACGGCTTTCAAAAGAAAATGGGGTTGAAAGTGCTTGAAGGTTCTTTACATTTTAGCTAGCATATGGAAATAACCTTTATTCATTTGTTTAGTATTTAGGTAGGCTAGCTAGCATTAAGTTCTATTGTATTATTTTCAATAAAGGTAGGTATGTATTTATATACATGCTTCAGAACCTAGCAGCACTAATGTACGGATATAGCAGCATTGTTCGGATGATCTTTGTTGCAACTTTATAAACTCAAAGAATGCTGTCCTATTTGTATAAAAATCTAAGAAAGCCTGCATCTTATTCACCACACATTTTGTCTTAATATATCTGAAATTTAAACTGTGGTTCCAAATAAATGCATTATCTTTTTTTCCTAATTCCACCAATTTGTGCCTAGCGGCTGTCTGTCTGTCTGTCTAATGTCTACCTACTCATAGTGGCAGATCAAAGTTTTGTTTTTACGCATTTAGAATCTCCTTCAATGCAAGTAATGCTTTAGGAGAGGAGTATCATATTGACACGAAAAGTAGTCTTGCTACCTTGTATCTACTTGTACCTAGTTAATCGCCATCTTTTTACCAAGACTACCTCAGTATAATCTAATATGAACCCAGTCTGAATAACCGAGCAATTTCAACGGAAAATACAGTGCCTATTAGGGACCTTATACTAAAGAAGCAATAGCTCGTGAGAAGATTTAACCGTCCTCCATTGAGTTCGTTCAATACGGTCCAAGTCAAAAGTCAGGGGAAAATGAGAGCAACATATTCTTTGATTTTATGCGCAACAATAAAAGAATCGGATAATTATACGCTTGAACAATAAGCGTCGCGGAGTTGACTTCTATGAAATAACAAGGCATTTTGCCCTCTAGTGAGTGAGCGAAAGAAAATCGCCGCATCCAGGGGGTCTGCACTTCCGTTTGGTGTAGAGTTTCGCTGGATGCACGCTTTGTTTTGTGGTCCAAGGGTGCAGGCGCCGTGCGCGACGATGGCGACGCGCTTTGTTGTACCTTCTTGCAATAAGTATCGAACTTTTATTATTAAGTACGTATCGATTTAATATGTAGTTCTTTTTAAATTGTAAATAATTTCATATTATTTTGGCTTGTCGAAAACTATTTTTTTTCGTGGCTATGTATGCCTAGTCGCTTTTACGATTTTCTTAAAATTTAATGGGAAGTATACCTTGGTCGAATTAAAAACTGATTATTCCAAACGATTGTCAAAAATAAGTAATAGAAAAAAAAACAAAGGTGCGTAGATTCCTCTGTGATGTTAGTCGCGCCCAAAGAACATGTTTACCTAACCTTGTCATGCGTGCGTCGGAGCGCAGAGGAGATCCAATCCTAAATCTATGCCTAATACATAGTAGGTAGAGCCCTTCACTTGAAACTACTGAAAAGTGCCAAATGGGTTCCTACTTCCTACTGAAAGGAAATAGTAAAACTAAAAAAAAATCAGGATATAAAAATGAGATATGAAAAACACCTACCGTACCGTTAGATTCGTCTTTTAACAGCTAAACGCTATTAATATTTGGAGAGCCCTTGTTCGCGAGTTCCATTGTAAGCATAATAACTGTGATTTGGGAATAATCGCCATTCTCTTAGCGCGAGGGGACGAAAACACATGTGCTTAACACGATACCTGTGAGAAAAGACGTTTGACAAGTTTTTTTGGTCTGCACTTGTTGTATTCATCAAGGTCTAACTGACTCTAGGTACACTTGCTGATTGAAATTGTGCTAATAATGAAGCAAGGAACATGGGATATGTTTTTTTATAAGCCGTAGAAAAGCGGCACATTTGTCAGCATTGATTTCGTTACTTATAAGACCTCTAAATAGATCATAACAGTTATTGTACTCGATGTTGTCTGAACCATCATTATGCTGTGTGGTGCAGGTTTCTTGGTTCTAAAATGTTATAGAATTAGGTATAAAAATAATGAATTATGAAAAAACAGTAAACTAAAGAGTTTTGGTCGTAAAGGTGAATGGGTACATAGTTGGTGACCAATTTATTATACCGACCAAACAATCCATTGATGTATAATTTTAGTGAAACAATCACAAGAGAAACGGTCGGAATATGGTTTACTAGGTATTGTTAGGTACGCCTACCAAATGGTGGTTGTGCTATGCCTACGTAAAGGTACTTATTATTAACATTATTAGGTAAGTACATTTTAAACACTGCACGCTATAGCAACTTACGCGTGCTCTCGTTTAATATACAAGGCTGCTGGCGTTCAGGTCCTTGTAAATCAGCTTACTCCATTTTCAAAATTCATCCTCCCATTGTTCGGTTCACGCGGGAGAGTTTTATTAAATTACAGCTTTCACAAATTATGTGGAAATAATAATAGAAGCGGGCGCGAGGAGGCGGCGCAGTGGGGGGCTGCACTTTTAATTAAACCCTAAATTATTGTTCACCTTCATTAATTCTTGTGCTCCTGGTCCGCCCGTACTAATGAGTTTATGCTTTTTGTACTGTCTCTGTCCGCGTCAGGGTTCTAAAACCCGTGTTTACAGATGACGATTTTGTAACGGTAGATGTGCTCTCTTCGCTAGGAACCTGCGTGCCAGAATGAAAGACAGTATCCAAATAACTTACAGTTTCCCTTATGTAGCTACTTAGTATAATTTTTTATTTTTTTATTTTAGTAAGTAACTAGTGTGTCAACATCTGCTTAACGGGTTACCGACTGCTATCGCTATTGTTTCGTATCACATCCCTAAAATAAGGTTTATAATTAAAAAAATGTTTTTTAATATTAAAATAACGTTTTGAAGCGACAGTAGTATGCCCCCAGAGCCACAACCGAGCTCTGTACCTATTATTTCCTACACTATCGAGCGCCGAAAATTCCATTCCACTTGAAGAAGACGATATTTCATAATTATATAAATAATGATGTTAGATATCAACCGATTCTTATTTAACACCAAATGTGTTAAGGTAGTCTGGCGAAAGGATTCAGCCGCGGCAAGCTTCTTACCATCCTACCGGGAAAGCTGTGCCGTCTATAGAGCTTTAGCGTTCCGGTCCCATGCCGCGTACAAACCCTCTCCAGGTTAGCCCACTTCTATCTTGGACTGCGTAATTAGTTACCATCTAGGTGAGTTTGCAGCGAAGGGATAACATGTACCTATCTGAATAAAAAATATTGCGTTATATCTAAAACACCAAATTGTTTTCACAAGAAAATCTCTTTGTATAACATGTACCTACCCACAAAGCGGCAGTATTTCATCGAATTTTCCGTGGTTATTTATTTATTTATTAAAGGTTCTCGCAATAAATTGCTTTAAGTGGGGGCGGCTGGAGCCCCGCCGGGCGCGGTAGGGGCGCCCATAACGTCGGGAAAAACGCTCGCGACTCATAAGTGCCTTTCTATACCGAACTAATATTACGCTGATGTCTGGGGGTTAAGGCGATACAAGCGTAATTCACGCCAACGAGGTCAATTGTTTTCGCACAGGCAATTTTACACGGGAATTTCATTACGTTCACGCAACCCGTAATATATTGTTAGCTATTATAAATTTCGGTTACTGATTTTTATAAAACTTGCTTTTTTTGAAATGAAAACTTCTTTAGGCGCGTTGCGCACTTTTTGGTAGGGGGTAAAAATGTGGAATAAGCGAGACCAACACCGTTCTTCTTAAGACAAAAGGTCTTAAGTATAATAATATAGTTCATTCGTAATTATACTTTAATGACTGAGTTTTAAGGTTTATATTAATAAGTGTACGCGAGACACCTCCCGTTGTTACTTTAGACAAGTGGTCTTAAATATAAATATAGTACACTAGCTGATGCCCGCGACTTCGTCCGCGTGGATTGAAGTTTTTTGGTTCCCGCGGGAACTCTTTGATTTCCCGGGATAAAAAGTAGCCCATGTGTTATTCCAGACTATAATCTATCTCTGTGACAAATTTCATCCAGATCCGTTCAGCCGTTGGGACGTGATTGAGTAACAAACATCCATGCATACATCCCTCCATTCAAACTTTCGCATTTATTATCCATACTAATTTTATAAATGCGCAAGTGTGTCTGTCTGTTTGTTTGTCTGTCTGCTACGCTTTCACGGCCCATCTATTTACAGGTAGGTTACATCCCGGGGAAGGACATAGGCTACTTTTTATCCCGAAAAATTAAGGAGTTCCCCCGGGAATCAAAACACTTAATCCACACGGACGAAGGCGCGGGCATCATCTAGTATTAGTATAGATTTTTTGAGGATGTCACGCAAATTGTAGAAGATATCGTAACGATCGCGTGAGTAGGTAATACGACGGGAAAACGGACCGATTCAACGTATACAAAATATACAAAACTGCGGACAACCCTTAGATTGTTTATAAAAACGATAGAAAATATTATGGTTTACTAATAAATAAATTGATAGTTAAGAATCGATACTTGTGGGCGTCTGAAGGCGGGCGCGGGCGTGGTCGTGCGTCCACCATGAGCTTTCAAACTTAAATAATTTTAAAATTGTTTCTGTTTAACCAAAGATCCATTTTCTCATTTTTTTTTGTAAGTTTATTATCTATGCCTTCGTTAGGTAAGTCATAGATTAAGCTATAGTTAAGTACCTAGGTACTTCGTAGTGAAACTTATGATCTCCTGCTACTAATGAGCAATAAAACTTTTAAAAGCAAAATTAAGCCATGGCCTGTGAAAAAAAAAAGATTTAAGTAACGTTACCGGAGTCTTTTGGATTTCTGTTAAGCTCCTTAAAAACCGTTTGTATATTGAAAAATAGCGACTTTGCCGCGGGAACTTTTTATTCGGAGTAAGTAATATGTAGTAGTAGGTACATTTGTGCTATTCCAAAGTATATTTTCAGCTATGGCCATTCTAAATTTCAGCCCAATCCGTCCAAATTTTGCCTGGTGGGAGGCTTCGGCCGTGGCTAGTTACCACCCTACCGGCAAAAACGTACCGCCAAGCGATTTAGCGTTCCGGTACGATGCCGTGTAGAAACCGAAGGGGTATGGGTTTAATATAACTGCCATGCCCCTAACAGGTTAGCCCGCTACCATCTTAGACTGCATCATCACTTACCATCAGGTGAGATCGCAGTCAAGGGCTAGCTTGTAGTGGATAAAAAAAATAAAAAAAAAACATTCAAACTTACAAACTTTCACATTTATAATATTAGTAAGATAAGATTTATTGATTCCCAAATAGAAGCAATACTTTATGATGGACTAGCTGATGCCGGCGACTCCATCCGCGTGGATTAAGGTTTTTTGGTTTCCGCGGGAACTCCTTAACTTTCCGTGATAAAAAGTAGCCTATGTGCTATTCCAGACTATAATCTATCTCTGTGCTGAATTTCATCCAGATCTGTTCAGCCGTGGGGCGTCATTGAGTAGAAACATCCATCCATACATCCAAACTTTCGCATTTATAATATTAGTATTAGTATAGATTTATTTCGAATTTCCCTCGCAAAATACTTATCGTGTTCAATAGAAATTATCAACATTATGATGAATACGTATATTATTAACGTGAAATGCTTGATATCATCATCTTCCATTAGTCCAATTGAACACGGTAAGCCAATCAATGGAGTTGATTGGCTAAATCTTGATAACGATCCCCTCTGTATCCAGTACTATAGCGTAGATGTAGCGATTACCTACTGATTACCTTTCTTGTACTCTGTATAAGGATACTGTTAAATATAATATAGGGGACGCGAGATCGATGGTGACCCCTACTCGCTGGACGGATGGCATCAGGCGAGTCGCAGGGAGCCGCTGGATCCAGGCGGCGCAAGACTGCGGCGTGTGGAAATCCTTGCAAGAGGCCTATCTATGTCCAGCAGTGGACGTCTATCAGTTGACGATGATGATGAGATCGATTGAATAAAAGTCCACAGGTGACCGGAGAGCTGGCAGTTACCTTTGCCAACATATAATAGTTTGGCTATTCAGCGGGGTAACGCAGCTAGCGTTCTGGGCACATTGCCTCATTGCAGCGTAATTTTTAATGTTTAGTTTTTAATTTAGATTTTAAATCGATTTTTTAAGAAATTGTATATATTATTACAAATAAATCTTATATAAATTAAAAAAAAAGTTTAACACAATTATTGAAAATATTCATGGTCCACCTGTGGCTAAGTGTCGATTGGCAGACTTCACCCACGTTTGGAAACATTATGGAAAACTCAAGGACAGGTTTTCTTAAGATCTCTTCCTTGATCGAATGTAATAAGCAATTAATGATATTTAATGGCTAAAAACACATAACTCCGAAAAGATATAGGTTACGTGCCTGGGGATACTGCCCCGGACTCCTAGGAGGCCGAGTCTTACCACTACGCTATAACTGTTACTTGTACCACGTACTCAGAACTATTTCTTGCCCCAGATTCGTGAGTACCAAATTCGATTCGTTTTTCAATCGATTGTACGATTTTCCAAATAGAAGCAATTCGTCGCGCGTTGCCGCGACATTGCGGCCACTTTGATCTGTTTTTGTGGGCGGCCGCGGCGGCGCGATTGGGCGCGAACCACTAGTTGAATTACTTGCCTTTGTACTTCACGATGGAGCTAACCACTCCTCGCTCTGTACGTTATAAACTATCCATTTGAGAATATAATGCACGGTAAATGTATCTGGATTGTATATTATTCACGTCCGTATACAGAATGTATGGTTGGATACGTTCACCGAACCATTCCATCTTGCCATCTTTCTAATGATGGACTCACATCGGCTATTTTATCAACAGATTTTTATTTTTTTTATTTTATTCCATTACAAGTTAGTCCTTGAGTGCGATCTGACCCAATGGTAAGTGTCGATGCAGTCTAATATGGTAGCGGGCTAACCTGTTAGGGTTATGGCAGTTATAATAAACCCATACCCCTCGTCGGTTTCTACACGGCATCGTACCGGAACGCTTAATCGCTTGGCGGTACGTCTTTGCCGGTTGGGTAGTAACTAGCCACGGCCGAAGCCTCCCACCAGACAAACAACAACATCAACCAAACAAACAACAAACAGATCGACAAACAATGTGACAATCTCAATCACTTCCTATGGGCTGAAACTCTAGTATTCGCTATCGGCAAATTCAGTCAATTAATGATAGCAATAAAAGTTATACCCATTAATAAATTTGTTGCTAGGTTGACTGACCTTAAGCTAAAGTGGATTTAAGTACAATAGTGTGTAGAAGAAGCAAATCAAGTGCGACCCCTAGAATGATTATATATTATACTAAAACTACCTAAGATCTGATGCAATTTGATTGTATATATTTGATACTGCAAATCATCGAAAATTCGGGTTAGATTTAGGAGCAAAAAGGGCTGAGCCGGCGGAATCGTCATCGTTTTATGTCCGAGTCCGTTTCGAATCGCTCCATTTCCATTCGGTTTTTGCTGCAGCATGTGGCAACACCGGCTTGCTCTGTCAATCTCTTATTATTAATTACCTTCTTTTATGCCTACACACTTCTATCGATTGCGTTGATTAAAATATCCTAATAATAGACTGGTATAATGACTTACAGGTCTCGTAAAAAACAAGCAAGAGCGATAGAGGGCCGGCATCAATTAATCGTACAAGCGTTTAATATGATACAGAAAATTATCACACAAGCTTTGTTATATCACAGTCTTAGGAGATACTTTCTTCTGTAATAGTCATTCGACGGTCTAGACCACTAGACAGAGCAACGCTGTGGAGTGACAGGGGTAAGGCGGGGCGGATATTTCCAAGCTGGTGAAATGTTCAGTCCAAAATTCAGTAATTTTAGCATATTATTATCAGCCATTCAGCATACACTTGGAGGTGTTACATGCGAAGGTGTGGGTAGGTGTGCCAGTAGATGTGCATGTCTGCAATTTTTATGTGCGTTGATTCACTGTAAGTATATCAAACTTGGCGGTATAAATTGAAGGGTATAGCTGTATGTAGGCTACCTTTAGGGTATACTTTAAGATCTTCGTCCGACGGATGTCCGTCCGTCCATCGTACGATCATCCGGTTGATGATTCCACACACTTGTTTAATATCCAGGATACCTATATGAATTCATGAAATCATGACAAAGTTTCATGGAAACAATGAAATAAACATATCAAGGTTGATGCATAGATGCTTAATCCGCTTTGCTAAAATATCTGCTCTTGCTCAGTTGAATAAGCTTTACGTGTAAGTCTAGCCCTATCAATTCGTGAGCACCTGCCAATGTGAAATAAATAATTCGAGACTTGACATTTTAAATGGCCAAATAGGACGACTCTTTATACAATTAATTTGGATCCCTTTATCAAAACGAGTATCAATAACGCAGTATATACGTACAGTGATATTAATTACTCGTGCTGAATCGGTAACTGAATAAAACGAGGTTATTAAATCGCGCACGCACTGCAGTGATGCGCGGGCGCCGAGAGACGTGTATAAATTGCTCAATTTGATTCCAAGCAAATGGCGTATTAAATTATTAGTGCTTATCATGGCAGGCTTGTATAAAGCTTCTTGAGTACGCATTCCTGGGATCCCGGCGGGGGATGGCGTGGTTCACCACATATTATGCTTATGCAATTAATACGCTTCTTCCTGCACGATTATTTGATTCTATTAATATTGTACCGAGTACCGACCCATAAAAATAGTACGTCATGTTTCAATTTTAAACAAACAGTAATAAATAATATATTAAGTCAATGAAACACGCGCAAAATACTTCTTAAGATAAAAAAAAACCTACGATTTGCATGACATAATATACCTACCTACCTAACTATGCTTGCTGGATTTCCAAATAATTTCTACCGAGTACCTACCAGTAGATATTATCAAGTTTTGATTAAGTATGATAACTCTTTGGTTGAATTAGTAGTAGGTAGGTATTTCCGACAAATGTTACATTTTTTATTCCACTACTAGTTGGGAAAACTTAGAAAATGCCTGATGATGATATATTTATCATCTTAGTTGATGTTACTCTTTTTCTTCTGTTTCTAAAGCTGCTTGAAAAGCAGTTAGCTACTACTAAAAATAATTTTATACTTAGTAAGAGGTATTGTTAAGTTAATAGTGTTAAGTCTTTTTTTATCAATATAATAAGGATTGCAAAAAATATTTTTTTCTTTTTAAAATGATTTTCTTGCCGCGGATGTTAGAAACGAAATGACAACGTTACGCATCGGAATCTAATTTCAGTTGGAAGGCAAAAACTCGATCAGATGGGATTCTGTCGGCGAGCTCTTAGAAGCCTCGATTCCGTGAGTCATGGCCCGGGACAGGGCGCGGTTGAATTAATTACAGGAATTACAGTTACTTACAAAGGGCATAGGTGAAGAGGGAACAATATGTATAAGATTGCCATAATAAATGTGTTAGTTTCACTTGACGATTCAAAAGCACTGTAAAAGTTTATAATATACTTAAAAAACCTTATTTATTTATTTGTTTACTAAAAACTGATTCTTTTCAAAAGTGCGTTGGCTTCGAATTACTTAAGATTACCATAACATATTGGTATATTTACTTGACGATTCAAAAGCATTTTAAAAGTTTATTTGAATAAAAATTATATTTATTTATTGACTGTATCTTTTCAAAAGTGTGTTGGCTTTGAATTACTTTAAGTCCTAATAAAGCTCTGGCTTTATTAGGACTTAAAGTAATTGTTAAGCTGAAGGTTTGGCATAAGTAAATCCAATGTTTCAGATTTAAGACTAACGGAACCACAAAAGTACCATACCTACTGCCAGTAAATTCCCTTTCGCTAACGCTAACCTCAGATTGAATCGTCAGTATCATTGGACACAAATTCAGTCAAGTGATCTTGTCATTGAGTAAGTAAACTTTAAAATAGGTTTTCTTGGGAAAACCAAAGATTATATACCTAAGATTATATACCTACTTACTAAGTAGTAACACAGAATAGGTAATAGTATAAGGTGACACGCCTGAGTTGGCTTTTCTTTTTAAAAAATATGTATCCGCTAGTTGGTTAGGTAGTTTTTTATGAATGAAATATTATGTGATTTGTATAAAAAGCCGTAGGCCAATTAAAATTAATAAAAAAGGTGCCAAGTTAAAAAAAAAGTAAATGTATAGTCATACAATCATGAATTACCTATTAGGTGAACGAATGGAACAACTGAGCATCAGGACGACGGCCAATAAGTAAAGCTAAAATATTCTTAAATAGTGAAAAAATAAAAGTTTTGGAATTAAAAACCAAATCAACAAACTTTCTAATTCGAATTATTAATATTTTTGGTCCATCAAAATGTGACAATTCTGGCCTATATTAGACATCAACGCTCTTCAATTTTGAGCTGTTACTTTTCTTACATTTTAAGTTGTTTCTTGAACGAAAATTTTTGAAGGTTAAGAAGTAAGTATAATAAAGTGACTGAAATAGGCAGTAAAAAGGCGTTTTAAACCAGGTCATTGGTCAAGGTTTTAGTTAATCCAAAGAAAATTAGAGCGTGCTCTACCACCTCGCTGAGCACAATTTCATGCATATTTTCCGCGTTCGTTGACGGATTCTGAAACTTTAGACTTTTTTTGGCTAGACGTTGTACTACGCTTCCATTTTAAGAAGTCATCCAAATCAGTTGAAGTCGAATTACCAATGCGTTTAACATTGAATATAGGTACCTAACTACCTATCTATTAGGTACATAGAGGTTCTTGGCGTTAAATTAGTAATGTTTATTTTATTTCAACACGGAAATACTACTACTTTAATACTTTGAGTAAGTGAAAAATATGTATACGTAGGAAGGTAGAAGGTAGGCTAGGCAAGCACGCTCCACCTCTGTCTGCATCATCACTTCCAAACAGTTTTTTTTGCAAACACTAGCCTGTAAATCCATACTAATATTATAAATGCGAAAGTGTGTCTGTCTGTCGGTCTGCTACGCTTTAACGGCCTATCATTTCAACCGATTTTGATGAAATTTGGTATAGGGTTGGTTTACATCCCGGGGATACTTTTTAAGGAGTTCCCCCGGGTATCAAAAAAACTTTATCCACGTGGACGTAGTCGCGGGCATCATCTAGTAAAAAAGAAAGGTATGCACACATCAAATTTATTCCGTTTAGACAAGCGAAACACATTACCAGGGTGGCACTTCCACCAGTCCGACCCCATGGTATATTTCATTAAAATAAATAACGTTATTATTTTGGGTGTTTTTCGAGTGATGCCTAGCTACAAATTACGTGGACAATACCTCCGCGGGACACCGCCCTTATTACAAGCAGCCCACCAGATGGCCCTGTACCGAATAAAAATGATTGTAATTCGCCTAAATTACAAGGGTTTATGTATACTATAGGAAAGTACATAAGAATGTTTTACATGGGGTTTGATTTTTTTTCTAATGAAAGCAATGAAAACCTGAAAGTGCGTACAGGAAATTAAATTAATAATTAATTATTTATTAATTATAGGAAATTTTCAGGGAGTGACTATTTCAATGAAACCCGGAATTGTCGGAAAATGATTTTTGTTACTTGTTAGCTTTATACTTAGGTTTATAAAGAAATTTTAGAAAGTCTTAAAACCTCAAACCTTTAAGTTCTTACGTCTGTATAGTATGTTATTAAGTTTCTAAACCCATCGCTTTCATTTATTTCCAGTAGTTTGATCAGATCTATTGATATAGAACTATAGATATTTTGTCTCTTAGTTTTGTAATTAAAGAAGCATACCCTTGTACAGGACAATTAGGTCAGGGTATTTTTTAGCGGACAACTCGAAAAAAATACTCATATTGTTCTAGATCATAGTTATTTTGGCATGATGAAATGCGGGGACCTAGTGCAGGAAAAATCGTACGAGGCAAAAAAGCGTTAAACTATTTCTATGAGAGATATAGATTAATTAGAGTATTTTAGTTAGTGTTGAACACGGAACAAGGAATCTGCTTATTGTGTAGAAAATTTTGAACAATTACCAAGTTCTCAGTAGCTCAGCCGGAAAAGAGCTGCGTCGTAAGTAAGATGTCACAGGTTCGAATCCACGCACTTCTCTCAATTTTTGAGATGTAGTAGGGGCCCGTAGATATGCCAGTCAGTCAGTTGCTCTCGTTATTGAATTGGAATGAATGTCAAAAAAAGTTTAAGTTATAATAGTTAGGTATATTATACAAAAGGTAAAACAATACAAAAATGTGAGTATCACTTTGTAGATTAGGTATGTATGCACTTATGACAGTGGTACACCTTCGAATATGCAAGTCCTCTTAGATACTTTTTTTAGGGTTCCGTACCTCAAAAAGAAAAATGGGACTCTTATAGGATCACTTTGTTGTCCGTATGTCTGTCTGTCAAGACCCTTCTTCTCAGGAACGCATGGAGGTATCAAGCTGAAATTCATATCAAATACTCAAGTCTTGGAGCTGTGAAAAAATCAAACTTCTAAGCGAACGCAAACAAAAGATACAGCCGTTTAAGCTGCAAATTTCCGACACTCGCAAGGGAATCAAAACCTACAGGGTACTTCCCGTGAACTCAGAATCTTGAAATTTGGTACGAAGCAACTTCTTATAGCACAGATAAAAGAAAAATTACGAAAAGCATACATTTTTAGTTACATCATATACTAAAAATAATTTTAATAATTTTAAACTTACTAATGTTATGGATTTCATTTAGCAATAAAAATACCATAACTTTTACTTATATAGCCGGTTTTTTTTGTTTTTAAACTTTGTTGCACAACCAAATCTAGCGTCTAGTGTACAATACGCGGACTTAATGCTCGAGCGCCATTATCTCTCATTCGACCTTTGGAAGGTGTGAAAAGGCGTGTTGTGGGTGTGCTTGAAAGCAGTCATCGGAAAAAAAGGATTATAAATTATGTTAATACTTTAAAAAGCTTTTCTTCACATATGCTTTGACAACATTCCTTTTTCGGTTGTTCAACGAGAAATCTTTTTGCTTGCATAATACGAGACCACATAGGTCTTTAATTGATATCAAACATTCAAACCAAAAAGGATTCGATATTCCATTCAAGAGTTTTCTTACAGACATTACTTAAACGCCTGCAAAGTTTTAACAATGAGGCAGCCATCACGGACGAGAATGGAACCCGTTCTTAAAAAAAAGATTAAAGAATCCAGTAAAACTTACAAAAAACTTACCTATACAGTGTACTGAGCATTTCAACTGAGAAGATCAGTGCAAAATACTACCTAAACACCAGAGCAGTATAAGTAGAAAGACCTACAAAATCTAGTGCTGTGCACTTATAAATTTGAGATTTTGCCGTTCATTCCGGTATGGTGGTGGTCTTCTTGGTGGTGATGTGGTGGTGATGCATGGTAAACCGATGACGTGATCGCGAAAAACATATCGCGTGAGGAAAGTTCTCGACTATATATATTAAATTAATCACGTGCCGAACCCGTGTGGCTGTATAAACATATCGCCAGAAGGTATATATGGGCATAAGATGAATTAAATTCTTACTTCAAAAGGAAAAACGGAACCCTTATTATAGGATCACTTTGTTGTCCGTATGTCTGTCTGTCAAGACCCTTCTTCTCAGGAACGCAAGGAGGTATCAAGCTGAAATTCATATCAAATACTCAGGTCTACTGTCCCTTGGAGCTGTGAAAAAATCAAACTTCTAAGCCAATGCAATCAAAAGATACAGCCGTTTATGCTGCAAATTTTCGACACTTACAAGGGAATCAAAACCTACAGGGTACTTCCCGTGAACTCATATTCTTGAAATTTGGTACGAAGCAACTTCTTATAGCACAGATAAAGGAAAAATTGCGAAAAGCATAAATTTTTAGTTACATCATATAATAAAAATATTTTTAATAATTTTTAACTTAGTTACTCATGTTATGGATTTCATTTAGCAATAAAATTACCATAACTTTTACTTATATACCTACAGGTTTGTACGGAACCCTCGGTGCGCGAGTCCGACTCGCACTTGGCCGTTTATTTTGGCTAAAAGAGGCCATTTTCCAACTGTCTGGTAACCTTCGTTGTAGGTATCAATGTAAGGAGGTATCTTCTCATACAGAAAGAGAACGAAAA
Source organism: Erebia aethiops (assembly GCA_923060345.2). Classification (NCBI taxonomy): domain Eukaryota; kingdom Metazoa; phylum Arthropoda; class Insecta; order Lepidoptera; family Nymphalidae; genus Erebia; species Erebia aethiops. Next base: position 21,472,202 of record OV281084.1, on the reverse strand, counting down.
TGTAGGTAAACATCCGAGCTGGAAAGCCGCTCCTTGTGCTCATGGTGTGCTGCTCTACACAGAGCTCAATTTTAAAATAATAATAATAAATAATTAGGTAGGTAGGGCATTTTAGATTGATTATAAAAAAATGTTAACGTGACACGAGATTTTAAATGACTTAGGTATAATAAAATATCCTCAGCATATTATTTTTTAAATCATAAGGAAGTAGATAAATAAGACTACATTGCATCTACATTGCATGATACATAAGTGAAATAGTTAGAATCATGTAATTAGTGAAGTATTTTGAAACTCTTGTTTACAGAAGAAGACGAGGCCCAGTAAAGTACTTATTTTTGATGATTAAAGCTCTAGTCACACAGGAATTTAATTTTATGTATAGTTGTAGGTATGTGTTTATATATATTATTTGCTATATGCATAGTAAGTATAAAAATATAATAGATGAAACATTGGGCATTGTGTCGTGTCATTTTACTTTTGAAGTGAAAACTTCTTTAGCTGCGTTGTGCATTTTTGATAGGGGGTAAACTTGTGCATTCGCGTCACCGACATGCTCGCGAACAGCAACATGATCACGTTATTACGAAGACAATAGCTCTTAAATATAAATATACTACCTACATTCGAAATTAAACTTTAATCTCTTATTGTTAAGGTTTATATTTTAATTATTTTAAATTTTTCTTTTATTTAAAACAAAATTAAATATTCGTTTTCACTTCTATCGGCAGTCCCTATGACTAAGTCTCAGGTTCAAGGGACTCCTAGTACCTTGAACCGATTTGCACTACAAGGTGTGCGTTAAAGCTGCGCTTCTGCTGTAGGTATTTGAATCTGCTTCTGCAATGCCGCATACTACATACTAATTCGTCAACCACAATATTTTTTTATGGCATATGGAATATTATTATGGGGCAGAGCTGCTGATATCCAAACTATTTTGTTTACTACTATCTACTTAGATAGTGTAACTAACTATATTTATTTTACAGAAGAGAGCCATTTAATAAATTTTTCACGCAAATGGAATTTAAATGAAAATTTAAAAGCCGTCGCTATTTATTAGTAAGAGGTTGTCACGCAGTACAAGTACTTATCTAGATACAACTATTTACAAGAACATATTTAGATACAATAAATATAGTGTTTGTGAATAAAATGTTTATTATTCTAAAACAAAGAGTAGGCACCTTATACTTATGCGGTACACATACATTGAGTTATGTGTAACTTTTGTTTTAGTGGGTTCTTTCGGAACAGATGAGAGAGTTAATACAAGACAGCGTAACTTTACGCTGCGCGTTATGTGTGTTTCAGGCTTTAACCGCCTTTGGTTGCCGCCCCGGCTTTATGCAACTCAGTGGCCAATCCCGCTGCGTAAAGCGGAAGGCGTGCCGCAGCGCACGTGGAATGCATCGTTTTTACGCATTTTTTACAAAATAATTACTGACTCGAGCCGGAATTTCAAATTATTGCAATTGCTTTTGACCAGTCGTCGGCGTTTCATACGGAATCCTAATTGGATTTTGCCTGGAAAAACAAGAATTAAAACTGGTGATTGATTTTAGTTAGCATAGATTTCAACGGCCACAAAAACGGTTTTATATTTTAGTGCCAACATTTTATTAATAGGTACCTCTACCTAATATTATGCGCCTATACCTATCCCAAAAATAAATAATTAAGTACATATTGTAAGTATTAACATGTCGTTCCTCAGATCAGAACTCAAACTCATATTTTTTTATTCAAATAAACTTATTACAAGTGATTTTGAATCGTCGAGTGAATCTACCACTTGTTCGGAATGCCATTCCTATACGGAGAAGAACCAGCAAGAAATTGGTTATACCAACTTTACCCCCATTAGGTACGCGGATTCCTATTTCTGTGGTTATACCCATGTTCCTTGGATGAATAGTTTCATCCAAGCTATGTTCTCTGTATTCAAAAAGTAACCAAATCATGTAAGGCACAAAATTGCAAGCAGGTTTACTTGCAAACGAATGATAAATGTATCCTCAGTGTGCCATTTACTTGCATTTCTCCATTTTGCAGGCCTGTGTATTCCCAGCTTAATGTTGTCATGAAACAAAAACCTTAAAACAAACATTTTTATTGCTACTCCAATGTCCTAAACTGTAACAAATTGACAAAACTTTCTTAAAATAGCTCAAACTTTGTATCTCCAATAGTAATAAGCAATGGACATCGAGGCCGTGTGTCAAGGCTAAGCGCTACACGAGAACGCAGCATGAAACGTATTAAATTAAAAGCGACGACATGTGTTTTCCTTCCCACAGGAAAATACATTAGTTCAAACATTTCCCGCTCCCGCCTATCCCTGTCTTACTCGCACAGAATGCAAGCCGCGAAAAAGAATAGCCAGATATAGCGCCCTCGTAGCAAACAGCGAAGCTTTCAACGTAAACAGCGTAAATCTGATAAAGAAAACACTTTACGACACCAACACCAAGAAATTTTCTTCATTGTACAAATACATTGATCATTTTATCGCCCTTTCTTACGCACAGCTGTAAAACTCAGGCGTGAGAGTGAGATAGCGTTACAGCGCTGGTTTCGTTTGAAGGCCGGTACCATTGGGCGAAAAGCTCACAGCGGCCCGCCCTATACAAGTCGCGCAGGGCTGCGTTCGCGCCTTCGTTCCCGGTACGTTTACAAAATATTTTCTAAGAAGCATGTCGGCTGTAGCAAGGGGCGGCGTCGCGGGAGCCCGCAGTCATGCTGAGAACCTCAGCGGAGTCGGTGGACTCACGTCGCGAAGCTTTTCAACGTCACGAGAAAAAATCGACGTGTGACAATTCGATCGAAAAGCCGATGTCACCGAAGACACGGGCCCGAACTGAAACCGGCTGTAAAACCGAAACTAGGTTATAACGACGCGCCATCCCCTGTGATATTGATTGTAGCTAGTTTCATGAGGATACTGAAATTTATTTTCCCGTAGAGAATACGTTCAGTGAAGTGTTTTCATTATCGCCTGTGTTACATGAAACTTCCTTATTCCTGTGTGTTGCAATTTTGATAAGTTAAGTTGGACTGGATTTATGTTGTTCATAAGCAGGTGCGTTAACTTTCGTTTTTTTTAAAAACAACTTAGCTTAGTAACTAAGTAACCAGAATTTGCTATTTGTGTAATAAGTTATACCAAGAAGCTTTGTAGTTTGACATACTTAGCAATGATTTTCCGGTCAAATCCTGCTTCTAATAGTTATTTTTTATTTATTAAGGTTATTTTAAGATATAAAAAATCCTGTGCATTAAATATTTTTTGTAAATTTCGTTTTGAGATTTACTATCAATTTGAAGCCCAAATAACAAGCTGCATCGATAAAACTTAAACAATGACGGGCTTTCATACAAACTTTAACCCCTCATTTAACCCCCTTGGGGGTGGAATTTCGATAAATCCTGTCTAAGCATCTTCTCCTCCTAGGGTGCATATTCTCTCAAAATTTCAATTTTCTACGTTCAGCTGTTTGGGCTGCATGTTGTCTGTCATTTTATAGCTGTTATCGACGATGATTACCTCTAGTTCCCATAACACAATAAGTTGATTTTTAATATTTTAGGCAATAGGTACATTAGGTAAGTCCACTCGTAGGAAGCCGGGTAGGGTTGTCTATGTCACAGTAAGATTGTAAAAACCGTTAGATTGTAATCTAACTAGCGATATTGTAAACTGTCGACAGATTGTGAACCGTTCAATATGTTCTGAGTGTCAATTTTTGAAATATTCATTGTATATACGTTTTCTTGTCTCTTTGCATAATTAGCCAGGTAGTGCACTTAGGTTTTATCAGATTAATATACCTAACAGATTACAATCTGCCGAAAAATAATGCGTTTACAATACCGCTAGTTAGATTACAATCTATCGGGTTTTACAATCTTACGGTGACTTCTATAACACAAATACTACCTACATTAGGCACCTCCATCGTCATACCTGTCCGACGGAACCCGATTTTAGGACTTGTTCAGGTTAGACATGGCCTATTTTATAGTTTGCCTAGGCCAATAAACTAGTTCATCATGTTTTATTTTATCACTGAGGTGATATAGGTTGTTGAGCTTTCAAATAACCTTAACTAGATGATGTTCGCGACTTCGTCCGCGGAAATCTGAATGATGTTTTCAATTCCCGCAGGAACTCTTCAATTTTCCGGGATAAAAAGTAACCTTTGTCCTCCCCCAGGATGTAAACTATCTCTGCACCAAATTTCATCAAAATCGGTTTAGAATCGGGCCGTAAAAGCGTCACTGCAGTCACGATTAAACTAATTTCCAGTAAATTAATTTGAGGTGATAAGGTTCTTACCTCTGATCCTTAGCTTCCTTATGGTACATAAGGTGTAGTTATCTAAAATAATAGTTCTTTCACAAGGTACTCTAGGTATAAGGTCTACGAACTTTAGAGCTGTTTTCCAGTTTCAAATTTTATCGCAACAAATTGCAAAGGACAAAATTAATTAAAAATAGCTGGTCAAGTGCGAGTCAAAGTATACACATTAGGTTAGGTTCTGTAGTAAGAAAAATAATTATCAGAAACAAAGCTATTATTTTATGGTCTCTCACTTTTCAGTCCCTAAAATAAAAAGCTTACGCATCTAGGTATGCATTACTGTCAAAATCAGAATAATCTATACCAATATTATAAATGCGAAAGTGTGTCTGTCTATTGATATGCTCAAATTCATGGCCCATTAAAATCGGTTGAACAGCAACTGATTTTAACAAAATTTGCTACAGAGATAGGTTGCATCTCGGGAAAGGTCATAGACCACTATTTCACTTTATTTATCCCGGAAAATCAAAGATCTACGGGATTTATGAAAAACCTAAAGGAAATACACGCAGTCGGAGTCGCGGGCATTTCCCAGGTAAGTAGTATAGGTCTTAGTCTTGTATTAATAGTACCTTTAATACTTCTCATGGTGTAGAAAAATATTTACTTACTAAAAGAGAAGCTTTAGTAATACTATTCTGTGCTATTAATAGTATACTATGTTTAATACTCGTATAAGACCCTAAGGATTAGATTGACCATGGACACAATACATACAATCGATTCAGGAACATGTTTATTGGAGAGTCAAAAGAAAAATCGATTAATTAATATTTATAGAGTTATCATACTATGTATTATATTGTAGTTTATTCAACACTTTTTTGTAAGCACATAAAATATTAAAATAACAGTTAGTCTATGACTCGAACGTAGTTCGAGTCTATGTAAGATCTAGTAGGTATGTGTGAAGTAAAGGCTGTAAGAATTTTGCTATTGCCGCCGGCGCGGCGGCTACTTACTGGGCCGTCATAATATTAAAATTTTAAATTAATGATTTAACGGTTTTTGTATTGGAAATGCTTCGGAAATAGTTATAAAGTGATATTGGATTAAGTACCTGCATAATTTTCGTGTTTGTATACTTAGCAACACTGTTTTTACATGACGATTTTATACTAAATACTCATATTATAAATGTACTCTAGGTGAGTCTGTTTGTCTAATTACCTTTTCATGGCACATCCGTGTAATCAAGTTTATCGAAGTTTGGTACCAGAGATAGCTTGAAACCCGGAGACGGAAAATCAAAGAGTTCGCACGGGAATTTAGAAAAAACTAAATCCACGTAAAGTTCGTTTTAAGGTTTTTACTTTTAATCAATATACTTATTTTATTATATTATTATTATTTTGTAGATAATAATCTGTAGATACTTAATTACTGAGATTATTAATTCAATAACATTCTTCCATACTATTTAAATTTCAATTAATAAATTAAGGAAATGTATAAAATAATATTTTTTTCATTTATTTCGATGAAAAAAAACATTGGGTAAGTTTTAGATTCTTTATTAGATAATATGCAGCAATGTTGAACAAATATTTTCCCAAGTTACTTGGATAAGTAACTTTTTCTACACCCATATATGGTTAATTTAATTAACTATTTTACAATGAAACCAAAGATATAATATCCATTAGGTAAGTTTTAGATTCTTTATTAGATAATATGCAGCAATGTTGAACAAATATTTTCCCAAGTTACTTGGATAAGTAACTTTTTCTACACCCATATATATGGTTAATTTAATTAACTATTTTACAATGAAACCAAAGATATAATATCTATTGGGTATTTATGACCTAAGCACCTGTAATTAAATTATTATATTCGATTGACACACAGGGCATAAATCTGCAGGGAATGGGAACACCATGATAAGTATCTTAGCATTTATTCATTCATTCATTCATTAATTTTAAGCATTCGTGTTTTTTCTTTTGTTTTTATTAAACTACACCTAGGTAAGGTATATAATACTAGATGATGCCAGCGACTACGTCCGCGTGGATTAAGGTTTTTTGTTTCCCGCGGGAACTCTTTTATTTTCCGCGAAAAAACGTCCTTTCTATGTGCTTCCCTGGGGTACAACGTATCCGTGTACCAAATTTCTTCAAAATCGGATGAACAGATGGGCCGTGAAAGCGCAGCAGACAGACGGACACACTTTCGCATTATAGATACTAGTATGGATAAATAATATAAGATATATTTATAGGTAGGTAATTAATTCTTTTAAAAGCTATAGGACTAGAAAATTTAATATGCTTAAGGTTGGCATAGGGTTTCCTCTTTTAAACAATATACTACTAAGATAAAATAATACAGATATTTTAAATAATAGGTTAATAGGTACAATTTTGTTTTTATTAGACTCCCTCCTCTCTGACTTCCTCTACGTAATTAAAATTAACAAGGGGTATTTTTGGGGCTCTGTAGCTCGAGAGTAAAAAATAGGAACCCTAAAGGATTTCGTTCGTCGTTGTCCGTCTGTCTGTCTGTCAACCACCTTTTTCTCGGGAACGCGTGGAGGTCAAGTTAAATTGAAATTAATATGAAATACTCAGGTCTACGGCCCCTTGGAGTTGTACAAAAAAATCAAGCTTCTAAGTCAACTCAATCAAAAGACACTTTACTCACTGCCGTTAATGCCGCATATTTTGACACTCGCCAAAAAATATAGGATATACTTCGCGTTGACCTAGAATCATGAAATTTGGCATAATGCAGTGTCTCACAGTACTAGTAAGTATGGGAACAAATCCAAAAATCGATAATTAGGATTCCGTACACATAGCCCGGTGTCGAATTATTGTAGCGCCATATTATAGGTATGTATCGTTACTTCACAGCTGATTACCTACGCGTTGGACATCTTTCTTGTTATTTACTAAAATAATTTACACTAGCTGATGCTCGTTAGTTCGTACGCGTTTGCAATTTTTTGGTTCCTGCGGGAACTTTTTAATTCTCCGGGATACCAAGTAGCCTATGTGCTATTCCAAACTATAATCTACGTCTGTGCCAAATTTCATCCAGATCCGTTAAGCCGTTGTGGCGTGATTGAGTAACAAACATCCATCCATCCAAACTTTCGCATTTATAATTTAAATATATATAGATTGAATGGTGGTACGGAACCCTTTGTGCGCGAGTCTGACTCGCATTGGACCGGTTTTTTAATGTTATTAATTATTATGCCCTCTCCTCTAGCTTCCAATTTTCACACCCACAACTAAGACATATACTTAGATACAGTTAAAATTATAAATATTTATTTGTATACAGTTAGAACATCATAAATCATACATTTAATCCATAACAGTTTCACTCGCAGACCCGGATAATCGCATTACATTTAATATGGTTGTTTATGCATTGTTTGGAGCTCTCCATCGTTTCGCATGCTCATCTGAGTGGAGGCCTACCTGGCTGTTAAACAATGTCATTCCTCCAGATATCATCTAATCTGTATTATCTATGGCTCCCCGCCGCGGGACCGCTTCATCACAAAGCAACGGGTTGACAGATCTTCGCTCACAGACGAGCAATAGGATTACTAAAATTCTGACATTTTGTTAAACAACCATCAAATAGGGCTGTCAATCTACTTTAAATTGGGTTCTGTAGTCTCTATGGTCTATTGATTGTATATATCTACGTCCGCGTCTATCTTTGGTAATGGTATCTTAGAAACTACTTTTAAGTTTTTTTACCGTTAAATAAATGTAAACGAAAACGTATAATTAAACATACTCAATAATGAGTTTTCATTAAATAAAAGGATCTTTTGATTGGAATTTAGGAAAATTATAGTGTAAAATTTGTAAACAACATAAGATTTTATAATTTTAATTAAGTAAATGAAATAACAGTTTATTTTGGTACGTAATCCTCTACCGATGACAGTATTTTTCCTAAGTAGTTAATTTAAATAAAATAAATTCCTAACTAAACTTTAGGGATGGCTTAATACGAAAGCTGCCAGCCCTGGGAGCAAAGAATTAGTATGCCTTCTAATTCTTTCCATATGAACCTGAACAATTCAAACTTAATAAGATTTTCGTATTTTGCAGCTGTTTAACCGTTCGCTATAGTTTCACGGATTTAGGTTTAATCACATTACATGAATAAAAGGGTTGTAATGCGATACTGCGACATCTATTCTTTAAAACAATTTCATCCTACGGAGTTCAGTCGCCTTTAAAGTCTTATTTTTTAACCTTATTCTATGTATAAGTACCCACCCACATACATCCACATAAGAATTCGTATAGTGTCATTTCCAAAAATCCTATGACCTTATTTTCATTTACAGCTGAAAGCCCAAATAGAAATAGGTAAATTTCATGCTTGAAAAATTACGGACTTTCATACAAAGATTCTCTTGTTATTTAACACACTTGGAAATAAAATTAAAAAATATCTTATAGCTCAATTAGCCGTTCAATTAACAGTCTAGGTACCAAGTCAGTCTAGACAAGTTATTAGGTAGGTACCTATATATTATATATGTAGATGCAGGTAGAGGTTTTATAGTAAATTTTATTTAACTGTTTGAACTTTGAATTCTTGCTACTGATTTTCATTTCTTACTGAATGGATGTTTACCTATAGACCTTCGAACGGGAATTCATGTCATATGAAAACGAAGGTTTAAAAAAAAAGGTGTGTGTGTGCAATTCACACACGGCAGAAGTTAAACTTCAGAGAAGTAGCCTACGAGAGAAAGAGATAAATATAACTTGTATTCTATCTCATTCTCTCGCAGGCATAATCCTATTATGGATCTGTTTGTCTCTTCTTGGTGTCGCTTTTTCGTTTCATCGAATTTTTAAATCTCAACGTTTCTAAAGAAGTTTCAATTCAAAAATTAAAATAGGAAGAATTTACCTCTAGACTAATCAAGGGAAGGATTTTTACCTATAAAAATATATATTATTCTTTCTATCTATATATTTAAACTAACATAACCACATTGTTTAAATTATTTCGATTCGTAGGTGGATTATATAGTAGGTACGTTTTCTGAATTTTTATTTAATAGAGTCAGTATAAATTAAAAGATTCAAATCATAAAGTATTTCCCCATTACATGCCATTCCCCGTGAAACTGGTTTTATCATTCATAAAACTATTCTAAAAGCCATCGATGCTAAACCACGGTTATAAAAGAGATTGGAGCCTGTCTAACAAATAAACTAAAATTAAATATACACGAACACAATTGGAATTTTTGTCTCAGGCGTATAAAAGTGTCCTATAAATTTACCCACAGTTTAATTTAATGTCCAAAAGTACCTGCCTCACATTTTTTTTATTATAAATAAACGTTCGATGCCGGTTATGGGTGCTCGGATGTGTATTATTATTTTGAGAAATGGCTTTAAATTTGTCCCGGGAGGTTACGACCGGAGCACCTCGATTAGGATTGAATTCATATTTTTCTCCGTTATTACGAGGAATGCTGTAGCAAATCTAATTTTATCGTAGAGTTTTAATTAATTTAGTAATGGTTTTTATTTCTTTATAACAGGTCGACATCATATTGAAGAATGTAGGAGTGACAGCTTCGGCAGCTGAGAAGAAAATACACCTATTTACAATCCACGGTCGCTTAGACCGTTTCATCGAGGAGATAGTTATCAGCGGGTTGGTCCCGCCGCGTGGATGGTGGCGGGCGAATGGGGCTATGCGCCGGTGCCGGCCACTCAGGCCATGAACGCGTTCTTGGAGACCAACCATGCGCATCTCGCCTCCTACGGGCTGAAGATGTCGCCGCAGCCGGCTTGCGGCGTCGGCCCGCAACACCGCGCGGCCGCTCCCCATCCACCGCCGCATCATCCGTCTCACTACCAGCCGTACCCGCTGCATTCCTACCAGCCGGGATATCTGCGGGAATACGGCGGCTGCGGGGAGCTGTTTCCGCAACAGCCGTTAGAGCAGAGCTGGGACTGGCGCGGAGACGTGCACTACCAAGGCGGAGCGCCACCGCTCGTACCGCACGCACACGCCCACGCGCCGCACGCGTTCCTTCGCTACGTGCGCGCCCCGCCGCGACGTGACATGAGATGTCAGTGGCTAGACCCCGAGCAGCCTCCGCCGCGGAAACTGTGCAACAAACTATTTTCGAGCATGCACGAGATTGTGACGCATTTAACAGTGGAACATGTGGGTGGACCGGAGTGCACGACGCATGCCTGCTTTTGGCAGGGCTGCTCGAGAAACGGTCGACCCTTCAAAGCGAAATACAAGCTAGTGAATCACATCCGAGTCCACACAGGAGAGAAGCCATTTCCCTGCCCCTTCCCTGGATGCGGGAAGGTGTTTGCGAGATCTGAAAACTTGAAGATACATAAAAGAACTCACACAGGTAAGAATAATAATATTCTTAACTTTATCTAAATAGTAATGAGTCCCTCAAAATACCAGCCAAAAACTATACTTAAATTATTTATTTATGTCCAAATTACTTAATTAACCATTGGTTTGATGGCTAATATATTATGAAAAAAAATTTTGCATTTTTGCAATTTTGCAACTAACCTATAAGAAATGAAAAACGTACTCAATATCAAAAACATTTGGAAAAATAGAATTTAGTAAGATGTCTACGCTATTCAATCGAGCGTGTGCTGATCTGGCAAAACATTTCGTTTCTCATTAATTCATAATGAACCGCCCCCCGCGGCTGTCTTCAGCTCGCCGTGGCCTCACAGATGCTCTCTGTTGCGATATATTAGTCACGCCTCGACAATAAACTGGACCAACACAATAAAGCCACCATTAAACACAAACTATCCGTCAAAAATCTTTGTCACACGTTCGGACCTCGAACAAAGTGCCTAACGGGCGCCTAATAATAACCTCAGTCTCCTCTCCTTGTGGAGTCTGTTTCTCGGTACGGTCCATCGACAAAAGTCGTTCGAGACAGAACTCTATTTTCAATTTATTATTAGTGGAAAGATTCATCGGTATTGTGTACTATGGAATAAAAAAATGCGCCATAAATTAAAATGTCCAGTTCCGCTGGCTCGCTTCCTCTTGTTGCTCTCACTCGCACACTAGACTAAAGTTATTGTAAGTAATGTATTGATACTTCAGTTCGAATATTGGTCCTGGAATTCGTTCGGCATGGAGGCTATGGAGTATGGACATCTGCTATTATGTTTTTTTTTACCATTTCTGTCTAGTGTTGCGTTGAAACTTTTGTCCTGTGCCCCTGTCCGCTATTATCTCATACGGGCCTGTGAATAGAGTTTGCTTTTTTGTGGGGAATTTTGAAGAATTGTTTTATGGGTGTCTATAAATTACTTCGAATGTCCGCCAAGCTATGGAGAACTGGAAGCGTTAGTGTAATAATAACATTAATTAGTTGAGTGCAAATACCAGAGTCAGGAGGATTGGCCATAAAAAATACAATTTATGCAACCCGAGCCCACCCAACTTCTATATTAAGGTAAATGTCAATGAATAGTAAAATTACTTATCTACTTTAATCGCGTTTTGGTTCAGGCAACTTTGTTGTTTGCTATTAGTTTTCTTAGCCACATTTTTCATCAATAGCACATAGGTTACAACATATCGACTGACGTGTAGGTATGTCATAAAACTTTTGTTGCATTGTTTAACATTGTTAGAAATTTAGAAATGTTATAAAGTTATCAAACATGTTATAAAACATTTTATGTATATAAAGTCTGGACGCACCGTTATGTTCATCAATTGTTTCTTGTAAAACGTAGAGTACCCAAGTAATGACTTTACATTTTAGTTACTTTGCTTCTTTCTCAGATTTCTTTCTGGTTGTAGTCACATTAGTTTTAAAGTATCATTTTTATTTTAAGTTAAAGTAAATTTAAACAGTAGTCGTTTTCTCACTCTAAAAGAGTAGAATACTTATTCTATACATGATGTAAACTCGACAATTCCGATAGTATCTGTGGGTGACGAAGCTTCCCCGTCTACTGTGGAAAGTGGAAACCGATATTTTTATAAACACGTTCCCAATGTAACGCGACACCGTCGTGTAGTCAGTAGCAGAATTTATTTGCTATAGCTTATTCGTAACATGTCAATTTGTTAAACCGATTCACATCTAAAGCCTAACATTTGATATTATATCCTGTTTTTTTATTTGCCATGTAGTATTTGTTTTTATTTTTAAATATCTTTTTTGATGCGACTTAAGAGCAATGCGAATGAACGGGCAAAGTTGAGAGTAGGTATTCTGGTAGGTATATTGCCGTCGCGCTGCTCCCGGAGAAGACCGAACGCTTATTCAATGCGCATGTATGCGTACGCACGCCGCTCGCTCGAACGAGTTCCTAAATAAAATTAAAATATGTGTTTGAGCTACTCGCAGTCGGCAAAATGTTTATATACCTATATGTGTTTTGTGTTTCGTATATTTTTTGCTTTCTAATAACTCTGACCCTGGACTTATTTCTCTGTTTTTGATTCCTTTTTTAATGTTTTTAATGCACTAACAGTTACCTAGCTTTAGAGTGCGATCTTAGCTGACGGTAAGTGATGATGCAGTCTAAGATGGTATCGGACTAACCTGTCAGGCATAAAGCAGTTAGTTACATTAAAGCCCTAAGTAGCCTTCATCGGTTAGTTGCTACCGGAACGCCTAATCGTTCGGCAGTACGTCTTTGCCGTTAGGGTGGTAACTAGTCACGGCCGAAGCCTGCCACAAGACCAGAACTGAGAAAATTCAGATATATAAACTTCCAAATTGACCCTGCCGGGAATTGAACCCGTGACCTTGCGCTTACATTACAGCACACCTCACACCACTGCGCCAGGGAGGTCATTTACTCAGTTGGGAACTATTTTTATATGTTTTTTTTATTCTACTACAAGTTAGCTCTTGACTGCGATCTTACCTGATGTTAGACAAAGTTAAAGTCAAAAAACGTTTATTCAATATAAACTACACTTATTGACGTCCGGTTATTAATAACATATAACATAATATAATGGTGATAATGGTACGATATCTTAAACTAAAGTAACGAGGGTTCCAAAGTCCAAACGCGCCCTGGTCTGAGAAGAGCCTACAACAAACTCAGCCGGGATTTTTTTTTTCACTATCACCATTTCACAGTCATCTTGGAACTATCAGAGCCATTATAGAGAACGATGATACAGTCTAAGATGGTAGCAGGCTAACTTGTTAGGGTTAGTTATATTAAACTCATATCCCTAACGGTTTCTACACGGCATGACGTATCTACACGGCATGACGTATCTACACGCATCTACCGTAACGCTAAATCGCTTGGAGGTACGTCTTTGTCGGTAGGGTGGTTACTAGCCACGGCTGAACCCTCCTACCAGATCAGACCACAGAAAATTTAAAAATGATAAATTCCCATTTGGACCATGTTGGGAATCGTACCCGGAACCTCCCACAATATGACCACAGCATTCAGGATTGCTATAATGTCCTCTCAACCGAATTTCGGCCACGGCAGCCTATCTCCAAAGAGCCATCTGCGCAGGAGATATTATACTGCACAAGTGTGGGCGCATACACTGGAGCACTCTCTGTTCCTTTACTCTCATAGGCCGATGGGACGGAAAATCCGACAGGACCGGAGAGAGATCAGGCGCAGGACCGATGGCTTTACATGCTCTTGGAGGCACGGGGGTAAAACACCGCCATCTTCCTTACTCCGGGCTAGTACTGAGAATTTCTTGTAACCCAACCCACCCAAACCCAATACTTGTTATGGCCCGACCCGGGAATCGAACCCTCGTCGGCCGCAGTCGAATATGCTAACCACTAGACCAACGAGGCAGTCAAGAAATAAATTAACGCGCAATAGAAATAGGGGGGGCGGCCGGCAGTGCGGATATATCGCAGTGTTAATATAACTGCCATGCCCCTAACAGGTTAGCCCGCTATCATCTTAGACTGCATCATCACCTACCATCAGGTGAGATCGCAGTCAAGAGCTAACTTGTAGTGGATAAAAAAAACCTGACATGTGCTGCCCACTGCCGACTGGCAATAATTATTGGGTATGGACTATATACTCACAGAATAAGTAAAAAGTTAAATATCGATGTCGATAAACAACACTAGATTATCGATACTATAATTATATCGACTACGCTTGAACTCACTAACTATGTACATATGTGTGTGTGTATACGTATTTAACCTCCCCGAATAGAGTCCGATAAAACCCGATAGGGACAACTGCAGCTTGGACCGATTATACCTATGAAAAACAGTAGAATTCTCACTCTCGTATTTTTCTGTTTCCACCTTCAAAACTGAACCGATTTTAATTCTGTTTTTACGAATAATTTAACAAGGACTCAGGCTATGTCGGTATGTTTTTCTTTTTTTTATTATATCCGTCAAATTTATTTGCGGGATGTCTGATGATGGAACGAAAACTGGGCCATTTTTTGCAGGTTGTGAAGGTTCTATGTTCTTAAAATTATTAATTTATCGAAAAAAGGAAAACATAGGGGCATGGCACGGATACATGTAAATTTTATGGTGCAAGAATATTTTCAATATTGTAATTATCCACGGAGGAAACAGACAAATGTTTTTGTATGGAGAAATCGCCGGGAGAATTCCTCTTAACCCTCTTAGTTCCGAATTCAAGTCAGCGTATTTTAGTTTCCAATATTGCTTTCTTCATAAAGATATTAGGTATCATTAGTCGATATATGCACCTGCAGGCCTGCTTAAATAATATTTCAGTAAATATCGATACCGTATATTAGGCGTTATTTCTATACTAATATTATAAATGCGAAAGTTTGGATGGATGGATGAATGTTTGTTACTCAATCACACCAGAACGGCTGAACGGATCTGGCTGAAGTTTGGCACAGAGATAAATTATAATCTGGAATAACACTTAGGCGACTTAATTTGTATTCCGGAAATTTACAGAGCTCCCGCGGGAACCAAGAAACCAAAGTCCACGCGGACGAAGTCTCGGGCATCAGCTAGTACTGCAATATATTAATCATACGTTGGTATTTTGCCTGAGGCCTAACACTGGTCGTTAACTTTTAACAAATTGATGAATTTAATTCCACCAGACCGCTGTGAGAATAAAATATTATGCAAATTATTAGAAAATGAGAACGGTACAGACTAATAGACCGATTTTTATATCATAGAAACATGAAATCGTTATAAAAGTTCTACATTTTATTAGAAACTAGCTGATGCCCGCGACTTTGTCCGCGTGGTTTAATTTTTTTGATTCCCGCGGGAACTCCTTAATTTTCCGGGATATAAAGTAGCCTATGTCACTCTCGAGGTCCTCAACTATGCCTACGCCAAAAATCAACCAATTCGTTGCTCCGTTGCAGCGTGATTGAAGGTCCAACCCACAAATCAACAAACAAACACATTTTCGCATTTATAATATTAGTATGATAGTGAATTTATAGCTAAATTAAATAATAATTAACATAAAATAACATTATTAATCGCCAAATAGTGTGAGACGTATGACTAATCATACAGCCGCAGGGCTGGGCGCTGGCCCGCTCGCGTCAAGCCGCCGCCGGCGCCGGCGCCGCATTCCGCCCACTCGCCCAGGATTGCTTCATCCACATCATCGCTATTATAACCTTAGAACCTTTATTAATACGCCTGTTTATTTAGTTCGTATAAAACAATTAACTAATTACTGTAAGTAAGCAATTCATTTATCAAGAACTACTTAGAGTCCTTAGATGATGCCCGCGACTTCGTCAGCGTGGATAAAGGATTTGTGATTGCCATGGGAATTTTTTGATTTTCCAGGATTAAAAGTTGCCTATATCCTCCTTGCGATGCAACCTATCTCTGTACCAAATTTCATTAAAGCATTTGAGCAGATGGTTCGTAAAAACGTATAAGCAAGCAAAAAGACACTTTCTTGTTTTGCCTTTATAATAAAGATAAGATAACATATGATAATTTTTGTTAATTTAACAAAAATTGACAATTCTCTTCTTATATTTACGTATCTAACATATATAATAAGTAGGTATCTATAGGTATGTACATTCACTGAATTTACAGTACTTTTAGCTCATGCTCGTATACTTTAAATTCTAAAATCTGTTTTGTCGAATTTCCATAAAATTTTGTGCCAACCTCTCCTGATGACTACCCGCCCGCCCCGGTTTGTCTCGCGTGGAATTTCTCAAAATCATTTCTTACCCTGTCCATTCAAATTCTCAAGTTTCTAGACTAGCAATGACAGTACCTTGATAAGTCAGTCAGTTTGGTATCATCTTGTATGTCTATAGACAATTTCTAAGGAACTGTAGAGACCTTCAGTCATACCACAGCTGTCCATTTTTTACCTTGAGAGGTACCAACTCAATAAATCAACCAACTTGCACAAATACAAATATAAGTAGATAAAATCACGTTCGACCACTTATAACTATAACGGTGAATCCTACATTTTTACCAAGCACCAAGCAGACTTAGGGGGTTCATACAATAGCGTAATGATGATATGATTCGAAGACGACCCCCGATCAAACGCAGTGCAGGCTAATACGGCGTATAAAATGACGCTTTCAAAATATTTTGCAAACAATACGGGAACCCTTCCCGGGCCGCCCCTGTGGTCGACATTGTGTGTCGAGTGCAGCGTTTCCACCAACTGAACATTGAACATGTGCACTGAATGTGTAATGAACGGTATTCAAATAGAATATCATTAATTCCATTAGTAATTTTAGAGGAGTTCTGTTTTATGCAAAACCGGCTGACTCGCGGCGAATTCGCACGAGCACCATCCATCAGCCTGCATTCATCCACTGCTGGACATAGGTCTCTCAAACTCAAACTCGAAGTATACCTATTTATTCGATTTAAGTAGGTACACTGTAAATATGATGGTGATAATCAGTTACGGTATCTTAAAACTAAAGCTACGATGGTCCCAAACTCGCCCTGCAGCCTGATTCTGTAACTCAGTGGCTATCAAAGAGTGAAAGCCACTGACATATATTCTTTATCCATTGAAGGTTTGCTATGAAAACTTAATTTTTATTTCATAGCAAACCTTCAATGGATAAAGAATATATGTCAGTGGCTTTCACTCTTTGATAGCCACTGAGTTACCTGGTCTGAAAAGAGGCCACTACAAACTCAGCCGGGTTTTTTTAGTATCACCATCCCACAAATATCGTAAATTACCTACTTTATAAGATTTATAATAATTCATATTACCTATTTTAATATTATAAATGCGAAAGTGTGTTTGTTTGTTGGTTTATTGGTTTGTTGGTTTGTCCTTCAATCATGCCGCAACGGAGCAACGGATCGACGTGATTTTTGGCATTGGTATAGTTGAGGACCTGAAGAGTGACATAGGCTACTTTTTATCCCAGAAAAATTAGGAGTTCCCGCGGGAATCATAAAAAAAATTAAACCACGCGGACGAAGTCGCGGGCATCAGCTAGTTTTACATAATTAGCCGCTGGAACAATTCATACCCATGCCTTCCTATCATTCAAATAATCCTTTACGCTGTAATATGACTTTTCAATTAGTTTACGTTATACAAAAACTTTGAACTTGTTGAGAACAAAATATGTTTTTTTTACCATGACTGTATTTATCATTTTCCTGATGTCTTCTATGACTTAATTATTATTATTCCTTTAACTGGCATTAGCTATATCATATTCAGTATCCTCACAGTCACATAGCAATAAGGTGTCAAGTGGTAGGTGTGTGTGTAAAAATTCTGCTAGCCGGTTTACATAAAATATTAATATTGCATTAAATTAGTTAAAAGTATAAATAGAGGCCATTAAATAGACGAGTATAATGTATTTAAGTTTTTGCGATATTATGAGGAATTCCCGTATACTTATCCGTCATCCATATCCATATCCATACTAATATTATAAATGCGAAAGTGTTTCTGTCTGTCTGTCTGCTACGCTTTCACGGCCCATCTGTTCAACCGATTTTAATGAAATTCGGTATGGGTATCCCCATATGTATGCCCATCCCCGTTTGTATCCCGGAAATAGGCTACTTTTTCCCGCTGGAATCAAAAAACATTAATGTATGCGGACGAAGTCGCGGGCATCTGCTAGTTAAATATAAATTCATGAAATAAATCTGTGTTGTAGGTACCTACTATTCTTAACAGATTTTCAACACAAATATACAATGAACGGCCATTTTATATCCGCATATGATAATGTTGTAACCCTATAATAGTCGGGTGAATTTAAAAAGGTGTTTATGTGAGCCGCCATCTGCTGCCCCGGATTGATAAATTGTATAAAAAATATAACAAACACAATAAAATACAAATGTGTGTCTCACATATTATGCACAGATACACACACACACACACACACATGGGGGATTTGGGTACAACTCTTCTGAAAGTTCGCGTTATTAGCTTAACTTACCCTATAATAATTTTTATAATATATTAAGTACGGTACCTACCTACCTACTTGTGGTTTAAAAGCTATTTTCTAGAATCAATAGTAAAGAAATTGATAGAAAATTTAAGATTTATTTAAGTACCTATAGTAGAGTCAGTTTTGGACACTACCATCTTCGAGCATTTAAGTTGTTCAAATTCTTGAAGGCTACTTTTAAGTAGGTATTCTTATTTCCGCAAAATTACGTCTCTACGATTTCCATACTATAACTAAAAATGCTTTATACGAAGACGAAATGGCTAACTTATTAAAAAAACTAGGAAAATTGTAATAAATTCCATAGAGTGACGCTACTACGGAGGCGTGGCTATCTACGATCAGCAGCCGTTATACCGAACAATCCCCACGTGCAAAGTATAGCTTACGCACGCTACACACATAGACACGAGACATCATAGTTCACGGACACATTGATACACCAATCACTCCGCACCCCATGCAGCCCTATCACGTGACATTGTCTCGTATGTAGAAAATGAAAGCGCTAAGCGGTTTACGTTTTTATCAGCTTGGTGATTATGACCCCACATTGTACCAGTATTTTTGACGACAAGTGAGGACACACAACACACGTTGAGTATACCGGGCCGACATAAATACCGGGTCCCCGAATTTAAATAACAAAGGCGGCGAATCGGGACAGGCTTTGCCTCTACGATTTAAACGATGCTCCCAGCTCTGATTTTGGCACCTGATCGAAGAAGTATCCGAACTCTTAGCTGACAAAAACACGTTCGGATCATTCCAACGAATTGTAATTTTGCTAAACGCGGGCGCGAACAGGACTTTGGAGTGCGTATAAAAACTCAGTCGCCATGATACAAATGGGTAGGCAGAGGTACAAGAATTTGAAATTCGTCTCACCGTCAGCTCTACAACCCATCAACTATTTCACGATTTTCCTAAAAATTCAACATTTTAGGACTCTTTCGAGTGGAAAACTCACTGATGGTGGCAAGTTTGGTCAACAACAAGAGACCAAAGAGTTTAAGTTAGCAATAAGAGAATGAAATGATAAGTTATTACGTACGTATGTCACGAGAAAATTAATTATTTTTGGAGGTTGAGAATTAACTTGCAACGCCTACTTAAGTAAGTAGGTAGTTACACTGGTTTTCATCAATTCATAGAACCCAAAAACTAGAACTTCAACTCAGCAATGTAGATAAGAAGATACATTAATGATCGAAGATACGAACAAAATGACAAGTGACAACAAAATTTATGATTAATTTCGTTACCTTATTTTCAACTGATCAGTAAATGCGACTCTTTAAGATCGGCATCATGAAAAATACATCTGGTACTGTCATCTATATGTGGGTAAATCGGGACCTGTGTATATTTTTTGCTAACTCGTAATGTGCTTATATCTACCACCCGCATCGATCTTGTCTTAATGAATAATGAATTAAATAGAGCCTGATAAGAACATTTTTACTTCAATGAATTTTTCTTGATAGTTTTTACATTGGTGACCGATCATTTCATAAAAAACAAATTACAAATTTTCATTTCACAAACAACGTTTCGCAAAATTATGAATCATATATTAATCGTTATAAAACTTTTGGTCCTATAAATAATTCAATTGATAAAACAATTAACAGATAAATTATCATTTCATAAAATATAATTTGACAAACTATTGATTTATTAATCGTGTTATTTAATTAAACAACGTAAAGCGTATTTATTTTTTGATAAAATGAATTGTTTGATAAATACTGTAAGAGTCTTCTGGCGTAGCCCGTTTTAAAAAGTTGACATTCTTGGGTCGAAATCTGAGCACTCAGACTCTACGCAGTCTTGTCTGTC
Source organism: Erebia aethiops (assembly GCA_923060345.2). Taxonomy (NCBI): domain Eukaryota; kingdom Metazoa; phylum Arthropoda; class Insecta; order Lepidoptera; family Nymphalidae; genus Erebia; species Erebia aethiops. The sequence goes on along the minus strand of OV281084.1, from coordinate 21,451,537 downwards.
CTACTCCTAGAGTGTTTTTGTAAAGCGCGTAGGCAGAAGCTCGCGAAGGAGGTCCTGAATGAAGCGAGCCTACGAGGCCGAGTGGAGCGAAGGGAGGAGCGGGCGAGCGAAGCGAACCGGCGACCTCCGTAGCGAAACGAAGGTCGAGTGGTTTTCCTAGCTTCTCCACTTCCTTTTTAGGCACCACTCCTACTCATGCAAGAGCGAGCGAAGCGAGCTCGGGACTGGGGGCACTCCGACTCGGATGGTTTAGGTGACGAAGAGGATGGCGGGGTCTGAAAGACCCCGCCATCCTCTTCGTGGTTATTTCCTTTTTATACCACCCAGAAAGAAGGAGCCCCGCGAAGCGGGGCTCCGTCGACCGGGCCTTGGAGGGGGTGAGAGGGAGAGGGAGAGAACCCATATCCCTAATATTATCCAGCCAGAGTTGGGTAGACCTAGGTGAGTAGGTATGGGTACCCCTAGTGTTTTTGTAAAGCGCGTAGGCAGAAGCTCGCGAAGGAGGTCCTGAATGAAGCGAGCCTACGAGGCCGAGTGGAGCGAAGGGAGGAGCGGGCGAGCGAAGCGAACCGGCGACCTCCGTAGCGAAACGAAGGTCGAGTGGTTTTCCTAGCTTCTCCACTTCCTTTTTAGGCACCACTCCTACTCATGCAAGAGCGAGCGAAGCGAGCTTGGGACTGGGGGCACTCCGACTCGGATGGTTTAGGTGACGAAGAGGATGGCGGGGTCTGAAAGACCCCGCCATCCTCTTCGTGGTTATTTCCTTTTTATACCACCCAGAAAGAAGGAGCCCCGCGAAGCGGGGCTCCGTCGACCGGGCCTTGGAGGGGGTGAGGGGGAGAGGGAGAGAATCCATATCCCTAACATTATCCAGCCAGAGTTGGGTAGACCTAGGTGAGTAGGTATGGGTAAATTCCGAATTAAATTTATTTTACTTATTATTCGAACTTTACCCAAAACTAAGTAAACCCGTTAACCTAGGTTTACAACATCTTCTGGCCTTACCCGTAACATATTATATATATTGAATTCATATCATAAAAAATCTCAATCTCATAAAAAATCAGAGATTGTACGCGGATGACGTTGCGGGCGACCTATAGTTAGTTTTATTTTTCAAATAACAATTTATATTTTAATATTTTGTAAAATTATGAATTTGAAGAATGAATTATTTTATGAAATAATAAATTAGTAAATGACAATTTTACATTCAGCACGTTTGCAAAGTAAAGTATTTGTGAATTGAGTATTTGTCAAATGATCTTTTAATAAATTATATGTTTGCGGAATACGACGTTTGTGAAATGATTAGTTTTTGAAACGTTTTTTGTGAAATGATCATTTGTTAAATGTTTTTTGCGAAACATTAGTGAACCTTTTACATTATTTACACGTATGTACTCAAACGAGCTTTTAATTTTAAAAAAAACTAAAATAACTTCTAATTCTTACCTTTACCTTTTCTTATACCTTTTTTTATAAAAATGGATTTTGTTTAATACTGCACTAATTATAAATTTAATACCTACATAATATAACCTTAATCTTAGGTACATCTAAACTGCTGAATTAATTTACAATGAACATTCAAAAGCTTTTGCTCGTTATTGCGACTATTCACGACTTTATGTACCTACTAGCGATCCGCCCCGGCTTCGCACGGGTAGCACTTATAATCCTAATAGTCTATACCCAATGTAGCCAGTGGGCAGTGGGCAGGATTTACATTTAATATTACATTGTAAGAGTACGCCCCGTCCTCACCATACCTGCCATAGCCGCCAGCCCTTATATTATAAGAGATAGCTGCACTTTTGGTAACTATCGCTAGAAAAGCTGATTCAGTAATAGGTGGGTGCTACACTCTCCACTGATGACGATAGTGAAAGTCTGCCCGCATGCTGATGGGCCTTTCACTAGATATGGCCGCTGCAAGACGGTTTATGGATACCAAAAATGAACCATAACTAAAAAGGCTGATTCTTGGACAGTATTAAAGTATGCGCAATACCTATGTAAACAGTATAAGAACTGACGCTATTCATCGGGCCTTTAACTACATATCACCTCTCAAAGACGTTATGAACATACATACTGTAAATTTAAAAATTATGAAGGCGTAAGAATTTATACATCTTTGAACGGCCATATCTAGTGAAAGGCCCATCAGCATGCGGGCGGACTTTCACTATCACCTTCAGTGGAGAGTGTAGCACCCACCTATTACTGAATCAGCTTTTCTAGCGATAGTTACCAAAAGTGCAGCTATCTCTTAGTCTATTAGATTATAGATATTTAATCTGTGCGCCGGCCGGAGTCTCGCCATTTTCCCTTATACGTTCTTATTTCTATGATATCTCATAAGATATTAATCTAAATTAAATGGTAAAGAGGATAATTTTTATCTTAATTAAATACTTGAGATGACTAATATACCTATTTATTTTGATAAGGATTAATAAGCTATGTCAGTAAAAACACCTTCGCAAGTGCAGCATTGGTTAAGACCAAAGATAGATATATATTATATGCTATCACGGATTTTTTTTAGAACTTTTTTAGAGGAACAATTCCACCATACATTGTTTTTATGTACCTTTCTTTACCTATTTAGGCAGCGCACGCCACGTAAGCTCTCAGAAGAGACAATTTTTTCCGATTTTGTTGACATTATTGCAATTTTCGTAAGAATCTTTAGTTTTTTCACAATAAAAATATATAGCCTACTAGCGAATGCCAGCGACTTCGTCCGCGTGGATTGAGGTTTTGTGGTTCCCGCGGGAACTCTTTAATTTTCCGGGATAAAAAGTAGCCTATGTGTTATTCCAGACTATAATCTATCTCTGTGCCAAATTTCATCCAGATCCGTTCAGCCGTTGGGGCGTGATTGAGTAACAAACATCCATCCATACATCCATACATCCATACCGACATCCATACATCCAAACTTTCGCATTTATAATATTAGTAAGATATTACTCGCTGATAATGTAGCTTTCTAAAGGTGAAAGAATTTTTAAAATCGGTTGAGTAGTTTTTGGGTTTATCCATTATAAACAAACAAACAAATCTTTACTCTTTATAACATTAGTTTACATTACATATAACATTATAATACGTCATATTCATGAGTCAAGACTAGAGGATGTACGCGAGTTCGTGTGCGTAAATTTAGGATTTTTAAAGATCGAGGGAGCTCTTTGGGAGTTTATCAGAATTAGAAATAGCATTATGGCCTGCCCCGGGATACAACCTTTCTCTGTACCAATTTTTTACAAAATTTATTGAACGGATGGGCCATGAAAGCGTAGCATACCTATAGACCGAAAGAAAGACACACTTTCGCATTTATAATACCTGATATTAGTATGGATTCATTTGAATAATTTACTTACTATAAGGTACTTACTTCTAATGCAGTTCAGTAAAAACTTTTGGTTAGCTACCTTTGTGAAATGAAGGGACATGCAATGTTATTTACTCAATTTTTGTTACATATAAATAACTGACGTCCCTTTTCCCTTTAATAATTCTATCGCGCACTTGCATCCGTTCCCCTTCTTTATAACGATGCATGTACCTACCAGGACAACATAAATTGAATCTGCCTATATGCAATTGCAGTGTTACAACAATAGTTTCAATCGCAGTCCCTACCTACGCTTCTTATGCCTCTATCTTATTACAATTCTCCCTTTTGACACTTTATTGTGAAAACTCGCTTATTAATCACAACACTTTATTTATTTCTCGGGTACACACATTAGTATAAATCTACCGCGTAATCACACAATTCAGATTACCACTAATAACAAAGTTTTATCATGAGACCAAAAGTTTTTAAAACAAAACAAAAACAAACACTGGCCATCGACATCAGCCCCACCGAAAAATCTAATGTCAAAAGTTTATCCGCCAAAACCACAGACCTAAGACATGTGGCCATAGATTGCGTCAAATCCCATAAATATAGGAATAATAACTCACATGACCATAGATTAAGTATAATTAATAGCATTTGCTTTCATTCGGCCTTTTCTGACCATGCACGCGCCCCCGCGTGTTTCACGTAGCAAAACAAACAAACAAAATACCTGACAATTAAATTTAAGAACAATATCTAAACAAGACTAAATATTTAAGTACTTACAATAATATTTTGACCAATTTTAATTAAATACATAGTTAATGTAAGTTACTTCACTACCCTTAAACTACTTAACTAACTTTTTACTTCAGTCCAATTATATTATATAGATATATTACAGTACCCAACTAGGAAAAACTGGCCCCAAGACACAATCTATCCTAACTTGGGGTCCAGGGTAATTTTAAGAAACATTGTACTATTGTTTTTTTTTTTTTTTTTTAAAGAATAATGATTATTTATTATTATTTTTATCATAATGTATATAATAATATCCTATACTATATAAAGAATCACTCAACTAACCATTTTATAAACCATAAACAAATTCTACTTAAACGTGGAATGCTTAGCAATGCTAGTAAGACTAGTAATGAACACAACAGTTTAGTATAGCACTACACCGGATTGGTATTATCACACAGGACTAATGATACCCATAAAGCAAATTAAATACAACACAGAGTTAGTAACGCCACACAGGGCTAGTATCGCCACTCAGGGCTAGTAGCACACATAAAGTTAGTAACGCCACACAGGGCTAGTAACGCCACACAGGGCTAGTAACGCCACACAGGGCTAGTATCGCCACTCAGGGCTAGTAGCACACATAAAGTTAGTAACGCCACACAGGGCTAGTAACGCCACACAGGGCTCACATTTATAAAACATTTCTCCTTCTTTTTTTTTTTTTTTTTGTTAATATTCGCATAAGGATAATCAACCTTTAAGTAATACATTTTTACAACTTACATTTATACCATAGTTTATTTTTATGCTTTTATACTATGTTTTCATTAGCTTACATAACTAGACCATGTTGTCTACATGGTCTAGTAATTTACATTTACAACATAGTTCTTTCATTACTATCTTTTCTTTAGCATAGTCAACATTTTGCCCTTACAATGCATATTTATGCATATTTACAATAAGCATACCGTTTTATTATTAAAAATACTATTTCCATTAATATAATCAACATTTTACCGACCACATTTGCTATTTACATTCGCAAGACATTATTATTTTAAATATTTAATGCAATTCACAGCATAATAATTATTATGAATTAAATTTTAATGAATTATTTTTAATATTAAACACCTACCTACTATTGCCATTTTTTTTTTATTTTTTTTTAATCAGTACTACTGTTATTCGAATCACTATCTATAGGATCATTAGAAAACACCAACCACGGGTGGATTTTGTCAACCGCAAATACAGCTTTGTACATTGGTTTACCTATCTTCTTAGTAATAGGGGTATCTTCAATTTCATACCTATCGTTTTCTAAAACCTTAACTACTCTGTAAGGCCCGCTGCATTTAGGCATCAACTTTCTAGATTGTCCTGGTACAGAAGAGCCTACTTCACGCTCTACCCGGACAAGGTCTCCAATTTTATAAGTATGAGCTCTCTTCCGTCTTTTGTCAAAATTTGCCTTTTGTTTTGTTTGTTGACTTTTATTGTGCTCTTTAACCTCAACTCTAATTTCATCGCGATCTTCGCAACTGTTAACTTCTGACACAATAGAATTCATTGCACCATCTGAAACACCAGTAGGTGCAATACCAAATAAGACTTCAGCTGGACTTTTCCCAGTAGCCTTGTTCACCGTGTTGTTAAGGCCCCATTGGACACGGGGTATCATAATATCCCATTCGTCATCAGAACGTTGATGATTGATTGCCGTAAGGGCGTCAACAATTGACCTATTGTAGCGTTCAATTTGGCCATTGGCCCTGGGTGTTGCGACTGCGTTTATTATGTGCTTTATCCCTTTTTCTTTAACAAAATTGCTGAACTCTCGGCTAGTAAAACTAGTTCCTTTATCGGTGACCAATTTACACGGTACACCAAACAGGGCAAAATATTCCTCAAAGACACTAATAGTGGTCTTGCTTCTACAATTTTTCACTGGCTTTATAAAGATAAATCTTGTAAATGAGTCAATGATTGCAAGAATATAACAATTTCGTTTTTTACTTAAAGGAAAAGGCCCACAATGATCCGCGTGCAACATTTCAAATGGCTTATCAGGTTTTGGGATTGGGTGGAGCATACCTTCCTTTGGCCCACCAGGAAGCTTATTATGTGCGCAATTCAAACAAGATTTACAGTATTTCTTAATGAATCGACGCATATTTTTAAACCAAAATACTCTACGCACCCTTTCATAGGTTTTATCAAAACCAAAATGCCCAACGTCATCATGGTTATTCTTGACAATTTGCCACCTCACAGATTTTGGAACCACCCACAACAGCCTGACCGTATCATCCTTTTTTACCATGCGATACAGCTTGTCATTTTTAATTGTAAAGTTATTTTTAATCTCCACAACATTAGTACTGTCTGGATCCTTTAAAATTTCTACGATTCGCTGTAATTCACTGTCAGACTGTTGTACGGTTTGAAGCCATCTTTCGTCGGTCACATCGATTTTATTTATATCCCAGTGTATGTTAAAAACCTGATCATCGTCGTCACGAGGTGGAGGATTTTCCGCTTCAATGGGATTCCTGCTTAGGGCATCCACGTGTGCCATTTTAGTCCCTGCCCGATACTCTATTACAAAATCAAATTCTTGCATTGCGATCCACCATCTCGCGACTCGAGGTATCAAATCTCTCTTAGTCATGGTACTTTTGATCGCGTTACAATCCGTGACCAGTTTAAATGACGTTCCCAGCAAATAAACTCTAAATCTATTCAGAGCTGTTATAACAGCAAGAGTCTCCAACTCATAAGAGTGAAACTTTTGTTCTTCCGGCGAAGTTTGTCGGCTGTAGTAAGCAATGGGTTGGAGACCCTTGTCACCATTTTGTAAAAGGATCGCCCCTATACCTAATTTGCTGGCATCTGTATGCACTTCAAGGGTAGCCTTAGGATCGTATAAGGCAAGGATCGGACGGCTAATCAACCTCTCCTTCAGAGTCTCAAAAGCTTTCATCTGTTCTTGGCCAAAATGCCACGATTCATCCTTCCTAGTAAGAACGGTAAGCGGTCGTGCTATTGCCGAGAAATTTTTCACAAACCTTCGAAAATAGCTGGCCAATCCTACAAACTGACGAACTTCGTGCACATTTTTTTGGTATAGGAAACGACTTAACTGCCTCAATCTTTAATTTTCCTGGTCGAATACCATTTTCAGAAATTTCATATCCCAAATACTCAATATTCTTTTGGAAAAAAAACACATTTCTTAGGGTTTAAAGTTAAATTTGCCTTCCTCAATAATTGAAATATTTTCTCTAACTTATCTAAACCTTCTTTTATTGTTCTAGACGGAATCAGTAAATCATCCATATAAGCTAAGGCTAGATTTTGTTCTGCACCATTCAACATAGAATTTATTGCTCTCTGAAACACACTTGGTGCATTAGCCAATCCAAACGGCATACGGTTATATTCATATAGGCCATCTGGGGTAATAAAGGCTGTGAGATATTTACTCTCCTCTGCTACAGGTACCTGATAATAACCTGAAGCGAGGTCCAAGCTCGTAAAGAAACTATTTCCGCCTAAGCTATCCAATCTGTCCTCTATTCGAGGTAACGGGTATTTATCCTTCAAGGTTTTACGGTTCAATGCACGATAATCAATACATAAGCGCTTTTGCCCATTCTTTTTGTTTACTAGTATTACTGGACTGGCATATGAAGAGGAGCTTTCACGAATTATTCCATTCTGAAGCAGGTCACCTATAATTTCAGATAACTGTTCTTTTTCTTTAAGTGACATACGGTATGGATTATATACAACCGGTATATCATCCTTAAGTTTAATTACCAACTCTGTTAGATTAGTTTTACCCAACTCTGCCAAATTCACAGCAAAACAATCTCTATATTTCATCAATAGCTCTTGGAACATGGTCTCATCTTCATTTGATAATTTAATGCCAACTTGGATTTCCCCCAAAGGTGAGGAGTCTGTTTCTAATGTGGTACTTGTTGTTATTCCGACATAAGGTTCTACAACTTCTTCATAACCTACACCCCTAGCTAAGGTTTGATCTTTTAAAATTATTAAAGGAGTCTTACTAAAATTGGAGATCATAATATATCCTTCACCATTTTTAAAGTTATACAATCCAGGCAAAACCATATATTTTCTTGAATCAATACAACAGTAACTTGTGGAGACAAAAAGGGACCCTGTATATTCTGTTAATGTTTTCACTTCAACAGGGGTAGTTGTAAAAGGTTGAATGGTAATTTTATCCAACGAAACAAGTTTAATCTTTAAAGAAGTTTCAGAACAGCTTGTATCAGGAGCTTCGTAAAATATTAAACTATCAGATGTTTTGTACATTACCACGTTAGGCAATTCAGTAAATGTTTGCCCTATAATTATGTCACATGGCATATAGTGATCTGAGACTATTACTAAATCAATGTTTGCGCAAATGTCATCAACCACGACTGTACCTTTGATAGACCCTAAAGGTTTAACGCTTGCATTGCCAAAACCCCTAAGATTTGGGAGTTCTATGTCACTTTGATACTTACCATATATTTCTTTGACCAGACTATCTTTCACGAGAGTGCAGTTGCTACCTAAATCCACAAATGCCTGTTTTTCAACACCATCTATCTTAACATTTTTAAAATATTTATCACTGTTAGTAGAATTTGAACCTATTTGCATCACAGTTTTATCACTAGGTGGAGCGGTGATTTGTAATAAATTATTCGAATTATTATTACTGTCAGCGGGATTAGCAATATTCCGACTTTTATTACTCCAACACACATTTGCTAAGTGCCCCACTCTCCGACAAATATTACATTTCTTCAGAGGTTTTGTACATTTAGTTCTAATGTGCCCTGCTTCCCCACAATTAAAACAGGTAATTCCTGATTTAAACACTTCAGCGCTATCCGATACTGATTTTGACTGCGACTGTTGTGTTCCATTATCTTTGTTCCACGGTATCCTACGCCTCTGAAACGTATATCCGTCACTTTGTACTAACGTTTTCAAATAAGAAAACAGTTGTTCTGGATCCTCAAAACGACATGCATTTGCACTTATTCTTATGAATTTGTCGTCAATGCCATGTACCAGACATCCTACAGCTTTGGGCCCGCTAATCTCGCATCTATTGATCAAAATCATTTTTTCATAATAATAAACATCTAATGGTTGACCCAGTTTGCAACGTAGTTGTAACATTTTTTGAAGGAGATCACCGTAATTTTCAGTGGAAGGAAATGCAGATTTAAGTTTCTCTATCCACTGTTCCCAGCTGAACAGGAGAGATGGTAGACCCTGATACCACCTCTTTGCTAATCCCGTTAATTTAGCTAGTGCAAAATGACGAATTTGTGTATCATTCCAAGAATATATAGTTGCACACTCGTTAACTTTATGGATCCAGGATTCGATATTTTGTGAACCGTCACTTGGATCAAACTCGGGAATAATGTTAATCTGTGTAAATGATTGCATCGGTAATGAGTGATTATTATTTGCAGCTACCCTATCACTAATTGAATCTAACTTTTGGGATGGCTCAAGATTTGTTTCTTTCGGCTGTTGTAATTTCTCCACCAAAGGAGGAGTTTGTGTCTGTGCTCTAGATGAGCTGTGACCATGTCTAACCCTAGAAGATTTTGATGCCCCTTTTTTTTTAGAATGATAATGACGTTTCTTATTATAATGCTTCTGTCTTTTGCTTCGCTTATAATGTTTACTACTTGAGTCTGATGAAGAACTGACTGAATAATTAGAACTAGTCGAATAACGTCGGCGACGATGTTTCGATGTATTATAACGCCTACGTGATCGAGAACGTCCATCTGACCCCATAGTTAATGATTCGAATCCGGCTTAAGCTATTTTGTGCCTATACAAATAACTTTAATCGCTAGTGTTAATAACTATATACTTTACACATAACTTAGAGTACACAAATATCTTCTAAATAAGATTAAATTGAAAAACGATTGAAAACGAATGTACTAATCCCTACTATCAAAACACACTATTTTCAAATCACACATCCAATTACTATTACTATGAACCCGACGATCACCAATCGTAAGTATGTACTAACTTAGTTCAACGTAGGTATATCACCCTTTTATTTTGTTAGTCTCAGCTCTCACTACAAATTAAATTAACTTCCAGAAATGCATACTCATTGTACCCATTGAGTTTTATTTTCCTCCTTTTATTAAATCACACACTTTACTCACTTCAAATCAAACGCCAACCGTTGATTAATTAAGTAAACGACTCACAGTTGGTCAGGAATACATTTTAGGCCTCAGGGCAGGCACAGGCATCCATCTTCTGACTGAAAACTCGCTTATTAATCACAACACTTTATTTATTTCTCGGGTACACACATTAGTATAAATCTACCGCGTAATCACACAATTCAGATTACCACTAATAACAAAGTTTTATCATGAGACCAAAAGTTTTTAAAACAAAACAAAAACAAACACTGGCCATCGACATCAGCCCCACCGAAAAATCTAATGTCAAAAGTTTATCCGCCAAAACCACAGACCTAAGACATGTGGCCATAGATTGCGTCAAATCCCATAAATATAGGAATAATAACTCACATGACCATAGATTAAGTATAATTAATAGCATTTGCTTTCAATTGCCTAGGCTGTATATTATACGACGACAAACGCGTCTTTGTAATAATGTACGTAGGTATCACTTACCTACACACTACGTAGTACGTAATTCCGTAGCGACCAGACCTACCCCCCGATTGTGTAAGGAAAAGGTTACCTGTTTGAGGAGTTCATATTATATGCCTGCACGTCAAAAAGCATGCATGAGCTCCTTAAACAGTTCGAGTGATACGTTTTAAGGTGTCAAATGATTACGATTAATTGCTTAGATTGCAATAGGGCCTCTGATCCAAATTCACCAAACGTGGTTTCCAAATTCAGGCTCCAGTTTCCGGTTTCCAGGCTCAAACAGTTCGCTCCAAAATAGCAATTTTTAAAGTTTTATCTAAAAATTAATTCTAAATTATTATTTCATTGGGTACTTTTTACATACATAGGTACCTATTTAGTTTCTGAAAGTTTAAATCCATTCCTTTTGTTTGGTTGAAAGCTTGCTTAACAAATAGAGCTTGTTAAACGAAATGAGCTATCAGCCGTTTTAAACGTGTTGAGAAAAACGGTTTTCTCTTTGTGGTGGTAGTCTGCGCGAAATTCTTTCGTCTTGTAGGGCGACGACGGAGGTCTCGCTGCATCATTCATTGGTTTTTTAGCAACACCTTGTTTACTATCGGTTTCAGTACGTCAGTTTATGGAACATTTGGAAGCATTGTCCTTTAAATTATGGCTTAAAGGGTCATATAAGGAAGAAACTAAAAATATTAAGTAGGTATGTAGGATGTGTGTGTCTGCTTCTAGGTTTTATGTTAAACTTATTTTACACAAAACAGAGACAAACTTGATCTATTTATTTGCAACCTTCTAAATTAATGGTACTTATAAATAACAAAAATATAAATCGCAGTTTTTCTTCGTTTTACCTTTATAATTGATCTTCAGCTAACATTGGGCTACGACGCATTCTGAATAGGATTAAAGAACTTATGAAAACCACTATGAATCTCTGAGATTAAATTCCGCTTCAGTTTTTGTTACGTAAAATTCAGCTAGATCGGACACTACTATTTCACTATTTAAATGTACAACAAACGTGAAACAGGTAAACACATGACGTAAAGTTTCGGTAAAACAATTAATGGGTGAATATTTTATTATATTTATTGTTGAATAAAATAACAGTTCCATAATTAAAATCTACCTATTAAAAGTCGTTCATTATGTAACAAATGAAGACTATGATAAGTTGATAACTATGAATGAATTAGAAGATATAGACAAAGTAACTACAGAAAGCAAACCCAGAGTATCTGTCTAATAGTCTGTTCCAGCATCGTATCAAAAAGAACACCTTTGCAGTAACACGTCCTGTGTCGATGACGTTTTTGAGACAAATTCTGAACATTTTACGCCACCAAAAAGTGTTGATGGCTGCGAGACAAGCACCGGATAACAATCGAAATGTTAACACGACAATAAGAAGAGAACAATGGACAGTTTGTTACTTTTTGCGCTGCACGCTTTTGGATATGTTAGGAAAAGCAAGATTTTAATGGTTTCGTAAAACTCATTCAAATAAACATAATATTTTATTAATAAGCACTTGGAAACCGATATTATGGGCTAACGACTGTTTTGACGTAACACAGTGCCAGTAACCCTGGCACAGTGTTGAGTGATGTTTGCTTAACGTGTGGAGGTCCCGGGTGCGATTTCCGGCAGGGTCAATTTGGGAATTTAAAATTTCTGAATTTTCCCTGGTGAGAGGCTTCAGCTGTGGCTAGTTACCACCCTACCAGCAAAGACGTGCCGCCAAGCGATTTTGTGCCGTGCGGCGTGTAGAACCCGATTAGGTTTAATATAACTGCCATGCCCCTAACAGGTTAGCCCGCTACCATCTTATACTGCATCTTCACTTACCATTACGTAAGATCGCAGTCAAGATAAAAAAAGAGAGCTTGAGATACTCTTGTAAGTTTCTGATTGATGTAGGTAGGTTATTTGCTTCTTAAAACCGAAAACGGATTTGTAATGGTTTAGTAGACACAGACAGGGTTTGTTTTTTAGAATTGGTCATGTCATCCTCTCGATAGGTGTATGTATATTAGGTGCACAGAATAACGCAAACTGTACTTTTAGGATTTGATAGAGCTTACCTACACCGTTTTTTGTAGCCGAATATAGTTACAACTCATCAACGAAAATATAATGTTTAAATAGGAGAATGCTAAGAATGTGGGCGCGCCTGGTAATTATGTTACAGAATCAGACATAAAAAATAAGAACAAAATGCATTATTAATATTCGTTAGAAATATTAGTTTGTCCCAAAAATGCGCCCAGGGGCTGAAACCTGACCCCGTGTGGGTGTTGAGTGGACACCGCTCATAGCTGGATTGACCATGGGTTTACGCTAATTTACGGGATTAATTTGCTACAATTCGAAAGACCTTGATCCAATAAATTAATCCCAGGGGCCAATCGCTATCACGACCACCAAATCAAATTACGATTCAAACGCCAAAGTATTTAACAATCTGTCAACTCGTACCAGAGATGCGATTATGTAAGAATTGTCGATCAAATCGTCAAAGTTCGGCGTCAAAGTAAAATAAACCATAACAGCATTGAATTAGAGCTCAATTTCGTGTGTCCATTCTCATACGTTTAGGGTATCGTACATGCCTAGTTGCCTTACCTATATGCTAAGTATCTTGCCGGCTCTTCTCAGTAGAATCAGCTTTCCGAACCGGTGGTAGAGTCTTGACGTATCATAAATGACACAAGTTGTCCTATGTGAAATAAATAAATAATTTCATTTCATATAAATAAGTGGATTGCCAAATATTGACGTAGGTAATTTATTGAAAAATAGGAATATGTCAACATTTACTAAACTTGTGGTTAGCCTAGCAACTTAAAGCGATACAGATCCATAACTCACCCGATTTATTGGACAACGAATGTTACACCGCGGAATTATTATAAAATTAAAACGTTTAAATCTATTGCGTTAGGTAGGTACAATACATCTATTGCGAATAGGTACAATACAAAAATTGGGGTCGCAGGCTATATGTTAGAAAAATATAATTATTATAAAGCAGATAATAGGTATAACATTATCCCTTTGGAAAAATGTTTTGAAAATTATATAAAATATTTAGCTTATATCAGAGAAACTTCAAAATAAAAGTTCATATGACATTATTATCTGCTGGTGCAAACTTTATAATATGCCAGAAGTTCAACCGGTAGTTATATTCTAAGTTTATGAGTTCAACTGACGGTCAGTTTATGCACTTTGAGCTTCTTGACGATTCTTCCCGGAACCATTTTATACTTTCAGAACCGGTGATATAATCTGTCATGGTAGTAAGAATCACACGTTGGTCTACATTAATAATTATGAATGTATAAGAGTAATTCAATAAATTACAATATTAATTTCGCTTTAAGTAGAGAATCGTCTTTAAATATTTTTTCCTCTGATAAAAATGTTGTTTATGATGTATTTCTGGTTATTTTTTATCGCTCGGATCCCAGCGGTGATGCCGGTTAGGGCTGTCAAAACTCTTGACGGACGGATTGACGAGCGAACCCGCTTGGCTGTTGTTTTGTACTTATTCTGTTGCATGCAGGTGTATGGCACCTTATTCGTTCTCTGGGAACTAAATATGATAAGTTCCGATAATTTGAAATTAGCTTCGGGACGGACACTCACAATGTTCCTTTATTCGTTAAGCTTTAAGTCAGGTTAAGTAAGGTTATCTTACTTACCCTCCTACTATGTTTTGGCCACTACTTAGGCCACATAGGTACGTTAGTAATATTGCAGTAATCCATACGAATGTTATATTGCAAAAATGCGTAGAAATAAGTTACAACTTACAGCGCGAGAAAAGATTAGGTACCTATCTAGGTTCCCTGCTTTACCCGAAAATCACAAAAACACAGTCCATCGAAATTTTTCAAAAACCTAAATTCACTAGTTTTTATAAAAATCAGCTATTACACTTATTTATTATTATACACGTGGTACAATCTAAAATGAATATGGAATGTAATACTTCAATTCTTACAAACGCACTCCATACTCTGCATTTTATTACAATTTTCATGCAAAAAAAAAACAGCAATAAAAGCGTTCGAAAGTCACAATACGATAGTGACTATATCGTCTTTATATTTACAATAGAAAAACGGTTTCCTGCAGTATCGCAGGAATAAAGTAGCTTTTGGTTTTTACATTTTCTCCTTACATCGGAATATAGAAAGATCTCCATTGCGCATTCTCCACTGATACTATCAGAGCAAGACAGATGGTGTTTTCAGTGTTTACGCGAGAACAATGGCCGGCAGTTTAATTTACTCCTAGTATTGCCAGACGGCCAAATATAATAGTTTATCATCCTGCTTCAAAGGCGAACGGATGCACTAACTTGCAGTTATAGGTGCATTGGACACAATACCTTGGACCTTCCAATATCTAATAAAAGACGAGGGTGATTGTTTGTTGATTTGTTCTTGAATCACGCCGAAACGAAGCAACAGATGGACGTGTTTTTGTATTCAGAACATAATTATTGACCAGAGTGGAAATCAAAGAGTTGCCACGGGATTTTGACGAGCCAAAATCCACGCAGAGGAAGTCGTGGGTATCAGTTACTCAAATAATAAATCAGTAGGCTAGGACATAGGTTTTTTTTTAATCCACTACAAGCTAGACCTTGACTACGATCTCACCTGGTGGTTAGTGATGATGCAGTCTAAGATGGGCTAGCTAGCGGGCTAACCTCTTAGGGGCATGACAGTTATATTAAACCCATACCTCTTCGGTTTCTACACGGCATCGTACCGGAACGCTCAATCGCTTGGCGGCACGTCTTTGCCGGTAGGGTGGTAACTAGCCACGGCCGAAGCCTCCCACCAGGCCAGACCAGGGAAAATTCAGAAATTATAAATTCCCAAATTGACCCTGCCGGGGATCGAACCCAGGACCACCGCACGTTAAGGCAACAGCGCTACAAACTGCGCCACGGAGGTCGTCATATCTTGCAATTCACGAGCGCGCGTGAACTTTACTTGTAGTTATGCAAATTGCGTAAGTGTGCCTGCCTCTCGGAGCTGTCAATCACGTACACGCACACATTTACACGTATACAAATGAATACAGACACAACCATGAGCTAAGCGCACTTGTGAATTGCAAGATCTATACTTACTATTGGAGCTACGTAATAATACTGGAACTTTCGACTTACATAAATGATTGTAAATTCGAGCTATACTACGAGGTAAAGTTTCATATTATCGAACTTACAACGTGGGTACTAAGCTAAGTATTTAATAAATAAGATTAAAACTGTATCTAGGCAAGCGTTTATAAACATTGATCACAATTAATTTGTGTTCGTTAAACACCGCCGTCCTCCTCTCACGCCGTAAGATTTCATTTAATTTTTATTTACCGGCGAGATATGACTTTGCAGTTTGTGGTCCGTGTTGTTGCTACATTTTACTATTATATTTTTATTGGGATGCTTTTGTATGAGTTGGCAGATATTTATCGGGTATTGGAACATTATTCGGTCTGCTCATAATCGTCCGCATAAAGCACCTTGTCACACGCTCGTTGGGCGCCGAATGTGCTCGACCCCGTATTCTTTTTGTGTTCAAGGGACAAGGGCCCATATTCTTTGGGAAGTGGAAAAAATGAAGATATTAATATATCTTTCTAATTCGAAATACGTTTCGGATAAAGGGAGGTCGTAAATCATTATACAGTGTACGAAATGCATTTTTAAATATGCGCGTGAATATCTGTTTTCGGAGAATTTGTCGATGTCGTCAATCAGTGTTTGACTCAAATATAGATACGTTATGTAATACTCTTAATAGTTGAGCTAGCTATTTATTTACATGGAAAATATTTATGTAAAGAAATAGTTCAACTAGAGAATCACATAACTTTACAAAATAATATTATGTTCATACATTATAAAGCCCACCATAAGCTCAACTTTATGAAAAAAATTATAGAAAATCAGATAATTTCCTTTATTTTAATTACGTTTTGTTACACGAAACCTGC
Source organism: Erebia aethiops (assembly GCA_923060345.2). NCBI lineage: Eukaryota > Metazoa > Arthropoda > Insecta > Lepidoptera > Nymphalidae > Erebia > Erebia aethiops. The sequence continues at coordinate 21,434,689 of OV281084.1, read as the reverse complement.
AATATTTACAGCAATTTTGGGCGAGGTATATGTACATACATATTTTAACTACTCGTAGAGTTATTTTGTAAACTTTTAGAATGTTTAATTTGCAAGTTCAGAGAGTATATTATTATGTATTTTGTAAGCTCTATGAAAAAAAAATCATTCAAAGAACTCTTTTGACGTCCCTTTCGTATTTTCTCCTTCCAAAAGCGTTCCCTTTCAAAATGGAGAACTCTTCATTAATATTATCTCTATGTCTTCATTTAGGTACGTACCTAGCGATTACCTACCGAATCCGAAATCTGCGAAAATAGCTTTGTTATGAGAAAGTCAGGAGGAACGTTCTAAAAGCAAATACTAACGTAGAAAAATATTCTTCCTTTACAACCTTTCCTACTGCCAAGGGTCACTGGTAGAGATCTCGTATAGAGTTAAGTGGTTCCTTGTCCACTATGTTTCTGTTTTTCTAAGCATTTCGTACGTTATTGGTACAAAAAAAACTTTAATTGTCTTTGCCTGAAAGTTCACCAGTGCTCTCCTAGATGCGAGACCCATATACCTATTTTGGACTTCTATAAAAGTAGACCCTATCAGCCACAAGATAATTTAATAGCTAGAGTATTTCAGGATATAATATGAGTAGTACAAAATAATAATAGGCTATATTGCAAGCTTATGTTACCTGTGGCCGCAATGGAATAAAAGTCAGCTCAGATAGTAGATACCCAATATTGAATGCGGCGATTAGTTTGTAGGTCAGTCAAAACATGGTGTGCGTCCATGTTGAAAAGACGATTGTACGCAAACCGCCAGTCATCGGCCACTCATTAGCTGTCGGTCTATTGGAGATTGAATTAGCCCGGATATGCCGCGGCGGTAATAGCTATTAACCGATTAAACAATGCCTATTACGCTTAAATTTTGATACGATTCAATAAGATAAAAATGTATGTCGGTCCCGGTGCATTCTTTTCATGTTGGTACATAATATTATGATAGGGAAATAGAACGAATTATCTGTGCGTTTATCCATCAGTCTGTCTGCTTTTTACGACCCATCCTTGAGACCTTGAAGATATAAATTATGGGCTACTACTAGGGCTTCCAATACCGGGCTCCCGGTATTGGCTAATACCGGGATCCCGGACTTTTTTCGCCCGTTTTCAATACCGGTATTGAAATGTCTAATACCGGGATACCGGTATTGGTGACACTATAAATGAAACGGTGACTATTGCATATATTGCTTGGTACATGCCACTGTTTTTATTCGGCTAAGTTTAAAAATTGTATCTAAAGCACATTAGCTCAATGAGAGCACCTTTATTGCTTAAAACCAGTGAAGGAATGACATTTTTGATCACTCAGAGGGAAAAAAATAGTGTTTGAATTTAGAATCCTGTGGCTTGGCATTTCAATTTCATTAACTCACGAAACGTTCAGAAATCGGTTTTTTATCCAATGCAATATTTTATTATGATTTATTTTCTTTTAAAAAATAACTATTGAATTTTTAATTAATTTGTGTTTTGCCTAAACTATGTACCTATTTAAACGAGTAAAAAAATTGCATTTATTCATTGAATTTAAGCAGAAAAGTGCTCTTTTGGAGTTAATGTGGTGAAAAAATATTTTTTATGGAAAAACTGTTTTTTATGGTGCAGTTTACTTCAGAAAAGACTAGTTTTAAGTTAAAAACAAACTATCGAATTTTCAAATTACAACAATTCCAAAAAAGTTTCACTTCAACAATAATGATTGTCACAAACACGACTGCCTTAATAATTCTCCAGTTAAGTTATCTGATACAAGAAACGGAGTTAACCTTATACCTAACCTGAATGTTTTTTCTGGAAACTCACCTAATGCCATTTACACAATTTGGGTGTAAAAGGCCGAGTGGCTCGGGTTTCACATCAACAGTGCTATTTCTAAAAAGCTTGTTTTCTCAGCAGAGCGCACTTAAGCGACCTGTAATCTAACACTGCAGCAATTTCGTATAGGCGATGTGCCAACTGAAAGCATTGCAGCTTTTATCCAACTAAATTCGATCCGGCGACCTCGGTTAATACATTTTGTTTAATTTCTTGGCTAGTCTAAATAAATAAAATCTTGCCCTCATTATTGTATTTACCCAATTAGCTATTAGCTATTAGATTTAGCGTACCGGTACGATGCCGTGTAGACACCGAAGGGGCATGGGTTTAATATAACTGCCATTCCCCTAACAGGTTAGCCCACTACCATCTTAGACTGCATCATCACTTACCATCAGGTGAGATCGTAGTCAAGGGCTAGCTTGTAGTGGATAAAAAATAACAATTATGTTTAAGGCTGCCTGTGGTTAATTGGCCAAGTGCGAGACACGCACTGAAAAAATAAGAAAAATCTCAAATCAGTTTTTTTTTATTTCACCACAAGTTAGCCCTTGACCAAAGAGCATAAAGAACCTTATGCTCTTTGCCGTTGACTGCGATCTTACCTGATGGTAAGTGATGATGCAGTCTAAGATGGTATCTGGTTAACCTGTTAGGGGTAACCCATACACCTAGTCGGTTTCTTCACGGCATCGTACCGGAATGCTTAATCGGCGGTATTTCTTTGCCGGTAGGGTGGTAACTAGCCACGACTGAAGCCTCCTACCAGACCAGACCTGAGGAAATTCAGGAGTTATAAATTCTCAAATTGACCTTGCTGCGAATCGAACCCGGGACCATCGGCAATGTTGTTACACAGAATATTTTGTGTGTTATGATTTTCGGAACTGTACGACAAGACCTGCCCTCGTGCATCTTATAGGTTTCGTGAGGGTTTACAAAGGTATTTTTTTATATCTACCTAAAATATTTCATCATTTTGTATTAAAATACTTATTCTTTGAAAAGTTACTGACTTAAACTAAATCATGTAAGTACATTAGAGATCTTCGTCAGTATTCATTTCAATTTTATATCTTGAACTTTTTCTGAGGACCTTGAAATTCAGATAAACAGACGGACAACCAGTGATCCTCAAATGGTTTCATTTTTCCATTATCAGGCACATCATTCTAAAAGTTTGGTGAAAATGTACCAAATTCGTAATTTGCCGACTATGATTAGATAAATTGTTCTTCTTTTTAATATGGCCCTGTTTATTATTATATTAATTGGAACACAAAATATCTGCTCTTGCGAGAGGAGCATGATAATTTGAGAGATTCAATCTGCGTTACAATAATAATGACAAACTTGTGAAAACTGCGTCAATACTCAAACTAATTGAGACGATTAAATTCTAAGTTTCATGACATTGATTTCCACTTCATTCACGTGTATTAGTATTCTAAAAAATCTTCTTACGCTTGCTGTTGGATTTTACCTGAAAAGTATAATCTACTGTCTGTTCCCGGGATGCAAACTCTGTTCCAAATATCGTAAAAATCGGTGAATTGGATGAGACAGACACACATTCACATTTATTGGATAAATACTCAAACTTGTCAATATAAGACTGATAAAAATCAAAAATTTCAACTTGATCCTTATTTGGGAATCCACATTATATGAAGTAGTCTACCCAGATGACGGCACACCTTTTAAAAAAAACGGTTCGCAATAATTAATCGACCAAAATAATCCGCTTGTATACCTACCCTTTTAAATATTTAAGTTAACATCTTATGGAAAATAAGGCGAAGATAAAATTTCACATCGATAATAACGTTACAAAAAAGTGTCTTTGGTGGGTGATACAGGCGTTTAAGATAAACATCTGACCCTAGCCCGTGTCCCGGCGTGGCATGCAACGAATTCACGACGTGCATTCCCAACTCGTGTTGCTTTTCTGTTTTTTTTTTAATGTTATCATTAAATATATCTTTAATATGGTGCTTATAAATATACGTTTTATGGTATTAGTATTGAGCGAATTCTACTGTAAATAATCAATCAGAATCCTAACTCTTAATTTAAATGCGAAAGTGTCTGTCTTCTACGTTTTCATGGCCGATTTTGACGGGTACAGAAAAAGACGGGAAGAAGATAAGTTTTTATCTCTGTAAATCTGTGAATTACTCCTTATTTTCAGACCTATTACAGTACCTAACTACGTAGTACCTATATTTTATGTAATAAAATTAACATATTGGCATATTTTTAAATTTATATTTGGTTTTTTTATTTTGTTAACAATTATATTATATTATTGTTAACCAAATAAAAAAGCATGCATAATAGGAATATAGAGGCTACCGTATATCCGATACTACTGTATATTTTCAATCTGTCAAGTGGATAACACGTGAGCGGCGCGTGCGCAGAGATAACACATCAAACACTAATAGAATTTGTCGTCGACCGTCGATCCGTTTCTGTGACAAGAAGATTAGATGCTCGATTAGTAATTAAGTGGGCGACACATGTTTTGGCCTCTTTTATCTCGTATTAGCCTCATTAGTGCACGGGACGGGACGCGCGACGTATTTTTTTTAGAGTTCAAATCAAAATGAGACCACTGGATTTCTTTTTTTATTTTGGGTTTGGATACCTTATCATGAGACGTTTAATTTTAAATGTTTGGTGTTTTAATATTTAACCTGTCGGTAAAATACCTACCTACCAGGGTTTTGAGTGAAGCACGTTTTCCATTTTTTTAAGATGAGTTTTTATGGGGGATGCCCCGTCGCTCACGTCCGCAGGAGCTACCTTCTACCTCCCTGCACGTGTCCCCTGGGTGGTGCTAAACGAGCGACGAACTTGCAGGCGAAATAAGCGTTCTTTTTATAAAAACGCTTATTGTGTACCAAACGCCATACGATTAAATAAATATAATATTTCTACTAATAGCTATTTGTTACCGTATTATACATATTGACCTCGGCTTGATACTAGGTTGGATTTACTAAATAAACTTTTAGATCTTACTTACTTTTAGAAATGAAGGTACGCCTAGATTCATGCCTTAAATGACGAATATCATTCATAAGCACATTAGACACATACTTTCTTCAGTATCTAATCAGGGTATCTGCAGGTATCAAATTTAATCTTCAGGTGATCAGCCTATGAATATAAACTAATCGGTTGTACTAGTGGGATCGAGGGAAAATGACAATGTTTAATTTCGTAGCTGTTGTTAATAATACTGTTCATCAGATGAATGATGGTGCATAACATAAATGAAATACCTACTTATTTGTACCGCAAACGAATGAGGATAAAAGCTACGGCGTTGTAAAGGAAGTATCAATATTCAAAGCCGTAGAATGTGATGCCTTCATTCATGAGTATCCGAACAGTAACAAAAATTGTGGTAAAGGTACTAAAAAGCTCTATTATTGCTGTGTTAACAGACACTTGAGATTAGCATCTGTGGCTCTTCAACGCGATCTTCAAGTTTCAAACACAATAAGGGGGATTACCGGAGAGGTTTATTTGTAAACACGACAAAGAAAAGCGTATTGTTGTGAGCTGTGTGCACACTAGGGACTTGGTAGTGATTTTATTGAATGGTCTCGCATCACACACGATTCGGTGAACTCGTGAGGAATTTGCTACAATAAAAGAGCTTAGAGCTGTCGATATTATAAATATGTTTTTTGCATACTCAGAATGATGTTTATAACCAGGTAGGAAGGCGTTTGGCTACTAATGCCGTGGGATTTGATACTTACGATTTCATACTTACGAAGCTCTTTTAAGAACATAATGAGAATTATTTACTAGATGATACCCGCGACTTCGTATGTGTGGTTTTTCTTAATTCCTGCGGGAACTCCTTGAATTAAGAAAATTAAGGAAATTGTCCGGGGTACAACCTATCCCTGTACCAAATTTCATCATAATCGATTGAACGGATGAACCATGAAAGCATAGCAGATAGACAGACAGACGGACAATCAGACACACTTTCCCATTTATAATAATAGTATGGATAAATTAATATACGAGAAGGTATCTAATACCCATCTAAAAAAGCTCGATAAGTACTTTATACGAGTATGGGAAGGAATACTACGACGCGACATTTCGGTCTTTGAGGATAATGCGGGTCCTGATATAACCTTAATTTCAAAAGACGAAATGTATACTAATCATACAAAATCTACCTCTACCTACGGTACCTATAGGGTAGGGAAAATATTCGCTTGGTTCACCATAATCATCACGTCATAAGGAGGGTTAAAGGAGCTGCTATTGTCCAACGTGTCACAGTTCAGCAGAAGCTCAAACGCAAATTATGTCTTCATCCTCTTATTTTAGAATTCAAAATACTAAATCTGATACGACACAGCTTTGTACGGCAGTGTGACAAAGTAGATGATTTATTGTCGTGTTAAGTATCCCGTGCAATTGTTCCGAATATTTATTTATACTCGTAAACTATAAACAACGAGCAAATCTGGTTATTTATTGCGTGATTGGACATTCGTGTTCGCTTCCATCGATGTTTTTATTTAAATGGAAACGGGAACTCTACCAACGGAGCTTTGTGTAAATGTTGCAAGTAGCTTTCTAGGAGAAATGTAACTTTAAAAGGCATTTCCTTCAAATAGGGATGATGACAACTCAATGAAATCAGCAACTCTTTATCAAACTTAAAAAGGCACTTCTAATATGGAAGTTGTATGAAATTCACAGTTGTGACGTCATCTTTCAACGCACCTTTTTTCTTTTTTCTTTAATCTATATTTTAAAATGATTATCAAACTTAGAACTCACCGAGGATGTACCTAAATTTCAGGTCTTTTGGAAGGCCCTCTATTTAATAATCAGTTAGAAATTATTCATTTTTCATTTTTCATCATCAATCATTTTTGATTTAGTGCATTATTGATCATCCCTATTCCCAATGAGTATAATTATTAATTTGAAATGAAAACACGAATTTTTATATATAGAAGAATATATAGAGCTGCTACTTACGATAGGTAGTGCAGTATATCAAAACACGTATTTACCTAACTATACCTACTTTTATACAAAAATGTGTTTTAGGTAAAGTTCACTAATACGGATAATTTTGTTTTCAGGTGAAAAGCCGTTCAAATGTGAATACGCGGGCTGCGACCGCCGATTCGCCAACTCTTCGGACAGAAAGAAGCATTCGCACGTGCATACCTCAGACAAACCCTACAATTGTCGCGTACATGGTTGCGACAAGTCATATACACACCCATCATCTCTCCGGAAGCATATGAAAGTGCATGGGGCGGCTGGCGACGCATCCCCAAGGTACGACAGTGATGGCGACGATTCGTCTTCGGCTGGGAGCGTCAGCGTCACAGCCGGGGCAGCAAGCCCTCCAGCACCCATACCTCCACCTCCACCACAAGCGACAACCCTACACCCTCACCATCATCCCACGATAACAGATAAACTAGAAAGCCTTAACGATAAATACTTAAATCCTCACGATCAGAAATCGTACGAACGTCCGCCGGCGCCACCTCACCACAATCAACCTCCTCACCTCACGAATATAGGAGGTAACGGTATGATGGATAATAAGTTAGGCTTCGGTGGTCACTGGAGCCAGTTCCAACAACCCGCGCCCGCTGTTCCCCACGCGGTCCCGGAGTGGTGGTGTCCCACGCAAGAGTCCTACCACCACCACCATTTGATGCATCACTCTGGCGCCGCCGCTGCTTATTGACCGCACCGCGCTTAGTGAACTCTTCATTCGACGCGGTGTATATTACAAACCATGTGCCTGACGCTCATACTAATAATTTGTTTTTGCATTAAAGTCCAACGAGCACGTAAACAAGGTTAATTTACGCTGAAGTTGCAGATTTACCAACGTGGAATGAAAAGTTCACTAAAGCGCAGCTTGCTATTATGCTTTTAAGAATGCGATACGCTTATTAATAAAATAGTCCTTAATAATATTGTCTCATCAATTTTTAAATAAAAAGGGTTTTCACTCAATGCCAGAAATGCAGCCGTCCGATATTTTACATATTTTATATGCATTTTAATCAAGTGTACCTAAGCAAAGAGTTATTTGAGAAAATAGAAACAGTATGAGGATAAAGTGTTATAACTGCCTACATCGAATCTGTTCTCTTAATTTAACAAGAGAGTAGTAAACAATGACCGCTAGGTGACAAAAGCTTTACAGCATGCTGTATATGTTTCTGTAAACACAGTGTTGGTGTGGCAAAGAAGTGTCTTATTATAATTGACGAGATATTCCTACGTAAAGTATTGTGTGTAAGGACTTTTGTAATGTCTGAGAAGTGTAGATTTTTGTCAACTGCATTGTTGACAGTGATTTATTGCAGCCTTTTCTATAGTATTCATAAGTCAGCAACTTTACGATGCACAAACATTTATTTTTATTGTTAAAATTGTTGTTAAATTAAAAAGCTGTACGAATGCAATTCTTTTCACAATCTTGCAATTTTATGATAAACAAAGTCGTCTATTTGTCGCTTCTTATGAATAAATAATCTCTGACATGTTTTATATTGCAAACTGGTTTGAGTTTTTAATTTAACATTAAAATAAAACGTTTATTTTATGGCCAAAGTACCGAAGTCCAATAAAGATCGATTTATAGGTTGTATAATTATTGTAAAGTAGTTTCTAATATGTTAATTTACTTTGTGTATAAATAAATATATTATTAAGGAATACCAAGTGATAATAGTGATAAGTGATATTATAAAATGTACTAAAATATCTAAGTAATTATGTCATTGCTATCGATTCGTGCTATCTATGTTTTCGGGATTGTATGGCTGTACCTACATAAACACATATTTATGTATCATAAATATATATACCTATTTTTTCACAGACTCACGCTATTCCTAGATAGAGAAAATGTACCTATGTAAAACAAATTGACTGAAAGAGAACGTTGTATTTTAAGTTACTATAAGATGAAACTGTTGATTGTCTTTTCTACGGTCATGTAAATAGCAAAGATAAAATAAAACGTACATATTTCAATTCAAAGAAATTTGTTTCCAAATTATTTCTGCTTTTTATGTGTTTGATTCGCTGTCCATCAGTTCGAACGAGGTAACTCGCGAGCGCACGTGGTGACGTGGCTTCGATGCTGGTTGTTTCCACCTAGCATCGTGCATAGGCTCAGTGATGAGCAAAGAAGATAGTGCACGTGCGTTTTTACGTATATGTACATTTTTTTATTCGAAAATTTTGAGATGCACTACGACCACAGAATGCTACGACTTCATAAAACGAGCGCGGTTTGAAGAAAGATTTGAAGAGGCGTCGGGGAAAAGTGTTATTTTACAAAAAAAATGCATAATGCATGTATGTATATAAAGTGATTTCAACTGATGAATAAATAAACTATGCCTCTGAACAAATTATTTTGAAGATCTCAAACTTCTTATATTATTTATTGATGCTCATTACTTCCAAATCAATTTTTTAAAATTAATATAGGTAATGAAAAGACAAATCGAGGTAATGCTTATTTTTGGGCGTGCAATAGGTATCAAATATTGGTGCTATCGCCCTTCTACGTTTGTATCTTAGACTAATAACGGTTTGTATGACGAAGGCGCTGGCATGCGCTGCCGCCTGGGTTTACACAGATAGAATAAACGGTAGAGCCTAATATGTTCTACCACAGAATAGGTAATAGTATACTATAATACTATTCTACACGTGAGCTAGGTATTGGTCAGGTACCGTCTATACTCGTCTATACTCTATACGTTTATATTTTGTTATTAGAGTAGGTAATCAGCGATTTCAGGAACAATTCCTCCTCCAACTATTGGTTTTGAGCCGGATATACAATGACCTTCACCGATCTGTTTACCAGATGAAACATTCGATTTTTAGAATTACTATTAGATACTTAGAAGTTAGAACACAACAGAAGATTTTTATTTTTATTGAATAATAGATAGATCCGTGAAGTTACCTATGGACTGTGGTAACTTACCAACTTACCATAGTACATAGGTAACTTCACGGATCGGAACCACTTGAGTTATATATCAAAATATATAATTTTATAACAAACGCGATGGTATAGCATTGGCTACAATAAACTTGTCAAAAAAAATGAATATTAATTAATTCACAAATAGCCTGGACCGGATTTTGATAGGCGTATTTATCTATTATTAAATATAAATAAAAAGTAGGTTTCAAATGGTAAACAGATCGGTGAAGGTCGAGGTATATCCGGATCGATGGCTTATAACATGGGGCGATGGTGCTGTTAAAGTAGAGTCGACAGTCAACATTTTAGGGAGGGATTGACTAATGAGATATTGACTTGCCCCCGTTACTAGCTACCTACCTACTGGTTATACTCTTAACTCTACCGAATTAAGCATTCTACTCTTAACATTCTACATTTTCTTTGGTTTAGTTAGAGCTCTACTAGGCTATAGAGGGCGAGGAAAGTCGTCCAAGCAATCGACTGACCAAATGAATTCAGCTGTGGGCGGTCTCTTGCTCGAGTGTACCACGCTGTTAGCAAGGACAGTGGCAAATGCTCTTGTGGTGAATCACATCTGCCACTAGAACCGTCACTTCGTAATGACCACGACTGCTCTGCCAAGAGTGCTACGCAGAAGAAGAGGGCTACGATGCCATCTTACACCTGACTTTATATCTATAGCAATGAACTGTAGATTTACTGTTGGATACTGTTGTATTAATAATAGGTACAAGAGGCCAAGGTAGGTAACCGCATCATAATAGTTGTCAGCCGCACCTGTTTCCAATAAAAAATAAATGCAAATATAGACAATAAATTAACATTATTTATTATATCTATTATGTGATGTGACTGACTACTGTAGACCACAGCCCTCATAGGCTATTATAACATATAGAAAGGAATTAAGACTTTCACGGGTTTTTATTGCAGGAATCGGGTTATAAAAGAAGAAAAAACCGCGGAGTGCTATTAAATTAGAGGGTGCAAATTGAAGATAGGGGCGAACCAGCACCCCTTTTGGGTTTTTTCAATATTTCTCCTAAACAAATCAAAATTTCGATATATTGTAATTAAAACTTTTTGTAGAGAACCAAATTTCCCATTAATTTCACAGAATAGCGTTTTTCAAATATTAAAAAAGCCTTGCCAAAACAGGTGAAACAATCTTGAAAAAAAAGTCAAAATTTCGATTGTTTGAGTTTTTTTGCTTATTCGACTGCCTTTTTTTTCGGGCAGAGAATTACGCATTGCTCAAGATCAAAAAAAGTTGATTAAAAAAGTTAAAATTGATTATAACCCACTAGCTGATGGCCGCCGTCCGCGTCGATTAAATTTTTTTTATTCCCACGGGAACTCCTTAATTTTCTGGGATAAAAAGCCTATGTTACTCTCTAGGTCCTCAACTATGCCCATGCCAAAAATCACGACCATCCGTTACTCCGTTGTGGCAAGATTGAAGGACCAACCAACAAAGCAACAAATCAACAAACCAACAAATAAACACACTTTTGCATTTATAATATTAGTATGATTGAACGATTCCTGCAATAAAAACAAGTGAAAGTCTTAGTTCCTTATTGCCCAGTTTTTTAACGCGCTGTGAGCGCACGAGCTGAAAACACAGGCGCGCGGGGGTGAAATCGAGCTAACGCATGTAGCAAAAAATGCAAGAAATCATTTGTAACTAAATAAATATTTACTTTTAATTACAAATTAAAATGACAATGTGTTTGATTTAGAAATATGAATTTAATCTTATATTTCTAGACCAAATTATTGGTTTCATTAAGGAGAAAAATTGCTTTTAAAGGTAAACTAAGAGGTATGTTTAAAATAAATTTCAATGCAGAGATTTTTTTAAATTGTGTTTTGAGATGCGACAATGGCTGCTTAAAGGTCTTGAAAACAGCAAATTATTTTTACAAGCATACATTATGTCACCGTTTGATGGATACACTGCTTTTTAAAACCCCATTTTACGCTACACATGGCCTTAAGTTATAATCAATAGCCTATCAACTGTTTCTCTACAATTTACGAATGCTTGCTGTTACCTGAATATCTTCATAGAAAAGGTAGATAAGTAGGTACTTATTCTACTTTTGCTATTAGATATAAGGACATCCGTTTTTGTTTCCCTCGGCCTTTTTGTACCTATCTGATATACTCGTGTACACTGTATGGCAATACCTCGTCTACGTTTGGGTCGAAACAGATTCAATTAACAAATATAGAAACAGTGTAAACTAGGATTTTTTAGCATTTATTTAAGACTAGCTGATGCCCGCGACTTCGTCCGCGTGGAATAAGTTTTTTTTGATTCCCTCGGGAACTCCTCAATTTTCCGGGATAAAAAGTAGCCTATGTCACTCTCCAGGTCCTCAACTATACCCATGCCAAAAATCACGTCGATCCGTTGCTCCGTTGCAGCGTGATTGAAGGACAAACCAACAAACCAACAAACCAACAAACCAACAAACAAACTGACTTTCGCATTTATAATATTAGTATGATTTATTATAAGACCGTTATTTACCCATCTTTTCATAAGGTAAGTAATTTGAAAAAAAGCATCATTTTAAAAATAAGATCCCAATAAATTTCAGTATCTCTAAACAGTAAAATAAATCTACTTTTTCCGCACTAAAATCGTAAACAAGGCTGGGGCCTCCATGCGAAAACCTAAAAGATTGATCACTCGTGGCACGAAATCTAAAATGGAAATCCAATTCTCGCGATCATTTCGATCGGATTCCGATCAAAAAACCTAACTCCGTGACGGTACCACAATAAAACACAATAACAAAACGAGGAACAATCATATTCGAAAAGAGAATTGAATTTATCATTGAGAAGAAACGAGAGAAAGAAATGATAAATGATGTATCGAGGGCGAGGACCCGGGAGTGCGAGCGGGACAGTGTCCGTGTTCAATTCGACCGTACGCTCCGCGCCGATGATTTATAGTTTCTCAACAGGGATTGGCCGATGCAGTACTTAAAAGATTTATAGATCCTTGTGCCTCATGCGCGGTAGGAGCGCTTTCTTATTATAAATCTCACTCCTGCGCATGCACTCGCAGTCGCCGAGACTTCAGCCGAAGGAGAAATTAAAAAATATGTTAACATATTGCGCTTGTACTGGTCTGTCCCGACATACTCGTAGAACACGAGGGATAATTGGCTCACAAGTTAATGCTCTTGATCACGTAGTCCTGTTTCTCATAACTCCAGACATACTTGGACCGACGACGCAAGCAATTGATTGCGCTATACGTTTTAATGATTATCGTCAGCGTAATAATAAAAAGACTAATCTAAACGCATATAGTAACTTGAAAGGATCATAATAAAACGGTACCATTTATTTTCTCGACAAACCCAACTTTTTTTAACTAGTACCTATACCTACTTAGGCTGGCTGCAAACACCCGTAATTGCATTCTGAATTCGGACTTTGAAAATAAACGCACAGAATTGGCATAATTTAGTTATCCCTCCACCACCACCGCCACTACAGGCCATTAACGTCCCACTGCTGGGCACAGGCCTCCACTCTCAGAGGAGTGAGAGAATTAGAGCTTAGACCCACCACGCTGCTCCAATGCGGGACCTCGTCGGCCGCAGTCGAACCTACCAACCACTAGACCAACGAGGCAGTTATCCCTCACAATATGCATAATATTATGAATTCTCTCAGAACATTTTTACCTTATATTTAAAAAATAAGGTAATAAAAGTGCAAGTGTGTGACACGTATCCAGTAGGTACTTAATAAAATTCAGAATTCAAAACTCAAATCCGAATATTTGAAGTCGGCTTTAGTTACGTATAGAATTAGACCGTATAGAAAACTTAGTTATATTGTTGTTACGGAACATATGGAGCAGATATTTTCATCGGCGCCATTATGGATTCAAGCTCAAGAGTCATTATTTTTTCATTTGAACAGGCCTCGTTGGATATTCATAATTTTCGGCCCACTTGCACCAAGCCATTATATTGGTTTCAGTTAAATTTTCTATTACCGTCCTCTTCATCTCAACTCAGGAATAAACTTTTCAAAAAGTGATAGAGCATCACAATATTTAACTAAACAAGCTAATTTTGAACAAGTTTGATGCAAGAGGGACGCTTGAAGGTTCCTTTTTACCATGATCATAATATTTTATTTCAATACGATCACGATGAGAACTCGCCAACAAACTGACCCACCAGTGTGGCGAGATTTCTATTTTGTAAAACATTGTTGTATCTGTGACCGTAAGATTGTAAAATCCGTTAGATTATAATCGGTATATATAACGGTATATATATAACGGTTTCTACGCGAGATTATAAACTGTCGTAAGATTGTGAACCGTTCAATGTTGTGAGTATTAATTTATGAAATATTTATTGTTTTTACGTTTTCTTGTCTCTTTCTTGTAAAGTTCGCGCGCGAGTTGAATGCAGAATAAATGTAAGTGTCACCATTTACTCTGCATTCAACTCCCGCGCGAACTATAGGATAGGTTAGGGTTTGACATGAATACTCAGGTAGTGCCCGGCCGCAGGGCGGGCACTTAGGTTCTATCGGGTTAATATACCTAATATATTACAATTTACCGAAAAATAACGCGTTAAATTGTAAGCAGTATGTTACGGTTCACAATCTGTCGACAGTTTATAATCTATCGAGATAAAAAACGTTATATTATAATCTAACGGTTTTTACAATCTTACGGTGACATATATCATATCCATTTGAAATAAATTAAAAAAAATACTTTTTAGAACATTATCTGGGTACCTATTGAGTATCTGGATATTTGGGTACACTCTGGTATTCAAGTTTTCTCAGGAAGTTTTCCAACATCGTTAAAAACACACATAACTTAAAAATATATCACTAACCATCAGGTGAGATTGCAGTCAAAAGCTAACTTGTAGTGGCGTAAAAAAAATATAATAAGTAGGTACGTGGATTAAGGATTTTTGATTTCCGCGGGTTCTCCATAATTTTATAGGATAAAAAGTAACCTAAGTAGGTATGTCCTTCACCGGAATGCACTTGAATGCACCTACCTCTGTGCCAAATTTCATCAAAATCGGTTGAAAAGATGGGCCGGGAAACGGTAGCAGACAGACAGACAGACACACTTTCGCATTTAAAATATTATAATATGGATTGTATTGTTAAAATATTATAATATGGATGATTGATAGGTTCGATCCCGCACGCACGCCCGCGTGCGTGCGGGATCGAACCTGAACCCCACTTCTAGGAGGCTGAAGTATGAACCACAAGCTGTCATACATTTTATCAATTGCTAATAGATACAACGATGGCAAATGGCAATTAATAAAGTGAACTTGCATGAGTATACAATTTCCTATTAATATCGTTTTCATTATAAAACAAGGTGGAACCGAGGAAGTTATAATTGGAGCGGGCTTTCGCACAATTTAACTTTTTCCAGTCCGGCTACTGAAACTTTCGCCCTAATGGGAAATAACGTCCATGGCGCAACATCGACCGTCCCGTCGGCGAAGGGTGAGTCGCCTATACGCTATGGGCTACGCTACCCGTCGGCCTGCGTCCCTACCGGAGATAAGATCTCTGCAACTGACACCTGGCTCCGCCCCTTGCAACCCCGGCTATTACCTTTTTTGTTTACGCACCCATGTGTAATAAACAGAAAAATCATAGCCCGTCATAACGCTCATGCAAAACCCTAGTTTGGTAACTTTGGAATGAAATGTCAATCAGGAAACCCCATTTGGATAAGTGTTAGAGGTAAATACTATAATTATAAAATTCCATACATAGTCTTGGATGAACTCCAGTCTCAGTCAGAAGAAAAAAAGTAGGTAGGTAACAATCTATCGCTAAATTACGTTATTTATCTAGATGTCCTATACCTACACGGAGATTTCTAATTTTAATGTCGGGACTCGTGTAGCAGTGAAATAGGTGTTTGACAATTGTATAAAAATCGAAGTTAGTATATCGTTAGGGCTCTTCTAAGACCAGACGTATTTGTACCTATAATAAACCTTCTAAAAGTGGACTGTGTAGTGTAGTTTTGTATAAATATACCTACTTTTACTTTGATCTAAACGCGAGCGAAGCCGCCGGCAAAAGCTTGTAATTAATAAACTAATTGTTTGTAAAAATGTTACAACATCCTTCATCCGATTGAAACTTTGTACAGTAATTATTGTCGTCTTACATTCGTGAAGGTCTGTCTTAGGTACATAGTCAAAATATATATATACATATAGTCCAAGAAACTTATGTGAACCGGTGACAGCATCGCTATGAAAAATAAAATAAAAACAAAAACCAAAAATGTATAAAAATTCGTTCCAATTTTGGCCACCATCATCACTTATCATCAGGTGAGATCGCAGTCAAGGGTTAACTTGTAGTGGATTAAAAAAAAGGTATTCTGTGCTACTACACTATGTTTGCTGGCAAGCATACATACATGTACCACTATCTCTACCCTCTTCCCTCTTCCAGGGGATCGAAAATCCCACAAGGGACAGTTACAAGACAAGTTTATGCAGTACCTAGCCGGCAAAAGGTTTCTTATCGTGCTATACCATGGCTAGACCCACCGGTTTACGCTAAGCGTTGTCTAGTCCTTCAGCGTGTGATTATGAATTTTAATTTTCTTGTCACTGGTTCTGAGCTCCTGGACGTCGATGTTACAGAGTTGCGTTCAATGTTTTCTTCTAAAAATTGTAGTCTTTGTAGGACACAACTCAACATTAATCAAAATTGACTGTCAGAAAATCGGACTCGAACCCACCACTTAACTAGACTATAGTCAATATTAAATAATATTGGAAGTAGGTAATCATTGGAGTTGAGTCCGCGTACCGGTAAGCGCAGTGCAGGACGACCTCCAGGAAGCGGGTGGATGAGGAAGGCGGAGGACCGTGTTTGGTGGCGCGCTCTCGAAAAGGCCTGTCCAGCAGTGGATGCATACAGGCTGATGGATGGATGCATGATGGATATAATTACTGATTGTACTAGGTACTTACCTATTGCAAGGATTACTTAATGACTTTACAATGTCCTTGGAGTACGGCGTAAGCACCTTAACCAATATCTAAAAGTAATGACAAGCCCATGACAAAGTACTATGTCCTAGGCTTGTCATTGCTTTTAGTTATAGTCCCGGAGTAGCGAACTAACCTGTTAGGGGCATAGCAGTTATATTAAACCCATACCCCTATTCGGTTTCTACACGGCATCGTACACAACCGCTAAATCGCTTGGCGGCAAGTCTTTGCCGGTAGGGTGGTAACTACAAACTACGACCGAAGCCTCCCAACTAGGGCTTCCAATACCGGGGTCTCTGACTTATTTCGTCCGTGTTAAATACCGGTATTGAAATGTCTAATACCGGGATACCGGTATTGGTAACACTATAAACGAAACAGTGACTATTGCATATATTTCTTGGTACATGCCACTGTTTTTATTCGGCTAAGTTTAAAACTTGTATCTTAAGCATATTAGCTCAATAAGAGCATCTTTATTGCTTAAAACAAGTGAAGAAAAGACATTTTTGATCACTCAGAGGGAATTTGTGTGTGAATTTAGAACCCTATGGCTTGGCATTTCTATTTCATTGACTCATGAAACGTTCAGAAATCTGTTTTTTATCCAATGCATTTTTTTTATTGTGATTTATTTTCTCTTAAAAAATAACTATTGAATTTTTAATTAATTTGTGTTTTCACTAAACTAAGTATTTTTACGAGTAAAAAATGGCATTTCTTCATTGAATTTAAGCAGAAAAGTGCTCTTTTGGAGTTAATATGGTGAAAAAATATTTTTTATGATGCAGTCTCCTTCAGAAAAGACTAGTTAAAACAATCTATCTAATTTTTAAAAAAATCTTTCCGGTATTGAAAAAAACCGGTATTCGAAAGCCTTACTCCCAACAGGCCAGACTAAGTATAGAAATTATAATAATAGTAGGAGGCACTCTCAAAAATGTTTGTGCATTTCATGAAAAATTGGCAGCAGCATCAGATGGATTTTTTCGCATTCAAATTTTTATCATAAGTAGAAATGGGAACGTAATACAGACTTAAGCGTCATTTTAACTCGTCTTAATGTTTTGTGGTAAGGCGGAGAGATTCTTAGTAAGTAGGTAAGTAAGTACAACATCTATGATCAGGCTTCAGTCTTACAAGGTGTGAGAAGTTGAGAACACTGTTAAATAATATTTACCTCAAGTAAAATTTCAAAGAATACAAGTATAAACACTATACCTGCGTTGGTTTTACTCGTATTTTCTTTAACCGATGTTCATAAAGTCAACATATTCATTAATGCGTTTAATTTTATAATCCCAAACCGACCTTATCGGGCCCTAGGAGGACCGGCCGTTCGGATAATCAGACGTTTATCGTGGGCATCGGTTCCAAAAGAAATGCTCCCGTTCGAAACACAATCAGCGTAACGCAAAAACCTACATGATAAATCCTGTCAACTAAAATTGCAAATATATTCCAGCGAGGTGCAAAAAAGAATGTATGATAAAATACAATAGAGTTTGAATTCTAATGCACGCTACCCGGGCGGTCGTTTTTAGAGCAGGCCCACTGTAAAGACTGAAATCTTTATTTATTAGAATCGGCAAATTATTAAAAGCCGAGTGTTTTATGTTCGCCGTATATGTAAAGGATAGTACAAAAAAGACTAAACTTAACCAGAGAAAGTAACCTGGCTAAAATGCTCATATTTAAACAATCTCCGGACGCGTAGGCAGACTGGAGATACGTATGAACTAATCTATCAGTAGGTAATAAATAATAAGCTTATTTTAAAAAATATGAATTCATCAATCTTCTATAGGACTTATAATAAAACTGTAACAGGTCATTGTGTATTTCTGAACATTGAAGAAATTTTGATTTTTTTTAATCGATAGGCTGAAGCCAAAACTGTATTTTTTTAACTTTTGTCTGTACGTTGGCCGCGCATCACGCCGAAACTACTGAATGTATTCTAATGTATGATGTAATTCACGCGTAGTCCGATTTCATTACTTATTTTTTCTTAGAAAGGATATAGGTATTTTAAGGATTATCCCGTATATATTTCGCGGGCATCATCTAGTATATAATATAAAGGAGAAACTGATTTACTATCATTATTATACTTTAAACTCTATAAAAATTTACATTCCTATTTTAATTTGATAAGTTGCAGCTCTGATCTCCTGGAAATAAGGTACCTACGCGCGCGAGTTGAATGCAATCGGGGCCTGAGGTGACACATATAGTCCGAGCACGAGCTCCGAGGAATCGGGGTCTGAAGAAACGACGCGCGGCTGTAGGTACGCCACCCCCGATCCAGCTCGCTCCCAGCACTAGTTTCGAGCTTGACGCGTGTAACTTTGCGATAGCAGTATTGTTTTGCACTTCAAACAACTCTAGGTCATCACTTTAACATTCCATAGGATTCCTCAGAGCTCGCGTGTGGACTATACTTAAGCTCTGCATTCAACTCGCGCGCGAACTATAACTTCCCGCGATCACTGATATTGCTTGACATATTCCGAGTAGGTACAATTAAAGCTTAATGAAAATTAATTCTTATTAATTATTGTCTGAGTTATTATTTGTAAATGTAAATTATGCTTATGCCATTTAGGTCACTGTACGGTAAACAGGTAGGTACTTGAGTCTTTGAACAAAGTATACTAACGAATAAAATTTCAGTGTTAAAACCATGTTAAAACATGTAAAAGTCATTAAGTGGCGATATCTTCATCGGAAATTGTTTAACACCTGCCAGTCACACGGTGAAATGTCGTTAACAGATAATTTTTGAAATAGGAACAACTCAATCGCGTTCTGAATACAAATGAAAGGTGTGCGGAACATGCGGAAGGACTTATAGGCCTTTTATAGGGAACGACATACTTACTCGTAAGTCGTATACGGGGCCGTACTGACAACTTAAAAGCCATTATGTTTCATTATTGTGACTTTCGTGTTTTAAAATAATTATTTTAAAACACGAAAGTCCTAAAATAAGGATTATAATTATAATCCTTATTTTAGGAACGTCAAGGTACATGACATCAAACTGTCAATTTGAGTAATATTGCTTTGCTTTAAGCGTTGGCAGTATGGCCCCAGGAATAAGAAAATATGAGAGATATACTCGTATATGAGATAAGGAAATTATGACAGATCTATGCAAGATTCACAATTGGGATGACGACAACTCGATCAAATTAGCAACTCCTTAACAAACTTAAAAACGCACTTCTAGTATGGTAGTTTGTATGTAGTTGTGACGTCATCACAACGCATTTTTTTTTCTTTAATCTATAGTTCAAAATGGCAAACCCAAAACTAACCAAGGATGTGAATTTAAGGTCTTTTGGAAGACCTTCTATTTAATTATCAGTAAGAAAGAATTTATTTTTGACACAGGCACCAGACAATTGTTTTCAGTTGCAGTCGCAATAATGAGAAACACTACAATAAAATGATGGAAAGTTTGAGCTTTTTAAACGTAAGTTTCTCCCAATTGGTCTCTGAATGATAATTTACTTAACACTATTCACAACTAGGTAGAAGTTGTTGTGTACAACCAACACAGAATATTTAAAATCCATGCAAATAATATAAATGCGAAAGTGTGTCCGTCTTACCGATGCATTTTCACATCTCAACGACTAAACCAATCTTGACCAAACAGAGAGTGCTTGAAAATACATACTTACTTCATCCTGGGAAAATAAAACTTGAAGAAGTCAACTCTGGCGCTGTGTGACAACAAGTATATTTAATTCACATTGTTAAGCCAATGACTGTTTACTCCGGCAAGTTTTACTACTAGTGGACTCAGGGCTTAAGAAATTGAATTTAAATGAGAACCTCCTCCTTTTTTAGAAGCATGCAGCAGCGAAAGCGACAAACATGTTTGTGTCGATACGACATCGTATCGAACTCGTCCAGTCAGTCGTCGTCAATGCAATGCAGAGAGCACATTGTTCGCTATCAGGACAAGTGTTTAGACGACCGCTTATACTGGCGATAATAACATGCGATCTCACGTTGCGGAATTCACTATACATCGTAAAGATTTAATTATTAATACTTACAGAAAATGAGAATTAGCTTAGAAATTAAGATGCTGCTAAAGCAAAAAAATTATATCAAAGAATCATAATTTTCAAACCGGAAGTCTTTAAATTATAGACAAAGACACATTTTAATGCTTAGACAAGTTAATGCTTGGTCCTGAAAATAAATAAGTCACTGTCGGTTTGTCGCGGGAAATTCGGGTTTACTCAAGCGATTTTGAGTAAAACAAGCGCATTGGGAATTTTAATTTTGTTAGACTTTTGAAATGCGGATTTGCAGTAAGGCATTCCTCATTGCTGTGAATGCCTTTTTATGATAAATTCCAAAAATACTAGACAGAGTTTTACTGGAATAATGAATTCGGTGGGCTCCTTACCTCTTTACTCGAATTGACTTAGGCCCGCTTGCAGACACGCCGGGTTACGTTTAACCTAGGAATAAATTTGAAATTTCACAGAAGTTTAATACGAATTCTGTCAAAGTAGCACATAACTCTGGTTCAAAGGGATAACTCGGCGTTTCTGCAAGCGGGCCTTAATGTACCTATATTAGTAGTGCCGATTACACTAACTCCGAATAATGTTTAACCCCCGAATAAAGATATTCTAACAGGTTTTATAGTAGGCAAACTAGATGATTCCAGCGACTTCGTCCGCGTGCATCCATTTTTTTTTATTCCCGCGGGAACTCTAATTTTCCGGGATAAAAAGTAGCCTTCCCCGGGATACAATCCACTCCTGTACCAAATTTCATCAAAATCGGTTGAGCAGATGGTCCGTGAAAACGTAGCAGACAGACAGACATACACACTTTTGCATTTATAACATTAGTATGGAAGTATGGATCTGTCACAGAACAGGTAAGACAAACGTTATAAACTTAGCAATCGGTCCTAAGTTTATTGTTATAGGTAGATTTTATGTCTGCTCCTTGGACGAACTGTTTGTTTCATCCAAGGTCTACTTCAATTACACCCAGGTTTTTTGATTAGAATTTTTTGAAATCTTTAGTTTTTCGGGATAATGTACCTATGTGCCCAGGTATAAGCTATCTCCGTTCCAAATTCCAGCCAAATCGGTTCAGTCGTTGTGGCGTGAAGAAGTAACAAACAAAAACTAATCCATAATATTAGTAAGATTCACTTCATCAACATCCAAGATCGTAAAAGGAAGAGAAGCCTCTCAATACTGTCACAAATTAACAAAAAAAAAAACAATAAATTGTAAAATATCCCCTATGTTAGCAAAAGCTCGATTGGTATAGGAAGTGGGGCGGGAGGACCGGTCGTAGAGGGCGACTTCCGTGTTCCGGCCTACTCCTCATAACTCATCATCAGCACTCAACGGGAGGCCCGCACCCCACGTGAACAAAGAAAAATAAAGATTTGTGTGAATTATATCCCTCTGTGTAAGCAAAGGGGAAACATAAGTTATAAAAAATAAATCCGTAGAATAGATTCTGTTTTTGTGCGATCTGCGTTTGCGTTTGGAGATACTTTTACCCCCTCGGCCAAATGGAGGGGTGTTTATACGTTTGATACGATTGTCGGTATCAGTTTCTTGAACTCCTTGAACTGGCACGGATGTTATATAGTTGCTTAAATAGCAGGTAGATAACTCTGTAAACTGCAACAAACAAATTAATCAATAATTATTGCAGGTTTTCCGTTTCATTTAATGTGACTCTTATGGTTTATGTCGGGACTCTACCACCGGTTCGGAATAACTTTAGTAGATAATGTTATTATCTACTAAGTAGGTACGATGCCATGTAGAAACTGAATGGGGTATGGGTTTAATATAACTGCCATGCTCCTAGCAGGTTAGCCCGCTGTCATCTTAGACTTCACCATCACTTACCATCAGATGAGATCGCAGTCAAGGGCTGACTTGTAGTGGATAAAAAAATCTCCAACTAAGCGTCTATTAGCTTAGTTTTTCTGGGAATATGTACGGCAATACTTAGATAAGTCCTGGCTTTGACCGTTTAAAATTTAACTATCATAACCCTTAGTTTAAGTTAAAACTTAGTTATATCTAAGCAAAGCAAAGATCAATCTTTTCTTTGAGTAAATACCTGATCATTTTGTGAGTATAGATTAAAATTCCGGCCAGATGTGGCGAAAACATTATAGCATAATGTTTTATCCATTTATTCTTACATTTTTCTATCTATGATCAGTAACTTAATTCGCTAGCGGACTAATAAACGTGTAAATACTTCTCCTAATCCTAAGGTCGCCTGGCAGAGATCGCTGCTAAGCGATGAGGCCGCCTTTTTGTATTCTACTTCCTTCTGTGTATGTTCCTTATTTATTATTTTTCTTTTTAAATAATAAATAAATACCCTGATACACAGTTAAAACTGCACCAAGCAGTCATATTGTCATCATCCGCTTATTGACTAGCCCAAAGTTAAAACCACGTTAAAACCATAGCTTATAGTGATCATAAGAGCGTGTACACATCACCGAGGCTGGGCGCGTGCCGGCGATATTCGGCGCAACAATATTCATAAATAACAGTAGACAACAATGTGAAGGAGACGAGGAGGCCACGCGTCGACGCCGCAACGCGTGCCGTCCCGCCGCCGCGTGTAATTATTTGCACTTACTTACTTATTGAATGTATGTATGTCTGCACAGAAGTCAAAGAAGTCAATTTTTATCGGCAAAATTATTGTACCTAATTAAAAAAAAATTGTAACTATTATTAGTTACTTACAATTTTTTTTACTTACAATTTTGCCAGTGCCTCAAATAAAGATTTTTCTTTCTTTATAGAAAGCACAAAACTAAAAACTATAAACTTAAACTAAACACTTACATACAAAATCAACTGTAGTGTACAGCAGTGCAACAAACAGGTAAGCCACTCAGCTTTTGTTGACTCCGGGTCTCTCAGACACGAAACCACTATAATATGACGTATAACACGTTATAAATAGACAAAATGTAGACGTAGCATCTACGAATTTAACTTTTTAGCGTTCCGATCCTCAAAGGAACCCTTATAGGATCACTTCGTTGTCCGTCTGTCTGTCAACGAAAAAAAACATATCCCATTAAATTAATCCAATACAAAACTATGAAGAAATCAAAAATTATCCATCTCCCATTTAACATTACTTGGCAATAAAAGTACAACCCTTTAGAAATTAATATAACCAGGAGTAGGTCACTTTTCTGAAAAATTAGCTAACCAAAAATCTATCGACGAGGATGGGATTCGAACCCACGCGTGCAGAGCACATTGGATTAGCAGTCCAACGCCTTAACCACTCGGCCACCTCGTCCTGAATACCAATGTCAAAATACAAAACAAGATTGCGAAGAGCTATCATGACCAGTTTTTTTAGGGTTCCGTACCTCCTTCCTCAAAGGGTGCCAACGGGACCCAATTTTATTAATCAATCGGGTCTCCGCAGTCCGTCTGTCTGTTTGCGGACTGTATCTCATGAATCGTAATAGTTAGTTGATTTTTTTACAGAATGTGTATAAAAATTAAATTAAAGCGTACAAGAAATTGATGATTTTTTTCGGCGAAAAAAGTCTTTTTGCTGTATCTCTCTTGAACCGTAATATGAACATTTCATATGTTTTAAACATTTAGTAGTTAATATAGCTGACATAACAACAAATAATAAAAATCTAATAAAGTACATATTATACTGTTATATCTTGTACGATGGTACGGAACATTTCATGTGCGAGTCCTGCTCGCACTTGGCCGAATACACTACTCAATATCATGAAATTAATGCTCAATATCTACTAATTAGCAGGACTTTATGTAAATCGTTCCTTAATTAAAAATTAAATTTTTAACTGCTCAATATTTCTCCCAAGGTGCTTGAATAGCGACCTCGTACAGGAAAGCGCAGCGTTGGACAACTCCCCCCCACTAGGTGGACGGACGATCTCAAGCGAGTAGAACCAAGCGGCACAAGACCGTACTCTCTGAAGATCCATGTAAGACTCGGGAGACATTCGTCCAGCTGTGGACGTTGGTTGAGAGGACGAATATTATATAAACCGGCATCGCCGCTTCTTCAATGAAATACTTCAGAACATTTTATATTATATACTCACGATATTATAGACGTTAAAATACCTACTTAGGTTTAAATGCAGTAAGTACTTACTGAATCATAAGAAATGGCAAATTAGGTAGGTATAGCGATAAAAAGTCCAATCACCTTCCTGTCAGCTAATCTAATAAACTTCAAAACGTTTCGATTAATAGGTATAAATGTTTTTTAAATAATTCAATATCTAGAAATTTACCAACATCCGGTTGTCTTATAAATCATATCATGCCAATATTATAAATGTGAAAGTGTGTTTGTTTGTTGGTTTACATATTGTTAAGGATTGAAAATTAGTAATGATGTACCTGTATACACTGTTGTGTTTACAACAGTTGGTTTGTACTTTGTACCTATCCTATACTTTGTTCCAAAAACACGCGGCAATCGGCAACAGAGCAAAGGATCGACATTATTCTTTGCACGGGTAGTAGTTGAGGATCTGGACAGTGACATTACTTTTTATCCCGGAAAATTAAGGAGCTCCCGTGGGAATCAAAACGTTAATTTATAATCCGACTAGCTGATGCCCGCGACTTCGTCCGCGTGGACTGCGGTTTTTTTGGTTCCTTCGAGAACTTTTTAATTTTCCGGAATAAAAAGTAGCCTATGTGTTATTCCACACTATATTCTATCTCTGTGCCAAAGAGCAACGGCGAAATTAGTACAGACCACATTTACTAAATCTTGATTGTACACAAGTAAGGTAAAGACGAAAGGAATTTGCTTATTTTTTATATTTTATCAAGTATTCACCTTAATTAATTGAACCTAGGTAAAAAAATAAAATATTTAGCGAATCTTTTTTGATTAAATAGTTCTCGTTTCTCAGTTTAGTGTTACCATTTTATGTATAATCTACCTAGTAGCTAGAATAAATCTATATTGGTAGATTATATGGTATCGTTCTAAAAATTGAAATTATTTCTTCCTAATAATGTTTGCATAAATAATAGGATTGCTCTTTTTTTAGTGTATTTTATTTTATTTAAGTGAATTTTCTTGCATACGATATTAAATTGTCTCTAATAGAATTGGCAGCAATGATGCTGATTGTCTGTGGTTGTGCCGAATGTATTTAAACTGCTCTGTGGTTGTCATCTGTCTTTGTTATTGTGGCTTTCTTCTGGTTGTCATTTTTAGAAGTGACATTATCACATAACCTACAAAACTTTAAAACAAAATATCTCTTTTTTCTAGGTTCATTAATAAAAAAATCTTGCTTCTGTGAGCTACGTATTCAACGCTTATAAAATTTTTTTTTTTCACACGTGTACATAACTTTTTTTTTTCAATGTATGGAAGTTCGCCGTTGCTCTTTCATCCAGATCCGTCCAGCCGTTCTGTCGTGATTGAGTAACAAATCTCCATCCATACATCCATTCATCCATCCAAACTTTATTTATAATATTTTTAGAAGTATGGAATAAGTAGTCGTAACTCGTAATCTTTTACGAATACGGCAAGGCGCCAGTGACGCGTTGCACCGTCGCCTGAATATGACAAATAACATCAAAAAATGAAACTACACGAATACCAACATAAAATAAAAATGTCAAAAATTCAAATTAAGGATTAAAATATTTAAATTTAGTGCGCGCGTCCCGATCGAGCTCAACGGCGACAGGCGGCTGCGAGCCTGTGTCCGCGTGGACCCTGGATGAGGATTTACTATGGAAATGGACTCAGAATAAAACGCACTAATATTGTAAATGAAAGAGTATATATTCTGTCTGTCTGCAACGCTTTAATTGGCTACTTGACAGCTGTAACTATAAAATATGAAATATGTTAGATTTGGTAGCTTGTGGGTTAACAATAATTATACAATATGTATTTTGCATTAAAATAAATTGTAAATATTTTATTTTTGCAAAACAAATTTGACATTTTTTATCTGTGGATTACAAGAAGCAAAACGCGGGCGGTCATAATAGAGCCCCGTGTGACGTCACATTTAAAAAAAAAAAACGTCGTGTGTACTAGCGTTTGCGTATTGTTGAGAAAATTAACAGTAATATATTTCGATTTGTGATTGTGAGCGGTTAAATGAAATGGGGTTATGCTTTACAGCTGATAGTACAAATCTGCCTAAAGTCGATTCATTTATGGTTGCAAATTTATTTGCGTGTAAACTTTTGCACTTCCGAGTTTCGTAATGTAACAAAGTAAGTACCTAATAGTACTTAGGTCTCGTGTTTAAGATCTAAGAAAGTGCTGCTGTAAAGTGACAGAAATATAATTTATTTTAATTTTATGTCATGTTTTATGAAGAAAATGTCACGTTAGGTCATTTTTGCTATATCAGAGTTTTAAGTTGATTTCTTCATAACACTAACATCAAAGTGGTCTTCACAAAGTAATACCGCAGATATTTATCTGATTTAAATTCCGGGTCTCGGCAGATTAACTGTAACCACTGCTTTCGACGTTTAAATTATGACATAGGTAATATAGTATATAGGAATGTGTTTATACAATTTGTCAGGATATTAATTACTTATTATTTATTGTATTTCTACACACGTCTTGTAGCTTGTAATTTCCACAATTGCATTAAAAAAGCTGTAAACTTTCCACTTAAAATTAAATGAAACTTGGAGCATCGTATAGTTAACTTTGTTTTATTTTGAGCTATGACGTCACAGCTAGCAAATGTCACGTGACCGGCTGTTTTCGCGCGAATTCAAAATTAATGTATTAAAAATGTATTTTTTTCTAATAAATAACGCTTTTTTTGAGAAAAAGTTAATTGTAAGAGGTATAAAATGAACCTACGTACATTTTTAAGTATTTTTCCGAAAACTGTCAAATAGCCAATTCAATGATTTTGAAATACCTATCCACGGGATATCACCTATTCTGTGATATCACTCGAGGGTGTATACTGTATACCAATTTTGAAGTGAAAACTTCTTCAGCCGCGTTGAGCACTTTTTGGTAGGGGGTAAAATAGTGGATTCGCGTGTCCGACATGCTCGCGTGACCGACATGCTCGCGAACAGCGACATGCTTGCGTTGTTACAAAGACAAAAGGTCTTAAATGTAAATATACTACATTCGAAATTGAACTTTAATGCCTTCGTTTTAAGGTTTATTTTATAAACTAGCAAATGCCCGCGACTTCGTCTGCGTGGTTTGAGGTTTTTGGTTTCCGCGGGAACTCTTTAATTTTCCGGGATAAAGAGTAGCCTATGTGCTATTCCTAACTATAATCTATCTCTGTGCCAAATTTCAGCCATATCCGTTCAGCCGTTACCCACTAAGATGATGGATAAACAGATTATGATAATTCTTTTCATTCAACTTTCGTCATAATTTAAATTGTTTTTACTTAAAATGATAAATAGAGGTGACAATAGATATTAATAAAGTGAAAAAGTATTTAAAGTGATAACATTATAATTAGATTAATACGATTACAACGACAAAGATAAATACATATTGGCACGAAAGCTAAATTGATTGCCATAAAGACTGCATGCACACGCACACGCATTTAATACTTTTTAGCACAGACATGAAAATATAAGTGTGTGTATGCAATTCACACACGGCAGAAGTGAAACTACAGAAAAGTAGCCATTGAGAGAATGAGATAAATATGACTTGTATTTAATCTCATTCTCTCGCTGGCGAAATCCTATTATGAAAATGTTTATCTCTTTTTTGTGTCGCTTTTTCATTTCATTGAATTTTCTAATCACATCGATTTTAAAGAAGTTTCCCTTCAATAATATTTGCGTGTGTGTAAGTATGAATAATTTGACCCTCCTAGAGTTATTCAAATAATATAGGTGCATACGTATTAAGTTAATTACGTTAAAGTAGCGAATTAATATTAATTGATATATGATTGAATACATAAAAATGCAATTTAGTTAAATGCAAGCATTTTAAGATAGAAAAGCCCATTCCATACTAACATAACTCGTCCCAATACAATAAATTAATGGAGTGTACTCGCCCAGAAATTTTAAATATTTGAAAGCATTATAAAGTTTTAAAAAAAATCAAAGTCTCCAACACAACATAATATATTACATAAAATAAATAATACAATCATAAAGTAGTTATAAATGTAGTGTTTATAAAACGTAATTGTGGTTTTATGGTCCATATATTCTCGGGACGGATTGTGCATCAGTCGGGATCGAAGACTGGGAAGGACGAGGCATTATGGGCCCCGTGAATACGTCGATTTGTTTTAATTAGGGAGAAAACGGGATGGTACGCCCATTTGTACTAAATAAACAAACGGTTTTTTGTAGAAACAGTATAAACAAAAAACAATCGACAGCTAATTAATGTTAATGCCTTTGAAGTAATTTTACGGTCTTTGAGGAGTGAGTGATACCTATTAATTAAACGGTAAGCCTTGGAATTTAATAATTAGTCTGTTACCATAACAACGAAAATAATAACTATAATAACTATATAAAAAAAAAAAAAAAAAAATAAGTATAGTACGACCGCGAGTTCCGAGTAATCCTATGGAATGTTAAAGTAATGACCTAGATTTGTTTAAAGTACAAAACAATACTGCTATCGCAAAATTACACGCGTAAAGCTCGAAATTAGTGCTGGGAACGAGCTGGATATGGAGCGACGATCGGGGGCAGCTTACAGCCGTCGTTTCTTCGGACCCCGATTCCTCGGAGAACGTGCGCTGCCTGTAACTTAAGTTCATTGCTGTGTTATAAAACTTATACATAATGAAAATGAAAGTGATAAAGTCGCCCTGGGTATCGTAGCAACCAAAAGTCTAACGTGGCCCTAGTTTATTTTTATAAAGGAAATTTTAAATACTGTCAAGTTAGTTTCATGTCATGACGATCCTGATGGATAGTTCGGAGATGGCGGGTGGACCTCTTCAACGGGTAGCATATCAATTGTAATCAGTGAATATGCAATAGGTAAATTAGTAATAAAAGGTAAGGTAATGTATAATTTTTTACCATATTATTTACCATATATAAGTAGTACCCCTGCAAAGCCAGCAAGGGCAAAGATAGAAAAGGGTAATATCGAGTAATATGAGAATGATTTGAGAATGTAATATTTCCACTGCCTATTATAAACTTGCCTTTACACAAGTTTAAGAAAACCATTAAAAAAATGCTCCTGAAAAAAGCTTACTATACTGTCGAAGATTATATAAATGATAAAAGCGCATGGATTTGACTCGCTCCAGCAATGCTCAGGACTGCTGTTACTTATGTATCTTTGGATTAATGCAAATGTAAATATACATTATTTTCTATAACAAAGTTCCACAACCTATTTTGGACTTGCCAATAAATAAATTTAAGAAATCCATTAAAAGTATGCTCCTGAAAAAAGCTTATTATACTGTTGAAGATTATGTAAATGATAGAGGAGCATGGATTTGATCGCTCCAGCAATGCTGGGGACAGCGGTTACTTATTATAAATTAGTGTTTGAATATTAGTATTCAATTCGATGCTTTGATACGGGTAGACTGGGTATGTCACGCTCTCTTTAAACATTTCTGTGGTGGTGTCGTGTGGTGCGGGTTGTTACGTTCCCTCAAATATGGTCGAGCGAAGCAATGGCTGGATCATGCGTCATGCTCGTGAACGGGTGCCACCGGCGGGAATGGGGCTACTTTCTGTCTGCCCGTCTTTGACATGAATTGAATAAACAAATTTAAGAAATCCATTAAAAGTATGCTCCTGAAAAAAGCTTATTATACTGTTGAAGATTATGTAAATGATAGAGGAGCATGGATTTGATCGCTCCAGCAATGCTGGGGACAGCGGTTACTTGTGTACACATTGATATAGTAATTGTAAATGAATTATTTAAAAAGAGCAACCACCGAGTTTCTTGCTGGTTCTTCTCGGTAGGAATGGCATTCCGAACCAGTGGTAGATTCACTTGACGATTCAAAAGTACTTGTAAAAGTTTATTTGAATAAAAAATATTTGATTTTGATTTTTTTTTTTGATTGTACGCAAACGGCGCAGCGCGGCGTGGCCGGAGTGCAGCGAGGCGTTGACCGGGCAATATTAATAAGTATTAGAGCGTCACGCCGACGTGACGCCAAGGCCGACGACGACGGGGCCCTGTTATCTCTCTCTTACACTGCAGAACACTATCGATACCGGTCTGCGCCACGTCGATGCGACGCCCGCCGCAGCCACGACTAGTCGATACAGACACGGCGGGACGTGTACACGTCGCGCCCGGCAGGTCGGGAACCAAAAATGGGGAAGACAGCAATAATGGACATTGAACATCTCATAGAATGTGTGAGAAAACATACATTTTTATATGATTTGAGTCACAACGACTACAAAAACGTTACACTCAAATCATCCGCTTGGGAGTCTATAGGAAGAGAGGTAAATCGAACCGGTAAGTTACTTGAATATTGATAGTTTTTTTTAATATTAGTATTGTGAAATGTTACTGTAAAATGTAATAAAAAAATTTTGGAGATCAAAATGTCACAGACAATGCTTGCTTTTACAAAGATCAACTCGGCATGACCGCAGACCACTTATAACCGTTATTGTACAGTTCGCATCATAAAACTTTGGTTCGCGTCAAATTTAGGTAAATGCGTCTCGGTCTCGGCTCAGTGAGTTTGCGCACTTATTAAATCACTAATAGTGTTGTACATGCACTTACATAATGTATGGGTACACACAGAATACTTTAAGGAATGTATCTATGATAAATAAAATAATATTATTGACTTATTTACGCGACCGACTGCACAAATAACGCCAGTGACACGTCATAGCGGATCTGAGACCCAAACTCCAAAGTGACCGGCGGGAATTACGGGACCGAGACGGCGATACCCCTCCCGCAACCCTCACAACCCTGTACGCCTCTCTGTTTATTCATATTCATGGTTTACTGTAAAATACGAAACCACAAAGACGAAATTTAAAATTTGACAGAACTGTACCTGTTATATTATAGTCGTCCATGCACCCACACAAAACACTACAAATAAGAAAACTTATAATTCCGAATGACATGTACTAACTTTTGGACAGGTGAGGCTGCAAAAAAGAAATGGAAAAGTTTAAGAGATGGGTATACCAAATACAAGAAAGAAATAAAAGCAACGACTGGAAGTAGCAGGAAACATATCACATATGTATGGAGTTCACAGTTAAGTTTTTTGGATAACTACAATGTAACACGGCCTGTTGATTTAAATGTATTAGAAGCTACACCAACATCGCCACTACGTATCAAAACACCTTCTCAAGATTCCAGCGGCTCATGGTCCCATCCCTCAA
This sequence comes from Erebia aethiops, assembly GCA_923060345.2. Taxonomy (NCBI): domain Eukaryota; kingdom Metazoa; phylum Arthropoda; class Insecta; order Lepidoptera; family Nymphalidae; genus Erebia; species Erebia aethiops. The sequence continues at coordinate 21,402,306 of OV281084.1, read as the reverse complement.
CTCCGTCGCCCGCGCCATTTAAAATGTCGCCACCAGAATCACCGGAATATGTTCTTTCAACATTTATAAAAGATAGCTGTTCAACATCAAATACTCCTGTAGCGTCATCTCACAATGCTGCAACACGAAGCAATAAAAGGAAAGATATTGACGACGTGGATAACACAATACATTTTTCAAATATAATAAATAAGGAAGGCCACGATGGAATTGACTATCTGTTTCTCAGTTACGCCGATACGTTTAAAAAATTCCCTCCCCGCGAACAGGCCTTGCTTAAGTTGGAATTAGCGAAACTATTTACGAATACCGAGTTAAGACTTCTTCATAATTCTTATGATTCAAAAACGTAACACATTTAGTAAAATAAATAATTGTTTATTGGTTCCATAATTTACAAAAGTAAGTCTTAAGTCTACTGATACATTGTATGGTTGGCCTCGGCAGCCTAATTTAGGATACGAGTACCTTGTGGTTTAGGCTGCAGTGACTTTCCCTCCCATAAAAAGAATGATAAAATTACAACAATATTTTAGATTGATTTTACTACAATTAATGAAAGAAATGCCATATCAATATTAAACCTATGAACATGCTCAAATTATTTAAATTTATATTTTGCAGCACAAAATTATATAATTGAATTTATTTATTTTCATTTTCATATTTTAACTATTCTTATTTACATATTACTAGTTACTAGTTATTACTACTTTAGTAGTTATTACTAGTTTAGATTATGTAACACATGTGTTTATAATAAATAGTAAGTACTAAGGTTTTAAGTTTATTAATTTGGTTATTTTATTAAGTTACCACCTACGTATGTCTGTCTGAGAAATTCATATCGCATGACCCGCATGGCCGACGAGGGAAACGTCTAAATTAGTCGCAGGTAGTGCAGCCATGGCGGTGACAGCTCATAACTCGCGCCCCCACCGGAACGTGTGCCCGACGGAGATCTTTGTGCACTAATCATAACTAAAAGCTACAATATCAATATCTGGATTTGACACCCCTGAATAAGGAGCAATTTCTTTTTGATGACGATGTGACGGCGAAATTAAAGACTTGAACTAAAACAGCTTGTACACAAACGTTTAAGGCAAAAATAAACCTGCAAAATATCTTTGTTGTTTGTATAATAATTGGGTTCGGTCCAGCTGTTTGTCACTTTATTCGTGAAGAGCTCAATATAGAAATTAGAATTCATATTTTTTGGTTGTGTATGTGAGGTGATCCCTCTGTTATTTGTAAAGTATTGATAAATAAAGGTTTTTTAAAGGCTTTTTGTCCTCAATTTATTATTTATACAAAATTTCCTCCACACAACTTGATTACTAGAACAACTGCAGAAAACACGTTGTACCTTTGATATTACTAAAAGGATGTAGGCGAAAGTTTGCTCACCTTTTAGAGCTTAAGTAGATAATTAGATACCAGCTAGTGTCACGACCTAAAAACCAATTTACAGCCTACATGAAAATACAGTTTGGTTCAAATTGTGACGTCCAAAGTACTCCGAAGGGAAAAAAATATTCTACGTACTTACACCTGTCAGTACTTACCCCATGTATTTACTCGAAAAGAAGTAAAGACAACTTAGTAACTACTAAACCTATAAGAAACCTTTAGCGTGGGCGAGAGTTGCAGAAAGGCATGCAGTGCATCTGGTGGACCAGTGGCCTACGTACCAGACCCTACAGTCAAACCTAAAGGTTTTCACCTACCACGTAATTTGTGATGTCGGTTAAACCGGCTGAGAAGAGGACACGGACGCTGCAACTACCTCCTGCACTAATAGGGATGGAAATCCTCTCCCATGTATGAGTGTGGGGAGGAAGAGCAGACATCTTCCAGCGATGCCCTACTCATGCCTACCTGGGTGCACTCTGGTATCTTTTTGACCACCCTGCCCCGGTTGTCACATGGTTAGCAAAACTGGACATCGATGTTTGATTTAAAATTGCAGGCACTAAATTTTGACATGTAGGTATAGCTGACCACGATAAATTTAATATAATAAAATCATTACGATTAAATTAACAAATCTACATAAAAATTTTAAAATGCGTCTTATCACGCAAGAAATACCAACTTAGTTATTAAAAGAACAGTTTCCTTACATAATTCTTTAAATCAGGTTACTGGTTAATTGTGTAGTTAAAAAAACACAATAAGTACCTACCTTGGCACACGACAATCCTTATTAAGCTGTCCAGACAGAAATCAATTGCAGGATACCAAATTTGTTTACCTGTTCACAGAAGGCTTGCAATTATCTGGCTCGAGAGTGAAAGGAGCACGGTTGTCAGGGTGAAGGTGACTGGGGTGATATCGATTGCCACGCCCACCCGCCGAGCGTTGCTAGGCGACGACGCCCGCCTTTCACCCAGGGCGGAAAATGACTTCAGATGAAAGTTTTATTTTATTCTCTTGTAAGGATGATCGTGAATTTTGCCTGCTACAAAGTTCCGTGTTTTTAGCTATTTATCTTGATGCATTATAACAAGAGGAATTGCATTATTACAAGTTCCAACATTGATACCTACATTTAACGCGGAAGGCAGATGTAAGTGTAAGTTTTTGCCGCGAAAGATATCTTAAATATTATTTGCATGTTTGTTTGGTTCGTTTTGTAACAACGTCACATAATATACGTAACGTCTATGTAATAGTAGATTAGTAGCCAAGGGCTGTAAGGCATCAATTGCAGCCCGAGATATTTATATAGTTCGAGGGTGCAATTGATGCTTACACCCGAGCTAACTACTCTGCTTTACATCTCGATTGTGAGGTAAGTAGAAAAAAACCGGCATTACAAGAATAAAACATTTAGGTACAAGAACAAAAGCAAACAATATTTAAAGTAAAAGTTTTCTATTACCGCCTTTTTTCATCTTTTTTTTAAATTTTTTTTTCAAGAACGAAATTGAGCTTCGCCGTTCGATATTTAAAATTGATGACTATTATACTCATACGAAGACAAGGCTGAATAGCGAAGCGACCTCTTTTCTCATTGGGCTGAATGCATGATGTATATTGCCAGTATGATGGGTGAACTTTTTGAAAGAGTGAAGAGTTTTTTTTTAATTACTTACCGCCCTAGGGCTTTTCTAGCTACATTATTACCCTAGAGCGCTAATTGGTCACCTACAAGCCCCATTTGTGGGTAATAAGGACCTACTTACCGAATATGAGAGATGTAAATAAACATTTAATAACACGATCTGTATTCTATCTAAGCTCAGAACATTTGTATGACATTGCAAAGTTGTTTTAGCCGAAAATAAAGTAACAAAATGTGCTATAACTTAATTTAAAATCCAAATTGTGGTTCGTAACTTTATTTTAGAAAATTTATCTACCGAAATGTTAATAGAATCGGCACTCTAAGGTAAGTTTTCCCCTCAGTGGTAAAGACAAACTTTTCGCATAAAGTTTGTCTTTAAGCGGTTTTGTTCATCGAAGTGTAAAGTACCTACCTGATTCTTAGTAACAATATATAAGATCTATACTTTGTTGTTTTACTTTCTTGTTGAATAAGTAGATAGTAGGTATAATATATACGGTCAGTAGAACTTTTCAATTCTGAATCAATACTTGCGAAAAGAATAAATCGTGCGTCCTTTTACATTTGAATTCAACTTTTAACCTATTGATATCTATACCACCGAGAACCACCGAGCTTCTTGCTGGTTCTTCTCGATAGGAACGGCTTTCCGAACCAGTGGTAAATTCATTCGACTATTCAAAAGCACTTGTAAAAAGTCTACTTGAATAAAAAATATTTGATTATGATTTTTTATTTTTTTAAGGCGAGTCACCTCCAAGATTTTAGGAGGTGAGGTGTGGGGTGCCGCCCCCGCGTCTCGCGGTACATTTCTCGTAGAGACTAGCGGGGAAGCGGGCAGCGCGGTATATTCTGAAACCGCTTGGCAACGTTCAAATTCTGGGATTAATTTGAATTAAATAGATATAGGACTTCAGTTTGAAATAAATTTTAGCAGGTTCTCATTAATACTTCAAGAGGAATTTATCCATATAAAAATGATGAGCAAAGTCGAAAATTTTATTAATAAAAAATTCGTTTTAAACTTTTAATTTAGCCTGTTTCAAGATTTTTTTTGATCGAGTAAAGTACATCCTATCGTGTAACAAATTAGCACATTCTTTAGAAAATATCTTTAAGTGTATCGGATATTTTTTGTAAGACCGTTATTTAATAGTAAATACCGAAAAAATTTGATCTAGCAAACCAGTTTTCATCGCTGAGCTGAGGTGACTCGCCTTAAATTAGATACCGTTAATCAGACGCCGTGCGAGTTTCCATCCCTATGTCGTCAACGTTTCATCCACACGTATGGCTATGGGTCTGGAACACTCTACCAAAAACTGTTTTTCCAACCAATTACAATCCGGGTACCTTTAAATCAAGAGTGAATAGGCATCTTCTAGGCAAGCGCGTCCTATCTTAGGCCACATCATCACTTCCTATCAGGTGTGATCGTGGTCAACCGTAAGCCTATAGTGAATTTAAAAAAAAAGATAATTTTAATGGATTTTAAAATTTTATACATGCATCATCTATTTAAATTACCTACTTACCTATAGAACCATAAAAACATTTTAATAATAATTGTGATAAAAAGAAAAGAAGCCTATTAGACGCAACCCTAAAAACAAGTGTTATTTATTGTCTTTTTATCTCGGACAACCATCGTCTTTTGTCGTAGCGGCAGTTTTTGAAAACAAAAAAAATTAAGTATAGATTTCACAGGCGGCATCAGCATCTATGCGGATTTCTTTAAAGATATTATCTTTATGGCTTGTCTACATGTAGATTTTTAAGATTATGTCTGATCTTAAATTAGTAGGTAATAAGCATCTATCAGGAATGTAAACTTATTTTTATCGTAGAATTTAACCTGAGTATATCAGGCTAAGATACTTGCATATTATACTTACCTTATAATATAAAACTACCTATGTTTATATTTTAAGGGTATGTGACCTATTTATATACTAGCTGATGCCGCGACTTCGTCCGTTTTTTTTTTGATTCCCGTGGGAACGTCATAACTCATAATTTTCTGGGATAAAAAGTCTATGTAACTCTCCAGGTCCTCAACTATACCCATGCCAAAAATCACATTGATCTGTTGCTACGTTGCGGCGTGATTAAAAGACAATCAACAAACAAACACACTTTCGCATTTATAATATTAGTATGACTAGCTGATGCCCGCGACTTCCTCGTTGTTTAAGTTTTCTTTTGATTCCCGTGGAAACTTCGTAATTTTCCGGGATAAAAAGTCTATGTAACTCTCCAAGTTCTCAATATATACCCATGCCAAAAATCACGTCAATCTGTTGCTCCGTTGCGACGTGATTGAAGGACAAACCAACAAACACACTTTCGCATGTATTAATTCATGACTTTACTACTCTACCCTATGCTCATCAAGTTAGGTATCATATTACCTACGCTTTTACGAAATCATGCAAAGTCAAACACGACAAACATTAAATTGTAAGATCGGTTCCTGCCTGCATTAAAATTCCGAATTATTAAAAAGCTTCCCAGATAAGATCTCAAATCTTCCGTAAATATAATATATTATACACCTATCATATTAAAATTATAACCTATAATTTAATTTTCATAACGGCTTACAAATGGCTTACAAAAAACACTGAAGGTTAGGCGCTGAGGAGAAAAAAAAAGAAAACGTCTGGTCGCACATCCATTTGTTTTTTTTAGTTGGTGATGTTAACCCATGTTATAGTTTAGTGGTTCGGAATAGATAAATGAATCGTGTTCCGAGAAACTCCATTATATTTTATAGTTAGATACTACTACAGTTACAGAAGTAGCAAAAGATAATAAAGTTAATATACTATTAATTGAATAGATTCTTCTTCTAGTGTCGCTTTACTCAGATTCTTACTCTCTTTGATCAAATATTGCTTTTATAAATCAAGCATTATTGGCAAGAAAAAACCCAGACTTTTTTGTAGTTTTTTTGAATACTATACCTATTATATGCCTTCGATAAGATCTCACCTGTTTAAATTTCGGAATAGTCTCTAAGAATATTACCTATTTAGCTGGAAATAAGTAAAAGTAGTCTTTGCCTTCTACTCTACAGAGTGGACAAAAACAAAACCAATGGGTCACGGAGGAAAAGTACTTTAAATATATTGAAGACTAGCAGATGCCCGCGACTTCGTCCGCGTGAAATAAGTTTTTTAAATTCCCACGGGAACTCCCTAATTTTTCGGGTTAATGACACTATGACACTCACAGATAATGTGGCTTTCTATTAGTACCAGAATTTTCAAAATAGGTTCAGTAGATCCAGAGATATTTCTACCGAGATCGGAAAAGACATCCTTTTAAAAAGGAAACGCATTTGGAAGGAGGAAATCAGAATTATCATTTATAATAATACTATATACCTACTATATAACAAAATATAATATGAAAAAAACTATATAAAACTCTGTACTCTATACTACAATACCAGTTTTACGTAAGTAAGTATTCGAGGCTACCATAGTCATAGTGGTGCTACCACAGAATAGGTAACAGGTGCTACGTAAGTGCTACGACATTTTATTTTAGAATTTACATTTGTTTGTAAATACTGTGCTGCCATTTTGATCCAGTTTTTGATAATCCTAAATAGGTTTTGATTATCCTATAATATATAGGCTTTGTTTGTATAAAAGTAGACGTAGAATTGAATGCACTAGCACAATTAGTAGGTAAAGCAAATAATATTATTTGGTAGGTACCGAGAATATTATTACGTATTAATTCGGTATCACCCAAATATTTAATAATAATGATAATAATCAATTTTATGTGCAATATAATTTATGCATGTAGTTGATTCCCACGGGCCGAACGAGTTGCAATGACGGATGACTCCTATGACAGGACACGGTATGGACTATGGATCGATTGATCCTTGGTCGTCCCATAGCAGGTAACAGAAATTATCAATAACTAAGTATAGCATGTGCTCGAATACCTACTCAATTAACAATAGTATATTTACCAATAGGTAAACTAAGGCAACACTGTTTACTCATTTAAAAAAAAAAATATTGGCTCAATAATTTACAACAGCAAGTAAGTCTTAGGTCTACTCATACATGGTACCTACGGTCTGGCTCTGCTGCTAATTTAGGATAACCTGTGCTTTAGGCAGCAGTGACTTCCCTCCTTAATATAGAGTGAAAAAATTACAACAATATTTTAGATTGATTTTATAACAATTAATTAAACATAGATATTAATAACTACTTAATCCATACTTAATCCCTCCATACATCCTTGAAACCATGGGGTCGTGGGGCGAAGATGCTAGATCCTTTTTTAAGGATCTATCTTCTCGTCTCACAGAGTCCACAGGTGACCGGAGGGCTGGCAGTTACCTCGGCCAACATTTAAGTTTGGCTATTCAACGGGGTAACGCAGCCAGCGTTCTGGGCACATTGCCTCATTGCAGCGGCATAGATTATATTTTTAATGTTTAATGTTTAGTTTTTAGTTTTTAATTTAGATTTAATTTAGATTTTAAAGATTTTTTAAGAAATTGTATATATTATTATATGTTTTATTATCATAATAAATTAAATTATATCCATACTTCCATACTATAATATTATAAATGCTAAAGTGTGTCTATCTGTCTGTCTGTCTGCTACGCTTTCCCGGCCCATCTTTTCAACCGATTTTGCTGAAATTTGGTACAGGGATATGCTGTATCCTGGGGAAGGACAAAGCCCGGAAAATTAAATAGTTCCCGCGGGAATCTTACACCAATTAAAGCCTTTTGAGTTTTATATTTCGAGTCGTGAAAAAAAATCTGCCTGCCCCAATACGGTTAAGAGAGGTAGAGGTGCAAGAGTCAACAAAGCTGCAGGTGGCGTGCATCGAATTTTTGAAAGCCTACAGCTACAAGTTGAGTACTTTTTCCTTCAAAAGGAGATCTTTTACTTTACCGATTATAATATATGCACACTGAACTACGGGTTTGAAACTAGTCGGGCATTTTCCGACATAACACGTGAGTTTATCCAGTAGTTATGTATAGTTAAATTACACAGAGTCGGAATATTCCGAAATTTCTACCGAAATCGGAAAAGTCGTCCTTTTAAAAGGAAACGCATTTGGAAGGAGGAAATCACAAGAATCGTCAGAAAATTTCCCTCAGTGCATGCCTAAGATTAGAGGCTTCTAAAATACTCATAGAATTTTCTATCACTATGAAAAAGAGTCATCAGGATATTTCATCGTAATCTATTTCGTTGCTCTATTAAATTCAATCAAAACCGTTATTTCCATCAACAGGTGGTGAAGTTTCTGAACCCAACAATGGCATAGAGGTCCATCCTCAACAATAGCCTGCTCGATCTACAAGTCGGCGCAACAGATGCAACAATAAAGCCTGGAATGATTAATTGTACGAACCTACAAACGTTTTACATGTAAAAAAAAATGCTTATATATCTAAAAATGAAACAAAACATTTTCGCCCTTTGTTTATTGCGTCGACGCCAACTTGTCTGCACCAGAGCGATTCGAATTTCGAACGAATCATTAATTATATTTTGTCTTACTCACGCATTCCATTTTCAAAGTCGATATGATCTATAGATCCGATCTATGGGTCTATCGATCACGTGCTTTGGAATCTAAATTTATTCATTTAGTCGCCTGTTTTTGCGGACCATCTTTGTTGGTGCCCAGGGACTTTATAATTAATAGCTTTTGTTATATTTACAATTTTAATTTTAACTTGTTTTGAGTAATAAACTAGTTTATTAATTGCGTGCAATTATATATCACTGCTGTTAGGAATATACTCGTAATGGTATTACCACAGGATAGGTAAGTTACCACGTACCTAAGTACTTAAGTATAAGTACCGATATCCGTTTAACATAGTAGGTTAGTTCTTTAAAGTTTAAAGTTAAATAACTACGTAGATAAATTATTCTGGTCTTCACAACATCTCCACAATTTCTCTTATATTTTGGTTGTAACATCCTTTTTAAGCAGAAATTACTCACTACCTACTATGTAATTGCTAAAAAAGGATCACCGATTGCTGCAAAAATAAGTCTGTTTATTTCCCATATCTTCTGCAACATCATAAAACCATGCAGATCATTAAAACAAGATCCGAATTGGAATATCTCAACTACTTAATGTACCTACATAACATAATATTATGTTTTCGTTATTAGGTACTTTTCAAAAGAGATTAAAGTAAACCTAGATTACAAACCTAAGCGCAATTATCATCATTTCAAATTTTCAACCCATCGCCGGCTCACTACTAAGTACTAACTACTAAGCACAACTCCCTTCTCGAATAAGAAAAGTTTGGTCATAGACCACCACGCTGGCTAAGTGCGGATTCACACGCCATTGAGAACATTATGAAGTCGCAAGTTCCATCACGATGTGTGCCTTCAATTTTACAAGTGATGTTAAAACGCACATATTTACCTAACTCAGAAAAGTTAGAGGTGCGTGCCCGAGAATCAAACCCCCGACCTCCTAAATATTCTGTGCTATCACTGCTCAACAAGTTCAACAATAACATGCTAGCTGCGACATAGAAAGGTCTTTATCAAAGGTAGGTAAGTAATTATCTGTAAACAATATTTCATCTTCCAAGATGGTACGGCGCGAGACAAAAACAAATGGTCGAAATGACCGCGCCAAAACCAAAACGATCTGTCCAAAACAAATAAGAACTAAACAAAAAATGAACTCTGTTAATAAGCTGGATGACATTTGGGAATTTAAAAAATGTACCCTAAGCATTATTAATAGCGCTCTCGGAATGGGCTCAGGATTATTAAAATGAGAAGACAACAATTACTTACCTACCCTAAGACTAAAATCCATCAATTAACCCTACGACCCGTTTTGGGTACGTGTATATTTTATTGTTTTATTGCTCGGACATGACGTTTTATAAACGTTATTCGTCGAGCGGGTCTTGTTTCGTTCCGAAGATTGCTTCTTCGTAACAAGCTCCGGATGGCGTGATAGCAAATAATTTTATAAAGCCCTTTAACAATATGTCAAGCCCGTTCGTATTCACTTTTTTCTCGCTTTCAATAAATAATACGTTCGGTCATAAGTTTACATTGTTCGATTTTGAGCGAGTCGCAGCTCTGAGTCGATATTTCTTAAAAAAATCTTTATTTTCGTACAAAAAAAGTAACAAAGCGGATTCTTTATGCATTCGTGGATGCATTTGTTATTATGGGAGAATGATAATGTGATTATTGTTTTGCGAGCTTTAGGATGATTGATAGCCGATTGTCACGGATAATGAAGTATTTTGAGGTCTTTAAATTTTATGCCTTCGGGTTTTACAAAATGAAGGATCGATTAATTTATGTTTTATTGATTGATAGTAAATCCTTGGCAATTCTCTAATAGGTATTAATATGAGTTTTAAACATTTGAGAGGCAAATAAACTATAATCTAGATATCTAGGATTAAAGAAAATTACCTCTACGGGGTTAAACGTCGACAGGCCCCTCCTCGTGTGATGCCAGTGCGATCGTGTGTCAAATTAAAATCACTTGCAGTGCCAGCTTATAAAACTATTTATTATGGTAAATCTTTTACGGTAGCTGCGACGCGCCTATGGAATTCACTACCTGATAGTATTTTTAGGAATAATCCATCTATTCACACATTTAAACTTCGTCTGAAACAGCATTATCTGTCTTCTCTATCATAATTATAAATTAATAAATATGTATCTGTTAAATAATTTCTTATATAATATGTCATATGTATGTTAGTATGTATATATATATATTTATGTCATTAGCATATGTATATTTGTGTGTTTTTATGTAAGTTTAAGATATAATATCTTATCTCATATCTTGTTGTACCTATTCTTCCTCCACAACCTTTCTCACTGCCAAGGGTCCCTGGTAGAGATCTCTTATAGAGATAAGTGCTTCCTTGTCCACTATGTATCTGTTTTTATTCGTATTTTAAAACTTTTTGGTACTAAATAAATTAAAAAAAAAAAAAAAACATTTAAAGAAAAGTTTTGTCTTCCGGTCGCTTCTCTGACTAATTTGTCCCAATCAGTATGCTTACCTACTCTGAGTTTTTACATTGCAAATTCGATTGATCGTATTGAACATTCGATCACATTAGCGTCAAAGTAAAATAGACCCAAAAGCTTTAAAGTCACAAATTCAGTAGGTATGTGAATAAATACACGAAATCATGAAATGAAATCTAAACCAATGCAGTTAAGGTTCATTTTACTTTAACGCTAATGTGATCGAACGCTCAATATGATCAATCGAAATTGCAATGAAAAAACTCAGAGTAAGCGTACAGCATACCTAATGGTAGCTGTACCTACTTTTTCAAATAAAGAAAAAGGGTCATCTATACCTATTATATACCTCATATCATCCTATAGGAAAGGAAGTGTTCCATTAATTCGAAGTATAAGGAAAGACCACCAAGATTCAATAAAGAATTAAGATAATAGATGAATAATTTAGAATTCATTAATCCCAAGACGATTGTGATGGGTCGAACATATTTTACGAAGAGAGGAAGGAAATACTGCACAATAAGTGTCGTTTCAATGGAAACCTGGCGGACAAAAAAGATAAGGTCAACCAATAAGGTCAATGACAACCAGCCCGACGAAGACCTGGTTGACCAAGCTAAACGCATGTAGGAGTTCATTTGAGGAAAATCCAAAAATTGTGAACTTCTAAATGAACCATATCAAAGAAAAAGCTAAAGAAATGGTAAACGAATGCTGCAACTGTTCCTATGCTCTGCCGTCTGCGGGAAATTATTATCTAAAGAATCAATAATTATTCATCCTTAACATTATAGTAATATATAATTATTTCTTATTTTATTACTATTGATTATTTTTTATTTAGTTTAAATAACAGACAGACAACTTTCGCTATTTAAACTAAATAAAAATAATTAATAGTAATAAATAAGATCCCGACATATAAAAATACCAAGGACTCGTAGGAATCGGTCCACTTCCTCGTTTCTAATAGGATCCTTGCTATGAATATGGAACGCAATTTCAGCTTCCTTTTTTACCGGCAACTGTAATAACCTTCAAAAGGAGAGTGGAGAACTAGTAGAGCAGGGAACTTCTATAAATGCGTACGATCGTAGGGTTAATCATCACTCATGATATGTTATGGTTGCAGTCAAGCGCAAGCCTAGGTATATAATACTCGTACCTATAAGTAGGTTATACCTACGTATACTAAAATAAAATAAAAAGATTTGTCATAATATTATGTCACAACTCACAACGTACCAATATCTACAAAGCTTGATACCGCTACGTAACCTTTACCGATGACCACACGCTATTAGTCCGATATCATCTATTCCATTCTATAGAGACCGCTATCGGGACAATGCCGGACAAATTAATAATCCACGCCTATAACGTAATTTTAATTTGGTCTATTGGTGCGTTCGACACGGTCTCTCATCAGAATGCCGATTTTTTCTGTTTAATATCATTGTTGTTGCTCGTGTCGATCTTTCGATCGTGGCTTGCGGCGATCGCGCGATAGGTAAAGTTGATAACTTCTTCCACTAAGTAAGTAACATTAAGGTTTGAACACACAATGCAAGACAAAATTGTGACGCGATAGACCGTAGACGACGAGTCGCGACTACAAGAAATTACCTACTATAAGTAGGTAACTATAATATCTTAGATCATTCTATACTATATTATATCAATGAGTAATGCGAATTGTGTCTGTCTCTGACTTTTTGTCTGTCTGACCGACATTTTTTCACGCCCACCAGTTTCACTGATTTGATCAGACTTGAGCCTCAGCTAAGGCCTGCCGTTCTGACTGACCCGTTGTCCTAGGTGAGTGACAGAAGCGACGCCATGCGACGCCGAAAATGAGAGACGTTGTCGCCTAGATACGTCAGTTTTCTATGGCGTCGCATCGTGTCTTCTGTCGCTCATCTAGGACAACGGGTTAGGCTTAGGGCCTCATCGTCTTAGTCGAGGGTTGGGTATAGAATACATACCTATAATTGCATTCAGTTTCGGCAGCGCGTCTCCGTCGTCGCGTTTTATTTGTGTGCTAAGCCTTTAGTGACGCGGAACTTTGTATAAATACTATAGAATTTGTATTTAGCATTTTCAACTTTATTGTTCATAGTTTTAAGAAACACACTGGTCCAACCGACATTTATATCGGCTAATTTTGATAAGGTTGCGACCTTTGACCCATTCACTTTAGTCTATTGTCTACACTAGTGTCTTTGCTATTAATAAAAATGTTACTTTGTAGCAACATATTACGTTATTACATAGATTTACTCAATTACTCACATAGATTATCTATACTCATTGATATAATATTCAATACTATTTTATGAAAAAAAACAAGTAAGTAGGTACCTAAGTATTCAATATTTTCCTAAGATAAGTAAGAGTTAGAAAAGTTTATCCTTCGAACCGGATCAACTCTTTAACCCGACTCCTTTGATGTAAGTATACCTACGAGTAAGTACTCAAAATACATATTAAGTTAGGAAACCTTTGTTTAATGAAAATGATAATATCTGTGTCGAAAATCTTGCAAGTTGCCTCCAGATATCCAGCAGTGAACTATACACTATCAGTTGAAACGACGACTAAATTCCTTATACTTATGTATACCTACTAGCAAGTACCAAGTACCAACTATTAAAATGTATGTTTTTATATAAGTAAACTACTACCTGATGCCTCCGACTTCGTCCGCGTGGATTGAGATTTTTTAGTTCCTTCGGGAACACTTCTTGTAGTGGATAAAAAACTTTTCCTTTTAAAAAGTAGGCTATGTGTTTATTCCAGACTATCATCTAACACTGTGCCAAATTTTATCCAGATCAGATCTTCCGGTATGGCGTGGTTTGAGTAACAAACATCCGTCCATCCATCCATCCATTCAAACTTTCGCATTTTTAATATTGGTATAGACTATAGACTATAGAGTATAGATTATGTGAATCATACAAATGGATTAAGTACTTACTTGCGCAGGGAATATCAATTAAAAAAATATATTTATTTACTCAATATTTAAGAAATTGCTTAAACGCATCATCCATAAACATTTCGATGTTGGAATGTTTGTTCAGAGCAATAAAATGCGATCCTTTTTGGAAAAAAAAGACTCCAATATTAGTAGGCGTGCCTGCCCCTCCCTGGATAACCAACCCGCCTATTATCCACTTAACAAAATCACTTCTGTATCAAATAATTTATTCGAAATATTTGTAATGGCCCTAAGCGAATATATATGGTTTTTCATAACACCTTATTTATTTATATTTTAATTAAATTAACAAACAATTAAATATTAAAGAATTTATTGTCGACGTTTTTTTTTATATTTTTAGTAGGTAGATAAGCTCAACATCACCACCAATGATAGATAGATGATGATAGAGGTAAGATTAGATACAATTTATTTCTATTTGACAGATACCTACTTAAATAAAATCAGTCTATATAGTCCAAACCACAGCAATTGTACCCACAACCAACAACCCTTTAAAAATGCTGAATTTACACAGTAGATAATATAGGTACATGACAGTAACACATGTAAATATACTTAATGTTAAAAATAACAATTAAAAAATTATGTACCTACCGGCCAAGTGAAAATACATAAATAAATAACTGCAGGAGCAAGAACAGCAAACAAGTGACCTCAAATACCCATTCAATTTTATTACGTTTTATTTATGTCGGGTTAGAGGCAATGAAATTAGAGCCCCATAGAAGGGTAGGTACCCGAAGAGAATCCTCAGGGAGATATTGGTACAATTTCATTAGGGGACGTTATTGAATCTCCTCAACCACTTAGATACCGCACTGTGGGAACTAGGAATAAATAATTTAAGAGTAGGTAGGATTTGTAGGTCAATTTCTGTCATAATATTTTAGGCTAACATTTGATAGAAATTTCATTGAGAATAGAAACGTCTTTTGTTTCTATAACAAATTAGCGGCGCGGCCTAAAAAAGATTGGTGAGATTAGAAAACTAACGTCATCATTAGATAATATGTATTTTTTAATAAGTACCTACACAATAAAATGTAAAATAATGTACAGTTAAAAAAGCTATGAAATACAAACAATTAATTACAAATATCATCTAATGCAAAGAGACACATTGCCCAGAGCGCTAGCAGCTGTGTTTACCCACTGAAAACAAAGCTTATCATAGTTGGCCGAGGAAACTTCCAGCCCTCCGGGCACACGTGGATTCCGTGAGGCGAGATCCTTGCCCCACGACTTCCTACTAAGGGCTACACACCAAAAGGCACCAAAACTTTACTATTTTCTAAATTTTCATATAATTGCGTCTCTGGCCCTTTCCTTTTATTATCTAAATTAAATAAATAATGTTTTTTTTATTTAAATAAACTTTTAAAGTGCTTTTGAATCTTCGATTGAACCTACCACTGGTTCGGAATGCCGTTCTACCGAGAAGAAACTCGGTGGTTGCTCTATTGAAAAAAATAATTAACAATTTCATCAATGTGTAGAATGTAGATATTGTAACCGCAGTCCTGAGCATTGCTGGAGTGCAATAAAAAAAGTCTATACAAAGTGCGATGATAAAAAACTTACTATCGCCAAAGTAAATTTAATAATTATTTCTGAAAATGACCCATTGTTTACACAGTACACAAACTGGGGTCGCGTTATTGGTTTTAACGGCTGCTCCTAAGCCGCTAAATCAGAAAATAATCAACTTTTTTATTCAACAGTAAATCTTCTAGCTAATAAAGTCAACCATCCACCCTTGCTGTAATCAATGTCTAATTCCGTATTCACAGCTTACGATAATGATAAACGACAAACTTTATTAATTCGATCTGCCGGGATTAGACAATGCAGCGAAGGGTAGGTGGAAAAACTAAACGAATTTTGCAAGGGGATACAGGGGATCTTTTAAATCGGGCTGAGGGTTGACGGTTGTCAAAAACGGTTTTAGCAATATACCATTCTAGCTGTTGGTGCGTCTATCCATTCACTGCTTTAGGTAGAAAATACTGAAGAATCATCCAGAATCCATTACTTTTGAAACATTACTGCTTTTTTTCAAGTTTTTTATTTTATTAAAAAAAAATAGTTAGGTTTACCTAGGTACTTACGTTACGTACTAATTTCTAGATCTACAGCTACATAATCCATACTACTATTATAAATGCGAAAGTGTGTGTCTGTCTGTCTGTCTGCTAAGCTTTCACGGTCCATCGGTTCAACCAATTTCGATAAAATTTGGTACAGGGCTAGGTTGTATCCCGGGGAAAGACATAGGCTACTTTTTATCCCGAAAAATTAAAGAGTTCCCGCGGGAATCAAAAAAACTTAATTCGCGCGGACGAAGTCGTGGGCATCATCTAGTTTTATAATAATTTACTGATTGTTTCCAACGAATCGAGGAAAAATTTGATATTACAAAAATGTGACAGTGTGTAGGTAAGTAGTAGGATTGGAAATCCAATTTCAAGAAATAAAACTAATCATGATAAATCCATCTGTCAAGATAATACTAAAGGAACCTTTAAGCTGTTCTTAAAGATAAGAGAATATGTAAATAATACCCTATGATCGTTTCTACCTATGAAAATCATAATACGAGTAGACATAATGTAGATTTATCCATTGAACCTAATAAAATTTAAAAAAACAAATTAAAAGCTGATTTACTTTTAAATTAGGCATTAAAATGAATACCTACAGTTTTTTTACTATATAAAGGGGAAAACTGGAAGAATTATAAATCCGACCGTATATACCCAGTCTACATTATTTCAGATTTCTAGGTTTAAGCTGGGCTTTAATCTATCAGTCAGTGAGTGAGTGGAAAACAGAGTCAACCCTAGCGCGTCAAATCTCTGTGTATACACAGAGGCTATATGCAGTATGTACATCGACAGAGAGCTCCTTTTCATTAAATTTAATTACATAATAATGTGGTCTGCCTTCATTTCCTTTTTTCATTTCAGTTACCTTCATATAAAAAACCTATAAATAGGTACATAGATTTAATAATCATATTATTATGAAATAAATAGGTAGGTACGATATTACCCTCTACTACTTCGGCGTAAATTCGGTTCACTAAAATCCCATTGGAACTCTAATTTTCAGGAAGAAAAAGACCGTCCCCGGGATGTCTCACAGCCCATCCTCTAAGTCTAAAGTCTAAAGATATAGCCGTTTAGCGGATAGGCCGTGAAAAGGTAACACACAGATACAGATTACAGATAGACATACAGTCACTAATTTTCATTAATAACTAAATGATTCCCGCGACTTCGTCTGCGTTTATTTGATTCCCGCGGGAACTCATTTGTTTTCCGGGATAAAAAGTCTATGTCCTTCCCCGGGATACAATCTACCCCTGTACCAAATTTCACACAGATGGGCCCTGAAAGCGTAGCAGACAGACAGACACACTTTCGCATTTATAATATTAGTAGGGATATTATTAATTTATGGATCTTATCTAGGTACGCTAAATGATATGATACGATATCATACGAAAACCACATATTTCAGAATGTTTAGAAAATAATACCTACTGGAGCTTGGCCAGTGCACTCTTATCTTGTTACGAATACTGTAAACAAAATATCTTTAATACAACCACTTAACTATTCAGCGTTATCTAACATTATATATGGTACAGTCAATAGAAAAATTCGAACCTGTTTATAATTTTAAAAAAGACCTTCAGCTGAAAAATTTATGAGTTTTAGATAAATCAGTTTTAATTTCAATGGCGGTAAACTTGTCTAATTGGTTAATTTTATTAGGTATGTACCTGTTGTTATAAAGTGTGTAAATAGATAAGAATTAACTACAATGAGAAAAAGAAAGTTTTATACACTTTAATTTAAACACAAAATTTATGAAAAACAAAAAATCAACTGCTTTATCAATAGAAACAGTAGACCTACCTGTAGAGAAATGAAACATTACTAGATGTTGCTCTAAAGCTATACAGAGTGGATTTTTTGGGAGTAGGTAATGGTCAGTGAGGCCTAAGTATACGCACTTAGGTACAGTGTAAATAATATACAGTATACCTACTAGGTAGTAAACAACTCTTTTTGTAGTCAATCAAAAGAAATACATAATCTATCCATTATCACCCAGTACATATCGTGTTGACTGTTTTAATACTGTAAATTTAAAATGTGCCTATAATATGCATGCATTTTTGCAGGTAGGTGTCTAGATTGCAAAAATCTCTTTGTTAGTATAGGTACAAACTTAATACCTATTTAAGCTACACTACGATTGCAAAGATAATTACTTATCAATTCAAACATGAAAGTGATGGACAGGAAAAATGTAGTACATAAATCTTGGCATTGTAACAATATCCTCGTACTAAATACCAACTCGTATACCTACTTCTAATCATTGTTTGTAGTCTAACAGATGTCTTTATGGCGTCTAAATACCGCGTCACAATTTCTTAAATACGTCCTATACGCGGGCCTATATTTAGCGCTCTCAATTTTTTTAACAATTTACTGCGTGTCTGTATATATTACGCACATAAACAGGTTTTTAAAAATTCAATAGTTCGTGAATCTTTGTTTCTCTCAGTGCAGCAATCCGTGCCGGGTGTATTGAAATCGGTGAGTTAATTTTTATTTATTACTTTTATAATTTTTTACTGAGTATAAACAAATACATTATATATGTCACCGTAAGATTGTAAAATCCATTACATTATAATCTAACGGTTTCTATCCCGCGAGATTATAAACTGTCGAAAGATTGTGAACCGTCCAATGTTCTGAGTATTAATTTATGAAATATTTATTGTTTTTACGTTTTCTTGTCTCTTTCTTGTACAATTCGCGTGCGAGTTGAATGCAGAGTAAATGTAAGTGTCACCATACATTTACTCTGCATTCAACTCGCGCGCGAACTATAGGTTAGGTTAGGGTTTGACATGAATATTCAGGTAGGTTCACCATTCACTTAGGTTCTATCGGGTTAATATACCTAATATATTACAATTTACCGAAAAATAACGCGTTAAATTGTAAGCAGTATGTTACGGTTCACAATCTGTCGACAGTTTATAATCTATCGAGATAAAAAACGTTATATTATAATCTTACGGTTTTTACAATCTTACGGTGACATATATAAAGTTCATATATATTGAGAGGGGATTTTTTAATCTAGATAAATGATTAAGTCATTTAAGTTGTATATTATTATCTGTTGGTGTATTATGCGAATCATTTTGCGCATACCATCTGCTATCTCTTTAATTGTACTTACTTACTTCATAATACGTAGGTGTAATATAATATTAATTACTATGCTAATAAAGTTCGTATTATTATATTCATATTCTTTATCTAGTGGGCGTATGCATCTGTTTTACATAAGGTTGTTATGGAACGTGACCGTAATAATATCTGCTTACAATCTATCATGTTCAAGGTTCTATTTTAGAATAATAATTGCATATGTATTTAGTTTTAGAGCATAAAATAAATCCTCTATTTTAAATTCTAAAGTGACTGAACGGTATACCTAACACTTCTAAACATGAAAATTCAAGTAAGAATACAAAAGATCTTGCCATTTTATATTAGGTACGAGTAGGTATATTAGTAAATTAGCAAAAGTTAACAATTCCTGTTTCTAACTTACAGATCAACACAAAAATGATAAGTTTGGCTGGTCTTTTGACGCTTCTGGCAATCGGAATAGTGACAATAGTATTTGCAACTCCTGCAGCATTATTGACCGGGAAGTCTCAGTCACGACGGGGGCCTGACTCTTGTACACCCAACATAATCGCGCACAGAGGCGCTAGCGGATATGCACCCGAGCACACTCTTGGCTCATATGCACTTGCAATCACTATGGGTGCCGATTATATTGAACCTGACCTAGTAATGACTAAGGATGGACAACTAATATCAAGACACGATAATGAATTAGGATTGACAACAGATGTGGCCAACCGAACCGAGTTCGCTGATCGTTACCGAACACAAACAGTTGATGGTAACGAAGTAAGCGGTTGGTTTACAGAAGATTTTACCTTAGCTGAAATCAAGACTTTAAGAGCAATCGAAAGAATTCCTGATATCAGACCAGGCAACGCTAGAATGAATGGCGCGTACCAAGTGTTAACGTTTCAAGAAATTATCGATCTAGTAAAAAGCTTACAAATTAGTCAACGTCGAACAATCGGTATTTATCCGGAAATTAAGCACAGTAGTCATTTCAAAAAATTAGGATTGCCGATGGAGCAGCTGGTTGTGAATACTTTTCATCGAAACGGCTACCTAGATTCTCATGCGCCAGTTTATATTCAATCCTTTGAAATAAATAATTTGAAAGAATTAAATAAAAGTACGAATCTTAGACTGTTGCAGCTCTACGACAGTCAATCCCTACAGCCAGCTGACCAAGTATTTTCCTCTGATATTACTTATGGTAAAATGTCCACCCCGGAAGGATTAGCAGAAGTTGCAAAGTACGCTTCAGCAGTAGGACCTGACAAGAGCTATATTATACCACGTAATGCAGACAACAGCTTAGGAGAGCCTACCAGTTTTGTCGCCGATGCTCATGCTGTGGGGCTAAAAGTTCACCCTTACACCTTCCGTGCAGAAAACACGTTTGTTCCCAAAGAATATAGAAGCAATAACCCTTCGGAAAAAGCTCTAGGAGATTTAACTGGTGAATTGCAAAAGTATATCGAGGCAGGTATTGATGGTCTTTTCTGTGATCAACCTGATATACCCTTGCGACTACAAAGATCATGTTCGTGATAGTGATTCTTATCTGAAACCTGAAGATTATCTGAGGTAAATGAAAATAGATGCTCAAGATCACAAGTATTAAAAATAATCCACATTCATACTAATATTATAAATGCGAAAGTGTGTGTGTCTATCCGTCTGTCTGTCTGTTTGTCTGTCTGCTACGCTTTCACGGCCCATCTGCTCAACTGATTTTGATGAAATTTGGTACAGGGGTAGATTATGTCCCGGGGAAGGCTACTTTTTATACCGGAAAATTAAAGAGTTCCCGCGGGAATAAAAATATCTTAATCCACGTGGACGAAGTCGCGGGAATCATCTAGTATTTTAGAGATAAGGCAAATGAACAAATTGTATATTTGTAACACTTATCTATGCAAATTGTAAATAGATATTCCACTACTATTACAAAATGAGGTTATTGCATTTTTGTAAAGTTGTGATTCATTCATGTTCAATTTAAATTTCATACAATGAATTGTTAATTTTATAAATTATATTTTGGCAACATTGAATGTTGCAGGATGCAGAATTTATTTTGATTAATGCTTAGTAATTTAATCATTTCAATATGTAAACTGTAATCATGACAGCCAATCACAAAATTTCAGGAAAATATTGGTGGGTAACAAAAAAATAATATAGAAGTAAACGAAAATGGTGTGAGCAGTTCAGTCAGTATTAAATTTTGAAGAGTTGTTACGAGTATTATAAAGTGTACATTATTATTGATTGTTTTGGTGAAGATTACAACATTTTGCTGAGATAAGTATAAATCTAAATTATAATTACTATTTTAAGAGGATAAATAAGTTAGGTTATCATTATCAATCTTACTAATATTATAAATGCGAAAGTTTGGATGTATGGATGTCGGTATGGATGTATGCATGTATGGATGGATGTTTGTTACTCAATCACGCCCCAACAGCTGAACGGATCTGGATGAAATTTGGCACAGAGATAGATTATAGTCTGGAATAACACATAGGCTACTTTTTATCCCGGAAAATTAAAGAGTTCCCGCGGGAACCACAAAACCTCGATCCACGCGTACGAAGTCGCGAGCATCAGCTAGTTTCTAAATAATTTTGCACGCCATTATTTGGCAGATTGTAATATGTAACATATTTATGTAACATCTTTTCATGTTACTTACAATCATGCAATAAATGAATAAATAATGAATAATAAATGGTTGGCTTTTGGAATCATATTTTGAGACAGAACAGATACAGAGGACATGATCCTTTGTAATTTGTTTTAGAATAATAAGCAGGTTTTTAATTAAAATGACACAAATATGCAAAGCGAAGGAGACTAAATTAAAAAGTTATCAGATAGGGTGAGATAATTTTCAAGCTATCGTGGTAAATCTTAGCACATTAATTCGTAATGAGGATTTAAAATTATTATGATTAAATGTAGATTAATTGATAACAAATTTTCCTTGGTATTTTTATATAAAAAAAATGAACACGGACGGACGTGTATTTCGTGTGTTAATATGTTTGTGTTTACTTATATCGGTTGTGGTAAAAGCATCTTTTGCTAAACAAACTTTGAGACTTAATAGACGCGGTGCTGATGACTGTAAGCCTATCGTGGTTGCTCACCGAGGAGCCAGCGGTTATGTACCAGAACACACCTTCGGTGCATACGCCTTAGCGATTCATATGGGAGCAGACTATGTAGAGCCAGACCTAGTCATTACACGCGATGGACACATAATTGCACGCCATGAAAACGAACTAGGAGTCTCGACTGATGTCGCAAGACGTCGTGAATTTGCATCACGACGACGAACACAAAGAGTAAACGGAAATCTTATCAATGGGTGGTTTTCAGAAGACTTCACACTTGCAGAAATAAAAACTTTAAGAAGTAGAGAACCTATGCCGATTGTACGGACACCGAACACTCGAATGGATGGAGCCCTAAATGTGCCAACTTTTCAAGAAATAATTGATTTGGTTAAAGCTCTAGAATTGAGTGAAAATCGGACTATCGGTATCTATCCAGAAATAAAATATAGTACCCATTTTCGAAGGCTGGGATTACCAATGGAACAGAAAGTGGTTGACATTTTTCATATGAATGGATATGTCGGAAAAGACGCTCCTGCTTATATTCAATCTTTCGAAGTTAATAATCTAAAAGAACTGAAAAACATCACCGATATTAGACTTGTTCAATTATTTGACGCAAAATCCAAGATACCATACGATCAGTCTGAACTAGGAAATAATATCAGCTTTGGTCAAATGGCTACTCCTGAAGGGCTTGCCGAAGTAGCTAAGTATGCGTCTGCTGTAGGACCTGCCAAAGGCTATATCATTCCTCGAAATGTTTTTGATAATTTGGGGCAACCAACGAGCTTTATCAGCGATGCCCACGCCGTAGGTTTGCAAGTAATACCTTGGACTTTTCGTGCTGAAAATTTATTTTTGCCTAGAGAATTTCAAAGAGGTAATAATCTTTTTGATTTTGGATACCTAGAAGGAGAAATAAAAGCATTTTTAGATGCTGGTGTAGATGGTTTATTTATGGACCAGCCTGAAATACTAGTTCGTGTGAGAAGTCCTTGTTAGATTGTCGTAATTTTGTATTTCTAAATAATAATTGCGAAAATGGAGTGCCTTTGAGTCATTAGGAGCAATAACTATCAATATTGCATGTGATCGCATGTAACGGCGTTGACGATTTTACAAAAACTTATTACCAATGTAAGTACCTATAGTAACTATTAAATTTAACTGTTAAATGTAGAGTAAATGTATGGTGACACATACGTTTACTCTGCATTTAACTCGCGCGCGAACTGTAGGTAGCTATTTATGAGAGAGATGTAAGTATGTGTAAATTAAACGTATTACTCAGTGCTCAATTCTCAACTCAAGATAACACCTCAAGAAAAGATCAAAAGACTAAAGAGGACTGTATTGCCAACAGTAGATTTTATGGAAACCACCACACTATCTTAAACAAAGAACATGCATTGTTGCATTTCTCTGTCTACGGTTTGTTGCACCTCTGCAGCGTCCTGCGGCCGTCCCGACCGATATTAAAATTTACAAAGGCGTCCGGCGGCCGGCACGGCCGCGGGGCACTAAGCGTTTTCCGCGTAAACAAAAAGCGATCTATTGTGAAAACTTCTTGTCTCATTTTTATCTCTGGATTATAATAGACAAAAATAATAAGGCTACTTTGTTTACTTTATTTTTTAGGTATAGATTTTTATGGAAAGCTTTTAAAAGTGTATAAATTAAGTATATAAAGTAATTTTATATACGATTTAATACGTATTTACTCATTTTCATTCATGTTTTGTGTTTTATAGGTGGAGGTTGTGTTCTGATGATAGGGTTTTTTGTCGAGATGTTATACTCTCGTAATATTTATTCTAAACGAATAAAGTGCTTAAGTATTGCTTTTGGTGGACATAATTTTAGTGGTCGATCATTCGTTAACTATGGGCCTCATAAGAAGGCTCAGGGTCACTCAGCGGGCGATGGAAAGAGCTATGCTCGGAGTATCCCTGCGTGATCAAATCAGAAATGAGGAGATCCGTAGGCGAACCAGAGTAACCGACATAGCTCGAAGAGTCGCCAAGCTCAAGTGGCAATGGGCGGGGCACATAGTTCGTAGAACCGATAGACGTTGGGGTCTCAAAGTGCTTGAGTGGCGGCCTCGCACCGAGAAGCGCAGCGTTGGACGACCTCCAACTTCGACTAGGTGGACGGATGATCGCGTGCAGCTGGGAGCCGATCCATGCAGGAGACCTTCGTTCAGCAGTGGACGTCTATAGTTTGAGACGACGTATTGCTTTTTAGTATCTTGACCTATCAGGGAATCATATTATACTAATCATATACTAATACTAGCGATCCGCCCCGGCTTCGCACGGGTATCACTAATAATCCTAATATATACCTACCCAATATAGCCAGTGGGCAGTGGGCAGGTTACATTTTAATATTACATTGTAAGAGTACGCCCCGTCCTCATTATTTTTTGATATCTCATAAGCTATTCATCTAAATGAAATGGTGTAAAGGACAATTTTTATCTTAGTTAAATACTTCAGATGATTAATATATTTATTTTGATAAGGATTAATACTATGTCGGTAAAAACACCTTCGCAAGTAAAGCATTGGTTTAAACCAAATTTGAAAATCATAAAAATGATTATTGTGAGTCAACCTTAAAAGATAGATATATGCTACCGCGGACTATTTTTTAGAACTTTTTAAGAGGAACAATTTCACCATACATTGCTTTCGTGTAACTATAACTATTTACGCAGCGCACGCCGCGTAAGCTCTCAGAAGAGACGATTTTTTCCGACTTAGTTCACATTATTGCAATTTTCGTAAGGATCTCTAATTTTTTTGAAAATAAAATATAGCCTATGTTACTCAGTGATAATGTAGCTTTCTAATGAAAAAATAATTATTAAAATCGGTCCAGTACTTTTTGAGTTTATTCGTTACATACAAAAATACAAAAATACAAATCTTTCCTCTTTATAATATTAAGTGTAGATGTAGATTATAAAATGCGAGTGTGTTTGTTTGTTGGTTTATTGTTTTGTTGATTTATTGGTTTGTCCTTCAATCACGCCGCAACGAAGCTACGGATTGACGTGATTTTTGGCATGGATATAGTTAAGGACCGGAAGAGTGACATAGGCTACTTTTTATCCCAGAAAATTAAGGAGATCCCGCGGGAATCAAAAAAACTTAAACCACGCGGACGAAGTCGCGGGCATCAGCTAGTACATAATAATTACCAGATATACAACAATTAATGTGGCCATAATATAGAGGGGCCGAGCGTAAAGTATGCAATTTTATTCGCCAACCCCATTAGTGCGGGTGATAAATATATTTTTTTTAATGATAAAAATAGTTTTAACGCTGTATGATATAATTTTGTAAGTAATTCATGTAGACCTGGGTATAAAACTTTGCATATAATGTAAAAAATTGTATAGAAGTGTAAATATATTTTATTTATAAAAGTTTTAAAGTGGGAGAGCGAAAAAAAAACGAGAATCCCGTGACGTCATCCAGAATTGTTTTATTTACTATTTTTAAGACATTTAATAAACATAGCCAGATGGGAAATTTCATCTAGTTTTTAAAAATATATAATACAATACAAGTTCTAATAAAATACGAAGATAAGTTGAAAATTTCGCGCTCAGTAGCTGTAGTACATAGCGCGTTCGCGCTTTCTATGTACCGCCCGGGCGCAGCAGAGGCGGGAAAGATTTGTTGCAAAACTTTCCCGTATTAGGTACCAAGTACCTAAACCTGTAATGTTACGAATTACTGACTATCATTATGTTAAAGAGTTAATCAGTGGATATTTTTGAATAGCACTGTAAAAAAATTAAATGATTTTAACCTACCTGAAAAATAAAATGATTTTAATCTTTAAGTTTTAAGAAATTTTGTACAACAGAAAGTCAATTTCAAATAAATATAAGTAGGAATTTGAAATACGACGCTGTTTTTAATAACATTAGCTGGTAGTCCTTCCCACGTCCTTCCCCCTACCCTCTAGCATCTGTAAGTAAATTGAGGGTTAATCTAACACTTGCTGACTTCACACAAGTCCGTGTACAAATTAGGTATCTACTAGTATCTTGGGTCCTTGCGAACTGGACTTTCGGGTTAAAAAGTATGTAGGTATGGTGCGTTTTCGACGACATAATTCATAGTAATCATAGCCGTCATAATCAAAACCCATTGCCGGCTTGCTACTGAGCGCTGAGACCATAGTCCACCACGACGGCCAAGTGCGGATCGGCAGTCTTCTACATCTGCAAGAATACCACTACCACTACAGCCTATTAACGTCCCACTGCTGGGCACAGGCCTCCACTCTCATAGTAGAGAGGGAATTAGAGCTTAGACCCACCACGCTGCTCCAATGCGGGTTGGCGGGCTTTAACGACTATTATCATGTTAGTGATATAACCGGGAACGACGCGACGGCTTGTCGTGCTCTCCAGGGCACGGGGGTGAAACACCGCCAACTTCCAACTCCGGGCTGGCACTGAGAATTTCTGAATTGAAAAACCCAATAATATTATGAAGAAATCGTGGGTGTGCTGCTTTCTTCACGGTGTTTGAAGTAAGTTTTTTTTTACGCCTTTACAAGTTGGCCCTTGACTGCAATCTCTCTTAAGATGGTAGCGGGCTAACCTGTTAGGGGCATGGCAGTTATATTAAACCCATACCCCTATTCGGTTTCTACACGGCATCGTACCGGAACGCTAAATCGCTTGGCGGCACGTCTTTGCCGGTAGGGTGGTAACTAGCCTCGGCTGAAGCCTCCCACTAGGCCAGACCAGGGAAAATTCAGAAATTATAAATTCCCAAATTGACCCTGCCTGGGATCAATCCCGGGACCTCCGTTAAGACAACAGCGCTACACACTGCGCCACGGAGGTCGTCAACAGAGACAGTCAAAGTGATCTTAGTGATGCCTTTCCGGATCGAATCCACGAGCCCCCGTCTATCCTATGTTTTGTATATGTGTATATCTTTTGCATCCATAGAACTAATGGTACTACGTTGTAGTACTTATTAGTTCCATGTTTGCATCAAATATTGTTACATCGCAATCACCTCTGATTGGTTTACACTCTTCCACTATTGGACAAAATCCATTGACGCAGCAAGAATACCATAAATTCAGCCAATCACAACAATTGATACTGTAACAATGATTGATGCAGAAGATACGCGGTCGCCCTACCGGTGTAAGGTCTTTGGTCGTATGTCACTTGAACCACAGATCATAACCACCTAGCCAAACAACATAATTTCTGAACATAATGTCAACCTGATGTCAACTATGTATGACATAATATGTTTTATGTCAACAAAGAAAAAAAATCTCACAAGTTCCACATTTTGGCATAATATCTTTTTTTTCTGGTCGGTGGCATAAATTGAAAATAAACACTTGATAAACACTGTTTTGTTATTCAAATATACCGATATTGTCGAACGGAAATGTGAGCTAAAGCTAATTATTACACATAAATCAACCTTTTCAGAGATGATAAGGCAATCATTAAAATTCCGAAAGACTGTTAGCATCGTTTGTGTTTTATCACTAAGTAAGTACCTAAATAAACTTGTTTTAATGCATTCGAGCTATATAAAGCAGTATTCAATTACTTGATAGTTTAGTATACTTACCAGGGCGCGCTTAGTGGCTTTTGCGAGTAAGTTGTACAGTGCATTTAATTATTATTGTTGTTATTTTGCAGTTATCTTTATATTTCTTATCCTTAGGCAAGACAAATCAAATAAATCTGATATTGGAGGACCAAACCAAAGAATAGGCGATGATTTACATATTGTAGGCTACAGAGAGTTCCATAAAATGCCAAAGATGGATGATCATAATGTTCAACAGAGAGACATGGAGACAAATAAAGATGACAATGAAGCTAAACGAGAGTTACAGGAGGCCAAGCAACGACTAGCGCAGTTAGAGAAGAAAATAGCTATACTAGAGGGCAGAATCCCTCAGAAATATCCTGAAGTTAAATATCTTGGATACAAGGAAAGAAAAAGAATATTGGTAAGATATGCAGTCCTTCCTTCCTGGCTTCCTGGCTGGCCATGAATAATAACTTTACCCCTTCAAAGTTTTGAAGTATAAAATGCAAAGTTCAGTTATGGGAGGCATATTACAGCTAGGTTGTAGACTGCACTTGCTGCTCAGAGCAGTGATGAAGTGAATACTTAAGACCTATTATTGGGCGTCCCCTCTATAAGTACAAGACCTATTATTTTTTTGTATGCTAGTTATCTGTTTATATAGAAGGAGAAACTGACTGACTGAAATCAAAATATTGCTCAAACTGCTAGGTTGTGAGATTAGGATTTTTCTTGGTAGTCTCAATAATATTGATCCTCAGTATCTTATCGTCTTGGTGATGTTGCTATGTAGGACTCTGTAAAGAGACTTAAGGTGGATGACAAGGGTCTGCCTGCGAAATTCAAATTTAATTTGGTTTTTCACAATTTGTAAACTAATACGACAAAGTAGGCTTATGGCATTCAAATTGCTAGCCTAGGAATATCATCTTCACCAAAACCAAATTAAATTTGAATTTCGCGGGCAGACCCTTGTCATCCACCTTAAGTATCACTCCTAGATCCTCAGTAAGATTTGATATAGGCGCATCAGCGAAAGCTGCCTAGCCTATTATAAATAATAATAATAATTTAATTTAAATTTAAAAAGAATTATGAAAAAATTTGGAAAGTATTTTTTTTTAAAATCCATATCCAAGTTGCAGGAAGGTAGTTTAAATAACAGTATGACTCCACTAGGGCCGAGTACTCTTCTTATCTCATAAGTTGTAATGGTTATTAATTAAACATTTCTAGAATGGTACTTATTAACAATAAGTCAATTTTTATAAAAAAATTTGTTATGAAAGTTAACCTTTATAACTTAATACTAATAACACACAGGGAGCAGGCGCGGCTCGGTTAGGGTGCGTGGGTGCTTTAGGAATGTGACATCTATTTTAATAGAAAGTTCTTTTAATAAAATCTTTTCAGGTAACAGGAGGTGCTGGTTTTGTTGGGTCCCATCTTGTAGATGTTCTTATGACACAAGGCCATGAGGTGATTGTGGTTGACAACTTCTTCACAGGAAGGAAAAGAAATGTTGAGCATTGGTTTGGGCACAGAAACTTTGAAATAATTCACCATGACATTGTGAATCCATTGTATGTTGAGGTAAAAATAATATACTTATATTGTTGAAATACATTAAGTAATAATTGAGCTCCTTATATTATAACAGAAAAAAATAAGGTTTAAAACTGGTATGGCAAGCGGCATAATAATAATAGGTTTAAGTCCATTTTCATCTTAGGTGATGTTAATAAGAACTAACATGTTGAGTAAATAAAATGAATATGATAAAACTGACTGCTCTAAATTTCTAATCAACTTATCTACCATATTAATATTATAAAAGTGAAATGATGTCTGTCTACTATGCTTTCATGGCCCATCAATTCAACCAATTTTAACGAAAGGTACAAAGATAGTAAAAAGTAGCGAAATCAGTCAAATTTTTTTTTCAATAGGTTATAATAATTATAGAACTCATTATTTATATTACAATTTACACTAGATGCCTATATCCTTCCCGCAGATGCAACCTATCTCTATACCAAATTTCATCAAAATCTGTTGAAAAGATGGGCCCTGAAAGTGTAGCAGACAGACAGACACACTTTCGCATTTATATATCAAGTATGCATTTACTTAAATCTGTAATGTATACTAACAAAACACAACACAAGAAATTAGTCAATTCAACAAATTTTTGTAGTAATTAATTTATATAGTCACCACACAGTCTACCACAGCCTATTTAAAAATGCAAATTAATCTTATCATTGGTGAAATTAAGTAAATTGTATTGTTTTCATTAATTTTAATTACCAACTGCATTCAATCACCCAAATACTGTCAATAGTTATTCTATAATACATCCATATAGTAAATGATAAAGAACTCTTCAAACTCCAGATTAGTGGTGTATTCTTATGATCAGTTAGCATTAGCTTATAACTGCAATCTCAGTTTGTGCAGAGGAAGATGAATCACACCCAAATCCGTTTTTATGCAGCATCACTCATCATACTGAAAACTATCAAAGCAAAGCTTTTTGCACATATTTTCCTAGTGAAGAACATGAAGCCACTCCTGAACCTTATTAAACTCCCAAATAAATCATTGTTTAAGCCTCCAAACAATGACCAAAAGTTGTTACAGTATACATCATACCCGACGACAGAAAGCCAAATGGAAGGTGTATTTATGTATATTCCACCATAGCGCCTAAACTACTGTACCGATTTTGATGGATGACTGTATTTTACATAAACATTTTGATGTATGTGACATCCAAAAAAGTGGCAGTCTCTGAATTTATTTACTGTAGTCGGTTTCAAGTTTTTTAATTAATACTTATTGCTTGTTAGAGCACTATGATTTTTATGCTAAATCGTATTGTATGCATTTATTTCAGGCAGATGAAATATATCACTTAGCTAGTCCCGCAAGCCCACCGCACTATATGCAGAATCCTGTTAAAACTATCAAGACAAACACATTGGGGACTATTAATATGCTTGGTAAATATTGGTCATAGGCCGGGTTCACATGGCAATACACTGCACGTTTTTAATTAGTTTTCTTCTCTAATTTTCTTTCCAAACCGAATACTTACATTAAAGATCATTCCGTTTACTTGTCGATTTAGGTGAGTATCTATAACGTTTTTTGCAGTACAAAAAACGTGCAGTTTAATGCCATGTGAACCCAATCCTAGGTTACTAAGTACACTGGAAGGTGGCACATAGGAGCAAAAGGCGAAGCTTGTGTCTACTCTCTACTCTCTTTCTATAATCGTTAACGCTTTAGCGAAAGCGATTAAAAACGCTAACCATAGACTATTCACTCATTTCTTTCTCTCCGCAGTATAGACATAAAGCGTTAACGATTATAGAAAAAGAATAGACACGAAACAAATGTTACTTGGCTAGGGGGCACGCTCGAGACACGTCCGTCACGCCGTCTTCTTTTATTCCTGTACAAGTGACTGAGGTCTCCTTGTGATGACGCAGTCTAAGATTGTAGCGGGCTAACCTGCCCTATTGACTATTCTCTAACTCAGTAGCTATTTTTTGATAGCCACTGAGTTAGAGAATAGGGCTGCTGTTAGGTGTATGGCAATTATATTAACCCATATCTCTAATCAGTTTCTGCACAGCATCGTACCGGAACGCTAAATCTTTGCCGCTAAATCTTTAACGCTAAGTCTTTGCCGGTAGGGTGGTTACTAGCCATAGCAGCAACCTCCCACCAGTCCAAGACCAAAGACAATTTGTATATATAAGTTCATATTCATTCTGCCGGGTTAACAAAATATCTGTAAGAATAAAAAACATTGTCTTCTGTTTAATTTCAGGCCTGGCAAGAAGAGTCGGGGCTAAGATTTTGATAGCAAGCACTTCAGAGGTTTATGGTGATCCAATGGTGCATCCACAGCCTGAATCTTATTGGGGACATGTCAACCCTATAGGTAAAAATATTGACAGATTATAACAAAAAATTATGTCATCCTTATCGTCTGAGAACAGATTGAAAGGGATGACATCCTTTTTCGTTTTATTTGTGTACCTACTCGTAGCCCTCGGCTATCGGTTCTATGCGGGTGGTTCTGGTTCGATCTCTTATTTTTCTAAGCAGTTAAAGATCACTTGTTTTAACTATGAAGGAAAACCTCGTGAGTAAACCTGCAAGCCTGCGAGTTCTCCGTAATGTTCTCAACAATGTGTGAAGTCTGCCTATCCGCATTTGGCCAGCGTGGTGGAATATGGCCGAAAGGCGTCTCATTCCGACAAGACTCGTACTCAGCCGTGCGCCATATAACGAGTTGATGACTATCAGATTAATATTTAAGTAATACCAATAAGATACTTGACTACTACCTAGTTAAATAAATTCTTTTTTAGTGATAATTAAATACAAGATCTCCCAAAAGTCGTGATATCCACGTCCTATGTTAGTTTTATGTTGATTATCCATTTTAAACTATTGACTAAAGTAAAAAAGTGTCGAACTTTGACGACGTCATATTGCAGCATTTCATACAAATCCCATAATAAGCACGCGTTTTGACGTTTGAAAAAAGTTGCTGATTTGACTAACTGTCAAATACCCAATTTCATATATCTTCTAGGCAAGCGCCTTCTAACCTAGACCTCATCATTGCTTTGCACTAAGCATGATTGTCGTCAAATGCAAGCCTATTCTGCAGTAAAAAATAAAATTTCAGGGCCAAGAGCTTGCTACGATGAAGGAAAAAGAGTGGCAGAGACATTAGCGTATTCCTATGCCAAACAAGAAAAAGTTAATGTGAGGGTAGCTAGGATATTTAACACTTATGGACCAAGGATGCATGCTTCAGATGGACGGGTTGTATCCAACTTTGTTATGCAAGCCATACAAAATCTTACTATTACTGTGAGTCTTAACTTATTTCTATTTCTATAATAGTAAGTAGTGCTAATTGAAAACTGTCGTATTAGTATACAAATTTTTAAATTGATCGATTTCAAACTCAAACTACGTCATGTTTTGGAGTCAAAACCGGTGGTAGAGTTACCATCGGCTCGGAAAGCAAAATTCTCATAGAAAGATGGAATGTATGAGCTCATAATAATAATAATTAACTCGATGATGCCCGCGACTTCGTCCACGTGGGTATAGTTTTTAAAATCCCGGGGGAAATCTGGTTTTCCGGGTTAATAAGTAACCTGTTTTACTCTCACAAGTCC
This sequence comes from Erebia aethiops, assembly GCA_923060345.2. Lineage (NCBI taxonomy): Eukaryota > Metazoa > Arthropoda > Insecta > Lepidoptera > Nymphalidae > Erebia > Erebia aethiops. The sequence goes on along the minus strand of OV281084.1, from coordinate 21,368,991 downwards.
TCTACTATACCTACCATAAATCACGTCGATCCGTTGCTTGGTTGCAGCAGACAAAACACAGACAAATTGTAATACACTACTCCACAAAATGATTATAGAGCGGCGTATGACGTGATGCATTATGTCTCTTTCTAGCTAATAAATGTAAAACCAGTGATATGCTTCAGACGCGGCACAATACAATGCCACACGATATTAGAATCACAAATTTTATCATAATAAAAAATTTTGTGTTGCAGATTTATGGCAATGGAAAACAGACGCGTTCCTTTTGCTATGTATCAGATCTGGTGGACGGCCTACTGGCCCTGATGGATTCTAGTTATAATTTACCTGTTAATATTGGAAATCCTGTAGAACATACAATAGAAGGTAACCTATTTTAAGAGGAAAGGTGGTCGGCCATTTTTTACTAGCCTGATGCCCGCGACTTCGTGCGCGTGGATTGCGGTTTCTATGATTTGCGGGAACTCTTAAATTTTCGGCGATAAAAAGTAGGCTATGTATAAGACTATAATAATCTATCTCTGTGTCAAATTTCATCCAAATCCGTTCAGCGGTTCTGGCGTGATTGAGTAACAAACATCCATCCATTCAAACTTTCGCATTTATAATATTACTAGCTGACTGGCTGATGCCCGCGACTTCGTCCGCGTGGTTTAAGTTTTTTTGATTCCCACTGGAACTCCTTAATTTTCCGGGATAAAAAGTGACCTATATCCAGACCATAATCTGTCGCTGTGCCTAATTTCATCCAAAACCGTTCAGCCGTTCTGGCGTGGTCGAGTATCAAACATCCATCCATCCTAACTTTCGCATTTATACTACTAGCTGATGCCCACAACTTCGTCCGCGTGGATTGAAATTCTTCTGTACCCGCGGGAACTTTTTAATTTTCCGAGATAAAAAGTAGCCTATGTGTTATTCCAGACTATAATATTATAGTCTGGAATAACACATAGTCTTTGTGCCAAATTTCATCCAAATCCATTCACCCGTGATTGAGTAAAAAAAAATCATCCATCCAAACTTTCGCATTTATAATAATAGTATAGAAGTAAATATTACTATAATCGGGCTTTGGCCTAGTTTACTACGTCAAATGTTTTTAGCAAACTTTTTAAGAGGTCTGCACTTGCATCCAAGCTCGATAGAGACACGATCATATTATATTTCAACCACCACCACCACTACAGCCTATTAACGTCCCACTGCTGGGCACAGGCCTCCACTCTCATAGGAGAGAGAGAATTAGAGCTTAGACCCACCACGCTGCTCAAATGCGGGTTGGTGGGCTTTAACGACTATTATCATGTTAGTGATAATAACCGGGACCGACGGCTCCGAGGCACGGGGGTGAAACACCGCCAACTTCCAACTCCGGGCTGGCACTGAGAATTTCTGAATTGAAAAACCCAATACCAATTTTTTTGGCCTCGGATCACGAGGTCCTGGGTTCGATTCCCGGTCGGGAATCGAACTCAGGACCTCGTGATCCGCAGTCGACTATGCTAACCGTTAGACCAACGAGGCAGTCAATTGGCTATTTGACAGTTTTCGGAAAAATACTTAAAAATGTACGTAGGTTCATTTTATACCTCTTACAATTAACTTTTTCTCAAAAAAAGCGTTATTTATTAGAAAAAAATACATTTTTAATACATTAATTTTAAATTCGCGCGAAAACAGCCGGTCACGTGACATTTGCTAGCTGTGACGTCACAGCTCAGCTCAAAATAAAACAAAGTTAACTATACGACGCTCCAAGTTTCATTTAATTTTAAGTGGAAAGTTTACAGCTTCTTTAATGCAATTGTGGAAATTACAAGCTACAAGACGTGTGTAGAACAATACAATACAATAAATAATAAGTAATTAATATCCTGACAAAATGTATAAACACATTCCTATATACTATATTACCTATGTCATAATTTAAACGTCGAAAGCAGTGGTTAGAGTTAATCTGCCGAGAGCCGGAATTTAAATCGGATAAATATCTGCGGTATTACTTTGTGAAGACCACTTTGATGTTCGTGTTTTGAAGAAATCAACTTAAAACTCTGATCTACCAAAAATGAATTAACCTAACCTGACATTTTCTTCATAAAACATGACAAAATTAAAATAAATTATATTTCTGTCACTTTACAGCAGCACTTTCTTAGGTATTAAACACGAGACCTAAGTACTATTACTTACTTTTTTTATTTCGGTACTTACATGGAAGTTTTATTACATTACGAAATTCGGCAGTGCAAAAGTTTACACGCAAATAAATTTGCAACCATAAATGAATCGACTTTAGGCAGATTTGTACTATCAGCTGTAAAGCATATATAATCCCATTTCATTTAACCGCTCACAATCACAAATTGAAGTATATTACTGTTAATTTTCTCAACAATACGCAAACGTTAGTACACACGACGTTTTTTTTTTTGAAATGTGACGTCACACGGGGCTCTATCATGACCGCACGCGTTTTGCTTCTTGTAATCCACAGATAAAAAATCTCAAATTTGTTTTGCAAAAATAAAATATTTACAATTTATTTTAATGCAAAATACATATTGTATAATTATTGTTAACCCACAAGCTACCAAATCTAACATATTTCATATTTTATAGTTACAGCTGTCAAGTAGCCAATTATTTCATTGGTTTATAAATAAATATTTCCTTTCAGAATTCGCAGTAATTATCAAGAATCTAGTCCCCGGATGTCGCAGCATGGTAGCGACGGGAGCCGCGGTGGAGGACGACCCACAGCGACGCCGCCCCGACATCACGCTGGCTGAGACGCATCTCAAGTGGAAGCCGAAGGTTTGCCGCCTCTGTTGCCCGCTATGTCAACCCATTCCAAGTCATTAGCAGTCTAGTCTCCGGTTATCGGACGATGTGATAATGTACTGTTTTCAACACACTTGCTCATAAAATGGCTGTAATTTCACCGCAATTAGGCACTTATGTGCCACCTGTGACACCTATAATCAAACTGTGACTTTTTCATTACTATTATTCACAAGTGAGTTATAGTTTTTATTTTGTTTTATCTACTAAATAAAATTATTTTTTAGTATTATTATTATTCACAAGTGAGTTTTTTATTTTTATTTTATCTTCTAAATAAAATTATTTTTTAGTATTATTTTCTTCACAAGTGTGTTGAAAAACGTCGTATGATACACGTATGTACTGATGATTACCGTCCTCGGCTATCGCGTTTGGAACCCTCGTAGCTTTAGTTTTAAGATACCGTAGTTAACACGTCTTATACTTTGTAAACGTGACGTGTACTTTGTAGGTATCTCTTTTGAACAAGTAGGTAATAAAATTAAAAATTTTAAAAACCCACGACGAATTGCAGAGCTCCATTGAAACAACAATTAGAACTTAGCAAAAGTCGTGTAATATAATCGTGACGTTCAGAAGGTGTAGTAGTATCTATGTAGGTATCTCTTTCGAACAAATATAGTTTGAGTTTGATGTGGCTTCGAGTATTGGAGGTGGACAGATCAGAAACTGCCTGGACTTGGTAACTGTACGCGATTTTTTTTAGAATGTGGGACGATAAACCGATCAAAAATCCAAACAATCTTTGAGGTGGTGGAATCAAGTGGACGGAAGAGACAGAGTACCGTTTTCGAGCTTGCTGCATTTTCTATAGATAAGGGTCCTTATATGGAGTGCCCATATAATGAACCAGCTCACTAAATTCTGTCTTGGTCATATCTCTAAACTAATGTTTTCTGTCTAATCGTCAAACTCGTATCTTTTGATTCAGGTGTCCTTACAAGATGGACTACAAAGAACTATCGACTACTTCAAAGAAGAACTATCGAGAACGACGTTCTACAACAACCAGACGTACATGGATGTGAAGGTGAAATCGCCTCACTGAATGACGTAGATGTACAAATGTCTGAACCCTCTATTAATGTGATATTAGCATTAGGACGCTAAACGAATAACTGTGTAGATTATTGTGTTTTGGACTTAATTTTAAGTGCACCATGTTTTTATGTTTTTGTTATTTTGTCTACACTGATTTTGATGCTTGTACCAAACACATTATTTGATATGGTCCAAGAGCTGGCGACGAATTTCGGGAAGGTCCTTTTGGCAAGCTGAAATTGTGAAAAAATATAATTTCGTCAATTGGCAAATCCAGTCCTGCCAGTTTGGCAGAGCGTTTGCGTTTTCGTATGTCGTACTCATTTGAGAACTTAATTCGCGTCTGGGAATTGTTTAAAGCCGCAAAATTTGGCTGGCGATTTGCAGGTATAAATTATTTAGATTAAAATTTCAGATTGCCAAAAGTATATTTTTTAGAAAATTTTAATAAAATAGTTTTGAAGCGGTCTGGTAATACATTATAACCGACAAAAACGTCTGGGATTTTTTTTTCGAATTCTATAAGTACTAAATGAAAAGAAAAAAAAACAAGTTAATAAGTTAAACAAATTTTTTTTGGTTTTTCTTTTGCAAATGTTGCTTGCAAATGCTGCGCAGTAGCGAAAGAACCGCAAACGCTCTACCAGACTGGCAGGACTGGATTTGCCAATTGACGAAATTATATTTTTTCACAATTTCAGCTTGCCAAAAAGACCTTCTCGAAATTCGTCGCTAGCTCTCCGTCTAATATTTGTGGTGCTCTTTGGTAATTCTAGTATTTGACTGTATGAAAAGGTAAAGGTGTCGTACAGAAACGATACAGTGTGACATGTATGTGACAGGGAGATCAATAGACCAAATAAATGTACGGCCAAAGTACGTTGCCTGTCTTTTGAACTCCTCTCACTATGAAAAAAGCACGAAGTCAGAAACGATATCAAAATTCTAAAGAAATTTCTTTTGTTTCATTTTTGTAGAGATAACATAATATATTGAAGTTTTTTCCGAGTTTGAGGAAAAGGACAGGTATAGAAAATTTCACTTCAACACGTATAAAGGCCACGTGCAATTGGGCCAAAGATCGAAAAAATGTATTACCCAATAAAATATTTAGTTAGTTACTTGGTTATGTATACGGAGTCCCTGAGCGAGGTACTAGGAGCACTACTCTCACTTGGCGGAGTTTTCTAATAAGTACACAGTTGAATAAGCAAAGCTGCGAGAATTGGGTACTATTGAAATAAATTATTTTTTAGTGATTATTAAATAGAGGATCTCCCAGAAGTCGTAATATCCACGTCCCCTGATAATTTTATATTGAATTACCATTTTAAACAATCGATTAAAGTAAAAAAGTGCGTCGAACTTTAATGACGTCACATTTCAGAATCCCATACATAAGACGCGGACGTTTGAAAAAAGTTGATTTGTCTTTGTCAAATACCCAATTATATTTGGAACGGGATGTGGCTCCTATAGCATTCGAATCCATTGTAATATTATTAATGCGATAGTGTGTCTGTCTGCCACGGCTCATCTGTTCAACCAATTTTGACGTTTGGTACAGAGATAGGTTGTATGCTCCCACGGTAATTTTCAAAACCTAAATCCACGCGGTCGAAATCGCGGGCATCATCTAGTGGAGTGATAAACTGTAACAATAGTACGGGTTTATTATATCAATATTCATTAGGTGACCAGTGGCAATCAATTCCGTTGCACATAAAATCTTTATGCGCTCATGTCATGGATGTAGAATCGAAACGTGGTAACCCGTAATAAATAATACCTTCATTCGCAAGATTGCAAGTATACTAAAGAGGCAATTGCAACAATCGGCTATCATCACAATCAGCCGTGCAATTTCTTAATTATTTCAAAGTAAACTTTTTACTCCACTAACTAATGAGGAATCCCCAGCAATTCCGTCTTGTTTTGCATTTTACTTTCCACATTTTTTGCAACACATACTCATAGCAAAGATAAAGTTCAATATATTTTTGAATATTTTAGAAAAGAAGATTCGAGACTTGCGCTGGTATGTCTTGAGCTTACAATTTAAGGATAGATAATATGGGGATTTTGTTTGATGACATTTTATTTTTGATTTAAGTATATTTTGAATAATAGAAAAATATGATCTTTTCCCTCGTCTATAATCAGAATAATGAAATATAAATAGGATTTCAAGAATCTGAACTACAGCAGTTGTTAACAGGTGAAAAATAATTGCACCATAAGAAATTACTTGTTTTCACTAAATTGTTTGCTAAAGTCGGTATGTATATGCAGTATTTCAAGAATAATCTCTGTATGGGGACATACAGAGCATTGCCGGTAGTAGCTTTCTCTGTTATGTTAAACCATTCTTGTTATATTATGTGACTCTCATATTATATTATGTTTTCTTACTAAGTAGGTATTCAAGTTGTAATTTATTTGATTATTATTTTAAGTAGCCCACTTTTGACTTGCTAATTAATACATTAATAAGTATATAGAAAAAAAAATATCGACATGCTGCTTTTTTCTAGAAAATAAAATGTGCTAAAAATTATTTGATACATCTATACTCAATAGTCTATAGGTACTAATATTATAAAGAGGTAAAGTTTGTGAGATTGAGTTTGTGACGTTGTAGGGGGTAATCTCTGGATCTACTGAACCAAGAAAGCCACATTATTTGCGAGTGTCATAGCCACTAACCCGAAAAATTAGGGAGTTCCCGTGGGAATTAAAAAAAACTTTTAACGCGGACGAAGTCGCGGGCATCTGCTAGTAATTATATTTTGGCAATTTTTTTGTTCAGTGGCCCTCTTGGCTCTCCAAAGGGTAGGCCCTTGTCAGGTTTTGTACATTTTTGTTCCGAGACCAAACCTCTATGACTGATAATTTTCGAGAACCCTTGTAACCCCCTTTTGAGCACCAAATGACTGGCCTACATGGTAGAGTTCGAGGTAGGGTACCCCAGGAGTTCTCGAACTCCTGGGGTACCCTAGTTAATTTTCCACATCCAGCTAGCTCTCTTTCTCTCATTTTCTCGATCTAGAAATTTTGACCTATAAGCGCATGGAAAGTTTGGGGAAAAAATTCCATACAACATTGTTCAGGACTGTTGAGTTCGTTAGCGCAAGTAGCTTGATATGTACCTATATATTTATTTTATCTTTGAATTGTATTTTGGTAAAAGTTTTCATTGTGTGTTCAGACTTCAGATTGCTAATAAAAGAGTAAATTTTTGTTGCACGATAGTTTTATTATATATAAAACCGTTAGATTGTAATCTAACTAGCGATATTGTAAATTGTCGACAGATTGTGAACCGTTCAATGTTCTGAGTGTCAATTTTTGATTTATTCATTGTATTTACGTTTTCTTGTCTCTTTCTTGTAGGTTAGGTAAGGGTTCGACATAATTACACTTAGGTTTTATCAGGTTAAACTACCTAACAGATTATCTACCGAAAAGCAATGCGTTAAATTGTAATCTGTCGACAGTTTACAATATCGCTAGTTAGATTACAAGCGATTTATCGTTCCGGTATGATGCCGTGTAGAAACCGATGAGGGGTATGGGTTTAGTAAACTACCGTTCCCCTAACAGGTTAGCCCGCTACCATCACACACTGCATCATTTTTTATTGGAATAAAAAAAATCGTAACACATTTTACATGTTAATAAAGGAACTAGAAGTATAATCCGCGACAGTAGGTAAATCTATGTAGTACAGTGTGTATCCCGCTCTCATAGCCCGCGATGTTCACACCACAGGAATCTTCCAATCTACTGTTTGATGTCTCAACGAACGTTTCACTCCGATACCGATTGTAAAGTCTTTACAATCGTGCATTGTCGAGTCAACATCTTCTGAAGATGCTGCGGTATCGGAGTGAAACGTAGGTACGTTGAGACAGTAGTTTGGAAGATTTCTGTGGTGTGATGAATATCGCGGGCTATGAGTGCAGGATACACACTGTACCACATGGATTTACCTATTGTCGCGGATTCAACGAATTAAACTTCTAGTTCCTACATTATCATGGACTTCTGCAAAGTAACGCCTGCTTCTATCCAACATTTTACATGTATTTTTAGATTTTTATTTTAACGAAAACGATCATTATTAACAATACAAAAGAAACAAAATACAACAAAAAACAAATGATTATAAAAAGACACAAACACACAGATAATATCATATAGTTTACACAGATTCTAGACAACGGATTTAGGACTATTTTGTTCGACATTTGTGACGATGAAAACTTGCATCAATAATTATTATTATTCTTAGACTACACAACTTCCACTGTAGTAATATGTATATTTTTTCTTTGATTTCAAGTGATTTGCCTTTTCTTGAACTGATTTACCGAGGGACTGTAGGTACAATATTTAACAAAAAAAATAACAATGTTAGGTTAGTTACATACTTCGTTATTGGCAGATTAGATACCTACTGCTACCTACATAGATTGTTATTACTTACATAATATTATATATATTTATTTATAGGCAAGTACTTGGTAACAACTAAAAGGATTAAATTATCACTGGTTGTTCGGACACAATTATTGCGGGTGACAAATACATTTTTGCAATAAAATATATGTTAACTAAACTCGCCATTGACGTAAAGTCATTTGACTTAAGTCAAACAACTTAAATTATATGAGAAGGAGAACGCATTAGTCAGGAATTTCCGTGGATCGGCATTGCGCCAAAGGGCTTACAGATTTCACTCACGATCAAATTTTTTGGCTTTATATCACGGCTTAAGTCAAATGACTAATCGTTAATGGCAAGCATAACTTTTTAATATGAGTACTGTTACAAATACTTCAAGTCATTTTGACGCGCGGCCCTGTGCGGTTACTTGTAAATATGCAGATTTGATTGGCAGTGACGCGACAGTCGCCGCTGGACTTCGTCCGAGCAACACAAATCAAAACTGCTTTACAAACACACAGCGCCGCACGCTAAGATGAATTGAAGTATCTATAATCACCTCAAATCTTCATTCGTTTTGATACAGCATGCACTTGGCAAAGCATTCCAATTGTAATTGTAAGTTTTTCTTATAGTATAATCAAACGTACAAAGTTTTGTCCCCTGTGATATGACTAGATGTGAGTACATTTGGACCATGTCACTGTGCTCTTGCTTGTGTCGCACAAGCATAGTGTTCTCGCAGCCCCGCGATATCCATTCTGTGTCGAACCGTGTGTCGTGGACTCTGTTGATGCCTTCCATTGCCGCTGTCCACACGCCCATCGAAACATCTTCAGAGTTGTACTTGCTGGAAAACAATCAAATCATCCATCCATCAGCATCCACTGCTGGACATAGGCCTTTTCGAGAGCGCGCCGACCTTGCGGGAAGCGGGTGGATGAGGAAGGCGGAGGACCGTGTGTGGTGGCGCGCTCTCGAATAGGCTTAAAATCAAATCAAATGCTTTTTTATTCAAATAAACTTTACAAGTACTTTGCTAAAGCTGGTGTGGAATGCCATTCCTACCGAGAAGAACCAGCAAGAAACTCGGTGGTTGCTCTTTTTAGATAATTCATTTACAATTGGACCTACCTACATTTACAAAGGTCAAAATGATCTGACAATTTTGACATTGTGTGACCAAAATTGTCAGATAATTTTGATCCCTACAGGGTCGATAGAAGATGCATTTTAAAAGCTTTTTGTATACCCATCCCATCCCTGGCATGTGTGGATTGGTTCCCGTTTGCATAAGTAGGTCCAATTATTATATCAATGTGTACATAGTAAATCGGTTCAACAAATGGACCTGGAAAATGTATCAAACCAGAAACTCTCTCGCATTTATATTACTATTGCTATATGGATTTTATGCTGTTTTCAATGAAAGTTTTCTTATTTATTATTATTAGCTTCCAATAATATTGTTTTGTACCTCAAGAAATCAGAATTTCTAACAATATAATCCACAATACTTCGAGAAATCACATATCCCCCACCAAGGGCATATGGCAGGTATGTGTTGCAAAGAAACCAGGACTTTTCCTCCCATTTGCCTCTCTTGAACACAGGCGCTCGACCATTGAAGTATCCCCAATATAATCCTTTATATTTGGATAGACTTTCCTGAAATCATTTTTTATTTAATTAAATACATTTCATAAGTTTTAAAAGTTTGTGGAATTCCATTTATTGCTGTAATATCAACCTACAAATAAAATTGTCTACTTAAGTCGAAACTACAGGTACATAACAGACTAGGTACCTTTAATAACCAAAAGTTTAAGTTTCATGTAGGTATAACAAAATGTTACAATACAGTTTAGGTTATCTAAGGCATCAAAACTGCCTCCTTGGACTAGCGGTTACCATAGTCGACTGCGGATCACGAGGTCCTGGGTTAGATTCCCGGTCGGGCATAAAAATTGTTAGGTATTGGGTTTTTCAATTAAGAAATTCTCAGTGCCAGCCTGGAGTTGGAAGTTGGCGGTGTTTCACCCCCGTACCTCGGAGAGCATGTTAAGCCGTTGGTCCCGGTTATTATCACTAACGTGATAATAGTCGTTAAAGCCGCCAACCCGCATTGGAGCAGCGTGGTGGATCTAAGCTCTAAGTCCCTCTCTCCTATGAGAGTGGAGGCCTGTGCCCAGTGGGACGTTAATGGGCTGTAGTGGGAAGGCATCAAAATGGTGAAATAGAATGATACAGATATCTAATGCATCAAAATGGTGATAAAAGATTAAGATTAAGATCTAATCAGTTTGATAAAAATATACTGCATTACTTACTTTTATACAAATATGCATGCATTTTGTGCAATTATTGATTCTTCGAAAAGTTGCTGTGGTAAGTCAAAATAAAAATTAAATTTTCAAACATATCCTGTATAATTTATTAAATGAAAAAAGTTAGCTTTGAAAAAATATACTTACCTTACGGGAGATAAACTGGTTGATAGCTTGTCCACTCATCTCAGGAGCATAAGCATCAAGGTCTGCCACAATTCGATCAACTCTCACAAAAGAATCATCATCGCACTTTATGACATATTTCAATTCCTTCAAATTTTTGCTGAGCCATTCCAAAGAGATGATCAACTTTGTTGCTAATTTGTTGTAACCATCTTCAAAATTTGATAGCAGTAACAAATCTTTGGTCCTACTATCTTCCAAGTGTAATTTCTCTAAACTCTGTTTATCCATACTTTGGGTGCCTATTGCAAAGTAGATGTTTATAATGTCCAGTTTTGATTTTCCAGCCAACGTATGATTCCATCTGTATAATATTTCGCCATTTTCAAAATGTATATTATTTAAAAGGGCAGCCCATGTTGTACGTATGGCATCTCTTTGCATTTCATTCTTAGGGCTGCTAAGTATAAGTACTGCATATTCAGTTTTGTTAGAAAATGTTTTGTGAGAACGCTTAACTAAAGCAACAGAATTCGTTGCACAGTCTACCCTTACAAAAGTCAAGCTGATTCCACAACCTAAATAAAAGCATAATATACCAAATAGTATCATGCCTTGGTATCGTCTCAGAAAAGTAATATTCATTTTAAAATTATTTATTCTTACATTTATAATTCGAATGCAAAGTCCTAGGTATCAAAAGGGTACTCAGAGTCAAAGGCATTCACACCTTTAATATCAACTTAATAGTTGGTAGATAACACCACATAATTATGATAAGATTAGATTATAATGCTTATACCAGAAAATATGGAAACCTGCAAAAAATAAATTAATCAAGAATATGAAATTTTATTTGAATACAATACGACACTACAGCCAGGCCATATTATGTTTGTTTACAGGCTGTGAATAAATGGTGTTTAGTGCATTATTGGGTAGATGTTAACGTGCGGAGGTCCTGGGTTCGATCTCCGGCAGGGTCAATTTGGGAATTAATAATTTCTGAATTTTACCTGGTCTGGCCCAGGCCAGACCAGGGAAACGATCCCCGGCTGAAGCCTCCCACCAGTGGGAGGCTTCGGCCTTGGCTAGTTACCACCCAACCACAGAGTACATTATATACAACCAACTGGCAAAGACATGCCGCCAAGCGATTTAGCGTTCCGGTACGATGTCGTGTAGAAACCGAATAGAATATACTCGAGGAAAACTGCGGCGATGTAGTTTGCACTAGGATGTAAGTATTAATTATTATAAAGCTTAAAACGCAAAAAGAAATACATACGAAATGGTAACCACTATTGTGGAATATTTTCCATCGTAAGAAATAAAATTCAAAAATCAAAATACATACATTATTTTTTTTTTATTTTTTTTTTTTAAATTTATTTTACGGCCCTGGATACCAGTCCTTTAAGGCCTATTTATTTTTTAAATCCAGAGACACAGAGACAAGCAGGGGGCTATCAGATAATCAGAGACATCAGACAAGTTAAGGGCTATGTACTCTGTGAGGGGGCTCGTCCAGAGCACTTGTCTCTGGTCCAGAGACAAGTAACATATAGAAGGCTCGTCTATTTAGGCAAGCTGTGGAACGGGGGCACGGGGGTCAGAACTGGGTTGCCAAGAACTCTTTAATTGATCTCTATTAATATTTTTTTAGAGTTGGCAATTATAGTTCACGTAATGTAAAAAAACTACCATCTGGTAGTAGCCATTTTTTGTCGTTAAAGTAGCTGACGCCTGAAATAATATTTCAGCATATTATGTATTCAATTTTAATACTACTTCAATGGAATATAGAATAGAGATACGCTCGTTGAAAGTTCGTCGCGGGGTTTTAAAATTATTTAATTTTATTATTTGTATAATTAGAAGATCAATCTGAAAACTCAAGAAGTTTTATATGTGTATAATGTAATATTATCAATTGCTTTTTTATGTAAATTTTAGAAATAAATCATTTTTAAAATCAGTTTTTATTGTTTGCAAATTGTTTGCTAACTTCTGTGCAGCCAAATTATCGTTGTACAACGAACGAAGATTATCGTGAGGGGGAGTGTCATAGATTAATGTTTTTTATGAAAAGATGATTGTGTTAATGTTGTTGTTTGGTTACTATGACTACTGGACTTGTGAACTTCAAGTTGTTTAAATAAAAGGCAAAATAATTTTATAGAAATATGTTTTAATAATTTGGCTACTCATATTCTACCTATTATAATTTGTGATAATTTTTTATCGAGTATTTAAGTATCGATAATGCAGCCCTAAACCCCAGCTTAAGCTCCGCCCATTTCACCATTTTCCGACTCCGGAAGCTTCAATATAAATACTATCATATTTCATATCCTCCCTTTATACATAATCAAAGATTGGCAGCCCGGGACCACCCGAACTCCATATATTAGGGACCTTCTTTCCTGAGTTTTATTACACTACACTGATTCATAGTTAGGGTCCCTGTGATAAGTGCAGTGTAATAGGCCTACAAGCGTAGACAGAGAAAGTAATACAGACCAAGCCTTATCTCCTTTTCACTCCCATATAAAAGAGATACAGTGTTGAGATGTTAAACAAGATAGAATGAGAACAAAATTTGATTTCTTCTATCCCTTTCTGCGTGTCACAGGTTTAGTTTTTTTCGTTCAAGCACTTGGTGCTTGGTGCATTGCAGCGTTTTACCTATTATTACCTATCCCTTTCGGTTACACGCTAGCATTGATGCTAGAGGTTTAATTATTCTATGCCTACAAGCCTACAAGCCCTTCTTTTTCTGGTCGGTGGTGACATTAATTTGTCACATCCATGTCACATGTCTTTGTGATTATATACTCTTTGGTCTTTCGTAGACAAAGAAAATGTCAAATTCAGTTTTTACTTTTTAAAATTTAGAAATTGTAGAGGTAGCGGTCTCTGGTAGCGGTTCCAATTATTTAAATCGTTTTATTTTATTTATTTTCTTCAATTATTACTTTAAATTTTATTGTATTATTAAATTCAACGTTTATTGGAAAATATCCGTCGCACTTTGTTCTATGCCGCTGAAAATATTGTGATTAGCTAATTACACCTCGTAACTTGTTGTGATTGTACAGAGCTAAACAGAGGTAGAAATAAAATACATTGGCACAGGATTTTTCTACCTCAAGCAACTTATTTGAATTCACGCCATGCATTTCTATGCAATTCTTAGTTTACAAGTGGTTTGAATTAAAAATACGAATTACGTGAGTTGTAATTATTTTTTGTGTAAATCGGCACCGGGCCTGATGCCAATATTTGGCTACCTATCGAACATAACATTTCGTAATACCATCTGGCGATTTCAACAAACCGTTAAAAACAATTTAAGCACGTTTCGATATTGCAATAATTATTTTTGGGTGCATGTACGTCTCTCTGGTGTGTTAAAAGTTAATTACTTTCAGCTAAATAAATCATGGAGTCTGCAAAAAAAAAAGGTCGGCCAGTACATCCTCGGGCCAAGGCCAATCCTTTATCAGCCCTAACATTTGGGTAAGGATAGCGAAGAGTTGATTTTATGATTGATAATTATGTGAAAATTTTGATTTAATTGTAGTAAAACAACTCTTGAAACATCTTATCAAAAATTAAAAATATTTTTTTTTGAATTTGAAGAATCAGCACTAAGTTTAATTACAGTGAATAAAACGAATTTAAAGTACATTCTTGTATAATACCTATATAAATTGTATGTATTAAAAATGAGTAATCGAAGTAGGGCCAAACTATTTATGTACTATAAAGTATATTTTTCCATATTTTATTACTCTTTTATTACTAATGAGCTGATATTTAATTACTAATGCAAGATTAAGAGCTTTCAGTAATGTTCATTTCATTTCATGTACTTAGTCAAAACTAACTATTTTTAGATGGACTTTACCTATATTTTGGGGTGGGTTGAAGAAAGAAATGGAGGAACATGACTTATATGAGCCACTTGAAGAACATGCATCAGGTCAGTAAATTCATTGGTATTTTTATAATTTTTGAGATTACATAACAATGATTTTAATTGTACTAAGTAATATTATTATTTTCTTAATAGTAAAGTGTGTATGTTTTTTTTGGTTAAATCAAACAAAATGTGATGTTGTGATACAACACTTGAAGGGAAACCTATATAGGCTACTTTTGAAAACTTCAGTTGCCGCAGGATTTTTAACAACCTAAATCCATGCAGATGGTGTCATGGGCATCATATAGTAAATACATATTTGTAAGGCAAAGCAAAGATGTAAAGCCAGCAGTTAAAGGCTGCAGTTTTCAAAGTGTGTTGACTCTTTAAACTTTTTCAGCAACTTGTCTGAATAGGTGAAGGTGTGGAAATGTCCCAAACTACTAACTAAATGTCTAGATATTGCAGAAACTTACCATTCAATCAAATATATAATATTCTAGTGCTATAATTATGTAAATTTTTTATGCAAAATATAATGTGGAAACATGTTAGTTAAGATATGTCATGCTTCGCTGCCCCATGTTCAGTTTCCTGCTAGCGTGACTATGTTCTTTCTTGTTTCCTTGAAAACAAGTGATTTATCATGTGACCTGTTACATAAATTGGTATTACTCATAGGTCCACTAGGCGACAAGTTTGCCAGACTATGGGAAGAAGAGGTTGCAAGCGCGGAAGGAAAACGAACACCAAGTCTCCTTCGCGTCATCCTTAGAGCGTATGCTGCCAGGTGTATGCTCTACGGATTCGTCCTGTTATTTATGGAATGTGGAATTCGGTGAGTTTATAAAAAAACTGCTATAGAAATCATGAACACGAAAATGTCTTTAAAAATGATATTCCATCAGCATAAAATTTTAAAAAACGTAGGCGTTTACAAATTCATTGGTAGTATCTGCTACTTTATATAAAAAAAAGTCAGGTTGAGTTTGAGTTGATTAATCATACCAATCTAGTTAGTGTAATTTAACAGAAACTAATTTTTTTACTGAAGGAACCAGAAGTTTAATTTGCTATAATCTGCGACAATAGGTAAATCTATGTGGTACAGTATGTATCTTGTACATATATGCCGCGATATTCACCACAGAAATCTTCCAAATTATTCTTTACAATCGTCCATTGTCAAGTCAACATCTGAATATTAATCACAATATTACAGCAGTTATACTAAGTAAGATAAGGGTAATCCGTAATATAATTTGTTACATATTATTTACTAGCTGACGCCCGCGACTTCGTACGCGTGGATCGAGGTTTTGTGGTTCCCGCGGGAACTCTTTAATTTTCCGGGATAAAAAGTAGCCTATGTGTTATTCCAGACTATAATCTATCTCTGTGCCAAATTTCATCCAGATCTGTTCAGCCGTTGGGGCGTGATTGAGTAACAAACATCCATCCATACATCCATACATCCATACCGACATCCATACATCCAAACTTTCGCATTTATAATATTAGTAAGATAAGATATTATTTAGTTCACTGAACGCAAAGGTGACATCTTAAAGTACCCACTTTAGGTAATAACACTAATATACAATATTTTTTATATTACTCAATCACAGTCAAAACAAATCAATTAAATGGTTCGTTAGCTTTATGCTTTGGCTGACCTTTATTCGCACATTTTTAAAGGTTTTATAACTTTGTATGCTCTAGAGCAGGGATTCCCAAACTATTTTAGGCTAGACCCCTTTTTCCAAAATGAACTGATACCTCAGACCCCCATAGCCAAAATTACTTTAAAAATCCTATCGCTAGTCTTTTTCCTATTCATACAAAATACTAACCAATTTAAAAACTTTGCAACTTTGAGTGTGTAAACTTGACACCATTTTCTCTTTTAAATTTAACAAAATAAATAGACATAAAATTCAGTAAATACTAAGAGTAATTAATAATTATTAATAAAAATTACGTAAAAATACTTGATCTGGTAATTATTGTTTTTAAAAAAAAAACTTTAATATAGAGGTCGAGTTTTAGACCTCGTCGACCCCCATAATCAGTTTTTGTGTATGGGAAACCGATATCGACCACTTTGGGAATCCCTGTTCTAGAGTCTAGCGTCTAGTCACTCTAGTGGATTGGGTCTGGGAATATAATGTTGAATAATTAGAGGTCGCAGAGACCTCTAATTATTCAACTTTATAAATGTATTTTTTCTCGATCTCGAGCACTTTTAGATGAGTATTAGATGATAGCTAGATCGTTAACCGTTTTTGATATGAAGAGTACCTAGATATTTTTACACGAAATGGCAATGAATGAATTATTAAATTCTAAAAAGCCAAATCGTATTTGTGATTATACCTACCTACCTACAAAGTAGGTATGTCTGAATCTTGAAGGTTTCTCGTCGTTCAAAACGAGATTGTAATTGTATGTTCTACTGATTTGCCCTACGGTTGCATTGCATGTCACAGATTAGATCGCATGTGAGAGAATAATAAATTAATAGCATTTTAAATATGAGTATGACAGAATGAGATGAACAGAATGAAATGATAGACAGATCTAAAATTAATGCTTTCTGTTTCTGGAGAGAATATTGAAAAACAATTTTTGGGTGGTTTAGTTGAGATTATGCATCAGTGCAAGGAACCCTATCGACTAAACGCCATTGTAATTTAGCATGAAAAAATTATTGTGTAAAGTGGTCACAATGCGTTGGAAGTTGGAACAACATAGATTGTATTGTTAAAGTCAACAGGAAGTTCGGCTGTTTGTCTTACCGCAAAAAATGAAAAACTTATAAGTCATACAGATCTGTGGCATATAAATATTTTAGTAAATCATACTAATATTATAAATGCGAAAGTCAGTTTGTTTGTTGGTTTGTCCTTCAATCACGCTGCAACGGAGCAACGGACTACTTTTTATCCCGGAAAATTGAGGAGTTCTCGCGGGAATTCAAAAAAACTTATTCCACGCGGACGAAGTCGTGGCATCAGCTAGTTGAGAATATTTTAGAAAACTGTTTGATTTAAAGTTAATTATTCCACAGCGTAAATATGTGCAGTTTTACGAAACGTTAGCAAATAGGTACCTACAACCTATTTTAGAGTTCTACTACAGTCTAGTCATACGTTTATAAAATATACAATCTAATACCCAAACGATGGATCTATCCACTTCTAAGAAAAATAATTGCTTAATGTTTGATCTGCACTTCTGTCCGCTTCGCCTGTTATTACTAGGTATATTATTGTAGAACTATTAGGTACATTAGTTATACGTCTCCAATCTCCATCGTCAGACTGTATGAAGTATCTCTCTAGGCTGTGATTATCCTTTAGTTTGGGGCACATTATAATAGTAGGTAATTATTGTAGTGTCTAGACTGGCTCGTTATCATTATAATTTTTTTTTATTGAACTACAGAGTACGGGTAGTCGTTATCGGTCTACCGTCATTGTAAAAACAAAGACAAAGAAAGACAAATTTTTCATACAAATAGCGAACAAAAAATCTCAGGTGATTAATTTTTTGATTGGATAACACAAAGAAATCTAGCACAAGAAATGTGATACACTAGGAATGAAAGCAAAGCAGGTAAATGTTTGTTCTAAGATTATGGTTTTAAGATGGCTGAAGTTCTTTGTATTTAGATGACACAGATTTATTTCCAAGATAATTAGTCAGTTTGATTATATGCCAAGTCTGACCCAGAAATGAAGTTTGGAATTAACTTTTGCAAAAAAAAAAATATAAATCCCGAATTCTCAAACAAAAATTAATACGTGTACCTATCTATATGATCGCCAAAATAATCTCAAAATTCAAAACCAACCAACAAATCAAAAAATGCCCCGTTTTTTATTTATTGGTCGTTCTGTGTTTTTCAGGGAAAACTGGGATTCGCTGCTCCAAAAATAAAACAAATGTATTTTGCCACAGTATCCATACTAATATTATAAATGCGAAAGTGTCTGTCTGTCTGTCTGCTACGCTTTCACAGCTCATCTGTTCAACCGATTTTGATGAAATTTGGTAAAGGGATACGTTGTACCACGGGGAAGGACTTATATAATAGGACTTTTTATCCCGGAAAGTTAAGGAGTTCCCGCGGGAATCGGAATCGAAAAACTTTAATCCTCGCGGATGAAGTTGCGGGCATCATCTAGTTTATCTATATAGTAGTATATAAGCCAAGACTATCACATTATGAAGGCAAGGTCGTACCAACGTTGTTAACTTAGCGTTTAGGTACTTATCCCCTGACGTATTTCACGAAGATTAGGAATAAATCCAAAATATGTTGTTGATCGTTTTGTCCTCGAAAACAACTTCAAGCGTATTATATTTCAGGTCACGCTGTACGTTTTGTCGTTGTCCAGTCCACGGACCTAACCTACTGCCAATGCTTAAGAGGCCGATTCGCGCCGCTCGCAACTTCTATTCGAACCGCAAATATAAATTTTCCGGTATATTGCTATCTCTATTTCACTGATGACACATGATCGCGTTCAAGCGAGATAGCAATATGAGCTTACAGAATTTGTTATACATTTAGTCTTGTTCCGTGAATACCAAAAATGATGAATGAAAACTTATCGTGCTTTTTACTTCGTTTTGTTATTCTGTAACTTGACAATATAGGCTATGCTGCTGACCAATTAATACGTAAGATATCGTTGGTTTTAATATGAAACAAATAAGAGGGAAACATGTCCATCTTGTCGTAAAAATATGCAAAACGCAATTCATTTACATTTCATTTTAGGAAAGTATTTTGAAAACATATAAATCCAGGGGACTAGATAAATACAATTTGAATCCAAATAAACTCTCATTTTGGTGGAAATGTTCTCGAATTATTAATTATTTTGGTATTACGTTTGTATGGGCAATTCATTCTCCGCTGGCACCTTAAAGCCATATTGTTTCATTATTTTTGACTTTCGTGTTTTAGAATTATAATCCTTATTTTAGGAACGTCAAGGTACGTAACATCAAACTGTCATTTTGAGTAATATTGCTTAGGTATTGCTTTAAGCGATGGCAGTATTGGCCCCAGGCTGGTCTGTGTTGTTATCTGAGACTTTAAACTTTTTAATCTGGATGCTTAACGAATTGGCTTTGTCCGTTGGACTATTGCTTCATTTTACGTAACGGTATTTAGCTAGGTAGACTGTATTTTTTTTTTACATCAGCTGGTGTCATTGAGCGATTTACCCTTAGAGTAAAAAGGAAAAAGGTTTGAATTGTTTTGACCTATTGAAAATAATAATCGCAACGACGGGATACTTCAGTAGGTATATTGAGTCATTTTTTGTCCGTTTATACATCTTACTTCTTACTAATATTATAAATGCGAAAGTTTAGATGGATGTATGGATGTTTGTTACTCAATCACGCCCCAACGGCTGAACGGATCTGGCTGAAATTTGGCACAGAGATAGATTATAGTCTGGAATAGCACATAGGCATTTTTTATTCCGGAAAATTAAAGAGTTCCCGCGGGAACCAAAAAACCTCAAACCACGCAGACGAAGTCGCGGGCATTCGCTATTAGGTAATATGTCCCTAACCCAATTAAAGTATACACCTACAAGTTTCATTGTGCGGCACGATATTGAAAAAATAAAAGGGTAACCTAGGCTAATTTACATCAATGAATTTGTAGTTACGTACCTATATGGCATATGCGCAAGAGCTCTATTTATTGATCTATCGTCGACGATGCGTTAAAACGTATGTAATAGGTGCCTATGGAAAATCTGAATTTAAATAGGTCATTAACGTTATTCACGTGTTTGAACTTTGGATAGACTTCACGTTACGGGATAAGACGCGGTTACGCAAAAATGTTTCTTTACAGATGCTTACGTAATAACGTAACAGTGTTTTACGTGTTGAGACGATGAGAGCTATTTAAGATTGTTTCATAAAAATATGTAAAAGACAACACAAGGAAATCTTAGTTTTTATTTGAAACTAGATGTTGTCCGCGACTTAGTTTTTTGAATAATCCTGATTTTCCGGGATAAAAAACCAATGTCCTTCGCTTCATATTTAACTTTTAGGTATCTATTACTCGTAAATAAAATAAAAGCTACACAAACATAAATAGTTCAATTCTATATTTATTGATGAGCCTACCAACATACTTGAAACCTTGTAAAAGTTATACATAATAGTATATAATATCTCAAATTAGTTCCCGTCGGGTCATCGACCCAATTAGATTTATCCCAATCATTTATATATCCCAATTCCCATCGTAGTCAGATCGATCAGAACGTATAACGTGTAGGCTATCGAATACCGCGTATCATTATCATGCTATGTTGGATTCAATTACCTTTTTCCTAGTATCCAACAGCCACGAATGCTTGGTTTTTTCATCGGCTACTTCGGACAAGAAGACCAGTTGTTTATGCATAGTCGACTATTGGACCTGCGGGAAAAAGTATTGCGAGCCTCCCGAAATGGTACACTTAACAAGTGAGCGAAAATATGAACGAAAAGTACGAAATCATTGTAGATACGAGTATAATTTGGTTCAACACACATTATTTACACTTGTATCATGTTTAAATGCCCATGAGTTCTTTTTATCTTTTATAGTAGGTATTGACATACTTAGATCCAGAGCCGCAGTTGCTTAATTCCTGCATTTGTTTAGATGTTAGGTATATAGGAAAAGTTTATTATTATTAAATACCTTCATAAAGGAGGTAATTTTATAACAAATTTTCCCATTGCAAACAATTACGGAAAATATGTATAAAATCTATTGCCTGTGAATTCAATGTTCTAAAATAATTTAACCAAGCGGTAAAAGGTATTCTTTTTGTGTTTAACGAATATATTTTTCATTCTAAATAATGATTGGGAAAATATATTGATTGTTTTTAATATTGTTCATTTTCCTTCGTAAACATTTTCATTCATTAATCTTACCAACCAACCTTGTCTATGTAGTTCAACGAACTTGCTACAATAGATTAACCTAACCTAACTTAAGGCGAGTCACCTGCAAGATTTTAGGAGGTGAGGTGTGGGGTGCCGCCCGCGCGTCTCGCGGTACGTTTCTCGTAGAGACTGGCGGGGAAGCGGGCAGCGCGGTATATTCTGAAACCGCTTGGCAACGTTCAAGTTCTGGGATTAATTTGAATTAAATAAATATAGGACTTCAGTTTGAAATAAAGTTTAGCAGGTTCTCATTAAAACTTCAAGAGGAATTTATCCATATAAAAATGATGAGCAAAGTCGAAAATTTTATTAATAAAAAATTCGTTTTAAACTTTTAATTTAGCCTGTTTCAAGATTTTTTTTGATCGAGTAAAGTACATCCTATCGTGTAACAAATTAGCACATTCTTTAGACAATATCTTTAAGTGTATCGGATATTTTTTGTAAGACCGTTATTTAATAGTAAATACCGAAAACATTTGATCTAGCAAACCAGTTTTCACCGCTGAGCTGAGGTGACTCGCCTTAATATTTTGTGTAGTCTGTACGACTAGCATGCGACGCAATCGTTTCCTAGAAAAGCTTGGTTAAGTCATACCTAGTTTTAATTCCTGACATTAATAGCATATGCGACCGTATAAGACCTAGATGCCAACCTAGTTTATCTTTTTAAAGCAAGTCGTAGGCAGGGAATAAAAACAGTTTTCCATACTCTAGTCTTGGTTCCACCCGTATTTTGAATTAAGTAGTTTACTTTTTATAAAGAATGCAGAGATCCGTACATCATAGTATTATTTTGGGACTAGATTTGGTGCTGTCAATCAATTTAGCTTAGTTTAGAGATAGTGTATAACTGAATTAGCCACATTATAACACATAATGTAAAAAACGACTTTACTGATCTAATGATAATTTTATTTTTTAGTATAGCGCAGCCAGTTTTCCTCGGAAAACTAGTGGAGTACTATAGCCCCGATCAGACAACGGTAAAGCCGCGGGAGGCATATCTGTATGCGGGCGCCGTGGTCTTGTGCTCTGCGCTCAATGTGTTCTTCGTGCATCCATACATGATGGCCATTCTACATATGGGAATGAAGTTTAGGGTCGCTTGCTGTTCGCTTATATACAGAAAGGTAAGAAATAGGTCATAATTCCTACTTTACATAGTTACTCAACCGTTGACGTTCTCTGGGTACGGATATTTATCCCGGAAAGATAAAGATTTTCCATTGGATTTTACAAAAACTTAAATCCACGAAGCCAAAGACGCTATTATCAGCTATTTATAAATATCTCCATCCCTTTTATCCAAATAAACTTTAACTGACGAATAAATTTACATTTTGACAGATTTGCAAGACATTTCAATGGAACATACAAAAATTAGTATACCAGCACTTTTGCCGAAAAGCTAAATCGATTCGTCCTTGCCGGTAGGGTGGTTACTGTAGTCACGAATAAATTTACATTTTGACAGATTTGCAAGACATTTCAATGGAACATACAAAAATTAGTATACCAGCACTTTTGCCGAAAAGCTAAATCGATTCGTCCTTGCCGGTAGGGTGGTTACTGTAGTCACGAATTTACGATCGAATACCTCCCACAATAACTATGCCTCTTTAGAAATTCCCAGTAGG
The DNA here is from genome assembly GCA_923060345.2 of Erebia aethiops. Taxonomy (NCBI): domain Eukaryota; kingdom Metazoa; phylum Arthropoda; class Insecta; order Lepidoptera; family Nymphalidae; genus Erebia; species Erebia aethiops. The sequence continues at coordinate 21,345,640 of OV281084.1, read as the reverse complement.
TATATCCCGGTTGCAAATGAACCCCACGCCCCAATAATAAAACCACAGCCCTCAGTACAGGGCTACGGTGATTGTAACGGTTAGAGAAACAGAATGACTTAATGAATGTAAGTTTAAAAAATTGTAGATATCTATCTCACGTAAATATCTAGATATTAGATAAGTACGTGAAACAAAGCTGAAAGTCATTGGGGAAACGGTTTCAAAAATGTGCTGGTGCTAAACTGTGGATAAATAATGGAAAATTAGCACGTTCTCGTTAACCAGATCTTATCAGCGCAGCTCATTCCGTTGCTAGGTAAAATTGAGTACATACAGTACACGTAATATCGATTTTTACTAAGCCTCAATGTCAGAGAGTTGTACTATTATGTACTAGAGAGAATTCGGTTGTACTAAAAATACAATTAATGTGACTGTATAATATAATCCTTTTACAATGTTCCTTGCGGAAAAAAATTCAACTTTTACACCTGTCAAATAAACACAAAAGTCCCTCAAAGATTCAACTCGATTGGCGTACAAGTTCACCAGCCGAGCTTTTTTTTATCAAAGTATAGGCCAAAGATTCAACTCGATTGGCGAACAAGTTCACCAGCCGAGCTTTTTTTTTATCAAAGTATAGCCAATACGATACAAAACAATGATGAGGTCTAGGTTGCGCGCTTGCCTAGAAGATGCGTATTCACTTTTGCCTTGAAGTTACTTATGTTATTCGTGGCAGGGAATTCGTGGCAGCTGGAAGAGTATTCCACATCCTGGCGGTCCGAATCAGAAACCTATAAATCGGCCTTAACTTTAAGCATAGATTGACCGATACATGTTATCTTGTTCTTTGCTGATGTCAGATTATAGAATTATGAGACTGTGGTGTTTGAGATTAAACGTAAACCACGTCACGTAGGAAGGTTGAATGGATTTTGTTTGTTTGTTGAATACAACTTATCCTTTCGTCCGTTCGCGGGAGTTTTATGTGCGTAAGATTATAAGCAAATATACAGTTTTAGATTAGATTAGATTTCATTGCCTCTGGAGGCCTATTAGTTTAGGCACGATACTGACAAGTGTCCAAAAATTTGATTGTGACTGTGAAATCTATCAAATTAACGTCACGACAAACCAGTAAAATTCCATGCCCACCACATACCACGGCGTAAGCTCTAACCCACTGTCCTAGGTGAGCGACAGAAGCGACGCGACGCGATACGACCCCATAGGTACTCATAGAAAATGACAGACGTATCTACGCGACAATGTAGGCCACGTGAAATTTCAGCCATTGTTGGACAACGGGTAGGGCATTGGCGTCCTAACATAACATAAAAAATTGGCAGTCATAGGAACTGCCGATAGAAGTGAAAACGAATGTTTGTTGAACTTTTTTTAATTAAAAAAAACGAATATAATTAATAATTATTATTATTAAAATATAAACCCTTAAACTAAGGCATTAAAGTTTAATTACGAATGTAGTATATTTATACTTAAGACCTTTTGTCTTCGTAACAACGCGAGGTGTCGGTGTCGGTGACGCGAATCCACAAGTTTACCCCCTACCAAAAAGTGCACAACGCGGCCAAAGAAGTTTTCACTTCAATAACCCACTTGTCAGTTGTGTCAACACGCATCGCTGGTGGTTACCTCGACCTAGACACCGGGCTCGATGAGACTAGAGCTGATCTATTCGACAATCTTGAACGGCGAGCACAATATGTCGAGTCGATTACGCAGTTTTAGTTTACGCACCTTAACCTATCCCACGTTTTGAAAGCTGCTCCACAGTTCTGCGTGCTGTGAAGCTGTGCCCTGGCCCTTAATACAGTCTATTTCATGTAAAAAATGTAATAGACGTTCCATTCGCGCGGCAGAATACACATCTCTGCCATTGCGCCTGAACACTTTGTATCACCGTTCATATCGATAAATAATTATCCATTAGACAGATCATGGTCAGAGCTCTTATGTGACGTCTTTGTAACTTTGACATCTCTGTCTGGGGCTTCTTAATATCCTTTTACCGACACCGCTGGTCACAGCGGCTGCCCTGTTAATGAGATTTCCCACAAAACTAGGTAATCGTCGGTCCAGTACACCTTGACACGTGCACAAGTCGCTGTCTAGACGAGCTTTACACACAGCTGCTTTAACTAATTATATTTAAACCAGAATACACTTGTAATTTAACCAATAATAATATACAACAAACCGAATACGTATCCTTGAATAATACGTTTCATACAGTGAGATTTCGGACTAAGAAACTCTTGACAACTATATTGAATTTATGAGGGACAAGTTGATGCCCGCGACTTCGTCGTCGTGGATTGAGATTTTTTGGTTGCCACGGGGACTCCTTAATTTTCCGGGATAAGAAGTAGCCTATGTGTTATTCCAGACTATAATCTATCTCGGTGCCAAATTTCATCCAGATCCGTTCAGCCGTTCTGGCGTGATTGAGTCACAAACATCCATCCATCCAAACTTTCACATTTATAGTATTAGTAAATATAGAGTAGGTATAGATTATTATAGACACATCGGGATCAAACGAGCTATGAGGCGAGGTGCATGCTGCGTTTCCCTAATGGATAGGATCCGAAATGAGGAAATTCGCCAGAGAACTGAGATCACTGACATAGTCCAAACCATCAGCAGGCTACGCTGATGGCAATATGATATATGATATGATCTATGAAATATGAACCAAATGTGTGGTGTGGTGGTGCTCATTAGGCCTATGTTCAACAGTGGACGTCCTTAAAGGCTGATATTATGATTATGACATCGGAATGTATTTTAGCTAGATCTGTAATATTATCCTTTTATGTTACTACCTACTTTAGACTAAAATCCTAGAGAAATATTAAATCTATAGGTATATACTAGGAGATGCGCGCGACTTCGTCCGCGTGAAATAAGTTTTTTAAATTAAAAGTTTTGTAAATTAGTTTTTTAATTTAAATTCCCACGGGAACTCTAATTTTTCGGGTTAATATTAGATAGCCTGTGACACTGACAAAATATAATGTGGCTTTCTATTGGTACCAGAATTTTCAAAAACGTCAGTAGATTCAGAGATTACCCCCTACAACCTCACAAACTTTACCTCTTTATAATATTAATAAGAATAGATAACGTTGCTAACTGGCGAGCTGGATTAGCCAATATCGATAGGTATATGTAAATGAAATTATGTAAATCTATTTAAGACAAATGTATATAATATTATTAATGTTTATGATGAATTTTTATGATAATCTCAAGTAACTATTAAGTCAGCCGTCAAGGCACACTTAGAAACGTACGTGCAATTCAACGTCACACATACCTGATTACCTACCTAGTAAGTAGTAGGTAGGTACGTGCATGTCATTGTTTGCATTACTCAATACCTTGAGAAAACCCCGTGCTAACTGCTTATATAACTCCACCTTCCCATACCTGACCATGAATTTATTTCAAAGTTAGATTGCTTCTTCCAATACGTGTGCTTAAATTTTTTTATAATAATAATATAAAGAATGCATTACGTATTACAAGATACTAGATCCTTTTTTTAGGATGTATCTTCTCGTCTCAAAGAGTCCACAGATCTTATGATATGCATTTCACTTTCTAGTATGTGTTATGTAACTAGCACTTATTCATTATTTTTCACGCTGTCGTTGAATGCATCCTGATAGCTAAGATAAACTGTCATACCTGTATTAGTTTCACTACCCTTTGCTTTGATGTTACCCTTTGACCAGCCCAAGGCTCCGCGCTTTATTGCGAGATATGCTTGCGCTTGACGATAATCATGCTTAGTGCAAACCAATGAAGAGGTCTCGGTTGGAACGCGTTTGCTTAGAAGATGCCTATTCACTCTTGCCTTGAAGGTATAGTCCGCGCTCGAGCTCGGAGGAATCGATCGAGGTCTGAACAAGCGTCGGCTGTACGCCACCCCGATCGTCGCTCCATATCCAGCTCGTTCCCAGCACTACTTTCGAGCTTGATATGTGTAATTTTGCCATAGCAGTATTGTTTTGTACTCTAAACAACTCTAGGTCATTACTTTTAAGTTTTAACATTCCATAGGATTCCTCGGAGTTCGCGCGCGGACTATACTTAAGTTATATTTGGCAGGAAACACGTGCGCTGGGACGCATGCTAGCAGTTCGTATCAGGAATGTCGAGCAAAAACGCTTCGTGCGAGCAGATTGGACGTCAACCACATAAGGTTTTGACGACCTCCGTGGCGCAGTGTGTAGCGCTGTTGCCTTAACGTGCGGAGGTCCCGGGTTCGATCCCCGGCAGGGTCAATTTAGGAATTTATAATTTCTGAATTTTCCCTGGTCTGGCTGGTGGGAGGCTTCGGCCGTGGCTAGTTACCACCCTACCGACAAAGACGTGCCGCCAAGCAATTAGCGTTCCGGTACGATGCCGTGTAGAAACCGAAGGGGTGTGGGTTTAATATAACTGCCATGCCCCTAACAGGTTAGCCCGCTACCATCTTAGACTGCATCATCACTTACCATCAGGTGTGATCGCAGTCAAGGGCTAGCTTGTAGTGGATTAAAAAAAAAAAAAAAAAATAAGGGTGCCAACGCTGTTCTGTGGTAGAACGGAGTTGTTTTAAAAAAAGTTCTAAAATTCCACTGATAATATTGTAAACTTGTTCACAGTCTCTACGGCTATCGAAGACAGCCCTCGGTGAGACCACAGTGGGTCAAGTAGTGAACCTCCTGTCGAATGATGTGAACCGTTTCGACGTCGCTATCATCTTCCTCCACTATCTATGGATCGGTCCACTGGCCACGGTCATCGTCACCTACTTCATGTGGCTCGAAATCAGCTGGGCGGCCGTCGTGGGCGTTGGGTTTATGTTGGCTTTTATACCCTTACAAGGTACGAGTCATTGTTTGATTAGTCCATAATCCAAACTAAAATTACGTATTTAAGTATCAATTATGTAATATTAAGTATCTAATCAAATATATCTATACTAATAAATATAGTAAATGCGAAAGTTTGGATCGATGTTTGTTATTGAATCACTCACGAACGGCTGAACTGATCTGGATGAAATTTGGCACAGAGAGATTATAGTCTGGAATAACACATACTAGCTACTCTTTATCCCGGAAAACTAAGGAGTTCCCGCGGGAACCAAACAACCTCAATCCACGCGGACGTAGTCGCGGGCATCAGCTAGTTACTAATAATTAATTATTAATTAAATACGAAAGTGTGACTGTCTCTCTCTACTCTCCTATGTTTTCAATGCCCACCTGTTCAGCCGATTTTGACGAAAGTTCCAGATGAAGCTTACATTCCTAGTGCTAACCTTTCCTACATTATGCTAGTCATTTATACAACACATTTTAGTTTAGATTCTGAATTAGACGTAGTTCTGTACAGAGTAGGTACCTACTGACACTAATTTAATTGGTGGGATTTTAGGTAGGTACAATTTTTTTCCGCATTTTTACATAATATTAGGTAACAATATTTGCTCAGACTTTAGGTACAATTTTTTCTACGGCCACGTACTCGCATAATTGGTAACACTTTTTTACCCCGTGTGTCTCACCTAATATGTCACTGGTTTACCTCAGGTAAAGGTAAATTGCAGATGCCAAATTGTAGACTCAATAAGAGTAAGAGGCTCGTTTGTATGTTATAGTATGCTTATTTCCTTAGATATTATTAATTATTGTTTTATGTCTTACCTATTATGTGCAACAACGGTGCATAGTAAAACCGACTGTGGTTTTTCTGGCTCTGTTTCAAACACAATTTTATAAGATTAATAATAATAAATAAATATAATATAATATAATCTATCTGTTTACTCGGGCTAATCTATGAAACTGCTAAAGCTATTGTGACTAGACGCAGGCATGCAAAACACTGCAAGGTGTGGTAGCTATAACACTTTAAAAACAATAGGTGCATTTTTTACGGTGGCAGTCGCAAAAATATAACAGCATATATTATAAAATATTAGTTTACGTAATTAACTTGAATAATATAGTTGATAAAAATGTAACTTAAAACTATTTGTTTAATTGTAATGCGTAATAGCGATAAAGGCCGGTCGAACGGAGCATTGATCTATTTCAACAATAAACATTGATTAACACACAAGGGCGCCGTTAATATCAATTGCTGGGCAGCTTTAAAGTCTTGACGGTTATTGACTTTGTTATTCGATACTGACGCCAAATCTATTATACATAAAGAAATATTAATGTGCTGGATGGAGTTATCTATTTATAATGCGGTTATACTGTATAAGTACTCATCACCTATCATGAAAGTATGTTTATTGGTTTGTCCTTCGCTGCAACAAAGCAACGGATTGACACGATTTTAACATGGTGTAGGTAATAATAATAACTACACATGCATACATAGGCTGCTTCTTATCCTGGAAAATCGATTAGTTCCCCGGAATTAAACTCAAATTCACCTGAACGAAGTCGCGGGCATCAGCTTGTTGCTAATAAATAAACCAATTTGTTCATAGCATATTTGGGCAAGAGGACATCAGTTTTGCGATTGAAAACAGCGCTACGTACGGATGAGCGTGTGCGCCTTATGAATGAAATCCTCTCAGGAATACAGGTCATCAAGATGTATACCTGGGAGAAACCCTTCGCGGACCTAGTAGCCAAGTCGAGAAAGTAAGTTGATTATGCTGCTTAAGGAACGAATTAAATTTTGAAGTTATACTTCTTTTAGCGCGTTAGGGAAAAATTATCAGAGTGAATTTATTCGATGCGCGCGCACACTGACACCCAAATTCGACACCCTGCCGTTACTTGGTCAACTTGCAGAAAAAGGCCTACCAACAAAAAAAAATACATTTACTGTATGTTGGGTGCGAACCAATAACTATATTAAAGATATTTATTATTTGCTATTAAAAAGTATAACTTCTTGCGTGCGTACATAAGTACACACACACTTTTTTATATTATTTTCGAAACACCAGTGTTGTACTGGCAAATACCTACTAAATAGTTTGATGAGTCGCTAAGCTTATGGGCGGGGTGAAAAGTTCAAACAACCGATAGGCGTTGGGGTCCCAATGTGCTTGAATGGAGCTCCCGCCCCTAAAAAAAGCGTTTCATCGAACGACCCTCCACTAGGTGAACGAACAATCACAAGTGAGACGCTGGAAGCTGCTGGAAGTAAGCGGCATAAGACAGTGTCCTATTCCTATTAAACCTTCGTACAGCACGACTTCGTGGACGTCTATCAGTTGAATCGATGTCGATGAAAAGCTAAATCAAGCCGAGCCGAAGCTGAATACTTGTGTTATTAGTCCCTATTCCCCAGTCAGCGATAGCTGATTTTTAGATTAGTTTAACTAACAAATTAGGAAATATGACTTTTAAAGTGCATAAGGAAATTAATAAGAAAAATTACATTAAACTATGTCGTTAAACCACGAAATAAGTTTTAAACCATATCATATCATCGCTGGCTGGTATTAATTATTTTATGTAAAGTAGTACACTTCATAGCAAGTATGTTCACAAAAAAATGTTTAGAAAAATCTCTAAATAAAAAGAAAAAAAAAAGTAACACTCACTCCCTCAGAAATCTCACCATAAAACTAAAAAAAATATAACTCGTAAACTACCAAAAATCGCTGAACATGCATGGGGTAGGTAGTAGTCCGATAGGTACGAAGAATCTTTTTTTTTTCTTTGGACGTCACTATTTGCACTATTTGGACCATCCTGTATAATAAAATTTCATTTTAGGCAAGAAATCAAGCAAATTCGAGCGACCTCTTACATCCGGGGTGTTCTGACATCGTTCATAATGTTTACCACGCGAATTTGCCTGTTCTTCTCAATAATCGCTTTCGTGTTGGAGAACAACGTCATAAGCGCCAAACAAGTGTTCGTGGTTACCAGCTTTTATAACGTCTTGAGGCAGACGATGACTGTTTTCTTCCCGCAAGGTACGATGTCTCAAATTTACACAATTTTATGAAATCTCTTTAAAGCATGCTCCTGAAAAAAGCTTTTCATGCTGTTGAAGATGATGAAATAATAAAAGAGCGTGAATTTGGCTCGCTCCAGTATTACTTGGGACTGTGGTTAACAAATAAATTACAATAATTTATTAAAGTTCACATTAAGGTACATTAATAAATGATTGTAATTTGTTTGTTTTTCAAAAGAACAACTGCCGAGTTTCTTCCCTGCTATGCTCTATAGAAATGGCATTCCCAACCAGTGGTAGATTGTAACTTCACAAACGCACTGTAAATGTGTATTTGAAAAATATTTGAATGAATAAACTGATCCTTTAATCATACTAATAATATAGATGCGAAAGTGTGTTGATTTGTTCGGTTTGTCCTTCAATCACGCCGCAACGGAGCAACGGCTCGACGTAATTTTTGGCATGGGTATAGTTGAGGATCTACCTGGAGAGTGATATAGGCTACTTTTATCCCGGAAAATTAAGGAGTTCCCGCGGGAATAAAAAAAAACCTAAACCACGCGGACGATGTCGCGTTCATCAGCTAGGGTCCAATCAAATTCTATGATTGCTCTTTCCATAGGTATAGCCCAAGTGGCAGAAGCTACGATCTCAATAAAACGTTTACAAAGCTTCATGCTCTATGAAGACACCAGTAAACCAGTACCAGGACTTGCGGAAATACAGACTTCTACTAAAAAGGGGAAGGAATTTAGAGATGAACCAAGGGAGTCCGTTTTATCAAAAGAAGCGGCTGAGATTAAAGAAGTAACTGAACCTATCCTTGAAACTGAAACAGATTTGAAAACGGAGGACAATGCTAAAGGAAATGGTAAGTGTGAAAAATACGTGTGTGGGAAATGGTATCTATGAGAGAATATTATATGTATGAAGGAAGGATGGATCCTTCGTGCCAGGTCAATTAAATTTTCTCTGGTGAGTATTTAATAATCACTGAAAAATAATTCATTTGACTAGTAGTCAAATATACCCTTACCGGCATAAAAGACGTTTCGCCAAGCGATTTTAGCATTCCGGTAAGATGCCGTGTCGAAACTGATTAGGAGTATGACTTTAATACATATAACTAGCATACCCCTGAAAGGTTAGCCCGTTACCATCTTCGACTGAATCATCAGATCACTTGAAATCGCATTTAAGGGCTAACTTGTAGTGGAATAAAAAAAGGTTTTCTGAACGACTGATAGTTTAATTTGACCATTAGTTTTAATAGGCATATGGATAAACTGTTAAATATTAGATATATATTTTTAAATAGATTTTAACATGGTAGATAGTTCGAACAAAAAAACCGCTATGGTTTTAGATCGCTTGAGAGAAGAATAAATGTATAATGAATTTAATAAAAATGAACTAGCATGAGTGAATAGGCCTTATCTAGGCATGATTGTCGTCAAGCATATAAGCAGTCGTCAGCTTGTAATTAAAAAAAAGTTGATTTTTTACCAGGTAAAGCCAGTGCACCTCTAGAGTCAGGGGAAGAAGATGAAGAAGAATTGACGACCAAAGTAGAGGAAGATGCTCGCGGGGTGCGACTCAAGCACGCCACGGCCAAGTGGATTACGTCGCATTCGGAAAACACGCTCACAGATCTGTCGCTCACTATCAAACCGGGAAAGTAAGTAACTACCCGCATTAATAAATTGACATCAGCTAAGAACCCGTTCTCAAAATATGTCAGTTAATCTATGGTTACCGGTCTTATGCATAGATCACCACTCAACAGGGGTTTGTCGTAATTGCCAAACTTTTTTTATGAGGAGGAGGAAAATCCTCCTGGATGCCAGGAACTGGCATGCCCGACTTCACTCCAGGTAGATTTTTGTGACCTACGGACTAAAAACCTCCTCCGTTCTTCATATCTACTTCTTCCCGGTATTGCACTAAGCGTTTCGTCAGAGCAATTATTTAATTTCCAAACTACCATTTACTATATTTACATGAACAATGAGGCTAATTCAGCAGGGCGACCGCGTAACTTCTGCATCAATCATTGTTACAGTATCAATTGTTGTGATTGGCTGAATTTATGGTATTCTTGCTGCGTCAATGGATTTTGTCCAATAGTGGAAGAGTATTAACCAATCAGAAGTGATTACGATCTTTTCACTGTGGCTGTCAGTTTTAGCCGGTAGCCCTCCTGGTGAACACCGGAACATACATAATCTCTTAACTAAATTGATAGGTCTAAATCTAGTGGTGTAATTTTCTTTAGTTCAGTTAGTACAACAGATTTAGCCATTATGTCTCGCACACTTCCTCTTAGCGTTATGCTCACTTAAGAGTATGACGTCATGAAAACTGCAATATGGCGGATATAACTCAGTAAAACTTTAAAACTTTAAAAGACTGAATCATCAAACACATCCAATATAAGTTCTCGCATATAAAATAAAAATGAGAAAACAAGTTGAAAGTTGAAATCCTCTCGCTAGACATGCTTAGATCTTTCTTCTAATTTGGCTGCAACCCAATAATGTCCTTTTACCTTTGTAGGTTAATAGCAGTAATTGGTCCAGTAGGAGCGGGCAAATCCTCGTTGCTACATGTATTGCTGAAGGAATTGCCGTTGATATCAGGCAGCGTACATATCGGTGGTACCGTTTCCTACGCCAGTCAGGAACCATGGCTCTTTGCAGGTATGTTACTCTGTCTACACTCAGTCTAAGGGCTACAGATATTGTCAACTCACCAGGTGGTACTTATGTGGCACTTTAGGGGTTTAATAATATAATTATTTCGTACAACACATCAATGAGTAGTCATAGTCGTCGTTAACATATAGATTTCCACTGTTGGACATAGGTATCTTGTAGGGTCTTAGACATACACCGTGCTCTTGCTCCGCCTGAATCCAGCGAATCCTTGTTACTTTGATGACATCCTAGTGGTGATCAGCCAACGCTGCGTTTTCCAGGATGCCATTCCAGACCAATAGACCGATAGTTTCTTCAAATTATTAAGTGCCCTATATAACTTCCGGTACGATGTCGTGTATAAACTACTAGGGGTATGGATTTAATATAACTGCCATACCCCTAACAGTCCGCTATCGTCTTAGACGGCATCATCACTTACCATCAGGTAGGATTGTAGTCATGGGCTAACTTGTAGGTAATAAAATTCAACGACCTCAATTTACATAGACGGGCCCTGTCAAACAAAGAATGTGGGCGATTTTTAGCAACGCCATCAACGCCATCTAGTCTGAAAAGCGGGAACTTGCTTGCAATATCCGCCATTGCTGAATGACAGCTTGAAAACGTATATGACTCGGTCATAGATTAGTACAGATACGCTTGTTGAAAATAATACCTACATCAGTGTACTCTCTGAGGTAAACGATAAATGATAGTATGATGTTGTTATTTTTACCACTTTTGTTACAACTTTCCTGTAAAACTATTGGACCGATTATAATGCGGTTTTTTGCATTAGATATGTATAGCTTGTGAGAAGGTTCTTAGATATATTTTAAGGTCAAAGTCCACTGAATGGGGAGTTGCAGTACGTCGTGGGTTTTTTAAATTTTATTATTTTTTAGTTATTGATACTGAAGTTTTGTCGAAAATTGACAGAAATAAAATCATTTTTAAGGTTGCGTACCAAAATGATAAGGAAACAATCCTTGTGGCGCGACATGTCCGTCCGTCACACTTTGCATAATTCAGTAACTACTAATGCTAAAAACTTGTAATTTATTGTAGTTAAAAATTTAATTCACGTCAATAATAAATTTTATCATATTATTATTATAAAATATTAAATTAAATTTAAATAGAGTTTAATTTTTAATATTAATGCCTATTGTACGGTCTGCCCGTCTCTAATCTTGATTGCATTTTTTTATCGTACTGGGCTGACTATTCTACGGCTGGAACCCAAAGCCCAGCAAAAAAAATCATACAGTTTGCCGCGGAAGTTAAATGATTGCGTAATGGATAAAAATATTAAAAAGGAAGATTAAATAACGTTTTTTTGGAAATGTATGATTGTGAATTGAAACACTTACCTATAAATAAAAATTATACAGTGCCAAACTAATTAAACTTTAGATGTTAACGTAATAATAACAAATTATCTGCACGACGAGCTATCGTGACAGCGCTACGACGGGAACAAAGACAGATGCGGAACGCGTTCCGCATCTCGGCGGCCCGGCGTTTTTCTATGAAAGGGCCCATCTAGTACTTACATATATATCGATGATAAAATTAAATAAAAACTTGATGTCGCCTAGCTGGAATCTGCCAATGTCGGGGATCAGCTGCGTTTTCCAATATGCCATTCCAGACCAATGGATCTTTTCTTCGAATTATTGTGTGCCCCATATAACTTTTAATTTATGAGTGTCCCTTTTCCAGCTACAGTGGTTGTTTTCAAACTTGGTAATCTTCATTATACCAAAAATTATTTCAGTTATATTTTATTCCCATACACGATTTTCACATTTATTATGAAACTAGCTGCTGCCCGCGACGTCGTCCGCGTGAAATAAGTTTTATTCAATTCCCACGGGAACTCCTCAATTTCCCGGAATAAAAAGTAGCCTATGTCACTCTCCAGGTCCTCGACTATACCCATGCAAAAAATCACGTCGATCCGTTTCTCCGTTACGGCGTGATTGAAGGACAAACCAACAAACAAACACACTTTCGCATTTATAATATTTGTATGATTTTTGGATAATAAAGGCCATAAAACAAAATAAGAAGAAAGATTTTTGGATCATAGGAAGCGTCCGGCAAAACATCCTTTTCGGACAAGCGATGGACCGGCCAAGATACAACGCCGTGGTACGGAGATGTGCTCTCGACCGGGACTTCAGTTTACTGCCTCACGGAGACAAGACTGTCGTCGGTGAGAGGGGAGTCAGTCTTAGTGGAGGTGTGTAATTTCACATGTTTTATTGCTTTCTCATTTTTTAGTGCCATTTTTTAGATTTTTTAAAATCACAATTTCTGGGTACATTGCCTCATTGCAGTGGTTTGCATGATATATTTAATGTTTATTTTTTTAATTTCGAATTTAATGAAAATTCTAACTTGCTAAACGCAGTGTTAGTATGACGTTCCGCATTGCGTTTGTAAGCACCTAACCTGGTACATCATATTTTAATAATTTTCTATCTCTACGTTTGTATGTTGCGTGACGCGTATATTTGCTACATTACTATGCTGTAATTCTTTACGGGGTACTTCGATACGACGCGAAGCGAAAATACGTTGACGTTGAATAAATTTGACATTTTCTATCGAGTCGAATCGGGACGCCTTGCTTTCGAGCTCACCTAGGACACCTCGTACTATGTAGTCGTGCCCTCGAGTAAAAGTGATTATTCCTGAAGAAATCCGTGATAACGGAAGTATGATTCAGGATTAGAGAGTAGATAGTGTTAGGCTGGACATTAACATAATATTAAATTGCTTTCGAGCTCACCTAGGACACCTCGTACTATGTAGTCGTGCCCTCGAGTAAAAGTGATTATTCCTGAAGAAATCCGTGATAACGGAAGTATGATTCAGGATTAGAGAGTAGATAGTGTTAGGCTGGACATTAACATAATATTAAATCCATAGTCTTACTGCCTCTATGGCTCTCGAGAGTGACAGCACTCTTGGGAACGCTTATATAGAGGGACATCGAGGTGCAATGTCAAGATGACTACTGTGTCGTTGAGATTAAATAAGGAATAAATAATAATTAAGTGGATAATCAGTGTTTCCTTTTAATAATAGATAAAGATTGTTTCATCACACTTGCTCATAAAGTGGCTCTAATTTCACCGCAATTAGACACATAATGACACCTATAATAAAACTGACTTTTTCATTGCTATTATTCACAAGTGAGTTTTTATTTTATTTTATCTACTAAATAAAATTATTTTTTTGTATTATTATTATTCACAAGTGAGTTATAGAGTTTTTTTTTAATTTTATCTACTAAATAAAATTAGTTTTTAGTATTATTTTCTTCACAAGTGTATTGAAAAACGTCGTATGATACACGTGTGTATTGATGATTACCGTCCTCCACTATCTTAAGACCCTCACCTCTCAGCGGTAATCACCAACATAACACACTAGTACCATAATGTACTATTACAATAAATGATGATAAACTTAACATTTACTCACAGGTCAACGTGCACGCATATCCCTCGCGCGTGCGGTGTACAAGCGCGCGGACATCTATCTCCTGGACGACCCGTTGTCTGCGGTGGACGCGCACGTGGGCCGGCATCTGTTCGAGTCGTGTCTGGTTGGATACTTGCGAAACACCACGAGGGTTCTGGTCACTCACCAGTTACAGTTCCTAAGAGATGTCGAGCAGGTCCGTATCCTGACTATTTGGCGTTATCTAGATACTAGATGATGCTTGCGACTTCGTCCGCGTGGATTATTGTTTTTTTGATTCCCGCGGGAACTCTTTAATTTTCCAGGATAAAAAATAGCATTTGTCCTTCCCCGAGATACAACCTATCCCTGTACCAAATTTAATCAAAATCGGTTGAACAGATGGGCCGTGAAAGCGTAGCAGACAAACAGACACACTTTCGCATTTATAATTATTAGTATGGATATAATATATGGATAGTATGGAATTGGATTACACTTGTACGTTTTACTCAAGTATGCCGCTAATATGAGTAACTTACGAAATGTAAACAGGCTTGTAATTCGCTTATTGTATGCCAATGTTACTTATGGTAAGTATTACGGACGCTACCTACGTAAAAACTTACTGGTGTAATTGTGGTCCTTTGTCTTGATTGAGCACGTTTTGAACAGGAGTCAGTCAGAAAATCGTAATCATGTGTCAAATGTATAATTCAACCTCTTTAAGGAGTTCATAGATGCCTGCACGTCAAAAAGCATGTGTGAACTCCTTAAACAGTTCGAGTAATACGTTTTAAGCTGTCAAATTATTACGATTTGCTTAGAAAATAGGGATGATGCCTGCATCAAAAATAAATTATTTCTAACTGATTATTAAATAGAGGGTCTTCCAAAAGGCCTAGGTTAGTTTTAAGTTTGATAACCATTTTAAAATATAGAGTAAAGAAATAAGTGTGTTGAAATTTGATGACGTCACTATTGTGATTTTCATACAACTTCCATACTAGAAGTGCGTTTTTAAGTTTTATAAAGAGTTGCTGATTTGATTGAGTTGTCATCATCCCTATTGGGCCTCTTGTTTGCACTATACAATTATTTTACGATATTATTATACGATTTGTTTATGCCCACAGATAGTCATATTAAAGAATGGTGCAATAGCAGCCGCGGGTGACTTTGACACCCTCAGCGCTTCTGGTCTTGACTTCGCAACTTTGCTGGCTAGGGACGAGGCAGAGGAGGATAAACCAGCTACTGAGGATAAGTCCAACTTGGATAACGAGGAATCCGTACTGCAGGGGAGCTTCCGGAAAAGACAAATGAGCATACATTCTGTAAGTTTGATGTTTAGTGTCTTATTTGGAGAACTTTACATATACTATAGATTTCGTGAATCTTGCATTCCTAAATATACCCTAGCGTAAATTAAGGTTTTTAAAAATTCTGTGGGGACATATGTGGGATATTTGGGGTAGGCCATGACACTTTTTCAGGTCTTATAAATCCATGCATTAAAATCTTATCCGTGGTTTTAGGATTTTATCAGCTCTTTTCCGAGCTGTAGGGATGATCTCAGTCATACATTTGATATATTAAAATAAAAATGAATTGCTGTTCATTAGTCTCGCTAGAACTCAGAAACGGCTTGACCGATTTTGATGGTTTTTTTTTGTGTGTGTTTGAGTCGGTCCCGGGATATTTATATGCACAATTGCCGGTAGGGGGCGCTGCAATCGTGTTCTAGGTTCAGGGAAGGAAACGTCTGCCGGACCCATTAGTATGATATATTATATTTTTTAAGTGTATAAGGGCTTTTTATATTATTAATTTTATGTATTTTAGGTAAGTTCAGTAGACAACCTCACAGCAACAGCACCCCCCGAAGGCGGGAGGGAGGAGGCAGAAATGCGTACAGCGGGCGCGGTATCGGGCAAAGTTTACGGCGCATACTTGGGGGCGAGTGGTCATCCCCTGCTTGTTGCATTGATGGTATTAGTGGCTGTGCTGGCGCAGTTGCTTGGATCGGGCTCTGACTGGTGGACCAGCTTTTGGTGAGTTTTTTTTAAATCAATAGAATAGTATTCTACAGGCTATATTTCGGAACCCGGCCCGGCGTACCCGGCGTACCCGTCTAAAATCTCATTCGCCATCTCTCTGGTTCTTGTACGAAAGCATTGAACTCGATATTTTTAGGACTACGTAATAAAAGAAGGAACACTTACCAGTTATCCTAAATTGTTGTCGTTGTCAACGCCATAGAAAATGTCAGACGTAACTACGCGACAGCGTTAGCCACGTGAAGGGTTCAGCTACTGTTTGATACTGTTGCGTCGCGTCGCGTTGCCGCGTTTGTCGCTCACCTAGGGCAACGGGTTATAGCTTCGTCCACTCCCCGTCTGTCTGTGTATGATGACAATTGACAATCATTTTAAAACTATTATAAGAGCTGCATTGTTGAAACTTGAAAAGCGAGAATCGAAAACTACATATTTTTTTACAAGTTGTATGTCGTCCAATAGGTATTGAGGTTTCTTAGACAGTTTTAGTAATAATCTGTCCAATAGTTTTCGAAGAAAATGGTAACTCATATACCGTCTCCATTCCTTCGTGGATAATAAACTACCGTTTACGAAATAATGACCGTCACAGATTTTACCTAACGCGACTACGGAACCCCACCGTTTGCGAGTTCCGACACGCTCTTGACCAGCTTGTTTTTATTGACAGGGTAAACGAGGAGGAGGATCACCCACGCGAGGCAATGGCCAATTTGAACAGAACTAATGCATCAGACCCGCTCATGGTCTCGGGTAATCTAACTGAGGCTCTTCTGGATAACGCACATTTCAAATCTGGACTGACAAGATATCAATGCATCTACATTTACACTGGTAAGTGTTTCTGACATAATATAGGTACGAGTTTAGGGTAAATAACTTGTCAGGTGATGCAAATATATTTTTTACTATGTATATATATATACTTCTTGGTTTGCATCTTTACTGCAGATTTTTATCTTTTCTGCTGAGCATTTCCGTGCATTTAGGATTTACGGTAATCTAACGGTATTTAAACTTAAACTCGGCGCTATTTAATACTCTCTGTGCTCGGGTACTAAAATTTCCGCCTTTAGTGTAATTTTCATTATGCTGCACTTGTAGCATAAGGAATAAATAATAACTAATAGGCCTGCTTGCACAAGGTCGTGAAATGTGTTTTATTTAAATTTACTATATTCTTCATTCTAACCCCGCAACAAAATTTATCAAAAAGTGGCAACATCAAATTTTAACTGAATCAGTTTAGGCCGTCTTGTGAAAGTCGGCCTTAGAGTAAAAAAAAATATGCACGCTGTGTGAATGTGTAATGCAACAACAAAATTAAACGCTACGAAGCGATTTATTATCGACATGGCCTAAGAGACGTTTATTTGTCCAACCAGGTATGGTAGTGGCGCTAGTAGCTGTGTCCCTACTGCGCTCGTTCATGTTCTTCTCGATGGCGATGCGCGCGTCAACTCGCCTTCACAACAGCATGTTCTCGTCGATCACTCGCGCGCCCATGCGATTCTTCCACACAAACCCGTCTGGTCGGATTCTGAACAGGTTTTCTAAAGACATGGGCGCCGTTGATGAAGTTTTGCCGTCTGCCCTACTCGATGTGTTACAGGTTAGTCATATGTAATACTAGATCAGCGATGCGTGCCTGTACTCGCCTTCACAACTGCATGTTCTCGTCGATCACTCGCGCGCCCATGCGATTCTTCCACACAAACTCGTCTGGTCGGATTCTGAACAGGTTTTCTAAAGGCTTGGGCGCCTTTGATGAAGTTTTGCCGTCTGCCCTACTCGATGTGTTATAGCTAAGTCATGTTTAGCATTACAATTATATATTAGACAATTATGATAGTAGACAATTTAAGTGATGCCAATATATTGAATATATTGTCAGTGAATATTTAGCCAGTAGCAGAAAAGTGTCCAAACAAAAATAATGGCGTTTTAAAATTTAGTTGGTCAAAGTATGGCGGCTTGGTTACGCAAGTTACAAGGAGAATTAGAAAAAAAAAGACATCGCTGAGCGGCGATTTGATGACCAAACAAATTTTTTAAATCTGCATTTTTTTTCCAGATTGGGCTCTCATTAATAGGTATAGTGGTGGTAGTAGCCGTGGTCAACTACTGGCTCCTACTGCCGACGTTGGCGATCGGGCTGGTATTCTATGGGCTGCGGATATTCTACATAGCCACTAGCCGCAGCATCAAGCGCCTCGAGGGTGTGAGTGAGTCATCTCTGAGGCTGAACGCCTTTTAGTGCCCCTTGCTTATAGGCCTAGTGTTTAACTGAGGCGGTTCCTGAGCCTTTCCTTTGAGGGGGAGTTTCCTAATCCATCAGCTACTGCCCTTCACAAACGCACAAACTAGCCTTTACCTAGAGCAACACCTATGCTGAGATCTATAGAGCGTACTTTGACTTGGCTCAGACTTTAAGAGTTAAAACGAGATGGACTTATGTGAGTAACATAAATCTGTCTCATTTTAACCATGTCTAGTCATAGTCATCTTCAAATAACGTGAATATATAGTGGCCTGCGAATTTGGCGCATCGCACCCCTCCCGCACCCCGCAGCTTTCCCAATTCCCAGGAACCATCTTAGTTAAATAGTAGGCCTATTGAATACTGTTACAAAATTTTTAGCATGCCGGATATTTATAGATATGCCAAATAATAAATATATGTTATTTAAGAATTCTTGCTACATTTTAAATTAGTATGCAATCCTGTGGCATGCCTCAATGTCGCACTGTGTTACTCTGGCGTGAAGCACCCTTTAGTTAACTGTATTTTATGCACTGAATGCCTGCCTGCTTTTCACCTGATGCATATAATTATTTATTTATTGATGTCGGTTTTATTAGCTTGTGTCAGCGACTTCGTCTGGACCGATTTAGATTCGTTTCCTTTTTTCGATTTTTTTTCGATTTTGCTGAATAAACGAGATCAATATAATCAAAAAACAAAAAAGATCCATGCAAAAATCACTTTTGGGGCATGACTGAAGGTCGAATTTACGAACGTGTCTTAGAACGTTCGTATTAATAATATTGGTGGGATTTCTGCGCAATGCAATAAAATTAAGTTTAATGGCGTCCTTTGTTTGCCAGCACGTAGTCCCGTATTCTCCCATCTCAACGCGTCTCTCCAGGGAATCACTACAATACGCGCTTTCGGCGCTCAGGAAGCTCTTATAAGGGAATTTGATAACCATCAGGACCTCCACAGCTCTGCTTGGTAAGTCAATCAAAGTTAAAACTTCGACGGTTCTATACTAGCTGTCAGGCTGGCTCCGTATTGGCTGAGCAGAGCACTTTTTTTTTATCCACTACAAGTTAGCCTTTGACTGCGATCTCATCTAATGGTAAGACTCTGTGTGCTTTAAATTTTTTCTGACAAACAATTTCTGATAAAATGTAGCCAGGCCAAAAACTATTGTCGTGCCTAGTCCTAGTCTAAAGTTTATTTAAGGCTTATTTTCCGTGTTTGTTTTTTAAATTCGTGATTTTACATTGTTCTAGGTACTTATTCATTGCGAGTTCCCGCGCATTTGGGTTTTGGTTAGACCTGGTGTGCGTTGTTTACATCGCTGTGGTGACTCTGAGCTTCCTCGTCTTCGGAAATGGTACGATCTAAATACAAGAAAGATTTTGTGTTCAACGGGACAACTTTAATAAAAGACTAGATTATAGTTGAGAATGTGAAATCTCAATTTATTAATTCACGCGGGAACTCTTTATTTTTCGGGGATTAAAGTAGCCTGTGTTAATCCAGGGTTATAATTTAAATTTCAGCCAAATCCGTCCAGTAGCTTTTGCGTTAAAGAGTAAGAAACATACGCACTCATACAAACTTTCGCCTTAATAATATTAGTGTTCAATTGCGTTACATCACGAGATCTATCATTAATTTGATTGGTCCGCGGAATGCTTCTACGCTCCGCGTCAGACTAAATTCACCCAAAGCCTTTTTTATCCATCGATATTGTATATGTAGGTACCTACTAGATGGGCCCTTTCATATAAAAAAGTTGGGCGTCCGAATTTCCGAGCGCGCTCCTCACCTGTATAGCCCTGCCTTGTCCCCACTATTATAGCTGTCCCGCTTTTCAGACTAGATGGCGTTAGTAAATTAGGTCCACATTCTTTGTTTGACAGGGCCCGTCTATGTAATCGTATATTGAGGTCGTTGTTTTTATCTCATACCGATATGATATTTTCAGAGGAGTACGGCGGTAACGTGGGTTTAGCCATCACGCAAGCTATGGGGCTGACCGGCATGTTCCAGTGGGGCATGCGACAGTCCACAGAGCTCGAAAACCAGATGACGAGTGTTGAGAGGTGAGAACCATTTACTTGTTTTTCGACATGTAATAGACCGTGAGGTCTCACCTGAGTGAATGCCAACTTAAACCAGCTTAGCGACTGACTTCCATCGAGGTGGATGATCCCAATATGTAGTATAGTCTTTTTTGGTTAAGATTAGTTAGACTTAAATGTACCTCCCATTTATACCTTAAACAGCTCGTATTATATGCTGGAATTGCCCCCTTTGCGCTCAAAACAGATAAAAGTCACTTGAAATATTATGGCGTTTGGTTTTTATCTAGTATTTGTAAGCGACTTTTGTAGGTGACCTATATGCCGTCCCCATCAGTACCACCAAACTGAAATGAAACTAAAACCATGACAATTTGAGGGCATATGGATATAGATAAATAAATAATTGTTTTGGCTGTTTGGTTGATTGCAGAATGTAGTCGTAATGGATTTAGCCAGAACACAGTTAAGCTGTCTCAATGTGAAAAGACATTAATTATTGTGAAATTCATTAATTATATTGAATTAAGTCGACTCAATTTACTAATTTTCTCACAGAATACAGGAATATTCGAACATAGAATCCGAGCCACCTTTAGAATCGGAACCCAAGAAGAAACCGCCTCCCTCGTGGCCGGAATCCGGGAAACTCCAGTTCAAGCACGTCTTCCTATACTACATGCCCGAGGAACCGCCCGTGCTCAAAGACCTTACTCTGGAGATCTTGCCCAAAGAAAAAGTCGGGATTGTGGGAAGAACCGGCGCTGGCAAATCGTCGCTTATTAATGCTCTGTTCAGGTAAGTTATAAATTATAAATGTGTTATTTATTTCATGTAGGACAACTTGTGTTAAGACTACCAACGGTTCGGAGAGCTGATTCTACTGAGAAGAGCCGGCAAGAAACTCATCAGTTGCTCTTTTTTTTAAACAGAATAAGGTTACAATAAGTAAACAATACAACGCATACATTACGTTTGGATTGATCATCAAAAATTGACAAAAAAATATGCTTTTTGGATATAGATTTATTATGTGCCTGGAAGGATTGGCTTGTTATTTATCGAAGTCAACAACATAATCACAAATTTTTTGCAACATCAGTTCAATAATTAACGAGTGCAACTAAGCAAATCGTGATCATTTAACAGCTTAAAACGTATTACTCGAACTGTTTTAGGAGTTCATACATGCTTGACGTGCATCTATGAACTCCTTAAACAAGTTGAATTATACATTTGACAAACGATTTCCCTACACAATGGGTTACGATTTCCTTACACAATCGGGGGGCAGATTGATATCCTAAAGGTTCCTCAGAGTGGAAAGTGGGTTTTTTAATCTTTGGTTGGCAAATATTCAACCTTTAAACGTAGTTCTCAATAGAACTCAGATTTCATGTGCAGTATTATTGCTAGGCTAGCAACGATCGAGGGTGAGATCATAATCGACGGTCGCGAAACATCCACGCTTGGGCTCCACGAGCTGCGCAGCCAGATCTCCATCATCCCTCAGGAGCCGGTGCTGTTCTCAGGCACCATGCGACACAACCTCGACCCCTTTGACGAGTACCCTGACCAGGTGCTGTGGAGGGCGCTCGAAGAGGTAACTATAGCCAGCTCAAATTCACAAGTGCCTTGGCACGTGGCGATATTTTCAGATGCAGCCATCGTCCTTTTAAGCCTAAGATTCTTTAGCGGACATATGGCATGAGAAATCGTCGTGAATCTGCCGGAAGCCATTATTTCTCAGACCATATTGCACACACTAGGTACTAAGCATAATCCCGCAGGAATCGGTGCTTTCTAGGGCACCATGCGCCAAAAAACAACCCCTTTGACGAGTACCCTGACCAGGTGCTGTGGAAGGCACTCAAAGAGGTAACTTTATGGCCTTGGAAAACCCTGGCGACATTTCCAGGTGCACCCAACTTCCTTATAAGACTTAAATTCTTTAGCTGACAAATTAGCAATACGACGAGAGTACTCGTCAATTATTTCAAGGTCAAGGAAAGGTCGAAGGTAATCTTAAACAGCTTGTTTAAGAGTACAATAATTTTCTCCAATTTACACCAGAAAACACTGGTGGTGGAAATCAAGCCTAATTTCAGTTGGCGTGAACTTTCTTTGTGGTTTGTTTCCCGTGTTGGTTAAGCAATCGCGAGGCATATCCCTCGAGTGAAGACGACTAACCGCGACCAAGGCATTGCTTAGAAGGATTTATATTAAATTAATAGGTGGAGCTAAAAGAAGCAGTGATGGAACTACCGGCGGGTCTGAGTTCGCGGATGTCGGAGGGCGGCGGGAACTTCTCAGTGGGTCAACGGCAACTGGTGTGTCTGGCGCGGGCCATTGTACGACGCAACCGCCTTCTGGTGTTGGACGAGGCCACTGCTAACGTGGATCCACAGTGAGTACTTAATTCTTTAAGTTTGGGTGTATAATTTATATAGTTTTATTAGTGTAAGTTGGTCGAACTATGCTGATAATTGTTTGACAAGTGAACAAATGCGCTACTTGAGAACTTTAATAGCAACCACTACAGCCCAGCCCACTGCTGGGCACAGGCCTCCACTCTTATAGGAGAGGGAATTAGAGCTTAAACCCACCACGCTGCTCCAATGCGGTTTGGCGGGCTAATAGCAAACGCTGTTTTAACTGAGATTATAAAAACAATGTACTGTATTTGTTAAGTTAGTTATCGTGTGGGTCAATAAAGATTTATTTATTCCACCAGAATAGGCTTGATCTCTGATATAAGTGCGGCGGAAACTGTATGTCAAAAGTTTACACCGAACGCTGACGTCAGCGTGTATAATTTGTAATACAACCGCGAACTGTAAGAAGCAAGTAGTAGAAAATAGTAGTCAATTTAATGAAGGTGAACAAGGATAATATGTAATGTTTAATCAAAATTTCTTCGCAGAACTGATGCCTTGATCCAAACTACAATAAGGAACAAATTTGCCGATTGCACCGTACTTACCATCGCACATAGACTACACACAGTCATGGATTCTGATAAGGTAACTAATGAATCTTTGAACGACTTTCGGGTAATTTCTGTCCGTGATTTAGGCCCCTCTCTATGTCAGCGATAAACCACCACCACACTACAGCCCATTAACGTCCCACTGCTGGGCACAGGCCTCCACTCTCATAGGGAATTAGAGCTTAAACCCACCACGCTGCACCAATGCGGGTTGGCGTGCTTTAACGACTATTATCATGTTAGTGATAATAACCGGGACCGACGGCTTAACGTGCTCTCCGAGGCACGGGGGTGAAACACCGCCAACTTCCTAACACCGGGTTAGTACTGAGAATGGAGAAGTTTCATGATGTTGTGAATATCATATTTAACACAACGGAAGTAAAATATAGATTAAAACTAATAAATTAGTGTTTTTTTTTACAATCCATCAATAAATGACTGAGAAATAACGATTTAAAAGTTTAATTAGTTAATGTACACCGATTGCTGTATCTTACTCGAGTAAGAAATTTTGTGTTTTAATACCTAGCCGAGATTTAATACTTCAAGATTATCTTCACACACAAATTAAGTGCTTTTAATTCAATTAAGTCACGTTAAGTCCATTTATTTCTTTTATTCGGCTTTATAAAGTCTGTTGATAGGGAATTATGACGTCACGTCTCCCGTCTTGCAAGCACAACTTTAAAGTTCCATAACTTTTTCATTTGTTGAGATATTTTAATGATTCTTTCATATTTTTGTTTTAATTTTCATATTAAATTTAAAAAAAAATGGTAAACTTCTCCATTTCTACTCAGAAAAACCAAATACTCAATTATGGCTCGAACCGGGACTCGAACCCGATACCCAGCGATAAACGCGATGACGCAACTCGATACGACGCGACGCGACGGTATCAAACAGTAGATAAGCCTTCACGTGGCCACGTTGTCGCCTAGATTTAAGTTTGTTTTTCTATGGAGTCACATTGAGTCAATTTCTTTTAGAGAGCGTGTCATCGAAGACGTGACGCTTTATTTAAAGCCTGAATATAATTCTTATTAATTAACCCCAATACTCTTGCTATCATCAGAGTACCTCCGGCGCTCGTATAGACATAGTTAATCATAAGAATATAGGAATAAATAAGCTAAGCAAATGTGTAAGCTAGACTTAAGTCCTTTATTGGTCGACCAAAAGATAATGTGTCCCTAGGCTAAGAGAATAGTTCCGATTAGAGAGCGTGTGAGCAAATACGTTTTATTTAAATCCCGAATATAATACTAATTAATTAACCCCTTCTATGATACTTTTGCGTCGCCATGTTGTTTGGTCATGTTGTGTCGCTTTCATCGCTCAACTAGAATAACCTAAACAACTGTCTTTAATTATTATAGGTATTGGTGATGGATGCTGGTCAAATGGTGGAATTCGACCACCCGCATATACTGCTGAAGAAGGAGGGAGGGATACTACGCGGCATGGTGGACCAAACCGGCCGAGCCATGGCCGAGACGTTGGCTAGAGTAGCCATGCAGGTTAGAAGAATATATTTGTAACATCTCTGGCTGATCTTGTGGTACCAAATCTCTGAACTAAACTGTTTCTTCAGCAGCTATTTTTCAGTATCCTTTTCATAATCCTCCCTGCCTTATAAAATTGATATACAATTTAGATTTTAGGTATGCCACGATCATGACATTTGGTCTGTTTATGTCCCTGTATTCGTATATCTTACATAACCTTTTTTCTTTTTAGGCATATAAAAAAAAGTACTCTAAAGAAGCTGAAGGAAGCGATTGAGGATCAACAATTTATTGGATCAAGAAGATAATAATATAAGATCGATCGAATCTGCAGTTACTACATCGAATATCGAGTGATCTAAGACGGAATCTGTGAGATTATGTTTGTAAACAATCGAATACTATGTACCTATTTATTTATATTTATTTGTTAACTCCACCTGAAACATGTTTAACGTTAATTTAAATTAGTGTTTAATTTAATCGCCTTATTTTTATTATTACTTTTTTTTTTAATTAATTCTCATAAATGAGGATGATGAATGATAAGGTAATTGGATCGAATTATGGATCCTAATATTTGGTTAAGAATAGGTATTCGTAACGAATCAAAGGTAAATGTGAATTTTACAAAGGACAATAGTGATGTACCTAATTACAATATTATTATAAGGTGATAAATTATTTTACAAAAGAATGTCTCCTTTCTAAACTATTGCTATGATTTTGAGGCTCTTTACCACAAGAAACTTTGAAACAATGTTCCTAAAACTAAACAAATATGCATAAATTATAAATGAAAGCTGATTTGGCGGTAACATATCTTAAATTCAATCTTATAGAAATACAATTGAATAGTAAAGCAATTCAAATCTTGCCGGGGTGTTTCCATAAAACTTTATGATGCTCAGAACTTAGAAGATTTTAACCTAAAACAAATGTAAATATTGTTTGAGTTGGTGGAAAAAATCATAATTATCCCTACAAATCCCTTCAAGGCAAGAGTGAATAGGCATATTCTAGGCAAGCGCGTTCCAACCTAGACCTCATCATTCCTTTGTCGTTAATAAAAAAAATAACTTTTAGACAATGCTTTGGGACCAGTGACGTCTCCTTTCGCATGTTACGTACGTATTATAATACGTTTTATGAGCGCCAAGTGAGCATTCATTTTCAATATCTAAGGTGCTAGTACCTAGTACTTAATTTTAAGTAGATAAATTCAATTTAATTTGATAATTCTTTTCGATATAATTCTCAATCATGATTATTTTTATTACCATATATAATTGTACTTGATTAAATGTTAAATTTTTTGTGATCTTTTTGGTTACCTATTTATCTAAGTGAATTTGTAAGGCTTTACATTGTTAGTAAAGTCATCGAATGGTGATTGATTTAATGTTACTGAGGCACTGTGATAGTGAATTTGATGTACTTAGTGCCTGAATGCTTAATTAGTGAGAATTTGTTACTTATTACAATTTAATACAATTTTTATATTTGCAAGGGAATAGTTTTATTTTCACACCTTTGTTATTTATTACTTGAGCTGGATGGAAGGTCCTATTTAGTAATGGTACCTATCTGTCTAGAAAACTTGCACTAGGGCCTCAGTTATAGGTATCCATCTCTCTTATTTTTGTGTTTGCGACTTAGTTGAGCGATTAGTTGAGCTATGCCGGTAAGCCTTCTGCTCAGGATATCCTTTAGCTTTATAAATAGTATTGATAGTGTGTGTATCAGAATGACTGCCCAAAGTGATGGATCAGCGTAAAATTTCACTTATATTTAGTACCTTTGTTTAAATATTTTAGTACCTAATTAATTATTTACAAAGAAATATATTTTTTTAAGTGGGCAGTCATTCTGAATTCAAGATCACTGCCCATTAACGGTCCCGTATTTTGCATTTGTCTCAGCACAATAATTTAGTACCTACACATTTATTTCTTTGTAGAATTTTTAGGCGAAATATAAAAAATTTATAAATAAAAATCTAAATTATATTCTCACACCACGATGAGCTGTATCTTATCATCACATTCATCAAGACACATTGTAATTCCTCATATTGCTGGTGACGTTAAGACAAATGCTTTTGAAGCTCATAAGAAACTGGTGGAATCGAGGGCAAAAGTGGTAATTTAAAACAAGAATAAGTCATTTTGTTTAATTGCTTTATTTTTCGGTTCGTACTTTTTTTACAATAAATTTATACCAACTTATGACTATCATCATAGACAAAATAAATTTGGAATGTAATGAGTATACCATACAAAAGATAAATTATACTTCTTCGGTTTAAATACTTATAAGTACACAATACAATAGTGAGAAGACTATGTAACATTTTACATCAATACTTTCTAATAAGTATCAAACATTAACAAAACAACAGTGTGACAAGCTAATTCGGTATTTTAAGGTCACTTGTAAGTTCTACTCACATAAGTCACTTCCATAGCACAAGTATCGCGTATCGCTTGCAAAAGTTAGTTAGGTAAGTCACTTACATAGATATTTACAAGTGTAACTGCAAGTATTTTTCACACTGCTGTCTATTTTACACATTCCACATTAGATTATCACAGACCTGTAAACCGTCACGTTTTGATGTAATTCAAAGTTTTAAATTAAAGTAAGTATAAAAAGAAAGACTAACAGAATAGGACAGAAAACACTTAAAAAATAATACTTTTAATACTCATTTTGTTAAGAAAATTTAGAATCATTAAATATAAATTAAATAAATAGAAATACAACCAAACATTTAAATATTAAATTGTCATGTACGCAAATTTCCCTTTGGCACAAGAAAGAGAAACGAATAGAACTCCATAAGTAAGTAGTTTCAGCAAGAGAGATACTGAGATCTTCAGAAAACTGTTTACAGATTTCGAGTTGACCTACGTCTAATTACAATACCATTTCAATGTGATCCGAATATGTTTTTTATAATAATCTACTTCACAGTCTTCATAGTTTTTGCGGCTCAGATGTCCGTACAAGTCCCGGGGCGATACCGCTCGGCGTCACGCACTATCACTACTTTATACACAATATATAACTGCCTCGTTGCTTCAGAGCTGTGCGAACTGCGAGAGTCTGTAATACCACACGTCACGACGCTGAGTGTTTCACACGAGCGCCGTCAAACTTCCCGAACGAGAGTTTTTACTCTCCTCAGTCTCGATGGTGCTTAGTTTATCCTGTAACAAGTCTACAATTAGAATCGAATTACTTTTATTCCTTGATCGAACACAAATTGTTGACACACATGAACATAGGGCTACTTCTCGTTTTAATGATATTACCCAGACCGCCAAAAACAAACTAATGATTCGCGTCTGTATTTATGTGGTAAAAACTGAATGATTTGTGTAGATCTTTATCGTCGTTATACACTCTGTGGTGAATACTGTCATACAGTGGTAATGCTGGCCATCGACGGTTAGTCAAATGCGGTATCAATTTAAAAATCTGTAAGTAAAATTTTGGCGCTATGCCCAGAAATTTCATGCCCACCATAATCCACAGCCTGAGTCATTTGGCGTCATGATATTTTTGACCTCGAGTGCGAGAATCGTGCACCATGACATCAAGCCACGCCTAGTCGTACGAGGCTCCGTCGATCGTCTACCTACTTACCCCCGCAATTTAGATTTCCATTGATCGTATTTGAGAGTTCGAATATATTGGCGTCAAAGTACTTAGAAAGTAACTTAGTCGTGTTACTTAGTCAAAGTAAGTTCTTGACCTTATAACTTTAAAACTCAATTTCGTGTACGCATTCACAGCGACGCTTCAAACGGAAACGTTTCGAAATTGAAATCGGTTGTAATTTGTAACTTTAAACCACGAGCTCTTCGGTCTATTTTACGGGTATAGCATGCGACGCGGCCTACCTCTCTGGTGGGCTGGTGCGGCGGCGGCAGCGGCAGCGCGAGGCGCAGCGCGGTCCAGAAGGCGCGCTCGTGCACGTGGCGCCACGCCACCAGCCGCGTGCGCCGCAGCACCTCCACCAGCCGCGAGCCCGCGTCCTTCGCCTCGCGCTTCAGCTTCGGCAGATCCTGTACGACAAATTAATCTATGATAAGTCTTTAATAATAATACACATACTTCATAGGGGATTATTTTAATATGGAGCCTCTACTATACCACCATTTTTATTTGGAATGGTTATAGTGGGGTTAACAGGGATTTGGGGTCATGGTGGGCATTTGGCGTAGTATATACCTGCAGTAAGACGACGACAGGCGGCACGGCGAGCGCGCTCAGCTGGCGCAGCGCGGTGAGCAGCTGCGGCGGCGTGTACTGCGCGGGCGACAGCACGGCCACCACGGACCGGCAGCGCGACACCTCGCCCACCAGCTCGCTGTACCCTGCGCGCATAACAATGTATATTCAGCTAAGGCGCTGTGAGCTCACCAGATGAAAAACACAGGCGCGCGGGGGTGAAATCGAGCAAGCGCATGTCACAAAAAATGCATGAAATAATTTGTAAAAAAAATAATATTTACTTTTCAATACAAATGAAACCGACAATGTGTTGGATTTAGAAATATGAATTTTATCTTATATTTCTAGAGCTAATTATTGGTTTCAATAAGGAGAAAAGTTTCTTTAAAACGTAAATTAAGAGGTAAGTATGTTTGAAATAAATTTCAATGCAGAGATTTTTTTAAATTGTGTTTTGAGATGCGTCAATGGCTGCTCAAATGTCTTGAAAACAGCACATTTATACATTATGTCACCATTTGATGGATACACTGATGGAGTCCCTCGACAGTCGCCCGACAGGCTTTGTTTAGTGAGGACGCGTGTCGTTCTGTGTTCCGCAAAATGGCAGTATTGTTACGTTTCGGGCAATGGTGACGTTTCGGTGTGGTTGAAGGCTAATGTCGAGCGACTTTATCCTACAAGGTTGCGGAGACATACCAAATGTTGGGCGATATGTCCACTAGTGTCTAGTCAAAGGAATATGTTGATTGTTGGTGGCTTTAGGGACATAATCAAGTAAGTCCCCGAGTATAACGCGCTACACAGAATCTACATGACGTGACAACGTTGCGAATATCCCACCACTACAGCCTATTAACGTCCCACTGCTGGGCTCAGGCCTCCGCTCTCATAGGAGAGAGGGAATTAGAGCTTAGACCCACCACGCTGCTCCAATGCGGGTTGGCGGGCTTTAACGACTATTATCATGTTAGTGATAATAACCGGGACCGACGGGTTAACGTGCTCTCCGAGGCACGGGGGTGAAACACCGCCAACTTCCAACTCCAGGCTGGCACTGAGAATTTCTGAATTGAAAAACCCAATACCAACTTTTTTGCCCGACCGGGAATCGAACCCAGGACCTCGTGATCCGCAGTCGACTATGCTAACCGCTAGACCAACGAGGCAGTCAGAATATCCCACAACATGGCAATCATATTGGGCGGAACATGTTGCTTGATAAGTTCTGGGCACATTTAATTATTTTCAATCGTATAAGTAAATCTAGGTCTGCTCACAGTTGTCAGGCTGCGTGGAGAGTATGACGGTGTGGACGCGGTACTTGTACTTGAGCGCCAGCGTGGGCAGCAGCGCGCCGCGGACCAGCTCCCCGTCCACAGATGTCCAGCACACCAGCACGTCGAACTCCTTCTCCAGAACTGCAACAAACCATTGTTTTTTATAAATCTTTATTACACACTAAAGCACGGAAATAAAGAAGACATTAAAACTACGAACTAGGAGACAACCTTTGGAGACAGGAGAAGAGAATACAAACATTATAAAGATTGTATTTATTTACCAGTGGAATCTATCTATTTAATGGAACTGAACTGGCTACTCTACGTAGAGACCCAATATCGCGAGACAAACTCTCGACTGGAATTCTCAGGGAAAAAGAAAGCGTTGCCGACCCAAACAAATCAGGTTATACAGGCGTGGAGCGTGCTCTACGGGGCGGACGCCCAATTTTTTTCTATGAAAGGGCCCACTAGTACCTAATGGAGTTATAATTTTTTAAAGTTTTTTCGTGACATTTCTGAGGTAGTGAGTGTTAAATATTTTTTGTTTTTAATTAGTGGTTTTTCCGAACATTTTTTTGTGAACATGCTTGCTATGAAGTGTGCTAGTCTGTAGACTTAAATTCAAAAATTTCCAACTGCAATTAGCCATAAAATTGACAAAAATAGGCAAAATTCAATTTCAATAAAAATTCTTTTCAAAAAACCGACTTCCAAAGCCACTGTAAAGTAACAAATAATTTTGATTTCTACACACTATGTTGAAGTCGGGCGAGCCTGATGCGTCAACTTTGCCTATCTTTGTATACTCGCCCGACTTCAACATAGTGTGTAGAAATCAAAATTATTTTTTACTTTACAGTGGCTTTGGAAGTCAGTTTTTTGGAAAGAATTTTTATTTTTAACTTTTTAGTGTACTCTAAATCCCCACAGCTTAAGAATGCAGTACCCTGCAGCATCAGAGTTGAGGAGTTGGGACTTGAGATTAAGTATGAAGTCGTTGCTTGACACCTAATAATATGACTTCACCACAAAAAAATCCTAAATCGCTATTTTTAAGGAGTTCTGTACCCTGCAGCATCAGGGTTGAGGAGTTGGGACTCAGAGTTGAATCGTATATACGTGACTTGATACCTACTATATGAATTCACCATCAAAATTTCCTAACTCCCTAGTTTTGAGGATTTCATGTAGTACGGTACACCTACAGCATCAGGATTGAGGATTTGGAGTCAGATTTTTTATGGGACCACCTCGGGAGCTTCCTCTAACCACAGAAAAGATTTTTTTTCAAATCGGTTCAGAAACCACGGAGATATGCACCGACATACATTAAAAAAAAAGATACGCGCCGAATTGAAAACCTCCTCCTTTTTTGGAAGTCGGTTAAAAACTACCAAAAATGGCTGAACATACATGGGGTATTTTCTGATAGGTCTAGGTACGAGGAATCTAAATTTTTTCTTTGGACGTCACTATTTGGGCCACCTGCATACAACGACCTCAATTTACATAGACGGGCCCTGTCAAACAAAGAATGTGGGCGTATTTTTAGCAACGCCATCAACGCCATCTAGTCTGAAAAGCGGGAACTTGCTTGCAACATCTTGAATGAAAGCTTGAAAACGTATGACTCGGTCATAGATAATATGGGTCATAGTCGTAAGGTCAGTTAATAATAATAATAATAAAGCCTTTTATTCCGTTTTAAAACATGATTACATTAACATGATTTTTGTTATAAAATGTCCCTTAAAACGGAGTGCCTGTTGGCATAGGCCTCCTCCAACTCTCTCCACTGTTGCCTGTCTAGCGCCACTCTGGTCCAGTGTGGCCCCAGAGTTAGTCGGAGGTCGTCCTCCCAGCGTCTAGCTTGGCGACCTTTTTTCCTTTTGCTATCTCTGGGGTACCAGTTTGTCACTAGCTTGCTCCACTTCTCTTCTTTCCCTCTCAGCATCAGTAAGGTCAGTTAGTAAAAAAAAAAACATACAGTTTGCCGCGGAAATTAAATGATTGCGTAATGGATAAAAATATTAAATAGGAAGATTAAATAACGTTTTTTTGGAAATGTATAATTGTGAATTGAAACACTTACCTTAAAATTAAAATTATACAGTGCCAAACTAATTAAACTTTAGATGTTAACTTAATAATGACAAATTATCTGCACGACGAGTGATCGTGACAGCGCTACGACGGGAACAAAGACAGGTGCGGAACGTGTTCAGCAACTCGGACGCCCGGCGTTTTTCTATGAAAGGGCCCATCTAGTGCCTACATATATATCGATGCCTGTATATCGATGGACGAAGCATACCTCTCGCTCGATGCGCGGCGGTGGTGGCGCGGGCGCGCGCTTGCCTCGCGGCGAGCAGCAGCCGCGGCGTGCACTGCTTGTGGAACGCGACCAGCGACAGCAGCAGCATGGCGCCCGCCGCGCCGCCCAGCGCCAGCGCGCGCCACGGCACCGCGCCGCCCGCGCACCACGCGCTCCCACCGCTCTCGCCGTTAGCTGGGAGGAAACAGAGTATTCTGATTATAATACGTGGGTAACACTGAAAATGTTTAGAACTGGCCAGTTAGAAACACTGCTAATGAAAACTTTTTTGAATTTCAATTTTAGAACTCTTTGGTAACCTTATGTAGTATATTGCATTCATTTGTCATTTGTTTTTGTGAATTAGCGGCAAATCTAAAACTCTTGTTACACGTGAAAATGAACCTAACGCGAGAAAATTTTCGGTCAATGATTTATTATGACTTTCGTTGTGGGCTTACTCAACAACAAAGCTATGATATTTTTTTAAAAATAGGTATATAGGCTAGCGCTTGGCTGCAATCAGACTTGCATGCAAGAGGTGATGCAGCCTAAGGTGGAGCGCGCTTGCTTAGAAGATGCCTATTCACTCTTGATTTGAAGGTGCCTATTTTAAAAGAGGATGGGAAAACGGAAGCCGGAAGGGCATTCCATATCCTAGCGGTTCGAATTAGAAACGAGGAAGCAAATCGCTTCGTACGAGCCCGCGGAATTTCGACTGCGTAAGGGTGCAGACCTTGTCGATGCCTTGCGGTTCGATAATAAAAAGGTGACGGAGGAACCAGATCGAATAGTTCTTGAGCACACTTTCCGAAATATATCCTGTAGAATACCGACAGACAGGCAACTTTGCGCCGATGTTCTAAGCTTTGCAGCTTCGAACTGACCAGCGCTTCGAGCGCTGACAAGATCAAATAATGTAGAAATTGTGAACGCTATATTGCTACTGCGCTTGTACGGGGCTTGTGTGTCATCGGCCACGTAGAGATAGCAATATACCGGCCGATTTTTGCACGCGCCTTGAATTGAAATTGCGAGCGGTGTTCGCCGGTCTTTTAATAAATTGAGATAACTTACCCCTATAGTGCACGGTGACGTAGTTGCGCGAGATGACGTCATTGCTGCGCACCACGCACACGTACGCGCCGTAGTCCTGCGCGGACACGCTCTTTATGTTCAAGTACGAGCCCTTGATGTCTTCCACGTCGTCCCTGCAATTTCAACTTTTTTTATTGATTCATACAAATACCTACAATATCAACAATACGAGATGATGCCTGTGTCAACAATAAATTATTATTTTATATTATTAGTGATTATTAAATAGAAACTGTCCTAATAGACCAAAAATTCACATCCTCAGTTAGTTTTAAGTATGATAACCATTTTAAACTATAGATTAAAATGATGACGTCACAACTATGTATTTCATACAAACATCAATACTTTACATTCCAAGCGCGTTTTTAAGTTTGATAAAGAGTTGCTGATTTGATTAAGTTGTCATCATCTCTATTATTGTCTATTATTAATTATTGTATATTGACGTTCAAAACGGTACAACAAAACGTTAAAACAGTGCTTGAATTTTGCAGTAAAGTTTGAATTAGCGAGTTTTGACTTTTTGATCGTACTTACAAGAAGTCACTGACTCACTCTAGTATAGAAAATTGCATGAAAACCACAGCTTGAAACGCCGTAGAAGTGACAACTGATTGTCATACACACATTTTTCAAATGCCATTCAATTCTAAGCCTAATATTAACTAACATAATACCAACAATGCAATTATCATAATAAATAGAAAATGATGTATGCTCGAGCAAACCGTAATTCAACCCGACCTTTTGCCCACCAACGCCAATACTTGGAATACCTAATTTCGACTTAGCAGAAGCGAATTGAAGCAGGGGCAATTTGTTTAATGGATACAAGGCATAATAACCTCTAATCAAGATGACATTATACACGAACTTCGCCGGAAATTTCATGCGATCCATTATTATATTTATGACAAAAGCGACTTAATTGCTTGTTTCCTGATGGAACTGAATGATTTGTATAAAATATTGTAAGTATTATTAATTCGTAACTACAGGAAAATGCTCTCGGATTCGGTATTCGAATTGAAAAAAGTAGAGTATTTTTTCAATTTCAAAACCTATTATAATTATTATCGTATCTGAAATTAAATTAATATAATACATACAATTTCTTAAAAAATCGATTTAAAATCTAAATAAAAAACTAAAAACTTAACATTAAATTTTTTTCAATTCATCCACTTAAAAGTCTGAATATAAGAACAGAAGAACCCAATATTTAATTATGGCCCGACCCGGTTCGAACCCGGGATCTTCTCGGCCGCAATCGAACATGCTAACCACTAGACCAACGAGACAGTCATGGGACTCAAACTATTTTTGTTCTCACAGACTTCGGATTTCATCACGCAGGGATACTCTGAGCAAAACCCTGTCTGCCTGCTGAGTGACCCTGAGCCTTCTTGTCAGGCCCATTACCCATAGCGAGCAATGCGAGTAAAGAGTGAAGAGTCACAAATAGACAGAAGGTTTTAGCAGTAAATATAAACTCACCGCGTAGTTTTATTCTCATTTTGTGTGGGTAAAAGGTCGCCCTCGGTACCGTTCGGAAATACATTCCGCCAACGTAGATCACTTCTAGCGTCTGCTAAGTATAATCGACCTGGTGAATAAAACAAACATTAAGTAATATCTTGTTAAGAAAATATTGTCATAATATTCTTTATGAACACACTTGCTCATAAAGTGGCTCTAATTTTACCGCAATTAGGCACATAATGACACCTATAATCAAACTGTGACTTTTTCATCACTATTATTCACAAGTGAGTTATAGAGTTTTTTTTATTTTATATACTAAAAAAAATTATTCTTTAGTATTATTTTCTTCACAAGTGTGTTGAAAAACGTCGTATGATACACGTGTGTATTGATGATTACCATCCTCGGCTATCTTAAGACCCTCACCTAACGGCCTCAGCGGTAATCACCAACATTACACACTCGTACCATAATGTACTATTATTGATTTTCCAATAATTGAATTCAAAATGTGAAATTATATTACGTCATACTCGTATTATATTTTGTTTATTGGTGTGGAGCCATCGTGTGGAGGAAAATATAAATCAACGCTGGGTATTGTTGTACCTATACACTCTGTCTTATGGTCTGATTATCTTTTTGAAAGATTTTATTATTGAAATACTCTCAATATGTTTTATTTAATCGTCACTATTCGGCGATTCTCACAAGTATATTACGTGCCAGAGAGCACTTTATATATGCTCAAAATATAATGAAACCCACCCACGTAAAACTTATTAATTAAAAAATGACGAGCTGCAATAGATAGGTACTACTAAAAATAATAGGTAGTAAATATTTCGTCGAAAATTGCTGGCAGCATTCGAGTGCGTTTCGGTTCAAGTAATAGTTGCGAGAGTATAATAAAACTTGGACCACGCAAAGCGCGTCGGAACCTTCACAGCAGGATATTACACTGAACGCGCGCATACTCGTGTGCGATTAGTGGAACCAATAAAACCATCTGACTTACTCCACCATACGTACGAACTTACTCGTGTCCTTATCACCCGTTTATAAGCGCGTCCGATTAATGGATAGTCGGCAGGTGCTTTGGTAATGTCACAGGTGCGTATCGGAGCTACCACAGACTGCGGTTTAGAGCACAAGTCACACGGGGCGATTCGAATTCGACGAGGTTGATGGAACCGTTGGAGGTGGTTTTGGGCGAGTTTTAAATAACAGCCTCTACGAGCCGCGTTGGAAAATTTTTCGTCAGGCGTTGTGTGTAGGTAAGCTATAATCATTTTTGTGATTGCGAGAAAGTGCGGGACACTCACCAATCAGCGCTTCGCAGAACAGCCGTAGTTCGCTCCCTTCCTCCACCCACTGGTCCTTTGATATGAACATTATTTTCGGCGCATCCGCGGGCTTTTCTGTGAAATAAAAGTTATTGGATTCATTATAGTGATGTGCCGGATCGTTAAATATGTATATCCGCGGATACTGATCCAAAAACGGATATTTGGTGTCAAGATCCGCGGATACGGATTCGGATTTTAACTTTCTTAGTGTATAGTGAGTGTATTTTTGAAATAGGTCGCAGAAAAACTTGACCATAAAAACTGCCTTGGTGAACTAAGAGGATAGACATAGGACAGGCCTTGGACTAAGAGTGTATTGGATGAACTTATATTAACTCAACGAAGATTTTCTATCTTCCAAAACTATCTGATTCTAAAGGATACCTAAACCGTTTGTAAATTCAGGAACTTGGAAA
Organism: Erebia aethiops; assembly: GCA_923060345.2. Classification (NCBI taxonomy): domain Eukaryota; kingdom Metazoa; phylum Arthropoda; class Insecta; order Lepidoptera; family Nymphalidae; genus Erebia; species Erebia aethiops. The sequence goes on along the minus strand of OV281084.1, from coordinate 21,308,444 downwards.
TTCCTCCAAAGCTGTTAACTGATTTAAGAGTTCCTTCGGTGGTGTAAATGTGTCCATGGAAAGCAGATATACCAATTTAACTGTCAGACGTCCTGTGACCTGTTTTCTCGTTCGCCAGCTGTTGCTACAAAGACAGCAAAAATCGCCACATCGCGCCGATTCTTCGAAGTGAAAGTTGCAATTTAAAACGAAACTTTCTTTTGTACGTTTATATCGGATAATAGACAAGTCTCGGTCGCAACTGAAGAAAAGACCGACGTGATCAAATGACACCGTACAATTCAATGGTCCGTTACAACATAGACAGGGAGTTGATGGTAGAAAAAATTAAACTAATGTGCAAGAAGTTTAAAATAGTGAATCTTTTGAAACCACTCAAATCAAATTCTGACATCGTATTACCACTGCGTAAATAGGAAAAAATTAAAAACATCTGACCCTAATTACATGACAAGACTAATTACGTTATGGTAGGTAGGTACATAATATCTTTCCCAGATTTATAATCTACTCGGCGTTAGTGATTAATCACAGCTACCTACGTACAACTTTTTAATTTGAAGTATATGACTTTTTTATTTTTTTTATATAATCGACTAGTAGGTTTTTTCATGATGCAATCATATATTGCCTATCAAACTAAAGAACAAGCCGAACATAATATACCAAAATTGCCGTCAACTCATGTGCTAAGAGGAAAATATTGTGTAGCAGCGTAACAGAAAAACGTGTAGAGGATATTGACAGGCCGAAGCGAAGGAGAGAGCTTCGATGAGAAGAAATCATCGAAATGACCTTAAATCACGTTACGTACAAAGCGTAAATAGCTTACTTTTTGTTAGTTTTTTTTTTGTTTCAAAGGAAATGGAAAAAACCAACTCGTATAAAAACAATCTGTGATTTGACTAAATTATAGATTTTTTCCTTCAAATGCTTCGTTCATTCGTTCATGATTTTTTGGTTCCAACGGAGAACCACAGGAGAACCAATGATGCTAACACAGCCCAAACCATTTGCAAGTTTAGTAGCGATGGACTAGTTATAGTTACCTAAAATATCAAGCCTGACTGTGTGCGTCTCGCTGTGTGTGTCGTTGCTGAGCCGGCACGTGTAGTTGCCGGTGTCGGTGTGCGCCGCACGCCGCGTGTACAGCGTCTGGTTGGCTGCCTCTGGGTACAAGATCAGATTCGATACGCCCGCCGACCATGGATACGCCACGCCGTCTTTGAACCTGGAACATAGATTGACAATTTGACTTTTCCAAACAAGAAAAAGATATATCCACTATTCTATATTATCAACTGGGTTACACGGATGTGCAAGACGTAGTCGGTTGAAGTATCGATATGAAACGTGCTTGTGCCGTGTAAAATGCTCACGTTGACGAACGCAACTACGATTCTACCAGTAATAATTAGGGGTATGAGTTTAATTTAACTGCCGTAACAGGTTAGCCCGCTACCATCTTAGTCTGCATCATGTTTTACCACCAGGTGTGATCGTAGTCAAGGACTAACTTGTAGTGGAATAACAAAACCAAAAAGGTAACAACTATTGGTTTTACTAATATACGTTATTTATCAGATAGCTTAGCGGTAGTAAAGTCTACTTAATACGCATGCCACATTACTGAGGACACCAAGAGAGAAATCAGTGTTTAGAGTTTACCCTCGCTAACCAACGTTTATTAGTAAGGCCGTTTATGTGTAAGCTGCAGCAGATTCGTGGAACATACCTAATAACTGGTGCGCAAACAGTGAGCTTCTGGATTTTTGGATATACGAGTACATAATATAAGCTTTGCCACGTGAAAATCGCTTATCTTCATCAATCTCCTGACATGTTTGCATAGTTAATATCAATTCGGCTTGGGACTTAGGTACATCAAACAACAATTTCTTGATATCACTAACCTTTTTAGGTTGTGGATAAATTTATAGTTTCGTATTCTATCGTTTAAAACGTACCTACATAATTTTAAAAATAATGAACAACTGGATGCGCTTGCTGATTTTATGTACCACAAAGATTTGATCTCCGCTAATGGATTAGTTTTAAGAATAGTTTACGTTGAAACAGATAAAGATCGAAGAGAGATTTACTGATAAAACGATGCCATAATAATCATTCACTGAAATGAGATAGCGTGCGTTCCTAGATGTTAGCAATCGCGATAAGTACTGTTATTTGAAGGCGGAGAAAACGATTCAAACTTGCAAGTAATGGGACTGAATGTCTGAGGTAAGATTGGTATAAAGTTCGATGTTACTGCTACCACAAATTGCAATTAGCATTTCGGCGGAACAGAGATCCCGATTCCCAGAATGAACACAAATAATTCCAGACTCCGTTTCAATGGTGCTTAGATTTTTACTACATAGTTTGGACCTCATTTTCGCTATTTTAAACGTCTCTCATTGTCCAACTGACCGATTTTGATGAATATTGCAGCAGTATTTAAATCGACCCCTATGAGCACATACAATTTTCCGAGTTATGTGGGGGGAATATGCACTGAGAGTTCTCAGTTCTCCATGTGTTGGATATATCATTGAAAGAGATTCGTGCTCAGTGGGGAGGTAAGGTATAGATTTTAACCGCATAAACTACTAAAATAAAACTTAACTATTTTGTATGTAGGTAATAATAGCAGCAGCAAAAATATTGTTTACAACTTATTACTTGAATACGTAGAGGATTAAAAATGAACAACAGTTAATGCAGCATTATTCCCGGATTTGGCTGCGGTGAGACAGACGGCGGGCCCTGCATCGCTTGCGGTGGCGCAATGCATTCGCAGCTGCCGATGACGAGGGTTCCGCGAAACGGGGATTACATTATTAAACTCTCACAAACGAGGAAACCGTGTTTCTCGGAGGCTTCAATGACATTTGCGCGACTATTAATCTTTCAACGCGACCCATTCGAGCAAAATTGCTCGCTAAATATTTAGATTCCCATAATTCGGTTAGAGCCCGCACCATTCGTAACAGCTGTAAATCGTTCAGGGAATAAAGCTTGCGCAAACAAAACGTCACGAGAAGCCAAACGATTCCCGCGAACAGTAAAATTTTGCGGTAGCCGTTTTTGAATCGTTTGAAAGTTAAACAAACATTTGCGCGATGTTTCATCGCAAGGCCGCGTGGGGATTGTTTCCGAGAACCGGCGGCAGAGCGCGACCTGGTGAATATCCATTGGGTAGATTCACTGGTAATATTCGCTCACTTGCTGAGATATTATGCTTATAACTGTACCGGGCGTTATATTGAATTGCTCTTCCGAGCTAATGGAACTTTCGAATCGCACATGCCTGAGTCGCATCGTTCGTTCCTACGAAGCTTACTTCATTATAAGCTTCTGAGAAAGAATATTTATAAAGCATTTCGTATGTTTACAGCATTCACGTCCCTGGGAGAGCGTTGCTAATATTTTGATATCTGTTACAAGGCAATGACTCACGCCACACGCAAACACGGTCGGTATGCACATTTTATTGAATAGGTAGGATCTAGTCTTTTGCCACGAATTACTAAGTGAGTTCATGGAGTCTTGCATAGCCCGAGCCACAAATAGTGTGCATTTGCCATAAAATTACCGTTAGGTACCTCAGAAATCAGAATGCATAAAAGTCCATTTTCATGAATCCGTTTCGTAAAATTCATTTGCGAACATAAATTAAAAAATAAATTCGAATTGAATTTCTAAAATTTTAGAAATGATGGACGAATTTATTTTCCTCTGACTGATTTTATTATCTTTCATGCGCTGAGGCATATTACAACTCACTGTTCGACATAACTGTGTGTCATTGTTCATTATTTTTCCGCAACAGTGAAGATTCGAAGAAAACTTATTGAAACGAGTTGTGGTACACGCACGCGGTTTTGTCGACGGAAATCCATAGCATCGTGGACGAGTAAAGGGGGAAAAAGGTACAAAAAAGCCGAATGCAGACACAGTGCGGTGCACTTTGTAGTCTCCGCTCAGCAGTTTTTTGCTCCTCGGTGCAAATGTTCATGACGTGAGACGACTCCGGTAACTTGAGGGCAATTATTTTGAGATTAGTCTGTCTCTGACAGTATATTATTTTCTTTTAACTTTTGTGTGAAAGGAAGTTTTATTATACATGCGAGCTTTACGAAATTACAATGCAACTGGCCGCATACGAGTTACGCCCGCGGCTTTGTTCGCCCTTATTATCATCATCAAGACATCGACAACCTAAATGCATTAACAACTGGATGTAATTATGGCTATTGGCTATAGGTATTCTATTCGAGGTAGTTAAAGAAAAACATCAGGGCTATTACTGTACCAGTCTTTACCAGGCAAATTGTAGGTATATTTACGTATAGTTATAGTTTATAAAATTTGATAGTGGGCACAGACAGACTACAGGCATAGTTTGTAAAAACTATAGTCTAAACTATAGTCGATAGACGAAACGGACGGCCTCTTAGAAATTGTAAACTTTTTAATATAGTATAAAACAAAATTAATAAAAAGCAGGGCTTATAACAAAAAGAAATCCACGATGAGGTCATCCCGCTCGTCCGCCGGCCTCATGCATCTTGCGAATTTCCGAAAGGCGAACCGAACCGGTCTTTGACCCGCGTCGGGTTGCAGTCAGGATCCAGCCACAAATCATTGGCGTGCATCCGACACCGGCACAATGTACAGATACTTCATTATATATTATGTATCTTGTATACGATGGTATTAAATAATTAAAGTTTAAGCGCAGGCGCGGTTTATATAAAAATCACAAGTGGCGGAGACTGTATCTAGACAATTTTTGCCAGCTTGTACACAAAGGCTCTATCTAGACTTTTTTTGAAGTGATGGGTGTCTATTGTCTAATTCTGTGCTGTACTGCTGTGGCTTAGCATGGAGGGGTATTTTCTAGGTTTCTGCACATTTCCCATTAATGAAAAGTTACACAACTTTTCATTAAAACGTTGTTAGATTTAAAAAATAAGGATTCCAATACCCACGTAATTTCTTAGTTGTAAGTTTGTAACTTGCGTTACCTACAGAGAGAATCTGGTGAAAATCATATTATCCATGTCTATGTTAATTTGTAGGGTGCACTTTTTTGCGATTAGGTACTAGGTAGACTAGAAATGCATAGATTTGGGACCATAGCCAAACGTTACCAATACTCACTATACTCATGTTACAAAACTGTATAAAATTAGGTATAGGTATAATTATTAATTTGCAAGCAAAAAAAAATTGATGATGCAAGTGTAAAAATGATACGAATTAATACTTGTTACACAGATTCATGTTTCCCGCGAAATATGACACTAAGTACTTACTACACATGAGGTCAAGCGTCATTCACTGACTTCCCCAGTTTATGATCCATGCTCAAGGCCGACCGCTTCTAAAAGCCCATATCTAGTGTCAACTGCAAGTAAACTCGGTTACATTTACACATACATACATTATACATTTTCTTTTTTACATTTTGTGTATTTAGACAAGACAAGTGTTGTCAGTTGTCCTGCTTTCCCCGGATAGCTAAAAAGGGCGAAATATTTATCTTTACTACCTAAATTAACTTTTTCGTTGCCTAAGTAAAATTTGGTAGGTCGAATCCACTTCCCTAAAAATCTTAAAAGTATCTACTCTAATTTTGTCGTCTTTATATATCTTTGGAAGTTAAAAAAGTACCTAATCTTGTATGTACAGTTATTATTGACTATTCTCAGTATACCGAACACAAATTCAATCTATCTTAATTTACATAACGATTGTTATAAATAATAATAAATATCATTCTTTTAAGTGAAGCGGCATTGGTATTTGTGAAACAATTGGTTTAAAACGGCATTACGTAAACAGGATTTGGAAAATCCCAAGGAAAAACTTACGTTTTTACTACAACGGATTACCCAAAAAGCGTACATTTATTTTATGAGGATAATGTTATTATAATGAGATTAATGTTGAGTGTCTCATAATTATGTTAATTATTTTGATAGATACAAACACAGATTGCCGTCTATAAATTGAAAAGTTTATTTACATCCGATTATTCCTGACCTTCGTAGGTATTCTTATTGTTTCTTTTTTGCTTAAATTTATTTTGTATATGAGATTAGACACGTCTGAGAGACTAGAAAGACCCGCAGGTGGCTCAGAAACATGCCCCTCTTTCCCACTGGGCACTTTGGGCAAGTGCCCCGCGATCGATTGCGGGCCTCCCAGTTACTGCTAGATCACCAACCGATTGATAACCAACTATACACTTGTATTACGTTCAAAATATACCTCAATAGTAAGTTGATCAGATTTTAAATTGATCTTGAAGTTTGTTTTAAAGTAACCGTTTAAAATAACATTTGAATTCAATCGCGAATATTGCTTACCTACTATTTATGCATGTTTTAACAAAATAGACAGAGGAATATTTAGTTAAAACAGGCATATACGCCTTTCCACAGGGGCCCCATTATCCTAATGTGCCACTGGCGGCACTGACCAGGGCCTCCAATAGGTTAAAGATGGCCCTGCTTAAAAAAGAGCAGACAGAATCGTTAAAGCCAAGAAAATCAAATCAACCTCAGTTTGTAATAAGCATTATGTTGTAGTAAGCATGAAACGATACATGCTTACATTAATGTCAACGATGAATCTAAAATCATCAACTATATTATCATACTTATTCCGATAAATTATTATGCTTCGATGCCCGAACAAAAGAAACTAGCATCGACCAACGATTGCAAGAAACGAAGAAAAGAGGCATTCATTGCACACAATTTGTATATAAATAATCTTTTCGCAAAACTATTTTCTACCTTTCTGCTATCGGTACTCCTTAGCGGTACATTCATTCGACGATTCAAAAGCGAAGCAAATGTTTATTAGAATAAAAAAACATTTCAATTTTTAATTTTAAAGGAAAACAATATTTTGTGTTTCATTTTCGTGATTGTGTTCAAAACAATGTCGCTGACTCTTAAACTGCACTTTTCTGTATCCTCTATTAGGCAGCCAACGAGAGGGTAATCAACTGCTCGAACATTGACGCAAACCGCAACTTCCCTTCGTATTCATACGTTGATAGTTTCTCCGAAACTGAGGTAATTAGGTGCTTCTTGCAAGCGATTGTCACACGCGGCCAATCGTGGAACATCGCCCTTCCATTACTCGTAATCACATGTTGGTCCGTCACGCACCGACGGCAATAGATTTACCATTTTTACATTATCTTAAAGGACATTTTAGTTCAAAAACTAAAAATTTACATTGCAACAAATTTACATTCGTATGTTAACTAGGATGCGTTCTTTATGAGCACCGATGCGACCTCGGAGCCTCCCAATGTATGCAGTTTGGGATGCCACATGCGTGGATACGCTGGCATTGTCCCACTTGCAGGCGACCTCCATGACGGCGGGGCGGCGGCCACTAATGCAGAAAGAGCCAAGAGGCGCAAATATGAAATTATAGAAAATAATTTCATTTTTGTGCCTTTTGGTGTTGAAACCATGGGGTCGTGGTTCAAAGATGTAAGTTTAGCTATTCAGCAAGTTAACGCAGCCAGCGTTCTGGGCACATTGGCTTATTGCAGCGGCATAGATGATATTTTTAATGTTTAGTTTTTAATTATTTAATTTAGATTTTAATTTGATAAATGTTTTTTTTATTTAACCAGAAATTTATTTAGAAAGTTTTATTTAACCAGATATCAGGATATGTCCTGGGAATACACGACTGTTGGCGACCCTATGTGACAATAATGCCTTATATGCTACTATCAATATAACAGTGGGAAATGGAAAATAAATAACTTCACTCGTTATTATAACAATGTTGGTTATTGTGATTGTTACCGAGGGGTTGTAGGTAGTTGTGCGATACACATTACTGTAAAAAATATGGTAAGAGAAAAAAAAAAAAAGAAGCTTTGAAATTGTTCGAAACCTGATACTATCAATGTTGAGACGATGATTAATTTATTGCATAGAGAGCAGACATTGTCAATCATTCTATCTATGAAACAAATTTATTCAAATTAGGTACTTACACTGTACACTTAATTACCTCCTGCAATTACGGTATCTTAAAACAGAATCACACACAACGTAGTGCACAATCTCTAAACTAAACTAAAATTAGAGCATTAGGTTCTACATAGGTAGACACATAACTACTTAGGTAAGATTCACACTAATTTTTTTTCGTTTTGATTAACCAGCTGCTCTATCTATACAGAAAACCTAACAAACAACGCCAAACCTAACTTGTAACTTCAAGAGTAGGAAAATGTTATGACTGATTCGGTACTGTACAATCTCTCTAACTAAACTAAAATCACAGCATTAAAAGAATTACCCTTTCATAATACTTCCTACGGAAAGGGACAGAACTAGATTTAAAGCTGCTATTTTAGTTTCATCGTGGCCAATTCTGTATGACACAATTTCTAAACTAAACTAAAATGACAGCTTAAAATCTAGTTCTGTCCCTTTCCGCAGGGAGTATTATAAAAGAGTTAGCGATATTTCTAATGTTAGTTTTGTCTAGTTTAGAGATTGTGCACTACTGAATCAGCCCCATTGTCACATTCGTGCAACATATGTTTATAATTTGTTTATTAAGTTTATAGCAATTGGTTAAAATATAACCCTTTTTTATGATGACATAAACTGAAGTCTAGGCTAGTCACAGTACCTAGATAACATTATTTTTCATTGAAATCTAATATGCGAGTAGGTACAGAAAAATACAATTCAGATAAGCACGTGCCAACAAAAGGAAATAGACACCGATTGCGCAAAGTATCCAATTCCTAGAAAGCTAATTTGCTATCAAGGTAAATTATAAACAGCGCAAAACGAAACACGTTATGTATAGGTGCGCTAAATTGGCATACTTAGTTATCTATACAGATAAAATACTTAAGTATGTTTTTTAATGAAATGATTTCGAGAAATAAGAAACAGTTGGCGATTCTCCACTCTCTGTAACACTATGCCATCGTCGGTTACGCTTACGAAGTTAACCAGCAGAAAATATCGCGTCAATGAGCTGATATCTACCGGTGCGCACACGCAACTCTGCCCAACACACCATAATATACTTACACTGTGATTTCTGATAACTCCTTGAGTTATCATTTATCGTGACTTCATCCACGTGGTATAAGATTTTTCGTTCCCACGTTTTCCGGGATAATAACCTATGTCACTCTCCAGGTCCTCACTCCTCAACTATGCCCATGCAAAAAAATCACGTCGATCCGTTGCTCTATTACGGCATGATAGAAGGACAAAAAAACACACTTTCGGATTTATATATTAGTTAAACAGATAACAAGATGGGCCGTGGAAAGGTAACTCACTGTCAGACAGACAGACGGACGACAGGCAGACACTGCATTAATAATAAGTATGGATGACAAGTCTTATTTTTAACAAGATCTTGCAGCTGGTGAATGCCCAATGCATGCTGTAGTTCCTGGACGCTTCATTTAACAAATATGGGTGACTACCAACTGCCAAGACTTCTTTTTGTATAGCTTATTATGTGTTTTTAGTGGAAGACTCCAACAATTAACAATTAACACACACTTGAAAGTATCATAAGCGCCTATAGTGCCACTGGCCACAAAGGCGGCACGAGTAATTATGAAGGAGCAAAAGAATGTTCAACTACATGAAGGCATTTCAATGAATAACAGAGCAAGAGAAATAATATGGACAGTGTACGGACAAGAGCGTTCCTGCGACCTGCAGTAACGAGTATAGTAATTTCTTACAGTTAGCGGGAGGGATGCGCGGTGACGATGGGAAGAGCAGAAAAACTTCTAACTACCTACTGAGTGGAGAGCAAAAACACGGTACAGGCGAACGAGTAACTAAGCCTAACACACATTTTCTTCGACATTGCTTCGGACGTTTAACAATTCAATATTGCTTGAAATGTTGCAGATGACTTTACGCTGTGTCTGTGAACAATCGTGATAAGCACTTTTCATAAATATAAAGCAAGAAGTTAAATATCAAAATACTAGATGATGTCTGTGAATTTGTCCGTGGATTGTGGTTTTAAAAATCCAGGGTAAGCGGGAACTCTGATTTTCTGAGATAAAAGTATGTCACTTTCCAGGTCCTTAACTATATCAAAATGCAAAAATCACGTCGATCCGTTGCCAACACACACACTTTCGCATTTGTAATATTAGCATGGATATATATTAGAAGTATGAATTGAAAATGGAAAAATTCTAATTGAAATCTAATACAATTTATAAATAATAGCAAATATGGTACCTATCTCGTAATCGTAAAACCTTGTAATAAATCACATTCGTGACTGCCTTGCTCCAAATCGCTCTTGTATTTTAGGAAACATATCAGAGATCATTCTCGGATCTGTGGTTATTTGCCGTATTCAATTCCTAAAGTCTATGCATCATTTACCTACTGTCAGTCACGTACTATCAGGGATTTTATCATGTTCAGGCAAATAAATGTGCCAGGAGAGATTTTTGGTCTTTCTTCTTCAAGTATCCTCTAGAAATTTGCAATAATATATATTTTTACCAAAATTTTCCTGGTAAATCTTATCCACACAGCTGCGGTTGACTTAGAGTACAAACAAAAAAGTTTGTTTCCATTACAATTAGTTATAAGCGGTGCATAGCTTCATGGTGAAAGACTTCGACCTCCTGGTCGCAAGGTCCGGGGTTCGAATCCGAGACACGCACCTCTAATTTTTCAGAGCTATGAGCGTTTTAGCTATTAAAAACTTGCTAAAGGTAAAGAAAAAGCACGAGAGGAAACCAGCAGCCTGGAGGGTTCTGCATAAAATTTACAAAGGTGTGTGAAGTCTGCCAATCCGGACTTGGTCAGTAGCTATGGTGGACTATAAGAGGAAAACCGTTTTCAGTAGGAGGCCGGCGATGGATTGAAACTATGAGTGACGACATTAGTGTTGCAACTTTGACTGAAACTTGTAATACTAAACTGACTTAGAAGACAGCTTATTTCTTGAATAAGTAGCTTATATGTATACCGGTTTTCTTGTCAGACGATCCAAATATGAGTGTCTTTATACAAAAAGGTAAAGGCGGGTTACATAAGCCGATTCGATACAAACATGAGCAGTGTTGCGTGCACAGAAGCTCGCAGGAAACGCCATGAAAAACTGCCAAGAGGAAGAGGACACTCTGTGATTACTGCGTTGGTGTCCAGGGAATGTATTCTAGAGGTACGTAATGACACGTCCCGGAACAGACAGGTGGCTCGCGCGGCTGCGTATGGGCAAGGAATGCCGCTGGGCCCCGCCTGGGAACACGACGCCAGTCAGCTCGCACTGATCGCTAATCTATAGATACGTCTGTTAAACTTGATTCATGTACGCGATAACGGATTTCTTATTTCTATTAGTGTCATTGTTTACAATCTAAAGCTACACTATTATAAGCAACTAAACTAATTCATCTCATTCTCAAGTAAGTATCTGTATCTAAAACCGAAAATAAAAGAGCTTGAGAAAAGTGATCAAACAATCAATGAGCTTTCATAAGCGCTTTTTAGTTTTTCCTTAATATCAAGGTATAATATTTGGACGGACGTGGCTAGCCATATTTGTGCTGGACGCTACCGGTATTGAAACAAAGCCTTTGTATTTAAATGAGGTGAATGTAGTCGGAAACAGGAACCATTCACCAATCAACTTTTTGTGATAAACCTAGCATAATAAATACAGGACGTACTTCAACCTCTATAGACAGAATTTTGCATTAACAACACACGCTATAAGTTTTAAAAAAACGAGTAGGTAGCTAAAGTTTGAAGATAAATATCGAACAATGGCCGTTTAACATTCGGTAGCCGATCGTGGTTTCTTGGCACTACGTGAAACTGCAAGTGCACAGGAATTTATTATTGCTATAAGTCACGCGACGAATGCTAAGCAGGCAGCACCCGCAGTGTCGTCCGTGCGTGCTCGGAGCCCCGGCGTCGGCCGCTCGATTGTGCGAAATATAAAATATTAAATTCCGCGAATTGGCCGGAAATGGCTGTTTCATTATGCGCGGCCGGTGCGTGAAATGATCGATTTGGATGATGGCTGCGGCGCCGGTAATCTTCTTCAAATTCTTTGATAACATCGTTCTTAGAGCCGGGGACATGGGACCATTCGTTTTGTGCGGTCGTTTAACTGGTTGTTTTAAGATTATCTACTGTAGTAGGTCCTGCGTGACTGTATATATATAAAGAATTATTATAATTCGTCTAATCTGAAAAATATAATAATATGTTTCTTCCTTATTTCATACTTCTTCTATATCTGAGGAGTAAATCTGGCAATTGAAATCTAGGTCTCTTTATATTATTTGAATCATATAAAATAATTTGACTTAATTGAAAATAATACAATAGAACTTAATGCTAGCTAGCCTAACCTAATTACTATATAAATCATGCCCGCGTGGAATGGTGGCAAGAATGCTAGCTGCACTTCCGCGCTGGACAGCCAGGCTGATCCTTTGCGCAAAAAATGAGCCAGCCCTTCTGTCACCAGATGAGGCAATCAACCGCGGTGAAATATCTCGTAAAAATATCTAAAAATATCTCTTTGACTTGTGGATATTTAATTTTACTTTACGATTGTTTTTGGGATTCCGAAGAAAGTGTCCGAATTTCGAAAATTACAGATCACGTAAACGTTATTACTTAAGAGGAGTCAAATAAATTATTCCGAAGTGTACGTGCAGGGTAATGCATGGCGGCCACCGCAGTAGACGGAGACGGCTACGCGGTACACGGCGACGGCATAATAAAGCCACCTTGAATGCCCGATGTCAAGATGCGCGTATAGGGAGAGCTTCATTAGAAATTTTGACTCACATGCCGGTTTGATGACATTATAATAAAATAATGCAGGTAATTTTTGGACGAGGTTAGGACTAAAATTATAATAATTTAATAAATTATAACTGTTGCGCAATGATGCACTTCATAAAATAATATGTTCGTTTCGTTGGCGCAATGCCATTCATTTAGGAAATGAGGTTGTAAAATTACTCCTAAACTTATATTTGATGCCCGAAGTCCGAACTATTTATATCATCTTTACTTGTCCAAACTTCAAACACAATAGTAATTTATTGTTATTATTCAAAATATATAAGTGACGGCATGCAGTCAAATTACATAAGCCTGTTCATATTTTACAAAGATTTGTAAATATCACTTATATCTATTTGTTAAATAAATGACATATCTTCTTCTAGTAACGTGCCACCTTAGAATAGGAAGTAAGTATGTAGTAATCTATCCTTTAAAATTATTATTTAATCAATTTAATATCGGCATAATATTTTGGCCTTCATTCGTGTCATGATTTGTGTTGAGTAATGGGCATTGTAATTTAATAATGTAAATAGCTTCGTGTTTCCTTGAATGTAAATTTTTAAGTATTGGAACGGCCTAAAACACGTCTTTTGGAAATAATAAAATATTCAAGTTACAAACTGTTTCTGGAAACAGAGCCTTCCAAATAAACAACGATTGAGGTAGGTACTCAAATATTTAGTTATACTCGTTGGTAAGATATAGTAACACTTAGCAATAGCATTAAGGAATAATGGAGTACATAAAATAAACATAGGAATATATTTCGTTTACTTCAAAACGGTTCCTTAATGCTTCAGATAATATAAATACAGGCATGCAAGGTATTATACCTTCAGCAGCATATAACTTCTTTACGTTGGGTTCATTTGGCAAAGTTACATTAAATGTTCAGTTGCGTCATAAGTTCAGTCATATTAATATATAAACATAGTACAAGTGAATCAGAGATATATTATTCAAATAGTATAAGGCTTCTTTGTACACCATAGTCAAGTTGAGGCTATTTGGTGAAATTTTGCACTATCTACTAGTAGATTCTATTTTGATAATTGCACCGGTATTGTAAGTTTATTGTTTTGAGCATAGTAATTGACAAAAGCTAGAAATCATCAGTTTACCCGTGATCGCGTGTATGGGACCAGCCCTAGGGCCTATGGGCGGCGGATCTTAGGAACACGCAAAGATCTTCCAGCTAATCGCTGGACGAATCGCCGGCATCGAGGAATTAGTTTTCTCGGTAGCAAACCATCCTAATGTATAGATAGATGCTAATTACATCTTTATTGGAGATGTTTATTTTATTACAAATTATTTTTGGTAAGTTACGCTAACATCGATTCCTTATGAAGACTTCGGTATTTATTAGCGGTCTACAAGTCGGTATGTGAAAGCTAGTTTCTCAGAACACTTCGAATTAAAATATTTTACACGCTAGATTGGTTCATTCATCTATCCATATCTTCTGTCCGCATTGTAAATATGTAAATCGGATAATGTTAGTTTGCTTAAGCTTTAACTACTCAATCGTAAACAACGAAACGGCAGTTTCAGCTGCCCAACTAACAAATGACTCGGGAAAACAAATGGTTCTTACGGCAGTATTAGAAAGTCTTGAGCTAATTTTGATGTATTTACCTTCTTTCAGAGACGAGGAATAATTTATGCCAATGATTTTTTGTGTTGGGCCTGATGACCAAACAAGTACAACACAAACTCTACGAAGCAACGAAAGATTCAGAAGGAGCTTCAAATCGAGCTCCAAAGTAAATTGACGTTAGAGAAAATTCAACTTCTTGGATAAAGCGCCTGTGAATGCAGATTCACAATATTAAATTGTAACAAATTTCTGAATATGAAGTTTAAGTTAGCATTTAGTTAGCAACAAATAATAATTTAATCGGAATACTATATTCGCAAATGGTTTCCTGCGAACTGTTACTAAGCGTGGTTATCTATAGCAAAGAAAAGAAAGAACATTGAATGTGGCCTTGAATTAGGATATTTCCCACGTAATGGTGGACGGGTTTGCGTACAGGCTGACAACGACAAAAAGTGTATGTAGGTATGCAAATTACAAACAGGTAAGACAGAACTAATTACCTAGTAAATCCGGAAGAGTGTTAAAGTCTATAAAATGTGGAGAATTTTTTTTTAAATAGGTTACTTTATACATACTTAGGCCTAATTTGAACCAAATCATTTTGATTTTCGAGTGACCCGCTTGCACCAAAATCAATTTCCAGACTAGAACTTTCCCGCGACTTCATTTATTTTACTTTTATATTCCCGCGGGAACTCCTTAATTTTTGACTTTTATGTGTGTTGAAGTTGATGTCGAATTAAACAAAACTTCTCAATCTCAAATAATGAAGAGAAAGACTGTAATTTTGTACGACGATAAAAATAATCGGCTTTGTCATGCTAATTTTGGTGAATTTCCTACAAAACCGTTTATATCTTAAACAAACTAAAATATTTACATTTCAACAAGTTTATTCAAATCCTCAGTACAGTTTCAAAGATAGATGATAAAGGTGTCTGGTTTTGACTTTTGTCACTTCAGACATAGGTACTAGCCACTGGCGGACAGAGATGACCTGCAAGCTTCAACAACTTGCAATTTAATAAAATACCTGGTTCTTCCCTGTACCATTCTTATGAACTCTTTACTCGTATATGTTACACATTGTATGAAACAAAGTCGGTGCAGTAATTAGCTGCCGATTAACAAAGCACTTTTGTGAATCAACCACACCCATAATTTAAATGCCAATAAATATTGCCGTCGGAATTAAACTGGTGTTTCTGCAATTTGTCTCGGAAACATTAACCACTCCTATATCTTTGCAATTCCTCGACTCGTAATAATTACGAGTAGGTATACCTACTACCTAATATTTATATTGGACGAACGAAGGTAATTTGTCACTTTATTGAATTATTCAAACAGTTTCTTATTATCGAGTGATTTAAGCTTTAGGAATTTGTTACCTTTATTATAATTTGCACAAATTGGTGCAAGAATATATTAATGGGCCATTCCAAAACACAGGCCGACATTTTACAAAGACTAGGATACGAGTAACTACTGAAAAGAGTGCAATGTAAAGATTACATGCAAGAATTTAAGAAAAAATCACCAATTTTACTATTTCGCTGAATGAACTAATTTTGTCATTCATTCCAAACGAGGGAGGTAAATAATTGTGGACCAATTACGAGTATTAACCAATACTGCGAACACAAATCTCAGCGGAGGTCTAGAGCAAAGTTCAATATTTATTTAAGAGGTGGGTGAAGTGAACACGAGAGGGGGGGTGTCACCGCCGTGATGCTGGCCGAATGTAAATTTTCACGATGAAGCCATTTGCCGGACGTGCGCAGACAGCTTAACGAGCTCACGCTACAGTTCTCGAAACCCATACGATACGAGTGTGCAATGCCTATTGTTGCATGAATTATTATGCGATATTCCACAATTAGTATTTCAGATATCGTGCACGGCTTCGGAGGGCTCGCTATTGATGGGTTCATGTGTAGTCAGACAGCAGTGGGAGTTTCCAATACGCGCATAAGGCTGTATTGTTCATCTGACAACTCGGAATACAAATAAATCAATCCCCTATTGAAGTATCAAGATTTAAACACGAACAAAGGCCAGCCCATGAGACACTAAACTTGTATATTTTCCCGTATGGTGAGATGGAATGATTGAAAAATAAAACAGGTAAGTATGCATACAACTTCGTCCTCTACATTCTTTCTGAAATTTACTCATACTAGCATTATTATTCTCGCAGTTTCTTCGGCAAAAATCCTTAAGGCTTTAGGTCAGGTTTAATGTTTGTTATCCATTCAAATTATTTGGCACTTGGGGGCATGAACAAGTATGAAATAAACAGATATTGGAATATGTGTTTGTAGTAGTCTAGATGCTAACTCATAATATACAAGCTGTATGGCTTAGAATTAATAATATGGTGGTCGGTTACTGGTACCATGAAGTCTGCCGCAAAAATATGCGGTAGACGTCAAATGTCAATTATATTACATTAATATCTAATTACGTGTCGCGATACCTTATACGAGTATTACCTGATAATGTAGGTATAAGATGACATGCGTGATTCCATTCATGGTTGTTTCGAGCAGGGTCAAGTTTCCCATACATTCCTCGCAGGCGGCGAACACGGTGGTCCGCCCGAGATATCATTACATATTTATGACAATGCAATATTTGCATCTCTATATTTAATGAATGTTTTGTTTTGGTTTGCCATTGCTTTTTCTTGGTGTTCTGGAGCCTTATTAGGTAAAATTTATTGCTACAGTGATGATCGTTATCCGATTGGGTAGCTGTTTTTTTTTGTTTTTGTTTTCTGTTTTTGGCCAAAATAATGCATAAATTCATCCAATCAGAGCTAGATATATTGAGATTGTTACACTAAAGATGGAGTTCTGAAGGTTTTTTTTTATGTTTGAGACTTGCACAATATAAATGCGAACGTCTGTTTGTGTTTCTGCCGGTCACCAGATTCAAGTTTGATGAAATAGAGAAACTACCTCTATGTTATCATTGAGGTAGTTTCTCTACACCACTAAGTACTCGGTCATCGGCGCTTCTCTAATTTATCTTGTAACACCTGGAGAACTTTATTTACTGCACGTACTCAGCAAGTATTCCAATCTTATAGTTTGATATTCAGTCAAGAATTGTAAATGGTAATACAAAAGTATAAAATGGTCTTTATATTCATAATATATATTACCAGTTATCACTGGTGTATTGGACTTAGCTGAAGAGTGGTGGGTAGGTGAGCGGTCGCCGGTCACTATGTCAATATTGCCTTTGTTTGAAAAGTCATGTACACCAATGACTATTTTGACTACAATAGAGTCACCACACTGTTGTCCTGATCCGTACTTAATATAATAATAAGAGGTAGGTCATCATAGTAATTCATAAATAAAAGACTTCTAAAGTACGGCCTTTTTAAGGAGAAAACAACATACAATATCATATACATAAGAAAGCTGCACAAAGACAAGTTAAAATAATAAATGCATGACTCGTTTCAATATAAACTGTAGGTGTACCTCACCAACTTTTAGGTGTTTAGTAGTTCACTCCAAGCCACAAGGCTTGAGGTGAACTACTACCATACCATACCATACCATATAGTGTAGCCATACTCGTATCCCATTAAATCCATTTATCCGTCATCCATACATCCATCCGTTGTCATCGTAATCCTACACAAGTGTCTGGAAGCGAAAGGCAATCGTGTGAACCGCTGGAGGCTGCAGAGAGCATCCGATCTCGGTAAACTGACATTTCCGTTTGAAATCATTGCCTCTCATTAACTTTCGTAACGCATCGGCATCTATTTACTTATGGTTAGCTTTAGCTTCGTATTTATACAAAGGTTAAATGTATGCGTATTTGCGTAAGAAATATTTTATGGTTTACTAATTTTGAAATATTCTCGATATTATAAAAAAAACTTTAAAAGTAAGTATATAGCGACCATTGAAAAGGAAACCTTTTTATTATGTAAAGGTATTCCTAATTAATAAAGCTTGCGCGGTATGCTGATACAAGTTACAAAAGCTTTAATCTGACTAGATAATAGGTTAACGTTCTAGATCAAAGGGAAAATTTTATCATATTAGATAGGTATATCATCATGTTAATGCCAGGATTTCTCGCAATTTCTCCTGCTTAGGGCGCTGCTGTAGATGGAGGCATCTTAAAGTAAGTACTAAAATTAAAATTAGTAGTTTTTGCGTAGATTTACATAAATATTGAGAACATATTTAAAAATTGTTAATAACCTGAGAGTTACATATTATTATGACGTAATCAGAGAAAAAAAAAGAGCATAAGTTTCTTGTTTCTAAATCCCCGCCCAATGTTATCACCAATATTTATAAAACGCTCGAGCATGTCTATAAATTCCGAGAATAATAAAAAAGTGTTACATCGCAATTCGCAACCACCGATCGGATTACATATTTTTAATTATGGCCACCGATTGTATAAAAATAAAACAGCCGACGAAATCAAACACACTGCAGAAAAGGTATGGCTGCAAAATGTAGATTTTAAAGGCTTCGATGCGAGAATGAGTGCTATAATATACTGTCAAGAGACATAGTAGATTGTTACACAAGGTACGTAAGTAAGCTATTACAGAACAAGATCCAATTTGGCGCCAGTGCGAGCACAGCTCGCATAGGGCGCTAATGGATCGCGTGCACCCGAGATATTTAGTCACACGAGCGAGCGCAGCGAGCGAGGGTGAATATAGTTCGAGGGTGTAATAGCTACTTGCAACCGAGGTAAGCATTCTACTTTATATCATTCTTGCGAGGTAAATAAAACATTGGTAATGCAAAATGAAATTTTAATTAGAATAATTAGCAAATTTAGAGAAAATGGACTTATCCGGCAAAAGGTTTTGCATCATTTGTTCTGCTTCAAGCAAACAAAAATCAGGCTCTCCTCCTTTTTCATCATCTGATGAAGTGCTTGACATTATTGTAAATAACTTAAATCACTTTACGAACAAACTTCACAAACTTTCAGATCAAATGAAATGCCGCCATTTCCATTTTTTTTTCGTAAAAAGTTTTCTTACCATTTTATAAGAAAAGAGATTGTTTACCAAGGAGTTTTGCATAGCTTGAACTGTAATGTGAACATTACAATTCAAGCATAGTGCGACGTAATGTTGACTTGAATTGCAAACACCAACTTACAAGGAGACTTTCCACCATAGTAATCCCTAGTTACTGAGCAAGTATGATATAAAGGATCATTAGTAGCATATGATCTTTTGTTCTTGTGCCTAGACCCTATAGGTGTTTTTTTTTTCACTAACTAATAAATCATTACCCATTTATAAGTATGGCATAGGTACTCGTGGGTTCGTTAATGCGGGTAGATGGACATTGGACATGTTTGTGTCGTTTGATCCAATTTGTAAGATATTCAGAAGTTGTCTCAGAATTCAAATGGATACAAGCCTCGGGTGATATTTGATTGGCCGCCATGAATGGAAATAATACTGCGATTTGTATGTGGGTGCACGAAGGTTCGGTGCACCATAGACTCCAAAATTAGCAACGCTTTGTCAACGGAATAGTGAGTATACCACTATTGAAGTCTGATTGACTAACGCCGTAATATCTGCGACGGGTTTATAAAATCTCATAAGTACACATTTTCATCTCTATAGATTTTAACAACTTTCGCTGGACTAAGTTTATAAATACCCGTAAAAAAGTTGAATGGTTGCTAGACCCATATATTTTTAACCGACTTCCAAAAAAGGAGAAGGTTCTCAATTCGGCACGTATGTTTTTTTTTTTGAAATTGTCTGTTACTTCTAGTTATTATAAAGAGGTAAATTTTGTGAGTTTGTGAGGTTGTAGGGGGTAATCTCTGGATCTACTGAACCGATTTTAAAAATTCTGTTAATAATAATATATAGCCTATGACACTCACAAATAATGTGGCTTTCTATTGAAGCCACATTATTTGTGAGTGTCATAGGCTATATATTATTATTAACCCGAAAAATGAAAAGACCTTTTCGTGGTAGTCGGATTTGCAAAGTCGGAGAAAAAACGGCCGAACGAAAACGTTTCCACGCGGACGAAGTCGCGATCATCAGCTAGTATTCTATAACAGTGACGTTACACTATGACTAAGCTTAAGTTTAGGTAATAGGACTTACCGCTGTTTTACTGGATAAGTAAATACAGGTGTGTATTATGATCATGTACCTATAGATATTTTATCACCAACCTTGTGTTTGAAAAATGAAAGTAAGTATAGCTGGAAATGTGTTATTGCTGAGTACTGACTCATTCACTAGAACGCATTAAACATGATTCAGTCTCAAATGAATTTTAAAAAAGCAGGTACGTACAGCTAAGTAATATAATTTTACCAAAATCTAAATTGCAATTCAAATCAATTCATAAATTAATTGTATTGAATTATAATACATCAGTTATCTTATAAATGTTCATAAGGTTTACAGATATAATTAATATGTAGTGCTATCGAAAAGGGTTCATTACTTGAACCATTAAAGTTCTAAGTAGCCAATGATCGAAGACCTATTAGATATATATCAAGATTTACAAGAAAGTGTTTTGGATTAACAATATATTGACTCTATTTTAACTGAATAAGTACTTTATAACATGGTCAAGTAAGATAAAACCATAAATCAACATTGTAGCAAAGATCAAAAAAAAGGTAGGTACATTTGAAACATTTTAAAGTGCTAGAATTATTTTGAATTGCAACAGGACAGTTATTTATTAAATAAAAAACTTTCAAAGTTATTGAATGAACACGTTCAAAAAGATAACGATCCGTAACATAAACACTCGTTTAAATATACGTAGTTATAATAACAGAAATTTGTCTTTTTATTACGTATACATCTATCGGGACTCAGGCCAGAACCTATGCAATATGCATAGAGCTTTATAACGCCTTTATAATTGAATGTCCTTCAGGCACCCAACAATCTTTTGTCCCACGGCAATAATATTGGAGCTATGGATAAAAATATTGAGTTCTATTGTTGTATTTGAGTTCAAACAGAAAAGAATAGTAAGCTCCCCAAGATCATACGGGAGATAAGTAAGGGGAGCTATTTTGAAAGCTGCAACTGTAGATGTCAACTGTTCGAC
Organism: Erebia aethiops; assembly: GCA_923060345.2. Classification (NCBI taxonomy): domain Eukaryota; kingdom Metazoa; phylum Arthropoda; class Insecta; order Lepidoptera; family Nymphalidae; genus Erebia; species Erebia aethiops. The sequence goes on along the minus strand of OV281084.1, from coordinate 21,286,848 downwards.
CTCTAAGCTGCGCTTCTGAACGGTTTTTTTAATACTTAAAAAAGTTAAGAATATACATACTACAGTTAAAATCTATTATAACAACATCGAAGGGACCACTATGATTAGGTTACAAAAGCTGATTCTTTTTATGTAATAACTTTTAAATTATTCTATTTAAGCAATATCAATATCGACATTCGGCACAAATTTTAGATCATAATATGCCGTTATAAATGATATCGTTGTAAGAGGTTTTATACCTCACCTAATAACTAGAATATGTTCAAAAGGGTAGTTTATAAACATGTACATTGTAAAATAATAAATTATTGTAAGGTCCTACTGTGACATCGTTGATATTTTTTTACGAAATACCAATCAATGAATCTGTAAAACAATGTGACCCTAATCTTATCAGAAGCGGTTAGCGGCCGTTTGTAAAGCAGGCTTTAAAAATAATCGGTCCTACAAATCGAGCCGTTTTAACATGTCAGGACAAGCTCTTGTATTTTTTGTGTGCGCGAACAGTCCGAGGACACAGTGGGACGCCTATTGGATGTTTTGTATATTTTATGGCCGCTTCATTAGGTGCATTGAATTCGAAACGACCACTTGAAACACCTTTATTGACACGTCAGAGATTAGCGGGAACGCGAAATGTTACTGATAAAATACTTTTGTTTCATTTTACACTTTAAAGTTTAAACCTCTTTAGCATTACAATTGACGATATTAAAAATAGACTCAAAATCAAGAGGATTTGGCTCCAAATCTCACGATGATGATGATTAAAGATGTGTAAAGTATTAACCGACACAGTTGATGTCAGAATTCAGATGCAGCAGGAACTCAAAAAGGTTTATGGCTAAGAAGTTTGAAATACAAATACATAGTAGTAAGTAATAAGATAAAAGTAGAAGTGTGAATAATAACAGACTCAAGGTGCAATGATAGGGAAGGCAAAATCTCAAAGAGCGCCTCGCAACTAGGTGTAAAGCAGGCTGAGAGGCCGATGCAGTCCGCCAAGGCGAGTGAAGGGATGTAGATGTAGATGGGTAGAGCGGGAGGGGGACGCGGCGCGCAACAAAGAGCCTTCCCGGAACCGCCACAATACAGGTTTGCGGCGACGTGCGATACCTTCGCAGATACGAGCGGCCGGCCAGGTACTCGTCGAGCCCTTTTGTCAACCAAATAACGACACAACGGTACTACACGACAAACGAGTTTCATACTTATTGGAAATTCAGTAAACCAATTCGCTGGTCGAACGTACGAGTAGGTGCAAAAAACCATATTGATAGATTACTAAATTGATAAGTCCGCGCAAAAAGTGTTTTGAATTCTAACATGTATAAACGCGGAACGTGATGGCATCATCGACAGAATTCAACGAAGCTTTATTCAAAATTAGAAGTCAAGGGTTACAGAAAAGGAGTGGATACATCTCACTTGGTTAATATTGACATTGATTTTCATAATAAAGTTATGAATATCTAATTTATCGTTTGAGATAAATTATATTCTGTATAATTTTTAATGAAACCAAGAGGTTGATATAACCTCTTAGTTTTAAAGGTATCAGGTAATCTTTAAAGAACGCAGTACGCACTACACACGTCTAACTGTGCAAAGTAAATTAAAACATGTTTCTATGGGGATATTGTAACATGAAGTTCAAAAACCCGACCAAACTTTTCACTTTTAGTTTTGTGTGTTTGTTGGAAATAAATGATCGTTAACGATGTAGTTTTTAAGTTTCCGGGATTGATATATTTTAATTAAGATGAGTCAAGAAAGTAAAAGTGGGGTTATAAAATGAATTCCTGGGTTGAGCGGCATTAGTAACCCGTCCAGGCGATGCGGAGCGGCTGTGGCCTTTAGATTTATGAGGACTAGCATACCCGATACTTCATCGGTCATCGCTCACATTATTTTGAACGTGATGAAATTTATTACCTGCTTAGTTATATGATGTTGTTTGATGGGTATGTAAAAATTTACGAACGCTTAAATAATACGTAATACTAATTTTCACCATTCCATTCATTGATGTATATCTATGAATGAATCCATTACACACAGATACAGATACCGTATTGAAATCGTAAACAAGCTATAAATGATAATGATAAATGATTTATTTATTTCACATAGGACAACTTGTGTCACTTATGATACGTTAAGACTCTACCACCGATTCGGAAAGCTGATTCTACCGAGAAGAGCCGGCAAGAAACTCAGCAGTTCCTCTTTTCTTAAAAAAGAAAAAGTGTACAATAAGTAAACAATACAACACATACATTACGTTACAAGTATTACACTGGATTGTGGGTCACTGGATGCGAGGCTGGTTGCTTCCATGTCAGGGAGAAAATCATCGATAGTGTAATAACCTCGACTTAACAAATGCTGTTTAACACAGTCTTTAAATTTATGTAATGGCAAATCCAGAAACTCTTTGGAAACCATGTTATAAAAGCGTACACTCGACCCCACAAAGGATTTCTGCACCTTGCGCATATGATACGACGCTGTTACTAGCTTTTGGCGGTTTGTAGTATATCGATTGTGAGTATCACCTACTTGCTTATAACAAGCTCTGCCTAACATAGACTATATTATTGTATATGTGTTGTGAAGGCACCATAAGCATACTAATCTCTTTAAATTTTTCACGAAGTGATACGCGCGATCCGAGTTTATAAATAAAACGGATGGATGACGGCTCTTCTATACAATATAAAAATTGACAGGATATCAGCTGCTCTGCCCCACAGTAAAATGCCATATGACATAACACTGTGGAAGTAAGCAAAGTAGACAAGCCTAGCCGTTTCAATATCGGTAAACTGTCTAATTTTCCTGACAGAAAAAGAAGCCGGGCTAAGTTTTCGCGCTAGTGTCTATGAGCGCCCCATTGCGGCTACCCACGGCCGGCTTATTACGGTTATGATTAATTAAAATAATAAAATACTGCTCTGCCAAATGAATATTTTCAAAAAAATTATAGCCGGTGTCACTCGGGGTGATGTGCTCATGTATCACTTTTTTGTAGGGAGATTATAGACCATGGTCATTTTAAGTAGAGACCTCATTGGCAAAACATAATATTGGTAGATTCTAATCTTTCAGCTCGGTTTAGAAACTGTCCACTAATTGTCCTCCTTCTAGCAGAAAAACATTCTTGCGATCACTATTATTCACGATACTCTATAAAAAATATTGATCCAAATGTTCTTGACGGATTAGATAAGGGATTCGATTAAATAGAAACGTATAACAAGACGTAGCAGTGTTTCTGGGAATAGCTGCCGGTAAATAAACGAACATGTGCGTAATGTGTATTGTGGATAATGACATTAGTGCGACACTAGCTGCTGCTCCATGAAGCCAATTAAATTATATGTTATGTATCAAATATGATATATCTAGATATTTTGCTCTTAATTTCAAGATATATGATCAACAGGAAACCGAAACGGCGGAAAAGAAATTCAACGACTACATAACAGTAAACATAAGAAACAAGGATGCAAAACGGTTTCGTACCGTACTACTACTTACTGACCCGATGTTAATCAAATGAGACTTATAACTTGTAAGGCTGTAGTGGTTCTATGATCAAAAGGTGAAAACGATGCTATAGATTACACACGTATTAGTGATATCTAATTATAATATATTTATTTAGTATATTGAAAATTGCATCACCCTCTGAGCTTAACTACTAGAATAAATCAGTATTGTTAGAATATAACTCAAGGATAAAAACCGTCTACGGAAAATTAAATTCGTTTAAAGTAATAAAGTGAGCTCTATTGTAGATTAAAAACTATTTCTAAGAGCCATCGACTTGTGTGCTGTCGACCCCGGAACTAAATTTAAATAAAAACTCCCGGACCGTAGAACACTTGTTTCCACGAAGAACCTATCTATTGTGCTGTTTGTGCATGATGATTTTATATATCGCAATTCAATATTGATGTGGTGGTAAATTCCCTGATTCAAGATTAGATTCGACTAGCCACTAACCTAAACCGAATGATCTAAGATAAAATATAAGGATATAAATAAGAATGTATATTTTATTTGATGATATTTACAAATCTGAATATTCAAATCCATATAAAAACCAAAATAGTGGCAAGCAAAGACAATTGACGAACGTTACGTAGGACGTTCAGAAAGAAGAAACTTTAAAAAGAAACATACGTAATACATAAATAGATTCTTCAATCAGGACTTTTCATAAAATTGAGTACCTACCTACTTACTACCTATTAAATTGTAAACGGTTGTAAAGCTTGTACACTGTTTACTTGAACTTAGAAAAACGTTAAACAGCCAAAACAAAACAATTAAGAATTTATTCGTTTTCTTCAAAAAACTTTCAACTTTACTTTGAAGATGGTTATACCTACTGACTATTTCTTTTATTGATGTGTTTTGAGTTGTGACTATTAGAATCGATAGGTATTCGTAAACAAGTCCGATATTAAATAATCCTCGATATGTACGTGTCCATCACTTTAATTTAGCTGGTTGGAACAAGTGGATAATGACATAATCCATTGGCCCGCCGGCCTAGAGTTTCATATCACAAGTGTTGTGAGTCACGCAAATGAATCTAATACATTGGAACTACACTTATTATTATAGCTCATATAAAATTGTTGATTTTTCTCTTTTTAGCATTAATAGCAGCATATTAAAAATAGTCTGATGAATACTCTGAAAATCCGTTAACTTTTTGGTAGCCACGAGTTTTTGTTCATTAACTATGAGTTATTACTAATACTTACAAGTTTTATTTCATTCCTACCAAGTTTTTTCTTGTTAAAAAAAAAGTAATTTTGAATTTTGTTATTAATTTAATTCATTGGTAGGTAGACATTATGTTTATTCATGCCTTTTTCAGACTTAATGCCAAAATCAGTATCACGTAGTCGAGTATTCGAGTAATGCCTTCGTTGAAATCTTTTACACACGCAGAAGTTATGAGTAAATAAGTGCGTAAGGGATCGTGCATATCAACTTTTATTTTATACTGTAAGATTTACGACAAGCACTAATATCATCACAGATGGAATACGTATATTATGTACATAGAAGAAGGCGTGGGTCGAGTGATGTCGACTGGAGCAGCAATCAGCACTTCTGGGAAGCTCGCTTGTTTTTGCACAGGTGCAATCAAATCATGTTTTATTATTACCAGCGATGACAGCTCGGCGATGTCGTGAAAATATTCTACACCAGAAGATGACGAGCTCTTGACCGCTACTACGTAGTAGGTACTAGGTACATACGTGTGGACTGTGGATATGTCATCCCTGGGGAAACTATTCAATGCTCAGTCCCTACTCCCTACTATTAAGAAGGACAAACACTTCAGCAGTATTAAGTACTTAGTTTTTTATTCAACAATAATTAGGTATGGATTAAGCAGTTTCGTCACAGAGTACGTAATAATATATACTCGTGTGGTTTCGTCCCACAAACTTATCTGACACGAAGACAGCGTCGCTACTCGCTAGTATAAGTGAAAAAAAAACAAAAAAAAAACTGAACATGCATAAAATTTTGTTCAAATTTTGGCCACCGGGTCAGATAAGTTGGTGGGACTACAGGTAATACGGCTCAAGATCTACAAGTTAAACTTTATTTTCCATTTCCTTTAGCCAAACTACAAGTCTTTAACACTTAGAAAACCATCCAAATTTTTCTTAAGATAAAGCGAAACAAAAGAGTTTTAAAACCCTAAATTAAACATGTCTAAAATTAATTAATAAAGATATTGTCAGGGACAAGTAAATGGAACCGCTAACTCAGTGTAGACTATATAGATAGAGTATAAACGATAAATAATAATAATATAATTCGTTCTGTATTGGTATGTTATCGAGTGCATTCCATGTTATGCAAAAGTATGAAGGTGCAAACTGGTGCAAACATATCTAACTGTGCTATGTGACGTGTCTAAAGAGGATAGGTAATATAAACGCTTCTAGCAGAGGAGTTCTATTTAAGTATCTTGCAACAAAATATTTGAGTTCAGTAAAGATTTTATACCATAACCATACGCTACACTAGTATCACTAATCTAAAAATTTACCGAGATATATAGGTTAATCTATGAACCACCTAAATGTTGTGGAGGAAGTCCAAAATTGGCGCGAGCCTACGATTATCGCGTAATCGCATTCTAGGACAATACCTCTTGCGTTGCAAGTTATACCCACATCACACGTCACAACTCACAACACACCTCACACCACAGTAGAATAGTTTATCTGCTCCATGAGAAATGACTTATAATTGACCCAGCGCGGCGCGTAGGTTGACTAGTTACCTAGTTACCTACCTACCTGCGATGTTCTACATAATATACACGTATGAGTAATTAACAATCAATATACCTAATTGTTATTCCAAAACAGGTTGGAGTTAAATGTCTATTTGAAGTAGGTAGTTGTCCAGGAAACAATTACATAACAGACTCACCACTAAGTATAGTACCTTATATTTTTTGTGGAAACAAAACCTACAGAAGTCGTTTTTACTCTATTTAGTAAACAGTTAAACATACCCAATAACTAAGGTAAAGTATGAACGTGCAAAAGAGTTAAGTCTGTAAGTAGCCGTACTTATTTCTTGACTAGCTGATGCCCGCGCCTACGTCGGCGTAGATTGAGGTTTTTTGGTTCCCGCGGCAACTCCTTAGTTTTCCGGGATAAGCCTATGTGTTCTTCCAGACTATAATCTATCTCTGTGTGATTGAGTAACAAAAATCCATCCACACATCCATCCATCCAAGCTTTCGCATTTATAATATTAGTATAGAAGTATAGATATTTATAAAGGTTTAGTGCTTCTGGAAAAGACTGCAGATGACTAAACTAAACCTAAAGACCTGTAGAAAATTTGGTGTAACCTAGGTTTTACTGATCACTGAGGTCAGGCAGCAATCGCAGTGCAAAAAACTGGTATAGTACCTAATTTGTCAAATCCGGGTTAAAGTAATAAGCGGACCGTGGATAAATATAGAGAAAACGTTAGAAGATAAGGCTGACAAAATTACTGCAATACAGTTCTGAGAACTTTTAAGTTAATTTGAAAAACAAGTGAAGGAAATCGTTTTCTTTCTTAATTGTATCGCGGAAGTGGGAGTATTGCAGGGAGTAACTGAAAATTCAATTTAAGTACAATGCACACAGATCGCGTGACCGCAGCGTGATGCAACGAGATTGTGGTCATACTGAATGCGCCCAAGATGTATCAAGTACGTAAAACTACTGCATTTGAACAGTGGAAGACAGGACGGACGGCGCGGTTTGCATGTTCAATAGAAGGACCTCGTCCTCCAATCGCGCACGGGTTTGCAACCGAAATTTTCTTCCAAAGTTTGCATACATTGCTATTATAATAATTTATAGAGAAGTACTGCAGAAAGTTTATTGCCTTTAACGTGGATTAAGAAGCCTTTGACCTATTGGTATTTGATAATACAGGTGTGCCCTACCTGCCTTTATAGGAGTTACCTCCTATAAAGAAGGATTGAATTGGAACTACACTAGACATACCTATTTTAGAAATTTTAACACGCCTTAGAATCCGTTCTCCCAAAATTGGGAGAGCCTACTTAGTACTAGGGAATAGGAAATAATCTAGATGTTTGCAACTGTACTGGTCAACAAAAAATTAGCACGAACGTTTCTTATGCAATTACTTGTAAGTGTGTCCACATCAGGACATACTCGAGGCTTATTAAAAGGAATTTGAATAATATTATCATATTATGTACCTAGTACCTATTGCATCTAATGGCGCCGAGACGTTGACGCAGTGAAGGCGATTATAATTTTATTCGCGAATACAATGGACAAAAATTACCAAGAGATTTTTTTATGCTGAACGGGCAACGCACCTGTGCATTGTTCATCGAAGATAATTTCCATGGCAATCACTATGCCGTGAGCGAAATTACGATGAGGGAATTCACAAGGGAGTAATAGTCGACAAAAGGATCAGACTTGGTCGACTTGGTAGAAAATTTCAGCCAACGCTGAAATGGGTACTTATCTTGGTATAAGGCGATATCCGGGCGTAACAGAATTAAGAAGTTATTTATTGTCTAATTTTGAGTATATCAGCCTTATGATATCCTTCGAATCCCCTCCGACATAATTTTTAGGATAATTATTGAGCCTTATACACCACTAGGTCTTCTTCAGGACTAGCAAGTAGCAAGGCAAAGCAAGACTAGATATCAACCAAGCATAGATTTAGCATTGGTCTGGTGAAGCGCGCGAGCCCAATACTAAATCTATGCTACCAAGTAACAGTGGTTTCGATCGTTATTAATTAATATCTTTGGGATAGTAAAAGCCTGTTGTAGAGTCATCTCCTGAGGATGTTGCAGTTGGTAGTAGCGAATATCTATAGCTATTTGAGATTGAAAATACAATTACATATTAAGTACTAAAACTACCCATCCCTGAACTAAATATGTACAGTAAAGTTAATAAAGTAACTTACCATTCTATGCTTCTGTATCCTCGGACGCAACAGTGGATGCTCTTGAATTTGTCTTGAAAGCCATATTCATAGGAGATCGGTTCTTTGCTGAAGTGCATCCAGGAAGTGTTCGTGGGAAACGTGTTGGTTGAGCAGTAGTTGGTTGAGAGCGCTGGTGATGCGCTCGCCACCACGCCCAACGCCACAAGCAACCACATGGTGGTGTCACATCCTATGACAACAAATTGATGTTTTTAATTTGTGTTCGAAAACCTGTCTACTATACCTAACCATTACCAAAAAAGCTGTTTCAAGAACAACCATAATCATAATCATTCATATAGTTGTGCCATGTGTTTGAAACAGCTTTTTGTTGTGATTGCCTTAAAATTATGGAACCAGCTTCCATCCTCTGTGTTCCCTCACAACTACAATATGGGGCTATTCAAATTTCTCAAAACCGGTAATTAATAAAGTAATTGGCGGTTCTTGGTGCTGCGAATGTTCATGGGCGGCGGTAATCACTAATTACATAGCATCAGATCGAAAACACAGGTACTCTGTGACACAGGTAACATACCTGCTCGTTTGCTTGCTCTATATAAAAAAGAAAATATTCTGGTGCATACTTACTTAGCATCATCACTGCAAGTTTTAACGTTTAAATTATCGATATTCATTTTAACTATACATAATTACCGGATATATACTCACGTGTTATGTCGGAAAATGCCCGACTAGTTTCGAACCGACCGCGTCGCGCGAACAGGCTCATGAATAAGGGCCCTGAACGGGTTCGAAACTAGTCGGGCATTTTCCGACATATGTAAAGTTAAAATCATTGAAAATAATGCCAGTGATAAAGTCTAGGATGGAGCCGAGCTAACCTGGAGGGAAAGTGTGCTAGTAGGCAGTACACTATTATCAACTCGTAGCCCAAATAAGATTCTCCGTGGCATCGTACCGAAAAATTACTCGGCCTTCTTCGGTCACGGCCGAAGCCATCCACCAGAATCAGGAATCAAATCGAGGACTGATAAGAACTTTAGAGCTCACCAAGTCACAACCACGGCCGGCAGACAGGTTGTCAGAAACGAATAGTTTTTTTTTGTCGTTAGGTACCTCGTTTCAAACAATTATTAAATATTCTAGTTTTCCTAGCAATACAGGTGCACGGTCAGTTACAAAGCGGACCATCATAAATGTTTCACTTTTACCTAGAAATCCCAAACCGGTTGATAGACACGGGAAAACAATTGACGAATAACAAAGCTACTGTACAGGATTATGATAATAGTCAGGTAGGTAGATACTAAGTACGTAATTTAACATCAGTTCTCAGAACAATACTTAGACCTGTGGTTCATTGACTACCTATAAGGTATGATCCGTGTTTATAGAATGTACCCATGTGAAATTCCTTGTACGATGACTTGTCTTTATAATAGATTTTATCTTTGATTTCTATTAAGTAATTGCCAACCACCGGATTTCCTCGTGCTTTTTGCGTATCAGTTAAGTTACTTGTAGACATGCACGACAAGTGCTGTTTATGATATTTTTAAAAATAACTAAATTTGTTTCGCTTCCTCGCACAGCTTTGGTGGAATAGTCACGCCGTTTCACAGCTCCACTATGTTTTCTTCTTCCTCGTTCACATCTGGGAACGTTCAACGCAGCTCAATCAATGCTCTCTGGTATCAAAATGTTGTCTATTTCTTGCAACTGAATTTTAGGGTCGTTTCCCCAACCATGGACGAATAAATGATTTATTCCCCGTAAATCGGTCGTGCCCCCAACCGATTGGGCAGGAAGTTGGCCTCCGTCGTATATGGGCTCGTTCTTGAACTACTATAAACTTCGATGATGGTTCTCAAAATTAAGCTGGGAAATGGTCATAGGAACTCCTCAAGTACCTCTACCTACGCATGAAAACTCCGTCGTGTCTGGACTCGTTGGATTCGTCGTGAAATGTATTTTGACGGTGTTGGCTGAGGCTGGCAAACAGTATTTAAAAAAAAAAATTTAGTAACTTAAACGTGCAGTTACGTAGATAAATAATATTAATTACTGAATTTATAATTTGAAGTAGTAGGAGTACTAATTTATATGTGAAGTAATTCTGTACGGTCTACGTGTAGGTACCCCTCATGATTTAAGTATTACACTTCGACCGCAATACGCAAGTTAAGCTCTACTTACTAACACCTATTGAATAAAAAATAAAACGTAAAAACAACGTCTATAAAGGCTTTAATGAACAGGATATAATAACCTAGATGCTTGGATAAAATACTTTCGTGCCGAATCGAATGACTTTAGTCATTCCTGGAACGCTTTAGTTCAAGCCAATAAGAATGACTAGTTAAATAGTGTACCTGGAAAGGCTAATAGTGGTTGAATCATAAGAACACGGCACTTTTAGCAGCCACAACGAATTAGACTCTGACAAGTTAACTTTTTATTGGTAAGCAGCTACAGCTACGCCATATTATATCCATTTGAAATTATGTATTTAAGTTAGTAAAATTCCATCAGCTTCTTCTGGAATTCTATTAAATAGCCGCTAGAAGCAAGCGGCACAAAACCGTATTTTGATATAGTAGTTATCTAGGTCTCCCCAGAACGTTTTCCTTCACCGTCAAAGGAAACCATGAGAATACTTTTACCTACCAATTAACTTACGATTCATATCAAAAATATCTTCCCAGTAAGTTTTTTTTTTTTTTTTTTTTTTTTTCCATAAATATGAGTATATAGTTTATACAACCTATACTCATTAATATTACAATCTAGCCTTAAAATTAGACTAATGAGTAATTTTACTTTAACCTAAACTTATAAATTATCTTATGTACTAAGAAGTAGTCCAGCGACGTATCTTAGTCTTTCTTTAATCAATTTAAAGACACTATGTTCTTGTGTTCTTTAGGGCAGCACTTATACTACACTTTCACTATTCACTTAATTCCCAGTAAGTAAGTTAAATACCTAAATAAGTTTTTTTTTTTAATCTTTATTTTGTGACGGGGCTTTCTGTATCACTTCGTGATTATGTCGCCCCCGTAAAAAATGACAATAATAATAACTACTTCTTAATCTATACTAATATTATAAAGGAATCTCTGGAACCTGGATCTACTGTACCGATTTTGAAAATTCTGTTACCAATAGAAAGCCACATTATTTGTGAGTGTCATAGGTTTAAAAAACTTATTTGAAGTCGCGGGCATCTGCTCCGATAAGAGGGAAGCCAAGATGCCGTTAAACAACCCTACGTCCAAATGTCGAGGAAATACGTCATGTCGGAGGTATTTTATTAACTTCAGTTTAAAAAAAATCTATTAAGTAAGTACCTACCCGCGCTGTATCAACAATGTCGGCAGTCGACTCACGACTTGTAATACAACGAGGAGCCTCCACAAGCTTGTCCGCTCGTGATTTCTGCAATTACCGACAAGCGGCACATATCTGACGGCAATTTGCCCCCTCCGCAAGCTCTGCTGATCGCCTTCTCGGAAAAGCAGTTGCACCGAGCGCTAGGGCGATTAACGCACTAATTACCACGCACATTGTCGCTTCGCTGCTGTATATCACAGACAGGGTTGCCACTTGCCAACTTTTTTTATTTTAATCTAGCTAACGTGTCTTGGCTTTCCACCGGCAAAATTTCGTCCTCCTTTCGGTTCCAGTCAGCCTCCTTTCTTGGTACTCTTATGTTACTCAACTAAAGAAATAACTTACATGCAATACGTCAAGTTCGACTTAAATCAAGAAATCAATGTACAGCTCAAACTGCTGACCCACAATAATTGTTGAGACAATTGTAGAAATTATAGTAAGTTATCAGTGGCGTGCAGTACATAGAGGCATAATAGCACTGCTCACCCAAGTGGAAATACGGCAATGCATATTTTTTAACAAGATAGTAAGTAAATAGGTATTCTAATTTATCAATGCCTACCCTAGCTTCAAACCCTGTGCACACAACTGTAAGTTATTATTCTGGATACTATCCTAGTTCTTACATACAATAAGATACTAAATAATATGAAAATTATTAAATAGTTACTTACATAGTACCATTGGCAACCCTAACCACAGATTGCAAAAAACATTGCTAGTTTCTCTACATAAGTAAATATGGGAGCTGGGCTCCGACTCGTTTCTTTGGTTTGATGTACTACAACCAGATTACAACTTCATACATGAAGTTTTTTTTATTGAAAAATTGCTGAGGTACTGCTTTAAATGTTGTAGTTAACAGATACTTAATTAATTTAAATGTTTAATTAATTTAAATGTTAAGGGTCGATTGCATCATCATACTAATATTATAAATGCGAAAGTCAGTTTGTTTGTTGGTTTGTTGGTTTGTCCTTCAATCACGCTGCAACGGAGCAACGGATCGACGTGATTTTTGGCATGGGTATAGTTGAGGACCTGGAGAGTGACATAGGCTACTTTTTATCCCGGAAAATTGAGGAGTTCCCGCGGGAATCCAAAAAAACTTATTCCACGTGGACGAAGTCGCGGGCATCAGCTAGTCTATAATAAAGGTTATTTACCAAAATTTGACCCACCCTTTACCAAAATTTGACTAAAAATCTTAATTATGGATGTAAAAAATACTGTTTTTGACATTTGTTGGGCTTTAATGATAACTATAAATAACCATCTATGGTGCAATTCACCCTATGTAATTATATTTTAGTAATATATGACATTAAAAACTAAGGACAGCATGTAGCTCAATTCTTGACAAACTATGCACTATGTTTTACTAAAATACCATGTTTTTTTTTTTACGAGTGCTGCCAGTTTATGTGATCATGTCTTGTTTATGTTCAATATATAATTTGTATTGTGCTAAGTACTTGTTTATTGTATGTTGCTTATTAGTTATATTATTTTTATTATATCCGCATAATATATTATTTGAGAGGAATGTGCAGCACCCAGACAAGTTGACGAGACTTAAGGTGGATGACAAGGGTCTGCCCGCGAAATTCAAATTTAATTTGGTTTTTCACAATTTGTAAACTAATACGACAAAGTAGGCTTATGGCATTCAAATTGCGAGCCTAGGAATATCATCTTCACAGGTTTATATAAAAATCTTTACTTGAAAGTGTCCAGTTTAAGAAATTAGTCAAAATAATGAGTTTGACGTGAGTTACTCACAAATTAGTCAATAATTTGACTAATTTCTTAAACTGGGCACTTTCAAGTAAAGATTTTTATATAAACCTGTGAAGATGATATTCCTAGGCTCGCAATTTGAATGCCATAAGCCTACTTTGTCGTATTAGTTTACAAATTGTGAAAAACCAAATTAAATTTGAATTTCGCGGGCAGACCCTTGTCATGCACCTTAAGGGTAAAACCCAAGTAAATGTAAAAAGTGTTAATGTCAATAAATAAAAAATAAAAATATAAAAGGGAAAGTGTGATTTACTTAATATATGTACATATTTTATTTATATTAAGTAAACTTATTTACCTCATTAACTTACTGGATAAAGCGCTATATCACGTACATGTACTTAACTATATCTGTGCAAAAAATCATAATATTGATTATCTATAAATTTATTTATTTAAAGTTTATATATAAAGCCCTTTCCAATAGGGATGATCTATTTTTCAACTTCTTTAACGTCTGAGAACTTTGTCTGAGGACTTCATGTTATTCGCTGCTTGCCAGTGATAGAAGTATTGAAAGGGGACAAGTTTGTATATGTCACCGTAAGATTGTAAAAACCGTTAGATTATAATATAACGTTTTTTATCTTGATAGATTATAAACTGTCGACAGATTGTGAACCGTAACATACTGCTTACAATTTAACGCGTTATTTTTCAGTAAATTATAATATATTAGGTATATATTAACCCGATAGAACCTAAGTGCCCGGCCGTCAAACCCTAACCTAACCTATAGTTCGCGCGCGAGTTGAATGCAGAGTAAATGTATGGTGACACTTACATTTATTCTGCATTCAACTCGCTCGCGAACTGTACAAGAAAGAGACAAGAAAACGTAAAAACAATAAATATTTCATAAATTAATACTCAGAACATTGAACGGTTCACAATCTTACGACAGTTTATAATCTCGCGGGATGAAATCGTTAGATTATAATCTAACGGATTTTACAATCTTACGGTGACATATACTCGTATATTCCCATCATTATTGGTTCAATGGCAGATGATATTGTGAGATCAGACATGAAAGAAGTTGAAAAAATAGATCATCTCTATTGGAACAAACTTTAGTTACTCCATTACAGAGCAGAGGATTGATATGTTATTTTTTTCAGTTAATCTTTCAAAATTAAGTATATGGTTACACTTAGGCAAATAAGGATAATAAGTATTTCAATTTCTTAAGTTATTATTACTTTAATTTTTTCCTTAACATACATGTTACAAGATATGTGAAACTACTTATTAATTACTTAGCCCGCCACCCCACCCAAATAGTATATTGTTACTTATTAATGCCAGCAAATTCATCCATGTGGATTAAGTTTTGGAATTCTTTAATTTTCCGGGATAAAAAGTCTATGTCCTTCCCAGTTATATCTCTGAACCAAATTTCATCAATATTGGTTAAAAGATGGGCTAGGAAAGCATAGCAGACAGACAGACACACTTTCGAATTTATAATAACAGTAATTATGGAAGTATGGATTATACTGAATGTGTATGGAATTAATAATGTCAATTTTAGTTCATACTTCCAACTAAAAATCTTTAACTCTACTTTCTCTTTAAAATACTTAAGTATATGATACATAACTTAGTAAGTATTTACTTGAGTATTTTATAATTAATTAAAGTAATATTAATATAATAAATAAGCAATATCTAACTGAATTTATGTAATAATAGGTAGGTATATTATTAAAAACAAAATCTGAGAACGTAGAGCAAATTTTGTACACATTAAGTAAAAACTTTTAGATGTTAACTTCTCTGAATTTAGTAGCGACAGTCGGCACACAAAAAGTTTCAAAAATAACTTCAGTAAGTACCGACGTATTTTTATAATTCCTGTAATTATTTTCTCAGACATCACACGAGTTTAACAGTAACTCAGTCCTGTTTTCATAAATTCTGATGTCTTTAATTCCAAGAATTTTCAAACAAGTCCAGATCCAAAAGTTTATCTTCCGATTACTTACTTAATTGGTAATTTTGGTCAAAAAGAGATTTATTATAAAAGTATAAAATGATTACTCACCAATTCCTAAGATGATAAAATCCAAATTTCCCAGAAGTCAAAGGTAAAAACTTATTCCTAAAACAATTGCGACACAGTTTATCCACTGCACATTTTTGCGATAAAGTTATTTAATTTTTTAACTGAAAGTGCCTAAAACAAGTGAACTTTTTCTGTATTATCAAATATTAACGATATTTGTCTAAAGTGGGTACAGTATATTCAATCCACATGCAACCGGCATCGGTGCGAATTTTAAACTGATTTGGCAGATGTAGTGTTGCTAGTCGTCATCTTTCTTTTCCCAAACTCACTATCAGGCTATTTATAGCGCGCAACAAGTTCAGACCACCAGAAAATATTTAAGTGTAGAGGTTCCTGTACCAAATCTTATTAATGTAATTAATATTATTTATTACTGTAATTATAAATGCGCATGGATGCGCGGATGGGATGGATGTACGGATGGATGGATGTTTGTTACTCAATCACGCCCGAACGGATCCGGACGAAATTTGGCATAGAGATAGATAGTCTGGAATAACACATTGGCTATGTTATAACGAAGTCGCGGGCATTAGCTAGTAATTTATAAAGTACTGGCTGATGCCCGCGACTACGTCCGCGTGGATTGAGGTTTTTTGGTTACCGCGGGAACTCCTTAATTTTCCGGGATAAAAAGTCTATCTCTGTGCCAAATTTCATCCAGATCCGTTTAGCCGTTGGAGTGTGATTGAGTAACGAACATCCATCCATACATCCAAACTTTCACATTTATAATATTTATTTGATTGATAATTTTAATATTATGGTTTTTTTATTGTGGAACTGACTTGACAATTTATTTTCTACATTCAGTTCAATTCAACCATTAGAAAAAACACCAGGTACTAAACAGTAAAGCCCACTAGCGGTTACTTTAACTAGGTTTAGTGGAAATCCCACTAAGTCAGCAACATTGGCGAGATGTCAGTTTCACTTGACACCAAATTGACAAGCACGTTGCGTTTGACGTTGACGTGATTGACATATTTTGTCATGTTCCACGTTTCGATTTACGCACGAGGTTGATTTATAATATAGATTTTGAAATAAAATCCCACCTTACGTATAAATAATTACTATTAAATAATGTCAGGCGTTACCTTTTTATTATTATTCGAACTAATTATATGTAGTAATAAAGTACATCTTATTTTTTAAAGTTACTTCTTCTTTGTCTTAGCCCCCGTCTTCTTTAGATTCTTTAAATAGCGGAAGCTTCCTAACGCTCGCCGAACCATGACGCCGCGCCACCAAGCCTGTACGCGTGTGGCAGCCTTACGCAGCCGCTCTTCACGGGCAAGTCTTGCCGCGCGCTCCTTCTTGAATGTCGACCATGCACGCATTTCACCTTCGTGCAGTTTGTACTGTAAAATGAACATAAAAATAATATAATTACTAGTACATACCTATATATTTATGGTCTTAGCAATCTGGCTTTAATTAGCGGTTGCATGACGCTTGTAAACAGGGGCATAGGGGTTCATATCAGTGGTGGACAAGACCATTAAGTTGGAAGCCCTGGGTGGCATTACTGAATAAGGCGTCTGGTTTCTTTTATGGAGCTTTAATTATAGACTAAGAGATACTTAGCTGCACTTTTTGCAACTATCGCTTGAAAAGCTGATTCAGTAATAGTGAAATTCTGCTCGCATACTGATGGGCCATTCACTAGATATGGCCGATCAAAAACGTGATATGGTTACCAAAAATGAACCATAATTAGAAAAGCTGATTCTTGTACAGTATTAAATTAGTATGCACAGTACCTATGTAAACAATACAAAAACTGACGGTCTTCATCGGGCCCTTCACTAGATATCACCTCTCAAAGACGTTATAAACTTACTAACTATAAAAAAATATTAGCAATTAAGTATTATGTAACCACATCACGTTTTTGATCGGCCATATCTAGTGAATGGCCCAACAGCATGCGGGCAAAATTTCACTATGGACATCAGTGGAGAGTGTAGCACCCACCTATTACTGAATCAGCTTTTCAAGCGATAGTTACAAGAAGTGCAACTATCTCTTATAATATTACTCATCAATGAAAGTAGTCAGAAAACCAGATAATATGACTATTAGTAGGTAGTTAGGTACAGCGATGCCGAGGCGAGTGTGATTTTGCAATATTCTTGCTGAAACTATACGTAGATAAGGTTCTGACACATTTCAGACAGCTAATGAGGGTTTCTCAAAGTCAAAATAGGTCCATCCTACCCGAATCTGTGGAGGACAGCGGACTGCCGTACTAATCTTATGCATATATCATACAAAACTTAGTTAATGCTTATTTAAATTATTCTACAAACTGTTAAAGTGTATACAAAAATAAGCACCAATTTTTCCAATTCCACGCGGCGAGCGACAGTGACGCGAAGTTTTTCGCATTGCTCTTTGAGTCGCGCGTCTATGTTTGCCGTGTCGGCTTCGTAGCGCGTTTCCCAATACTGCAGTAGCTCTTGTCTTTCCTAAAATGTTATAAATTGATTGATCGTAGGATATTTTTTGTTACGTGGGTAACAAATCTGAGACACATCCTGGAGAAAGACATGGTTCACAGCATACTTATATACGTCCTACCTTCTTACATACCTTGAAAATTCAAAGATTGAGGAAAAACCTTGGGATTTAAGCAAAATCTAAAGCCACGTGGATGAAGTCGCGTCGCGGTCAATAGAAGTGGGATCACGTACCTACACATTTTACTTGTAGGTAAGTATTTATGCTACAAGTAGGTACCTACTTAGTAGAACTAGATGATGCTCGCGTTGAATAAGTTTTTTTATGATTCCCGCGGATCTCCATAATTTTCTGGGATATTAAGCCTACGTCGTTCCCCGGAAAGCATCGATACTAAATTTCATCAATATCGGTTGAAAATATGGGCCGTTAAAACGTAGCACACAGTCAGATAGACGGATAGACAGACACATACTTTCGCATTTATTGACCACGCGAAGCGAAGGTCTCTGAGTCTACTTGAGTGAATTTGCACTTGTCCGTCCGTCCGTCCGTCCGTCTGTCAGAGCATTATAACTTCTGAATTACTGAACGTAATTACTTCAGCTTTAAATATAATATGTACACTAATGGCCTCCAGCCGAATATGGCTTAAAAAGTTATAAAAATCTTTATTTCAGGGGGGCTCTCGTAGAAGCGAATGCGAAGTAAAATATTTTTTATGGCGTTACATAGGGTTGCGGTATATCAATTTAAAGATAATTAGGAATAGAGTCCGAAATTATTATTTTTTTAATTTGTCCCCTTAAATTGACGAAATGGGGGACTTTAAAAGAGGAGATTTTCTAACGTCCAAAGTTGACCTCAGAACTCTAAATTTTCTGAAAGGCTGAGCCTGAAACTTGATCAATTATTTGAATTATATCCTGTACTTGAACAACAAATAGTAAAAATTAGATAAATATTGTAAGGAAACGAAATTATTTAATTTTTAATGAGCTTCAGTATTTTTAACAGAACTTCATATTGATGTCAATAGATGGCGCCGCGAGGTCTCAGTTCGGGGCGAACCACTAGTAATATTAGTATGGATTTACTGTATTCGTAGGTCTAGGGTTCGATCCCGGGTAAACCCCTCTAACTTTTCGCAATTATAAGTAGGTAGGTATATGTCACCGTAAGATTGTAAACTGTCGGAAGATTGTGAACCGTTCAATGTTCTGAGTATTAATTTATGAAATATTTATTGTATTTACATTTTCTTGTCTCTTTCTTGTAGGTAGGTACAGTTCACGCGCGAGTTGAATGCAGAGTAAATGTATGTGTCACCATACATTCACTCTGCATTCAACTCGCGCGCGAACTATATGTTAGGTTAGGGTATGACATGAAAATTCTGGTAGTGAGTACCTAAGTAAGTCACTTAAGTTCTATCGGGTTAATATACCTAATAGATTACAGTTTAACGAAAAAATAATGCGTTAAATTGTAAGCAGTATGTTACGGTTCACAATCTGTCGACAGTTTACAATCTATCGAGACAAAAAACATTAGATTACAATCTAACGGTTTTTACTATCTTACGGTGACATATTATACTTACGAGTTTGTATCATGCACAGACCACTGAATGACTGACTCAACTTGTTTTAGTGCTCGGTGGTTTTGAAGCAACGTCTTGTTTCACACATAATATATGACGTAGGTAGTTTTACAAGCCTTCTCAGCCTACCTTCAACAGAAGGTTTTAGATCGGTAGTCGAAATATTTCTGCATAGGGAGTAATACCGGATCAATTGTATAGTTATGATAGATTGATTAAGTTTTTTTTTAAATTATAATTTAGGTTACGATGGGGCTGGCGTGTCCGTGTCGGACAAAAGTCCCTAATAAATTAAGATTAAAAAAAAACAAAGTCTTGTTTCAATTGTGTTTGAAGTAAAACATCATGAGGAAACTTGCTTGCCTGCGACATCTCCATGGTGTTCTCAAAGTTGTGTGAAATCTGCCATTCTACTCTTGGCAGCGCAGCCAAGTGCACATCAGGACTATAGCTTAACCCATTGTATTCTGAGTGAAGGCCCGTGCTTAGTAGTCAGCCGGTGGTAGCTGGAGGTAATAAGTTATACATAGGTACCTTAATTTGCAATTCGTAAGCCCGGAGTAACTCTTTATGCACGCAGTCTTCATGCTTTGGTTTTGGTGTCGTTGAAGGTTGTACTTCAAATTGCATGTCCACAGACTCGGCGCGAGCACATAGCCACCTCTCGGCATAGTCGAATTGGATCCGTGCGTTGAATACTGTGTCCTGTACATTTTAATGAGGCATTTTTATCTAGCTCCAACAGTGTCCTGATTTTGAAGGCATTTGCTGACAGGTTTGACTGCCAGTATGATTCACGTGCTGGCAAATCGACCCTGTTTACTAACAAATAGCTATTAAGTTACACTAGCTGATACCCGCGACTTCGTCCACGTGGATTGAGGACAGACTAGTTATAATCTATCTCTGTGCCAAATTTCATCTAGATCCGTTCAGCCGTTCTGGCGTGATTGAGAACCAAACATCCATCCATCCACCCATTCATGTGGATGTATGGGTGGATGGACGGGTGGCCATCCATCTATCCATCCAAACATTCGAATTTATAATATATTATTAGTACCTACCTATTGGTATAGATGTAGGTACCTATACTAACACTGATATGTACCTAATAAGATGCTTTTTGGTTGATTGAAATAAAATTGTATTTATTTATTTTACTAAGATATTACAGGTATCTACCTACATGATAAAAATTCTTTTCAAAAAACCGACTTCCAACGCCACTGTAAAGTAATAAGTAATTTTTATTTCGGCTAACCTAACCTAACCTATAGTTCGCGCGCGAGTTGAATGCGTTGAATTTGGTGAGCAAAGTATTAATTTTGGCCAGCAAAAAGAATATTCAAACAAGACTTAAAATTATTCTGATGTGCGCATATTTTTTTTGAAACTTAAAACGTTTTACTTTAGGGACCTCAGTAAAGAATGGGTTTAATTTATTTGGAGTTAGTTATTTTATTTTTGGTGAGCACTTAAATTGTACCCGAAATAAAAATTACTTATTACTTTACAGTGGCGTTGGAAGTCGGTTTTTTGGAAAGAATTTTTATTTTTAACTTTTTAGTGTCAGGGTTGAGGATTTGGAGTCAGAATTTTCTATGGGACCACCTCGAGAGCTTCCTCTAAAGACAGATAGAATAAAAAATCAAATCGGTTCAGAAACCACGGAGATATGCACCGACATACATTAAAAAAAACGCGCCCAATTGAGAACCTCCTCCTTTTTTGGAAGTCGGTTAAAAACATAACTGAAATAAACAAAACGCAAGGAAAACGTGCAGCAGAGACGAATCTTTGAATCGCGGCAACCTAGCCTATGCAACATTTTAACAATCGCACATGGCGTACCTATTTTATACGCGCAGATAACGCGAATTTTACGAACGCGACGTATCTGCTTGTATTCAGTTCAAAAAGCAGATTTCTATTTTCTTTAGACAATTTTACTTTATCTCGTTCCCTAAGGTTTTTGTGTTAGATGGGATTTCCCATCCGCACCATCTCAGGAGTCATGTCATCCCAATAAGTGTTAAGAGTTATTACATCTCCTGTTGACAGTTCAGCCCGTGTAACCATTTTGTGGTTTGCGATAATGCGCTTTGCAACTCAAACTAAACGTTTACGATAACTTACATTAAAGTTTCAGTTGGGTTTATATAATAAAAGACCGCCAGACTCCCTGCCGTTGCAGGTAGCACAAGTCTTGTCAAATGTCATGAGTCATGACGCTAATCATCTGAGAAGTCAAGTTTTTAGTATCCGGCCGTTGATACAGAAGCTTACCTTTATACTATCACGAAGAGAGGCTACATTTAAGTCACTATTGCGTAATTCGAGTACTCGCTGTTGTCGATTCTTTTGTAACTCCGTGGTTATCGCCTCCAATGACCTAAAACGTAGATAAGCACCTAGGTACAATACTTTATAAAGATGAACTCAAATGGGTATCATACTCACATACAGGTACTTTCAGGTATACCTAGCTATTAACTACGTTAGCACACTAAACATGAGACATGAATCATGATCATTTGACGTCAACATTCTAAAGGGGCAACTATAATAATAAAATTGCGTTGCTTGTTGTAACTATAAAAAAGTCATATGATGTACCAGAAGGAGAGACGGGTACCTACCTATCAGATAATTTAGGTTTAATTAATGGGAGGTACCTAAGTATACTAACAGTTTTAGTTTTTGATTGTGTGTTTTAAGCGATATCACGGAGGCGGCATTTTTTTCCAACATGTCGACGGCTTGCTTCAAAGTATACCATTCCCCGCCTTCCACTAAGTCTGAGATTGTTCTCAAGACAACTTCTTTTAAAATGCGTCTGAAAAACAATATAATTCCGAAGCTAAATAAATAATTTACGAATACATCTTATGTAGACTATGTCATATAGTACTACGACGTTAGAGTACTATTATATTATGTGTATTCGCTGGTTATGTCATATTAGGTACTATAATAAAGTACTAAAATGCCTATCAAAAATAAAATAAGCATAATAATACAGTGCTCCATCTATGTAAACTACAAGACAACTCACCGATCCTTCGAAAGCTTTTCGCGAACCTGCTTTTCTTGTTTACTTGCGTTTCCGCTTTCGGGAAATCTTCGTTCGGCGCTTTTTTCTGCAGATGTTTTAAATAGACACAAGATGGCGTTAGAATGCGAAATTTATCTTAGGCACGTTAATTTGCAGAATGGAAAATCTGGATTTTAAATGAAAAATAATATAAATTGTTCTGGCCAAATAAGTATTTAGAGTCTAAAGAAGAGAGTAGAGAGGAGAAAATCCATATCTATTAAATAAAAAAGCTACAGTTACAGACAACGAAAGAAATTTGAGAAAGCCCTGGAATATTTGATGTTCCAGAAACGTATCTAGCCAAGTGAATAAAGTTGAAATGTCTGCCTTTTTATGTATCTATATATTTTGTTAATTATTATCAATCATAGCTGCTTAGCCAATCTTTACAAAAATATTGCTTGCACCTTAGATACGTAATATTTAAACATAATATTATTTATTATGTAACTATTTCATTAATTTTAACACTTAAGTAGGTACATAAAGAAATATGATAGCTAAAAGTATGATTGAAATCAAATTAGTACTTATTTTGTTAATTCTGTATCTTTTCTTAAAGTATTAGAATTTATAATTTTATTTACGTACTCAGTATTATCTAAATCTTAACCCAAAATATGTACCTATAATCCTCATCTGAAGCAGCATCACTTCCAAATTGATGGCCAAGAGGAGCGCGTCCAGGGCTCCAATACTGTATCGAAATCACACTACTGTAGGTACATAAACATAAGGTCACATCTTTTTTTTTATTCCACTACAAGTTACCCCTTGACTGCAATCTCACTTGGTGAGTGATGATGCAGCCAGATGACTTGATTGTCGGTTAGGGGTTTGGCAGTATATTAAACTCATACTTACCCCTATATGTTGACGACCTCCGTGGCGCAGTGTGTAGCGCTGTTGTCTTAACGTGCGGAGGTCCCGGGTTCGATCCCCGGCGGGGTCAATTTGGGAATTTATAATTTCTGAACTTTCCCTGGTCTGGCCTGGTAGGAGGCTTCGGCCGTGACTAGTTAAAGACCGTGACCGGTAAAGACGCCAAGCGATTTAGCGTTCCGATACGATGCCGTGTGGAAACGTATATGGGCTTAATATAACTGCCATGCCCCTAACAGGTTAGCCCACTACCATCTTAGCCTGCATCATCACTTACCATCAGGTGAGATCGCAGTCAAGAACTAACTTGTAGTGGATAAACTAGTCACGGCCGAAGCCTTCCACAAGATCAGACCAGAGTAAATTCATCTATACTAATATTATAAAGAGGTAAAGTTTGTGAGGTTGTTGGGGGCAATCTCTGGATCTACTGAACCGATTTTGAAAATTATGTTATCAATAGAAAGACTTTATTTGTGATGTCATTGTCTATATATTAACCCGAAAAATTAGGGAGTTCCCGTGGGAATTTAAAAAACTTATTTCACGCGGACGAAGTCGCGGACATCTGCTAGTAAATTATAAATTCCCAAAGACCCTAGGATCTCCCTCTTAGGTAAAAGACTATGCCAGGGACAAGGAGGCTGTCAAAGACATCTCACTCACTTCAACCCACAATACCGAGCACAATTCTCCTCTCATAACGAGAAGGGTTTGGCCATAGAACACCACGCTGGCCAAGTGCGGATTGGCAGATTTCGTCACGATGTTTTCCTAGCAATCGATATTTAATTTCTTGAAACGCACTTATCTCTGAAAATTGGAGGGCATGGATCGAACTGTGGATGGACTATTTAATATTTTACGTTGGGGGCTGGTGTCTACGAGTATCTCATATCTTTCAGATTTCTGAGGCACGTAAGATAGGTAATTTTTTATTTGAACTGGCGTCTCGCCAGATCCCAATCCCAAAAAACCGATTGTATTGCTGTAAATGCACCTACACGAATTTGTTTGGATTAGCATATAGCCCATTAAGAAATGATCAAAGTCCCTAGCTTTATTTTATTTTGCCCATTCTGAACAAAGCTAGAATGTTTGAAAAATACAACTTTGTAAGATCGTCCGTTTTATTTCCAAAGTCATAATTGAACACTCATTAATCACGAGGTCATACTCAAGTTATTTAAATTTATATTTGCAGTTAATTTAAATTATACAAACATAACAGTCATACATATTATAATATCTACCCTTATACAAACAGATTTTACTCCCTAACTATACTAACGAAACGACGTATCGATACTACTTCTTACCTTTTATTTGCTTCCATATTTACCTATTTTGTTCAATTTCAGCAAAGCCGTATATATGTAGGATAATAGGGTAATTTTGGTTACATGTTCTTGTAATATGGTCCTACCACATTCATTACAGGATATTATACTGAAGCCATCGCTAAGCAACGTAACTAAATATTATTTGATCAATCATTTGAACTGAAAACCCAACGTATCCACTATCTACCTGCTGAGTTTGATGTAGGTACCTACCCAACGATGCGTAACACGTGTAACAATCTAACCATTCCTTATCTTTAACCATTATTAATTAGGATTTTTATAGATAGGAACTAGGAAGTTACTTATCATATTTCGAGGAACTTCGTAACCGATTTTTGTACTCTAACAAAATCAACTAACTACTAACAAACACAACATTGGCATTCCTCATTGGCGGTTCCTGTGGTGCTGCAAATGTTCATGGGCGGCGGTTATCACTTACCATCAGGTGACCTGCTTGCTCGTTTGCTCGCTATATATATATATTACAACACAAAATACACCGGTGCAGCATTCGATATTTCAAAACAACATCTAAGTAGGTAAGTATAGCTTTTCATATACTAAAGACACTAGGTACTTAGGTAGTGCTATCCCATAAGGAACTTTATTTACCAAGGTAGCTTAAAAAACCTGCAAGAATCCGTCATTGCGATTTAATTACAAGAAAAGAAAACAAAGCATATATCCTACCGCGGGCGTCGGCAAAGATAATAATAATTGGAGCTTTCTGTAATAAGAGAGTCAGTTGTGGGAAGTAGCCTTTTCACATCAAGGAGAAAAGTTTCACAAAGCTTGCTGGAATTCTTAATAAAAAATTATACGGATAAGGATTAAAAAAATAATGATAACAAAGCGTATTTTTAATCAACCCTTTGTGGTCCAGACGTCATTAAAGTAAGTCAGAATACGTGAAATTTTAGTAGTTTGACTTTCTACCTACTTACATAAAAGCGTTCATCTAAATTATAGAGGTTTGGACACACAAAGCGCGACAGCACAGTCGAATACTAACAGCACCGTCGAATACTACGGCGTATTCGTTTTGTAATTATATCAAGCTAGGAAATTAAAATTGAGATCTATTTTATGTTATTTCACGCGCTGCAGTGGCAGATGCACAACTAAAAGACTAAAAAGAAAACTAAAATGTACCTACCTAAATTATAATATAAAGAACCACTCTGACCATGTTGGGAGCGGCACGAGGTTTCCATTACTCTTCCACTTTGTCCAGACTTAATTGAAGATCTCGAGTATCCTCCACTATATGTACGGATTGGAATTAAGGGCCCAAATGAAAAATCTTGTGAATTGCGATTAGTACAACCCAACAAGAGCCTTTATCCAATCTAAATTGAATAAATGAAAGAAACATGATTGGATACAACTTTCACCATACACCTATTCCAATGAGTGCTCAAAGATCTTGATTTTTTAAATATTTAATCCTAAAAAGGCATTTAATTTTTAGTGTTTGTTTTTACATATTATTGTGATTTATGTAGACATTTTGTATAATTGCCAAAAATATTATGCGAATGTTTTATTTTATTTTTTAATACTAATATTATAAATGCGTCTGTATATGTCTGTCGGTCTGTCTGTCTATAGCTGTATGTCTGTTACGCTTTTATGGTCCATCATCTGATGTTTAGTACAGAGGTAGGTTACATCAGCATAAAGGCTTATAATCAAAAAACCTCAATCCACGCGGACGTAGTCTCAGAATTTAGTTTAAATACAACGACCTCAATTTACATAGACGGGCTCTGTCAAACAAAGAATGTGGGCGTATTTTTAGCAACGCAATCAACGCCATCTAGTCTGAAACTTGCTTGCAACATCTTGAATGAAAGCTTGGAAACGTATGACTCGGTCATAGATAATATATATAGGTCATAGCCGTAAGGCCAGTTAGTAAAAAAAAAATGATACAGTTTGCCGCTGAAATTAAATGATTGCGTAATGGATTAAAATATTAAATAGGAAGATTAAATAACGTTTTTTTAGAAATGTATAATTGTAAATTGAAACACTTATCTTAAAATTAAAATTATACAGTGCCAAACTAATTAAACTTTAGATGTTAACTTAATAATAACAAATTATCTGCAAGACGAGCGATTGTGACAGCGCTACGACGGGAACAAAGATGCAGGTGCGGAACGTGTTCAGCAACTCGGACGCCCGGCGTTTTTCTATGAAAGGGCCCATCTAGTGCCTACATATATATCGATGTTTAATATAATTTGATATTGTTCTCCCATATCGGGGCCATCATAATATTATCACAGAATTTATAATAATTATACCTTACAGGTAATTATATTATTGACATATTTTTTCCTATGGGTACTTTTGAACTACAGTGAATAAATATATCCTTCTCACATCTTTGTTTCGTTATGGCCTCTTAAATGAGGTCGAGTATGTGAGGTCGTTCTGTCACAAGATGTGATTTAGTGGACACTGGACATCTCTCAATTTTCAATTAATAAGCGCGGACAACGGTGGGTTAACATCTATTATATATTTTTTATTTAGGTCCATTATTGTCTGAATGTCCTACAAGGTACCTTATTGATCTTGGTATTTACCTATTAGGGTTATGTAGGTTTTATTTAATACCATTGCCATTTAATGTGGTCACCGATATACAATGTTTGTTGTAAATAAGTATGTACTCAGATATTCTACGAATTTGATTGAATAAAAACATAGGTAACAACAAAAAATTACAAAGCAACAGGTATCCCGGTGGAAGGACATGGTTCATTTTATCCCGAAAAATCAAACAGTTCCCACGGGATTTTAAAAACCTAAATCCAAGCTGACAAAGTCTCGCGCGTAATCTACAATTCGCGCGCGAGTTGAATGCAGAGTTAATGTCACCATACATTTACTCTGCATTCATTTAAATCAACTGTGGCTTACACTACTCTCGTGATATCTAATAGCCTTACAGACCACGATACTGTCATGATCTCATTGGACTACAAAACTAATCATGAGACTAGAAATAGATACATAATTAAAAAGCTAAACCACTCTGATATAAAGGCCGATTTACTTAATTGTGACTTCCAACCGATTCTAGAGATGCAAAACTGTGACATTGCCTCTGATCAACTAATCGATACTGTCTCAAAAATTATAGATAAAAATACTATTCAACGTGTAGCATCCAAACGACAAGCACCACGCAAACCTTGGGTTACTACAGGTTTACTAAGATGTCTCAGGCATAGAGATCGACTACATAAGAATTCGAAGAAAAATCCTGAGAATAAATCATTAAGACTTATTTACACGAGGTATAGAAATTTTTGTACAAACTTATTAAGAAAATTGAAAAGGGAATATGAAAAAAGTGAGCTTGAAAGAGCAGGAAGATCTAGCATCAAAAAAACGTGGGAAGTTATTATTTCAATAACAAATCTTAAACCTAAAAATCAAGATTCACGTGATTTACTTACGATTGAAAACTGTCCAACTAAAGCCGTCTCAACCGTAAATGAATATTTTATAAATATTGGTAAAACCCTAGTAGATCAAGTTAAATCCCAACTAAATATAGAAAATGAGACACTAACTAGTCAACTTAGTCCATATTCTCCCTCCTCATCATTTGTCTTATTGGAAACGGATCTAGCCGAAGTTTTGACTCTTATAAATTCACTTAAAGTAACAAGTGCTGCGGGAATTGACAACATACCGGCAGTAGTGCTTAAACAAAATAAAGAAACAATTGCAGGAATATTAGTTCTCATTTGTAATTTAGCGATTAGACACGGTCAGTTTCCAAATAAATTTAAGGACTCTGTAATTACACCCGTACACAAAAATGGTGATCGTAAATTGGTTAGTAATTACAGACCCATATCTATTCTACCAACATTTTCTAAAATATTGGAACGTATTATTAACAATAGACTTATTAATTATCTTGAAAGTAACAATTTACTCTCTCCTAATCAATATGGCTTTCGTAAGTCAAGATCGACGGCTGACGCAGTCTCGGAACTAACAAACGGTATTGTTCAGAACTTAGACTCGGGTATGAAGTGCATAGTTATATTTCTTGATTTGGCTAAGGCCTTTGATACCGTTTCCATTCCACTGCTCTTAACTAAATTAGAACAACTGGGTATTCGTGGATTGCAATTAAGTTTGTTTAAGGACTACTTAACGGGTAGAACCCAATGCGTCAAAATCGACCACTTTATCAGTAGCTCTCTTCCTGTTACCTATGGTGTTCCCCAGGGAAGCATATTAGGCCCCACACTCTTTTTGGTTTACATAAATCAGTTATGTAATATGAATCTGGAAAATGGTAAGGTTGTAGCCTTTGCGGACGATACTACTCTCCTTTTCTGGGGAAAAACTTGGGAAAGCGCATTTCACTTCGCTCAAAAAGGTTTCGACACGGTCTTATCATGGCTAAGAAATAATCTACTTACTTGTAACGCTGATAAAACAAAATACCTTACTTTCTCCATTTTACGTTCCTCACAACCGTCACGAGATAATTATTTTATTAAAGCCCACACTAGCAATTGCCTTTTCTCTGCTGTCATCGCCCCGTGTAACTGTCCCTCTTTGATTAGAGCTGATAATATAAAATACCTTGGGATCATCATTGATAATCAGTTATCTTTTGAACCGCATGTTACAACTTTAACCAATAGGATTCGTAAACTAATAGCTATATTCAAAAATATTCGCCATATAGCGGACAAAAACTTAATGAAAGTAATTTACTATGCTCTATGTCAATCATTATTGACATACTGCATAGATTCTTGGGGTGGTACGTCAAAATCACGTTTAATACTTTTAGAAAGAGCACAAAGAGCTATACTTAAAGTTAGCGCATTTCTTCCCTTCAGATATTCGACAGCAGTGTTGTACAAAGAAGCTCAAGTTCTTACTGTCAGGCAACTATTTATACTAAGCGTAATTTTAAAACAACATAAACATGTGGATATGTCTGTACTGGAAGAGCTACAAACGAAGAGAAGGAAAAATAAAATATGCGTAATCCGTCATTGTAATACCCGTTTCTCTCAAAAATTCTACTGTTTTCTTGGCGGCTTCCTATACAATATTATTAATAATAAATTAAATATATCGACTTTAAATTCTTATAAATGTAAAAATATCGTAAAAAAGTGGTTACAAGAACTTACGTATGATAGCACAGAGAACTTACTGGTTATTTTAAAGTAACACACTTTAAAGATAAAATATACTTAATGTCAACATAACCAATCACACACACACACACACACACTCACACACACACACATATTCATACACACGCACTCACACATGCACACTCACACACACGTCTACATATTTTAATAATAATAAATCGCTTAAAAATTGTTTAACTTGCATGCACATTAATGTACCTATTTAATTTCGTTTGTTGTCTGTTAGGTATAACATGAGAAGATTGTAAGGGGAAAGCACTGATGCCTATAACACGAGTTTCAAACTTATCTTAGGCATCAGACGCTAAACCTAGCGATTGTAATATTTGTTTTTATGGACAATAAATGATTTATTTATTTATTATTTATTCAACTAGCGCGCGAACTATAGTAAGTATTTTATAATTGTTATATTTGCTTGTGTGTGTAAATATAAAAGATTTTCTTTGACATTTCTTGTCAGTAAAACACCAGAGGTCTCGTCTAATGTAAAGGAGTCTTAAGGTGACGAAAACGGGCCTAGAGAGGGTAATGGAATCATGTGGCTCTCGCGCACCTCTTCAAATTAAATCACCTTAATTATCGCCCCCTACAGGCGTAACGAGCCTTAGCGGAGTGGGGAACCATATACCTAGTAGCACCTACCGCACAGAATAGGTAAAAGTACGTGTAGTACTTCTTAGTTCTTACTATATATATATTTTTTATCCACTATAAGCTAGCCCTTGACTGCGATCACACCTGATGGTAAGTGATGATGCAGTCTAAGATGGTAGCGGGCTAACCTGTTAGGGGCATGGCAGTTATATTAAACCCACACCCCTTCGGTTTCTACACGGCATCGTACCGGAACGCTAAATCGCTTGGCGGCACGTCTTTGCCGGTAGGGTGGTAACTAGCCACGGCCGAAGCCTCCCACCAGGCGAAGTGCCTCATTGGTAATTTCCGCTTTGTAAGACGGATTTCGATCTGTGGATGGCAAGGACCTGGATTCGATTTCCTGGGGTCAAATAATAGGCATAATACCTTTGTCAAAACTAAATGGTTTTTTAGTCATTTTGTTAAATAGAAGGTGAGACTAAACAGGTAAAATCAACGTTATCTGTTATATATATAGGTTTAAATATTACATTATCGATTTCAGAAAAAAAAGAGCGTTGAATATATTGATGACGTCACAAGTATGGTTTTTACGATGGTTAAATTATCTATGGTTTTATACGAACTCCAATACTAACGCGCGTTTTGACGTATTTCATTGGTAGTTGGTACCATCCAAAGGTACCATCCTTATTTTTAGATATTAAGATTTCCTGATTCTCAATTATTCTAGAGAGGAAGTTAGGAAGCTGGCCTAACTCCAAGCCTCTTCTACCCCCGTGCCACAGGGAGCAAGTAAAGCCGGCGTCGGTCCTGCGCCTGATTATATAGTAGAATCATTGGATTATGAGATTTGATAAGGGGAATAATGAGTGTACTTGTGTTTTCGCACACATTTTTTTCACTTTTATATCTCCCGCACACGTGTGTCTCTCTGGAGATTTGCCGCCGTGACTCATGTTTTGTATTATGTATATTATATTTCCTATTGAAGCCTAAAGTTCCCTTGGTAAGATTTGCCCAATTGTTCCCAATATTAGGAGAGAATACATACGAACAAATCCCGCTTATGAAAATTGCTTTCCCGCTCACAACCTTTTTACTTTTATCGCACTAATGACGCTTTCATTTTCTATGCGAACAATACTAAAACACTTCGAATTGCGCTTCCTTTTAATGAAAGTAACAAACTCAGTACCCTATCAGTAAACGCAAAATTTAAACATTAAATCGAGCAATGAAGTTTACAGTCGATACTTAAATTTTAGCATCGCTTCACGTAAAATTTGAACTGCAAGAAAATATAAATTTATGTTCGTATTTAACGAAACTCTGAAAAACCCATTACAGTACTAATTCAATTTACCGTCACAGCACTACCAGTTAAATAAACCGTCATTCGGTTCGTTTGAGCGAGTTCTCTATATTCCTGTAGTGTGCAGAAGCTCCGAAAAAGCTAATTACACACCGACAAAGAGAATGCTCGATTCGAAAGTTGATTGATTTCTTTATTACAGCACCCCAATTTGGTGATGATGGAGAACATTGTAGAGCCTCAGTTTAATCGACGAGCTCTGAGTTGGTGACTGATAGCGATGGAAATGATATTAATATTATTGTAGATTTTACTAACATTCTTCATTCACCAGCCTACTAGGTATATTTTTTTAAACTAAGTCTTGCCGTCAAAGAGACATCAGTACAGACGTGGTATTTTAGACAGATTTTAGATAACTGTGCATTACTATGCTTTATTATACTAATATTATAAATGCGAAATTGTGTTTGTTTGTTGGTTTATTGGTTTGTTGGTTTGTCCTTCAATCACGCCGCAACGAAGCAACAGATCGACGTGATTTTTGGCATGGGTATAGTTGTGGACCTGGAGAGTGACATAGGCTACTTTTATCCCGGAAAATTAAGGAGTTCCCGCAGGAATCAAACAAACTTAAACCACGCGGACGAAGTCGCGGGCATTAGCTAGTAAAAAATAAAACTAAAACTTAAGGTTAATAGAACGCCGATCTCTGTTCTTGAGACTACATAATTATTATAACTTCTACTACATTAAATATAATTTTAACAAATGAAATTATTATTATAATATTTCGCAACACTTGGTCTTTGACGCTTACAGAATTAGAGCAAACTAAGAGGCGTTATTTGTGTTAGCGTACTAACAGAATATCAAAGACATTCCTGCTTAAAGAGTTTTCGGTTTACCTACGTTAGCAAATTTAACAAGACTGTGTAAATGGTACCAAAGATTAATTATTATAAATACATTAAAATATAAACTTATCGTCAATCACGATATAAGTAAGTTAAGGTGTTAGGTGCCAAATAAAATTTGTCTGGAAATTGTAGGTATACTCGTAGGAAGACTACTATAACAGCAATGAGCAGAGGTGCATGAAGCTCAATTGTCTAAATCGTAATCATTTGACAGCTAAAAACGTATAACTCGAACTGTTTGAGGAGTTCATACATGCATTATGACGAGCAAGCATCTATGAACTCCTTAAACAGGTCGAATTATACGTTTGGCAAACGATTATACGAATATGACTTCTTTACACAATCGGGGGGCTGATTGGTGATTCCGTGCTGGCAGCGATAGCTTCTTATTATTTACTAACTGCCTCGTTTCCTTGTGCACTATAATATCTCCCGCGCAGATGGCTAATCTCGCTGGAGATAGGCCGTGGCCGAAATTCAGTCGGGAGGACATTATTTTCGACGCCGGACGACGCGATACAAACGCGAATCATACGCGCGTCAGTCGCAGCCAGAAACTTTTAAATTGCTCACGTCCACAAATGCGTGACAGCCAGGGCCGTCTTTACCAGGGGGTGCAAGGGGTGCGTGGCACCCGGGCGCAGGGACCTAGGGGGCGCATTGCGCAAGATGCAACATTTTATCAAACTTTTCAAAAATCAGAGGTGGTTTTAAAAAATTAGATAAGAAGAGATAAAAGAGAGCCAGAAATTTTTATGGGACCGTCTCGTAAACATTCTCTACCGATGTTCTCTACAGATTCAAAAAAATCACGCAATTCGGTCCTAAAATCTCGGAGAAATCGATTTACATACAGAAAAAATCATATTATTGAGAACCTCCTCCTTTTTTTGAACCGATTTTAAGTCGGTTTTGATTTATTGGAGAGTGTCAAAATATGCGGCATAAACGTAAAACGGCTGTATCTTTTGATTGCGTTGACTTAGAAGCTTGTCTTTTTTACAGCTTCAAGGGAGGGATCTAAGTATATTTGATATTAATTTCAACTTGATATCTCCACGCGTTTCCGAGAAGAAGGGGGTTGACAGACAGACAGACGGACAGTGAAGTTATCCTAATAAGTGTTCCTTTTTTCCTCTTTCGGTACGGAACCCTAAAAATAGAAAATAAATTATTAAATTTTGTTTATTTTTTATTGGCAATGGGGGCGCAGGCTGATTTTCGCACCCCGGCGTCCTGTATGGTTAAGACGGCCCTGGTGACAGCGGCCATAGCTATGCGTGGCGTACTGTCTTGCTACGATTTCAATTCCGTAGAGTTGCTACGTTTTTCGACAGTAAACAACGGGATTGTAAAAATAAAAATGCTAAACAATAATTTAACGTTTTATTGAACGTATTTTTTAATAATATAGACTATTACATTTGCCTACTTTAAAAGCTAATAGAGATCAATATTTTATAACAAAAGTAATGTATCAGCTACTCTGTACATATCTATAATTAACACAAAACTGAACATTGTAGGAAGTGGGGAGTAAGTTTATTTAGACAATTATGAAACTGTAGGATAGTTAAGTAAAATACAATAGACCTTTTATCTGTATTAGTTTACATTTGGCACAAACAATTTACACTTAACTACAATAAGTAACGTTTACTACAACTATAATTAATCGGAAATATTAACAAGTGGGTACATATAAGAATAGGCCATATCAGTGAATACTGAGCTGGTAGCATTCACATCCATAGCTTTACTACCTAAAAAAAAAAAAAAGTAGTTGGTATAGATTTATAATGAATAAAAATAAGGACGTAATTCAGTTTATTATTTGAAATGGCTATTTCAAAAGCTGTGTTGCGTTGCAGTAAAAATATGTATAAAGAAGTTACTGTCTTCCGACGAGTACAGTACCAATTAATGCACATTTTTCTGCATTCTAAAGACTATAGGAACGACGACTTTTATTCATACCAAGATTAGCGTGTACTTTTTAGCATTTGGTAATGAGATTCATGACTCAAAATACGAGGTTAAATTAGGTACACTGGGAATGGTGTAATATATATCATGGTATGTGTGGCTTATTTTTTTTGTTTAATCAAATGTTTTGATTGGAGGAAATTCTTGTAGTTGCATTGCAGTGAGGGAGATTTGCGGTGGTACAAAACAAAATTTTCTTCACTCCTTAGTTGTCGTAGCGGGATGGAACCGAGTTTTCCCAAAAACCTGCACAGACAAATTGGTTATTTAATAGTGAAATAGATACATATCCATACTAATGTGGATTTGACTCGCTCCAGCAATGCTTAGGACAGCTGTTACTTATGTATTCTACAAATTAATGAAATTGTAATTATTTTTTTCAAAAGAGCAACCGCCGAGTTTCTTGCTGGTTCTTCTCGGTAGGAATGGCATTCCGAACCAGTGATAGATTCACTCGACCATTCAAAAGTACTTGTAAAAGTTTATTTGAATTAAAACCATTTGAATTTGAATTTGAATAATAATTTTATAAATGCAAAAGTGTATCTGTCTGTCTGCTATGCTTTCACGTCCCATCTACTCAACCGATTTTGATAAAATTTGGTACCTACAGAGAGAGTTATTAGTTTACATCCCGGGGAAGGACATAGGCTTTTTATCCCGGAAAAATTAAGAGATCCCGCGGGAATTAAAAAACAACAATCCACTCGGACGAAGTCGCGGGCATCATCACATAATATATTTGGTAATTTTTAGGGTGCCGTACATAAAAAGGGAAAAAAGAAAACCTTATAGATTCACTTCGTTGTCCGTCTGTCTGTCTGTCAACCACCTTTTTCTCGGGAACGCGTGGAGGTGGTTGAAATTAAGCCAAATACTAAAAGAAAACGGTCCCCTGGAGCCGTATAAAAATCAAGCTTCTACGCAATCAAAAGAAACGGACAATAAATCAAAACCTATAGGGTACCCGTTGACTCAGAATCATGAAAGGCAAGAAGCAAGGTCTCACAGGAAAATATAAGGTTGCGTAATCCGTACTCGTTGGGTGTCGAATTGTTTGTCAGGCGCTACCAGTTTAGCGCCATATTATGTAAGCCAGTTATTACTCAGCTGATTACGTGTTGTTATGACACTTTTCTTATTATTTACTAAAATAATTTATATTTTTTGGTGGTACGGCACCCTCGTGCGCGATTCTGACTCGCACTTGACCGGTTTTAAAAACATATCTCCCTCGAGGACCGAGCTACCTCAGATATTAGTAAGAGCATGGACTACCTACTCCGATTGTTCTAGTATATGGTAGGTGCCTATTTGGAGAATCATTATAGAGCTACGTGATATATTAAAAAGTATAACGGCATACCTACTATACCTTTACGGTATATATACGTATACTATATATTGTGAAAATTTAGCAGGTACACAGAATTTGTTAATAAACATTTGAAACTTTGATCAGTTTTTTTAATTGTTGGCAATTACCGCTTTACTTAAAAACTCTCAAGGTTTCGACATCACGTTTCTAATTAAATGACAACAAAGATAACTTGAACGAAACAGTGGCTAGGCTAAGTAACTAGCAAACATAATATTCGTACCTACTGCCTACCGATCAATATATAACTAAGAATCTAAAAGGTCACAACAAAATGTGATAATCAAAATAGAGTAGTGACTCTACCGCTGCACCTATTCGAATACAAAGTAAGTAGATGCTAAATGACCAGTCGGCTTCTCAGACCAATGCATTTGGAGCCCTTGTAACTTTAGTTTTGACGTAAATAAATAACAATCACTTTTAATAAGATTATTGTACCTTTAATATTGTACCTTATAAAGAAGAAGATTCAGCAGATAAATATAGGGTTCATAACAAACCTCGTTTGCCAACATTCTGCAGGAAGACTCGGTTGGCGACCGCCTGCCGTTGGTTCGCCTCACGCATCTGTTTGCGGGCTACCTCGAGCAGCAGCCGTTGACGAAGCACCTCCATTGGATTGTTGATGGACAGCGAAGGCATCTTGCGCTTCGGTCTCGCGCGCCCTTCGTGGATTTCTGCGTATCTCTGCAAAATTAAAAGGCTCATTATTAGGTATTCAGAGGCAGAAGAGTTTACTTATAGGTGGCAATAATGGCTAAGCTAGAGGCAAGGAGCTTTGGACCAATGACTCATGAAGCCGTTGAAAACAAGCAGGTGAATGTTGAGACATCCTTTATCCTTGTCTAGTAAAAAAAAGTTCAATAACAAAACTCCTTTTAGAAAAAAAACTCCACCTTATTGTAGATGAAATCCAGGCTGGATAGCTATTATCCATTCTTTATTTATCCATTGGCAAAAATTAGGTTCTTCTACGTTTGGGTAATACTTATTACAAGTATGTAGGTACTTTTTCATGGTGGGATCATAATCATCAAAAGGGATGAATTTTATCAGTTTTTAATTTGCGTGCAGGTAGTAATGTCTATTCGCCTTATAATTGGATAAGTCATTAAGATTTTATCCTAGAGTTTTCAGCGAAGTAACTATTATTTACTTACATACAAAGGTGCCCTAGTTGGTTGCAAAATGCAAGTTTGCCTCCCCATTTTAATATTTGCTTATTTAAATTAAAGTGTTATTTCATTCTATTTGTTCTTAGTTCACTGCATACGAAATACTTAATGAGAATAATTTTTACTATAGCTTTTAAATATTTTATTTCATTAAAATATAAATTTTATTCGTGATAAATCGTTGATTGCATCTAAAAATGAAATATCAAATCGATCAATTAATTAGATTCTGTAATAGATATAGCTAATTAAGTGAAGTTTGCGAAGTAAGCATGTACCCATTAAATAAGGAATACATAGCCGATTCCTGGCCGGGGCGAAAAACAAAAATAAATAGCAGACCCGGCCTGAGTTTGCTCAGGTGCAATTTTCTGAAACTCCCATGTGAGTGGGGTCCACTTTATAGGCGAATATTGCCCTCGTATGCAAAATTTCATATATGAGTGACTGCTATTTAATTTATTGTTTAAAGAGCCTTCTTCCATAATTACCAAACTATACCTAGGTACAAATACGTACTCAACAGAGAAATAATCGACTGAAATTGCAGATATTAATATACAATGTCACCGATAACACATCATGTTTATTAAATAACTTTACCTATCGAGAGTTAAGACCTAAGAAGCTAATTAATTGGAAATTGTTTGTTTGTTCGTCAAACAAATGGTAGACACCATACAAATATTAACCAATGTTTGTCTTTTTCCATTATATTTAAACTTTTTTATTAAAATAATACCAATACTTGCTTAAAATTCGATGTACTTATCTACTCATCGTTTAGGCAAATGATGTGTGTTGGGGTATGAAAAAAACTGTACCTACTCTTAAATACATGTAGTTCGAACTAATAATGAGATATTTTATCTATAGTTTCAAAACGTAATTAGACCTATTTCATTAATATTATAATACTAGATGATTCCCGCGACTTCGTCCGCGTGGATTAGATTTTTGATTCCCGCGGGAACTCCCTAATTTTCCGGGATAAAAAGTAGCCTATGTCCTTCCCCGGGATACCATCTACCCCTGTACCAAATTTCAGCAAAATCGGTTGAAAAGATGGGCCGGGAAAGCGTAGCAGACAGACAGACAGACAGACAGACAGACAGACAGAAACACTTTCGCATTTATAATATTAGTATGGATAAAGTGATAAACGCTTAGCAAGGATATCGTAAGGCTTTAATCATTTCACTAATCAATATAAATTAAGGCCCATCTGCTATTGAAAAGTTATCCAATAAAATGACTTAACTCTTCTAGATTAATCGTTGAGTACAATTAATCAAGAAGGTTTAGGTTAACTCATTCAGTAATAAATGAGCTTTGTAGCTTAGAGATAAGCATTTATTAATCGACAGGTTAAAAGCGCACTATGGACTGGACAAGACAAAAGGAAAAAGAAACGTCAGCGCTGGCACTTTCACATGGAGCTGCACATACTGGTGCGCCCAGACAAACGTCGTTACCCTCCAATGCGCACGTTTTGTCATGTCTGATCCGTAGTCTTATAGTCCTTAATCAACGGAAAAATAAAACTACGAGTACTTTAACAACCTTTATTGAAGTAAACAAAACTAATCTAAGTGAATGTAATGAAAATGGCATCACGTAAAAATAATAAATAAGATATTATTTATTTGTTATATATACCTATAGAATACCTACTTTAGGTACCTAATTACTTTTGTACTATACATACTAATCTACATAGTATAACTAAGCTTATAGACTAAAAGTAGGTACTAAACAAGATAAACAAGAAATAACTAGGCTAAGTATAATCTTAGGACTTACTTGACTTTGCAAGGTTTTGGAAGCGGGGGGCTAGTTGTAACAATTTTTCGTTTCTTGGCTATGGAAGCTTACTTGTTGGGTATTTAGGAAATACAGCAGTAGGTACTGTTCGAATGAGCTACTAATCAACTATCGATTTCAAATAAAATTTTGATCAAACCTGTGACGAATTCTTGTAAAAATGGCTTAGAAAAAAAAGTGGCGAGCGTTACAACTTACCCCGTAATTGGGGCTAGTTGTAACAAGCTTGGGGCAAATTGTAACAGTAGGAATTGTAAGCCAGTTTTCTATTTTTCAAAGATTTATCAAGTATATTTAGCATTAGAAACTTTCGACACGCTTAAACGGACTTAGACTTTTAATAATCTAATAGAAAACCGAAAAATATTCAAAAATTAACAAAACATGTTTTACAAATTTAACACTTGGAAACAAAAAGTCCATTACCAGGTCATATGGGAGCGCCTGCACAACACCGCCTTCTGGGCCATCCAGCGGGATACTGATCGCGCTCATATGATAGAATGGGTGTTAAATTGTAGGTTAGGTTGAAAATCTAATGAATATTCTTCTATTATCTAGTTAAAAAATGCTACTACTACTATCTACCCTGTTGTTACTACTTACCCCTGTAACAACTAGCCCCCCGCTCCCTACTCATAATTTAATGAATTACAAACTATGAATTGATTAGGTACAACATTCACGATTTACATTCGTTTGAAACATAGCATTCCAATCAGAAGACATTAGACGATAGCGGAATCTGAACTATTTCAGTATCTATCAAGACTTGGTCTCGAATGCCAGGCAGCACCTGAAAATGATTAAAGAAATGTTAATTTTTTTAATGACTATGTCCAGTTTACCTAATTATGTGTACTTAATTATGAATTTATAGTTAGAATCTATATTATATGCTCGTAGGTATTCTCGTCCGTAAGACAAGTGTTGTAAGGAAATAACTTAAAATTTTAGTCAAATGTTAATATTACTTTATGGTAATGTGGCCAATTCTGTATAACACAACCTCTAAACTAAACTGAAATGACAGTTTTAATTCTAGTTCTGTCCCTTTCCGCAGGGAGTATTATGAAAGGGAGTAAAATGAAAGTATTATGAAATACTTTTAATTCTGTGATTTTAGTTTAGTTAGAGAGATTGTACAGTACCGAATCAGTCATCACATTTTCCTACTCTTGAAGTTACAAGTTTTGATTAAACAGCTGCTCTTGAAGTACAAGAGCAGCTGGTTAATCAAAACGAAAAAAAATTGTGTGAATCTTACCTAAGTAGTTATGTGTCTACCTATGTATGATTTTTAGCTTTCGGAATGGAAATTCCTTGTTAACACGTTAACAAAAATGATTAGATAACAAGTATGATACTAGTAGTACTATGATAATGCTATTTAACAGACTGCCCGCATCTACTTTGAATAAAGAGCCAATGTCCACCATCTGGATTAGCATATTAAAATATAATATTATGAAATGTAGGTATACCTACCTATATTAAGCTCATGTGTGAAATATTCTCATGTAAATTTGTCGCAATCGCAAATTTCAGTACGACTTTTTAGATTTCGTGAACGATATTCTACATCAGTTTTCTTTTTAGAGAAAAATTACATTACTAGACCTACTAGAGAATTTTATTTTACTATATTATTGAATCTACGCAGTACGCGCCTAGAGAAAGCTTTGGGCGTACTACGGAAAGTTAAAACAACGAGATTGTTAATCCATTTTAATCTAATGTCCAAACGCCCGAAAGTGAATAAAAGCTTTTAAAATGTTATAGTAATTATGGCCGTTTCGTGATTTGTCGGTGCATGTTTGCGGTTTCGAATATCGAAAACGAAACGATCCTGCCACGCTCTCGCGCATATTCCCAATTATAAAGTGCACATTGGCTTAAATAAGTAAGTGTTAATATAATTACGACATACCAAAACCGAATCAATATTGCATTGAGAGATCACGAAACGGACTTACATACATATTATGCAATGGGATACGCACCTCGTTTGCCAATGTCATTGAAGTAATCCCGGTTGGCTGCTGCACGGAAGGCCTGCATTCTTCGTTCTTGCTCTAGATTCAGCTTCTGCCGCAGGACGGACATCGGCATGTCGATGGACAGGGAAGGCATGCGTCGCTTGACGCGTTCCTCAGCCTTCATCCCATACATTGACCAATTAATTTCTTTTTACGTACAGATTTTCTTCTGGGAGATTTACTTGTAAAAACCGCGTCCACACCAATAACATAGCATCACGTGCAGCTGAACGTAAATTGCGACGTAAATCTTGAGGATAATTATTCTCTAATCGCCTTCCACGTAAAGGGAAATCGACACTAATAAATTTTGTGCTTAGAAAGTTATGTACTGGTGTGGACATTGAGGTTTTTTTTTAATCCACTACAAGGTAGCCCTTGACTGCGATCTCATCTGATGTTAAGTGATGATGTAATCTAAGATGGTAGTGGGCTAACCTGTTAGGGGCATGGCAGTTATATTAAATCCATACCCCTATTCGGTTTCTACACGGCATCGTACCGGAACACTAAATCGCTTGGCGGCACGTCTTTGCCGGTAGGGTGGTAACTAGCCATGGCCGAAGCCTCCCACCAGGCCAGACCAGGGAAAAACTCAGAAATTACAAATTCCCAAATTGACCCTGCCAGGGATCGAACCCGGGACCTCCGCAAGTTAAGATAACAGTGTTCAACACTGTGCCACGTAGGTCGCCGAATGCAAAGGTTTCAAAATCGGTTCAGTTGCAAAAATGTTGCAGCATAATTTAGCTATAAATTTAGCTAGTTGAACTCATACCTATCGATATCTCTAATAAAAG
This sequence comes from Erebia aethiops, assembly GCA_923060345.2. Lineage (NCBI taxonomy): Eukaryota > Metazoa > Arthropoda > Insecta > Lepidoptera > Nymphalidae > Erebia > Erebia aethiops. The sequence goes on along the minus strand of OV281084.1, from coordinate 21,244,414 downwards.
ACGGGTTACCAATAAAAAAAAGATTTAACTAATTTATAATAGTTTTATTTTTTTAATTCAAAATTACGTTTAGTAGTAACATGTTCATCAAACTCAGACAAATATCATAATATTAATTAACAATACCAACAACATTGCTTGGCAACAATTACATCAGGTGCAGGACGGCAAGAATTGGCTCATTTTGATTCAAAAATTAGCTCGTGAAGGCGCATTCCTGACTGCTCCATGGATCTAAGAAGAAAAAAAATCATTAGTTAAGTATGTTCTTGCGTTTTGAAATAACAGCAAAATACCATAGTTATATAAGTATGTCAAACTATAATATTGAAAGAAGAACTCAATCGAGTAGTTTTGGTAAATAACTTTAACCCTCACAACTTAGGTCTGTCTGAAAGACAGAAGAAAACATAAATAAACTAAAAACGAATGCTTTACAAAACATAAAAATATCCAATCGTTCTTAGCCTACGATAGCCTATCCTCCCAAGTCATCAAGGTTATTATACTACCAATACTCTATAACAGGGATTCCCAAAGTGGTGACATGAACAAAAACTTTGTTTTTCAAAAAAATAATTACCTACTTAAGTATTTTCACGTAATTTGTATTGATAATTACTATTAATTACACTTGATATTTACTGAATTTTATGTCTATTTATTTTGTTAAATTTTGATGAGAAAATTATGTCAAATTTACTCACTTAACCAACCGCAAAGTTTTTAAATTGGTACCTAAGTATTTTGTATCAATAGGAAAAAAACTAGAGATAGGATTTTTTAAGGGCAACTTGTGTCACTTATGATACGTCAAGACTCTACCACCGATTCAGAAACAACTTTCCGAACCGGTGGTAGAGTCTTGACGTATCATAAGTGACACAAGTTGCCCTATGTGAAATAAAAATAAATCATTTCATTTCATTTCATAAAGTAATTTGGCTATGGGGTTCTGAGGTTAATTTTGGAAAAGGGCTCTCTTGCACAAAATAGTTTGGGAATCCCTGCTCAAACTACAAATAACTAGGTAGGTACCTATTCAAATATAGTGCTACAATGTAAAAGCTACATACAATAATGCGCTTGAAACGAGTTTTTGTTAATAGAAAAAGTTAAATCCTGTTCGCCATGTTGTATATTTCAGTAGAAATGTATTCAGATAAGTTGCATCTAGCACGTGAAATATTGAGATAAAGTTCCAGCGCCAACTTTGTCCCGTGCGACTATGTATATAATGTGCTCGCAATGCAAAATAAAATGAAGAATGCGATAGATGCGCTGACGGCCAAGGCAAAGAATTTTTCAGTAAAAAAAATGCCAAATACGTTTGCAGCAAGCACTGAATCAATCTGAGAGGGTGCTCATAAAAGCCATAACCTTTTTAGGGTTGCGTATTTTATTTCTTTATTATTTTTATTTTTAACCGTTCAAAACCTTCCAACCCTCGGTGCACGAGTCCAACTGGTACTTGCCCGGTTTTTGGTACTGTACAGACCGACATATTATGTTGAATTTAGTGCATGCGATATCAACAAAATGTCAACAACAACTTATCTTAGAAATAGTACAATTGATTCCAACCTCGCTTCCCGACGCAGTTGAGAAAGTTCCGGTTGGCGTGCGCTTGTCTTTCTAGGAATTGGTTGAGCGCCTCACGCTGAAGAACTTCTACGGCGGGGTTCACGGAAAACGTCCGTCGTGATCGAATCATTTTCTTGCTATCCGAAACCTTTATACACATTTTATTAGATGGACTGGTTGAAGTTGGTAACGAGTTACAGCCAAGTGGCTGGTAGGTGGTGGAACGTATTAATGTATTCTGAATATTATATAAAAATTGAGTAATTTCAAACCTCGTACCAAAATCGCACATTACAGCTGTACCGATCCGCAAGTAGCCTATATTTTTAATACCGAATATGAAATTAGAGTTTGCCAAAAAAATATAATTTAATGAATGTGACCACCTGAGTTATTGTACAATTTTTTTAATAGATAACGGAGGTGTCTAATCGCTACATTTGGCTCTCCGAATTACTGTGTTGTTCATAACTACATTATTTGTCAGAATTAAGTCAACACATGCTTCAATAGTTAAATGAGTTAACTTGAAAAAGAACACTAGGGTGTCTAAACAATGCGTTGCATTATAATGTTTTTGTAATGTGAGATTCAGTAGTAGAAGTAAGGAATAAATGGAATGATCACTAATTGTTAGTTGCAGGAAATATGAACCTTTAAAGAGAGTTTAGCAAAAACTTAAAAATCTATATAATTTAAATATTTTATATAATAGAACACATTATCAATTCATTTAATTAGTAGGTACCTATGTAGGACCTTAATTAAACATCAAAATAGAACTCTGGCTTTAGGCTAGGGTGCATAAATCATTATAGGAAATGAAAGCCTTTCAAAAGAATTTCAAATGTCACATTTCTCGTTTTGTGTGCACGAGATTTTCTACATATCCACTGCAATTTCTGATTCTGTATGAGCTTTCGGTATTATTCATTACTCATAATTATAATAGGAAAACCACACATTTGTTCACGAATGTCTGTCTAATCACGTTCACGAATGTGAATCTAGGTGCACAGGGGAAACTTCGAATTTTAAATATTATATTAGTTTAAGTTATTCTGAGTTAACCCAAAGAGACTAAGATTATTTTTTATTCCCGGAGGGGAAATCCTCCTTAATTTCCCGGAATAAAATGCATATGTCCTTCCCCGGGATACAACCTATCCCTGTACCAAATTTCATCAAAATCAGTTGTACAGATGGGCCGAGAAAGCGTAGCAGACAGACAGACAGAGACACTTTCTTGTATATGAATTTCTTCTTTTATTAATGTATGGATTATCATAGATGAAACTATTAGTGAGTTTTTAGTGCGTATTTAATTGGTGAATTTATAATTTCTGGGTTTTCTTGGACCTGGGTCTCGTGGGAGGCTTTGGCTGTGGCGAGTTACCACCCTACCGGAAAAGACATAGCGCCAAGCGATTTAGCGATCCGGTACAATGGCGTGTTAAAACCGTTGAGGGTATGGGTTTATTATATAATATAACTGCCACACCCATAACAGGTTAGCCCGCTTCCATCTTAGACTGCATCATCACTTAGCACCAGACAAGATCGCAGTCGGCGGCTAACTTTCGGTGGAATAAAATTATGCAGTTCAGAGTGTGACATGCTTCAGTAATTATATTTGTATACGTTTTAGTAGCGCGTCGCGCTCGTCGTTTCACTGCGTTGGGTTGTTCGAGCCTATACACGTACTACCTATTCTGTGCCTATACACAGGAGCATCGGCGTGCAGTATGAAAGCATTGCTTACCCTACTTGTAATAACTCGATGTATATTTTTTTACTATGGTCCGCCAATAAAAGAATTCCTACCTCAAGAGTAACCTGGTAACCTGGCTTCAAACACCAGCAGTAAATTTGTTAATTGAAATAATGTAAAAATAAATGATTACCTGTGAATCACGAGGAACTTCAGCAAGGAGGTACATCCAGGGCGCGTTGCCTCCGTAGTTTCTTCCTCCCTGCATTGACGGTGCAGCGTATCCGAGACTTTCCTGGAAATTATGACGTATTAGTTTATTTTGTTTTATAAAATACGAAAAAAAATCTAAGGCTTTTCTCCTGCAGCCCAAGCATAACACTCAGTGCGAGTTTCATCAATAATGCGTTGTAAAGGCCGGGAATGAGAGATATGATACACACAACATTCCAGTTAATGTGTGGTTTGTAAGTTAATGCTTATTTTGCAAACTACACTAACCAAACTTTCAGATTAATAATAGCCTAACAGAAGGATTGTAGTATGTCTATGCTACGAGTAATTGTCTTTGATTAGCTAATCTGTGGTAGGATTCTGTGTATTCGATATGTAGCTTATCTCTGTTCGGTATTAGCTAATAGCATTATTAGTAAAAAATAAAACTTGTATTTAATTATAAAACTAAGTGATTAAAATAAAATAATTTAACGTGGAACAAAACATAATAGTTTTATTGAAACAAGGAACACAACATGGCGCAGCTATAAAACAATTGCGGCGTTGCAAGTTGAACAATACGTGCACGCGTTTTCTGTTGCAAAATGCAAAATGGCTGACTCTGAATTAGGTGTGAGAATTCCTGATAGGCTCAGAATAGACTATACCGCGCTAGCGAATAATTGGAAAAAATTCTATCGGGAATTCCAAATTTATATTGTCGCATCTGGATATTCAAAAAAGTCAGATGACACTAAGAAGGCCCTGTTTCTAAATATAGCCGGCGAAGACGCCATTGAGCTTGCTGAAACCTTTAAATTGCCGGATAAATGCTCATTAGAAGATTTGATTCAAGCCTTCAAGAACTATTTTGAACCAAAGCGGAACGTTGTTGTTGAAAGATATGTTTTCAACTCGCGTAATAGACAAACCGAAGAACCGTTTGACCAATATCTTACTAAAATTACACATTTAGTAAAGACATGTGAATATGAAAACGTCGATGAAATGATGAATGAAGAGATCGTATTGTGCAAGGCATTAATATTAAAAAACTCCAAGAAAAGTTATTACAAACGGAGGATTTAAACTTAGACAAAACAATAAAGATATGTAAATCATATGAGCTTAGTCAACAGCATCTAAAGACCCTAAATATTAATGAAGAAAACTTTGAAAATGTTCTGCAGATTACATCTAACAATAATAACTCTAAAAGTGAACTTAAAAAACAAAATGATTTTGAAACAAAAACTTATAATAATTATCGGCAACAAACTTCAACTAGTAATAAATCAGAATTTCAATATGACTGCGAAAAATATGTTAAAAAAATGTTATGATGATAAAAAAGACATATTTGAAGCATTATTAGAATATAGAAACACACCCCTTCCTGTACTAAATGCCTCCCCATCTCAATTACTGATGAATCGAAGAACAAGAACTAAATTACCTATTTGTAATGATTTACTAAAACCACAAATTGTGCCAAATGTAGAAGAAAATTTGTTAAAACGACAAGAAATTTATGCTAACTATTATAACAGAAATAGTAAAGAAAAAGGTGATTTTGAAATAAATGATAATTGTATGCTAAAGAAGGGGAAGGTATGGGTACAAGGAGAAATAGTTGGCAAACATTCCACTCCTAGATCTTATTATGTTAAAGATTCTAATGATGTAATTTATCGTAGAAATTCTTCCTTTCTAAAAAAGTAATTAAACCAATAAATAATGGTTAGGTTCTGTTGGTATGTTTTTTTTTTAAATATTATAGTTTATATAATACTAATGTGTAGCATTAATTTTTTTATTTACTGGTTTGAGTACTAGCTCGTTTGTGTATGTAGTGTTAAGTTTAAGCCTATCCTAAACACTAAGTAATAACTGTTTATTATTATAATTTTTTTTAAGGGAAAGATGTAGTATGTCTATGCTACGAGTAATTGTCTTTGATTAGCTAATCTGTGGTAGGATTCTGTGTATTCGATATGTAGCTTATCTCTGTTCGGTATTAGCTAATAGCATTATTAGTAAAAAATAAAACTTGTATTTAATTATAAAACTAAGTGATTAAAATAAAATAATTTAACGTGGAACAAAACATAATAGTTTTATTGAAACAAGGAACACAACAAGGATAAACTATTTTTTTCCTTACAGTCTGTCCTGAAAATCTGACCTTCAAATAGTTCAAAAAAGTAACAATACATATATAATAATAATAACATAATTAAATAATTAATAAAATACGACTGCCATGCCAGATTGTTTAAAAAAATTATAGCCTCTAATACTATATTTATATTCTATATATAATTAAAATTAACACTCGGGATGATGTAAGGATTCTAAAGATACCTCATTTATCAAAATCGGTTCAGGCGTATAGAAGTTATGGTGGAATATACAAACTCACATAGGTACATACATACATACATGAACCCTGAAAACAATATACCCCTTTTTTCAGGCAGTCGCATAAAAAGTTACAACTACTGCCGCAATTTTAATATGAGCAGCATCCAAGAAGAAGCCTCCAAAATGCGAAGTTGCTAAGTTGTTTGGCATGAGGCCAACCTGGTGTTTAAACTTCAGCGTTGAACTACACTTCGCATAGATTTTATACTTTCCACTTTCAAGAATACTTTTCCTGCAAATGTAAACTTGTCTATTTAGGCTGGTTAGAGAGATATGTTGTTCATAATAATATTATCAACATACCTAATAATATAAATACGAAAATGTGTTTGTTTGTTGGTTGAGGGCCTGGAGAGTGACATAGGCTATGCTGTTTATCCCGTTATATATATTTAGTTTATAAAATTGTGGAGTTCCCGCGGGAATCAAAAAAACCTAAACCACGCGGACGAAGTCGCGGGCATCAGATAGTTATACTATAATGTGAAAGTGTTTCTATGTGGCTACGCTTTCACGACCCATCTTTTCAACTGATGTCGAAGAAATTTGCTACAGAGATATAGAGATCCATCCTAAGAAAGGGCTTAAATCCCCGCGGACGGAGAGGCGGGCATCACCTAGTTAATAATAACTTTTATAGGAGGCTACATTAGATAATGCCAGCGTAAAATCCTACGTAAAATTTTTGATTATGCCGGGATAAAAATCTTAGGTCTCTATGTATTTATTATAAAGACAACTTGGCATAATATTATATTCAATTTCATAAAAATTAAAAGCTTGAAAGACCTAGTTTAAGGATAAAGATAAGACTAAATATACACTACGCTTTAAAATGGTTGTTTGTCTCAGTTCCATTAGCACTAAAGATTATAAAAACATCTTGTGTATTTCGACCTAAAAGTGGCAATTCCACCGAAATCCGCGTTGGAAGTGGTAGCTATAATCATGAAATTTGCACGTGACCTCACAAATTAAGCTCTTATTTTGTAAGGTCATCAAACGATTTCTATGCGAAGTTACTTTGAGTTTGAAACAACAGAGTTTGTAAAGACAGACTAATTATGCTGTTCCAGATTGGGCCAATTTAGGAAAAAATATTTAACTTTACTAATAGATACCTCAAAAGTGATGTAATATATTTAAATAAAACCTTTTGTCTGAATTTTTTGTACCTTTTATTATATCCGTTGCAATATTTAAAATTTCGTAATCTTTCAAATAACTGTCTGGTCTCTCGAGTATCTCGAAAGATACTCTTTAAATTTAAAATTTAAAAAAAATGGCAGTCAGGGATTGTCGATAGAAGTGAAAACTAATATTTAAAAAAACTAAATAATAATAAAATTCGTCGATAAAAAATTAAATTAAAATAACTTTTTTTACGCGACAAGCTTTTATATCATATTTATTTTGTGTAATGACGTTATAAGTTGAAAGTAAAACTTTTAAAGGAAAAGTTTATTTTTTACTTTTTCGTGCAAACAAATGCTGTTGACGCCTATCTCGCCAAATTACACAAGTCAAAGTTAACCAACCGATGTTCGGCGCTTGCTAGCACTGAGTGTCTGCACAGATACAACCAAGCGGCCAAAATCCTTCACCAAGAACTCTGAAGTACGGTCTCCTGGACGAGAGGCTGCCGTATTACAAGTACACGCCGGTGCTTGTACTCGAGCGTGACGGAGTCCGGCTCTACTGGGACCGGTCCATCATCACGGACAGGACTATTCTAGCGAATAAGCCTGACATCGTGCTGTTGGAACGGGCACAGTCGCGAGTGTTTTAGGACATTCCATTTGCATATGACGAGAACCTTGTGAGAGCTGAGACGGAGAAAAAACGAAAGTATCTCAATCTGGCTCACGAGGTTTCCGCCATGTGGCATGTGGAGTCCACTGAAACCATCCCAATCGTCATTTATCTGCGAATGGGTTAATCCCAGTCAGCCTCGCTCACCATCTGAGGCGACTGGGGTTAAAAATAAAAATTGATAATAATTAAAATATAAACCTTAAAACTAAGGTATTAAAGTTTAGTTACGAATGTAGTATATTTATATTTAAGACCTTTTGTCTTCGTAACAACGCGAGCATATCGGTGACGCGAATCCACAAGTTTACCGCCTACCAAGACGTTTTAAATAAAATAATACCAGACGTTACTCCATACTATTTTGAATTTGGAACCGTTGGGTGTAAAAATAAAAATTATGTTATGTTCTGTAAACGAGTACCTACAGTGTAGCACTGTAGTGCTACGACCCGTAGCGTTGTAACTATCAGTGCGTGTTCACGGCAAATAGCAGGCGCGGTGACGAATGCGCTCACGTAATACCAAACATATTACTACCTAGCTAATGCCCGCGACTCCGTCCGCGTAGATTAAGGTTTTTAGATTCCCGTGGGAACTCTTTAATTTTCCGAGATAAAAAGTACCCTATGTGTTATTTCAGACTATAATTTCATCCAGATCCGTTCAGCCGTTCTGGCGTGATTGAGTAACAAACATCCATCCATACATTCGCATTTATAATATTAGTATAGATATATAACTTGGATTAATAATTGCGTGGAATTCTGACGTTTGTGACGTTCAGTAGTCACAAACATTTTTGAATTTTTGTTTTGATCACATGCACCTATTACCTGAAATAAATAATTTATCATTTGTCACTAGCAAAATCCAAGTAAGTACATATTACTTACTAAATAATGAAATAGTCCTTTATTAGAATTAATAACTTTGCTAAGAAAGGATAAAAGATAAAAAAAAGAAACAAAACTCAATAATGATAATTAATCTTTAGCCATTGTTACTAATATTAGATTTACAAACTAGATTCCGCGCGGATTAAGGATTTTTGATCCTCGCGGGAACTTTTTCTTTTTCGGAAACCGGGAAATTTTCCGGGATAGTGCCTATGTCCTTCTCCGGGATACAACCTACCTCAATACCAAATTTCGACAAAATCGGTTGAAGAGGGGCCGGGAAAGCGTAGCAGACAGACAGACAGACACACTTTCGCATTGATAATATTAGTATGGAAGTATTCTCCGGAATACAACCTACCTCAATACCAAATTTCGTCAAAATCGGTTGAAGAGGGGCCGGAAAAGCGTAGCAAACAGACAGACAGACACACTTTCGCATTGATAATATTAGTATGGAAGTATGGATCCTTTTTTTAATTGGGTATTTGACAAATAGTCAAATCAGCTACTTTTTTTCAAACGTCAAAACGCGTCCTAAGTATGGGATTTATATGAAATTCTAAAATGTGACGTCATTAAAGTGCGACACACTTTTTTACTATAATCGATTGTTTAAAATAGTTATTCAAGATAAAACTATCAGGGGACGTGGATATTATGACTTTTGGGAGATCCTCTATTAAATAATCACTAAAAAATAATTTATTTGAATAGTAGTCAAATACCCAATTCAATGAAAAAAATCTTATTTCACGCGGATGAAGCCGCGAGCGTCAGCTAGTTATAAATAATTAATTTTGTAGAAGTAAAAGAAACGTCAATGATACGTCGATGAAACGTGAATGATGATGATGATGTATTGTACAATACATACGAGTTACTATCATTCAGACGTAATCTACCTAATTCCTAGATTCCCTAGCTTTAGACGTGAGAGTAAACTGCAGTGGCTGTCGTGCTCCGCAGCCTAGACTCCACTGTATTGGTGACTGCAGCAGCGGCTTTCTGCTAGTAACCGTACTAACCGTAGTAAGATATTCATTCCATTAGCTAGTTAACGACTGCGTTAACTAGCTAATGGAATGAATATCTTCGTCGCGCTCGGGCTTGTATAGGGCTCCGCCGCTTCGTTCTTCGCAGAGACACGTTGGTCGGAGCGCACCGAGCGAGATGGTTAGTCGATGTGTGAGCAGGAATGTATTCGATCCGAGCCGCGCGTGCAATGCTTGTTACAGTATTAAGTAAACTTATCATCATCATCATCGTTGTCGTCGTCATCCTTATCATCCTGGTCATCTAAAGACACATATTCTTCAATTACATGTTATATGCACTTTAGCCATCTGTTTAAGGTGACGTTAGCTCCCTCAACCAAAAGCTCTTTCACTTCCGCCATCTTGTTTTTTCCAACATCCAAATTGCAATCCAAGTTTGAGCCCAAACCAACTCAATTGGATTAAGCTCACAATGGTAAGGGGGCAATAATTATTGGAGTACCTACAGTAATCCCTTATTCTGCTGCCAACTCGTCCACGACATTTTTATTATATTTATGTTTTTCTTTAGCTATGTCCAATAAATTTACCTTCAACTGCAAATTGATATTAATCGACATAAAAGTGTCGAAAATAATAATTTCTAATTTTCAGTTAAAAAGGTTTGTTACTCATGCGTGGTGTGACCAGTTGTTTTGCTTTGTTTTCCCACATTAATTGTTTCAATATTGATATTTAATAACATTTAACGGATCAGCCTAGCAATCGAAAGAGGTAATAGCTTGTTTACTAAAAAAACAAAAAAAAAATCTAAGCGTCTGTCGGCCGTCATCCTGATCATCATGTCATTCGACTTACAGCTTGAATGTTCAAATGTGCTCTTGTTACTTGCTATTGCCAGTTGCCACTCACGAAAAGTTGAACGAATACTAACAACTGGCTGGAAAAGAATGATATTCAAGCATGGTTAACGTTAAAGAATTTAAATTATGATGAAACTATGTTGAAGGTAAACTTATTGGACATACATAGCAAAGAAAAGCATAAATATAATAAATAATGTTGTGGACGAAATGGCAGCAGAACGAGGGATCACTGTGCTCCGATTACCCGCTTACCATTGTGAACTCAATCCTATTGAGTTGGTTTGGGCTCAAGCTAAGGGGCATGTGGCAAAAAATAATAAAACTTATAAAATGGCGGAAGTGAAAGAGCTTTAAGTCAAGGGACTGAACAATGTCACCCCAAACAAATGGCAAGAGTGTATTAACACATGTTATTAAAGAAGAGGACAAACTATGCTGTATTGACCATTAAATTGACAGGTGTCTGTGACACTTTCATTATAAATGTCGGTGACGATGTCAAGGACGATGAAAACGATGACGATGATGATAACAATTCATTATTTACAATAAAGTTTAGTATTATTTTAGTTGGATTTTTCTTTATCCTTTCTAATTACTTAAGGACTCTTTCAGTCTTCAGTCGGTAATAAGTATTTGGATCCTGCTTAAGCATGTTATTTACATGTATGCACATTACGTATGCAAATATAAAATGTTTGTAACGTTTGTCACTTGAAATTAAAATAGTGCTCTATTAATTAATTAACAATTTAATTTAAACTAACACTGTTATAAATTTAGTCTTTAGAATCCATAGCAATACTTATAATTTATTAGAATTTTTACCCTATTTTGTGGGAATTGTTTTAACTATGGTATCCACCAAGAAACGTCAGAATTCCACGCAATTATTAATCCAAGATTAGATATTAGATATATATATATATATATATAAAGCAGTATGTAACTTACTATATTGAGTGTTCAGTGTATATGTCACATAGAGTCAACCACACCGGATAAGCATCGACGGAATTACAACCATTATTATTACAGACATCCGATCGTCCTACGAATGAGATTTCATGAATTTGGAAAAACAAATCTCGAATCTGAGCTTAATTTCCGAAATTAGCCAAACCACATAGGATATATTAGGGAGCGTTTACACTAAACGTTATATCAAGCCCTTTTCCGTTCAATCCAAGTGTTTAGATTGAATTGTTATCAAGAGAGACGCCGCACCCCACCTCCGCCACTGTGCCTTGCATAATTACTAAGCTTGTCCCAAATTCAAAGAAATGCTAAAAAATGCGGCTGAAGTTCAAAGTTTATCAGAACGGAGATTCAGAAAACGCTTGTGTAAGAAAGGTTATTAAAGTTAAGATGATTATATTACGGACAAGGACGCTTGGAAAGAAGATTTTTTACGAGTCAGTACTCGTAGACGTCCGGTATCTTAGGCCATAGCTCAGTTATCAAATACTAACACCCTTTCCTATTGGAAAGCAAATAGTTAATTTTTTTATTAATTTAATTTAATTTTAAGAATAGTTCTGCATCCATCGTTATATTGTAAATTATCGTTCAGTGCAGTTTATTCATGTACTAAAGGATAAGTTCCAGTTGTTGTAGACACACAATTAAGACAACTCTCTCGTAAAGCCTCTACGCGCTGGACCTGTGTCCCCCGCGCAAACCTATGGGCTCTTCACGTGAGTGTAAACAAAATTATTGATTTTGAGAGTTGTTTAAGGTGTTATTCTTACATCGTCGGGTGATGAGGAGTCGAGTTGCTCCCAGTCGACGGCCGATGCTAAGCCGTTAGAAGCAGGCGCGGCGTCTGCGCACGCGCTGCATGCCACCACTGCTGCACACAAGATGGCCCACCACATCTGCAAAACACGATCGATATTACCAATCTATTCAATCAATCAACTGAGTGCCTATTGGGAGAGTGCTTAGTTAACAGCAAATTTTATGAGACTGTCAAGCGCATGACAGGTGGCGCTCGATCAATCGATACTTATTTTATAAATGCGAAAGTGCGTCTGTCTGTCTGCTACGCTTTAATGGCCCATATTTTGATAAAAGTTTGTTTAGTGATAGGTTGCACCCCGGGGAAGGATCCTTTTTATACCAGAAAATTAAGGAGTTCAAGTTTTAGACAACGTAGCATTGAGTTTTTTTTGGTTTATTGTAAACTCAATCGGCTAAAATTTCAAAAGGCATTGACAATTGGCCGTTTTTAGGTATATTCAAATGAATGAATACAGGTTATGAAGGTATATAATTTATTAAGTAACCTGGTCCCTAGCATAAAATTGACTAAATTACGCCCAGTTAAATTCACTTGTCTAAATACGAGTACTAGCATAAGGCAGCTCATAAACAGTGGAACTGTGTTGAGTGTTGAAAGTAAATAGGGTGGTGAAATAACAGTGTGAAGTACGACCGCATTTACACTTGGCCCTAATGGCAGAGTGTGGCAGAGTCATGGGAAAACGACATGTGCCTTTTTATACTACACATAACATAACTTGTACACAAGAATTGTACCTTAAAGTTAAGAATTACCATTTAAACAATATTAAGAAATGCCTACAATATTATTAAATAAAATTTAAATATTTTAAAAATGTTTTTCCCTGTACGTGGAAGAATTTTGTTAGGTACGTGCGCCATGCGCATTCTTAACGTACTCTCATATTAAAGAAAATCTAGAGGTTACGTACGATAGAAAAACAGCTTGTAAATACGCTGCTATATCCCACAATTAACGTATTTCATAATTGCGAAAAAGTATAATCTATGTATAGGTACTAGGTGTGGAAGAAAAAAGATACAAGATTTTTATCTCATTGTTGCATACTGAATTCACGACAACGTTTATCTCCAAATGCGTTGTCGAAGATCTTTTGAGGGTAAACGGCTTAGCGTAAGCGCGGAATAATTTTGTGGGAACAATGAGGAATCTTGCGTTATTTTGGACGTCTCACGAATCAGTCTGCTGTATAAAAATATGAGCTCTTTAGTGAACCGGGAGATTCGACTTTATCACATTGCGATATTTTAAGAAGAAATAAATTTTAATTTTCTCTTTGATGGACGGACGACTGGCATAATTTTCGAAAATGTATTGATTGATTATGGGTATTCTAAATTTTAAGTAGGTAGTAAGGAAAATGTTAACAATTTTAGTTTGGGAACTTTCCTAATTTTTCATACCTATTATATTTGTTTTTATATAAAGTATATTTGTTTGAAAAGTTCAGAACTACAGGTTAAAGAAATCGATATCTTTCTACTCTATCCAAAATTATGCACCCTTATTTATAATCCATTATGAGTCCATTATAACCCTGCGCGGGTTCTATCCAAAGATAATAAGAATTTTATCCTTACATAATATTTATTCGTACAATGCTTAATATTGTGAAGATGTTAAAATATGAGGATCCATTCAAACCATTGTTGACCGCATCTTGATTCTTAAATACGGAAGGTTCATACTTCCTATCGATCATTCTTTTATGTGGAATTATTTTAATCTTTATAGGTACCAACCTACCGATTTTTCATTGATTGATGATGATATAATCAAAGGATGATGGTTTATTGTTTTGGAATTTTCCTTAATTTGATATTAACCTATTAGCTAAACGTGTTTCAACTCAGAGAATTTAACCATTTAAATCTAAAGTGTTTCTTTCATTCCTTGCAAGCATTATTTTTGTAGCATGTTTTTCGTTGAAAAACATACTTTTTTAAAATAAAAGAAGGTTATCGCAATAGTCGCCACGATTAAGCAGCATTCGATTTTTAAGAGGTAACTAGCTGAGTTTTATAATTGTTATATTAGGTCTATCTATGGATTAAATTCGTGCGTTCTTTTTTTAGACCTAAGCGTTATTTTTATTATACGCTTAGTGGAATCTATCTAAAACTTTGGCAATAAATCTATACTAAAGTTACGTACCTTCGAGTAGCTCTTGGGTGTGCCAGTTCGCAGGTTAAATAGGTACAATAAATTGTACTAGATAAGCCTGGTAAAGCGAATAAAGTTTGCCTCCGAGGGTCAGAGCATCGAAACGAGCTAAGATGAAAATTGATGAGATGTGGATCTTATTTAAGATTTATTATATTGATTTACTTAAGCATTTTAATTTTCTTACACGCGGATACGTACCTACTCGTTACACGGTGACCATTTTATCATTCAAATTATATATTATAATACTAAAAGCAGTAATTATAATATGTTTCAGAACAACATTATTTCAAATAAAGCTTGTTTTTTTACAAAATTGCATGATAGAGATCTTTCATATGTCGAGTGGCAATAGACTTCATAAAATATGTCACTCATGGAACTAGAAATCTACTTATTACACCCATAAGTAAAGAGAAAAGGGAGATGATAACTTCTTACCCGTGGATTTGACACACAGACAGACACTTTAGCATTAAAATATTAGTATGGATAGTCATCCATATCATAATTGGCATTAAAAAAATAATTATATTTATATTATTTAAATGTTCCTCTGGTGCTGTATTGTTATTCAGACAAAATATATATAACGGGATATAACGGGATTACTTTACCTGTATGCCTTTCATTGTAGCTCAAATTAATAGGTATCTACCCTTGTCCAATTAAACACACGTCTTATTTCAGATACGGTTAGCAATATACTAATTACTTATTGCTAATCTCCTCACTAATAAAATCTATGAGGTAGGAAAATCCATGAGGTATGTTCGACCTTTTGAAAGATTTGGTTTAGTTCATCAAACCTGATGTTATGCTGGTTCATTCTTAGACTCCTATTAATAAACCGACATCAGTTAAGAGCAAGTCATCAATCTTGGTCAATCTATGCAAGATCGGTCATAATACATAGATCTACCGAGAATTCAGATTTGAGAACGTGTTCCTGATGTCGGTTTATAAATAATTAAAGTTTTACTTAGTTACTTGCTCTAGCATACAAAGCAACAAACTCGCGCGCGAGAATTCAGAGTAAGTGTATGTGTCACTATACATTTACTCTGCATTCAACTCGCGCGCGAACTATTTAATAATTATGCCACAATTGATAGAGTTCGGAAATAGGCAAATACTGACATCGATTTAGCACAGGAAGTCTGGCGTCTGGCACTTCCGCCGATCAACGTAGGTACTTCACTTTCATCAAAGAGCTCATATCTATGTATCAATGTTATCAAATCGAAACATGCTAAAAGGTTAAGTGGAGCTTAACGATAAGATCCAAATAATTATGTAGTACCATTTCAAGGTAGAGCTTTATATTATGTCCACTCTTCCATATTAATACTAGAGGCCGCCCGCGACTTCGTCCGCGTACAATTTCTATTTTCCTATGAGATTTCCCACTGCAAAAGGCCTACTTAATGCCGACTTCAAAAACCTAGAACCGTCATGCAAGTTTCCAACCCCAATTTCAACCCCTATAGGTTGGATTTTCGTAAAACTGCTTAGACAGATTAGATTTATTATTTAAAACTAATAACCTAAATCCCGATTTTCAAGTCTCTAACATCAAACACACAGGACTTTCATACAAAATGCCAACCCCGAATTCACCCTCGTTGGGGTGAATTTTCGTAAATTTGCTTATACAGGTTATTAATTTATTTCTGATTCATCACACTCACAATAAATCCCGATTTTCAAATCTTTAACTTCAAAAACTTCGAACCTTCTGGCAAGCTTCCAACCCCAATTTCACCCCCTTTGGGATGGATTATACCTACCAGTAAATGCTAAAGTATGTTTGTCTGTCTGTTACTGTCCATCAGTTTGAAACAATTTTCATAAGATTTGGTATGGAGATAGATCCTGAATCCGATTAATTGATTTGATTGAAAATAAAACAGACAGACAGGTATAGACAGTTACAAGTTCGCATTTATTATAAGTAGTTTTTCCATATAGAGACTAGAGTTCCGTTTATTAATTTTATTTTACGTAGGTAATTACAAATTGTTGTAAGTTTGAAAGTAGCTCCAGTGATAGAAAAGATGAGGAGTAATAGGCTAGCATGGTATGGGCATGTAATGCGGAGGGAAGAAAGGCATATTACGAGAAGAATGATAGATATGCATGTGGAAGGAAAAAAGAATAGAGGGAGACCAAAGAAAAGATGGATGGATTGTGTGAAAGAGGATATGCGTATAAAAGGTGTGAATGATAGATTGACGGATAACAGAAGTGAGTGGAAGAAGAAAACATGTTGTGCCGACCCCACATAGCGTGGGACAAGGACAGGAAGAAGAAGAAGAAGGTAATTACAAATTGTATCAGAGTGTATCCTATATTTTAAGTGTGTATAGAAGGTAGAAGTGGGATATTTTATTAAAACGTCTATTTAAGGTGCGGAATTTCATTGGACTTTCGCAACTTTCGTCGTATTGGAAACTAGATAGCTGCGGGCTGCGGCCAAATGGAAACTATATCTTTAAATTAGAATTTAGATAGATATGACGAAATGGTTATTTGACAACTATTCAAATAAATTATTTATTAGTGTTTATTGAATAGAGGATCTCCGAAAATAAAAACTATCATACAACATTACCAAGCGCGCGTTTTGACGTTTTTACACGCTTTTATTAGCTTCAGGCGTATGTATGTTAGTATGTAACGGAATCTTTGAACATGATTTTGACCCCCTTTAAAACGTCGGATTAACTCGAAATTTGGGATACTTATTAAGGACCGATGACAATTCAATATTTTAAACAGTTTGACCCGTTATCCTTACTAGGATAATCAGGATTAGCGATTTTTAGTTTTTCTGAGACCCGGAGTGTCTGCGTCAAAAGCGTGTTTTTTAGTTTTTTTAAACTATTATTATTTACTTTACAGTGGCGTTGGAAGTCGGTTTTTAGGAAATAATTTTATTTGAAACAAAGTTGCTGATTTGACTTGTAACAAATACCCAATTCTATGAGGATAATATTTTATTTTACTGTAATAAATTATGCATATACTGCTGGTCTTTAAGTTCATAACTATACGTAGATATTACTATATTATGATGATAATGAAAAAGGTACTTACCATTTTTTAAATATCAAAACAATGTCTTGAATTCCAACGAAAATGGTTCTGAAACAAAAAGAAGTTTTTTAGATTCTTTCGCACAGTTTGGTACTACTTAATATTATAATTTAAAATGCGAGTTACATTAGACCTACATATTATAATATGTAACAAAGTTATTTTAATCAATAAGTAGGCTATAAGTCCGAAATACAATAAATGGTACCTCGTATACTGCCCAGCTTTAATAGTTTTACCGTTACATTTTACTCCAGTATCGTGTCTATACCACAGGATTAAAAGGAAGTGATAGATGACCTGATTTCGATATCTGGAATACTAGAACACCGAATACGTTCCATAGGTACAATATTTTTTTACTTTCTGTTTTTGGCCGAAATATTGTATTCCAATATTAATTTTTTTTTCTGATATTACAGAACTGGACTTTTGAGGACCTCCTAGCGCAAATGGTGAGCGCTGAAGATACGCTTCGATTCTCGGCAAAGGAGGTCCTGCCGGCAAACCACGGCTAGAACAGTTTTTAATTTCTAGATTGTCTCTGTTCTGGCCGTAGCTATAGTTACCAGTTACCACCTTGCCTACAAAGATGGGCAGCTAAACGATTTAGTGTCCCATTGCGTATAAATAATAATTGTTCATTCTAAAGCCATTCCTTCCCAGGTAGGTAAGCCGTAAGAAACGAATATAAAAAGCCAATTTATTAATGACAAAATTTGTTTCAAATAACAAACGATTTTAATGAATGTCACGTGTATTCTCGAGTTTTCCTTCCTGTTCATTTTTAAATAATTGTTTGACTTTCTATCAATGAATAAGATAAATGTGTACGCACAACAATGAGGCTCATTTAAACTGACATTGGTTAAATCCTGTTAACCATAGTATTAGTACAAATATACAGTAGTAGGTAGTAGGTACAGATGCCACTATACATAAATTCGATGTAGAGAGTAGAAACTAGACCAAGAGGCAAAAGTATAGTAGGTATATCTCGCGTTCTGCGCTCGTAGAGGCATACCAATCTAATTTAGTTTTTCTAAGAGTATCTATCTAAAAGTGACGATATTCGGTTCTAGTACGTAGGATAGAGCTAAACGTGAACAAAAATAATAAACCACAGGATAGAGCTTTGAAAATGTCAAAGGAGTGAAGAAGGAAGTCAAATTAAACACTCCACATTTCTGAACTGTTAAAGCACCCTTTTTCTAATATTATTTTACATTGCGGGACAAGACTGACCCCCCAAGACATTTGACAAGAATAGTTTAGGGGTCAAGGGTAATTTTAAGAAACTTTGTACTATGGTTTTTAGAACAAAAATTTTTATCATTATCATATCATTACCATACTAAATTGGATGCAAGTCCTTTAATCAATCAAGTAATTAGCAATGCATTCAATCACACGGGATGCATTTCTATTCATGATTGCAGTTCTATTTGGCCGACTGTCCACACTCCACAGTAGTGGCTTACCAGGTAATCGAATCAAATCAGCCGCCACATTCCACGCGCCTAAATCACTTCAACTACTAAATTGATCTAGTTCAGAATACCTAGAGACTAATTACTATAACTTATTCAGGTACTGCTGGTCCTTGGTAAATTTAACTTACAAAGTGAAATACGAGGGCTTAAAAAAATCCAATATACTTAATACCCATATATTTCGTTTAAAAAGTTTAAAATATAACATTTATTTCACAACTTAGTAAAATAGAAGAACTCGCATTTGATTTGAATATTATATCAACTCGCAGATATAATATATAGATATGGTTATTTATAATTTCTATAATAATCAGGCAAAGCTATATTTTCAGTTTGTACTTTTTCAGTTTTTACCAATCATCTCATCTCGTACGTCGACGTTCTCCCGGTCCTTAAAATAGTCGCAAACAAGTATATGAGTTACCTTGTTACCAAAACGGTTACAAAGTTTTATTGTATGTAAATTGTATTTCTCAACGTTTATGAAATGGATCAAACTTGCTCACTGCTTGCTTACTTCGTAGCCAGAGTGAGCTAAAGGAAATTGATTCGTTATTGAACTTAATATTGAAGTATGAATTATTTCGAAAAAGTTTTATATGTGCAGTGATCATTATTTATTGTATTAGTTATTGGATGGTCCCCGAAACTTCGTCGGCGCAGATTTAAGTTTTTGAAACTGAGGGATCTTTTTCGGGATAAATGTATGCTTTCCCGAGATGCAACCTATCTATAATATATACATGCCGAATTAATCTCAAGATCTATTTAGTGCATGTCACACATTGTCCTGCATGAGTGACAGACACGAGTATAACGCGACGACGTAACCATGAGTCATGACGTGACAGTATCAAACAGTCCTTCACCCTTCCCCTGTCGCTTTTATAAGTTTGACATTTTCTATGGAGTCGTTTTGCGGCGCATTGCGTTGCGTCACTTTTGTTGCTCACCTATACAGACACCCTTTCGACCAGTGGCGTGCAGTTCTAAGAGGCGTAAAAGCACTGCTTACCCAAATACGTCAATGCAATTTTTCCACAATGACAGTCAGTAAACAGGTATTCTGAATAACTAATGCCTTTTCTAGCTTCAAACCCTGTGCACGCTACTGTTTTCGATATACGGCGAGATACGGCCGAAGCGACGCCTTCCACCAGACCAAACCAGAGAAAATTCAGAAATTATAAGTTCCCAAATTGACCCTACCACAAGGTATCGAACCCGGGACCTCCCGAGTAAGTATAAGACAACAGCGCTCACCACTGCGCCAAGGAGATCGTAGTAGGTGCTATTTTATAAATTCAGTTTAATTTAACCTTTAGGATTCTGCAAATTAATTTTCTCATCACGCACCATTGTACATGGTACGCGGTCAACTATAAATTGTAAGCGATTGTTTGCACATTATAGGCAAAATAAGATTATCTGTGAGAATAATGGTTTCATGTGATAGTTAATAATATTAAGAGCTACTGCATGCCGAGGTACGTGTTCAGGATTTTAATCCTAATATTATAAAAGCGAATGTGAGATTGTATGCCTGTTTCGTTGCCTAATGGCTCCTGAAGACTCAAAGGCTCCAACGCAATATATTAGTATGACTAGATGATGCCCGCGACTTCGTACGCGTGGATCGAGGTTTTGTGGTTCCCGCGGGAACTCTTTTATTTTCCGGGATAAAAAGTAGCATATATGTTAGTCCAGACTATAATCTATCTCTGTGCCAAATTTCATTCAGATTCGTTCTGCCGTTCTGGCGTGATTGAGTAATAAACATCCACTTGAGGTTTTTTGGTTCCCGAGGGAACTCTTTAATTTTACGGGATAAAAAGTAGCCTATGTGCTATTCCAGACTATAATCTACATCTGTGCTTAATTTCATCCAGATCCGTTCAGCCGTTTGAGTTACAAACATCCATCCATACATCCATACATCCAAACTTTCGCATTTATAATATTAGTATAGTGAGAAGTAAGATGATTAAAGCAGTCAAAACGGCAGACTATTAAGTCATAGATTAAATATTAGTTAATTCGTTATTAAGCTACTTAACCTAAAGTTTACTCTTAATCATCGTAAATTATGCACCTATAAATGAAATAAAATAAAAATAGCCTTTATTTCGAAACATAAAAAATTAGTAATTACATAAAAATTTGATGATTAAATTTAACAATATATTTATTAAGAGATTGAATTTTTATTAATAACTAGCTGACCCGGCGAACTTCGTACCGCCTTAGTATGCAAAATTAAATGTATATTTTTCAATATTTCTGAGAGATTTTCTTAATATTTTTTCCGTAAGAACCTTCTCCTAATAATAACAAATACAACAAAAAAAGAATTAGTGAAATCGGTCCAGCCATTCACGCGTGATGCCGTGACCAAGGAAAACGGGTTTCATTTTTATATATATAGATAGAAACGTATATCATATAAAAGATGAATTTCCGCAGAAAACTTTACAGAAAAGAAAAGAGCTTCAAGAAAAGCACCTATATACTTAATCGAAATTAAATGACTATTCTGCAAAAAAAAACATCAACGCCAGCGTGGTAGGCCGAGGCTACGATGGCGTGATGAATTAGACAAATTCCAAGTTGAGTGGCCCATAGAGACACAAAATAGGGAGATGTGGAAAAATCAGAGGGAGGCCTTTGCCTAGTCATGGGACAGTACAGGCTAGATTAGATTAGACTTGGGACTGGAAACGTGATATTTAAGTAAGGTGTGGATTCCTTCTATTTAAGTATTTCGGATCTACTAAATGTTTTATAATCATACATACCTTACCACCCACACAGTTCTATACAAATGATAAGCGCTTACTACATTTTATACAAAGCTTTTGTCAAGTTGCATCCGACGAGAGGAATTTTTTGTCATATATCACTTTGTATTCATCGTTCACGTCGTCGGCGAAACGTCGCGTTCGTGTTTTGTTATATTCATAAACATGCAAATGTTGAGATTACCATTTAACATGTCGTGGTCATTTTTAGCAAAAGTATCTACGAGTTTAAAGCAAGCATTAAGTAAGTATTTAAATAAATACACAAAACAAACAAAAGACGTGACGTATAAATCTGAACTTCTACATCCTTCGTGAATGCGTTTTTATTAAGTATTAAGTACCTGTGGTATAACTAGATATGCTCGCGACTTCTTCCGCGTGGTTTAAGATTTTTTAACCGTTTAATTTTTCGGGATAATAGGCCTATGTCCTTCCCCCGCATACAACGTTTAAGTCAATATCAAATTTTATAAAAGTCGGTTGAAAAGATGCGCCGCGAAAGCGAAGTATAATAGACAGGACACGCTTCTGCATTTATAATATTGGTGTGGATAACAAAGATTTTATCTAATTTATACATATGTATAAAATTCAAAGTCCTGACTGACGGAGTGACTGACTGACTTATATATATCAAAGCACAGCCTAAACCGCTGGTCCTAGAGACATGAAATTTGAAGGGTGTGTTCTTTGTGAAGACTTAGTATCCACTAAGAAAGGGTTTTTCATTCTACCCCCAAAGGGGTAAAATAGGGGTTAAAAGTTTGTATGAAAGTCCGTCGTTTTTCAAGTTATAGCCATGAAACTTGGTATATGAGCTGCGGGTTGAAAATGAAGAATCACTTGTTTCACAGTTTTTGACAATTTGACCCCCAAAGGGGTGAAATAGGGGATGAAAGTTGGTATGAAAGGCCTTCATTTCTCAAAATATTTTTCCAAGTTATATCAACGAAACTTGGTATTTTGGCTTTTATTTTTCAAGTTACGAGTATATCCACGAAAGTTGGTATTTTGGCTTTTATTTTTCAAGTTACGAGTATATCCACGAAACTTGGTATTTTGGCTTTTATTTTTCAAGTTACGAGTATATCCACGAAAGTTGGTATTTTGGCTTTTATTTTTCAAGTTACGAGTATATCCACGAAAGTTGGTATTTTGGCTTTTATTTTTCAAGTTACGAGTATATCCACGAAAGTTGGTATTTTGGCTTTTATTTTTCAAGTTACGAGTATATCCACGAAAGTTGGTATTTTGGCTTTTATTTTTCAAGTTACGAGTATATCCACGAAAGTTGGTATTTTGGCTTTTATTTTTCAAGTTACGAGTATATCCACGAAAGTTGGTATTTTGGCTTTTATTTTTCAAGTTACGAGTATATCCACGAAAGTTGGTATTTTGGCTTTTATTTTTCAAGTTACGAGTATATCCACGAAAGTTGGTATTTTGGCTTTTATTTTTCAAGTTACGAGTATATCCACGAAAGTTGGTATTTTGGCTTTTATTTTTCAAGTTACGAGTATATCCACGAAAGTTGGTATTTTGGCTTTTATTTTTCAAGTTACGAGTATATCCACGAAACTTGGTATTTTGGCTTTTATTTTTCAAGTTACGAGTATATCCACGAAAGTTGGTATTTTGGCTTCTGGTTTTAAATAAAGAATTAGGTGTTTCACAGTTTTTGAAAATTGTATCCTCGAGGACATTAAATATAGAGTTTGTCCTTCAATTACGACGCAACAGAGCAACAGTTCGACATGATTTTTTGCATGGGTATAGATGAGGACCTGGACTGTGACATATTTATTTTATCCCGGATAATGAAGGAGTTTCTGTGGGAATTAAAAAACTTAAGCCACGCGAACGAAGTCGCGAGCGTCCGCTAGCCAAATATATTTGATACGGATGACTGAAATGAGAGCAATAACCTCTTAATTAAGTAAGTCGTCCTCATTTAATTTCATTTCAAATTCGTTAAATTCAGCTGATTTTAAAGCGTGATTTTTTGCATAGGTATAGTTGAGGACATGGAGAGTAAAATAGACTTTTTTTCCCGGAAAAATTAAATATTTCCGGATTTTTTTTCACTTTACTTTAACCACCCGGGCATCAGCTAGCTAGTAGTTACTAAATACCAAATAAAGTGGCACCTGATTAATAATGCATCGGTCGCACAGTTCAAAGAGAAAGGTACCAATCTCTCGATCAAAGGAAAATGATACCTAGGCATGACCTAATTTGGTGGCTTCTAGGATCTAGTTCGCAGAAGCATGGTACAATATTCTTTACTCGACTCTCTAATATTACATGTAAGGGCACTAATAGGTAAATAAATTTAACGGTAATACTTTTTAACCCACTATACATAAACTCATCATTTATAGATACTCCGTCCTCGCAGTATATCGCCTGCGGTCATTTTATTTCCGTCGTATCTAATTCGTAGATCCACATTATTAATTCTCATTAGCCCTCAAGTCAGATGGGCTGGCAGTAGCCCTTTAGCAGCAGTATAGGTATTGAGGATTAGTAACAGAGTATTCAAATTATGTATTGTCCTGGGAACGAATTTAGTGGCATAAGAATATATATAGTTCGCGCGCGAGTTGAATGCAGAGTAAATGTATGGTGACACATACCTACTCTGCATCCAACTCGCGTGCGAACTGTAGAAGTACCTAATTGCGAAATCCGTCTGAAGATTTAAAACAAGTAGGTACATATACGAAATGAAGCTAAATAAAACGCTTAAAAAAATATCTAAAATAAACGTATTTCTTTTGTCATTATAAAATTGCTGTCCTCAAATTTCTGGCCATCTTAAAATACTTTATTAAAAAGGTTCAGTGGATTGTAAAATCTAAATGAACTCGGAATATCTATTTGTTAACAAAACAAATAATCTCACAATCGTAAAATATTATAAACTAGTAGGGCGTGAATAAGGCACCTTCTACACTGTTACTTAGCTAAGAAAATAATATTCAGATTTATTGAAATGTATTTAAGCCGAAGTGACGCTGTAAATAATTAAGCATTATTATTCAACCCATCGCTGGCCTACAGCCCACTATAACTTAGCACGAGTCTCATAAAAGAATGAGATTGGTTTGCCCATAGTAAGTCTGTAGCAGCTGGCTAAGTGCGGTTTGGAAGTTTTCAGTTTTCACACATCTTTGAGAACATTATTTTAGTCTAGGCAACGGGGCAGTTCGTTGTATGGAGACCGCCGCATTAAATCCTCAGTCGTTGAAACTTGGCGGGCTTGTAGTATGATATGAAGTAAAACTTATTTATAAATATCAAAAAAAAGACATGCGGAAGTTAGGTATAAATCATAAATTTAGGATTGAAAGACCAATGCTAAATCTATGGTATAAATATACTTACTTACCTAAATCAAAATATTTATATTTTCACGATTTCTTTTTGAAATAATAGTAGGTTCGGTAGTATTTTTACACTAAGAACCGAAATATCAAACGAATAATCATGCAGAACATCGATATTTAAACCGATTTTACTGTCAAACCTAAACTACGTTCACGCGAAAGGGTACCTTCCTGCTTTGACAATTAGGTATAGCATAAAAACATTACTTTCTTTCTGATTTTTTATTGGATATTTATAATATACATTTAACTCATGATACTTTATCATACTGTAAAGTTCCTTGAGAAATTATTGTTGGGGTCAACTAGCTTTATGGCCTAGAGTCTAGACTAATTATGGATAACTCTCGGGCTTGCAGGTTTCCCCACGACGCTCGTTTTCCTTTACAGTTATACTTATTATATGCGATATTTAATTGCATATATCGCACACAATTTAGAAAATTTAGAAGTAAATTCCCGAGGATCGAACCCCTGTCCACCTGAGAAGGAGACAGCACGTTCCGATAACCACTAGGCCAACACCAATACAGTTCCAAAATTTTACGCACTATAGGGACTAGATTTTATAGGACTCTCCAAATTCTATATAGAGACATACTTATTTCTGCATATATTATGTAGAAACTCGGTCTCGAACGTCTCTATAGATTCATTGTTGCAACCTTGGAGTTGCACTATTGCAATATATACTTGCAGTATTGCAAAATCAGTACACTCGTCTGCTGAAAACTTCCGGCCTATGTAAACCCCAGTCAGAAAATCTTTCGTTAAATCGTTATAACGACCGACGTAGACTAAATAACGATTCCTGTTAGGTAAATAGTTAAGATAAATTCCGATGATATACCTACCTATCTATAACACGAATTCATCCTACAACAACCAACAACAACAATACACTTATTATTGTGGTATTGTATTGCTTCAGGGTATCAAACTTTCTTATCACGCAATCACCCTATGAATACATGGTTTGTAAGCAATTGTTCGGACAATGTAGGGATGTGGGAAAATTGACATTATCAGCTATGGGATAATCATACGTGTAAACATTATAGAACATTATAGTAATTATTGTAGAACGGGTAATTATTATTGTAGTATGCGCCTATTTTAAGACTGGATTTTATTTATATTGATTAAAGTATCTGTCAGATCTGTTTTAATTACGTTTTAATAGTTCATCTGCATTAACCGATGTTGACTAAATTCGGTACAAAGGTAGGTTGCATTCCAGGGTTGGGCATAATCAAAATAAATCAAATCAAATAGGAATCCAATTTCCGTAATCCTATGAATACGATACTTTGTATCCTGGAATATCAGAGATTTCCCACGGGAAATACATAAATACCGAAGTATCTTATTAATACTTAAAGTACGACCACACAGTCGAAGTCGCGGACATCGTCGAGTAATACCTACTTAACCAAGATAATACCGTAGAGTATCTGTCTGTCTGCTACGCTTTCACAGCCCATCTATTCAACCGATTTTGATGAAATTTGGTACGGGGATAGGTTGTATTCCGAAAAATTCAAGAGTTCCCGCGGTAATAAAAAAATGATCTGTTCAACCGATTTTGATGAAATTTGGTTTTTTGAATTTTAACTCAATATGTGGAATGTGGAATATCTAGAAAGAAATTTTTCTTTGAAATATAAACAACGCACAAAATAACGAAACAGCTACTTCAGCTTTTCCCAGCATCCTATCCTATCCCAGAGGTTATCATAGTTGGTAAGCGGAAAAATATTTTTGCTTGTGATTCAATATTGGATACTCGTATAAAAAACATAGTAGGTAAGTCACAGAGCATACTTAATAGTACCTACAGGTTGCGGTTGTACCTGTACTTGTGAACCTGTACTTTTGCGGTTACTTGCTTAAAACAGATATTTCCAGTAAGTAGTTACTTACAGTTAGTTAGTTACTTTTAGTTACTTGTTCATTTTCAGTCCCGAATAATTCAACAAATTGCGACAGCAACAAAACTTAATAAAACAAGTCCAGAGGCCATCAAATATAATTCGTGGAAAAACAGACACACTTTCGCATCTCCACTTTGGTCTTTCATAACAATAAAGTACTTACCTAGGTATTTTGATTGCATGAATTTATGTTACTTATCCCGTATTCGTGTGATAATTAATTTAGCCAGGCAAAAAACATAAAAATTTAATTTTCTAGAATATCATAATAATATTACGCACGCTCAATGCAGGACATAGAGTCGAAGACACTTTGAAATAAAACCAGAGATATATTTCTTTCATTAAAATACTAGAAACTCGAGAAAGTTAACCTGTAAATTCAAAAGCAATACATTTTGCTTAAAAAAAGCTTTAAAAAGAAAATACCAGCAATGTGTCTACGTGTTAGTGCTGTTTCTCGGCTAATCCCGGGGCTTAACGTGTTTTCATCGTGTCGCCTTATGTCAGTTGCCACTTTCCCGAGTTGGAATGAGCAACATTTGATTTTATAGGTATTAAAACCTTTCCTTACTACTTTTACCTATTTTTATGTACGTACCATTCTTTTACTATCGTGAAAGGTGAAAAATTACATACATTAAATTGATTTACTGTCATAACTTACCTACTGCTCATAATATCAGGCCATGTATCATCATCAACTTTACTTTTACATCTTAGTAGACTAATGTCTACAAGATAAATACTCGGTATTTAACCCGTTCTAAGCTATGTTACCGTAAATTAGAATTATAATACACATAGAGGTGCTAATTAGCAACATGTAAAGTGTAAACACAAGGGATGATACAGTCAATTCATCAACGGCGGAATAACACTGTCTTATAGTCCCAGAGGCCAGAGCGGCGTCACTGAATGAGGCAACTTTTTATTTGCGATGCCGGCAGGCAGGGAATTAGAAACAGATTCATAAAGGTTACAGAATTATAAGTGTTACAGGTTCAATTGATAACAGAATCAAATCTGTAATTGTATTCAATGTGTTTTTAAATATATTAACCCAAAACGATTATATTTCTGTTTTTAACAGAAATGAATCTATAACAGAAATGAAAGTGTTTAACACAGTTTTAAAGTTGCCAAATTTACTGTTAACGCGTATTAAAATTTGAACCTAAGGTTCCTAACCGTAGGTAACCTAAGGCACTGATGGTTGCAATTGTTTTAAGAAAAACTTGGCCAATGTTGTGTCAGTGCGTGTAAAGTATAATGAAGTGAGAAGACCGCGTTGTCACACCGTAGAAATTTGTTAGTGCAAGTACCTATTAGGGTTGCAGATAAAAACACTTATTAACAGAAATAAACGGTTACAGATTGATTGGGTTACAGTATCGTTTCTGTTTCTGTTCTATAACAGTTTCAAAAACAGTGTTAACTTATGTCGGTTAATGTTTCAGTCCTTAGCGATGCGTCTGCGCGAATAACGATAGCGAAAAAATCCCACCCAACAGACCCTGAATATAATCGCAAGCGCAGCGAGCGCGAATTCTATTTTTCTTCACCATTATAGAAATTTCCTAAACTTCTTATTAACAGCTTCCTACTACAAACTGGCTCTTACTGAAAATATTTCAGCCTGATTGACCTGACTAGAAGATTTCTCAAGGTTTGGAGGCCCATATAGAACCGAGGCCCGGGGCGGACCGCCCCCTCTGCGCCACCCAAGTCCACTACTGCTGACCATAATATTTCAATTTGGTTTTTACCCGTTCAAATCGTAGGTAAGCACCAAAAACAATTTTAATAATCGGATGTTCAAACACTTCCTCTGAATATTATTACAATCAACTCAAAGAAAAACATTGTTTTTTGAAAATTATCTCGTCAAGTTTATGTAAAAGGCTTGATTATTCATTTAAGTAAATTTACTTTTTCAGCACTTACGAAGTCATCGCGTAGTTAAATAAACCTTTAAAAAACTGGTTAAGTACGTGTTAGTCAAGTCGTACTGGTCAACACGCAAAAGGTAGGGTTCCGTAGTCATGCATCCGTATAGCAATTAAGCAAGTCTAAAATTTTTAAGGCTGTCTGTCCATTGAAGTGGAGCGGAGCGGAGATATGTTGGGCGGACCAATCAGATTGTTAAACGATGACACGGTAATTTTTCCGAGTCCCCTGTCAGGAATCTGATTGGCCTGTTTGGTACATCTCCGCCCCGCTCCTCTTCAATGGACAGGCACCCTGATGGAGATTATTTCGTAAACGGTAGTGGTTTTATAAAAACTGACTAAGAAACCTCATAATTATTTATTCTAACTCGCATTTCGCCTTTCGGGAGTTACGCTGTATTTTTTTCAGAAGCATATTAATTTTTTGTGAAGCGTTAACGGTAAGGTAAATTTCAACTTTAGGACTGATTAGTTATAGCTATTATATTTTATGTCTTTAGCACATAATATAGACGAACGGTAGACGGACTTGAAAATACTATAAGGCTTTACTCTAAGAAAAGAATTTTCATTTGGCCGTCATCTTATTTCGCGGCTTATTGTCTTATTTTTGCTGAACAGACCTTCTTTTAGGCCAGTTGAGCACGACAGTTTAGTGGCTCTGTTAATAACGTCAGAAACAAGCCTTTTTCTCATAAAATAAAGAATTTATGCAGCGGCTATTAAATAGAAATTGAAATGAGAATCTGTGAAAAATTTAGAGGCAAATTACGTAAAATTGTGAATTTCTTTTGGAAGGATATGGAATAAATTTCTTATTGGAAAATAATCTTAATTTTATTACCAAGACTGGAGTCTGGAGTAGGCATTTAACATTTACTACCCAATTTTCCTATAAGTGTTTTACTAACGGTTGTCTCCAAGACCGGTATTTTCAACAAAAGGTACCCTCATATCTTGATTTCGATCACGTGCACTTGAAAAGTTAGGAAGATGTGGAATCGAAAACAGCTCGATTTTATCACAGGGGCAGGGCGAAAACACTTATCTGACTGGACAGAACAAAACGTCCACACGTAACATCAAAGTTAGCACTTTTGTATAGAACTGCACAGAATAGAGCGACAGGTCAAACGATTGAGTCCTTGTTTTGCGTGGATGTTTGGTCCTGTCCGATCCCTTATGTGTTTCTGCCTTAATCTATAAAAAGCTCTGGTATCCCAGTGATCGCACTACTAACTATATTACCTCGATAGTCGTAAAATTACCTACCTACTCCAAATAATTTCTTATCGGAAGTTTTTTTTATTTTTTATCCACTACAAGCTAGCCCTTGACTACGATCTCACCTGATGGTAAGTGATGATGCAGTCTAAGATGGTAGCGGGCTAACCTGTTAGGGGCATGGCAGTTATATTAAACCCATACCCTTTCGGTTTCTACACTGCATCGTACTGGAACGCTAAATCACTTGGCGGCACGTCTTTGCCGGTAGGGTGGTAACTAGCCACGGTTGAAGCCAGGCCAGACCAGGGAAAATTCAGATATTATAAATTCCCAAATTGACCCTGCCGGGGATCGAAACCAGGACCTCCGCACGCTCCACAACAGCGCTACACACTGCGCCACGGTCGTAAAATTTTATATGATTTTATCAGTTTTACATTACATGAATGGTTCAGTGGGTAAACTGAAACCTAAAAGGTTGCAGGTTCAAATTGGACTAAGTAATTTACATCAATTTATTTTTAAAAACCGTATCAAGGCTTTTGCAATTTGCATGGTGTAAAAAAATATGAACCATCTTATAACATAGAAATGGGAACATGCGACCTCGCGACCATTCACTTCGGGACAAATAACTTTATATGTCAATTCTTTAATTTGTAAAACTTTAGGCGTGTTTTGAAAGTTAGTGTTACAAGTTTAAAACTTGTAAGGCTTTAAATGAATCCTAAATCCTACGTAAGTACGTATTTAATGAACAATCCAAGAACTCACCTATTTGATAAGGGCTTAATGGATAATACGCAGGTGCTAAACGATCAAGTAATTAATACTCAATTAATCACTCCGTTTTAATTTATTCCATAACTCCTAACGAGTTATGTTCGACCAACACTTTGCATTTGCTTTGCAACATAACTTTAAGGTTAAAAATAACTAGTATTACCAATGCAACGTTCTATAACCTATTCTGTTATATATTACACTAGCGGATACCCGCGACTTCGTTCGCGTGGCATAAGTTTTTTATTTCGCACCGTTCCGTTGCTCCGTTGCGGAGTGATTGAAGGACAAACCAACAAATCAATAAACCAACAAACCAACAAACCAACAAACCAACAAACCATCAAACCAACAAACCAACAAACCAACAAACCAACAAACCAACAAACTAATAAACCAACAAACCAACAAACCAACACCAACAAACAAACAAATTAACAAACCAACAAACACACTTTCGCATTTATAATATTAGTATGATTATCTGGTTTCATGCTTTTTTAATTTTATTTTATTTTTGTAATTTTGTAATCTTATTTGAGTGAATTGTAATTTTACATGACATTCGTAAGAGCTATAAACAAGCCAAAATCCTACAAGATTAACCCTTTACCCTTTACCATCTTAGACTGCATATTATCTCTATCGCCAGGCAAGAGCTACCTTGAAGTCTACCTATGTAAAACATATAATATATACTAGTGGTTCGCCTCGAACTGAGACCTCGCGGTATCCTGATAGTTTTAACTATATAATGCGCGCTCATCTTTACGTTCATAGACATCAGTACTATCAGTACAGTATCAGTAGTATCAGTCAGTAATTTTTTATTTCACGTAAGATGGTGCTAACGTCTATTATTTGTAAGCGCAAATAAATAAACTTTTACAGAGCGCCATCTATTGACATCATTGTGAAGTTCTGTTAAAAATACCGAAGCTCATTAAAAATTAAATAATTTCGATTTCGTAAAATATTTATCTAATTTTAGTATTTTTTGTTCAAGTAGGTACAGGATATAATTCAAATAATTGATCAAGTTTCAGGCTTAGCCTTTCACAAAATTGAAAGTTCTGAGGTCAACTTTGGACGTAAGAAAATCTCCACTTTGAAAGCTCCCTATTTCGTCAATTTTAGGGAAAAGATTTAAAAAAAATATTTTTGGACTCTATTCCTAATTATCTTTAAAATGATATGACCGCCTCTATGTAACGCTATAAAAAATATTTTACTTCGCATTCGCTTCTATGAGAGCCTTCTTTATAACTTTTCAAGCCATATTCGGCTGGAGGCCATCGGTTTACATATTATATTTAAATTTGAAGTAATTACGTTCAGTAATTCACAAGTTATAAAGCTCTGACAGACGGACGGACGGACGGACGGACGGAGAAGTGCAAATTCAAGTAGACTCAGAGACCTTCGCTTTGCTCGGTCAATAAACAACTGACCACTTCTAACAAAATGAGCATAGATCCCAGTTCAACATCTGATCTGACCACAGTAATTAGGCTGTTAAGTAAAACTGTAATATTAATAGTACCATAATATACCTGGATATTTTGGTAGGTATATTGAATCCAAATTGAAACTACAAGACCAGCTATTTATCAGACTGATAAGGAGAGGCCTGAATATTTGGTGTTCATTTAATCTATCTTAAGACTGATTGAGGTAAGGGTATTAATTTAAAATATAAACTTTAACCTAGGCACGATGTCACTTTAAACGTTTTCCAACCAAACCATTAAGTATAGCCGTTCATCAGACTTTAAGGAGAGGCTTAAATATTCGCTGCTTAAGTATTCGGCTCATTGCAATAAATCAGCGGCCGACTGGGATTGATCGGATACAGATGACTCTGCATGCCCGAGATTTATGTCGATGTTCGAACACTCTTAAGTACGAACATTTCTTTCTCCAATTGTTTAAGTAACTAAGTTTTTTTTATCCACTACAAGTTAGCCCTTGACTGCGATCTCACCTGATGGTATGCAATCTAAGTGATGATGCAATCTAAGATGGTAGCGGGCTAACCTGTTAGGGTCATGGCAGTTATATTAAACCCATATCACTTCGGGACAAATATGTCAATTCTTTAATTTGTAAAACTTTAGGCGTGTTTTGAAAGTTAGTGCTCAGACCTTTTTTAGTCCCAATAGAAACGTACCTTATATCGTCGCTTCCGCAGAAAAGGGCGGGCAAACAGAACCGCTTAAAAGTAGGTAGGTACCCTTGGGGTACTTCCGAACTAATTCGAAAAGGTAATAATATTTTCACGCGCTTTTGAAAAATACCTAGTCCGCCTTTATTGAAAAACATCCAATAGCTGTGAATGAAATAAATCATAAACTGCAAGCTAAACGGTTCTTTCTGGATACGTGAAAAAATTCATGGCAGTAATGTAACCTATATAACAAAGTTTAAAGGAAAACTATCACAGCTAAGTTGACTTTGGAAGTTAACGAGTAATAGTCTACCTACTTATGAAATGTCCGATAGTTGTTAGGGGCAATTATAACGAACCACACTGTGCGTGGCTCGCCACGTACTTATCCGGTTTTTTATTTACTTTCCGACGTAATTTCCTTTAGCCTAGGTACTTGTTTTACCACCTAAGCCGGTGTCCAATGCTCCTGTGAATTCACCCCGTATAATAATACTGTTCACGGGAAAATGTACGACATCACTCTACAGAACCATAACTTAATTATTCCCAATGGACACAAATGAAGATTGCAAAATAGAGCAGACTTTGCCGATGTTCAATGCACAAAGACTAACTAGAGCAGAACCAGAAATAAAATTAAAACATTACCCGTACTTACTACATTTGCACTTCAATAAACTCATCCTTATCCCAATAATAACATGTGTCTATTGCAATAACGCCGAAACCTTTTGTTCAAGACCACCATCGTTCGTATGATAATTTTATCGTGATCCCTGTGAAAAGAGGGTTTAAGTTCAAATTATCGGCACTATAGGGGACGCAAACATTCTAACAATATGTGTGATAACAGCGTAACCCAATTCATTTGTATAATTTTTCCATTTGAAAATATCAAACGGCGTCGTTCTCATAGTCATTATGCGAAAACTAATACGCCAACAACTTGTTGGATACTCCACGTCTCATTTATTTTAATCGTATGAGTATTCTCAGATTTAATCTCATTTATTTAAATTAATCATTAGTTTTTATCTTTCTTATCATATTTTATTATCATCAGCACAAAAAATACAGAAAACAAAGTTATACTTAAGTAATAAAAACAAGTCATAGCAAACGAAATAGGTGGGGTTAACATTTTTATAGATAATCCGATGGACAATAAAGGTCACTAATACTGACCGTTAGAATTATTGTTAGAGTAGGTACAGAACTAAAGCAAAACTGTAGCCACGCTCTTTATAGATAAAAAGTAACGTCTCAGTTTCTCTAATTTTCCGCATAAAAAATATTTGCCAAACAATTCAAACTTGTTCATCTTTTCAGTCCCACACAAAGAGAGTTCAAAGAGATTTTCAATTTTTATTGCTCTTTTTTCTGCTTTTAATAAAAAGGCGTCAGAGTTATATCTCTACTTAGTAATAAAAGTTTTTCTTATTATTGTTGAAATTGGATCAAAATTTAATTTAATTAAGGAGGAACAAAATCGAATTAAATATATTAATACACTGTTTCCTTACATAATTAAACTGTTGGTTTGTATCGTATACAGTAAGTACTTGTTGTCAATTACTAATTATTTCTTTTATCCTCTCTTCCTTTTTTACAATTTTTAATATTACATCTGAAGTCGGATAGGTAGGATTTATCAAATTAAAATCTAAATTAAAAACCTAAAAACTAAACATTAAAAATATATTATTACTATTACTAAATTATATTATTTTAATCTTAACCAAATAGCAGAAAATTCGTATATTTAAATGAATCTTATACAAATCTAAAACCACATATTGCAAGTCAAGAATTCGTTTCAACGGCTCGAAGGCCTGTTTTCCCGCTGTTCTTGAAATTGGGGTCTTACTATAGACATAGTTTTCGGCAAGCAGTGCTACTTCGCTCACATGACATAACATGTTTAACGTGTTCGGTATGATTACTATGAGCCATTACACCAATGAGGCTTTGCTTTCATCCGATAAACGTCCTTACGAATGCTCAAATAGAAGGTTAATTCAAACATCGTTTCTCAGTGTTCTGCGACTCAGCAATTGTGTCTGTAGGTAGTGAATTTACCATCTATATCTATACTTAATAGTATTGGTGCGAAAGTTTGGATGGACGAATTGATGGATGTACGGATGGACGGATGTTTGTTACTCAATCACGCCAGAACAGCTGAACGGATCTCCATGAAATTAGCACATAGGCTTTTTATCCCGGAAATTAAGGAGTTCCAGCGGAAACCAAAAAACCTAAATCCACGCGAAGGAAGTCACGGGCATCAGCTAGTGAAATATAAATAAGACTAAACCAGTACAGAAATGATCTTCCTATATTTGCTTAAACAAGGATTAATCCAAAAAACTTACAAAACGTGGGAAAGATATACGATATGGCGTCTGCTCGAAACACGGACACACGGCTCTATTCTTCCTAAACCTAAATCCACGCGAAGGAAGTCACGGGCATCAGCTAGTGAAATATAAATAAGACTAAACCAGTACAGAAATGATCTTCCTATATTTGCTTAAACAAGGATTAATCCAAAAAACTTACAAAACGTGGGAAAGATATACGATATGGCGTCTGCTCGAAACACGGACACACGGCTCTATTCTTCCTAGTTGCCTGTCTCAATAATCAATAAAAATGTCTATATTAAACAAAGGTCATATTATCTTCTTTAATCGACAACATTACGTCAATAGCACGATCCACAATGTCGTGTATCTGAAGTGAGTCCCATAACGACAAAAACCCCACCCTTTAAATACCGATCTAAATATCTTAAATTTACCTATTTATCAAACAGAATATTGGTAGATATGGAATAAGGCCTTTATATATAGTTTGAAAAGCTACATGTAACGGATCAATTTTTGAAAATATTATGAAATGGTCAGTTTTACACTTAATTCGGTGTTGGTTGATTCAAATTCAAAACTACTTTAATCCGCTCGTTTCGTTTTATAAAGATTACTAAACTATTAGAGTCCAAAAACAACAGTTTACTAAGTTAAAGTTGAAAAATTTCTCAAGTAGAGAAGCGTTGCATCCGGTTCCGATCACATGAAACCAAGCAAGGTAAAACTTCAAAGCCAAAGTTGAGAGTCAATTCCATGACGATCTTTACGTTCGGAAAACTACGTGTTCCTAAGTTCCTGACTTCCTGTATTGAAATTCAAGATACCTACGTTAGATTTGGATTGCATTGGGTTTTCACCTTTCGGATTTATAATGCGGGAGTTTTCTTGTGACTGTGCGAGTTCTTTGCATATTGAGTTGCAATGAAAATGCAGTTAGGTATTTTTATAGCTAAACATTTTCCAAAATTTTAATGAAGTAGAAAGAATTTAAAACATAGTTTGTGATAGAGTTTGTTCAAGATATGCCCGTCTTCACTCTAGCTTGTTCGAAGTTTCGTCTGTTCGATAGTTTCTTTTTACTAGAAAAGCACAAACTCATGCTCATTTAGACATGAGACAGTATTTTCTGGTCATCCGAAACATCTCACATCTGACACTTTCATTCTACAGATCATTTCTATAGATGCTTAGAAAAGCGATTAACTGGAAAGCTGAGAAATAAGACAAAGGACTGTTTAATCTGTTGTTCTTTAAGTGGAATTGTTTTTTCTTTCAAAGGAAAGAAAGAAGACTATTGTAAATACGATAATAAAATGAAGAGGCTTGAATTACCCCGTTGAAATAAAATTTTTAGTAGATCCGAAGGATAAGGTTTTTTTTATAAATTATAATTGAACTTTACGAAGTCACTAGATATTGACACCATAACCATAAATAATAAAAAAAAATAAAAAAAATAAAGGGCATACAAGAAACGCGATTTTCGAGCGCATTCTGTTATAAGGTAATGTGATCATGTAATAACTTAATTTAATGATTTATAATGACGTAATTAAATTTAACACCTAGGTATAAGGTACATAGAATATGTAAGGGAAATTACTATTTACTTTAAGACGTCCTTACCCGTGTACCTAAAAATATTATTTATTATTATTTTATTTTTTGTTTGTGTTTCTTTTATTTAATAAGTACATAATGTTAAATCTTGTACGATAGTACGGAACCCTTCCTGTGCAAGTACGACTCATACTTGTCCAGTTTTTTATTTATTTTAGAAACTCCGTAGCCGTACACATATTTACCGAATAGCTTTTAGGACTCGGATTATATAAAGATTAAAGTTATTCAACCAAATAACCGCTATTCATTACATTGTAGCATAGACTTATTGTAAGATTAAGTAATTTGAATGTCACTTGGTCTACAAAACCTGAGTCAGGTTTTGCAGGTTACCTGACGTTATCTGTAATTAACTGTTCAAGTCATTATGAAAATTATTCAGACCTACGAAGTGTTATTCTAATACTAGAACATACCTGTACCTACTATGTTATTCAAATATTATCTAACTACAAAAAAAAAATTTGTACGTCAGGGTTGCCTGATTGGATATGCTGCAACTTTTCATTCTGTAACCATCACTATAACACATATTCAGACAAATAAATTATATTCACTCAATATTCATTATTCAATGGAGTTGAAAGATAACGAGTTGTTGGATAGGTACATGTCTTATTACTATCATCATTAATTCATCGTTACTAGTGTACTGTTATTTTTGTTTTAATAAATTATTAATCACTTACCTAGGTACGTTAATTAGGTATGATGAAAATTTTTTTTTAAAGCACAGCAATGGTATTGTACTTCTTACTAAAATATTAGTCATTCATAAAACAAGTCGTTACACGTAACACAACTTTACAGTATCTCGAAAGTTGGAAATAAGAACTTGTGTTAATTAATAGGGGTCGATTTTTAGATCTCGACGACTCCCAAAATGAGTTTCCGTTTATGTTAACCACTGGAAAATCTTTGGGACTTTGGGAATCCCTGATCTAGATGGAAGGAAAGCTGTTGACTTTTAATAAAATAAATAATCATAATCATTATTATAAAGTTGAAAATTAAGGATCAAAGCGATTTTTTAAAAATAAATTTAGTTTGTTATTAGTTGTTTGTTATTAGTGTACAAGCAAACATAAATCTCCCATTTTAACTATAGTATAAAGTCATTTTAAGGGAAAACTGTTATCATCAGTATTCAGTGCCTATTCTCTTAATAATTTAAAACCAAAGCACCAGATTCACTATAACTACTTATTGATAAAATCGCCAACGCTGATTTATAACTCTTTATACTATGGCTAAACCGCTAAACGTACGACTATAATGAATCCATTCAAATTATTATTTAAATTGAGTTTATATAGATTAAAGTAGACCTATCTCAAGAATATAACTACAAATACAACGGTACTATAACCTATTCTGAGCGATATAAGTATGATACATAGAAGTCCTCTTATTTCCTTGGATATTTTTTTTTTTCAAATTGAGATGATTTGTCAAAAATTGGTTATTTTTAAATGATGTTTACAGAATGTTCCGAAAGACGTATA
Source organism: Erebia aethiops (assembly GCA_923060345.2). NCBI lineage: Eukaryota > Metazoa > Arthropoda > Insecta > Lepidoptera > Nymphalidae > Erebia > Erebia aethiops. Next base: position 21,205,580 of record OV281084.1, on the reverse strand, counting down.
ATCAGCGTCCTCTGTTAGTTTTAAGTTTTGTTACCATTTTAAACTAGGGTCGATTAAAGTAAAAAAGTGCGTTGAATCTTTGTGACGTCACAAGTCAGTATTTCATACAAACTGCCATACTAAGCTCGCTTTTTGACGTTTGAAATTGTAAGATTTAAATATACGAATTGAAAGAGTTGCTGATTTGACTAGTCGCCAAATAGCCCAATTCTTAGGCAAACACTTCACAAGTTTGACAGTTCAAACAAGATGGTAGATATAGGTACAACAAGTGGCGAAGCCCAGTCCTGATAGATGTTTTATTGAATTAGCGAACTCTCTTTTATGTCAGAGCCTAAACAAATAAGGGGATGAAGTGATACAGTGCTGTTTTCGTCGCCAAGTTACATAAAGCCAAAATGGCAAACGGTCCAAGAGATAGGGGTGAGCCAAATAAAATACGAGTGGTTTTGAATTTGACTGCGCCCACACAAAGGTTTTATAAAACTTCAATAAAAACCCTAAATTTATGGATTTGGCATTAAAACGGTACTCTGACAGAGATTATGAATTTTATATCGTAGGTCTGGTTTAAATTTTAGTACCTACCAACCTAACGTTTTTACATATTGCGAATTGTTTCTACAGTTTTTCACAGCGTGTTTGATTATTGTTGAATGATTTTAATTCCGTATAATGGTTTTCATTGAAATGGTTTAAAACACCTAATAAATATTATATTTACTTACCTACTTTTTGTGACTCACAATAGTAGTTTATACACCAAGGGGATAAAGCACTGTTTTATGTCACGGGCGCTACATTGAATCCTGAACGTAACGAAGGACTCCAAATTTAACTCCCGAGCGCAGCGAGGGTGTTATAAGTTAATTCCCGACCAAAGGGAGGGAATTAAGATTGAGTCCTGAGTGCAGTGAGGGATTCAAGCGCCCAAGAAAAAAACTGCTTTATCCCGGTGGTGTATACTCTACTTTATACTTCTACCATAACAGTAAAACAAACTGTAACGGTTAGATATTTATTGCAAATCATAGTAAGTAGGATACATAGGTCTAGTAAATAATAAAAAGAGAAGACAAATTAAAAGTGAATGTTCACGTTCGATAGAGTCACATTTGTCCATTTGTCATTTTGCTTTTCATGCTGCCAGTGTTTATGCAGGTACACATACTCCTTGGTTTAAAAACTTTTATGTCAAATGGTACGATCGTTTGGTCGACCAGTCTGGAGCCTAGACTCTGTTGTTTACAGTATGGGGTTGGTCAACTAGTTGGGCGATCGATCGACTAGATTACGGCCCTAGGGCATGAAGACTGACTTTAGACCCGCAAAAGTATGATTAAAACAGTAGTAAAGGTATGGTAGAAGTATAAAGGTTTTTTTTTAAATTAATAATAACATTTCACTGTCATAACTACTTTCAGAACTGGTGTTATGAAATGACAGCAAAATCATGAGTAAAATGTGGGTTCAAAATATAATCTCCAGGTACTACGTGAAAGTAAAACTTTCCATTTAAAATCATACTAGGTAATATTATAAATACGAAAGTGTATTTGTTATTTTTTATTATTTTTTTGGTTTGTCCTTAAATCTCGCCGCTACAGAGCAAAGGTTTGACGCGATTTTTTGCATACGTACCTATACTTGAGGACCTGGAGAGTGACATAGGCTACTTTTTATCACGGAAAATTAAGGAGTAAAAAAAAACTTATTCCACGCGGATGAAGTAGCGGGCATTAGCTAGTTAAAACAATAATTTAAATATTTTTTTACTTATTAGGTATACATAGTATTAGTTTGACAACCTCCGTGGCGCAGTGTGTAGCGCTGTTGCCTTAACGTGCGGAGATCCTGGGTTCGATCCCCGGCAGGGTCAATTTGTGAATTTATAATTTCTGAATTTTCCCTGGTCTGGCCTGGTGGGAGGCTTCGGCCGTGGCTAGTTACCACCCTACCGGCAAAGACGTGCCGCCAAGCGATTTAGCGTTCCGGTACGATGCCGTGTAGAAACCGAAGGGGTATGGGTTTAATATAACTGCCATGCCCCTAACAGGTTAGCCCGCTACCATCTTGGACTGCATCATCACTTACCATCAGGTGAGATCGCAGTCAAGGGCTAGCTTGTAGTGGATTAAAAAAAAATGTCACTCTCCAGGTCCTCAAATATACCCATGCCAAAATCACGCTAGCCCTTGGCTGCGATCTCACCTGATGGTAAGTGATGATGCAGTATAAGATGGTAGCGGGCTAACCTGTTAGGGGCATGGCAGTTATATTAAACCCATACCACTATTCGGTTTCTACACAACATCGTACCGGAACGCTAAATCGCTTGGCCGCACTTCTTTGCCGGAACGTCGACCCGTTGCTCCGTTGCGGCTTGATTTAAGGACAAGTCAACAAACAAACAAACTTGCGCATTTCTAATATTAGTATGATTATTGATTAGTATACTTAAGTACCTAGTTGTTATGTTCAGTTTTAAATTACGTATATCAATGCTTGCGTAATTCTGCCCACAGAATAGGTAGGTATGCTGAACGCAGAATAGTCATGCTAAGACATGCTAATATTAAAGATTTATATTTAAAAAAACTCGATAAAACGCTATTTAAAAAGATATCTCGGAGCATTTCCCTCCCTATAACAATAACGAGCCCACAGCTGTCAGGGAGGTGGGTGGTCTGCAGGAAACAGTTTTTTCTGCCTCAGTTGAATACACCTGAAATGTTTTATAACACAGTATTGTTTCGGTGGACTCAATCTGTTTTTATATTATAGGAGATAGCTGTACTTTTGGTAACTATCGCTAGGAAGGCTGGTTCAGTATTTGGTGCGTGTAGGGCTCTGCTCTGGTGCGATTAGTGACGGTCTGCCCGCATGCGACTGGGCAACTGACAACTTATCGCTGCTATGATATGGTTACAAAAAATGTACAATAACTAGGAAGGCTGATACTTATATAGTATTAAAGTATGCGCACTACCTATGTAAACACTAAACAGTATAAAAACTGACGCTATTCATCGGGCCGTTCACTAGATATGACGGCTTAAATACGTATTATGTTTACAAAAAAAGGAACGATCACTAGGAAGGTTGATACTTGTACAGTATTAAAATACCTACCTAAACAAACAGTAAACAGTGTTGTAAACAGTATAAAAACTGACGATATTCGTCGGCCGGCTTAGGAGTTAAAGCCAATTTAACATGTCAATCAATCAATCAATCAAATATCTTTTTATTCAAATAAACTTTTACAAGTACTTTTGAATCGTCAAGTGAATCTACCACTGGTTCGGAATGCCATTCCTACCGAGAAGAACCAGCAAGAAACTCGGTGGTTGCTCTTTTTAAATAATTCATTTACAATTACTATATCAATGTGTACATAAGTAACCGCTGTCCCCAGCATTGTTGGAGCGATCAAATCCATGCTCCTCTATCATTTACATAATCTTCAACAGTATAATAAGCTTTTTTCAGGAGCATACTTTTAATGGATTTCTTAAATTTGTTTATTCAATTCATGTCAAAGACGGGCAGACAGAAAGTAGCCCCATTCCCGCCGGTGGCACCCGTTCACGAGCATGACGCATGATCCAGCCATTGCTTCGCTCGACCATATTTGAGGGAACGTAACAACCCGCACCACACGACACCACCACAGAAATGTTTAAAGAGAGCGTGACATACTCAGTCTACCCGTATCAAAGCATCGAATTGAATACTAATATTCAAACACTAATTTATAATAAGTAACCGCTGTCCCCAGCATTGCTGGAGCGATCAAATCCATGCTCCTCTATCATTTACATAATCTTCAACTGTATAATAAGCTTTTTTCAGGAGCATACTTTTAATGGATTTCTTAAATTTATTTATTGGCAAGTCCAAAATAGGTTGTGGAACTTTGTTATAGAAAATAATGCCCATTCCCACGAATGACCTTCTGACTTTTTTGAGGCGGAGCGATGGAGTCACGAGCTTATTACGGCCTCTAGTAAAAATATTAAGTAATAAATGATATATTTTGTGAATTAAGTACTTCTGTTGCAATACTTTTCCATCATTCTTATCATGTGTAGCACCGACTGGTATCATAAGTTATATATGTCACCGTAAAATTGTAAAATCCGTTAGATTATAATCTAACGGTTTCTATCCCGCTAGATTATAAACTGTCGAAAGATTGTGAACCGTTCAATGTTCTGAGTATTAATTTATGAAATATTTATTGTTTTTACGTTTTCTGGTCTCTTTCTTGTACAGTTCGCGCGCGCGTTGAATGCAGAGTAAATGTAAGTGTCACCATACATTTACTCTGCATCCAACTCGCGCGCGAACTATAGGTTAGGTTAGGGTTTGACATGAATATTCAGGTAGTGCCCAGCCGCAGGCCGGGCACTTAGGTTCTATCGGTTTAATATACCTAATATATTACAATTTACCGAAAAATAACGCGTTAAATTGTAAGCAGTATGTTACGGTTCACAATCTGTCGAAAGTTTATAATCTATCGAGATAAAAAACGTTATATTATAATCTAACGGTTTTTACAATCTTACGGTGACATATACATTACATTAGGTGGGTACGTAGGTATATAAGTATATTAAGGAAACATTAAAACTGAGATATACATATCTAATTATCTACTGTGTTGGCTGTCCTGTAAGATTTCATAACCCTTTTTGAAAGTTCTTCAAAAGGGTTCAAGCCGCAAGAATCCAGGTTCTCCACCCCAAAAGACACAAAAATGAAGATACCATTAAAATTAAGTAAGTATACTAAGGCAGGTAGATACATATATACTAAGAATATTTACAATTCGGTGGTCTAGTATTTATAAGCCAAAGGGAAATAGAAATATACTAACGCTATGGATTTATTTGTGAACCACAGGATTAAAGCAAACAAATATTTAGGTAGGTATTTCATTATATAATAATATAATTATTAGGCTTCAGTCTCATCATTGCCTAACTTGTGGGCGCAAATCAGATGCGTCCTATAAATTGCGAATTCGACAATTCCGTGTATCACGCATTCCAAATCAAACTTTAGGATTAGTTCAGAAATTCCATCTCGGCTTTGTTTTACCAATGAATATTTACTCTCCTCGAACAAGTAAACGGTAAATAAATTAAGACAACAGCTTTTCCATTAACATAATATTTTAATTACAGGAACTCATTTGTCTATTGTTATTATTATTGGCAGATGACTCCTTGGAATTATGGTTTATTTCACACAAGTCCAAAGCTATTGTTCTATTTTTTTAATTTATTGTTCAAGATAAACATAAAATACATTCATATTAAGGGTATAAACACACTAGCCATCCTCTAAAACTATGACGTTTTAAATGCGAGGATAGCGAGTTCACATTGCAGTTATTAGTAAAATACGAGTATATAAAAGCACGTAAGTATACAAAAAACATTTTAAGTGAACTAAAGAAAATATAAAATAAAATAAGTATGGTTTAAGTTAGGTTAATACTTAATATAGCTCAAAATATTGTGTTATTTCTAATTTTAAAATGAAACAAAAAAGGTAACGACGCGATGTGACGAATAGTAGTAGATCTTTCACATTGTTTTGTATCATTTGTTTTAAATACTTATAAAGAAATCTACATTAGCTCCAACTTGTTCTTAAACAGCGTATAGTTAGGTATTTTAATTAAAATCAAAATGTCAAATGATTTTAATGTAACGAAGAATTTTCAACTTCGTATAATTCGAATATATAATGTTAATATTCGCCTATAATTTCCTACCTAACTCTGGTTAAATATTCGAAATATGCCTTTACACAGTCAGCCTCAGTAAGCGACAGTGTAGAGTAGACTGTAGGTATATGTAGTCTGTTGCAATAGGGATGATCTATTATTTCAACTTCTTTTATGATAAAATATGCTTGTGCTTATTAACCTTAAGTATAACATCTTGTATGTACCATATTTTACCTAATAAATATTTACTTTACGATACGTCTGATCACGTTGGCTCATTTTCCATTCGACCAATTATGATGGGAATATGAACAAACTTGTCGTCTTTCAATACCTACTCGTATCATTATTGGTTAAGGGTGGTTAAGATGAAACGTTTAAGAAGTTGAAAAAATAGACAATCCCTATTGGAACAGAGTTAAGCTACTCGTACACTAAAAGGTTCCTGGAAAACTCGAACAAGAGCTAGATACAGTCAATAAAACTGATTTATTATGGCCAGGCAAACAGCTATAAATCAAACTCGGGCGTGCCACTGTTGCCCTGCACTTGCTATGATATTATTATAAACAAATATACTTGCAATCGACGTCAAATCTTGTCTAATTAGGTAAGTTCCGTCTCTCCATCCCTTGAGAGCCCTTTTCTCTAAATGCTGAAATGCAGTAAGAGCAAAGAGTTCCCAAGGGATTTTCAAAACCTAAACCCACGCGACTAGGGTTACCTGATGACAGGAATTTTCTAGAAATTTCAGATCTCTATTAGGGAAACAGGGAAACTTGGAAATTGACAGGAATTGAAAAAAAAAGAAATAATTAAAGAAAAAAATCTAATAATTAGCAATCAATTAATGGATTATTTATTCATTATTCATCTGAACCTCGTACTTTTCATTGCTGGATATGCTTTCAGCAACAGATGGTTTTTCATAACAATTTTATGAAACTCTTCACATGATGTGTTCTTCAGATTGAACTGTGTCAACAGTAGAGCCTTAACAGAAGCTATGGACAGTCTATTTCTCTCCTTTGTCCATTGCGCACCCATTAATGAAAACGCTCGTTCAACGTTTGCATTTTGTGCCTGAATTGCAAACACAAAACAGCAAATTTTATTCACTTCTTCCAGTCTCTCACAGTTGACGGATTTTAAAATTTCCCATTGTTTAGCGGGCACCATATAGGCACTTTGCTGCCGAAATATCAGGAAATTTATTGCCAAGGCAGGGATTTTTCCAGGAAAACTTATTTTCGGATCTGGTAACCCTACACTCGACGCGACGTAGCGACGAAGTCGCAAGCATTATCTACTTATAGTGCTAATAGTACAGCTGTTCTAGTATCGAGCAGCTTGAGCAGCGAGCAGCATAAAATAACGTTCTTGCGTCCAAAATTGAGAAAATAACAAAGGAAAAACAGAGATGAATAGCAACGATTAATTTCGACCCTTCTTATTGCCTACAGGTAGGCATTCGAAGTCTTATATTACGGAAAAATTGTAACACGTTATAGTAGTGTTATTCGTTTTAAATAAAATCTGAATAAAAAAATTACAATGGTACAAAAATGAGGTTTCGAACTTTCGATTAAAGGTAAGTATAATACTACAGTTTATTTATGTTAAAAAAAAAAAGTACAGGAATTTCGTATAGCTAAAGATACTGCAGTCTGCAGCAGAAGTCTGAACATTAAATCAAAAACATATATAAACTTTATTTAAGCATAGAAAATAATTTTCAAAATCATAATAGTAGTCAAACCGTCTTAGACACATTGGATGGAGTAAGTACGTAACCATTTTCCAAAACTTTCAGAAATGATAGGTAAACGTTTTATAAACGTATTTACCTCCACCAGAACATTAACAAACATAATAGACGGTTCTTTGCCACTAACTGTACATAAAACCAGTATAGTAAGTATTCTGCGGTATAAAGGACAGTAATGTACGATTCCCACTTGGGAAATTCTAAATTAGCTACAATTATGCTTGGTTCGGTTGAGCCCCAGAAAACTACCGAAATCTATCAAAGTACCTACTAAAATTCTACATCAATGAAGCTAGTCACACAACTGGATATGGTCACCCTGCATTCGACATGCAACTTGTGCCGAAGTTTGCAAAGCCACACGCACTCTAAGCAAGCCATAAAATAATAATATGGTTTGAAATAAAATCCATCCATGCCCGGATGCTGGGTAATAAGTTGTGATGACAGATTTACGCGACAGTATCAACTCGCGGCAGCTGCGTTTTGCATCGTACATTTTATGAGCGATTTCATCACGGAACAATTGCACTGAAAAACTGTAAGGGTGTTTCCACACGTTCACACTCTAACGCTGAGTTGCACGAAATAATTTTAATTTTTTTTATGTGTAGATCAAACTAATTTAATAATAATTAATAATTTAAAGACTTCATACAATTCTTGCGATTAAATTAGTTTAACAGTTTTTTAATTTGTTTCGTACAACTCTGCGTTAGATTGTCAAGAAAGACAGATACGTCAGTGGACAACTTCATAAGATAAATTATAAGTTCAGTTTTTTAAAAAAAATACGCCCCGAATTGAGAACCTCCTCCTTTTTTGGAAGTCGGTTAAAAATAAAACTAAGTACTCATTAGTCAAATATCGATCCTAGTGACATCACACATGAGTACCTCCTTGGCACTCCTCAAATAAAACGTCCACACCACACGCCTTATATTTTTGCTCATCAGTGAACACAATATAATGTAAAAGTACCTATCATCGTCTCAATCACCCGTTCTTATCTTTAAAGTAGGTATTTGATCGCTGATTTCCGTGGAACTATTATAGTTCCATGATCATTTCAGCCAATCTCTGTCTATGCGTTCCGTATTAGACCTATTTATGGACTAAGTTTGTGCATCACAGTACAACCTTTTTGAATCATCATCAATGAAATCATGTACTTAGAATCAAATGGAAACCCTCACACCTAGGAATCTCCTTCCTCCTTCGGATTGATCTTGCAATTCCTATCATTATTCAAAGAAAACTTTCAGGATCTGGTATTCCGCAGTAAATAAAAAATTATAATGAAATAGTTGTTTAATATATAAAGAAAAACTCTTTTCTCTTATTAATTTGTTATCAAAGCGGTCCAATCCACCAGATAATAGTCTCAAAACATGTTCTTGACACGAGGTTTGTGTTCGGGGACTTATCTTAATTATAAAGCCGTCCCGTCGCGTCGAGTCGGTATTATAAATAATCACCTATTTTCTTTCTGTTTCACTTGAATGCTAAGGAATGATCTTTAAATACTCCAAAAATATTAATTCATAAATGTATGAATTGACTGGAAAATCTCTTTTCTAGAGAGTACGTACTAAGTTTTCCTTGGAGTATATAGAACTAATCGCAGAAACCGAAACGCGCAGCGACGCGCTTTTTCCGACGCGACGTTCTCGTGTCACTTGTCAGGTTTTTCGCTCGTATTTGCCTTTTACCTATCTATTATCGCAATACCACAGATTAGGTAATATAGTCATTGACTTACCAATACCATAGTACGTTGTAGTAATACCACAGAATAAAATAATAGTACGTTGGTAATACCTAGTTCGGGGTATTATCGTCTTCCGCCGTGCAAAGCGTACCTCGTATTTCAGCGAGAAGCCACTTGTTTACCTTTTTCCGAGTCAACCAAAATCAGATAACATATATATAATATTTTATTTCAACGTCAAGAGTGCAAAGAAAATTTCTAGGATTAAGAAAATTGACCAAGTTTCAAGCGAAGCGCTTTAAGGTCTTTTCTAGGAGCCGCAACACTTAATCTGTTTAATAGTCGCCGCCCGCCGGGCAGGGTATAGAGATAGTTTCATCACTATCACGTGACACGTCTACAACCCCCGACGGGCTAGTTCTCTAGACTTTTCTTGGGAACTTAGATTTATTCATGCAACGTGCTGCTAGGTCAGCTTATTCTGATTTTCCTTAATGTTTAGGAAATCACCATCACCATTTCATACCTAGGTACCTGATGGATATTTTGGTTATTACTTTAACTGTGTAGAAAATGGTATAAAAAGTTTTAATTAGGAGCGTCGATAAGTACTGGCCTGAGTTTTGGCTTTGGAACAAGCGCTCTGGCCATTTCTGAGGATTGCCTAGGTCAATCGCGATTCGCGACGCGTCCCCATTTCAGCTTTAGACTATTAGTACCTACACATATACATAAACCTGTAATTGTTATTTGTTTCTTAAAAACGGCTACGATTTAGATGAAACATTGTATAAATTATATAATATTTGACTTTCCAAATATTTACCTCCGTCCATAGGTAACGACTACAAGCACCATTATAAAAACAAAATGTATCTAACCACTTAATCATGAAACTATTTCAGAAACTAAGTGTAATGTTTCTTTCAAGAGTTTCTTCTGAGTTCCAGAACAAACTTTTTCTAGTATACTTTCTAGGGACAGTTGGGTAAGTACCTAAGTTATTAGAAGCTAAATCTTACCCTGTCACCTACATACTGTTCTCCGCACTAAATCAGCAGCAGGTTTTATTTTGGGTGGTGCTCATATTAAAGCCATGTTTACACCCAATTGAGTCGACACCAATAAAATTCTTGAGTAGCGTTTACTAATTCAGAACTGATTTCTAATATTTTTCCTTTATTTAGATTTTGGCAACAACCCCTAGAGAGGATTCTTATACTGATTCGGTGATTCCTATCTCGAATATCTTTAAATTATAGTATGAAATAAGCATTGTTTTCATGCACCTATTTATATGTAAAAATACTAGTCGGTGTTTGCAACATACAAAAGTTTGACCAAAAATATTTCTTAAGCATGTATTTCTAAGTTGTAATAATTAAGTTTTTTGTTTATTGTCACTCTATCTGTAGCCCAGAGAGACGCATTGGGCAACTGTAAGGTCTCTTCGGGTATGTTGTCTAAATAAATAAAATAAAGTTTGTTTCTATTTAAAAGTTATATCTTTTGTGCCGAATTCTATGTTAGGCAGGTATTTCATTCCTAGCTAAGTATCATTTTGTGGATAAAACAAATTTTATTTGTGACGCAAAGGAAAACAAAACTAATTTTCAAAGCTTCAGTGTAGATTTAAATAAGCAAAGTAATATATCATGAGTCTCGTGACTTGCTCGCTAGAGACTGTTCAAATAATAATCATTGCGAAAAGTTAGTCGACGACAACTATTAGCATCAGTAGGTAAAGCAGAGGTAAGTACCTACACTACGAGGCGACTGAGCACACCGATTAAAAACTAAAGTAATTTTCTCATTCCGAGCTTCTCATAACTTTTTCCAACTTCTTTCTCATTGCAATGTTGACCTTGCAATATTTTCGCAGGTTTTAACTCTCATTTCAAGACCGAACCAGGGGGCTTATTTCCATCGCTTCAAGCAGTATTATTTAAAATATTAAAATAATAATGCACCTAATACCTAGATACCACCGAGTAGTGCTAGATACAGATTAGGTATAATTCTGTAATAAGAGCGTCAACAATATAAATGCCTTAAGCGATGGTAGTAGAAAATTAATTTATACCTGATTGAAATCGAAACCTCTGGGAGGTTTCGATTTCAACTAGGTATCTAGCATATAAACCTGAATGCTTAAACAACTCGCAAGAAAACTCGACAACAACGACTTGGCGGTTTTTTCTCAGTTAACGAAGCTTTTCGTTTTATTATGCAAATAGCTTTTCAAACACTTTGAAATTGGTTTAAAAACGATATAGTTACAAGTTTTTTGTACACTTGACACTGTGCTGTTACGATACTAAAAAATATCTCTTTTCTTCATAAGATCACAGTCACTCGAGAGAAAAGGGTAGAATGCCAACTGATATCCTAATAGAATCTGGATATGATAGTAATGGATAGTAGGTACCTACCACTAAACATCCAATGATCCATACTAATATTATAAAACGCGTAAGTGAGCCTGTCTGTCCGTCTGCCTGACTGTAAACTAATTGTATTATGAAATTCATCCAAAAATCTACATATCCTTAGATCAGGGTCCGTAAAAGACGGAATAGTAAACAACACGGTCAACAGAATGTATGGAAAAATTGCGAGTTTGATTGAGAGATCCTTGGGTAAATAGAAAAGCAATTGGACCTTTATTTTTCCAAACCGAGTTCTCTTGAAAACATAATATTATGTATTGTACAGGGTTTCGGCACTCGGTCTTAATAGTAAAATAATATTGTGTGCGTTAAAAGCAAAGCCTTATAATACAAAGATACACTTCATTGCACGCTAATCAAAAATATATTATAAGCAAAATACCTTTTCTGTATTATACAAGCTCTTGTTAAATGTTGCATGAGACTCCCTGTAGGCTAAATGGTAACTTTAGTCCGCCTACGCTAAGCTTTATTGACACACTTTTAGAGCACGAGAGGTGAAAAATAGTTAAGACATTATAAACTTTTGATTCTTATCTATTGTAAATTCACACAAAATTTACCTACACGGTTACACGTAAAAGTTTTTGTAGCTGGCCAATCTCAGCAAAATTATTATAAGATAAATGTAAAAAACAAGAGAATAATAATTGTACATGAATATTTGAATAATAATACTCTTAATAATGTTTGGTGCACTCGCATTCAAATATCAGACGAATGTATTACCATATTGGGAATTGCGATGGAGTTTGATTAGCGAACTGAATTTATAGATAGGTAGGCAGATAGACGAAAGGTTCTGCATTAAATACCTACTTATAGTAAAAATTTCATAAATCACTAGTGCTCAATTTCTGATGGGGCCTGAGAATTACTTATGCACGGGCACTTATTCAATATCATTCAATTCCATACGAATCGGAGTTAACTCAAGCCCGTAATAATAAACCAGCATCAGCTAAGAACAGTTTGTTAATTAGGTACCTAAAAGATCAATCTATTATGACTGGTCATATAGGCATAGATTGACCGATACTACTACCGATAAAACCCCACAACTTTTGTCTGATGGTTGTCTAAGTCTCTATCTCCTCCCAATAGACGTGCAGTCCACATTTACAGCCGCGGTCAGAAAATGTTTACCACCTCACCTCACCTGTGTCAGTCACCTGTGTGATCGTTAAATGTGGTGTGAATAAAATTATTCAAACAATGTCAATATATAGGTATTATAGATTTTTTAACTTCTTCTTCTGAGTGGAGTGAGGGATTCAAGCGCCCAAGAAAAAAACAGTTTTATCCCGGTGGTGTATACTCTACTTTTCTCACTTTATGCGAGACAATAAAAAACCAGGCTTAGTAGATAGTGTTTATTACAGCAATTTAAAAGTGCAAATTGATATTGGAGACATTAGTCCAATTATGGAAAGATAACGTTATATATTTTTATTTGGTACGTTTATCGAGGTTGAGCTAGAGTTTATTTAAGTTGTGATAGAATCTTCTGAAGGTACTACTAGCTACGGCTATAGCAACTTCTTCCAGCTGGCGTGGCCTACTTGATTTGACAAACAAACGAAGTTCTTCTCAGTGCGAATCTAGTGGGCCACGGCACAGGCCACGGCCTATATAGCCACTTCTTTCAGCTGGCGTGGCCTACTCGATTTGACAAACAAATGAAGTTCGTCTCAGTGCGAATCTAGTGGGCCACGGCTTCGGTTTTAGAAAATCGAGTTGGCCGCGCCCGCTGAGAACACGTTCTGTTTAGCGAAATTAGACTTTATGACCATAGCAATAAGAATTATGAGTGAAAATCACATTATTGACCAGCGGGTTATAATGAAATTCAATACAACATTATAACCCGGCTAAAGCCAAGAGATATAATGTCTTGCTTTCGGTAAGGTTTACATGACATATAATTCGGCATTGTCGAGCATGTGGTGTGAAAAACTTATTATTCGATGTTTGAAAATTTTTGATAACTTTGAAACGTAATAAGGTATTTATTTAACTTGCTTTAAATGCGTTTTAAAGAATCTAATTTGAAAACTGGTAAACATTTTCAGACCGCGACCGTACAGACAGAATTTATTAACTGTATTATTTATTTATTATCTAATTTATTACAATGGTCTATGACTAGGACAACGCCTACATATAATGGTAAAGGAAAAATAACGTGCTTTCTGAAGCACGGAACTAAGAATGTCTTAACTTATTGACTTGTTTCAATAACTCAATTGCTTAGCGCAGTGCTAAGGTACTGAGCCAAGCCATCCTCACAGGAAAGTAATAAATGTCCAATTTCAATTTATCTTCAATAAAATTCTTGAGTAGATTTGATCTCATAATAATTCAGGATCTATCTCCTTCGACAGTGATCCCTTTAGGTTCGGGATGCAGCCTTCTGGGAGTCCTGGGATTGTCCAAAGGTAGAGCTGAGTTAAATATTTATGTTGTAGGTATGATTGCCTCTTATTGTTTCCCACATAATTGTTTACGTGAATTTTCTCTAGGCAATTAGGAAACACATTGGAAAGTGGTGATGCAATTTAGACAACACGTTTGGCCTAGAAAATGACTATCACTCAATCGTTCCATGACACCGTTGTATTTAATTTTGTTTAACTACATACTTAATTTGTGTTCTATAGTCATGTGAAAATTAAAATAAAACGCAGCTTAATTCACAAAGCCCATACGTAACTTCCATCATACCATCCAAGAAAATGGAGTCAATGAGGAAGGAATATGACTTTGATTCGTCGTAGAATATAACGTAGAGACAATAAATATTCAACATTATAATAAATCTTTTATCTTACTTTTACTAATATTATAAACGCGAAAGTTTGTGAGTATGGATGTATATAACTACTAGTCACTAGTAGTAGTACTAGTGAATGCCCACGACTTCGTCCGCGAGGATTGAGGTTTTACGGTTCCCGCGGCAACTCTTTAATTTTCCGGGACAAAAAGTAGCCTTTGTGTTATTCCAGACTATAATCTATCTCTGTGCCAAATTTCAGCCAAAACCGTTCAACCGTTGGGGCGTGATTGAGTAACAAACATCCATCCATACATCCATACATCCATACCGACATCAATACATCCAAACTTTCGCATTTATAATATTAAGTAAGATGGATGTATGGATGTTTGTTACTCCTTCAGGCCAGAACGGCTGAACGGATCTGGATGAAATTTGGCACGGGATAGATTATAGTCTGGAATAACACAAAGACTACTTTTATCCCAGAAAGTTAAAGAGTTCCCGCGGGAAACAAAAAACCTCAATCCAAGCGGACGAAGTCGCGGGCATCAGCTAGTAAATAATAATTTATTTACGAGAATGTAGGTGATATAAAGTTAACATAATTACAGTTTGAGAGCCTTATACATTCTACCAATAAATGGTTTAATGAATATTTGGTATTTTGCAGTATTCAAAGTATTGTAAGTAAGTAACATAGAATAAATCGTCAAAATTGTATTATAGTTAAAAATTAGTAAGTTAAATTAATAGAAAGCCCTACAAAATTGCAATTAACAAACAAAAGAAAAAATAAAAAACCTAATAATACTACCTAAACGCGTAAAAAATATGTATTAAGTAGGTTGTTTGATATAATGCAATCTTAGAAGTGTTTTCTTCAAAGATAAATTAAATAAAAGAGTCTATATAAATACGTACCTAACATGTAGAAAATCTTTTGTAGACAACATCATACCTAACACTAGAGCCCGTACCTACCCTATTGGGATCACGGAATTATTCAACCTCAATCAAACACTTAACTTAAATAATTATTTATTTATTTTTGTTGCCTTGGGAAAGGTACTTTCCTGGAAAATTGCTTTAGTACGTCTCGTCCAAATGCCTTTGTTATTTGATTACCAGTAGGTAAAGGTAGTGCTGAACCAACCAAACTACTACGTAAATTAAGGTGCTCATTATTGTATTATTATGAGTTATGTATAGACTAGATTATAGTCTGAATATGTGATTGACTTTAACGAATGACATTAAAATAAAACAGTTTTAGAAAGGACCAGCAGGAAACTTAAATAAAATGGATTATAATTTTATTAATCGGAACTTACAAGTACTTGAGAATTAATCAGTTTTCTGAATTTGAAACCGATAATTTGAAGACCTCCGTGGCGCAGTGTGTAGCGCTGTTGCCTTAACGTGCGGAGGTCCTGGGTTCGATCCCCGGCAGGGTCAATTTGGGAATTTATAATTTCTGAATTTTCCCTGGTCTGGCCTGGTGGGAGGCTTCGGCCGTGGCTAGTTACCACCCTACCGGCAAAGACGTGCCGCCAAGCGATTTAGCGTTCCGGTACGATGCCGTGTAGAAACCGAAGGGGTATGGGTTTAATATAACTGCCATGCCCCTAACAGGTTAGCCCGCTACCATCTTAGACTGCATCATCACTTACCATCAGGTGAGATCGTAGTCAAGGGCTAGCTTGTAGTGGATAAAAAAAAAAAAAAAAGATAAAGCTAGTCTTAGGCTAAGCTAGCCTTTCTGAAACGGGGCTTTCACTGCACTGCAAGAAATTACTTAATAAGCGGGACATGGCTAAGCGGAACCGACTGTTATACAGAACAGTCCGTTCCGCTATGTTTACATATAGATAATATAGATTTACACACTGCAAAGAGTTTTGACAGTTGCCGAACTCATTTTGCTCGGTAAGTCCTTCCCGCTAGTTCTTTGTTGGTGAAAGTACTAGTGAAATTTTCCTGTGCAGTGCAGTTTTTCTCTGCGAATCAAAAGGAATCCTTAGGCCGGCCATCTGAAACTGCATAGTGAACAGTCTTCTACACACATACCTACATGGAACCTTTCGAGCAGTTGCGACTGCTTCGGGCGGTTTGCAGCAGTTATCAATGGTAGCTTCAAGCTGTTGACTACGACTGCAAAAGCGGCCCGGCCGAATGTTGATCACTGGCTAACTGCTCCAGCAGTCCGTGTATGGCCGGCCTCATGGAGCTCGCTTAACTCGTAATGCTAATGCTGAGAGATGTGTTCACTAGGTAGGTACTTAATTATAAAATTAAGTGATCCTCAATTAATTATTAATAACGTAGCTATGGTATCGTAGCTTTGGAAGGTAAGGGTTCAATTAGCTAAGCTTCTACGCATCCCTGCACATCTCTGGTTCAATAAAGAGAGTCTGAGTCGACGCTTAATATTTTGAAAATACTCGTAATATAATTCCAAGAAGTTAACAGCTAAATCCATACTTCCATACTAATATTATAAATGCCAAAGTGGTTCTGTCTGTCTGTCTGCTACGGTTTCACGGCCCGTCTGTTCAACCGATTTTGATGAAATTTTGTACAGGGATAATTTGTATCCCGGGGAAGGACAGGCTACTTTTTATCCCGGAAAATTAAAGAGTTCCCGCGGGAATCAAGAAACCACGCGGACGAAGTCGCAGGCGTTATGTAGTATAGAATATATAATAACATTCATCGATTAATTAATATGAATTTTTAAGTTTATCCCAGTGAGCATAATAAGATAATTTGTTTATGCATAGCATAGCTTAGTTACAACCACTGGTATAAGTTATAACCAAGCTCTGTAGTTTTGATATATCAATTATTCAAACGATGTCGGACATCCACTTATTGTACCTCGGTGTCCCTTTCACTAATTTGTGGAAGTTCATACTTCTTCTGTCAAATTAGAGAGCAGTTGTTTTTGTTTCCCACTCAAGTTTTTGGAGAATCAATAAATGGAAGCTTTAAACACTGTAATACTTGTGGCTCAATAAATAAACGAGGGTACCTAAGCAAGTGAATAGTTAAGTAACGAATCCTCCTTTTCTGTCTTTAGTATTTTGACATTAAAGAAAAAGAAGACATTTATACTTTATAGCCATTGATGTAGAATTTTTTTAGTACCCTATTTCAATGTTTATAGCTAAATAATAAGAAAATAGAGATGATACACGGATGATACCTACCTATTGATATAGGATATAAAACTAATTATTTCTGACTGATTATTGTAAACATAATTCCAGAAGTGGGTGAATAAATAAAATTACTTTAAAAATATGTTTGTACTCTCTTCAAAAACTCATAACTTGCAGCGGTTTCACGAGATATTCAATGCAAACAGTTAATTATAAAAACTTGGTAAAATAAAGAAAACACTCACCCGATCCCGGCCACGACTGCCTTTCAATCGTCAAAATATTCGTATTTATGCAAATTATACCCGCCAACAAACTGACCGAGTGAATTACATCGAATGAGTCAAATATCAACTTAATTAAACCTTCGTCAATAAACAAATACACAATCTTTTATATTTTCTAAAAATTCAACTTTAATTTAAAAGCAAAGCTGACATTATTAAGAAGATGGTCTTCCAAAAGACCTAAAATTCATATCCTCGGCTAGTATTAAGTTTGAAAACCATTTTTAAATATAGAATAAAGAAAAAAATGTGCGTTGAAATTTGATGACGTCACGACTGTGAATTTCATACGCTAGAAGCGCGTTTAATTATTTTGATAAAGAGTTGCTGATTTGATTCAGTTGTCATCATCCCTATTGGTATTTTGTGACTAAACTATTAATTGATTAGCAATGCAAATCATAGATAGGCCGTTTATGTTTCAGAAATTATTTAAAAATGCGATTTTTTAAGAAATCATATAATTATTTTCGCTTTTATATAAATTATATCGTCAAGCATACGATGTGCATAAGTACCTACTTGGGTACCTAATCCTTGAGGACTAAGCTCAAGAGAATAATCTACATCATATTTTCTGTTCTGTATAATAAAGTTTGCACTTTGCTACGAATATAAAAGGAAATCCATCCATCGAAGCAATAATTGTTAGAGGTTTCTTGTAACCGTAGTTTATTTGAAGGAATGAAACCTTTTGACCGACAAGGAAGGAAAAAAATTCATAATAAGTAGGTACATATACTTTTATGTCATAGGTATTTAAAGTAGAGTCAATATTTTTTTTAATGCAGAATGAAAGAAAATATTGATCACAGCTTTAAACGGAGCAGTATAAAATACGGATATGAACGGATCTCTTAATTTTCTACCTTTCATCTTTTTTTTTTTTTTCTCAACTTACAACTAGCATTACAGGTTTCCCTAATACACTAGTGTACACCTAAATAATCCTTACCTATATTAATCTTAATCTTTAGTCTAATAAAAAAGAAAAGTGACTCAGTAACTGGTCGGATTCTTTTAAATCCCACGGAAGCGAAGGCGCGGGTGTTCGCTTGGTGCACCATAAAAGCCCATACCACTAATCGTATTATATGCGGCATCATACCGGAACGCTAACTCAATTGGCGATATGTACCTATTTTCTGGTAGGACCACGAAGGTCTAAGTATTGCCCAATACAAAACAACCTGCGATGAAATATCGTTTCTTGGCAAGAAGGCGATCTCGTTTTTGCCCCGATGATAGGTAATAATATTATGTTCTTGCAATTGTAAATTAAGTTCCACTGAGTAAGTTACTGGTGGACAAAAAGTATACATAAATGATACAGAGTTGCACATAATAGCGCGACAAGACAAATTTTGGTTTTCTCCGTTTCGCGCAGACGTTACTAGTATAATCACTTCCGATTTACAGTGTAGATACTTAATACACTCCTAGGTATCTTAGGACTGATTTCAAACGACTGATATTGAAATGACATGAATTAGATTAACCTGCTACACAGATATGAGTCGAGTCATTAGCGTGCGACCAATATTTCATTCACCCGCCATTTTGATCAAAACAGGACATTTATAACGGTGCTGCGCACTAAATCATAGCTCCTTGACATAATCATATTATTCTATTTCGTTTCTGGTCCATCTTTTTAATATCACAGAATAAGTAGGTAATTACTACTGCAGGTATTAATTGTATTAACAATAAACTTGTAACGTATAAGGGTGAATTTAATTTGCTGAAAAAAGTCTAACTCGTCACCCAACTGTACGGTAGGATGTCACACTGAAAGCGCGCCTACGCGTGATAGATTAGAAATACATGGAACTTTATAAAGCACGGTCATAGAATACTTACGGCGATAACAGCAATGATGATGATGATGACAAAATTGTAATACCAACTATTTGGTAAAATTAATAAATTGAATTGAATTGATAAATTGCCCTTATAGATATTTTGCTAAAATAATTTAAACTTCTAGCATGCTTTTAAATATGCATGAAAGCATGTGAGCGGCCGGCAGATCGCGCGTTATTAATAGCGTGCTGCTAGATACGGATAAAATATGAGTGATGACGTACGCTCACAGCAGCTCGTTACGCGAGAAACGGTCGGCCAGCGCGCTACGGCCAGGCGGATGCCGCTACGGCCGCTACTTTTTAGTGCTACGAGCACCGCGAACGATCAAGCGATATTCGTAGCACCGTAGCGTCATAGATAATAGAGGCTCCTCGGATAGCATGCTGTCCGATGGCTATAATCTCTGAGGAGATTGGCCACCGTGGGCTAAATCGGTCGGGACAACTTTATTAACTAGCTAGGAAGACACTAGACATGCAAATCTTCTGATTTGGATGTCTAGTGTACTGTCTAAACGGATAAAAAAAATTACGACAAAACTACACAAAGTTGAAAATCACCGATACGTGTTAATAGATTCTGGTAATAAAATATCTGCTTTTAAATGACATGCTTACAGACGTTTCATCGAAAATTAGTATAAACGAATTCAGAAGCAATTTGAAAACTCATAAGATGCCCTAAATTAAAGTCTACTGAACCCCAAATAAAAGCTGAAGACTGAAAGAATTCAATTATATCTACCTACTAATGAAGCTATGAAGTAGGTATATACCATGAACGTATTAAAATAATACAATTTAAAATTGTTTTAGGTAGGTTTTTAAGTTTTTAATTGATATAATAATATACATGTTTCAATACAAGAACAGCATCTGTGCATCTAATAAAAAATAGGGCACGTTACTTAGACGTATTTAGTGATTAAACGAACTTACCTGTACACTAAGTTCTATGATAATTATATTATGAGTCGCTTCATTCGAAGATATAATACTCGTGCCTAGTATTTTTACTCAACTTTTTTGTAATTTGTAAGGTGGGAAAAAATATTCGAGCTAACAAGATGAACAGACAGACAGACATTAATAGGGCTCCGTTTTAGCTTTTGGGTACGAAATCCAAATTTTAACTGGGCATCTCTTTTTATTAATTTTAACTAGCAATCTGAACTTAAACAAGTGAAAGTGAGTTCCAAGTTTCATGTCGGATCATGATCCAGAAAAAATCTCAAAATTGTGACTCCATTCTATCTTACGATCCTACAATTCTGCCGAAAATCTCGCTTCCTCGTAAGACAAGCATTCTTGTGTCGCATGTGTATTGGAGTCTACTGGGTGCCTTCTCTTTATTCAGTAGCATGATAAGCGTTTTGCCTCTGCGATTCTGCATCCCCGTTTTTAAGTAATTAAATACCTAGAATTTAAATACGATACAGCAATTATGAGAATAACTCTAAAATCCGGTGTTCCCGTGAAATCCCGTAACGAAAGTAACGAGAAAAGTTAATGGAATATTCGTCCCAAGCTTAGTAATTAGAGATCCGTGGGCAAATTTAAAGTACCGAGGCTGGTAGAAAACCGTTTTGCATTTTGAGATATTGCTACCTTCTGAATTTGCCTTGACCTTTTGGATGTTCCGTACATCCGGTGCTACAAAGAAAACTCTTTTTGATCGCTCACGTGGACGCATGTCGGGATTTCAAGTAAGAACGCGTTTTTTATTTTTAGATCTTAAAATTTATAAAAATAAAAATACGGAATTTAAGATAAAGCTGTAACATCTGCATCATTATGGTCCGTCGATAGCATGTGGATGAGCGATAATTAACAAAATTGTTTTTTTTTAAGTGATGTTAACCTGTTTGCAGCACCAGAGGAACCGCCAATTCGTTGCTGGCTTTAAAGATATTTGTTTAGCCGCCCTTTGAAGAGCCCCATATAATAATTATGAGGGATCACAGAAGATGGAAGCTGGTTCCATAATTTTGGCAGAAATGACGGAATAACGGGAGGTGGAAGAGAACACGGAAGGTGGTACTAGATTAAATAACTCTTCAGAGCACTGTAGACACAAAGAGAACAAACTATTTAATTTGTAAAATGGTTGCTACTAGCTAACACAACTTTATTATACTTATTTTAATTTACTTGATGTTACTCTATGATTTGTTGGCATGGATTTAGGATTTTACTTACATCCCGTGAGAACTCCGTGATTTTACCTGCGCTCTACCTTGAGTTGTTCCTAAATAACCAAATAATCTTGGTAATATACGACTTTGATCAATGCGCCTCTTTGTTATGTAAATTATATAATTTTTTTAATTTATATAAGTTGAAGTTTTTCAGTATTCGCAGATTTAAAACAAACCACTCTCGAACAATAGGCAGGTAAGTACCTAGGTACCCTCGACAAATTATAGTTCAATTAGTATTTCCTAACCGTAATTTAACGCTCCAATTATGTTAAGTAGCGAATAGATCTAGACATTATTTAGGTATATCGGGTATACATATCTGTGTTGGTTAATTAACCAGATTATTTGAGTCGGAGACATGAATTATTGATTTAATATTAGAACTCACTCAATATAGAAATCCTAATTTTTATGCCTAAAATACTTTTTGTCATTATAGTCTAGTCCCTAAAAAGCCTAATAAATCGATGCTAAAAATGTTTAAGGCTAAATAAAAATATTTAAGTAAATACTTTCGAAATTTTGTTGCCAATTGAGCGTTTTTCAACTTTTTGATAAGTCCTATACTTAGGTAGGTATATATTTCTACTATTCCTAAAATACCAAATTCGATCTATAACAAGTTGTTTTGTGGGAAAAAATTCATTAAATTTATTCATATTATAAAAGCTGTTGATCTGGAGCCGTTTTACAATCGCCTTAATCTTTAACAGACGTTTTGGATACTATTTTTTCTCGTTTACGTAAATAATAATTTTGATGATTAAAAAATTGGTCAATAAATAAAATTAACTTTTCAACTTACCTTGGCCGAAGCGTAGAAACGAGAGAGTAAATTGAAAGTTCCGGCTGAACACTACGCAACTTAGTCACACACTTTAAAATTTTTGGAAAGTAACCGCGGGTGCCAGCGTTTCCCGAGTTCGCGGAACGTTAATTGGGCGCGCCAAAGTTCTGAAGGCATGGCGCCGGGCGGCGTGCTTATATCGCCGGAGGCGGCAGCTGCGCGCATGCGCGACAACCATTCATCACACGATCTCAATGACCACCTCCGCAACTGTCATCAACTCTTCGTCATCATAATATTTTTGTTTTATTCCACTACAATTTTGGACTAATCTCACTTGGCAAGTAATGACGCAGTCTGATATTATAGCGGACTTACCTGTTATGTGTATGGCAGTTATATTAAACCCATACCCCTAATCTGTTTCTATTTATCAGTACATACCAGCATCGTACCAGTTCGCTGATTCGCTTTAGCACGTCTTTGTCGAACCAGACAGAAACAGTAGATCTACTGGAAAAAAAACCTACTAAGTAGTCCAATGGTTGAACTAATCAGGCGAACTAGTAGGAAGTAGGTACCCAATTGAACCCGAGACCTCCCATTTATAAGACTTCATCAGGGCGGTCCTCAAAATATCATTTTGACTCTATTAAAACTATTTAATAAAACTTTTAAGTGAACGTTACTTGGGTAATTTAGAAGGTATGGGCAGAAAACTTACTTATTGTTTATTTTTCCATAGAGTTAACAAATCGTAGAGCCCCTAGCAAAACGTGTAAATGATGCGCTTTGTCTGGCGCTTTACCTGTTGTCCTAGGTGCGCGACAGAAGCGACGCCACGCGACGCGACGCGATACGACGAAATAAATTCCAGACGTATCTACGCGACAACGTAGGCCACGAGAAGTGTCAGTTACTGTTTGATATTATTACGCGTCGCGTTGCCGCGTTTGTCACTCACCTTGGACAACGGCTTAGACGTTCTCGAATTAGGCTTTCCACTCGTATCACGATTAACCGACGCGGTGTAAAATGGAGGCTCTTAGGCGTTTCAGCCGGAAGCTACGAGTAGGCGTGTTTACCTTTTTTCTAGTTGAGTAAGGAAAAACAGACTACCTACAGTAACTGCCTGAAAATCGTCTTGTTTGTCATCTCCATCCAATTTGCGCTATGCTTATGACTAAGACGAAGGTTTTTAAGTTTAAAAACGTAACGCCTAAGTAACATTTAATTTAATAATATATAAACGTTATCTTCTATTATATTATTATCTTTATCTATATACATCGCATACCGGCTTACACAGGCTGAACACACCAAGACATAGACTATACTAGACTAGAAATTCTGGGTTGATAGCACAGTCTTTGCCAGTGATCTGCTGTCTTCATTCTTTGCCAAACGAAATCCTTTCAGGTTCCTGTCAGCTATTTCAGAATGCCTGATAAAAGATACACAAAAGTAATCTGTAAATTTCAGCACTCATTATGAAAAGTTTCGTAATGCTCAAATATTGAAATTCACATATTAAAATATGTGAATTTCAATATTACACAACGAACATGTATACTTTTAACACTTATCTCCTCTTCGAAATGCCCTTCGGGCTATTAGGTTGTCCGAGCATAATCGTGGTAAGGCTTTCCACCCAGATCTAACCCACATTTAGAAAATATTGTTTCCCATATCGACTCGACCGGAAATTTGATTTCCTGACCCACGACCGTCGGGTCGTAGCAAGGTTTTTACAAATTGACAAAGCCAATTCAGAATATAAATTCCAAAATTGAGCCTTTCAGAAATTGAAACCGGGACCTGATCAAGAAAGACCAACTTTGAACTCAAGCATATTCCAACTAATTATTATCTACTTATATTTTTTTTACTTATGTAAATAAAACACACAGATAGTGTTATCCACTCAACTTGCAGAAAAAAAACATGTCTTATTCTAAAAACCGGTAGAGGGACAGGCCATGAAAACTATCGGTAATTCGATCCATTACGATTTACGTTTGCTCGTAGAGCAACGAAGGCGTTGATCTTGATAGCACCCGTTTTAAGTAGCTAATGCTGAAAATCCTCTAAGCGACGGACGCGGGTAAGTTTAACCATCCATCTAATAAAACAAATATGTTCTTCGTGAACTTGCGTAAACATACTAAGCTTTTCGATTCTTAATACTTAATCAGAATCTGCTTTAACCGTGATATAGTGTAAAACTTAAAACTTGGAACATTAAAGTGCAGTTTAAGTCATTTTATTAGGCATTTGTATTTGCCTCCAAATTATGTCTTAGTACCACCCATTCATCAGTTTTTCGCAACCTTATTTCGATTTCAGGTATCACTCATTTGTGGTTAACTGAGAAGAATCATTAACCTGTTAAAACTGCTGCAGTGGTACAAATCCTTAGGCGTACATAAATTGGTGTTTTCTAAAAAAAATACCATTTAATATTACGAATCTCCTCTCAAAATGAGAAGGGTTTCGCCATAATATAGTCCAGTGTCCACCGCGTTGCGTAAGTGCGGATTGATCGACTTTATCGTCATAAACTCCCTGGCGCAGTGTTGAGCGCTGTTGTCTTAACGTGCGAAGTCCCAGGTTCGACTCCCGGCAGCGTCAATTAGGGAATTTTTAATTTCTGAATTTTCTCTGGTTTGGCCTTCTGCTTCGGCCGTGGCTAGTTACCACCCTACTGGCAAAGACGTGCCGCCAAGCGACTTAGCGTTCTGGTACGATGCCGTGGAGAAATCAATTAGGGGTATGAGTTTAATAGGTATTTACTGCCATACCCCTAACGGGTTAGCTCGCTACCATCTTAGACTACATCATCACTTACCATCAGGTGAGATCGCAATCAAAGGCTAACTGGTAGTAGATTAAAAAAATCCTTTGAAAACATTATGAAGAACTCTAGTTTCATAGGTATCCTTCCTTCACCGTTTGAAGCAAGTGATAATTAATTTCTTAAAACGCACATAACTTCGAAGTGTTGGAGGTGCGTACTCGAGGTCGTACCCGTTCTCGAGGTCGGGTGTCTTAACCACCAGGCTATCACCGCTTTATTTATAAGTAGGCGACACAGGTAACAGAATAAGATTATTGAATTTAAACTTCTTTAGAATCGTTGTGATTTGAGAATTCGATGAAACGGATGTTATCGCCACGGTACAAGTGGCGCCACCGGACAAACGTGTACAAAGCGTTCCGTTTATGTAATTTTCTGTTTGATTGTTTAAATGTAGCAGTGAAAGTCTGATTTGTTAATTGTTTTTTTATGTTTTAATCCACCTCTGGTTGGTAAAATAAAAAATGAAACGAAAAAGAGACATCAAAAAGAGACAAACATATTCATAATAGAATTTAGCCTGCGAGAGAATGAGATAGAATACAAGTTATATTTATCTCATTATCTCGTAGCCTACTTTTCTGAAGTTTCACTTCTGTCTTCTGCCATGTGTGAATTGCACACACACAGTTTTATTTCGGTAGTAAATCGTTAATCGATGGAACAGTACTCCGTATTCACTTCTCGCATTAGGTACCTGCTCCATTGTTCTATAGACGAAAACGTTATATCGCGAAAACAATAAAATCTTTACACTTTACTGTCAACTCAAACACCAGTCGTGCAGATGAGAATGTTCATAAACTTAACGCAGAAGAGAAATGACATGAAATTTATTTAGCTAATTAAGCTTTATAGCCATTGTACTTTACGTACCTAAGTACCTGGGTCTATAAAATAAATGGTATCGTCTACTTAAACAGCTTTCTCTACTTTAGATACTTCACTAGTGTCTGTAGCAGACGTATTAGTAATGGTATAAGTCCTACTAATATTATAAATGTAAACATTTTGATGCTTGTATGTTTGTAAGTTTGAATAAGTATTTGTATGTTTGCTACACCTTCACGCCAATATGAATGAACCGATTTGGCTGAAATCTGGAATAGCGATAGCGTATAACCTGAATTACCACATACCTAGGTTCCATCAAATTATTTTCATCCCAAAGAGAATTCCCACGAGAAACTCGGACGAAGTCGCGGGCATCCTCTAGTCAATACATTATTATAAATGCGAAAGTGTCCGTTTGTATGTCAGCTACGCTTTAACGTCCCATCTTTTTAACCAATTTTGATCTAATTTAGTACAGAGATAGGTTTATCCCGGAAAATTAAGGATTTGCCGCGGAAATTTAAAAAACTTAATCCACGCGGACGAAGTTGCAGGCATCGTCTAGTATAATATTAATGTAACGAGATCGTGCCATGAGAAAGGCAAGCAGTGCGAAATCTCTATGTTGCGTGTTGTTTCTCCTGATTACATGAGATTTGGTTCACGAATACACATCAAACCTGTAAAGATACCGTTTCATGCGGAAAATGCCGCTTGAAACGTATACCTACGTGATAGTGGATGTGCTTTGCAATTTGCAAGCATAGGTGATTGATATAGGTAACTACTTAACTAGCCATGGCTGCAGTCGAAGCTACGGGCTACTAATTACGATCACATTCCTCGATAAACAGGTGAAATAGAAATAAATTGACAGCAAAGCTAAGAACCAAAGGAAATACGAAGAGTTCAGCATATTAAAAATTCGAGACCACTACAAAGTTAGCTAGCAATTAAATTAAAGAACTCCGAACACCGAACATGGAACTAAGTATAAACCATACTATTTTTTTATTTCATTTGTACTTTTATGTTCTGTGGAAACTGTTTGTACCCATAGGACCGGAAGTCCATTTATACTTTTCACAATACTTTTAACTTTTTTTAAAGTTTCAATCATAATTTGATTTTGATAAGAACAAGTGAACCTACGAGGCTACGAGGAGTGAAGTTTGTTAATACTGAATTATGAATTTTAAACATCGCCCTCCAGCACCGTCCGACAATACATCCAATTAAAAAAGTAATAAGTAGGTACATATATTATATACAGCTTTCTTTACCTAAGTACAGATCGCGCGTGAGTTGAATGCAGAGTAAATACATACATTTACTCTGCATTCAACTCGCGCGCGATCTATGGATAGGTACTTTAAGAAGACATGCTCATTGTCATTAACTGGCTACATTCTAGGTAAACAGCTAAGTACATAACTTTAGATAATACTTAGGCATTTGATGGATGATGGTATTTAAAGTAAAGTCGTCGCTATTATGAACTAAACAGTTTTCTCCTAAATAGATACATAATATACGAGTATAATTTTTTTTTTATCCACTACAAGCTAGCCCTTGACTACGATCTCACCTGATGGTAAGTGATGATGCAGTCTAAGATGGTAGCGGGCTAGCCTGTTAGGGGCATGGCAGTTATATTAAACCCATACCCCTTCGGTTTCTACACGGCATCGTACCGGAACGCTAAATCGCTTGGCGGCACGTCTTTGCCGGTAGGGTGGTAACTAGCCACGACCAAAGCCTCCCACCAGGCAAAGATATAATATAATAGGCCATATAAGATAGATATATATTATTATCGACAAGCGAGGTAAGATCATTTTAATATGCTTATACGCACTTAAAAATAAGAACATGGTTTTACTAGCTAGTTCTGAATAATCCTAATCCGCATTTTTGGATATTGTATAATGTCAAGAGTTTTCCACCCTTACAAGCACCTGTCTAGTGAAAGGGACTATAATGCCAACAGTCCCAAAATTTTAGGGAAAGCCTGGCTGAGGTTAGTAGGTACTAAGGTAAGTACCTATTTTTTGTTAACGGGGGGAAATCTTCCAGAGAATAAAGATACCCGACCGCATGGGGGAGGGGTCGGGGTTTATGGGATTTTTACCCACTAAAACCCATCCTCAGCTCATAATGAGGGGCACTGGGAACTCCTGAAAACATACGCCGATGCCTCTCTTACGGTAGGTACCTACACTTAAAACGCGTAGCTACACGTGTACGCATTTTATTTCCTTGGTCTATTTTTAGTTTAAATTAACAAGTAGGCAAAATATCGATTACCTATATCGACATTGAAGTTTCAAGGTCTTGAATGTTTTTGACGTACTTTACTAACCACGTAATGTACCTAAGGTTAACGATCGTGAAATAATCCAACCAGCGATGGTGTCTGCAAGACAATTTTCGACGTTTCAAAAACAAAATCGGCATTTTGAGGAGTTGCCAAGCTTTTATCAAATATTTTTTTTAGATAACTAACTAATGAATAACGAGACATATTTAAAAATCACGAAAAATATATATACCTACCTAATAAATTTTTTACTTTTCATTTTCTTAATAGTATAGGTACCTACGCTCGCAATAATATTCATATTTCAGTCATACCTACCTATTTCAGTTTTCATTGCTTCTATGAAGTGAAATGCTTTTTATTTTTTCTTAATCTCCAGACGTCCGTCCTAATTCGATGTTCAATCAATTCACTCTATAAATCATTTGGTTTGTTGGTTCAATATCTCAGAATAATTAATTATTATTCTACAAAACAAAAAATATTAAGTAAACTGTATCAATAATTTGTAACTTGCTATAAAAATGAGATTCCTCGTCAAGAATCACACAGACTTTACCGATATGAAAATCACTGAAAGAATGTTTCAATCAGGAAAACCATTGCAAAAACATCAGTTCTACGTCTAAAATCTGTTTACGTGTCATTGAATGCTTTACGATTGAAAGAAAAAACAGCAATTAATATTTTTATGGGCAGTCATTCGGATATCAATGTGACTCGTAGAATTTATTTTCTTTACGGCATACTTAATTATCATCAACTTCTCACCATTTGGGTACTTTGTGGAAATTTTTCTTGTCAAGAGAGCTAGGTATTTTTATCCACTATAGGTACAAGTTAGCCCTTGACTGCTATCTGACCTGGTGGTAAGTGATCATGCAGTCTATAGGTACCGAGCGGGCTAACCTAATTAGGCGTATGTCAGATAGGTATATTATTTTCTTTGATTCGATCGATTTCTATACGAGATCGCACCGGAACGCTAAATCACTTGACGCTGAAGAAGGCTTTTGTTCAATTATTTATTTTATTTTATTTTTTATCAACTACAATTTATTAGCACTTGACTGCGATCTCACCTGATGGTAAGTGATGATGCAGTCTAAGATGGTAGCGGGCTAACCTGTTAGGGGTATGGCAGTAACATTAAACCCATACCCCTAATTGGTTTCTACACGGCAACGTACCGGAACACTAAATCACTTGGCGGCACGTCTTTGCCGGTAGGGTGGTAACTAGCCACGGCCGAAGCCTCCCACCAGACCAGACCAGAGAAAATTCAGAAATTATAAATTCCCAAATTGATTCTGCCGGGGATCGAACCGGGACCTCCCACGTTAAGGCAACAGCGCTCAACACTGCGCCAGGGAGGTCGTCAAAACCACCTAAACAATAATATATCTGCTCGTTGAATATTACAATTATTCAACAAGCAGAAGTACTAGGTACTATTACGTGGTAAGCTTGCTAGGACTATAGACACGAAACAAGAAACTTGCTAGAGGTTAAAAGAGTTACAGAAAAGCTTTTGAAATAATTTGCTTCATTTAGATTTGATGACGGACGGACGTATAGCCCGAGATCACGCTGCATGATTGCTACATGTGTTAGCATTATTACTATTTGTCATTACATCTCATGAAACAGGAAGTATAATATCAGTTAATTTGACTAGTTTCATGTCATTAGCTTTAAACTGGGGATACGGACGCCATATTGAAGATAGTTGTTTATATGCGAGTATTTTGACGATGGTAAATCAGTCTCCTGCCCTTCTTCTTCTGGTCGGTGCTCCTGCCGGCAGACTCAGCGATTATTGAATACTTGTGTGTTTGGATCGCATTTTGATTTAGAGCTTAACGATGGCAATCGTGGCCGGATATTCCTTTTTGATTCAGTTTAGCCAACTTTTATCTAATTACATTAAATATCTCGTGGAACCTCTACACGTTTAAAACCATTTATTCGTGCAAGTTCCAAATGAGAGTACGAATATATTAAAAGTGTTTCATTAATACCTACTTCTGGATTGTCCCTAACACATGAATCGAGTACGTGATCGAAAACATTTTTTTATATGTATTAGGACTTTTAACTTCTTTGGAGAGTTTAACAGAGTACAAGAGGTGCCATCCAGGCGGCACAAAGTAAACTAAATTACTTAGACGCAAACAATTATTTTAATTAAAAACACTAACGGCCACTTTTGGATTTGCAACCTGGCTAATATATATGTCCCCCCATTTATCATAATACATAAAAAAATATTTTTTATCACGTACTCGATTCATGTAGCAATCATGCAGCGGGATCTCGGGCTAGCAGTCACACCCTGTGGTTGCACCCTATTATAGGTAATAAATCTATGGTCGCACCATTATTTATTTTGTCGTTTACCTATAAAAACTTTTTAGTCAACAAAATAATCGTAGACAGGTAATCAATTTTCCTATGTCAATTTTAATGTCACAACAGGAGAAAACACTGTATATTGGAAATTATAAATGGCTCCACAGAGTACATGAATGGCTCGAATGTTCGTATTTAAATAATAACCAGTATAATAGTAAACATAATAACCAGTTTCAAAACATCGTTATTTATGTTTTAAAAGAAATGCCGCCGCCCGCCACAATACACTTAAATTGAATAACTTGGAAACAACACCTATGAATAGGTACCTACCTATAATATGAGAAAGACGCAATAAACTAAACCTATCTTTGATGCGAGTAGGTATTTTCCAATTTACTTTTTATATCCAAAATGATGGGTAAATAATTATTTCGTAGCTATAAAGTCGATCTTCCAGTGCAAGTAAGATGATTAGTTAAGACATTCTGAAACTACGCGTTTTTAATAGAGTGCCGCATAGTAACCGACGTACCTATGGTACATACATGGTTCGATTATTGCTGTCCATCAAATGCGGCAACAAAAATGCGATGACAGGAGGCCGTGCCGCATTAACATTTTAATTGTATACGCCAGATCGGTTGAACACTTTCAGACTGCTAACGGTGACATACACTCAGCCTGGAAAATCATCACGGACAGCTGTGTGACGTCCAATCGCGCGTGTGACAAGCGCTTAATAGGTTATTATAATTTCGCCACTAACAAGTCCATAAAATTGGGTGAGCGATGCAGTCAACAGCAATTTTAAATAAAACGCCACAGAATCTGTAACTACACGCCTACGCGCACTAGGTATATCTCCCCCTTCCCACCAATATTTCTGCATCGTAGAGTCGATCCACGCAGCGCCTTCCTCTCAAGACTTGTCCATTGTTATTTATTTATTTGCAGTCTGTAGTGTCCCAATGTTGGGTAATATAGTCCATAGATGTTTGGGGCCAGTCTTTAATAAAGGTATCGAGTTCGTCGCGCCAGCGGCGCCTCGGCTTTCCTCGACGTCTTCTTGAATCTTGAGTTTTCTGGCACCCAGTGTGTTGTAGCCTTTGTCCACAAGTCGTCGGACATACGCATCACATGTCCGGCCCAGTCCGACTTCAGTTTTGCCGCTTTGTCTCCAACATCTGTGATTCTCGTCTTGACGCGCAGTGTGGTGTTTTTAACATGAATCCATCGTTAATTTCGAGAAATGCAAGGTGTAGGTAGGTATCGTTTCTCTGACTACCATCCATCAAGGTAAGAATGAATATCTGGCATTCTTCAGCCAAACGTTTTCCAACCTACCTATTCCAACTCCATCATGCCGCCAGCGTTAGTATCAGCTATCTTATAGCCTAACAAACAAATCTGGTTACAAGAACTATGATAAGTAGTTCTCTTACCTCAAAGTCGTACCTACCCGCGCTTCAGTCACTAAGACCTATGGAACCAGAGTAGTATATTCCTTGTACAGAACTAGCTTTGAAGTGAAGTCATTTTACCCTATAAACTATACATCTCCTTTTAGCGTCCACGTCATTCTTACGGCGATTTATTTTATTAATCACTACTGTTTTTTTTTCAGACCATGTCCTTGAAATTACGAAATACGAAGCCAAACATCAAAGCAATTATCCTAGACACACAAATTCTAAGAAAAACTACTGCTGAACAGAGCAATTTACTCGCCTATACATTGCTGACTTTCGTAGTGGTGGTTGGATTATACTTTTTAACCTCAGACTGGAAAGGTTTTACTGCTCCAGAGGAAGTTGATCTTGGCTCCGTGAGAGTTATCCGTAGAGGTCGTCGCAAACCTGACCGCACAAGATTAGACTGAACTAAGTTTAAGGCCGTACTAAACTAAAATGACAGCTTTAAATCTAGTTTTTTCGCAGGGAGTATTATGAAAGGGTAAACAATATTCTTAATGCTGTCATTTTAGTTTAGAGATTGTGAGATTTGACTACACAATCAGCCCCATTATGGCTTCCTTTTAGGTACATATTATTTAAACGAAAATAAATACAGGAAATACCTACTTATGAATTAAAAAGTTATTTTTCTTTATGCTTAATCCTTATAATC
The DNA here is from genome assembly GCA_923060345.2 of Erebia aethiops. Classification (NCBI taxonomy): domain Eukaryota; kingdom Metazoa; phylum Arthropoda; class Insecta; order Lepidoptera; family Nymphalidae; genus Erebia; species Erebia aethiops. The sequence goes on along the minus strand of OV281084.1, from coordinate 21,172,326 downwards.
TAGAGGTATATCGCCAAGGAGGAGGTTAAAGTAGGGCTAAAGGGTAATGAGCGGGTAATGGCTAAGTGGAACGGACTCAGTGTTGAAAAAATGGCTTTAAATTACACTTCCACTAACAATAAGTTTTGATATGCCTTATTGAGTTGACTCTTTTTGCTCACTTAGTCTCAGTAGTCAATCTATGCTTAGTCCTAGCTTTTAATTGGTGGAAGTTCTTGTAAGCAGTAGTCCTCTGCGAGTAAAAGGAGACCGTAAGGAGCTCGCTCCGCTCACAGTGGAAAATGCGCTTAGAGTATCTTTATCTATTATAAACTTTTTACATATTGCTCGTTCAAATAACTATTTTTACCCTCTCAGCTTTCACCAGACAGGTTGGGCTGTAAATGTTTTACTTTCCCTTGTATTTGAAATCTGGATCTCGAAAACTGTAGAACTCGAGAGACACGAAAACTCAGTCGTACCCACGTACCTACTAAAATTAAAACAAACTGTACTTATTCATTTGTAATAATTAATTTAATTATCAATTAATTTTATTAGTACAGTACAGCTTTTAAGATTTTGAACATTGATTGAAGTTAAATCTCAATATACCTACTTATTATGCTAGCGACACCGCAGGATAATGGTAATTTACCTTAGGTAGGTACCTAAGTATCTAGTAGGTATCTACACACTAAACTCCACTCCAATGTCTAATGCCTTCAATTCTTTTTGAACAGCAGTCAAGTTGGCGAAGTAGACAGTTTTAGTTTTTTCACTCCTATGCACACTTGTTGACGCCAAGCCAAACAGACGACCGTTTTGGAGCAATAGGTCTCCAGCACGTACGGGGCATTTTCCTTGAGTTTTCACAGCGATTGTGTCGTTTTTATTCAAATTTCGTAAATGTTCTACGGATGTGACGTTCTCTAAGTATTTCGCCAATTGAAACGATAAAACACGTCCTCCACGGAATGCTCTTCCAATGACGTACAATTGTTTTCTAGGATCCAAGTGTAGGCCTATTTTGACTGTTCTCATGCAGTCACCCATGTTTCCAAGGACGGACAAGACGACCAAATTTTTTGTAACTACGCCATCGTGAGGTATAGTTTCCTCGAGATCAACCGTGAAACCTTTCTTACATCGGGGACTGAAAAGATTGAAAATATACATTAATTTATCAGTTTAATCAGGTGTACATATAGTTCCTCTTGAAATCGTTTGTTTTGTAACATAATTAAAAGTTATGGTGGCAACCCTTGAGAGGCTTCTCCTACGGGTTTCTCTCGGGCTACTTTTTTCAACCATTTTTTTCTAGATCCTAGCTTTCTGCTCGCAGTAGCTGGTGTTGAATTCCGTTGGTCAGCAAATGGTTGATTGGATTGATTAGCATAGCAATAACCATACAAAAAACATAGCTTTCACTTGGATGACGGGTATATTTTGATTCTTAAATCGTTATTAAATTAATGTTACCCACCTTGACTATACCACTAACCAACCTCTACCATCTCTGAAATTGCTTGTTTTTAAGAATAAACAAAATTATTTTATTACTCACTCGGTAGGATTTCCTATACGTAATCGAATTGGTCCTGATTTTAAACATAATTCATTTGCCAATACAGAATATCGAGTTAACACAGCGCCTACACAAACAAGATCATTTGATGATATTAAATGTATTCGCGCTACATAAGGATAATCGTCCAGTTTAACCACATTACAGTCTATTTCAGTACTACTATAGAACGATTGAGAGTTAAATCCTCTGTAATGCATAACTAAATTATTAATAACTAAACCAGTCGTCGCGGCGATTATGGCTAGGAGCAATGCAATAACGCCCATTTTATTTCTATCTGAACGATCGTCCCATGGTGTATTGATGAAGTTATAATTGAATTTATTTTCGTCTGTATCAGAGATATCTTCAGTATTCGATTTGTAAAATTCAGAATTTTCATTTTCCATTTTGAAACCATTAGATGAAGTAATTCGAAAATCACAGAAAGCCAATACCGCCAAGTTAGGCAATAAGACCTAAAGTCAGGCGTCTACATTACTCAAACATTTAAATCTAGTGGGTTTCCTACATGTAGGTATAAAGGTATTAAAATTATTTTCTACAAAAAATTATCTCATATTAGTTATAAATATAATAATCTATATATATAAAAATGAAACCCGTTTTCCTTGGTCACGGCATCACGCGTGAATGGCTGGACCGATTTCACTAATTCTTTTTTTGTTGTATTTGTTATTATTAGGAGAAGGTTCTTACGGAAAAAAATATTAAGAAAATCTCTCAGAAATATTGAAAAATATACATTTAATTTTGCATACTAAGGCGGTACGAAGTTCGCCGGGTCAGCTAGTACATAATATAATAGTTACCTACTTACATTTTTCACACCACTCGCTCGACAATAGGCATGATGACTGATTTTGAAAAATGGTCAGATTATGTTCGGAAGTATCTACTATTTCTATCGACAAAATACTATCGAAAAAATATCTTATTTCAGCAGAAAAGTAAGGTTTGGTATTATTGGCATTTGAAAATTAAATTTTAAAATTCACGCCAAAACGCTCCCCGGTGTCATGGCGTCGTTTGTGACGTCACTATTATTTTTACCAAGGTACTCTGTGCCGTATGCAGTAAGCAATAGTGTGATTGTCAAAGCTCGAAAACAAACCGTTGTGACGTCATTCGCTTCTTGGTGTTTTAACCAGGCGGATTGCTGTATTTTATAATTATATTTTATCAAAATAAATAGCAATCTCAGTCGAAATAGAAAAATAAATACGTTTTTTATAATCCATGAATCCTATTTCATTAGATAAATTCATAATTTCATTGATTCTTGGTTACTGTCATCATGCCTATTATAATAATACAAGACCTGATAACCAAAGATAAAGTAAGTATGTCATTATGATGTCATTACATTCAGGCATAACAAAACGATTTTAGAGGCCTTATAGCTAGTTTACTTTGAAGCATTATTTATTCATTCATTGACATTTTTTAAAAGCATTTATTTAACTTGCAATGTATTTAACTATGTTTGTTCGGGTGAAATCTTGCAACTCAATTAAAATTTTAAAGCAGATATCTTCAACCGATTAGGCTGAAATTTTGTATACACGTTTAGTTTGGATGACAATACATAGTTAGTTATGTGACGTCATTCTAAATAGGACATGGGGGAACGTCCAATATTATGGCGGACTAGTTATTTTTAATGCACTCTTACAATATAGGTATCAAATGAAAGAGCTTGCTGAGAATAACTCGAAAAATAAAATGACGTCACTCTAAACCCAATATGGCGGACTTTTAAGGATGGCGGACGAAGTTTTTTATGCTCTCCTACAATAATATGGGTACCTATCAAATGAAAGGGCTTGCTGAGAATTACTTGAAAAATAAAATGGAGTCACTGTAAATCCAATATGGCGGACTTCTAAGGATGTCGGACCAAGTTTTTTATGCTTTCCTACAATATGGGTATCAAATGAAAGGGCTTGCTGAGAATAACGCGAAAAATAAAATGGAGTCACTGTAAAACCAATATGGTGGACTTATAAGGATGGCGGACCAAGTTTTTTATGCTTTTCTACAATATGGGTATCAATTGAAAGGTGTTGCTGAGAATAACTCGAAAAATAAAATGGAGTCACTGTAAATCCAATATGGTGGACTTCTAAGGATGGCGGACCAAGTTTTTTATGCTTTCCTGCAATATGGGTATCAAATGAAAGGGCTTGCTGAGAATATCTCGAAAAATAAAATGACGTCACTCTAAATCCAATATGACGGACTTCTAAGGATAGCAGACCAAGCTTTTTATGCTTTTCTACAATATGGGTATCAAATGAAAGGGCTTGCTGAGAATACGAATGCGAGTTAAACTCCGTTGCTCCAATCCGTCAAATCCAACTGTTCAAGTCGCGAGATTTACCTGTTTACGAGATAAACAAGTAAATTAAATAACCTGATCTGATTGATTTTAATTTTTAAAATTTTCAAACTAAGTAAATACGAGTCGTTACCCTATATCTCGCGACAAGCTTTTATATCATATAAATTGTGTAATGACGTTATAAGTTGATAGTAAAAGTTTTAAAGGAAAAGTTTTTTTACTATTTTTAGCGCATATTAATAAATTAATAAAAGCTTGTTTTTAAAAAAGTTTTTTACTTTTAATTTTTAGTGGTTGAAATTATATTTATCATATTGAATATTTTTTTTATTAGCCTTGATTTTATTGCTCGCGAGGTGTGAAAATTAGAGTATTCAACCCAGGGGTAATGCTGTCTTCGTCTTGGGCGCCCCTAAACCCCGCGCTTCACTCAGGATTCTAGATGCAACACCCTCGCTACGCTCGGGAGTTAGTTACTCTACAATCCCTCGTTGCGCTTGGGGTTTATCCCGGCGCCCGTAACGTAAGACATTGCATTACCCCCATGTTGAATAATCTGCTAATATCAAGTTTACTTCACAGGTATGAAGTGTAGAAGGTAAGGAGTACTTAACATCTAGGGAGAAAAGTTGAAAAAGTGTCCAGTGGTTGCTGAAAATAACAGTTCAAAAACCTTCCACAGTGGCGCTGGTGTAGCAAAGGGTATGAATATTATTGTCGACTAAAATAGTTAATTATTGTAAATTTCAACAACTTACGTTGTACAAAATAATGATGAATGTTTTCTCAAACCTACTCTAATAATATTTGGCGCTTCCTTTTAAATTTACCTTGATGCTAATGTGGCGCCCCCAATGTATGTATGTGGTGCATTTTGACGGACACTTTATAATATGCCTTTGATTTTATATATCAAATCAAAGTTATATACAGAGATGTTACTCATTATCTTCTCTTCTACACTCCTTATTCCTTACATAATCTTTCCAATGTCATTAGTTTAAAAAGTATTTCTTTCAAAAATACTGGAACCATTAAATATCCAAGTCAGAGACAAGCATGGAACTAATAATAGTTCCATGGAGACAAGTTAACCAGAGAGTGAAAGTCAAAATGACATTGACATTACAATCGAGTGACAATGACAACTACTTGTCTCTGATGACAACACATGAAATTTCATATTTCCTGGTCGGTCGTCGGTGATATAAACATTCACAAGAAGTAAGAACACATAATCAAAACAAAAAGAAAGCATTTTGTTGGTATTTTACTCCGAAATACATTTACCATTATTATTAAACTAAATGTATTGATGATCAAGAGCAATGCCTGCAGTAATTTTATTGGACGTTTCACTGTCGATGTCACGACCAGTCCCTACAACTGATACATCAGAGAGCCACACTCGATTAACTATAGCTTCAGCGGCTATACATACATTTCTGGACTACTTGTGCATCCATGCAAAGCTGGAATATGTTGCATTAGCTACATTCTCTTCTGTATACGAAGGTAAACAATCTATAACCTTAAAATTGAGTGACCAAGTTTGCCTACCTGTAATATCGTATCAACATTATCTTGATTATTATTTAGACAATGTTCTTGTTCTACTTTAGTTGCTGTACCTTTCACCCGTGAATATGACAATATAAGAGTAAAATTGCCCCAGTTAGAGGAAGGTGACAAAACATGTATAGAGACTGCTCTGCATGGATTGAATCAACTGATCCTGAATGAATGGGGCTACCAAACTCCAGTGCAAATCATCCTGGTAAGGTCTTTTCAATATTTTTAAGGTTAAAATAGCTCCCTTCTTTCTTAAATAGACATGATAATCTATGTGAAGTGGCCTTTAAAACCAGAAGTTTAAGTATCTAAAATACATTTTTCTTCTCTCTTAATAGTATGCCCCAAAAGAGGGAAGGCAATGTAAATATTTGTTCAGTTTTAGTTTTAATGTATCTAACTATTTTTAAAATGGATAACTAGTATAATATTAGTACATCAGTTCTACAGCATTTTGCAGACAGTCATTGCAGGCTTTAGTAAAAATTGTTGCTCTGCTATTAAGATCTCAGAAAGTAAAAATATTGTAACAGATCACTGATGGCAGTTGTGGAGTAGGTGCCATTGGAAGGAATCGAATCATTCAGGCTCTACCCTTGCCACCCACCTACCCGGCGAAGATACATGTCCTACCAGTAGTGGCACCACATGACACTTGCTTGCAACATGGTAATTCCAACAAACCTATGAATATTATTTTGAAAAGGGTATTTGCTAAGTGTACCTATTGGTGGTTCTTTTTGGTAGGAAGGAAGTTGAATTAGGGTCTCACCACATTTATCCACACAGGCAAAGGTATATGTATAAGGTATTAAGAGCGAAAAAGTTGTCACCACCCCAAGTGAAGTGAAACTTTTCCGGGTCAAGCCGCATGCATAGATCTCAGGCCCTTAGTGGTAAGGGTCTCAAAGTAATAGTATTGTACTTTACTTTTAAGTTTAGTTTTTGGACTGTAAACTGAACATAGTACCTATAATTTGCAGAATTAAATTGGTCTTACATATTTCTGTAATATGTTAATTCCCATGGGGGTGAATAGGTGGATGGTTGCTAGTTATGATTAAATATATAATATAGTAAGACCTTACAAGCTATGAGTACAGTTTATGTGCTCCCAAATCCCAGGATTTTTTACATTTTTTAAATTACCTAAGAAACTTATTTAGATTAATAAATCATAAATGAATTTACTGAAGTGTCATGTTATGAAGATAACTGAAAGTAAAGATTGCAAAATAACTCCCAAATATTTTTGGATCTCGGAATTCCAAAATTATTTGTGATCTTTTCATCCAATTATCTCCACAGTAACTATAAAATATTAAAATATTTTTAGCTATGCCACTGTATCAGAGGATTGTGGACCTTGGTAGCAACACAACTAATAATTCTAATGTCAATCTAAGCAGAGGTTCTATTTATTGTCCTGACCAACTCACAGTATCTGGTGTAAGTTTTTTTAAAAATTAGTTCTTATTAATTTTGTAACAAGTATTTTCAAGTAACAAGTTGATTTATTACTTCTTTTTTTCTTAACTTTAAAGTGAGTAACATTGTCAAGATCAAATTAGTGTGCTTATCTTCTTGGAGTGCTAGTCAGAAATAAACGCAGGTTTTAACATGACTTGACCTAGAGGCATCAGTTTTCTTGGTATTATACTCTTTATAAGCCTTAAAATGAATAAATAATCATTGTTTATAGTGATTGTCATGGATCCTAAAGAATGTGTTTGTCAGGTAGTAGCAGCAATGACACGTCTCTGCGAGCAGCATTACCAGGAGTTCTGGTGCTCGCTCAAGTGTGGGCAACTCGAGACGAGGGTACAGCTGTTCCCTGCGCCACAGCCCGCCTCGCATGAGGGCCTGGTGGCGAGCCATACTCTCTCCAACCAGCTGCATGTTGTTGGATTTCTACAGCAACAGGATTTAGGTATGTATACTTGTATGTAGCATAACAAATCATAATCGAAACCGATGCTAGATGTAAGTATAATGAAGAAAAATATTTTTAAAATGACTCTTAACTTGAACTTGCAAACCAAAAAGTGGGTGAATAATAATCATTGATGTTTTTCTTAGGTACACCAATAGCAATAAGCAAACATCTAGTAATACCGCAAGCACAAGCGGGCAACAATTCTTCGACGCGTGAAAACTTCGGCTCCAAAACTCCAACAAAGGTAAATTAGTAGTCGCCAACAAGCAACATAGGTAGTTTTTTAGATAGTTAAAAGCATCGCTGATAATAAAACCTGGGCAACTACATGTGATAATACATACATATTTTGAGTAGTATTCTTGAGTCATCCTAGACTCCATTAAAAGCTTTGAGGATCAATTATTTCGTAGCCTTTTCCCGAAAAATGTCTATAAAACCTCATAATGGTTTTAAAATAGGTATATTCAACAAATTAGTCTGTCTTGTGAAAGCTGAGGAACAGGATTCTTATATACTCACTATGATATAAATCACTGTTATCATCATTTCATCATCATTTAGATTAGTAGCCGTTTATAATGTACGGGAGCAGGTGATATGGCTCGACCGTAACAAAGGATGATCATCCTTCCGAGCGTGGGTTGCGCTCGGGGACCACTGGTCCGACCGTTCATCGTTGGAGGTCGTATATATATATAGCGTAATTCAGAGAACGCTTCGTTAGCGTGAGTTGAGCTATTCGTGTTCATCGTGCGCTACTAGTAATAATGCTACCAACTTTGCATTCCTTTATTACTATTTAGAAGGAATATTTCTTTCAGGAAGGAAGTACTAGTACTGAAGGAACATCAACAGAAGAAGATAATATGTCGGATCCAAGCAAAGTTCCCAACTTCTGTGTACTCCTGCATGGGGCTCTGAAGGTATTTTCAACTGTTTATAAGCGTTAGTCTTTAACCGTACTGATTGTAACTTTACCTTGATAACTTTATGGCCCTAAATTACTATTTCAAAAACAAATATCTAATTTACCTGTGTCTCTGCTGGACCTCCCTTCACAGGGTCTCACCCGGTAGGACCAGACCGCGACAGTGTGGAGTCCTCTACTCTCCAAAATAGGCCCATCTAGCTGACCCAAAGTTCCCTGGCAGAGTGATGCCAGGCGTAGGACCTCGCATGCAGGCGACGGCACCATTTAGCATTCAGTTAACCCTTGAATGTAAAAATATTGGTTTACATTAGGATTGTTTGTACCGAATAAGTATAAATAACCACCATAAAATTTATAAAACACACGGCTTTATAAAAATATTGTATGTACTTTTCTGGTTTATTTATTAACGGCTATCTTGTAGTTAAAAAAAAAAAAAAAAAGTTTCGACCGTGGATAGTTACCACCCTACCGGCAAAGACGTACCGCCAAGCGATTAGCGTTCCGATACGATGCCGTGTACAAACCGACTAGGGGATATGGGTTTAATGTGAGATCACTGACAAGCAGGCCGATTCACAACAGTTCGATAACATACCGTGTTGATATGATTATAGGTATCGATCTCGTATCCAAAGGTTTTTGTCGTGCAATTCAGAACGTTCGGTTTGAGGATACGATTCGATGTCGACTACGTTTTCGGTATCGACAAGTTACACTGAGATTAGGTACATGTGCATTTACAAACTTTGATATTTTACCAAAATTTTACTTATTATTATATTCATTTTAAGCAATAAAAAAGGGCTAAAATTGTTTCAGGGCTAATTAGTAGTGGAATGAAAAAAAGATGCTGAAATATTGTAATACGTTTTTGTGGATTGAACAGTGAACTATATTCTATACTTTTCTCAAAGTGAAAACTCGTGCAGGTGGAGGGTATGGCCGCGATAGTCCAGCTAGGCTCAGATTGGTGGGGCACCATATCCGCCTGGTGCGAGGCGTCGCGCGCTCGCCGCTCCTGCTTGCTGCTGAGCGTCATGAGACCCGGAGCCTCGGCCGCGCCTTGGCTCGGACCGTTGGACCAACTCGGACCCCCCGACGAGAGTGCCACATCCAGTAAGTACACGTTTTGACGACCTCCGTGGCGCAGTGTTGAGCGCTGTTGTCTTAACGTGCGGAGGTCCCGGGTTCGATCCCCGGAAGGGTCAATTTGGGAATTTATAATTTCTGAATTTTACCTGGTCTGGCCTGGTGGGAGGCTTCGGCCGTGGCTAGATACCACCCTACCGGCAAGGAAGTGCCGCCAAGCGATTTAGCGTTCCGGTACGATGCCGTGTAGAAACCGAGTAGGGGTATGGGTTTAATATAACTGCCATGCCCCTAACAGGTTAGCCCGCTACCATCTTAGACTGCAGCGTCACTTACCATCAGGTGATATGGCAGTCAAGGGCTAACTTGTAGAGGATTAAAAAAAAGTACACGTAATAGTTCGACGAAGACGTCTAGATGATTTAATCAATACAAAATTCTGTCACTCTTATGCCAATTTGTATGCAGTCGCCTAGAGTTACCGTTAGGTGCTAATTCTGTCACGGTAGCCGGATCTGTCATTTGTTTGGGCGTCGACCCACTGGATTAAATTATCTAACGTCCGTTTACTAACGCTTTGGTAATAGGTATGATATGATGCCTGTGTCAAAAATAAGCTCTTTTAGGGATTATTAGTACTTTGTGTGAACAAACTATATTTGTGGAAATGCACCATTACAAGCGGGGGCGCCTGTCACGGCCTAAATGCACTGAATTTGCGGACTTTTTGACCCGCTTCTTGCGCGGATTACGTGCACCATGTACAGTTTACACACTGCACAGCTGACTGCAGCCCTATTACAATAGGCCTGATGACTGATTTTGAAAAATGGTCAGATTATATTCGGAAGTATCTACTATTTCGAAAAATATCTTATTTCAGCCGAAAAATAAGGTTTGGTAGATGAAATTGGCATTTGAAATTTAAATTTTAAAATTCACGCCAAAACGTTCGGCGTAGTCATGGCGTCGTTTGTGACGTCACTATTATTTTTACCAAAGTACTCTGTGCAGTGTGCAGTAAACAATAGTGTGATTGTCAAAGTTCGAAAATAATTGTGACGTCATTGTCGCTTCATTGGTGTTTTAACCAATATGGCGGATTGCTGTATTTTATAGTTTTATTTTATCAAAATAAATAGCAATATTACTCGAAATAGGAAAAAAAATACGTTTTTTATAATCCATGAATCCAATTTAATTAGATAAATTTATAATTTCGTTGATTCTTTGTTACTGTCATCATGCCTATTTCTAGCAGCAGAAACATTCCCGGTGCGCTCGTGGCGGTCATACAGCGGCGGCGGGTCGGGCTGCGCGTGGGCGCGGCCGCACGCCCTACTCGCCGACGTGCAGAAGGTGCTGCGACATGCGCGGAAGCTGCCCGACAAGACGCAACATCTGTACAAGGTGTGTATCATACTCCTCGGTACAGAGCGGAGACATTGCCGGTGCGCTCGTGGCGGTGATACAGCGGCGGTGGGTCAGGCTGCGCGTGACACATTCTATATCACTAATTAGCATCGCCATTGACTTACGCCAAAATTTTTGCCCACTTACGGTATCAGTCCAAATTACTTAAGTATTCAAAATATGTAATGACGTCAAATGACTTAAGATTGTGTATTATGGATAATGGGTGGGCACGAAATTTCCGTGTTATAGCATCGCGCCATAATTTGGCTTATTCCATTATTAGGAGCTGAACCGTCTCCGGCGAGCGGCCATCTCGCTCGGCTTCTCCGAGCTGCTCACATGTGTGGGCAGTGCGCTGGAGCGGGAGTGCAGCGTGCTGCCGTCGTCCGCGCCGCCCGAGTGTGCGCTGCAGCTCGCGCACGCCGCCGCCGCGCTCAGGGACCCGAGGACTGCCCTCGACATCAAGCACACGCTACAGCCTCTCGCTGCCAACTTTTCTGTTACTTCTATGTCTCATTAATAAATGCTTTAAATGCAATAAATCTTTTATTTATTTTATTTCTATTATTGTTGTTGTTTTAATAAATATTTAAAACTAAACATAAATATTGGGCATTTCTCTTTACAAATTAGAAGTACAGAAAAGTTTCACCTTATCGAATATTATTATTGACATCCCAAGAAAGTTACAGTAAATAGCATGTAAAGACGTTTTAATTTGCAGTTATGGAGTGTAGAAGGAAGGAGTGTTATCTCTTATGGGAGACAAGTTGAAAAAGTGTCTAACAGTAAATAAATAAATAACAGTTCCAAAAACTAAAACAATGATAAATATTTTCTTTCCTTGTTTATTTCTCAAACCTACTCTAATAATATTTGGCACTTTTTTTTACCCTAAATTGGTGGCGCCCCCAATTTAATGCATTTCGACCATAGAGTTAGTATATATTTCGACAGACACTTTTTATATATGTCACCGTAATATCGCTAGTTAGATTACAATCTAACGGTTTTTACAATCTTACGGTGACATATACATAGATAACACTCCAGTGACTCCTTCTATACTCCTTGAGATGTTACTCCTTACCTCTGCACTCCATCACAGATTTATTATGTCTGTGCACTCCATAGTTCTTGGATATTTTCAAATAATCTGTGGGATAACTTGACACCTGACAACAACCATGTGTCAAAATAAACTGTCAAAACATGTCATAACCCTCTCTTATCCTTAAGTCATTCACTACACAAAAAAAATAAAATAAAAAAACGTTTCACTTGTCGGTGATGCGAACGAAATTTAAATTCTAATGTTTAACGTAATGAATTTGATCTATAAAAAGTGATGGATGAACTAAAATACAACATATTAGAGTTTACTGTGCCGTAACATCTAACCAGATTAAGTTATACGATGAAATTCAAACCGCTCTTTGTCATGATAGCATCGCTTGCGCCTTTCTTTTTTAGTTTACAGGGCGATTTTGTGTTTGATGATTCAGAAGCTATTGTAAAGAACAAAGATGTTACCTCCAGGTCTTGGTTGCATTGTTTTGGAGACGACTTTTGGGGTACAAGCATTAAGAGTAACCACAGTCACAAATCTTATCGGCCGTTGACTATACTTACTTTTAGGTAAGAAACTGCAATACTGTGTACTTACACTTTGCTATAACGCCTTAATTTAGAAACATAACATGAAAATGTAGTTTTGTAGTTATTAGGTAAGTATTCATTTGATAAAGACAATTATCCGGACTAGCTCCTAAAAGTCCATAGTCTTCATCAATGAATAGCCCTATTTGTCTTATACTTTTATTCATCACCATCAGCCGTTGTGCATCCATTGTTGGACATAGGCCTCTTTCAATACTTTAAACTACTTACCTCTATCTCTGTGCCAAATTTCATCCAGATCCGTTCAGCCGTTCTGGAGTGATTGAGTAAAAAACATCCATCCATCCATCCATACTTCCGCATTTATAATATTAGTATAGATTAGTATAGATGTGCCAAAAAACTTACAAATAATTTTTATTGTAATTTTCAGACTAAATTATGTTATGAATAACAAAAAACTATCAGCAACTCATTTCAAAGTTACGAACCTAATTTGTCATGCAATATGCTGTATATTAGTATGGAAATCTTATAATTGTATATGGGCAAAAGTGAAAAGGAAGAATGAAGAGAATAATGCAGTAGATGTGCCTTTTTTAGCATCATTGCTGTTCTCAGTACACCCTATACATGTAGAGGCAGTATCTGGTATTGTGGGAAGAGCAGACCTGTTAGCAACTATGACATTCCTTTTATCATTCCTTATTTATGATATATCAATGAAGAATAAAAATGTATTTAATATTTATTTATTTATGACTGTAATATTAGCGGGATTATCCATGCTGTTCAAAGAAAATGGTGTGACAGCTTTGGTATGTGGTACTTTTATTTAAAAAATACCAGTGCATATTTTAATTTATTATTTTCTTATGGATATGGATCTCAAATTGTAGAGTAATATCCAAAATTACATGTTTTTGAAAAATATTCAATCATTAATCTATGAATTGATAATTCTAAAATTTCAGGGTGTATGCTGCGTATATGATGCAATCCATAACTTTAGAATAAGAAAACTTGAAAGACCGAAAAACAAAGTAACAGATACACTAAAAAGTATACATGTAAATGTTAAATGCATTTATAGAATAACTATAATTACTGTATCTACAATATTACTTCTTTATGCAAGATGGGCAGTTATGGCGGGGACTAAACCAGAATTTAAACCTACTGATAACCCTGCAGCATTTAGTGATAATCTGTTTAGTAAGGTATGGCAAACTTTTCAATATATTTCTGGGCAAAATATTAATAAGCAATTGCTTGTAATGGACGGAATGAACTAGGTTATTTAAAATAAGCATTATTTTTTATAATATTTTCAATTTATTAATCATTCAAATGAAGCAATAATAAATACTAAAATGTCAAATTAAAACTACAGTATTATTTATGATACACTAGCTGATGCTCGCGACTTCGTCCGCGTGGTTTAAGTTTATTTAATTCCCGCGGGAACTCCTTCATTTTCCAGGACAAAAAGTAGCTTATGTCACTCTCCAGGTCCTCAACTATACCCATGCCAAAAATCACGTCGATCTGTTGCTCCGTTGCGGCGTGATTGAAGGCAAACCAACAAACAAACACACTTTCGCATTTATAATGTTAAGTATGATTAAAATATAAATTATAACTATTTTCGATAATATTTTTTTTTAATTCAAATAATTATATTTATTTCTGTTAATTAGTATGAATATTAACTATACCTATGCTTTTCAGATTGCAACCTATAATTATATTTATTTTTTAAACCTTGTGCTACTTCTATGGCCCCAATGGTTGTGTTACGACTGGTCGATGGGATGTGTTCCTCTCATTAACAGTGTACTAGACTTCAGGATATTGTTTATATTTCTCATGTACCTGTACATATTCTTATTTATGAAAGCAATGAATAGTCGGAAATTTGAACAATCAAGGAAAAGGTAATCTATTATTATTATTATTTATAACTAGCAGATGCTCGCGACTTCGTTCGCGTGATTAAAGTTTTTTGATTCCCGCGGGAACTCCTTAATTTTCCAGGATAAAAAGTAGCCTATGTCACTTTCCAGGTCCTCAACTATAGCAATGCCGAAAATCACGTCTATCCGTTGCTCCGATGCGGCGTGATTGAAGGACAAACCAATAAAGCAACAAACAAACACACTTTCGCATTTATAATATTGGTATGATATAAAAGTTAAACTTTTTTTTAAGTATACTAGTACTAGTCTACAGTAAGTCAAATCAGATCAGATGATGCAGTCTTATATGAAGCATGATTGCCTCGAGGTCTAAGTAAAACCACAAATACTTTGCTCGAAAGTCAAGGGAACATTGACGCGGACTACAAGTCGAGGCGTCTTATTTAATGTCCTGACAAAGTTTCGGCAATGGCGACTTACAAAGCCATCTACGCACGAGATATAAAAGTGCATCTTGTGTGCGCAAATGCAGTTGCACTTTCTATGCCTTTACACGATATGAATAGTACGATGGGACGGCAATCCGACACAACCAGAGAGATGATCTCTCTCTCTGGGTGCTCTACTGAATAAATATCTTCCTGCACAATGAACTCTTTATCTATGCAATGTACAACAATGTGTGAAGCATAAGAAAATCCACGAAAATGCAAGTGTTGGCCGTTGGATAAAATGAACCATTGTCAGTAAAAAAGATCCATAGTTATTCACATTAAGAAAAACTGCGATATACTTCCTTTAAAGTTTATTAAAACGTGTTGCGTCGCTTTGCTGTGACTCCGCATCAATATGCCTTGACCCAAACTTTTTTCAGATTATCATTACTGGCAACATCGCTCATGTTAATACCATTTCTGCCAGCGACAAATATTATTTATCCAGTGGGATTTGTAATTGCTGAAAGAATTTTATACATTCCATCTATAGGATATTGCTTACTTATTGCTGTCGGATTAGAAAAAATAGTACAACATAAAAGACAACACCAAAAGGTAAATTTAATATAGAACTATATGTAAGGCAACTGTCTAAACAGGCATTACATAGTGATTTTTCAATAAGAAGCAAGTTAAGAACTTAGTCTCTTCTGAAAAAAATTAAAATTAAAAAAAAAACAGTCCCAATGTGTGTCTCTCTGTCTGCTTCTCTTTCACGGCCCATCTGTTCAACTGATTTTGATAACATTAGGTATAGAGGTAGGTTACATATAAAGCTACTTTTTATTCCGAAAAATGGAAGAGTTCCCGCGGGAATCAATATAAACCAAGCGGATAAAGTCGCGGGCATCATCTTGTATGAAATACATCATTGGAAGTTTCAGGCAAATATTTTTTCTCTCTCTCTTTTCTCTATCTGTCTTTCGACTATAAAGAGATCTGTGCTCCTTTTATTTGTGAATAAAATTATGGAAGCAATTTAACACATAATTCTCAAAATATTGTTTAAGATCATTATTGGGGTTTTCTTCTGCATAATATTGATCTATGCAATTAAAAGCTGGCGAAGAACATACGACTGGCAGAACGAATACAACCTGTTTACAAATGCTCTCTCTGTTTGCCCGCTGAATGCCAAAGTGCACTACAATGTGGCAAAAGTCGCTGATGCTAAACAAAATGCGAGTTGGGCTATGGATGAATATACAGAAGCGATCAGGTAAAATACAACTACTATATTATTATAGTATGTATAACAACAACAAGTCGGTAACAAGTATTGGGTTTTTCTGACAATAAATTCTCAGTACTTGCCAGGAGTTAGGAAGTTGGCGGTGTTTCACCCCTGTGCCTCGGATAGTACGTAAAGCTATCGGTCCTGCGCCTGATCTCTCTCTGGTCGTGTCGAATTTTCTGTTCCATTGGGCTATGAGAGTAAAGGAACAGACTACAGAGTGGGCACCTGTATTTGCGCACCCACTTGTGCACTATAATATATCCCGCGCAGATGGCTAATGTCTATGGACAGTCATGTCATGTCATTAGACTGAAATTCGGTCGCGAGGACATAATTATTATAACGCTCAAAATCAAAGGCCAATATTATTCAAAGTTTTAAGACACTTTCGCGAATGTTAGTTGTGTCCTTTATATACCAGCAATTTCCAAAAATGGTCTGGGGGACGATAATGGGGACGCAATTTCCATTATCGTCCCTCAGTCAATTTTTGGAAATTGCTGGTGTGCGGCTAGAAAAGAGCCAGTGTATATATCACTCTTTAATAATGATGCTATTTCCGAGCAAATAGGGGAAAACATATTTATTTTTCCTGTTTTCCATAATAAGTATGTTCTGTATAGGACTTTATTGAATAATGTTTCAGACTGTATCCAGAGTACTATCAAGCAATGAACAATTTGGCGAATTTATTAAAAAATAAAAAGCATTACTCCGAAGCGGAATCATATTTAAGGAAGGCCATTTACTACAAGTAAGCCTAACTATCTGAAAAGAAGGCTTTTGTGGGGATTTCTATAGCCCATTGACGCATTTGCCCGTGGTTGCGAAACAAATTAATTCCGGATATGGCATACGGGCATACTTCACTTCATGCAATGCTTCGTCGCTAGTGTTATCCAGTACCTATCCTGACCTGAATATGCCTTGATGGAAACTTTCTTTTCATGATAATTGGTACTGTGGTTGATCCGTGAAATAATAGTACAATAGTATGTACAGTCACTTTTATTCGTTTTAATATAATTAAAAATGCGATGCTATAACATAGTAGTTAATTCCCGGTCTCCTATTTGAGTGTCCGGAACTTGATCGACGGGCACATAGCTCTAAAACTCGCCATTGACGATAAGTCGAACGACTTGAGTCAGATTACGACAAAAACTTCATAGCATCTGTCGACTGACTTTCGAATTGTCGATCGACAGGATATCCTAGGATTACGGGCGACAAGATGCGAGACATGGCGCACGGATTACGCATTCACGGTCCAAATGTCATGACGTCAAATGAGTTAGGCTGAGGATATTACACTGGGCATGGAATTTCCGTGGTTTGGCAATCTTATACATATTTCCCACTTCGATTAATTTTTATTTATATTGTACCTGACTTACCGTCAAACGCCACCATTACTTTTCAAAGCTATGTGTGTTATAAGCATTCAATTAAATAACTTGCAAACCTTCTTATTCTGAGAGGGGAGGCGTGCACAGTTGTCGGTCAGCGATTTGTTGAGATGAAGATGACTATGGATATTATGAATTTCAATAAAAAGATGTATTTTCATTTGATTCTTTCAGAAAAGACTTCCCCGCGGCGTGGATGAACCTCGGAATAGTGCTAGCAAACACTGGACGCTACGACGAATCGCAGAGTGCTTACAAAACTGCACTACGCTATAGGAAAAACTATCCCGATTGTTTCTACAATTTAGGCAATTTGGTAATAAAATAATCTTTTTTTTTTCTCTCTGATTTTTAAGCAGAAAGCTAATTGCTAACTAAGATATTAATCGTAAGAGCCATTCGCAGTGTTGAGCGCTGTTGTTTGTTGTGCGGAGGTCCCGGGTTCGATCCCCGGCAGGGTCAATTTGGGAATTTTAATTTCTGAAATTTTTCCTGGTCTGGCCTGGTGGGAGGCTTCGGCCGCGGCTAGTTACCACCCTGCCGGCAAAGACGTGCCACCAAGCGATTTAGCGTTCCGGTACGATGCCGTGTAGAAACCGAATAGGGTTTAGGGGAATATGGGTTTAATATAACTGCCATGCTCCTAACAGGTTAGCCCGCTACCATTTTAGACTTAGCGGCATCATCACTTACAATCAGGTGAGATCGTAGTGAATAAAAAAAAAGACGCAAGTCTCAAGTTATTGTTCGATATCGAAAATACGAATGAATTCTAGGATACTAACACAGATACTAGTCAGGACTGAGTATCAGAACACAAAATGCGTGTAGCCCTATGAATTGTAAGTTCAGGAGACAAATAATAATTAATTTGGTTTATGTTTCAGTATTTAGAAATGAACAAAACCGACTATGCAGTGGAGAACTGGTATAAAGCAATAAATTCAAATCCAAAACATGTCTCCGCTTGGACCAACTTACTAGCGCTGTTGGATAACACAGGTATGTAATGCGAATTGCGATAATTAAACTGTCGTTGCTATTTAATAAATATAAAGCTGGCGCCTCAAGTGTCATTATCATTATGCTGCATTTGTAGCATCTCTTTGCGTCGTATTCCTCATTACTGAGGGTCGTGGCCCCTTTCCATATAATAGTAGGATCAATGGCGTGCATAGGATTTGAAGCATGGGTAGGCATTAGTCAAAATATCTATTTACTGACTCAAAACCAAGCATTTACGTTATTAACATTTGGGTAAGCATTGCTTTCATGCCTCTATGAACTGTACGCAGGGTAGGAGTTTTCTTGGGATAATCATGCGGTAGGTTCCCACTTCCCACGTCCTTCCGCATACGACTCGACTAAGAGTATTTAAATTTTTGTAACGATTATTATCAGATGTTAGTGATAATTACCGGGACCGACGGCATAACGTGCTCACCGAGGCACGGAAGAAACAAAAAGGCCAAATTTGAACCTCCAAATTCGGTCACCCATTACCGAATTGGGTCAACGTTGCTTAACAATCGCAATCGACTGATATGCGTTGTCATAACTAGGCCACTCGTCCCTCAACTTGTAGGGTAAGGCGCTGTGAGCTCACGAGATGAAAAACACAGGCGCGCGGGGGTGAAATCGAGCAAGCGCATGTCGCAAAAAATGCATGAAATAATTTGTAAAAATAATAATATTTACTTTTCAATACAAATGAAACCGACAATGTGTTTGATTTAGAAATATGAATATTATCTTATATTTCTAGAGCTAATTATTGGTTTCAATAAGGAGAAAAATTGCTTTAAAAGGTAAATTAAGAGGTATGTTTAAAATAAATTTTAATGCAGAGATTTCTTTTAAATTGTGTTTTGAGATGCCTCAATGGGTGCTCATAGGTCTTAAAAACAGCATATTATTTTTACAAGCATACATTATGTCACCATTTGATGGATACACTGCTTTTAAAAACCCCCTTTTACGCTACACAGGGCCTTAAGTAACTATTAAATCAATATTATGTATTTTCATTTTTGAATTTATTATTTTCAGGTCAAATTGAGAAAGCTCTGCAAATAATACCGAAAGCTCTCACAGAACTGCCAGACAGTCCATCCATCTATTTCGCGATTGCTAATATTTATGGCAAACTTGAGCAGTACACGACAGCGGAGAAGTATTTTCGTCAGGCGATCAGTTTGTTTGAAGAACGTGTACAAGCTATCCATTATGCAAATCTTGGTATGGAGAAAATTATTGAGAAAAATTGTTTTTTTTACTTGCTTACCTTACCATTAGCGATAAGTTATTTCACATTAGTCAAATGACTGGAAAATGACGATGAAGACGGCAAAAAATTTGCCCACTCACTCCATCAGTCCAAATGACATTCGAATTTCGAATTCTCTTTCGAAGCGGCCCACTATGGCTGCGCCCGGCTGGTTCCCATAGCCCTCGTATTTCGCACTCATGGTCAAAATTTCATAATGTGGATTATGGTGGGCACATAATTTCCGTGGTTTGGCATGGCGCCATTTGTCTTACAGATTTCACACTCGATCAAATTTTGGTTTTTTAACGTGACTTTTGTCAAATGACTCATCGTCATAAGCACTGTGGTCTTTATAAGTAAGAGGTACTAAGTTCGATTCCCGGCAATTTGCGAAATTATAATTAATTCTAAATTTGTCTCTGGTCTGGTTTGATGAGAGGCTGCAGCCGTGGCAAGTTTTTGCGGAGGTCCTGGGTTCGATCCCCGGCAGGGTCAATTTGGGAATTTATAATTTCTGAATTTTCCCTGGTCTGGTCTGGTGGGAGGCTTCGGCCGTGGCTAGTTACCACCCTACCGGCAAAGACGTGCCGCCAATCGATTTAGCGTTCCGGTACGTTGCCGTGTAGAAACCGAAGGGGTATGGGTTTAATATAGCTGCCATGCCCCTAACAGGTTAGCCCGCTACCATCTTAGACTGCATCATCACTTACCATCAGGTGAGATCGCATTCAAGGCCTAGCTTGTAGTGGATTAAAACATAAAAATCAAAGTTACCGGCAAGCGATTTACCGTTCGTACTGCATCTAAATGCAGTCATCACTACCGTCAATGAGATTGCATTCAAGGGCTAACGTTACATGTAATGGAATTTTTAAAAGAACTGTATTTTTTTGTTGCAGGAGTATTATACCACCGCTGGAAAAAATTTGATTTAGCAAAGTTGATGTACAAAATGGCTCTTGAAATAGATCCAAAATTTCCAAGCGCTAATAAAAATCTCCGAAACTTGGAAAAAATAAATATTATAAAATAATCATTCTGTCGTTTATTTTATTATCCTACAATAACTTCATAACAATTATTATGTCCTACGCATTCAACTAAGAATAAGACGGACTTTCTGCCATACATGGAGGAAATAATTATTGGGAGTGTTTACTATTTAGCGTTTTAGCGTTCCGGATTTAGCGTTCCGGTACGATGCCGTGTAGAGGCCGAATAGGGGGGTTTAATATAACTGCCATGCCCCTAACAGGTTAGCCCGCTGCCATCTTAGACTGCATCCTCACTTACCATCAGGTGAGATCGCAGTCAAGGGCTAACTTGTAGTAGATTAAAGAAACAATAGGTGTACGAAAAAAACCATAGATAATACACTATATACTAGAAAGGACTATACTCCTTTACGAAAGAAAAATGTTACCATGGAAACATAACGTAACGGAGAAAGTTGAATCTGAGGGTTGATTTGACTCCCTATAAATTTTCATACCCAGGCTTACCTATATTTATATGAAAGTGGATTGTTAAAGAGGTAAACTCCAAAAATGATCTTTGTAAAAAAAAAACTTCGAGTTTCTTCTCACGCAGAGGGACCTGCTCGTTGAAGTGGTCTTTTTTGACACAGAAAAAGGGATGCTTGTGTATTTTGAGACCTTTTTTCGCATGGAGGTAGGAAAGTAGCCCCTTGTTTTCTTTGTCATTGGTTTTTCCAAAGCTTTTCTCGGATATTATCTATTGACCTACATACAACACCGTTTTTTTGCGGGGAAAAACGCGCAGGAGACACAACTTGGTGACAGCATTCTACATACATTCTACATACCGCTTACTACATATTGGCATTTTTTGAAGTATTGGTACCTAGGGTAATATTGTTTTGTGATTGGTACTGTATAAATCTGATCTTGAGTAACTTCAGGCTGAGAAAGACTAGAATCCAGAGCCGTTAAACCAGTTAAATAATTTTAAAAAATCTGATCTTGAATATTGACCTCAGAATCCTCAGATTAAAATATTGACTTTGACGTTTTGACTTTTGACGTTTGCAATCTCAGAGTAGGTACACAGTACACTATATTATTTGCAATAAAAGAAAAATTTAAAATACACACAGGAAAAATAAAAATCGGGAGAGAACAAGAAGATACATTATTCTATCCTAGAAAGGGTTAATAAAAAGGTCTTTTACAACTTGACATTATGGAGTTCACACCTGAGTTATCCGCCTTGCAAGGAATTATTATATCTGCGGATAGTGTTTATTTCTTTTCCAAATTGAAGGAGCGGGGAGGTTATTAAAATATATACATTTGATTTTATATATTTATGAAATTGTATCTTACTAACCGTTTATATTTTTCAGGCAACGAAGAAAGAATTGATTATGTCGTCGACAACTTACGAATTTTTTTACAAAAAGGAATGTACATGCGAGAAAATGGAGTTTTGGAGGAAAATACTCAAAACCGCAAGTTTGCTTTTTATATTTGTCTAAATTCAGATTTACCAATTCTAGAGGAGCTAATTGATTTGGATGGAATCGCTTTTCTCATTTGGACTATACCCACTGTACCGAAATGCCTGATGTGTGAAATATTTTGGAAACTTCACATGGAAAAATTTATTTACGAAATAATAGTTTTCACCTGCCCTCTGTTATCCTTGGAAGTAGCAGAAGCATTTTTAGATCACTTTAAGTATTTTGATCCTACTGAATGTATGCAGAAACTGAAAATGTTGACCCTAGGGTGTTACAGAATGATGTATAGATTAGTATTTTTTAATTTAGAAGGGGATGAAATAACTCGCAGCTTCAATAACTTTCGAAAGTGTCTCACTTATTTTTCTGAGCCACCAAATGTTAGTAAATTGGAAAGACTGACCACAGATGATGAGTACAAGTATATTGGAAACCGTCTCTATCAAATGCTGCAACTGGTTTCAGAATGCTTTACTCTTTATACTGGCCCACAAAAATTTAAACCATCTGACTTCCAGGATCTTTATGAATTGAGTTATAGGGATGGTATTGTTATTAATGAACAATCCACTGTTCCTATAAGCCAATGTAATAACAGTGATGTGTTAGAAAGTATAAACAATTGTAATATGGCTCTACTGGATAAATGTAAAAGCCTCATAATGGAAGTCAGTGTAGAGATATTTTGTGCATGGAGTGAATTTGAAGAGAATGGACGAAGCATGCAGCAAACTGTTGGGGAGTTATGTTATAATGTTCACTCTGATTTGTGCAAAATCAGTGGTGTTTCAGACCATCCAGTTGTGGGTATGCTGCAACAAATTTCTTGTAAACCCTTACTTGATAACTTGGCTGAAGTTATCAATAAATCAGACACAGCTGCTATCTTAGAAAACATAAATAAAGAGGATAATGAAAGTACTCACTGGGTTAAAGCCTTACTACACAAGGAAAATCTATGTGATGATATAAATTTGATTGTACAAGTCACTTCCCATTTAGAAGCCTTCCATGAAGTTGAATGCTATAAGTTGTATAATATTGTCTACAGCTATCTCAAAGATAACGTTGAAAACAAAGAAATCTTACTATTGCTAGCAATCAAAGCATTTCAACGCTGTTCTAGTAACAATAAGTATGAAATATTAGATGAACATTTCAGCAATTCTCGTTTGAATGACAATTTGGAAACTACAGAATTCAACAATATGATGACAGAGATATTTAATAAATTAATAATTTCTACAGAGGCAGATCTATCAGATATCTTGACTGTATTTCTACAGAGTCCTAGGAAAGTGTACAACAAGATATTTCATCTGGCAAGTGAAAATATGCATCAAACTGATATCATGATTAAAGTTATGAAATGCTTAGAGAGATATTCAAAACATTATTACAATGATGAGACTGAGCCTTGTATAGTTTTAGTAACTAAGGAGATAATTGCACATAGTCTAGATACTGAAGATAAGCAAAACATTTTTATAAGTTTTTTGAAAGACTTAAAATCAGCAAAGGCTATTCCTGGGCCGAAGTTACTGTTATTAATAATTATGCCAAACTTACACAGTGGACTTCTTAATAAGGATATTACACAGATCTGTATTCAATGTAAGCTTTTACAGGCAGCATACACATTTGACGAGTTGAAAGAATACAGAGCTCCCACATTGGCGATGCTAGCTCAGGTTCTGGATACTGTCCGTTGGAAGATGAACACATATGTTGCACAAGCACCATCCACTCTGGAGCTTGTGTTGCAGATACAATTAGTATTAAACACCAATGACATGACAGGTAATTTATGAAGTAAGACTTCTATAGAGCTCTTTTTCATTGGATAATGATGATATTGTAACATTGTAGCAGCAATATATTGGTATTGTGTTGGTCAGTGAAAAAGCTCAGTTGGTAGCTCCAGACATTTCAGTGCCTCTATATTTGTGAGTCCATAATATCAATGAAAAGCCTCACACACTGACAAACTGCCTCATTGGTCTAGTGGTTTGCATGTTCAATGAGGTCCGGGTTCGAGTCCCGGGTGGGGCCATGATTAAGTGTTGAGTTTTTCTAACTAGTACTAGCCCAGAGTTAGGAAGTTGGTGGTGTTTCACCTCCGTGCCTCAGAGAGCATGTTAAGCCATTGGTCCCGGTTAGCAGTGTGGTGGGTCTAAGCTCTAAATCCCTCTCTCCTATGAGAATGGAGGCCTGTGCCTAGCAGTGGGACGTTAATGGGCTGTAGTGGTAATATCAATGAAAAGACGCCCAGGTGAGAGCTTAACAGATCTTTTTTGGGCCTAAGTAACAATCTAATGTCACTTTTGCTGATAATAGCCTCAAGTCCAGACCCCCACAGCTGTTTGGAGGCCAGCCTCTTTTTTTAATGTGGTATTAAACCACAAAACTGCAAGTGTCACAAAGATGTGTGTTTTGATGTTGCCTACAAATTAATGGATCTTTAACAACATCATGTCATTATTTTGTTTAGAATAGTTTTTTGCTAATTTTTAGGAACCAATTTTTAGTTGGGTATCATATCAAATGACTTTATTGACCACATACCCCAAATAGAAAATGACTGAATAACTACACAGACACATAATACCTACCTATTCTGAAGAAAGCAATTTAAAATAGGCTAAACAAAATTGAGAACTACCTTAATATTGTTATGTTTAATTACAGAGAAAGAAAGCGTTTGGCTAAAAAGCAAGTTGAGGAATATAAATCCATTGAATATGTACTACTTCAGGAAACTATGGAATCCTCCAGGCAACACATTTGTTGAGGTTATTAGCGGAATGCACATACACAAGGACATGGATATAGAACATTTGTCATTATGGCTCTCACAGGTAAAATAACATATATTACACCCGTTTGGAAAGTACCTTCTTACTTTTTTCAAAACGAGGAAGAAAGTATGTCATTGCTACCAACCAAATATGCAGGCGGAAAAAATGCAATTTTTTTTAACTGTAGTAACAGCTGTGCAGAAATTAATGTCGAGTAAAAAGACTAACATTACAGTAATAAAAAACCTATATCAAATAATAATAAAATAATCTTAAGGGATCATCCATAAAGTATGTCACACTAATTTCGTGATTTTTTGACCCCTCCCCCATCCTTGTCACAGTTGGTCACATTTGTAAGACCCCCCTCCCTAGTGTGACGTCATATATCTTATAATTTTACATCTAGAAATTATTAAATTAAAACAGCACTTCCGAAATTAGTTTTATTTCCATTAAAATTATTTATTTTAATATAACCAACATCTAATCAAACATTTTTAACGAAAAAATTAACGAAACTTGGTAAATATTTTTTAGTTTTTCGTTAATAGTTCAAATTTGGCATTTAACACTTAGATATTGTATAACATTTTGAAATGTGACCCTCTCACCCCTTGTCACACAATGTCACACTTCGTCGACCCTCTATCCCTATCCTACTTTATGGATGACCCCTAAACTATTTAATTATTTATTATTTTTTAAATTACTTACACTGGAACAGTGGCGTGCAGTTCATAGAGGCATAAAAGCACTGCTTACCCAAATGGAACTACGTTACATGTCAATGCTCATTTTTCATCATGATAGTTAGTAAATATAAATATATATATATTCTGACTAACTAATGCCTACTAGCTTCAAACCCTTTGCCCGCCACTGCACTGGAACTAAAACTCAGTCTCTTTTTTTTTGATGACTGAATAGGCAGTATGGTTTAGATTAGGGTTGTAACGGAATCTCGCCTTCGCCTCAGTAAGTGCGGAATTTTCGCAAGAAATCGTACCTCCGCTTCCGCATCCGCCTCCGCCATTTCTTTTGCGGAGTTGTAACGGAGGTTTATTTACGTTGTCTTACAATGCGAGAGGTACAAATCGAAGCAGGTGACGTCAGTTACACCATTACAACAATCAAAAAGGCAACTGTCCTTAAAAGAAAGCTACAAAAAATCAATTGCAGGATTCATCGCATCCTAAAGCACAAAAAATAGACGATGTGATAGGAGAAATCCACCTTCACCTCCGCTCCGTTAACTTCCGCATCCGCGGAGGTAAACCGCTTCTCCTCTGCATCCGCTTCTGCTTCCGCTAAGAACGCCTCTGTTACAACCCTAGTCTAGACCTAGAGTCTAGACTCTGGATAGCTCTTTGTCTTTTTTTGTATTAATCCCAGTGTTGGTAGTAGGTTTTTAATAACGTTCATTATTTGACTCATAGCTTCCACAGTCCTCTAAACAGACTATTGTAATTAACTATTATATTAAAAAATCTATTGCACAAAAAAATATTCATTCGCAAAAAGATATCGGTCAGTTGCGTTATTTATACTCTTTATCTATACGTTATTTTATTTTAGAAAAATAGAGATCGTGCGCAATATCTTTTGTTTTATTTATTCTGTGTTTACCCTTGAGTTTTGTACTGCCCCAATGCTGCCAGTAGCAGATACTTAAATTGTACTTTTTTTTATTCTGGTCCTTTCTTTCAATTTCAGACGCTAAGTTCCACTATACTTCAAGAATGGTACCAAATATGGGACAGTCTGTGCACAGTATTTGGAAATGTGAAAATATTAGATGTATTTCATGATGCATTACTACTATTATGTGTAGCAGAAAAATCAAATCACACAGAGCCTACAAAAGCATGTCTGATGTACTGTATGAAAAACTTTGTTGCTACCACAAGGGTAAGTTGCACAATAAAAAAAAGGAAAAAAATTGCCACAGCCTATGTCAGAAAATTAAAAAATATTATGACCAAAATGTACACGATTTTTTTTAAAGTTATGCTTAGCCATGAGTTTTGTAAAAGCCAGTGCTGTCAGTACAAAAATCCCTAGAGAGAATTATTATGTATTTGAATTTTATTGCACACAAGTACAAGGAATTACGGAAGGCATTAAAACTATGAATAGGACTATACAGCATGCAAAGGCGATCTCTTCCAGACAACCTTTGGAGACAGGAGAGGAGAGGAGAATGTAGAAAATATGTACCTTATCTTTTTACTTATTAAACATTACTTCATCCATACTTATTAAATCTCTGTAGAAATAAAACTAAAGTAATGTTTTTTGTATTTAAATAAAATGAAATAAAAATATTTCTTAAAGATTTTTTTTTGTTTCAGTACAAATTTTTCAAAATGCCACTTAACGACAATCAAGTCACAACAGTGTTCGATAAATTTGCAATTATCGAAAATGTACTGAATGAAAGCTATATTGATGAACTGGGAACAATATTTTTACCACTATTTGCCTATATGGCCGAGAAGAAACAGGATCTTTCTACTGGTTTGCCATACACTTTAGTGGGGAAATTCAAGCATAAAAAGTTTACAGATATGATAAAAAATCTTTTTGTAACAAAAGTATCAAAATAAAATATTAGTTTTCCAATTTCTTTATTTTATTCTCATATTCTAGAAAACAGGACATGAATAATTCATTAATAATAATATAAGTAGAGGAGAGCTAAATTGCTTTACTGTCAATGCTCTGTAGGAGTTGCAAAAATGCATATGAGCGGCACTGATGCAGCTGTGGTACTCAACGGTGGTACTGCTCATAATATGCTTTTTTTATTACACTAGTTTCTGGTGCGGCTCCGGCTTTATGTAAATTAAGCATTATAATATATAAATATTTATGGGATAAAATATAATAAAACATTTGTTTTGCAAAAAAAGTGTGATTCGATCAATATATAAACTCGGATCACTTATAATTTGGTTCCAAAAGAACTTTTGGATTTGCCGTTATACAAATTTTAAAAAAGCTAAAGGAACACTTATTGAGCTATTATACAACTTATCGACACAAGCAATCGACTTATCTAGCGCCCCACATCGATGGCCCCACATAACAGGGTAGGATAATAACATAACTACTGTATTTAATATACCTACGTATTGTAATATCTTGTTTTTTAAAATGGAACTACTGAGTTTCTTGCCGGCTCTTCTCAGCAAAACCTGCTTTCCGAACCGGTGGTAATCAAAACATGACGTAACATAAGAGACACCTGTATGTCTTACATGTTATAAATAAATTGAGTTTAATAGGACATACTTAATGACATGGAAATATGGAATAGTAATTTACTAATCTGTTTGGGTTTCTTTTAGAAAACACATTTACAGAAAATAAAAACACAGAAAGAAAAATACAGTTAAAGAGATTGATTTCTATTTTGTTGCTCTTACGCAGTGATATTCAAATGTAAGTTTATAAAAATTATGTTTTTCCATAATCCATTGACATATTTTTTTATAATGTACAACATACAATATTGATATTTTTGGATCTACTCTTAAAGAAATATTGACAAGCAGGTATGTAAAAACATATTTTTTGCAAATTTCTCTTACACAAATACTGAAACCTCTGCAATAAAAGTGTCACCATTTTTTTTGGTATGTTCTGGTGGTCATCTTTGTAGTTCTTGACATAGTTGGAGCTGAAGACTTATATTTTTTATCAAAATCTTTGCAGGAGTATCCAAGCTGTTGACACATTTGGCACAGTTCTCTCACATGTTCCTGTCTGTTGTCTACCGAACTAGTTAAATCTGTAGGTTTTAAATCCCTCTGAAATTATACCATAATATAAATTATCACAAGCATTTACAAAGGATTCGATTCAAATGTGTTTTAATGGCTTTTGAATCTTTAAGGTTTTTCATTCCAAAACCATTTTTTAATAAGGTAATCAGCTAACTAGCTTTTTATTAACTAATTTTTTTTACGTTTATTAACTAATTTTGTATAGAACGTATCAAAATGAATTGCAACAGTCCAATTACAAGAGTGTGTTTATAATTTTAGTATTTATTATAAATCACTTTTTTACAATTTTTCGTGGTTTTATAAGGGTCAAAAGTGTCACTCAAAAGTGTAATATGATAAACGTCTTCCGCAAGAAAGAGAATTTTATTTTTGTTGAAAACACGTTGAAAAAAAGGCCATAGTAGAAAGGATTATCTTTAATGTTTTAATTTTCTTTTTGTTTTATAATTCTAATATCGCAGGCACAGAGCTCATCAAAGTCAGAAAATATTGCTTCTTAAAACAAAAATAGGTAAAGTATATTATATTAATGTTACTAATAGCTACACTTACATATTTAAAAGGCAGGGTTGCTTTCTTACAAGTTTGACACATCTGATATTTATTCGGCCAGCACAAACGACTGTTCCAGTATCGTCCACAAGAGCTGCAGCGGTATTCCCCAAATTTGGGTCCAGGTGGTGACTGAAACAAAGTACCTATAGGTAAGTACTAAGTAGATACATACTTATTATAATATTATTCACATTAGATTGTTCAATATATTTTTTTCAAGTTAGCCTTTGACTACGATCTCACCTGACGGTAAGTGTTGATGCAGTTTAAGATGGTAGCGGGCTAACCTGTTATGGGCATGGCAGGTATATTAAACCTATACCCCTAATCGGTTTCTACAAGGAATCATACCGGAACGCTAATTCGATTGGCGGCGCGTCTTGCCGGTAGGGTGGCAACTGGTACAGCCACGACCGTAGCCTCCCACCAGGCCAAACCAGGGTAAAATCAGAAATTATAAATTCCCAAATTGGCCCTGCCAGGGATCGAACCCGCGACCTTCGCACGTTAAGACTACAGCTGCGCTCAACACTACGCCCAGGGAGGTCTAATAATATCGATCTCTCTGTCTCAATAATCTTGTGTGAATTTAAGTGATAGGTCTGTATAAATCCCAAGGGATCTTCGTTTAAAAAGTCTTAACTGGAGTAATCTATACATACTTACTAGTATTATATACGAAAGTGTGCCTGCTACGCTTTCCCAACAGACTCATCTTTTCAACCGATTTGGATGAAATTCGTCGTAGAGATAGGTTGCATACGAGGGAAGGACCTATATGCTACTTTTTATTCCGGAAAATAGGAATTCCCACGGGAAACAAAAAAATATTAATCCACACGGACGAAGTCGCAGGTATCATCTAGTAATAAAATAAGTAGGTAATCAACATGTAAGTATTATTGTACATATGTCACCGTAAGATTGCAAAAACCGTTAGATTGTAATCTAACTAGCGAAATTGTAAACTGTCGACAGATTGTAAACCATTCAATGTTCTGAGTGTCAATTTTTGTAATATGCATTGTATTTTCGTTTTCTTGTCTTTTTCTTGTAGGTTAGTTAGGGTTTGACATAAATAATCAGGTAGTGCCTTAGAATAACTACCTATAGGTAGTTATTTTAAGGGTAGTGCACTTAGGTTTTATCGGTTTAATATACCTACCTAACAGATTACAATCTACCGAAAAATAACGCGTTAAATTGTAATCAGCTGTCGACAGATTACAATTTCGCTAGTTAGATTACAATCTAACGGTTTTTGCAATCTTACGGTGACACATACATACACTACACATAGGTTAGGTACATACTTGATTAGTGCTTGTAGCTCTACTAAAGATACATATTTCACACACATGGTCGACGATTACTAAATTGTTGACAGCTGACCTATTACACTGCGTACAATGGTCACGACCCTGAAAATAATGTGTACCTATTTAATTATAATCTTTATAAGTTAGGATGCAATAATAAATAAGTAGGTAGGTACATATGCAACTTTACAACCGCGAGCAAGAATCTGCAAATAGGTACCTAACTTATACTAGGTATATAAACAACATACTTACCTCACGTTCACGGGACCACAAGCAACCCATTTAGGTATTACTTCCAAGTTCCACCAATTAAAACGAAAAATAATAATTAAAGTATGTAAGAAGTACTAAGTACGAAAATGAAATTGTATGCAATCATCAATGAACTTGTGCTGTCAACAAGGTTTTGACATTTCAAAGGGACTTTACCGTCCTACCGTCATATACGTGCCAAGAACTATCCTACTTGAACAACCCAATAAAAAGTCGGAAGTTGGTAAGTCCACACGCGTAGGCAAAGCTTTTACTTTACCGCTAATATACCTTATTCTTCTATACCTACTCGGAGAACTTAAGTAACTACTTTGTGAGGGCGATTAAATTAATCGCCCTCAGTATCGTAGCATGTAGGTATTATTTAGGTACCTAGATCTTTTAATCCACTGTTGACTCTTCGTTTTAAACAAATAAATGCCACTTGTTATCAACGGTGAAGGATAACAAGGTCGTGAGGAAGACTCCATGCACCTTCAAAAACATTTTGAAAAACTCTCGGTGTTTTCGAAGGTTTGTGAAGTCTACGAATCCACACTTGGTCACAGTGGTGGACTATGGCCAAACCAGTTCTGATTCTGAGAGACTTTACTTAGTTGTCGTTGTCGAAACGATAATAAATGGTGGCGTCCTACATAAGAACTTAGCGATGGCGGTGACCGCTCCTATAAAAACATTGTTTATTTAAAGGTCGGTCCAAAAAAAAAGTAAGATCTTTGCTTTACAATAAATCCTCATCAATATACTTTTTATACTTGCCTACCTATCCTAGTTCACAGTCAATAGTCAATAAATACCGTTTGACTAACTTCAACTTTCAGTGTCAAAGATAATCATAAATCAAAATCACTTGTGAGATGAAATCAAATATTTAGATGGAAATCACCTATCATGATTTTATTTATAATATCATCATTTTGTAGCTGTGAAGAATCAGAGCAAAAACAATTTGCCGGTGATGTTTTCCCAAACACGAAACAGTTATGGGGAATGGTGGGTACCATATTGGCCACTCTTGCTTGCTGGATTTTCTATGTAAAGGTATTTATTGAAACTCGCACAATAACTACATAACTTCAGTAGTTCAGTAATGTTAACTTTTATATACTTACAAGTTTGCACGGAACCTTCGGTGCGCGAGTCAGACTTGCACACAAAGGGTTCCGTACCACCACACAATATAAATAACAAGAAAATCCTCGAAAATAGGTGGCGCCACTTCGAAACGTCGTGGTCCAGAACACTGATTTTACAGAATTCAACTATGTTCAATACATAGTTGACTTCCGTAGCTACCGCGGTGGCTGAAATACGCAACTTTACCACGGTGTGCAGTACTTACTACATTTGGTAAGGTTTTTCATCGAAATATGATTTCACTATAACTGCAGATTCGTAAGTTTGCCATAGAGGTGACGCTCTAATAAACAGCTACTCTGATTTTACTATACTATATACTACCTACCTACTGAATTTTTTTTCCAGTTAAAAATTAGAAGGAAGAGGCTGCTACAAGTTCAGAACGCAAGACAGATATCCGCATTCTGCACCCCTCGACCTGTCACTAAGCGGAGAGAACACCATTAGGCTGCATTTCCACTGAAGCAGAGCGGAGCGAAGATGTGTACCAATGATTATTGTTAGATGTAGTATTTTTTATGAGTTTAATAGGTCGAAGAGAACTCGTCTTAGGTCCACTCCACTCGTCTCCGCTTCAGTTAAAACGCACTGCAGTATTGTAATAAAAACGCATTGTTGTTATGTTAAAGTTTATTGTAAATAATAATGTGATTTTGAATATAATTATCCGTCAATAGTCTCGTCTAAAAATTAATATTAATATACATTATGTAATAAATCCTATAAAGAATATTTTAATTTTACTTAATTGGGAATTATATTTTGATTTTTGATAAAATAACAATCAGTACTTTAACTTATCAGGATTATTGGTATGACTGTAACTGTCCTACTATACGAATTGCAAATTATCTAGTCTTAACTTAATGAAATAAAACCATCAACATAATTACAGTCACATACCCATAAAACCTATATAATATTTAGGCCCAGCGCAAACCTAGTGGCGTTCAGCAGAGTTTTTTTATAATTTACTAAAGTAAAATATAAAGCTTACTTTCAGTTGTTACCAAATAAGACATCGTGTGGCATGCCTCGGTTCTACCGGTGTGCGTTGCACCTAAGTAATTTAATACGTATTATTTAAAAAAAAGTCCTTATCATTAATTTTATTACAGTCTTGTAGCAAATATTTGTGCTCGTCCTCGACACGGCCTCTCTTGAGCAAATAAACTAATATGTATTGATAAGGGAAGACAGGTACTTTGTGGTGGAAGAAGAACCTCAACTTGACTCTTTCTATTATCTTCATGTCCACAAAACAGTAGTCGGCGGAACAACAGCTTCCGGGAGTCCTATAAAAAATCATCAGTCATCATAAGGCTGCCTGCCCCCTGAAATGGAGTGGAGCGGACTGGATATGAGCGAAGCAGACCAATCAGATTCGTGACGCGTGACGCGATAATTTTATCGAGTCTCCTGTCAGGGATCCGATTGGTCCACCCAACTCATATCCATCCCACTCTGCTTTAAGGGGCAGGCAGCCTAAGCCTGTTGTTAGGGTTTCGTTCCCAAAGTGCCAACGGGACCCTATTAGTAAGTCTCTGTCCATCTGTCTGTGTGTCTGTCTGTCAGCAAGCTGTATCGCATGAACCATAATAGGTAGACAGTTGAACTTTTCAGTGTGTATTTCTGTTCCCGCTATATCAAATAACACAACGGAATCGCGGCGGCTATTCGGCTGAAATTATATTCCATACATAATGTCATTGAATGCCTTTAAAATAAAATAAAAATTGTGGCAATATCACATACACAGGTTGTTTTATTTCATTTCAAAGTTCGAGCGCTCTAAATGAGAAAATCTTTAGTTTTTTTTTATCCACTACAAGTTAGCCCTTGACTGTTAGCAATCTCACCTGGTTGTAAGTGATGATGCAGTCTAAGATGGTAGCGGGTTAACCTGTTAGGCGCATGGCACTGGCAGTTATATTAAACCCATACCCCTATTCGGTTTCTACACGGCATCGTGCCGGAACGCTAAATCGCTTGGCGGCACGTCTTGGCCGGTAGTGTGGTAACTAGCCACGGCCGAAGCCTCCCACTAGGCCAGACCAGGGAAAATTCAGAAATTATAAATTTTCAAAATGAAAACAACAGCGCTCATCACTCCGCCAGGAAGGTCGTCATAGAAGCAAGTTTTACCTGGGATCATAGGTCAAAGGTTTCGCCTTAAGGGTCTTGAAGATCATTTGATAGTACTGTCTATACTTTTTCTTCATAATCAGCACAATCTGTTTGCCTTCGAAGGGATACTTGGCGCGGTCGCCGTGCAGTTCCATGTGCCAAAAAACGGCCGCCTTTGTAACTTCGACGCTGGTGTTATCGATCTCCACAATTTTAGGGTGCCTCATCCATTCGTACATATTTTCCTGTAAATTAGCGCCGTTTTGAGAAAAATGTGGCCTAATAGCCAGATAAGATAACAGACTCTAAAGACCACTCAACTAAACTTATTAGCTTAACGACATAAAATAATAACAGGTACCGTAAATATGGACGGCCAAATTATCGTCGTATTCATCGTACATAAGTATCTCATACAATAAAAAGATAAGTCACTCACTCACTCGCTGACTCGTCAACAGCCAGCCCAAACCTTTGGACCAAGAAAGCTGAAATTTTGCAAAGAGCCCGGTTTGATCGATATTCCTACGGAAGCAGATCCGCAGACGATCGCTAGTTACTTTATAACATTGACCGCATTATGTTACTCAATGGATGTCCGACGTTTGAGGTTCGAATTTGGTACTTGTAAAACTTCTTGCATTGAAAACTGCCTTAAATAAATCTGATGTAAAGCAACCACTTGTCACCTCGTCGGTAGCAGTCGAACATGCTAACCACTAGAGTCTAGACCAACGAGGCAGCAACATTCTTAGCTTTTACACAAATGTT
Organism: Erebia aethiops; assembly: GCA_923060345.2. Lineage (NCBI taxonomy): Eukaryota > Metazoa > Arthropoda > Insecta > Lepidoptera > Nymphalidae > Erebia > Erebia aethiops. The sequence continues at coordinate 21,137,249 of OV281084.1, read as the reverse complement.
AAAAACTTACCTGTAAGAACTTCTTGCATCGAAAGCTGTATATTATATGAAAGCAGTTGCAGTAGCGAGGGCGCACTCCATCATACCGGAAAATGTGTCATCTGGCAACACTGTCACAAAGTGTGTTGCCAACATCCATAATACACAAAATAATGGTGAAACCTGCCTCCGACACTGACACATGTGCTGCCAACATTAGCTAATAAATGTTAAAAACTTACCTGTAAGAACTTCTTGCATCGAAAGCTGTCGTATATGAAACTGATGTGAAGCAACCACTTTCCGGTAGCGAGAGCGCATACCATCATACCGGAAAATGTGTCGTCTGGCAACACTGACACAAAGTGTGTTGCCAACATCTCCATTTTCGTATTTTCGGCAACCACTCCGCCTAATTCATTGATCATTGCCACTATTCTGTCTCGATCCTGTAAATATTGAATAAGGTCATTTTTCGTTTCGTTCGTTAATTTCAAACCACTTATCCAGTACTGGACAGATTCTGGACTCGTCAGATGTGCGATTGCCAACGACCCTGAATTTATAGACGGGCCCTGTCAAACAAAGAATGTGGACATAATTTACCATCTAGCCTGAAAAGCGGGACAGCGCTATGGTGGGGACAAGGACAGGCTTATACAGGTGTGGAGCGCGCTCTACAGGTCAGACGCCCAATTTTTTCTATGAAAGGGCCCATGTAGTACCTCCATATGGCGATTGCACCATAGACCACAACCAACTTTCGTTACTCTTAAAATTCTCGTTAATGTATAAAATCATCGATTATTACAAAATTAATAAAAATTGTCTTACGTGAATATTTTCAGACAGCATAAACACTTTTTTATCGCAGGCACATATTAAGTTCTGTTTCATTTTCCACGAGTCTTCAGAAGTGCCACTTGGGGAAGCATAGTCACTATCTATAAAGAGGTAATATAATTAAGCGGATGATAATATATATAGCGGATATAATTATGAAGATTTATATTTTTAACAATATGATGATGCCTGCTGCTACATCTGCATGGTTTAAGGTTTTTATTCCCACAGGAACTCTTTAAATTTCAGGGATTAAACGTAGCTGTACCCGTCAAAATGTATGAACAAATGAAAGCCTAGCGTCTGTTCATTAATTAATTATTACTGCGGAAGTGTCTGGACAGACACACTTTTAAAATAACACTAGATGATGTCCGCGACTTCTTCCGCGTGGATTAAGTTTTTTTAATTCCTGCGGGAACTCTTTAATTTTCTGGGATGAAAAGTAGCCCTGTACCAAATTTCATCAAAAACGGTTAAACATACGGGCCATGAAAGCGTAGCATACAGACAGACAGACACACTTTCGCATTTATAATATTAAGTATGGAAAATGGATTAGTATGGATTTTTTTTTTTTTTTTTTTTTAATCCACTACAAGCTAGCCCTTGACTGCGATCTCACCTGATGGTAAGTGATGATGCAGTCTAAGATGGTAGCGGGCTAACCTGTTAGGGGCATGGCAGTTATATTAAACCCATACCCCTTCGGTTTCTACACGGCATCGTACCGGAACGCTAAATCGCTTGGCGGCACGTCTTTGCCGGTAGGGTGGTAACTAGCCACGGCCGAAGCCTCCCACCAGGCCAGACCAGGGAAAATTCAGAAATTATAAATTAAAAAAAAAATTAAAAAATTAATTAATTTAAAATTAACTACCTGAAATTTCCTCAGGAAATGTCGCTTGTATTCTGCTGGTTACTTGTGCCTTAGTATTTATTGGACTGTATTCGTTGTTCTTCTTCTTCAACTTATAGTTTTGTATGTATTTCTTGAACGGCAAATACACTGAGGTCTTGGCTTTACCATTTTCAATGAATTTTCTGAAGCTCACCTTTTTGGGACTACTTTGTCTACTGGAGGACCTTTAATTTATAAGCAAATATGTTAAAGCCAAGTTACATTTAGCAGCAATTGACCCACAATCATGTCATGACTTCTCAGTTGTATCTAGACATGCGAAACAGAAGCGATACTGTCAGTTCTAGTACGGAGAATTGACAATTTCTCTTTCATACGAGATTTCGTCGAAGTACTCTGATTCTAGCAGTTAGCACATCGCCACGAAATATAGCGAAACAGCGTAACTCAATCGTTTGGCAAAGAGATGAAATAATTCATATTCAATGAAACCTCGTAGCCAAATCCTATGCTGTTTCGCAAATCAAAAACTCAAACTCATATTTTTTGATACAAATAAACTTTTTAAAAGTGCTTTCGAATCATCGAGTGAATCTACCACTGGTTCGGAATGCCATTCCTATCGAGAAGAACCTGCAAGAACCTCGGTGGTTGCCCTTTTAAAAAAAACATTCAAACAAGTTAATATGTCTCGCAAGTCTCACAAATTATTGCGGTGTGAGTAAGTGTGCTAATGTAAAAAAATATAACGCGACATGTTGTTGCTGCGCTTCATTGAACGACGCGATGTCTTTCGCTGCTGTGAAGTGATGTCGAACACATTGAAAGTCATTACGACTTGCGCCTTAACTGTTGCTTAGTGTAAACATGGCTTTTATTAAGTTTATTATGCATTTAATTCCAGAAACTTAAGAACTTTAAGAACTCCAGCATAACAATAAAACTTGTATAACAGTAAAATATAAAAGCAAAAATTTTTATACTGGTGATACAAGTATGATCCGTACCAATGTTCTTCTTATTATAAAGTAGGTATAATGAATGATATTATTATACATGAAACTGTAGTATAAATTAATATAAACGAGACTTTAGTTGAAATCAGGAACTTTAAGAATATTATGTACAAGTTGCAACAGAATAGCTCTGTTTCGAAGAATAAAAATGAAATAGGCAGGTTCCATGAAAGAAAGTTAATATCCCATAATTATGAAAAAGGAAGAGATAAAAATAAATAATTACAGCAGTGTGTTAGTATGTTCTTGCAAAGCGCAGATGCAGGTCCCAGGCATGCCAAAATAGCATGTGCAACTCACTCATTTCCTAATTTTGAGAAGAAATTTTTTATTGGACTAGATGTGGCAGTTGGCTTTTGCTCAATTTTTTGGCATTCAATCTCCTGATAAATGTCTTCAATCGACCAACCTATCTGCCGTCGAACCGCTTTTGGCTTTCTAGTTTTAACAATTATGGGGGCAAAATCAACACAATCAGTACCTGCATCACTGAAAGTTTCATCATGAGGAGTTCTAAAAATTTCATCCTCAGGAGTTCTAAAAATTTCATCCTGAGGTGTTCTAAAAACTTCATTCTCAGGGGTTCTAAAAAGTTCATTCTGAGGGGTTCTAAAAATTTCACTCTGAGGGGTTCTAAAAATTTCACTCTGAGGGGTTCTAAAACTTTCATCATGACCTTTTCTCAATGTTTCATCATTACATGTTCTCCAAGTTTCATCATTTGTGCTAAAATGTAGTACCTTTAAATGGTCTAAATATGAAAATTTATCAGTGAACATTTCATGACAGACCGGACACACAAAATGGTGAAGTTTTACATTCGTAGTGCATTTATTAAGATGTGTCACATAAGCATCATATTGGTCATACATCTGATCACAAAGTACACATGACACATTGACATATTCTGGAATGTCTGGGTTGGGTGATATAGGTTTAGAAGCCTTTGTAGGTGTAACATCAGTGGCAACAAGCGTTTCGTTGCTACTTGATCGCTGAAGCTCATTGTGCTCAATTGTGCAAGTGACGTGGCAAGTGTGTGCACCATAGTTACTATAAGATTGGTTACAATATACACATTTGACTGAGTCAACATCGCTGTCAGTCTCATCACTGGCTTCAAAACAGGGACTCAGTGGAGCCCTGACTCTCTGATCGTTAGCTGCTTTGACTGAGTTATCATCATTATCTCCTTTTATATATTGGGTGTGCATGTGAAACTCCTGATTGTACAGGTCATTATAATCTTGTCTGTCATCAGGCTTGTCAATCTGTATATCTGCAACAGAAATAACATTATAGGTACTTTGCACATACCTTGCCTAATTAGGATGATAATTGTGACTGTGTGTGGACCTAAGGATCAGGTAGTGCATAATCATAAATGAACCCATTTGAATAATTATCGAATATATCTCTCAGAACTTGGAATTGATAGTTGCATGGTCAGATCAGGGCAACCGCGTATCTTTTGCATCAATCATTGATACATCGCAATCACCTCTGATTGGTTCTCTTCCACTATTGGACGAAATCCATTGATGCAGCAAGAATACCATAAATTCAGCCAATTAGAGGTGATTGCGATGTATCAATGATTGATGCAAAAGATACGCGGTCGCCGACAAAGGAGAATGGGTAAAAATGTATGAACGTTGGTCGACCTAATCAACACTAACGCGATCTATGGAAATGAGAACCTCATAAGTAGTTAATCAAATTATGGATAGCCACAATATATGGGAGGTTTTAAAAATAAACAAAAAAGAAATGTTTTAAAAGTAATTTATATTTCTATAAAAGTTATTCTATTGTCAATATAATTAATAGTGGCATCTAGAATTACATTGGTCAAGTTGGCAGCAGCAGCACATTATCAACATAAGTACCACATAATCGAAATAACATGTGCACATGTACCAATTGTGCGACATCCAGTCAAACACTTGCAATAATAATGCTTAAATGCATCTCTTTCTTCCACATTTCTTTTAACCAATATAATTATCAATTGTGTAGGACTGTATCCTGGCCCTCAGAAGATCCCATTACCTTCATACATTAAGACTATATGTAGCTAAAAAACAATGTGGCCAAGTTTCCATGTCAGTGAGTGTTCCTCTTCCTTGTTGGTCTAGTGGTTAGCATGTTTGACTGTGGCTGACGAGGTCCCGGGTCGGGCCATAATAAGTGTTGGGTTTTTCTGACTAGATATTCTCAGTATTAGCTCGGAGTTAGGAAGTTGGTGGCTTTTTCCCCCGTTCCTCGGAGAGCACGTTAAGCTGTCGGTCCGGGTTATTATAACTAACATGATAATAGTCGTTAAAGCCCGCCAACCCGCATTGGAGTAGCGTGGTGGGTCTAAGCTCTAATTCCCACTCTCCTATGAGAGTGGAGGCCTGTGCCCAGCAGTGGGACGTTAATGGGCTGTAGTGGGAGTGTTCTTGCTAGCAGTAGTCGTAGTAGATATATCTCCATAGCATTGTGTAAAAACTACTACCATTACTTACCAGGAAATTTTCGCAATAGATTATCAATTCTTTCGCACTGAAGTTTGAACAAAAAAGCTGTACTTAGGTTTTCAATACAAGAAGTACATACTCGGTCGGTCAGGCCATCACCATCGTGAATCTGAAATAAGTTCAAGAATTTAATTACTTAGATTAAACCTGCTACATGTCTCATGAGACTTATTTCGTTTGAAATAGTAGTAAACTAGAGGTAATCTAGAGCAGTAAACTTACCTGAACGTTAGCAAACGACATAACCATTTCGGATAGCTTCATGGAATCATCTTTTTCGAATATTGAACAAAAATCTCCAATTTTCAAACAAAGTCTACACTTGTGAAAACGATTACTTAATTCCATTTTAGAGAAAAGGGGCATTTAAAAAATGCATCAGTAAACGAAAACAAGAAAACCAACAAAAGTCAAAACTAGTTTACAATATTTTTTTTTTTTTATTTAACTGGCTTAACGGCTCTGGATTCCAGTCCTTCTGAGCCTAAAGTTCACAGAACAATATTACCCTAGGCGGGCTGAAGTTACAAATAACATTAACAAGTCTCACTAGTCACTATCACTCTATCTTTTAGCTTTGGTCACTATAAGTCAAAAAATTACAGTTTGAAAAGTTTACATCGGTTCACTTCACTGTTTGTTGTTTTCATTGTTTCTAAATATCTTGAGCACCAGAAATAAAGGAATATAATGGCCGGAAGAACTTTTTATCAGCTAATAAACTTTGAAGAGTATCAGGAACTTTGCCATCGTTAATATCTTGAATGGAGCTAATGAGTAGTAATCTATTTAGACCAAATTGACGACATTGAAAAACAAGATGATTTAAGTCGCCATTCGTTTCGCCACAATATTCACAATCTGCATTTTCTTTCATTCCCAAGCGATGTAGGTGGGTGGCCACTCTGCTATGTCCAAATCTCATTCGGTTTATAGTCGTAATGAATTTTCTATTATTAATCCCTTTTTTATTATACCAAGGAGTGGCTGGCGGGCTTTTTTGTATTTCGTAGTACCAAATTCCTTTGGACTTGCTTATTTCTTCCCAATATGACTTCCATAAAGATTTCAAATCATTGCTTATCAAGGCATATATATCTGTGAATGGTATTTCCAGCATTGAGGAGTGATCTAAACATGTTGATGAGTGTACATCTCTAGTAGCAACATCTGCTACCTCATTCCCAGTTATCCCAGAGTGTGAAGGGACCCACATAAAGGTAACAATCTTCTTTCTTTTATTAAGATTGTATAGCATATTTCTTATATTATATATAATGTAATTTTTTTTGTAATCTATTTTGTTAGATTCAATAGCTAGTATAACACTTTTTGAATCAGTTACAATGAGAAACTGTGAATTCACAATATTATTAATGTACAAGAGAGATAAGTATATTGCATAACATTCTGCTGTAAAAATAGAACATAAATTATGAATTTTAAAAGTTTTAGATATTTTCTTTTGTAAGTCATAAAAAGCTGAAGAAGTATGCTCTTCAGATTTTGAACCATCTGTATAAATTGTATAAAAGTGATTATCAGCTAAATATCTTAACATTTCCACTTGAGAATTCACTTTTTCTTGACATATAGTAACATTGACATTCATTAAAGCATCATATTCTAATTTATATAAAGGCCATAGTTTGCTTTTATACATATTTTTGGTTTGGGTCTGTGAGTATAAAACAATCCTTAGAATGTCTGGTAATCGACCAGATAAAAGCATATTTACATCAATGTAGCTATCATCAAAGTTAGCAACTTCATAGGGAAGTATTTTTCCTAAAACTAAACTATTTTTTGAACTTATTAATTTAACACCAAATCGTTCAGCAATTTCAAGTATTCTTATTAAAAGTGGAGGAATACAACTTTCTACTTCCATTACATGAATTGGTGTAGAGCACATAGCCCCAGTTATTATACGCAAGGCTTTATTCTGAATTATGTCTAATTTCTTTAAAACCAATTTATTAGCATTTAAATATGCTAATGCGCTGTAATCAAAATGACTTCTAACTATACTTTTATAAAGCATTGATAACAACTTTGGGTCAGCTCCCCAATGCACACCTGCTAACGATTTCAAAACATTGAGACCCCTAAAGGCATTTTTACATAGATTATTTACATGTTCTTGGAAAGTTAACTTCTGATCAAGCAATATTCCTAAAAATTTTTTTTCCAATAACCAAGGTAATCTTGTGTTATTATATTTTACAAAGTTATCACATGAATTATTTTTTTTGGAGAAAATTAGAGCTCCACTTTTACTAGGACTGATGTTTAATTTTAACTTATTTGAATAATAATCATGGACTTGTTCCAATGCTAAATTTAAATTATTTACAGCTATATTTACATCTTTATTTACAGTATATACAAGGAGATCATCAGCAAATTGCAGAAAGTTTATATTTCTATCTGTAATGTATTTACTTATTAAACATGTATATATATTATATAGCAAGGGAGATATAGTAGCACCCTGCATAGTGCCTTTGTATACATTTCTAGGACCATGTATAATGTTATTAAATTTAACATACATAGTTCGGTCATATAGAAAATTAAAAATCCATTTACATACTTTTCCAGGAATACCAATCTCACACAGAATATTGACCAGTATGGAAGGATCTACATTATCAAATGCACCTTGTATATCAAGAAATGCACAAACTGTGGTTGCATGACTGGTAAATGAATGATTTATATCTGAAATCAAAGAGGCAAAACTGTCTGCTGCACTTTTTCCTTTCCGGAAACCAAATTGCTGTTCAGGTAAAATATTATTTGCTTCTATGTAATAGTCTAATCTATTTTTTAACATGTATTCAAATAATTTCCCTACACAAGAGGAAAGTGAAATTGGTCTGTAGGAGTTAAAGTCATGTTCTGATTTATCAGGTTTCAAAATAGGTATCACACATTGCGTTTTCCAAGACTTTGGAATACATTGATTGTCCCAAAGCAAATTGAAGATTTTTAAGAGAGTTTTTTGTCCATTAACATGCATGTTGCTAATAAGTTTGTATGGAATATCATCTAACCCGGGAGTGGAATCTCTCCTTGATTGGATGGCTGCAGTAAATTCATGCCAAGTAAATGCTTTCAATAGAAAAGAACTACTGTCACTACCTATATGATTAAATATTGAATTTAAATTTATAATATTGCTTTCTTTTTCAGATGGTACTACTGTGGGTGCATATTTATCTAAGAAAGAAGGAATCCAATCATCATTTTTTGATGGCTTATGTACAGGTATCCTCTTAAATCTCCTAATATAATTCCAGATATAACTTATTGGAGTATATCTATTAAATGAATCACAAATTCGTCTCCAACTTGCTTTCTTTTTTTCACTGATTAATCTCTTTTTAAAGGCATCAATTTTTTTATATTCTATGTAACTTTCTATTGTCGGGTTTAATTTATAAAATCTTAAAGCATTTTTACTTTTCTTTACAGCTTCCAAACAGTCTGCGTCCCACCAAGGAACTGGTTTTCTCATAACAAACATATTAGGTTTGGTAATTAAAGGTACACAATCTCTCCTTATTTCTAGAAGTAAAGTGCAAAAGTTTTCATAAGTAGCCAACAGATTAGATGTATCAATTGTGAAGTTTTCAAACATTTCTTTTGTTTCAGCCTGGAACTTTGACCAGTCTGCTTTTTTATAATTAAAATGTTCACACGGTTCTCCTACATCATATTTTTCAACACAAGTATATAAGTCGACTATGGTTGGGTAGTGATAACTACCCATAGGATCATCATATACATGCCAATCACAAAAAGGAACTAAAGAAGGACTAACGCATGAAACATCAATAGAAGATTGATTAAAATTAATACTTCCTACTGTAGTTGGAGATCCGTTATTTAATATACAAAGATCACATTCATCCAACATGTTATAAATATCAGTGCCTCTAGTTTTTGTTGTGAGACATCCAAAAGCAATATGATGAGCATTTAAGTCACCCGAAAGAAGACGTGGCTTAGGTAAACTGTTTATAATTTGTTTTAATCTTCGGACCTTCTTCTTCTTCTTGGTGATGCGGCTTTGCAGGGCTCTGTAGCGAGACCCAGTATCACTTTGACCGTCGCCGATCTATTGTGATCGCCACTATCTAAAGTTCCTGACCAATGTTGCTTGCCGCTAGAAACAGCAGCAACTTTTTGACCGGGATGTTTTTTGCCTCTTCAGGGTCTACAAGGTGTTTCCCTAGGAGGAGGCTGCGTTTGTGCATTAACGCGGGGCAGTAACAGACAAGGTGCAGAGGCGTTTCCTCCGCCTCACAGCAAAGCCTGCACTTGTCCGTTTCTCGGAGCTTTAGATTGAACATATGTCTGTTCAGCCCGCAATGCCCCGTCACTGCCCGCGCTAGTATGCACAAATTTTTCCTGCTAAGCGCTAGTGCCGCTTCGGCGGCCTTCTTGTTGAAGGATTTGACTAGCGCTTTAGAGTGTTTCATTCCTGGTAGATTTCGCCAGCGAATCAGTGTTTCGTAATAACAATAGGTCAACAGGGTGAGGTTGGCCAGGCTCCTAGGTATGCCGCACACAGGCTCAGGTCCAGTTTGCCGCTCCCTAGCTCCTAGCTTTGCGAGTTCGTCAGCTCTTTCATTGCCGTCAATACCCGCATGCCCTGGGACCCAACGGAGGATCACCTTATTAGCATTGGCTAAGGTGTTCAAAAGTTGCCAGCAGTTTTCAACCAGCCTCGAGTTGAAGATCACTGAGGACAGTGCTGAAAGAGCTGCTTGGCTATCCGAATGGATGTAAATTGTTTTGTTGACAGTGTTGCTTTGCAGTAGGGTTTCCACACATTCAATTATGGCATACACCTCTGCTTGGAATATGGAGGCATGCTTCCCTAGGTTCCGACGAAGTCGCACCTTGGGTCGCTCGCCATATATTCCGCAGCCCACGTCACTGCCTGACTTGGATCCATCGGTATACCATTTTTGGCTGCCCTGTCTCCAAGTCATTTGGTTTTTCAACCATTTATCCCTTTCAGGAATTTCCACAGAGTAGTTCCTCTGGAAGTGATATTTTGGGATCATGCTGTCAGACGGCATTCCCAAAATTGGTATCTCAAGCACTGAGTCATGGAGAGATCTCATTGCTTGAGATAGCCAGTTCACCTCCCTCTGGCTGACAATCCTGTACATGCTAGCCTTCGCCTCCTTTTCCAAATAGATGTGAAGGGGCGGTAGGTTCAGCAATGCATCCAGGGCAGCTCCCGGAGAGGTGCTCATGGCTCCTGTGATGAGCAGACCAGCAGTTCTTTGTATACTGCTTAGCTTGCTTTGTGTAGTCTTCTGAGTCGTTTTCCTACTCCAGACCACGGAGGCGTACGATAGCGTCGGCCTCACAATGGCGGTGTAGAGCCAGAGGGCTATTTTGGGTTTGATTCCCCATCTAGTCCCCGCTAGCCGACTACAGATGCCTAGGGCTTGTTTTGCCTTACTAGTAATACCGTTCACATGAGGATTCCATGTAAGTTTTTGATCTAAGGTTACCCCTAGATATTTAACCTCAGTTGAGAAGGGTATTTCTATGCCATTCAATCGGGGCGGCACGAGCTTGTCGAGTTTGCGCCTTTTGGTGAATGGAATCAATACGGTTTTTGCCGCATTAACATTCAGCTCGTTTTCTCTGCACCATTTTTCAATAGTGCAGAGGGCCCTCTGCATGAGGTACGAGATGGTGCCTTGGCAGCTACCTCTTACAGTAACTACCAAGTCATCGGCGTAGCCTTGGGCATCGAACTGAAGGTCAGCCAGCCTGTTCAGAAGCTCATCGACTGCGAGGGTCCACAAAAGAGGCGAAAGAACTCCCCCCTGAGGACAGCCCCTTGTCGTGAGCACTTCTGATGAGGAGTCATTTAGCTCAATCTTGGCTATTCGGTTAGAGAGCATCGCTTCTACCCATCTTACTGTGGTAGGGTCAGCCATTTTCCTGGCTAGGCCTTCCACTAATGTGCGGATGGGAGTGTTATCGAAGGCGCCCTCAATATCAAGGAATGCCGAGAGGGCAATTTCCTTATCTTCCAGTGCCTTTTCAACCTTATCTACAAGGTTTAGCAGGGCAGTCTCTGTAGAGCGACCTCTGCAGTAGGCATGCTGGGTGCTATGGATGACTCAGTGGAAACCAATATGGATTCAGAAAAGGTAGATCGACTGTAGACGCAGTAAAACAAGTAGTCAATATTGCAAGACAAGCAAAGCTGGAGAAAAAATGGAATGGCCTTATTCTAGTAGATGTGCGGAATGCATTTAACACAGCATCGTGGCCGAAAATTATAGCTAAACTTAGAAATAAGCAGATCAGCAAATACATAATAAACTGCATTATAGACTACTTAGAGCATAGAGCGGTCCAGTTAAGTAAGGGAGTTAAAAAAGAGATCGGAGGGGGAGTTCCCCAAGGCTCAGTCCTTGGACCCACATTATGGAATATTCTTTATGACGACATCATGTCTATAGAAGTTCCGGAAGGTGTTGAATTAATATGTTACGCAGACGACCTGGCGGTTTCAGTGACGGCTAATAACGCGGAAGACCTTATAAGGAAAGGAGACGAAGCCCTGCATAGCATTGTGCTATGGATGAAGCACAACCGACTGGAAATTGCCCCAGAGAAGACCGTAGCTATTATTTTCAATAGAAGGTTAAGAGCGGATTATATATTTACATGCGGCAATACACCTGTAAAGCCCACCCCAACCGTCGCTTACCTAGGAGTGACACTAGACTCAAAACTAAGTTTCGGCCAACACGTAAAGGTGGCGTGTGAGAAAGCTCAAAAAACTATAAAAGCACTCTCCGCAATATTACCCAATACACGTGGACCTAACTTAGGGAAGAGAAGGACTCTAGCTCTAGCAACGCAGTCTACCATTATGTATGCAGCTCCAATATGGGTAACTGCCATGGAAAAGGAAGTACACAGGAAGAAAGTATTGAGCACCCAGCGTGCAATGGCGTTAAGAACCTGCTGCGCCTATAAAACAACATCCACCGATGCTGCCCTTGTATTGGCAAACTTAATTCCAGCTCATCTTCTGGCTAGGGAGAGATCAGAAAGCTATGGACTTAAGCTGCCAGAAGAAAGAAGATACATTCGGGAAAGGACATTTGCTAGATGGCAGGATGAATGGGACAAGTCCACAAATGGGAGATGGACGCACAGACTCATTGGGGACATTAAGACCTGGGTGTCCAGAAAACATGGAACACTGACTTTCCGTATGACACAGTGCTTCACGGGCCATGGGGTTTTCATGCAATACACAGAGCGCATAAGGAAAAGGGCTAGCAGTAAATGTATGTATTGCATAAATCCAGTTGATGATGCCGAGCACACGCTGTTCCATTGCCCTCAGTTTGAAGAAAAAAGAAAGAAGCTGACTGATGACCTAGGAGGCAAATTCAGAGTGGAGAGCATCATATGTGCAATGCTGGAGACGAAAAGAAACTGGACTGTAGTCCAAGAATTTATTGAGGATATAATGAAAGAAAAGGAGATGGATGAAAGAGACGGAAGAGAATGAGGCAAGCTGAGGCAGTAATGGTAGGCCTTCGAGGCGGGGACATCACTGCTGGGAGAAAGGAGGGGTTTTTAGCCGGTAGGAGTCCGGCACTATCCGGGTGCTATGGATGGGTCTCTGAATGAGAAACACATCCCTGATATACCTATCCAGCACTTTTTCCATTGTCTTTAGCAAGAACGAGGAAAGGCTGATGGGTCTGAAGGATTTTGGCAAAGCATAGTCCTTCTTCCCTGCTTTAGGTATAAAAATGACTTTTACTTTAGTCCAAAGTTCTGGTATGTATCCCCAGGCATAGCTCGTCCTGAAGATTTTCACCAGATGCGGAGTTAACAGCGCTGCACCTCTCTGTAATAGGAGAGGCCCAACACCGTCAGCTCCACACGCTTTGTTTGGCTTGAAGGAGCTTATTGCCCAGTTTACTGCCCCGGGTCTGAAAATTATGGCGGCTCTCCTCCAATCCTCTGGATGAGGCTTGTGAGGTATACACACCGGGGTTTCATTCGCATTGCAAACGACCCCACCGGGAAAGTGTGTCAGCGCCAGCAGCTCCAACGTCTCCCTCTCATTAGTAGTGAAGGAATCATCTGGCTTCTTGAGAAGCCCGAGTTGGTTAGGTTTGGCTTTAGCGAGCACCTTGTGGAGTCTCGCACTTTGGGGAAGATTATTTATTTCCTCGCAGAACCTCCTCCACGATGCCCTTTTAGCCTTCCTAATTTCTTTGCTGTATTCAGTAAGGGCCCTCCTATAAACTTCCCATTCTTTGGTCTTCTTGGCCCTGTTGAATAATTTCCGTGTCTTGTCTCTCAAGCGTTTAAGCTTTGAGCTCCACCACGGTACTTTATGCCTCGAAGTCCTGGTTTTGGGGGCACAACTCTCTTCAAAGGCTGACACAATGCCGCCTGATAGAGCCTCCACCGCTAAATCCAGGCTTTCGGGTGTTCTTATACTTTTAGGGATTTGCTCCAAGTATCTCTCCAGGTTACATTGAAAATCTCCCCAAGAGGTGCACTTTGGATCCCTAAAAGTAATCGTTTCACTTACGGAAGTAGTTGTCAGATTAAAGCAGATGTGCCTGTGATCTGACATTGAGCTTTCGTTACTTACCTGCCAGCTCTCAATGTATCTTGCTAGTTTGGTAGTGGCGAAAGTGATATCCAGAACTTCTTGTCTTGCACTCGTTACGAAGGTCGGAGTGCAGCCTTTGTTCAGTATTTGGAGGCAGTTAGCTAGGAGGAAGTCATAAAGGTACTCACCTCGTTCATTGGTGTCGCTGCTGCCCCATGCTTCATGGTGGGCGTTTGCATCACAACCCACCAGCAGTTCCGCGTTGTGCTTCCGGGCGAAGTCAACCACTGGATAAAGGTCCACAACGGGATTCTTAACCTCTCCGGGCAGGTACGCCGAGCATACAAGTATCCTCGACCCCTTCCACCCTTTGAGGTTAATAAATGCCGTCGCCAGGTCGTCAGTACAGAGTTCTGGAACAGGCAAAAAATTTATATGCTTGTCAATGACAATGCAGGCTCTGGGCCTGACGCTACCGGTGTGATAAAGTAACTTACCCCCGGCGTTCAGGCCCCGAATAGTCGAGTTGGTCACCCAAGGTTCTTGTATAAGGGCGAGGTTACTTTTTCCTTCAACAAGACAACACTCCACCACCGCAGCTGCAGCTGCTGCGTGGTGGAGGTTCGCTTGGAGGAACCTCACCGGAGTACCCTGGGTAGCCATTATTTCGCTCTTTTGGCGAAGGACTGGGGCGAAGGCTTACCCATCCCCGACCTAGGCGTTGAGTTGCCTTGGGCGGAGTGGGTGTCCGTCGCTCGCCTGCCCTTTTTCTTTTTCCCCCGTGAGCCTTGACCCCGCGTAGCGTGCGCCTGACCAGAACCTCGCCCACGCCCGCTGGATCCGGGTATGCCGGCACGGCTGTTGGTAGAACCTCCAGCCTGCCTGCTTCCCGTACCAGCCGGCGTTCTCCCTGGTTCAGCTGATCGAGGGGCAGAGGAGCTCGTCGATGGACGAGTATCTCCGCCACCAAGTCCGCTGGGACCCGGGGCGTTGGGCGCGGCGCCGGTGCTGGCACTCGCCTCTGCATCTCCGGCCGTCGGGGGGTTTGGTTCCCCTTTCAGCTTGAAAAGCAGATTGCGGAATCCGATGCCCACTTGGAATCTATTAGCCCGGAGGGTCTCCACGGAAGGTTCGTCCAGGGAGAACGTGACATAACTGCCATTCCCTTCCTCCTTCACGTGGAGTACCTTCCAGTACTCTGGGTTAAGGCCGGCGTTCTGATACCAAATCATGTTCAGGACACGAGGGATGGAAGATGACTCCACTGGCGGAATGAAGGTCACCGCTGTCCATGGCTTTGGCAGTTCACTCTCCAGCATAATGGAGAGCTTCGCCTCAGGCCACGGTCACAGCCTTGGGACCTCCCTTCTCAGCCAGTCTTGTCCTGCCTGATTTTTGCAGGTGATCAGAATCCACCCGGCCTTCTTAGTCAGTCCTAGATATAGTGGGCCGCTCCCTTTGTTGTCTATGCAACTCCGTTTGCTGCTCATTATATCCAGGAGGGCGTGATGGAGAGTATCCATCTGCTCCGGCGTCATGGGTTCCGAGTTACGGATACCCACACGAGCGGCGCCCACAACGTCCCTGAAGCTAGGAGGCGGATTGGTGTGCTCTCCTGGCGTCGTTGACGTCTTGGGTGTTTTGGCCGGTTTCTCCCTGGGAGACACTTCCTCAGAGCGATCACGCTTACGCGTTTCACTCGGAGGTACGGGTCTCTCCGTAGAGTTCTGCGACCTCTGCTGGCGACATAGTGCCCTGGCCTCCTTCACATCCAGGCCAGCGTTTACCATGCGCCACATGCGCTTTCGCGCCGCACCACAAAGCTTTCTAGATTTGGGTGGTCGATTCCCACTCGCAGAGGAAGATCCCAAGGGCGTGTCGGAGGTAGGGTCGCCTCCATCATCCACGAGTTCGCAATCCATTGCGAGTGAGCTGGGTCCAGGAACTTCAGAGTCCTGAACTGGCCTCTGCATCCTGGAAGAAGTTCCAGGAACTTCAGAGTCCTGTACAGGTCCCTGCATCCTGGAGGAAGTTCCAGGTACTGCAGAATCCATATCTGGTCTCTGCACTCCTGGAGACGGTCCACGCGAGGTGGAAGAGAGTTGTTGGTTAAAATTTTTATTTTCCATACAATTCCCACGATAAGCTAGGGAAATAGACGGTCACGGACGGCAGAGCCCCGCTTACCGCCCGAAGGGCAAAATACTACCTCGAGGCGCCCTGGTATCGAGGAGACACCGTTTATGACTGGGCTCCCCCCCAGCCATGCATCCATCGGCACGGTACGTGTTACACCTTGGATTGGGCAGGGAAACTAGTGGTAACACTTCCCCAAGGTGCTACCCGCAGTCTTTTGGAGGGTATTTAATTCCTCCCGGCTTCTGCTAGCCGACGCAAGCAAGCTTGCAATGATGGGTTAGTGTCCACCGCCCATTGTTCGGTGTTGAGGTGTTATTGTCTGTTGTGTGTTTGTGCTTGTGTGTGTTGTGTGTGTAAGGTGTAGGTGTAAGGAGGTGTCTGTGCAGTGTGCGGGTTGGGAAAAGCTCTCGTAGTACTTTCCCAAGGTACTACTGCCACAACTGTTTTGAGGGGATTTAGTTCCTCAGGGCTTGTGGGAGCCCGGGTACAGGATAATTAACCGCCGCCTGTTGTTCGGCGTTGTCTCCCGTTTAGCACCAACCGGGGGGCACGTGTAGGGCAGGCCTAATAGTATTAGGTGGTAACTCCTACGGACGCGGGAAACGGCCACCCCCCCTTCCATCCATCTTCGGACCTTAAAGCGACCCCCACTGGGTGGAGCATAAACACATAAAATGGACATATTGCCTAGGCTTGTAGTAAGGGTTATAGCTACTGACTGCATATAATCATAGAACGGTGTAGGGACAACAAAATATTTGAAACTATTTTTAATTAAAATTGCTACTCCACCACGTCCATTTTTTCCATTCTGATTAATGAAATTGTAGTTAGGAATGTTGATAGCTCTATTTTCTCGCAGCCATGTTTCATTTAACAAGCAAATATCTATATCGTTCTTAACTAGGTAATTAATAAGCAAAGGTTTTTTATTATTAATAGATTGTATATTAAATTGTGAAATTCTAATAAATTGTTTATCCATTGTTTTTAAGATTATTAATAAGCATTTCTTTTACAACTGATGTAGTAAGTTTACGGCCTGAGTTACCCATGGCCACCAATGCTCCAATAAGTGCTTTCAAGATAGTATCATTTGTTATAATTTGTTCAATAAGATTTCATTATTATTAGTTGTGGTATTAGTTTGGGCAGTTTCTGTCTTTTTCTGTACTTTAGGAGTGTTATTAGGTTTAACTTGTGATTTATCTACTGTAACTGTATCTATTTTTGTTTGTTTATTCATTGCAGGGAAGTTTTCATTATAGTTGTTAAATAAATTTTGTATTTGTTTTGTTTGTAAAACTTTTGAATAAGAAGATTTATTAAACTTTTCCTCCATTTTTTGTTTTTTTATTGGACAGTCTCTAGATATTGCAACATGAGAGCCACCACAATTTATGCATTTAATTACCGCATTTTCCTCACATTCAGTGTAGCGATGCTCCTCTGCACATATAGAACAGCGCTGCACTGATTTACAAATTCTTGCTCCGTGATTAAATTTGAAGCATTTATAACATTGTAAGAGCGGGGCAACATACTGATGCACCCTATATTGGAACAAGTCCAGATGTACATATTCAGGTAAGTTGGTTGATAGGAAAGTTATACTTACTGAACTAAACGGTTTAATTTGACCATTAACTTTCTTGGTGAAGCGACGCACAGCGACAACCTCATATTTTGATGATAGTTTTTTGAATAATTCCTCGTTACTTATACTTATGGGAACATATCTGAGTACCCCAATCGTTTCCACCGCACTTGCTGGTATGAATGCCTTATATTCGTATTTATCCAGGAAATTTTCATTTTTTAAAAAATCATTGGCGTTGATTGCTCGCGCGAACACCACCCCAACTTTAGATGCGTTTATTCGTCTTATATTAATTACTCCTTTAATTTCATTTTTAAAAACTCCCGCCAACATTAAGGGATTGGTATTGCCTAGTTTGACTCCTTCTTTACGACTCTCAATAAAAACCGTGTATTCAGCCATTCCTACTGATTCAGGGAAAACTCTTTTATAATTTAATTTGTGGTATGGCTTGTAAAAATCGACATTTTCCTGTTGCTGGTCTTGACTACGCCTCGGCGGTTTCCTTTTCCCGCCCGCGTCGTTATCCATGCCTGTGTTCAAACCGTCACTATCGGACGGCATTTTTCTTTATTTATTAATGAAAATTAGTAAATTTTCCTGCACAAGTCGAAAACAAAAGAAGTATTTTAAAATTTCAATTTAAAATACGCGCTTCTTGTTTCCCGCCAAAAACAAGACCCCTAGTTTACAATACCAACATAGTTGTTAAAAAAAATCACAAATTCAAAAATCAAAATCTAACGTCATTTTCAACCATGGAGGTAGGGTTTCAACCAAAGAGTATAATAATATATAGTGGTTTCAACAATTCAACCTCAGATCATTGACCTCTAGATCATAACTTGTCTCTGCTCTAGATAGAGTCAAGGTCTTCTGTGCACATGGAACTATCAACTAATAAGTACTACAGTACAACAAAAAGTACTCTGTGGTTACTTGTCTCTGACTCTAACTATCCGCTTGGACTAGGAGTATAAGTGTTCTGTGGCCTGGCTTGAGCTATAGCAATGGAGAAAAGAGTAGATCTTGTTTTTGGCGGGAAACAAGAAGCGCGTACTTTAAATTGAAATTTTAAAATACCTCTTTTGTTTTCGACTTCTGCAGGAAAATTAACTAATTTTCATTAATAAATAAAGAAAAATGCCGTCCGATAGTGACGGTTTGAACACAGGCATGGATAACGACGCGGGCGGGAAAAGGAAACCGCCGAGGCGTAGTCAAGATCAGCAGCAGGAAAATGTCGATTTTTACAAGCCATACCACAAATTAAATTATAAAAGAGTTTTCCCTGAATCAGTAGGAATGGCTGAATACACGGTTTTTATTGAGAGTCGTAAAGAAGGAGTCAAACTAGGCAATACCAATCCCTTAATGTTGGCGGGAGTTTTTAAAAATGAAATTAAAGGAGTAATTAATATAAGACGAATAAACGCATCTAAAGTTGGGGTGGTGTTCGCGCGAGCAATCAACGCCAATGATTTTTTAAAAAATGAAAATTTCCTGGATAAATACGAATATAAGGCATTCATACCAGCAAGTGCGGTGGAAACGATTGGGGTACTCAGATATGTTCCCATAAGTATAAGTAACGAGGAATTATTCAAAAAACTATCATCAAAATATGAGGTTGTCGCTGTGCGTCGCTTCACCAAGAAAGTTAATGGTCAAATTAAACCGTTTAGTTCAGTAAGTATAACTTTCCTATCAACCAACTTACCTGAATATGTACATCTGGACTTGTTCCAATATAGGGTGCATCAATATGTTGCCCCGCTCTTACAATGTTATAAATGCTTCAAATTTAATCACGGAGCAAGAATTTGTAAATCCGTGCAGCGGTGCTCTATTTGTGCAGAGGAGCATCGCTACACTGAATGTGAGGAAAATGCGGTAATTAAATGCATAAATTGTGGTGGCTCTCACGTTGCAATATCACGAGACTGTCCAATAAAAAAACAAAAAATGGAGGAAAAGTATAATAAATCTTCTTATTCAAAAGTTTTACAAACAAAACAAATACAAAATTTATTTAACAACTATAATGAAAACTTCCCTGCAATGAATAAACAAACAAAAATAGATACAGTTACAGTAGATAAATCACAAGTTAAACCTAATAACACTCCTAAAGTACAGAAATCAAAGACAGAAACTGCCCAAACTAATACCACAACTAATAATAATGAAACTCTTATTGAACAAATTATAACAAATGATACTATCTTGAAAGCACTTATTGGAGCATTGGTGGCCATGGGTAACTCAGGCCGTAAACTTACTACATCAGTTGTAAAAGAAATGCTTATTAATAATCTTAAAAACAATGGATAAACAATTTATTAGAATTTCACAATTTAATATACAATCTATTAATAATAAAAAACCTTTGCTTATTAATTACCTAGTTAAGAACGATATAGATATTTGCTTGTTAAATGAAACATGGCTGCGAGAAAATAGAGCTATCAACATTCCTAACTACAATTTCATTAATCAGAATGGAAAAAATGGACGTGGTGGAGTAGCAATTTTAATTAAAAATAGTTTCAAATATTTTGTTGTCCCTACACCGTTCTATGATTATATGCAGTCAGTAGCTATAACCCTTACTACAAGCCTAGGCAATATGTCCATTTTATGTGTTTATGCTCCACCCAGTGGGGGTCGCTTTAAGGTCCGAAGATTAAAACAAATTATAAACAGTTTACCTAAGCCACTTCTTCTTTCGGGTGACTTAAATGCTCATCATATTGCTTTTGGATGTCTCACAACAAAAACTAGAGGCACTGATATTTATAACATGTTGGATGAATGCGATCTTTGTATATTAAATAACGGATCTCCAACTACAGTAGGAAGTATTAATTTTAATCAATCTTCTATTGATGTTTCATGTGTTAGTCCTTCTTTAGTTCCTTTATGTGATTGGCATGTATATGATGATCCTATGGGTAGTTATCACTACCCAACCATAGTCGACTTATATACTTGTGTTGAAAAGTATGATGTAGGAGAACCGTGTGAACATTTTAATTATAAAAAAGCAGACTGGTCAAAGTTCCAGGCTGAAACAAAAAAAACGTTTGAAAACTTCACAATTGATACATCTAATCTGTTGGCTACTTATGAAAACTTTTGCACTTTACTTCTAGAAATAAGGAGAGATTGTGTACCTTTAATTACCAAACCTAATATGTTTGTTATGAGAAAACCAGTTCCTTGGTGGGACGCAGACTGTTTGGAAGCTGTAAAGAAAAGTAAAAATGCTTTAAGATTTTATAAATTAAACCCGACAATAGAAAGTTACATAGAATATAAAAAAATTGATGCCTTTAAAAAGAGATTAATCAGTGAAAAAAAGAAAGCAAGTTGGAGACGAATTTGTGATTCATTTAATAGATATACTCCAATAAGTTATATCTGGAATTATATTAGGCGATTTAAGAGGATACCTGTACATAAGCCATCAAAAAATGATGATTGGATTCCTTCTTTCTTAGATAAATATGCACCCACAGTAGTACCATCTGAAAAAGAAAGCAATATCATAAATTTAAATTCAATATTTAATCATATAGGTAGTGACAATAGTTCTTTTCTATTGAAAGCATTTACTTGGCATGAATTTACTGCAGCCATCCAATCAAGGAGAGATTCCACTCCGGGGTTAGATGATATTCCATACAAACTTATTAGCAACATGCATGTTAATGGACAAAAAACTCTCTTAAAAATCTTTAATTTGCTTTGGGACAATCAATGTATTCCAAAGTCTTGGAAAACGCAATGTGTGATACCTATTTTGAAACCTGATAAATCAGAACATGACTTTAACTCCTACAGACCAATTTCACTTTCCTCTTGTGTAGGGAAATTATTTGAATACATGTTAAAAAACAGATTAGACTATTACATAGAAGCAAATAATATTTTACCTGAACAGCAATTTGGTTTCCGGAAAGGAAAAAGTGCAGCAGACAGTTTTGCCTCTTTGATTTCAGATATAAATCATTCATTTGCCGGTCATGCAACCACAGTTTGTGCATTTCTTGATATACAAGGTGCATTTGATAATGTAGATCCTTACATACTGGTCAATATTCTGTGTGAGATTGGTATTCCTGGAAAAGTATGTAAATGGATTTTTAATTTTCTATATGACCGAACTATGTATGTTAAATTTAATAACATTATACATGGTCCTAGAAATGTATACAAAGGCACTATGCAGGGTGCTACTATATCTCCCTTGCTATATAATATATATACATGTTTAATAAGTAAATACATTACAGATAGAAATATAAACTTTCTGCAATTTGCTGATGATCTCCTTGTATATACTGTAAATAAAGATGTAAATATAGCTGTAAATAATTTAAATTTAGCATTGGAACAAGTCCATGATTATTATTCAAATAAGTTAAAATTAAACATCAGTCCTAGTAAAAGCGGAGCTCTAATTTTCTCCAAAAAAAATAATTCATGTGATAACTTTGTAAAATATAATAACACAAGATTACCTTGGTTATTGGAAAAAAAATTTTTAGGAATATTGCTTGATCAGAAGTTAACTTTCCAAGAACATGTAAATAATCTATGTAAAAATGCCTTTAGGGGTCTCAATGTTTTGAAATCGTTAGCAGGTGTGCATTGGGGAGCTGACCCAAAGTTGTTATCAATGCTTTATAAAAGTATAGTTAGAAGTCATTTTGATTACAGCACATTAGCATATTTAAATGCTAATAAATTGGTTTTAAAGAAATTAGACATAATTCAGAATAAAGCCTTGCGTATAATAACTGGGGCTATGTGCTCTACACCAATTCATGTAATGGAAGTAGAAAGTTGTATTCCTCCACTTTTAATAAGAAGACTTGAAATTGCTGAACGATTTTGTGTTAAATTAATAAGTTCAAAAAATAGTTTAGTTTTAGGAAAAATACTTCCCTATGAAGTTGCTAACTTTGATGATAGCTACATTGATGTAAATATGCTTTTATCTGGTCGATTACCAGACATTCTAAGGATTGTTTTATACTCACAGACCCAAACCAAAAATATGTATAAAAGCAAACCATGGCCTTTATATAAATTAGAATATGATGCTTTAATGAATGTCAATGTTACTATATGTCAAGAAAAAGTGAATTCTCAAGTGGAAATGTTAAGATATTTAGCTGATAATCACTTTTATACAATTTATACAGATGGTTCAAAATCTGAAGAGCATACTTCTTCAGCTTTTTATGACTCACAAAAGAAAATATCTAAAACTTTTAAAATTCATAATTTATGTTCTATTTTTACAGCAGAATGTTATGCAATATACTTATCTCTCTTGTACATTAATAATATTGTGAATTCACAGTTTCTCATTGTAACTGATTCGAAAAGTGTTATACTAGCTATTGAATCTAATAAAATAGATTACAAAAAAAATTACATTATATATAATATAAGAAATATGCTATACAATCTTAATAAAAGAAAGAAGATTGTTACCTTTATGTGGGTCCCTTCACACTCTGGGATAACTGGGAATGAGGTAGCAGATGTTGCTACTAGAGATGTACACTCATCAACATGTTTAGATCACTCCTCAATGCTGGAAATACCATTCACAGATATATATGCCTTGTTAAGCAATGATTTGAAATCTTTATGGAAGTCATATTGGGAAGAAATAAGCAAGTCCAAAGGAATTTGGTACTATGAAATACAAAAAAGCCCGCCAGCCACTCCTTGGTATAATAAAAAAGGGATTAATAATAGAAAATTCATTACGACTATAAACCGAATGAGATTTGGACATAGCAGAGTGGCCACCCACCTACATCGCTTGGGAATGAAAGAAAATGCAGATTGTGAATATTGTGGCGAAACGAATGGCGACTTAAATCATCTTGTTTTTCAATGTCGTCAATTTGGTCTAAATAGATTACTACTCATTAGCTCCATTCAAGATATTAACGATGGCAAAGTTCCTGATACTCTTCAAAGTTTATTAGCTGATAAAAAGTTCTTCCGGCCATTATATTCCTTTATTTCTGGTGCTCAAGATATATAAAAACAATGAAAACAACAAACAGTGATGAGTGAACCGATGTAAACTTTTCAAACTTATTTGTAATTTTTTGACTTTTTGTGACCAACACCAAAGCTAAAAGATAGAGTGATAATGAGACTTGTTAATGTAACTTCAGCCCGCCTAGGGTAATATTGTTCTGTGAACTTTAGGCTCAGAAGGACTGGAATCCAGAGCCGTTAAACCAGTTAATTAAAAAAAAAAAAAAATATAGCAATGGAGGTCAAAGACTTTTTGGCGGGAAACAAGAAGCGCGTATTTTAAATTGAAATTTTAAAATACTTCTTTTGTTTTCGACTTCTGCAGGAAAATTAACTAATTTTCATTAATAAATAAAGGAAAATGCCGTCCGATAGTGACGGTTTGAACACAGGCATGGATAACGACGCGGGCGGGAAAAGGAAACCGCCGAGGCGTTGTCAAGACCAGCAGCAGGAAAATGTCGATTTTTATAAGCCATACCACAAATTAAATTATAAAAGAGTTTTCCCTGAATCAGTAGGAATGGCTGAATACACGGTTTTTATTGAGAGTCGTAAAGAAGGAGTCAAACTAGGCAATACCAATCCCTTAATGTTGGCGGGAGTTTTTAAAAATGAAATTAAAGGAGTAATTAATATAAGACGAATAAACGCATCTAAAGTTGGGGTGGTGTTCGCGCGAGCAATCAACGCCAATGATTTTTTAAAAAATGAAAATTTCCTGGATAAATACGATTATAAGGCATTCATACCAGCAAGTGCGGTGGAAACGATTGGGGTACTCAGATATGTTCCCATAAGTATAAGTAACGAGGAATTATTCAAAAAACTATCATCAAAATATGAGGTTGTCGCTGTGCGTCGCTTCACCAAGAAAGTTAATGGTCAAATTAAACCGTTTAGTTCAGTAAGTATAACTTTCCTATCAACCAACTTACCTGAATATGTACATCTGGACTTGTTCCAATATAGGGTGCATCAGTATGTTGCCCCGCTCTTACAATGTTATAAATGCTTCAAATTTAATCACGGAGCAAGAATTTGTAAGTCAGTGCAGCGATGTTCTATATGTGCAGAGGAGCATCGCTACACTGAATGTGAGGAAAATGCGGTAATTAAATGCATAAATTGTGGTGGCTCTCACGTTGCAATATCACGAGACTGTCCAATAAAAAAACAAAAAATGGAGGAAAAGTATAATAAATCTTCTTATTCAAAAGTTTTACAAACAAAACAAATACAAAATTTATTTAACAACTATAATGAAAACTTCCCTGCAATGAATAAACAAACAAAAATAGATACAGTTACAGTAGATAAATCACAAGTTAAACCTAATAACACTCCTAAAGTACAGAAATCAAAGACAGA
Organism: Erebia aethiops; assembly: GCA_923060345.2. NCBI lineage: Eukaryota > Metazoa > Arthropoda > Insecta > Lepidoptera > Nymphalidae > Erebia > Erebia aethiops. The sequence continues at coordinate 21,112,207 of OV281084.1, read as the reverse complement.
AACTGCCCAAACTAATACCACAACTAATAATAATGAAACTCTTATTGAACAAATTATAACAAATGATACTATCTTGAAAGCACTTATTGGAGCATTGGTGGCCATGGGTAACTCAGGCCGTAAACTTACTACATCAGTTGTAAAAGAAATGCTTATTAATAATCTTAAAAACAATGGATAAACAATTTATTAGAATTTCACAATTTAATATACAATCTATTAATAATAAAAAACCTTTGCTTATTAATTACCTAGTTAAGAACGATATAGATATTTGCTTGTTAAATGAAACATGGCTGCGAGAAAATAGAGCTATCAACATTCCTAACTACAATTTCATTAATCAGAATGGAAAAAATGGACGTGGTGGAGTAGCAATTTTAATTAAAAATAGTTTCAAATATTTTGTTGTCCCTACACCGTTCTATGATTATTTCCAGTCAGTAGCTATAACCCTTACTACAAGCCTAGGCAATATGTCCATTTTATGTGTTTATGCTCCACCCAGTGGGGGTCGCTTTAAGGTCCGAAGATTAAAACAAATTATAAACAGTTTACCTAAGCCACTTCTTCTTTCGGGTGACTTAAATGCTCATCATATTGCTTTTGGATGTCTCACAACAAAAACTAGAGGCACTGATATTTATAACATGTTGGATGAATGCGATCTTTGTATATTAAATAATGGATCTCCAACTACAGTAGGAAGTATTAATTTTAATCAATCTTCTATTGATGTTTCATGTGTTAGTCCTTCTTTAGTTCCTTTATGTGATTGGCATGTATATGATGATCCTATGGGTAGTTATCACTACCCAACCATAGTCGACTTATATACTTGTGTTGAAAAGTATGATGTAGGAGAACCGTGTGAACATTTTAATTATAAAAAAGCAGACTGGTCAAAGTTCCAGGCTGAAACAAAAAAAACGTTTGAAAACTTCACAATTGATACATCTAATCTGTTGGCTACTTATGAAAACTTTTGCACTTTACTTCTAGAAATAAGGAGAGATTGTGTACCTTTAATTACCAAACCTAATATGTTTGTTATGAGAAAACCAGTTCCTTGGTGGGACGCAGACTGTTTGGAAGCTGTAAAGAAAAGTAAAAATGCTTTAAGATTTTATAAATTAAACCCGACACTAGAAAGTTACATAGAATATAAAAAAATTGATGCCTTTAAAAAGAGATTAATCAGTGAAAAAAAGAAAGCAAGTTGGAGACGAATTTGTGAATCATTTAATAGATATACTCCAATAAGTTATATCTGGAATTATATTAGGAGATTTAAGAGGATACCTGTACATAAGCCATCAAAAAATGATGATTGGATTCCTTCTTTCTTAGATAAATATGCACCCACAGTAGTACCATCTGAAAAAGAAAGCAATATTATAAATTTAAATTCAATATTTAATCATATAGGTAGTGACAGTAGTTCTTTTCTATTGAAAGCATTTACTTGGCATGAATTTACTGCAGCCATCCAATCAAGGAGAGATTCCACTCCGGGGTTAGATGATATTCCATACAAACTTATTAGCAACATGCATGTTAATGGACAAAAAACTCTCTTAAAAATCTTCAATTTGCTTTGGGACAATCAATGTATTCCAAAGTCTTGGAAAACGCAATGTGTGATACCTATTTTGAAACCTGATAAATCAGAACATGACTTTAACTCCTACAGACCAATTTCACTTTCCTCTTGTGTAGGGAAATTATTTGAATACATGTTAAAAAACAGATTAGACTATTACATAGAAGCAAATAATATTTTACCTGAACAGCAATTTGGTTTCCGGAAAGGAAAAAGTGCAGCAGACAGTTTTGCCTCTTTGATTTCAGATATAAATCATTCATTTGCCAGTCATGCAACCACAGTTTGTGCATTTCTTGATATACAAGGTGCATTTGATAATGTAGATCCTTCCATACTGGTCAATATTCTGTGTGAGATTGGTATTCCTGGAAAAGTATGTAAATGGATTTTTAATTTTCTATATGACCGAACTATGTATGTTAAATTTAATAACATTATACATGGTCCTAGAAATGTATACAAAGGCACTATGCAGGGTGCTACTATATCTCCCTTGCTATATAATATATATACATGTTTAATAAGTAAATACATTACAGATAGAAATATAAACTTTCTGCAATTTGCTGATGATCTCCTTGTATATACTGTAAATAAAGATGTAAATATAGCTGTAAATAATTTAAATTTAGCATTGGAACAAGTCCATGATTATTATTCAAATAAGTTAAAATTAAACATCAGTCCTAGTAAAAGCGGAGCTCTAATTTTCTCCAAAAAAAATAATTCATGTGATAACTTTGTAAAATATAATAACACAAGATTACCTTGGTTATTGGAAAAAAAATTTTTAGGAATATTGCTTGATCAGAAGTTAACTTTCCAAGAACATGTAAATAATCTATGTAAAAATGCCTTTAGGGGTCTGAATGTTTTAAAATCGTTAGCAGGTGTGCATTGGGGAGCTGACCCAAAGTTGTTATCAATGCTTTATAAAAGTATAGTTAGAAGTCATTTTGATTACAGCACATTAGCATATTTAAATGCTAATAAATTGGTTTTAAAGAAATTAGACATAATTCAGAATAAAGCCTTGCGTATAATAACTGGGGCTATGTGCTCTACACCAATTCATGTAATGGAAGTAGAAAGTTGTATTCCTCCACTTATAATAAGAAGACTTGAAATTGCTGAACGATTTTGTGTTAAATTAATAAGTTCAAAAAATAGTTTAGTTTTAGGAAAAATACTTCCCTATGAAGTTGCTAACTTTGATGATAGCTACATTGATGTAAATATGCTTTTATCTGGTCGATTACCAGACATTCTAAGGATTGTTTTATACTCACAGACCCAAACCAAAAATATGTATAAAAGCAAACCATGGCCTTTATATAAATTAGAATATGATGCTTTAATGAATGTCAATGTTACTATATGTCAAGAAAAAGTGAATTCTCAAGTGGAAATGTTAAGATATTTAGCTGATAATCACTTTTATACAATTTATACAGATGGTTCAAAATCTGAAGAGCATACTTCTTCAGCTTTTTATGACTCACAAAAGAAAATATCTAAAACTTTTAAAATTCATAATTTATGCTCTATTTTTACAGCAGAATGTTATGCAATATACTTATCTCTCTTGTACATTAATAATATTGTGAATTCACAGTTTCTCATTGTAACTGATTCGAAAAGTGTTATACTAGCTATTGAATCTAATAAAATAGATTACAAAAAAAATTACATTATATATAATATAAGAAATATGCTATACAATCTTAATAAAAGAAAGAAGATTGTTACCTTTATGTGGGTCCCTTCACACTCTGGGATAACTGGGAATGAGGTAGCAGATGTTGCTACTAGAGATGTACACTCATCAACATGTTTAGATCACTCCTCAATGCTGGAAATACCATTCACAGATATGTATGCCTTGTTAAGTAATGATTTGAAATCTTTATGGAAGTCATATTGGGAAGAAATAAGCAAGTCCAAAGGAATTTGGTACTATGAAATACAAAAAAGCCCGCCAGCCACTCCTTGGTATAATAAAAAAGGGATTAATAATAGAAAATTCATTACGACTATAAACCGAATGAGATTTGGACATAGCAGAGTGGCCACCCACCTACATCGCTTGGGAATGAAAGAAAATGCAGATTGTGAATATTGTGGTGAAACGAATGGCGACTTAAATCATCTTGTTTTTCAATGCCGTCAATTTGGTCTAAATAGATTACTACTCATTAGCTCCATTCAAGATATTAACGATGGCAAAGTTCCTGATACTCTTCAAAGTTTATTAGCTGATAAAAAGTTCTTCCGGCCATTATATTCCTTTATTTCTGGTGCTCAAGATATATAAAAACAATGAAAACAACAAACAGTGAACCGATGTAAACTTTTCAAACTTATTTGTAATTTTTTGACTTTTTGTGACCAAAGCTAAAAGATAGACTATAGCAGGACTATAGAGTGATAGTGACTAGTGAGACTTGTTAATTTGTTATTGTAACTTCAGCCCGCCTAGGGTAATATTTTATGTTTATATTGTTCTGTGAACTTTAGGCTCAGAAGGACTGGAATCCAGAGCCGTTAAACCAGTTAAATAAAAAAAAAAAAAAAATATAGCAATGGAGAAGGTCTTGTTTTTGGCGGGAAACAAGAAGCGCGTATTTTAAATTAAAATTTTAAAATACTTCTTTTTTTTTCGACTTGTGCAGGAAAATTAACTAATTTTCATTAATAAATAAAGTAAAATGCCGTCTGATAGTGACGGTTTGAACACAGGCATGGATAACGACGCGGGCGGGAAAAGGAAACCGCCGAGGCGTAGTCAAGACCAGCAGCAGGAAAATGTCGATTTTTACAAGCCATACCACAAATTAAATTATAAAAGAGTTTTCCCTGAATCAGTAGGAATGGCTGAATACACGGTTTTTATTGAGAGTCGTAAAGAAGGAGTCAAACTAGGCAATACCAATCCCTTAATGTTGGCGGGAGTTTTTAAAAATGAAATTAAAGGAGTAATTAATATAAGACGAATAAACGCATCTAAAGTTGGGGTGGTGTTCGCGCGAGCAATCAACGCCAATGATTTTTTAAAAAATGAAAATTTCCTGGATAAATACGAATACAAGGCATTCATACCAGCAAGTGCGGTGGAAACGATTGGGGTACTCAGATATGTTCCCATAAGTATAAGTAACGAGGAATTATTCAAAAAACTATCATCAAAATATGAGGTTGTCGCTGTGCGTCGCTTCACCAAGAAAGTTAATGGTCAAATTAAACCGTTTAGTTCAGTAAGTATAACTTTCCTATCAACCAACTTACCTGAATATGTACATCTGGACTTGTTCCAATATAGGGTGCATCAGTATGTTGCCCCGCTCTTACAATGTTATAAATGCTTCAAATTTAATCACGGAGCAAGAATCTGTAAATCCGTGCAGCGGTGTTCTATATGTGCAGAGGAGCATCGCTACACTGAATGTGAGGAAAATGCGGTAATTAAATGCATAAATTGTGGTGGCTCTCACGTTGCAATATCTAAGGACTGTCCAATAAAAAAACAAAAAATGGAGGAAAAGTATAATAAATCTTCTTATTCAAAAGTTTTACAAACAAAACAAATACAAAATTTATTTAATAACTATAATGAAAACTTCCCCGCAATGAATAAACAAACAAAAATAGATACAGTTACAGTAGATAAATCACAAGTTAAACCTAATAACACTCCTAAAGTACAGAAATCAAAGACAGAAACTGCCCAAACTAATACCACAACTAATAATAATGAAACTCTTATTGAACAAATTATAACAAATGATACTATCTTGAAAGCACTTATTGGAGCATTGGTGGCCATGGGTAACTCAGGCCGTAAACTTACTACATCAGTTGTAAAAGAAATGCTTATTAATAATCTTAAAAACAATGGATAAACAATTTATTAGAATTTCACAATTTAATATACAATCTATTAATAATAAAAAACCTTTGCTTATTAATTACCTAGTTAAGAACGATATAGATATTTGCTTGTTAAATGAAACATGGCTGCGAGAAAATAGAGCTATCAACATTCCTAACTACAATTTCATTAATCAGAATGGAAAAAATGGACGTGGTGGAGTAGCAATTTTAATTAAAAATAGTTTCAAATATTTTGTTGTCCCTACACCGTTCTATGATTATATGCAGTCAGTAGCTATAACCCTTACTACAAGCCTAGGCAATATGTCCATTTTATGTGTTTATGCTCCACCCAGTGGGGGTCGCTTTAAGGTCCGAAGATTAAAACAAATTATAAACAGTTTACCTAAGCCACTTCTTCTTTCGGGTGACTTAAATGCTCATCATATTGCTTTTGGATGTCTTACAACAAAAACTAGAGGCACTGATATTTATAACATGTTGGATGAATGCGATCTTTGTATATTAAATAACGGATCTCCAACTACAGTAGGAAGTATTAATTTTAATCAATCTTCTATTGATGTTTCATGTGTTAGTCCTTCTATAGTTCCTTTATGTGATTGGCATGTATATGATGATCCTATGGGTAGTTATCACTACCCAACCATAGTCGACTTATATACTTGTGTTGAAAAGTATGATGTAGGAGAACCGTGTGAACATTTTAATTATAAAAAAGCAGACTGGTCGAAGTTCCAGGCTGAAACAAAAAAACGTTTGAAAACTTCACAATTGATACATCTAATCTGTTGGCTACTTATGAAAACTTTTGCACTTTACTTCTAGAAATAAGGAGAGATTGTGTACCTTTAATTACCAAACCTAATATGTTTGTTATGAGAAAACCAGTTCCTTGGTGGGACGCAGACTGTTTGGAAGCTGTAAAGAAAAGTAAAAATGCTTTAAGATTTTATAAATTAAACCCGACAATAGAAAGTTACATAGAATATAAAAAAATTGATGCCTTTAAAAAGAGATTAATCAGTGAAAAAAAGAAAGCAAGTTGGAGACGAATTTGTGATTCATTTAATAGATATACTCCAATAAGTTATATCTGGAATTATATTAGGAGATTTAAGAGGATACCTGTACATAAGCCATCAAAAAATGATGATTGGATTCCTTCTTTCTTAGATAAATATGCACCCACAGTAGTACCATCTGAAAAAGAAAGCAATATTATAAATTTAAATTCAATATTTAATCATATAGGTAGTGACAGTAGTTCTTTTCTATTGAAAGCATTTACTTGGCATGAATTTACTGCAGCCATCCAATCAAGGAGAGATTCCACTCCGGGGTTAGATGATATTCCATACAAACTTATTAGCAACATGCATGTTAATGGACAAAAAACTCTCTTAAAAATCTTCAATTTGCTTTGGGACAATCAATGTATTCCAAAGTCTTGGAAAACGCAATGTGTGATACCTATTTTGAAACCTGATAAATCAGAACATGACTTTAACTCCTACAGACCAATTTCACTTTCCTCTTGTGTAGGGAAATTATTTGAATACATGTTAAAAAACAGGTTAGACTATTACGTAGAAGCAAATAATATTTTACCTGAACAGCAATTTGGTTTCCGGAAAGGAAAAAGTGCAGCAGACAGTTTTACCTCTTTGATTTCAGATATAAATCATTCATTTGCCAGTCATGCAACCACAGTTTGTGCATTTCTTGATATACAAGGTGCATTTGATAATGTAGATCCTTCCATACTGGTCAATATTCTGTGTGAGATTGGTATTCCTGGAAAAGTATGTAAATGGATTTTTAATTTTCTATATGACCGAACTATGTATGTTAAATTTAATAACATTATACATGGTCCTAGAAATGTATACAAAGGCACTATGCAGGGTGCTACTATATCTCCCTTGCTATATAATATATATACATGTTTAATAAGTAAATACATTACAGATAGAAATATAAACTTTCTGCAATTTGCTGATGATCTCCTTGTATATACTGTAAATAAAGATGTAAATATAGCTGTAAATAATTTAAATTTAGCATTGGAACAAGTCCATGATTATTATTCAAATAAGTTAAAATTAAACATCAGTCCTAGTAAAAGCGGAGCTCTAATTTTCTCCAAAAAAAATAATTCATGTGATAACTTTGTAAAATATAATAACACAAGATTACCTTGGTTATTGGAAAAAAAATTTTTAGGAATATTGCTTGATCAGAAGTTAACTTTCCAAGAACATGTAAATAATCTATGTAAAAATGCCTTTAGGAGTCTGAATGTTTTAAAATCGTTAGCAGGTGTGCATTGGGGAGCTGACCCACAGTTGTTATCAATGCTTTATAAAAGTATAGTTAGAAGTCATTTTGATTACAGCACATTAGCATATTTAAATGCTAATAAATTGGTTTTAAAGAAATTAGACATAATTCAGAATAAAGCCTTGCGTATAATAACTGGGGCTATGTGCTCTACACCAATTCATGTAATGGAAGTAGAAAGTTGTATTCCTCCACTTTTAATAAGAAGACTTGAAATTGCTGAACGATTTTGTGTTAAATTAATAAGTTCAAAAAATAGTTTAGTTTTAGGAAAAATACTTCCCTATGAAGTTGCTAACTTTGATGATAGCTACATTGATGTAAATATGCTTTTATCTGGTCGATTACCAGACATTCTAAGGATTGTTTTATACTCACAGACCCAAACCAAAAATATGTATAAAAGCAAACCATGGCCTTTATATAAATTAGAATATGATGCTTTAATGAAAGTCAATGTTACTATATGTCAAGAAAAAGTGAATTCTCAAGTGGAAATGTTAAGATATTTAGCTGATAATCACTTTTATACAATTTATACAGATGGTTCAAAATCTGAAGAGCATACTTCTTCAGCTTTTTATGACTCACAAAAGAAAATATCTAAAACTTTTAAAATTCATAATTTATGCTCTATTTTTACAGCAGAATGTTATGCAATATACTTATCTCTCTTGTACATTAATAATATTGTGAATTCACAGTTTCTCATTGTAACTGATTCGAAAAGTGTTATACTAGCTATTGAATCTAATAAAATAGATTACAAAAAAAATTACATTATATATAATATAAGAAATATGCTATACAATCTTAATAAAAGAAAGAAGATTGTTACCTTTATGTGGGTCCCTTCACACTCTGGGATAACTGGGAATGAGGTAGCAGATGTTGCTACTAGAGATGTACACTCATCAACATGTTTAGATCACTCCTCAATGCTGGAAATACCATTCACAGATATATATGCCTTGTTAAGCAATGATTTGAAATCTTTATGGAAGTCATATTGGGAAGAAATAAGCAAGTCCAAAGGAATTTGGTACTATGAAATACAAAAAAGCCCGCCAGCCACTCCTTGGTATAATAAAAAAGGGATTAATAATAGAAAATTCATTACGACTATAAACCGAATGAGATTTGGACATAGCAGAGTGGCCACCCACCTACATCGCTTGGGAATGAAAGAAAATGCAGATTGTGAATATTGTGGCGAAACGAATGGCGACTTAAATCATCTTGTTTTTCAATGCCGTCAATTTGGTCTAAATAGATTACTACTCATTAGCTCCATTCAAGATATTAACGATGGCAAAGTTCCTGATACTCTTCAAAGTTTATTAGCTGATAAAAAGTTCTTCCGGCCATTATATTCCTTTATTTCTGGTGCTCAAGATATATGAAAACAATGAAAACAACAAACAGTGAACCGATGTAAACTTTTCAAACTTGTAATTTTTTGACTTTTTGTGACCAAAGCTAAAAGATAGACTATAGAGTGATAGTGAGACTTGTTATTTTGTTATTGTAACTTCAGCCCGCCTAGGGTAATATTTTATGTTTATATTGTTCTGTGAACTTTAGGCTCAGAAGGACTGGAATCCAGAGCCGTTAAACCAGTTAAATAAAATAAAAAAAATATAGCAATGGAGGCTCAGAAGGACTGGAATCCAGAGCCGTTAAACCAGTTAAATAAAAAAAAATATATAGCAATGGATTATCCTATATGTTACTACTTACTTGTCTCTGGCAATGGATTCCTATCCCTATAAGTTACTTGTCTCTGGATTCCGTGGATTCTATTCTCTGGTTAACTTGTCTCTGATTCTATTTTCCAAATGATTCCTCAAACAGTGAATTCAAAATTATTGATTAAAATAAAATGAGCTACGAATAATGTAGAAAATGCTTCATGTAGAAGCACGGGATCACTGCAAACCATTTCCAAACTTTGGAAAGCCCAAAATAATCGGATATATTGGCTTAGAGAACCTAAAATATGCGCGTCGAATAAAGGATGAAAGAGTGAATTTAGATTTAAACTTACATCTCGATAAAGTTAAACGTAAACCACCGGACCTAGATGTAAAGTTGACTGAGCTGCTAAAGTTTCTAATTGAACATGAAGCCAGATTGAATTTTCCTTTAGAAAATAGCTTGGATGGTGCTAAGTTTTTTTGTTACCGTGGCTTGTTAACTTGTGTAGCGTGTACTCCATATGAAAACAGGGAACCATGGAAAATTGTAGCAATATTGTACAAAGGCAACATATACTTATGTGCAAGGGATACAGAAGTAAAGAGACAACAGAAGCTTTATATGTCAGCGAAAGATAAACAATTTACCTCATGGGGATATAAATTTGAACAATATATGTTATCTGGTAATTTTTTCTTCCTTTATTCTACCTTTTGTAAGTTCATTGACTTGAAAGGTAAAACTTATAACAACAAACTTCACTGTGCATTTCAAATGTGGAGACCCATATTCGAAACGGCAAACTACTTATTGAGATTTTGGTATTGTTCTGTGTATTTTGTTGCAATTTTCTTTGTTTTTTAAAAATTGCAACACAATATTCACTTTAAAATATAAATACGAAATAATATTTATTCAATGTCAAAGTCAAATACATGTGCTAACATAATTTTGTTTCATTATACCTAAGTTCGCCTACGTGTTTGTGGTGGTATATAAATTAATATATCTAAACCCTCTGCCTTATTTAAGTCAAGTATATAAACAGTATAATCAACTTATATAGTTCCACAAACTTACTTATCTGTCTGGGTGACACTAGTAGATATGAAAAATAAAATTAAAAAGGTAGAATATTTGGGATGGGAAGTTATCTGCTAACCTAAATTGTAAAAAAATTAGTACACAATTATGGTTTCAGACAAACCAGATGTTGAACCTAATCCAGATCAACCAGTTGATGAAACAGAAGAGTTTTCACTAGTTTTTACAACACATTTGAACCATCACAAAATTATATATGGAGCAGAGATGGATGGTATAAGATGTGACAAGAGACCAGTGTCCCCTTTACCTGATGCGGAAGCAAATCCTGAGGACATAGTGCAATACTTGTCTTGTAATGAGTTTATAGAACTTAAAACAAGTAGACACATTGAGTTTTCTAGACAGGAGATAAATTTTAAGTATGTTAACTTTTATCTATTGTGTATTTTAATATTATACTGTATCAGCTTAATTTTTGCACTGACCGTCGGAAATGCTGACAGCTGATAGTGCAAAAATCAGTTTTTATTGATGCCATTTGAAAACTTTCTCTTCAGAACTATTTTTATTTTTATTGGGGTAAAGTGTCCTGCTCTAGGAAGCAAGCTATGCCCATACCAATGACTTTAACATAATCTGTACATCTGACAGGCCCAAAAGGCCACACACTTATGTATTTCAAATATTAGTATAGCTTCATTATGAGAGATTTTTTACCTTTTCAGGAGATTTAAAACGAAGAAGTGGTGGTGCCAGTCTTTTCTTGTTGGAATAGATACACTAGTATGTGGATACAGGAATGATGATGGGATAGTTGAAGAATTGAAGGTGTATAATGTCAAAGATTTAGCTAAGACTTCTCAGGTGAGTTACAAATTAGCTAAAAACTACATGAAATTCTGTCAGCTTCACCACAGAAAACTTAAACAAGCACAGGTCTTATCTTTGTTTTAGGAATCAGTTAATAACAGGTTGAATTTCACGAAAGTTTGCATTTTTTGTTTCAGAAATATTGGAAGCCAAATGTTTGCTTTAACTTTTTAGACACATTTCTAACATTTGTTAAACGGTGTTTAGCAAAAAAAATTAAACATAAGTTTGGACAAAAAGCATTGAATAATTTACAAGCATTACCATTGACATGCTTACTGTTTGAATGGACCCCAAACTCATCAGTTCACGTATCAGATAATTATCGCCATGAAGATGATCCCATATTGCTAGAATGGTTCATAGAAAATTTTGGAAAACAGTGACAGATATTTTATAGCATAAAGGAGACTAAGGAAATTATTATGCATATATATAGATATTTACCTAATATTTTAAAATCCTAAATTGGATTGGATAACTATTGTCAAAGTACAATATTATGTATACTTATTAATTTAATATTTTGTGCCACTCTAAATTCCTTTAATTCTGAGTAATATTTAACCTAATTCCTATACTAAATCTGTCAAAACATGGAAACAGTTATGTTTTATTATATGTGAATCCATACTGTTAACATAAATGCGAAAGTGTGTCTTTCTATCTGTCCATCAGTCTGTCTGCTACTCTTTAACGGCCCACCTTTTCTACCGTTTTTGAAGAAATTTGTTAAAGAGATAGGTTGTAAGGACATAAATTTAAAGTTTCCGCGGGAATCAAAAACCTTAATCTACGGGGATGAAGTCGTGGGCATCATCTAGTTAAGATATAGGTAAAGGAAAGGCAGATGAAATTTCAATATTAAAATGATTGAACTTTCTATCATACCATTTATTATCACTGTATAGCAAATGGTGTAAATCAACATCCATAAGACTAATCAACAACATGGATATTTTTTACTTAAAATATACATTTAAAACCTTAAACAATATCATACATTTATAAAAATATTAAGAAATAAAAACAATAATATTAACGGAACAACTTAATTGTTATAAAATTAAACATGTCATGTTTGCATGTCTGCAAAAATTTCATTTTTATAATATTTACAAAACAATCATTTTAATACAGCTTGGCAAACTTATCTGTGCCTGTGGCAGAGGCGCCACTGACCATTATAAAATCAACACTTTAGAATCAGTAAATTATTGTTACGAGTACTTCTGAATTTTGCCACATGCACGGATAAGTGTTGGAGTATAGGTAACAAATGTCCATCATATGACTGATAGTTGTATCCTATATTTCTCTGGGATGTTTTCGACTATTTATGCCTTTTGGGACTGTCTGAGCAACTTAGTATCTTGAAGTTAGATACGTCATAATTATAATATGTAATAAAGTTATTGTCAGACAAACAATATTATCAAGAAGTCACTTAGATTTATAACGAAAGATAAAAATATTTCATAAAATGATATACATTTTATTTTTATTATATTTCAGACAGAGTTTACACCAAATGACATTTTATACCCGATAAATTGTCTATTCAGTTTTCACATTCGCTTTAAATATGGACCCACTTCAAATTTGCACAGATCTTTACCATAAACCATTCCAACATTAAGTATATAAATATTGATTATTTATTATTGATAACACAAAAACCTATATTTATGCAGAATAGTTACATGTCAATAATTATGAAACAACACATCAATTCCTGTTCAACCATATAAAAAAAACATTTAATGTACCTATTGTGGAAGTAAGTCATCATTAAAATTGGATAAAGATGGTACATAATTATATTAACTTTATTAGCATAAACAATTATTAAATATGCGATATTGTAATAACAATACTTATTTTTATTTTCTAGTTATAGAGTGCATTTGTCACATTTTAATTTTATCAGCAGGGCGATTATGTAAAACCGGCATCAATCATTGTTACCGTCCCAATCATAGACATAGGATTTTTTCGCTACGCTCAACTAAGTCTATGGTCCCAATAGGGATGATGACAACTCAATCAAATCAGAAACTCTTTATCAAACTTAAAAACGCACTTCTAGTATGGAAGTTGTATGAAAATCAGTTGTGACGTCATCAAATTTCAACGCATTTTATTTCTTTAATCTATATTTTGAAATGGTTATCAAACTTAAAATTAACCGAGGATGTTAATTTTAGGTGTTTTGTAAGACCCTATATCAATAATCAGTTAGTATTAATTTAGACTTGATATGGGCATCATCCCTATTTTTTTGATTAATTCTGAATTTATGGTATTTTAGCTGCGTCAATGGATTTTGGCCAATAGTGGAGAATGTTACCAATAACTGTAGCTGTCATTTTTAGACAATCGCCCTCCAGATACTATTATGTTGTAAAATTGGCAAAAACAACGTATTGGGGAAAGGATTGTTTGCACCTAAGACATACACATAGAATTTATACCATACCTGCATATCTTTGCAGGTATGTCATTATTATTTGATCAGCTGTACAGAACACCAAACACCAATTACAGACACACAATTTTAACTTTTCCACATATTATTCTTTAACAAATCTCGAGTGTCAACTATGCCATACTGGCATATAACACTACCAGCATGGTATATGATGGCTGTACAAGCATGTAGAACAAAATCTAAGAAGTTATGGAGACAAAATTAGACTTATGATGGATGTTACAGTCAAGTTAATGATTTTTCTAGTAACTAAATACTTAATAAAGATACTTAGATCCTAAAATATTTACATAAAGCTCTGAAATGATCTCATTAACCACATTGAAGAAGATGCTGTTTGGTAGATTTGAACCACTGAAACCTAATTTATATTCTTATTATAATTTCTTCATTATTATATAATGAACAGCTGGTGATTTTAAGCATGATATATAAGTTATTAAGCTGATAACAAGTACATTTTTGTTGTGGCCTCAGTTTACTAATTAATTATTTATTTAATTAATGATACTGAACTGGTTGTTAATTGTTAATATGAAAATATTATATATATGCATGGTATTTGTGACAGCTAACAACGTTGTTATGTGAATCATTTCGAATCGACATCTTTTGGGTCGTTAGTTCAACAAACAAAGTTACATAAAATACAGTATTTTTGGTGATGTAGCAAATATTATATCTTCGATGTTATTAATGAGTTCTAACAGATTTTATTCGTAATCAGTATAAAACATTGACAAGTGTACCTACACTTAAAGTAATAAGGTACAAGACTATTTTGGTAAATTGTACCAAATTGGAATTTTACTGTTGTTCGCTTAGTTCATTGCAGTTGTCACACTTCGAGACAACTTTAAGTGGAAATGAATAACTTCACATTCAAATATCTATAAACTTTTAACAGTCTTCGGTTTCGCTTACATAAATGTATATCCCTGTCGAATCAGTGTGTCGTTTGTACTAGCGTTTCCAACTACTAAGCTTGTTGAATAATATTCAAAATTTAGGCACAATTCAAGGAAATAAATATAATGGGCTGCTGCATTTTGAACGCTGGGCATTCTTTTAGTCCATTTGTTAACGAAATATTATAAAATAATCATTTTTTTATAATTACTTTAAGAAGCTGTAACAAAATTTATCAACAATTAAATTGAAATTAACATTCCAATACATTAAGGTCTATTTTGACCGGAAACAATGAGGTCAGCAAGGTCAGCAAGTATTTTGTCTTGAATTTAAATTCATCAAATATTTAACAACCAACTGCAATGTTTTATTATTCAAACAATGTGAATAATTCTGTTGTACACAATAGTCTCAACTGAAATAAATTGCCAGTTCTAAATCTAGAGCTGTCACTTTCGGCAGAGAGTGTTGCGAAAACGATAGCAATATATTTACAGCTGTCATTTTAGTTGAAATTGTAAACGGAATTAGGCACACACGTCTACCTTTTTATTTTTGTGCTGACCTCTTAGTGTAATTAACAACGTAGTATTCCCGACGATATATATTGCGTGGCAGCACATAATATAATTAATTATATAATAAGGTACCCACACTATACAAAACTAAAGCGAAAGATGAATCCAAGCACTATATGTCGACGGGAACTATTGTTTATTTTGGTTTCTCTATAAGCTCTCTGCAGCCGATAAGGGCATGTTAAATTCCTCGCCGCATCATATGCGATCTTGTAAATTTAGTATATAAGAGAAAACTCCTATGCGATAATAAAATATATTAAAATCTTTGTGCTGACTTATAGAATAAATTCATTTTTATAAACTATATACTATTTATATATCTTCTTACAAACCAATTAATATAGTTCACTATGCACGCTTGGCGTGCCGTTTGGTCTGCTTACTAACTACGTAGCTAATGTATTCCTGGAGGAATCGATTAGCTAGCACATTGTTTTTAATCATGTTGATTGTTACAGACTATGTATTACTCGTAAGTATCAAAATTTCGATGTTTCTCTATATTTCACAATGAGCTTGCATATTGTCATGAAGCAATATTTTTCCAAATCAAACACTATAATGTTGGCCCCGAGAAATAAAAAATATCACATTGCCATTAAAACAGCAATTTTGCTCGACGTTCATTACAATATCTTCAACAATGATTAATTAATTAATTATTTGATAGGCCTTTTATTTATGTATATAAAACAAAACATAAAATAAATCTCATGGATTGTTATTCATTAATCTAGTAAATTGGAGATATAAATTCATTAAAATATTCTAATTAATTGTGGTGCATTGTATTGACTCAAGTTTTTGGGAGTGTGCGATTCATATTTTAAACTTCTATGGTAATAATAACCTTCACTGAAGGCATATAATAATATGTTGTACTCTATAAGATATCCAATACTCGATATCCGACTGTACAAGTTGATGAAGCTAATCTTATTTCTAATTGGTGATATCATCTTGCCGACTAGAGGTCAACATATGGAGTTCCATCCATTTTGTCAAGATCTGCTAGCAAAGGGTCGATGGATGGGGTCAATGGATCTACTAATATGTCTTCGCGTAACATGTCAAGCGGAGAAGTTAAACCTTGGTCGTTTTCTACGGAACGCATTTGATTGGAGTTACACATGTCGACGGAATTTCCATTTATAAGAAAATCTCTATTACTGTAGCTAAAAACGCTTCGATCTTCTGCAAGTTGTGGAGTTGACGGAACTGATTTTGATGATATGCCGTTCGAAATGTTGGAATAATTTTCTGTAGTGAAAAGTTCTCGAGAAAGACGTGAATCGATTTGTAAATTTGACGCCGTGCGCTTATATGGTAAGGGTGTGCTTGGGACCGAACGTGAGGTATAATATTTATTTTTCTCAGTTACCAGTTCGGATAAATCATAGTCAATACTGTTCGTTCGTTTCAAGAATTCGTCGACGTCATCAGCATTCGTCGCATCGGTTGCGAATGATTCGCTGTACTGAGCGCTTCTACCGAGCTCAGTATTATTCGGGATTAGAGAATGCAACTGATCGTCTGTGAGAATCTGCTGGTCAGGTAAAGGATCACAACCATTAGTCAAAGCATCGTTGGCGTTCATAATATTTGCCGATGTTCCTGCGTTAAGTACTCCGTTGCTGCTATCGATCGCGTCATATATCTTATCTAATGTTTCGGGGTTGAGGCCGGCTTTCGATATGTCGCACGTGTCTGCGAGAGAGCCAAAGTCGCAGAACTCGTTGGGCACCGGCGTCGGGGGCACGGAGCCAACCGGCGTGTTGTTATAGCTCAATAGGCCGATGCTCATGGGTGCTTGTTTGAGTGGCACCGATTGTGATCTAAAGGAGGTGTCGTGCCCTAGTCTATAATTAACCACTGGTTCTTGGAAAAATCGGCTCACCTCACTCGATAAAGGATCGGCTGACAACGGTGTTGCTAGTTCACCATTAACATTATCTCGGAATGCGTTCGGGATAAAGTTCAAACACATGTTACTACCACCGTTAGGAATGCCAGAGTTTTGTACCATTTGCTGTTTGTAATGTGACAAAATGTTTGGAGATGGAGGTGCCGACATCGGTTGGCAATATTTAATATTAGGACCACTTAGTGAGGTTTTTGGCATGAATTTCTGGTCATTTGGTATGGCAAACTGTTTACTACAAGGGTCAGTTACACCTAGTGTAAGGGGGTTACGTCTCTTCCTGCCATTATGCTTCGGAATAGGTCGGGAGCAGAAACGTGACCTCGGCACTGGGGTGTTCCTTGGACTCACGAACGGGCTAGCTGCCGTACTGTGCGAGATGGGAGATGTTTGTAAAGATCCTCCCATAATAATCGGTTTATTCGTTTTGGTCGGACTATGTCCTCTCTGTCCGAAACCTAAGGGAGACTTTGAATGAAAATTTCCTGGTGAATGACATCCATCAGATATGGGCACAAAATCGTATTGCTGCGTTCTCGTCGTAGGACTCTGAGGTTCGTTATGACAACTGCCGTTATAGAGATGGTGCCCACTAACGGAAGTCATTAATTGATTATGATTATTTTCAGTAGGACATAGCACTGAAATCCCATTTTCGTTCGAAATAGTTTCACAATTTTGATTCATATTTGCTTCATTCTCTTTCAACATATTCGTGCCATTTACAATTTCAACTATGTTACCATTGCCTAGCGGTTTGAATGCCCCCTCCGAAACTGTCGTTTTACTAACATGGGACTCTTCACAGTTATCGATTGATTTTTGAGAGATCTGATTGATTTTTGCATTTTGAGTGTTGGACCCACTCTGATTTTTTAAATTTTTTGCCAGCAATTCGCGTAACTGCGATATTTTTTCACTTTTGCCTTGACTGTGATCGTCGTGTGGGTCCTGACCTGTTTCTAAAAAAGCGGCCTCTCGTTCGGCAGTGCGCGCGGGTGTTGCGGGGGCGGCGGGCGCGCCGGGCGCCGGCTCCGCGCCGCGCTGGTGGAAGTACTGCAGCAGCTCCTCCTCGTGCTCCTGGCTGCTGCCCTCGTTGAGGTAGTCGTCCAGGTCGTGCTTGTCGATGTTGCAGATGCTGATGACGCGCTCGCGGTTCAGGATCTCCGAGTGCCTCTCCGCGCAGATCATGCCGGTGCGCATGCTGATGCCGTCCAGGCCGCAGCACGAGTCGGGCGTCGCGGGCCGCGCCGGCTCCGGGGACGCCCGCGCGCACGCCCGGCGCGCCCGAGCGCCCGCGCGCCTAGGCGCCGGAGCCTTCCCCGACCGCGTCGGACTCGCCGCCTCCTGTTCCTCCCGGGCCAGCGCCGCGGCGGTGCTTTTGGACCGGCTCGTTAAGTTTTTTGGATCCTCTAAAAAAGCAACCTCGGGACGTATGGACGGTTCCGCTCCGGCGGTGGAGGACGAGGCGGCCGGTTCCGGCCCGGCCAGAGCCTTCGCGGCCCCGGCGAGCGCCTGGCGCGCCGCGGACAGCTTCTTGGGCAGGTACTCGGTGCGCGGGAATTCGTCGGGCGGCTGGGCGGCGGCGACGGCGGCGCGCGGCGAGCCACCCTGCGTCTCGCTCTGGTACGTCTCCAGGATAAGCTTCTTGCCGGGTAGCGGTAGGCGCTGCGGGTCGGGCGGGCGGCGCCGCGGCCACGCGCCTCGCTCCGTGGACAGGTCGAGCGAGGCGTCGCTGCTGAGGTTTATGGGCAGGTTATGCGCGGTGTCGGGCACGGTGAGGTCGCGCGGGGCGTAGCCCGGCTCGAAAGCGTATGGGTCGGGGCGGTAGTCGTGCACGGGCGGCGGGTGCGGCGCGGGCGGCGCCGGGTGCGGGTGCGGCGCGACGTGCGGGTGCGACGCTGCGTGCGGGTGCGGTGCGACGTGAGGATGCGCGCGCGGCGGCGGAGCGTACGCGTAGGGTTGTCGCACATCGTACACGGGCCCGTAGCCCGGCTGGTAGGCGTAAGCGGGCTCAGGCATCTCGCTCTCGTGCTTAACGGACGGATGCGGGCCCACGTACGAGGTAGATGGAGGTGATTCTCCGGCGACTTCTTGCCCCTTATTTTTCTTGGGTCTTCCCGGAGTACCCTGCGTCTGGTGGGCAGATTTATTCCAAACAAATAATAATTTATATGGAGGAAAACAAAATATTAGTTGAAACAAAGTCAAAATATTAATTAAAGTTCTTACATAATTATAAATGATAAACTCACCTGTATCTTTCGTTTCAGTTGCTGCTTCATTAGTTGAGGGCTAGATGTCTCCTCTGGTGGACCTGAATTGATATTCATATTTCTTTAATGTACATACACTAACAGTTGGAACATACTAAAAGCTGTTTTACATGTGCGAACCAAATTGGTTTTAAAACCCTTATCATACGAGAGGACTTATTGGTTCAACCAATACGTTCTCTCGTATGATAAGAGCGCTGCGTCGACACGGAAGAGCAAATGCAGAGTTTTGCGCGTTTCGGATTGTGCGTAGGACCTGTAATTAGCCTGTTCCCACCTCTCCGCCAGAGGAGTGAGTCCTGGGGCTCAATAGTCGCCTGCTAAGGAGATTCAGACCACGGTTGAGGATGACGTTGGGATCCATGGGTGTGTTGAACTTGAACTAGTCTGCGCGCCCACTAGGTAATGGTTAGGCTTAGGAGTTAGGTACGTTAGGGCGGCGTAATAAAATGGAAACCACAACTTCGACGGAGAAACCGCTTTCCTAAGGTTGTAGGTGTGTATTACATTATTCCTACTCGATGAAGGTACCGCAAAGTTGGGAACATTACATGAATCATAAGATGGTTGGGAATTGGGATGTCGGGATGCTTTTCCGAAGTAGTACTTCGAGAGCTTTTTAAAGTGTTGGGTAGGGAGACAGGGGTTACGATAGAGATCTGTTTCGCGTGAACCTGAGAGCGTTTATAGTCATCCGCATTGATTTATTCTGCAGGGCTGTTTATCGAGGAGAGCGGGAGACTACGCTTGGGTAAGTCATTATGGAGCAGAGCGAAGTTTATGTACATCACTTATGTTATAGGCCATAAGAGTCGGGTATAAGGAGTAGCGTCTACGTTTACGTACGTACCAAGACTAAGTGTACGGGCACGAACTGGGCAGCGGGGCGATGTGATTAGTCGGAGAGCTGGCGGCCAATTTCGCCGCAATTTTGTCGTACTCATTTTTACTTTACAAACTTTGTTCACGTTTAAAACCACAAAATTTGTCTGGCGATTTGCAGGTATTATTGAAATTACCCAATAAATACGTGATTAAAATTTCAGATTGCCAAAAGTATATTTTTTGGAAATTTTAATAAAATATTTTTGAAGAGAAATAACCGCAAACTAGAAATAACGCAACAGGACTAGATGTGCAGTTTGCCTAAATGGCCTTCCCGAAATTAGTCGCTAGCTCTCGTACCACATCGCCCCGCTGTCGCCGTCGCTCGGCCGTCGCTAGTTTCGTGTTTGACGCTTAAGAGCTGAGAAAGAAGAAAAATAGTAATATTTACCGTGAGGGACGTGCGGCGGTGAAGAGCCGGCGGGCCCTAAGGGTGACACCAGATGCCTCGATAGCTCCGTTATGTTCACAAACTTTATACCTGCAAAGTACAAAGTATTGAAGTTTTGAGCAAACTTTCTCAATACCTGGACTGGTTTGACTATTTTTTATTTGAAAATCCATACTTCCATACTAATATTATAAATGCGAAAGTGTCTGCATGCTACGCTTTCACGGTCCATCTTTTCAACCGATTTTGATCAATTTTGGTACAGAGATGGAAATGTGGGAATCAAAAACCTGAATCCACGCGGACGAATTCGCAGTCGTCATCAAGTCTCATAATCATCAACTTTGGTTTAATAACTTTTCAGCAACTCTTTAAATAATTAATTATTTTATACTTCTAACCATGAAAACGCCTGCAGTAAATAACAGCAATGTGAATTTAACTTAAATCTTATGATAAACAACTACTTTAAAATCAGACTTCAAATGCCACAAACTATTAGTATTTTTTTGTACCTAAACGTAATTTGAAGTCGTAAAATGGACTTACCAAATTTACTTTCAGCCCATTCACAAACTATTCTTTCACTTTCTTTCATTACAGTAGGCTCCTGAAAATTAATAAGACATTGTTCACTGATGGAAGAAAATGACCGATTACCAACGAGGGTGTATACCAATTATGATCTCACCTTCGTATAAATAAGGTTCTTAAAATGAAAATTGTATACCTTAGAATTTTCACCTAAATCAGGTAGCTGTGGCACTTCAAGCTTAATCTTTTTACGAAGGCCTGCATAACAATACCTATTAAGAAAAACATTATTAGTAGAAATTGCTGAATCCACTGTAAAAACAGAAACACAATGAGGCCAATAGGGATGATGCTTATATCAAAAATAAATTATTATATCTAATTGATTATTAAATAGAGGGTCTTCCAAAACACCTAAAATTCACATCCTCGGTTAGTTTTAAGTTTGATAACCATTTTAAAATATAGATTAAAGAAAAAAATGCGTTGAAATTTGATGACGTCACTATTGTGAATTTCATACAACTTCCTTAATAGAAGCGCGTTTTTAAGTTTGATAAAGAGTTGCTGATTTGATTGAGTTGTCATCATCCCTATTCTTTTGTACACCATCTCGAAACGAAACTAAAATGACAGCTTATTTATTTATTTATATTTTATAAAGGAAAGGGGCAGCATTAGATTCAGAGCTGTCATTTTAGTTTAGTGATTGTGTAAAGCAGAATTGGTCAGTGTCTTCAAGATTGCAACTTTATTAAATTGACAGGTCTAAAAGCAGAGCCCGAAGTAACTATGTATTATCTAATCTGTGGTAGAGCACTAGCACAATCTTCTCAAAAGTTAAATTAATGTGCTTGTGCACACATTTGGTTAACGAGGGAGAGGGGCTGGTTATCCTTAACACAGGTTAACATAAAAAATCTAGCTAGGATAGCCAGTTCTTAACTTTTAATATCCATACTTCCATACTAATATTATAAATGCGAAAGTATGTCCGTCTGTATAGTTTGTATCCCTGGGAAGGACATAGGCTACTTTTTATCCCGGAAAATTCGCGGGCAATGGGCATCATCTTGTGAAAAATATAAAGCGCGAAAGTTTAATTTGAATATGTTACCTAGAATTCCCTCTCGTCCCTAGGCGGCGCGGGCGTACGCTGGGATACACCTGCTTCATGACTTTGCCGAAGTCAGCGGTTGATAAAGGTTTCATATTACTGCTCATACAGTGAGCTCTGGAAAAAAGCAAATTATTATGTAAGAACTAACCCATTTTAAAATCAAACCTGTAAGTATGTAAAAAGAAAAGCAAAAGCGAAAATCGGAAAGTAGTAACGGGCGGGTGGCGCACCGCGCCCGACCGTCGCTTCATACTCCGCACGCTCCCATACTAGTGCCAACCTTGACGCATTGTTTTTAATTTCGCGATAGCAGTGTTACATTGTACTATAAATAGTACTGAACTTAAAATGCAAATAGCTATTTAATTTTTAAATTCCTTAAAGTACTGATTTTTCTGATTGCGACAGTGCTTAATTAGATTTTACGTTCATTTCGTACAGTTCATCATAATTAAATTATATGATACAATTTGTTTTTTCTCCCTATTATAGAACTATTATTTCATAATTCATTCAATGCACGCGCACAGGCAAAAATACTAATGTTAGTTTAGTATCGATAACGTAATATAGACTAAATCACAACTCTATCTCATTACGTCAACATTCCTTAAGATTTCTCGGACCTCGCGCGTGGACTGGAGGTAAGTATATAGTAGGTATTTTATCTACTTAGTTATGGATTTGGAGAGTGACATAGAAAAGGTACCTATACTTTTCATTTCCCACGGGATTCCGAAAAAACCTAATCCACGCGGACGAAATCGCTTGCATCATCTATTTACAATTTACATAACAAAAACTAGGTACCTATGTACAACTGAAGTCATTTCCGTCACTACGTCTAATCTTTTTACGTATTATAATAATTATCTATAATAAATAATGAGGATAACAGATGTATGATTTTTGTAGTATCGTCGATAGCTTAGCCATAAGTGAGATAAAAAATGACGATAAAAGCAGCGTGATGACATTGGGTTAAACGAGATTGGATACAATCGTATTTCTCACCGATAAAACGACATAATACACATTATAACAAAAATTACTTACTCCGACACATTACGTAACCACTTTTACGTTTTTTAGTAGGTACTTAATTATAAAGATAAGTACAGTTGAACTTTAATGTGACATACCTACTCATCAATGACCGATAGGTGCCTATGCCTACTCAGTCTCTTACGACCGGATATTATGGGATCATACAGTATTGTAAATTACCACCAATGGAATTAATTTGTTGACTATAGTAAGTAAATCTATTTTTTAAAAAAAGAACAAAGAAAGTAATGCTTAGTTAGTTATTAGAATTGCCCTTCCCTAACCTTTGACTTCATAATAAACTTTTGAGGCCGAATATGCAGTGATAATATTATGACGTTTTCATAATTATTCTCCTCTGCATGGAATTGCTGTATGAGGTTTTTAAAAGACTAAAGTAACGGCTAAATTAGTTTTTCTCAAACTTGCTTGAAAATTTGAGCATTATTTTGACAACCTTCTTCGAGATGAATCGAAATTGCTGTACTGGCCAAATACATGCGAGCAGCAGCCGGCAAAAGTTATGTAAATCCATATCTGTCGTGGTTTAGCGGCCAAATAAATTACATAGTAAATTCATATCTGTCGTGTAATTTAAAAATGGAACGATCTTTTACTCCGAAACATGGCAACCAAAGAGGTAACTTATCAAAGGTTTTATTTAGATTTCGAACTAGCATGCAAATAGAAAGCTGTTTATTGAAAAAAAAAACAAATGAAAACTTTAACGCGGGAAAAATTATTGTTGTTCGTTGTTCGTCATTGATTTTGAAATGTATTTGACAAAATGAGTTTAAGCGAAGACAATGAGTGTGATGAGTCAACTGAAATTCAAGAGGCGGCAAGAGCCGTAATAGAAATTACAAATACCTATTACTATAGTCGTCCATACGATGCATAAATTTGCCTAATCAAACGAAGAGGCAGATAATATTGTTGATAACTTTGGCTGCATGCAATATTTAATATCAGTCATTACATTATACGACTTATTGCATTTATACTATTAATATAGTAATTATATACGTCATTTTGATTATACTTATATGTCACCGTAAGATTGCAACGACAGATTACAATTTAACGCATTATTTCTCGGTAGATTGTTATCTGTTAGGTATATTAACCCGATAAAACCTAAGCCTAAACCTACCTATACAATAAATATTTTAAAAATTGACACTCAAAACATTGAACAACCGTTCAATGTTTTGAGTGTCACAATCTGTCGACAGTTCAATTAGTTACAATTTCGCTAGTTAGATTATAATCTAACGGTTTTTGCAATCTTACGGCGACATATACATTTTGCATTTGTTCTAGCAATCATTAATAATAAATATGCACAAGTGTATCTGCCTGTCCGTAACCTCTTTTCTTTTTATCCCGGACAATATAAATATTATTATGAGTTTAGCAGTGTATTTGTTGTACAATGTACAATGTTCATTAGTTCCTCCTACATATAGTGAATAATTTAATATCCTCATAATAATTATCATACAAATACTACCTATCTACAGTTGTCGAAAAATCCCAATATGGCGCTAATACAAATGTACAAATATAACTAGACAATGGGGCTGATTCTGTAGTGCACAATCACTAAACTAAACTAAAATTAGAGCATTACAAATATTGCTAACCCTTTCATAATACTTCCTACGGAAAGGGACAGAACTAGATTTAAAGCTGCCATTTTAGTTTAGTTTAGAGATTGTGTTATACAGAATCAGCCCCTAGTGCACCAGCAAAAATATTAAAGGCAAATTATTCTTCTAATAAGTACTAAGTTGTACAACTTATGTTTTAGCTTCACCAATGCTTGTGGTACTTAACAGAACTTTATATTCAGATCACAAAAATATGTCTACACATTTTGCTAAAAAAATTAACCATTCAGTATGAAAGTTGCTATTTCAAGCTTTTATATTTAGACCAATTTTGTCCCAGTGGCTATCTCAAACACGGTTTTACAGTACCCGGCGATAAATATTGCACATCGATCTTTGGAAAGAGACAATCGGCTAATTTCGGCTTCGTAAATCGTTATCTCTGTCGCACAACATTCTAATTATTCTCTATTACTTCCATTTCACTATCTGTGCTCTCAAAGAGGTCAATATCACTGTCACTGTCAGCCGTATTTATCACTAGTCTATCAGTGTAATTGTCTAAACCGTGTTGAATGCTTCTATATTCATTCTCACATTTGATTGCATGATCGCAAACCTTTTTCCATTCTTCAGCCCCGATCATGTTTACTTTTTCAGTCAATAATGCTTTTACTGTTAACTGTAGTTAAATTCATACCCACATTTCTAGAGGCTACATAGCCTTTCAGTTGAGACCATATATTTTCTATTGGATTAAAATCCGGATGATATGGTGGCAATCGCAACACAGTGTGCCCATGTTCGGCAAGTATTTTGTCCACGGAAAACTCTGTATACCTCTCCTTGTGCTGACATATAATAGCGTAAATCTGGGCTTTTGTTAATTTTGGATCAAATGGAATTTCGTGTCTGCTTAACCAGTTGATCATTTTGACGATATTTTTTCCTGATTCGCGATATTCGCGTATTTTATCAAGGTATTCCATTCGTTTGAGACTTACATCGTGCTTTTCCATTAAAACTTTTCGATTATCTTCCATTTTAGTGAACCGAAATCCCATCTCATGAAGTATTTTTCTCAACGTCTTTTCAGACCCATTGTAATTAATAGCTTCAGATAATTTAGCTTTTAATGATTTTATTGTTGGCAGTTCATTAAATCGTAAGTGAAAATCATACACCATTCTTCGAACAACATCATAATCAAAATCGTCCATATTCAAACGAAATTGCTTTTTTGGTCTCCCTTTTTTTGGAGTGCTCAAATTAATTTCAGCAGAATGTGTTTCAGTACTAACTTCATTTAATATATTGTTCAAAGTTCTTCTTGAAATTCCAGTGGCAATTGCAACTCGCTCTTAAATCTTCTTAAAATAACAACTTACATTTTCATCTTCATTTTTTTTTAATCTGTCAGCTTCGGTTACAAAATATTTATAAACATTGTAGATAATTTCGCGTGACTGACCTCGTAAAGGTTTCCCTCTTTTTCCTAAAGATGCCATAGTAGAACTTTAAATTATTTAAATTTGGGGGTGTTAACAACTCTCAATATATATTATGAATTGGACGCGACCGCACTCTATCGCACTTGAACAGCGACTGATAGCGACTGATAGTGACGTTTTGTCAGTCATATAGGTAGTGTGCGAAAGAGTTAACGCTATACGAAGCCGAAATTAACCGATTGTCTCTTTCCAAAGGTCGATGTGCAATATTTATTGCCAGGTACTGTACATACTTACGTATTTATTCATGCATCAACATATCTTTTAGTAAAACGTCTAATACTAATATTAGACAATTATTATCAAACATAAATGAAACACTTTTTCCCAGCCTAAGTTATCTTATTACCACAGATGACAGATCTATTTGTAGTCCTAGGACTGAGATGGACAAAAGCGAAGAAAAAAAGTTATCTTATTGTGTTCATAGATGGCGCTACACTGGCAATTTTTAATTCTGTTGCCTGTTTGGATTGACAAAATAAAATTATTCCAATGATCGTAAAGTTATCGAGGTCTTAGTTCGGGGCGAACCACTAGTTGTTAGAGTTAAAACAAGTGTGATAGAATTTTGACGACCTCCGTGGCGCAGTGTGTAGGTTGCCTTAACGGAGGTCCCGGGTTCGATCCCCGGCAGGGTCAATTTAGGAATTTATAATTTCTTAATTTTCTCTGGTCTGGCCTGGTGGGAGGCTTCGGCCGTGGCTAGTTACCACCCTACCGGCAAAGACGGGCCGCCAAGCGATTTAGCGTTCCGGTACGATGCCATGTAGAAACCGAAGGGGTGTGGGTTTAATATAACTGCCATGCCCCTAACAGGTTAGCCCGCTACCATCTTAGACTGCATCATTACTTACCATCAGGTGTGATCGCAGTCAAGGGCTAGCTTGTAGTGGATAAAAAAAAAACACTCATTGTCCTTTCTTCACTTTCTTTCCTTGTTCCACAACCAACAAGAACACGAATCTTAAATCAAACATAGATCCCAGCATGCACACATCAAGTGCCCCCAGAGTCCCGCCTCCAATGGGCATGTCCCACAGCCCACAGGTCATGCGATCAAGTGAGCAATTGTCTAAGCAAATCATAATCATTTGACAGCTTAAAACGTATTACTTATTAGTCAAGCTGTTTAAGAAGTTCATACATGCCTTTTGATGTGCAGGCGTCTATGTACTCCTTAAACAGGTCGGATTATACATTTGACAAAAGAATAAGATTTCCTTAAACAATCGGGCGCCTGGCCCATGGTTCACTCGGTTAAAATAAAAAATAAATAAAAAATGTTCACATAATGTTTAAAATTACAGCTGTAGTGTACATAATAATAAACATTGTAATAAAAATAATAATAATAATTCTAATTATTCTCTATTACTTCCATTTCACTATCTGTGCTCTCAAAGAGGTCAATATCACTGTCACTGTCAGCCGTATTTATCACTAGTCTATCAGTGTAATTGTCTAAACCGTGTTGAATGCTTCTATATTCATTCTCACATTTGATTGCATGATCGCAAACCTTTTTCCATTCTTCAGCCCCGATCATGTTTACTTTTTCAGTCAATAATGCTTTTACTGTTAACTGTAGTTAAATTCATACCCACATTTCTAGAGGCTACATAGCCTTTCAGTTGAGACCATATATTTTCTATTGGATTAAAATCCGGATGATATGGTGGCAATCGCAACACAGTGTGCCCATGTTCGGCAAGTATTTTGTCCACGGAAAACTCTGTATACCTCTCCTTGTGCTGACATATAATAGCGTAAATCTGGGCTTTTGTTAATTTTGGATCAAATGGAATTTCGTGTCTGCTTAACCAGTTGATCATTTTGACGATATTTTTTCCTGATTCGCGATATTCGCGTATTTTATCAAGGTATTCCATTCGTTTGAGACTTACATCGTGCTTTTCCATTAAAAATTTTCGATTATCTTCCATTTTAGTGAACCGAAATCCCATCTCATGAAGTATTTTTCTCAACGTCTTTTCAGACCCATTGTAATTAATAGCTTCAGATAATTTAGCTTTTAATGATTTTATTGTTGGCAGTTCATTAAATCGTAAGTGAAAATCATACACCATTCTTCGAACAACATCATAATCAAAATCGTCCATATTCAAACGAAATTGCTTTTTTGGTCTCCCTTTTTTTGGAGTGCTCAAATTAATTTCAGCAGAATGTGTTTCAGTACTAACTTCATTTAATATATTGTTCAAAGTTCTTCTTGAAATTCCAGTGGCAATTGCAACTCGCTCTTAAATCTTCTTAAAATAACAACTTACATTTTCATCTTCATTTTTTTTAATCTGTCAGCTTCGGTTACAAAATATTTATAAACATTGTAGATAATTTCGCGTGACTGACCTCGTAAAGGTTTCCCTCTTTTTCCTAAAGATGCCATAGTAGAACTTTAAATTATTTAAATTTGGGGGTGTTAACAACTCTCAATATATATTATGAATTGGACACGACCGCACTCTATCGCACTTGAACAGCGACTGATAGCGACTGATAGTGACGTTTTGTCAGTCATATAGGTAGTGTGCGAAAGAGTTAACGCTATAGGAAGCCGAAATTAACCGATTGTCTCTTTCCAAAGGTCGATGTGCAATATTTATTGCCAGGTACTGTACATACTTACGTATTTATTCATGCATCAACATATCTTTTAGTAAAACGTCTAATACTAATATTAGACAATTATTATCAAACATAAATGAAACACTTTTTCCCAGCCTAAGTTATCTTATTACCACAGATGACAGATCTATTTGTAGTCCTAGGACTGAGATGGACAAAAGCGAAGAAAAAAAGTTATCTTATTGTGTTCATAGATGGCGCTACACTGGCAATTTTTAATTCTGTTGCCTGTTTGGATTGACAAAATAAAATTATTCCAATGATCGTAAAGTTATCGAGGTCTTAGTTCGGGGCGAACCACTAGTTGTTAGAGTTAAAAC
The DNA here is from genome assembly GCA_923060345.2 of Erebia aethiops. NCBI lineage: Eukaryota > Metazoa > Arthropoda > Insecta > Lepidoptera > Nymphalidae > Erebia > Erebia aethiops. The sequence continues at coordinate 21,082,501 of OV281084.1, read as the reverse complement.
AAGTGTGATAGAATTTTGACGACCTCCGTGGCGCAGTGTGTAGGTTGCCTTAACGGAGGTCCCGGGTTCGATCCCCGGCAGGGTCAATTTAGGAATTTATAATTTCTTAATTTTCTCTGGTCTGGCCTGGTGGGAGGCTTCGGCCGTGGCTAGTTACCACCCTACCGGCAAAGACGGGCCGCCAAGCGATTTAGCGTTCCGGTACGATGCCATGTAGAAACCGAAGGGGTGTGGGTTTAATATAACTGCCATGCCCCTAACAGGTTAGCCCGCTACCATCTTAGACTGCATCATCACTTACCATCAGGTGTGATCGCAGTCAAGGGCTAGCTTGTAGTGGATAAAAAAAAAACACTCATTGTCCTTTCTTCACTTTCTTTCCTTGTTCCACAACCAACAAGAACACGAATCTTAAATCAAACATAGATCCCAGCATGCACACATCAAGTGCCCCCAGAGTCCCGCCTCCAATTGGCATGTCCCACAGCCCACAGGTCATGCGATCAAGTGAGCAATTGTCTAAGCAAATCATAATCATTTGACAGCTTAAAACGTATTACTTATTAGTCAAGCTGTTTAAGAAGTTCATACATGCCTTTTGATGTGCAGGCGTCTATGTACTCCTTAAACAGGCCGGATTATACATTTGACAAAAGAATAAGATTTCCTTAAACAATCGGGCGCCTGGCCCATGGTTCACTCGGTATGGATTCTAGGCTTTAATATTTGAAACTTTTGAATAAACCATGAATAATAATAATAATAATAATAATAATAATAAGCTTTATTTTTCTCCATCTGTTACAATTTTTAGTTATTATGTTAGTTGTGTTAGTTGGGTTAGTAATCATTATTGAGATTTAAAGGTAAGTGTTAGTTGGTTAGTAATTTTAGCTTCAGATGGGTCCCATATCCTGGGTAAAAGCCTCCTCCATTTTGTGCCAAGTTTTTTTGTTGTTTGCCACCTGCATCCAATTGTCTCCTGCATATTTTTTTATTTCATCAGACCACCTTGTCTTGGGCCGACCTACGCTTCTTTTTCCCTGTGGACCTTTCCACTTTGTAGCAGTTATTGTCCACCTTTGGTCCCTATATCTTGCAATATGACCGGCCCACCTCCACTTCAATCTCATAACCTGTTCCAGTGCATCTGCCAGTTTGGTCTTTTTCCTGATCACCGTGCACCTTACCTTATCAATCCTTCTTAATTTGAGGATACTCCTCTCCATGGCCCTTTGGCATGTTCTAATCTTGTTCTTGACTTTTTCGGTACACACCCATGTCTGACTACCATAAGTTAGACATGGCAGAATGCAGGTGTCTATAATAGTTTTTTTCAGGTGCAGTTCATATTTTCCTTTTAGGATTTCCTTTTGAGACCAAAATTTGTTCCATGCAATTTGGATTCTTCTATCTACTTCGTCATCATTATTATTTATATTGAATGACATTTTTTTGCCCAAATATATGTAATCTTTCACGTATTCTATCGTCTTCCCTTCTACACTGATAGGAGTTTCAGATCCGTTTGTCATTAATTTAGTTTTGGAAGTATTCATTTGCAGTCCCACCTTTCTGCTTTCCAAGTCCAACTCGCAAATCATCTTCTCTAGTGCTTGTGCGCTTCTGGCGAAAAGTATTATATCGTCTGCGAATCTTAGATGGTTCAGTCTCTGGTTTCTTATAGGGATGCCTTTGTTTTCCCAGTCTACTTTTTGAAATATATGGTCCAGTACAGCGATAAATAGTTTGGGCGACAGAGGGTCTCCTTGTCTGACCCCTTTTTCAATTGGAAAGTACTCGCCAAAGTTGTCTAGTTTTATTCTGCTTACACTTTTCAGGTAGATGCGTTTTAATATGTTAATATACTTCTGGCTTATGCCGCATGATTCCAGTGCTTTCCATATTGACGTGTGTGTTATGCTGTCAAATGCTTTTGAGTAGTCTATAAATGCTGTATACAATATTTGGTTAAATTCAGTGTATTTTTCAATCACTTGACCTAATACATGGATGTGATCAATTGTTGAGAAACCAGATCTGAAACCAGCTTGTTCGATGGGTTGTTTTCCGTCTATTGTAGGTGATAATCGGCTATTCAGGATTGATGCGAACAACTTGTATATGCTGTTTAATAAGCTAATTGGTCTGTAATTTCCGATATCTAATGGATCACCTTTTTTGTATAGTAATATTATGTCTGAGTTACACCATTGCCTGGGGACCTCTTCTTGTTCTAGAACCATGTTGAAAAGTTTTGCTAAACTTGTTACTATTATAGGTGCTCCTAGCTTTAGGGCCTCGTTATAAATGTGGTCCGGTCCTGGACTTTTTTCTGATTTAAGCTTCTTTATGTGTAACATTATCTCTTGTATGGATATTTCGTCGACCTCGTTTTGATTTCTAATTGTATGTGTGGTGTTGAAGGGGGGTTCGTTCTTAGTTCGATCTTCTGTTGGATTTTTATAAAGTTCTGAATAGTATTTCGTAGCATGTATTATGATGTCTTTTCTACTTTTAGTTTCTCCTTCACTAGTTTTCATTTTCTGGATCCAATCTTTGTGAGAGCTAAGTTCTTTGTACGCTCGTTTTGAACTTCTGTATCTCAGGAGGTTGTTTTCAATAACTGTAATTCTGTGTTTGTTGTAATCTTTCCTGATAGCTTTATTTGTTAGTTTGAACAGCTTCGAGAGTTCTCTTTTATCCTTCTTGGTTTTGTTCTTTTTTAATAAACTTTCTGTGCGTTTGGTTATTAGTTTTTTCGTGTCTTCACTGAGTATGTTCTCTTTCTTTTGGATTTTCTGGTTGTTAATATTTTTCAGGCTTTTTGTTATTACCTCTACTAGTTTATTGTAGTGTAGTTGTACATCTTTAGCGTTTGCTATTTCATCCAATAGACTCATGTTTTCTGCTAGTTTTTGTAAATAAATGGATTTTCCATAATCTGTTTTAGGTGTGTGAGGTAGGGACTTGTATGATTTTCGGCTCTTTTTAGGTAGCGTTATGAGGAGTGTGGCTCTTAGTAATCGATGGTCTGAGGAGTGGTTGACTTTATTTAGAACCTCTACATTTGTTACTAATTTAGGATTGTTACATAGTATAAAATCAATTTCATTCTTTGTCTACTTATCAGGTGAGATCCAAGTCCATCTACGGCTTTCTTTCTTTTTGAAATATGTGTTCATTATGCTTAATTTGTGTTCAGCTGCATATTGTAGTAGTCTCTCTCCTCTGTGGTTTCGGTCTCCGTACCCGTATTTCCCCAAAATTTGATATTCATGCGGTTTGGGTTGCCCGATTTTCGCGTTAAAATCTCCAATCACTAGGACTGTTTTATCTGCTTGGTCATGAGCTAATGTTAAGTCTGAGTAAAATTTGTTAATTTCGTCATCACCATGGTTCTCTGTTGGAGCGTATGCCTGGATCAGTGAGATTGTTTGATCCTGGAATCTTAGTTGAAGTAAAGCTACTCTCTCGGATATACCAGAAAAATTTACTATGTTGTGCTTGTGTTCTTTCTTGATTAAGAAGCCTACTCCGTACAGGCCTTTAGTTTCTCCTTTGTAGCATAAAATGTATTCTTGGTATTCTTCTATTTTGCTGCCCATCCTTCGGACTTCAGCCAGCCCAATAATATCGTAGTTTATTGTTTCGAGGGCATGGCTCAGTTCTAGTAAACGTTCTGGAGATGACAGTGATCTTACGTTGTAAGTACATATCTTTAAGTGGGTATCATTTATAGGTATATTATGTTGTTGCGTATTAGCATTTTGTTGGTTTGCTTCTGTTTCTTCTTCATCATTATTGTTGTGTACTGATCTTTTTAAGCTTGTATGTTTTCCATTATCTATGAAGTTATTTGATTTTTTGTTTGTATTTGGATTTTTGTTTGTAGTTTTATTTCTTGGAGGGTGGTGGTCATACTTCTCCACGATGACCGGTCGGCTTGGAGAAGGGTTCCGGTTCTCTTTGTTTTCTGATTGCTACTTTTTACCTAAAACAGTAAGTGAGTTAGATCTCCCGCGGTGTATTTGTTCCAACTTTTTTGTTTTGTTCGCTTTTGACGGAGTGGAGAATACTTCGCTATCCGACTGCACGTTTTCTTTTGGTGACTTGGATGGGGAGCGTTTTCTTTTTTCTATAGGCTTATCTTTTACAATTAACCTGTCATAGCGAATAAAGGCCTGTTTTCCTTTTTTAATTTCCTCTTTTTGTTGTATTTTTAGCTCTTTCCTCTTAATTAGGACTTCTTTTGTGAAATCTTCGCTGATATAAATGTTCTGTGGTAAGAACTTTTTGTTCTTGAGCATTAACATTTTGCGCCATTCGAGGGTGACTGTGATAATGATAGGTCTTATTTTCTTTCCAGTTGGTTTCCCAAGTCTGCGTGCGCTGCTGATTTCCCATATGTCCCAAGGTTCGATGCCACCTTTTTTACTGACTTCATTAAATACTTCTAAAACCCGATGTAAGAGTTCAGCAGGGCTTTTCTCCGTTTCCGTGACACCATGAAGTATTAAATTATTTTTCCTTAAATCCCTTTGTATGTTTTGCAGTTTATTTTTGAGTATATTGACCTCTTGTTTCAATTTTAGGTTTTCTTCCAATATTGGTTTTAATTTTTCGTCGATAGTTACTGCCATTTGCGCAGTGACGTTTTCTGTGATTCTAATAGTTTGTTTTTCGAATTGTTCTTCCATTTTGGCTAACAGTAACTGCAGGTCCATTTTTATTTCCTATTTGGTAGGATTTATTTGCTGTTGGCCACACTTTTGGGCTGGTATCCCGGTCTTGTCTATGATTTCGAATTTAGTATATAGCAGCACTGAATCGTGGACGTCGGAAGTTCAGCTGTCAAAGATGTCAGACGTCAACTTGAAAAGTGTATCTATTTATGTTATAGTTGTTTGTATAGCTAAACTTCGTGATCTTTTTTTAATGGATTTTCGCGACAATCACTGATAATTTCCACTGGATGAGTTTTTGTTTTGTTCCTAATGTGTTGATTCACGTTTTAATGCACTTTGTTGGGAAGAATCACAAATTTAGGACACTTTAACGTTAAAAAAACTTGGGAGACAGATAAGACGCGTATTTCGTTTGACAGGTCAGAACCGGAAGCCATGAAACCATGAATACTTACATGTATTCATCATAAACATCCTGCTTCGGCAATGAAACGTCGGGGTCTACTTCTAAATGTGTTTGTATCCATGTTACAGTCTGTTGAAGTTCAGCTCTAGAAGAAAGAAAATTATTGTTGTAGGTATAAATCATTGTAATAATTAACTACATTACAATGTATTTTTTAAAGCATCTTCTAACTTTTGCCCATCATTTTTCCTCAATAAAATTTTGCAGAGTTAACATTATTTTAATGTATTAGATCAATTAAATAGCTATAAAAAAGAAAAAGAATAAGTTAAACTAATCAAACATTACAATATTTTTAATGCCCCTCTTAAGAATTCAAAATCCTTAAGGTAAATTTAAAATTGTTTTAAATACATATTAAATAAAATGCAATTATTACTGTGATTAAGTGATGGACTGAAATTCGGAAGGTCAGGGTTCAATTCCCAGATGTTGAATTAAAATTGTACATAAGTATTATGTCTAGCTGCAACTTACCTCCCTCATTTAAATGGCCATCATATAGCCACATTTATTTGTTCATTCTTCCGTTTCACAAATTTGCCATTTAGGTTCCCATCCCTAGCATCTGTTATAAAGCTTAATTTTTTTTATTGAATCAAATACCTGGAACCCAATGGATTAATAGGCTGCTTGAGAGGATCATGAGGAGGTACACCAGTCGGTAGCCGGAGATACAATAGCAGTCTCTCTGGTCCACTTAGAGCCTCCACTGCCTCTAGAATTTGTGATACTCTTTGCCGTCCTTCTTGACTGAAATTTAAAGTAATATATTATATCAGATGGTAATGGAAAACAATTACATTATAATCTATACTCATAATAATAAATCTGTAACTGTACGATTCCTGTACATTGAATATTTTTTGAAAGGTTAGTTGGAGGAAGCGTTTTTATGGATACAGATTCCCAGTACTTTTTTTTAGTATTTTTGTCAGTTTGCGCATCACGTAGGAGTTACTCGACGGATTTGAATTAAATCTCAGAGCGTATGGATTATATCTCAGAGCATGAGCCTAGTTGAAATGCATATCAGTCGATTGTGAATGTTAAGCAACTTTGACCCAAGTTGGTAACTGGATAGGTGACCAAATTTGGATGTTCCAATTTTAAGTATTTAAAATGAGTTTAAATACTCTTAAGTCAAGTTGCATGCGGAAGGATGTGGGAACCCACAGCATTATTATCCCAAGAAAACTCCTACTATTATGTGATTAATGGAAAGGGGTCAAGACCCTCAGTAATGATAAATTCGATGCAGAGAGAGATGTCTCAGAGCATACAAATCAAATCATTTGTGTGAATAAAAAAAAATATTGAATTACTATTAATGATATTTTTATTGTAGTGATGTGATGATTATTTTCATCAACTCCAAAACAACTCTAAAAAAACTACTGATAGCTTCTATCTACATATTAATTTCCACTGAAATATTTCTTGGTTTATTTATAACAAACAATGGCCTTTCACAGCCCATATTTTTAACAGATTTTGATGAAATTTGGTACAGGGATAGGTTGAATTAAGTAAAATTAAGGAGTTCCAGTGGGGATAAAACTTATGATGATGCATCATTTAGTAATAAATATTTATGTTAGTAAAATATTGTTTTAATATTAGAAAAAACAGCAAAACTTACTTTTAAAATGGACAGAGTGCAGCACACACTAAGAAGTGATAAGTTTATAAAAAATACTAAAGTTAGGTAAAGTTAGTTCAAATTCTTTAAAAAAGATGTTTCCATTATGTGTATTTAAGTATGTCGAGAAACAGCAAAATACTATTTTCAAAAATATTTCATTAGGAATTCTTGGTGGTTAATCGTCAATATGTGTATGTAGTTGGCTATGAACCATTATGACAACAATAATAAACAAGCAAGTTATTATAAAGGGTATATTCTGATATACACTGCAAGCACTATTCAGTGCTCTTACTGAGGAGAAATTAGTTTCATTATGGCTTGATAGTATACTGCCACAGTATCCTAGGGATATATATAACATCATAAATCATCACCATTTTTGTACTGTGAGCTCTGGCGTTTTCGAGGTAAGGTGCCCTCAATGCTGACTGCGTTCCGTTTTAAACAGTAGCCTGTATAGCTAACTATAAAGGAACCCCTTCACAGTATACTAAATTGACGTCACACCTTACAGTGCTCGCAGTGTATATATGGGAACATATCTAAAATAATTAACATAAATATCACTAAAAAGTTGTTTTTAAGCATTGTTTTAGCAATAAATAATAGAAATAAAGTTTTATAAGGTTTCAGGATTCAGCATATGGATAAAAAATGCTTTTGATTAATAGAATCTATGGAACAAATGTTCAATTAATAATTAGAAGTAGTTTGTTATAGTATATCCTAGCTGACATAAAATCATCACCAAATTGATGATTTTAGAATTGTATCACGAAAATTTTAAAGAAAGTCATATGAATGTACCAATAAAAGGATTTGGATAAAATTACTTGGTAAGTATTTAGGTACTTACCTGAGAGTATTCTCAACAATTTGTTGCATGGAAGCTACTTTGCCAGAATCCATCTTAGACTCTTTTCCACACACGGGATTGGCACCGGAACCCGTGGCACTCGAAGGTCCAGGAACAACACTTGGAGCGTCGACGATTTCTTTATCGTAAGACGCAGTTTGCCTATGTTTTGGATGATTGACATTTTCCCGATGAAGTTTCGCGTCATCCACTATTTCTCTTTCAGTTTTAACATTTTTTGAATTATCGTCAGCTGCCCAAGGTTGAAATGGAGTTGTATTATCCATTCTAACCCCGGCAGTCGGAAAAGTGTATTTTATTTGATTTCATATTGAAACCTATCTCTTTTAGGCGTAAAAAAACTCCATTTTCTTGCCATCTGACGTGAATACAATTATTTGACATTAATGATTAATTGACGTTTGATGTGATTTGTGAAGGATGTGATATATGTTACTTGTCTCTGGATGTGATCAGCTGTGCGGTAAGGTAGAGTGAAGGGGGGTTGTCTAATCACAGTATAAAGAATGTAAACCATGGAGGAAATACCTTCCATGGTCTAAACTCTAAAGACTTGTGTCTATACTTTGATTTTAGCTGATATACACGCCTCGCTGAGCAGAGTCGAATCGAACTATACTAGTGGTTCGCCCCGAACTGAGACCTCGCGGCGCCATCTATTGACATGAATGTGAAGTTCTGTTAAAAATACTGAAGCTCATTAAAAATTAAATAATTCCGTTTCCTTACAATATTTATCTAATTTTAGTATTTGTTGTTCAAGTACAGGATATAATTGAAATAATTGATCAAGTTTCAGGCTCATCCTTTCAGAAAATTTAGAGTTCTGAGGTCATCTTTGGACGTTAGAAAATCTCCACTTTGAAAGCCCCCCATTTCGTCAATTTTGGGGGAAAAATTTTAAAAAAAATATTTTTGGACTCTATTCCTAATTATCTTTAAAATGATTTACCGCAACCCTATGTAACTTTATAAAAAATATTTTACTTCGCATTCGCTTCTATGAGAGCCCCCCTGAAATAAAGATTTTTATTATTTTTTAAGCCATATTCGGCGGGAGGCCATTGGTTTACATAATATTACCTATATTTAAAGCTGAAGTAATTGCGTTCAGTAATTCAGAAGTTATATTGCTCTGACAGACGGACGGACGGACGGACGGACAAGTGCCAATTCACCCAAGTAGACTCAGAGACCTTCGCTTCGCTCGGTCAAAAATATTAGACTTATTTTAAGTTAATGTTATTAAAAAGTGTCAACGCCAATCACTATGCTTGAGACTCCATTATTTTTAAGGTTTTCATTAGATTTTTTGTTGTTATCAAAATGAATGAACTTAAAATCATTTACACATTACTAAAAATAAAAACCATTAACTTAATAGTTACCTATATATGTAAGTCATATACTTACGAACGCTACTTACTTGATCTACGCACTGGAACGGAATATCGAAACCGCGAAACATACTACTTAGCGGCTCGATTCATCTGGTTTGTATGTCTGTGATTTACACGCAAATAATAATAATCAAAGGTTGAAATATTACATAGACATAGTACTTCCTGTCAACAACAACAACAACAACGGTCAACGGGCTGTCAAGCGTCAGGTTGACAGTTGTCATTAGCTAATTTTCAACAATCTGTCAAAAATTGCATTTTTGATTTTACTCAAATACGTTTTTACTGTACTTTGCGCGTATTTTCTAATTTTTAAACACAAATTGTAAATTGTTTTTTCAACTGTCAACCTTAAGCAAAAACAATTTCACAGGTATGTTATGCTTCAGACTTGTACATCGAATAATAATTCCATGAAATGAAATCAATTTAGGTTTTAGTGCTATCTACCCTCCTCATGCAACGGTTGTAATTAATTAAAAAAAGATACATATTATTATACTCATTAATCATTATTATTGAGTCTAGGTTGGAACTTAACTTTTGTTTGTGGATCATACTACCTGATTTATTTTTTAGCAATACTGCTCACTGTCATTAAAAAAGTCATCTCGAACCTTGTGTATTAAAGGTTCTTACATATATTGTTGATGTATCATTATTTATATGTACTTGGATAGAGTTTAGAAAGGCTTTTGATTAACTCTAAACTTGTGGACCTTTAGTGGGAGCCTACCTTTGGCTTGCCTTAATGGGCAGGTCAAAGTGGGGTCGCAAGAGTTTTAATTTGAATGTGGAAGTGTCTAATGGTGTAATAGCAAAAAAACCCACTCAACAAAGAATTTGTCTTATGGTGAAATCAGTGCAGCACCTCTTTACACCCTGGTTAGCTGCATTAAAGCTTTGCGGCAAGCTGTTGATGAGTGGTTACATCACAGATTCTATCACCCTTGGGCAGTTGCCTCCATCTGCCTTCACTGGCCAAGCGAAGTAGGTTACCAAGAGATATATGCTCACGGGTGGGTGTCTAATGACACCTTATGCTGTGTAGAGGTGCGGCAGTCGGAACGGAATCTACCAAGTTGCCCAAATTGTTGTTGCCCCTCTTGCTGGCAATATTGTAGGCTGGTTTTCAGAGGGCTCTTCTAGTAGGTGACTTGTCACCTGCCATAACTATGCAATTTACGAGGTAGTGCAATGGTAGATGTCTGGTATCTTACCCAGATATCAAACACATAGCTCCACCCCATCTAAATCTCTCGTAAACCCTCTATGCATTGGACCTAGTTCCCTGCACACCATAAGGTCCAGGCTTTGTCCTGTGAGAGTACACACACACATTCATTCTAATATCAGAATGTAAGAGTATCATACAGTGGACCAATTCCTAAATTGCAGATCAGGCTCCACACCTACACTTCCATATACACCTCAAAGCTTGCTTGCTAGCTTGTGCTTGAATGACAGCATTTTGTGTTGAAAATTGTGGCCACTTGGAGATAATCTCCCGTCATATTGATGCCCAGACAACTCCATTGGATGCTCCTATTATAAGTACAGAAGTGTGTCTATCTGTCTGACTGTATGTCTGCAATGTTTGCTTGTCCTGACTGCTTAAGCAATTTTAATAAAATTAGGCACAGAGAGCTTGCATCTTAGAAAATCCAAGTTCCCATGGTATTTAAATAACCTTAGTCCGCTAGGCCGCCTCCTCCAAATTAATGATTGCTGTAATGCAGGTATTCCCAAACTATTTTGGGCAAGAGACTCCTTTTCCAAAATGAACTGATACCCCCCCATAGTCAAATTAATTTAAAAATCCTATCTCTAGTTTTTTTCTATTGATACAAAATTTTAAAATCTAGAAATAAAAATAAAAATATAAATAAAAATTTAAAATTGAAAAACACATTAAAATCGGAAAGTCAAGATAAAAAAATAAATATTTCATTGTGATGGGTGAACCTGGTGACTTTCTACCAATCTAGCTAAATCCAGTTCATTAGCGGTGAGTTGCAGTGATTTGCAGCCTTAAATCTCCGCGTTCGTTGATTTTCAAACGGTTTCTTTGTTTTATTAAAATGTTTATAACCACACTGATGCCTTTTTCGACTAGGAATGATGATGTAAAGTTTTTTAATAGTACGAGTACAACAGTGGTACTTCCTACTAAAATATTAGGCATTCTTATATCAAGTAACATAAGTTATGTTATCTTGAAAGTTTCAAATAAGAACTTGTGTACTTAATAGGGGTCGATTTTTAGACCTTGTCGACCCCCAAAATCAGTTTTCGTTTATGTCCCTGAGAAACCGATATCTACCCCAAGGGGTCAATATCGACCACTTTGGCAATCCCTGCTGTAATGTGTAGCTAATCTATATTTCTAGCTTATATATGTCACCGTAAGATTGTAAAAACAGTTAGATTGTAATCTAACGTTTTTTATCTCGATAGATTGTAAACTGTCGACAGATTGTGAACCGTAACATACTGATTACAATTTAACGCATTATTTTTCGGTAAACTGTAATCTATTAGGTATATTAACCCGATATGGCGGCCGGGCACTACCTGAATATTCATGTCTAACCCTAACCTAACCTATAGTTCGCACGCGAGTTGAATGCAGAGTAAATGTATGGTGACACATACATTTACTCTGCATTCAACTCGCGCGCCAACTGTACAAGAAAGAGACAAGAAAACGTAAATACAATAAATATTTCATAAATTAATACTCAGAACATTGAACGGTTCACAATCTTTCGACAGTTTACAATATCGCGGGATAGAAACCGTTAGATTATAATCTAACGGTTTTTACAATCTTATGGTGACATCTATAACACTGTGCACAATTCCTACTTTCAAAATAAAGTGGTGCTCTTTGGCGTTAACTGGTAGATATCTACTGCTTGACGTAGATCTTGATTTCTACACACCATGGTCTTGTACAGCTTATATTCAACTGAATTGGTTCTTTTCAACTAGTTTGATTTTTGGATAATTACTACTACTGTCTAAAAAATAAAAAATTAATTAATCAGTCCAACCTTATGTAGTTAAATTGGTAATGAAAAGTTTGATAATTATGAATAATTACCCTTTGTTAATTTATAATATTAGTAATGGGTAAAATTTAGTATCGTTTGGCAGGAGGAGGGGGATGGGGGTGGGGGGGTGGGGTAGGGGGTGTGCCCCCTACCCCCCGACACTACTCCCATTTCAAGGTAATGCACCGTTTTTTTCTATGAATTTTTAAAAATCTCATTTTGAGGTTATGTTTTCGTATATTTTTTTTACCTCATTTATGGAGGAGGGGAGAGGGGGAGGGGTAGGGAGGGAGGGGGTGGACCCCCCTCCAAAGGACAAAGTACTTTAGAGGGGGAGGGGGAGTTAGACTTCACCCTCTCCCTCTCACCCCCTCCAAGGCCGGTCGACGGAGCCCCGCGAAGCGGGGCTCCTTATTCTGGGACGTAAATAAAGTAAATAACCACGAAGAGGATGGCGGGGTCTGTAAGACCCCGCCATCCTCTTCTTAACCTAACCTATCCGAGTCGGAGTGCCCCCAAGTCCCGAGCTCGCTTCGCTCGCTCTTGATAGTGGGAGCAGAGGAGGAAAGAGTACCAACGCTGTGCTGTCAGCAAATGCTATCTTGCTCTCACAGTCATATTGCGTTCATTTTACTATGTTTCATCCATTTAGAGGTTATAATATCTTATTTTAAATTTCTCGAAAACGGTGCATTACCTTTTAACGCGAGTGGTATTGTTTTAATCAGGGACCGAATACAACACCTTTCACCCTTAAACTCCTGCCAAACGATACTAAATCCAACCCTTAGTAATGCATTACAACTTAAGGTATTCAAAATTCATGTTGTATACAATAATTAAGTTTTTTGTTTGCAGCTGTAAAATGGCTGAAGACATTGATATAGAAGAGCATGACCTCTTACAAAATCCGATGATACAACAAATTTTTCCAGATTTATCTGTTCTTAAACAAGAAATTATGGACTTTGATGAAGGTATTTTCAATAATTTATCGAACATATTATACGAGGGAAGGTTTTTAAGTTCGCGGAATGAGAGGGTTGGAGGGGGGTGATTAGGCTTATTAGGATCGTAACGTGTTTAGTGACTCATAATTAGTATAAATACGAGATTTCATTGTTATTAGACCATTAGTCTTTGAACTATCGCCAACCAAGCAACATAATCAGGAGTGAAAAGTGAAATATGGAAAAAATCGAATATCGTGCCGTATAAAGTTCCTTACCAAGCAAGGAAAATCAGTTGCGAACATAATGGATGAGATGTCATCGGTTTACGGTGACTCTTGTCCAGGAAAAACCATGGTGTACAAGCGGCACAGTTTGTTTAAAAAAGGAAGGGAATCCTTTGAAGACGACCCGAGGCCGGGCAGGAGCATCGAGGTGACCACGCCAGAACTTATCCAAAAAGTCGAAAAACTTGTACTCGACGATGCTCGACTAAAGAAGAAACAACTCGCAGAAATGGTTGGAGTATCCGATACAACCATTTTAAAAATCCTGCACGATCATCTTGGCATGACTAAGGTCAGCGCAAGATGGGTACCGAGAATGCTCACGCCGCCGCAAAAACAACAACGCGTAGAGTGTTCACGTGCATTTTTGGACCTCTGCAATGAAGACAAGGATGGTGTATTGAGTCGAATTGTTACTGGAGACAAAACTTGGGTTCATCATTATGAACCTGAGTCGAAACAAGACTCTATGCAGTGGCATAAAAAGGGCACAGCACCCCCCAAGAAGTTTAAGGTGTCACAGTCAGCTGGGAAACTCATGGCAACGGTCTTTTCGGACTCAGAAGAAATATTATTGATCGATTATAAAGATAAAGGTGTTTCTATAACCGGAGAATACTACGCTTCAATATATGAGCGACTAAAAGAAGCCATTCAACAGAAAAGACGGGGAAAATTGACGAAAGGTGTGCTGCTTTTGCACGACAATGCGCCCGTCCACAAGAGCCGCGTTGCGTTGGCTGCCCTGCTTAAAGTGGGCTTCGATATTTTGAACCACCCACCCTACAGCCCAGACGTGGCCCCGAGTGATTATTACCTCTTTCCAAAAATGAAAAAAGAGCTGCGGGGTAAAAAATTTACCACCGATGATGAAGTTAAGGAGGCAGTTTGAGGACAAAGACAAAACATTTTTTTATGAGGGTATAAATAACTTAAGATCTGAAAAATGTGTCCGTCTTGCAGGTGAATATATTGAAAAGGAAAAATAATTTGGTTTTTTTATTTCAACCCCTTACCCTTCATTCCGCGAACTTAAAAACCTTCCCTCGTAACTTAGGGGACTTGCAGAGCTATATTGTAAAGGAGTTGCAGTTATGTAATTGCTTTCAAATTCAATAATTTGATAAACATTTGCTTTTCCAGACTTTTCGGAAAACGCAACATATTCAAAGGAAACTGGTACTGGTAACCTAAATATCTCAGATACAAGTACATCATCGGACTTTGCACCTAATTTTTGTAGAAAAATTATTCTTGGATCAAAACCAAGCAAAGGAAACATGACAAAAAATTTGACATTGATATCTGACGTGAAAATTATGTTACAAAATATAAGACCTTACCTCACAAGAACAAAGAGATTTTGTGATAAATGTTTAATACTTTTTCCGCATAAACAGTCTCTTATTGATCATGAATTAAGTATTCATGCAGTTTTGGAGTATAATTCTGAGCAAAAACATCCTTTATGCCCTGGATACAAAAAAAAAGTCATGTGTAGCATAAGTCAGGGAGAGTTTACTAGCAAATTTAGCTTAAGGAGACATGAAAGGAATATTCATAATATAGATCAAGATCAAAGATGCAATAAAGATTCTACACGTCAGATTAAAGAAAATAATCTTGTGGACAAATCATTTGTTCCCCTAACAAATTATATCTTTAGTGAAGCTTGTTTTCATTGTGATGAGCTCTTTCCAAACCAACAAGACCTTATTGATCATTTATATGCTATTCTTTACACCAAGAAAGCGCAGGTACCAACAGGAAATGTAGAAGAGAAAGAAATAACCCAAGTACAGAAACCGATGGGCAAGAACAATGAAATTTTTCAAAAAAAATTTGCAAGTGTGAGTACAGAT
The DNA here is from genome assembly GCA_923060345.2 of Erebia aethiops. NCBI lineage: Eukaryota > Metazoa > Arthropoda > Insecta > Lepidoptera > Nymphalidae > Erebia > Erebia aethiops. The sequence continues at coordinate 21,067,264 of OV281084.1, read as the reverse complement.
GAAAAGATGAATAAGAAAAAAAAAGTAAGCGAATTAAAGAATGTTTATAGTTGTCCGATTTGCTCTTACTATTTCAATGAAGAAGTGTTTTGCAAAAGTCATGCTATTGCGAAACATAAAGGATTTAAAAACATGCAAATAAATATGTCATTGTTTAATCCAATGTGTAAGTTTTGTGATTCAAAACTTGATGATATCATGACATATAATACTCATTTGCGACAAAACCATAAAACTGAAATGCTAAAAAAAGTTCAAAGTATTTTACCATTTAACAGCCAGGGAACTAGTAAATGTTGTAATTTACGTTTACCTGAGGATGGCATTGTAGACATATATCCTAAACATGGACATTTAACTACATTAGCACAAAGTTCCGAGAGTCAAAATCATGAGAAACAAAATATTTATAATGATATTCAAGTTATGGTTTCAAAAATTATACTTTTTAAATGCTCAGAATGCAATATACATTTCCTAACTTCTTATGCTGCTTCGAAACATTTAGATCATTTAATATTTAAAATTAATTGGGAATGTGTAATTTGTCACCGACTTTTCAAAAATAAAGATGCCATCATTCATCAGGAACAGCATCAGTATTCCGAATATTTTGTGGTAATCAACGTACTTGCGGAAGTTCAGCGTACAACTTTGTATAAATGTCCCATGTGTGCTGTACATTTTAGTAAAACAAACTTTTCTAAACATTGCACTATTTGCCAATATGATCAGACTCGATCAGCTGACTCGCTATATTGTAAAGTTTGCGACATTTTTATTGAGTCAAGCATTAAATCAAGTCACGATAACGACCATAATTTAAGAAATTTAACTCCGTCTGATATTAAAATAATTGATTCAGAATCAGTCGTCATAAAGAATGACGATAAGAATCATAACGACAGTTATTTGGATGATCCATCCAAAGTAGAAAAGCTGTATTTACCAGATTCAATGATAATTAATCAGGAAAATTTTACCAATATTAAGGTTTATAACAAATGTAAGGATATCACAACAATATCAAATTTATCAGGCGTTTCTGCGAAACAGTTAAGTTATAATTTTTGCAAAGTATGTAAATGCAACATATCCAGAGTTTTTAAAACGGATGTTCATCGCAAATCGCTTTGTGTGAATATCGTTAAATATATATGCAAGTTTTGCGGGCTTTTGTTTTCCAATAAGTCAATAACTTCGCACAGAAAGTTGCATCAACAATATAAGACTTTAAAACTGCAAGACTTAACGTTCTATAACTTGCATACTAACAAAATAATGAAACCTCTTATTCCAAAATTTCCTAAATGTGAGTTGTGTGAAAAACATTTTATTTCAAAGGCTGAAGTCAAAGGACATCTATGTGATTTAAATGATTACATCACATGTTGCATCTGCAAAATAAAATTTTCGGAAACAGCTTATAAATTGCATATGCCATTTCATAGTTATAAATTAAAAAGTAAATGTAAGCAATCTGATAAACTTGATCATAAAATCACTTATTGTGAAGATTTAATTGAAAGCAATAAAAATATTTCATCCAAAGATGGAATGATACCAGCCATTTATACGTGTAAAAATTGTAATGTATCTTTAAGCACATATGATGATGTTATAGAACATTGCCATATACATCCAAACCTCAACAAAGTGGAAGTAAATAGTGTTGAATGTACAACATGTCAAATGAAATTTGACTACATATCCTTTAAGAAACATGTAGAATTGCACAAAAATTACGAAAACGTAAAATTTAGACGCTTTAATTTCGATCTGTCCTATTTTGGATCAGATAAATGGCTAAAACATGTATATAAATCCCTATCTAAAGATGAATTTACTAAACTAATTGGAGATTCTATATACAGATATGAAACTAGAATTAAAATGGAAGTAACACAAGAAGGTCCATCCAATTTAACGATATACAAATGTGAAAAATGTCAATGTATTATTGATTGCAATTCTACTTACAGTCATATTGTAACTTGTTGTCCAAATTCTGAAATAAGCGATTGTACTTTTTGTGATTTATCTTTTGCTTGCAGCACAACTAGAAATAATCACGAAAAAATTCACGCGGTACCTGATATAACCGTGCAATCCTATAGAATAGTTACGTTTAATCGGGAAGAGCATCGAAATATAAATAATAACATGCCAAACTTTAAAAAATGCTATGTCGTATACGAATGTAGGTTCTGCCATGTACTTGTAGAACGTTGCGATTATGTTGACCATGTATGTTTCCGTAATGATAGTAAAAAATGTAATTTTTGTGGTTTATTACTTTACGCGGAACACTTGGATGATCATATTTTTAAACATAAACAAAATCGTAGTTTTAATGAAAATAAAATAAAAGTAGTTTTAATCGGTAACAATATCGAAGAAAGCAATATTTTGTCAAGACACAATGTTTTGTTACCAACCTTTAATGGAATCGTGTGCGATTATACGTTTTATAAATGTATTGAATGTGAGGTATGCGTGAGAGATGTGCGGAATACGGTTCACCATTCTTGCCTTATTGATGCTGCAAAGTCTCGATGTACAAAATGTGATTTAATATTTGAAGAAGGGAAACTAAAAGGTCATTTAAAATTGCACGATACAGACCCCGATTTCACTACAGAAACAATACTGGTGAAACCTTTTACTAATCGCAAACAAAGTGAAAATTTTGTTAAAACTAAAAAAGTATTTGCTGTAGAAGTAGAAAAGAATGAGCAAAGCAGCAATGAGAATATTACAAATGTAATTAATCATAAAATAGCAAAATTATATAAATGTTCGTGTGGTTTACACTATGTGCAACAATCGTCGTTACAAGAGCATATTATGAAAAAGTGCTCTGTTAAAAATAAAAGTAAGCAAAGTATTCAGAACTGTTCTAAATGTGGTCTCAGTTTCACGTCAGATGTTTTATTTAGGCATTTATTAGAACATCATGGGGATAAAAATGTTGTATTTGAATATGAAATTGTTGAAAATCTCCCTGATGGTATGGATAACACAATATCTAATTAATTATATTTGTGAAGCCTGCATGTATTTATTATTTTTGGTCAAAAGTAACAAGTGTACAATGTCAAACATGCAATAGCAAAAGGGAGTTAGTGTGTATATGAATTCAGCATCGACTAGTTAGTATAAATACAATACTAGTATAAGTACAATAAAAATAAGAGTAGGATATGTTTTATTTTAATTGCAACATACTATTTTCATAAACTTGTATAAAGGTATGTAATTAAATAAGTTCGTGAACTAAAATTATTGTATAATTATGTTACCGGTTATGTATGAAAACTAGGAACTGATACACACTGAACACTTTCTAATAAATGTATATACAATGACGAACCAATTTAGTATTCCTATGTATAATAATTTATACTATGTATTTCTATCTTTCTAGGATATGACGTGTTAAAGTGCATCCAGAAATCCATAAAGATGGTTTGGGTCAGCAGATTTCTTTAAGCTTGAACCAACCAGAAATATAATAATTTCACACATTTTTGGCCGATTTTGCCGATGAAGGACTACTTACATGCCCGGTAACATAATATTATATACTAGACTTTATAAATTAGATGTTATCGTAATATAACTTTTTTTTCTATGATGTATGGAAGAATGTCAAAATGTTTATTATTAGTTTAAGTACTAGCTTATGTCGCTTTGATTTTCCGCGATAAAACACCGCTATTCAGAAAAAAGTGTGTGTGTGCAATTCACACACGGCAGAAGTGTGACTTCAGAAAAGTAGCCTACGAGATAATGAGAGAAATATAACTTGTATTCTATCTCATTCTCTCGCAGGCTAAATCCCATTTATGAATATGTTTGTCTCTTTTTGGTGTCAATTTTTCGTTTCATGTTTTCGTTCCGTTGAAATTTCAAATCACAACGATTCTAAAGAAGTTGCACTTCATTAAGATGAGATTTGCACAGCGCCATCTATATGTTCATGGTTAAACTTAAAACGTCAAAACGTTCACAAAATCTACTTCATAACGCCAGCCTTGGGCCTCATTTTCGATGGAATATGGATCGCGGTACGCTCGCGCCATTCATATAGTATGAAACACAATTATTATGAAATGTTTTCGGTGGCGAGCGGAAAACGCTGCGGATCCGCAAGTGTCATTATGAATATGCATTCCTTTCTTGTGCAAGTGCAACTGAAATAGGCACAGTGTCTAGCAGTCTAAAGGCTGCTTTGTCTTTGCGTTTATTGCGTCACGTTGACATGGGCATACCTATTCCAGTTCCACTATCGGTCACCGAAAACGCTATTAGGAGGAGAATGAGAATGAATAATTGGTATTACCATTGACGGCATCCTCTGCAAATACAATAATTTGTATTTCAATTTAAATAAATAATATTATCTAGAGAGTATGTGTTTGTTTTTATTATTTACAACATTTTTCAAATTCTAGCAAAAAAGTTGTTCCATTTTTTCAACATGGTTGAAAGGCTAGCTTTGCCAAAATGGGTCTGTTTTTAACAGACTTCCAAAAAAGGAGGAGGTTCTCAATTCCGTGCGTATGTTTTTTTTTTCTATATCTGTCTATCTGAAACTGAATGTCTGCTACGCTTTCACATCCGGGCCATACATCCTACTCTATAGGGCCATCCGTTCAACCGATTTTATCTAAATGTAGTAGGTACAGACAGGTTATTTTTATCCTAGAAAATGTAAGAGATACCTTCAAAACGAATAAAAAGGTAGGTACCTATTTTCGTTATCGTAACGTTTGTAATAAAAAGTTAAATAAATAATAATTTTAATGACAAAATTATTTAACTAGTAAGTTTTAGTTAATTATATTTTATTATATTTAAACTAGTGGTTCGCCCCGAAACGATCTGGCGGCTCTGGGATCTTGGACCAGTATGTTCCGATATACACTGTAAGGTGTGACGTCAATTTAGTATACTGCAACCATAGAAAAAATACTGCAACTGAGTTTTCAACCTTTCTCCCTAGTGGGAGGAGATGTTACTCCTTACCATAGATTTTAATATCTCCTTACCATAGATTTTAATGCTCCTTACCACCGACCAGAAAAAAAAGCTCCTTACCTCTGCCCTCCATCATAGAGATAATATATACATATTCCTTAGTCATTGGCCCTCCATAGTTTTACGCTGTCAGTACCATAGACTACACGTATATGTCAGTACTGCTGTTCTTTTTCTGGTCGGTGATCTTAGTCTTGGGTTTAGTCGGTCACCACATGGTCACTACGTACCAATGAATAAGCCTTAGTCATTGCTACGTACTACGTACAGTCTATTTGTAGAGGCCATAGACTTAGAATGTACAAGACCAACAGTGACAGATAACGGTGTTACAAAAAATGAAATGTCAATGTGTGCGTGAAATAGTGTTGTATTGACTCTAGCATAGTATTATCGATAGTCTTACTCGTGCAATCATAGGACTCTAATGAGTTAGTTTAACGAAGTAAAATATAACTATCTTTTAATTTAGAAAAATCAAATACACAAATAGCAACAAAGCTACAGCTAGGTACAAATTATTTATTGATGAGATGACCATGTTTTCTCTAAAAAGTTTTTCAGCGTTACAACACAATGCAACATCATTAGCTGGATATATCATATACTTATTGTGTGTTTTCGAATAGTCTCTCTTAATAATTAACGAATTATTACATAGAGCTGTTGGGTCCGATAATAAACTATGTACCTACACAGTCTTCACACTTAACTCTTTTAATAATCCTTTTAATACATACAAATAATTAAGAAAAAAAGAATGTCCATTCATACATTAGTTTTCTCATTAATTCATTCAATTATTTATTATTCAGACTAATCTATCTAATCTATCTAAACCAGGAGCCCCTATCTATAATCCGTAACCATTTGTTACGTAGCAAAGAATTGGTTGGAAACCTAGAACATAACATTGTAAATATTATGAGATACTTATAGATATTTTAGCCCCATAAAAGTTTTTTTTTGATATTTCGAAAGAAAGCTCTTAAAATAGAGATATTTTTTAAATTCTGCCTGAAAATATACACTTTATTTTTTTTGAGAAATAGAGCAGTTTTTGAGATTTTTCATAAAAATTGTTAGTTTAGCGCCGCTATTTTTTTAAAGGGTGCAAGTAGTTTTAATTTGATTAATTACAATAATACTCTGATATAATGTATAAGTGACAAGTTAATAAAAATAAATAATAACCATATATGGCGCTCAAGTCATAGCTAATGACCTCCCCGATAAGCACTTAAATACATAATAAACTGAATTACCAGTATGTACAGTATACCCTGTATATATATTCCATGTACATAATATGAAATCTAAGACACGCCAAATAAAACAAAAATTAAAGAAAATATTTATTTCGTTCTTTTCTTTTACAGGAAAGTAGTGTTTAATATTGTACTCTACACACCTAAGCTTATGAGCAATCACGTCAAACCTACCGGCAGACACGATTATCGACTATCGATACTTATGACGTCATCACTTTGTCAATCCCTATCGTAACCAAACATTTTTAAGTTTTACACAAAATATCCAAAAATTCTTTATTTAGCAATGTAATTTGATGAAAAGTCTTAAGGGAAACCTATTATCTAAGCTTTCAATAGTTATTTTGCCTCATTTTCAAACAACAAGTGACGAAATAATGATTATGAATATTTCAGCAAAATGTTCAGTAATTACCTGTGAAACGTGTATTTATGCGGGTTATTACGTCTTGTAACGTCACATTCATTCACTGAACAAGACACCATGGTGGCAGAACAAAGATTTTAAGTTTTAATCGTAGGATTATTAATTAAATACACAAAATTCACCTCGACTTGGAAAAGGCCGGTACGCTATGGCCTCTTACTCGCGTAAACAATGACATACTGGCCTTTTGTTTCGCTATCTCTTTTTCGCTCGCGGCAGTGTTTATTAACTAAATACCTCTCGCTCCCACGCTTTGTCAGTCTATTGAGCGTAGCGAAAAAATCCTATGTCTATGGTAGAGGCAAAGTAATATATGTAAACAAATATGGCGTCAGATCACGTGATTATATAATTGTCATTAGACATATAGTGATGGGAACATTGACAGATTAGTTGTGACTGAACGATTGAATGAATACATTCTGAAATCGATTTCCACATACTTCTACGGAGCGAAGTAAATCATGTAAATAAAACATACCAGTCACGTCATTTCAACTTCGCTAACAATATTTTCATATGTTGTATATCACAAAACACTCTCCAATGTCTTATTTCCTCAAGTAAAACATTTAAAGTTATACTCAAAAGTAATTCAATTTAAGCACTAAGAAGCTAATAATTATGCTACTGCACTACAGCCCATTAACGTCCCACAGCTGGGCACAGGCCTCCACTCTCATAGGAGAGACGGAATTAGAACTTAGATCCACCACGCTGCTCAAATGCGGGTTGGAGGGCTTTAACGACTATTACCAAGTTAGTGATAAGATGTTAGTGAAAGGTTTAATTATAATATCGTCCTCAACATCGCAAGGTAATTTCATAATCATAGAATGTGGTAATCGATTTTCGATTATTATAATCGATTAAACCCGCTCCTATCATTCAGTCTATGGTTCACTTTTCATGTCACATCTCTATGGAATCATTCTATTTCTATATGTCAAACGCCCATTAGGTCATTAGTCTTTGTTTTTATTTTGTGATTCTTGCTAGTTAATTGATAAATTATTAGCTGCAAAGTGCTTGAATTAAATTACTTTTGAGTATATTATGAACTTTAAATGTTTTACTTGAGGAAATAAGACGTTTGTGAGTGATTTGTGATAAACAACAGTGAAAATATTGTAAGCAAAGTTGCAATGTCGTGGCTGGTATGTTTTGTTTACTTAAATTACTTTGCCTCTACAAATAGACTTTACAAACGTAGTACTTATTAGTTCCATGGTCACCACCAATAGCACTAGCACCCAAAGAGAATACAACCACTACGTGCTAGCACCGACCAATAGAAAAAAATATATTTATGATTATTGCAAGTTCTTTTTATTTAGGTATTTTTAAAAAGTACAAAGTATTTGAATATTTAAATAGAACGAAATTTTATTATTTAAGTACGAAATTCTGATAAAACACACTAACAGTTAACTTAAAAGATTAAAAACCTAGGTTTAGGTTTTTATTCTGAGCCTATAACCTAGTTCGGGTTGGGCTATGTAAAATGTAAAGCTGATTTTTGGCACAAGTGTTCCTTGGGGTCTGAGAAGTACCTCTTAAAAATTCCCCCCCCCCCTAGGCCGCGGGCTTAACCCCCCACCCCCCCAAACGTCTCCCCAACCGCAGTTTTTTGTAAGTTTTTCAAAAAATATTAGTGCTAGAAAAAAACTTTCTATGGTGAAAATTATCTTCATTAAATTATCTACAAAATAATATTTTAGTTCATTTCCATAAGACCAATAGTTTCGGAGATATGTTAACCCTTTGTGCATGAAAAGAAAATATTTTGCATGTATGGCTTTTTGTAATGTAGTTTCTTGTAATTTCCATAAAAACTGATAGAGCTACAAAAATATTGTCTGAAGCAAAATGAAAGGCTATTAAATTAGCTATAAAATGATATTTAGTTTATTTTGATAAGAGTAATAGTTTTGGAGATATGCCTACCTATTGTGTAAGATAAAGAAAATAATATGCAAATATCGTGTACGTTGTTTTTAATTTTCGAAAAAAAAATAACAGAGTTAGGAAAAACTGATTGAAGTAGTAAGAAATATAGTTAAATTACCTACAAAATAGTATTTAGGTAATTTTGATAGCACTAATAATTGCGAAAATATACCTGTCATAGTTAACATAAAAGCAATATTTTTCAAAATTTTATATGTTTTCTGTAATTTCTAGAAAACTATTAGAGCTAGGCAAAAAACTCCCAGGAGTAAAAATAATCACCATTTAACCACTTATTAAAAAAAAATTAGTTCATAAAGATAGGACTAATAATTTCGAATATATATCCATGTATAGTGTACGAAAAAAAATAAAAAAATTGCTAGAATCCTATGTTATTTGCAATTTCCACAAAAACTATTAGAGCTGGAAAAAATCCTCGGCAGAGTAATTAATTTCACTAAATTACCCACAAAAAAGTCTTATGGTGAATTTAGATAGGACCAATAGTTCGAGAAATATGGCAACCTATATTCCAAGAATATTTTTTTTTTGAGAACCGTTGGTATATTTTTGAATTTTCACAGAAACTACTAGAACTAGGAAAAAAAACATAAGAAGCAAAAATGAACTTCATTAAATTATCTTCAAAATAATTTTTTGTTTATTTTGATAGAACTAATAGTTTCGGAAATATGGCTGCCTAACTGGAATAAAAAACTAAACCTTTGTAAAATCCGTAAATGTTTATTGTAATTTCAAGAAAAAGTATTAGAGTTAGGAAAAAAGCTGTCAGGACTTAGTACAAAGATTATTAATTTACCTATAAAATAGTGTTTAGTTTATTTTGATAGGACAAATAGTTTTCGAAATATACCTTGCTGTTGTGTAAGAACCGGTGGTAGTCATGTAGACTTAGCATAGTACTATGGAATAAATAGAAATTAACCTCTAAATAAATAACGTATTTTTGATTTTAGGCGCAAATGATGTCCTCTTTTCTCCCCACTCCCGCAACCCCCCTCCCACCTCCCACCTCCCCCTCCCCCTCCCACAACCTCACTCGCACCTCCCACAACCCCCCTCTCACCTCCCCCCTCTCACCTCCCCCCTACCACGACCCCCTCCCCCTCTCAAATATCTAGCCGATTGTGCTTTTTTGTAATCGTATTACAATTCAAGTATCAAATCAAATGTTTTTACTCAAGTAAACTTTTACAAGTGCTTTTGAATCGTCCAGTGAATCTACCATAGGTTCGGAATGCCGTTAACAGTTCAAAGTTAATCTGATAAAATTATCTGCAAGATAGCTGTTGGATGTTGGTGGTTCATTTACATATTTTTTTAGATAAATGCATATTGCATACCTACATATAGTTGAAAGGACTTCGAGACGTAGGTATTTATTATTATTATATTAGTAGGTATTATTAAAGCACATCATCATGGTCGTCATCATCACCTTCTTCCCCATCAATGGTAACATTTGCACACGAACCATGTCATTCTACCCGCATTTCCTTTGCAATCCTATTCGTTATTCTTCGGCCGACGCAACGCCTTGTCTTTGTTAGAACTTTAAACAAATATAAATAATAATATTTAATATATTATTTACTGAGTGTGGTGTTGTTTTGTAGATAAAGATATCATGATTATTACCTACTATTAATTTATTGTAATATAGCATCGATCATTATCAAATAGAATGTGTAGGTACAAAGTCAAAATTATTGCAAAATATTTTTCTGTCATGGACGTTTTCGATCGTCATATTTCCGAAAGTATTCGGTCGATTGAAATGAAATAAAAAGCATTTTGTAGAAGATTTTATGAACTTTCATTTTGTTCTTGTCGTTTTTTTCCTAGCTCTTATACATTTTGTGCAAATCACAAGAAACTTACACGATTTTAAAAAAAAAAAACAAATGCGTCAAATAAGCCGGCATATTTGCAAAACTATTTATCCGATCATAATGATTTAAAAGCCATATGGTAGATTGTTTAATGTTAATTATTTTCGCCGTAGATGGTTTTTTTCTAGCACTAATAATATTTTTTGAGAAAATTACAAAAAACTGCGGTTGGGGAGACGTTTGGGGGGGTGGGGGGTTAAGCCCGCTGCCTAAGGGGGGGGAATTTTTAAGAAGTACTTCTCAGACCCCAAGGAACGCTTGTGCCAAAAATCTGCTTTACATTTTTTATTTTAGGGTTCCCATACATAGCTTGCACAAGTAGCCTGGGCTAATAGTATAGGTATACTACCCGCGAGGGAGGGGGGAGGGGGAGGGGGGGAGGCTGTCTGCCCCCCCTGTAAGCCAAACTCGTCGAATCCTAATAGTTTTCGAGATATTAATTTTTAAAATTTCAATTTTTGAGGTTAGTTTTACCGAATTCGGGCTTAAATACAAACTTTAGAGGGGGAGGAAGTGGGGGACGCTAGGAAAACTCCTTAGACTTCACCCTCCCCCTCTCACCCCTCCAAGGCCGGTCGACGGGTGACGACTTATTTCTGGGTGGTATAAAAAGGAAATAACCACGAAGAGGATGGCGGGGTCTGAACTAAACTATCCAAGTCGGAGTGCCCCCAGTCCCGAGCTCGCTTCGCTCGCTCTTACATGGCTCATTAGAGACATTAGAGTCTAACACTTGCACTGGCAAAGCACTAACACGCGAAGAGGTGAGCGGAAGTGGCTCATTAGACTCTAACACTTGCACTTCTCTCGACGAAACGCTAGAAGATGGTGACGATGACGAGGCCTGAGGCCTCGAAGACGCCATAGCAGTCCAACGTAATCAGCACAGTCAAGAGTACAAAAAATAAAAATGTTCTCAACTGAAAAACGCGTAAAACGATGACTCATAGATTTGAATTCAATAATATGAAATATGATCATTTGGACACTATGGCGCCAACGCACGCGTTCCGTTTTTCCAATAATCGGTACACATAAAACTCGATGTTTTATTCGAATGATTATAAAAAACGTCCATGTACAGAAAATAAATACTAATATGCCTATTAAAAAGCAATGATAGACATTTTTTATGGTTTGAATATGATTATTACTCGATTATTAACATTTTGTAATACTTTTTATGTTTGGAACGGATTATAATACGTAAAACGAAACTTTAGTGCGTCAACAAAACGTCAATGAGTCTGTAATTTAAGGCAAATGTCGTACGAAATAGTGAAAAGTGGTGCAAATTTGCAATTTTCAAAAAAATATTTCTCGAAAAGTATTAGAATTCGACGTAAAATATTTTAGTGCAAGGCTTACCACATCAAGGTCTTTCTGTAAAAAAAATATGAACGTCCAACTCCGCGGGGAGTATACTATAGCTGAGCCCTAGTTCGAACTAGTAGCCTATGCTACTATTCCAGACTATCTCATTGAGTAAATCCATTCAAACTTTTGCAAATTTATTATCTATGTTATTGGCGTTAATGCAAGTTAATGTGTCACTGTCACTGTCACAGACAGAGACAAGCAGAGACAAGTTAACCAGAGACAAGTAACATGTCACAGATATGTTACTTGTCTCTGGCTACCTACACGACCTTCTTTTTCTGGTCGGTGATCACGACGTTGTCTCTGGTTGTCACTTGTCAGCGGCAGTCAGCCTTCCTTTTTTTTCTGGTCGGTGGTCAAAGGTTGTCTGGTTGTCTTTTTAGCAATAAATATGACGGATTTATTGTAACGAATTATTGTAGGGTAATTAAAATGTTACTTCACGAACGTATTTGCCAATGGCTGGGGCATTTGAAACTCTCTCGTGTTATATTGATGGTATCGGTGATATTATTCATAGTGCCGCTTGTTACACACTATTATTTATCAAAGGTAAGAAGTACGGATATCTTTAGTCTTTACGTTATGTTAAGTCATAAAACCCTTAGCTAGCTATCAAACTATAACCGTATATCATACTTAATAGAGTATGCGGCTAGCTACCACTACCGCTTATGCCATACAGCCATGCAATTTATTACTTAATACGGTCTTATAACTATCCAAATGCAAAGGGGTTTTGATCCACTTGCCAATAATTATCACTTAAAACTTTCTCCTAGGTTCCCATTCTCTGTCTATGTAGGTAGGACCTTGGAAATGACATTCCGAACCAGTGGTATATGTATTACTTACCTTGATGGTTTTAAAGTTACTTAAATAAAAATCTTTTGGATTTGAAAAGATAATTCTTTGGTTAAAGTTACCTATTCATTCACAATATGATTGGAATGTGTTGGAATGTTAAAAGATTTTCCTATTAACTAGTTTTAATTATTCAGTATGAATCCGATTTCACCTGTATTTTTCTTAGTAATCTTTATTCATTTGATATATTTTCTCCTCCTAATATTGTAATTATTGTATTTGAATAAAACACATTTTATCAACCTAATTTGGTCATAATTAATAAGCCTTTGCGGTCTGGTGGTCTTTCTGTCAGCAGGCTGTGTCTCAAACCATAATAATATTAATAATAAAAAATAAAGTGGAGGATACAAGAAACATAATTTTTGAGCACCTGTCTTGTTTCTTTTACAAAAGTATTTTAAAAGTATGTAGCGTTAATTCTACTACAATGGTATGGAACCCTTGTGTGAGTTTGACTAGCACTTGGTTTTTTTAGGTTCCGTACCTCAAGAGAAAAAAAAGGAACCCTTATAAGATCACTTTGTTGTCAATCTGTCTGTCTGTCAACCACCTTTTTCTCGGGAATGTGTGGAGGTATCAAGTTGACATTAATATCAGATACTAAAGTCTAGTTCCCTTAGAGCTGTTAAATAATCAAGCTTTTAGGTCAACGCAATCAAAAGATATGGCAGTTTATGCTGCATATGTCACTCGGCAATAAATCAAAACCTATAGGGTACTTACCATTGACCTAGAAACATGAAATTTGGCAAGAAGCAAGGTAAGCCAGTTATTTCACAGCTGATTGTGTGTTGTTACGACATCTTTCTTGTTATTTAGTATTTATAATGTGTGGTGGTGCAGAACTCTTTGTGTGCAAGTTAGACTCGCACTTGACCGTTTTTTTAATAGTGGTTTGTGCTCTTTTTCACAGTATGAAACTTCATCCATTTCCTCTGGTGCTAATAATATGCGCCACACTCTTGAAGCATTGGGTGATTTATCTACAATGAATGTGGTGGATCTCAAGATAAGGATTGAGGAGATGCTTCGGATTAAGGTACTATATTATTTTCTTTTTATAATATTTCTAAATTTAAAGTTCATTATATTATTAACCGACTTCAAAAAAAAGGAGGAGGTTATCAATTCGGCTGTATGATTTTGTATGTTTGTTATGCGATTACTCCGCCAATAATGAATAAATTTTGATGATTCTATTTTTGTTTGATAGATCATACTTCAGAGGTGGTCCTATATATAAATTTGGTGAAGATCTGATGAATATCTTCGGACATGGCGAATGGAACTCCTCAATGGATAAGAGTAAATTGATGATTCTTTTTTTGTTTGATAGATCATACTTCAGAGGTGGTCCCATATAAATTTGGTGAAGATCTTATGAATATCTTCGGACATGGCGAACTGAACTCCTCAATGGATAAGAGTAAATTGCTCCCGATCAGTGTAATAGCTTAGTAAATAGTAGGTTTTTAACCAAATATAGCATATTATTTTAATACGTGACTCAGATCATATGATGTCCGAAGATATTCATCAGATCTTCACCAAATTTATATAGCACCACCTCTGAAGTATGATCTAACCAACAAAAAAAGAATCATCAATTTACTCTTATCCATTGAGGAGTTCCGTTCGCCATGTCCAAAGATATTCATCAGCAAATTTATCCATTGATAAGAGTAAATTGCTCAGGATCAGTGTAATAGCTTAGTAAACAGTAGGTTTTTAACCAGACATCCATATAATAAATGCGAAAGTGTGTCTGTCTGTCTGCTACGCTTTCACGGCCCATCTGTGCAACCGATTTTGATTAAATTTGGTACAGAGATAGGTTGTATCCCGGGAAAAGACGTGCTATTTTATCCTTGTAATCAGTTTCCCGCGGGAATCAAAAAATTTATCTGTTCAACCGATTTTAGTGACATTTAGTAAAGGAATAGGTTGTATCCCGGGGAAGGACATATAGGACATTTTTATCCCGGAAAATTCAAGAGTTCCCGCGGGAATCAAAAACCTTATTTCACGCGGACGAAGTCGCGGGCATCATCTAGTAGCCGTGACTACAAAAAATTGTAAAATAAAAAAAAATAAAAACTGACTTCAATAACTACAAACACAAAAAAATTTTTTTAATTTATTACCGAATATAAATTATATTTAGAAAAGTTAATGTATAATAAATAATAATATTTTTTTGAGTTGGTGCCAATAATAGAGACAGCAATATACCGGCAAATTTCTATTTGCGAAATCAGAAATTGTACGCGGGCAACCTCTAGATGGTTTATTTAAGAATGGTATTATACTCACACAAATAAGTACTAAACTTAAAATTAATTTATTTTTTATTTTGTAAAGGCTTCAGTGTCAACCGAATTACGCGAGTTAGAAGAAAGGCGAGGAAAATTACAAAGAGAAGCAGCTGCCGCAAGTGCTAAAGCCGACAGCGTTAAAGCGGAATATGCTCGAGCAACGGCTGAACTGCAAAGGCTGCGCGTGTCTGCTGACCAGGCACGTCTCGCGCAACTGGAGGCTATCCGCCGTGATTCCCCCGAACTGGCTCCACCTACACAAATCCTTCCCTCACAACCACCCCCCATCCTTCCACCTATCAGTTCCGCCTCTGAAGTCCACTGTCGTATGCATTCATGCTTTGATCATTCTCGTTGTTCCCTCACTTCCGGTTTCCCAATCTATTTCTACGATCCTGAAAAATATACGCCTCTCGCCGGCGCCGAAGTGGATGGATTTCTCAAAACTACTTTGCGACAGACACTAGGCTACAATTCTCATTTGACGCACAATCCTAATGAAGCTTGCCTTTATCTTGTTCTGGTTGGAGAAGGATTTCCTCTGGATAAAAGCCCCTCGTGAGTTTTTACTTAATATAATTTTTTTTTGTGCTATATTGCTAGAACTAAAGTTGTATATTATGTTTCAGTTCAACAACAGATACATACAAGTTGTCGTTGAATGAGAGCGCTATTAAAAGCTTGCCGTATTGGGGTGGCGATGGCCGTAATCACGTGCTATTGAATTTGGCACGACGGGAACTTTCAGTTGGATCTGGAGATGCCTTTCATACTGCGTCTACTGGAAGAGCTATGATCGCCCAGTCCACATTTACCATACAACAGTTTCGACCTGGTTTTGATCTCGTTACTCCACCTGCTCTTGGGCCACCAGGTGGAGATGTATGGTCAGACTGTGCTCCCATGGCACCCGCAAGACGTAAATACATTCTTAGGTATGTATGCAAGTGCAAAACTGATCATTAAATTCAATTTTAGTACTCATTCAAAAGCAAAATTTAGTTTCCAGGGGTCACAGACACCACTGCCGGCGGGATTAAGGGTAGATAATGATAAATTCGTCATTGAGACACTTCAAAAAACGGCAAGTTCGGCTCCATCGTCCGATGTGTTTTTCTTACAATTCGAGTGCGATCCGCCGATAGAGAGGCGTGCCGTGGTTGCGATTGGCGACTGGGCTCTGTGCGGCACTGATCGATCGCGACGATCCGTTTTACGGGATTCTACTTTTGTTTTAATATTAGCCCCAGCCGATAATTACTATGCCACGACGGCTCTTCTGCAAGCCCGATTATACGAAGCGTTGCGGTCTGGTGCTATACCGTTAATTTTAGGTGGGGATCGAATCCGCTTGCCCTTTGATGAAGTGCTCGATTGGCGCCGAGCGACTTTATCTCTTCCTAAAGCTCGGGTGACGGAGTTGCATTTTCTGCTTCGAGCGTTGTCCGATGCTGATCTCCTCGCGTTTCGAAGGCAAGGGCGGGTTTTGTGGGAGCGCTACTTGAGCTCAGTACAGGCTAGCATGGACTCTTTGCTGGCGACAATAAGAACTAGGTTGAACATACCAGCTCAGCCGGCGATCGCGACTCCCGGGGCGCCTGCATTCAATGATTCTTACTATCCGCCGAAACTAGAGCCGCCCGCGGTGGACACGGACCCTGAAGAGACCCTCGGGCCATCGGAAGCTCCGTACCCGAGTCCAGCGTATCGAAGGAATTACTCTATAGCCCTGTTACATGGATACGAATTGTGGAACGATTGGGGCGAGCCGTTCGCTCTGTACCCGCAGTTGCCTTGGGATCCACCGGTGACGTCCGAAGCGCGCTTTATGGGTTCCGCGGCTGGATTTCGACCGATCGGCGCGGGTGCGGGCGGCTCTGGGAAAGAGTTCAGCGAAGCCCTCGGCGGAGATCGGCCGAGAGAACAATTTACAATAGTCATACTGACGTACGAGAGGGAAGCAGTGTTAGCTGCGGCTTTAGCACGACTACGAGGGTTGCCATACCTGAACAAGGTAAGTCTTGGGGTCTCTTATAGTGATTGTGGACTAGTCTGAGCCTGAATCTGTCTGTCTGCTACGCTTTCACGGCCCACCTGTTCAACCGATTTTGATGACATTTGGTACAGGGATAGTTTGTATTCCGGGGAAGGACATAGGCTTTTTATCTCGGAAAATTAAGGAGTTCCCGCGGGAATTGAAAAAAACTAAATACACGCGGACGAAGTTGCGGGTATCATCTAGTTTATAATAAAATTGTTAGGATAGAATATTATTTAAAAAATATCCTTTAAATAGTTAAAAAAATACTTTTTCAATTGTTACATACTTATCCCCTCCCTTATTATTAATAAAACTGTTGGTTCAGGTGGTGGTGGTGTGGAACGGAGTGACGGCGCCCGCAGCGACGCAGGCGTGGCCGGAGTCGGGCGCGCCGGTCGCGGTGGTGCGAGCTTCGCGAAACTCCCTCAACAACCGCTTCCTACCGTACAACGTCATCGAGACCGAAGCCGTGCTTTGTGTAGACGACGATGCACATTTGAGGCACGATGAAATCGTCTTTGCATTTAGGTGAGACAGAGACGTCATCCAGCCATAATCAGATCTTAGGAATGAGGGCTACCGCGTTTAAATTCGCCGCTAGGGGCGCTAGTGTAGAGTGAGGTCTCCGATATGTCAAATATCACTGGGCTTTTATCGCGAGTCTAATTATTTAGTTAATGTTGTGAATATTTAGCAATAACCGATTAATTATGGAAGATGTAAGCGTGTCAATGAATGCCAGTGCTCTGTACTTTGAAAGCGGAGCTAAGAAAAAGAGGTGCAACGGACTGAAACAACAGCTAATTCATAGTTTAGTATTTCCCTGGTTCCTGTATGTTTACTATTTACAAAAGGGTTTTTTTTTAGAAATATGCTTGTTTACCGAATTTACAGCTATACTTTAGAACCTTACTCGCAAGTGGCGCCAACTAGTGAGCATAAAAACGATAGCCCTCATTGGTTTGCAAGTTATATATAGTTATACTAGCTGATGTCCCCGACTTCGTCCGCGTGGTATGAAAAATAGTTTAGGTCCTATTCTCAGACCTACCAAATATACACAAAAAATATCATAAGAATCGATTTAACCGTTTCGGAGGAGTTTTGAAACAAACACTGTGACACAAGAATTTTATATATTAGATATGATTAATATAATATTCAATGAATATCGTCCTCTACCGTCTAGGTTATATTACAGTGAGACAACATCTGATGAAACTAAATCTACTTACGAAATAACTTGCTATATGAATAGTGTAACTTGGTATATGAACGAACCGCTAGGGAGTGGAACTCAAGGCAAGAGTGAATAGGCATCTTCTAGGCAAGCGCGTTCCAACCTAGACCTCATCATTGCTTTGCACTAAGCATGATTGTCGTCAAGCGCAAGCCTATCACGCAATAATAAAAAAAAGTGTAAATTATTTATTATGATTGCTCGATTTACCTATTCGTATTTGTATTTTCAGAGTGTGGCGTGAGCATCGCGATCGAATCGTCGGGTTTCCTGGTAGATACCACGCGTGGGACCTCAATTTTAACAACGGGTTCCTTTACAATTCAAATTACAGGTAAGACTATAAATCTCACACCCCGCCAAGACGAGCCAAATGAACGGGGTTATAGTTGTCCGCCACTACTTTCGCGTGTATAATATTTTGGCTTTTAAAATGCGGGGAGAATTATTTGATTTTCCGGTATAATAAGTAAGTAGCTCCAAGTCTTTATACCTATGCAAAAAATCACATCGAACCGTTGCTCATCCGTTGTTGGCGTGTTTTTATTCTGAGGAATCTATAGCATAGTTTATTCATATCGCAAAATTTTGCATCTTTAGATTTTCGATAATTTTCGACTATCATGTCCTTTTCGCTTGAGAAACCATAAAAGGGCTCCACGAACAGTCAATAATGGATACTTATTCTGGTTTCTCTGGCGAAGCTAGCAATTTAGTAAGACTGAGCAGTCTTCTTGTTACTGGCTGAGATATTGTGGAAGTAGTTATACTGCTTGTCGTTCTGACCACAGTCGCGAACTTACGGACTATGGATCGCATGGTCTTGTCGCCAGTTGCATGCTGAGTGTGATACTGACTGTTATTAGTATTACCTGTGCGCGTGCTGGCCGCGATAGCGTTGACAAGTACATGAATTCGCCATGAACTTCTCGATTTGACCGCAGTCGTGAACTAGCTATAGAACGTTCCACCTTGTCGCCAGTTGCGAGCTGAGCATGGTGCTGACGGGCGCAGCGTTCGTGCACCGCTATTACCTGTGGGCGTACTGGCGCGCGCTGCCGGCCGCTGTGCGCGACTACGTGGACGAGTATATGAACTGCGAGGACATCGCTATGAACTTCCTCGTCGCGCACATCACCCGGAAACCGCCCGTCAAGGTAACGCCTACATATTAAGTTCTTCGAACATTCCAGCATTCCTTATTATAGCACTTGGACTATTTGCCATTCATTATGAGGCGGGGTTTCCACTGCAAAATGGTAATAAGCGGGAAATGGGCAATGGCAAAACGGAACGGACTATGTGTGTTAGGCGGATGAAAATCGTACAACGGAACGCAGACGTCACCACAGACTGTGCGTGTTTATGGAGCACACGAGGCCCCGTTTGACATTTGACGTTCCTAGAGTTTTCGCGCGTTTTTGGGTGTCAGTCAGAGTGACAGCTTATAGCGACGAGGGAAACCGGCTCGCGAGTCGCGATCTAATTAGTTGGGGATGGGGATTTTATGTAGATTGATTCTTCGTTTTATAGCGGACAACATAGGTTAACACTTCCACTAATAGCGTTTTGACAGTTGCCTTAGTAAGCCAGCTCGTTTACTCTTTTTGCCCGTTCAGCTCTTTCCGCTAGCTCTTTTCTGATGAAAGTGAATGTACTATGGCGTTTTCCACTGCGAGTTGAACGGAGTCTGTTCAAGCTCAGCTTTATATTTGTGTCTGCATGCCAAATAACATACAATCACTATTTACGTTTTGATCGCACAAATTCTTTACATCTTTCGGAATGAATTCGCGACAAAGACAGAATTGACTATGTTTGTTTGTCTGCTGAATTGAAAATCGAAATCTTTTTTTTGCACATTCCCGAACTTTTTATGATGTTGTGTAGTAATACAGAGACTGGCTTTCAGGTAACTTCACGCTGGACTTTCCGCTGTCCAGGTTGTCCTGTCACGCTGTCGGCGGACGAAACACATTTCCACGAAAGACATAAATGTATACAGTTCTTCTCTCAGGTAAGACTTTCTTTCTATTTTCATTATTAATTGTGGGTAATCGGTTCAGTGAACCAGTGGTAAGCGTTCTATAAAGGGGAGGTCGATTGCCGGAATAGACTTTTTAGCTGAAAAATTTGGAATTTTTTAATTTCTAAAATTAGACAATTTTAGAAAAGGAGGCTTGAGCTGTGGATAGTTACCACTCTACCGGCAAAGCCGTGCAGCGTGCTCTCAAGCGATTTAACGCTCTGGTACGCTTCCGCGTAGACCTAATATTTGATCTGCGGAATATGATCGAGCTTTAGATTTTTAAGAAAATGTGCCCTTCAAAACATATTAAGATCAAAGTATTAATGTGTAGTTTTTTTTCTTTGATCAGGTAATGGGTTATACGCCTTTACTATCAACGCAGTATCGCGCCGATTCGGTGCTGTTTAAAACGAGAATACCTCACGACAAACAGAAGTGTTTTAAGTTCATATGAGTTAGTTTAAATTTGAAATTTTAATCGCAAACACTGTACATATTGATTCTCAAGTACACATGTACTTTGTAAGATTTTGCTAAAGACATTAGGAATAAGAAATAAATAGCAAAGTATTTATACTTGTGTAGACACCACTCTTATGTTGAGCACAGTCGTACATACTGACAATAATATAGTGAATTAATTTAAAATCACATTTTTATTTGTCTATTTATGCTATTATTTTACAGCTCCTGATGTAGTATCTAAGTTGAATGGCTCTTAATCAGTTTTAGTAAGTTTGTAAATATCTAATTTTAATAAGTATAAATTATGTATGAAATATAATATATTCACGGAGAAGGTCTTTGGAAATTAAGTAATCTCAGTGATATCCAAGGTTTTCCTTGATTTTTTTGTTAACTTATATAAACACTTGGACGAATCAAAGTTTATACATAAACACTTTCTTTGTATAATGTTGAAGGTTTCTAGATGATGGTGAAAGCCACGTCGAAATCCAGTCAGAAGTTATAACCGAATACACAGAAAAACACGATTTGCGATTTTGTTTCATGTTATTTAGACATACGGTGCTTATTCAGTTAAACATCCCCTAAGAGGAATACAACAATTTGGTTAAGAGATGTGTATGTCACCGTGAACAGTTAGATTGTAATCTAACGCTAATCTCGATAGATTGTAAACTGTCGAAAGATTGTGAACCGTTCAAGGTTCTGAGTGTCAATTTTTGAAATATTCATTGTATTTACGTTTTCTTGTGTCTTTCTTGTAGGTTAGGTTAGGGTTCGACATAAATAAACAGGTAGTTAGGTCCTATTGGGTTAATATGACTAACAGATTACAATCTACCGATAAATAATTCGTTAAATTGTAAAGTTTCGACAGTTTACAATCTCGCGAGTTAGATTATAATCTAACGGTTTTTACAATTTTACGGTGACATGTACAACCCTCTTGAAAATATATTATGTATTTGATCACCTTTCTATGCAGTCAGTTTTACGCTTATAAGCTATACATTTTAATAATTATCTTCGCTATGATTCAGAATAAATCGGAATTGCAACGTCTAGTTAAAGATAATATTATTAGATTATTTATTTCTAGTATATTTTTTTTACTTTTTACTTAGTGCATTTTTATTTTGATATTTTTTTATTATAATTAAATTAGGAAATTGAATTTTTAGGTATAATACGTGTAGTGGTTTCTAAGACTGACTAACATTTTTATTAATTACGCTCATGTAATTTTATTTTTGTATAGATATCTATAGTACTGAGTGCCCATAAGTTTCCAAAGAGGATTTGTACAGTAGCCGTCTATTGACTTTGTGTGTATGTGTGTTTTATTTTACTATGAATTGCTTAATTATAGAAATATATTGTGAAACAATACCTAAACATGTGTTTTTTTTTCTAAATTAGGTACTCCTCTTTTTGAGATTCCATGAAAGCATTTGCTACCATCACGCATCGGTCGCACCTGACAACTTTCTAATAATTTCACACCCAACTGTGGAATTATAGGAAAGTTTTGTATCGTCCAAGAGATGACAAGTCTCTCTGCGTGATTTGCTCACTATACCTTTTATTATTCTAATATTTAACCTTTCTTCAATAATCTAATCTTCTATCAATATAATAATAATCTTTTAAATATTGGATAGAATCAGGCGTTGACTGTTGGCTACATAATAATCTTTCATAAGTAGGGTAGCATATATGAAATAAAACAAAGTGATTATAATTAAAATAAAATATATTTTTTAATAATTATGTATTGAACTTAGCCTAGTACGAAATCATTGACACTTACAATTTTTATATACCTATTATTACGAATATTTTTACAAAAATTGTATGATAGCTTGAAAGAGTATTTCAAAACTATTTGGAATAGTAAAAAAACATACAGATTTCTTGAGCTAAGAAGTTGAATTAAGTTCAAGAAATCTGTAAGTATGTTTTTTTACTACAACAAATAATTTTTAAATACCTACTTAGTAAATAATATTGAATTCCTTCCGTGATCAGGTCTAATCAAATTAAATACCTACTTTTCTAAGTAGGTATTTAATTTAAACAATTACAAGTCAGATACAGTTTTCCGCGCACTTATTTAGAGTTATCTTGTAATATTTAAAATTTTAAGTTACATTTACGTTATATCTACTGGTTTAATCAATTTTTATATATATATATTGACAAAATAATAAATTCCAGACTTATGAACACATTAATTGTTTTAAGATAGACCTAAATATAAACAAATTGAAAGTGGTATTTTAAACAAAAATATAGTAAATGGACTTAAAATATAATTAGCACCTGACAGGTATAATATTATGCATTCAATGCATTTTTACATGCATTATGATAAAAATAAATGTATGTAACTTAACTGTTCACTTGTGCCAATAATTAAATTTCATTATGTAACAGGCTACTTTGTAGTGTAATACTTATTCCTAATTCTATAGTAGAAAAATATGAATTGTTATTGATATTTTAATAATTAAATGAAGAAGACAATGTCTAAAATGACGTTAAATAGGTGAATAAGGAGAGATTATTTGACTGATTAGGTACAAAAGTGTGATAAGTATTTAATTAAAATTTTGCTAACATATTATAGTAGGTAGGTATGTTTCAATGACTTAGATATAAGAATGGCAGTAAAGATCCAATTTATTCAATTTTTACTAGTAATCTATGAAAAATACTTTTTTGTATAAAAATAAAAATACTTTTAAGAACCACCAGAGAGAAGCATACAATATTATGTAGTTATACAAAGTCGAGATAATATTTGATTTTTAAATTAATTTAACTATGAAGTTTTTTATTGTCGTTTGAGTCATTTAAAAATCATATAATAGCTCAAACTGGACTCTATTATATTAAAATAATAATGGTCAATACTTGATAGAAATCTTGTTGCATCAATATAATTGTATAATAAGTAGGTATGTACCTTTAACACAGATTAAAGATACAATCTATGTATGATTTTTAAATTTTATTATGTAATTCATCTATGAAATGTGCTATATTATATATTTTGTGCTTGTATCGCGTTTGGGTACATCGCAATGTTATTATTAGATTTTTTGCGTATAAACACTGCCTATGTCTAATTGATATCAATTTATCATCAGGTTCTAGTATCGAAGCTCAGCAGGCTTAGCACCATAGTTATTATGATCATATATTTCGATTAATACAATTGTTGTAATAGGCATGATGACTGATTTTGAAAAATGGTCAGATTATGTTCGGAAGTATCTATTTCGAAAAAATATCTTACTTCAGCAGGAAAATAAGGTTTGGTAGATAAAATTGGCATTTGAAATTTAAATTTTAAAATTCACGCCATAACGCTCGCCAGTGTCATGGCGCCGTTTGTGACGTCACTATTGTTTTTACCAATGTACTCTGTGCAGTATGCAGTAAACAATAGTGTGATTGTCAAAGCTCGAAAACAGACAATTGTGACGTCATTCGCTTCTTGGTGTCTAATCCATTATGGCTATTTTTTTTGGCCCTATTTTATTCCCTCCTATGTAGATATCTACTTATAATCCATGAACCCTATTTCATTAGATAAATTCATAATTGTTACTGTCATCATCATTGATTCTTGGTTACTGTCATCATGCCTATTGGCTGAAGTAGTGTTTGGGTGTGACAACACCATAGTTAACTAGAAAAGTGGCAGTCAATTTGAAGTGATAGCAATTATAACACGGTAACTTTGGGGCAGAGGTGAGGTCTAGCGGCAATCTATACCATAAATTCAGCCAGTTTCAACAATTAAGATTTATGAATCACAAAAACTTTTATGCTAAAGTGACAGGACAAAAAACACAGAACAGGGAATCAGTTTATTGTTCTGTGGACGGAGTAACGAAGGACCGTCTGCAATATTTCAATAGGGATGATGCCTATATTAAAAACAAATTATTTCGAACTGATTATCCTCGTTTAGCTATAAGTTTGGTGACCATTTTGAAATAAAAATTAAGAAAAAAGTATATTGAAATTTGATGACGTCACAACTGTGAATTTCATACAACTTCCATATTAGAAGTGCGTTTTTAAGTTTGATAAAGAGTTGCTGATTTGATTGAGTTGTCATCATCCCTATTATACAGGGATACAAATGTATTTTTTTTTAAATTTTATAATAGCTAGTCACAGGCACCGCTGGTAGTTGTGGAGGCGGACGGGGAGGGGCGCGGGGCGGATGTCGCTGGGCACGGAGAGGGGGGAGGGGGGTCGCGGCACTCCGCGCTGCAATCGTCTTCAGGCCATGTCTTCGCCTTTGCCGTCCAATCGTTTCAGCTGGAATAAGAAAGGAAGTACGTTACATTTGCTGAGTAAAACCTTCAACTTTAGCTGTGATACAAAATAGTATTATACCTAATGCATACGTGTACGGTGTACCCATATATCAGTCTGTCAGAAATTTGCATAGATTGTACTATCCTTGAGAAGGACATAGCTGCTTCCACGCCGACTAAGTGTCGAGCATTTTCTAGTGGTAAAAAAATAGAGCCTGTCTCAAAGCTAGAGCAATTCGCGAGAGTGTCAATTTATATAAAATGACCCTAAAATGTATGGCTGTTGTGTCATTATATCGCCTTGATAACTAGTAGCTAAGTAGTGAGCTTACACTTTGTTCGACAGTCCATGCAACAGGAGCTAGACGTCCAGACCGCTTGTAAAAAAAGAAATTATCGTAACAATTAGGTAACTACTTAGTTGTAACTTGTAACATTATAAACAACGAAACAAACTCTTGTTTGCTAGGACACGTATCAGTTGCTACGAAGAATCGAATGACGTTCAGTAGGTATAGTTATCTTCTTTTATCCAGATAGGTGTACCTACTGGGCGAGTAATACGATGTTTATTGAAATCATGGTGTGGTTTTCTAGAAAGTGTTTTGAAACCAAGTCTCAGAAACGTTGTCTCTATAGTTATACAGTTCTTTTATTCCCCGTCGGCTGATGTCTATTGGTATCTAAGTAGGTATCTACAGAGAGGGGGATGATCTCTATTACTTACTTCCTTCTCGTCGGCGGCTACAGGCCGGTAGCGCGGCGACATGGAGTTGGAGTCGGGTGGCGGTGCTGAGAACCCGTGCACATACAGCAGGGCCGCTGCCACGCCGCCCGCCACTGGGCCCGCCCAATATACCTGCAAACGAAAATTATTAATAGTTACAAACTTAAAAAAACTCCAACTCCTTTAGGTCTCGCTCAAATCGTCAGATTAACTATTTGATTGTACACTTTTCAGCATGTAATTAATACTCTACCTTAATCTGACGCGCTCGAGTATTTCTGATGATCGATTTTATGTATTTACTATTCTGATCTGCTGTCCTAGACAGACCTACCAATATACAGGGCTCGTATATGATGAAGGTACTCTACAGGGTCCAAAGAATCCCCCATTATATTAATCTGCCGCGCTGGAGTAAATCCAACAATCCCCTCTTCGGCTCCCCTACTATTAACTTAATAACCGCTGAAGCAGACAAGGAATTTTCCGGATGATGGAGGCTGAGGACAGGGTGTGCTGGCGCTCACTAGGTAAGCCCTATGTTCAACATAGACATCCATAGCCTGATATGATGATTATGGAAATAATAATTTTGTCCGGATCGAATTCCAGTCATGGCTGGCCGTACAGCATCCTTTCTCCTAGAGTATGAGATTAGTCATCTGCGCGGATGATTTATGCACTTAGTTTAGCACACGATTGTGTGCGCACACTGGCGGTTCCCTTGCACTTAATATAAGTATACCTCGGGGATGGCAATCCGACAGGACAGGAGTGAGATCAGACGTAGGACGGCTGCTATCCGGGGTACGAGCGTGGAACACGTCCACTGACTAATATTAATTACGGACTACCTGTAGTATTGAGAATTTCTTCACAGAACAACTCTATGGCCCATACCTACCTAAACTTTTTTGGACTAACCTGAGAATTGAACCCAGGACTTAATTACCGCAGTCAAACTTGATAACAAATAGGCCACCGAGACAGTCATCTACCTATAGGTCCCTATCATCTAGGTACATTGATGATATCGGCAAACTCAGATTTATTGATATCAGATATTGTTCGTATATTATTATCGATCGCCTATATCACTTCTAATTACGGTGTATTGTCAATGTAGTTACAGCTGATATAGGCCAGTATAGGTGATTCGGTAGCGTTATCTGGATTAGGGAATCTCATCAAAAAATATCTCACGCAACCAAGGTCTCTATCGATTTTTGGTTGATGTATTCGATACAATGCCATGTTTATTAACAACTAGCTGACCCGGCGAACTTCGTACCGCCTTAGTATGCAAAACTAAATGTATATTTTTCAATATTTCTGAGAGATTTTCTTAATATTTTTTTCCGTAAGAACCTTCTCCTAATAATAACAAATACAACAAAAAAAGAATTAGTGAAATCGGTCCAGCCATTCACGCGTGATGCCGTGACCAAGGAAAACGGGTTTCATTTTTATATATATGGGTAATTCTCATGAAATCCCGAAATTAGGTTATTATAAATTGACAAAAAATATTGAAATGAATTTGTATTTATTTTCTATGGATTTCGTAGTGCTAGTGTTACTAGATTTTAATTATATAGTGGTCCCCAGAATAAACGTGTTTTAGAAGAATTATGAGGATATTTAAAAAAACGAAGGTGAGGGAATGACGACTTAGGTGAGGGAATGACCAATACGAGCATTTCATTAAAAATAAAATTTAAAGCACCTTTAAAAATAAAATTATGTTTGTTTTTATAAATAATCTATTTACTTAGTAATCAAAATTTATTTTCTTACATTAGTAGGAACTATGAAAATCATCATTCTAATAAAACTTAAATTATGTGACACAAGTAAGCAATGATCACTGGCAAGTAAAGCAATGGCAGTACAATTAAATAATAAACGAAAACCAAGACGTCTTTGCTTCCTTAAAATTAACTTTATACTTCTACCATACCTTTACTACTGTTTTAATCATACTTTTGCGGGTCTAAAGTCAGTCTTCATGCCCTAGGGCCGTAATCTAGTCGATCGATCGCCCAACTAGTTGACCAACCCCATACTGTAAACAACAGAGTCTAGGCTCCAGACTGGTCGACCAAACGATCGTACCATTTGACATAAAAGTTTTTAAACCAAGGAGTATGTGTACCTGCATAAACACTGGCAGCATGAAAAGCAAAATGACAAATGGACAAATGTGACTCTATCGAACGTGAACATTCACTTTTAATTTGCCTTTTCTTTTTATTATTTACTAGACCTATGTATCCTACTTACTATGATTTGCAATAAATATCTAACCGTTACAGTTTGTTTTACTGTTATGGTAGAAGTATAAAGTAGAGTATACACCACCGGGATAAAGCAGTTTTTTTCTTGGGCGCTTGAATCCCTCACTGCACTCAGGACTCAATCTTAATTCCCTCCCTTTGGTCGGGAATTAACTTATAACACCCTCGCTGCGCTCGGGAGTTAAATTTGGAGTCCTTCGTTACGTTCAGGATTCAATGTAGCGCCCGTGACATAAAACAGTGCTTTATCCCCTTGGTGTATAAACTACTATAACTGACATTCTACCAATCGAGTAGAGATCTTATTTTAGACTTTTTGAAAAGTTGGTTAAATATTATAAACTAGTCTATATCCTTTACGGAATAACATCTCTTCTCTCTTGATCAATTTTGGGTGGTCGATCTTCTGCATGATAAAATTCCAGGCATACAACTGTTCGTCTTTAATTATTGGCCATCTCCAAGATTTGGTTCCTCTTTTCATACACTTTACTAAAGCGCCTTCTTCAGAAACTGATAGTATTCCCCCCAGATAAAATTTTTCATCCCATTTGACAAGAACATGATCACCAATATTATCTATTATTGTCTCTATATGTTTCGCTATTTTTCTTCCAGTTTTTTCTTTTTTGCCTTTCTCTGGAACTCGTGTCGGATATATAAGTTTTACTTGGCCTTTTTCTTTTTTTCTTAGGTATTTAAGTCTTTCTTTTTCACAAAGTATTTCAAGACGTACAGGATCGGATTTAATTTTCTCCCTACGCTTCCTATCATATTCTTTCTTTTTTAATTTTGCTTCTTCTTCGCTTATCTTCTTTTTTCTTGGCATTATTTGACCCTACAGCAAGATCGAGATAGTAAATTCAAGAGTTAGCTAAAGCAAAAAAGCAAGCTGACCCAGTCAAAAATCATTCCCTCATAAATCATCATTCCCTCACTATACATTTATATGAGGGAATGACGGTGAGGGAATGACGAAATAAAGAATAATCAAAAAAAAAACTCGTGACATACCCTTACTTTAAAAAAAGTTCTTTTGCTTAAGTTTATTACTCCCAAAACCTTACTTCTCTATGCAGTTAATAATGGTGAAAGTATTTACCTTTTGTTTTTTTAGGCTGTGATGGAATGACGATCAAAAATGTAATTAAACAAAAAAAATTATATATTTTTTGAAAACAAACTCCACAATACGCTGACGTTAAATTCGCCATATTCTTAAATTAACAGTACTACCAACTTTCAAAAACGAACGGTAGCGTTCATGTTTGATTAAAAATGCGTTCATAAATCGATTGTCAGTAAAAAGTGAGGGAATGACTTATTTTTATAAGACACGTGTATATATATATTTTTTAATCCATTTATTATGTTATAAAACAAATAAGAGATTTTTTAAATTAATCTATTATATTTTTTATCAATCGGTCATAGTTGTAAGACTTTAATAAGATTTTTTTGGTTGTTTGATGATATAACAGTTATTGAAATTGGAGCTTGGGACATAGTGAGGGAATGATTTTAGAGATATTATATTATAGATTTATTTTTTTTATTTAATCATATGGTTCCAAAATGATTAGTAAATCTTTTAGCCACAGTAAAGTAGATTTTAAGAAAATATTGTTAATCTTTATATGTTTGTTAGATTTTTGATAAAACTTGAAGGACAAGAATTTCGGGATTTCATGAGAATTACCCATATAGATATTGCATTATTGTTTTTTTCGCCTTGCTTCATTCCGGGTATTATTTAAAACACAGAAATAAACAGCATTGCATGTAGGTAAGTAAGTTTTCTTTAGCATGTAGACCATGTGGTGAATCATGACCTATGGTGATCCTATGGTGATTGGTGAGTGATGATAATATTATATGAATAATTTTATGTAAGGACCCCACAAAAATATTTTGTATTTAGACATTTCATTCGAGTGAAGCCGAGGCAGGCGGCAGAATTATAGTGGCTACAGGATATTAAAAGATGGTATTATTTTAATAGGAAGGAAATTATTATCAAAAAGCACGGCCGTAGAAGATAGTTTCAGCCTTTCAGGTCTTACAAGCGTTATGTACTCGTAGCTATGAGCCTATGTATCGTGTGTTGTGTTATCATTAATGTACCTGCTTATATTATGAATCTAGTATATTCCTATATATTCTTTTACATTTTATTTAGTATCTATAATCGTGTCTTACTAAATTATATGCTATGTTTTCTGTTGCTACCTAATTATTGTCCTATTTTTGTTGCCTAACTTAAGTACTGTGTTTGAGAAAAGTGTGCGCTTCGCTTCCGGTTCGTGAGTCGTGACGCCACGTAAGGCCCTGCCTGAAAATCAGCGCTGCAGTTATCATAATATACTGCAGCAACATGCTGAGGTAGCAGCCTTTTTAGCGATAACACGGAGTAATTTATTTTTTGTATTTATTTTGTAAAATACATCAAATAGTATTAAAACAATTTAGTAAGTAAGTTTAGTAAGTATTTATTCTGTAGGTATAATTTCTCATCTCTGTATTTCTTTTCCGTGTAAAGCTAAATAAACATTAATTAATTATAATTTATAGTGTATTGTAGGTACCTAATTGACCTAAACAATAACAGGTGTTGTTTTGCGCAATTTAAATGGATCTTCCGTAAACATTTTAGTGAATGTGTATGCGATCATACTTGGTTAAGTTACTTATGTACATATTGACAACATGGATGTAGGTATATGGTGTCGTGATTGTTGATGACCTCACGCTAATCGCTATGCTCAATCTCATTTATAATCCAAGCTATGACTATATTAGGGTGTATAGAATCATTTTAATAAATCATTGATTTAAATATAACCTAGGCAGCGATTCTTAACCTAGGCATATAGGCGGGCAATAGGCATATTATAATCTAATATCATAAAATATAAGGTACCAATATGCAGGAAACTTCAGGTAGAGCTCATTCGTTTAGTGATCAATTTAATCATCGTTCCCTAAGTGCTGGAATAACTTTCCACCGCCCATTAAATGCTTAAAACCTTCCTATTACTTTTACTACATGTACGGGAGCAGGTGATATGGCTCGACCGTAGCAAAGGATGATATCATCCACCGAGCGGGTGTTGTGCTCGGGGACCACTGGTCCGACCGTTCATCGTTGGAGGTCGTATATAGGCGTAATTCAGAGAACGCTTCGTTAGCGTGAGTTAGGCTCTTCGTGTTCATCGTGCGCTACTAGTAATGCCATCTATTGGAGTGCGGACTGCGAAGTCCGCTACATCACTCCCCTTCGAGTCCGGAGGTCGTCAGCATGCAGATGGCGTTGCAAGCATCAGCTGGAGAAGTGGCGTCGTGTAACAACCAGAATAGTGGCGTTGTAAGCTCATACTACCCTGAGGCTGCGTGACCCACTTGTGCGGCTGGTACTGGCGTTGACGGGCTGTGTACTGATATGCCGTTGAGTATCGACTAGTGGTGGGCGTTGCGACGACGAACCGTTTCTAAAGACCGTTCTGTGTTCTGCGACGGTGAAACCGTTTTTACGTCCTGGGTAAAACAGTCTTCGTTGCACAATGCACAAACCAGTCTTCGACACACGTCGCGTCGTCGCGAACGTAGTCGTCCTCGTTCCACGTTTTTTCACAAAACAGTTCTTACAATCAAAAGTGAACTTTATGCCCATGAAATACAGTCGAGAATGAATTGATTCAACGACACACGTCGTTGCGAACGTAGTCGTCCTCGTTCCACGTTCGTTGTAAAAACAGTTCTTACAATCAAAAGTGAACTTCATGCCCATGGAATACAGTCGAGAATGAATTGATTTAACCACACACGTTGTTGGAACTGGTTTGAAGATGGTTTTTAAGCCGTCTTCAAAACTAGTTGCAACGACAACCGTTTTCTGCAACCGTTTTCGTCGCCAGGAAAACGGTTTCGTTTCGTCCGTCAAAAATACGATAACGACCCACCACTAGTATCGACTGTGCTGGCCGCCGAGCGTGTGGCTCTGTGAACGGCTGTGCTGCGTTGCGTGATGTTGCTGTTGGGCCGGAACATCGGTCGGCTGTGTTGCGTTCTGTCGCTGTTGCTGCGTTGTGCTGCGTTGCGTTGCTTGTTGCTGCTTGTTGTTGCTGTGATGCGTTGTGCTGCTGTGCTGCGTTGAGTTGCTTTTGCTGCTTATTTTGTTGCTGTGCTGCGTTGCGTTGCTTGTTGCTTTGCTGCTTGTTTGTTGCTGTGCTGCGTTGTATTGCTTGTTGCGTTGAGTTGATTTGTGCCGTGCTGTGCCTTCTAATGATGCTGCTCTCGTCACGATGACTGTAGGGGTTTGTTGTGATGTGAGATGTTGCTGATGTCTGACGAGTGAGGGCGTGACTCGTCGGCTTGATGTGCGTCGGTGGCGGCTCTGAGATCACGTCGGCTTGTTGTGATCGTCGGCGGCGGCTTGGAGATCGCGTCGCCTTGGAGATCACGTCGGGGTCACCACTGTACGGGAGCAGGTGATATGGCTCGACCGTAGCAAAGGATGATATCATCCACCGAGCGGGTGTTGTGCTCGGGGACCACTGGTCCGACCGTTCATCGTTGTGTCATCGTTGGAGGTCGTATATAGGCGTAATTCAGAGAACGCTTCGTTAGCGTGAGTTAGTGATGTATATGCATACCTATTACCTATGCACTCGCAATGCATTCTGTCATTTGACAGTATTAAACTAGCTACGGAGCAATTCGGGTGTTTCATTTATCGCGTACCGACATACCATCTGGCGACGAGGATGGGATATTTGAAAGCCAAAGATATAAATCTCTCATCTTCCTGCCTTCAAATAGAATGCATTTATTGCAGTTTTTCATCTCGCTTATCTCATTGACTACATACAAGTTTTTACTTCGCTCCATCTTAGATTCACTTTTGTGGTGAGGCATTAATCTCTTTATGTCTTCCATTAGATGCCTATGACGGTGGTTGATACCGCGAGCCGCAAATACCAACACTCTCTGTCTGTTTATCCATTTAACCTGTTTTGGCGTAGGGTCGTCAGACATTCGCACAGGAGGCAATACAACTACATTCTCTTCGGATAATTGTTGTAGGTCGTTACTAACTTTATTTTCGACGAAATCATATAGGTATACCTACTTAATTATAATTACGTCTTTTTTGGCGAACTGTGAATAACGAACGATATTCTCTTCTAGCGGTCTTAAAAAGCTAAAAATGTGTTCTGATTTCCATACCCAGTGATTGCTCCATTCGCTGGCAACTAAAGCAGATCCAAATGAACGAGCAGGGTTCATAGCAGAGCCAGTGTAGTCGACTGCGAGCAGGTGACCCAGCGTTACGGTGAGGCCAATCGCGAGTGGAGCAGTTGATTTGCTGTCGGGTTTGTTTGCATCGCAAACCTGTAAAATCATCAAAAACGTTAAAAAAACTACAATCTTCCAGGTTAGGCGGTAGTTACTGTTTTTTACACAAAGATGAAGTAAATACTATAAACAAACCTAGTGATTTTCGCAAAAATCTGGCTCGACGGACCATAATATACCTAGGTGGAATTTAATCTCTGTCTGTGGTTTATTAAAGTTTAAAATTACACGGGTTAAAAGATATAGTTACCTACCTAAAACTACAAAGAAATCTGTCACAAGAAAATTGTATGAAGTCACAAGCAAGTATTTCACAAAAAAAAACGCGCGGTGAAAGTCAGTGCTCTTACTTACCCTAAATCTTAACAATTCGCAATTTTGCTTCAGAAAAATTGATTTATTTTTTGCTGTGCATCTAAATACCTTGTAAGGAAATGACTCTTGCAAATCGTGTAGGTAGGTACTTAAACTTACCTACCTAGCAACGTTTTAACGTGCAACGAGCGCAGATTAGCGTACCTAGATTAACTCGAATCACTTAAAGCCAAAGCACACGAGATACTTTTAGCATCGGCGTTTAGGAATTTTACGACTGTTATGGTGTTTTGTTGGTTTTGTTGTAGGTACTTTTATATTATAATTCAACTAACTAAGTAGTGGACCGGACGGACGTTGTCCTGTCTGAACGATGGATTTTCTTTGGATGGCTTAGGTATGTGATTTCGACACTAAATACCTGTGATTTGGTGACCAACTGCGATAGCACGAAACATTTAAAGGTAGGCAAAGTATTGAATCTGCACTTTGGTATTCGGAATTTGGATGCATGTAGAGTGAAACGTGCAGTCACTTTTTAAATATCCAATACAATAGAATGATTAAAATAAATCGCAGCTTCTAGTTTATAGCGATTGAATCGTCACTTGCTGATGCTAAAAGAAACGAGTGTGTTTTGGTCCTTAGTAATGATAGTCGTCACGGAAGTAATTTATTACTAAGCATTCAACCTCCGTCGTAAATAATTGTTTATAAATAAGTAAATGTGATGTTTCTCGTTGGGTCGTTGGTAAGTCCCAATGAGCAGCAGAAAATGCCTATGGTCTGAATTCTGAAGGCGGAAAGGGAACGTAACGCGAGCACCGAGAACCTTTCCTGATTCATGGCTGCTCGCAGTTTTTTGTTCCAACAAATGTTATTGCTTTAAAATAAACTACAAAGTTAGAGTTAATTAGCTGCAAACAATATAGACTATCTAATAGGTACCTACCTGCCTGCTTAGTTAAAGCACAAGGTACAGACTATGGTTAAGGGCTTTGGCCTTTCATAATGTAGCGAAACTTGTAAATACATGGACTGGAATTGGCAAGATTCCATATAATTAATGACGATTACGAACCAATTCAAAACTTTTTGCGTACACGATTCAGTCAAGCTTATTCGTTAAGAATGACGCGAACTCCAACTGAGCTACAAATAAAACCGGTTTGAATCAAGTCACAGTGTTACTTTTTAATACCACTGGCCGAATCTGTAAAAAATGAGAGCGGTTTCGTGGAAGTAACCCGACACCGAAAACTTACAAGTTGGTATGTCCACTTTGTTACCGCAAACTAAAATTTAAACCGTCTATGTATAACTTACCAAACAGGTAGGTTACAAACCTATTAGGTATGTTACTACCGGTCAAGTACCGGTCTATTTTGACAATCTCGTCCAAATTCCTATAGATTTTCGACACCTATTACTTAGTTAAAATGTGATAGGTAATGATTACAGACATTACTACTTAGTTAAGTTCAAAATCCCAAATCCTAGTTCGTTCTAGTCATGGAACCGAAATCTCTATTTCATGTAACAAATCTATTGAGAAAATTACGACGAAGATCCAATAGAATACCTATGATGTCATCGTAGAATAGTGATATATTCTTAAAGGTCACAGTGGCAGACTATCATCAAATTAATACTCGTATTATAAATCAGAAAATTTGTTTGGTTGTTGGGTACTCCAATTTTGTATGGGTATAAGTGATGGAGTACCTGGAGAGTGAAATCGGCTACTTTTTATCGCAGAAAATTAAGGAGTTCCCGTTGGAATTTAAAAAAGAAAAAGAAATCACACGGACGAAGTCGCGGGCATCAGCTCCCACCAGGCCAGAAAAGGGAAAATTCAGAAATTATAAATTCCCAATTTGACCCTGCTGGGGATCGAACCCGCGACCTCCGCACGTTACAGCGCTCAATACTGAGCCACGTAGGTTGTCAAAAATTAAAAAAAACCTTTGTCTGTTGTAAGTTAAAAAAAGTGTGACTTACCCCACAAACCACAAAAACAAGCACGAATCCAAGGAAGAACTCGATACCGAAGCCTTGCAGTGCGGTCACGTTCTTGCCCAATCCTGTGACTCCTAATTTTCCAGCCACTGCGTCGGGCGTGAAAGCTTTCAAGAGACCGGATCCGGCGGCTGCGCCTGCGCATTGTGCGATCACGTACAGGATTGCTCTCACTGGCTTCACTTTACCAGTTGCCGCCATTCCAGCGGTCACCGCTGGGTTAACGTGACCACCAGACACATGTCCTATTGCCTGAAAGAAATAGAAAATAGGATTTCAGAAAGCCATGTCTTCATCTCTAAACGGTCTACAAATCAGACCTTTACTTTTAAAGCTTAGGTAGAAAGAATAATATTAGATCTCTTTGACAGTATTCTCGGAATCAGGATAGAGTTACCTACTTCGTTGATTTCTGTCTACTCATAGTAGCTACTACTAATTATAGCGCGTGAAAAGTGCTGAAGTGTAATAGTTACATCCAAAGAAGAGACTCGAGCTCGGTTTAAGTACTGAGTCGGCATTCGATTGAAGTGACGGACCAGGCCCAATTGTCTAAGCAAATCGTAATCATTTGGTAGCTTAAAACGTATTAATCGAACTGTTTATGGAGTTCATACATGCTTTTTGACGTGCAGGCATCTATGAACTCCATAAACAGGTCGAATTATTATCTGTTTGACAAACTATTACGATTTCCTTACACAATCGGGGGGCAAGAGATACCGAAAAACAATAAACCATTAAGGCCCTGTGTGGCGTAAAAGGGGGTTGTTAAAAGCAGTGTATCAAACGGTGACATAATGTATGCTTGTAAAAATAATTTGCTGTTTTCAAGACCTTTAAGCAGCCATTGACGCATCTCAAAACACAATTTAAAAAAAATATCTGCATATTTTAAACATACCTCTTAATTAACATTGTAAAGCAATTTTTCTCCTTATTGAAAGTAATAATTTGCTCTAGAAATATAAGATAAAATTTACATTTCTAAATCAAACATTGTCGGATTAATTTGTATTGAACAGTAAATATTTTTTTTTTTACAAATGATTTCTTGCATTTTTTGGGACATGCGCTTGCTCGATTTCACCCCCGCGCGCCTGTATTTTGATCTCGTGAGCTCACAGCGCCTTAAGATAATTACTTAATATTGTTAGTTGAAGCCGCATTTTCAGGATAGGTCTAAAGTCCTACTTAACTATCTATGAGTAGAAGGAACATAGGTACATGTCTACCAGGAAAAAACACATCAAAAACAATGCAAGCTTGACTCAGTAAATTATTATTATTCTGATATTGACCTTTATTGTATTTGGTAGGGCAAAATTCAATAACAATTAATAACAATGACCTCAATTTTCATAGACCAATCAAACAAAGAATGTGAACCTGTTTTACTAACGCCATCTAGCCTGAAAAGCGGGACAGCGCTATGGCGGGGATAAAAACAGGCTTATACAGGTGTGGAGCGCATTCTACAGGTCGGACACGCAATTTTTAGGGTTCCGTACCAAAATGGTAAAATGGAACCCTTATGGTGCGACTTTCTCCGTCTGTCTGTCCGTCTGTCCGTCTGTCCGTCCATCACACTCGATTATTTCAGTAACTACCGAAGCTATCGACATGAAATTTGGAATAGTTGTGTATATTAGTGGCCCAAAGACACTGGAATTTAAAAAAATTGGAAATTATTTTTGTTCTTATTTAAAAAGGGGGGAAAATCGGAGGGTCGAAATTTAAAAGTGAGATAAGGGAAAGGGTTTACTTTGTACATTCTAAAACAGATTTTTAATTATTTTTAGTTATGATAGTTTTTGATTTATCGGGGAAAATGTCTAAAAAATTACCGTTTCCCCCCCCTTATCACCGGTAACATCATTAACAAAGGTAATTATTTATTAATAATGGTACGGAACCCTTCGTGCGCGAGTCCGACTCGCACTTGCCCGGTTTTTTTTCTATGAAATGGCCCATCTAGTACCTATATATATATATATGCTTTAAAACTGAATATCAGGCGCTTGAATAGCTCGCTTTCTTTTAGACACTTCCAGAAAATATTTCCGTTTTAATTCTGAAGCTAAGTGTGGAAATGAAGAATTGCTGGATAGGGAGTTAGTTCTAGGTTCTAGGATATTTCGTAGGTGCGATGAGTGGAGTTTAAGGGTTTGGGCAGTGAAATGGAAAAAAAAGGTTTTTGATTAGAAAAGCCTAGAAGTAATTTAAAATCTGATAAGAACTATCAACGTAACAATATTAGGATCTATTATGTAAGGAAACAATAACCTGCCTTCAGATAATTCCTAGTTAATCTCCATTAAGCTGTCATATGATAATAATTATCACAACGCAATAAATTGCTATACGTATCTTCTAAAAAAGTGGTCGGTAGTCGGTATGCTAAGTAAAGAAGGCGTATGTTGCAGAATGCATGTTTTTATGTTGGACACAAGTACACTGAATCTTTCTGAATCGGTCTAAACAAAATGGGTAGTAAAATGGGTTTTGAAATTTTTTCTGAGAATAGCATATTGACGTGCTAAGTATACCTATCACATTCTATAAACATCTAACTGGTTTTAATAAATTATTCAATCAGGTTTTGAAAACCACCTATTTGTATTTATTTACTCGAACTTCAATAAAAGGTGTGTTAAGAATACCTAAGTACTCAATTCATTTATTCCATGGTGTCTTATATTACGTCATGTTTTGACTCTACCATCGGTTCGGAAAACCGAATCTACTGAGAACAGCCGGCAAGAAACTCAGCGGTTGCTCTTTTTAAAAAGCAAAATAACACATAGGCAAAGTTGAAATGTGTATTTAAATCAATATTATTTTTTACTTTACAGTGGCTTTGGAAAATACACCCGAGTGAAAACAAAACGGGTCAACAAATAAATTAGTTATCTATAGGTGCCTCGAACAGGCACCTGTGTTGGCTATAAAATTAAGTTTTTATACGAAGCTAATCGTAATCTGCGGCCGTTGAGACGCGAACGTACGTACGAAGAAGCAGAAAGCTTTGTGATACTATGACGTAATACCCAGTAGGTAATTAAGTCAGACAAAAGCTCGTTTTGGCCTTGCCCTGTGTTTTGTGACTTGAACTTGTACAGTTGGCGCCATGTAAATACCAGCTCTGACCTTGAACCTGTGCAGTGGGTTTTGAAAAATCCCGTGGGAACTCTTTCATATTCTAAGTTAAAAAAATACTTATTTCCTTCCTCGGGATGCAACGTCATGTCTGTGTAACTTTCGTCAAAATCGGTCAAGAACAGATGAGCCGTATTAGGAGCAGATAGGCAGAAGGATATACAGGCAGACATACTTTCGTATTTTTAATTAAGGCTAGGCTACACCTAGCCTTTATAAAAAAATTAAAAATACGAAATCAAGAAAATGAGCAAGCGCTTCTCGAACACAGGCATAAATTCGAAAAAAAATAATTTTCCTTTTTACCCTCGACGAAACGGAGACGGTATATGTGTTTGCCCTAAGAGGTTGTGTGTTTGTTTGTTTGTTTGTTTGTTTGTTAGTTTGTTTGTTTGTTTGTTTGTGCACTTTTTTGTTACCGTTTTCCTGGAAAACTACTGGACCGATTGAGATGCGGTTTTTTGCATTAGATATGTATAGCTTGTGAGAAGGTTCTTAGATATATTTTAGGACCATAGACAACCAAGCTGAGCTGTAGTCTATGATTTTAATTTTTCAATATGTTACCATTTTTCTCAAAAAGTACTGAGCCGATTGAGATGCGGTTTTTTGCCGTAGATATGGATAGCTTGTGAGAAGGTTCTTAGATATATTTTAGGACCATAGACAACCAAGCTGAGCTGTAGTCTATGATTTTAATTTTTCAATATGTTACCATTTTTCTCAAAAAGTACTGGGCCGATTGAGATGCGGTTTTTTGCATTAGATATGTGTAGCTTGTGAGAAGGTTTTCTGATATATTTTAGGACCATAGACAACCAAGCTGAGCTATAGTCTATGATTTTAATTTTTCAATATGTTACCATTTTTCTCAAAAAGTACTGGGCCGATTGAGATGCGGTTTTTTGCATTAGATATGTATAGCTTGTCAGAAGGTTCTTAGATATATTTTAGGACCATAGAGTACCAAGCTGAGCTGTAGTCTATGATTTTAATTTTTCAATATGTTATTATTTTTCTCAAAAAGTACTGGGCCGATTGAGATGAGGTTTTTTACATTAGATATGTATAGCTTGTGAGAAGGTCCTTAGATATATTTTAGGACCATAGACAATCGTGCAATCGTGATTTGGTAAGTGGTCATAGGAACTCATCGTAAACCCGTCGTGTTTAGACTCTTTTGATTTGTCTTGACTAGCACTTTGTATCTAGATGCTGCTCAGGGTCTCATGATGGAGCCAGGAGGTGGTCATGGGAACTCCTTAAGTTCTCATCGTAAGCCCGTTGTATTTGGACTCTTTTGATTTGTCTTGACTAGCACTTTGTACATAGATGCTGCTCAGGGTCTCATGATGGAGCCAGGAGGTGGTCATGGGAACTCCTTAAGTTCTCATCGTAAACCCGTGGTATTTGGACTCTTTTGATTTGTCTTGACGAGCGCTTTGTACCTAGATGCTGCCCAGGGTCTCATGATGGAGCCAGGAGGTGGTCATGGGAACACCTTAAGTTCTTATCGTAAACCCGTCGTGTTTGGACTCTTTTGATTTGTCTTGACTAGCACTTTGTACCTAGATGCTGCTCAGGGTCTCATGATGGAGCCAGGAGGTGTTCATAGGAACTCCTTAAGTTCTCATCGTAAACCCGTTGTATTTGGACTCTTTTGATTTGTCTTGACGAACGCTTTGTACCTAGATGCTGCAAGGGTCTAATGATGGAGCCAGGAAGTGGTCACAGGAACTCCTTAAGTGATCACATTTTTTTAACAATTTTTATCAGAATATTAAAATTTAACACTATTTGACACCTCTACTTACTACTAAGCAACGGAGCTCTGCAGTTCGTCGTGGGTTTTTTAAAATTTTTAATTTAATTACTTGTTAATATAAATTAACGATGCATCATGCAACTGATGTGATTTTCAGTAAATTATACTTTTCAATGGGGAGAAAAACTACTTTGAAAGATGACATAAGTAAGAGGTAAGTGTGATTTACTGGCTGCTTTAAATGTTCTTGAAAACATCATATATTTTACTCAATCATACATAAACGATTTTACCCTATGGCAGAGCGTTAATATTTCTCGTAAGTATGGATTTGGTGGATCAAAGTAAGGCGCATGAGACGTTATTTTGTAGTTTTACTTACAGAAACGATGGCGAAGACTGAGAGACCGAAAGCGAGAGCAATGAGAACGATGTCAGCGGGGGCGTCCAAGCCCTGTGAGATGTTGATGCAGGCGCCGCATCCGAAGAGATTCAGGAGCAGGTTACCTGGATGAAAAAATTGAATTAATTGAATTTAAGTATACGGTCTACTTAAATGTGTGAGGCGGTAAAAGCCTAGATGCTTAGACACTCGGCTTTCAATTCGGATGGTCGCGGGTTCAGCCTCGGTCACGCATCTCTAACTTTTGCGGAATCATGCGCGTTTTAAGAAATTAAATATTAATTTGCTTTATGCTAATGCTGCATGCCCGGAGTCTATTCATAATGTTTTCGAAGGTGTGTGCTGTATAATAATTCGCACTAGATCAGCGTAGTGGACTATGGTGAAATCCTTTTCATTCCGAGAGGCGACTACTTGATTGTGCTCAGTCAATGAGCCGATATTGAGTTAAACGATGATGTGTAAATTAATTATCCTTAAAAAAGAAAAATTATTGGTGCAGCTGATCATGAACGTATTAAAAGTTCAAGCTGCAGATACCCATCTACTTTACTACTTGCTTGGACCCTAATTTTCACCACATTACGAGTTAAGTAAACAGTAGTTCCGAAAATGTTGTATAAACTTTTAGTTTACAGAACTTAGGTAGGTATCTATACCTACTCGACATCATTTTCGACATTTTTAATATCACTACCGTAAATTAACTTGATTCAGGTATTATACATTATACAAGAACCTAAGTAGTTAACTATTCATATTTTAAGTATATTTTTGACTTTTGTAGTACATAATGATTTTCTTGGTAAAACTACAGGGAACCGAGATGGTAGAGTCATCAATAGATAAACTGAGCAACTTACAAATAATATGATGAATCACATAATGTCCTTAGCCTTAATTAATTAAGTATATATATTATTTTAATATTGTACAGTAGGTAAGCACGGCGGTTTTACTTAACAAATACTTAGAACATACTCAAGGAAAAAAATCATTAATTAACAATTATGGCTTGAAAATAACATTTGTTTACATGCAAATTCTTAGTGGTTAGATTAATTTTAATTTCAATACATTTTGCATTTATGCGTAAAATACTTAGAACAAGAGCTTTTAAGTTTCAAGGCAATTACGTAGGTACTTACTTACATAGATATAATTATACGGTCAAGAAATGTGATTCATCGTTCGATGTACCTGTCTGTGTAATAAAGTTTTGCTCTACTAAACAGTAATAGAGGTATGCTACGCCGTACGCGTAGACATATCTTTTTAGGTAACTAGGTAGTTACATAAGCGTTAATTCGTTACGAAAATAAAATAAAATAGTTTAAATTAATTTTCTAGTTTTGCAATAAGTACCTATAGATAATTTGATAGAAAATATTTTATCTGAAATTCGAGCGTATTGGGAGGACTGTAAGGCTGTAGATGGAGGTCTGTGGATGATAATTTAAAAAAACTTCAATCTACCACCGGTTCAGAATGAAAGTCCGAAAATTGAGAAAATTGTGGAACGACGAGTGTAGAATCACTATGAAGTCAACATCAACAAAACGTCAAATATCATTTGTCGATTCCAAAGCATTTGTTTGAATTTTGAATATTATACAGACAGGCTTCTCTAGACCTGTAGGGCGATTGTGTAAAACCTGCATCAATCATTGTTACTTATCAATTGTTGTGATTGGCTGAATTTATGGTATTCTTGCTGCGTCAATGGATCTTGTCCAATAGCGGAAGAGTGTTAACCAATCAGTTGTGATTGCGATCGTCACACTGCTGTGCTGTAGCTGTCGCC
Source organism: Erebia aethiops (assembly GCA_923060345.2). Lineage (NCBI taxonomy): Eukaryota > Metazoa > Arthropoda > Insecta > Lepidoptera > Nymphalidae > Erebia > Erebia aethiops. The sequence continues at coordinate 21,024,133 of OV281084.1, read as the reverse complement.
TGTCAGTTTTAGCCGGTCGCCCTGCTGATTAGGTATAATAGGCTTTTTTTTACATTACCAACGTTGCTTCGAACCCGTTGTGCTAGTATAGGTGGGCAAGCAACGCGACGAGATACGACACCATAGAAAATCACAGGCGTATCTAATGCGGCAACGTAGACGCAACGTCATTTTCCAAGACGTCGCATCACGATGCGTCGCGTGAAGTTGCTTCTGTCGCTCACCAAGGACAACGGGTACCTAATAACTTAAGTCTTGCTAAGTTGATTCTTCTAGATGGACTCACCTACAAATTCGGCGAGAAGAGCTTTGCTAATCGCTTTTGCTCCTCCAGATAGTTCATTCAGGCCGAGCTTATTACTCATCTCGCCCATTGTTCTGTAACAAAAAAAAAGAATAAGTGCTTGTAGGTAGTTAGAAATTAAGTGCTAAAATTATATTTACTACTCTTCTCTTCTCCTTTGTGGTAAATTTATTTAAAAAAATGGATAGGTAAACCTGAGATAATCAGCTGCGGCGTGTCGCTGTCCGACATCTTTAGAATGAGTAATTTATAAAAAACATACCTACGCGCAATGATCTTAGAAGAAAAAGAGCGCGACGACTGAGCTTAGGTTTGCTAATTAGCATAGTTTTGCCGTGCCACTTGCGGTGCGCGTATAACCCATCTACCTCTTTTTCTTCTAAGATCATTGCCTACGCGATGAATTGAAAACCTCCCTCTTTTTGGAAGTCGGTTAAAAATAACATGCTTTTATTTTACGTGCTTTGAAGTTTTAATTTGCTTATCATTTATAAACAAAAAATTATCAGAACGCGGCATCGGCACACAGAATCGTCCAAATTTCTCGGAATATTTACAACAAACGCAGTGTTAATGTAATATTTTAACGGTCAAATGTTATCTGGACGTAGCTAAAACGAACATGTCATAATATGAAATGATCCAAATTTTAATAAAGACGGAGGAAGGTATTTTATTGAGAAGTAATTTTTGCAAAGTGCAGTTCTTTGACGTTTCATATCTTACGCTTCAGTCAGACGCTTTAATCTGGCAGCATATTGGAACAACCCTAAGGCCGCCTTTTTGTATTCTACTTCCTTCTGTGTATTTGTGTTCCTTAATTATTATTTTTCCTTTTTGTGTTGTGGTGTACAAATAAAGTGTAAAATAAAATAAATAAATAAATAAACAACCCTCTTAGGTAAATAGATCTACAGAGAACTATAGACAATACTACTAGCTATAGCCCGCGACTTCGTCCGTGTGGACTACGCAAATTTCAAACCCCTATTTTCCCCCTTAGGAGTTGAATTTTCTAAAATCATTTCTTAGCGGATGTCTACGTCATAATAGCATGCCAAATTTCAGCCCGATCCGTACAGTGGTTTGAGCTGTGCGGTGATAGATCAGTCAGTCAGTCAGTCACCTTTTCCTTTTATATATTTAGATAGACATATAGAGTATAAATAATAGAAAAACTATCGTCTAAAACCGGTCAGTCACTCCCTCTTTGACAACAATGAAACCCGATTTAGGATGACGAAGCTTTCTTGCCATAAAAGCATCTACCCAAATAATACACGACTGCGTGGCAGCCGATTTCATAATGATCTAAAGAAGTAGAACGCGTTTTCGGGTGGAAGCTGTATAGGTATGAATTTGTGTATAACCTTTTATTAGAACGAGACATGCATCATTGTACCTAAGAAGCATGATAAAATGTCACAAATGCAGTAGGTAATTCATAAGTTAGTAACGTAATTCAATTATTAGGTATTACTGGTATTACATACCAGTTATCACCATTCGTCTACCGCTGTCCTACCTTCGCTACTCACTTTTGGATGACTTTGACTTTTTTGGAGCCTTGTGTTATCGTATGTTATTATTATGTGCGCATAGCCTAATAAGCACTTCGGATAATATGGTCCTTCGAGCCAGATCCTATAAGGCACTTATGACGTTATGTAAGGGTTTTTTGCACATAATGGGTTAAAACTCTAAGGACCCAAAATCAGGACTAGGACCCAACATCAGGAAATAAATACAGACAAATGAAATCACTGAGGATACCCCTATTTAATCACATAATGACAGGTAAGTATTTGGATCACGGAAACGATGCGGGTCGCTGCTGCGGCAAATCTGATACCAAATTTTCGCTTATTAACATTTTTTCACGGAAAGCGGCAGGGCTTCCACAATACCAGTAGGTACCTACTAAAAGGGCTGTGTGTGAAGGGGGAAAAATCTGGTAAAGTACAGTCGGCCTAATGTTAGATAATATCATGTCACTAGCTGATGCCCGCGACTTCGTCCGCGTGGTTTAAGTTTTTGATTCCCACGGGAACTCTTTAATTTTCTAAGATAAAAAGTGTAATTTCACTAGACAACTTTCCAAGACGACTTCCTCACGGTTATGTCGCTTATCATACTTTTTTTTTAACTTCATTTATTGAAAATAATACAATAGAACTGAATGCTAGCTAGAATAACCTAAATACTATATCATTATCATACTAAGGTAGTGTGGTATCATATTAGGTGATCACTGATCTGTAATGTTCATCAGCGGACGTTCTCAGTTTAGATGGCGATTGTCTTCTCCTTCTGTTTATGTCATAGAACGGCTTTTGAAGGTTACTTTAAGTTGTCTTAAATTGTCTCTCACAAGGCTACTTAGGTAGATATATTGTGGTCTTAAGTATTTAAGTAACTGATCGTTTGTCGGAACATATTTTTAAGGGTTATCTACAGTCGACTGTACAACAGGGGGGAAATGAGCCGGCGATTTGAAGCGGAATCAAATTATTCTAATTATTAGAAAGTGCAGTGATGACTGATGGGATCATTGAAAAATACCACTTGGTTGTTACCATTTCCTGTAGCATCCACCCATTTTGATTACCATTCTACAGCAATGTTTCATTTAGCGTAATTCCGGAATTAAAATACTGAGTAGAACTTCTGATAACTTATTTTACAGGAAGTTGTTGTAGATTGTTATTCGGAATAACAATCTGCAACAACTTCCTGTAAAATAAGTTATTAAGGGAGTAATTTATCATAGGAATAACTTATTCCTATGATAAATAACTCACCGTCCGATAAGCAGATGCTTAAAGGTCAACCTTGGTGGGTGGGTTGCTCTTGCTACAGAGAAAGGTTAATTAATAAGGTTAATTAAAAGTATCTAATTATCATCGCTGAAAACTGGGATATCATACTTCATACTAATATTATAAATGCGAAAGTCAGTTTTTTTGTTGGTTTAGTGGTTTGGTGGTTTGTTGGTTTGTTGGTTTGCTGGTTTGTTGGTTTGTCCTTCAATTGTCCTGCAACGGAGCAACGGATCGACGTGATTTTTGTCATGGGTATAGTTGAGGACCTGGAGAGTGACATAGGCTACTTTTTATCCCGGAAAATTGAGGAGTTCCCGCGGGAATAAAAAAATACTTATTCCACGAGGACGAAGTCGCGGGCATCAGCTAGTCTACAATATTTTGTAAGTATGATTTATTTTGGAATTCGCATACCTAAGTACTGGTCAGCTTTTTTGCACGGCTAATAAATCAAATTGGCCCTAACCTAAGTTATTTTAAATACCTACAACCGTAATTCGAGTTTGGCAAAGCATGCGCGCGGCAGGCGACTACTCATCAGAAGTAGAGCTCTGTCTTTCGCTAGATATGAAAATTCTACCTTTAAATAACGAAAAACCTAAATCGATGCAGTGGAAGTCGTGAGTATAATTGAGTACTTAAATTAAATGTTGACAACTTGCGGTGAGCTGAATGTGAATGTACCTACCTACTTACCTGTTGGCAGCGGTCCATATTTGACTGTATGCATTGAGAGTACCTATGCAGTAAATGCACATCGCAAGGCTTTCGTGGTCTCACCCTGACCGGGCCTTGGCTGACCTACACCATTGACCATAAATGAGCCAGCTTTATACCTTTTCAGAGTGCTAATTATTAACAATGACCTTTGCGTAATATTTATAAAACTTTTTCCTCAATCATTTAAAGAATTCGCAGAAAAGGGAAAGTTTATTCTTTTATTAGGGATGATGACTTCTCAATCAAATCTGCAACTCTTTGTCAAACTCAAAAACGTACTTCTATTAAGGAAGTTGTATGAAAACAGTTGTGACGTCATCAAATTTCAACGCACTTTTTTTCTTTAATCTAGATATATTTTAAATGGTTACTTAAAACTAACCGAGGATGTGAATTTTAGGACTTTTGGAAGACCCTCTATAGGTATAATAATCAGTTAGAAATAATTTATTTTTGAAGACATCATCCCTATTACTTAGGTGGTACCAACTACCAAGCGAAGTGTCACATACTTTAGACTCGGAAGTAGCATAAAATGATTTCAAAAATGCTTAAAAACAACGGGGATATCAGCGACCGGAAATTGATAAAAAAATGAATTAATTAAAATATTAACCAGCGAATTTGACAACGCATGAATATTTTTCTGGGAATGAGGCTCAAGGTCACTCAGCAGGAGATGGAGATTAGAGAGATATGCTCGAACTATCGCTGCGTGATCAAATCAGAAATGAGGAAATCCTTAGAAGAACGGACATATCGCGAAGCTGAAGTGGCTATGGGCACGGAACGTCATAGGATTTTTTTTATCCACTACAAGTATGCCCTTGCGGCTTTATGCCCTTATGCGTGTGGAAAATATTTGCATTCGCGCAAAAAAATACGCCAATCTGAAACCGTTCCTAGACTTGTAAATGTTAATAAGTTGGGACAACAAAAGAAGGTACGTGCAAGTATTTCACGACAGCGATGCCTGGGTTAGATACAGTAGGTACGTGTAAATTATCATAAATTCATTATATTACTCTGAATGACAGGTGGATACTGGATATGCAAAACGATTACGTTTATTTTATTGATCAAATCGCTCGCTGTCCTTATTTAATTTTAGGTCTATAGGTATGTAAATATTAGAAATAGTTAGTCACCGTAGGTAATCAAATTATTAATAGGTAGAATATAAAATAACTTGACTGGTCTTCATACGCACATCCATTCCTAACCCTTGTATAAATCAGAAAATTCCGAAAATAAAAATCACCAAATTGAATCTGGGGGCTAGGACCTCCAACTTATAAGACCTGTTTATTGCCATCAGGAGGTCTTCAAATGAAGACCTCCCCAGAACCCAGTCTCCCCCAGACCTATGAATGAAATAGTAGGTAGGTAAGTACTTTGAAAAGTATAGGTAAAAGATTTTATGGGTAATTCTATCATTCATCAATATGACAGGATTTTCCAGATAGCACTAATGGATTACTCTAATAAAATATTCAAAACTTTTAGTAAAAAAAGCTATTCGACCTGAAAACCTGTGATTATAACGACGCGACGACGCGACGCGACGGTATTACATGTTAGTTGTGACTATAATAATAATAACAGGGTTACCATTATTAAGATTTATAAATAAAAAAAGCAGGATATGATTTACTTACTAAATCTCTTTAATGATTTTATCTTTCATTTGAAATGAGATCTTAGATTAATTATTTAGAGATATTTTTTTCACTTTAGTTTAGTAGGTAGTTAGTTCGTTCTTTCAAATCTTGCAAATAACTAAAACTACTGAGTTTTAACGGTAGGTAGTAATTATAGGTACCTATAATAAATCTATGGAGTTTTAGGATCGGATGCCTGGGTTGGAAAACACGAATGTAATTTTATCTACTTACGTTTTTAATTAAGTTTTAACCTAGATTTCATTAATTTATTTATGAATTACAAAAATGCTTTCAAACTTTTATCATCTACCTAGTTTTTATTTCGACAAAATCAAAGATAATGATAGTGGACCGAAGTGGCAAAATAAATCGTACTGGAGCGCTCAAACAGAAGTGCGCAGGCGGATTGGCATGGCTAAAAATGATATGTCCCAGCTTTCGAAGATCTGGAGTAGCAGAGACATATCGATACGCACAAAACAGAGACTAGTGAATTCCCTGGTTTTTTCTATCTTTTTATACGGTTCTGAGACATGGACTCTCCGATCTGCAGACCGCAAACGCATAGATGCCTTTGAGATGTGGTGCTGGAGGAAAATGCATTGCCCTATGCGTTGGGCCGACCAAATAAGCACCTCACTCGGCACACCTGTCCATGTTGCTCTGCACCATGCCACGGACAGATCAAGATGGCGCAACAACAAACAAGATACTCCGTGGCAAGGATCACGACCCTCAGCAATGAAGATGACGACGCATGGAGGAGGGAGTTTTTATTTCATTGTACCTATCGTACGATTCGTGGACTTGATGGCTTATTACTGGAAGGTATACCTATAATAAAATGGTGGTAACTAGCACTTAGCAGCGGCCGAAGGTCTATTTATTATAATTACCTCCTAAGATACAATAAAACACAGACTTTCAGACGAAACTCGCATTCCTCAGGATGATGCCCAAATCTTAACAGCTAAAGAATAATTATAACTAGAACTAGACAAGTACTTGCTATAGAGACAGATTCTATTTGATTGGATACTTAACTAGCTATCTACATTTTGAAGGAGTTATCAGAAGAGTTCAGGGTAAGTACCTACAAGTGATGTTTAGATAGGAAAAAAGGAACGTTGGAAACGTACGTAAGTATACCTTTTATATTATCTAACACCTCATCTAGAAATACACGGACACATTAAAAAGCAATAAGCATAATGTACATAGGTTCTCTGTTTATTCATTTTTTATATTATGTTCCTACTCCCCTCGTCTACTTTTATTCAAACGAAAAAAGAAAATCAATTCTGGTTAAGTAAATATAACTTTTCATATTCACTATTCAATAGTGCTTCTATTGAATAGTGAATATGAAAAGTTTAATATTATAGCAGTCACCTAACCTTTGAGTGTGATTTCGTTGAAAAAGAATGTTAAGATCATTGTGAGGTTTCTTAAACATTTTTGTGTAGAAAACTATCGTTTAGGAAATTCTCTTTTTCGAATTATCTATTCTTCTAAATATATAAAAGACAAATTCCGACTTCCAAGTTCGGTCACCCATCCAGTTACCGACTTGGGTCGACGTTGCAATCAAATGATACGCGTTGTCACAACTAGGCCATTCGTCCCCTACTCAGGCCAGGTTTCGAATATTGAAGATAGTAGGTAATTTCTCAAACTAATTTAAAACATGATGCCACACGGACTTACCACTAAATAAAAGAATATGGTTAAATTAAATTCAGCTCACGATGATTTACGCAGGCAAAGACACTAGGGATATAAATTATACTGAATGTGACACTCATGATTACCAAATCGCTACTTACTAATGGGGGCTTGATTAAAATATTAAACAGTTGTCCTTTATTGACGATTGAAAGCAAATAAAGCGGCACAATGAATGGGGATTTGAATAAGAATAAAATAATGTTAGAGTAGGTAACGACATAATAGTCTCCCTAATTGATTCTTCTAAATCAAATAGGGAGCCTATCCATTTTTCAGAGGTTAAAATAAAGATTAAAGTGACCTGAGACTGTGAAGTGAAGTGACAAAGAAGTGACCGAGGGCTGGCACGCTGCAGTGGCAGTGAGCTGGTCACGTGTCTCGGAGGACGATGGACGTCAATAAGTTTGCTCTTTCAAGTTTGAAACTCTTGGTAGTTTTAGTACAGCGTTTGTACAAAAACTGTAAAATATACCTTTTCGTTTTATTTTAAAGTACTTGAAAATCAGGAATCTGTGACGTCTGGTATAAATAAATTGGAGATTCAAAAGTCAATTATTATTGAATCTTCCCTCATCCATCAAAAATAGTACAGGTACGTATAAGTTCTAGTATTGTCTTACCTAAATGCTTATAAATACATCAGCAGAGCTTTTATTAATGCCATAAAAGTAGGTAGGAGTCGGTTTATGGTGAATGCCAACTGTTTTCTATGTTTAGGGTCACGACAATTACATAATATGCGCCAGGTGTTAAGGATATCCGGATTCAAATTTTACTAATGTTTTTATAGGTAGGTAACGTTTCGTTGGTTTTATATGGATGTTACATGCTTTATAATGACGTAATAATACCATAGAAAAAGTTCACGACCACGGAATATGGTGACAATACAATACAGTTATTTCCGCTTAGTATTAGTTAGGTAACAAATAGGCCAGCCTATATTCATTAAAAAATATTTCGTAAGTAAATACCTACCTACCTAATTAAAATCTTGCTAATATTATAAAAGTTTGGATGTTTGATAATCCTGTCTCCTTCCTCCATGCTAAATCGACTGACCTGATTTGTTTGTTTGGGATGGAGATAGCATATCCACCCTGAATTAACACAAATGTAGTTTAAATCTCGGAAAACGAGTTCCCGCGGGAATCAAAAATTCATTTCCCCGCAAGAATCGGAGCAAAAATATTTTATTTTGAATAACACATTACAAGTTGAATAATAAGAAATTTTTATTGAGATTTACTTCCCTAATTGCATTACATTACATACAAGTCCTACAACATTTTTCCATAATAAAAAAAAAAAAATTACCGATTTTATAATTTCAACTGGAATGCACAAATTTTCGTCTGCGTCTTTAACCGACTTCAAAAAAAGGAGGAGGTTCTCAATTCGATTGGACCGATTTTGAAAATTCTTTTTTTGTTTGAAAGGGTATAGATACTTCAAAGGTGGTCCCATATAAATTTGGTGAAGATCTTCGAAGACAGATATTCCCCGAGATCTTCGAAGTCAGATGTTCCCCGATTACTCGAAGACGCCTGGACCGATTTGGAAAATTCATTTTTTTTTGAAAGGGTATACTTTCCAGGTGGTCCCATGGTCATTAGGTCTGATGATGGAATCCTGGGGAAATCAAAGGAACTTAAATTTTACAAGGACACGAACCCAGATAGTTATTAGGTACAGGTCTGTCTACCTTTCGAGAACCTATTTTTCTTTTTTTTTTATATTTACAGCACTAAAAAGCAAACAATTAATTATTTACCATGACGATCGGTCAATAATCACTCCAGCTTTTGTTGATTCTTAAAAAAATAAAAATCTCTTACAAATTTTTCAAAAATTAACTGACCGATTTTCTAAATTCCAACTTGAATGCACTTCTCGCCTGCATCCGCATCTTTTAACATTACCATGACGAACAGTCAATAATCATAGAAGCTGCATCGCTTTTTATATACGGAAATACCCGTTTTTCCCATCTCGATCCTCCTAAAATCCTCGGAGCTATGGCCAAAACCAATCCTCAGGCGATTTGCATCTGATAACCATTTTCAATGGTAATATAGCCAAAAATACGTCTCAGGTGATATGCATCTGATAACCATTTTCAATGGTAAAAACCTTAATTCACGTAGACGAAGTCGCGGGCATCATCTAGGTCGTTCACACTGGTTAGGGTCGAATCGTAGAATGTAGAGGCTGAAATGTGGATATGAACAGTAAAGCCTTGGTATGCGTAGTAGGTACCTAGATACGAGATCATGTGTTTGAACGAGGTCTGGTCGGACGTCAGTGATAATTTATAGGTTCACGCGAAGATAGTCATTTTGTTAAATTGGATGGCATCTGCGTGCCTGCGACTGTTAAGATGATGTAACAGCGTTAGTGATGGAAACGGACTATTGTCTACGATTGATATATTTAGCATAAAAAAATTCATCATTATACAATAAATACACGCAATCAGAGTCAGACACGCATTAAGATGCATTGCGTGATGCGTCATACCTATTTACCCGTAACTTTTCAAGCACGCTGAAGTAGCAGATCTGATCACGTTTTTCAGAATAGTCTTTTAAAACGGAGCGCCCAGTTTCAGGAACCTTTATCAATTTCAATTCATTTTTTTTTGCTCAGATTGTGTAAAATAATTGTTGAATCGCTATCTTCATGTGCCTATCCTTGCCTGTCCCTGGCTCTCCCGCTTATCTTAAAGCGGGATGTTCTTCTGTTCTTATCGTACGTGGTATAATTATTTTTCATTCATTATACTACCTTGGGAATATGACAGCTTGCTGTGGCACAATCAGTCATACCTCATATAGTGTGGTGTAGTTTGGGGTGTTGAGCGTTGGAACTGGAACCAGCCCAGGAGGTTTCGCGTAAAAGGGAGGCAACCAAGCCGTTGTAAAAGTACCTATCTTAAAAAGTTTGTCCCTTCTACAAAAATTTACGAAACTCTGTTGTGCAGTGATATGCGCTGTTGTCTTAAAGGCAGATTCCCGGCAGGGTCAATTTGGGGATTTATAATTACTGAATTTTCTTTGGTCTGGCCTCTGTGGCTTGTTACCACCCTACTGGCAAAGTCGTGCCGCCAAGCGATTAGCATTATACTGTATGATGCAGTGTAGAAATCGATTAGGGATAAGTATGGGTTTAATTTATCTGCCATCCCCCTAACAGGTTAGCCCGCAGTCCCGCACTGCATCTTCACTTACCATCAGGTGAGATCGCAGTTTGACAAGTTAATGTAGCATAACATTTTGTTTAGTGTAATTTTGTTTACACTAAACAAAATGTTGGATGGTAGGTACGGTACTCGGTTGGTTTGGTAATTTACTATTTAATTCTACTTGTCATCATGAGAATGCAGAATCGTTCCCATCACTATAATGACTGCAGTGGCATCAAAAGCGGTCGTAACTCGTAACACATGCGTGCAATAACGCGGCTTTACGATTTGTGTACTGTTTGTACCACAGCAACGAGCCTTGGGCCAGTCGTAACCGTAACGTGGAAATATTCAGCTGTCGTGCCAACTCTATAGTCTATACTGATCATGAACGTTTACTTATTAATCACTATAAACGCCCGCGACGTAGTTCGTCCGCGTGGATTAAGGCTTTTTCATTCCCGCGGGAATTCTTGAATTTTCTGGGATAAAAAGCCTATGTCCGTCCAGCGAGATACAAAATATTCCTGTACGGAATATCATCAAAATCGGTTGAACAGATGGGCCGTGAAAGCGTAGCAGAATGACAGGAGAAAGACGGGCGGACAGACAGACTTCCGCATTTATATGATTAGTATGGATACAACGTACTTAAGCCTCAATATCTCAATCGAAGCCTGGAATTCAGAAACCTTTCAGACATTATTTATTATATAAAAATACAATAACTAGGTTCGAAATGCCTTTCTTGGTGTCACTTAACAATCATTTATGAAGGAACTATCGAAACCACAAAACAGAGAGGTTATTATTGTAATAATCCATACTATAAATAAAAATCAATTACCGAATGTATATTAACTCTATGATGCAAGCGCATCACTTCCGAACGGCTGGACCGATTCTGATGGAATTTTTTGTGTGTTTGAGTGAGTCTCGGGATGGTTTATATTCACACCGTAGATGGCGCTGCAATCGGGTACTATTGTCAGGACAGGGCAACTTCGGCCGGGCCCGCTAGTATATAATACAGGTGGTCCAAATAATGATGTCCAAAGAAAAAAAATTGATTCCTCGTACCTAGACCTTTTAGAAAATACCCCATGCATGTTCAGCGATTTTTGGTCGTTTTCGAGTTATAATTTCACAAAAAAAATTTCGGAAATAGACGAGAAAAAAAAGCACTTAACTACTTAAATTATAATTCGAAAACTACCGAAAATCGCAGAATATACATGGGGTATTTTCTGATAGGTATAGGCACGAGGAATCAAATTTTTTTCTTGGACATCACTTTTTGGGCCACCTGTAAATAGCTCCTTAAGAAAGAACGGCCATGTCAAAGGAAGGTCGATCGCTGTACGAGGGATAAGTACAATGAAATTACAACGTAGGTAAGTTGAACTTGATGTTTAAAGAAGGCATTGGATTTGCACCGCTGCACTTGCATAATTCTCCATTGACGTGGTTTGTTGAATAATCTCTTTAAGATACATTTTGATGGATGTTTTTTGATAAGATTAGGTAGTATCACTGCAAGGGCATCTTAGGTCATTGACTGACGTCGGTGGCACCTTGGCAAGTTTCAAAGTGAGAAATCATTTACGTCAACGTAGCTCTTCCTTTTATACTTGAGGCATTGGTATATCTGTGGGTACTTAAGGCCCTGTGTAGCGTAAAAGGGGGTTTTTAAAAGCAGTGTATCCATCAAACGGTGACATAATGTATGCTTGTAAAAATAATTTGCTGTTTTCAAGACCTTTAAGCAGCCATTGACGCATCTCAAAACACAATTTTAAAAAAATCTCTGCATAGAAATTTATTCTAAACATACCTCTTAGTTTACCTTTTAAAGCAATTTTTCTCCTTAATGAAACCAATAATTTGCCCTAGAAATATAAGATTAAATTCATATTTCTAAATCAAACACATTGTCGGATTAATTTGTATTTAAAAGTAAATATTTATTTAATTACAAATGATTTCTTGCATTTTTTAGGACATGCGCTTGCTCCATTTCACCCCCGCGCGCCTGTGTTTTCAGTTCGTGAGCTCACAGCGCCTTAAGTTTATTTAATAAATCACAGACATTCAGAGATAAGAGATAACCAGCTATCCAATCATAGGTAAGATTACGAAGGTTATAAAATTTTAATTTTTTAATATTTTACAGACAAGTAGATGTATAACATAATCAAAGCACATGTTATAATTTATATTGCCTTGCTTTTCTTGTCGCGATAAAATTTTATCTATAAGAAAATTGTTTGGGGAAATGTTAATTTTATAATCTCTTTGAAGTTTTAGCGGTGGCGTCACGGTGTCTTTTGGCGTTAGGTACACAAGTACACAAATTCATATGTGCAGATAAGGTCTACATGTTGTAATGATAGTAATATGATTTTTGGACGGACTCTCTCTGACTCAGCGGTTAGCGCTGTGATCTCAAACCTACTATATGGAGGTATCGTGTTCGATTCCCGGCTGGGACAGTTTGAGATTTTATTTGTTATTACGATAGGCTGGCTGGCCAGACCAGGGAAAATTCAGAAATTATAAATTCCCAAATTGACCCTGCCGGGGAGCGCCAGGGACCTCCGCACGTGAAGGTCCTGGCGCAGTGTTAAGCGCCAGAACCTTCACGTGCGGAGGTCCCGGGTCGTCAGATATATTTTAGTCGCCCTCAGCTAATAACAAAAGGATCTGCAGGCAGGCGCATATCAGAGAGAAAGTTATAGGCCGCAATCCGCATTAATAGAACGATCGAAATCAGTCTTAATAGATAGAAACCTACAGATACAAATTAGCAATTCTTGAACTGCTTTTACTAATGAGGATGGCACATGCAACGCTCTAGGGGATTACAATGATACAAAGAAATCCGCCCTTAGGGACGATAACCATAAATTTTCCACAATAGCCTTCGTCACTCCTTAATGAGCGTGATGACCTTATTTGCAAGTACGGATTATGAGAAAACGATTGTGAAATCACTAGGTATAGTTTCTCGCCTTATTTAAACAAAAAATGCTGCATATAATTACAGATAGGTACGGCGGTAAATATTACCAACATATATACGCTTCATGGAATGAATTAAATAGGTACCTACTTAGATATTTTTATTATTTAGTTCTATGTATCGTTTTTGTACTTTTATATAAAAAAAGATCTAAATAACGGTTCAATTAAAGTGTTATATCCATTATATATAATTACCCACAATTATTATTTAATACATAAGTAATATATTGTACTTATTGCAAGTTTCAGTCTCCTTGAGTGGGATCAATAAAATTGCGCCATTTTCCGTCAAGTGTAAGAAGTGCAATCGAAACATTTCAAGTTCCAGGCACTTCAGTTTCACTCAAAAAGTTAGCTTTAGGGCTGTCTGTGCTTGATTTTAAAAAAGGGGTACAGGAAGCAGTACAGGCAGGATTGCTTCGATCAACAAAGCTGCAGCAGTTGATCGAAGGCATAATGAGACAAATATGTAATGCGTAAACTCACGTCACGATTTCCGGCTTAGTATATAATCTAATTACCCTACACCTGTAATATTAGCATGGATGCATGGCAAAGTGTCTAGAAACATTTTCCATTAATAATAAAAAATACATGTACTTAATTATCGCGTGCCGGTGTCGCCTGCCATTGCAGTGTGTTATTTTCCAGAGTTATTGTGAAGGTTTTTTTTATCTTTATTTCCTTTATACTTCAAAAATAACCGTTTATAAAGTGCAATTGGGTATGTGAATACTGGTCAAATAAATGTTTTTTTAGTGATTATTAAACAGAGAATCTACGAAAAGTGGTAATATCCACGTCCTCTGTTATTTTTATGTTGAAGTAAAAAAAGTCCGTCGAACTTTGATGACGTCACAATTCAGTATTTCATACAAAATCCCATAGTAAGCATATTGTGTTTTGACGTTTGAAAAAGTCCAAATACTTCTATTAATTAAATATTCTGTGCTTGGTCTTCTTTCCTACCTGTTATTTGTTTGACTTAATGAAATGGAGAAGTTCTCAGTTCGAAAAGTTATGTTTTTCATGTAGGTATGTTTCACACTTACCATATTATGAATGCGAATGTGTGTTTGTTTGTCTTTCATTTACGCTATAATGTAGAGGAGAGCAACCGATCAACGTAATTTTTACAGGGAATCCCAGGGATGTAGAATTAAAGACCTGGAGAATGACAATGGCTCCTTTTCATTTCGGAAGATCAAAGAGTTCGTATGGGATTTTGAAAAAAAACCCGTTGTCTACAGGGGGTATCAGTAATTACAATATCATCGTAATAATATAATTTCTTAATCATCGTACCTACTCTACGAATGAACGCGTAACTATAGTAGGTAAAGTTAAAAGTACAAAGGACCTACGTTTCATGAGGAACGTTTTACGATTATGCGATTGCAGATCCCTTTCCAAATATTTAAAATTTTACAATTCTATCTGAATGCCATTAAATAGGGATGGTGCCTTGAAACTTGAAAAGTAGGTGCTCTTTTTAAGTTTTCAGTTGAGCTAAAAATTTTAAATGCAAGTGACGCAAGTAGCATTTGTTGCATTAACTAAACTTTAATGTTGAATAAAATAATTATATCTTTATATAAAATTCAAATTCCTGACTGACTTATATATCAACGTACAGCCTAAGCCGCTGGTCTTAGAGATATGAAATTTGGAGGGTGTGTTCGATGTGAAGAGTAGGTATCCAATAAGAAAGGGTTTTCCGAAATTCCATTCGCAAAGATGTAAAAAAAGGGTTGAAAGTCAGTAATTTTTCAATTTATATCCATGAAACTTGGTATTTGGACTACTTGGAAATTCTACCTCTAAAGGGCTGAAATAGGGGATGAAAGTCTATATGAAAGTCCTTCATTTTACAAGATATTTTTCAAGTTAAATCTACGAAACTTGGTATTCTATACCGTTGCTTTCGGTAAATAAGAAAGAAGGACATGTGTCACAATTTTTAAAAATTCCACCCCCAAAGGGATAACATAGGGGTTGAAAGCATGTATGAAAGTCCGTCGTTTTTCAAGCTATAGCCATGAAACTTAGTATTTGGACTCCCGGTTTCAAATGATGAAATACGGATTTCACAGTTTTAGAAATATCCATCCCCAAGAACGTCATATAGTTTGTCCTTCCATCACGCCGCAATAGAGCAACGGATCGACGTGATTTTTTGCATGGATATAGTTGGAACCAGGAGAGTGTCTTTGTATCCCGAAAAATTAAGGAGTGCCTGCAGAAATTAAAACATTTACTCCACGCGAACGAAGTCCCGGGAGTATTGATAAGTATATTTACTACAATACCTCACCCCGTAGACCTACATAGTAAGATAATGATGGAAATTCTACACAGTGAACATTTGAATACGAATAGGTACTCACCTATTCGTGGTAGGCAATTAGAAGAGTTCGTACATAATATTATTATTATTCACTATTCTAATGAACTGAATTCCTTATCCACGTCTTGTAATGTGGTAGGATAATACCTAACATAATGTATGTAATCAACAGTATGTTTCCGATATCATTACATTTAGGTATCTAGTTTATATTAAGTAGGTAGGTTTACTGTAATTATTAAACTGTAAATTATTTTTTAAACCAGCTTATGCCCTCAACTTCGTCCGCGTGGATTGAGGTTTCTTTGGTTCCCGCGGGAACTCTTTAATTTTCCGGTGTGTCTTTCATCCAATCGGTTCAGCCGGGCGTGACGATTGAGTTAACAAACATCCATCCAAACTTTCGCATTTATAATATTAGTATAATAGAAAATTAGGTATACCTGCCTACTAATTTCTAACATTCCTTTTGCAGTTTTAAAGCTAATAAGAAAAAATAAATAAGAAAGCGTACATAATACACGGAAAACGAAGCCCCAGGTTCCAAGCCGACACCGACAGGCGATACTTAATACGGTTCAATCAACAAATCATGGCTCGTTTAAAGATCACTACAAAAAAAATTTAAGTAGGCCATGAGAAGTTGGCAACAGGATCATTGGTGTCAGCCGCTGAGCGGATTGCTGCAATTCCCAACTCTATTCGGGACCGCAAGTAACGGACAGTAGACACAAATGGCAATGAGGTAATAGCCGGCTTCCCTCGGGTAAGGTGCGCCCGGCTTCGCAACTAGTAGATATGACATATTTCATTTCTAATGTGCTTTTCGATTCGACGAAGATAGTAAATATTACGGGAGTGCCCTTAATAGCTTCAGCACACCCATTTTTATTTAAAAGTAACATAAGTCAGCTTTGGTGGCTACGTGCTAACCCTATTTACTTATTTTCAAGATCGGAAAATTTTCAGTTTAGACGGAACAAGGCGTATGCTTCGTAGACTTCGTTCTGTTTATATAGGAAAGTTGCGATTTTTTTATCACTCAATTATTGAACAAAACAATATTATTTGTACGTTTGAAAACCTGGGTGAACAAAGGTTCAAATTATCATTTGGCACCAGGAATCAAAATTCTAAGTGAAGACTCGCTTCGCCTTCTTGGAGCTCCCGTCTTAGTTGATTCTATTCCACTTTTTATCAATGACCAAATTACTAAATTTGATCAATGTTCGGAACGCCTCTTTCAAATTAATTCACACATGGCCCTTTTTATTATTAAATATTGTCTGTTTGTTCCAAAATTTACCTATTTTCTTCGATGCTCACCACTATGGAAATTCCTTCCCTTATTGAACGATTTGGATAAGAAAATTAAAAATACTCTATCCAAAATTCTAAATTGTCCTTTAGATGGCACGACATGGACACAAGCTTCTCTCCCAGTTCGATACGGTGGTTTAGGCATTCGTAAAATTAGTAGTGTATCATTACCAGCATTTCTATCTTCTGCTTATGGTACGTTTAAGCTCTTTGGCAATATTATAAACCATTCATTAGGTTCCATAGAGCCGTCGTATTTGGCAGAAGCTAGAATTGCTTTCAATGTGGCATGTCCTAGTAAGGAACCAGTATCTTTGTTCTCTCAAAGACAATGGGACGACGCACTGTGTTCGGATGTTTTGCAGGAGCTTTTAAATTCTTCAACTACTGCAAGCGACCGTGCTCGCCTTCTTGCGGTGTCTACGAGGGAATCAAGTTACTGGCTTCAAGCTCTCCCCTCTAAGCATTTAGGCACTCTGTTGGACCACCTCACTCTGACGATTGCGGTTGGTCTTAGACTTGGCGCCAAGATACAACAGCCACATCTATGCCACTGTGGTGGGACAGTGGACGCGTATGGTCATCACGGGCTTTCTTGCATTAAAAGTGCCGGTCGTCTATCGCGTCATGCTTCCCTGAACGACATCATCCGTAGGTCTCTTGCCACCGCTAAAGTGCCTGCAGTATTAGAGCCAAATGGCTTGGCACGCAGTGATGGTAAGAGACCTGACGGGATGACTCTGGTTCCGTGGAAGCTAGGAAGGTCGCTTGTTTGGGATGCCACATGCGTGGATACGCTGGCGTTGTCCCACTTACAGGCGACCTCCATGGCGGCGGGGGCGGCGGCCTCTAATGCAGAAAGAGCCAAGAGGCGCAAATATGAAATTATAGAAAATAATTTTATTTTTGTGCCTTTTGGTGTTGAAACCATGGGGTCGTGGGGCGAAGATGCTAGATCCTTTTTTAAGGATCTATCTTCTCGTCTCACGGAGTCCACAGGTGACCGGAGGGCTGGCAGTTATCTCGGCCAACATATAAGTTTGGCTATTCAGCGAGGTAACGCAGCCAGCATTCTGGGCACATTGCCTTATTGCAGTGGAATAGATGATATTTTTAATGTTTAGTTTTTAGTTTCCTTTTTTTTTTTTTTTTTTACTTTAGATTTAATTTAGATTTTAATTTTTCATGTATATATTTAGTACCTATTTAATGAATAAAATGTACTAGATAGATAAAAAAAAAATTAAAGTGCAAAAAGTCCACATTTCAACTTGGTTAGGTGAGGTGAACCTTGGTTGTTCCTGCCTAATGTAGAATAAAATATAAAATATGCAAGTCTTTTTCAGGTTCCGTTAACCAAGGCCGTTATGAAATACTCGTAATGGAATGAACACGCTTATAGATGGGAAAATGTTAATTTATATTTAACGTACCTATATACTTCCTAAATTCGTAGTCTTGAACCGTTATGGCTTACGTAATACCAAATTATATCTAAATGAATAATAGGTCATTAGCAATTATTTTATTAAGTTTGTATCAGTTGAATCGAACAAGGAGCTGGTACGCGGTGATACGAAATGTCTGTCAAACCATCCACCGACACGCACATCCTGCATCTGAGAAACATCATTTGCAAAATATAAAAGTTTATAAGTAATTGGCAGTAATTAAATTGGTTCATTTCACATTAAAGTACTGAAACATGATTTGAAACCCTGGAAATAAGCAGGTTTGTGCTGGGACCTGGGAGAACGGTAATGCCCTAGGCTTAGTTGGTGGTCGGCGGTAAGGTAGATCTTCGGGTACTTACTTCCAACTTTTCAGAGTAAGTACCTACCTAGTACCTACCTAGTAGAGTATGTACCTACGTTTTAAGCATTTAAATATTACCGTTTATTTTATGCTACGAGGATCAAGAAAAAACAGAATACGATAATACACTTTTACTTGTGTACCTATAATATGTGAGTTTTCATGAATAAAAATAAATATATACTTATTCTGTGATACCTACCTATGTGGTACCTACTTACTATATTTTATGTATTACCTACCTACCAATAATATATAAGTATGTTGCGAACCAAATATTAGATAAAATTCTGGCGGAATTTTTGAGGGCTAAATGGCTAGTTATACAGCAGTAAAAGTTAATAAATGCTGGAACCCGTAAAATTTTGACTCACGTAATTATGTACCTACCTATAGATGCGGGTTCAAAAATAAAATTTCAAATCGTATCAATTCTGTGTTGTTCTCTGGTAAGTGGTTAGCTTTGACTGGAGCTGAAGCTGGCTAAAAATATTATTTTCCATACTTATGTATATTTAATAAAATTATCATGTCACAGCATTGATATTAGTACCGGTTGTAATCCATACCTACTAATATTATGAATGCAAAAGTGTGTCTGTCTGAAATTTGGTATGGGGATAGTTTATATCTCGGGTAGATGCGAAGGACTTTTTATCCCGGAAAATTAGGGAGTTCCCGTGGGAATCAAAAAATATAAATCCACGCAGATGAAGTCGCGGGCATCATCTAGTATTTTATTAATAAGGCGTTTTAAAAAAAGCGTTCGTCAAGCATCAGCTGGTGTGTCCTTGTTCTTAACAAAGGTTATTATTTCGATTAAAATACCAACAATTATAATATTGTTATACCTAAGTAACAGTCTTTATCAGTATTTCTTGGAATTTGCTCTCATAAACCATTGTCAATAATTATCATTTATCACTTTATCGATATTTTCAAGAAAGGATTTGGAGGAAGAAATTTTGTGTAAAGATGAATTTTTAAATCTATCTATCTATCTTCTATATCTATTCTATTCTATTCTATTCTATTCTATATATATATAAAAATGAAACCCGTTTTCCTTGGTCACGGCATCACGCGTGAATGGCGGGACCGATTTCACTAATTCTTTTTTGTTGTATTTGTTATTATTAGGAGAAGGTTCTTACGGAAAAAAATATTAAGAAAATCTCTCAGAAATATTGAAAAATATACATTTAATTTTGCATACTAAGGCGGTACGAAGTTCGCCGGGTCAGCTAGTAATAAAATAAAAATGAATTTTGTGGTTCAAAATTGGAAACATTTTTTCAAGAGGACGTCTAGTACGTATGAAACTGCCTGATCAATGAAAATGATTTGATTTCGGCGAACAAACAAACAGGAAAAATATACACTGTTATTTTTAAAAGTGCATTTGCGTGTTGGCAATTATTAAAAAAATATAATGACCGATTACTAAATAAATAAGTGTTATGAAACATTCTACTTGGAACAATGATCCACAAAACGCCGAATCTTGCCTGCGGGGAAAAACCACTGGCATGGGCACCGTATAATTATATCCATTTTTTGGTCGTAATAGAGGACCGAGTGGATATTAGCCTCGCATCAAGCGATCGTGGTTTGACGTGAAACGTAATTGTATACCGAGAATTGAGAAGCCAGCCCATGGGTTTACGGTCCGCGGGCCCGCATGACGAGGTGATTTTATGAAAAAAAAGTACCTTTCGTATCTCTTGCTCTAATTATGGAAGTTGGAAAGAGTAGGGCTATTGTACCTCTTGATTCACGTTTTATAGCGATAGAGGTACACTCCAATTACAGTCTTATCTAGTAGGCGCGTAAAAAATGAATCATTATGTAATTGGTTCAAGAGCAATATACTTAAACTCGATAAATGGTAGGTATAATAAACGCTGGCAGTTTTGTTTCCTTATGAAATTAAAATAATAATAATTGAGATACCTACATTTTGTAACAAGAACATTTTACAATACTTACTAAGTGGGAGCGAAACTATTAACGTTGGCGATGAAATATCTTATAGAATATACATTTTTTTTTTATTATTATTTATTTATTTATCTATGTTATCTATGTACCTAAGTATAAGTTTACGCAGGACTCAGGACTTCAGGAGGATGTCAGCCCGCGCCACTATTTGTTACACCAGTGCTCGCTCGTTCTACAATTTAATACCTAAGATACGGAACTATTTTAGTTTCAATTTTGACCGGTGTAGTCAATAAATTAAAAAATACTTAGTATCATATTTACATAAATATACCTACATTATTTTGAAACTAAATCAAACAATTAATTATAAATTTTTAGATTTATTAAAATCGTTCTAAAAAACAGTTGAAGCATATTTAAGAGTCTTGCTTGGAGCCACGATGTGCCATTGAATTATGTGATGCTCTGAGGCCATTATTTTAAGAAATAATTCACAAAAGTTACAAATTGTCATATATTTACTATAGATAGATACTTAAGTTATATTATGTAACTAGCTGATGCCCACGACTTCGTCCGCGTGGTTAAGTTTTGATTCCCGCGGGAACTCCTTAATTTTCCGGGCTAAAAAGTAGCCTATATTTGGTAATACTTGGTAGAACGCGCGACTAACGGCGTGTTACGAGAACATGTTTTAAACTAAACGAGATGGGCGCTATAGATCCTATTCTATTGTGATCTCATCGTCATCAACCCATCATCGTCCCACCGCATTCCTCTAAGAATGAGAAGGGCTTAAGGCCACACTCTAATACACGCCGATTGGTACTACCAATTGGTAGACACTAGACATCATACCTTTGAGAACATGCTTGTGATTGAGTTAAGTTAGAAATAAATACGTAGATATAGGACTAGGAATGTTACGTTATTCTATACCTACACAAAGTGTACTTATGTATATGTACCAGGTGTCAGATACAGGTACTATTCAGGCATTAAGATGTTATTTTTATCTCCTGATGTGTATTAAAGGCAAATAATTGCGTTAAGCGGGTTATCATGACATTCTGATCAGAGTGTTTGATCAGCAAACACAGATAAGATACTTTTTAACATTATTCCAGTAGTCACACTGTTGGATTTACATTATGGTCTAAGATATTTGTAATACATAAGCAAATAATTTTATTCTACACTGACCTACATTTCCATGTACCTACTTATCTACATTAGGTGTATGTGAAATACTGGCTGATGCCAGCGACTTAGTCCGCGTGAAATAAGCTTTTTAATTCCTATGGGAACCCCTTAATTTTCCAGGTTAAAGAATAGACTATGTCACTCTCCAAATCCTCAACTATACCCGTGCAAAAAATCACGTCGATGCGTTGCTCCGTTGCGGCGTGATTGAAGGACAAACCAACAAGCAAAAACATTCGTATTTTCAATATTAGTATGGTTTCTACCCTGGAGAATGTAAGTGCACTATCCTTTGTCTAGAATTTAAAACCTAGTTATTATATTAGTTGTATAAAATGAACCCATCCCCAACTGCATGCCGTTTGCCGACTCAAGAGATATGCAATTGGAAAATTCGGCTGCCTTATCTACCTAATACCTACCTATAGTTTTCCTTTTTACGCCGGCGAGTTTTGGCGTGAAAAGTGAAAATTTTATTCATAAAGAGGAGAGTAACAGACGATGCGATGAATCAGCACTGTAATTACGGGTTAGACTTTAGACCAACTTAACAGACAGAACACGGTCCCGACAGATCCAATCCGTTGGACCATCTGACGCTATGAACTAAGATAAAGTCCTCAAAATTAGTAGGTATAGGAATACTCAGGAATAGGCTTCGGTAGTCTATTTTACGAACTCTCTTCAATATTGTAACACTTGCTAATTGTAGGCCATAGTAAAGGCCGTAGGGCAATAGCATTTTGAATAGTATAATATAACAAATATTTGTAATCACCTATCTATTTTGCCTATAGATTTTAAAAAAACATAGTTACACCATTATATACTATACAAAATAAAATAAATTTCAGTGAGGTCATCTTTAATTTCCATACACGTTGCTGTTAGAATTAAGAAACTCTGATTCAGATTTAAATCTGATTAAGCAGTTAAATTATAAGTATGCTAATTACTTAGTTAAAAAAACAATACGTACATCGGCTCTTTCATGCCCGCACGTCCGTTGGACGTTAATAGAAATTGCTGGAGAGTTGCGAGGTTTTGCAAATGCAAACATGAATTAGTTGCTGTTCCAGACTTTTTCTTTATTGATATTTCTAAATTGGCTTCGGCCTTAACTGACGGTAGGTTTTTGTTGTGGCTAGTTAGGTATCACCCCATCGGCAAACCCGAGCCGTGAAAACCGAGAGGAGCAAGAGATGCTGCAATACCCTTAGGGTTCCTAGGTACAAGGTTAGCCCGCTGCATTTTTAACATCACTCCACTCTGAACTTAATTTGCCATCAATTTTAAGAAAACGCGAGAAACAAAAATTGAATTTAATTTTTATGTTAGTAAACTGGCTTGTTAATTCATTATCTAATACTCACTAAAACATAAATATATCGTACGATAAAAATCTTAATACAAAACAAATTACGGTAAGATAACGACCAATGGCTATAAGTAGCCATGCTACTACACCACACAAAAAGTTATCTAATGATTTAAATCACTTGATTTATAGCTAGCTGTTAATTCCGTGATCTGTGCTGTTAACAATCAACAAAATAAATTACCGTGTCTTGGTCTTGGTTTATATTATGGAGTAATACTAATACCTATAAATTGTTAACTCAGACTGTAGTAAATATTTATTAAACATGTTTGGTAAAATGGTATATTAATTGTTATCCTCCTATCCTAATTAACATCATAAGTTCATAACATAATATAGCAACTAGCTGCTAGGTCCGTCAGCCGTCAGCGCCCTGAGCGCTCCGTTTTGATTTAGAAATTTCCTTTTTACCTTTAATAAAATTATTAATTTTTTTCCGGTGGGAGGCTTCGGCCGTGGCTAGTTACCACCCTACCGGCAAAGACGTACCGCCAAGCGATTTAGCGTTCCGGTACAATGCCGTGTAGAAACCGAAGGGTTTAATATAACTGCCACGCTCCTAACAGGTTAGCCCGCTACCATCTTAGACTGCATCATCACTTACCATCAGGTGAGATCGCAATCAAGGGCTAGCTTGTAGTGGATAAAAAAAATACTGCTGATGATGAAAAGATGGTTAAAAAGTGTAACCTTTTCTCTGTAACGGAGACTAGCAAATATACTAAATTTTCAAATACAATGTTTTTTGGAAAACGTACCTAAGTACCTAGTACCTACTCGTATTTCTTTTTTTATTTTATTATTATTATTACAAACAGTGCCACAAAAACCACAGTCGGTTTTACTTCATTTTCAAGACTGGGAACGGGACATGGCAAATTAATTCATGGTGAAAAAATTAATTAAACATTCTGAATTCTGATGTGCACTCACAATGTATTTAAATGAATTCAACACGCCAGTTTTTTAGCAGCAGATTTATGTAACAAGAACAGGTTCCTTTTCCCGTGTCAAGGTTACCTCTGACACTAAAGGCTCTAAGCCAATGCTATGGAAATAACTTTGTATCGTAAGTATTTATCTAATAAATCTTCACTACGATGACGGCGACTAAAGGTAGTTTTTCTTTGTAAAAAGTATGTATACTTAGTAAGATAAATACTGAGTTGCCTGACATAAAGGTTTTTAATTTCCATTTCCTTCCGGCATAAAAAGTTACATATGTAAATTTCATACCTTCCACTTGTTAAAAAAAATATAAACACTCATAATATGACGTATATGTAGGTACGTACCTATTCGCATCGGAAAATACCTACCGTACATTTACATATTTCGTTAATTAGAATGCATATTTCTATGAAAGCACATATATTTTTCCGCATAAAGTAAAAGCCGTGGTGGAATATTTTTATAAATTAAAATGAGGCCCTAGAATGTGGCGACTTCCGTGACTGACTAAGGAAAAAATCCCTGATATTGATCACGTCTTATTTGTGGTTAAGTATTAGATTTCAACGAGCTTTTCTGAAGTTCACGTGACGCATAACGCTTGACAGGTTCAGACTTCACCTACTCTATAAATAAGATCGATTACATTTTATACATGTTCAGCGTAGGTACCTCAACTTGAGTTTATTATAGTGTACCTATTAATAAACTTGTTTAGGGGTTCTCCATAACCATTTGGTATTTGATACAGAGATTGGGGCTGATTCTGTATAACAATCTCTAAACTAAACTAAAATGACAGCTTTAAATCTAGTTATGTCCCTTTCCGTAGGAAGTATTATGAAAGGGTTAGCAATATTTGTAATCCTCTAATTTTAGTTTAGTTACGTCAGTACTATTATATTATTCTGTGGTTTAGTTTAGAGATTGTGCACTATAGAATCAGCCCCATTGATGGTGTTTTGATAGAGATGGACAAGATTTGGTACATAGATAGGTTTTATCCCGGAAAATCAAACAAGGATTTTTCAAGATACACGCGGACAAAGTCGCGGGCATCTTAATATTATTATAGGTATTATTTTAATCTAAAAAGCCGAGATGATTGTATCTGCATAGGATATTATTATAATAATACACCATATAGTATTTCCGTGAACCGCCACGCAACTAAGGCAATTTGCTATGATATTTATAGTAAGTAAGTAATTGCGTTCTTATTTGTTAGTCATTTATTGCAACGAATTGGCACCATTTATCATTTTTAAAGCGGGAAATTGATTTCTGACTAACAAGATTGTTTTTGAACTTCCGCCTTTTCAATGTTCACAGAATTTTCAAAAGTATCTGCGCATACATACCTAGTAGTAAAAAGTAAAGGAAAATTATTATTATTCAGCTCTGACTGGAAAGAACACTTAAAGATTTACATAAAGCTTTGATCGAGTCATCTACCAGTTACTTAGCATGCTTTATAAAAACCCTCCCGCTTACGATCAACTACGGATTTATTTAAGTATCTTTTTTCGATTGTTGTGCCGATTTTACCAAATCCGAATAACGAGAGATACCAGAATGGATATTTTCATAGATATTGTACAAGAATACAAGAATTCTTCCTAGATTATTATTATTATTGAACTCTTTATTTGTACCACACATAACAAAAGTAAATTACAGTATAAACATAAAAAGAAACAAAGAAGTACAAAGGGCGGCCTAGATTCCTAGATTAAATGTTATTCGACGTTGGTAAAATCGGTATTAGAGAGTAATGGCCCACACCGGAGTAGATAGCTCTGTGCTTTTGCTCCTTTGGCATGAGCATCCGTGAATAAAAAATTTATCGTACTGCTATCCACACTCATGTGTTTAAGTCATATTGGTATTCCCAATCTGAGACCTATAGAGTCACTTGAAATCTTTCATTTTCTTATTAATTTATTACCGAGTGTTTTGGATGGCAAGGCAAAGGCATGTAGCCCATGCGCAATCCTTTTTAAAAGACTGGATCGATCTCCGTCAGTTGTTAAGTTTTCAACCATTAGTTAAGTCAGCCTGGACCAATGGCACATGGCCCAAAGCTTTTGTGTAGAACGTCCGGGTTCTTAACATACCTATAATGAGACTCCTGAACTTCCAGCTGCGCCTCTGTGGCATTGATCGAGATTACATTGAAATCTTGTTCTATTGCTTTTCTAAATGTATAACAGAAGTCAAAACAGTTGAAAGAACATCACTGGAAATTTTCCGCACGCCGAAAGCTTTTCTTTTAAATGTTTCCATTAGGTAGGTTTACATACGGTGTCATATTGTGATGTATAAATAGGTTCAAAGAAAACATTCCCTCGGTCGGCTTTAATGTAATTAGGTGATTTGAAAATGAAACGTTATACGAAACGTGTAGGCCGTAATTCTAGTAATTACCATTATGGTGGCTCTTTGAATTTCGTTTAGACACAAATAACTCCAACGCATTTCTTTCCCTTCGCTATTTTCAATACATGCAGAAATGTTCAAGGTGGCAGGGGGTAGGTATAAGGTAATGGTAGAAACACATTTACGACACGCTGACGCTACCCGACGTGAATCGGGATCGTACACACACACACCTTTGGCTACTTCAGTTTAGATATACTGAGGAAGATCTGGCGATCACGGACTCTTAGATCATACGAAATGTATCTTGAACATTTAGGTAGGTACAAATACTACTGGACGCCAACTTATTTATTCTGTGACGCCACGCCACGTTGGCGCGACCACCACGCGATTCTAGGATGCATCGGATGGTGTGTTTAAGCCAAACGCTACCTGCGGCATCTTTTCGATGGTTGTGGCATTTTGTTACCTTGTTGGGTGCGTGTAGGGAAAGTGAAGTGTGTTTTGTCCACCCAAGTACTTTGTACACATACCTAAATCTATATAAAAAATAAAAATCAATTGCCGAAATGTATGTTCTCGCATCACTTAAGAACGGCTGGACCGATTTTAATTGCATTTTTTGTGTGTGTTTGAGATGGTTTATACCTATATACTATTGGACCCGGTAGGGGGACACTGCAATGAGGTTCTAGGTTCAGGGCAGGACAACGTCTGCCGGACCGTTAGTTTGCAATAAAATTGACCGATTGATTGGTTAAGTGCTCTGTGGTTTTGTTCTATCAAAAATACAACACTCCATGCGCGTCCTAAGGCGTGGGGTGCTAAAAATGCGTTTCTTCCATAATTTAATGGTGGTACTGGTAATATATCAGCGGAAATCCGACCCGCATTTCCCTATCAGGGCTCAGGGGCGGGCGCCGTTCTGCCGTGGTCTAATGCCTTAATTTATTACAAGTAGGTAATTTATTCATCTAAAGCTACTCGTACTATTTTTCTTTTGTGATACGAAAAGGTCAAAGGTTGTGTAGTTGTTCCACAGT
This sequence comes from Erebia aethiops, assembly GCA_923060345.2. Taxonomy (NCBI): domain Eukaryota; kingdom Metazoa; phylum Arthropoda; class Insecta; order Lepidoptera; family Nymphalidae; genus Erebia; species Erebia aethiops. The sequence goes on along the minus strand of OV281084.1, from coordinate 20,996,301 downwards.
TCTTCGTATGTAGATCTCCTTTTGGCGTGGCTTTGTAAGTCTCCTTAAAAATAAGCCGGATGCGTCTTTGTTTTCCTTCCTGCGTCTCCAATCTCCATCGACATTCTCAACTTTTTGATCCAGCTCTGTGTTTTGATTCCAAAATTTGCGAGTAGACGTAACTTAGCGTTATCGAATAATATTTTAGGATCATGAATGAATTAGATGAATGTCTATAATTTTCAAGGTCTTTTATGGATATTTTACGTCATATGTTTATATATTATATAGGTAGGTACCTACCTACATTTTATCATGCTGTTTGCTTTGCCTTTGTCCATAAAGTTAAACAAATATTTTTATGTTAACTAGCGTCCAGTCAACTTTATCATGGTAAGAAATTGTCACAAATGCAAACTAATTGCAAACATAAATTGATAAGGTTGGTAATAAACCACGGAATCAAGAAAAAAGCAGTTAATAATACCTAATGGTAGATACTGTACCCAGACGCATATTGTACGTAATAGATATTATTATTATCTTTAACAACAGTAAAATTTAATTATTATAATATCATTTTAACCAAACCAGTTTTATAATAATCCAACACTTATTTTATTTAATAAATTGACTTAAATGGAATCTTGTTTTAAGGTAATTTATACTAAAAATAAAATAAAATACTAACATAGTTTTTAAGATTGTACTGTACTAACAATCATGGGCCTCTGTTGTCTAAATAAAGAAATGATTTATTTATTTATTAAATTAAGTCATAAGTCTTAGTTTATATTTTTTTTATGTATAGGTAGCTTAGTTTAACTATTATTTAGGGAGTTAACTCATTAATTTAGAAATCGATTGTACCTAGGTATATAAAATTGTTGATCTAATAAATAACTTTAGATTTTGGTTTGAATAAATGAGGAGGAATGTAGATAGGATAGGAGGCTAAGTCCAACAAATTGTTACGTACCTAGTACCTACTACGCTGAAGGAAGTAAGAAATAATGCAGCACCTTGAAACTTCTACTCGTACTAGACCTCTTTAGACAAAAAAATTGCGGTTCGAAAGCATTTTAGTCCTATGATTTTGTCAAATATAACTAGATTGGTACCTACTTATTGTTTTGATGAAAATCGGTCTATTTGAGTCGAATTAAGTACCTACCGCAGGCGAAACGTGCAAAAGATACATTAACATACCGTATTGTTTCGTGGCTTGCTGAATTTTTAATGCACTCTAGGTAGGTATTAAAATTAATAAATAACTAAAATGTGTTACGTTTACGTTTGTTACGTTGCATGCGGCCAGCTTTTTGTGTCCTCGCATTTTACCGGAGTCCTGTTTCAATTTGGAATACCATTATGTTAATTAGGTAGGTTAGGTACCTATGTTCTTTATCGAGCAATTTCAGCCTGATTATAAATGCGAAAGTTTGGATGTATGGATGTATATATGGCTGGATGTTTGTTACTCAATCACGCCCCAACGGCTGAACGGATGAGATAGATTATAGTCTGGAATAGCACATAGGATACTTTTTATCCCGGAAAATTAAGGAGTTCCCGCGGGAACCAAAAAACCGGACGGAGCTGAATGATTAAATGGAGGAGTGATTAAATTGTTAAAATTAAGCGCCAAACTTTTCGAGTGCAGGTAAATTGTCTTCTCTTGTCTTAAAACACGGTAGAAGTTGTATAACATGTCTAATTTGTGCTATTATTTTACCTAGGTACATAATAATATACTAGGTATACGAAGAATCAGTGAGGTAGCCGTGCGCGTGAGGCGATTCGTTCCGACACCACTGACATTCAAACTTCAGTATTCATGACCATAGTCCATAATAATATGAATCTCGGCACTATTGTGCTTTCGTCACACTTGTCGTGCCTATGATGCCATGGTCGGGCGCAAAGTCCCTATAGGCACAGAATAATATAATAGTACTAACGCTATAGGTTGAGGAACACGTTTTGAAAATGAGAAAGGGGCCTAGGGGGCCACTACTCATGATAATTTTGGGACTTTTTAATGATATGATTTTTAGGGTTCCGTACCAAAATGGTAAAATGGAACCCTTATGGTGCGACTTTCTCCGTCTGTCTGTCCGTCCGTCACACTCGATTATTTCAGTAGCTACCGAAGCTATCGACATGAAATTTGGAATAGTTGTGTATATTAGTGGCCCAAAGACACTGGAATTAAAAAAAATTGGAAATTATTTTTGTTCTTATTTAAAAAGGGGGGAAAATCGGAGGGTTGAAATTTAAAAGTGAGATAACTGTACTGTGTGGGGTATCATATGAAAGGGTTTACTTTGTACATTCTAAAACAGATTTTTAATTATTTTTAGTTATGATAGTTTTTGATTTATCGGGGAAAATGTCTAAAAAAATACCGTTCCCCCCCCCTTATCTCCGGAGTTTACCAATCGAAAAATTTGAAATAATTATGGTCAATAGGAATTTACGTATATTTTACAGGAAAACTATAGCCAATGCTCTAACTAGTATAGTTTTTTTGATATTAACAATAAACCTCTACAAACAAAGTTAGTCTTGCGGTTCATTAACAATTTTATTAATAAAATGGTACGGAACCCTTCGTGCGCAAGTCCGACTCGCACTTGCCCGGTTTTTATATTGACGTACCAACGTACCTGATAATTTATTAGGTGCTTTTTGGGTATTATGCTTTCGTAAAATCTGAATTCAAAACTTCAGCTAAATCCTATGATCATATTATGAAACGGTTCAAGGGGAAAGGAAATTAAAACAGAAAATGAGAATGCACACCATCGCATCATCAAGCTGAATGCATCTATTTGTAGTCTCCCGTTCCTTGGCCAGTGTGGTTAGCAACGAGATTATTTCGTGACGAGAGAGAGAGATGTTGTCGTTGCCGGCAAATTTTTCGTTTACCCTAATACGCACAAAATGTGCTATATATATTACAAGAAAAAATAGTCGGCATGTAAAGGTTCGTAGAGAAAAATACCACAGATAAGAAATATTACTTTTATCTCTACTTTATACGTAGCGAGACAAGTAACCATGTTAGCTTCGATAGACAAATAGAGATAACGGTTAGACATAATTTTACTCGTTGGGCGCATGCTAGCCCTACAGGCCGCTACGGCCATGCTACGATTAGGTACTACGAGTCTATAGATATTGTAAGTATTGTATTCAATGGAGGTGTGGAGCCTCTAGTATTGTACAATTACCACAGTGTGGTAATTGTACAATACTTACCTGTTTAATTATTTACTGACTACTTTATCGGAGTAGGTACTTGTAAATATCTGTATGCAAGCAAACAAGCGGTACAATTTTAGCATAGTATGATATAGTAGGTAAGGTAAATATATAATAGGTACAAGTGCCACTGCAATATAAAAATTTCTCATCTGGTGACAGAAGGGCTGGCTCATTTTTTGCGCAAAGGATCAGCCTGGCTGTCCAGCGCGGAAATGCAGCCAGCATTCTTGCCACCATTCCACGCGGGCATGATTTATATAGTAATTAGGTTAGGCTAGCTAGCATTGAGTTCTATTGTATTATTTTCAATAAATGATGATAAAAAAGTGCCTGCACTTAGTTATAAGACCTCACACGCACGCACGCAGAATTTTATTATCGATACTAATATTATAAATGCGATAGTTCGGATGGATGGATGTTTGTTACTCAATCACGCCAGAACGGCTGAACGGATTTAGGTGAAATTTGGCACAGAGATAGATTATAGTCTGAAATAACACTACATAGTACATACCTACTATAATAATAGTATACTATTACCAATTCTGTGATAATAGGATACTTACCGATTATTTTTTTTAATCTACTGAGCAACCAATTACTTAACCAGTCTTGATCGAATGTTTTTAAATACCCAAGAATCGAATACGGGACTATTAAAAAATTGCCTTGCTGGAAGCAACTGCCTAAATCAATCCCAGAGGAAATAATGAATAAAGTGCTTGATAAAGTTGTTTCCGTGGAATGAACATTATCGTTTATTAATCACTTAAAAGTAGGTACCTACTTGCTTCAAATTTCCAACGGCCTCTGCGAGTTACGACTTACGACCATTAGTATACTCTACTACTCTACGTCTCTACATATACACACAATTGAGTAAATATTGTGTACCTTTTACTCAAGACACTGTAGTTTTTATAAAACCTCAAAAGGCATGATTAATTCCGGTTTGTTTTATTAGCGAGTTGGTTTGGGACATTTGAGTTTAGCATTCCTATGTTAATAACAAATAAACAAGCCGTGTGGCTTATATTTAATTTTCTTTATATGCGTTTGTGATTTTCGCGTCTCAATGTTATAACAACATATCATAACAGTGGAATACTATTGCCTTGTATCGTCACTGAGTTTAACCACGATCTCGCTTGATGGTATGTGATGATGCAGACGTCTGCTGTAGAAAATGCTACAATTCAAGCATTTTTCAGGATCTTAATTTAGAAATTTCTGGTCTTCGGTAAACTAAAAGAATGGCTTCAGCCCCAGCCTACTTTGTAATACGAGGCTTTTTTTTTAAAACATTTTTCATTACTTTGATAAACAGCCAATATAGGGCACTGATCTTTCTTAACCTTTACCTGTGAGCAACTACTTTGTTCTTTGCTTTATGAACAGTAAATTTCAGTAAGTGACCAATAGTTATTTCGGTATGTTTTATTTAAATTAAGATTTCCTGGTGAGGGAGTCAGACTAAGATCGGTAACAACAGGACGTGTTGAATGGCAAACATTTTCATTTCGTATTCGTACGTAAGCATCTAATATAATTTAAGTACCTAACTACCAATAAATATTTCAATTGGAATTTTTTTACGCGTTTTTGACTTCGTTCCGTTTTTCCGTAGTTCTTGAAGAAAATACCTATTCTAAAGTAGGTACGTAACTCTACCTAATGACGCAGAAAATAAAATACTTAAAATTTTTCTTAACCTTTAAGAAATCATGAAATAATTAATAATCTAATTTAAATTTTAAATTTATTAAAGTAATTATTTTAGGTTAATTTTGTTACCTTAAAGAATTTTCTTCTAACCTAAAATAAGCAGATAAAAAAAAACTATAATAACAAAATATGAATCGAAGATCTAACACTAAAACAAGCCTTGTATGTAAGTGCTAGTTTGTGAAAGCCGCAACACATGAAATGGTAGGAATTATTATCTTTAAAGATCTTTATCAATTATTGTTTCAGCAAATCGCTATGACCCTGCATGCAATATCTAGCACTCATCAAACAATAATAAATTCTTTACCTTGCATTTGAAAAAAAAACAATTTAATCAATTAAATTTATTATCAGAGGCCAGATAACCATAATATTAGCAAATTTTTTTTTATTGATCTCTAAAAATGTTTTATAACTAATTAACTTCCAAAAAGAAACGCGTTTTCATTTTAGCGTGATTTTTTTTATTTCCTTCCAAAAGTTTGGATAATTTTGCGGCTTGCGCACATATTTTCTTACAATAATTATTAATTTTGTTATGGAGTGTTTTGGATTTTTAAAATATCTTATAAAATCAAATAGTTATAAATCTGCAACTTTAGCCTATATATTTCTGTAAAAATATTTATCGAGAAAAAAAGATGAGATTAAAAAAAGCTTTTAGTAAAACTCACCTGGTTTTAACTCTATGGTGTCAATATTAAAATATTTGTACAACTATATGGATTTCACTTTTTACACAAAAAGCAGTAAGCTTAGCGTTTAACTATTTCGTTTTTATTCAGAGTTAATTCACTCACACCCGGCTGGTAACTACGCGATTTTGTTGTCGTTTGATTGTTTAATTTAAACACGCCGCCCCCGATGACTATTTCTTGGCGGCGCGCGGGAAACATAGCTGTATTTGGAAATAGGAAACAAGTAACGACATCTGTAGTGTGTGAGGCGCATACACGAAAAGCGCCATCTATTGTCGAATAGCAAACCCGGGCAAAGTGGGGACGCTTGGAGGGCGAGGCCCGTGCATATGTCACCGTAAGATTGTAAAATCCGTTAGATTGTAATCTAACGGTTTCTATCCCGCTAGATTATAAACTGTCGAAAGATTGTGAACCGTTCAATGTTCTGAGTATTAATTTATGAAATATTTATTGTTTTTACGTTTTCTTGTGTCTTTCTTGTACAGTTCGCGCGCGAGTTGAATGCAGAGTAAATGTAAGTGTCACCATACATTTACTCTGCATTCAACTCGCGCGCGAACTTTAGGTTAGGTTAGGGTTTGACATGAATATTCAGGTAGTGCCCGTCCGTAGGCCGGGCACTTAGGTTCTATCGGGTTAATATACCTAATATATTACAATTTACCGAAAAATAACGCGTTAAATTGTAAGCAGTACCTATGTTCCGGTTCACAATCTGTCGAAAGTTTATAATCTATCGAGATAAAAAACGTTATATTATAATCTAACGGTTTTTACAATCTTACGGTGACACATACATCCCACAGAGTACTTTGTCCTAACTATGGCCGTACCCCTTAGACTCCTTAGACTATAGAAAAAAAAGTTCTTTATTCATTGCCGTACCCCCGTTTTCTCATAGAGTAGACCAATAGTATATTATCTATGGTCTAGAGTAGACCAAACGGAGAAGACCTTGCTGCTAATTACCGAATAGCGAATAGTGTTTAGAAAATATATTATTTCCGGACTACTATGCGGTAGTGCTATCAATTTTGTTGTTCTTACTGAGATAGGCATAGAAAAATACCAGTTAATAATTTTAAAAGACAGTTACTAAGTGATTGTGCTGTATTATTTCCTTTTTCAGAAGCAAAGCTAGTAATGTGGTCATTAGATAAAATTAACGCGAGCAATCATCATTATAATATTTATGTAGCAGCCGGATTGTAGAATCCGCCGTATGAAAATACGGCTATCCGTATTACAAAACGGCGCTGTGGGAATACTGCGGTTTGCCATGTTGATGTTCAGCCAGATTGTAATACGAATGAACCGAATGAACGAACTACGAAGTCCGCCGCATTGAATCAACGCTTAAAAGCTCAGCAGTATTTATGGTATGAGCACACTAAAATAATGTGTACATATGCAATACCACAAACATAGGCCAACCGCCTCAGGGACATAGAACTTAGTATTAAATAAAATAATTCCACTGTATACACTATTTTTATTTTGTAAGTATATGACAATCTTCTTAACTAAAAAGACAAAAAATATATAATACAATATTAAAAATAAAATATTAACCGGAATTTCTTCTTATTAATGCACTAATAAAATGTAAAACACAAACGTATCCTCTACGACTACCTTATAACATAAAATATATTAAAGGAAGTCTGTGACTCTTAACTAGATTTTGGTAATACATAATTTTAAGTAAAAAAATATTTATTAGGTATTTCATAAAACAACACAAAGTGTAAACGGCTCACATAACACATTATATAATATGTAAGTTTGACATTTTATGTTATACTAAGTATCAGTTATAAAGATTTTGAATGATACAGTAGATTTCTCTGATCTAAATAAATTTGATATTCGTAAAATAATATTGTTACTGAATACAATACAATAAAATAGTGATTGTGACATAATATTAAAATTTGATTATGATTCATCACCAAAGTCACAGCGAGTTGGTGCTGCCTTTTCTTTGACAGATTGTTTTCCAGCATCTGCAAGCAATAATTAAATATTGTATGAAACAAGCTACTACCATATATTTGGTTCTCTGGAACCTTTCTTACTCTACGTTCGACGGGGTCATGTTATAGAAAGAATCCTCCATTTTTGGAGTTTACCTCCTTCAGAATCGATTTGCATGATATATATAAGCCCAGGGTATGAAAATGTATGGGGAGTAATATAAAAAATGCGTTCATTTACTATTCTATATAATATTGTTATAATAATAATCTAATAGTAATATTTTTATGATGTGATGAATAAATGAATAAAATAAAATTATGCAAGTAAAATATCAAACTCACAACTAAAAATCTAATAAATACCTAATATTATAGTTTACCTCCATCGCCCAATAACGTGGATTTTATTGTGGATGCATCTTTGGCTGTAGGTAGTTTTATACCTTGCTTTAATACCATTGTACCATCCTGAAACAATATTAAATCGTATAAGAATATACCATTACTAGCTGATGCTTGCGACTTCGTCCGCGTGGATTAAGTTTTTTTTTAATTCCCGGGGATTGGGGAAACTCTTTGATTTACCGGGATAAAAAGTCACTATGTCACTCTCCAGGTCTTCAACTATATCCATGCAAAAAATCTAGTCGATCCATTGATCTGTTGCAGCGTGATTGAGCGCGTGCGAAAGTGTGTTTGAAGAACAAACAAACACACTTTCGCATTTATAATATTAGTAAGTATGATTAATTTTCATAATTTTAAATGACTTTCAATCAATCATCTGGTTTTCAGGCTGAGATCTTGAAGGAAAAAAATTATACGCGCCGAATTGAGAACCTCCTCCTTTTTTGAAAGTCGGTTAAAAATATGTTGAAATAAAAATAATAATTAGCACTATGTTTCGGAAATAATATGGTGCAAGTAAGATGTTGTAGTGATCTTTTTAGACTGATGCCTACTCTTCAAGTTTTATGTTGCAAACACAACAATTTTTTTAAAATTAGATTTTTAAGTTTCGAGTCCAATTTACAAATTATAATCAACATGAATGTCAATTTCTTGTTTCATTGGTATTTTATTTTTTGATTGTCATTGATGGTCTTCTTTGTCTCACCTTCATTTCAACGAGGCCTTTCTTAGCCATCGCTTCGACTTCCGCTTTGGTCATGACAATTTTCTGCACTTTCACAACTTTCTGCCCTATTTGCATTTGGCAGAGCTCCCCTGCGGCCATAGCTGGAAACAAACGAAAAGAAAAAAATTGACAACAAATGAAATAAATTATTTTTTAGTGATCACTTAATAGAGGATCTCTCAAATGTCGTAATAGCCACGTCCCCTGTTAGTTTTGTTTTCAAAAACCATTTCAAACTACCGGTTGAAGTAAAAAAAGTGCGCTGAATTTTGATGACATAACTGTTGAAATATTCCATGCAAAGCGCGCGTTTTGACGTTTAAAAAAAAATGCTGATTTGACTTGTCAAATACTCAATTCCAAATGCCTACTTCAGCATCATATGGTGGCCTTTAACATTACATTTTGCCTAAATAATAAACTATATGTTCTTCCCGCTCACTCACTACATGTATATTTTATGTCTCGCTCGTTCGCAACGTGACGTCATCAAAGTGCCCTAACTCACAGATGAAAAATGTTATTTGCCACATAATCTTAAATAACTTACGTCTAGAATTGGCTGGTAGGGGTATCGCTTTTACTCCTGGCGGTAACGCCCTTACTGGTACCTGTGAAACAAATATAAAGGAATTATTTTATCGACTTTTCATCATTATACCCTATAATTTATATCGCACGAAATTCAATCAAAATCAAAATCAAATATTTTTGACTGAGCAAAGCGAAGGTCTCTGAGTCTACTTGAGTGAATTTGCACTTGTCCGTCCGTCCGTCCGTCTGTCAGAGCCTTATAACTTCTGAATTACAGAACGTAATTACTTCAAATTTAAATATAATATGTAAACCTTTGGCTTCCCGCCGAATATGGCTTAAAAAGTTATAAAAATCTTTATTTCAGGGTGCTCTCATAGAAGCGAATGCGAAGTAAAATATTTTTTATAGCTTTTTAAAGATAATTAGGAATACAGTCCAAAAATACTTTTTTAATTTTTCCCCTAAAATTGACAAAATGGGAGGCTTTCAAAGTGGAGATTTTCTAACGTCCAAAGTTGACCTCAGAACTCAAAAATTTCTGAAAGGCTCAGATCAATTATTTGAATTATATCCTGTACTTGAACAACAAATACTAAAATTAGATAAATATTGTAAGGAAACGAAATTATTTAATTTTTAATGAGCTTCAGTATTTTTAACAGAACTTCACAATGATGTCAATAGATGGCGCTAATGTTAAAAGTAAACTATTACAATATTTTCTGAAAGGCTGAGCCTGAAACCTGATCAATTATCTCAATTATATCCTGTACTTGAACAACAAATACTTAAATTAAATAAATATTATAAGGAAACGAAATTATTTAATTTTAAATGAGCCTCAGTATTTTTAACAGAACTTCACAATGATGTCAATAGATGGCGCTATGTTAAATATTACATTGTATATTATGGATACCGCGAGTACACTCCATAACCCCGAGGTCTCAGTTCGGGGCGAACCACTAGTATATTCAAGTAGACTTTTGAGTGCTTTTGAATAGTTGAGTGAATTCATTCGTTCAGTCATTTCGATACCATTGGTTCGGAATGTCTTTATGTGTTCAAATTTATTAAGGTTTACCTTTTTCAGTGTTTGTCCTGTTGGGGAGACTAGAACGGCTCTAGGTGAAGAATTCGTCGGTTCTGGTGTCTTGTTTATACTCTGAAATAAAAATGTTACGTGAAATCGATTAATGAATTGAATACATTTCTTTGAGTTTCAAATTGTGTGACATATTTTATACACGGTTGTAACTTGGCAGTCATAGGGACTGCCGATAAAAGTGAAAACGTTTTTTTCTGTTTTATTTTTTTATTTTTATTAAATTTATTAAAATATAAACCTTAACATGTCGGTCACGGTCACGCGAATCTACATTTTTACCCCTTACCAAAAAGTGCTAAAGCACCTAAAGAAGTTATCACTTCAAAAAAAGGCTGCAGGTTGACAGATTCAATAGTTTGTTTTAAATTATTTATTGAGAAGTTCATTTCACAGGTTCGTTATTGTATTTGATGTATTGATGCCTCAAGTCATAGAAATATATTAAATAGAAATCTTTGTTAAATACATTAACTTAAGTAAAAATACCATGAATTTCTGGCCCCTAAACTAGGAGGACTCGTATCTTAGGGGCTCATCATGTACATTTTTTGTTAATATATATAATATTATAAATCTACCTGATCATTGTCCGTCACACTGCTGGTGTCATTGGGATTAGTTTTTCCTTCCTTTACTGAAACCGTCGCATTTGATTCTTGCGCACATTCTTCAGCCTCGTTTTTCTTCATTTTCGCAGGACTATAGAATGTGATTATTTAAAAATATGTTATTGTATATGATAAATTAAAAATGTTTATTAGTTTGCAGTGATGATAAAATATAAAACTAAAAAAACCGGGTAAGTGCGAGTCAGACTCGCCCACCCAGATATTTCGTCTCATAAATAAAGTAGCACAGGTACCTATTTAGATATCAGCAATAAACCTTTACAAACTTAGTTTTGCAGTTAGTATAAAAAGGGATTGGTTTTGAGATTGAAGACTAACATAACCAAATAATGTTTGAGTCTGATGCTCACTTGACCGGGTTTTAAATATGAAGGTTACTTACACTTCTTTATTTTCCTTCCGGGGCCGGCCACGTTTTCGCGGTGGGTTGGCGGAAGTCGCCGCGGGCGGCGTCTTAGCCAGCGGTACAACTTTCGCTGGTTGAGCGGAACGACGCCCTCTCCGACTCTAAAGGCCAAGACGTAGCTTTTAGGTTGTCTTATTACAAAAATGCAAAGTTATATAAGACTCTAAAGGTCACATAGCTTAAAGGTTGTCTAATTACAAAGCTGCATAATGATATAAGACTGTAAAGGTCATAATATATCTTTAAGGTTGTCTAATAACAAAGCTGCAAAACGATATAAGACTCTAAAGGTCACATAGCTTAAAGGTTGTCTAATTACAAAGCTGCATAATGATATAAGACTGTAAAGGTCATAATATATCTTTAAGGTTGTCTAATAACAAAGCTGCAAAACGATATAAGACTCTAAAGGTCACATAGCTTAAAGGTTGTCTAATTACAAAGCTGCATAATGATATAAGACTAAAGGTCATATATCTTTAAGGTTGTCTAATTACAAAGCTGCAAAATGATATAAGACTCTAAAGGTCATATATCTTTAAGGTTGTCTAATTACAAAGCTGCAAAATGATATAAGACTCTCAAGGTCATATAGCTTTTAGGTTGTCTAATTACAAAGCTGCAAAACGATATAAGACTCTAAAGGTCATGACATAGCTTTCAGGTTGTCTAATTACAAATATGCAAAATGATATAAGACTCTAAAGGTCATGACATAGCTTTCAGGTTGTCTAATTACAAATATGCAAAATGATATAAGACTCTAAAGGTCATGACATAGCTTTTAGGTTGTCTAATTACAAAGCTGCAAAACGATATAAGACTCTAAAGGTCATGACATAGCTTTCAGGTTGTCTAATTACAAATATGCAAAATGATATAAGAAAGGCCAAGACAATATAATTTATCTTACATTCAATTCAAGATTCATTCAAGAGACTTGCAAAAAATGCATTTCGTTGATTGATACCTGAGTAGGCTGTCGGTTTATTAATAATGACCTAGGAGTCTACACTAGAGAACACACTACAAGCCTTGGAGTGAGAGTGGTACATTTTTTCAGCAATTAAGTGTGTCGTAAATGAAATCTATCTGATATATGATGATTTATCTATCTGAGTATGTGGTGATAACATGTTTACAGGCAACCCTGACCTATAAATTATAATAACTACTAGCCGATACCCGCGATTTCATCCGCGTGGATTGAGGTTCCCGCGGAAACTCTTTGATTTTGCGGGGATAAAAAGTAGCCCATGTGTTATTCCAGACTATAATCAATCTCTGTGCCGAATTTAATCCGGATCCGTTCAGCCATTCTGGCGTGATTGTGTAACAAACATCCATCCATCCACCCATACATCCATCCCAACTTTCGCATTTATAATATTAATATAGATAACAGTTAGTAATAGGATTTTCTAATATTACAGGTGGTTCCTATATCATAAAAAAACATCATTGTAACATTAGGTTACACAGCCGCCGCCTTACCTCAATGCTTCTCTCCGGCTCGCGGTAATCCTCGTCGTCTTCCGTGGTCTCGTCATCATCGTCGTCCTCTTGTGTCCTGTCGCGTATCATCTTCGCATAGTCCTTGATCTTGGACGGTCTCGTGGACCGACGGACGCCTTCTTCTGTGCTGTTCCGCTCATTTGCTGACCCGTTTTTGACTACACTCTATAAAAAAGCATTACCAATATCATAAATCGTATGATATCGTAGATACCATTATGTTTCATAAGTAATTGGACGTCAATAAGTGTACAGTGTACCTAAGTTGAATAAATATACTTTGAGTTTGAGTTTAAATGCAAAAGTGTGTCTGTCCGCCTGTCTGCTACGCTTAGACATTTTTTCAACCGATTTTGATAAAATTTGGAACAGAGATAAGCTGTATTACAGGGACAGAAATAGGCTACTTTTTAACCCGGAAAATTATAGTACCTGCGAGAATCAAAAACCTTAATCCACGCGGAAAAAGTCTTGGACATCATATAGTTATTGTATATTTCATTACATAATTTATGATTCTGAGTATTTATATGATGCTATGTCTGCCTGCTTAGCTTTATATTTTTAAAAAATCACAATACTCTTTGAATTTTTCATACGATAAAAAGTAGCTTAAATTTCCTCAGAATGCAAGCGAATTTCGTCAAAATCGAATAAGCTGCTGTTGATGGCTGATAAAAAGTAACAGACAGACACACTTTCAGATTTATTAATAAAAAGTATGGATTGATTCACTTAAAACGAGGACACTACCTAGAGTGCTACCTAATAACCTGACCCACCTATAAGAAACATTGACTTACTTTTGGAGTTTCTTTTCCTTTTTCCTTTTCTGTGCTCTTCTCTTTTTCTTTGATATCTTTTTCATTGTTATCTTTATCTTTTTCCTTGTTATCTTTATCTCTTTCTTTGTTATCTTTATCTCTTTCTTTGTTATCTTTATCTCTTTCTTTGTTATCTTTATCTCTTTCTTTGTTATCTTTATCTTTCTCCATGTTATCTTTTTCTTCCTTCGAATTGCCATTATTATTTTTAACCTCCTTGGTTTCTTTTGGTTCTTTATTCTCTTTGGTTACAATACGTTTTTCTGGTTGCTTCTTTTCTACAGAGAGGGGTTTGTTAACAAGTTGTTTTCTATCCTCGGCGCTTCTGTAAATTTTTGAAACCTCAAATTACGTTCAAATATTATTTTTACCCCCACACATTATAATAAAATAATTAAGTAAATTAAAAACTGATTCGTAAATAATAATTATTAGATAGAGACTGTTCATGTTCATGTCATTGAACAGATAAGATGCATGATTTAATATTATTTTTTGTTTTACTGACCTTAATTTAGGTGTAGACGTTTGGAACTGTGGCCGTTTACTTTTTGTTGTTTCTAGCACTTTGTTTGAGGAGGCTTTATTAGTTTCCGTGTTGCGACTGTTTGTCTGAAGGAAATTAAAAATCGTAAAATAGGCTTCATTATTAAAAATTATACATAATTATATTATTAAGGTTGCCTGGCAGAGATCGCTAATAAGCGATAAGACCGCCTTTTGAATCATGTGTGTGTTTTTTTCTTCTTTCTATTTTATTTTTATTTTGATCGTGGTACAAATAAAATAATTATACTAGCCTAGTAGCCTAAAAATAAATATTACAAGAGATTTGCTATATCCGAAATTAGCACCATTAATTGTTGTTGTGGTAGTGTCCTGACCAAAACTTAAATATTACTACCATGTTAACCATCAATAAATAGAAAGTGTATTCTTTCTTACTCTTTTAAGATCTTGCAGTTCCTTTTCTAGTAAACGCAGAGACTTGTCGCTGGCACCACCGCTGTTACTGCTCTCCACTTTTGTGGCTGCTTTAACTTTCTTTATAAGCACTGAAAATAAATTTGTTTTGTTACTTTGCGTGTACTATCTAACAATAGGGATGATGCCTATATAAAAAATAAATTATTTCTAACTGATTATTAAATAGCCACCCGCCAACCCGCATTGGAGCAGTGTGGTGGGTCTAAGCTTTAATTCCCTCTCTCCTATGAGTGGAGGCCTGTGCCCAGCAGTGGGACATTAATGGGCTGTAGTGGTGGTGGTGGATTATTAAATAGAGGGTCTTCCAAAAGACCTAAAATTCACATCCACAGTTAGTTTTAAGTTTGATAACCATTTAAAAAATATAGATTAAAGAAAAAAGTACGTTGAAATTTGATGACGTCACAACTGTGAATTTCATACAACTTCCATAATAGAAGTGCATTATTTTTTAAGTTTGATAAAGAGTTGCTGATTTGATTGAGTTGTTATATGTTGTAGTATGAAATAGTAGTTTATACACCAAGGGGATAAAGCACTGTTTTATGTCACGGGCGCTACATTGAATCCTGAACGTAACGAAGGACTCCAAATTTAACTCCCGAGCGCAGCGAGGGTGTTATAAGTTAATTCCCGACCAAAGGGAGGGAATTAAGATTGAGTCCTGAGTGCAGTGAGGGATTCAAGCGCCCAAGAAAAAAACTGCTTTATCCCGGTGGTGTATACTCTACTTTATACTTCTACCATAACAGTAAAACAAACTGTAACGGTTAGATATTTATTGCAAATCATAGTAAGTAGGATACATAGGTCTAGTAAATAATAAAAAGAAAAGACAAATTAAAAGTGAATGTTCACGTTCGATAGAGTCACATTTGTCCATTTGTAATTTTGCTTTTCATGCTGCCAGTGTTTATGGTACACATACTCCTTGGTTTAAAAACTTTTATGTCAAATGGTACGATCGTTTGGCTGGAGCCTAGACTCTGTTGTGCATATTTACAGTATGGGGTTGGTCAACTAGTTGGGCGATCGATCGACTAGATTACGGCCCTAGGGCATGAAGACTGACTTAAGACCCGCAAAAGTATGATTAAAACAGTAGTAAAGGTATGGTAGAAGTATAAAAGTTTATTATACAGTTGAAGATTATGTAAATGATAGAAGAGAATGTATTGGATCACTCCAGCA
Source organism: Erebia aethiops (assembly GCA_923060345.2). Classification (NCBI taxonomy): domain Eukaryota; kingdom Metazoa; phylum Arthropoda; class Insecta; order Lepidoptera; family Nymphalidae; genus Erebia; species Erebia aethiops. The sequence goes on along the minus strand of OV281084.1, from coordinate 20,980,306 downwards.
ATGCTAAGGACAGCGGTTACATAATATGTACACATTGATAATATAAAAAATATGAGTTTGAATAAAAACTTTTTTAGCTTTGAAATGATGACAATACAGGTGATCTTGAAATTACTTGTTTAATTTATGATAATTGGATTACACACAACAGAAAAACAGCAAGTTACACCATATTTACCTGCTTCACTTGCATCTTGACATTGAGGCACCTTGCGTTTTATTTCCTCAGCTTTCCGCAATATATTTGCCGTCTGAAAACACAAGATAATTTCTTATATTATCAAAAATTATTGTTTCTCTGTCATAATTTCTTATTATTAAAAGTCTGTCAAGTGTGCTTTTTCATTACCTCTATACAATGCATGGTTCATCCAATCGGATGAACAATGTTTGTTGCAGGATTTGTAGAAAAGTTTCAGTCATAGTACCATCAAATAAGATTTCAACAAGCTAAATTGAGTATATATTGAGAGATTAGAGATTTGATTGAGATTAAAAGTATTGAGTATCAAATTATCAAATAGATAGTCAAATTTATACCTAGTGACTTAAATTCAGGCTTTTAACTTTTACCTTCTATATTATAATCAAAATGGTTAGCACTAGTCAGGGTTTGTGAATTCTGAACCAAAATTTACCTTTACCCTCAATGGTGTGGGGTACAAATACTTTGAGGTCAATGTTAATCGGTAACTGTAAAATTACTTTTGTAATGGTATGGAATTTATGTAATGTTTTGTTATGTTTGTTTGTTTATTTTGTACGATGGGGCTGACATGTCCAAAAGGACAAAAGCCTCCAAAAAATAAAAGATTAAAAAAAAAATTCTTTAATCGTCTATTACGCAACTAGATTATAGTGGTGGATCCTACCAAGATATTACAAGTTGCAGAGGTAATTTGAAAACTTATTATAAAGAACTAGATGATACCCGCGACTTTGTCCGCGTGGATTAAGTTATTTTAATTCCCGCAGGTATTTCTCACTTTTCCTGGATAAAATCCATCCCTGTACCAAATTTCATCAAAATGGGTTGAAAAGATGGGCCATGAAAGCGTAGCAGACAGACATACACTTTCGCATATATAATATTAGTATGGATTGCAAATAAATGTTACCTGACTATCGATGGATTTGCTGACAATTTTGATATTATCCGTCGTGGGAGTGGCGGCGGCGGGCTTTTCCGTCGCTTTATCCGGCGTCGCCGGTGTAATTGTCGCATTGTCTTTGGTCAGTATCGCGAGTGTGTCCACTGTTTGTAGCTCCGTGTACGTGGCTTCACTCTCACTCTCTGTTAGACAAGTTGTATAGTTGCATAACTCTCATGTGGCCTGTTTGCCTGGTGGGAGGCTTCAGCCGTGGGTAGTTACCACCCTACCGGCAAAGACGTGCCGCCAAGCGATTTAGCGTTCCGGTACGATGCCGTGTAGAAACCCATTAGAGGTATGGCTTTAATATATAGGGGGATGCCCCGTCGCTCACGTCCGCAGGAACTACCTTCTAACTCCCTGCACGTGTCCCCTGGGTGGTGCTAAACGAGCGACGAACTTGCAGGCGAAAATATATGTATTAAACGCCATACGATTAAAAAAAAAACAGGTGAGATCAAGGGCTTACTTGTAGTGGATTAAAAAAAAACTAACCTTCAGAGTTGGTGTTATCAATTTTCTCCTCTGTATCATCTTTATTGTCATTGACCTGAAATAAAAAAAAAAAGACTTTCTAAATAATCTGCTGGGATTTTATAATTTTTTTTCAATATATCTTAATAATTATGGTGTTAACTTACCAGGTAATTATCAGGTTTCTTTATTTCGATTATCATTTCATCGCCTTCTTCTTTTACTGCAAAAATACATCAAGATGTAATTTATCATTGTCATTGTTTTATTAATCACTAACTGTGTTGCACGACTTGTGTGCATGTACTTTTACTTACTTACTTAAGTAAAAACTTACCATTTATTCCGTTATCATCATCTTCTTCCATTTCCATCGATGATTCATCATTCATTTCCTTTTAAAAAAAATCGTTGTCTTAATAATTTAGGAATATGTTTGAGTAAATATTTCTTAAGTAATAGTAGTTTATGTAACAGTTGCATAATAGGGGTTATTAAAACCTGTGTTTGAAACAATACCGAGCACAGTGAGGCTTGTAATAGTATCACACCGGATAGTATATTAGAGACTAGCTGATGCCCGCGACTTCGTCCGCATGGCTTAACCTTTTTTTGATTCCCGCGGGAACTTCTTAATTTTCCGGAATAAAAAGTAGCCTATGTCAATCTCCAGGTCCTCAACTATACTCATGCCAAAAATCACGTTGATCCGTTGCGGCGTGATTGAAGGACAAACCAATAAACCAACAAACAAACACTATCGCATTTATATTATTAGTATGGTGTTCGTGAATAGTCTATTTCATTAAGGCTTAAGACTTTTATAATAAGAATTTTAAGAATGAGCATAGATAATAGTACATTATGGTACGAGTGTGTAATGTTGGTGATTACTGCTGCGGCGCCATTGAGACCCGAGCCGTTAGGAGAGGGTATTAAGATAGCCGAGGACGGTAATCATCAATACACACGTGTATCATACGACGTTTTTCAACACACTTGTGAAGAAAATAATACTAAAAAAGAAATATTTAGTAGATAAAATTAAAAAAAAACTCTATAACTCACTTGTGAATAATAGCAATGAAAAAATTTTGATTATAGGTGTTATGTGCCTAATTGCGGTGAAATTAGTGCCACTTTATGAGCAAGTGTGTTGAAAATAATTTTATTGTACACTTACGTGTTGAATCTCGTCGTCGTGCGCGGTCATCAGATGGGTATCAAGCTTCTGTTGGGACGTGAAAATTAGCTCGCAGTAATCACACATAAACTCCACACCTATATAACAAATACAATTTCTTAGTCAAGGTGTTTGTACAGAAAATTTTATTAAAATTTTTCTGGGATAATTGAAATTAATTATAGATATACCGGAATAGGGATGATGACAACTCAATCAAATCAGAACTCTATAATTATCAAACTTGAAAACATACTTTTTTCTATTGACAGAGAAGGCACATAAGGTTCTGTGTTGCATGTATCACAGAGTGTTATATTATGTAATCTTGCGCATCACATATGTTTCCAAAAGGCGTTCAAATTTAAGATTGCCTCTTAAATATTGAAGGGATATGTTTACATACAGTTAATGACTTGTGCAGTGACAGCCTCGACATCTCCAAACTTCTCTTGACACAGGGGGCATGTTAGGTTCTGTGTTGCATGTATCGCGGAGTGGTATATTAGGTAATCTTGCGCAACAAACACATCTCCAAAAGGCGCTCAAGTTTCAGATTGCCTCTTAAATATTGAAGGGATATGTTTACATACCGTTAATGACTTGTGCAGTGACAGCCTCGACATCTCCAAACTTCTCTTGACACAGGGGGCATGTTAGGTTCTGTGTTGCATGTATCGCGGAGTGGTATATTAGGTAATCTTGCGCAACCAAAAATCTCCAAATGGCGCTCAAGTTTCAGATTGCCTCTTAAATATTGAAGGGATATGTTTACATACCGTTAATGACTTGTGCAGTGACAGCCTCGACATCTCCAAACTTCTCTTGACACAGGGGGCATGTTAGGTTCTGTGTTGCATGTATCGCGGAGTGGTATATTAGGTAATCTTGCGCAACAAACATCTCCAAATGGCGCTCAAGTTTCAGATTGCCTCTTAAATATTGAAGGGATATGTTTACATACCGTTAATGACTTGTGCAGTGACAGCCTCGACATCTCCAAACTTCTCTTGACACAGGGGGCATGTTAGGTTCTGTGTTGCATGTATCGCGGAGTGGTATATTAGGTAATCTTGCGCAACAAACACATCTCCAAAAGGCGCTCAAGTTTCAGATTGCCTCTTAAATATTGAAGGGATATGTTTACATACCGTTAACATGTGACTTGATATGTGCAGTGACAGCTTCGACATCTTCAAACTTCTCTTGACACAGGGGGCATGTTAGGTTCTGTGTTGCATGTATCGCAGAGTGGTATATAAGGTCGTCTTGCGCATCGAATACATCCTCACATTGGTCGCAACGATATAGTTCCTGTCCGGTCGAGGCAGAGACAGAGCGAGCTTGGTCGCGATGCTTTACACGGATGTGTCTGTAAAAGTTATTAGTCAGTTTTGAAGGTGATTTGGAAGTCTATCTTCTTATACTATTACAAACAAAAAAATCAAACAATCATACAAATCTTTCCTCTTTATAGTATTAGTTTATATTATATAAATAAAAATCTGTTTGTAACTGCCTCGTTTGTCTAGTGGTTAACATGGTCGACGGCTGTCGACGAGGTCCTGGGTTCGAGTCCCGGGTCGGGCCATAATTAAGTATTGGGTTTTTCTGACTAGAAATTCTCAGTACTAGCCCGGAGTAAGGAAGTTGGCGGTGTTTCACAGCGTAGTGGGTCTAAGCTCTAATTCCCTCTCTCCTATGAGAGTGGAGGCCTGTGCCCAACAGTGGGACGTTAATGTGCTGTAGTGGTGGTGGTTTGTATGTTTGTCCTCTATGCGTTCCGAAACCATCGATCAGATTGGGATGAAACTTTGATACAGTGTTTGAGGACGCCCGCGAGCGTTCCTGGCCCAAAAAATCTATATAAAATGATTTCTTTTTCGTTTTTAATTATACTTTACGTGGCATTGCAATGCATGCCGTACAGCTAGTCTATACTAATACTAATATTATAAATGCGAAAGTTTGGATGGATGGATGTTTGTTACTCAATCACGCCAGAATGGCTGAAAGGATCTGGATGAAATTTGGCACAGAGATAGATTATAGTCAGGAATAGCACATAGGCTACTTTTTATCCCGGAAGACCGGACGAAGTCGCAAGCATCAGCTAGTATTGCTATGAGGCGTTTGGAGCCAGGAGCCAAGTAAAAATCATACTTAATATTATAAATGCGGAAGTGCGTTTGTTTGTCCTTCAATCACGCCGCAACAGAGCAACGGATCGATGTGATTTTTTTGCATTGCATTTGATATATGATTAAGGACCTGGAGAGTGACATAGGGTACTTTTTATCCCGGATAACTAAGGAGTTCCCGATGGAATTTAAAAGAACTTATTCCACGCGGACGAAGTCGCGGGCATAAGCTAGTAATAGATAAAAACCATCTCACCTGGTATAGTGATGAGATTTCGTGAAGCTCTTCCCGCAATATTTGCAAGGGTACGGCCGTTCGCCCACGTGCGTCCTCACGTGTCGCGCCAATTTAGTTAGCGAGCCAAAGCCTAGAAAACACATTCTTATCAGGATAGAAATTATGTTACCATCGCAGTATCAAATTACCTCCTAAACAACGGGTAAAATGTACTGTGAGTGTATTTCAATGTTAGTAAATTGCGCATGTTCATAGCTTATTTGTGTAAGGGAGGGGGGCCGAGTGGACTCACGCTCCGGACAGTACTCGCAGCACAGCGTAGCTTCTTTGTTGTGAACTGATTGAATATGTCTTTGCAGTGCAGACTTTTCGTGGAATCTGTAACATAGAGAACATGTTTTATGATTTACTAAACAAAATTATATAGAACTAGATGATTCCCGCGACTTTGTGGATTAGGATTTTTTACACCCGCGGGAACTCTTTACTTTTCTGGGATGGCCTATGTCCTTTCCCGGGACGCAACCTATCCCTATACCAAATGTCATCAAAATCAGTTGAACAGATGGCCCGTGAAAGTGTAACAGACAGACAGACACACTTTCGAGTTTATAATATTAGTACGGGTAGTATGGACTAGATGATTGCTGCGACTTCGTCCGCGTGGATTAAGATTTTTTATTCCCGCGGTAACTATACAATTTTCCGGGATAAAAAGCCTATGTACTCCCCTGGGATAAAACCTACTCCTGTACCAAATTTCATCAAAATCGGTTAAACAGATGGGCCGTGAAAGCGTAACAGAGACAGACACACTTTCACATATTTTATAATATTAGTATAGATTCTAATGACACAATTTATCGAACTTTTTCTTTCTTCTTGCAAAACAAAACTATTTCTAATATGAATAAAAAAACAAGGCATTTAAAAAATATGACGGTCTTGATTCCTTAAGGAAATGATGGTAATATTGATTTGATAAAAAAGGTATATATCACTTACTTTTTGTCACACTGCGTGCAAGGGTACTTTGGGACGCGACCATGCTTATTTTGATGTGCTTCCAACTCTTCAATAGTAAGGAACGTGGCTGGGCAGTTTAGACACATTAGTTGCGGTAAATCAGCGTGTATCATCTGCAGTAAAAGATAAAACTAAATAACTAATCCTAAAATGCAGACCAGACAGCGGCAGATAGGGCAGATTAAAATAATAATTGTGTACTACATAAAAAGAGCAATACATGTAATACATTATTTTAATACCGTGCGATTCTCTCAGAGAGAAATAGCCACACATTGTAAGCAGGGTTAATTATTGTTGTACAGCAAAGACATTAGGGGTATGGGTTTTATATATGTATAACTGCTGCCAAAAACTTGGTATCCTGAACAAGGTGAAGCGGTGCTTCACGCCAGAACAGGGCCTCACTCTTTATCAGGCACAAGTTCGTTCTGGCATGAAATACTGCTGCCACCTTTGGGATGGATCCGCCAAGTACCAACTCGATTCATTAGACTCGATAGATCGCCGGGCCCGAAGAATAATTGGCGATCAATCACTGACGCAAGCGAAATTGCTCAGTCTACAACACCGACGCAATGTCGCCTGCTTATCGGTTTTTTATCGGATATACCATGGGGAGTGTGCTCTGGAACTTCATAACCTTGTTCCTCCTTCTCCGTTCTACCACAGAACAGCGAGAAACCGTGAGCGTTGGCACCCTTATGTGGTTGACGTCCAATTTGCTCGCACGAAGCGGTTTTGCTCGACGTTTCTGATACGAACCGCTAGGGTGTGGAACACCCTCCCAGCGCACGTGTTTCCTGCCACGTATAACTTAAGTAACTTCAACGCAAAAGTGAATAGGCATCTTCTAGGCAAGCGCGTTCCAACCTAGACCTCATCATTGCTTTGCACTAAGCATGATTGTCGTCAAGCGCAAGCCTATCACGCAATAAAAAAAAATATAAAAAAAAACTGACCCTACCCCTAATGGGCGAGCTCGCTATATCTTAGGCTGCATCTTAACTTACCACCTGCAGGGGAGATTGCAGTCAAAGGCTAACTTGTAGTGATAAAAACACAGTAACTCTGGCATTATTCTGCCGTAGCTGCTGCCGTTTCTAGTTACCACCGGCAAAGACGTGCCGCCAAGCCGTTTAGCGTTCCGGTACGATGTCGTGTTGAAACTGATTAGGGGTATGAGTTAATTATTATAACTGCCATACCCCTAACAGCCTGCTACCATCTTAGACTGCATCATCACTTACCATCAGGTGAGATCACAGTCAAGGGCTAACTTGTCCTAAGTTATGAAGATTGTGAGAGAGTGGAATTGACTTGCTCCAGCACGTCTTGTTCGTTGTATTTTAACAAAAAAAATTGGCAGTCATAGGTAGGGACTGCCGATAGAAGTGAAAACGAATATTTAATAAAAAACAATAAATTTAAAAAAAATTATAAAAATATTTAAAATATAAACCTTAAAACTAAGTCATTAAAGTTTAATTACGAATGTACTATATTTATACATAAGACTTTTTGTCTTAAGAAGAACGGTGTCGGTCACGCTATACTGACACCGTTCCACATTTTTACCCACTACCAAAAAGTGCTTAACGCGCCTAAAACTTTTCACTTCAAAAATTAATAAGTATTCCATTCAATGTTACTTACCTTCTCATGGCGTTTGAGTAAAATCAGTCGCTTAAACTTCTTATCACAGGCGGCACATTGGAATGGCATATCTGAATTGTGTCGCACCTGATGCGCGGCTAAGTCGTACTTTGTGTAAAATTTACTGAAAAAAATAGCATCAATACAATTTATCCCACAAATATTACTGCCGTCGTCAACTAATAAGCGAGTAGGTCTGTTAAAGAGACATCAAGGAGCGCGCGCACTGAAATAGGGATGATGACAACTCAATCAAATCAGCAACTCTTTATCAAACTCAAAAACGCACTTCTAGTATGGAATTTGTATAAAATTCACAGTTGTGACTTGTGATGTTGTGATGTCATCAAATTTCAAGACACTTTGTTTCTTTAATCTATATTTTAAAATGGTTATCAAAGTTAAAACTAACCGAGGATGTGATTTTAGGTCTTTTAGAAGACTCTTTATTTAATAATCAGTTAGAAATAATTTCTTTTTGACATAGGCATCATCCCTATTCGTTTGATATCATCTTTCAACGTTGTTGATCTGCCAATGATGCACCTTCTCGTACAAGGTCACCCTCTCAACATCTTGGGATCCCAGTCTACTGGTTCTTCAAATGTGCCCCAAATGTTCCATAAAGGAGTAAAAGTATAGTCCGACTATGTAAACTTATCTGACCCGGTGACAGCGTCGCTAGTATATATATGAAAAATAACTTAGAAACAAAACTAAACAGGCATAAACATTAGTTCCAATTTTGGCCACCAGATTAGATAAGTTTGTGGGACTATATTCTAGCAGACGGGTCACCTAATGGTAAGTGATTACCGCCGCCCATGAACATTTGCAGCACCAGAGGAACCGCCAATGCGTCGCTGGCCTTTAAGATGTTTGTTTATCCGCCCTTTGAAGAGCCCCATATTATAATCATGAGGGGACACGGAAGATGGAAGCTGGTTCCACAATTTACTATTACTTTATTTACTAGATGAGTACTTTTTACAGAATACTGAATTTAGTACTGTTGTATGTAGCAACCAACAGTCCAACAGTACATACAAACAGCCTTTCAATAAATTGACAGGTCTAAAACTAGGCCTAGCACAATTGGCTATTTGACAGTTTTCGGAAAAATACTTAAAAATGTACGTAGGTTCATTTTATACCTCTTACAATTAACTTTTTCTCAAAAAAAGCGTTATTTATTAGAAAAAAATACATTTTTAATACATTAATTTTAAATTCGCGCGAAAACAGCCGGTCACGTGACATTTGCTAGCTGTGACGTCACAGCTCAGCTCAAAATAAAACAAAGTTAACTATACGACGCTCCAAGTTTCATTTAATTTTAAGTGGAAAGTTTACAGCTTCTTTAATGCAATTGTGGAAATTACAAGCTACAAGACGTGTGTAGAACAATACAATACAATAAATAATAAGTAATTAATATCCTGACAAATTGTATAAACACATTCCTATATACTATATTACCTATGTCATAATTTAAACGTCGAAAGCAGTGGTTAGAGTTAATCTGCCGAGAGCCGGAATTTAAATCGGATAAATATCTGCGGTATTACTTTGTGAAGACCACTTTGATGTTCGTGTTTCGAAGAAATCAACTTAAAACTCTGATCTACCAAAAATGAATTAACCTAACCTGACATTTTCTTCATAAAACATGACAAAATTAAAATAAATTATATTTCTGTCACTTTACAGCAGCACTTTCTTAGGTCTTAAACACGAGACCTAAGTACTATTACTTACTTTGTTTATTTCGGTACTTACATGGAAGTTATAATACATTACGAAATTCGGCAGTGCAAAAGTTTACACGCAAATAAATTTGCAACCATAAATGAATCGACTTTAGGCAGATTTGTACTATCAGCTGTAAAGCATATATAATCCCATTTCATTTAACCGCTCACAATCACAAATCGAAGTATATTACTGTTAATTTTCTCAACAATACGCAAACGTTAGTACACACGACGTTTTTTTTTTTGAAATGTGACGTCACACGGGGCTCTATCATGACCGCCCGCGTTTTGCTTCTTGTAATCCACAGATAAAAAATCTCAAATTTGTTTTGCAAAAATAAAATATTTACAATTTAATTTAATGCAAAATACATATTGTATAATTATTGTTAACCCACAAGCTACCAAATCTAACATATTTCATATTTTATAGTTACAGCTGTCAAGTAGCCAATTCCATCCTGTCAGATTGTTTATGTGATTTAGCAGTATTTGCGGTGGCGTCTTGAGGCACTAAAACGGCAATTTTGAATAGTCACTATGAAAAGTTCATCGAGACATTGTTGCGTATATGTAAAATATTATTAAAACGTATTTATGCCTATGGTGATAAAAAGTTGTGCTAGAGAATTAAAAAAGTAAATAATTTTTGTGCACAGTGGCGCCAAGATACTTGTGGCACTGTGCACAAAAATTACTATGTATTGAGTCACAAATGAAGATTTGAACAACTTACGCGTCACACTGGTTACAAGCGACATCCCGGGACCTATGTTTCAGCATCTTGTGTAAGTCGAGCAATTGCTCCAAGGGATAGGTGCAGTCGCACTGATCGCACGCGAAGCAGCCCTCTTCGATGGATTTCTCCTTAAAATCTTCATTAGTTGGCGTATCTGAACAAAATCCATACTAGTATTATAGATTCAAAAGTGTGTCTGTCTGTCTGTCTGCCTGCTACGCTTTCATGGCCCATCTTTTCAACCGATTTTGGTACAGAGATAGGTTGCATTCCGGGGAAGGAAATAGGCTTCTTTTTACTCTGGGACATTACTGAGTTCCCAAGGGAATATAAATATACCTAAATCCACACTGACATCATGTAGGTATATTTAATCATTTTTTATTTAATCATAACTGCCTCGTTGGTCTAGTGGTTAGCATGTTCGACTGCGGCCGACGAGGTCCCGGGTTCGAGTCCCGGGTCGGGCCATAGCAAGTATTGGGTTTTTCTGAAAAGAAATTCTCAGTACTAGCCCGGAGTTAGGAAATTGGCGGTGTTACACCCCCGTGCCTCGGAGAGCACGTTAAGCCGTCGGTCCTGCGCCTGATCTCTCTCCGGTCGTGTCGGGTTTTCCGTCCCATCGGGCTACGAGAGTAAAGGAACAGAGAGTGCACCTGTGTATGCGCACACACTTGTGCACTATAATATCTCCCGCGCAGATGGCTAATCTCTATGGAGATAGGCCGCCGTGACCGAAATTCGGTCGGGAGGACATTTATTATATTTAATCATTAAGACAAAAATATGATATCAATAATAATTAAAATAATGCCTTTTAAAGGCAAAGCTCTGTGAAAAGTATTTCTGTCATCATCATCATCTCACCCTTATAGTTTGCCAGAGAAGACGAGAAGAATTACTTGCTTTCCAAAGATATAAAATCTAAGGTTGTGTATGATGTATGACTATTCTTACCTCAATTGTCATTTTACTTGCTGGCAACTATTAAAATTGGAAATTGAATCGTGCTTCTCAGGAGAAGTGAGGAATATGACAGTTTAATAGACACATAAAATTCAATTAGGTAATATGTAGGTAAAACTGTAGCATTGTTCTGGCAAGTTAAGTTACTTGATGGAAACATTCTAGCAGAATTCTATATCCTATCCTGCCAGACTAATTTATAGGTCACAAAGTTATGGATGGTTAAGCATAAAATATCATCAAAAATTATACTAATTTCGTACTAATTATATTGTATAGCGTGTATCTACTTAAATTAGTAAACAAAAAAGATCGATATTTTTACTTATATCATGCAAAATATCTTAGATTAAATACACGAAAAAAATATAAACATGCATTGAAAAAAATTACCAAATTGATAATGTGGCTAATCCTGTTGTCTTAACACTAAATTGATAAGTCTAAATATAGCGCTCTCCTATGCAGGGAGACAGAACAACAGAACTAACAGAACATCATAATTAGCCATAACAAAGATTCAAACTAAAGTATCTCTCCTGCGTCGTATTCTTCATTGCTGAGGGTCTTGACCCCATTCCATTAATCATGGCAGTTTTCTTTGGGAATAATAATGTGGTGGGTTCCCAGGTCCTTCCGCATACAACTCAACTAAAACTACTGTTTCAACTCTTAGGTTTCTAAACATTATTATCAGATGTTGGTGATAATAACCGGGACCCACAGCTTAACGTGCTCTCCGAGGCACGGAGGAACCGAATCGAAAAGGTCAAATGTGGACTTCAAAATTCAGTCACCGTTGAGTTTTTGAGTCAACGTTGCTTAACAATCCCAATCGGCTGATATGCATTGTCGCAACTAGGCCACTTTTCCCTCAAAAAATATTTGCATCACCGAGACACAATAAATAATTAAAGATGAAGTTGTTGTTTTTAAAACTAATGCTTGAAATATGTTCATTAATGGAAGGGTAACCTTTATTTTGTTAACCAAATACTGAAACTTTTTCGTAAATATACAAAAATGTTTTAGTATTTCGCTGTGTGCATAATAAATATTAATTACACTGATCATCCCAGCTCATTCTATAGTTAAAAAGTAATATTGGACTATAGAGTAAAACTGGCCAAATTTAAACTATAATTTGAATCTCATTAAATAACATAGAACATAATTCAAATAGTCTAAATACTTAAAACATAAGAAAATAAAAAAGAACACAGCTATGAACACACGCATATAAATACATTGATTAGGAATGCAAATTAATAAAAATAAAATATATGTAGCGCACACAAAATTACCTTTACCCCTTGTGTTCTCTTTCACTTTGGTAACTTTGCTTGTTACCACTTTCACACAAGCCTTTGAATCTTCATCGTCTCCAATCTATAATGCATTAAAATTATAAAACATTAAAATCTGTATACATAGTGTTATGCTAACAACTTAAGTAACAATATGAAATACAGAAAAGTTATTTTATTAATTATTTTTTATATATTACTCATATATCCCAGATTTTTGTATATATTGTAGAATACATTGCTCTTTGCATATTATAATCAATTAAATTAATTGAGAAAGATATTATATTAAAAGTCTTTAAACTACCTACAATATACTTAAGAAACAAAATACCTACATTCTGTCGCAGATGTTCTACCATAACAGAGTCAATATTAATAATGATAGCTAAATAAGTCAAAACCTTTAAATAAATAATCAGTAAGTAATTGTTTAGATGACTCTTTCATGATAAAGACTGGATCAATGTTCGAGTGTAAAGGGAAGTGGCATACACAGAGCTTGAATCATGAAGGAGAAGTGAATTAGCCTATAGTGATATAGCCTATGTGTTATTCCAGACTATAATCTATCTCTGTGACAAATTTCATCCAGATCCGTTCAGCTGTGATTGAGTAACAAAGTAATAAACATTGCTTACATGCATAATTAAATGTATGTAATTAAAATTGTATGTCATGTTAGTTTGTATATTACCCCAGCGTCTCGTTTAGTACATGTACATGTTGACTTGCAAATAAAAAATAAATATGTAAATATCACATAGGAAAAAAGACACAAGATGTTGTATAACAGAATGAAGGCTGACCTTGACATTATAAACATTTCCATCTTCTTCATCAGTATCAGATATGTCATGAGACGTAACTTGAATAGTAGCGCCACCCTCAACCACTGTTTTAACTGTTTCAGAATCAGTTACTTGACGGAATATCTGAAAGCAAAACATTTTTATTTCTCATATCTATACATGCAATGCTTGTTCAAAATTGTCTGCCCGACCAAAAGCCATGGCCACCAATTTCCATAGAAGTTAGGTAAGCATGGGAGATAATATTTCCTATGCTAACCTAACTATAATATTATTATAGTGCACAAGTGTATACAATAGACTCCCCTAATACATATAACGGAATTAGAGTAAAGCTAATACTTAACTAAGGCCCTCAGTCATCCTAACAATTAGACAAACAATGCAGGAATAGAGAAAAAAGTGTGAAACATACACTAGGTTACTATTCATATTCCACAGCATAGGTACTCTATTTAATCCTTGCATGTATTTACTTAACTTATATTATAGACTTAACTTATTTTCTGGGTATTCAGTGTTACAAACAAAAGGTAAAATTACTCTAGTAAGAGGAGAAGGCCAGTTGACTGCCCCCAATGCTGCATCATTTTGTATGTACTGCAGGATAGATTCATCAGCTTGGCGGACTATGTGCTTATATTCATAGAATATATTCATGAAGAATTTGCATTTGTCACATATGTAAGTTGGCTTTTTATCTGATGGGAGTACCTGTGAAACAAAAATTATGCTTCTAAAAATTTACAACATTTTGTTAACCGCTAGGTGGCGCTTTGTAAATTCAACTAAATGAGCTTGATCAATAATGTGGACAAATATCGTTAAGCCTCCAAATTGCAATATTTCGTTAGTAAATAACGGTTTATTACACGTAATTTGTTTTCTTTAATATATAAATATATAAACGAATGTATTAATATTAATATATAAACGAATTGTGGACGAGTCGCGATTAACTAAAATAGGTGGCGTCCATTCACAAAAATGTAGACAACAATACAATTGTGTTCATCATCAAAATAAAATTACATAATGTAAATTATTATACCTCAATTGATACGCTTGATAAGATTTTTAATGGGAGAGTGACTGTATTTTTCGATTTCGTTTTCTCATACAAACTTTTCAAAGGTCTGTTTTGTGTGAGGCAAAAGCGACATATTTTCACCAAACTTAAAGTCTCTCTTCTGTTTTCCATTTTGCTGATTTAATCAGTACAATAAAAATAACACTGCACGCACAATTAAATGTGAATAATTCTTATTTCTACATAACCTCTAAATATTTAAACGCAAAAACTATAGTTCATCCAAAAAGCGAAACTCGGAGTTAGCGATATTAGCGCCACTAGTGAAGTGAAGTGAAATCGGGGACGCGACGCGACGGTCAACGACGCCTCAACTAGCGCTCATTGTGGAGAGTAGCGAAAACAAGACAGTTTGTTTATCATTTTTTCTCAGAAACAGATGGCGTTGTCGATTAAATATTTTTTTAGCTAACCCTAAATTACATAAAAAGAGATTTTCAAGTTCAAATGCCGTTATCTGAATATATCCTTTAGTTATTTAAACTATATAAAAATATATTGCTATCTCGGACATTAACAAATAACATGCAAATAACAGACTCCGCGATACAGGTTCCCTAGTGCGGAGACCAAAGTTAAAAATTGACTGTAAAAAATGTGTATTGGCAATAAATATATATATTTTATTTTATTTTAACAAAAAAAAAAATTGGCAGCCTTAGGGACTGCCGATAGAAGTGAAAACGAATATTATTATTTTTCAACTTGTGAATTCGCGTCACCGACACCTCGCTACAACATGCTCGCGAACACCGACACACCGCGTTGTTACGAAGAAAGGTCCTAGATATTATAAATACACTACATAACATATAATGCCGTAGTTTTAAGGTTTATATTTTTAAAAAAAAAATTTAAATATTTGTTTTCACTTCTATCGGAAGTCCCTATTACTGGCAATTTTTTTTATAATAAAAAATAAATAAAATATAAAATTAATTACGAATACGTAGTATAGTATATTTATATTTAAGACCTTTTGTCTTCGTAACAACGCGGAGCATGTCGGATGGTCGGCGCGGAGCAAGTCGGTGAGACGAATCCACAAGTTTACCCCTACCAAAAAGTGCTCAACGCGGCTAAAGAAGTTTTCACTTGAAAAAGCTTTTAATTATATTGTAGAGTAAGTAAATTATGAATTTACTTAAAAGCTAGAGAATAGAGATCTTAAAAGTAGCTCAGACTTGCCTATTTTAGTATTCATGCATGGTACCCATGCATCCTTCTTTTTCTTCTTATTTTGTTTTATAAGAGGTAATGCACCGTAGACTCACAATTGACTCTTGCTTACAACACTTACCTACCTGAGTCACACAGATGGATACATTTTAAAGTCATCAACATTCGCTAAAAAAATTATGAAAGCTAGAGATCTTGGTCAGCTAATACCTACTATTATTATTAATTCATCTGTGATGCAAGGTACCTACTATTCCTTATTATGTCTTTTGTGGATGCAGTACCAAAATGTACCAAATCCTACCTAAACCAAGACTTTAAATCATACGGTCTATGAAAGTCCCGCAAAGTTTGACCAAGTGGCCAAAATTGGAACTAATTTTTATGCCTGTTTAGTTTTTGTTTTTATTTCTAACCGACTTCCAAAAAAGGACGAGCTTCTCAATTCGGTGCGTATGTTTTTTTTTTTCACTGTAAAGTAAAAAATAATTTTGATTTCTACACACTATGTTGAAGTCGGGCGAGTATACAAAGATATGCAAAGTTGACGTGTCAGGCTCGCCCGACTTCAACATAGTGTGTAGAAATCAAAATTATTTTTACCCTCGACGAAACGGAGACGGTATATGTGTTTGCCTTAAGAGGTTGTGTGTTTGTTTGTTTGTGCACTTTTTTGTTACCATTTTTCTCAAAAAGTACTGGACCGATTTATATGCGGTTTTTTGCATTAGATATTTACCTATAGCTTGTGAGAAGGTTCTTAGATATATTTTAGGACCATAGACAACCGAGCTGAGCTGTAGTCTATGATTTTAATTTTTCAATATGTTACCATTTTTCACAAAAAGTACTGGGCCGATTGAGATGCGGTTTTTTGCATTAGATGTGTATAGCTTGTGAGAAGGTTCTTAGATATATTTTAGGACCATAGACAACCGAGCTGAGCTGTAGTCTATGATTTTAATTTTTCAATATGTTACCATTTTCCACAAAAAGTACTGGGCCGATTGAGATGCGGTTTTTTGCATTAGAAACGTATATCTTGTGAGAAGGTTCTTAGATATATTTTAGGACCATAGACAACCAAGCTGAGCTGTAGTCTATGATTTTAATTTTTCAATATGTTACCATTTTTCACAAAAAGTACTGGGCCGATTGAGATGCGGTTTTTTGCATTAGATATATATTTAGCTTGTACCTAGATGCTGCCCAGGGTCTCATGATGGTGCCAGGAGGTGGTCATAGGAACTCCTTAAGTTCTTATCGTAAACCCATCGTGTTTGGACTCTTTTCATTTGTCTTGACTAGCACTTTGTACCTAGATGCTGCCCAGGGTCTCATGATGGAGCCAGGAGGTGGTCATGGAAACTCCTTAAGTTCTCATAGTAAACCCATCGTATTTGATTTCTATTGATTTGTCTTGACAAGCGCGTTGTACCTAGATGCTGTCCATGGTCTCATGATGGAGTCAGGAGGCGATCATGGGAACTCCTTAAATTCTCATCGTAAACCCGTCGTGTTTGGACTCTTTTGATTTGTCTTAACAAGCACTTTGCTCAAAACTCAAAAACAAAAAACTCAAGTGGCTCCCGATCCGCCTTCGCAGGTATACTCACATTCTTTCTCTTTTATACTGTGTTCTATTCAATCCCACTACTCCTTTTTATCTCAAAGAGCGGTTTGAGTTTCTGAGTGACACTCATGGTCGCTCTCTTCGCTCTAATGATAACCTAATTTTAAAAATCCCTTCCCATAATACCTCTTTTTCGTCGAAATCCTTTTCCGTTCAAGCTGCTAGGCTATGGAACTCCTTACCGTTTCATATCAGGCGTGCGCAATCTCTTGCAGCTTTTAAAAAGCTCATCAAAGCGCACTTCCTTCCCCCATGATTTACTTTGCGTCTTCTGGCTTTTATTTTATTTTACTCCCTTTTTGGCATAACATTTAGTATATGTATATAGATATTTATTTATATTAGTATATGTTTGATTGTATATAGGTATTGATTTTATTTTGTATTATATAATTATATATATATTATTATTATTAGTATTATATTAGTATAAATTATTACATTATTATTATTTCCTCCTAAATTTACGTACACCCTCGACTCACTAGGCTTAATTCCTATAAAGCGTGGTTGCCTGGAAGAGATCGCTTCAAAGCGATAAGGCCGCCATTTGTACCGATTTTCTTTAATTATTTTTTATTGTTATTATTTAATGTATTTTTTTTTTTGGTGTACAATAAAGAATATTTCATTCATTCATTCATTCATTCACTTTGTACTTAGCTTATATGGAGCTTTGCAGTTCGTCGTGGGTTTTTTAAAATTTGTAATTTTATTACTTGTTTACTTTACAGTGGCTTTGGAAGTCGGTTTTTTGGAAATAATTTTTATATTTTTCTTAAATACTAGCGACGCTGTCGCCAGCAGTTAAGTTTGTCAGACTATCTTCTTCAAAGATAATTATTACTTCTTCAGCACAGTTCTAAAGTATAATTTATTATGAATTATGATGTACCTAATACGAATTTTTATGTTCATGTAACCCATACATCCATTTATGTAGTTCATGTAATTAGGTCGATTACCTATTCTAGTAGTTCCTCACGGGCCAGAGACATTCGTACTTACTACTTACCATAATATTTTTATGGTCCAAGATAGTACAAGACAATCTAGAATTTCAAAACACAGTTGTAAAGTTTGTGCACATAGATTTTGCGGGTAAAAATCAGGCAGGCGCTCTCGCAAGTAAAATGCTCAATTATATTACTAATTGATAGTTGACTCTAGATAACCAAAAATTAGATTTTAAGCCTCGAGGTTGAATCACTTGAGTTAATCAATTTCTTAAGCTATTAAAAGGCCAGAAGGGAGGTTTACGACTCTACGTTTCATTGCATTGCAGTGACAATGCAGAGTCGTAGGACGTAGACTTCGCTTCGTTCGATCAATAGACTTCAAGTATTGCTTATCAAGTATTGGGAAATTTAGTTAGGTCGATCTCATCAATTAAATCTTGGATTAAACATTTATCATAAATTAACATTGATAAGATAATTATTGCTGGTGGTAAAGAAAATATAGAATACCTACCTAATCTAATGCTAAGTACATAACGATATGATTGAGTTCCCAGCTGCGCGACTCGTCAGCTCATCTTTTTATTTAATAACAAAGTTTAGAATATACCTATAATGGATTCAACGCTCACAAATTCTGAAACGCAATGGAACACGCAACCAAATGGAAGGCTGTAAGTTATTTTTAAAGTATTTTCACAGGCAGAGACGGTTACGTATATTCTATCTGCAAATAAAAAAATAAGTCAGTAATTTATATTTCTAGAGGTCTCTGCTCCTGATGTCTCTGTGTTTAAGTTTAAAAGTTTAAAGTAATGTGGTGATCATCTGTCTTGTCAACTGTGCCTTTAAAATTAGTATTTTCTTTGCAACGCAGATACAAAAGCATGGGAATAAATATATGTAGTTGTTACAGCATTATATTGATTATATATACGATGTTTGTGAGATGGGGATAATAAAAAAAACTGGCTGAGTTGTGGGCTCGTAGCTTTAGTTTTAAGGTTCCGTAATTGATTAACACCATCATGTTTTATAAGTTAAATTGAATAAATTGCTAAAGTAACGTGCTTACCTAAGTAATTTTACTAAAAATCTAAATTATTTCTAATTATTGCAAAATACTTAATTATGAAGTCACCTTATTATCCCTGTGTCCTTCTCGCACGAAACTTCTACCCATATTATAGATTTATTTCATTGAGTAGGGCCCCCAAAAAAATCCCAGTGTGTCCTTGTCTATCATAGTAGGTTTTACCAAAGTTTGAAAAGAATAGAGACAGTATGGTATTTGTAAGAAATATAAACGTGCCGCATCTGGTGAAGCGCGTGGCGTCCATAGGTACTAGAAAAATCTTTAGAAGTCCGCGTCGCCGATGGCCCGTTTTGTTTTCGAGCGCTTCTGACATTGATGTAGAATTTTTTTAGTACTCATTCTATTTCAATGGCTTCTGAAGTCCGATCCACAGGCGAAAGGTAAAAGGCGTAAAATATTCAGTCCTTTTCTTAGTTAGAAAAAGTACCTAGATAATTAATTATCAACTGTTCAGGAGGTGGACTGAAATTCGAAAGGTTGACGACGACGAAGGTTGTTCTCGATCGACCTAATTAAGTCGGGCCACGAGGCTGAGCCTCCTGACCTTGCCCGGGCATTTCCTCACAGGTAGATAGCGTCTTGCTACCTGGATAATTTATTTTGGCCTGGAAGGCACTATCGCGTTCACAATCGCCTTATCCTGGACTATCTGGTAGTTTTTACAAGGTAGTGGCCGCCCCTCTATTGATAGGTTGAATTTCAAAAAACCCATTGAATTTTTTTGTATGCCAACAGGTGGCGCCCGAGTTCTTTAATTAGTTTGTCTAGAGTGAATCGCAGCAGCAGTTCCATTGTGGTCCTATCAAAAATAAAAGATAAAGTAAATATACCTACATACCTACTTAATAATTTGCATTTTCCATGCTAAGTACCTACGGTTGTAATTAGTACCTATTGATGTTCTCAATATTAAGTTAATAATTACTAGCTGATATGCCTGCGACTTCATCCGCGTGGAGTAAATAAAAAGTAGTCTATTCCAGTCTCTAGGCCCTCAATAATACCCATGCAAAATATAACGTTGATCCGTTGCTCTGTTGTGACTTGCGACATGATTGAAGGACAAACAAACACATTTTCCCATATTTTACAATATCAGTATGAAGCGTCTTACCTCTCGCGTCCCCTACCCGCCTTCTCAACTCCTGTCCCGCGGTCAACTTCAGACGCGACCAAATGATTGGCGCCAGCTATACTGAGAGTTGTGATATCTGTAATTTCTGAACTAAAAAACCTTGAAATATTCTTTAAATTAGTTTCAAATTATCTTCTTCCTAACAAAAAATGAAGGAATGAAATCTGACAACGCATTAATGAATTACAACTAAGCACACATTTTGACTTTCATCTGCTCTCCCAAAGGAACGTCAAATCATGCCAACTTTCATTTGCATTCATTCAATAGTTTCGGCTTGATGCTTGGCCAAGAACAAGATACAGACAGACAGACAAGAAAATACAGTTAAAAGTACAACTTCAGTATCGAACTGTAGAGTGCCTTCCAAATTTTTTTTTCAAAATATCTTCTATGCATGTACAGAATTGGACCGGTAACAGTTTTAATAAAAGTATAGTTTTTTTTATTGAGTTTTACAAAAAGTTGTAGAAAATAAGTTTTTTAGTATTATGTAGATAATTAATCCTGTATACGCTGATTCATGATTATGGTTATCATATTATGCTAATAACTAAATGGTAAAATTGAAGTTATAATAATATTCCAGCCTAAAAAGTTTGATCAAAGTTGGGATACCATCGTAACCATTGTGCTAGTCGAAGCTAAGTGTCTCCCACCAGTTCCTGATGATGGTATATCTCATACTTTATACTGTAAACTTCGGTAAGTGTAAATTACTTTTAATCATTATAAAGCAAGGTAGCTTGTAAAGTTATCTTTCTAAAATATTATGAACTAGCTGATGCCCGTGACTTCGTCCACGTGGATGAGATTTTTTCCCCGTAGCCTAAGTATGTCCTTCCCGGGGTTCAACCTATTTCTCAAATTCTTAGACTATAGAAAAAAAAGTTCTTTATTCATTGCTCAAATTTCATGAAACAAGGTTGAAAAGATCGCCCCCAAATGTGACGGATGTGAAAATATTTCGATGATTTCGACTATTTCATGTCACAATAATGACAGCTGAATGACTGAACCGATTGGGCTGAAATGCGGAATGGAAATAGTTTATACCTGCCCAAAATTAACACATATTACTCTTGCTTTTCCATCCATCCATCCAACCATAAGCCCGTATGCATCCACTGCTGGACATAAGCCTTTTCGAGAGCGCGCCACCAAACGGTCAGGCTCCGCCTTCCTCATCCACCCGCTTCCCGCAACCTTCTTTAGGTCATCGGACTAGCGAGCTTTGCTTTTAATCCCGAAAAATTAATCAGTTATCATGGAAATCAAAACCCTTAGTCCAAGCGGACGAAGTCGCGGTAATCATCTCGTACTTAATTGATGAAAATATGCTGTTTTGCTGAACAATTTATATCATCATCGAAACAGAGGTACTCAAATTATCCATCAATGATTATCATTTCAAAAAAATATTGTAGAGCCATCTACCGACAAACTGTTGATTACGCTGTTGACTCCAAACAAATTGTAGAGCGAGTAAACTCTGGTACTCGTACCTACTTGCCAACTCGATATAAAATTATTTCTTACTTGAACTACTTATTTTTTTTATTGCCTTATTTAAGGTTGGGATTGGAATCGTTTAGATCCAAAAGTGTTCCAAGCAGTCAAAATCCGAAGTGGAAAGAAAAATTTCGACTACATCTCCATCAACACTACGCATTGAATATATCAATAAGGGATAAAGGAAAAATGGAAAACTCTATGGGCAGGTACGTAAACATGATAACTGGTTAGCCCTCGAATGCGATCTCATCCTGGTTAATAAACGACTAGATGATGCCTCCGACTTCGTCCGAGTGGATTAAGTATTTTGTATTTCCTCGACAACTCCTTAATTTTCCGGGACAAAAAGTAGCCTATGTTCCTTCCCTGGGATACAAACTATATCTGCAACAAACTTTATCAAAATCGGTTGAAAAGATGGGCCATGAAAGCGTAGCAGAAAATAAATAATAGAAAGATGGACAGACACACTTTCATTAGATAGTAAGGGCTTTAATGAATTCCACAAGTGTGGGAATTGAATCTGGAACATCCAATTTCTAAGATAGCAATTTCTCATCACTGTGTCAGGGAGGTCGTCATCTAATTATACCATGGATGGTACGCAAAATAACAATTAATAATTCCTTTGCTCAAGTTGTGTTTTAGATCTGTCTAAGTACGAGAAAGAGCGTACACACGAGATTTGGCAACAGCTAGACGATGGATACGGCATGGTCCATATTTCGGTCACGATGTGCGCCATACGCTCGCCGGAAACCACTAGCAACTGCTTGGTGGATTTAAGAGGTTCCGTTGAAAGCCATGTATGTAGTATCCTACGTACTTAACTTAGACCTAGACCTACATCCAACCTCCTCTGCATTGCTCATCATTGCATGCTTTCGAAAACAACAACTAACTACCTAAGGCATGATTTTCGAAAGCGCAATTTTTAGTAACATAAAACCTATAGTTCGCGCGCGAGTTGCATCCAGAGTAAATGTACCATACATTCTGTAGGTAACATTCTGTGTGTAACTGTAGGTATTAAATACCAAGCCAAACAGATCATATACCTATCTAATGCCTTTCTTCAACATTATTACTTACCATATTAAAAAATCCATAGAATTTTCTTTGAGAATACAAATATAATATGCGTGTTGCCTGCGGAAACATTGTAATAGGTGAAATGCCACCATTCAAATGATTTTTCAAATATTTTTATGCAACTAAAAGGTTCTTTGCATTTCACGAAATGGTCGACTACTTTAATACTATTTCGGTAAAATGAATACAGTGTAACGATCGTAATGACCTTTGATTGGCCATCCATTGTTGCAGCAAGAATACCATAAATTCAGCCGATCACAAAGATATTAAGATTGTAAATGGTTGATAGGTTTTTTACAGAATGGGGATACTAGCTCAGTGGGGAATGTCCTGTTGTGTTCAATAGCGAATTTTATTTCAGAAAATCTTAAACGATCCGTACGATTGGTCTGTAGTGGGAATTTTATACGTAAAAGTCATTGGAGCGAAAGGCTTAATCAGTAAACCGAATGCATACTGCACTTTGGAAATAGATAACGAGACAGTTGAGACAAATCGCGTCGGCCCAAGCTCGGAACCGAGATGGAACAAATGTTATACTTTGTGAGTTTTTCCTAATATTTGCCTCCTAATCTTTTAATGATCTATTGTTATTCCTTTTATAGCAATCTAATAAAGATTGCTATTAGATTGAGGAATAAGTACCTAACTAACGGATTAATATATTTTTCTCACGAAATATCTGCGTCCCCTAACCACAGAAAAGAATTATTCATCTATCAAAATTTTTATTGGACACACAAAATATACAGCTTATACAAAATATACAGTTTTTCCTTTCCTTTTCTTTCGTCTGTAAACAGAACTAAAGCTAACATAGAAAAAATGCACGTCGAATTGAGAATGTCCTTCTCCTTTTCTTAAAGTCGGTCATAAATGATTACCAGCCTATGCAGCATGCGCACGTAGAGATATGTCTCTCTAATTTTGTCGCTCTCTTTTCTCTGTCTATCAATATGGATCAGAAAGAGAAAAGAGAGCGACAAAAGTAGAGAGACATATCTCTACGCGCGCATCCTAGCCCTCAGGTGGAGTTTTTATACATCTCTTGCTATATTAATTGATAAAGTAGTATATTATGAAATGAAACTGAATTCATTGATTTCACTTCTGACAAATATTTTTTTTTTTTTAGTAATATTTACGACGTTACGTCAACTCTCGATATAAAAGTTTACGACAGCTCTTTAAAGAATGCACTTCTAAACCAGTCTATAGGGAAGGTATCCATACCATTGTTGAGGATAAGCAATGATTTGATTCGTTGGTACGCTTTAAAAGACAGGAGAAAACGGAGCAATGCGAAGGGAAATTGCCCAAGGATACAGCTTCAGATGTCTTTAGCTTGGAATCCAGTAAGTACGAGTAGCTAACTTAATCCTCCAACACAGATAAGCGTAGCTACCTATGTATTCTACTTTGGTTGTATAGTGGATTTTATTATTGCTACACAACACAATTTGCTTCGCCAGTGAAACTTCGTTTGGAGCGTATATCTGTCGTTACTCGTTACATTACTCAAATCCGTTGCATTTTGTTTGGCCGCTGCGAATAACGATCGCTTTAAATACCTAATAACGTAACTTGGGTAGATATATTTTTCTTTCCTCTGTGTCACGAAAGTAGTCTGAACCAATAACGCCGCTAGACTACTAGCGCCGCCTCTATGTTTGTGCAATTTTTATATGTAAAATGTATTAGTTAACTAGTTGCAGCAATAATTGCCGCGAGACTTCTTTCGTGACACGGACTAATTATGCCTAGGTACTGCGTGGACTCACTCTCGCAGCTCTCTTCAGAACACTCATACCAATGTTCTCAGTTTCGCTATTCGAATAGTGATTAGCGAAAGAGGAAATCAGGCTGAGTGCGAGTTCTTAAGTTTCAAATACTCAGATCAACGTTATACTAGAGTAGTTTGACGAAGTTTTAGAGTAATGGATCTTCATCATTCATAGTTTAGTAGACGAAGACTTACCATAAGAACCTTAAAAGAGTAAAAGACTAGTAACATGTTTTGCAGGTAAAAGCAACCATGAAACTTTTTCAAGCCAAAGAGGTAAAGTATATCAAGAGACCACCAAAATTTGACCTTGGTCTTGTCTACACTAATACAAAACATGTATCAGATCAGCTGAACCTGGCTGCAGAAGTAAATGAATATTATAAGTAAGTAGAGCTCTTGATAAAACCTTAGCTTAGGTATAGAATTAATGGGTTATAACTCCTCAATCGTGGTAAGTAATGCAGAAGTAATGTCCACGTAAATTATGAGAATAGAGCTTTTAAAAACTAACTAAAAGTGTAAAATGTACCTATTCTTGTTAATGTTAGTAATCACAATATCAGATGATGCCCGCGACTTTATCCGCAAGGATCAGATATTCGCAAGGCTACATTACATTTTTCTAAATTCCCGGAGGAAATCCTTAATTTTCCGGGGTAAAAAGTAATCTATGTTTCCCGGGATGTAACCTATACCAAATTTCATTAAAATCGGTTGCAAAGATGAATCGTAATCTAAAGCGTAGCAGACAGACACACAGACATACAGACTAACAGACATACACACTTTCGCATTTAAATAATATTATTCACTGATGGCAATCGATTTGCTTGAAAAGTTCCGCCCGTAATCTTCGAACTAGGTATTCATCGGATCTTCATAAAATTAACGTGAGATCAAATCGTCCAGTTACAGTTTTATTCTAAATACTCTAAATGGATTTTGTTTAAATTAAGTAATTTTAAAACCCATGCTTATTCCCCAGGCGTGTCTTTGAGTGGGATGATACAGAATTTTCTTTTTGTACACTCGTCGGATGGCTGGTATTCTGTTATTACGTCAGGCTATGGAATGTACCTCTCCTAGTCTTAATACCATTCTGTTATCAATGGATGTTCGGGCGGCATCGAGGTATCTGTTTCATCATACATTAATATTATAAATACAAAAGTGTGTGTATAACAATAATATATACTTTTTAATCAAATTGTTTGCTGGTCATTGTACATTATGTACTGAACAAACAAAAACTAGGCCATTGGGTTAAGAAGATCCGTAACATAGCTTCAGTATCAGGTTATGACCACAGTTGTGGCTTGCGACCGTACCGTCTAGGTTATCACCTAGTTACAAATTGTTATTGACCAACATTTTTTCAGATAACGTGTATATTGTACAGGATTGCGCAAACGAAGACGAAACTAAGGTGGGTAGGTCAATTCTGTTAATAAGTTTTTAATAATTCTTGACCTTCCTGATGTCGCAGTGGTGAGCATTCGTGTTCGATTACTGGCATGAACTATTTGACATCCTAATTTTGAGTATGGCTCTGGTCTGATAGGATTGGGAGCTAAAATATCTATCGTAGCCAAGCATAAATACCTACTCATCAGCATTCAACTACATAAAAATTAAATTTCATAACGAAACTGCCTTTATTTACTAGGCTTACTTAAACTGAGACCATATGACCTAAATCTGAACTGATCGCTTGATACGAATATGAGTATTATCGTATCAGATACGTCGTATCTATTCAGTGGTAAATAAGTGTTAGGTATGTCCCCTGTGGACAGCCATGGCCAATAAATGAATCACAATGGAAACATTAACTTTAAAGCCACAGTGAACATTTTATTTAAGTACATAAAAGCTAGAGAAGCCATATAGCCTGTTCTTTCACGTTTAGCTCATAACACTATGGAGCAGGAAAGGGCAAATGATCATGAAAATTAATTAATAAAAATTGAATTATTTTTACGAATTTCAGGAAGAGAAGACTGTGAGTGGAAAAATACAGGACTTGCAAAAAATGACGATAACTATTACAAATGGGACGGAGTTTATTAGGTCTTATACTGAAAGAATTTTAAAGTAAGCTTCGGCTACGGACAAATCTAAGGGAATTCCCCTACAATGTGACATCTCAAACAACAATATATTGTGATCACCACAATTCACCACATTCCTGACACCTCCCTAACAGCTGTTCTTAACAGCTGTTAAGAACTATTTAAGCTGTTAAGACTATTTCCTGTTAAGAACAGCAGTAGCTTCTTGGCCGGAATATTCTTAGCTAGGGTGTACTAGATGTTCCCTAGGTGAAGGCTATAGTCTCTGCAGGCAGGGCAGTAAGGTAATATGATGTGTCAAAATGCTCGCGGAATTCCACTAAATTTGTCTCTAGCATAATCACTCGATTCCTAAAGTTTGTCGTTATAAAAGTAAACGAGCATTAGTTAACAGTTGGTTATCTTTTTTTTCAGTTTATTAACATTCAAAGTGCCGTTTTTGAGCTACGTTTTAATGACTATACTGCTAGCAGCATCCGTCCTATTATATTACATCCCTTTTAATTACTTGCTCATGAGCTTAGGTAAATATTTTTTTTATACTTACCTTTCAAATAATAGTCTATGACTAGTCTAGCTGAATTAACAATTAATATACTGTTACAGGAATTTATAAATTCGTTAGGAAATATTTAAACCCAGACAGAGTGTTAAATAATGATTTAATCGACTTCCTTTCAAGAGTACCAGACAATGGAATATTGGTAACTTATTTCAGTCTCTATTAATATTATTACAACTAGAGAATAACTTATGTATAAATATTACCTCTAAAGTTATACAACTACTTACTTACATTGATTTTGAATGCAATATAAATCACAGTTTTGGTAAATAATTCGTAAACAAGAGAGGTTTTTAACATTATCTTTCACTAAAAGCAAACATCACATCATATGACTATCACAGTCACTGCAAGTTAAAAATAAGTATTGTAGACTCTATTGTTCTCTTTTTTATTTAGCTAAAGTTTGTTGTATTATAATATTTTTAAAATTTGTTTTATTTATTTACAGAAAGATTGGAAAGAATTAGGTGTTCCCGAACCTAATCGAGAATACCAACGGCAACCTTCTAGGATTCTAAGATCTATAAGTACCCCCGATTTGAGGTAATCTACTATATTTGTACATAAAAAGAGTTTTAAAAATACAATCAACCATCAATATAATCTGAATTATTATTTATCATCGTTCATAGGTAAGTAAGCTAAGTATAATCAATCAAATCAAATATCAAATAAATATTATAAATGCGAAAGTTTGGTTGTATGGATGTATGGATGGATGTTACTCAATCACGCCCCAACGGCTGAACGGATTTGGATGAAATTTAGCACAGAGATAGATTATAGTCTGGAATAGCACATAGGCTACTTTTTATCCCGGAAAATTAAAGAGTTCCCGCGGGAACCAAAAAACCTCAAACCACGCAGACGAAGTCGCGGGCATTCGCTAGTGAATTACTAATTCTAAGGATATGTTAATGTACCGTTTCAGAAATCAAAAAATATAATTTATGTTGTACTCTTTGCCTTATATAACGGGGTACAGGCTACAGCTAGCTGCTCTCGGCTTACTTATTCATTTCTCATCAAGCTCATACTTAAATCTAATTAACAATTATTGCTCTTGCAATCACTATCCTTTCCTGGGTAATCTTGAGCATCTGGCAATACAACAAAACTAACTTAAAAGTTAAAGAATGAGCAATTTATTTCATACAATATAGACTCCTACCTATCTCCTTTTTACGGAATATTAAGTTATATTGCACGCTGGATTCGCCCCATATTTCTAACTTGGCGTCGTACCTGAACTTTTATTCTGTGGTCGTACTACCCTAGCGCGCACATTATGGCACTGTATCCATAAAATAATAACATTGTTCAAATTATTCATAATTTTCCAAACATCAAATTATTCTTCACTATCTGCTTTTCGTTGGATCTGATGAAATTGACTGACTCGGCTCTGGAACTTTCAACTCGCGCCATTGTTTCTGCAACAAAAACGTTATCAATGGGGAGGGACACTGCCAATTTATCCCGCTAGGTGTTGCATCGTCGCTGGTGTTGTTTATCTGTCAAACCCCATATTATATTTTTTATGCGATAGTTTAATTTTCTTAGATTAATCCATTATAATGCCTAAATGTTGTGTATTCAAATGCGATGATAAAGGTGCACACCGTTTTCCTGCTGATGACGAATGAAGAAGACTATGGTATAAGGTACAAAGCCTTGCGCCAACAAAATTAGAAACCCAGTTCATCGGCTAGGTTATGTATCTAGCGCTCACATAAGACCTGACGATTTTTATGGCAAGAGCACATACACAGGTTTTTTCCCAGATTCAATTAAAATTGGAAGCCTGATTACCTAAAATATCTACGCAAATGAACCTAACAGTTACCAGCGAGGGTGGCGCCACATGAGATTAGCTTTGCCTGTCCCTCCCCATTGAAGTTTCTTTAAATTCACATGCAGAAAAATCCAATTTAGGAGTACCTACTTTTTTCTGGCATGTTACGAGGTCGAATTCATCCGAGTCTGAGATTATTTACTGTGCCATAGAGGTCTCTACCAACCTCAGATGACATTAGAAATCAAACTGTATTTCTTCAATCAATTAAATATTATATCGATAGTCTGGTCCACTTTGCGCTTTTTAAACTTTACACGTTGATTTCTATGTTATATAAACAAGCCAAATCCGAATAAGCTTTTTAAGCACGTTATTACGTATGGGGGCTTTATAGCCTTTCAACGCAGTAAACAGGTTACCTAATAGACAAGATTTTTTGCAGCCAGCACTGTTCTTAATAAAGATAAATATTATGATTAAATAAAGTTTTATATCTTACCAACATCTCGTCATCAGGCACACGTGATATGAAATCTAGCAGATCGTTGTTAGGAACTCTTGTAGGATTTAAGAACTTACGAGTGAACTTGTAAATACCTGCAACAAATGAGACCATTAGTTAGTTAGTAAAAGTTAATAGGTAAGTTAAGTAAAAGTTTCATCCTACTCTCCTTAGTGGAGAGGACCTACGATCTCTATAATAATTTATCTCATCTCTTTCTTTTTTCTCTACATGTACATAATAAAAATGGCATACGACGCTGGACCGATTTTGATGAAATTTTGGTTCAAACTTTTACCCTGCAATTGGAAGCAGCATACATTTTAACCCAGAAAAAGATGGAGTTTCCAAAGTATTTTCACAAAATCGAGGACTGTTCATCTAATCGTTTAGTGAAAATGTTTCTATTAAAAAATAATTAAACGGTACTTACCCAGAGCCATAAATAAATAGTTGACAGGAATGAGGTAAAAAGCTATCGACAAACCAACCAGGGCTATAATGACCAAGTAGCTCAAATATGGCACGCTGAAGTTCACCAAGCTGAAAACCAAAATACATACCTTTATGCGTTTACTAAACATCGATCAATCACGTAATTTTAATTCTCACTGTGGTTATCATTGTTCAAGGTTCGATTTTCGAACTCTCTAGTTTGTAAAATAATAATTTCTCAATAGCATTATATAGATGACTTTGATCTGTTAGGAGGCTTCGACTGTGACTATTTATGCATCTAATCAGCAAAGCCTTACCACAAAGT
The DNA here is from genome assembly GCA_923060345.2 of Erebia aethiops. Lineage (NCBI taxonomy): Eukaryota > Metazoa > Arthropoda > Insecta > Lepidoptera > Nymphalidae > Erebia > Erebia aethiops. The sequence continues at coordinate 20,949,668 of OV281084.1, read as the reverse complement.
AATTTAGCGTTCCGGTACGATGTCGCATATCCTGGCATGGAGTACTGCTGCCACCTTTGGGATGGATCCGCCAAGTACCAACTCGATGCATTAGACTAGATTGATCGCTGGGTCCGAAGAATCATTGGCAATCAATCACTAAGGGTGTCTTTCCACCAGAGATGTGCTACGTTGCTAAGCTACGGATGTGTGTCAAACCCACCAATAGAAGCGCTGGATCTAATATCTAGCGATCTAAGGTATGAAAATCAAGCGCTCCTATTGGTGGGTTTGACACACATCCATAGCTTAACAACGTAGCACATCTCTGGTGGAAAGGCAGCCTAACGCAGGTGAAACTGCATAGCTTACAGCAACGACGCAATGTCGCCTGCTTATCGGTCTTCTATCGGATATACTTTGGAGAGTGTGCTCAGGAACTTTTCAACCTTGTTCCCCCTTCACCGTTCTACCACAGAACAGCAAGAAATCGTCTACGTCTTATGTGGTTGACGTCGAACGAAACAGTTCTGCTCTACGTTTCTTTTCGAACCGCCAGGATGTGGAATGCCCTTTGAGCGCATGTATTCCCTGCCACGTATAACTTAAGTACCTTCAAGGCAAGAGTGAATAGGCATCATCTAGGCGAGCGCGCTTCAACCAAGACCTCATCATTGCTTCGTATTATGCCTGATTGTCGTCAAGCGCAAGCCAATCTTGCAATATAAAAAAAGTAAACTTATTAGGGTTTATTATAAATTCCATACACTTTCCAGGCTAGCCCGTTCCCACCTTAAACTGTAGGTATCATTACTTTAGGTAACTCCAGGTGTCATCGCATTCAAGGCTTACCTTGTATCGGGTAATCTAAAAACCAGTTTTACAGGCGAACTTACATTCAAAGCTTTTATTTTTTTGCTTTGCTAAATTTTTTATTGCTTATACTGTGATTCCAGTTAAGACAGGAGAATCAATTGTGACGAAGGTTAGTAAGCATAGGCGTGCACAACATAGAGGCATAAAGGTACTGCTTACCCTAGTTAAAAAAAGCTCTGCACAATTCCCTGCATGAAATCTACATTCTACGTGACCAATACCTACCCGTGCTCCGAATGCTGTGCACGCCACTGTTAGTGAGTATAGATAGGTTGTATCCCGATGAAGGACATATGCTACTTTTTATCCCGGGAAGTCAAACAGTTCCTACAGGATTCTCTAACCAGTTTTGTATGGTGGAAGGCTTCGGCCTTGGTTACTTACCAACCAACCGGTAAAGACGTCCCGCCAAGCGATTTAGCATTCCGGTAGGTACGATGCTGTGTAGAATCCGAATAGGGGTAAAGGTTAATTATAACTGCCATTACCCCATAAAAGGTACTCGTAAGCTACCCCGCTATCATCTTAGACTTACTTGTAGTGGATAACAAAAGGGTTTTCAAAAACCTAAGTCCACGTGACGAACCAAGAGGGCATCATCTAGTCTAGTTATACACATAAATAAAAGCCGCGCTGATTCCATCGTGTCTGAAGTCTGAACTAGTCCGTAATAAGTAGTTGTTTGTTGTTGTTGTTAAGTGGCTGTTCAAGTTTGTTAAACCCGTCGCACCGGTCTCCAGTATTAACATAGACTTACAGTAGGTTGTAATTTGAAGAATGGGCTTGAAAACACTGATGTAGTGCTTTGAAATACGTTATGGATATTATTAATGAATGCCAGCTATAAAAAAAAATTGACAGACGTTGTTGGTATTTACTTACTTCTTTATCCTTTCAAGAAGGGACACCACATAGTCGATTGCATTCTTGATTGTTAATGTTAGATCTTGAAGTTCATTGATACGGGTTTTTATCGTCTTCTCGTCCTATAAGATAAATAATAAAAATAAATAAGACGCAATAATAATCATGTTCTCCCGGCCGAATTTTGGGCACGGCGGCCAATCTCTACTGAGATTAGCCATCGGCGTAGGTCCACTCTCTATTCCCTTACTCTAAAAGCCCGATAGGACAGAAAATCCGACACAAGAGCGACTGACAGTTTTACGTGCTCTTCGAGGCGTGGGGTGAAACACCGCCAACTTCTCCGGGCTAGAATTGAGAATTTCTTGTCAGAAAAACCCTGTTACCGCTAATGTGACTGTAATAATGTATGTGTGTGTGAATGTAATGTGTTTGATGACCTCCGTGGCGCAGTGTTGAGCGCTGTTGTCTTCATGTGCGGAGGTCCCGGGTTCGATCCCCGGCAGGGTCAATTTGGGAATTTATAATTTCTGAATTTTCCTTGGTCTAGCCTGGTGGGAGGCTTCGGCCGTGGCTAGTTACCACCCTACCGGCAAAGACGTGCCGCCAAGCGATTTAGCGTTCCGGTACGATGCCGTGTAGAAACCGAATAGGGGTATGGGTTTAATATAACTGCCATGCCCCTAACAGGTAACACCCCGCTACCACCTTAGACTGCATCATCACTAACCATCAGGTGAGATCGCAGTCAAGGGCTAACTTGTAGTGGATTTAAAAAAAAATGTCCGGAAACCGTTCATGTCAGCATTTCCTGGCTCCCACCAGACAAAACCTCATCTACCTCATCTACAAAGCCGACCTAATTATTTATTTAAATACTAATCATGATATTATAAAGTAATCCAGTATCAAAATTAGTAGTCTAAAGGTCAACCAATGCCACCTGAGGTCATTGGGCGCTGCATTCATTTTACATAATGTAGCCTAATGTTGGCATTTGTAATATTTTCTTCCTTGTTTGTTCAAATACAACGACATTGTAATTGATATAAAATGCCTTTTAATGTTCTGCTAATCGCACCGACGACCTTACCATGTTTATTTTAGTGGTAATTAATTACGCACCTAGGCGAATATTAGTTGATAAAAAAAAGGAAAATCCACCGTCAATTTTAGTTTATTTAAGGTTTATACTGTACTATAGGATTTTGCGAAGCATACGTAGTTATATCTGTGCCTTTAGTGTTTGAAAATAACCTACACCAAAAAATCTTAAATTTTTAGACATAAAAGTTTGACCCGTAAGTTGAGGTATGTGAGTCAGTCAGTTGTTCCATTTATAAACTACTAGCCATCGACCTTTTATCCAATAAAAGGTCGATGCTACTAGCTGATGTCCGCGAATTCGTCCGCGTGGTTTATTTTTTTTTATTCCTGCGGGAACTCTTTAATTTTCCGCGATAAAAAGTAGCCTATATGTAACTCTCCAGGTCCTCTACTAAACCCATGCCAAAAATCCCGATCGAATTACTTTCTATATAAGTGGGATTCTTTGTTTTAGTAAAAGCTAGATACAGAATTAACAGCTTATGTTGCACGTTGATAGGTCAGTCGGACAGTCTATTTTTATTTGTAGACCGTGAACTAGAAACTATGTGATGTATTCTTGTCTTTATATTGATTTAGTGACTCTTATTTGATCTTCAAGTCACAGAGAGCGTAAGGTGTGAATTATGTTCCGTTACACGAGTAGGTAGGTACTTTATACGTGTTATCTCAAAGGTTGAAGTTAAATTTTTGTAACTATATTTTATTTATATAATCGTATTATAGAGAGCTAGGTCTGAATTAATTAACATTTACGGTACATTTCTAAGTAAATTTCAAGGCATGCAAATCAATGAACCATACGGAAAAACCTAGACGCAAAGCGACCCTAGGAACAGCCAATGAAAAGATTGGTCATGTTTTTTAATTAGTATTTAGTATAATTGTACTTCATACACTCGATAAAGCTCGCAAGAAAAGTTTTTAAGTGGAATTTTTTCATGCGATGTACTTATTCGTCTCTGGTAAGACAGGTTTTTATGGTAAGTACATTTTTTATCTGGTAGTAATTATGATATGGACAGCGATGTTTTACAGAGAACGAATTTTAAGCGGCACATAAATATCTAGGTATGTACTATGTATCCGAATTGGTATTCTGGCATTTATATGACCATCCCGTGCGTACTTTTAGGGCCTCCACAGACAGCGCACGTACGGATAGCTACGTCTAAATGCGGAAATGAAACCCAGGATAGAAGAAGACCGTGACCTAAACCTGGGGCCTTTTCTGATTGGTTGGTTCAGGTCCATTATTTTCCAAAATGTATTGTTGCCACAAGTATACCATTATCTTACAACAGATTTTTAACCGACTTCAAAAAAGGAGGAGGTTCTCAATTCGACTGTATGTCTTATTAAGCGGATAGCGGATCATTTTGCCAATTACGAAACAATTTTAATGATTGTTTTTTGTTTGGTAAGTAGATCATACTTCAGAAGTGGTCCCAAATAAATTTTATCGAAATTGATTTAGCGCTTTTTGAGAAAATGAATAAAAACAAAATATATACCCAGGTAATGTTTTTTACTTTAGGTTGGTACTTATAGGTATAGTTTTGAAGTCGGTTTATGTTTTAGATGAAAGTGAATAATTATTATTGTATTTTAATATTTTTGCGCGTTATGTGTCATCGTCATTACTGCATAATAGTAGATTATACACCAAGGGGATAAAGCACTGTTCACTGTTGACTGTTTATGTCACGGGCGCTACATTGAATCCTGAACGTAACGAAGGACTCCAAATTTAACTCCCGAGCGCAGCGAGGGTGTTATAAGTTAATTCCCGACCAAAGGGAGGGAATTAAGATTGAGTCCTGAGTGCAGTGAGGGATTCAAGCGCCCAAGAAAAAAACTGCTTTATCCCGGTGGTGTATACTCTACTTTATACTTCTACCATAACAGTAAAACAAACTGTAACGGTTAGATATTTATTGCAAATCATGGTAAGTAGGATACATAGGTTTAGTGAATAATAAAAAGAAAAGACAAATTAAAAGTGAATGTTCACGTTCGATAGAGTCACATTTGTCCATTTGTCATTTTGCTTTTCATGCTGCCAGTGTTTATGCAGGTACACATACTCCTTGGTTTAAAAACTTTTATGTCAAATGGTACTGTTACGAGGGCCGGGTCGACAGTCTTTTTATTTGAAAAAAAACCACTGAAACTTTCCACTGAATTTAATAAAATTCTAAAAATGGAAATACAAAAGACACGGTTCTTACTAACTACGCGCTCCAGCAACAGGAGGCTGGGTTTTCGAAACGGAGTTCTGATTGATGGCTGACTGACTGGCCGCATCGTGAACCGCCCGTTTTAAAGCGCAATAGTGCTGATGCAGCGAGTCAGTGGACATAGAATAATAATTTATAACATCTCCCCCCTTTTAGACGAAGCTTTAATTTAAAATAAAGCGTAGTAAAAAAGAACTAGGCTAAAAGGAGAGATTTAGTAAAATGTAAATATTTTGATACAATTTCTGAGTTACAGGATACATATTGACATACAGGTTATTTAACAATAAATTAAAATATATGCCAACATTAATAAATTCTTAATTTAATTATTTGACAGAGTTCTTTTCAATGCGCTAATATTTGAAGACAATTGTTTCCTTTCTGCTTATAACATTTGAAAATTGTATATCTAAAGATAGCAAAATAAATGATATAATTATGTTAGTAAATGTAGAATAATAAGTGCTATATTTTATAAAATAAGATTATTCTGATTGCAGCAGTCATCAGTAGTTCTGTCTAAGTTAATCTTTTTTAAATTGTTGTTATCAATAGTTAAATTTGAAATAGAAAAAGGTATAATTTGAATAGTATAGTACAGATATGGAATAACATTTAACTTAATGATTACTTACTTAATTATTAATTATAATTATTACAGACAACTTATTCGTCGCTGATTGTACATATTATATCCACTAGTTATTTCTTAGCTTATGACATATAACATCAATAAGAACATACAGGTTTTTAAATAGAATAACAATAATATTGTAGAATATTAGTCTTAGAAAGCAAGATTACGCTATTACAGTATTGAAAAAAAAATTAAGAAATAGGTAGCTAATAAAGAGCTTGGAATTGAATTACAGTGACTAAGTTATAAAAATGTAGTTAAATATGCTAATTTAAAATTTAAAATATAAATTATAACTCATTATTAGTAGCATGAGACAATATTTAACTTATTAATATGAGAATTTGATTTTATCTCATTTTGATTTATGCTAGAAATAGTACAATAATTAAAATACTTGAATATTATCTTTCATTAATATGAGTTAATATCTCAAATTCAGAAATCTGACAAAAAATTATTGCAGCATAATATTATTATCGAGCATGTTCAGGATATAAAGTGCCAAGGAAACATAAGGGTTTCGCCACCAAACTCTTAAGATACTTTTGAGTCTAAGATCTAGGATAAAAATGTGAAAAGAATGATAAGATTAGGTTACTGCGAGTTTAGTTAAATATGTTTTTTATTATTTGTAATTGACTGTACCGTGCATTGTTTACGTTCGGTTTCAAACATTGAAGCGGTGTCAGATATCTTTGATAATAATTCCTCACAATGCGGCATAGAGTTGTCGAAATCTAGAGAAACAGGGTATGCAATAATATTGCTTTAAGAAAGAGGTAAAGCTTGTGAGTGACGTATAAGATTTAGAACACGATCGAGTCGATTTGATGGAGAATTAGAAACATGGTTGATAATTTCAGAGGATTGAGACACTTGGCGTAATTCGGAAAAATCTATGGGAGTTAAATGGACCTTGAAGTCTTGAATTTCTACTTGAGATTCAGTGGTATTTAAGACTGAGACATTGACTTTATAATTAGGTTTTAAACTTACTATACAGTTTGCTATATACACACCTTCAGATATAGAGTGATCGAGTATGAGTGCGTCTTTTAAGTGACGTAACTCGGACTTGTAATTTGAGACAGTGCATTCAACAATGGCTTCGGAGCGAGCCGGTATTATATATTTAGGGCTAGAATAGTGAATTGGCAAAATATGATTTGAAATAGTAAGAGATTTAGTATTATAATCGATATTAGTATGAAAAAATTGTAGAAAATCGGTACCTAAGATACCATCCGATTGCAGATTCAGAGCGTCAGTTATGACATGGAATTTAAAAGATATGATGCAGTTGTTTATATTAATTTTAAGCACAACTGATCCCAATGTTTCGCTATAGGAGTCTTTATCGTTTATGCCTTTGAGTTTTATAATTTCTTGAGATAGTTTGGGCTCTGCTGTTAAGCACGAGCGCTTAATAATACTGACACTTGCACCTGTGTCGACTAAGAAACAGAGAGGTTTTTTATTACATTCTACATGTAAATATGCATGAGGTAGAGACACAAACTTTTTAAGGGTGCTTATTTCAAAGATCGAGACGTCTTTGAGAGGCGACGAGCTTTTGCTTGCGCTGTCTTGGGAGTTATCAATATCAGGCATTGTAAGATTCAGTTGATCCTTTATAGGAAACTGAGATTTAAAAGATTTAGTAGGATAAGAGCTAGTATAAGAATTAGAATTAGATATAGCAATATTCGAGCAATCTTCTTTGAGATGCTTTGTGTTTGATTTTGTAGGAGTCAGTGAAGATTTAGCATAAGATTCAGCGATATTTTGGCAGTCATGTAGCGATTGCCGAGTTGGAAAATATTTAGAAGACGATTCAGTGGTACTCGGGCAGTCACGTAGCGATTGCCGAGATATAAAAGATTTGGGAGGATTAGTATAATAAGATTTAGTAGAATTGGTAATAAAAGATTTAGTAGTTCGAGTGCCATTTTGAATTGCTTTGTTTGAGTTTTTTGATTCAGGGAAGTTACTGTTCGTCACTTCATTTAAAGATTCAGAGTATTCGTACTTGTTAACATTAGCATTATTACTATGAGGAGGACCCGGTGAAGGATGTGAATTTATTCGACGCTGATTATTATTATATTGGCGCTTACGGCATTCATTAATTGTGTGATATTTGTGTTTACAATAAGTACAGAACTTGACGAAATTTGAGTCCTTTGATGGACTTTGATTTATTCGTGCAGGATATTGAGAGTTAGCAGAAGGAATGTGGAAAGATGATCTCTGAGTCAAATCGCGCTTTTTATTGTAACACTCAGAAGAAGTGTGATTGTTTTTATTACATAAAGAACAAAATTGAGTAGGGTATTTTGGTTGTGTAAATCTGACAAGTTTAAAAATCTTTTCCTCTTCAACGGCTAATGAAATTGCTTCATTAAGAGTAGAAGGGTTTCTGCAGCGGACAATATTAGAAATATTAGGATTAAGACCTAACTGGAATGTGCTTAAAGCGAGTTCTTCCATAGCGGAGATTTTGCCTAGAAGAAGGTTGCGATCTGTACATGAATTTTGAATGTCAGCTTGAATTCGAGTTAGGCATGCTTCTAGTCTGACGGAGTACTGTATCACACTTTCAGATTGACCTTGTTTGCAATTTTGGAGATCTAGCAGTAAATGAGACGAATGCTTTTTTTCACCGAAAGTGCTTTTGAGGTATAATTTTAATTCATTCCAATTATTGAAATTTTTGAGGCTGCAAGCTAATTGCGCTTTGCCCTCAAGTTGGGAGATTATAAATTTGCATAAAATATTTTGTTGATCGGGAGCAGCTAAACTAAGTGCATTATCACAATTTGTAAGGAAAGCGGCAAGAGTCTCGCGATTTCCGTCATATGATCTTATGAATTTGGTGAGAACAGATAGAGGCACTTTAGGTTCGGAACTTTCTCCTCGCTCTGATTTGGTACTCATTTTTTTTTATTTATTTACTGAAACTGAGATATTATAAATATGGGATAAGAATTAAAGTAAAAACAATGTACTAAATTACTCACAGGACGAACAGGATAGCGACCAACATCTTAAGATTATCACACTTTTTTTTTTCACTTCACTAATTTAGATATTATTTCACTGCACTTGATGATTGTTAGGTAAAGTTAAATTAGGTCGATGCGTTGACACGTGTAGTCAATGAACGGGTCGGAATTTGCAACGTAGATATTTCGCGCGGCAGCAATTTCGACGTAAACTGGCACGATTTATGGAGTTTTATAATTTTGAAGTAATTGAAGATATTGAAATTATGCGGTGAGTCCAGCCAAGCCAAGGTGTTGTAGATGTAGATTTCGCGTATGATGCGGGCTCAGTCCAGCGGAGCTGAGGCTTACCGTCGATCTTGAAGACCGGTGCTTGCTGTGGTTGTGGTGCGGGCTCAACCCTATGGGGTGAGGCTTACCGTCGACCACGACTGCGATGCCCTCAGGATTCTTTGGATGCTAAGGGTTCTCTTGCATGAACCTTCTCAGCATCCCACTTCTGACACCAGTTGTTACGAGGGCCGGGTCGACAGTCTTTTTATTTGAAAAAAAACCACTGAAACTTTCCACTGAATTTAATAAAATTCTAAAAATGGAAATACAAAAGACACGGTTCTTACTAACTACGCGCTCCAGCAACAGGAGGCTGGGTTTTCGAAACGGAGTTCTGATTGATGGCTGACTGACTGGCCGCATCGTGAACCGCCAGTTTTAAAGCGCAATAGTGCTGATGCAGCGAGTCAGTGGACATAGAATAATAATTTATAACAGTACGATCGTTTGGTCGACCAGTCTGGAGCCTAGACTCTGTTGTGCATATTTACAGTATGGGCAACTAGTTGGGCGATCGATCGACTAGATTATGGCCCTAGGGCATGAAGACTGACTTTAGACCCGCAAAAGTATGATTAAAACAGTAGTAAAGGTATGGTAGAAGTATAAAGCATTTTGTGTTCTTTATGGACTAAAAAGTGCGCTAGGGGCAGTCGGTCGTCTGCATAGGCCCGTATAACAGAATAGTCCATAATTATACAGTAAAAGGAAAATTTCTGTGTGTAACTCACTTTATATTTTTCTTCATTTATTTTTGACGCCTTTGGAGTGCCTAATGTTTTATCCAGTACGATTTTACTCAACGCTCTCTATATATATACAATATGTTCACCTCTTAATTTTTTAGGTTCCAACCTGACCAATTTCTTCGTAAATAGATTTACAGTCCATAATTACTAAATTCATTCATACCAGTAGTGAATTTATTATAAGATAATATCTTTATTAAATCTAAAATCTAAATATTATACAAACTATACTATTAAATATTAAATTAACTATTAAATATGTATATAATTACAAGATATAATAAAAACTTATAGATTAAACGTTAATCTAAAATCCTTATATACCTACTAACAAAAATAAAAATAAAACCCTAATCAAAAAGACCACCCCTGGTTGCCTCTGGGCCAAAGGTACCCATCAAACTTGCAGCATTGCCACGCTGAATGGCGATGGATAACCTTTGAACCAGGTAGGAACCAGAACGTGGGTCACAGCCCCTTTCCCTCAAACGACAGCCGATCTCTTTTATAATTTTTTTACTCACTTTATTAATTTGAATTTATTAATTTTACTGGTTCTCTAGAAATGAGGAAAGACTAAGGAAATATACCATTTTTATACGATATTTGATTTCTACCTATACTTTATAAAGGAAATCATTAAGTAAATATCAAGGATTTTCTTTATTCAAAATGTGAGTATGCCAATTAAAAGCTTATTTTCATACCAACAAGACACGTTTTTGTGTACCGAATTATAATGATATGTATAGAAAATGTATTCATATATTATTAGTATAGAGTAGGTACTAAAGTGGTTTTGTCTACCTATTAAAGTAATAAACTATATCGTATACTGCGGGCTATATAATTATTTGGCATATTTGGAACTTGGTGATAGTAGATCAAATATTACCTTAGGTTCTGGTTCTTCCTCTGGATATTCTTCATCAGCGATTTGGTATAAGGGGACAGGGAGATTGTTATCTGAAAGGCAATGTAGCTTTTTGACTCTGCTCAAAATATATTAAGATGATTTAATAAATATAATATCAATAATATGTTAATATTACACTTAAAATTAAACATACTATTCGATTATAGTGTTGTTAACGTCGTTATAAACTCACCTTCTAAACAGGTAAGGTCAAAAATTCTAAAATGTGAACAATTAAAAGTCTAATAATGTAAGATCACTTACTTCTTTGGGTAAGCCAGTAGTGAGCAAACGGCAAGGTTAATAAAAGAGGCGTCATCCACATTCTAAAGAAGTACCAAAACATCAGCCATCCGACTAATGAACAGACAGATTTTTCTTGATTATCCCATTCAAACACTCGCCTGAAAAATATATTATAATTAGTGACAATTAATTAAGAAAGGATATTAGAAAAAAGCTTCCTTTTATCCCTTCAAGGTCCAATTAAACGTAAAGCTTACATAAAGGGTGAAAACACACCACGAACAAAAAAAAAACTGGCGAATAAAATGTTCGAACGCACCCTTTTGTGTAGAGCTGCACAGACTAATGTGACAGAACGCAACTAGTTTACCCCTACGAGTGTTACGTGCGCACGTTTTGTCTTGTCTTATCTGTAGTGTGTGTTTGCCCCTAGGAGAAGATACCAACAACATAGATGCAACGTGTGGGGTTTGAGCACGTTGATTTATTGAATTCGAAATCAATTAACCGTTGAGCTTACACAAGAGATACATAATTATATTATTATAATTTAGAAAAATTGTTCCAAATTACCAAAAACAATAAAAATTGTGCAGGCATTAGTGTTTTGCTTTTAGAATAATGTGAAATAAATCGTCGCGAGTAAAAAACTTAGGAGTTCTTCAAAACTCATAACGTCGTTACTAAATAAAACACTGTTATAACAATGTGACGTAATGGTCATTATTTACATTCTTGACCGTGAATTTTCGATTTATCTATGTAGGCCTCGAGCGTTTATATTTTAACGTTTTAAATACTCATGGAAAGAAAACCTATTCAATTTGGGAATCTAATCTCTTGGAATATGTATTTACACTCACAAACTTAAAACAACATGAATCAATCAAATAATAATCCCCAAGAAACTGATTTTAGGCAGTGGTGCACAAATTATACGAATATGTGAAAAAGAGTTCAACGGGAGCAAAGCTCATTTTTAAGTAACTTAGTAAAATAATTATGTAACTTATTTTAGTAAACGGATTTTAAGTCGATGTTGATAAAATAGAACATAATAATGATGTAAGTTCAACAATCTTTGTACTCGTTAATATAGAACGGAAATATAATAAATATTCATAAATCGTATCGTACAATAGAATAATGAATTTCAACTTACTTCAAGTGTTCATTTCCAATTTGGAAAACTTTAAATATATTCTTGACGAATACTAAATTACTATAAATGAGCGGGATGTCAAATTTTGCAGGCTTTTCAATGTATTTGGTTTCTTTTGGGCTTAATACACGCATGGACGCCTTTACCTGTAATTTTTTTCTTTTTTAATATAGTTATATCACTTAACTTAATAATAAAAGATAAACAAATCTTAAAGTAATTAAATAATGTTACAAATGTGAATATTTGGATGCGTAAGTTTGGATGTTTCTTACTCCTTTAGGCCACGACTGAACCTATTTGGCTGAAAGTAATGGAGAAAGCTTATAACCTGAATTAACACATAGGCTACATTTTATCTCGGATAACTGAGGAGTTCCCGCGGGAATCAAATTCACGCAAACAAAGTCACGGGCATCATCTAGTATTTAAATAATTTTATTATGCATGTGTCTTTTATATCTTACCGGATTCCACACAAGTGACATTTCCAGAAGTATTCTAGGACAGTTCCCCCTTGCACTGTTCTTTTTCGACCTGTCTTTGAGTGCGTACCATCTCTTTTCATTGTTCTGTATCCTCAACAAAGGTATTGAAACTTTTCCTATTTTTTCTGCTTTCATTGACTGTATTATTGATTCGTCGTATACTGTGATGTCTAATGTTGATGTGATATCATTAACTTCACTGAAAAGGATAAGTTAACTTGCACTATCTCATTTAAATGATGCCAAGTGCTTGTTTTATATATTTTATCGTTAGTTAAATAATAATCAATTATAATATCACATGTTACTCACACGTGCTTATATTTTTAGAGAGCTTATATTTTTCTAGCTTCAATTAGTTAAGGGCATTTAGATTTCAATAGGGTCAATAGTAGGTATTTGTCGCAACTACCCATGATCAACTTAACGTGAAATATGAGCAAATTAAGAAATTAAATATCACTTGCTTTATCGGTGAAGGAAAATATAATGAAAATATATCTCTATATTATCAAAGGTGTGTGAAGTCTGCCAATTCGTGGTAGACTATGGACAGACGCTTTTAATTCTGAGAGAAGACTTGCTTAGTGTTACAGTGGGCCGGCGATGAGTTGATATGATGATGACTATGATACAAAGACGGAATTTCGAGTAGTTACTTACAAGTTGAAGTTCTTATTCCAATTATGTTCCGAAGTGCCTTTAACACTGTGGGTTTGGATCCTTGAGTTGTCCAACTCTAGCACACAGTAGGCGTTGATATTACCACTAATGTTGAGCGCAGTCAACCCTCGAGCGCCATGTACGGTGATGGTCAGCTGGCCAACTTCGTTCCAATTGTCTAGCCTGTACCATTGCTGGAAAAGTTCGAGGTCAATGAAATTTTCTATATAAGCGCTGCCTGTGGCTTAGCTTACAAAGGTGCTCATGGAATGGCTACTGGGTTAATATTATAGATCTCGGGAGGCATTACACACTATAGCACATGTGTACAAAGTTGTGTGTACAAAGCTATTGTACAAAGTGAGTAACATTTATAGCGAACTTGAGGATGCCAGCAACGTCAACTGCGCGGATTTGGGTTTTTGAAAAATCCTGTGAGTGATGAAAAGCCTATGTCTTTTCTTAGGATGTAACCTTTATCTGTATCCTTCAAAATCGGTGGGGTAAAATATGGGCTGTGAAAGGCTCGCAGACCTACAGATGGACATACAGACAGTCACACTTTCAAATTATTAGTATGGACTAGCTGATACCGTAGGAACTCTTTATGATTTTCCGGAGTAAAAAGGATCTTATCCAGCGTGGAAATGCGGCCAGCATTCTTGCCACCACTCTACTTTTCCAATAAAGAGTTTTAAAAAACGATAGATAAAATGACATGAACTTTATGTATAATAATTAAATCTACGCCAAGTCGATAACCTGCATTTCGCGAATGTCGTAAATAAATAATTAATAAGTTTACCTTGATTCAGCAAATTTGAATAATTTGTCAAAGTATTCAATGTTACAAAAAGTTCCAAATATATATTTGGTATATAGTAATCTAGCATATTTTAACTACTAAATGTGCAACCTGACCTTAGTGGCGGCTAGCGGAGGCTCAAGCCTTGGCGAGCCTTAATCAATGCTATTTGACCTAACACAGATGATTATATCTGTAACTATATCCGACTACGGGAAGTTAGCGTGTTAAGCAGTAATGTGTGTGTGTCGATTCATCAGTTCTTCATAATTGCTAATCTTAAGTACATTTTGAGATATACCATTTATCGAAAAGGGATTCCGAACGGGTTCGAAACTGGTTCGGTATATTCAAGCCAAGAGATCGCTGTTTGTTTTTCTGTTATAACTTGTTAATTGAATGAGTGTTTGTGCGTCATTTCAACTCTTACGTAGGTATGATCTTAACATAAGATACTTGTCAATCACATCTTATTTTATGCTAACCTTTGATCTAAACGCGAAACAATGCATCATTAAGTAAATAAACGAATAAAGAATACAGATTTACTGAACTTAGCTCTTTATGATATATACTGTTTTAAGTGTATTTTAATATTATATAAATGACAGGAGCAATGTTTCATTATTTTGGTATTAAACTAAGTTGAATGTTCAAGACTCTCTACAACGTATCAGGCAACGGAGGCTGCATCGTTCTTAGAAATTCTCTCATACTAATATTATAAATGCAAAAGTGTGTTGGTTTGTCCTCCAATTACGCCAAAAACAGAGCAACGGATTGACGTGATTTTTACACGGATATAGTTGAAGACCTGGAGATGGAAAAAATCCTCCGGAAATCTGAAAAAAGAACTTAAGCCATGCGGATGAAGTTGCGGGTATCAGCTAGTGTACGTATTATATATATGCGCAGTCTGTCTATCTGTTACCTTTCCACGGCCCATTCATTTAGCCGATTTTGTAGAAATCTGGTTCATAATATCTAGCCTAGCGTTCCGGAACCGTTTCCGTTTACATCCGTATGTAGGCTATTTTTTAAAAAACCCTAATTTAAGGAAGAAGTCGCTTACATTATCTCATTAGTATATAATATATCATTAGTATTATTATAGTTCACCTATTCCTAGAAATATCACTTCCTGTTATTGTATCCATCTTAGAATATAGATAAAATCTCTCGTAAAGCCTCAAAGTGATGGACCTATGTCCTCGTTCAAGTGTAAGGTCTGAACTTTGTTCCGTGAAAGTACAAGGTTATATTAATATATTTTTAAGCAAATTTATTTGTTAGGCTACTTTTATTTTTGTTTTTAATTTTAGGTAGGTACATACCATGCTGTGGCAGTGCTGAGGAGGTGGCCCATTGAACACACTGAAGTATGTACATTGTACATAGTGATGTACGTTAAGTAATTAATTTGTTTAGGTTTGTCCGTAAACATTTATTTATTTATATTATATATACTTACAAATTTTTCTTCCGTTGGTGGTTCATGATGTACGCCATTCGTTGTGAGCACGTTATCAGCTACTATGCACCTATCTGATCCACTGAGAGTTATTAGCAGGTGAACGGAGCCGAAACCGCAATCCAACTCTTGCCATAGATCGTGTGTCTTCTCCCTCTCGAGTTGAGACAAGTCGATGACACACCTGCATAGAAATAATAGCTTTGCTTTATTAAAATTGATCTCGATCTATCCTAATAAATGAAATAACAAAATGCCTGCCTAATTATTCGACAAACTTTTCAGTTTTAGTCTATCCAGAGCGGACCTGCAACCAGCAGGCTTACCACCATTTCACGCGGGCATGAGTAGCTATCATATTTGTTGTAACGTTTTGAACAAAAATAGAAAACTTCAGGTTAATTATATTTATATTTTATTATAATATCTTGGCAGTTAACTAAGGCAGTGTCTGTCCAACAGAACTGTAAAACAGACTTTAAAGTAAGGAGTAAATATTAAATTCGACATCCGCAACGTACGCGACGTAATTATACCTACAATACTGCCCTACCTTTTAGTAAAGCCTGTTTCACAATAATCGAAAAAAAACATGTCATAAAATAGCAAGAACGAAAAAAGAAATAACAAATAGATTCTATTGAAGGTTAGTTGGTAGCTGCCCTTCTTTCTACATCATATCTAAAAATAAACGCAAGATGAGCGTAATTGATTCTCATTAATAAATACCTAATAACTTCTTATGATTGATTGTTGTTAATAATTTCCGGGACCCTTAAATTGCACAATTCATAAAAAATGTTACATATAACCCTGAACATGAACGTTTGAATGAAAACCACGCGTTGAGTAAGTATGTATATAGATGATTAGATTGAGTATCTATATAAATATCATAAAAAATTTTACTTAATTAAGAATCTTAACTTACCTTCCCATAAAGTTTTTCTGTTTTGTCTTGTGCCATACGTTGACCTCTAGAGAACTATCATCGTAAAGGTGCAAATTGAACCTCTCGCGCCATATTGGTTTTGTTTTGTGGACCTGTTTTGATTTGTGGGATTCTCCACCCAACCTTAAACAAAACAAAAACATCTGAAAATATATACATTTAACAGCAAAACTTATATACGTAAGTACTGAAATAAGATAAAGGCGTTAGGGGACTAAGGGCGTCCAATCCTGTTGGTATATTCGATTTAAGCGCATGTGGGCACTGGGCATGTTTTATAGGAAATTTACTGTTGGATAGTAGATTTAATCAAGTTTATCATCAGAAACAAACAGTACGTCATAATTATAGTTATAAACAACAAAATCATCAGCTGCCTGTATTAATTATTAAGAATATGCGTAGGTTCAGGTACCTGCTGATGATCGCAAAAAAGGCTCAAACTAAAATAAAAAAACGATGATGATAGTTTACCTGAGCGTATATTTACTAATTTACCCGTGTGACGTAATGTTACTATAAAAATGTATATGTCACCGTAAAATTGCAAAAACCGTCAGATTGCAATCTAAGGCTTTTTATTTCGTTATATTGTAAGCTGTCGACAGATTGTGAACCGTTCAATGTTCTGAGTGTCAATTTTTGAAATATTCATTGTATTTACGTTTTCTTCTCTTTCTTGTAGGTTAGGTTAGGGTTCGACATAAATAAATAATCAGGTAGGTTTTATCGGGTTAATATACCTAACAGATTACAATCTACTTAAAAATAATGCGTTAAATTGTAATCTTTCGACAGTTTACAATCTCTTTAGATATATTACAATCTAACGGGTTTCACAATCTTACGGTGATATATACATTATACACTCGGAAAGTATTTAATAAGTATATGAGTGCGAGATATGGAAGGTCACGAAAGCTATCTCACACCAAATCCAAGTTTTTGTCAATCAATGCCTCCGCCGCAATCTAGGTATCCACTGGCCTGAGAAGATCAGTAACATCGATCTCTTACTCCGCTGCAAGGAATCGCCAATAAACGAACAGATTAAATGACGCAAATGGGACGGATTGGCCACACTCTACGGGGCTTCCTCCGTGACAACATCGGGAGGACTATCGACTTGAATCCTCAGGGATTTTTCCCTGAAAACGTGGTCGACCCAAATAAACTTGGCAGCGTATAGTTCAGGCGGGGGTCGCGAGAATGGGATCAAAAGTGTAGCTCTTAACCGCTCGGGATAGCGCAACACTGTAAACACCTTCTGCCCCACTGGGGGAACATAGGAAGTATAGGACCCAAAAACAACACACACACTCGGAAAACTTTTATAGTCGGATTACAATAACTTTAGGCGTACGTTCAAGCAGACGTTAAACTATGACGGAGGAGTTTTTTTCCGTAAAGTAAATTGAATTGGATGTCTGTGAAGTTTATAAGAACTAAATAAACGTAATAGACGCAAGCATCCACTTCGTTTTTCATTTTGTTTGAAACAAAATACATTGTACCTTTTTAAGTGTATAGTGAAAAAGTAAATTTTAAGTACTTGTTGTAGGTACTTCGAATGTGAAGTTGATAAGAACGAAATAAATATAACAAAAATAAATCGATGCAAGCATTTACTTCCTTTTACATTTTGTTTTACACAAAATACATTATACGTAACTAAGTGTATATTGAAAAATAAATCGAACTTTATGTCAGTAGGTACTTAGGGGTTGAAGTTTTTGAGAACTAAATAAACAATACAAAAAACACATCGACGTATGCATTCACAATTTTATTTCACACAAAATATGTAAGAGCATAGTAAAGAAAAATATTATAAACTTATGTATTGTCAAAGACTGTCGGCTCATTAAGTGCAATCAATTATTTTATAATTACTATAAAGATTTACGATTTTATAATGAAACTTGTCATAAATTCATTAATAACATAAAATGCCTGCGTCGCATATATTATAGTCCATGCATAAAATATTACAGTAAGTATAGGTATTACTCGTACATAGAAGAGCCAGGCATCTTCTTACAATAAGCACTATTTATATTATTTTATACAGAAGTGGTATGGGCATACATGTGGCGTGGTACTAGTGCGAACACTTTTCCAATTTGGTGTCCATTATTTCACTGATCCCCACTGACAATTCCTATCAATAGGGATTTGTGAACTTTGTGACTTCTGCAATTTGGAGGTGTTACAAACGTATACAGGGGAGCGCCAAAATCTTTGACCCTCGTGAGTTTACTGACACCCTTTAATACAATATGGCCTAGTACTTTCTGCCACTCGCTACTTCTGAATAAAATGCACTAAAGATGCATTTAAGCGTGAATTAATTTTAACATTATATTCTAGATAGAGATCACGAGTTCGCTTGTGAAGCGAATGCAATAAGATTTAAATCATATCAGACTTTTCGGCAGAGGAAAACAAAGGAAGGAATTTGCGAAATATTAACATCCTGTCAGCTACGATTACACCTTTATAAATGGCACCTCGTGTATTAATATCTTACTAATTGCATGTAGCTCAGTATCCACAAGGGGCAGTCGGTAGATTATACATACTGGAGACATTTAGGAACATGCAAGATTAGAAACGCAAAAACGCAGCTTTTAACAGAGGACGTATGCTGAGATACTTACTTGAATTTGCAGTATAGTCCGCTCGATCCATTCGTAGGCAAGTCTGGTAAGTCTTTGGCTTCAATCAAAACAATGTTCACAATTGATGACAATGATTTCTTGGCAACTTCAAACTTTCTGCTCTTTAGGAGATACTGTAACAAGACAACATGAGTTAGCATAGTGCAGTGAAGTACCAAAAGAGCAGTGACTTGATGCATGCTTTATCATTAAGTTTATAATAATGTTAGGAACCGGCACTGAATAGGAGTACAGGCATAAAAGATGCTGCATTTTATCGAAGGATTATAATTTCTAGTCTTCTAGCTTGGTTCTTAGTTTGAACCCTATTTTATTCACTCCTATGTGGATACCTACCTATAACGTGGATTAATGTTTTAATTTTCGCAGGAACTTTTTAATTTTAGGGGATAGTAAGGCCCTTCCCCAGCATGTAACCGAATCTGAACCGAATTTCGTCAAAATCGACTGAAATGATAGTTTTGTAGCAGACAGACCCCTCTTTTCCTACTTTTATTTCGCATTTATAATACTATGGTATGGATTATGAATACGAAGGTATTTGTTTATTCTTCTTTCAAAAAACATCAACGACCTAGGGAGTGTATGAGAGTTTTATGATCTTATCTCTAATTTATTCTACAGGATTCCATAGAAAAAAAATACGTACCTAGTAAATATGCGCATATTTGGGTAATCTCTAAATATAGTGAACCAATCGAATTCTATACAATCTAATTTTTTATTAAATTTTTTTAATTAATAATTTTTAATTTCTGTTTAAATCACTCGATAGAGATGATAATATAGTAATAAAATTGAGAGCCATTTATTTTTTGAAGTCGGTTATGAAAAAGAAATCTAGATGTGTCTATTTGGATGGTAGGTAATCATATTACCGAGTATCGAGTTTCTTGCTGGTTCTTCTCGGTAGGAACGGCATTCCGAACCAGTGGTAGATTCATTCGACTATTCATAAGCACTTGTAAAAAGTCTATTTGAATAAAAAACATTTGAATTTGAATTTGAATTATAAAACATGGCAACATTGTTTGCAATTAGTCTTCAAGAATAGCTGTTATTCATTTAAAATGCGTAACTAATTAATATAATGAGTGTAAAACCCCGTCATATAGTAATAATAAAAAAATTGGATGATACAGATCTTCTATAAGAACTTTACTTCCATATTGTACCTACTGTCTGGCGGTTAACATTGTCTACTTCGGATTGGTTCGATTCCCGACTCGGGCGATAATTATAATTACGGATAAGTATCTACCTTTTTAGGTTTTGCTGCACAAGATAAGATAAGCCGTCGGTCCTGCGTCCGATCTGTCTCCTGCGGTGTCTCTTTTTCCTGTCAGGCTACGAGAGTGAGGGAATAAAGAGTGCACCTGCGTTTGTGCAGCGCTATAAAAATCAGACTGCACAGATGGCTTATGCTGTGTATAAACCGAATAGGGGTATGGGTTTAATATAACTGCCATGCCCCTAACAGGTTAGCCCGCTACCATCTCAGACTGCATCATCACTTACCATCAGGTGAGATTGCAGTCAAGGGCCAACTTGTAATGGCGTAAAAAAAAATAAAAAAAATCTCCGTATATATTCTGTGTATCCGTTGGGATGACGTATTATCAGGCCTGGCTGACTCAAAACCAGGCACTGAAAAACAGATTCATAAAGGTTACAGAAATTTAAGTGTTACAGAATGAAAGTGTAACAGAATCGAATCTGTAACCCTTTTGAACGTGTTTTTAATTCTGTTAACTCGAAACACTTATATTTCTGTAACAGAAACGAATCTGTAACAGAAATGAAAGTGTTTTGAAGTGTTTTAATGTGTAACCGAAATAGCGACGTTGCCAAATTTACTGTTGACGCGTATTCAAATTTGAACCTAAAGTCTAGCACCGTTGGTTGCAATTGTTTTAAGAAAAACATGGCCATGTTGTGTCAGTATGTATGAAGTCACACCGTGCAGTTTGTTAGGGCATGTGCCTATTAGGGTTACAGATAAAAACACTTATTAACAGAAATAAACGGTTACATGATTGATTGGGTTACAGTATCGATTCTGTTTCCGTTATAAGTGTTTCTGTTTTATAAAAGTTTCAAAAAACAGTGTTTAACCCCTTATTTCGGTTACTGTTTCAGTCCTTACCCAAAACATATGTACTTGCGGGGTGGCACAATCCGTCAACGGCAATACGTTTACACGTTCTCACGTTTACACGACTACACGTTTTCGTTACTCATAGGAAGGTGAATGAAATAAATTTTATTTTAAAACATTAGGTATAGGTACCTATAGCACATAATATTTACTATCAACCCTACAGATGTACCTAATAAAGGAACGTATCGCTTTGGAAGAAAGTCATCAGCTGCAGCTCCTCGAATAGTAGGTAAGGTAACTAGATACTTTCGACCGGTTAGGTAAAATCTGGATAATATGTAGTATCTAGTCTAATCTAGTAATATGAACCTAGTCTAGGAACTTAAAGATTTACAAAAAAACAACACAACTAGGTAGGGATTAGAGAACACTATAACTTGTGTGTACCTACTTAGAAGTAAACTTAGAGAAGTCGTGTAGACACTCACAGTGAGAATAGCTGCAAAATCTTCATGTAAATCCGTACCAAAACTAGAATCACACATTTTAATAAGAACTAAAACACACTACATAAATCACTTAAGTCCACTTCCTATGCTACCGCGTGTTAGCTGCTTAATGAGGTTCGTTCACGGCGGTTTAAATTATAATCAACTGTATTTATTTCCGTAAAATTAATATCCTAATGAAAACATTAAAATAAATTAGTTTTTTTATTGTCCCTCAGGTGTGGCCTGAGTGAGCAACAAAAGCTTTTAGTAGGTAGGTGTTACTAGTAAAGGTAGTATTTTTACTACCTAATAATGCAGCGTCCTCCATGACTTAAACATGACTGAGCATAGAAGGATATCTAAGTGTATTATATACTTAAACCTTCCTGAAAGTATTGAAGAAAGTGAAAAATATATCAAAATTGGTTCATTGTAACTATACATCGACACACTTATTATACGGGTCGAATATAGAACCTTCGTTTCCGTTAAAAAAAGTCCGTTAAAATACACTTTATTTAAATAACACTTCATTGATTTGACAATAAAATATGTCTTATCGTGATTTATTTCGGCACCGGCTGTGTGATTAGCAATAAATCGCTAAAAATATTTAATTCTTAATTATGATAAAATGAGTTGAACAAACAATGATACAAAAAACTTCTCGTGTGTGACCAACGACTACCTATATCTACACTAAGGAGATACTACTAAAGACTAGAGAGATACACTATAATATAGAGTGTATATGCTAAAAACCAGATCAGATCATTTTTTAATCAAAAACCACGAAGGTAGACCAGTCGCACGCATACTTTAGAATGCTTGGGTGATTAATAATAATTTGCTAATATACATAAAACGTATTATGTACTAGATGAAGCTATATATACATTACTAGAGGTCGCCCGCGACTTCGTCCGCGTACAATTTCTAATTTCGTATGAGATTTTCCTGCTGCAAAAGGCCTACTTATAGCGGCTATATATAGCTTATGCAGGTTTTTGTTATTTAAAAACTATAATAACCTAAATGCCAATTTTCATGTCTTTAACTTCAAAAACTTAAAACCTTCATGCAATCCTTCAGTCCCCATTTCACCCCCTTTGGGGTGGATTTGTATGTAAAATTTACATATAAATTTCGATCCCCCATTTCCACCCCCTTCTCGAATTGTTTGTCAGGCTGTCAAATTAGTTATTTCACACCTGATTACGTGTTGCTAATGACTCAACATTTCTTGTTATTTCCTACTAAAATAATTTATATTGTGTGATGGTACGGAACGTTTTGTGCGCGAGTCTGACTCGCACTTGACTAGTCTTTATTTATTTCCTTTTATATAAGAACCAGCTTTTGACCATAGCTTCACTCACGTAAAGTTCGATTTTGATTGGTAAATATTTTAAAAAAATAAGTAGATTTTCATTCAAAAATCCAGTTTTGGCTTTATATGTATATGCCCAACCCGATTCATCTAGTGGTTTTGAGCTGTACATTAAAAGATCAGTCACCTTTTGCTTTAATATTTAGACTAGATGATTCCCGCGACTTCGTCTGCGTGGATAAAGGTTTGAATTTTCGCGGGAATTCTTTAATTTTCCTGGATGAAACATAGCCAATTCATTAATTCAAGGAGATAAGCAAATTCCAGCCAAAATCAAAATCGGTTCTCGTTGCGGTGAGAAGAAGTAACAAACATTATTTACACAAACATACAATGATTCAAATTTTCACATCCATACTTCCATACTTAATATTATAAATGCGAAAGCGTGTCTGTCTGTCTATCTGTCTGTCTGTCGGTCTGCTACGCTTTCACGGCCCATTTGTTTAACCAATTTGAATGAAATTCGGTATAGTGGTAGGTTACATCCCGGGGACATAGGCTACTTTTTATCCCGGAAAAATAAAGAGTTCCCGCGGGAATTAAAAAAGCGGACGAAGTCGCGGGCATCATCTAGTTTATAATATTAGTAAGATAAGATTGATTTAATAATAAGAAAATAGTATTATTATTATCTGATTAACCTTAAACAAGTGCACTACGAAGAATCTGAAAGGGAACTCAAGCAGACCCTACAGTAATAACAGGTTACAATACTTGTATTTCATTTTTGTAGTTTGGTCACATTTTTGTGTTTTGTATTTAACTTGACGTCATGGAGGATGTAAAACTTGATACGATTTTAATAATATGTTAATTGATTGATTTATTAATTGTAGTGGATATGTTACAGTCAAAACTCATAACCGGTAAAAACCATTTTTAACTGTCAAAAACAGTCAAAAGCAGTTTTGGCTATAGACTTTGTTTGTTTGTTTGTCGAAATGACATTGAACATAAAATTACGGGAATAATAAACATTCACCTCCAAAGAAAAAGTAGAGCTGATTTTTTGCACTAGTGTTCTTTAGGGTCTTAGAAGTATTTCTCCAAATATCCCCACTCCTAGGATGCGGGCTTCCCCTCCTTCCCCCTATCTCCCCGAACGCGGTTCTTTGTAATTTACACAAAATCTACATTTTATACATACATATGAATAACACTAGCGACTGCCCGCGACTTCGTCTGCGTGGTTTGATGTTTTTTGGTTCCCGCGGGAATTCTTTAATTTTCCGGGATAAAAATTAGCCTATGTGCTATTCCAGACTATAATCTATCTCTGTGCCAAATTTCAGCCAGATCCGTTCAGCCGTTGGGCCGTGATTGAGTAACAAACATCCATACATCCATACATTCATCCTAACTTTCGCATTTATAATATTAGTAAGATAAGATACACCCTTCTAAAATGTAATATCCATCCTCCCCATGAGACAGTCTTACATTGAACTTGCTTCTAACTTGACAGAATAGTGTATACTCTTACAAAGTGAGTGATTCTTCGAAACTTATTATGTACATAGTATTCGATAGATAATTTAAGATTTTTCTTAAGTCTAAAGAAAACTACAAAAAGAACTAGATATTGAAACGTGGGTCTTTATCTATTAGGATTATTAGGTATTTGACTATTATTATTTTTATTTTACAAAACTGTCGAAAAGCTTAATAAATAATTAGCCATGCTAAGATTTTAAATGCGAAAGTGTGTCTGTCTGCTACGCTTTTAAGACTCACCTGTTCAACCATTTTTGACGAAATTTGGCACAGTGATAGGTTGTATCCCGGAGAAGGGCATATCTAAGTGTTCCTACACGGTGTTTAAACACCTAAATCCACGCGGACGTAGTCACGGGCCACTTCTAGTATCTTATAAAAAAATATTAACCTTTTGAAATTTCTTGCCGTGGTCCCTTAGTATATTCAGCCCATTGCCAATGCGGTCCATGAGTTCGCCGGGGACCGCAAGCGCTGTGGGCGACATCGGGTCCATCACCAGGCCGTCCGGAATCGGAATAGACCTGTTAAAAATGCAAGTCAATTAGTAATGATTATTATCATTAAAAAAAATTGTAAGTAGGTATATCACTATCCATATTATTAATGCAAAAGTGCGTTTGTTCTTCAATTACGCCACTGCTGCAACGGAGCAGGGCTCATAGTGATATTTTCATGATGAAAAGTCACAAGAACCAAAAAGTTCTCACAGGATTAAAACCTATATCCACGTTGACGAAGACAAAGGTATCATTAAGTAGTTTATTATAATGTTATCTACATAGAGTCACACATGAAAGGCGATTATGGGATTATGTAGATGCTTCGTACTCGTAGCACTTTTGTCGTCGGTTTAAAAGGTAGTGGTTCGTAGCATTAACTTAGTTGAATAGGGAAAGTATACTTAATACCTGCTCTTCTTTTGGAGTTTTTATGCGTCTTTACTTAGGTGGTAACTAGTACACTTTATACTTATTACTGTGTGTATTTATTAAATCAATATTTACCTATTATATATATTTTAATAGTATCTTTAAGCTCCACTTATATTAGGTTTCGCATTAAATATTATTTTTGACTGAGAGAAGCGAAGGTCTCTGAGTCTACTTGAGTGAATTTGCACTTGTCCGTCCGTCTGTCAGAGCCTTATAACTTCTGAATTACTGAACGTAATTACTTTAAATTTAAATATAATATGTAAACCGATGTCTTCCAGCCTTAAAAAGTTACAAAAATCTTTATTTCAGGGGGGCTCATAGAAGCGAATGCGAAGTAAAATATTTTTTATAGCGTTACATAGGGTTGCGGTATACAATTTCAAAGATAATTTGGAATAGAGTCCAAAAATATTTATTTTTTAATTTTTCCCCATAGATTTAGTATTGGGTTCGCGCGAGACCAATGCTAAATCTATGTTTTTCCCCTATTGACAAAATAGGGATTTCCGCTATCAAGATTTTCTAACGTCCAAAGCTGACCTCAGAACTCTCAGTTTTCTGATAGGCTGAGCCTGAAACTTGATAAATTATTTTAATTATATCCTCATATATTGAACAACAAATACTAAAATAAGATAAATATTACCTATATGAAAACGAAATTACTTAATTTTTAATGAGCTTCAGTATTTTTAACAGAACTTCACAATGATGTCTATTGACATCATTATGAAGTTCTCTTCTGATGTCTATGAAGTATGAACGTAAAGATGAGTACGCATTATATACCTAGTTAAAACTATCTTAAGGATACCGCGAGGTCTCAGTTCGGGGCGAACCACTAGTTATTTTTTATTCAATAAATATGACGTGATGAATTTTTAAATTACGTCTAATGAATCCTGTCATTAGCGGCATCAAGCGGCTTATTGTTAAGGTAGGTAGTACCCAAATTTCATCCACATGATAACAAAAGCTACGTGTACATACTGAAACTTTAAGAAAGGAGGATCCTTCCTCATATATTACTTACTATGGTTATGCTAATTGATTTTTACGGGTAGGTACAAGCAAAATGTCTTTAATTTTTTTTATTGATATGTGCTGCAAATATTTAAAAAAAAATCCAAGTTTATCACTATGAGTACGGAGATACCACATTATAATGATATTTTATCTTTATCATCATCAACCCATCGATTTAACCACAAAAACTCATTAGTACCTTGAGGATTTAACTTCGAAAAGTTAGGAGTGCGTGCCCGGGAATCGAAACCCGGATCACCGTTCCGAATAGGAGGCAGAGGTCTTAACCACTAGAATATCACCGCTTACCAGAGATACCTAATTGTTATTAACCAGTCTACAAAAGTTCATACTTCATGACGCGGTAAAACGTGATCGCTTTATGAAATGAAGTTGTTTACCGATTAACCTTATCTATTTAGTAATTACAGAAGAACAGAGTCACAATGTGGCACTCGCGAGCAATCAAAGACTGGAAGATTTCCTTCTATTGTATTTCAACACTTGAGTTTAAGTTTACCTTCAACTATTAGGTAGGCACTGATGTTATTTTGTGATTTTATTTAAATTAAATAAATAGGTACCTATATTTAATATGTAACATAAAGATTCTTTGCTTCTGCGATTAAGTTTATGGTACTATATTTATTATTATAGAGTAAGTACAATATTATATATTGTCTATTTTATTTTTAAATAGAGACAATATAGTGTTATTGAACTAAACAATTTAAAAGTTAATCTAAAATCTAAATATTAATTTTATTAATTTTATTATTATTTTTTTTT
This sequence comes from Erebia aethiops, assembly GCA_923060345.2. NCBI lineage: Eukaryota > Metazoa > Arthropoda > Insecta > Lepidoptera > Nymphalidae > Erebia > Erebia aethiops. The sequence goes on along the minus strand of OV281084.1, from coordinate 20,922,256 downwards.
CTTTTATTAATTTTAGATTAACTTTTAATATAATGTTATTTATGTAAACAAGTATGTAATTTTATGTATGTGTTTTAAGTTTATCTTATTATAATAGGTAAGTTTTTATTATCTTTCTCATTTTAAGTCACACGAGTGCAACAACACCCACTCTTCATGCAATCTGTCTTTTTTTACAAGTTAGCACTGGAAGAGATCACTTGCAGCAGTGGCGTTCAGTTCATAGAGGCATAAAAGCACTACTTACCCAAGGGAAAATACGTCAATGCTCATTTTTTATCAAGACAGTCAGTAAATATGTATTCTAACTAACCAATGCCTACCTTAGCTACAAACACTGTGCACGCCACTGACTTGCAGTGACTATATACCATAGCAACTTGTAAATGTGACACAAATTGTGTATCATATCTGTTGTGAGTATTAATATAGGTATTTTTAATTTTCTTTTTACTTTAAACTAAATATCTAATTATACACTGTTTGAATAAAGTGTTATTGTGATAATGATAAACTAGAATTAAAACAAAAATTATAAATATACGATTTTTAGGAACTTATAAAAATTATTTATCCAACAAACTGGTTTTAATCTATTAATTCAAACGCACGGCTATAAATATCTAGCTTTAAATACGGACCTCACTAATTGCGTACATTTGCCTCACAAGTTTGATGTATTTAGTTTATTTTTATTAATATAGGTTGTGTGGTAAATCCGTTCTGCGTGTCTATCGCGAGCGATGCAACCGAGGGTCTTGCATTACAAGCACTTTCAACTATAAAGAGTTAGCGGAAAAGACTGAGCGAGCAAACTGCAATCTTCAAAACTAGCCTATCTTGTCTACATAAACGCCGTTCCACTTTAGCCATTCGCACTGGAAACTCCGCTTCAAAGAATGTAACATTTCACAGGGTCCTGAAATTTTGCACGCAGCAAGTAGGTAACGAGTGCCGTTACTTTCGTCCCAAAAAGATCTGAGTTTTTCAAGTATCAAGCTCTCAAGTTACATATAGGTACTCGTATATTATGCTAAGTATCACCTGTGGGTATTACTTCAAAGACAATAAATACTAAATTAGCATTTTATTTTGTTTCCAAATTCTGGTGGGTAAGTATGTAAATTATAATTCATCCTTTGCGGCATTGAATCACATTTAAAATTATTTTTTCCGCATCACATGTTTTTATTATATTGACAAAATAGAATAAAACTACAAAACTGGTCGAATAGGTATACTTTTCCACGAAATCCATATCGTTCACTCTGTCCATACTAAGCAAAGTCTAGCCCTACAACAGAGGAGCGGCGTGGCGTGGCACGTAGCGGCAAGTAGTTATTCTTTGTATGAGTTTGTATGCAGCTGGGCCCACACGGAGATGCATTGCGCGACGCGGCCCCGTACAAACTCATACAAATAAGATAAATAATTGCCGCTCCGTGCATCTTTATGCAAAAGCTTTAAATCTGTTACACACATATAGGTACAGTCACCTACAGTCAGTAGTATAAATGATAAAGAATCTTTTAAGGTATAGATAATCGTGATATCTATAAACAACCTCCTTTTCTTAAGGCCCTGTGTAGCGTAATAGGGGGTTTTTAATAGCAGTGTATCCATCAAACGGTGACATCAAGTCGGTGTTTTCAAGACCTCTATGCATCCATTGAAGCATCTCAAAATACAATTTAAAAAAAATCTCTGCATTGAAATTTGTTTTAAACATACCTCTTAATTTACCTTTTAAAGCAATTTTTCTCGTTATTGAAACTAATAATTTGGTCTAGAAGAAAGATAAAATTTACATTTCTAAATCAAACACATTGTCGGATTCATTTGTATTGAAAAGTAAATATTTATTTTTTTACAAATGATTTCTTGCATTTCACCCCCGCGCGCCTTTGTTTTGATTTCGTAAGCACACAGCGCCTTAAGCAGATAATTAATACTAAAATGGAATTCATAGAAACGGAAAACTTCTTTAAAGTCTAAAGCCAAACTCAAGGTTCAACATTCAACATTAAATTATCATGCACAGACAGTCGGGTGCCATGACCTCTAAGCGATTTGCGGATACGTGCTGTCTCTTAAAAGTGGCCTTCCTCTCCGGTCAACGCTTTGTACCGCATATAAGGGCATGTAACAGCACTGACTGAGGAAATCTTTTAGTATTTATTTTTTATAATGCAAAAACTCTATCAATATGTCAATTCGAGTAATAAATATTTATTTTTATTTTTTATGTTGTAGTGCATCCAACATAATGTAGCGATGTTCATGGATGCATGCATTAATTTGTAAACATACTCGTATTGTTTAGAGATAGGTACTCGTATTTTCTATTTGTGTAAGTTCTCAGAATGGAAAATTTCGTCCCTTCATGCAGCTTTAAACACCTCGCTAACCAGCTTGCTTTATTCAGAACATCCTAGGGTTCGTGCTTTGCAAAAAACACCGATGTACACGACGATATTAACCGTTAAATTTGAAAGTCAAGCCTGTTTAGGTTGCTACTTACACACATATTATTTATAAATATTAAATATTCATAAGCCTCTACCTATTCATCAGTCGTGTAAGTTACTTACGGCGCAACTCTACACGTAGGTATACCACCTAAGTCAAACACAGAGGTCAGGTTCAAATTTTGCTCAAAATAACTGGCTTACAAGACTTTTTTTGCATTTATTGAAAATAATACAATAGAACTTAATGCTAGCTAGCCTAACCTAGTTACTATATACAAGACTTTTGACTTGATTTATCATATTCCACATTCATCTTTGTCCACAACCCACCAACTACCTGCCAATCTTTAATTTTCTGGGTCAGTTTATATAGCCACCTGAGCTTAGGTAAACCAAAATATGAGATTTAAAATGCTCTCTTTGTTAATAATTAACATAAAAACGCTCTCTTAGATAATAATTAACATAAAAACGAGCAGTACTAACTACCGTCTATTTTTTGGCATAAATCGACAGGTAGTAACTATGGGAACCCATAAAACTTTGTATAGTCAAGCCATGTATTATTCTTTCTAATTTCAGATTTCATTTTGGACGATGCGTTTAGAATATTAAAAAAAAACATTAAGAAGGTATCTAATACCTCTATCAGAGGCTTACCAACTAACCCCTCATTAAAAGTCGTTTTTTTCTTGTGGTCTAGCTCTAGCTCTATGAAACTTTATATTGATAATAAACATTGTCAGTCGGACAAAATTTAAATAATTTATTTAATTGCGTCCTTTGAAGTAATACTTACTATGTTTCCACTTTCCTATATAAATTCTATAATGGCTCTATGTATAAAAATTGTTTCCCTTTCCTACCTACTCGAATCTACCGCAGGGTTAAAAATTTTTTTGGTTTATAGGTACCTACTGAGTTACTGACTGAGTACTTAGTTTAAAAAGGGTAGGTATACTTATTCTATATCCTTACTTATACAGTAAATAGACTTCCCGACCCGCGACTTCGTCCGCGTGGATTAAGTTTTTTCAATTTCTGCGGGAACTCCTTAATTTTCCGGGGTAAAAACTAGCCTATGTTCAAATGTGTAAATTTCATCGAAATCCGTTAAGCAGGTGGGCTGTGAAAGCGCAGCAGACAGGCAGACAGACACACTTTCGCAGTTATAATATTAGTATGGATAGTATGGATTTGACTAATAAGTGCTTGTACGGTAGGTAAGTACTTATTTATTTTTAATTAAAATGAGAAGGTTCATTTTTGGTGGACTCTGTACTCTACCATGAATAGAGGAAAATACATAGATTGTACTAATTAAAAATATAATAATTTAGAATAGTAAAGTAAATAACGTGAAAAAAAAGTTAAATTGGATTTCAAGTTTTCGATACGTTTCCAAGATGGCAACCTTCAGCCATAGAGAAGGCAGTAGGCGTGAAATGTATCAAATGTCATTTCTGACAGTCACTGTCAAAATAACGTGTTTTTCTTTTGAAAACGTCAAAAAATATGAATCCGCCATTGTTACCCACTCATGCATTAGTCATAGATTTAGCATTGGTCTTTACGACCCAATCCTCGCCCAATACAAATCTGAACTTTTTTTTATTATATTTTGTAAGTATCAAAATTATCCTTTATTTAGGACGGACTTACTTTTTTACGGTTTTGCTGCTCGGTTATAATAATGGTTATGTTTTTAGCTTACAAAGTAATTTTCCAAACCAATTAAGGATTCTTACGTAATACGAGTACGTTAATACCTAATTAAAATCTCGTAATGGAATTTTTTCTTCGGTCTTCTATTCAATAGGTTTAAAGGTTCTCTCGATCGATTATACGTAGGTAGATAGGTACATTCAACCGTAACACAAAGAATAGCAAGTTTTTTTTTTATCTTCAACAAAGAATCTGGCCTCTAAACTAGTCAAGGGCAAAACAGGTTTGAATCAACAACTTCGCTGATTATAGGAACCAGGTGATACTTGAGCAGCTACCTAATATTAGAAATCGAATTTTCAATGGCTTAATACTTTTCCGGTATCTTTCTATGTATTTTACAAAATATTACTAAGTTGATACGTCATTTATTTTACAAATAATTTCAAAGATACGAGAACGTATAGGTACGTCAAATTATGTCTAAGAAATAGAAACTTAATAAAGGTACATATTTTATGTAGGAATATTGTTGCTACGAGTACGGTTCGTAGAGATATTGCATAAAATTTGAAACTCGTCGGAGTTACGGCACTTAATATGATTAAACAATTATTTAAAAAAAAAACATTATACCCGATAAGTGTAACGTGTGGGGTCTACGGTTGGTACCTAAATCTGTCATCCGATAAATTACTTTCTATCAGACCCTGTCGAGACAAATCCAACGAGTGCAAACTTGGTCGACCTGCGTTTAACAGGGCTGTGGGCTGCACCTTCAAGCCCTGGGTCACTGTTTGTAAGCCAACAACCAATCATGACCAAATCAATAAGCTTAGGGCTATACCTACATCTGCTGTAGGTTTGCTTCAGGTAATTGGCAGACTATCCATCGTCGGAGCGTCAGGTTGATATTAAACATCTATTCATCTAAACATCATTGTGTGACTGAGATTCTTACACCGGAGAAGTTAAAATATTGACATTCCTCTAACTACTGATCAGATTGTCATCATACATAGCTAAATAACAGGTTTTCGAATACAAAAACCATGAAATCGACCAATTCGTTTGAAAGCTCTGTAGCAACAAACATAATATGTACACATACCTATATCTACAGAAAAATTCCGATGAAATTCTGATTTGGTACTATATGGTACCTAATACCTACCTATCTGTCAACGATATCAATTTTTGTAAGTTCTGAGAACTGAAGTAACCATTAATATTATGAGCTATATACAATGACTTGGCTATATAACAATAACACCTATGACCTAATGAGGAAAAGGCCATGCGCAGAAATTTAATTTAATAACTGCTCGGCTGGCTCTGCGTAAATACGAATCCAGTTTTTATTGGTCGAGTTTTTGTAATGCTTAGGACAAAAATATACCAGGTACGGGCAAAGCATCCGCGTGTATGCCCGCGTCGTAAGGGAAACACGTTTCGTCGTATCGCGTTAGTCTAAGCAGCTTCATAAAAAAGTGCACGCGCGGATGTTTCGTCCGCCAACAGTAATTTTTTGCCCGTCATATATTTTCATATTATATTTTATTTAATGGAAAATTAATAGCAAATGCTCGCGCAGTCGTTAGAGCGACTGATTTTCAATGATAAGTATCTTTGGATGTTTAAAATACAGAGCAACTTGGCTATTCAAGCCATCGCACACTTTTCTTTTTTTTTTTTCGGATGGAGTATGCTGCATGGCCCTACTGGCCGCTACAACGTCACCGGGGGGTTGGGCGAGCGCTAGGCGTCGCCGAGAAAAGAGCCCTAGGGCTCGATGACATCGGGGGAGGCAACGCCTTCCTAAGGGCGCCTCATGTGAGACTCGGACCTCGGCTTAGGATGACGTTGGGACGAAAGGGAGGTCGGTTGAACTAGATTAGTTCACGCGTCCCCGAGGCCGTGGGTTAAGACCAATTCCGGGTGACGTAAGATATCGGGGTCCTCGTCTCCGCCGGCGAAGACGCTGTGTTAGGCTGGTGTTTGAGTGTGGCCCTATGTAAGGAGCATTGTCGGTAGTGATTTGGTCATCGGGGTCGACACTTTTCTCCGACCAAGACTATAAACATCCAACCTACCTGACTCGTAATACTTTAACCTACTTAACGAGATCATAATATTTTCTATGGCTATAATTCATATCTACAACTAACCGTGTTACTTATAGCTATTTAGTATAATCGCAAACAACAATATTGAATTCTGATTAATGAAACTAGACAAAAAAGGACAGGTTTTGTCAGTTTTTTTTTTATCAACTTCTTACTGCGGTGTGTTATGTATGCCATTCTGGTGCTGGAGGCGAAACAACATTTCTTGGACTGAACACAAGACCAATGTCTTGATGCGATATCCAACATCCTGTCTGCGGTGGATGCTCGACTAATTCGGACACATTGCTTGAAAAACTCGACGTAGCCCGTAGCCCGAGACTAAGGCTCGGCGCAAATGGGCCACCGACCACAGCCACCGGTGGCTGTCGCGCGCTACCATACCGCCACATTTGCAGTGTCAGAAGCGAGCGACAGCCACCGGTGTTCAGAAGCCGCCACACGTTTAACCCACTCTCTGCTGCGCAGTCTTACGATGGACTCCGACACGGAATGTTTGCTCGCGCTAGACGACGTAGACAACGCCATCGCCGCCTATATTGGATACATCCAATTTTAACTGGTCCTACAGTAAAACATAACTTGCATTTCGATAATCTACAAAAATATCCAAAAAAGTTTTTTAGACATTTTCGAATGAGTTTGACTACATTTCAAGAACTGCTGTTGGTGTTACAAGATGGATTAATACGGCAAAATACCAGTATGCGGCAAAGCATCAGCCCTGCAGAGAGACTCTCAATCACGTTAAGGTAAGTAAAACACATTTAATATTTAAATAAGTAAAACACATTTAATATTTTAACATTTATTATGATGAGTAAGATCCGTAATTTTAAACTTTAACTGTGACAAGTCGCCCTTGTAATCAATTTTTAAATCATCGTGAATTTATAATTCTCTATGATTCGGTATCAAACATTTCTTCTACTATAGAACTATTATCAATAGAATGGTTTGAATAATTTGACAATGCCGATGGAGAAGACATCGAAGTCGATGTAGTAGCTTGGTTTATTGTATAAGCATTTGTGTTTTGTGAAGAATATACATAAGATGGTGATGAGTAAGATCTGTAATTATGAATAGGTTCATACATTTTGTACTTCTTAATCAGCTGTAACATTTCACCCTTGAAATCAATTTTAAAATCATCATGAATTTTTCTAATATCCGGCAAGACTGACATCAAGAAATCTTTGTCAGGATCCACATGTTCAGGTCTTACACATTTATTTTTTATATTGTCCGATAGTTGTTTCAATATTTCGTTTTCTGATTTATCAATCCTCCTTTTCGTTGCCCTTCTCTTGGAACTGCTCATAGAACAAGTTTCTTCTTCATTTTGTTCCGTTTGTTGTTCTAGTCCTGAATCATTTTCGTTAATCTCTTCATCCTTTGTAGGTCTCACGTTTTTAAGACGTTTCAAAAAAGACAATTGATTAAAATATATATATTCTTTCCTGCCTGATGCTCCAGATCCGCTCTTCTTTTGCTTCCCAATTTCTCTGTTGAAACTATCGCGGAGACTCTTCCACTTTCGTTGCAATGTGGCAGCTGTAACAAATTATATTATTATTCAACAATACTGTATTTAACATAGAACTTGCTATTTGTTTCAGGTACCTTGGTACCGGATGTTCATTTGGAGATTTTGAAACGACTTACAATCGTGGTGCATCTACAGCGAGAATGATAGTCAAAGAAACGTGCCAACTAATTTGGAATAGGTTAAAAGCAATATGTATACCAGACCAACGAAGGATATGTGGAACGAAATAGCTAGCGGGTTTCTAGAAAACACTAATTTCCCTAACTGCTTAGGTGCTATCGATGGGAAACATATAAGAATTGTTCACCCATTTGACAGCGGATCCTTATACTACAACTATAAGAATTACTTTTCGATGGTACTTTTGGCGGTTTGTGACTCTAATTACCTTTTCACATTCGTGGATGTTGGTTGTTATGGCAAAGCATCGGATTCAACAATATTTAAAGAGAGTGAATTATTTAAAAGGATTGAAGACAAATCTATTAATATACCTCCAGAAAGACCAGTTGGTAACCGTCAAGCATTAAATTATTCATTTGTTGGTGATGAAGCATTTGGTTTATCCGAACACATGTTGAGACCTTATGCTGGAAGACATTTGTCTTCAGATAAAAAAATATTTAATTATAGACTAAGTCGTGCTAGGCGCTGCATAGAATGTGCATTTGGTATACTTTCCAACAAATGGAGAATACTTCATCGCCCATTAAATACATCTATTGAATTCTCAGAAGACATCGTAAAAACGTGTTGCATTTTGCACAACTTTGTTCGTAAAAGAGATGGTTACAATTTCAAACACATGCTGAATGTAGTCGGATTCGAAAATGTAGAAGATACAGGTACACCAACTTTACGATCATGTACTACACGAGACATATTAAAAGATTACTTTATGAATGAAGGATCAATACCATGGCAAGAAAACAGAATATGAATAAACACGACACAAATTATTGAAAATGTCAACTTACCAGCGGCGCTTTTTTCTTTATTACTTTTGTCCTTGAAATTCTTAATAAATAATTCACAAATCTCTTCCCAGGCTTTTACTTTCTCATTTCTATTGCTATATATATCAGAATGTAAATCTCAAATAGCGGGACGTGAATGAATTTCCGATATGAATCTATCAATATCCATTGAGGCGTCGTGCTCCATGGTGACGCGTGCAATACGTAGAACGTCTAACGGTTAACTGCGCGGGGGGTGGAGCAGTGCGACGGTGGCGGGTGTCGGCGGCTTGTGTGGCCCGTAGCGACCACAAGTGGCGAGTCGCGGACACTGCTGTAGCGAGTGGCCGCCACCGGCTACACGTGTGCGGCGCGTCTATACAAAATATATGAAAAAATGTGTTAAGTCGCTGTCGCTGGCCACCAGTGGCTGTGGTCGGTGGCCCGTTTGCGCCGAGCCTAAATAGAAGCAGCGGTTGACACTCCACTCTGCAATGCATTTTGCATAGGGCTTCCAATAGGAAGAGATGGCGTAACACCTAGAAGACAGTGATATCTCGAGGGAACCACGATCCTCAAAGTTGAGGAAACGAGATCTAAGACAGATCGCACCGAGGTCAGTACAGGCCCCTTAAGGCCCCAGATTGCAATGGTGCCCCAGCCCCCAACCTAATACATATATGCATTTATGTAAAAACCTTTCATTCCTAATAAATAATTTAAATACACTTTTACTGAATAATAAACACGACACGAGCGAAGCGAGCGTGAATTTTTTTCTTTAATTTTACTGAAATGATGCTGATACCTACCCACTCATAGATAAACTTACCTACAGTCCGTGCATTTTTATGCACATTGCATAGCTGATAAGCCAAGAACGAGATTATGTTTACTTAGCAGTGAGTAAGCAAGGAAATTCCCTTTGTTGTATATCCTTGTACAGGATTTCATAATGCCTATGTCGGTCCTACTATCTATCTATTTAAAACTCAACAAATATTATTTCTATAATCACTGCTTTGATTTCTTATAGTTAAGTATAATAAACTATATGTTAAACCATTGGAAGCAAATCTCTAGATTTCAGTGTATGATCGCAAACTAGAATCATACTATCATACTAATATTATAAATGCGAAAGTGTGTTTGTTTGTTGGTTTGTCCTTCAATCACGCCGCAACGGAGCAACGGATCGACGTGATTTTTGGTATGGGTGTAGTTGAGGACTGATATAGGCCACTTTTATCCCGGAAAATTAAGGAGTTGCCGTGGGAATCAAAAAAACTTGAACCACGCGGACGAAGTCGCGGGCATCAGCTAGTTTTATATAAGTTGAATTTCTTATGTTATAGGTAATTGTTGAGTAAGTTTAAGAATGCCGTCTTAACCATCTTTTGTATGTATTAGGCTCTCAATAATAACATATTTTACTCGTATAACCTAAAGGGAAAACATGGGCATGGACTGAAATTAAAGTAACTTGCGATAAATAACTATGTCTCTACTATGTTTTGCTCTTAACGCAAAACAAAAGTAAGAGAAGAAAATCGGGCCTCCATCCAACAGGTTAAAATGTTACATTATTAGCCTAGGTACGCAACGACAATTATACCTACAACTTGCGATAATATTTAAGAAAAACAAAGATTGGTTTATCTTAATTTTAATTAAGTAAGTACTAGATAAATATTTTTTCTCAGTATCAGATTTACTCACTCGACCCGGTCAGACTGATCAGAAAGTTCACGGGCAACAGTGTCAAGTTCCAAACATGTTGCATCATTAATTTCACAGTTAATTGAACTTTTTTCCAAAATATCTCTATTTTCGACTTGCGTCACTGTATCAACGTCGAGATTTCCGCTCGGTTCAATTTCATCACGATCCGACATGGCAGTCTTTTGTAAGGTCGTCGATAAATTAACGACATTGACTTCCTCGTTTTGTTTACGATCCGCAGTACACTCGGCTGCCGCATTGTTAAGATTTGATTCGTGTTGAAATTTTGTCCTAAATGACCATTTCTTTTTGAAGGACATATTATCTTATTATCACTTCACCGTTTGTATACATATAAATCAATACCACACTTAAATTAATTATTACCGCTTATCGTACACGTGTTTTTCACTATTTTAAAGAAATGATTTTAAATAATTTTTAACGTATTTCAGAATGAAAGCTTTGTTAAAAACCCACTAAAGGTAGATTAGTATCTGAGGCTTCATGTTTTTCAGAAAACAATGCGGTACCACATCGAAATGACAACTAAATAAACCGTCTAGAGTCAAAAGTTTAGAGGCCTAATCAAGTCAAAAACTTAATTGATCATTTATAAATTACGTTATGATGACACTTTAATTGATAAATTATAAGATCGATCGTTAAAAATCGATTAAAATTCGAATGCAATGGAGCGTACATACCTCTGTCAAGTGGACGCGATCGTTACCGAGGTACACAAATGACTGAGTTCGCGAGAACAAGCCGCACACGATCAAGGGAAATCCAACTTGCGGTTCTTCGCATCATATTATTTTTTTTATCACGGATTCATATCTAGGTATACGTAAACCTATATGTTTGGAATGACTAAGAGAAGAAAACGCGAAAGCAAATATTTTGTAATAATACAAAAGAAAAATGATTTTCTCACTACGCTTCGCCATTTACGAGTATACTGGTGACACATTAAAATTGGACTTTATAAACTAATGTAGTCGCATAAATTATTTACAAATCCAACGTCACTGTGGTGTGTTTCGATTTTTATTGTTAATCTGTATCACGGTTGTGTAAATGTGTTTGTTTATTCCACTTTATTTGACCCGTTTGTACTATTTTGTATTATTATTTAATTGTCAAAAACAGTTCTTGAAGAGCGTGCACAAGATAAATATCATTGAATTCTAGCTACCCGTTATATGTAGATATTAATTTATCAGGTACGATTCTCTCTATAATTATTATAATACTTAAATAAGCACTTACACTAACGACCTAGCAAAATCTAAGCCTATCAAGTGAATGTAGGTACCTAAAACATCCCCGCAGTTCTTCTGGCCAAAAAAAACTTAGGTAAATAAAATAATGGCTCTAGATAAATCATATTATTAGGTCTAATTTACTTATTACTTAGCATATAGGTACACAGTCATATCCACTGAAGAACCTTAGACTATACTATAGAACCTTTCGTTTTAACCAAATTTGGCTGATTTTGTAGTGCACATTCTCTAAACTAAACTAAAATTAGAGCATTACAAATATTTCTAACCCTTTCATAAAACTTCCTACGGAAAGGGACGGAACTAGATTTAAAGCTGCCATTTTCGTTTAGTTTAGAGATTGTGTTATAGATACAGAATCAGCCCCAGTAGGTAGGTATGCCTTATTCCTTCTTGCCCAATGTAGTAATACGAAGTACGAGATAAGAACGACCTCCGCCCATCTGATAACTAATCCTAAGGCATTCCTTTATTTTCTTGATGCTTCCTGCTCTCGACTGGAATCAAATTAGTTTGGTAATCAGATTTATATATCCCTTACAAATAATGATAATTTGTTTGAACTTTCAAACTTTAAAGCTCAGCAAGTCTTACGCTTGAACGGATTTCTTTAGGCAAGCCTATATTTTCTTGTTTTTTTTTCTTCGTGCTTTCGATTGGTATCAAGCTCGTTTAGTTATCAGATGGGTGGAGATATCATCTAAAATTGGAAACTTTGAAACTCGGCAAGCCTAACCCTTGAACGGATTTCTTTAGGCATACCTATATTTCTTGTTTTTTTTTCTTCGTGCTTTCGATTGGTATCAAGCTCGTTTGGTTATCAGATGGGTGGAGATATCGTGTAAAATTGGAAACTTTGAAGCTCGGCAAGTCTAACCCTTGAACGGATTTTTTTAGGCATGCCTATATTTTCTTGTAATTTTTTTCTTCGTGCTTTCGATTGGTATCAAGCTTGTTTGGTTATCAGATGGGTGGAGATATCGTGTAAAATTGGAAACTTTGAAGCTCGGCAAGTCTAACCCTTGAACGGATTTTTTTAGGCAAGCCTATATTTTCTTGTAATTTTTTTCTTCGTGCTTTCGATTGGTATCAAGCTTGTTTGGTTATCAGATGGGTGGAGGGTATCATCTAAAATTTGAAACTTTGAAGCTCGTGAAGCCTAACCCTTAAACGGATTTCTTTAGCCAAGCCTATAATTTGTTCATCGTTGAGATTCCTGCTCTAGATTGATATGGATTTCGTTTGGTAATTAATGGGTGGAGAAATTGAAAAAAAAATGGTTATTCTGACTTAAATTGACTTAATAGTCTTGAACTGATTTAATTAGGCAAGCCATTTGAGGCATGTTATTAGATCTACTCTGATTCATAAAAACCACCTTCATAATAATTTTAATAACCAGTAATAATAATCAGTATTAGATGGGTGGAGGTCGTTGTATGGCGGGATCTTGGACCATATTATGGTTATATTACTATCCTCATAAAACTATTATTTAATAATGAATTTTTTTTTAATCCACTATAAGCTAGCCCTTGACTGCGATCTCACCTGATGGTAAGTGATGATGCAGTCTAAGATGGTAGCGGGCTAACCTGTTAGGGGCATGGCAGTTATATTAAACCCATACCCCTTCGGTTTCTACACGGCTTCGTACCGGAACGCTAAATCGCTTGGCGGCACGTCTTTGCCGGTAGGGTGGTAACTAGCCACGGCCGAAGCCTCCCACCAAAAAAAATTCAATGCACGCTCACAGATAGGTATACAAAAGATGTGTTAGTATCGATAAGGTAATATCGACTAAATCACAACTCTATCAAGTATCAGCTCATTACGTCAACAATCCATAAGATTCCTCGGACCTCGCGCGCGAATAGTAGATGCCTGAATAGGTTACCTACCTACTTGCGTCAGACGTGTCTACCAATTATATTATTTTTAGTACATACGTTGCTCTTTAATTTAATTAATATTGGTATGCAATCCATGGAATTTAAATAATAATAATATAGGTAGATCTATATCTATATATATAATATTAAAATGCGAAAGTGTGTTTGTTTGTTGGTTTGTCCTTCAATCACGCCGCAATGGATTAACGGATCGACGTGATTTTTGGCATGAGTAATGAGTATAGCTGAGGACCTGGAGAGTGACATAGGCTACTTTTTATCCCGGAAAATTAAGGAATACGAATAGATTTCAAAACAGACATGGTTCAATTTATTTGGATTGTATAAGTATTCGTATTCTCGTAGGAATATACCTACCTAAGTAAAAAGTGAAGAGTGATGGTATAGCATTATAATTTCTTTGTAATCTATCGATTACTTATATATAAAAATCAATTGCTGTTCGTTTGTCTCGCTAAAACTCGACAACGGCTTGACCGATTTAAGTAGCTGATTTTGGTTTTGAAATGTTTGTCGTAGTCCAAGGAAGGTTTAAACGGTGAGAAAATATGGACAAATATGTTTGTTACGACGCGCGGACGAAGTCGCGGGCATCAACTAGTATTATATTATATTTCTATTCAGTAATTAGCATCGGCTCTCTTGCAATTTGAGCTTTCATAAGTATAAAGAAAGTAGTAAGTACCTATCTACGGATTACTCTGAATTCGTTCGCTAAGTTTTAGATTATACCAACATTGACCCAAGTTAGTAACTGCCCTGAGGATCTGGGAATCTGAGGAATGGGAAAAATAGTAACAATAAACATGTTTATATTTTAAAATTTATGTACCTACCTACTTGCCTATGTATAAGTGTTTTATTTGCTTTGATATCATACCTACATATTATTTTAATTAAAACTAAGAAATAAATTAAAATCTAGATTAAAAAAACTAATTATATTTACAAAAAATACACGCCGTCCAATAGTGATCGTTAATGGGCAAGGTGCCCAAAACACTGGCGCTATTACCTCGTTGAATGGTAAGGCTAAGCCGTTGGGCTAAATAAGCGCCAGCTCTTTGGTCACCAGAGGCGTGGATCAGTTTTTGGGAAACGACATTTATAAAATTCTTCGTGTCCGATGACCATGGGCCCAGAGTTATTATTATAGTAGGCAAAAAGAACCGTAAACTTTATTATTCTAAATGCCGGAACCACTGAATCTTAAACAAAGCCGGAACTCTATCAGAATAATATAATACCAAATATTAAAAAAATATAATATAATTGCCAATTTTGTTTACGAATATTTTACCGTTATTAGTCCTTAGTAGGCGGTTGCTGTAGAGTTTAGTGAATGACTGCAGATAATATTTAAATATTTTTGACAAGATGATGCCCGCGACTTTGTCCGCGATGGTTAAGATTTTCCGCGGGAACTTCTTAATTTTCCAGCATAAGTAGCCTATGTCCTTCCTCGGGATACAACCTATCCCTTTACCAAATTTCATCCAAATCGGTTGCACAGATGGGCCGTGAAAGCGTAGCAGACAGACAGACAGAAACACTTTCGCATTTATAATATTAGTATGGATTTAACTAATGATATTGATGCTTCAGTGTTACCCATTGAGGCAGTCTGCCTCGTTGGTCTAGCGGTCCCGGTCGGATTATATTATTAAGAATTGGGTTTTTTGACAAGAAATTCTCAGTCTCAGCCCGAAGTTGGCGGTGTTTCACCCCCGTGCCTCGTCGGAGAGCACGTAAAGCCGTCGGTCCTGCGCCTGTGTGCTCTCCGGTCATGTTGGATTTTCCATCCTATCGGGCTATGAGAGTAAAGGAACAGAGAGTGCACCTGTGTATGCGCACACACTAATAGTGCACTATAATATCTCTCGCTCAGATGGCTAATCTCTTCGAGACCAACCATAAAAAAGGCATAAAAGAAAATAGTACTTGGTTTCAAAATTGGTTCAGATTTCACTATCATCAAGAAATTTCATCATCTATCCCGAAGAAACCCCATTGATTTTCGGATAACAATACCGACATTTTAACCTAGACATGTTACATATCAAGTTGCATTCAAATCCGTTCAGTAGTTTCAGCGTGCAATGCGAGAATAGACGACAGAATTATATAATTATAGGGTTCATTTAATACAAGTATACGTAGGTATATTCCCATAGGGGACTTTTCCACCGATGATTGAAAGCTCTGATTATACCTACAAATTTTTATAAAACTAAATATGATTATATAATAATGCACATTTTTTTAAGGTTTGTAGTAGGGTACACTCTTAACAGTTTTCAGTTCTATATTTATAATTGCACTGGCGGTCGTTGACCTCATAACAGTTAACAGTCGAAAGTCGACAGGGCCGCCCAGTCCCAAGTAGACTGACAAAAAGACAGACAAGCGTCATTTTTTAGGCACTTAGGGTTGCGTTCCTACCTAGAAAGTAGAAAAGCAATGGTGCGACTGTGTTCGTCCGTCACACTTTGCTTATTTTAGTACCTAGCTATTAGCTAAAGACTTGAAATTTGGAATAGTTTTGAATGATGCTTACCCAAACTTATTACAAATGAAAGAATTCAAGAAATATTACTATTACAAAAGGGACTAAAATGGGGGGGATCGAGGGAGATTTCATATGAAAGGCTTCATTTGCATATTCTAAAATATTTATTTCTTTAGTTTTAGGTCTCTTACTTCTTGACTTATGGAGACCTTATTTCCGAAGATTGTAAAATGAAAAATCTGAAATAATTTGAATTGATAGAAGTTCATGTAAAACAGGAAAAATATAACGAAGTAAGTAATCAGCTCGGACAGTTTTTAAGAAATCAAAAAATCGGTGCGCGAGTCCAATCGCACTTGGCCGGTTTTTCATGTAAAAAGAAGATAATATTATCATTAACATATTAAAATTTTATTTCGGCCGTGGCTAGTTACTACCCTACCGGCAAAGACGTGCCGCTAAGCGATTTAGCGTTCCGGTACGATGCCGTGCAGAAACCGAATGGGTTTAATATAACTACCATGCCCCTAACAGGTTAGCCCGCTACCATCTTAGACTGCATTATCACTTACCATCATGTGAGATCACAGTCAAGGGCAATCGCAGTAACTTGTAGTCGATAAAAAAAAATGGAAATAATATTGTCATTGGTGTCATTGCGGTCGATTATACGTGCCCACTTGGTAAGGTCAAGAGATAATCTGTACTACCTAATAATATAAATGCGAATGTTTGGATGTATGGATGTTTGTTCACGCCATGACGGTTAAACGGGTTTGGGTATATAACTTCGTCCAAATATATTATACCTAGTCTTTAATTTTATTAGGAAAATTAAAGAGTTACCCGGGAACTAAAAAAACCTCAATCCATGCGGATTGAGAAAAATCGCGGGCATCAGCCAGTGGCGTGCACAAGTTTTGAAGCTATGGATAGGCATTAGGTATTCAGAATACCTACCTATTTACTAGCTATTTTGGTGAAACATGAACCCATTTGGGTAAGCAGTGCTTTGATGCCTCTATGAACTGCACGCCTAGCATCAGCTATTATCAAATAAAGATAATATAAAGTGTGTCTGTTACCTTTTAACTCCCCTCTTCTAATTCCTCTCAATTCTATCGATTTGAGTATGTACCTCTATAGCATAGGTACAGTTAAGTACCTACCTCTAGTAGGTACTTACCTATAGTTCGCGCGCGAGTTGAATGCAGAGCTTACGCAATATTATGTGTCTCCTCAGGCTCCGGCTGCAACTCGCGCGCGTAGTTACCTACCTAACTACTTTAAGTATCTCTGGTTTAGTACCTAGATAGACTCGTTGATAATTTGACCTACGATATTTGTAAAGTCATGGGGTAGGTATTACCACAGAATAGGTAATAAGTAGTATGGTATTACTACTATTACCTATGTGATAAGTTGTAGGTATTATGTATGTCAGTACATAACTGAAATCAAACCTCCTCACTCAGTCACTCCACACTGTGACTAATGAGCTCTAATTGTGATTGACCCTAGAGCCGGATGGCAAGGACTGGAACAAAAGTCGACCTACATTTACGAATATAACTGGTACTTAATCCATATTATAAGTAACTAAATTGACATTTAGTTCCCTGGTTCCATACTTTTACTCTTTGAACTGTGAATGTCTACAATCGCATATTGTAGCACTTGGGTTTCTTACTTCTTAAATATATTATTTAAGAGCAAATAAATTGTCAGTAAGACGTATCCTATTCTGCGCCAGTGTCACGATTCAAAAACACTTAGGAAAGTTTGAGTTTGAGTTCGATATCACCATGTTTTGTTGAATTTTCAGTAGGTACAGTATAGTATATATAGAACACAATAGTACCTAGCTTACTATGTGTAAATTTGTATACCTAATGTTTAGAGCAGAATAAGCAAAATATTCCGTAAATATGAGACCCGTACTTAGGATCACAATATGTTTGGCAAAAGATAAACCTTTTTTACGACCTCCCTGGGTGGCGTGGTCTCAAAAATGGAAGGTCTCGGGTTCGATCCCCAGCAGGGTCAAAAAATTGGGAATTTTTTTCTCTGGCTGGTCTGGTAGGCTTCTGCCATAGCTAACATCCCTAGCGGCAAAGACCTGCCGCCAAGCGATTAAGCGTTCCGGTACGATGCCGTGTGGGGGTATGAGTTTAAATTGAACTGCCATTCCCCTAACAGGTTTAGCCCGCTACCATTAGATGGTATAGTCTTAGGACTACATCATCACTTACCTAAAACCAGGTGATATGGCAATCAAGGGCTAACTTGTAGTGACATAAAAATCGAGTAAATGCATTGTAGTTACAGACCTTAATATAAATTACACTTCGCGCGCCAGTTGAATGCAGAGTAAATGTATGTCTCACCATAGATTTACTCTGCATTCAACTCGGTCGCGAACTATAGATTAAGAATAGATAGATAGATAGATAGATAAATGCTTTATTGCCACACAAAAAATTAAAGAGAAACAAAAAAAGTTAACAAGCAAAAAGAAAAAAACAAGTGCGCAAAGGCGGCCTTATCACTAAAAGTGATCTCCTCCAGACAACCTTTAATTACAGAAGCAAATGCCATGAAGCGGGATAGTGCAACAACATTAATACATACAATATACTACATAAACTATACATTCTAATATTACATCAACAATTACACAAATAAAATACTAAAATATATATACCAATAGAACCATAATACATATATATAAATATTACAGACATATAAACTACATAACAAAAAGTAAACAAATACATAAATAATTTATAGCATATGAGTAAGATAAAATTCTTTCAAACGATTCTTAAAAATACTCAAAGATTTTGACTGTCTAATATCACCTGGCAGCGCATTCCATAACTTGACTGCCTTTACCGTAAAGGAATTTGCATACACCTCAGTTCGACTCAATGGTATTTCTAACTTGTTGTCGTCCCTTGACCGCAAATAAAAATGAATGTCCTTGCTGCCAAGAAAAGTGAATCGCTCTTTCAAATATGGTGGCGTTTGAGGATGATATAAAATAGTGTACAGGAGCGAAAGAGCGTGTAAATTTCTACGGGATCGAATTGGCAGCCACTTCAACTGAGCCCGAAACTCAGACACATGATCATATTTACGCAGGCCATAGATATAGCGAATACATACATTCTGCAATCTATCCAATTTGTTAAGCATGGTCTCCGATAAATCCAAATAACTAACATCAGCATAGTCCAAAATGGGTAAAAGAAGACTGTTTGCCAAAAGTATTTTAGTCTTAACGGGCAAAAAATGTTTCCACCGTCTTAAATACCCAAGAGCAGCAAATATCTTTCGACTCAGCTCTGTAACTTGTGGAACCCAAGACAAAGAATTATCTAAGATAAGGCCAAGATCCTTAACCACACTACTTATGGATATGACTGTGCCATCTAAGAGAACAGGCGGTACACTATTATGGGAAAGTAAGGAAACGTAATAATTGCTACCAATAATAGCCACCTGAGACTTATTTGGATTTATCAAAAGACCATAAGAACGACACCAAGCACAAATTTTATTTAAATCGGCATTGATAGTATCAATAGCACCTGCCAGATCATCAATGGTTGCCGATACATAAATCTGCAGGTCATCCGCATACAAATGATAAGAAGAAGAAATTACTGAGGTAACAGAGTTGATATAAATGGAGAAGAGAAGAGGAGATAGAACACCACCCTGCGGAACACCAGCTTGTAGAGAAATAAATGAAGAAAACTTATCACCTACACGAACACACTGCTGACGACTACAGAGATAAGACCGAAACCAGCTGATGACAGTAGGCGACAAATTAACAGTCTTTAAGACTGCCAAGAGCAAATCAAAGTCTACGGTATTATAAGCATTACTTAAGTCTAATAATGCAATTACTGTAAGGAGCTTATTATCAACCGCGTACCGAATATCATCGCAGACCTTGATAAGGGCGGTTGCTGTGCTATGACCCCGCCGAAAGCCTGATTGAAAACTAGTCAAAATATCATACCTAGTTAGGTAGATGCTTAACTGTTGATGCACAATACGTTCAAGAACTTTGGATAAGAAAGGGAGGATGGAAATAGGTCGAAAATGAGATGGAATTAAAGGATTTTGAACTTTAGGAACGGGAATAATATAAGCTTTAGTCCAAGCAATAGGAAAAGCACCAGAGGTTAGTGAAAAATTAAAAATATGACATAAAATTGGGATGATACCATCAAGTGCAATAGTAATCATCTTCCTGCTTACCCCATCACAACCAATAGCATCAGATTTTATAGCAAGAACATGTTTTCGAACCTCAACTGCAGTTGTAGTACTGAATTGAAACTCGGGCCCACTATGCACAGGAATAGAGTTTAGATAACTAAGCGTTCCTTGTTTAAGGCGAGTCACCTGCAAGATTTTAGGAGGTGAGGTGTGGGGTGCCGCCCGCGCGTCTCGCGGTACATTTCTCGTAGAGACTGGCGGGGAAGCGGGCAGCGCGGTATATTCTGAAACCGCTTGGAAACGTTCAAGTTTTGGGATTAATTTGAATTAAATAGATATAGGACTTCAGTTTGAAATAAATTTTAGCAGGTTCTCATTAATACTTCAAGAGGAATTTATCCATATAAAAATGATGAGCAAAGTCGAAAATTTTATTAATAAAAAATTCGTTTTAAACTTTTAATTTAGCCTGTTTCAAGATTTTTTTTGATCGAGTAAAGTACATCCTATCGTGTAACAAATTAGCACATTCTTTAGACAATATCTTTAAGTGTATCGGATATTTTTTGTAAGACCGTTATTTAATAGTAAATACCGAAAAAATTTGATCTAGCAAACCAGTTTTCACCGCTGAGCTGAGGTGACTCGCCTTAATGAGCACATCAAAAGGACGGGCACTAGCAAAGTTACTATTAAGAGAATCTAAGTCATCAGAGTTCGAAACTACTTGACGCTGCCGCCCAATGCCCAAAGATGCAAGGAATCGCCAGGTATAGGTATAGAATAATTAGGATGTGAAGAGTAGCAAAGTTCAGTTGTAGGAAAAATTATATATTTTTCTTGTTTCTATGTAGGTATAGTACCTAATTATACCTACTTAAACTAACTAACAAATTAAAACAAGTAATTAAAAACGACTTTTTTATTTTTTATTATTATAAAACTTAAGACGTACTTACGTAGTAGCTACAAAAAATACTAGTAGCTAATAACACCAAGAATATATTTTATCTAACGTAGGTATGTAGGTAATAACTAATAATGCTAATTGATGTACCTAACCGTAACAACTTCGGTCGGCAAATACATGTTAATCATCTGGGATAATATTAAACATTTACGAAATATTATCACTTCGTAATGAATATTAGTACGAGTGTACATATTATTATCCTTAGTTTTCGTATGTTTAGATTGAACATTATTCACCATCTACTTCATCTTTCGCAGGCGATAGCTGTAAATATGCACAAACTTCATTTGCTTTAGTACAGTACTCAGTCGTACTAAAATACTCGTATTACCAAACAGCATAAAAATATTATAAAATGAACATATTGTTTCGTAACTATGTATGTATAATAATATAATAAATGCGAAAGTTTACAATCATCCTTCCATCCAGGATGGATGTTTGTTACTTAATCACGCCTGAACGACTTAACGGATTATAGTCTGGAATAACACAGCTACTTTTTACTTAAAATTAAAGTCCCCGCAGGAACCGAAAACCTCAATCCACGCGGACGAAGTCGCGGGCATCATCTAGTTCATAATAATTGTTTTGTTATTTTTACTTTTTGCAGTCGCGTTAGCCATGCTAATCATATTTTTTTAGTAAGTAGGTATATCTAAAGCTTAATATTTTTATTACAAAATCTTAAATATAAATTGTAAAGATTTTGTGATGTTTTCATTTCAGAAAATAAGTTTCAGCAGTCAGTGACTTTGTTGGTTGATAAGTAGGTAATTAAATATTAGAATATTGTTTACCCCTCCCCTCTTATCGTAAAATAAGCTACACTCATCGTCTGAGCTATTTCCTTGGTCGCCAAGAGCTGATGGCATGTTTTCCACAGGTCAAATAAATCAAAGAATAAATAATCACAATATAATGAAACTTATGTTTAGAAAACAACACTTAAATACATAGTGCTAGAAAAGCTTTATAAAAATGTATTCTAAGCTTATGTGAAAAAGTATGCAAAAGTTCCAGAAAATAGGCCACAAATTTATTTCATCATACTTGGGGTCTTTAAATTTTATAATTAAAAGGCTAATTTTAGTGCTTACATACATGACAAATAGCAATATAAGAACATAAACAGCTAATAACCATAGTCAATATTTATCAATGTTATTGTTTTGAATTATCCAGTCAAGTCAGTAATTAGTTGAAAACTATATTTAGTTCCACTTTTGACTGTAGTGAAACCTAGTTATATATAAAATATCTTTGGGTGATACTGCAATTTCCAAACAGTGTATCTGTATAGAAACTTGGATGTTTGTAGTTTAACTAAATAAACGTGTGATCACTGAAAGCATTCATCAAACTGTACTGGGATGAATCAGACTTGTAATTTCATAAATGTAGGCTCAAATGTTCTACTGCAAAAAAATTCATGATACAGCACTAAAATGCACAAGTCTTATCAAATATGAATAGCAACTGCAATAATAAATTTAGGTGGGATACATTCTATTATAAAATTCGAAGCTTGTAAATTTTTTCAAAAGATTTACTTTATACAAACCAATAATAATGAAGTCATAAGTTGTCTTAATTGACTACAAATATTGAAACTTACCTATTTTATATAAATCTTGTGCTGCTCTTAGTCTATAATTATTGTACTAAACATTGAACAATTAATTGTGAATCACAATTTAAGTTGGCTTGAAAACATAGTCTTCAGCAAGAACACTCAAAAATATTCTTAGAAAAGAGAGATTGTATTTTCATCAAGGTAAAAATAGGTCAACAAAATATAATGATGTAAATTACATGATAATATAACCACTGTCATTCATTGTAAGGGGATATCTCTTCACTAGTTTTACCTAAGACTCCTTACAAATACAATATTAAAAGAGTGATCTGTCTACCAATTCCTTCAAACATTTTTATCTTATTGTGTAAATATAGTTACTACCAAAATATACAGTAACAATGGATCCATTTTAAACAAATTTGTTTCTGAGACGTAATACAAGAAAAATAATAACTAAGACTGATGCTGAGATTTATAGAGCGTACTTAGACTTGAGACATGGTTAAAACGAGACAGAATATTGTTATTCACATAAGTCCATCTCGTTTTAACTCTAAGTAAAGTCTGGAGTTAAGTCAAAGTATTCTCTATGAGATCTCAGCATTAATGTTATGTGCAACTTGTATCATAAAACCTGAATAGGTAATGGAAGAGCCTAGATCAAACATTACAAATTATGTCAGGCCATTAACCTACTTACATTCTAATAAAGAGAACTGGACCAAACCACTTGACTCGTGTTTGGGTGTAAATAAACAAAAATATAATACATTAATGCTTTAGCATAGTCAACTAACTCTAATTTAATCGTGTAAATAAAATTCCTGTTTGAATATTGTTTAACAATGTAGTCTTAATTTAAGGGAATGTTAAGTTGCAGCAAAAACAAGAATAAATACAATGGGTATCAGATATGTAAACATCAGTAATCAATTTAAATGTTATCATTCACGAATTATCAGTCTTTTGATGTTTAATTTTGAACTGTGAACACAAATGTGACATTTTAAAATGCAGTTACTTGTCTGCTTTGTCACATCTTAGTAGTGGCTTCCAGCGAGCGCAGCAAAGGCGCACGGGCCATATACTAGAATCTATCTTTAGAAGCGTGTAGGTCTGGGTTGGTGAGATATTGAAGTTCCTGTAGCTCCTGGAACTTCTCATGGTCTCTGATATGTGCATAATTTGCAGATAGGCACATCAAGTAATGCACCAAGCTCAATATCACAAGCAAGCATGACACCATAGCCAGGATAAACATAAACTCAGCTTTTTCAACATAGTCTTTACAAAATAGTTTTATCTTGTGCGCCTCACAAATCCTCAAATCCTCTTGTTTGACAGATGACGGGAACATGAAATCGAATTGAGTGAAATCAATGCAAGTCGACAGTTCGATGTTTTTCGGCTTCGAACAGAGTTTCCAGAATATAGTGAAAAGGAATGTTGTTATAACTAAAAACCCAAGTAATATTAACCATACAAAAGTTAGTATGTACGTAATAATCATGAAGACTGCGCACGATATGCGGCCGCCAACCCGAGCTCTCCACGCCCGGTAAACCTTTTGTCTCGTAGCACCTGTCGTGAGACACCCAAGGCATAGCAACATGAATCCTAAGGCTGCCATGCAAGCACTGCCCACGATGAAAATCATTTGAAGAGCTTCAATCCATATCAGTCGAAAGTGAAAAACTTCGTCAAACATAAGTATCGAAAGTGCAGACCCTCGATACATAGTACCACAAAACACTCCCACGCCCAAACAGCACATTATTGTAGCTATGAGGGTGGCGTGAGGTACCCTTGTTAGGCATCGTTGACACCCGTCTCCCATTGTACTTTTTCTTATCTTTTAATGTTTCACTTTATAACTATTTTTTACTTAAAAACTTAACTTTGAGTTTATTTTATTGTTAATTTTAGAAAATCTTTCAACTTTCGAATCATCGAATGAGTCAAACATCAGTCAAAACTCAAACTGCAAACATCATAAAATGTCAACATAAATGTCAATGTCATAATAATAGACAAGATTGTAGAGAAGAGACAAACAATAGACAATATTTTTTTATCTGGCTTTACGGCTCTGGGTTCTTAGCTTGAAAGGTGCTAATTTCCTACCTCCATGCTGAAATGCATCTTATACACCATGCGGAACAGTGTGGTTCTAGATTTGGTAGTAAAAGGATAGTAATACGTCAGGAGCCGTATTTCGAAAATTATACTAGTAAGTACAGCATAATTTTCGAAATACGGCTCCTCCTCCGGTAACAAAGAAGATTTGTTAAAATGGTTAACTGCCATTGGTGTGATGAAAATAATAGAATAGAATAGAATATGTTAAATAACTTTTATTTGCTAAACCAACACAATATAATAAACATAGGTCATAATAATATGACCGTGAGTGCAAAATATCATAGCAATCATCGTCAAACCAATATTTATTTTTAATAATCGCGTTAATTAGTGTAATGTTATAGTTTCATAAAATCGATGTTGAACCAATTATTATAATACTAATTCGTTATATTGTGCACCAAGAAGCCGGTTCGAATCAGCTAAAATCACGCTAAAATAGTATCGAATATCTGATATTTCACTGAGGAACTTTCCAGCGTACATATTCTGAGTTTCAGTTTTCATGTTGCCAGCTGTCAGCCAGCCTAGCCCACAGACATAATAAAGACTTTATAAATCTGTGGCCTAGCCTAGCCTTTCCTAGCCAGGCTCAGAAGGACTGGAATCCAGAGCCGTTAAACCAGTTTAATAAAAAATAAAAAAAAAATCCTAGCCAGGGGCGTAGTCCTGAGCATCAAGTGTCATTAAAATATGTATTGTATGGCAATATGTCGTGTAGTCTCACCAACTTATCTATCCAGAGCGGTAGCCAAACTTGAAACTATTTTTATGCTTGTTTAATTTTTGTTTTTTTATATTTTATTTTAATATTATTTTAATTATTATTAGTTTGTGGGACTTTAGCTACAATAGGTCTTGTGGTAATCTGAGTTAATATCTATGTTGTTTATGGAACGTAACCTGCGGAGCCTGCGAACATCGAACGACAGATCGTTACGATCTTTGGTTACGAAACCTCCTTGTGTATGGGCTCCTTTAGTGCCAAGAGCAAATACCAAGTGGCCAAAGTGCCACGTAAAAATGACTGATGAATTTATTATGTCAGTTTTAGTTGCCACTTGTCAAACTTTTCAAATTGTATGAATACAATCTTCGCTCTAAATATTTTTGATTTTAAAATATTCTCTCATTGAATTTTATGGAAAAAGCGTGACCCCATTTAAAATATAAAATAATATTGTTATGGTGACCAATCTATGCACTAAGAATGGAGGCCTTGTACCATCAAACGAGTCAACTAATACAGGAAACATCCAATTTGTTCCATAAGTTGGAGAATGATCCAGATTGGGAGAATATAGAAACCGCAATTCAATCAAAAATTAATACAATCAGTGCGTAAGTTTCTTGTGTCATTGTTTTCTATTAGAATTTATTCACTTTTCTATAAATGAAAGGTTTTTTGAATGTTACATCAGGTTATTTAAACTTCACTTTATTTTGTGTATAATTATTTATAACTCATCATTTATCATAAATTACAATTGAAAAATTAAAAATGTTATAAGTACAAGACTTTTTCAAACTATTTTCAACTTTACATTTCAGGAATTGTGAAAGATTGGATGTCTTGGTATTCAAGACACCCATTAATCAAAGACCAATGGCGAAGATGAGAGTTGATCAGTTAAAATACGATAACAAACATATTCAGGTCAGTAATTTATATTGATGTGCATTTTAACATACTTAAATGCAACTAATACAATTTAGCTATTATTGCTGTAAGACACTTTCAAAGCAAGCAAAGCAAGTGTGACTAACATATATACTATATTATAAATGTGAAAGTTTGGTTGGATGGATGTTTGTTACAATCATGCCAGAACGGCTGATTGGATCTAGATAGGCTACTTTTTATTCCAGAAAATTAAACATTTTCTGCCCGAAGCCAGTGTAAGGCTCTTAAGAAAAGCCAAAAAATATGTAATAAACCATAATATCTTTATTTACAGGCGTCTCTACACAATGCTGCAAACAAAAGACGGAGACGTGAGCAAGAGAAAATGGAAAGGGAACAGTTATTGAGCAGAAGGTTTGGCCACGACCACACGGAGATCACTGTTGACTACTTGGCACAAGAACAGAACTCTTTGCATAATTCTCATAGAAATGTTGATGATATGCTAAACACAGGTATTCTATATGAATATGTAGTTTCTTTAGCGAGAAATATACACAAGTCACTTGATACTTATTGATAAACCAGTAGCTCCTGTGGTGTCAATGTCTTTAAATCAAATCTGTAAACTATGAAATAAGTCTTGGCTATCCTATGAGCATGTTTTTGAATTTTGAAGTGATATATGTTTAAAACATACCTGTGAGGAAAAACTCGGTTTAGAAAGCTCTTTTTGAATATACCGCAGCACTTAACTGTGGTGACACTGTCCACTTAATTCTGAGTAGTAAGTTTTCAAATTTATGATGGTACTGTATGTATGCACTTTAATATTCCAATATTGTATGAAGTTGTCAAATATGATATTTTCTCCTAACTTTCCCAATCATACTAAATGTTAGTTATCTTGAAAAGTTACATTAGTTAGACCTGAAATTATTTCTACAGAGTACTACTGAGCAATTATAATGCAATATGATTAAATAGTTGTGGTGACATTATTTTAAAAGGCATCAGTTAAGCAATAGAATATTGATTCAATAAATATTAAATACCTACAATATTTTCTTAACACAAAATGGAAATAGGTACTATCTACTTTACTGAATTTTTGGTGTAATTTAATATGTCTGTTTGTGAGGTGTTGGCATCATTAACTATGCAAGTTCAAATAAATCCAATCTAATAAGCTCAAAGCTGAACTACATCTAAACTGCCTCAATTCTGTTCTCAACATAAACAATTCTTTAATCAAATATATTTGGTTTGTTTAGACCTACATCTAAACTGCCTCAATTCTGTTCTCAACATAAACAATTCTTCAATAAAATATATTTGGTTTGTTTAGACTATGTTTTTAAATTTGCATGTCAGTAATGGCGAAACATGTATGGTCAAATTTAGTCTGTGTCATCTTAATGTACAATGTTTCTAGCAACGATTTATTTATTTATTTATTTAAGAAAATGGGTAATCTATATTAATATTATAAATGTGAAAGTTTGGATGTTTCTTACTCAATCACGGCAGAACGGGTGAACAGATCTGGATGAAAGGCACAGAAATATATTATAGTCTGGAATAACACATAGGATACTTCTATCCCGGAAAATTGTAGAGTTCCCGCGGTAACCAAAAAGACCTCAATCTACGCGGACGAAGTAGCGGTCAGCTAGTGGCTTCATAATTATAGGAATTACGTGGTAGGCAACGTTCTTGTGACAAATGTGAATTCAGAGATTATTCAGAAGTTTTAAATATCATTCTCTTATTATCTCCTTTTATGTTTTTTGACGACCGCACCAACGATCGTGGCGCAGTGTGTGCGCTGTTGTCTTAACGTGCGGAGGTCCTGGCTTCGATCCCCGGCAGGGTCAATTTGGGAATTTATAACTTCCGAATTTTCCCTGGTCTGGCCTGGTGGGAGGCTTCGGCCGTGGCTAGTTACCACACTACCGGCAAAGACGTGCCGCCCAGCGATTTAGCGTTCCGGTACGATGTCGTGTAGAAACTAGAAACCGTATAGGGGTATGGGTTTAATATAACTGCCATGCCCCTAACAGGTTAGCCCGCTACCATCTTAGACTACATCATCACTTACCATCGGGTGAGATCGCAGTCAAGGACCTTGTAGTGGATAAAAAAAAAACAATTGCCTGTTGTAATAATATAAGCAAAGAAAACGTCAGTTTAATTGCCATGGACTAATCAAAGGCGCTTCGAAAAACGCGGCATCCTTTACTTACTGCTTTTGCCTTTTGACAAACAGGCAAATCGATTCAGATTTTTTTGTTACTTTAAGCTCGTATCACTATTGAACTGGGAAACTACTCCCTTCTAAAAGTTTGTTGAAAATCGTAAAACCCAAGCCACGTGATCTGTAACTGCATCAACTCAACTGGTCCAGATAATTATTAGAAATACTGAACGATAATAACACGTGTAAGCGAGTACACGTCGAATACTAAACGGTTTAACAAGTTTATTAATATACAATAAAAATATAAATCTAGTACCGATTGTAGACCGTAGGTAGGATATATTATGTCACAGTAAGATTGTGAAAACCGTAAGATTGTATAATCTAATTTTTCAGACCGAAATAATTCAAATATTTCAATTATTCCGGTTATTTATTTTGCACCTTTAAGGAAAAACACTAAACAATATTATCATTCAAATTATTTCGCACGACTATCAAAAAACACGGCAGAATTAACACGCTTGAAAACTAGTTATTAACTTTAAACAAGATTGCGTTCGCTCGAGGTTTAACCTTTTCCATATTAACTATATCCCGATTCTATCAAAAAAATTTCTTAGGCAGCGGCTTTCGTCAACTAATAATTAATATTCGGTTGGTTAAATTCCATCTTGGTTTTGCGATACTCAAGGATATCATCCCGGAATATCATACGGGGATCGTTACATGTATTATACGTATGTAACCTGTTAGATAACAGTCATGCACATGCACTATAACTATGGTAGTTAGGTATTTATGTTCTGTCTGATGACAGGTAGAAAATAACGTAGGTATGACTAAGATTTCACGCCCTGCAAAACAGCGCGTTGCGTCGGGTTTTTCGCGTGGTATAGGTACCAACTTAAACATGTAGAATATCCTTGTTCAATCCAAGCCAATAGGTCAACTTGTAAAATTGCTTTCTCGTACTTGTAAAATCGTTTCTTTATTGGCACAAATAAATTATAAGAGTTGATAGTAAATCTATGACTTCCTCGAGGTCTGCCCCACCTCGACCCAATCTACTTCTAAAACAACTTGCGATGCAATGTGGTTTAACTTTATTCAACCGGTAGACCTTAACATTAAAGGCTTCGACACACTGAGCGCAAAACTAGGTACAACAAAGCACGGCAGTAGGTATGTCATTTTGGCAGCGAACGGTTAGTAGTTTATAATATTTTTTTTTATCCATTACAAGCTAGCCCTTGACTGCGATCTCACCTGATGGTAAGTGATGATGCAGTCTAAGATGGTAGCGGGCTAACCTGTTAGGGGCATGGCAGTTATATTAAACCCATACCTACCCCTTCGGTTTATGTAGTCGTATAGTGTGTATTTATAGCTAGGTATATGAAATAATTGGTAGTTTTTTAGTTAGTTTGAACAAACCTACTGTCGGCGGCACTGTGGTGTTCGATAAAATTCATATGAATTTATGATAACACCACATGAAAATGTTTTCCTATATTGATTGTACTGTTAGAATTTATTAAATAAAGTAATAATTATTACAATAACGAATGCACAATATCACGGTGATGACATGCTACTCTACGGTAGTAGAGTAGCATGCAGCAAGACTCCTACGCACGCTCTATAGTTTAAACTTCTTCCATCACGTTTACATCAAGGTCTAAAACATGTATTTTGTATTATGTAGTATGCATTATTGTAATTTCTTGTTTATTTATATTTTACGCCAATTCATGACATTACAAAACTTATTATTCTGTAGTAACTATTTAGTATTTGTTAGGGTTCCGAGATTGTATTTGCTAACAAAACTTTTGCATTTGGGATGTTTTAAAAGTTTAACTACCATATACTTAGTATACTATAATTAGTTAATCAAATTGTTTGTTACCCTGTGTACCTAAACGAGAGGTTCGTTCGTTGCACATACCCGTACCTACTTCGTACCGTCGGGGGTTTTGCGTATCCAAGCCTTATGTGTTCGTGTTTTAAGGTTGTTAGGCAACACTCCAAATTTTTCAGCACTTTTGATTGATTGAGCTAGATTTTATTCGGTTTGGTAAATTGTAGGTACTTAAAAAAATACTTAAATGATAATTTTAAACAAAAAAATACAGGAAATGTAGGTATAAAAGTCCTTTTATCCTAATATCCCATAGTTGAACCCAATATTTCTTGCCCTTTATTAAAACAAGCTATTCAAATATTTTGACACAGTACCTATGTAACTCATTGTACTCATCCAGACAAGTAGGTCTACTGGACCTGAATTATTTTTGTTTTAATATAATGTTAGTATATATTATGTTATAATATTTGTATGCAGGTTTCCTTTTAATTACACGAGTCTTTTATTCAACTCATAAAAAACATGCACTCGTCCAACAAACACTTACATCCACAAGGTTATATTAATTATGTTTAAAAAAAGAAATACTAACTGTGAGTCATTAGAGTAGTCTTAAAGATATTATGAAAAATTATAAATGCTGGCCGCGATTCAACTATATAATCTGTAATGATATTTTAATTTAAAACAACAAATGCAAATTCACTGTAAATTAAAAATCTGAATAAAAGCTAAATCCTTTAAAATCTGGCTGAATTTTGGCATACAGATAGATTATAGTCTGGAATAGCACATAGGCTACTTTTTATCCCGGAAAATTAAAGAGTTCCCGCGGAAACCAAAAAACCTCAAACCACGCAAACGAAGTCGCGGGCATTCGCTAGTTTTTCATAAATACAAGCAACGCTGTCACCGGGTCAGTTATGATTGTGGTACGTACTAACTAAAAAAACTAATCAAAAATACCACCCCAGGATGACCCTGGGCTAAAGGTGCCTTTAAATTATTTTGCCTTTAAATATTTTTCTTAATTTAATTTGATTAAAATGTGCTAATGATGTTTTTGTGACCCATCATAAACTAGTATTGCGTCATGACTATATTTTTTTAAAACCTACTTGCACTTGACCGACATGTCTATATCTATCATGTGATGTGGTAGTTAAAATATCTTACCTAGGCCAAAATAAGGATATGAGCTAAGCTAGACTATTGGTCCTGGGAGATTACGAAACCAATTTCCTAATCTCCTACACAGTCCAGCTTGGTTGATCAATTGAAGCTAAGCCATTATAAAATAAAGTTCCATAAATTGTAATCAGTCGAAATCTGGACATAAAAAAATATGCAATAATTGTTGTTCGTCTCTAAATAAAACGTAGCGTACGTAACGTAACGTACTTTAAGAGAGTACATAGTCATCATTACAGAGCATGCAGGGCCTCTTAGAATTAATGAAAGAGTATGGACCATACTCCTCTGTGCGGATTGACAATCAGTATTCACACACGTTTAGGAACATTACGAAGATTTCTCAGGCATGCAAGTTTCCTGACGATGTTTCCTTCACCGTTTTAGTAAGTAATATTTAATTGCTCAAATCACACCTAACTTCGCAAAGTTTGAGGTGTGAGGCCAGAGCAGTCACGCTCGTTCACTATTTGCCCGTATTTATTGAATACTAGTGGGCCCGGCAGACGTTGTCCTGCCCTTAACCTAGAACTCGATTGTAGCGCCCCCTACCGCGTCCAATTATATACCTTCCCTGGACTACTACAAACATTCCAAAAAAGAATCAGCTAAATCGGTCCAGCCGTTCTCGAGTTTTAGCGAGACAAACGAACAGCAATTGATTTTTATATATTCTAAATAAATAGAAGATAGAATATGTATGTCTAATTTTCAACTTACCACATTTTGACCAATCACAGCGCTACAATATCAATGACACTCAACACGTAATTTTGAGAGTTTGTAACACTGACTGTTTACCAACGTAAATGTTTCTGTAAAGATGAAATATTTCCAAACGTTTTTGTGCAAACTACACGTGCGTGCAACACTAACTGTTTGTATAAAACCACTCGCTCCATACACCATCCACGAGACAAATGCTTAAATTATTATTTATGTGTTGGAGCTAACTCAAGATATCAATGGGTTGTGTTCATTGTATTAAATCAAAGGAATAAGATCATGTTAATATAATAAAATTATATTTCTTTTGTATTATTTTAAAGTGCTCTTTGATGTTTCTTTTTCCCACAGTAGGGACCTTGAGTGTACAAAAAATTACCTAAAGTCGACGGAAATTGTAACCTGTCTATGCTTTATTACAATAAGCTGGTTTACAGGAAGTGAACTTATCTCATGAGTTGACTCACTCAGCTGACCTATTTTGGCCTTTGGCATTAAATAATGGTTAGAGATGTTAGATACATCGACTACATCGGTAGGGGACCTACGTTGTTGTAAAAACCTTCAAAAGCAAAATCTTGAATTCCCGTATATATGTGCATAACCGAAATAAACCGAAATATTGTGCTAGTCAATCAGTATATCCTGTCCTAATATATTTATAAGGAACAATGATTCTACACTATGTAATAAGTAATGTATATTACATGCCCTGTTAAATTCTTGTATTGTATAACAAATAAATATCCATACTAATATTACAAATGCGAAAGTGTGTCTGTCTGTCTGGTAAACATTCACTGTTCAACTGATTTTGTCGTTATTTGGTACAGCGATAAGTTGCATCCCGGGGATGCAATTTATCGCTGAGGCATAGGCTACTTTTTATCCCTGAAAATTAAAGTTCCCACAGGAATCTTAA
The DNA here is from genome assembly GCA_923060345.2 of Erebia aethiops. Taxonomy (NCBI): domain Eukaryota; kingdom Metazoa; phylum Arthropoda; class Insecta; order Lepidoptera; family Nymphalidae; genus Erebia; species Erebia aethiops. The sequence goes on along the minus strand of OV281084.1, from coordinate 20,888,587 downwards.
ATACCAAAATCCACGCGTCGACGACTCTGCTATTCAAAGTAAAAAATAAACCTTTATAAATACAAAGAATTTTTCTTACGTCATGAGGAAATGAATGCCATGAGAAACCTTGAACTTTGCAATTGTTTTCGCCATAATACATAATTATTAATTAATTTATTCTGTAGTCTATGTACTTATTATTGTAACGTTAACGGTGGTCACCCGACTGTTCCAATTGATGGGTAATGTTTTTCGGATGGACACAGTAGCGTTCAGTTCATTGAGTCATAAAAGCAACGCTTACCCAAATTTAAATACGCCAATGCTCATATTTCACCAAAACAGCAAGTAAATAGGTTTTCTTACTGACTAATGCCTACCCTAGCTTCAAACCCTGTGCACGCCACTGGATGTACAATGTACATACTTATGTACCAACTACCATCAAAAATTCTTAGTGGTCGGCTGTTGTCTAATTATAATTCGGCACACTGCCGTCAAATATAGATTTATTTAATTTAAATAAATAAACAACAATTAACGGATTAAACTATATTGAGTCTTTACAACTAAAATCATTAATCAACATTCTACCTACAATATAAGTAATAATAGCTAATAGTAATCATTCTTTGTTACAGGTTCTAATATTCTGCAGACGTTAAGATATAACCGAGAAACGCTAAAAGGAGCACATAAAAGAATAATAGACTTGGCTAATACGTTAGGCCTATCCAACGCAACCATTTCACTAATCGAAAGACGAGTGTCCCAAGACAAATACGTGCTATTTGGCGGAATGTTTATCACACTGGCTGTGATTGTGCTTGTGATCATATATGTTGTATGAAAATATTTGAACTTTACTTGTAGATGCACATTGCGTAAGTGTGCGTGCCTCTCGGGGGCGGCGTATTTCCGTTTGCGTGTTCAATAGAAAGCAGTACTGCCTCGAAACCCGCACGGATTTGATGTGCTAACTCTCTTCTCAAACTCGTGTTGATTGAAATTCACTCATCCTCCAATCGCGCACGGGTTTGCAACCGAAATTCTCTTCCAAACACGTCCAATTCAAGGCGATAAAACCGATAACGCTGTGCAACGTGGGAGTTTCGGAGCGTTGGCGGCGGCACATTATGGTGAATGTCATGCTATAAAAAGGTCACAATATCATTCTAAAAGGTGGATCTCTCCCAAAACCGAATCATCACAACCCGACTCCACGCAGTCTTGTCTGCCCTACCTCTAGTGTTTTTGTAAAGCGCGAAGCCAGAAGCTCGTGGAGGAGGTCCTGAACGAAGGTCGAGTAGGTGCAGGTTTTAAGTTATATCCCATTAAAAAAAAAAGAGCTTTCTAGCCCTTTCATCAAACACCTCACATCCAATGCCCTCAAACAAGCACGGATTCCGTGCACGTGGCGAGTACTTCCTTCTATTGAACACGGTAATGACACGCCTATAAGCATGCCCTTTGTGCGACCCCGTGCGCGATTGGAGGACTCGTGCCTTGAATTGAACACGAGTTTGAAAAGAGACTTGGCACATCAAACCCGTGCGGGTTTCGAGGCAGTACTGCCTTCTATCGAACACGCAAACGGAAATACGCCACCGGACGGCCCCGTACACGCACACATTAACATTTTACACGTATACAAATGTACACAGATAGGTCATAGGTTAAAGTTAACACAATCCTGAGCCACGCGCTTTCGTGAATTAACAATAATTCAACAAATCTGTTAAAAATAGTTGGAATAGGTACAAATAATGTTTTGCGATACAAGAATATAATATAAACTTAGCTGTAAGTATTTATGCATTTTGGAAAGAAATATTTAATTAAATGGTTATCATATTTTTTCAATAGTTTTATTTTGACACTAGCAATCGCCTGTGGCCGCGCTCCCATGAAATTTCAACTTTCTAAATCCAAGGTAGGTAGGTACCTATTGGGCTGGCTATTACCCATTGGGCGTTGATGAGTTATTCAGTCAGTCAGGACTTTTCCTTTTATTTTACCTATGAGATCAAAGACTATTGACCACTACGTTTTACATGGGGAAATATTCGGTGTGAACCAGTCCTAATGTTATAGCGTACCTATACTATAGGTAAGTACATTTTTTCTCAGTGCACTTTGAATGTAGTATACATATAATACCTATTTATAGAAGGTACAATCGAAGGTTACGTTCACTAAGGGTAAGCCCGCATGGCAAAATTTCACGCGCGATTTTTCTCAAAGAAATTGCGGTTTGGAAACTACCTAATATTATGAAGCATGAATGTATTGTAATAAGCTTACTCGCCCCACCCCGATGCGAAAAACTATCTTACTGAGGTAGGCTTTAGGACATCTGCGCTCAGGCAAGATTCAAGTAGGTACCTACCTGGATTATTAACTGATAGAAACAATGCGGGTTTATTTTGCAGTGCGGGCTTGCCCTAAGATTGAACCTGTTTGTAATTAGAATATTATGTGCAATGCCTCCAGTTCACGTAGGCCAAACGCATTCGGCGAACTCGGCCTAGCCCTGCTATAGCTCTGCAATTACCTATTTTGTGGTCCTACGAAATAATTAGGCCATTCTGTTTTAGGTCACTGTTTGATGAGGATGAACGTGGAAACAGTCGCGGCTACGGCAATTTGCATAGGTAATTAGGTAATTTTTATCTCAAAACAACGTACTACGTTATTAATAATTTAGTAACAGAGGCGTTAAAAAATACGAAAAGCTTGAATGCGAAATTGCCCTATATTTTAAACCTTTTAGTTAAGAACTTTGTAGGTTGGCAATAACGTGACCGAATACGTGGTATTAGGTGGCCGAGCGCATTCGCCGAACACATCGGTCCAATGTATGCTGGACCCTTTAAATATCTTTAATTGAGGCATTTTTGCAATTAGGTGCTTGGACCTATGTAGTGTGCAATTCCAAACATTTTGTGTAGGTATTTTTTTGCATTAAAGGGTTAAATAACTTGGTACCTGCTATGTGATACCTAATACGTAAGTTTAACTTTTCTGGTAGGTACTGTACAAACATTTTTAGGGCTAAGTAGGCTCATCTTTAGCTCAACGATTAAGCGGTGGACGTGGGGTGGACCGTGGAATGCAATTATTCAAATCAATGGAAATCCTACAAAGAAAGAAGATCCTAGAAAGAGAGTTAGTAGGTGTGCAGTTTTAATTAAAAAAAGCTAAGTGACATTTAATTTAATAGAAAAATCATAAAGGATATCAAATATAGATAGCGTCTGTGTCACGATAAAAGTCCTCTGTACCTAACTAGTCGCACTGAATAGGTAAATAAGACTTGCATGTTTAAGCATATAATGTATGCAAATGAAAGGGTAGGTCCACTTTATTGTCGCCGGACTTCTTTCGTGACACGAACTCTAGGTAGCTTCAGTCTTCACTATTCCGTACTATTATCAGGCACACAACAAGGCAGTTTGGGTTCGACATGAGGACAAGCGAAGGAAACGTCTTCCTTCTTGGTGGCGCACGGGCCCGTAGCTTCAGGTGGGGGGTTCACACAAACATCCACGGGGGGATCCGGCTCTCGAGGATAGTCAGCTATCCGAGCTGCTGCTGGTGAGATTTCAGGAACGTCGCGTCGGAGCCCCTTCACTTTCTCATAGGCGTCCGGTGGCAATCGCATGTAATTGGGTACCTATAAATAGGAAAATAAATAAGTAAGTTGCGTAGTTAGCAAATTGAAATAAGTCGCATTCCTAGATTCGATCTAGGTATTTAGGAGCTGACAATTGAGCTGCGAGAGGTCTGTGCTGGTGTAGTCATTGTGATTTAGGTAGGTACCTATCCATTGATATACCGGCAAAGACGTACCGCCAAGTGATTTAGCGTTCCAATACGATGCCGTGTAGAAACCGATTATGGGTTTAATATAACTGCCGTTCCGCTAACAGATTAGCCCGCTACCATCTTAGACTGCATCATCACTTACCATCAGGTGAGATCGCAGTCAAGGGCTAACTTGTAGTGGAATAAAAAATTAAAACCCAAAATATGTCACTGTGATGCCATTTGAGACTAACTTCTCAGCCGCCGGCTGTATCCTAAAGCTTGTAAGCTTGTATCCTACTGAACAGAAGTGACAGTAGGTATATTACACCGAGTAGTTATTGTATGGTCTGTGGTCTATTATGACCGCCTAAAGACGGTTCAAATATATGAATGTGCAAGAAAGGTAACGGTCAGGGAGGAGTGAAGACGGAGTGAGCAACAGCTAAGCTAGTCAGCCCCTAAGATAAAAGCCTCCTTGACTCGTATTACCTAGGTACCAGGTTTTCCACTAAGCACACCAAAACAGCATGACAATAGAAAACATCTAACAGTTGCACTTAAATCTAAATGGTTTAAGATTTATCCATTGTCCACCCATTTATCTACGATGGACGATTTTTGTAATTCGTAAATTCGATGGGAAAGCGTTAGTCATGACGTTTGGCAAGGCTATCGCCTATCATACCTATTGACCCGTAGTTTGACAACCAGTCCTCGTTGATAGACAATACCTACTTTCTTGAATACTCAATACAATCACACCTAGAAATCTGAATTTGCATCACAGAACTTTCATGCGAAAGAGGAGGACTTTGAAACTAAACTTCAAGTTGTGACAAAACTAGAGAGAAGTCAAAAGAAAAATAAGTACCTCTTTGCAGTCAACGCCATATGTGCCCAGGTATCCTGGCAGATTGTGTTTATCTTTTGTTTCGTCTCCAGCCGCGTCTTGGAGCTGCTTGTTTGGTATCATTTCGTACGCGCACTCGTCACGAGCACGCCGCACGGCCCTCTCCTCTGCATCCTGGAAAAATTGAAAATCCACCTTTAGGTATAATAGGTATCATACGAATTCATGATAGGTATCTATTTTTGTACACAATAATGCTGAGATCTATAGAGCGTACTTTGACTTGGCTCAGACTCTACTTAGAGTTAAAACGAGATGGAGTTATGTGAGTAACATAAATCTGTCTCGTTTTAACAATGTCTTAAGCCTAAGCAAAGTCAACTATATTGTGACGTATTAAATCGACACATCTAAACATTTTCTAGACGACATCGTGCCGGAACGTTAAATCGCTCGGTGGCACGTCTTTATACCGGTAGAGTGTTAACTAGCTGATTGACTGACTGACTGAATGATCTGTCAACGCACAGTTCAAACCACTGGACGAATCGGGCAGAAATTTGGCATACAGATAGTTGCTTTTATGACGTACTTAGGCATACGCTAAGAAAGGATTTTTGAAAATTCAACTAGGGGTTTGAAATTTGTATGAAAATCGAACTTAATGTGAGCGAAGCCGTGGGCAAAAGCTAGTACTGTTTATGAGACTGTATACAAGAATGTATATGGGTAGTGATATTATAGTACAGAACTGAAAACTGTATCCCAATAACGCCTTTATTCTCACCGCGTCCTTGTATCTATTGCAGAAGTCCTCATCTTCATTGAAGTGGGGCTGCTGTCCAGGCGGGTATGTGACTGGTTTGCTCGTATCGTGACGCTCTTCAACCTTCGGCCCACTAAAGCATACCACCTTCTGGTGGTCGTCGCGCGCGGTGCTTGATTTGAGGATGCCTTTCAGTGGCACCACGTTATCGCATGTTGGCTTGCTGTAAATCGAATTCAATAAGTGTATATAGTACCTATATACCTATAAATATTACTTTTCTGAAATAACTCATAAGTTTCAAATAAATATTAATTCTGTGAGATATAATTGGTCACTGGTGCTAATTCGATTGTACCGAAATAGTGCTAATCTATATGTCATTATGGACCTTTCAATTAGATTTAGGTTTGTTTTGCTACTGAATTGCCAATATTAGTCACGGTGTTGGAGACCGTGGATTCTATCGTGAGTAGTTTTTGTCACTTATATATTTACTTTGCGTTTCTTTACCTCCTACTGGGCAATATCCGGATATTTGCCTATTTGATTCGGTAACCAAGGAATTTATGTCTTAAAAAACCTTGAAGATTCAGCTCCATACAAAAATTGGCCAAACAATCCAAATTCAACCATTGTTATGTGGTTAAGTACCTACCTCAATCTAGCAATGCGCAATGTGTCATCGTAAGATATGCGATCAGTGGTGGCAGGCGGCGTCGGCGGCCGCGGCGGTGCAGCACTTCCCTCCACCACATCGAGGGCAGCCAGACATCGCTCCATAGCATTCGGCTCGGCGACGGCTGCTTGGCCAATCTTAGCCAACTGAGCCCTGGTTTCAGCCGCTTGCTCGTCGCGAATCGCTTCCTATGTTGACATCGAAAATCAGCACACATCATTAGCGCCCTCAGTCCACTAGTATCCACTTTTTGGATCCACCAGTGGGTCGAATGGCACTCTGGAGTCCACTAGGATCCACCAATGGTCTGGGTGGATTCTATAACACTTCAACTTCATTAGGATCCACCGTCTGGCTCCACCACTGTATCGAATAGCACTCTGGGAGTTTATGTTACAGACTCCACTAAGCACAGTGGTGGATCCTAATGGACTCCAGAATGCTATTCGATCCACTAGTGGAACCTGAAAGTGGATCCAAGTGGACTGAGGGGCTAGCGTCGTCATCGTGGACAGCGCTGGATAGGCAACTAATTTTTCGATACGTGTACAGAAAACTCATACAAGAGACAGTTTACATTAAGTCAAACAATTTTCTGGAGTGCGGACTAAATAAATCACCTAATAAATCACCTTAGATCACCTTAGTCGGAATAAAATATATAAGTCTTTACCTCTAATTCATCTTTCAAATTGCCCTCCCTCAAGTGGTAGTTACGGACATTATCGATCACCTCCTGAGGGAATTTATCCGGATTCGCAGTCATGTAACGGTACACGAATAAATCGCATCCAACTATCTTGAATCGGTGCTTAAATACTGGAACTATTGATCCTGGTCCAATAGAAATAAATCATTTAAATATTGGGTAGAAAATTCAAATAAGAAGAGACAATGGCTAAATGAGCATTTGTCACCAATAATAATAAAAATTCCTTAAACATATAACATGAAGAACATGTTCCTTCTGTAGTGATGTTCCTTCTGTTCCACAAAGAAGCCGTGAGCATTGGCACCTTGTTGAAATCAAATCAACTCACACGAAACGTTTTTGTTTAATGTTTACAAAGTGTGGAACAGTACGTCCTTCCAAGTTCCGCTGTCCGCGTTTACATACGTAACTTAAACGTAATAAGGTAAAAGACACGTTCTAGGCAAGTGTGTAAGTACAGGACTTTCCACCAGAAGTGAATTGACATTGCCATCAAAAAGAAAGTAAATTTTCATATTTTCTCCAGGCATCTCTGTGTTTGGCGACAGTACACATACTTTTCTTTTTCCACACATTGGAGTACATTAATAGCTAATATTATCATGTCTAATAACCATCAAACTTGATTGAAAGCGTTGAAGCTGATACAGAGTTGCCTAATGGAATATTTACTTAGAAGTTTCATTGTGTTCACGCTTGTTTTCGAAGTTTCGAACTTCAGAAGATACAAGTCTGCTATAAAGTTTTCGTTTACAGTTCTAACCAAAGGCAGCATGTTACTATTAGCTGATAGGTATTCCCACCTTACACAGTACACACGCTCGTGCATCAGTTATAGCCTAGTATTTAAAACCTCGGACTCTTTGTTGGAGGTCCGGAGTTCGACCCCCGTCCACCTGTATCTTCTTTTCGGGGTTGTGTGAATTATAACCTATAAAGTAGGTATCATTTGCATTAAATGATCGTGAGGTAACTTGCATGCCTGAGTGTGCCTACATAGTGTTCTCAAACTAGTATGAATCTGCGCTTGTCCAGCGTGATGGGTTATAGTCTTTAAGCCTTTTCAATTTGATTTACCGCCTTTTCAGTAACTAGTGGGCTGACACTTTGATGATGATGTTGGCACATGTCCATACTATTCCAAATGAAAAAAACATATAACTACCTATTACGACTTAATACAGATCCAAATCTTACCGATATAAAATCTATCAGGTGTAAAATACGTTGGGAAGTTTGGATAGGACTCGGGCGTTTCCGAACGAATCGCTTTCAGCACGCTTTCAGAAACTTCCCCTCGCGTATGCCCGAGATACGGCGCGGTATCTCCCCGATCTCCTCTACGCAAATTCGTACTGAGCAAAATAAATTAAAAATACCTACTAACGTATTATATCTTACCGATATAAAATCTATCAGGTGTAAAATACGTTGGAAAGTTTGGATCGGACTCGGGCGTCTGCAAGCGCATCGCCTTCAGGAACTTCCCCTCGCGTATGCCCGAGTTACGGCGTGGTATCTCCCCGATCTTAATGGTGCCGTCCGCGAGGCTGTAGGCTAGCACGAATTGGCGTCCTGAATCTTCGGGGTGAATCCAATCCAATTCGCACAGGTATCGCAGGTACTATAAAAAGAACACATATTATGCACTCTTATACATATTATATATAACAGATAATGCATGAGGTAGAGCAGGTACAACATACTTTTATTTCCTTTTTTTCGGATTCAATAGGTATGCAGCGTAGAGCCTACTGGCCGCTACAGTGTAAGCGGGTGGGTGGGCCAGCGCTAGGCATCACCGAATGTTGGGTGTGAGGCCCTAGGGCTCGAAGTCATCGGGGGACAAGTTACGAGTAGTATGGTAGGTATGTATGTAAACACATGCATATGTACGTACCTTGTTAGCATTAAGGTTGTACTTGATGATGTCTTTATGAGGCGGTTTCGGAATGAGTCCGAAACAGGAACCCAGCGTATCCTCCGGAGCTCCGATACCGATGTGCGGCGGAATACTCTGAAAATATTTTGCAATAATAATATTATATTAATTTATTTTAGGTTCTGTCCATGTTAATTTCATATAGACAGAATAAACTGTTGTTTATTCTGTCTACTTACGAGTACAACACAAAATAAAAAAAGATATATTTACATTAAAAGATATACGAAAATAATAGCTATAAATTGTCTTTATGGATGACCAGAATTTTTGGGCTAAATAAGTTCCAGCTTTTGGATCACAAGACCAATTTAAAAAAAAACCGCTACAAGATAGCTCTTGACTGCGATATCACCTGGATTGTCTGTGATAAATAATGCAGTTATATTTTTAACCCATACCCAAAACGGTTTCTACCATCGATATACCTATATGTAGGTACTAGATGGGCCCTTTCATAGAAAAAAGTTGGGCGTCCGACTTTTAGAGCGCGCTCTTCACCTGTATAGCCCTATCCTTGTTCCCGCCATAGCGCTGCCCCGCTTTTCAGGCTAGATGGCGTTAGTAAATTAGGTCCACATTCTTTGTTTGACAGGGCCCGTCTATGTTAATTGAGGTCGTTGGTTTCTACACGGCATCTTATAGGTGTAACGGTAAGAACAATATGTATTAACAATTCTGTGCCGGAAGGCTAGATCACTGGGCTGTTTTACTAGTCGGGCGATAATTAACCAAGGTCGAAGCCTCCAACCATACTAGAGACCACTTACTTAATTATTTATCGCACGACATTAAAATTTTAGGTAGACCCAATGTCCCATGTCTGTCTCCATTAGATATTATAATATTTTGGAGGTTCAAAAGCTTTTCTATTAAAACTATGCTACAAATAATAATATTATGTTCGTCTTACCTTAGGGAATTCTCTCTTAGTTTCGTGTCTAACCGCAATTCGGGGTGGCTGCTCAATGTTCAGCATGGCCCTGATTAAACGAAATACAGAGTTTAAATTTGGAAGGTTGTAGTTAGGTGAAAACTTAGTCAAGTCAAGTAACAAAAGCCGTTTAAGTTCGAGTTGGATTCGCACATGAATGGTTCCGTAGTACCTACCATCATTTAACCTATGTTAAATGCCTACTTTAGTAAAAAAAAACATGTCAGGCGCTCAAAAATCACGTTTCTTGCATTTATCTAACTATAGGTACTTTAATATTGTAAATGCGAGAGTTTGAATGGATTGATGTATGGATGGATGAATGGATGGATGGATGTTTGTTACTCAATCACGCCAGAACGGGTGAATGGATCTGGATGAAATTTTGGCACAGAGATAGATTATAGCTTGGAATAACACACATGCTACTTTTTAAGAGTTCCCGCGGGAACCAAAAATCCACGCTGACGAAGTCGCGTACATCAACTAGTAATAAATAAGGTCCAGAATTAACTTTGTGGCCCTGATGATGTGGATATATGATACTTCAATTCTAATTCTTCTTCAATTCAATAAATATATCATTTCTAGCTTCTATAACTTATCTTTGACATGTACTTAATTAGCATTAATTTATTTAATTTACATGATTTCGACAGCTGCTAAGTGTGATTGATGACTGCCCATATGTACGAATGTACCGTGTATTTAAAGCCCTTTATTGTAAACATGGCATTTGTGTATTGATTGATCGTAGAGATAATCTGTCGTGCACGTCACAAAATATTGTTTGATTCGATAATCATTTATTATTATTTTGAGGAAAGCCTAAATAATATTAAAAAGTGTAGCAGCTATAGGCCGACCGTTTAACTCGCGTATCGCCTGCGCGGTAAGAAGGGAGCGGGGGCGGGTAACGCTACACACGGAGTCAATAATCCAAAGATTTATCTCGAGATAGACATTGTTGGTAAATAATAAAATAATTAGTATCTTTTTTTTAATCCGCTAACATCTCCCCCCGCTCCCTTCTTACCGCGCAGGCTATACGCGAGTTAAACGGTCGGCCTATAGAAACTGAGCCTGAAACGTAATATTAATACCTTATTAAATTAAATATATATTATAATGTTTCTTTTTTACAGGTGATAAAAAAAAAATTAGTATAATAGGTACAGCGGTCATAAAGTAGGCCGCAAGCATATAAATCTTAATAACGAATGTCATCACTCATCTTGATTTCTATAATATGGCCGCAAGAGTAGCGAAAACCTACTGAAAATGCGTGTGACTTCAGCAGTCAAATTCTGGCGCAACGTATAATTACGTTAGTGCTGGTGACACTGGTGGTTACAGAGGTGCTGCCAACGTGATTACGTCCTATGTCAGTGACGTTATTCTCTTTTTCAGTAACGAAAAAATACCCTTCTGAGGTTTGCGTCTCTTATCTCCTAGCTGCATCAAGTTTTGCGCAGTTTGAGCTTTAGGGTGCATTTCCACAAGAGATAGGGTCAAGTTCGGATAAATTCATTCCGGATTTTACCCGTTCGATCTTATCGTTCGTTTAGTGAAAATTTGTTTTTAGGTATGTATGTTTGACGTTGACTCCGTCACACCGTAATAACTTGGATTAAGCTAGGCATGGAGATAGCTAAAAAGTAAAAACTTTAGATATAACTTAAATTGACACAGCTAAGTATGTACTTACCTACATTTAACGCAAAAATTAAATTAAGTTGAGTTCCTACGGGAATCAAAAAACCTTAATCACCGTTACCAAATTCATCTACCTACTTACTTAGTTCTAATCTGTCATCTTGTTAATTCGTTCTTAGTTTAAACTCATAATAGAAATGTCAAAGTAGGTATTCTCTCTAGGTATACATAGATCCCAGCCTGAGTTAGTTTGAGTGTCAGCCATCTGATGTTTCTCATACATACTTAAATCAGATGTTAAAATAATAGGTACGTATGTGTTATGGAACTTAGATATTCCAAGTCGACACTCACACTCAGTTCAAACTTTGTACGTATTAAATTCAAAAGTACGACTTAAGCACGGATTACCACATCTGCTCCGAGCTCTCCAGAATAATCTTTTAAGTACTTACAGTTGGAACATCGATTCACGAGTTTCGCTGTCATACCTAATGAATGCACACAGGCTGTGTACCTACTTGAGTGTGAATTTTCAAGTAACTAGACTTTGTAGTATTAACGAACATATTTAAGAGGATATATTGGCATAGGGCCAAACGCTAAAGATGAACGGTCGAATACTGAAACATTTTAAGAGCGATCCAAACAAGTTTTTTAACATTCCTTGTGCGGATATAAAATTTCAAAATTAAATTCAAATTAATTTTTTTTTTATTCAAGTTGACTGTGACAAGTGCTTTTGAATAGTCGAGTGAATCTACCACTGGTTCGGAATGACATTCCTACCGAGTAGGACCAGTAAGAAACTTGGCGGTTGCTCTTTCAAAAAAAAAAAATTTACAATTTCACCAATGTGTAGATAGTAGATACAGAAACCGCTATCCTTATCCCTGTTAAAATCAGGCAGCATATTATAAGCACAATAATAATTTGAAATTGTTGTTAAATTTTCATAAGCATTTAGTAAAATACATTTCGGTATTGGGCCTTTAGAGTTAAATAATTAATTAAGAAATATACCAACTTGTAATAATTCCGAGTGAAGCTGTCACAGTCAAAAATCAGGAACCGCCGTCCGAGTACGAAGATAGTCTCCCCCACAATCAGGTCCCTGGGCGCATAGTACTCCGTTACCTCTTCCTCCGTGATTTCCAGAGCAATCGACGGAAAGGTCACTGAATAAAGCAAGAGGTGTTAGGTGTACGTGATCAAAACCATAAATATTTTCTACAATTCTACCGTACCGCGTTGGGAATTGCCGAATGGTATAGAAGCAATTTCAGCAGCCCTAGCATAGCATAGCTAGTAAAATAGACTGTCCTCCCTCATATAATTATTGAATCGGTTTTCTCGATTAAATGCGTGATGTATAATGTTCTCGCGGTAGTCATGCTGGCTTCGTAGACTGTATGTACGACTCGTCATATTAAGATGCGCTTACCATCTAATAAATAATACAATCAATTTTGGTGGATTCGTTTTTATATGATTGAAAACAAATAAAAACAACCTACTAGATAATTGATGGCATTGGTAAAATACCGAGGGAATGCTTTAACTAAACACTCTTTAGATTATTAACTAGAACGCTGACGTAATGATATACTATACCGAAATGACGTTCTAGTACAAGATATTGATTTATTATTATTAATTTATTAAATAATATCCTCGGACGCTTACAGCAATGCCAAAACGCATACCGAGTCAAGAATTACAAATTTGACAAAATTCATTAAAACTAATATTAAATACGTCTAGCTGTTGGTGCTGAGCAATCAGATCGTTGAGCAGAGTAAGTACTCGTAGGGTTGGCGCATTATCTGCAAAATTTGTTCGCGTTACTTTCAAATATAAAAGGGCAAACGCCTACACGAAAGGACAGCCTTATCCGGCGCCCTCACTGCCAATGCACACCTAGACTAAGTGTCGGGGTTATCAACTTTGCCGTGGAGTAAAAGGTAATAGTGTAGCAAAATAGGTCTGTTTCTCCTTCTTTCTAGAGTTGCTAACCCCAACATACCCAATACAAAAGCCGAAGGATACAAGTATGGATAGTAGCCATATACTTTTTTATACAAATTACGAGCAAACTTACGCTGTACTTTTTCTATGGCTAGAGTATACCTAATTTGCATGTGGTGGGCTCCACAGTGCGGAATTATACTCGAGCTTACTGCGGACGTACCTACGCGTTGTATAGTGTAACTGTGTAATCATTACACATGGAACCGTAAAACGGTTAGGTACTCTGCCGTAAAACAAATCAGATATGTTGATTGCAGATGCTCCATAAAATTGCAATTGAAAGAATTGAAATTATTTGAAATTGAATTGAAGCTTTTGACATTAATAATATCCAGCGTGTAAATAAAAATTTGCATGAAAACTGGCACAATATCAAATATTCAAAACCCTGAATCAGAACTTTCTCGAACACAGATAGGTAGAATATTGAACTGGTTTCGATTTATATTCAAATTGTGTGGCGATAAAATTTGAGGCATGAAATTGGCAATCTATACAAATAAATGTAATTGGAGTGTTCATCAGTGATTTCGGTATAACACTTCCTTAAATATGCCATCTACCACTACAGCCTATTAACGTCCCACTGCTGGGCACAGGCCTCCACTCTCATAGGAGAGAGGGAATTAGAGCTTAGACCCACCACGCTGCTCCAATGCGGGTTGGCGGGCTTTAACGACTATTATCATGTTAGTGATAACTGATAATAACCGGGACCGACGGCTTAACGTGCTCTCCGAGGCACGGGGGTGAAACACCGCCGAATATGCCATCTAATTTGTATTAATTTAAATGTTATCAAAAAACTAAACCGCATTAAAAATATATTAAGTACTGTCCCATTGTTTGTCTATTTGTGCGGGCTAATCTCTGAATCTATTTTGATGGGACACTTTCAGGCAGCAAAGCCTGACTGTAGCTATTTGCTAGCCTTTTATTTAATTTATAAAAACATAATCTACTCGGAATAAATCGCGGGCAAAAACTAGTTTAAAAAGCAAACAATTTTGTCCAATAACAACAGACAGAAAAATTGATTTTATCATCTTTTTAAATATCCGTTTAACAATGGCTCTGACAAACCGGATTTGTTCCTTAATCCCTCTTGTTGTTATATAGAGCAGAAACGGATGTAACGTATCCAGAATTCAGATCCAATTTAGTTAAATTACAATACTGTTTCCATCCACACGTTTGGATCGCTTTTCGATTTTGCATTTCGTGTCAATTGCATTAAATACAGTTAGTTAGGTAGGTATGTTAATTATGAATTGCTCTTATCTGTATTAACTTCTAGTCATTTGGTGTGCAAATGGGTCAAATTGACAATCCTAACGTCATAGTCGGACGAGGTTTTAATAACATCCTATATAGCTTTCTTAAAAATCCACTACAAGTGCCCTTGTCCGCGATCTCACCTGATGGTAAGTGATGATGCAGTCTAAGATGGGAGCGGGCTAACCTGTTAGGGGCATGGCAGTTATATTAAATCTATACCCCTATTCGGTTTCGAAACGGCATCGTACCGGAACGCTAAATCGCTTGGCGGCACGTCTTTCCTAGTAGGGTGGTAACTAGCCACGGCCGAAGCCTCCCACCAGGCCAGACCAGGGAAAATTCAACAAGTGCTGTTTAATTTGAGGAGCTTCGCCAGGATCTCTTAATGTTTAGGTAGGTTTAATATGAAAAACCAATAACCAATTTGCAAGACGGCCAGCGTTGATCGCGTGATGTCAATTTAAGGTGGCAATGGCTTATTTCTATTTACATTGTTAGGAAAGTAGAAATCCAGCTAGAGACGAGTTTTGAATTATTTCCCAGGGTGTAGATATTTAATTAGAGATCCGCCGGTTTCCTCTAATGAGTATGTAGGAACATGTTACCCCACTGTGAAAATTGGGTGCTATGTTGCCGTCGCGGTAACAAATAAAATTTCGCACAAGCCTGTAATACAATTTCTGGTTACACACTGCAATTTGGAGGGTCAATGATCCAGTTAGAGGTATAATGTTTAAAAAAATAGAATCCATGGGATCACTATATCGATATTGCCTCAGTAAAAACGAATCCTAAAATCATAATTCATAACTAAGTTACCTTTACTTTGACGCGTCGTCGTCGTCGTCGTCGTCGTCTCAACCTATAGACGTCCACTGTTGGACGAATGTTTCCTGCATGGATCGCCATAGAGCACGGTCTTGCGCCGGTTGCTTCCAGCGGCTCCCAGCTGCACGCTTGAGATTGTCCATCCACCTAGTGGGAGGTCGTCCAACGCTGCGCTTCTCGGTGCGAGGCCGCCATTCGAGCACTTTGGGACCCCAACGCCTATCGGTTCTACGAACTATGTAGAGAGATCGCAGTCAAGGGTTAGCTTGTAGTGGACTAAAAAAAAAACTATGTGCCCCGCCCATTGCCACTTGAGCTTGGTGACTCTTCGAGCTATGTCGGTTACTGTGGTTCGCCTAAGAATCTCCTCATTTCTGATTTGATCACGCAGGGATACTCCGAGCATAGCTCTCTCCATCGCCCGCTGAGGAGATCCGCCTTCTTATCATTACTTTGAATACTCACTCGAAAATTAGACGTTCAAAATAGATCGACGGTTTAAAAATCGCGTGAAGAAAACAGAAATATTAATATTTTAGTTATCACAGTCTCATATTAATAGAGTGCTCCTAAGACGATTGAGCTGTGAAATTTTAATATGATTTCGCGCACTCCAGGTTATTTACCGACGAGATTAAGAGTAATCCGAGGATCCTCTTCAGATTTCCCCCGTGGATACTAATCAAACTTTGGGTGGAACGAAATGGATTCGTTTTTTTTTCATTAAATTCGTCTTATTAAGTACCTACCTGTTACTTGAACAGTCGTAACTATAACCTATTATTAATATTATAAATATATAATAGGTACTTTTGCTAGTTAGTCTGTTTGATCTTAACGCCTAAACTACTGAAATGATTTCAGCGGGTACGATTACACCTTGCATACTGGTGATATGGACAAACAAAAATTTCCCTGGTGATTAAAAAAACCGCAGGCAAAACTTGGTTTCCTATAGGTAAAAATAACCGCGATGACAACCTACATAAATGATTTAGAATCACCTAAAGTTATCTAACAAAACTGCTTTGACACGCGTAGCATGCATTTTTCTTTGATCTGATTAAATATTAAATCAAATTGTCTCACTCACCCGGCCTTTCTTTCCATTTCTTAGGCAGTTTTCTTTTTTTAAGCAGCAGAGGGAAAGGGTCTTTACCACCTTTGCCGTCATGAAGTTCCTGAGAATAAAAAAATACAATTATTTTACAAAAAATTATTATTAATGAATTATTTGGATGAAGATGGCCCGTAGGCGTCCGGTACAAAGTCATTCTGCATCAAGATCGTGGATCGCGGATCTCGATCTAAATTGACTTTATACGGGTCCTTATTTCGTTGGGTGTCCGATTTTTATATTATTTTTTAATACAGTTGCTCAAAAAGTGACGTATTGCAGGGACGTATAGCGTTCGGGATGTGGGCTATTATATACTCGTGCTTTTTTTTTACCTTTCCCGAACTCGTGCGTTCTCTTTCCCAACTGTCAAAATAATGTCTATTAAAAAGAAAAACCAATCATGAAGTTTTTACTAAAAAAATTCATAGAAGTTTTTATGATTCATGCAAATACGTATATTTCTAAAAAGAAGCTACTAATTTGTTTCAATATCAGATTTAATGATTTGATTGAATGAGTTTGGTTAGGTTTCATTTCATTTCATCTCATTAAATTTCATTTTCATTTCATATCAATAAAAAAATTCTACTGAAGACTTGGCTGTATGGGCATAGTTCCCTTTGCCTACCAGAATGGGTGAAGAAAAAAAAAACTCTACGGTTGGCGCCATTTTTCAGAAATTTTCTTTGCGAGTTTAGTTGTTTGTTGCACAAAATGAGTAATTTCGACCCTAGTTTTTTTGAATTAACACCACTGGAACTCAGTATAATTGCACAAAATGCTTCGGAGAACATTTTACCGGAAAAGTCAAAAAGTCGCTACATATCTACATACGACGAAAATAAATGTTAAGTTAGTTGAGTTTATTGTATTTTTATTATTTTATTAAATTGCTTCATTTTTTCGCAACTGTATTAAAAATAGTCGTTCAGTACACGTGCGGAACCGTCATTGCAACTTTTTCCGACTGTCAACCCTCGCCTTCGGCTGCACCTCGGCTCGGGTAGACATTTGTCGGAACTCTTTGCAATGACAGCCTTTCCACACTTGTAATGAAATATACTATTCCGTGCAACCAGTGTCAAACAATTAGCTACTTAATCTTAAATTCAGTATTCATCATCATCATTCTCAACCGATAGACGTCCACTGCTGGGCATAGGCCTCTTGCAAGGATTTCCACAGGCCTCGATCTTGCGCCGCCTGAATCCAGGACAAATTCAGTATTCAGCAGTTTATTAATATGAAAATAGTTAATAGTTTTCAGTTAAATAAGCCTGCGCATGTGATAGTAAATCATAATTATGGAGGGTGTGAACTCACACAGCAATATTAGATATTATATCAAAACTTTGCAATAGGAGCGCCGCGCTCTGCTGCTAAATACCTGCTCATCCCTTTGATTTCCTACAGGCCTGAACTGTTGCGAAATTAGAGGCGAAGTTTATACCGCTATCAAAAGACTTTATCGTCTCTTTAACGGGCGTACAACTTTTGGATAACAAGGAAGATGGACGTTTTAACGATTTTAATTAACTTTTTTTGAGCGTTCATTTAATTATTCGATACTCAACCTCAATGTGAACTGTGGGAACACTTGAAGTGAATACGGAATGCATCCGGCGCATAAGAGAAAAGTCAATGGAGGTAAGTAATTGTCAATATATAAACAAACTAGCGAATGCCCGCTACTTCGTCTGCGTGGTTTGAGGTTTTTTGGTTCCCGCGGGAACTCTTTAATTTTCCGGCATAAAAAGATGGGCTATTCCAGACTATAATCTATCTCTGTGCCAAATTTCAGCCAGATCCGTTCAGCCGTTGGCGCGTGATTGGGTAACAAACATCCATACATCCAAACTTTCGCATTTATAATATTAGTATAGATATAAAGTATATGTAGGTACCTACACAATTGTACAAGAATTTGTTGATACATATGTGGACAATAGGTACAAAATATTGTACTCTGTACTATGTATTCGTATTATATTGGAATGGAACTTGAATCTTGATTATCTACTAAAAAGTTATAAAACCAGTATTTAGCTGTAAAAAGCGTTTGCTATAACTTGTCTCATATGATTTTCTTTTATAAAATCTTACATTTTTTACGCTCCATAATAGACGTGTAGTTGCAAAAAATTTTGGTAAATTTAAGGCCAGTACGCTTACTCTGAGTTTTTACATTGCAAATACGACTGATCGACGTGAGAGCTCTTGCGAGATATGAAATTCTATGCAAAAATCAGATTGAGACAATCCGAAGCCTTATTATGTAAAACTTGCATCAATCATTGCTTGATTGGCTAAATTTATCGTACCTATTCTTGCCACGACAACGGATTCTATCGAATTATAGAGGTATAGTGTTATCCAATCAGCGAGGTGATTGCAATCGTTACGTTGTAGTTATCATCTATATATATAAAAAAATGAAACCCGTTTTCCTTGGTCACGGCATCACGCGTGAATGGCTGGACCGATTTCACTAATTCTTTTTTTGTTGTATTTGTTATTATTAGGAGAAGGTTCTTACGGAAAAAAATATTAAGAAAATCTCTCCGAAATATTGAAAAATATTCATTTAATTTTGCATACTAAGGCGGTACGAAGTTCGCCGGGTCAGCTAGTTTTATATAATAAGGAATTAGGTATGTGTCGTTCAAGATGGGCTTGCACTATAGAGCACCATTATCGCGCGCAGTGTAATTTTAATCCCACTATATAATGCCGTAAAGTATTTTTAAAACTAATAATACATGGATTACCTTAATAGCGACTGTATCGTCTTGTAAAAAGTAGAACATTTTGTATTCAGCAAGCTCGCCGAACTCTGCGTCTCTGTTATCCCACACAACGTTGAACCTGGGGGAATATTAGAGAAATATTAAAGAGGTAAGATAAACAAGATTACTCCTTTGGATAGCACGCTACGCTGCATACGATTATTATGACTCACATGAGACGGTTATAGTAACGAACTACTCTGACGTCGCCCAGACTTTGCTTAGAGTTAAAACGAGACATTATAAAACTGTCTTGTTCTTAGTATTAAGTGAAGTCTAAGCAAAGCAAACTGAATTTGACGATCTATAGATTTCAGACTTAAATGTGGTATGGGTAACTACATGATGCCTGTGACTGTGTTCGCGTGAATAACGATTCTTTGATTCCTGGGGGAACTCCTTATTTTTCCGGGATAAAAAGTAGTCCTTCTCCGGGACGTAACCTACCGCTGCACCAATCAAAATTGGTTGAATACTTAATGCTAAAAGAATTGATAAACCTATGTTTACTCACGTTTAACTAGAACCACCCAAACGTACGGGAGTCCGAATAATATTTAAAATAAATAGTAGATATTTCGCTGATTACCTGTCTATATAGCTAAGTTTACCCAGTACTGACTGACTAATGTTAGGTGGTTTATATTTTTGGTCAAGTGGTATGTAACGCTTGTCCATACAAATGTAGATGTAAAGTGGATGGGCTACGCCAGAAGACTCTCTTCGTCACCCCTTCATTCGCTTCACCTACTCGACCTTCGTCCAGGACTGCGAGCTTCTGGGTTCGCGTTTAAAAAAATTGTCGCCAAATTTTAATTAAAATTTGGACTTTACTCAAAATGTTTGGGTGATTTTAAGTATACCCAGATAAAATCTAGGTTTATTCATCTTCTGACGTTACGCGTAACATATACTAAGAAAAACGTTTACTGAAGAAAAGCTTCATAACGGATGTTTGCAATGGGCAAAAACTAACCTACTATTAACAAAAAGACAAACACTTGTGCCCACTACAATCTGAATCAGTCCAAATGACATTCGAATTTCGAATTCTCTATCGACGGGGGTACGACTATGGGCGGATCCATGGCCAATGGATTTTTCACTGACGGACAAAATTTAATGTCGCCATAGGCTATGGATTATGGTGGGCAAAGTATATGACATGGCCCCTGAATTAAGCTTACGGATTTCCACTCACGATCAAATTGTGGTTTTGTGACGCGACATTAGTCAAATGACTTATCGTCAATGGCGAGCGACCATGACGAGCAAATATGAAGTACCTACTAGCAAATACCCGCGACTCCGTCCGCGTGGATTGAGGTTTTTTGGTTCCCGCGGGAACTCCTTAATTTTCCTTTTGATAAAAATTCAATCTCTTTCTCTATATCTCTTTGCCAAATTTTACTCAGATCAGTTCAGCCGTTGAAGCGTGATTGAGTAACAAACATCCATCCATCCAAACTTTCGCATTTACAATATTAGTATGAAGTATTCAGAACTGGTGATAGAGCTGATGTGAACCATTAACATGAAACGGGCTTAAAAAATTTAAGTGAGATTTAAATGTAATAAAAAAAACAATTAGGCACAAAAGCGGTTTTCATTAGGTCACGTAGATAGGGCAAAAAAGTTTCGTCATTTTACAACCAATTCAAAATTCATATTATGATAATGGGTGTGAAAAATGAGTGGGCCGTTCAAGGGTGTCCTGTGAGTAATATATAATGAATGGTGAGGGTTACGTGATTTATTAAATAACCAGCACCCTTATACGGCCGAGTTAATATGCCATTTTGCTAATTAATTGCTTTTAATATTAATTATGAAATCACTGACTTTTTTGTGCGGAAGTAGAGAGAGAGAGAGCGTAACGCAATATTTAGTATCCTCAGCTATATTATAGCTGTAATATATTATATGGGAATTTCTACTTAGTAGTCTACTAGCTGATGCCCGCGACTTCGTCCGCTTGGTTTAAGTATTTATTATATTTTTAAAAAAAATATTTTCTCGATCCTAAGTGCTTCTCAGCCAAATGCTTAGTATTCAATGTTTGTTAATGCTGATTTCAAGCAAATGAACCTTAATTCTTCGTCCATGTATAGCCCTAAGTTTTTCGCGATAGCCTCGCCATTCATGATTATATTTCATTTTGAATCATTCCCTGTCCATACTAAAATATTATTACTGCGAAAGTGTGTTTGTCTTGTCCATTCGTATTAAATACCTGTCTGTGTCTTATTCACGTTCCATCCATTCAATCAATCATGGTAAAGTTTGTTACAGAGACTCGGAGACAGTCATCCCGGAAGATCAAAAATTTTGATCTCTTCCTTTCAGAGAGAAGGAAAGGGAAATCCACGCAAACGAAGTTATGAGCCTCAACTAAAATTTTATGAATTCAAAAATTCAGTATCGACTAGAATTTGAATTGTATCTGCTACGTCAAGAGTTTGAGATAAAATAGTTTTGGGCAGATAAGTTGAAAGTTCATTTTCATCGTATTTTTTAGTGTGTTAACCAAAAGTGGAAAGTCTATTTTACGGGGTAATAAAGAACAATTTCGCAGCTGAAATAACTAATTTTTAATTATTAAGAGCTCTTTTTGTAACACAATTTCCCTTTGATAACCGTTTTCACGTCTGCTCATGTGCGTTTGTCGAAATTAGCATTTTGTACCTGGCTGTGATTTAGCTAGCGGACGTTATTACGCTCAGGGGGGCTTACAACCATTATCAGCTTAAAGCCGTATTGTTTTAATAAGGTTGACGTTTCTGTTTTGTTACAATCCTTAGTTTTGGGACTTCAAGGTACGTGACATTAAATTGTAATTTTGAAATAATACTGCTTTATGCGATGGTAGTAGGCTTCCATCTTGTGACTCATGGCTCGGTTAATTCGTTTACGCGCGGGCTTTACACAGTAAGTAAACATTGTTTATGAAATTATAATATCTTAATCGCACGAAAAGTATATTAATATTTCTTAAATAAAATCTCAAATCTGTAAATTAATTATTGGTTTAAAAATTTGTATCGTACTGATATTATAAAAGTACACTTACCTATTTAATAACGTTATTTAGTTCGCAATTCGGTTTGGATTCTTTTGATTAAACGTACATACAACTGTACGTGCATGTTTTTAGTGTACGGAAGAATTTTCAGGATTGATAAAAATCTGCCCCTCTTCCTTTTCAAAAGTTACGTTCGAGCGATGCCGGGGTGAATTAGCTAGTTGCTTATTCGCCCCGGCATACATAGAAAGATAGACTATAGGTAGAAATAATTTATTGCACAAACACAGGATAAAAAATATAAAGAAACTTAAATCAAACATGAAGCATTCAAAGGCGGCAATTATTGCTATAGCAATCTCTACCAGATAACCTTTGGTGCAAGTAATCATATACGTGTGTATATGTCACGGCGTAAGATTGTAAAATCCGTTAGATTATAATCTAACGGTTTCTATCCCGCGAGATTGTAAACTGTCGAAAGATTGTGAACCGTTCAATGTTCTGAGTATTAATTTATGAAATATTTATTGTATTTACGTTTTCTTGTCTCTTTCTTGTACAGTTCGCGCGCGAGTTGAATGCAGAGTAAATGTAAGTGTTACCATACATTTACTCTGCATTCAACTCGCACGCGAACTATAGGTTAGGTTAGGGTACGACATGAATATTCAGGTAGTGCCCGGCCGCAGGCCGGGCACTTAGGTTCTATCGGGTTAATATAACTAATAATATACCTAATAGATTATAGTTTACCGAAAAATAATGCGTTAAATTGTAAGCAGTATGTTATGGTTCACAATCTGTCGACAGTGTATAATCTATCGAGATAAAAAACGTTATATTACAATCTAACGGTTTTTACAATCTTACGGTGACATATACAATATAGTACCAATTGTTCACAGAAAAACTACAAAGAAACTATCTAAACGAAATAGGCAACCATCTTACCAGTTATTGGCTTTATCACGCAAGGATATAGAGCCTAAGCCGCTTTACTATTTATAGAATTTATTTATGACCCTAGGTGAAATCTCTGGTAAAGGGCGGATTTCCAGTGTAGGCAAAAGCTCAATTTCAATAGAACCGCACGATAAAAAAACTGGCTATATGCAAGTTGGACTTGCGCTCGAAGGGTTCCGTACCATCATACAAGATATTTTAACACTAGGTAATAGGTATCTATGTTATTTTTTAAATACTTTCGCAAAATATGTATAACTCGCGCGGGAACTCTTTAGTTTTCCGGGATAAAAAGTAGCCTATGTGTTATTCCAGACTATAATCTATCTCTGTGCCAAACTTCATCCAGATCTGTTCAGCTGTTCGGGCGTGATTGAGTAACAAACATCCATCCATACATCCATACTACATCCATACATCCATCCATCCAAACTTTCGCATTTATAATATTTATTTGATATTTGATTTGATATTTAATTGATTTGATTTGATTGATTGCTTGATTGATTGATAGCGGCATTAGAAATGTACACTCTATGACAATTTCAACTGTCTACCTATTTACGGGACGTCATGCAATGAATGAATCACGGGGTACAGCCTGCTGACAGACATAGCAGAGCTTTAGTAAAAGGGCCCTGTAGTCACGCTTTGGGTACGGAACCCTAAAAAAACTTAGATAGGCCATATCGAATGCTTCACATTGTACCATATAGATTTATCTGTTTTAGAGGATTATCTTGGTTACCAGCATTTTTGTAAACCCGATCACGTACAGATCACGTAAAAAGTCAACGACTTATGGAGATTTTTTTCAGTGATATTAGATACCTAGGTATATTAGTATACAACATGCGTAGTCTAATCGTCTCTTTAGTCTTTCGGTGGATTACAACCTTTGAAGAGGTGTACGTTATAATATGGATCAAAATAACTGAGCAAGTTAGCGCGAGTTCTCACGAGACAGCTTATACGAGTACATATATCTGTTATAATATGATGGAATATGACATTTACATAATAGTGCTGTAAATGCTGAAATTCGAGTGGAGCTATTTTCGTTGGATTTATGAATAAAATATCTATTGTCTGTTAATATAGCAAAACCGAACACCTCTTTAGGTATATACGAAGTTTGCTACTTACTTTTTTTATGTAAGTATTAAGCGATTAAGCGATCAAGCGTTCCGGTACGATTTGTTAGAGAACTTACCTTTTTGTTTTATCCACTACAAGTTAGCCCTTGACTGCGATCTCACCTTATGGTAAGTGATGATGCAGTCTAAGATGGTAGCAGGCTAACTTGTTAGGGGCATGGCAGTTATATTAAACCCATACCCCTTAAATCGCTTGGCAGCACGTCTTTGCCGGTAGGGTGGTAACTAGCCACGGCTGAAGCCTCCCACCAGATGCCGTGTAGAACCCGAATAGGGGAATGGGTTTAATATAACTGTCATGCCCCTAACAGGTTAGCCCGCTACCATCTTAGACTGCATCATCACTTACCATCAGGTGAGATCGCAGTCAAGGGCTAACTTGTAGTGGATAAAAAAAAAGGTAAGTTCCCTAACAATGCGTAACAATAGGTCTAAATAAATATTAAGCCTCTTTGCAAAGTTGTTTTTTAAAATACCTACCTACCTAATGTATGGTCTGTTTTTCATTTCAAATTAAAATTTTAATTTGAGGTAAATATTACTTCAATTATATTTTCATTAAAGTTAAATTAGTCTTCTTGTATTAACTTAGCCCAGTTAACTGTGAACATACTAAGTTACCTTAGTTACGTAGCTCGAGAAAGTTTTAATTGTATTCCAACTTGAATTAAGTTCAAGTTGCATACAGTTTGGTTATGTTAGGGATTCAGAAAATCGTAGTTCATATCAGACACCTGACTCTTCGCTGCCAAATTACGTGAGTACCAAACAGGTAGGTACCCTCGACTAACGTTCACTACAACTTGCAAGTTAAATTAACTTGTACGAATACTTAGATATTGCTAAATACGTAATAGGGATGATCAATCAAATCAGTAACTGTTTATCAATCTTATAAACGCGCTTGTAGTATGGAAGTTGATGTGAAATACATAGTTGTGAAATCATCAAATTTCAACGCCTCAAACGTAGATAATCAAACTTAAAACTAACCGAGGTTGTGAATTTTAGGTAGGTATTTAAGAAATAATAGTTTTAATATTTCTTACATCTGACCACTTGCATGCGCACTACGAGTAAAATTATGTCTACTCGTTATCTCTATTTGTCTACCGAAGCTAACATGGTTACTTGTCGCCTTACGTCAAAAGTGGAGATAAAAGTAATATTTCTTATCTGTGGTATTTTTCTCTACGAACCTTTACATGTCGACTATTTTTTTCTTGTAGGTAATATAATTACCGCATTTTGTGCATGTTAGGGTAAATGAAAAATTTGCCAGCAACGACAACGTCGAGTGGACGTATTAGTTACGATATATACCTACTTACCTACGTGATTAGAATAATTTCACTATTTCTGTTAATTTTCTATAATAATATGAGCAGGTATGTCAGTACATTGGTTAAAATTTAAAAAGCGATAATAGGTAACGATTTTAGTTTTGACATCTGCCTAACATTTTCTCTGCATCAGTGGTCCGCGCAGCCAAGCACAACACTAGTATCTATATAATTTTTGGCAATACTTACGTGAGGACTTTTCCCTCGTATTCCAGGAACCTACGCAAGGCATCGGCATGAGATTGCTTCCTTCTCGGCGGTTGCGTGGACTTCCAATGTTCTTTTTCGGTATAAGAATCCACGGGCAAATCTTCTTCCTTCGAAAGCTCTACGCCTTGGGATTCTAACCATTCCTATGGAAATTAAAGACTACATTAAAAAAAAAAAAAAAAAAATGGAAAGCTTAATAATCTTTAGAGTGTTATATCTAACGATCTAAAGATTATTATGCTTTCCATTTTTTTTTAAATGTAGTCTTAGATTTGTAGCTTGTAAATACATTTTTAATTTAAAAAAATGGCAGTCATAGGAACTGCCGATAGAAGTGAAAACAAATATATAATTTTTTTTAAATATTTATTTTTCTTTTATTTTAATTTTTCTTTTTAATTAATTAAACTTATTAAAATATAAACCTTAACTATAATGCATTAATGTTTAATTTCAAATTTAGTATATGTATATTTAAGACCTTTTGTCTTCGTAACCACATGAGCATGACGGCGCATGACGCTGTTCGCGAGCTTGTCGGTCACGCGAATCTAAATTTTTACCCCCTACCAAAAAGTGCTCAACGCGCCTAAAGAAGTTTTCACTTCAAAAAACCCGTCCCCGGGAGGGCTCGAAGTTCGAATCACCAACCTTTCAGCCGAACGCACTAGCCGATTGCGCCACGGAGGCATATGGCAAAGTTATCACAATTTGTCTACTCATCAACAATCACTGTCTACATATCTAATCAAGGAATAACCTCGAACTAATCGAATCTCGTCAGGAATACGCAAATTTTTAACCCGTAAAATTAAGGAGTTTGAACCACAATTTTTAGTGGGTATACACTACAATATAAATCAGAAAAATTAATACCTGAATCAAAAACCTTAATCCAAACGGACGAAGTCGCAGGCATCATTTAGTTTGTAATGATTGCCTAATGCCTATCCTCTACGTAGAATATTTTCTTGAGCTTTTTGCACTTTAGTCTAACCGAGCAACAAATCTCCCTTAACGTCTAATCTAGGTCATACGCTAGCGGCAATCTGTAGTCTGTACCCACACCCGTGTCGATGTTTGCACGGAACCATTCGATAAGGCAATCAGAGGGCAATCTACACCCACGCCACGCTACAGGATAGCTGAGAAATACAGCCACTGTCTGCTCGTGCAGACAACCAATAAAAATAAAATTCATTTTACAAGCTGTACCCGTGGTACAGGGTTCATTTAAAAATACTAATAACCTGCATCTTAACACATAGGTACAAAAGGTAATACCTACCTTTTGTACCTATGTGTTAAGATGCAATAAAGACTTATACTACTACTACTACTGCTACTACTATTAAGAGTAGCATCATAGCTGTTCATCATAGCAGTTGCGGTTACGGCGGGGCAGGGGGCGCGAAGGACGACCTCCAGCCCGCTGGACCAACGACAAAAAGGTAGCGGGAAGTGGGTGGATGAGGAAAGCGGAGGACCATGTGTGGTGGCGCGCTCTCCAAAAGGCCTATGTCCAGCAGTGGACGAATACAGGCTGATGGATGGATGGATCTGATCATCATCATCACCGCGTGCCTTCTTCAAAACGAAGTTTGGCGGTCACCAACCGAAAATCTTCTCTATTTCGAGCCGGATCTTTTAGCTTTGGATAGCTAAGTCCACCCCCTTATATAGTCCAACAACTTCCGCCTTTGGCGACCTGGAGCTCTCTTGCCTGCAATCCTTCC
Organism: Erebia aethiops; assembly: GCA_923060345.2. Taxonomy (NCBI): domain Eukaryota; kingdom Metazoa; phylum Arthropoda; class Insecta; order Lepidoptera; family Nymphalidae; genus Erebia; species Erebia aethiops. Next base: position 20,860,779 of record OV281084.1, on the reverse strand, counting down.
GTCCAAAACTAGTCTCGGAAGTGAGCATCTGTTCGTAATACCTACTGAAAACTTTAATTTTTCTACGACTTTTTAAAATTCTGAAAAATAACAAATTATGATGCCCGCGACTTTGTCTGCATAGATTCAGTTCTTTTGATTCCCGCGAGGCTACGCTTTCACAGCCCATCTATTCAACCGATTCTGATGAACAGAGAAAGGTTATATCCGGAGGAAGGACATACTTTTTAACCCGGAAAATTAAAAAGTTCCCGCGGCAATAAAAAAACTTAATCCACGCAGACGAATGCGCGGGCATCATCTAGTTTGTTATATCATTATATATGTATATTCTGGAGTACATAATAACAATGGAACTTGAGTGAATTGTGAAGCAATGTTACATGAGAGCTCATCTGCCGCCAACCGCGTGATAGGCGTATTACAGTCTTATCGTGTCACTTAGCAAGGCATGAGTTGAATTTTAACGGAATTTCATATTATTGTTTCAGGTTTCTGTATTTATTTACTTTAAATGAGCATACTATAAGAAGCTCCCATTAAGTAGTGATAGTCAGGCTGTTGAGGGTTCCGTAGATAGGAAATAAATCATCGATAGCGGAGGTTCTTCAGAATAAATAAAATAAAATGAGGCTTTATCGCAGCGCTAATACAGTTTTACTAATTTTCACTTAAAATACTCGTATATACTGTCCCGCTTTTCAGACTAGATGGCGTTAGTAAAATAAGTTTCACATTCTTTGTTTGACAGGCCCCGTATAAATTGAGGTCGTTGGTTTACACACCTTTGAAACCGTAATGGAGAAATTTCAGCCACGCAGGTTTCTTCACGGTGTTTTCTTTACCGTTGAAGCAAGTTATATATAATGCACATCTCTCCAAAAGTTTTTAGAGGTGCATTGTCTGGGAATCGAATCCTGTAACCTACGAATAGTCGGCCGAGTTAACCACTAAGCTAGCAAGCTTCTAGTTTAATGAATACTTGCTTTGAAATAACCAAAAACGTCATGACATCCGCGATTTGTAAGTGCACTCTTAATAATCGAAGAAGAGAAGTGCTCTCTAACGTAAACGTTCAAAAGGGAGGGGTCTAAATAATCTGACGTAAAAAAAACTTGACACAAACCACAAAAGGCGTTGAAAAGTCTATTGAGTCTCTTCAAAACACTCATATTTTTTTCACTCGATAACACTTTTCCGCTTAATACCTTTGCTTAATAGTCTTAAGAGTGAATAGAATTTGAGTTGTTGTACAGGTACTTAAATCGAGAAAATACAGATAAATTAATAATATAATCTCTGGATAAATAAGTGAATTTAGTGATTTTTATAATCTCATGTCACCCTAGCTGATATCAGCGAGTTTATCAGAGTGGAATTTCACAATCCCGTGGAAACACTCTGATTTTCCAGGATAAAAGGTAGCCAATGTTCATCGCCCGGATGCACGGCCCGGAACCTTAACAAAATGTATCATAAGACGTAATAAAAGTTTATATTCTCTAGTATAAAAGTACTTACTCAGCTTTATCTATTTTTCAATATTCTCCCATTCTAGGGCTGCTGGAAGAATTTTCTTCAAGACATAAGTTGTCCTTGAACGTGTCCTTTAAATTTTTATGTTTAGTTTTTAAGTTTGGTACTGAATAAATAAAATTTCGTCAAAATCGATTAAACAGATTGACCGCGCCAAATGTAACAGACAGACACACTTTCGCATTTATAATTCTACATTTAGTAGGTATTTCACTGATTTTGTATTCTCTAATTTAGGGAGAAGTGGCATGAAGGATCCAGGTTTTGAAAGAGCCACTTACATTATTTTGGTAGTTTATGAACGGATTTGGTTGGTAATTTTATGTGGCAACACTAATTTCCCGTCACCCACAAACATTTGACAGTCCGCCGAAACCAGCGGACACCGGCACATCGCATCAAAGTTTTTGGTACTAAAAAGTAAGTATTTTGCTTCATTTAACTTGTTTTTTGGTATTTTATTGTAAACAAATATAGGTAAATGGATTGCAAATTGAGTTTATGCAGATATTTAGCCTTGCGACTGTCTAAAAACTGAGCCGCAAAAGTTTTGATATTGTTGTTATTTTAAAGGTTAATTAATTATTTTAAAGAATAAGTTATGAAAGAGCCGGGTGAATGGGTCATAAAAGAGCTGGCTCTATCATAACCGTTTCTTTTATAACCCCGCATTTGAATTTTGTAAATAAAATTAAATAAAATAATAATAAGTATGCATTTTTTTCATATATTATTAAATTATTTTCTTCAGATATTGTATTAAGGAATAACTAGTTAAATTTTTGAGGTCAGTCCGAAACAAAACTGCACTTTTCTAAAATGTATCGAGGGCATACTTTAAAAAAGTAAAGACTTCTGCCGAATCAGCTTGTAAACACTGTCCTAATATAAAACAGAGCCAGGAGAATATGCTTATTAGAAAAATGTCGTCTGCCATCGTGACTGACACTCCCAAAAATAAAAACTAGAAGAGAAAAGGGTAATGCAAAGAAACCAAAAATTATTATTAAGAAAATGACCACAAAACAGTCCATAAAACCCTTAATAGAAAATCAAGAAAATTCGAGAAAATTCCGTACTGCAATATGACTATGATTCTTCTGCCTCTACGTATTGACTGAAGTAAAAAGAAAGGTTGCTCGAAGCAAAACACACTCAAAAACTAATAAAAATAGTGATGATTGAAAATCATCATCATCAATCGTCAAATCATATGAAAACAGTGGTCAAGATTGATTTCAGTGCAATATTTGTTCTGATTGGGTTCATGAATCCTCAGGTGGCATTAAGGGAAAATTTAATTTATTTTGAAAGACATGTTAAATTTTAAGAAAATTACATCGTATTATATTCCAAAGTTCATAAAGAGTCTGAATCTTAAACGAAAGCAAATAGATAGTTAAGGCTTGCTCAAAGCTCAGTAGAAGAAGCTCAAAGTTTGCAATTTTTTTTCACTTTATAATAAAGACTGGCTCTTTGAATACCGAAATGTTATAAAAGAGGCAAAAGACACATTTAAAAAAAAATCGTTGATTATTTCACAGTGTTTAGGGTTTTTCGTATGTAATTACCTACTTTAATAAATCCATATCCATACTAATATTATAAATGCGAAAGTGTGTCTGTCTGTCTGTCTGTCTGTCTGTCTGTCTGTCTGCTACGCTTTCACGGCCCACCTGTTGAACCGATTTTGATGAAATTTGGTACAGGGGTAGATGGTATCCCGGGGAAGGACATAGGCTACTTTTTATCCCGGAAAAATAAAGAGTTCCCGCGGGAATAAAAAAAAACTGTCTCTTCACCCGATTTTGATAAAATTTGGTACAGGGGTAGATGGTTTCCCGGGGAAGGACATAGGCTACTTTTTATCCCGGAAAATTAAAGAGTTCCCGCGGGAATCAAAAATCTTAACCCACGCGGACGAAGTCGCGGGAATCATCTAGTTAATAATAATTGAAGAAAAAAAAAACAATTTCTTTCATTAAAAGTATATTTTTTTGCTCCGTTTAGTAAACTGGCTCTTTCATGCCACTTCTCCCCTAGCTGTAAAAACAACAACAATTAATATAAACACTAAGTTAAGTCAAGTCAAAACAATAATTACAGTAGATAAATTTACTCCATTATTATGGATACTATTGTTTAATTTTAAGTTTAATTGAATTTAACCTTTCGCGTAGACACGATACAATAGGTAGGTATCAGTTTCACTATCGTAATAATATTCACACATCGACAAAATATTTCTTAACTCAGTATAATACATCGAGGAATATGTACGATGATGTTACTAAACATTACTTGACGAATCTTCAATGAAAACTTTGCAACAAATTTAAATCGACCACACAATTTACCGTTAAACTTGCCGGATTACTTCACCACGAAACTCAAAGCAGAATTAATAATATTCCACAATCCACATTCTGTCATCAACCGCTAAAGTGAGCTGTCTACTTGTTTCCAGAAGCAAAATGGCTGCGATAGAGTTATCAGACCCAACAGTTCAATCTTATATTTTGTACTCGGCGATATTAGCTTTGAAGTTATTAGCCATGTCGACCCTGACATCTCTAGTGCGAATGGGAAGAGGATCGTTTTCGAATCCCGAAGATGCAAAGGCTTTTAGAGGGAAGGTGACACTAGATGACCCGATAGTGGAGAGAACGCGGCGTGCTCATCGTAATGATTTGGAAAACATTCCTGCATTCTGGATTTTGGGAGCATTGTACTTGACCACTGGACCGGCTGCGACGATGGCTACACTACTATTTCGAGTTTATACCGTGAGTCGGGTCATTCACACGCTGGTTTATGCAGTGATCCCGTTACCACAGCCGGCTCGAGGGATCGCGTACATGGTGCCGTACATCATTAAATGGTACATGGGAGTCCAGGTTGTGTTGCATTGTGTAACGGCTCTGTAGAGTTAGATCATGTACTAAATGCAGTTTAATATTTTGGTGAGTTGTGAAAATTAAATAAATTGTTAGTAGATAGGTAAGAATGTTCTATGAAGTTGTCTGTGTTTTGTTAATGCGTTATGAATGGGTGATTTATTAAATTATCGCTTTACACAAAATAACTAGTACTTTCATTTATTTGCGCCATTATAAAATGTGTTTTACAAATTTTTATTGACTTGCATATTGACTGTCTCGTTGGTCTAGTGGTTAGCATATTCAACTGCGGCCGACGAGGTCCCGGGTTCGAATCCCAGGTCTCCCGAGCCGAATAGAGCGGAGTTTCGTACCTGAAGAGGAAAAAAGGAACCCTTATATGATCAGTTCGTTGTCCGCCTGTCTGTCTGTTTTTCTCGGGCACCCGTGGAGATATCAAGTTGAAATTAATATCGAGACTTGGAGCTGTAAAAAAATCAAGCTACTTATTCAACGCAATCAAAAAATACGACTGTTTATGCCGCATATTTTGACACTCGCCAATAAATCAAAACCTATAGGGTACTTCCCGTTGACCTAGAATCATGAAATTTGGCAAGAAGCAAGTTCTTACAGCACAAATATAGGAAAAAATCCGAAAATCGATAATTAGGGTTCCGTACTCATAGGGTGTCCACAGTCCAACTGTTTGTCAGGCGCTAACAGTTTAGCCATATGTAAGCCAGTTATTTCACAGCTGATTACGTTTTGCTATGACATCTTTCTTGTTATTTACTAACATAATTTATATTGTGTGGTGGTACGGTACCCCTTGTGCGCGAGTCTGACTCGCATTTGACCGGTTTTTATATTAGGTACATAGTATTACATGTAGGATAATTAACCCTATCCTTGTGAAGTCGACGCATATCAGCTAGTATAAGGCTAGCATCAATATAAAGGCACTTTTTCTTTCCAATAGACGAGTGGATAGTTATATAATGGATAAGTAGGTATGTAGGCAAATAAACATAGATACATCAACTTGTTGACAGAAAACCTGTTTTTATAACTCGTATCTATCTATATCTATTAATTATCTGTAGATATGACGATACACCTTTATCTAATGATCGCACAAGAATGAAATAAGCATGACTTGCATGTTTAACATTAACACGTACATAAATATCAAGATTTTATACAACTTCGACTCGTTCTCGAATCCATACCGTGACAGTTTGTTGCTGCGAGCGCACGTTGCGCCTTTTAGTGCCTATTACGACAACAAATAGAAAGTTGTGAAAATAAAAATGGTGCCTGTATCATTAGTTGAGCCTGCTGTACGATCCTACATCGTATATTCCGGTATACTGGCGCTGAAAGTGCTGGGAATGGCAGTGTTGACTGGAAGAGCTCGGTTTAGGAAAAACGTGTTTGCAAACCCGGAAGACGCTAAAAAGTCAAAAGGAGTTGTGAAATTCGACGATCCTGACGTTGAGAGAGTTCGACGCGCCCATTTGAACGACTTGGAAAACATTCCCGTGTTCTGGCTGCTTGGTGCTCTGTATCTGACCACAGGACCTTCGGCAGAGTTGGCTACTCTTCTGTTCAGGGCGTTCACTGCTGGTCGGATAATCCACACGATTGTTTACGCCGTCAAACCTTTGCCCCAGCCGGCGCGCGCTATCGCTTACGGAATTCCTTATCTTATCAACTGGTTCATGGGAGTACGAATTGTGTCTCATTATATTACCGCTCTATAAATCTCGGATGTTTAAATAGTAGTAGGAATTAGTATAATAAGAGCGTCTGCATTATGACGTTCATAATAGTTAAGTTCATGCAGCATCACAAATCTTTCAATTTTCTTTTCATGTCACGCATTTGACATGGAGTGGCTTGGTTTGTTTGTTTCAGGCCTAAGCTTAATTCTACGGAAAGTTTGATTTGTACACACATTTCTGAAATTTCAGGAATTTATTTTAAGACGGTTCAGTAGGGGGCACGGGTTTATCATTCATCGATTTTTGCTGAAATTATACGAACAAAAGTAGGTTTTGTTGCCTAAGCAGATTTAAATACTTTATTATAAGTAAAAAACGTTTTGATTGTGCAGGTATTTTTAGTTACTTACCTCCTACACTGTGTAATTGTGTAACTTTAGTATACATGATTCAAGTTTTTTTGAATCAGCGAACAATATTGTCTAATGAGCGAAATAATTATTATCGAATGATGGTTTATCTTATCTATGTTATATAATTGTTTTATACCAAAAATATAAGAACCTATGTAATAGTTGATTGTTAGTTAATTAAATTTTATGTTGCTATGTACATTATTACTAAACAATATATTATTAATAATATTGTTGTGAACCAGTTTTTTCTTTATTTTATTAATAAAATATAATAAGTCAAAAGTCACAGGTGTGTTTTCACTAAGTAGACCTACATAATATAAAACCGTGAAGGAATATTGTCAAAGGAATATAATATTATATTTTACTGCCTTGTACCTATAACCTCTGTGTAAAACAGTCGTTTCGTATATATGAGCAATAAATGGTCGAGCGTTGATAAAACTGAAGGCTTTAAAAAGTAACCTTACTGTTGAAGTACGTTTAAGTATTAACTACATAAATATCCACCACCTGCAGTACAGCCCATTAACGTCCCACTGCTGGGCACAGGCCTCCACTCTCAAAGGAGAGCGGGAACTAGAGCTTAGACCCACCACGCTGCTCCAATGCGGGTTGGCGGGCTTTAACGACTATTATCATGTTAGTGATAATAACCGGGACCGACGGCTTTACGTGCTCTTGAAGCACGGGGGTGAAAAACCGCCAAGTTCCTAACTCCGGGCTAGTACTGAGAATTTCTAGTCAGAAAAACCAAACACTTATTATGGACCGACCCGGGACTCGAACCCGGAACCTCGTCAGCCGCAGTCAAACATGCTAACCACTAGACCAACGAGGCAGTTACTTATATCCATTTCCATAAAATAAAATGATTGTAAACTGATAATACATAACACAAGGTACTAACATAAAATTACTACTAATATAAAGTAACTACTTAAGTTTGAAAATATTGCCTGGAGCAGGATAGGAATTAGGGTAGGATTCGCGCTAAGGCTAAAAACTAAAATAAATAAATATAAATAAAAATAAAAATTGTTTATTTTCACAGCAACACTATTTTTACACATAAAAGGTACTAAAAGAACCAAAACGTCGTAAAATTGCCTCATTTATTTTGAGATTCGAACATGCTAACCGCTAAACTAACGAGGCGGTCAACAAAACACCCGTGGTCCCGGATTCGTGTCCCGGGTTGGGCCATTACAAGTATTTGGTTTTCTGGTAAGAAATTCTCAAGTACTAGCCCGGAGGAAGTTGGCGGTGCTTCACCCCCGTGCCTCGAGTAGCACGTAAAACCGTCGGCCCTGCGTCTGATATCTCTCCGGTCGTGTCGGATTTTCCCTCCCATCGGGCTATGAGAGTAAAGGAACAGAGAGTGCACCTGTGTATGCACATCTTGTGCACTATAATATCTCCCGCGCGGATGGCTGATCTCTCTGGAGATTGGCCGCCGTGGCCTGGATTCGGTCGGGAGGACATTATTTTGAGATTAGCTTTTTCAAATAGACTGGAGTGGCCAGCTGAGTAGGTAATAGGAATCCCTTTTTAGTTTACTACTATGAAGAATGTGGACATGTAAATAAAATAGGTCATTAACAACTTGAATGACGCTAATTTTTCAAATAAAGTATCTATGAAACTCATATTAGTTATATAAGTAGATAAATATATGTAGCATGATATGTCCTGCACGTCCTTGTCCACGTGGATTTGGGTATTGTATTGTACTGTATTCGTATTCATGTATCAAAGTTCATTAAACTCGGTAAATGGGACGTAAAATGGTAAAATACAGATAGACAGACATATCATGTTAGGAGCTGCATGGTTACTCAATAATATACTACTTATCATCTCATCAGGGGAATGAGTCAAACGACAGCCGGCAGGGCACTAGGCAGACTGGCAGAGAATACTCGGTACTAGTAAGCCACGTCGAGCACACGTCTCGACTCAATTAGAATCAATAACTGAAATAAACATGGTGCCCGTGTCTATAGCTGAGCCCGCAGTGCGGTCTTATATCATTTACTCGACTGTTTTAGCTCTAAAAGTGTTAGGCATGGCAGTGCTAACAGGAATGGTTAGACACAAGAAAAAAGTGTTCGCGAATGAAGAGGACGCCAAACCGATTAGAGGAGTTGTAAAATACGACGATCCTGACGTAGAGCGTGTTCGACGCGCCCATCTAAACGATCTGGAGAATATACCGGCGTTCTGGGTGCTCGGTGCACTGTATTTGACAACTGGACCTTCCACCGAGTTGGCAACACTTCTGTTCAGGGTGTTTACTGCTGGTCGGATACTACACACCGTTGTTTACGCTATCAAGCCATTGCCTCAGCCGGCACGCGCAATTGCCTTCGGAATTCCATACTTGATCAATTGGTTTATGGGTATAAGAATTGCATCTTATTACATGAGCGCATTATAATCTTGATTTTTCATTTAATAGTGTTTCAGACGTTGTAATTAAAGGTGTATTTTGCATTCACACTTACCTAAGTAGTTTCTAAAAGGTGACTAGTTTTAATTTTTACATTATTATTTTCATAGAATAAGGAAAATGGTAATGTATTGTTGGGAACGTGCTTAGCGCGTTATCAGTACGTACAATGTATGTTTATGTGTTTTGATTACATTTTTTATACAAAATCATTTATGAGGTTAAGATACGCCCAGCGGTGAAACATAAGGTCAATGTAGCAGACAATGTATGTACCTATTTCCTGCGTATTCCCATGACATGGTGAGGATAATCCGTAGATAACTGAAGTCTGAAAGATTTTCCGTATATTATATTATAGGGACATTTTTGTGTGACTTGTGGTTGCTTCAAAATTGAAGCATCACGTCAGGTTGTCAGACATTCGTAATTTTCAGATGTCTTACAGCTCCACAGTACAGCTCTCTCCTACAGCAGATGTGTCATATTATGACAGGCAGCTTTAATCCCAATTCCGCAATAAAATCTGCAAATCTGCAATGTGGACTGCAAATCTGAATTTACAAGAACACTCAAACAAATTGGAATTTATAAAAGCTTTCAAAAACTAAAATAATTTCTACAGTGAGAGATTGTATTCATTTAGCGATAAATCATTTAAATTCTGACAGTATGTGATTCATCACATACTTTGCTTTCATGCTTTGTTCACAAAGCAATTATTTAGATTGAAATAATAATAATATATACCTACCTATGGCATACTCAATAGGTTACTTGAAGTTCATAAAGCCGGTAAATAAATACAGGTTTGTACGGCACCCACGGTGCGCGAGTCCGACTCGCACTTGGCCGGTTTTTGTATTTCTCTGTAATCCAATGTAGACAGCGTAAGTAGCAAGTACGCCACCTGATATTTGATCAGTTGATCACGAATATAAAATCTACCAACCTTATAGAATCTGATGGTGGTTACACGTGCATACAACGCTTTGAGGCTTTTTGAAGATATTATTACTCCAACAATTTAATATTATCATCTAGCGTATATTTTCTTATCCTTTACCATTATATAAAACTGTTGTTAGTCATTGTTAGTCCTGGTAGCAGCTGAGTACAATTATTCATGGCGTCACCTCACACCTGGCGACTGATTGATGGAAGTTGGAAGCCAACGCGCCACTGTCATAACTTTAAGTTGATTCGTTTGCTTTGATAATAGTATTATCAACACGACAAAATATATCTTTGAATTTAATATTATTCTTTCTTTAAATAGCACAAAGCTCTGCTATAGTTCAAACATTTTTCACATAGACGTAGCAATGAAGAGTACGATTTGTCAGATAGTCACCTGGAAAAACTGATTCTACCGAGCACTCGACTGCTGTACCTACAGATTTGGTACAAAGATACCCAGCTTTTTGCCGACCTCCGTGGCGAAGTTTGTAGCGCTGTTGCCTTAACGTGCGGAGGTCCCGGGTTCGATCGGGTGGAATTATAAATTAGCTTCCTATAGATAAGGTTGGAAATGGAAAATTTTATGTTAAAAAGGTATTTATAGTTATCTCAGTAATTCTGAGTAAAAATAAACTTTTACCTAGCAGACAAAATTAAATTTAAAAAATCTTTAGCATTAATTAAAATTTTAATAAATTTCATTACAAATTATAATGGAACGCCCGGTTAAACTAGTAGGCAAGTTTGATTAACGAAAAGGTGATTGTGATCAAGAGACAGATATCTCTTCCAGTAGATAGGATAGGAAGAGACTTCAGGGTCAGTATTAAGTTGGATTCATGGGTTACATCTATCAAAATAATATGTCGAGAGCATTAGCAGAGGTTAGCGCCTACAGACATCTCACACATTTAAAGCACTGAAAGATGCGGCTGCGGTTGAATCTTGGGACGGTGTCTCTTTTAGATGATCTAGCTTTGAATTAGCTTAGACTTAGACTTTGGCTTTACTTAGAGGTTATGAACAAAAAACGACCGGCGGACAAAAATTCACATTTTATCTATAAGGAAAGTTTAAAATATGTCATAGTAAGCTTCATAGATCTCATCAGATCTAGCTAGCTTCATATATAAAGATCCTTTAAAATAAATTAAATGATAAGTCCCATCTTTGAGGGGCACGGAGCAGGGAAAAGGAAAAAACAATTTATCAGATTGCCAACAGATTAATGAAGCAGACAATCGAGTCCTGCAGCTTTACACGGATTAACATCAAACGCTCGAGGAATAAAGAGATTAGTTAGATGATATAGAAAATACACGACTTTCTTGGTATCCAAGAAGACAAAGGAAAGTCCAATAAATATATTTAAAAAAAAGTAGACAAAGCTAAGACAGTGCATTATCAAATGTCCCATGTCGGGCGACGCGACGTTGGTCGAAGTGGACTAGCTTCGCCAGACTTCTCGCGACCTTTTGCCTTAATTGTTGCCAGTTGCCAGACCTCGATGTTGCGATGTCAGGCGAAGTCAAGCGATTTCACCCGACCTCTCTAGCGACACGTATTGCGAAAGCAGTCTATGAATATGTATTTTTGTATTTATGTATGTTAGCGCCTAAACTACCATAGCCGATTTTGATGAATGAAGTGTCGATCGATTCTTCAATATGGTCCGGGTGACAAAGAGAATATTTTGCACGAAACCAATCGATATGACGGATGTTATATCCAAAAAAATGGAATCTCTGAAATCCCTAATCAGGTTTTAATTATTTCTTAATACTTTTAATTCTGTGAGCATCTGAAGTGAAGTGTGAGTTATATTATGCTTTTAACGCAGAGGTGATAGAATATTGCTGTGTAAAAAAACGAGTGTGCTTTAGACAACACGACTGAAGTAAAACTTTAAAACGAAACGTAACTGGCTATGAGAGAAAGAGATAAAGAGAATGTGTGCTCGCACCTCTCTCTCTTGCCCCTACAGTAATATACGAAACGTTACTCTCTCTCTTTCTATCTTCACTAACTTTCCTCTCTTTCAACTTCTGTTCGCCTCGCCCGATCACACTGTTCGTAACGCTCTCGTCACGCATTCACCAGCTTACTCCCCAAGTCAAGCGTGCGTCAAGAGATTTTACTTCAATAATTCAAAGCTACTAAATTAAAAGTGCACAACTATGCCTCCTCAGTGTTGGCACGTAATAGTTAGTATTCTGTGGCTAAGCGGCTGTTTTTACTAAAAGGTCGCGAAACTCGCTAGACGGCGACAATCAAGGCTCCCTTATCAGTTCTAGATACATCTATGTTGAATTCTGTGCTGCCAACAAAAGGTTTTGTATAATTTAAACATTCATGGAATGTGTTATTTGTCACCGTCATCCCTGGTGGCAGCCTGTACAATTAGTCAAGGCGCCACCTGGCACGGGATGATTGATGAAACCGAACGTTCCACTGCAACGCTCTGACACTGGTTAAGTTAACATAACCCTTACTAACGATCTATCTCTTTGTAATATCATTATTATACGAAAATGACATAAAACAAATACAGCTGCAAAACCCGCAGGAGGAGGAATATCCTTCAAAGTCGCAAAGGGGAATTTTTCTTTTTCTGTTTTGTATTGTTTTATTTTTTTATCAATCCACTACAAGATAGCCTTTGACAGCGATGTCACCTGATGGTAAGTGATGACGCAATCTAAGATGGTAGCGGGCTAACCTGTTAGGGGCATGGCAGTTATAATTAACCCATACTCCTAATCGATTTCTACACGGCATCGTACCGGAACGCTAAATCGCTTGGTGTCACGTCTTTGCCGGTAGGGTTGTAACTAGCTACGGCCGAAGCCTCCCACCAGGCCAGAAAATTCGGAACGGAAGAGAATAAGGCAAGCTGAGGCAGTAATGGTAGGCCTTCGAGGCGGGGACATCACTGCTTGGAGAAAGGAGGTGTTTTTAGCCGGTAGGAGTCCGGCACTATCCGATTCGGATTTCGGAGTCGGATTTCCATGAGGATCAAATGTGGAAAAAACGTTTCGTATAGTGAGGACTGTTTTACAGTCTGAATAATTCTGCAGTTAGGTACGATGGACAGATTTCACGGATTCATCTGGCATACACTGATTGATGGAAGAGTAGGTACGCCTCATTGCTACCCTTTATCCTTGACATGGGTTGACAACAGCCTAGGAATGGTGTACACCACAGCAAAAGAAATATTTCTTGTTACTTGTATAAGTATGTGTTCCAACTTCGTTCAAGTTTATTGGTTTCTTCCTTCTGTGTAAGGGCGGTTTCAGATTAGGTATCGTTTTTTCGGCGCGTATAAGCTCGTTTTTGGAAGCTGGTGTAGGCGCGTATAGGCGCACCCTTTGCCACACGCAAAAGTCTTAGCGTTAACGCTTTTATAAGTTCGTATACTACTGACTACTACGACTGAGTACGGACTGTCCCACGGATTCGAGCAAACACGCCGGAATAAATGCATGTAAGCGCATTAGGTTTTTTGAAACGCAAAATATGGCGCGCGTGTAAGCGCGCAAGTCGGTACGAGCTTATAAGCGCAAAAAATACGCTAGTCTGAAAGCGCCCTAAGCACTTTTAAAAATTATTTTTAAAAGTGTTTAGGGCGCTTTTAAGTAGTATACACAGTTGGATTGTCTCCATAACTGAAAAAAACTAGAGTTTTCAAAGGAGGCTTTAAATTGAAAAAACTCATTTATTAATAATTTCAATCTATATCTATACTTATTATATTATTGGATGTATGGATGTATGGATGTATGGATGTATCGATGGATGATGGTTACTCAATCACGCCCCAACGGCTGAACGGATCTGGATTTTAGTCTGGAATAGCACATAGGCTACTTTTTATCCCGGAGGAAATTAAGGAGTTCCCGCGGGAACCAAAAAACCTTAATCCACGCGGACGGAGTCGCGGGCATCAGCTAGTCATTAAATAAATAGAAAATTATCTTAGTTTTCATTTTTCCATGGCTCCATGCAAAACTTCCTCCTTTGTCAATAGGTACGAACTACGAATATTTCAGAGCGAATCATAAAGTTAGCAATCACACATTCAATTTCTGAATTTTCTCTGGTCTGGCCTGGTGGGAGGCTTCGGCCGTGGCTAGTTACCACCCTACCGGCAAAGACGTGCCGCCAAGCGATTTAGCGATCCGGTGCGATGCCGTGTAGAAACCGAAGGGGTTTAATATAACTGCCATGCCCCTAACAAGTTAGCCCGCTACCATCTTAGACTGCATCATCACTTACCATCAGGTATGATCGCAGTCAAGGGCTAGGTTGTATAGTGGATTTAAAAACAAAAACACATTGTGATTTCAACCACGAGTTTACCTGTATGGCAATCGGGTGGCGTCCAGCTTAATCTTGTGTTCCACCTACTCAATCATTCTTAATCAAAATTAGCTCAGTTACCGTAAGTCTGATTACATGCCCCTAAACTGCGAGTTCTCCGCTAAATCGCATAAAAGCCCTTGCCAATAATGTAGTTTTAAGAGGAAACCTAAGATAACGCTTTTACGAAGCAATACATTATTTATAAGGCGAAAAGGAAATGCCCTACTTGTGCAGTGTAGTAAAAAAAATCCTTTAACCAAAAAAGCACTCATGGGTGAGCACACTGACACGCATGTAGGCGTGTTTACGAAAAGTGCCATTCATGTAGAAATTTGTTATACATTCCATCTTGTACCCGCGCTAGGTCCTATGTTTAAGAAATTGTTAAAACGAGACACGGCGTGACGGAACTCTTGTGTGGGACCACTCATCGCGAGCGTACACGTGTTCCATTTGTAATGGATGTGTATTAAGCACCTCCCTCAGCAACGTGTAACGACGACGCGCGACGAAACAACTTCTGATAGTTGTTAAAAGTTTATTTGATTCCATTTTTTTTACGCCACTACAAGTTAAGACTGCAATCTCACGTGATGGTAAGTGATGATGCAGTCTAAGATGGTAGTGGGCTAACCTGTTAGGGGTATGGCAGTCACATTAAACCCATACCCCTAGTCGGTTTCTATACGGCATCGCACCGCAGAACGCTAACTCGCTTGGCTGTAGGGTGGTAACTAGGAACGGCCGAAGCCTCCAGACCAGACATTTCACATATTCACCCATGAATGCGATCTCACCTTATGGCTGGTTAAGGGTATGGTAGTCATATCAAACGCCCTTTATTGGTTTCTACACGGCATCGTACCGGAACGCCTAAATTGCTTGGTCTTCGCCGGTAGGGTGGTAGCTGAAGCCTTCCAGCAGACCAGGCCACAAAAAGTTCGGAAATTATTGATCCTGGCAGGATCAATTTGAGAATCTATAATTTCTCAAACCCAGGAATGTCCCACTTACAAGACATCACTCACCATTGCGTCAGCGAGGTTGTCAAACTCGAACCCACTTCCCAACTACAATTTTGTTGCATTTTGTCTTTATTTCAGTCGCAAATATTGAATCGTACCATTCGTACTCTCTCATAATAATACTTAATACTTATTGTAAATGCGAAAGTGTGTTTGTTTGTTAGTTTGTCCTTCAACGCCGCAACGAAGCAACAGTCCGGTGTGATTTTTGGCTTGGATATAGATGAGGACTTGGAGAGTGACATAGACTTTTTATCCCGGAAAATTAAAAAACTTAAACCACGCGGACAAAGTCGCGGGCATCATGCTAGTTTCTGTATAAACAGCGGCTTTAAATGCTACTTTGATGGATAGCAGTTTAGTATGCAATTCGTCAGCTCGCCACATTGAGTGTCGATTGTGGAGTGAATGCTGAAGTTTATTGCTGCGATCCCCGTTTTCTGCACTTCAACCAGAACCACTATTATTTATTCTCTGTAACGAATCCCGACGCAGTTTGCATTTATAGATAGGTATTTATAGGAACATTTTACCTTATTGTTGTCACATTCACCAGAGTTGCACGAGGTTTCCTGTTTATTGGGCAAAGCTCTATAAGTATGTAAGTAAGTTACTCAGGAATACGCAAATCAGTAGGTACCTATAGATATAGAAGATGACATCTTTTTTTAAGTAATAATAATCATTATTACTTTATATATCGCTCTCGTTAATAAAAGTTTTTTAAAAAAACAGTCATAAAAATTTATTACAATTTTGGCCAGTGTGCCAGATAAGTTGGTGGGACTGTACCCAAATTCGCAATTAAATCGATTGATTAATTGAAAATTAGAACAAAAACATAGGCTTTGAAAAAGCTCTTGGTTAGGAGAATATTCCCACCACTTCCGTGATCTGTGATTCCCACGTATGATAAGTTAAATCCAAGGTTAAATCCCTCTCTGCAATGGTAGGTACCTACAATGAATAAAAATTATTTCCAAAAAACCGACTTTATCAAAGATAGGCAAAGTTGACGCGTCGTGCTCGCCCGACTTCAACATTGTGTAGAAATCAAAATTATTTTTTACTTTACAGTGGCTTTGGAAGTCGGTTTTTTGGAAAGAATTTTTATTTTTAACTTTTTAGTGTACTCTTAATCCCCACGGCTTAGAAGTGCAGTACCCTACAGCATCAGAGTTGAGAAGTTGGGACTTGGGTTTAAGTATGAAGTCGTTGCTTGACACCTACAATATGAATTCACCATAAAAAAATCCTAAATTGCTATTTTTAAGGAGTTCTGTACCCTGCAGCATCAGGGTTGAGGAGTTGGGACTCAGAGTTGAATCGATACACGTGACTTGATACCTACAATATGAATTCACCATCAAAATTTCCTAACTCCCTAGTTTTGAGGATTTCATGACCTACAGCATCAGGATTGAGGATTTGGAGTCAGAATTTTTTATGGGACCACCTCAGGAGCTTCCTCTAAACACAGAAAAAAAAAATCACATCGGTTTAGAAACCACGGAGATATGCAGTAACATACATTATAAAAATTAAAAAAAAACGCGCCGAATTGAGAACCTCCTCCTTTTTGGAAGTCGGTTAAAAAGAAGCCCTTAGCCAAGAAATGGCCATTAAATGACCGTTAAACTTTATTTTATGGTCGTGGTCAACCGCTATAAAAAATATATAAATTTTTTATAAGGTTAGTAGTTAGTACCATCACTATTCACTACCAAGTAAGCAACTTCGCGAAAAATTACGTACTAAACTGCAGATCACGCCATCGTGCATCGTACAGAATATTAGCAATACAATAATATTACCGCCAGTTGAAGCCATTCCATTGCCGAACCAGTTTTGTGACGTAGGCTGCCAGTTTTAGCGGGCCGGTAGTCGAACGCGTGGCGTGGTGTACTCTATAACCTACGAGCTGAGGTAAGTTAGTATTATTCAATGTAATTACTTTACGTACCTAAATAGTAAATAAACAATCATAATAGTAAAAGGTGAAATGCACGCTCACATCAACGAATTCGTAATTAGCAAAGTCTGGTTAGGTTTGGTTAGCACAATAAAAATGGACTTTGTAACGAAATTTTTTAAGTCGCTAATCGCGATCGCGAAGCGTCTGACTTCTGACCTCTAAGACCCGAGATTGTTATTATGTGACGTCATAGATGTGTTGATGCGAGAGCTTGCTATATAACTGTCTTGCTCTTACATATGAAAAATCGAGTGTGTGGTGTCAAGGTTAACAGAGTTCGAATTAGGAACATGTTACCAACTAATGGATATTAATAAATCCGGCCAAGTGCGTGCGGGCCGCACGGAGTTGGAGACCGTAGTTGCCTGTCACAATATGCGGTAATTTTATATTATGTTGCTCGACTGATACTCGTAAAGTTGTAAAGTCTACTTAGATGTGATAGTTTTTCTTTTAACTTCTTATAGGTATACTTACTACTTCTACGATTCTTTTCACATAGGTACCTATCCAGGAACAACCGTTTAGAAAGCAGAGGGAAATCTGAATCGAAAAATGGTTTTCCCATACCCGCACTATTTTTGAGCGACCTATCCATCGATACACACTATGGGGACACTACCTCGCTAAAATCATTTTAATTTTGTACGTACGTTGTCGGCGTTATTAATGTTTTACATCCATGTTAAATTACAGCTTTCTAGTAGTTACAGCCGACAGACGGACGGACGGAAAGACAGACCGATGGATATGGCGGAAATATAAGGGTTCCTTGCTGTTAACGGAACCCTAAAAAGGTTGTAATATTATTTAGTAGGTTACATAAAAGAAAACTTTCGCTTAGATGGATAGGTAATAGCTGTATGTTGGTGGATATTTATTTTAGCAAATTACATTACTTCGAACTTTGATGGTTTCGATTAGTATTATCCATCGTGTCGTGAATACAGGATGTCGTGATTTTCTATCGTAAACTTATAATGTTCACATTTAAACGTTATACTTTTTTACATAAACGTCTAAAAATACAATATGACTTTTAAGTTTGCAGAAATGTATTGCTCCGCAGGTTAATGGGTAAATTAAAAAAAAGTCGTATACTTACCTAAAATCTTAAAAGGTTGAGTGTGTGAATTGCAAATGTTGTACGAGGAATGAAAAATGTCCCCCAAATTACTCGGTAATGCACTCGAGAAGTGACCCTTTTAAACCCCTGTCCAGTAGACGGAGGCAAGGGGCTATGAAAGTTCATAAGCAGTCCGGTTCAATAGGTACTTTTGTGGGCGGTAGGTGAAATATAATAGGACTGAAACACACTGAGCGTATCTCAATTCGCGTACTGCGCATGTTATGTTTAAAATTAGCCCAAATAATTTAGGGAAAAATTATATCTAGAATTGAAAAATTTGATTTCTAAACGGTGTTGAAGTTTCTGAATTATTACAGTGGCTGTATGAAATTTTTGATTTTCTTTTAAATTGAAAACAATACAATAGAACTTAAAGCTAGCTAGCCTAACCTTATTAAGTACAATATTATAATAATGCCCGCGTGGAATGGTGGCAAGAATGCTGGCTGGCATTTCGGCGCTGGACAGCCAGGCTTATCCTTTGCGCAAAAAATGAGCCAACCCTTCTGTCACCAGATGAGGCAATTAACCGCGGTGAAATATCTCGAAAAAAATTTTTCCACTAAGACTCCACGGCCCCAGGGTCTCCACGGCAAACGATATCGATTTCATATGTTTTTTTTAATGTAGCCCATCCGGACCATAAAAACGAATCGAGTGACATAAAGATCGGCTCAGTTGTTAAGGCGCTACAGTGAAACATACACAGACAGCTAAAATCATAACCTTCTGCATTGCAGAAGGCTTTGCCGTCGGGTAAAAAACGACAGCCATTTCAAGAAGTTGAAAGCTTCAAAAAGATATTGATATGGATATACGTATCATAATATATCACACACTATTATTATTACCAAGTCATATCCATACACACTGAAAAATTAAGACCCGAGGTTTCATAAATTTTTCTTTTAAAAATAACTGCGAATATATTTCAATAGAAGTTTATTAGGTACACAATTCGGTAGGTATATTCTTATGTAATTTACATAGATGATCGGTGGTAGGTATTCATAACTAACTTAAATATTTTGTATGTAAAATAAACAGAGTCTCCATTCAGCTACTCGACTCGATGAATCAAGATAAAACAACCCTTCTCAAATGATTCTATGTGAAGGAGCAAGAAGCGACAAAAGGCCATAATCGAATCGGTCTATCGTCTATCACACTGAATGGGTTACGCAAAGTGACTAGGTACTTTTACAAAATACCTTTTTGCCCGACTTCGGGAGGGTTTGAACTTAACACTGTATATAATACCTATTATGTTTGAGTATATTAGATCTGTATGTTCACTCATAATTATTTCCAAAGTACTAGATTTTAAGAAATGAGGTATTGTCGATCTTACCTTATCTCCTAGGTAAACCTATAATAAAGTCATGACTAATCGCCCTGGCGCAGTGTTGAGCGCTGTTGGTGCGGAGGTCCCGGGTTCGATCCCCGGCAGGGTCAATTTGGGAATTTATAATTTCTAACTTTTCCCTGGTCTGGTCTGGTGGGAGGCTTCTGCCGTGGCTAGTTACCAAATACTTGAACATGTAATATTTAATGATGAATTAAATCATAGAAATTACAGTTCATACTCTGAGAATAAAGAGATGATAAAAACTCGAGCACTCGACCATTTTTACGACGGAAAACCGTAAGAATAAAGTACTGAACCGTGTTACATTATTCTATCTTAGCTAGCAGAACTGTATTATGTAAAGATGTTTGCAAATTGGTGCTTCACGCAGATGCACCTGTATTCTTTCAAGCAATCACCTGTTAAGGTGAATTCTCACGCACATGTCATACCAAGCACAAAAACGACAAATTTTCACTACCATTTCGTGTAGCTTTTTGACGACCTCCGTGGCGCAGTGTGTAGCGCTGTTGCCTTAACGTGCGGAGGTCCTGGGTTCGATCCCCGGCAGGGTCAAATTGGGAATTTATAATTTCTGAATTTTCCCTGGTCTGGCCTGGTGGGAGGCTTCGGCCGTGGCTAGTTACCACCCTACCGGCAAAGACGTGCCGCCAAGCGATTTAGCGTTCCGGTACGATGCCGTGTAGAAACCGAAGGGGTATGAGTTTAATATAACTGCCATGCCCCTAACAGGCTAGCCCGCTACCATCTTAGACTGCATCATCACTTACCATCAGGTGAGATCGCAGTCAAGGGCTAGCTTGTAGTGGATAAAAAAAAAAAAAAAAAAAGCTACCTATCAAAACGAAACCTGTAGGTAAACTTATTCACGGTTGCTATTTTTTTAAATAATACTGCCGATTCTTGTTATGCTATTTATTTATATTAGCATTCTTTTTTCTACTAAATCGTAAATTAATAACTAAAATAACATATACAAAACCGCTGCGGTGCGAACAAATGAACTGATAAACTATTTATCACCTACAAGAGCACGTCTTCAAATGCTCCTTCTTACAGTTCTATGTATTGTAACTTCTAGAAGCTGAGTTATGGTATTGTGTGTGTTTAAAATACTAATATTTAAAAATGTTTTTATTGGTTTTCTCATTCAAAAGATTGCACTAAGTGCACGATATAACTGTGACCATTCCCCTTAAGTGAACTTAATATAATAAATGGCGAGCGTTCCTTACTGTAAAGGACTACTCTTTTCTGCAATATAAGTTTATCTGTCTAGACAAAAATAAAAACTGGATATGCAATGTTTTTTTTTTATCCCCTACAAGCTGCCCTTGACTGCGATCTCATCTGATGGTGGTACGTCTTTTGCCGATAGGGTGGTAACTAGCCACGGCCGAAGCCTCCCACCAGGCCAGACCAGGGAAAATTCAGAAATTATAAATTCCTAAATTGACCCTGCCGGGGATCTCCGCACGTTAAGGCAACAGCGCTACACACTGCGCCACGGCGGTCGCCACAGAATGTAGAAATATATTATGGTCTTGAATTTACCTGTGTCATATTTCTTTGATTCAAGATATATAACCTTTAGTAAATAAATTGCTAATTCATAGAAATTCAGTAAGACCCATTATTATTGAAGGTGATAAAATGATTTGACCTAATTGACTGATCGATTTATCAAACCACAGCCTAAGTTGTTAGCAACTTGAAATATTTGCATTTCGTTTCTTTTGGTGCGTACATATGGGTAGAGTATGTACCTATAGGTACCTACTCTAAACGCGGCATTACTGTGCCTATACCTATGTCAAGGTACACTAATTGCGCGTTTGCATTAGGTCGGTTTGGCCGTATTCGGCTGCAGCCATTTTCGGTCACCGACTAGATAATCTGATAACTTGAGATTTCGCATGTAGGTCCATATCGTGGACCCCCAACCAGATTTTGAAAAATTCTTAGGAATCAAGTCTCAAGAAGAAGCTTTCATGACTTCCCTGGCATAGAGGTGATTGCTATTGTCTTAAAAGCGGGAGGCCCGGGTTAGATCCATGGCAGGGTCAATTTGGAAATTTATGATTTTTGAATTAGTATCTCTGGTGGCTAGGGACCCTACCAGCAAAGACGTACCGCCAAGCGATTAAGCGTTCCGGTACGACGCCGTGTAGTCTTTCTTACTTCTTATATTACTTCTTACTCTTACTTACTATAATTATTATCTTACTATCTTATACTCTTATAATATTATAAATGCGAATGTTTGGATGTATGGATGTCGGTATGGATGTATGGATGTATGTTTGTTACTCAATCACGCCCCAACAGCTGAACGGATCTGGATGAAATTTGGCACAGAGATAGATTATAGTCTGGAATAACACATAGGCTTTTTATCCCGGAAAATTAAAGAGTTCCCGCGGGAACCACAAAACCTCGATCCACGCGTACGAAGTCGCGGGCGTCAGCTAGTTTAATATTACTGCGCTAAAATGTTAGCCGTCTTAGACTGCAAGAAGATCAGCTTGTAGGAAAACATTTCGGGTTAACTTTGGTAAAACAAATTTGGGTAGAAATGCTGCAATAAACCGTCCATGTCCGTATCCATGTTTACAACGAGCTTGCCAGTGTACATGATGACGTCGATATTTTTAATCAGGGTCCAAATACTTTTAAAAAAGTTATAGCTTCGGCAGTCTCTGCTTTGAGGGACAGATCGGCCAGTCTTAGTTCGTTATTTTAGTCAGTTAGTTTTGAGTTAAGGTTGTATTTTTTCAAAATTGGTAGATTAATTAATTTATCATAGTAGTAATAGTAGGTTCATTGTTCCTTTGGTTTTATATTCTTTTTATCATGTAAGTAGTTAAGTACTTGTGATCGGTTGTTTCTTTTTTATATTATCTTGTTTTTCTATAGCTGTGTATACCGATAAGTGGCGTGCCACACGGTTATAGACCCTATGTACTATTTCTTAATTTAAGCTTTGTGTACTCGCTGTTGGTATACCGAAATACAATAAATAAAATAAATAAATAAATAAATAATCCTCCAGATGAAATCAAGTCACGCAGTCAAGGGCTTACTTGTAGAGGAAAAAAACTAGTTTTACATAAAAATTTGCTGACACGAATGACTAAGCGAAAATTCTGCACTTCTGCGGCATAAGTCTCGCCCAGTCATTTCTGCCTTATCATCATGGTTACTGCAGTGATAAAAAAAAGCAATTGGTAATAAGAAAATATATAATCTTATTTTACTAATATTATAAATGCGAAAGTTTGGATGGATGTATGGATGTTTGTTACTCAATCACGCCCGAACGGCTGAACGGATCTGGCTGAAATTTGGCACAGAGATAGATTACAGTCAGGAATAGCACAAAGGCTAATTTATCCCTGAAAATTAAAGAGATCTCGCGGGAACTAAAAAACCTCAAACCACGCAGACGAAGTCGCGGGCATCCGCTAGTAATATATAAAAATACTTCCTTTATTAAGTAAATATTACCTACGTACTTTACAGCACGTGAAGAAAACTCGTCCGTATTATAGTAAAATGAGACTAATTGTTCTGTAAAACATCTCTAAATTGAATAGACAGCTGGTCTTTTTCTATAAGTGCTAACGTTTTCCTCAGGGAGGAAAGCATTTAGACCTGTCATTTTAGTTAAGAGATTGTGAATTGAGCTACAATGTTTCTAAAACCTGCTGTGATAATTGGTGATAGGTACAGGTCATTACCTGTACCTATCACCAGGTACCTATGGAACGAAAAAAAAACCGAATCAAAATCGATCCAGTAGGTTTACAGGAAAATGCCAGCAAATATACACTAAGTACCTACACATAGTCTTCACCTTCAGCGTCCCGATCGGCCGTCGCGTAAAAATTTTAGGTAACCCTTTTGTTGTTCTAAGGTACTCGCCTACCTATCTACCGTAGCCATAGCATTTCATTTGAATACGCAGTAATTTTCAGTAATTTAGACGGTTTTTCGACGTAGTAGGTATATATTCTTAAAAGTTTTATGAAAATAGTAGGTACTTACCTACTTAGCTGGCGATATGCCCAATGCCCAACTTGTGATATTAAAAAGTAGCTGAACCGGCCTGGTACGGAGCGATTAAAATAATAATCGACGCTTTTTATAAACTACCAATTTTTTACTACCCGTCATAAATAACAAGTTTTGTTAAACACCGGGAGTCTAAAATAGTTAGCGGATTACCCTATACCTACCTAAACACATCTTTTGCAGCCACGTGAATACTCGATCCGGATAATATAATATACACATAATCCGCTTCAAGTTTATAATAACCCAGAAGTATTAGCCAGCGTATCCATACAAATATTAGAAATGTCTATCTGTCTGCTGCGCTTTCACGGCCCATCTGTTCAATCGATTTTGACCAAAAGGAAATGGGCAAATGCATATTATAACACTCAAAGTTAAACTGAGCTAAAACTCTTTTTTTTTATTTGTTTACATCAGGCAACTAGACCCACAGAAATATATACATAATACAACATATAACACATCAAAATAATATTAATACATATGAAAATTATTATGAAACAGTAGGGATTCTGGCTTCCCTGAAGCGACGGTAAACTATGCCCTCAGGCCAATAAGGACAGTAAGGACATACGAGCTGAAGTAGGTTGTCCTACTGGACTTACGTTTATCCAGGGTCAGCTGCACCAAGAAAAATTACATAAAAACGAAGCTAAACTTTGTCTCTATGGTTTAATTTCACATTATAAGAGCAAAGAGAAAATAGTCCTCCACAAGTGTAGTTATGTGGCTGGAAATAACGAATAGTACATGAGAATTTTTACTCTAATAACTGATATTCTCTTAGGCGAACGTAGAAAACTAAATTGAAATTCAGTTCTTTGATCGGGCTCTAGCGGGCGTTGCGTGGTTTAATTAAAATGCTGCTGAATTAATAAAGTGTAGTAGTGTACCTATTTCAATTTCGTATTACTCCAGCTAAGTATAAGTTCCTATTTCTATTGTTTTTTTTTGTGTAGTTTCCAAATTTTGCATGTTTATTATCACCTAATTTGTCATGAAATAAGTAGCAATCTTGATTTCTACAGTGTACCGATCGCAATCACAACAATTGAGATGTAATTTTGACGACCTCCGTGGCGCAGCGTGTAGCGCTGTTGCCTAAACGTGCGGAGGAGCTGGGTTCGATCCCCGGCAGGGTCAATTTGGGAATTTATAATTTCTGAATTTTCCCTGGTCTGGCCTGGTGGGAGGCTTCGGCCGTGGCTAGTTACCACCCTACCGGCAAAGACGTGCCGCCAAGCGATTTAGCGTTCCGGTACGATGCCGTGTAGAAACCGAAGGGAAGTTTAATATAACTGCCATGCCCCTAACAGGTAAGCCTGCTACCATCTTAGACTGCATCATCACTTACCATCAGGTGAGATCGTAGTCAAGGGCTAGCTTGTAGTGGATAAAAAAAAAGATTGATTAAATGCAATTGTCGATGCAGCTTTTATGTAATAGAGCTACTGGACACATTTCCGAAAAAAAAATCTGGGAACTACAAGAGTTAAAAAACTTTTTATAGTCCAAACGCACGATACCGCCTCTTTCTTTACACCTCCTCTTTTTTATTTTAGGCAGCCAACCAATAGGAACCTAAATACATATGTTTCCCACTGTTACCCAATATATGACACACAATTTTTCACTCATTGTGCCGTTAAGAAATCACCACACTATGACACTGCACGCTTCGATCAGAATAAAGAACCTTACAACACAATAATATGATCATGGTCACGCAAAATCCGGATATTAATAAAAAGCTTTTATGAAAAGTATGCATCACAAGGCGAATCCGTTCCATAAGCCTGATACGTGATAACAATATTAAAAATCATAACCTTTAACGGTAAAGAAAACGTCGTGTAGAAACCTGCATACCCGAAAGTTCTCAATAATGAAAGTTCTTCAATGGTGTGTGAAGATACTTCACAAACGAACAATTCGCCGTTAAACCATTATTCGATGCCTTAAAATGTACCTAACTCCGAAAAGTTATAGATGAGACCACCCGAATATGAACCCGAATGTCACTAGTTTATCACACACCACTAGTTTATCATAGTTTACACACCGCACTAGCTTAATATCACCTCTAAATCTGTACTAAATTAAATCAAAATCGGTTGAACAGATTGGTTGTAAAAGTGTAGCAAAGACACAGGCAGACAAACATAATTGGTATATATGTCACTGTAAAATTGCAAAAACCGTTAGATTGTAATCTAACTAGCGAGATTCTGAACTGTGACAGATTACGATTTAACGAATAATTTTTCGGTAGATTGTAATCTGTTAGGTATATTAACCCGATAAAACCTAAGTGCCCGGCACTACCTGACTATTTATGTCGAACCCTAACCTAACCTACAAGAAAGAGACAAGAAAATGTAAATACAATGAATATTTCAAAAATTGACACTCAGAACATTAAACGGTTCACAATCTGTCGACAGTTTACAATTTCGCTAGTTAGATTACAATCTAACGGTTTTTGTATTTTTACGGTGACATATATTAGCGTTGTCTAGAACTACAAGTCAATTGACCCAAGCTAATCTCCTACCTTGGTAAACAGGTCACACGAAACTGTGTGGAACACCTTGCCGTAGATACAGATGTCCTTGCCGACGTCCAGGTCTTTCCAGTGCCAATATTCTCCGAGATCATTCTTGGGTATCTTGCCTCGCTTCACAAGTCTTCCTTGCCATAATCCTGAATTCTGAGGAATATTTGTCTAAGTTAGTAAACTAGATTTTACATTTTGTTTATGTTGTACCTACTAGCTGATACTTCGTCCGCGTGTTTTAGGTTTTTTTTTTCCGCAGGAACTCCAATAGTTTTCCGGAATAAAATGAAGCCTATGTCACTCTCCAGGTCCTCAACTATACCCATGCCAAAAATCACGTCGACGGCGTCTCCGTTGCGGCGCGATTTAAGGACAAACCAATAAACCAATAAATAAACACATTTTCGCATTTATAACATTAGTATGATTCTTACACGAATTATTACTTCAACCCATTGCCGGCTCACTACAGCTGAGGACGAGTCTCGTTTCAGAATTGGAAGGGTTTGGCCATAGTCCACCATGGTGACTAAATGCGGTTTCCCAGAATTTACACACATTCGAGAGTACTTTGAAGAACTCTCGGGCATACAGGTTTCCACTCTATGTTTTTCTTCACCGTGTGATATATAACTTAGAAAAGCCCGAGGATCATCTAAACCACTAGGCCTACCAATAACCTATACCAATTTTATACAACTACTTTTAGGTAAACCTACTCCCTTTTTGTAAAAGCATCGTATTAAAACAGAAAATAATTCTGGCACAATTAAAATTATTCTTGTACCTAATAAAAACAACTTGAAGCTAACTTTAACTAAAGCGATAAGGATATAAAGATTTGGTAACATAGAAGACATTTCAAAGTTATCAAATCTATAAAATTTAAAGATGGGTACTTTAAAATAGGAAAAGTTTCATAAAATCTTTTCCACTTTGCGCGCTCCGATCTTTTCTCTAATATCGTTTAAAAACTGCAAGGAGACTGAACGAAAACAAAAAAAAAAGTCTTGTGGCCAACGAAAATTCAGCGACTTTATTCCAAAAAAGTATAAATTATTCCCATATATACTTGCGTTCAGCCACGGTTCAGCTCTCATTATAATTGGAAAAAAAAATTCAATGAATTTATTTCAATACAAATCACATAACAAACGGTGACCAGTGGCAACGAAAATCGCAACTACTCAAATAAGAAACCATATTAGCTAGGGAAAAGTACCTACCTTCTTGGAATAATTTTCCCGGCGACAGCAATTTAATTTCCATTATAATGAAGAATATTGAACCTGTACTTAGGTATATTTCGCGGAGAGGCACTTAAGTATTAGATTAATATAAAAATACGAGTAAGACATCATATTATTACTTCATGTGCTTTGCAATTAAACTTAGCAATCCTTGCATAAAAGGCGAAAACTTTTCGAACACGAGGTAATTAACACACAGGCCAATCCAAAACACTAATCATAGTGTATAAGTCACCTGTTGGATAGCGTTGATGCTTCCACTCATAACACTGTTACTTATTAAAAGGTGAAGAAATACTAAGACTAATACCAACCTTTGTAATGAAAATTAATAGAAGACATCCGGAAAGGTAGGCAGAGTAGATAGGATATTAAACTCTACCTCGACTTTCATTCATAAGTCAGGCACTATTTATTACCTGGCCAGTCCTCGACTCAGTACTCACTTTATAACTTAACCCCCTACTTGATAAACTCCATTTCATCTGAGCGCGTAATTAGAACTTCTAACACTTTCACGCTTAATTTGTTACCGACTTGCTGTTGAGTTAATTAAGAACTGTAAAGAAAATATTCCTGTTCAAAAACAAATAAGGTTCTCAACATACTTTATTCGGAAAGTAATTAAGAAAATCCCGAGGCGGACGAAAGGACCATTCGGAAAAGTTTAGACTCGCATTTGCCACTATGAACGACTATGACGCGTTCAATTTCGTACTTGGCAAATAATTGGGTTAGCAGGAGAGTGGTATTGTTTTATTTGCTGAAAACTTGCCATTAAATGCACGACCAGACTTGCCAGACTGATCCATTAACGCACAGCTTAAATCCACTGGAAGAATCTGGCGCAAATTTGGCATGCAAATAGCTATTATGATGTAATACGTTAAGAAAATATTTTTCTATTTTCTTTGTAAACGTGACGTTCAGAATGTGTACCTACCAATACCAATTGCGAATAAACATACTTTGAGTTTGAGTTCTGAGCATTTTTTTAAATTCAACCTCTGTGAGGGCAAAATTACCTGAGACGGGGTTTGAAATTTACGTGAGAGAAACTGCGGGCAAAACCTAGTCACTTTTAAACAGCAAAGTAGCTTCCGTAATTTAATTTTCACTAGTTTAGTTGTTTTTGTCCTGTTTTTGGACAATTGCCTTAAAATTAAGATTTCAAAGTGGAAATCTTTACTTTTAGTAAAACTGTAACGGGACGATTTCTGTAGGAACCCATTTTTTTTGTCTGTCTGTCTATCAGTCTGACTGTATAATAATATGTACGAGCATTCCGCATCAACTAGATAATGCAACTTGCCACACTTGTAGCTGATAATCTAATATAATTATATAGAATATTTTTAATCCGAAAGTTTTGGTTGATTTTGTCTATAACTCGGTCGGATTTTAACAACTCGATTTTTAAAAAAGCTTATACTGTCATGAGTGTCAGGTCGATCTGAAGTCAACTAGTAAAGCTATTAAACTGTGTAGTTTCATTGCTTTAACCAACGAATAACAAAAAATATAAACTCCCACACTTACAACTTCTAATTACTATTAATTACATTTAAAGTAAATTAGTTTAATTATTCATATACCTAACAGATTCTTTAATTTTAAATAAATTAGAATATTATGTACCTACCTATTCATAAATAAACAAAAAGCAAAAAGCTTGCTCAGAGTTGCACCAGACATGTGTTACGTTGCTAAGCTCATGATGTATGTCAAACCCACCAATTCTGTTTGTAAACAACATTACAACGTTTGCGAATATTTTGATAGAAGCGACCAGAGAAGCCGTCGTCATCTTGAAGTAAACGACTGTTTTTATTAGAACTCCTGTTTGTTTTTGTTCTTCCGTCCTTCTGTTTGTTTTGTTAAGTTCAGTGAATTCGAATAACGAGGATTGATATTGCATATATATTATCAGTATAATCTTTATTTGCTGTGAATCTAGAGGCATTGCAAAATAGAACTAAATACTTAGATTCTTAAGACGCTTTCACCAAATATTCAAATAAGTAGGTATCCAAGAGAGATTTTAAAATTAAATACTCCATACATAATTTTCTGCCTAGTAGGTATAGAACCAGTCCTACCAACTCAACCTCCTACGGTTTGATATTTTGATTCGATAGCAATCACCTAGGTTTAACAGGTTGGCCGTGAAAGCGTAGCAGAGAGACACTCTTTCGCATTTAAAATATTAGTATTTTGTTATGATTAATTTATAAACATTGAAATGTCTGCGCCGAATGGAAAACCATTTATAACAGGGTAGTCGAGTTTCGCTCAAAGCTCTCGCACTGTTCCCGTGCAAGCTCTCGCTTACCCACTCAGGTTAAGCGAACGGAGTAATTAGTAAGTACTTCAAGTTCAAACGGCTTAGCGCTTTGTTTTCTAAGAACTTGCTGTTAATCTTTTCAAGAAATTTCTTCGTTCTAACTATTATAATTCTTTAGTAGTAAATGCCCCGGTGCATGCACTGGTGATTTTAAATTTGAACTTATAGATTCCTGCGGCGTTATGTCTGTAGGTATATATCATTCGTTACTAATCTACCAGCTAGTATATACCTACCTAAGTAGGGGTACGCTAGTGTACGGTAAGTACCTACAAATTATGTTATCGCGACATAGAACATCTTTGAGCATTGCATCTCGCGTAATTATAGACTGTAGAACTAATTGCACCACTCAAAGTAGCTTAATCATTACATATTATGGAACTCCTTAGCATAGATTTCTCTTACCTACTACGTACTACGTACCTATTTTGTGCTACTACTATAGAAATCTTGACTTACTTTATGTTAATAGACCAACGACAAAATATTATGTTTTGATAATTCCCAAGCCACGTACCAGTCTTGCTCGTGCTCGGCGTAAAATAAACGATGCTTAAAGTAAGTGTACTGTACAAGCAGGCCAAAAAGCATCGCAATGTATAATATCTCGACGCATTGCATTCCTGTGCAGTTTACTCAACATAACTAGCATAAGCCAATCTGTTCCCCGTCAGAACCAATAATCTGCATTATCCTTTCCCATGAACACGCAGTGATTTCCTCAAAAGGAAATTTTCGTGCATTAGTGAATAAACTGGGCCGTAATATTTCCTTGTAGCTACATTGGCTTGTTTATCTGCAGTGAAGTCTGATGTGAATAAAAGATGTGCGATAGTCGATACCGACGCAATTCACAGTATTTTGTTCTCTGGATTTTCACGCAGATATTTCTTATTCTTATGTTAGATTTATTGTCATAGCTGGGCACCGTTAATCAAATAGTTAACTTCGTTAATCGTTAATCCGCTACAAAAAAAGTTAGCTTCGTTAAACGTTAAAGCGTTACATTTCGGAAGAATTAACGCAAGTTAACGTTAATCGTTAATCCGTTAATATGTGTAAAATTGCTGTTGTGTTTTTCAAAATTGTGTTCAACTGCAGCGCTGAGGGCATAGCAGTATTGTATTTAATGAATAGATTTATGAATATCTGTTCCCCGAGGAATGCAGCATCGTTGAACGAGTCTTTTGATTTCATGTCCAGCCACATTTTAACGAGACTTTGCGCTTTACTCTTAAAATAAAACACGCTTCTTTATCAATTATCAACACGCAAAATATGATCACTGACAGTAATTTATAATAACAACAAACAAACAAACAAAACAGTAAACACTCGTCACTCTAAGCACCGGCGCTAAGTAATGAAATGATCAAACGAAACAATTAATCTCTTCACAGTTTTCTTTCTCACTCGCACGCGCCGGCAAAATATATCTAGTTTAGTTTTTGTTTCACTCACTGCCACGCGCCGCCCGGCACTTGTCTTGTCAAGTTGTCGGTGCCGTGCAGTAACTACTAACTATTAGGCATTGGATTAACGATTAACGGACTTCTGCATATTAACGGAAGTTAACGTGTCCGTTAACATTTTTAAAAGTTAACTTAAAAGTTAATCCGTTAATCAAAATGTTAACTTCGTTAATTAACGATTAACGGATTAACGAGTTAATGCCCAGCTATGTTTATTGTTTACTTTCTTTTATGAAAATATGCTCTTAAATACTTTCAATCTAAATATATAGATATAAATAAAATTACGAAACATATTTTCAAAATATGTAAACAAATTATTATCGGGGATAGGTAGGTACGTATATAAAATTAGAATAAATTGCTAACCCGATACAATATAATTATTTCAATTGTATCTGATACTGTATAATTACGTAGCTTATTTGCTTCTATTGTAGATATTGTAATTACGTATTGTAGATACTTATTATCTTTTAATATTGCAATAGTTGGAATCACAATATTGAATGGCTGGTTTCATCCAAATAATTACGAATGAATAAACAGTATGTTTTGAGCCTAAAAATATTTTATCCCGGAAAATAAAAAACAGTTCCCCCAGGAATTAATAAAAAAATTAAACAACGCAGACGAAGTCGCGGGCGTAAGCTAGTAAATTATAATAATAAGGGTAACATTTCTGGGAATCAACGAAAATCTGATGATCCCCAGATGCCATTCAGCAGTATTTTTATCATTACCTCAGACAGATTTTTAAAAAAAAGAGTAGAATCCGCCGAGACTTAGCCGGCATAGAATACCAAATGTCGAAAATGACTAGTCAATTCGGGTGCTACGCTCGGTAAATCTTACAATACGGTTCTTTTTTTGTGCGCTTGGGCTGGATTGTGTAATTTTAGTGATCGCTTGGGAGTAACTTAATAGCTCAGTCCAAGTCCAAAAGCATTAGCCTCGTGACGTTTATTGCAGTGCACACGCTATTCGTCACTAAAATGTCACCGCTCGTGTCATGCAATAATTGAGCTTTAGATAAGCTCTGATCTATATCATGATATAACTTTTTAAATATCTATACTCTTCATTTACCATCATGACATTTTAAAGATATGATAGCCTTAAACACCCGGCTTTCTATTCGGGTGAACAATGGTTCGATCCCGGACATGTACCTCTAATTATGCGAAGTTTTGTGCGTACTTGCTTTGAAGGCTAAGGAAGACATCGTTAGGAAACCCGCATGTCACAGATAACCATAATAATGTTCTCAAAAGTGTGTGAAATCTATCAATCCTCCTTCGTGGGCTTGTGGTGGTCTTCGCAGTCCGCACATAATCCAATAGATGGCATTACTAGTAGCGCACGATGAACACGAATTAGACTATATATACGACCTCCAAAAGATGAACGGTCGGACCAGTGGTCCCCGAGCACAACACCCGCTCGGTGGATGATCATCCGTTTGTTACGGTCGAGCCATATCACCTGCTCCCGTACAGGCTATACTTAGCCAATTCCGCATTTATAATTGTAGTATAGCTAATATTAATACCTTAACTCGTGGCTCCATGACTGTGAGTGAATCGTCTTCGAGGAAATACACCAGGTTAACAACTCTGACTCTATAGTTTTCATCAGGGTTATCATAGACCGGCTGTTTGAAGAAAGCCGTGAAATTGAGGCATCGTTTGTCGTAATGCACCCAATGTGGTATCACCGCTGGCAAAGCGGGCTGTTTCACTCTGCCGTAGGTTAGTGAAGGATCGTAGCTGGAAAATATAGCGGTCGTTAGCCAATACAATCATGTATCAATAAGCAAATCTGCTCTGCTGTGTAAAAGCCACGGCTATGCAGGGAGATCTATATTTACAAACTAGCGAATGCCAGCGACTTCGTCTGCGTGGTTTGAGGTTTTTGGTTCCCGCGGGAACTCTTTAATTTTCCGGGATAAAAATTAGCCTATGTGCTATTCCATTAGTAGTAGGCTGGAATAGTTAGATTCCAGCTGACGAGATCGTTTGCGTAACTAGTTTAACATCGGTATGACAGACAAATTTCAAACCGAATCAAACATTGATGTATAATTTTAGTAATGGAATCAAAGCAAAAAATTTAATTGAACAGCTCAAGTGCTTTCTGGTTTCATATATTATTTTCAGCAATTTTTCTACCAGTTTACCAAGTCCTACCAAGTAATTAGATAAGTACTTAGTTTTGATCAAAAGCCGCCTTATTCATATCTATTAACAAAATACATACTTACACCTAAGCTAAATTAATGAAGGGAGATACTTCAACGCAATTTATTTTTCATTATTAGATTCCTAAAGGTTTACTAACTTAACTTACTGTACAAACATAAACTGCCCAGTCTATGTTTGTACGGTTTCAAAAAGAAGCCACTGTATTTGGTGTCAGTCCCAATGCTCATCAAGTTGTTTGATCATCGTCATGGATTTATAAGTAACAACCATGCAATCATTTTAATAACACAAGTTTCCTTGAAATAGTTCATTCAAGGTCGGATTACCCAAACTCATGAGCATAAACGATGTATGATATCAAATCCACATTATCTATCTCGAGCATGGCTTGCTACCTTAGCTAGGTTTGACAGAGTTATTGCGTGATACTTTATACTATTAGTTTCGTGGGCTACATTCATATTGGAACCGTCATTATTCACGTCGGAAGTGAGTTATTGGAATAGCCCGATTACTTTGGAACCTATAACAGGTCACGACCCCATCCGGTTGCGTCACAGCATAGCCTGTGACTAAACATTATACTTTTAATCATTTTGAACGAATACAATACTTTTTACTTTCGAAAGTAATAATAATTATAGTAAAATCAATTTAAATAAAGTAGGCTGTGCCTATTTTAATTAAGATTACAGATCTTCAAATAGAACTTTCAAAAATATTATCATGTATGATGAGATTAGCTCGTCATCATTATCCTGCATGTGTGGTGTGATACTATTATTTAATATACCACACCTCACTTAACATGTTTTGATGACCATATTATGATGACGTAAATTCTTAAATATTATCTTTTCTGTCATCCTGATTAACTAGGAAAACGAGAAATATAAAACATACTTACATTACAGAATCTTCTGGTAGAGCAAATGCGTTGCTTTCCACATCCGTAGCGGTACCCCCAGGAGCTCTAACCGTGGTGTCTGGGAATCGATGTCCTTGGTAATACTTCAGCGAGCCTCGCATGTGGTGTTGGGTCTTGGTTGGGTCTGGGAACGTCAGCCCTGGCAGTTTCGGTAAACCCCACGCCATGGTCAAAGCTGGTGAAAGATATATATGCAATTTTTTCTGCGTAACACGAGGTTTGACCGTTATCTAAAAGCTAACCTCACGGAAGCAAGCCGTATACCTAGGATGTAAACCGGTAGGTGGCTGGGTGAATGAAAAGGATATTAATCTAGCCGAAAAAGAGGGAGGACTGGTCATTATTTAGCTTCAGAACAGTAATAACTAAATTTCACGCCTCCGATAACATTTGAGAAAGTTGTGCAATTGAAACCAGTGGACAGTGCCAAATTGGGTTAACTTGGCAATAGCATTCCTTAAATAACTAAATGAAAATTCTATTTTGTGCAAGTATTTAGGAAATGCCCTCAATTTAGTTAAGCCAACATGAATATTTAACCAATAGGTAAAATGTTGTTTTGGTACGGGTTTGTACAGGTAGCGCAGGTTGATAGACTATATTTTGTCTAGTCAGAGGTCTAATCTTTGTCTCTCAGAGGTCTAGTCTTTGACATGAATTGAATAAACAAATTTAAGAAATCCATTAAAAGTATGCTCCTGAAAATGAGGAGGAGCATGGATTTGATCGCTCCAGCAATGCTGGGGACAGCGGTTACTTATGTACACATTGATATAGTAATTGTAAATGTATTATTTAAAAAGAGCAACCACCGAGTTTCTTGCTGGTTCTTCTCGGTAGGAATGGCATTCCGAACCAGTGGTAGATTCACTTGACGATTCAAAAGTACTTGTAAAAGTTTATTTGAATAAAAAATATTTGATTTGATTTGATTTGATTTGAAATCTAGTGACATACAAGTACTAAACATTTTTCCAGTAATAAATACATTGGAACCGAGAAATTTATTATGAGATTATGCATAGATTTTTATCATACGTACATATATGTACCAACCAACCATCAGTAAGATCCTACGTGCATGGTAGGAACCTAAAAAAACATATTCTTTTTTTTCTATTAAAATACATTTAAATCTTCGTGGAATGTTCTTAGTCCTAACGTCTTGAACGGTTATTATATTGGTCACAAAGTACAGAACAAGTAAGTAAGTACATAGTACATACAGTACTGTATACAGCCAATTTAACAACAGCCAGACATCCAATTACAGGTCAAATACCTTTAACATGACTGTAATCTGTAATCCGTAATGATCACAACAATAGATAGCCTTATCTGTCTACATATTGACTGACGACGATCTCCTGATGCAGAGGCTATACTAAGATGAAAGCGCTAATAGACTAAGAGATAGCTGCACTTTTTGTAACTATCGCTTGAAAAGCTGATTCAGATAGGTGGGTGCTACACTCTCCACTGATGTCCATAGTGAAATTCAGCCCGCATGCTGATGGGCCATTCACTAGATATGGCCGATCAAAAACGTGACATGGTTACCAAAAATGAAACCCTAACCTAACCTATAGTTCGCGCGCGAGTTGAATGCAGAGTAAATGTATGGTGACACTTATTACTCTGCATTCAACTCGCGCGCGAACTGTACAAGAAAGAGACAAGAAAACGTAAAAACAATAAATATTTCATAAATTAATACTAAGAACATTGAACGGTTCACAATCTTTCGACAATTTATAATCTAGCGGGATAGAAACCGTTAGATTATAATCTAACGGATTGTACAATCTTACGGTGACAGTTACAAAAAGTGCAACTATCTCTTATATAATATAACTAGAGCGCCTAATAACTTACGAGGTACGGCAATAGGGGTGGGTAATTGGTACGGCTTTGCCGATAAGTTAACGAGAAATCATATCGGATGTCTTATTTATAACTATATTTCTCTAGATGACGAAGAAGCAAAATGATTAGGACTTACATAGGCAATACAATTTACGTTCATATTCGGGTACAAGCATACAGGATGTTTGTACTCGAATATGCTTGCTTGGGAAAAGGGAAAAAGAAAAATGAAATTATTCTGATACATATTTTAGATTATATTATTACTAAAACTGAAACTGTATTTGACGGTACTTACCAAAAAGGACGTGCAAAAATAATCTGGCTATAAAATAAAAGCTAATATGCAAAAAATAATACAATACTTAGTATGAGATAAGACACCTTGATTGTTTAGCAGATTTGTCAAATATTGTCAAAAATCAACAATTATTTGGTTGCTTAGGGACAACGCAATTGGTTGCCAAGACTCCTTGCTGATTGCTGAGTTATCGACACAGAGTACTTTGTCTATATGGTTATCGATATCCTTTTATGAGAAGCTTAACAACGTGTTTATAATATTCTCTTTGATATCATGATGAAGCCACAGTTAGATACTTTATTGTACAACTCGATTTTAAACGGGAAGTAGGTACCTACTTTAAAATCCGGAAACTCTACCTTCTCCTTATATTTACAGTTAATTTGATAAGAGGAGCCGGCTTGTTACGGCTCTAGTAGTTGATATGAATGCCTTAATTTCACATGTGATTTAGATACAGACTTATAGATTTTTAACTACATATAATTAAAAGGTAACGCCTGCAGCTTCGCTGGTGTGCCATGGCCTTATTCATTTTTTTTTATTCCACTACAAGTTAGCCCTTGACTGCGATCTCACCTGATTGTAAGTGACGGATGCAGTCTTAGATGGTAGCGGGCTAACTTGTTAGGGATATGGCAGTTATATTAATATTAAACCCATACCCCTAGTCGGTTTCCACACGGCATCGTACCGGAACGCAAAATCGCTTGGCGGTACGTCTTTGCCGGTAGGGTAGTAACTAGCCACGGCCGAAGTCTTCCACCAGGCCAGACCAGAGCAAATTCAGAAATTATAAATACCCAAATAGACTCTGCCGGGGATCGAATTCGGGACCTACGTACAACGTACGTACGTAATGTAACCCCCCTCCTCAGATTGTCTACGTCATAAAGGGTACTTCTATGCAACTGTTCAGTGTTCTAAGTGCAAGGATTTGGGCAGTGCGTCGATAAGTCAGTCTGTGACTGGGTCAGGACATTTTTGTATGAGATAAAAAGTGAACCTGACTGACTGACTGACTGACTGACAATAGGTTTAGTAACTGCGCATGTAAGTTCTCTCTATAAGCAAGGATTTTAAGAAGTTCAAATGGGATCTAAAAACCTAAACCCTTGCGGATGAAACTTGGATAAATCCTGTTACCTGCTTAACAGTAGAAAAAATAAAATGAAATTTTAATCAATTATAGCTAATTCCGCAATATAATTTATTCTTATTTAGCTCAGAGCGTTGATTGAACTTATAATTCGAAATCGGAACCTATATTCGAACTTTTTTTCATGCGTATTAATCGGTAGACATAAGGTAATACAATTATTAGATTTGCAAGTTTCCCCTTTCAGTAAATTTTTCATTATTTTCCCCTCAACGAGTTCGTTGTGTATAAAATACAGTGAAAAAATGCTCAAAGGATGACAGGGCTAAAAAACTCCGCGAATTCAATACCAGTACATCATGTTCTTGTGAGCGACTTTAAGCTTTAGTATAACGTGATAAAGGTTAAATTTACACACTGCTTCTTCACTGGGTTTTTTTGTAAAAATGTTGTATCTTTGTTGGTTGAGAGCCGAATATTCTGTGCTTAACAAAACGTTAAAGGCCCTTTCACGACAGATTATCGTATATTTGTAAATGTCAAATTGAATTTTGAACAATACTATCCTCATCCAGGATACAATTGCGTAATTTTATATAGAGAACGTTAGCCGTAAGTATGGCTTTTGTGAGGCGTAAAGAATTAGGTAACCTGAGATAGTGACACGTTGTGTCCTCCTAAGACCCGCTTGCAGAAACGATGGGTTGTCCTGTTACCCCAGAGTTAGCTGCTACTTTCACAGAATTCGTATTAAAAATTGTGTCAAAACTTCAAAATTCCTAGGTTAAACGTAACCCGGCGTCTCTACCTGAACCTAGTGTATAGGCCTACCTAGATAACTACAAGTACTTTAATGTGCCTATTACTAAAAGCGTTTTTAATTTATCGAAAAAACTTACAGTGTATTTGCCATAAAAATTGGGATGTTATTATTACTTTTTATATCCATGGCGTTTTTGAAATTAATTACTTAGAAAGCATTCAAATGTGTACATTATAAATATTATAAACTATTATTTGCGACAAAAGCATCATTTCGTGCTCATTCTATATTTTTAGACGAGGTGTTCGTCAGTGGAAAAGCGTCTGAGGCTCTGAGCGAGCTGCGAGTTGATGAGCAAACTCAGCAGTTTTAGTGAAATAGGTATGACCTAGCGTAGACTGGTTTTAATTTTTCGCAAGAGAGACGTAGTTTTAGAGAGCAGTAGAATATTAACTGTTATAATTCAACGAAATCCGGTTACGCCACGTAATTTATATTAAACATAGCTGATGCCCGCGACTTCGTTCGCGTGGATTAAGTTTTTTTGGATTCCCGCAGGAAATACTCAATTTTCCGGGATAAAAATAGCCTATGTCACTTTCCAGGTTCTCAACTATACCCATGCCAAAAATCACGTCGATCCGTTGCTCCGTTGCAGCGTGATTGAAGGACAAACCAACAAACCAACAAACAAACTGACTTTCGCATTTATAATATTAGTATGATTTCTCAAATCTGCTCCACTGCAATTATCAAGATTCTTTTAAAAAATATAATTTGTAATCTTCTGTGATAGTTCCTTAGAAAGTTTTCTTGATTGATTAATTTATTGAGACCTCATTAACTATCTTGGATCATTTTAATTACAGTTACCTACTTCACACCTTTCTAACGAGTATACTATTCAGTAGATAATTTCTTTTTTACCAGTCATACGACGGGCTGTAGGGTGACAGGGACGTGAATGGGTATCACCAAGCTAGCAGAATTTTCAGTACAAAAGGGCAAAGCAAAAGAGTTTAATATGCAGTTGGCAGGTGATTGGTGATTCGTATAGGAAAGTGTAGGTGTGGAGCCGGTGGTCTGCAATTTGTATGGGTAGGTACTTACCTACTCAAGCTATGTTATTAGCAAATGTATTTAGCCATATTATAAATGTGGAGCAAATGTATACATTTTTTTGTATTCATGAGTAGAGATGTTGGGATGAAATGGCTTTTTTAATAAACATACAAGCAGAAACTGTCTGCGTGACATTACGTACGTAATGCTGGCTTAAACTTAAGATTTTGCATGAAGGGTCTCTGTAACGTAGATAGAAAAAAGTTTTAAAAATTTTCATCCGAGCGAAGCCGAGGCGGGTAAATCATATACAAGCTCCTCCCTATAGCAAAAATCTAAGCTGATTTATTCTTTCTAGTTCCAATGTCAGCATAAATTAACTTCAGTCCGTGTTCACCCAATTTTATTATCACAAAAACTAAAGTGTAGGTTTTTTTGCCAACACGATTACGTAAAAGTTGTTCTTTGTAGCATGTGTGACAATATTTTACTTCTTATATAATACTAGACTTTCCTTTCCTTTTCCCGCGACTTTGTCCTCGTGTATTAAGTTTTTTTTATTCCGGCGGGAACTCGTGAATTTTCCGAGATGAAAAGTTGCTTATGTGCTTCCCCGGGATACGTACCCTATCCCTGTACCATCAGAATTGGCTAAACAGATGGACCGTGAAAGCGTAGCAGACAGACAGACACACTTTCGCATTTATAATATTAGCATGGATAGTATGTACTAGATAAAGACCGCGATTCTGTCCTCATGGATTAAACATTTCACGCGAACTTTTTGTTTTTCCGAGATCAAATGTAAGCCTAACTCGATTTGCAAAACCCGGTTAAACAGATGAGCTGTGAAAAGGTAACAGATAAATACATAAACACACTTGGTGAATGGTGGTATATTGACTAACAAATATTACTCACTAGCTGATGCCCGCTACTTCATCCGCGAGGAATAAGTTTTTTAATTCCCACGGGAACTACTTAATTTTCCGGGATAAAATATGTCTATGTCACTCCAGGTTCTCAACTATACCTATGCAAAAATCACGTCGATCCGTTGCATTTTTGTGTCGTGATTGAAGGACAAACCAACAAATCAATAAACCAACAAACAAATACACTTTTGCATTTATAATATAGTATGATATCATATTACTCGAAGAATCGAAATTAAATGAATAAAGCGCTACAAAAATCTTTCCACAGACCTGTCAAGTTCGTGATATCAAGATGTTGCGTCTATTGGGAACTACTCGTCTGTGGAGACTACAGTTGGCTGGATTTTCTCGACATACACGACGCTTCTCGGCGCTGCCCCTTGTGTATTCCGAGGAGGTACGCCAAGCGAAAGTGGACGGGACGCCAGTAGTGGCTCTAGAATCCACTATTATTACACACGGGATGCCTTATCCGAAAAATTTGGAGACAGCTCGTGAGGTTGAAGATATTATTCGAAAGCAGGTAAATTCAAGAAAAATATTTACTTACAGCTTTCTAAAATCTTTGTGCTGTCATCTATATTATCATGTCGAGTGGAGTCAACCGATGCGAGTCTTTTGTCACAACTCAAACTTAGTTTTATTACTTGTACCTCATTGGGTTAGCGCATTCGATGCATTCCAACAACGGTGGTGACTCAAAGTTGTTTGGAACAACAATGTCTAGATTCATACCAAAATCAAGCTTTCCGGGATTTTTTTCTGTAGTCAGGGATGAAGATTAATTTAAACTCCTAAGCTAAGCGTAACGACATGCGAGGCTATGAGTTGAGGCTTAATTGAGTGAAAGCTGCTCTCGCCTCACTAATCCAGTTCGATGACATACACTACATGTTGCTTACGGCTAGACAGACTGTTCATGAAATAGCTTATTATATACACAAGCGGGTCTAATTATATTTTCTTGCCGGCTTAGTAGCAGACAGACGATTCTTTACACTGCTTATAATGTTACGCAGACAAAGCTGATTATATTTTCCAAGTTACTATATGGGTTTATAGGTCTCTTGAAATGAAGTAGTGGTATCGTTTCTAAATTCTACATAATATTTAATGCCGCAAAACTGTTACAAATATAGCGCAGACAGATTAGTGTTTTTTCCGAATTTTAAGATAAATGTTAGTTCGAGAGATTTTTATTATAGACCTAATTGATTTGTTCAAGAAATTAGTGCCTGTTTAATTTTTGCATTTTTAGATGGTTAAATTTGCTCAGTTCAGGCTGTTAGGCTTTTAAAAAAAGTTTGAATGCAGATGTTCTTAGTTTTTAAAACAGAAGAATTGTTTCCTTTCAGTATA
Organism: Erebia aethiops; assembly: GCA_923060345.2. Taxonomy (NCBI): domain Eukaryota; kingdom Metazoa; phylum Arthropoda; class Insecta; order Lepidoptera; family Nymphalidae; genus Erebia; species Erebia aethiops. The sequence goes on along the minus strand of OV281084.1, from coordinate 20,818,720 downwards.
TCTTCAATATTGAATGTGCTTTTAATTCATGTGTGGTTCGTTTTTCCCAACCTGTATTAGTAACTTAATCTAACAGGACTCAAAAATATTGTAAATATTTTAAATATAATACATCTACATCTAATATATATATATATCTTTAAAATTAATATATTCTTTTAGGGAGCTACGCCTGCAACAATTGCCATTCTGAAAGGCGAACTATCAGTCGGTCTAACGAAAGAACAGCTGGAATATCTTGCGAAATCCAAAGGTGTTATTAAAGCATCAAGACGGGATCTCGCACCGGTCATAGCAGCACAGCAAGATGGTGCTACGACAGTAGCCGGCACTATCATCGCGGCAGAACTAGCTGATATACCAGTATTTGTCACTGGCGGTATCGGTAAGTAGCCTTTTATCAAATAAATATTATAAATGCGAAAGTTTGGATGTATGGATGTATGTATGGATGTTTGTTACTCAATCACGCGCCAACGGCTGAACGGATCTGGCTGAAATTTGGCACAGAGGTAGATTATAGTCTGGAATAACACATAGGCTACTTTTAATCCCGGAAAATTAAAGAGTTCCCGCGGGAACCAAAAAACCTAAAACCACGCAGACGAAGTCGCGGGCATTCGCTAGTTACTATTCATAATTTTAGCCTAAGCATCAAACCTTCAAAACTGCTGACTTACTGCTGTACTCAGAGACGCTTAATCCTTGCATAAGGAACTCCTTAATACAGATTTTGTATTGAAATCTATACTGACTCAGAGCACGGCACCCTGTAGCAGGTCACCTGCTATATAAAACCCGTTACCGTCGCGGGGTCTCACAAAAAAATTATAAACCTGATAAAATCTATATATATAAAAATGAAACCCGTTTTCCTTGGTCACGGCATCACGCGTGAATGGCTGGACCGATTTCACTAATTCTTTTTTTGTTGTATTTGTTATTATTAGGAGAAGGTTCTTACGGAAAAAAATATTAAGAAAATCTCTCAGAAATATTGAAAAATATACATTTAATTTTGCATACTAAGGCGGTACGAAGTTCGCCGGGTCAGCTAGTATTGCATAAAATATAAAATGGATGTGACGAAGTTACTGAACATTTCCTGAGACAATGATAAGAAATTCCCAATCTACAGCGTTCTAAATTCAATGATTAAACGATTCAATTAAACGATTTCTACTTACTGGTTTTAAGCAACAAAGGCGCCCTTTTTGGGCTAGTGAAGTGAAAAGGTTTATTTTTTGAGGGAAATTAATTTCTATAATACCTAATCCTTATTTGGGCGCTCAAAAATAGCATACTTGAAAATAGAGCGCACTTGAAAAGTATGTATTTTATGCTTCTTTTATGTTTAAATTATAATTTAAAAAATTAGAAACTTTATGTTTAAATTTTTTGTCACTTGTATACTAACAGAATTGCATTAAATATTATTCGATTTCTTTGAAAATTAACTTGAAATTTAACTGCTTTCTCAGGCTGATCTCGTTAATTTCAGTGGCTGTTAACCGCGTCGTAGCGGTTGAGCTACGGGCCTACGCACCGTAGAGCCCGCAATCATCTTCCACTTTATTAAACAGATTTACTTTAATGGCTATTGCTGTCTGTTAAAATTTATATCTGCAATTCTTATTTAAAGAGACCGTTCGAAATTGGGAATCATACTAATATTATAAACGCGAAAGTGTTAAAAAAATTTTTGCATGGGCATAGTTGAGGACCTAGACTCCTAGAGAATTAAAAAACTTATTCCACGCAGACGAAGTCACGGGCATCAGCTGGTATTTTATCATATCTAAATTGACCCTGGTCGAGTCTAAAAATTAAAAATTACTAATTGCGCAAAATATACGCCGTTCAAATGATCGTTAATGGGCCTGGTACCCAAAACACTTGCCCTATTACCGCGTTCAATATTCAGACTTATCCGTTGGGCAAAAGTATTAATCAGTCAGTACTAAGTAATCAGAAAGTACAAAGAACAATTCATAACGTGGAATCAGATAGATCTCTCCTATATCATGAATATGAAATACTGGGTGCGGGGAGACAGCCAGGGCGATGTCTTAACTCTTGAATAATTTTGCCGCGGAAACCCCTTTGTGTTGAATCTCAATATCAAGTTCCCATTGGCCGGATGCATGATGTCAACTTTCTTTGATATGTGTAACAAAGCTATATCTTTCCAACCATTTGTTTTACTTTTGACATAAGCACACCTATGAAGTTTCATAATTATTGACAGGCAACCATCGACAAAAAGGGTCAACTTCATAGACGCAGATATTTTTTAACAATAGTGAAGGGACGTTCCCTTTTATCTGATGTTTCGTAACTCGAATACTCATCTAGTAATTACCAGTACGAATTCCCTTTTCAAAATAGTCACGAAGCTACAATGCACGCTACGCTTTGTCTTTTAAGCACCACACATCTTTGGCGATGGATGGTTTCGATGAAGTAAAATAAATGATTGGACAGGGATTTATAAATATGTCACGTGCTTGATTCGATACGTAGTCACATACAAAATCTGACAGTAAAAAAATCCACTTGGAGCTTACATTGCATTGTAAAACTACTGCACTGCATTGCATTGCATTGTGCATTGCATTGCACTGTAAATTACTGATACATTGCATTGTAAAATTTACGCTATCCCTAAAACGTGTAAATATAGCCATGATATATAAAAGATCATACTTTAAATCGCCTCATGTCGTTCGATTCTAGGTGAGAGGATATTTTCACGAGCACAGTTTGACGCTTGTAAGCTCCGCCCTCGGTGGATGTGTTGGTGTTTTTCATTGGGATTTCAATCTGGTTGGGTTCAGCCAGGGTGACGCTAGTAAATTGTATACTTAATAGATAGCAAAAGTTGACAATGCACGCTTAATGCAAGTACCACATCCAAAAGTCATACAAAGTACCGAGGATTTTTGTCGGGCAGATGTATTATCAACTGTATGTACCAGCTTTCCTCTAAAAGTTTTTCCCCATTCCGCAACGCGGTGAAATTTTATTCCAAATTCCCAAATTGCTGACTGCACAGTCATTCGTTAAACGAATTGGTCTAAGATTTATGCGGACCGAATTGGAGTTGTGTTTGCAGTTTGCTCACGAGATTTTGCGGGTTGATATTGGATCGGAGGTCGCGCGGAATTTGTTATTAATTTCATCACGCAGCTCACACGCTCTAAGGCCAACATCTCACTAAAACACCATGGCGGTGTCACCAGACGCCCACCGTGGTGTCTTAAGCTACCAAACGAGAAACAGCAAACCAGACACCAGGATTGTCAGTTTTATCATCACCAACAGTGTACACGTGTGAATGACATCATCACGCACGGGCAGTGTGCGGGAGGGCGTCCCTGGTAGCGCAACTGGTGATCAAGTAAGACTCTTTGAAGTCTTTGGTCTTAAATCTATACATATTTATGGTTGCGCCACTAGCGGATGATCCCGGCCGCCGCCACCAAATTGGTTGCGTAACCAAGCAGACACCTGGTACACTCCAATAATGTGTTGATATAGTTGGGGTAGCGCGACTGATAAGTGGTTGCGCTGCCACAAGGTGTCCTAGTGAGATAGTGCCCTAATTGAATGTGGTGCTCGCAAGTGAATTCATTCGTGCTAAAATTCATGAGCATTCCACCATACGGCAGCGGATAATTGAACTTACCGTGCAATGCTTACGTATTTTGTATAATGTTATATATGTGGTTCGCCGGTAATTAAAATTGTATGGAATAGTTTCACCTCTCCGTAAATCATTTATTATACACACCTACGCTTTATTTAAAATTGAGCGATTAATTGTTTTTTTTTCGATCCCGTTTTTAATTTACGGAATATATTCGTTCTATTTTTAACTCAGAATTTTAAGTGGAAATAGTTTTTCAACACTACGCTGTCAAATGGCGCGGTCTTACGCTCGACAAATAATTTAATTAAGAACTAATTAATGTTTCATTTGTTCGAGCTAACTGAAAAATTGGACTTTGTAAGTAATAACTGTAACTTGGTTCTGCACTAAATACCTATATATTTTACTTTTACGCTATAACAAAACTAAACTGGGGTGTTACTACCAGCGCTTGAAGCAGTCAACAGCTTTGTTACGTACCTTGATGTTTAATTATAATGATAATTTTAAAACACAAACGTCAAAAATATTAAAATAATACGGCTTTATGCGATTTTAGTATGCCATGCTCCCTGGTAGCCACCGATTACGCTTCGAGGCCAATTTACAGAAGATATAAATTCAAAAGAGCTTGTTATGCTTATTTCGAGACAGAACACTGAAAAGCCATATCTAACTTAGCTAAGCCGCGGGTGCTGGACCTTGCTTCCTTCCGCTCCCGACTCGTACGTCCTGTGTTCTCTGTTATTACTTAGGTACTAGCTGATGCCCGCGACTTCGTCCGCGTGGAATAAGTTTTTTGGATTCTCAATCAATCAATCAATCATTTATTTATTGCATATTTGGGTTTACTTGGTGTTATTCTAGATATTGTACATCCAAATACCTTAATACGGCATGCAATATTAAAATTAGTAACATACATAATATTATCATATCTAATAATTATTCTACATATAATCATTTGTTCAAAATTTTCTAAGTTTACATATTATTTCTTATTATCATATTTATTAGAACATTTAAGTATGTCATAATATAAAGAAAGATTGGACTTAAAAATAATAATGATGTCAAGGTAGGTGCTTAATAAGAGATTATGACGACCTCCGTGGCGCAGTGTGTAGCGCTGTCGCCTTAACGTGCGGAGGTCCTGGGTTCGATCCCCGGCACGGTCAATTTGGGAATTTATAATTTCTGAATTTTCCCTGGTCTGGCCTGGTGGGAGGCTTCGGCCGTGGCTAGTTACCACCCTACCGGCAAAGACGTGCCGCTAAGCGATTTAGCGTTCCGGTACGATGCCGTGTAGAAACCGAAGGGGTATGGGTTTAATATAACTGCCATGCCCCTAACAGGTTAGCCCGCTACCATCTTAGACTGCATCATCACTTACCATCAGGTGAGATCGCAGTCAAGGGCTAGCTTGTAGTGGATAAAAAAAAAAAAGATTACATACCTATCACATTTACAACTATATCATAAGAAAGAATAAAATGTCAAATTATTAAATAAAATAGTAGTCAAATTATTGATTTAAGTATTCAGCCACACTATAGAAACAATTGATTAAGAGCCATTCAAAAAGTTTACGTTTAAACACATCTCGCAGGAACTCCTCAATTTTCCGAGATAAAAAGTAGCCTATGTCACTCTCCAGGTCCTCAACTATACCCATGCTAAAAATCACGTCGATCCGTTGCTTCGTTGCAGCGTGATTGAGGGACAAACCAACAAACCAACAAACCAACAAACAAACTGACTTTCGCATTTATAATATTAAGTATATGATTACCTACCTACCACAAACAAATATACATACCTATATACAGTGCTGATGATGCCCATAACGTTGACTGCGTAGATTTAGGTTTTTAAAAAACGCGTGGGGATGTAGTTTTTTGGGATGAAAAGTAGTAGAAAGTGACAATCGTGAAAACGGATCTGGCTGAAATTTGGCACAGAGATATATTATAGTCTGGAACGAAACATAGACTATTTTGAAAAAGAAATTCGTACTGGTAATTACTAGATGAGTATTCGAGTTACGAAATATCAGATAAAAGGGAACGTCGCTTCAATATTGTTAAAAAATATCTGCGTCTATGAAGTATTGCCCTTTTTGTCTATAACGGCCATTTTTTAAATCCATTTTGATGAAATTTGGTATCGAGATAGATAGTATCCTGGGGAAGGACATAGGTATACCTACATACATACTTTTTATCCCGGAGTTCCAGCGGACTAAAATACATACTGCGGCTGAAGTCTAGAAGAAGAAGATAATCTAGTAGACTTATTTTGTAAGACTATGTGATTTGTAAGCTCCAATTGCCATTCAACAAAAAACGGTTTTCATCTGAGAAATTATTCAGGAACATCAATCGAAGCAGCTGTTTTCTCTCGTTCAATTATTCATATTCGTGCCCCTATAGTGAAGCTCATGTAAGACTGCTATATTATGCCAATCGTTTTTTTTTAATTCAAGACAGAACCAGTTTAAATATTAAGTTGTCCAGCTGGTGCTTAAAGGCGATAACACACTACGGATATGACACGGATATGTAAAAAAAAAACCGCCTTTTATATGGAGCTGCGCCGCCAGTACGAATATAGAATGACTTTAATCTACATTCTAGTATAAATTACTTGTGTTTTAACGTTAACGGATATATAAACATTTTACTGCACAACCAATATACAAAAGGAAAGAAAAGAAGCTATACACAAAATAATACAAAGGCGCCCTCTCTCTCTTACATGCCACCAAAGATAATTAACAAGTTTTCATGTTTTATAGAACAATTTATGTTCTTCTTCTTATTATCTAAAAAATGTAATTAAGTAACACACACACACACACACACACACACACACACACACACACACACACACACACACGCGCGCGCTTTCACTCTCACACTTTTAACCCAATAAAGAAACATTAATCAGTAGACTAATTATTATGTTTGTATTTAAAGTTCGTGTACGTTCACATTTAAAATTATTTTTAAGTATTTTTTATTGTTACCTACCCTCGGAAGGAAGTGGTTTCCGCGATACAGAGAATCCTAGTGTGGAAACCACTGCCCCACTAGTTCTAACTGAAAGTATTGACAATGCAAAAGAAAATTTTTCAAATCGGTTCAGAAACCACGGAGATATGCACCGACATACATAAAAAAAATATACATTATATATATATATATATATATATATTCGCGCCGAATTGAGAACCTCCTCCTTTTTTGGAAGTCGGTCAAAAATGCACTTTGCCAATGTCGCGTGGAGTGGAAGATAACCATGATATTATGTTATAGGTGGTGTGCATCGTGAAGGTGAGAGCACAATGGACGTGTCAGCGGATCTCACTGAATTGGGACGCAGCAAAACTTTGGTTGTATGTAGCGGCGTCAAATCAATTCTGGACATTGGACGCACTCTCGAGTTCTTGGTAAGTGTAAAGGTGGAAAAATCCCCGCGCACTTTGTCATATCATTGAATAAAGAACTGTTTCAGTTTAAGCTTAAAGTATAAAATTCGAAGCAAACAGGAAAAATGCTTCGAATTTTATCAAAAAAGTGAGTGAGGATTTTTTATTTGTGTCTGAACTGAAAGTTCTGGGAGATGTGGGGTGTTGTGCGTGGGTTAGTGCCGAATATAGCACGGGATACGTTTATTCGTCCATTAGTTTGGTACGTGAGAGCGTAAGATGCACTCCGCACTTTCCATTGCCGAGCCGAAGGCAACGAAGCTCGCGAAATTGCGACGTACACGACGGTGACCACGGAAAAAGCTAAACTGGCATGACAAAGATTCAGCATTAGGTATGTCAGCACAAGTTTAATTTGGCTGCGATATGCTACACACCACACCCCGGATATCCCTGAATGCAGATAACTTGAGGTATCCACGTCACAGCCCAGAATTTAAAGATAAGAAATTGTGGTCCGCATCTGTAACTGTGAACCGAAATCTGTTTGACCATGGGAATCGAATATACCACCTATCCTTTGAAGTAAACGTCAAAAGCAAAAGTCTTCTCATAACTCTAGGCCATTGGTAGGGGAATCAGAGGAAAGAAGCAATTTTGTTTTTGGCAAAACTTGTTAAATAACTTATCAATACATAAAGCTTATCTATAATTTCAAGGAAACTCAAGGAGTGACGGTGTGTTCTTTTGGCGAGTCGGACGATTTCCCAGCGTTTTACACTACTCGTTCAGGATATAAAACACCTAACCGTGCGACTGATCCTCAACACGCAGCCCGAATTTTGCACGCTGCTCGGCAGTTACGTCTCTCGTCGGGTATAGTGATTGCAGTACCAGTGCCTGAGAAATACGCAATGGATAGTAAGCAAATGTTTATTTTCTTAAATTCTAAAAGCCGGATCCACAACAGAAACTTATCGTCACACTTAAAATTGCTGACCTAAAGAAAGAGGGTGGCGCAAAGAATTCTCACCTCTAAAATTAAAAGTAGGTTTAAATAAGACAGTAGCTTAGATATAATCTAGGTAAATGAGATTCACGTTGGTGCTATCAGTATCATTATACTCACTCAATATCCGAGGACAGCAAAAGGTTCGAAAGAATAAACCTAAAGTAATGAAAAAGATATGCAAATTAGAGTATAGCAAAAAAGAGTGTTATAATTTGCATATCATATTACCCAAGCGTACCAGTTTGCCATTTGCATACATTCTTATACCTTTTTGCATACACCACAGGCCCAATAACGTTCTTGCGTACCCTTTAAAAAAAGACCTTTGTCGGAAAGTAAAGTATAATGTGGTGACATTTAAAGGTCTTCCTTTGAAGTAAATTACCGCAATACTGTAGGGATGCACGATCACTTTATAATTGAATTCTGAAGATTCACTTCGACTTCTTTTTTTGATTCGGATTTTTAGAGTTTGGACTATAGTAAGTGAAAATTATAGATACTCCAGACGGAAGCTTAAATACCTGAGCTACAGGCGAGGGTATTAAATAGCACCGTATCAGAGTTTTGAATTTTCACAAAATGAATTGTATTGTTTTATGTAAGTATGAGGTTTTTAGTATTTCCTGTTTGCACAGGTAACGTTATTGAAACGGCTATAAAGAATGCATTGGTGGAAGCCAGTAAACATGGAATTTCAGGCAAAGAAGTCACTCCATTCCTTTTGGCTGCAGTGTCTGCAGCAACGGGTGGTGCGTCGCTTGATGCAAGTATCCTTTTTAACTTACCATACTTACCAAATTTACACAGAGGCCTGATTCTCAATAATTTTCAAATCGTTTATCAATTATCACGGTTCATGGTTCATAATAATTCATATCAATGATTTTTCATCATCTCAGCCTGCGGACGTCCACTGCTGAACCTATTCCTATAAGGCCTATGCCTTTCCCAACGAATGCCACCACACCCGGTCCTCAGCCTTCTTCATCCAGCCACTTCCCACCACCCTCTTATGTCGTCGGTCAATCGTGCTGGAGGGCGCCCCATACTACAGTTATTTTATTTTATGTTGATTTGTAAGGTAACTGGTTCATACAAAAGACTCAAAAATTTAACGCAAAATACGTTTTTAAACAAAGTCACTTGAATATTGCTTGAATATAGCAGGAAACAATTCTGAAACCATTAAAAAATCCTTAATTACAATCTTGGCCCGCTCGTAACGAATGCCAGCAGTAAATTAAACGTGTAGAAACGTAAATGCTCTTAAAATGATACGCAGTAAAACTAATTGCCACAATTTCTTTCCTTAACGACGTACAGACATCGCGCTCATAAAGAACAACGCTAAAGTCGGCGCCGATATTGCCGTCCAATTTCAAAAACTGAGGAATGTTGACAATTTAGAGAACGCTTTTAATATCGGGGTCTCAAAGAGCCCGGCGAAATGTACGACAAATTCTTCGAGACGGCTCCATACTTCGTGCGCTATACGTATCAAAGAAGAGAAAAATATGATAAATAATGATTTGGGAGGCGACGTGCTCGTTATCGGCGGAGCCAACGTCGACAGGACGTATAGGGTGACAGAAGAATCTGTTCAGGTGAGTTATATATAGATAAGTACCTACATAGTTGTAAGTTGAGCATGATAAAAGCTCCTCCGAAGTCCACTGAATTATTCCTAAAATGTTTTACTACCTTTAATATTATTCATACACTGCTAATTATCTACTGGTAAGACTGCACCATAATTTGTTATGCATGTATTTTCAGATATGTATGAGGTAAGCGCGTTTCAATCATTTGTGCCTAAAATATGACGTTGAAACATTTCGTTTTATGGTTTGGTAACCCTAGAGCCGTAAGCGCGGAATAGAATGCTAAATATTTAACGATAATTTTAATCTACTGAGGTTTGCAAGTTTCTTTATTAAGTGATTCATGATGTTTTTTTTTGCCAGTCGGTCTTTAACATTAATGTATAACTGATGTTAATTTTTTGGGTACCTCAGGAGGAAAAAAGGAAGATTTATAGTATCAATTCGTTGTCCGTCCGTCTGTCTGTCTATCTGTCAACCACCTTTTTTGAAATTAATATCAAATACTTAGGTCCCTTTGAGCTGAAAAAAAATCAAGCATCAAGTCAACGCAATCAAATGATAAAATATGTAAAACGACAAAAGATGTAAAATTTGTGTCATAAATGGCCGATTTATGACACAAATTTTACATATTTTGTCGCTTGCCAATAAATCAAAACCTTTATGGTACTTCCTGTTGACCTAGAATCATGAAATTTAGCAAGAAGCAAGGTCTCATAGCACAAGTTTAGAAAAAAAACATACACGCCGAATTGAGAACCTCCTCCTTTTTTGGAAGTCGGTTTAAAAAAAACGATAATTAGAGTTTCGTACTCATAGGGTGTCGAATTGTTTGTCAGGCGCTACCAGTTTAGCGCCATAATAATATGTAAGTCACTTTCACAGCTGATTACGTGTTGCTACTCGTATGACATCTTTCTTGTTATTTACTAAAATAGTATTGAAAATAGTTTATATTGTGTAGTGGTACGGATAACGGAACTCTTAGTGCGCGAGTCTGTCTCGCACTTACCAGTTCTTTTTTTATGCCCATGTATTTATCGGATTAAATAAATTTCTTTGTACCTAAGCATAATTTTGTTCATAATTTTATGTTTTTGGAAATAAAGACTGTTTAGGTATAATTATGTTTGATATTTGTATTATTACTCATTAAACATTCATACGTTTCCAAAGTTTGCTGTTTTACCTACAGTATTTAGAAATTTTCATCGGTCATTGCACCCAGAAAGTTTAAAATGAAGCATTAATTTTGATTACGAAATATTTCCCTCTACGTAGTTCCAAACTATATTAACAGGAGTTTTAACTTTTCATGCTGACTAATATATTAATGGAACCGTCAAGTAGAGATTAAACTGCCTTGTTGGTGTAGTGGTTAGCATGTTCAACTGCGAACAACGAGGTTCCGGGTTCAAGCCCAGGGTCGGGCCTTAATTAAGTATTTATTTTTCAAGGTCTTTCTGAGTAGAAATTCTCAGTACTAGCCCGGAGTTGGCGGTGTTTCAACCCAGTGCTCTCTGACTAGAGCACGTAAAGCTGTCGGTCCTGCGCCTGATCTCTCTCTGGTCTTGTCAGATTTTCCGTCCCATCGGGCTATGAGAGTTAAGGATACTTATGCACTATAATATCTCCCGCGCAGATGGCTAATCTCTCTGGAGTTAGTGCGCCGTGGTCGAAATTCGGTCGGGAGGTCTTTATTAAAACCGCTGCCCATTTAAATAATATGTTCATAGAATAAGCTTGGTGTGGTTTATCATTCATCAATACAAACCATTTTTATAAACCAAACCAAAATCATCAATGCAACCCATTGCCGGCCCACGAGTCTCATCACAGAATTATAATGGTTTGGCCATAGTCCACCACGCTGGACAAGTGTGGACTTCTGCACATAGCTTTGAAAACATTATGTTGGCACCCAAGTTTCCTCGCTATGTTTACCTTCACCGTTATAGATAATATAGTCTAGGAAGGAAGCTAGTGGACCCCAATAGTAATTCCTCAGGTGACGGAACTTTACAGTAGGTATGATTAAGTATCATAAGGTAAACGTATTTTACAAATAAGTATCCAAAAAATTTAGAAAGGAAGTTAATAATTTTTATACTATACCCAATTGTAAAAGTATGATAATATTAAGATCGGTTTAGATATCGATGTTCTGCATAATTATTTCTTTCGATATCGAGGTTTTGAATGTAAATATGATTACCTACTGTTATTTAAAAAAGAAATCGAAAAATTATTCACTCCAAAATATTAACTCTTACGTACCTAACTTCCGCATGGAATTTTTATGGATCTTTTTGTATAAGTTTTGGTTGTTTCCAAGCCAAGTTCCAATGACTGAGGATTTTAATGCAGGGGTCTCTATACAACAGACCGCCCAGTTTCCTAGATTAATAATATTTTATTGCTATCCTATCACGCATAACACAGAAAAAATTGAAGTTCTTGCCCATGGATCGAACCCCCGATTAGATTTATAGTAATTAATTAACTTCGATAGTAAATAAGATACTAAGGTACCTTATAAGCTTTCATTCTCAATGACAACAATTATGATTTTTCTTCGGGTGACACCGTACAGGTACAGTAAAGTACTAAGTATTATAGAATTACGTAGCTCTAAGTATTATAGAATTACGTTATTATTCACTGATGATACATACAAAAATTTCGATAAAACCTTCTATAGCGCCACGACCCGATGCCGATACGACCTCGACAATTAATGTTAATTGAATCGATTAGCATCGCTTAACTATTTAGTTTCAAAGCACACTGCGTATAATCAATTTTGCCATCTTGCAAATTGTTCCAACTTTTCTCATTTTTCCTTTAAGATTTGCGTAGTTTTTGTAACTGTCGTTAGCTGTTGTGAAACCTATTCCGGTAATGGCTCCCTTTCTCCCTTATATTGTTTTAATGTTGTTGTTTAGGAGTTTTGATAGAGCCTATCCTTTGCCTGTTTGCCTATATTACTTATTCCTTGTCTGCTGCCAAACGACATTATATGGACAAGTTAATCTAAGGAGATTCTGATATTTTAGCGTTGCCTTCAGTATTGCCTATTCACATATTATACTTATTAGGTGAGGTAAGTCATAACTTACCTTGCCTAATATATGAGTAGGCAGAAGGTAGTACGTAGGAAGGAATGTAGGTCAGAAGTGGATCTGGCGTCCAACGTCTTATCATATCTTCATTTTTCAACCAACCTCATGACTTCATACCCTTATCCTCCTCCTTGCGTCGTATTCCCCATTACTGAGGGTCGTGACCCCTTCCACCAATAATCCTTCTATGAACGATGTCGCGCCATGTTGCTCGGTGCGACATGCAGGGCTTCGTGGACCTTGCTATCGAGAGCGGTGTGGATTTGATCTGACCAACGCATCGGGCTACGTCCCCGAGGTCTCATTCCGTCCACTTTGCCAGTAATGACAACCTTTTCAAGATTGTGCCCCTCCCTTCTGGCAATGTGGCCGAAATAATCAAGGATCCTCTGGAGACAGGTGGTTGATAGACTTTTCGTGATTTTCAGCTGTTTGAGGATCGATGCGTTGGTTCTGTGCGCTGTCTAAGGTATCCGAAGCATTCTCCTTCAGCACCACATCTCCAGCTGAGACATGGACAGTAAAAAAAATTTTACTGTCCATTTCTCAGCTGCATACATAAATATCGGGAATATAAGCGTGCGAACATGACGTATTTTGGTGTTGATTGATATGTGTTTGTCCCTCCAAGTCTTACGCAGCTGTGACATGGCACTTTATCCATTATGTAATAAATATTCAGTAATGAGTAATGAGCTATGACGATTACGAAAAGTAATTTTATACAATAACTATACTATTTTTAAAGAGTTACCTTGTTTTTGTCGCTATTAGTAGAACATAATTGCTGATTTCCTCTGTATACTTTTTTTTAGCTTTTGATAAAATATTCATTAGAAGACTGCTTGACTTGGTAAATAATGGCGTAGGTATCTACAAACTCAAAGGCGGTTTGGCCTAGTTCCCGTATGCCGGTTAATTGCCTCAAGGAACATCGAACTACCTCCGTAACTATGGTGGTCAGATTGTTGTGCAAATTTTAGTAATTTAGATGGTAAATAATTTCAGAAAACACGCTAAATTACCCCCTAAAACCCCACTCCAAACATGCACATTTTATCTGTATAAATGGATCGTTCTGTAAAATAGTAAACTGAGTATGTAGTAAAAAATGAGACCTGTCAAAACTACTGTTAAAACTGTAAGTTTATTTTTCAAGCGATTTACCTATTATACTTTTTTTTTAAATTATATTTTTCGGTTCATTATAATCTAACCACCACCACCACCACTATAGCCCATTAACGTCCCACCGCTGGGCACAGACTGCCACTCTCATAGGAGACAAGGAATTAGAGCTTATAGACCCACCACGCTGCTCCAATGCGGGTTGGCGTTAACGACTATTCTCATGTTAGTGATAATAACCGGGACGTGGCACGGGGGTGAAACACCGCCCGTGCCACGGAGTGTGACCATAGTCAGAACAACCCAATACTCAATTATGGCCCGACCCGGTACTCGAACCCGGGACCTCGTCGGCCGCAGTCAAACATGCCAACCACTAGACCAACGAGGCAGTCATAATCTCGCCTTACGTATTAATTGATTCGTTATCTACCACATTTAATAGTAATGTAAAATACACAAAAGGAAAAAGAAGTAAGTAAGTAAGATTTGGGTTAATAGGATCCATAAAAAAAACCAAAACGTTTTAACAAAGATTTTATTTAATGCATTTATTTATGATAATATTAGCTCAGTCGCCTAGTGCGTACCTTCGGAAAGTTGTAACAAGGCTATTATGAAACAAGTACGTTTGATAAATGTAATTCAAGTAACACAGTATAAAAGGTAATAATAAAAAGTCACCCATGAATGAAAATATTGAAATGATAACAGATTTTGACGAAATAGATAAGCCACAGGACCTAAAACTCTACACACCCAGCCTAAAGGAGATCACAGGTTACCGCAAGACCAACAGGAGGCGCAAGAGCTGCTAGAGCCGTTCGAGGCGCATTGTTTTGTGTAGGCGCGCAGTGACACCAGCAGAATCGAACACGCGTTAAGAGGAACTCTGCCGGCGGTTTCTCCATACAAAAACATTTGTCTGTTTCGTCCGTGAGAAAATATTTTTGCACCACAAAAACCATATGTGTCCGTGCCATGCTCCTATGTTTTGCTTTTTTCAATAAATGAATAATTTTAAGAACAAGGAACCTTCAAAAGTTGCAAAAAATGGCCCAGTTTTCGCGCCGTCATCAGATATTCTGCAAATAAATTTGACGGATATAATCAAAAAAAGAAAAACATACCGACATAGCCTGAGTCCTGCTTAAATTATTCTTGAAAAAAATATTAAAATCGGTTCTGTTTTGGAGGAGGAAACAGAAAAGTACGAGAGTAAGAATTCGACTGTTCTTCATAGGTATTATCGGTCCAAGCTGCAGTTGTCCCTATCGGGTGTTATGGAATTCTATTCGAGGAGCAGCGCGACGGCAATATACCTAATTGTTCAATACCTATTCTCAAAGTTTCCGGTTCGTGCCATATCCTCTTAAGAATGCATGAGTAGAGTGCTGCACCTAAGGAATTAAACGAGCGCCAGCTGTCAAACGCTTGACGTATAGCTGGCGCCCGATCATATTTTATGAGGTAGTTGTCATGATCGAATACGTTAAAAAACTCCCACTCAGCCTGCTGTTCGCTGTTCACGTTAGAACTCTTCTGACAATATAAAAGCTTCACCAAGTTATAGGATTTATTTTGAAATAAATAAATAAAGTTTTCGACGCGTGCAGGCTCTTTTCCAGCTACCTAGCTAACTTCATAAGTATTTATGTTATTACTTCATGTTCGAGAATTATGAACGTATGTACTCTTTCGACTCTAGAACATTTTGCTGATCAACTTGCGTAGGTATACAATTAAGTATATTAACTTCCATTATAAACTTTAAACCAAAAATACACTGAGAATTTCAACATTCAAGGCATGCTATCGCAAACAACAGACGAACAATTCGCATGACTAAGGATTTCAGTCCCGCGGCATTTTTATTTTAAGTACAAAGTTATGTCTGCACATTTCAATGAGGGTTCAAGGGCTTCTTTACAAAGTTGTTAACAGTTGCTAGGATTTTATACCGTTTTTTACTATTGTACTCCAAGGGAATCTATAAGAACTTAGATTTATTGATGTCCAGTGAGGATGACTGTACAGATAAGACGCTAAGGTAACTCAACTAATTCACAGGCAAGCAGGCAGGCTCAGATTTCTAGGATAATGGTGCCATCACATACTTACCTTTAACAAGGCGTCTAAATAAATAAACTAAAACAAGATGGTGTGGTTTTATTAGCATCGCTGAGTATGTACGGCACCGCTATACAAGAAAACGAGAGCTTTACAAGTATTGCTGTAACATATTTCCGCAATTAATACAATGTTGTCTAACTAAATATTATGACGAGCATGTTATTAAAGCTGTTTGAGCTTAACTTTTTCAGGATGTTAAAATTCTCTATAACAAAGTGCAAAAGCCCTCATTCAAAAACGTAGACTTTATGTGAAAATATCGCTCAAACGCTTTATCATATGAAAATACACAACACTCGTCAACAATGTGTAAACGGCACATATTTAAGACATTTTTTAATGTAATTTAATTGATAAGTAAGTAATTTTGTTAATTTTAAATTAATTATTAATTTATAACCTTTATATATCAATCATAAAAGGTGTCATCCACTGAGGATAAGAGGTAAAATAGAAAGTGTAGGTCGCACGTCAGAGATGAGGTTCCGATGTCCATTTAAACAATGGTGTTATATATCGATTTCCTTTAAAAACTCAACATCAGTTATATGATTTTATAAGCCAAGGCACATGTTATTTTACCATTTGGAAGAAATTGCAGGATATAGATTTGATCCTAGCTACATATTATTATCCAACTTTCCGAATATAGGTACAAATTTTAATAAGATTGGTACATTCAGTGACAACAATATTAAAAAACTATTCTTCTGCATAAATTCACAAAATATTATACCTACTCTAAGCGAACATAATAGTTAATTTTAATAGTCATTACTATATTTCTAAAAAGTTACACCATATAAGTACAAATGTATGCTAAGTTTGCGAAATGGATAATACACCACAGCATTTTTCAGGCGAAAGAACTAGACATGTTCTGTCTCGAGAGGCGGTCAAAAGATTTCCACTGGAAACGGCGCGACAAGGCTCGGCCAAGGCGAGTCGAATCAACTCGCAATAATTTGTCACCTTAGTATATATTTAATATGAAACTGCGCCGATTATCGGCGTGCCGAAGTCCGAGTCGAGTCTTTACGCACACAGTTGGAGCAAATGCGACTTGATTAGATTCGACGCTATTCGACTGTAGTCAAATTCAGGCTTTACAAGTGCATACTTACAACTTAACGGTATATTTCGTACTAACTTTGATTGTAGATAACAATCGCTGCTATTTTCTTTGACTTGATCACATTAAAAAAACTTTTCAAAAAAACTTTCGTAGATCCACACAATCCACATTATTCAATTATGCCAATGTATGTATGCATTCCATAAAGAAATCTCTTTTCCGACTCATGGTCTATTAGGGCTAGTATTATTTCACCATGTTGCACTCTCCCCGTTTCATTGAAAACTTATCTAGATTGTGTAATTATTGGTTCTTTTTATAAATCCTAAATTTTACAGTTATAATTTTTTACTACATCATGCTAGTTCTTTCTATCCGAGATCATCTCAACGCACAGACATCGGTTATATGACCTCGTCCAATCATGATTTCATAGAAAAGATACTCAACCGTCTTATAATAATAGTAACATTTCTTTGACGACCTCTACTGCCTGATTCTACTGTCTTTCAGTTTGAAATAGATGCATTTGCGTGTTCCTATGAGTAGCTATTTGTATATTTACCCGATTTTTCTAACTCACGGCTCTGCGTAGCAAATTCAATCACTATATGTTGAAACAACTATAAACATAACGTGCCTTATTAATAACAAGTTAAACTTAAAATCATCCCTTTTAGCTTTATTTCACTTAGCAAAGGATAAGTTTTGTGATATAATTATTTGTTCAAACCCGAGAGGAGATCCTTTGAAGTCTGCTTTATTAAAAAGTAGGAGTGGTTGTATGCCCAAATGGACCTTATTTATTTTCAGAATTTTTAACTGTCTACCTACGAGTATATGCACTAGAAAAAAATGCAATAACTGAAAAATCCCAATTTACCAACTTATACGTAAGTTTCAAATTGTTTTTATAAAAGTACTTGATTTAAAAAAAATGCGATTTTCATTAAATATTTCGTAAAGCCTCTACGTTTACGACCTATGTCCTCGCGCAAGCTTACAGTCGGGATTTTGTCCCGAGAGAAGTTAAAAAATCTAAAATTTATTTGTTTAAAAAATTTAACAGATTTTGCTCGCCAAATGAAATAAAATTCCAGAGAGGGTATTTGTAGTTTAACTCTTTATTAATGCGGAGAATTAGGTTACATCTACATATTTATTATATATACACAGCCATTTAATACGTAAATGCTCCCATTACCTGACTTTTGAAATCAAATTAAATCCGAATGTATAACCTGCGTTTAAGGAGGCTGATCTGCCACATTACTAGAATACAGAGATAAAAAGGAAGTTTCTGTATTGTAGTTCATTTTAAACTGGTTATTAGCTTTTATTCTTAGGCACTACGTCGTTTAAGCTCATATCAGTACTATTATGTTGACCTGTCCATGCACAACTCGCATTCTACATTTACATACAAAATGGATCTAATATTTACAATAATTTATTGATATAACAAAGGATGATAATAATCTAGTCACAATTCTCTGATCAAGAATTGGTCCGAAGCCAAAATTCAGTAAAAATCATACAAATATTTAAAAAAAATTACTATTTTGCGATAAAATATTAAAAGCTTCTTGAAGACTGGAAATCTATTGAAAAGAATCAAATAGCTTTGGAACAATAAAATTGAAATGAAAGACTGAAACGAAATCCTTAGTTTCAAATAAATAGAACCAAAAATTGATCAGAAGAAGGTAAATAACAAACATGACCTAAACAACATTTAGGTGAATCGATTAAAAGAGAATTTTATCCCTTACACAACGTATAGGTATAATATTAATTAATCTATTGGTATACAATTAAAAGCTGCCGACTTATGCTTATTAAATGATACAATCAATACATTAATAATTACCCATAATATTTTGCTCTAGTATTTTACACGTTTCGAGTCACTCACACTACACCGTCTTCCGATCACTCGTCTATTCCTACTTTTCCCTTCGTAACGGTAAACTGAGACACAAAAATAAACTCTAAAATTTAAAACAATGTACGAACTGCCAAGCATAGGAACTAAACACAAGCTTTGCTCGTGGAGTACTTCACCTAAATTACTCGTTGCCACTTAATAAACAAAGTTCCCGAGAATACAGAACAAACCAAGTTCACGCTGTTCACAATTATTTATCTAAAGTCACAACAACACGGAATATCCTTCCACTAAAAACAGTCAGGACTGGATTACTATTTATGAACATAAAATACTAGTCACGTAAAATCAGTTTATTAAATTGACAACGCCGCTACCGAGCCGCGATGGCAGCGGCTGTGTGGGCCCGGAGCGCTGGTCACACGATAAGCTTAGAGTTCGAATTCGGAGCGTGTGTGGCGGCGCTGGTCGAGACGCACGCGAGCCCCCGAGCGGCGCACGCACACGGGCACGCCGCCCGCCATCGGGGGCTCCACCTCGAAGCCATCCGCCGGGAATGAGCGCCAGCGCCGCCCAAACAATCGCTCCAAGTAACATCTTAGTCAGATTCGAGTCGCCGCACTGTCTGCTGCAAGAGGTCGGTATTCCCCACGCGCTAGCTCACGCATCTCGCAATTGTTATTTCCATTCACAGTTTTGGGGCCGAGTGGTTCGTCGTGCAAGCTGCGTCGCGAAAAGGGCTCCGAAGCTCGCCCGAGAAGGGCTTCCCGCTCGCCCGCTCGGTCAGGGCTGCCGCCGTGGGTGCGCACTCCTCCATTGGCGTTCACTGCATTAACGACGACGGTTTGTGATAAAGGCCCGCCGTGTAACGGACTGCCGTCGAGTAGCTCGCCCGCACCGAGCTCACTTTGCAATATTCTAATTTTCTGAATCATCTCTTTTATTTCGTATCTCAATATTCCAAGGAAGCACAACTTTAGAAATGCTATAACGCAATAGCCTAAAACGAATAACGCATCCGCAGTTCTTCGAAGCCACGAAAGTAAACGTTCAGCACAAGCAGCCGTATGCGGCACGCAGTGAACAGGCGTGAACGGGAGCGGCGATGAAGCGGAAGTGGCGGCGATCGTAGCCGGCGTCACGGCAGGCGAGTGAGCTGGTATCCGACAGCAGCTCGGCGGCAGTACGGTGCGGTTGAATGCGGTAAAGTCTGACGGCCCCGTCACACCACAGCAGCGTTGTTCTCTTTGGAGGCGATCCCACGAATCTGCGAAGTCGACGTCTAAGTCGTAATCTCTTGCTAAGCGTATGCGTAGTTGCGGTCGTAGTTCTCGGCAAACACGTTCGAATCGGAAGGCCCAATAGACACCTATCGCAGCGTCTCCGACTAGAAGCGCCAAGAGCGCTAGCCAGTAAGCGTTGAGCATGCGTTCGGAGAGCCGCAAAGCGGCCAAGCAACCTAACAGTTGCAGGAGCCCAGCTTGCACCGGTAGAGCTGCGTATCCGTAGAGGAAGCCGGGCTGCGCCGCGCCGAGGCCGGGCACGAGCGCTCGGCGGTAGTCTGCGAGAGCGCGGCCCGCTGCTGCACAAAACGCGAGCGCCCCTAGCAGCAGTGCCCCGTTGCACGCGTAGATCCAGATGCGGTAATAGCGCATTGCGCGGTGCGCAGCGGGGTAATGCGCGGGGCGCGGGGGCGGCGGCAGCGTCATGGTGGCGGGCGCCGCGTCATGACGCCGCCCGCGCCCGCGCCGCCGCCACGCGCCGCGCCCCACGCCTCTGCAACAAGGAATTGATGTTATCAAGTTGTTACTTCTTTTCATACACAACAAACAGTAAATAATAATTAAAATACTGTAACCCGTTACCCGACAAGAGAATTTTTTCAGAAACCCCTTTTTTAGACTTTTTTTGAATGTCACATCGATTTTGTTCGTGTTGAATGTAGCCTATGTCACCCGGACCATATCCGATCGATTTATTCCATTCGATCATATCCATAATCGATTGGCACCTGAATCTTGATTCATCAAACTTGGCTTAATAGTTTAGCTTTAGGCGCTTCGGTGGAATACACATAAATACCTACAAACATACTTACATACATAATATACAGACTGTTATAATCATGACCCTTCCTTTAGCTTTGCCGTAGTCGGGTAAAAGCTGTTTTTCCTACTTTTTCATGATGCTCTTGTTTAGTAGAGTCAAAAAAAGTGTCTGTGTCAAAAAAGTCCCTTAGAGGCAGCGCTGTAGTCGCATGATTAAGCATGTTCCACTATTTATAGCTTTCTACTATAATTGCTACGGGACTTCTTTCGTAACCCTGACTATAGTATTTTAACCATCAATTATGGTTGTAAATATCTAACGCATGATTATAATAATTTATTATCAAACTAGCGAATGCCCGCGACTTCGTCTGCGTGGTTTGAGGTTTTTCGGTTCCCGCGGGAACTCTTTAATTTTCCGGGATAAAAAGTACTATTCCAGACTATAATCTATCTCTGTGCCAAATTACAGCCAGATCCGTTCAGCCGTTGGGGCGTGATTGAGTAACAAACATCCATCCAAACTTTCGCATTTATAATATTAGTAAGATTACAAAAAGCTCTGTTACTCTAGAAACATAGCTGGCCTACATCCTAGATTGGAATTCCAGTAAATTGTTGGTTTACCGTAGGCTGAACTAAAGATTATTTCTCAAACTTTCGAAACCCAATTGTAAATAGAGCACATTAATTTTCTCAGCGTCGCACTTGTGGAAAACCGCCTTAACAGACTTTATTAATTGATTTATATCAAGTAGAGTCTTCCTAACCTACTTACAACATGATAAATAGCCTCAACGAGATAATGCTGGGCCTTAAGTATCTATTGCCCCTATTCAGAACAGCACAAGGCGAAAAACGAGGCCAGCAGAATCGCTTACAAACTTCCAAAGTAAATAATTGCCGTGGAGGATACCCTACTTAAAAAATTCTTTTTAAAAGTTATAAAAATCGTGGAGCTTAGAAGTTGATGTGAGGGAAAGCAATTCTTCAATTTCTACTTTTCTGAAGATAAAGTATTTTCAGTTAGAAGTACAGGTTGCGGTAGAATTTTTCAGCAGGTACAAAACTTTCTACAGAAGCTTGGAAAGTTACGTATCGGAAAAGGATATAATAAATGCAGTTCTTCACGTTTAGGTATTACCGTATGTTACAGTAAGATGTATAATGTTCTGTAACAAAATTTAAAGTAGTAATTTTATAGTAGTACAAAAAGTCCTTACAATCCGCCGCCCGTGCCTTGTTCTCGAAGCCTGGCTAGTCACAGAAGGGGGCGGCCGAGCCTTTGCAGTGCGCCTAGCAGGCCGGTGCGGGGCCTGAAACAACATCAAATTTATATTATTATATGTCGCTTCCATCTCCATCATGGGGTCCCGGACCTTTGGAAGGAGTACGAGGCCAACTCGCAGAGGCCCGTTAGACAATTTTACTCTAAAGGAAATGTGACACCAACCGGCGAATATCCCTATATGCACTATGTGAGTGCACCCAAGGACAATCCCTGGTTAGTGCATAATATTATACAGTAAACAGTATGGTAGCCCCCTTGGTCGAATAAACCACCCAAAGTAGCCGCTAAGCTGATATGTTCTACTTATGTATCATTGTCATTTCATAGGTACTACTCATAGGTAGGTACATCTACTGGTACACAACTTTCTACAGCGAATTTTATATGTTTCATTGAGTTCGGTAGTCTAAATAAAAATATATTAAGCACAAATTTAGGACATAATCATCATTTTCAGGACTTCATTGAACGATACCAAAATACTAAGTAGTTTTTTTTAATCTTATTTTCGACGGGACTAAATCTTTATTACTTTAACATATTTCATAGTATATTATGAAGCTACCCGATCCGACTTTTTATGGCCTGAAAACCAGCACAAATACGTACTACTTGGCTCCAGTTATGCATGATAAGGATCTAAATAATTTATTTTTAAATTGTTCCAGAGGTTCCGGCTTATAACAAAGTAGCAGCTTTTTCAAATCGTTTGTACCAATTTTATATTAAAGCAAGAAGATTGCTATAAGTCACATTCAATTTCTTTTATAGTAGGATCTGTAATACAGAAACTGAGCGCTTGTAGTGTCTATAAACCCCAGTTGCTTGTTAACCGCAAGTTGAAGGCACTTGACTGTTCCCAGTGCAGACGTATAGAGCGATCGAGATTAGAGATTGTTTGCAACTAGGATATTGAAACCAGGGTACGACGGTCGGTGTCTTGTGCAAGCTTTTATCGTTGAAATTGTATTGAACTTGAGCTCATATTATGTAAATGTCGGATGCTTGCTTGGTTTCCATGAAAATAAGATTTATTTAGTTGACTCCATAGATTTTGGTTGACTTTATAATAAAGATCATGTTTTGCCATTAGGAGAAACTATAAACTTAGAATATTTACTACGGAGGAACTAACGTGTAACTATAACGCGCGGTGAATAATAGCAGATTGTTCAACAAGGGACTAAAACGGTCCATTTCAAATGAGATGTTTAGCCTCCTGAACGTAGTGAGTGATGCTATAGAATCAAGAAGAATGGCTTTTAGTCCCGACTCCCAAGTTAACATGGTCTGTACCTACCCGCCTTATTTTTTTGTTCGTAATTTACATTTTCGTCTCTTAATAAATTTTTTGAATTGAATCGAAGTTAATTAATATTTAACTAGGTGATGCCCGCAACAACGTCCGCGAGGATTGAAGTTTTTAGGTTCCCGCGGGAACTCTTTAATTTTCCGGGATAAAAGTAGCCAGTGTGTGTTATTCAGATCTGTTCAGCGGTTCTGGCGTGATCGAGTTATTACTCGACATCCATCCATCCGAACTTATATTAGTGTAGATGTGAAAGTGTGTTTTTGTTGGTGTCCTTCTTCTTATCTTATCTTATCGCAGTGGACGTGGATCGACGTGTGTGTTTTTTGCATAGATATGCCACTTTTTAGTCCGAAAAACCAAAAGAATTTCGTAATTAAACAGCTACAAAAATAAAAATAAACTTTAATAAATAAAAATACATTGGGTTTTGTTTGTAATAAGCAATTTCAAGAGAGATGGCACAGTCTTTGAGTTGGTATTTGTGATAAGCTATGTGGATTGTGGCGTTTCGAAGAATAAAGAAACACAAAAACAACCTAGACAAAAGACTGACTCTACGTCAAGTTAGTAATCTAGGTTCGTTATACCATTGAGCAATATTTCTAGCACACCCCTGGGGGTTGTAAGAAGTGTTGACAGTGAGGGTCGACCCTTGACTGTCCACTGTGCTGTAGGTACGAGTATATCTATCTATAAATTATGTAGCTGAATGTCACAATGTCGTCAAGAGTAACTTCGGGCGTCCTTGTAGTTGAAGTTCTGTTAGAATAGTTAAATAGAAATTGCTTTTTAACATTAAATTATATGTGTTCTGAAGACAAAATTAACGAAATATAAAAGACTAGATGATGCCCGCGACTTCGTCCGCGTGGATTAATTAGGGTTCCGTACCAAAATGGTAAAATGGAACCCTTATGGTGCGACTTTCTCCGTCTGTCTGTCCGTCTGTCCGTCCGTCACACTCGATTATTTCAGTAACTACCGAAGCTATCGACATGAAATTTGGAATAGTTGTGTATATTAGTGGCCCAAAGACACTGGAATTAAAAAAAATTGAAATTTAAAAGTGAGATAACTGTACTGTGTGGGGAATCATATGAAAGGGTTTACTTTGTACATCCTCAAACAGATTTTTAATTATTTTTAGTTATGATACTTTTTGATTTATCGGGGAAAATGTCTAAAAAAATACCGCCCCACCCCCCCCCCCCCCCCACTTATCTCCGGAGTTTACCAATCGAAAAATTTGAAATAATTATGGTCAATCGGAATTTTGCCCGGTTTTTTTTTTTTTTGCTTTCCGCGGGAACTCTTTAATTTTCATAAAAAGCCTATGTCCTTCCCCAAACAATCTACCCCTGTATCAAATTTCATCAAAATCGGTTAAACAGATGGGCCGTGAAAGCGTAGCAGACAGACAGACACACTTTCGCATTTATGGAAGTATGGATGACTCCCACGATTACGTCTGGGTGGAGTTAAAAAATTACCGTGGGCCACGCGTATTTTAAAGATATGTACATGATTATATTTATAGCTGCCGTAGAAGGTAGCTCAGGTAGGACAACTTGTGCCACTTATGTTAAGTCAAGACTCAAGAGGCTCCAGAGATAATAAAAATAGCTGGTAATGTGCAAGAAGCCTTCTGAAATCAGCAGTTCATTTATTTATTTTCGAGTTTGAATTAGGGGAAAATTCTAAATTTTCATCCACCGAATGACAGCAGGTAGATAAAAAATCGTTTAAGTAATTTGAAAATAAAAAATAGTTTTTTCTTGTTGCCACAGAAGCGTCGCGCGTAGTGTTAGACTAAGCGATACTTCCTCTACATGAAACGATTTTTTTTCTACGTCCTCATATTATATCGAACATAAAAAATAAACAGGTATTTTTTATTCAAGGCACGCTTGATCGGAGAACCGATAGCGCTCAGTTATCGCTGTCATCACCATAACTTGGTCACAATGCCTCTATCATTGAGATATTGAATGATCCCGTAGTATCTGCTCTTTTATAAGCTATTTAAATATGATTGTCTATAAATTCGAATTTACTATTCGTTACTCATGAATTAAAGGAATAGTATATTGTGTGCTTAGTGGTGAAACAAGACGATTTCAGACGAGGGTGAAGCCTGTTGCCTGCCTGAGCGAAGCGAGGGCTGGCATCACCCGAAATCTGAAATCGTGTTTCATCCCGTGGCGCACACACTATTTTTCATATAAACTGCATTAAAAGTGCGAGTTTTATTAAAATTGTGTTATTAGTTTAGTTTCTTGGTTGTTGTTTACAAATATCATATCAGTTTCGTTGATGGGTAAAATGACAATTAAAAAGGTTTGAAATAAACAAAAGATACTCAGACAGGATTGAAAAGAGGGCTGCTACGTCATTCAGCGGGTAGAAAACCGTATTCGACGTATGACGTATTCGCCTGAAATTGAATAGTTTCAGGTGGCTCAACAGGCATTGAAACTCGCATTTTCAATACAAGTTATATGAAAAAACAATTAACCTATCTTCATATTACATGCATACTGTGTCTTCAAATAAATGCTTGTCCTATACACTCCAGTTAAAACAACTCAAATCAAACGAATAATAATAGCCCTGCCCAAGTATTTGACCCTGTGTTGATATTGTATCGTCGATTGGTCACATTAAGCTTGATGAGGGTACAACGTCGATTTAATGTGCAGATATTATTGGAAGCGTTGGAAATTAGGCCTCCGGAATGACGCCCTAGTTTTTTGATGGGGATTGATTAAGTGCGCCAATCAAATCAATAAAAAAAGATAAATACACTGGTCAAGTGTGAGTCAGACTCGCGCACAAAGGGTTCCGTACCACCATACAATTTTTTTTTGCCAAATTACATGATTTCATGATTCATGGGAACCCAACCTAAGTTTTGATTTATTGGCGTATGTCAAAATATGCAAAGTATGTGGCATTAACGGCTGAATCTTTTGATTGCGTTGACTCAGAAGCTTGATTTTTTTACAGCACCAAGGGACCGTAGACCTAACTTGATACCTCCACGTGTTCCGAAGAAAAAGAGGGTTGATAGACAGACAGACGGACAACGAAGTGATTCTTCAAGTTCGTTTTTTTCTCTTGAGGTACGGACCCCTAAAACTATGCATGCACATGGACGTTAAACTACCTAGCACCTCTTTCATCTTTGATGCCAAAAGATATCTCGCGCATACCTCCAAAACGGCTATCGGTGTTTTGAATGATCCGTGACACATAATATGACCAACCTACTTTAAACGTGACCGTCACTTCCAAGTTTCACAAATTCTTACTAACGTATCATTAATTATCTTAATACCAAATGAATCAAATAATTTGCTCGCAATGTAGACATACAAGTAATAAAAAACAACTTTACAATAATAATGACAAATATGTGTGACTATAATAATAATAAATGCTTTGTCACGAAGTTTTTCTTCATGTCAGTCGCATTGAATAAGTGGAGCAAATTGGTACAAATCCCTCCACCCTAGCCTCCATGTTACAGAATAAGCTTTACAAGTCAGCGAATTCGCTAAAGAGAAACTCCGTTCCGAAAGAGATTTGTTTGAGAACATGGATACAATTTTTAGTTCGAAACTATACGAGTATGCTCGGGGCGAGTCTGTGAGTTACACTGCATTGAAGTATGTATTATTGACCGAGCGAAGCGAAGGTCTCTGAGTCTACTTGAGTGAATTGGCACTTGTCCGTCCGTCCGTCCGTCCGTCTGTCAGAGCATTATATCTTCTGAATTACTGAACGTAATTACTTCAGCTTTAAATATAATATGTAAACCAATGGCCTCCCGCCGAATATGGCTTAAAAAGTTATAAAAATCTTTATTTCAGGGGGGCTTTGATAGAGCGAATGCGAAGTAAAATATTTTTTATAAAGTTACATAGGGTTGCGGTATATCATTTTAAAGATAATTAGGAATAGAGGCCAAAAATATATATTTTTTAATTTTTCCCCCAAAATTGACTAAATGGGGGGCTTTCAAAGTGTAGATTTTCTAACGTCCAAAGTTGACCTCAGAACTCTAAATTTTCTGAAAGGCTGCGCCTGAAACTTGATCAATTATTTGAATTATATCCTGTACTTGAACAACAAATACCAAAATTAGATAAATATTGTAAGGAAACGGAATTATTTAATTTTTAATGAGCTTCAGTATTTTTAACAGAACTTCACATTTAAATCAATAGATGGCGCCGCGAGGTCTCAGTTCGGGGCGAACCACTAGTATTATGTATGTAAAGGTGTGTACTGTGCGACCAGGTTTGGGATCACTTGAGTAACACAATATGAGTCCTTATTGTAAGCATAATTCCAGAAGTGGGGAGAATAATTAAATTGCTTAAAAATATTATTTTGTACTTAAAACTTGCACGGGCGAATGGTCACAACGTGTAGATTGACACAACGTGTAATGTAATTAGCTAATTATACAACTTGGCCAAATCATTACGACAATAATATATTAAATTAATTATTTGATCAGACCCGATTGCTATCTGCAGCCTTTCAATCAAATTACGATCTATCTAAACACGAAACTATTCAATAATCGCTGAGTCTGTCGGTAACAGACTGATTTTCAAATGTCAAAGTATTTGTATATAAGTTATTCCAATATGATAAGTTATTAATACGATAGATGATGATATAGATGTTCCAAGGAACGAACTGAGTGAAATACATCGAATGAGTCAAATATCTATTTAATTAAACTCAATTAAACAAAGAAATTAATAAACTTATACTTACCTTTTTTTTAAATTAAATCTTAATTTTCAAGCTGACATTATTCAGACTTAACTAAGCTATAAAACTGCACCTACGAATAAATAAAAGGGAACCTTTTGTTCCGAAAAGGAAATTCTTTAAATATCTTCAATTATTTTCTTAATCTACATTAGTAGTTTTGACTGGTGGGAGGCTTCGGCCGTGGCTAGTTACCGTCAAGTGATTTAGCGTTGCGGTACGATACCATGTAGAAACCGAATAACCGAATAACCGGTATGGGCTTAATATATCTGCCATGCCCCTAACAGGTTAGCCCTCTACCATCTTAGACTGCATCGTCACTTACCATCAGGTGAGATCTCAGTCAAGGGCTAACTTGTAGTGGATTTTAATAAAAAAAATGTATATTTGTGGGTGGTGCCAACTTGTCATTAATTATTTCGCTGCTGTAGCGAAAGAAAAGAAAGGTCATGGGAGAGGTTGCTACAGAGCAAAAAGGATAAGCCGGTCATGCTCTTTCATTTTTATTTCAAACAACGGACATTAGGGAAGTAAATTATGTAAGCGTGCAACAAAAAACCCACTAAAAAATGATAATATGAGTTTGTTCCATATTATACAATTCCTACTAGTGTAGTGTCCTTGAGTTTGCTTATATTTCCTTAATAAACGGAAGGAACAAACATCTTTCCAAGTCAGCGAACGTGATAAATTGAATCTCCGCCTCAAAAGAGTTACGTATTTCGGAACATGTACACTCTTTGTTTTGAAACTATATATTTTGTAGTACACTGGAGCTGGAGGCGAATATCTCTGCTACACTGCTTTACTCTGGAAGACTTTACTTTTGATCAAACTACAAACTAAAACTTCACCCTATTGTTGAGTATCCTTATTCTAAGTAGGTATATAGTTAAGTTGACACGACAATACGTAATCTGATTTATACTGTACTAAAATTCTACATCAATGGATTTGTATCACATTTCACGAAAGTTATCTCGCTTGGATTGATAATTTAGATCATTCATGCTAAAGCTGTCTTTATCTACTCTGGCAGCATTCAAAGAAAGGCGATAAATTGGGCGAAGTGACGTGGGCCGTTTCAAGCTACGAAAGCATCAAAGATCGATGTATAATTTAAAAAAATTCAAAATCTTTAACTTTACGTCACATTGTGTGGCATATTATGATGCAACCATATTTTATTCCGTGCCGGTATTTTTTATTAAAATCTAATAATAATTGATGAGCAATGCTAATAATTGAAATAGGTCATGTTGTGGAGATGTATCAAAACAACAAATGCTCCACTTTTTCCTTCTTCACCTTGCCAGCAGATATACTCGTAGAAAGGTAAGAGTTTATGGCAATGTAGCCTTGTAGGGTTTCTTCATCATTTTCGGGCATGCACAAGTAACATCGTCAGCAGCTATCTGCTATGTCTCAACATTAGTTCTGCGTACTTGAGATAATGAAAGTTTTCGTGTGGCTCTAGGTCTCAGATTGGGAACACCCCTGTGCTACGAGCACAGATGTCCGTGTGGAAAAGAGGTTGATAAATTTGGAATTCACGGACTCTCTTGCCAAAGGAGCGCTGGTAGGCTTTTTCGGCATGGCTCTCTCAATGATACGATCAAAAGGGCTCTTGCCACCATAGATATTCCTGCGCTCATTGAGCCGGCAGGGATTAGTCGGGATGATGGCAAGAGACCTGATGGATTGACGCTGGTTCCCTGGGAACGGGGACGGGCGCTAATGTGGGACGCAACATGCGTAGACACATTGGCCCCGTGTCATATCAGGGAGACAGCATCAAGGCCGGGAGCCGCAGCAGAAAAGGCTGAAACCGGCAAGCGGCGG
This sequence comes from Erebia aethiops, assembly GCA_923060345.2. Taxonomy (NCBI): domain Eukaryota; kingdom Metazoa; phylum Arthropoda; class Insecta; order Lepidoptera; family Nymphalidae; genus Erebia; species Erebia aethiops. The sequence continues at coordinate 20,788,389 of OV281084.1, read as the reverse complement.
AAGTATGCCTCTCTCATAGAGAGTTACATATTTGTTCCGTTTGCCGTGGAGACCCTGGGGCCATGGAGTCTTAGTGCCAAAAAATTTTTACGAGATATTTCACCGCGGTTAATTGCCTCATCTGGTGACAGAAGGGCTGGCTCATTTTTTGCGCAAAGGATCAGCCTGGCTGTCCAGCGCGGAAATGCAGCCAGCATTCTTGCCACCATTCCACGCGGGCATGATTTATATAGTAATTAGGTTAGGCTAGCTAGCATTAAGTTCTATTGTATTATTTTCAATAAAGGTTTACTTGACGTTAGTTCGATTCATAGTCAAGCCAGGTGTTACCGCACTCAAACACTTCAAAAATAGAACCGAATAGCCTTTATTTATAAGAGCACATAAAATATCACTTGCAATAAAATCTTTTGTTCATTGGAGTCGTCGTAAAGCTTATGCAAATCACTCTACGTGTAAGGTCACCGCTCTTAAAAGATTGGTCGCGCCCGACTCTACAATAATTTATTGGCTTTAGAAAATCTTAAACAACAAATTAGCTTTATTGAGGTTAATTAGCTATTGGATTCCGATTACCTTGCACTCTGATTTAAGGCTAGACTTGTAGACTTGTTGCAAATAAACAAATTACCTAACTACGTCGGTATTAGATAGTAGAGTAGGTACCTACCTATCTTGCGTGATTTTTTTTAACTGATAAATCTTTACTTACGTTATGATAGGTAACAAAATATTAATATAAGTCATTAAAATATTAACAAAAATTATATACTTATCAGGGAATAATCTATACAATACGTGAAAATTTAATGAATTATTAATTCAATGGAAAATCAGCCGCCCGATTGTGTAAGAAAATCGTTATCGTCATCGTTTGTCAAACAGATAATTTGAACTGTTTATGGAGGACTGGAGGTCATAGATGCCCGCATGTCAAAATGTATGAATGAACTCCTCAAACAGTTCGAGTTTTAAGGCGAGTCACCTCAGCTCAGCGGTGAAAACTGGTTTGCTAGATCAAATTTTTTCGGTATTTACTATTAAATAACGGTCTTACAAAAAATATCCGATACACTTAAAGATATTGTCTAAAGAATGTGCTAATTTTTTACACGATAGGATGTACTTTACTCGATCAAAAAAATCTTGAAACAGGCTAAATTAAAAGTTTAAAACGAATTTTTTATTAATAAAATTTTCGACTTTGCTCATAATTTTTATATGGATAAATTTCTCTTGAAGTATTAATGAGAACCTGCTAAACTTTGTTTCAAACTGAAGTCCTATATTTATTTAATTCAAATTAATCCCAGAACTTGAACGTTGCCAAGCGGTTTCAGAATATACCGCGCTGCCCGCTTCCCCGCCAGTCTCTACGAGAAACGTACCGCGAGACGCGCGGGCGGCACCCCACACCTCACCTCCTAAAATCTTGCAGGTGACTCGCCTTAAGCAACGACCTCAATTTACATAGACGGGCCTGACAAACAAAGAATGTGGACCTAATTTACTAACGCCATCTAGTCTGAAAAGCGGGACAGCACTATGGCGGGGACAAGGACAGGGCTATACAGGTGAGGAACGCGCTCTAAAAGTCGGACGCCCAACTTTTTCTATTAAAGGGCCCATCTAGTACCTACATATTATATATCGATGGTTTTAAGCATTTAATTGAGTTTAGAATTGTGAATAGAATTTGTAATTTTGTACTAAACTGAATAAGTAGAAAAGTCAAGACGGATAGGAATCGGTAAGCACTAACAAAATTCGCTAAACTTTGACTAGATTCGTTCCTTTAGCATTCTGTCAAATGAAGAGAGCGCTCAAACAACTTTATAAACTTTGTCAGCGACAATTGCAAATTAAATGAAGACTTTAAAATACCTTTTATTTATTTACTAGCTGACGCCCGCGACTTTGTACGCGTGGATCGAGGTTTTGTGGTTCCCGCAGGAACTCTTTAATTTTCCGGGATAAAAAGTAGCCTATGTTTTATTTCAGACTATAATCTATATCTGTGCCAAATTTCATCCAGATCCGTTCAGCTGTTGGGGCGTGATTGAGTAACAAACATCCATACCGACATCCATACATCCAAACTTTCGCATTTATAATATTAGTAAGATTTAATACTTTATTGCACACAAATACAGGAGATAGTTTACAAAGTTAAAAAGATAGTACAAAGTGTTGCATGCAAAGGTGTTCTTATCACTTGAAGCGGTCTCTCACAGATAACCTTTGGTGAGAGGAGCAAGGCAAAAGATAAAAATAGACTACATACAATTTACATACTAAATTATGATATACATGCAAGGATTAAATAAATATAGATATGCAAATATATAAACCAAATAATATTGTATACTACACTACATGCACTTATTCTACTTACCTACATAGATAATATTTTTTTTATTTTGCTGGTAGAAGCCTTAGAAATTACTAGCTAATGCCCACGACTTAGTTCTGCGTTCGCGTGGATTGAGGTTTTTGGCTAATAATAAAAAGTAGCCTATGTGTTAATACAGACTAGAATCTATCTCCGTGCAAATTTTCATTCCATTGAGCCGTTCTGGCGTGATTGATTAACAAACATCCATCCATCCATCCATTTAAACTTTCGCATTTATAATATTAAGTATAGATTCAACTTCTTTCTGAAGTAGGAGGGAAAAGCAAACCTATATATAAAGTAGCGACTCGTTTAATTTACCATCACTTTAACTTAAATTGCTGCCTATCATCGTCGTGAAATAACTTTCTAAATAATTGCTCTGGAAATCGAATCAAAATGCCAAATCAACGGAGTCGCTACAATGTTCGTTTCACGATGAATGCAATTTGAAAGTATTAACTTAATAGTTCTTGTGAAACGAGTTTCCCGACGTTAAATCCAAGATCTGGCGAGTCTTTGATGGATAGAAGTGATGGATTGTCTCGATAGGTTTTAACAAGTTTGATTTAAAACTTTCTTGCAAATAAGGGGGATAAAAATCCAGTTTAAACTGTTTTCTTTTTTCACCACTTGCAAGCAAATCTGATTGCAGGCAAGCGCTAGCCTATTAAAAAAAATATTGTGTACAAAGATATTGTACTGCAGTATACAAAACTTTTACATATTATATTTTACTACATACCCTTTTCACGCTGCCGCAGTGTAAGGCATCTGCTAGTTTTAGATAAAATCGAAAAGCTACAACGCACGGCCTAACATAACAATGAATTTGAGTGTGTTGGCATCCTGCCAGACGTCTACCAGACGCGCAGTAATCTTTCGACGAGTGAAGACTGACTAATTATTACCAACGCGACAAGAAGTATAGCCTCGCTTTGGCGAATTGTTAGTAGTATCGCAAACATTGTATGCCACTCGGCTTACGTACCACCTCATCCACCACTACAGCCCATTAACGTCCCACTGCTGGGCACCGGCCTCCACTCTCATATTATCATGTTAGTGATAATAACCGGGACCGACGGCTTACGTGCTCTCCGAGGTACGGGGGTGTAACACCGCCAACTTCCTACCTCCGGGCTAGTACCTACTGAGAATTTCTAGTCAGAAAAACCCAATACTTATATTATGGCCCGACCCGGGACTGGAACCCGCAACCTCGTCAGCCGCAGTCAAACCAACGAGACCACCTCATCTATAATAATGATAAATCTATTCTAAAAATAAACATTCAGTTTGGGTGTTTTGATTATTTATAAATGATACAGATGATCATTTCCGCACAATATATTGAAAACAGTAAATTTGATAAGTTATTGAGGCATAGTATGTTACGAGTAGGTACTTCTAATTCAAACTTTTCAACTTTGATTATAATTATCACATAAACTGTAAGATTTATTATTCACATTTGTAAATGTTGTGAAAAAATAGGTGAGTTTATGTGAGTATAAAACAGCTGAACTAATGAGCATGAAAACACTAACAATACTAGTTCTTATCTGTGTTTGCGGGCTCCTTACAGCGTAGAGGCACAAAATTCTATTTCGTAGAAGTGGAGATTGTTTTCATAGAAAACGTCTTATTGGCGTTTTTTCACAAATAAAAACGATAAAAATTAACTACATGATGTCTACAACTCCGTCCGCGTCGATCTATGTTTTTGAAATACCTATCTGTAAGAACTTTATACTGGTGGTTCGCCCCAAACTGAGACCTCGCGGTATCCATAAAACGAATAAACTTGACATCCATCTATTTAAAAATACTGAAGCTCATTAAAAATTAAATAATTTCGTTTCCTTATAATATTTATTTAATTTTAGTATTTGTTGTTAAAGTACAGGATATAATTCAAATAATTGATCAAGCCTCAGCCTTTCAGAAAATTGAGAGTTCTGAGGTCAACTTTGTAATCTCCACTTTGAAAGCCCCCCATTTCGTCAATTTTAGGAGAAAGTTTTTTTTAAAATATTTTTGGACTCTATTCCTAATTATCTTTAAAATTATATACCTACCGCAACCCCATGTAACGTTATAAAAAATATTTTACTTCGCATTCGCTTCTATGAGAGCCCCATGAAATAAAGATTTTTATAACTTTTTAAGCCATATTCGGCTGGAGGCCGTCGGTTTACTTATAATATTTAAATTTGAAGTAATTACATTCAGTAATTCAGAAGCTATAAGGCTCTGACAGAAGAACGGAGGGACGGACGGACGGACAAGTGCAAATTCACTCAAGTAGACTCAGAGACCTTCGCTTCGCTCGGTCAATTAATTTTCCGGGCTCAAAAGTAGTCTTCCTAGGGATGCAAGCTATCTTTGTACTTGTCAAAATCGCTTGAATAGATGGGCCGTAAAAGCATAGCAGACAGATAGACACACTTTCGTGAGTTTCGCATTTATAATAATAGTATGCAGGTATGATAAAAATATTAATATTGGTACCTAATCGAACAATGATTAACAAAGAAATCTATAAGAGCCATAAAATTGGCTCAAAGTTTTTGTGATTTACTGACCTAGAAATGCTCTATCGATAAAATAAAGGCCTCTATAGCTTCGCAACCTTCGAAAGAATAAATTCAGTATCTCCATCTAAATTACCTGCCACTGATAGCGAAGGCAAGTCGTCTTTTAGCTCTAAAGTTCTTTCAACTTCGAAAGTGGTAAGATAACATTATATTACTTTAGAATCTGATTCAATATATCAATAAGATCCTGTGTCAAGTTATTTGTTACAGCTCACAGGTTATCAAAGGTGTTCTGTTCAGTAATAAAATGCCAACGTGTCGCACATTACCTATTCTGTGGTATCACGCTATCAAAATCATCGTACTGGAACAATATTTCTGAAATAAGATTTGATTGACTTTATTCTCGTTACATAAGCCCTTAATTTCTTATACGTTATTGGTTGATATGGCTACTCTTACATGGATACTAGACGATGCCCGCGACTTCGTCACTATATTTTTTTCCAAAAGTAGCCTATTTCCTTTCCCGTAATGCAACCTGTCTCAGTACCATTACCTTAGGAAAACTATCGGTTTAAAGGTTCTTCACGTTAACATACGTAGCATTAACTGTAACTTTAACAATCTTTTAATCTTACTCCAACGATTAAACTATAATTTAGACGTTCTTATTTTATCAGAATGCTGGCTTAGTAAGATATCTAGCATACCTACATTAGCTGGGTTTTATTCATTCAAATCTGGTCACACGAACCAAAATGATGGTGTTGTTGCGTATGTACGAGACTCACTGAAGTGTTCTGTTACGGAACCTGACTTTGTTGAAGGCAACTGTCTAGTGCTGAAATTTTCTCGTGATCTTGCGCTCGTTACAGTATATCGTTCACCATCTTACCTGAATATAACTTCTTTTCTTAATAGTCTAGATACAGTCTTAAATTCACTTTCGAATATAAAAACCACAGCTTTAATCGGCGATATCAACATCAACCTGCTGACACCTACTGATAGACAGACTGAGGAATACCTTAATCTTTCTGCCAGCCATGGAATGCTTCCTGCGCATCAGTTTCCCACTAGGAATAATAACTGCCTCGATCATGTAATAATGAGAAGTAACAAAAAAGCCACAATTGTTGTTTTAGACTCTCTTATCACAGATCATTATCCTATCGTTCTATGCTGTAATCAAAAACTGGCAGCTGCAAAAGTAGTAAGAACAATAACGCGTATCGACGAGACCGCTGCCACTCGCAAACTTGAGGAAACAGATTTTTCTCCTATCTTGAAATCTGGTAACGCAGAGGATGCTGCTGCTAAACTCGTTGCAACTCTATCCTCAGTAATTGAAACCTCAAAGCGCACTGTGAATATTCCTAGCAGAAAAAGAATAATTAAACCATGGATTACTCCAGGTTTACTACGTTGCATCCGTAACCGCGACAAACTATACAAAAAAATGAAAAATGACCCAAAAAATACCGATAAAAAAACAATTTATATGCGATATAAGAATTTTTGTAATAACTTAATTAAAAAAATTAAAACTAACTATGAACGTGAAGAATTTCAAAAGGCTAAAAATAACTCCAAAAAAACTTGGGATCTTGTCAATCTATTCGCAAATATTCAAAAATCAAAATCTTATAATCTGAGCGAGCTAATGACCCTTGCAGGTGACCCAGTTTCTTCGGCGAATAAAGTGAATAACTTTTTTGTAAATATAGGTAGTGACTTAGCATCTAATTTTGAAAAAACTTCTTTTAGTGAAATTCCCAACTTACAAAATAGTCAGTTAGTCCCAAATTCGCTGTTTTTAGATAGTGTCGACACGAATGAGATTGAGTCGCTCCTTCTTGGTCTAAAAAATACTTGTGCTGTTGGCTGGGATGGAATCTCGACATCTATCTTGAAAACAGCGAAACATGTTCTCCTGCCTATTATAACCCACGTCTGCAACCTCTGCTTAGCTAGTGGTGTGTTTCCAAAAGTTTTTAAAAAAGCCATTGTTCACCCTATTCACAAAAAGGGCCCCAAAAACTGTGTGGATAACTATAGACCAATATCCGTGTTAAGTGCACTCTCCAAAATCCTTGAAAAGATCATCAACCGTAGACTAATATCATTCTTAAACAAAAATAAGTTACTTTCAGACAACCAATACGGTTTCAGAGCAAATAGGTCGACAGAGGATGCAGTTATGAGCCTAACCGAGACCGTGATACAGAACTTGGACAAAAGAAAAAAGATTATCGGCGTATTTCTGGATCTCTCAAAAGCTTTTGACACAGTCTCTATCCCAAAACTTCATGGACGTACACTCAACTTTGGCGTTCCTCAAGGTAGTGTTCTCGGGCCTACCTTATTTCTTGCCTATATAAATGAGCTTTGCCAACTTACACTACCAAATTGTAAAATAATCACTTACGCCGATGACACTGTTTTACTTGTTCACGGCAACACATGGGTCGAAGCACGTAAGAATACTGAACTAGCTTTGGCTAATGTAATAAATTGGCTGTCGAATAATTTGTTAACAGTAAACGTAGGAAAGACGAAATTTATTGCATTCTGCTCAAGGGGTTCCCTGCCACCTGATTCTTTGTCCATCGTTGCTCATCATTGCTCGACCACTCTTGACACTAATTGTAGATGTAGCCGTATTGCTCGAACGCAAAGTATCAAATACCTCGGCGTTGTTATCGACCAATGTCTCAATTGGAACGAGCACATTGAGTCTGTCATATCTAGAGTAAGAAAGGTTTTGTTTGTTTTTAGGAACCTCAGAAATTCAGCTAGCTTGGGTACATTGAAAACCATTTATTTCGCGTTCGTGCAGTCTGTGATCGGTTATTGCATTTCAGTCTGGGGTGGTGCTGGTAAAACAGTGATGCTTCGGCTGGAGAGGGCTCAGCGTGCGGTTCTGAAGGTCATGACATCAAAACCTGTCCTCTTTCCTACTTCTGAAGTATACAAACTGACCAAGGTTCTCACTGTACGTCAACTCTTCATATTGTCGCTAATACTTCGAAAGCACGCTACAACTATTTACGATTCTGAATTTGAAAAAAATAAGCGGAGGTCTGACAAAGTCTGTCAAATCGTGCCGTGTAGAACTGCCTTAGCGGGTCGTCAGTCATACTACTTAAGTGCATTGGTCTATAACAAAATTAATAAAATATTACATATTTACCCTCTGACTTCTCGAAAATGTAAAGAAAAATTGACTAGTTGGCTTCTTACCCTAAATTATGATGAGACAGAAAATCTCCTTAGATATTAAACTTCATCATAAAATTCTTCTGAGTAATTCTACATCAATGCTTACAAAGTCACAACACACATATCATACTCACACACATACTCATACACTCACCCATACAACACGTAGTCCTAATCTATATTAATGCTAAGAATTAATTTTAAGTAATTTTTTTTTTTTTTTTTTATTTTTTTTTTGTCACTAACATTAATTTTCTGTTTGTCTTTTGTTTTCTTCTGATTTGTGAACCTGGAGGTGGGCGTTAACAGCTGCAACACAGTTTTATACTAACGCAGTTGTTTCCGTTCCTTAGTTTTTATGTCATCTATGTTTATGAGAAAATAAATAAATCTATAAATAAATCTATAAATCTATAAACCATTATCGAAATCGGTTGATAGATGGGTCGTGAAAACGTAGCAGACAGACAGACACACTTGGCATTTATAATATAATTATAAGTATGTATACGAGGACGGCGAATGTGTACAAGCCAACAATACGATCGATCGGGATGCAACCTTAATAGTAAATTTCATCAAAATCGGTTGAACAGATGTGCCTTCGCAGCGTGTAAAGACAGTGTTATAACTAGTGGTTCGCCCCGAACTGAGACCTCGCGGCGCCATCTATTGACATCATTGTGAAGTTCTGTTAAAAATACTGATGCTCATTAAAAAATAAATAATTTCGTTTCCTTATAATATTTATCTAATTTTAGTATTTGTTGTTCAAGTATAGGATATAATTCAAATAATTGATCAAGTTTCTGGCTCAGCCAGCCATTTGTATCATTCTCTCGTAGGCTAGTTTTCTGAAGTTTCACAACGTACCTATTTTGTCGTTTCCCTCTACGGTGTGTGAACTGCACACACACACTTTTTTTTAAAATTTATATACTAGTAGATTTCACCATGGTGCTACAAATGAGTCCAATTGCAATTGAGAAGATGATATACAAGGTAGATAAATAATACTAGGAATAAATGTGTTACTCTTTTCCCACTAGGGTCAAAGTAGTTCTTGCGTGACTAATTCGTATTTGTCCACCCCTTCGTTAACGCTAATTAAATCTACCATGTAAATATATGTTGACTTCGGAGGCTACAATGGAATCACGCACGTATTTTATAGGCATACATTTATGATATGTTCTTTGGTAATAAAATAGTTACGGTAACTGTTATACGAATTTTGAACTCATTTATAATGTGGTCATTATTATAAACTCGTGAGCAAAGAAAATAATTCACAAGGAATGCAATACTATCGGCTGGTAGGGAGGGAGAGTTTGTTTTTATTTTCAGCTACCCTCAATTAGGTATATCATGCTAATCTCGAAGGACGAATACGAGTATAAGTTATTAATAGCATTAACAATATTTGTAGTACCTACATTTATTTTTAGGCCTGAAAACAAAAAGCTTCGAAAAAAGCCTCCTACTGGTACGGCGTAGAAGTCGCTACGGTTATCTATGCAAATGATTTCTATCATACATAGAAATGCGAAATTGTGTTTGTTTGTCCTTCAATCACGCCGCAACGGATCGACGTGATTTTTGGCATGGGTCCAAAAGGGTTGAGGACCTGAAGAGTGACATAGGCTACTTTTTATCTCGGAAAATTGAGGAGTTCCCGCGGGAATCAAACAAACTTAAACCACGCGGACGAAATCGCGGGCATCAGCTAGTAGACGATCAAATGATCATAAGTCAAAGCTTTAAACTGTAGCACAGTTCACGGAAACTACGCACGATAGCGAATGGAAATGAGCAATGCGTCATTGAGCGGTAGACGTCGAACGGGATTGCTGATCATATAAATGCCTACAGCGATTTCCCTGTCAATAACTATCCGTACCGAGTGTTCCCATTCCCAATTCTAAAGGTGATCGTGTATTACAAAGACGTTAGACGTTAATTCCTTGTTCAGTATTGTTAATGCGATTATGCCGTCAGAAGTAAGAGTAGCATTTGACGCATCGAAGTAATATCACCAGAAATCGACGCTTTTGTGACCACTGCTCAAGCATTTTATGGCGCGTTCAATGCTAACTGCGCTTGCGCTTGTTTTCTCAGCATATTCAAAATTGTGCCTATTTTGTGCCTTTCGTAACTATATTATTAACTTGCGGCTGTGTGTGATCCTAAAATTGGAGGAATCTTTGATAAATAGGTACGTGTTGTCCGTGCGTTACCTGTTCGTTTGTATTTCGTTGCTCCCATTATTAAGTTTTTTTTTTTATCCACTACAAGCTAGCCCTTGACTGCGATCTCACCTGATGGTAAGTGATGATGCAGTCTAAGATGGTAGCGGGCTAACCTGTTAGGGGCATGGCAGTTATATTAAACCCATACCCCGTCGGTTTCTACACGACATCGTACCGGAACGCTAAATCGCTTGGCGGCACGTCTTTGCCGGTAGGGTGGTAACTAGCCACGGCCGAAGCCTCCCACCAGGCCAGACCAGGGAAAATTCAGAAATTATAAATTCCCAAATTGACCCTGCTGGGGATCGAACCTAGGCCCTCCGCACGTTAAGGCAAAAGCGCTACACACCGCGCCACGGAGGTCGTCAATATTAAATAAGTTAAATAATTGTACAGTTATTGTTGAGACTTACGGGGAAATTTCTGAAACAGTAATGTCAACGCATACAAATGGCGCGCCAGTTATTCTACAACGCAAGCAAGACATGAACTAGAAGTTTGCTTCTTGTAAAAATTTCGGCAAGTATCAAGACGCACATTAAAAAGTTCTAAAATATCAACAGTAGATATTTAAAGGGACCTTTGGAGCATGCCGACAATTAATTTATGTCGACAGGGTCACACACAACAGCTTGAACATAGCTGTTGCTAACGTGACTGGGTACAAAACATTGACGGAATAGATAACTCAAAATGTCCCAGTAAAGTGACACACGTTGTCCTACATGAAATAAAACATTTTATTACTTTTACCTGTAGTAAGAAGCTATAATAAATGCCACAGCCGTTTTCTGAGTTGGCGGTGTAATCATTTTCGTCAATCAAGTCTTCCCCTTGATTAAATAATTTCCATCTTGGAACACGAGAAGTGTGTGCCGTACTAGTACAACGTAGTATTACCTATTCTGTGGTAGTGGTACTAGTTAGAAAGCATCGACGATTTCAGATCAAGAATTATTTTTATACTACACCCGCTCGGAAAGTACCTTCATTCTTTTTTAAAAACGAGCTAGAAAGTACGTCATTGCTACAAACCCAATATGCGGGAGGGAAAGATGTATGAAATTTCATTTCTAACGTGCTAAGCGGGGAGAAAAACTATATGAAAATCCATTTCTAACGCGCTGTTTTTTTTTTTTTTAATTTTAAGTACATTAGGTATATGGACGTTGAGAATTTGGGTATATCCTTATGGATATAATATTAGAAGCAGCTTCACCATATTTGACATACAAAAGTCAAATATGGTGGATGTCGATTGTCGATATCAATGTCGATTTTGATGGTCGATTGTCGATATCGATGTTGATTGTCGATATCGATGTCGTGGTCGATTGTCGCTATCGATGTATCGATGTCGATTGTCGATGTCGATTGTCAATGTCGATTGTCGATGTCGATTGTCGATATCGATGTCGTTTGTTGATATCGATGTCGTTATCGATGTAGATTGTCAATATCGATGTCGATATCTTTGTTGATTGTCGATATCGATGTCGATGTCGATATCGATAGTCGATATCAGTGTTGATGTCGATTGTCGATATGGTAGTCGATTGTCGATATCGATGTCGATTGTCGATTGTCGATATCGATGTCGATTGTCGATATCGAAATCTATATTGAAATAATCCTCAAAATGTACCTAGTCTAGTTTTGATAGTGAAGCTTCGAATGAAGCGACTCATATAATTATGATAGAACTTCACTTTGTAAGTTCGTTTAATCACTAATTATTATCACTTATTTTCCTCGCAGGTGTAGTATAAAGCACTATATCACTCGGTAGAAAGTACGATTCCTACCTCGCGTGTATTGCAGCCCTTCGGCTACGCCTCGGGCCTCAAACTACACCCTCGATAGTAATCGGTCACTTTCTCCCCTCGGTGAACAATGTACGATTTCCGGTATAGAAAGGATGCTTTGGTAAAGGTGGCAAAAAACAGAAACTATATTTAGTGGGATTTCCCTTTGTTGTGAGGAGCATTAATTTTTTTAATATTCTCATAAAGTATTCATTTGACCAATATGCTTTATCATTTCGGAAAGAAATTTGGTACTTTATACTGACTGACGACTGATGTGTTATATTTATTAGTTACTAGCTGACCCGGCGAACTTCGTACCGCCTTAGTATGCAAAATTAAATGTATATTTTTCAATATTTCTGAGAGATTTTCTTAATATTTTTTTCCGTAAGAACCTTCTCCTAATAATAACAAATACAACAAAAAAAGAATTAGTGAAATCGGTCCAGCCATTCACGCGTGATGCCGTGACCAAGGAAAACGGGTTTCATTTTTATATATATAGATATGGAAACATTACCCAAGAAGCAATAAAATCTGAGCAGAATTTTTAACTATAGCTTTTAAGAATATTGTATTTATTTTGTTGTATTGTAATTTGTATGATTCTAAAGGAATGACAAAGGAACGATGGCAAAAAGAAGCATTAATAGCATGGCAAGTACGTGTTGCTATTTACATAAAAGGAAAAACACATTTACGACCATGGGTGGTTCCTCAAGGTAACTTATGGAAATACGGGACATTCACGCGACGTAGTGTGTGACATGCATGTGCTCTTTGCATATGTCATGTTAATAAAGTGTTTTTATTATTCCGGTAGATAAGAGCGAAAGAGGTATTGACGTTAAAAGTGTTCACGTACTTTGTCTAAAAGACTAGTACACTTTTATCGCAATTTTCTATACCTGACTGGCGAAGAATCCCAAATTACAGTTTTCAGCTGGATATAATTTAGAAAATAGGTACTCATCTCAAAGAGTATAAATAAATATACTTAAATTCTTAACTTTTATAATCCGTGCTAATATTTTTTATTTACTGTCCGTCTGCTACACTTTCACGACGTAGTCGCAGAATGCTGTTAATGGCGTAGGTACAGGTTAAGTACATCTCCAGTTAAAATTTGGGCTACTTACTTGTTACCCCAGAAAATTCAAAGCGAAGTCAAGGGTGTTACTACTACTACTATTTGTATAATATGTTTGTAGACATTTTATCCAAATTAGAAACTAAACTTGCTCAAAAACATAAGTTAGTTGAAATAATTCACGGAGCACAAATATTAATATCACCTGGCAAAGCAAGCAACGTGTTTGGCAAATACACGTAAGAAAATTTAGTTATCCAAAAAGAATAAACTACCGTAAATTACACCACGTTTTAAGGAAAACAATAATAATTTGCACATAGGAACATTTGTGAGAACTTTAAAAACACAAGAAAGGTTAACAGAGCTTTTACCTAATGTACGGAAACTAAGAGTGGAAGGAGAAGGGGGAGGCCTTTGCCCAGCAGTGGGATGATATATCTTAAATAAAACGTACTAAAATAACAATACAGGGTTATATAAATAAATAAATAAATAAAATTTTGTTATAAAATTATGGCACCGTCATTACCATTTTACCGATCCATTTGAATAAATGAGTAACGTGCATTTAATACCTTAATTGAATCCAAAGCCGCTTAGAGTAAAATTCAACACATAGGCACCTACGTAGCCTAAGGCACGCGTTCTCCCTATTATATATATTTCCCTCATGTACACAAGAAAATGAAATGGCCGCCCGTGATAGAATGCGGTGTAACTTGCGAAATTTTATTTGTAACGATTTCGAGGCAAGCCTACTGCAACGACTTTACACGAGTGAAATCCATAGTAATATTATAAATATGGAAGTGTGTCTTATGCATCTGCTTAGTTTTCACGGTCCAATCTGTTTAATAGATTTTGACGCAATTTAGTACAAAGACAGACAGATGTGATAACGAAAATTCTAAGAGTTCCCCCAAGGTTTTCAAAAAACGTAAATCCACACGTATTTAATCGCGAGAACTACCTAATGTAACTTCGTTAAGTATAAATGATAGTGGAAACCAAAGTCACGGGAACTATCTATAGTACCACACAATCCAAAGCACTGAACTTCAAAAACGAATTGCACAGATGAACAAAGCCCCAAAATATAAAAAAGCTCATACGGCATTCAAAAACACCAAATCTATGCAGACGACGTAAAACCTTAAAAGTTAAAACCAAAAAATAAACAAACACGACATTCTAAACTTAGCTAGCAGTCGTAAGACGAACAGTCTAGTCGTTTAAATTTTAATAATCAATTCTATTTTAAAACGGGCAAGGTTAACCGAAATAATATTTCTTTCGGCTTTATCAGAATGTAATCAAGTTTCAGGAAGCTATTTTTGTTAAGAATGTCCTTCGGTCTAAAATAGTTTTGGCCAATTAATTGCTTCCACTATTTCACCTAGCAAGGTTACTAGGGCGGCGTGAAATGTTTATTTATGGTATTTAGGTATTAATGGGTAATGAATAAAACAAAAGAAAATTAGATTTTTATGGATTGGTCACCCGTGCGAAGCCAGGGCGGTTCGACCAGAAATTTATAATGATGTACAATCTTCTATTTAAATAAAAGCGAAATACCACTGACTCACTGACTAATCACGATATTTCAGGAACTATAAAACATACAGACTTGAAATTTGGAAGGTGGGTTCCTTTTATGGTGTAGATGTCTACCTATTATGCCTAAGAAACGGTTGAGAAAATTCATCCCTAAGGAGGTTGAAATGGGGGATGAATACAAACTGTATGAAAATCATTTGTTTTTGAAGTTAGAGACATGAAAATTGGCATTTAAGTTATCAGTTTAAAATAATAAAAATCTGTATAAGCAGTTTTACGAAAATCTTCCACCAAGGGGGTGAAATGGGGGTGAAATGGGGGTGAAATGGGGGTTGGAAGGTTCTAAGTTTTTGAAGTTAGAGACTAGAAATTCGAGATTTAAGTTATTAGTTTTAAAAAATAAAGCCTCTTTAGATTGACTTTTTGCAGCAGGAAAATTTTATAATCTCATAAGTAATCAGAAATTGTACGCGGACGAAGCCACGGGTGACCTCTAGTATTATATAAAGGTACCTATGCTAGACGATGCTCGTGAATTCGCCCTCATGAATTGAGGTTTTTTGTTTCACGCGGGATCTCTTTAATTTTCCGGGATAAAACGTAGCCTTTGTGTTAATGTAGGGTAGGTATAATCTATCTCCATTCCAAATTTCAGCCAAATCCGTCCGGTATTTTTTGCGTTGAAAGAGACACATACACACAAATAATTATAAGTGTGATGGGTTTTTGGGAGTGAGAGGTCAAATTACTTTTTTTTTTTTTTTTTTTCCACTACAAGCTAGCCCTTGACTACGATCTCACCTGATGGTAAGTGATGATGCAGTCTAAGATGGTAGCGGGCTAACCTGTTAGGGGCATGGCAGTTATAGCATACCCCTTCGGTTACTACACGGCATCGTACCGGAACGCTAAATCGCTTGGCGGCACGTCTTTGCCGGTAGGGTGGTAACTAGCCACGGCCGAAGCCTCCCACCAGGCCAGACCAGGGAAAATTCAGAAATTATAAATTCCCAAATCGACCCTGCCGGGGATCGAACCCAGGACCTCCGCACGTTAAGGCAACAGCGCTACACACTGCGCCACGGAGGTCGTCAAAAGGAGCACTTACCTACATCACGATGCACGGACCACTTTATTTGTCTCACTCACTTTAGTCACGCAATGCTAAGTATACACAAAATTTCCAATTCTACCGTAGACGAGTAAAAATTAAAAAAACAGTTCGTCAGTATAAAAAATACAAAAGCAAAAACTAACCAAATTAATCAACTACCTACTCAAAACATAACATTTTTCATCATCGGGTAAATTCCGAACAAAATTCCACTACGTTAATTAAAACTACAATTTCGAGTTAATATTATGTGAAGTACTTAAACAACTGCGCTCTTAATTTTAAAACAACTAACAGAAAATGAAGCGAGTTCAGTACACTTAAATACATATATTTAGCATAAAAGTTACCAGTAAATGTGCACATTTTTAACCGACTTCCAAAAAAGGAGGAGGTTCTCAATTCGGCGCGTATGATTATTTTTTTTTAATTCTTTTATCATGTGTATCACAACTTCGTTCGCGTGGATTAAGCTTTTGATTACCGGATTAACTCCTTAATTTACCGGGATAAAAAGGAGCATATGTCCTTCCCTGGGATGCAACCTAACCTCTGTACCAAATTTCATCAAAATCGGTCGAGTAGATGGGCCGGGAAATTGTAGCAGACATTCAGACAGATAGACAGATACACTTTCGCATTTATAATATTAGTATGCGTTTAATTTCTCAACCTAATTTATATCACTATTTTATTTCATTTTCAAGCTTTTCTCGTGTAAAACATAGTGCCATATTATTTATATTGGCAGTCATTCTCGTAGCAGTCTCGTAGCAATATATATGCCGCCACCAAATCGTGGATTCTACCATATTACAAATCAGGCCCGATTTTGTAATAAGAAACTGAGTTATTCACAATAAACACAAAGCTCAGACCACTCGATAGAACTTTCTTTCTAATTAAAAATGTACAATGCGAATTAAAATTGGAACCGAATTTTTTTATTCTTATCAAGTAATGGTTTGAGGATATACTTTTATTATAATTATCCTTTGCATTATTATATTACATTTTAGATCGTAAAACATGATTTATAATATTATAAATATAAAAGATATTATGTATTATTCGTGGATCGTAAAATTGCCAATCAAGCGTGTAGGCCTCCCTTCTGTTTCATAAATAATGACGGCAATGATTCATCGCGACCAGGGTCGTAAACAACAAGGCAAACAGTAACCAAACACAGTCGCGATTGTTAGAGTAGAAATAGGGCCAAAAATCAGAAAGAACTCTTGTACCAGAGCGAACGGTCTTATACCGTATACGTAGAACTCAGATACTTTTTATCGCGAATCTTTGTCTATAAATCTTCGAACTATAGGTAATTCAACTTACGAAAATACGCGCCACTATATTTCATTTTATCAGGACAGTTGCTCTACATACATAATTATTATAAAGTCGTTTTTATGGTTATTTTCAGGTATATATTTTCCTATTATAAAACAACTAGATGATGCCCTCAACTTCGTCTGTGTGGACTAAGTTTTTTCGATTCCCGCGGGAAAAAAAAGGAGCATATGTCCTTCCCCGGGATACAGCCTATCCCTGTACCAAATTTCATCAAAATCGGTTGAACAGGTGGGACGTGAAAGCGTAGCAGATAGACAGACAGACAGACGGATGAACAGACAGACACACTTTCGCATTTATAATATTAGTATGGATGTTTTTACATTTAAGGGTTTACTACATGCTAAATCGTGCCACGATCACAAAAACATAAGACGTGTTGTGTGTCTTCATGGATTAGGATGAAACTACTTGTTCTGGTACATAGCACAGTGGGTGTAAGTGTATTTTTAATTCTAATAAGTCTATCATCTAAAAATTAACAATATCAAATTATACTATGAAATAAGTACATTAAATTCTAAATTTAAACTAAATTACAAACTAAACATTAAATATTACATCCATACCGCTGCAATAAGGCAATGTGCCCAGAACGCTGGCTGCGTAATTATCAGGTACCAATTAATGCTACCATAGCACTTGGTACCTAATAATTTGACGGCCATAAAAGCATAGCAGATGGTAAATCAATCAACGGGACGTGCAGAGTGGTGCCTATCTGTGAAGCGCATCGAACCTGCCGATTGCTTTGTGCCACAGGAAATTAGTTTCTAACTCGTGAGCGAATTCCCTATACAGAACCCAAGGTCTATTTGCACTGTTCTCTATCTGGTCCGGATTGCTTAGAGGCCATTTTGGTTTGCCGATCCTTCGGTATAAAGCATGTTCGCACTTTGTATGTGATAAGCGATAGACATTTACGCTAGACGATATCTACGCTAAGAACGTAAACGTGTACAAATCAATTTTATTATAATATTAGATGTCTACGCATTCTTATTTCGAGACTCCGAATGGCCCTGCTTGAATGATGAAAAAAAAAATTTTTTTACGAATGAGGCATTATTTTTACCCAACGCACAAAATAAAATGGGATCAGGCTTACATACTGCACCTCAGTGTATCCTTTCATATTATATCATGATTGGAAACTGTAAAATGCGTAGAGAAGTCGCCTTACTCACAATACGTTGTTTTTTTTAGATTAATGTATTTTTAAAATACCATAAAGATATGATGAAAATAAAGAACTAATGGAAATACACAAACATCGTGATGTATGCTTCGTCAATAAGAGCACGTCCGAACTGATTTTTGACTTTCTTATCTTGTACCTTTCAAAAATTTGAATACTTGAAAAACTCAGCAAAAAGATGAAAAGGAAGTCAGTTACCAATTCCGATTTGCCTTACTGAAGTCTAAAATAGCAAACTGAATTTGTAAATAAGCTTACTTAGGTGGCATTTCGAAGCTCGCACTCCTACACTCCAGTAATTTCCTGCAAGAAGAGAAAATAAGAAATAAATAATAGGAAGGTTTAGAAAATACAGCAAATAAGAATGATATTCTTAAATAAATTAAAATGATGTAATTGTTTTATTTCCATATTTTTTCCTATATATTCTGTAACTTAAAAATACAATATATCGTAACAAAACTATTTATTTCTAAAAATCTAAGGGTGTGCTTACACTGGAGTAGAAATAACTGAAGAAAACTCCAGCAGAACTGTGAAAAGGTGTGAAGATGAAATGAAAATGAGCGAAGCAAAGAAGATACTTTAAATATATTCTATTATTAAATCTCAGTGGCCATTGGTACGCGGCACTACTTTTCAGTATGGCTGCTAGTATGGAGAACGCTCAGAAGAGCTTTAAACATGTATTGTCAGTCCATTCTGTGCTGCTTAGTGCATCTACTATCTCTATGCTGCTATACTATACTCTCCTTTTATCACGACTTCAGAGAGTACCCACCCTAAAGACGAAAATACACTAGACAAAACGTCAGCGCGAACACCCGCGTCATATCGCGCTCTCGCCTCGTCTTGTCGCTTATGCCTATGCAGGTCAAGCTGACGTTAATTGGTCCTGTTCTGTCAGCAGTGTGTTATTACCCTAAGATCGGGGTAAAAGGGTTTAGTAGTATCTTTTACAACGCGTTATATTAAACGTTACAGCATACAAGGTTTACGTCTCACCTAATCCCATGCCCTGCCTCCACCTATTGTAAATATGGCCGGGACCTCGTAAACCGTAAGCGTTCAATTTTAAGTAGCTCATTTAGGTTACGTTTATACTCGTACCTACTGTAAACCTTTTTTACGGCCTTGACCAACCCTTTTATTATTAGAAAAGACATTTTTATTACTTATTTTATTTCTGTTTAAAAACAAAAATGTATTAAGCCATGTATTAATCGTTACGTTTGCAAGTGGACTTGTGTTACGATGCGACTGCGTAGATTTCGTTGTCGTCGTCAACCGATAGATAACCACTGTTAGACATACGTTTCGTGTTCCACATGCCACGCACGTATCCAGCGGCTCCTGCAACCCGCTTGATGTGGTCCTTCCACCTAGTGAAGCGTTTACCAGTGCTGCGCTTTCCATTGCAGGGTCGGCGCTCCAGCACATGGGGACCCCAATGTCCATCGATTCTTCGAACTATATGCCCCACCCATTACCACTTCAGCGAATCGCAACTCGTCGAGCACATTATTCGACCAGCTGTACTATTAACTATTATGTGGTTCAACTCTGGTTCCCCTACGGATCTCCTCATTTCAGATTTGATCACGTACTCGGGATACTCCAAGCATATCCCTTTTCATCGGCTTATTGACCCGGAACCTGACGTAGATTTGCGTTCATATTTTATTATACGTATATTTTAATCTCCTTAGATGTAGGGTATATGTTAACATGTTTAATTAGCTTGGCGCCTATTTTACTATACAATAGATAGCATGGTTGTGCGGAACCAGTGCCAAGTTGCGTGGGCGAGTTTGGCGATCCAACAACAATATAGCGGCGGATACAGTATGAGACCTAAATATTATAACTATTTTTAGAAAACAATTTGAACCTTGCGTAGAGACACGTATAACCTTTTTCTTTAATCCATACTTCCATACTAATATTATAAATGCGAAAGTGTTTCTGTCTGTCTGCTACGCTTTCCCAGCCCATCTTTTCAACCGATTTTGATGAAATTTGGTACAGGGATAGGTTGTATCCCGAGGATTCAACGGGGGGGAAATTAAACATGGAATAATTTCAGAATAGATATGAATAAATTAAACAGATAGTTTTCGACCCTTGAAATGATTGATTCATGAAATGAAATTACAATTCATCCAGATCGGTTCAGCCGTTGGGGCGTTATTGAGTAACAAACATCCATCCATACATCCAAACTTTCGCATTTATAATATATTTATTTGATTAGGAAACTCCTAGCCAAGGCTGAAGCCTCCTACCGGATCAGACAAAAGAAAATTTAGAAAATATAAAAACCTTAATTTCGCCTGCAGAGAACCGAATCCGGGGCCTCCCAAATTTAAGACCACAGGTCTCACTGTTTTGCCAGGGGTGTCGTAAAATTCATACCCAACTTCTTGGGGAAAAGTCGGGCTATGTAGGATTTATAGACCATTACCTTAACCTTGATACCCAACGCTATGAACACCCGTGTCCTGTATGCTTAATACTAGGTATACTTAACTAGCGGTCGCTCGCGGACAACTTCTAATTTCCTATGAGACTATGAAATTATCCCGCTGCAATAGGCCTTCATATAGAGGCTATACTCGTAGCTTAAGTTTTTATTATCTAAAACCAAAAACTTAAATGCAAATTTTCATATCTCTAACTTCAAAAACATAGGACTTTCATGTAACGTTCCAACCCCCATTTCGCCCCCTTTGGGGTGGATTTTCGTAAAATAGCTTATAGGTTTAGGTTTTTATTATTTAAACCACATGATGAATGATGATGAATTAAGATACCTAATATTGGCAGTAGGTATTTGATTTAATAGTTAAAAGGAGGTCAGAGTTCGATCTGTAAGATATCGTAATCACTCTCTCTCAATCTAATAAACATTAGATAGCTTTGATCTCCGGAAAGTTTCCACAGCAATCTGTAATTAAACGGTAAAGTTAAGGGCAGACCTTATTGTTTGGTTTAGATATCTAAGTCACTTTATAATTTCAATTGAATGCAATTGATTCCATTCAAAAGTTCAGTTTTTCTTTAATGTTTAAATTTATATCTAAATTACTCATATGTTTTCAATATGTTACTTTTAATTATATCTATCTATTACTAGCTGATGCCCGCGACTACGTCCGCGTGGATTGTGGTTTTTTGGTTCCCGCGGGAACCCCTTAGTTTTGCGGCATAAAAAGTAGCCTATGTGTTATTCCAGACTATAATCTACGTCTATGCCAAATTTCATCCAGATCGGTTCAGCCGTTCGAGCGTGATTGAGTAACAAACATCTATTCATACATCCATCCATCCATCCAAACTTTCGCATTTATAATATTTATATATATTTGTTATTTGATTTGATTGATGTCTGAATCAATATCATTTATTTGATACTGCGTCTGCGCAAAAACAGACATAAATAGGTACAGTTTTAATCGAAATCAATCAATTTAAACATAGGATAGATTTTTAAACACTCCAAACCAAAGCGAAACCTTGATTCACTATTCTAACAAAGCTTAATATTTTATAGCGTATTGGAAAGTTAGACTTTCGCTAAAGTAACACCTTACTAGCGAAAGTCTAACTTTCCAATATTGGAATTTATTAATATTATTAAATGTAATTTATTAAATTATTAATTGTATTGGAAAGTTAGACTTTCGCTAGTAACACCTTACTAGCGAAAGTCTAACTTTCCAATACGCAGGTACCTACTACTGTTACTGAATTTCAGAAATTCATAAATCACTGTGAAAATTTTATGACTTGTCATCCTCCAACAAAGAACATTGCATCAGACTAACCCATACAAGGGTTTGATTAATTGTTACATGATTCAGTATTTAGACTGTGACGCCCCAGATTTTATAGAGTATCAAACAAGTTGTTGCCAGTCGTTGATTGTGGTGGACTTTTTATACGACTGCCTGAAAAAAGGAGTATATTGTTTTCAGGGTTCATGTATGTATGTATGTGAGTTTGTTTATTCCACCATAACTTCTATACACCTGAACCGATTTTGATAAATGAGGTATCGTTAGAATCCCTAGATTATTCTAGGTGACATAGGCTAGTAAAATTTTAAAAAAATTGATTTGGTGACCATGGTCCCGCATTAAAGACTAAAGTTGAAAAAAAATCTAAAATAAGATTAACTATATAATCATCATCTAGAAAATGATGAGTAGATTCCAAAAATATATAACACTGTAGTTCAATATCCAGTGATTTACAAAAATGTATCATTTAATAAAAATGTGAATAAGATTCCAAAGGTAATTAATGACTGTGGTACGTACTCTGTGACTGTGGTATCGTTACGTAGTAGCAGTAGTAGCCGTACTTCAATTCGAGGGGGATTTTTCATTTGGACTAGGCAAACCTGAATGACGTATTCCACTGGTGTTCGGACTTTAAAGACTGTCATTCAGTGAGTTTCTTTATTCCAACATAAATTCTAAATGCCGGAACAGATTTGGATGTTTGGAGTATCTGGATATCTTTAGAATCCTTACATCATCCCGAGTGACACTGGCTATAATTTTTTCGAAAAAATTCAATCTGGCAGGGCAGTCGTATTTTTTAATTATTTCATTATGTTCACTTGTTCTACATATATTTTTTTCTAAATGATGTGCGAATTCGCGTGAATTGAGGTTTATTGATTCCTGCGGGAACTAATAATTCCTTGGGATATAAGTGTAGGTCCTTCCCGTGATGCCACCTATCTCTATACTAAATTTCGTCAAAATTTGTTGAACAGGTGGACCGTGAAAGACAGGTAGACTCACTTTCGCTTTTACATTATTAGTATGAATAGCTTATGTAACTGTTATTTAAGTTGTTTCTTTATAATATAGTATGGAACGCAAAATAGCAATTAATAGATAAGGGGAGGTGTTTGATTGAGACAATGCCAAACCAATGTATCACTCAATATCAGAACATCTACAATACCAGCCCCTTGTATTTATTTACCTACGAGGTATATTATCTTATCCGGCTTAAATCTTATTTGGTTTCCTCCATTCTGTTTCCAAGCATATTGAACATATCAACACACCTGGAAACGTTGATTAGAAACCGCTTGCCGAATTACATAATATATTGCCCAAACCTTTAATAAAAGTCTAAATTTATTGACATACATCTTTCTGAATTTTGAGAAAAAGAGAATATTTGTTTACCAATGCCACCATATTTTACGCCTTGTTTCTACGCGCGAATTAAATTAAATTTCGTTTATTATAGTGCAACTTCTCAAAAAGTTACATGTTCTCAACTGACAATATAACTGAGGGATTCTGCTGTACACAATCTCTAAACTAAACTAAACTATACGGAAAGGGACAGAATTAGATTAAGAGCTGTCATTTTAGTTTAGCGAATGTGTTATACAAAATTGTCCACATTGATCTGGCAAGTTGTCAGAACGTAACACTTAGCCCCACCTTCAAACCTACGACTTCTCGTCGGAATGTCGGCATATCATTGTCAGCGGACAATGATGGATCAACGAAAAATGTTTACTTAAATCATATAGTAAAAGATCAGCCTAACTGAAATATATAAGCACAGAACTACTATATGGCGTGACAGTAATGCTAAAATTTAGCAAAACACTCAGGAAAATTTAATGAGACAGTACACGTAACAGATCTGCAAACTTAGGTACATGATACGTTATCTTTGCTTCGCAACAGGTCAGCAGACTGTTTTTATAAATCTGGGGCAACACAACATTGTTTATGTGAAGAATTTATTTCAATGTCCTCGTCTTTTCTTGTGAATTTATACGACGCTTTTATGTAAATTACTTAACGTTACCTACCTACAACCGAGTGTTTATATAAAAGAAGGTTTTCCAGGTATACATTTTACAGTGAAACAATGTCGTTTGAAGAAAAGTAATTAAACAAAAGTTCACAATGTTAACAAGATTGTCCTAATTATATTCTTATTAATAGGTACCTAAAATAAACATTTGAAGATGTAGAAAATCGTAGTCAGTCGTCGACTGGGAGAAACTATGCTCACTGTGAGCCCCAATGTGAACTTGTAGGACTGCATGTTTACTTCACACTAAGTTGACAAACTTTAACTGCCTCGTTGGTCTAGCGGTTAACATAGTCGACTGCGGATCACGAGGTCCTGGGTTCGATTCCCGGTCGGGCATAAAAATTGTTAGGTATGGGTTTTCAATTGAGAAATTCTCAGTTCCAGCCCGGAGTTGGAAGTTGGCGGTGTTTCACCCCCGTGCCTCGGAGAGCATGTTAAGCCGTCGGTCCCGGTTATTATCACTAACATGATAATAGTCGTTAAAAGCCCGCCAACCCGCATTGGAGCAGCGTGGTGGGTCTAAGCTCTAACTCTCTCTCTCCTATGAGAGTGGAGGCCTGTGCCCAGCAGTGGGACGTTAATAGGCTGTAATGGTGGTAAAAAATGGTAAAAGTTGACAAAATGCTGTAGCGACGTAGCAACTTGGCGACTGTGGCGCGTAGTGGCGTAAATACCTACCTACCTACCGAGAGTGCGCTACGCAGTTATATCATAGTATTACCGGTTCGGTGGGAATGACGTGACTGAAAGTTGAATAATAAGAGAAAGCATACATATATTATAAGCATAGGAATAAAGGACGGCTGACTATACGTTTGGAGTGAGTTACGTTACGTAATCACCGTGGTGTAGAGATAAGTATCCGGATATAAATACCATACGTGCTAAACATAGTCTAGGACGAGAAATTTCAAGCATACAACATATTGTAGTTCTATTCCATATCCTTTTTTGTTGCTTTAAAAAATATAGTCATCTACTAATATCTTAAATGCGAAAGATTCCCACTAACTTCCTTCACATAATGATCATGACTACGTTGTTAGTGCAGTTAATTTAATACTAGTTTAATATAATACAGTAAATTTGTAGCCAACTCGCAACTTGGTGGCCCGGGCTACACTGGGAAAGACCGGTAGGGTCCAAACGATGACGATAATTACACTCGAAATAGGCAATAACAATACAATGCACGTACGTACCTTGGACTGCTACTTGCACTCGATGACTTCCACCACGGTCCAGGGATTTTCGATGGGTAGAATTTTTGTTATTTTAGTGGATGATCGCGCGCGATGATTTTTTTGTGCAACGGTTTTTTGCGAACTTCCCGTTGACAGGTGACAGTTGAAGGGTGGTGACATTGGTGTTCGCTCCAACTTTTGACGAGAACGTCGTGCATGACAGCTGATTAGAGCTGCGTGTTGCCATTGCACTAAATACGTGTGCCACCATCGTTCATCGGTGGTGCGAGGTTAGGAATTGGATAAAATTACGTTGCGGTAACGAAACATACCGCCCACCAAAATGCCTGTGGTATTTTCTGGTTAAAATTATAATATATAATCGATACAAACAGTAAAATAGAAAAGATGAAAAGAACTATGTGCTACTGTTGAAGCAAAACTTAAAGCTAAAATTAACTATGATATGCAAAAAGAAAGGAAAAAGGAATGTAAAAAAATATGTACGATATAAGTTACGCTTCTAGTGGAAGAGTACATAAGCCTATCCAACCGCGTTGAAATGTGTTACGAATTGCGATTCTTAGAACTCGACTCCTCGCTGCTCCAGGACCATGAGGAAGAAGGTACGTGGAATGATTAAGAGGCAAGTGGAACGGAGAGTTATAAGCCCATTTGGATCGGTGAGTGAGCCACAAAACATGCTCAAGTTTCCATCTGGACTTAAAATTCTGATGAAACATCACTAACAACTGTCCACGATGAAGCCGATGTTGATCAATACGAGCGAGATCTTCGTCGGAGACAGGTGTTGTAGGATTTATCGTGATAAACTGTGAATGGTTTACGCGGAACGGTCCGCCGAGGCTGATGCGATTTATTGTAAATGCGTTAGCTTGCTTTTTGCAGTAATTACTACTACTAATTCTAACGTTAACCGACCTGGTTTGGAATTGATTTTGAAACATGTAGTAAGTTGTGAAGATACAGTAACGATGGATCGATTTGATGATCAAAACGGCTAATGGATGATTAGGCTTAGGGCCAGCATGATAATATTTGTGCTCATATATATTTAATCGCGATGTCCTTCCGCCCACCGAGAGCATATTTTGAGGATTCAAATAATTGAATTTCAGGTTGTGAAGTCTGTTCAGCGGAGTATCCCTAGGTTTGACATAACAGGTTACTTCTTCGGAGGGAGATTGCTTACGTTCTATTTTTTGCATCAGCGTAGTAGTGTTTTGTTCAGCAAAATTAAGAAAATTGAAACGACTAGCCTTCAGATGATTTCGAGTATGGTTGACTATGCGAGGGATGTAAGCTAAATCATCAATAAAGGTTTGTAATGAAAATAAATAGTTGGATGAATTGTCTATCACATTAGGACCATATTTTCTATATCCTCGCGGTTGTTCAGTATTTGAAGAAATTGAATTGGATCGTTGTGTGGTATGAATGACTTCATCTGTGAGAAACGTTGCGTTTAAACTCACCGACCGAGGATCGGGAAATAGGTAGTGATACACCGCCCACCATGAAGGGTTGTTAAGGAGGTCACTGGTATCCTCTTCCGATGAGACATGTGTCTGACATTTGCATAGGATCGTCTCGTGAGTATTCTCAGCCGCTTCTTGACCTCTCTTTGTGTTATAAATAAAACCATGAGATCCGATATTTTGTCGTTCCACGATTATTTGAGGCATTCCGTTATCTTTCGTAAATCGTTCACACCGAAGGCAAGAAAGGTTAGGCGAAAGAACCTGACTGTACGTGAATGTGGCTAGCCGAGATGTCCGAATCTGACCTTGACTAATGTGTTGAATATCGTGATAAATGATAGGCTGTGAATATAGCTGACGTTCGTCAACTGGAGTTACGGTACAGTCTTTTTGAAAATGCGACTTCTTTTCCACGTTATCCGGTGGTAGGTTCGGTGATCTAACTTGCGGATTGCTTATGGGGCGAGGAATTTTCAATGTTACGTCAGGTACAACGGTATCATAAGTCTGTGACTCAGCGAATTGTTCACAAAAGAATTCGGGTTGAGTTTGGATCAATGGTTTTGGTATAGGTTTTGACAGCAGCAGCGCGTTTGTATTAACATCAACATCGATCGCTGGCAGTTGTACTGGGCTAGTTTTCCCTAGAAGGAGCCAACCGAATATAGAATTAAAGGCGGTGGGTTGATTTGCGCCTCCCTTAATATTTTGACCAAGCAGTGATTCTGCAAAGACGTCTGCAGCGAATAAAAGGTCGATAGGCCCCGGCGTATGGAAATCGGGATCAGCTAAATGCAATGACTCGATATGTGACCATTCTGATGTGTTTAGTTTTGCGATAGGTTGATCACCACATATTTTCGGCATTATGTGTAAATCTATAGTGAAGATCGATTCATTTTGAGTACCGATGGTACACGTGACGTCTCCTAGAATAGCCGTCTTTGCTTCACCAAGTCCACTGATACATGTAACGGATGGTGAACGTGCTAAGTTTAAACGGTTAACTGCCGATTCGGTGATGAAGTTGCTTTGGCTACCGGTATCAAACAGAGCCCGACAGGGTTGCATGATTCCTAGGGCATCCTTAACTTGGACGATAGCAGTGGCCAGCAATACGGTTGTGTCCGACGGTGATCTTGAGACCAACGCGGAGACGCTTTCGCTCGGTTCGTTAGACGCATGGCGGTGCAGCAGTGAGTGGTGTTTGCGCTTACAGGTGCGACAGGAGAAAACGCTGGTGCAGTTCCTCAACTGGTGAGAAGATTTTAAGCAGTTGAAACACCAGTTCCTGTCAGTTGCAACCTTCATTCGATCGTCGATTGATTTTGCCAGAAATTCTGGACATGATGAAATGCTGTGCGACTCGTGACAATATGAACAGGTTATTGGTCGAGCGGTGGTTGCTGATCCACCCACTTCGGTTTGACTATGATCGGCCGCTAAAAGAGTATACGATGTAGGGACACGCTTAGGTTGAACCAGCGGAGGAGCTACCTTCTGTGTTGTCTTATTATGCTGTGTTTGTTCGGTGAAATGTGTATCGCGTAACAAAGCTTCGCATTTCGAATGTAAAAATTGTTTCAGTTGTGCATAAGAGGGTAGTTCGGTATTTGAATACTTCTCCTCAAAATCACGGCGCATATTTGTATCTAATTTCGATAAGATATGATACACTAACACGAAATCCCAATGATTGACTGGTAAGTTGACTGACTTCAAAATACACAAATTCTCTTCCAATAGGTCAAGTGACTTCCGAAACTCATGTGCGTTTTTGACGTTAAAATTCATGGTTAGAATCTCCCTCCAGCAAGTGAAAGCTAATTCTCGTTTACATTTATAGCGTGCGGTAAGCGCAGCATACGCGTCGCGGTAATATTCGCTGCTTAGTGGGAAAGTTTTCACTACTGTTAAAGCATCACCGCTGAGAGAGGAAATCAGATAATGAAACTTCTCGGTGTCGTTAAGTGAAGTTGAGTTGTGTATCAATGCGTTAAAGGTATCGAAATATTCAGGAAAATGTTTAATGTCTCCAGCGAAAGTAGGAAGTTGTATTTTCGGTAAACGAACATTCGACAACGAACTAGACGGCGACTGAGACGTACATGCTTCACCTTTATTTAGGTTGCGATAAATTGATATTACCTTGTAATACATTTCGTCAAAACGTTCCTGTATTCCCGAATCATCGGTTTCCGGGTCGTCTAAAATGTCCAAAATCGTAAAGTGCGCGTCTTCAAAATTAGAAGCTATTTTCTTAATATCCTGATGATATGAAAAGAACATGTCTCGCTGGGCCTCATCATTGATAGCTAAGACTCCGACCTCTAACGCCTTACACATCCGCTTATGAGCGATCGTACGTTGTCTGCGTAATGATGTTAAGTCAAGTGCGGAGTACTCAACATCCTGAGATTTCGATTGCGACTTCTTAAGAATGCTCGATTTGCGCGTGGAGTGCTTTCTTAACAGAGACATTTTGCAGATAATTAGGTTTTAGTTACGTAAAAACAACGATTAAATAATGTATAATAAGATTTATAAAGTAAGAATACAAGCAATGTTCGAAACGAGTTCAAATCGTATGACGTACAGTGCACCACACAAGTTTTGTTGCACTTTGTATGAAACGATATGGGAGTAACGCGTAACTTGTGGGGTGAACCGTACTCAAAGGAATGCGATCGACCGCGTATACAGTACGCCGCACAAGTTTTACTGTACGTTGTATTAAAATGTACGTCAGCTATGCGCGAACTTGTGGGGTGAGCTGTACGCACCGAAGTATGACGAGCGATTCAACGTTCGACCTACCCGCTCTCTTTTTGTATGCAAAATGATAATAATACAACTTAATTTCGCTATTAAAACGTTAAATGTGTGCTTATATTCACTTGTTACGATGGAATGATTGATAATAAGGTGGGAACTATAGAGAAAAGATTGAATTGCTGCAAGCCGAGTGGAGAATAAACACCGATAAGTTGAAGTGATTGTTTATTCGATCTTACAGGAAAGACAATACCTTTACGTTAAATACGATTAATCCCTGGTCGATATGGTCCAATCTATGTAAGTACTATCGATAGTTAGGTAAATAGGGTTAGATTGGAGCAACTTAGATCGCGAGAACAGCAACTTGTTGATTTGAATGACCTAAGTTACGACGATACGATTAACCAGAAATACCATACACAAATTGATCGTTAAAATAGGTGGAAGTTCCCTGGTTTCGGCACCAAAAAATGTAGCCAACTCGCAACTTGGTGGCCCGGGCTACACTGGGAAAGACCGGTAGGGTCCAAACGATGACGATAATTACACTCGAAATAGGCAATAACAATACAATGCACGTACGTACCTTGGACTGCTACTTGCACTCGATGACTTCCACCACGGTCCAGGGATTTTCGATGGGTAGAATTTTTGTTATTTTAGTGGATGATCGCGCGCGATGATTTTTTTGTGCAACGGTTTTTTGCGAACTTCCCGTTGACAGGTGACAGTTGAAGGGTGGTGACATTGGTGTTCGCTCCAACTTTTGACGAGAACGTCGTGCATGACAGCTGATTAGAGCTGCGTGTTGCCATTGCACTAAATACGTGTGCCACCATCGTTCATCGGTGGTGCGAGGTTAGGAATTGGATAAAATTACGTTGCGGTAACGAAACAAAATTTACTATCAAGTGCTTCACCTATTTGTACATTATAAGTCTATGCTTGCTATTGTACTTTTTAAATAAGTATGTAAATAAAACTGACACAGTATGTGATACCAATATTGTAAGTCTATGTGCGATACTAAATATAGCAACGATACAAGTAACACGATCTTGAACAAGATACATTAACGTTAACGTTACGCTCGATCGCTATAAGCTTGTTGCGTATTGTTTATTCAGAGTCAATAATCTCGTATGCGTGCGAAAATCGATTTACGTCTGTATACGTTCCATGATGGCTTCCAAAGTTTTATCCAATCCTGGTAGCTATTAACTTAAGTGTGTGCTGGCACGTCCTTTACGAGGCAATGAATAATGAACTTCAATTCTTGGATTTTATATTTTTCTTCGTTTTCTATCAAGACAAGTAATTTACATGCGGACGACTGAGGGTGCTCACAATCCTTGCGATCTTATGAAATCTCGCTCCGTTTCAAAGATTGGTTATCTTCACGATATAAATCATATAGAAAGGAAGAAATGTGGAACTTCATAAAACTTTAGCTTATCAGCCAAGTGTTCAAACTTCCAAAGTTTATTTGTATAAGACTCTTATATAATATTATGTACCCACATATAATGTTGGTACCTACTACCTGCTGTTATCTTTAAAAACCGATATTGAGCTTAGGTACATAAACATCTTACATCCCGGATACGGACGTAGGTAGCATAATATGTCATCCATGTAATCTTTTCCGGGATGATAATATCCCAGAAAATCCCACGGGATTTTTATAAAACATAAAAGTCGTCGGCATCATACTAAAACTGTTTAAATTATGTAGGTACATAATTTAAACAGTTTTAGTATGAATAAATACCTATATCTTTTAAATTTTAATTGGAATAAGCTCTTTTAGCGATACATAGCCCAAAATTAAATCAAATCATTTTCATTCAAGTAGACCTCCGTGGCGCAGTGTGTAGCGCTGTTGCCTTAACGTGCGGAGGTCCAGGGTTCGATCCCCGGCAGGATCAATTTGGGAATTTATAATTTCTGAATTTTCCCTGGTCTGGCCTGGTGGGAGGCTTCGGCCGTGGCTAGTTACCACCCTACCGGCAAAGACTTGCCGCCAAGCGATTTAGCGTTCCGGTACGATGCCGTTTAGAAACCGAAGGGGTATGGGTTTAATATAACTACCATGCCCCTAACAGGTTAGCCCGCTACCATCTTAGACTGCATCATCACTTACCATCTGGTGAGATCGCAGTCAAGGGCTAGCTTGTAGTGGATAAAAAAAAGACTTTTTACAAGTGCTTTCGAATAGTCGAGTACGAAACAATTTTTATGAAATGTTTGTCTCTCTGTCTGTCAGTCCTTCCGTCCATCCGTTCTCCATCCATCCGATGGTCTGTCTGTCTGTTCAAAAATGTGTAGATTTTCAACGTTTTTGGCAATAAAACTACCAGGGTTTAACACATCCGAGCGAAGCAGGGTCGGGTCATCTAGTCTAGTCAATAAAATGTTTCATGTTAAACTATGGACTGGATTACGTAAATAACAAAGATACCATCCGTTGATATGACCTTTGTGAGTTAGATTTGTTATCTCTGCACATATAAATCATGGTCGCGGGGGGTGTGCCTCGCTTCGCCACTCCTAACCTCAAAGCCTGGAGGGTACTCGACCGAATGAGCGCTACTGGACTTCATATAAACGTTTATTATTATTGAAGCGGTCACTATGCAACAAGACAAAATAATATGACATAATAAAATCAACAGACGCAAAGGTGCTTTGGTATCTAAGTCATTTTTACACTCATCTCACCATCCTGGCGCAGTGGTGAGCGCTAAATTGTGTTACAAGCGGGAGGTCCGGGGCTCAAACCCCGGCAGTTTGGAAAATTATAATATCAGATTTTTTTCTGGTCTGGTCTGGTGCGAGACTTCTACCGTGGCTAGATAGTAGTTACTACCCTACCGGCAAAGACGAGCCGCCAAGCGCCGTGCATGGTTTTTATACCGTGTAGCCAATTAGGGGTATGGCTTTAATATAACAAGTACAAAAACTCCTAACGGGCTAGCCTGCTACCATTTCAAACTGCATCATCACTTATTACCAAGTGTGATCGCAGACAAGGGCTCAGTTTTAAGCTCCAAGTTGTAAAATATCACCGTATAAAATTGATCGTGAGAGCTGAATTAATGTCACTTTTTTAATTCAGCCGCATAATTTATATCCAACAGAGAGTGGGAGGTGGGGTCCTTTCTCACCACTCGGGTGAACCGTGTTTGCAAAATTGGGAATAGGACGGTGTGGAGTACGTAATACGTAACTTAATTACTCAACGATAAATTCACGATAAATCGATGGGCATTGCTCCTAGGGATCAATTACACATAAGGTTAGGGAAGTAGAGTAAGATTATCATTACGACTATAGGGTTGCCTAAGTCAGCATTTGTACCTCTGGTTTTAAGAGTTAAAACGTTAAATTATTGAACTCTGACTTGAGCAATCCAAAGTAACATTTTTGGTTGGTGTGAAACTGGCACTGTTGGTCACAATGTAATAATAATGTTGTATATAAATGCAATAAACATACACACAAAATAAACGCCAAGTGACTGGAGGCGAAAGAAAAAGTAACTTTGATTTTATTGAATATCGGTGAGGGTGGGGCTCGTGTCGGTTATACTTCCTATATATTACTCAATATTCGTCTCTATAAAAGTTTCGGAAGCCATTTCGACACGCAATGTAAGATTTCTTGAGTGCCGCTTGAAGGTAGCACGCACGCACATAGACGATGTATGTCATGTTCAAGAAACAGTAAAAAAAAATTAAATTGCCCCGAATTGAGAACTGCGCTCACCCCTTCCTTTTTGGATGTCGGTTAACAAAGAGAATGCTTAAGCCTAAGGTATAAGTCGTTTGCAGTGTGCGTACCATACCTACCTTTAGATCAGCAACTGATGTTGAGATAAAGAGTGTCATGCTCATGGCTTCCGCAATACTTTTGCGATGCATAAGCGGCGCGATTATCAAATCTCATAGGCTGTCTCGTTTTGTAAGCACTTCTCAAGAAACTTCTTTTAGCATCGGTGATTGGCGATTTTGCGGCTTCTTAGATGCTGCATCGCATTTTGTCATTTATAGAATAGAATAAATAAAGGTATTCGATCATCTAAAATTTATTTAAATGCGTTTTCATGTATTCCGACAAACTATGCAATACATATTCCATTTTGGAATGTTAGCCAAGAGGAATAGATTCAAAGGCACCCCCACATCTCATTATTGCTAAACGCGTGTACAGACAGCGCCACATATTTGTAATAGAAATATGTCGCAGGGTAATGATAACGTCCACAAATATTTGAGCGACTACGAATATTAAAATGATTGAGTAAACATGGCACAGTTTACATAGCTTTTCATAAAGGAAGCAAAGATACCATGATTTTCAAAGTAAGATTAAATAGTGTCAAGATGTTTTGATTAAGAACTAGTGATAGCCTAGTTGTTCAGACTTTGGCCTCCTATTCGGAGGGTCCGAGGCTCGCTCCTGGTCATGGACGTCAAACTTTCAGAGTAAGTTGCTGGAAAACATCACATGTCTCAGACTCCTCCATAAAATTCTCAAAGGGAGTCTGCCAATTCGCAATTGGCCAGCGTGGTGGAATATGGTCAAACCTCTTCTATTTTATCCCGGAAAATTAAGGAGTGCCCGTGAAAATTAAAAAATTATTCCACGCCGATGAAGTTGCAGACATCAGCTCGTTTCAATACAAAAATCAATAGCCGAATCTAACGTAAATCTACGGCTGGACCAATTGAGTAGGCCCCGGAAAGATTTATAGCTCGGGATAGGTTATATGGTAGATGGCGCCTCAATAGGGAAGGACAACGTCTGGCGGACCCACTAGTTTGTTACATGAGACCGAAAAATGATTTCATTATGTGTACTCACACAGAGTTCGATCAGTTATGTCATCAGATAAGAATTACAGAACGAAACCCGGCATTCTCTATGGCAGAGTGCTTATCCGTCGGCGATTAATTTTAATGAAGCTATTCAACCGACCGCTTTACTGATCGTAAATTTTCTCTCAACTCTCAAAACGACAATAATTGATTCCTGGGCCTTAAATCGTGTTCGCTGGTGTATTGATGCCATACATTTACAGTAGAGTAAATATAATGTACTGATACATGATGGTTGAGACATTGTCCTACGTATGCGTCAAATGCGACAATGCTCCATGCGAAGTATCAAACAGTAGCTGACCCTTCACATGGTCTCATGGTCACAGATGAGTTTGTTATTTTTATGGAGTAGTTTCACGTCGCGTTGCATCGCGTCGCTTTGCGGTTTTTTCCCGCGACTGATTTTAAAACCGTGAAACAAAATGCTCGCGGGTAAAAACCGCGTTAAAATTTGTAAAACTTAGCGCGCACGCACTATCGCGATAACCGCGGGCGGTATTGCCAGTATTCGGAAGACCGCCGTAAAGAGTAGTTGTATTGTCTCGCCATTTGCAAAATTTTATCGAAACTGGCTACTGACATCCGATACTTATTAAAAAATTTCTCAGGATGTTATCATAAATCTTGATATTTCATAGGATAGAAACCTTTCATAAATCTACGGCTAGTGAGTGGATGGACCCAACATTTGTGAAATATGCGTTGACTTCTTCTTTTTATATTTCTTAGTATTAGAGCAACAATACTGAATAATGTCCTCCCGACCGAATTTCGGCCATAGCCATCTGCGCGGGAGATATTATAGTGCACAAGTGTGTGTGCAAACACAGGTGCACTCTCTGTTCCTTTACTCTCATAGCCCGATGGGATGGAAAATCCGACACAACCGGAGACAGATCAGGCGCAGGACCGACGGCTTAACGTGCTCTCCGAAGCACGGGGGTGAAACACCACCAACTTCCTAAGTCCGGGCTAGTACTGAGAATTTCTTGTCAGAAAAGCCCAATAGGTACTTGTTGTAACCCGACCCGGGACTCGAACCCGGGACCTTGTCGGCCGCAGTCGAACATGCTAACCACTAGACCGACGAGGCAGTTAAATGCAACAATACCTACTGCTCTCTTGAAATCCATCTTCAATACTGTGAAAATGGGTGGCAATTTCGCGGTTTTTAATCGTAGTGTGTGCTTCTCGAGCGGTTTTGCGGTTATAGCGGCTAACCGCTCGCTGGAAAAATCCGCAATCTGGCCTAGGCCTTATACAAAAAGCAAACCAAAGTTATTAAACTCGGACCCGTAAGCTTCTAAACGGTTATTTGATTGAGCTTTTTCATTTGTGAATAGATTAGGTACACAAAAATAATAATAGTTTTGCATGATAAGGAACTTGGATATAATTTCAAGTGCGTACAAAACATTGCATAAAAAACGTCAGCAAAATCAGTCGATATTAACAAGGTGGAGGCACTCAACCACCGACATAAGCATATATAGCAACGTAATCAATTAATAAACGATGTAGTAAGTAGGGTAAACCACCCGACTAAATGGATATTTTAGCTATAAGTAATTCAGCTGTTTGTAACATTTATGATATCAGTTCATCCATGGCACACAAGTATACCACTAATTTTCCAGCATGCAATTAAGCAATTATCTACTGCAATTACCCGCAACAGCAACTTTCTAGGTAATGTATGTTTATGGCACCGACTGTATGATTCTCATGTAATAAATTTATTTGCGGTTTGCATAACGTATTTTGCTGGATTTTAATATCAGAATAAGAAGCATTCTACTTGCACAACCTAAGACTGCAAAGCTGATATTAAAATTAATGAATAACCTTGGTTTACTAATCTAATCTTTCTAATTTATTTCGCTTAGAACATTTTTCTTTCAGTAAGTAAAGGCTAACTTTAACATTAAAATGCTAATGATATGACTTTCTGATGTAAGGTATACCCACGTCTGTTTATGCATGATTTTGTTTTTGTCAAGAGCCAAAACATAGTATACCTACGAGAAATAACGCTAACTGATTAAGTTAATGTCTATGTATGTATAGAGCTATTTTGTGAAGTTTGTCGGATGGTTGGAAATCGCTAAATATAAAATTGCAGAAATCCATTCAACAAGCGTGCCTTCGGATTCTAAATATGAAAGCGTCTTCTAAAAATAATTTGTTTAGACGAACCAATTTTGAATTCAACGTGCCAGCTGTCAGGAATATTTCCGGAGATATATTATTTTTGTTTTAAAGCAATGAATTTAATGAAGAGGAAATTGTTGTTTTTTTTTTAAATATTCAGTTGGACTCAATTACGTACCTATAACGTTCAATAGATTTGTTTTAAAAACCTTTTAAAATGAGGTTCAAGACTGCCTCGTTTTTAAAAGCTAACTTGCAATTAACTTTAAATTAGTAAATGTAACTTGCAATGTACGAGTAATTAAATCTCGCGACAAGCTTTTGTATCATATAAAATGTGTAATGACGTTATAAGTTGATTGTAAAAGTTTTAAAGGAAAAGTTTATTTCATTCTATTTAGCGCATTTAAATAAAAGCTTTTTTCTTAATTTTTTTTTACTTTTTATTTATCTAAAGTAACAATAAAGCAATGTGCCTGAAATTTTGTGCTGTTCAGGACTTGGTACCAGAACTTGGCGCAATCCTATAAGCAAGAATAATTTGAAGGCAGCGTTGTTAATCTTCATGACAATCGAGGATTCATGATAAACGAGCTTTGTGGATAGGTACTTAAATAAGGACATGTTCGGTTCGTTTTCGGATAAAGAAGTTTTGGGTCAACTAAAACGTACCTACATATTATTATACCTAGTAGTTCAACCAACCCCTCGCCGTGTAAAGGTCAAACGGTTTGATCGCCATCCGGGCCGGCAAATATAAGGTACCTTCTTGTACGACCATCCAACCATATTCATACACGAGTTCAAGTCTATGAGTTATACATATAATTAGGGTCGCATTGAAATATCCAGTTTATTTACAGTCAATTATGCAGTTCGATTTTATATCGTCATTTAAATCTACTAGAAATACTTACCAAATTATGATCTTCTCTATTATTTCTATTTAAAGCCATTTGTCGTTTTCAGGATACCCGCGACTGCATTATACCCCCAACACCTAGGCTCTACTACTCTGTCTTCCTTGACAATTAAGATGTTTTAACGAAGAATTGCGCTTTCTATGTACTTACCTATCTTAATAAGGAAACAATGCTCGTCCCGAGAGCTAAACCTTATTTAGTTCTCGCTGAGTGCTCTCAGCTGGTGTACAAATTTCGCTTCAATGGAGTAAGACGAGGGTTCCTTTAGTTCGGACACTTGTTTTGCTCTAGTTTAGTTAACACAGTATTGTTGGAGTGTTTTGTTTGGTTTGACAACTCCCCTCTGGTGCAGAAGCTCTGCTTATAGCAGCAGACAAACAACAAAAGCCTCTGGTTTCTTGTACCTACTAAAGACCTTACCTATCTGAAAACTACTATGAGCAAACGTTTCAGTACAAGGGTTCTGCTGCAAAAAATCTGAAAGCCACTCACTCCCAAGTATAACGTCATGATCTCTGTTGTAAATATAATATTTAACTTTCGACCAAAAGAAAAAAATATGAAGAAAATATTCCACTTCGCTTATCTCATCGTATATTTAATTTTAATTCTCCAAAGGATGTATAGAGACTTTTTTAGCGTTTAGCCTTTTCACCCTTTAGTGTAGTTTTGTTTTGCTTGTTAGTTTTAAGTGCAATAAAGATTTCAATCTATCTTTTTTTTAATATATAGGCTAGCGCTTGGCTGCGATCAGACTTGCTCGCAAGTGGTGATGCAGCCTAAGTTAAAAGAGGATGAGAAAACGGAAGCCGGAAGAGTATTCCATATCCTAGCAGTTCGAATTAGAAACGAGGAAGCAATTTGATCTCTTTTAGCCTGCCTTCATATTCGCGCTGTTGCGTAGGCGAATCGAGGTATGCGTCTTAAGGCGCATGCTCTATCCATGTATTGTTGAATAGATTTATATTTTATGTCACGCCTAGTTTGCTAAAGCTCTTTTTCTTTCAATTTAGTAAAAGGGTTTACATACACCCCTTAATGAGGACCGATATGATGTTCACTCGTTGACACCGGAACTCATTTCCCTCGGCTCCGATGACACACTTTAAACAGTCAAGTGCCATTACATATTCATTACTGGCCATCAGCATAAACGTTTGACTTTAAATACCTACGTGAGAACTTACAACAACTTATAGTATTTTTGTCTTATTTTCAGTTATTATATTTTAAACTAGATGATGCCCGCGACTTCTTCCGTGTGGAATAAGTATTTTTGATTCCCACGTTAACCCTTTAATTTTCCGGGATAATAATTCCGGATTCCGGTTTCCGGGTTGCCTATGTCATTCTCGAGGTCCTCAACTATACCTATGCAATCGGTCCGTTGCTCTAATGCGGCGTGATTGAAGGACAAACCAACAAACAAACACATATTCTCATTTATAATATTAGTATGATAGAGTTCTTGGAAATTAGTTAAAATATTTCAGCCTATTAGCAAAAAGTATAAATATTTACTTATTACACCTATAGTAGTACACATGTCACCGTAAAATTGCAAAAACCGTCAGATTGCAATCTAACGCTTTTTATCTCGATAGATTGTAAACTTTCGACAGATTGTGAACCGTTCAATGTTCCGAGTGTCAATTTTTGAAATATTCATTGTATTTACGTTTTCTTGTCTCTTTCTTGTAGGTTAGGTTAGTGTTCGACATAAATAAAGATAATTAGGTTCTATCGGGTTAATATACCTAATAGATTTCAATCTACCGAAGAATAATACGTTAAATTGTCTATCAGGGCTGCGGAACTATTTTTTAATAAATTATTTCTAGAGAGAGATGACATATAATTAGAGGAGGACATCGAAAAACACCGAAAAAAATAAAGAAACTCAACTAAGCTAGGTACTTAAAACTAGGCTTATCGCGGAAAAACAAAGGGTTCCTTTACATTTTAACAAGCGATTAAGCGATCCGGTACGATGCCGTGTAGAAACCGAATAGGGGAATGGGTTTAATATAACTGCCATGCCCCTAACAGGTTGCTTACCTGTTAGGGGCTATATCATCTTAGACTGCATCATCAGCATAGATAAAAAAAATAACAAACCTTATACCAGAATGACGATGACTGCGTATCTAAAACCAAACGTATGCCACTTTATTGACCTTGCTACTTGTAGCAAAGGGGAAGGAGCATATAATAATTATTTCGCATGAGAACCTTGGCCCATATTTACTAAGTCCTTATTTAGGTTAAGAACGGAATATGCGGCGTGAATGAAATAAATGAAATTCTACCCTTGGCCGGTATGCCTTAAAATATTTGCTTCTAATGAAAATATTGTATGCCTACGTAAATATACCTATATTTAATATATATATGAAAGTGGGACTGTCGTTCTGTCTGTTCAAGCAATTTAGGTGTAATTTGTTACAAAGAGAGTTTGCAACCCGGGGCTAATTTTATCCCGGAAAATCAAAGATTCTCGGATTGTCTTGGGATTTGAATAAATCTAGGCAGATCTACGCGGTGGAAGTTGCTGGGAACGTCTATATATTTAAATATATTATATAAATCCTATATAAGAATATATCCTATCCGATATTTATTTTTGGTTGCTTTTTGCATCTCATCAATGCTAAATAAATACTCTTCATTAATTAAAACTTCAACATCCAATAATAATATTCTCAGTTTTTCATTGACACTGAGCTTTTATTTAGTTCGAACTCATGATTCGAACTAAATAAAAAAATGATAGGATAGCTATCGATGCCAGTAAACGATCCTAATAAAATCTCACCCCTTTCAATATTATACCAAAACGATAGATATTTTATAAGGATTCAAATCGAATTGAACCTATATAAACGTCAAAGCTGGGAAACTTTAGTCCCAGCCGGGGCACGTAACAGATCAGAGCCCACATCCCGAATTATATTAAGGTCACGTCCCTCAGCCACTACGGGACCGATTAAGCAGAAAATATAGATGTATTTATACCCTACTTTATCGAGACTCCCTAATATCATTATCCCATTACCACGAGTACCAATAGAATCCTAATTAACGAGGTAAGTAGGTGAAGTCCCCGCCGCGTAAACACTCGAGTTACTCGATAAAGAGATTTCGTATAATCAGCGATATTGTTTACGTAATTATAATGTGAAAAGTGCGTGTCTATCTCGTGTAATTTAGGTATACAAAATATCACATACAGTTTTGATAAACGAGAAGCATATTATACAGGTATCCTGAAGTGTTTAAGTTGTGACTGTGGTTGTGACTTTAAAAAATTTCTACAATAATGATGGTGGACCAAACTGTCTATCTTGCCTACCTGTCTGCTTATACTCGTATATAAATGTCACCGTAAGATTGCAAAAACCGTCACATTGTAATCTAACTAGCAAAATTGTAAACTGTCGACAGATAACAATTAACGCATTCTTAAATAAGCAAAATATGACATAAACATATTATGATAAACATTTCTGCCATGAATTTCAGTTGAATTTCATAAGTAGGTATATCGCCACTGTACGAATATAAAATTAAATTACAGCGGCCCGTTCCCAAAAATTACCTCCGTTCAAAATTTTAATTAAACAGACAACCCCGCGTTGGAAGCTAAGTATATTTTAGAAAAACAACGAGTCCATTAACGAGGTTTCTTTGCTCGTTTGTACTAACTGGGAACAGCGTTTATGCTTTCACAGGCTGTTAAAATTTGAACTCGCTTGTTTAATTTTCGCTTTGTAGCGTTGAAATTGCAAAGCTACGGTGCGAAATTCAGCTGGATACGTGGAGTTAAATCCTAAAGTATAACTCAATCCAGATGCTATTTAGATAATAGAAATCGGTTTATCTCTTTCGTCTTATAATTATTACAGTCACTCGAGAGAAAAGAATAACTGTCATCTAAAATATAGCCTATGCAAGGAAGACGTTGTCTTGCCTGCAAAAGACGCAACCTACCTACATAGATGTCTTTTGTTTGTATTTACGTTATTTCTGTTGTGCGGCAATAAAGAATTTATCTATCTGTCTACCTAATATGACCATTGATGTATAATTTTAGTTCCTTGGTTCAGATATTTTTTAATGATCCCATTTTACAGAGTTCTCTGAGATTGATGGCTAGAATTACCTCGGCCAGTAATAGGTACGTTTGGCTTTTCAGCGGGGTAGCACAGCCAGTTCAGGTCACATTGTCTCTTTCCAGTAGGTAAAGGTATAGATGATAATTTTATAGTCCATACTAGATAATGCCCGCGACTTCGTTCGTTTTAGCTAAGTCTTTTGTTATTTCGCGGTTAACTCCTTAATTTTTTGGATTAGCCTAGATGTCATTCCATGGGATACAACCAATCGCTATACCTACCAAATATCATCAGCTGCTATTAAAGACGCCTAAATTAAAGATACACTATCATCAATCCTAAGAAAACACTAACTTAAAGCTGGAATAAGCACATGAAAGGAATATTGGCAAGCAGAAGTAAGATATACCTACTTAAATTCGCCTAGTCTGCGGTGACTACCTACTTTGTGAGTGTGGGGTTGCCAAATGTAGATAAAATGGAACATCTTTCAACTTAAACATCAAAGAAGGTCAATGACCTAAACGTCAACGACCTGTTATTTAAAAACTTGATTGATTTTATTTAAAAAAAACGAAATTGTATAATTTTTATAATCTGGCAAAAACCTAATACCAAAAATGTATGTCTCCAGAGGAAGTACTTGTTACAAGTTGTTGCAATGAGTTTTGATGTAATAACTAGCTGATGCCCGCGACTTCGTCCCCGTGGTATGAGGTTATAAATAATCTATCTCTGTGCCAAATTTCATGCAGATCCGTTCAGCCGTTCTGGCGTGATTTAGTAACAAACATCGATACATCCATCCATCCATGCATCCAAACTTTCGCATTTATAATATTAATAGGTATAGAAGATATAGATAGCCTGACCTCTACAATTTCTGAGTTTAGCTGCTAAACCTGCCAGTCGAAGCGGAGCGGACTCAAAATTTCCCACGGGCTCTCGGAATATTAGTTAAGGCGCTGTGTGTGGTCAGGGAGGGGGTCTCCAAAGCAGTGTATCCATTAAATGGTGGCATATGGAAGATTGAAAAAAATATATGATGTTTTCAAGACCTTAACTCAGATATTGTTTTATCCCAAAACACGATTTAAACAACTTCGCTGCATAAAAAATAAATTCAAACATACCTCTTATTTCAGTTTTCAAATCAACACATCTCCAAATTGAAAACCTCAATTTACTTGAAAAATATATCATTAAATTCCAAATTCTAAATGACATCCATCGATTTATTAATATTTATTAAAATGTACACATATTTTCTGTTTTCCATTTTATTCCGGTTTTTCGAGAAGCGCTAGCTCATTTTCACCTCCGCCAGTGTTCGAAAGAACTTCACAGACGATGGATCTGTGCTCCTTTGCTCCAGCGTTTAAATCGATATTTTAAAATGGTTTTCAAACATAACATGAATAAGACTAATGTTTATTCAACATGAATTGACAGAAGACGTGGATATTACAACTTTCGTGAGCTATCTTCTTTTATTTAACTAAAAATACATAATCAAATAAATTATGAATATGTGTTCTCTGACCAAACTTTTGACAGCTCGAAATAATGATGCCGTAATGCGCTATCCATTCGATTTTTGACAACAATCGACTTCATTTACGAAGAAGTTTTAATCGATTTGACACATTGATATTACAACTTTTTGTATTGTTTTATAAACATACCCAGGCGTCTAAATGTCTTTTTTATGTATTAAAATAAATATTTTTGGTGAAGCAATGCTGTAAATGTATATTTTATTATTTGGCAACATCAATAAGGCAGGTCATAGAAACCATCCAACGCCAAAGATGACGCTACTTAAATGACAATCAAGTGAGCTTGTGTTGCAGCTTCGTAATTATTTTGAAAACTATTTTCAAAATTAAAATCGTACTGGTAATTACTAGATTGACATACGAGTTGCGAAATATCGCATAAAAAGGCACGTCGCTTCACTATTTAAAAAAAAACTCCTGCTGGTTGTAACAATGACGTCTTTTAATATTTCCAAGAAGTAGGTATTATAGTTGTCAAACATCCAATTACTGTCAGAGGGTTCACTGCCATCGCTTAAAGCAGTATTACTTAAAAATGACAGTTTTATGTCACGTACCTTGAAGGTCCTAAAATAAGGATTATAATTCTAAAAACACGAACGTCAACAATATTAAAACAATACGGATTTAAGCGATAGTAGTATGCCTCCAGTGCAATTTTTGATATGAATGGAAAATAACAAAACAGTGGTAAGACAGAAAGGAAAACTGAAAATCAAGCATTGCCACTTCAGCTTGCTACTGCCTACTCGTCCGCTCTCATTGGACCAGACCGACCAGATAATATTATTATATCGAAAGCTTGCTGAGTAAGGACCTAGTAGTGTCTCAAATACTTCAAATAAGTGCCTATTGCAAGTTTTATTACTAATTGATTGGATATTAGATACCCTTAGGGTTTCGTTTCTGGGACCCGGGAGTTAGAAATTTCCGGGAAATACGTCGTTGGTTTTTTTTGTGATTTCCCGTTTTTGTGTACAGAGTATTTTTTTTACTTATCTCTTGAGAAATATTTGAGAACAAGTTGATCTTAACTTGTTTATTATAATTCTCCCTGACTACTAGGGCATGCATTCGGTGCTGTGTTTGAGTACCGGGAAATTTTGGACCGATATTGGCAAGGAACCGGGAATTCCCGGGACTTTCGATACTTTCGATACTACTTTAAATTATCACAAAAA
Organism: Erebia aethiops; assembly: GCA_923060345.2. Taxonomy (NCBI): domain Eukaryota; kingdom Metazoa; phylum Arthropoda; class Insecta; order Lepidoptera; family Nymphalidae; genus Erebia; species Erebia aethiops. The sequence goes on along the minus strand of OV281084.1, from coordinate 20,743,713 downwards.
CACGGCTAAGACATTACAGAAAGTATGAAATAGACCAAATATTACTGTTCATTAGGCGTTATACAAAAATTTATCGCATATTTCACACAGGAATATACTGAATATTACTATTCATTAGGCATTATACAAAAATTTTTCGCATAATATTTCACACAGGACTGTAAATTCATGATTTGTTCTTGTACCATAACTCGCTTCGTTACAAATTTCAAAGTTTTATTGTAGTTCATAGGTTTTACAGAGATTGCGTCTTGTATGAAAATACACTTTGAAAAGTTGAAATTTTTTTTATCGTGATACGCTCATATGTAACTACTTTTATAGCAATTAGAAGCCAGTGCAAATATAAATTTACTACATCAAGCAGTTTATGAGAAACAAGCCTTGAGGCTTGGATACACGGACAACAAAGTGATCCTTTACGGGTCTTTTTTTATAGACAGGCGTACGTAGTAACCTCACCTCAAAGAATTACAAATGTTAATCTAAATCAACAATATTTTCCAACCCATACTCAGTATTCGCAAGAGAATCTCGTGAAGATGTTACTCTCTCCTATTCTGTGCCGTTTTTTGGTTTTGCCGCACGCTGATTTGGTCTCTACAATTATATTGGATATGGTACCTCTTAGTATTTTTGGTATCCATTCACCGTCCTCCCCGTACGTATGGAGGATCCTAGGATCGAGGACCCTAGGATTTTCTAAAGACGTTTCCTATCAGCCATAAAGAGCCTCGTTACTGCTGCGTTACTGTCCAGGATTCACATCCATACATAAAGATTGGACTGTTCACAGTCTTGGTTTTTACATAACATTGTATGGAGAACTCCTGAGCATCTTAGGGAATTATGGATACGGATATCCATATTTTCTTTCCCTCTGCTATTGGTATAATTGACAGTGGAGTCAAAAATCAAAATTTAGTAGCCTCGGGCTTATGAGGTATATTTTATATTACAGTCTATCAATATTTTCCTGTCAATCTTCATGTGAAATTTATGAAAGTAACGATACAATTAACAGAATATAGCATAATCTACTGTAATTTATTATGGCTGAACAAATTTTATTCCAGTGACAGATCCATCAATTCATTGATCTTCAAAAAAGCTCTTCTCTGCTGGTAAATAATACTTACCAGAAAGACTAACATACGAAACTGTACGAAGTGGCAGTAAAATAATCGTTATAGCCAAAGTAAAAATAGGGGTTTTTAAACTAATACCTCGAATTTGTGAGCATAAAATACAGTATAGTGAATTAAATTATTGTTACATGCAGAAATATCCACACTTTATTAGAGAAGAATCGACAGAATGTATGTACTTCGAGTCTCAAAAGTATCAAAAGTACCGGTTTTATGGTGTGGAGAACCGGGACTGAAAATTATTCAGAAGTACCGGGAATTTTTGGTACCAGGAATTATCGGGAGCATGCCCTATTGACTAGGTACCTCACTCGCGCAGTGCTGAGCACTATTGTCTTAACGTGGGATGTACCGGGTTTAATCCCCAGCAGAGTGAATTTGGGAATTGGGCGTATTTTTATAAAATTGTACATGAAATAAAATCGATGTTTTTTTCTTCATCATGTTTTGTTATTTTATTGATAAATTTGTGTTTCTTAGTTATTTATCTTTATGAGCAGTAGCACTTTTTACAAATATTATGTTAAATTATAGTAAAAACAATCATTTTAAAATTAAGTGACGGAGAATTATTCCATTGAGTAACTAAACTTTATCTCACAAAAGGCACTTAAAAAAACAACTTTAGATAAGATTCACAGAAGTGTTTTACTAGTCTTACCAATCATGCCAATCACAAAAATAGGACAGCAAACATAAAATAACAGAAACTCTATCAAAATTTGATAATTTTAGTTCTTTTGACTAACGTAAAGGCAAATTTATGTCATAATTTATTATATAACTTCTGAAATAGACAATGCTTTTTATTTTTGTTTTTGTAAGTTACGATAAAAAATATACATTTAAATATAATAACAATATTAATGATAAATTGTCAATATTATAAGCATTTATGCAATACTAGCCGATGCCCGCGACTTCGTACGCGTGGATCGAAGTTTTGTGGTTCCCGCGAGAACTCTTTAATTTTTCGGGATAAAAAGTAGCCTAACTATGTGCTATTCTAGACTATAATCTATATCTGTGCCAAATTTCGGCCAGATCCGTTCAGCCGTTGGGGCGTCATTGAGTAACAAACATCCATACATCCATTCATACATCCATACATCCATCTGTCCAAACTTTTTGGAGGATTTTTTGAGAGGACAATTTGTCAGTGGAACCTTGACAATTACTCAAAGGAAAAGTAAGGGCACTGATCACAATGTTAAGAATTATTGTACTTTCTTACCATAAAACTATAATAGTCGTAGTAGGTACTTTTGAGTATTTTAAACTCTTTATTCTTTATTTTGTACTTAAATTATGTAAAATGTCGTCTATGAAATATAAGTAGAACTTCCAACCAATGTATAGTATGTTAAATCACATTGTAAGAATGATTATAAGTAACAATTTTTTTTGCGTTTTGTCTTCTTCGATTCTCCCTTTCTGATATTTTATCTCACCTCGGATATTTTTCTTGTTCTAGATTTTACGAGCTCCAAGTGTTATTTTCTTATATATTATTGTTTGAACTTTTAAGAGTCCCTCTTTAATTTCTCTATATGCTGCCTTGTTATTTCACCAGATGTCAGCGCCATTGTTACACCTTAATAATTTAATATATACAATACTGGTTTCCAATGCAAAACTCGGGGCCGTAAAAGCATAACCGTGTACAAACCTTTAGAAATCCATTGAGTACCAATTTGTTCAATTGACTGACAATTTCGAAAGAGTTACTTAAAGGACCGTAATGAATTCACGGCAACAATATTTTCTTGCATTGTATTTCAAGAATTTAAATATTCTGAATTTTCTCTGGTCTGGCCTGGTAGGAGGCTTCAGGAGACGTGCAGCCAAGCTATTTAGCGTTCCGGTAGGATGTCGTGTAGAAACCGATTAGGTATATGGACTAGGGTTTAATATAACTACCATACCCCAAACAGGTTAGCCCGCTACCATCTTAGACTGCATCATCACTTACCATCAGGTGAGATCGCAGTCAAGGGCTAACTTGTATTTAATAAAAAAAAAACTGGATATAAGGTACATAAAAGTAGCAATACATATTTTTAAAAAAATCCCGATTCTCGGGAATTCCCGGGAATCGGCCAATTTTATTCCCGTTTCCTTGAGTTTAAAATTTGCCGTTCCCGAGATTTATTTTTAATTTTGATTGAGTGGGATTTTTAAAAAGTTAATTTGTTTAGTTTCACCCAACCTAAGTCCAGTTAATTAATATAATAGGTTTTGCTTCGGACATAATATTGTCAATCAAACTTATAATTTTAGAGTACGGAAACAACGTACAAATTTGAAATTTTACATAAATTGGCTAATTTGCGGTTTTGGCTCTTACGAAGTTCTACCATATTTCAATTTCAATTTCAATTTCAAATTTCAAATATTTCAAATTTCAATTTCAATTTCAAATATTTTTTATTCAAATAAACTTTTACAAGTACTTTTGAATCGTCAAGTGAATCTACCACTGGTTCGGAATGCCATTCCTACCGAGAAGAACCAGCAAGAAACTCGGTGGTTGCTCTTTTTAAATAATTCATTTACAATTACTATATCAATGTGTACATAAGTAACCGCTGTCCCTAGCATTGCTGGAGCGATCAAATCCATGCTCCTCTATCATTTACATAATCTTCAACAGTATAATAAGCTTTTTTCAGGAGCATACTTTTAATGGATTTCTTAAATTTGTTTATTCAATTCATGTCAAAGACGGGCAGACAGAAAGTAGCCCCATTCCCGCCGGTGGCACCCGTTCACGAGCATGACGCATGATCCAGCCATTGCTTCGCTCGACCATATTTGAGGGAACGTAACAACCCGCACCACACGACACCACCACAGAAATGTTTAAAGAGAGCGTGACATACCCAGTCTACCCGTATCAAAGCATCGAATTGAATACTAATATTCAAACACTAATTTATAATCAGTAACCGCTGTCCCCAGCATTGCTGGAGCGATCAAATCCATGCTCCTCTATCATTTACATAATCTTCAACAGTATAATAAGCTTTTTTCAGGAGCATACTTTTAATGGATTTCTTAAATTTATTTATTGGCAAGTCCAAAATAGGTTGTGGAACCTTGTTATAGAAAACAATGCCCATTCCCACGAATGACCTTCTGACTTTTTTGAGGCGGAGCGATGGAGTCACGAGCTTATTACGGCCTCTAGTTGGCCTATCGTGCAGATCGCATTTTTTTTTATAATTATGGATGTGCTGTTTTACAAAAATTATATTACTGTAAATATATTGCGAGGCTACTGTTAGAATACCAATTTCTTTAAATTTCTCTCTAAGTGAATCACGCGGTTTTAAATTATAAATTGCTCGTATTGCCCTTTTTTGTAGTACAAAAATTTTTTGAATATCTGCCGCTTTACCCCACAGTAAGATTCCGTAAGACATAATGCTATGGAAATAAGCAAAATATACGATCCTGGCAGTTTCGATGTCAGTTAACTGTCGAATCTTTCTGACAGCGTAAGCAGCAGAACTAAGCTTGCCAGCAAGTGTTGATATATGGGTGCCCCATTGAAGCTTTGCGTCTAAGGTCACCCCCAGGAACACAGTAGTATCTTCTATTTTCAACATGTCGTTATTTACCATTAGTTTAATATCACTTGTGGATCTGGCATTCGGCAATGCGAACTCGACACATTTAGTTTTTTTTGTATTTAAAAGTAGATTGTTAACCGTAAACCAGTTCGTGACTTGAGAAATTGCAGTATTTACGTCGTCAAAGTTGTCCTTATGTCTATCGACTTTAAAAATCAAGGACGTATCATCAGCAAATAGTACAATATCACAAGTGTTACGGACAAAATATGGCAAATCATTGATGTACACTAGGAACATGAAGGGACCCAAAATGGAGCCTTGAGGGACACCCATTAGTGAGGCTGATCCGGATGACTTCACATCGTTGACACATACTGTTTGAATGCGATTACTGAGGTAGGATGCAATGAGGATAATTATATATATAGATAATTCTGTATGTAAAGATAAAAAATTGTAATCATGACACCAAAATTCTATGATTTTCTTCGTTTTTTATTTTTGAGTATTTTTCAAACACTGTAAATAATACTATATGTCTGCAAAAGACTAGAAATTGTTTTCAATGATCAATTTCCAACATCTTTTTGCTATTTAAATTTTTGAAATAACATCTGTATTTCTTGTTTCTGACAAAAAATGAATATCAGACTCTTAGTCGGTAAGTACATTGTATATACGTATGATATTGATTTATGCCACAATTATACTTGTAATTAACTCACGTAAGTAGTTTATGTAAATAAGATACTTATATGTAACTCTAGATGATGCCCTCGACTTCGTCCACATGGATTAAGATTTTTTGACTCCCGCGGTAACTGTTTAATTTTCCAGGATAATGGTTCCGGGTAGCCTATGTCCTTCTCCGGGATGTAATCTATCTTTGTACCAAATTTCATCAAAATCGGTTGAGTAGTTGGGCCGTGCAAGCGTAGCAGACAGACAGACACACTTTCGCATTTATTATATTTTGTATGGATATTAGTATGCTGGGCTAGCTAATGCCCGCGACTTCGTCCGCGTGGTTGAAGTTTTTTTTATTCCCGCGGGAACTCCTTAATTTTTCGGGATAAAAAGTCACTCTCCCTCAACTATACCCACGCCAAAAATAACGTCGAACCATTGCTCCGTTGCGGCGTGATTGACGGGCAATTCAATTAACAATCACACTTTCGCATTTATAATATTAAGTATTAAAATGGATTTGCACACCATATGCGATTTACAATAGGTATTTTGTCAATTACCTACTCATGTAAGAGACTTTGGTAGGTACGTGATTTACTCACTTACGTTATTCTATCAATTTCACAAATTTTGAGTTACCGTGTTTTGTCATCCGAGGGCATCCGTGACATGCTATGACAAGCGCGCGAAAATAATGAAAACCGCGACGGGAGCGCCACCTGGCCGAAGTGGGCATAACTGACGTGAGGGGTGAGGACTGAGGAGAGCCAACCTCTCGATTTGTGTTTTGATTTTAAGAGCTGACAGCGCCTTAAGCCATGTTCGTCGTACGAGTTTGTACGAGGTCGTATGAGAATTAACATGTTCGCTTGGACGTCCAATGATAATAAAACGAATATGAAAAGTTACGCGTGTTATTTTCAACCCTTAGCCCTAGATAGAGTATTAGGTAGATACTAATAGGTATATATACGTGTTTGAAAAGCAATAATTTCAGATGATAGTCATTATCCATAGATTCAGTCACCAAGCCACAGATCACGGAAACAAGGGAGATATGCCTATGAATCAAATTGTTTTGAAACCTGCTGTCTCCAGTTTATCCCTACCTATCCCTACTACCTGCTACCAATACAAGCAACTAAATAAATACAATAGACAGGAAGTCTCACTCACACACACACATACCGATAGATCAGTGCATGAGGCACGAACAAATATACACTTTATTGTTTACCAAACAGGGTTCAATTTCAATCACCGTGCATCTTACTCACACAAACGTAAAACGTTGTCGATGTGCTGTGCAAAATTCAAATATGATACAATTAGTGGTTGACTAAAATGGATCTATCGATGCTAAATTTCTTAATATTTGGGTTTTTGACAATGACTACCAAAAATAAGATGTAAAAAATCATCTCATATTAGATTATTTTTAACCGACTTTCCGAAAAAAGAACGAGGTGAAGGAAGAGTGACATTAAATATATCAATAAATGAGTAATGAGTATCTACGTAAATTGACATTATATTAATTCACCTAGTATATTTTTTATACGTTTCGTCAGCTAAGTAAGTCGAGTACTTACATTAAAAAAAATAGTAATAATTATGACTAAAAATATAGTTATAATGAATTTTACTCACGATAGTTTAAACGTTAAAATAGCAATTATTGTTTATTAAGTTATAATTAAGGTACTATTAATTATTTAAAACTATCTAAACAATAACTAAATATTTAATTATTAAACGATCATCGTTTGGTCGTTAAAATATCGACAACTGCATTGTACTCGTACCTGCATCGTCACATCTCTAGTTCACGGCACGCCGACAGCGGCCGAACTACGAAATTTGATCTATCGTGCTAGTGAAAGAATCGGTAAAGAACACTTAACCATTGCGTCGTAAGACTGGCCGATTCATTGATAGATTTCTACTAAGCAAGCAATGGTTTTTGTTCATAATGAGATATAGACTTGTCACTTTATTACATTATGATACCACTAAATAATGTTTTATTGATTTTAATGGAAAATTACAACAATTTATTTGTACTTACGTGTGAAATGAGATGCCATCTTTCATGTAATTCACTTTGCAGCTTGAATTTTTACAAACAACCACTGAACAACGCGGCATTTTGTTAAAAACCGAGAGAAGTGAACCAATCTTTGAATGACATGCGACTAAAAACAAAAACGGCCATCAGGCCTATTTTGTGCCTGATGAGTTCGCAAGCAACACGCCCCCTTAGCACATCTCCCTTGTTTCCGTGATCTGTGCTGAAAACACAGGCGCGCGGGGGTGAAATCGAGCACGCACATATCGCAAAAAATGCAAGAAATCATTTGTAAAAAAATAAATATTTACTTTTTAATACAAATTAACCCGACAATGTTTTTGATTTAGGAATATAAATTTTATCTTATATTTCTAGAGCAAATTATTAGTTTTATTAAGGAGAAAAATTGCTTTAGAAGGTAAACTAAGAGGTATGTTTAAATTAAATTTCAATGCAGAGATTTATTTAAATTGTGTTTTGAGATGCGTCAATGGCTGCTTAAAGGTCTTGAAAACAGCAAATTATTTTTACAATCTTACATTATGTCACCGTTTGATGGATACACTGCTTTTAAAAACCCCCTTTTACGCTACACAGGGCCTTAAGGCTGCACATAACATAATGTACTGTATAGTATTGTGTCAAATCAAAATGTAAATACCTACTTCCTCGAGCAAGTTGCTCATCAATAATAATAATATTTTACGTAAGAGGAAACCTAGAGCTTCTGTAGTGAGAACCTACTTGCCTTGTTCCATTATAATCTATATTTAGAACCCCGGGAATTTAATCTTCATATTAATAACTACCTGATGCCCGCGACTACGTCCGCGTCGATTGAGGTTTTTGATTCCCGCGGGAACTCCTTAGTTTTCCGGAATAAAATGTCACCTATGTGTTATTCCAGACTATAATCTACCTCTGTGCCAAATTTCATCCAGATCCGTTCAGCCGTTCGAGCGTGATTGAGTAACAAATAAACAAACATCCATACATCCGTACGTCCATCCAAACTTTTGCATTTATAATATTTATTTGATTTGATTACTGTCGTTAATTATTTATTTCAATCTAGATGCTGCCCGTGGCTGCGTCAACCTAGATTGACTTTTTTTTAAATCCCGCGATAACTTTCCGGGATCTGATTTTTCGGGATAAAACGTCATCTTATAGTCTCTTACATACACATTATAAAACACAAGACGTTTGTATGGGTCGTTTTGAAAGTAAGGAATATATTTAGAATTTTAACTTATGTTTATAAATAAAAATACAGTAACAGCGTTTTTCAAAAGCTTTTAAGGGTTCTTCGGTTTACTACGAAACCTTAAGACCGTTTCCACGTGGAAAACTACTAAGAATGCGGGCTGTATTTTTGCACAGAATTTCTAAGTTGATTCTTTGTGAAAATAACGAGCCAACCGTTTGACAACCGTAGAGGCAATTAACCGTGGTCTTACGTTGCTTATGAATTTTATACAGAAAACTTATATAACCACACTGCCTCAGCTCTGAGCCGTAAACCGCTCTAGTGTTATAAATAACTAATTTCACCTCAGATTTTAATTAAATGTTCATAAAAAGAACGTGCTCAGAGGCACGTAGGGATGATTAGCCGCTAAAGCACAAGTCCACATTTGTAGGCACAAGGACACATTTGAAGCGGCTTGTAGGGGCTTATTGGGGGCGCGTAATAGGCGTAATATAAAATATGCATGTCTTGTGTGCGGCCTCACTGAGAGAGAATTTGTAAATCCCGTGGGAACTCATTCTACTACCAGGACAAAAATAGCCTATGCCCATTTCCTGGATGTAACCTATCGGCGTAACCCATCATAATAGGTTTTAAGAACAATTGTGCTGTAAATAGGTAGGTAACAGATAGACAAGCGGACCATGGAACAAGGAATCTGCATAAAGCAGACAGACACACTTTTGTGTTTATTTATTACCTACTCGTATTAGTAGGTATATGTATGGATTCATTATTTTCTCCTATGTGCGAAACGAAGATTCATGCTACCGCATGCCCTTTCAGCGATATAAATCCCTCTAAAAACCAAAGCAAGTCGTAAATTCCCGATAAAAATTGCATTCCACGCATAGATTTGAATACGTAAACTTTATTTTTGATGGATAGTATAGTGAAAATTCATGACATGCAAGTAGGCTATTACCACTGTATAAAAATGAATATAGCGAGGCGCTTTGGAGGCGCTACACAATTCTCCCCACGATATTTCCTACGGATATTCGCGTTTATTTCACGGAACGCCACTATTATGCTAAGCTTACAAACATTCGGTTAAAGCAGGTTTTATAGAATGTTCTAGCAACTACGGTTTCCGAGAACTACCGGGAACTGCGCTCCTGTAAATTTAAATGCGGCGTGGAGTATTAAGTAGGTCCTTGTACAATGACACTTGGACATTGTATATAGTATCATTTTAATAATTTCTTACTCTTTATGTTATAAATATGTTACAATAAAAATAAATTTCTACCAATATAAAATAATAATAGTTATCCTTTTTATTTTAAATCGGCTTAACACATGTATGATTATACCTAACGACAGTCTTTCTTTTTATTTTTTTAATTATTTCATTCAAGTTGGAGCCAAAAGAAATTACATTATTACCGTCACTAACTAGAAAAGATACATTTAATTTTTTAGGGACAAAGGAAATTACATAAATATTTAATATCATTAATAACTGAGAAAAGACGCATTTGTTTTCAGGTCAAATGAAAACATTGCAAGAAACTTGGCAAGCGTTGACACCATTTTCAGTAGGTACACACTTTGCATCTTATACATGGTTGTATAAGATTCTGACTGAAGCAATATAATACTTTTTACTAAAGAAACTCTACTGAGTTACTAGCTATGAAGGTATACGGGTAGGAGATCTTGGGAAACTCAGCGGATTCACTTGCAAAATACGTGACGTCACGGAAAGATCCAAATCACCCATCGTGACGCTGGTGCACTACTGCAGAAGTGCACGGAGCCAATGGGCTAGAATTCCCTCTCAGAATGAGAGTTTTTGGCGATAGTCCACCAAGTTAGCTAAGAATTAAAATTTAAATTGTGATACGAGTGAAAACCCAAGCGCAAGTATATTTTACTAAGTAAAACTAGATATAGGTAATTTTCAATTGCGTTTTCAAGATTCATTCCCATCAGTCTTGTAGCATGTGGCGCGAACGATTTCATAATTTTATCATAGTGGAAAAGTTTTTTCCTTTTGACAGCCCTATCTATAGTCAACTGTAGCCAATTTAAGTTATTGAATTCTATTCAGCTGTAGTAGAAGTTTTAAAGGTGAGTCAGTCGTTCACCTGTGATAAGCATAAATTGAGCTTGTTCATTCGCGCATTGCGCAAAACGGTGGCGAAATTGTATTCCATAAAGCAATGCTGAAACTGTCAGTTAAACTGTCAATGTTTGTGGTGAAACAGTACCAGGCGCGAAGTGAAATTTCCCCTAGCTGCCGTAGAACCGTCTAAATGATACTTACGACCTCGCCTGTTTTTTCATTCCCGAGGGAACCTTGTAATTTTCCGAGAAAAAATATATATGAAATAATAGCAGCCTATGTGTTAATTCAGGGTTTAGGTAAGCTATCTCCATTCCAAATTTTTGCGATTCAGTCGTTGTGGTGCCGGTGGAGTCGGTGTTCGGAACATACAAACTTACAAACATCCTAAATTTACACATTTATATTAGTAAGATAAATAAGATATTATCATCACTGTAATGGTGTCAAGTCTGGGCCATAAGTACCTACCAGGATTCTTTGCCAAAACAAGTAGGGATATTTTCGACAAAGAAAATTTACAAATAGTCAAAGTCAAAGTCAAAGAACGTTTATTCAATTGAGATAGGTATACTACACTTATTGACGTCCGGTTATTTATAACATATACGAGTAACAATATAATGGTGATAATCAGTACGACATCTTAAACTAAAGCTACGAGGGTTCCAAACGCGCCTTGATCTCAGAAGAGCCCACAACAAACTCAGCCGGGTTTTTTTTTTATTATCACCATTTCACAATCATCTTAACTAAGGAACTATCAGGGCCATTAGAGAAAATCATTGCCAAGCTTCCTTGTCATTTAAATACAATGTATATGTTACCATAAGATTGTAAAAACCGTTAGATTGTAATATAACGTTTTATATCTCGATAGATTATAAACTGTCGACAGATTATGAACCGTAAAATACTGTTTACAAATTTAACGCAATATTTTTCGGTAAACTGTAATCTATTAGGTATATTAACCCGATAGAATCTAACAGTCTTATTCATAAAAATTTATAGAAGCTTTATTAGCTTGTAATAAGCAAAGTTCTCAAAAACATTATTCATAAACGTTCAATAGTGCTAAAATGCTCTTATAACAGCTCCATAACTTATAATAGGGTGGACCCTACTATAAACCCTCTATAGACCTTTATTACAGGACAAGATGGCCGTCCTGTCTACAGATGACAGCTGATAATTTGATGTGAAGTGAGGTTATTTTATTTTGTTTTTAATTTCTAGTGTCATTGCATTGTAAAACATCGTTGTTCGTACCTTATTTATTATATTTAACCAATTCTCACTTCTGTCTCTCTTTTTAGCCACTTTCCTTCCTGTTTCCAATTTTGAATCAAAATAAATAAACTCAAAAAAAACTCCGAACGATAATAATATGAAATCAAACTACCAGTATCAGACAATCAACACCACAACACACTTTTGACGGAAAACAGATGTCTTCATGGAGTTTAGAGCCCAGTTTTTTTGCCATTTTGTCTATGAATTCATCAGAACGACAACATAATAAAGCGAAACCAGCCTATAGCGAGAATTTAGTTGTGAGAGGTTTAATGAACATTTATGAATAAAGAAACTTATGAAACGTTTGATAGCCCTAATGAGCATTTTAACTAATGAACATTTTAAACCTGTATTAAGGGATTTTTATGAATAAGACTGTAAGTGCCTGAATATTCATGTCAAACCCTAACCTAACCTGTAGTTCGCGCGCGAGTTGAATGCAGAGTAAATGTATAGTGACACTTACATTTACTCTGCATTCAACTCGCAATAAAGAAAGGGACAAGAAACGTAAATACAATAAATATTTCATAAATTAATACTCAAAACATTGAACGGTTCACAATCTTACGACAGTTTACAATCTCGCGGGATAAAAACCGTTCGATTATAATCTAACGGATTTTACAATCTTACGGTGAAATATAGATAATTGGAAATTAGGACCACGCTATGAAAACATGAAACAATGGAAGACGCTTACGTGATCAATTGTAGAATTCTCCATAGTTGGTAACAACAGCTATTTTCATACCAAATTATACCAGTCGTTAACAACGTAAATTCCTTCTTGTTAGTATGGTAGCTACAGTGGTATCACGTGGTAGCGAGTTTTTTTTTGTTTTATCCACTATAAGTTGGCCCTTGACTGCGATCTCACCTGAAGGTAAGTGATGATGCAGTCTAATATGGTAGCGAGCTAACATGGCACTTATATTAAACCCTAACCCCTATTCGGTTTCTACACGGCATCGTACCGGAACGCTAAATCGCTTGGCGGCACGTCTTTGCCGGTAGGGTGGCAACTAGCCACGGCCGAAACCTCCCTCAGGCCAAACCGGGGCGAAAAAAAAAACAACCGAACCAAACTCTGTAAATCTAATAAAATTATTACCAAACACTGGTTGCATAACCCTAAGAAAATAAGGTGCGGTTGCGACTCTCTAATTTATCGTTTTTCGCTGGCAAGAAACTAATGCCCCTTAAAAAAACAAACATATAAAATATTTATACCTAGTAGAATAGGTATTGTTGTTCGTCGTTCGTTATCTGATAAAACCAGAATGGGCGATCACTAATGAATGCCTTTGTTTCTTTTTCCACACCACTTCGATCCTATTGAGAAACTTATGTCATACGATTTGATAGGCCCGAATATAAGGACGCTCGAAACGAGGCTGGTGCTCCAAGATAAAAGGCAATTTCTCGATAGTGGAACTCCGTGCCTTATCTAAACTTTCTCACCTAGGTATGATTGTTATAGAAAAAATATTATTACAATTAATAATGCACGTGAACTATCAAATACACGTTATGAAAATCGCGTTTGCAATTTAAAAAGTTTAAAAAATGTTATCGATATGCATACAATACATAGCATATGTATTCTTTGCTAACACTAATAATATTAATACAATTAACTAATTTAGTATCTGTTAAATCTTTTTTATACCTAAATGTGAAAGTTTGGATGTTTGTTACTCCTTCACACCACAACACCTGAATGGCTTTTGCTTTTGCATAGAGATAGTACCACAATATCTTATACCCTGAATTTACACATAGTCTACATTTTTGTCCTAGATTTTTTTCCGGAAAAGTGTTAGCGGGAATCAAAAAACCTAATCCAACACACGAAGAACAAAAAGAAAGACACAGACGAAGTCGCAGGCATCATCTAGTGTACTATTAAAAATCCTAACAGTAGATAGTTAACTCAAGTCATAAATAAAAAATATTCGCTAAGTATGCAAAATCCAGACTAATATTTAAATGCGAAAATGTGTCTGTCTTTACAGAAAAACAAACACTGTCTGTCTATTTGTCTGCTACGCCATCACGGTCCATCTTTTAAACCGATTTTGATGAAATTTGGTATATAGATAGGTTACATCCCAGCTGGAAGGACATTCTTACTTTTTTATCTTGGGAATTAATTAAGGAGTTCCCGCGGGGAAAAAAAAACAATCCACGCGGACGAAGACGCCGGCATTATCTACAAAATGCCGCAGTATGAGCTGTCTGTACTCTTACCTATTCTGTGCTGTAAGTTAATTATGTAACTTTTGCAATTTGCGGGCCCAAACGCAAGCACACAGTAGCGTAATATCGCGAGCCAATAAGTTACCCAGACACACAAGACACCAGCAGGAAACTCTTTGAACTTCTGCAATATTTGACTATTGTATAAAAAAGTAAGCGAAGTTTCGCAATATAGGTACTGTTGCAAGAAGGTTGGCAGTTATTGTTATATTATGTAAGTAGGTCTGTTTATCTATGGTAAAGAGGTAATGTTGTTGATGGTATTGGTAAAAATGTATTGGAAGTTCTACGTTGGTTTAGGCTTTCGGGCAACAATATTATGACTCCATTATATAAAAAAAATATGTAGTGAGGGCCTCCTTTACCTATCATCAATTCAGCACATCTCAATAAAATTACTTTGTCGTGAGATACTTATTCTTAGGACAGAGAAGATTATGCATAGATTTTGTTAACACATATCTTTCCTGTGTGTCCGGCACGGGTATTTTTACCCAATTTCGGGCAATTTTTTAAGATGACTGCCGGGTAATTTCGGGTAACTTTGCGACAATCTTTTACAAAAAATAGCATTTTCTAACTGTTTTTCCCGCACTGAACTGAACTAAGTACTTAAGAAAAAATCAGTGGAAGGAATAGGGGCGGAAATGCCCGCCACAAAACCGTAAACCAGATACCGACCTCTTCACTTCACTTTTTTTCTACGTTACAGACATTTTTCTTTATATCACTTCATGTTAAAGGTTTGAAAGTGACTATAAAATTCTTAAATTATTATTATATTTCGTAATAATGACATCAGTAAAGATCGCTTCTTAAAATATATAATAATACTGCATTATACCCGCGATTTCATCCATGTGAATCCGGGTTTTTTATAAACCCATGGAAACTCTGACTTTGGGACCAGGATGAAAAAGATGCCTATTCCAGTCTTCAGGATGCAAGCTATCTCTATGCCGTCATTTCATCAACATACTTTTGCATTTTTTATTAAATTTAGTATGTAATTATATAATAATATGTATTTGATAAACAAATCTATATTGACCAATACATTATCTAAGTACAATTTGAAAGTATTTAACCGACTTCAAAAAAGGAGGAGGAACTCAATTTGACTGTATGTTTCTTTTGTATGTATGTTACGAGATCATTCCACCAATTATGAATCAATCTTGATGTTTTTTTTTTGTTTGGTAGATCATTCTTTAAAGGTGGTCCCATATAAAGTTTATCGTAAATGCTTTTTGAGAAAATCAACAAAATATATACCCAGATAATGTTTTTTACTTTTTAGTTTAAGTTGGTAGGCACTTAAAGGTATAGTTTTGAAGTCGGTTTTTGTTTTAGATGAAAGCGAATAATTATTTCTATTCCAGCTTTCTTCAGGCCAGATGTATACTGATACATCTGGCCTACGGCAAAAGCGGTTGAAAAAAAACTATTTGGGAATCGCAAAATCGATTACAAAAGTACGAAATATTTTTATTTCCTTCATAATTTCCGTGGGTTTATGGGTTTAATATAACTGCCATGCCCCTAACAGGTAGCCCGCTACCATCTTTGACTGCATCATCACTTACCATCAGGTGGGATCGCAGTCAAGGGCTAATTTGTAGTGGATAAAAATAAAATGAAATAAAAATAAATTTTTATTTAATACAAAACGGATAATTTCTGGTTAAGTTTAGAACTTTTCCTTGTGTGACTGCCGGCACAGCCAGCCTTTCACCAAGAGTGGATGGCTAACTTGTAGTGGATAAAAATAAAATGAAATAAAAATATTTTTTTATTTAATACAAAACGGATAATTTCTGATTAAGTTTAGAACTTTTCCTTGTGTGACTGCCGGCACAGCCAGCCTTTCACCAAGAGTGGTTTCACTACGTGGTGTTACAACGCGCTACGATCTACGAGTCATTATAACAAGCTACCACAATACCTATGTGCGTAGACACCGCAACTGCCGCAACGTAGGCACCTGCTCATAAGTGATTAAATTATTATTATACAACACTAGCTTAGCTTATATAATTATACCTACTACAGCACTGGTTCGTAGCGGCGTTCAGAAACAGTGGTAGATTCACTCGACAATTCAAAAGCACTTTAAAATTTTAAAAACAAAATTATTTTTTTATTTATTAATTACTAGTTGACGCCCGCGACTTTGTCCGCGTGGATTAAGGTTTTTTGATTCCCGCGGGAACTCTTGAATTTATAAATAATATAAAATAATCCGGGATAAAAAGTAGCCTATGTCCTTCTCCGGGTTACAATCTATCCCTGTACCAAATTTCATCAAAATCGGTTGAACAGATGGGCCGTGAAAGCGTAGCAGACAGACAGACAGATAGACAGACAGACACACTTTCGCATTTATAATATTAGTATGGATTTTAGGGTAAAATGTTTGTTACTCAATCACGCGCCAACGGCTGAACGGATCTGGCTGAAATTTGGCACAGAGATAGATTATACTCTGGAATAGCACATAGGCTAGGTACATTTTATCCCGGAAAATTAAAGCGTTCCCGCGGGAACCGAAAAACCTCAATTCACGCGGGTGAAGTCGCGGGCATTAGCTAGTATAATATTATACTCGTAATTGATGTCTTATAAAAGTCAATGAATAAAATTAAAAAGTGTGAGTTTGCAATTCACACACGACAGAAGTGAAACTTCAGAGAAGTAGCCTACAAAATAATTAGATAAATATAAAACTTCTATCATAACAACTTCATTCGCTCGCAGGCTCCTAATATAAATATATTTGTTTCTCTTTGGTGTTGATTTTTTGTTTCGTTGGATTTTCAAATCACAACGATTCTAACCAAGTTTCACTTTAAAAATATCGTAATATAATGTTCCAACACCACCACCAGTACAGCCCATTAACGTCCCACTGCTGGGCACAGGCCTCCACTATCATAGGAGAGAGGGAATCAGAGCTTAGACCCACCACGCTGCTCCAATGCGGGTTGGCGGGCTTTAACGACTATTATCATATTAGTGGTAATAACCGGGTCTGACGGCTTAACGTGCTCTCCGAGGCACGGGGGTAACACACCGCCAACTTCCTAACTCCGGTCCTGACCCGGGACTCGAATCGAACTCGAACTCGAACTCGACTGCTAACTACTGGACCAACGAGGCAGTCATATATATATAATAAGTAGGTATACTTCTAGAAAAATTATTGTTCATCCATTGTTCCTGCACATATATTGTACTTAATTGATTCCATTTTATTCTCGGTGCAACAGCACAGATTAAATGATGCGTCTAGGGTAAAAGCCGGATAGTTGCCTCAGAGGGATACATTGAATTGGTTTGGTTGGGTTTTGAATTCACTATGTTAGGAATAAAAGTTGAGTTAGCCCTTGACTACAATAAGAAGTGGCCCCCGGGAGGCTTCAGTGCCATGTAAATCATCGGAGTAGGCGCAGGTATTTTGTCCGTGTGAGCGAAAATCTTCCGCGGCGAAACTTTGACAGGCGTTAAAATTATTTTGGTAAGTAATTGTTATTGAATATTTTTATTACTGATTGTGTTTTCAGTCAACTTTTTGTTTCTTTGCATGCATTAGAGTTTAAATTACATTGTTTATTCTGTTTTATTGCTGAATAGTTTTTATTTATTTTTTAAATAAAAAGGGCAAGTATCCGCATCAAAAAGGATAGTCGCCCTACTTACTTTCGCGGATAGTTGCCCCTAGAGTGACTATGAATTATTTAACGAGCAAAGGCAGATTTTTTTTCTTTTCTTGTTTTTTCCAATGTACTGTGAGTATAGCTTGGTTTAAACAAAATAAATTATTAACTGTTTCATATATTCATTCTAGGTGAGCAAAAAGCCCCGCAAGTATAAGAGAAAACCAGGCGTGGTGCCTCGCCACATCAGCTGGACAGAAGGGAACTTAGCACTTGCGTTCGAAGAATTAGACTGAATTGAATTACTGGACGTCAACATAAGTGTGTAGTGTACCTATCTAAATAATTGAATAAACATTATTGACTATTGACTACTGGATAACTGAATAATATTTAATAATGTTAGTTAATATTTTAAGTTGTACTTAATAAAGATCTCAGTAAATTATAAAGGCTGATAAATAAATAGTAAAGATTACTAAAATTAATATAGGTAAATTTGTTTCTATCCAAAAAATATATATCGAGGTGACTATCCCCGCATGAGGCAAGTATCCCCCGAAGCATTTTCTACGCTAGAAGATTTAAAGACCTATGTTTCGAGATACATATTGCATAATTTTCAGCAAGTAAATATTTTTTCAAAATAGAGCTTTTTAAAAAAAGTGGGGCAACTATCCGGCTTTTACCCTATAGGTACTACAATGTAATTTTTTTTTAAATCCGCTACATCTTAGCCCTTGACTGCGATCTCACATGATGGTAAGTGATGATTCCTAAATGAATCGGTACATAGACTGTCAAACATAATATACACTTAAGTATTTTAATTTGCTTTATTGGAGCAAAATAAAATAAATAAAT
This sequence comes from Erebia aethiops, assembly GCA_923060345.2. Taxonomy (NCBI): domain Eukaryota; kingdom Metazoa; phylum Arthropoda; class Insecta; order Lepidoptera; family Nymphalidae; genus Erebia; species Erebia aethiops. Next base: position 20,724,822 of record OV281084.1, on the reverse strand, counting down.
AAACTATTTATTTGGGATCTAAAATACACAGAAAACAAACATAATACAGAATATAATAAGAATACAGAAAGAACTTATGGACTATTACTACAAAACTTTTATACTAAACCCTAATGTTATAAACACTAATCTGTGTAAGATAAAATCCCAAAAAGGGCATCGACTCAGCGTAATACTGATATGGTGTAGACCACCATATCAGCGCTGATTTTCAGTCGACCCCTTGTGCTTCGACGTCCCGGACCGGCCCGGGCTGCCCGTCAGTCTCACTACAAAAAAAAACAAGTATAACTGAATTGTGAAAAGAAGTCAGCTCAATACATAAGCTGTTAATTCATATCATTCAATGTCCTCCCGACCGAATTTCGGCCACGGCGGCCTATCTCCAGAGAGATTAGCCTGTAGCCATCTGCGCGGGAGATATTATAGTGCACAAGTGTGTGCGCATACACAGGTGCACTCTCTGTTCCTTTACTCTCATAGCCCGATGGGATGACCCGACACGACCGGAGAGAGATCAGACGCAGGACCGACTGCTTAACGTGATCTCCGAGGCACGGCGGTGAAACACCGCCAATCTTCCTGAATCCGGGCTAGTACCTACTGAGAATTTCGTATCAGAAAAACCCAATACTTGTTATGGCCCGACCCAGGACTCGAACCCGAGACCTCGTCGGCCGCAGTCGAACATGCTAACCACTAGACCAACGAGTCAGTTTATTTATATTACCGGCAGTTAATTATAATGTATTGTTTGTGTGCTTAAAGAATATAAAAGTCTATCTCTGAATCGATCTTTGATTGTTTTCGGAAACTCAGGCGTAATTGATACTCTAATAGAATGGTGGAACACGTTCGAGAAATTTAATCACGTTCTCTTAACTAGCAACGTTTGTATTGTATTCGATCTAGCCTCAATCTAGCAATCGCAATCGATTTAACGGTTTAAACAGTGATTTTTCACAGCTTATATTGAAGTCTACTTTCAAAAGGTTGTAGGCACTTGTACCTATATACTAAAGTAATATTCAGGGAGATTTTACTCCATTTATTAAAGTCCCCACAATATCAACTTGCATCAAAGGTACTAAAATTCTACATCAATGATTAAAGGCTAACGTGGTTAGAAGTTAAGTACCTAAATGTGCCACCGCGCTAGTTCTACCAAGGTATGAGCACTGAGCTTTCATTCTCGTCCATACTAGCTGTGCTGCCCAACTACCTCAATTTACATAGACGGGCCCTGTCAAACAAAAATGTGGACCTAATTTACTAACGCCATCTAGTCTGAAAAGCGGGACAGTGCTATGGCGGGGACAAGAACATGGCTATACAGGTGAGGAGCATGCACCACAAGTCGGACGCCCAACTTTTTTTTGTGAAAGGGCCCATCTAGTACTACATATATATCGATGGTGCTGCCAAAAAAAAATGCCTCGTGAGATTGTAGTTGGGTTGGTTGTTCTGACCACCAAAGTTATATTAGTCTGTAGAATAACTAACTGCTTCGACCAACATTGACTTCATCCTAATAAATACTCATGGGGAGACAAGAGTTAATAAAAAGTTTAATTAAAATTTTGACGAAACCTTTCAAACATCGTTTAACGTGGTTGTCTGCGGAGTTGTCACAGGGAAAGGCGAAATTACATGCTATGTCAACTCCCGAGGGTGAAACACAGAGCATATAGACGAAGCCATTATTAAATACACCGGTGTTTACCGGTGAGATTGGGGACATAGGGACAACATAAGTGACGTTAATCTAGTTAACGCACTTTGAACATATATATATTATATAAAGTTTGACATAAAATGGCATTTCTTATTTTGTATATTCTCTGTTAACATCCTTAGTAGATTCTGAGTGTATTCTGTATATATGAATTAAATAAAAATGCAGTTATTTAAAAATTTACTGTTAGATTGAATGGAGTCTTTGATACCGTAAGTAGGTAGGTTACTGTGGTATAAGCATTAGGTCCTAGGAAGTACAGTCAGTTATATAAGATTTTTGCGTAATTTGTGGATTAATAATAACTATTTAAAATGTGCTTTTCAAGTGTGTTCACAGACTTTTTGTTTTTTGGTTGTATTGTTTTTTGTTCAGTGATTTCATAAAGCTAAAATGTGCGGTCGTAAATAAAACCAACTGATTATATTTATTATGATTTAGTAGTAAAAAATATTTAAGATGCTCGAAGATAAAAAAAGCAATCTTCCGATAGTGGGATTGCGTGCTTTATCTCTAACGGCTTTTTGACTCGTAATAAGGTACAGCTGAAACTTAATTATATCTACATTTTTATTACTCACTTGTATTCGACTAAATATTTGAATTTTTTTGTTCAAGTTCTAAAGGTGTGTGAAGGCTGCCAATCCACACTTGGTCAGCGTGGTGAACTATGGCCAAACCCTTCTCATTCTGATAAAAGACCCGTGCTCAGTAGTGGGCCCGGGAATAGATTGGTAATGTGCTTAATGTAGAGTTCGAAATAATGCATTTGCTTGTGCGATGTTTGAAGTTTGAATCGCTTACGAACACAAAAGTATAAAACCTCCTGAAAATACGTTGAAGGGACTAGAAAACTGCCCCCTAATTTTGATTTTGGATTATTAACATTTAATATCAATAAAAGCAATAAAGAAATCATAAACAAATGACTACTTAAAAATATTATACCAAAATGTAGCACAAAATAAATAATAGTATTTGAAAGGGATATAAGATATTGTATTGACCTAAATGAAGAGTATTGGCACTAATACTCTAAAGGATGGGCGCACATTGCTTCTGACTAAGCCACCACTTCTTAACAGCGTGTAAAGGTTCTACAGAGTAAATTTTCCCTACGCTATCTTTGAAAAGCTATATAATATAATTATTTATATTTATAGGAAAAAACTGTGTGTGTGCAATTTACACACGGCAGAAGTGAAAAGTAGCCTACGAGAGAATGAGATAAATATAACTTGTATTCTATCTCATTCTCTCGCAGGCTAAATCCTATTATGAGTATGTTTAACACTTTTTAGTGACGCTTTTTCGTTTCTTCGAATTTTCTAATTGACGTGATTTTTGCATGGTTTTAGTCGAGGACCTGGAGAGTGACATAGGCTTTTTATCCCGGAAAATTAAGGAGTTTCCGTGAAAATTTAAAAAACTTATTCCACGCGGACGAAGTCGCGGGCATCAGCTAGTCATAATGTAATTGCACTCCATTCTTCCGAGGAAATGCCATATCACCTTGAAAATGTTGGGGGCTCAATTATTTCATCCTAGTAGCAGAAGTATCGTGAATAATTTGGAAAACCTTAAATGCCCCTGAGCGTCGCAATGCAAACCAAATAAGCTTCTTAAATCAGTTGCTCAGAATCATTGTACATGCAGACATGAGAAAAAAGGTTAAACGAGAATTCGTTAATAATATAAGTGTGAACGAAGCTTACCCCACTTATTAACTACAACGCGTTCGTTGAAACTTGAAACTTAAAAGCCGATTAGGGGAAAGTAATGATTATTATTTTAAGTGGTATCGAAAGCGCTAAGAATTTTACGGTGTCATATATATATTATATTATGTCACCGTAAAATACAGTTTACAATACGACGGTTTTTGCAATCTTACGGTGACATATTATACACCATTACCGTGGTTATACAGTATAGTAACTTGTAGCTATAACACGAGTAACGACTCTGAAAAGAGATAGACTGCTTTAAAAAAAAGATACAATTTAAAAAAAGAAGAAGAAAGAAATACAAAGTACTGGTAAACTTGTTTGAAATGAATGTACCGATCTGGTTGATCAGTTTTCAGAATTTTCCAACTAAACAGCAATTCATCGTTAGCGCAACTTAAATGACCTGCGCTGAAATTGGATTCCAGTTCTCGATTAACAACAACAAATAACCTGTAGTTAACAGAAAAGTTTCAATAGACCACAAGTCCATTAATTCACGTCGTTAACATCGGTTTAATTGTGAACAACTATATACTCATTTTATTTTTACCTCCTTTTTTATACCAGTGCTTTTCAACACAGTTGCTCATAAAGTGGCTCTAATTTCACCGCAATTAGGCACATAATGACACCTATAATCCAACTGTGACTTGTTCATTACTATTATTCACAAGTGAGTTTATTTTATCTACAAAATAAAATTATTTTTTAGTATTATTTTCTCCACAAGTGTGTTGAAAATCGACGTATGATACACGTGTGTATTGATTATTACCGTCCTCGGCTATCTTAAGATGTCAATGGGGCCTCAGCGGTAATCACCAACATTACACACTTGTACCATAATGTACTATAATAGGTAGTAGGCAGGTGTAGACAGTGAGCTTACATAATATTATACTACTTCGTAACATTAAAATCATTGGATGGTGTAGGTAGGTAATATCTTCCTAAACAGTTACTGAACTTTATAAGAAACCATACATATGCATTATAATAAAACAATTCGATACTATTTTAACTTACTCGTATTATGAAGATTTTTTTGGTCTAAAATAAACGTATAAAATGTATCAAGGATATTTGAATTGTATTTAAAAGGTACCTACTAGGTATCGTACCTTTGTTTTAATTGACTCGTAGCTTTTATGGAAAATTTTCTTTGAAATACGATAGCAAAAATGTTTTGAAACACCACAGGTTTATTAATAGAATACACGTGTTCGTGTACTGAAGTTTTAAGATAGGTACAAAATTTGATATGTACCTCATGAAACACGCAAGTTAATTTTAGCTCATTTCATTATCAGAGAATGTTACTCGTATTAAACTTTGTTACAACTTGTATGTACTTATTATTAATTATGTTTTAAACTTTTATGATTCCCGAGGAATACTATACGTTCTTTTTTTGAATTTGCTAAATTATTTAGATGATGATTCTATCTTTATAAAATCCGTAAGAGTAGCCTGTTTCGTTTCTGTGGTGAAATCCATCAAACAGAGCTATCGATTTTAGTTATAAGTAGGTAGGTAACAAAATAAACTTGAAAAAATTTCAGAAAAACTCAGTTTATACACATCTTTGAAAATTATTATGCATATTTATTATTGTTTAAAGGCGTGAATTTAAATTTATCGTTATATCTTTGAATACAATTTGATTACTTTTTTTCTTCCAACAATGCAGTGATTCAATGAGTCCACTGAATTCTACGAAAGTGTGGTGATGAGCTAGTTTATAGCTCTACTCTTTCAACTTTTTTCCGTTAACGGTAGAGCTTTATCGAACAACGTTCACCCTTGAGTCCTATATATAAAGTTATGTGACGCCGTTAGTCAATTAAACTATATTAGGTTCACACTGGTCTATTTCAGTTCGGTCATAGAAATACGAATCCGAGAATACGAGTCACGAATGTTTGATTTTATGGTTCAACGCAAACAAACTCAATTTTAGCGGTTCATGACCCCACATCAGACATTTACGCAGCGTTCTCTATTTCAGTATTTATTACTTACTCTCGAAAAGCATATAACATGCTGTTTTATAAGGAATGGTTTTCCGGGCTTATGTCCAAATTTCGCGGGCTACGTATTATTTACATCGGCAAAATCGGTTGCACAGATGGACCTTGGAAGCATAGCAGACAGACAGTCAGAAAATCAGTTGAAATCATTTTTATCTTAAAAAGCTTAATAGTCATACAATACCTATGTATAAAATCAAATGCAATGATGACAAAGAACTACGTCGCGGGCATCAGCTAGTTTTAATATAATGCATAAATTATTTTTTACTATTACCTCTCTTTTCTAGTACTCCTTTAAACAGTTTACTAACGAGCTTCATTATGTTGAACCAGTGCTCCGGCCAGAGCTGCCGCTATCTGAAACAAAATAAATGAGATACCTTTGTATTATAGTAACAAAAACGAGACGACAAGCGACGAAACAGTTGTGTACACTAATTAACTTTCAAATAAAAGTTACTCAAGGCTTAAAATTTCAAATAACCGGCGACGAACAGCAGCGCCCCCTGGTAGCCTAATGCAGGCTATTGACGGTTCGTCATTATAATTTTGTCATTTGATATAAGTCATCAGTTGCGATATAAATCACGATCGTGAGTGTGAAATCTGTAAGCAAAATTCAGACGCGATGAAAACCCACGAAAATTCCATGGCCAAAAACATCCACAGCCTAATTCATTTGTCGTTGTGACATTTTGAGCCTGAGCGCGAAATCAGTGGTATGAAGACACTCGTAGTCGAAAAAGACAACGTCGATCGAGAAATCAGATAATTTGGACTGATCCTGTGGCCCGTGAGTAAGTTTGCAGAATTTTGGCGTCCATTTCTAAAGCAGGGATTCCCAAAGTGGTCGATATCGACCCCTTGGGGTCCATATTGGTTTTCCAGGGGTCGACATAAACGAAAACTGAGTTTGGGGGTCGACGAGGTCTAAAAATCGACCCCTATTTTAAGTAAGTAAGTAAAAAGTAAAGTAAAAACACTTTATTACACACAAACAATTAACAAAACAGAGATAAAACTAATCATGATATAATTTACAACTTGTTGCGGTGTAAAGGCGGCCTTATCACTAAGAGTGATCTCTTCCAGGCAACCTTTATGAAAGGAGATCGGTTGCATGTTGACAGGGTGGTGCACAGTGCACACGTGTAAACTAAAAGAAAAATTATAAAAACCTACTAAATATTACAATATAATAAACTTACATAATGGTACATACTATAATTACATACTATTTTACTTAAATGACAATATGAATCTAAAAATAAAATAAACATAATATATACTCAAATAATAAATATGATATCATAAACTTACTTACAGAAGCTTTACATAGATATTTATACTTTTATAGCGATAAATAGTAATTTTTAAGACGTCGTTAAAAAGTTGGTAATGATACAGACTGGCGGATATCCTGCGGTAGCGCATTCCAGAGAATCACAGCTTTGACAGTGAAGGAGTCGCCGTAGCATTGCGAGCGACTGCTTGGCATCGCTAATTTGTTATCGTTCTTTGAACGAAGGTTGAGAAGATGGCTAGACCGAAGAAAATGAAATCTTTCCTTTAGATATGGAGGAGTATGTGGAAGAAAGAGGATAGAGTAGAGAAGAGAAAGGATATGAAAATTACGGCGTTGTTTAACGGTGAGCCATTTGAGTTGGACTCGATATTGAGTTATGTGGTCAAATTTTCTCAGCCCAAACACAAATCTGATAGCCATATTTTGCAGACGTTCAAGCTTATTAAGGAGAATCTGTGGTAAATCAGAATAACCCCTATTTTAATGTTTATTTCGAAAAATTATTACCTGCTTAAGTATTTTTACGTAATTTGTAGATAATAATAATTATTGATTAGGTACACTTGGTATTTACTGACTTTTATGTCTATTTATTTTGTTAAATGTTGATCAGAAAATGATGTCAAGTTTACTCACTTATCCAACCGCTAAGTTTTTAAGGTGGTAAGTATTTTGTATCAATAGGAAAAAACTAAAGATGGGATTTTTAAAGAAATTTTACTATGGGGGTCTAAGGTATCAGTTCATTTTGGAAAAGGGGTCTCTTACCCAAAATAGTTTGGGAATCCCTGCCCTACACCTTACCTCAAAATTGGATGGACGATGGACATTAAAGGATGGACCGCAAAAAAGAGACAGCCACTTATTTTTTGTAGATATTCATTACAGGTTAGCTACGGTAGACAAAAAGATATAACGCGAGAAAATGGGTAGACATAATTTTCTCGTAGTGCGCATGCTATGCCAGCAGGTATCACATATTAGTCCGTAGGTAACTATTGTAATTACCTACCGACTATGGTAATTATGGTAGCTTGTTTACAGAATGGGCCTAGTTTCAATATTGATAAAACGGGTTTATGCACAATTTTATGCTTCTGGGTAACGTGGTTATGATATTAATAGTTCCGCGGTTTTGCAATATTGCCGTAATTTATAAGTTATACTCTCTCGTTAACCTCATCGTTAGATTTTCTGTTTTCTTTGTTTTCCCGGGAGGAACTTCAAAAACGTGGCTTAGCTTTATAAGATCAAATCAATAAAAGATCACTCTTTGTGTATAGGATGGTATCAGTTGATATTAAAATATCTAGCGTTCCCTCAATTTTATTCATGCTTATAGTTTTACTAGCTGATGCCCGCGACTCCGTCCGCGTGGATTAAGGTTTTTAGATTCCCGCGGGAAGTCCTTAATTTTCCGGGATAAAAAGTAGCCTATGTGCTATTCCAGACTATAATCTACCTCTGTGCCAAATTTCCTCCAGAACCGTTCAGCCGTTGGGGCGTGATTGAGTAACAAACATCCATCCATACATCCAAACTTTCGCATTTATAATATTATAGTAAGTATAGATTCATCGCGCGATTAATTTAAAACCAGTATCAAGTGTTTAAGATCTCTATCGGTGAAAATATTAATCGTACATACGAGTATATTATTAGGTATAACTTTCGCAGAAACAGGCGTTTCATTTATTTTTCAACATAACTAGAGAATATTCGAATGTTGAAAACTTTTCAAGCGCATTGCCTGTGATGTAAAATGAATAATGATTTCTCCTATAAAAGTTGGTGATCTTTATAGGTATCTGTTACAGTGGCTTGGTAATTTAAGAAGTACTTATAGGTATCTACATATACAGTCAATTTTTTTTGTATTGTAATCATCGTCTGACGATTTTATGTGACTATTTAAGCATTTAACCAACTTTAACGCTCGATGATGTTAGAAACCAAAATACTTATTAAGTTATAACCAAAAAGAAATTAAAGCGGAAGCGCGTACCACATTTATGTACGCGCGAAAGGACAAGTCCGTCGCTTATGCATTATGCGACATAATTTCCACGATTTCTTTGCTTTTAAGTTTATGTTTAGGTATCAAAAACATTGAAATCTAATCACAGACAAAAAATGCTAAAGCGCTGCAGCTTTATGTAATCAATCGCAAACATTTTGTCACTTGAAACGATTTCCTTTGTGTGTTGCTAACTTCCATGTCAGCAAATAGGTACAGAATAAAGGCAATCAAACGAGCCGTATTAGATAGGAAAAAAAAAGTATAAAACGATCTTGGCATGCGATTTTATTCGTATTGTACATTTTTAATCCCCACTGTCGACTCCCGCAGCTACTGACAGCGAACTGCCATTCGGAATGAACTTCTGTCAGGTAATGTTTTTTTTTTAAAGTTTGAAACTATTCAGGCATGTATTCAGTTGCTACGAATTTTTTTCCTGTATGTCGCAAATATTAAAACGTATACTTGTTGGTACACCCGAAGTAGATAGAGCAAAAGTATTTTTACTTATTCGTTTTGGAATTTCCTTATAAATTGAAAATTCTATGTACTTTGTATCTAAATACCTAAGAATAGGTTTTCAGTAAGAAAAAAAAAACGGCCAAGTAAGTAGGATTCCGTTGGTGCCCGTTATAATATAATATGCGAACATTTTATAAGTTGGTCGACTACTCGTTAACTTGTAAAGCCTAATTAGCTTCGTTATATTAAATACGACTAGCTGATGGCCGCAACTTTGTCCGCGTGAACTGAGGTTTTTTGTTTCCGTGGGAACTCCTTTTTTTCCGGGATGAAAAGTAGCCTTTATAGGTGCTATTCCAGAGTTTAGTCTATCTCTGTGCCAAATTTCATGCAGATCCGTTCAGCCGTTCTGGCATGATTGAGTAACAAACATCCATCCATCCATCCAAACTTTCGCATTTATAATATTTGACCGAGCGAACCGAAGGTCTCTGAGTCTACTTGGGTGAATTGGCACTTGTCCGTCCGTCCGTCCGTCCGTCTGTCAGAGCATTATAACTTCTGAATTACTGAACGCAATTACTTCAGCTTTAAATATAATATGTAAACCAATGGCCTCCCGCCGAATATGGCTTAAAAAATAATAAAAATCTTTATTTCAGGGGGGCTCTCATAGAAGCGAATGCGAAGTAAAATATTTTTTATAAAGTTACATAGGGTTGCGGTATATCATTTTAAAGATAATTAGGAATAGAGTCCAAAAATATTTTTTTTTTAATTTTTCCCCCAAAATTGACGAAATGGGGGGCTTTCAAAGTGGAGATTTTCTAACGTCCAAAGATGACCTCAGAACTCTAAATTTTCTGAAAGGATGAGCCTGAAACTTGATCAATTATTTCAATTATATCCCGTACTTGAACAACAAATACTAAAATTAGATAAATATTGTAAGGAAACGGAATTATTTAATTTTTAATGAGCTTAAGTATTTTTAACAGAACTTCACATTTATGTCAACAGATGGCGCCGCGAGGTCTTAGTTCGGGGCGAACCACTAGTATAGTAGGTATAGATTTCTCTAATTACAGACCCGATGTATGCCCAGCAATCATAGAGTTAGTATCCAGCAATACTTTTATATTATAGATTGCCATGCATTTTTTCACGTGTCCAAAAACAAGCTGAACATTTCGGAAACGGATCCCGGAATGGATCCCGGCTTTCTAGTACTAACAAAAAAAAGAGCAATGCCGGCTCTTCGCAGCAGAATTTTTTTTCCGAACCGGTGGTAGAGTCAAAACATGACGTAACATAAGAGACACCTGTATGTCCTACATGTTTTAAATAAATAAATTGAAATTATAACAGCCTCTGACCTAACGGACGGACTGACATGGCGAAACTATAAGGTTGCTTGTTGACTACGGAACCCTAAAACCATCCATTTAGCTGTTATTATACTAAAAATAACCAGACGTCAAGTTAATGTAATACGTATTGTTTTTATTATGATTGCCTGCTCGGTCTGAACGTTGCTGCCTAGATCTAGATATACGAGCCTGGAGCCGTAAAATTCATCATACTGCAGCTACGCTTTAATGGTCTAACTATAAACCTAGGCCCACTGTATAGCATAACTGATGCTGCCAAGTAAAAAAGGAATAACAAACATATACCGCAGCCTTCCAGTTTGCGCCACACGTAGGTTGCCAACCAGTTCTATAGCCTGAATGAAGCCTCTTGCATATTGGAGCAGTCCCATTTAACTATGGCGTTAAAAGCCGCTTCTTTTAACCCTTTAAATAAAAAAACCCGTACAGGTGATAGGGCGGTCTCTCTCTACGCCGTATTACTCATTACTAAGGGTCGTGACCCTTTTCCATTAATCAAATAGTAGTAATGGTAGGAGTTTTCTTGGGATAATAATGCGATGGGTTCCCACGTCCTTCCGCATACAAGTCGACTAAGAGTATTTAAACTCTTAGGTTTTTGTATTATTATCAGATGTTAGTGATAATAACCGGGACCGACGGCGAAAAAGCCAAATTTGAACCTCCAAATTCGGTCACCCATCCAGTTACCGACTTGGGTCAACGTTGCTTAACAATCGCAATCGACTGATATGCGTTGTCACAACTAGGCCACTCGTCCCTAGAATAGGACGAGTATCGTAGTAGCATGATTAGATTACATTAGAGTTTTTAAGGTTTTCTTTCTGAGGCATTCCTGTTCAGGTATAGATTTCGTTTTTTTTTTATTTTTTTTTACTTTTCAAGCACAGTGCTGTCTGCAATATAAAAAAAAAATGTCTGCAATATGTCGATCAGCAAATATAGTTCGACGTTTCTATAGATAGACAGGTTTAGTATTCATGAAAATATCCAGTAGGGACCTAAGACAAAAAAAAGGTCTTTGTTTCGTCCTGTTTTTTTTTTTTTTGCTAATCTGTAATAATAATTAATACATAATGAATCAATCTAGCTATAATATAAAGGGACCTGAAACAATCTCCTGTACACATTTAATGTAGGTAGTCATGGAATGAGTCATATATAAATATATGAAAATACCAAAAAAGATAAAAGTGAACACGTCGCGTCGCCTCGGTCGTATTTTTCATTACCATTAAGCCAGTTCCAGTTGCAATTTCAATTGTCCCTTTGAAGGCAAAATGGTTGGAAAATTTTATTATAAGCTGAGCTCTCTGGAATGTGATTACGCGGGGGAATCAAATACTTACTGTAAATAAAATAAAAAGCAAAATTGAAATAAATCCGACATTTAAATATTTATTACGATTAACTGATTTATCATGGCACTTAAAACGCATTGAGTGGAGTTTTCGTCCATAGAACATAAAGCCATAAAGCATCTATAACAATAATTAATTAAATACTTGAAAAACAAGCAAACAACTGAACAAGTTAAGGAGTTGAGACTTGAAAGACAACATGCCTGGTAATTTTTGACACCTGTTAGTAGGCTGTATGACACCATTTCTCTTTTTTCCGTAGAGGCACTGGGGCCAAGGAGTTTGAGTCAAAAAAAATACGAGAGACCTTTCTCTAGATCGAAATTAATTATACGCCATTAACTATGCCACTCATTCTATGCCACTTTTTTATATATATTTAAATGGTCTTGATTGGTCTTGATTAACTTACAGCAATAGGTCTACCATCATGAATTACAATATACCTACTTAACAATAGATGACAATATGTATTTCACGTGATATATTATATGCTATAGATAAAATTGTTATGAGCCGGCCTAAGGGTCATACTAAGAATATCTGAACAATAAAGCGGATAATCAGACCGGATATCCTGCAATCTACTCATACAGATATCCGGTATCTACGCTATTGGGTTCGATACATCATTAATTTCAACTTGGATCAAAAGATTTCTTTTCGAGTGTTGCTTTAATAAACTCAAGTGCTCAGAAACTCTTTGATGTAAGCAATTTTTATATTAATTAGGTATAATTGCTTTTGACAGAAATTGTGTATACCTATATCAACCGTTACCTTTACACCGTAACAAGTTGTAAATTATGTCACGATTCGTGTTACCTCTGTTCTGCAGGTATTTGTTTGTGTGTAATAGTGTTTTTACTTACTTACTATAATATACTTAGGAATACTAAGAAATAGGAACAAACAGATAAAGTTTCAGATTGTTATGCACCGGTACGTCACTACGTTTTGTACCTATGCGATTTCAAATGCTCAAGACGTTATTTAGATACAAAAGCTACAGTCCACTATTTAGTTCAAACTCATCATTATATCTACTACACGTAGAACGCGTAATGCCTTAACGGTAAGTAATAAGTATACATTTGAGTTATACTTATTCCTAAATGTGAAAACAAAAACATAGCACCTATAATATATTCCTCTACGATTCAACATCATATTTCACTGCGCAAAACTCATTCCCAGACTGTCACTGCGGTGCTCGATACCACATTGAAAAATAGACAAAAAAACACAGTTTTTACCGATCACCATTTGTCATAAAAGTGTTTACCTATCGTTCGATATTGAGTTATTTACACATATCGTGGCATTGACTCGCGGGCTATCGTCCAATGCCAAATTCAAATAAATGATTGATAGAGCAAACATTTATCGAGATAAAATTCATGAACAAGAGACAACAATCTCTTCGGAACCCTAACATTTACTCAACCTTGAGCAAAGTTTGCTTAGTTACTTTAAACCGAGCCGGAACCTATGCTTATTAAGCGGTTTTTATTACTAAGTTACACTGGAATAATTTATACAGGTAGGTATTCCAGCATAAATAATTTAAAAAAAATATTTTTAAATAAAAAAAAACCCGCCTTCAAAAACTAAAAAGCAAAAAACAATTAATTTTACAATTAAGTTAATTAAACAATTTTCATCCTCAACTTTCATCGTCGGGTCCAAACCAGTGTGTGCGTGTAATCTTCACATTAAAATTCATGTCTACAAAAAAAATGTATTAATCCGCTGTATTTAAAATTTATAACACGTCGTTAAGCTAACCGCTAGTCGAACAAACTGTGCCTTCCGGTTGACGCCCCATGGCACGGGAAATTCCGCGTTGTTATAGTCCAAAAAAATACGAATAGGGTGTCGTGACCTACAAATTGCGACGACATAACATTATATTCGTGTTATATCAAACTATTGTATTGTACTACGTTTCCCCTTTTGGCTTGGTTGAGGCAAGGTTAGGCCTAGGCGTCGGCCCAGACTAGTCAGTAGTTATTGTTAGTCAATGATGATAGTACCTGTTTCAATCGATTGCGTACGATTTCCCAGTCAGCCCGAAATCGGGCTTAGCTACATGATCATAATATAATCAAACTCTGTAAGTATTTAATGAGCATCGGAAAAGTACCAGGGCGGAGTACAAAAATAAATAACACCGAGTTGCGTGTCCGAACTCATTCCGATTCGGCAAGATAGAGAATCTTTATAGAATTTGGCGTATCACTAAATGTGTGACCTCAAAAGTCAAAGGCCTTTTTACGATTGAGTATTTTATCCATCTTCAACACTGTTTCACGCACATTTCTAAGAAAAATTAAGTCTCAAGGACGTCAGGTCTAGGTGCTACTTGCTACACTGCATAATATTAGGTACTATTCAGTTTCTGAGATAGCTGGCAAATAAGTTATTTTTTTTTATTCCACTACAAATTAACCCTTGCCTGCGATCTCACCTGATGGTAAGTGATAATGTAGTCTAAAATGATAGCGAGTTAACCTGTTAGAGATATGGTAGATAATATTAAACCCATATCCCTAGTCGGTTTCTACACAGTATCGTACCGGAACGCTGAATCGCTTACCGGTACGTCTTTCCCGGTATTGTGGTAACTAGCCACGGCCGAAGCCTCCAGCCAGGCCTGACCAGAAAAAAAATCACAAATTTTAAATTCCCAAATTGACCCTGCCGGGAATCGAACCCGGGACCTCCCACGTCAAGACAACAGCGCTCAACATTGTGCCAGGGAGGTCGTCAAATTCCGATGGCTAAATGACTTTAAGTCGATAACTGGATAACTGGATAATTAGCTCAGTCAATGGGGGGAAAATACCTTACAAAATGTGAAGTAGAAAATGTTTCATACAGTGGGTCGACGCTCATACAAAATACAAATGGCTACCATGACAGTTTTAGCAGTCCTAGATGTATGGTTCTTCATTTAAAACATTAAAGTGACAGAATTTTGTCTATATAGTTTCCTTCGTCACGCCCCTGTCACCACTCACCCCGCAGCTTTGCTTTGTCTAGACACCTCCGTTGAACGACTCATAGGAAAGAACGACTCATAGGAAAGAACGTATCTCCTTAGACTGCTGTTTATAGTAACCATAGACTATTTTTAGTACCCATTTGCTACCGATCATAGTATAACGACAAAAATAAAAACAAAGAACTATAATCTCTAGAGGCTAAATGCTAACTTAAGTCCGCCTATACAGCTATAATGACATCTTTTTAGAGCATGAGAGGTGAAAAGTATATTTTAATTTTACTATTAAGAAATTAGGTTAAATCTAAGGCGATCCTGTATATCCACATTATTTGCAAAATTCTTGGCATAAAAGCTGAAGTAGGTAATTTGGTCCAGCAGACAATCCCCGGGTTTAAGGCGAAAGTCTGAGCTTTTATTTAAAGTTGACACAATTTCAGACTTAAATTATGGACAGCAGTCAAAAACTTACTTAAATTAATTTTTTATCCACCTCTCTGACTGAGGATGAGGTTTGAAAACAATACAAAGTAGAAAATAATAGTGTTGACTGTTGGTACCTGCTTGAAACTTATACTCGTAGCTTCGTTTTCGACAACATTAACTTTTCTTGGGGAAATGGGAGTTTATAGGTCAACGTTACGTTACCAAACATACTTACGGGTAATTTACATAACAGTCCTATGCTTTGTATCAAATATGATACACAGCCTCATTTGATAATAGTTACATAAGCAAGCTTCAAAAAAGAGAACGTTATCAGTACGGTACTTTTTGTCAATTAAACAGCTAGTTTTAAGTATTATATTTGATAGTTTATACTTGCAGAGTAGATCCTCTATTTCAAATCAATTATGAAGATATTCAGAGATAGAAAGAAGATGGTGACTCTTGTTATCACTGCTAAATAGTTAAATAGTATTATAATCCCTCAGCGTCGTATTGATATCATAATTGATATCACATAGTTTATTAATGATAGGATGCCCCGTCGCTCACGTCCGCAGGAACTACGAGTACCTTCTACCTCCCTGCACGTGTACCCTGGGTGGTGCTAAACGAGCGACGAATTTGCAGGCGAAATAAGCGTTATTTTTATAAAAACGCTTATATTATGTACTAAACGCCATACGATTAAATAAATAGTTTATTAACAAAACATCAAAGTCGAATTAAATTTCTTAAAAAGATTTTATAGCAAGCTTAAGCAAAATCGATAGAAGTTTTTGTAGACGCAAGGATATCGTGAGGCTCCGCGACGCGCCCCTAACCCACTTCTCCGTTGACAGCAGGTCAATGCCGATTACAGCCCTACTTATCTATGTACAAAACTTACAAATAAACGTTACCTGAACGAATTCAGACAGTGAGATAATGATGGAACATTGTGGTTGTGTTTTCTTAGGACATAGGGCACAATGTATACAATTAAGTACACCTATACGTCTTAAACAAACGTCATATCCTTCTTGTACTCGTAATATAAGCGTACCTATATAGCCCGGGTTTAGTACTAGCTAGTGCATTACTAGCGGATGCTAGTGTTACAAGCAGGCTGGATACACTAGCGACTTCGTTCGCGTGGTAAAAGTTTGTTTTAATTCCCATAGGCACTTCTTAATTTTACGAGATAAAAAGTAGCCTATATCACTCTCCAGGTCCTCAACTATAGCCATGCAAAAAATCACGTTGACCCGTTGCTCTCTTGCGGCGTGATTGAAGGACAAACTCTTTTCAACGTCCTTGGGGATAAAATATTCAAAACCTGTGAAAGACATATTTCTTTTTTTTAAACCAAGAGCCCAAATACCAACTTTGATGAACGGGGGGAGTAACACTCAAGGACAAAGTACGGAATGAATATATACGAGGAAGCTTTAAAGTTGCACCCATAACCGACAAAATATCAGAGTCAAGGCTCAGGTGGTACGGACACGTAATGCGTAGGCCCGACGATTATGTGGTGAAAAAGTGCCTTTCCATGGCTACAAGAAGAAGGGGTAGGGGAAGACCCCAAACTACTTGGAAGACAAATGTTCAAAGGGTCATGAAACGCCTCGGCCTCAATGACGAAGACGCGAACACAAGATCTACATGGCGTCGCATGATAAGAAAAGCCGACCCCGTGTAACGGGATAAGGCGAGGACAAAGAAGAAGAAGCCCAAATACCAACTTTCATAGCTATAACTTGAAAAATGAAGGACTTTCATGCAAATTTTCAACCCCTATTTGACCCCTTTAGGGGTGGAATTTTGAAAAACTGTGACACACGTACTTCTTAATTTTTTACCGAAAGCCAAAATACCAAGTTTCGTTGATATAACTTGTAAAATATTTTGAGAAATGAAGGACTTTCATTCAAACTTTCATCGCCTATTTCCCCGCTTCGGGGGTAGAATTTTTAAAAACTGTGAAAATCGTATTTCTTTATTTTTAACTGGTAGCTCGTATACTAAGTTTCATGGATATACTCGTAACTTGAGAAATTACGGACTTTCATACAAACTTTCACCCCATATTTCACCTGTTGTGGAATTTTGAAAAATCCTTCCTTATTGAGCGCCTGCGTCAACGTTCCTTATTGAGCGTTTTGTCAAAATTTCAAGTTTCTAACCCCAGCTGTTTAGGCTGTGCGTTGATTGTTGAACGATTTTAGATTTTTTTTTTTAAATATATAGGCTAGCGCTTGGCTGCAATCAGACTTGCATGCAAGAGGTGATGCGGTGAGGTGATAGATAGATTATAATATTATGTAACCTAGCTAGTTCCGGACTATATTCTATTAAAGTATACGAAAATCCTAGCTGGGGAGTTTAATTTATAAAGAAACCTTACATGCAAGAAATCCAATTAATTGACATGGTTTGAACTGAAATTCGCTAAGTATGCCAGTCAATTTTTAAAGTTCAGTTTTGTATTTTAAATAATTACAAAATTAGTTATATAAATTTAATTTAAAAATAACCATATAATGCAATTATGAATTTGTTGTTGTCAGTTGAGTGGTTCTCTTTCTAGGTAGAAATTACATTCTCTTAAATTAAGGCTACAAGGCGACGCTCCTAAAACACGAAACAATTGAAAACAGTTGAAAAACTCGCGTGATCTGTATGAGTTCACCACAGCTGGGAAGAACAGCTTTCTCTAACAAAGACTTGGATAAAAAAGATTATAATATTGAAATGTAACGCTACCAGTCGATAAAACACACTTTTTTTTATTAGTAGTGAATTAAAACCTTATTAAGCAGTCAATGTTTAAACTCTTTGTTAACGTACTTACAATGTCTAATTTTCTATTAATATTATGAGATTTTCCCGCTGCAAAGGCTATAGCGGCATAGAGCTTATGCAGGTTTTTATTATTTAAAACTAATAAAAACTAAGAACCTTCATGCAACTTGCAACCCCATTCACCTCTTTAGGTTGGTTTTTCATAATATTGCTTATACAGGCTATTATAATTTAAAACTTATAACCTAAATGTCGATTCTCAAGTCTCTTACTTCAAAAACATAAGACTTTCATACAAACTTCCACCCTCATTTCATCCCCTTAGGGGTGAATTTTCTCAAAACCGTTTCTTAGCTGACGACTGCACTATAGCAGGAATATACCTTCCAAATTTCAAGTTTGTATGCTTTATAGTTCCTGAGATATCGTTATTGTCAGTCAGTGAGTGAGTAAATGAGTGATATTTCGCTTTTATATGTATAATATATATATATATATATATATATATATATATATATATATATATATATATTGTTATTAGTGAACATGAAACAGGTGAACCTCCTCTGTAAATCATAACCTACTTGTAAATTTTACAACAATGAAACATGTTTTTAGGTATGCATAAGGTTCGAAACCACAACGTTATTTTCTGGCAAAATTTGAGGCCCCTTAATCAGGCCACTAATTGAATACAAGCCGAGCGACGTCCATTAGTTTGATTTGCTCTTCATTCACTCCTTAGGGACTTGAATTTTGCAAAATCTCTTCGCTTTCTTTGTTTACGTTACGTAACTTCTTCTTTGTATAATACTGGTGCTCAAGAACTAGACTGCCATAATTCGTAATAAATTATAATGCAAAAACAAATATAACTTGTATTCATCTCAATCTCTCGCAGGCTGAATCCTAATATGAATATGTTTGTCTCATTTAGTGACGCTTTTTCGTTTCATCGAATTTTCAAATCACAAGGATTCTAAAGAACTTTCACTTCAAAAAACGTGATGAACTATGCATAAATAGGATTTAGATGAAGAGATGCAGAAAAACCCGTACCTACTTACGATTTCTGTAGCCATCTTAAAATATCACATTGCTTTAAAGGGTAATACCGGTAAGTCATAAACGGAGATCCAATTTTCCTTATAAAATTATTTAACTTGGTTTCAGAGTAGGTAAGTCTTCATGCGAAGACATAATTTTTAACCGACTACCAAAAAAGAAGGCGGTTCTCAATACGGCGCGTGAGATTTCAATGAGAGAGAGAGAATTCAATGAGATTGCCTGGTTTATTCTACACTAGCTGATGCCTGCGACTTCGTTCGCGTGGATTGATATTTTTTAGGTTCCCGCCGGAACTCTTTAATTTCCCGTGATAAAAAGTAGCCTATGTGTTATTCCAGCCTATAAGTATATCTTTCTGCCAAATTACATACAAATCCGTTCAAACATTCTGGCGTGATTGAGTTATATCTGTCAGCGTAAGATTGTAAAATCCGTTAGATTATAATCTAACGGTTTCTATCCCGCGAGATTATAAACTGTCGTAAGATTGTGAACCGTTCAATGTTCTGAGTATTAATTTATGAAATATTTATTGTTTTTACGTTTTCTTGTCTCTTTCTTGTACAGTTCGCGCGCGAGTTGAATGCAGAATAAATGTAAGTGTCACCATACATTTACTCTGCATTCAACTCGAGCGCGAACTATAGGTTAGGTTAGGGTTTGACATGAATATTCAGGTAGTGCCCGGCCTGCGGCCGGTTAGGTTCTATCGGGTTAATATACCTAATATATTACAATTTACCGAAAAATAACGCGTTAAATTGTAAGCAGTATGTTACGGTTCACAATCTGTCGACAGTTTATAATCTATCGAGATAAAAAACGTTATATTATAATCTAACGGTTTTTACAATCTTACGGTGACATATCCGTCCTTCCATTCAAACTTTCGAATTTATAATATTAGTATAGAGTATAGATAACGTATTATTTGAGGTTTACTTTTCAGATAATACGTTTATTACAAAGAACACCACGTTGCAAATTTGATCAAAAAATCGTGGACAATGAAAGAAATACTTAAAAAATACCATTAGAATACGTACCTACTGTGTAACATTTGAGGAAGTGCATGGATAGCATTTGGCATTTATCCGACTGCACACAAAAGGGTTAGGGGTGCAAGTTATCATTCTCAACCGATAGACGCCCACTGCTTGACATAGGCCTCTTGCAAGGATTTCCACACGCCTCGGTCTTGCGCCGCCTGGATTCAGCGGCTCCCTGCGACTCGCCTGATGTCGTCTGTCCAGCGTCTGCCAACGCTGCGCTTTCCCGTGCGCGGTCGCCACTCCAGCACTGGTGGCCACTCCAGCAGGGGTGCAAGTAATCGAGTGTAAATATCTTACGGTTGCCTTATAAAAAACATCAAATAACATTTGAAGCCACAGTCATATTATGCGGTTGCATGCCTTTTTTTCTATCGGGATTAAAACTATCCTATATATTGACCCGGAGTATCAGCTACCGCTATAACAAATTTCATTTAAATCCGTTCATTAGTTTTCGCGTAATGCGCGGCCATAAAGACAGACAGACAAAAATTAAATAAAAATCTGTTTTGGGCTCAGTATCGATAGTAAAGCATACCCCAATTAAAATTTTCAGAATATATTAAATGTACAGAAATCTTCCAGTTGTTTTTTGTTATAAGTATAGAAAATTACTTCTCTATAATTTGCTTTTACCATAGCGTTAGTAGGTAAATATTATCCTTACATTATATCGATGACCATAAAAATTGCAGACTTGTCTCACATACTACCACCTACCTACACCTTCACATAAACCTCAAAGCTGCATACTAATATTGTAAGCTAGAATGACTGAAATTCGGCTTGCTTGGAGGTGCCCTCCCGTCACGCCTGTCACTCCGCAGCGTAAATCAGCACCCCTATCCACTATCTCAGTG
Organism: Erebia aethiops; assembly: GCA_923060345.2. Lineage (NCBI taxonomy): Eukaryota > Metazoa > Arthropoda > Insecta > Lepidoptera > Nymphalidae > Erebia > Erebia aethiops. Next base: position 20,703,563 of record OV281084.1, on the reverse strand, counting down.
GCTATCAAAAATGAAAGCCATATATTTTTTATATGGATAATATAACAATTTCTTATAGCAAACCTTTAATGGTAAAGGTTTGCAATGAGAAATTGTTATATTTATTCTTATATTGTTAAATGAAATGTTATAGCAGAGGTAAATCTTGAAGTAGATAGTGGCTTTCATTTTTTGATAGGTGGACTGTGTAGACGTCTGCATCGACTGACTAGTAAGAAAGAACTTATCTTCTCAGACGGCGCCTTAACTGTGAAAATAACTATTGAAGCTTCATAAAGATCCAGCTTTCTCGTGCTGAAACTTTGAGAGCACCAAGAGTAAGTTTGATCAAATTAGAAGTTTTAAACGCTCCTCAGTGACATGCATTATTCAATCAAGTACATACCTGGATGAGACCGAGCTGTGCTCGTTATTTTTTTTGGTAAATCGTGTTTTTTTGGAAATTACTATATTTAAATAATAAATTATATATTTTTTAATAAAATATTATTATTATTATTTTTTATTACGGAAAAAATAATCGGACTGGAGCCTCTTTTTCTTCTAAGATCATGGACTGGAGATATCTAGACTCGAACCGGGGTCTTCCCATTTCGGGACCGCCCGATTACCCGCCTGAGCTATTTTATCCTTCTAGATGGTGGCGAAATTTACCTTCGTATTCTAATTATACTGTAGCAGTTTTTCATTGCCTGAAAACACTGCATTTTCTAAAAATGAATTCTAGCTAGATCGATTCATCGCCCCCGAAAACCTCTGCATACTAAATTTAATTTAAATAAAATGGTTTATTAATCTCAACCATTTTTATGAAAGTAAAATTAAAGACCTAAATTTTTTTTTATTGGTATTTTTTACAAAGAAAGGAATATAGTGGTGCCGTAAATGTAGAAGCATGTTTGTCGGTTAACGGACCAATTGATCGAAGTGGCTACTTGCGTGGAATCATAGTTTTTCTTCTATACTGAAGAGTAGACAATGAATTAAGGTAGTTTTTATCTCGGTGAATCAAAAAATACCAAGAGATTTTAAAAACTTTTAAGATCACGCGGATTATTACTATACCTACTATTTATTTTTATTAAATTGTATTAACAATAATTTATTTATTACCAAATTGTGTATAATAATAAAAGTATAACCATAAATAAACTCAAACTCAAATCATTTTTATTCAACTAAACTTTGAAAAGTGGTTTTTAATCGTCGAGTGAATCTTCTCTGGTTCGGATTGCCATTCCTCGAACCATGCAAGTAAATCGGTGGTTGCTCTTTTGAAAAAAATGATTTATAATTACATCAATGTGATCATTTACATAATAGGTATACGAAAAACTAATACAATTATAGAACTCAAGAGACCTTAATAACTCCTGGGAAAAAAAACGTTGTACCTAGCTACCTTTTTATCTAGAGTTATTTGCAGAATATACAACGAGGTAAGAAAATTACTTCTGTTTACGTGCAACTAAGTAATTTCCATTTCACCTATTATATATCTAACTCAAGTTTTATTTCAAACACGATGTGATCTACTTTAAGTGGGTAACTAATAACTATACCGACCTACCTGCTATACCTATTTCTTCTCTTAAATACATAGAATATATATTAAGTCAATATTGTTTTTTTGTATTATAATAATATTTTGTAGTTCATGCAAAAATAAATAAAATCCCAAAATTTAATTTACCCGTAGTTACAAAATTTATTTTTCGAAATTATTTTCCCAAACATATTTTCATTAACTGGTGGTCACATTCATACATTCTTAGTGAAAGAAAATTTATTTCCATCACGTTTTGATAGTTATTTTTTGTCGTCTCTTGCTAAATGGCTTTGCTGTCGCTTCAGTATGTATTAATTACGTCTGGACACGACATTTTCTTCAGTCATAGATCCCGATATAAGACGACCTTCACCAATCTGATGTGCAATCAAATAAGGATCGCCGATCAAATCGTTTAAGCTCGGCTTCAAAGTAAAATGAACCATAACATCATTGAATTAGAGCTCAATTTCGTGTATCTATTCTTATACGTTTAGGGTATCGTACATACCTAAACGTATAAGAATGGATACATGAAATTTGGCAACATAAGGCAAACAGGTTACAGCCAATTTTTTCACTTGAAAAGGCAACTAATAGTAGGTGTTGTATTTCACAAAATAAAACATGTCATGCTTCATGAAAATTGATGAGAGAAGCATTTCATAATAATCATATATTTTAATTGGGCTCCTTGCTTTAGATTATTATCATTACGTTGCGCTCCCAAATCAATCAAAACGCATTCAACAATTCAGATGATTTTACTAAGTACATAATATACCTGTAAGTTATTTGCTTGGTTTTTAAGAGTCCCCTGAGCGCTTGATTGATTTTATGAACGACGCACATAGACAATTTAAGAAGGTAAAATAGTTCACATACATTTTCACAAACTTCCCACTTCTACATAGCCGTTGAAGTTCGCTATTCGACTCCTTTATGTACACATTCTTAGGCAAAAGCAATTTCCTTTCTCTACGTATCAGTCAAGTGAACTTTCTTAAAATATTTCGGAGTGGACAAATATTTCTCACAGTATTTTTATCCCATTCTCCATCTCAGCTGTTTATTGCAAATACTGCGAAGTCTAGTGTTTCTCCTGTATTGCTCCTGTCAGATAATACATAAATGGTAGGAATAAAATATTAAAATACTTAAAATAACATTTTATTCTTAGCAAATCCGCTAGCAAAGAATCTGTGTTAGTTATAACTTTATTAAACGAAATATAATTTGTGTGTTAAAAATATCGTGAAAGAAATGCTGTAATAAATATTTTCCGTTTAATATTGAAAATCAGCCATAACAAGCTATTGAGTATCGAATACCGAGTTAACTCACGTGGACCTATCAAAATTGGTCAATTTTGTTATCATCAAATATATTATTTACGAACCATTCTTAGATAAATAGACAATGATACTCGATACTCAATGATACTTCAATACTAAAATGTTTTTGCATTTATTTTCAATATTTTTAGAATTTCAGAAGAAAAAAGTAACCCTATTGTGAATTTTGTACTGTTTACTATAGACAATACAATACAATAGACACGTGAAAGTCAAAACGTCAAAACTGGTAAAGTCGACGCAAACTTGTAGAAATTTCCAAAGTTAAAAACGATGGAAAAGACACACAAGTAAAGCGGAGACCAAGGCCGAGAAAACCGTCGTGCCAAGAATGCTTCCAACCACCATAAAGAGATTTAATTAGAGGAAAGTAATGAAAATATATATCATTGTTCTAACAGTAGACCGCACGAGTAGAATAGCCTAAAATTGTTTAGTTGTGTTTTACATGATAATTGTTGTTAAACATAGTTGTAGAGGGGCACGGATTGCGCGACCAACGAGTAGCTTTGGCTCAGTGCCAAGCAACAATTCAGACCCTCAGTGACGTGGCACATACTTGAACTTAATGACGACTGCAAGAAAACCCCTAGTAGGCTAGTACACCCACGCAAAAACATTTATTTATGTAAGAAATAGCTGATGCCCGCGACTACGTCCGTGTGGATTGAGGTTTTTTGGTTCCCGCAGGAACTCCTTAGTTTTCCGGGATAAAAATTAGCCTATGTGTTATTCCAGACTATAATCTACCTCTGTGCCAAATTTCATCCACATCCGTTCAGCCGTTCGGGCGTGATTGAGTAACAAACATCCATACATCCATTACATCCATCCAAACTTTCTTATTTATAATATTTATTATCACCATCAGGCTTTTTAATAAGTAATTTTTAGACGAAAATACGTGTAGCTACAGTGTACCTATATTGAATAAATGACTTGAATCGTGACTATTTATGTATGTATATGTAATAATAGGTGGAAATGTAGGTTCTGTCCCAGCGACACTATCGCAATTCTGATGTATTTTCAACCAAACTAATGAGTCTGCATCGGTTTATAAATGCTAAATTGGCAGTTTCAATAATAATCCATTTGCAAAGTAACCTACGGAAAACGATAGCTTTATTAGGACCTGTATTATTTAAATTAAGTATTTGTAGTAAATTGAAGGACAATTAATTCATATTACCTTACAAGGAACTTCATTCAAAAACGCGACTAGCACTTCTAGTACCAAAGTTTGCCAGCTAGAGCCAGCGCTGCGTGACACCGTAGAAAAACACCATAAATTCAATTGGTTACAACAGGTTTTTCATACCATCAACGGAGACATGTGGCATTTTTCTTCAAAGCCCACCTAACAATAGATATCACAACAATAAAGCAACAATCAACAATAAAGCTTTTATTTATTTATTTAAAAGCCCTGCAAATTTAAACTCCAAAATAAATAAAGATTAAAACAGAGGGTAGTAGGGGTGGTAACTTGACATGTTGTTTAAAAAGTCTCTCATCCTCTCTTCCTTATCGCCAAAAAAAATTTGCAATCATAAAAACGTCAATATAATATGTAGGTACTAGATGGGCCCTTTCATAGAAAAAAAATGGACGTCCGACCTGTAGAGCGCGCTCCACACCTGTATAAGCCTGTCCTTGTCCCCGCCATGGAGCTGTCCCGCTTTTCAGGCTAGATGGCGTTAGTTGAATAGGTCCACATTCTTTGTTTGACAGGGCCCGTCTATGTAAATTGAGGTCGTTGCATAAAAAAAATAACTTGATAAATTGTTGTAGTTACGAAATGGTGGTAAGACAGGATTGCAGTATCACCATGTTGGTTTGGCGCAGTGCCAGACCATATAGATTATAGAACAAGTCTCAGTTAGCTCCTAGCTCCCAACAGCCAAATTCCAGCGTTAAGCTTAGTGTACAGCAAATTGAATTTGTTTACTTAAATAATTATGAGTTATTTGACTTAATTGAATATCCCTTATAACAGGATAATTAATGTAGTGAACATTAATGAAACAGGGAAGGGGAATGAAAAACGGCATTTCAATTTGTTAACATCTTGTTCCCTAATTGAAAGATTCTTATCACAGACCGCTTATTACAAAGAAACCCCATAAATTGGGTAATGCAACTGCTTGGCGCTATATTTTCTTACAATTTTAGATATTTAGCTTAATTATGGCAAATTATAATTATTATTATTATCTTTATTCTATTATTTTATATAATATCTATATTATTATTTTACACTAGCTGATGCCCGCAACTTCGTCCGCGTGGATTGAGATTTTTTGCTTCTCGCGCTGAACCTACACTTATTTTCAAATGGCTAAGCTACTTATCAAGTTACCACCCCTACTACCCTCTGTTGTAACCTTTATTTATGGAGTTTAAATTTGCAGGACTTTTAAACCTTTAAATTATTTAGGTTATCAGCCACATTATGCCAACTCTATACTAGCGTTTTCTCAATACAAACTTATAAATAATAGTTACAAGTTGATGCCTGCGACTTCGTCTTTTGAGGATTGAGGTTTTTGGTTCCCGCGGGAACTCTTTAATTTTCCGGGATAAAAAGTAGCCTATGTGCTATTCCAGACTGTAATCTATCTCTGTGCTAAATTTCAGCCAGATACGTTCAGCCGTTGGGGCGTTTGGGCCGTTGAGTAACAAACATCCATACATCCATACACATGTCATTCTCTGCCCCTAAACTATCATTATGCAAAAAATCATGTCGATCCCTTGCTCTGTGAAAAACAGAACTATCAAACGGGAACCGTACAGTATAAAAGTAGCCTATTATGTGTTATTCCAGAGTATAATCTATCTCTGCGCCCGTTTTCATCCAAATCTGTTCAACCGTTCTGGCGTGATTGAGTAACAAACATTCATCCATCCATCCATCCAAACTTTCGCATTTATAATATTAGTAGGTATAGGTATAGATTTCTCTAATTACATACCCGATGGCTGTGTATGCCCAGCAATACTTTTACCTATTGGCTATCTGTGCATCACAATAGCTATAGGAAATAGATATAGGTATTTTGTGACCATGGCGCTTGGGAAACGTTTTTTTAATATTCCCAGTTAGTTTTATAAGTTTTATGTATAGGTAGTAACTTTTTTTTTATTACTTATTGTATCTATACCTTTTTGTATTATGTGTATTGTATATAACTGGGCCCTTTTGCCTTTAATAAATACTTTTATTATTATTATTATAGATATAGGATAAGTACTATGGTAGGGATGTTAATTAGTCCTACAAATTATTAATTATAAAAATGACAAAAACATCGTAGTTCTATAAAACGTATCAACATATAGTACCTACTTTTACGATAAATTTCTGCTTAATTCGTAATCAAATTATTTCTTGTGTTTTTCATCCAAAATAAGGCATCATTTTCTGTTCGAGGTAGCTAAAGTTGAACTTGGAGCACTTGTACAACGACACGTTGAGAAGGACGATTTATTTATAGGCAAAGGTCATTTCAGTCGTGCCATTCGCAACTCTGGAAACTGAAATGTCAATACCCATGCTTATGATAATACTAATATATGTAGTTTGAATAGATGGGTGGATGTTTGTTACTCAATCACTCAACATGACAGTTGAACGGATCTGGGTGGAATAGATTAAAGTCTGGAATAACACAAAGGCTACTTATTATACAGCAAAATTAAAGAGTTCCCGCGGGAACCGAAAAATCCCTTTGTACAGGGCCGGTGAAGCCTACCTTTTCCAAAATCGTGGATTATTTTATGAAATTACTAGCTGACGCCCACGACTTCGTACGCGTGGATCGAGGTTTTGTGGTTCCCGCTGGAACTCTTTTATTTTCCGGGATAAAAAGTAGCCTATGTATTATTCCAGACTATAATCTATCTCTGTGCCAAATTTCATCCAGATCCGTTCAGCCGTTGGGGCGTGATTGAATTTAGAAATTATAATGTCCCAAATTGTGCCCATCAGGAATCACTTATCACACACCCATGATCACATAACTGCATTATTGCGTCAGGAGACAGGACAGAGGGCAAAACTAAAATACTTTCATTAGTCCGGTCAAAATAGACATTTCACATTACAAAAACTCCGGCAGAGCTAAATTTTGCTAGAGAGAGTACACCAGTAAAAAGTGTCAAAAGTCCCCATCGATCCCATGTGTGCTCAAAAAGTTATTTAAGGTCAAAAGTCGAAATTTTCGGTTTTTTGGATTTTTCTTGAAAACGGTCAGATTTATCAAAAATATAGCCCAGACAAAAATTGTAGATCATAAAATTATCTACAAAAAAAGTTTTCATGTTTTTTTTCCTAACAATCACCATTCCTAAAATATCGCGATTCTAAAAGTTGAAATAAAAGTACGATACAATAACGCCTATCTGTGTTTCATAAATGTATAAAATATACAATTCTTTATGGGGCTCCGAAAAAAATTCTTTTATTTCTTCTCTGTAGTATATCTTTTTCATTTCTTCTCAATAGTATATCAAATTGAATTTATTTTTTTAAATTCAGGTTTCTTCAAACTATGCGATATTTTGACTACTCTTTACTAATACTTCGTTTTAAAATTACATTCACACAAATCCTCTGCATTATGTGCACTTTATTTCCAGTCAATAAAAACTTCAACTATTAATCATTGTTCAACATCATGCGATTAATGTGTTCGCCATTACTTGTCCATTAATAGTTCAACGTCAGGTAAAGCTGCAGCAATTTAGTCAAAGCTGCTTTTCATTTTAGCCACAATATCGTTATTTGCCACCACGACATACATATTTTCGCCACCTGGGCTGACCTGGTGGGAGGCTTCGGCCGTGGCTAGTTACCACCCTACCGGCAAAGACGTGCCGCCAAGCGATTTAGCGTTTCGGTACGATGCCGCGTAGAAACCGAATGGGTATGGGGTTAATATAACTGCCATGCCCCTAACAGGTTACCGCTACCATCAGGTGAGATCGCAGTCAAGGGCTAACTTGTAGTGGATAAAAAAAAAATGGCCAAGCTTAAATTTTGAGGTGTGCCTATTTAAATTTATTACACAATAAATTTCAATAGGCAAACGTTATTAGGTACCTACTAGGTAAAATTAATAATTCTACTTAAAAGCCTTTATAGATAGCCTATTAATTAATTTTTTTAATAGTCCACAATCCACATAACTCAAGACAATTATGGAATCAACCTTAAAAAAAACCGGCCAAGTGCGAGTCGGACTCGCGCACCGAGGGTTCCGTACTAAAAACTGTAACGACCAAAGATGTAAAACGGTAATAATTACCTTTGTTAATGAACCGCAAAACTGACTTTGTTTGTAGAGGTTTACTGTTAATATCAAAAAAACTATGCTAGTTAGAGCATTGGCTATAGTTTTCCTGTAAAATATACATAAATTCCTATTGACCATAATTATTTCAGATTTTTCGATTGGTAAACTCTGGAGATAAGGGGGGGGGGGGAACGGTATTTTTTAGACTTTTTCCCCGATAAATCAAAAACTATCATGGCTAAAAATAATTAAAAATCTGTTTTAGAATGTACAAAGTAAACCCTTTCATATGATACCCCACACAGTAGGTACAGTTATCTCACTTTTAAATTTCAACCGTCCGATTTTCCTCCCTTTTTAAATAAGAACAAAAATAATTTCCAATTTTTTTTAATTCCAGTGTCTTTGGGCCACTAATATACACAACTAATATACACAACTATTCCAAATTTCATGTCGATAGCTTCGGTAGTTACTGAAATAATCGAGTGTGACGGACGGACAGACAGACACGGAGAAAGTCGCACCATAAGGGTTCCATTTTACCATTTTGGTACGGAACCCTAAAAACTACACACAATTCACTGAGGTATTTACAAATGAGTCTTCTCGATGTGGAAATGACATGCATATTATTAGGGTACATAATTATAACTAAAACTTAATAACTACAACGTAACTTGGTTAAAATAAACTAATTATTTCAATAAAAACAGAATAAATTAAGCCTTAAAAAAGATGATTAAGCTAAAGGTGCAAGAAATTTATTTTTAATGGTTAGGGGCTTAGGGCATTAACACAGACGATGTCTATGGTATACCGATAACAATTTGAGAGGGCTAACATTTCTATACAACACGACCGTCCGTAGTGAATGGTGACCAAGATTGCTTTTCACTTGAGGCAAACTTAACGTCTTGCCATTATGTAAGCGGCTGCTGTCCATATATACTTATCACGAAAGAAGATCACATAACGATCTGTTTCGAAAAAAACGTGTCAAAACAATACACTGCTTTAGCTTCCCGTTGATTGAAATGAAATGAAAATCCATAAAACAAATCAAAGACAAAAGATTATTTGAAATGCAAAGTGAAGAAATAAAGCGAGTTTTCAAGCTGTCAGCTGCAATTTAATTTAAATTGGATACATAAGACGTAACATATTAAATATCATTGCAGAACACTATATTATTCTGATTCCCCTTAGCGATGTATCCAAACTCTGGATGAGTCCAGTCGGATTATTGCTACTATGGATTCAGAGTACCTACATGCTACTTAGGTAGGTGGGCTTAGGCCCAGAATAGGTTGCATCAATACATTTTGACGGTCACGTTACCTTTATATTTGGCGCTAACGAACTTTAATCAAAGAAGGCCACCACATTAATTAACAATTCACCAGTGTTACCATGAAGTAATACTAGTAAATTAATAGACGTGAAAGCTCTAAAGAGTGTTAAATTTTAACGTACGAAAGTTACGATAACCTCGTAAACGCATTTCACTTGAAAAGCTTGTAGGTAAATAGGACAACTTATAGCGGCCCTAAAAGCTTAACATTATTTTCACTCCTTAGATTCTGTAGTAATCGTTCTTTGGCCAAAAACTAGTCTTAATGAACTATTATCATGAACGAATGAACGGTATTTATGTTACGACAAATATTTGGCCCGTAGAATGAAACAACGGGTGAATTGAACCGCAAGAACCTTCAGAGTTGACCCACCCAGCGGCGAAAACCTCGTTCCTTTGTTCACTCGCTTCCCTCGCATGCCTGAAAAGGACGCCCTAGAGTAATTTTGCACGGATCTCAATAAAATATTTGTTATATTGGACGAAATAACGTGAATCTGAAGTGGTGACTTCACCTCAGGGACCGAATGCATTGAAATCGCTCGCGTGCTGTGCTCTTCCAGTTAACCTTCAAAAGTCTGGATAAAGTGATCGAGTCTTGGTGAACGCACTGCCGTGTCCCCCGATAGGACAGGGCGTAAGATAGACAATGAAATAACAAAAAAACACTTAGATTCGTGGGAATATCAGTAATATAGTGACATGTAGCATAATGCACATTACATAGTCAACTTAGACAACTAGCCTCAAGTCAAAATGATGATACTTTCAACTGGGAGTAAATGCAAAAGAACGGGACGGTAACAATCTGTTCCCGAGAGAGCCTTTTCCGGAATACGTAAGCGTTTTAGGAAATTAAGCTCGTCTTTTAATCTCAATCAACTCGTAGCTGAATGCTTGATTGAGATTAAAACGTTTTTTACCATTCAATCACATTTTCAGATTCTAATTTTAAAAAAATCGCACTACCAGATTAGTAGATACTAATGGGTCAAAGAGACATGAAAAGTAGGAACTTATCCAATGACGATTAAAATTATTCTTATTTTAATAGATGATTCCGCGAGTTCGTCCGCGTGGATTTGGGTTATAAAAATCCTTGATTTTCTGGGATAAAAATTATAGTTTGCACGCGAGTTGAATGCAGAGTAAATGTATGATGACGTATAGGTACTAAAAAAATTCTACATCAATGATGATGACACATACATATTTTGCTCTGCATTCAACTCGCGCGCGAACTGTAGCTTATGTTAGTCTTTAGGTCCTCAACCACACCCATGCGAAAAATCACGTGAACCCGATGCTCTGTTAACAGGTTATTTATTCAAAAAAATGAAAAACAGAATTGTCAAAAAATGTACCTACGCTAAAATGTGAGTCGTCGTCGTCGTCGTCTCAACCTATAGACGTCCACTGCTGGACGAAGGTCTCCTGCATGGATCGCCACTGAGTACGGTCTTGTGCCGCTTGTTTCCAGCGTGAATGTGAGTGTGTGAGTGTCACCTTATTTATATTGTAGTTCTTTTATACTGTATCTACCTACCTACATACCTACTTATATATAATAATATATATTTATAGTCATACAGATGGTTACTTCGTATCCTAACTTAGAGTTTTGTTAGAATCTTAGAATACGGAAACAAGGTTCCGATTGTAGAGGCCATTTGTTCGCGTAACAGGGCCTTATCCTGGAATCCATAAAAGTATTTTATCAGATTAAAGTCGAATAAGGTAAGAAATATGGATAAGAGCTTTTTATTCTTATTGCGCTAATAATAACTTATATCTGTAGCTTATGAAACCTAATACTCCCCACTCAGAGGATGGACAAAATCTAACTACTCGCAGGGAACCGCTGGATTCATGCGGCGGCTGGATTCAAATCCTTGCAAGAGACCGATGTCCAGCTGTGGACGTCGGCTATCGGTCGACGACGACGACGATGACGACTGGGCGTACATGACTTAAGATTTACAGCTATGATTTGCAAAATAAGTACCTACGTACTAAGTTCAAAAAACATTTCAAGGCTACGTCGTAATAATAATATTATAGAGGTCTTACTTTGATCGCGGTTACGCTTTTGGGCAGGCCCTTAGGGCGTTACAATGTTATAACGAGCAAACAGCCCAGTCTGCTCCTCCACCGTCGTTAACGTTAATATTTGATGAATTTATTATTCAGGTATAGATTTTTTAATAGACCACGTTGTAGGTCGAATCTCCTTGTCATCTAGAAACAACACAGACATATAAATCTGTGCATATATGTGACTGACTGTGGATTGTTTCATAACTATAGAATCGGTAAGACGTTCCTAACTCTATGGATTGTTTATACTGCTGTCGTGGACTTAGAAAATGACTGCTGTAATTACCATAATTACCAGAACATACAGCAATATATTTTATAGGATACGACTATATTACGAAGTATATTATATACCCGTTGTCTTGCTTACTAATAATTAATTATGCATAACTTAATCATGCTTTCAATCTTGTTCCACAGTCTACACCTTTCAAGCAAGAATGATTAGGTATTTTCGTTACAGAAATGCTTGTTTTTCAGTTTTAAAAATCATTTCTCATTCTACAATAACAGCGAAAAGTTAGTTACTTATTGATTTTAGTAGGAAATCGAATCGGAAGATTTTCCAGTTGAGAAATCGCCGGCAGTAGGTATTGAGATTGCTTTCGTAAGATATAAATAAGAAACAGACTTGGCAGCTCTGTTTGGTAATTATTATTCATAAGCAAACTGCGTCGTTGATTCATCTAATATAAAGTAAATATAACACATAAGATCTATTCCTAGAATAGATCTAGCTACAAGAATAAATAATATCCTCGGCCATGAAAAAAATTGTATACCTACACAATTTTTAGTCGGCATCGAGCACCGGGCGCTACCTTTTCTACTGACCTTAGATTAACGACGAGACTACCTATTAAGGATTAATATATTGAAGTTACTAGTACACATGGGCGTCCCAAGGCGTCCAAAAGTCCTGTGTATACCTACTAATAATAATTTTTACCATTTCGGAAAAGCAAAATTATCAAAAAATATTTCTTATAAAATATTTTGAGAACAAAATATACCTACTTGTTTTTAACTGTCGAGTTCCTTCTGCAAATAAAAACATTATCCGAACAGTAAGGAAAACGACCTGACGATACATAACGTAAATCGTCAGTATTCCTGTACCGTAATAACATAAATTGAACGCTCCCTTCAAAAAACCTTCACGATTCCTTATAACAACTCACGTACCTCGTAGCATCCCGTAGACGCACAGCCGCCACCCAATCTATTCTATAAACACTAGCCTACTGTCACAAATCATTTCAATTTATTTCGCACTATATTTATTCCAATCTTTCCCTTGCGAAATGTCAGGGCAAGGAACACGCGAAGGTTAAAAAATGTAGTCTATCAACGGGGGCGCCACTGTATGTGTTCTGGTGGATGCACGTGAATATGAAGTATACTATGAAACTTGTTCTATCATGTGCACTTGAGACAAGTTTCGTGGACGAGAACGGCGGGCGCGCGCGATGCCTGTCGACAGACTGGCTCTACTGTTAGGGCTTCAGTGGCGCGGGGCGGCGCGCCTACGCTCGATACCGCCGCCCCCTAGCGCCCTCCCATATTGCAAAACCATTGAAAAACCAACTGTTTGCTGCCAAAATAGTATCCTATACACTCTATTAATGATCGGTTACAACGCAATCTTTGGGAATGATATTACGATTAGGAATTTTTCTAACGTTCACCTTCTTTTACATAAAAGACGATAGAGCCGTATTGTAACAAAAGGCAACTCTTATTACTATCTAATCCCGTTAGTAAATCGCAGATCACTAACAATTAGTAAAAGGAGGGTTCTTAGCAAGAATTTGATCTCATTTTAAATTCTACAGTAAAATTTTATGTCCCCTTAAAAGCGAATGAAAAAGATATTCCGGAGAGGCCCGAAACAAACTGGTGCCCCGAGATCAATTACCGAATGATAGCTGAACACATATTGGGGGAGGCTTTATACAGTACTAGCTGATGCCCACGACTTTGACCGCGTGGATTGAGGTTTTTTGGTTAAAAATTGGTCTATCTGTTATCCCAGACTATACTCGATCTCTGTGCTAAATTTCATCCAGATCCGATCAGCCGTTGTGGCGTGATTGAGTAACATACATCCATCCAAACTTTCGTGTTTATAATATAGAGTATAGAAGTATAGATGTAAGATATAAGATTAACAATCGTCTTCGCGTGAGAACGAGACGACAAACACCAACACTTTCTGAAAGCGTTACAAGAGTTATTAAGCTCTTCAATTCATGCACTAGTAACAACGGAACATTCAGTGCTCTCGTGAATGAGGTTGAAGATTAAATGCAAAATAGTTTCTTGCGTCTAATTAAATGAAAAGTGTCACCGAGGTGGAAAACAGGCCATTATCGGATTTACAAGGCTTTATACTGCCTATATAAGCGCACTTGAAGTGGAAGCTTAAAGATTATTCCTTTTATTCCTAGCGAGTTGCTGATTTTAATTTGAACCGTTTTATTTATTGCGCAGTACAGAACTTTAGTGGTATTATAAAGAAACCAGATGATGCCCGCGACTTCGTTCACCTGTACCAAATTTCATCAAAATCGGTTGAACGGATGGGCGGTGAAAGCGTAGCAGATAGACAGACACACTTTCGCGTTTATTATATTAGTATATGGATTAGTATGGACTATGGATACTCATATGAAAAAATCAGAGTAAACGTTTAGTCGTTTACTGGTTCGTATTTTACTGTATTAAAGTTTTTCAACCTACACTTGATAAAAACTTCCGTGAAGATTTTTTTTAGATACGGTATTTGATACCACATTAAGATCAAGAGCTTTAAATGCCTTGAGCCTGTGATGCCACATTGCAATCCACTTACTAATGGATTAGAAGTTCGCGGAGCAATATATAGGTTTACCTAAATACCTACGCCCGTCATGGCATCCGTAGCAACTTAGCAAGATTTGGCCGCATCACACGCATCGAAGAAATATTGTAGACGACTGATGAGTTCTGTCTGCCTCGCTCTACTCTCACATTTTTAAGGCGCAGTATCGACTGGGGCATCGACTCTTGTTACTTAAAATGTTAATGATGCTTTTTGCCACACTTGAGCATCATGCAGCTCTTTTTTATATCTATTACAAGTTCGCAGCTAAGGCTGCGATCTCACCTGAAGTGAAGATGCAGTCTAAGATATACCTAGTAGCGGAATAACCTGTTAGGAGCATGGCAGTTATACCCCTAATCGGTTTCTACACGGCATCGTGCCGGAAAGCTAAATCACTTGGGGGCACGTCTCTTTCGGTTCTTTGCAGCTCTTTACGGGCACGAAATGAACGGCAGCGAGGCGACGGCGGCGTCAGCGAGGCGATGCGATTAGTCGGAGAGCTGGCGACGAATTTCGCCGGAATTTTGTCGTACTCATTTGAAAACTTTATTCACGTTTAAAACCGCAAAATTTGTCTGGCGATTTGCAGGTATTATTGAAATTACTCAATAAATACGTGATTAAAATTTCAGATTGCCAAAAGTATATTTTTTGGGAATTTTAATAAAATATTTTTGAAGAGAAATAACCGCAAACGCTCTACCGGACTGGCAGACTGGATTCGTCAGTTGACGAAATTATATTTTTTCACAATTTCAGTTTGCCTAAAGGGCCTCCCCGAAATTTGTCTCTAGCTCTCGTACCACATCGCCCCGCTGTCGCCGTCGCTCGGCCGTCGCTAGTTTCGTGTTTGACGCCTTAGAGCTCTGGCGGTTCTTGCAACTGCTGCTGTTCTTGCATGATCTCCTGAGAGCGTTTGATTTCAATTTACTCAGATCGCTGAAAAATGGCACCCGTAAAGTCAAACTGACATCGTTTCGCCTCAAATACATTTTACCGAGATCATAAAATCATAGCAGCGCAGAAAGCGGAATTTTTATGCATCCGTGATATATATTTACGCTCACACAAAATATTCAGTGAGGATCTGGATACTTAATACATTTTATTTCTAAACATACAAAATTATTGATTCACTTGAACTTGTTATTTTATTAACATTGCCATAATTATAATTTTCAAATCACTTTTATATTTTTATAATATGTACACATAAAAATCAACGGAAACCGTTGAATTTAAATATGCTTTTCTATTTTTAACAAGTCATTTATAAAAATGATTATTTTTTTAAATATATATTTAGCATTAAAATAAAATGGATTATTTTATATTATATTAATTTAATTTAATTTATTTGAATTTTATTTGTGAATATTATGGCACTCGGTGTCCAGTCATCCCCGGCCTACGCAATTGCAAATTTTGTATTACAGTTATTAGTTTTCTCCAATAGGTAGGTATGTTTTTGAAACAGCTACGAAATCGTGTTATATAACTTATCACACGGGTATAGATAGACTAGAGGCTGTAGTCCTTAGGCACAGAATATATAACAGTACACGTAAGTACTTTAAGTCAGGTACTTGCCGATCTAGACTGTTTTTGTTTTGACTATTTGGTGTGGATAAAAACGTTTCTAGAGTACCAAATGTCTGATTCCTAAGGCCTATTGCGCATTATAAGAAAATGTCGCAATGTGTCACTGGTCGCATATAGAGACTTTTTTCGGCTATGAGGCACATATAATTGTACTTATGTAGGCTTCGAAACCTAAAGCAACTATTTCTTATTCTGTGCCTAAAGCCCCGTTTTCATTAGGGGACATTTGTCCCGCGATCTCGTGAGTGGAGATGAT
The DNA here is from genome assembly GCA_923060345.2 of Erebia aethiops. Lineage (NCBI taxonomy): Eukaryota > Metazoa > Arthropoda > Insecta > Lepidoptera > Nymphalidae > Erebia > Erebia aethiops. The sequence continues at coordinate 20,687,181 of OV281084.1, read as the reverse complement.
AGATTATACCCTGAATTAACACATTGGCTACATTTTATCCCGAAAAAAAGTTACACGCCGAGTTCAGAACCTCCTATTTTTTGGAAGTTGGTTAAAAATGGGAGAGTTTCCGCGGGAATATAAAAATTTACTCTAGCGCGGACGAAATCGTGGGCATAATCTAGTAAATTAAATACCAACACTGAAACATTAATCACCCTCTGAAGCATGACATCACCAACCCCATCAATCGTTCTCATTAATTTGTTATTCGATGCCTGGGCTGTGCTTTGAAAAGCAATAAAATTACTGGCTCGTACAACTTATCTATTAACTGACAGGTTCAAAATAGTTATCTAGCGTGAATAAATGATTTTATTGATCTCGTTATACGGGAACGAGTCCATGACTTTTTTCATAATATGCTCATCGCACTCTTAAATCACCTATCGTTGTCTAGATTCTGAACCACCAGTCTAGTATCTAGATAGATGGAACTTCTAGAAGCTACCTGTATACGAATAAAGCATTGTCCATATATTATCTCTAGGTCACATAGGTACCTACTTTCCCACCTAAGGATATGCAGCAATCAAACATGTATTTTAATAATATCACGCTTTTATAGTACATAATATATGTCATGAGCATGCAAAGACTTCTGGGCTTCATTAATTAATTATTGGTGTAAAATTTTACCTAAATCCCACGCTATTTAAACAGAAACTCCTCACAAATAAGAACTAGTCTATATGACTACTAGGCTAATTATTCCAACGCACAGTCTAAGCCAGTGGATTTTGAAAATTATAAAATATAATATTCCTTGACGTCTCTGCCAATAGAGGAAAGATTTCGTTAGGTATCCAGTGAATTAGGTAAAACGTAAGTCACACGAACAAGCTAGTACAAAAAACTAAAAATGCAAATTTTATCTAAATATTTGGTGGTTTGTTGCGCTGAATTTTTGCATTCGTTAGTTCACCATTGTGTAATGAAAGTACATTCCTAGCCGGGGAGCGCAATCAGTTCCCGTGCTGAATGTCAACGGGAAAGCTTTTAATGGGTTTTTTATGCAAACCGGTAGCTTGCAGAGTTGCCAGCAAACAGCTTTTAGCGACATACAAGGCTTCATTTATGCAGTCTTGTCTCGTTATTTTTATACACGCTCGAGTATTTTTACCTACGACGGGACGGAGACGGTATGTGTTTGCCCTAAGAGGTTGTGGGTTTGTTTGTTTGCTTGTTTGTGTACATTTTTGTTACCTGGAATAGTGGACCGATTGCAATGCTGTTTTTTCCATTAGATATGTATAACTTCTAAGAAGGTTCTTAGATATGTTTTAAGGCCGTAGTCCACCAAACTGCGCTGCTATTGTTATTTTTATTTTTAAGTATGTTACCTTGTCTATATTAGATATCACTTTGTCTTATCTGTTCTATACTAATTCTATTTGTATGACTATAGACCAGAACCTGAGAAACAAATAAAAGAAGGGTAAACTCAATTATTTTTTTAATCTGGTAAAGCCACAATATTCATGTGATGCAAATGACGATGCTATCTCATTTTGAAACCCTGAGCGTTGTACCAATCTATATAATTGACCGAGCAAAGCGAAGGTCTCTGAGTCTACTTGAGTGAATTTGCACTAGTCCGTCCGTCCGTCCGTTTATCTGTCAGTTCCTTAAAACTTCTGAATTACTGAACGTAATTACTTCAAATTTAAATATAATATGTAAACCGATGGCTTCCAGCCGAATATGGCTTATAAAGTTATAAAAATATTTATTTCAGGGGGGCTCTCATAGAAGCGAATGCGAAGTAAAATATTTTTTATAGCGTTACATAGGGTTGCGGTATATCATTTTACAGATAATTAGGAATAGAGTACTAAAATATATTTTTTAACAATTTTCCCCTATAATTGACAAAATGGGTGCTTTCAAAGTGGAGATTTTCTAACGTCCAAAGTTGACCTCAGAACTCTCAATTTTCTGAAACGCTGAGCCTGAAACTTGATCAATTATTTGAATTATATCCTGTGCTTGAACAACAAATACGTACTAAAATGAGATTAATATTGTAAGGAAACGAAATTGTTTAATTTTTAATGAGCTTCAGTATTTTTATCAGAACTTCACAATGATTTCAATAGATGGCGCTCTGTAAAAGTTTAACTCTTTAGCTCTTTTTCATCCAATGTTAAAAGTTAACTATTACAATGGGGCTGATTCTGTATAACACAATCTCTAAACTAAACTAAAAGAGCAGTTTTAAATCTAGTTCTGTCCCTTTCCGTAGGAAGTATTATGAAAGGGTTAGCAATATTTGTAATGCTCTAATTTTAGTTTAGTTTAGAGATTGTGCACTACAGAATCAGCCCCATATAGTTAAAACTATCTTATGGATACCGCGAGGTCTCAGTCCGGGGCGAACCACTAGTATTATAAATGCAAAAGTTTGGAGGGATGGATGGATGTTGGATGGATGTTTGTTAATCAATCACGCCAGAACGGCTGAACGGATCTGAATGAAATTTGGCACAGAGATAGATTATAGTCTGGAATAACACAGGATACTTTTTATCCTTTAAAATTAAATAGTTCTCGCGGGAACCAAAAAACCTCAATTCATGTGGACGAAATCGCGGGCATCAGCTAGTATTAGGTACAAGTGTTTGTTTGTTCGTTTGTCCTGCAATCATGCAACGGAGCAGCATATAGCATGAATAAGTAAAAATCTAGAAATTTTCATACGCTACACTAACCAAGCGCAAGCATCACAGCTACTACAAACAATAAATCTGGTGCATTTCAAAAACTAAATTGCTACAAACAATGCAAAATGTAGGTACTATTTGTCTGGAAAATTTCAATCGAACAGTGTAGGTATCTGTTTGTCTATAACAGTAGAACTTCAAAACGGCTGTATCTACAGCTGGTGATTTGAAACTTTCTCCATTGATCGCGGTCTGAGGGGTGAAAGTAGGTTCGTTTAGTTAAAGGGCAACTTGAGAAAGTTGTATGTTTCAAGTAACAGTAACTGGATAAGGATGACGTTCCTGTGTGAAACTGCACTATAGATAGACAAATATGTACATTTAACTAATTTTAAATATAGTGCGTTGAATGGATTTAGTGAATGTTACCAAAAAAGTGGCAGATAAAAAAGAGGTAAAGGGGTTTTCCACGAGGTGTGCCTAAGGTCAGCTTTGCACTTGTCTGGCAATGTAGAATGATAGCGAGAGTTACGAACTAACTGTTATCAATAATTAATCTGTGTCAAGGGACCGTAGAGGAGTCGTCTGAATAATATGCTTTATAGTAGGTTAAAGTGGATCAACCAGCTGGATAACTCTGGGTTAGAGTTATGAGATTATTGAAATCATGAAAAGAAAAAAGAGTCTGTGAAAGAAAAAAATGTCTCTTTCAAAATTCCTTCAGACTTTTCATGCCGTACAGTTAAATTATGTTGCTAGATGCTACTTGCAACTTTGTCTGCGTACAATTGCTCGTTTCCCATAAGGTAAATAAATTTCCTGCAATAAAATTCTTTCGCCGTAATTATTATACGGGCAACCGCTAATTGTGACTTCCAATTCGCTAATTGACTAATTAATTATTTAAATAACTCTCTACATAAATTAACAACGAGGAAACTGTAACTCTTTTCCTTTGTCAGGAAAATCAATATAGACTCCAACATGCTCCGTCTAGTTATTTAAATATACCTTCTACGTTTCAAAGTCGCACGTCAGCAAATGTGACAAGAAAATAAAGCACCTACCTTCAATTAATTTTTCTTGACGTAAATTATAAGAATTTATTGCAGGTGCAAAATTGCACCGTGCACGTTAGATTGCATAGCTAATGCAGTAGTAAGCTCCACATAGGTATAGGTAGGTACATTATTACATTGCCTACTTTTGTATTTATAATCCTATTGATGGTAACCGACTTATGAAGGTCGGCTTTTGGCCTTACTTTCCTCAGTTCCTTCAGCATGTTTTTAAGCCGAGGCTTGGCTAAGTAATAGATATCTTATATTATCACTATCATATAATATACTCATAAACTTGACATTTAAACTTAAGAAACCCGCGATACTATTACGTGATTAATAGGCGGGGTCACGACTCTTGACATCAGCAAATCAAAGGCAGGCAGAGAGAGAGCTTAGTTACTAAAGGCCTATAAAATTAAGTGTCTACTCAATATGTTTGTGCCAACCACGTGAACTGCATAAAATAGTGCAGCACACAATCGCGTGTGATATGCAAGATTAATGGTAGGCACAACTGCCGCGGTCAACGGTACGCCGAAGGCAGCAAGACTTACTTAATTTAGGCTACATACTACCACAGAATAGTACTAAAATACTACCAAGCATCAAGATACGATATTCTGGGGAATTAAACCAACATAACTTAGTCTTGTATAGCTATTCCAAAGTACTTAAAAATCGTACGAAAACAAAATACTAGGTACAGACCTATAACTACTTCATCATCAAAATTAACCTAAAGATTTTATTTTAAGCCACGATACATTAACGATATTAGTGGGGTACTGAAATTGAAGGCCATCGTAGGGCTATCCCTCGCCCGCTAGAATACAATAGGTACCTATATACATAACAGGTAGGGGAGGAATGGGAAACAGAAGTCATAAATTATATATAAAACTCAAACTCAAACTTAATTTACTTATAACATGTAGGACACACAGGTGTCTCTTATGTTACTTCATGTTTTGACTCTACCATCGGTTCAGAAAGAGGTTCTGCTGAGAAGAGCCGGCAGCGACAGTTGCTCTTTTTAAAAAACAAGATATTACAAATATGTAGATAAATAAATTAAATACAGCAGTGTAAGTCATTTAACTATCCTATGGGACCCTGGAACCAAAGTCGATTGCTTCCATACAATTTTGTCATTGAGAAATTCGGTCAATAATTGTACCTATAATAGCCTCGACTCAATAAGTGTTCCTTTGCGGCTTTTTTAAATTTGTATAACGGCAAATTCAAAAGTTATTTTGGAACCATATTATAAAAGCCCTACAAAGAATTTCTGCATATGTTATCAATCTCATACAAACTTAGAGAATTTATTACTCAGAGCTTTATGAAGAGAATCACCAGAATGTTGCGTCTAGAAACTTGATTTTTTGCACTTAGGTTCTCTTTCTAACTTAAATTTTTAAAATCCAAACCTCAACACAAAAAGTTGTAAAACCAGTGTAAAACTCAAATTCTATCGTGTTCTAGTGGTCTTTCTTTTAATACGACGACGTTACTTTAAAACAGCTAATCTTAATTTTACCCTTAAAGTAAGGACTGGGGCATATTTTTACATCTTTCGTGCAGATTAAGCCGTAGGCGTTTCAGCCTGTATTTATTTCAAGCACAAAATAGATTGCATAAATAAGGCAAAGTATCGCGTGCAGTGCCTACCGTAGATACCATCGCTGGGGTCAACGACCTAGCAGTGCAACACAAGATACCAGCGGAGTAACTAGGCTTAGTTTATATCAAACTTTACCTGGTATTTAGAAATCCTTTCCAAAGTTTTCCGTAAACATACCTACTTACGTAAAGGATAAGTAGGTATGTCGGATCGCGTTGCATCGTCCTAGATATTGTTAGTAAGCTGTATAGTTATAGTTAAACTCGTATAGACAAGCTTTGGACAAGGACACCCTTTTATTGCCCGGGAATACCTTGCTTAGCATGAGAAAATGTGTGTTGATTTTCTCATACTACGCCATCAACTTATGAAAGTATGTCTTTCTGTTTTCTATCCATCTATCTGCTACGTTTTCAGAGCCCATCTATTCAACCGACTAAATATTATAAACGTGAAAGTGTGTTTTTGAAAACCCAAATAATACAAAAAGAGAAATTAAATTAGATTAAAATAGAAAAAATAAAATAATTTACTTATGTAAATTATTTTATTAAGAGTAAGACTGTATCTACACAACAGGTGTAGCAGTGTCTATTTCTTATTAGGATTTCGATGCATCGAAATCCAATGAGTCATCATTGGACTATGCGAGTCCTGGCTCACCACCTGGAGGATGCTGTCACTAGAGCTACGCAATCTTTCCCAAAAGGAAGATATACGGGTGATAACAGCAAAGAAATCGGGCATTCCCGCCTCGGTATATACTAGTGACGTCACCGGGTCAGATTTGTGGGACCTACCTACATGAGTAATTATAATTTAATAACGCATTAAAAGTATTTGTTCAATTTAGGCAAGCAGGTTGCAGAAAAAGCAAAACACATTATTTCTAAATTCCGGACTGCCCTCTTCTCAGGTCTTAAAGTACATCATGATGTAAATGGGGCATATAAATTTGAATTTATGAAGACATTTTGCACCCTCACATGAATTTTCTAGCACGAATATCGTGATGTTTGCTCATTACATTTTATTATTCGCATGAAATAAAACGTTCAAATCGGTTTAACAATTATATTGCAACCAACAACTAACCATCATGTTGCATGTGCTTATGAATCAGTCACATCGGTACGTAATTACTACCCATATTGCCAAAGGTCCTTGTTTGGTTATCAATTTTCACTTCTTTTTTGTAACTTCCAATAATTACCTAATTATTTTTTAGATTGCAGAGAGCACTGCCGTGCGCCCTGATTCGCTAATAAATTAAAATTAGACAACAAATAGGCAAGATTCAAATGAAAATGATGTGATTCTAACCTACAAAAATAACTGCTATCCGTAGCTTTAGTTACGTATAAAAAACCTGATTTCAAAATATAAATGGGCAGCCTTATCGGGTTTAGGACCATTATTTATGTCGCAGGTCGGCAGGTCGGCGACGACGGGCAAAGCATCCTTTCAAAGAATGTTTTTCACATCGTTAGTCAATAGGTATTTTCCCGTTATACGTTACAATTTGTTACCTCCTAAAAAGTTTTTTTTTTTTTTGTTGTGGCGCTATGCGTATTGGCTTTTAACTATAGCCTGAACGATCTCATGTTTTCAGCATTTGAGATTTGAGCATTTTATAGCTCCTTTCTATAGGTAAGTCTACTAATTAGTCAAAATAACCTGTAATATTTTTACTTAGGATAATTAGTAGATTTAATAAATTCGTGTTTCTATTCCTTCTCTGATACACAGTCTTCCAAGAAATTCATGCGGGCAAGGTGCTAAAATTAAGATGTCTGACACAGGTATTATTATAAATCAAACCGTCTGTCTACTGATGAGACTATAAACTTGAAATCATTAATCTACGTTCTTCCTTTATGGTAAATCCCCACTTATAAAGAATTAGATACCCACCGTCCGTGGCTTCGCTCCCGTGATTTCAACAAAACTAAGGCCAGTTACTTAAATAATATTGCCAGCCAGGTATTCCAATAATATTGCCAGCCAGGTATGCCTTAAATAATAAAATACGTTTTCTAAGTCCCAAGAGTTCGGGTTACGCGTTGATGATTCAGCCAGTGAGTGCTGGACTTTTATTTTTATTTTATGAGGTTTTGAGAGATTTCAAATTTATGCATTTCCCGTTAATGCATTTTTTGCTTAATGATTTAAGCAAAAAATGCCGATTAAAAATCCTTTGCCCTATGTTGTACAGCTGGATGGCACTACCCATGCATGCAAGACGGAGCAATGCGGCGGCGGTGTCGGCCGGAATATCGCCGAGGCGCTGTGGAGGCTGCGCGGCGGTCGAACACTTCTCCTCACGGCTATCGGCAATGACGCTGACGGCCAATACATACAAAACATCGCACCAGGTTTAATTCCTAATGGTAAGCAAAATTCTGAGCAGCAATATTCTACATGTGAGGCTATACTTAATACGGGTACCGTCTTGCTGAGATCTATAGAGCGTACTTTGACTTGGCTCAGACTCTACTTAGAGTTAAAACGGGATAGACTTATGTGAGTAACATAAATCTATCTCGTTTTAACCACGTCTTAAGTCTAAGCATAGTAAAAGTTTGCTCTATAGATCTCACACTTAGAGCGGACTAAATATTTTTTTTCCTTCCATAACTATAAGTACCATGCAAGCTACAATGAAGTTGTGTTAAGTTATAAAGAATAGTTATTAGGCTGATCATGATTTAAAAGTTGAAAAATGAGATCTACTTACTGTCATGACTCTAGCCACTTCTATATAAAATGGGCCTTAGAAGAAAAGCTGATAAAGGCTGGGACCGAATACTTTCCGGCGATAAACACTAACATGGAGAAACAAAACAAAATATTACCTAATAAAGTTTTCGACACCCGAGAACAATGTACGATGAACGGAAAGGTCAATATTGTTTATATTTTCTTTCTAAGCCTACTACAAGGGCAAATTATGTTTGAAGCGTTAGTGGAATAACCATAATAACGTTAATCTATTGGTAACTGCAGAAGGTATAGTGTATGTTTTGTTGGGTAGGTGTTTAGGTGGTAGGTAAATGCCAAATATTTAAAATGTGACGGCATCAATCACTATCACTACATAGTATAAAAGAAAGTAGCTCCCCGCTGTCTGTCCCTAATATGTATGCTTAGATCTTTAAAACTACGCAACGGATTTTGATGCGGTTTTTTAATAGATAGAGTGATTCAAGAGGAATGTTTATATGTATAATACATGTATAATATAGTAGAGAAACACTGATAATTTTAGAGGTTTCTAATGTGATGTCGTAAATAAACACATTTTTTGCACTTACATTGCAAACGTTGGCTGAACCCTATGAGATACTCGTAGATCAAAATAATGTACTACAGTATTATACACCTTAAAAAGGTCTACAAAAAATCCGCGATAGTATAATATGTTTATCTCTTAGGGATAACCCACAATAACCATTTTTTATCCTTTACTTTTTACGAGAAATAATAGCTTATTTGCGAAGCGATTTTAAGCAATACAGCTTTCTAATTAAGTAAAGTAGAGTCATCTTTTAAACACCTATCACACTGTAAATTACATACCTTAGTAAAGCAAACACCAAAGACAAACATACTGTATCCTAAACAGTCACACCTCCTAAATAAGCTTGTTGGCACTAACAAAATTTTAAAGACCATCAATAATTACAATCCTAACTCAGAAATACTACAGAAGCCTACGCTTAAGGCTACGAACATGCTACGTCATTTATTGTAGGTGCCTAAGCTACGTCAATACGTGATCTGTTTAGCATTAATGATCCAAAGAAAAATAGCTTTGATAATGAACACCACATTGTTAACAAATACCTAGTTGTTACTAAACATAGAAGTTTACCTTAAGGTTGATAATAAAGCATTGGAAACCCAACGCTCTACCTACGCTAGAGCTACAATGATTTGCTACGCCAGTGACGTCAGAGATTAACAGAGCATTTTTTAGACACGGTTTTTATTGTACTTTCCTCATGACTTCATGAACGTGATCTTGATCCATTTAGTTTATAAAAAAGGCTCTCCAGGCAAGACGATCATGTGCCTTTTACAGAGACCTTACTTTTTTAAATCCGCAGTGGGCAGTTAGTTAAGTAGGTACTATTATTAGATAATAGGTAGGTATTAATAAGCGTTAAAGGTTCTCAGGGTCAGTTTATTTAAATAAAAGCTCTCAAGGCAGGACGATCCTGCGCCATTTAAAGAGACCTTACTTTTTTTTATCCACGCGACCTGTGGTCAGATAAGTAGGTATTATAAGGTAGTGGGTATTATTAAGCGTTAATTAAGGTCTTCAGGCCGTCTCTTTGCCAAAGCCAATAATTATAATAGCAGAGAGACGGGTGTGGATTTTCAGTTATTGCAGCATAGGCACGTTTGTGCAATGGTAAGTAGTCCACTGGTCCCAATTTCTGGCGCCAACACCATACTTCGAATGCATTCTGGTGAGAAAGCGTGATCCATATGCACGCGTGGTCCAGGTTTTGAAGGCGTAAAGTATAATACTAGAGTATGACAGTGCTCGTTTCACCTTAGTAGTGCAGTAGATTTTACGATATTTCCATATTTTCTGGAGCCAAACAAACTACATCGATGACGTGCGATCGAAGTCGATCGAAGTCATACATTTAATATGAAGATGTGCACTATAGTCTCTAGAACAAAGTAATAATAATAATTTCATGGTCATAGTGGCGCTAGAGGCGGCTAGACGATCGCCGCGCGCTTCGTTGATCTTTTCGCACTCTGCCTTTACTTTGAGCGGGAAATCCATACTAATATTACAAATGCGAAAGTGTGTCTGTCTGTCTGTCGGCTACGCTTTACCGGCCTACCTTTTCAACCGATTTTAATGTTTGGTATAGAAATAGGTTGCATTCTGGTGAAGAACATAGGCTATTATTTTATATCGCGGAAAAGTAAAGGGCTTCCCGCGGGAATCAATAAAAACTTAATCAACGCGGACCAAGTCGCGGGCATCATCTGGTAATTAATAAAATAATGTGCGCAAACACAGGGTGCACTCTCTATTCCCTCACTTTCATAGCCAGATAGGATGACCGAAGAAATAATTTTAGCTACATCATGTTATAATATTAAAAACTGTGACATGTTTTCAGATTGCGTAGTAAAATCTGCGAGAACAGCAAAATACGCTGCAGTATTCGATGGCAAAGGAGAGTGTCTTCTCGGTCTTGGAGATATGGATATTCATAATGAAATCACTGTTGGGCTCGTAAGTAATATTAGGTTTTACCGCGACTTGGATCTCTCATAGATGCCGTTTTTTTTTTTCAAATTAAAAAGTATGGGTGGACGATACGACGGTAGTACCTACCTACCCAGCTGGGAAATTTTGGACGCAAAGCGACACAAAGCCGAATTCTTTGGAGACTGAAAAGTGTAGATCCTTCTAGGAGATTATGGTTCAGTAAATGTTGTACCTAGATAAAGTTAAGACAACTACAATACCGCAAGGGCCTCAAGAGACGACCGCAGCATGATAACGCGATCAATTGAATCGAAAGTAGTGAATGCCCCTGATAATGTTTTCCTTCATTATACCTATCAACAAGCATGTAACATAGTTAGTTACCTAAATTAATTTCGCAGGTAAATCGACACATAGATGTGTTAAAAAACGCACCACTCGTGGTCCTTGATGGCAATATTCCACAAACTACTATGGACTACATTCTTGGAATATGTGAAGAATTTAAAAAACCTGGTAAGACATACCTACTTAAACTTATGAGGTTTATTAGCTTTGCATCTAGGTATCTCTGAAATCGCATGTTGGGTCTACGTCTGAATGAACCAACTGCAGTGCTGTGCCTCGTGGCGTGTCTACGGAATAAAAGATAGATGTATATTTCAAGATTGCCTAATCCAAAACGGGTAAAATGGATGGCTTTTGACTAAGATCGAGTTGGCCTAAAAACTCATTAGGCTATAGCCGAAGCGCTCTGGCCATATCTGAGGATTACCTAGGCCAATTGTGATGCGCCCGCAGAAGTCTATGCCACTGCCGGATTGAAGATTACGTATGGGTAGCCGTTATATTCTACTAGGTACTATATGATGCCCGCGACTTCGTCCGCGTGGATTAGTTTTTTGATTCCCGCGGGAACTAGTTTAATTTCCCGGAATAAAAGAATATTCAAACTTTAAAGATCGGCAGCCCTGACCCTTGAATGAATTTTCTTAGACAACCCTATATTATCTTGTGCCTCACGCTTCCTGCTCTAGATTAATATTTAATTTGTTCGGTTATGAGATGAGTAGGTAATTTATTTGAATTTTCAAAATTAAAGGCTCGGCTAGACTAACCCTTGAACGGATTTCCTTAGTGAAACCTATATTTTCTTGCTCCTTTTTCATCCTGCTTTCGATTGGTAGGTATCAAGTTCGTTTGGTTATCAAATGGGTGTAAAAATCGAACAAAAAACGGTTAATCTAACGTAAATTTAAAGTAGTCTTGAACAGATTTCATTAGCTATACTATATATTGGACATACCTACTACAGTATATCCAAATATACTCTGATTCATAAAAAATACCTTTCGTTCGTCTGGTTATTATCAGATAGGTGTATGGTCGTTGTATAGCGGGATCTTGTACCATACTCAGGTAGGTACAATCATTTCCTATCGCACGGTGACACGCCACGACCGACACTTCTACAATACCTTCCCGTTTCTTTCCTTTCATCTATCTCTCTTATGCTATATTTACATGCATGCCCACGACATCGTCTGCGTGGTTTGAGGTGTTTTGGTTCCCACGGGAAAAAAGTTTTCCGGGATAAAAAGTAGCCAATGTCCTATTCCAGACTATAATCTATCTCTGTACCAAATTTCAGCCAGATCCGTACAGCCGTTGGGGCGTGATTGAGTAACAAACATCCATACATCCACACATCCATCCATACATCCGTCAAAACTTTTGCATTTATAATATTAGTAAGATACGATATTGCTATATCTTGATTTTATCTTGCAAGCATTCAATGCTAATGCATGCTTGCAAAATAAAATCAAGATATTTGACGTTAATTGAATTAACTTAATTCAAGCCTAGGCTCTTATTTGGCTAGATGGAAAGTAACTCACATCACGTCCGACACATGCCGTTTTGGAACGCGTCCCGACTTACGAATCTTACAGAAATTGGTACCTATCTGTGAAGCGAAGGGCCGTTTTCAGCACGTAGATGTTTACCATACCATTGACGACCTCCCTGGCGCAGTGTTGAGCGCTTTTGTCTTATCGATGACCCTCGCGGGTTCGATTCCCGGCAGGGTCAATTTAGGAATTTATAATTTCTGAATATTCTCTGGTCTGTCTGGTGGGAGGCTTCGACCGTGGTTAATTACAACGCCCACCACCACCTACCGGCAGACGTACCGCCAAGCGAATAGCATTCCGGCACGATGCCGTATATAAACCGACTAGGGGTTTGGGTTTAATATAACTACCATAATCCTAACAGGTTAGTCCGCTACCATCTTAAACTGCATCGTCACTTACCATCGCAGATCGCAGTCAAGGGCTAACTTGTAGAGGAATAAAAAAACATGTTTTCATTTCTTCATAATTCATCATAATTATGTTCTTGTTGTAATTTTCAAATACCAATTCGAGGTCTAGCGTAGTTCTAGCTTTCTAAGTTGGAGATTAATGAAATGAAAAATAAATTGAGATATAAAAATATATACCTTTATTGATGAAAATCTTAAACATCTTAAATTGGAGTGCACTTTTAGTGACGATAAAAAATTAATACAACTCATTCAATCCTTACTTCATTCATACAGAATACAAGTTTGATAACGTTAAATTAAATATATGGCATTACCAAAGTAAAGAAGTCTTTGAATACAACCGACGAATATGCTATGCTATAATTAACTCACAAACTTTATATTAATAAACTAGAATGCTAAGTTAAGCTGATAATACTAAATTAGGCTCAAATAAAATCATTAACGACGTAACATATACCTAATAAATCATGTGATAATTAAAAGTTGCCATGAAATTAACAACTCATTGATAAATTGTCGTTGACTTACCATTAAATACCTATTTTTAAAATACATATATCTACTTAATAATTGCTATTGAGTCATAAAGAAAATATAGATATACGACAAACTTATTCTAGGATCATCTACGTAGCATTCAAATGTACCTAATCGTGTGTCACAAGTACCAAAATATTTCATTCATTGCCAACTATATTGCGTAAATAATGCAGATATAATCGGTGTTCTGTAAATATGATCTACTAGCTGATGCCCGCGACTTCGTCCGCGTGGAATAAGTTTTTTTGTATTCCCGCGAGAACTCCTCAATTTTCCGGGAAAAAAAGTAGCCTATGTCACTCTCTAGATACTCAACTATACCCATGCCAAAAATCACGTCGATCCGTCGTCGTCGAATGACAAACCAACAAACCAATAAACCAACAAACAAACACACTTTCGCATTTATAATATTAGTATGATTTGAATTTGGTTATTAACACTTTCTGCATGTTATTTGTATTTTACGAGACTCGATACGATTGGGCCAGAGTACGATTGTGACAGCTCTCTCACAAAGTGACCCTGGTGTAATTATCGAAACTTTGGTACAAGGGAGAGGGGTGCGGTTTGCCAATCCGAACGTGATTGATAGGCAAACCGCACCTACAACCCGGTGACTACCTAAAGGCGGTACGGCGTTTAGGCCTTTAGGTTACCGCCTTGTACATTGCTGTACAAAACTACATTTTTAGTTAATGTAGGTAGGTAATATATTGCCCACAATAGGGATGATGTGGATGTAGGGATGTGTGGTAGGGATGATGGTGTTAAGAGTAAATTATTTCTTACTGATTATTAAAAAGAGGGTCTCCAAAACATCTAAAATTCACATCCCCAGCTAGTTTTAAGTTTGTAATTTTAAACTATCGATTAAAGAAAAAAAGTGCATTGAAATTTGATGATGTCACAACAGCTATGTATTTCATAGTACAAACTACCATACTAGAAGCGCATTTTTAAGTTTGACAAAGAGTTGCTGATTTGATTGAGTTGTCATCGTCCTTAAAAATTACGCGATCTTCTGTAAATACTATGACGCTATTTTTAATCTATTCCAAATTTTGTGTACACTAAAATTCACGCCATAATGATGCACAGTGTAATATAAAAGGAGGTAAATAAAATTTGGTAAAAAAGATTATGTTTCCAAATGCAATAGGTACCTAAACACTAAAGAGTAAAAAAGTTATCAACTTTTAGTTGATTGTTTCGTATTTTTGGACGGAGACGTTTCAGAATGAGATTCAAAATATTTTTTACTGCTATATGATTGTGAAATGTACACAATATGTATACTTATAACTAATTCATAAATGCATTCGAATTGATAGTTAAAATCCATATAAAAATAAACAATAGGTAGTGTATTTTCATTGCTACTATGGTAATATTTTATAGGCTCACAAATTAAGGTCAATTACTAACCATCGCATTCATAGCAAAATATATTTAAATATATTAATTATAAATGGGTTATTAAAACTAATGAAGTGTATAAAATTTAATCACACTGGGTAATTATAATTTGTGTGTTTTAACTTGAAATCTATTGTAAATAAAAACCCTGATATTACGTCATGACGGGGTTAGTACGTGTCGCAAGGCAAAAAGTACAACTTCATTTGAAATTTTAATAAAAATATGTACTTATATTATGTGGTCTGCTCTTAATGTCAAAAGTAGATGTGCAGCTTTCTTATATTAATAGTGGTTTTTCAATCGTCATAATATAGTCACAAATATAATTATAGCCTATATCCCTCAGTTAAAGATTTTAGGGCGAAAAATCAACCCTAAGATGTTTTAATTTTGAAAATAGTATTGGGTGCTAAGTGCTAACAGCCCAAATCAAATAATTAGTCAACACATCAAATAATTAGTCAATCTATCTGTCTGAACATAAACTACTTATAATAATGTAACAATTGAAATCTTTGCTAACATTGTTATTTACTGATTTTCACTATACAAATTCAAAATAAGCAATTCAGGGGTTTTTATTAGAGATGAAACGGATAGTTGTTTGGAGTGATTAATTGCATAGCGAAAATTTGTTGTTTACTTGCTGAGTAAAGTGAGTGATTTGAGGGTAATTTAAGACTTATGACAAAATAAAAAAAAACTAAGTTTTTTTTGGAAGAGAACAAGCTTATTTGTGAGATTTTGTAACTTTTCACTTTAAATAAAATACATCATAATTATAACCCGTTTTTTATCATTTTAGGAAATTGTCATAGTTTTGAAACATCCAGTATCCGGCTGGATAGGCCAGATACCGGATAGTTACCAGATATCCGTTTCATCTCTAGTTTTTATGATGCAGCTCATAATATGCCCGCACTAAGCTCTTACATACTTGTGCTTCAATAAATGCGATTAATTCCTGATAAAACCAATTTGCTGTTGATGATGTTGATGCAACTGGCTGCGCAACTGATGCAACACCTGCTCTGGCTGGCTGTGTTGCATCTGTGCGACTAGGTTCTTCGCCTCCAGACGCAGTTCGTACAACTTGCGCGCCTCCAAGAACAACAGTACGGCTGCCAAACCTGTAAATATTATATGGCATTAACAAAATATGCCCAATATCCCAATGCAACTTAGTTAACTCAATAATAAAATAAACTTTTACATGTGCATTTAAACTATTGTAACGTTTAACAGTGAACACTCAGTCAGTGAACAGTCATTATAAGTAAATAAATAATAAATAAATATAAATAAAAATTCTTTAATGACAAAAAAGTACAATTATTTTTTTACCAATTTTACACAATGAATCCATCTAATCTATTTATTAATAAATCTATCTAATAATAAATAAATTACAAACAATTAAAATGCAGTATAAATAAATGCAGTAAAAAAATAAATGAACCAGCACCTAACTAGAATCCTACAAGTCTGTGTTTGGCTGCTGGCTCTCTTAACTTATAACAACTAGAACATAACTATTGGAGCTAGTTTAATGAATATTGAAAAATATCAGAAAGTTGTACATTCAAAGTGAACTTTTTATATATTGGCAACTAGTGGGCCCGGCAGACTTTATCCTGCCCTGAACCTAGAACCTGATTGCAGCTCCTGCTGCTGGGTCCAATTTTTCAAATCTAAACGATCCTGGGACCCAATCACACAGAAAAAACTACGACTATTCAGCTCTACACAAAATTTTAGCAAATCAAATATTCTAGGATGTATGAAGGGATGAACAGATAGATAGACAGACACACATTTTGCTTTTGTAATATTTGTACTGTTTGTACTATTGTAAAGTTTCATACTGTATCCACTAGACTAGATGAATAATTAAACAAAAACAAAGGTTATAATTAAAAATGTCTTACCAAACAATATGGAGGCAATAACAGCAAATGCATATGACCAAGATAATACATTAAAAGAAGGATACAGAAGCCAATCCCGACGGTAGCAGTTCCCTCCGAATATAACCACAGCCAAGAACAGAAAAACACCTTAAAAGACAAGAAATTCTTACAATTTAGTTACACAAAGCACAAACAAACCTATATGCCAGAACATCTAAAAATCTGTTCATTTTTTACTTCTTTTTCTCCTGGACTCAATAAATATCAAGAAAAATTTCAAACAGAAATATTAAATCTTGACTTAGTAAAATATTCCTACATATGATATTCAAAAATGAATTTTCAAACTCCAATTTACATGACCAATTGTAGAGGTAGATGCAAAAAAAGTTGACTTACTTGCTAAGGCCACCATTATGAAGGAAAAAAAAACAAAGACCCATTCATATCTTAGCACTGTGCGGAGGGGTATGCGGACTATGACACAGGCCAGCAGAACTTGGGCAGTGAATGACAGCATCAGTCCAAGTGTCACAAATGTCTGCACTCCCATTAGCCAAGCCGGCAGCAGCCATTCTCGGATAACATACAGTTCCTAATGGCAACAGATGAGTGAATATTTATAAAAAATTTAACTTTTTATTCTCGATGTATAATATTATGTGATCAAAAGAACTTATGTGAAGTTCAATCAATATAATATGAGTTGCTTTATTCGAAGATCGTTATAGCTGGTGAAAAGGTGTCCTCCCTATGAAGATAAGAGCTTAGGCTTGTGACACCACCAATAAATTCCAAAAGTAGTTTTTGGGAATGACTATAACTTTCTACACAACATGAATATTAATTAGACTTATTCAAATAAACTCCAAAATTCTATTTAAAATATATGTATAAAAAAAGCAATTGAAGATTTGTAAACAATCACATTCAATAAAGTGAGAGACTGCAGTTATAGCTTTTTGTTTATAAATAGCTAAGATTTGAATTTTATTGTCAAAGAATATAAGTTTACTCACTTGACTAAAAATATAGTGACATCCATGGAAATATTTGTCATATTGGTAGGATGGAAATCTGAATCGTTCAAAGCAATACTCCCATAGACCCATATGTTTGAACGAAGAGAACATCTCTGGATACGATTGTATCCAATATGGACCCGCAAAGGACAGCAGCAAAAACAATCCTGCTATATAAGTGATACTTGCTCCAATTAGTGTTGCATCTGTAACAAAAAACATTGTCAAAGGTTGCAAGCAACTGCCTATTGATTAAAAAATATGTTACATTCTTTTAACTAGCTTTTGATTTTGCATCTCGAAGAGTTCTTTAGTTTCTTACAGCCTCTTCTTAGTAGGGTCTGGACTTTGGTATCAGAACCAGTAACAGAGCCTTGGTTTATTTGGCCCAATGTAACGTAAAATGTGGGTTCTGCATTGTTATAACAGCAAAATTAATCCATACATATATTTCTTTCGATAAATCAGAAGGATAAAATATAAACAAAATAATACAAGGGCGTGCCTACAAATCACTTACTGGAAGCCTTCGGGTATTCATTAGCACCCTCTGCAGTCATGTTTATAACTTTTAACTTTCCGTTCTCACTCAGAAACCTAGCAATAGACGATTATTTTAAACAACGTTTACAGCTTATTTAATCTAATTCCGTTCTTTCAAAGCGGTTGCAAGATAATTATCACCGTTCTATTTGACGACTTTGTTTTGCTGGTTTTGCTTTTGAGTTCTGACCACCGACCAGAAAAAAAAGGTTCTGACAGTGACCACAGATTAAGTACTACCAGAACACCTAAACTCCGTTTATTGTTTTGACCATATTCATCTATGGTTTTGACTTTTGACGTTGTGAGTTGTCAGCAAGCTGTCAGATTTGATCATCTTACCTGTAGAGCGATTGTGTAAAACCTACATCAATCATTGTTACAGTATCAATAGTTGTGATCCATGGTTGTGATTGACTGATTTTATGGTATTTTTGCTGCGTCAATGGATTTTGTCCACTAATGGAAGAATGTTAACCTCGTAACCAATCAGAGGTGATTGTGATCGTTACACTGTAGCTGTTATTTTTAGCTGTTCGCCCCACCTGGTTACTACTACTACTACATAGGTTCGCCCACCCACCGGGGTCTATGGTTACTCCTAATCATGGAGATAAGAAATGTTACCTCCAATATATTTTTTACTGGCTTTACGACTCTGGGTTCTTCAATGTACTCTGTGGTTCTAGCTGTACCCTACCTACTTAGCCTGAATCTTTCATGAATCTTTATTAGGTCTGTGGCCTGAATCACAGATTTATAATATGTTTATAATAATGTCTGTGGCCTGAACCATGAATCCTAACTTCAGAGACAAGTTAACCAGAGCCTAACTTGTCTGGCCCGTCTGGCCACTGAACAGTTCCACTTGTTCCACTCACGTAGTGGTTATATTCTCTTTGGTTCCACTTGGCCAGTGAACTTCCTTGTCTGGCCCACGTCTGGCCTCACCAAAGAATATACTACTCTCTACCGAGAGGGCCTCACCCTAAAGCTTAGTACTTTTTTTTTTTGTAGGTATTGCTTGGTATTTTGCAAACGGTTCCCTAAATCGAAATCGTGGTTTTCCCACACCCGCAATTTATCATCAAATGAAATGAAATGAAGTGATTTATTTTCACATAGGACAACTTGTTTTACAAGTCGCAAGAATCTACCACGCACCGGTTCGGAAAGTGATCCTCAGTAGAATCAGCTTTCCGGTGGTAGATTCCCCACTTTTAATAATGATATATGTATGTTAGGGATATGGGTTCTCTCCCTCTCCCTCTCACCCCCTCCAAGACCCGGTCGACGGAGGCTCCTTATTTCTGGGTGGTAAGTGTAGCGAAAAAATCCTATGTCTATGGTGGTAAATAACCAAGGAAATAGCCATCCTCTTCGTCACCTAAACTATCGGAGTCGGAGTGCCCCCAGTCATGCCCGAGCTCGCTTCGCTCGCTCTTGCATGAGCGGGAGTGGTGCCTAAAAAGGAAGTGGAGGAGCTAGGAAAACCACCAAACCAAGCACTGAAATATTTTTGTGCGATTTTCAGTAGTTTACGAGAAATAAAGAACCCATATCCCTAACATTATCCAGCCAGGGTTTACTTAAGTTTATTCCCACTTCCAACCTTACCCTGTAACATATACCTACATAAGACGTATCGTACAAGTACAACGTACCTAACCTCCGATTAATGGAAATAACGTCGCGTCGGAGGAGAACGCCGTTTTATCCTGTCGCCTAGTTTGCGCGTTCTATTTAAAAGTAAATCACATGAACTTTTGGCCTGACCTTTTTGTAGGTACTTAAGCTAAGTACCGTTCATGTGAACAAAAGCACTATCGTAGGAATACAACATCAAAGTACCATGACCTACTTCAAATACTAATTTTAAAAACACTTAACCAAGCGTGAAACTAACGCGGTCGTGAATAATTTCAATGTCATCAAATAAATAGGAGTCGGTGCGCTTATTCTATGTAGGTACGTATCTAAATTAAGGCCTAGGTAGGTATTAATAAACTGACATCAGCTGAGAACATATTCTAAGTATCTTAAGATGATGAAGATTGAAGACCTGTATTGGAGAACATGGGAGTAGGTATATAATAATAAACTTAACTGATATCGGATTTTTAAATCTGGTCCAATGATTGCATATCATGCGATCATGCTTGTACCTATAGGTAAATTAAAAGTAGAAGAAAATAATATTATAATAGTTTATAATAAAAATTTATTTCGATAAAGTGCTCATCTACAAAAAATAATCGAGTGTGTTTTCATAATGTGGACGGAAATTTTGCATAAGAGAAACCTAGGTAGGTATTTAAATGTAATAATCTTATTTATATAAGTTTCTATACTAAATTGAAAATAATTAAAATATCGACAGAGCTTTAAATATCTACTCTCGGTACCTACCTATTATTTTTAATAATAAACTATTTCACAAAAGTACCCACAGTACTTAAATCATTTAAAACATATTAGCTGATAAACTATGTACTTAGTACCTCTTAGTTCCATGGTTTGTATTATATGTCACCGTAAGATTGTAAAAACCGTTAGATTGTAATCTAACTAGCGATATTGTATACTGTCGACAGATTACAATTTAACGCATTATTTTTCGATAGATTGTAATCTGTTAGGTATATTAACCTGGTAAAACCTACCTGTTTATTTATGTCGAACCCTAACCTAACCTACAAGAAAGAGACAAGAAAACGTAAATACAATGAATATTTCAAAAATTGACTGTGAACCGTTCAATGTTCTGAGTGCAGAACATTGAACGGTTCAAAATCTGTCAACAGTTTACAATATCGCTAGTTAGATTACAATCTAACGGTTTTTACAATCTTACGGTGACATATACAAAACATCATTCATATTGTGGCTAATTCTGTTGAACATCTCTAAACGGTATTAAATTGTCAGGAAAAAATCAAGACATTTCAGCCTTGATTATTAAGAAAGGAATAGCAAAATTCGCCATCATTTTAGTTTATTTTAGAAATTCTGTACAACAGAATTGGTCCCAGCATGGTCCCAGCATCATAATTTATTTATTTGACTTACCTAAAGCTAAAATTAACCTTAAATAAAACTTTCTTACTTAATTGTAAATGTAATTAATGGTTATTATTAATCTAAAACAAAGCAATATAATGCAAATACTTAGTCAAAAAATACATAAAGGTAAAATAAAAAAATATTACAGAATGTTGGACGGAAAAGCTATTTCGGCTATTAAGCGTACATTTGTAAAAAATCTACAAAATCGTATTCACTCAAACAATTATTTACTTTCGCATTCATAATATTACTTAGTATATATAGATTATTTACTAGATAATTTAAAAATGTGTACAAATTGATACCAGTAATATCGTTTTTTTTGCAATATCACTAAGTCACCAGTTTTTTTTATTTAAGAAACGTCATTTACACAGACTTTAACTTAAATCTTAAAAAGTATCATCCAGTTTCGCTTCCACTAAACTTTTTCAAATATTCACATTTCTAAGTCACACTAGCAGCGAGTCGCATGATGCAAGACCAATGATAAGAGAGAGAGATGCCTTAGCTGTTGATTCATGTCCATTTACTAAACAATAGTCATGTTAACTCTTATTATAATTATTAACGTCATTTTCATAAGATCAAAGTATACATTTTAAAAAATATATATATTTCATGTCCTCTTAATATTTAGACATTGCGCAAGACGCCGGCACCGATCGCACAGAATTTTTCAATACATACTAAAAATGCAAGTGACGTAAGCCACACGAGTCAATTGGATCGGACGCGTCGAAGAAATGCAGCTGATGCATCAGCAACCAAAAAAAAAAGAGCGTTTGACGCGTCTTTTAAGTTTTGCTATACTGCAATCACCTTAATAATAGAAAATCAATAAAATAAATGCAGAGGATGTTTTATAACTGGTCGTGCACAACACGAGACCTTTGCAATATTTAAAGCCTTCGATTTTTCGTGGCCAAGTACCAAACGTATTATAATAAACAACGTATTACAATATTTAAACAAGCTCCGAGCTAAACTAATTTCATCAAGATATCTTTAATTTTTCGGCATCAAAAGTAACGAAGTTTTGTATAGCTTGGAGATTGATAGAAGGCTATCAATCTGCAAGCTATACAAAACTTCGTTAAGATCGATTAAGCAGTGAAAACGTAGTAAACAAATAGCCATACTTTTGCATTTATAAAATTACTAATTTACTTTTCACCGGGCTAGGTCTCTTGTTATTGTTCACAGTAAGCTTAGTTCGTTACGCCTTTGATTCGTGTTCCATCTCGAAGCGCGCCTGAGACTCCTTTAGTCTTTTGCGTTTCTTCAGTTGTATGTTCGCCTCTGTGAGGAATAACGCAGCAGTCACGAGGCAGGCTACTGCACCGACCACGCCTAGGCCGAACGACCACCCTACAAATGAAACGTGCACTTAAAAACATTCGCAAAAACCAAAGAAAACAAGTAATAAAATTAAAAAATTTAAAAACCCACTACGAACTGCAGAGCTCCATTGAAACAACAATTAGAACTTAGCAAAAGTATATATAAAATAATATCTAAAACACAAAACTGCATATTTGCCGGCTCAGTAGTTTTTTTGACCAGCGTGGTGGACTATGGCCAAACCCTTCTCATTCCGAGATAAAACTTGTGCTTAGTAATGAGTAGAGGTGTCATATAGTGTTAAATATTCTGATAAAAATTGTTAAAAAAAATGTGATCACTTAAGGAGTTCCTGTGACCACTTCCTGGCTCCATCGCGAGACCCTGGGCAGAATCTAGGTACAAAGTGGTAGTCAAGACAAATCAAAAGAGTCCAAACACGATGAATTTACGATGAGAACTTAAGGAGTTCCCATGACCACCTCCTGGCTCCATCATGAGACCCTGAGCAGGTACAAGCTAAATATTTCTAATGCAAAAACCGCATCTCAATTAGCCCAGTACTTTTTGTGAAAAATGGTAACATATTGAAAAATTAAAATCATAGACTACAGCTCAGCTTTGTTGTCTATGGTCCTAAGATATATCTAAGAACCTTCTCACAAGCTATACATATCTAATGCAAAAAACTGCATCTCAATCGGCCCAGTACTTTTTGAGAAAAATGGTAACATTGAAAAATTAAACTCATAGACTACAGCTCAGCTTGGTTGTCTATGCTCCTAAAATATATCTAAAAACCTTCTCACACGCTATACATATCTAATGCAAAAAACCGCATCGCATCGCATCGGTAACAAAAAAGTACACAAACAAACAAACAAATAAACAAACAAACAAACACACAACCTCTTAGGGCAAACACATATTCCGTCTCCGTTTCGTCGAGGGTAAAAAAAGAGTGGTTATTT
This sequence comes from Erebia aethiops, assembly GCA_923060345.2. Taxonomy (NCBI): domain Eukaryota; kingdom Metazoa; phylum Arthropoda; class Insecta; order Lepidoptera; family Nymphalidae; genus Erebia; species Erebia aethiops. The sequence goes on along the minus strand of OV281084.1, from coordinate 20,663,396 downwards.
AAACCATGTAGTGCCGGTGGTGGATATCGCGCGGTTGCAGTGAAACTAAACGCTCACAGGATTCCAGGGTTTTGAAACCACGGAGATCATATGCACCGACATACATTTAAAAAAAAAGATACGCGCTGAATTGAGCACTATACTATACTACTACTACCACTGCTCCTCCCTTTTTTGGAAGACGGTTAAAAATATGAGTTTGCAATAATATGGTGGTAGACTTAATTAAAAAAAATTCTGTCTTCAAAACAGTGTTGAGTTCTCACTAATGAAAGGACGTTATGTGATTATAAAAAATAATATTTACCCAAATAATTGTTAGCATGATCAGGCATCCATCCATCTGTATTTCCCAAGGAAGCAAATATAATTACTGCTATTCCGCCACTTATACCTGGAATAAATTATAACATCATCAACACTGCATGTAAAATAAGCCGCTTGCAAAATTCATCAGTGTAAAGTCTGGCGGTAAAATTAGTGAATATTCTTACCTGCCGCTAACATTAAGAATCCTATGACCCTTATTATCATAACATAACGATTTTGATCGGGCCCGCAACATAGGAAGAACACTATGACCAAAACGGTTGAAATCAATACGCCAATCAAACACAGGGTGAAAAATAATTGAGTTGCTATCATGAAACCTGAAAGAAACATAAGATTAATATCATACACAGCTTTTTGACACAACTTCGGCTATTACGGAATTAGGATTTGTAAAAATACCCAGTCTTCATTTTGAAGAAACTTTGATATATTGAAAAGACGGGCGCGACCTACAGGCGCGCGTTATCTTGCTATAAACCAGAACCAGATTGAGCAATGGAGAAATATCCATTTTTTTAATCAATTATGAAAAGTAAAGCAAAAATATGAAAGAATCATTAAAATATCTCAAGAATTGAAAAAGTTATGAAACTTCAAAGTTACAAGAATTATTTTTACCATGAGACTTCCAAAAAGGAGGAGGTTCTCAATACGGCGCGTATCTTTTTTTTACGGTCGTGTGACATCACACGACCTGAACAACCGACTTTATAAGGCCGAATAAAAGAAAGATGAAATAGTGTAAAATAATGAGGCGTGACTTAATATTGGACTTAATAGCACTAAATATGCGTGTGAAGATTTTTTGTAGTTGTAGATTTTGGAGTTTTGATGTAAGTATTTTATCTCAGCTAGCTAAAGCCATGTCTCACTCAATAAGAGACAGCAATCAGCGTGTGTTCTTTCATCATCATAATCATTACTTTCTGTTATTTGTTGATGGATTTTAAAAATGTATTCAGTGATTTAGTTTTGATCTATATTTTTTAACATCATGAAACTACTCCATTTTGAATCTAAACCATCCCAAGACCCACTCAAACACACAAAAAATGATATCAAAATCGGTCCAGCAATTATCGAGTTTTTGCGAGACTAACTTATATAGGTAATTATTACTAACCTGGAAGCAGATAACCACGAATTTTATCGTATCCAGTTGTAAAAGGATCATACACCCAACGACAGCCAACAAAAAATCTTCTTTGATACTGATCCAAGGGATCTGGCAGTGATCTGAAGCAGTGACTCCATAAGCCCAATCTAAAATAAAAACCACCAAGCACTATAAAATATTATCAGATAAAAGAAATTATAATGCGTAAATAAAATACAACTTTCAATTATTTTATTTTAAATATAAGATTTTTTGTAAGGGACACCTTAAATAGATCGAATTCAATTTACATCTTTACCAACAGTAATAATAGGCCTATTACACTGCACTTTTCACAGGGTCCTGTAGAAAGGGTGGGCATAGCCGCTAGTTTTGGCGTCGCTTATTACAAAGCAGTAAGGACCATATTAGGGACCCTTTCTCCCTAATCTTATTACACTACACTACTTCAGGGTTCCTTGGTCCCTGTGAAAAGTGCAGTGTAATAGGCCTATAAGTACTTACTCGTAGTTTATGTCTAGAAACGGCTGTTCAAAAACAAAAACTCAAAATGCAAGGATGATGGATCACTTCATTTTCAGAGATGTTTTCATAAACATAAAGACTGATATTGGGGCTGATTCTGTATAACACAATCTCTAAACTAAACTAAAATGGCAGCTTTAAATCTAGTTCTGTCCCTTTCCGTAGGAAGTATTATGAAAGGGTTAGCAATATTTGTGATGCTCTAATTTTAGTTTAGTTTAGAGATTGTGCACTACAGAATGATCCCCATTGTTTGTTTAAGCTGCCTGCATACATGGCAGGCGTGACGGGACTGTGGCGTCGTCACACGTGTCACGTATCCATTGTGTGGCTTAGGGCAACATGACACTACGGACAGTAAAACAAAAAACGTCGACGAAACGCCCGCGTGGTTTGGGAAACACGTATCGTCGTGTCACAGCAATCTGTGCAGCTCCATATAAATCTGTGCGGATTTTGTGCCCACTAGACGATTATTTTTGTCTAGTGTTTTTACGCCCTCTTGATGATAATCTTAACCCATATCCATACTTCTATACTTAATATTATAAATGCGAAAATGTGTCTGTCTGCTACGCTTTCACGGCCCATCTGTTCAACCGATTTTGATGGAATTTGGTATGGGGATAGTTTGTATCCCGCGATAGGACATAGGCTACGTTTTATACCGGAAAATTAGCGAGTTCCCGCAGGAATCAAAAATCTTAATTCACGAGGACAAAGTCGCGGGCATAATATAGTATTGTATAAAATTATATGAATCACCTGTCTAACTTAGCTCCTCGTATCCTATAATCACTAACGAGCCAGCTAGGCGTGCCGAACGCCAATGCCACAGTAACAAGGGCAATCATAAAAACAATGATCCCACAATTACCTGCCATGCTTCTTTTCCTCATGGTAACTGTAACAAGTAATTTATACATTTGAATCTATTTCTATTTTTTACATTATAAAAGTGTTAATGACCTTACTTCACTACACAAATTACGCTTGTCTGATGATGAAATACTTATCACGATATCTCAGAAACTTAAAACATAAAACTTGAAATTTGGAAAGTAGGGAAGACATCAGCTAAGAAACGGTTTTGAACAAATTCAAAAAGAGAAAAAAAGACTGTGAAATAGGGGTTGGAACTTTGTACGAAAGTCCTATGCATGAAAATCGTCATTTAAGTTAATAGTTTCCTTTAATAAAATCTTGTATAAACAGGTTTACAATAATCCACCCCAGAGGGGGTGAAATGGGGGTGGTAAGCTTAACCGAAGGTTCTAAGTTTTTGAAGTAAAAATTGAAAATCAGTGTTTAGATTATTAGTTTTAAACAACGACCTCAATTTACATAGACGGGCCCTGTCAAACAAAGAATGTGGGCGATTTTTAGCAACGCCATCAACGCCATCTAGTCTGAAAAGCGGGAACTTGCTTGCAATATCCGCCATTGCTGAATGACAGCTTGAAAACGTATATGACTCGGTCATAGATTAGTACAGATACGCTTGTTGAAAATAATACCTACATCAGTGTACTCTCTGAGGTAAACGATTAATGATAGTATGATGTTATTTTTACCACTTTTGTTACAACTTTCCTGTAAAACTATTGGACCGATTATAATGCGGTTTTTTGCATTAGATATGTATAGCTTGTGAGAAGGTTCTTAGATATATTTTAAGGTCAAAGTCCACTGAATGGGGAGTTGCAGTACGTCGTGGGTTTTTTAAATTTTATTATTTTTTAGTTATTGATACTGAAGTTTTGTCGAAAATTGACAGAAATAAAATCATTTTTAAGGTTGCGTACCAAAATGATAAGGAAACAACCCTTGTGGCGCGACATGTCCGTCCGTCACACTTTGCATAATTCAGTAACTACTAATGCTAAAAACTTGTAATTTATTGTAGTTAAAAATTTAATTCACGTCAATAATAAATTTTATCATATTATTATTATAATAATATTAAATTAAATTTAAATAGAGTTTAAATTTTTAATATTAATGCCTATTGTACGGTCTGCCCGTCTCTAATCTTGATTGCATTTTTTTATCGTACTGGGCTGACTATTCTACGGCTGGAACCCAAAGCCCAAAATTTTTACTAACTGGCCAGTTAGTAAAAAAAAAATCATACAGTTTGCCGCGGAAGTTAAATGATTGAGTAATGGATAAAAATATTAAAAAGGAAGATTAAATAACGTTTTTTTGGAAATGTATGATTGTGAATTGAAACACTTACCTATAAATAAAAATTATACAGTGCCAAACTAATTAAACTTTAGATGTTAACTTAATAATAACAAATTATCTGCACGACGAGCGATCGTGACAGTGCTACGACGGGAACAAAGACAGATGCGGAACGCGTTCCGCATCTCGGCGGCCCGGCGTTCTTCTATGAAAGGGCCCATCTAGTACTTACATATATATCGATGGTTTTAAATAATAAAACCTGCTTAAGCTAAACAGCATGTATACTAGGGCTTTAGAATACAGGTTTCTTTCAATACAGATATTAATACGGGAAAGATGTTTTTCAATATTGGGAAAACCTTAAAATGGGATAGATTGTTTTTAACTTAAAACTAGTCTTTTGACTCTTTGACTTTTGACACATTGACTCCAAAAGAGCACTTTTTTGCATAAATTCAATGAAGAAATGCCATTTTTTCACTCGTTAAAATACATAGTTGAGTCAAAACACAAATGTTTTGAAAAAATTCAATAGTTATTTTTTAAAAGAAAAAATAAATCATAATAAAATATTGCATTGGTTATTAAACAGATTTCTGAACATTTCGTGAGTCAATAAAATAGAAATGCCACTCCACAGGGTTCTAAATTCAAACACTATTTTTTTCCTCTGAGTGATCAAAAATTACTTTTTTTCACTGGTTTTAAGCAATAACAGTGCTCTTGAGCTAATGTGCTTAAGATACAAGTTTTAAACTTAGCCGAATAAAAACAGTGGCATTTACCAAGAAATAATAGTTACTCTTTCGTTTATAGTGTAACCAATACCGGTATCCCGGTATTAGACATTTCAATACCGGTATTGAAAATGGACGAAAAAAGTCCCGGATCCCAGTATTAGCCAATCTCGGTATTGGAAGCCCTAATGTATACATCTATAGATAGGCCAAGTGCGGTGAATAATCCCAGGATACAAAGAAGAAGAGCAGGAAAATTTCATAATCTCATATCAAATCAGAAATTATACCAATGCAGACGAAGTTGCAGGCGACCACTAGTGCTTTATATTTTTACAATTCAACACAATATTTTTTATAAGTGTGAATGCAGTTTAAGGCCATGGATAATATATTGTAGAAGAAAGAAAAAAGAAGTCAATTTATTGTAGGCAATTTCTGCACATAACTTAACTTTACTGAAATCAAGAAGTACATGTTTGGTTGTATTGTAAGGTCAAACAACATGATACATAGCAACCATTAATCACAAAAGCCTTGCCATTAATGGTGGAGTTAGAACTGAGGTTCATTTTACACAAGACAAGGCTGTGTGAATCTGATGAATAACAAACTTGAAATGTTTTGCAATCCTTGCTAAATGAATGGTACATGTACATTCAAAGTAACTTACAATGCTAAAATTTTCACACATATTGTTTACTGTGGGAAATAGTAATAAGAAACACTAAAATTTATCTTTAACGGATACAGGAAAGGAAGAATGTTAGCCATATGAAAAAATTTGCATATTAAGTATAAAAACAAAACTATTTTAGTCATCAGAAATCATAATATTGATTAGTATTTTGCAATAGTAACAGATTTGCAATAGTTACTATAATCATATCTGAAAAAGAAATTATTTCTAGAATCTTTATATTATTTTCAAATTAAACATTGATGCAAACAAAAATGTTTACCAACTTCTAAGTATTATTTTTCATTATAAGACAAGCAACAACTGCAGGCTGCAACAAAACATGCTGGCAAGTGATGAGGCAGCCTTAATTTTTTTCTATGCTATGCTTTCACAGCTCATCTGTTCAACCAAAGGTGAAATTTGATACAAGGATAGTAGAAGCAGGTAGGAGGTTTTATCCTGGGGGAAGGACATAGGCTACTATTTATCCTGGAAAATTAAGTTTCCCCCGGGAACTAAAAAACTTAATTCACATGGACAAACTCACAGTCATCAGTTTATAATATTAGTAGTGGATAACACTTAATTCTAATATCAACAATCTTATAAAAGCTTAAACTACCAATTACTATACAAAAAAATGAAATCAATCAACCAACCAAATCTGCAACAAATTTTGCAGTTACTAGAGCAAATAATTATTTAATTATTCTAAAGCTCTATTCAAAAGGTCTTTCCTTTCCTCTGATATTTCTTATATTCATCCTGCACTGCAATGTGCGGTATTAGTTAAATTCCAAAAGTAATTTAATTAAGAGGTAAATAACATTATTAAAAATAATATTATCAATAATATTAAAACCCTTAGTGGCTAACCATTATGTAATAAATTAAACAAAATACATACCTGAGTCTGAAAAAGTAACTAAAATGATTGAAAACAGGTATAGAAAAACACACTTTTTCCAAATCTACAACGAATCGAAAACGGAAGCACTTTTTCTTAAGTTTTCAGCTACAGCTAAACTAAGATAGACGAATATTGATTTAAAAAGTATTGTCAGCGAAAACCTTGTCAAGATACAACTCAACTTATTATGTAAAAACTAAAAATGTATACGTAAAGTTTTCTATACTTGAAAGTAAAAACTGTAAACCTACGCTAAAATCAGACAACAATTTTTCATGGGTGGAGTCAGTTAACTGGTTAACTGTCAAAACAAAACACAGAGTAAAATTCGGATTTTTAAAGCTGTACAACAACCTCAACACATTAATCAAGATAGACAAACTAGATTTACGTTTCCTGGGTAGCCGGTCTTTTGTATAAAATATAAATTATAAAATAATACATTTTTGTTTTAAATGAGGTGTTGGACCATCAGATTAATAAATATCTATAGATCGAGCCACAGCTATATTATATTTCTCTAAAAACTTAAACGTTGACTTGAATAATGAATGTCCAATGTTCCAATGCCTGTCAATGTTCACGTCAAAACGGCTTTTGCCAAACAAAAAACCAGCCACGGTGACAGGGACAAAATACATGGATTCGTCTCATTTTACGGATGTATAATTATAAAGCTATTTCGTTCTAGCATTAAGTCACAATATGGTTATGTTACCGTAAAATTGTAAAAACCGTTAGATTGTAATCTAACGCTTTTTATCTCGATTGTAAACTGTTGAAAGATTGTGAACCGTTCAATATTCTGAGTGTTAATTTTTGAAATATTCATGGTATTTACGTTTTCTTGTCTCTTTCTTGTAGGTTAAGTTAGAGTTTGACATAAATTAAGGTTCCATCGGGTTAATATACCTAACAGATTACAATCTACTGAAAAATAATGGTTTAAATTGTAATCTTTCGACAGTATACAATCTCTTTAAACGATTATAATCTAATAGTTTTTACAATTTTACGGTGACAGCTACATCAATAGTAGATATGAAAGGTGATATCTACTTGAAGCAAATACCTACTTAACGCTATCCCACTCTAACTGCTGGTCGAACACCACTGGTGTCCGAACTGTCGCTCTAATTTGTTAGTCGAAAGCGGTTGGGTATGTAGTACCGGTTACCACAGTGCAAACTAGATGGCGCTAATTGTATTACATCGCAGGATAGATAATCAACTGAAAACTTTTATGTTACATACAAGCCTGAATCACGACATCGAAGTTTTCTGAGAATGACGCTATATGTATATAGACCGTTCAAACTTACAACGGTCGGACCAGAAAGGTCCCCGGGTACAACACCAGCCCGAAGAAGATCTTCCTACTGGTGCGGACGAGTACATATCACTCACTCGTCCCACAGGTATAATCGGGTCCTATTTTCATTTTCAGTTTTTGACGCTTTAATTTTGCTCACATATTTACATACTAAAACAATATCTTAATCTATGGATAAAAATATTTTATGTTGTTTCAGTTTTTTTCGAACCAACGGATAGAAGAAAAGCAATTAAACCATTTAATGGAAAACATAATTTAGCATATACATCGCCAAATGTGATGGAACTTAGAGCTATGGCTAACTTCATGAAACCCGATATGGACGTTATCAAAAGTAACGAGTTGGATGAAATTGTTGAACTTTCAAAAGTTATAATAAAACATGTCAGAGTGCTAATAGTAACAAGAGGATCTAAAGGTTGTATGACAATCAAACGTAAAAGTGTATTTGAACCATACGTTAAGGAGTTGGATGTACATGTGTATTCCACCGATATTTTAAGTACTGTTGAGAACGTTTCGGGAGCGGGAGATTGCTTTGCAAGTGGTTTCATACATGGTTCCCTCCAAGGCTTACAAGAATCTCAAAGTGTATCCATTGGGTTTGAAACTGCGAAGCAAGCACTGCTTTGCAAAGAAACTGTCCCGCTTAGATTTAACAATATAACATTATAATCATGAACTAATTTAAGTATAAAACAATAAACTTTCATGTCACAAGTCCGAAACAGTTAATAAAAAATTTAAAAGATCGTCACTTTCTGGTGTATAGTTTCCTTCTCTGTATACAGTGCCTGCTACAGTGCTGTGTACAGTATCTGCTATGACTATGATAGGCACATGGAGCTTAAATCTATCTCGTGGTGAAAAGTCACAATAAGGCATTATGAAATATTTTACTTTCCCTTTTCTCTGATATCGGCCATTTTGAAATTAAAATACTACGAGTTGGTGTCCCTCTCGCACACATGACCACTGCTTTCTGGTTTGTATGTCTGTGCCACTGCTAATAATAATAGATCAAGAATATTCTTAATATTTGTTTCTTATGCTCGCAATAAATAAGGTTTGATATGGAATGTGTGAATGTTTTTGTTGAGTGTTTCGAGAAAAACATACCCGGCTTTTACAGTCTCAATAATTATAATTGTTTGATTGGCTAATTTATGGTATTCTTGCGGATTTTGCCCAACAGCGGAAGAATGTTAGTCAATCAAAGGTGATTGCGAAAAGCCGAATCTTTGAATATGTATCAAAGTGCCGAATGCGATCGTTACACTGTAGCATGACTGTAGCAGGTAGCTATCATTTCTAGCCAATCGCCCTGCTGCTTCTGTAGGCTCGATGAATTCTCCGAAATTTTGATTCCTTGGTGGGTTACTCATAGATTTAAATATTATTTAATTACTACCGTGGCCATAGGGTATATTATCACACCGTAAAATTGTAAAAATCGTTAGTATGCAATCTAACGCTTTTTATCTCAATATATTGTAAGCTGTCGAAAGATTGTGAACTGTTCAATGTTCGGAGCATAGACATAGAATTTTTTCGCTACGCTACATTCTAAGTCTATGGTTCCGAGTGTCAATTTTTGAAATATTCATTGTATTTACGTTTTCTTGTCTCTTTCTTGTAGGTTAGGTATGGCGAAGTCCCACGAAATCTATACTGAACCCTCGGGAATTCCGGGAATAATTAATATATCAATAGACTTTTGTAACGAAAATTAAATAATCAACTTTCAATATAATATAATATTCTTATATGACATTGGGATTGTTTAACTTCGATCCTAACATTCCCATATAGGTTAGGGTCCAACATAAAAAATCAGATACTTTGGTTCTATCGGATTAATATACTTAACAGATTACAATATACCGAAAAATAATTCGTTAAATTGTAATAATTCGACAGTTTACAATTTCGCTAGATAGATTACAATCTAACGGTTTTTACAATCTTTCGGTGACATACCTAACAGATCATAATCTACCGAAAAATAATGCGTTAAATTGTAATCTTTCAAGTTTACAATATTGCTAGTTAGATTATAATCTAACGGTTTTCACAAATATGGAAACACTAAAATAATTTTTTTTTTCCAATAAGGCATTAAAGTTTAATTTCGAATGTAGTATATTTATGTGTTCGCGAGCATGTCGGTCACGCGAATCTACATTTTTACCCCCTACCAAAGTGCTCAGCGCGCCTATAGAAGTTTTCACTTCAAAAATGTAGAGCTGATTTTCGGCAGTGTTCTTGGTCTTAGAAGTATTTAATCATAAATCCCCTCTCCAAGTACGTGGGCTTCCCCCCCCCTTTCTTATATTTTCTCAAATAATCAAAATTATTCGAGCTAGAAAAATCTTTCTATAGCGAAACCTCCCCTGTCAACCTGTTGTGCATGAAAAGAAAATTTTTGCATGTATCGCTTTTTGTACCTACTTCTTCTTATTTTGTAATTTAGTTTCTAAATTCTATTTTAATGACAGAACTACGATAATTTTGTTTGAAGCATAAGAAAGGTTATTAAATTATATCTATCAAATAATATTTGACCGAGCGAAGCGAAGGTCTCAGTCTACTTCATAGAGAGTAGTATATTCTTTGTAGAGAGTAGTATATTTTTTGGTCTACTTGAGTGAATTTGCACTTGTCCGTCCGTCCATCTATCGGAGCCTTATAACTTCTAAATTACTGAACTTAATTACTTCAAATTTAAATATAATATATAAACCAATGGCCTCCCGCCAAATATGGCTTAAAAAGTTATAAAAATCGTTATTTCTTATCTCTCTCATAGAAGCGAATGCGAAGTAAAATATTTTTTATAGCATTAAATAGGCTGTGGTTATAACATTTTAAAGATAATTAGGAATAGAGTCCAAAAATATTTTTTTTTTATTTTTCCCCCTAAATTGACGAAATGGGGGGCTTTCAATATAAAGGGGATAAATATTATAAGGAAACGAGATTATTATAATTTTTAATGAGCCAGCAGCAGCAGAGGTCTTCTCCGGTTGGGCCGTGAGGGCCAAGCGGAGGTACGGGCTTCGAGGCCTGGCCTCATTACCTGGGCGGGACGCGGGGTACCATTTTTCCCCGGTGATTTTCTTTAAGCCCTGTATCGGAGAGACGGCTAGGGCCTGCCTTGCGGGCTACGGGCCTCTAGGCCTGATGTTGTGTCCGCACTGCGGGTGACGTCGTCGCCACCGCGTGCAGGACCTGTGTCTTGTCCATGTGACTCAGCGCTGCGGGTCAGAGCAAGTGGACTCCGCGCTGCGGGCCATAGGGTCGCCGTCGCGCGCGGAGTCAGTGTCAAATCCAGTGTGTGTCGCGTCGTCGTCGTCGCTACGGTCGCCTGCGTGCCGCGCAGGTGATGGCGATCGTAGGAACTCACGAGGTAGTGGACGCCCGGTCGGAGGTCGGGCGGTCGGCGGTGCGATCCCATGGAGGTGTTCGTACGGCCCGTTGTCAGCGCGCGCAAACATGCTCCGCGCGAGCGTACGGACGTACTCCTCCACGGTGGGCGTCTTGAGGTCGTCAGCGTAGAGCGACAACAGCACGTCTTCCTCGCCCTCGCGCAGATGGTCGGCGAGGGTAGGGATATCGTCCGTGTACAACGTGTACAGACACGGGGACAGGCAGCTGTCTTGGGGTAGTTCGGCCCAAATCGGGTGCGGCCGGGAGTCCGCGCACTCAACGGTCACTCAGAAGGACCTGCCTTCCAGGAATGAAGCTAACAGCCGCACGATCGCGGTTAGTAGGGTGGTCGAGAGAAGTTTCGCCAGGAGTCCATCGTGCCACACACGGTCGAAGGCCTTCTCGATGTCGAGGAAGACCCCAACGATGAAGTGGCCATGATTCCTCTCGCTGGCGATGTAGTGTAGTCCTCTCGCCAGCTGGAGCGTCGTTGAGTGGTTACTGCGCAAGGAAAACTGCTCTGCACGCGGATGAAGGTGCGGAGCGAGCCTTCGCAGCAACAGACGCTCAAACAGCTTGGCGATGTGCGGCAGGAGGGTGATGGGGCGATGGGACTCTATTCCTATATAGTCGGTCAATATTTCTTTCCCTTTATGTCCAAAGACAATTATAATCACGTGGTCTGACGCCATATTATTTTGCTTCAAGTTTATTTGATGGGGCAACGTATATATACGTTGTTTTTAATTTCCGGAAAAAATTAACAGAGTTAGGAAAAACTTATTCAAGCCGTAATAAATATAGTTAAATTAACTGATTATATAGTTTTTTCACCTCTCATGTTCTAAAAAGGTGTCATTATAGCTTAGCGTAAGAGTAGGCGGACTAAAGTTAGCATTTTGGGTCTAGGGATTAAACTTTTAAAGTATTTTTTTAAATAATTGCTGTATTATATGCGTACGGTATGCGTGTAATCCTCCACAGTGTACATTGAATATCACAGTTGACAGGGGTACTCATTCGGTTATCCCTCAGATTAAAAACCTAAAAGATTTCGCCATATTCCAAACTTTCAATGCAAAAACGAGATAGCTTTATGGCGTATTGCCTTTATAAGAAAGGTAAGTGAATACTTTTTTTTGTCCCTGTCAGCGTGCTCAATTTTTTTCCCTGCCGAAGTTTATTTTGACGTACATCTTTGGCACACAAACTTATTACATTGGAGGTTATTTACCTGAGATTGGAGGTTAGATAAGCAGTCAATCAAAGTTTTTGATTAATTATTATTATTAAAACATATGTAGGTGGAATCGTAAGTGAAATTTAGTGTTCTATAAGCTATTGCGCAATGGTGAGTTGCAGTATATTAGGCTGCAAAAGCCGCAGCGAAAGGAAAATCGAAGGAATCAAATTTCACAAGTAAGTGGTCAAAATCTTGATTTAGTGACATATTAATCTTTGGATCTTTATATTAAATTAACTATAATCATGTTTAACTAATGTTTACTCAGGTAAATGAAAGAAAAAGAGCCTATTTTTCCAATTTTCATAGTAAAACTGATAAGAAAAGTTTATTTTTAAAACGAGTATATTTGAAGTGTTGCCAGGACACAAATTCAAATCCTTCCATTCGGGCAAGCGCGTATGGCCGATTTTTTCTCTCTTAACGTACCGATACTCTATTATAATACCGTAGTTCATCACGTCTTATACTTTGTAAGCATGACGTTCAGAAGGTGTACCTACTTTGTAGGTACCTATTTTGAAAAAAGATGTTTTTAGTTTGTGCGTAGTCTATAGCGCGGTTTAATGAATTATGACGCCTTAGTTTACATAGTAAAATTATTGTTCTGTTTTTGTTTGTCAAAAGTTATATTCAAGGAGAAAATGTGTATTTTGGTTAACGTAATTCTAATATTTTCAGTAAAAGTGCATACATTATGGTCATACGAGTTTATAATAATTTGACCGATGAGCATCAAAGTACTTCCTTTACCTAAATTTAAGAGAGTGATAAAGAATTGGTTAATAAGCAAAGCCTACTACAGCCTAATGAATTTTTCAATGACGGCTAGGTAAATTATATCTTTGGTTTATGCAAATACATTGACATGGTTAACTGTAATTACAATGGACTATTTCTTTGACTCTTAACAAGTGCTTTATATTAATTTATCGATAATACTTAATCTAAATGTATGACATTTTCAATTTCAGATTCAGTTTGTCCATATTTCAAGAATTTTCTTAATTGGTCACCTATTTATCTAATTAATACCGTGATTTGCTACATCGATTGTGTTTAAGTATTGCACGCCATGACGATGGTAATACACTTGTATTTTTATCTTTTACCACTTTTGTAATATTATGTGTATTATGCAATAAATAATTATTTCTGATTCTGTAATACTGTGAAATGTTTTATATCATCTGGCATTATAAAAATAGCCATGAAAGGTACGAAATAATATCAAGAAAATCTTAGGGTAAATTATTATGTAGGTATGTTACCTACTAAAATTTTATGGTTTCGATTTTAACATATTATGAGTTCAGATAAAATAAATGAAACTACATAAATCGGTATTTATTTAAACATTCGCGTGTTTATTCGCGTTTAATTATTGATAATATTTTATTATATTATATTTGTAATTGTGTTGGTCAACTTTATTTATTTCCTATTATTCCTATCAGGAAGGATAGGAAAGGATATTCCTGGCAGGATTCACCACTTTGGGAGTAAATTATGAATATGACAACATATTATTATATACCTGTCAAAGACAGTAGATATTAAACTTGAATAATATGGCTGTCTCATTAATCTGAGCTGTCTCACGACCGAGCAGACCATTGCTGTATCTATTAGTTCCATTAGGTTTTTAATCTGAGGGTTATCCAAAACTTTTAGTCTATGGTTACTATCAACAGCCAAAAAATTTATGTCACTAAGTGTCGATTTCACCAACTCCGCTGTAAGTTTAACCGAGGATTAAAATTGATGTTTTGACAGATGTTATGTAGTAATTCTGTCAACTTTTCAAATTTAATCCTAGGTTAACCCTTATTCAGAGTTGGTGAAATCGACACCAATGTTACCCTATCCTATATACAATATATATATCCTATACACAATGAATAAAAAATCTGTTCCTTAGTCATTGATCCTACAGATCTATGTTTTTGTCTATGGTTGATGGTACTACTGTATTTTTTTAAATTCCTTCTTGACCTTGACGATTGGACGATACGGAGAAAAAAAGTTGGTATTGCATTTTGCCGCGAAATTATAGATTTTTAATTTTTAGTTGTACCTAATTATTAAATTTATTTAAATGGATGTATATTGGATGATAAATAATACATTTCAAAATACGATTCGTAATAAGTACAAGGTGAAGGCAGGTAAAGTGAATGCGACTATTTATTTGTGTATCATCATCAAGTGAAAATAAAAATCTTACTCCTAATATGAAAATGTAACAGAAAGGCAAAGAAATAATTAAAATCATTACTTTAATTTCTCGCAATCGAAGTGAAAAGAAGAGTGTTTACCACGGGACTAAAAGCCATTCTACTAGATTCTATAGTATACCTCGCTACGCTCGGTAAGCTAAACATCTCGTATGAAATGGGTCATTTTAGTCCCTTGAGGAACAATGTACATTTTGATAGCACTAATAATTTTGAAACCTGTCATAGTTAACATGAAAATAATATTTTTCAAAATTTTATGCATTTTCCTGAAAAGGTACTTGTCAGACTCCAAGGAATACTTGTGCTGTGCCAAAAATCAGTATGAGCGTACATACTTAAAATAAAAAGTTGAACTTGAAAGGTCATGATAATATTTTATAAACATTATTTTATTCAACTGTGTAATACAAATATTACAGAGTAATAAGTTGGTACAATAAAAAGTAGAAATAGGTTATCTATAGTTAGCTTAGAATAAAGATAAAGATCAGATATTATACTATACCTGATTATTACTTACTAACAGGAGTCCAAAAAACAACTCCTATGTTACTTACTTGTCTATAGGTATTAAGTATAAACCTTATAATAATTGAAACAGAAATTGTAAGCAAATAATAAAATTCACTTATTTTTATGAGATTCATTTAAGTATCTAGATGAGAATGGACGGATTTATGTAAAGCACATTATTCACTTACAAAAGTTAATAGATAAAATATATCAATAAGATTTAAGTTACTATATGTCTGTGTGGCCCGGATATGTCATTTTTCTCTCTTGCATTGTGTAAGAAGAGGGTTCTCTGCTTTGCATTTCATGAAGCCTCTTATATTTGCGTACTCTAGCTTCAATTAGGAAGAGTATACCAGCTGGAAACAGCAGTATCACACCAATTGCACCTAGAGCAAATGCCCAACCTAAGTCATTGTGTTCCCAATTGGGCATCCAGTCACGTCCATCACCTCTGGCTCCAAATGTAACAACTGATATAATTCCTGAGAAACCTGCAATTCACATAAATCTGTAGTTTATCTTAGGTTTTAATAATTATTATTCTCTTTACAGAGCAGTAACATGAAACCAAAATTTGCTTCTATACATGAAAAAGGAATTAGTATGTTCAATACTGATAATTACACTATTACTGCACAAAATTAGATTGAAATGGATACAAAATATGTTGAATTACTAAAGAACAGTTAATGGTATTAAACTTACCACCTATAACAAGAATTGTGCCAAATGTTACTAGAAGAGTAACATAGTTGTCATCATCATGATCCTTCCTTATGTATGAAAACGATAGAACAAGTGAAATAAGTATGCAGCACACAGACACAGTGTAAAAGAATTGTGTTGCTATAAAAAATCCTGGCAACAATATGTCGTGTATAATGTAGTATTCCTCTTCAAATATCCACCAACAGCCTTTAAAAGATACATCATACCAATGATGAACTTCTTCAAATCCATTAAAACAAACCTGCCATAAACCTGTAGAAATAAATGAACCATAACTAACAGAAAAATCGGCATAGTAATAATTGATTTAAACATAGTAAAGATTATTATAAATATCTTTGGGGTTAATCAACTTTGTCCCACGAACATAATTGTTAAAATTTTGCTGTCAAATCTGTCCCACTTTCTAATGTTAGTGGGCGAAATTACTTAGGTCGATCTATTATTATTCTCCATAATGTTGCTTAGTTCATGACCAATATTATATAAAACAAGACTATAAGCATTATTTAAAGGTTGATTTGAGAAATAAAGCTTTCAAAAGTTTCACTTGCAAAATTGTATGAATTATTGTTCAGGAGGCTATAATATTTAAGGTTTATAAACAATGGAGCGTTTTATTCCACTTACCTATTTTGAGAAACTTTGGATTTTTGAGCTTGCCATCCGTAACTAACCAGTAAGGGCTTACGAAAGCTATCAATATAAATACAGAAGCCAGCCCATAAAAGCCAAGGGCGAAGCGACCCGTTTTCGATTTTGAACCCATTTTGAGTGAGTGATTTATTATTATTTATAAAAAAAGACGGCCGAAATGGATACGGTTAAAAAAAAAACACGCCCAATGCCCATTGCCCATGCCCAACCAAATTCAAGAATCAAGCTTGGTGATTGGTCCCATATTGGTCCATTGGTCAACGTCAAACTCAACGAATGTCAACATGATGTCAACGAAAACTACGAAATGTCAAGATCGGTCAAAATTTCAAAACAAACCACAGATTGAAAACGATATAGGTACATCATTTTCTATGGACGAAAATATTCCTTATATTATAGTCCTTCCTCTGTCTTAGCAGTTAGCATGCAAAGGACAGAAGTAGATGTAGGAATAAAATGGATCGAGGGCTAAAAAATCTCTTTTCTTGGTTGGTTCTAAAAAATCTCAGGACTAAAACAACACAAAGCTTCTGTCAAGCTGTCTTTGTCAAAAAATGACAAGCTGATGATCTAACAATGTGTCATTCGTCATTTTTTTCAGAGACAAGCTGGAGACAAGAAGTGTCATTGATCAGGTCTGGTCATTACTCATTGATCAACATTTGATCATTTGATCAATTTCCATCTGATTTTCACCGACCAAAAAAAGAAGATTTTCATTATCACAGAGTACATTGAATATACGTTCATTATTTTTTGTCTAATTCCAAGACCCAAGTTGTGCAATTTCTTTCTTCATTGTGATTTGTGATTTTTATAGGCTGAGCAGCAGCTTAAGTTTCATCTTAATATATGAAAGCTATTATTATTGATTCCTAGTATTCTCTCACAAACTTCATAAAATGATTCTTAAAATACTGTGCCGTAGAGCCTCCAGCTTGTGGAGACCAAAAGCTGCGCGCGAAATTTCTTGCACCCATGATATTGATGTAAAACAGCTATGTAAGTTCCTTAATGTGAATGAAAATAAAGCTCAATACTTACTTTTAAAATATCCAGTTATAAATAAATTAGATAGTACAAGAATAAAAAATGTAATAGAAGTACTATACAAGCTTGGATTTGGCAGAGAAGTCCTCCTCAAAGAACCATCCCTTTGCAGTATGTTGCCTGTGACACTTAAATTTAGATTCCAAGTTTTACAAGAATGTGGTGTGGACAATATTACAACTTCTCATCTACTCTCATATTTGTCAATTATGAAACAAAAAACTATAGGAGAATTAAAGCATTCTAAAACTATACCAGCAACTGTAAATGTTGAAAACAGACTTGCAAGCTATATGACCCAGTGGCCAACATCACTTACAACTTTAGTTTACGGAGACGTAAATAAAATGACTTTGTATACATTAAGGCTTAAAATTATTCAAAGATACTTGGAATTAATTTTGGATCTTAGCCAAAATGAATTTGAAAGAGGGCTGCAGATATATCCAACCATAAAGCATCGCCCACTGCAGGCTATCAACAAGACACTGAACTTATTACAAGGACAAATACTGATGACAAATGACAAAATCAAATCAAATTTTTATTTAGTCCATGCTGATCCAGAAAATTTGGAAAATATAATATACAACCTCAGAACAATTGGAGGAATTGATATCAAAGAAGTTATAAGATTGCATCCAAAGTTAGCTAATAAAAACTGTTCAATACTACAAGAAATAAAAAGTCTGTTAGAAGACTATGGAATTGGTGATGAGGCACAAAGAAGATGTTTTCAAATATACACATTGAGCCCTAGTACAATTAAGGAGAGATTAGAAAAAGCTAAAAACACACCAGAGTTCAATGCATTTTATAATCACCCAAGGTTTTTAAAAATGATACATTACAATACCAAAGCATCAAAAAGACTATTGAATTTGTATAACAATAACAAAAAATGCTTGAGTCTAAACATACTTTCAGGAAGTTCAGCACATTATGATGTGTTTGAAAAGGCTCAGGGTGATCGCCTAGGAAAGGGGAAAGATCTTCTTTTTTGTATCTCCCAATCCTTGGATAATTTGTATAGCATGAATGATATTGGTAGAGTTATTAAAAGACATCCATTTTGGCAGTATATACCTCTAATCCAAGTAAAATATGTTCAAGAACAACTGCGCAGTGAATTTACAGCTAGTGATATTTTTGAAAATTGTACTATACTCTTATATCCATGGAATAAAATTCGGCATGTATTAAATCAACTTATCATAAAGAAAAACACTGGCTCTGAACCACTATTTAATGAACTACTAGATTTGAAAGCATTAAATAAATCACAAAAACTAAGTTTGATTTTATATATACTTGAAAGGAATCATTACTTTTCTGGAAATGGAGTTTGGTCAGAAGAAAAACAAAAAAATATTGAATCAGCAAGTCAATCGGTTGAATCTGTTATGAACTGAAATAGAGAAGAATAATGAAAATCTTATTTTGTTTTAATTTCCATTTTTTGATCTATGTTTTCTACAAATTAGTAAGATTTCATGGCTGCATTTTGTTTAACTCAGAAATAGCTGTAGGTTAAAGTTTTAGTATCTGTCCATGGGTAGTTCTTAACTTTTACATGAAAATAATAAATAAATCACAAGTTGATCACAAGCCTGGATAGTCTACAACACCGACCAGAAAAAAAAGGTCTACAATCAATCAATTTACATAGACCAGAGACAAGTTAACCTGGACCAGAGACAAGTTAAGTGTTAACCAGAGAACATAGACGGGCCCTGTCGAACAAATAATGTGGGCTTATTTAAAACGCCATCTAGTCTGAAAAGCGGGAACTTGCTTGCAACATATTAATGCCATAGATAAATAATCGTGAATTACAGCTTGAAAATGTATGACTCGGTCATAGTCATAGAAACCGTAAGGCCAGTTAGTAAAAAAAAGAACGTGTGTACACCAAAAGAAATATACGACTACTGACGAAATACTGACTGCTTGTAAATAGTAAAGAGTCAGTTTTCGGGGCCAGCACTGACGACAGCTACTGACCCTGTGTAAATCTGCCTAGAATCTCATATTACTTGCTTGTAAAAAGATTGATACAGGATTTATGAGTGGCCGTTATTTTCAACAAAAAAAGACCTCGCAACGGTATCATGACATGAGATAGCCCATGCCATGAGGTACCTATTGTTATAGTAGTATTTATCAATGGAATAGGTTTATTGGCCAAAACATTCAAACCAATATTTCACTCAAAGGAAACATTCGTTTATATTTTTAAGCAATAAAGGCATTAAATTTTTTTTTGAAGTGAAAACTTCCTTAGGTGCGTTGAGCACTTTTTGGTAGGAGGTAAAAATGTTGATTCGCGTAACCGTTATGCTCGCGATTAGCGACATGCTCGCAAACATATAAATATACTATATTCGAAATTAAACTTTATTGCGTTAAATATTTTAATAGGTAATTTTTATTAAAATAAAAAAATAATTAAATTATAAATATTATTTTTAAAAAAATTCGTTTTCACCTCTATCTTCACTTCTTCTAATTTTTTTTTTAAGTTAATAAAGTGTGAGTGTGCATATAATATACCTGCAAAGATATTGAGTCGCGCTACTGCTCCAGTCCATTGTGCTCAAAAGGGTATATATTTATCACATTCTCTCGTAGGCTACTTTAAACTTTTCTGAAGTTTCATTTCTGCCGTGTGTGAATTGCACACAGAGGGAAGCGAAGCGAGGCGGAATAGTCATAATCGTTCTTTTAATCGTCAGGGTTAAGAGGCCGGTTCGCGCCGCTCGCAACTTCTATTCGAACCGCAAATATAAATTTTTCGGTATATTGCTATCTCTATTCGGCTGATGACACATGATCGCGTGCAAGTGAGATAGCAATATATTACATTATATATTATATATTATATATTACAGTACATATTTTGTTATACATTTAGTCTTGTTCCGTGAATACAAAAAATGATGAACGAAAAATTGTTGTGTTTTTAACTTCGTGTTTTTATTCTGTAACTTGACAATATAGAGTATAGACTATGTTCCTTATCAATTATTACGTAAGATATTGTTGGTTTTATTAAGAAACAAATAAGGAGAAAACATGTCATTTATGTCATAAAAACATACAAAACACAATGTGCTTATATTTTTTTGGGAAAGTATTTTGAAAGAAAAATTATCCAGGGACCTAGATAAATACAAGTTCAATCTTAATAATCGCATAATATGGTGGAAATATTCTTGAATTACAAATTATTTTGGTATTACGTTTATATGGGCAATTCCCCTTCCGCTGGCACCAAAACTGGTAAGACCAGAGACCAGTCTTAAACTAGATTAAGTCTGCAGCATGGAATTAGTAAGTACTTATATATTAAAATCTATGGTAAGTACTTCGAAGTACTTACTAATTCCATGGCCTGCAGATTGCAAGCAGCCATGCACCGTGTAGACGCAGTATTAAATTTTTAGTATTGGCAAATGTCTTTTTGACAAATGGATGTTGACAGCACTAAATTCTTTCAACTTTGCTCATTCATAATTTGACATTTGTATCACCAGAAAATCAACTAGTCTATGAGTAATCTGTGGAGAAAATTTGTATGAAAAATGGCGTCTTTGCTACCTCGTTCTTTTGGCTTTGCCGAATCAGTTCTTTTAAAAAATAGGACCAAGGTATGTAAAATCCTCTTTATAAGATTTTAGAAACTTTTTGTATATTTATTTTTTTGTTTCTAGTCCCCCGAAAAGATAATTTGAATCATTCATATTTTCTAGCATTAAAATACATGTTTATTTAACAAGGAAATTATGATATTATCTTAACATGATCGCGCTAATTTTGAATTCTACACTGCAGCTTTACTTTTTAGTTACGTAAACGTAATACGTACGTACGTAATTGGTTTCAATTTATGTAATTATAAAATTCTGACCTTGTCAATTTCAGCTCACAGCCCTTACGTCATCAGTACAATGTTTATTTTTTATATTTCATGAGATTAGCAGATTTATTCTGATACTCTATTTAATCTTGATAATAATGATGAATGCATCATTCAATATGATTATCATTCTATGATTCTTTTTAACAAAATTCTTGTTTTGTCCATGTTATTCTATGGAAATTTTAATTGTATTTTATTATTGAAATAGATCACCTATGGTATTACACTGACATGATATTCCTCCTGCATATTTTCAATACGTTTAGAGAGAATACATTCATTCGCAATCAAGTCTACCTTCTTGGCAAAAAGATCACTTTCAAAATGTGAAGCGTGATTTTGAGTAAGATATTTTACATTAAGTCGAAATAATAATATGATATATTTTTTATATTTAGCTGTTGGCAGCAACATCACAAAACAACCTACCATGCAAGCAGCAAGTCCGGCACCTGAATGTTCACGAGTATGTGAGCTACACTCTGCTCAGGGACCATGGCATTCCTGTGCCAAAGTTCAACATTGCCAAGACAAAGGACGAGGCAGTCAAGTTCGCTCAAGAGCTTAACACCAAAGATATTGTACTGAAAGCCCAGGTAATTCACATTTTGTCACACATTTCTTAAATAGAAGTTCCGATACTATCAAAAGGAATATTAGTCATGTAAAATATTTAAAAATATTTCAATTCACTGAATCAACATGAAAATTTTCTAAGGCTTTGGATAATTAGCATGAGATTTTCTTAAAGGTACTTGCTGGTGGCAGAGGAAGGGGTGCCTTCAAAAATGGCCTTAAGGGTGGTGTCCGAATGGTGGACAAGTAAGTTAAAATTTTACCCTATTTTTATCATCCAAAGTTTGCAAAAATGCATCCATATAGGTATACATGCAAAAATGTACCTTTCCACTGTCATACATATTATGTAACATGTCATGTTTAACCAATTTTGACAAAGTTTGGTATCAACACAGCTTGCATCCTGGAGCTACTTTAGGCTGAATAGCTTTATATCTTACAGTAAATCTAATATTTCCCACAGAAAATACATACTGAAGTTGTAAGTAAGGCATACAACTAAAGAAACAAACAAATTGTAATTTGTAACAAATCAAATACTTAATAATAGAATAATTTTCCTGCAATAGGTTTCCTGTATTAATGAGGAATTTCTCAGTTAGCTTTATCATTTAAATGTTACACTAGTGGTTCGCCCCGAACTGAGACCTCACGGCGCCATCTATTGACATAAATGTGAAGTTCTGTTAAAAATACTGAAGATCATTAAAAAATTAAATAATTCCGTTTCCTTTCAATATTTATCTAATTTTAGTATTTGTTGTTCAAGTACAGGATATAATTGAAATAATTGATCAAGTTTCAGGCTCATCCTTTCAGAAAATTTAGAGTTCTGAGGTCATCTTTGGACGTTAGAAAATTTCCACTTTGAAAGCCCCCCATTTCGTCAATTTTGGGGGAAAAATTTAAAAAAAAATACTTTTGGACTCTATTCCTAATTATCTTTAAAATGATATACCGCAACCCTATGTAACTTTTAAAAAAATATTTTACTTCGCATTCGCTTCTATGAGAGCACCCCTGAAATAAAGATTTTTATTATTTTTTAAGCCATATTCGGCGGGAGGCCATTGGTTTACATATTATATTTAAAGCTGAAGTAATTGCGTTCAGTAATTCAGAAGTTATAATGCTCTGACAGACGGACGGACGGACGGACGGACGGACAAGTGCCAATTCACCCAAGTAGACTCAGAGACCTTCGCTTCGCTCGGTCAAAAACTAATATTTTGAATAGAAATTCCCAATTGATATAGTTTAACAAAATAAAAAATAAACTGTCGAATATCTACAAAATTGGCTAGGCAGGTAGATGGGCTATGAAAAGATGATGAACAGGCACACATGTTCACTTTTCAACTGACAATAATTATAATATCAGTAAGGATGTATTATGGATACAGTGGTTAGTCAAATGCCAAAACAGCTGCCAAAAAACTCGTTTCCCTGTAAAAGATGAGCCGGTACTTCACACCAAAACAATGCCTGCCTTCATCAGGCTCAAGTTAGATGTGGCATGAAGTACTGCAAAGACAAGCGGGCGACATTGTGTCGATGCTGTGACTTGAGCAATTTCGCCTGCATGAGTAATTGATCGCCAATGATTCTTCAGGCACGGCAATCTATCGTGTCTAATGCATCGAGTTGGTACTTGGCAGGGCCACCCCAAAGGTGGTAGCAGTGAATAGGCATCTTCTAGACAACCGTTTTCTAAGCTAGACCCCATCATTGCTTTGCACTAAGCATGATTGTCGTCAAATGCAAGCCTATTTTGCAATAAAAATAGGACCACCTGACCACCTATGATGGTAAATAATTTGATTTCTATTAATTTTAGCCCTGAAACAGCTGGAGACATAGTGGGCAAAATGCTGAAGCAGTATTTAGTGACAAAGCAGACAGGTGCAGCGGGCAGGATTTGCAACATGGTTATGGTCACGGAGAGGAAATTCCCAAGACGAGAGTTCTACGTTGCCATCATGATGGAACGTAGTTTCAATGTAAGTACTTCAATATACATTCAAAAATTTGTTCGTCAAAGCGTATTTATATCCCAGAAAATCTTAAGATTTCTCCTCGAGACCTAGTCTTTATCACGTTTTCATTGTTTAGAATTATTAGACACTAAATGTTTTTAAAAAAACCATAACAAAAACGCAATGTTTTGTGTAGATGTTTCTGTGTAGTGTGTAGAGCAAAACACGCGCTGTTGACCCGGCTTTATAGGTACTTACCTCTATTCTAACTAGAAAATTTACGTGTGTATTTTGTTTATTTGTTTTACTATACAAAGCAGGTGTATAGCAAAATATACCATATTGGACACAGTCATTGGTCATTCAGTCACCGACTATCATACTAATATTATAAATACGAAAGTGTGTTTGTTTGTTGGTTTATTGGTTTCTCCTTCAATCACGCCGCAACGGAGCAACGGATCGGCGTAATTTTTGGTATGGGTATAGTTGAGAACCTGGAGAGTGACATAGGCTACTTTTTATCCCGGAAAATTAAGGAGTTCCCGCGGGAATCAAAAAAACTTAAACCACGTGGACGAAGTCGCGGGCATCAGCTAGTTTAGACATAAAACAAAAACAAAGGATGTGTGGCGCGTTCATTATTAGATTAGATGATATTTGCCCAACTATTACAATAGTAATAAGTAATTTCATTATGAAAAAGAAATGATTTATTTATTTCACAACTTGTGTCACTTATGATACGTCAAGACTCTACCACCATTAGTTTCATTACAATTATTAATAGTCACATATTCGCATCCTTATTGTTGTTTGAAATTATTTTTAGCAACTAGCAATAGAGCCTGAATCAAATTGGTCAGCATAATTGATGGTAAACATGGCAATTAATTTTAATTGATTACGTTTGTGTGAGCGACCAAGCTCTGCGATCTTTAAATCAAAACTATCTACTTCTGTATCTGTATATGGAAGTATTAACGAAATTGTCTGATTTAAATGGTAAAGTAAATGCGTAACAAACACTTAATGTATAAATTCAAATTGGCTATGTTACTTACTGAAAATTCCAATTTCTAGCGGTGTCTACGAGCATTATCTCAAAATATCTAAATATAGATTGCAATGTGTTCTATCACTTCCACTTTTGTTCTAACGACAGCGTATTGAGTCAAAACACTAATAATAATTAATGGGATATTATGAATCGAGCGACTAAAAAATTATTTGACGACTGTTAAAGGTATACTTTAATACTAAACCGAGTGGCGCGCGCGTTAAAATAAGTTTGCGAAAGATTTATTTAACTTGCGACAATAATAAATCACATAAAATATATAAAATGCGCTACTAAAAGAGAGCAAGTGACTGAATGAAATACTAAAGCTAGCGACAAAAATACTGAGTTAGCGACTACTAAACTAAGTAAGAAACTTTATAACCGGTTTGAGTTAATACATTAATCAAAATATACGTTTTAGGATGTGTTTGTGAGCTGCGCTAATACTATTAATACTATTTGAGATGTTTTTTATTTAACTATATTATTATTTTGAAAATAGCAGAACAGATTAGTTTGTTAATACAAACTTAGGGGGCGTGCACGTTTTTCCGTTTGCGTGTTCAATATGCTAACTCTCTTTTCAAACTCGTGTTCAATAAAAGGAACTCGTCCTCCAATCGCACACGGGCTTGCAACCGAAATTTTCTAACAAACGAAGCCAAGGCGATAAAGCCTACAAAGCTGTGCAGCTCGCGAGCTTGGGAGCGTTTACGACAGTCTATTATGGTGAATGTCTATAAAAGGTCACAATAATATTCAAAAATGTGTATCACTCCCAAAACCGAATCAGTGCAACCCAAGTCCACGTAGTCTTATCTGGGCCTACCCCGAGAGTGTTTTTGTAAAGCGCGATGCATTGGTCGATGGCGCGAAGGCAGACTTAGGAACAGCAAATTGAATTTGTTTACTTAAATGATTATGAGTTATTTGAATATCCCTTTTAACAGGATAATTAATGGAGTGAACATTAATGAAACAGGGAAGGGGAATGAAAAACGGCATTTCATTTTGTTAACATCCCTATTTGAAAGATTTTTATCACAAACCGCTTATTACAAAGAAACCCTATAAATTAGGTAATGCAATTGCTTGGCATTATATTTTTTTACAATTTTAGATAGCTTAAATATGGAAAATTATATAAATCTTTATTCTGTTATTATAGATTATATCTATATTATTATGTTACATAATAATATTATACCAACCATTATTACCAAATTTTACAAATATTTTCACTACAGGTCAAAGAATCTGCATGATTCGAAGTATATCATAGAATATAGATACATAAGACATAGAGTTGCGTATGTCAACGTAAAATTGTAAAAACCATTAGATTGTAATCTAACGCTTTTTATCTCGATAGATTGTAAACTGTCGACAGATTGTGAACCGTAACATACTGCTTACAATTTAACGCATTATTTTTCGGTAAATTGTAATCTATTAGGTATATTAACGCGATAGAACGTAAGTACCTGCGGCCGCGCACTACCTGAATATTTATGTCAAACCCTAACCAAACCTATAGTTCGCGCGCGATTTGAATGCAGAGTAAATGTATGGCGACACATACTTTACTCTGCATTCAACTCCCGCGCGAACTGTACAAGAAAGAGACAAGAAAACTTAAAAACAATAAATATTTCAAAAATTAATACTCAGAACATTGAACGGTTCACAATCTTTCGACAGTTTACAATCTCGCCGGATGTAAACCGTTAGATTATAAGCTTTTTTTTTTACAATTTTGAGTTTTAAATTTTTGATATACTTATTTATTTATTTATTTATCTTGTCTCTTTGTACAGTTCGCGCGCGAGTTGAATGCAGAGTAAATGTATGTGTCACCATACATTTACTCTGCATTCAACTCGCGCGCGAACTATAGGTTAGATTAGGGTTTGACATAAATACTCGGGTGATTATGGGGTTAATATTCTAATAGATTACAATTTATCGAAAAATAATGCGTTAAATTGTAAGCAGTATGTTACGGTTGTCAGCTTTGTGTTTAAAATTGAATTGAATTTTTAGAAAAGATAGAAGATTGTTAATTTATTTATTCATGAGGGTTTAATTAGGCCGATATTTGAGTCATTCGATTTATTTCACTCGGTTTGTTCTTTGGCGGGGATACGCCATATTGGAATAATTTGCATAAATACGAATATTTTGACGTTGGAAAGTTGGTTAGTCTCCTGCCGGCAGACTCAGCGATTATTGAATACTTTTGTGTTTAGATCGCAATTTGTTTTAGAGCTTAGCAGTAGCAACTGCAGCCTGATCAAACGATTAATTTATTGTTGTTGTAATGCTTTGGGCAAATTTTTATAATTAATTGTTTACATTAAATCTCTCGTGAAACAGCTACACGTTGTGACAATTCGCTCGTGCACGTTTTAAAGAGAGTACAAACATATTTTAAAAGTAATTTTTTTGATGAAATGTGGTACAAGAGTAGATTGTATCCCGGGGAATGACATAGGCTACTTATGATCCCGGAAAATTAAAGAGTTCTCGCGGGAATCAAAAATCTTAATCGACGCGGACGAAGTCGTGGGAATTATCTACTTTTTTATATGCAAAACTTGATTATTAAGGTTTGATAAACTTAAGAAACTTATTTGTCCTTACCGGTTGAACATTTATTGTAGACCGCCCTTTTCTATTTTTGAACTGAACCTCGGTCGGGAATGCTGGTTTTAACTACACTGAAAGTCCATCCACAGCATTAGGTAATCGGCTTTAAAGCCTCATAGAGCTCTTTACTAGGTATAAAACACAATCTTTGTCCATCCGAAACAGGCGTTGAAATTCGTTGTCGGGGAATTCAAATGGATTACTCTGATCACGTATTGATCGCCGATGTAATTTTTTTTCTTATTTTTCATTTCTAAAACAAAAATGAGGTTCCAGTAGGCTCGAGACATCTTTTTTATAATTTAATGGTATGAAAATAAACTTAACCCCACGTCCTATCCTATGCACGAGGATAAAATTGTCCCTTTCAAATGTCAAAAAAGGACAATTTTATCTCTTTCCTCTGGCCCCATGCTCTAGCTGGGGGAAGTCTATCCACTTGTAATGTCGAACAGGGATATACTTCTCCTTTCCCCTGTTGCCATGCTCTAGCATAGGGACAAGATAATTTTATCTCTTGTCAGTGGATATAATCGGGGGATAAGATTTTTGTCCCCTACCCATGCTCGTCCTGCTGGGAAGGTTTAAACGATGAGAAAATTATGACGCGCGGACGAAATCGCGGGCATCAGCTAATTATAATTGTAATTTACTACCTATATCAATCAATAAATATTATATCAATCATCTCTATCATTTAAACGGTCCTAGAGCGAACAGTAAGTAAATAATTAACACCGCAAATAATATAGGCAAATAATATACGTTAAAAGTAAGAAAAACATCAAAAACCCTTTACTGTTTTTATTTTCACCAACTATATTTTGTCACATATTTTGCTTAAAATTATACATATAATTTAAACGTTATTTAGCCTATTGTTTACGTTGTTATTTATATTATATAATATATGAGTTCGCAAAAAAAAGTAACTTACTTCACAAGTCTTATTTCAAAGGGTACCTACTTATTTCACAAGTCTTAGACTTATTCGGTTTCAACCTTACCAAGTTAGTGGCATCTGAATAAACTATATTATTTTCGTTATCGAAAGCCAACCCAAATGCATCATCAATATCCACAACCTTTCCCAAGGAAACTGTAGTTTTATCAACTTTTAAAATACCATTTATAGTACACACATAGACATTTCCATTTATATCTGTTGTTAGTCCTCTTATACCCTCACCCGTTGGTTTGTATATAACAGCATCTTCTGTACCTTTCTTCTGACCAAACAAACCAGTTCCATTTGTGAAGAACATTATGTCTTCATTGTCTATCACAAACTGATCTACTTTAGTATTTTCAAGATCTTTAAAACGGCTTGATTCTCCGTTAATGAATGTATATAAAAACTGATCAGGGAAAGTGGAATAATAAAGTATATCTTTGAAGTAAATATCCCAAATATCATGACCTTTGGCGCCAATATGTTCCCCTGTTTTAGTTTTGTGGTTATATTTGTACAATCCATCATTCCCACCAATGTATATTTCGTGATTTTTTTGATCTACTGTCTGCGCAAAACCATTACTGATACCTTGTAAATCAGCGTATTCCTTTGTGTTTAAATTCACATAAGCTGTTTTGAATAAATCATCTTCCTTATTAAGGCTATAGCTGAAATAAACTGTATTGGTGCTATAGTCTGTAGCTAACAAGTATGGTCTATCGATGTCAGTTTTCAGTATTTCAATATCGTGATAAACATTATCTATAACGACTCCATCACATTTTTTTGGCTCTTCGTTTTTTTTTTCAATAACAGCTGCAGCCTGTATGAGTGCTGCACTTGCTAGCAAAAATAAAATTTGCATTTTCTCTGAAAGTAAACAGAAAATTTACCATTGAAATGATACAAATGTCAATTTTGATAAAATATTAATAATAAAATACATATTAATATGCACAAAAATAAATTATACCAACCCAAGTATCGGTTGAGTGCTGAGTGATCTTTGGCAAATAAAGATATGAGTGTACATAATTATTAATATTATTTTAGAGTAACGAAATCTAAAGAGTAGGTGATAACTTAATCACTATACGAATAAGACTACAGATTCTCAATTCATGAGAATTATCGCTAAGGACTCGTTGAAACAGTAACCGAAATAAATGTTTTAAACACAGTTTTTTGAAACCTTTATAGAACAAAAACACTTATAACAGAAACAGAAGCGATAATTTAACCCAATCAATCTGTAACCGTTTATTTCAGTTAATACTCGTAAGTGTTTTTATCTGTAACCCTAATCGGTACTTGCCCTAACAAATGGCACGGTGTGACAATGCGGTCTTCTCACTTCATTGGACTTTACACACACTGACACAACTTTTCTTAAACCAATTACAACCATCGGTCCTAAAACCTTAGGTTCAAATTTGAATACGCATCAACAGTAAATTTAGCAACGTCGCTATTCCGGTTACACTTTAAAACAACGTTAAACACTTTCATTTCTGTTAAAGATTCATTTCTGTTAACAGTTAACAGATTTAAAAACACATTGAAAACGGTTACACATTTGATTCTGTTATCAATTCAACCTGTAACACTTATAATTCTGTATCTTTTATGAGTCTGTTTTTCAGTTCCTGATTATCACGTTTACAAATTCTACTCTTGCTATGGTATGGGCGTGCACTTTAACTTCACTTCAATCTACTTATTATCCCAAATCTGAATCATCACACAAATAATTTATCTTTTTAAAATTTAAATGTATTACAAAAAAAAATACTAACAGCTCTACGATATTCTCTATCTACCTATAACCTTTTAATGTTTAGGTTATCAGCCATATTATGCCAACTCTATACTAGCGTTTTCTCAATACAAACCTATAAATAATAGTTACAAGTTGATGTCCGCGACTTCGTCTTTTGAGGATTGAGGCTTTTGGTTCCCGCGGGAACTCTTTAATTTTCCGGGATAAAAAGTAGCCTGTGTCATTCTCTGCCCCTAAACTACCACTATGCACTGTGAAAAACAAAACTATCCCACGGGCACAGTACAATAAAAAAGTAGCCTTATATTTGTTATTCCAGAGTATAATGTTTCTCTGCGCCAAATTTCATCCAAATCCGTTCAACCGTTCTGGCGTGATTGAGTAACATACATCCAACCGTCCATCCAAACTTTCACATTTATGATATTAGTAGGTATATTTCTCTAATTACAAACCCGATGGCTGTGTATGCCCAGCAATATTTTTACCTATTGGCTATCTGTGCATCACAATAGCAATAGGGAATAGATATAGGTGTTTGTGACCATGGCGACTGGGAAGAGTTTTTTTAACATTCCCAGTTAGTTTTATAAGTTTTATGTACCGAGCAAGCTAAACATCTTGTATGAAATGGCTCATTTTAGTCCCTTGATGAACAATTTACAACTAAAATAAACATAACGTTTCGAAAATAATACTACACGGCACACGCAGCTATTTGAAATTAAAAACGCAAGCCTTCGGCCCGTAGTGAGCGGAAGTTAGCGGGCGACGTTACGAGCCACGAGGAGATGCGGCGGCGCCGGGCGCACGTCCCAATCCCAACCAAGGTGCGAGGCGTTCACTGAGCGCGCGTGAATTTAAATAATTATCGATTAACGCAATAATTTAATTGATAAACTTGTATGTTTTGTGAATGGTACCTATTTCATGTTATAAAATATTAATATATGTATTACTTAAATAAGTAGTAAGTAACTTATTCATAATTATCGGTATTGCGGCGCAAGCTGCGCAATCTTAGAGGAATCGCCACTGCATCTAAACTAATATTATAAAGAGGAAAGATTTGTTTGTTTGTTTGTTGATTGTTTGTTTGATTGTTTGTAATGGATAAACTCAAAAACTACAAAACCAATTTTAAAAATTCTTTCACCTATAGAAAGCTACATTACCAGCGAGTAACAAAGGCTTATAGGCCGACCGTTTAACTCGCGTATCGCCTGCGCGGTAAGAAAGGAGCGGGGGCGGGTAACGCTACACACGGAGTCAATAATCCAAAGATTTATCTCGAGATAGACATTGTTGGTAAAGAATAAAATAATAAGTATCTTTAAAAATTTAATAAATTTGTATCCCCGCTCCCTTCTTACCGCGCAGGCGATACGCGAGTTAAACGGTCGCCCTATAGATATTTTATTTTCAAAAAAATTAGAGATCCTTACTAAAATTGCAATAATGTGAACTAAGTCGGAAAAATCGTCTCTTTTGAGAGCGTACGTTGCGCGTATTTTTCAGGCCAATGTCTTATGTATCTACATATAAGAACTCTCTCTCTTTGTACTCTTCTTCAAAATAGGTTAGACAAATAAGCCGTGAAAGCGTAGCAGAGCAACAGACACAATTTTATCATTCAACTGAGTCGATGTCCCTACATGATGGCCAAGAAAGGACTATCTAAATGAACATTAAACTCGCAGGGCCCAGTAATCATAGCCTCGTCGCAAGGAGGCGTCAACATCGAGGACGTGGCGGCCGAGAACCCCGATGCGATCACGTATGAGCCAATCGACATCAAGCTTGGCATCACCGACGAACAGATTTCGCGGGTTGTTCAGAAGGTAAACATTTTTATCTACACATAGTTTAACTTGTCTCAAAGTATGTGCGTTCCCTAATATTCTTATTGCACTAAAATTTGGTTTTCATCTTTATAGAAATATTGTATGAGTTGATATTTTACACATATTATTATAAGAGGCCTGATACTCTTAGAAACGTACTCTGACCTTTTTCCACCTACAACAGTTTACAGATATTTATAACATAATATTTTTAGATTGGCCTTGATGACAACAAAGAAGCGTGCGGTATGATTAAGAAAATGTATGACCTGTTCCTCAAGAAGGATGCACTATTGATTGAAATCAACCCCTACGCGGAAGATGCATTAACCGGTCAATGTGAGTTAGTAAACTTACCTACCATAGTTTTATTACCTATAAGTTATCTCTATAAAGTTACACTTGGCGGTACGCAATAGCCACATGCGACGGCGATACGAGATACGCGCTATTATCCAGTGTCGCAATCGCTCACCTCAATTGCTCTCCATATATTTTTATACATAACAGTCCCGTAGCTCAAAGTGGAGTCCACAGACGACTCGGTTTCGCGCAGTCAAAGCCGGAACGTATTCTTCTAGTTTCTGAATACCCGGGACGTATCCTTTTAGTTTTTGACAACTTCCGTGGCGCAGTGTTGTCTTAACGTGCGGGAGGCCCCGGGTTCGATTCCCGGCAGGGTCAATTTACCTACCATAGGGAATTAAAAATTTCAGAATTTTCCCTGGTCTGGCCTGGTGGGAGGCTTCGGCCGTGGCTAGTTACCACCCTACTGGCAAAGACGTGCTGTCAAGCGATTTACCATTCCGGTACGATGCCGTGTAGAAACCGAATAGGGGTATGGGTTTAATATAACTGCCATGCCCCTAACAGGCTATCCCGCTACCATCTTAAGACTGCATCGTCACTTACCATCAGGTGAGATCGCAGTCAAGGGCTAACTTGTAGTGGATAAAAAAAATACTTTAATATTTCTATAATTGATAATTTTCCAGTCTTCTGCTTGGATGCCAAGTTCAGATTTGATGACAACGCACAGTACAGACAAAAAGAACTTTTCGCGCTTAGAGACATGAGCCAAGAAGATCCCAAAGAAATTGATGCAGCTAAGTTTGACCTGAACTACATTGCTCTTGATGGTAAGTTGAAATTGGAAATTGTTTTGGAAGCTTTTTTGTTTAAATTTGTCACTTGTTATTAAATAATAGGCTAACAATGAGTTATGTTGGGCGGCTGTCCGAAGCAGGTTCAGGAATAATGAAGTCCTTTTTGGTGTATATGAATATAATAAATTGGTTTACATAAGAATATTGTACAAAATTGTAAGATAGATACGTCCGTTCGTTCCGATGTTAGGTATACGAAGGCAGCGAGTATAGTCGGAATTGGATCTTCTATGGAAGTTGAGACGCGTGGCATACGTGCTGACGAAGCGCAGTCGTCCAGCGTAACAAATGCCTAAATATTTAAATCCGAAAGTGTATTTGTTTGTTGGTTTGCCGCACAACAGAGATACAGATTGACATGATTTTTCGCAAATTATAGTGGAGGATCTGGAGTGACAGGAGTTTTAAATTCACATCCACACAGACGCAGTTGCAGGCATCATCTAGTTTTGCAATGAATCTGTAAAAATTCTTCGGGGCAATATTAAATAATATTATATTGTAATCATTAATTATTATAAGTCTCTGCCTACTGTGTCAAGACTCAATTAGGGCACCATATTGAATTTACAATGACGTCATATTATGCCATAACTATTCTTCCAGCAAATATTCATTAATATTATGTAATCATTATTATTAATTACTATTAGACGCGGGCAACTGTGAGCCGCCATACTGTATTTTAATAACGTCATATTATGCCACATCTATTCTTCATTTCAATGTCACCGTAAGATTGTAGAAACGGTTAGATTGTAACCTAACTAGCGATATTGTAAATTGTCGACAGATTACAATTTAACGCATAATTTTTCGGTAGATTGTAATCTGTTAGGTATATTATCCCGATAGGCCGGGCACTACCTGATTATTTATGTCGAACCCTAACCTAACCTACAAGAAAGAGATAAGAAAACGTAAATACAATGAATATTTCAAAAATTGACACTCAGAACATTAAACGGTTCACAATCTGTCGACAGTTTACAATATCGCTAGTTAGATTACAATCTAACGGGTTTTACAATCTTACGGTGACATCAATATGAAATAATTTGTAATTGTTAATAATTATAAATCTTGGCCAAATATGTGTGTTTTTATTGTATAAAGCATGAACGCTATGTTACAGGCAGCATCGGTTGCATGGTGAATGGCGCGGGTCTGGCGATGGCAACTATGGACATCATCAAGCTGTACGGCGGCGACCCCGCCAACTTCCTCGACGTGGGCGGCGGCGCCACCGCGCAGGCTGTCTCGGTAATATTATACTTTTCAAATTATAACTAAAGGCAGCATCGGTTGCATGGTGAATGGCGCGGGTCTGGCGATGGCAACTATGGACATCATCAAGCTGTACGGCGGCGACCCCGCCAACTTCCTCGACGTGGGCGGCGGCGCCACCGCGCAGGCTGTCTCGGTAATATTATACTTTTCAAATTATAACTAAAGGCAGCATCGGGTGCATGGTGAATGGCGCGGGTCTGGCGATGGCCACTATGGACATCATCAAGCTGTACGGCGGCGACCCCGCCAACTTCCTCGACGTGGGCGGCGGCGCCACCGCGCAGGCTGTATCGGTAATATTATACTTTTCAAATTATAACTAAAGGCAGCATCGGGTGCATGGTGAATGGCGCGGGTCTGGCGATGGCCACTATGGACATCATCAAGCTGTACGGCGGCGACCCCGCCAACTTCCTCGACGTGGGCGGCGGCGCCACCGCGCAGGCTGTATCGGTAATATTGTACTTTTCAAATTATAACTAAAGGCAGCATCGGGTGCATGGTGAATGGCGCGGGTCTGGCGATGGCCACTATGGACATCATCAAGCTGTACGGCGGCGACCCCGCCAACTTCCTCGACGTGGGGGGCGGCGCCACCGCGCAGGCTGTATCGGTAATATTATACTTTTCAAATTATAACTAAAGGCAGCATCGGGTGCATGGTGAATGGCGCGGGTCTGGCGATGGCCACTATGGACATCATCAAGCTATACGGCGGCGACCCCGCCAACTTCCTCGACGTGGGCGGCGGCGCCACCGCACAAGCTGTATCGGTAATATTATACTTTTCAAATTATAACTAAAGGCAGCATCGGGTGCATGGTGAATGGCGCGGGTCTGGCGATGGCCACTATGGACATCATCAAGCTGTACGGCGGCGACCCCGCCAACTTCCTCGACGTGGGCGGCGGCGCCACCGCACAAGCTGTATCGGTAATATTATACTTTTCAAATTATAACTAAAGGCAGCATCGGGTGCATGGTGAATGGGGCGGGTCTGGCGATGGCCACTATGGACATCATCAAGCTATACGGCGGCGACCCCGCCAACTTCCTCGACGTGGGCGGCGGCGCCACCGCGCAGGCTGTATCGGTAATATTATACTTTTCAAATTATAACTAAAGGCAGCATCGGGTGCATGGTGAATGGCGCGGGTCTGGCGATGGCCACTATGGACATCATCAAGCTGTACAATGGTCAACGGCACGGGTGTCGCAATGGCCACCATAAATATCTAGAATTTGTGTCGTGACAGCTTTAAATAATACCTAGTAGCGCTTTCCTTTAAAATAGGCTCGGTATATGGTGGTTTTTTGTTGTTTTATTAACATTAAATAGTAGGTACTATGCAACATAAATTCTTGCACGCGCTAATAATTTTTTAGAGATACTCTTTACCTTTGTCCACTGTTTTTAAATTCGTTTTAAGACAATATTTTGTATAAAAATAATAAAAATAAATAAATAAAATAAATTCCTCACACGCTAACAATTTGTTAGAGTTAATGATTAATAGTAATTAGTTATAGAAAATATGAGTTAACTAATCGACATCGTCTTTGTCACCAGGAAGCCTTCAGGATCATCCTGTCAGACCCCAAAGTGTCAGCCATCTTGGTGAACATATTCGGAGGCATCATGCGGTGTGACGTCATCGCGGAGGGAATCATCAACGCGGCCAAGAACCTCAATATTCAGATACCGGTCATCGTACGTTTGCAGGTAGCTTATTTTTTAAATTCCTTGTCTCCTGCCACTTATGATCTAAGTACCTTCAAGGCAAGAGTGAATAGACAAGATTTTTAGGCAAGTGCACTCCAACCTAAACCTTTTCATCGTTTCCATAACCAAAGTGAGAAACGTGGCGGTTGTAATTTCTTAATTGTCTCTGGTTTGGTCTGGTTGGAGGTTTCGGCTGAGGCTGAGTACCACCATAACGGCGGGAGTTTAAACCTAAATTCAGGAAGTCGCCGGCATCCTCTATTAATATAATTGGTCGTTATAGATGTAGCTGCTTGTCTTATATATGTCACCGTAAGATTGTAAAACCGTTAGATTGTAATCTAACTAGCGATATTGTAAACTGTCGACAGATTACAATTTAACGCATTATTTTTCCGTATATTGTAATCTGTTAGGTATATTAAGCCGATAGAATCTAAGGTACCTGGTTATTTATGTTGAGCCCTAACCTAACCTACAAGAAAGAGCCAAGTAAATTGACACTCCCGAACATTGAACAGTTCACAATCTGACGGTTTTTGCAGTTTTGCGGTGACAATATATACCTATATTTGTTGTTCAGGGAACAAAAGTGAACGAGGCGCGGAAGCTGATCGCGGACTCCGGTCTCCGCATCGTGCCTCGCGACGACCTGGACGAGGCGGCCAAGTTGGTGGTCCAGCTGTCGGAGATCGTCGGGCTCGCCAAGAAGGCCGGCGTCGAGGTCAAGTTTGACATCCCACGATACATGCTCGAGAAGTGAACACCACACAACATCAACACGGTTTAGCTATTGTACAGTTCAGAAACACGCTTTCATCATCGTCGACGTCCACCATTGGGCTTAGGCCAACCGTGGAACTAGAGTCACCATTCTCGTTCAGCCTTTCCCGCTTTATAGTGGTCTCCAATATAGGACTTATGACCTACCCACCCACTGCCACTTTAGCTTGCATTGGTTTTTACTACGCTAGTGTGATGTTAGCAATGGCATGCAAAATGAAAAAAAGAAAAAATAATTGAATTTGAAAAAACCTCTGCAGGTACTGTTACACCATAGTAATGCGATTTTAACCATAAAGGCAACCAAACGTTTGT
Organism: Erebia aethiops; assembly: GCA_923060345.2. Taxonomy (NCBI): domain Eukaryota; kingdom Metazoa; phylum Arthropoda; class Insecta; order Lepidoptera; family Nymphalidae; genus Erebia; species Erebia aethiops. Next base: position 20,625,651 of record OV281084.1, on the reverse strand, counting down.
TTCTGAACTATATATAATGCTAAACTGTTTACTCCTAACATAATAATAATAATAGACACCTGGGATTCCTGCACAAACTAACGATGTCATATTAAATTTTGAGTCAGTCAAGCAAATAATACAAACAAATAATTGAATGAATTATAATATTCTCGTTCACCTATGTGCATAGTGCATACGGTAAAAATTAGCTTGCACTGAAAGTACAATTATTTATAAAAATTAACTCATGAAATGAGATATTTGTGCACTTGATCCCTAAAACTAAGTATATACTCGCCATCCTTTTTAATCTCATATAACTTCGTCGAATTTCGCCGTCGAACTAAGTTAGTAGTAATCTTGTAAGCGTATTGCTAAATGTATAAGAATTTTGCGAGCTGTGTTATTTATTCATATTAGATTGACCTGTAGATAGTAGGAACAAATGTTTCATTTATTTTTTGATTAATGTAATTTATTAATTATTTTATTGTATTAAATGTACCTTTGTCATATTAAGTTTCCATTAGCTTCTCATGTTATCTTGATTGATACATGGTAATTTATGTATACAATTTTAGAAAATAAGCGCACTGTGTTTAATCATCATAGTAATGAGTGTATCACAATACTATTACTTCTAATATAAATGTGTATTTATTCTCATGTTCATAATACATGGCAGAACTTGTGGTCCCAGGTTCTCGATATCTCATAATCTTTTCGCTTTACTCAAGCAAATAATTACTAACCAACAGTCATCAATAAATAATGATTCTTTTAGAACAACTTTTTCATTATATTATTTCACATCCAAAATAACTACGAACTCATTATTTTATAACATTCGAATATATTTTTATACACATCTTTTCATTAAACCATATTGAGTATTGAAACCCATTATTTTAAGTTGTATAATAACAAGTGACATTAATTTAACGAACTAATTAGCGAAACTCCTACCTATTATTTGGGCACTTCAATAAAGTGTCCCCAAACGTGTATTGTTGCAATAATCATGTATATAGTACCGTATGTTCCTTTGTATATAGCGAACTTTGTCATCAAGTTCAGTATATTATTATGTATTTGTCGATGGGTATTCTTGAAGTACAATAAGTTATTTGATTTATCCAAGTGATATTTATTTATTTTGCTGTTAACAGTGGTTGAAAATTGAAATGTAATAAACTATTTGGATTTTAGAATGTAGTTTTCTTTCATACTAATTTTTTTTTTAATTATTTGCTTCATGTAGATTCACAATACATTACAACATAATCTTACTAATATTATAAATGCGAAAGTTTGGATGTATGTATGGATGTTTGTTACTCAATCACGCCCCAACGGCTGAACGGATCTGGCTGAAATTTGGCACAGAGATAGATTATAGTCTGGAATAGCACATAGGCTAGGTACTTTTTATCCCGAATAATCAAAGAGGTCCCGCGGGAACCAAAAAACCTCAAACCACGCAGACGAAGTCGCGGAAATAGACCAATAATTGCCAAATAGACCAAACAGATTCCTGACAGGTGTCGGCATAATTTTATCGAATCACCTGTCCTGTCAGGAAATTGCTCCGCCCTACACATATCTGCCCTACAGATTCTACTGTTTTTTTTAATGTTTAGCGAAAGTTCTGTATTACCTTATCGCTAGACCTAGACATCTATAGACTGAGCTACATCGATCTGCAGTTTTGAATAAACAAAAAAAATTATATTTTAGGTTTCAATCACTTATAGCAAGGGCGGTGGTCCAGGTGGAGGAGACTGACTGTGGGAAATAAACGCCAGAAAAAACATCGTTATTTTGAAAAGTACGTTTCAAGCTGGAAGACCTGATGGGTCCATTATAATTTGTCAAACGTGTACCTACTCATATTCTGGATTTCAATACATTCAATTGTTTTAAATTACAGCAGGATCAACAAAATATTAGTTATTGGTCAAGTTACGATGGTCTTATGTGAAACAAATAGTTAAAGTTTTGTACTATAGAAAAAAATATGTATACATAATCAAATTATTATTATTGTTTATGCTTTTGAATTAACTTTTTTTTTTAAATATAATGTAAATGAAATTGAGTAAATTAGATATAAATCGTGTAGATGAATAGCGTTTTATTCAGTTATTATTCTTATTTAAAACTTTCAATAAAACTGTACATGATTATACATATTTATTAGTCTACGATAGAAATATACGTTTATATCATTAATATATAAATGGACATGTTTCATTTAGACATAAATGAAAACATTGCCTGTAATATATTTGTATATGACTCTAACTATAATAATTGTAACTAATTGTTCAAACAAACAATTGCACTGAGAGCATGTGATAAGGATCCTTAAATCGTCGAAACTTCGAGGTTGTACCGTACACTAAATAACTTCCTTGCTTGGCGTAGAAATACCTAATGCTTCTTCATATCCGAGTTTCGTTTCATGTTTATCTGGAATTAAGAAATATCGAGTTTATTCGACACAAAAGAGGTTATAGACATTTAAACACACATCCGAAGAGGTAATAGGGCCAGTGTCTTGAGTACCGTGCCCATAAACGATCATTTGGATGGTGTATATTTTTTGTAAATATAAATATTATCGACTTTTGTAGTACGTTATTTTTTTGTGAACATTTTAATTATATTATTCTACGTCAGAGAACGCTTCAGAGAGAATTTTTATTCAAAAAGGAAGGCCAAAATTATTAGTTGCTTTGGTATAGTTGAACAATTTTGAAAATGCGAAACGAAGTCTCGTATTCATTAGGGGACAAATGTCCCATGACATGTGTCGCTAGAAATTTCGGACATCACACAATAAGTCTGGCAACAGGCAATAATATTATGAAAAAAAAAGATACGCGCCGAATTGAGAACCTCCTCCTTTTTTGGAAATCGGTTAAAAAGGTCGCGACCGCGAGGCGACTTCAGTCTGAATGTCTGGCGACTTCAGTCGACATCGCCCCGAAGTCTAGCGAAACGTGTCGCGGGACATTTGTCCCCTAGTGAATACGAAGCTTGGTTTTGAATCATTTTATTGTAGGAAAATACTATAAAAGCAACAAATTCAAAATGTATTTCACGCAGTCACGAACCTTTTTTCGAACTTTTCTTTTTCTTTGAATCTTTATCCTTAGTAGTTTTTTTCGACTTCTTGTGTTTTTCAGTCTTAATTTTCTCCCGTTGACTTTCAGGTGCATCTCCCGTGGCGTTAATCTTAGAATTACTGTTTTCCTCAGTTTCTATTAACAAATTGTCCCCTATATCATTATCTACGGATTCCGGCAACATTAAATCTACATCTTTACTGCGTTTTGAACTTTTAACTTTCTTCTTGTGCCCGCTTTTCTCAGAGGGCCTCTTTTCCGTAGACTTATGTTTCTTAGAAGGTTCTTTTTTCTTAATCAGTAATCCAGATTCTGGCAAAGGATATTGCTGTACCCTCGACGTAAGCAGCTCTTCTTCACGTAATGGTCTAAAAAAAATTATTTTCAATGAATTGGGATCTCAATTATTTCCATATTAGGGTTTTTAGGGTCTTATAAGTCCGCACAGTCGACGCAGCGGACCGTGTGTACACTATTATTATTAATATGTAAACGACGCAGGTACAGCGCAACGTTGACGCATCGCGCCGTGGTGACCGGCCGTAACTTGTAGTTAATATTTTTTTTTTACAAATACTGTGTAAGCTATGTAATTTCTATTTATTTTCACTAAAAGTAGACTTAGGACCTAGTTGTTGTTGGAACAAACTTGAGAGTTGTTGTTCGAACAGTAACGTATCCAAACTTGTTTAGTACTCACACGTCGAGGTCGAGGTCGAGCGCGCGGTGCGGGTCGTCGCGCGGCGGCGGCTCGTCGTCCGACAGCGCCGCGCCGTCCGGCAGCTCGCCGCCCTCCGCCACCGCCGGCCGCTCCGCGCACGCGCCCTCTGCGATATCACGAACACCGCCGCACTCGTATCACACTCTAACGCCCGGACTGCACCAGAGCGGAGACGAGACGAGAGTTCGTTATTTCCACATCTCGTCTCCGCTCAGCTTCAGTGGATACCACTGAGCGGAGATGTTTCATATTTGTATGGCGCGATCGATGCGGAGATGTGAGCTGTGGCGCCGCCAGTGCGTCATCAGTCGCTCACCGCACGCAGCTCAGTCCCGCTCTAGCCAGCATACATCTCCGCTCTAGCCAGCACACATCTCCGCTCCAGTCTAGCCAGTACGCATCTCCGCACAGCTTCGGTGGATATACCCTAGCTGAAAAACTTTTCTTCTCGTCTCCGCATTAGACATCTCGGCAAATCTCCGCTCTGATGGAGTCCGGGCCTAACGCCACGATTACACTTTGTGTACGGGCACGAAATGAGCGGCGGCGGGGCGACGGCGGCAGCGGGGCGATGAGATTAACAGAAGAGATAGCGACGAATTTCGCCGCAATTTTGTCGTACTCATTTGAAAACTTTATTCACGTTTAGAACCGCAAAATTTGTACGGCGATTTGCAGGTATTATTGAAATTACTCAATAAATACGTTCTTATAATTTTAGATTGCCAAAAGTATATTTTTTGGGAATTTTAATAAAATATTTCTGAAGAGAAATAACCGCAAACGCTCTACCAGACTGGCAGGACTGGATTCGCCAGTTGACGAAATTATATTTTTTCACAATTTCACTTTGCCTAAAGAGCCTTCCCGAAATTCGTCGCTAGCTCTCGTACCACATCGCCCCGCTATCGCCGGCGCTCGGCCGTCGATAGTTTCTTGTTTGACGCCTTTAAGTTTTACTCACGTAAGTCGCTTAAATTAACTTACGTAGATTAAAGCGCAATACCGCGCCCGCTCCCTGTGTGTTTTGCGCTTTAATCTTACAGTTTTAACGTAAATAATGTAATCGTGGCCTAAGTGTGCCTGGGGTCATACTAGGTACCATCTCACAGTGTGTTATGATTATGAGACCCAATTTTGTCTCGTTTCGTTTTTATCTCAAAACTCGTTAGTATTTATCATTTTAAACACCAGAGTAAAACTGCGACATTAATAAGGTCATTAGTTTTTTTTTTAAATTATCAAACATAACCAATATATACGGACCAGATACATTGTACATATATATTGATCTATAAATAAGAGTCTTCGGCCAGCCGGCTCTGTATTATTATCTATGTATTATTTTTATGAACATTTAAAACAATAATTTTTCTTACCATCACTTTCAGAATCTGTGGAATGTCGTTCTACTTTATTCTTCCGTTTCTTTGTCGGCCGTTTATCCTTTTTGCCCTTCTTTGAATTTTCTCTTATACTTAAGTACTTATCAGATCTCTTGGCTGAAACAAAAAACAATTAAAATTTCACATAATGGCAACCAGTTGTTCAGAGCTCCCTTTAACTCGTCAGCTAGGCCACACTAGACTATAGTAAATTTTCTTATGATAAAAAGGTTAAATATTCCAAAAAACAGTTCTTTAAAATATATCATGGGTTATCCATGACCGCGAGAAAAACGAGCTAAATATTTTTTTGTAACTTATACCTGCGAATAGTTACTCTTAATATTTACTGCTACAGGCTACTGGCTGTGGTAATCAATATAGAACAAAAAGAACCCAAGCAATGCGTGCCGAAGGTTTTAGTTTATACTATTCCAATAGAGTGATAACTAGTTGCCTTGATATTTTAAGATCTCGGAGCTTCCTAACACATACCGCGCTGAGAGTGGCCACCGAGGGGGTTTTAGTGAGTAAAAATCTCACATAACCTAATTTCTCCTCCAAGAAATTTTGACGATCTCCGTGGTGCAGTATTGAGCGCTGTTGTCTTAACGTGTGGAGGTCCCAGGTTCGATCCCCGGCAGGTTCAGTTTGTGAATTTATAATTTCTCTGGTCTAGCCTGGTGGGAGGCTGCGGCCGTGGCTAGTTACCACCCTACCGGGTGACGTGCCGCCAAGCGATTTAGCGTTCCGGTACGATGCCGTGTAGAAACCGACTAAGGGTATGGGTTTAATATAATTGCTACCCCTACCCCTACCAGGTTAACCTGCTGCCATGTTAAAATGCATCATAACTTACCACCCAGTGAGATCGCAGTCAAAGTTTAACTTGTAGTGGATAAAAAAAAATTGGCAGTCATAAGGACGGCCGATAGAAGTGAAAATGAATATTTAAAATAATGTTTTTTTTAAATAAATAAAATATAAGCCTTAACACTAGGGCATTAAAGTTTAATTACGAATGTAGTGTGTTTGTATTTAAGACCTTTTGTCTTCGTAACAACGCAAGCATGTCTGTGTTCGCGAGCATGTCGGTCACGCGAATCTACAAGTTTACCCCCTACCAAAAAGTGCTCAGCGCGGCTAAAGGAGTTTTCACTTCAAAAAAAGGGGGGTGGGGGGGAGGGGGTTACTCACTTTGCACCATCAGCGGCACTTCGAGCGCGATCTCAGCGACGGGCACGTCGTCGAGCTGGTAGGAGCGCGGCGAGTCGTCCTTGAGGTAGTGCGGGTTGTTGGCCTGCTCCTGGCGGCGAGCCTCGCGCATCTGCCCACCACCACCGTTGAATATTAGGCGCGGGGTATATACGAGAGGCGCAGCGGCGGAGGTTTAAGGGCAAAACAAACAGGGAGCGTGCGCGGGTCGGGTCGGGTGCGCGGCGGGTTGAATTCCTTGTATTTATGTAGACGACATCACACACTGTGTTTTGCGCTTTAACCTTGGAAGTATGGAAGCGACGTCCGCGCCTCGCCTCCTCTGTATACACGGCGTCTCGCCGCTTGCATATATTTTGTATGAAATAGATAGAAGCGGCGGCGCCCGCTCGCCGCAACCGCGCCCGTCGGCTCTTTTATATGTCCCGCGCCATAAAGTAATCACCATTCAAATAGTTCAGTTGTGAAGCCTTGAACTTTATTAATATTTTCAATCGTCACGAAATCAATAGCCTCGTTAGCACGTTTGACTGCGGCCGACGATGTCCCGGATTCGGACATAATTATTAAGTGTTGGGGTTTTCTGACTAGAAATTCTCAGTACTTGCCTGGAGTTAGGAAGTTGGCGGAGTTTCACCCCCGTGCCTCGGAGAGCACGCACACGAGCACGAGCCGCCGCTTCCGGTTATCAAATAAATATTATAAATGCGAAAGTTTGGATGGATGGATGGTATGGATGGATGTTTTAACAAACATCCAGCCATACCATCCATCCATCCAAATCACGCCCCAACGGCTGAACGGATCTGGATAAAATTTGGCACAGAGATAGATTATAGTCTGGAATAACACATAGGCTACTTTTATCCCGGAAAATTAAAGAGTTCCCGCGGGAACCAAAAAAACCTCAAACCACGCAGACAAAGTCGCGGGCATTCGGTAGTATAATAATAGTCGTCAAAGCCTGCCAACCCGCATTGGAGCAGCGTGGTGGGTCTAAGCTCTAATTCCCTCTCTCCTATGAGAGTGGAGACCTGTGCCCAGCAGTGGGACGTTAATGGGCTTGGTCGTGGTGATGGTTGAAATTGATGCTGAGATCTATAGAGCGTACTGTGGATTGGCTCAGACTTTACTTAGAGATAAAACGAGTTATATTGCCATAAAAGTAAAATAGTGGGGCTGATTTTGTTGTGCACAATCTCTAAGCTTAACCTAAAACCTAAAAATTAGAGCATTACAAATATTGCTAACCCTTTCATAATACTTCCTACGGAAAGGGACAGAACTAGATTTAAAGCTGCCATTTTAGTTTAGTAGATTGTGTTATACAGAATCAGCCCCATTATGTAACTATAGTATGTACTGTTATGTATGTTTATTATATTGTAATAGTTAAGTAGTAAATTGTTGTGTGTGTAATAAAGTGTTTTTACTTACTTAATTTACAATACAAGTCCTAAGTCTAAGCAAAGTCAAAGTATGCTGTATAGATCTCACACCGAGGGCGCCTTAACTGTGAGGCATACCATCGCCAGCTCCTCCGGAGTGAACTGCTGCGCCGGTCTGGCGTCCTCTTGCGGCGCGGTGAACAGGGCCGCACTCTCGTCCTCGCTCGAGCTCGAGCTATCGGACGAGCACACCTCGCGAGACAGCCACCGGCTCAGGTCCAGCCTGTCAAACATTATATATATTGTGCACATGTAGTATAAAATATTTTTGAAGTGAAAACTTCTATAGCCGCGTTGAGCACTCTTTGGTAGGGGGTAGAAATGTAGATTGGCGTGACCGTGACCGACATGCTCGTGAACATATAAATATACTACATTAGTAATTAAACTTTAATGCATTAGTGTAATTAAAATTAAAAAAAAATTTAAAAAAACATTTTTTTATTTTTTATTGTGAGATAGGCATGACGACAATCATGCTTAGTGCAAAGCAATGTTTTCCTTGGCAGATGCCTATTCACTTTTGCCTTGAAGGTACCTAAGTTATACGTGACAGGAAACACGTGCGCTGGGAGGGTGTTCCACAGAGGTGCAATCATGGTATTATGTTTCATGTCTATGTCTATGTCTATTTCATGGTTCAGTTTCATACCTAAACGTATAAGAATGGATACACGAAATTGAGCTCTAATTCAATGCGGTTATGGTTTATTTTACTTTAAAGCCGAGCTTTAACGATTTGATGGGCAATCCTTACATGATTGCACCTCAGAAGCGTCGAGCATAATATCCTGAAGACTCCCAAGTATGAAACACTCATAAAATGGATGGGCTGATAACGTTACGTAAATAAAAAGTAACGGAAACAATCATCTTGATTTACTACACGGATTGGAACACAAAGCTTGCTGGTTGCGACGCGCTTTGGCTTAGTTTGATGACCAGTGTCGTATTGAAAGGTTCATAGAACACGATTTGTAAGAAATAATTGCTCTAGTACGTTTTATTGAAGTAACAATAAAGAATACTATGAATCCATACAACTCTCTGATTCTTTTAGCGAACGTAAACAGTATGTCCTCGAGCCCGAAAAAACCATCTCTTCGTTCCTACCTAACCTTTTCATGTCAACCCTGGAAAAAACTTATCAAAAAGTGACAGTACCAAAATATTTTACTAAATCAGTTCAGGCAGTGTTTTGCAAGTCGTCCTTAGACTGATACGAAACGTTCTGACAGTTAATCCAAGATTTGTCAACACAAATCTCATAAAATTATATAGCCAGAGGCATTTTGAGAGAGGACTTACTCAGGCGGCATAGGTACTTTCTTCTGCGCTTTCGGAGCTACTGGTTTGAGCTCACCCTCGAACAGGCTGGCTAGCTCCTCAATCAGCCCGCCGCTGAAACTGTCACTCGCTTCTTCGCCATTCATCTCCTCCGCGCCGTCTTTGTCTAAGCCGTTGCTAAAAAAATATTTATTTAATTATTTAAATTTAACTTTATTAGTAATAATACATTTTCATTTAGTTATATTAGCCTTTCCTCCCTAGCACAATAATATATTGTCTATCTTGTGTTTTATATAATGTATGATTATTTTCAGTGTTTAGTTGTAGAGTTCTACACAATTTATGAGGTAATAAGTTTTGTATGGGGACAAACATTGACCTCAAACTTTGGTATTCAATACGATGTTGAAGATTACGTATTTATGATAAAAGAGCATGGATTTGACTCGCTCCATCAATGCTAAGGACAGCGGTTACTTATGTATCTACAAATTAATGAAATTGTACATTATTATTTTTCAAAATAATAATGAAATTGTACATTATTATTTTTCAAAAGATCATTCCGAACCAGTGGTAGATTCACTTAAGGAATTAAAAGTACTTGTAAAAGTTTATTTGAATAAAAACCATTTGAATTTTGAATTTTGAATACGGTGCAATTCTACCAAAGTACGCCACTGTGCGGCACAAATGTCTCTCCCGGTGAAATCGCACATGCGAACATGTTCTCAGTGTTATTCTGCCTATTCACACGAGATGAAAATGTTCGTGCACTAATGTGCTGCACACGATTTTGGTGGAGAGATAATAAAATAATAATAAATAAATAATCATTTATTTGCAAAGAATGATGCACAATATTTAATGATAAGAAATGTCAATAAGAGGCCATAACATTGCAAATTTCAGGTAGGTATTTAGCATGTCTCAGTCACTTACTTTATAATATTATGTAGTTTTAACCAAATATCCTACACAATGTCTTACCTCTGCTCGTGTTCTACAAGTGTACCGGTAACTTCGTTGACTTCATTCTGAACAGGGACGGAGTCAGTAAGGGCAGGGTCGGTGGGGTTGAGTCTCCGCAGTATGATCGACAGCAGAGCAGTCGCGTTATGCGCTCGCTCTTGTACCTCCATGTCTTCACTGCACAGCAACGATCGCATCCCTTCTAGAGTTTCGCGCAGTATCTGTATTTAGAAAATTGATTAATCTATGCTAATATTATAAATGGCTGGATAGCCATCCAAACTTTTGCATTTATAATATCCACGGCTGTCACGCCAGAACGGCTGAACGGATCTGGATGAAATGGATAGTTTATCCCGGAAAATTAAAGATATCCCGCGGGAACCAAAAAAACCTCACGCGGATGAAGTCGCGGTTAGTGTAAGTATAACATTGTCAAAACTGATTATTATTACGTACTAGATAGTTTTTTTGATTCTCGGGAAACTCCCTAATGTTCCGGGATAAAAAGCTCAAAGCTCCACGCATCAATATCTTCTTACTAATGACATACCCTTGCCACAAAACTTTAAAACACCAACGTTGAGTGTATCTGAACGTAACATTTTAAGCATCAGAGTAAAATGGACTCAAACGCCCTTGATTTAAACTCTCAAATTCAGTACTGTCAATTCTTATTTCGCAATGCTTCCGCAGTGGCTGTGGATCTATGGACGAACTTGAGCTCAAAAACAAGCACCACCACCACCACCATTACATTAACGTCCCACTGCTGGACACAGACCTCCGCTCTCAAAGGGGAGAGTGAATTAGAGCGTAGACCCACCACGCTGCTCCAATGCGGGTTAGCGGGCTTTAACGACTATTATGATGTTATTGATAATAACCGGGACCGACGGCTTAACGTGCTCTCCGAGTTACGGGGGTGAGACACCGTCAACTTCCTAATTCCAACTTCTTAACTAAAACAAACGCATTAAAGTCAATTTTAGTTTAACGCCAAAGGCGCGTACCGCGAGTGCGGACGTCAGGTTGTTGCGTCGCTCGCACAGCAGCAGCAGCTTGGCGGCGAGCTTGAGCGCGGCGTGCACGCACACGGCGCGCGCGCGCATGTGCACCCCGCCCGCCGCCGCGCCTGCGCACAGCATCAGCGACGACAGTGACTCGCGCATCACGCATTCTTCACTGGTGACAATAGTTATTTGTTCAACAAGATACCCAAAGTAGTTTTTATTGCGAGTGCCCAGCTTTAATAGAATTACGAGCGTAGATCCTGAGTGTAGTGAGGGATTTACAGGCAAGAGAAACAAAAAGCTTTGCTCTCGTGTGATACATACAACTTTTTACATCACTAGCGAGAAAATACAAGACGTAAGAAAAATAGTGTACCCACAGTAACCAGTATGTATGTATGAATAGATGTTTGTTACTCAATCACGTTAGAACGGCTGAACGGATTTGGATGAAATTTGGCACAAAGCTAGATAGTCTGGAATGACACAGGTTATTTCATCCCGGAAAATTAAAGTTTCCGCAGGAACTAAAAAACCTCGATCCACGTGGACGAAGTCGCGGGTATCAGCTAGTAAAATTTAATTCTGTCTTCCACATCGCCAAAGAAATTATACTTTCAACTGCCTTTTTTTTTCAATGTATGAAAATGAAATGAAATGAAAAAGTTTATTTTCCAAAAACAACTTATGACAATTTTTCCTTATATCCAATGGTACCCACACTAGGTAATCCTGTATCGTATGTCGGTGCATATCTCCGTGGTTTCTAAACCGATTTGAAAAATTATTTTTTACTGGTTAGAGGAAGCTCACGAGGTGGTCCCATAAAAAATTCTGACTCCAAATCCTCAATCCTGATGCTGTAGGTGTACCGTACTACATGAAATCCTCAAAACTAGAGAGTTAGGAAATTTTGATGGTGAATTTATATAGTAGGTATCAAGTCACGTGTATACAATACAACTCTGAGTCCCAACTCCTCAACCCTGATGCTGTAAGGTACAGAACTCCTTAAAAATAGCGATTTAGGATTTTTTTATGATGAATTCATATTGTAGGTGTCAAGCAACGACTTCATACTTAAACCCAAGTCCCAACTCCTCAACCCTGATGCTGCAGGGTACTGCACTTCTAAGCCGTGGGGATTTAGAGTACACTAAAAAGTTAAAAATACACTATGTTGAAGTCGGGCGAGTATAACAAAGATAGGCATAGTTGACACATCAGGCTCGCCCGACTACAACATAGTATGTAGAAATCAAAATTATTTTTTACTTTACAGTGGCTTTGGAAGTCGGTTTTTTGGAAAGAATTTTTATTTTTAATCACTGGTCGGAGATGAACTCACGTGCAGTACTCGCTGAGCACGTACGCGGCGGCGTAGAGCACCTCGCGGCTGGCGGCGCGCGGCGCCTCGGCGGCCCCGCGCGCGCACAGCGCCGCGCACTCGCGCGCCGCGAACGCGCGTGTCTCCGCCACGCGCGCGCCCACCTCCGTCAGCTGCGCCGCGATCATGCAACCTGCGGTACCCGCGCACAGGTAATGCCCACTTCTGAATATACACACAGTAACACTCACATTGAACATGCGATGACGCGGCACTCACTACTGACGGCACTGCGACGTTCGCTTATGGGTCTCGTCGATGTGCATGTTTGTGTGAGTGAGCTGTTTCGAACGTTTCTAGGTAATGTACCAGTATGAAAACTATTCCATACTGGTTGTATCTGTTTACTGTGATATACTTCTGAGGGACGAGTGGCCTAGCTGTGACAACGCATATCAGTCGATTGCGCATGTTAAGCAACGTTAACCCAAGTCGGTAACTGGATGGGTGACCGAATTTGGAGGTTCAAATTTGGCCTTATCGTTTTGCTCCGTGCCTCGGAGAGCACGTTAAGCCGTCGGTCTCGGTTATTATCACTAACATCTGATAATAATCGTTACAAAAACCTAAGAGTTCAAATACTCTTAGTCGAGTCGTATGCGGAAGAACGCATTATTATAACAAGAAAACTCCTACCATTATTTGATTAATGGAAAGGGTTCACGACCCTCAGTAATGAGGAATACGACGCAGAGAGAGAGAGAATATACTTTCGGTCGCTCACAACAGAAATAATGTACAATAAACGCGCGAAAAGGGTTCATTATGGCTATTTTTGCCGTGATTCAAACCTTGAGTCTGAGCCTTCTTACTTTCCGATTTTTAACTGATCATTCTGTATCAGCTGGTATTTTGTATATTTCGGTTTGAAGTGGAAGTCCTAGTCCAGAGGGGTTTTTTCTTTCAAATTGAGTAAGCCGAGTACTGGCCGCTACAGCGTCACCGGTTGGGTGGGCGAGACGAGGGATCGCCGAGAATTGGGTCTAACCCTAAGGCTCGGACCTCGGCTTAGGATGAGGTTGAGACGAGTGGTCGGATGTACAAGACTAGTCCGCACACTTCCGAGGCTGTTGCGTGAGTTCACATCCGGGTGACGTAAATCGGGACCCTCGTCTCCGCCGACGGAGATCCTGTGTAACTGTGGCCCTACCTGACAGGGAGCATTGCTGTCGTAATATGGTTGTAAGGATCGTTAAGGACATGTTTGAAATGGGTCTCAAGAAATAACTCAGTGTGTACCGTGTTTAGCGCTAGTCTCCATCTCGGTGAGTTCTGCGAGCACGGTGATGTACCACTCAAAGTCGACAACGTGCTGATAGTTGTTCTGCGCGCATATCTCGATCATGCGCGTGAGCAACTCGTCGCGATACAGAGTCCCTTCAGCGCGCTCCATGTGTACCATCAATTTCTTCACTATTTCCATCAAATTCTTCTTTGATACCTACAAATATCAAATCAATACTGAATTCATTTATTTATTACAGGGCTTCCTTTATTTCTTTATGTATCTTATGCTACGTCTTGTTTTGGCTCTACCACCGGTTCGAAAACCAGATTTTATTGAGAAGAACCGGCAAGAAACATTCTATTCTATTCTATTCAGTAACTGCTGAGTTACTACAGACAGAGAGATATACCTACATAACAATTTGCTTTTTGAAATGAACAACTGTAGTTCATTCCAAAAAGCAAATTGTTATGTAGGTATATACGTATTATAATAGGGTAAGTCATTTATTATATTATGCGCTGGACGCATAGTCGATCGCATTATAACAATCATCCATACGATGCTGACTCGACCTGGTTTTAAATTTAATATAGGCCACAATATAAGTACTTCGAGCGAATGCAAGAGAAAAACATACCATTCCATACAACAAGCCTAACGCCCTCAGCCTGATCGACTCGTCCTTGTCGTCTAGACACGCCAGCACCAAGTCCTTGTGAGCCTGCACTGACTTTGGGTGCGATTTCAGTATACGCGACATCGCCAATAAACCCAGGTACTTCACTGTTCAAATAAACAAAATACCGTGTTAAAAATACCATTATTATTTCACCAAAAAGTTGATAGTGGGGACTTCAAGTTTTAAGTTTGCGGCTTTATCGATAGTTCAACACTATTTTTAAGAATGAGAAAGTGTGTCTTTTTACTGTACACCTGTTTACCGATTTTAACGAAATTTAGTACAGGGACAGCTTGCATCCCAGTGAAGGAGATCGGCATTTTATCACAGAAAACCATAGACTGCCACATAGTTTAAAAAAAACCTAAAACTACGCGGACGCAGTCGCGGCCATCATCTAATAGACAATAAATAAAAATCACGGACAATCAAAGACTAAAAAAAATATTTTTTTTTTATTAGCATCAGCTCGCGACTTCGTGCGGGAATTTAGGATTTTAAAAATCCTCCGGATTGAAGGACAAACCAACAACAAACACACTTTATAATATTGATAGGTGATAGGTATTCCCCTCCTTGAACGAGTGTACTCACAGTTCTGATCACTGTCCTCGATGAGTATCCGTAGTTTCTGCACGCAAAGCTGCACGGACGCGGCGTGGCCCGGCATGCCGCTGCTGATGCTGATCAGCACCGCGATCACAGTGTTGATGCACTCGTACAGCAGCGACATTGCCGACGTGCTGTGACGCACACAACCACATGCAACACACTGAGGTGGCGTGCTAACCAGACTTTCCCTGGCTCTCGCACATTCTAACATTTCCAATAGAACCGAAAGTCTCAGTATACTTTTGACAAATGTGACCAATCCAAGTCTTGACAGTAAAACTACGCATATTTTAAGCATACTTTTATTGTAATATATACCTATTTCTTGATAGGTAAAATGAGGAAAATTCTTTTTTGCCATTTTTCTCTATCAAACACTAGGTACTCACTCACATTACAATTAAAATATTTGCCTAAATATCCATAATTTATAACGGTCAAGACTTGGATCGGCCACATTCATCAAAGGTATACGGACACTTTCACAGTCATTGAAAGTGTTAGAATGTGCGAGAGAGAGAGGAAAAGTCAGCATACCACGAACCCTTATCTATGGCGCCTGATACACAGTCAATCCGGATCAATTTATTCTCGATTGAAATTCAATCCATTTCTATTATACTGTAATTTTATTAATGTATGTACTTGCTTCGCCCTAACAGGGCTATATTGCAAAAATAAATGAATATGAATATGAATATTAGGTTCTTAAATAAACTAGAGTGTAAAGGAAGAATAGAAGAATCTATCCCGGCAGAAGCTACTGCTGTCCTTGGCGGTAAGCAGTATTTTGGTCACGATGGTGGCGATCACAATAGATGCGCAGTGGTCAACGTGATCCAGGGTCTCTCTTTCACAGCCGCCTCTCGCAAAAAAGGTGACGTATTCTAACAACGCGTGTTCGCTAATTTTGGTCGAGTACTTAACAACCATTACATTCAGATTGACTGATCTTGATTAAGATTGACTATGTATCGAGCTACCCACTATTGCTGGTCGGATGACAACTTAAGCACCATCGTCTGAAAAATGTGTCGGTTGCGAGGAACTGCTAACCCCTTCGAAAACTAGTTTCAACAGCGAATTAGTGTTTTCAACTAGAAATGTATGTGCCAAACGGTTGTTTGTGAGTCAATTATGGTAGTGCACGGTCCACTTTGCCAGAAAGTGGCTACTGTGCAAATAATTATAATATGAAATTTGTATCACAGACATATCTAATACAAACATTTTAACAGCACTTGATAGTTTTTTGATATCAATGAAATAGTTATGCTTATCAGTCAAAGTGCAAAAATGGTGTGAAAATAAACATGTATTTCAAATAGCAGATACAGATTATACAGTTAAGGATTACATTACTATTAGTGATTATTGGTGCTGTAAAAAAGCGTTGACGGTTTAGTTAGTAAAAGGGTGTGATTTCAATTTGATTAACTAGATAATCCTACTAAACTATGATATAGAAAATCAAACTAAGCATTACTTACACAAATCGTTAAAAGAAGCTGATAAAGCACTGTTATTAGAAATACTGCATAATTTTTCTTATTGAATATAAAATCGCTAGAATTCATTATATTTCCTCGACATGTTTTCGCATTGGCTTTTTAGCGCTACATTCCCTTTACCCCATAGAGTCCAATAAAATAACACACAAATTAGTAGGTAATTAGGCAGTTTGGTAAAGGCCACTGCGTCTGACTCACCTATGTATTAAATTAGTTAATGGTTCTATCAGTTTCTTGCCAAGTCGGGGCTCTAATGGGGTTAAGGCACCAAACTGGAACAAATACAATGATACTACATAAACTAGCTTATGCGGGAGCGGCTATTCATGATTACAAGTTTTTTTAATCATTCTTTAAAATGTTCCTTATGTATGTACATCATTATTAATGTACCATCCTTAATAATGTATAAATTTTGTATTTGTATAAATAATTTTTCAGCAGCAGCAAAAATAATATAAAATGTGTGACATGCCAATTTGGTGTAAACTCTGTGTATAAGTGAACAACTGAGCAGTATATTTGCATATTTGCAGCCTCAATGACTTTCGCAACATTCAATTTGTCCGATTCATTTGTGTTTTTGTAATGCAAAAAAATAACAATGTATTGTAATGATTCGAAAGCTTTTTCACAGTAAATTGGACTGGTAATAGGTTGTGAGCAAGACTGGCAGCGGTTGCAAAATAGGAATCATGTCAGTAGACACTTGAAATACGCCATCCCATAGCACTAGCATAATCCTCATTATTATGCCATAGGTACCTAAATATTTTGCGCCAATGTAAAACTGTGACACATGCGCGAGCGGCGCAAGATTCTATGAAGATCCTTGCAGGAAACCTTCGTCCAGCAATGAAAGTATATGAGTTGAAACGATGATGACGATTTTCTATCATTGAAAACACAAGCATCAGGTGTTTCAGATTCAAATAAGATTTTCTCGAAATCTTTATTAAGTACTCTGTATGTATGGTTATTGGTTTAAAGTACCAAGTACACTAAAGAGTACATTGTATCCTAAGCTATTAGACTGATCGTAAGCAATTTACTATAACAGATAAACAGTTCTATCCTCCATTTCTTAAGATATTCATCAAATCTTAATTTATAACCTAATCTTAATTTGTAACATAATTATACACTGTGTGCCATGGCATGGCATGTTTCAAGTGTGCCCGGCTATCTGTTAAATGTGGTATTTCGGTACAATTGAAGTGAGGTGTTGTAGATGAATCTAGCTGCTAACTCTCGCTAGGGGTACCTGCAAATTAGGTCTATGAGGCTTTGAGTAATTTTCCTTCCAATATCAGGTTCATATTGAGTCATTAAACCAAACTGTGGAGAATCAACAATTGGATAATTAAAGGGTATTTATGTTAATGATAATAATTGACAAATCTTTTAATCATTGTTTAAACATTACCTACGTATCAATATATATAGTATTAGTACACATTCATTATATTGATATACAGACATATCAAATAAATCAGTATAGTAGTTTTTTTTTTGGTAGTCACAAAAGCAAACACTAACTATTATATTATATTAATCAGGCTAACCACATGTGCAGTTATAAGATCAACAATATTTTTTTAACTTTTAAAAGTAAATATACATAATGTATGTATGTAATGTGCCCATCACTATTGTGAGCTGTCATAAGGGCCTTCATATAATGATGCTACTGTAGTAACTGTTCTCACTCGATAATATTATGACGTGATTCATTTTGCCTTCTCTGTCTGTTCAAAAGTTTTAATATTAAAGTTTACAAAAAATATGGTGTCTCTCAGAAAATTACACTTTTTGTACTTAGGCTGTAGATATAAAGCTGGGGAAAATGCGACAAATAGTAACTCACCAATTTGATAATCTTAATTAACATCCAATTGTTGGTTGAAGTGGTCATTAGTTTAAAAAACACTGGGGCCAATGAAAGGTAGTTCTTGGGGTTTTTTCTGGCCAGCTCGCATACAACATTCACAGCTGCCGATTGCACACCTGTTTTAAAACAAATGTTTGTTATTGAAGTGACAATTTGAATACGTCAATAGTAATTTTATGGTAAATTATGGAAATGGCTTCATAATTAAGCATTTTTGGACAAAAATACCCAGGAAGCCAGGAAATCCAGGAATGTATAATTAATTACTTAATGATTAAAAATTTTTTTTAAAAAATGAGTAAAAAGGTATATTAAGTAGTGTGGGACGATCTCCAGCCCGCTGGACCCACAACCTCAAAAAGGTAGCAGGCAGTGGGTGAATGCAGACCGATCGAATGGAAGTAAATAGACATCCGATTATTTAATTGAAACACTACAGCGCAAAACTGTTTTACCTGCTGATGTTCCTAGCAGCACGTAATATTGACCAGGAACTTTAGATGGTTGTGATCACAATAGATCGGCAATGGCCAAAGACACTGGGTCTCTTCACAGAGCCCTGTATAGCCACATCCAAAAGAAGATAAGAAGAAGAAAGTGCAAAACACAAAGGGGACGGGCGCGGGTCTGGTCGGGTTCATCGCGCTTTTCGTTGCTTTCATACACAAAGCGCAACAGCAGCAACAACTTTATAGCCACCCCCGCCATACACCCATCCCGGCCCGTGTCCGATCCTCCCATTCCCTGTGTGTTTTGCCCTTAAATTACCTGTGTTTTATAATTGAATTTTAATAATTGTAAATCTGCAGAACAGTTTGGATAATCAGTTATTGAATTATATTAGTAATAGAGTTCTCACCAGGGTCTGGGTCTTCTAGTTTTTCTTTTAGCTTAGGAAAGGCTGGTCGGAGTGCTTCAGGATATCTTAAAAATACCTTGTACATCATTAACACAGCTTTCATTCTAAGGTAGGGTTTAGTTGAGCTCATCTGCAATTAGAAATGTTATTAATTAATATTAGTTACATCACAATTATGTATTTCATACAAACTCCCATACTAAGAGCGCGTTTTGATGTTTGATAAAGAGTTGCTGATTTGATTGAGTTTGTGTGTAGCAAGTGCAACTACACAGGCTGTCAGGTACAAAAACTAATATTGCATATCTTTGCAGTACTAATCACTCTGGTGGTACAATGTGTGTAGTGATTGCTGCGTAGTCTGGGCCATTGCCCTATTTTTGTCAGCCAATGTTAATTATTGTGCTACGTGAAAGTATTGTATCCACATGCAGATATAATCTCTCCAGTTTTTAATACCATTACAAGTTAGCCCTTGACTGCAATCTCACCTTATAAGTCAGTCTAAGATGGTAGCAGCCTAACCTGCTAAAAAAACTTTCATCCAACTCTTTTTATCTTACTGCATGTATTTCTGTGCACTAAATACTGCCAATAACAATCAGCACATGGTAATCACATGTCTGGTGCAGCTAGGGGAAGGATATATGACTATGTACTTACCAGTGTCATGATATCATTGGCTAGATCTCTTGCCAGGTCATGAGATATAAAACAACTCAGTCCACTTAGTGCCAGACCTGCTTCATACTGGTTTTGAGCATTCAAATCTTTCCTTATCATATTTGTTGTAAGCATTAGTAATTCAGAATCTGCATGAAATGACTGACTAGCAGCTAAGTATCCAATGCGTTTGTAGGTAAATTTGTTGGAACTCATCACTTCTATTATATTGAATATTGCCCAGGATATATCATATCCTAACATTTGTAGCTGAAATAATTTGAAGTTATGTAAAGACTAAAATTAATTTTATGAGAGACATGACAACTCCCGATCAAGGTAGCAATTTTCAAAACCCAAGCCCCTTAGGGTGCCCAAATTATTAATCTCTTTTACCTCCTGTTTTAAAAGCACGAGATTGTGTTTTTTTAACCGACTTCCAAAAGGAGGAGGTTCTCAATTCGGCGCATATGTTTTTAAATGAATTTCATGCAATTTTGTTTTAAATACAGTAGCCACACAGAGTATATCATACGAATTTTATAAATGCGAAAGTGTTTGTTTGTTGGTTTATTGATTTGTTGGTTTGTCATTCAATCACGCAGAAACGGAGCAACGAATCGACGTGATTTTTGGCATGGGTATAGTTGAAGACCTGGAAAGTGACATAGGCTACTTTCTATCCCAGAAAATTTAGAAGTTCCTGTGGGAATCAAAAAAATTAAACCACGCGGACGAAGTCGCGGGCATCAGCTAGTTTTCATATACTTTTTACAATTAGGTGATAAAATGGATCACTGTTATTTTTTTAGACTTGAAAGCAAATTCTGTCCTCACTCATGGAAACTGAATCGTTAGTTATCGTGGCGGCTACCGCCTGGCTCAGTAAATAACTATTTGTTTTATTCGTTACACTTACATATGTTAGTTTTGCGACCGCATTCGCTTTCACTCCAATATTGTCTTGTCGCAATTCTACCTTTATTTCCTCCATGCATTGCGCTATATACTTTGCCTAGAAAAATGTGAGACACATCAAATTCCTGCGTTTGTCTATTTTGCATTGTATCAAAGTTCTTTCACATTAATTTTAACAAATACACACCTCATTATCTTTGTTATTTCGGATCCCACGAACTAAGTCCGTGAGATTTTTGTCAAACATTCTTTCGAAGTTTCCTTTAACCTTTTTCAAAGCCATGTTAAAGTTTTTTCTTTCCTATTCATAACTTAACTAATATTCTAAGTAAAATGATAAATTGTTGGTTGATTTCACGAAATTAGTGATTTCAGATTTGAGAAATCTGAAATACCTATGTCAAAAACGACAATTGACAAGCACCGATGACAAGACAATTTATCTATCAAAAAAGTAAATACGACATTTGACATAAAATGTGTCATAACGACAGTGTTGTCAAATGCCAATGTCATTTTTTTTTTAATTTAACTGGTTTAACGGCTCTGGATGCCAATTTCATAAATAAGAATACCATAGATTTATCAAGTTTATCCATTGATAATGAAATAAGAGGAACCACAGATTTATAAAGGTGAGAGAAACTGACATAAATTGTAATCGCCCTATAGCTTCACCGTGCCTATCCGCCATTTTAGTGTATGATTTCTTGAGTACTTAAAGTGACATCGTCTGGTAACGTGTAATTGTTTTGTTGAAAAATTGTGTGTTTATTTGTTACGGAGAATAAATTGGTGTTATTTTAGTGTATGGCGTCAAAAATGACTAAAGTAAAAGTCATTTTTATACCTAAAGCAGGAAAGAAGGACACTCAAACCCATCAGCCTTTTCTCGTTCTTGCTAAAGACAATGGAAAAAGTGCTGAATAGGTATATCAGGGATGTGCTTCTTATTCAGATACCCATCCATAGCACCCAGCAGGCCTACTGCAGAGGTCGCTCTACAGAAACTGCCCTGCTAAACCTTGTAGATAACGTTGAAAAGGCACTGGAAGATAAGAAAATTGTCCTCTCGGCATTCCTTAATATTGAGGGCGCCTTCGATAATACTCCCATCCACACAATAGTGGAAGGCCTAGCCAGGAAAATGGCAGACCCTACCACTGTAAGATGGGTAGAAGCGATGCTCTCTAACCGTATAGCCAAAATTGAGCTGAACGACTCCTCGTCAGAAGTGCTTACGACTAGGGGCTGTCCTCAGGGGGGAGTTCTTTCGCCTCTTTTGTGGACCCTCACAGTCGATCAACTCAAGTCAACTTCTAAATAGGCTGGCTGACCTTCGCTTTGACACCCAAGGCTACGCCGATGACTAATTGGTAATCACTGTGGGAGGTAGCGGCCAAGGTACCATCTCGTACCTCATGCAGAGGGCACTCTGCACCATTGAAAAATGGTGCAAAGAAAACGAGCTGAATGTTAATGCGGGCAAGACCGTATTGATTCCATTTACCAAAAGGCGCAAACTCGACAAGCTCGTGCCGCCCCGGTTGAATGGTATAGAAATACCCTTCTCATCTGAGGTTAAATATCTAGGGGTAACTCTAGGCCAAAAACTTACATGGAACCCGCATGTGAAGGGTATAACTAGTAATGCAAAACAAGCCCTAGGTATCTGTAGTCGGCTAGCGGGGGCTAGATGGGGAATCGAACCCAAAATAGCCCTTTGGCTCTACACCGCCATTGTGCCATCGAACGCCTCCGTGGTCTGGAGTAGGAAAACGACTCAGAAGACTACACAAAGCAAGCTAAGCAGTATACAAAGAACTGCTGGTCTACTTATCACAGGAGCCATGAGCACCTCCCCGGGAGCTGCCCTGGATGCATAACTGAACCTACCGCTACTTCACATTTATTTTGAAAAGGAGGCGAAGGTTAGTATGTACAGGATCGTCAGCCAGAGGGAGGTGAACTGGCTATCACAAGCAATGAGATTTCTCCATGACTCAGAGCTTGAGATACCAATTTTGGGGATGCTGTTAGTCAGCATGATCCCAAACATTACGAATGTACTATATTATTATGATCTTTTGTCTTAAGAAGAATGGTGTCGCGTGACCGACACCGTTCCATATTTTTAAACCCCTACCAAAAAATGCTCAACGCGCCTAAAGAAGTTTTTACTTCGAAAAATACTTAAGCCTAGTTCGCACTATGCTAGTATTTTAGTCTAGTAGCGAGTTATTTAGTAGCTAAAATACTCGCTTCTGCACCAAAATCGTTCGAGTTCGTTCGTTCGAGTACAGTTTACAAGTGAGTGTTGTTTTGTAAGATGAACAGGCTACAGCGCAATAAAGTAAATAAACTGATTAAGTTAACCAGTTTATTTACTTTAGTAGAGTAAGATAAAGGCGATTTTAGAAGAGGTAGATGAGGGTGATTAATAAAAAGAAGCTATGTAAACGAAAATGGATCGATAGAAGGGATAAACTAGGAGCTACTAATTGTCTTATGAAGGAATTGGAAGTATTGGAAGATCCCAAAGAATACTTCGATTGTTTGCGGTAACTAATGAACTCGACTAATTCGACAGGTTCAGACTTGTTTAGCCGGTCCGCCAGTGAGCATGGACGCGTGGTGGGAGGTGCTACTCGCCCGATAAAAATAGAATAAAATTGACTTAATTCCTTACTAAACTACTCGACTAAATTTTTGGTGTTCAGACACGTTTAGCTACTAAATTACTCGCTACTAGACTAAAATACTAGCATAATGCGAAGTAGGCTTTATTTACCATTATGAAAACATCACATTATGTCTATCGCTATCGCATACATACTGTATACGCTGACGCTATGTCTATATCTCTTTCTCAATTCTCTGTCAATGGTTACTTGTCTTGTCAGTTGTCTCTGATTTGTTATTTTGTTGCATTGCATTTGTATCAGAGACAAGTAACATATAGGGATATTGTATCACCGACCAGAAAATTTGTATTTTGTTTTGTTTGTTGGTGATGTTGTGGCGATGTTGTTTTATGATCTATTTAAAAAGTAAATAAAGATAAACCATTATTAAATTGCCTTGGGGCTATTTTGATTATTTTTAGTTGCTAGAAAATGATTATATTCCTGAGTGAGTTACAAAAAGAACACCTCAACAAAATTCATCAGCATTCCTCACAGGGTATTCGAGTATATTATAAATTATTATAACCAAATAGACTAAGAGATACATGCACTTTTTGTAACTATCGCCTGAAAATCTGATTCAGTATTAGGTGTGTGAAGGGCTCTCCACTGATGTCAGAAGTGAAAGTCGGCCCTTAAATGGATGGGCCTTTCGATAGATATGGCCGCTTTATGGTTACCAAAAATGAACCATGTCTAGAAAAGCTGATTCTTGTACAGTGTTGGAATATGCGCAATACCTATTTAAACAGTACTAAAACTGTCGCTTTTCATCGGGCCTTTCACTAGATATGACCTCTCAAACATGTTATGAACATACAACAATAATAATTGCTAATACTTTTTTACAGTATGTATGTTCATAACGTATTTGAGAGGTGATATCTAGTGAAAGGCCCAATGAATAGCGTCAGTTCTGATACAGTTTAAATAGGTATTGCACATACTTTAATACTGTACAAGAATCAGCTTTTCTAATTATGGTTCATTTTTGGTAACAATAAACCATTTTTCAGCGGCCATATCTAGCGAAAGGCCCATCCATATGCGGGCAGACTTTGACATCAGTGGAGAGCCCTACAACCACCTAATACTGAATCAGCTTTTCAGGCGATAGTTACAAAATGTGCAGCTATCTCTTATAATAAAACCAGTCTATTCCAACTATAAGATTCCGAAACATAAATTTAACTTTTTGTTCCAGTTCTAGTTGACTTTTGTAAACTTACAATAGACTATCTCAGTAATGGGGTTAATCAGAAAAAATGTGCTATAGCTGCAGGTAATTAGACATATTAAGTATATGAACTGTCTTCAAAACCTGTAAATGCTATATCAATTACATTATTAAACCTCTCGTTTTACAGAAAAATTGGATATATCAACAGTAGCTGTGCAAAACCTCATACATGCTTTAGCTTATTTGATTGTTGAAGCATGTAAACTCAGTGTGAGTATTTTTTTAAAATAATAACTTAAAAACTAGGTAGGTAAGTATTTCGAAAAGTAATTTTAAGAAGATTACAATTTTATTTCGAGTTTATTGTGAAGGAGATACAAGTTAATACCAATATGCAATACTACTAGACCAATTCCGTAGACTTAATTAAAAACTCGACTAAATTAAATAATAAAAATAGTCTTCAATATTCTTAACTAGTTGATGCCTGCAACTTCGGAACTCTTTAATTTTACAGGATAAAAAGTAGCCTTTGTGTTATTCCAGACTATAATCTATCTCTATGCCAAATTTCATTTAGATCCATTCTGCTGTTCTGGTGTGATTGAGTAACATACATCCATCCATCCATCCAAACTTTTGCATTTATAATATTAGTACAGATAGATAATGGTGAAAACTGCATTAATGCCCTCTATTATGAAGTGTAAGAGTTACAAGCACAAGCAAAAGATGATGTTTGTGATTAGGATTTATTCTTGACTAGCGAATGCCCACGACTTCGTCTGCATGGTTTGAGGTTTTTTAGTTTCCACAGGAATTTTCCGGGATCAAAAGTAGCCTATGTCAGCCAGATCCATTCAGCCATTGGGGTGTGATTGAGTAACAAACATCCATACATCCATCCAAACTTTCGCATTTATAATATTAGTTAGATTTTTGTTCATAAAATCTATATAGATTAAGTAATACTATTATTGTAAGTATATGTATACTTAATTGAAATTAAAAAAAAAAAAATTGAAATATATAATATTTTATATTATATAATTACTTATTTAACTATTTATTATTTACTTAATTAATTAAAGAGCGAACACAAGGAATACTGATGTAGGGATAAACCTAATCAGGTTTTTGATGCACTGTAATGGTCATTGTGTTAAGTTGTACTTAAAATGTATAATTAAAAAAAAAAATACACACATAATATTCATTTCAGCTATCAGAAACAAATTTCCAGTCATCACTAGCTATCGCAGGGTTCTCTGAAGACAAACAAAAAGTTTTACTTAAACTATATAATACAAAAAAAAGTGAAATATCTGCAGCTTTGAACTTGCTCCAGCAAAAAGACCCTAGCTACCAGGATCTCACATGGAGATTTGAAATACAGGTATGATTCACCAGATCCCTGCCATTCTCATCGTCACTATCAATGTCCACTAGGTTATCTAAACACATTTAAACAACACATAATATACAAACATATTTTTTATGGCAACCCTATTGGTATATGTTTAGAAACATTTTTTTTGATAAAATATAATTTTCATCTGTAAGCAGATGAGTGAAGGTTGATCTTACTTGGGATTACTAACAATGTCCAATCAGTTCTTTGAGCTGTGTGTTCAATGAACTGATTGGACTTATTACTTACTACATCAGATTTGTGACTATCTCACTAGGTCCAGCGAGGCAACTACGATCGCTTGAAGCAGTATTATTTTGAAATGTCAGTATTATGTCACGTACCTTGATTTCCCTAAAATAAGGATTATAATTCTAAAACATGAACATCAACAATATTAAAACAATACTGCTCTATACATTAAAGTACATTTGACGACCTCCGTGGCGCAGTGTGTAGCGCTGTTGCCTTAACGTGCGGAGGTCCCGGGTTCGATCCCCGGCAGGGTCAATTTGGGAATTTATAATTTCTGAATTTTCCCTGGTCTGGTCTGGTGGGAGGCTTCGGCCGTGGCTAGTTACCACCCTACCGGCAAAGACGTGCCGCCAAGCGATTTAGCGTTCCGGTACGATGCCGTGTAGAAACCGAAGGGGTATGGGTTTAATATAACTGCCATGCCCGTAACAGGTTAGCCCGCTACCATCTTAGACTGCATCATCACTTACTATCAGGTGAGATCGCAGTCAAGGGCTAGCTTGTAGTGGATTAAAAAAAAAAAAAAAAAAAAAAGTGATGATAGTATGCCCCCAGATCATCACAATGTCATATAAAACAGTTTTCTGCCTGTAAGAATAATCTCATATCTCGTAAGTCATAATAGTATAAGATAAGATGTTTCTTGACACATCTATGGTCAGTCTCATTCGAAATTGTTTCATTTATGCTAAATTATTGTGAAGTCGTAAATAGTGTAAAAAATCCTTTGTACCTATTTATCCTCATTGTAAGCTTTTTCTGTTCCAAATATCACGAAGAATCTTTCAACAAAAAGATTAGTTCAGCAATGTGTGTCACAAGATATTATAAGTTGATAAATTAATTTAAATTGTTTTTCAACAGGTTGCTTCCAAAACTTCACACGAAGAAATAGTACCAATGGTTGCCATGGATTTTATACTCACAACACCAAAGAATTATGGGCAATATGAAAAGGACTACACTCACACTTCACCAAAGAACATAAACTCTGTATCCAATATAAATATGAACTCCTCTATTCAAGATGCTAAGGCGTCTAGTCAGTGCCAGCAGGTTATTAACCATGTTCTACTTGAGTGCGACTTGCCTAACTTAGTACATTTAACAAATAGATTAGATGAAGCTCTTAAAGAGTCTAAAAGTCAGCATGTACGTAAAGTGCAAAGGTCTCTATAGTGAATTATAGATAGATTAAATAAGGTCTACTATAATAATAAGATTGGGTTCAGTAATTTTGTGTTTTAAAAAAACCATCTTATTTTACACAAAAAAGACGAATCATTGCTAGCAGATAGCAGCTCGAAATTTACAATTGTATATTGTAATTTTACAGATTTTTCAATAGAGTAATTAGTTTAGGAATTAGGGGCTGGGAAATTCAACTATTAAAATTGCCACATAAGAATATAATAATACGCCATACCTATGAAGTTGCAGATTTGAACCTAGTACTGGTGGCATACATACTATTGCTTAAAGCCGTATTGTTTTAAATTGTTGACGTTCGTATTTTAATTATAATCCTTATTTACGGGACGCCAAGTTACGTGACATAAAACTGTAATTTAGAAATAATACGCGATGCGATGGTAGGTACTTTAAGCGATGGTAGTAACCCCCCTGACTGTTTCAATTTATTTATTTCTATAGTACCTACTTACCAATAAGAATTCTAATTTTAAACATGGAAACCATCCACTATTGGCTATTTCTCGAATAGCCATGGGGGCCGTGAGCGAACAATGCAGACTTTCTTTCTCTCTCACACAAGATACATCATATTATACAAGAACATACTTTTTTATGTATAAAGATATATACGTAAAGCTAAATTAGAAAAAAGTTGGTGTATAACTTTTTCGTATAAATCATCAATTCCATAGGCAAAGAAAGACCCAACAGATTCTTGCTTTGCGGATCATCATTTCGTAAACGGTCGAAAAAAACTGCCGAAATTGAAAGGCATGTAAAAGGCCAAGTTATCAAATGTTTGTTTTGCAAAACTGTGCTGAAAATATGTGGAACGCCGAATTAACAAAAACTTGAACTTACTCATTACCACTCACAGTCAAAGTCAGAGTGACTAGGTACCTACGTGAAGAAGGACAGTATGTGTGAGATGTATAGAGCGAACTTTGCCTCTTTGCTTAGACTTAAGACATGGTTAAAACGA
Source organism: Erebia aethiops (assembly GCA_923060345.2). NCBI lineage: Eukaryota > Metazoa > Arthropoda > Insecta > Lepidoptera > Nymphalidae > Erebia > Erebia aethiops. Next base: position 20,597,034 of record OV281084.1, on the reverse strand, counting down.
GACAGATTTATGTTACTCACATAAGTCCATCTCGTTTTAACTCTAATAAAAGTCTGAGCCAAGCCAAAGTACCTACGCTCTATAGATCTCAGCATAAGACGGGCAAACTGTATACAGGTTCCTTCTTTTGGTATGGAACCCTAAAAAGTGCTATTGTAATATTGATTGTACCTACAGTAAGTACATGTGTTAAACAATTGTAATTATTATAAATAGACATAATACTATGTAATAAATGCATTTATATTCAATTTCATTATTATTTATAGTCCTTCGAGCCGGATCGAAATATGGAATGATGAATTCTTATAAATAAGAAGTGAAAAAATATGAGCTTGTTAAAATAAAAAATTACAGAAGATCAAAAAGGTACGTAGATTCTTAAAGATTATAATATACGTCAGTAGAAACTCATGACCTACTTAGCGGTGCCAGCAGATACTTATCATAATATTATTTGAAAAAGTATTGTGAGGCTTAGTAAAACATTACTTAGAGGTCAGCTCTGAATAACTGATTTACAACTCAAATCAGTGGTTAACTGAATATAATGCGCAGCTTAAGTTATGAGTAAGTAATAAAAATTTATGAAAATCTTCAAATAATATTTAACTTTTTATGGTGCCAATAACGTAGGTATATTATCATTTATCGTTCTTACCTACTGTCCCACTGAGAGTCGCTTTAAGGAACGCAGCCCTTGACTGCAATCTCACCTGATGTGATGGCTAACCTTTGGGTAGGTACTTAGTATAAATTTTTGCATTGAAATCTACACTAAGGAGTTCCATAAGTAATGCGGAAATCGGCGGAACAGACGTCCTTATCCCACTGCCTCTATCTATATAATATTCCACTGCGCAGGTTCAAGATCTGAGTTTTCTAATAACACTACCTAAACGTATTCAGTCGGTATTTTGACTCGGACTGGCTAGACAAACCACAAAAATACGCTGATTTCCTGCTCTGTGAGAAAACTAAGTTTTCACTCAGTTTAATAAACATGTTTGGTAAATTATAGGTAGGTACTATCATCCATCCATACATAGGTATTTAAATGCTTCATCATGTAAATAGTTCAATTCTATTACCTGATGCAGTAGGTATACATCACATACATACCTAATACTTATTAGTGATTGATTGAAATAAGTTCAATTATACATATAAAAAATATATTTAAATAGTATCTTCCACCATATTGAACTTGTGTGTGACATTTATTTTTCGGATTTTCGCAGCAAACCCTTATAATTGATATTATCATGGGGGTGCATAACAAATTAGGTAACTGTGACGACCTCCGTGGCGCAGTGTGTAGCGCTGTTGCCTTAACGTGCGGAGGTCCTTGCGGGGTTCAATCCCCGGCAGGGTCAATTTGGGATTTTATAATTTCTGAATTTTCCCTGGTCTGGCCTGGTGGGAGGCTTCGGCCGTGGCTAGTTACCACTTACCACCCTACCGGCAAAGACGTGCCGCCAAGCGATTTAGCGTTCCGGTACGATGCCGTGTAGAAACCGAAGGGGTATGGGTTTAATATAACTGCCATGCCCCTAACAGGTTAGCCCGCTACCATCTTAGACTGCATCATCACTTACCATCAGGTGAGATCGTAGTCAAGGACAAACTTGTAGTGGATTAAATAAAAAAAAAACTAAAGTCCGCATTTTGAAGCCTTGTTTAAGCCTAGGATTTAAAATTGAGTTGCAAAATTTGGCCTAAACAAACACAATCGTTGCAAGTTAGGTAAGTAGGTAGGTATATAAAACTTTTAAAAATGTCTTCGTTGGCCATACTATCATTAATATTAACTTGATTGCTTTATGAATTATTTTCTCGACATTATTTTGACTTATCGATAGATAAGGCCCGCCACATACATTCGGAATTCTGATTCGGGATTCCGAACGCAGCAAATCCATATATAAAATCTATGGGTCTATCCAAGGACCTTTAAACCAAACAACCTTTAAACTTTGGTTTAAAGGTCCTTGGGTCTATCACACACGCACAGTTAGTTTTCCGTTCGAAATTATTCCGTTTCGGAATTCCGAATGGGAGCCTGAGCGTTCGGAAAAAATGGCTGACGCATTTCGTTTTAAGGAGATGCAACCAGTAACGGCGACGTATTTTTTCTTCTTAGTTATTAGCTAGTTTCAGCAACAATGCAATCGCCATGAGAAAATCGTCGTCCATATTCGCTGATAGAATATATCTGAACTCAGAGGATAGCGTCCCACAACATCTGAGCCTTTATATTCCGAACGGAAAAAAACGTATGTGTGTGATGTATGTTCGGAATCCCGATTCGATATTCCGAAACGGAATTCCGAATGTAGGTATGTATTTGACCAAATCGTCAAAATTCTCAATTGCGACATTTGCGACCACCCTATATTATAGTATAGCGAGTATAGCAATACTAGCAAATCACGATTCCGCGAAATCGGGATGTAGAGCGAGAGCTATGTGAACAATGTAGTACTACAGAGCTGTGTCGCGTCCGTCCGTTCGTCTGTACACCCGTTGCGTTGCCGCCTGTGCCGCGGTCGCCCAGCCGTTAACGTGATCCGTCAGTTCAGTGCAAGAGCGGGTGCGGCGCGCTCACGCTCGCTCAAACACCGGCCCGCTATAATTCCCATACTATCTGTGATATCATTGTATTCATACCGGCCTTTTATATTTCGTAGTTATTTCCAAAATTTTATCTGATTAAAGAAACTATTCGAATATAGTCTAAGCAATAAGTGACTTACCTAGTGCCGGGGCATTTTCAATAATATTACTTAAAAAGCTATTGCCAGCTCATTATGCAATGCAATACCGAAAATTGTACTTACTGAGAGATTCAGTGATCGGTGTGACATAATACGATTGGCAAAAAATCAAAAGCGACAGTGATACTTAGCGTACCTAATAATTCCTTAATAATTATTATATTGCCTATACTTACCTGCTATTGTGCTTATGTACTTACCGTGTAATGTGATTACCTTCTTGAAAATAAGTGATTTCCAAAATATTCAGGTTAAAAACACGAACTAGCCTGAGGTGTGACCTGTGAGTGGTATCCAAAGTGCGGATTTGTGTGGTGCGATAAATTAAAGTTTACATAAGCAACTCCAAGTACTTTCAACATGGATTCAAAAGTTGTACTTAAAGAAAAAAATCCTCACGACAAAGCAAACATACTATCCAAAATATTTTTGTGGTAAGTACCTTAACAATCTTATCTATTTAAATTAAAATCTTGTTTTCGCTAAGTAGGGTAAATCACCCAATAGTCAGTGTCTAACTATGTGTCACAGGGACAGCCCCAGCTATCAAACTCTCGGCTACAGCTATCAACCAGGCGCGTGACATCCTGGAGTTTAAGTTCATAAATCATAATACTTAATTATACTATTGGTCGTATCACGAATGTGTTCCCATACTTAAGTGAATGTAGACCAGATCTATTTAATCGCTCCAACCTCACGCAATATTGCCTGTCGGTATAAGAGAGTTGTAAAACGCGATAACAGAAGCTTGCGATGAGACCCTGAGGACCTGCATAAAGCGAGTACGAGACCCTAATTAATTGCAGCTGCTTACATTGTGATAGAAAGGCGGAAAGTAGATTATTACAAACGCGAGCAATAAATAAACGCGTTGACGATTGAAAGTCCGAGCCGTAGGCGTAAGACGAGGGTTTACCATCGTCACGTGTTTGTAATAAACTTAACGCCCATGTAGTCAATACTTTTGCGAGGTAAATAATATATATATATAATAAAACTAAAATGGGTATAAAATCAAGTAAAATTAATTAATGAGGGACGAATGGCCTAGTTGCGACAGCGCGTATCAGTCGATTGCGATTGTTAAGCAACGTTGACCCAAGTCGGTAACTAAATGGGTGACCTAATTTGGCCTTTTCGTGTTCACCGTGCCTCGGAGAGCATGTTAAGCCGTCAGTCCCGGTTATTATCACTAACATCTGATCTCCATAGTGTAGTGAATTTTTCAAAATAATGCAACGCATTGGCGGTTCCTCTGGTGTTGCAAATGTTCACGGGCGGCGGTAATCACTTAACATCAGGTGACCCGCCTGCTCGCTTGTTTGCTATACATATATGTATAAGTATTCAGTTCCCACTTCCTGGTTTAACAGTATGGCTTTGGAAAAGAAGCATAGCTGTACCAGTCAAACAAACTCCTTTAGCCTAGAATTTAAGTTAAAGTTTCGGTTACCTACGCTTAAACTTTGGCCATTAATATACGAAAATTCGTAGCACTATCTGGTCAGGATAGGAATTTTGAATCATGGAACTAGATCATTGTAAATGTACATACTAATTTGCTATTGATAACTTCATAGTGTAACTCTAACCATAACATTACTCTGGATGCCTGTCATACAGCTGGATTTTTGCATAATTGCTATAATTAGCTACGGTAAACAACTAGGTGACGAGAGACGCGACGCAGTCTGAGTGTTCAGTAGTATTAGTATAACCATGATCCTTCCTTTGGGCTTTGCTGAAGTCGGGGTAAAAGTTTATATAGCAACGCCGATCTTTTGAAACAGAACAGTGTAAAAAATCCATACCTATTATAACATATTGATATTCTTGGGTGGATAGATAATATAAGCTATCCACCCAAGGTGCCCAAGAATATATACTAGTAGTACCTACGTAATACCTATGCCTATTAGTTACGAACTGAACCTACCAAAATGTTGCGAATAATTTACGGCTCGTGGCTCAAGCACTCAAATCTATTTTAGACCCTACCTAAATACCCAGACGGATCAAATTAGTAAAAAAATCCCATAACATATAAACAATTTAGTTCTAAATTCAATTACTAAGTTGTATTCATCGACAAAATGAAGTGAAAATCGGACAACCGAAACGTGAGTTTTTTTTAAAGATTGTCTCTGTTATGAATAACGACGAAACTCATGGAACATTGTAAAGTTTTAGCAAAATTTAGAAAGATTATTTTTGATGCCTACGTAGGTAGTTTTGTATAGGCAAGGAATTCGATGTATCAATTGGTAAATGTTTTGCCAGCATATTTGATGGCATAGTTTTCATATTTATGAATTTTAAGAGTTAATACGTATTTTATTTACAGATATACCGTTGTCTTTTTAAATATGTTCTACAATACTTCTGAATAATATTTTATTTTCGTGGGTCCAGATACCATAAATACAACCAATCATAAATTATAAATTATAAAAATTGAGACTAGCAATGATTGATACAGGCACATAACATATTAGGGCCAACTAAAGTTGTGTTCAATCGCTTATTTCTACCTCATTCTTACATTAACATCTAAATTAGTATGTTTGCATAATGAGACAAATGTTGTGAGTTTTTGTGTTAGTATAAATAGTAGATAAACTTAGGCGTCTTTTAGTATAATTCATTATTATCTGATTTTGAGACATTTTGTTTGAAAATGTCATATTTTAGTTCACTGTCCGAAATTAGTGCTCTTACCTTAATTTATTATAAATCGATTTGTCTTATTACAAGTTTATAACCCACACCTAGATTAAAAATCCGGAAACAGCTAAAACGGTATGTATTTAAATTACGTAAAAGTGTAACTTATATAAGTAACTAACTATTGGATTTAAATTCGAAGTTTTTGTACAGCCCGTTAAATTAGTCAATAAATTCTTGACCCCTCTAAAGTGAAGATCATTTTGTTTAACTATCTCAATTAAGATACGACAAACGCTGCATACATCCCAATTGAACTCATTGAGTCATTGAGACGCTAAGACAAAAACTAATGGGAGCCCATGATGCTAAATATTGTAAAGATATATTTCAAGTTTTATCAATGAAAGTTGATATTTCAGCTTTCGGAAAGAATTACGTGTGTCACAGTTTTTTAAAATTCCACCTCCAAAGGGGTTTATTACTATTAGGGGCTCAATTCTTGTTTTGAGTCATTTCTGTTAAATTAAATATAGACCTGCTTCTTTCTAGTTGGATTTATTAAAAACGACCCAAGCAGTCTGGGTCGTTACAGTGGTTTGTAAAATAATACCCGTCTTTATGTGGTTTGGTTCTCATCATTGAAAAAACTAACTTATCGTTGTAGTATCACAGATCTTTTTTGCTGAGTGATAGAACCAACCGTAAGGACCTCTTTGGTATTTAAAACTCATTTTTGACCAAAGTGTGGATTCCTTTCTGCGTAACTACGTCCAAATGGTAGAAAAAAAAGGATAAATGATGTACATATAGTACTCTTTCACCGGTTGGGGGATTTAATCTAAAAATCTCCTCTTGGGCTATAACTCACGCTCATTCGAACGAAAAACTACTTTCATGCACCTGCAGCGCGCGTTTTGACGTTTTCGAGGAAAATATAGGATACATACATCCATGGTGGTAGCAGTCAATATTAATCACTATATGATTGACAATGATGAAAAAAAATTATTTGCAGGAATATGGGTAAGTACATCATAGATTTATTATTGGGTTCGCGCGGGTGAAGCGCGCGCACCCAATAATAAATCTATGGGGTACATATTATACACCCAATAATAAATCTATGGGGTACATATTATAGGCCTTAAAAATAATATTTCGCTTACATATTCTACCATACAATGGTGTGAAAATAGTTAAATGTATTTTCATTTTTTTAAATTTCATTATATATATTATTTTTTCTATGATCAATAGGTACATTGTCATAATATAGTCAACATTTACCTTATATCAATCTTAGTCAATTTATATTTATATAGCATTTATATTTATATAGCTATAGGAATAATCTTGTTGACGCTCTTAGATATATAATTAGGCGCCAGGTTTATGCGATGATAGTAGCCCCCCTCATCTATCTAATTACTATAAATATTTAAAACCCTCGGTCTTTGATCGTTCTCTCTTCTTTCGGACTCTTTCTTTGCGTAACCGTCCGCGTCCGCGAAGGAAGAGCTTTCAATGCATTTTCAATTTTCTTCAATGTCATGATTTGTCTGATGAATAATATTACATATAGGAAATCTTGTTTTAGGTGGAGTTTCCGTTTATTCAAAAGAGGCTACAAACATGGGTTGACTTTGGAAGACCTATGGCAGGCTCGCAGCGGAGACCGTTCCGGACGTCTGGGTGACCGATTGGAAGAAGCATGGGAAAAAGAATTAGAAAATTCACGTAAAAAGAAAATAGATCCGTCTTTAACAAGAGCAATTATTAGTTGCTTTTGGGTCGAATACATGTTATGTGGAGTATTTGTCGGAATACTTTTTATTATTTTATGGTAAGTTCTTAAGGTTACTTTCTACTAACTTGTAACTACGTTCGTATCCATACATGAGTACGCGAAAGCGTGTCTGTCTGTTTGCTACGCTTTCTCGGGCCTCGGCTCATCTTTTCTACCGATTTTCCTGAAATTAGGTATGCAAATAGGCTGTATCCCTGGGGCTACTTTTTATCCCGGAAAATTTAAGAGTTCCCGCGGAAATAAAAAACTTACTTCACGCAGACGAAATCGCGGGTATCATCTATCATATTGGTTCAAGAGATATTGTAAAAAATTCCGTTAGGTAACATTTCGACCTCTGCTAAGTTTACATATTGAGTTGTAATTCCATTGTCGAATAGGTACCTATTACCTATCTACCGTATTTGAATGACGGGGGTATATTACATCTATGTACATGATTTTCCTAATAATTACGTACTAGGTACTTATGTATATTGTACGTGTTTACACAGGCCGAAATGCTCCACAAAGTTTTTAAATTATCCTTATACCATCCAATTGGAAAAGACGACCTACTAAACAATTTTTTTTTCAGGCCAATGATACCTTTCTTTCTAGCTTTATTTATAGAATATTTCGCTGGGGAGAAGACTGCAGAAACTTATAGAAATGCGCATATTTATAATTTCTTATTGAATTTCCTGAGTATATTGACCGCTATGATGTTGAATCATACGGTATTAGCACAAAGTTGTGTTGGTATGAGAGTGAGAATCGCGGCTTGTTCAGTCATATATAGAAAGGCAAGTACTTTTTGGATGGCATACTTAGGTACCTACTTTCTTCGACTACAATCAGCTTAGTCTTATAATTTCATATTACTTACTAAAATAGTTAATTAGAATAGTATTTTCATTAAAAGTCTGTATAAACTTTCTGTTAAGTACCTAAGTACTCTAAGTAGGTATAAATTAATTATAATTAGGAACTAAAAAAAATGCTTATTTTACATAAATTACGTGCTACAAATAACTAGTAAAGTTCTAAATCATCTTGTAGATACTAAAACTGAACCGTATTGGTTTAAGTAAAACAGAGAATGGACAAGTGATAAACTTGATGTCGAATGACGTGAATCGTTTCGATATTGCTGCTGGGTTTTTGAACTTCATCTGGGTGATGCCTATTGTGGTACCCATTGTTTCATACTTGGTGTGGCAGCACATTGGTTGGGCCACACTCGCCGCGCTTCTCGTCATTTTTGTACAAACAGTGATAGTACAAGGTAAGCAAACATTATCATTAACACTCACAACTAGCGGTCTCGTCTTTCAATGTAATCCTAGAAACGACGAATAATGTGAAAGTTTTAACTGTAGATACATTTGTGAGTCGTGTCATGACTTGCATGTTAAAATAATAATGTCCACCCGACCGAATTTCGACCACGGCGGCCAATCTCCAGAGAGATTAGCCATCTGTGCGGGAGATATGATAGTGCACAATGTGTGTGCGAAAGCACAGATGCACATTCTGTTCCTTTACTCTCCTAGCCCGATGGCACGGAAAACCCGACACGACCTTAGAGAGATTGATTGTGATAAATTTAGCAAGTTTCGGTTTTGGTTTCGACCGTAACTTCCGACTTCGGTTTCATCCGTAGGTAAAACTAGTTTCGGTCGAATTATAAAATTAACAGTACACAGGGATCGTCTTCCTCTGTAAAGACAAAAAATTAATATATTAAAAAAATTACAATTTTATAGCATTGCATAAATGAACAAATAAGAAGAAAATAACTTTAGACCGTAGGTACTTTATGCCTGAGGATTTTTGTCATATTTAAACATGAAACTAAAAACACTTATTTAAAAAACTTAGATGTAGGTAACAAATACAAATCGAGTATTATTAGAAATAGAATATCGAGTCACGTACCTAAATTATCTCCTTAGTTTCTTTGATTAGTCTCGCTGGAGAACCGTCCCCTAAATACCTCCAAATTCATCTAGTGAACATAGTGGTTTAGATTTTCAACAGATTCTTCTTCTTATTATGGTTCCGTATATGCTATGCTTTAGTATAATGCTTTAGTAAATAAGTAATTTTAATAAAATAAAAGTAGAGGAATTCAATTAATGTCAAGTAACTGGCTCCGAAGTGGAGCATTGTAAGTAGGGTTGCCACCTCTTTTTTAATTACCAATTACCATTTAAATTTTAAAGTACAAAATACAAAGGTTATTAAACGTAAGAAAAAAAGTACATAGTGTCAAAATAAAGTAGGTACATTTTTTTTTCTTTATTATTATGTTTAAACCGATACGTATTATATACTTTTCTATGTCATATTATATCAATGATCATGCTGTTAGATAGAGGGCGTACTTTTAGGCTGTGTGAATCTTTGAAAGTTGAACAATTAATTATCCTACTTATTTTAATTTCTAAAAACTGATCTCTATCTCTATGGATGGTAGATAGCCTATAAACAGTTTTTTTTTAAAACTCATAACCTTCCATTATAAGAATGTGTATTTTTAAAATGAATATCTAAGAGATGTTTAGAATATAGTCATAACTTAATAGGTATTTTATGGGCAATAAAATCGAACGTTCCGGTGAAGTTTTAAATCCATAAAGCTTGAGAGCAAGCGAAAATGCAACAATCACCTTATCGTCTATTATACTTAATATCATTTGATATACCGTAGACCGGAACTTGGCCTGGCGCACTGCCGTGCGTCTCGATAATGTCAAGGGTTGCCACCTTTCGGGGTAAAATGATCGGGACAATAATTGTTCGACGAATTTATAATTTTGTTTTTGTATTTTCCATGAATATATTATTTTGTTACTACGTGCCTCTTTCAAAAATGTGGCTGTTTTTAAAATATAGCCTATGTTATTCGCTAATAAAGTAGCTTTCTATAGGTGAAAGAATTTTTGAAATTGGTTAAGTAGTTTTTGAGTTTATCCATTACAAACAAACAAACAAATCTTTCCTCTTTATAATATTTGTTTAGATAATAGTTTTATAATATCATTGGTCTCATGGCTACGGAATAATTTATGCGAAAATCGTAATAAGTGCACACCTTTATAAAACATAATAGTTTCGGTGAACTTTTAAGTTTTACCTCATACCTAGAACTTAATGTGGATCAAATATTTTTTGTTCAAATCTTTAAAAGATTTGGGCTCTCTTCAAACTGTGATATAAAGCCTGAACTAGGTAAATGGAGTGTTAAATAATACCTAATTGATTGACCTTCAGTTTTATAATCCGTTATCATATTATAGGTACCTAGTTAACCTACACATTCTTATCGTTCTTTAATTTCCGATGATTAAAATAGGCACCTGGTCTGTAAGAGATTGGTTATTTTTTTTTTGTACATTTTAGCATATTTAAGTCACCTTCAAGGCGCTCTAAGAGGAAAAATTGCAAAGCGAACAGATCAAAGGGTAAAAGTTATGAGCGAATTGGTGAATGGCGTTCAAGTGATAAAAATGTATGCATGGGAGATACCTTTTGAGAAACTCGTCGATAAATTGCGCAAGTAAGTGAACAGAACCTACCAACTATTTAATAAGTAGGTATATACCTACTTAGGTACAAGAATTATAGCTCGATCAAAGTAAGTGTAGGATAGTAGTTATTTTAACATTGAAGATCATGAAATCAAACAATTCGTAAGTTTACTTAAATATATCATCTATAAATATAACATCCAAGGTCCTAACCAGTAGGCTTGATTGTTTATTTTTTAAAAGTTTTTTTAAATCATTTACGTAGAACACCATGAAGAAAAATAATGTAATGTATAACTATAAGAATATAAGAACTATAAGAAAAAATTGGTTAATAAGTAATATGAATCTATGAAAAATTAAAATACCTGATTGAAAAATGAAAATGATTTATTTCCATATACAATATTTACAAGTACTTAATTGTGGCTGAGGCCTTCTGTTAGGCATAAGAATACCTGTTTCAGATGGCCTACATAATTATCTATCTCCTTCGGTTCTCCTTTCAGTTAAGTAATTTCATAGCTACAAATCCTTTGGTTTCACTGTTAGATTAATTGATGGTCTTGCTTAATTTTATCTTTTAAGATACGATGTTTGATTGTGCGATATTTTTATCCCTTACATAGACACTATTGATTGATTAAAATAAAATAGTGACTGACTAATTTTTGCATTTGCAGTTAGGTCGATTCCCGGCTCAAATAAAAAAATATGAAAATGTTTAAATGCAGATATTCTTATTTTTAAAAATAAAGGAATTTTTCCTGTGACTTAAATATATCTTCAATGTTTAATATACTTTCCCTCCAAGTCCCGTTCGTTTTCTCCATCCTGTATATAACGTTCTTACATTATTTAGGTAACGATCTTGCTTTTTTCTATGATCTCCCTGTAGGGAGATCATAGAAAACACATAGAAAAAAGCAAGATCTGTAGAAAACATCGTTCCATGCTTATAGTTAATGCGTTTGAGTTTTGACGGAGTACTTATTTAGCGTAATTTTTAATACAATGGGGCTGATTCTGCTGTAGGTACACTATCTCTAAACTAAACCAAAATTAAAAATATCGCTAGCCCTTTCATAATTTTCCCTATGGAAAGGGACAGAACTAGATTTAAAGCTGTCATTTTAGTTTCGTTTAGAGATTTTAAGTTTTAGAGAGACAAAATTGACCTCAGTATGTTTAAGTCAAGATTGTAAAAACCGTTAGATTGTAATCTAACTAGCGATATTGTAAACTGTCGACAGATTACAATTTAACGCATAATTTTTCGATAGATTGTAATCTGTTAGGTATATTAAACCTGATAAAACCTAAGTGCACTACCTGATTATTTATGTCGAACCCTAACCTAACCTAATACAAGAAAGAGACAAGAAAACGTAAATACAATGAATATTTCAAAAATTGACATTCAGAACATTGAACGGTTCACAATCTGTCGACAGTTTACAATATCGCTAGTTAGATTACAGTCTAACGATTATTACCATAGACATAGGATTTTTTCGCTACGCTCAAAAGTCTATGGTTATTACAATCTTACGGTGACATAATATTATATAATATTTAAATGTTATCAGTAAAGCGAAAATGAAATTAAGTCCAATACTCGTACGTAGGTATTACTAGGTAGGTTTGGTTAAACTTACATTATTATGGTTCGGTAAATTAGCTTAGCTAATCATAAACATGGTTCTAAAAGAGTTTCTGGAATTGTCATTGCATAAATTTAAATACTGTGTTAAACAGAATTTGTTAAGTCGAGGTTATTATAGTACTATCGATGATTTTCTCAATGACAAAGTTGCATGGAAGCAACCGGGCTCGCATCCAGTAGCCCACAAGTCAGTGTAATATTAATTGTAACGTAACGTATGTGTTGTATTCGTTACTTATTGTAAAAAAAAACTTTTAGAGAAAAGAGCAACTGCTGAGTTTCTTGTCGGCTCTTTTCAGTAGAATAAATTTTCCGAACCGGGGGCAGAGTCTTGACTCTTGACGTATCATAAGTGACACAAGTTGTCCTACGTGAAATAATAGTATATTGTGTGCTTAGGGGAAACAAGATGATTTCAGACGAGGGTGAATTTACCTGCCTGAGCGAAGCGAGCGCATCACCAGAAATCTGAAATCGTGTTTCATTTCCACACTATACTATTTTTCATATAAGCTGCATTATTAAAAGTGCGAGTTTTATTAAAATTGTATTTCTTATTTATTTTAGTTGCTAGGTTGTTGTTAATACAAATCATATAGCTGTCAGTTTAGTTGATGGGTAAAATGACAATTAAAAAGGTTTGAAATAAACAAAAATTCAAAATTCAGAATTCTTTATTTGCAGAAACATTTTTTTTACATTGAGATGTTATTTGTTAGTTTCCAGTAAGTATAAATGTTTCACCTTAATCAGGCATGCAAAATTACCTATTTTGTTTATTAATTTTATAAACAAAATAGGTAATTTTGCTATTACTTGAAATTGAAGAATTCATCTAACAAAATCTCTATCATTATCTAACAAAACATACTCTGACATGATTGAAAGGAGGGCCCTGCCCTAGGGCAGAAAGTGATGGTTTTCTACCCGCTGCATGACGTATTCGTTTCAAATTGACTAGTTTCAGGTGGCTCAACAGGCATTGAAACTCGCATTATATAAAAATAAATAATTTATCATTAATCATCATTAAATTTGGTTTCAATTTCATCATCAGATAACTAACTGTACCTACTCGTACTATGAGTAGGTAAGCATTAAGTTTGATCAAGATAATTATTTGTTAATTAAGTAGCTAGCTTATAATGTAATCTTTTTAAAATACTACAAAAAATGTGTGAATGATTTATATCATAATCTTTGATAACATCGTGGGAACAATTTATTTTTAGCGCAGCATATTTTATTTGTAATTTAAAATGCTTAAATTTGTAATATAAAATATATTTGATATGCAAAGTTGTTACTTTAGCATTCGATTTGTTCCTTCCTTCCTATTAGTATGTGTGATCGATACATATTATCAGACCTTATTTTTTTTTCTCTTTCTCAGGTACGAAGTGAAATTCATATTACGGACGTCCTTTATCAAAGGGTTTTCTACGGCACTCAGTGTCTTTACTGAACGTTTCATTCTCTATGCGGCTGTAGTCGCCTTTGTTTGGTCCGGGGGAGACATACGTGCTGGAATTACTTTTTCCCTTTTACAGTATTACAATCTACTTCAACTTGCTTGCAACATCTTCTTTCCTATGGCACTAGCAATGCTTGCTGAATCCCGAGTGTCTATCAGACGACTTGAGGTTGGTAACTATCATTATTAAAGTAATTCATGATTGTTTATTAAATCTTAGGTACCTACGTGAAAACTGAAATTCTAGACTTGCACCCACCGTAGGTGCCTATTTTACCAATATCATAATATTCGAATGCAAAGTCCTTGAGTATCGGCATTCACGAATCACGGTCGTCTAGTGATAAATAGGTAGGTATTTTTTATGAAGGTAAAAATTCGCGGTTAACTTCACAAAAAACTTCAATTTCGAGGCCAAATGAAAAAAATGTGCTATGTTCTATCGCTTGATAAAGATCTCGGAGATGATATTGTTTAAACTGCGTGCGATATATTATTATGTAAGTCCGAACAATAATTAACTATGCTGTTATGTTGAAGATTTGTGAGTACTAATGGTATTAGCAGTGGCGTGCACAGTTTTTGAAGCTAAGTTAGGCATTAGTCACAATTTCTATTTACTAGCTATTTTGATGAAATATGAGCATTGACGTTTTTCCATTTGGGTAAGCGGCGCTTTTATGCCTCTATGAACTGCACGCCACTGGGTATTAGGTAAGCAATAAGTGGATGTGGTAGAAAACTAGAAACCAAAATTAATCAAGAATTTGTTGAACCAACATTATTAAATTTACCTAAGGGGTTGATTATTATCAATTTCGAAACGGAATTGGAATTGACAAACAGCGTTACTAATTTAACATTCTAGTATTAAGTTAATTTACTTTGTTGTAGGAATTTCTATCTCTCGAAGAGTTAGAACCAGAGGATCCGAAATTCAACGGTTTTAGTGCTAATATTCTAAGCAACGGCATAGACAAAGAAAAGGAAAGTAGCAATGGCAAAGTGAAGTCAATGGGCTTGGTTCTTTCTGGCGTATCTGCTAGTTGGCAGCCTAGCCCAATTGTGCCCACCCTGAGGAATATATCACTGACAGCTGGCCCGGGAGAGTTTGTCGGTATTGCGGGACTTGTTGGATCTGGAAAGGTGAAAATATGCTCTCTTTATTATATAATAGTTCTCTATACTTCTCTATATTTATAAGGATCCCTGGGGAATGGTGATGGGTCATAATAATATAATATCGACCTTAGGTATAATTAGTGACAAATAAATCGTCCAATTTATCGTGGTAGGTAGTCGGTACGCACAAGTTATTATTTAACTCCTTTTAAAAAATGCCGTCATGGGTAGGGTCAAGGTATTTACTGATATATAATTTTGTTAAAATATTACAACACCACTGCAGCATTATCGCGTGAGTATGAATTCTAGTTGGTAATAACATAATAAACCGCACATTTTACCTACCTTCTGTGAGAATGTTTCACAATCGTAAATTGCAATATATAAATTTACATACAAGAACTATATAAGTCCTACCTAATATAATATAAACTGATTTTGCGAAACATATGAAAGTGGTGAACTCTTTAGAAATGTAATATTATGTACGGATGTTCCGGTCTTGAAGCAGGCTTACTTAATTAATAAATGATTGTCTATTGTTGCCTTAAATGCAATCAAGATGAAACAACTGTGTAGACAGTATACACACACACAAACTTTGATCGAATCACCGATTTAAAATATTTATAATGGTAACAACTTGTACAAGTAAATTAATAATAGAACTAAATTATAAAACAAAAAAAAACAGAAAACAACGCGTGTGCAAGGGCGGTCTTATCACTAAAAGTGACCTCCTCCAGCCAACCCGTTTCTCAAGGGACGAAAGTGCAATAATAAGATAAGATAAGATAAGATAAGTTTATTTCATAAATATAGTGTGGGACAACTAAATAACATTTATAGCCTTACACCTAGGATAAAACTAATATAGTTGATATACATTTTAAATATTATTGTGCACCTGTTCTCCGAACTAGTTAAAACTGTGTCTCGGAAAACAGGGCTTCCAACTCGAGACACAAGAAGAATACAACAATGCATGTGCGTGTAGGCTTGAGTTTGCATGAGTACTTATGGGTGTTGTGTGTTGTGTGTGAATGTGAGTATATGTGTTGTGAGTGAGTGGGTGTTGTGTGTGAATGAGTATTGTGTGTGTGTGTATGTGTGTGATAATTTAGGTAAGAAGGGATTAAACTAGAATCTCCAAAAGTCCTTCAGTAGTCGAGTATGTTTGCTTAAGAAGCCAATTCCTAAGTGCGTCTTTGTAATTATGGTGATTTAAGGAATGCAGAGAAATAATTCTATGCAACTTATTATAAAGGTGAGGTCCAAGGAAGACAAAAAACCTACGACTAAAAGCTGTCTTTAGTTTACTATAGCAAGCAAGCTGAGGTCTACGACGGGGGCAATCACGGGTGAAGTACGTCAGGGAATGTTGCTTGAGAGCAGTAGCCAGAATAAATAATTGGCGTACAGTTAATACCTGACAATACTCGTAAAGCATATTTGTAGGATACAAACGGGGTTTAAAGCAGCACACCTTCAATACAGCTCTTTGTGCACGTTCGATTTGAATAAGATGTGTTTTAGCTGCACCTCCCCAGACTGATATGCAATAGCCAATAATAGATTGACATAGTGCTTGATAGACCATTTTTAAAATTTCAGGATCGGCTGAGTGTCGAAGTTGTTTGAAAACATAAATAAGCTTACGTACTCTGTTTGAAAGGTGTTCAATGTAATTTTTAAAAGTTAAGTTGCAGTCAAGCACTATGCCAAGATATTTATAGAGGTGACATTTTCCACTAATATGGGATCACTGTTAGGTGTGAGGTTAAACTGCGCTGACGAGGCAACCAGCTTAGGCAAAGAGTTACTAGGGGGAAGTGTAGAATTACGAATGGAAAAATTTATGCATTTTGTTTTAGAAATATTTAATGTTAAAAGATTGTTATTAAGCCATTCCCTTACTGTGTCAAAGCCAATTTGAGCAAGTCGATACGTATCAGACCAGGTGTTAGAAGAAAAAATCAAAGCTGTGTCGTCGGCATATGAAAATATCTTACCTTGATGAAGATGAATGTTACATAAATCGTTCATGTAAACCAAAAATAAGCTCGGGCCAAGAATGCTGCCCTGAGGTACACCATACGTGAGAGGTAACTCAGAACTTGTATAGGAATCTATCCTCACAAATTGGGTTCTACCTGACAAGTAACTCTGAAAGAGTGCAAGTTGGTTTCCTCGAATGCCAAGAGTCTCAAGCTTAGAAATTAAGATAGGTACAGAGACGGTGTCGAAAGCCTTAGACAAGTCTAAAAACAAAGCTACACACTTTTGTCCTTTATCAAGTTTGTCCACTAAATGGTCCACAAGGCTGTGGACAGCATCCGCAGTAGACCGTTTCTTACGAAAACCAAATTGGTTATTAGATAATAAGTTACATGATTCTAGATAGGAAACAAGCCTCAAATTAATGATTTTCTCGAGAATCTTTGACATAGCTGGCAAGATCGAGATAGGCCTATAATTTTCGACATGGTCCCTATCGCCAGATTTAAAAATGGGATGTAAAAGCGCTTTTTTAAACAGGTTAGGGAAAATACCTTTTTTGATGCTGAGATTGCAAATGTATGTGAGAGGGGGAACAATTACACCAATGTACTTTTTTAAAAATCTTGACGAGATACCATCCCAACCAGCTGCACAGTTATTTTTAAGAGAATTGATCAAGCGCTCAACTTCGGACTCATCCGTCTCAAGCAATACAAAGGATTCCCTGTGAGATGAGTGTAACGGAGGAGGTTGATTATTTTTGAGTATTTTATCGGCCAGTTGACTTCCTATAGTGGCAAAGTAGGAGTTGACCTCGTTAATGCAGACTTCTTTATTACAATTCGAAAGCAAAAGATCTCTGGCAGTAGATTGAGTTTTTGATATATTAGTTACGGACTGAACAACATTCCACAGTAATTTAGGATTTTTACCAGCTTTGATGAATTCATTTTTCTCATAATCTCTTTTAACTTTGCGTAGTAAATTAGAGCAATAGTTACGATACCTTTTGTAAGAAACCTTAAGAACTTCATTTAAAGGATCCTTTTTAAGCTTCTTATGTAACTTATCTCTATGACGTATGCAATTCAGTAGGCCTGGTGTTATCCAGGGTTTGATGGGCCTACGTCTACGAGATAAGGGGATCTTTATGGTGTTCGATGATAAGGCATGTAAAATAGGGTTAATTAAATTTTCAGTTGCAATGTTTGGGTCAAGGGTCGAATATACAGAATCAAAGTTTATGTTAAGAATGTCACTAGTAAGTTTTACTTCATCAGTTTTAGTGGTATAGGGTTTATTTTGATGACTATATTTAATCTTTGACAGAGATATAAATACAGCGTAATGATCAGTAAGCGTAGATTCTAAAACCAGAATTTTAGGTGATACTACAGTTTTTAAGTTAGCATGGTCAAGACATGTGGAGCCATGTGTTGGTATTACATGCCCCGGGAAGAGACCATGTTGAGCAAGGAGATCCAGATAGTCAAGTGAATGGATAGCTTGATGATTATTTGCAATATCGATGTTAATATCCCCGACAAAAATAATGTTATTATAGGATTTATAATCCGAGAGGACTCGATCCATCGAGTGAATAAAATTCGACGGATCTTTGAATGCGTAGGGCCTGTAAATAGAAATAATGACAAGATCGGATCCAACCGTAGTTATTAGACAATTTGCATCAGAAACTACAGGTTCAATAGTTTTGACATTAACTAAATTATCTTTTATATATACGACTACTCCATCGTTTTGATTAAAATTACGACTCGTTTGGTGCGCGTAGTAGCCGTTCAGAATGGGAATAACGGGATTACAGGAAAGCCAGCATTCAGATAAAACAATAATATCACAGTCAGTTTTAATACGTTCAAGCAAAGTTAGAAGTCCACTAATATTGGCTTTCAAACTACGAATATTTTGTGTTAAGATAGAAAGACCCGTCTTAGATCTCGGTAGTAAATCGGAGCATTCGTCGGGGCTACATGTTAATGCATCACAGAAAGAGACTTTGTCCAGGTTAGATAGGACATCATTTACTGGCGTGAACATGGGGAAAGATTGTTTACTAAGTGGCAGGCAAAGGTTCGTTTATGGAGCATAAACAAACACGAAATGTAAAAATACTCGTATGTTAAAAGATACTTATTCTGTATGAGACATAGCTTATTCAGTTCGTAACCACGATATAGGGTCGAGAATATTATTATATTAACTGTTAGCAAGTACCATAACCTTGAGATAATATTTGCGTATAACATAGATTGGAATGAATGATAGATTCTAGTACGTTTATTATAATGTGTAAAAGGAGTAATTATATAGTGAGTTATGAGTGTAAAAATAGTATTAATTATGTAGATCATTGAGTTATAAAAGTGAAATGTAGGTAGTTGTACAAGTAATATCAGTTTAACAAGGAAACTTAGGCACGGGACACACTGAGAGAAATATACAGGTAAGTAATAAATTACAACAGGATATAATATTATGTTACCTATTAGTCACTTATTTTTTAGGGACACCAAGTCGGACTCGCCTTTTATTTCAATGCGAGCGCTGCCTTCTGTCTTTCTCAGGTAGATTCGGCCTTGGTTTGTCCAACAGTATTTGTAATCAAGTGCTTTTCGCGCATCGCGTGCCATAGCGAATAATTTCCTGTCCTTATTTGTTAAACCCTCCGATATATAAACAGGCATATTAGGCCCAGGTAAGCCGAGAGTAGACGTCGTCAGTTTAGTATTTGGGTGATTTTTGTTATAGTCTTTGGCCGCGCTTAGTATTTTGTTTCTAGACACAACAGTGGTCAATTCAGTGACAATGGTGGAACTGCCGGATTTATTTTTGATTCTGTGGACATCTTTTACTTCACCCGACTGGATGTTCACCCCCAAAGCCACGCATGTCTTATGTATTAAGTTTGTGAGGTCTTGTTGTGTCTCATGCTTTACGCTCTGTTGCTGGGGTACATTTCTGATCTCCAAAACTGTGAACTTCGACCTTTTTTGCAGTTCATCAATCTTGAGGTCTAAGGAAGCAATTATTCTGCGGCTTTCCTTGCGCTCATCTTCATAAGAGATCAGTTTCTCTCTCACATCCTCGTATTTTGAGGATATAAAAGTGAGGGACTGCTCCAGTTGAGAGTTTGTGGCCTGGATCTTTGTATTTTGTACTTTTAACTCTGAAATTTCGAGGCAGAGTTTAGACAAAGTGGCATCTTGATCCTTCTTCCAGTTTGTCAGCATTTCTAGAAGTTCTTCTTTTAGTGACTGACCAACGATGTCCTCTTCAGAATTATTCAGCATCTCGTTGCGAGGCCGTTTCTGTCTCCTTATAAGCAGTGGATTATCAGGGTCAAGTTTTGTAATATCACCTTCAGAGGCTCCATGAGGTACTTTTAGAGTACTTTTTTTCAGCGATGCCGACGTTTTAAAAAAGATTAAGTCCAAAGTTTAAGCGGTAGAACTTTCCGTTTGTAGATTTACGGATCTGCGCGTGCGCAAAGAGGTATGAACTATGACGCGCGCGGTGAAAAATATATGTGTCTTCTTCGTTCCTGTACACTTGCACATAGGCGCCTACACTCACTTAGTACTATGAATACTTCAATTTAAAATATTTTTTAAGTGCACGTCCGTTTACTGACGCGGTCCGAGTGGAATGAATTGAAATGAATAATAATGATAAACATACAATAATAATATACAACATAAACCGCATATACTGTTACTACTAACCATATACTAATTATATATAAATAACTAAATATAAACTCATATAAGTACATATAATAGTATATATGTATAAACCTACATACAAAATAATCATCTAATACGCAATTATCTCATAAGTCTAAAATAATTATTTTGTATTATTTGTACGATTTTATTGAAATAAATTGTGAATTGTTTATGAATTTGCAACGGCTTTATTTTGTCTTGTCTCTTACAGTCGTCCCTCTTACAAGTGATCTTGGGAGAATTGCAGCCATCGCAAGGGACTGTGTCACTTGGTGGCGCCCGCATTTCGTATGCGAGTCAGGAGCCCTGGCTTTTTGTGGCAACCGTAAGACAGAACATCCTTTTCGGTTTACCATACGATCGAATGCGATACAAAAAGGTAATTTTAAATTTGCTTTCATTTAGTATGTATGTATCAATTAGCTAGAAAGTAGGGATTTCTAGGTTAATTATTATTCAGGATTTAGCCGTAATTGGCAGTTTTTACATAATTATAACTATTTAAATGTAACTGTATTTTTCTTGTAAGTCTTTAGATGTTTTTCGATTTCGATATCAATTCCGTTCTTGATTTACTGCATGTTTCCACAGAATACCTCATACCTATCGATCTACACAATAGGCACAATGATGAAAAGGTAATCAGTAGTTTTTTATAACTCGTCGTCAAGTGTTTGCAAAGCTCCGGGAAAATTATAAGTACCTATTCGTTCAGTTCAATTATAATTTTAGAAGGGAAAAGGATACTTATCTATGTAAAAAATAAAAGCATATTATGATCATTGACAGATATCACATTTCTGCAACTAAAATAATTAAGAAATACAATTTTAATAAAATTTAATTTTAATGCGGATTATATGAAAAATAATATAGTGTGACTCAGGATGAAACACGATTTCAGGCACCAGGGACTGTAAAACAGATTCATAAAGGTTACAGAAATATAATTGTTACAGTTTGAAAGTGTAACAGAATCGAATCTGTAACCCTTTTGAATGTGTTTTTAATTCTGTTAACCCGAAACACATATATTTCTGTAACAGAAACGAATCTGTAACAGAAATGAAAGTGTTTTAAAATGTTTTAATGTGTAAACGAAATAGCGACGTTGCGAAATTTACTGTTGACGCGTATTCAAATTTGAACCTAAGGTCTAGCACCGTTGGTTCCAATTGTTTTAAGAAAAACATGGCCATATTGTGTCAGTATGTGTGAAGTCCGATGAAGTGAGAAGAACACGTTGTCATACCGTGCAGTTTTTAGGGCATGTACCTACCTATTAGGGTTACAGATAAAAACACTTATTAACAGAAATAAATGGTTACAGATTGATTGGGTTACAGTATCGTTTCTGTTTCCGTTATAAGTGTTTCTGTTTTATAACAGTTTCAAAAAACAGTGTTTAACCCCTTATTTCGGTTACTGTTTCAGTCCTTATCAGGCACACAATATATACATTGACACACTGTTGTTGAGACACTGTGCAGTGGTTTGAAATATTACTAAAAATAAAACAGACAGGAGCAGTGAACATGATAGTTCTATCAAAGATTTCTCGCAAATCACGTCGCTAATATACTCGTACATTGATGATTGATGAGTTTAAACGACGATGACACGGCAAAATCAAAGTCACATTTCTGCAATAGAGATATTAACTATTATAATTACTGAGTATTATAGAAGTTAATTATAAGTAGGACCTGTTTATGTACAAGTTAAACTGGTAGGTAAGTAACAAATAGTATTGTTAATTTTTAATGATGTGTCGTAGGTATGTTAATTGATAACATCGCTTTTGTGTATAAAAAAATCATCCAAACAATGGTTGTTCGATATGTCATACATTCAGCGAAAAGATCGAAGGTGACACAACTGGTGAAACAATACTCTAAAGCCGTACCCACTACCCACCTGCAACTATAGTAGGTATGTGCGACGAGTCGCATCGCATGCCTTTCTAATTTGTATCACAAGCAACAAAAAAATGGTTCAATTTATCATTATTTCGATTTGTTGATTTAGAAGCTGCGTCTGCGCAAATGTATATTTGTATCATCGTGACTTAAATTAAGTAGTAGGTACTTAGAACAAAATGAGTTTTAATTATGGTGGTGCGTTGGCCGTGCCATAGCGGTGCTTTTCGAAGATTGAAACATAGCAAATAGGTATTGCGCTCTATCAATGAGCTTGGCACAGCGAATTTGTTCGGTGGAGTTACAGTACAGTATACCAGACATCACACCTGTGGTCACACGCTGTTGTAGATATGGTGGTAGACTAGATGACGTCACCAAATGTATTGATCGCGGAGGGCGTAAAGTTAGCTTACCTACTTAGTACCTATGTACTAATCCGTTGTTTGTAGGGGGCATCGAGACGGCCGCCAAACAGTTCCAAATCAAAACGGTGAAAATGAGTAGACGTGTAGGTGAAATATATAATATTGTCTGGTAAACTGTAACATAGCATAACCTTTCTAAAGGTCGTAATTATAGGTATACCTTGAACTTCGCATCCACTGTCTATGGGAATGACGAAGAAACTATTTTCAGATACTATTTGACCGAGCGAAGCGAAAGTCTACTACTAATACCAGACAATTATCAAACATAAATGAAATTGACACAGTTTTTCCTAGAAGTATATCTTTGGATATGTACCTACCCGGCAATAAATATTGCACATCGACCTTTGGAAAGAGACAATAGCCGAAATAACCGATTGTCTCTTTCCAAAGGTCGATGTGCAATATTTATTGCCGGGTACTGTACTAGTTATTATTCTGTGGTAATAGCACGTAATAGTCTGTTAGTGGGTAGGTAGGTATTATGTTTATACCGAAAACATAATGTTTTGTCGAATGCAGATAATTACCATATCACAATGTGGGGCATGCCAACTAAATTATCATACTTCATACTAATATTATAAATGCGAAAGTGTGTTTGTTTGTTGGTTTATTGGTTTGTTGGGTTGACCTTAAATCACGTCGCAACGGAGCAACGAATCGACGTGATTTTTGGGATGGGTATAGTTGTGGACCTAGAGAGTTACATAGACTTTTTATCCCGGAAAATTAAAGAGTTCCCGCGGGAAACTAAAAGACTTAAATCACGCGGACGAAGTCGCGAGCATCAGCTAGAAGCGCAATAAATCCATCACGATTTAAGTCTAACATTACACCATTATTGCTTGTGTTCTGTAACTATATT
Source organism: Erebia aethiops (assembly GCA_923060345.2). Taxonomy (NCBI): domain Eukaryota; kingdom Metazoa; phylum Arthropoda; class Insecta; order Lepidoptera; family Nymphalidae; genus Erebia; species Erebia aethiops. Next base: position 20,573,032 of record OV281084.1, on the reverse strand, counting down.
ATTATATTTTAACCATAACTAAAATATAATATACTTATATTCTTATCTATACACTTGATGGTTTTTATTCAATCGAGCTTTTACAAGTTCTTTCGAATCGTCAAGTGAATTAACACCGATTCTCGGTATGAATGCATTTCGCACCGACAGGCGACAAGAACCAGCAAGGAATACCACACTGAAGATATAGTTTAGTATATATCATATATTATATACAATTTGTTATATATTTTTAACCTTTCGAATGCTTCCCATAGGTGGTGACAGCGTGTGCGTTGGTCCGTGATTTCGAACAGTTGCCGGCAGGAGATTCCACGTTGGTGGGCGAACGCGGCATCAGTCTCAGTGGCGGACAACGTGCGCGCATCGGCCTTGCACGCGCATGCTACCGAAATGTAAGAATTTAAAAAAACTACTGCTCACCAAATAGAAAAAGTTACATTGTTAACTCAAAAGGGCCATAATATGTTCACCACTCACCAGAATTGACACCTAGTATTTTATGTGAAACTAACCAAAAATTACAAATCTTGCTATCCTATTATTTAAAGCAAATTACTCCAAATTAATCCTTGCTAGCCTCAATCTGGTTGATGACCACCAAAATTCGCACCAAAACTTAAATTTTAACCATATTTTAAGTTTTAACTTTAACCTTAAGGTAGGTATATTGCCCAATAGAACCGATGAATATTTATGTTTTAAACTAATCTTAGGTACCTAACTTAGGGTTTTGGCAAATATAATAAGTACTTATCAAACAAGATTTGGTGAACATTTAATACATTTATTCTTCAATTATATTATTTTGGTAAGAAATCTCAGGGTCTCAAAGTATTTTCGGTATTTAATCTCAAAAAAACTCACTGACAATAGATATTATAATGCACAACACACTCTCTATTCCATTGTTCATATTTCGCTTGGATTCCAATCCGACATCCGGAGCAGAAACAATGGCTTTATCATGAAATTTTCAGTTTTCCGAACCGGTGGTAGGTAGATTCTTACGAATTAATATAAGTGGCACAAGTTGTTCTACGTGAAATAAATCAGTTCATATTCGAATAGATATAAGTAGGTACGATTATTTCAATTTCCTTGGTTTCCTCCCTTGAACATTACCTACCGTCAAACCTTACAACTTTGCCCGCTTTTTTGCTTATTTTTAACATAACTCAAAAACTATAGGCTTGATTTTAAAATTGAGTATACAGTTATTTAAGGCTAATTTAAAGTAATAATTCTTTAAAACTTAAATAAGTTTATCTTAGATTTAAAGCATCAAAATATACGGTTAAAGAGGTGGGCAACTTTATCTGCCATTCCTTACAACTTTGCCCACCCTCAAAATCTCAGCAACATTAAGCACTATTGCTTTGAAAATAAAATATGTAACGAATAATGGTGCAAAGATGTAAACCATCTTGAAATCAGACAAAAATATTTTTTTTTAATTTATATATTGAGGTGGGCAATGTTGGAATACCTTCCAAAGCTTATACAAAAGACGTGCTAGGGTTGCTGCGAAATATAAATCAGGTATGTTTTATTCGTACGAATTATTTTTATTAGTAATTAACAAACCTAAGCGGCGCTTACACTGCTGGAGATTACTATTAATTATAAATATGAATAAACAATAATACTCGTTTTCCAACTTCTTAACCTTTGGATAATTAGAGATCACATTTTTAGAGATACTTATTTTAATAATCATTAAACGGATTTACATACAAACTTAACAATGTAGCAATAAATCATCTGAAGTTGTTTTAACGTTTGAAAAATACTTTCCAAAACAGGCAATTCAAAAGATACCAAATTAAACTTTGAAATTACGGTTTTAAGAAAACACAAAATTAGTACAATACCTGAATCAAAAACAAAAGTTTCCAAATTAAATATCCGATGGATATTTAGTGTCCAAGAGCGCTGCTCCGGTTTCTTAACAAGTTTTAATTTGTTTTGCGTCAATGGATGTCTCAGGGAGCCTTTTTATATTTTAATTAAACAATAAAGGACTCCCAGCGTCATCTATTGGCACGTTTCCTATTCGTTAAATTATGTATGCCTTTTATATTTTTATTAAAATCATTTATTTTTCAACCACTCGGATGAAAAATACCTAATCTGTCTTCCGCCAAGATCTTATCTAGGAATACTTTTACTTAGCTTACATTCACATAATAAAGTGTTTGAACTAGCAGACCTGCCAAATACTTTTTGGTTAGGTAGATTGTCCCACTGCTGGGCAAAGGCCTCCTTACCACTCCTTACGATCTACTAAAAAGTTGTCATAAAATTAGTAAAACCTAAGCGCAGCGCCACCTATTGAGTCCAGTTGCGAATCTAAGCCATCAAAGGTAAGTACAAATATGACTCACAATCTTTACCTAGAATAAAAAATTAAAAACCTTATCTGTATTTATATATTTTCCAGATTGAAAAAGTGACAACCCTAACACCATTTTTAAGGTGGGCAATGTTGCAAACTCTTTGCTACATAGTTGCTTACAACTTTGCCCACTTGAATTTTTTCGTAATAAAGACAGCTAAAACGGTAAAACCAGAACAAAATTAATCGCTATTCAATCAGTTATGAGCACAATAACTTAAACTCACCTCCAATAATTCTTTTGGATTCAGCACGGTTCAACACGAACAACAAAATTGGCACCACCTGCGTAGACGTCTACTTTGACAACTGCTGACAGTCAACTGAGTGAAGTTAGGAACACAACGGATAATTTGTGTTGCCATGTATATGTCAGAGATTGCACGAAATGTTGAAAAATGTTGCCATTAAAAAAAATGAATGGGCTACAACTACTTTTAGTTAATTTTTGGTTTTGGGCAAAGTTGTATTCCGAGGGCAATGATGTAAGGTTCTACGGTACCAACTTCCCAACTCCAAGCTGCTACTGAGAACTTTACATAAAGGCACAACTTTTTTGTCCTGAATCCTGATTATCTGCAACCGAATAATCAGTATAAGAATAAGATAAACGTGGTAGTTCGTCGGTCGCCGACTGCCAAGGTAGCGACTAGCGACTTAGAGTTAGTTTCTATATTACAATTTGGCGTCTGCTCAAAATAACTCTGACGCATGGTGGGTTATTTATTGTTTATTGTGTATGTATCTGATCGTACGAAGTGTAGCAGGCGAACTTGCGAAGCGTCTGTAACTTTGTACTTACCACCTTTCTATTGGTTCCTTTAAAACCCTTTCGGTTTTCGCTACCTGCGCCTAAGTACCTACCTGATAAAATTTAGGAACTTACATTGAGGCTGATTCTGTAGAGCACAATCTCAAACTAAACCAAAATTAGAGCATTACAAATATTGCTAACCCTTTCATAATACTTCCTACGGAAAGGGACAGAACTAAATTTAAAGCTGCCATTTTAGTTTAGTTTAGCGAGTGTGTTATTCAGAATCAGCCCCATTATCTTATGCGCAGAGTGACATAAGAAACTAGTAACGGTCTTATGCAGAAGCGTTGCGTGGTAATCCCTCGCACAGAATATTACCAATTTGTACACCCTTCGGTTTTGGTGTAGTAATCTCCAATAGGACGATGAGGAACGCAGGTATAACGTGAAAGGCTAGAGACTGGACGGTTGAATGTTCAAAAAAGTTATCAGAATATTTTAGTAGAATCAGGCGTTACTTTGCGGAGGTAGCAAAATAATTGTAATCTTTTCTTGGTAATACATTCTGATGAAGTCGCCGGAATACGCTAGTGGACGACCGATGAGATCCAAAATGTTAGTGGAAAACAAAAACAAGCTCTACCTTATCGGTGTCATAATATCATACTAATATTATAAATGCGAAAGTGTGTTTGTTTGTTGGTTTATTAGTTTGTTGGGTTGTTGGTTTGTCCTTCAATAGCGCCGCAACGGAGCGACCGATCGACGTGATTTTTGGCATGGGTATAGTTGAGGACCTCTAGAGTGACATACTTTTTATCCCGGAAAATTAAGGAGTTCCCTTAAGAATCAAAAAAACTTGAACGCGGGTGAAGTCGCGGGCATCAGTTAGTTTTAATAGAAACCAACAATATACCTACGCAATTTCCGCATCAAGCGAGTAGCTACTTAGTAGGTTTAAAATTGATAGGTTAAATTTTAAAATAAAACTGCTGGACTATTCCTGTCCATACATATGTACTTACTTTTTGAAATTTTTTATCGGATAAAGCCGATTTTACTCGATAGTTCCGACAAATCTTAACAGATTTTGACAATACTTTTTTCTATGATTTACGATGCGTAATACATAAGTAAAGGCGGAGCCGGGGCTGTTCAGCTAGTCCATAATATAAAATTTATTAAGTGTCATGGTCGCTACGTCACACGTGTACAAATAATCTTCATGACCCGTAATTATACGCTCAATTAAACACCGCTATAAGAAATAATAATAACGTTGGTAATGGTATGAACTCATCATCCTGCCATGACTTCGTGAATCGTGAGGCATTGCAAGCTTCTGTATCTATTTTCCAATACAAATCAACTTCACGTTAGGTAATTTATTGTATAAATTAGAATACAATTTTAATAAATTTACATTTAATATCAATATCTACTTAATTGATCCTTATTCCGGCATGCGTATCCGTTATTGCCAGATGATCGTTTGCCAATTAAATACCCACGCCATCCCGCCCGCAGATTATCTATCAATCATATTTTGAATTAATTGTTTTTCTTCTGAGAATCATCTCGACGAATCCAATATACTTAAAGACGTGCCTGCGTGCATTGTGTTGCTCCCAAACAGTATTAGCTCATGAGTAGTTTTTCTTCTGAGAATCAACTCGACGAATCCAATATACTTAAAGACATGCCTGCGTGCATTGTGTTGCTCCCAAACAGTATTAGCTCATGAGTATTTTTTCTTCTGAGAATCAACTCGACGAATCCAATATACTTAAAGACATGCCTGCGTGCATTGTGTTGCTCCCAAACAGTATTAGCTCATGAGTAGTTTTTCTTCTGAGAATCAACTCGACGAATCCAATATACTTAAAGACATGCCTGCTTGCATTGTGTTGCTCCCAAACAGTATTAGCTCATGAGTAGTTTTTCTTCTGAGAATCAACTCGACGAATCCAATATACTTAAAGACATGCCTGCGTGCATTGTGTTGCTCCCAAACAGTATTAGCTCATGAGTAGTTTTTCTTCTGAGAATCAACTCGACGAATCCAATATACTTAAAGACATGCCTGCTTGCATTGTGTTGCTCCCAAACAGTATTAGCTCATGAGTAGATTTTCTTCTGAGAATCAACTCGACGAATCCAATATACTTAAAGACATGCCTGCGTGCATTGTGTTGCTCCCAAACAGTATTAGCTCATGAGTAGTTTTTCTTCTGAGAATCATCTCGACGAATCCAATATACTTAAAGACGTGCCTGCGTGCATTGTGTTGCTCCCAAACAGTATTAGCTCATGAGTAGATATCCTACTCATGTGGTATTAGCACAGGCAAGAACATGTTACATGCCTACCATATGCCTACATTAATTTGACTCTTACCATTATCTCAATAAAATAGGGTCACTGTCCGATGATTTTACTTTTTATTTCCAATTTTATTATTTTTGTTTTATTTGATCTATCAACAGAATTACATGTTAAAGTATACAAAATGATAAATGTCTTAGGCAATAGGTACACACGATATACACACTTGACTAGATTTATAAATTAGTCTGGCTATATCTACCTATAGTCCATACCACAGAGTACCTACTGTTGTTGACAATCAAATGGTCTAAGGTGCGAGTGCTTGTTTTCGCAGTTCTCATACAAACTGTCGAAGTAAATGTAGAACTGCGACGCGCCTTGCGGTCAACTTCAGGCACGACTATTTAATTGGCGCCGGCTAAACATACCTACTTACTTTTGCTATGTATAGTATATCCTAAGTATATCTACTTAAATTTTATAAAAGAGGTAGGTAGGTACTGTTTTATATTTAAGATGGATTTTATCGGTTCTCGATAGCTCTTCATAAAAAATCTAAGTTGAAGAGGACCTATCGATCGAAATACTTATACCTATTTTAAAAAGGGTGAAAACAAAATATGATTAGATTAGAATTTAGAACGACTATATCTAACCCGATCTGTCCCGACTGTAACAAAATGCAGATATTTCTTTTTAATCTGACAAGATTGTTATGATAACTCATAAAGTCGGCAAATGTACAAAGACCATTATAATTTTTGGACATCTGTGAATTCTAGATAGACTGGTAGAGTGTAGATTTAAAAAAACACATCAGTTTGAACAAGATAAAATAAAAGATAACGTCATTCATTGCAAAGTAAAAATTGGCACATTTATGATCATAAAGCAGGTAGGTATATACCTACTTAGGTAACCTTTAGTACAAGATTAGTACCTCTTGGTATTAAGTATATTAGTCTATTATTATTATTATGCTTAAATGTATTATTAAATGAAAGCTTTATATGAAGGTCTGCGACTTTTTCCGAAGTAGGTAAGCCTGCATTTTCGGTGGGCCGCGGTGAGTGGAAGCGGAAAAATACGCAGCGTTCCGCAGTTAAGTACGAGTATGTTTTTATGTCAACGCAATAAACAATTTCATTACGCGTGAAAGAATGAGATAGAATTACAGCTAAACGAGCACTACTAAATGACACGCTTGGTGTAGTTCTAGAGAATCTAGAGCAGGGATTCCCAAACTATTTTGGGCAAGAGACCCCTTTTTCAAAATGAACTGATACCTCAGACCCCCATAGCCAAATTACTTTAAAAATCCTATCTCTAGTATTTTTTCCTATTGATACAAAATACTTCCCAATTTAAAAACTTTGCGGTTGGTTAAGTGAGTAAGCTTGACATAATTTTTTCATCAAAATGTAACAATATAACTAGACATAAAATTAAGTAAATATCAAGTGTAAATAATTTTTTTAATACAAATTAGGTAAAAAATAAATAAGCAGGTAACTATTTTTAAAAAAACCCATTAAAATCGCAAAGTAAAGATAAAAAAAAATAAAAAATTCAGTGTGATGGATGAACCTGGTGACTTTCTACCAATCTAACCAAATCCGGTTCAATATTGGTGAGTTGCAACTTGCAGCCTAAAATCTCCGCGTTCGTCGATTTTAAACGGTTTCTTTGTTTTGTCAAAATATTTATAACCACACTGAAGCCTTTTTAGACTAGGTATGATGATGAAAAGATTTTTAAAAGTACAACAATGGTACTTCTTACTAAAAAATTAGTCATTTCTATAACAAGTTGGTACACGTAACACAACTTATACAGTATCTTGAAAGTTTCAAATAAGAATTTGTGTTAATTAATAGGGGTCGATTTTTAGACCTCGTCGACCCCTAAAATTAGTTTTTGTTTATGTCGACCCCTGGGAAACTGATATCGACCCCAAGGGGTCAATATCGACCACTTTGGGAATCCCTGATCTAGAGGATTGTCATTCTACGGAAGAACAAACTTGTTTGCGATGTTGCGTATCCGCTAATGACACTCGCCCCTGCCCCTCCGCCGCGCACCGAAAATGCAGCCTAGAGATATCTCAGCTGCAAGTAGCAACGTCACACACGTCACAATGCGCAGGACTGGATTGTGTTTAATTATGTTATCTACGCTCATAATATCGTAAAATTCTTATTATTCATTTAAAAAGTAGTGGCACATCTCTAAATAATATAAAAAATAGTTATTTATTTATTTATGAAACGGTCAGTGGCGGATTTGCCCTAAGGCCCAGTATGCTCGAGACTCGGGCGGCCAGATAATATAAGGGGCGGCCAATCGTAACAAAAAAATCTGAGATGGCGAGACTAAATATACAGGTGAAGAGAATGGTCACGAAAACAGAATGGTACTTTTTTGGTAATAATTGATACATTGACAGAATAACTCAAAAACGACGGGATGCTTATATAAATTACTTTACAATAAATTTAATTTAATTACTCACCTGGCGGATATAAGCGCGTCAGAAGTGGAAGAAAAGGCCAAAGCATTGCAAATAGTTTATTCTACTGATTTAGAAGACAATTTTTCAGAAGAATTTCTCCATTTTCGTGCTCACTGTTGTATAAAAAATGAGGATCGAAACAGTGCTGTCAGTTTGTTGAAATGGTTACGAAATGAAGGTCTTCAAACCATTTTCCCCAAACATGGAGCAACAGCTCTTCGTATGTGTGTGTACTCCCGCCAGAAACTGTTTTGGAATTTGGAGAAGGATCGTTTTCTTGTATGCGACGAGTTACAAATTATTTCCGCACAGCAATGACGGAGCAAAGGTTAAACACGATCTTGCTTTGCTTTGGAACATAGAGGCTGATTTTTTAAGAAAATTGGATTGCGAAGATTTAATAAATGATTTAAACTGCGCTTAAGTGCAGACGAGTTTTGTTACACATTGTAAAGTGTTTTACATCTATAATATCTTATCTTGTATGAGAATAAACCTGCAGTTAAATAAATAAAACCTTATTAAATGTTTTATTTAAATGTGCAGTTATCTCTCAAACCTCAGAAAATATTACAAACTAGCAGCTATTATAGTTAACTACATTTTTAAATCGATTTCGATAAAAGTTGGCAATAAAGTAAATTGATTGTGTAGGTACTTACTTAGTATATATTATGATGGGTTCTGAGAAAGGGGCGGCTGGTCCTTAACTCCTTACTACATGACCTATAGAATGCCTAAAGGTTTATTAACACATTAAAACACTCGTATGATACTCACGCTCATGTTTTATTAACCACAATTTATCTACCGTTTTCATAAACTGCTATTATTTTTTAGAGATCTAGCACCAACCAGAATAAAAGATGATATTTATAAGCCTCTAAAATCGAATAAAAATGATTAACTAATCTGCATTTTGTAGAGATAAATGTATTACAATGCAGGTAGGTACCTAAATGATTATCTGATAGGTTAATATACATGAATATATTATCATATTCACATTAGTGTTAGCATTTTTTATTAAATAGATGTTTATGAGGCTCATTTAATTTTGATACCATTAAGAAGAACACGTCTTCTATCAATGAACTGATTGGTCACGTCATTTTATGAATAACTAGACTAGATGATGTCCGCGACTTCGTCCGCGTGGACTAAGTTTATTCGATTCCCGCAGGAACTCCTTAATTTTCCGGGATAAAAAGTAGCCTATGTCCTTCCCCGGGATACAACCTATAAATCCAAAATTTCAACATGTAAATCAGTTAAGTATCTATTTAAAATGTTTTAAAATATAGAATTTAGATTTTTAAAATGTCTTCGTTTGTACTAACAGGCAGACATTTATCTGTTGGATGATCCGCTGTCGGCAGTGGACACGCACGTTGGCAAGCACTTGGTGTCAGAATGTGTGATGGGACTTCTGCGACACTCCACGCGCGTCCTGGTCACGCATCAGCTGCATCATCTCAAAACTGCCGACAAAGTCATTATACTACGTAATGTAAGTTTTTTTTTTGTTTCTGACCGATACCGACTCAGGAAGTTCTATGTAATAAGTATCTAGGTACCTACCATATTACATAGCCCCTGAATAACCTCATATCGTAGATCTGTGGAAACAGCAGGTGGGTGTTGTTCATGTTCTTGTAAATTTTTATGGCACAGTGAGAAAATAACAGGTAGGTATAGAGGGAGGTCTTCTACACTTATGACAAAAAACCCGACCAAATTACACCGAATGCGACCAAAACAGAAGTTTTGTGAAAACTACTTGGTAAAACTGTTGGGTATAGTAGTTTTCACAAAAGGTAGGGTTTCTAGGTAGTGTTTACTTTTCGATATATTATTATTCTTCCTAATTTTCCCTAATTTTTTTGGCCGACACTACTTTTTTTTTCACAAACTAGAACCGATTAAAACACAGTAGGTAGCTTACGCTCAACTTGCACAGTTAGATCGGATCGATATTTAAAGCTTTATTAGAATCGGTGTCTTTAATGAAGGGGAGAACTTCTTGTCAGGCTAAAATAATATTATTTTCGACCAATGCAATGGTTTCCGTGATCAGAAACTTTTCGGCTATTAGCACTATATTTGTCACATTTTTTCATTGCATACCTATAGCAATAAGTATAAAAATATTGAAAAACCCGCTAAGAGGATTAATATTCGACGCATAATATAATATTATTGTTAATTCCATCTTTAGCATAATTAGCCCATTATTTATATTTTTTTAGTTTTTTTAGTATTTTTTTTTTGTGTGATCTACCTATTTAGGTATATGTGTATTTTCATTTAATTTCAAAATTGGTAATTTAGTAATTGCCCTTACTTATTTGATTGGCTTATACCTAGGTACGCTTCCTTCATTCATTACCGATTTAAGTAATACATAGAAATAAGTATAGTTAACTAGACGTAATATGTAGGTATTATATCTAACTATATTTTTAATCTGATCTCGGTTTATACCATAGACTTAATGTATTTACTACGGTTATTCAATATTTGTGGTTTAAACACAGATAACAAGAACAAAGTCTTTCAGATTAACAAAACGGTAATAGCACAGCCATGAAAGTGTACTTCGGTGTTTACTCTGAGAAACAATGTTGATAACGTAAATTGCTTTGTACATAAAACTTGCATTACCTGCATTTTATTAACGACTAGGTTTATCACAGTAAGGTAGGTATAGGTACTATGTAAGCCTTTTATTGGGTCTTTGAGATTAAGAATAATTATTAATTACATTAGGTGTTTTATGAAATGTTAATCTTTTTTCATTAATATGGTTCCGTACCTCCAGAGGAAAAAAATAACCCTGATCACTTCGTTGTCCGTTTGCCTGTCGGCTGTCGGTCTATGTGCCACCACTACCTTTTTTCAGGAATGCATAAGGTATCAAGTTGAAATTAATATCAAATACTTAGGTCTACGGTCCCTTGGAGCTGTAAAAAATCAAGGTCCTAAATCAACGCGATCAAAAGATACGGCCGCTTATGTGCCGCATATTTTGACACTCGTCGATAAATCAAAACCTATAATATGTAGGGTACCTACTTCCCGTTGACCTAGAATCATGAAATTTGGCAAAAAGCAAGGTCTCACTGACAGCACTAAGTAGTATAGGGAAAAATCTGAAAATCGTTAATTAGGGTTACGTACTCATAGGGGTTATCTTTATTGTTATTTTCTAAAAGAATTTATATTGTTTGGTGGTACGGAACCCCTTGTGAGCGAGTCCGACTCGCACTTGACCGGTTGTTTATTAGTCGTGATTAGAGCTTTAAGTCCTCCAGCCTCCAATTATCACGAATTAGATAATAATATTATGTCGTCGCCGAATTGTAAAATTCGCCGTAAGTATTACATTAAACGACTAGCCATTTTACAAAAGCCGTTAAGTAATAGGTACCTAAGGCAGATCAACGTGAAAAATATCGGTGAAATTCGAGTAGCACCTGCTCAATTCTAGTTTTCTGGCAGTAGGTAATAGGTAGGGCCCCGGAAGTTGCCTTAGTAGAAGATAACGGGATAGTTTGGTCATATGAGTAAAGATTCCGTTTGGCCGTTAACTTTCCTATACCGACGAGTCACGTAGGTATTAGACAACCGTGTTTAATAATAAAATATTGGCGCTATTCTGAAGCGAAATAGCGTACCTGCTTCATAAACTAGTACTAATACTACTTATATCTGTACTGTTTATCCGTTTATATAGGGAGAGATAGAAATAGAAGGTAGTTTCGAAGAGGTGTCAAAGATGCCGCTTTTCGAGGAGCTCCTGGAAGAAGAGGAGCCCGTAGCCACAGAAGAGGTGCAACGCGCACAGCTCATGAGGCAACGCACAAAATCTGTTCAGGTAACCCACTCAGCCCCACTGGTATACAGGTTGTCCCTGGATAAAGTGCAACCCCGAAAGGGAGTAAAAGTAGACCATAAATTATTATCGACAAAAAAAAACTTAAATTTTTTTTTTAATTTAGAGACCATTGAAAAAAGTTGTCATAAAAAATGGATATTTTTTTCATAAAAAGCAAACTTTAAGTCATGATGCCACTTTTTACACTTAGCACATTTTTCGAGCTAATTGTTATTTAATCCTTACCGTTAAGTATGAAGAAATCGTTTTTTTTCTTACATAGAGTCTAGATAAGAAATAAAAATCTTAATTCGCTATTAAAAAGTAAATTAATAATAATAATATTTTTATAGATAATATTTATGGTCTAGTTTCACCTCCTTTCGGGGTTGCACTTTATCTCTCACCTGTATAATCAGTAACAATAATCGTCTACCTACTCCTTCACGCCTGGACTTATACCTTTACCTACCCTGAATTAGCACAAGCTACGCTTTTTTTATTTGACTAGTAGACAAATACCCAATTTAATTGATAATAAAGACAACGAAACGCAATTTAGAACACTGCAAATTGTAATTTATTGCTTAATTAACTTGTAATTAAACAAGTAAATACTTAATTAACAAGTAATAAACCACATATCCGATAAAATACGCAATAGGTTTGCCCTGAACTCTTGATTCCTTACATGTTATTTTAGTGTCTTAGAATCTGTTTGGAGTCGCTATATATTTGCTCTATTAATAACCCGCATGTCGTGAATATTGCTAAACACGGTCATAGAATATTAAAGATTCATTAAATCAACACTTATTTATTTTAGTCTCATTCAAGCGTCAGCTCTTTGGCCGACGGGGCACATGATGAAGACGATGATCCACAGGAAACTGCGGAGCTAATGGAAACCGGTAAGATTCCTACTAATGCGCTTCAGTCGAGAAAAGGTACCACCAGCGAAGTACTTTGTCTCGCATTGACTCGCATTATGTACCTGGCAAACTTGACATACAAGAAAAATAATAAGTAAGTAGGTACTAGTTGTGGTATACTGGAGGGTAGGCGATAAAGACATTGTGTATAAAGACGAGCGTCATTCTGTCGACCGCACAGTCTTACATCGAATGCTGTCCGAGGTGCACGTCTGTATAGTGTACATTTATATGTATATATTTATATATATCATAATATACAGAATTTAATATACTAGTGTATAACGCAGGACATTACACTAGGTACCTACTGTTTTTTAAAGATAAAATTACTTAATGGGCCAATTCTGTAACACAATCTCCAAACTAAAATGACAGCTCCAAAACTAGTACTCCCCCTTTCTGATGGGAGAATTAGGAAAGAGATAATCGTGTTCAACAGAATTCGCCTCAATAACTACTTAATTATGAATAAAAAGGCACATCCTTTTTACCAAAAATTATAATCCATACTACCAAATATTATAAATGCAAAAGTGTGTCTATCTATCCGTCTGCTACGCTTCCACGGCCCATCTTAGATAGATTACATCCCGGGGAAGGATATGGGCTTCTAAGATAGACTTTTTATTCCGAAAAATTGAAGAGTTTCAAGTCCCACGGGTACGGAACCACAAAATCCTAAACCCACGCGAATGAAGTCGCGGGCATCATCTAGTTCATAATAATTCAAACAAATCAATATACCTACCTAGGTACTTAACACATTAATCTCTTTTATTATAATTTTATTATACTGAGTAAGTAATACGTAACCTAGATTCGAAGATATGAAACCGTTATAATTGTTATTGTTGATGCATTTACAATAAAAATAATAATTATGCTTTTTGCGTTTGTGTGAATGTTCGCATACTGACTATTAAAAAGTTCCTTGACTATTAGTGAAACGAGATTACCCAGTACCATACACGGATATTTTTACGAAGTTACGTACCACTGTCAAATGGCAGAAGAGAGATTTTGTGACACTTTCGTCATATTTAAAACGCAAAACTTCGATGAGTTATTTGACAGCGACGTACCCGGAATTCAAATCCCGGAAACCCCCGAATAGGATATGAGGCCATCAGTAGCCTATATCTCCGCTTATATAGACTTTGTTTCTAAGACCTATCAACTTGTGGAAAGGCCTGCACAAGGTATAAAGGTAAGTAACTTATAAGTCAAGTTTAGAGATCAGTCAGATCCAGATCAGTTTCTATAACTTAGGATTTAATTTGATAGTATCAACATGTAAATAAACAAAATAAACACAGACTACCTTCAACTTCATTTTACGTACGATAAGTACGGTATCTTTAGTGATAATAAATTATATTTTTATCGCGCTAATGAATCTTCTTCATTGGTATAGGTCATTGCCATTTGCCACCTAATAGAAAAGGCAAGAACATAATACGTAAACCAAGCGTGACGTTTATGGCAGCGGCGCAGCAAACGTGAAACTATATAGTCAAGTCAACGAGTGCTTTTTGGGTCAACCTTTTTTCTCCGCCCCCGAAAAATATGAACGTGGTCCCATTCGATTCGGAATAGTGTGCAGATGATTTTCGAACAAAATTCAAGACCCGCTTGCAAAAATTGCAAAAGTTATTAACAATTAACTGAAAAAAAAATTGGGTTTGGTTTCTTGCAAATGTGCCTGCCAAAAACGATTTGACATATTTCAAATTTGAAAAAAGATTCAAAAAGAGGAGGAAATTTCCAAAAAAAGTTCTGCATCCCGGAACTGGTGGGTTACTATGAGCTCTTAAAACAGGACAGAAATTGAACTGCACTGAACTTCAGGGCACTGAACTGGTAGGTAGACACTGCAGTGAAGTGTGCTGCAGTTCAATTTCTGTCCTGCTCATAGTAACCCACCTGTATAGGACCAATATTTATGGAGAGAACTTTGACTTTGCTCAGACTTAAGACATTGCTAAAAAGAGAAAAATTTATGTTAATCACCTAAAGTCCATCTTGTTTAAATTCTAAGTAGAGCCTGAGTAAAGTCTAACTCGTATTATGACTATGTAGATCTCAGTAAAGACCTCGCGTCCTATGAATAATTCGCACGTACAAATACTTACGTCTTAGTCGTAGGTACTATTTTTCACGTCTTGTGATATATTTTGTGATCTTTTTCATATTTGATTTATTTTATTCTGCCCCAAAAAGAAAAATTGCCGGTGTACCTAGCGGGCGAAAGGATTATTGTTTTAGGAATTCCAATTAAGTAATATGTTCACTAAATAATATGTTCAGGAAGAGATTAAACGCAAAAGCGACCTTCTTTGTACTCTTATCTTATCACTTTAATGTTATTCCTTGTTTGTTTCTTTTATTTTTGCTTTCGTGTGTTTGCAAAAAAAAACTTGAAGCAATCAATTTTGTCGGCATCAGGTCGTGTATCGGGCTCGGTGTACAGCAAGTATTTCCACGCGGGCGGCAGCTGGGCCCTGTTGGCGTTCACCCTCGTGTCCATCATACTCGCTCAAGTTGTCACATCGGCTGGTGACCTGTGGCTTACTTATTGGTAATATTTTCTTTTTTTTTTTGTGAAATTTTACACAGCATTCTGCACATCAGCTTCATCGTGCATCTTGAACGTGCCTTTTGCAAAATTTCTGTAACGCGCACGTCCTATAGGTCAGGAAGATTCAGAATGTTTACGCGACATTGACTTCAGTTGATTTCTGGTTTAGCTGGTAAAGAAAAATATCCACACAAAACAACATTATAAAAACCTTATAACGATGTACTTAAGTAACAAATCAACGCTGAGTCTTAACCCTTAAAAAACTATTTGTGCTCTCGGAATATCAACAAAAAAATATTGATTTCAGGATGAATATAGTAGAAGCCACGCACGCCAATGACACATTAAAGGAAGAAAGGATCATTCCAAACGTGACAATTACTAATAACAATACACTTGTTAATTCAAACAACGAGGAAGGATATTTATCGTCAATCGACCATAGCTATTATATTTATATTTGGGGAGCTGCCATACTCGGATGCATCATTCTCACTACCGGCAGGTAAACATATCACGTGAAACAATACTTTACGATACCACTACTTACCTACTCATAGTGTGGTACATCTACATACCCAGTGGCGTGCAGAGGCATAAAACTGCTTACCCAATGCTTACCCAAATGGAAATACGTCAATGCTTATTTTCATTCTAACAGTCAGTAAATAAGTATTCTGACTAACTAATGCCTACCCTAGCTTCAAACTCTGTGCACGCCACTGTACATACCTACTATAGGGCAGATAACCGTTTTTTTTAAAGACGTGTGCGGGCTGTGCCAACATCTTAAAAAATAATTTATACTTACTTATATTACCGGCTTGAAAATACATAAATTACGCCTTTTACTTCTGGTTTTCAAATATAAGAAAAGATAATATGCTCGATAATAGATCTATTATCGAGTATTTCGTCGTGTAGTCACATAATATATTATGTGACGTCGCTGCTATTTAGGTAGCTAGTACGCACTACGGTTCCACCATCATAATATCATCTTCATTGAACATAATATAATATTACTATACAATAAGAATTCAGCTGTTTTCAAGGGAAAATTTCTTTTTAAATTGTATTTCCAGTTGTTTTGCTCTTTATGCCAATAAGGCCAAAGACCTTATCCTTATTACATTATTCAGTAGGTAACTAAATGACTCACATTGTCTGATTCAGTTAATTATATGTATCCTATATTAATATTATGCGAATATAAAATGCGTAAGTTTGGATGGATGGATGGATGTTTGTTACTCAATCACGCCAGAACGGCTGAACGGAGCTGGATGAAATTTGGCACAGAGATAGATTACAGTCTGGAATAACACAAATGCTACTTTTTATCCTGGAAAATGAAAGAGTGCTCACGGGGACCAAAAAATCACGCGGGCGAAGTCACGAGCATCGGCTAGTGTAGGTGTAATATCTTCGCAAGTAGGTACCTTCGAGATAACTTTTATCGCGTACACGAGTTGATAATATAGTGATTGATCGAATTTCGTACATGTATGTAAAATATCTTGGAATACGATATTTTACACGACCAAAGATCGCGAATATTTAATGAAAATATAGTTCGAATTTCTAGAACAAAGGTACTGTGGCCAATTCTGTATAACATAATCTGTAAACTAAAATGACAGCTCGTAGGTATTTATATTGCTTTCCCTTTTCTTAATACGCCCTGCAGAAAGGGGCAGCACTAGATATAGGTAGGTATATCGCTGTCATTTTAGTTTAGTTTAGAGATTGTGTTATAAAACAGAATTGGCCACACTGTTACGAATCTCCAGTTGTTGAATGATATTTAACCTTAACGACCGACGTGATAACCGATAAGAGAATATTTGTTACGATGTTTATATTATGCTCGAATAATAATTAAAACCACAAACTACACTATACGCTATATAAAATTGTTTATACGAGGTCTACCCGGTCGGAAAGTACCTTCTTACTTTTTCAAAAGGAGGAAGAAAGTACTTACGTCATTACTACCACCAACCAAATATGCGGGCGGAAAAAATGTATGAAAAATCATTGTTATCGTGATAAGCGGGCAGAAAAAGTATAAGCATTGTTAATAACCTATTGCCGAAAAACAAAATAAAATCGTTCACTTTCTTCCCTCAGTGAACAATGTACTATTTTTAAATGATAGGTACGTCATTTCCGATTTATTTTCCTACACGCTAGAAACATCGGGAGTGTTATTTTTTATAAGTACCTATACCTACATATATACCAAACCACCTAAAAGGGTTCTAATTAGAAAGAAGACCCGCGGCAATTAGAGGAACTAAAGAAATACATTTTGCATACAAAAGTTGCTTAGACATTTGACTACAGCGCTGCGTCTAGGATACTTCTTTCGTGACACGGACTCTACTGATTCAGCGATTTACTTTAGCCCCCAAATTGCTTTCACAGAATGTGCCTACTTTCTTGCTTCTTTCGTGCGCATTCTAAAGCCTGTTAATTAAAAATTCGTCATAAATAAAGCCTCTATATTATGTTTTAGATCCTTATTATTCCTGTGGGTATGCACATGCAGTTCGATCAACTTGCACAATAAAATGTTCAGCAACATTTTGTCGGCAACGATGCGGTTTTTCGACACCAATCCTTCTGGACGAATCCTTAATCGGTTCTCTAAAGATATGGGTATTGTGGACGAAATTTTACCAAAGATGTTCCTTGATAGTATTCAGGTAAGGAAATAGATTAAACTTTTTTTACTTGATTGATGATTGAGTGATGAGTCCAACTGAAACTATTATCCAGAGTTTTGACTTTTTGAAGCGGGTAGACTCAAAAGTCTTTTCAAAATGTCGTTATGTAAATTACTGATCTTTATCTCACAGATGCGACGGTTCGTTTCGAATGTGCATTATTCATTGCTCTCATAGCCTCGCAGACTAAGTAAATAAAACATGAAACAATTTTCAGTCGTGCTATCTATCAGTATGTTTGTAAATTTGTATCAACAATTCCTAAATGTGAATTCAGTATTTCGGGATTCGGCTTTAGCAATAAACACTGCTGAAAAAAATGTCTAGTGCCTACCTTGATTGTCCGCACACTTTTTCGCATTTTATGGGATCCTATTAATATGGGAGAATTAATATAATATTGTTGTTCTCAGATGTTTATGGTGATGTTCGGAATATTAATCATGGTGGCCATAGTGAACCCATACATGATGCTCACAACCCTTTTCTGTGGTATATTCATGTACTTATGGACTTTGGTTTATTTGAATACAGCACAGGCTATAAAAAGGTAAGCAAATATTTACACAAGCTATTTTAAAAAATCGTAGAAACTTGTTTCACTCCGCCGTAAAAGGAAGCCTTGGGCTTGGTCCGTTTGGTTCGCCGCGACGTTTGGTAAACAGTTTCAGTGGGCTTACCAGGTACTTTTAGAAGGAAACACTAGTTATCCACTTAGTTATTCTTTATTACTTTAATTTAGCACCTGGACGTCCCTAAAATAATTTTAAAACAAGAGCTTCAACAATATTTAAATTTTTATTCAGTTGTCGTCATCTCTATTGTGTTAAACAGAGTGAGCCATAGAAGGTGTTACATTTGTTATGGCCCTATTACACTACACGTTTTCAAGTGCGTCGCTATTACATTGCACTAACTATCGGGCCCTAACTCAGTATGAACGAGAACCTTGATGGCATAAAGTAAACTAAATTAACGTCAAACGCTCGCGCGAGCCGGAGAAACACAATTACTCTCTACGCTGGTCGTGCGACGACAGAGCTCCCGCCCTAAGTATTATCACATTGCCCGGTCGGCAGACCACCGCAGACCGATGTGATCCGATGTCCCTAAATTGGGTAACCTTTCTACTTAAATCTTATTACACTACACTGATTTAGGTTAAGGGTCCCTTGAAACAGTGTAGTGTAATAGGCCTCTTCCCCAGGGTGGAGGGCGTGTCGCGCAGCCCCGTGTTCTCGCACGTGTCGGCGAGCATGGCGGGGCTGACGACGGTGCGCGCGTGCGGCGCGCAGGCCATGCTGCGCGCGCAGTTCGACGACAAGCAGGACGTGCACACCGCCGCCTGGTGAGTCTCACCACAGTCGTCATCCTCAGTCTGTGGACCCAGGCCTGCCCTAATCAACCCAACAGGATATGAATGGAAAAGACGAGAGCCTACCCTCCTATGACAAAACGCGGTCAATCAAAATAGCGGATTTAAGAAAAGCGTTAATTTTTCGCGCAGGCCTGCTCTAATCAACCTACTAGCTGATGCCCGCGACTTCGTCCGCGTGGATTGAGGTTTTTTGGTCCCCGCGGGAACTCTTTAATTTTCCAGGATAAAAGGAACCTTATTTCAGACTATAATCTATCTCTGTGCCTGTGAATGGAAAAGACGCGGTCAATCAAAATAGCGGATTTGAGAAAAGCGTTAAAGTTCGTTAATTTTTCTTAATTTTTTGCGGGATTGTTTTTGTTTTTTTTTATCCATCTTCTGCAGCCTGTTCCTGTTAAATACAGGATTAAGGCCTTTTCAAGTTGTTTTTCTCTAGGCATGTCGTCACTGGCATGCTCTCGATGACGTATACCGATGGTAACCTCCTCCTTGTCCTCCTCCTGCCTTCCCTGGCCACACTTCAGATAGGTGGCCATCTCGATACATAAAATCTAAGGACATGCTCAGCCTTCTTTTGCTTGGCCCATTCTTCTTTTTCTTTGGACTCTTTTCCCCATAATTGTTTGCAACATTTTAACACCACTGTCCTAAGCCTCTACAATATGCGTAGCATCAGTGACACTAAGTTTTTAAGGGGTTCTCAATTTCCAATTGCTTCGTTTCTTACGTCTACGAACTTTCTACAATCAAAAATTATGCGATATTGGCGTGTCCTCCTTGTCAAAGTAGAGACAATTGTCGTTGCCTGCCTTGCCGACAACGTGTAGATAGGTATGAAAGACTGATCAGTTTATCGAGCGAAAACAAAACCCTTCTCTCCATCGCCCTTTGTGTTACTTTACTTGGAGCTGATGTTCTATTTTTGAGGGTCCACGTGTCAACACCATAATAAGTCATATACTATACGACATATCGCCAGCACCATTATTACCCACTACGATTAGTTATAACCAGGGAATAAATAAATTAGATATAATCAGCCGGCCACGTTTTGTCATCCTTGTGAACCGGGCCTACCCCTCTATCAAATTTATTAATGTAAGTATGTAATGACCGGCTGACATACTCGTTTAAGTTTATATGAACAGTAGATATAAGTACTTCGTGCACTGATAACACGTTCATTTGTGTGTATGTATTCTGATTGTGTTCGTATAGTGTAAGGTAGGTAGATTATATTAATTTTGTCGTATGCGAGAGATTTGAGAAGTGAGAGATTTTTGCGCCACCACACTCGGTGCCCACTGCCACTTCCCGCCACCCTTTTTATATCCCTCGTGCTCATCATTGTTACCTCAAGACTTTTCGACTCTAACGACCATCGTCCCTACGACACGCATAACCTGCCCACTGCCATTGAAGCTTGCTAATGTTTTGGTGACCTTGGTTCTCTTGTTAATGTTTTCATTTTGGATTAATCCCTCGTGTTAATTCTTATGACTAGCTACTAGAATGTGTACAGTTGCTGGGATGCGGCTTGCCAGTTTATATGTTCACCATATAATGTATGAGAACAAACCCGCACGGGCGTTATCTTTGCGTCGTGCCTAGGTACTATATCATTGAGCATGAAGTGCAAACCTCGGTCTAGATAGATAGCCGTTACACAAGGAAGTCTGTGTCACAAATGACAACAACATCTACACGACAAAACCAATCTTTGAACCTTGTCGTATCAATACCGATGATAGATACCTACGTAGTAACATACGGTCTACGGAGCTTTTATCACAGAGTAATATACTCGTGTACTTTTATCTTGATAGATCTTTACGGCATCTGTTAAGTTTAGTATAGCAAAAACTATTAAAAACCTGGGTATTTGTAATTATCCATAGTACTTACCTAGTCTCTAAAAATCAATACAATTAATAAATGATAGAAGTAGTTAGACAGATTTTAATACATTCGTGAGAAAAAAATTATGTAGGTACTTAGGTACATATATTTTTTTGTGATGGAGACACAAAATTAATATCAAGGTTTCCTTAATTAATATCAAGGTTATTATGTTATACGATCCTGAGTATACGCTTGAATTACCTAATAGTATCGCAATCGTTTTTGTTAAAGAATAGTAATAATTAATTTTTAACCGACTTAAAAAAACAAAGAAGGTTCTCAATTCAACTGTATGTTTTTACTTTTTACATCGTTCCGCCCATTATGAATCAATTTTGATGATTATTTTTTTGTTTGATGATCATACTTCAGAGGGGGTCCCATATAAATTTTATCGAAATTAATTTAGCGCTTTCTGGGAAAATCAACTAAAACAAACAAAATACTTAGATATACCCAGATAATTGTGTTTAAGTTTAAGTACCTAGGTATAGTTTTGAAGTCGGTTTTTGTTTTAGATGAAAGCGAATTTTTTTTTTGTTAAAGGTACTTAACCCTTATCACTAACACGGCTTTTTCGATATGGCTGAGTATCATCTCAGCTTCGTACGTCGTGGTAGTGGCCTACACCTTCCTATTGTTGGATGATGGTAAGATGTTTTTTGCATTAGCATTTTATTCAAGACAAAGACTGTAACGTGCTGTAACCGAATTGATCAAAAGCACGGAATAAGGAATTAAAAAGAGTTCTGTAAGGTTCTGCGGTATTTCTTACTCTTTTTAATACGCTTCAAAGAAAGCGGATGTATTAACTCAGTGCGTGTGTAGGTAAGTACTTTTCTGAAATAAAACTTCTTTACGCACTCTTGACTTGGGGAGTACCTAAGCTGGTGAATGCGTTTGCGTGACGAGAGCGTTACGATAAGTGCGAACGGAAGTTAAGAGGGAGATATAAGTTAGTGAAGATAGAAAGAGAGAAAGTTACGTTTCGTATATTACTATAGGGGCAAGAGAGAGAGGTGCGAGCACACATTTTTTCTCTCTTTCTCTCATAGCCAGTAAGGTAAGTTTCGTATATTTGTCACCGCAAAATTGTAAAAACCGTTAGATTATAATCTAACTAGCGATATTGTAAACTGTCGAAAGATTGTGAACCGTTCATTGTTCTAAAGAAAGAAAGAAAAACAGTTTATTCGACAATGGTTCTGAGTGTCAATTTTTGAAATATTCATTGTACTCGTATATTTACGTTTTCTTGTCTCTTTCTTGTAGGTTAGGTCAGGGTTCGACATAAATAATTAATCAGGTAGGTTAGGTTAGTTACAATCTACCGAAAAATAATGCGTTAAATTGTAATCTTTCGACAGTTTACAATATCACTAGTTAGATTATAATCTAACGGTTTTTTTCAATTTTACTATGACAAATATACATATACATTTACATACATATAGATGGAGCTAAAGAAGTTTTACTTCAGTCGTGTTGTCTAAAGCAAGTTCGTTTTTTGTGATTTCTGGCGCAACTACTGATTACGAATAGGTCCTGCATAATAATTACGTATAATAAACGAAGGTTATGGAGGCTTTACCTATATGGACAGGTGGTGTTTGCCAATGACATTCATACCTACTTATTACGCTAAACCGTGTCAGTTCACCAATGTTTATTACTGTTTCATATAAGATATTTCGTTGATATTAGATTATTACTATAGTTAGTAACTAACCTAAAAGTAAATAATTAATTTTAAAGTAACAGAATTATGAGGCTTATAAGGTGTGTTCCCATCGAGTCACATCCAAACGTGTTACAGTGTGACTCGTTGGGTTTGTTCGTTTCGTTGGACTGTTTCGATTAGGATTCACAACGAGTTGCACTGTTCTCTGGGTGGGCAACGATCCCAACTCACCGATAACAATAGTAAAGGAAACTACGTTACTATCTATTTCGGTATAACTTTTTTAGGAACAACCAAATCTGGGAATGTAGGCCTAGCCATCAGCCAGGGGCTAATTCTCGTGAACATGGTGCAATACGGCATAAAGCAAACAACGGAAGTGATATCGCAGATGACCAGCGTGGAGCGTGTGATGCAGTTCACCAAGCTCCCACAGGAGCAGACGGCCGGCCCCTCGCCGCCGAAAGGCTGGCCGCACCGAGCTCGACTCGTGTTCAAGGACCTTTACCTCCGATACGACAGAGAGGCCGAGCCTGTACTCAAGAATCTGAATATAGTTATTGAGAGTGGATGGAAGGTAAAGCGTCTATGAATACCGCCAGCATTTCCTGAATATAGTGCTTCTTTAATCACTGCATTCTTTAGGCTAGCTATATTTATCCTGTTATTGTTGGGTGTCCTAAAAAAAATAAAAAAAATTGTGTGCATCCCATTTTGCTTATAAGAAGGAAAAGTTTATAAGCAAAATGGGGGTCCATTTTGCTCTCATAAATCTTCGAAACTGCTTTCGTTGACATAATCTTGACCTTAACTAAAATAAATCGATTGTTACGGGAGTACTGGCTGCGAGGTTGATGAGCTTTGAATTTGTGTATCTACCTAAGTTTGCACACCGATACTGTAGTTTTGAATCTGGCGTCCCAATGCTAATACCAATGACACTCACTCAAATGCAAAGTTCATCTAACGCCGCCTAGCAAACAATAGAATAGACTCAATTCAGCGCGCCTTGGTTCGACTTTTAGAGGTGCTAGGCTTTATAGTATGTCATCTTTTTACCCGACTAAAGCAGGGTCAATGGTTTTGGCAGCTTTCCAAAACGGAACTTTCCGCTTTTCGCTTATGCTTAACTTATGCCACTCTCCAGGTCCTCAACTAGGTATACCCGTACAAAAAATCACGTCGATCCATTGTGGCGTGATTGAAGGACAAACTAACAAAGAAACACACTTTTGCTTCGCATTTATAATATTTAGTATGATGCGGCTCTATTTTTGTGGCAGTGAAAATAGGTTTTCACGTGATGTTGTTAACTTTCTGCATAGTCGATAGATTGATTAGATTTAGGTAGGTACCTATTTGATATTATGATACAGGTAAACACTTAAGTACTACATAGGTACTTATTATGTTTTATCGATAAAGCTACCTGTCATGTTCATTACTAGATATAGTCGAGAACGTGTTTTGCAGTATGGATTGGGCAATGAAGGGACACAAGGTCGATTTATAATAGATATTAAGGTCACACCAAGGCCACATGGGATTCTTGGTAGATATGATAAAGATACCACTAAGAAGTGGTACTTGTGAATACCTACGTAGGTAATAATTACGTAGCGTGGTGTATCATGACGTCATACTTTGACATGCAGACAGCATCTGACAACACGATCTTTTGAGCTGACGTTGACAACTGTGTACCTATATACATTAGGTACTTACACACAGACTGTTGGAAACTCTCCATAATCAAGTGATTTTAAATCTTGTTTTAAATGATTTGAAAATTTTAAGGTGGGTGTAGTAGGACGAACCGGAGCAGGGAAGTCTTCGCTGATATCTGCCCTGTTCCGGCTGGCGCCGATCGATGGACACGTTTATATTGACGACGTGGACACCGGAGAGATCGCCCTTAAAGTAAGTTCTATTACTCCTTCCATCCTTCCTATATTCAAAGCTTAATTTACCCACAAAAGTTTTTCAGCTTGCATGAAAATGTCAAAATAGTAACGTTTAGGCCGCTTAATCACTGAAGCGTTGATGTATTAACAGATAATTTTTTTTATTCCACTACAAGTTAGCCCTTGAATGCCATCTCACCTGATGGTAAGTAATGATGCAGTCTTAAGATGGTAGCTGGCTAACTTGTTAGGGGCAGTTATATATTAAACCCATGCGCTATTCGGTTTCTACACGGCATTGTACTGGAACGCTAAATCGCTTGGCGGCAAGTCTTTGCCAGTAGGGTGGTAACTAGCCACGGCCGAAGCCTCCCACCAGGCCAGACCAGGGAAAATTTAGAAATTATATTATTGATGATTAAATTATTGATTCGATAGTCATCTCTCAAAAACCTGAATAATCCCGCGTTATACATCTCCGCTACGCTTCAGTGGATAGGTAACCTTATCCGTCCATATAGTGATAGATTTATTTCATGGTAACGCATACGAAAAGTTAGATAAGTAGGTACTTACCACAACCACGGCATTTGAGGCCAAGAGAAAGTAAAATCTTCAAACTCAGATTTATTGCTAATTGCTTGATAGGTAACGAATTGGTAGATTAACCTATTCGTCTACAGCAATTAGTTATCATAAAATCTTTGTGCATGTCTATACTTAATTATTATGTTACGAAATAAAAAATCTGAAAGCTTTCTGGTTTCTAATAGTACCTAGATACGAAACCAGTTACGGTGAAATCAACGTGTATCCAGATTTTCTTAAAATTTTGCTTCACAATACTTTTAAGTTAAGTGCCCAAAAGCAACTAGCTACAAAAGTTATAAAGTCAGCGTTAGCAAATTGCATCATGTACTGTGTCGCAACTCCATATCTGCAAGAATAATTGCAGAATTTGTACTGGAGGAAATTGTGGATTTCTATCCCTTGCAAGTTGCTATTACAGCTGTTAACTCAATATTGAAATTTGCAGGAATTGCGGTCGAAGATCTCTATCATCCCTCAGGAGCCCGTACTGTTTTCTGCTAGTTTACGATACAATTTGGACCCGTTTGATAAATATTCGGACGCCGAAATTTGGAAGGCATTAGAGCAGGTATTTATGAGTTACTAGTAATAATAATTGGTTTGCATAAGTGTACTTTTGTGCAATAAAAAAATGGCAGTCATAGGGACTGCCGATAGAAGTGAAAACAATTATGTTTATTTAATTTTAATTAAAATTATAAAAATATAAACCTTAACACTAAGGCGTTAAAGTTTAATTTCGAATGTAGTATATTTATATGTTCGCGAACATGTCGCTGTTCGCGAGCATGTCGGTCACGGTGCTCAACGCGCCTTAAAAAGTTTTACACTTCAGAAATAAATAATTATGTCCAGGAAATGTTCAAGGGCACAACAGGAAAAGGATAAGATGGTAGGTATTAAGTGTGTAAACTGACAAGATTGAAATCATAAATGATGCACGAGATTACCCAAGTTATAGGTACCTACTATACCGTACTTAAATAGGTGTTATAGGCAAGGTTGTTAGCCAAGAGATAAATCACTGAAATTTTATATAACAGTATTAAGTTTAAATTGATAAACGCTCACTAACTAAGCTTTAGTACTTACCTAGTTAGGTACCGCACCAAGCAAAATGAACTGACTAAAAAAACAGAATAAAAAATGTTCCCCATACTAAAACACGTTAAGTTTTAAAATAAACATATTGTGTTCGTCGCAATAATAGTGCGTAGGTTACATTGTTATAGTGCACATAAGTCATCACAATATACTATATATCGATTTTTGGCAAGGCATTGGTTCCAGATACAGAATTTTCTCACTTTTTCTTGTTTAGTGGTCAGAATTCAAATGTTCTGTAGATAAAGATTTTTTTACCACTGTACCTACCTATGCAAATAAAGGAAATTGATTGATTGTCTGATTTATTTCTAAGTTCTAAACCGGTTTGAATATTATACTTAATACTTTCTTAGGATTCCAATCTTATGTTAAATTTAAATCCCATTGTCAACCAATATCAACATTTATTACGTTGTCACGGAGTTTATTATTATCGAAGCGGGAAGTCTTATCAGAAGAGTTCCACTACTAAAAAGAACAGACGGTGCTGAAAAACTAGCCGACATGATAAGATAGACTATAAAACACGCCAAAATTTATTACGTTATGATAAAATATTTACTTTATCCGCCCAAACGGTGATGGTCACGGCGGCAAGTATAATTAAGGTCAGATAAATACGCCATGGTAAGACTTAAGGAATAAATACAGTAGGATAGGAAGCGCAATGCACATGCGATCTCAAAATTCACTCTTAAACTTCAACATCTACAAAGCATATTATTAATACATTAAAACCGTCTGTACCTTCGTCTTTGTCGATCCGTGGCATCGTAGTGCTCACACGGATAGACCGATTTGATGTGGTTTTTATACTGCTGACCAGATTTTTGAAGTTTATCAATAATCTTCTTTTCTTTATCAATTAAATATTTTACCTGAAATACGACACCAGTCAGCCAGTCATCCGTATGGATGGTGACTGGCAGCGGTAGTAGGTATGCCTACGGAGTAGGAAATAAATAATGCCTAGGTACAGGACAGAGTACTAAGTATGTTATTTAAATAGAGAGTCAACAACTCAAAACCCATCGAGATTTTGTTTTTCAAAGGGGAAATATCAAATGCAATCCCGTAGTGGCTATTGCTGCTTATAGTGATAAACACACGAGCAAGAAAGTACGCGTAAGGTTCTATCGCCAGTGCGAGAGCTTGCCGAGTCGCGCCAAAGTACGCCGTGGTACTTACTCGCGTGTATCTAGTATCTGTATCACCCGTACTACCGTACTACCGTACTATATACATTTACATACATGTATTTTAAACAATTTTATATAAACTATAAAAAAGAAAAAAAAAGTGCAGTCATAGGGACTGCCGATAGAAGTCCCTATGACTGTACATGTTTTTATATCTATCTTCTATCTTCTTATATATATAAAAATGAAACCCGTTTTCCTTGGTCACGGCATCACGCGTGAATGGCTGGACCGATTTCACTAATTCTTTTTTTGTTGTATTTGTTATTATTAGGAGAAGGTTCTTACGGAAAAAAATATTAAGAAAATCTCTCAGAAATATTGAAAAATATACATTTAATTTTGCATACTAAGGCGGTACGAAGTTCGCCGGGTCAGCTAGTTTAAAATAATTTAAAATAACAACGCGGGGTGTGGGTCACGGTTACACAGCACTTTTAAAATAATTAAAACATAAGTGGTAAAGTTTATTGCGAATGTACTATATTTATAGTTAAGGTCTAAGTTAGTTTATAGTTAGTCTTAAGAAGAACCACCACACATTTTTACCCCCTACCAAAACGTTCTCAACTCGCCTAAAGAAGTTTTCACCTCAAAAAGGTTGTTAAAGTTCGTTTGTCAAAGCGCTTTTTTAAACAATATAAGCCTTATTTTGTGTATCGTCGAGGTGTAGACTGTGGGTCTAGTAGTAGTGTCACTGATTGACGGTTGCCGGCACTCGGCACTCGGCACTCGGCAGGTGGAGCTGAAGCAGAGCGTGTCGTCGCTGGCGGCGGGCGTGGAGGCGGGCGGCGCCAACTTCAGCGCGGGCCAGCGCCAGCTGCTGTGCCTGGCGCGCGCCGCGCTCGCGCGCAACCGCCTGCTCGTGCTGGACGAGGCCACCGCCAACGTTGACCCCAAGTAAATATACACCACGCTTATAACACTCAAACTACTACTAACGTGAAATGACTTCCATTTTGTGACAATTGGCATGTTTCCTAAATCCTATGACATAAAAATTCTTTCCAAAAAACCGACTTCCATCGCCACTGTAAAGTAATAAATAATTTTACTATTACTATTTATTACTCTACAGTGGCGCTGGAAGTCCGTTTTTTGGAATGAATTTTTATTTGCCTCTTTTTGCTTTTTGCGAATTTTTACTCCCTGTATGTTTTGCGCTTTAGGCATTGTATTATTATTAAATTTCCCGCAAGATGTAATACTTTCACGTATGTTACGTGTTTTGGGAGATCCCCAGGTTAACCGGGGCCATCCCGTGTTATTGTTTGATTACCGTTTTAAAGCTATCGAAGAATTTTGATGACATCTCGAGCAAGCATTTCAATCTTCATGTTCAATAGGCGCACATTTTGTTGTTTGAAAAAAGTTTGTCAAATGCCCAATTTATGTAAATAGTGATTTGTCAAGGCTCTACAAATTCGTAAAGAAAATTCTACTAGGCGGATTTATTAATCTGTATAATTATAAAAAGCGAAATATACCTACCACTCACTGACTATTCACGAAATCTCAGGAACTATAAAGCAGACAAACTTGGTAGGTATTTGGTAGGCATCAGCTGAGTAATGGTTTTGTTTTGAGAAAATTCAACCCTAAGTAGGTGAAATAGGGGTTTGTATGAAAGTTCTATATTTTTGAAGCTAGAGACTTGAAAATTGGCATTTAAAATAAAAGCCTGCAATTTTACCAATATCCACCCCAAAACGGGTGAAATGGGGGTTGAAAGTTACATGAAAGTCCTATGTTCTACAACAATACCACATTGTTGTAGAGCTGTAATCGACAGCCAATGCTTCCCAACCCACTAATAATTGTTTTAAACTAAATTGTTTGAACCATATTTTAAACAAGGATCCCGTTGGCACACTGTGGGTACGGGTACTTTTAAAAAGCTTCGATATAATCTCGTAAGTTCGTTGCTATACAAATACTATATCTATACCGGGAAGTAACGAGCAAATTGTTAGGTACATACAGACCATTTATCAAGTGAGTTACCCTCGAGTCACGCCTTATTGGGACGGGCGTGGTGAAATCATACTCATATATATTATTTATTATTGGTTTTAGTTTTCCTTATAGGTATGCTAATGTTTTTGAAGTAAAACTTCTTTACGCACGCTTGAATGCGTGACGAGAGCGTTACGAAAAGTGTGATCGGGCGAGGCGAACGAAAGTTGAGAGGGAGATATAAGTTAGAGAAGATAGAAAGCGAGAGAGTTACGTTTCGTATATTAATGTAGGGGCAAGAGAGAGGTGCGAGCACACATTTTCTTTCTCTCTTTCTCTCATAGCCAGTTACGTTTCGTATATGTATGTTTCAGTTATGTACCTATCTTATTTCGCATAAGTACCATAAAGAAGTTTTACTTCAGTCGTGTGGTCTAAAGCACACTCGTTTTTTTTGTCTGTTTCTAATTAGGTGTCAATATATTTTATTTTATGCCTACATATTGTTAAGCATTAATATGTCAATTTTAGAAATATCATTCAGCAGTTTTATTCAGGTAATACCTGAATATTTTTTTTTTTTTTAATCCACTACAAGCTAGTCCTTGACTAGCACTAGCCACGGCCGAAGCTTCCCACCAGGCCAGACCAGAGAAAATTCAGAAATTATAAATTCCTAAATTGACCCTGCCGGTCAATTAATTCAAAGGTTAATTTGTACTTAAAAGAAAAGTTGTACCTACATGTTACACACATCTAATTATTACATGTCCATTGTCCACCACGTTACGCGGATGTAGTAATAGATACACACTTTCGCATTCTTAGTATTAGTATCAAAAAAACCATTAGAGCCATTAGAGCAATTTTGTCTTTATCTGTATCTAGTATTAATATACCCAAACGTATTTTTACAGCACGGACGCGTTGATCCAGAAGTCGATACGTAAACATTTCTCCGAGTGCACAGTGGTGACAGTCGCGCATCGCTTACACACGGTCGCCGATTCAGACAGAGTTGTCGTAAGTAACTTTTCATTCCTACTACGTACTTCGAACTTTACATTGGAGACTTGTGGGCTCAAAGTATATAGAGACGTTTCTTTTTATAGTTGGTTTCATTTTGAAGTGTATTTTTTTTTCTATATTTAGTCCGGAAACGTCGAACGCGTATAGTGAACCTGTGTGCATAGCTAAATGACGCGAACGTTCAGTAAAGCACGTTCAGTTTAGACGACTTCTACATACTGCAGAGACTATAAACTAGATAATTTTTGTAATGAGCTATACAGAATCATAATATTATAATCAGTGTGTTGGTCACGTAGGTGAACCTTGGAGACCTCCAAGTAACTACAAATTTGCCTAGTCACGGTTAAACAAAGCCTCGTATTCGTGACTTCGTAGTTGATAATTAACTTCGAGTATGTCTCTAACACCCAACACAACTTCCTGAATTGAATTCAGGAAGTTGTGTTGTGAAATTGAATTGAAAACAAAAATTGAATTTTCCCTGGTCTGGCCTGGTGGGAGGCTTCGGCCGGGGCTAGTTACCACCCTACCGGCAAAAGACGTGCCGCCAAGCGATTGAGCGTTCCGGTACGATGCCGTGTAGAAACGAAGGGGTGTGGCCTGTGGGTTTAATATAACTGCCATGCCCCTAACAGGTTAGCCCGCTACCATCTTAGACTGCATCATCACTTACCATCAGGTGAGATCGCAGTCAAGGGCTAGCTTGTGGATAAAAAAACAAAAAAAAACAAATGGAAAATAAATAATTACTTACACAGGTAATAAGTTAGTAAATTTTCAACTTATTACCCAAGCAAGACCATTGCATATGGAAGTCAGAGAGTGCGTTCCCGCCTCGTTCACCCGATTGAGTTGCGTTGAGTTGAGTTCAGCGCTCGTTTAGACATACATAGTTAACCTTATGATCTTAGGAATAAAGACGCAATTGTGCTAAGTAAATGTGTAAACTAAACTTAAGTCCTTTGGTCGACCAAATGATACATGCCCCTAGGCTAAGAGGATAGTTGAGCACGTATGCCGGATGTTTAGTTAAATTGTTAGCAGATGATAGATAAAACAGGCTTTATCTACTTTACCTATACGTAGGGTATAGCAGCCGGCAGTTGACACCATCAATGGAACATAGTTCCAATGACAATAACTGACATTTGATCTCTAAAATTGATATCAACTCGATACATTCTCTGGCCGATACACATTCACGTGATTTATTTATTACTAGCCCGCGATTTCGTCCGCGTGGAATAAGGTTTTTTAATTCCCACGGGAACTACCTAGCCTAGGTTACACTCCAGGTCCTCAACTACACCCATGCAAAAAATCACATCGATCCGTTGCTTTGTTGCGGCGTGATTGAACGAAAAACCAACAAACGAACATACTTTTTCATTTATATATTATAGTACAGAAATGTGTTGCTTTGGGTGCGTTTCCACCAGACCAGAGTTGTGCTACGTTGCAGAGCTACGGATGCGGACGGTTACGGACGGACGGACGGTTTAGCGGACGGATCAAACCCACCAATATGAGCGCTTGTTCTAACGGCTAGCGATCAATAACTGCTTAGAAACTGCAATTTTGCAGTCGGCATGCAGTCCGTGTGTGTAGACCCTTAGCTAAGAAAATCAAGCGTTCTTTTTGGTGGATTTTGACACACATTCTTAGCCTAGCAACATAGCACATCTCTGATGGAAACGCACACATAAAGCCATATATTTATTAGTAGTAGAAAATTTATAGCAAGCGCCCATCGAAATTATAAGAGCAAAAACTTTTCTTCCACAGGAAGAAATAATTAAGGTAAGGACAAACTGAACCCACGTATGCAACGTATATTGTGCAACGTGGAAGAGGTGGTGTGCACACTTGTCCCGCGTACACAACGGATATTGACGTCAGACTCATATGTTATTTCTTCAGGTGCTGTAGTCACGCTGTAGTGTACAATGTTTTCCGGTACTGAGAGTGAATTTGACGATGATTTATTATGTTTGTTATTTTTAAATGAATATTTGCGTGCCGCAAGAATAAGAAAAAGAGAGAAGAGAAGATATTGGGTTCATGAGATAAATAAAGAAAGAGAAAGGTTTGGGGAATACCATACATTATTAGAGAAACTTGAATCTGATGGGGACCGATTCTTCATGTACTTTCGTATGTCTAAAGTACAGTTTGAGGAGATTCATAGTATTATTGAATGCGAAATCAATGAGTTGTTCGTCTCCCTAACTAATTTGTGAGTAACTCACGTCAAACTCATTATTTTGACTAATTTCTTAAACTGGACACTTTCAAGTAAAGATTTTTATATAAACCTGTGAAGATGATATTCCTAGGCTCGCAATTTGAATGCCATAAGCCTACTTTGTCGTATTAGTTTACAAATTGTGAAAAACCAAATTAAATTTGAATTTCGCGGGCAGACCCTTGTCATCCACCTTAAGTGGTTTGTCGTCAAATGTATTGACATCTCATAAATAGATTTTGAGTTTTTAAAGTGTCAAAAGTGTCTTGACATTGCGTCGCCTTGCTCCTGGAACTAGGCTTGACACGCTACTACGTATCAAGTTTTCCAAGCTACGGAATGGTCGGTTGACTCGCACTTCACAAAGTTCTTTTTGCGTGGTTACGTTTGCATCATCGATCTGCACCATTGATGGTGTAAATGCAACTGCCATAGATAATATGTATTGGTATTTTAATCGTTTGCACCATATTATGATTCAAAGGAAATTTATATTTTGTTTGTGCAGGTAATGGAGGCGGGTCAAATAGTAGAATGCGGTCATCCTCACGATCTACTGCAGAAAGAAGATGGACATTTCACTCGCATGGTCCAACAGCTTGGCTCAGCCTCGGAGCAGAGCCTACGTGATCTAGCTCGGAACGCATATATGCAACATATAAAATACGTAGATGCTGAGGACCAGCCTCAAGTTTAGGGTACTACGGACGGCGCGCGAGTTGAGTGTCCTAGGGGGAGCGGTGAGACTTGAGACCTAGTTATAGAAGATAAGGTGACAGATTGTCTCATTCTCGTGGCGTCTCAATTCATTGGCGTGCAAACGGCTTGAAGTCAGGACAGGCATGGCGTTAAGGTAGAAACGTAAGGTAGAAATAGCAACCACATACCGACTAGGGTACGCAGTAATTTTAAAACTCCATGACCTGCACGTCGCTGTTTACATCCTTACTTCCTTGCTAATATTTAAACGCGATAGTTTGTATGTATGGATGTTTGTTACTCTTTCACGCCAGAACGGCTGAACGGATCTGGATGAAATTTGGCACAGAGATAGATTAATTAGAGATAATTAGATTACTTCCAGCTGTTATACTTCTAGTGAAAAAATGTCCCTCTCAAGTTCGTCCATTACCAAACATGCTTTTTATCATTCAGTAAATTGACATATATCAAGTACTTATCGCTATATTTCTCACTAGCTGATGCTCGCGACTTTGTCCGCGTCGATTAAGGTTATTTGGTTCCCGCGGGAACTCTTTAATTTTCCGGGATAAAAAGTAGCATATGTGTTATTCCAGACTATGATCTATCTCTGTGGCAAATATTATCCAGATCCGTTAAGTCGTTCCGGCATGATTGAGTAGCAAACATCCATGTGAGGTTTTTTTTGATTGTTTTGTTAGAGGGATAACAAGTATATCATATAATATGCTATTCCAGACCATAATCTATCTCTGTGCCAAATTTAATGCAGATGCGTTCAGTTGTTCTGGCGTGATTGAGTAACAAACATCCATCCATCCATCCAAACTTTCGCATTTTTAATATTAGTATAGAGAAGACTATAGATAGTTAAACTGGTCCAGAATGCAATTAATTCGCGCGTTAATTAGAGTAATTAAGTAAAAGATATAACAATTGGTCGATTATTACAAAAGTGTATTATTGAGTGTGTCTCAGCACTATACGTATATGTAATACTTGACTTAAAAAGTGATTAACCCAAAACTGGAATATTAGCTACTTACTTATTATAAATTATGTTATTTAGTAGTTACTTTGCAATGATCTATACGTAAAACGTTGGTGATCACAGAGTAATGATTTCTCGAAATAATCATCCATGGAGGAGCTAAGTTAAGGTGTCTAAGTTTATAAGTATTTTAATTGAAATGTTACCACTTATAGATAAGTCGATTGCTGTTGCATCATTGCATGCTGTGAGAAAATTCACAAAGAGCTGAAAGTATTTTATATTGCAAAGATATTTTTAAGAATATATGATTCATCATAAAATAATACAACAATAAGTGCCTAATAGTACTTACTATTTTATTAAAATTGATAACTAATTAAAATTAAGGCCTGAAGGACACTATTACATTATGGACTATATTCATTAGGGGGCATCCATTAATAACGTGAGGCCTTTAGGGGGGGAGGGGGTCGAGCGAAATCTCACGACAACTCACCAAGGGGGGAAGGGGTTGAAAAATCGTCAAAATTCTCTCTCGTAATTAATGGATGCCCCCTTATATGTCATATATGTTACTTAGTTTTACGAAAACCTTTTTGGTCGTACATCCTCAGCCCAAATGAAATATATAATACTCCTAATTATTATGTTCCTAATGTAAGTGTGGACTTTGTTAAGTACTTATTTCTGTCCATGAATTAATTGTTCAAAGGAGTAGGATTTATATTAAATATGACATAAATCTAGTTGTACAATAACCATCAACACAATAAATTATATTTAACAATGATTTAACCATTGTACTTAGTTTTAAATGCAATTTTATAATTTTTTTAGGAAATAAAATACCATAAGAGAATATCCTAACATTAGTATTCAGAAACAATATTACCATTTTTTTTGGTGGATCTTTAATGGTCGACTAATCTAAAAATGAATATCTTAAATGTGTAGAACATGCAAAGTAAATGTATAGCAAATAACAATACCCACAAATTGGATATGATCTCCATTGGTCATTCAGTCAGCTGCTATGTAGACATGAATTCTAAAGTTATATCTGTTGACAAACTGTAGAGCATGAACTTTCATTTTTAGATTAGATGACCTCTTATTTCTACCAACGGACCAATTTTTGTACATAGTAATAATAAATATCTACTTAAGAGGCTGGACTGTACCACAAAATCTTTCCTATTACTTGTTTCATTGATTTCATAGGAGTGTAATACAAAATAGCCATATTTTGTATTACACTCCTATGAAATATATAAATATGTGTTCATAATATTACTTGGCATGTTGTTTAAATGTCACAAATCTGGTGCAAGCAAGTACCTCTCTATAAAAAATTTCAGTACTTAAAATATTTTATAACTTTACTATAAGCATGTATGTATATTGTATACTCAATACATAAGATTATCTTTGTATATTTATTAAGTACTTAGTATTTATACTTGAGAGTGCATTTAGAATGTATGGTAAAGATACAGTCTAATTATTTTCTGTCCACAATGTATCAATAATGAGTATAGTTCACGCGCGAGTTGAATGCAGAGTAAATGTATGGTGACACATACATTTACTCTGCATTCAACTCGCGCATGTACTGTACATTTGAATGTTTGTTAAATGTTTTTGATAATTATCAAGACAATAAATGTTTAAAAAACAATAATTGTGTTATTAATGCAGAGATTAGTTTCCAATGGAACAGCAGAAACTAAGATTGACATCTTACAAGGAAACTTACCTGTGGGCACTTGGCCTAAAGAAAAGTAGTTGGCAACAATTGAAGTCCAAACTCCTAAGTAAAAAAAAATGTGTGTGTATGCAATTCACACTGCAGAAGTGAAACTTCAGAAAAGTAGCCTATGAGAGAATAAGATACATATAACTTGTATTCTATTTCATTCTTTCGCAGGCTAAATCCTATTATGAATATGTGTCTCTTTTTGGGGTTGCTTTTTCATTTATACGAATTTTCAAATCACAACAATTCTAAAGAAGTTTCACTTCAAAAATATCTTCTAGATGAAACCCCCTACTAATGTAACCAAATTATTATGAACATTTGCTCATAACTAAATCAAATAGTTTGGCTAATGATTAATACAAGCTTACTTAATAGGTACTTACTCAATCAGATAAGTGGCTTCTCCAAATTTCTTACTTCTTAAAGTTAAGATCAAATAAAAGCTGGGTTGGATTGAGTTGGGAGTTGAGAGATTATTCAACATCGGGGTAATGCAATGTTTTACTTTACGGGAGCGAGGGATTACACTGGGTGTGAAAAAACTTTTTATCAACATAATTTTAGCCGAATATCAAACAAGTTGAACTTTACCATTTTTGACCAAGTCTGCAATTGGT
The DNA here is from genome assembly GCA_923060345.2 of Erebia aethiops. Lineage (NCBI taxonomy): Eukaryota > Metazoa > Arthropoda > Insecta > Lepidoptera > Nymphalidae > Erebia > Erebia aethiops. The sequence continues at coordinate 20,535,845 of OV281084.1, read as the reverse complement.
TTGTACTGCAATATGTGTTGTGAGCCCTCTGGAAAAAGAGGCATATTTGAAATGATTAAGATTGTCATTGTTTCCAGCACGAAACTTTTAGATACTTATTGGGGCTGATTCTGTAGTGCACAATTTCTAAACTAAACTAAAATTAGAGCATAACAAATATTGCTAACCCTTTCATAATACTCCCTATGAAAAGGAACAGAACTAGATTTAAAGCTGCCATTTTAGTTTAGTTTAGAGATTGTGTTATACAGAATCAGCCCCAGCCCCCATTATATACTATGCAACTCTGGTGATGTTAATTGAACCTCATTCCATGAGTCATATATTAAATGACACCAAAAAGTTCATGCATGTAGGTGGGGTGCAAAGAGAAAGTAATTGAAGAAAAGTAAAAGCAGTATAATATAGTTGACATTCTACTTTTAACATTCCTTTGTTGACAGAACTAAGTATATTGATGATATTCTAGTTAAATCTTTGAATTTTATATTTCACATTCTAGTAGTCTAAATTTAAAGACATGTTCCTTCAACAATTTGTCATTCAATCACACTGCAATAGAGCAATGGATAAACATGTTTTTTGAATGGTGGTTGTGGTCCTGGAGAGCGATATAGGCTTAGGAGTACCCACAAGAATTAAATAACTTAAACTACCTAGTTATAACATATATTTCTGCTGACAGTGCATTACTTCCAAAACTTTAGTTGTATATGAAACTACTTAATTCAGAAATGCTTACCTTCTAAATCTATTTCTTCATCTTGTTCACCAATTAAGTCTTCTAAAACAATACCATTTATTGTGTCATTTGCTTTTAGGAAGATGTGGGATTGCATATTAGGATAAATAGCCATTTTATTCAATTCAAACGTTTGCATCCTACCAGGGACATGATTTAATACTGTATCCTTCAAGTGATTCTCCATATTCACGAGATATCCTTGAGCATATCTGAACTCTGAAGGTGTTAAATAGTTTGTGCCCGATTCTATCCGTTGCTTCTCTTCGTTGACTATTGAAATACAATATTTTTCTATTTTAGTTAATCTCGTCTTAAGATAATTGCAAATAATATACTTGATTCTATTGAGTTCCATTTTATGGATGCACGCACGAAGGTCTGTTTTGGGTAGCTTATTGATATTTCGTTCCATGTGCTGGATCTGGCCCAGCATGCATTCAACCATGTCGTTGCGGTGCGGAAGTATTTCTGGAGCTAATCGCTCGTTTTGCCAGGCGCTTTGGAGTGTCTTCAAAACAGTTTCAGCAGTGATTTCTTCCTCCTCGTCGCTTATATCTAAATCTTCGGTATTCATATTAATTTTCGGTGATTATTTGTTATTATATTGGGAATATTTAACTATGTATTTAATTGAGTTAACAAAATAGGAAGAAATAATAATATTTATTCTATCGAACCGAATACATTTGCTAAATGCTAGGAATTTAAAAAATTTAAACAACACAATACACATTTGGAAATAAATAAATTGTCACCAGATTGTCACCGTCCACCGACCAGAAAAAAAAGATAAATTGTCAAACTCAATTTTTTTTTAAAATTATTAACTGGTTTAACGGCTCTGGATTCTAGTCCTTCTGAGCCTTTGTCAAACTCAATGTATGTTCCGACATGGACTGCGAGTATCCTTTATGTTACTTGTCTCTGCTGCGAGCACTGTAAAGTGTGACGTCAATTTAGTATACTGTACTGCGAAGCCTTCCTTTATAGTTCCTTTATAGTTAGCCATACTGGTTGAGTGGTTACCGTTTAAAACGGAACGCAGTCCAGTATCATACAGACCATACTGTCATCTATGATTTTTGGCGCTGCTTTGACGTGAAATAAAATATATTTTCAAGTAATTTGTTTTTTTCTTCTTTTCCAATGTATTTTAACTTTTCGTACTGCAGTTACTATTAAGCTACTATATTAATGTTTATTTATATTTTGTTTGTTATTACTCTGTTAGTATAGCGACAGCTTAATTTTGCATGTTGTGGTCATATCTAGAAGGTGCAATCTCATTCTATACCTAAGCCTAATTATAAGTTAAGACATGATTGTTACCAGTTTTATGGCCCAAATAAAAAAAAATATAATAATAATAAAAATGTACATGCAATCTGTTCAACAAGAAAAAATATTGTTTGAATGTAGTTATTTATTATAAAATTGAATATTCAAGTCAATTGTCAATTGAATTAATCGCATAATAAAAGTAAGTATACTTTTTATTAAAAGAAAATATTGTTTTTCAAGTTACCTAATGCATAATTACTTTATAACAGAATTATTAATAAGGTTATGTACGATAAAAGCAATGAATAAATTCGACAAATAATTGTTTGTTAACAATATTATTTTTCTGGTCAGTGTTAATCAATGGTGCAAGCCGTTAAATTTCTGGATCACGTGATCAAAGCACTGAGAGCACCTTATCTCGAAAACACCAGTTGTCACAGTATAATGGCGACGATTTATGATGTCATATGGATAATTTGGCAGTATACTCTCATCCGCTTCTTAGCCCGCCAACCCGCATTGGAGCAGCGTGGTGGGTCTAAGCTCTAATTCCCTCTCTCCTATGAGAGTGGAGGCCTGTGCCCAGCAGTGGGACCTTAATAGGCTGTGGTGGTGGATACTCTCATCCATAACAGCTAAAAGTAGTAGTCCGTAAGAGCATTGAAAAGTGCTCGCAGTGTATATCGGAACATACCCTCCAACGTAGAGTGAGAAAGAGATATTACTCTATGGCTGTCAACGTTCAAACGTCAACGACAATTGCGCGTAAAAATGACAGGAGAATGTAACGATCGAAAAGGGGTAACCGTGGTGAGTGGTCTAACCTCGGTAATACTCTTCTGCTAAAACTTCTGGCCAAAACCCATTGGCAGCAAAAGGGCAGCAAGAATACCATAAATTCATCTAAACACAACAATTGAGACTCTAACAATGTTGATGCGTTTTACAATACAACAGTTTTTTTATGCAGAGAATTACTACTACACAGTTTTAAAATGTCTTCTCGGCCCTGGGTCTAGAAGACTTTTTGATAATACTTGACTTCAACACCTTCAAAACGGCATCGGCCCGGTAAAGCCATGATAAAGCTATTAGGTTATCTTACTCAAGATATATCATCGTGAGCCTGCACCAGATAGGTACCTATATAACTACGTAGTAGCGGCTACAATCTAGATGACCCTCTTTATTGACCAGTCACCGATTTTTTACTAAGTAGGTAGGTATATAAAAACCGGCCAAGTGCGAGTCGGACTCGCGCACCAAGGGTTCCGTACAAACCTGTATAAAAGTAAAAGTCATGGCATTTTTATTGCTAAATGAAATCCATAACATTCTAGTAAGTTTAAAATTATTAAAAATATTTTTATAATATGATGTACTTAACTAAAAATTTATACTTTTCGCAATTTTTCCTTTAACTCTTCTATAAGACGTTGCTTTGTACCAAATTTTGAGTTCACGGGAAGTACCCTGTAGGTTTTGATTCCCTTGCGAGTGTCGAAAATTTGCAGCAAAAACGGCTGTATCTTTTGATTGCGTTGGCTTAAAAGTTTGATTTCTTCACAGCTCCAAGGGACAGCAGACCTGAGTATTTGATATGAATTTCAGCTTGATACCTCTATGCGTTCCTGAGAAGAAGGGTCTTGACAGACAGACAGACGGGCAACAAAGTGATCCTATAAGGGTTCCATTTTATCCTTTTGAGGTATCTACGGAACCCTAAAAATCTACACATGATGACTTTCCAGTCGCAGCTCTCCGGAGTACTTTGCCTTTGCAAGCAAAATTCCGAGTTCGTTTCCTTTGAAGATGGCAAACGTATTTTGAACGTAACTAGTGGTTCGCCCCGAACTGAGACCTCGCGGCGCCATCTATTGACATAAATGTGAATTTCTGTTAAAAATACTGAAGCTCATTAAAAATTAAATAATTCCGTTTCCTTACAATATTTATCTAATTTTAGTATTTGTTGTTCAAGTACAGGATATAATTGAAATAATTGATCAAGTTTCAGGCTCATCCTTTCAGAAAATTTAGAGTTCTGAGGTCATCTTTGGACGTTAGAAAATCACCACTTTGAAAGCCCCCCATTTCGACAATTTTGGGGGAAAAATTTAAAAAAATATATTTTTGGACTCTATTCCTAATTATCTTTAAAATGATATACCGCAACCCTATGTAACTTTATAAAAAATATTTTACTTCGCATTCGCTTCTATGAGAGCCCCCCTGAAATAAAGATTTTTATTATTTTTTAAGCCACTTATTTCACGCGAACGAAGTCGCGGGCATTTGCTAGTGAATAGTTATAGACATTTGACATAGACATTTTAGAAAGTACAATAATTTGTATGTACCTAACTAGTTTTTAAAAATCAGTCTGTGTCAGCTCTTAGCTCCTTCTGCGCTGTATTCCATATTGGTGAGGGTTCGGAATTCCTATCCATAAGACAAACAAAGGTGGAACTTTTCTTGGAGTCAAAATGTAGTAGGCTTCCAGGCACGCCAGTCGCTAGGTGCTACCTACCTGCTAAAAGTCTGTAATTATAGTACGAGATACCTAGGTACATGTACATACCCTACTACCCAAAAAATGCCATTCCGGGATTTCAGCAGTAGGTATGTGTAATGCTACGTAGCCATTTTTGGTATAAATACAACATCAGTACGAATCAGTTGAATGATGCCTGTCCCGGAATGGACCAATCGACAATCAACTAGTTAAGTAAACAACACATTCTTATTCCATACAACAGCAATATCATTAAAAAAAAATTAAAGAGCTAATAGTTACCTACCTGCGACTCGTAAGTAGGTATATAATTCGTTGAGGTCGCCAAAACATTCGGCTTAAATATCTACTTACATAAGTATAAACAAAAAGTATTCTGTAAGCTGCCATGAGTTAAGTATTAGGTAGGTAGGTACACTTTAGGTGTAATTAATATATAAAATAAAATATATAAATATTCAAGAATTTGCGATGCCGTTTGTGTATAATCTTGTTATCAGACTTATATTTCCAGTGACTTACTTAGTGGTGCCGTAACTATATTAGCCGACTTAAGGAAACCCAGGGTGGTATTGAAAAAGAAAACTATCATACTTGAGTTATATTTCTTGATTTTAGTTTATTTCCATTCAGCTGAAAATGAAATAATAGAGATCTTTACGACCCAATTTAAGTTGTTCAACACTACAACTACTGTCTGCTGAGTAGCCAAGATAAAACTCGTACTTTTTACCCGACTACGGCACAGCCAAAAGGAAGAGTCATGATTATAGCAGTCTAAGTATGTAAGTATTTATGTATGTTCCACCGTAGCGCCTAAACTACTGAGCCGATCTTGATGATGTATCAATCGATTCGTTTATACGGCCCGGGTGACATAAGATACATTTTACACGAACAAAATAGATATGACGGATATGTTAGGTACATCCTAAAAGTTTCCTAAAGGGTTTCCTAAATTTTACCATAGACGGGTTACAATATTTTAATTAATAACAATTTGGAAATTGTCCAAATCACGAAAAAAATGGTAGACCGTTGGAGCAAGGTCTGGCGAATACGGAGGGTGACGAATGGTTTCTAATTGAAGTTCCTGTAGAGTTAAAACGGTTTTTCGTGCTGTATGAGGTCTCGCGTTATCATGGAGCAGTACTTAATGGTGAAGATCGATTCATGAGTCGGGGCTGTTTCACTGCTAGTTTTGCTATCATTGTTCGGAGTTCGGCACAGTAGACATCTGCCCTTAATGCTTGACCAGATCGGAGAAAGCTATAGTGAATAACAACCATGCTGAGACCACCAAGCAGTTACCATTACCTTTTTATTGGTAAGATAGTTACTTAAATAAGATACGTTTATGTATGGTAACGGTATAGATACCTACCGTCATTATACACAATTGAGATATTATTACAGTCAGGAAAGAAGTCGCCGGAACAAGTTGTCATTTCAGCTGATCTAGCACAAGTTGCCAATGCCATAGGCCGAGCGGCAGTCAAGACTTTTGAATCCCACTTCTGATTTTGTCGCATCACTTGAGCTAACGGAACTGAATACTCTAAGATTATTTTAATTAACCACCCAGTAAGAAATTGCTACATCTATTAAAGTTTTACGATTTACCGTAGATATAAAATGAAAGGGTCTTACAGTGCAGCCAAGAGGAAAAAAAATAGTAGAGTGAAGGTTAAGGTCGGTAGTCATTAGGTACTCTCACGGTACCTACTCATTACAAATGAGCGGGTCCTGAAAATTCAACCTCATGCAATGACATTTACAATAAATGTTCCGTGTAATAACTTCTATACAATGCCATAGTCCGCAGCCATCTGGACTATGGTTTATTTGCTCTAGATCCCATCAATAAAACGGCTACAGAAAAATTGAACAAAATTCAGTATAAAAGTTTAAGAATTATACTTGGCGCCATGAAGTCTTCCCCCACAAATACATTGCAAGTGGAATGTGTTGATCCCCCAATCCAAATTAGAAGTCAGTATTTATGTGACCGTTTTGTCTGCAAAGTCCTACAGCTTTCCTCACACCCACTACTGGACAGCCTTCGACGGCTGAGTTCTGTTATCAGAGCCAATCAAGACAAATCCTTTCTCTTAAAAAGTTTCCTTAAATTTACATCCCTCCCACACCCAATTAATTCTTCCCCCAGACTACCCCTGTTTTCTACCCCTTATAAAAGTTTGATTTGTAAACCCCCAATTGTTAATCTTGGTATTCACAAAGGTTCAACCGAGGCTAACCAAAAATTTATTGAAATTATCCAAAACGACTGGCCCGATTTCCTTACAATATACACTGATGCCTCAAAACTATCTCAGAATGGCTGTGTTGGAGTAGCATGCTGGATTCCAAAATTCAAAATTAGTATACAATTCAAGTGTCCCCCAGAATCTTCAGTATTCACAGGAGAGTCTATTGGCATATTGGAAGCAATCCTTTTCGTTGAAGCCCATAATATTAGACAAACTTTAATACTGACTGACTCCCTAAGCTGCTTACAAGCTCTTAAGGGTAATCCTTTCCGTAGTAAGGAGAGAGTCTCTGTTGTGTTCAGGATCCGGGAGGTGCTATATTCTTGTCTGCAGAAAGGTCTAAACGTTATACTGGCTTGGATTCCGGGTCACTCTGGTATTAGTGGCAATGAGACTGCCGACGCTTGCGCCAAACTTGCAGTGGAAATGGGTACTATGACCCATTATACTAACCACCCACAAGACCTCCGTTCCCTAGCAAAATTGGACTTGGAGAGCTCTTGGAACTCATTATACACTGAATCGATTTTGATCAAGGGTAAGCACTATGCTTCCATACAACCCAATATCCCCCGACGACCTTGGTTCTTCTTTCATAAAAAATCGGTTCGCTGGGTCACCTCTACTATCAGTCGTCTTCGAATTGGTCACACCTGCACCCCCGTACACTTGGCAAAATTAAGAGTGCGTGACAGCTCCCTGTGTGAGTGTGGTCTGGACGAGGGATCAGTTTCTCACATTTTCTTCTCCTGTCCTAAACTTCCCTATAAATTATATGATGTTCTTCCCCCTAAAATTCCCCGCCCCTTAAATGTTGAGTGTGTCCTAATGTTAGCTTTTAGTCCTTATGTTAAGTATCTTTGTAAATATTTTAAAATTAACAAACTTAAACTGTAATACCTATAGTAGTTTCCGATTATTTTTATATTTATTTGTGTTTGTCTCTATATAGTTTATTATTATTTAGTGTAGTTTACTAACATATATATAAATATGCCTTCTATTACAGAACATTTTCTATAATTTTGGCACTCTGTAACCGGCCAATCTCCTTCGTGCCTCCCTCAAGTTACTCGACATTGGCAAAGTGCACTGTGCTGTTTTGGCACTACTGAAAGCCAAAAACCAAGAAAAGAAGAAGAAAAATATGACTAATATTTCCAAGCCCTCCCTGTATAAGACAGTTGCCAGGTAATGTATTCACCCTATTATCTATATCTAATTATGAATATCGATTTTTTATGACGGTACTTTTAATCCCCTTGCTGTTATTATAAAAGACAAGTTCATCGGTACAAAGATCGAGTAGCCTCCGCACCGCCTTTGCACCCCCGCCGGAGATAGGTTATAGCAAACTAAAGACTGGAGTAGTTCGTGAAGCGATTTTCTTCAGTATTTTTGGTATTAACCATCTCTGGGCGACCTATTCATCTGTAACCTTTTTTTTTTAGTGAGTCCTAGAGAAAGAAATTTTTTCCCATAAATGAACCGAACCCCTTGAGGATTAATTAAAATATTAATTTCTAAATTTAGAAAAAATCTATACATCAACTGGTATAAACCAGAAAAGAGATGCATAATTTTGTGCTAAAACACATTAAAAAAGTTTAATCAATGTTAGATCGTCTGCAAGAGGAGCTTTCGCTTTTTGTATACTCATGTGTGGAAACTGTTACCAAGTGTTATTCTGTTTTATAGGTTACACTTAGGCCATAAACAGACATGGCAATCACAAGCATGGACCCTGGACCTGGTGTAGCCGCTTTGCAAGCGTGGGGCGGACAAGCGATGGCCTACGGCAGCAATGAAACCGTTGTCGACAAAGTACTCCCAGATATGCTGCACCTCATCGACCCACACTGGTAAGTAAATTTATGTAATAAGTAGATATTCTTAGATCGGTGAATTGCCAAATATGGCTTGCTGTACTGTAGGTACTTATAGGTAAGTACGTCGTGTCTTGGGTCCATAATGGTCTTAAAATTTTTATTGGTAGTTTTTTATGATTTAGTAATACGGATTTAAGAAATTGATCTACGTTAATATTATGTTTCAAAAAGTAGTCTTTTTATATAAATTTCTTCTAATAATTGAAAATACGTGTTTATTTTTATAGGTATCAGTTCCCACCCATGAATTCGCTATGGCACGGCTTACTCGGTTTCGTGATCGCAGTCTTAGGTTTCGTTTCCATTACAGGCAACGGAATGGTCGTATACATCTTCACAACCACAAAGGTTTGCATGGCACCAATTTACATAAATTATTAATCTTGCAAAATAAAGAATCTTACTATGATTTCTTATTTCAGACCCTCAAAACTCCATCAAACATCCTCGTAGTGAACTTAGCATTTTCCGACTTCCTTATGATGGCAGTAATGTCGCCTCCTATGGTGGTAAATTGTTTCTATGAAACGTGGGTGTTTGGTAAGTACGATAACAAAAATTCTAGCAACAACTTTACATCATCGGACGACAATTAACCTAGATATTGAGACAAATGCAAAAAGTTATGTGAATGTTTTGTTTTCTTCATTAGTGGGCTCTATACTTTCTCCATGAAAACTTAAATGTCTATTTGTATTGAAATTTCCTTTTCATTAGGACCACTGGCATGTCAACTGTACGCTTGTGTGGGTTCACTGTGCGGCTGTGCATCGATCTGGACGATGACGATGATCGCTTTCGACCGCTACAATGTAATCGTGAAGGGCATCGCCGCAAAGCCAATGACTATCAATGGTGCAATGCTACGAGTATTGGGTATCTGGTTGTTCTCTTTGGCATGGACTGTAGCACCTATGGTTGGATGGGGCAGGTTAGAGCAAGCTTATTCCCGACTTCTTTCGTGAGAATTTAATTTTTTAAGATACTTCATTCAGAATTTCTCAAAATCCGTTCCTCAGGCCTGATAAAGATTTCAAATCTCTAGTCCAGTGTCCACTGCTTCAAGCTGTGCGATGTCTGTCAGCCACGAGACTGTTTTACTTGTTTTTAATGTAGAAGAAGAATCAAAACATCTATTTCCCCATAGTTTTAGACCAACTTCGTAAGATAGTACGTAGATAGTACAGTACCCCGGTTATTTCGGCTTCGTATAGCGTTATCTCTGTCGCACACTACCTATATGAGTCATATAGGTAGTGTGCGACAGAGATAACGCTATACGAAGCCGAAATAACCGATTGTCTCTTTCCAAAGGTCGATGTGCAATATTTATTGCCGGGTACTGTACCTACGTAAGATTTTATCGTTGTGCCCGTGAATATGATATTTTTACTGCAGTGTTGTGCATCATAAAAGGTTATTTGTTGCAGATATGTACCAGAGGGCAACATGACCGCATGTGGAACCGACTACCTCGACAAATCTTGGTTAAACCGCAGCTACATCTTGGTCTACTCAGTTTTCTGCTATTACTCACCTCTCCTTCTCATCATCTATTCTTACTTCTTCATAGTTCAGGTGAGATAACTTTTAGTTTAAAGCAGATACTTTTTTTAAACATTTAGTAAATTATTAAGTATAACAAATTATTATTATCTACCAGCTTTCACATTAAATCGTGTTTGATTTCCGCGCACAGGCTGTAGCAGCTCACGAGAAGGCAATGAGGGAGCAGGCGAAGAAAATGAATGTTGCATCTCTCAGGTCATCAGACCAGGCGAACACGAGCGCTGAATGCAAACTGGCTAAGGTGAGTAACAAACGTGCTTAAAATTACACGTTCTAAACAACAATAAAAACATGAGCCCCCCAAAGAAACCCAAACACAAAAATTTCGTAAAGATATCTGGCAACTGGCACGTCATACATGTACATTGAGTTCATTTAATATACTTGTTTTAGGTGGCGTTGATGACCATTTCGCTGTGGTTCATGGCGTGGACACCTTACCTAGTCATCAACTACGCTGGCATCTTCGAGACCATGACAATCAGCCCCCTCGTGACTATCTGGGGGTCTGTCTTTGCCAAGGCTAATGCCGTCTATAATCCCATTGTATACGGTATCAGGTAGGTGGACCAATAGAAACATGAAAGATAAATTGTTTATTTGCAAACATCGGAATTTCCACAAATAGGTGATAAGACAAGTTAATTAAGTACAAGGGTGGATTGATAGGATACGGTCTAGTGATTAGTGAGATCCTTAGACTATTCAACCAAGTGAGATCAGAAATATCAGAGCGGCTGGAAGTCCCTATTAGACATAATATAGATAGATACGCCCAGATAATATGATGGACGTCGGCCGGTTGACGAAGACGACGTCCATGATGAAAAATTAAGGAGAGTAAATAAAATAATTCACAGAGTTTGACCCCTAATAAAATGCTTCCAGCCACCCGAAATACCGCGCAGCGCTGTACGCCCGGTTCCCGGCACTGGCGTGCCAGGCCTCGCCCGAAGCCGACACCGGCTCCGTGGCATCGGCCGCCACCGCCACCGAGGAGAAGCCCTCGGCGTGAACGACTCCGCTCCACCGACTGGCCACCGAGCTCCACCGGTCAACGATTCTGCCAACGCGATCTTTATTATTTTTATACGTGAAACATTATTGTACAAAGTTAGTAACTTGAGCACAGAACGGGAGCTGCCGAACTATTCAGGCCTTTGCCTTTAGCCTTTGTAGATATCGCCCTCGCGGCTCTGGCATATTTTCTGTTCGCGTTTTGTGCTTCGAGTTGAACGTTGCACACATTTATTACGCCTTTGTTTGTAAACATTGGCCGGCGACATAAAAAATACAAAAAAAGTGAAGGGAATCATGTCGCTAGGTCGCCCCAGAAACCATGAGACTGCTCCCATTAGTAATATGTAACGCAATGGACTCTCAATGACGAAAAAGACGCTTTGTATCTTGGACTAATAAAGTTTAACGACAGGCAAAGTGGTTTATGACCACATAAACAAGTCTTATTATTTCATATTCCGTAAGATTTAAGTTAAGGTTACCCGTTGATAAAATATACGAAAAGAAAAAAAATTAAGGCTTTGGGTTCTCCAGCTAAGATACAGTGTATGTTTCATACCATAGATGTTTCATACCATATAGGTACGTGTTGTGTACATTTTTCTACGTTTATGGTTGTGTAAAACATAAAACCTATTTGATGTTGCTTAGCAACGGTAGATACACACTTAACCAATCATTGTTGGCAATCATAGATAATACACTATATACTTGGCAATTCTCAGTGCCTATCAAGTTCCTATGGCCAAGTGAAAATAAATCAAAATGATAGTAAAATTTGTAAGTATGATATTAAATTCTAATTATCACAGTAAAGTTATCACAGTAAAGTTAGTCAAGCGTTTACTTATCTAAAAATCAAATGGAAAATAAATAAAGAATCAATTATGGCTTGTAAAACATCATTCGAACTTCACCACAACTTTCCAAAACTAGCAGAGGAATCTGGATTCACATTCAATGTGCATAAGCCACGAGTCCATATTAATTGGAACAAAATAAGTAAGTATTTAATAGATAGACTTTAGAAGATTTTTTTTGTTGAACGATTTATTTTTAACGTAAGCTTTTTTCCAGAACTAATTAATATTGAACAATTAATAGGAGAAAGAAAATTTGTTTTGGTTGAACAGCACATCAATGATGTAAGCCTGCTTTTAATTACTTTCTTCTTTATTTAATTTGTTTTAGAAAAATATTCTAATTTTTAATGAAAAATTGCCGTTGCCAGGTAAATTTAGCCTAAAAGTATTAGAACTGAAAAAGAATTACAGAATTATACTTCTATTAAAAGATAATTTAGGAAATTTAGTTGACATCTCATATTGTGTAGATTTTAGATTGTGTGCTAGAATCAGAGTTTGACGTGAGAATTCTCGATGATGGGGTTTTGAAGATGTTTCGCTTGGCACAATTGGCAGTTGAGTATCAGCAGTTTTGCCGCCATTATCTTGACCGTAGTGTTTTCATTCTCAAAGAAGAAGTTACTAATTTACTACAGGTGAGTACAAAATAGGAGACCTTCGTGTCTGCTTTAAAATTATGCAAGAATCATCATCATAACTATTTTATTTTATGCAGGAGCTTGATGCAACAAAAAAAACTCTCAGAGAAAAAGAAGAGGAAAATAGAAAATTAAAACGAAAATCTAAACATTCAATTCGGACTCCTTTACCTTATGGCAATGATAATATAGCGACTATGATTCTGAAAACTCTTAATCAAAATAAAGGAGAACTTTTTGCGTCTACGTCGCAAGTAGACTCAATGCAATACAATAAGTGCAACTATTGTGAGAAGGTGTTTTTGAATCAACTTTATTTGAGAAGTCATATTTCCAGACGGCATTCAAATGTTGTTGAAATACCCCAAAGAGATACAAATGATGGGGAAGTGAATAATAGCATCAATACAAAATTAGCTAACGAAGTTGATGAGCTAAAAACTAAGCTAAAAGAAATGGAAAATATCATTGCAAACAAGTATAATCCAAACAGCCAAACCACTATTGATGAGAATTCACAACTGCAAAATTTTAAAAACGACGAAGGTATCAATGATAACAAAGGTAAAAAGGAATTGAAAGACGCCGAAGTTTCAACTAATGAAGATGGTTATATACTTGATAAAATTCAAGAATGGAAGAATGAAGAAGACAAAAAATATAGCGAAGAACTGAGTTCATTACGAAAACAAATTATAGAAATTATCAGTTCTAAAGAAAAACAGGATAACACATCTACAAATAATGATACTAAGATGATGGAGCAATTACACGCGACAATAAAACAGCAAGGATGTGAAATATTGTCATTAAAACAGGAACTTGTGAGAGAAGAAAATAATGAGAAAGAGAAAAGAAAGAAGACTGAAGAGCAAATGGAATTTTGGATTAAACGAGCTGAAATGCAATCTAACGAATATAAATTATTGTTACAAAAGCTAAATGATGTGGCATCTGAAGCACAAGAATTTCGACTTAAGGCAAACACAGAGCAAGAAAGAGCAAACCAGTTGGAAAAGTATTTACAGAATAATCTTAGCAAAACATCACCAAAACATTCAGATATGGTAAATGAACAAAACGTAAGTTCATTACTAATTCACTAATCTGTATTCTTCATATTTCGGTTTTTTATATTATGAATATATGTATATAAAAAACCAAATGAACATATCAAATGACTATAAGCTATATTTTAATTCGGTATTTTTTGAATTTAAAAGCTATAACAAATCTCGCAATTTTAATACAGGTTTCAAGACGTATTAAGGAGGACCATTCAAAGAAAGAATTGAAGACCATAGAAGATATGCAAATAAAACCTACAGCAGACGTAATGATACTGAAAAAGTTGCAATTAAAAGCACAAGAACTACTTAATCTTGATCAAACAACCACTTCTGATAGTTCGTGTGTGAATGAGGAAGTAATAAAAATTGAAAAGGCAAAAAAAGGATCAGAATATGAAGATAATGTAAAAAAGAAAAAAACATATGAAAAATATAACCGTAAAAGTATCGTTAAACCGAAGCCTAAAACTGTTTCACAGACTTTAGATAAAGTGGAGTCAGTCAAAAATAAATGTTTCGAAAATAAACATTCGAATATTAAATCTAAATCGGCAGTAAATACAACGTCAAAGAAAGAAAACGGCTACGTATATGTTCCCGGCAGGTGATTATATTTTCTCTAATGAATGACTATAATAATATGTTAATTAAGAAATAATGTAACTATGGAATTGCAATAATAAAGAAACTGAAACTGAAACTAATCTAATTATGCTGTACTTTGTAAATAATGAAGTTTTAAAAATAATGAAGTCCAACCTTTTACAGTCCACTTAAAATTGTAAGAGCAAAAATAACTGAAGAAGTAAACCATCGATTAATTTCTCTCGGAGTGGATCCGCTCAGCAGCAGATTGCCCCAACATGTGTTTCAGAAACAAAGGAAATTACTGCAAGAACAACAAGAGTGTAAATCTAAGGTTACTTACGTAGTTCTAACAAATTACCTGTCAGTATTTATAATTTTAAGTTTTTAACGTCTTAACACCTTTTTTTACAGAAATTGCCTTCACGTGAAAAAGTACTGCACTCTATTATGTGCCATTTGGATCAAAATACCAGCAGTACAAACTTGTCTCAAAGAAATCATTACTTCTCACCTAAAAAGTCTCGTAAAACTTTCAGTCTTTCTTCAGTTTTATCAAATGTAAAAACAAAGGCTTTATCACTAGTTAAATCTAATGAGCCGAGTTATAAAACAAATAAGTCGTACGATGATGTAGCAAAAAAAGCAATGGCCTTGCTTAAAACTCCTCCAGGATCGGCTCATTCTAGCCCTTTATTACAAGGTCGTAGTAGTATTACTGACTCACCTGAAAAAAAGCATTCAGTTTTGAAAAGCAAGAATTCCCCTTACCAGTCTTCTAAAATAAAATCAAAGAAAAAACCAGCAGAGAGTCATCAGATTACTGATTCCACTTCTAGTAACGAAAGCTATTCTGAAAATGTTGACCAGGATAAACATCAGCGGTCATCAAAGACTAGCAAGGACTTCATTACATCTCCTGAGCGTTATTCTGTAGATAATATCGATAGCCGTAACTCTGCTAACCAGACACGGAATTTCCTCTACGAAAATGGACTAAAATCAGAAGCAATAAATGTAACAACAAAAACATTTTTGGACCATAAAGAAAATAGCAGTGAAGATATTGAATCTATAGTTGACATATCACCAAGAAAATTTATATCTGAGGAAAATCTCAGTAATCCTAAACAAACAAAAGGAGTTTTGAAAAATGCATCTTCTACGTCTTCTCTTAATAAAAAGAAGGTTTTGTTTGATATGGATGCGATACAAATGAAATCTGTGAGTGCATCTCCATCTCAAAGTATAACAGAGAAAAGTGGCGGCGAAAAATTTGAAACTGGTATAGTCAATTTAGATACTGATGAATGGGATATATCAAGGTTAGTACATATATAATATAACAGCATTTATTATTAGGTACGGGCGACTGGCAACCTGAGGTGCAATCATGTAAGGATCGCTGATCAAATCGTTACAGCTCGGCTTCAAAGTAAAATAAACCATAACAGCATTGAATTAGAAAACAATTCCGTGTATCCATTTTCATACGTTTAGGTAGGTACGATATCCTAAACGTATGAGAATGGATAGTCGTTAAAGCCCGCCAACCCGCATTGGAGCAGCGTGGTGAGTCTAAGCTCTAATTCACTCACTCCTATCAAAGCGGAGGCCTGTGCCCAGCGGTGGGACTTTAATAGGATGTAGTGGTGGTGGTGGTGGTTACATTATGACATAGGTAAACTTGCAGTCGCCGCTCGTACTATTTCTAGAATGAATTGCATTTGCTTTTTATATTGACCTAATTCAGTAAACTAAACGATTTGCTCGTATACTACTAATACAAACTACTACTACCAATATTTGTTAACAGCATAGAAAACGAACCTACAAGAACTATTGGGACCAAGACTCAAATTTTATCGCATACAAGCCCAAAAATTGCAGAACTTAAAAAAACAATAGAATCACAACTAACACGGCGCAACCCAACTCTTTCCAAGGCTCTAGTTGGAGGAGTTGATGTTTTATCTGCTCCAATACCAAAAGCAGCAAGCCATGGGGGCAGTAACACTAGTCTGGGCAGTTCAATCCTAGACGATACAGACAGCGGGCCTGTGCTCGAACACAAGGTAGTCCCCAAACCAAGGGCAGCATTTGAAAAAGACGACAGCGAAATAGAAATATCAGATTTAATTGATAGTAATTTAGCGAATAAGAAATATTGAAATCATTAACTACGAGTAGGTGGATTATTAGTAAGATTCATTATAATAAATGTTAAGAGTGACAGTAAGTAGAAATAGTATACTTAAGTAGGTAAAGTACGTACTTAATAAAGGCGCTTGTAATTGATATTAGTTTATTTTTTACCTAACCCCTTTATTTTTTAGAAACCATGAAATGTCTGAAATATAAATAATTAATATATAATCAATTAATAATAGATCAGGGTCATGATCAGGGTTGTAACGGAGGCGTTCTTAGCGGAAGCAGAGGCGGATGCGGAGGTGAGGGGCTGCCTCCGCGGAAGCGGAGGTGGATTTCTCCGATCACATCGTCCATTTTCTGTGCTTTAGGATGCGATAAATCCCACATTTGATTTTTTTTTGAAGATTCTTCTATAAGGACAGTTGCCTTTTTGCTTGTTGTAATAGTGTAACTGACGTCACCTGCTTCGATTTGTACCTCTCGCATTGTAGGTAAGTCAACGTAAATAAACCTCAGTTACAACTCCGCAAAAAAAACGGCGAAAGCGGAGGTACGATTTCTTGCGCACTTACGGAGGCGGAGCCGAAGTTAGATACCCTACTTATGATATAAAATAGAGTTAAGAAGTTTTTTTAAGTTTCTTGCAACAATAAAATAGACATGATACCAATCCACAGCCCTGTAATCCAAAACTCGTTTTCTCACTGAGTGAAAAGAACTATTTACCTCACTGAGTGAAAAAACTACTTTTCTTTACCTACTGGTTTGCTGCGTTAATTTAGGCCCTTTTCGAGTTAATGTGGTGAAACAATTTTTTGATAGAAAAACTGTTTGTTATTGTGCTGTTTCCTTCGGAAAAACTGGTTTTAAATTTAAAAATTTACGCAATTGCAATACCATTACCGGGATCCCGGTATATCACGCACGTAAAAAATAAAAATCAGAAAGGTTTTTTTTATAACTTTTATTCATATTATCTTTAAATTTATGTCTCCTTCTTCGTCTCTGTCTTGCCACCACGTATTCTTCCGGTTCTGCGGGCAGCAATAAGACCAACCTTGCGACCAGCAGATGTACCTCTCTTGACAGTCGAGGCCTTACCTGAAAAGAGTAGATAATAAAGAGATTTTTAATGACTGTACTCTTAACATAAACACAAAAGATAGAATAACTAAGATTTTAACCTTGCAGATCTGCAAGAAAGATAAGACAAACCTGTGGAGATTATGATTTAACTATTTCCACAGCCTGAAGATATACCACACAGTTAACACAGATATTAATATAGGTCACAAGGCAGGGTTAAAATTGGGAGGGGTTGTGCCAACTAGCAGATCAAACTTGAACATTGGCTTAGGCTGCGGCTAGTTACCACCATACTGGCAAAGATGTGCCCGTCAAGCGATTTAGCGTTCCGGAACGATGCTGTGTAGAAACTGATTATGGGTATTGGTTTAATATACTGCAAAACCCTAACAGATTAACCCACTACCATCTTAGACTGCATCATCACTCACCATCAGGTGAGATTGCAGTCAAGGGCTAACTTATAGTTGATAAAAAAAAAAAAAAAAAAAAAAAAAATCACTAATTGTAAGTTGTACTTGTTGTGAATGATAGGAGCACTATACTATATAGGTTTACATAGATAAATGACTGCTTACCTATGTGTTGATGGTTACCACCACCGTGAGGATGCTCCACAGGGTTCATGGACACACCACGCACATATGGCCAGCAGTTACGTTTCACCTTATACTTATGGTATGCACGACCAGCCTTTAAGATAGGTTTGTCAATACGACCACCACCAGCTACAATACCTGAAAAATTGTTATCATAATTAAAAAATTGAAAACTTGTAACAATGGCAAAGAAAAAGTATTATGCATCAGAAAGAGCCTCTAATTGTAATCATAGAAGATTCAGAGTAGGTAAGTATAGGTCATCATTGCAAAAAACTACTTTACTTAAAATTATTTCATTAAAATAATTATTAATGATTTCTTACTACTGTGATTTACTGAAACTGTCACTTTTCATAAACAAAACACATTTATAGCTGTTTCTTTATAGAGCTGGCTATCAGACAATATTACACAGGTCAAACTGCCTAAGCCCTTGATATTTTGTTCATAGCCAAAATTAAATTGAGAAAGTCAGTATGTTTAGAAATCCCAAATACATGCGCAACTTATTAGAATAAGCTAGCTTGCCGATTATGCCAAATGCCCAGATGCGAATACGTTTTTTCTTTTTAAATAATGTTTTATTATACAACAGGCATAATTTTTGCCAATTCTTGGGGCCAAAATTATTTCAGTACATAGATAATAATATATTTTGTTATTATTGATTCTTAAGAATCTTTGTACTTCATACCAATTTACTAAATAACATAATCCTACTCATATGTTAAATGTTGAAGTTTGGCTGTTTCTAAGTTCGTAAGATTGGATGTTTGTTACTCCTTCACGCTGCAACAATTGAACCAATTTAGCTGAAATTTGGAATGGAAGATAGCTTATTACCTGACTTAACACATACCTACCATTAAATTAAAGATTACCTGCTGGAACCAAAAATCACCACAATCCACACAGACAAAGTCACAAGCATCATATAGTATTATTTACATGTTTACCTTTTCTCAACATAATTCATAACTCCCTCATCATTTGGAATCACAAACTAATATCTTTATTAACTCTGTGATGATAACATGAAACTATTTTTACTCACCAACCATTCCTCTGTTGCTGGAGGGTAACACTTTCTTGGCACCAGAAGGCAGCTTGACTCTTGTGCGTTTGGCATCAGGGTTGTGGCCAATAACAGTGGCAAAGTTCCCAGAGGCACGAGCGAGCCGACCCCTGTCTCCCATCTTCTCTTCCAGGTTGCATACAATAGTACCCTCAGGCATAGCACCCACTGGCATCACATTTCCTAAACAAAATAAATAAATAAGATTATAATGTAAGCTTTGAAAATAGCATAAGGCCCACAATCTGTTTATAGTCCAAGACTGACCGTAGGTGAACAACAGTGAAGGAAAAAAAGTATACTTTTGTCACATAAATGGCTAATAATAATTACAGATATTATAGCTGTGAATTTCTAGCATCAGAATACATACTTACCAACTTCAAGTGTAGCTTTCTTTCCACAATATACAAATTGGCCTGTGTAAAGACCCTCTGGAGCAATGAAAAGCTCTTTTCGTGTCTTGAACTTGTATGGGTCACGGAAGTGCACCACAGCCAATGGAGCACCGCGGCCAGGATCATGAATAATGTCCTGAAATCATATCACAACAAAATAATTTAAGTAAACTGTAAGCCACATAGCATGTTTGATTATTATATATACCTAGTTTGTAAATGTAATACATAGCTTGGTACATCAGAAAGAGCCTCTGTGTAATCATAGATACTTCAGAGTAGGTAAGTGTTAAAGTCATCATTACCAAAGCTGTACTAAATATCAAGTATCTATTAATTTCTTCGTCTTACACTTTCATACAATATGTTAATGTTTACAGCACTTGGTGTAAGTAGGTACTTACATAATTTTAAGTGTTTTCCAGATAATTATTAAGAATAAAAATCACATTTGTGGAGTACCAGAGGTACAAATTGTACGACCAAGGCTGCCAATGGCTCAGTATTATGGACGGCATCTCCGATCTCACCTTCACAACACCTTTGATGTAACCATGACGTTCAGCGTAATCCAAAGAACGGAGTTTTGGAGCTCCTTTCCTCTTCTTCGTATGTGACACGAAGACTGAACCGGCACCTTTTCGCTGAGCCCGAATCACACGACCCATTGTCACGTCTCGTTAACCCTCACTGTAAACAATTTACACTTATTTACACGAAATAATAACATTGTGTGCTTAACCAGGTTATTACAGACTTTATTTTAAAGACTTTTAATAAAAATTAAACATTCTAATAATGATAGCGAGAGATTAAAAATTTAACCGTACATTTGGATTGAGGGATAATTTAGTAAAAGAACCAGAAGACTTTGACAATTGACCAGAGACAAGTAACCACCACGCCGGTAATATTGTTCTGTGCAAGTAACAATAGGGTAACACTTTATCATTGACATATTATTTATCACATATTTATCAGGCAAGCCAAGGCATGATGACTGATTTTGAAAAATGGTCAGATTATGTCATGGAACTAATAAGTACTACGTACAACTGGAATGAGCTCTTGTTAATAAAGTGTGCCGAGTGAGAGATACCATACTGACAGTTGTGTCCCTTTTCCACAAGAGTGACCACACTATTTTTGAATTTTGGGATACTTCAATATACGGGATATAAATATACCTCTATGAAGAAATAAAAATCAGCAAATAATTTTAAAATATTTTTATTTATAATGATGTTGATATTTTATATGTAGTGCCTATTGCCTCTTAGTAAGTCTCCTATACAAGTAAGCATTTAGGTCGTCGTCAACCGATGGACGTCCACTGCTGGACATAGGTCTCCTGTAGGGTCGTCCTCAAGCCACGGTCTTGCGCCGCCTGGATCCAGCGATCCATTTAGGATCGATAATTACGAAGCATTTAGGTAAAAATAGATAATTATCGGTGATGGTTTAACAAAAAAATTTTTTTTTTTAAGTCGGTTAAAAATTTAATAAAACTGGTAATGCTGTAAAGCGAAACATAAATTGACTTCTCGAACCATACATATTTGGCTTTTCAAGCCATACATGTTTGACTTTTTGAACATACTGGGTACATAAAATTATCAACATGCTCAAATTTTTCATACAAAAATATTTTTAACTCTTTGTCGCTCCATAACTCATCTCATCACTATGCCAGTCTCCATGTTTGAAAATGTTTTTAATTTCATTCTGTAGAGCTACGGTGATACGGTGAAAGAAACATCCTGAGGAAGCCTGGACTTGACAGTCTGAAATCACCAACCTGCAGTGAGCAAGCATGGTGATTAATGCTCATGCATTCTCCTAGTGAGAAGAGGCCCTTGCCCAGTAGTGGAACAGATACGGGCTGGATTTTTATCATTATCTGTAAACGTACCTATTCAAGATAAAAATAAAATTGATCTTGCTTACCATGAGGAATCGTGAGGGAAGAGCATTTTCTTTTAAAACGGGCCGTGATAAATTAGGAATATAATCCTCTGGCATGAAATGTTTGCTGCATATTACAGAATTTTGGGTCACTTTTCTGTTACCACTAGGTATAACGCTTAACCACTTTTCACGCAATGTATCATTTTTTGGTAATCTGAAATATGAAAAAAATATCTATCCTGTTATAATTCGTGTTTTATAGTTTACGATACTTGTCCCGTATACTTGGTACCTAAATTTATGTCACCCGAATTACTGTAACATTCAAAAAATATAAACATAGTTAAACACTTACTTAGGAAAAGATAACCCACAATCCGGATAATATTCACTTTTATAAGCTTCCACGATGCATATTTTCACCATTTTTTACAGATAAATTCACGCAATCTTGAGAAATTTCGTCGATCGTAAGATTCATCAAAATGGCCGTTTGTGTTGCAAACATCATAGTACATAATAATTCCATGGTTGCAACATTTTTATTTTTATTACTACTACGATATCCGCCTTCAACACGAAAACAAGTGAATTATTGACGTACTAATTTTCTAAATGTTTGAAATTTTAATTGGAGGATAGGAGGTGACTAATTCGATAGTATAACCATTTTTCAGATTTCTTTTATAAACATACATACATTATACAGAAGTATAATGTTAAATGAGAAATAGCAACACAAAGATCACTGTTAGAAAGGAACACCGCGGTATGTTGTCGATGTCTCACTCGGATTCATTTTTATACTGCGTGCGTAGTGGTCCTTATGTCGGTGTCAGGATTAAATTTTATTAAAAATAAGTTAAATAAGTTTGTAGTACGCATTCCAGTTGTACGTAGTACTTATTAGTTCCATGGATTATGTTCGGAAGTACCTACTATTTCGAAAAAATATTTTATTTCAGCAGAAAAATAAGGTTTGGTAGATGAAATTAGCATCTGAAATTTAAATTTTAAAATTCACGCCGAAACGTTCGGCGGTGTCATGGCGTCGTTTGTGACGTCACTATTATTTTTACCAATGTACTCTGTGCAGTGTGCAGTAAACAAAAGTGTGATTGTCAAAGTTCGAAAATAATTGTGACGTCATTGTTGCTTCATTCGGTGTTTTAACCAATATGGCGGATTGCTGTATTTTATAGTTTTATTTTATCAAAATAAATAGCAATCTTACTCGAAATAGGAAAAAAATACGTTTTTTATAATCCATGAATCCAATTTTATTAGATAAAGAGCAATGGCGAACTTCCATACATCAATAGTACCTATTGAGAAAAAAACATTATGTACATTATTGTACACGTGTGAAAAAAATATATATTTGGTAAGCGTCGAATACGAAGCTCTCAGAAGCAAGATTTTTTTAATGAACCTAGAAAAAAAAGATATTTCATTTTAAAGTTTTGTAGGTTATGTGTTAATGTCACTTCTGAAAATGTCAAAACACCGAGCGAGAGTAGCGAAAAAATCCTATGTCTATGGTTAAAACAGATCACAGTCTAGTGGTGGCAATGACTAAGGAAACTAAAGTGGTGGGCGTTGCGACGACAAACCGTTTCTAAAGACCGTTCTCTGTTCTGCGACGGTGAAACCGTTTTTACGTCCTGGGCAAAACAGTCTTTGTTGCACAAACCAGTCTTCGACCAACTTGGTGCGACTACACACACGACACTAACTGTTCTAACTTCGCGACGACACACGTCGTCGCGAAGTTAGAACACGTAGTCGTTCTCGTTCCACGTGTTTTCACAAAACAGTTCTTACAATCAAAAGTGAACTTTATGCCCATGACATACAGTCGAGAATGAATTGATTTAACGACACACGTTGTTGCAACTGGTTTGAAGATGGGTTTTAAGCCGTCTTCAAACTAGTTGCAACGACGACCGTTTTCTGCAACCGTTTTCGTCGCCAGGAAAACGGTTGCGTTTCGTCCGTCAAAAATACGACAACGACCCACCACTCATCACAGAATGATCGGAGATCTATGTTTACAGCTTTTTACTTTTTATTCTCGATTTTAAGTGTAGTCTTTAGAAAACCACGATTTATATTAATATACAGTACCAGATGATCGCGACTTTGTCGGCGTGTATTTAACCATATAACCCAATGACTTTATTCATTGATATAACCACAGACTACAGAGAACCACAGACCCACATAACATTAATTGGCATAAACACAGACCATCAGCATCAGTGCTGCCATAATATTCTTTCATTTATTACCATTCTGTTATAGATTATTAGATAAAATAAAAAAATTAAATGCTCTAAAATAACAGTAAATACACTAAAAAAGGGCTTTCCCATTGTTTAGGCCAACATCAATCAGATAAAATAATTACAATTTATAAAACGATATAAAATCATTGATGTAGAATTTTTTTAGTACCTATACTAGATGTAGGATTAGCGCTTCAAAAATGTCCCCGACAAATTACAGCACAAAATACGAAAGTGCTCTTATTTGCCACTAGTATGAGCCAACCTTAGCCAACATAACGACGCGTCAAAATGCTGCAGTGCTCATATAAAAACTGTGCTAATATCCTTTGGCCAATGTTTGTGACAATGCGTCAAATATTGTAACAAACATTGACTGTTCTGGATAGACGGGATGCATGGAGTAGTGTTGGTGTTTTAAAAGTATTGTTGCTTAGTGATTCCCTGGTAATCCATTTCGTTATGCAGTAGAGTTGTTTAAGCCATCTATAATATACAGATAACATTCATTATGTTCAAATTCATTTTGATAAAATTGATATTACTGGAAACACACATACCTACATAGTTACATAAATACACATAAAATACATGGGTACATAAAGATATTATATACTTTACATAAATATTTTATATAAAAATGTAGTAAAAAATAATAAAAGCCGCAAAGGCTAAATCTGAATAAAGTTTACTTGGTACTTTTTAAGTTTACGTGTAATACGTCAATAAAACGTAGATTTTTAACCTTGATATTAATTTTAAAATGAAACTAAGTAAGGACAATTTAATTTTAAGTTAAAATCTTACTTCTTAAACAAATGTTAGGTAGTTTAGTTTTAGTTTCCTCATGTTTTTACACAGATACTTATGCATATCATAACATTGTATAGTAATAAATATTGATAGAAGAGGAGAGAGTACGCCATTTAAACCTATGTGGTTTTTCGCAGTGCTACCCACCAAAACGGTATCAATATTTATTTTGATAAATAAAACATACTGTACAAGTATAACACATAAGTGAATAGCTGGGGCGCGTAAGCTAGTAATAAATATACACGACCACATACCACCACGATATACAACTTTAAAAAAATCAGCAACTCCATGTCTCCATTGTTCTATTTGAATTTCGTTCCATTGAATTTTTTGTTTTTGCCTTTTTACAAAGACAAAAGGTCTTAAATATAAACATACTACATTCGTAATTCAACTTAAATTCTAAGTTTTAAGGTTTATAATAAATTGACGTTGTTGATATTGACAATGTGATGCCAAGAGTTGCGTCTTTTTCCAAAATAGTGTAAAGGTATCAATTTGGCAACGTATGAAGTACCTAATTGCTTACATATTAAGTTTTATTTTAATAATAAATATTTTTGTACTTATTTTAAAAATTACTTTTTCTTTTGGATTGAAAGGTTATTCCTACCTTTTCTCTGATGACAGAACGTCTTAAAAATTAATATTTTCTAATCGTAATGTAGCTTTATGTGTTAAACTTAAGGTGCATAATTAACTGAAGTTGTTGCTAATATAATACCTTTTTCTACATTTCCCACTCAGCATACAAATGTTTATGTGTGTGCAAATTGGGACATTTTTGCGATATTTTTTGTTCGTGACCCTGTTTCTAGTACTCATTCTATTTCAATGTATAAAATAATCTACCAAGATTTATTTTAACTACTAGGTACATTATATTTAAAATGGTAACACTAAACTGAGAAACGGGAACTAAATAATCAAAAAAAATTCTCTAAATATTTTATTTTTTTACCTAGGTTCAATTAAGGTGAATACTTGATAAAATATAAAAAAATAAGCAAATTCCTTTCGTCTTTACCATACTTGTGTACAATCAAGATGTGGTCTGTACTAATTTCGCCATTGCTCTTTCATTGATTCTGTCACATGCCTATTGAGCTCCAGGGCGACCGCGTACCTTTTGCATCAAACATTGATACATCACAATCACCTCTGATTGGTTAACACTCTTCCACTATTGGACGAAATCCATTGACGCAACAAGAATACCATATATTCAGCCAATCAGAGGTGATTGCGATGTATCAATGATTGATGCAAAAGATACGCGGTCGCCCTGCTGATTTTGACAAATTTGACATTGATTGAATAAATATTTTTTTATTCATTGGCTTTACGGCTCTGGCTTCCAGACCTTCCTAGTGACCACTGTCACTTAAGTTATTCCGGGATTTGTCACTCTCCAGCTGGGTTACTATGAGCTCTTAAAGCAGGACAGAAATTGAACTGCAGCATAGTTCAATGCAGTGTCTGCCTACTAGTTCAGTGCCCTGAAGTTCAGTGCAGTTTAATTTCTGTCCTGCTTTAGAGAGCTCATAGTAATTATTAGTAACCCACCAGAAAAAGATGTTAACGTTTGACGTTTCTCATCGTGGCGCTTCTACTTTATCTGTGGCAAAAGTACTCTGTGATCTATGGTTCATACGTTGGTGCCTTCCGCTAAGGTTATATTCTCCGCTAGGAGTATAAGTGTTCTGTGGTTATATTATTCCATGGTTTCATTCACTCAGAAGGACTGGAATCCAGAGCCGTTAAACCAGTTAAATAAAAAAAAAAAAATGGTTTCATTCAGTAGTGATTACATTCTCTCTGGTTTCATTATACGAAATATAAAATATTTTTTGTTTATTTACTTTAGTCAATTACCGTATATAATAATACGGTTATCAAATAGCTGCCGTATACCGTATTTTTGTTACGGCCGTCGTTGAAAGGTGAAGAAATTTGGTACTATAATAGTCTAGAGCCTGAGAAAGGACATAGCCCATAGGCTACTTTCTAATGTGAAAAAAACAACAAAAAGGACTGTAAAGGGTAGAAATAGGGGATGAAAGCTTGTATGGAAATCACTTCATTTTTAAAGCTAGAAGCTTGAAGCTTATTTTTTAGTCTTTTGATTAGAAATAAATAAATACGACATTCAAAGTTTGTAAAAATTTAACCCATAAGGGGTTAAAAATAGGGGATGAAAGTTTTTGTGTGATGACGTCGGCAAAAAAGCTTACGGCCCAGAAAATAATTTTATAGAAGAAAATACAGAGAACTCCGGAGTCATAGAAAAATGTGAAACCATTTCAATTTAAAAGAGTGCAGTTTCCCCTGAAAGCAGCATTTGCAATTACAATAAAAAAAGCTCAAGGACAGACATTTAAAGGTGCAGGTGTTCATTCAAATAAAATGGTTTTCCCATGGGCAACTCTATGTGGCATCCTATGTGTATCAAACCTGCAAAATCTTTGTTTTGGCAAAAGATGGAAAATCTAAAAACGTCGTGTATAAAAATGTACCTACTTTTAGATAAGCTATTTGCAGTAAATACTGTAAATAGCTCTGTAATAACTAATTTTAATGTATGTATGTGTTTTATTTGCAAAATAATTTTCCTAAAAAATTAAAAATGCTGCCGAAAGTCACTATTCCACGCGGACGAAGTCACGGGCACAGCTAGTAAAAGATATATCACTGTCATTACAGTAACTGTATAAAACATTTTTTTTTTTTTTCAAATAGTCAATACACACTACGATATTAAAGTAAGAGCTATTGTTGATAGGAAGGGCGGTATCTAGTCGTAAAGACCAATGCTAGGTAGTACGCAGAGCAGGACAAAAAAAGCGATTTTCGAGGACCGAGCATTTTGCATCGGAATCTTTTTTGTTCAGTGGCCATCTGTTTTTCACCGGCTCACCCCTTGTTTCCGTGATCTGTGGGCTCACCTGATAGTTCCCTAGGGTACTTTGGTAAATTTTCCACATTCAGACTTCTTTTCTCAAAGAATGCCTATTATTTCTATGCAAACGCATAGTAGGTAACGGAAAAAAAGTTCCATGCAAAAAATTTCTGAGAATTTTTAAAATTCAGGTTATTTTGTATGGAAACGATTTTTTTTGTTCGGTTGCCATCTATTTTTCACCGGGTCACCCAATGATCCAAGGTATTGAGCTTATTAGAATTAACGTTTAAGCGCAGTGAAACACTCAAATTAATCAATACATATTCTTTACGCCAGACTTAGCTACATCCGGTAGGGCGATTGTGTAAAACCTCTGAGCCTGCATCAATCATTGTGATTAGCTGAATTCATGGTTTTCTTGCTGCGTCATTGGATTTTGGCCAATAGTGGAAGAATGTTAACCAATCAGAGGTGATTGCGGTCGTTACACAGTAGCTGTCATTTTTAGCCGATCGCGTGGATGAGAATCCGCTTCCCAGCATAAACTTAAGGCGAGTCACCTCAGCTCAGCGGTGAAAACTGGTTTGCTAGATCAAATTTTTTCGGTATTTACTATTAAATAACGGTCTTACAAAAAATATCCGATACACTTAAAGATATTGTCTAAAGAATGAACTAATTTGTTACACGATAGGATGTACTTTACTCGATCAAAAAAAATCTTGAAACAGGCTAAATTAAAAGTTTAAAACGAATTTTTTATTAATAAAATTTTCGACTTTGCTCATCATTTTTATATGCATAAATTCCTCTTGAAGTATTAATGAGAACCTGCTAAAATTTATTTCAAACTGAAGTCCTATATCTATTTAATTCAAATTAATCCCAGAACTTGCCAAGCGGTTTCAGAATATACCGCGCTGCCCGCTTCCCCGCCAGTCTCTACGAGAAATGTACCGCGAGACGCGCGGGCGGCACCCCACACCTCACCTCCAAAAATCTTGCAGGTGACTCGCCTTAAGTAATACGACAGATTCAAACACTACTAAACACTGACAGCTGCTGTGAACAAGGCGGTTGCCACAGACCAATAAATAACTTATGATTTTCCCTCCATACCTTTTCGACTGTTAACAGAGACAAGTAACATATTATTATAGGATCTAAGCAGAGGCGTCTCTAGCCCATGTAGCGCCCGCCAGCTGCGCGCGGTCAAAATGGCATTATTCGCAATATGATTGCCGGCGTGTTTTCAAACGAATCTTTGAAACACCAAATTTAATTACCTGTACTAAGGTTTATTTCATGTTGAAAAAAAAAGTTCATATTGTAAAAGCCGCTCGTGCGCGCGCCTTGCTTTGCTGTAATTCGACAAATTTAAGATGAGCTCCAGATGCTATACAAAATGTATGCTAAGCAGAGCTCTTTTTACGTTCATCATTGAAAGTGCCGCGGCCGGCCAAGGCGCGCGCCGAGCGGGGCTCCGTAACGAGCGGCGCTCGGCGCCCCCTAGGACCGCTGCGCCCGTGTGCAACGCACACCCTGCACCATAGGTAAAGACGCCTCTCTCTAAGTTACATAATATAGTAACATAACTCTTGCCACCTCTCGGTAGGGCCTGAGTCCTGACTGATAGTATTTGAGAAAGATTTGAGAATCCCTGGGGTACCCTAGTTGATTTTCCACAACCGCTCTCTGTTTATTTTTCTCGATCTAGAAATGACCCCACATAACACACATGAAAACTTTGGTGAATGGTTCACAAAATTGTACAAGAAGATTGCTCATTCCAATATACGTCAAGTAGCTATAAGCAGATAAGAATACGTACCTGGAGGTATTCCTAACTAAGAGCTATAATCATATATTTAACTAGCAGATGCCCGCGACGGGAACTCCCTAATTTTTCGGGTTATATAATAGCATATGACACTTACAAATAATGTGGCTAATTCTATTGGTACCTACCAGAATTTTCAAAATCGGTTCAGTAGATCCAGAGATTCCCTACAACGTCACAAACTCACAAACTTTACCTGTAGTGGTTATATTCTCTTTGCTTTACCTGTTTATTGACCGAGCGAAGCGAAGGTCTCTGAGTCTACTTGGGTGAATTGGCACTTGTCCGTCCGTCTGTCAGAGCATTATAACTTCTGAATTACTGAACGCAATTACTTCACCTTTAAATATAATATGTAAACCAATGGCCTCCCGCCGAATATGGCTTAAAAAATAATAAAAATCTTTATTTCAGGGGGGCTCTCATAGAAGCGAATGCGAAGTAAAATATTTTCTATAAAGTTACATAGGGTTGCGGGATATCATTTTAAAGATAATTAGGAATAGAGTCCAAAAATATTTTTTTTTAAATTTTTCCCCTAAAATTGACGAAATGGGGGGCTTTCAAAGTGGTGATTTTCTAACGTCCAAACTTGATCAATTATTTCAATTATATCCTGTACTTGAACAACAAATACTAAAATTAGATAAATATTGTAAGAAAACAGAATTATTTAATTGTTAATGAGCTTCAGTATTTTTAACAGATCTTCACATTTATGTCAATAGATGGCGCCGCGAGGTCTTAGTTCGGGGCGAACCACTAGTAATATTAAGTATAGATATACCTAACCATAACGGCAACGGGTATTATCATGTAGGTATAATACCTACAGTTGCCGTGCGAGTTGAATGCAGAGTAAATATATGTGTCACCCAATGAATTCTTGTGTCACCATACATTTGCTCCGCATTCAACTCGTGCGAGAACTATACCTGCAACGTGACTGCGTAATGTTGATATATATTTTATATAGCAACATCACGCAGTCACGTTGCAAGCGGCGTGGATCATTATTTGTGATTAGATTCTGACAGAAGAACATCGCGCGTCGGTAACGCCTTACGTAGGTAATCTTGATCCTAGCCAAACTCGAATTTTGTTTATTGATATCGATTTATCGAAGTAGTCGTATTCTAGTTTATAATTTTCTATGTTCTAGAGACTGCTAAAATTGATTACAAAAGTGTTATTGCTAATAAATTTGAAAATTGAGTAGTGAATGTAGTTCAGAACAAACTGGAGTTAATAAGCAGTTTAGTGAGAAATCACTATTATTGTAAGTAAGTTTTGTTTTAGAAATAAAGTGATTAATCATTTATTGTTAGGTACTTTTTTTATAAAATGTGACTTCTCATTTTCTACTATAAAAAGAAATAAGTAACTAAGTAGGTATTTGAAAATGGAATCCTCATTATGGGTAATACATAATATTATGGACTGTTATTGATATCAAGAGAACTTTAATTTAATCAATATTTTAATATAAAACTGCTGCTGAACTATACTTAAATGGTGTACCTACCACCTTCCTAAGTCGTAGGAAATGAAATCATAACATTTTTGTTTTTGACAATTACTTATTTGAATTTTATATTTATTATGTTTCATACTAAAGGAATCCAACAGGATTACAGGGACCACCAAATAAATACGTTAGCTGGCGCATAACATAATTATTCCATTATTTTAACTTACCTAAATATGATCCTTACTTCCATTTTTTTTAGGTACTTTTGACATATGTATAAAGTTTTATAATTATTGACAGGCAAGCAACGATAAAAAGGCAAGATAGACGCAGTTATTTTTTACAATAGTGAAGCGATTTTCCCTTTTATCCGATAGTTCGTAACTCGTATATTCATCTAGTAATTACCAGTACGAATTTCCTTTTCAAAATAGTCACGAAGCTGCAACGCAAGCTCTCGATTGTCCTTTAAGCACCTTGTCTTTGGCGATGGATGGTTTCTATGACTGCATGCGTATAAAAAACCGACTTTAAAAGCCACTGTAAGGTAAAAAATAATTTTGATTTCTATACACTATGTTGAAGTCAGACGAGTCTGACGCGTTAACTTTGCCTGTCTTTATTATACCCCCTTTCTTAATTATTCTCAACTATACGTTTCACTGCCACATACATTACCTAATTGTCTACTGTGGCTGATTAGGTATAGTGAATTATGTAAACTTCCTTCATTATCATAGACTTCCGGAAAGTAACGCCTGCTTCTATCCAATAATATGTATGATTGTATTGTTTTACATTAGCTGCGACTTTGAAAAAAGAACTGTAGAAAGAAAAACCTGAAATATGGTAAAATACCTAAAACTGGAAAAAGATACCCGTCATGACGTAGGAATTTCGACAAAGGTATTAAACATCTCAGAGAGGGATATATTTATAGGCAGCGATGTCGGTGACTTAGATAATATGTTAGCTGCGGTGGAGACGCTGCCGGCGTCGGATCTGGCACCAAGGCCTTCCCCGACAGCGCGCAATCCGACCGAGAAGCACACCGTCCACTGGTTCAGGAAAGGTCTACGTCTACACGACAATCCAGCTCTACGAGAAGGTCTCGTTGACGCTTTGACGTTCCGTTGCGTTTTCATCATCGACCCCTGGTTTGCAAGCTCATCCAATGTTGGAATCAATAAATGGAGGTATGTACCTACTTGGTGAAATGATTTATTCATGAATGGTCACTTGTAAACTTTTAAATTTCCCGCTATAGGTTTCTTTTACAATGTCTCGAAGATCTGGACCGCAGTCTCAAGAAAATAAACTCCAGACTGTTTGTGGTTAGAGGCCAGCCCGCAGACGCACTGCCAAAGTTGTTTCGCGAATGGGGAACCACAGCGCTCACATTTGAGGAAGATCCGGAGCCTTACGGACGCGTACGAGACCATAACATTATGACAAAATGTCGAGAAGTCGGTATCTCAGTAACCTCGCGGGTTTCTCACACTCTTTATAAGTTAGACAAGTAAGTACTTAGTTGATAAATTTGTGTTTTCCAATCTAATAGCAATATTAACATCCGAAAATGTAAGACAACAACTGTTACATACAATTAAATTATTAACAATTAAATAATTGTAATGTGGCAGGCACAAATTAATTAAACTAAAAAAAATGAATGAAAGAAGATATGGTTTGGATTTCAGTATTATAGAGCGCAATGGTGGCAAGGCTCCTTTAACATATCACCAGTTTCAAGCATTGATAGCAAGCATGCCGCCGCCGCCACCAGCCGAGGATGCCATAACAGTGCAGACACTTAACGGCGCTGTCACCCCCATTTCCGGCGACCACGATGACCGCTTTGGCGTTCCTTCTCTTGAAGAACTCGGTTCGTGGTTAAAACTTTTTCAATGTGTATCATGTAAATACGATAATATTGCTGGCGCCGATCATTTCACCAGAAGCACTCGCATCTCAGCTCACAGACGACTATTATAATTGATTGATGCTAACTTTACTAGATATACCCCGCACTAGGTGATCAGACAACCATCAAACGAGTCACTCTGAGACGCTGCGCTCAAAGGTGCGGCATGTCACATGTGGAAGTTCATACGGATGATACGGATGACGGATAGTGGATGTCTATCGGTTGATAACGACGTAAATAATATGATAGTAGTGTTTACTATAGGTACCAAAATAATGTTGTAACTGTTGAGTACCTACCTCATACGTGGCATTTCTGGTTTGTAAGAATTTAACCCAAACCAAAAGCAATTTTTTTTTAATAGCAGCGCCTAAATTTTTAGGGTTCCGTACCTCAAGAGGAAAAAAGGAACCCTTATATAATCACTTCGTTATCCGTCTGTCTGTCTGTCTGTCAGACCCCTTTTTCTCGGGAACGTGTGGAGGTATCAAGTTGAAATTTATATCAAATACCTATGTCTACCATCCCTCAAGCTTCTAAGTCAACGCAGTCAAAAGATACGGTCGTTTAGGTCGTAAGTATATTTTGACACTCGCCAATAAATAATAACCTATAGGGTATGTTCCCGTTGATCCAGAATAATGAAATTTGGCAAGAAGCAAGGCCTTAGGTACAGCACAAGTAAGTATAGGAAAAAATCCGGAAATCATTAATTAGGGTTCCTTACTCATAGGGTGTCCGAATTATTTGTCAGGCGCTACCAGCTAATCGCCATATGTAGGGGAGACCTAGGAGAGTTGTGACAGAGGAGAGTTGTGACAGAGACGATTTCTGCCTACCTATAATAGTTAGCGAGTTGGCAACAATGCTCGTTTGTCGGTTTAGAGACGCGCTACTTTACTCAGTACCCACCGGCAGCGCACGAGAAGCGGTTGCGTAATTACGACGTCTGCGTGAAAAAAAATGCGAAAAGTAAGTTTTTCTTCAAAATTTTGATTGAATTTATATCATGTCTTATTACATGTGCTTTGTTGTGTTATTTTTTCTTAAGTTGTATGGTTATTTAAGTCTCAAAACGTTGCATTGATCTTTTGTGTTTGCATCGTGTTTAGAAAATATGAAGTATTATTCGGACGAAGTCGTAATATTGCGCACCTAGGAGAGTTGTGACAGCCTGTCACAACTCTCCTATTTCACTTCATTTTTCTGCTGGGTTATTTCGATTTGTGGTGTGATGTTGCATGCTAGATGGCTACTTTTTTTTGTTTCAGAATGCCTAATAACTATACACGAAAGACTGATAAAGGCACTGCTAGTGTCGAAATATACGAACTGGCCTTTGAAGAGGTTACGTTAAGAGGTAAAAGTCTAAGAGATGCCACGTCCTCTTACAATCTTAACTAGCCCATACCCCAGTTCTGAATAATAATGCCATTGAACCTATTTTATCTAGGTACGTCTACAGCCTATAGCACAATTGTGAACAATAATGCTCATGAATCTGTTGCCTCCACTTCTTCAGCCCATAGCGCAGTCCTGAATAATGATGCTAATGAACCTGTTGCCTCCACATTTACAGCCCATAGTCCTCTTGCCACTGTTACTAATGTCAGAATCAGTTGGGCCATTGCCAAAAGCTCCGCCAAGAAAAAACTGCCAACAGACGAACAGACGCAAAGTCAAATCTGCTGTGTTTACTGACACACCTACTAAATACGAAATAGCTGCTATAGAAGCCAATTGGAAGTCGAAGAATGTGAAAAAACGTGTCTTCGAAGATAAGAAGAAACCCAAAAAAGCCAAGAAAACTAATATGAAGAAGAGATCGAAAGAGACAAAAAGAAATGACGAAGAAGATTATCTTTTTTGCTTAGTTTGCCTCGAGGCCTATGCAAACAGCAGATCAAAATGAGGAGTGGGTGCAATGCATAGAATGCAAAGGCTGGTCACACGTTGATTATACTGGAGCCGAGCTGCAATATGTTTGCCATAATTGCACATCAGATTGGCGATTCTCAATAATTATAATTATTGTAATTTTTATTTTTTTAATTTTTATTTTGATTGATCTCAGAGACATGCCAGAATTACTTATAAGATATAATTACTTGTTATGAAAATTTTACATGTTGTTTTCGTTGGTACATTAATTACATAACTTTATGCAAAAATAAAACATGTTTCATGTTGTTTGATTTATTTATAATACTAGCTGACGCCCGCGACTTCGTACGCGTGGATCGAGGTTTTGTGGTTCCCGCGGGAACTCTTTAACTTTCCGGGATAAAAAGTAGCCTATGTGTTATTCCAGACTATAATCTATCTCTGTGCCAAATTTTATCCAGATCCGTTCAGCCGTTGGGGCGTGATTGAGTAACAAACATCCATCCATACATCCATACATCCAAACTTTCGCATTTATAATATTATTAAGATGTGTAATGGTATTTTTTTATACTCAAATAGTCTAAATACAAAGCTGTCACAACTTACCTCGGTACCTGTCACAACTTACCTCGGTGATAGGAGAGTTGTGACAGAGGGAGTAGTTTTCCTTTTTCTCGATTTTCTCAGAAACCGTAATACTTTAATTAATTTTGATGATTGTTTTGGAAAGGGAAGGAATGGTGCTACATTAATTCACAAAGGTTATAACTGTGGAATGTGTCTTGAGCGAGATATGCCCCTTAAATTAAAAATTGTCACAACTCTCCTAGGTCTCCCCTACCTACTACTATACTGTACTGTTAATCATCAGTTATTTTATAGCTGATTAGGTGATGTTACGACATATTTCTTTTTATTTACCTACTAAAAGAATTTATATTGTGTGGTGCTTCGGCTACTTAACCCTTTGTGCGCGAGGTAAGTAGATAATATATCGTAGTCACACTAAAACACCATTAGTTCTTCACCACTATTGCGAATACAAGGCAAACTTTTTGCTTTTGATTAACTGAAGAAGT
This sequence comes from Erebia aethiops, assembly GCA_923060345.2. Classification (NCBI taxonomy): domain Eukaryota; kingdom Metazoa; phylum Arthropoda; class Insecta; order Lepidoptera; family Nymphalidae; genus Erebia; species Erebia aethiops. The sequence goes on along the minus strand of OV281084.1, from coordinate 20,499,958 downwards.
GCCTACTAGTACTTATGTAATCCCAGCGAAAGGAAATTCTTTTTCTTTACAAAATAGGAAATAGATTTCCTATTTTTAACCTACTTCAAAAAAAAAGAAGGAGGTTATCAATTCGGCTGTATGTTTTTGTATGTTTGTTACGCGATTATTCCGCCAATTATGAATCAATTTTGATGATTCTTTTTTTGTTTGATGGATCATACTTCAGAGGTGGTCCCATATAAATTTGGTGAAGATCTGATCAATATCTTCGGTCATGATGAACGGAACTCCTCAATGAATAAGAGTAAATTGCTCGCGATCTGTGTAATAGCTTAGTAAATAGTAGGTTTTTAACCAGACGTCATAGGCTTAGCATATTAGGTATTTTAAAATGTGACTCAGATCATATCTTCGGACAATAGATATCGGAACTCCTCAATGGATAAGAGTAAATTGCTCGCGATCAGCTTAGTAAACAGTAGGTTTTTAACCAGACATCCATACTAATATAATAAATGCGAAAGTGTGTCTGTCTGTCTGTCTGCTACGCTCTCACGGCCCATCTGTGCAACCGATTTTAATGAAATTTAGTAAAGGGATAGGTTGTATCCCGGGGAAGGACTTAGGCCACTTTTTATCCCGGAAAATTCAAGAGTTCCCGCTGGAATCAAAAACCTTAATCCACGCGGACGAAGTCGCGACTCGCAGGCATCATCTACTAGCCGTGACCACTAAAAATTGTAAAATAAAAAAAATTAAAACCGACTTCAATAACCACAAAAACTAAAAAATATTTTAATTTATTACCGAATATATAATATATTATGTTTACAAAAGTTAATGTAGTTCTATAATAATATTTTTTGGAGTCGGTGCTAACTGCTAATGAGGTGCCAATGTAGAGAGAGACCCAAAACAATATGAAGAATAAACGATTCGTGCGGCTAATAATTGGCACCGACTCCAAAAAATATTATTATAGAACTACATTAACTTTTCAAAATATAATATATTCGGTAATAAATTAAAATATTTTTTTAGTGTTTGTGGTTATTGAAGTCGGTTTTAATTTTTATTTTTTTTAAATTATGTAGTTTCTGTTTACCTACTTCATTTACTGGAATATTCTTCTTACAATTTGTATGCGCAATTTTATTACGTTGCACAATCACAAACCTTCCCCTTTGTTGGCATCTAAAAATATTGAGAATCGTGCTTAAACACGTGCTGTACTTACCTAGGGCAATGGTTGATTTCAAGTCCTCGTTCGCATGGAATCTTTTTTAACGTTGATATTATTCTAGTTTGTTAGCAAAATTTCAGAAAAATTATTTGGATAGCATAAAATGTTTCGGCTAGCATGTAGCTTGATTTGAAACTTATCTTAAAATGATCTTAAAGTAAAATTAAAATATTATACTTTATTGTACCTACACCATAAAAAAATACCTACAACAAAAATAATGGCACAACAGGCGGCCTTATAGCTTAAATAGCGATCTCTTTTAGATAACCTTAGGGCAAAGGACACATTAAAGGGGGAACCTACTAAAGAGAAGAAATTAAGCAATATACAAAAATATACAGAAATGAGCAATATAAAAATATAATTATATATTATACTAGATGATGCCCGCAACTTTGTCCGCGTGGATTAAGGTTTCAATTCCCGCGGGAACTCCTTAATTTTCCGGGATTAAAAGCGGTTGAAAGAATGGGCCGTATAGCCCAGTAAAGCATAGAAGACAGACAACGTAGTAAAGAAGGTCAAGAATATGAGTTTTCCTGCGAAGGCGAATCGGGAGCCACTTGAGCTTACGGCGAAACTCGGAAACGTGGTCATACTTTCCCAACCCAAATATGAACCTTCTGCAATAATTTTGAAGCCGCTCAAGTTTATTTAGTTGCTCCTCAATGAGATTAAGATAAGTATCCGCGTAATCAAGGATCGGTAGAAGAAGAGACTGAGCCAGCGCACATAGTTTGTAGAACCGATAGGAGTTGGGGTCCTAAGATGCTTGAATGGCGGCCTCGCACAGGGAAGCGCAGCGTTGGACGACCCCCCTTGAACTGCGGTACAACTAAAGTAAATAGCCACTGATAATATATTTTGATAACTAACTAGGTATACCATACAGGCTGCACTGTAGGTTTAACCATAGTACAAACAGGTTTAACGCTACGCTAATCAATAACTAGGTATATAAGGCTTTGTCCTAAGTAACTGCGACACAACCTACACTATAGGTTGTCTCTCAGTCAGTGTAGATCCTACAGCCCAAACGGCTGGACGTAGAGAGAGAGAATTTTGAGAGATTATTCCTTGAGCAACCTAGAGGTGTACTAGAAAGGATTTATGGAAACTCCATCCCCAAGGGGTTTAAAAAGGATGGTGAAAGGTTATATGAAAGTCCGTCAGTTTTCAAATTATATCCATGAAACTTGGTATTTAGGTTTCTAGTCCAATATAAAAAGGTTGAAACTTGTAAGTTACAACATAACATCAACATTATAATATTGTACTTACATATATGTCACCGTAAGATTGAAAAATCCGTTAGATTATAATCTAACGGTTTCTATCCCGCTAGATTATAAACTGTCGAAAGATTGTGAACCGTTCAATGTTCTGAGTATTAATTTATGAAATATTTATTGTTTTCACGTTTTCTTGTCTCTTTCTTGTACAGTTCGCGCGCGAGTTGAATGCAGAGTAAATGTAAGTGTCACCATACATTTACTAACTATAGGTTAGGTTAGGGTTTGACATGAATATTCAGGTAGTGCACGGCCGCAGGCCGGGCACTTAGGTTCTATCGGGTTAATATACCTACCTAATATATTACAATTAACCGAAAAATAACGCGTTAAATTGTAAGCAGTATGTTACGGTTCACAATCCGTCGACAGTTTATAATCTATCGAGATAAAAAACGTTATATTACTTATAATCTAACGGTTTTTACAATCTTACGGTGACATATTTATATAACATCATAATTAAAATAGAAAAAATGACCAAACTCTACCGTACCACTTGTCATAATTTGAAAGGCAAAATGTTTGCACCACCCACGCATCCTAAAGGGCAAAACACACAGGGAGCGGGCGCGGGTGTCAGTGGGGTTGAATTCCTTGTACGTATATGAACGACATCACACAGAACGCGGCCGCGGGTCGGGCGCGTGGCGGGTGACGCTGTGTGATGTCGTCCATATAGATAAATACAAGGAATTCAACCCGCCTGACACCCGACCCGACCCGCGCCCGACCCGCGCCCGCTTCCTGTGTGTTTCGCGCTTAAGGATGAGTCGGGCGCGGTATTAGGCATTACCACAGACCAGTTATACCTACCATTATTATTCAATAATTATTATTTTAGGCAAGCATAGTTAATCGTCTCAAATGCGAAAATTTTGTGATTACATATTTTTATTCTTTCAGGTTTTGAAACAGACGGTTTGAATCCTCCTGTATGGGTTGGTGGAGAAAAAGAAGGGCTGTTAAGGCTAGAACGCCATTTGGAGCGAAAAGCTTGGGTAGCTTCTTTCGGGCGGCCTAAAATGACACCTCAATCTCTATTAGCAAGCCAAACAGGGCTGTCTCCTTATTTAAGGTGTGTTATTATTACATTTTTATTTTTAGGATTTATTATTAGGTAAGTATTGTACTATAGGTACCTATTGTAGGTATCCATACTAATATTATAAATGCGAAAGTGTGTCTGTCTGCTATGCTTTCACGGCCCATTTGTTTAACCGATTTTGATGAAATTTGGTATAGAAATACTTTTTATCCCGGAAAATTAAACAGTTCCCGCGGGACTCAAAAACCTTGATCCACGCAGACGAAGTCGCGGGCATCATCTAATAAATAATATTTATCCTTAAGGATAAAAGATTTTTACTTTGTTCATCATTCACAATTATTTGCATCGCAAATTAATTAAATGACTGCAGGCCAGATTTAACTAGAGCGAATGTTAAATGCCACAAAACTGTGTTAGGTACTTTGTGACATCCCTCGCCTTAATTATATTTTTCAGATAGAGGTAATATTTTTTTATTAAACATAGGTGCAGCGCTTATTTTAGTGTTAATTTGTCGTATACCCGACCGAGGTGTGTACCTCCTATTCTATTTAGTGTAATAGGTATTCGGAAGGACTTGAAGACTTCTATATTATAGAAAGGACCCTATTATCATTGTAATAATAATATAACATATTTGCAAAGTGTGTGGCGTATGTTTTTAGGTTCGGCTGTTTGTCAACCAGGCTTTTCTATTATCAATTGACGGAACTGTATAAAAGAGTGAAACAGGTACGGCCGCCATTATCGTTGCATGGACAAATACTTTGGAGGGAATTTTTTTATTGTGCCGCGACTAAAAACCCCAATTTTGATCGAATGGAAGGCAATCCAATATGTGTACAAATTCCATGGGAGAAAAATCAAGATGCTCTAGCGAAATGGGCAAGTGTAAGTTCCTAATTTATTAAATTTTGTTATTTAAATAAATGATAAGTACATTTTAATAATGATGAAAACATTTACTTCGCTTTCGTTCAATAAGCTTTTTTATCAAATCCATATGTTGGAAATACTTTGACAGCAGGCCGATTGTCTCAATATGAGATAAAATAATAGAGATGTACTTACCTATAGGTACATAATGTTTGCAGTTTGCACTGGTATTAAGTCTCGTCCGCGCACACTTAAGTCTTCTGACTTCAGCCAAAAAATGTGTCCACAGAGGGCATCAGTCCAACTGACATTTGAATTTTGAATGCTCGATCGACGAGACCCCCTTTGACAACGCGCGGCTTGATGCCATGGCGCACGTATTTTGCACTCTCGGTCAAATTTTTAGGGCGCCAAGTGACTTAGGCTGTGGATTACGGGAGGCAGTAAGCACCGAATTTTCGGATGTTGGCATTGCGCCAAAAGTAATTTTTTTAGATTTAGATTTTAAACTCATGATCTTTTTTGATTTTTAACGCGAATTACTACGTCAATAGCCAGCATTTGGACCTCTATAAAGCCTCGTGTGAATAATTCGTCACATTGTACTGATTCAGGGCAAAACCGGTTTTCCTTGGATTGACGCCATCATGATTCAGCTGAGAGAAGAGGGCTGGATTCACCATTTATCGCGGCACGCCGTCGCGTGCTTCCTCACCAGAGGCGATCTTTGGATCTCCTGGGAAGAGGGCATGAAGGCAAGTCATCCTTAATTTTCTCGAAAGCGATGTTCCTCCCACTCCAGATAAATAGGTGTAACCTATCAGAGTTAACTTTAGACCCGAGCGGATAATAAACAGTTATTAGTTACAGTTCGCGCGCGAGTTGAATGGTGACACATACATTTACTCTGCATTCAACTCACGCGCGTCCTATAGTTTGCTATCTAAAAGGAAAATTTTAATAAATCATGCATTCTTTCATTTTATTTGCACCTGTGGTAGATTAAATGAAACAATTTTCGATAGTATCCGGCAAATATCTACTAGATAGTTAGTGCTTAGGTGCTTTTATTGCAGTTTTGACTTCACTATCTATTACAGCGTACCCTCCAAAGAAATCTCAAAATAATTCGACCTGTTACAGTATTATTATAAGGCCGGCCATACACGGACTGCTCGCAGTTAGCCAGTGATCAACATACACGGACCGCTCTTGCAGTCATAGTCAAGAGCTTGAAGCTGCTCGTACCAATGATAACTGCTGCCAACCGCCTGAAGCAGTCCCAACTGCTTGCAAATGTATGTGTGTACGTAGAAGTTCACTATGCAGTCGCAGCTTGAAGCAGTCCATCGACCATCCTGACTGCTTCAAGCTGTCCGTGAATGGCCGGCCTAAGGGTGTCTTTCCACCAGAGATGTGCTACGTTGTTAAGCTACGGATGTGTGTCAAACCCACCAATAGGAGCGCTGGATCTAATACCTAGAGATCTAAGGTATGAAAATCAAGCGCTCCTATTGGTGGGTTTGACACACATCCGTAGCTTTACAACGTAGCACATCTCTGGTGGAAAGGCAGCCTAAGTGTATAGATAGACGACTGTCCACCGCCAGAGAAGCCAGCGCTGTGATGCCAGCTTCTATTAATTAATGAAATCATTTTACAATATTCTTGATACCGGCCGAATGAAGCAAAGCCCATTACAGGCTTGCTTTATTGTTATTCGTTGTTATTATAATTTAGAAGATTTATGTGATGTGGTGAATATTGCAAGATACACACATAGATTTACCTAATTACGGATTTGCGGATTATAGCGAATTAAATTTCAAGTTTCTTCATTATCACTTCCGCAAATTAACGTCTGCTTCTATCCAATACCTTTTTCATTTGCCGGCTTTGCCACTAGATACTGATCACGAGTCTCCTGTTAGATCTAAAAGGGTGTACTCTTGCCTTCCCTATAAATTCAGCGCACGCCACTGGTTCCAGATATCGTTGTATGTTTCGTGTTTCGCTAATCCGTCTCCCACTGCACAGGTGTTCGATGAACTGTTGCTGGACGCAGACTGGTCGGTCAACGCAGGCATGTGGATGTGGCTTTCCTGTTCGTCCTTCTTCCAGCAGTTCTTCCACTGCTACTGCCCCGTGCGCTTCGGCCGTAAGACTGACCCCAACGGGGACTTCATCAGGTATACATTGGCTTATTCTTTGGACGAATTATGTATGTTGAAGTATAATAATTACAGTCGCGACTTGAGCTCTTTAACTTGAATTCGGCTTCCTTTTTCGGAAGTAAAGTTCCGCCGAAAATAGGGGCGGAAAAAAAATCTCGTCGATCCTATGCTATGTAATTGAAGAACAAACCCACAAACAAACACACTTTTTTGCATTTGTAATATTTGTATGATAGATTCATGGATCATTGTTTGATTCTCGTTTGTTTTTTTTCAAGGAAGTACATCCCAGCACTAAAGAACATGCCTACTCGATACATCCACGAGCCGTGGCAGGCGCCCGAAGCTGTGCAGGAGGCCGCTCAATGCATTGTAGGCCGTGACTACCCGATGCCCATCGTGGACCACCACAAGGCTTCACAGACCAATATCGAGCGCATCAAACAAGTGTACGCGCAGCTCGCCAAGTTCAAACCACCAGGTGATTGATCGATTTTTGGGGTTCCTTACATCGAAATAGAATAATTGTATTGGGAACATGATCTAGTCCAGTAATTTTAGCATAAAAAAGGGGTCAACCTCGGAATGAGAGTTATGCTGATTTTTCGTATATACTTTCATTTTGGCTTTTTAAAAGTTGTCTCAAAAATCTAATAAAATCTGGTGTCTGCGTCGTGAGTTATTCAAGGATAAAGATCACAAAAACCAGTTTTTCGCGATTATCTCGGTTTCTATCGCTCCAATCATGTTAACATCTATTATAATAAAAATTGTCTAGCAACGACAAAATTTTATTTGAAACATGTTTTCATGCCCTTGTGTTGTTTCCTGTTATGCATGAAAAGAAAATATTTTGCATACAGTATCGCTTTTTGAGACAACTTTTAGAACCAACGCCTAAATGAAGGTATAAACGAAAATTCAGCTTATTATCTCTCATTCCGAGGTTGATCGCTAATTTGACTGGACTAATCAGGAACAAAAAACATCGCTCAAACGGCCACGTTTACATACCAATAAAACGTGGACCGTGAATACCCCGTGCCCATCGTGGACCACCACAAGGCTTCACAGACCAACATCGAGTGCATTATACAAGTGTATGCGCAGCTCGCTAAGTTCAAACAACCAGGTGATTCGTTTTTTAGGGTTCCGCACTACGAAATAGAACTGTACTTTAACCATGATTAGGGACAAAAACATCGCTCAAACGGCCACGTTGACACACAGAAAGTTCCAACCTTCTTCCGGCCGAGTTTCTTCAAGAAATGTAGAAAGATAGGTGCAGGTGCATTTTTGCGATTCTGTTTGACTCAGCTCGTCGTTTATATGGTGTGGCTATGTTCGACTGTCGGTCACACTTGCCTATTTTGTTTTGATTTGTATTTTGAGCCTTACAAGTACTTACTTGTTAGGCAATAGACATATGTTACTAACATGGCCTTATAACAAAGCATCGTAAGTAAAACAACAAAAATCTACTTTCACATCAGTGCATTTTTCTACAATCTACCTATTAAGTTGTTATAGTCAAAAATGAATCAAGATACAAAGAGCGAAGTGCACATATAAGCAATTATTAACTAAATCATTTTTTGCAGGGTCACTAAATCCTCAGGTAGTGCAAAGGCCAAATGTCATGCAATCATCACCAAGTCCAACTTCAATTATTGTGAACATAAACCAATCAAACTATCTATGCAGTCAAACACCTGATTCGCCACAGTCTACGCCTCAGTTGAAAGAAGACTATGTTTTCTTGAAACCTGCAAGACATCATAGAATCACAGTAGATCCTAATAAACAAACACCTTTCAAACAAGTTGTCATCGTTCAAAGAGATCAAAAATCGAGGATACAGGGCCAGTCAAAGACAGAAGTAAGCTACATAATTAATAATATGCAACATTCAGTCAATTCGGAGAATTACGATTTCAAGAAATTAGTTATCAACCATTCAATTTCTAATGAACAAGATAAATATGTTAATAAAACTTCAGATAAACCTGAAGCATATAAACAAAGTGTTAATTTAGATGAATTCACTACTAGTAAACCTAAAATAAACTTTATAAATAATGGAGTTATCTCCCACAGTGATATTGCACAAAATTTTTCTACTCAGCCATATGTTAATGATTATAACACAAATGAAAAGAAATCGCAACTGAATGTTGATGAAAGCATAGTACATAATATGGAAGTTGATAAGGACTCAACTAAAGCAGATGAAGAAAAAATATCAGAGGGGGATAAATAAGTCATTGTTATAATTACTATTTCAATGAGCATAAATAAATCATACTATGAAAATAAACGGAAATAGCTGTTTAAGGGCAGATTTCTCCAATTCTAAGTAAATGACCTGCAAATTGATGTTTTGACAGAAATATGTTATAGCAATTCTATCAATATTTCTTATTCTGTAGGCTTAGGCCGGCCATAGATAGACTGCTTGAGCAGTTAGCCAGTAATCAACATACACGGACCGCTATTGCAGTAATAGTAAACGGCTTGAAGCTGCCATTGATAACTGCTGGAGTAGTTGGTATCAACTGCTCAAGCGGTTCCATGTATGTGTATATGTAGAAGACTGCAGTTCACTATGCAGTTGCAGCTTGAAGCAGTCCATCCTGACTGCTTCAAGCTGTACGTATGCTATATGGCTGGCCTAAGAGATAACGGTTCTTAATGAATCAAACTTTGTTAATTTAAATATTCTTTATTAGAAACAATATAGTTATAATAATCTTTTAAGTTAGTATTAATTTTCCAACTCTGCAACAGTCTTCAAGTGCTGTTTCAGTGCTTTTGTTGCTTTTCTGGATTTGACTTCTGGTTTCTCACTAAGTTTTTTGTCTTTGTGTCTCTTTAACTCTTTAGTAAGATTTCCTAAAATGGTCATCTGAATAGGAGAAAGGATGTATCTGTTTATGTATATTCGAAAAAAATGCAGGTTGTAAGTTTGAATTTGAGAATTAACTCTATAACATCTAGGACAATTGCAAAGGATCAGATACTTTTTGTAATTGCCCAAGCTATTTTCAGGATCATTGAAAAAACCAGTTTACTTTATGGTCTATTAACAGCTCACAATATGTGTGCTGACTGCTAATATTGGTATGCCTCGTTATTTAAGTAACCCAGAAATATACCAATTCAAGTCAGTCTTGCTTTACGTAGCCCTTAATGTATTAGTATGATTGCCAAAATAATTAATGTTATTTCGTCCTAGAATTTTTACATATTATATGGATTTGTCTTAGAACCAATGCAGCACATGGTTATTAGTTTACTTAAGTATCACTGTTACCTGTGTATTGTGTACAGAATTTGCATTGTACTAAAATATAATATTTAATTAGGTAATTGCATAGATTTACTATTTATTATTCGCGCGCGAACCCAATAATAAATCTATGGGTAATTATAACGTAAACAATTCAAATTAAATCTCATTATGAAAATAAGTGTGAATGATTAAAAAGAAAACCCTAACGCTGAGTTGCACGAAACAATTTTATAAATTTAAGTGTTGATTAAACTAATTTAATCACAAGACTTCATACAAATCTTGCACTTAAATTAGTTTAACTGCCACTTAAATTTTTGAATGTGTTTCATACAACTCAGCGTAAGTCAGTTTATGATGTTTTCTTTATAAGATTTTAATTGAAGTTGACTTTGAAACAAGGTAAAATATAGTTTGCTTACCGTCTCTGGTATATGAACATATCTAATATTCCGAGCTTGAATAAATAGATTATCAAAAAAGAATTCATTTCGTTGTGTGTCACAATATACAGCTTTACTAAATGAGAGATTCATGAAGCTGTAAAGGAAAATTTAAAGTGTATTAGGTAAGTATATCTGCATTAGTTGCCTTGGAGATGTAGTTAGATAAATACCATTATGGTATAATAGGTATGTATCTAAGGTGGTTGACATATTAAGTGGAGCACACCAAAACCCTTCTGGAATCTTTGAGTAATTTTCAATTTATATTATGTGAACATATTATTATAAATAAATACTACAGGATATTTCCTTGAATAATATTAAGTATATTGAATTAATAAGAAAATATTACATAATAAAAATATTCCACATATTTTGCATAGTGCAAATACATCAATTGAAGATGAATATTATTACATAAAACTTTGTAAGTATATTATGAAGTAAGTCAAAAGGCATCTGTTACAATCTATATATATAAAAATGAAACCCGTTTTCCTTGGTCACGGCATCATGCGTGAATGACTGATTTCACTAATTCTTTTTTTGTTGTATTTGTTATTATTAGGAGAAGGTTCTTACGGAAAAAAATATTAAGAAAATCTCTCAGAAATATTGAAAAATATACATTTAATTTTGCATACTAAGGCGGTACGAAGTTCGCCGGGTCAGCTAGTTATTGAATAAAGAAGACAAAAGCAGATAAGATTTAACAATAAAAATTATAAATAGATGGGTTCATTCACTTACCCATCCACTGCATTTAATTCACCACAAACGTATGAATCATTGCGTAGGTCAACTGTAATATTTTTGTCTTGCAAAGATCTAATTAAACACAACAATGTGTTGTGGTAAAAGAATTTTTCCCTAGATGAACCCTCAAAATTCATTTTACCAATGCAAAAACTTAATTGCATAAAACTTTTACTGGAAAAAATTACATATTAATTATTAAGTATCATATAATTAATATGCAATCATTATAAATTTATTTCTATGTTCTTATTAATACAATAAAATAAACCTATGATAAAAATCTAACTTTGTTTAACTATCACCAATCTTTCATCTGGTTTTGATTTTAATTCTAACTCTGCTCTAACAATTGACCATTTATTGTCTATATTTTCTGCCCAAAAATAATAAATTCCACGTTCGTTCTGCCCACTTACAGGCACACGAAATCTGGCTGTTTTTCCATCTGAAAAGTTATTGTCATTGTCACTCAATTTAAACCTTCTGTCTTTAATCGGTTCTCCAAGATGATAAACTGCACCTGGATGGGTTCGAAGTTTTTTCAAGGCATCCTTATAATAATCATAGCTCCTCACTCTATCCACAAGCTTTGTTTGTAAATAGAATCCAGTAGAGGCGACCACAATACCACCCCATGCAGCTATTTGAACGAGTTTTCGAGTTGATATAGTCATAATGTAAAGACTACTTACTTTATTTGTACAAATCAAATTCAAATTTAAAAAGAGTCCATTAAAAAAACATTCGAACATTTAACATCACCTTCACCGACCACTCAGAGAGAATGTAATCACTACGTTTTAAGACTTAAGAGACGGGACTTCCATACTAGCCAATAGAATCATTTTACATGGCATTCCAATACCAACTGATACCACAAAGATGTCAAACAACAGGAGAACCAACCTAACGAACCAAATAGTGCTACCAAATAGCTTTTTATCGATATCGATAAAATACGCAGGGTAAAATCGAGGTTACTACTAAATAATATTTTTTATTAATTTTAGGTAAGTATCGAATCCGTATTTGAGTCCAATATTGATGAGGGGATATTTGGTACTAATACAAGATTGGACTTAAATGCGGACCCGAAATAAAATAAAAAACTGTTTCTGCTAATTTAATTAAAATTATATTTAAAGAGCTAAAAAAAATAAAAATGAGGTTTCTGTTTAGTCTAGCTCTACAAATGACCTAAGTGACAGTATAAATTTTCTGTCAAAAGGTCAGTTTTTTCAAGCAGTCCTGAAAAGTTTGCAGAAATAAGTATGTTCTAATATTCTAGTAATATGCAAGTGTAAGTATAGTGTAAGTAAAAATTAACGAACAAATAACAAGCAACATACGAAATAATTAATAACATTAAAAAAATTCTCCTTCTTCTTCTTATTTTGTTTTATGGCATTTATTAGTTAAACATTTTCATCAGTATTCTTTAACTTACACTACACTATACTATATACAATACTATACACTTTTTAAACTTAACAATTTAACAATCAGTCTTCTTCATGTTGCTCTAAATCTCACTCTCTAAACTGAATACTTCAACTCTTCTTCATAATCATAATCATAATATTTATTTGCTGATTGTAGGTAGGAAGTTCTTACAATAAAGACATAATAGCGTGACCACTGACCACTCAGCAGAGGTCACAGAACACTTATACTCCTAGGCATAGATAATACACTATATACTAGAGCTCCTAGGCTCCTAGCGGCAGAGGTCGACCTTCTTTTTCTGGTCGGTGAGGTCGACCGCGTATCGGTTAACACTCTTCGACTATTGGACGAAATCCATTGACGCAGCAAGAATACCATAAATTCAGCCAATCAGAGGTGATTGCGATGTATCAATGATTGATGCAAAGGATACGCGGTCGCGCTGCAGAAAAAGATGAAGAAGTCATTATTGACGGAGAGTGGTGACGGATTAAAGGCTCCCCCACACAGGCGCGTTATTATAGGTCGCGTTATCACATGCGGTATTGTGATAATGCGTCCCAATTCCTTGCACACAGCTGCGTTTTTATCGTCCGATATTTCGTACGAGAGAGCGCCGCGCCAAAACGTTATACCATCTCTCTCAGGTATGCAAAAAAGTCAACGCAGCGCACGCACATGCAAGGAAGACTCCAACAATTAGGTAATTCCACGCTGTATTAATAACCTTCGTTTCTGGCGTCTTTTTTGGTCATCTTCCATTGCTACTGTTAGTAATAGGCATTCTTCGTCTGATGATATGATATCCATATTATAGAAAAGTTTTTAGGACACTCATACAGTCATGTAACCACTCTCAAACTGTCGATAAAACCAAACGTCCTACAAGTACTACAGGTGCGTGTACGGTTGTTTGCGTCCTGATACAAAACATTGTAGAACTCATATCGAAATATCGCAGGACCCCACGTCCTACTTCCATTGCGGCGTTATTATCGCAGCAGTGTGTAACTACATGACCTGAAAACAGATATCGCAATAACGCATGCGATATTAGTGATATTATCGAGACCTATAAAAACGCGTCTGTGTGGGGGAGCACACTTCACAGTTGTCTCTGCTTCACAGTTCACACTACAGATAAATAAAAATATGTCTGTGGTTCATACTCACAGGCCCACAGGCTATATTCAATGTACTCTGTGCCCACAGGGCTCAGAAGGGCTGGAACCCCGAGCTGTAAAACTAGTTAATAAAAAAAACACCGTTCCTCATAGCAGAGACAAGTACACCAGTCACACTCACAGAGTACTGCAGTGCGATTGCATATCTTCTGCATCAATCATTGTTACTATCTAAAGGACTTGTCCAAAATTGGGCCTTGAACATGAACCAAGATGATTTTAATACACGTGAATAGAGATCCTAAAATATGGCTTATAGCATAATTTACACATTTTTAGAGGACCCCAATTTCGAGAAAAATATTATTTTATTTTATTGCTTTTTTAGATCTTTGTCTGAATCTTATCAATTAATTAAAAAAAAACAGTAAAAAAAACTTGATTCTAATTCACATAGGTCATTGTCAAATGTCAACTGTCAGTTTTGTTTATTGGTGATTTATTGTTGTTATATTATTTTACGAATGACTGAAATACTCAATTATTATTTATTAATCTTAAAATATGTCGGACGGACGACATCAAGACAGTCGGAGGGAGTCGTTGGATCCAGGCGGCGCAAGACCGTGGCTTGTGGAGGACCGCACAGGAGACCTATGTCCAGCAGTGGACGTCCATCGGTTGACAACGACGACGAATCTTTTAATATTGTATGCACTAAGTAGTGGAAAATGGGTAGTTTCTCGAAATTGAATATTAATAATCACAACTAATGTGCATAACCCAAGGACGGGAAAAAGGAAAAGAAGTCACCCATGTCAGATGACTATGCACACGGGCAAACTGAATAAATAAAACAGTGTATTTACTAGTGTCTTAATTTATTTAATCTATTTATAAGAAAATATGATTAACAACAATTTGTGTATATACCATGTACAAATTCAGTAATAAAGGCATATATTATTTTTATAATGTGCTATAATAATATAATATAAATGCACTATAATATATATAAAAAACAATATTCATACATCACATGTATGATTATGATATGAACATTTTTTTTTTTTTTTTATAAATGCAGGTAATCTCAATCTTTCTGAGTTACCACACTCTGGAACAAAACAATGATTAGATGTATCCGAACTCCGAAGTTCGCTGGTAACCATCCAAATTGATATTTCTCTACTCATTCTGGTTCGGCCTGTTCCATCCAGTTCTGAGCTAGGGGCACTGACAGGTTCAGTCATAGGGCTAGATCCTCTTTCAACATCTTGAGTACTTGGTTGTGCCACTAGTTGCTAAAATGGAATTTATGTTTAATCTTGATATTAAAGTAAAGAAAATAATACAATCACTATGAACAAAGTGATCACATTATAGAAATAAAGCACTCTAGAACAAATTGATTAGCATAGTATATAATATAATATATGAATATACCTGACGGGTGTTGATGTTGGCCATAATTTGAGCTCTTTCAGGATGTCCCCCTTGTAAGGAGCATGAGCTTCTGCCTGATCTTCTATGGATGGACATCCCACAAGAAATGCAAATTGCTTCATGACCAAATTGTTGCCCACCAATGTAACCCTCATTCCTGTTGTTTAATTCTATTAAACAAAAGGTTTATGCATGGCAAATTCGATCTTCATCAGTTACCTAAAAACAAATTAATAATAATAAAAAAGAGAAACATATTTTATTGTTTTATTAGGTCTTTAAGGCTTAAACTTAAATCAGTTCTTTTTATAGTCTGTTTCAACCCCTTTTTAAGGTCCAACACTGAGCAAAGGTAAAATAAGATGGATTTAACAACACTGGCCAATTGTGGGTTGGCAGACTTCACACACCTTTGATGTTTCCTCATGATGCTTTCCTTCACCGCTAATCAAGTGATATTTAGTTGCCACAAACACATAAAGCAAGTCCCACTGGGCTATCACTGCTTTTTAAAGTACATACTTTAAAAACACGTAAAAAATGATGAATTACTACTACACTTACATTTGAGGTTGTAAATGCGGCCGCAAGGTGGTCTACCTTGCGCACTTACAATTTTAAATTGGAGTGTAAAATAAACAATCCTTTGCGTTATGCCAATTCACTGAAAAATGAAAGTCACAAAAACTACAAAAGTCTACTGTCCCTGGCAAAAGTGACAACCAAAGAATATAACTACTCTCTACCGAGAGTTGACAACTGACAATGGCGCATTTTAATTTTTGAACTTTGGCAGGTCAAAATGACATTAAAGTGACAGTAACAGCAGATCGACCGGCTAAAAATGACAGCTACAGTGCAACGATCGCAATCACCTCTGATTGGTTATCACCCTTCCACTATTGGACAAAATCCATTGACGCAGCAAGAATGCCATAAATTCAACCAATCACAACAATTGATACTGTAAACAATGATTGACGCAGAATTTACGCGGTCGCCCTGCAGGTACCAGATTTGATAGATCTAATTAGAAAAAGTTTTGATGTTGCCATCGATCAAAAAATATTTTCTACAAACC
Source organism: Erebia aethiops (assembly GCA_923060345.2). Classification (NCBI taxonomy): domain Eukaryota; kingdom Metazoa; phylum Arthropoda; class Insecta; order Lepidoptera; family Nymphalidae; genus Erebia; species Erebia aethiops. The sequence goes on along the minus strand of OV281084.1, from coordinate 20,483,743 downwards.
ATATTTTTCATAATTAATTTTTAAAAAAACGGGGTTTTCTAAAATTATTATTTAAATGGCGTTTAATGTTATATTTTTTCCTCTTTCACGTGATGGCAGTTTGGTTCTGGTTCATTGACACTCAGAATAAAAAACCACCCTCCATACTGAACATGGACATGTCATTTAAGGTATTCCGTATTCTTGCTGCGTCAATGTTTGTCCAATAGTGGAAGAGTGTTAATCATAGATCTAGAATATTTAGCTAGATTTGCTATCAGCGTACATAGTATGCGAAAACGATAGTTTAAATTATCTAGATGTTCATTCAAGATTACAGTTTTTACGAACGATCGAATGTTAATATATTATGTCACCGTAAGATTGTAAAAACCGTTAGATTATAATATAACGTTTTTTATCTCGACAGATTATAAACTGTTGACAGATTGTGAACCGTAACATACTGCTTACAATTTAACGCCTCATTTTTCGGTAAATTGTAATATATTAGGTATATTAACCCTGCGGCCGGGCACTACCTGAATATTCATGTCAAACCCTAACCTAACCTATAGTTCGCGCGCGAGTTGAATGCAGAGTAAATGTATGGTGACACTTACATTTACTCTGCATTCAACTCGCGCGCGAACTGTACAAGAAAGAGACAAGAAAACTTAAAAACAATAAATATTTCATAAATTAATACTCAGAACATTGAACGGTTTACAATCTTTCGACAGTTTATAATCTCGCGGGATAGTGGCGTCCCGCAAGGAACCATATTAGGACCGCTGCTATTTTTACTGTACGTTAATGACCTACCAAGTGTTGTACCTCAGAATTGTATATTATTTGCTGACGATACTACTATTACAATTGAATGCAATGACAAAATTAAATTTGAGAATGACATTAATAATTCAATTTATAATATTATTGAATGGTTAAATGAAAATAATCTAAATATTAATATTGAAAAAACTAAATTTATCCAATTTGAAACCATCAACTCAAAGCACCCTTCCCTTAATATACATTATAACCACAGTTCAATAGAAAAATTAGATAACATAAAATTCTTAGGCCTAATAATAGATAGTAAATTAAATTGGAAACCGCATATAGATGCAATTTGCAAGAAAATAAATAAATTTGTTTTCGCCTTACGACGGATAAGCCAGATTTCCTCGCGAGAGGCCTCATTGAGTGCCTATCATGGGTATGTGTCATCTGTGCTAAACTACGGCATTATACTATGGGGTAATTCCACAGACTTCGAGAGGGCATTTAAAGCCCAAAAAAAGTGTGTTAGGGCAATAACTGGAGCACACTTTCTGGACAGCGCTAAACCAATATTTAAAAAATTTAATATCTTGACTTTGCCTTGTATGTATATAAAAGAAATCTGTATATTTGTAAAAAAACACAACGAATATTTTAAATCTTTTGGTGATATCCATGGGAAGGACAGCAGACGGGGAAATAAATTAATATGGCCAATGGTTAACTTGACGCTGTATAAAAACAATGTTTACTGTATGGCAATTGAGGTTTATAATAAGTTGCCAAAAGATCTTATTGACCTGCCTTTGCACAAATTTAAAATTAAAATCATCGATTGGCTACTGGCCCACCAATTTTATTCTGTTAAAGATTATTTAAATCACTCATAAGGGTATTTTTTTATTTTATTTAGCCTTAACTTATGATTATTGAATTTGACTAAGTATAATTTATAATTTATGTGACATCATTCTACTATTTACCTACCTATTTTGACATAATAATTTTAAATGATAACATGTCTTTATATTCTGACTTAAATTCTAATGATAGTTTCTATAATCATGATTGTTATTGATATAGATAGATTATAGTGGTAAATTGTTATTCGTATTACTTTCCGAATTTGTTAAGCACATATTATTAATAATTGTGATAATACATATTAATAATGATAATTTGCACACCATACTATGTTGGTAGATTGTTGTCGCGACAATCGTCGCGAATCTGTAAATTGTAATATAAATGTAAATAATAATCACTAATCTAAATCACTTAAACATAAACTTTGGCAACATCACGTATCTCAAAGCCGGAACTCAGAGCCCGACGCTTATAAATCTATGGTGAGTTTACTATGATCATTACCTTTACCACAGACCAGTTAACCATTTTACATCTCTTATGCGTAGTCGATTGTCTGTGGTACCTCAAATTTTCTCATATGGGATTCCCGCGGTTGGCACCATTTTTTACTCGTGCGTCTGGGCAAGTAGCGTCATACCGTGCTGGTTTGCTACCTCTCGCTGTATTCCTCAAGTAAGTGGCATAGTCTTTAAGATTACCCATCATGGGAATACATTGGGAATGTTTCCATCCTACCTCACAGTTGGTGGGTTACCCACCAGTTCACAGGCTCACGAGCACGCGACTCCGTGGGGAGTCGCTTCACAGTTGATCAAATTGGGATCCATTCACAGGCTCAAGAGTTAGCTATTCCAAGGGGAATAGCATCACAGTTGATCCGACAGGATCCGTTCACAGTTGGTCTTTAGGACCCGATAAGCTAGCGATGGAACCATTCCTGCTCTAACGTACGTAATATCTGTGTTCACTGTTTGGTTTCCTCGGCCCGTTGCCGAGGTCAACGCCCTGGTGGGTCTCGTCTGGCGACGAGACCTGCCCGTTGCTACTTACATTACAGAAAGCACGAAGTATTGGGGAACGACAGCGGCCACCACGAAGGGAGCCGGTCCTTGCGGTGGACCCGATCGTGATAAGTTCGATAAGCAAACGGTTCGTGACACACGGACAATCAGACTACGCTAGGAGGACCAGGGTAAGTGTATAATCAAACATTCACAACACATTTCGAGACGTCTCTCTCTGCAACCCCCCTTTTGTACCTAGGCAGTCATTTTACCAATTGGGCAGAGCAATGCAGAACGAGGGGAGGCGTCCCGACATGGTGGAGATGCTGGGATATGATCAATTGATAAATCAACTTTCATTAAGATACCTAAAATCATGAAATAAAAGAAAGGGGGTGTTATGTAAAAAAAAAAGTTGTGAATGTTATTATGCATTGGCCCAAGTCAGACATGTCTCGACATGTTAGTACCCATACATTATCAAAGTACCTATGTAATAGTGCAGAGTGCATATTACCATTTAATATAATAGAAAAGGTAATAATATGAAGAAGTAAGTGAGGGTACCGTATACCTACATAGTCTATAAATAGAATACTTACCTACATTTTCTTCTTTTCTTTTCAAAAGTTTATAAAACTCATTAACCTATAGTGCTATTAACAATGTTGTGAGTCATTATAGTAATATATGATAAAATGGGATATATTTTGAATTTCTTTGTTGAATAATTATTATGACTCCGCTGATTTAAGTATGACTAAATTAATTGAATCAAAAGTTTGAGTTCATATGAACATTCTAACAGATTAAAGCTTTAATAGACATGTTGTGCTTTGTTTATTAAACTTAGTGTTGAATATGGCTCAATTTTAAAAGTGTCTTAGGGTTCAGTATCTATGAAGAAAGAAATTTGAATTTAAAAGTGTTAACTTCTTGCACCTACCGCTATATTTATTATTTTTGTAGTGTTTTACCTATACCAATCAGAATTATTTTTTGTATGACAGTTATGAAGGGTATCCGTGCATAAGGTGAACTTACATTTAACAGGTATATGAATGAAATAGTGAAGTAACATAAATATTAGCCATGATCAATACCCAGAGTATTAGGTACAGGTGATTGCAAGAGTACAATAGAGTCACTGACCTTTACTAAAGCAAGTATGTTGGACCTGCCATCATGGTTAAATATCCTGACTTGAAAATGCAACTTTAACATTAAGCATTTTGTCGTTGAGTGTTCGTACCGGTCGGTTACAACGTGAGTGTGTTCCCATACGCTCTACAATCAGAATGACTGAATATTAGAGCTGAGATAATATTTAATAAAGTGAATTATATAGGAGAAATAGATGTTAGTACGGTGTATAAAGAACGGGAAGTGTTTGTAAAAGTTTATTTGAATAGAAATATTCTATTCTATTACAAATTATGTGTCTTATCGGAAGGATAGACATGACCTTTCTAGCATGCTAGTGTACAGTGGTGTACAGATCATAGAGGCATAAAAGCACTGTCTAGCCTCAGTGAAATAACACAATAATCACTTTACAATATTACTAGTGGTTGTTATGTATAGATATATTTACTAGTGGTTTTGCGCAGATCATAGAGGCATAAAAGCACTGTCTAGCCTCGGTGAAGCAACACAATGATCACTTTACAATGTTACTAGTGGTTATTCAAATTCAAATGGACTTTTTACAAGTGCTTATGAATAGTCGAATGAATCTACCATTATATATAGTTATTAATAGTGGTATTGCGCAAGTCATAGAGACATAAAAGAGAAATTAATGCCTACCTTGGCTTAAGACCCTATGCAAGAACAATTATTAGTAAAGTCATTGAAACACTAAGAGAACAGGGTCGGACTATGAAATTGATTCATTGACTAACTAACTTTATTTGTGAGGTCAATAAAAGTATGTAAATAAATAATGAATGAATTAAATTTAGAAAACGAGGGTTACCATAGATAGTTACACCATATAACCTTAATGTGGCACATCCATCAGATATAGCGAAGCCTAAAATAAATAAATAAATAAATTTCTGTTTTTTATTATTAAACTGAAATTAAAAGAAGGTCTTGGTCACCAATTCATCATATTAATCTATGAACAGTTCAGTTGATGTACTTACTAAATAAAAGTAAATAAAAATGGAGAATAATGGAAAAGGAAGGATTTGTTTATTTCCCTTCAATTCAAATTGAAATTTTCCACTTTCTTTCTTTTTCTTTCTCTCTTCTAAGCGACTGCTGTTTATTTATAGAGGGACGAGCCCGCAAGTTCCTGATCACACCAAAGACAACGACTAAACCTAAATAAAAATTTAAATAACTAACCTTTCTAAAGAACTTTGTTCAATTGTTGTGTGATCAAAATGGATCAAAGTCTCTTAACAATATTACATTCGATGAAAACAAAATTACAAAATTTGGTAACTAATGCCTCCCATGTAATAGAAACTCTCGAGGATGTAACTAATCAATCTCCAACGGTCGTACAAGAAGCAGAAATTATTTCCTCAAAATTAGAAACTCTATTAACCAGGTTGAGTACGGAATTAACAAATTATTTTCGTCTGAGCAAGAACCCTGCACCTGACGATATATCAGAGATATCCACAGTGCAATTGGAAGCCGAGGATATACTGTGCGAACTTAAAGTAAAGATCAAAGACAGAATTAAAATAATCGAACGAGAAGCTCATGTCGCTAAGGATGCGAACTCGAGTCTAAGCAGTAGGTTGCCGAAACTGAGTTTACCTGAATTTGATGGCGATGTCCTCCAATGGTCGACGTTTTGGGATCAATTTAGTTCAAATATCGACAAGCGAAACCTAACGGACGTTGATAAGTTACTATACTTAAAGGCATCATTAAAAGGCGAAGCGAATAAAGTCATAGAAGGGCTCGAGACAACAAACAAAAATTACGATATAGCTTTGACGACATTAAAAAACAGATATGGGAAGGAGAATCATATAATCGATGCACACTACTCAGCGCTATATCGAGTGAAAGCTTCGACAGCGATGAACATCGCAGAAGTGAGACATACTCTCAACGAAATTGAACGACACCTGAGAGTGCTCAAGTCGCTAGGCGAGGATATAAACCATAACCATCTACGTTTCCTGATTATGGAGAAATTCCCGAAGGAAATTATTTACGAAATGAAAATGAAAATAAGTACCGAATCCATCGAGGAGATACGCAAATGCTTAGAGATTATTGTTACTGCTAGAGAGGATGCTGACAGGGTTGTTCAAGGAAAAGTGGAAGAAAGTTATACTACACAAGCATTACAGGTGAATGCGTACGATAACAATAGGAAAGGGAAGGCAAAGAAGCCAACACAGAATCATAAAGGAAATTTTACAAAGAAACCAGGAAGGAGATTCCTGAATAAGGAACGAGAATTACCTCAAGGTCATGAAGTGGATTTTAAGAAACGATTCAAAAGGAAATCAACAGATCAAAGTAGAATCGAAGAAAGGCAAAATCCCAAGAGTAGGAAACTTCAATGCATTTTCTGTCAAGAGAATCACTTTAATGATCAATGCAAAACCTTTAAAACATTAAAGGAAAGAAGGAACAGATTGGGTAGCCGATGTTACGGATGCTTTCGCAAGGGGCACACCATAAAGGTTTGTAGAGGAAAATTAAGTTGTTTTCACTGCAAGGAGAGTGGCTCACACAATCGAGCGCTCTGTCCTAAAACTTTCTCAGAGGAAATTGAACAAACTAATGCAATGATGCAACTAAACGCACGGGCTACTACTATACTTCAGACGGCGATTGTTAACGCCCGGAATGTAGGAGATAACCGCGTAGAAGTAAAATGTCGAGCATTACTGGACTCTGGAAGTCAACGTACTTACATAACCCAATCAGTGGCGAAACGATTGAACCTTCCAGTTGAGGAAGAAAGTAGGCTCTCTATATTTACCTTTGGTTCAAGAACTCCTCAGATAATAGATAGCCCTATAGTGAAATTAGAGCTCCGCACTAGGACCAATAAAACATTACTACTTTACGCTAATGTCGTGCCTCACATCTCGCAATGCGTACCATATCCTGACGTAGAATTAGGACATTGGAAGAATAAAGGTATTTTAGCCGATGATGGATCATTATCATCGAAGGTTGATATTTTAATTGGAAACGACTACTACCATAATATAATGAATACGGAGAAAATAAAGATCAGAGAAAATTTGTACATAGTAGATTCTAATCTAGGATGGATACTATCAGGAGAGACCAATTCAGAACCAGTGGACGAATTATCTGTAATTACTTACTTTCTATCTTGTGGAGAGACGAAACTGAATAAGCCAGATTTACCTTTAGATCACGGGAACATAAGATCACTGTGGGACTTGGAATCCATAGGTATCACTGACTCACCTAGGATTAGTGCCGATGAAGAAGCAGTTAAAACTTTTAATGAAACTACTGAAGTTGTCGACAATAGATATACTGTATCCTGGCCGTGGATAGAATATCCTCCATCTTTATCGACCAACTTTGGATTGTCCTTTGGCAGATTAGTCTCATTACTTAACCGTCTAGATTCAGATACTTTAGTCGAATATGATAAAATTTTAAGGGAACAAATTAGTAAAGGAGTAATAGAGCTAGTATCGAAACATACCAATAACGAAAAACATCCAATTCATTACTTACCACATCATTGTGTTCATCAAAGAGATAAGGCTATTAGAATAGTGTATGACGCCTCGGCTAAAACAAAAGCTGATGACAAAAGTCTGAACGAATGTTTGTATTGTGGTCCAATGATGTTAGAAGATTTAACGGGATTGTTAGTAAAATTTAGATATCACCAAATCGCATTGTCAGCCGACGTAGAAAAGGCTTTTTTACAAATCGCACTTCATGATAATGATCGAGATGTAACTCGATTCTTGTGGATTAAGGATATTAATAAACCACCAACTGAAGACAACATCGTTTACATGAGATTCTGTCGTGTGCCATTCGGAATTATTAGCAGCCCATTTTTATTAAACGCCACGATTAAACTTCATCTATCAAATAATGACAAACCAAGTGTTAGAGATCTTGCCAATAATATATATGTGGATAACCTAGTCACCGGTAGTACATCTGTAACAGAAGCTTTAGAATTATATCAGGACTCCAAAGAAGCATTCGGACAGATGTCTATGAACCTAAGAGAGTGGAGTTCGAATTCTGACGAGTTTATGTCACAAATTTCAGACACATCAAATTCCGAACGTGTTAAGATATTGGGTCTCGAATGGGACTTGAAAGATGATATACTTCAACTGAGATATAAAGTCGATTCTAATGCGGACACCAAACGAGGAGTATTAAAAGTAATTGCCTCAATTTATGATCCGTGTGGATTTGTTGCACCATATATACTACCCGCTAAATTATTTTTACAAGAACTATGGAGAAGCAAAGTTAAATGGGACACTGTATTTTCAGAACCAATGAAGGAAGAGTGGTCTAAAATACGTAGACAGTTAGACGAAATCAAGGAAATATCGATACCTAGATGTTATATGACGGCTGCACAAGATAACACCGTTCAACTACATTGCTTTACAGATGCCTCTCTTCGAGCTTATGCCGCTGCAGTATACATAGTAAACGAGGGCAAAATTAGTTTCATCATTGGAAAATCACGACTTATCCCTATAAAGGATCAAGACAGTTTAAAGATTCCCGGTTAGAACTACTTGGAGTACTGATTGGGAGTCGTCTTATGAGATTCATCCGCAATTTCATTCCCGCAACGGTGACAAATCAATTTCTTTGGACCGATAGTCGGATTGTAATAGAGTGGTGCAAATCTTCAAAACTCCTACCACCATTCGTAGCAAGGAGAGTTCAGGAAATTAAACGGAATAAGGAATTGGTTATAAGATATATTCCCACAGAGCTAAACCCAGCAGACGTAGCAACAAGACCGTCCAGCACTCGTGAAGACAGAGCAAAATGGTTAGCTGGACCTCAATACTTGTTGCAAACATCTCATACATGGATGCAAGAAACGACAAATGTCAATTCCCTTTTGGCGGGGGAGGATCTTCCGAACGAAGTAGAAGATAATGAAGTTGAAATGGATGAAATAAGTTTTGCAAGTCATGATAGAAGATCGGATAAAATTAATAATCAAAATAAAATAAATGAAAATGAAAAGGAACACCTAGAAGAGACTCATTTAGATGAAATAAAGAAATTACAAGAGGAGCACTTCAGGGATGAAATACAAGGGATAGAAACGAACTTGAGCCGAAACTTAGGATTATTTCTCGATATCGATGGCATACTAAGATGTAAAGGAAGGATGAGAAATACAGACTGGTCTTTCGATAAGAGATATCCTATTTTATTACCTAAAGATTCTGAGTTAACTAATAGAATAATCACAGAGACACATAACAAAAATTATCACGTAGGCGTCAATCATACGTTGAGTATTATACGCGAAACATACTGGATTTTACAAGGCAAACGTCAGGTACAAAAATTGTTAAAGAAATGTTCGACGTGTGTCAAACATGGCGGAGGACCGTACAAGTTACCACCTACACCCGCATTACCACCTGAAAGAGTGAATTACAGCTCACCTTTTACCTTCACAGGAATTGATTATCTCGGACCAGTTTTGGTTAGCAATGGAAATGGGTTAGAGAAAAGATGGATCTGCTTGTTCACGTGTCTAGCGACAAGAGCCATACATTTAGAAGTCGTGCGAGACCTTTCAGCTGGAGAAAGCCTTCACGCCTTGAGAAGAATGGCAGCTACCAGGGGGTTACCGACGCTCATTACGTCAGATAATGCGTCACAATTTAAATTACTGTCAGAAGTCTTAGCACAGCCGTATTGCATCGAAAACAAAGTTCGCTGGAGATTTATTCCCGCACTGGCACCATGGTTTGGCGGTTTTTATGAGCGACTAATAGGTATCGTGAAGAACTGTATGAAGAGGACATTACAGAAACACTGTCTTAGAGACAGTGAACTATCTACAGTCATGAAGGAAATTGAAGCCGTGGTAAACACGCGTCCACTCACTTGCATAGACTCTGAAGTGGATCATATATTGAGACCGGCGGATTTCTTAACTGTGGGAAGGTGTATAGCAACTGAAGCTACTCGGGAAGAACCTTCAATACAAGGTACAGTCACGAAGAGGGAGTTAGTTAAAGCTTGGAAAAGAGCTCTTAAGATCCAAGACGAATTTAAAGAAATGTTCTCGAATCGCTACCTTCTCAGCCTTCGAGAGAGATATCAACACTCACATAAGGAGCCGAGAGTTACTTCGAAGCTCGAACCCCGAGAAGGACAAATAGTCCAAATAAAAGGAGATCATCATAATCGGGAAAGCTGGCGAGTTGGGAAAATAACAAAACTTATTAAAGGAAAAGATGGATTTAGTAGAACAGCTAGAGTAAAGGTGGGAGATACCGAATTCGTTAGATCCATTTCTCATCTGTATCCTCTGGAGATGGATGGACAAGAAACCAATGTTTTAGCTGACAAGCCTAGACCGGATTACTATCATATACCTTCTGCTTACGTAATTGATGAAGTCCAGGAAAGGACCTCTAGAGAAGTCAGTGAGACTCCTGGCAGTGGAACTGACACACATGACGAGGAGAGTAATCACGCTGTACAACCCAACAATGAAACGATACCAGAAAATCAACCTCTATTGGAGGAGATTCCTCATGAGAGTGGAAAGGACCTTCCTTCCGAGGAGCCAAGGCCTAAGAGAGAAGCGGCTGTTAGAGCTCTCGAGAAGATTAGGGAGTGGACACAAAACCTTATCGTCTTGTTGTAACTTCCGTTGTTGGGGAGTGTCGCGACAATCGTCGCGAATCTGTAAATTGTAATATAAATGTAAATAATAATCACTAATCTAAATCACTTAAACATAAACTTTGGCAACATCACGTATCTCAAAGCCGGAACTCAGAGCCCGACGCTTATAAATCTATGGTGAGTTTACTATGATCATTACCTTTACCACAGACCAGTTAACCATTTTACATCTCTTATGCGTAGTCGATTGTCTGTGGTACCTCAAATTTTCTCATATGGGATTCCCGCGGTTGGCACCATTTTTTACTCGTGCGTCTGGGCAAGTAGCGTCATACCGTGCTGGTTTGCTACCTCTCGCTGTATTCCTCAAGTAAGTGGCATAGTCTTTAAGATTACCCATCATGGGAATACATTGGGAATGTTTCCATCCTACCTCACAGTTGGTGGGTTACCCACCAGTTCACAGGCTCACGAGCACGCGACTCCGTGGGGAGTCGCTTCACAGTTGATCAAATTGGGATCCATTCACAGGCTCAAGAGTTAGCTATTCCAAGGGGAATAGCATCACAGTTGATCCGACAGGATCCGTTCACAGTTGGTCTTTAGGACCCGATAAGCTAGCGATGGAACCATTCCTGCTCTAACGTACGTAATATCTGTGTTCACTGTTTGGTTTCCTCGGCCCGTTGCCGAGGTCAACGCCCTGGTGGGTCTCGTCTGGCGACGAGACCTGCCCGTTGCTACTTACATTACAGAAAGCACGAAGTATTGGGGAACGACAGCGGCCACCACGAAGGGAGCCGGTCCTTGCGGTGGACCCGATCGTGATAAGTTCGATAAGCAAACGGTTCGTGACACACGGACAATCAGACTACGCTAGGAGGACCAGGGTAAGTGTATAATCAAACATTCACAACACATTTCGAGACGTCTCTCTCTGCAACCCCCCTTTTGTACCTAGGCAGTCATTTTACCAATTGGGCAGAGCAATGCAGAACGAGGGGAGGCGTCCCGACAATTGTGGCTCGACGCTATTATGTCTTTATTGTAAGAACTTCCTACCTACAATCAGCAAATAAATATTATGATTATGATTATGATTATGATAGAAACCGTTAGATTATAATCTAACGGATTTTACAATCTTACGGTGACATTTATACAACTCATATGTTACTTATCTCTGGGTCTCAGAAAGACTAGAATCCAGAGCAGTTAAACCAGTTAAATAAAAAAAATTGTCTCTGGGTTAAACGATGACCTTCTTTTTCTGGTCGGTGATGATTAACCTAGTTACTTGTCTCTGGGTTTTACAAAAAGATTTCCCGAGGTCTTGTTTTTGGCGGGAAACAAGAAGCGCGTATTTTAAATTGAAATTTTAAAATACTTATTTTGTTTTCGACTTGTGCAGGAAAATTAACTAATTTTCATTAAAAAATAAAGAAAAATGCCGTCCGATAGTGACGGTTTGAACACAGGCATGGATAACGACGCGGGCGGGAAAAGGAAACCGCCGAGGCGTAGTCAAGACCAGCAGCAGGAAAATGTCGATTTTTACAAGCCATACCACAAATTAAATTATAAAAGAGTTTTCCCTGAATCAGTAGGAATGGCTGAATACACGGTTTTTATTGAGAGTCGTAAAGAAGGAGTCAAACTAGGCAATACCAATCCCTTAATGTTGGCGGGAGTTTTTAAAAATGAAATTAAAGGAGTAATTAATATAAGACGAATAAACGCATCTAAAGTTGGGGTGGTGTTCGCGCGAGCAATCAACGCCAATGATTTTTTAAAAAATGAGAATTTCCTGGATAAATACGAATATAAGGCATTCATACCAGCAAGTGCGGTGGAAACGATTGGGGTACTCAGATATGTTCCCATAAGTATAAGTAACGAGGAATTATTCAAAAAACTATCATCAAAATATGAGGTTGTCGCTGTGCGTCGCTTCACCAAGAAAGTTAATGGTCAAATTAAACCGTTTAGTTCAGTAAGTATAACTTTCCTATCAACCAACTTACCTGAATATGTACATCTGGACTTGTTCCAATATAGGGTGCATCAGTATGTTGCCCCGCTCTTACAATGTTATAAATGCTTCAAATTTAATCACGGAGCAAGAATTTGTAAGTCAGTGCAGCGATGTTCTATATGTGCAGAGGAGCATCGCTACACTGAATGTGAGGAAAATGCGGTAATTAAATGCATAAACTGTGGTGGCTCTCACGTTGCAATATCACGAGACTGTCCAATAAAAAAACAAAAAATGGAGGAAAAGTATAATAAATCTTCTTATTCAAAAGTTTTACAAACAAAACAAATACAAAATTTATTTAACAACTATAATGAAAACTTCCCTGCAATGAATAAACAAACAAAAATAGATACAGTTACAGTAGATAAATCACAAGTTAAACCTAATAACACTCCTAAAGTACAGAAATCAAAGACAGAAACTGCCCAAACTAATACCACAACTAATAATAATGAAACTCTTATTGAACAAATTATAACAAATGATACTATCTTGAAAGCACTTATTGGAGCATTGGTGGCCATGGGTAACTCAGGCCGTAAACTTACTACATCAGTTGTAAAAGAAATGCTTATTAATAATCTTAAAAACAATGGATAAACAATTTATTAGAATTTCACAATTTAATATACAATCTATTAATAATAAAAAACCTTTGCTTATTAATTACCTAGTTAAGAACGATATAGATATTTGCTTGTTAAATGAAACATGGCTGCGAGAAAATAGAGCTATCAACATTCCTAACTACAATTTCATTAATCAGAATGGAAAAAATGGACGTGGTGGAGTAGCAATTTTAATTAAAAATAGTTTCAAATATTTTGTTGTCCCTACACCGTTCTATGATTATATGCAGTCAGTAGCTATAACCCTTACTACAAGCCTAGGCAATATGTCCATTTTATGTGTTTATGCTCCACCCAGTGGGGGTCGCTTTAAGGTCCGAAGATTAAAACAAATTATAAACAGTTTACCTAAGCCACTTCTTCTTTCGGGTGACTTAAATGCTCATCATATTGCTTTTGGATGTCTCACAACAAAAACTAGAGGCACTGATATTTATAACATGTTGGATGAATGCGATCTTTGTATATTAAATAATGGATCTCCAACTACAGTAGGAAGTATTAATTTTAATCAATCTTCTATTGATGTTTCATGTGTTAGTCCTTCTTTAGTTCCTTTATGTGATTGGCATGTATATGATGATCCTATGGGTAGTTATCACTACCCAACCATAGTCGACTTATATACTTGTGTTGAAAAGTATGATGTAGGAGAACCGTGTGAACATTTTAATTATAAAAAAGCAGACTGGTCAAAGTTCCAGGCTGAAACAAAAAAAACGTTTGAAAACTTCACAATTGATACATCTAATCTGTTGGCTACTTATGAAAACTTTTGCACTTTACTTCTAGAAATAAGGAGAGATTGTGTACCTTTAATTACCAAACCTAATATGTTTGTTATGAGAAAACCAGTTCCTTGGTGGGACGCAGACTGTTTGGAAGCTGTAAAGAAAAGTAAAAATGCTTTAAGATTTTATAAATTAAACCCGACAATAGAAAGTTACATAGAATATAAAAAAATTGATGCCTTTAAAAAGAGATTAATCAGTGAAAAAAAGAAAGCAAGTTGGAGACGAATTTGTGATTCATTTAATAGATATACTCCGATAAGTTATATCTGGAATTATATTAGGAGATTTAAGAGGATACCTGTACATAAGCCATCAAAAAATGATGATTGGATTCCTTCTTTCTTAGATAAATATGCACCCACAGTAGTACCATCTGAAAAAGAAAGCAATATTATAAATTTAAATTCAATATTTAATCATATAGGTAGTGACAGTAGTTCTTTTCTATTGAAAGCATTTACTTGGCATGAATTTACTGCAGCCATCCAATCAAGAAGAGATTCCACTCCGGGGTTAGATGATATTCCATACAAACTTATTAGCAACATGCATGTTAATGGACAAAAAACTCTCTTAAAAATCTTCAATTTGCTTTGGGACAATCAATGTATTCCAAAGTCTTGGAAAACGCAATGTGTGATACCTATTTTGAAACCTGATAAATCAGAACATGACTTTAACTCCTACAGACCAATTTCACTTTCCTCTTGTGTAGGGAAATTATTTGAATACATGTTAAAAAACAGATTAGACTATTACATAGAAGCAAATAATATTTTACCTGAACAGCAATTTGGTTTCCGGAAAGGAAAAAGTGCAGCAGACAGTTTTGCCTCTTTGATCTCAGATATAAATCATTCATTTGCCAGTCATGCAACCACAGTTTGTGCATTTCTTGATATACAAGGTGCATTTGATAATGTAGATCCTTCCATACTGGTCAATATTCTGTGTGAGATTGGTATTCCTGGAAAAGTATGTAAATGGATTTTTAATTTTCTATATGACCGAACTATGTATGTTAAATTTAATAACATTATACATGGTCCTAGAAATGTATACAAAGGCACTATGCAGGGTGCTACTATATCTCCCTTGCTATATAATATATATACATGTTTAATAAGTAAATACATTACAGATAGAAATATAAACTTTCTGCAATTTGCTGATGATCTCCTTGTATATACTGTAAATAAAGATGTAAATATAGCTGTAAATAATTTAAATTTAGCATTGGAACAAGTCCATGATTATTATTCAAATAAGTTAAAATTAAACATCAGTCCTAGTAAAAGCGGAGCTCTAATTTTCTCCAAAAAAAATAATTCATGTGATAACTTTGTAAAATATAATAACACAAGATTACCTTGGTTATTGGAAAAAAAATTTTTAGGAATATTGCTTGATCAGAAGTTAACTTTCCAAGAACATGTAAATAATCTATGTAAAAATGCCTTTAGGGGTCTGAATGTTTTAAAATCGTTAGCAGGTGTGCATTGGGGAGCTGACCCAAAGTTGTTATCAATGCTTTATAAAAGTATAGTTAGAAGTCATTTTGATTACAGCACATTAGCATATTTAAATGCTAATAAATTGGTTTTAAAGAAATTAGACATAATTCAGAATAAAGCCTTGCGTATAATAACTGGGGCTATGTGCTCTACACCAATTCATGTAATGGAAGTAGAAAGTTGTATTCCTCCACTTTTAATAAGAAGACTTGAAATTGCTGAACGATTTTGTGTTAAATTAATAAGTTCAAAAAATAGTTTAGTTTTAGGAAAAATACTTCCCTATGAAGTTGCTAACTTTGATGATAGCTACATTGATGTAAATATGCTTTTATCTGGTCGATTACCAGACATCCTAAGGATTGTTTTATACTCACAGACCCAAACCAAAAATATGTATAAAAGCAAACCATGGCCTTTATATAAATTAGAATATGATGCTTTAATGAATGCCAATGTTACTATATGTCAAGAAAAAGTGAATTCCCAAGTGGAAATGTTAAGATATTTAGCTGATAATCACTTTTATACAATTTATACAGATGGTTCAAAATCTGAAGAGCATACTTCTTCAGCTTTTTATGACTCACAAAAGAAAATATCTAAAACTTTTAAAATTCATAATTTATGCTCTATTTTTACAGCAGAATGTTATGCAATATACTTATCTCTCTTGTACATTAATAATATTGTGAATTCACAGTTTCTCATTGTAACTGATTCGAAAAGTGTTATACTAGCTATTGAATCTAATAAAATAGATTACAAAAAAAATTACATTATATATAATATAAGAAATATGCTATACAATCTTAATAAAAGAAAGAAGATTGTTACCTTTATGTGGGTCCCTTCACACTCTGGGATAACTGGGAATGAGGTAGCAGATGTTGCTACTAGAGATGTACACTCATCAACATGTTTAGATCACTCCTCAATGCTGGAAATACCATTCACAGATATATATGCCTTGTTAAGCAATGATTTGAAATCTTTATGGAAGTCATATTGGGAAGAAATAAGCAAGTCCAAAGGAATTTGGTACCATGAAATACAAAAAAGCCCGCCAGCCACTCCTTGGTATAATAAAAAAGGGATTAATAATAGAAAATTCATTACGACTATAAACCGAATGAGATTTGGACATAGCAGAGTGGCCACCCACCTACATCGCTTGGGAATGAAAGAAAATGCAGATTGTGAATATTGTGGTGAAACGAATGGCGACTTAAATCATCTTGTTTTTCAATGCCGTCAATTTGGTCTAAATAGATTACTACTCATTAGCTCCATTCAAGATATTAACGATGGCAAAGTTCCTGATACTCTTCAAAGTTTATTAGCTGATAAAAAGTTCTTCCGGCCATTATATTCCTTTATTTCTGGTGCTCAAGATATATAAAAACAATGAAAACAACAAACAGTGAACCGATGTAAACTTTTCAAACATATTTGTAGAATTTTTTGACTTTTTGTGACCAAAGCTAAAAGATAGACTATAGAGTGATAGTGAGAATGTAACTTCAGCCCGCCTAGGGTAATATTTTATGTTTATATTGTTCTGTGAACTTTAGGCTCAGAAGGACTGGAATCCAGAGCCGTTAAACCAGTTAAATAAAAAAAAAAAATTACTTGTCTCTGGGTGATGATGACAAAATATTAAAAGTCAGGTAAAAGCATAGATGGTAAAAGTCAACAACTGTGAACTGAATGGTGAAAAGTCAATTTTCTAGAGAATTGAGAAAGATTATTGAAGTTGATTTGCAATTTTAAGCGTAATAAAGATCCGTATTTGGAACTAATAATTTATTTAATCCCTTTTGAAATTGTAATAAATATCTGTGAATAATTAATTCTTGTTGAATTCATTGCAATTCTTGTAATTATTGTAGCTCTTTAAATGTATAATCGTAGCTATATTATTTTTAATAAACCGTAAAGAATTTAGGCAGGAAAAATGTTCAAAAAGTTCAAGGACAAATTGGCTGAGGAAGTTAAGTCATCTCCTCAAAGGATACAACAGTTTGCACAAGCTGCTCAGGTAATGAAGTTTCAATTTAATAAATATTTGTCATAAACTTGTTGAAAGACGGGCTCGCACACGTGACTCTAATCCATACTATAATATTATCAATGCAAAAGTGGGTCTGTCTGTCTGCTACGCTTTCAAGGCCCATCTATTCAACCAATTTTGATGAAATTTGGTATAGTGGTAGGTTACTTCCCGTGGAAGGACATAGACTAGTGTTTATCCCGGAATATTATGTAGTTCACCGGGAATCAAAAAAACGTAATCCACGCGGACATCATCTAGTATTATAAATGCGCAAGTGTAGACAGATGTCTGTCTGCTACTCTTTCACGGCCCAACTACTCAACCAATTTGGCACAGAGATAGTTAACGTCCTGGGGAAGGACATAGGTTACAAGTTGTGGGCATCATCTAGTTACCTATTAAGTATCTTATTATTTTTATTAAGTGAAACAAAAAATGATCCTCACCTATTAAGACAAGTTAATGACAAAATCTTTAGAACTTAAGGACTACTTACTATCTGAAATGGCTTGTGATAAGATATATTTATGCAATATGCAAATTGCAAGAGAAGTGTATAAGGCTTCATCCAAGGTGGCCCAACATATTGGGTGTTATTCAACCAAAAAACAATATTTAATACTTTTATGTATTTAATATATTTTACACCAGAGGTGATAATATATCCTGTATTCATATAAACAGGGGGAGAAAAAACTAACGGGACTTGGAGGGGCAGGGGCAATATTGAATTATTGAAGATATCTGAAACAAGAAACAACTTGGAAATATTCTGTTGCTTTTATAAATAGGAATATGCATTCAAATATTTTTTAAACAGCTTACCTAAGCTGGAAATCAAACCAACTTAAAATGCAAAACATATTTCAATCCTTATTTTATGGAACCATTAATAATTATTATGGTTTAGCAAGAAAAGATTACCATTATTTTGCTATAATCCGCCAACAGAAAACATTCTATATGGTCAAGCATGCAGTTAAAAGCGTAGCACCAACCAAGCCAACCAAGCAAGAAAGCCAAGTTCCCAAGCAAGCAATGCCAACACTTCACACATGTCGACTTTACAATGTGTTAGATTAGTTGGTCAATTAAATAGTGACCAACTAATTTTTCTACCTTTTGCTGGTTTGATTCTCTGCATCTGCATGCCAAATTTCAAACCGAGCTGTCCAGTGGTTTGATAGATCAGTCAGTGAGTCACCATTTAATTTTATATATTTAGAAAATTAAACAAAAGAATGTTTCCTTTGAGAGAAAGGAGATGGTACAGATTTGTATGGGGCATAGGCCAAGTCTTGTACAAGCAGAGAAATTAAGGGAAATATAATACTAGACCAGTTTTTATTGGTCAAATCTACGAATTCGTCGTAATTTCAGTGGTAAAATTATTTAATCTTTCCAAGTGGTGGAATACTAAACATGAGAGGGTAACAATGGCGGATTCGAATTTTGACGTTTTCAAAAGAAAAACACGTTATTTTGACAGTGACTGTCAGAAATGACGTTTGATACATTTCGCGCCTGCTGCCTTCTCTATAGCTGAAGGTTGCCATCTTGGAAACATCAAAAACTTCAAATACATTTTTATTTTTTGCTCGTTATTTACTTTACTGTTCTAAATTATTATATATTTGATACAACCTATGTATTTTCCTCTATTCATGGTAGAGTGTACAAGAGTAGGCCTAAAATGAACCTTTTCCTTTGATATCTTCAATATAATGTATTTTCCCTTCATGTCCCATTTGTTTTTTCTGCCCATAAGTAACTTTTAGACTGGTTTATAGGCGGAAAAACTGTTGACATCTTTTTGAACTTAATATCTATCTGTTGTCTGATAGTTGTTTGATGCTGCTTTTCTTAATCTTCTCACAGCCACCTTTTCCATTTACCTAACTACCTACTAGTCTTTCATATTTGGATACTAAATTTACATTTATTTTTTTGTTTCAGGCAGCAGTTACTTCTGCTTCAAGTAGCATATCAGACATTACAAATAATGATTTGTTTTCTATTGGTGATAATGGTAATAAACATTATGAATTTCCCAAATGTTTAAGGTTGCCTTCAAAGAGGCTTGTTGAAGCACATATTTGTCTTTCCTTTTAATTATAGACTAACACTTGGCTGTAAACAGACTTGCTGTAAGTAGTGGTGCAGCCTAAGGTGGAGGGCACTTGCCTTGTCAAATTAATATTAGTTCAACATCAACATGCTATCTACAAACACAAAATGGCTATTAGAATACAGTCTCGAGATCTGTTTCCTACCAGTTAATATCCTAACTGAAATATAATGGATTAGCGGATGCCCGCGACTTCGTCCGCGTGGAATAATTTTTTTTATTCCCACAGGAACTCCTTAATTTTCTGCGATAAAAAGTAGCCTATGTTACTCTCCAGGTCCTCAACTATACCCATGCCAAAAATAACGCCGATCCGTTGCTCCGTTGCGGCGTCATTGAAAGACAAACTAATAAACCAACACACTTTCGCATTTATAATATTAAGTATGATGCTTATTTAAACAAGTAGACACCCATATCAGCCCCACAACAATCAGGTTTGATTGTGGTAAAGAGTGAGCCTATAGGAAATTAAAAAATTAACACATCTTTAATTTGTAGGCAGCCTGCATCAAACATGTTACAGTAAAGTATTAGTATAAAGTTATTATATAAGTAATACTTTAACACTGCATTCACCACAGCCTCAATAAAGGAGTTTGTGTAGAGGACTCGGACTTCCAAATATTGTGCTATGAGATTGTAGTGGTAGTAGAGGATAAGCAGGATGATTCTTCTATATATACTTAAATGGAATTATGACAAAGATGTTATACTATAATACTATATCTAAGTTTTAGTTATGAATGATTGTTATTATTTTTCTAGATGCTTCTACTAAAAATCGAATTTCCAACAATCAACAAAATGACGTACAAGAAGTGTCACTTGTTCACGCAGGAAATGTGAATTCAAATGCTGAGCCTATGGATTATCACATGACTCACGAGGTAAGTGGTGATTATGACATTTGATGATGATGAGATGATGATTTGACAACCTCCCTGGCGCAGTGTTGAGCACTGTTGTCTTGACGTGCGGAGGTCCTCGGTTCTATTCCCGGAAGGGTAAATTTTTAAATTTTTTTTATTCCACTACAAGTTATCCCTTGACTACGATCTCACCTGATGATAAGTCACGATGCAGTCTAAGTGGCAGTTATTTAAAAAGGTTCAATTTGGAAATTTAAAATTCCTGAATTTTCCCTGGTCTGGCCTGTGGATGGGTTCGATTGTCGTCTTTGTCAGTGGTAACTATACCACCCTACCGACAAACACGTCTTTGCTATACCACCCTGCCGACAAAGACGTGCCGCCAAGCGATCTAGCGTTGCGGTACGATGCCCTGTAGAAACCCATGCTTCTAACAGGTTAGCCCGCTACCTACCATATTAGACTGCATCATCACTTGCCATCAGGTGCGATCGCAGTTAAGGGCTAACCTGTAGCAGATTAAAAAAAAAACATTCAGCTTAAAACATTAATAAGTACTTACTTAACGAATTGGAAGTTTTTATTTAAGAATTTAAGAAACCTAAATAGTACCTTACCTTACCTACTAGCGGCGATAGTAATTGTATGTTTATGAAATAATTATTGTACATGTTCCACTAATTTCTGCGGGACTTATTTTGTGGCACGTACTATACATATAATAGTTTTTACCCATCGTATGAACAGGCTTAAAGTATTAATGATATGGAAATGGTATTAAATAGATAAAATAAATTTCATTAGAATATTCAAAGTAAAATACATGATAAGTATATAATTATTATAATTTGTTTGCATTAGGTGACTCAAGAAAACCAGAGGCAAAGAAGATTATCAAACAGTTCTTTGGCAAGCGACATATCTTTTCGATTGCCCAGCTATGAAAGTCCTTCTATGTATCACTTACAGGTAAATTTTATTCCATTCACTCTTCAGTCAAGTGTGAGATGTGTCCACTATTATTTTTGTTAATATACAGGGTTAATTTTCGGTCACCTGCAATAATAACAGGGGTAGTTCAGAATCGATAATATAATCCGCCCATGAAATTAAAAAATATTTCTTTGGGAACATCTTCTTAGGAGATGTTTGTTTATTAATACGTACCTGAGTGTGCGCGTCCTTGTAATACATATTCGAACAATATTAGCACCTAGCGCGTATAGAGAGAGTCCTTGCCTTTTTATGCATTTAGTAGGATTTTGTGGGGTTTAGGATTTTTTCTAATTGCTATAACTTCAAAGCTTCGAACCATGCTTTATGATGCGAAATGAATGAATTTACTATGATCTATAACTTCAAAAATTGCAGGTCATTGACATGTAACTCTGTATAGTCTCTGTAGCACTAATAAAATATAATATAAGTTTATCTGGTCCATAGTGTAACCAGCCAGAAGGCTAGTGACTTTTTTTGCCAATTGGAGCTGAACAGCCAGTTACAAAATTTTCAAAATCCTTACAGTCAGATATGGAGGTATCAGCGAGTGAAGCTGAGGATAGAGGGTTCTCTGGTGGAACAGTTAATCTTGACCGGGTAACAAAAGAACAACTCTACTCTGCATATCGTCGTACACAGGATCGATGTACTAAATATAAAACACAATATGCAGATCTTGCGCGTCATTACAAACTTCTAGAGAGAGAAAATGCAAAAGCAAAGGTAACTATTACACATGATTTGGTAAGCTAATAAAATAAACAAGAAAGCTATTTCAATACAAAGTACCTAAAATATGTTACCGCGCGAGTGCCCTCGCGCTCTACTATTGTATCCTTGAAATGAAATGAATATATTGTAAATTTGAATTTCTCACATCTGAGGTGCTTCCGTTCACAGTAACCTCGCTGATTGTGTTCATCAGGTAATTGTAGAAGAATACTATGAGTTTGTGCGATATCTAATTGCATGTTCTACAAAACAATAATGAACGCGCGGCTCACGGAGTGTTAAATATAAACATTTAAAACAATACCCACTAGAATGAAGTAATGCTTTTTTCAGAATGTTCTAGTCGAGACACAGGACAAGGCACTAAGAAGAATATCGGAATTGCGAGAACAATGTTCATTAGAACAAAGTGCTAAAGTATGTACCTATTGAGTGTAAATAATTTGAGTTTTAATTGATTGACAAATTACAAGTTAATTATTTATGCAATGGTTTTAGGCTCATCTAGAGAAAGCTCTTCGAATTGACATAGAAGAAAAAAATATGAAAATTGAAACTCTTAACACAAAACTAAGCTTTCTTCAGAGTAATGATGTAGTTTTGGGCAATATGTTAATGGAAAACAAAAAGTCAACTGTGTCTGCTGGAAATGAAGGAGAAGTCCCTTTAATAACTTTGGCCACTGATGATGTGAGTGTGGAAAAATCAACTAATGAAGATCCTTTACCATCTGAAATTACAGTTATTAACAATAAAGTTGAAAAAATGGAACAACTACTTAATAAATACAAAGAATCGCTTAAGGCATCTAAAGAAAAAAATGCTCTGCTAACTGCAGAGTTAAAAAAAGTTTCGAATGAACTGGATATCAAAGTAACAGAAAATGCTCAGTTACAAGCTACATCTATATCTTTATTGGAAGCTAGAAAAAAAATTGAAGAACTCAACGAAAATATAGAAGAGTTGCAAAATAAAAATAATACCAATGAATTTCTGAAAAACAAAGAAGTGTCAATCCTAGAGTTAAATTTTAAAAATGCACAAGAAGAAGTTCTACAATTGAATAAAAAAATTGAAGTGCTTAGTAAAAGAGAAGAAGAATATGCCATATCACTGGCTGAAAATAAACTAAGTATTCATAAAGAATTAGAAGGAAAAGAAAACGAAATCAAATCGTTAAAAGAATGTTTAAAAAATAGTCAAAATGAGATACAATCCCTTAATATAATAATAAACGATTGCAAAAATAAAATAAATCAATTGGAAGAAGAAAACTACAAACTAAGAAGTGATATAAATGAACTAAATACTGATAAAACTAAAATGATTGAGGTGAGAACTGAATTAGATACTTTTGCACAAAAATGTCAACATCTGGAAAGTTTGATCAATAAATCTGATGAGGAATATAAATGTCTTGAGTTACAAATGAAGCAAGAAAATGCAGAAAAACTAGCAATGATTGACAGAAATGTTTACTTAGAAAATAGGAACGCTCAGTTGCTAGAAGAGAACGCAAAAAAAAGTTCACAAATCAGCCACTATGAGCAAGAACTAGAATCACTCAAAAATAATATTGAAAGTTTAAAAACTAAAGAAATTGGAGAACCTAAAGAAATCAATAAATATGTTGAAGAATTAAACGAGTGGAAAGTAAAATGCAGTAACTTGGAATCTGAAATACAAGATGAAAGAGTAGAACTAGTAAAATTACAGTCTGAAATTGAAAAACTTTTAGCTAATCACGAACTAGTTCGGAATTGTAATGAGAACTTAAATATTACTGTACGTGAATTAAAGTCAGAAATTGGTATTTTGAGGGATAAAGTACAAGACGCAAAACGCGTTCAATTTAGTTGTAAAGACTTAAAAATCAAAATAGATACTTTAAGAGACGTAATTAATGTAACGTTGGAAGAATCTAAAACATTTAAAGAACTTATAAATGCATCCATAAACACCGTTAAAGACAAAACCATTTTGCTTTATGAAACTGCGAAACAAGACTTGGTAAATATTTCAGTAACATCCAAGGACTTACAAAATCGTTATGAAGCACTACAAAACGAAGTTTTGAAGATATCCGAACAGAATGAGAAAATAAAAATCGAATTAAGCCAAAAGGAAAATGAAAATGAAGCACTTAAATCAAAAATTAAACAACTTAATTCAGATAGTATCCTATACTCAGAAGAAATACAGAGGGCAAAAGACCAACATCAAATTAGTCACAGTAAAATAAATCAATTGATGTCAGAGTCAGAAAAAGTAAACGAAAAATTGCGTCTTTGTAATGAAGAAAGAATAATAATAAGTGAAAAAAATGATTCTTTGATTAAAGAAAATGAAAAGCTACAGATGACTGAAAAGTCTACCATGGTTGAAAAAGAAATGTTAAAGGAAGAGTTCAACAAAGTTTCTTATATGTATAAAGATATACTTAATAATTTTGAAGTTTTAAGTAAAGAGCATGATGAACTATTAAAAGTTAATGTGAAAAAATCCAGTCAAATTAATGATTTAGAAAAGCTTTCAGAAGAGCTTAAGGAAGAAAATACATCATTAAAGAATTTATCTGATTCAATTTCGAAAAATGTTATCGACATTGAGTTAGAGTTAAAAGAAGTCCAAAAATCACACTCACTTATTGAAATGGAGAAAGACAATTTAATTAAAGTGATTGATAACCTTGAAAAGAACTCTGCAGAAAGTAAAAAATTGAACTGTATAACTACACAAACAGATTTAGTTGGCTCCAATATTAATGATGAACTTGTGGAAAGCAATAAAACTATACAGGGATTACAAGAAGAGATTAAGTCGTTAAAAGATATAAATACGACATTATCAACACATAACGAGCACAATCTATCAACCATCAACAAAACTGATGAACTATTAAGACAACGTAATGTTGCATTTGATACGCTTAAAGAAGACAATAGACGGTTACAGTCTGACATTGAAGGTCTTCAAACTCATATAACTAAGGTTTCTAAGGAAAATAGTCAATTAAATGATAAATTACGAGAGTTAATTGCATCTACGGATAATTTTCCCGATAAATTTGATGTATTATCGCATGACCTGGAAGTTTTAAGAAATGAAATACAGAGTGGCAAAGACAAAATAGAAAGTTTAATTAGAGAAAATTCTTTCCTGGTCGAAGAAAACTTGGAGCTTAAGGACCAAATACAATCACAAACTTATTCTCAAACCACCACGACAGAACATATTCAAAGTAACCATAATATTGATAACATCATGGTTAAATATAATACCTTATTAGATACAAAAAATAAGTTAGAAAAGAAACTAAGTGACTTAGAACTAATGAATCAATCAATAAATGGAAATATGCAACAAATGCAAGCAAATAATGATAAATTAAAACTTTCCAATGAAAAGTTGGGGTTGAGATTAGACGAAGCACTTGTTAGCTTAAGGCATTTGCATGCTCTTCAAGAAAATACTGAATTAGAATATTTAAGAAATATTCTCTATGAGTACTTGACTGGTACTGGCACACATTCCATTACTCTTGCTAAAGTCTTAGCAGCTGTAGTTAAATTTGACGACAGACAAACAGAGCTGGTGCTACAGAAGGAGAAAGAAAGACAAGGCTTTGTAAGTTAATTCCAGTATAATAATGAGATATTTTATTTATTTGTTCAACAAGATAGCAAAGTTCGTTGTCGTTTCGAGTGCCTAGTTTGAAACCCGAAACTTAAGAAAAATATTGTACCTACCTTGATTGAACAATATACTTACTGCATTAAATTTTACCCAAATGGTGTTAAATTACAGTCCCCGTCACAAGAGTCGCCCATAAAAAATATACTAATTACTTTTTCACCTCACTAGCTCAAAAAGGGCGCCTTTGCTCCTTAAAACCAGTCAGCGAAGGTCGTTTTTTTCTGACTGAGTGAGCAAAAACGACTTTAGCTCACTGGTTTTAAATTCAAATCACCAAAGGCGCCCTTTTTTGAGCTAATGAAGTGAAAAAGATTTTTATTTACTAAAAATAGTTAATCATTGAAAGTCTATCAATAAAGCTAGTGGACCCAACAATAAATCCTCAGGCGACGAAACTTAACAGTATGATTAAGTATCATGAGTTAAAGAAAGTAAGGTTTTTATGCTATACCCAATCGTTAAAGCAGGAAGGTACATTATCGCGTAAACGCAGTTTAGGTTTGTTAGTAAAATCGGTTTAAATATAATTAATATAAATATAAGATAATTTAGGTTTTGAGTATAAATATACTACCTGTACCTACTATTATTTTAAAAAGATACCGAGAGAATATTCTGTCATAAATATGAAGTTTAAGATATAAATACCCAACTTCCGCATTTTTTTTTTTAATATTTTTGTATAACTTTTGGTTCATATACCATACTAGGTACAACCCTGCCAAGTTTCAACGATTGAGGATTTAATGCGTGGGTCTCCATACAACGAACCGCCCCGTTTCCTAGACTATGACCCCTATTTATTAAATTTTTGTTTCAGTTGCGGCAACTTGGAATCATTTGATAGATAAGAGATTACTTAAATACTGTTTTACACTAACTATACATGGACCAAAATTGTTCTTTTCAAGCAAGCAATGAAAAAATTTTCAGTTCAGCTAATACTAAAAAATATAAAGGAAAAGGTTCATTTTAGGCCTACTCTTGTACACTCTACCTTGAATAGAGGAAAATACATAGATTGTATTAAAAATATAATAATTTAGAACAGTAAAGTAAATAACGAGCAAAATAAAAAATGTATTTCAAGTTTTCGATACGTTTCCAAGATGGCAGACCTTCAGCCATAGAGAAGGCAGTAGGCGCGAAATGTATCAAATGTCATTTCTGACAGTCACTGTCAAAATAACGTGTTTTTCTTTGAAAACGTCAAAAAATATGAAGCCGCCATTGTTACCCACTCATGTTTAGTGTTCCATAACTTGGAAAGATTAAATAATTTTACCACTGAAATGACGACGAATTCGTAGATTTGACCAATAAAAACTGGTCTAGTATTTTATTTTCCTTCATTTCTCTGCTTGTACAAGACTTGGCCTACGCCCCATACAAAGCTGAACCGTCTCCTTTTCTGGGTACAGTGAACTATATCTGAGTACGTAATTACGTATAGTAAAGACGGAATCATTACCATTACCATACAATTATGTAATAATTTAATCATGTAGATAGGCTAAGTATTTGTATATGAATGAAGTGCTTGAAGTGTAAGTATTTGCAATAATTAATGATGATGATGGAATAATTTAATTATTAATGATCATTTATTTGCAAGAATGTTTGTACAATAGGATGGTAGTAGTCAGAGTTCTTGACATTCAACTGAATTCATTTATAATAATATGTTTTCTTGAATTCAATTTATATTTTTTTATTTAAATTTGTTCTGTTATCTATAAATAAATTATTCTAGGTTATGGTATTGTAATATGAATATTAGTGTACAATTGAAAAAAATAGATTTACCTACATGAAGTTGTTAATAAAAAATAACAAATAATATAGTATGTGTAATAGAAGGTGGGTCAGGATGTTAAATAATTATTCAATATTTCACTTTATACAATTTATATTCCGTAAAAGCTGTGCTCGGGACGAGTGTTACAAAAGGTATGAACTATGACTTGAGTCGCTCGAAATACAATATCACCGGCTCCAAGTTACAATAATCATATTTCAGTTAACCTAAACAAAACTTATCCTACACTAAGCCGAAACAATCACAAAGGAAATAATAAAAGCTCCGAACTGTAATCGCGATCTCAACGTGTAACATAAACATCTCGTCGCTAAAACAAAAGCCCATTGATAGGTACTTCCTAATAATTACGCAACTCGCAAGATCGGGCAAAGTATAAACACACGGTCAGAACATTAAAGAGGCCCAACAATAGGCGCTGTGAAGAATTCTATAACACTCGGCCTTCCTGCAATCGCGTCGTGTCCCACGGCGCTCAATGTAGTTTGTCCTCTGGCACCTACAACAAAAAAAAAAAATAACGCAGTAATTGTCATTTGTAGCTAGACACTAAAATGCTAAGCAAGAATCCGCAATATAAACCTATCATCACACAGTTTTACTCATCATGTCACACAGTTATACATATATAATGCAGCGCAAAGCGTATCACACAGCAGATATGCACTTCACACAGTGTTCTGGATTAGTCTACTACACAGTTAAGTTGAAAGAGTAGTCTAGAGCATGTATCACACAGCTATGCTCTACACATGATGCAGGGCGTATCACACAGTTATGCATTTCACACAGTCTACTCGATTTATCACGCACGATCAGACAGCAGGTGCGCTATTGATTTATCACACAGTGTTCACACAGTTAATAAGCTCCATAATTATCTATTTCTTTACTTAAATTTTCGATATTACTGATACATGTCACTCAGATTTACGTTCACATAGCTTATTTCATATTATGTATTAGAGTGGGACAAAATAACGGTTCTCTGGTGTAGTTTACAATTCGCATTGGTTTATTAATAGTAATATAATAATCTACATATTCGCCGTTTGTTCTGTTCCATATCACATTATTATTTGAAATGATTAAAATTAATATTTAAGATTTTTAACTTTCTAACAAATCAATTAAGTCGTCTCTATCTATCTCACTATTGCTACCGGAGCTATCATCATCAGACACTGCTGACTTATAAGGTCGAAGAGCTTCACCTGGTACTACAGCGTTAAATCTTCTGTACCCCTTCATACCTTTAACACTAACAATCGTGTAACGATCTAATGAGTGGTTGGCTGCACAAACTTTATAAGGTCCCGTATAGAGACCATTTAATTTTCTTACAACTTTAGCATTTGTATCTCTAGCTATTCCGCCTCTCCATAGAACGAGCTGCCCTACAGTATATTTATTGCATTTCTTATGGTTGCGATCAAATCTGCTCTTCATTAGCGTCATATTACGATCTATACGTAATTTAGCAGTGGCCCTACGCGCCTGCATTTCTTCTTGCTGGGTATTGTAATTATCTGAATCGGTTCTAGGATAAGCTGGCAGACGAGAGTTCCCGTGTCCAAACATGAGTTTAAAGGGTGAAATGCCTGTCGTAGTGTTGGGAGTATTGTTGATGCCCCATACAACATCAGACAGCTTTTCATCCCATGTGCACTCACTCTCAGATGTTGAATTAAGACCATTTAGAAGCGTGCGGTTTACGCGTTCCACTTGTCCATTCGATCGAGGGCTCGCTATAGCATTAAGAACATGTTTAAATTGAGTTTCTTCCGCGAATTGTTTAAAATATCTGCTTGTGAATGCTTTTCCCCTATCCGTTACAACTCTGTGAGGAAATCCAAACAAATTGAAAACGTCTTTAAGTAGTCTGATCGTTTCAATGGAACTACAATTTTTGGCCGGCTTGGCAAATACAAATTTTGTGAATGAATCGATAATTACAAGAACGTATGTGTGTCCTTTTCGTGTCTTGGCGAATGGGCCGAGATGGTCTGCATGTAGTGTGTGCATAGGAACAGGTTCCTTGTTAATGGGATGCAATTCCCCTTGTCGTTTACCATGGTCACCTTTACCGTAAGCGCATTGTAAGCAAGAGTTAATATACTTGCGTATAAAACGCGTCATGCCTGGGAACCAGAATTGCTCTTTGATAACTTGTTCACATCGATTGAAACCTGGGTGGCCTATCTGATCATGAAACTTCTGGAGTAAGCTATATTTAGCGGTTTTTGGAATCACGAATCGTTCACCTGATAGCGTTTTTCTGAACAAAACATCGTTCTTAATCATGTAGTTATTTGTGATATCTCTATTGGTGGTACCTTCTCGAATTTGAGTTAATATATTCTGAATATTATCATCTTGCAATTGTAGAGTCAGTAACCAATCTGCATCATCGATCAGAAGTACTGTATTTATGACAGGATTCCTGCTCAAGGCATCTACGTGTTTCATCCGTTCGCCTGGCCGGTATTCTATCTCCAAATCAAAGTCTTGAATGGTGAGCCACCAGCGTGCTATACGAGGAATTAAGTCCTTTTTCAGCAGAGTCGTGCGTAATGCCGCGCAATCCGTGACTACTTTTACATGAATGCCTGACAAATAAATTCTGAATCGCTTCAAAGACTCTACCACGGCAAGAGTTTCTAGTTCGTAACTGTGGTAAAATTGCTCTTCTTGACTTGTGACCCTACTATAATATGCTATTGGTTTTAAACAACCATCATCTCCCCGCTGTAAAAGAATCCCTCCCAAACCTAGCTTACTTGCATCTGTATGGAGTTCAGTTTCTGCATTTCTATCATAAATACCTAATATTGGACGCTCTATGAGTTTCTGCTTAAGAGTTTCGAATGCAAGCTGTTGCTCCGGTCCCCATGCCCAGTCAGTTTCTTTTTTTGTCAATTCTGTCAAAGGTCGTGCAACTTCAGCAAAACCACGAATGAATTTTCTAAAGTAGGACGTTAAGCCGATGAATTGCCTTATCTCATGAACATTTCTCGGCGCTTTATATTCGGCAACACATTTTATTTTCGCTTGACCGGGCTGTATTGTACCGGCTGTAATCTCATGACCCAGATAGTTAGTGCTCTTCTTGAGAAAAGAACACTTCTTCAAGTTTAATTTTAAATTTGCATCAGTAAGTATTTGCAGAACCCTTTCTAACAGCTTCAATCCTTCTTCGACGGATATAGAAGGAATCATAACATCATCTAAATACAGTGCTATTTCTTCCTTAACATTACGTAAAACCATGCGTATTAATCGAGAAAATACAGCTGGTGCATTGGCAAGCCCAAACGGCATTTTTAAGAATTCAAACTGTCCCGAAGATGTTACGAAAGCAGTTTTATTTATAGAGTCTGCAGCCATAGGTACCTGATAATAGCCCTGCGCAAGATCTAAACTAGTGAAAAAGGATTTTCCACTCAAACGTGTTAACTGGTCTTCTATATGAGGTAAGGGGAAACGATCTTTTACAGTTCGTGTATTTAAGGCACGATAATCGACACACAACCGATAGTCCCCCCCTTTTTTCTTCACTAGCACTACAGGACTGGCATATTCTGACATAGATTCTCGCACAATGCCTGCATCAATAAGATCTTGAACTTTGTCATTCACAATATCATTTTCTTTGAACGACAACCTGTAGGGTTTAAAGTATACGGGTTGATCTACTGTAGTCTGAATATTCATTTCCATTAAATTAGTACATCCTAGTTCTTTCGTAGAGAACGCGAAAGATTTCGCAAATCTATTAAGTAAACGTAAGAGTCGATCCTTATCCATGTCATCAAGTTCACCTACATCTAGGTCAGTCATTGTGAGCACAGTCGGTTTAGTTACAGAAATCTGATTCACTGATTGGGTATTATTATGTTCTTTGGTCAATTTAGTTTGTGAAATTAACTCCGCCCTAACTAATAGTTTATTGGCTTTCCACTCAATAGGCTCATCACTAACATTAATGACCTTTAGATACGATTGCTTCGAACTTATTATACCTTCTGGAATAAAATAAGAAGAATTACCTAACTGGAAATGTACTGGTTTCGCTAATAGTGTAATATCTGGATCGTGGTGTTGAAGCTTAATATTTACCTCAACATAACTATAACTCAGCGCTGGTAAGACGGTATCGTATTTCAGATAGACTGGGAACTTCGAAACGTAATCTAACATGTTTAACTGTATATCTGATAGAACACTTTCATGGCCACAGGTTGATACAAAAGTCACAGAGTCTACCGTTGTAACCAAACTAATATTTTTTTGATTAATCATTGTTTGCCCGATAATCAAATCTACATCAGAAAGATCATAATCTGTTATTTCAATTACACCATTTAAAACAACATCATCAATATGGACTTTAATATGTGACGTACCCAAAGATTGTGTAAATGCACCTCCAAATCCCTTCATAATCACATTAGATGGTTTAATTTCTAGTTTTAAATTTTTAGCTTGTGCCGCCGTAATTATATTTAATTTACTGCCTGTGTCTATATAAGCTAGTAATTCTAATCTGTTGACATGTACTGTTCTTTTATATAAATCCTGAAATAAATAATATGTGACAAATTTGATGTCACTGACCTTATTTAATTGTTGTCGTGAAGAGGCCGCAGCAAACCAGCAGTTCGCGGTGGCGTGCCCGACTCGCTGGCACACCTCGCACCGTAGCGGCTGAGTCTTGCAATCCCTCGCCTCATGGCCAGGTTTTCGGCACGCGTAGCAAATCTTCGGTAGTGGCTGCTTCGATGTGCTGACTATTTCACTCGTACTTGTTGTGGTTGCAGAATTATTGCTGCCATATGAGCCTCTCCTCCAAGTAGACTTCCGTATAGTGTTGGCTGTTTCAACTCGTTTGTAATTTTCCAGCGACGATAAATAGCCGAAATAGAGACTTTCTGGTTTGTCGCACTGATAAGCCTTAGCATTGGCTCTCAGTTCTACCGGCAGGCCTCGTATGATGCAGGAAATGGCTGCTTCTCCGTCAATGTTGCATTTCTTGAGCAAGGACAACTTTGCGTGGTAATATTTTGTCATTGTTTCAAAGTCTGACTTCGTTCTTGCTAACATTTCTTCAAGTCTGTTCACGTAGTCCGTAGATCGCGGAAATGCGGTACGAAGTGCTTGCTTCCATTCGTCCCAAGTCAAATTGTAATCCTCTAAGTCATCGTACCATGCTCGTGCAGAGCCGCGTAAACGAATTTGCATGATGAACTGTCGATCTTTATTATCCCAGCCATAGACGTCTCCGAGCTGATCTATTTTATGTAACCAACCTGTCACGTTACTTCCTTTATCGTCCGGACGAAACTTTGGTATCACTTCAGCATCCGTTGGAGTAACACGTAATCTCTTGGTTGACTGAGAGTCCGGAGTTTCCAAAAAAAAATTCTCATTTTCTTCTTCGTTTGATGACACTGAAGTCATAGATTCATGTCTCCGTTTGCCTAAGCCGTCGATATATGGGCCGGACATTGTTCTTCATCCCACTTCTGAAGTGTAATAGAAGGTGGGTCAGGATGTTAAATAATTATTCAATATTTCACTTTATACAATTTATATTCCGTAAAAGCTGTGCTCGGGACGAGTGTTACAAAAGGTATGAACTATGACTTGAGTCGCTCGAAATACAATATCACCGGCTCCAAGTTACAATAATCATATTTCAGTTAACCTAAACAAAACTTATCCTACACTAAGCCGAAACAATCACAAAGGAAATAATAAAAGCTCCGAACTGTAATCGCGATCTCAACGTGTAACATAAACATCTCGTCGCTAAAACAAAAGCCCATTGATAGGTACTTCCTAATAATTACGCAACTCGCAAGATCGGGCAAAGTATAAACACACGGTCAGAACATTAAAGAGGCCCAACAATAGGCGCTGTGAAGAATTCTATAACATATGTTTAGACTTTAGTCACAATCACAAGAAAATAATCCCGATGCAAAATACTTCGTTGGCAGGATAATACAATTAGTTTGCGGAAAAAAGAATTTTATTTGTAGAGGTTAGCTTTAAAAATAAACCGGCTAACGGAAACGGATCTCCGAATCGAAAAATGGTTTTTCACTATTTTTGAACGGTCTATCTACGACAACCCACACCATGGTATAGACGAGAAAAAAGATCATCCCTATCCTAAAAATGTGCCAGAACCGAATTATTAACTAATAAATGTTTTTTTAAATATCTTAGGAGGAAGTTAAATCTTTGCTGATTTAAACTTTCTTGGGCGCGCGACATACCTACACAAGAGGCGACAGTCGCTTCCTTCATATTTCATACAAAATGTACCAGCGACGAGTAAATAGAGGCGGCGAGACGCGGACGCCGCTTTTTTATTTACTTACCACACCTCCGCCGCGCCTCTCGTTCACGCCTCTAAATAATATTTTAATTTTGATAAAAATTTAACTAAACTTTTCTTCGCTGTTGACTTTCCAAATAATTGTATGCACCATTATGACATTAATTGCCAACTGGCAACTAATTTTGATATTTTTGCAAACCTTAAACAGCATACCAGTTACATATTATATTGGCTGACAGAACATATTTTTCTGCAAACCAAAACAATATTTTGCCAACCGGGTTAATGATAGCCAAATTAAAGCACGGACCACGGATAAACGCTCAATATTTCAATGGGTAAGTATATTGTAAGTACTTGTCTAATGTCTTGTAAGTATCTTCTTCTTTATCAGTCTTCTCTTGTTCTGTGGGTAAAAATTAACATCTATAGAAACACGTCAGTAAGATCATAATTATCACTACATAGTATAAAACAAAGTCGCTTCTCGCTGTCTGTCCCTATCTAACTATGCTTAGATCTTTAAAACTATGCAACGGATTTTGATGCGGTTTTTTTAATAGGTAGATGAGTGATTCAAGAGGAAGATATATATGTATAAGACATGCATAATATAGTAGAGAAACACTGATCATTTAACATTTTAGAGGTTTCTAATGTGATATCGTAAATAAACACATTCTTTTGCGCTTACATTGCAAACGCTGGCTGGACCCTACGAGATAGATCAAAATAATGTATTACAGTATTGTACACCTTTAAAAGGTCTACAAAAAATTCCGTGACAGTATACCGTTTAAATAGATAACCCACAATAACCATTTTAACCTCTAAAGAAAGCATGTTTGATTATCTTATGACAAAAAAGATGAACGTTGTCCCTATCTAGACATTCTGTAGTATATTTAGTACGAGCATTGCACCCGTGAGAAGCCGGGGCGGGTCGCAGGTCGCTAGTAAATTGTATGGTCTGATAGTAAATAATATGCGCTATGCATTGGCTATATGTAAGTAAGAAACACAAGGGTTAAAGTAAATAGGATTTTAAAAAAGCTCATATAGACCTGTATGAGCTTTAGAACAAGCGCAATGGTGAAACCTTGTTATTAAGTTAATATTGGTGGCACTGCATTTTTGACTATACCAATATATTGTTGGTCTGTATTTTATTCTGGCGTTATTGCGTTGCAAGTTGCGACGCACGAAAATTCTGCAGCTATCGTGGTGGGTTTCCACCAAAGTGGAGAGATGTTTTGTAAATAGGTAGCAAATCAGATATCGTTAGGTGTCCACCTCTCTGCTTAGTTTTGGTGGACAATGGAAATCATATAAGTGATTAGTAGAGGGCTTATTTCGTCAATTTTGGGGGAAAAATTAAAAAATATATATTTTTGGACTCTATTCTTAATTATCTTTAAAATGATATACCGCAACCCTATGTAACTTTATAAAAAATATTTTACTTCGCATTCGCTTCTATGAGAGCCCCCCTGAAATAAAGATTTTTATTATTTTTTAAACCATATTCGGCGGGAGGCCATTGGTTTACATAATAAATTTAAAGCTGAAGTAATTGCGTTCAGTAATTCAGAAGTTATAATGCTCTGACAGACGGACGGACGGACGGACAAGTGCCAATTCACCCAAGTAGACTCAAAGACCTTCACTTCGCTCGGTCAAATATTTTATATATTCATAAATATGTCGATGGCGGGGCGCGGGCCCGTTGCCCTGCCATCGACCACGCATCGCTGTATCACCCCGTGCCGCTCGCCCGTTTCGTGCGCGCCGCCATAGCCCATACATGATACAAAGTCATGCTTTGATTACATCGCCGCCGTCGCTCCGCCACCGCTAATTTCGTGCCTGACGCCTTACTGTCAAAATTTCAAGTTTATGGTTACTTACTTACACCTTATGGTTTAGGCTGTGCGTTGATAGACCAGTCAGGACAAACGATTTTATATTTCAAGATTTATTTATATTTAGACATAATATGTATTATTATTGATTTTCCCTCAAGACATATAAGCACTAGCACAATAATAATCATGAGTTAAGAATCAGATTCAGATAGGTTGTCTTCACTTGATCGATCATTCAAATCATTTTCTAGATTAATTTTATCAACTTCGGACAGCAATGCCTCAACTGTCGTGCTTGAAATTTCTATTCCATCGTGTTGTTTCTTAAGGTACCTGTAAAAATATATTAATAATATATATATATAGTAATAATTATATTGTAAACTAATTGCGATATGCGCGTAAATTTTCATTAATGGCTAGGATAATAACAGCCAAGTGTTATTCCAGACCGTTATCTATCTCTGCGCCAAATTTCACCCAGATCAAACGACCAATCTATTCGAGCATTTTTAATCTTTTTATTATAATTATTTTAGATAAAACCTGGACACCTTATGTCACCCCTAAAAACACCTCCCCCATGTATCAACGAAAGCTTAGTTTACCATAACGTTTGTTGTGGTCTGTAAACAAACATCTTACTTCAAAAGTCTTAAGTGATACCAATTTTCAGCAATGCCCATAAAATAATTTTATCGATAGTTTACTGCATCAATGTCAAACCATTTTTTTGTCCTCAAACTATTGTATTGAATTCATAGTATTTACCTTAGCAATGTTCTTCGCTTTCTTTCTGGCAGACTTTTCAATATTGATTGATATTTATTTTCGATATTATCTTCAGTTCCATCAGTATTTTTCTAGAAAGAAAAATGGTTGTATTTATGATTGATGATATGCACTTTAAATAATATAGTTTTAAAATGCTCTAAAATCTAAATATTAAACTATAGGGGATATCGTAAGGTTCACTAAAGCTACCGGTAGGTTCTGGGGGGTGGGGGGGGGGGGGGGGGGGGGGTAGGCTGCTGGGACACCAGTAAACTGTGTCCTAACACGGGGAAATGGGTGGAATGGTTCAATTAATGGATCGATCACCCGCCTGGCGCCTAAAGAAATCCTTATATATATACCTACTAACAAAAAATAAC
The DNA here is from genome assembly GCA_923060345.2 of Erebia aethiops. Lineage (NCBI taxonomy): Eukaryota > Metazoa > Arthropoda > Insecta > Lepidoptera > Nymphalidae > Erebia > Erebia aethiops. The sequence continues at coordinate 20,446,620 of OV281084.1, read as the reverse complement.
AATAAAACCCTATTGGATACAAGCACTACTACTTTGTGGAAGTCCTTGACAATGAAAAAACTAGAAGTTTAATCTGCCACAGAAGGAAAATCTATGTGGTATAGTTACAGTATTGTTGTGTGGTGTGGTGAATATTGGGCGCTTCTCCATTGCACGGCCCGGCCCGGTACCGACAGTACTCAACGACACGGCACCGGCACCTACATTCTTCATTGACCGACACCAGCACCGACACGGCGGCTGTATATATTTTATTTTACAGTAGGTCGTGAACTCGTGAACAAGAGCGATGGCAGCGTATAACAAATTATAAATTAATTTGTATTATTAAAATAAAATATTATTTGTTAAACGCTATGATGTATTTATACCCTATATGGTAGATTCACTTGACGATTCAAAAGCACTTGTAAAAGTTTATTTGAATAAACAACATTTGAATTTTGTTGTATCCATACTAATATTATAAATTTGAATATCTGTCTGTCTGTCTCTCTATCTGCTACGCTTTAACGGCCCACCTTTTCAACTGATTTTGATGAAATTTGCTAAAGGGGTAGGTTAATCCCAGGGAAGGACATAGGCTATTTATTTTTTATCCTGGAAAATTAAGGAGTTCCCGCGGGAATCGAAAAACTTAACCCACACAGACCAAGTCGCAGGCATCATCTAGTTTATTATATTTGAGACGCAAAAAAGAAGTATCAGTAAACGGTTTTGGGTGCATCCAATTATAAAAGAAACATAATATTTAGATGGCATGTGAATTTATGTGAAAAAGTAACCAATGGCCCGGATAAGTTTTTCAATTATTTCCTTACTGGATGATGCCCGCAATTTCGTCCACATGGATGACGGTTTTTTAATTCCCGTAGGAACTCTTTAATTTTCCAGGATGAAAAGTACCTTATGTACTTACCCAGGATACAACCTATCCCTATACGAAATTTCATCAAAATTGGTTGAATAGATGGGCCGTGAAAGCGTAGCAGACAGAGAGACACACTTTCGCATTTATAATATTATTAGTATGGATGCGTAAAGACAGCTTTGATTATTTATTTACTAATGAACTGTATCGAAAAATGCAAAAAGAATTGTGTACTAGAGCTACGGGGGGCGCGGGGCGGGGTCAATGATCACGTAACTCGCACGCCCACATGGAAGTTTGTATGCATACACAACACTCATAAAGATGTCAGCCCGACACCAGTGGGAGACTTGCTGCCGACGACATGCCGGCGCCGGCGCCGAAATGTCGGTGCCGGGCCGGCCCTGTGAGACAGCGTGCCACACAATTTCATACAATTATGCGTCCACTGATGTTGGTGTCGGTGCCGGGCCAGGGCCAGGTCGTGTAATGAAGAAGCGCCCATTGGGGGCATCAAATTCAAGATATGCACTGTACCACATAGATTTGCCTTCTGTGGCGAATTATAGCAAATTAAACTTCTAGTTTTTCAATAAAACCCTAATCAAAAAGACCACCTCTGGTTGCCCCTGGACCAAAGGTACCCATCAAACTTGCAGCATTGCCACACTGAATGGTGAAGTTTTAAAATAAATCTTGTAGTAAAGTATTACTACAGTGGAGTCTCACTAAACTTATACTTCAGCACCCTACCCCCACCCCCGGCCATGCGTCCCCCCTGCTCCTTATACTGTTAAGCTCAAATTAAGGATTATTTGAGATTTTATTCTGCAGTAGTGCCCAAGTGATACTCTGGGAAGTGGCATCAGGTATTAGTGTTTACAGTTCACATGTTTATTAAATATCACAGAGATATCACCATTCGTTTTCAAAATGTGATATGAGAAAAATCTGATGTTACAGGAATCTAAATGTGTTTTTGGTAATAATATAGAATATAGTTCTATTGCTAAAAGTTTGTTGCTACTTGCAGAAACACTTACATCAAACGAAGTGCAACACTTGGCACATATCTTCTTTTCTTTTGCACAAGTAGTACACAAAACATGGTAAGCATATTTGACCCTTTTTTGTTCACATCCCACACACTTTCTTGGTGCAGTTAATGTTTTATATTTTTTGTATTTTATTTTCCATTCTATTATTTCTTTACAACGTTCACATACGCCAGTAACCTCCAAATTATTCAGGACTTTGGTTTTTTTACTTGTGTCATGTAAATCATTTTTAAAGGCTGTTTTATTTTGGTGCTTTTGAGGTCTTTTTCGTACAATATTTCCTCTAGAACAACTCATTTTCACGTAATGACTACTGATAGCGAACAGCTTTGGCGAACAGACTACAGAGACCAGTTTTTCAACAAAACACAATGAACACAATTACCCGTTATCAGGCGATGACACTTGAAGTACTCAAGAAATTGGTGATTAAAATGGCGGATAGGCCCGTTCCATGGAACTAATAAGTACTACGTACACTGGAATGCGTACTACAATGTTATTTAACTTATTTTTAATCAAATTTAATCCTTATGTCACGGACATAAAGACCACTACGCACGCAGTATAAAAATGAATCCGAGTGAGACATCCACAACATACCGCGGTGTCCCTTTCTAACAGTCCCAAAATTCTGTAATATGCAGCAAACATTTCATGCCAGAGGATTATATTCCTAATTTATCACGGCCCGTTTAAAAAGAAAATGCTCTTCCCTCACGATTCCTCGTGGTAAGCAACATCAATTTTATTTTTATCTTGAATAGGTACGTTTACAGATAATGATAAAAATCCAGCCCGTAACTGTTCCACTACTGGGCAAGGGCCTCTTCTCACTAGGAGAATGCATGAGCATTAATCACCACGCTTGCTCACTGCAGGTTGGTGATTTCAGACTGTCAAGTCCAGGTTTCCTTACGATGTTTCCTTCACCGTATGTGCTGTATCACCGTACTTCAACAGAATGAAATTAAAAACATTTTCAAACATGGAGACTGGCATAGTGATGAGATGAGTTCAGGAGCGACAAAGAGTTAAAAATATTTTTTGTATGAAAAATTTGAGCATGTTGATAATTTTATATACCCAGTATGTTCGAAAAGTCAAATATGTATGGCTCGAAAAGCCAAATATGTATGGTTCGAGAAGTCAATTTATGTTTCGCTTTACAGCAATACCAGTTTTATTGAATTTTTATCCGACTTAAAAAAAATTTTTTTTGTTAAACCATCACCGATAATTATCTATTTTTACCTAAATGCTTCGTAATTATCGATCCTAAATGGATCGCTGGATCCAGGCGGCGCAAGACCGTGACTTGTGGAGGACCCTACAGGAGACCTATGTCCAGCAGTGGACGTCCGTCGGTTGACGACGACCTAAATGCTTACTTGTGTAAGAGACTTACTAAGAGGCAATAGGCACTACATATAAAATATCAACATCAAAATATAAATATTTTAAAATTATTTGCTGATTTTTATTTCTTCATAGAGGTATATTTATATCCCGTATATTGAAGTATCCCAAAATTCAAAAATAGTGTGGTCACTCTTGTGGAAAAGGGACACAAGGGTCAGTATGGTATCTCTCACTCGGCACACTTTATTAACAAGAGCTCATTCCGGTTGTACGTAGTACTTATTAGTTCCATGGCCCGTTCAAGCTTTATGTGCGATTACAGTAAATGTCAGTTCCGTAGATTTCTTTATTCATTGCTGTCCACTAACAATAATATGTTACACCCTGTGTTCAAAGACTTGGATCCTATCTATCTATTTAATCTGTGGTTATAATTTGTATCACCGACCAGAAAAAGAAGGTTTGTATAACCTTAATTATACTCTGATGTTATCTTGATGTTATGGTACAGGATAGACATGCTCATTACCTAGCACCAAAGCATGCCATTGATGAGAAATTACTACATAATAGTATGTAATTTTTTTTTTAAATGTCAAAGCCTTGCTAGAAATCAGCACGCTTATTTACCTCCGCTAGGAGTATAAGTGTTCTGTGTTATTTACGAGTATGCTCAAAAATCGACCACCGTTTTATTTTCGCGATGCTACCTGCTGCGCGGGTGGAAGGGGGCGTGCTCTGAATGCATTTGAACTAGACTTGTTCAAAACTGCTATAAATCCATAGCACGCTACATACATACCGTAGGCAGAGAGAGGTATATAGACCAAGCCATATCTCCTTTTCACTCCCACATGAAAGACATGCAGTGTTGGGATGTTAATAGGCCTATTACACTGCACTTAACTCAGTGCCCTGTGGAAGGGTGGGCGTGGCCGCTAGTTTTGGCGTCGCTTATTACACAGCAATAAGGACCAAATTAGCGATCCTTTCTCCCTAACTGTTATTACACTACACTGATACAGGGTTAAGGGTCCTTGTGGAAAGTGCGGTGTAATAGGGGTTTAAACCCCTATTACACACAGGGACCCTTCCCCTGATCAGTGTAGTGTAATAAGCCACAGGGTATAAGGGTCTCAGATTAGAGAGATCGGGTGGTCCCGATCTGCCTAGCTGTCTTTGCGCTCTGCAGTCCGGGTAATGTAATAACATTAGGGCGGTTAGGGAGCTCAGAGGTCGCACGACCAGCGTACTGTTCTCCGTGTTTCTCCGGCTCGCGCGAGCATTTTGACAATATTATGTCGTGTCCAAAGGAAAAAGAAATTTTGATGAATGTGATTGAGATGTACAAAGACATTCCTCATCTATCAAAATCCGTTTGGAAGTTTTTGCGTGATGCGTGAAAGAGAAACAACGTCAATAGGTACATCTTCACAAACCTTCGCATATTTTATGTAGGACTAGCTGATTCCTGCGACTTCGTGCGCGTGGAATGATGTTTTTTGGTTCCCGCGGGAACTCTTTAGTTTTCAGGGATAAAAGTGATGAAACGGTATATTTTATGTAGGACTAGCTGATGCCCGCGACTTTGTGCGCGTGGAATGATGTTTTTTGGATAAAAGTGATGAAACGTATATTTTATGTAGGACTATAGGCCGACCGTTTAACTCGCGTATCGCCTGCGCGGTAAGAAAGGAGCGGGGGGAGATGTTAGCGGATGGGTGAAAGGGGTGCGCGGAGCAGAGAGCTTACGTCAAGTGCGGCAGTGCGCTGGCTGTTATTATTTTATTGACTCCGTGTGTAGCGTTACCCGCCCCCGCTCCCTTCTTACCGCGCAGGCGATACGCGAGTTAAACGGTCGGCCTATAGCTGATGCCCGCAACTTCGTCCGCGTGGTAGAGGTGTCAAATAATTAATATAGCCGATAAATATATTTAATACTAGCTGTTGCCCGCGACTTCATCCGCGTAGATTGACGTGTGTTATTCCAGACTATAATCTGATATTTGACAGTTATGAATCCCATGAACATTTTGTATGGGAATATCAAGGGAAAATGTTTTTTTCTTTTATTTTATATTTTCGTCAATTGTCCAATTTTTTAAATAGTTTTTCTGCTATTCGGGATGGAAAAAAATACAACAAATTTAAAACCATGAAAATCGGTCCAGGCGTTCGATAGAATGGTTGCCTAGTGAACGATAATTAACATAAAGATACTTGTACACTCTTGACGTTCTCGTTCAGACTAAGTTAGGGCTCGATAGTCAGTGCAGTGTAATAGCGACGCCAAAATTAGCGGCCACGCCTACCTTTCCACAGGGCCCTGAGTAAAGTGCAGTGTAATAGGTGTTTTACCCAAGAGAGAATGAGAAAAAAATATGTTTTTTCCTATCCCTTTCTGCGTGTCACGGGTTTAGTTTGTTTTGTTCCTGTAGCACTTAATGTGTCTGGCGCATTGCAGCGTTTTACCTATTATTACCTATCCCTTTCGGTTACACGCTGGCATTGATTCTAGAGGTTTAACTATTCTATGCGTAAAACGAGTAAAACGTAGAGTGATTATCATACTATAAGTTACTTGTCTCTGGCAATTACTTCTTTGCAATTACCTATATTCAATGTACTCTGTGGCAATTACTAAAACGTAGTGGTTTTATTCTCTTTGGCAATTACATTATCTAAGTCAAGTATAAGTGTTCTGTGCTCTAAGTTCTCTAATCTCTCTGAGCATGAGTGATTAATTTTTACTTTGCATCAGTACATGATAATTTAATTATTGTGTCTGTTTTTTTAACTGCTTTGCTTAAATTGAAACCGTATACGCGAGCGGTAAGAATCATTAAATAATTAGATAATAATTCTTTTTCTGGTCGGTGCTTGTAAATAATAATTCTAGGGACGGCCGGCATTCGGCGTTTTAATTACCTTACAGTACATTCTCAGTTCTTCTATCGTGGATCCCGTTTGTATATACCAATTGTAAATACCAAGACCGTAGCCAGGAACATAAATCGTAAGGATTTGAACTCTTTAGAGTTCCTAGATAGGAAAGGCCTTTGTGTAATGTGTTACTTTTTGTTCGCATTTGTAGGTATAACCATTTTTTTTTTAATTGGTTGATTTGGGTCAGGAAAGCTAGCACCTCTAGCAGGCAGATAGAGATGCACAATACACATAAAATTATTTAAAATATTTTATTTAGTATCAATTCACAATAATTGTTATCAAGTGTTTTTTTTATCAGAGACCATTATTGCAACATGGCTGCCCTTAGCAATGAAGTGATAGAGATTGATGATGAGCCAAATGAAAATTTTGCAGAAGATGATTTGGAAGTTGAAATACCTCAAGCAGTAGCACCACCAACTCCAAAGAAGAAGAAAAAGTTTCTGTAAGTGAATATTTATGGGTTATTGAAGACACATGATATAATATTCAAACATTACCTGGTCTGAGAAGAGGCCACAATAAATTCAGCCTCAACAAACTTAGCTTGAAAAATTCACAATTCAAAAGCACTTGTAAAAGTTTATTTGACTATACAAAAAACGGTCACTTTATTTATTTTCAGAAATGATCGTTACAATAATGCTTATGGGGATTACAGTGGTGGGTATGGTCCACCAGGTAGTGGGTATGGTCCACCAGGCGGTGGGTTTGGTCCACCAGGTGGTGGGTTTGGCCGCAATTTTGGGAGACCACCGCGTAATTTTGGGCCACCCCCCCCTCTGTTCCCTCCTGGGCCAATGGGACCACCACCTATGATGTGGGGAAGAGGATTTGGGCCTGAAGGACCACCAATGCGTAGGCAACCGATGGATGATAGAACAATCCGATACTTGATGCGTAAGTTTTAATAAATTAATGGCTTGTAGTCTAGCCCTAAACTATTGAGTAGGATAGGCTTTTCAGCATTCAATTTAAATTTTAAATAAATAAATAAAGCCTTTATTCAGACATTAACAGTTTTTAATCTTAACTATTATTCAATCTTGCCTAGCCTATGCTCATGGGCAAACTGGATGAATAAAACAAAATATCTACTAGTGTCTTAGTTTAAGTTAATTAATCTATATGAAATGTAAATAATAACAAAACAAAATTCAGTAATAAAGGCTTATATTATATTATTATTATTATTCAATCTTGCACCGGCTCGACAACTTTTTCCATTTGCTTGTAGGCAAAGGCCTCCTCCAACATTTTCCCCTATACATGCAGCCGCTCATTCAGTTTATTGGTTGCATCTGAATTGGTCTTCATCTTATTGTTTGAAATAATCTCAATAACTATGGAATGTTATTATAATTTTTTTCACATATAAAGACTACAATATACATATATGATATACTTGGGCAGTAGGGGATTTATGAATCTATATGGGGTCTATACAAAGTGCAGTGCGACAGTAAGGTTTCTTATGTCTAAGCTAAGAACTAGTGAACTTGATTCGTTTTAGTACTTGTGTCACAACAAGCAAACATCCTAGGCTAGGCCAATTATTTACTTAGCTTGGCGTTTTATAGCTGAAAACAAATAGTGTATTTCAAACTATTTTTGTAAGGATGTGGAGTTGCAAAAGAACATTTGAAGAATTTGCCACGGGACATGCTACAATTGATGGAGCCTGAGTATTGTGGTCTCTGTGGCCACAGTTTCGATTCGTTTGCCACTTGTGAGTATTACAGCTTTCATTGTACAATTTTTTTTTTATCCCACTAATATGTTTAATGATTAATTATTTAGATTTAACAATTTCATTTTTATTTCACCTTATTGCATAAAAGGTGAACTTTTGCTTATAATTCTCTACAAGCCTTTGAAAATGTGTCGGGGGGTATGCCTATAAGAGAATAGAAAGGAAAGAAAAAAAGGTAAGTACAACTAAGTAAAAAACAGAATGCATGCATTGAATTCGAGAAGGTGAACAAATCAGCTCTAGAATGTAATATTTCTTTGATTCATTTTCTTCCATAAATTATTATTGTATAGAATATGGTTTTTCAATTTGGGATGCAGTCCTTGTTAAAGTATTAACACTTTTCAGCCTTACAAAAGAGGGAAATTAAATTTTTGTTACTCAGAGAAATATTTGAGCAGTAAGTAGTAGCTGAGTAGCTGAGCAGAAGTTTTAAATTTTCCATATCGCTTAGATTTTCAGATTCTCTATACAGTCATTTCTCAATAGGGATGATGACTATATCAAAAATAAATTATTTCTAGCTGATTATTAAATAGAGGGTCTTCCAAAAGACCTAAAATTCACATCCTCGGTTATTTTTAAGTTTGATAAAGAGTTGCTGATTTGATTGAGTTGTCATCATCCCTATTACTTGTTAAAGAGTGTAAATTGTTATGGCAATTAATTACTAAACTAGATGATACCCACGACTTCGTTCACATGGATTTGGGTTTTTAAAAATCCTGTGGAAACTGACTATCCAGGATAAAAAGAAGTGTAGCCTCTGAGATGCTAAGCTGTCCGTGTACCCAAGTTGTGAGAAAATCTGTTAGCCGGATTGTCAGTGAAAAGGTGACAGACAGACACTTTCGCATTTATAATATATTATATGCATGTTTGTTTCTAATTTGACTTGAACATGAATTTACATTTGCTATGTTGCAGCACGCATTCACTACGTTTCCAAAAACCATCTTAAAAATCAAAAGAAGTGGCTTAATCAACAATCGGAAGTTGATTTCCGTCGCCCCAAGCAGGTAAATGGATAATTTGCCAAGTAATGTTTCCATAGGGATTTTGGCGACAACTTGATTCACATAACACTGGAAATGTTTCATCCGCTAGGCCGAGGTTTCGCTTGAAACGCTGTTGGTGGGATCTGTGCTTACAGACAGACTGTATCAAGCGAATCTTATGTGAACACTGTCGTCAAAATAGAAACTTACATTGGAGCAAATTGTCTGTCTTCACGTTTTTAAAGACGTGAAGTTTCCATTCCTATCGAATCCTTATTTAAGACGCATCAATACACCTCTTAGGACAAACATTTCGTCCTAAGCGATGATTGGTAAACAAAATAAAATGTATTTATTTTTATTTTAGATCATCATTAGATTGTAGGATTCTCAAATAGCTATCTGCTTTGTTTTGGTTAAAGTGTACTTATTTTAATGATTAATCCACTAAATACTTTTTTAATGTCGAGTGTTTTAAACAAATTTGAATATTTAAGTTGAGATTTAATTAAGGTTGTAAAATTACGTAACTTTACCGAAAAGACGCGTAAAATTCGGATAAATTACGGTAATTTTTATAGTTTACGGTAAAATAGTTCAGTTGAATAGACAATAGTTTGCATGTTGCCGCTCAGTGGCAAAACGAAAAAACGTATTTTACTGAAAATAGTCGAGGGTACACTATTGTTAGTCTCTGCGAATTTCGGGTCGCATGCGATTGGATGACCCGTCGGATATATGCGATCCTTTCAGTTAAGCCGTGGACAGAATGAAAATAATCACATTTTACTTTAATTTATAATGCCTGCTCTGAAAAAGGAAGACCAGCACCAGCGGATTGCGTTATAGATAATGCAATATAATAGATATTTAGTGTGAAAGTGATGTGTGATATTTCAGATGGCGCTAAAGGCGCGCGAGCTGTACTGTGAGCTGTGCGATGTTCACATTACATCCAAGAGTCACTCCGACTCGCACTACGCGGGAAAAGCGCATCGAGCGTATGTATCTTGTCTTCTTTTTCTTTAGTGTAGTAATGAAAATTACACTCGACGCGCAAATAAATAAATAGCGCTGAGTATCATTTTCATTGCGCATGCGTTTCATACAACTTTCTAATATTGTACTTTATCATACAACATTTTATAGTACCACAAACTTATCCAACTCGGGGAAAGCGTCGCTAGTCACTTATAAAAAATAAAATAAAAATCAAAACTAAATATTATGTAAGTATAAAAATTATTTCCAATTTTGGCCACCGGGCTAGATAAGTTGGTGGGACTGTAACTAATACGTATGTCTGAGTAAAAACACAAAAAAAATCAAATAGTATCCTCTCAATAGTAAAGTGTAGGCGGGTTCGCACTTGGCAGAAATAGCATTAACCATAGAAAATAAGTTACTAATAATCTTATTAATTAATAATTCTCTGTTATCTTAGAATTGTCGAGGGACGTAAGAACCCGAAGAATCCATTTTTGCTTCAACATGGAATGGAAGACAGAGTGTAAGTTACAATGAATAATATACAACTTGCATTGAATATTGAATGTTCTGTAGAACGTCCAAGTAATTGTTGACTTTAAGTTGTAGACCACATAATTTTTACCCAAATCTGTTTTTTGTCTTTTAAACATGTTTTAACTAGCACATATATCGAGGTCTAATGTTTTTGATTCAGACTCAAAAATAATGATAATTAGCTTTGTTTAAGGTTCAAAAGTACTCAGGTCATCTTCATGATGATGTTAACCCTCCTCTGTATTGTGGTCTTTGTGACATTTATCAATTATCTGTGCTTAAATCCAACCAATCCTTAGTCTTGTAAGGATTGGTTGGAAGTGTCTACATGATTTGCCAGGAGCAACTACAATGGGGGCTATCGCGCGTGAATTTGCCACTAGAGGCGCTGGTGTCGCGTGAGGTCCAATAACATTCACTTTTCACTGGTTTTGGCGGGCTTCGTGACATAAATTATAATTTCTTTAATTTACCTGTTGAAAAGTGATCTCCTTTGTGAAATTATCGCTAATATGGATTATTTAGAGATTAATGTGAACGTTTTGAAGGCGGAATTAAGAAAAAGAGGCGCATAAATAAGCGCAAAAATTTCTTTTTTTGACGTTGTTGAGCTCTTTCTGCACGTTTTCTTTTAATTTCCTTTCTCTCTTCTCTCTTGACTAGGTAGGTACAACTTTTGAGTTTTGGCTTTAATTTAGGAGATGAATAAGAAAGATAATACTTACGATTTTCTTACTTATTTGATTCTTTGGGTAACTCATAATCCTCGGGGTTAAAATGTTTCTTACAAACACGAGAATTTTTTGTCGGGTATAGTTATTCCTGCAAATCGCCACTAGCCACTGTTTTAGAACAGTTTTATCTTTTGGAAACATGTGTTCTCCTCTTTTTTCCGATTAAAACGGAACTGCACAACATGATGCAACAACTGATGATAGATAGTTAACTATTTAACTAAACTAATACCTATTATAAAGAGGAAAGATTTGTTTGTTTATTTGTAATGGATAAACTCAAAAACTACTAAACCGATTTTAAAAATTCTTTCACCTATAGGAAGCTACATTATCAGCAAGTAACATAGGCTATATTTTATTTTCAAAAAAATTAGAGATCCTTACGAAAATTGCAATAATGTGAACTAAGTCGGAAAAAATAGTTCTGAGAGCTTACGCGGCGTGCGCTGCGTAAATAGGTAGTTAAAGTTACACGAAAACAATGTATGGTGAAATTGTTCCTCTTAAAAAGTTCTAAAAAATAGTCCGCAATAGCATATATCTATCTTTTAAGGTTGACTCACAATAACCATTTTTATGATTTTCAAATTTGGTCTAAACCAATGCTTTACTTGCGAAGGTGTTTTTACCGACATAGTATTAATCCTTATCAAAATAAATATATTAATCATCTCAAGTATTTAACTAAGATAAAAATTGTCCTTTACACCATTTAATTTAGATGAATAGCTTATGAGATATCATAGAAATAATGAGGACGGGGCGTACTCTTACAATGTAATATTAAAATGTAACCTGCCCACTGCCCACTGGCTATATTGGGTAGGTATATTATATTAGGATTATTAGTGCTACCCGTGCGAAGCCGGGGCGGATCGCTAGTAATTAATAAACTTAATGAGATTCAAGATTTAAAACTTTGTTTCGGCGCCAATGTTATAAAGTCGCCTTTGACAGCTATACCTCTGGACCTTAGTCAACAGTGGCGCCAACTGGTGAGCAAAGAAACGATAGTCCCCATTGCGCAATTACATGAAATAGAGAACGAAGTTTGTGACCAAACATACCAAAAAGATAGCTCTATTCTCATTTGAAAAAGCATAGCACTAGATTTAGACCTGTCAATTTGATTTAGAGATTGTGCACAACAAATTAGTACGAATGTTTAAAAAAAAAAACTCTGCAGTGCGCAACTTATCCGCCGAGAAAAGAAACACCTTAAGACCCCTGACGAGGAGGAAGTAGTGGAGAAAGTCAAGGATGTTAAGAACATCCAGCCAGAGTTGTACTGCGATATATGCAAGGTATGTATAGTAACACCCACCATAAAGGGATGTTTCCCATGCTAGAAACAAATTTATAATTTCTAGATGTAAAATTGCAAGTTATGTGACCAACTGTGACAAGGAAGGGGTAAAAAAATCACGAAATTAGTGTTAATGACATACTTTATGGATGACCCCTTATTAGATAGAGGGCCTTAAATGACGTAAAATCTATATACTCTGTTGGTTTCTAACCGATAATTTTAAACTTAAAAAAAAATTACAGTAAAATATTGTATTGTGTGTGAAGTCGCTAGTTTCGTGTCTGACGCCTAAGTATTTCATACATGATTGTTTGACATTTAAATAAATAAATAAATGTTTATTTAGCTTTATACGGAAAAGAAATACAGAGATGAGAAATTATACCTACAGAATAAATACTTACTAAAATACAAGATGTATTTTACAAAATAAAATATAAATACAAAAAATAAATTACTCCGTGTAATCGCTAAAAATGCTGCTACCTCAGCATGTTGCTGCAGTATCTGTTAACTGCAGCGCTAATTTTCAGGCAGAACATTACGTGGCGTCACGACTCACGAACCGGAAGCGACCAGCGCACACTTTTCTCAAACAGTACTTAAGTTAGGCAACAAAAATAGGACAAAAATTAGGTAGCAACAGAAAACATAGTATATTATTTAGTAAGACACGATTATAGATACTAAGTATAATGTAAAAGAATATATAGGAATATACTAGATTCATACATAAGTACATTAATGATAACACAACACACGATACATAGCTACATGACGCCTGTGAGACCTGAAACTATCTTCTACGGCCGTGCTTTTTGCTGTTCTAAAAGATGTTTTTTTAAGTGGGTTTTAAAAGTAATTATAGATTTTAGCATTCGAGCTGGGGGAGGCAGGTCATACCAAATCTTACAGGCGGCATGCTTAAATGTGCCCCGGAATGCGGCAGTTTTGTGTCTTGCCATAGAGATTCTGAGTGCAGTTCTCTTCACGCTGTATTAATCCAGGGACATCAGTCCATTTAATTTTCTCATACAAATAAGCTGGTTTGCCTGTATTTGATTTATTGATTTGAGTTAGACTTGATATTATCATTCCTTCTTTTTTCGCGTTGTTTCAACTTAGAGGACCGTGGCTCCCTCGAGATTGCCTTGGTCGACAATCCATTTTGCAATGCCTTGCTACTGGCGAAAGGCATTGCAGAGGTGTCGACCGGTTCTTTTATCTGGTCAGACCAGCGTCTGCGGGGTCTCTTTTCTCCGATCATGCCAGTGTTCATGAGTTTCTCCATGCTCTATCCATTAACTAAGACGGTTTGGTTTGTAGACATCTGTGACGTGCACCGAGCAGATGACAATGCATCTGAATGGCAAGAGGCATCTCAGCAAGGAGAAGCAGCACATTCTCAAGATGATGAAAGGCGGCGCTGACGATTATACTGCTGGTGAACATAGAGCTTTATTTATCCTATAAGCTAAGCGTTCACATGTCCGCATCGTAAGCATCGGACGCATCGTATCAAACGGATGAATTTTTCACAATGCGTCCACCTCATCGGCAGCGATCGGACTTGCCGACGCAACTACCAGCAATCGGATTGCCGACGCCACTTCATTCGGATTTTCGTAGTGAGCGTACGTGCGAAATGTGTCTGTGGGACGCGTGTGGACAGGACGATCGTCAAATGCAAATGGCGGACGATGCGGAGCGAGCGCCGGGGCGCATCCACGTGGTCGGCATTCCGGATGACGTCATCGGCACGCATCGCAAAAGTTGCCACTCGGAGCATCGGCGTCGGCATTGTCGAGCAGATTCGAGCGATCCGTACGGTGCGGATCAGTGGACGCACTTGTGTGACTTTCTACACAAAGAACAGGTACTACGATCCGTTTGATGCGATGCGTCCGATGCTTACGATGCGGACATGTGGACGCTTACCTTAAGTCGTCAGATGGTTAATAGTACAAACACATTTCGTTGTTCAGTATTCAATGCATATTCCAGGTTTTGAATACTGAACAACGGCCACTTGATAAAAAATAGCGAATTTGCGGAGTGTTATGCTGGATATTTCTTTATTTTGCGGTGTTTTTCGTTGAAGTCTTATAATATAAACAAAAATACTCACTCATTGACTGACTCATCTAGGTACATGTCGCCACAAGCCGAAATTTTGGACAGAAGTTTCATTAATAAATTCCTAAGCCTATTTTAGCACTGCGAAAAATATTCGCGCGAATTTTTTTCGCAATTCTGTAACTAGAACTCATATGGAGGTGTACGCACTTGCGAATAAAATTCGCGGGAAAATAAAATCGCTGCTTAGATATAATTTGCGGCGGATATACACGCGGTGCGGTAAGAATTATATTCGAGCGAATATTTTGTGCTGTACGGAGTTGTATGACGCTCACCGCATTCGCAGTGCGGAGTAGGTGAAATCCGTACGCGAAATAGGGTAAAGAATAAGATCAGATTTTGCGTTATCCTGTATCCACGAGAGCAATTGGATATACGTGCAATAGGGCCTCATTACGTTAAAATTGTATTGCTACAGTTTAGCAATCACTCATCCGCTACATTGGCCAAAATTTATGGTTTCCGACGAAAAACCTGCGGAAAAAAAGCTGTGGTGGTTTTTGGATGATATATTTTTTGCTTTCAGGAGAAGAAGGACAGAAGTCAAATGAAGAAATGGAAGGTATTTATTTTATACTAGATGATGCCTGCGACATCGTCCGCGTGGATTATGTTTTTTGATTCCCGAGAAAACATCCTAATTTTCCATGATAAAAAGTAGCCTAAGTCCTTCCCCAGGATGTAACCTACCGCTATACTAAATTTCAGTTAGTAAATTGATTGAACAGACGGACAGACACACTTTCGCATTTATAATATTAGTATGGACTAGCTGATGCCCGCGACTTCGCCCGCGTGGTTTAAGTTCTTTTTATTCCCGCGGGAGCTCCTTAATTTTCCGGGATAAAAGTAGTTTATGTCACACTCCAGGTCCTCACCTATACTCAATGCCCATGCCAAAAATTACGTCGATCCGTTGCGGCGTGATTGAAGGAGAAGCCAACTAACAAACACACTTTCGCATTTATAATATTAACGTATGATAGAATATATGTAATAGAAAACTGCTTTTTTTCTTATACGGCATCGAGTAATCTGCTACTAGTACCCAAACTTTATACTGTTTTTTTATCCACTACAAACTTGTATTTGACTGCGATCTCACCTGATGGTAAGTGATGATGCATTCTAAGATGCTAGCGGGCAGTGGCGTGCAGGGCATAGAGGCATAAAAGCACTGCTTACCCTAGTAAATTATATCCCTTACAAAATATTGAAAATAAAATTCAATCTAAGCCCACTCCTTCAAATAACGACATCTAGTTCCCGCACGGCGTAACTCGCGTCAAATAAGTGACAACCGATGAACGCCATCTATCGTTAGAAGAGATCGCGCGAAGCCGAAAAGCTTACGAACTAGGTATCTGCTTCTTTTGCGCGTCATCGTAGGCAGATATCTTTACTCTACTCGCGTCATTACATCGCGATTCCGAGTAGAATCATAAATGAATGACGCGTATAAAAGGCAGAGCTTCTTGGCTTGTGATTGGTCAATCGCCAGG
This sequence comes from Erebia aethiops, assembly GCA_923060345.2. NCBI lineage: Eukaryota > Metazoa > Arthropoda > Insecta > Lepidoptera > Nymphalidae > Erebia > Erebia aethiops. Next base: position 20,430,418 of record OV281084.1, on the reverse strand, counting down.
GTTCACCCTTGACCAATCACAAGCCGCCGCCGTAAGCGTCTGCCGTCTATTGAATTTTCAAAACCGCGCGCGTTCGAAAGTTTTATTTTCGTGTTATTTTCTATAATCCAAATAAGTAATCTTGATTTCTTATAATTATAAACTTATTTTAATTAAATTAATTTATCCACATTTTTTCCGTTAATTTAAGTACGGTTTTAGATCTTAAAAAATTATTAAAAGTGATTTTTGACTCAAATAATTATAGACCTTACAAACTTTTTACGCCATATTTGTATTCTCGTATTACTAGCTGAGATTACTAGTCAGTTGTCTATGCACATTGCACATATTCATATTGTTTACGCGTTGTTTACTTTCGTGTCAGTTCACAGTGTTTTGATTTAATTTGTGAATTATAATGTTTTTGCGGGAATAAGTCAATGAATAAGTGAAGTAAATAAAAAACCAATCGGATTTGTGCTTGCAAAGTTTGTGTAAAGGTTTATTCATAGAACGTACTTCATTATTACTTGGAAAATGGCAGAGTATTCGTGCGAAATCTGTATAGGCGCTGTGTGTAAAAGGTACTTAGACAAAACTTTATTTCCTTTCCTTATAATGCAAAATTAGATATTATTCGCAAAAGGAGGTGTGTACCTTTGTATACATTAATTGATATTCTCACAAAAAAAGGTGGAAAAGTAACTCGAGTAGGTATGATTCTTTTAACTGGCTGTGTTCACACTAACAGTTTGTTTCGTTTTTCTTGCGTCATATTTTGTACCTAATGTATGACATACTAATATATGAGTACCCTAATGCTTACCCTAAGCCCAAACCCTGTGCACGCCACTGCTAGCGGGCTAACCTGTTAGGGGTATGGCAGTTATATTAAACCCATACCCCTTCGGTTTTTACACGGCATCGTACCGGAACGCTAAATCGCTTGGCGGCACGTCTTTGCCGGCAGGGTGGTAACTAGCCACGGCCGAAGCCTCCCACCAGGCCAGACCAGGGAAAATTCAGATATTATAAATTCTCGCATTGACCCTGCCGGGGATCGAACCCGGGACCTCCGCACGTTAAGGTAACAGCGCTCAACTCTGCGCCACAGAGGTTGTCAAAGATACCAGATAACATCGCAATAACTCTATTGTTTAATTCCATGTTGTTTACAGTGGCCGAGAATGATAATGCTGAAAATGAAAATGAGGAAGAAGAAGCCAAAGAGCCTTTTTCTGAGGACAACTATGACTGGGGCAATGGCAGCGGTGCCTGGGAAGAAACTAAGAAAGATGATGCTGAATAATCAGGACCTTCATAGTTGTACCTGACAAAAGAAGTCTATGTAGACTCTTATTTGTAAGTATATTACACTTACCTACTATTCTCAGGTAGCTTCTTTGACAATTAACTTAGATTGTGTTGTAAACTTTGCCTGAATATTTCATCATTAGAAATCTATTGTGGTCTTATCGGTAGTGTGCGACAGAGATAACGCTATACGAAGCCGAAATAACCGATTGTCTCTTTCCAAAGGTCGATGTGCAATATTTATTGCCGGGTACTGTATATATATTTAATTAATATTATGTGTGGGCAATAAAGCTAGTCGACCTCAACAATAATTCCTCAGGTGACGTATATCGATGGCAGCAAAGTAGATACGGACATGGCCTACTCACCGCGCATGTTACAAATAAAAAGCGACACCAAATATGTTCGTAAACGTAGGTTGTTTTATTTGGAAATCATTGGACAAAGTAAAAACATCAATTTACTTTCATTTTCAGATTGAGTGTGCCGCTGGCTGGACTCGGCATCTGTTTCCATAATACAAAATGTATTATTTTACTTACTTAATATAAAATCTAACTAATCAAATGGTATTTTATTACCTACTTCTTTATGCAAACGATTTCTGCATAAAAATATTGTACTAACTGCTTGATAAATGCGTAATCTATACTAATATTATAAATGCGAAAGTGCGTCTGTCTGTCTGTCTGCTACGCTTTCACGGCCAATCTTTTCAACTGTTTTACTTTTCAACCGATTTTAATGAAATTTGGTATAGATATAGGTTGTATCGTGGTGGGGAAGAATTTAAGATGTTACCTTTTATCCCGGAAAATTAAGGAGATCCCGCGAGGATCAAAAAACCTCATACACGCGAAGTCGCGGGCATCATCTAGTAAGTACTTATGTAATACAATGACGTGTATGTCACCGAAAAATTGTAAAAACTGTTAGATTGTAATCTAACGCTTTTTATCTCGATAGATTGTAAACTGTCGAAAGATTGGAAACACTTCAATGTTCTGAGTGTACATTTTTGAAATATTGAATTTACGTTTTCTTGTCTCTTTCTTGCAGGTTAGGTTAGGGTTCGACATCAATAATCAGGTAATCTAAAGGTTTTTACGGTGACATGTAGGTACATTATTATTTGTTTTTTAATTACTATTTGTATAATGACTAATAACAGCTGGGCTGGGACCTGGGTATTAGGGTAGGGAATTAATTCACCACTAGGAATCGGCGCCTTCTTTTAAGCTCTTGAAGTTGTTTGCGCCGATCCAACAAACAAAGCACGTTACTCCGCATTCAGTAAGGCGAAAGCTATCGTCTATGTTACTCCGCTGCTCCGCAACGAATTCATGGGAGGAGAGCGTGATACATGTAAAGCTTACGCGATGCTGCTAGTCATCACTTCAGACTTTAGAGCATTCAAGAAGTTTGGGGTTAACAGTTGTTACATACTAAGCACTAATAATTATTATTTATTACAATAACTTACCAACAAGAACGTCTTGCGCGCCGACGGCGTCCCAAGCACCCGTGGGTGAAGCCATACCACAATGCTATAGAGAGCACAATTAATAGACCGACCAGTACTACGCCTTGTACTTTGGGGTCGCAAAAATTTATGTCTGTGAACCCACCCTTCAATTTTTTTGAGGAGCTCCTAGCCACCTTGGCCGAAGATTCGGAAATGTCTACCTGCCCCATTTTACTTTGATGATATTATGTTTGAGCAATACGTTTCCGATTACTGGGTTCATACTGTTTCATGTTTCTGATAATAATTTTCTTTAGGTATATAACATTTTATTCTGTTATCATTTTTATTTTCGCCATATTTTGGCAAACTTTACTCTAAATATTATGATCACTAATTTATTTTTGTGTGTCATCACGATGTCACACAGACAATGATGACAATGTCATTACAAATTAAGAAGGTTCCAAGCAGTGGTTGCAAATACAGTAGAACTTCTGGACTCTACAAAGCCCAGGCCTTGGCTTTTCTATTATGCCAGAATCAAAAGGGCAAATGAAAAAAAACCCAGCCCGCTTGTGCCTGGTGGGAGGCTTTTCTGGTATATTACTTTACTCTATGGAGGCTTCGGCCGTGGTTAGTTACCACCCTACCGGCAGACGTGCCGCAAAGCTATTTAGCGTTCCGGTACGATGCCGTGTAAAAACCGAATAGGGGTATGGGCATAATGTAACTGCCATGCCCCTAACAGGTTAGCCCGCTACCATCTTAGACTGCATCATCACTTGCCATCAGGTGATCTCGCAGTCAAGGGCTAACTTGTGATTAAAACCCAGGTAGAAGACGTTGGGCAGACACCTGAAACGAGCCGAAGGCTATATGAAGGATTTGGCCCGAAAACACTTTATATTAATTATTAGTATATTTATAGTAATGATAATATCAAATGTCTTCTGACCTCAGTTCACAGTTTTTTTTAAAGGTAAAACCGTTTTTAACAGATAAAAATAGTTAAAGCAAAACTAAATAAAAGCCTACATTATTTTAAGATCTGGTGTATTTTGTATTAGGTATGTTAGAAAAATTTACATTTGAGTGTACCAAGTAGGCAAAATATCGTTGTCACAGTTCTCAGTTACTGAAATGGATTTATCAGTATTAAATTGAAACTCTAGTGTGACTGGGCCAGTTGTATTTTGATATTTTTCAAAGCTATTTTTGACAAAGGCTAAGAACTGGTTTAAATAATCCAATGCAATTTGTGGATGCCATTCATACTGAAACAGAATTATATTAGTTGATGTGAAATCTATATTCTTACTATAATAATGTTTGTATGTATGGATGTTTGTTACTCTTTCGCGCAAAAACTACTCAATGGATTTTAATGAAACTTTACAATAATATAGCTTACTAACAGATGCCCGCGAGATCGTTCGCGTGAAATAAGTTTTTTTAATTCCCACGGGAACTCATTAATTTTTCGGGTTAATAATAGGTCTTTACCTATGAAATTGCCTGTCTTCAGTACTGGTCATTTCAAATAAAAAAAAGTTTGTAATGGCTCTGTATTCTAAATTCAAATTAATTTTGTTTTAAAACCATGACATTCTTTTTACAAACTCAGTGTTTTGTTTTTTGATTAGCGCTGTATTTTCATTACATTTCAACATTTTTCGTCATAATGGATATCTACCTACTTTAAAAATTCGTGTAATTATGGAATATGAGTTCCGTCGTGGCACCAACGCGACACAAACGGCACGTAACATCAAAAACGTTTACGGAGAGAACTGTACAAACGAACGCACAACCCGTTATTGGTTTTCCCGGTTCCGTTCTGGAAATTTTGACTTGAAAAATGAAGCTTGTGGTCGTCCGGAGACTTTGGTCAACAATAATGAATTAAAGGCGATTGTGGAAGCTGACGAAACTCAATCTACAGCTGAGCTAGCAGCAGCTTTTGATGTAAGCATCAAAACAATATTGATCCATTTGCGACAAATTGGCAAGGTAAAAAAGCTTGATAGATGGGTGCCCCACGACCTTAACGATCGCCAGCGCAACGTACGCGTCGAGACCTGCCTTGCGCTGCTTAACAGGCAAAGAAATGAAGGAATTTTGAAACGAATTGTTACGTGCGACGAAAAATTGATTCTGTTCGACAATCGAAAGCACTCAGCAAGTTGTTTAGATCCTGGTTCAGCACCAAAGCAATGCCCTAAACCAAATGACCCCTAAAAAGGTGATGGTCACTGTTTGGTGGTCTAGTGCGGGTGTGTTTCACCACAGCTTTTTACAAAACGGCATGAGCATTACTGCAGATGTGTACTGTGAAGAACTGGAGAGAATGATGGAGAAGCTTGCACATCTGCAACCAGCTTTGGTCAATCGGTCGTCCCCAATGCTCCTTCACGACAACGCGCGACCCCATACTGCGCAACAGACAGTCTCCAAGCTGCAAGAGCTGGGGTTGGAAGCTCTCCCTCATCCGCCATACTCACCAGACCTTGCACCTACCAGGCACCTATCGACTATTAATTTTTCCAAAATTTAGACAACTTTTTAGTGGGTAAAAAATTCAATTCCCGAGAGGCAGTACAAAATGCCTTTGAAGAGTTTGTTGCCTCCCGTCCAGCTGATTTTTACAAGAAGGGCATCAATAAACTGCCAATGCGTTGGCAAAGATGCGTCGATTGCATGGGTGATTACTTCGAATAACAGAAATAAAAAAGTTTGAAAAAATAAGTACTTTCACTTATTCGATACAAAACAGCAATTTCATAGGTAAAGACCTAAAATATAGCCTCACAAATAATGTGGCTTTCTATTGTTCTTTCTATTATCTATTGTGTTCAGTAGATCCACAGATTACCCCCTACAACGTCACAAACTTTAGCTCTTTATAATATTAGCATAGAAGTATAGATACCTACATCAGAATAACACATAGGCTACTTTTTATCTTGGAAAATTAAAGAGATCTTGCGGGAACCAAAAAACCTCAATCCACACTGACGAAGTCGCGGGCATTCGCCAGTATTGTATAAATCTACACAAAAAAAATTTACTGAGTAGTAATATTTACATGGGCTGCAATACGTATTTTCTAAAACTACAATTACCTAATACACTTCCTTCGAAAATTGGTATTAACTAATTAATTTTGTTAGATATACAAACTACGAAGTCTTATGGGGATTGAGTCACTGTGACTTGTATTTTAAAAACATGCCTATTTCTGAATAAGATTATAAAAAAAATACTTTTACCTTACAATAGGTGACAATATCTTGAGTATCAAACCACTGCAACCGTTCAACTACACCTTGATCATTTCTAAATCCTACATACAAACCTTTTAGGTTTGCTAAATAACATTGACACCAGCATAAGAGTAATTTATGTTTTCTGTGAATAATAATGTACAAATTAACTTTCGTATTATGAATACACTATAGGTATTGTTATAAATGAAGTCAAAGAAGTCAAATACAAAAATGTGTTAAGATCTTTGACATAATATTTTGGAGTTGTCTAGATTATGTACAAAATAACCCAAAATATATAAATAAGTATAAATACCTCAATTTGCCTACTATACTTAAACTCCAACTATTAAGTTAGTTTAAAAAAAATAGTATTATACATACTTAAAATTTTTTTCTTGCTTCACATATTGTATTTCTCTATTTGTTTTTAACTCTGCAAAGTTGTTACTTCTTAGATAGTTTACATTGGTCTCAAAATCACTTGTGTTTGGTTTTGTTAATGTGGACTTTTCAGTAAGTAAGGAATCAATTTGTGCTCCATATAACAATGTATAATCACCCAATTTAGTATGATAAAACATTGAAAATTCTGCATTCTCAATCACAGTTTGTTGTATATCAGGATCTAAGTTAGGTTGATCTGCAAAAAAAACGAACATTAATTACCTACTATTAAAATGTTTAACTTAGGACTTGACTGATAGCTAGTCTAGCTAGAGAGCGATAGAGAGGCACGATCGGCCTAAGCATTGGCTTGTGACACATTTATCTCTCTTCTCGCGTGATGTCAGAGCTATCAGTTTGAATAGTTTTGCTACTGGAACACCGCCACGCAAGCTTCTTCGAGAACTTCTAGTTATCACGTAAAACTATCATCCGTAAACCGACTTTACAGACAACTAAATCCCATCTTATAATAAACAATTCCACAAAATGTAAGTCAGTGCTTATATATATTAAACACCAAAGTACCTACCTGAAGACATATATTGTTCAAATTTGTATCCCCATGCACAAAATTTCATATCCTCCATAGTACGAGATTTTCTTCTTGATATTTCCTCCACACTCTCAATAGAACATAAATATATAGAACCTTTAAACAAGCATGCTCTTACAAGAATAGGTTCTCTATCTCTTGAGTCAAACACAGAACACATAACACCTATTAATGTTCTTCTATAGGTAATGAAGTCAGCTTGATACTGAGGGAATAAATACTGATGTTTGTCTTTAAGAAATCAGAGAAGTAGATCAATCTTTTCTTTGTTATTTTCTGTATTCCTCTTTACGGCTGCTGATAAATTATGATTCAGGTCCAGGTATGTTGATTCATTATTAATAGAGTTCAAAAATTTTAGTTCTGATAAATCTGAATGATACTGGCGATGGGCATCTACACTCATATATCCAATAATGATAGGTTTTATAAGGGTTTTTCCGTTAAGTCTACGAGCGTCTTGCATTTTTTCCAAGAATAATCTATTATCCATGGATATCATACACTTGTTTAAAATCTCACTCATTTTGCAAAATTTATTATTTTCTTCTATAAATTTTTGTATTCATGTGTTTTATACATTTTTAAAACGTTGAGAGTTGAGACTGGTACAAATTACAATTACAAACCTTTTTCTGGTCGGTCGGTGAACAAAATCTCCTCTAATTTAAATCTAATTATAAATAATAAATATTGAGCTGATTGAGCTCAGAATTCAGTTCTTTGAACAAAATTGTTATTTGATAACATTTTGCTCCATTTTGCATAAACAGCTCTTTTTTAAATTTTTGTTAACAGCTCTGGATTCTAGGCATAAATAGCTCATTTACCTTTGCTCTCAGATCAATGACCTGAGGTTAATGATGTAAACTGCAGGGCGACCGCTCTCGACACCGACACCTCTGATTGGTTAACACTCTTCCACTATTGGAAGAAATCCATTGACGCAGCAAGAAAACCATAAATTCAGCCAATCAGAGGTGATTGCGATGTACCAATGATTGATGCAAAAGAGACGCGGTCGCCCTGCAGTTGTCTATTAAACCATAGATTATTAAGTTAAGTGTAATTTATATAGGCCTATTACACTACACTATTTACGGGCCCTGTTGAGGCCCCTAGTTTTGGCGTCGCTACTTATACACTGCACTAACATTTGGGCCCTAACTTAGTATGAACGAGAACCCTGATCTGTGTAATAGATGGCACTAAGTAAGCTAAATTAACGTCAAAATGCTCGCGCGAGCTGGAGAAACTCAACTACTCTCTACGCCGCTGGTCGTGCGACCCACAGAATACATTTACTCCAAGTGCGACCACAGAGCTTCATAACCACCCTAACCGGTATTACATTGCCCGGTTGGCAGAGCGCGGCATATTAAACATCCTTCTCTATGCCGTCATGACTCAAATCACGACTCATTTTTGACGACCTCCGTGGCGCAGTGTGTAACGCTGTTGCCTTAACGTGCGGAGGTCCTGGGTTCGATCCCCGGCAGGGTCAATTTGGGAATTTATAATTTCTGAATTTTCCCTGGTCTGGCCTGGTGGGAGGCTTCGGCCGTGGCTAGTTACCACCCTACCGGCAAAGACGTGCCGCCAAGCGATTTAGCATTCCGGTACGACGCCGTGTAGAAACCGAAGGGGTATGGGTTTAATATAACTGCCATGCCCCTAACAGGTTAGCCCGCTACCATCTTAGACTGCATCATCACTTACCATCAGGTGAGATCGCAGTCAAGGGCTAGCTTGTAGTGGATAAAAAAAAAAAAAAAAAAATCAAATCAAATCAAATCAAATATTTTTTATTCAAATAAACTTTTACAAGTACTTTTGAATCGTCAAGTGAATCTACCACTGGTTCGGAATGCCACAAAAGCAACTCATGCTTACAGTTACAGCTTACTTGTCTCTGGTCATGCTGCTTGTCAGTGTTGCAGGCAGGTCAGTAAAAAAAAAAAACGAAATCAATAGGATATTTTTACGAGTGTTTTCATAGTTTTAAAGCTAACCGAATTAAATAAGCTTGCTGGGATTATTATAGAAACCGCAATTTTTCAAGGAGTGGCCTCCTTGCTTCCTTTGACTAACATGAATTCCAAAATAATCTCAACTCCGCCATCAGTGTCTTGGGCACAGAGAAATTCTAATGTGTTTTTAACTTTTAACGTTGAGTGTGAAAAGCCGGATATTAAAATAGAGAAAAAACTAGTGTCTTTTAAAGGTATATGTGCCCCAGATCAGAAGTTATATGAAGTTGAAATACCTTTGTATGCAGAAATAGACCCAGAAAAGAGCAGTCATTTGAATAAAGGCAGACTTATTGAGGTTGTTTTGGTGAAGGGGCAGCAAGAGGAATCCTTCTGGCCGTCTTTGACTAGTGACAGAAAGAAGCACCACTGGCTTAGAGTGGATTTTAACCGATGGCAGGATGAGGAGGAAAGTAGTGATGAGCAAATGAATGATGATTCAGACCACATGTTCTCAAAACCTTTCGCCGATGATTATGAGCTTAATGACTCTAGTTCCAATGAAGAGGAGGATTTGCCTGATATACAATAACACAAGAAATAGCCACAAGCAATATTTAAGTATGGAATTATGAGCATAATATTACTATGCTTTCATTATACAAGGAAATTTTAGAATAGCTGGTTTTTTATTCAGAAAATAATTGTATTAAATAGAGTCAGCTGGATTGATGTTTTTATTGTTTGAGAATACCAGTACTGAGCTATAAATTTAGTGTTATGGAACTAATCATGAAATTACTAGTCTGAATTTGCTTTAAACAGTATTATTAATAATAATCTTCATTAGTTTTAATCTATATTATAAAGTAATTTTAAATTTATTAAATTTGTTTGCTTGTGTGTTTGGTCATTACTCATTACATACTTTTTTTTTTTATCTATATAATTGTCCTAGTTACATAATTACTAATATTCTACATGAGCATGGCAAATTAAAACAATAATCTGGGTATCTTTGTAAAATCTATAAAAGTAAATTTTGCCAGATTTTACTGTACAACCATTTACAATATCTTGAATATTCTATACCATGATTAGTTAATAATAAATTATGTAAGTAGTTAAGCTGCATTTTATTAATATGTTTAAAGTAAATATCCTGTCTTTTTTAGTCTTCCTGATGGTGATCATAAGATAAACCGTTTTTTTTTTACCACTAGATGTGACAGTTGAGGGGTCACCGTCTGCAGGATAGATAGATACCTGTTTATTCTTACTCTGTATCTATCCATAGCACCTCATACTTGTTTGTTTGCAAAAGTACAGATTCTCATAAGAGATCAAATATAATTTTTAATCACAATAGATCACAACAGGTAGGTTACAAAAATAAACCATCTAATACACAAGTCACAAGACAAAAATAACATAATATATACATACTAGCTGATGCCGTAGATTGAGGTTTTTTGATTCCCGTGGGAACTCTAATATTCTGGGATAAAAAGTAGCCTATGTGCTATTCCAGACTATAATCTATCTCTGTGCCAAATTTCAGCCATCCATACATCCATACATCCATCCGAACAATCGCATTTATAATATTAGTAAGATATTTATTTTGGACCAGCCGACCTGCTTTACGTCTGCCTTCCTTATACTGTACTACAGGTTCCTTAAACTGTAGCTAGAATGCTTTGTATATCCTACCTCATGCGTGTTTTGTCACACAATAGGCATGATGACAGTAACAAAGAATCAATGAAATTATGAATTTATCGAGTGAGATTGCTATTTATTTTGATAAAATAAAACTATAAAATACAGCAATCCGCCATAATGGATTCAACAATGCCTCGTTGGACTAGTGGTTGGCATGTTCGACTGCAGCCGACGAGGTCCCATGTTCGAGTCCCAGGTCGGGCCATAATTGAGTATTAGGTTTTTCTGACCAGAAATTCTCAGTACTAGCCTGGAGTTAGGAAGTTGGCGGTGTTTCACCCCCGTGGGTGGTAAGTTACCATAGTCCATAGGTAACTTCACGAATCTACTACCGCTCGAATTATTAATATCAAAATATAGGCTATTTATTTAATTAATTTTAATTTATTAATTTTAAAATAGCCTGGACCGGATTTTGATAGTCAACCTATTTTAGGCGTCTATCATACTTCATACATAATTCACATTTCATACCAAATTGTTTGTGGGTTTGTTGGTTTGTCCTTCAATCACGCTGCAACGGAGCAACGGATCGACGTGATTTTTGGCATGGGTATAGTTGAGGACCTGGAGAGTGAGTGACATAGGCTACTTTTTATCCCGGAAAATTGAGGAGTTCCCGCGGGAATCCAAAAAAACTTATTCCACGCGGACGAAGTCGCGGGCATCAGCTAGTTATTAAATAAAAATAAAAAGTAGGTTTCATCCATTAACCAGCTCGGTGAAGGTCGTTCTACACAGGGATCTTTGGCTATCAGTCTTGAGCGCTGTTGTCTTAACTTGGGAGGTCCCGGGTTCGATCCCCGGCAGTGTCAACGTTTCTTTACTTAGCTAAGCAGTTAAGCACATAAAAATATAGATACCTAGTAGTTAGTACCTACCATTAGCACCATTGTGCATTGGTTCTGAAATCTTACAAGTACTAATTGTATTACTTACTAGCTTCCCACTACTTACGATATACCTGCGCATGGTTCACATTCAGAAAACTATTTCATTAAGTATCTAGGTAGGTAAGTACACTAAGTCCATCCATTCCCTCATGATTTCCAAATCATGGCCTCTATTTTGAGAAATGAGTTTGGCTAGCTAATGGCTTGAACTTCGTTCCACGTAGGCTTTACGTACAGTAAATATGACTTTGAGAAGATAGTAGTGTTTGGCACCTTACCAAGGCTAGCTCTGAATCCTACCTAGCATGCAAACCCAGTTAGGCAGGTACTTAACTCGCAGGTTTTGGACGAATATAACAAGAAAAATGCACCCGCCTTAATATACTCGAGTACCTAATATACTTGTTGGTTACTAGCATATCCATACTTAAAATATTATAAATCCGAAAGTATGTCTGTCTGTCTGCTACGCTTTCACGGCCCAACTACTCAACCGATTTTGATGAAATTTGGTACAGAGATTATTTACATCCCGGGGAAGGTCATAGGCTATTTTTTATCCCGGAAAATTGAAGAGTTCCCGTGGGAAATAAAAAGAAACAATCCACGCGGTCGAAGTCGTGAACATCAGCTACTTAGTACAATAATAGAAATAAAAAACCTTTGTAAAACTTATTTTTATTTCTTCGAGGCTAACCTCTATGGCAATCACATTAATTATCATTTCTCAATAGGTAGATACATGAAAAACATATTTGATGGTATTTTTTAATAAAAATAAATAACAGTTTTCGGCAGCGCTTCCTCCATACAAGTAAACAAAATTTTCATTCATTTCCTCCATTCATCACTCAGTCCGTATTGGAATAACATGCCGTTATGTACAAAATAAGGTAGGTACTTAGTTATATGAACAAAAACCTCATGAAGTTTTTAACGTATGTACATAATTCTTAGGTAAGTAGGGATATAGTACCTCTACAAAGATTATTTTTAGGCATATTAGGTGCGTTGATGTTACTAATACTATGACAGAATCTTTGACGCTAATGCCAATAACAACTGTACCTACTTACAAAGTTTTACTCAATTCAACGTAGGTAGGTACGATGCACGAACGCATTGGTAGAACGAGCGAACACCCAAACCTTAGGTACCTAATTAAGTAGGTAGATGAAGATAATTCCGACTTGGTACCTACACTTTATTCTATAATTAATTTTGTGTATGATCATAATATATTATATATTAATCTAATATTAAAAAATGGGTTTAACTACAAATTTTTCTGTATAGATTTTAGTTCTACTTAATAATAATACAATATCCAATTGGTATGTTCAATATCCCTAATAATATTATTAACGATGGGTAGGTACAGCAATTACCTACTTAGGTACCTACTTACCTACTTAAAATACGTGTGTACCTTGTGACGTGTAATTATTATTACACCGTTGAAATTATAATTCTAAGTACCTAACTGCATCATTCCAAAACGATTACTTATTTTTTTTACTAAATTACAATAAACTTAACAGTAAGGGTTTACGCAAAAAGGCAACAACCACACTTCCGTGAAAAGTTGCGTCCAATGCACTTTCCATTAATTTTTCACACCGCTCGCTCGACAATGCCTTATTACAAGACCTGTTATCTGAAGGTAAAGTACGTCATTACATGAATGTAATGTAACGTAATGTAATGTAATGTAATGTAATGTAATGTAATGTAACCCCGCTAAGCCTTATGAATAAGGCTTAGCTGGGTTGTAATTTTGTACTGAAATTTGTATTGTGATTTGAATTTAGAATGATCCCGCATCCAAAGAAAATTCTGTTCATTCAAAAATTTACATAATGCTGTCTCTTGGCTGTCCCATTTGCTCCCACAAACTTCCAAAGACATTCATAGATTTCTGCAAATGAAAAACTACGGAAGGTGCCAATTGCCCGATTTCAGAGGCCGTATTGCTATAAAAGCACTATCATAAATTAATTAATTCATTCATTGTCATTTTTAGTTTATGGAAATATGTTTTTATTAGCCTTATTTAGGTAATTGTCTCGCAAGGTGTGAAAAGTAGAGTATTCAACGGAGGGGTAGATAATGCTGTCTTTGTCTTGGGCGCCCATAAATCCCGCGCTTTACTTAGGATTCTAGATGCAACACCGTCACCCTCGCTCCCGGCGCCCGTAACGTAACACATTGCACTATGTTGAATAATATACTATTATACTACACCCGCTCGGAAAGTACCTTCATTCTTTTTTAAAAACGAGGTAGAAAGTACGTCATTGCTACAAACCAAATACGCGGGAGGGAAAGATGTATGAAATTTCATTTCTAACGTGCTAAGCGGGGAGAAAAACTATATGAAAATCCATTTCTAACGCGCTGTTTTTTTTTAATTTTAAGTAAATTAGGTATATGGAAGTTGAGAATTTGGGTATGTCCTTATTAGAAGCAGCTTCACCATATTTGACATACAAAAGTCAAATATGGTGGATGTCGATTGTCGATATCAATGTCGATTTTGATGGTCGATTGTCGATATCGATGTCGATTTTGATGGTCGATTGTCGATATCGATGTCGTGGTCGGTTGTCAATATTGATGTCGATTGTCGCTATCGATGTATCGATGTCGATTGTCGATATCGCTGTCGTTTGTTGATATCGATGTCGTTATCGATGTCGATTGTCGATATGATAGTCGATTGTCGGTATCGATGTCGATTGTCGATATCGATTGTCGATATCGATTGTCGATGTCGATGTCAATTGGCGATATCGAAATCTATATTGAAATAATCCTCAAAATGTACCTAGTCTAGTTTTGATAGTGAAGCTTCGAATGAAGCGACTCATATAATTATGATAGAACTTCACTTTGTAAGTTCGTTTAATCACTAATTATTATCGCTTATTTTCCTCGCAGGTGTAGTATAAAGCACTATGTATCACTCGGTAGAAAGTACGATTCCTACCTCGCGTGTATTGCGGCCCTTCGGCTACGCCTCGGGCCTCAAACTACACCCTCGGTAGTAATCGGTCACTTTCTCCCCTCGGTGAACAATGTACTATTGTAGTGTAGGAACTATATTAGGCCCATGTTTTGTAGGGAGTCGCCTTTCCTGTTACCATGACAACTTGACACTCCAGTCCTTTGTCATTAGTTTACAAACGAGACTATCAGAGCACCAGAGTGTCAGTTGCACTTAGGTTTGCCAGATGGGAAATGGAAAAGGAGATTACTGGTACTTCGCAAAAACAGAGAAATTAAAAAAAAAAACTGTTTGTTAGACGGAATGGAGTCGCAAAGTCAAGTATGTCTATGTTTTTATTCGATAGGTATACATCTAATATAATTTATTTATATCTCGTACTTTACGTAAATTACTAGATAGGTACGTTAATTTTGCGGCTAAAATCCCTATGGATGAAAGCTAAGATCCAGGTGTAGGTGTCTAGTTGTCTACTGTAGGTACCAAACCAAAACGGATGATCCGTTAAAAATTAGGTAGACACTCGCATTTTAAATATTAGGTTAAGATTTTTCAGATAATCGTGGATCGTCATATTTAAAGAGAATAGGCAACCTAGTGATAAAATCTTTTCAATTATACCTACCTGTTGCATTGCTCTATTAGGTACAGTCAAGGTAACCATTGAGCGCGACATTTGAAAAAGGCGAAGATTCGGTATGGTTAGGTTAGGTTAGGACAATTTTGGGAATGGAGAACTCATCTACCACTAATAGGATACCATAATGGCAACTCTAGTAGAACATCACCTTCACAGTAGTTACGACTGGCTTGTGGCTGTGGGAAGTTGCCCATTTGCACCGAACCCAAATGGTCAAACTATGGTTCTAACTCTAACATTATTCTTTTACACCGCCACTGTCCAGGAATGTTTTTTCTGCAATTTGGTACAGCTGCGCCGACATCTTCTCACTGGTCTCTTTGACCATCTTCGAAAAGTAGCCGTGAGGATTGTTAAGCAACTTGTACGGATGGTCGAATTCAACCAGCCGACCAGAGTCCATTACCATAACACGATCCGAATCCATGATCGTGTTGAGTCGATGAGCCACTGTGATCACTGTGCAGTCTGCGAAGCGTTTCCTAATTGTTTTTTGGATAAACTCATCCGTCCTGAAAATGAAAAGTAATATAATATGGTAATTGGTCAAGTAGATACGCATAACGATTTGAGTTAGGGTTCTGTAATCAGGCTAGCTACAAAATAGTATTTTTTAACCACTAGCTGATGCCCGCGACTTCATCCGCGTGGAATAAGCTTTTTTAATTCCCTATATAAAATATCCATAGTCTCTAGGTCCTCAACTATACCTATGACAAAATCACGTTGATCCGTTGATCTTTTGCGACGTGATTGAAGGACAAATCAAGAAACCAACAAACAATAGTAAATTGTTCAACAAGGGACTAAAATGAGCCATTGCATACGGAATGTTTATGGAGGGAGGCTTTGTAATTGAATAGAATGACTTCTTTTTACTTCAACTGCGAGAAAATAAAACAAGCCGTGTGGTGTGGTTAGACACCCCGTAAGAATATTAAATATTAGCTGATGCCCGCGACTTAGTCCACGTTGTTTAAGTTTTTTCCCCCCGGGGCCCGGGAAATTTTCCGGGATAAAAAGTATCCTATGAGTAGATCCTATCCAGATCCTCAACTATACCCATATCGGAAATCACGTCGATCCGTTGCTCCGTTGCGGCGTGATTGAAGGACAAACCAACAAACCAGTAAACCAACAAACAAACACACTTTCGCATTTATAATATTAGTATAATACTTAGTTACTTTCGCTATTCTATTCAAAAAATAATAATTCAAAAACGAATGAATGCGAATTTCGTGGGATTCGAACCTGCTGACTTCATATTCCCTTGATGACGTCATCAAGGGAATATGAAGATCTTACTCACTCTTAATATGGAAATGGGACAGAAAGACAAAGAAATAATATAAATGGTTATTTCATTTTGCTCATTCTTTCCACTCGATTGTACAGCATAACACGTTTGAGATCGAGAGACGAACCATCTCATATAAATAACTCGTTTTAGTTCCTTGTTGACAAAATGTAAGAACCTGCCCTATCATTTATAGGGCAGGTTCTTACATTTAGGTAGGTACATTTTGATGACCTCCGTGGCGCAGTGTTGAGCGCTGTTGTCTTAACGTGCGGAGGTCCCGGGTTCGATCCCCGGTAGGGTCACTTTGGGAATTTATAATTTCTGAATTTTCCCTGGTCTGGTCTGGTGGGAGGCTTCGGCCGTGGTTAGTTACCACCCTACCGGCAAAGACGTGCTGTTTCATCACTTACCATCAGGTGAGATCTAACTTGTTGTAGATAAAAAAAACTGGTACTTACTTAGGGTCCACATTAGCAGTAGCCTCGTCAAGCACCAGAATTCGATTCCCACGAAGAATTGCCCGCGCTAAGCATACTAATTGCCTTTGTCCAAGTGAAAAGTTGGATCCACCTTCTGACACTTTGAAATCTAGAGATGGAATCGCTGCTTTTAAATCGACCTGGAAATTGATGTAAAAATAAAAATGTAAAAATGGTGATCATAAAAAGGGTGTAGAGTCCACCCCAAGTAAAAATAAATTATTTGTCTAGCGAACCATTAGAATGTACTTACTGCCTCAAGCGCTCTCCATATTTGTTCATCGTCGTAACTATTGAATGGGTCTAAATTGTACCGTGTGGTTGCAGAAAATAGCACTGGTTCCTGAGGTATAATAGAGATCTTTGAACGTAATTCCTGTAAATAAAAGAAAAAAAAATAAGGTAGACCGAATTACAAGATGTACCTAGATTGTAGAGTTACCTAAGGACTGAAACAGGAGCCGAAATAAGGGGCTTAAACACTGTGAAATTGTTATAAAGCAGAAATACTTATAACGGAAACAGAAACGATACTGTAACCCAATCATTCTGTAAGCTTTTATTTCTGTTAATAAGTGTTTTATCTGTAACCCTAATAGGTAGGTACATGCCCTAACAAACTGCACGGTGTGACAACGCATTCTTCTCACTTCGTTGGACTTTACACACACTGACACAACATGGCCATGTTTTTCTTAAAAAAATATTGCAACCATCGGTGCTTTCTTGGTGCTTTCACCTTAGGTTCAAATTTGAATACGCGTCAACAGCAAATTTGGTAACGTCGCTATTTCGGTTACACTTTAAAACACTTTCATTACTGGTACAGATTTGTTTCCGATACAGAAATATAAGTGTTTCGGGTTAACAGAATTAAAAACACATTCAAAAGGGTTACAGCTTCGATTCTGTTAAGCTTTCATTCTGTAACACTTATATTTCTGTAACCTTTATGAATCTGTTTTTCAGTCCTTGGAGTTACATACCTACTGCACAACCTGCATTGATTTTACAATTAGATAAACCTACTAACATAAAACATTTAAATATTATGTCTCCATAGCTTTGATAGCACGTAAAACGGTAAAACGCTGCTCCGGCACCAGTAGCATCGTTATATTATGAGAGCGAGGGAATAGAATGCACCAACCTATGCGCACAGACTTTGCACTGTAGGTAATAATATTATCTCCTGCCTTTGCTTTTAAGTAGGTAGTCTATGGCCAAAATTCTGTCAGGACAACATTATTATTTTTTATTCCACTACACGTTAGCCCTTGACTGCGATCTCACCTGATGGACAGGTTCTCAAGTCTCGGTCAATATATTATGCTTAAGACCAGTTATAAGCATAGATTTACCGATACTCAGAAATTATAAATTCTCAAATTGAATCTGCCGGTATCGAACCTCCCACTTATAAGACCACATTGCATCACCACTGCTCCAAGGAGGTCGTCAAATTAGTGTTACCAACCTGTAGCGCGAGCTGAGAAGTATCTACGTCATCGATGAGGATTTCCCCTTCTACTATGGCGAGGCGGAACAACGAAGAGATGAGTGAAGATTTCCCTGCGCCCGTTCTTCCCACTATTCCAACCTGGGTTAAAAATAAATAAAGTAAAAAAAAACTTGATTTGTACATTTTATTGTAAACAAGAAAAAGCTTCTTGGTCGTGACACATTGTTCATTTTATATTTCGTATCTATATAGGTACCCTTAAAAGGATAAACAAATCGATCGACTTATTTTAGCCTTTTTCCTCTGAAGATTCAAAAAAGATGCGCTAGAGGCAGCACTAGTACGGGGATACATGTTTTGATTTCTTCAGTAAAAATGGAATTAACGGAAGATGCAAGTTTCAATTTTGCTCCAGGTACACCTGGAGCAAAATTGAAACAATTTGCAAAAATTCAAGACCATCTTGTCTGGGATTTAAATCGATGGCTTGTCGTGGTTTACCTGTTTCAGATACAAAAATGTATCTACCTACTCGTAGAAAGGCAAGTTGTTGTTTTCAGTTCGTTTTATTTATTTATTTAATTTTTATTATTTTTGCACAAAATATCGTCTTAAAACTAATAGAAAAAAAGGTAAAGCTTATCTCTAAAAATAAATCTCTTCTCAGCCCTGTATCCCGATTTCATACGCCGTGAAAGCGTATAGCAGATACGTTTGTCTGCTATGCTTTCACGGCAGAAAGACGGACAGACAGACACACTATCGCATTTATAATATTAGCATGTAAACATAAAAACACAATAAATATATATTTTTTTTAATCCACTACAAGCTAGCCCTTGACTGTGATCTCACCTGATGGTAAGTGATGATGCAGTCTAAGGTGGTAGCGGGCTAACCTGTTAGGGGCATGGCAGTTATATTAAACCCATACCCCTTCGGTTTCTACACGGCATCGTACCGGAACGCTAAATCGCTTGGCGGCACGTCTTTGCCGGTAGGGTGGTAACTAGCCACGGCCGAAGCCTCCCACCAGACCAGACCAGGGAAAATTCAGAAATTATAAATTCCCAAATTGACCCTGCCGGGGATCGAACCCGGACCTCCGCACGAATAACGAATGAATATAATAAACTCATATTCATATTTTTTTATTCAAAACTTATTACAAGTGCTTTTGAATCGTCGAGTGAATCTATCACTGGTTCGGAATGCCAAATATTTATATATGCTATAATAACTATATAATACATCTATTCTTAATGTTATAAATGCGAAAGTTGGGATGGATGGGTGGATGTATAGATGGATGGATCTTTGTAACTCAATCACGCCGGAATAGCTGAACGGATCTGAATGAAATTTGGCACAGAGATAGATTATTATAGTCTAGAATAATTCTCAAAAATTTCACCCAAGCAAATTCGGGTTCTGCTAGGTTTTAAAAAGTTTTTTTACAGTTTTGCAGGAAACTGACCTTCCATCCACTTTCAATAACCAAATTTAGATTTTTCAGTACAGGCAACTCTTGGGGAGTGTACTTCATATAACAATTGCGAAACTCGACGCGGCCGCACCAAGGCCAGCCTTTAGGGGTTTCTTTACCTGAAATAGAAATAGGATGGATTCATGCGTAATGGTACCGGTAATGAAATATCTAAATGTAAATATTCAGTCAAGTCAAGCTACTGATTTCAGTGAGCTATCCACCACCACCACTACAGCCCAATAACGTCCCACTGCTGGGCACCTAGGCCTCCACTCTCATAGGAGAGAGGGAATTAGAGCATAGACACACTACGCTGCTCCAATGCGGGTTGGCGGGCTTTGAGCTAAGTAGGTATATCTTCTTTTCCTATTATTGAGTACCTACTAGCAAAGTAGGTTTATTGAGTACGAGCCTAACTGATTGACTAATGAGTAGTTTTATTTTAACCTAAATTTATAAAATAAAACTACACTTCACTACTACTTGAATAAAAAAAATGATTTAAGTACCTTACTACTGAAGTCAGGAGAATCATGGTCATTTTAGGTTTACAGGTCTGAAGTTAAGAGCTTGCCCTTTGCAAATACATATACCTACCTAAGGTTAATTTAATTCTACCATATTTATTAGAAAAGTTAGATAGTCGCATTTAAGATGATCGCACCTTTAATCCATACTATTTATCCCGAGAAAAAGTTCCACGGTATTTCAAAAACCTAAATCAAAGCGAGCGATGTAGCGGACATGAGGAAAAACTATGTACTTAATTAACATAAAATGAAGTAACATGGCGTCTTACTTCCTTTTTCCCATTGAGGTTCTCTCTCGATATGTGTGTATTGAAGGATGCGCTCCACACTGGTCATTTGCGAGATCACTTCCGCAGTCTGTCGGACCCCAAACTGCAGCATTCCAGTGAGGATGAGAGTCTGTGATATCGCCAGCCCAACGTTCCCAGAGAATATGGTTTCTGAATTCAAACAATATGGTCTTAGCATTGATGGGTATATCGACATAGCTGTTCATTATAGGTATACACTTGTTTTTTTTTTTTTTTTTTTTTTTTTTTTTTAAATATATAGGCTAGCGCTTGGCTGCAATCATTGTTTCCTGTTAGTCCGAGCTGATTTTCGAAATGGAAAATAAGCAGAACTTTTGCATTCAGCAACACTATTTAGGGTCACAGGATAAAATCCATACTAATATTATTAATGCGAAAGTGTATGTCTGCTACGCTTTCACGACCCATATGTTTAACCGATTTTGATGAAATTTGGTAAAGTAATAGGTGGCATCTCGGGGAAGGACATAGGCTACTTTTTGTCCCGGAAAATTAAGGAGTGCGGGTATAAAAAATCCTTAATCCACTAAGTATTAATGTATAAGAAGGTACCCTTTGTTTTCTCAGGATAAAAGCTGATACAGGAAAGTATAAACCAAGCACTTACTGCTGTCAATGACGAGGAAAGCGCCAATAACAATCGTCAAGTATATCACACAGATAAAATCAAGCCAGAAACCTAGCGTCACTCCGCTAGCCAAGTAGCTGCTCCAGGTTGAAGTGTGAATATCCTAAAAATAGTTTTCTTTATAAAAGATCTGACTAAGTATTAACATTCGTTTTGCTCTTGATTTATTGGGGTAATACTTACCTACCCCTGTAGCATTATATGAGAAATTGGAATCCGTAGATGGTCGTGGGATAAAGTTGCATAAGATTCAGTACCTCATTGAAATATACGTTGCAATATTTGAATCCATACTAATATTATAAATGCGAAAGTGTTTCTGTCTGTCTGTCCATCTCTGTTTGCTACGCTTTCACGGCCCATCTGTTCAACCGATTTGGATGAAATTTGGTACAGGGATAGGCTGCATCCCGGGGAAGGACATAGGCTACTTTTATCCCGAAAAATTAAGTAGTTCCCGCGAGAACCGAAAAATCTTAACCAACGCGGACGAAGTCCGGGCATCATCTAGTCTAACATAAGAAATTTAAGCTGAATAGAACTACTTATAGATCTAGCAACCAACATCAAAGATTAGAACAGCACAGTGTTTTAGATAGGGAAACAGATGATTAAGTAATTTGTCCGAGGAAAATGTAGATGAAAAAGTACCTGAAATCGATCGAATTCCTGAATAAGTCGCTGCTGTGCTCCAGACGATCGGATTGTGCTAATACCATTTAATGTCGCGGACATATGAGAAAATACAGGACTTCTTGCTGCAAATTAAAAACAAAGCAATTAAAAATCTATCTATATATATATAAAAATGAAACCCGTTTTCCTTGGTCACGGCATCACGCGTGAATGGCTGGACCGATTTCACTAATTCTTTTTTTGTTGTATTTGTTATTATTAGGAGAAGGTTCTTACGGAAAAAAATACTAAGAAAATCTCTCAGAAATATTGAAAAATATACATTTAATTTTGCATACTAAGGCGGTACGAAGTTCGCCGGGACAGCTAGTGCAACAATAAATCAGAACAACAAAAATAGTAGGTAGTATTCAAAGTTAATTATTTAGAATGGCAGATTACTTACTGGTTCCTTCTAAACGCTTAATCGATTGAGCAGATTTCAAATAGATTTGTAGAATAACGTAGAACAAAAGTAGGATTATGGTCGTCGGCAACAAGGTCCAGACTAACGCAGCAGCATTGAGTGCTAGTATACTAAGCATCACGAGGTAAATTTGGATGCATTCGAGAAGAAACCGTGGTAACATCTCGTCCAGGGCTCCAATATCTTTTGAGAAACGATTTAAAATGCGACCTGAAATCGTATAATATAAAATTGCAATTAGAAGTGAAATAATATGAATTTATTATCTAAGATTTAAACTTAAACTTTAAAGGTCGCTTTTTGGTACCTGAAGAATTCATATCGAAGAAACGCATAACACCCCGAAGCATTGAATGGAACATGTCATTGTGGAGATTCCTTGAAGCAGTCATACAGACTTTGAAGAACATGAACGCTCGGGCCGTGATGAAGAAGATGCAACAGATAATCAACGCCGTATATCCATATAGATATTGAGATGTGGTGAGAGGTCCTATATAGGCGTCGATGTCTAAACCTGAAATATAATTTATTATTGAAAAGATATTTATTCCGTTTTCGTGGAGACAAGGGCTATGGAGTCTTAGTGGCAAAAATTCCTTGCGAGATATTTCACCGCGGTTAATTGCCTCATCTGGTGACAGAAGGGCAGGTTCAATTTTCGCGCAAAGGATCAGCCTGGTTGTCCAGCGTGGAAATGCAATGCATTCGTTCCACCATTCGTATATAGTAATTGCCAACCATTAGTTCAGTGGTTCATATAGTAATTATGCTATGCTATTTATTTTTAAGTTGTATTGTTTTGAATACAGAACATTTCGGGGTAGAATTAGAATGTAGGTACTAGTCGATTCCATCCTATCTTACTAATAATGTAGTTATGTGAAAGTTTGGATATTTGTTTTAAGTTAGGATGTTTGTTACTTTGTTGCTCCTTCACTTCGCAATGACTGAACCGATTTGACTGAAATTTGAAACGGAGATAGCTTACAATCTTATTTAACACATAGGCTACATTTAACTCCGGAAATTTAAAGAGTTCCTGTAGGGTCATCTACTTAGTTAATAATAATTGTTATGTGTCGTATTTTATATTTATAAATTGCCCTCAGAATAAGTCATTCATTAGACTTTTGTAAAAGTTTTAAAATTGGCAAAAAGACAATTTTGTTTGAACCAAGTAGAGAATAATACATATTAACTATATAGATATTTATTGTGAATTTCATACTTGATTGCAATTCGATTCCAGAGAAGTAGCTGGATAAGGTAAATGTTGTGTTCACTGGTGGTCCAGCTCTTTCATATTCTTTAACTGTGTGATTAGCTTCTCTTTCCTTCATAAGTGTGACTTCATTTGTCCTGTAATTTTAGCAACAAGTTATAATTACCATGATGTAAAAATTCCCTAAAATAACTGATTTGTTGTTTTTAATGAAAACTCACCAATAAGTAACCCAATAGTCGCATAGAGTGGCGGACAATTGTCCAATTACGAGTAAAAGGATCATAAAAAATATTCTTGCAGGTTTTCCACCAGCTCGCAAATACGCTCCGTATACATGCCATCCCATCGATCCAGACTCTCGTGCTTCTTCCTCCATCTCTTGAGCAGGAATTTCACAGCCCGTTACTGATTCTGCAATAGATGGGCGCCTTGTTGTCGAGAGCTGTGAAAAGTTAAATACAGCTCCATAAAGTGGCAATAAACTAAATATATTCCTAAACTTGCGGAGTTAATACTTACCCTAGACGACGTTCGCCGGGCCATTGCGCGAGCTTTTACAGTTTCTGAATTTGGTTCATTATTCTCTTGGACTGAACATAATAATTTGGCGAAGTCTTTGCCTGACGTTAACAGTTCTTCATACGATCCTTTTGTTTCTATGACACCCTGTAATTCAAAAATTATCACAATGGAATAATTGTTAAACAACAGTGTATCTACTTATATATCAATGTTTTTCTATTTTTAATTGATTTAATTAAAAAATTTGTATTTTTCTGATCGTTAGTTAGGCGTTCGCAAATGTTCATTTAAATCTTTGAACAGTTTCTAATTGAGGTACAATAGGTACCATCGACATTTACGTACAATACTCATTGCGATGTTTTTCGGACATTAGAAAATATCCAGAGTAAAGCAAATACTTATTGATCCAAGATAAAACATTACAATCTGAAATTATATGGCCAACTTCCTATCAAAAATATTGGCCAAATAAAGTACTGAGATCAAAATTATGACCAAGTTATTTGCTAGGATTTTGTTGGTAAGGCGTCATTTTTAACGCCTTTAGGTACATAATGTCCATACCAATTAATTTAGTTGCTTGAAACTTATAGATTTCATCATAAGTATTTAGGAGCTTAATGACTGTTCCAAATGTTACTATGACGAAGACCAAATATATGAGGAGGGAAATGTTTCATGCAAAGATACACACTGTGTGGTAGGTCATAACTTGGTCTGGCACACTGCCTGCCGTGAGAGACGAGATATAATTTTGTTTCAACTTACATTGCTCATTATTACTATATAATCAGCTGCTTTCAGATAATGAAGTTGGTGAGTAACTAGGACGCGCGTGGTGTGACGAAGGTATCCAGTGATGCACTCGTCGAAGAGTTGGCGACCTACATGAGCGTCTACCGCTGAAAGAGGATCATCCAGTAGGTAAATTTCCGCCTGTAATCGAGAAATACCATTTAAAAATATACCTATTGGAAGAGAGAAAACGGAGTACCTACTTACACTACTCATTATAATTATTGTATTGTTCTAGTACTAACTTGTCTATAAACCGCTCGGGCTAGATTTACACGTGCTCTTTGACCACCGGAAAGCGAAGCACCCCTTTCTCCTACAAGCGTTTGATCACCATGAGGGAGTTGTTGGAAATCCTTCTGTAGAGCACATACTCTGACCACCTATAAAAGGTTAAAGTTTAGTTCGTGTTCTGAAAACAAAAACATACACGGAAATCACATGAATACTAATATATTAGAGAACTAGCTGACGCCCGCGACTTCGTACGCGTGGATCGAGGTTTTGTGGTTCCCGCGGGAACTCTTTAATTTTCCGAGATAAAAAGTAGCCTATGTGTTATTCCAGGCTATAATCTATCTCTGTGCCAAATTTCATCCAGATCCGTTCAGCCGTTGGGGTGTGATTGAGTAACAAACATCCATCCATACATCCATACATCCATACCGACATCCATACATCCAAACTTTCGCATTTATAATATTAGTAAGATAAGATTGATCCACCTCTTTATATTTTTTTGCATTATATGGCAATCCGAAGAGAATGTTTTGTCGAACTGTAGCGACAAACAACCAAGGCTCCTGACAAGCGTAGGACAATGGTCCTGACAGATGGATTTTTCCACTCGTCGCACGTAGCTCGTTCAACAACAGTTGCAATATTGAACTCTGTAAAGCAAAAGTTATTCAGGAATTTAGTTCAAAATTAAGATATGTACCTAATTGAAAAAAATAGTACTTATGTAATTTCGAGTAAGCATAAGCATACCTTTCCAGAACCCACTGACCCAATAATTGCGCATAATTTTCCTTTAGGAATACTCAGGTTAATATTTCTTAATGTAACTGGCCCATCCTCTGTCCAGTTGGCCCAAACATCTTGTAAAAGTATGCCGACATCGGAGCTTACAGCAACGTGTTGTACTGGTGTCAGCCCTTTTTCATTGCAGTCAAACCCTGAAAGGTTTAACTAATCATTTTAGTTAAACAAATAATAATAAAGATTGTTTGCGTAAATATTTTTAGAAATTAACGTATATATTTTTATTAAATAGAATAATTTGGAAGATTTATGTGGTGTGGTGCTGTGCCGGTGCGAATTGCTGGCTGGGTGGTGAAATTCGCAAGCTGCAAGTACAAGACACACACTGTACCACATAGATCAGCCTACTATGCCGGATTATAGCGAACTAAACTTCTAATTCATCAGTATATTTTTTTTTATATTATATTAAGAATTTCCAAAAGTATACCTGGATTACATATTCCTTCTTCTTCAATCTTTTTGAAAGTATTAGGGCAAATTTCTTGTTCACCAAGATTCTTAATTTTTTTGTTTTTAGCATTTTGAACCAATTTAGCGATATCAACGTCTGCTACCCCACGTAAGTCTTCTCTTTCATCTATAAATATATTTAATTTAATTAAGCGATTAAGCGATTAAGGCTAAAAGTTTCATTAAAATAAGAAATAAAATAATGATATCAACTAGCGTAAAGAACTTAAGTTTTGTCAAAATGAACGGTACCTACTTTTGGATGAAATTTAAGTATAAATATATTAAAACAAACAAGAAATATATTTTTTTTACATCTAATTTAAACGCTTTCTGGATATCCCTAATATTACGTGTGCCACAACTGCATAAATACCTAAGCTTTTCTTACTTTCTAGGTATTTGTTAGCTAAAGCAATTTTCCCATACCAATAAAACTATTTGTTAGTATAAGCATTTCATACAGAAACGTAGAATTCGTTATCGAATGTTGTGCTACATGTAGAGCTGAGTTCTTCAAGTTCACATCATACTAATAATATAAATGCGAAAGTGTGTTTATTTGTTGGTTTGTCGATCGACATGATTTATGGCATGGGTATAGTTGAGGACCTGGAGAGTGAAATAGGCTACTTTTTATCCCGGAAAATTAAGGAGTTCCCGAGGGAATAAAAAACTAAAACCACGCGAACGAAGTCGCGGGCATCATTTAGTTTCATAATAAGATGCGTTTTCTGACGTTTCACAAGAGCCACTCACACACTGAAATATTTTAAATCGTACCCTTAATAAGAAAATCTTGTAACCGTAGAACAGTAGTATAAGACTCCATCATTGTTGATAGAGCTGATGGCATTAAGATAGCTACTGTAGCTTGGAGAATATTGAACATTTGTGCCAACGGGAATGCCTGCGAAAATTGACGTTACCTATTCAGTATATCTAATGGTTTTTCAGCACTAAACTGTATGACAAAATACCTACGATGGTTAAAATTACAATATAACAGACCATGCTTTAGTTAGTCAATACCTAGTTATACTTTTGTTAACACATTGGACTACATTTTGATGCTATTAATAAGAACTCATTGGAAAACAACAAGAGTCTAACAGTCAAACGTATCATGCATACACAGTAGGTCAGGCATGCTCTGAGACCAAAGGTCTCACATACCTACCCATTAGCATGAACGCTTCGAGTCTTTGGACAGATATCAGTGCCTCTGCCAAAAATGATACAGCATGTGACATTATTATAGATAGTGTTCCTTGGAGAGTGTTGAAGAATTGCGCTAAGGGAAACACCTGGAATTAATTATATTTACCTTTTACGGAATCCGCATACGTTTACTTGATTTTGCAAAAAACACACACGTCATATTAGATGATAATGAAGTACAGCCATCGTCCTGGCCACATTGACTCATTAGTGGTTTAGATTATATCTACTTTGATATTAAATTGTTTTTATTATTGCTTATTTTAGTGTGTTTAATTTGATTGACGTGGTAGCAAATCATATTATAGCCTTTGTGATTGTTCGTTAAGTTCAAAATAAGAAAAGGAAAATGAATGAACGTTGACTGACAACTTTCATCTGGAAATTACGGTTTCCAACTTGCAAGGTAGACACTATGCGTACGCAGTGATTTTTTTACATCATTTAAAACATCGCGAGGAAACCGCTTGAGAGTCCTCCATAGATAATACTCTCAAAGGAGAGTATGTATTATCTATCTTCCCACACCTTTGTGTGGGAAGTCTGCTTATCCGAACTTTGCTAGCGTGTTCGACTATGGCTTAAATCCTTCTCATCCAGGGAGAAGACCGTGCTACTGAGGTGCCGGCAATGGGTTGTTGATGATGACAATTCTCTTCTTGTTATTTTTGTCATTCATATTATAAATAAATATAAAAAATATATAAATATCATCGTGAGTCGTGACGTTTTAGCGGTCACCCAGTAGATAAACATACACATAATGTAGATGGTTAACTAAATAATTATTTTTAAAGAATAGGCAGTACTTACAATATCAGCCGTAACTTGATATCCAAATAACGAGTAGGATAGAAGAGTGATGTAAAGAGACAATCTTTCTGTGAAAACCATGAAACTCAGATAGACTCCCCTGAGGTAAGAAGCAGATGTGATGCAATCAATTTCGTTCTTGCGAGCCAAAGCAACCACTTTTTCAAATGGCTTTTCCCAGGCGTACATTTTTATAACCTGAACAAAAAACAGCACAATATAATATTATACAATTACATGATGCAGGCGACTTGGTCCGCGTGGATTAAGTTTTTTTTTCCGGGATAAAAAGTAGCTTATGTCCTAGGGATATACAAACTATCCCTGTACTTACCAAATTTCATCAAAATCGGTTGAACAGATGGGCCGTGAAAGCGTAGCAGACAGACAGACACACTTTCGCATTTATAATATTAAAGAAAAGAAAGAAAAAACATTTATTTCCACAATTGTGCCACACATAAATAGGATACCTAAAGAGGTAGATCACCACTGCACCTCACGATCTAGAGAAGATATCATATTATCTATATTACAGGAAAGAGGCGCAGGAATGAACTGCATTACGTGTGGCACAACCCGAAAAATGGTCCAGGCTCAGCATAATGCTGCATGTCTAGTGCAAGCACAAACACATACAGCGCTGATTTTCAGCCGGAACCCTTATTCAGGTGACACCACGGAAAAAAATAACGTAGCTGCAAGCCAGTTCGACACTTAAAAACTATAGTTTAATAGTAAATTGAAGTACTTTATGTCTACAAACTACAAAGGACATTGATTAGTCTGGATACATTTCGATAAAAAGCTAATAATCATTAATCATCATGAAAATGAAATAAGTATTTAAAAGTTATAAAAAAATAATTACTTAGGTATTTAAAAGGTTCTCGAGAATCTTTAATTTTTTAACTAACCTTATACAGTAGTTGATAATAAAAATACCAATTTTTCTAAAGATCGGTGTCAGTTTAAAAATAAAGTGGGTATTCATCGTTCCATAACGGAAAATAGTTCTTTATAATTTTTGCACATAATGTTATAGTAGATGATGCCCGCGATTTCATTTGCGAAGATTACGTTTTTTAATTCCCGGAGGAACTCCTTATTTTTCCGGGCCTATATGTCCTTCCCCGAGATGTAACCGGCCTCTATACCAAATTACATCATAATCGGTTGATAAGGTGGGCCGTAAAAGCGTAGCAGACAGACAGAGAGATAGAAAACAGAGACGCACTTTCGCATTTTTAATATTAGTATGGATCAATTAGCTGACCGCTACTTCGTCCATGGATACGTCATGACTTTTTATAACTTTATGATTTTTCTTTTTATAAAGTAAGATGTAAGCACATTATAATTAATTTTTCTTGAAATTATAATGAGTGTTTTTTCTTTCCTAGTTTTTGTAATAAACTAAGTACATCTGGAACATAATAATATACCTCATGTTGGTGATTGAAATCAGAGAGTAATTAATGAATACCTGCATTCCACTAATGATTTCGTCCATAATGCGAACACGTTCGTCCGTTTTACAGGCCGTGTTCATACGCAACCTTGCAGACAGTTTACTCATGTAAGCTGAAAAAAGATTGAATAAAAATGTGGAATTTCAGTCTAGATATGCCAATACAAAAGTACGGAATAAAGTTCAATGATTGGTATAATAGTTCTAAATCATCTTGGGCTCTGGCGAGTAGGGACTCACATGAAGGTTGTTCGTGCAGCGTAGGTCATTATATCGTTAAGAGTTCGTAGCCTCCTCGATATAGGTTGTAATATTATTATAACCTGGCCGCGTTTTTCCGTTTGCGTGTTCAACAAAAGGCAGTATTGCCTCGAACCACGCACGGGTTCAAAGTCGTGTTCAATATAAGGAACTCGTCCTTAAATCGCGAAGGGGTTGTAATTGACTAAGAGATACTGTCTGCTATTGAACACGGCAGTTTAAAAAATACTATCAGGGCGCTAACCCGTGCGCGATTGGAGGACTCCTGCCTTGAATTGAGCATGAGTTTAGAAAGGAACTTAGCGTAACAAACCAGTGCGAATTTCGAGGAAGTACTTCCTTGAACACGCAAACGGAAATACGCAACCTGGCCATCGCTTGCAACAACCCAAGCTTTCTGGCGGTCAAATTGTAATGCGATGAATCCTCCAGTCTTATAGTTAATAGCATATTAAGTATGTTACAAAGCAATATCTTCCCAATATCAAGGCTTACTTAGCAGGTAGGTACTTGTAACTAACAAAATCCCCTGCCAGCTATTTTCTATGTTTTCAAACTGTACCTGTATCTGCCATGCCTTCCTACCTATAAATATCTATTTATTTATTCTATTTATAATTAATCGTATAAAATTAGCATAAAATTGTGTTAGAAACAGTGCCACAATTTTTTTTAATATAAGATATAAATGAAATTAAAATTGTTTAGAACAAATTAAAATACAAGTACCTACTTACATTTGCGAAAATTACTGTTAGTAATTAGATATCACCCTACTTACACATGTAATTTTTATTTGCAAGAAACACATTAATTTAATTAAAAAAAAATACATTTAAAAAGCTTTTGTGGGTGGGTATAGCCAGCATGATATTTTTATTTTGCCAGACTTTGGCATTAACTTAGAACTTAGAAGTAGGTAACAATGGATCAGTTTTATAACGTCGGTAACTCGCCAGTGCCCAAGGTCTGCGATGGCTATAAATGAAACTTAAGGAAGAAATTCAACTTACATTGAACAGGAATAGTTTGTAAAACAATGCCGATGACTCCAATGATGGCAGCGTAACCTATTTTGGTGTAGATGAGGTAGCAGACAAGTACAACTTGCAGAGGCAGTAGCCAGATAAAGTGTGTGAAAATAAACGCGTAGTCGAACCGATTCACGTCGTTGGATAGCAGGTTGACTACTTGACCAGCAGTTGTTTCAGCCAGGGCACCAGAGCTCATTCGCATAACCTACAATAAAGTAAGTTACAATAAATATAGTACCTACCTAACACACTTTTGAACAGGGCTCTAGAAAACTGTACTAATCGTATGCGTCTCATACTACCAAGGAACAAGAAGTATTATCCGCCACCCTCCGCTTCTTAAAACATGGAGGAATAAGCAATTATAAACATACAATTGCGCATTACAATTGCGTGCATTGTTGATCCAACATCTCCTGAGGATTCTCCGGTGAAACGTACCTAGTACGTACGTTGAGAGTGATTTGGAACATTTGTGTGGAGTGGTGTGGTGGCGCCTGACGGTGCGTATTGGTGGCTGTGCATTGTACCTTATCATAGATTTATCTGTTATCCGTTTACTGGATTATAGGCAATTAAGTTTCTTGTTCCTTGGTTATATAATGGACTTCCAATACCTAACATTAATAACCTAAGAAGGTATAGAGTGGCCCGTTAATAAGAAAGCCTTGAAGTAAAACAGCAAATGGTTTTCTATTATCTACTTTTATTCCATGGTCAGCAAGTGGTAATTGGAAAAAATATCCTTGATACATCATGTTTGCAAAACTCCCTTCAAAATTCGATCTGTTGTTCCGACGATTACCCCAAACAAAACGAGCAGATTGGCAATTATACAAATAATTAAATGCAATTTTAGTTTAAAAATGTTATTTATGGATAGACGTCTTCAAACGCTTATTCATAACGGCATTTATTTTGCAATCACATTCAAATATCATATGTATGTTTGTTAGATGTTTTGCATAGGTATAAGCTTTATTGAAAATAATAAAAAATAGAACTTAATGCTAGCTAGCCTAACCTAATTACTATATAAATCATGCCCGCGTGGAATGGTGGCAAGAATGCTGGCTGCATTTCCGCGCTGGACAGCCAGGCTGATCCTTTGCGCAAAAAATGAGCCAGCCCTTCTGTCACCAGATGAGGCAATTAACCGCGGTGAAATATCTCGTAAAAATTTTTTGGCACTAAGACTCCATGGCCCCAGGGTCTCCACGGCAAACGGAACAAATATGTAACTCTCTATGAGAGAGGCATACTTCCGCCGCTTGCCGGTTTCAGCCTTTTCTGCTGCGGCTCCCGGCCTTGATGCTGTCTCCCTGATATGACACGGGGCCAATGTGTCTACGCATGTTGCGTCCCACATTAGCGCCCGTCCCCGTTCCCAGGGAACCAGCGTCAATCCATCAGGTCTCTTGCCATCATCCGGACTAATCCCTGCTGGCTCAATGAGCGCAGGAATATCTATGGTGGCAAGAGCCCTTTTGATCGTATCATTGAGAGAGCCATGCCGAAAAAGCCTACCAGAGCTCCTTTGGCAAGAGAGTCCGTGAATTCCAAATTTATCAACCTCTTTTCCACACGGACATCTGTGCTCGTAGCACAGGGGTGTTCCCAATCTGAGACCTAGAGCCACACGAAAACTTTCATTATCTAAAAGAGTGCCCAGATTTTTCGATGGCAAGGCGTGAAGCCAATACCCGGATTCTTTTTCAGATAAGGCTAGAAGCCTTGCTCGATCTCTTTCACTCGTAAGATTTTGAACCAAATTTGTATGTGTCAGCCGAACCAACGGCACATCCCAAAGTTTTTGTGTGAAACATTCCTTCGGGATATCGTCATTGGGACACCTGAGCTTCCAACTCTCTAGGGCCTCTGTGGCATAGATCAATGAAACTGAATTATAATTAAGAATCTGAGAACTAAGCTCTTTTATACTATGCACAGAGGACAGAAAAGCCGGAAGAGCAACACTGGAAATTTTTCTCACGCCGATGCCACCATACTTGACCGGTAAAGTAGCTTGATTCCATTGATTGATGCATATAAGTAATTTTCAAGACTACGTTTTACTATCATTTCTACCACTCTCGGTAGTTTTAATTAAAAGTTATATTTACCTTCCTGTAGATAAGTGAACACGCAGCAATACGGACTTTCATGCCAAACTGTTGAGTGGAAAACGTCCCGTGATGGTTCAGGAATGCTATCAGCAAAGACATCAGGATGACTGTAGCGGCGCAGTACACTGCCTGCTCGTATGTCATGGTAGAACCGGGCTCCCAATACGATAGAAGTATACTCAGTGCCACAGGCTGAAACGGTCTAAAAATATAATTTAATTATTAAGATAATATTACGGTAGGTACTAACGGTAGGAAACAATTATATATATATATGTCTACGTATAACATTATTATCTGGCGAGCAATAAAATTCGTTCCTCCAAAAATGGCTAGCAGAATATTACTCGTATCTTTATTGATTATATTAACTTTATTGATCAGCTTTTCAGATCAGGGCCTGTTTGCAACCATCGTAGCTTCAGTTTTAAGTCATAGTACTCGTCACTATCGAACTATGTTAATTTTAGTAATAAAGTGTAATGTTCACGTCAAAGTGTCTTTTTGGATGTACCTACTTGGTTATTTGACGACACCTTAATTAATTATTTGTTGTTGATCGGGAATTAGGATTAAAGTTGTGATAGAAGTATCTTACAAAGGCTTTTAGGTTTATTCAAAAATTAATAATATTTGATGACTCACTTGAGGATGAGGGCTTGTAATAGGAACATGATGCCGGAAGGTGCGTAGCTCAACCAGAACGTCTTAGTCATTGCGCGGAGTAAAGATGGTTTACGGCCATGCTTGTTAGCTAAAGCTACTTCTTCCAACCACTTCCTGTAAACAAAAGATGCAATTAATAATAGCTGATAAAGAGAGATCTAAATTCCTTAGACTACCGGTTTGAGCTGATAGCTTATTATCGGAATGGGTAACCGCCATCAGCAATATGAGGAAAACGATACAGACTGTTGATGTCAGACCAGAAAACCTTGCTCGGAGCCTGACTTAATACCTACAGGCTACAAGCATCGTATGTATAATCATATCAATGTATAACTTACTCCTTTAATCAAGCAACCAAATTATGGATTTATTATAGGTGAATTAAAGCGAGTGTAAACATAATTGACGAAAAAGTATTTTCACATACTTAATGTTAAAATATTATGTATTTCAGTTATGATACCTACTGATAACATAAGAGATATTATAAGCCTAGAGCTAGAGGCATCAACTTTGTTAGCCACTAGTACTAGCTAATAATCCGAGGTAATTACTAAAAATTGGATTATTTAGTGATTTTTAAGCCACAATATTATCTCTGTGGCCACAACTATTTTTAATGTCTATTTTTATACAAACATAGAATATATTCATTAATTTATTGGTTCTTAGAAACTAGTCACATTCGTTGCATAAAAGATATATGGTAGCGGAACCGGTTTGTGGATTGCACGTAAAATTCATCTTTAATTATACCTGCCGTGATATATTGTAATTGAATTATTTCACACTGACTCAAGAGTTGTGGAGGTTTTTAATAAGTTGTTCTGAGTAGTACCAAATAGACCTGATAATATCTGGTCCATGCTGGTGTCGCGATTTTGTATCTTTAGGTGGAACGGTCAATACCTACCTAATTATTTACCTCATATCTCCGTGGCCAATGGAATAAACATATTGTACTAGTAATGGTATAAACATATTATAATGCTTTTAAGTTTTAATATATATTTTTTATAAATATTATAATTAATTATTATTCTGATTTCACTAATCGCTTCCCTCCGTGGTCTGGTAGTTATAATGTTATAAGGTATGGTTTGTGTCCGTGATCTGTGTTTGCCAATTATCCATACGTACTCAGGTATACTATACAATCATCTTTTACCAAGCATCTTTTTAAAATTGCATACGTTCTCTCGGATCACATTAGGTAACAATGTAACTAAATAGTTTATTACCCGTACTTGCATTTAATGATGATACATTTGTACAAACGATATACTAAATCTAGATTCATTAGTCTATAATTTTTTTCATACAATGTTTGAAAAAGGTATGTACCTATTTAATAATAACCTTCCGTTTTTAATTTAAACCTACCGCTGCAGTAAATACATAAAATATCTTTTGAAAATTTTATTAATTATATTTTCAAGATGTCCGAATTTTTATGGGATAGCTTACGTTAGGTAATTATAAACAGGTAAAGCAACTTAGTTAAATATTTTTTTATCAATTTAATACTTTATAATAAATTATTAAGTAGTGGTGCCGATTACCTTATTATTATTATTACCTTGAATCAATCTTTCACAAGGCATACCTACCTCAGTTACTAAACATTTCCTTATAATTGTAATTGCCTTTCAATTGTAATTCTTAAGTTAATTATAAAGTAGTAAGTGCCTATTTCATTCTTCATTATTAGAAAGGGGTCGATAATTCATTTCCTGTAAGATAAAATATCAAAGATAATTAAGATAAGACCTTATATTTACGATCTATATTAATTTAGAAAATTGAGGAAAAGTTCTCAAAAGTCAAATCATAATAAAATTTAATAAAATAATACAATAGAACTTAATGCTAGCTAGCCTAACCTAATTACTATATAAATCATGCCCGCGTGGAATGGTGGCAAGAATGCTGGCTGCATTTCAAATTTAATTAAAACTTTCACGTCAAAATATTCGGTAGATGCTTGTGGGTCTTTACTTTAATCGTAGATAAATTATTATATTTTTAAATTGTAGATAGATAGATATACTGTTATAGAGTGTTTAGGTAGATGATCAGTATGTAAAAATATATCTAAGAAATTCATCTAAGTATACTTACTTATAATATTATAAAAATGCGAAAGTTTGGATGGATGGATGCATGGATGTTTGGATGGATGTTTGTTTGGATGGATGAATATAGTCTGGAATAACATATAGGCTATTTTTTATCCCGGAAAACTAAGGAGTTCCCGCGCGAACCAAAAAACCTCAAACCACGCGGACGTACTCGCGGGCATCAGCTAGTATTACAAATGCGAAAGAGTGTATGTCTGTCTCTCTGCCTGTCGATTTTGATGAAATATGGTACAGGGATAGCTTGCATCACGGGGAAAGAGATAAGCTACTTCTTATTCCGCGAGAATCAAAAAACGTAATCCATGCGGATGAAGTCGCGGGTATCATGTCGTTATTGTTATTTGTTGAAGTTCAAAAGGTAAGTGTTTATTCTTAGCACAGTAACAGTATGAAACAAGTAATAAAATTAAAAATTTTAAAAACCCACGACAAACTGCAGAGCTCCACCTAGGTACAAAGTGCTTGTTACGACAAATCAAAAGAGTCCAAACACGACGGGATTACGATGAGAATTTAAGGAGTTCCCATGATCGCCTCCTGACTCCATCATGAGATCCTGGACAGCATCTAGGTACAAAGCGCTTGTCAAGACAAATCAATAGAAATCAAATACGACGGGTTTACGATGAAAACTTAAGGAGTTTCCATAACCACCTCCTGGCTCCATCATGAGACCCTGGGCATCATCTAGGTACAAAGTGCTAGTCAATACAAATCAAAAGAGTCTAAACACGGCGGGTTTATGATGAGAACTTAAGGAGTTCCTATGACCACCTCCTGGCTTCATCATGAGACCCTGGGCAGCATCTAGGTACAAGCTAAATATATCTAATGCAAAAAACCGCATCTCAATCAGTCCAGTACTTTTTGTGAAAAACGGTAACATATTAAAAAATTAAAATCATAGACTACAGCTCAGCTTGGTTGTCTATGGTCCTAAAATATATCTAAGAACCTTCTCACAAGCTATACACATCTAATGCAAAAAACCGCACCGTGATGGGCCCAGTACTTTTTGTGAAAAATGGTAACATATTGAAAAATTAAAATCATAGACTACAGCTCAGCTCGGTTGTCTATGGTCTTAAAATATATCTAAGAACCTTCTCACAAACTATACACATCTAATACAAAAAACCGCATCTCAATCAGCCTAGTACTTTTTGTGAAAAATGGTAACATATTGAAAAATTAAAATCATAGACTACAGCTCAGCTCGGTTGTCTATGGTCCTAAAATATATCTAAGAACCTTCTCACAAGCTATACGTTTCTAATGAAAAAAACCGCATCTCAATCAGCCCAGTACTTTTTGTGGTAACATATTGAAAAATTAAAATCATAGACTACAGCTCAGCTCGGTTGTCTATGGTCCTAAAATATATCTAAGAACCTTCTCACAAACTATACACATCTAATGCAAAAACCGCATTTCAATCGGCCCAGTACTTTTTGAGAAAAATGGTAATAAAAAAAGTGCACAAACAAACACACAACCTCTTAGGGCAAACACATATACCGTCTCCGTTTCGTCGAGGGTAATAATAATAGCTACTTACACAACGTTGTTAAATATCTGTTAGAAAATACTCTTGTTTACATAATTTTGCAATTTGGAACTCCAGTTTTTGCACGACGCTGTGATATATATTTATATTGGTGATCCATCTCGACGCATAAATTTTATCTACTTACTAATTTGAATAATTTTGCCATTTTTATATACATAATTAAGTATATGTTAACAGAAAAGCAATAATATAATTTCACTATACAAATCATCTTATAAAATATCGTCTTATAAACATCATTTTAATTTTATAGCTGTTACGAGGGGTCCCGGGTTCTACGAATAGGTACGTACCTAGTTCATTTGTGTATTATTTCGGAAGAACAAAAATCCAACTCTGAGTTTGTTTTGAACAATAGGTACGCTGCATCTTTTTCTAAAATCGAACTGCTTAGATTTTAGAAAAAGAAGCAGTGTATGTGTAAAAGAAACAACATGTTACCGTAAAAGTGGCTAAAACTGTTAATGTCGACATCAACGCGGTAAAATTTTAACGTATCTTTTGAAGATATAATACTAGAAAACTAGGATAATGAAAGTATACATTCGAATATCGAAGATATCACTAAAGAGATTTCACAGTATCGAATCAGTTAGAGCTGGAATTATTGCTTTCTTGCTCACATTACCTAGGTAATGTCGACTTTTCCTTTCCATACGGAGGCTAACCACAGAATAGGTAATAGTAGTAAGTCTAACGGCCAAGCATGCGTTTGATTTGAGAAAATAGGCGTCGGTGGCGGTGGTAGTGTTAGTGGTGGGGACTGGCGGTGTCGGTGACTCCACGGGTAAGTAACGAGAAGCTCACGTGTGCGCTACGATTGCGCTCTCGAAGACACGCGACAATAAGTGTAATTAGTGTCGGTGTTGTTGTAAAAGGGTGACAACATTATTCAAAAGTGTGGATCTATCCCAAAACTGAATCAGCATAACCCGACCCCACGTAGTCCTGTCTGCCCTACCCCTTGAGTTTTTTTGTAAAGCGCGAAGCCAGAAGCTTGCGAAGGAGGTCCTGAATGAAGCGAGCCTAAGAGGCCGAGGAGAGCGAAACGAGTGTAGGCGAAGCTGAATGAAGGGGCGACGAAGTGAGGCCCATCTTTTTATACATCTATGGACACCCTACATTGGATTTTTGATCAAATTATAATTAATTAATTGGTTATTCTTGATGAAAACTATGCTCATTCAATAATATACTTGATTATTTCATGAAATGATCAATTCTACTTTTGCGAATTAATTAAATTTTCAAACTCTAACGTATCGAAACCTTTAGTGTCGACATTTCCTAGGAAATGCTGACATTAACGGTTTCTGCACATCAGCGGTAACATACATACTGTATAGTGTATAGTATAAATAAATCATGAGTGAAAGCGCATCGGGTAGCCGGTTAATATAACAACCTAGCTACCCATGTGATAACCGGTATAATCAGCGCGTTCCTAACTCCCTAGCGGTCATTAAAAATTGTACCATTTTATCGCGTGATTCTTGATATTATTAATATTCAAATATTTAATCCATTCCGGCTTCGTACGGGTGGGTCTACCTTATGAACTACAGCCCTTACTTATGAACTAGGTACCTTTGTGTTGTTAAAAACAACTGTAATTACACTGATTGCGGTTGATTTGCTGATACCCTTTGAGGAGTTACGAGACGCAAAAAATAATTGTAAAAATCAGTTCTGATTTAACTTAGGTACTTATACCTACCTAATAATAATAATAATGTCTTCCTGACCGAATTTCGGTAACGGCGGCCATTTGCCTCTGAGACCAGCCATCTGCGCAGGAGTTATTAAAGTGCATTTAAGTGTGAGCGCACAAAAGTGCATTCTCTATTCCCATACTCTCATAGCCGATGGCATGGAAAGTCCGACACAACCGGAGAGAGATTACGCACAGGATCGACGCCTTTACGTACCTACTCTCCGAGGCAGGGGGGTGAAAAACCGCCAACTTCCAACTGACAACTCTGGGCTAAACTGAGAATTCCTTGTTAGAAAACCCCAATTAGGGCCTGACCCAGGAATCGAACCCAGGACCTCAACAGCCGCAGCTGAACATGTTAATCACTAGACCAACAACATGACCAAAACATTCATCTCCGTTTCCGAAAACACCTGCTAAAACCATAGATTTAGTATTGATCTCTGGATCGGAGACCAATCCTAAATCTATGGCCAAAACACAAAATTCTTTTCTTTTTAGGGTTCCGTACCTCAAAAGGAAAAAACGGAACCCTTATAGGATCACTTTGTTGTCCGTCTGTCTGTCAAGACCCTTCTTCTCAGAAACGTAGGTATCAAGCTGAAATTCATATCAAATACTCAGGCCTACTGTCCCTTGGAGCTGTGAAAAAATCTAACTTCTAAGCCAACGCAATCAAAAGATACAGCCGTTTATGCTGCATATTTTCGACACTCGCAAGGGAATCAAAACCTACAGGGTACATTTTATAAAGTGAGAACAGTATAAGTAGTCCTTGGAGTAACAGTTTAGTTCAAGAATGAATGAATGAATGAATAATATAAATGAATATTCTTTTATTGTACACCACAAAGGAAAATATACAATAAGTAGTAAACTTAGCTTAAAACAAAGTAAGTATACAATTAAGAATGTAAGAAAGAATGTAAGAATGTAGCCAATCTGTAGCCAAGCAAGCTATAACAAACCTGAACCAAAAAGTTGACCTCAGTTGACCTATACTTAAATTTCAGGTTTAATGAGGTATTTGGTATGAACTATGAAGTAAAACTAAATGTACCCAAATAAAGTTATTATGAACTAGCTGACCCGGCGAACTTCGTACCGCCTTAGTATGCAATAAGCAAAATTAAATGTATATTTTTCAATATTTCTGAGAGATTTTCTTAATATTTTTTTCCGTAAGAACCTTCTCCTAATAATAACAAATACAACAAAAAAAGAATTAGTGAAATCGGTCCAGCCATTCACGCGTGATGCCGTGACCAAGGAAAACGGGTTTCATTTTTATATATATAGATTGCATTCTCTGCATGCTCTTTTTGCCTGTTCCACTTCACAAAACCAACTTGGAATTTGACTCTCGTTATATTAAACACGATTTCAGTGTTGTTTTATCCCTAGCCACACAATATACTATTGTTAATTAAACTTCATTTTCCCTCACATTATCATGTCACAACTTTTTCCTAAGAACCTATAAGTATTAACGTCAATTTCAAGCCATCGAGTGACACCGACCTGATAGTGATTAAAATTTGCAATGTTTTCTGTATATTGCACTTATTCAGTATTCATCAATATGATTGTATTTTATCCCCACTTACCCCAATTACACAGGGGACGAGGGAAATACAGTTAAATTGCGTGATTATGTAATTGTATTACAAGTTACTTTTTTATGTGGTGCCTATTAATAACTAGGTTGGTTTCAATTTCAACAAAATGTATGAAAAATTCTCTTGTTTGTAAAACTATATGATGCCCGCGACTTAGTCCGTGTGGATTCAGTTATTTTTATTCCCGCGAGAAATCTTTAATTTTCCAGGATAAAAAGTAGCATATGTCCTTCCACTGGATACAACCTATCCCTGTACTAAATTTCATCAAAATCAGTTGAACAGATAGGCCGTGAAAGCGTAGCAGACATAGACAGTCAAACGGACAGATAGACAGACACTTTCGCATTGATAATATAAGTATGGATTTCCGGATAAATAATATTATTTATTTTGATTACTATAGACGTTAATTATTATAGACGTTAAGAAAGAAGGTTTAATCTCAGTTTTCGCTGTTTTACGAACAATCCGGCGCGCAACCACAGAGCGCGACGACGTCGTCTTGTTGGTAGAGTTATGGCGCCAAAAGCGTTCGTTACTTTGCCTTGTCCCTGTTTTATTCAGACACGAATCTTTACACAATCTGTCTAATTATTACTAACTTAGGTAGGTATAATTCATTATACTATTATCGCTGGTGTTATTACCTGCCATTACTTTGCCTGACCTTAATAGATATCTTAATAATCTTAAACTTTCTTTGGCGTTTATCTTAGTTAACTTAGTACTCTTCTATGAACAATTATCCCTACGTATTTAAGGAATGATGATGTTTTTTTTTTTATCCACTACAAGCTAGCCCTTGACTGCGATAACCTGTTAGGGGCATGGCAGTTATATTAAACCCATACCCAATTGGTTTCTACACGGCATCGTACCGAATCGCTAAATCGCTTAGCGGCACGTCTTTGCCAGTAGGGTGGTAACTAGCCACGGCCGAAGCCTCCCACCAGGCCAGACCAGGGAAAATTCAGAAATTATAAATTCCCAAATTGACCCTGCCGGGGATCGAACCCAGGACCTCCGCACGCGCTACACAATGCGCCACGGAGGTCGTCAATCGTCATGTTATGATCCAAGAAGCTTAATATGATAGCTTTTTAATCTTTCTCAAATATTGAGCAAGGCTATCACACCTAAACACTGACTTAGAAACGACTTCTATGTGCGCTAATTTACAGGTATTTATGTAGATGGACCAAAAACTAGAATGATAATAATTATACCTACTCATTCAGAAATTGGAAAGAGTTGATGCAGGCTGAAGTAGTTTACAATTAAGAATTCTAATAGTGATGAAACTGATACGGGAAACTTGTTTGTACAAGGCAAGGCT
Source organism: Erebia aethiops (assembly GCA_923060345.2). NCBI lineage: Eukaryota > Metazoa > Arthropoda > Insecta > Lepidoptera > Nymphalidae > Erebia > Erebia aethiops. The sequence continues at coordinate 20,387,820 of OV281084.1, read as the reverse complement.
GTTATAAAGCTACGGAGATGTATAAACATATAACCAAACATAACTGTGACGTAGAATAGATTTTTCAAAGTATTATGCAAAATAGACATCATTGGAAATGCAAAACCACTGCTGTTTCTAGCAAATAAATTGTCAAGCTTCTGTGTTATCTTCCTGGTATGGATAATTGTAGCTAAATTAGGTATATTTTATATCGTTGCGTCAACTTTCCAAGTACCAGTGCCACCGTAAATCAAGTTTATGTGAATCTGCGTGAAGGAAATAAAAGATACGATGTTCAAAGTTAAAAGGGTACTTCTTCATGTAGGTAGGTACACTTACCTACCCACCCACTACCCACTGCACTCAGTGTGCACATTACTAAATCTAGGATGGTACCTATTATCGTTTTTTTCCAAGTAGATACAAAACATCTCTAGCATAGCTACTTTACAAATTTGCATATATACCTACATTTGTTTACACACTTATTATAAAAAATTAAGTCGGAATTGTTCTTTTAATCCGATTATGAAACTTATACCTAGTGACTAGTCACTATAAGATATTATGTTTGTTATAATGGCTCTACCACCGCACCTGTTCGATTTTCATATTCATGATTTTATGGAAATTATTAAGTAAGTAAGGTATTATATATGTACTATACTATGTAATATATCGTGTGTACATTGCAAAACTGCATTGAAGAAGTTGAAGCGAAAATAAAAACAAACGCGATGTTTAGGATGTACGAAACATAAATAATATATATATGTAGGTACTAGATGGGCCCTTTAATAGAAAAAAGTTGGGCTTCCGACTTTTAGAGCGCGCTCCTAACCTGTATAGCCCTGTCCTTGTCCCCGCCATAGCGCTGTCCCGTTTTTCAGACTAGATGGCGTTAGTAAATTAGGTTGACGTTCTTTGTTTGACAGGGCCCGTCTATGTAAATTGAGGTCGTTGGTACGAAACCATACAATGTTGTAAGAAAGCTTCCAAAGCTCGAGATTGACGCTTTAAACTAATTTACATGTAACACGCAATGCATTTTAAAGGACCAGCGTGCGGATTAAATTCACGTACGTCGTGCATATTGATTAATCGCTTGCTAAGTTTAGGTGAATAAGGAGTTTAATCTTCCCTGTGATAACGGGCATCACAGCATATTTAACTTTGTGACTCAAGGTACTGAATAATTATGTTAGGTGCCTAGTATTTCTTGCCGGAATCTTCTCAGGATGAACTGCTTTCCGAACTAATGCGAGGTACAATGTATTAAAAGATAGTTGATGGTGTTGACTCTTGACCTCTCATATATAATCAGTTTATACTATTGCAACCATTATCGTTCTATGTATTTGTTATTTATGTATGCTATATTATCTTGTAATAATATTGTTATAATGATAATCTAATAATAATCTAATTGCAATATTTATATGATGTGATGAATAAATTGAAATAATATGTAACTAGGCCTTTTAATTTACAGGTATTAAATTAAAAGGCCTAGTTATACAAAGTGGTTCCTATCTGTATATTCTGAATAAAAATACGTTATGGTTTCATATCGTCTTTTTCTTGCAGTTGGTTTAGAACTGATAAAATGAATTAAAAATGGACATTTAAAAAACAAAATCTAATTAAATTAATTTGACGTTTGTAAAATATTACTATCTGAAACCAGATATCAAATGGGACATTTTTATTGCTATGTTTTAATTCAAAGAAAAAAATATTTTTGGTAGTGAATTATTCTTCGGAAACTTGAATAACAACTCTCAATTTAGAAAATCTTTAGAGAAAACATGAATTTTGATATTAGATGAATCATGTGCAAGTTTGATTTATTAATTTACCAACCAAGTGGTTTCACCGAGCACGCATGTCTTTCGTGTTTTTTCATAAATTTGAGACAATTCTGGAAAGTGAGAGTACAGCAGAATTAATGCTACTTAGTGAAAACGAAAAAAATAGTCCGTACGTACGTATAGTAGTTAGTTACTAAGCTCCTATATCTTTTTTATTTAAATCTAAAAATATCTACCTTTCAGCACACAGTGAGCTGGTATTTCGTGTACCTACCTACCTAATTTCATCATCAAATCATAAATATTTAGAGGATGCGAGAACTGCTGCGATCAATATGGAGCAAAAAGACAGTTGGACTTGGAACTGGCCATGAACCAGCAAATCTGTCAGTGAAGTAAGCTCGAACAAATCACTCTTAAAACAACAGCTTCAAAATTGTAAATTGTCCTTTAGATGGCACGACATGGACACAAGCTTCTCTCCCAGTTCGATACGGTGGTTTAGGCATTCGTAAAATTAGTAGTGTATCATTACCAGCATTTCTATCTTCTGCTTATGGTACGTACAAGCTCTTTGGCAATATTATAAACCATTCATTAGGTTCCATAGAGCCGTCGTATTTGGCAGAAGCTAGAATTGCTTTCAATGTGGCATGTCCTAGTAAGGAACCAGTATCTTTGTTCTCTCAAAGACAATGGGACGACGCACTGTGTTCGGATGTTTTGCAGGAGCTTTTAAATTCTTCAACTACTGCAAGCGACCGTGCTCGCCTTCTTGCGGTGTCTACGAGGGAATCAAGTTACTGGCTTCAAGCTCTCCCCTCTAAGCATTTAGGCACTCTGTTGGACCACCTCACTCTGACGATTGCGGTTGGTCTTAGACTTGGCGCCAAGATACAACAGCCACATCTATGCCACTGTGGTGGGACAGTGGACACGTATGGTCATCACGGGCTTTCTTGCATTAAAAGTGCCGGTCGTCTATCGCGTCATGCTTCCCTGAACGACATCATCCGTAGGTCTCTTGCCACCGCTAAAGTGCCTGCAGTATTAGAGCCAAATGGCTTGGCACGCAGTGATGGTAAGAGACCTGACGGGATGACTCTGGTTCCGTGGAAGCTAGGAAGGTCGCTTGTTTGGGATGCCACATGCGTGGATACGCTGGCGTTGTCCCACTTACAAGCGACCTCCATGGCGGCGGGGGCGGCGGCCTCTAATGCAGAAAGAGCCAAGAGGCGCAAATATGAAATTATAGAAAATAATTTTATTTTTGTGCCTTTTGGTGTTGAAACCATAGGGTCGTGGGGCGAAGATGCTAGATCCTTTTTTAAGGATCTATCTTCTCGTCTCACGGAGTCCACAGGTGACCGGAGGGCTGGCAGTTATCTCGGCCAACATATAAGTTTGGCTATTCAGCGAGGTAACGCAGCCAGCATTCTGGGCACATTGCCTTATTGCAGTGGAATAGATGATATTTTTAATGTTTAGTTTTTAGTTTCCTTTTTTTTTTTTTTACTTTAGATTTAATTTAGATTTTAATTTTTCATGTATATATTCAATAAAATAATTGTGCGAGAAGTTAAACAACAGCTTTGTTTCGGATTATTCTTTATTTTGATTACTTAACGCCAACGGTAAGACTGTTTTTTATGCTGTTTTTTATTCAAAGCCTTCTTGGAAGAATTATTGATTTCTTGACATAAACCAATAGATATAAATAAAAGTAACTAATCAAAGAAGTACAACTTGAATTCGCTATAACTAATCCGCCACAGTAAGTTAATCTCAATAACAATAATAACAGTTGAGAATAATTTGGCAGATTGGTGGTGTGGTGAACATCGCAAGACAAATACTGTACCACATATATTATAGCGAATTAAAGTTCTACAGTTCGCGCGCGAGTTGAATGCAGAGTATGCATGAAAAAGTGACTAAGTAAATATAACACAAGAAAAGTTTACTACAAAAGAAAGTATCGCGGTGCATGTAGATTGTACTATCAGTTACCACTTTGATTGAACTCTCTCGACATCACTGCATCCGCAGCCTTAGTTGAAGAGAACATTCTGGAGACTGGAACATTCATTGGAATTATACGACTCATTGTTGTGGCTTTAATGTGTCAAATCTAGTTCATTGGCGCAACTAATTCTAACATCCGCAATCAACTACTGGACGAATATTTCATACATAGATTGTAGATATACCTAAGCAGACGACGTTCCTTAATGAATCAATATTACATTGTTCACTGAGGGAAGAAAGCGATCGATTACTAGTGAAGGTGTAGGTGTAGTGATACATTATAGTGCTTTATACTACACTTGCGAGGAAAATATGCGATAATACAATCGATAGTACTTTGAAACTTCTCTATCACTAATAGACTACATTTTGAGGATCTATTTTATAAATTTAAAATTAAAATAAGTAAAACAAAAGATCTCGCGAGCAATCGCTATTTTTGCTATTTTGCTTTTATGATAGGTTAGTAGGGACATCCATAGAGATTTTCCGTTGCTCCTATATACAAAGAGCGTGACAAAATCCAATTAAGATGTGAGATACCCTGCAATAAGGGTCCGTATTCAGTAATTGGTTGTAACACGTATAAGTCAATGTTACGTGCAGTGTGACTAAGCTCCCACAAGTACGAGAATGTATACATAATGCACGTTAACGAGCCGCTCGTCGCCTTGATTAGTACTTCCCATTCGCACAGATTCTAGGCCTTTGTGTCCCTTCGTATAAGTACATATTATAGCACTGCATGTATGATGCGAAAGTATCTCTGTTTGCAGTCACCTTTTTACGGATCAACAGCAACCGATCTTGAAGAGATTCTGACACTTGTTATCCCGAAGTTTCCACGGGATTTTCAAAAATCCACGACGCCGTTGAAGTCACAGTCGTCAGCTAATCCATACTCATATTTTAAATGACAAAGTGTGTCTGTCTGTCCGTCTACTACCTACGCTTTAACGGCCCGTCTTTTCAACAAATTTTGATGAAATTTGGTACAGATATACTTAGGTTCTCGGGGAAGGGCTCTTTATACTAGGAAAATTAAGGAGTTCCCGTGGGAATAAGAGCAGCGCGCATCATCTAGCATTTGTATAAACATTTTAGCGTTTTTATACCTACCTAATAAATGACCTACCTAATACTCGTAAATACCTATTTCACGAATAAAAACTCATGATACTTTTTGTATAGACGTTCGTTTCGAACGAATGATTCAAATTAATTTTTTTTTATTAAATATTATATGTGTTAATTACGTAGTTTTAGCGAAATATTGCGCACCGAATTAATTCAAATTAGCTTTATTTGCCTACCAAATTTCGTCTAAATCTGTTAAAACGGATGGGCTGTGCAAAATTAACAGACAAACACGAAACACGATTTTGTGTGTATAATATTAAAAGTATATATTTGTCAAATATTTGTATTGTAGAATTATTATGATCGTTGGTAAGTTAACACGCACCATGCCGTGTTGCAGGAACAATCTAGAAGAATGGATACCTAATAATAAAATTAAATATTAATAAGAAACGATCTCAGACCGGTATTCTAAAAAAATAATGAATGTTAAATAAAAATACCTGGTCCTAATAAATCACTGAGTAAATTAATGCGATCCTTCGGGACATTAAATATTTTTTGTTTATCCAGATTTATAATGGCCAATGTTTGTTTATGATTGTGTTATTGTTTTTTTACGAATGCACTGCTTGATTATTGAGAAGAAAAGAAGCCAATAATGTATTTCTAGAATTTTTTAACCGACTTCATAAAAAGAAGGATGTTATCAATTCGGCTGTTTGTTACGCGATAACTCCGCCAATTATGAATCAATTTTGATGATTCTTTTTTTTTGTGATGGGAGTCGGTACCAATGAGGTGCCAATGTGGAGACCCAAAACAATAGGTATGAAGAATAAACGATTCGTGCGGCTAATAATTGGCACCGACTCAAACTAAATATAATATATTCGGTAATAAATTAAAATATTTTTTTAGTGTTTGTGGTTATTGAAGTCGGTTTTTATTTATTTTATATTTTTTTGTTATTTAAAAAGGATGATACTTAAATGATGAAGGCGGAGGCTACGGATTCGGTGGAATCCCAAGCGCATAAACAATTTTTTTTTAGCTCAGAAGAGTTTCTCGATTTTCATGTTATCAACGGTTGCTTTCGTATTTTGGCCACAACATGAAGCGTGGGCCTACGACAGTCATGATAAACAAATTTCACGCGTAAAACATTAAGAACCTTACCAACTAGTTATTGTTTAATCAGCCGAGGAACATCGCAAAATGACTAGGTAGGTACAAACGGAAGGCGGTGGGTACAATTAATTAGAGAGAGATCTGGCATGACATGGAGTGCCAAAGGAGTTTTAATTTAAATATTATGTCGCTGTGTACCGGGTATCTGGTTTCTATAATTTGTTGTGGTCCTAAACTTAAACAGTAAAGCTCTAATAGTTGATTTTTAAAATGACAGCGACGCACAGACAGACTGATGGACTAGAGTCTAGTCTGACTGAAACTATAAGGGTTTCTTGTTTTACTACGAAACCTTGAAATAAATTTGCCAACCCTTTGCCTTCAATATTGTAATGTGCTCAACGCAGAGTTCAAAACGCTAGTTATTGCTGTGATGTCAGCTGCTTATAGGTGTGACGAACAGTGGGCAGAACCACTCACACAGACTTCAATGAATTAGGACGGGACATATTTCACGGCCTCTACTAGTCTACCTACTAAAATAAGTTTACTTTACCTACATCACAATCAGACATCGCGTGAGCGCACTCTGATGGTTAGAATGACAATTATAAAGGTTTGAAATAAACAAAAGATACTCTGACAGGATTGAAAGGAGGGCTGCTACGTCATACAGCGGGTAGAAAATGATTTTCTACCCTCTGTATGACGTATTCGTCTGAAATTGACTAGTTTTGGGTGGCTCAACAGTCATTTAAACTCGCACTTTTAATGCAGGTTATATGAAAAAATTATTTGTACAGCAAAGGGATGATTAATAGTATATTATACACCAAGGGGATAAAGCACTGTTTTATGTCACGGGCGCTACATTGAATCCTGAACGTAACGAAGGACTCCAAATTTAATTTAATTTGCTGAGTGCAGTGAGGGATTCAAGCGCCCAAGAAAAAAACAGTTTTATCCTGGTGGTGTATACTCTACTTTTCTCACTTTATGTGAGACAATAAAAAACCAGACTTAGTATACTTATATCAAATTAAAAGTGCAAATTGATACTGGAGACATTAGTCCAATTATGGAAAGATAACGTTATATTTTTATTTGGTACGTTTATCGAGGTTGAGCCAGAGTTTATTAGATACACCACAGGCTGCTTGACTTCTTTGTAGCTGATAAATATTCAAAATAAACCAGAAGCACTGATTCAGACACAGACTTTGCGCCTTTTGCAGTTTTCCATGTGTCAAAATCTTTATAGGCTTTCAGGTATTTTACACGCTTTTTATTAGCTTCAGACGTATGTATGTTAGTATGTAACGGAATCTTTGAACATGATTTTGACCCCCTTCAAAACGTCGGATTAACTCGAAATTTGGCGTACTTATTAAGGAACGATGACAATTCAATATTTTAAACAGTTTGACCCGTTATCTTTAATAGGATAATCAGGGTTAGCGATTTTTTGTTTTCCTGAGACCCGGAGTGTCTGCGTCAAAAGCGTGTTTTTTAGTTTTTTTAAACTATTATTATTTTTATTTCCTTTGACTTTTCTGGGAGTAGATTATTGACAATGCCTATGGCATCTAATTTAATAGCTTCTGGAGTCAAAATACTTTAATCACTCGACATTTTTGATACATTTTTGGAAATATTTATAGAATCTTCTAAAGGCTAGGCTACTACCAGCTACGGCTATAAGTTCGTCTCAGTGCGAATCTAGTGGGCCACGGCTTCAGTTTTAGAAAATCGAGAAGGCCGCGCCCGCTGAGAATACATTCTGTTTAGGCGAAATTAGACTTTATGGGCATAGCAATAATAATTATGAAAGTGAAAATCACATTATTGACCAGCGGGTTATAATGAAATTCAATAGAACATTATAACCCGGCTAAAGCCAAGAGATATAATGTCTTGCTTTCGGTAAGGTTTATATGACATATAATTCGGCATTGTCGAGCATGTGGTCAGTGGTGTGAAAATATTATTATTTTACTAAATTAACATAATAGGTATACCTATTTAGGAATCTGTTGTTCTATATCATTGTAAGGAATATTTTGTTTTTATACCACTGAAGCCGTATAAATTTTGTTTCTTGTTATGATAAACCACAGAAACCGATAGAGGAAAACTGGAGACATTAAACTTTTATTCGGTATCTATTATAGTCCAGTTAAGTGTCCATGGTGGTAATTTTTTACAAGATTGTTTTTGAGGTCAAGTGTCTGTGACTGCCAGCCCCCCGGCTTCGCTTGGATCTTCTAAACATGGGATTGTATTACTATTACTAATGAGGCTCTACAGACTACTATCCACGTTACAGAGAAAATTAACATTTTGCATTGAACTTTGCCAGTCTATAAATAAAGTTTAATATCAAAAGATATTCAATCATTTAACGTGAAAATAAGTATTCACTCTATGCTCTTGTTTCGTAAATAAGAGAAACATTCATTGATAGCAATGAAATTAAAGTAGAAAACGTACCTACTTGCATTCCTACTGATAACTTAAGTACAAATTAGCATAAAATAAACTGGAAAATCGTAGTTGTACCTCTGGCTAACATGGCTCGTTAAAGTTTATCTATATCTACTGACAGTAATTAATTTTATTGCCAAACGTAGAAATGTGCTCACGCGTGGAACTAGTTTTTTTTTACATATTCGTGATGCGTTAATACTAACGGGTCCAAAGTGCTATCTTGAATTGGTTAATGACGGTCCGGTTCCTGTGTGGTACGCGGCTGTTGTCGGAGTGCCGCTCATCATTACCCAATGAGAAGGTATATAATCACAATTACCCGGAAAGTCTGATGAATTGGTCAGGAAGCTTGCAGTATTGCGTTATTGTCCTCTCGGTATGAACTTTAAACAAGACCGGTGGTATGCAGGGGCATGCTGATTAATGGGACGAGGTAGCATACAATGTTCGAATTTTAACTATTAGAAAACATAGTCGCGTCAATGCGATGCGATTTTACGTACTTCTAGAAAATTCCGGTATGTACTCCACGCAGGGCCGTCTTTAACCTATTGGAGGCCCTGGGCACATTAGGATAATGGGGCCCCTATGAAAAGTCATTTATGCCTGTTTAACCAAAATAGTCCTCTGTCTATTTTGTTAAAACATGCATAAAGAATTCTAGATTGATTCAACTGAGCTTTCGTTTTTTAAGATACCGTTACTGATTATTATCACCATTATATTTTATAAATAACTAGACGTCAATAAGTGTAGTATACCTAATTACCTACCTATATTTAATAAAACATTATTTGATTTGATTTGATAAATTAAATGGTTTCTTCAAAAAAAACTTCAAGATTAATTTAAAATCTGATTAACTTACTATTGAGGTATATTTTGAATGTAATATAGTACCTATATTTATCGTTAATGAATATCGGTTATCTATCAGTTGGCGATCTGTCTGTAACTAGAGGGCCCCCATCGATCGGCCCTGGACACTTACCCACATTGTCCAGTGGGAAAGATGGGCCTGACGCCACGGTCTTATCCTGCTACGATTCTATTGTGTCATTGTATTTGGTAGGCGTTGGAGGTTCATCGCGCTGCGCTTTCTGGTGCGGGGTCACCATATCTTCAGCTTTATATGACCTCTACATGGTTTTATATGGTACAATAATATTGCCCCATTGTGACACCTGTAGCTGTTCGACTCGTGGAGTGCCCGTTCCTTCCTCTGGTTCCTTCTCCGGATCTTTTCATTTATGATTTGATTACGTGAGATAGTCCGAGCTCACCCCGTCACCCACCGATGAAACTATATCTTTATGGTTTATTTATATGCATGGGTTTATAACCAACGACCTCAATTTACATAGACGGGCCCTATCAAACAAAGAATGTGGACCTATTTTACTAACGCCATCTAGACAAGGACAGGTTTATACAGGTGTAGATCGCCCTCTACAGGTCAGACGCCCAATTTTTGTCCATGAAAATCCCCATCTAGTACCTACATATATATCGATGTTTATAACCCCCTGAGCCTTGTTTTCCGGATTTTATAGGTAAGTAAATGACTTATGACACGTGTCATGAACATAACTTAATCTAATCGAATAATCGAAGCTTCTCAAACATTATGCTCTTTAAACATTTCTGTCTCTTTAGACATTTCTGTCTCTTTAAACATTTCTGTGGTGGTGTCGTGTGGTGCGGGTTGTTACGTTCCCTCAAATATGGTCGAGCGAAGCAATGGCTGGATCATGCGTCATGCTCGTGAACGGGTGCCACCGGCGGGAATGGGGCTACTTTCTGTCTGCCCGTCTTTGACATGAATTGAATATAATACAAATTTAAGAAATCCATTAAAAGTATGCTCCTGAAAAAAGCTTATTATGCTGTTGAAGATTATGTAAATGATAGAGGAGCATGGATTTGATCGCTCCAGCAATGCTGGGGACAGCGGTTACTTATGTACACATTGATATAGTAATTGTAAATGAATTATTTAAAAAAAGCAACCACCGAGTTTCTTGCTGGTTCTTCTCGGTAGGAATGGCATTCCGAACCAGTGGTAGATTCACTTGACGATTCAAAAGTACTTGTAAAAGTTTATTTGAATAAAAAATATTTGATTTGATTTGATTTGATTTATGCCGCGTTTTCGTATTCGTGATACTGTAGATAATTTGTGTGTATTTTCTGTCTGCTTTTATTATCTTTTATTTACAGCCTTTCTTATGTTTACCATAGGTCTTTCAGCCTTTTCTTGTATATATGTATACGTATATACACATATATGTATCCATACGTAAGACGTGATGTTTTATTCTCTTTCACAGAACATGTTTACATACTAGGTATACACAAATCACATATCAAATTTGTGCAGTAGATTAAAAAATGCAGCTTTAGATTTTTCTGACGCGCGTTATAAAAGCATGCGGATAACATAATGAAACAAGTAGGCAACCATGCATCTAAATAGAAGCTATATCACACGTCAGTGCGTTTAATACGCGTGGCTTTTTAATCGAGGGGAATACTTGGTACTATGTAGGTATTATTAATTAGTATAATAATACCTACTCGTAATTCCAACGGCCAGCAGGCTTAGTATGCGCACAACAAGATATCTCGCGACGAGAGAGGGAGAGAGATTTTGTCGTTGCCGGTAAATTTTTCGTTTACCCTAACATGCACAAAATCCGGTATATTACGAAAAAAAATAGTCGGCTTGCATGGGTTCGTCGAGAAAATTACCACAGATAAGAAATATTATTTCTATCTCTACTTTTGACTTAACTATGTTAGCTTCAGTAGACAAATAGAGGTAATTCAACTCGTTGTGCGCATGCCCTACGGCTGTTTAGGCGGCTTGCCTACAATTTAGAGGAACAGCGAAAGTAGGTAAATAAATGCGTAAGACACGGCTCTACAATTTCATTACGATAGAATCCAAAGTATATAGGTATTTTGAGAAAGTCTGAGCCATTGATTAGAAAAATCCATAGCGTAAACATCAACATTTTTTGACACTCGTGCATATAAAAATAATAAAAAATATTATTTTCTGTTTTCTTTCTTTCTATCTTTAGGTACCTATATTTACTAGAAAATACTAAAACTACTGCCCATACCTAGTGAGTTCATTAATTCATGAAAAAACTTTGAACGCACCGTTTGTTTTCATACATTTTCGGCTTTGAAATATGCGAGTCTGGTCTCTACTCTCTACCTATACAGGTTTGCTACGAGTACTTGTTTGTTCGCACTTCAACGAAAAAAATTAATGGTAATATTAAATCAAAACAGATGATACAACTATTTGTCTTATTGTACACACATTAATTCTCGGTAATAAAGAATGAATGCCGCCATTGGTCGGTTGTTTGGAATAATTTTAAGTAGTGAAAAACAATAAAACAAAGAATGCTAATTTTGGAATATAAAATGGAGGTGCGTGTGTGCGAGTAGGTATCAATTATCATGTGTGTTTTATTGGTAAAGTCAAGTCAAACTTAAAATAACAGATGACCTTAAGCGCTAAGAATGTGTTCAATTTAAAAACCAAATAGGTACTTATTAATAAACAAACGAATGATAATAATTCACGGACCATAGCATCTTTGTTAAGAAAATAAATGATTCTGAAAATAGTAATATGAATTTTCCGAGAAAAGACGTAGCCTGTGTGTAACATGTTATCTTCTCCATTCGTTTTCACACCATAAATAAATAATTACATTTAAGTAATCACTGGAAAGAACTACCATCTGCAATACAGGTTACCCTAGGACTAGGATATCATTTTGTCGTACACTTTTAAATAAATAATTTAATACTAGATGAGATCCACTACTTCGTCCACGTGGATTAAGGTTTTTGATTCCCGCGCGCGGGAACTCTTGAATTAATAAATTGATAAAAAGTAGCTTATGTCCTTCCCCTGTGACTTGCAAGCTATCTCAGTAGAGTCCCTGTCATGGAAGAAATACCGCAGCAATTAGTGGAACTAATAAATCTTTAAAAAAAGTTTGGATGTATGGATGTTACTCAATCACGCCCCAATGGCTGAACGGATCTGGATGAAATTTGGCGCAGAGATAAATTATAGTCTGGAATAACACATAGGCTACTTTTTATCCCGGAAAATTAAAGAGTTCCCGCGGGAACCACAAAACCTCGATCCACGCTTACGAAGTCGCGGGCGTCAGCTAGTTTAACATACATTGGGGACTTCTTCCCGCTTTCGTGACACGGACTCTAGGTAAGTACCTACTATATAGATAATGTCGATTGGACTCAATTTCTACTTGTATTTTGCCCATTATTATTGTATAATAAATTATATTTGTTATTTAGTGGTATTTATAAGGATAGTATGAAATCAAAGACTATAAAAAATATTAGAGTAACACAGCCGTGGATAAATAAAAAGTTACATTGTATGATATTAAGAAGGGACGACTTATTTCGATCGTGGAAGGCTTCACCAAATAATATGAATAAGCGTTTAGAATATACCAGATTCAGAAATAAAGTAAATAAATCCATAAATATAGCTAAAAATAAATACAGAAGACAGGAAGTTAAAGATTGTAATGGAGATTATAGAAAAGTTTGGATTACTATTAATAGTTGGTTAGGGCGAATAAAACCAAATGTGGACAGTGTGATTATGAAATATTTAGGTAAATTAAATAACGTTTACTCTATTTGCAATGAATTTTCTAAAACCTTTACTCAGGAAATTTTAAAGATTAGGCATATTTGTTCAGTAAAATTTTTGGATAGAAATTCTTATGTGAAACCTAGTGATGTATCTTTCAGATTTATTAAAGTAGGTTCAAAAGAAATTGAAAAAATTATTTGTAAATTAAATATAAAGAAAGCCCCAGGCTTTGATAAAATTAGAGTACAAGATATTAAATATGTAAGTAAGCAGTTGAGCCCAATTTTGGCGAATTTTGTAAATATGAGTATTCAAAAAGGTTTTTATCCCGAAATTTTAAAAAAATCAATAATTCGACCAATTTATAAAGGTGGTAATCACTTGCATTACACTAACTATAGGCCAATAGCTATACTATCAGTAATAAATAAAATTGTCGAAAAAATACTAGTTGGTCAGGTGTCTAGGTTTTTAGAGAAACATAATATACTGACGGATGCGCAGCACGGCTTTAGAAAAGGTCGGAGTACGGTAACGGCTCTTACGCAATTTATGGAGGAAATTAATACTAATCTAGACAGTGGGAAGCAGGTACTGGTTTTATTTATTGACTTCAAAAAAGCATTTGACACGTTAGATAGGGATGTTTTACTTTTAGCTATGCAAGAATGTGGCATTGCAGGTCCAACTAATGAATGGTTTCGTAATTACTTAACGGATAGGACTATACGCACAGAAGTAGATGGGATAACCGGTGATGAATGTGATGTAACAATAGGAGTGCCAACTGGGTCAGTATATGGTCCTGTTGGCTACTTAATGCTCGTTAATAGTGTAGTGAATGTTATTCAGCAATGTAAGATATATATGTATGCGGACGATATGTGCCTGTTGTACGCCTCAAAGGATATAAACGAGGCGCGCAATAATATTCAACTAGATCTTGAAAATGTAATAAAATGGTCACACGATAATAGTATTATTATAAATTTTGAAAAAACAAAATGCATGCATATATACTCACCACATAATGCAAAGGCAAAAACTATAAAATATAAGGACATAGAGATTTTGGGACATAGCTATGACTGTCTGCATATAACTAAGAACCAGTGTAGCTGCCAACAGTTAGAGTTCGTGGAAAAATATAAATATTTGGGTATACATATAGATAGGCACTTCAACTGGAAGACTCACATAGGTGTAGTATGTAACAAGCTAAGGTCTGTGCTGGGAAAGTTCCATCATCTGAAGAGAGTGCTAAGCAAACGTACAATGCTTGTAGTTTACTACGCTTTAGCAGACTCAGTCATCAGTTATGGGCTTAGCATATATGGAAGAACATTCACTACATATCTTAATGAAATAAAAAAAATACAAATAAGATTATTAAAACAAGTTATAACTAAAAAGATAAAGAAACAGTACAAAAGAAATTACGAAATTTTATTTAAAGAATTAAAAATACTACCAATACATATTAAGTTAAATTATTTGTTAGCAAAAGAACACTATTATTCAAGTAAGTATAAAGAACTTTTATCACATAAAGAGCATGTCAGAAGAGTTAGACAAGGTCGATTAAGAGTAAATAGAGTAAATAATTATTATGGTAAGAGATTAAATCGTTACTTAGTACCTAAGATATTTAATAGCATAGAGTGGTTAAGAGTAGGTAAAAAAGTCAGTGAAGGAGTCCTTAAGAAAAAACTAAAGGAAGTTTTTATTAACGACTCCTTCACTGATTAACAATAACCTAATATAGTTAAGTAAATAAATAAATATTTAGCGTAAGATTCTTAATTTTAATTATATTATAACTAGGTATACTGATGTTGTGTGTTAATGATAAGTGCACGGCATAAGATAAGTTGAGCGCGAACTCGCCAACAAACTGCGTGTGTAGTTTGGCGAGATACATAATTTTTGTATTTTTTTGTGCAATATAAAATAAATAAATTAAAAAAAAAAAAAAAAAAAAAAAAAAAAAAATTCCCAAACTTAGTAAAGCGGATGGACCGTGAAAAGGTAGCAGACAGACGGATATACTCACATTCGTATTTATATTATGAGTTTATTCTTATTGTTTCCGCATTAGACATTACGCAATAGTTTATATCTTCCATTCTGTAAACAATATAAATAAATTTACATACCTACAAGTGCTGTAGAAATAAGGTTGAATGTTTGTTGTAGCCTTAACAGAGCGACCGACAGCTCTATTAAGTAAAGACTAAAAAAACAAAGTTGAAATTAGCTAAATTGTCTAAATACTAAATTGTCTACGTATGTGCTTAGTAACATACCTCCATTGTTTAGAAATTCACTAACCTATCGTTAAGAATCAGAAAGTATTGAGTGAATTTCAAATTGATTTTATTCACAATTTAAAATAAAGGTTGCAAACCTACCTTTGTCCTTTAAGGTAGGCAGGTCGCAACCCATCGAAATATAAATAGGTACTAAAATTATACATCAATGACGCAACCCTAAAAAGAGGAAGATTTTAATTTATTAATGAGTTACAAATTCACATCGTGCCAGCAAAGCCGAATCAATTCAAGTAATATTATGTACAGCGTAGATACTTTTTTTATAAATCCATAGACTTGAAAGCGTGATAATTCGACCGGTCTATAACCAAAGTAGCTCAAACATAATATACATATATAATAATATTCGTAAAATCTTATACAGTTAATACTTTGCTAATTATTATCAACATAATATTCATACAGTATAAAAACCCCTTTACCTACTACTGTGAAAAATATATGCATAATTATATTCTAGTCTTCTCGTAGTAATAGTTATCATAATATATATCTTAATATAATATACATTGAGGTTATTAAGTACTGAAGTACCTCGGGTACTAATTACTAACGATACGTTGTAGTTATTGAGTGAGCGTTTGCAAGCAAATGACAAAATAACTCATTGAAGTAGGTAAAAAAATATCTGCAGTGTATAAGCTCCCGCCGCATTGCGTAACAAAAGTCGAATTTTCGATGTGGAACGCCATGGGGCTTATTGGCAACCACGGCATAGATAAATTATTTTTTCTATGTTGGCAACCATAGTATTTTTAACCGACTTCCAAAAAAGGAGGAGGTTCTCAATTCGGCGCGTATGTTTTTTTTTTTTTTTGTATGTTTGTTACGCGATTTCTCCGCCAATTATGAACCGATTTTGATAATTCTTTTTTTGTTTGGTAGGTCATACTTCAGAGGTGGTCCCATTTTAATTTGGTGAAGATCTGATGAATATCTCCGGAGATGGAGAACGGAACTCCTTAATGGATAAGAGTAAATTGCTCGCGATCAGTGTGATAGTTTTGTAAACAGTATGTTTTAACCATGCATAGCATATCTTTTTTTTTTTAGGGTTCCGTACCAAAATGGTAAAAATGGAACCCTTATTACTTTCTCTTTCCGTCTGTCACAGTCGATTATTTCAGTAACTATTAACTATTGACATGAAATTTGGAATAGTTGTCACCACTAAAAATTGTGAAATAAAAAATTTTCAAAAAAAAATAAAAACCGACTTCAAAAACCACAAACACTAAAAAGTAAAAAATAATTTAATTTATTATGTATACAAGAGTTAATGTAGTTCTATAATAACATTTTTTGGAGTCGGTGCCAATGTGGAGTCACGTCAACAATAATGAAGAGTAGGTAGACGGTTCATGCGGCAAATTGGTACAGACTCCAAAAAATGTTATTATAGAACTACATTAACTCTTGTATACATAATAAATTAAATTATTTTTTACTTTTTAGTGTTTGTGGTTTTTGAAGTCGTTTTTTATTTTTTTTTTGAAAATTTTTTATTCCACCCAGCTTGCAACGAAATAAACGTAGGTAACCTATTATTAGGTATTTAGCATATATTTAAGTACTTTATCTGAAAGCACTAAAGTAATATATGAATATCTTATTTTTCAATTAGCACCCTGAAAACCCGACTTTTTAGCGATCTATTTAAGGAAAATAGATGCTTAGATCGAGAAGAATAAAATACGCCAGACCACTTTGAAATTAATGAGCGGGATAGTGGGTATATAAATATAGCGTTCATGTGGAGTAGGTACAACTGTATAATATGTTTATAGTCGTACCAGGCATAAAAACGTGCTCCTTATAGGTAAACGAACCCAGGCTGAGGTAATCTTAGTCTTCTAAATATAGACTAGGGAGTAGGGACTAGGGGAATTCGGTCTAGTTTTTTACCCAGCCTGAGAAGGAATGCTCGTCTACGCATTTCTTTTATAATCTACAGAGCCTCAAATAAACATGAATAATCCAGCTATTATTCAAACGATGGGAACTAGAAATACTCGTATAAGGGGTTTATGTCGTTTTCTTTAGCTCTGTCGGGTCCAATTTTCTTTTTAAGTGTTTTGTACAACACACTAGAACAGAGTAGATGTTGCGTCACGAGTATTTAGTACCTACCGTACCTTAGCGTTAGTTGAGAAAATAATTCTTGTATAGTTAATTTTTTTAACCAATACTATGAAGTTTCTCAGTGACCAGGCATCTCACCCTTTTACTGTATAATCCTTCCAAAATTCCTTCGTTCTGATAGCATGACGGTATGGGAATACGACACAGCCAGGGAGAGATGAGGTTTTACGTACTCTGCCTAGGCAATACCAGCAACTTCCCAAGTCTGTATTGTTAATATGAATTCCTCGACGGAAAAAACCCAATAACTCTTTTGGCCTAACATGGGACTCGAAATCAGCATTCAAAAAAAGCTACATCAATCAATCGTGCAACAATCGAGATTGTAACAATGAGTAAGTATAGTGCAGCTTTTAGGAAAAGGTAGTTTCTTCGTTTTAAATTAGGAGCACGAAAAGCGAAATAAGTCGCTTAGTTAGTCGTTAAGGTTGTAATACTTCACTGAGAAAAATGTCATTTTTTCTTAATCTTAAATATGGTGAAATAATCTTAAACCATGTGCGTTATTCTAAAATAAGTTGATAGTAATTAAATGTTATGCTAGAAACGAATTGTTTGTTTATATAAAGCAATATTAGGATACTAGTCATCGTAAAAATCGGTCACATAAAATTACTTTATCATTTTCTTGTAATAACACGATGTAATAGGAAATAATACACTTTCTGAGAAAATAAGATGATAGTTACAATTATGTTTATAATAATTGTAAAACATAAGGAAAGTGTTTCCGTATATTATAAAGCTTTCCTTCTATGAACTTAACTTAATGTATACTTATAATAAAATTGTAACAGGTCCAATTCTGTACATTGAAGATATTTTGAAATTATTTTTGGGAAGGCACTCTTCAATCGATACTAAAGCCAAAACTGCAATTTGTTTCATTTTTGTCTGTCTGTCTGCCTGTCTGTCTGTTTGTCTGTCTGTCTGTTTCTTGGCCGCACATCACGCCGAAACTACTAAACGGATACAAATGAAACTTGGCACGATTTGAGTTCATACTACGAGGTAGGACATAGGATACTTTTTATCCCGAAATTCAGCACGGTTCCCTTGGCAGATGGGATGAAAATCAAAATATATATTTAGTTGTAACTCCCTTATGCGGCGACCGATTTCATTCATTATTTTTTTGTTAGAAAGAAGATACTTCAAAGATTGATCCATACAAATTTCAAGGTCATTGGTTTTGTAGTTTAGAAGTTACAGGCATCACAACCCTCAGTATTAGGTCCAATTAACTTCAAACCCGGAATGTAATTTGAAAATTTGAAATAATAGTCCTTGAATACCTTAGAAGTGTATTAAAGAAGTACTTTTCAAAATTCCACCCCCTAGGGGTTTAAATAGGGGGTGAAAGTTTGTATGAAATTCCGTCATTTTTCAAGTTGTAGCCATAAAACTTAGTATTTGGGATTATGGTTAAAAATGAAGAAATACGTGTTTTACAGGTTTGGTAAATTCCGCACCTAAAAGGGGGAAATAGGGGACGAAAGTCCGTAATTTGATTTTTTTGTTTTTAGAAACTTAATTCGACGCGGACGAAGTCGCGGGCAAAAGCTAGTCTCTTATAAAACGCTGAAGTCACCTTGACGTAGTAATAAAACAATTATATGTGTAATGTAATTTCACTTATAGTGAATGCATCACATTTTATGAACCTAAATCATATTATAATTATGTGAATCCTATTACCGAAACAAAAATAGGATAAAGTCCTCGAAAATACGATGACCGCAGCACGTTCGCGACATGTCTTAACTCGAAACTTTTCATTTGTGGCTTCGTCTATTATTTATATTTTATTCTGTGCTTCGTCCCCGTGGAGTGACAACTGAACGTGGTTATTGTGCGACTAGAGTTCATGTGACATTCTTTTCTTTATAAATAATAGTATAATATTATAAAGGAAAGAGATAAAAATAATTATATTAGTTTTAGTTAATAATATGAATCAAGCCACTTGTGACTTGCTGATCAAATGGAACCTGACGGACTTTAATGAGCAATTTGCCGGTAAGTTGACTACTTTTAACTAAGTACAGATCTTTTTCTGAACTGGGCTTTCAACCTCATTATTTCATATACCATATTAGGTACCTATTCATTAGGTAGGTACTCATTGTGTCATGGAATACCGAAGTAGATTGTAATGCTACTTAATTGCTAATCACACTAATATTAAAGGCAAAAGTTTGTATGTGTGTAGTGTGAAATGTGAATGGTTACTCCTTCAAGCCTCAACTAGGTACTGAACTACTGAACCGAATTGGTTGAAATTTTGAATGGAGATAGATTTTTAAGGTGGGCTTAAATTACGCTGTAAACACTCACAATTCACATAGGTACAGTGTGGGTAGGTGGTTTTTCCGAAATTATAATACACAATCATGTGTATTATTCTGTCGCTTGTTTGCTTGTGTTTAATGAATATTTACATACCTACCTAAAAAGTAATAAATGCAAACAAGCGGAATTAAGTAGTGATAGCCTATTGCTTCAGGTCATTTCATTGGACTCTGACTTTTTATACCTATGTGCGTTTGTGAATATTTTTGTGAAACATAGTGATGTAATCTGCATGCTGGAAAGTTCACTAGGAGTACATAGTTCTCAAAGGTGTGCGAAACCCACTAAGTATATCCCTCTCATTCTGAGAGGAGACCCGTGCATAGTAGTAAATAGGCTGAGACAAGCGGAATTATTTACTATTATTCTATTTTCTTTCCAGATTCAAAACCAGAGATTGAGAGATCTCAAAACGAGAGTGATCGCAGCAATTTTGCTGCTGGGTTGCTTATTTAATATTCCTCCCGCTCGACGATCCAAAAAAGACTGGCACGCGAGCCGAGCAGAGATACTAGACGGCTTCGTGACCCACGTCAAATTCAATTCAAACAATTTTGGTGACCGATACAGATGATGTTTATTTTCATTGCTGTATGCTAGAAACTATTGAATTTAATTTTCATTACAATGCTTAAGAAGTGAAACGTACAAGTAAGTCTTATCTGTGTTTTCCATACCAATATGCTGTTGGTCCTTGCCCAAACACACTAACTCTAATGCGAGGTAATACGTCTTATGTGTAATTAATTTGTTATAATTGATTGGATGTAAATAAATAGTAAGTGCTGCTCATATATGTATCGGTAATAATTGAATAAAATATTGAATTTATGCTACTTATGTTATTTCTTTTGTATGTTGTCTCCAATCTGCCCCTATTAGAAGTGTTTATTCTCAGTGATTTTTGTTATGTTTTAAGTTTTCAGTTTCTTCCTCTATATTTATCTATGCTTTCCTTCCTCTTGAGATGAAAGGAAAGCATAGATAAATAGTAGGAAAAATAATAGGAAATAACTTGAGATGCGAGGAAAGCATTTAAAATATCAGGACAAATAACAGGAATAACCTGAGATGAGAGGAAAGCATAATAAATAGTAGGAAAAATAATAGGAAATAACCTGAGGTGAGAGGAAGGCATAGATAAATAGTAGGAAAAATAATAGGAAATAACCTGAGATGAGAGGAAAGCATAGATAAATAGTAGGAAAAAGAATAGGTAAGTACCTGAGATGAGAGGAAGTCATAGATAAATACTAGGACAAATAATAGGAAATAACCTGAAATGAGAGGAAGGCATAGATAAATAAGAGCACAAATAATAGGAAATAACCTGAGATGAAAGGAAATCATAGATGAATAGTAGGAAAAACAATAGGAAATAATTCGAGCTAAGAGGAAAGAATAAATAAATGGTACGATGAATAATAGGAATAATTCGTGTTATGAGGAAGGCTCACTTAAATAGTAGGAAAAATACTAGGAAATCACTAAATACTGTATACGCATCAGATTACAGCAATGGTGACATGTCATCATAATACACAATTATCAGCAGGAGCAGTAGCATCTTCGTACTTTTTGGTGATATCAGTATGCTCCGTGCTTGATGTGAGTTCACAGTATTTGTGATGAAAATTTTTCTCAGTGTTGCCAGTATTAATTAAGTATGACTTTCCTTTTCTGATATTTCTAAGAAGATAACGGGTTGATGCCTACAACAGTTTTTAAGAAATTCCCACTAAACCTTTTAAAACATACTAAGGTGGTTTGTGGTCCCGTATAAAAGGAGTCTAGACTAATTAGTTTTTCTCAAGCAACGAAACCCGCGGTTTTCAAGACTCGCACTTGGATGGTTTAAAAAAATAAAATATGCCTCTAACGTCATGGAAAGCTCGCTTTTGTCAATAAAATATTTTATTCAATTTTATAAGGTCATAGAATTAGCATTGCTATTCGTAAGATCCACTGAAAACTAGTTAGGTATGACGACGACGAACGAACTGATCGGCCGTTTTAAACTTATGCAAAATCAACATATAACGTATATCCATACTAATATTATAAATGCGAAAGTGTTTCTGTCTGTCTATCTGTCTGTTTGCTACGCTTTCAAGGCCCATCTTTTCAACCGATTTTGATGAAATTTGGTACAGGGATAGGCTGCATCCCGGGGAAGGACATAGGCTACTTTTTATCCTGAAAAATTAAGTAGTTCCCGCGAGAACCGAATAGCGCGCGATAGGTTGTATCCTGGTAAAGGAAAAAGGATACTTTTTATCCCGGAAAATTCAAGAGTTCCCGTGGGACTCAAAAAATCTGTTCTACCAATTTTGATGATATTTGGTACCTATAGGGATAGTTTGTTCGCAGGGGAAGGACATAGGCTACTTTTTATCCCGGAAAATTAAAGGGTTCCCGCGGGAAACAAAAATCTTAATCCACGCGGACGAAGTCGCGGCCATCATCTAGTTTTAAATAATCACCTTTAGATATTTGCTTCAATGTAGGTAGATACATATTTGGATTTAATAAAAGCGGTTGTTAATATATTAACAATAAATAGGTATTAAAATCTTATTAAGACTTCGAGCATTTAACCTAACTTAAAAGCTCAAATGACATGTAGGTACTCGTAAATTGACATACAAATTTAAAAAATATATTAATAAGCAATGTATAATGTAGGTATATATAAGTAAGCAATAATATCATTGATGTAGAATTTTAGTGAATAATATTATAATAAACAATTTTAAAATCGATATTTGCAGGTGGTGATAAGCAAGCTCGGTGAAAACTCATATTAATTTCAAACACGTTTACCTATTACATTGTATGTTAAAAGATAAATAAGTTTTCTATCCACTGAATAAAACGGTTTACTTAGCCTGTCTTGTAAAGAAAATTGCCGAAAAATTGTCTGAATAATCATGATACTTAAAAGGATGATTGGCTGTTACAATTTTGCAAGATATGTAGTTGTATCCTGCAATTTAAAAGTCATTGTGATATCTACTGAGTTAGGTTAAAAATGTACCAGTTTCATTTTACTAAGTTCTTTATATAGGTGATCGTATACCATAAGACTCGTAGACCGTGTGAGGTGCAAGGGCCGCAAAAACGTTCAGTTTTCAACAAGTGTCGAAAATACGTGTCGCAGTAAAAGCTAGGAATTCTCACATTACTTAGTTAATTTCGTGTAGTACGTCTTTCCTTGTCTGCCGTGTTTCACAGCCATTATAAAAATCAACTGTAGCAGCTGTAAACCTTAGCACATTACATAGAAACCTGTACATAGAAAGCTACACAGAGATTTATTTTTTATTTTTATAAAATAAGTAACAGTTTCCTTTCTGAGCGAAATACGTTAGTGGCACTTGGAGGATTTAAAAAAAGGATTTATTTTATTACTTATTTAATTAGTTACAAAAAAAATAATTATTACTAGGAATATATGAAAATGGTGACTCTAACCGATGTTAGGAATAGAATAATTTAATCTAGATCTTAATTAATAATGATGCGTCGGCTTGACCCTAATAAACAAGATTACGCGTTGGTAGGGGTTGCAACGTCGGCGATCTTCGTAGGGCTGCCACACGTAATTCCTCCACCCTCAGAACGGCAACTATTTGAGCACTTTCAGCGAAAATGATGCCGGGACGTCTTCCAACTCGGCGGTTTTCTCGGCGTTGTCTGTAGTTGGTTTTCTCGTCTCCCTGCCAGGCTTCTTCAGGAACCTTTGAAGTAACCGGAGGATGAGAAGAATGCATATACCCGATAGTATTATGTAGAAGGGTATGGTAGTGTGATAAAGGGTGCTTGACTGTACTTGTTCGATTCTGAGAGGGGCTTGAACCATGATTTTCTCTTGAATATTATGAAGATCTTGAAGGTTGATGGAGCTTAAATTGAAGCGTGGTGATGTGATAGCCTGTTTTCCGACGTCGTAGGGTATCTTAGATAGTTTTAAAGCCTGGCCCTTGATTTCGTCGTAGTCGTTGACTATGGTAAGGTCCTCGGACTTCAGGCGACATCCGACCGGGATTGTAACGAAGTAGCTTCCCTGGAGTGAAGTGTGGTCTTGCTGGTCGCAGGAAAGCTGTACTCTTGTGGTCTTGGGAAATGTCAGAATGTAGTGTCTATCGTCTAGCTTCTCCATTGCTTCATCCGCTAGATTGATGGTTGCAAGTTGACAGGATTCCCGTAGAGTTTGCTTGACGATCAGTTCGTGGATGCAGTCTGATTTAGTGCGGATTTGATGGTCGATCCCTTTTTCGCATAGGAACCAGTTATTGAACTTCGGACATTCTGTCTCTATGTACACGAATGATTCCCCGTTAGTTGCTATGAAGGGATAGGACGGGATGAGAGCCTGAGCATTTTTGTTAGGAACTATCGATAGCCTATATAAGTTAAATATATCCTTAGACAAGATTGGGAAATTAAATGCGAAAACTATTTGTTTTTCTACGTAGTACGACGCTGGTTTTATGATATCGTAATGATCCCTTAGTTCTAATTTTAATATTTGATCTACCCCGTAAATACTTTGAAGCTTACTAATCATCGAACTTAATACATCTATATCTATCATAGAGTGGTGCGTGCTCGATGCGCGTACGAATGCTAAACTATTTTCTATTCTAATTAATTCTTGCATTAAATCCTGTACGTTATAGCTAATAATAACTAAAAGTTGGGAAAGTTTCGTGAATTTTACCAAACTTAAATCTTTATCTCTTTATTCGGAACGTCGATAATAGCAGCATCCTGAAACAAATTAGCTGTCTTAGGGACTCGTTTTAATCTAGATTTTGCCACTGGTCCTCGTTTTTTGGAGGTGTAAATGTGAATGGGTAGATTAGCTAATACCGTGTCCTGAGTGTAGCGTGGGGCTGTTTTTTGCCGGCTGGCTAGGGGGTTTTTTATGAAAATTTGTTGGTACGGAGCGTATTGTACCTCTGGTTCGCGAGTTTCGTTCCTAGTTTCTATTAAGGCTTTACGATTGTCGAGAGAAGTGGAATTTATGATCTCATACACTTTTTGCATTTGATCTCTGTGGGTTTGGACATATTGTTGTAATAGTTGTTGGGTAATGTCAAGGTCAAGACAGTCTCTAGAGTCGAAATGCCCGGTTAGTAAGTCGAACGGTCTACATCTTGTGAAACTATGAATGGTATTGTTGTAAGCTATGATAGCGTAAGGCATGAGGTTTATGATGGGTTCGTCTTTATGTTGTAATTTCAGGATCCTAAGATGTTCCAGTATTGTGGAATGGAATCGTTCTATGTTTCCGTTAGCGTTAGGGGAATGAGCTAGGATTCTATGATGATTAATTTTATGGAGTCTTGTGAACTCCATGAACAACTGGTTGGCAAATTCGGTGCCGTTGTCTGTGACGATGGTCAAGGGCACGTTATGATGGGTGCAGTACCTTAAAAGTGCTTGTAGTATACTTATAGCTGTACCATCTTGCAGGTGATATGCCTGACCGTACTTAGTAAAGACGTCAATGAAGGTCAAATATTTTTCATTTTGTGCGGTGAATAAGTCTATGTGAACTATCTCGAAAGGCCTTGTTGCTGGCGGTACAATGTTAAATTGGGGTCTTATAGGGTTTCTGTCATATTTAGCTTGCCCACAGATGGTACATTCGTTTATAAATTTAGTAATATGTTCCCGCATCTTAGGCCAGTAATATTTCTGGGATAAGGCTAAATAACATTCGTTGATGCCGCGGTGGTTCGTTTTTCCGTCATGGTGATGGCGTATAATCTCCTGTTGTCTGAGGTATTCTTTTACGTTTTCTAGCTCCCTTTTCGCTAATACAAGATTAATTGATGAACTTTTGAATTTTTCCTGTAGGATCGGTATGATGGAATACATGGCTAGAGGTGGGTTAATTAGAATTGCTGTTTTAACCTTTGGAGTAACATAGTCCTTTATGGCGTTAATGACGTCAGTCTCTAGGTTGGATTCCGATAGTTGCAGGCTGACTCGTGTATGGGTGTCAAATGGCTTAGTCATGATCGGCTTCCGTTTGATGTCGTTTACGAGAGTGAGGTGTAACTGTCGGTGAAATTTGTTCAGGGGTTCGTCAGTGATGGGGATTTCTAGTATGGGATTTTCGGCACTCGTATGAGCTGTTTCGGTGGAAGAGTTTGCTTGAGGAGCTATTGATGTGGATGGGTTTCCTGCTAAGGAACTAGCGTAGTCTTCTATTTCCTGAAATAGGGACGCAGTGTCGATGTCGTTGTTATGAATTTCTATTCGGGACAGGGCGTCAGCGTTTGTATTCGCTTTCCCTTTTTTGTAGACGACCGTAAAGTCATATTCACTGAGTCTGAGTCTCCACCTAGTTAGTCGTGAATTCGGCTCCTTCAAATTCATCATCCACTGTAATGGTTTGTGATCTGTCACAATTTTGAATTTGCGTCCGAAGAGGTATGGCCTGAAATACTTTGTGGCCCAAACGATGCTGAGCAGCTCTTTCTCGATGACGCTATAGTTAACTTCGCTATCATTTAGGGTCCTGGATGCATAACAGATGGGTTTATCGGAACCTATGGGTCCCTGGGATAGTACACCTGCGATGGCTACGTTGGAGGCATCGGTTGTTAAGACGAATTCCTTGGTGAAGTCGGGATATTGTAGTATGGGATCATTAGTCAATAGAGATTTACATTTCTCGAAGCAATTAATGTATTCTCTGTCAGGGATAACCTTCCTGCCCTTTTTGAGGCATTGGGTGAGGGGTTTGGTTATGCGGGAAAAGTCTGGGATAAATTTTCGGTAGTAACCGAGAAGGCCTAAGAATTGTTTAATTTCCTTTTGAGTCTTTGGAATCGGATATTTTTCGATAGCAGCGATCTTATCAGGGTTAGGTTTAATGCCGTCTTTGCTAATAATATGACCCAGATAGGCGGTCTCTAACTTTAGGAACTCCGATTTGTCCATTTGTATCTTAAAGTTAGACTCTCGAAGTCTCTGAAAAACCTTTTCTAGATTTACTAGGTGTTCTTGTAGGGAGGTGCTAAATACTATGATATCGTCTAAATAAACCAAGCATATTTCGTTCTGCAATCCTCTTAAGACGTTGTCCATCACGCGTTGAAATGTAGACGGTGAATTTTTGAGGCCCATGGGCATCCTAAGGAACTCAAAATGCCCACTTTCTACGTTAAAAGCTGTTTTAGAAATATCTTGGGGGTCCATTTCTACCTGGTAGAACCCGCTGGCTAAGTCTAGGGTCGTAAAGTATTGACATTTTCCTAGTTTGTCAAGTACGTCGTTAATGTTCGGTATTGGGTATTTGTCGTCGATGGTCTTTTCATTAAGTTTCCGAAAGTCAACTACGATACGCCATTTCTTTTTTCCGGAAGCGTCTACCTTCTTGGGTACTACCCAGATCGGTGAACTCCAGGCAGAGTCAGAGGGTCGTATTATGCCTTGTTGCAGCATCTTCTGTATCTGATCCCTAACCTCTTGTCGGTGTATGAATGGATAGCGATAACTTTTGGAGTGAATTGGCACCTCATCGATTGTTCTGATTCGATGTTTAATTTGGTTCGTGAAAGTCAAATTTTCCCCTTCTATATAAAATACGTCGGAGTAGCGCGAGCAAAGCGTAATAAGGTTAGCTTTTTCCTCCTCGTTCAAGTGGTCGGTTCGTAAGCGGGAGACTACTTCCCGTGCGCGTGGTGATAACTGCTGTGTACGCGTGCATTCAATATTAAATAACTTCGCGTGCGCGGGACGATCGAGTGAGAAAATGACATCGTTTCGCGAAGGGTTCTCGACTTCTAGGTAACCGCGATTATTTTTTACTGTGGTGATGCACTCGTGTACTATACAATTACATATCACCTGTTCGTTAATAAAGGCATCGCCGTCCGATACGTCGACTGGAATACGTATAATTTTCGAGGAACCCGCTGGAATGACATCCTCATAAAGATTTACATTACATGAGTTATACATCCTGATTGGGTTGGCGGCAGAGCGCGTTATTAGACGACCTTCCTTTAAATCTATGCGGGCTTCCCATTCATTTAATAAATCTAGACCTATAAGACCATCAAAGTAGTTGTGAAATTGATACACAAACAACTTGATATAGTTTGTGTCGTTGAACTCTTTGAAACAAGGTATTGTAATAGAATAATTACTCCTACTGGTCGCGTGTATGTTTGTTACTTCGAACGGGTCAAAGTTTAGGGGAAAATCGGTATAGTATCTTTCGACAGCTTCAGGGTTTATGAAGCTCTGGTTTGCACCTGTATCGACCAACAATTTTAATGGGGGGTTCGCGATCTGAATGTAGGGTAATTGCCTCTGCGTTTGAAGATTTACTTCTATTTTGGCTTTGATGATTTCGAAGCCTTCTGAAAATCCTGTTCTGATTGGTCAGACACTGCCTGTGGTTGGGATTCGTCGTAAGATTGATCGTCAACGGTCGTATTATAGTAGTAAGAATTGTTAAAGTCACAAGGCAAACCCTGGTCATAAGCACTACTATAGTCATTATTGTAAGTGTAATCGTACTCGGGCTCGTAGTAGGTATTGTAGTCATCGTAATATGATCCGTCATATGGCATACATTCATTTACGTGCATTTCGCGCGGTTTGAAATTATTACCAGCTGGAGGGTTCCCGGACCTATTCCAATTATAACCTGTTGGGGCATTAGTAGGAGGTAATGGTCGGGTATTGAATCTTTGGACTCCACTCATAGGCTGCAGTGTTTGTCCGTTAGTCTGGTTGTTTCGGGGTGGTAGTCTAAATACGTTGCTACGGAGGTTGTAGTTAGGCGGTGGAGCAGCGAACATTTTTTGGGTGTTGGTTGGCATACGGGGTTGATTTTGATTAAATGGCTGGGTCGGAGGTCTCATCGGGCGCTGTCCGTAAGGTGCAGGCCAGTTCGGTGTAGGTGTCTGGAAGGTTGGCGGTCGTGGTGGTATAAACTGTGGTGTGGCTGGCGGTAAGTTATGGGATATAGGAACCTTAGGTATTAATTGATTTCTGGAGGGTTCGTTTCGTTGTTGCAAATAGATTACGTTAAGTTCTTCCTGAACGTACTCGAGAGCTTTTTCCATAGTGCTAGGCCGCATGCAACGTATGCGCGATCCCAAGGGTTCCTTTAACCCGCGTACATATGCTTGCACAGTGACTTTCCTGTAAAGTTCGCGTTTCGCCTCAATAGTTGTCGGGATAACGTCGTGTAATGTCACAAATGTCATGATCGTACTAAACAAAGTTTGACAGTGTTCATAAAACTCCTGGGGTGTTTTATTCCCCTGAGTGGCTAAGGAGAGGTCGTTGTAGAGGGCTGTTTCATCCCTTTGGTCAGAGAAATTATTTATAAGGGCTGTACGGATTCCTAACCAGCTATCTGGTATTCCATTTGAGTTGATGGTACAGGCCGCGGTGCCTGTGATTTTATTTAAAATACCATTAATTACGCACGAGTTAGCGAACTCATTGCCCGGTGCAGTGCTTACGTATTGCGCAACAAGCTGATCGCATATTTTTATAAAACGCGTCAATATGTTAGGGTTACCATCAAAATCTGGGACAAGGCGAAGTGCCTTAAAAATTGTGTCTGGCTGGGCTTGGGCCATCTCAAACAACTGGTCTAAACCTAAATTACTTTCTAAGTCTAAATATCTATTATTATCTACTATTTGTCGTCGGGCCTGTCTGAATCCAGGCTCGCGAGAACTAGAGGCTCTTGGGTGGTAAATCTTGAGGAATTTAAAGGTACTTAAGGATAAGGAGAGCAACACGAGGAATATTCTAGTGTACTCACATATACCGCATGGCTCCTTTTCTTCGGAATCGATTTCTTGATTCTCCTCCTGATGTGCCACAGGTCCGTAGGTTCTCTTCGACTTCGGGACTTGATAGCCCCCGGGAACACAAGTCTTCCCGCGAAGATCCTACCGACTGCGCCAAATACGTTAGTGGCACTTGGAGGATTTAAAAAAAGGATTTATTTTATTACTTATTTAATTAGTTACAAAAAAAATAATTATTACTAGGAATATATGAAAATGGTGACTCTAACCGATGTTAGGAATAGAATAATTTAATCTAGATCTTAATTAATAATGATGCGTCGGCTTGACCCTAATAAACAAGATTACGCGTTGGTAGGGGTTGCAACGTCGGCGATCTTCGTAGGGCTGCCACACGTAATTAGCGTGAAAGCGAGAGGTGAAATAAAAATATTTACACCTGTAGGTATGTGGTTTTATAATAAGATGGAACCGGAAACGCTTTTGTTGAAAATCCGTGTTTTAGTAGCAGTCTGCATTCCATCCACCTCATTTTCTTTTCTGATATCTGGCAACACTCGAGTAACATGAACAAAGGTCGTCGTACGTTGTTGCCTACGAGATGTTTCTTTGGTTCCTGCAGGGATGAATTAATTATTATTGGTCTAGTAGATATTTAAAATTTATGTTGTTTTTTATTTAATGTTGTCTTTAGTTTTATTACTTATATTGTGGGATTTGTTGATGATTTTTAATTTATTTTGTTATGTATTTTTTTTCGTCTAAGAAGCGCAAGGCGCAGACGCTTTAAATATATTTAGGGCAAACCTCTGTAGTTCAATGTTTTTCTATGTGCGTTTTGTAAAATTTGTACATTGATAAATCAATTTTAAAAAAACGTGCTCATTTATTACCAGAGTTTGTGTTATGTTCAGCGTTCTCGTTGCTGCTATAAAAATGCGTCTCTTGGAGAATTATTGAGACTCCTACGCCTCTTGCAGATCTACCTACTGCAGTTTTTACAGATCAAACTTCTGTGGGTGGCCGTTTGCGATCTACTTATCGTGACGTGGAAAGCAAGAACGCAATAGACATAGAATGCTAATTTGTATGTCACACTTTACGTACTACTGCGGTTAATTAAAGTCTGTTTTAATAACAGAGACATTAGGTTCACTAAATTATAACGTTCATCAAATTAATAGAAACCGGCTGTCATTTTCTAAATAATCTCAAAAGTAAAGCAGATAGGTATGTAACGGACTGTTCTTTTGGAGATCCGGGCACGTGTCTATACTTCTACTACTAAACAGCGAAATATAGTCTGAAAATGTAGACTGGAAAATACACAGTGAAATTTTCGCTAAAATGTATCAATTTTAAGACCTCATGTTTTATTAATTTTTTCATACTCAATAGACTTTTTAAACAAGGTAGGTTAAAAAAAATTCAAGAGGACGAAATCGTGAGCATCATCATGTTTCAATTATATTTGAATCAATAAATAGTTTTAATAGTTTTTAAATGTTTAGTTTTTAGTTTTTTTTTACTTTAGATTTAATTTAGATTTTAATTTTTCTTGCATAGCATTGGTATTATAATTTCAAATGAAACAAAATAAAAAATGTAATTTATAAGTCGATAAATAGTTATTTCTAGAATGCTTAAAAGTTTTGCGATTTAAGTATTCTCAAAATAACATACCCACCTATTAAAGCTAACAATACTTAAGTACTTACTAAGTAGGTATACGCCTTACGCAATCAAATATGTCCATGAAATATCAACTAGGATTGCGAAATAAATAGAGGCATATACGGTTAAATCATTGGCTCTAGGTTCCTATCTGCTCGAAGAAAATACGTAGGTTTTATCCTTTTTTTTTTTTTCTCCACTACAAGCTAGCCCTTGACTGCGATCACACCTGATGGAAAGTGATGATGCAGTCTAAGATGGTAGCGGGCTAACCTGTTAGGGGCATCGCAGTTATATTAAACCCACACCTCTTCGGTTCCTACACGGCATCGTACCAGAACGCTAAATCACTTGGCGGCACGTCTTTGCCGGTAGGGTGGTAACTAGCCACGGCCGAAGCCTCCCACCAGGCCAGACCAGGGAAAATTCAGAAATTATAAATTCCTAAATTGACCCTGCCGGGGATCGAACCCGGGACCTCCGCACGTTAAGGCAACAGCGCTACACACTGCGCCACGGAGGTCGTCAACAACAAAGTATATTCACACACATATTATAATTTGACACGTCCCACAGAATATTTAATCACAAGTTATATATTAATACCTAGATGATGTCCATGTGTCCATTTATGTATTTTTGTTTAATTAGGGTTTTTAAAAAATCTGTGGGAACTGTTGTCCATCCTCGGGATGTACCTATCTTTGCACTGGCCTATCGATTCTGTATATTTTAATAATATATTATATATTATAGATATCTTTTTCAATTCACTGATTTACTTTAAAATAAGACTAGACCATGACTAAACTAAACCTATTAATCATAATCATAATAATTTATTTGCTTGATTGCAGTTAGATACATTTTGTTAAAATATTTTCTTTTATATCCTTTTTAAATAAAGCACAAAATATAACATAACATGCATAAAATTACAAAATGCGAGGGATGTTAGAAAACATCACCCCCATCATCCCCAACCAACACCCCTCAAGTCATTCTGATAGTATATTAGGTAGCTGCATACAACAATTGCCTTGTAAATATATGTGCAAACCTTTATCGGTTTTAGCAGTTATATCAGTGTTCTAAGTAAATATTATATATGTGAATATTTTCTTTATCTCTATGTATACAATTTTATTATTCAATTTATTATATTCACGTGCAAATGTTTGTGTATCACGCAAAAGCACTAATCATGCAGAAGAAATTTAATAATTCACGTTTACGAAAACGTATTGCCTATTACTATTCAGAATGGAAATTTGTCCACTAGAATTTTACTTTTTAGTTTTGTGATGGCCTTCTCTTCTGTACCTAAGCATAATTTCTTTCTTCTTTAAATATTTAGGTAGGTTCCTTCATTAACTACTACTTGAGAGTATTACAGAATTATATTCATTTATATCTATGTTTAATATATTTTACTTTATTTAGAACCAATTTTATAAATTTGACGTTTTGGTCGTTTGTATTGGAAATCCGTAAAAATGATAAAATCTATACTCCTATACTAATATTATAAATGCGAAAGTGTCTCCTTTCTTTTCGACCGTTTTTGATCAAATTTTGTGCAGTTGTAGGTTACGTCCCGGGGAAGGACTCAGGCTACTTTTAATTCCGGAAAATTAAGGAGTTCCCGCGGGAATCAGAAAACGTCGCGGGCATAAATCTAGTAGGTGTATTATAATGGGTATATTATAAATGCCACATCCACCCCCAACAGGTTAGCCTGCTACCATCTTCTTCTCACCCATTGTCGATGCGACTGCATCTTAGCCTGAGATGTCAGAGAGAGTCAAAGGTTACCTTGTAGTGGAATAACGAGTAAAAAAAATAAATGAATTGAAAGGCAATCTATAAATTGGTCGTTACTTATACTAACGGTAAAAAAACATTTATTTATCGATCAATTCAATTTTTATAATAAAAACATAAGTTAGGGAAATTTTACTATAATAAGAATTTATTGTAGATATACCAAATCCGTTAAACGGGGCGTATTGAATGTAGTAATCTCGATTTTCCGGCCCTTGAAGTGTAACAAAAGACGGTGAATTCATACACAATAAGAATCTTGTTTGAAAAACAATTTCAACACACTGTGCTCACAATCGTATCTCATATCAATATTATACAAGACATCCGGATTCCGGAATAGGTACAAATATTGACTAATCTACGAGTAGAGTTACTCAATATTTTTTTACTAAAGAATTAGGTAGTAACCGTAAGCTCTTCAATAAGTTCAGCATAATATTATTGAGAAAATTAGATAGCTTTCATTTCCAAAAGCTTAGGTAAACACTTCGTATACGACCTCCCTGACGCAATGGTAAGCGAAAGCTTAGAAGTCCGGAATGTTCCTGGTTCGGGTATGGATAATCTACTCGTAAATGATATAGCGCTTTTCGTTTAGCCTGCTACCATTATAGACTGCATCATCATTCATCACTAATCACAAGATGAGAATACGACCTCCCTGGCGCAGTGTTGAGCGCTGTTGTCCTAACGTGCGGAGGTCCCGGGTTCGATTCTCGGCAGGGTCAATTTAGGAATTTATAATTTCTGAATTTTCAATGGTTTGGCCTGGTGGGAGGCTTCGGCCGTGGCTAGTTACCACCCTAGCGGCAAAGACGTACCGCCAAGTGATTTAGCGTTTCGGTAAGATGCCGTGTGCCGTGGCGTGAAAGTGCAACCGATTAGGGTTATGCAGGGTTTAATATAACTGCCATGCCAGTAGTCCGGAATGTTCCTGGTTCGGGTATGGATAATCTACTCGTAAATGATATAGAGCTTTTCGTTTAGCCCGCTACCATCTTAGACTGCATCATCACCATCAGGTGAGATCGCAGTCAAGAGCTAACTTGTAGTGAAATAAAAAAATTGAAACTCTCCATACAAAGGCAGGGTTACAATCTGTCTTTGTATGGAAATGACGAATCACGATGTTTGCTCGTCCATACTAAATATCAATTTTGCTTTAGCACGTTACACTAGGCCAAGGATTGTGTGTTTTTATTATGCTATTTATATAAAGTCTTTGCAATATGTAGGGCTTAGAATATTAGTTAACGGCTTAATCAGCACTAAGTATCGCCAAGGTGGTGATCCTAAAAATTTAGACAGACAGGAGTAAAACTAACTTTTAAAAAAATGTATAAAATAGATAAATCTAGATACAAAATACATCTAGATTCAAAACATATAGGTCAAGAAAACGATATTCAAAGTTTCATAGTAATTTGTGACAATCTGTATTTTTTACTAATAAAAAAACGTCGTCGTCAATCCATGTGTATATAACCAGTATGGTCCCATGGCCATACTGTAAATTGTATTTGTAAATAATAAAATATGAGTATACCTAGGTAACTATATTTACATTTACCAACCAAGTATTGAATTTTACACTTCCTTGTGAATAAAGAGCACGATAATTCGATTACTTACTTTTCAAGGCGGTCTCCAAGTTTGTCAGAGAGGTGGTTGTCTTTAGGTTGGGTGAGATCAGAGTCGTACAGGTCCCTCTTGTAGCCCCGCCAAAAAGTAGGCATCATCCACATGAACCATGTTTTGGAGAATATGTTCGCCCGCTTATAGTTATTGGTCTTCTTTTCACGATTTTTCGGCGGTATTTTCATGGGGTCGCCGGGGTTCGTATTACCACTAACCATTGTTATTTTTTATGGATTAACAATTAAAAAAAAAAGATTAAAAGTCCACGCTAACGTCCCGATGAGGAATGTATCAATGTAGTTAGAAAATCATGGTTTATTGTCAAAGAATTTAAATCGCGATTCTGGCGCTCGGGCCGAGATGCGCGTGCGCAAAGCGCCTACAATGGACGACACAGGTCGAACGCAAACCTCCTTCCACTGAGCGCGCGCGCGGAATCTTCACGTTTATATGAACTTGCAGTGGTTAGACA
The DNA here is from genome assembly GCA_923060345.2 of Erebia aethiops. NCBI lineage: Eukaryota > Metazoa > Arthropoda > Insecta > Lepidoptera > Nymphalidae > Erebia > Erebia aethiops. The sequence goes on along the minus strand of OV281084.1, from coordinate 20,352,400 downwards.
ACGCCAGCATCTTGTTCCACGAAGAGTCGTATACTTTTCAACATCATTAATTCTATTAAATCGACTTCGGAGCTTTAGAACTGAATATTATGCAAGTTTTTCCTCTTCAACATTCTAAACCTTTAGCAGGCCATATTGACCTGTAGAACCGGAATCGGGAATAATTAGCTCGAATGTATCGTTGCGAAAGAACATACATTACTATTCCAAAAAAAACAAGATAATATAAAAAAAAAAAAAACAAGCTTTTACAACAAGTTTTCTTCTTACCAACCCCTTTTAATTGATACCCATACCATATAATTAAGGGTGCATAAAAGGCAAGTGGTTTCAATTTAACTTGCAAGATTTGATTACAGACAGACACTGTGACTGGTGAAACTAAATAAATCCTTGTAAAATACCGCCTAGTTGAGAACCTCCTCCATTTTGTAAGACCTGATATAAAAATCTTTGATTAACTTGAGATTTTGTATGTAGGATCTCTCTATATAGACCCCCATCTAAGAAATGATTTATATTTCATCTGACCAAAGCCGAGTTGGGTCCGCTAGTATTTAAATATATTGTATCTTTAACCTTAATCCACGTCTGGCGCAAGGGAAGTTATTTCCGCCACTTATGTATACTCGATAGGAATAAGTAATAATAATAATAATTTATTTTGTCTTAAAACATCAATTAATGTAAATATATTCTCTAAGTTAAAGAGGCACCTGAAAAAAAGATAAAAATCCAAAGATATCCAAGAGCGACCGGAAATTACGCTAAAAAACTGCACCGGCATCAAGATGGTCGCTAAGATGCTATAAAAATTCATAAAGGTAAAATATAATATTTTTATTTGTACATAAATACATATTATTGCCGTATTGTAACTCGCGACCCATGTAAATACGTTAATCGTACCACCACCACCCATTAATATTTCCACAGAAAATAAGGCAGGAATTTTTACTTTCGCCCCTTGAATAGCCTTTTCTTGTAGTTGTACTAATTACATGTATGCCATACACCTTCACGACACTGTACAGCGCGGAGCTCCCATATAACGACTTTAGCTGGCGACCAGCTAAAAGAATCACCGCGTTATTGAGTTACCCCGTGACACACCCGGGTAAGGAGGGCGAGCCTAACGTTGAGACCCGTACCATACTATTAAGTATTCTGTACCGGTACCTAGATTGGACTTTGGCTAACGGAACAAAGTTTCAAGTTTCTACTTTTAACCTAAGTATACTAATCGTAGGTTTTCTAAAGCGCAATGTTTATTAGAGATCGAGAAATAATACGTTACGCGTACCTATCACCTATCACCTATAAACAAGTGGAAAATACCTATTCAGCTCAGAAGTTGTTAGGCCGTTCTGATATTGGGTATTGTTACGAGCAGTGGGGTCATCATACTGAATGGTGACAAACTGACAATACATACACAAAGTGGATTATTGACAATTCATGAAGCGCGACCAGCCGGCTTGTCTGTCTGCGGCATACCTACTCAAAGGAGTTCACCTCGCGCACTCCCGAGCGATTACAATAATATGTTATTTGAATAATCAATTACTTACCTGTAGAAAATAAAATGTTTTTAGGCTACATGGATTCAAATATATAATCGGAAAAATACGGAAATTACAGTTCAAATCATTGAGGTTGATTTGATTGGTTAATATTGAAATTATAACCAGATTTTTTGTGTGGAGCGCGTTACGAATACACTTTTCTATACTTAATGATTTATGATTTATTTATTTCATGTAGGACAACTTATGCCACTTATGATACGTTAAGACTCTCTACCACCGGTTCGGAAAAGTCCTTCTACTGAGAAGAGCCGGCAAGAAACTCAGCAGTTGCTCTTTTTTCAAAAAAGAAAAAGGTTACAATAAGAAAACAATACAACACATAGGTACATTATGTTACAAGTATTATACTGACTTGTCGGTCACTGGATGCGAGGCCGGTTGCTTCCATGCAATCTTGTGTTTTCTACAGGAATGCGGCTGTTTTCCCCTCGAATCATAGGTTTTGGTTGTCTGATATACTTAGTTTATTATGTAGGTATGTAGGTAAAACCCACGAACAGGATCGCTTCGTTCAAGAGACGATTTCAATCATCTAGCGGTGCCCTGCTTATGCTGACCAGGGTTCATCCAGGGATCTTTTTGACCTGCCTGCCCCGGTTGTCACATGGTCACATGGTCAAACTGGACATCGATGTTTGATTTAACATGGATTTAACATTGCTAGTTAAGCACTAAGTTGTGGCATTAGACAAGGATAACTTTATAAAAATGCTATACTTACGAATGGTAGCTAAACTAATCTTCATTCCGTTGGAACGGACTAACTAGTATCTATCTGTAGGGAATACTTATAGCTAGAGACAAAAGTGTTTAATAGGTAAGTACGTGTGTACCTTTCATAGGAACTACTATAATTATTTTCGTTCTAAAATATAGGTACGCATGATGTATTCGTGATTGGAAATTTTTCGCAACATTGATCACGTACCTATTTGCATAATTTAACAAAGGATAGATAGGCAGGCAGACTCGTACGCGCATGATATGCATTGTGCTCTTGTATAAACAGTTTAGTATCAATGTTTTTTTCCGTAGTGTTTTACTTATAAAATTATTATTTACTAGCTGTGCCCGCGACTGCGTCCGCATGGAATAGTGACTTGCGGCAGCATTTTTCACTTTTGTAATTCTCTGTATTTTCTTCTATATTTTTATTTTCTGGGCCGGAAGCTTTTGTGCCGACGTCATCACACAAAACTTTCATCGCCTATTTTTACCCCTTACAGCTCTTTTTTCGCATTAAAAAGTAGCCCATGTCCTTTCTCAGGCTCTAGACTATCTCTGTACCAGTATATTTTTTTTTTATATCCACTACAAGTTAGCCCTTGACTGCGATCTCACCTGATGGTAAGTGAAGATGCAGTCTAAGATGGTAGCGGGCTAACATGTTAGGGGCATGGCAGTTATATTAAACCCATACCCCTTCGGTTTCTACACGGCATCGTACCGGAACGCTAAATCGCTTGGCGGCACGTCTTTTGCCGGTAGGGTGGTAACTAGCCACGGCCGAAGCCTCCCACCAGGTCACCAAATTTCATTTAAATCGGTTCTGTAGTTTAGTGGTGATTGTGTAACACACAGACAGACAGAGTAACTTTCGTACTTATTATATTAAAAAAAAAGTATGAATTACGCACATTTATATAAACCACCTAAAGCACATAATAGGAAATAGTACGTTGTACTTTAGGCAGAAAATATTATGACGTCGTTGGTCGGATTAGACAGTATGTTTAAATGCAGGTATAGTGTAGAGCTGTTTCAGTTTTACGAGTATATAGGCTGCATTCCAAAGTGCTTGGTAAGTTATTACCGGATTACTTTGGTTACTAAGATTACTAAGCTATTGACTATTGACAGATTCGATTATTATTTTTTCTCACATTTATCTTCTTCTTCTTCTATATATATAAAATTCAAAGTCCTTACTGACTGACTGACTTATATATCAACGCACAGCCTAAACCACTGGCCCTAGAGACATGAAAATTAGAGGGTGTGTTCTCGGTGAAGAGTAACTATCCACTAAGAAAAGGTTTTTTGAAATTCCACCCCCAAAGGGGTAAAATAAGGGTTGAAAGTTTGTGTGAAAGTCCGTCATTTTTCAAATTATATCCATGAGACTTGATTTTTGAGCTACTGGTTTAAAATGAAGATATACCAGTCCGTCATTTTTCAAATTATATCCATGAGACTTGATTTTTGAGCTACTGGTTTAAAATGAAGATATACCTGTTTCTCCATATTTTTTGAAAATTCTACCCCCAAAGGGCTGAAATAGGGGATGAAATTTTGTATGAAAGTCCTTTATTTTACAAGATATTTTTCAGGTTAAATCTATGAAACTTAGTATTTTGGATTTCGGTAAAAAATAAAGAACGACGTGTGTCACAATGTTTCAAAATTCCACCCCCTTAAGGGGTTAAATAGGGGTTGATGGTTGGTATGAAAGTCCATCGTTTTTCAAGCTATAGCCATGAAACTTGGTGTTTGAGCTTCCGGTTTAAAATGATAAAATACGAATTTCACAGTTTTTTTTCAATTTCTATCGCCAAGAACGTCAAATAGAGAGTTTGTCTTTCAATCACACAGCAACAGAGCAACGGATCGACGTGATTTTTTGCATGAGTACCCATAGTTGAGTAACTGGAGAGTAACGTAGGCGTTCTTCTTTATCGGAAAATTAAGGAGTACCTGCGGGAATTAAAAATCTTATGCCACGCGAACGAAGTCGCGGGTGTATGCTAGTTGTTATATAAAATGACAGTTGCATACTTAAAATCTACCTTCATAGATTATGTACTTACCAAAAATAAACAAATATCATACATTAATATACTAAAATCTAAATATAAAACTAAATATAAAATAAATACTTACATCCTAATAACAAAAAATAATCCAAATCAAAAATAGAGTTGTTCAAAACTGCTATAAAACCATAGCACGCTACAGGGTATAAACTATAATTTTCTAGCATGCTTTTAAATATGTTATGCTACAGCACGCATGAAAGCATTTTTTATGAAAGCATGTGAGGGGCCGGCAGATCGCGCGTGTTTAATAGCGCGCTGCTAGATACGGATAAATGAGTGATGACGTACGCTCACAGCAGTGCGTTATGCGAGAATATTCAATGTACTCTGTGGGCGAGACTAACGGTCGGCTAGCGCGCTACCGGCAGGCGGGCGCCGATACGGGCGCTACTAGTGCTTCGTAGCAACGTAGCGTCATAGAGGCTCCTCGGATAGCATGCTATGCAATGGAAAAAAGCGTGCTATGTTTTTGCACTACGTGCTATTTACCGCATTGCAATGCCTAGAAAATGAAATCCATACTAATATTACGCTGTACGTGCGTATCTGTCTGTTTGTTACCTTTTCTAATTCAACACTATCATCGCCAGTGATGTTCATGTCCATCTCGTCATCATCGGTACATCATTTGATCGGAACGATTCTTTTATTTTAAGGGATAAATCTATCCAACGCTCCCTGAAAATCACTTAGATTTCTCGCATGAACTTAGTAAACCAAAATCCACGCGTTTGAATTTGAGGGTATCTTGTACCTACCAGTGTTAAATAGACCCTTTTTACACATTGCCAAAAGCAGCCCAGTACCTATTGTATTTAACTGCGAAGTTTTTCCAGCCTCAAATCTATACTTATACCAACTTTAGCGTCTACGGTGAAAGAAACACTAAGAAACTTGCGCATTTAAAAATAAAATCCGAGACCAACTCTAGTGAGTTGCAGTGGTGCAGCGGATTCCGCTCCAAAAACAATCGCTTTAGTTAGGGTGACCATTTTAGGAAAATTCTAAACAGGATATAGTACGACACACAAAGTACGAAAAGTTTCATGAAAATGTGGTACCTATACATTACAGCTACTTGAGAGCATCCACATACTTACCTAAACATTATAGACATAGGATTTTTTCGCTGGATGCGTCTAATAAAGAAAAAACGATCGTAGTTTCAACGTGATGTCCGAATAGACAGACACTGACAAAAGTTCCAAAAATCAATCGTTACAGTTTTATTCATTGGTTTTATTTTAAGTAGGTACACATTTTTATGGGCTCTAAAATAACTAGGTAGTAGTTTAGTAACAAGTTTTACAGTTTTATAAATATGTGTATTTGCGATCCGAACCAAAGTTCTAAGTTCTTGGCAACTGCAAAAAATACACGTCGATCCCACACCAATGCATTCGGAAATCTATGAAGTAGACATAGTAGTATTTGAGGTAGCCTGATAAAAAAATAACAACAAACAATTATTATCATGCATAGGTATGTAGAGGAAGCCTTGTCAGTTTTTCATCTAAATATATAAAAGGAAAAGGTGACTGAATGACTGACTGACTGACTGACTGATCTGTGAAAGCGTAGCTCAAACCACTGGATGGATATATCTATGACGTAGACATCCGTTGAGAACGGACTTTTGAAAATTCAACCCCTAGGCCCCCCTAGGGGTTGAATTTTCAAAAATCCGTAATAAAATAAAATAGAGCTTTGTAATTTGTGTACAGTCCACGCGGGCGAAGTCGTGGGCATAAGCTAGTGGTGTATAATCTCTATAGGCATTAGAAAAATCCAGCGAAGTAATATGGACGCTCTAGCTTCAAAAGAGGGTTGCCAAGCTCGACACAAATGGGTTGTACCCATTCATATATTTTCTTTTTGAAGGGTGTGGAGACGAATTTTAGCTGTGTCACGTTTCTTGTGCCTACTGGTCAAGATGTTTACCTGCGTAATTTTTTAATTATGGCCAATTACCACTTGTTTTTTCATACTTTTTAAATTTTATTAATGTTTGTACGTATCTGCTTACCGATGTAAACTGATTGCAGGTGCATATTTTTTTTAACGCTTCAGGTACAAAAAATTACGATATGTATTTTTTATTAATATAGGCGTATTGTTTTTTTTAAATAATAAAGCAATATCTGAGCATGTAGGAGAAAAATATATTTAGGTATTCATATTGTAAGTGCAAATAATTATTTGTATAAAGTGATTAATACGACGAGTCAATACGTCAAGTCGTATAATAATATGTACTTAACGTAGTCAGCTATAGTGGTCACCTCAAAAAACTTTTATTCTACCGTACCTATAGTCAAGACGTAGTCAACGACCTGCAGGAATATTACATCGCGTTGAGGGTCTGTAAAAAGAACAATATAGATGGGTTATTAAACTTACTGCTATTTCATCACTGACCTTATATGGCCCGCTCAATGGTAAACACTTACAGTAACATATAAGATAGCCTGTGTAGTACTATAATGTACCTATTACATAGTCTGATAAACAATTTTTAATTGGTATGAATAAAATTAATATTTAAATGCAAGAATCCGAGTACAGCCAGCAAGTTGATTTTTGAGAGTAGTGACCTAGATATCTAAATTATGTAAATCTCAAAAATCTGGACTTTTGGCAATACTATTGTTGTACCTAGATCTAGCTGACTGAAAGCAGAATATCATTGTTTCAAAATAATATATATGTATATCTACTTATCGTTTCGGTCCAGAAACTGGAGATAGTATGTACATACAATCTATCTTCCTACAAATGCAGATAACTAAGAAAGGCTATTGAGAAATGCTAACGGGATCTTTACAAATCTGAAATCTAGGAGACCAGAGTGCGGACCAAGTTAGGGAAAAATAATAAATCAACACGAATGGATTACACATGGATTACAGGATATGTGTACCTTGATACTCGATATATATGAATGCAGGTATCTTGTTGACACGGAGCTTGAGCTAAAAATAGTCAGCACCACGGCAGCTAATGCTGGTTATACTTGGAAGGCTCGCACCGTTAGCGGTGGGAACCGGCCGGTGGCGCCAGCTCCGCCGCCTGCTCGGGGTATATCGACCCTTTCTTTTTGCTTTTTTATATCAGGCGTGATGTATTCGCATAATAATTACGCTCGCATTGACGAATCATCTTTATAATAGGTACCTGCACATTGAGGTATTATTGTACTTTAGTATAATAATAATAATTCATGTCGGAGGACAAAAAGCGGACACACATAATAATAATAATTCAATATACTTACCAGTGTAATTTGAAATTTCTATAAAATTTATGGTCTTATCTATCTATATATATAAAAATGAAACCCGTTTTCCTTGGTCACGGCATCACGCGTGAATGGGTGGACCGATTTCACTAATTCTTTTTTTGTTGTATTTGTTATTATTAGGAGAAGGTTCTTACGGAAAAAAATATCTTAGAAATATTGAAAAATATACATTTAATTTTGCATACTAAGGCGGTACGAAGTTCGCCGGGTCAGCTAGTTATAATTATATTTATCTAATAAAAGGACTACAATTATTAGGCCCGCTTGCATGGATACGCCGAGTTACGTTTAACCATGTTTAGCCCCATAAATAAATATGAAACTTTGACAGAAGTTTTATACGAATTCAGTCAAAAGCATTTAACTCTGGGTTAAAACTTAAAAGGATAACCCGGCGTTTCTGCAAGCTGGCATAAAGAGAGATGTTTACCTACTAAGTATATCGAGCCTGTGGTGATCGCAAAAAACAAGGCAGGCATGTTTTTTGTTATTTACTCAGAATATTCGTTTCGGTTTTGTTTACTCTGTCTGCCGATAATACCTATAGGTATCTACATTTTATGACGCAACAGCTTTTAATGTCCGAAGAGTGAAAGAGAACTATAATTGCTTAAAAATGTTTAAGGCGAGTCACCTCCAAGATTTTAGGAGGTGAGGTGTGGGGTGCCGCCCGCGCGTCTCGCGGTACATTTCTCGTAGAGACTAGCGGGGAAGCGGGCAGCGCGGTATATTCTGAAACCGCTTGGCAACGTTCAAATTCTGGGATTAATTTGAATTAAATAGATATAGGACTTCAGTTTGAAATAAATTTTAGCAGGTTCTCTTTAATACTTCAAGAGGAATTTATTCATATAAAAATGATGAGCAAAGTCGAAAATTTTATTAATAAAAAATTCGTTTTAAACTTTTAATTTAGCCTGTTTCAAGATTTTTTTTGATCGAGTAAAGTACATCCTATCGTGTAACAAATTAGCACATTCTTTAGACAATATCTTTAAGTGTATCGGATATTTTTTGTAAGACCGTTATTTAATAGTAAATACCGAAAAAATTTGATCTAGCAAACCAGTTTTCACCGCTGAGCTGAGGTGACTCGCCTTAACTATTATATTGCCATATTAACTTAATTAACAGCATATATTTGCCTGGGGACATGTTTTGTACTGATTAAAATTTACGCAATTATTGATAAATTAACAACTTAAGTATAAAGTATTCTTTTGATATTATACTTTTACAATAATATTCATTTTGGTTCTAAATTCGTCGAAGCCCAGAGAAATTATGGTATTTAAGCAATTTTTCCAATAGGTAGACTAAAATATTGTGTAAACTAGAATCCAATTTGTATTTTTGGTTTTTGGTTTTAAATTAGTTTTTATAATTATATTAAGATTTAGTTTTTATTTAAAAAAAATGTAATGCATGGTATTGATTTTGTATTTGTACTTATGAGTTGTAAAAGAACTTATCACTAAAGTGCATGCGGTGTTTACCCATAAGTGGCTAATCATTTTATCTTAGTACCTAATATAGGTAATATTGTAAATTTTCTGATGTATGTTTTAAATGATATAGCTGTTGGTAAACCAAATAAAGGAAAAAAAAAACCAGATACTCATAAAACTTGTCCAAAATCCTCTATTTTAACTATTGGTATCTAACGGTTCTTTTTTTGTATTCTATATTAAAATTCCAAAATCAGAAAAAAAATTATTTGGTACTTGATACAAATCCATTTCAATTTTCATATTTTAAGCAAATTGTCGTTGTTCTTGCCCCATTTACCACATAAAAGAGGACTTATATTAATTATATGTGCATTTCCTAAACTGCACTCTATATTATGTAACTACCTATATGTAAACTACGCCATTGTCCGACCCGAACTATTAAAAATATATACATCGCACTGGGACAGTCGAATTTAATGTACTGCATTCCTGCTTGGGGACTCAACTTATTCAGTTGGAAAGAGCACAAAGATCCCTGCTTAAAGTTATGTAGGTACCAATTTCAGATGCTATAGATACCAGACACATAGTCTACGCAACAGCCAAATTACTATTATAACTATCATACAACTCTACATCTTACAAACTATAGCTAGGGTTCACCGCAGTACTGAATATAATAAATCAATCCAAAACAGAAGACGTAACCACTATGCAGTTATTAACATTGTTTCAAGTAATAAGACCCAATTTGCAGTAAGACAAGAATAAAAATAAATTCGTTTATCAGTAAACATTAAATGACAAGCAACTATTTCCACTTATACAAATAGGAACTTAAGGGTTCCCGACAAAATCGTGAATCGATATTTTTCAATAAATTCATGTTCATTTTTTCATTTTATGTCACGTCGAGATGACGGGGTTCTAAAGATTCATGAAGATGATGAATGGAAACATGATTAAAGCTCTCTTAAGTAATTATTTGGTTTTTCTGTTCAATGAATATAATCATTTCATACTTATTATAACTCTTAGTCTAGGCAATAAAGCTAGTCGACCCCAACAATAATTCCTCAGGCGACGAAACTTTACAATATGATAAATGGATAAAGTATAATAAACGCTGTTTATTTTTGTTTATAAAATCGGTTAAATATCGATGTCCTGCATGATTATTTCGTTTGATATTTCGGTTTTGAGTGTAAATATACTACCTACTATTATTTTTAAAAGAAGTATTATTATTATTACTATTTCACCGCGGTTAATTGCCTCATCTGGTGACAGAAGGGCTGGCTCATTTTTTGCGCAAAGGATCAGCCTGGCTGTCCAGCGCGGAAATGCAGCCAGCATTCTTGCCACCATTCCACGCGGGCATGATTTATATAGTAATTAGGTTAGGCTAGCTAGCATTAAGTTCTATTGTATTATTTTCAATAAAGAAGTCGATAAAATATTAAGTCATAAGAATTAAGTTTTAAGTATAAATACCTAACTGTCGGATGGATTTTTTGTTGGATATTTTTGTACAAGTATTGGTTCATAACATACACACAACCCTGCCACGTTTCAACGACTGAGGTTTAATACGGGGGTCTCCATACAACAAACCGCCCCATTGCCTAGCTGTTTTTCTTTAATTTTTAGCTAATACGCGTATGAGGCGCTACACGGGGGGTAGTAGGACGTTTTTACCGCAAGCTAGACGATGAAATCGCAATAGGTACGCATAAAAACCCTAACTCGAAGACGCCTAAAACACCGGTGAATATATATAGCGCGTTGCTTACGAGTTTCGCTAAGGTTTCTTCGATTTGTTAACCTAGACTATTGCTTTAAGGAAAACTATGGGTTAATCATATTATTTAACACATTATATATTTTTTTCCATTACTAATTTTTAAATTTATGGCATGTAAGTAAAATAACATATCTAATAATGTTGATAATAATGCTTATTGTGCATTCTAAGAATAACATATAATCAGTTATTCTTACCTATTATAATAATGCAGATTGTGGTAAGAACTATAAAATCATCATTCATAGATTACTGAGTAACACATAGCCTACCATTACTTACAACTCAGTATTTGCAGCATTGCCTTATAGTTGGTAAATCGATGATTTGCAGGATTAAAAATAGGTGTCCGTTTCATATTTTCGTATTTTTTGTATTTTCCTATGCTTATTGTCGATTACATTTTTTTATTGCCATTTACCTATAACAATTGAAGAAAACGAATAGGTATGTGAAAATAATATGAAATCTACCCTCACAAATCGTTATAACGTTAAAAGGTACTATACGGAACCCTTAATGTGAGATAACAACTTAGGGTCAATTTGTGTTACACGTGCCAGTAGAAAGTGGAATGGACGCTACTTTTTCGTATGAAAAGGGTGACTGTACATGAGCTGTTCTGTTTATAATATTATGTGGACACTGTGGATTGTGGGGTGATAAAATATTAAAACTTCACGGTGCGGTAGAAAGAGTTTCGTGTGTTTCTAGATATACAGATATTTATCTGATAAACGTCAGGTGTCACTCCAAAGTAAAATGTTTCAGTAAACATCCTTGCCTCTTGTTTGGAATTTAGAACCATTTTAGAACCACAAAACCCTAAATTATTAGTACCTATAGGTTATTCTTACCACATTTTTAATTTAATAAAAATGCCTGGATCTAGATAATGCTATTATAAAGTTTAGAGCTGTTGTTTATATTCTGCTGGAAAATATTATATTAATGAAAGAAAAATCGACGGATAAAATTGTAAAAAATGGGTGATAAACAGGTAAGACATGATATTGGTTGATAAGAGAAAGTGTAGAAGGCTACATAGGTTTCATCTCCCTAATTGTCTACCTTTTAATCACAATTCAATACTGAACTACTTGGCACAACGTGTCCTGATGCTCCTATCCTAATCTCTCGGGCGAATGGATGGACAGAACTACACACATCTCAATACATACCTACTCAATTTATTTATACCATGAAGGACATTACAGGTGTTTTATGTTATCATGTTTTGACTCTACCACCGGTTCAGAAAAGATTCTACTGAGAAGAGCCAAAAAACTCAGCAGATGCTCTTATAAAAAAGAAATCAACCATAACACTAGAAAAGAAACAATTTGCATTTACAATTATTACGCTAGTTAAAATTTTAAAATACAGATTGTTACAATCGCAAATAGAATTTATGTTTGATACATAGATTTTACATCAAGCAAATCATAGTCAAAACTGAGCATTTAAAAAAAAGAGTACTGTACAGTGTACACTGTACATGATGTAACAACAATTTCCAGGCCCGTAGCCATGGAAAATACACGGACACTGGTTCAATTTCGGTGCCAACTAAACAAACCTCGATGTGCTCCTCTATTATTTGGAATATTTCCAAGGCACTAGAAAAGAACCCGAATATGGATTTAACGGTACAGTATACATATTTTTTTATATTTTTTATATTAGATTAAGTAGCTAAATTACTATTACTAACTAATTACTACTAATTAGGTATTATTTACTAAACAGCGAAACGTTAATTAAGTCAGTGGATATTTATGTAGAATAAGAAATTACTTGACGTATTTATTGAGAGAACAATATACCTATAGTCGTAAGTTACGAATACCTTCTGTGAACTTGTCTTGTCGGCTTAGTAAAATATGCCTATTGAAAATTTGTATGAAAGCCCTATGTTTTTGTAGAAAGAGACATGAAAATTCAGCATTTCGGTTATAAGTTTTAAATAATAAAAACTGCATAAGGTATATAAAGCCTCTTTAGATGGACTTTTTGCAGCGAGAAAATCTTATAATCTCATAGGAAATCAAAAATTGTACGCGGACGAAGTCGCGGGCGACCGCTAGTAGATTAAAAATGCGAAAGTTTGGATGGATGAATGTTTGTTACTTAATCACGCCAAAACGGCTGAACGGATCTGGGACAGATATAGATTATACTGTGGAATAGCACATAGGCCTTTTATCCCGAAAAATTAAGGAGTTCCCGCGGGAATCAAAAACCCTTGATCCACGGGGACGAAATCGCGGACATCATCTAGTTTCATAATATAGGTAGAATGCACATGGCTAGACCAAACATATTGTCTCCTGTTAACGATTCTAATACTGTAGTAGTATAGTGTCAGCTTTGTGTTTAAAATTGAATTGAATTTTTAGAAAATATAAAAGATTGTGTATTTGTTTATTGACGAAGGTTTAATTAAGTTGATATTTGACTCATTCGATGTAATTCACTCGGTCAGTTTGTTGGCGGGGATACGCCATATTGGATTCATTTGCATAAATACGAGTATTTTGACTTTGTTGGGTTAGTCTGTTGCCGGCAGACTCAGCGATTATTGAATACTTTTGTGTTTAGATCGCAATTTGTTATAGAGCTTAGCAGTAGCAACTGCAGCCTGATCAAATGATTAATTTATTGTTGTTGTGATGCTTTGGCCAAGTTTTTATAATTAACTGTTTACATTAAATCTCTCGTGAAACCGCTACACGTTTAACCATTTATTCGTGCACGTTTTAAAGAGAGAACAAACATATTTTAAAAGTAATTTTAATTATTCACCCACTTCTGGAATTATGCTTACAATAGTGACATCTCCAGTTGACGGGATGACGTAGAGCGAGGCGAGGTTTAAATAATAATTCATTGTAGTAAGTATATTGTTTCATTTAGCGTGCTTTGCGCGTAGCGCACGAGCAACTGGACGACGAGTCACGCGACGAGAGCGAGATGATCTCACAGACACCGGAGCGATATTTGACGTGTGCGTTGCTGGCTTGGCACAAGCTGGGGCACACAGACGTCGATGGTCTCTGCAAGTATGGCACCTATCATTGTAGCGTATTGAAGCGTTACCTGCATCATCATCACCATCTCGACTCATCGCCGGCCCACTACTGAGCAGGGGTCTCCTCTCAGAAGGAGTTCCATTTTAGGCCGTAATTAGTTACAGGCCTTGTAAGTTCTATTTTTTTGCACTATTTTTTTGAAGTGAAAACTTCTTTAGGCGCGTTGAGCACTTTTTGGTAGGGGTAAAAATGTGGAAACGCGTGACCGATACCGTGACCGACACCTCGCGTTATTACGAAGTCACAATGGTCTTAAATATAAATATAGTACATTCGAAATTAAACTTAGTTTTAAGGTTTGTATTATAAGTATTTTAAATATTTTTACTATTATAATAATTATTTTTTAATTTAAAAAATAAATAAATTTTCTTTTTCACTCCTATCCCTACCTATGACTGCTAATTTTTTTAAATATTTTATGTCCACTTTATTTCAAAAAAGTAGGTTCATAATGATTGACTTTGGTAGACAACCTGAAAAATAATAACATTTAGATGTGGATTGGTGAAATTAATTCATGAAATAAAAAAAATATTTAAAATTGTTTTAAGTTTTATAAATCAAAAAAATAAAGGCTGTTAAAGTTAAAAGAGCTAGAACCTAGAGCCATAAAGCCAATTTAAAAAAACGCAATTACAACAACGCGCCGTAGATACTCGTACTTACTAGATTTATAATCTGTGCGCGGCTTTTTTATTAAGTTTCATTGAAATTTTCTTATAAATTAATAATTAATTACGACTGTTCTGTGGAATGATAAAATTAAATCGACACTTAGGTATTTTAGATGTGAGAAAAAATATAAATATAAAATCTTCTATATTATATAAATAAAAAATATATTATATTATATTTATATATATAAAAAATGAATTGCTGTTCGTTTGTCTCGCTAAAACTCAAGAACGGCTGGGCCGATTCAGCTGATTTTGGTTTTGAAATGTTTTTCGTAGTCCAGGGAAGGTTTAAACAGTGAGAAAATATGGAAAAATTTGTTGGTTACGACGCGCGGACGAAGTCGCGGGCATCAGCTAGTATAATATAAATAAGTATGGGTGTAAGAAACCATTTTTTATTTTAGATACCTGTACCTGAGTAACCTACCTACTACAGTTTTATTTCAGGTTTTCAGAAATGTATTGAAAAATACTGTGTGATATACGGGCGTTAAGGCTTTAACAAACTCATGAGGATGGTCAGCCCTCGCCTGGCGGCATCAGGCTGACATGAGTCAACTCGTGTGTAAAAACTTACTTACCGCTCTTACCTACGATCACAAACTACTTTGAACAAATGGCGGCCTAGCGAGGGAAAGTTGGGGAAAGCGGAAAACATGTTTTTCATAACGGCAAGGTCCGACTATTCAACCAAAGGGTGTATAGCGGGACCTAAAATCAAACTTGGCAGGTTTACCATGCAAAAAGTCATTCAAGCCGTATAACAAATGATACATTTAGAATTTTCCGTGAGGCTAGAGGCCACCGCGTTTGAGTATTGAAAATCATGAGAATATGTAATCATCTTTCTAATAGGGATGGATAAATTATAATCAAGCAGTCAATGATAGTGTACTAATAGGTATAGTATACAGGCATCCTATACATAGCCGCCTATGAATAGCTGCTATGGTATATCGTGGAATTGTATTGGAATGTTAACGTTATAGTTGCTTAAATGCCTACCAGTATAACAATAATTATAGGCGTACTTACCTAAGGTACCATTACCAATAATTATTATCCATATCCATACTAATATTATACATGCGAAAGTGTATCTGTCTGTCCGACTGTCTGTCTGTCTGTCTGCTACGCTTTCACGGCCCACTTATTCCAATCCAATTCAGCCCAATCCCAATTTTGATGAAATTTGGTACAGAGATAGGTTACATCCCAGGGAAGGACATATGCTACTTTTTATCCCGGAAAATTGAAGAGTTCCCGCGGGAATAAAAAAAATGTAACTGTTCAACCGATTTTGATGAAATTTGGTACATGGATAGTTTGTATCCCGGGGAAGGACATAGGCTACTGTTTATCCCGGAAAATTGAAGAGTTCGCGTGGGAATCAAAATCCACGCGGACGAAGTCGCGGGCATCATCTAGTTTCTCATAAACGTACAATGTTTCAAGCTCAGATTGGTTTTTAATCTGAGGTTTCAAGGCAAATAGCTATAAGTTACTAACTATAAAATGTGTAAAATAGCATATAAGTGTTAAATTGGGTACCTACTAAACTGCATTAGTCTTTAATTAAGATAAATAATCATACTAATATTATAAATGCGAAAGTGTGTTTGTTTGTTCGTTTTTTCTTCACGCCCCAATAAAGCAACGGATCGACGTGATTTTTGGCATGGGTTAGTTGAGGACCTGGTAAGTGATATAAGCTACTTTTTGTTCCAGAAAATTATGGAGTTCCCGAATTCCCGAAGGAATAAAAAAAACTTAAACGACGCGGCCGAAGTCTGGGGGCATAGCATGTCAATAATTTTAAAAAGTCTAAGCTGACTATCATGTCCTATTTTATTATTAGCGTTAACAACAATATATAATATTATATATTATTAGATACCTGCCATTTCCATACATTCATTCTAACAATAACACTCAAAGTCAAACTCATATTTTTAAATTCAAATGCTTATTTGAATCGTCGAATGAATCTCACTCAAATATAATTCGTAGAATATGAATTGTATTTGAGAGAGAGGTAGGTAGGTCTACTTGTATTATTTGTAAAACATTCAGAAGCCAAACAGGGAACCTTTGAGGCTCCATTGAGGATAAAACAAAATGGCATATTTTGAAAAAATATTTGCCGCGGGAATGACCCGACGCAATACTTTTGCATATAACATTAAAGGTCAGACCCTCATAAACGTAACAGGGTGTGTTGTTTCGCCTTCAAATGTAATGGGAACAATTAAACTCAAAATTATTATCTTCAGTTAACAGGGTGACCCATTTTATCTTACGGGCTGTTCTAAATCCGAGTGTTAAGGATTTTCTATTTTCATGAATTATCCTGGTAGTAGGTAATCTATTAGGGGTTTAACTTGTAACGGAACCTCGCCTCCGCCTCCGTAAGTGCGGAATTTTCGCAAGAAATCGTACCTCCGCTTCCGCATCCATCTCCGCAGTTTTTTGCGGAGTTGTAACGGAGGTTTTTTACGTTGACTTACAATGCGAGAGGTACAAATCGAAGCAGGTGACATCAGTTACACCATTACAACAAGAAAAAAGGCAGTCTGTCTTCAGAAGAGTCCTCAAAAAAAAAAACAAATGTGGGATTCATGGCATCCTAAAACACAGAAAATGGATGTGATGTGAGAAATCCACCTCTTCCTCCGCCTCTGCGTCTGCTAAGAATGCCTCCGTTTCAACCCTAGTATCAACCCTAGTATAGTATATTCTCACCACATAAAATGACTTGTCCTGATAGACTGATTGACCGATCTGTCAACGCACAACATAAACCACCGGACTGAGGTAAGAAGAAATTACTATGCTAGTCGGTTTATTTTATGACGTGGGAAAAGAAAAGATTGGTTAGAAATTCCGGCCCGGGGATCAATGGGATAAAAATTTGTATGAATATCATTCATTTTTCATGCTTTTGGTAAAATAAAATAGATCTGTGTTTCAGGATATTTGGAAATTTTAGTAATTAAATTTCACAAAAAATGTTTATTGGTTCCATTACGACTTTGTATAATTATTAGGCGCGGGACTCTTTCTTGAGGCCTGATGTATGAGGCACGCCCCTGGCATTTCTATTTGTAATACTATACAATCGTACGAGCACTGAATCTCCGTTTGAGTGGTATTCATCGTTGCAGTTACATAACTCCACTCACGTAGACACTGACTGCTGCTCCTCGTTAAATCACGAGCACTAAGCGCGAGTAGTTCTTGCCATTGCCCTAATTAAAGTTAGCGAAAATTTAATTGATGCGGGTACCCTGTTCACGTTCTCATTGACTTGTGTGAGGCGCCTCCGCATAAACTTGGCAATTAGCACGCGTTACAATTATGTCACGGTTAAGTATGCCCTGAATAAAGCAGTCGAGTTTTCCAGATTTATAGAAGAAAACCGCATTAAACCAGTTTGCAGTACTTCCGAGAATTTGGCCAGTAAAAATAATATTGAAAATGCCAATAAAGCAGATGTTACCACAAGACCAATAATCAAAGATCATAAACGTTCGGAGAATATTAAAGACGTTGACTCAACCATTTTTGACACATGCTCTCTAATGGGACCCGTTGTGAAGTTACCAGTGGAAACTAAAATTGTTATGCGGTTCACTTCACCACCGCCATGTCAACATCATTTGAAAAAGCCGCAGAAAAATAAAAGTGACGTGAAGAACAAAATAGATGCTGTTAGTATTTACCTACTTGTTTTGATACCGAAAGTTGAGTTAACATTTATTTTTATATGGTAGGTAGATATTTGAACTCTGATTATCTGACACCCTTGAAAATTTTACTTACTTACTTGACCTATATAATAAATACCACTTAGCCTTTATTTATTTATTGTCTGCGTAAATTCAGATTTTAACCCGGGGAATTCGTTGATGTTTTTGGATAGAAAAAATGGTAGGACGTGTTAAGGTAACATGTTTGTTACCTTCTCAAGCCTCAACCACATGATAGACTATATCGCATTTTAATCAATTGTTATTTAGGCATGTTGTATGGACTCTGCGTGCATTCAACGTCTGTCGGAGTTAGATCAGGCGGTGAACGACCTGAGGAACCGGGCAGTCCAGTTGGCGCGGCGAGAAGCTGAGCGAGTTGAACTGTTGGAGCGCGCTGAAGCTGGTTGGAAAGACTTAGAGCTTGGTTATCAGCGCCGATTAATGCTCGCCGAGGAGAAAGAGGATGATATGGCCAAACAGGTTCTTCATTATACTATTTAATTGTCACATTTCTGAAGTGCTGTACTTCAATGCATCTGCTGTCCAGATACTACTACCAGTAGTTGTATAGCTGCACGTTTATACATATTATAATACATACATCGGTTAGTTCTTCTTTTTATTTTAATGGATAATATTATAATTTTTAGATTAAGAAATCAATAGAGGAACGAAACTCGTATAAGAACGTCTGTACGAATTTGGCTGAATTATTGAAGCAACGTGGGGCAACAGCGGAGAAGGAACGTGAACGTCTGAAGACTCTTGAGAAGGACGTGTGCGATCGAGCTTGTCTTCGAATGCGGCTAAGCGAAGAGTCAGGAAAAGGAGATGCGGCTCTCGCTGAGGAGCTATGCCGTGCCTCGCAAATGGACAGAGACCTTCAAGTAAACTTTAGAGCTAGTTAGCATATTGACATTAATGCCTTGTGTAAACAATGTGTGTAACAAATGTATGGGTTTTCACGCGTATCATACCTGGTACCGTCGTCATGTCCATGGTGCATGACACCCATGCAAGTGCCTCGATATTTCCGTGCTGGCTAGATAAACCTTAGCTTTAGCTAGCTAGGTTGCTTAGCTAGAGCAACCGTATAAAAACTTCATCGCGTCGGTAGAACTTAGTTGAAAGAAAAGAAGAGAAATTGTAATCATGTGCATGCGCAGGGCTTATACCAAATACCAAAATAAGAAATACTTACTACTTCTTTAAATTGCTAACTATGTTCATCTGGCTGCATGCAAGGCATTTAAAGTGTCATTTATTTATAATACTTTATTGCAATAGGTGGATAGAAACGTTATATACAAAATTAAATGATTTTATTTATTTATTTATTTATTTAGTAATAGTTTAAGGATTTTTATGAAAAGAGCAACTGCTGAGTTTCTTGCCGGCTCTTCTCAGGAGAATCTTTTAGAATCGGTGGTAGAGTCTTGAGTCTTGACTAAGTGACACACGTTTTCCTACGTAAAATAAATAAATTATTTACCGTTTATTTTGAATATTCTTCACTTGAGAATTACTGATTGCAAGGAAAATACTTTAGTTACTTGGATAACAACTTTATTCTACGTTGTTTACGTCTTGGTAAGTATCTAGCCAAAACAGTCACAATATGGCGTCACAAAAGTCCATCGTATTCTTGGATTTTGTTTAATAAATTTCACACATTTGATAATAACATTATAAATTAAACATATGAAACAGTTTAAAGAAGAGCAAGCTCGTAGGAAAGTAAAAAGCCTTGAGAGCGAGTTGGAGTCTACTCAATGCGTGACATATGAAGCCGAGCGTGCAATGCGTTTTGAGCTGTCTGCGTTAAAAGAGCAAGTGACGGAGGTGTCAAAAAAATTGTTGGCTGAGGAGGATGATAACAATTCTATTAAAATTGAGGTAATTGTATTAAAACCACATTAAAACTGAAGAACTTTTGGTGGTAGATAATCTGAAGTTAGGCGAAATAAAAACAAAAACAAGAGGGAATACTTCAACAGTCAAGACGGACACGACGAAACTATAAGGATTCCTTGTTTTTCTACGGAACCATAAAGATTAAGCTATGATAAAAATATTAATTAATATATCATTTCATTGATGGCTTTGCACTTAGTTTTTCACCGTTTTATCTAAGTCACGAAACTATAATAATATGCATCTTAACTGGATAGCTGCATTCAGATGTAAATTGCTATTAATTAAATATTTAAATTGTAATATGTTTGATAAGGGCAAACAATTGTTATATGTTAATGCATTCAAATTTATGAATATCTTAGATTACGTACGTATTCGGTACGTATTTAAATAAAATTATTATTTGTGTAATCTTTGAGTTATTGTATTCCAGCTTGATCAGTATAGACAAGAAAAAGCAAATATCATAGAAGATTTAGATGGTTGCAAAGACATGTGCGATAGTCGAATGAAAGCACGAATGGATACATTGAACCAGAAGAGAGAGCAGTTAAAAGAGTTAAAAGACAGAGTTATGGACTGTCAGTGCAAGCTACCGCTAGATGTCGCAGTAGAGGTTAAACGCACGCCGTCTCTAGCAGCGCTTTGTCGTTGCACCCCAGAGGATAAGCTTTTGGTATTTTTCTTTTGCTTTCACTCAGAAATATTTTTGATGGCTAATTTATATGCTGTCACCAAAGCTGATTTCCATTTTGAAATACATTTCAATGCATTGCTAAGTTTAAGAAAAAAAAGAGACATGCGCCGAATTAAGAACCTCCTCCTTTTTTAGAAGTCGATTAAAAAGGGGTTTCATCAATGTAAATTCAATTGTAATTAGTATGTTTTTATTTAAATACACATAAACAAGTGGTGCTTTTGGATCGCCATGGGAATATACCACAATCATTTGGATATCTCCAAATAAAGCCTGTTAAAGTCAATTTTATGAAACGGCAAATTTGTTTTCCAGGAGTCCTGTTCTTGTACGTCTCTTCGAAGCCAACTTCTGTCAAACCTTTTATCTGATCTATTTGGAGGGCTTCAAGCAGAGCTGGGCACGTCGGGTGTAATGATGCCCTGCGCACTGTTGTTGTGTTTAGATGATCGGCATAATTGGGACCGCGCTTCAGCTGTCAAAACGAGCCTGCGCAATTTCTTTGCGCAATTACTAGTTGGCGAGCTTGACATTGCGATCGCAACTTCGATTGAGAAGTATCACGCAAAAGTTAGTTACTAGTTATTGGTTTGTGATTTCCAATTCCTACGAGTACCTGACGATATAACTAACTATCGCATTTTGACAAAATTAATTATTGCTTCCTTTACTGCATAGCGGTTTTCTACTATTTGTTCAACCTTCTCCTATCATTTTATCTGTATATTACATCACAAATCTAATTTTAGTGGGTAGGTGCAACTTGCGCAGATAAAGCAAAGTTAATACCAGATCCCGGGGAAGAAGTGACCGAAGGTTGGGAGCAACGGGCAATCGAGCGTCGCGCGCAAAAGCTGGCAACCAAGATGGCTGAGCAATTGTTTGAAGAGAGAGCTGAAGAACTTAAGCAAAAAGCCAAAAACATCGTGACTAGTGGCCCACCACCCTGTGAATGTAAAGGAAATCAACGTAAGTGTTTCTAATTGCTAAATTCTCTTGCAGATTTCTATAAAAGTTACGAAGAGCGGAACTTACTATTACTAAGTAATATGAATGAAAAGTATGACGTTACGGTTAATATATGTGACTTTAAATATTTATTTTATAAATATATATAGTCAGTCATTATGACTAGAACACACGTCACGTAACGTCATAGCATTCCGATAAGCATGATGTAAAGACAGTGATAAGTATATAGACTACTTACTATGACAGCTAGCATAGCTAAGTGAGTCTTACCTAATCAATCCATTATGAAGACACTCAAGACATATGAGTATTATAATTTCTTAATCCTTTTAAAAATGCAGGCCGTGGAAGACCATTTTCAGAGCTTAAAAGTATTAAATCTCCGACTCGTATCAAGTACAAAATAACTACCTACTTCATAAGCCTTACAAAGGACAACCAAGAATTTACGATCTCGCCTTATTCGCTTGGTTAATAGAGACATAAATTATTGAAGTAGAACCTAAACCCTGTAAGCTACAGAGATTAAACGTCGATGATAGCATTTAGACTTGACTCAGGCAAATCTTATTAAGCTTTTGATAGTTTGCGTCGTGATTTGATGAGACGTGAAGATAATAATTTCGCCTATTTAGTTAAATAAGGACAAAGGTAAGGACAAAAGTCGTTTGTTAATCTGTAATTGCTATGAACATGTGTTATTCGTAAGGCTTGGTAAGATATTTTATTCGTCATAATATTTAATGTATATTCATCATTCTTCGTACTCGTGCATTAAACATGCGAAATCTTGATAATATTTATTATCCTTTGCTACACAATATGACTAGGGGGCAGTTGCGCAGAGCATTCGCAATCAGTGTATTCTAGACGATTACGTACACAGAAGTTAAAGATAAACCTCTTGCAATCGCAAACTTCCATATTTTTAGTTGCAATAAGTTATTGGAATGCGCACTTATTCCCCGTTGTATTGCGATGTAGAATGTGTAAAGTAGTGTTTGCACAGAAATGTGATTTACTATATAAAGTAAAATAAAGCGCATGTATTCTGTGGATACCTATTTATTAATTTTTATAGAATCCATACTAATATTATAAATGCGAAAATTTGTCTGTCTACCTGTCTGTCTGCTTGCTACCACGGTCCATCTGTTCAACCGATATTGACGAAATTTTGTATATCCTGTGGGAATTCAAAAACTTATTCTACGCGGACAAAGTCGCGGGCATCAGCTAGTACTATTATAATGCGAAAGTGTGTCTGTCTACTACGCTTTCACGGCCCATCTGTTTAACTGATTTTGATGAAATTTAGTACGTAATTCGGTTACCCATCCAGATACCGACTAGAGTCAACGTTGCTTAACAATCGCAATCGACTGATATGCGTTGTCAAAACTAGGCCACTCATCCCTACTTACATACGAGATATGATAGGTTTTTGTGATTTTTCGACTTCCCACGCTTTTGTCGGCGACTTCGTCCGCGTGGTGAAGTTTTTTTTGATTCCCTGTGGAACTCCTTAATTTTCCGAGATAAAAAGTAGCTTATGTCCTTCCCCGGGACATATTACGTAAGCTATATCAACAAAATTTCATCAAAATATTTGAAAAGATGAGCCGTGAAAGCGTATCAAACCAACAAAAAAATAAACAAACACTATCATTCGCATTTATAATAATGATTAGGATTTTGTTAGTTTAGAACCTACCCTGAAATGGTTTTCTTTCAGCTGCGGTGTATTCTTGCCTCGTCAAGGCGCCCACTTCCAACAATGCGCATAAGAGCGGCGAAGTAGCTCCTTCGTACATGAGGCGTACAATGCAAGATGTGACCCATCTCAAACACCAAATCGAGGACTTGAAAAAGGTTTGTTATCTTGTAAATATTTCGGTAGGTAGTAGGTACAGCTTACTCCAACTTACTGTCCAATATTAAAGGGCAATCGTTAAAAATATTATTGAATATATCAAGTTTTGATGTGAAGTGAAGTTTTGATGTGAAGTCGCGGGCATCATTCTAGATGATTCTTCGTCCGCGTGGATTAAGGTTTTTGATTCATAACAAAACTAAATAGTAACACACTAGTTGTAATAGATGTTGGTGTCACGCAAAAAAGGCGGTGTGTGTTTATTCCATCGTGCACTGATCATTGGCTCATCAGTCAATCTTTGGTTTCATAAGTAAGAGTAATACAACCATTCTTCTTTCTGGACACTATTATGTCCATATACCGCATCCATCTATGCGTGTCCATATATGCGCCGATCCATCTGCACAACTTATTTTTAGAAACATTTTTACTTGACACCAATAAATATAAATCGCATGCGCTGAGTTTTACATAATATCCTGAGTAATCTAATTAAAAATACTGTTTAAAATAGGACTCAATTAAAAAGGAAGATTTACGTCAAATGGAAGAGAAAATTGCAAAGATAATTCAACGTGCTGCGGTAAGTAAGTATGGCATACGAAGTATGTCTAAAGAAGTATTGATATTTAATGTAATTTACAAGTAAATATAATAAGTACCCTTAAATTATGTTAATAACCAAAACTTACTTAAACGTAAAAAATATTTGATTTTAAATTAGTTTTAGTAAAATTAATTACAAGGAAAGTTTAATATTTTAAATTGCAGAAGGTAGATAATAGCCCAACAACAAGCAAGAATATTAAGTGCATCAAACATAATCAAGAATTAATAGATTTAAAATCAAAAAACTGTGATGAAAACAGTAAAACTAACGAAACATTAAAGAGAAAGGAAGCTGATATTTGTAATTTAAAAAAATATGTAAAAAAATCTTCAAATAACCAACTTGGACGAATCGACAAAACATCTAATAAAATGTTCAAAAAGTTAGAACAATCTTTTGCCGTCAATCTTTGCCTGTGCAGCGGTCAAGAAGCCCCAACCAAATTATCTCAAGATATTCAACGTAGTAATAATTTTAAACCTTTAAGACAACCACAATTATTAGAAAATTTAGTTACTGATATCTCTAAACAGTCGAAGCCAATAAATAACTTGGAAATTAAAGAAGAAAGTAATCAATTAAGTAAATTATCAACAAAAACAGTTTGTCCAAGTGATTGCATTTGTTTTCATAAAATTCCGTCTAACACATCCATTGATAAACTTCTGGAGACGCTATCAAAATGGAATGGCAGTTTAAATAAAATACTTGAAGATACTAAGTTTTCTTGTGATCAAACAGAAAATGAAAACAAGTCACTCAACTCAGCTGTAATAAGCTTAGAAAATAATAAAAAAGGCCAAGACGAGTCATCAATTCCTGTTCATCAAACTGCTATGAGTAATAAGCCTAATAAAGAAGGCTATAATAAGGATGCATCCTATGAAAATGCTTTGCCACCCACAACTGAATCTGAATATTTAGGTGCTATAAATTTGGATAAAAGTAACTATAATATTTGTAAATGTCCGGTAAATAACAATACCAACATTATGTATGGTGATGGTAAAACACCTGACAATGTCCCATTCCATTGTATAAATGCTGATGTATGTGAATGTAAAAGTTCCATCTTAAATAAACAATTTCAAGACCCTGGATATTATGAGCATGTACCATCTAAAATCAAGAAAATATCACACGCGTATTCAGTAGAGCTGGAAAAACCTAAATTTAAATGCACTGAAACCGAAACTGATTCTTTAAATAAAAATAATAGTACAAAAAGCGTAGGAATAAGTGAAGATACTTTTATTCACGATGTAGTAAGAAAATCTCAATTATTTCCAAATAATTGTGATTATTTCGTAAAGTTTTTAGGTGTCACACTAACTAATTCAAGTTCACCAAATAAAACAAAACAAAGCTATGATAATAACTCACTGCATGACCCATCGAAATTACCAAATGATAAGGAAAATATGATACAACAGGTATTCTCAAATATAAAACTAAACTACACCAAAAGTTCTTTATTACCTAGTTTAGAGAACTGTGAAAATAAAAAGTTAGAGCGAGAAAGTTTTGACCATATTACTGAAAAAGATAAGATTCCAAGTGAAGTTCTTGATATGCATAAAGATGTGTGTGTGTGTTGTAATAAAAAAGAAACATCGAAAGATTTGGAGTTAAATGCCTTTAACTTATTGCAAGAACATATAAAAAAAAAGTTAGAGGAGTTTTTGCGTTCTTCATGTAAATTTTCTAGCTTACCACCGGAAGAAGAAAATAAATTGTTTAGCACGATCTTGTTCAAAGTAAAAGAAGTAATATCCGAGAGCACTAAAGATTTAAGCTGCAAATGCTGTGAAGAAAGCGCTAATGAGGGAAGTTGGTCACGAGCATATGGCATGTTACAAGAATATTTAAAAGTTAAAATTAAACGCGTCCATTGTTCTTGCGTGTCTAGTGATGGAAACGTAGAATCGATTTTACCAGCAATTATGGAAAAAGTATGTGATTTAATAGAAAATGATTTTCAGCGCTTAAAGGAAAAATTAAAAGGTGACAAAGATGATAATGCAAATTCTGATAAATTGAATACAACATCATTAGCCAACTTTTGTAATACTGAAAATTTCACTAGAACCAACAATGAAATTGCTACCAAAAATGATGACTATATTTTATTGCAAAGAACGTCTTGTATGTCTCTTGATCAGTCAGGCGACGTACTTGGAAGTATGATATTAAGCACGTCTGAGAAAAAAGTTTCTTGTGAATTTAAAATATATGGTACGGACTGTCATTGTCAACAAGCGTTTTCGAAATCACCTGATTTGGGAAAAGACTATATTGTGAGTCAATGCACTGATGTATGCAATGAAGTAAAACATTCAATAGAAAGTTCTTCAAAAATAATGACTTCAAAAGAGAGTAATGAGGAAAATGTATGTTTTGTTGATTGCATTGAAACTAAACCAGAACTAAAAGCAAAAATACCATACATTGGTTATACACTTAGTTGTAAATCATTGGTCCAAAATGACACAGATAAAATTGACATAATGTGGAGATCGCTTATTGATGAAACACGTGCTAGAAAATGTTCCTATATCATGCATAAAGAAGTTACAAAAGAGAAATCTGAAAATAATATTTGTAATATGAATGAGCCATGTTCAAGTAATATACGTTCCGAGAGCTGTAGAAAAAATATTAATGATACAGAAGTTAGCACCCTTGATAACGATGCAGATTTAGTGTTAAAGTATTCTAATGATAAGGATGACATTAGAACCTTTGATGAAACAAGTGCGGGTACAAAGAATACCAACATTGACGATTCATCCTCTACTCATGAATGTGGGCTACAACAGTTTATTGATGATAATACTTATGAAATAGATAAATATAATACAAAATTTCTTTACGATTCCTTACATTTGCCTACCGCTACAGATTATTTAACTAAACCAGTTAAAATTGGAAAGATGGATATCGATAATAGAGATGAACTAGAGAAAGATAAATGTGATTGTAAAATGGTACCCATTTGTCATGTGAAAATGCTTGTAAACAGTATCGAAAAAAAGTTGATCGAGTCAAAGTGCACATGTGATTCGTTAAATTCGCAAGTTTGCCCAGTCCATAATTCATATGCTCTAGGAAATATTGATTAAAAATTTTAATAAAATATTGTACATTTTTTATTAGGAATACTTTCAAAAATTGATTTTAATCTTTTTAATAGTAATAGTGCTATTGTTTATTCTGTGATAACATAAATAAATGAAAAAAATTAACATTATTAACGTAGTTTTATTGTTTTCTTAAAGCTTCCTTAGAGGTTATTCGACATATTATTACAGTAGTATGAATGATTTAATACTTTACCAATTTCGCTGTTATGATGTACCTACTCTAGTTATACCAAGTTATCTTTACTTACGATGAAATTATTGTGTATCAAATCATATTGATTGTGTTTGTTATCACAAGCTTCGTTGATTAGCGAGCAGTAATGTTTATAACTTATAAAAAGACGCACCTACGTCTACTTGTTACATGAAAAATTATTATAAATGGTGATTGAGGATTTTGCATAAATATGGAAGGTTTTGGTAAGCACATAGCAGACGACAGTGATAAAATTAAAAAAAGAAACAAGCCTAACGTTATATCAAAACTCTTTATATGCTGGGTGTGTCCTGTACTTTTCAAAGGAAACAAGAGAGATGTTGAAGAAGATGACCTTATTATTCCAAATAAACCATATGATTCCGATAGACTCGGTGAAAAACTTCAAAGGTATGAATTTTTATGTAAAAAATTAGCAAAGTTCAATCCTTGAGATCCACCCAAAGTGGACACAAATTGTGATATCCCTTTCAATATGATAGTGTGACGTTACTGATACTTTACTCATAATATGTTCAATTGATATTAAATTCCAAATAAATAGCAGCCATAATGTACTTGTACATTTTTAAACTACAAGTAAAACATCAACTTGCCAAATTACCTATGTAAGGTTCTTTGTAAAATTCTACGATTGACAGTTAAATTAATTAAGTATTCAAATTTTAATAGATAGCATCTATTGCAGATCGGAAGGTAATTAGTAACATAAGTTTAAATAATATTCCATGTGGATAACAGTTTCTTAAAATACAGTGGGTAGTCTTTGGGTTTTCCGCAATGAAAAGAAGCATATGTTTTTACGTTTTTTTAAAGAAAAAGCATATGCTTTTTAATATGGAATGAATTCTGCTGATATGGGCCGCTAATAAGTGAGAGGCTGGTCTCTCAGCAAAGAAATTTTCGCACTCTAGGAAGGATTGGTATCATTATTTTTTTTTTAAATGCCGCATATTGTATGTATATAGGTATGACATACTTGAATATCAAAGGTAAAATGTTGTTGATTAGTGATTACATTACATTATAGATATTATTAATCACCACAATCTGTAAATTTTAGATACTGGTTAGATGAATACCAGAGAGCTATGAAGAAAAGTCGGAAGCCATCCCTGGGAAAGGCACTAACGAGAGCTTTTTGGTTGGCGTATATGCCTGGAGCAATCCTACTCCTGATAAACGCTACTGCAAGGTATTGAAATTATTGAACAAACTAAATTAGATTTCAAAGTTGTATTAGATTAGGTAGCTAAAATGAAATTAAAACTTAGAAAGTTCAAATAGGTAAAAGGAAAAACCAAATGAGTTTTGTGAATTCAGGTAGGTATATTCAGGTGCACGACATTACAACTTCGTGACAGATAAGACCATGTGTTTACTATCAACACTATGAATATATTATAATCTTTCATGATAAGTTATATCGCACTGAATGCATGAAACGACATAATTTTGTTACTATTTTACGTATGCAATAAACTCGCACGCACTCATGATAATGTCAATTTATTCCTGTTAGTAAAATGAGTAATTATATTTTTTTTTTTTATATATAATTTATTTTAGTTTACCTCCTCAATAATAATCGATTTGCATATAGGCCCGGGGCATGAAAATTTATGGAGAAAATTTCTCCGTTACGTTATTGACTTTATGTTTCCATGACTATGTAATGTGTTTTAATGAATATAAATTATATAATTAATATAAATAAATGTAACAAACATGCTTTCAGTAATATACAAAATGCGTTCAAAATGCGTACATTTACTATATCTATATATTTTATAAAACTTCGTAAACAGTAAACTCCAGTCGTGCGTCGGAGCTGATACACAAATTTTTTTAGTATACCTAATATATAAAATAATCTATACTAATATTATAAAGAGGTAAAGTTTGTGAGTTTATGATGTTGTAGGGGGTAATTTCTGGATCTACTGAACCGATTTTTAAAATTCTGGTACCAATAGAAAGCCACATTATTTTTGAGTGTCATAGGCTATATATTAACCCGAAAAATTGGGAGTCCCCGTGGGAATTTAAAAACTTCTTTCACGCGGACGAAGAAGACGAAGATGCGACGAAGTCGCGGGCATCTGTATATAATATATTTTTATACAAGGCAATCAGAAAATAATGGCTTATGCAAATATCTGTCATAGGTATCGATAACTTCATTTACCTATATTAGCTTTATTAGTAAGGGTCGTAAGGCAATTAATGTAAATATCATTTCATAAAATAATTTTTTTTTTTTTTTTTAAGGCGAGTCACCTCAGCTCAGCGGTGAAAACTGGTTTGCTAGATCAAATTTTTTCGGTATTTACTATTAAATAACAGTCTTACAAAAAATATCCGATACACTTAAAGATATTGTCTAAAGAATGTGCTAATTTGTTACACGATAGGATGTACTTTACTCGATCAAAAAAAATCTTGAAACAGGCTAAATTAAAAGTTTAAAACGAATTTTTTATTGATAAAATTTTCGACTTTGCTCATCATTTTTATATGGATAAATTCCTCTTGAAGTATTAATGAGAACGTGCTAAAATTTATTTCAAACTGAAGTCCTATATCTATTTAATTCAAATTAATCCCAGAACTTGAACGTTGCCAAGCGGTTTCAGAATATACCGCGCTGCCCGCTTCCCCGCCAGTCTCTACGAGAAATGTACCGCGAGACGCGCGAGCGGCACCCCACACCTCACCTCCTAAAATCTTGGAGGTGACTCGCCTTAATTGAGAAATAGGCTTGCGCTTGACGACAATCATGCTTAGTGCAAAGCAATGATGAGGTCTAAGTTGGAGCAATAATACGACAGAGTGATTGATAGATATTATATTCTATAAGGATTGCAGTGTCCATTTTCAATTTTAATTTGATGTTTTTATTGCATGTTTTTGGTAAGTAGTAAGTTAAAGAGGTTATTTTTATGTTAAAGTAGGTAATTATTATCTCAATCAAATTATACATGAATCATTAATCAATCAATGAGCTGTTTTTGTAAAAACTGCCTCGTTGGTCTAGTGAAATCAGCAATGGTTTCAACTGCGGATGGCGAATTCATGTCGATTCACAGGCCGGGCCAAAACTAGTCAGGTATTGGGTTTTATTCCAGAAATCCTCAATAGTATTTTTTTTTTTAATATATAGGCTAGCGTTTGGCTGTAATCAGACTTGCATGCAAGAGGTGATGCAGCCTAAGGTGGAGCGCGCTTACCTAGAAGATGCCTATTCACTCTTGAATTGAAGGTACCTATATTAAAAGAGGAGGGGAAAACGGAAGCCGGAAGGGCATTCCATATCCTAGCGGTTCGGATTAGAAACGAGGAAGCAAATCGCTTCGTACGAGCCAGCGGAATTTCGACTGCGTAAGGGTGCAAACCTTGTCGATGCCTTGCGGTTCGATAATAAAAAGGTGATGGAGGCACCAGATCGAATAGTTCTTGAGCACACTCTCCGAAATATATCCTGTAGAATACCGACAGACAGGCAACTTTGCGCCGATGTTCTAAGCTTTGCAGCTTCGAACTGACCAGTGCTTTGTTGCCGATAAGTCTCCTGGCGCGACGATCCACCGAATCCAATGCGTCAAGCTGGTACTTGGCAGAGCCATCCCATAAATGGCTGCAGTACTCCATGCACGATCGAACTTGTGCTTGGTACAGGATAAGAAGCTGTTCCGGCGTGAAGTACCGCTTGACTTTGTTGAGGATGCCAAGTTTCTTACCAGCAGTTTTTGCCTTGGATTCGATGCATTGTCCAAAGTAGCACATAATTTTACTAAAATTGCCCTAGCAATGTGTTTGCTAGGCTGCAAAATATGTGCATTCGCTTCATCTTCAATCTAAGAAAGTATGATCACGTATCTCAGTACCGAAACCAACCAAAATGGCTGTCGGTCAGCCAGCGGAGAAACTTACACCTTCTATCGCCTCATAGACCGCCTTTGCATATTCGTAGTTTTAATGTCTTCTGTATTTCCCTGTACTTCCGTGCAATAAAGATTTAATAGTAATAATTTTAGTACTTATAAGTAATATTCCTGGCACAAGTCCGAAGTTAGGAAGTTGGCCATGTTTTACCCTCTATACACTAATGTATACATAACTTGTGAATTAGCTTCCTCGCAGATGGCTTTAATTTATGTTCTGTGTTAAGACTGGCCATGTGTGGCCGATGCCTAGATTCGATCAGAAAAAAAAATTAAATTGTTTTTTTTTTGTTAATTTAACAGGACTGTACAACCGTTACTGTTCTCCCAACTCCTGTCATATTGGTCTGCAAATCCTGCTATAACCATAACCCGCAGAGAGGCTGGGTTTTACGCTATCGGCATGTTAGTACTTAACATGATTAGCGCCTTTTCACAGCACCACAACACCTTGTTTGTGAACCGATTTAGTTTGAAAATGAAGATAGCGTGTTCTTCTCTCATATATAGAAAGGTATGTATGTGGTAAATATTTTTTGCTATTTGAAAAACAATTTCCTTTCGTATTTATTTTAAAGGTTAGACATACACAACGCACGTCAGAAATACGAGTATGTAATCGCAGCTTCTAGAAATTGTTAGCTTGAAAGAGTGCACATGAACTTGTTGAAACTTGAGATTTTACAAAATTCTTAATTCTATAAATCGTGCACGTTTACGCGCAAGTTCGGTGTAACGTGCACGATGTGTCAGAACTTTGAATGGTAGACTGATAAAACCTATTTACTATATTTTAGGTGCTCCGCATGAGTCAATTATCCATCAATGAAGTTGCAGCTGGCAAACTTGTGAATTTGTTGTCAAACGACGTAGCCCGTTTCGATATGGCATTTATGTTTTTACACTACTTGTGGTTAGTGCCATTGCAGCTAGCGGTTGTATTGTACTTTCTCTATGACGCTGCAGGGTATGCTCCATTTGTCGGTCTGTTTGGAGTTATTCTTTTAGTACTTCCTATACAAGGTAATACTTATGTATGCGCCCTTAACAAATGAAATCACATATAGTTCGCGCACGAGTTGAATGCAGAGCAAATGTATGGTGACACATACAATTACTCTGCATTCAACTCGCGTGCGAACTGTACTTAGTAGTTTTTAAAAACAATTATATATCCCTTTAGCTATTCTCACCAAATTAACCGGTGTTATAAGAAGAGTTGTAGCGCAAAGAACAGACAAGCGTATCAAGTTGATGGCCGAAATTATAAACGGAATCCAGGTTAGTTCCATAACGCTTTTTTGTACCCATGTATGATTTTAGGGTATAGACTATGCATAATGTGTCACTATTCTGTCTTTTGCTCTCTTTCCTCTCTATTTTACTTCCCCTCTCTGTATGTACCTCCTTTATAAGGATATAACACAGCTTCCAGCCATTCTGTATACGACTGGACATACCGCCCCAAAAGTATTTATAAAGAAAATTTGATTATGATGTTAATTAAGTAAAATGTTTGACCTCTTTTTTCATATTGCTTTTAGGTGATTAAAATGTACGCTTGGGAGAAGTCTTTCGAGCAGGTGGTAAAGGTCGCCAGAGCTTTTGAGCTGGCGGCACTAAGGAAATCTATATTCGTGCGCAGCGTGTTTTTGGGTTTCATGATGTACGCTGAGAGGAGCACATTGTTTGTTACATCGTTAACAATAATTCTGTCAGGGACATTGCTGAGAGCTGATCTGGTATGCACTTACATTTTCACTGTGTTTTGTAAATAAGCTGTTAGTTGGAATGAACTATTTTGTTGAAAGTAGTGTGTCGTGACATAATGCGATCAAAATTATATTTTTTTGTCAGCTCACGTACAGCAGTTGGTGGTGCTGGTGGCTCCGCAAGGGTGTCGATTAGTCGAATTTCCCGCTAGATTGCGTTGCAACTTGTGACATAAAAGAACACTGCATGTGTTTGCGCCTTGAATGCATTAACATACAAATATTTTTTCAGATTTATCCAGTCAAAGTATTTCTTGGAATAGTGCAGATCAATTTGACGTTTATTTTACCAATAGCTATAGCTAGTTTGTCTGAATTAAACGTATCTTTAGGTCGTATTCAGAAAGTTCTTATAATGGGTAAGTACTTGTGTATACAAAATATTATAATAAAGAGTCAAAAATCAAATCAGATTTAATAAATAACGAAGTACGGGGGATTGCTCCTGAATGTTCTAAAGACTTTGTTACGATCCGTGGATGGTTATTGCTTTAATTTTTAAAATCTCATTTCAAAATTACCATCGAAGGTTTCAGATTTTTTACCGAGTACACACCTTATCGCTTCGAATTAAAAAAATTATAACATTGTTTTACTTTATTTTGAACATTATATATAGCTTAAATATAGCTACTTTACTAATATGTTTTTCTTATTTAAGATGAAAGGGAAGATTTATCATTATTAACGAATTGCAATGAGCCGTTAATTCCTGTAACTTTCAACGGCAAACCAGCAACAATAGTAACGAATTCAATAGTAATAAGGAAATATTCTACTACGGAGAAGCTTTCTAGACCCTCGATTGGTAATGTGATTTTTTTTTTGAATTAATTTTTATGTAAGTGTCTTAGTGTAATTAGATTTTATTATAGGAAATAATATGTAATCTACATTATGCCTTCTAAATCAACAACGATCAAAGGTGCGTTTGTGTAAGAATTGCCGATCAAATCGTCAAAGTTCGGCGTGGAAGTAAAATAAACCATAACATCGTTGAATTTGGAGCTCAATTTCGTGTATCCATTCTCATACGTTTAGGTATGTACAATACCCTAAACGGATGAGAATGGATACACGATGGAGATGTACGTATACTGTACGAAGTATTAAAAAAAGGAAAATGGGAGTTAAATCCTTCTAATTTTTACAGTCGGTCCGCGATCACCCTCAGTTGGCGAATATTCTGTAGAACTGTCCAATGTTAGCGCTTCTTGGATGAAATCGGATGATATGACCCTTAAAAATATTACAATGAACGTACGAAAAGGCAAATTGTGTGCTATTGTCGGGTCTGTTGGCTCCGGAAAAGTAAGTATGAGCAATC
This sequence comes from Erebia aethiops, assembly GCA_923060345.2. NCBI lineage: Eukaryota > Metazoa > Arthropoda > Insecta > Lepidoptera > Nymphalidae > Erebia > Erebia aethiops. Next base: position 20,317,437 of record OV281084.1, on the reverse strand, counting down.
CTTTTACCAATTAATAGAACATAAAATACCCAATAATATATATTATCTTTAAGATAAAAACCTTTTGCGATTTCTATAAATTTTTTGATAAAGTAGTTTTAATCTTCTAGGCTTAGTAAAACTAGCAATTCATGTGTTGGAAATCGTGTCTGCTTCCTATAATAATGTAAAACGTAAACTCACTGAAAAATATTATTACCGTGTAAAAGATTACTTAAATTACAAGGAAGCTTGGCAATAATTTGCTCAAATGGCTCTGATAGTTCCTTAGTTTTGATGATTTGTGATATGGTGATAAGTAAAAACAGAACCCGGTTGAGTTTGTTGTGTGCTCTTCTCAGACCAGGGCGTGTTTGGAACCCTCGTAGCTTTACTTTTAAGATATCGTAACTGATTATCACCACCACCATGTTTTATAAGTAATTGACGTCAATAAGTGTACCTACAGTGTACCTAAGAATATATATTGATTTGATTTGATTTGAAATGGAAGGTTCGATCTTCTACGGTTAAGTGATCCGAAAGGGACTAAGATTCAGCAACCAAAAGCAGCAAGATGGAAAGACAGCTAGTTAATGATATAATATTATATTGATTTTATTTGATTAGCACGTGTGATTTCAACAAAGGAGAATGTACAAGAAATTATAGATGTATCTAATAATTATATTTCTTAAGTTACATTTGACTAATACTTGTGTTTTTGATTTCATCCTCCAACTAAAGAATCCTTAATTTTTATGTTGAAACTTAAAATACCTAATCAGTTGTTTGAATAATTTTAGTCTACCTTACTTCAAGTACTTCTCCGAGAACTGCCAGTAAGTAGCGGCAATTTGAACGTGAAAGGGAGTATGTCATACGCTTGCCAAGAGTCTTGGCTTTTCCCGGCGACAGTGCGCGAGAACATTCTCTTTGGACTACCCTATGAAGTAGAGAGATACAAGGAGGTAAATATAATTGTTTATTAAAGCCTTCTTTTAGGCTTTCGATTATAAATGCCATGGTCCACCAAAAAGCTTATTTTGGTTGGATAATTTGCAGAGATTAACTGTTATCGTTGCAATATAATTAGGTACTTGCATCCATTACACCCATCCCATTATCAAGCTGAAGCTGAGAATTAGTAAGCTGAAGTGGCAGTGGGCAGGCCATGTCTGTCGCAGAACTAATGGCCGTTGGGGCAGAAGCGTTCTGGAGTGGAGACCGCGTACCGGTAAACGCAGTGTGGGATGACCTCCAGCCCGCTGGACCGACGACCTTAAAAAGGTAGCGGGAACCGGATGGATGAGGAAGGCATAAGACTGTGTGTGGTGGCGCGCTCTACAAAAGGCCTATGTCCAGCAGTGGACGAATGAAGGAGGATGGCTGGATGGATTACACCCATATCTGACTAATGGACATAGGTCCCAGGCAGGAATTTACACAATTACATTTTTTTTTCAAAAATAGTACTTCAGTTTATTAATATTTTAGGTTTGTCATGCATGCTCTTTGGCGCCAGATTTCAAGCAGTTCCCTTATGGTGATCTGTCGTTAGTGGGAGAGCGCGGCGTGTCATTGTCAGGGGGACAACGAGCCAGAATCAACTTGGCCAGAGCTGTGTATAGAGAGGTATTTGAAATTTTACTTCATTATTTATTTATGTCACTGTTATTTCTAAGATATTTATTTTAAATTTTTATTCCACTACAAGTTAGCCCTTGACTGCGATCTTAGTGGTGGTGGTCTGGTGCTAAGTGATGATGCAGTCTAATATGGAAGCGGGCTAGCTTGTTAGGGTTATGGCAGTTATTTTATTTTATTTTATTTTATTTATCACCTCACATCTCCCCCGTTAAGACAACAGCGCTCAACACTGCGCCAGGGAGATCGTCAAACCGGGCTGGGTTTATTTTAGTTAATTATTTAGGACGTCTTATATTTCGTTGTCGTATTGTTTGATGCACTTAGATTATAGGTAATTGTGACCAAATTTTACCTAAATAACCTGTATCTCTCAGAATTTTCCCGTAAATGTTGATTAACTAATGCCTTGGCATACGGAATTAGTTTTCGTAGCGCCAAAAGTATCCTATATCCGAAATAAATACTAGTAGTATTGTTAGGTAACTATTATGTAGATTACGTTAACATTATATGCATAATGCAGTTCCATAAATTGCAACCTATTATGCAGGTAACTTCAGCATATTAGTCTAGCATATGAGGTTCATGAAAGTCAATGTGGGCGATGTCAGACCGCGGCTGCAGTTTCGATCTGAGTAGGTGACAGATGCAAAGTGGTGAACTTCGGCAAAATTAAATGTTAAACTACACTCGGTATTTACAGTGCCACCAACTTATCTGGTCCGGTGGCCAACATTGGTTTCAAAATATAACAAACTAATGACAGACAGACAGCTAGACTGACAGACGGACTACGAAGTGATCCTATAAGGATTCCTTTTTTCCTCTTGATGCACGGAACTCTAAAAATCAGGCCAATGTGATTTTACATTGCAAATTCGATTGATCGTATTGAACGTTCGATCACATTAGCGTCAAAGTAAAATGGACCCAAAAGCTCTTGCTTTAAAGTCACAAATTCAGTAGGTATGTGAATAAATACACGAAATGATGAAATGAGCTCTAAACCAATGCAGTTAAGGTTCATTTTACTTTAACGCTAATGTGATCGAACACTCAATACGATCAATAGATTTTACAATGTAAAAACTCAGAGTAAGCGTACAGGAAGGCTAATCTGTTTTAATATTTCAGGCTGACATATATTTATTAGATGACCCATTATCGGCGGTGGATGCAAACGTTGGGCGCCAGTTATTTGAAAGATGTATACTGAAGTGCTTGAGCGGTCGTACGCGGATCCTAGTCACGCACCAAGTTCATTTTCTCAAGGCTGCAGATTTCATTGTTGTTATAAAAGAGGTAGGTATATGCTTTAATGAAACGTAGAGGATTACTTTTGCAGGGTTCCTGATATACAAGCAGATAGGGCAAAATCTATACTAACACACACACACACACACACACTATATACTAATATTATTAATGCGAAAGTTTGGATGAATGGATGTATGAACGGCAGAACGGCTGAACGGATCTGGATGAAATTTGGCACAGATAGATTATAGTCTGGAATAACACATAGACTACTTTTTATCCCGAAAAATTCAAGAATTCCTCAATCCACGCGGGCGATCAGTCGCAGGCATCAGCTAGTCTTCTTCTTCGTGTCCTGGATTTATTTTCCGCACTTGAAGCGTAGTCGTCCGTTGTGCGTGAATGCATCAGCTAGTATAAGATAAATTGATTATTATTATTAAAACCAGGAAATGTCCTCGCCAAATATACCTACCGTTACTTGGGGAAGACGTGCTCGGAGTAGTAACTAGCAAACCAACATATTATTTACGTTCGTGCATACCGTATGTTGAGATTTGATCCTGAAGGCTTACGGATTTCCTCCTATACAATTTTAACTACTGATGCTGCATACTATTGAGGCGCGTGGACCTAAATCCTAATGCTTATCGAAACCTCAAAACCCTCATAGCTTTAGTTTTTAGATACCATAACTGATTATCACCATCATGTTTTATAAGTAATTGGACATCAATAAGTGTACAGTGTACCTAATTTGTTTAAATAAAATATACTTTGAACTAAACATGGTGAAATGAAATTTTTGGAATAAAGAAGCTTTAGGACCTTTATAAAAATGTGTTATGTTCTTTCAATAGGGTGCAATAAAAAACATGGGCTCTTATGATGACTTGGTAAAATCTGAAGTGGAATTCTCGTCATTAGTATCAGAAGTCAAAGAAACTACTGAAGAAAAAGAAACTGAAAAGGTAATTTAGTATTCCTAGTTTATTAAAGCACGTGTGTGTGATAATCATCTATTTATTAGTAGTTAACTGCTTAAGTATATTCTACACGAATATAGTACCGTGAAAACTTACGTGCATTTTAATAAAAATAGTCAATTTTATGATGATTACGTGCGTGCGCAACGTACGTAGCGAAACGAATCGAGTCGGGTTTCGCGCTTTACAAAAACATTCTCGGGGAAGAAGGAAAAGATTGAATTGAGTTGTTATGATCAGATTTTAGCTGTTTTGGACTTTACTGTGTCTCTGAGGCTCTGAGAAATACCTAATGATCACCACAGAAAGTTCGGACTTATCATTTAAACTGATAATTGTGTGATTGTGATTATGAAGATCTAATATTGCCTGTGCTTGCTAGCTTGTGAGATGTCCCATTATGATGATGATTCCAATAATTATAGTTAAAAATTGTGATTAAAAAATTAATGATATTGTGCTTAGAGCTGCACTTAAAGTTGTACCAGAAACAGTCTTTTTTTATAGAAAGCCCAATAATTATTTCGATTGATGTCGTGATACCGAACATTTTTGTAGGATAATGCAAGACCAAAATTAGAACATACAGTATCAAAAGTGTCGGTCCGGAGTAACGAGAACGCGGAGGAAGAAAAGGAAGAGGTTCAGGCGGCAGAGGAAAGGGCTAAAGGGAATCTGAAGTGGGAGGTCGTTCAGCATTATTTGGCGGCTGTCAACTCGTGGCTTATTGTATTTTTGGCTGTATTTGCGGTATTGGTGACGCAGTTCGGAGCAACGTTTTCTGACTACTGGCTTAGTTATTGGTAAGAATTTTGTTTTATTAAGTCAAAAGCCAGCAACGCATCAGCGGTTCCTCTAGTGCTGCAAATGTTCATGGGCGGCGGTAATCACTTACCATCAGGTGATATAAAATTAACGAGCGCTATAACGAAGAAGTATTACATCTTCATTATAGCGCTTACATAAGTTAAGTTTTGTTGTACATTTTAATTATTTTACTGTTTAGGACAAACCAAGTTGACGACTACGAACTATTACTACCACCTGGTGTACAGCCCGGTAAGTTTCCAAATTATACCATAAATTAACTGATCCTATTACACCTATACCTATATAATGTGTACAACTATTTTATTACAAATTATGATTGTCTTAATAGAGAAATAATTTTCATAGATACGAGTTTAGGCACACAAATGGGACCCCTAACAACAGGACAATACCTTTGGATCTACGGTGGTGCGGTACTATTCATAATAATCATGACCCATGTACGAATAGCTGGTTTCGTTATGATGACAATGCGTGCCTCACAAAACCTCCATGACATTATGTTTAAGAATTTGATTGCAGCTGTTATGAGGTTTTTTGATACCAACCCTTCTGGTAAGCTGTATATAATAATATTGTTGGTATTTTTTTAGTTCAATCGATCACAAAATAGGAAATTAAAACAGTAATAATCTAAAGAGTGTTATCTAATTGTAACAGTTTAACTCATAGACCATAAATAAAAGATATTTGATAAGTATTAGGTGCACCTACCTGATACACATATATACTTGTCAATTTGTTAAAATACAAAGATACCTAGATATAAGTTTATAGAAACGTTTGAATCGATCGATACTTTCACGCAAAAGCTACGGAAAAGAGGTGACGATGTGTTTCTTTTTATAGGTCGAGTACTTAACAGATTTTCGAAGGACATGGGTGCTATGGATGAAATGTTACCACGGAGTATATTAGAGTCGATACAAATGTACTTATTCGTGGCGAGTGTGCTTGTATTGAATGCTCTCGCACTTCCTTGGACATTGATACCGACTATAGTATTATTAGTTATCTTTGTTTTTCTTCTTAAATGGTATCTAAATGCGGCGCAGGCTGTGAAGAGGTTGGAAAGTACCAGTACGTATGCATTTATTGTAGGTACTTTAATTCATACGTTGAATGGCATTCCGAACCAGTGGTAGATTCACTTGACGATTCAAAAGTACTTGTAAAAGTTTATTTGAATAAAAAACATTCAGAAACTTGAGAAGTTGTATGTAAATTACAGAGTAAGAAAGGCATTTAAAAAATGCTGGGTTTAAAAACCTAATCCGCTCGGATGATGTCGCGGAAAAAGATAGTAAAGTACTTCGTCTGTATTTGCACTTTGTTTGTGCCAACCGGTCCCCTTTATTTGTGGCCTTATCATCCAAATGCGTAATATTATAAATGAAATCTTTTATTTCATGTAGGACAACTTGTGCCACTTATGTTAAGTCAGTACAGGGCTCTATCTCTTTTATTAATTTTTTTGTTAATTATTATTTATACTTTTTATCGTTTATTTTCAGCTAAGAGTCCTGTGTTTAGTATGATAAATTCAACGATAGCAGGACTATCTACAATAAGAAGCTCTAACTCACAATTTAGGTTACTTAGGATGTTTGATGATGCTCAGGTATGAAATAGGTATATACTAAATTATTAATAGCATGTAAGTATTATTTCTTACCCTGCTTTTTGGATTGAGATCCTGAAATATAAATAATTATTATTTATATTTCAGGATCTCAATACGAGTGCCTTTTATACATTTCTAGGAGGTTCTTCTTGTTTTGGTCTATATATGGATATATTATGTCTCATCTATCTTGGAATCATACTGGCCATTTTCCTTTTAATTGATTTTGGTGAGTTCATTTCAATCTTATTTATAGATAACATCAATAATTTAGTCTCTTCTGCAATAAATGTTTTTTCATTTTGAATTTTTTTTTCTGAATCAGCAAGCGTAACTTCAGAGTTCAGACCAAACAAATGTTTGTTATGAGCCAGTCTTGCTATTATTGTTATAACTAGTTCTATTTTTTTTCCACTACCTTAGTACCTTCCCTTTTGTTTTAAAAAAATAACTTTAATATAATTTCTTATTTCATACAATAATATTATATACAAAGAAAAACAAGATGTCTGTGATATAATCCGCAGTTAATAATTATAATAATTCAACACGATCATAAAGACCGCCTCATAATAATATTTATATATTCTTTCGGATTGTAAGATAAATGCTGGTTTCTTATTGTTAACTAAGCTAACCTACCTTGTATTTGCGTGGGTGGGCTTACCTTATATGCATGTCCCTAGGTTTTAATCATACAGTTCAAAAGCTACTTAAGCTACTAAGGTATGATGCGGATCGTTTGTTGTTTGTTTTCTAAATCATTCGATACAAAATTCTAAATAAACTGTTTTGGGCTCTGTATCGCTTCGTCCTAAATAAGCTTCCTCCAATTAAAATTTTCGAAAAATAAATTTAATGTATGTACAGGAATTGTCTAGTTACAGTTTTATGAAATGTAAGTATAGATGATTTTGCAACTGTTAATTAAAAAAAAATTATGTGTCTCAGCTCCGACTCACGACTGGAGTTTACTTCTTACGAATTATTATAGATTATGTAGTAAATGAGGGTAAAGAACGCATCGGAAAGCATGCTTGATACATTTATTTATATTAATTATATAATTTATATTCATCAAAATACATTATATAGTCATAGAAACATAAAGTGAATAATGTAACGTAGCGGAGAAAGTTTGATTTTACTCCCTATATATTTTCATACCCCGGGCTTATATATGAAAATGGATTCTAATGGGGTAAACTCCAAAAATAAATTATGAAGGTGGTATTGTCGCGGTGGGCAGCGTTGGCCTGGCCGTCAGTCAGTCCCTGGCGCTCACCATGATGCTGCAGATGGCGGCGCGGGTCACGGCAGACTTGCTCGCCCAGATGACTTCTGTAGAGAGGGTGCTCGAGTACTCAGTGCTTCCCTCCGAAGATAATATGGAAACTGCAAGTATGTGTGATAAATAAACATTGTGGTCTGTGTTAAGCTGGAAGTATACTAACGTGTTGTGCTGTTTTGTGTAGTGACGCGTCAGAAACACCAGTTTCGTAATTCGTATATTGTACATCCGGACCGAAACTATGACGGTTCGAAAATACGACGAAACGCTTCGAGAAAAGGTAGGTAGTGTGCCCCGTTTCTTTGGCTCGTCTTAGCTCCCGTGCCCCCAGATATGAGTACACTAGAGACACATTATAGCGGTAATAAGTCGTGTATCGTACAACACAAACCTTAATGCTACATTAGAATGCTTCTGACGCGTTATGACACACGATATTTTCTACTTAGCTCATATTATGTTTTTCCGCAGGGAAGTAACGTTCAAACGTCTCTTCCGCCGTAAATAGTCGCCAAATCGAATAGCTATTTTGACTAGTACACATTATACTAGCTCTATTTTTACTTACTACATTATTTATGAAAAAAAAAAACTTTTTCCGGCTCCAACCTAGCTCATTTTCATAATGATTAAATATGAGGCTTTGGCCGTGGCTGGTTACCACCCTACCGGCAAAGACGTATACCGCCAAGCGATTCCGTTACGATGCCGTGTAGAAACCGATTAGGGGTATGGGTTTAATATAACTGCCAAGCCCCTAACAGGTAAGCCCGCTACCATCTTAGACTGCATCATCACTTACCATCAGGTGAGATCGCAGTCAAGGGCTAACTTGTAGTAGATTAAAAAAAAATTACAAAATATTCAGCGCACTTGGCTCAATTTGTTGTGACCTCTATTTCGTTAATAGGCAACTCACCTCGCGAATATATTTTATGCAGATGCAAAAATTGGGAAATACATAATCCGAATTGGTAGAGATATATTGGACAGATCATATTTGTACGGATTGATTAGTTTTTTACTGTTTTATTTTTCATGTAAAAATATGAATGTTATTTTAATTGAGAAAAAAATTGCTAGTCAATTGATGCTTTTTCGTAGAGATTCTTCCACCTCAAAACTGGCCTTCTGATGGACAAGTACAATTCGAAAATGTCAGTCTCAAGTATGGAGAAGAAAATCCTCCAGTTCTCAAAAATTTAACTTTCACCATAAAGAGTGGATGGAAGGTAAACAAGATTAATACTTATGTTATATTTTCGAGGGTTAAATAAAAAAGATATTCTTTCAGCTCATAAAATATGATAACACTAACATTAACGTTAATATTTATGTTGCATGTCTACACAAAATTTTTCCCGCAGTTAACTTCAGGCAATTATTTTCATTTGAATATGTAGTCAAGAATTATTTGAAGGCTAAATTGTATTATTCTTCATAGGTGGGCATTGTAGGAAGGACAGGAGCAGGTAAATCTTCGCTTATTGCGGCTCTCTTCAGGCTCTCCAATATTGAAGGAAGCATTAAGATTGATGGTATCGACACAAACGATATACCTAAGAAGGTAAGTACTTGTAAAATTATTATTAAAATAGCAAAGCAATTGTGTATGAACTAATTAATAAGACTCGATCAATTCATACTGTATTTATTTTATTTTAGGAATTAAGATCCAATATATCTATTATTCCTCAAGAGCCTGTATTATTTTCTGCAACATTGCGTTACAACTTGGATCCGTTCAACCACTATAGTGATGATGAAATTTGGAGGGCTCTTGAACAAGTAAGTAGTAAGATTTCTCGTGAGAGATTACCAGAGCTTTAACATATAATTGAAGAAGTCTGTTATGATTGAAAGATTTTTTGTAAATTTTTTTTATTCGTCAGGCCAAGTGAGGCCACCATTTCAGGAAATATGCCGGTTGCCTCATGATTTTCGTAACTCTACAAACGGGCTAAAACATTAAACATTATCTAAATGTGTTTCATTGCACGCTCCCGTATTTGTGTACTTAGCAAGAGTCAGGTTTAAGTTTAGAGAGATCCCGTTCACGTAATACTTGAAAAGTGACACTAGCGCAGAGCAGCTAAAAATGCTTGAATTGCGTCAAGTATTTTATCTAGAGATGTTTTATTTTATTTTTATTAGGTGGAGCTGAAAGATGCAGTCACTTCACTCGACTTCAACGTGTCAGAAGGTGGAGCAAATTTCTCCGTTGGACAACGTCAGCTGGTCTGCCTCGCGCGAGCTGTACTTCGCTCTAATAGAGTTCTTGTAATGGACGAGGCGACTGCTAACGTTGACCCACAGTGAGTAATGAGAGTTTTTCCACTTGCTAGTTTCTTAAGTACGGCGAAATTGAATTTCCTATGTTTTGACACTCAAATACCTATCCTGGAGGCATGCCTGCCTCATCTTAAGCATACCTATTTTATTCGACTCACTTGCAGGATTTAGATTAGATTTCATCATACTTGCATCTTTCAAATCAGTACGCGCAATATTCGTAGATTTGTACCTATCTGTAACCTCACTTATTTATTATACTTTTAATTAAAATAATATTATATAAAGTGTGTCAGGAGATAAAATTTATCTGTCTGTGATGTTTGTAAAATGTTAGTATCGGCCACTGCATACTGTGCATAATAAAACATGTACGATGCTTAGATATTCATTTATACTATTAACCATACCTACCTATAGATTTTTTATATTCAATAATTTTCTTTCAGAACTGATGCGTTGATCCAAACAACGATACGACGTCAGTTTGCATCGTGTACAGTTTTAACCATCGCGCACCGTCTCAACACTATCATGGACTCAGATCGTATTCTTGTCATGAACAACGGGGAGGTGGCTGAGTTCGACCACCCACACATATTGTTATCGAATCCCAATAGTTTACTCAACTTTATGGTTAAGGAAACAGGAACCAGTATGAGTGGACTCTTATTTGACACTGCGAAAAATAAGTACTTTAGTGAAAATGAAGAGATCTTCAAGAGAGAGAAGAGAAAATAAATAAATAAATTTTATTTTATAAGTATTAAGTACTACGAGTATCAACAGCTTGTGCAGACATTTCTTGCATTTCACATTGTCGTATTGAATATGTAAATAATAATTGTCTTCCTGAAGGTTTAAATGAAGTAAATGGAATAACGCGTACTTATTGATTGCATGTTTATCGTTAAAAATATTGTTATTTTTGTAACATATTTTACAGTTTTTTTTTAACTACTATATGTCCAAACATTTATTTTACTTTTCACATACACACGTCTATGAAGTGTCATAATTAATGACAGGCAACTATAGACAAAAAAATGCAATACTCCATAGACGCATATCATTTTTTACAATAGTGAAGCGACGTGCCCTTTTATCCGATATTTCGTATTGTAACATCGTATACTTATCTAGTAATTACAAGTACGACTTTCCTTTTCAAAATATTCATGGAGCTTCAACACTAGCTTTCTATGACCTATACATTAATGTACTGTTGTATATAAATGATTTATTTTAATACATACATTAATATACTTAGTCATTTAAACTGTTGGGTATGTTAACTTCTTCATAAAGAAAGTCGATTGTTATCAAAAATTGATTAACGCATTAGAACATCATTGTATTGTACCTGCCAAAAATAAAATAAATGTTTGGATAAATATAATCATGACTATCAAAGCTAATGTTGTTGGGCATAGGTGTGTGTTCCAAGAGCCTGTCAGCGTCCTCGCCCTTATAAATTACAAGGGCGAGTGATCGAGACATAGGATACATTGTGATAATTACATAAGTGTTTGTTAAATATTTTTACTTAAAAAAATTCATTGTTGTCAAATTTATTTTATTTTATTGTTTTAAAAGTATTCAAGTAGGTCCCTTAAAGTAGATACGGTAGATATGTAGACGCATGACACCTGGTGACCTGATCAACAGACTACAACAGACTACTGGGAATAAGGGCTGCATGACACCTATACATTATCGACATAATTGACTCCACAAAGCACGATTGAGTGAAACGTGTGTTGAGAATAATTTGCAAGATTCGTGTGGTGTGGTGAATATCGCAAGATACACACTGTACCACATAGATCTACTTATTGTGGCAGATTATAGCAAATTAAACTTCCAGTTCTTTCATTATCATGGACTTCCACAAGGTAACGCCTAGTTCTATCCAATAGACGACCGATCGACAAATGTTGGCGAAAATTTTACGCACATATTTTGTTTATTGAGAATAGCCTCGGGCACAAAGCGGACTGAAATGCGTTCGAGCTACGACTGGAAATAACCGAGAAAGCTGATTGCAAAGAAATGAGTTTATACTTCCAGTAGGTAGAGGTAGGTACTTACATGCTGTCTTTTGCGATCAACTTTATAAAAACCTAAGTCCTTTTTAGGGTTGCGTATCTGAAAGGTAGGTTTGCAACCTATGTCCGCCTGGTCACATTTTGGTTAATTGAGCAACTATTTTGGTACAGACTTGAAATTTGGAATAGTTTTAATTAAATGCTTACCCAACCTAATTGCTAGTGAAAGAATTCAACTATATAACACAATCTCATTCAAATATTAATAATATTACAAAAGGGGCTGAAATAGTGGGGTTGAAATTTTAAAGTGGGTTGGGTGGGGTATCATATATGAAAGGGTTTATATTTTAATTATTCTCAAAAAAAAAACATTATACTAAATAAAGAACTCCTTAATTTTCCGGGATGAAAAGTAGCCTAAGATGTCTTTGCCCGGGATACAATCTATCCCTGTACCGAATTTCCTCCAAATCCGTAAAACCGTTGAACAGGTGGGCCGTGAAAGCGTAGCAGATAAACAGACAGACACACTTTCGCATTTATAATATTAAGTATGGATTTATGTCTCTGTTTTTGACTTATGATGAAAAATTTCAAAAAAAAAACACCGTTCCCCACTTTTCATTATAAGTATTATTATAAATTTGCAAATCGAAAAATCAGAAATAATTAGAGGTGATAGAAGTTTAATGTAACCTTACACAAAAAATATATCGAAGCTACAACAGTTTTTCAGAAATCAGGCATAAACATTTACAAACAAACTTAGTTTTGCGGTCCGAAATAAATCTTCAGAGATTTTCGGGGAATTTTTCAGAGATTTCTGTAAACTTTACAGGAAAATTAAAACAGACTTTCTAGCTAGGACTGTTTTTTAAATGAGTGATAAACCATAACATACTGCTATAAAGTATTTTTTTTTAAATTGTAAATTTGGAGCACCGTCTTCATTAATAAGAGGTCAAATAATAGGGATGATGCCTATATCAAAAATAAATTATTTCTAACTGATTATTAAATATAGGGTCTTCCAAAAGACCTAAAATTCACATCCTCGGTTAATTTTAAGTTTGATAACCATTTTAAAATATAGATAAAATAGATAGAGAAAAGAAGTTCTTTGAAATTTGACGACGTCACAACAGTGAATTTCATACAACTTCATACTAGAAGTGCGTTTTCAAGTTTGATAAAGAGTGCTGATTTGATTGAGTTGTCATCATCCCTATTTACAAATCCTTCCAAGGTGCACGGTGCACGCAACCTTGGTGCGTGAGTCCGACACGCACTTGGCTGGTTTTATGAAATTGGCGAGAATTTAAAGAGATCCTAATCTTTAGCAAACACTTATGTTACGCTTGATGTCTGATGGTACTTATTACAGCTTTCCTTTGATTCTTTCCGAAGAGTTTTAAAATCCGGTCCTCCATCTAACTTGAAATTGAATGGTATCCTTCAAAAAGGTATTTGGTAATAATCGGTAATAATTTTGACTGAAAGAAATAAGGGGTTCAACGCGTGCCAACACGATCGAATTATCTCATCTCAAGTATTATTTCCTTGTACTTCATAATTATGTACCACGTATGTAGGTATCGATAGTTTTAGATTCTTTTCGATATATTATAATCTAGCTGATGCCCGCGACTTCGTCCGCGTTGTTTAAGTTTTTGATTCCCGCGGGAAAACCTTAACTTTCCGGGATAAAAAGTAGCATAAGTCACTCTCCAAGTCCTCAATTATACCCATGCCAAAAATCACGTTGATCCGTTGCTCCGTTGCGGCGTGATTGAAGCACAAACCAACAAACCAATAAACCAACAAACAAACACAATTTCGCATTTATAATATAAGTATGAAGTATGATAGCGGTCGCCCGCGACTTCATCCACGCTGATTTCCTATTAGATTATGAAACCCTCCTGCAAAAGGACTACCTATAGAGGCTATACTAACTTCAAAAACATGGACTTACATACAAAACTCCAACCCCCATTTCACCCCCATTTTCGTAAAAATTACTTATACAGGTTATTATTATTTAAAACTCATAACCTAAATGGATGCTTTCAAGCCTCTAACTTCAAAAATTTTGAACCTTGTAAGCTTTCAACCACGATTTCTTCAAATTACTTAAACAGGTATATTACGGGAAAATAAAAGGTTTCCTCGGATAAAAAAAATATATCAACGTGGAAAAATCGTGCGAGCAAAGCAAATATACCTAACACCTACATAATATTATAGGTATTTACTCTAATATTATACCTACTATAATGTAACACTCATAAAAGGTGTACCGTGGATGTATCGGTCATTACAAGATCATTTACTCATTACATGCATATTACATGGCTGTTTGACTGACATATCATTGTGCCCCGCGCCCACAACGGTTGTGGGACAGCTGTTATATTGTATACTAGCTGACCCGGCGAACTTCGTACCGCCTTAGTATGCAAAATTAAATGTATATTTTTCAATATTTCTGAGAGATTTTCTTAATATTTTTTTTCGTAAGAACCTTCTCCTAATAATAACAAATACAACAAAAAAAAAAATAGTGAAATCGGTCCAGCCATTCACGCGTGATGCCGTGGCCAAGGAAAACGGGTTTCATTTTTATATATATATAGAATAGATATAGAAGAAGAAGAAGAAGATAGAAGAAGAAGATCTAACGCAGGTTTATGCAGTAGGTAGCGGCAAGGTCCGCAAAACTGGTTGGAACCGCTCCGTGAAAATCATATCCCGAAGTGTAGCTTTCTGGAACCGCTGGTTCTGGAAACTTATGCTTACGCATGTATTCTCTATGACGCAGTAACAGGATTTCAAGAAATTCCAAATAAGTGAACAAGGGGCGGGTCAGATAGTGATAGTAGGTAAATGCGTAGCGAAAAAGTCCTATGTCTATGAGGTAAATAATACTTCTTCTTATTTTGTTTTATGGCTTTTATAAGGTAGCAATTTCCTATCTCTATGCTTTTACTTGTGCCCATAGATTTATATCTATGCTTGTGCCACACAAGCACGATGTACTTTGCCAATGCCACGTGGAGTTTTTTGATAATACTTTACCCATTATTTGTCATCGGCTGGTGGACACTGCAGCGGCAACGATCCAAGTAATTGCTTCAACATTTTGCACGCCAAAACCGTTCAACCATTTTACCTAGCGACGTATATTGACGCCCTCTGGCATAGTAGAGCGAATAATTCGGTTGGGTTGGTTATTAATAAGTAGGTACCCAAATGTATATATTCCATTTTTTTGGGGATTAAATATAACGACCACCAAAAAATACTTTGAGCCCCTAAGCTTTCTTACTAAAATAATAAATTTGAAGATCATCTTATGTAGTAAAATAATAATGTTCACTCACCAAATTTTATAAGTACTATAATATTTGCCGAAACCTTAAGTTAGTACATAATCATGTGGGCACTCAGGTTCTATTGGGTCTAACTTAAATAATTAAAATGTGGGTTAAATTTTAGTGGTCATTTACTATTTTTGGGCTAGCAATAGTTATGAAATTGAATCTATATATATAAAAATGAAACCCGTTTTCCTTGGTCACGGCATCACGCTTGAATGGCTGGACCGATTTCACTAATTCTTTTTTTGTTGTATTTGTTATTATTAGGAGAAGGTTCTTGCGGAAAAAAATATTAAGAAAATCTCTCAGAAATATTGAAAAATATACATTTAATTTTGCATACTAAGGCGATACGAAGTTCGCCGGGTCAGCTAGTTTTTTATATATAATTTCACATAAAAATAGGTTGAAAACCAAAACATTTTGTACATCACAGATTAAGTACTAGATGTACATTTTTACTCTATTGGGAAAACAGTTAACATACCATTTTATTTTTATTTTGGGTAGTTTATGAAACGGCCACAAGCTACTTTGTGCTTTGACGGCGTCGTCGTTGATGTCAATGGATGGATGTCCACTGTTGGACTTTGGTTTCGGGTCTTCCATGGGTCTTGCACAGCTGCTTGCCTAAATATAAAATCTTTGGTCAGTCATAATATGCTTTGTCAAATAAAACAATAAATAATATCTATAATCTGTGAGTAAAGAAAGAATGTTGTCAAGTCAAACATCCGTTAATTTTCCGTCAAAATAATTATGTAAATATTGTCTTAAAATCCGAAATTACATAAATATGGAGGAAATAGAATCTATAAGACTTAAATATATTTTATAAATAGACATGAACAAACAAGATGTCAACATCATCATTGTGAAACATTAAAATGGGATGTAAGCCATGTTGCAAGGACCCCGTAACACCATCGCCAGTTAAACCTCCAGAAACTTTGTCGCGCACGAAATACTCGTCAAAGGTATCGTCGCCCGAAAATTACTCGCAAGAGTTATCATCGCTCGGAAAACACTCGCCAGATTCTTCGTTGCCCGCAAAATTCTCGCCAGAAATATCGACATCCGCAAAGTTCTCTCCAGAGCTATCGTCCCTCGCGAAACACTCACCAGAATTGTCTTCGACCGCAAAATACTCTCCAGAGCTATCGCCGTTCGCAAAACAGTCGCCAGAGTTAGCGTCGCCTGATAAATACTCGCCCGAGTTATCGACGCCCGCAAAATACTCTTCAGAGCTATCGTCGCTAGCAAAACACTCGCCAGAGTTAACGATACCTGATAAATACTCGCCAGAGCTATCGTCACTGGCAAAACACACAGAGTTCTCGCCGTCCGAAAAATACTCACCTGAGTTTTCGTCACTCTCGAAACATTCGCCAGAGTTATCTTCGTCCGCCAAAACCTCACCAGATTTATCAACGCCCGTAAAATACTCACCAGACTTATCTCTGCCCACAAAATACCCACCAGAGTTATCATCGCATGCAAAATCCTCTGTCTATCCACCTGCATCTAGTCTTGAAGGGTCTTTGCCTGAAAAATCTGCCCTTGAATCGTCAATACCCGCAGTATCATCTAGATTATCTCCATCTTCCGCTCCTCCCTCACCAAAATCCACGTGGGCCACAAAGTTTTGGCCTTCATCATCCTCACCTGAAAACCCATTGTTGCCCGAAAAACCTGAATTATCGTTAACCACAAAATCGTCACACAGACCATCGTTACCTACAAAAGCTTCGCCAGAATCATCGTTGCCCGCGGAATCCTTACCTGAATCATCAGTTCCTCCAAAATCTTCACCCGAAACATCGTTGCCCGTAAAATCCCCACTCGAATCAACGTGGGGTGCAAAGTTCTGGCCATTTTCATCGTCTCCACGACAGGTGCCTGAACAATCGCTGCCCGCCACATCTTCACCCAGATCATCACTGCCGGTAAAATCATCACCTGGAGAATCTGTACCCACATACCAACCCCAAACATCTTTGCCAAGATCATCGTTGCCCGCAACATCCACGCCCAGGTCATCGTTGCCCTTAACATCCTCAATAAAATCATCTTTTCCCACAAAAACCTCACCAGAATCTTCGTTACCTGCTCAATCTCAGCCTAAATCATCGTGGGGTACAAAACTCTGGTCCACTTCACCGTCATCTATACAACAGTCATCCGAGTCAGAGTCCGCAGCACCCTTACCTGGATCATCGTTGCCCACAAAATCCTCACCTGGATCACCTTTACCTACAACATTCCAACCCGGATCATCCTTGCCTGAATCATCATTACCCACAACATACCCACCTGGATCACCATCACCCCCATCAACGTGGACGTCAAAATTCTGGCCCTTCTCATCATCCTCTCCAGGGCAGTCACCTGATTCATCATTGCCCCCGATAACCTCAGCCGGATCATCATCGCCTGCCCCTAACCAACTTGAGTCAGCATTGCCCGGATCATCATTGCCCGCTACTAATCAACTTGAGTCATCATTGCCCACAACATACCCACCCGGATCATCATTGCCCACAACATACCCACCCGAATCATCATTACCCACAACCTACCCACCCGGATCATCACTGTCAAAAACATACACACCCGGATCATCATTGCCCCAAACATACCCACCTGGGTCATCCTCACTCGGAACAGCATTCCCCACAAATACCTTGCCTGAATCAAAGCGGGCTTCAAAATTCTGGCCCTTCTCATCTTCAACTGCGCGACAGTCGCCTGAATCATCATTGCCTGCAACATCCTCAGCCGGATCATCATTGCCCGCAACTTACTCACCCGGATCATCACTGCCCACAACATACCCACCCGGATCATCATTACTCACATCATACCCACCCGGATCATCATTACCCACACCATACCCACCCGGATCATCAATATCCAAAACATACCCACCCGGATCATCTTTACCCACATCATACCCACCCGGATCATCCTTGTCCAAAACATACCCACCCGGATCATCATTGCCCGAAACATACCCACCTGGATCATCCTCACTCGGAACAGCATTCCCCACAAATACCTTGCCTGAATCGACGCGGGATTCAAAATTCTGGCCCTTCTCATCTTCAACTGCGCGACAGTCGCCTGAATCATCATTGCCTGCAACATCCTCACCCGGATCATCATTGCCCACAACTTACTCACCCGGATCATCACTGCCCACAACATACCCACCCGGATCATCATTGCCCACAACATACCTACCCGGATCATTATTGCCTAAAACTTACCCACCCGGAACATCCTTGCCTGAATCATCATTACCCACAACACACCCACCTAGGTCAACATCACCCCAATCAACTTGGACATCAAAATTCTGGCCATTCTCAACATCTCCTGCACAACAGTCACCTGAATCATCATTGCCCGTAACATCTACACCCGAATCATCATTACCCGTAACTTACACACCCGGAACATCACTGCCTGGATCATCATTGCCCGAAACTTACCTACCCAGATCATCCTTACCCGAATCAACTTGGACATCAAAATTCTGGCCCTTCTCGTCATCTCCTGCACGACAGTCACCTGATTCATCATTGCACGTAACATCTACACCTGGATCATCATTACCCGTTACTTACACACCCGGATCATCACTGCCCGGATCATCATTGCCCGGATCATCATATCCTGGATCATCTACACCTGAATCAACGCTGGCTTCTAAATTCTGGCCTTTTTCATCGTCATCACCACGACAGTTGCCTGATTCATCGTTACCCGTGACAGCTTCATCCAGATCAGCATTGCCCACCACTTACCCACCCGGATCATCATTTCCCGATTCATCGTTGCCTCCAAGATACCCACCAAGGTTATCCTCGCTTGGATCATCGTTGCCCGCAAATTCTTTGCCCCAAACATCAACGTGGGCTTCAAAGTTCTGGCCTTTTTCATCGTCTTCTACGGGACTATCACCTGGATCATCATTACCCGCAACGTACCCACACGAATCATCTTTGCCCAGATCAACATTGCCCGGATCATCATATCCTGGATCTTCTTTACCCGAATCAACATGGGCTTCTAAATTTTGGCCATTTTCGTCGTCATCAGCACAACAGTCGCCAGATTCATCGTTGCCCGCGAAATCCATACCCAGATCATCGTATTCCGCAAAGGCTTCGCGTGGATCATCCTTGGTGGGGAAAACTCAACCTGAATCATCTTTGGCTGAAAAATTCTGGCCCTTTTCATCATTGTCCGCACAACGCTCGCCTGTATCTTCATCGAACGAAGCTTTGGCGTCATCGTATACTGCAAAATCCGGTCCCTTTTCTATGTTTGCTACTAATCCTCACTACTCGCCTTTATCATCAGCTTTACTGGATATTTTCTCGCCTTTAACATCTTTGCTCGCAAAATTCTTGCCTTCATCATTATTGGCAACAAAGTCCTCACCTTTATCACAGTTGCTCGCAAAGTTCTTGCCTCCGACGTATTTCTCCCCCATATCACCATTAATCGCGAAATTATCGCCCTATTATCCAATGCACACGTTATATTCATACTTGCCAGAAATAATGTTTGAAAATCCATGTGTTACAATTATTTCTGGAATTCTGATATTGTTAATTTTATGGTTAGCCTGGTCATTGTACCAATGCGAAGTTTGTCGAAGATGTTAATGGGTCAGAAATCAATATACGAGTATATGCGAAAACTAAATTATTTATAAATTATTTATGGTAGGTTAGTAGATTACAAAATTATAATTTTATGGTGAAATTTATAATAAGTTCGACTAAGTAAATGAAGTTTGCTTGCTGTCGATTTAATTCGTACACTCCCAATACTTTCTAATTGCAGTACAATTTTAGATACGACTTTTACAAATACTATTTAAAAGAGGAAAATAACAAGTTTATAAAAATATAACAATGAGCTGTTGCAAAAATTGCACGAATGATGATATAATTTTGGAGAAATCACTCATCGGAAAAACCTCAGCAAGTCCAGCATGCGTTGTATTGGGACTTGTTATGATAGCTTTGTATTTAGCTTATCGCCTTTTTAAGTGCCGTCATCCAAGAACTCGAATACTTTGTATTTTCTAAAATAAAACAAGTAAGGTTTGTAACCAAAATAATTTTTATTATAAAAAGTGTTAAAAATATTGCTATTAAAACAAATTATTTTATTCTAGTTTAAACTTATTTTCGTAACTCCCATTTATGTACACTATGTTCACGCATTTCATCCATAGTCACAACAGAATCAAAATTGTTCTTTATTTCAAGAGCTGTCATTCGAGTTATTTTGAAACCCATTTAAGCAACAATCAAGAAGTATATAAGCATCACAATATATAACTTCATTATACTATCGAACATATATATATGTGTATATTTTTTAAATAGTACGCATGTTTCCAAGTCGATACGTTTAATAATAAACACAATTTATCTAATAAATAACAAACTGCAACTGATCATTAATTTATCTGGCATTCTCTTGCATATTACTCAGGAAGTATTTATCCTTAGCTATTTGGTATAATTTTACACTGCTTTTTTCTCCAGTTTCTCTGACCATTGAGGAAAACATACTATTGGGATCAGAAAGAAGTATATAAGGATGATCGAATTCTGCTATTTCTCCGGTGTTCATGACTAGGACTCTGTCGGAGTCCATGATTGTATTCAGCCGATGAGCTATGGTGAGGACTGTACATGATGCGAATTTTTGGCGAATGGTCTGCTGAATGAAGTTATCAGTCCTGAAACATGAAAAATAAAATTTATGTAAGAATTTTATTAAAATTGTTCTAATACGTGTCAACTTTTAGAGCTTATTATCGCTCTAATAGTTGACACGTATTGTGTTGGCCCTACAGACAGGGTAGGGCAAAAGTTCCGTGTGAAATGCATGAAATTAAATTAAAGTGCGCGCGTGGACTTTTACCCGCTCGAAAATTGTTTTGTCAATAGTGTGTTTTCGCCCTTAAATTGCCAATGAGATTATTACACTATATCATCTCTGATATTTGTTTACTCACTGTGGATCAACATTTGCAGTGGCTTCATCCATTATCAACACTTTGTTCGATCTAAGAACCGCTCGCGCCAAGCACATCAGTTGCCTTTGACCAACCGAGAAGTTTGCACCTCCTTCAGTTACTTTGAAATCTAAAGATGGAACTGCTGATTTCATGTCTACCTGTAAAATATCACAACGTTAATAAATGTTTATATGTAGGATAATATGAAAACTTCTTGACTTTTTGTTCACGTACCTGTTCCAAAGCTCGCCAAAGTTCATCGTCACTGTATATATTGAAAGGATCTAAATTGTATCGTATAGTTGCAGAAAATAGGACTGGCTCTTGAGGAATGATCGATATCTTTGATCTTAAAGTCTGAAATGATAATAGTTTATGGAACATATAATTCATAGACATCATATTTACATACCATAACCATTCATGAATTTTAACCAACCTGTTTCGCTAGTGATGAGGTATCAATACCGTCAATCATTATTTTGCCCTCAATGTAGGCGAATCTAAATATTGCAGAGATCAGAGATGATTTGCCGGCACCCGTTCGCCCAACTATACCAACCTACGAATGCAAAAATGATTATTCAAATTCAAAATTCAAATTCAAAATGATTGTTATTCAAATAAACTTTTACAAGTACTTTTAAATCGTCAAGTGAATCTAGCACTGGTTCGGAATGCCATTCCTACCGAGAAGAACCAGCAAGAAACTCAACGGTTGATCTTTTGGAAAAAAAATAATTTGCAATTTCATTAATTTGTAAAATATAATATAAGTAACAGCTGTCCTTAGCATTGCTGGAGCGAGTCAAATCCATGCTCTTTGTCATTTACGTAATCTTCAACAGTATAATAAGCCTTTTTCAGGAGCATAATTTTAATGAACTTCTTAAACTTGTGTAAAGGCAAGTTTAAGATAGGTTGTGGAATTTTGTTATAAAATAGAATGCTCATTCCCACAAACGACCTTCGGACCTTCTTGAGGCGGAGCGATGGAGTCACGAGCTTATGGCGGCCTCTAGTTTGCCTATCATGCAGATCGCATATTTTTTTGTTATTATGAATGTGCTGTTACGAAGATTAAATTACTATAAATATATTGAGAGGCTACTGTAAGAATACCTATTTCCTTAAATTTCTCTCTAAGGGATTCGCCCGGTTTTAAATTATAAATTGCACGTGTTGACCTTTTTTGTATTTTCAATAATAATTGAAAGGTTTCAATGGGTACCAAATAAAGTTGGATATTTCCTTAGCTTTATTTACCTTCCATCCACTGTCAATAGTAATATTTAAGTTCTTGAGTACTGGAGCTTCGTCGGGTGCATATTTCATATTTACATCTTGGAAAATAATACGCCCTTGTGCTGGCCACGAGGGAGGTAACGCCAATTCTGTAATTTAACAAATTAAGTTAGGAGAAAAAACACACAGTGGCCGGACAGGATAAAACGTGAGAAAACCCGCATACTTCATAGTTCTATATTGTTCTAGGTGTCTGATGTCTGCCTATCCGTACTTGGTTAACGTGATGAGCTATCTATGATCCATACTCGATAGAGTGCCGGCGATGGGTTGATATAACAAAGACTAGCGAATGCCCGCGACTTCGTCTGCGTGGTTTGAGGTTTTTTGGTTCCCGCGGGAACTCTTTTATTTTCCGGGATAAAAAGAAGCCTATGTGCTATTCCAGACTATAATCTATCTCTGTGCCAAATTTCAGCCAGATCCGTTCAGCCGTTGGGGCGTGATTAAGTAGCAAACATCCATACATCCATAATTCATACATCCAAACTTTCGCATTTATAATATTTAATATTTATTATATATTATATTACTAGCTGACCCGGCGAACTTCGTACCGCCTTAGTATGCAAAATTAAATGTATATTTTTCAATATTTCTGAGAGATTTTCTTAATATTTTTTTCCGTAAGAACCTTCTCCTAATAATAACAAATACAACAAAAAAAGAATTAGTGAAATCGGTCCAGCCATTCACGCGTGATGCCGTGACCAAGGAAAACGGGTTTCATTTTTATATATATAGATTTGTATTAGTAAAAGATGCGTGATGTACTTACGTCCATCGTACAAGTTGGCTTCGCTTTCTATGCGAGTGTACTCGAGCACGCGCTCGACGCTGGTGAGCTGCGCCAGGAACTCCACCAGCATGCGCGCGCCGTGCTGCAGCATGGCCGTCAGCATGTTGCTCTGCGTCACCGCCAGGCCCACGCTGCCCACCGGGATCAAATCACCTATCACATCAAAATCAGGTCAACGATCTAAATATTTACGTTGCCTTGTTGAACTGCGTTGTTGCACTGCCTCGTTGGTCAAGTGGTTAGGATTTTTTTAATCCACTACAAGTTAGCCCTTGATTGCGATCTCACCTGATGGTAAGTGATGATGCTAAGATGGTAGCGGGCTAACCTGTTAGGGGCTTGGCAGTTATATTAAACCCGTAACCCTCTTCGGTTTCTACACGGCATCGTACCGGAACACTATATCGCTTAGCGGTACGTTTTTGCCGGTAAGGTGGTAACTAGCCACGGCTGAAGCCTCTCACCATGCCAGACCAGGGAAAATTCAGATATCATAAATTCCCAAATTGACCCTGCCGGAAACTTTATGTTCGACTACGGCCGAGTCCCGGGTCGAGCCATAATAGTGTTGGGTTTTGGGACTTGAAATTCTCAGTGCTAGCCCGGAGTTAGGAAGCTAGTGGTGTTTCTCCCTCGTGCCTCGGAGAGCACGTTAAGCCGTCGGTCCCGGTTATTATCACTAACATGATAATAGTCGTTAAAAGCCCGCCAACCCGCATTGAAGCAGCGTGGTGGGTCTAAGCTCTAACCGACCGACCGCGTTCTAAGGCTTGTTCCCAGCAGTGGGACGTTAATGGGTTGTAGTGGATCTATTTACAATACCGTCTTGGCACATCATGAACTGACGCACAAGTTAAACACGGACTATGGAAATGAATTGGGTGCAGCCTCTCATTCGCTAACAACTATTAAAACTTAAACTGATCTTTATGGACAGTAATCTCTATGTGTGCTTACAATACTTCGCACATCATAAACTGATGCACAGGCTACTGTAGAATATAATCCAGCATCTCTTTTGATAACAACTTAAACTAAGCTTTAGAAACATTGAATTACGGCTGAAATTGGTTAATCTAATGAAAACCAAAAGTCGGGGGAGACATGAAAGAGACGTAAAAGTTTTGCAGGGCACGCCACACTCCTGAAGTCACCGCCGATGCTGTAGCAATTAGCAGAGTATCGAAAAAGACGATGAACTTTGACTTCTCTCTCTACAGGTGAATGTTTTTGAGCCTAACGTAGATTGTCAAATTGAAACGCAGTATTTCGCTTTCCATAATATTAGGTATGTTAACATGTTACAAGTACATAGAGTATTACGAGAATCAGAAAAAAAAATCTACAGATGTATTATTCTGAACATTGAGGCTTACCAAAATCAACATACAAAAATACGAAGATGATCACTGTAAGATAAAGTGTGCATAATGTATCTAAGTAAAATCCAAATGTACTGCCGCCGCCCAAATAACAGTTCCAGGCAGCTGTATGCAGGTCCTGCAATTAAAAATGATTTATCGTTACGATGTTCTCTGGTCCTCTAAGACAACGTCTACCAAGCGGACGGTGATAAATAATACTTAGTAAATGCATAAAGCTCGGTAAACTGCTCGGAACTTCATTTAGGTACGCCGTATTTTTACAGTCCTCTTTTAATAATAGATTGTTCATCAAGGGACGAGCCATTTCTTAAGAGATGTTTCATGGAGTAGGTACCACCATCAGAGGTGAAAAATCTTTTTTTTCAGCTCCAAGTAACGTAACCGTCGTGCGTTAAGAACATGACTGTTTTGGCTTAGATTTAGAATAAAGCGTTAAATTTTAATATTAATATTATGCGAATAAGTTATAACCTGATGATTGTCGAACTCATCAACAAGTCTTTGCTGGGCGCCAGCTGATCTAATTGTTGCAATTCCATTTAGAGAGGATGATACCATTCCGAACACGGGACTTTTCGCTAAACGGAATAAAAAAGAATAGTTAATAAATTATGATTAATTGTAGGGTCCATATAGTACGTCACCGAGATGTAGTAGGATGTCGCAACTTGCAACCACTGAGTAGGAAAACTCAGGAGTCGCAACGCACGCAATCGCGATTTCGTGTATTAGAAGATCAATCTACCATTATAGAAGTACGCCAGACCGCAACAACAGTCGAGTATGCTTCTAATAATTAAAGAACATTAACACATCACAGTTATGTATTTTAGTTTTTTATAGAGATATTCAAGAATGCATAAATTTTGTTCTACTTACTTACGCCTTCCAATCTTTTCACACCTTGTGCGGTTCTGAGGTAAATCTTTACTAAGAAAAAGAAAATAATCATCAATACTGCCGAAGGGATCAGTGTCCAGTACAATGCTATTGCATTCAGGATCAAGATAAATATCAGTGTACTGTAGATTTGTAAGACGTCTAACAATGTTCTGGGCAGAATTTCGTCCAAGGCACCCATGTCTTTAGTGAAACGATTGAGTATGCGACCTAAAATAAAAGGAAAACACATCATGCATAAACATATTACATTCTAACAATTTTACGATCTCATTTAGGTTAGAAAATCTTTTTATAGATTTTCCGTAATAATCTTACCGGAAGAACTAGTATCAAAGAACCGCATGATTCCCTTTATCATAGTAGAGAACATAAGGTCATGGAGTCTTTGCGAAGCCCTGACGCACAAGTTTGCGAAGGGTACGACTCGAAGGTGGACGAGCAAGATGCAGACGAAAATGATTGAACCATGGATGATGATGTATTGTCCCGTGGTGAAAGGACCCACTTGAGTGTTCAAGTCCTTATCTGTAAGGGTTTATCAAAGTTTAATATATTATATTAGACCTCAACGTGTTTTTGAGAAAGGGATGTAACATTTAAATGAAGATGAGCGGGGTGATTTTGACCGCTAGCTTTACATCGTCGCATGGCTATTATTTATTTTACAAATTAAAATCAGCGGCCAAAATCGTTAATTGAGTTAAGTATACATAATATTCTTTGTAGGTATATGTACAAATGTAAGTTAAAACTTAAACGAAGTAAGTACGAGTGATTAAATCAAGAAGTGGCTTTAATATTTTAAAAAATGAGTTCCTATTACTACCTAATCTGGTGAGCCACGCTGAAGTTAGGTTAGACTAGACTTAAGCCAATTTAGAAAAAAAAACATCCAATAACTAATAACCAAAAACTTACATAAGTATTTAATAAAGTTGTATTTATATACTAATTTATCATTTACTAGCTGATGCCCGCGACTGAAGCTTTTCGGCTCCCGCGGGAACTCTTCATTTTTCCGGGTTAAAAAGTAGCCTATGTGTTTTTCCTGACTATAATCTATCTCGGTACCAACATTCAGATCCGTTCAGCCGTTCAGGCGGGACTGGGTAACAAGCATCCATCCATCCATACATCCATCCACCCACCCATCCATCCATCCAAACTTTCGCATTTATAATATTAGTATAGATAATTAAACATAAGCATAACCGACCAATAATTACTCCACCAGATTCTTCCTCGAATATTGCCATTTGGTTTGCCCTTAAACAAAAAAAGGTACATTCATTACTCACTTCCTAGAGACTTCACTCACATGTTTTGACTTTTGAATGAAAATCCTACAAAATATATGTGAAGTACAGATCCGTATACCATACAACACCGTTTACAATCATAATAACTTTGAAATAGTACGTATCTTTAAATTCACGTAGGAATAATAATGATTATGATTATCTGTAAAAAAAACTACTCATCTACTATAGACAGATTTTCAACAGATTTTTATGAAATTTGGTACCTACAGAGGTAGGTTGCATCCCGGGGTAGGATGTTGGTTACTTTTTATACCGGTAAATTGAAGAGTTCCCGCTGGAATCAAAAAGCCTTAATCCACGCGAACGAAGTCGCGTAGTAATGAATATTTCTCATAATTTTTTTATTTTTTATTTTTTTATTTTTTTTATTATTTTTTTATCCACTACAAGCTAGCCCTTGACTACGATCTCACCTGATGGTAAGCGATGATGCAGTCTAAGATGGTAGCGGGCTAACCTGTTAGGGGAATGGCAGTTATATTAAACCCATACCCCTTCGGTTTCTACACGGCATCGTACCGGAACGCTAAATCACTTGGCGGCACGTCTTTGCCGGTAGGGTGGTAACTAGCCACGGCCGAAGCCTCCCACCAGGCCAGACCAGAGAAAATCAGAAATTATAAATTCCCAAATTGACCCTGCCGTGGATAGAACCCGGGACGTCCGCACGTTAAGGCAACAGCGCTACACACTGCGCCACGGAGGTCGTCAAAATTCTCACTTGCTTCGTAATTATGATGATCGTGACTTTGTTTGCGTGCATTTAGATTTTTTGGAAAACTCGTGTGAACTCTTTTATTCTTTGTAATAAAAAATTTACTTTACTTTACTTTAAATATTTTACTTTTCCGTGTGGAAAGTTACGTCGGTTCGTAGCTACGCTCCAACTCGAGTAAAGGATAAACCACACTTTCGCATATTTTATTAGAACGAAGAAAATAAGAAAAATTGGAATTCTTATCATAAGAGTAAAGCCAAAACTAAGACGCCCTTGCATTGTTTGCAGCCTCGCCTCAAAAGGTCAAGTGTTAGTTCTGTCTTGGTTGTGTGCCATGAGCCCATGACTCTCGTATTATGAAGCCTGCTACGCTATATTTTCAAGTAGTAAAGAATTCATCTGTTTGAAAAAAAGCCCTCTAATTTATTAAATCGAGAGTTTAATAAGTTTAAATATGAAAACTTTCTTTATGAAAGCTTTAAAAAACGTTCTTTGGGTTGCATTAGCAGCAAAAACGAATCGAGAAATCGAGTGATGAAAATAAGAAAGGTTTTTTTTAATGAAAAACCACACCCTTTTGTTGTTCTCACTTTTAGTATAGCGTTTTAAACTTAGAAAATGTATTGAGACAGATCATAACAAACCTTAAAAAAATCTCACACAGACACTATATTTGGGGGGAGAAAATTGGGAGTCCTCGCTTAGTTTAATACTATACTTAGGTAGGTAGCTTTGAAGTGAAACTTACCAAAAGCTGATCCAAAAGTCAGCAGCTGATGCTGACGCAGCAGCTGCCAATATCATTAACATGGTGAAAAGGATGAAGAAAACATTCCCTCCAGAGGTAAAGTACGAGTATATGACATCCCATCGCAAGTTACCAGACTGCTTCTCTTCGGCTGCCATTTTCTGTGCTTCGAATTGGGTTGAATCATCTTCGGTAGTAGATTTTGTTGATAAAGCTCTGATCATGACAGGCCTTTCTTTTTCTTCTAATTTCTGAAAGACGACGGATTAATAATGGACCTATCGGAATTACGAAATATGATTTAGATATTTCCATATTTATATAGTTAGGTTCTTTAGAATATACGGCAGAATACCAGCGCTCAGGTTTTGTTTTCAAAACCTGCAGCATCAATGCTGAGTCGGGACCTTTTCATCTTGTGCCATGTGGGTGGAAAAGCCATATCTTAATTATTTAAAGTTTGATTATATGTATGAGGCACAAGATGAATAAATGATTTTTCTTTCTTCTTCTTCTTCTTCTTTATGTTAGGGTTACAAGTTTTAGTTTGAAAGTATTCAATTGCATAACTAAGCAGATCATATGGTCTATTGAAATGACCTTTAGTTTAATGGCTCGGCCAATTTGAAAGGTAAGGACGATTTCTTTCTGACTTGCTAAAGCTATTAATTTCTATCAAGTACGAAGTTTGATGACTTCCCTGGCGCAGTGTTGAGCGCTGTTATCTTAACGTGGGAGGTCCCGGGTTCGATCCCCGATAGAGTCAATTTGGGAATTTATAATTTCTGAATTTTCTCTGATCTGGACTAGTGGGAGGCTTCGCCCGTCGTTAGTTACCACCCTACCGGCAAAAACGTGCCGCCAAGCGATTTAACGTTCCGGTACGATGCCGCATAGAAACCGATTGGGGGTATGGGTTTAATGTAACTGCCATACTCCTAACAGGTTATCTTAGACTGCATCATCACTTGCCACCAGGCGAGAAAGCAGTCAAGTGCTAACTTATAATTGAATAAAATAACTAAAAAGTACCAATGGATCTTTTACGATTGTCTGTCAACTTTACCAGCTTTCCTCTCTACTCAAGTACTCACCCCAGAGCCAAGGCTATCAGTATCTTTATCCTTGCCTTCCTGCAATGAATTGAGCAGCTGAGCGAACTCTTTTCCTGATGACGCAAGATCTTCAAATGTACCCATGTTTTCTACGCCGCCCTGAAAATTTTCATATAGTGTATTGCGTGTTTAACGACCGTACTAATTTAATTGGTACGACGCTTTGAAGCTCATCTCTACTACATTATTAGAAATACGAGAGTGTCTGCTGTCTGCACCTTTTCGCTGCCCCAGCGCTGACGTGATTTTGAAGAGATTTGGCGCAGAGATAGCGAAAAAAGTAAAATTCAGAACTTAAAATATTTTTTTAAGGAAGAGATCGCTATGTAGCGGTAAGGCCGCCAAATTGTATAACTTGTTATTAGCTAAGTTTACTGTTGTATAATTTCCTTTGTGATGTACCACCACCACCACCACTACAGCCTATTAACGTCCCACTGCTGGGCACAGGCCTCCACTCTCATAGGAGAGAGGGAATTAGAGCTTAGACCCACCACGCTGCTCCAATGCGGGTTGGCGGGCTTTAACGACTATTATCATGTTAGTGATAATAACCGGGACCGACGGCTTAACGTGCTCTCCGAGGCACGGGGGTGAAACACCGCCGACTTCCAACTCCGGGCTGGCACTGAGAATTTCTTAATTGAAAAACCCAATACCTAACAATTTTTATGCCCGACCGGCACAATATAAGTATAATTGTGATGTACAATATAAGTATATTCATTCATTTATTTAATTTATAATAATAAAACATATAATAATATATACAATTTCTTAAAAAAACTTTAAAATCTAAATTAAATCTAAATTAAAAACTAAAAATTAAACATTAAAAATATAATCTATGCCGCTGCAATGAGGCAATGTGCCCAGAACGCTGGCTGCGTTACCCCGCTGAATAGCCAAACTTATCTGTTGGCCGAGGTAACTGCCAGCCCTCCGGTCACCTGTGGACTTTGTGAGACGAGAAGATAGATCCTTAAAAAAGGATCTAGCATCTTCGCCCCACGACCCCATGGTTTCAACACCAAAAGGCACAAATATGAAATTATTTTCTATAGTTTCATATTTGCGCCTCAGGGCTCTTTCTGCATTAGTGGCCGCCGCCCCCGCCGTCATGGAGGTCGCCTGCAAGTGGGACAACGCCAGCGAATCCACGCATGTGGCATCCCAAACAAGCGACCTTCCTAGCTTCCACGGAACCAGAGTCATCCCGTCAGGTCTCTTACCATCACTGCGTGCCAAGCCATTTGGCTCTAATACTGCAGGCACTTTAGCGGTGGCAAGAGACCTACGAATGATGTCGTTCAGGGAAGCATGACGCGATAGACGACCGGCACTTTTAATGCAAGAAAGCCCGTGATGACCATACGCGTCCACTGACCCACCACAGTGGCATAGATGTGGCTGTTGTAACTTGGCGCCATTTATTTTATTTTTTATTTTTTCATTTATTCATTTTTTAATATTATTTGTATATTGTGTGCATTATATCAATTTTTACGAGTATTATTTTAGTAGTTACTGTTTATTAACATACTAGCAGATACCCGCGACTTTGTCTGCGTAAAATAAGCTGTTTATTCTCACGGGAACTCCCTAATATTTCGGTTTAATAGATAGCCACACTCACAAATAATGTAGCTTTCTATTGGTACCAGAATTTTCAAAATCGGTTCAGTTAATCCAGAGATTACAACGTCACAAACTCACAAACTTTACCTCTTTATAATATTAGTATATATTAATTTAATCAATGAAATTAATACCTCATTCAAAACAATGATGAAGTCAGCAGCTTTCAGAAAGTGTATTTGGTGTGTGACGAGGATGCGTGTGCGGCCGCGCAAGTACCCATTGATGCAGCCGTCGAACAATTGACGACCCACGTTCGCATCAACCGCGGACAATGGGTCATCTAAGAGGTAGATATCGGCCTAGAATAAAAAAGACTTTACATAGTACATAGTAAGTAAATATTTAGTATGACAATTAAAAAAAATAAGGGATAGGTTGCTTACATTAAAGAACAAAACATCATAGACGTGGGGGTGGGGAAACAGCTATCCCACCACCACCACTACAGCCTATTAACGTCCCACTGCTGGGCACAGGCCACCACTCTCATAGGAGAGAGGGAATTAGAGCGTAGACCCACCACGCTGCTCCAATGCGGGTTGGCGGGCGGGTTGAAACAGCTATACAGCTGCTATTTTTAGCGCTTTATTTTAATTTGGTATTTGCATTCCAATTTTACCATACTATTTCATGAAATCTGGCGATCTTTTTATGCAGAGACCTTTCCTAGATTACTGCTACCACGCCATCATACCATATATTACCGTTCTATAAACAAATTAGAAACGTCTGATTCATATTTATATTACGCTGTTTCAGGTGGAATAACAAAAGCTCAAATTGTGTAATCGTACGAAACCTTTTCCGTAACATTGCCGAATCCAATAGAGGGCAAATTGGAAGCATTGAACACATGGCGTTGTTAGGAGTAGGAATAAAAAACCAATTACTTCTCTGTAGACGGCTCGTGCCAAATTGATTCGGGCGCGCTGGCCCCCCGATAGGGATACCCCCCTTTCGCCCACCAGCGTCTGGTCGCTGTACGGAAACTGTTTGAAGTCCTTCTCCAAAGCGCATACCCTGCATACCTGGAACAAATTAGTTTTTTGCTCGAGATGCCGAAGCGAACTCCACTTCAGGTTATTATTCTCAGTGACGTAAGCAAGTGGCTTACGAAACTTTGCTATCGGTTTACTGCATCAACAGTTGAGGTAAACAATGGAAAGTCCGTATCCGTTTATGTTTGTTTAGGTTATAAGGTACTTATATGCCTGTGTAAGTTTTGTCAGTAGGTATTAATACAATTTAATAAAAATTGGTTTTATGTTTGGACACCACCCACACATTGCTCACTTATTCGCATTTCCATTTTATTAAACAACTACATTGCTAACAACGACATTTGCAAACGAGCGATTGGTTATGGTCCCTATTGATGGGACCACGCGGGTGATCCAATATTTTGCTCGAATGTTAAGACACCCTGCAGAAAATTTTGAGGTGTTGCCATTGAAACTGCTGATTTTGCATCTTCCATTTTAACTTGCTAACTTTCAGTTTTTATCAAACATTTCCTGGAAATATCCAATGGGCTCTCGAGCCAAAAGTTTTAACGGGAAAACATTGATGAAAAATCAAACTTTTGTTTGAAGTTTAGGCAAATGTTATGTTGTTTAGCTATCAAAAAATCAATACAAAAAGATAATTGAAGATGGAGATCCTGATGTAACGTGTAAATTAATGTTTCTTATGTATTTATTTTTTTGATTTGTTCTGCCTTATAAAACGCTAGCTAATGCCCGCGACTTCGTCCGCGTGGATTGAGGTTTTTTGGTTCCCGCGGGAACTCTTTAATTTTCCGGGAGAAATAGTAGCCTATGTGTTATTTCAGACTATAATCTATCTCTGTGCCAAATTTCATCCAGATCCGGTCAGCCGTTAGGGCGTGATTGAGTAACAAACATGCACACATCCATCCAAACTTTCGCATTTATAATATTAGTATAGATTGGTAAATTTGTCGGCTATTTGTTAAGTAAAAATGTTCCATTGAAGAAAACATATACTTAAGCTATAATTATAGCCCCTATCATTTGTAATAATTATAAAAAGAACTTTTTTTTTTTTTAATCTACTACAAGCTAGCCCTTGACTGCGATCACACCTGATGGTAAGTGATGATGCAGTCTAAGATGGTAGCGGGCTAACCTGTTAGGGGCATGGCAGTTATATTAAACCCACACCCCTTCGGTTTCTACACGGCATCGTACCGGAACGCTAAATCGCTTGGCGGCACGTCTTTTGCCGGTAGGGTGGTAACTAGCCACGGCCGAAGCCTCCCACCAGGCCAGACCAGAGAAAATTCAGAAATTATAAATTCCTAAATTGACCCTGCCGGGGATCGAACCCGGGACCTCCGCACGTTAAGGCAACAGCGCTACACACTGCGCCACGGAGGTCGTCAAAAAACTAATTATAAAGCAACAGTGGTATGCGAAAGAAATAATAATAAGCTCACTTAGAAGTAATTATGTAGAATTCATTACACGAACTGCACAACCAAGAAATGCATTCTAATTTGGAATACATACCCTCTTATATTTTTCCGAGTCATAAGGCAAACCAAATAATATGTTTTCCCGAACAGTGCTCGGGAAAAGCCACGCCTCTTGGCACGCATACGATATATCCCCAAACACCGACACGCTGCCAGTTGCCGCTGGCAATTCCTTGAGCAGCAGTTGTAGAATGGAAGACTGCAAACAATAAATTCCCGGTTACGCAACTTTTAAATATAAAAATAACACATGCAATTACTGTATTAGTTAAGTTTAAAGTAGCTTTTCAAAGATAAATGCACTGAGCAGAGATCGTCAGAAACGTCCCACAAATGATATTTTACGTGCCGTATGGTAGAACAGTTAAACAATCACAGAATAGGTACGATACAATTAAGATAAATGCAAAACAAAATTTTATCCCAGGTCACGGAGTTTCCTACCCATTCCAAGTTGGAAATTAACATTTTTCATGCATTTTCCATGCAAATGTAAAATACGAGTTTCATTTGAATTGATCCGTCTGATTTTTTGCTGGTCGTTACATAATGCTAGCACATACCTACTTATATTATAATTATTATTATTTTGACATTAGCATGTGTAAATCTTATCCTTGTTGAAAGGTCACCGCTTGGCATAAGCCTTTCTGAATTAGCATTCTTCACCTATTATTTTTAGTTTACATGTCGACTGCGAACTTTCGTATCTCGTTAGAAGATTACGAGTAAAAACCAACTTTTAATTGACTTTTTCGGCTGTGCAAATCTAATCTAGGACCAAAATGATATTTTTAGCCTTATTTCCATAAGAATTTTTTTGGGAAATTATTTGATGTTATTATTTTAAGTGAATACTCGGAACTTGAACTTCAAGTCATTAATAATTATATGTATAAATATAACTGCCTTGTTGGTCTAGCGGTTAACATAGTCGACTGCTGATCACGAGGTCCTGGGTTCGATTCCCGGTCGGGCAATAAATTGGTATTGGGTTTTTCAATTCAGAAATTCTCAGTGCTAGCCCGGAGTTGGAAGTTGGCGGTGTTTCACCCCCGTACCTCGGAGAGCACGTTAAGCCGTTGGTCCCGGTTATTATCACTAACATGATAATAGTCGTTAAAGCCCGCCAACCCGCATTGGAGCAGCGTGGTGGGTCTAAGCTCTTATTCCCTCTCTCCTATGAGAGTGGAGGCCTGTGCCCAGCAGTGGGACGTTAATGGGCTGTTGTGGTGGTGGTGGTATAAATATAATGCGAATATCCTATCCTACTAATAATTTGGAACCATTTCTATTGAGATAATGAATTAGAAATTCTAAAATAGGTAGGTACCTATCTCTGTGATGAACCTAATTCGCTAACTCAAATAGTTTTGCGGGTATGCACTGCAGTGGTGCAGAATAACTCCTAGTTTTGGCATGTTCTAGATATTCTAAATTACAATTTTATGCTAAGGGCGTACCAAACTCATACCAAATTAGATTTCAGTTTGTTTTGCGTTCGCATCCATGTCAGCACTTTTCCCACCGGATATAAGTGTCATACAAAAGTTTCCTTTAAGCTCGTATCATATTTTAATGGGCGAAAAAGGTAGTAGGAGGTAATTAAACTTAGTAAGTAACTGGAGTCACAATTCACATTGCTACCGTGTTTTCTACTAAATTTTCAAATCTTGTTTTATTCATTTATAAACATTTATTTGCGACGTACGTATTATTAAAGTCACGTTATTATATATTGTACTGAGGCTTAATTAATACAAATTGGGATATACTATATCAAGTATCTATATTACTACCTATCTGTAGAAAAGTTGTAACCCAATATACCTACTGAATGAATGAATGTATGAATTAAGAATGTACCTATATGCCTGCATATCTTTGATATCAGGTATTATGTTAGCTACTTGCGCTGACGGACTTATCGGTCCTCCTCTACAATCTTGTATGGGACTTCAGGAAAATTATCTATTAAAAAATTAGAAAAGGTCTTGAATGCGGAAAATTTACCAGAGTACCCCATCGGCCCTCAAAAACTGAGTAATAGAGGTGTAGTTCTGAAATTCAAATTACTCAGACCTTGGGCGCCTTGGTAAGCCGCTGATAAAAGGGTGGCCACCACATAAAAAATCGGTCTCTATTACATTTTTTCTCCAGAATATTCTAGTACATAACTTTTTGCTTTCACTATATGTGTTTGCATAGTATAACTTATAGAATATAGAATATATGTTTTTTCAGGAAAAATACGAAACGTCTCGAATGTGGAAAATTTACCCACGGCCCTAAAAAACTATTAGGTATAGAGGTGTGGTCTTGGAACCAAGAAAAAACGTGACTTTAGATGGCGAGCCGGTAAAAAAAGATGGCCACGGAATGAAAAAATAATTTACATTTACAAAATACTCGATCCTCATAAATTTTCGGTTAATTTTTTTATACTGAACCAATGAATGAACTTTTAAACTTGGACGAATTGATAAGCCGGTGAAACAAGGTATTCACTAAATAAATCTTTTATTTATTCTAAGTTCCTGAATAAGTCTACGAGTAACAAAGTGTGCAATGCCAGCCTGATTATAATGCTTCAATGTTGACGCAAATTTTTCCTTTGTAGAGATGAATGACGGTTTCTGACGTGTACCTATAGGAAATTAGGGCGGCAGCTAGAGTTGCTGCGTTGCGTTTTTCGCATTACATATCTCACTTCTTTTGATTATTTTTGTTTCACGAGACCATAAAATTATTATATTGTGAAGCCGATCAAAAATTGGTACTTTAATAATACTTTACGGTCTTCGTGGGACAGCTGATTTATTCCAAGAACCGCAACTCGTCTTCAGTACGTATGTACATTTGATGGGCATTAAAGATAATTCGTAATTACTACTTACTATATAAATTACTCATCGACTAGATGTTTCATTCAGTAGTAATTGGCTTTTGGGATCATATTTAGTAGGTAGGTATATTAATGTTATAACCTGCAGTTGCACGCTATAAACCCGGCTGGCCTAATTATTCTATTCGATTGCCTGATGCTGAAGTTTGGTTTGACAAGTTTAAATAACATAGAACCAAATGCGGTTTTCACCTTTCCAGATCCAACAGCTCCAATGATAGCGCAAAGTTTCGCTCTGCGAATTCGTAGTGAAATGTTCTTGAGTGCCAGGAAATTGGGGTCTCCCGTCCAACTGGCTGATACTTCACGTATTTCCACAGCAGTGTCACTGGATAGTGAAAGACTTCTGCGGTATCTCTTGCCTACTGAACCTGTAAAACATGTAAAATGTAAAACCCAAGTTTATCAGGTTTACGAAATACATTTTACCTACTTATTAGGTACTTATATATGCGTTATGGTGAGAAATCCTCCTCTCCTTAGAATTCTGCTTCGTTCGCCTTCTACAAATTTTTCAAAATCCCTCCTTAATGCACCTCTATAATGCTCCAGAAACGTGACCTTCTTTCATATCTCTAGGTCCACCGGTGTATAAGAATTATGATGTGTCTGTCTGTCAATCTGTCATGGCAGGTACTGTTCATATTAATTCTATGTACTGTTCGCTTTTTATTGGATTTACCTTTATTAACGCCGTTCAAAATGGGACCATCAGGCATGATGTGGTAGGAAAGTGGCTGGATAGACTTCTTGGACTCCTTGAAGCTTCCTGTGACATTCCGGAACAATCGGGACTGTGGCGCCGCTGAAATCGCTTGTAAGTCGGGCCTGTCCTCTGTTGGTGTTATACTAAAATTAGGGCAGCAAAAGGGGTAGAGCCATATCTTTATCGCATGACGTCTTTATCCATACTAATATTATAAATGCGAAAGTGTGTCTGTCTATCTGTCAGTCTGTCTGTCTGTCTGCTAAGCTTTCACGGCACAACCGTTCAACCGATGTTGATGTAATTTGGCACAGGGGTAGGTATCCCGGGGAAGGACATAGGCTACTTTTTATCCCGGAAAATTAAAGAGTTCCCGCGGGAATCATAAAAACTTAATCCACGCGGACGAAGTCGCGGGCATCATCTAGTAATTAATAAGTATGAAAAGAACGTTGTCTGTATTAACCTCGGATTAGCTCTAAGCATGGTAGTTACAAGCACTTCTAAACTATTGTGGTTTACTATTATTGTATGAGATCTTGTAAATATAACGGAACACATATTTTAGTCAAGTATATTTTAGTATATTTTAGTTTTAGTTAGTGGTAAGCCAACCCGTGCGAATAATGATGAGCTGTATGTAGAGTAGCGTATCCGATACCCGATTGAGTCAATAACTAACTAATAGTATAGCAAGTTGACTGCCGTTACTTAAAATTTTGAGCGAGTAGTAAAATAATTTATGTTTTGCTGTAACACGAGCTGTTTTGCTGTGCGAGCGAGACACGCGTAGCGATGATCTTTGCTTTTACAATCCGGATTTATCATCGTGTTTCATCGTTCATTCACAATTTTCATCGTTAGTTTACGTCATCTATGTC
Organism: Erebia aethiops; assembly: GCA_923060345.2. Taxonomy (NCBI): domain Eukaryota; kingdom Metazoa; phylum Arthropoda; class Insecta; order Lepidoptera; family Nymphalidae; genus Erebia; species Erebia aethiops. Next base: position 20,279,122 of record OV281084.1, on the reverse strand, counting down.
CTTCATGTTTCAGTGAAAAGCGATTGCAAGTTATGGAAAAATAGACTAGAGTGATTGCTGATTCAATTTACAACAATTACTTAGAATACAATTAACAACAACCACAATAAAAACATTAGGTGTTAGTCTATCAAGTAAAAGTCGAACGTTTTAAGAGAATGATTCTAGCTTAAACTTGGCTGAAGAAACACATTTTACGCCAACGACCCGTTGTCTTTCAACAATGTCATACTTTTAATAAATGATAAACGAATGAATCCATAAGTCCACAAGATATTAGGATAAAGATAATAATAATTTATTTATAAAAGTACATCATCATACGAATATACTAATATAAATTATATAAATGCGAAAGTGTGTTTGTTTGTCCTGCAATCACGCCGCAACGGAGCGACGGATCGACGTGATTTTTGGCATGGGTAGGTATTGTTGAGGACTTGGAGATTGACATAGGCTAAATCCTCGCTTAATCATCCCGGAAAATTAAGGAGTTCCCGTGGGAGTCAAAAGAACATAAACCACGCGATAGAAGTCGCGGGCATCAGCTATTAAATTATAATTTAACATAGAGTGAAGCCGTAACTAATGAATAAATGTACACGTAGCTCATAGTCATTTTTGTCTTACATTAATTGTGTATTTTTACTGATGCCTATTTATTACTAGCGAATGCCCACGACTTCATCTGCGTGGTTTGAGGTTTTTTGGTTCCCGCGGAAACTCTTTAATTCTCCCGGATAAAAACTATGTGCTATTCCAGACTATAATCTACCTCTGTGCCAAATTTCAGCCAGATCCGTTCAGCCGTTGGCGCGTGATTGAGTAACAAACGTCCATCCATACTTTCACATTTATAATATTAGTAAGATTTGATTGATTCAATACTTGAAAATCTTCCTAGCTTTTCTTTCAGGATTCCAAAATAAAATATAGAAATATTGATTAGCAGGTATCTTCTAATACATTATAGATTATTCAGTTAAAATTAAAATCGAAATAAACGTAGTTAATAATAAGACGTACAAAAACTAAGTGTGATACACATCTTTGTATCGAAATGCTGAAATTTCAACGTGGGCTTAAATCATAATATTATAATATCTTTTATTATCGTGTCGCATTAATTATAGTATAAATACCAACACAAAGCTCACTGCATACTGCAAACCATAGCTGCAGAGTTATGAATATTCAAATCTGCAATCAGGCTGACCTTGTTGCATGCACGAACTGACTGAGAAGTTTTTGTTCAAAGTACATACTTTGAACAAAAACTTCTCACTGTCTAAATCCTTTATATTATTAGGTCATAGGTACTAAGTACCATGAGCAATGGCACCGAGTTGTTTATAAAGCTCTTTCTCTACATGCAGCTAGATGTCTGCTTGCCGTTTGTATAATAAAAAACACGCGTGCAATTCAAAAAAGAACCTCGTTTGGATGTTGTTCTTTTTCTGTGAATTGAAGAACGTTACATTCCGTGGTTACATTCATGTTGTTTAAGGTACCTAACAAATAATACTTTCGAAAAAAAATCCTGATAAACTCGGTTGTAAAAAACAGTAGGATGCAGCTTACAAACGGCAACAGTGCTTAAGCTGGGCGCAGACTGGGCAATCTCCTGACGATGTTGCCCTCTAGCAGCTATTTCTTCTAAGAAAGCACGTGAATCTAGGGCAGCTTTTTTTTATCCACTACAAGTTAGCCCTTGACTGCGATCTCACCTGATGGTAAGTTATGATGCGGGCTAACCTGTTACCATCTTTGACTGTATCATTTACCATCAGGTAAGATCGCAGTCAAGGTCAAACTTGTAGTGGAATAAAAAAATACCTCTATTCGGATCTTTGAGACACCCCTGATCGTTTCGATGGAAGCCTCCCTGACGACTTTGATGACGGCCTACCTATTGTAGTAGTGTGCGCTGTGGTCTTTTAAGTGTAAGAGCCTGGGTTTTATTCCCGGCCAGAGCAATTTATAATTTCTAAACTGTCCCTGTTCTGGTATAGTAAGAGACTTCAACTGGTTCTATCGCCGCCGCGAAGAAACCGAATAGGGGTACGGGTTTGATATAAAATGCTATGCCCTTCCAGACTAGCCAGCTTCTATCTTAGACTGCATCATAACGTATCACTAGGTGAGATTGTGGTCAAAATGAATCTGGATAAAAAACAGCCTAAACAGCTAAATCTTACTGCTGCTGAAAAGTAATATATTATTCTATAGAAGCCTTACCGAATGACAAAAACTCTTGTACTCTTCTCAACGACACAATGAGTTCAGCAGTGAAGGACAGCACCAGCGGTAATATCAGCGTGATGTTGATTTGTGCTGCACTCATGAATTGCTGCAGTGGGTAGATCTGTAAAATGTATTATAAGTTGTATGGAAATTTGGAAAATGGTTGTACTAAAACTATCGTAGTAGGTACAGCGATAAAATTTCAATTGTAACCTTAAACCAATTTATTCATATTAATAAGTAGAACCCCCTCCCCACCACCACTACAGCCCATTAACGTCCCACTGCTGGGCACAGGCCTCCACTCTCATAGAACATAGGGAATTAGAACTTAGATGCACCACGCTGTTCCATTGCGGGTTGGCAGGCAATAAGTTGAACACGTTGATGATTCAAACGGGCATGTGAGTTTAATCACTACCATTATCTAATACAAATGCTAAAGTGTGTTTGTCGGTTAGTACTTCAATCACGCAACGGTGGAGCAACGGATCGACGTGATTCTTAATAAGGCTATAGTAAAAGCTGTGGTAAGAGACCCGAAAGCGACAGAAGCCTAGTCATCAGAGGCTAAAGATGTTTTATCCCGGCAAAAAGTAATGAGTTCCCAGGGGATTTCCCACGCGGACTAAGTCGCGGGCATCATTTAGTTTTACACTTCTTATTTTCGAAAAATTACAAACTAATATTTAAATCAAAATAATTTGTGAAAATTTGACATTATTTTCATTAAATTGTAATTAATTAATATAGATTAAAAATCAGACTGACTGAAATTTATATTGTTGTTTGGAAATATGTAAAATTGTTGACTTCAACATTAATGTTACCACTTTGCAATGCCCTGACAGGGCCTCATGTATATATCAATTTATATTTAATTTATTTTTGTAGGTACATGAATGAAATGAATAAATAATGTTGATGATGATAGAACTACAAGCCGAACGTTTATTGCATATTTGGTTAAGAATATTATGCGGTTAGGCAGCGAGTTAGTAGAATAATATATATACTTGGTTTATTACAAGTATGTCTCAATCAACAAGATGCAAGGATTTTGTAATATTAACATTCAAGTTGAAAATGTGACATTGTATAAAAGTTATTGACTGTTCGCGGTTACAAGAACACGTACGTATACGAGAAAGTGAGATTCAAATCATAATAACATGTCATGTTGCAAGATCACGCAATCTATGTATTTAAATACGATAATATTTTATTTCTTTACAAGTATGCGCAAGAAAGTGTCTATGTCACTGAAATAAACAATGGAAATAAAAGATATAAATAAATCGTTTCTTCCACAAACGCGATAAAAGTAAGTATAATAATATATCTACCTAATATCGCTCTTAAAACATTCTTAACACGAACCAACAGTAGGTATCTTACTATACAATAGTATAAATGTGAAAGTTTGAGTGACTGAACCGATTTTGCTGAAATGGAGTTAGTTTATAACCTGAAGTAACACAGGCTTCATTTTATCACGGAAAATTAAAGAGTTCCCACGAAACTTAAAATCCGCGCGGAGGAATTCGCAGGCATCCTACCTAGTTCGATATAGGCATATCTACTCGTTTGTAAATAGTGAGATACGAGGAGTGAAAAATCAATCTAGTAGGTATTTAATCGCGTGCACAGCGCGTCGCTAAATGCTTTGTGAGAGGAGATTTTGCGATCTGCTTACCTTCAATGTTCTAATATGAAAAATAGATATAGTAATGAACTAAATATGAACTTTTTCATGTATCTTTAGGCGTGATATTTATTTTGTTTAGAAAAAGAATTTTAAGTATATACTAGCGCAGGAATAAGGATTAACCGTTTCACTGAGCATACTATGCAATCAGTACACATTTCGTTAATGTGCGTAAAATGCGCTAAAGAACTCGTCGCGGCGTTGTTCATTATCCGTGTACCTATTACGATTGCAAACGTTTTATCAAGAACAAGTTGCACATCTTCATTTACATTTTATTATCGTAAAAGGTTATTTTTTGTAGAAAAGTATCTTTTGAAAGAAAAGTAAGCCTGTCTACAAAAAACCTCAAAAAATTGTTGGAACATCGGAAAATTGAATTTGAAGTTAAAACAACAACAACAAACTTTGAAGCTAAACAACCTTCCTAAGCCCGTAATCCAAACAAACGAAATCGCCTACAGCAACTACTTGTATAAACTAATTTTATAAATCTATATTCTTTATTCGCAACATCATCATCAAACACAGATAAGATAGAAGCAGTGATCCGAAGCTTATTACACGGTTGATGATAAGATAAGTAAATGAGAGAAAATTTCTTGACTGATAATGATAATGTAACCCCTTCAGAGGTACTTGTTCAGCATATATTTACTTTTAGCAAGGTGATATCAAATTGCTAATAGTAAGAAGATTAATCAATATTGTTAATAGCTCACCAGATTATTGCTAGTAATAGTGTGAGATCTACATGGGGGAGCTTTAATAAATAGGTACAAACAAAGATCAATTTCAAAGGCTAAATGAATCGAACAATTCTTATATTATAGACTTTTAATATGAGCAAAAAACTAGCCGAATTGAGATCTTCCTCCTTTTTGGAAATCGATTTTAAATAAATAAATACAATACATATTTTAGGTGAAGGTGAAGACACACTGCATGCGGTAGGCCGTAGAACCAGTGAAAAAAGTACAAATAGGAATCTTCACAATTATGCAACAGTATTTATAGCCTACGAGGTTCCAATTATTTTACGCCAAAAATATTTTAAAACATACTCATAAATCTTAATAAAATTAGTCCGCGTATATTTTTTACTCGAGCATCACAAAGGAACACACTTTTAGATTAAAACACATAAATTTACAAACCCATTAACAATGTACCTGAATTAATTATCATAGTAGGCGTTCGTAAAACAAGTGATATATGCCTAAATTTTATATGTTATCTATCTCATACTGTAAAAACCTTGTTCATTACCAACTCCTTATTATCTCATTAACGAAACATGTAACCATGTCACTGTCTTTAACATTTCGTGAATAATTGGTAGGTATATTTGCATCAGTAATTGATATAAAGCCCCACAAGCAATACAAACCGGTCAAGTGCGAGTCAGACTCACGCACAAAGGGTTCCGTACCACCTTACAATATAAATTATTTTAGGAAAAAATAAGAAAGTTGAAAGATCAACAAGAAATCAGCTGTGAAATGAGTGGCTTACATATGGTGCTATAAACAGCTGATAGCGCCTGATAAACAATTCGACACCCTATGAGTACCCTAATTATCGATTTTTTGATAGTTTCCTATATCTACTTGTGCTGTGAGACCTTGCTTCTTGCCAAATTTCATGATTCTAGGTCAATGGGAAGTACCCCATAGGTTTTGATTTACTGGTGAGTGTCAATATACAAAATATGCGGCATAAACAGCCGTATTTTTTGATTGCGTTGACTTAGAAGCTTGATTTTTTTACAACTCCAAGGGACCGTAGACCTAAATATTTGATATTAATCTCATTTTGATGCCTCCACGCGATTCCGAGGAAAAGCACACAGACATACAGACGGACAAGGGACTTCGAAGGGTCTGTGGTTCAAATCATAAGCATAGCCATTTTCCTTACTTTTCAGAATTAAAAGTAAAGTAAAATATACTTTATTGTACACGAAGAAATAAAAAGATAAAAACAATCATATTAATGGATACTAAGTATTATCATATTGTAGTGTACTGTGTATTTGATATATAAATATAATATTCACTCGTACCAGCGAGGGGTGCGGAGGTGGGGTCGCGGGGAGCGATAGCTCGCCGCGGGCTCGCTGTTCGGACGCCGCGCGGGTCAGACGTGTTGTGAAGTTAATTTGTGTCTTATTGGCGGAACCCAATCCTGTACAAGTGGCGACCCTGCCAGTAACTAAAAGATGCAAGGTACGTGCCTATTCGCCAATAGGAAAAATATCAAATGAAACTTAGAGGAAGTTAGAGGTAAATCAGTAAACGTGATCGGTTTTATCACGTTAGTATAATTATCCAGTGATAAACTATTTGCTTGATTTATACTAATAAAGGGAAGATGTAACCTAGTAAACTAACGCTTTTAAAATATAAAACCGGTCGTGTAATATTGATTGGTACCTAAAACATCTGAAATCGTTAAGTTGCGCGTACCTACCTACATTCAGTATCAGTAATGCCTCAATAATTTGTTGTCAACATATAAAATTTATGAGGGTGTATAATGCATATTATACTATAAAGTATCGTTACCTTGTACTTACAATAATATTTGAAGGTTAGGTTATGATCATTCTACATTCGTTTATCAATACTGCGATTCGACTAGGTATTGTTATTAGACGAAGCGGGGACGGTATTAGATTTGGAAACAATTACGTTTGATTATGTACATTAAACGACGTCAGTTACAAGAAGCAAAATATAACAAACCAGTGATACCTACATTGCAAATATATTAGAACGCTTAGTAAGCCTAAATTTACGGTGTTATTTTATTACTTAATTTATTTTAATTGACTACCATAACGCTCATAACGGTTTAAAACGTTAGGATTGTTGGTTTATAATTTTATGTAACACGAACATAAATCACTTACTTTGTGGATCTATATACTACCTACATATCATGGTAACATTTTTTAAAATTAAATTACATTATTATGTTGACAACAAGTGAGGTTGATGCTGAATATGAGAGGTAGTTAAAAGGACAGTTACATAATAAATAACAAAGGTTCAGAGGTAGTTCGATGAAAATCTAACGGTACCTACAAAAATCCAAGAGGTAGTTCTAGTCAAACTAGAACGGTACCTACAAAAATCCAAGAGGTAATTCTATGTAAATTAGAATGGTACCTATAAAAACTCAAGAGGTAGTTCTATAAAAATTAGAACGGTACCTACAAAAAACTTAAGAGGTAGTTCTAGGCAAACTAGAACGGTACCAACAAAAAAACTTAAGAGGTAGTTCTATTTTCTTAGAACGGTACCTATAGAAACAATAGGGTGGACATGTGAGTAACTGCCTCGTTGGTCTAGCGGATAGCATAGTCGACTGCGGATCACGAGTTCCTGGGTTCGATTCCCGGTCGGGCATAAAAATTGTTCGGTATTGGGTTTTTCATTTAATTCTCAGTGCCAGCCCGGAGTTGAAAGTTGGCGGTGTTTCACCCCCGTGCCTCGGAGAGCACGTTAAGCCGTTGGTCCCAGTTATTGTCACTAACATGATAATAGTCGCTAAAGCCCGCCAACCCGCATTGGAGCAGCGTGGTGGGTCTCAGCTCTAATTCCCTCTTTCCTGTGAGAGTGGAGGCCTGTGCCCTGCAGTGGGACGTGAATAGGCTGTAGTGGTGATGTGAGTCACTATTTTAGAATGACCATGTGTGTCATTTGGGCCAGGTGAGTCCATGGAATATAACCAAGTGTGTTACTAGAGTGGAACAATTAGTGTTTCCATAAGTTGACCAAAGAGTCAATAGGTTGTCGGATTGTAACCGTGCGTTACTGTATTGGAACATGTGAGTTATGACCTAATGAGCCGGTAGGTTGTGAACAAGTGTGTTTCTATTTTGGACAGTATGTTATCTAGCTGTTCGTGAAAGGTCTAATGTATTTTATTTACTTAATTTTACGTTCATGTCAAACTAAAGGGATGTACATAATGAATGCAGGTTTTCCAGTCCAGTATTACCAAATACGTACTACGTAGTAGGTAGATGCTTTAGTAGATTACTGTAAATCACCATAGCATTTTATTCATTTTCATAGTTTAAATGTTTTTGATTAGAGAAATCTTAATTGTTGAATGAAAACCTGACCGAGCCTTGCCGTGTTTCGGTGTATATAATCTGTATGCGCCAAAATACGATTGAATGATAGTTATATCAGTAAAAATAAAAAATAAAAAATAGCGCATTCAGATAAAACCGGTGAACCGGTATATTAAGGTTGTCATTTTAATTTATCAGAAAAAAAACTATGATAGATAATCTATGATCAAACGAACTTGCAAAGTGAAGTTCGATCGATATTATATGTATGAGTACGCTTCATTCGATGATATATATCAACATAGTTAATATTTGACTAATGTGTAAAATATTGTTAGTCTATTTATAATATCGTACCAGATCGATGTCGATATGGTTTAGGATATGATGCATTAAATAGCCTTATTGTCATTGGTTCAACTTATAAGTTGGTCACTAACCCATTCGTTATATTTGAAATATTTTTGTTTCTAAAATATATGGCTCAGTTGTAGATGCATATTAGTGTAAAAAGTTAACAAGCATAAAAAAAAAAAAATATTTAAACGTGTTTCGTCAATGCTAATTATAGCATTCAGGTGATTCAGTTTGACTAAGTTAGTTCATTAAATGTTAAACTGCATTTAATAAAAAGATATTAAAATGTTTGGAACATTTATTCATCAAAAAGAAAGATAAACAAATAAATGTAAGGGCTGAACATTAATTGAGGCTCGAAGTTAAGTATCTTGCTAGAAACTACAGTCACGCCACGAGAAGTCCGGTTAATAAAGGAATAAAATTGTAAAAACGCGCCATTCTGGAAGTCGCATTGGGTTTTCTTTCTTTATATTTATCTGAGTGTTTTGAAATAATGAAGTGGATGCTAAAATTTAACATACTATTATTTGAATTGAAAATGAAATCGTGCAATTAATTATTTTTGCCGTCCAAAATCTCGAGGACATAATATGATGTAAAAATAATATATATTTTCTAGTAAATGACTAGTGCGTGCTTGCTTACTCTTGTTTTCTCCTAAATGTAATGAAGAATGTCGTGTAAAGCACGGGCGTTGTGGATTTGCAAGCTCGTGACGATGGTATACCCTCACCTAGCGGCTCGGGCTTACAACCGTCAATTAAGTTGTAAAACTTACCACTCTAATTATTAACTGAAAAGAAAATTAAAGTAAAGAGTATTCAAATGCAGAATGAATAAAACATACTCAGTATGTTATTATACTATATTATGTTACTAAAGTTATATATTATGCATTGGTGTAACGTTTTTGTTAATAATTGGTTTGATTTTTGTTAATGAGATAAGGGAATGATCTAAAAAAAAAAGAAAACAAGAGGAAATAGATTTTGAGTATCAAATTCTGATTTCTAAAGGAAATGACCAGTGGAACTAGGGGAGCTTGCCTAGAACTCAAAAAATCAATGTGCAGCAATGATTTCTTTATTATTGTACTCTTTATATTTTATAGTTTTCAGATAAAAAAAGGTTCAGGAGACTGGAGGCTCTGAAAACTGAGAAAATAAATTAAAAATGTTTCACCAAATATTTAATAATAAAACTATATTTTCAAGAATTATGTAATTCTTTTGAAATCACGCTACATTGTACTGCTGCCACACAAGATGGCGCTAAACGTTTTGGTTAGCGAGTTTTTCAACTATTCGACCACAGATGGTAGACAGGTGCAATACCAGAGGGCGTTACTTTCCTTTAAACGCAGTGGTTATTTGAAAATGCTTTGTTCGATCAATTACACGTTTCATTGAGGTTTGTCAACTAAAAAAAAAAAAAATTCTAATAAAACATACATTTCCTTTTTATCACTATTTAATTGATCAAAAATAAATCACTCATAATATAGTGACTAAGGTACGTAAATGGTATTCGTGTAGGGTTAAAAGATTATTATTAGGTAAGTCCATAGTGGTTTCGGTTTAAATTTTTAAACCTTGCTGTAAAAACGGAAATCCTGCACACTGTCCCGAATTGGAGGGCAGTTACTGGTCATGCCATTTGGGGTTTTCATTTAGTTTTGTATCAAGCTTTGGATTTACAGCAAGATTTGAATTTTAATTTGAAATTTGTATTGAGTAAAGTTAATTAAAAAGAATTATATGATAGCGATTAAGTATTGTACAATAATTGCAAGTCGATTCTATTTCAATTCATACAAAAGTTTTGCATTTCGAAGTAGGCCTTTGATGAAGAGTTTGATTTCGTTTTGGACTTGTTGTTTGGTTTTCGATGATGATTTTTGTGAAAGTTCAGGTATTTGAACCAATTCAAAGCATTGGGATTAGATCATAAGTATTTTTTGATTTAAAGATTCTTCCGAGGTTAACACGGAAGGGAAAGGTTAGGAAAAGAAGGAAATAAACTAAAACAACTTGTGTTTTGAGGCCAAGTTTAATAGAATTCAACTATTTGCTAAAATTTTTGAATAAGCTTCGAATAATTTCATTTCATTTATTAAAACGTTGACTGTTACATAGTTAAAGATTTTAAAATGGTAATAATTTAACATAGTGGGAACAGTCTACTGCTGCCAACAGGCATACGATGTCAGAAATTTAAAGCAGATAATTTAACATAGTCTTAATTTGTTTCCAATAATTAGTAAATGGTACAGTAGGTCCAACTGAATTGAACAACAAAGGGAATGATGTGGAGCTGCAAAATGACGACGGTGGGCAACGACTACGGAGAAACCTAGTTCACCTGAAACGTGTCGAAGGACGGTAGAAGGTTTGTGCAGATGAAAATCAGACAGATTGCAATTGCATTGATACCAACGACAATAACGATGATTAGAACCAGACGTCTCAGGCTATGTTGGTCAGTGATTAGGTATACAATAGAAGATCTGTAATAGGTTATTAGATTTATTGTTGTAAGGAATACGTTTATTTTTGTTATCTGAAATAATTGTGTCCGATGAGAAGATAAAGTTTTATTTTTAATTTTGTGAAAGGTAGATGTAGTGTACTGTGTATTTGATATATAAATATAATATTCACTCGTACCAGCGAGGGGTGCGGAGGTGGGGTCGCGGGGAGCGATAGCTCGCCGCGGGCTCGCTGTTCGGACGCCGCGCGGGTCAGACGTGTTGTGAAGTTAATTTGTGTCTTATTGGCGGAACCCAATCCTGTACACATATTATCGCTTAAACAGCGATCTCTTCCAGGCAAATTTATTGCAATTAAATATCACTAGCTTTAACGCAGAAGGAAACCATCACGTGGAAACCTTCATGCCTAAGCGTTCTACCACATTATTAATAGTAACTGTTCTACATATTTTTTTATTATTAATTTTTCTGTACTTGGATGGTCTAAGTCCCCAATTCCGAGAGTAGACCGCTCAGTAGCACGGGGCCGGCAAATGGGTTGAAATGTGTCGATAGCAAGTAATTAATATTAGTTCCATGGTAAATAATAACTTGACAAAGTTATGTAGGTATGCGAGTGGCGGTGGCGCCAAGATCGAAAGACACATTTTAGGCTTAACACCTAGAATTAAAGGTTAAATTCTCTAAGCTCAACACAGAGTTGATTATATTAGTTTCGATGATACCACATGAGTAGATAAGCTTGCTTTAAAGAGTGTTATTTAAATAGTAGGTACTCACAATGTTGGCTGTCATCATATTTCCAAGCAGTATGAAAGTAAGGATAGTGAGAAACATAGCTGCCCTTTCCGTGAAGATCATAAAACCGAGGAACACTGTCCTCAATATCGTAGCCGTCTTCACTTCTTTAAGCTCGTCTACCCTTTTTTGACCGACTACTTTCTGGAAGGGTATCTCCCAGGCGTACATTTTTATGACCTGTGAAAAAAGTATGCATAATATAAATTCCTGAGATATATAATTATTTAATCATTAATCAATAGTGGCATTACTTATTTAAATCAACTCAACATTTTTTTGGCTAGGGTAACTATTCTTAGATGGATAAATCCTCTCTCTCTCTCTCTCTTCATCGTATTCCCCATTGCTGAGGGTCGTGACCCCATTTCCATTAATCACACAAGGGCAGGGGTTTTCTTGGGATAATAATGTGGTGGGTTTAGATCCTTCCGCATAGATACAACTCAACTAAGAGTACTGTTTCAACTCTTAGGCTACAAACGATTATTATCAGATGTTAGAGATAATAGCCGGAACCGACGGCTTATCGTGCTCTCCGAGGCACGGTGGAAACGTAAAAGCACAGTTCGGACTACCAAATTCGGTCACCCATCCAGTTACCGACGTGACTCGACGTTGCTTAACAATCGCAATGGACTGATATGCGTTATCGTATCGCAACTGGGCCAATCGTCCCTCAGATAAATAAATTAGGCAAACGATAAAATTTAACCGATAGAAACATGGCCTTTAAATACTAAACATTGATTGATACAAATTTAGCTTCTTTTCATACGGAGCGGCGTCAAAATATATTCATAAGTCAGTAATTATTATTTTCAATAATAAAAAGCTTCGCTAATCAACTTCGACCATAATGTAATCCATATCCATACTAAATACTAATATCATAAATGCGAAAGTGTGTCTGTCTGCTACGCTTTCACGGCCCAACCGTTCAACCGATTTTGATGAAATTTGGTACAGGGATAGGTTGTATTCCGAGGAAGGACATAGGCTACTTTTTATCCCGGAAAATCAAGGAATTCCCGCGGGAATCAAAAAACTTAATCCACGCGGACGAAGTCGCGGGCGTCATCTAGTCGTAATATAATGTTATATTTACGTTTGTTTAAAAATTATATAGATACGAGTATGATACTACACTGCAAACATAGCTCGGTGATTCTGACATAATAGTTGTGCAAAGTCTGCCTTTGCCGCACAATCTAGGATATTTATTTATAAGTTATCTAAATTGATTTATATCGGTCTTATACGTACGTATATTCTAGAACATTTACATACATTTAATTATATTGCTACCTTTTTACTAGGTCTATATTTAATAGAGGGACGTCCTTGATTTTATTTCCAAGTCCTGCGCTATTGATAAACTTAGCTTAAGACTTGTGTTTGCGCTACGAGTATATAGATGTAAGTATGTGCTTGACGGCAAAGACGTACCGCCAAGCGTTCCGGTACGACGCCGTGTAGAAACCGACTAGGGGTATGGGTTTAATATAACTGCCATACCCCTACCAGGTTAGCCCGCTACCACCTTAGACTGCATCATCACTTACCAGGTGAGATCGCAGTCAAGGGCTAACTTGTAGTGGAATAAAATAATTTAAAAAAAATGTACCTTTATCTGCAATCTGTAAATAGATTAATTTACAAAGGTATAAAGACTTAATAACTTTAATTTTTAAAAAAAGTATTTCACCAATTAGCGGCAAAACATCATAGACGCTTTAAGACTTAAAAGCGTATTATGTGTCTGATCTATATTAACTAAAGGATTAGTTCCTATTATATGTATATGTCACCGTAAGATTGTAAAAACCGTTAGATTATAATCTAACGGTTTCTATCCCGCGAGATTGTAAACTGTCGAAAGATTGTGAACCGTTCAATGTTCTGAGTATTAATTTATGAAATATTTATTGTATTTACCTTTTCTTGTCTCTTTCTTGTACAGTTCGCGCGCGAGTTGAATGAAAAGTAAATGTATGTGTCACCATACACCATTGATGTAGAATTTTTTTAGTACATACACTTACTCTGAATTCAACTCGCGCGCGAACTATAGGTTAGGTTCGGGTTTGACATGAATATTCTGGTAATGCCCCTTGGTTCTATCGGGTTAATATACCTAATAGATTCCAGTTTACCGAAAAATAATGCGTTAAATTGTATGTAGCGTAGCAGTATGTTACGGTTCACAATCTGTCGACAGATTTTACAGTCTTACGGTCACATATATATATTCCTTTACAAATTGAACACAAATATAAATTGTACAAGCTGACAGACAATAACAAAATTATGATTTAAGTTTGACCATCTGTGTCCATTTTTGCGTTTGACCCAGTTACGATAAAATCAGTAAAGATAGTAAAATTAGACTAAAACGCCGGCTTATCATCATTATCAGCACCAGGTATGATGACTTATACTGATGCCTGAGGCAGAGCACAATAGTGAAAACGATATACCCCTCAGTTATATTTTATCATCGATATATATATGTAGGTACTAGATGGGCCCTTTCATAGAAAAATTGGGCGTCCGACCTGTAGAGCGCGCTCCACACCTGTCATAAGCCGCCTTAAGCCTATCTTTGTCCCCACTCCCCGCCATAGCGCTGACCCGCTTTTCAGACTAGATGGCGTTAGTTCACATTCTTTGTTTGTCAGGGCCCGTCTATGTAAATTGAGGTATTTGTATTTTATACCAACTTCGACCAGGTTTGATTCCCACGGGAACTCTTTAATTTACCGGGATAAAAAGTATTCATATGTCCTTCCCCGGGATACAACCTCTCCTTATACCAAATTTCATCAAAATCGGTTGAACAGATGCGCCGTGAAAGCTTAGCAGACAGGCAGACAGACAGACAAACTTTCGCATTTATACCTAATATTAGTATGGATGCATAATATTATAAAACTTCATTGATTTCCCCCCACTTGAAAAGTCCTTGATATTTAGGGCGAAAACACACAACGGACAGGATAGAACAAAACGTCTGCATGAAACGTAGACGTCATATGGGATACACGTTTCGTCCTATCATGCTAGTCTGTGTAGCTCGACATAAAATGCGTGATTGGAATTTTTGTCAGCCAAATAAAAAAAAAAACCGTAGTGTGTTTTTGTCCTTGAAGGTACTATTTCAGTTCAAATGTAGCTACTATTAAACCTAATTTAAAAGGTACCTATAATCCCCTTTACGCCTATTACCTATTCTCTGCTATATTGTTGCGCTGCGTGCTCATTTTTAGAGACATTGCTTAAGAACTTATGTCTAATGTTGGTACATTAATAAAACAATTTTAACAGACTTCTTCCGTGTAGATAATTTTTCACTAGATTTAAAAATTAATCTCGATTTGACAATGTTACTTGGCACACAGTGAGCCATAATAATTATTTGAACGCTTATAATTAATTTTTTTACGACGCCAAAATTTAAAACACTTGATCATGTTGGTAAACACAAGTATCTATTGTACCAGGCAGTTGTAAGGCTCTACCATGGAGTGTAAGGATCTACCATCGCATTAAATCGTTGTAAAACAGTAATTAAAATATTATCATAGATTTATTCTTGGGTTCGCAGCGCGCGAACCCAAGAATAAATGGCTGATTTAAAGAAATCTTACCTGTATTCCATTTATAACTTCGCTCATAACTTTGATTCGCTCATCGGTCTTTTCAGCTGTACGGAACCTCACTTTACCGAGCACTTGACCAAGAAAACCTGAAAAATTATGGGATAGTATAAATTTGTAAATAATTTTTTTACCGACCAACATCGAAAGCTTCCGAAAACTTTTAAATATTATATTTAAGTACATGTGGTTGGCCAACTTAGATATTAAGTTGAATCCTCGAGACAACCACTTTATCCGCTGTAGCCATTCTTCAGGCTCTGTCCAAAGTAATCGTTTAGATTTAATACTACTTCGTGTTCTATATTTATGGGCGAAAGCACACTACGAAGGTATCTCTTTCACTCATTTAAGAAGACGACAGCAGAAAATATATCTTTGTACTGTCCGGTTCGTAGTGAGTTTTTGCTTTAATTGTAAACCACACAGGTTTCGCCGTTGTCTATTTAACGAATACGCACTTAAAAATACATACGTATAGTTTCAATCATATCTTAATAATGTGTTAAGCAGTGTTTTGAATAAAATACCATGGGTTCGAGAAGTTTGTAGCATTTTGTCGCAATTGTGTATTTATGACATAGGTATATGACCTAGGTACACAAGCCACATCATTGCACAAAATAATATGAAATGACTACTTTGTACGGGCGGACAAAATATAACACGTTGAAATATGCTTACTATTAATAGTATTTTATTTAACCTTGTATCTAGAGGTCATAAGTACTGATACGTGTCTATAAACAATCGAAAAATGATAAAAGAGCGTGGGTTTAACTCGCTAAAGCAATACGGTGCGGGGCACTGGAGTCATGTGCTGGAGCCACTCGTGTAGGTACACTTTATTAATTAGAGTGACCGTCGAGTTTATTGCTTGTGCTTCTTGAGAGTTAAGCCCCCGTAAAAGGTTATTTAAATAAAAATATTTTTATTTTATTTTATTAGATAACAAACAAATGTTAATGTTATATTACTTAAATTTTATTTTCATAAAAAGATGTTTAATTAAAGGTTTGTGATATTTTACGGCTTTTACGTTATTAACAGTTTTGAAAAACCTGCACTACAATATTATAGATGCCATTTTTTTCCCATTAATTTTATGCGCGCATGATTCCTATTGCGCGCTTTTACTTTATTTCTATGATACCTATCTTCTAAGATATTCATCTGAATTAAATGGTGTACAGGGCGAATTTGGTCTATAGGTATTAAATACTTGAGATGACAAATCACTTTATTTTGATAAGGATTAATACAATGTCAGTAAAAACACCTTCGAAAGTAAAGCTTTGTTTCAGACCAAATTTTAAAATCATAAAAATAGTTATTATGAGACAACCTTAAAAGATAGATATATGCTATCACGGACTTTTTTTCAGAATTTTTTAAGAGGAACAATTCCATCATACTTAGTTTTCATCAAGTTTTCATGTAACTTTTACTATTTACGCAGCGCACGCGACGGAAGCTCTCAGATGAGACGATTTTCTCTGACTTCATTCGCATTATTGCAATTTTCGTAGGGATCTCTAATTTTTTGAAAATAAAATATGGCCTACTAGCTGCAGCTGATGCCCGCGACTTCGTCCGCGTGGAGTTAAGTTTTTTGATTCCCGCGGGAACTCCTTAATTTTCCGGAATAAAAATCCTATGTCACTCTCCGTCCTCGATTATACCCATGCCAAAAATCACGTCGATCCTTTGCTCCGTTGCGGCGTGATTGAAGGACAAACCAATAAACTAACAAACAAACACACTTTCGCATTTATAATATTAGTATGATGGTACTCGCTGATACTTTATCAGCGAGTACCTTGAGTACCAGCTTTCTATAAGTGAAAGAATTTTTAAAATCGGTTGAGTAGTTTTTGCGTTTATCAATATCCTCTTTTTATTATTAGTTTAGATAAATTGTGTAATGACGTTATAAAGTTGATAGTAAAAGTTTTAATGGAAAACTTTATTTTATTCTTTTAAGCGCATTTAATAAAAGCTTGTTTTTAAAAAAGTTTTTTACTTTAATTTATTTTTAACTTTTTAGTAAAAGTCCGAAGTCGTATTCTCAGCAAGTCCTTTCATTAGATACCTACCCAATTTGTAGGAAAGCATAAAAACTTAGTCCACCATTCTTATAAGTCCGCCATATTGGATTTAGAGTGACGTCACTTTATTTTTCGAGTTATTCTCAACAACACTTTCATTTGATATCCATATTGTAGGATATATTAAAAATAACTAGACCGCCATCGTGGATGTTCCGCCATGTTGGATTTAGAATAACGTCACACAGCTAACGATGCATTGTCATCTAAACTAAACGTGCATACAAAATTTCAGTTCAATTGGTTAAAGATATCTGTTTCAAAATTGAGTTGCATGATTCCACCCGAACAAACATAGAATTACATGCATACATTGCAAGTTAAATAAAAGCTTTTAAAAAAGACGCGCCCGCTCCTACCCTGTTAGGTAGGCCACGCCGCAATCTAAGCTTTTTTTAAGATGGGTATAAAAATACCTATATAAAATACATATAAGTACTAGGTATTAACCTTGAATCGGTAGTGCTATGATGATCAGTGCAGCAAATCCAATGAGGGCAGCGTACCCTGCCTGACTATATCCTAGATAGCAAATCGCGACCAACTGTATGGGGATGATCCAAACATAATGTAGAAACAGGAAGGCCATGTCAAAACGTTGCAAGTCATTCGATAGTAAGTTCACTACTTTTCCTGCAGTGGTCTCTCCAAGAGCTCCATTATTCATTCGCATTATCTACAATAATAATAACATTAAAAAACCATGTTATGTTCAAGATAACGGTAGATAGGTACTATTTTCCGATAGCTTTGTAGACGGATAAAAAAGTATACCTACTTTATCAAATGAGTCAAACTATTTTTTTTCCACGATAAAATATGAGGCTCAAAGCTTGTTTACCTGCGCCTAATTATCAACTTTGCAGAAGCAGTGCGAAGGAAATTTTTGCGCACTTTTCTGTTTCTAGGTTTACAATCCTAAATGTATTTACATAATATTCCTGTATTATTTTTATTAATGTTTCTGGAAAAGTGTAAAGTTGTGAATGTGTTTAGTAATAAATATAGTACCAAAATATTTAGAAAAAAAAAACCTTATTAGTCCATTTGCCTAATAAATAATAAGCTCGAAAACGTACTACTGAGAGGACATGACAAAAAGTCAACGCGAACACCCGCGTCATATATGGAAAACAAGTTCCGTCGTGTCACAAGGTCTGTGCAGGTCCGCATATTCTAAGAACCTTCTCAGAAGCTATACATCTCTAATACAAAAAGCCGCATTATAATCGGTCCAATAGTTTTCCAGGAAAGTGGTAACAAAAAAGTGCACAAACAAACAAACAAACAAACAAAGGGACAACGTCTTAGGGCAAACACATATATACCGTCTCCGTTCCGTCGTGGGTAAAAAGGTTACGCGCCGACATGTTGCGTTGACTTATTTTGCCCTGTCCTGTGTTTTCGTGCTTGGTCAAGGACGAGGTATGACAAATGACAATACGGTATGGAATTTAAACCTGACTTTTTGGAATTCAATCCTCCCAGAGCCCGTTATTTGGAAATTGATGCTTTAAAACATTCTACATTTTATTCAGATACGTTTCGTGAGTTATCTATTAATTACTTACTTTTCTAAACATCAACGTGCTAGTCGCTATTCTCAGTTTCATGCCAAACTGCTGGCAGTATAAATTTCCGTGGTGGTTGAAAAAAGCAGCAATAAAATTCGCCACCACCATTGCGGCCGCGTAGTATGCAGCTGTTGCCTGACTCATAGTAGAGTTAACTGACCAGTAGCTGAGTAACTGTGCGAAAAGCAGCGGTGTCACGGTCCTGTTGAGGTCAAAAATGACAAAATCTTAAATATTACTCGTACCTATTTTATGTCACGTGATGATGATGATACCTTTAATTAGTGCAAGGCAACATGGAATGCAGATTCGTTTGTAGCAGACTTGAATATATATGAAAGTATCTTTTATTATTACTTAACACCTAATAATGTCACCTACTTCTATCAAATAGAGTAGATATGAATAATTCTGATTATCGTATTAATATTATTCATTAGTTTGAGCTATTAAACAATCATAATTAATATATACACATTTGTTGTTTTATTTATATGGTGGCCTTCTATGTTCATTAAGTATTTTCGCATTTGAATTTTTAATTTCCGCTATCACATTATACCGCTGATTACCTGTTATCATTGATTGTATAACTTCAACAAAACTTGTTTACCTCTAACTTTACAACGGCTTTATTCACTCTCGGGTAAACAGTCTACCAACACTGTGCTTTCGAACTCGAAAGCACTATGTTGGTAGAGTGTAGACATAACATGTACAAAGGCAACAGAAAGCTGCTTGAAATTTGGGAAGTATTACGGAGTCGTAGTGCGTGTATTATTAGTATGTAAAGTTTATGTAGTATACCTATTGTATGGCTGTCTATATTGTTGCACTATCCCGCTCCTATCTTAAAGGTTCTTAATTAATCGGTTGTCTGGAGGAGATCACCTTTAGTGATAAGACCGCCCTTGCGCACTTTATTTTGTTTTGTATTCTTTTCTATGTATTTTTATTGTCTTGTGTAGCAATAAAGAGTTTATCTATCCAACTATCTATGAGCCGAAAGGATAAGCCGTACAAGACAGTGGACTATGCATTCCCAGCAGAGACCGATGTCCAGCATTGGACGTTTATCGGTTCAGTAGACGGTGACGAAGAAATAAAACACAAATGTGGACTCCCCCACCAAATATGTAAAACGCGGTCGTTTCGATACAAGTACGATTTGGTGACGCTTTGTCCCGGCACAAACTGTATGTCATTAAAATTTGACGACATCGTCGTCACTGACACCTTGAATATTCATTTTCATGTCGATTACTTGCGCCTGGAGGGAACCACGTTGAGCTTCCATAATGTTGCTGCATGCATGAATGCAAACAAACCAGATAGATCTCTCAACTGAAGTCTTCCATCCGCGCGTTATTAACGTACTATTTTTCCTATGCATTTCCCGCGAACTTGTGGATTTAAATGTTTTAAAGATTTCTCAAGATTCTACGCCTACTTTACGTAGTAGTGTGAAACTTTTATACAGTCTATACTTACGTACCTTATGCCAACATACAAAAACTGCATTATACCTCCTGGTATGAATGACCATACAAAAGTCTTAAAGAGTACTTTTATATATGACGGTTTATCGCCTGTAACTTTGCACTTTGCTTCAGCTTGAAGCCAGTTTCTGAAACAAAATCAAAACGTATCTTAATAACAAGCTTTTCATTTTCAATACAAAAGTTATCGTACCTACACATCAAAAGCTTTGAAATATGTATTTTATTTGTGTAAAATAATATATAATCTAGGATGGTAGCGGAGACAATGGGCTGCTAGGATGCGGAGGAAGAGATCTTCGTTCGCGAGATAAGCCGTCGATTGCGAGAGGGTTGCGACTGGTGCCTAGTTTAAAGATTGACGATCACCATTCAGCGAGGCTCTGCTGTAAGCTTGATGGGAACCATTGACACTGGGGCAACCAACGAGAGTATTTTTGGTATAGATTGTTTTTTTTGCGATTGTTAAGCAACGTTGACCCAAGTCGTTAACTGGATGGGTGACTGAATTTGGTAGTCCGTATTTGTCCTTTTCGTGTCCTGAGTCCTCCGTGCCTCGGAGAGCACGTTAAGTTCAGTCCTGGTTATTATCACTAACATCTGGTAATAATCGTTAGAAACCTAAAGAGGCGAAATAGTACTCTTAGTCAAGTCATATGCGAAAGAACCTGGGAACCCACCGCATTATTATCCCAAGAAATCCCCTGCCATTATGTGGTTAAAGGCAAGGGGTCTCGACCCTCAGCAATGAGGAATACGACGCAACGAGAGAGGATAGTCCAAGTGAAAATAAGAACATTTGTTTTTAAGTACCTATATTGCAACTATGAAAGATAAAGGCTCTCCAAAAGAACCCATTACACATAACTCGTACCTAGAATCGCGTGTTTAGAACATGGATTTAACGATTTTATCAAATCCATGGCCTAGTAGTGATTTAGACTGAAAAATTAATGTGTCAAGGTCTCTCAGTTTTGTCTTCAGGGAATTAATGTCCTTGTTTTTCAAATTAACACAAAGTTTGTGTTGTATTTGTATGAAAACACTGTTCAACGCGTATTGTCAGTGTTTCTATACCTGCCAACTTTGGACGAATTTTCTGAGAAATACGCAATACGCGTACATTCTTTTGCATCTTGATGGGTTTGCCTATAAGGTACTGTAGTGCTTCGGGTATGTTTGCCGAATCGAGGGTGCCTGACTTAATTTATGCTGTTATCAGAACACGAGTGGCATCCTTCTGGGAGAGGATTAGGCATTCTCAAAATACCATTTTACAAACGGTGTGTGATGGTATGCCTAGTTTAATATTCACATATTGGCTATCTGTTCATCAAACACGTAATAGAAAGTAAGATGACAAAGAATATAGTGCTGTTTGATAATGATACCTCGGGAGAGTTTTTTTAACCTTCCCAGATAGTTTTAAGTTTCATATTTTTTATTTTATTTAAAATTGTTCAATTATTAGGGTAATATTTTAACGGTACATTTTTAATATGTATACAAGTGGGTAAAATGCCTCTAATAATTCTATTATTACTATAGGAGCTACAAGACCTGTAATAACGTGACCTAAAAAGCCTGGCCAGATTGCTGGTGTGGCCGAGTGGGTAGTTGAATCGACAGTCACGCGCGAAAGTAAACAAGGAAAATACATCCAGGTGGATCCAGGACCTGGATGTTTTTTTTTTGTAAATATACCCCTCATATACCCCTGAATAAAGGTTTCTTTCTTTGTTTTAAAATGAGAAAGTGTGTCTGTCTGTTTTGAACTTTTGTCTATCCGCTTAAAGTCATTTTTGACAAAATTTGGTGAGTATAGAAAGAGCTCTTGCATAGGCGCTTATGCGTAAGCTTATACGAAAACGTGGACTCTAATAATTAAGTGTTTTTAATTTTCTTGACTTCACACGACATATCATAACAACAATCATGACAAATACGTCACGTTAGGCTTTTAATAATAATTTTAAATATCTGTGGCTACAGTGCATTGATGTAGAATTTTAGTACTGCAGTGGTCATATTTTTTTATATCCTTCCGCAATATCTCTGGCGCAGTGGTGAATATGTTCGCTTGGCAAACAAAAGGTTAACTAATTTTTTCTCAGCCACAGGCGTGGTTGGTTATTAAAGAGCCATCACCTGGCATAGTCTGCACCACGTTTTATCGCACGTACTAGGTACATCTTAAAAAGTAAGATTAGTATAAGTATTTCCGCGACCGAATGTCCGACCGACCGAACGACTGACCGAATAAGTTAGTATGTAGTTTAAAAAAAACTATAAAACTCGCTTCACCAATAATTGTAGTTCTAATATAAATGGGTCAAACAAAGCATAATATGAGCCCAAACCTCCGTTGCCAAAGCCTTGTGGTGTGCTTCATATCAACTTCCCAGTTCCTTCATCAGACGCCCGTCACAAGGGTGACCAGATGAGTCATAACTCGAGGGGTTCACTAGCAATTCTATTGAAGACTTAAACTATCCACATCCTGGTTCCATCATCAGACTAGCATAATGGAATCAAATTATTGTATTGTCATCGGTATTACATTACATTTGCAAAGTTTGAAATCGATACGACAATAATTAGAAGTTGGTTAAATTCGACTTGGAGTATGTGAATAGAATAGAATAGAATAGAATATTTATTTATTTGCATGATTGTAAGTAGGTACATAGTACGGTGTTATTATGTAATAAGGTGAGCATGTTACAATTAGCCATACAATGGCGTGCAAAATACTTAAAACTAACATGGGTTTCATAAAAGGGACTAAACAAACTTGTTTAGCTTGCAACTGCAAGCTTTAAAATTTTTGTAAAATTAAATTAAACATAAAATAAATAGACAAAATATGAAAGTTTAAATCGAGTGATTAGTTTTAAAATTCAAGAATTCTTTTAAAGAATAGAAGTTTTGCGCTACTAGCCATAAAATAAAAGCGTGAAGCTAATAAAAGCATGCTTATAAAGCTAATCCAAAATGTAGAGTATTGATTTTATTACAGTTTTCACTAGTAGATAAGAGCACTTTCAGAGATGATTCATGATCAATGACCACTCGTGAAAAGCCGGGAGAGTCTGTTAGTTCTGACTATGTTTAATTAACGAAAGTATGAAATGCTCTATTATTGTTATCTGGTATTTATATATATATATATCTAATCGGTTTTGCGTAACATTTAATAATGAGTCCTATCAAGTTTTTATCTTTCTTAACAAGTAAGAAACAAAGATATCGCTACTTCAACCTAATCTAAAAAAATGTTGCCTACATAAACTTTTTTTAAAAGCCTATGTCCTTCTGCCGGATGCAACCTATCTGTGCAACAAATTTCATCACACACTTTTCCACGATTTTTAATTAAATATGCACTTCATCAATTTCGGATAGCATTTTAGAATGTATGAACGACAGAATTTGCTTCATACTACATTTGTTTCTATCCTGCATGCCTAATATTTGGATTGAAAATACACTAAGGGCTGGAGGGCATAGGCGTTTTGTCCTGTCGTGCCAGTGTATGTGAGTCATATAAATTGTCTTTGTGTCCGTTGAACAACCGTCCGTGTCCGCTTTTTCCGCCGAACACGTGTTCATTCAGGGATCCTTTGCGAAATATTAAAGTTTAAAGTGCTAATTTTTATTAGATTCAATTGTCGTCGTCGTCATCGTCCCTCTGCCAACGAAACTGTTGTTTTAGGATATTTGAATCAATTCATGGCAGTACTATATTTATCCCTACACTGTGCGCGGCCCGACACGCATTTGGCCGGTTTAACAATATAGTAAGGACCAAGATTTCTAAATTAGTACCTACCCAAATCCAATGTATTTTATTGATCGGATAAAAATCAATTATTAATTCACTTACCTTTCTAATTCATCTCCAACTGTTTTCGAATCGTATAATGTTCTCGCTGGCACTAAATCATACTCTTCTAAATCGCGTCTATATCCGAAATAAAACAACGGAAACGTCCATATAAACAACAACCGTGAAAACATCCCTGGGGGGCGTTTATTTGGCGGCTCCTTAGATTCGTTAGTTTTCCCGTCATTTTTGGTGTCTTGATTTCCTAAATCTTTAATAGTCACCATTTTGTTAAAAAACACACTATACCAATTTATATTTATATTTAGTTAGACGTGAGTGTAACGCGTGCGAAAAGAGGTGGTTGCGCGCGCGTCGGTCAACATATCCAGACTGACGACTATGAGAATACTAAAATTTTCCCGTCGTGCGCTCTACTTATAATTTAATGTATAAATATTCTGTTTTAACCGATATCTATTTAATCCATAAAACGACGGCGCGGTTATCGCTGCTACGGAGACAGACAGCCAGGTAGAGGTATTTCACACCTTGGTATAAATTACGTTATGCGTAGGTACCTATTATTTATGATTTTTATTTAATTGCGTTTCAGCGTTATTTTAACTGGCGACTTCGGCGGCTTCTGCAGTGGTCAGAGGTGGGAATGGCAAATGCCCCGCCATAGAGAAAAAAATGAAAACCTTTATTTGGAGGAACGAGTATACCTAAGTCAGAAACAAATTAAGCTTTTTTTTATAGCTACGTAGAAACGCCAAAAAAGGATGGTGTTAATTTTAGAAATATCTTTGAAACAATACGAATAAAATAAAAAATTCGTAATCATAATATTTCTTTGCTGATTGTAGGTTTAATAACCTACATAGGAAGTTCTTACAATAAAGTCATAGTATCCAGATACATACATATTATTATAAACATATTTACCTACCTACATTAAAATTTGTATACAGTGGAAAGTACAATACGCCGCAGCATACATTTTCGAAGCTAGCGGCGTTTTTGATGAGTTGCTCTGATTTTATGAACAGGTGCAATTCCTGTAATGAGAGTTTTCCGATATTGCTATGTCGCAGCACGTAGACTGCACAAAGCAATAAAATTACTTTAGCTAGAGCTGACCGAATTTCGACCACGGCGGCCAATGTCCAGAGAGATTAGCCTACTGCGCGGGAGATAGTATAGTGCACAAGTGTGTGCGCATTCACAGGTGCACTCTCTGTTCCTTTACTCTCATAGACCCGATGGGACGGAAAATTCGACACGACCAGAGAGCGATCAGGCGCAGGACCGACGGCTTTACGTGCTCTCCGAGGCACGGCGGTGAAACACCGCCAACTTCCTAACTCCGGGCTATATTAGTACTGAGAATTTCTTGTCAGAAAAACCCAATACTTGTTACGGCCCGATCCGGGAATCAAACCCGGGAAAGTAAAGTATACTTAACCTATTCTTGAGACAGGTTTAGTAGTAGTACTAAATCTGTGGATTAACTACATAACCATTAAGAATGCCTCTTTCCGATACGGAACCCTTGGTGGGTAAGTCATGCTAGCATTTGACCGGTTTTTTTTTTACAAACCTTAAAGGTATGCTAGAAATCACACGATGTTAACACGAGTAGGTAGGTGTGTGTAAGTAGTACGCTAAAAAAAGAAACAGTGTAAAAGTAGAAGCAAAAGTTATTCAGGCCACTGGAAGCTTCGGGCTTTACGCCGTAAATGACACTTGAGACGTTAGTCATAACACAAAGCATCTTACGGCCTACAATGGAGATTGCAGGCTTGTGGAATAAGGGGACTTTGCCATGGATGTGGGTCATTAAAAATAGATACTTACCTACTTCAATCTGAGATAACCCTACAGTATTTTACGAAATTCAATTATACCATTGAAAATGGTTATCCGCTGATGCAAATCGCCTGAGACGTATTTTGACCATAGCTCCGAGGATTTTGGGAGGATCGAGATGGCAATAACTACCACGAGTTGAGGAATTTATCAAGACACATCTTCCGAGTGTTACTATGGACGAAATAAAAAAACATGTGCTTTCTATTAGATCTGATGCAATGGGGAGTGATGGAATCAGTCGCAGG
Organism: Erebia aethiops; assembly: GCA_923060345.2. Taxonomy (NCBI): domain Eukaryota; kingdom Metazoa; phylum Arthropoda; class Insecta; order Lepidoptera; family Nymphalidae; genus Erebia; species Erebia aethiops. The sequence continues at coordinate 20,252,648 of OV281084.1, read as the reverse complement.
ATGATACTGTTGGTCCTTGACAATATCCTTCCTATCTTGTGCCACATATTCAACTTTTCGCTCTCCTCGTGTACTTTCCCAGAAATGTGGCGCACAGCTTTTGTAATTCCTATTCCTAAAACATCTAATCCGCAGTCTCCATCTCACTTTCGACCTATCTCCATTCTTCCGTTCCTTTCTAAAGTCCTGGAGCGCATTGTTAATAAGCAACTCAGTCTATTCCTTTACAGACATAATGTATTGTCTCCATTTCAATCTGGTTTTAGACTGGGTCACAGTACAGCCACTGCACTTATTAAAGTCTGTGATGATGTCCGGTTAGGCTTGGATAATAAATTGATTACAGTGCTTGTGCTCCTTGATTTTAGCAATGCGTTTAACACCGTTGATTTTGACTTACTCCTTGCTATCCTTAAATCTTGCAATGTTTCTCTAGGTGTCGTTGAATGGATTCGCACATATCTGTGTGGCAGGCAGCAATGCGTCCGCTTTGATAATAAATGCTCTGCACTCTCCTTTCTTTCTGCCGGTGTTCCACAGGGTGGTGTCCTTTCGCCCCTCCTTTTCTCCATCTTCATTAACTCCATCACTTCTGTAATTTTTTCCTCCTATCACTTCTATGCCGATGATCTACAAATATATATTTCAGCCTCTGTAGATAATATTGCTGCTGCTATTGCCACTTTGAACTCAGACCTGGCGCGAATCTGTGAATGGTGTAAATCTTATGGCCTCTCAGTTAACCCCATTAAATCTCAAGCCATTCTTTTGGGTAACCCTAAATTGTTATCTAGGTTAAATAATTTACCTCCAATTAGTTTCGATGGGGTGCTACTGCCACTTAGTGACACTGTTAAGGACCTGGGTCTGGTTTTGGACAGTTCACTCTCTTGGAAGTCGCAAGTTGCAGAGGTGAGTCGCAAGATTTTCGCTACTATTGGCTATCTTAGGCGGTGGAAGTACCTACTGCCCATCAAAACTAAAATTGCCCTAGCAAATACCTTGCTTCTGCCATTATTGGACTATGGAGATGTTTGTTACCCAGATCTGACTCAGGAGCTTCTAAACAAACTCGACAGGCTGCAGAATATGTGCATTCGCTTCATTTTCAATTTAAGAAAGTATGATCACGTATCTCAGTACCGAAATCAGCTAAAATGGCTATCAGTTAGCCAGCGGAGAAACTTACACCTTCTATCGCTTCTCTACGGTATATTGTATCATGCACAAACTCCAGTCTATTTAAAAGAACGTTTTCACTTTCTTGGAGCGAATAGTGCGTTCTCACTGCGCTCCAGTGTGGATAATAAGCTTGAAATACCCCTCAGTCGAACAGAGTTTTATAGCAATTCGTTCACAGTAAGTTGCGCCAAGCTCTGGAACTCTCTTCCGGCAGAAATCCGACATTCCAAATCACTCAAAATTTTTAAAAGTCGTTTGAAGAATTTTTATCTGTCTCAGTAGTTCATAATATAGTCAGTCATTCTATGTTACTTTATTTATTTATTTTTATTTATATATAGATATATATATTTATATATTTATACATATTTATATATGTTAGCTTATGTATGTTAAACTTATGTACGTATGTATATTTTGTATTTGGGGTAGTATTGTATGTAGATGATATTTATAGTTTATTTATTTGTAGTTTGCGCACCATCCCGTTTGTATTCTCTACTCCTTTCTCCAAAGGTTGTCTGGAAGAGATCGCCTTAGGCGATAAGACCGCCTTTGCATACTGTGCTGTCCTAGTTGTAATTTTATTGTCTTTCTCATGTCCTTTTACTTGTGTGCAATAAAGATTTAAATAATAATAATAATAATATGGAGGCCGAATTAGAGAAAAACAAAATGGCGTCCACTAGAAGTCAATTAATAAATGAAAGTTGATAGGCTATATTATGCAAGTGGAGTATCGTTAGATAGGTCTTTTAGAATCACACCTAGTTTCCTTAAACCATTTTTCCGTTTAAATGATAATTTAGGATTTACAAGGTTTCAAAGGAAATGTTTAAAGTTCCTACTCTTATCATCTAACTATCAAACTAGGGGGATTATCTCAATAACCACTCAACCGATAAAAAAAATTATATCACTTATAGAAAGCTACATTATAAACAAGTAAAATAGACTATATTTTATTTCGAAAAAAATTAGAGATCCTTACGAAAATTGCAATAATGTGAGTTAAGTCGGAAAAAATCATCTCACATGAGAGCTTACGTGACGTGCGCTGCCTAAATCGTTAAAGTTACACGACAACCATGTATGGTGGAAACGTTCCTCTCAAAAAGTTCTAAAAAAAATCCGGGATAGCATATTACTATCTTTTAAGGTTTACTCAAAATAACAATTATGATTTTCAAATTTGGTCTAAAACAGTGCTTGACTTGCGAAGGTGTTTTTACCAACATAGTATTAATCGTTAATTCCATAGGTAATAAATATTGTCTTTTATCTAGTGGAAAATTAAAGTTAGGTATAGATAAATTAATATAGTTTAGGCACCTACATAAATGAGAGCCAATAAACGTTTTACAATAATATTTTTCCCTCTTAAATAATTTTGTAATTATTACAAATTATCAAGGCGCAGTCGCACGTCCATTAGCTAATATTAACGTGCGACTGCGCCTTGATAATTTGTAATAATTACAAAATTATTTAAGAGGGAAAAATATTATTGTAAAACGTGAGCTATGAGAATACTGAATTGCTAAATTATTTCACATCTTGTTTTATACTTTTTGGTATCTAAGCCTTTTTGTTTTTTTTAAATTACTTTTTTATTACTTCTATTGGCAGACTGCCAATTTTTTTATATCTATGTCATATTTTATGTGTTTCTAGTTTGGGCCTATAATTGCCCGAATTGATATAATAAAAAATATCTGTTTAGATTTTTGCCTCCTGTATTTATATAAATATATACAGCTCGAAAATGTGGTCAGACTTACCGTAAACCATAAACATTATACTTTATCGAATTTCTACCTAATTATCTAGTAATATCTTCAGTCCCACAAACTTATCTGACCCGGTGACAGCGTCGCTGTTATCATAGTGGGCTAATAAATATTAAAAATCAAATAAATATTATAAATGCGAAAGTTTGGATGGATGGATGTATGGATGTATGGATGTATGGATGGATATTTGTTACTCAATCACGCCCAAACGGCTGAACGGATCTGGATGAAATATGGCACAGATATAGATTATAGTCTGGAATAACACATAGGCTACTTTTTAATCCGGAAAATAAAAGAGAGAAAAAATATAATCTAAAACCAAACAGTTATAAAAATTTATTCCAATTTTGGCCACCGGGCCAGATAAGTTGGTGGGCTTGTACGCTGCCTTAGGTAATTGGTTTCAGAGAATTTCCAAGGCTTAATCTTGGTATGGAACGATATAAAAGCGGTGATAGCCTAGTGCTTTAGACGCCCGACCTCGTTTCGGGTGGTCGGGAGTATGATCCCCGGGCACGCATCTCTGACATTCCAGAGTTGTGTGCGTCTTAAGAAATTAAATATCATGTAGCGGTTACCACAGTGCAAACTAGATGGCGCTAATTGTATCTACATCGCAGGATAGATAATCGACTGAAAACTTATAAGTTACATACAAGCCTGAATCACACTATCGAAGTTTTCTGAGAATAGCGCTATATATAGACCGTTCCAACTTACAACGGTCGGACCAGAAAGGTCCCCGGGCACAACACCAGCCCGGAGGAAGATCTTCCTATTGGTGCGGACGAGTACATATCACTCACTCGTCCCACAGTGGTGACCCCGACGTGATGAACACGCAACCTTCGCTCACCCAGCAATCTCCGCTACATCGTCATTGTCACGTACTCATCCTACCGTCGCGTCGTCGCCGAAGCACAGCGTCTAGCCCAGCCGCCCAGCTCAAGCGCCTAGCAACAGCCCCGCCTGCTGAGCGTCAGCACAGCCGCTTCACACACAGCCGCCAGCTTCAACGCCAGCACAGCCGCTCGCACAGCGCCAGCTCAGCCGCCAGAACAGCCGCCAGCTTCCGATGCAACGCCAACAATCACTACGTCACAACTTGTACGACTTCCAGTCTCGAAGGGGAGTCATGTAGCGGTTACCACAGTGCAAACTAGATGGCGCTAATTGTATCTAAATCGCAGGATAGATAATCGACTGAAAACTTATAAGTTACATACAAGCCTGAATCACACTATCGAAGTTTTCTGAGAATAGCGCTATATATAGACCGTTCCAACTTACAACGGTCGGACCAGAAAGGTCCCCGGGCACAACACCAGCCCGGAGGAAGATCTTCCTATTGGTGCGGACGAGTACATATCACTCACTCGTCCCACAATCACTTGCTCAAAATGTCTTATGTAAATCTGCATGCCCAAGAGTTCTCCATAGTGTTCTCAAAGGTGTGTAAAGTCTGCCATCCACATTTGGCTAGCGTGGTGGACTATGGCCAAACCCTTCTCATTCTGTGAGGATACTCGGGCTCACTAGTAAGTCGGCAATAGATTGAAGTAATGGTGATGATGAAAGGCTCCTTGCTACTCCAGCGGAAATTTCATTCTGAGAGCAAGATATCAGCTATCGCACTCCAACGTCTGTTACCGGTTGCGAATGGCCACAGTGTAGAATAATAACAAAACGACGCACCGCATTTGCATGAATTCTTAACGTTGTAGTTCCATTCAAGTTAGCTCTGTTAGTTTTCGCGAACTTAATAATTATGTTTATGAATCTTATTAATACCTAATAATATATGATATTGATTACCTTTAATTTTTATAGTCTAAGTAGATGATTCCCGCGACTTCGTCCGTGTGGATTAAAGTTTTTTGATTCCCGCGGGAACTCTTGAATTTTCCGGGATAAAAAGTAGCCTATGTCCTTCCCCGGAATACAATGCCAAATATCGTCAAAATCGGTTGACCAGATGGGCCGTAAAAGCGTAGCAGACGCACAGACAGACAGACACATTTTTGCATTTATAATATTAATATGGATTAAAGTAATATTAATTTCACTATATGTTTTTTCATTCTTTTTATACAACTAAAAAACTGTGATGTGAGTTGATAGTAGTGCAAGATCGAAACAATTCTAATTGCAATAAATAAAAAGATAATTATGTACTAGGATTAGCATCGTTTGAAATAATCATTACTTTCCAAGCATTCTAAATTTTGTATTCTTACCAAGAGATTTCTTATTTTGTTTAGTTCGTATTAGGTATGTAATATAACCTTTAATAAAAAAAATATATAACAATCTATTGATACAATTCAATTTATACTTTAAAGGTAACTAAATAAGGTAAGTTTTAAGACAAATATTTTACACTAGTAACTTTTTCTATGACGGCGAGCTTAAATGGTCATAAAGCTTATGTTGTATTGTTTCTATTGTATTGTATTGTATTGTTTGTATTTCTCGCAAATTTGAACAAGTTTTTATAACAACTGCTAACTGTCATCCAAATAACATTTGGATATGATAGTACTACTAATCATGTTTTCATTATAATTTGTATGTCATAGGGATGCGTTATCAAGTGCTAAAAACCCACTAAAAACGACTAGATAAGGAATTATTATATTTTTTATTATTTTTAATACATATTTCACAAAAGGTTTAACAAATACCAACATTTATATAATAAAATAAAGGAATTCGAGTAAAACAAAATGGAGAATTGTCAAGGATGCCAGCATCCATGCATAAATTTGTCAAACACCGTATCTAGTGAAGCGCAATCTTCACTGCCAAACCATTCTCGACTTTGCTGACGTGGAAATAATATTGAAAATCAATCGGCAGTAAAAATAACAGAAAAAAACGACATTACACACTTTATATGAAGCTAAACTGATGTACTAATCAACTCTAATTACAATTTCGGTGCAACTTACCCCTTTACTTTTGGAGTACTTTCAAACACTTTTTAATAATATACCTACGTTTTTTGATGACATATGAATATCGTTGCTTGCAAATTAATACATAACGATTTCTTTAAATTCAAAAATAGCCAAACTGCTAAATGACACTATAGGACACGTACACTATGCGTCCTAACCATAGTTTTAGGATTCACGCGCTCCACGGATACCAATCCTAAATCTTATTTACCTACCTTACTAGACAGCCGATCGGTAATGGCTGACCGTGATCCCTATTTCACCTCAACTGTACGGATAATCTTAAAAAATGTTAAAAAGGAAAAAATGCCCTTTTGAAGACGTCTCAGGTTTAGAACCTACGCATCTGCGGTATATACTCTGTCGTTTAACCGCTGCGCTACCAAACGCTATGATAATTCAAGTGAAATAATCTAATGGAACCAGCCCAATTCTGATGACATTAGTTATAAACGAATAACTACATTTATAATAGTATTATATTTAGGAATGGTAAACTCCAGTTGCTCGGGCTGGAAAACTTATATGGTTTTTATTGTTATTTTTTTAAAAATGACATTAAAGTACCTACATACTATAATAACCAAAACTGTTACGTTATGGATTTAAAAATTTGTACGTAAAGACTAATAATTTGAAGTACCAAGAATCATAAGAATCCAAAAATGTTTGGTGTTAATTTGCACTTCTGAATTTGATACATGTAATATGTATCTAATTTAGTAATCAAGTAAAAACAAATTCACTGCCAAACCATTCTCGACTTTGCTGGCTTGGAAATAATATCGAAAATCTAGCAGCTAAAATGGACAGTGAGGGCAAAGAAATTAGGGCTAGACGTTGGTTAGCAATGACCGATATAATCCATAAAAAAATACTAGTCCTACCGTTGCGCTAACAAGCGGGGTTGTAAAATCCTTTTGTCTTATGACAAAGGAAGGTGTCCGCGGCTGAGACAAAAGAATTGTGAAAATTAGATACGAATTGCATTTGTAGCATTATTAATTTATTCAAAAGTAAGTACTGACACTTATGCGCTAGCAACTTCACAATTGCAGTTTTTTTTATCTTTGTTTTTTATCTTTGCTATGACAAACCTAACAAAAATGTACCTACAAAAAATGTAAAGAAATCGAATAAAACATCCATACTATATAATATTATAAATCCGAAAGTCTGTCTGCTACGCTTTCACGGCCACACGGCGGTGTTTTACTATGCACCGTAAAAGTCAAATCAACTAAAAATATTTACCTTAGTTGGTTCTGGATTTCAATTTATTTGAAGTGTACATTACTACTACATTACAAAACTAAAAAGTAAATTATAATGAAGTGATAGAGTCCGAACACTATCATAGATATTCCGATAATAATATCGGATAAAAAATTACACTCAACTAAGATTCTTATCCATCAATAAATATAAGTCCTTCCGTTGCGCTAATAAGCCGGGTTGTAAAATCCTTTGTCTTTTATGACTATAAACCACTGTAGAACACAGGTGTGCAAAAACATCTGAAAAGGATTGTTTATATTTCGACGCACCTGCAAAATAAAATGACTTAAAATTTTATAATTGTGTTTTGTTTATAAGTTAAAATCCTTGTTATTGTAAATTCTGTCTTTAAAAAAATATCTTAAGCGTGCATATGTTTTTATATCGTACTAAATAAAACCGAAAAAGATAAGATTAAGATGCGTAATAATAAAAAGGAGTCATGAAGCCGAGTCTATTTGGATAATAGGTTAAACTTAATTTATGTAAAAACCACATATTCACATTTCAAAACATATTTTTAAATTAAGCAACTAATCGAAAGTAAATACTACAGCTAAAATGTAGTAATAACTCGAATCAATTTTTATCATTATTTCAATAACATAAATAAACAGCATATTAACTCATTTTGATGGGCATAAAAATATTTTATCATTACCTACTTTGTCATTTTCTAATAAGATACCATTCTGAATTCGTTACACTATGGCATTTTTTGGCATCGTAATAAGCCCTAGGCGCTTAGAGAACCTGACACAGGTCCAACCGCGCTGAAGCGTCGCGTGTGACTGACAAGATAACGTAACTACGGCCCATAACTCTCAAGCAATAGGGTCGACAATTCTTTGTACTCGCTTTCCATGCGATTTGAACATTTCATGGAGACATGCGAGAATTAAAGTAATCAAGAATATCATTTGAAATACGATACCTACCGCAAAATAAAGTGATCCAAATCTTAATTTGATTGTTGTACACCTATACTGAAAGTTTCGTTCTTATAGGCCGAGCCATTTAAGAGAAAAAACCTTCTTGCTCTTTTATTCTTCATGACTTTGGAATTTTTTTCTATCGAGAAAATTTCGTCCAATCATGTTTTCCTGTGATCCAATACTTGAAAATATGATGAATTATAGTATATATTAATTTCAAATTTTTCCATCCACGCGTTACAAACTTATATCGATTTTAGAATCGACGAAAACGGAGAGAGCGGCGTTAATGTAGTTATGACGGTGGTAAGTAAGTGTTAGTTAGTGCCAAAAAATTTTTAAGAGATATTTCACCGCGGTTAATTGCCTCATCTGGTGACAGAAGGGCTGGCTCATTTTTTGCGCAAAGGATCAGCCTGGCTGTCCAGCGCGGCAATGCAGCCAGCATTCTTGCCACCATTCCACGCGGGCATGATTTATATAGTAATTAGGTTTTGACGACCTCCGTGGCGCAGTGTGTAGCGCTGTGTCTTAACGTGCGGAGGTCCTGGGTTCGATCCCCGGCAGGGTCAATTTGGGAATTTATAATTTCTGAATTTTCCCTGGTCTGGCCTGGTGGGAGGCTTCGGCCGTGGCTAGTTACCACCCTACCGGCAAAGACGTGCCGCTAAGCGATTTAGCGTTCCGGTACGATGCCGTGTAGAAACCAAAGGGGTATGGGTTTAATATAACTGCCATGCCCCTAACAGGTTAGCCCGCTACCATCTTAGACTGCATCATCACTTACCATCAGGTGAGATCGCAGTCAAGGGCTAGCTTGTAGTGGATAAAAAAAAAAAAAAAAAGGTTAGGCTAGCTAGCATTAAGTTCTATTGTATTATTTTCAATAAAAGTAAGTAGGTATGTGGTTTAAAATATATGGTTAAGAATTTAAATGTAGAAATATTACACTACGTTTTTGAGATGAATATGACGGAGGCCGAGGTGACACCTCATCATCGTGGGCATGTTCTTCGTCTTGATCTGTTTGCATTATGTGGGTACTCGGACAAATAAACGCGAGAAGCCGATCACGTTATTTATTGCACACACTATATTTACACTTCGTAGAATACTAGGCTAGTTAGAATTAACACAGTAGTTCAAACAGAAATCACTTTAAACACTTTGTAGATTAACTAAGTAAATAGTAGCACTAAGTATATAGCGAACGATGGGTTTGGCGCGGCGTGGCGGTATTACTGGGAGACCATGCTCCACCAAGTTCTCAAGCACAACTGTCCCTGGGCACCAGCCCCTCATCTTTTTATAGAGTCATCACCCCCGCCACACCAACTCCATCCAGGCATGAAAGTATGTCAATTGACTAATTGAGTCAAATGAGGTTTTGAATAATCGAGTACAAACAATACCTGAGTTCGCTATAGATGGCGCTTTAGAGTCAATTGAGCGATTCATTAAACTAGTACAATTAATACCAGATAGATGGCGCTTTACATAATAATCATTTTCATTTTAATCTCCGACACGGCCAGAACTGACACGTCACACGTCCCTGTGTGATACCCCTGCCAAAGAGAAAACATTCTGCAATACATCGAGTTCTTCGCTCGGCCCACGTACGGCCTTACGTAACAAACCACACACTAACGGTTAACATCAAGTATCTTCAGCTTGTTAACAAAATTACAAGATATAATAAAAACTTATAGACTAAACGTTAATCTAAAATCCTTATATACCTACTAACAAAAATAAAAATAAAACCCTAATCAAAAAGACCACCCCTGGTTGCCCCTGGCAAGGTGAAGAACGTATTGTTTAGATGAATTGTTTTCGCACAATAAATCTCTAATACACTCTGCGCTAATCATAATAAGCTTACAACAAATTAAGTCTTCTAACTCGACACAAACGATCGCTACACTTTCTCAAACTCAAAGCCAACTCTACACGATCCAAACAACAACCTTGTCGTTTACTATCCAAACAGTCACCCAACTGTTCATCGTCCCAACAGCCAACTCGCGCTTCATCATCGAAACAGCCAACTCGCCGTTCATCATCGAAACAGCCAACTCGCCGTTCATCATCGAAACAGCCAACTCGCCGTTCATCACCGAAACAGCCAACTCGCCGTTCATCATCGAAACAGCCACCCCGCCGTTCATCATCGAAACAGCCAACTCGCCGTTCATTATTGAAACAGCCACCCCGCCGTTCATCCTCCCAACCTTATTCTTTACACTTCTTAAACGACCAGCACTATAGATACGCACGGCTAATAACTAGTGTAAGTACATTAAAAGGGTTATTTGAATCTACATGGTTCATCTTTTTGCCTTCTCTATAAATAATATCGAAGTCAAAGGCCTGTAAGAAAGCCCACCACCTGTGGACTCTGGGAGTCTACGCGTAAAACACCGTCAACTTTTTGAAAAAGAATAGCACCGTAGCCATCACTGCACTGGCGTCCGTATGGCAGCGTATCTGTCAACAAAAAAAAGAAACATTTGAGGCACCTTAGTTACAAGGTTCGGCCTACCTGACTCAAAAATGAAGCAACGTTATTCATCTGTACACAATTAATCAAAATCAAAATCATTTTTCCGAATAAAAAGTTCCCACTAATCAAAATTTATCAAAATAACAGTCACATCACTACACAATCCAGTAAAGGAAACAATAATTGCTTAATCGTACAACATTAGGCCCAACTGCCACCACGCAGTGTAGCGACCATTGGTCACCCAAGATAACATCACTTGTATCCCCACGGGGATTCGCCCCACACCGAGTAACCAACTGTAGTCTCACCAGAGACCCAGGCCACCCTAGGCCAACACAGTAGTCTCCTCCACGAGACCCAGGCCACCCTAGGCCAACACAGTAGTCTCCTCCACGAGACCCAGGCCACCCTAGGCCAACACAGTAGTCTCCTCCACGAGACCCAGGTTTCACCACATAGTCGGATGCTCATTACACCAATACAGAGTTTGGAAGCGACACATCCGATGTCTGCAGCTACGCCTAGCCAATGTGTACGTTTAAGCTTCCTCATCAATATGATCGTCACTATCGTTATCCAACTCTAAGGGAACTTCATATTCAAATTTCGGAGCCTGTCATGAGCGTATTACCAGTTAAAGATTTCAGAACATATCTGTCACCATCAATAATTTCAATGACTTTAAAAGGTCCCTTAAACTTAGGATCAAGTTTAGTCTGGTTGCGTTCTTCATTTTCAACAAAACAAAATTATTAACATGAAATCCGATTTAGTTGCATCAAACCTAGCTTTATCATAGTTTGAATTTTTAGTTCTCGTTATATTATGGGACTCGAAAAAGGTGAACAACTAGGTTGGATAATACCTGCATCTAACATTTCATTAATTTTATCACGAACTAACTGTCGCTCATCAGGCGAAAGGCGGTAAGGCCGACGTTAAACCGTTTTACTCGGATCTACTAAACGAATCTTTAGTTCCCCGGTTGTGACCCTCGAACGCGGTAATCCGTTAATAAAAGCATCTGAATACTCCCTAAGCAATGACAATAGTCGCGATCTATCCCCAGCTGGTATATCCGTATCAATATTCGAAAAATCAATATCCGAATTAGAAATACTAGATTCATCAACAATCTTACACTTCGAAATAGAAAAAAGTGTCTGCAGTCATCGTAATTGAAAAACCCAAGCTTTAAAATATCACGACCTATCATAATATCGAAATGTAAAAACTCATCTGATATAACGTGAAACAAAATTTTTAAATTATGTCTATCAATCGTAACCTTACTTAAAATTTGCAATTTACTATCAACACTTGCATTTCCAATACCGGTAATGTTAACGATTTTATTATGACGCACACCAGCTGATAACCTATTCGCAACACTTTCCTTGACGAGAGAGCATTCGGCACCAGAATCATAACAAAATGAAAACGACCGACCTGATTGATTTAATCGACCGGTGATCGGGCGAATCTCGCATGCATCCACGCGTCGCCGCTCAGACACCGCAGGACTGGTGCCGCTGCCCGTGGCGCCGCACGCGCTGCCGCCGACTCTGCCGGCACCACCGCCGCCGCACTGGGTCGATACATGACCCCGTTCACCACATCGGAAACAAAACACTCAAAATTAACAGCATTGCAGCCTGATAATTATAATCTACGCGATGCAAAACTACTTTAGACTAAATTTTGTCAGGTAGGTACTCGTATGTCAACTCATAGTAAATTTGAATGAAACTAAACTTTTGAGGGTAGAAAAACAATACTTCTGTAATCAAAGCGGAATGAAACTTTCTTGCTATCCAAATGACGTACCTACTCAAGTTCGGTACCATTAAGGGAACCAACCAAAACCCAAGTTACGCTTAACTTGAAAAATCCGCCCGACGACATGATCTGTTTTATCAGGTATTGGCAAAGCTGTTCACGTTAACTATTCACACACGCATTGATATCTCGGGAACACACAACCAACTACTTTTTCTATGTAACACGACATGTTTAAAACAATGAAATCGTAAAGTAGGTAGGTAACAATTTTACGTATCGTAATTCAATTCAATTTCCCAGAATCACACTTTCAGCTATGCTTACGTATGTAACTGAAAATCAATCGCAACTAGGTCATAGGTTTTAAAAAAAACAACCCTCATTTTAAAAACCAAAAAACTAAGTTACGCAAAAACATTTATCGGTACAGCATGTTTTAGAAGAATATTACTTTATGACTCAACACTCAAACTCAGCAAACTTACAGGTTTCAAGTTATGCACTCAAACCTATAAGTCACCTTTATATCACAAAAATATTTTTGTACCCGGTCGGTACCCACAAAGGTTGATCACACACAACCACAAACATGAATTACTGTTCATTTACTTTATGGCTACTCTTGGTGGGCATGACGTCCTCTTACGTAAGTAAATTAAACGGTCTTACCAATGTCACATATAACGTCATATCACCAGAGGCTCGATGGTGTCGTCACCTCACCACCATGCCAGGCGAATGCCAGCCGTACCACGGGAAAGCGCGCAGCACCGCGGCTCGTGAGGCGCGCAGCAAGGCACAACAGCGTGTCGCGCAGACCACTCCCTCGCTCCGCTCCGATCGCGCCCTCGTGGCATGCACACCCAAGCGCACTCGTGAGGAGCCTGAAGCGTGAGCTGCGCAACACCACAGCTCGACCACGCCCCGCGAGTCAGCGATATTATTCACATGAAAACAAAACACAACTTTAGCACACAAAGAAACACTGCACATTACGCGAGTCACCTTTCGAGAGATATCTTGATCGGTAACGTGATCTACTTTAAGCACTTTAAATTTGGGTACTTAACTGGGTGGAACTTCCTGCTTCATTTCCTACGTGGGCCTATTTAGCGGTCCTTTATCCCCGCTTCTGATGACGGAGGCCGAGGTGACACCTCATCATCGTGGGCATGTTCTTCGTCTTGATCTGTTTGCATTATGTGGGTACTCGGACAAATAAACGCGAGAAGCCGATCACGTTATTTATTGCACACACTATATTTACACTTCGTAGAATACTAGGCTAGTTAGAATTAACACAGTAGTTCAAACAGAAATCACTTTAAACACTTTGTAGATTAACTAAGTAAATAGTAGCACTAAGTATATAGCGAACGATGGGTTTGGCGCGGCGTGGCGGTATTACTGGGAGACCATGCTCCACCAAGTTCTCAAGCACAACTGTCCCTGGGCACCAGCCCCTCATCTTTTTATAGAGTCATCACCCCCGCCACACCAACTCCATCCAGGCATGAAAGTATGTCAATTGACTAATTGAGTCAAATGAGGTTTTGAATAATCGAGTACAAACAATACCTGAGTTCGCTATAGATGGTGCTTTAGAGTCAATTGAGCGATTCATTAAACTAGTACAATTAATACCAGATAGATGGCGCTTTACATAATAATCATTTTCATTTTAATCTCCGACAAATATAATACTGGTATGAAATTGATTGAAACATTTTCCCAAATAAGATTCGAAATTCCAATATTCTCAGTATATATTCGTGTCTGAAGTAATTAAGTTTTTCATAAAGTAAAAAAGATCACCCCTTTTGAATTTCGCAGTAATCACTCGCATGGACGCCTTTTAAAACTGATACAATTTTATGTTGCATGAATTTTGAATATGAGTCATATCTCTACGTAAATTGTTTTCTATGGGTTTTATTAGGTTAAGTAGTTTCTGTGTATTCTTTACCTAGATCCAATTCCTCTTTTCGCCATAGTTTCGCTAGTTTTCGCCATAGATTTAGTATAGGGCTCTACTTTGGTATAGGCAATACCAAATCTATGGTTTTCGCCTCACTGGCTCCTACAATAAGTACCTTTCTTCCTGTATACGTGATCATTTGGTCAAGTTTCTAAGTAGAAACTTATTTATTAATAATAATTGTATGGATTCATCCTGCTTTCATGAGTATTTTAATCTAGTATATAATATAATGTATCATATAGGCTTTTATTTTATTAATATACTTACAGCAGTCCAAGATTGAAACTTATTAACCTAGTAGGGGTATGATAGTTATTAATAAGCCCTTTATTGGTGTGTTATTTTAATCAAAATTGCCCCTGTCGGGAATCGAACTCAAAACCTCCCATTTATGAGACCGCAGTGCCTACCAAAAATATTTTTGACTGATAAAAATACGTGCTTCGTTGGTCTAGAAATTCTCAGTACTAGCCCGGAGTTAGGAAGTTGGCGTGTTTCACCCCCGTGCCTCGGAGAGCACGTTAAGCCGTCGGTCCCGGTTATTATCACATAATAGTGGTTAAAGCTCACCAACCCGCATTGCAGCAGCGTGGTGGGTCTAAGCTCTAATTCCCTCTTTCCTATGAGAGTGGAGGTATGTGCCCAGCAGTGGGACGTTAATGAGCTGTAGTGGTGGTGGATATATCTTAAAAATAAGAGAGCTATTGGAATAGCTAGTATTGCTGGAGCAATACCGACAGAACAGAGCTATTTTAATTTAAGGTCAAAATATGTCAAAACGATTCGTCAAATTTGGCCCACAACAACTCGTACTAAGCAAGTGAGTATACATTGACCTACTGTGAGCTTCCGAAGGTGGTAAAAGTGTATGTAGCCCAAGGTCCATCAATATAAGCGATGGTGCGTAGAGCGATGGTGTTCGCTGGAGTGCGGGTATGCGACGGGCCCGCGCCCCGTGCCCGTGCGGCCGTCCGCCGCCGCAGTATGACGCGACCCGCCAACCGCCCGCCCGCCCCGACTACAACATCGCTAATGCGCCTAATGCTCACCGATTTTAACTAATAATGTTCTGACGATCCTACATCATGTGTACCGATACACTAACAGTGCCTTCGAAATCGTAACGCAGTTTTTTTAAGGTTGTGTTAGTGTATTAATTTTAGAGTGAAACCCAACGGACTCGTTCACTTTCTTGTCTAATATTTATAAAACAGTATTCAAGGCTATTATGGAATTGATAAAATGTTTGTGTTATTGAAAGGACAAAGAGTAGTGTTTACAAAGATATGTAGCGTAGCAACGGGAATAGTGTATGTGATCGATTATTATTATTTTCCATCGGATAGCGAGACGTGATTAAATATTAAATGGAAAAAGAAATATGTCGGCACCTTGATACATTTAAACGTAACGATCAATTGTCAACAGAAAACGTCTAGTTACTTTGTTTACGAGTTTGTCTAAATTCCGTTATAAGTTCTGATTCGTACAGGATCAAAGTATGTACATACTCAATATCACATTTATCTATCGATATCTATTAGTATATTTCCTTTAAAAAGTCTATTAAACCATTTCAGTGAATTAGTAGACCAAAACAGTACCTAATGACAAAGGAATTAAGTATGTCTTATCGTAATATTTTTTTCATTTAAAGGGTTAGTGCAAATAGAGAAGAAACACATCTTATAAGAAAACTTTATGTAAAAATATTCGTAAATATACCATAAGTATATACCTAATATTATATAATTATAGAGTATACCTATAAATTTTTCTGTTTCCTCCCAGACGTTTAAGTATTATAAATTTTATATCAAATGTTTTCAAGGTTCTTTTTTAAACTTTTCAAAAACTGGACTCTGTTTAACTCAACAGAATTTGTTATAAAATAAAATTATTAAAAAGGAAATTATGATAAATCAAGCATTTTAAATTTCTGTATGATAAGTTTTAAGTTTTCAAATTGTTACTCCTATAAAAATAATTATGAATGAATATTGCATGGCAAACTTAGTTATATCGGTCTAAAGATCTGATCATGATCCATCGGACCAATACCGATGAACAGATACCACTATCTCTAACATCACGAGTTACAAAAATATGGGAGTGTTTCAAGGTTCCAGCTCGGAACCGATTCAGTTAATTTAAAGAAGTGCAGAAAGATTTCATTTATTTTTTATGAAAGAGAGCCCAATTAATGTTATTTCTATTTTTATCACTCCTAAAAGTTACTATAAATAATTCAACTATGAATATCTATAAGAGGTTTTCTCATCATAGGCAATAAATAAAAGTGTATCTATTAATAATTAGTGTGCAACTAATATGCAGTGACCAACAAACTAACACTAAACTTGACAAAACTTAAATAAATTTTATGAAAATGTGTATATAAATAAGTAAAATAGTAGTGTTCAATATAAAAAAAGTATATAACCCTGGCTGTGACTTTTGGTCATGGAAAACGGTGCCTTAAAACATGGGAGCAACAACAACAATAACGATATCGTCGAGGAGAAAGTGGTAAGTCCATTACTTTATGGCAAACTAATGAATGCCCGCGACATCATCCGCGTAGAGCATTCTACATAGAGATCATTGGAAACGGGTACAATTTAAACTTCAACGCCTCCTTGAACTTTTGAAAACCGTATCGGTATAATATAGTCGTGTACGCTATCTTTTTGACGTAATACATACCTTGCTAAGGCGTTTTAGATACGCACTGCACGCTAAATAATCTAATTTGAAAAGTGGTAAACATTTTCAGACCGCGACTGTACATGAAATACAAAATTAAACATTATAACAGTTTACAAAAAAAATTTAGAATGGAAAAAACTGAAACCCTAAAAAACCCTGGTTCGCCCCGAACTGAGACCTCGCGGTATCGCCATGACAGAGCGCCATCTATTGACATCATTGTGAAGTTCTGTTAAAAATACTGAAGCTCATTAAAAAATAAATAATTTCGTTTCCTTACAATATTTATCTAATTTTAGTATTTGTTGTTCAAGTACAGGATATAATTGATCAAATTTCAGGCTTAGCCTTTCAGAAAATTGAGAGTTCTCAGGTCAACTTTGGACGTTAGAAAATCTCCACTTTGAAAGCCCCCCATTTCGTCAATTTTAGGGGAAAAATTAAAAAACCAAATTTTGCAACTCTTTTCCAAATTATCTTTAAAATTATATACCGCAACACTATGTAACGCTATAAAAAATATTTTACTTCGCATTCGCTTCTATGAGAGCCCCCCTGAAATAAAGATTTTTATGGCCGGCTTTTCCAGCCGAATATGGCTTTTAAATCATATTCGGCTGGAGGCCGTCGGTGTACATATTATATTTAAATTTGTACTAATTACGTTCAGTAATTCAGAAGTTATAAGGCTCTGACAGACGGTCAGACGGACGGACAGACGGACGGACAAGTGCAAATTCACTCAAGTAGACCTTCGCTTCGCTCGGTCAATAATGACGGATAACTGACAGTTTTAAGTGACTTTATGCTCTCCTCCTACCAACTCCTACCACAGATAATACTAACTATTACTTGTTCCGACTAAGTTTAAAGTAGGTACTTATATTGTAAAAACTGAAAGAGAAATTTAGAGTCACTATTTAAT
This sequence comes from Erebia aethiops, assembly GCA_923060345.2. NCBI lineage: Eukaryota > Metazoa > Arthropoda > Insecta > Lepidoptera > Nymphalidae > Erebia > Erebia aethiops. Next base: position 20,234,591 of record OV281084.1, on the reverse strand, counting down.
CCGTATTTGTATTCGCAAACTCTCTCCAAGATGTGGCAACAATTGTGATTTCCTCGAAACAGCTATAATTAATACAAAGCTATAGTCCCACAAACTTATCTGACCCGGTGACAGCGTCACTCTTATCACAGTGTGTTCTTAAAAATAAAAACAAAAACTAAACATTCATAAAAATTAGTTCCAATTAGGCCAAACCAACTGGGCCAGATAAGTTGGTGGGAAATGCTCCCGCCCGTCACCTCAGGCCCTGACTGCATTTAACTCGGGTGCGTACTATACCTACTCGACTTTTATTTTCAAGTTTTCTCACAAATGTATTGAAAAATATTGTGTGATACACGGGCGTTAAGGTTTCTAAATACTCGTGACGATGGTCCACCGATGGTCAGCCCTCGACTGGCGTCATCGGGCTGACATTAGTCAACTCGTATGGAAAAACCTACTTCCTACTGCTCTTATATCACAAACTACTATTACATAAGTGTTAAGATTAAAACTATGTACTTGCTGTTAAAGAGAAAAGAACAGACGTAAAATACGTACATAATATTTATTAAGATTGACTGTTTTACCATTATGAAAATATTGGTAAAACAGTTAATCTTAATGCCCTCACCTCCGATTTTAAAATGTAAAACAAAAGACCTCTACATAGATAGGGCTTTAATCTATTGTTCCTCATAACAATTTCTAGTTTAAAACTCCGGAATAATATTATCTTGTTAATGTTATTTTCTTGAAAGAGTGTGTGATAGCGTATTTTGTGATGTTTGACTTCATCTATTCACTAAATAAAGCATGAAAACTTAATTAGGATCTATTCTATATTTAAGAAAGAAAATATGCTTGGAGATTCAATGTAATCGCAACGCTATTGTCGTATATTAGAATATTATAGTATAGTCAACTGAGTTAGTGTCTTGAGTGATGACTGCTTGCAACAAATACTTACCTATACTTACTTTAGTAATAGTTGGTCTAGTGATTAACATGTTCGACTGCGGTCGACGAGGTCCCGGGTTCGAGTACCGGGTCGGGCCATAACAAGTATTGGGTTTTGCTGACAAAAAATTCTCCTAACTCCGGAGTTAGGAAGTTGGTGGTGTTTCACCCCCGTGCCTCCAAGAGCACTTAAAGCCGTCGGTCCTGCGCCTGATATCTCTCCGGTCGTGTCGGATTTTCCGTTCCATCGGGATATGAGAGTAAAGGAACAGAGATTGCGCATACATAGCTATGTATGCGCACACACTTGTGCACTATAATATCTCCCGCGCAGCTGACTAATCTCTCTGGAGATGCCTCCGCCGTGGCCGAAATTCGGTCGAGAGGACATTATTATTATAGAAATAGAGACTAAAGAGTAATAGAGACGTATCGCGTTTCAAATTTTTTTTTTTGTTTGCTGTAAGAGTGCTTTTTAATAACATGATTAGGTACGGAAGTTGAGATGAGTAGTAGAGTATACTCTACTACTATTTTGGAAGATCCTTTTTTTTTAAATTGAGCAAAATAAAATTTCAGTTTTAGCAGGATTAGACTATTTTCAATTCAAATTTTTGATTGCGACGAGCGTAATAATTAATCTGCATCGTCATTATGCGGTATCGAGTTTCTGGCTATACAGTAGCGGTTATAGGTCGTAACAACCTTGCAAAATGTAGCATAATTTTCGAGTTCAGTAAAAGGTATCTATTAGCTTTTAAGCTCTTTGGATAAAATGATATATTAAGTAGGTACAGGGAAACATCTCTCTATACTTAGTAGGTATATTTTAAATGCAAAAATGTAACCTTCTAACTTTTAAAAAATTATAATATTGAATACCACGTATTTATAACAGATCATTGTACAATACGATAATAATTAATCGATATAAAGTGGTAGAATCTTGACATAATATAATGGTCAATTTTCACAATTTTATTTATATAAGTCCATAAGACGTAAAGCCCATTCAGGAACAAATAAGTAAGTTTCATATTGATGTAAGGCTCGGAGCATTTTTGCTTTAGTCCTTAGTTACGTCATATTTCTGTTCGAAAATTGATTTAAAATTCTGAATTTTCTATGTCGTATCGGACATTTTTTGTGAGCTACGAAAATGTTACCTATACAATTCGAAAGAGCTCAATAAACTCTCGGACTGCATTCAAACTTCATTTTGGGCAAAATGAACACCAATTTAGATTACGATCGACGATATCAGTGACAAAAGTTGTCATACGTGAAATAATTTTATTTAATCCATCTAATAATAAATACCCTAGTTTAAAATAATAAAAAGAGAGATATTTTTAAATGATCAGCTTGGGCAGTTCGTTGGTCTAGCGGTTAGCATAGTCGACTGTGGATCACGAGGTCCTGGGTTCGATTCCCGGTCGGGCAAAAAAATTGGTATTGGGTTTTTCAATTCAGAAATTCTCAGTGCCAGCCCGGAGTTGGAAGTTGGCGGCGTCTCACCCCCGTGCCTCGGAGAGCACGTTAAGCCGTCCGTCCCGGTTATTATCACTATCATGATAATCACGGAATAGCTGTATTTATTTTTTCTATGATGATAATAGTCGTTAAAGCCCGCCAACCCGCATTGAAGCAGCGTGGTGGGTCTAAGCTCTAATTCCCTCTCTCCTATGAGAGTGGAGGCCTGTGCCCAGCAGTGGGACGTTAATAGACTGTAGTGGTGGAAGTATGGGCAGTATGGCACAGTCTCAACAATGCCATATTCATATACCTACTAGTTGACCTACCCCGGCTTTGGGTTGGTTTACCATAATGTACTGCAACCTCATATAATATACTAGCTGATGCCCGCGACTTCCCGCAGGAACTCTTAAATTTTCCGGGATAAAAAATAGCCTAGGTATATGTTATTCCAGACTATAATCTATTTTTGTGCCAAAAATAGATTATAGTCTGGTTCCGCCGTTCCAGCGTGATTGAGTAACAAACATTTATTACCTAAACTTTCGCATTTATAATATTAGTATAGATACTTACAACCGGAAATATGATCAGTGTCCGAATTTTGTGCTCAGTTGAAGTGGCTGCCTACGTAGAAATTTACACGCTCTTTCTCTCTTGTTCTCCATAATGTATTATCCTCAGATGCCATACAAATTTCTTGATAGCAATGATGTACCATTTTATTTGCAGTCTAAAGACGATAATAGGTTGCAAATGGAGTTGGGCCCACTTAAGCGACGCGACACACAGAGGCACTACTTGCCGCTACGTGCCGCACTGCACTGCACCTCTGTAGTGGGCCTAGACCTTTAGTCGGTACCGGAATTGGAATGCTTAAAGGACTATTACCTATCTAATATGCTATAAAATAATTAAGTATTTTCTTTTTTGTGTATGTTTATTATTTACTAGATGATGCCCGCGACTTCGTCAGCGTGGATTAAGATTTTTTTATTTCCATGGGAACTCATTTTAGTTTAGTGACAGAATGGCCATATTGTTGCAATATCCCGCTTCTTTTTTAAAGTTCCCTAAAAAACGGCTTGTCTGAAGGAGATCACTTTTAGTAATAAGACCTGCTATCGATTGTCTAGGTTTGTAAGACGTTTTATAACATTTTAATCTCATACATCCATGATTTAAAATAATTGACAAGATATCAAGCCTTTTTTTATCTACTTCAGGTAATTCAATATTTCAGTAATGTCAATATATATATAATTATTTCGTTTGTAATCATATTTCAGCAATATTTTCTATATGCCGTTATAAATACTATCGCTATAATATTCTCATGTCATCGTGATTATTTTTATTTCATCACAATTTTTACCTGCTCATTTTATATCAAAAATACTACGTCAAACATTACGGTAATAACCTAGTATTAACGGTAGTATGATTAGTAGTAATGAGTAAAGTTAACAATATTGCATTATTAAATAACTTGATTTGACGGACTTAATTAAATTGACATCATAATAAGCCGCCAACACAAGTACTGCGGTTCCATTGAGTATGTAGTACGTAACTGGAAAATTTTAAACGCTCCGAACCGAAACATATTTAATAAGTAAAAAATTAATGAATGGTTTTAGTTGTTAGGGCGTGCAATATTTCGCGATTCTCCATGTTAATTTCGCGTTGCGAGTGCTGGCCGGCCACCACTTGACTTTTCAGAACGAATATGCTTGTAGTGAAAGTGTTTATATTGTGGCTAGTTTTAAATATCCTGAGCTTGGGGCTTCCAATTAATTTCCAAATGTGGGATAGAGTCCAGCTAAAATTAATATTGATATATACATATTATGTACAATTACTACAATCTTGTATATATTCGAACTCGAAGCACAATTTTTCGTGGATTTAAAAACGTATTAATTAACGTACCTACTTACGAAGGATAAGCGTCCGATGTAGCGTTTATTTCTCATAGCAACAACTTACGAGTAATAACAACTTTGGTTTTCTACCTTGAACATTTAGCCAATTAGTGTAGACTGTCCTTGTCAAGTCAACATAAATTCTGCAAGTTTTAAAACAATATACAGTGTTCGTTAGTTCGAGCATCCCAGAAAATTTAATGAATCCATTTAGATTTCATAATTTCATTCATCTTAAAAAATTGTCCTCAGAGCATTACTTTGGTCCAAAATGAAGGCAATTATGTGGACATCCTTTGTTATCCCGGTAAAAGACTCAAAATCACATCATGCATCTATCTGATACCGTTTTAGGCATTTAGATAAATAATCCTGAAAAACAGGCAGATAGAGTAGATACTGAAGGTTGTATAAAAGCAGCTAAGTGTTACTTTGCGAAAGTCCGTGATAACCAAGTACCAAGAAGCTTAATCCATCTAAACCGTAAAAGTTTTAGCGGATTATAGGGAAGTAATCTCCTTGTTCCTTAGTTATCTTAAAAATGGCTTTTGAGTTTGCATTTTATATCGGTAAATAGGTCCCCACACCCAAGGAGAACAATTAAGAGCATGTATCATAGATACATGCTCTTAATTGTTCTTAATTCTCTCCTCCAAAATAAAATTCAGCCCCTTAAGTTTTATTTATTTTCTATAGATACCTTCACGAAAAATATGCCACAAAAAAATAAATCGCAGTAAGAAATAGACGTGCTTGAATTTGGTGTGAATCTGCACGCTGGCTTTACCACTAATTGAATACCTTACAGGCTATTATTGGTAGGCAAACGTAGATCCAGCTGTTAGACTTTCATTAAGGGTTGCTGAGCCACCTGCTACTAGCACGCGATAGGTCAAGGACACCGCACACCTTAGACAACCCATGGTACCTATAGATTATGTAACCCTCACAGTTTCTATGGGTAACAAATCATAAGAAATCGATGATAACACAATTGAAAGGTTTATATTAGGAGTGAGGTAGTGGTTAATGCCTAGATTTCACGATAAATAGTCGATTTATCGTGAAATCAAGCATATAATATTCCATGCTATAATCTATCTCTGTGCCAAATTTCAGCCTGTCTGATCCGTTCAGCCGTTTTGGCGTGATTGAGTAACAAACATCCATACATCCATCCATCCATCCATACTTTCGCATTTATAATATTACTATAGATGAGGAAAGTAAATAAAGACCAATAAAAGTAAAAGAAAGATAAAATATGACGTGTTGCTTGCCATTTTGTTAAAAAACCAGCTAAATGCGCCTTTTTGGTTGCTTTTGGCTCTATTGCGGCTTTATTATAGTCGTTTGCGATCCCATTTACAGCCAGTTTGTTAAGTTGCCTTCACAATATTATAACGAGAGTAACTATTGCACAAAAGAAGACTTATAAAATCACTGCAAATATGCAATGATATCGATACCTAGTCACAATGATAAGTAATTTCGAGTGCGAAAAAAATAAACGTCATGCTAGCTCTTATCACAAATTAACAGATGACTCGCACTAACGTGAATACGATAAGTGATGGAATTCTATGTAGGTACCTAATAAAACATCAGGTAACAAACTGATGGAACTTAGAGTGGCATTACACGGAATATTCGACATTAATTAATTCGACCTGTATAAGGAGTTCATCGACGCCTGCACAACAAAAAGCATGTATGAACTCCTTAAACAGTTCGAGTGATACGTTTTAAGTTGTCAAATGCATCGATATATATGTAGGTACTAGATGGGCCTTTTCATAGAAAAATGTGGGGCGTCCCACTTGCTGAACACGTTCCTCACCTGTCTTTGTCCCCGTCGTAGCGCTGTCACGGTCGCTCGTCGTGTAAATAATTTGTTATTATTAAATTAACATCTAGTCTTATTAGTTTGGCACTGTATAATTTTTATTTTAAGTTAAGTGTTTCAATTCACAATTATACATTTCCAAAAAAACGTTATTTAATCTTACTATTTAATATTTTTATCCATTACGCAATAATTTAATTTCCGCGGCAAACTGTATATTTTTTTTACTAACTGGCCTTACGGGCACAGAGTACATACGGAGGGGAAGCTTCATACAAACGGCTCGCGGCGACTTCACCCATACATAGCGCAACGATGTGTGCGTGAGCTCTCACCGACACTTTCACCGACACGCCGTCTGGGTTCGCGACGCCTCAGTCCGGGTTCGAACATAAGGGCTGACGGTCGTGCGTTTAATTAAAATAAATAGATGCACATTTTCGTTATTGAATAAGTTTACTAATTTTGTATTAAAATTAAAACTATTTAGATTTATTTCTGTAAATAGTGTTATGTTTCAACAAAAATACCGAATACTTGCACAGTTTTCTTGCAAAGTTCCAAAGACAATAAGAATGTTTCCTATTTTTCATACCCGAGAGATAAAGAATATTTTGAGATAAAGAATATTTTAAAAAACTCTATATAAGATTTAGGCTATACCACACAATTAAGAGAAACAATAAAAATCTTAAAAAATACAGCATAAAAAATGTTTATGGTCAGTCATTTGTAAGGGGATTCATTGTCATTTTAATTGTTTGTTTGTTAATACAACAAATAACTAGTGCTTCGTCCCGAACCTCATGGTATCCCATAACTCCCATTAATTTTAATTGCAAGTAGGTACCTTATTATTCAGTTATTTTAAGTACATACATTTTATTTTTTATTTCGTTTCTTTATAATATTTGTATAATTTAAGTATTTGTTGTTCAATTTCAGGATATAACTGAAATTATACATTATATAGCTATATAATATTTTAATTTTTTCCTTAAATTGTTGACATGCATCAAGTGACAACCCTAGCAGAATGGGTATACATTTTCGACGCTCTTAGGAAGCTTCCCCTCTGTTCGGATAATATTTATTCGTGTGTTACGGCTTAGACCTAAGTACGGCTATGACCACCGATATGACCTATATTATTATCTATGACAGAGTCATACGTTTTCAAGCTTTCATTCAAGATGGGGTATATGTTGCAAGCAAGTTCCCGCTTTTCGGACTAGATGGCGTTACTAGACATACGCCCACATTCTTTGTTTGACAGGGCCCGTCTATGTAAATTGAGGTCGTTGGTCAACTCAAAAAGGTGGTTACCTAGAAAGTTTTCCGGGAATTTTGAAAATTGGTGACTTTATAGATTTCGACGTCCTCTTTCCGAATTTTCACTTTGCCACCTCGTATCTATGCCCTTCGCGCCACCATATTGGAGAAATGGCGCCCAAAAACTGTTTTTTGACAATAATTCCTTTCCAACTCATTTTATGATGAAAATAGTTATATAATAGATTAAACTAGAGAAAACTTCCTACGGTTTATGTCCTAATGTTTTCTTTTTGTAGAATCAATAGTTTTAGCGTACGAGCGCCGCAAACCAAAACCTAAATTCACTTGTGTGTTTTACATCAGATTGATACGGCTTATTTAGTTTAAAGATCTGGTAAAACACACACAATACATATTTATTTAAACTGTGGAAGATGAATTTAGGTTTTGGTTTGCGGCTCTCATACGCTGAAACTATTAATTTAACAAAAAAAAAATCCTCTAGTTTAATTTATTACATAATTACTATTTTCATCGTAAAATGAGTTGGAAAGGAATTATTTTCCAAAATCTGTTTTTGGGCGCCATTTTTCCAATATGCCGGCACTAGTGGCAAAGATACAAGATGGCAAAGTAAAAATTCGAAAAGGGCACGTCGTAATCTATGAAATCACCAATTTTCAAAACTCCCGGAAAACTTTCCAGGTAAAACTGTCAAATGACTGGACTAATTGGGCCTCTGGTACTTTACCTAGTCACTACTCATGCCTAGCTGGCATTGTGTATACAATACCAGCAAGGCCCGGTCCTAGGATGTTACAATATTATTAATCATCCTAGTCTCAGTCTTGGGCGTATATATTTAATACCTATAAATAGAGTGTGCTGTATAGAGTGTCAGTGTTGCCACAGTCACTGCTGGCTGACGGACAACCAGGATTTAGAATATTACTAGCTAATATTATAGTGCCTATATCACTCTCAAGGTCCTCAAGGAAACCCATACAAAAATCACGTCGATCGGTTGCTCTGTTGCGGCGTGATTGAAGGAACAAACCAAGGAGCCAACAAACCAACAAACAATCACACTTTTGTGTTTATAATGTTAGTATGACTAGCTGAATCAACCGGTTTTGCGTGGTGGACATTTCTGAAAATCCTTTTTAGTGCGGTGTTGTCATAGCAACTTTGACCTGAATAGATAAATGGATGGGTGACCGACTTTAGAGGTTAGAATTGAGCTAGAGGGAGGAATATGGCGTCCATCTGTCCCCGCTACTATTAAACGTTATTTACATCGTACAACCGTTATTTTAATAAAACAGTAACAGGACGATTCCCACATTTTTTTTAATAGACATTTATTGGAGCAATCTTTATCATCCATACAGAGCACCATTTTTTAGGGTCCCGTAGTCAACAAAGAACCCTTACAGTTTCATTATGTCTGTCCGTCCATCTGTCCGCGACTTAGCTCAGAGACTAGTACTCGAAAGCCGTAATTTGGCATGGGTATATATACATATTAATCACGCCAACGAAATCCATATCCATACTAATATTATAAATGCGAAAGTGTGTCTGTCGGTCTGTCTGTCTGTCTGTCTGCTACGCTTTCCCGGCCCATCTTTTGAAAATCGATTTTGCTGAAATTTGGTATAGAAGTAGGTTATATCCCGGGGAAGGACATAGGCTACTTTTTATCACGAAAAATTAAAAAATTCCCGCGGGAATTAAAAAACCTTAATCCACGCGGACGAAGTCGTGGGCATCATCTAGTGGTAAAATAAAATTAAAAAAAAAAAAAATGACGAATAGAGATGGCGGTCGTAACTCCTCAACAAGTACCTCACAGGAAATCAATCGCAAACCTAATATTATAAATGCGAAAGTTTTGACGGATGGATGTTTGTTACTCACGCCAGAACAGCTAAACGGATCTGTATGAAATTTGGCACAGAGTTTTTTATGTTTAGTATATAAACGGTGATAGTAAGTGGCTTATCGATTCCGGGACTTTACTTTTTGGAGCTTGTTTTGTGTTTTTAAATTTAATACCCTTGGCTAAACGGTGAAGAAAACATCGCGAGGAAACCTGCATGCCCAAAAAGGTGTATGAACCTGCCAATTCCCACTTGGCCAGTGTGGCGGACTATGGACAAACCCTTCTCATTCTGAGAACAGATTCGTGCTCAGTAGTAAGCTATCAATAAGTTGATGAGAGAGAGAGTGAGTTTAGTGTAATTATGGGTACATGCATAAATAGGTTATATTTATATATTTGTATATATTTTTTGTATATTTATATTTTTTCTTCGCATAGACTTATAAAAAGCGCTTACGAAAGTCAGATTGTTATAATAATTATTATACAATATTAATACAAAACATGACGTCATAAAAATTAATAATTTACCTAAGTAAGTACCTAGTCATACAAAATTTAAATAATGTGATTTACAAAATATATGTGTCGTATCTTCATAGTAAAAATGTCATAATTTCATAATAAAATGTCATAATAAAAATTTCATAATATTGGAATATAAAACAAGGTACTCAAGTACATAATTTTCATGTCATAAAATAAAATAAAATATGTAATCACAATACAATATTACAAGTACACAAGTACATAATTTTTATCCTTGGTCATTGAATAGCTTGCGCAGTGTTATATTTTCCATGCGTTTTTATCTTCTAAGTATTCATTTATCTTGTAATAACTTTTTTTAATTAAAATTTCTATTATTTTACTTTTAAACTGCAGAAAGATCGGTCATATCTTTTGGAATTCTGTTATAGAAGCGTATCGAGCTGCCCATAAATGATTTAATTGTTTTAGACAACCTGAATGCCGCCCAGTTAACTTATGTTTGTTTCGTGTATTATAGTGACGAGAGTCAGAATTCTTCTTATACGATGCTAGATGTTTTCTAATGTACATAATATTCTCAAATATATAAAGTGAAGGCATAGTCAGAATGCCGATATCTTTAAACATATTTCTGAGAGAATCTCAGGGCTTCATCTTATAATAATAATAGCTCTTTTTTGGAGTATAAAAATAGTTTTCCAATCAGCAGCCGAGCCCCACAACAAAATTACATAAGACATCAAGCTATGGAAGTGTGCAAATATATATATAGGTACACATAGACCATAGTTAAAGTATAATATTGCCGGTAACATTGGGTAAGCACACGCATGCGAAGCCGGAGGAGATTTTATTATTGGTTGATTATTAGGAAATCTTTAGGACGACTTTATTAATAGTATATAATATAGACACAGAAATAGATAGTGTGTAAATAAATTAAGAACCACGTGATTAGTAAAGCAATGAACTAGATAATGGATACGTAATAATGGTACGCATATCATACGAGTGACGACGAGTTTTCAGTCGAGAAGATTCAGTTCGCCCCGAACTGAGACCTCGCGGTATCGCCATGACAGAGCGCCATCTATTGACATCATTGTGAAGTTCTGTTAAAAATACTGAAGCTCATTAAAAAATAAATAATTTCGTTTCCTTACAATATTTATCTAATTTTAGTATTTGTTGTTCAAGTACAGGATATAATTGATCAAATTTCAGGCTTAGCCTTTCAGAAAATTGAGAGTTCTCAGGTCAACTTTGGACGTTAGAAAATCTCCACTTTGAAAGCCCCCCATTTCGTCAATTTTAGGGGAAAAATTAAAAAACCAAATTTTGCAACTCTTTTCCAAATTATCTTTAAAATTATATACCGCAACACTATGTAACGCTATAAAAAATATTTTACTTCGCATTCGCTTCTATGAGAGCCCCCCTGAAATAAAGATTTTTATGGCCGGCTTTTCCAGCCGAATATGGCTTTTAAATCATATTCGGCTGGAGGCCGTCGGTGTACATATTATATTTAAATTTGTACTAATTACGTTCAGTAATTCAGAAGTTATAAGGCTCTGACAGACGGTCAGACGGACGGACAGACGGACGGACAAGTGCAAATTCACTCAAGTAGACCTTCGCTTCGCTCGGTCAATAATGACGGATAACTGACAGTTTTAAGTGACTTTATGCTCTCCTCCTACCAACTCCTACCACAGATAATACTAACTATTACTTGTTCCGACTAAGTTTAAAGTAGGTACTTATATTGTAAAAACTGAAAGAGAAATTTAGAGTCACTATTTAATCCGTATTTGTATTCGCAAACTCTCTCCAAGATGTGGCAACAATTGTGATTTCCTCGAAACAGCTATAATTAATACAAAGCTATAGTCCCACAAACTTATCTGACCCGGTGACAGCGTCACTCTTATCACAGTGTGTTCTTAAAAATAAAAACAAAAACTAAACATTCATAAAAATTAGTTCCAATTAGGCCAAACCAACTGGGCCAGATAAGTTGGTGGGAAATGCTCCCGCCCGTCACCTCAGGCCCTGACTGCATTTAACTCGGGTGCGTACTATACCTACTCGACTTTTATTTTCAAGTTTTCTCACAAATGTATTGAAAAATATTGTGTGATACACGGGCGTTAAGGTTTCTAAATACTCGTGACGATGGTCCACCGATGGTCAGCCCTCGACTGGCGTCATCGGGCTGACATTAGTCAACTCGTATGGAAAAACCTACTTCCTACTGCTCTTATATCACAAACTACTATTACATAAGTGTTAAGATTAAAACTATGTACTTGCTGTTAAAGAGAAAAGAACAGACGTAAAATACGTACATAATATTTATTAAGATTGACTGTTTTACCATTATGAAAATATTGGTAAAACAGTTAATCTTAATGCCCTCACCTCCGATTTTAAAATGTAAAACAAAAGACCTCTACATAGATAGGGCTTTAATCTATTGTTCCTCATAACAATTTCTAGTTTAAAACTCCGGAATAATATTATCTTGTTAATGTTATTTTCTTGAAAGAGTGTGTGATAGCGTATTTTGTGATGTTTGACTTCATCTATTCACTAAATAAAGCATGAAAACTTAATTAGGATCTATTCTATATTTAAGAAAGAAAATATGCTTGGAGATTCAATGTAATCGCAACGCTATTGTCGTATATTAGAATATTATAGTATAGTCAACTGAGTTAGTGTCTTGAGTGATGACTGCTTGCAACAAATACTTACCTATACTTACTTTAGTAATAGTTGGTCTAGTGATTAACATGTTCGACTGCGGTCGACGAGGTCCCGGGTTCGAGTACCGGGTCGGGCCATAACAAGTATTGGGTTTTGCTGACAAAAAATTCTCCTAACTCCGGAGTTAGGAAGTTGGTGGTGTTTCACCCCCGTGCCTCCAAGAGCACTTAAAGCCGTCGGTCCTGCGCCTGATATCTCTCCGGTCGTGTCGGATTTTCCGTTCCATCGGGATATGAGAGTAAAGGAACAGAGATTGCGCATACATAGCTATGTATGCGCACACACTTGTGCACTATAATATCTCCCGCGCAGCTGACTAATCTCTCTGGAGATGCCTCCGCCGTGGCCGAAATTCGGTCGAGAGGACATTATTATTATAGAAATAGAGACTAAAGAGTAATAGAGACGTATCGCGTTTCAAATTTTTTTTTTTGTTTGCTGTAAGAGTGCTTTTTAATAACATGATTAGGTACGGAAGTTGAGATGAGTAGTAGAGTATACTCTACTACTATTTTGGAAGATCCTTTTTTTTTAAATTGAGCAAAATAAAATTTCAGTTTTAGCAGGATTAGACTATTTTCAATTCAAATTTTTGATTGCGACGAGCGTAATAATTAATCTGCATCGTCATTATGCGGTATCGAGTTTCTGGCTATACAGTAGCGGTTATAGGTCGTAACAACCTTGCAAAATGTAGCATAATTTTCGAGTTCAGTAAAAGGTATCTATTAGCTTTTAAGCTCTTTGGATAAAATGATATATTAAGTAGGTACAGGGAAACATCTCTCTATACTTAGTAGGTATATTTTAAATGCAAAAATGTAACCTTCTAACTTTTAAAAAATTATAATATTGAATACCACGTATTTATAACAGATCATTGTACAATACGATAATAATTAATCGATATAAAGTGGTAGAATCTTGACATAATATAATGGTCAATTTTCACAATTTTATTTATATAAGTCCATAAGACGTAAAGCCCATTCAGGAACAAATAAGTAAGTTTCATATTGATGTAAGGCTCGGAGCATTTTTGCTTTAGTCCTTAGTTACGTCATATTTCTGTTCGAAAATTGATTTAAAATTCTGAATTTTCTATGTCGTATCGGACATTTTTTGTGAGCTACGAAAATGTTACCTATACAATTCGAAAGAGCTCAATAAACTCTCGGACTGCATTCAAACTTCATTTTGGGCAAAATGAACACCAATTTAGATTACGATCGACGATATCAGTGACAAAAGTTGTCATACGTGAAATAATTTTATTTAATCCATCTAATAATAAATACCCTAGTTTAAAATAATAAAAAGAGAGATATTTTTAAATGATCAGCTTGGGCAGTTCGTTGGTCTAGCGGTTAGCATAGTCGACTGTGGATCACGAGGTCCTGGGTTCGATTCCCGGTCGGGCAAAAAAATTGGTATTGGGTTTTTCAATTCAGAAATTCTCAGTGCCAGCCCGGAGTTGGAAGTTGGCGGCGTCTCACCCCCGTGCCTCGGAGAGCACGTTAAGCCGTCCGTCCCGGTTATTATCACTATCATGATAATCACGGAATAGCTGTATTTATTTTTTCTATGATGATAATAGTCGTTAAAGCCCGCCAACCCGCATTGAAGCAGCGTGGTGGGTCTAAGCTCTAATTCCCTCTCTCCTATGAGAGTGGAGGCCTGTGCCCAGCAGTGGGACGTTAATAGACTGTAGTGGTGGAAGTATGGGCAGTATGGCACAGTCTCAACAATGCCATATTCATATACCTACTAGTTGACCTACCCCGGCTTTGGGTTGGTTTACCATAATGTACTGCAACCTCATATAATATACTAGCTGATGCCCGCGACTTCCCGCAGGAACTCTTAAATTTTCCGGGATAAAAAATAGCCTAGGTATATGTTATTCCAGACTATAATCTATTTTTGTGCCAAAAATAGATTATAGTCTGGTTCCGCCGTTCCAGCGTGATTGAGTAACAAACATTTATTACCTAAACTTTCGCATTTATAATATTAGTATAGATACTTACAACCGGAAATATGATCAGTGTCCGAATTTTGTGCTCAGTTGAAGTGGCTGCCTACGTAGAAATTTACACGCTCTTTCTCTCTTGTTCTCCATAATGTATTATCCTCAGATGCCATACAAATTTCTTGATAGCAATGATGTACCATTTTATTTGCAGTCTAAAGACGATAATAGGTTGCAAATGGAGTTGGGCCCACTTAAGCGACGCGACACACAGAGGCACTACTTGCCGCTACGTGCCGCACTGCACTGCACCTCTGTAGTGGGCCTAGACCTTTAGTCGGTACCGGAATTGGAATGCTTAAAGGACTATTACCTATCTAATATGCTATAAAATAATTAAGTATTTTCTTTTTTGTGTATGTTTATTATTTACTAGATGATGCCCGCGACTTCGTCAGCGTGGATTAAGATTTTTTTATTTCCATGGGAACTCATTTTAGTTTAGTGACAGAATGGCCATATTGTTGCAATATCCCGCTTCTTTTTTAAAGTTCCCTAAAAAACGGCTTGTCTGAAGGAGATCACTTTTAGTAATAAGACCTGCTATCGATTGTCTAGGTTTGTAAGACGTTTTATAACATTTTAATCTCATACATCCATGATTTAAAATAATTGACAAGATATCAAGCCTTTTTTTATCTACTTCAGGTAATTCAATATTTCAGTAATGTCAATATATATATAATTATTTCGTTTGTAATCATATTTCAGCAATATTTTCTATATGCCGTTATAAATACTATCGCTATAATATTCTCATGTCATCGTGATTATTTTTATTTCATCACAATTTTTACCTGCTCATTTTATATCAAAAATACTACGTCAAACATTACGGTAATAACCTAGTATTAACGGTAGTATGATTAGTAGTAATGAGTAAAGTTAACAATATTGCATTATTAAATAACTTGATTTGACGGACTTAATTAAATTGACATCATAATAAGCCGCCAACACAAGTACTGCGGTTCCATTGAGTATGTAGTACGTAACTGGAAAATTTTAAACGCTCCGAACCGAAACATATTTAATAAGTAAAAAATTAATGAATGGTTTTAGTTGTTAGGGCGTGCAATATTTCGCGATTCTCCATGTTAATTTCGCGTTGCGAGTGCTGGCCGGCCACCACTTGACTTTTCAGAACGAATATGCTTGTAGTGAAAGTGTTTATATTGTGGCTAGTTTTAAATATCCTGAGCTTGGGGCTTCCAATTAATTTCCAAATGTGGGATAGAGTCCAGCTAAAATTAATATTGATATATACATATTATGTACAATTACTACAATCTTGTATATATTCGAACTCGAAGCACAATTTTTCGTGGATTTAAAAACGTATTAATTAACGTACCTACTTACGAAGGATAAGCGTCCGATGTAGCGTTTATTTCTCATAGCAACAACTTACGAGTAATAACAACTTTGGTTTTCTACCTTGAACATTTAGCCAATTAGTGTAGACTGTCCTTGTCAAGTCAACATAAATTCTGCAAGTTTTAAAACAATATACAGTGTTCGTTAGTTCGAGCATCCCAGAAAATTTAATGAATCCATTTAGATTTCATAATTTCATTCATCTTAAAAAATTGTCCTCAGAGCATTACTTTGGTCCAAAATGAAGGCAATTATGTGGACATCCTTTGTTATCCCGGTAAAAGACTCAAAATCACATCATGCATCTATCTGATACCGTTTTAGGCATTTAGATAAATAATCCTGAAAAACAGGCAGATAGAGTAGATACTGAAGGTTGTATAAAAGCAGCTAAGTGTTACTTTGCGAAAGTCCGTGATAACCAAGTACCAAGAAGCTTAATCCATCTAAACCGTAAAAGTTTTAGCGGATTATAGGGAAGTAATCTCCTTGTTCCTTAGTTATCTTAAAAATGGCTTTTGAGTTTGCATTTTATATCGGTAAATAGGTCCCCACACCCAAGGAGAACAATTAAGAGCATGTATCATAGATACATGCTCTTAATTGTTCTTAATTCTCTCCTCCAAAATAAAATTCAGCCCCTTAAGTTTTATTTATTTTCTATAGATACCTTCACGAAAAATATGCCACAAAAAAATAAATCGCAGTAAGAAATAGACGTGCTTGAATTTGGTGTGAATCTGCACGCTGGCTTTACCACTAATTGAATACCTTACAGGCTATTATTGGTAGGCAAACGTAGATCCAGCTGTTAGACTTTCATTAAGGGTTGCTGAGCCACCTGCTACTAGCACGCGATAGGTCAAGGACACCGCACACCTTAGACAACCCATGGTACCTATAGATTATGTAACCCTCACAGTTTCTATGGGTAACAAATCATAAGAAATCGATGATAACACAATTGAAAGGTTTATATTAGGAGTGAGGTAGTGGTTAATGCCTAGATTTCACGATAAATAGTCGATTTATCGTGAAATCAAGCATATAATATTCCATGCTATAATCTATCTCTGTGCCAAATTTCAGCCTGTCTGATCCGTTCAGCCGTTTTGGCGTGATTGAGTAACAAACATCCATACATCCATCCATCCATCCATACTTTCGCATTTATAATATTACTATAGATGAGGAAAGTAAATAAAGACCAATAAAAGTAAAAGAAAGATAAAATATGACGTGTTGCTTGCCATTTTGTTAAAAAACCAGCTAAATGCGCCTTTTTGGTTGCTTTTGGCTCTATTGCGGCTTTATTATAGTCGTTTGCGATCCCATTTACAGCCAGTTTGTTAAGTTGCCTTCACAATATTATAACGAGAGTAACTATTGCACAAAAGAAGACTTATAAAATCACTGCAAATATGCAATGATATCGATACCTAGTCACAATGATAAGTAATTTCGAGTGCGAAAAAAATAAACGTCATGCTAGCTCTTATCACAAATTAACAGATGACTCGCACTAACGTGAATACGATAAGTGATGGAATTCTATGTAGGTACCTAATAAAACATCAGGTAACAAACTGATGGAACTTAGAGTGGCATTACACGGAATATTCGACATTAATTAATTCGACCTGTATAAGGAGTTCATCGACGCCTGCACAACAAAAAGCATGTATGAACTCCTTAAACAGTTCGAGTGATACGTTTTAAGTTGTCAAATGCATCGATATATATGTAGGTACTAGATGGGCCTTTTCATAGAAAAATGTGGGGCGTCCCACTTGCTGAACACGTTCCTCACCTGTCTTTGTCCCCGTCGTAGCGCTGTCACGGTCGCTCGTCGTGTAAATAATTTGTTATTATTAAATTAACATCTAGTCTTATTAGTTTGGCACTGTATAATTTTTATTTTAAGTTAAGTGTTTCAATTCACAATTATACATTTCCAAAAAAACGTTATTTAATCTTACTATTTAATATTTTTATCCATTACGCAATAATTTAATTTCCGCGGCAAACTGTATATTTTTTTTACTAACTGGCCTTACGGGCACAGAGTACATACGGAGGGGAAGCTTCATACAAACGGCTCGCGGCGACTTCACCCATACATAGCGCAACGATGTGTGCGTGAGCTCTCACCGACACTTTCACCGACACGCCGTCTGGGTTCGCGACGCCTCAGTCCGGGTTCGAACATAAGGGCTGACGGTCGTGCGTTTAATTAAAATAAATAGATGCACATTTTCGTTATTGAATAAGTTTACTAATTTTGTATTAAAATTAAAACTATTTAGATTTATTTCTGTAAATAGTGTTATGTTTCAACAAAAATACCGAATACTTGCACAGTTTTCTTGCAAAGTTCCAAAGACAATAAGAATGTTTCCTATTTTTCATACCCGAGAGATAAAGAATATTTTGAGATAAAGAATATTTTAAAAAACTCTATATAAGATTTAGGCTATACCACACAATTAAGAGAAACAATAAAAATCTTAAAAAATACAGCATAAAAAATGTTTATGGTCAGTCATTTGTAAGGGGATTCATTGTCATTTTAATTGTTTGTTTGTTAATACAACAAATAACTAGTGCTTCGTCCCGAACCTCATGGTATCCCATAACTCCCATTAATTTTAATTGCAAGTAGGTACCTTATTATTCAGTTATTTTAAGTACATACATTTTATTTTTTATTTCGTTTCTTTATAATATTTGTATAATTTAAGTATTTGTTGTTCAATTTCAGGATATAACTGAAATTATACATTATATAGCTATATAATATTTTAATTTTTTCCTTAAATTGTTGACATGCATCAAGTGACAACCCTAGCAGAATGGGTATACATTTTCGACGCTCTTAGGAAGCTTCCCCTCTGTTCGGATAATATATATTCGTGTGTTACGGCTTAGACCTAAGTACGGCTATGACCACCGATATGACCTATATTATTATCTATGACAGAGTCATACGTTTTCAAGCTTTCATTCAAGATGGGGTATATGTTGCAAGCAAGTTCCCGCTTTTCGGACTAGATGGCGTTACTAGACATACGCCCACATTCTTTGTTTGACAGGGCCCGTCTATGTAAATTGAGGTCGTTGGTCAACTCAAAAAGGTGGTTACCTAGAAAGTTTTCCGGGAATTTTGAAAATTGGTGACTTTATAGATTTCGACGTCCTCTTTCCGAATTTTCACTTTGCCACCTCGTATCTATGCCCTTCGCGCCACCATATTGGAGAAATGGCGCCCAAAAACTGTTTTTTGACAATAATTCCTTTCCAACTCATTTTATGATGAAAATAGTTATATAATAGATTAAACTAGAGAAAACTTCCTACGGTTTATGTCCTAATGTTTTCTTTTTGTAGAATCAATAGTTTTAGCGTACGAGCGCCGCAAACCAAAACCTAAATTCACTTGTGTGTTTTACATCAGATTGATACGGCTTATTTAGTTTAAAGATCTGGTAAAACACACACAATACATATTTATTTAAACTGTGGAAGATGAATTTAGGTTTTGGTTTGCGGCTCTCATACGCTGAAACTATTAATTTAACAAAAAAAAAATCCTCTAGTTTAATTTATTACATAATTACTATTTTCATCGTAAAATGAGTTGGAAAGGAATTATTTTCCAAAATCTGTTTTTGGGCGCCATTTTTCCAATATGCCGGCACTAGTGGCAAAGATACAAGATGGCAAAGTAAAAATTCGAAAAGGGCACGTCGTAATCTATGAAATCACCAATTTTCAAAACTCCCGGAAAACTTTCCAGGTAAAACTGTCAAATGACTGGACTAATTGGGCCTCTGGTACTTTACCTAGTCACTACTCATGCCTAGCTGGCATTGTGTATACAATACCAGCAAGGCCCGGTCCTAGGATGTTACAATATTATTAATCATCCTAGTCTCAGTCTTGGGCGTATATATTTAATACCTATAAATAGAGTGTGCTGTATAGAGTGTCAGTGTTGCCACAGTCACTGCTGGCTGACGGACAACCAGGATTTAGAATATTACTAGCTAATATTATAGTGCCTATATCACTCTCAAGGTCCTCAAGGAAACCCATACAAAAATCACGTCGATCGGTTGCTCTGTTGCGGCGTGATTGAAGGAACAAACCAAGGAGCCAACAAACCAACAAACAATCACACTTTTGTGTTTATAATGTTAGTATGACTAGCTGAATCAACCGGTTTTGCGTGGTGGACATTTCTGAAAATCCTTTTTAGTGCGGTGTTGTCATAGCAACTTTGACCTGAATAGATAAATGGATGGGTGACCGACTTTAGAGGTTAGAATTGAGCTAGAGGGAGGAATATGGCGTCCATCTGTCCCCGCTACTATTAAACGTTATTTACATCGTACAACCGTTATTTTAATAAAACAGTAACAGGACGATTCCCACATTTTTTTTAATAGACATTTATTGGAGCAATCTTTATCATCCATACAGAGCACCATTTTTTAGGGTCCCGTAGTCAACAAAGAACCCTTACAGTTTCATTATGTCTGTCCGTCCATCTGTCCGCGACTTAGCTCAGAGACTAGTACTCGAAAGCCGTAATTTGGCATGGGTATATATACATATTAATCACGCCAACGAAATCCATATCCATACTAATATTATAAATGCGAAAGTGTGTCTGTCGGTCTGTCTGTCTGTCTGTCTGCTACGCTTTCCCGGCCCATCTTTTGAAAATCGATTTTGCTGAAATTTGGTATAGAAGTAGGTTATATCCCGGGGAAGGACATAGGCTACTTTTTATCACGAAAAATTAAAAAATTCCCGCGGGAATTAAAAAACCTTAATCCACGCGGACGAAGTCGTGGGCATCATCTAGTGGTAAAATAAAATTTAAAAAAAAAAAAATGACGAATAGAGATGGCGGTCGTAACTCCTCAACAAGTACCTCACAGGAAATCAATCGCAAACCTAATATTATAAATGCGAAAGTTTTGACGGATGGATGTTTGTTACTCACGCCAGAACAGCTAAACGGATCTGTATGAAATTTGGCACAGAGTTTTTTATGTTTAGTATATAAACGGTGATAGTAAGTGGCTTATCGATTCCGGGACTTTACTTTTTGGAGCTTGTTTTGTGTTTTTAAATTTAATACCCTTGGCTAAACGGTGAAGAAAACATCGCGAGGAAACCTGCATGCCCAAAAAGGTGTATGAACCTGCCAATTCCCACTTGGCCAGTGTGGCGGACTATGGACAAACCCTTCTCATTCTGAGAACAGATTCGTGCTCAGTAGTAAGCTATCAATAAGTTGATGAGAGAGAGAGTGAGTTTAGTGTAATTATGGGTACATGCATAAATAGGTTATATTTATATATTTGTATATATTTTTTGTATATTTATATTTTTTCTTCGCATAGACTTATAAAAAGCGCTTACGAAAGTCAGATTGTTATAATAATTATTATACAATATTAATACAAAACATGACGTCATAAAAATTAATAATTTACCTAAGTAAGTACCTAGTCATACAAAATTTAAATAATGTGATTTACAAAATATATGTGTCGTATCTTCATAGTAAAAATGTCATAATTTCATAATAAAATGTCATAATAAAAATTTCATAATATTGGAATATAAAACAAGGTACTCAAGTACATAATTTTCATGTCATAAAATAAAATAAAATATGTAATCACAATACAATATTACAAGTACACAAGTACATAATTTTTATCCTTGGTCATTGAATAGCTTGCGCAGTGTTATATTTTCCATGCGTTTTTATCTTCTAAGTATTCATTTATCTTGTAATAACTTTTTTTAATTAAAATTTCTATTATTTTACTTTTAAACTGCAGAAAGATCGGTCATATCTTTTGGAATTCTGTTATAGAAGCGTATCGAGCTGCCCATAAATGATTTAATTGTTTTAGACAACCTGAATGCCGCCCAGTTAACTTATGTTTGTTTCGTGTATTATAGTGACGAGAGTCAGAATTCTTCTTATACGATGCTAGATGTTTTCTAATGTACATAATATTCTCAAATATATAAAGTGAAGGCATAGTCAGAATGCCGATATCTTTAAACATATTTCTGAGAGAATCTCAGGGCTTCATCTTATAATAATAATAGCTCTTTTTTGGAGTATAAAAATAGTTTTCCAATCAGCAGCCGAGCCCCACAACAAAATTACATAAGACATCAAGCTATGGAAGTGTGCAAATATATATATAGGTACACATAGACCATAGTTAAAGTATAATATTGCCGGTAACATTGGGTAAGCACACGCATGCGAAGCCGGAGGAGATTTTATTATTGGTTGATTATTAGGAAATCTTTAGGACGACTTTATTAATAGTATATAATATAGACACAGAAATAGATAGTGTGTAAATAAATTAAGAACCACGTGATTAGTAAAGCAATGAACTAGATAATGGATACGTAATAATGGTACGCATATCATACGAGTGACGACGAGTTTTCAGTCGAGAAGATTCAGTTCGCCCCGAACTGAGACCTCGCGGTATCGCCATGACAGAGCGCCATCTATTGACATCATTGTGAAGTTCTGTTAAAAATACTGAAGCTCATTAAAAAATAAATAATTTCGTTTCCTTACAATATTTATCTAATTTTAGTATTTGTTGTTCAAGTACAGGATATAATTGATCAAATTTCAGGCTTAGCCTTTCAGAAAATTGAGAGTTCTCAGGTCAACTTTGGACGTTAGAAAATCTCCACTTTGAAAGCCCCCCATTTCGTCAATTTTAGGGGAAAAATTAAAAAACCAAATTTTGCAACTCTTTTCCAAATTATCTTTAAAATTATATACCGCAACACTATGTAACGCTATAAAAAATATTTTACTTCGCATTCGCTTCTATGAGAGCCCCCCTGAAATAAAGATTTTTATGGCCGGCTTTTCCAGCCGAATATGGCTTTTAAATCATATTCGGCTGGAGGCCGTCGGTGTACATATTATATTTAAATTTGTACTAATTACGTTCAGTAATTCAGAAGTTATAAGGCTCTGACAGACGGTCAGACGGACGGACAGACGGACGGACAAGTGCAAATTCACTCAAGTAGACCTTCGCTTCGCTCGGTCAATAATGACGGATAACTGACAGTTTTAAGTGACTTTATGCTCTCCTCCTACCAACTCCTACCACAGATAATACTAACTATTACTTGTTCCGACTAAGTTTAAAGTAGGTACTTATATTGTAAAAACTGAAAGAGAAATTTAGAGTCACTATTTAATCCGTATTTGTATTCGCAAACTCTCTCCAAGATGTGGCAACAATTGTGATTTCCTCGAAACAGCTATAATTAATACAAAGCTATAGTCCCACAAACTTATCTGACCCGGTGACAGCGTCACTCTTATCACAGTGTGTTCTTAAAAATAAAAACAAAAACTAAACATTCATAAAAATTAGTTCCAATTAGGCCAAACCAACTGGGCCAGATAAGTTGGTGGGAAATGCTCCCGCCCGTCACCTCAGGCCCTGACTGCATTTAACTCGGGTGCGTACTATACCTACTCGACTTTTATTTTCAAGTTTTCTCACAAATGTATTGAAAAATATTGTGTGATACACGGGCGTTAAGGTTTCTAAATACTCGTGACGATGGTCCACCGATGGTCAGCCCTCGACTGGCGTCATCGGGCTGACATTAGTCAACTCGTATGGAAAAACCTACTTCCTACTGCTCTTATATCACAAACTACTATTACATAAGTGTTAAGATTAAAACTATGTACTTGCTGTTAAAGAGAAAAGAACAGACGTAAAATACGTACATAATATTTATTAAGATTGACTGTTTTACCATTATGAAAATATTGGTAAAACAGTTAATCTTAATGCCCTCACCTCCGATTTTAAAATGTAAAACAAAAGACCTCTACATAGATAGGGCTTTAATCTATTGTTCCTCATAACAATTTCTAGTTTAAAACTCCGGAATAATATTATCTTGTTAATGTTATTTTCTTGAAAGAGTGTGTGATAGCGTATTTTGTGATGTTTGACTTCATCTATTCACTAAATAAAGCATGAAAACTTAATTAGGATCTATTCTATATTTAAGAAAGAAAATATGCTTGGAGATTCAATGTAATCGCAACGCTATTGTCGTATATTAGAATATTATAGTATAGTCAACTGAGTTAGTGTCTTGAGTGATGACTGCTTGCAACAAATACTTACCTATACTTACTTTAGTAATAGTTGGTCTAGTGATTAACATGTTCGACTGCGGTCGACGAGGTCCCGGGTTCGAGTACCGGGTCGGGCCATAACAAGTATTGGGTTTTGCTGACAAAAAATTCTCCTAACTCCGGAGTTAGGAAGTTGGTGGTGTTTCACCCCCGTGCCTCCAAGAGCACTTAAAGCCGTCGGTCCTGCGCCTGATATCTCTCCGGTCGTGTCGGATTTTCCGTTCCATCGGGATATGAGAGTAAAGGAACAGAGATTGCGCATACATAGCTATGTATGCGCACACACTTGTGCACTATAATATCTCCCGCGCAGCTGACTAATCTCTCTGGAGATGCCTCCGCCGTGGCCGAAATTCGGTCGAGAGGACATTATTATTATAGAAATAGAGACTAAAGAGTAATAGAGACGTATCGCGTTTCAAATTTTTTTTTTTGTTTGCTGTAAGAGTGCTTTTTAATAACATGATTAGGTACGGAAGTTGAGATGAGTAGTAGAGTATACTCTACTACTATTTTGGAAGATCCTTTTTTTTTAAATTGAGCAAAATAAAATTTCAGTTTTAGCAGGATTAGACTATTTTCAATTCAAATTTTTGATTGCGACGAGCGTAATAATTAATCTGCATCGTCATTATGCGGTATCGAGTTTCTGGCTATACAGTAGCGGTTATAGGTCGTAACAACCTTGCAAAATGTAGCATAATTTTCGAGTTCAGTAAAAGGTATCTATTAGCTTTTAAGCTCTTTGGATAAAATGATATATTAAGTAGGTACAGGGAAACATCTCTCTATACTTAGTAGGTATATTTTAAATGCAAAAATGTAACCTTCTAACTTTTAAAAAATTATAATATTGAATACCACGTATTTATAACAGATCATTGTACAATACGATAATAATTAATCGATATAAAGTGGTAGAATCTTGACATAATATAATGGTCAATTTTCACAATTTTATTTATATAAGTCCATAAGACGTAAAGCCCATTCAGGAACAAATAAGTAAGTTTCATATTGATGTAAGGCTCGGAGCATTTTTGCTTTAGTCCTTAGTTACGTCATATTTCTGTTCGAAAATTGATTTAAAATTCTGAATTTTCTATGTCGTATCGGACATTTTTTGTGAGCTACGAAAATGTTACCTATACAATTCGAAAGAGCTCAATAAACTCTCGGACTGCATTCAAACTTCATTTTGGGCAAAATGAACACCAATTTAGATTACGATCGACGATATCAGTGACAAAAGTTGTCATACGTGAAATAATTTTATTTAATCCATCTAATAATAAATACCCTAGTTTAAAATAATAAAAAGAGAGATATTTTTAAATGATCAGCTTGGGCAGTTCGTTGGTCTAGCGGTTAGCATAGTCGACTGTGGATCACGAGGTCCTGGGTTCGATTCCCGGTCGGGCAAAAAAATTGGTATTGGGTTTTTCAATTCAGAAATTCTCAGTGCCAGCCCGGAGTTGGAAGTTGGCGGCGTCTCACCCCCGTGCCTCGGAGAGCACGTTAAGCCGTCCGTCCCGGTTATTATCACTATCATGATAATCACGGAATAGCTGTATTTATTTTTTCTATGATGATAATAGTCGTTAAAGCCCGCCAACCCGCATTGAAGCAGCGTGGTGGGTCTAAGCTCTAATTCCCTCTCTCCTATGAGAGTGGAGGCCTGTGCCCAGCAGTGGGACGTTAATAGACTGTAGTGGTGGAAGTATGGGCAGTATGGCACAGTCTCAACAATGCCATATTCATATACCTACTAGTTGACCTACCCCGGCTTTGGGTTGGTTTACCATAATGTACTGCAACCTCATATAATATACTAGCTGATGCCCGCGACTTCCCGCAGGAACTCTTAAATTTTCCGGGATAAAAAATAGCCTAGGTATATGTTATTCCAGACTATAATCTATTTTTGTGCCAAAAATAGATTATAGTCTGGTTCCGCCGTTCCAGCGTGATTGAGTAACAAACATTTATTACCTAAACTTTCGCATTTATAATATTAGTATAGATACTTACAACCGGAAATATGATCAGTGTCCGAATTTTGTGCTCAGTTGAAGTGGCTGCCTACGTAGAAATTTACACGCTCTTTCTCTCTTGTTCTCCATAATGTATTATCCTCAGATGCCATACAAATTTCTTGATAGCAATGATGTACCATTTTATTTGCAGTCTAAAGACGATAATAGGTTGCAAATGGAGTTGGGCCCACTTAAGCGACGCGACACACAGAGGCACTACTTGCCGCTACGTGCCGCACTGCACTGCACCTCTGTAGTGGGCCTAGACCTTTAGTCGGTACCGGAATTGGAATGCTTAAAGGACTATTACCTATCTAATATGCTATAAAATAATTAAGTATTTTCTTTTTTGTGTATGTTTATTATTTACTAGATGATGCCCGCGACTTCGTCAGCGTGGATTAAGATTTTTTTATTTCCATGGGAACTCATTTTAGTTTAGTGACAGAATGGCCATATTGTTGCAATATCCCGCTTCTTTTTTAAAGTTCCCTAAAAAACGGCTTGTCTGAAGGAGATCACTTTTAGTAATAAGACCTGCTATCGATTGTCTAGGTTTGTAAGACGTTTTATAACATTTTAATCTCATACATCCATGATTTAAAATAATTGACAAGATATCAAGCCTTTTTTTATCTACTTCAGGTAATTCAATATTTCAGTAATGTCAATATATATATAATTATTTCGTTTGTAATCATATTTCAGCAATATTTTCTATATGCCGTTATAAATACTATCGCTATAATATTCTCATGTCATCGTGATTATTTTTATTTCATCACAATTTTTACCTGCTCATTTTATATCAAAAATACTACGTCAAACATTACGGTAATAACCTAGTATTAACGGTAGTATGATTAGTAGTAATGAGTAAAGTTAACAATATTGCATTATTAAATAACTTGATTTGACGGACTTAATTAAATTGACATCATAATAAGCCGCCAACACAAGTACTGCGGTTCCATTGAGTATGTAGTACGTAACTGGAAAATTTTAAACGCTCCGAACCGAAACATATTTAATAAGTAAAAAATTAATGAATGGTTTTAGTTGTTAGGGCGTGCAATATTTCGCGATTCTCCATGTTAATTTCGCGTTGCGAGTGCTGGCCGGCCACCACTTGACTTTTCAGAACGAATATGCTTGTAGTGAAAGTGTTTATATTGTGGCTAGTTTTAAATATCCTGAGCTTGGGGCTTCCAATTAATTTCCAAATGTGGGATAGAGTCCAGCTAAAATTAATATTGATATATACATATTATGTACAATTACTACAATCTTGTATATATTCGAACTCGAAGCACAATTTTTCGTGGATTTAAAAACGTATTAATTAACGTACCTACTTACGAAGGATAAGCGTCCGATGTAGCGTTTATTTCTCATAGCAACAACTTACGAGTAATAACAACTTTGGTTTTCTACCTTGAACATTTAGCCAATTAGTGTAGACTGTCCTTGTCAAGTCAACATAAATTCTGCAAGTTTTAAAACAATATACAGTGTTCGTTAGTTCGAGCATCCCAGAAAATTTAATGAATCCATTTAGATTTCATAATTTCATTCATCTTAAAAAATTGTCCTCAGAGCATTACTTTGGTCCAAAATGAAGGCAATTATGTGGACATCCTTTGTTATCCCGGTAAAAGACTCAAAATCACATCATGCATCTATCTGATACCGTTTTAGGCATTTAGATAAATAATCCTGAAAAACAGGCAGATAGAGTAGATACTGAAGGTTGTATAAAAGCAGCTAAGTGTTACTTTGCGAAAGTCCGTGATAACCAAGTACCAAGAAGCTTAATCCATCTAAACCGTAAAAGTTTTAGCGGATTATAGGGAAGTAATCTCCTTGTTCCTTAGTTATCTTAAAAATGGCTTTTGAGTTTGCATTTTATATCGGTAAATAGGTCCCCACACCCAAGGAGAACAATTAAGAGCATGTATCATAGATACATGCTCTTAATTGTTCTTAATTCTCTCCTCCAAAATAAAATTCAGCCCCTTAAGTTTTATTTATTTTCTATAGATACCTTCACGAAAAATATGCCACAAAAAAATAAATCGCAGTAAGAAATAGACGTGCTTGAATTTGGTGTGAATCTGCACGCTGGCTTTACCACTAATTGAATACCTTACAGGCTATTATTGGTAGGCAAACGTAGATCCAGCTGTTAGACTTTCATTAAGGGTTGCTGAGCCACCTGCTACTAGCACGCGATAGGTCAAGGACACCGCACACCTTAGACAACCCATGGTACCTATAGATTATGTAACCCTCACAGTTTCTATGGGTAACAAATCATAAGAAATCGATGATAACACAATTGAAAGGTTTATATTAGGAGTGAGGTAGTGGTTAATGCCTAGATTTCACGATAAATAGTCGATTTATCGTGAAATCAAGCATATAATATTCCATGCTATAATCTATCTCTGTGCCAAATTTCAGCCTGTCTGATCCGTTCAGCCGTTTTGGCGTGATTGAGTAACAAACATCCATACATCCATCCATCCATCCATACTTTCGCATTTATAATATTACTATAGATGAGGAAAGTAAATAAAGACCAATAAAAGTAAAAGAAAGATAAAATATGACGTGTTGCTTGCCATTTTGTTAAAAAACCAGCTAAATGCGCCTTTTTGGTTGCTTTTGGCTCTATTGCGGCTTTATTATAGTCGTTTGCGATCCCATTTACAGCCAGTTTGTTAAGTTGCCTTCACAATATTATAACGAGAGTAACTATTGCACAAAAGAAGACTTATAAAATCACTGCAAATATGCAATGATATCGATACCTAGTCACAATGATAAGTAATTTCGAGTGCGAAAAAAATAAACGTCATGCTAGCTCTTATCACAAATTAACAGATGACTCGCACTAACGTGAATACGATAAGTGATGGAATTCTATGTAGGTACCTAATAAAACATCAGGTAACAAACTGATGGAACTTAGAGTGGCATTACACGGAATATTCGACATTAATTAATTCGACCTGTATAAGGAGTTCATCGACGCCTGCACAACAAAAAGCATGTATGAACTCCTTAAACAGTTCGAGTGATACGTTTTAAGTTGTCAAATGCATCGATATATATGTAGGTACTAGATGGGCCTTTTCATAGAAAAATGTGGGGCGTCCCACTTGCTGAACACGTTCCTCACCTGTCTTTGTCCCCGTCGTAGCGCTGTCACGGTCGCTCGTCGTGTAAATAATTTGTTATTATTAAATTAACATCTAGTCTTATTAGTTTGGCACTGTATAATTTTTATTTTAAGTTAAGTGTTTCAATTCACAATTATACATTTCCAAAAAAACGTTATTTAATCTTACTATTTAATATTTTTATCCATTACGCAATAATTTAATTTCCGCGGCAAACTGTATATTTTTTTTACTAACTGGCCTTACGGGCACAGAGTACATACGGAGGGGAAGCTTCATACAAACGGCTCGCGGCGACTTCACCCATACATAGCGCAACGATGTGTGCGTGAGCTCTCACCGACACTTTCACCGACACGCCGTCTGGGTTCGCGACGCCTCAGTCCGGGTTCGAACATAAGGGCTGACGGTCGTGCGTTTAATTAAAATAAATAGATGCACATTTTCGTTATTGAATAAGTTTACTAATTTTGTATTAAAATTAAAACTATTTAGATTTATTTCTGTAAATAGTGTTATGTTTCAACAAAAATACCGAATACTTGCACAGTTTTCTTGCAAAGTTCCAAAGACAATAAGAATGTTTCCTATTTTTCATACCCGAGAGATAAAGAATATTTTGAGATAAAGAATATTTTAAAAAACTCTATATAAGATTTAGGCTATACCACACAATTAAGAGAAACAATAAAAATCTTAAAAAATACAGCATAAAAAATGTTTATGGTCAGTCATTTGTAAGGGGATTCATTGTCATTTTAATTGTTTGTTTGTTAATACAACAAATAACTAGTGCTTCGTCCCGAACCTCATGGTATCCCATAACTCCCATTAATTTTAATTGCAAGTAGGTACCTTATTATTCAGTTATTTTAAGTACATACATTTTATTTTTTATTTCGTTTCTTTATAATATTTGTATAATTTAAGTATTTGTTGTTCAATTTCAGGATATAACTGAAATTATACATTATATAGCTATATAATATTTTAATTTTTTCCTTAAATTGTTGACATGCATCAAGTGACAACCCTAGCAGAATGGGTATACATTTTCGACGCTCTTAGGAAGCTTCCCCTCTGTTCGGATAATATATATTCGTGTGTTACGGCTTAGACCTAAGTACGGCTATGACCACCGATATGACCTATATTATTATCTATGACAGAGTCATACGTTTTCAAGCTTTCATTCAAGATGGGGTATATGTTGCAAGCAAGTTCCCGCTTTTCGGACTAGATGGCGTTACTAGACATACGCCCACATTCTTTGTTTGACAGGGCCCGTCTATGTAAATTGAGGTCGTTGGTCAACTCAAAAAGGTGGTTACCTAGAAAGTTTTCCGGGAATTTTGAAAATTGGTGACTTTATAGATTTCGACGTCCTCTTTCCGAATTTTCACTTTGCCACCTCGTATCTATGCCCTTCGCGCCACCATATTGGAGAAATGGCGCCCAAAAACTGTTTTTTGACAATAATTCCTTTCCAACTCATTTTATGATGAAAATAGTTATATAATAGATTAAACTAGAGAAAACTTCCTACGGTTTATGTCCTAATGTTTTCTTTTTGTAGAATCAATAGTTTTAGCGTACGAGCGCCGCAAACCAAAACCTAAATTCACTTGTGTGTTTTACATCAGATTGATACGGCTTATTTAGTTTAAAGATCTGGTAAAACACACACAATACATATTTATTTAAACTGTGGAAGATGAATTTAGGTTTTGGTTTGCGGCTCTCATACGCTGAAACTATTAATTTAACAAAAAAAAAATCCTCTAGTTTAATTTATTACATAATTACTATTTTCATCGTAAAATGAGTTGGAAAGGAATTATTTTCCAAAATCTGTTTTTGGGCGCCATTTTTCCAATATGCCGGCACTAGTGGCAAAGATACAAGATGGCAAAGTAAAAATTCGAAAAGGGCACGTCGTAATCTATGAAATCACCAATTTTCAAAACTCCCGGAAAACTTTCCAGGTAAAACTGTCAAATGACTGGACTAATTGGGCCTCTGGTACTTTACCTAGTCACTACTCATGCCTAGCTGGCATTGTGTATACAATACCAGCAAGGCCCGGTCCTAGGATGTTACAATATTATTAATCATCCTAGTCTCAGTCTTGGGCGTATATATTTAATACCTATAAATAGAGTGTGCTGTATAGAGTGTCAGTGTTGCCACAGTCACTGCTGGCTGACGGACAACCAGGATTTAGAATATTACTAGCTAATATTATAGTGCCTATATCACTCTCAAGGTCCTCAAGGAAACCCATACAAAAATCACGTCGATCGGTTGCTCTGTTGCGGCGTGATTGAAGGAACAAACCAAGGAGCCAACAAACCAACAAACAATCACACTTTTGTGTTTATAATGTTAGTATGACTAGCTGAATCAACCGGTTTTGCGTGGTGGACATTTCTGAAAATCCTTTTTAGTGCGGTGTTGTCATAGCAACTTTGACCTGAATAGATAAATGGATGGGTGACCGACTTTAGAGGTTAGAATTGAGCTAGAGGGAGGAATATGGCGTCCATCTGTCCCCGCTACTATTAAACGTTATTTACATCGTACAACCGTTATTTTAATAAAACAGTAACAGGACGATTCCCACATTTTTTTTAATAGACATTTATTGGAGCAATCTTTATCATCCATACAGAGCACCATTTTTTAGGGTCCCGTAGTCAACAAAGAACCCTTACAGTTTCATTATGTCTGTCCGTCCATCTGTCCGCGACTTAGCTCAGAGACTAGTACTCGAAAGCCGTAATTTGGCATGGGTATATATACATATTAATCACGCCAACGAAATCCATATCCATACTAATATTATAAATGCGAAAGTGTGTCTGTCGGTCTGTCTGTCTGTCTGTCTGCTACGCTTTCCCGGCCCATCTTTTGAAAATCGATTTTGCTGAAATTTGGTATAGAAGTAGGTTATATCCCGGGGAAGGACATAGGCTACTTTTTATCACGAAAAATTAAAAAATTCCCGCGGGAATTAAAAAACCTTAATCCACGCGGACGAAGTCGTGGGCATCATCTAGTGGTAAAATAAAATTTAAAAAAAAAAAAATGACGAATAGAGATGGCGGTCGTAACTCCTCAACAAGTACCTCACAGGAAATCAATCGCAAACCTAATATTATAAATGCGAAAGTTTTGACGGATGGATGTTTGTTACTCACGCCAGAACAGCTAAACGGATCTGTATGAAATTTGGCACAGAGTTTTTTATGTTTAGTATATAAACGGTGATAGTAAGTGGCTTATCGATTCCGGGACTTTACTTTTTGGAGCTTGTTTTGTGTTTTTAAATTTAATACCCTTGGCTAAACGGTGAAGAAAACATCGCGAGGAAACCTGCATGCCCAAAAAGGTGTATGAACCTGCCAATTCCCACTTGGCCAGTGTGGCGGACTATGGACAAACCCTTCTCATTCTGAGAACAGATTCGTGCTCAGTAGTAAGCTATCAATAAGTTGATGAGAGAGAGAGTGAGTTTAGTGTAATTATGGGTACATGCATAAATAGGTTATATTTATATATTTGTATATATTTTTTGTATATTTATATTTTTTCTTCGCATAGACTTATAAAAAGCGCTTACGAAAGTCAGATTGTTATAATAATTATTATACAATATTAATACAAAACATGACGTCATAAAAATTAATAATTTACCTAAGTAAGTACCTAGTCATACAAAATTTAAATAATGTGATTTACAAAATATATGTGTCGTATCTTCATAGTAAAAATGTCATAATT
Organism: Erebia aethiops; assembly: GCA_923060345.2. Taxonomy (NCBI): domain Eukaryota; kingdom Metazoa; phylum Arthropoda; class Insecta; order Lepidoptera; family Nymphalidae; genus Erebia; species Erebia aethiops. Next base: position 20,201,326 of record OV281084.1, on the reverse strand, counting down.
TCATAATAAAATGTCATAATAAAAATTTCATAATATTGGAATATAAAACAAGGTACTCAAGTACATAATTTTCATGTCATAAAATAAAATAAAATATGTAATCACAATACAATATTACAAGTACACAAGTACATAATTTTTATCCTTGGTCATTGAATAGCTTGCGCAGTGTTATATTTTCCATGCGTTTTTATCTTCTAAGTATTCATTTATCTTGTAATAACTTTTTTTAATTAAAATTTCTATTATTTTACTTTTAAACTGCAGAAAGATCGGTCATATCTTTTGGAATTCTGTTATAGAAGCGTATCGAGCTGCCCATAAATGATTTAATTGTTTTAGACAACCTGAATGCCGCCCAGTTAACTTATGTTTGTTTCGTGTATTATAGTGACGAGAGTCAGAATTCTTCTTATACGATGCTAGATGTTTTCTAATGTACATAATATTCTCAAATATATAAAGTGAAGGCATAGTCAGAATGCCGATATCTTTAAACATATTTCTGAGAGAATCTCAGGGCTTCATCTTATAATAATAATAGCTCTTTTTTGGAGTATAAAAATAGTTTTCCAATCAGCAGCCGAGCCCCACAACAAAATTACATAAGACATCAAGCTATGGAAGTGTGCAAATATATATATAGGTACACATAGACCATAGTTAAAGTATAATATTGCCGGTAACATTGGGTAAGCACACGCATGCGAAGCCGGAGGAGATTTTATTATTGGTTGATTATTAGGAAATCTTTAGGACGACTTTATTAATAGTATATAATATAGACACAGAAATAGATAGTGTGTAAATAAATTAAGAACCACGTGATTAGTAAAGCAATGAACTAGATAATGGATACGTAATAATGGTACGCATATCATACGAGTGACGACGAGTTAAGATTCAGTAGGCAGCATGGCGACAGTGGGTTTCAGCTGTAACGGTCGACGGGTCACGGGTGGTAGTCGCTGCATAGCTGGTAATGGGTGCCACTCATAGAGAGCTGGGAGGTTGTGCGAGGTCACGCCGCACCGCGCTCGGGCGGCTCCGTCGACGGTCGGCGCACGGCGGTCTGGGCGCCGCCGCGGTGCGAGGCAGCGGCGCGCGCACCCCTAAAGGCGACCTCTTGCGTGCGCCGCACGCCCCTGACGAGTTTGAGTCCGGTGACCACGCTGCGGACTCTGCCGCCTCTCACACTGCCATCGAATTGTTATCTAAATATCCGTTCCGGGGGCCTCGCCTCTACAGAACGACGCGACGTCGCGATTTATGCCGTTTTACGCGTTCCGAACGACGAATATACCAAAATTCGACCTAGGTTTCCGATAAAATGTAAAAAAAGTATATTAAATGAGTCGAGTGCTTGCTTAATCGATCGGCTGCATTAAAGAGTTAAAACTGTTATTATCGTTTTGCGGTCAAATTTTGCAGCTTTTGTTGCGCTACGATTCAGCTCCAGGGCTTCATTGTTATATATTGTAGACTAAGTGGTCAAGAAATAAGCTTTCGCACAACCTAAATTAAGTATTGAGTGGTGCCGTCCTGTGCTTAGTTCATACTGTGGACAGTGCGTCGGTTCTTAAGAGGTGTTTTTATGTCGTTAATTTAGTTGCGAGCTTTGGCGATTTATTTATTTTATTTAGTTTTACATTTCTTTGCTATTATTGTGATAAAACGCGATCCATGCTTGGAGTTATGACTACCATGGTATGGTTTCCTTTGTCTACATTATATACCTCTTATTCCTTTTAGTAAAGAAAGGTAGTTTACTCTTTACATTGATATGTAATCATTTTAGAATTATTATATCCTATGCTTTCTCTGTGAATGAATATCGATTTCATTCATGATTTTGTGCATACAATCAAAGGAGATTATTTTAAAGTGCCTACCTAGTAATCTTTTTGCAGCCTTTTATTGCAGTAATCATGGTAGAACACAATAGAACTTTAAGTAGGAGCTTCGTTTAAAACCCTTTGGAACGATCAGTTTTACGCGCATTTGCGATAAATATAAAATTCTACTACTCTTTTTAAGTCAATGGAGTAAAGAGGCTTTTATTTGTTACAGTTTGAATTGTTTAAATTTCCAAGAGTGCTTTGCTTTAATGCTATTTATTGATTCACTAATGCTAGTCCGTAAAGATTATATCAATAAAACAGTAATAATGTAACAAAAAAATCAATATTTCCTTCTACACCGGTGAGGTATATTTGCACATGAATTTAGGGAATAACTGACATAACTTGGTACATATTTTATATCTTAGTACGTGAATGACATAAATAATATAGCCACTCCCCTATTCAGATGTCTAAACTAAGAGGGACAGAAATATTTACATAATAACAATGCCTCATATATTACAAAGAACTGGCACCATTCCGCACAACACAACTTTATTTTAATCAGTAGTTCAGTAGTTTATCTACAGTAGGTAGGTATAGTACATAGTTTAAGCATGTAGAGATTTTAATATTTTATAGCAGTACCAGGCACGAGCATAAGTATGTATAGTATTATGAATGATAAATATACAATATACATGTTCATGTTAGCCACTAAAAGATTCACGCATTAAACCATTCTATATAATCCTATCTAGATAATACATAAAATACTTTTGAAAAATATATTCATATTATAACCTCCAGTTATTATATTATGTAAGTGTACTTACATGCTACAAAAGAACAAATTAGAGAATATACGAGTATTATTATGTTATAACAGCTACTTACTAACGTCACGTAGGTAATGTAATGGAACAAAATGTATGAATATTTATTACCTTTGTAGTTTTAAGGCACTATACAATTACGTAACTTGGCAGACAAGAATTTTTAGCCTGTCATTTGAACAATTCGGTAGTTCAAATTAAATAGAACTAGTATCTGTTTGAAAATATTTTGAGCAACAAAGAATACTTCAATCTTTTACTGGAACTGAAAATGTGACTGATGAATAAATCAATAGGTACCTAACTTGTTATACAAATGCGTGCACTACACACATACATACGTAACAAGGTCTGTAGGATTGTTATAATTTGATATGAACTATCTATTATTACTATATATTATTAACTATACAATTTTGTATTGCAAGTATGTACCTATTTAGTTATATAAATAACACGTCTCTATATTTTTGCAGATCAATATTTAAGTACCTAATATATACGTAGGTATATTAATTTAATACGCATATTGCCTCCTTACATAATTATTATGCACTTAACACTTACAAGTACATATTTAAGCCCAACTTTTACGAACCATGTTACTCGTACCATGTATTTAGTAAAAAAATATGTTTTGAATAGTTTCAATATTTTTATATTACTTACATACGAGTAAGTGTGCATGAAAAAGTGTTTTGGTTTGTTAGTTTGTCCTTCAATCGCATCACAACAAAGCTGCGGATCAACGTGGGTATAGTTAAGGGTCTGAAGGGTGACATAGGCTACATTTTGCCACGGAAAATCAAAAAATCTCCCACGGGATTTTGAAATAACCTAAATAAATGCAAACGAAGTCACAGGCATCGGTATCTTAACAATAACGTTTAGTTTTGTTTAATTTACCGACTGTCAATAAAAATTCACAGATTGCGCAGTCCCCGCAAGAATCGTAGCATTGAAAATGAACACAAAAATTTACGAAAAAAAATGATGTTAACAAGTTGATAGTTAGAAATTTTTATTGAGATTTACTTCCCTAAAATTACACAACTACATTAGGTACTTGTCCTACAACATTTAGCAAAAAAATTTCAAAAATTTATTTACCGATTTTCAAAATTCCAACTCGAATGCACTTCTCGTCTGCGTCCGCATCGCGTATTTAGGTTTGCGTGTTCAATAGAAGGAAGTACTTCCTCGAGACCCGCATGGATTTGTTACGCTAACTTCCATTCAAACTCGTGTTCAATTCCCGGCACGACTCCTCTAATCGTGCACGGGTTTGTGCTCTGATAGACGTATTTATTTCCGTGTTCAATAGAAGCCAGTATTTGCCTTGATATGACGGAGGTCGTCGGCTCGCTTCGCTCGCCACCTCCCCGCCTCGCTCTACTCGGCCTCATAGGCTCGCTTCATTTAGGACCTCCTTCGCGAGTTTCTGGCTTCGCGATTTACATAAACAGTAGGGCAGACAAGACAACGTGGAGTCGGGTTGTTCTGATTCAGTTTTGGGAGAGATCTGCATTTTTTAATAATATTATGACCCTTTTAAAGCATGACATTCACCATAAAATACCGTCGCCAACACTCCCAAACTCCCGTGCTGCACACCTGAATCGCCTTGAATTGAACAAAGAAAATTTCGGTTGCGAACCCATTCCGATTGGAGAACGAGTTCCTTATAATGAACACGAGTTTGAATAGAGAGTTAGCACATCAAACCCGTGCGGGGTTCGAGGCAATGCTGCCTTCTATTGAACATGCAAACGGAAATACGCTTCAGCAATAATCACTCCAGCTTTTGTTGATTCTTAAAAAAATAAAAATCTCTTCATCAAAATTTTTCAAAAATTTACTAACCGATTTTTAAAATTCTAACTCGAATGCAATTCTCGCCTGCATCCGCATCTTTTAACACCATTACCATTTTATAAACGGAAATACCCGTTTTTCTACAATTCCAAATCTAAAGGGTCACAATTATTAACAGACTAGCGGATGCTCGCGACTTTGTTCGCGTGTACTAAGTATTTTTCGATTCCCGCGGGAACTTCTTAATTTTCCTATCCTATATCACTCTCCAGGTCCTCAACTATACCCATGCAAAATCAAAATTACGTTGATCGGAGCGGCGGCGTGATTGAAGGACAAATTCTTTATTAACGTCCTTGGGAATAAAATTTTCAAAAACTGTGAGACACGTATTTCCTTATTTTAAACCAGAAGCCGAAATACCAACTTTCATGGCTATAACTGAAGAAAAATGAAGGATTTTCATACATACTTTCAACCCCTATTTTACCTTTTTAATTTTGAAAAACTGTGACACACGTACCTACGTCTTTATTTTTTACCGAAGGCCAAAATACCAATATTTGTTGGTATAACTTGAAAAATATCCTCAGAAATGAAGGCCTTTCATACCAATTCTTATCCCCTATTTCACCCCTTTGGGGTCCAATTTTCAAAAATGGCTAAATACGTACTTCTTCATATTTTACTGAAAGCTCAAATGCCTAGTTTTAAATGAAAGACTTTCATGTTGTGAACTGTAAAACACGTATTCCTTCATTTTCAACCGGTAGCTCGTGTACCAAGTTTCATGGATATAACTTGAGAAATTTGGAAAAATCCTTCCTTAGTGAGCGCCTACGTCACAAAAGGAACCTACTGCCAAATTTCAAGTTTCCCCAGCGGTTTAGGCTGTGCGTTGATTAGATAACGTCTTACTATATAATATTATAAATGCGAAAGTTTGGATGTATGGATGTCGGTATGGATGTATGGATGGATGTTTGTTACTCAATCACGCCCCAACGGCTAAACGGATCTGGATGAAATTTGGCACAGAGATAGATTATAGTCTGGAATAACACATAGGCTACTTTTTATCCCGGAAAATTAAAGAGTTCCCGCGGGAACCACAAAACCTCGATCCACGCGTACGAAGTCGCGGGCGTCAGCTAGTTTTATATATGTATGAGATTTTAAAATTTTTTTCGCCATTTTGTAGCTAAACTAATACCCTAGGAGCTGTTTTTTTAATTTTTCTTAAGTCGGTTTTTTTTTTGAAGTAGGTATTTACAATTTAGTAAACAAATACCGACTTTTTTACACTTTTAAAAATTCCAAGCCAAATGTTACCATCCGATTTTCAAAGTTCAAACGTTCAAACTTGTCTCGATAAATTCCTCAACTCTTGGTACTATTCCCATCTCGATCCTCCCAAAATCCTCGGAGCTATGGCCAAAAATACATCTCAGGCGATTTGCATCTGATAACAATTTTCAATGGTAAAAAATTGATCAAACGATCACTTAACAGTCACTCAAATGAAACAATTTTATAATTAGTACATAGACACAGCTTTTACTCGCACTATTGCCTGTGTGGAAAGTACGCAACGATATTTTTAATTGATTTATGTCAAGGGTAAAACCTAAAAAGTTCCTACAAGTTACAACCTACCGTAGAAAACGTAGGTACCTATACATATATCGCGAGGGGCTAGTTAATGGCAATATTTCCGTACTAATAATATTGATTCTAAGCTTGGTATGTAAAACTTGCGTAAATTTAAAGTAGGTAAAAATCACCTGAGTGTAGCCTCGTTTTCTAAGTTTAATTATTAATTCTAAGCTTAATTATTCAACTATTTTCTACTTCGTCGTGGAATTACTTTAAGAAGGAAAGAGGGCTAAAACCCGCAATAAAAAACAGCGTAGGTATGACCATTTTAAGAATGCAAGCTATACCTGTACCCAGTTGCGTGCATAGGGTTTGAAGTGGGAGTAATAATATACCGATCATTATTAAAAATGAGCATTAAGCTATTACAATAATTGGGGTAAGCACTGCGTTAATGTAGTGTTTCAAATGTTGAGTCAATTGTTAAGCTGTGTATAGACGTCTGTATGTAAAGAATTGGAATAGAAGTATTCAGAAGATGAAACTCCTTGGCGCAAGGAGCATACGAACAGGAACTAAGTAGGCCGACCAACCGTTGACACACTGTTGAATAAGCCGCGCCCTCGTTTACCTCTTTCAGCCCTCGCTTCTACATTTATACCTACCGAACACGATGTATTATTCTAGATCATGTCACGGCCCACTATTTGAAAATGTGTTCTTTTTTGTTGGCACGCGCCGTTGGTAAAAACTTTTTTGGACGAGTTAATGTCGCGAATTTGTGTGCATCGTCGATTGTTTTATTTCCAATTTAGCAACGGTTGCCTGCCTAAAATATAGAGCAGCGAGTTTATGCAATATTGCATTGGAAAATTTTATCGAAAGTGGTCAATACACTATGATTACTATTAAGTAGGTATTCTGTGTTACTTATACTACTATACCTATGACCTTAGTACACCCAAACTAATATTGTAAGGGCGGGGTCTGTCAGTCTGTCAAACATGTCTAAAACGGTGTTTGTCCTACAAAATGACACAAAAGTTTTAATCTATGTTAGGTAGGTACCTATCATCCTACCTAGAATTAAAATAAATTGTCATCAGACAATCTTATCATAACTTTTCATGTTTAATTTTTCTACATTGTTCAATATTATGTCATAATAATTTAAATCCAAACTAATATTATAAATGCAAAAGTGTGTCTGTCTGCTACGATTTAACGACCCAACTTTTCCACCGATTTTGATGAAATTTGCGAATTAAAAAAATCTTAATCCACGCGGACGAAGTCGCGGGCAACATCTAGTAATAAATAGTAGTGCGACAGCATGCTATTATCATAAATAGCTGAACTACCATTAAAAACATAGGATCACCCTATGAATGAAATCGTTCGCTCATATTATATATGGTTATAGTTCTAACTTCTAAAGACTCTTGCGTACTTTACCTACTTCTTTTACCTCTTTATAAACAAAGAAGAATTGATCAACTGATATGATTACAATGGTTTTGTTTTTAAATGGCTTTATTCATTCGAAGGCACCGCCTAATTGTCTTTTTAACAAAATCTACGTATCGAGTGTGTTGCGCGTAATGGATGCTCTAATTCAAACAAAAATTCATTAATTATCATCATTGCATTACCATTTTCATGGTGTGATTAGAAGGTAAAATAATGTAGCTAACCGTTAAACAAAGTAGGTACATACATCACATCACATTACGTGTACCAACTAAGTGACTTCCTACTCGTTCACCTAATTATAAATTATAAAATATATCACTCAAACCATACCATAGTAAACATAGCGATATTTCGTTTGTGAAACTTTGTATTACTACGTTTAAGTTAAGTTAACCTAACGCAACCATACGTATCGGAATCAGAGGAACGAGTGGACGTAAGCGCGCATCTATGCAAATCGCTCTGCTGGAGACGGCGTCGGCCTTCGAGAGAGCCGTGCTGGAATGTGAGCATCTGGAGGCGTCGGATCGCGGCGGGTTTCGGTGAGAGCGTCGGCACGGCAGCGGCATGGATGAGCGCGGCCCGCCCGACGTGCCGCTGATCGTGACGCCGCCGGGCGCGGGCGCAGGCGGGGCGCTCACCACCTCGCGGCGCGCGGCGTCCGCGCGCGGCTCCCGCGACGACCCCCCGCCCTCCACATGGCGCTCCTCGGTGCGTGTGCGCGACACCAGTTTCCGTGGCTCCCGCAAAAGCGTCGTACGACTCGAACCGCCCTGTAATGGTCTCAACGGGTTGCCCGCCATCGGCAAGGAGGTAATTCACGTATCTCTGGCTGATTAAACGATTGGAATTAATGTACTGATCAATCATGCGATCCTATATTTTTCGGAAAAATAATTATGCTCATTTATGTACTCGCAGAGCTTCAGCCTAGTAATGTGTCGATGTTCTTATGTTGCCGCAAAAATGTGACCAATTATATTGTGAATTTCCTTCCCATTTGAGCAGAGTTGATGGAGGTGTTCTGTTTTAAATTGAGGCCACAATTAAACACATTCAATATTTTTCATTAATTTTTTATCTAAGTATAATTCTTTTAAATCTAACACAATATTTACTTGAAATATATAATAAAATGTTTCAAGTATTTTGAGGTTTAAAAATGAAAAGTAATATTTCTGTGGGTATTTAGATAATAAAGTCACTTGTGATCCCATCGCTGTCTCCATAATTATTGTGACAATTAAATACGTATTGGAATTCGATTGGAGGAACCTAACCACAGACCTTACAATAAGTATTCGTAATACTTAAAGATACTGTGCTCATAATGTACACAAATGTTAAAATACCAAGGTAAGTTACACTTAATATGCTATAGTCGGAGCTGTTGTGCCACACCTGTATTTTTTTATATACCTATGCGCTATTATAGCTTTAAGCTTATGCTGACTGTACAGAGTGCAATATTGTGCTTATCTAACGAAAAAAACGGTTATTTACTGTTGTATTATGTACCTAATGTGCTAGCTGTACGCGCATAAAACTACTTCTTCAGAACCCAGTTGACAATTAGGTACTATTACTATTAACAGTTATACTTTTCATTAAAGTTTAATGTTTAAATATATATCTGTATTATGTAAAGATTAATACATACATTAATTTTTTTTTACTCCGTATCAAACCCATTTCAATTCATCATCCATCACATCTGTTAAATTAAAGTCCATTTAATTGTCACTTGGGTTAATGTATAGCTGGCATTATGTATAGCTGGCGCCAATCATTTATTCGCGTCTGAAGTTGATCGCAAGACGCGTCGCAAAAGCATAATTTCGCACGTAGTATGTACGTTGACTTCGACAGTTTGTGTGAGAGCTGCGCAAACAATTACTCGCACCTTAGCACCAGAGACGACTATTTGACTGGCGCTAACTATAAGCGATTTTCATTCCATAACATTCATTTACCGCAATGCATTCATCGAGGATTCAGATTATAATGCAGACTTAGTTCCATCGTCAATACGGTTCAAACCTTCAATAAAAAATGAAAATTACTACCAGTTTTCCCTTCAAAATATCTGAAAATCCGGAACAAGAACGAAGGTTAAACCAAACTAAAACGCTACTAACTTACCACTTAGGTAAGTAAGTAAGTAGCGTTTAAGTTTGGCTTATCTAACCTTGTAAAAACTTACGAATACTTCGACAGTATAGTGTAAATCAATTTTTATGTAACATAATAACTCAAAAAAACCCACAACTTGTGGATTCATAATAATGGTCATAAAAAAGCAACAATTCTATGCCATCAATTTAACTATCCCGACTACGCAAAATGCAAAGGAGGGTAATGAGATACGGGTAAGTATATAACACGGGTAACTTGATATTACAGTCTTGACTAAATCTCTTTCAATTTTGTTTGAATTACTACCTATTAATTTAATTTACGAGATAAGATATTTCGCAATCAGAAATCTGAGAGTTTTAGGTTAGGTATCGTATTTGTTTTATTTCAGCAAATCTATTTGTATTCGATTTGCGCACCAAAATATACTCTCAATAGTCTTGTGCATCTATGTATGTATGTCTAGGTAGGTACTATACACTATTAACTTTCGTATTTAAAGGATGTCTACGTCTTTTGATGTACAACAGGATACTAGAGTTAGCTTTACTAGAGTTGTATTAAATCATGACTAATCCTATGAGATAATTACATTTAGTAAGTAGTAAGTGTAATATAATCAACAATCATGAGAAGAAGTTACCTAAGTCTAGGTAGTAGGTACCTACTTTTAATACAAAATTAGTTTTTGTAGAATGTTTCTTAAGAGTAGATGGTAGTTTGTAAGAACCACAGAAATCTGAATAAGTAAGTATATGCTATACCTATATACCTATATTTAAAAGCGTCAAAGAAATTTGAGGCGCTAGAAGTTTAATATGGTATTTCTCTTTATTTCTGTAAATTTTTATGAGTGAGTTGCTCAAAATCATTGATAAATAGTTCCCGTACTTACCTACTAACAACAGACACATATCAATTTCTTTTACCTTATTCAAAGTTCTGTGGTTACAATTATGTTGTGTGTTGTTCTTATAGTAGGTAGTCTTAATGTTCAGTAGCTATAGACTCGCCTCCTTACCAATTGAGTTTTTCTTACCTAAAATGAGTTTGCTAAAAATACATGGGATACTTTGAAATCATTGGCTTTCCACAGCCACGGTTGAAGCCTGCCATCAGGCTAAACCAGAGACCTGTTAAAAATTGAGTTCTTATACATATAGTTCCATGGAAATTATATAATTATTTGACCCTGGTGGGAATTGAATGCACTATTCCCACCAGGAATAGTGCACTGGACTCCAACTAATGAGACCATGCCGCTCACCACTGCACCACGGAGGTCGACAAATTGCACCCGATCTTACCTGCTTCAGACTTCAAGCGAAAGTTTTCTCGACTCTGGCGATTCACCTCTTGCGGGTGAAGACCCGCATGAGAAGCATGAAAAGTCATGCTTTCATTTACTCCAGAGTTTATTACTAAAAATGTTATACGTCCTTTCCGTCGGAGTAGTTTTCTGTTTATATTTTCCAAGCTAGAGCTGCAAGGTGTGTGTGTATTAGGTGTCTTCGGTGATTTCATCAATTTCCATTTCCACTTAAAGCGGCTTCTTTCTTTCTTCCAACTGGGCAGGTTTCCCATTAGGGGATAAATATTATGGTCGTTATAAAAATATGATTCAAGTTTTCCAACCGTGTCAACAAACATGGAGTACAGAAGCTCTTCAAATAAAAGTCAATATTTTTGTATTTTCTCAGTAAGGCTATACCTGCCACCCATTACTAGATATTGTTTGGAGTCTTTCAAAAGTCGTGGATGATAAAACAACAAGCATATTTTTATAATAAATACTGCAGGTTATGCTCGAATGTACTTACTGAGGTATATAAGTGTCGACTCAAAAATGTGAAGAAACGAACATTATTTAGGTACTTATCATGGAATTTCTATAAACCCAATTTTTTAATTGCTTAGTCATAGTGTGTTTGTTTGGAACATGTATGAAATACGGTCTCGCTTGTCCGCAGGTCCTCTCACTGGGCGCGACGGGCGGCCACAAGGGAACGACGCAACCATCCCACCCCTGCACTATCCTCCACCATTCTCCTTATAAGGTATGAAAATTAATTCAGTTGATAGCTTTATACCTATAATTATATTATATTTGTACTAAATATTTACAAACAATAACCTACTACAAAAAATCTATAGGTAACATTTAAGTATATTTACAAAAAATATACACCATCCAAATGATCGTTCATGGGCATGGTACCCAAGACACTCGCGCTATTGCCTCTCTGAAATCCCAGGCTAAGCCGTTGGGCTAAAAAAGCGCCAGCTCTTGAGTCACCAGTAGCACGGATCAACTTTTGGGCAACAACATTGATAACATGTTTTGTGTCCGATGACCCTGTGCCCAGAGTTTCAAACGCAAGCGCTGCATAAATGTAGTCCTTACCAATGTCTGAGTATTTACAGCACTTGAGCATTTGAGTAGATTCGTCAGCTGCACTAGCCTTTTGAGACGTGCCCGATAAATAAGACGCTGCCAACGTATCAACACAGGTGGCGTCCCAGACCTGGGCCCGCCCCATCGACCACGGTACTATAGTCATGCCATCCGGTCTCTTGCCGTCACGGATGCTGAGGCCAGATCGCGAAGGACTAATATCATTGACAGCACCGTGTCGATATAAACGGCCTGCACTCCGAACGCAACTAAGTCCATATTGACCGAACTGGTCCACACGACTGCCGAAAGGACAGTGATAGCTTTCCAACTATTCTTTAAGGTATCTTTCAACCCCGAACTCGTTCCTCATAGAGATTGCCCTAATAAGAGGTCCTTTACAAGCCCGAAGACTAGACATCGACCATCAATGCGCTTTCTCTCAAGTAAGACGTGGTAGCGTCGTATGTAACTCGTAATGTCTTTTCGGGCGCAGACGAGATCTCCTTGAGACTACAACTTTTGAGTGCACCAAACTCATCCGCCCCAAACTTCATTTTAAATCAATTTCGGCCTCACCAAAAAAGCTCACCTACATTGATTAAAAAAACTAGCTTTTACCTGCGACTTCGCTCATAGTCTTGTCAACAAGTGCTTCATGGGTCAAATTTTTTCTCCGCCTCCGAAAAATTTGAACGAGGTGTCGTTAGATTCGGAATAGCGTGTAGATATTTTCAAACAAAAAATTTTTCAAAAAAAAATAAAAACCGACTTCAAAAACCACAAACACTAAAAAGTAAAAAATAATTTAATTTATTATGTATACAAGAGTTAATGTAGTTCTATAATAACATTTTTTGGAGTCGGTACCAATTAGCCGCATGAACCGTCTACCTACTCTTCATTATTGTTGACGTGACTCCACATTGGCACCGACTCCAAAAAATGTTATTATAGAACTACATTAACTCTTGTATACTTAATAAATTAAATTATTTTTTACTTTTTAGTGTTTGTGGTTTTTGAAGTCGGTTTTTTTTTTTTTTTGAAAAATTTTTATTTCACAATTTTTAGTGGCCCCACTATTTTAAAATACAGGGTTTAAAATTCAACGCTAAGTTTTTACCAGAACGCTAGTAAAAACTTAGCGTTATTAAGAATAACGTCGTTTAATCGTTACTCGTCGACTTGTCTAACTTAGACAAGTCAAGTACAAAGTCCTTTCATATGATACCCTACTTGGTATAGTTATCCTACTTTGAAATTTCAAACCCCTGATTTTCCCCACTTTTTTAATTAAACTAAAAATAATTTTAAATTTTTTTGATTTCCATGATATTGGGCCACTATTATATACAACTATTCCAAATTTCATGTCAATAGCTTTAATAGTTACTGAAATAATCGACTGTGACAGACGGACGAAGAAAGTCGCACTATAAGGGTTCCATTTTTACCATTTTGGTACGGAACCCTAAAAAAAAAAGATATGCTATGCATGGTTAAAACATACTGTTTACAAAACTATCACACTGATCGCGAGCAATTTACTCTTATCCATTGAGGAGTTCCGTTCTCCATCTCCGGAGATATTCATCAGATCTTCACCAAATTAAAATGGGACCACCTCTGAAGTATGACCTACCAAACAAAAAAAGAATTATCAAAATCGGTTCATAATTGGCGGAGAAATCGCGTAACAAACATACAAAAAAAAAAAAAACATACAGTCGAATTGAGAACCTCCTCCTTTTTTTGAAGTCGGTTAAAAATTCAAGACCCGCTTGAAAAATTGCAAAAGTTAATAACAAAAATTTATTAGAAAAATCGCGATAAAAAATTTGACCGTGGATTATTGTTCATTCATCTATCCAGTAGCCTGAATTTTTTCAATTCTTAATTTTCATATTTTAAGGTTTAAAAGGTCTAACGCTATATGTCTACGCTAACTCTGACATGTGTAAGCTACGCCCATGCGTAGCTTACACATGTCAGAGTCCCTCTTTTTAGCCGTATTTTCAACCCTCTGGGAAATTATAAATATTGGTCCTACAGTTCCGGGAAGCAGCACTTTTCTTTGGGTATTGGGTAAATAGTTTATGAGATATTTGCAAGAAACCAAACCCCATTTTTTTTTTCAAGCGGGTCTTGAATTTTAAAAATCTAACGACACCTCGTTCATATTTTTCGGTGGCGGAGAAAAAGGTTTGACCCAAAAAGCACTTGTTGTCGGGCGAGTATAACAAGGATAAGCAAAGTTGACGCATCAGGCTCGCCCGACCTCAACATAGTGGGTAGAAATAAAAATTGTTTATTACTTTACAGTGGCGTTGGAAGTGGGTTTTTTGGAAATAATTTTTTGATAAGTAAATTTAACCACCTAAGGGTTGAATTTTCGAAATTCATCTTTATGAAGTCATAAAAGTTATCCTTACTCAATTGCAGCTAGTAGTAGAGCCGTGCGTTGATAGATCAGTCAGTCAGACCCTGCACAAAACGTCCCCGCCACGTCTTCGCTTTTACAACTTTTATTTAAAACTCGCCAACTTACTTATCTTACAGTCTCGGCAAGCACTCACGACGCTCTTTAGACTCTCGTTTCTGAACTGTATAATCGCTAAACTATGAATGTAGCAGTACTTTAGGGAATTCCGTTTTTAGTTTGCGCTGGTACTTAAATAAAAAATATTTGTCGCATCGACCTCGCTCGTTACCAGCACGCAAAAGCGCAACCTACGCTCACTACACGCTACTATTATTATTTCCAAGCAATCATTAGAAATATTTATAAAATAGTTTTGAACTTTGTGAGCGCTGCAAGCGAGATCGATTTTTTTTTGTTGTTTTGGCTTAGTAGAATGAAACTTTTACAATCAGCAATTATGAGAGTGAAATTGATGATGCATTGATGAGGATGATGACAACTCAGTCAAATCAGCAACTCTTTATCAAACTTAAAAACGCGCTTCTAGTATGGAAGTTGTATGAAAGTTATAGATGTGACGTCATCAAATTTCGACGTACTTTTTTTCTTTAATGTATGGTTTAAAATGGTTATAAAAATTAAAACTAACCAAGGATGTCAATTTTAGGTATTTAATAATCAATAAGAATTAATTTATTTTTGATAAGATAGAGAAATTATAGAAGAAAGATTGAAGTTTTAAGTTTTGAATATTTATACGTTTAAAAAGTAATATCATATATAAATAGTTTGTACATATTCTTAGATAGAAGGTATGAATTCATAGAACAACGTATTGTTTCAGGCCGCTTGGGATTGGTTGATCCTCATACTGGTCATCTATACCGCAATATTCACCCCCTACGTAGCCGCCTTCCAGCTGAATGAACCTGATTTCGACAAACGATCGCGTGGTTTTGGCCAGGACCCCATAGTTGTTATTGATATGATAGGTAATATTGGAATTTTATCTAAACTATCAATCATGAATAATATATTTTACTATGAGTAGAGACGGAATTACTCTTGTCTGGGTTTCTGCCAGTACTTTTAACTAGGTATATACTATATTTCCAACTTTTTTATTTCGCGACGCTTTCGCCCAAATACGCCGGTTGAATGCACCGACTATCCCTGCGAAAGCAGGGAGGTCAATGTACTGAATACCTAGTAGCTACTCTAATTGTTTTCTTACATATGTAATGAAAAACGTCGGGCATTATGAGACGACCTCCCTGGCGCAGTGTTCTTATAAGTGGGAGGTCCTGGGTTTGATCCCCGGCAGGGTCAATTTGGGAATTAATATATAATTTCTGAATGATATCTGGGCTGGACTGGTGGAATGCATCGGCCGTGGCTAGTTACCATAGGGACTATGGATATGGGTTTCATTTTTTTTTTTTTTTTTTTGAGATCACAGTCAAGGGCTAACGTGTAGCGGAATAAAAAAATAAAAAATAAAGGTTTTTATTAACTCGTAACGATGGTAAACCTTTAGCCAAGCGGCTTGAGTTTAGTTTAGTATAAACTTACTACCTTGCTCAGGTTCATTACAAATTACTATTGTTTGGCGATATCATTCGAAAATATGAAAATTAAAAAATAATCGGATTGGTATATGAATAAAAACTTTATTTTTATTGGTTCCAGTTGACGTTACATTCATAATAGATATCCTTATCAACTTCCGCACAACATACGTGAATGCAGCGGATGAGGTGGAGTCAGACCCAGCGAAGATTGCGCTACATTATCTGCGTGGATGGTTCCTCATCGACCTCGTCGCCGCCATCCCCTTTGACCTTCTTCTCTTCGGCACCGACACCGATGAAGTGAGCCGCCTTTAACTCGCACGAACTCACCAATCCATATCACATAAACACACTACTAAAACTAGTTTAATAGTATCTAAAAAAAATGCCTGATCTAGAGGGTAATTATTGCAACCAGATGATCAATTGTCCGAAATCAGACAATACCAAAACTATATACCCCGGACCATTACCAATTTCATAACATTCGACACAATCAGTAGAACGGAAAGTAATTAAAATTGTTAGGCACGATTTTAAAATATATACCTACCTCTTATGTAAGATTAAAATCGCGGAACACGATTCACTCAGTTAAGAGAATGATAAAATGGGTCGTTAGAAAAGTAGGTCGAGTTGTATTTTCACGAAGATTATTTTAAGGGGAAGAAGCTGAGACTAGTATTTAAATAAACGAAGGCCCCAGTGTTAGTTTCGGACAAATGAAGCTCTGGATAAAAATATTAGCATATCACGTACAGTAGTGGAATGCAGTATCGCAGCTGTCACATGAATATTATGATTATGACACTATTCTACTAACTAAACGATATTATTATATGCCGATCACAAAGCCCCACATATCAAACAAATTGGCTGATAATATGCCTTTTTTTCGAATTTAACCTTCGTCCATCAACTATTCTTACAATTATATTATTATCGCTCTATATTATTTTATAACTGACGTTTATTATTTCGAAATTATTTTATTTTGTGTAACTATAATTTGTTTTATAAGATGTAATATTATGAGCAATAATTCAATTATGCGCCTCTTTGACTGACACGTCTTTAAAACAAAATATAAATTATTTAGTGATTACATAAAGTCGGTAAGGAGAGAGCCCAAGGTGGGTGCGTACTGAATTTGTAATACCGTTTCTTGTTACAGCAGGGGCTGGAAAGTGATGAGGTATACCATCTTTGTGAACTATTTTTATGTTGCTGCCACTCTATTTTATTACATTTTAGTTTTTATACTTTCAAATTAATTTCCACTAGCCATTTTAAATCCACTAAGCGAATGCGTTAATGGAAGATGAGGACGCTTCCCATGAGCAAATTTGTTTTTGAATTTCACACAGCGCCAATTCTAAGAAGTGCCCACTCGCCTAATCACGAGCTTCGCCACCTGTTTCCGATGATATTATGAGGCGAGAATATTACTTACTATTGACAGATATGAGTCCTGCATTGATATTTGAATGTAGTCACGGCTTTGCTCTACCTTAGTGCGTAAATGCAGTATAGACTTTGAAAATTACATCTCAGGTTTTGTTTTATGCAAGGTAGCTTGATCTTACAATTAACTAAATAGTATTGACAAATTATATATTTTGTTTCCTGCAGAGGAGTAGAATGCAACTAGAAGCAAGGTAATGGCGGCCATCATCTTTATAGCATGATATAAACAAAATTATGAAATACTACTGAAATATAAAATGATCACGAGGTATCTAGTAGGTGTATAGTGAGATATTAGATTAATCTTATTTGATAACCTTGGACTTTCATAGTTATGAATTAAGCTATCTTTAATCTTGAGGCTCTTTGCTAGGAATTTTCATTGATCTTGCTAGGATCTTCTTATATTTTTGTGTTTGGGGTTTTATAGTAGAACTTACGAGTAAATTAGTTGGCAATTAGAAGCAGTACACCACTAGAACTAATGGCATCTAACCGCATTGCAGTGACTTATATTAAAATACTTAAGTTTGAAAATTCATTACTAACGTGGAATAACATTAGAACACTTCAAAACATTATAGGCGGTTTCCCTCGTAAGTACCTACCAGCCGTATAAATTTATAGTGATTTTGTCTTAAAGATTTCAATTCTTATCCGTCAATAGATTATGGCCGGCATAATATGTTCCTTGTAGGTTGATGGGACTGTGTCAGATATCGTCACGCAAGTGTCAACAAGAAATGTACCAACTTTTAAAGAATGAACACAACATTTTTTTGTTGTGATATATGCAGGGTAGAAAAACTAAACGGGACATGGGGAGAACACCTACATTAAATATTGGAGATATCAAATTTCACTCAAAGGAAAAATTTCAATTTTTTTTAAAATAAGAATATCGGCATTCAAATATTTTGAAAAAAAATACATGAGCCGGGAATCGAACCTACTAAATATACAAAAAAAAACCACACGACTGGAGTAAAACTTCTTTAGCTCCATCTATATGTATGTACCTATATATGTCACCGTAAGATTGCAAAAACCGTTAGATTTTTTTTTTTTTTTTTTTTTTATCCACTACAAGCTAGCCCTTGACTGCGATCACACCTGATGGTAAGTGATGATGCAGTCTAAGATGGTAGCGGGCTAACCTGTTAGGGGCATGGCAGTTGTATTAAACCCACACCCCTTCGGTTTCTACACGGCATCGTACCGGAACGCTAAATCGCTTGGCGGCACGTCTTTGCCGGTAGATTGTAATCTAACTAGCGAAATTGTAAACTGTCGAAAGATTACAATTAATTTAACGCATTCATCAGCTTACTCCCCTAGTCAAGCGTGCGTAAAGAAGTTTTACTTCAAAATAGACAGTTATTATTTTGGTCATGGAAAGAAGAAAATATACTAAGTATACAACGTTGGGAATAATTTAGATGTGTGTGGTGTGGTGAATATCGCAAGCTACAAGTGCAAGATATACACTGTACCACATAGATTTACCTACTGTGGCGGATTATAGAGAATTAAACATCTAGTTCCAGTTACTATTTTAATGAACCATTCCATGGAGCCTGTGCTAAGGATAAACCCTCTTGAACAAACATTGTATCTTACAATTTTAAATAAGACCATGAAATCAAACAATTGGTGCATAATAATATTTTCTAACTAACATACTGACCAGTAGGTAACCTAAACAAATATTTTTCAAAAATATTTTTTAATCATTTACTGAGAACACCATGAACAAAAAATAATGTATAGTCCCACAAAATTATCTAACCCGGTGAGATCGTCGCTGTTATATATCAAATAAATATTATAAATGCGAAAATTTGTATGGATGGATGTATGCATGGATGTTTGTTACTCAATCACGCCCAAACGGCTGAACCGATCTGGATGAAATTTGGCACAGAGATAGATTATAGTCTGGAATAACACATAGGCTTTTTATCCCGGAAAACTAAGGAGTTCCCGCGGGAACCAAAAAACCTCAATCCACGCGGACGTAGTCGCGGGCATCAGCTAGTTAAAAATAAAATAAAAACAAAACTAAACAGTCATAAAAATTAGTTTCAATTTTGGCCATCGGGCCAGACAATCTGGTGGGACTATACGAAGTAGGTATTTATTTATAGGTACTAGATAAAAATCCTTGAGTATTGGGTAAGTAATATGAATCTCTCTCGGAACATGTCCTTGGAGTTATTTCAATAGAATCGAATCGTTAGATTTCAAGTTTTAAGATACAATGGAGCTGATTCGGTAGTGCACAATTTCTAAACTAAACTAAAATGACAACATTAAAATATTGCTAACCCTTTCATAACACTCCCTGTAGAAAGGGACAGAACTAGTATTTATTGAGTTTTCATTGTAAATATACCGCTCTTAAAATTAGGTCGAGTCACTTTTCAGACTTGTATAAAAACCGGTTGGGCGTTTATTATAAGTACCTACCTAATTAATCGGAAGTTAATCGGTTATGAGAACAACTACATCATTTTAATCAATAGTATTCCAATATGCGATCCGCGAAACAAAACAACACAGACTACGCGGTTTTTGTATTGTTTCGTTTATTTGTTTATTCTAGTTATTATTATTAGTTGATAGAATTCAAATGTATATATGTGATGATGTATGTTGTGTGCACCATCTTGTTTCTCTAATGCGGATTTTGAAGATTGTTCACCTGTGTAGATTTCACGTACAAATATAATTATATAGTTACGTTTAAACATTATGAATAAAATCAGAAACAATTTGGTAAAATGCGTGCAAATCGCTAATACGCAGTATTCAAGGAAGAAGGTCGTAAATGACTAGCGTCTATCCTAGCTTATGCTAAAATAGTCATCGCATATAATATTATTTTTATATAATTTTTATTTATTTTAGGCAGGACATTATCATAAGCTTAGTTCATAGAAGTGCAAGGCACGATGTGCACAGAGCTTGGTAGTAAATACGCTCACACTTCCCAGACGAATATTTCTGTAAAAAATCGCATTATCACAACATAACAAAGCACTAAACTATAATATGTGTGGAAAACATATTGCATTCTTGTGGCACCCACCTTACATAAAACCATAATACCAACCTATATATTTACTTACATTTAAGAAATATTAATAATTATTTCTTTATACAATTTTCATTTTTTCAATCCCTCGTTGTTGTAATCTTGTGTGAATTTTAATTTTCTAAATGATAATGTAAATGGAAATTTATTTTCTTATTTATTAAAGTATTGTTTTGTGAATTTTATTTTTCTCAATTTGTCACGAAGTTCATTCAATCTAAAAATCTTTAAATCTCCATTGGATTATTATTAAATGCTATTGTACAAAGAAAATTAACTAAAGTATTTTAAGAATAAATTAATTAGTTATTACGAGATAATCTGTACTGAACCAATTTAATAGGTACTTACTTAATTTACCTACTACTAGTTGGATTTTCATGTGCTTAAGACAACGCACTCGTCATTGTGCACCTGTAAGAATACACTTATAATATTCATATGCATAGTTATAAGAGAATTACATGAACGCAGACGCAAACTGATAAGGCTACGTAATTTAGGTAGTATTACCCACTGGTAAAATGTCCTCAATTTAATCTAGGTTAGCATTAAGTCGATAACAGTTTTTAGCGTTTTGCCTTGATAACATTTAGTTTAGTCATTACAAAAGCAATAACAACAAATAGAATATACTATTTTATGCACCGCAACCTATAAAGAAACCAGCTAATTTCAAATAGTTT
Source organism: Erebia aethiops (assembly GCA_923060345.2). Taxonomy (NCBI): domain Eukaryota; kingdom Metazoa; phylum Arthropoda; class Insecta; order Lepidoptera; family Nymphalidae; genus Erebia; species Erebia aethiops. The sequence continues at coordinate 20,179,985 of OV281084.1, read as the reverse complement.
GAAACAACGCTTGTAATTGCAAAACCTGAATGGCTGAAGTCGGAAGACGCATCGTATATCCATAGACAAACTTCTGCTTGGTTGAAGTGAACATCGCTGCGAAGCCTCATTAATGCTACTTAGTAATACGCGAACGTTCATAAACTGCTTGGGTTCGATATGCGGCTAAAGAGATTGCTTCTTGTGTTTGTTGTGTAGCTTTTTCAGTGTGCTTTCTGTGTTTGCAGACGACTACACTCATCGGTCTGTTGAAAACGGCGCGGTTATTGCGCCTGGTACGTGTGGCGCGTAAAATTGACCGATACTCCGAATATGGCACTGCCGTCCTCCTCCTTCTTATGGCTACCTTTGTTCTTATTGCGCACTGGCTAGCTTGTATATGGTAAGCACTAACATGTCTTGAAACACAGTTCTGACCATGAAGTACTTGATAGTAAATGATGCTAATGTTTAAGGTATGCAATCGGGAGTTGGGAGAGACCTCAACTGCATGCCCCTATTGGCTGGCTTGACGCCCTTGCTAATGATATTCAGGCCACTTACGACAACTCCACGGGACCGTCTATTAGGTACCTACTGATGAAATTCTTTATTGATTTTACACAGATACCTAATTGATTTATTGGCAATATTCATTGTTAAAATATGATTATACCAACTTTATATAGTGATAAAGCTAATGGTTTATAACAAAACTAGCTGATGCCCGTGACTTCGTCCACGTGGTTGTAGTATTTTTGATTCCCGCAGGAAATCCTTAATTTTCAGGGATAAAAAGACGCTTAAGTTACTCTCCAGAAACTCAACTATACCCGTGCCGAAAATCACGTTGATCCGTTGCTGCGTTGCGGTGTGATGGAAGGACAAACTAACAAACCAAAAAACAAACACACTTTCGCATTTATAATCTTCATCATCATCAACCGACAGACGTCCACTGCTGGACATAGGCCTTTTGCAACTCTTTAATTTTCCGGGATAAAAAGTATGTGCTATTCCAGACTATAATCTATCTCTGTGCCAAATTTCAGCCAGAACCGTTCAGCCGTTGGGGCGTGATTAAGTAACAAACATCCATACATCCATACATCCATCCAAACTTTCGCATTTATAATATTAGTAAATAAGATATTTTAATTTTTTTTTTTTTTTTATTAGAAACTAGATGATTCCCGCGACTTCGTCCGCGTGGATTAAGATTTTTGATTCCCGCGGGAACTCTTTAGTTTTCCGGGATAAAAAGTAGCCTATGTCCTTCCCCGGGATACCATCTACCCCTGTACCAAATTTCATCAAAATCGGGTGAAGAGACAGATTTTTTTATTCAAGCGGGAACTCTTTAATTTTCCGGGATAAAAAGTAGCCTATGTCCTTCCCCGGGATACCATCTACCCCTGTACCAATTTTCAGCAAAATCGGTTGAAAAGATGGGCCGGGAAAGCGTAGCAGACAGACAGACAGACAGACAGACAGACAGACAGAAACACTTTCGCATTTATAATATTAGTATGGATATGGATAATTAAATTAAATATTCGTTTTCACTATCCTATGACTGCCAATTTTTTTTCTTGATCTAACTATTTACATATTATTTACAATATTATAATGTTTTATGACCTTGGTATTAATTAAGGAGATTGATTTAATATATTTCTCTATTTTAGATCTCGATACATCACAGCTTTATACTTCACCTGCACTTCGTTGACGAGCGTTGGCTTTGGAAATGTAGCACCTAACACTGACGTGGAAAAGGGATTTACGATATTCGTCATGCTTGTAGGATGTACGTGAATATAATATTTATACTTGACGAACCACTATATGAAAGCAAGATTTATGGCTTTATCGCTATGGAAACTATAAACGGCTTGTATTACAATATTAAAATATAAAACTGCCTGCTATTGCATTTTACTAACACCAATGTATTAGTAAAATGCAGTATCTTACTTTGAATTACTTTATGACGCATCGCGTAGCTCAATATGCACTAGCATACCTTGAGCCTTAGTTTGTTTGTAAAACATAACATTAATAGATAAATTACTATTGCAGCATTAATGTACGCTAGCATATTCGGTAATGTATCCGCAATAATACAAAGACTGTATTCTGGAACCGCACGGTATCACACACAAATATTAAGAGTTCGGGAGTTCATCCGATTTCATCAGGTAAGTACCTAAATAAAATTTATTTTAGTATCTACTCAAGAAATCTGAAAAAGTTTTATATTGATATAGATTTTATTAGGATTATGTATTTGTAATACATAATCCTAATAAAATCTATATCAAAAAAAAATATTTTGATTGGCATTCACTTTGGAAAATAGTGAAATAATAAAATTATATCCAAGTAATTCAGCCAGCTAAAAAGCTAAATTAACATATTATTTCTTTTTTTCTAGATTACTAATCCCTTAAGGCAAAGACTAGAAGAATATTTTCAACATGCATGGAGCTATACGAACGGAATCGACACGTCCAGCGTTTTAAAGGGTTTTCCGGAATGTCTTCAAGCTGATATTTGCCTTCATTTGAATCGTAATTTGCTGGCAAGCTGTGCCGCGTTTGATGGTGCTAGTCCGGGTTGCTTGAGGTAAATACTAAAAAGGACTGGGTTTTTTCATGGCTGCGCATGGAGTTGTTTTTTTATAAAATCCTTAGCTAACCATCGCTACCTTGGAATAAAAATCTTAGTAATCTTATTCCAGACTTTATTTCATTAAAAAAAGTGTGTATGCGCAGTTCACACACAGCAGAAGTGAAACTACAGAAAAATAGCCTACGAGAGAATGAGATAAATATAACTTGTCTTCTATCTCATTCTCTCGCCGGCTAAAGCCTACGAAAGAATAAAACAAATATAACTTGTATTCTATCTCATTCTCTCGCAGGCTACATACATCCTATTATGAATATGTTTGTCTCTTTTAGTGTCGCTTTTTCTTATCATCGAATTTTCAAATCACAACGATTGTAAAGAAGTTTCACTTTAAAAAAACGAGTGGTTGCACAAATCATTACGATAATCAGTGCTCCAGGAAACATTTTTTTTAGAGCCCCGCCTGTCGATTCTATTATAATCGTCATTATACGTGGTAAATCCCAACTTCTCCACGAACTCTAGGCTGATTGACTGAAGCGGAGGGAGCAAAATAATTGGAAATTCTACACGTTCAAATATTTCAGAAACATTGTTCAAGTGTTCAAACTTTTTGTTTCAGAGCGCTTTCTCTAAGGTTCAAAACAACTCACGCGCCTCCCGGAGAAACGTTAGTTCACCGGGGTGACGTACTCACATCACTATTCTTCATATCTAGAGGTTCTATTGAAATTCTGAAGGACGACATTGTTATGGCCATCTTGGGTAAGTTTTATTTTCGTAACAAATACTATTTCAAGAATATTTAGATTTTTTCGTTTCTGGAACCTTCTTACAACATTTTAAAAAAAAATATTGTGGTCAAAACGCGACGAATAACACAACTGTGAAGACCAAGAAGAAAACGTAAATTAGACTTACCTAAAAAATTAAAAAACGGCGGTCAAATAATATAATAAAGTCTGTAAAAAGTACCGATATTACAAATTCGAGTGATTGGATGCGTCCGTACTATACTTATATTAACCGCACATTCACATTAACGATTGCACTGAAAATAATAATTTTAGCCGAACTAAAGGCACCAAGAATTTTTTTTAGGGAACGCTACCTATTAATAAAAAAAAGTGTGTCTGTACAAGTACAATTCACACACAGCAGAAACGAAAACAGAAAAGTAGCCTACGAGTGAATGAGATAAATATAACTTGTATTCTATCTCATTCTCTCGCAGGCTAAATCGTATTATGAATATGTTTGTCTCTTTTTTGTGTCGCTTTTTCGTTTCATCGAATTTTCAAATCATAACGATTCTAAAGAAGTTTCACTTCAAGAATGAATAGGCTGTAATGTTGTTTTAACAGGTAAAGACGACATATTCGGAGAGAACCCGTGCATACACAGTACAGTGGGGCGCAGCAACTGCCGCGTGCGCGCGCTCACGTACTGCGACCTGCACCGCGTGCATCGGGACGACCTGCTCGATGTGCTCGACTTCTACCCCGAGTTCCGCGCCTCGTTCGTCAACAACCTGGAAATCACCTATAACATGCGAGACGTCAGTATGAATCCAGACACAGATTACATTCGCATGTTTTTTACACGACTACTCTCTTTGCGTCGGGTCGTATTCCTCACTAGCAGATGCCCGCGACTTCGTCCGCGTGAAATAAGTTTTTTAAATTTCCACGGGAACTCCCTAATTTTTCGAGGACACTCACAAATAATGTGGCTTTCTATTGGTACCAGAATTTTCAACATCGGTTCAGTAGATCCAGAGATTACCCCTACAACGTCACAAACTCACAAACTTTACCTCTTTACCTCTTTATAATATAAGTATAGAATACTGAGGGTCGTGACCCCTTCCCATTAATCACATAATGGTAGGAGTTTACATGGGATAATAATGCGGTGGGTTCCCACGTCCTTCCGCATATGACTCGACTAAGAGTATTAAACTCTTAGGTTTTTGTAACGATTATTATCAGATGTTAGTGATAATAACCGGGACCGAACGGGCTTAACGTGGAGGAAACGAAAAGGCCAAATTTGGTCCAAATTCGGTCACCCATCTAGTTACCGACTTGGGTCAACGTTGCTCTTATCAATCGCAATCGACTGATATGCGTTGTCACAACTAGTCCACTCGTCCCTACACACAACCCTAGGCCACACGACTACAGCAAAGCCAAAAGGAAGGGTTATGATTTTGGCAGTCTATATATATTTACTAGCGAATGCCTGCGACTTCGTCTGCGTGGTTTGAGGTTTTTTTGTTCCCGCGGGAACTCTTTAATTTTCCGGGATAAAAAGTAGTCTATGTGCTATTCCAGGCCATAATCTATCTCTGTGCCAAATTTTAACCAGATCCGTTCAGCCGTTGGCGCGTGATTGAGTAACAAACATCCATATATCCATCCATCCATCCAAACTTTCACATTTATAATATTATTGTGAATGTCAAATAATAGACAAATAATTTGCAATAAAATAATATTGCGGCTATAAATTAAGATGTAAGCTATCCTATCTTTCAAGTTGGATCAAACTGCACACGGTGTGCAAATTTAATTTAAAATCGGTTAAGTAGTTTAGGAGTCCATCGCGGACAAACAACGTGACACGTGATTAAGATTAAGAAGATGTATCTTCCACCGTAGCTCATAAACTTCTGAGCCCATTTATATGAATGAGGTTTAATTTAATTTTTTATTATGGTTTGGGTGACATAGGCATTTAACACGAACAAAATCGATATGACGGATGTTGTACCTAATAAAACGGTAATTACTTAGAAAATGTGTATTCATACATGATTTGAAGGTACCTATATATCATCATCCCATCGCCGATTCACCGCTGAGCACGGGTCCCCTCTCAGAATAAGAAACCATAGTCCACCACGCTGGCCAGTTACGGATTGGCATCCCTTCGAGTATTGGATAACATTATAGAGCACTCACAGGCATGCAGGTTTCCTCGCGATAACATAATATATTCTAGGGTTGTAATGGAACCTCGCCTCCGCCTCTGTAAGTGCGGAACTTCCGCAAGAAATCGTACCTCAACCTCCGCTTCCGCGTCCGCCTATGCAGTTTTTTTGCGGAGTTGTAACGGAGGTTTATTTACGTTGACTTACAATGCGAGAGGTATAAATCGAAGCAGGTGACATCAGATACACCATTACAACAAGCAAAAAGGCAACTGTCCTTAGAAGAATCCTCAAAAAAGTCAAATGTGGGATTCATTCATAAAGCACAGAAAATGGACGATATGATCGTAGAAATCCACCTCCGCCTCCACATCCGTTAACCTCCGCATCCGCCTCTGCTTCCGCTAAGAACGCCTCCGTTACAACCCTAATATATTCCTCGGGGCATTAATTTTTATCATATTTAGTGCACTTGCAGTACCAATAACTATTTCACTCGATTGGAAGCCCTCCAAAGTTTGAACTTCTATCTATATACAAATCCGCAAATCCGTAGATTCACCCAGCGCGTAACTAATAGTAGGTCTACGCCGTAGAGCTTGCGTAGAGCTCTATGCCACGCTGTCCCAGTAGCTTTAAAAGTTTAAAGTATCTGTTATTTTTATTTTTTCACTTCTGGTATATTTTAGGGAGAATACAACCACTGACGAATAACTTTTTGACAAAAAGTCCACGCGTGCACTAGTATATTATTGAGCTGCAAAGACTACAAGGACAGGACAAAACGTGTTTACCCTACGAAACAGGTTTTGTCCCGTCTTGTCCGTAGTGTTTTTGCGCCCCACGTAATATTGTGTTTGTGTCTAACATTCAGCGTAACTAATCGTAGGTCTACGACGTAGACCTTGCGTAGACTCTATCTACGCTGTCATAACTACTCCAAATTATTTTGTTTTTTACCACTTCCGGTATATTTTTGGTAATTTATAATTTACTAGCTGACGTCCGCGACTTCGTTCGCGTGGATCGAGGTGTTGTGGTTCCCGCGGGAACTCTTTAATTTTCCGGGATAAAAAATAGCCTATGTGTTATTCCAGACTATAATCTATCTCTGTGCCAAATTTCATCCAGATCCGTTCAGCCGTTGGGGCGTGATTGAGTAACAAACATCCATACCGACATCCATACATCCAAACTTTCGCATTTATAATATTATAAGTAAGATAAGATAAGATAAGATAAGAAGTAAGATTAGAACATAACGATTACCTCACTCTCTGCTTAGCATTCCCCATTGCTGAGGGTTGTGACCTCTCTCCATTAATCACATAATGGCAGAAATTTCTTGGCATAATAATGTGGTGGGTTCCCAGGTCGTTCCACATAATGATGACCCAGCATTATATTTTTGATCAGGATTTTTTCGTTATTTATCGTTTGTCTATTAGTATAAGATCCCGTTATAAAACGACCTTCACCGAGATGCTTATGCAAAATGCTAGTACAGATTTACCTGTTTATACCTGGCAACCCGATAGATGTGACCGGAAAAGAATAGGCAACCTAACGTTTGCATATTCTATGGGCTTCATACTTTCGATTGGTACAGAATTTATCTAATAATCATACCGGTGAAAAAAAAATATAAAAAATATTAAAATTAAAAAAATATTTTTTTTAAATTATTAATTAAACATACTCTGGACTGAAATTTGCTAGGCAACCCATATGGATTATATTTATTGACATATTAAATTAAATATAAAATACGTTTCATTAAATAAGCATCTCGGTGAAGGTCGTTTTATATCGGGATCTTAGACCATATTTATCATGGTGAAATTAGAAATTCGAATTGTGACTTATGACATTTAGATTTTAATTTGCATTATGGTTATATATCCGAATAAAATATTAAGTTATTGTTTGAATAACAGGAAGAGCTAGGCGGCATTGAGCCTAGACGGCGGATGCGGAATGAGAACCCTGCATGCGACGCGAGGCTACTGCGCGAAGCTTACGCGCGCACGACGCGGCGTCCTCACACTGAGACCTTCGCTGAGAAGGTGGTACGTACGCCAAGCTTCTATGTGCACCATATATATTACACTAGAGTGATCAGGCTTAGAACCACACAAACCGCGACAATATCTACCCGGCATGGTCACTTTATAACATAAGGAATTGCTCGGAAATTACCACTACAGTCCATTAACGTCCCACTGTTGGGCACAGGCCTCCACCCTCATAAGAGAGAGGAAATTAGAGCGTAGATCCACCGCGCTGTGGAGTGCGGGTTGGCGGACTTATCTTAATTATCATGTTAGTCATAATAACCGGGACCTACGGCTTAACGTGCTCTCGGAGGCACGGGGGTGACACACCGCCAACTTTCTAACTCCGGGCTAGTATTGCGGATTTCTATTCAGAATAACCCAATGCTTAATTATGGCCCAACCCGGGACTCGAACCCGGGACGTCGTCGACTGCAGTCAAACATAAAATTTTAAATTCAAATTAGTAAATCTCGGCAATTCTCGAAATTTTTGGAGGCGCGGAAATTGCTTCATTTTTTATTATTAATGCGTGATGGGCTTGCGCTTGACGACTAGATTGGAACGCGCTTGCCTAGAAGACGCCTATTCACTCTTGCCTTGAAGGTACTTAAGTTATATGTGGCACGAAACACGTGCGTTAGGAGGATGTCCCCCACCCCTTTTTACGTACATTGGCTCTGTTATAGCCGAACGCCAGCAATTTCCAAAAAATAATAAGGTGTTATACTGACATCTAGATTTTTATACAATTTTAAGCTACCGTGTGAAACCTGTTTTACATATTATAGTTGTACTAAATATTTTGACTAAATAAAAATGGATAGTGCGGAAGAAGAAAAGACTTAACGCCGCCAGATAAAAAGGAAGTAGTCTGAAAACCTTTTACCAGTAAAATCGAAAGAAAAATATTAAAAATCATATGAAGGTTTCATTCAGTGGTAAACTGATAAAAAGCGAATTATTTTTCGGAAATTGCCCTTATAGCATATTTCAATGATTTATAACTACAATATGTTTTAAAGAAAATGTAAATATTGTCGATTACTCAAATCTCACTAATATGTATTAAACCATTGTTTCTTGATTTTATGGTTTCCTCGCTAATAAGAGAAAAGTACTATACAAGTTTACTTAAATTGCCTCGGCTGGCACCTCGTCCGCTTTAATTTTAAGTAATTTATCTAATATCTTTGTTGCACATAACATACCTACCTATATTACCACTCTTTCTGAAAACAGTTTTATTGAGAACCAGCAAGAAACTCAGTAACTGCTCTTTTCAAAAAGCAAAATGTTAGATTAAATAACTAGTTTAATAACTATACTATCCTATAGGGACTTCAAAAAACAACAGAAAAACTGAATTGGCATAACCATACTAATTGTAAAGTACTTAGAAACAATTGGTTATAAAATAAAGTACTGATAATGTTTTAAACTCAAATTTCTAGTTAAAAAATACTTAATTTCTTAAAAATAAAGTTTTTTGAAATCTTATGCATTACTCTTAACTTACTTATGGGCTATGCATATTATTCAAAACTAAATTAAATAAATTCAATATGAACGCAATTTTCTTCCAGGATTCTCAGTGTAGCGATGAAGATACAGAGTCGCCACCCAGTAGAGGTATTCTAGAATTTTCTGCCGACAAAGCGGGTCAAGACGTCACACCTCTTAATTTTAATTTTAGTAAACAACGCTCTACAACGCTTAATTCTATTACAGGTAATTAAATTTAATAAAAATTGGAATGTAGTGTTAAGTATGACATACTTATTTATTCTTCTACATATTTTAAAAAAGCGAGACATCACATTACATCTTAAATTGCCCATATGCCATAGGTATGCATCAAGATACGCAGTGACGGTAGGGACATAATTAAAAGCAAAAATAATTATTTATTATAGATATTTTTTAATAATTTATTATAAATTCCTAAATATATCAAATTAAAACATAAAATTAATTACCTATTGGTATTACGTTCATGATTGGAAAAAAAAAATTAAAACTGTGTACTACTTAAACTACTCGTATATAATATATTAACTAATTAAAAATACATTAAAATCTAAATTAAAAACTAAAAATTAAAAATTTCATCAAAACCGCTGCAATGATGCTGTGTCCAGAACGCTGGCTGTATTATAGCCCGTACCCCGTACTGTACCCCGCTGAATAGCCAAACTTATATATTGGCGAAGGTAACTGCCAGCCCTGCCGGTCACCTGTGGATTCTGTGAGACGAGAAAATAATATATCCTTAAAAAAGGATCTAGCATCTTCACCCCACGACCCCACGGTTTCAACAGCAAAAAGCACATTGCATTTGATTTTTTTTTCTATAATTTCATAGTTGCGCTCTTGGTTCTTTCTGCATTAGTGACCGCCGCCCCTGCCGCCACGGAGGTCGCCTGCAAGTGAGACAACGTAAGCGTATCCACGCATGTGGCATCCCATACAAGCGACCTTCCTTGCTTCCACGGAACAAGAGTCACACCATCAGGTCTTTTACAATCACTGCGCGCCAAGCCATTAGATTCTAAAACTGCAGGCACTTTAGCGGTGGCAAGAGACCTACGAAATACCCAAAAACAGTACTAAACGATTGTTAATAAGTTGTTATTGTTATCATTAAAATTGTTGGACAGTTTTGCTTTTTATATTGTCTGCCTACCCTCTGCACATCATTGAAATTCTTAAAAGTTTGTGATGTCCCGCTACATAAAAAATTATAAAACATTAATTTAGAGTAGATGCACACACATAGAAGATATGGAACGATGTGCAAGCCCCTTTTTTATCTAAAGTCCTTTATGAACATTGATATATATAACTTTTTATTTGAAATATTTATTTTAATGACATGGCGTAGCACAATATACTTATACAATTATACACGGTAAAGTCAATCATTAATATTATCCAATATAGTTAAACTGTGAAGGTTGTCCTGTATTTTATCATACAAGTAAACCTCCGAATAAATATGTATTATATGTATATAATAAAGTACATAGAATTCTTCTTTATTATAAATGTTTATGAAATCATTTTTTTCTGACTCAATGATAAATTAGATTTGAGTTACGCCACGTCGTTAAAAGAATTGTAGGTACTTGTTGATTACAAAAAATCTTTCTCTTCTTAGGTAGCCTGATACCTTTTAATAGACTTTATACATTTCAATTGAAAAGCAACAAAGGAAATGATGAAGTTTATCAGCATCTTTAACCCTCCAATATATTATCATATAAATCATTATACCTATATTTCTTTATTTTTAAATAAAATGTACTGTGGATTTAATTAAATGAACGATAATAATTTAATTTGAGGCAGCATGAAGTGATACGCTTTTTGATCCTACATTTCTCCTACGGGTGGTGCATGGAACGTGGAACGAGTGATTTGAGGTGTTCTAACTGTACCATTTAATAGAGTAGAAATAAATGACCTATTAGGTTTTCATGATGCGTCAGTAACTTGTCTCATTTGCCTCGTATCCACGTTCCTCCGCCGCCGGCTCTGAGCGCGGCCCTTGTGTGCAGGCATGCTAGCGCAACTAAAACGGAGCTTCCCAGACCTCTACCACCATAAAACCCATCAGCCGCTGCACAACAAATACTGTAAGTATGCATAAGGAAATCTTTAGCTGCATGTTTCTGTAAAACAACTTCCATACCTTCTGAGACCAAAACCACCTAATTGGTTCATCAAATGTAGGGAACATTTCAATAATAAAGATGAATATTGTGAGTACTACCTATATATTATCATGATTCGTAAGTCATATATTGGTAAAATAGCTTGCAAATAATTATTGAGATTCAAGACTTACCTATTAATAATATTTAGATAGTGATTTCCAAAACATTGGTTTCCTTTCTGAAATTCATTGACTGCTTAAAAGAGCTTTGTATAAAATTAAAGAAAATAATTTCTATTACATCATTTTAATAAATATTTTTTAACAATAAAAATACTATAATAGTTTCGTCGCTCTAGTGTATATCGTAAGATATAGTACATATTACTGGTTAAACATTTCAAACACATGCTTAATACATTTCAGCGCAATCGACGCCCCAAACGTACAGAGGGCGGGCTGGTGTTCGCCGGCAATCGTCCGTGGGGCCTTTAAACGATACTTCCCCGCTGACGGGCGGAGCGGCTGCGGGAGAGCCAGCCGTGAGCACGCCAGCGCACAGTGCCACTCTACCTGTGTCAAGCCTTAGCACCAACCCAAGCTCCTACTACACCAATGCATCGCCCAGTCCGCCGGCACCAGCGCCCGCGCCCGGCCCTGTGCACGTCTCCTGCGACGACATCCTGGCGCCGCACACTCCGCACGCGACGTCCACCGGCCGGACGTCCCGCTCCGCTCCGCACTCGGCCGTCAACTTACATCAAACTGGAAGACCCACTGCTCTAGCTTTCACTTCTGATAGAGTACAAAACGCTACACAGGTAATCATTACCAATCTATATATATAAAAGCGAAATACCGCACTCATTCACTCACTCACTCACTGACTAATCACGATATCTCAGGAACTGTATAGCATACAAACTTGAAATTTTGAACGTAGATTTCTTCTAAGTGTAGACATCAGCTAGAACGGTTTTAAGAAAGTTCACCCCTGAGGGGTGGGGTGGGGTGAAATGGGGATTGGAAGTTTATATGAAAGTCCTATATTTTTGAAGTTATAGGTTATTAGTTTTTATCAATAATAAACTGTATAAGCAATTTTACGAATTTTTTTCAGTGTGAAATGGGGGTTGGAAGTTTAGCTATTAATCACACTTTCTATAGCCCTATAACAATTCGATAAATACAAACTTTGTAGGTTTGGTAAATCATGCTTCTTCTTTAAATACTTACTTAGCGCATCGAATTTTTTTAAACTAATATTAGGTTTGGTATAAATACAATTTTTGAAAGGGGTAAAAAAATTGTTTCAGGATGTTATCTCACCGCAGTACCAAAATGTCGGCCCGGCGGCGACCGCGGCGTCGGTAGCCACGATACTGTCGCGACTGGAAGAGTTGAGCAGGCGGGTTGCCGTGCTGGAGACCGGCCTGACCGCGGACGTGCGGCGCATCCTGCAGTTGCTGCAAGCCCGCGAGGCGCCGCTGCACAACACGCAGGCCGCGCATACCCCCTCTCAGCCCTTACCGAAACCTTCATTATCTGTTCCTCATAGTAACGAGGTATATCAATTATAGTATAATTAGACGAGGATTGGAATTTGGAACTGTTCTGTTAGTATCAATTACATTGCAAACGGGGGACACGACAGTGCTCCCGCCAACACGAGCATGACCATCCTTTTCTGGAAGCCACTAATGTCACCAAGCCCCTGTATCATCGTTGTTAATAAATTTAGTAGTCTGAAATTTTGGCCAGCAAGAGCACTTACTGAACCTACTCCACCCTCAAATTACAAGTCTGTACTTCCTAATATAGTTGCCTTCAACGTTTTATTGTTTTGTCACTGACTAACTCACCGATCATATAAATTCTAAGGAGCTTGTAGCAGTGATATAAATTAGAAACTAGGGATTTAAAAGTCCTTTCAGGTCTCGTGCTTATCACGTGGGCCGGCGATGACGATGATGGTAGTAGGTATTGATGGCACTCAGTATTTTTTTATTTATAGGCCAGCGTTTACTTGCAAGTTTAGTGTTGATACAACCTACGGTGGTAGCTTGTTTCCTCACGCCCTTTCGCAACGTGCCATAAAATAGCTACCTATGCTTTATTGAGTAAATTGTTGTACAGAATCAGTGGGAGTGGAACTGGAACGGTGATCGGGAACGCGACGGTCGCGGCGGTCGCAGCGAGCGCGCCGAGCGCACGCCGGGAGTCCAGCGCTCTGCGTCGGAACCTCACGCGCCGGTGCCGCCGGCGCTGCCGCCGCCACCGCACTCGCACTCGTTCTACAGGTAGTGTGAGGCAGGCGAGACGAGCGCCCCCTGCTCTCGGCCATCGACGCGCTCGCTCGCAGAGTCCGCCTCGTGCGGCTCGCTGGCGGGTGACTCGCCGGCCGCGCCCGAGCCGCCCGCGTCAATGCTCGCGCTCGCGCTCGCGCCCGGCGTCACGCGTCCGCCCGCGCCCCGCGCGCGTTTTCACTTCTGTCGGCGAATCGCGCCCGCCCACCGCGACGACGCTAGAACCTTTCTCTGACGCTCCCGACCCCACGCATGGACCAATTTTGTACTTTCATCGGTGCCCGTCACCGACACGTCCTCTCGACCTATCGAGCGGACCGCCGACGATGTCCGCTCACACCGAGTCCATTTGTATTTAAATTGCACAGATTGTTGCCGTAGTAAGTAACTGAATACAAAATGAAGTGTCCAAGTTTGGGTCGAATAAAAATTGGCCTCGATTTTGAAAAATTTTATTCGCAATATTAAATTACAACGTTTGTAATAAGTAAAGTATAAGTAAACGAGTGTTTTGTCACGCAATAATGGATGGACGCTTCGAGTGCTTTAATTTTTTCATAGATTAACAAAAGTTAAATAAAATAGTAGGTACATTAAAAAAGTGAGAGATTAATTACTAATATAAACTATATGTATATCTTTTGTTAATCTATCTACATTCGTTCATCTATGAACCCGGGTGAACGATTTCCTTGATCTAAATGAATACCTCAGTTTAGATCTCAGCCGCACAGCATAAAGATATAAGACTGAGACACGATGTAACACCGTGAACTGTATAAATTCCAGAAGAGAGTAAACGATAAACGCTTTCTACCCGTCCTTGCTCCTTGCCTTTACATTGTAGCTAGGTAATATCTAACACTACTTTGATCAAACATTTTGGAATGCTCCTTGTAGAAGTGCGTTTATGAAAGTTTGCTTGTCATAATATAATAATATTATAGGCGTATGTAAATAAACTGCAGTGTTGCATACCCAGTTTAACATTGAAAACATTGTTAATTTATTTACCCAAACTTCGACTGATTAACGTTTAATTTTAAATCTTACTTAATAAATTTTCTGGTTAACAATAATACATTTATTTACAATTACATACTAAGGCACAGTTATCTGACTTTAAATAATTTGTAGTTACGTAATAATTAATTCTATTAACGACTTCAAATCTAATCTTTTGAATGAATTATTGTTTTTTTGTATTCCAAGTTATTTAAGTTTATAACACAACCATATTAAACTTAAGAAAGTAAAACACATCTCTAGATTCTGAAAGGCTATTCAATAATAAATAACGGATAACCAAGAATGTTGCGAACATAGGGGAAGAAGACTCACCTAATAGTAAAAAGTGGTCCAGCGAGGAATTAATAGGTACCTCTGCTAGGTACTATACTATACTAGGATTGAATAGCGTTTCAGAAACTGAGTGAGAATTAATGGAAAAGTGCTTTATAAAACCGCTGAAATTGTTAATCTAAGTGCGATCTTTGTAAGATTTATTTTGTATCTACGAATTAGCTAAAATAAGGCTCAATGATTATATAATATTATCTTTGTTATTAGTAATAGTTACGGGTAAGACATCTCGCCAATATATCACGTAAGCAATAATAAAAATACACTACCTAATATAAGAACAGACAGACTTCATGACTACATAGTAAACAGCTGTAGCATCAAATATGTCTACCTACAATATATTTATACGATTGTGTTAAACATTTTTATGTTAAGGTACTGGAAATATTATAATTTGTTTTGTCTATGCTCATATCTTAAAATTCTTAAATTATGAATTAAAAATAGTGGCTTAGGTAATGACATAGATTATCATACACGTTCGTCTTTAAAAAAAAATTGGAGCATCATTTTCGTAACAAGACAATACTTTTTAATCGTTTTTTGCAGTCGTAGAATTAATATATAAACTTTCACGTCTGGATTTCAACTGTTTGAGCATTGGCAACTTGACCGGATTCTTTACTCATGTGACTTGACGGCCCGACCAAGACTTATTTCAACTTTAACTACAAGCGATATTCTAGGAACAGCAACGAAACGTATGAAACAAACTTGTAACTGCCTGCAGTATCAAGAAAAGCCTACTAAAAATTATGTACTACTATATAAACGTGTATATAATTAAGATTTTATCAATTTGATTTTGAGATATGAGTTTAGATAAAGTAGTAGGTATATATGAATCCACTTAAGTCTTATACAACCGTTTCATAAACTACTATAAATAAATCAGAATCATGATTTAACCTCAATCATCTTGGATATAATATGTATATATATCTTAGTTGTATGATAAAGATGAATGTAATCCCAGAAGATTTAAGGCGGATCCACATAGGAAGGTCCTACGAAGTAAATATGTTATAGTCCAAAGCCGAAGTGCGGGCGCATCGCAATTGGCCTAGACAATCCCTGAGAATTGCCTAGGCCAATCTAGGCGAGAATTTAGGCTTTGGACCAAGCGCACTGGCCATTTTTGATAATGACTAGAGCGCTTGGTCCAAAGCTAAAACTTCGACGTTCGCCAAACGAGTGTTTAGGCCAATCCCGATTCTCGACGTGCCTAAATTAGTCGAAAGCCGAATTAGTGAAATGGAGTTCTGACTTTGGACTAGGCAATCCTGAATTATGTACCTATTTGAGTGTTCAGACTTTAAATAAAACAATATTTAAAAAAAACAACAATATTTTAAAGGCGGCGTTTCCATTTCTGAGTATTACATTTAATATAAGTTGACTTCTGTTAAATGAAAAGAATAATCCGACTGAACAGAGGCCTGTAAAATTCTGATGATTACTTTCAAAAAGATAATTTTCCTGATAGGAAAATATTTTTATTTCAAATTTAACGACCTGCCACTCCTACTACAGACAAATCCAACGATACTTTATTTATTAAAATCGATAAACTGTTTACGCCAGAAAATGTTCATTTTTTTTAATTATTTTAATAACATTAGTTATCCACACAATCAGGATAGCATACCAATATACCTTCTAATAGAATTTAGAATAGGTATAGGTCGTCAATCGGTCAATTGCGAAATGTAATTAAATAGTATGATGTTTTAATGCTTTCCCATTTTGGCATGGAACGCCTTTATAAGGCTCGCTTTCGTAGTAGGTAGTAATTTTCATAAATACATATTTACTTAATAATATAGATACTTATTGATACTGTAGTGCATAACTATTGCAAAAATTTACATTTGCTTTTCCTATTTTTTTATTAAGATTTTCTTGTTAAATAAGTCAACTGATAAATTATTTGTGCTAGTACATAAATAAAATCGCTATCTGAATCCTACGCGCGAAATATATAGAACAAAAATTATGTTTACTTGTACAATTTCATAGTACAAGTTCGTTTACCTTCCTATTCATTTATTATCCTAAGAAACGGGATAGTAACTTAATCATCCTCCTGCACAGAGGCCAAGATGTAAATATAGAGCATGCTTTGCTTTGCTCAGACTTTACTTAGGGACTGTTTCGTTTTAACTGTGACATCAAAATCAAATTACATTTTGTAGATCTCAGACTTGGCATCTAATGTATATTATTAGGCACCTGCTTATGAAATGAAAGTTTTGTAGCCAGCTAAACATGGGTGCAAACTGTGTTTCCTCCCTCGGAAAAAATAAAAAGCGAAATAGTAATTTAAAAAAAAAATTGGATCGAATGAATCACTATTACCTAAACAACTCGAATACCAATTTTTTTAGAATGATACACCGCGGCCGCCTTGCTTTAGCTAGAGAATGGATATTATATAATGAACCATTTTAAAAACTGTGCTTTATTTTTTTTAACTGTTAATCGACCTTAGTTATTAAGGTACCTTTAACTCTTATATGGTTCGCTTTTATACAACGACTAAAAAGTCAACGTGTAGGTACACATTGACTTTTAAACATTTAACTTACCTCGCCTACGATTTTTAAACTACGAGAACCACTTTTTCACCCGAAAAATTCGCTGGGGCAGCCCTGATTGCATTACACCCCAGAATTTACTACTTGAGTGTACCGTGACCGCATGCAGTCACATAAATTTTATCCTATTGCTGTCTATCACGTTAGGCAGCTATGCTGGCTGCTGTATTATCTGTTCTAAAATATTTTTATTTACACTGAGAAAAATTAAGAGCGCAAATAACTATGTATTATGAAATTAGGTTTGTGTTCTATAACATTAATAACAAAATCAGTTTAACGTTAAGTTTCATTAACTTGATACAATACAGGGTTTTATAAGGTCAATAATAATAAATAATTTATTGGGAATTAAGTCCTACTGTCCTTCGTGTATTTACTGGAAGGGATTAAAATTATATTATAAAATATGAATTTAAAATAAAGACTGAGATAGCAATGCCTCTTTGAAGGAACTAAAATATCATCTCGTGATACATACTCGTATAACGTAACGTAAGTGGGTATCACGCGCACCTACGTCACGCAATGGAGGCCACATAATATACGACCGATCTGTCGAGTCGTTCGTTGTATTTATGGACATTTGACAGCAGAAGACCATGCCCCCTATTCTTTAACTCATTGGCTATCAAAAAGCGAAAGCCACTGACATATATTTTGTATCCATTGAAGGTTTGCTACATGATACAAAATAACATTTCATAGAAAACCGATTGCTTCGAACGCGCGTGCTGAAACAGAACAGCACTGTTCAATTAATAGTAGCAGAACTGTGTTCTGTTTACTACTCTGCCTCACTGCAGCTCTGAATCTGCCCTGCCCTTATGTGAAACGGATAATATCGAACAACAGTCGGTAATCTGATCATGTATAAGGCTCTTTATATGTGAATTGACAATGTGGACGTGTTATGCAAAAGGTTTTTTATGTGCACAATCACGTGCAACATGATAATCTAGACAACGTTTCATCGGATGCGGATATACCTTGAATGAGAATGTTAAAATTTCGCGCAGGAGTTGCATGCAGAGTAAATCTATAGTGACACATACATTTACTCTGCATTCAACTCGTGGGCGAACTGTAGGTCCATGGTTATATTGGTACGCACGTTGTCCAGCAAGATTGGCCGTATAATTTTTCTCCTTGTACAAAATTTTATATTGGGACTTCACAGTAACGCGAATTTGTGAATCGGTAAGCTCCAAGAATGGGATTGTAGATAACCGATGCAACAGATTTTTGAGGACAGTAGGCATATATTTATTTTTATTTTTCCTGTACCAAAGTAGTCTATTTACCTACGTAATTTTTAAAATTCTTTAGGTATTGTCCGGCACAGGTTGTAACCTCGATTTTATCTTAATTAAGTCGCATTTATTCGATACTAAGAATTGTCACTTATCTAGAACCTTTATTAATTTGTCTCCATTTTATAGGATTTATATTTACCTAAATTATCTGTTGTACTATTTTTTAATTTAGGTACACGATTAACTGTACACAAGAATAGCAATGTCCGAAGCACTATAATATAATAGCGCGGATTTTTTTTACATTAGAAATGCCTCTTTACGCAATAAAATTATTCATTTATCTTAAACATCTAATTTAAGTATAATATATCACGTCGAATTAACTTAAGGCTTTTAGCTATCGGACTAAAAATGAAGCGATCTAAGTGTGTGGCTTGAATTCCCTGTGGCGGAAATTCGATTTTACATTAATAATGTTCTGTACATACTAAATTAAGCAAGCCATTGAATAAAGGATTAGGCTGTACAGAATTTTCTCACGACATCGGATCCCTTTATCGTAAGTATATACAGGTACGTATGTAAGTATATCAATAATTTAATATGTGATA
This sequence comes from Erebia aethiops, assembly GCA_923060345.2. NCBI lineage: Eukaryota > Metazoa > Arthropoda > Insecta > Lepidoptera > Nymphalidae > Erebia > Erebia aethiops. Next base: position 20,160,587 of record OV281084.1, on the reverse strand, counting down.
GAAATATCCCTGTAAACTATCATTAAATCACACTAAATTGTTTTTTTACTATTTAGATCTTAAACTTAAGCTTTAGGGTACTTATACTTATAAATGCTCGCTTTATCATTTTAAAATTGTTGCCTTGTAATAATTTTAGTCACAAAAAAAACGGGTTGTTTCAGCTTAAATAAACACACAAACAACGTAGGTACTAATATAGAGTATTGTATTATTGATAAGTTTAGTATTTTATATTTCAAAAACTTATAAAGCGCAAATTGTTAAAGCGTTCATAATATTATGATTAGTAATTTTGTCTGTGATCAAAAATTTATATATTGTTAAGCTGAAAATTAAGCGCACGTATGTAAATTTATTACTAAGTTTGTAGGTATTTTTTGTGCATTACCAATTTGTTTTGTAGTTTTTATATTATTATAGATATTATGTTATATTTTATTGTAGGTAACCTTTTGTCTGTATTGCGATTAGGTAAAAAAGTAAATGTAGTTAACACAATAGGAGCGTTAAACCTAAATGTACGTGCTTATTGTGTCTGCCGTCTGGAGTCTTATCGAGGCTAGGGACGAATCTAGCGGAATTCTGCTGCGATGGTGACACATTTAAATGTTAAGAATGCGCAAAAACTGCGTGGAATATGCGCTGAAATTCATGTGCTGGATTCCACTAAATTCTGCTACCTTTTTAGAAACTTAAACGATGCTGCTGCTGTTTTAAAATATCTAGGTACTCGTAATTTAGGATTCCCATTACAAAAAGACACAATAAATAAACGATGTTATAAAAATTTTTGTTTGTGTTGCATATATTGCTAACCAATAATTTTGATTGGCTTTCTTAGGATTATCTATCAAATCAGACGCCTTATTCACTCACATACTGCTCACGCGTTCATATTATTTTATTCATATTGCAATTAAGTAGTTAGGTGTAACATGTTTTTAGATATCTATTGTTACATTTGAAATTTATCATTTTCTTAAAATTTAAATTAAATGTTTTATGAGTAGAACAATAGTTCTTATCATATTTATCACAGTAGGTTATCTATCATTATCGTTTAAAATTATATAATTAACTAATCACTTATTGTAGTTTTTATGGAACGTTCTGCGCGCGAGTCGTACCCGCTCATGGCTGGTTTTCATCATGGAAATATAATACTCCGTCCATTTATTATTTTCTCGATGACAGATTGGGGTAAGCGCAAATTTACTCGTAACGCCTAAGCGTAGCTGCTCTATCCATGATCCGAAAAAGTTCGAGCTTCTCTACGGCAGCTATGAAAACTACATAAATAAAAATCAATTGCCGAAATGTATGTTCTCGCATCACTACAGAACGGCTGGAGTGATATTGATGGAATTTTTTGAGTGGTGGTTTATATTGACAATTGGACCCGGTAAGGGGTGCTGCAATCGGGTTCTAGATTCAGGGCAGGACAACTGTCTGACGGGCCCGTTAGTGCTCAATAATAAGAATTAATTCTCTCTTTTGAACACCCAAGCCACCAGCATATCAAGGCGCCTGAGCGGTCGCGTATTTTCAGCAGCTGACCTGATCAGCTTACATAAGAATGACTCCCTGGCGATTATTAAATCGATTTATAAGTTTTTTTTTCTTTATCCACTACTAGCTAGCCCTTGACTACGATCTCACCTGATGGTGAGTGATGATGCAGTCTAAGATGGTAGCGGGCTAACCTGTAAGGGGCATGGCAGTTATATTAAACCCATACCCCTTCGGTTTCTACACGGCATCGTACCGGAACGCTAATTCGCTTGGCGGCACGTTTTTGCCGGTAGGGTGGTAACTAGCCAAGGCCGAAGCCTCCCACCAGGCCAGACCAGGGAAAATTCAGAAATTATAAATTCCCAAATTGACCCTACCGGGGATCGAACCCGGGACCTCCGCACGTTAAGGCAACAGCGCTACACACTGCGCCACGGAGGTCGTCAATTAGGTACAATTAGAATTTGTTATTTCATTGTTTTAAGTTGTGTGCACGATTCACGATTCATAGGCCTATACATACCTACCTATAGGCACGATCTTTCTCGGGTAGGTAGTTCTTTGTACGAATTAGCTTGACATTAATTGTAGGCAGATATCATACCTACAGTTTCAATCGATTCGACAGTTTTTTCATATAATATATATAAATATATATATCATGTGTCCCTATGGACATCACATAGGGAAACGTGATATATAATATATGTCCCTAATAATTCCAAGAAGACTATAGTTGATTTGATTGGGTTGATTTTAATATGTTAATAACCAAAAACATTGCCCACAACCTTGGATTGGAACCATGGATCAAACTGTGATTTTTTGGTTGATTCGAATTAATACTTGCTTTTTACGAAATATTTTTTATAAGAAGGTGGTACATCTACTCCTATGTTATGATTTTAGATTGTTCAGTAGGTACAATGAAAAATAAATTTTACAATGCTAAATGTACGAAAGTCATTGTAAGTACCTAAATAAACTAAACTGAGCACATTAGCCATATTATTATTATAGCCTAGTCGAATGAATATATTTTGAAGAGCGCAAATAATAATATGATCGCTGAGTACGTAAATAAGTCAAAGAAAATAAAAATATCACGCACATGCGATATGTATGGTTGTTGTTTTATTTATTTTAACCCGACTTCCTAACTTTGAGGAAAAAGAAAGAGGAAGGAAAATAAACTCTTATTTTAGAAACATTCGCACGGTAGTGATCGTGAAATAGATTTTTTATATTTATTATTTTATTGAACTGAAGGACATCACATTAATAAATAATAAATAATTATTATCTTCTTGGAGTTCGTTTTAAAACTTAAAATCTAGAAGCTATAGGTAATATGCTTCCAGTTTCAAATAGATAAAGATAGTTTCAATGATAATCAATAATTACTAGATGATGCACGCGACTTCGTCTACGTGGATTGGGGTTTTTGATTCCCGTGGGAACTCTTTAACGTTCCGGGAAAAATGTTATGTGCTAATTCGGGGTTTAAGCTATCTTTGTTCCAAATTTCAGCCAACCAAGTCCAAGTCAGTCGTTGTGGCGTGCCTTCACAACAAAAATCAACTAACGTTGCGTGGAGTAACAAACATCCGAACTTTCACATTAATTAGTAAGAAGTAAGATTTAGCCGCCATCTCCACGGACGAGAGAATCGCAACGAGTCCGATCTACTGCCTACTGGATAGATTCCACAGTAGGTAGGTACAACGATAATTCCGCCAGCGTTTCGTTGCGACTCGCAATTGTGAAAGGAAATCGCAATGGTTTGTCAAACGGATAATTCGACCAGTTTATTATGGAGTGTAGAGGTGAGAAGTATCATCTCTTTAAAGGAGAAAAGTTGAAAAAGTTTCCAGTGGTTGCTATAAATAACAGTTCAAAAATCTTCCACAGTGGCGCTGGTGTAGGCATGAATGTAGCGAAGTGAAGCAAGATGTACCTAGATGTAAAAAAAAAGATACGCGCCGAATTGAGAACCTCCTCCTTTTTTGGAAGTCGGTTAAAAAGGATGGGCTACGCCAGAAGACTGCCTACGCGCTTTACAAAAACACTAGGAGTAAGTAGGGCAGAAAAGACTACGTAGGGTCGGGTTAAATACTGATACGGTTTTGGGACAGATCCACATTCTTGACTAATTTTGTCACCCTTTTAAATAACACCAACGACACCACCACCAACACGTATTTTCTAAACTTTAACCGTGCCGATGTTAGGCCGTTACACTCCGTATTATCTAAGATATGTCGACATTTCATATGTAATGTGAGCAAGAAAATAATTATTCCAACTCTAACGGACTCGAATTCGATACTTTAATACTGACAATACCGCGTTAATTTTGACTATAGCGGTTTTTATAGCAACTATAACGGTAACACACACATACATGCTCTTTGACCCGTCTTGAAAATCCGTTTGACAAACTTGTATTTACGTCGACCGACAAGACAAAAAAAAATTTTTTGCCGCCTTATTGCGTATTAGCCAATAGTCGCAAAGGTTCTACGCGCAACCTGAGACACCTGTGAACCCATAGTGTGAACCCCACGTGCCCCACGATCGCCCACGATAGTTTTGTAACCCAAGATTTATAACCATGTCGCTGGTCGCTTGCTCATGCGATACGCGTATTCGACATAGATTATTGCGTAGTATCCTAGTAATCTGTGTGTGTAGACTTCCGTTTTAGGAGTTAGACGGTCTGATGAAAGGTCTGATCACAGACATATGGTCTGATACAGTTCAAAGATGTTAGGTGTTCTGTGGTCTGATGTCTCTGGCCTTCTTTTTCTGCTGGGCTCAGCAGGGCGACCGCGTATCTTTTGCATCAATAATTGATAAATCGCAATCACCTCTGATTGGCTGAATTTATGGTATTCTTGCTGCGTCAATTGTTCTGCGTCCAATAGTGGAAGAGTGTTAACCAATCAGAGGTGGTTGCGATGTACCAAGGATTGATGCAAAAGATACGCGGTCGCCCTGCAGATCAATGCAGGTTATTGATCTGCAAGGCGACCGGCTAAAAATGACAGCTACAGTGTAACGATCGCAATCACCTCTGATTGGTTAATACTCTTCCACTATTGGACGCAGAACAATTGACGCAGAAATAATACCATAAATTCAGCCAATCACAACAATTGATACTGTAACAATGATTGATGCAGAAGTTATGCAATCGCACTGCAGGTCGGTGTCTCTGGCACTTTATAAAGGTAAATGGAAAGTCTCTGGCGTAGGTGTAGACCAGAGACAAGTAACATATACAAAATAGGATAGCGCAGGGATAGCGTCTCAGATTAAAAACCTAACCTAAACCTAGGTTTTTAATCTGAGGATAGCGTAGACTTTCTGACGTGACTGGTGCCTGGTGGTGACTGGGTTCTGTGCTTCTGGTGGCAAACACCGACCACAGAGCCGTTAAACCAGTTAAATAAAATAAAAAAAAAAAACACCGACCACAGAAAAAGAAGCAAAAACACGTGTGGTTGCGCCGTTGCGGTCTGCACTTAGTACTTACCTTATGCACTTACTAGCTATCAGTAATAAAAATTTAGTACCTTATTTTCAATAGCAATGGGGAAGGCTAAAAAGTTTAAACCCTCACAAGTGGCAAAAAACATATCACTGGCTGATCAAATAGAAACATCAAATGGTATAAAAATTAAAAATAGAAAAGAAAAAAACAGAAACGAAGGGGACGAAGAGGTATGTAGGCTGTTTATTATAATACCTTATCCTTTTATTATTATTAGGGCAATAGATCAATAGTCATCTACTAAGAACTCTACTAGAACGCGATAGGAAAATAATGTGGCCAATTCTTTAGAGCACAATCTCAAATGACAGCTCTATATAAATCTATCTATTCCGTTCCTTTTCTACAGGGAGGTATTAAAGAAAGGGTTAGCAATATATTTAGTGCTGTCATTTTCGTTTACTTTAAAGCGTGTACAACAGAATTAGCCTAAATGTGTATATTTCATTGCATTATCCATCTAGCTGACCAACTGATCACACTTCTAGAACGTTTTTTTATTTGATTGTAATTATTTCTATTGCTAGGCCCTCTCTTACTCTCTTGTACTTACCTTAAAAAATAATATGATATGTAGCACTATTTCCCATTATTATTCACTTGTGATTATTTTTAACCTAGTACTCTTTACTTAATCGATTATGGCAACTATTGGTGTCACTATCTAAGTTACTCATGTACTATCTAAGTAAAACAAATGGAGTAACTACCAATAGATAGTTGGACTGTGTTACCCTCTATATTAACCTACTTTCTTATAATATCAATAAATTATATTGTTGTAATATTTTCCAGTTTGTTAATGCTGATTTATCAAAAAAAATATTAAAAGCTGCGAGGAGGCAACAAGCGGAAATTGGTAATGGAATTCCTTCTGCTGCAGTCATTTCAACACCTTCAGCTTCATTATCACTTCATGGTGAGTAGATAAGGGTGTCATGTTAATAGATAGTCCTGATAATATGTAAGTACTACTTTAGGGTAACAATTTGAAATAGTCAGTCTTAATTATTAAACAACTCGCCACTGAAAAAGCCAGTATTACAACATACTTTAATCTTTGATTGTTTTTTTTATTTAGATCCAACATCTGACCATGAGGAGGGCTCTGACCATGATGATTTGGAACCAGATACTTTTTATGATAACATTGAAATCAATGAAGAGGATGAGGAAGCACTTAAAATGTTTATGTCCTCAAAACCTGAAAAAACGCGAACACTGGCAGATATCATAAAAGATAAAATAACTGACAAGCAAACTGAATTACAAACTCAATTCTCAGATGTTGAAACATTGAAATTACAAAATATTGACCCAAGGTAAGCAAAAAAATTTGTAAAAAGCAAGTAATATTATGTATGTGTAAATTTTTTGTTTAACTAGTTGACTACTACTACTACTAGTACTATTGCTGACTACTACTGACTTGGTGGTATTTCTGAATCATATTTGTATATGTAGGGATGTTAATGTTATTTAAACAAAAGCCCAAACACCAATTTTCATATGTATTAATGATTGATTTTAATTTCAACAAGTGATACCTCCACGTATTCCCGAGAAGAAGGCAGTTGATAGACAGAAAGATGGACAGACAAGACAGACAATCAAGTGATCCTACAAGGGTTCCTTTTTTCCTCTTGAGCTACGGAACCTTAAAGAATCTTTTTACAAAGCAAGGGAAAGTTACTTATTTAGCTAAACACTGTTCTATTGAGTTGTTATTTAAATCATATAAGACCTGTTTTACAATCCCCAAGTAATAAACCTTTCTGCAGAAAAAATTCGAAGCCAGAATTATTACATCTATCAAAACATCAAAATTGTTTACTTAGCACTTTGCTTAGATTAGTAAAGGACTACTTTCTTGTTTATAAAATAGAATTTTGGATTTAATAATACTACTCTGAAGAAATTACTAAGATAAGAAGTTACTTGAGAAAATGTGATTACTTGTTTATAAGTATGGGTGCTAGATTCGTTTAATCATTACCTAAGGGACTCCTAAGTCATTGTTGTCTGTTATTTGCAACATTATTGTGCAAAACCTTTGTAGCTTAGTCCATAACAATACTAAATTATCCAAGAAAAAAACAGCTTTAATATTAATATTGGTTTTTTTGCAGAGTTAAGACCATGTATCAAGGTGTCCGAGATGTCCTACAGAAATACAGATCTGGGAAATTGCCAAAGGCATTTAAAATGATACCACATCTGCAAAATTGGGAGCAAGTACTATACATTACTGAACCTACCACTTGGTCAGCTGCAGCTATGTATCAGGTATTTTATTTCATACTGACTGATTCCCCAACACCTAGCCCAAACCCAAAAAAAAAGCTCATACTCGTACTTCAGCTTTTTTTGACACAGGGCCACTTTTTGATTTTTAAAGCTGGCTGAGTTTGTTGTGCGCTCTTCTCAGACCAGGGTGTTTGGAACCTTCATAGCTTAAGTTTTAAGTTACTGTTACTGATTATCACCATTATATTTTATAAATAACTGGACGTCAATAAGTGTAGTGTACCTACTTAAATTGAATAAACATTATTTGACTTTGACTTTGACTTTTGAGTGTAGACAAGGAATTAGATTTGGTTAGCGAAATTCTTACTAATCTATATATATAAAAATGAAACCCGTTTTCCTTGGTCACGGCATCACGCGTGAATGGCTGGACCGATTTCACTAATTCTTTTTTTGTTGTATTTGTTATTATTAGGAGAAGGTTCTTACGGAAAAAAATATTAAGAAATTCTCTCAGAAATATTGAAAAATATACATTTTATTTTGCATACTAAGGCGGTACGAAGTTCGCCGGGTCAGCTAGTTAGTATTATATTTTTAGAATTAAATATAAATTTATGGGTTTTATGAAATTAATACTTTTTGTTTCAGGCAACAAGAATTTTTGCCTCAAATTTAAAAGAGAAAATGGCACAGAGATTCTATAACCTAGTACTCCTACCTAGAGTAAGAGATGATCTAGCTGAATATAAAAGATTAAACTTTCATTTATATCAAGCCCTACGGAAATCTCTATTCAAACCAGGAGCTTTTATGAAAGGAATTTTATTGCCACTTTTAGAAGTAAGTATATTCACTAGCTGTTATTAATAATTAATACTTAGTTTCTTAAATTGCTTTTCAGTGCAGCCTTGCAGTACATAAATTAGGGCACAAAAGACCCAAGGATGCTTTTTATTATATAATAGGGTGATGACAACTCAATCAAATCAGCAACTCTTTGTGAAACTTAAAAACGCACTTCTAGTATGAAAGTTGTATGAAATTCACAGTTGTGACATCATCAATTTTTTTCCTTATTCTATATTTTAAAATGGTTATCAAACTTAAAACCAACCGAGCATGTGAATTTTAGGTCTTTTGGAAGACCCTCTATTTAATAATCCTTATTTTTAATTTAGGCATCATCCCTATTACAATTATTGCAAGTAATGAATGAAATTGTTTTAGGCTGGTGACTGCACATTGCGTGAGGCTGTTATTGTTGGCTCAGTCTTGGCTAGGAATTCGGTGCCAGTGCTTCATTCCAGTGCTGCTTTGCTGAAGATCGCAGAAATGGACTACACTGGTGCTAATTCAATATTTTTAAGAATATTGTTTGATAAGAAATACGCTCTGCCATACAGGGTTGTGGACTCAGTTGTTTTCCATTTTCTCAGGTAGGCTATGGGTGCAATATTATATTATTTATCATACCTTTGTGTGAACACTTTTGTAAAGATTATGCATTTTAAAACTCCCCAACCAAGTTAAAAAACCAAGACAATTATTAAAAAGATTATTTGCTCATAATTTCCATAAGAAAGCAAAGTACTTCTGTTTTTATTTAAATTGTTATTCAATATTCCAAATATTCACAAGTTATTTTGGAACAGGTTTCAAAGTGAATCCAGGGTATTACCAGTGTTGTGGCATCAGGCTTTGCTGACTTTTGTTCAACGTTACAAAGCTGACATATCAACAGAACAAAGAGATGCACTGCTAGAACTCTTGAGAAAACAATCACACCCCACGATCACTCCAGAGGTAACAAGTGAACAAGTTTATCATCTATTAGAGTGGAATTTTAAGTATTACTATTTATTTACACGCTACAGTGTCAAAACAAAAAGGCCGGCTTCCACAAATTGCCTAAACATATTGCGTTACATTTTGTGACCTGTCACGGTTTGACAAGTTTATTCAGAGGTTGGCATAAAAAAATGGTACAGAAATGTAAACACATGTGCCTAAATTAAACTATAAAACTGTTATTACATTTTCAGATAAGACGAGAACTACAAGCAGCCAAGTGCAGGGATATAGAAGCTAATGATCAAATACAGAACTGTATGGTTGTTGAATAAAATAAATAACTGTTTTAATAAATAAAATGTATTTATATGCATATCTATATTTTGCTCTTATTTTTTTCCTCATCAGTACCCTTACGGCCCGGTATGTCTGGTTCCCTAAATGTTCATTGTTACCAATCATCCGATATTATTATGTCTAAACAGCATCTCTGAGATGGAGCAGGTGGGTATCTCCCAAGCTGGTAAAATTTATAGAGTAAAATTTAGTGTGCTTATGAAGGTGTAGGATGTGGAGACTATTCTGCATATACAACTTTCACTTGTATAAACATTTTGATAAAATAGGTGCAATCTAATGTCCTTACAGGGACACAAGTCTGTAATAGTTTTCTGACCAGATATACAAGCAATGTGCCATAAAATTCATGATTTCCTTACTATATTTAATGGCTGAAGGAATAGGGAAACATGCTCTACATGGATGCATCACAACTTCCAAGACGGTCAAGTGCAGCCAAACATAAATAATAGAGAATAGATACAAGTGCCTTTCTTAACACTTTTCAGTTACATAGGAACCTTCACTCTCCAAAAAAAGAGTGTGCCTGTTTCTATATTAATAAGTTCCAGGTAGGATAGGAAATAGGGCAAACATTGATGTTAACATCACATAATAATTGAAAGATTTTATTGTAATAGAATAATTTGTTTATATATTATTAACTTTCTTTTATGATGCCTACTTTTTCAAACAAGATAACAAAATTGGAATATCAACTTGACTTGAAACAAAATGAACTGGCGGTAGTATTGTTGCACCACACTCACATTTCCTGCCAGACACAAAATCAAATGTCCCCACTTTACATCTACATTGTTCACAATGTAATTTGCCCTTGGTCCATTGTTCTTCTTCAACTTTTACTTTTATCCAATGAGGTAGTTGATCTTCAAGGAGGTATATAAATTTTTTTGGTTCATAACTACCACAAGTGTCCATACAAGGTTCTGTTTTGTATGCAGCACCCAAATCTGTTAGCAATACTTGTCGACATTTGCGGCACTTAACATTATTCAATTGACTTTGCATTGTTATTATAAAATCTTATTTTCACTATAATACAGATCCATGACACTGGAAGTTTCCAGAATGTACTTTCCCAGCAATTGAGGACTTATTTCCCTTTTCTACATCTGATTTTCACGAACGAAACCCACTGCGATAAAGACCCAATGTAGTACACTCAAATCTATCACCTGTGTGATGTCCAACACTCCAACTGAGAATGCGAAAGGGCTGCTACCTTTCTTATTTGTTATAATGTATTATGTATCTATGTGGTATTATTGCATTTCACGTACATAATAGAAAACTTAAAGCTCGATTTGATAGACTGGCTAGTACATTTATAAAGTAGGAACTAGCTAGGATGCAACGAACAAACTTGAAACTACAAAGCACCGGTGACCGAACCAACCAGAATAAAATGTATTTGTGGAACTTTTTTTTTTTTTTATTTAACTGGTTTAACGGCTCTGGATTCCAGTCCTTCTGAGCCATTTGTGGAACTATGGATTACGGATCACCGACCAGAAAAAGATACGGATCAGGTATAGGGTTATGATGCTGGATGTCTGCTGGATGTTGTCATTTCAATTTTCAACATCAGAGACAAGTAACATATATGATACATGTTTACCACCGACCAGAAATTAGAAAAAGATGTTTACGTCTCCAATAACTTATAAGCTTTGATTGGCTAAAATAATTTTTTTCACCGTACTTTCTGTTTTTTTTACCGATTAATTAATAATGAATGATTAAAATTTTTGCTAATGAAAATCTTAATTTTGGAATTACGGATTTCTTTGGTCGTCAGAAAAAAAAAAAAAATTTACAGACTTCTCAGATTAAAATTAGGTTTTTAATCTGAGACAGACTTATTTTCTTTCAGTAAGCATAGACAACGTAACCACGGACGCGGACCACCAGTCACCACAGAGTAGTTGTGAATATGGAGACAGAATATTGTATATTCTCCATGTAATATATCTGTGAATATAATATCGCGTCCTATGTTTATGGTAAATACTATGGTGACTTGATATTCATTCAACTCCGCATTCTTAGTAATAAGAATCAGTACCCAGGTACTCGTAGTAGACGATAGATTTATGAAATAAAAAATATAAGCCAACAAGTAATAAAATTAAAAATTTTAAAAAACCCACGACGAACTTCAGAGCTCCATTGAAACAACAATTAGAACTTAGCAAAAGTATATATAAAATAATATCTAAAACACAAAACTGCATATATGTGCCGGCTCAGTAGTTCTTTTGACCAGCGTGGTGGACTATGGCCAAACCATTCTCATTCCGAGATAAAACTTGGGCTTAGTAATGAGCAGAGGTGACAAATATGTAGTGTTAAATTTTAATATTCTGATAAAAATTGTTTAAAAAAATGTGATCACTTAAGGAGTTCCCATGACTACCTCCTGGCTCCATCATAAGACCCTGAGCAGCATCTAGGTACAAAGTGCTAGTCAAGACAAATCAAAAGAGTCCAAACACGACGGGTTTACGATAAGAACTTAAGGAGTTCCCATGACCACCTCCTGGCTCCATCATGAGACCCTGAGCATCTAGGTACAAAGCGCTCGTCAAGACAAATCAAAAGAGTCCAAATACAACGGGTTTACGATGAGAACTTAAGGAGTTCCCATGACCACCTCCTGGCTCCATCATGAGACCCTGAGTAGCATCTAGGTACAAAGTGCTAGTCAAGACAAATCTAAAGAGTCCAAACACGACGGGTTTACAATAAGAACTTAAGGAGTTCCTATGACCACCTCCTGGCTCCATCATGAGACCCTGGGCAGCATCTAGGTACAAAGTGCTAGTCAAGACAAATCAAAAGAGTCCAAACACGACGGGTTTACGATAAGAACTTAAGGAGTTCCTATGACCACCTCCTGGCTCCATCATGAGACCCTGGGCAGCATCTAGGTACAAAATGCTAGTCAAGACAAACCAAAAGAGTCTAAGCACAACGGGTTTACAATGAGAACTTAAGGAGTTCCCATGACCACTTACCAAATCACTAGCTCAGCTTGATTGTCTATGGTCCTAAAATATATCCAAGAACCTTCTCACAAGCTATACATATCTGATGCAAAAAACCGCATCTCAATCGACCCAGTACTTTTTGAGAAAAATGGTAACATATTGAAAAATTAAAATCATAGACTACAGCTCAGCTTGGTTGTCTATGGTCCTAAAATATATCTAAGAACCTTCTCACAAGCTATCCATATCTAATGCAAAAAACCGCATCTCAATCGGCCCAGTACTTTTTGAGAAAAATGGTAACATATTGAAAAATTAAAATCATAGACTATTGCTCAGCTTGGTTGTCTATGGTCCTAAAATATATCTAAGAACCTTCTCACAAGCTATCCATATCTAATGCAAAAAACCGCATCTCAATCGGCCCAGTACTTTTTGAGAAAAATGGTAACATATTGAAAAATTAAAATCATAGACTACAGTTCAGCTTGGATGTCTATGGTCCTAAAATATATCTAAGAACCTTCTCACAAGCTATCCATATTTAATGCAAAAAACCGCATTTCAATCGGCCCAGTAGGTACTTTTTGAGAAAAATGGTAACATATTGAAAAAATTAAAATCATAGACTACAGCTCAGCTTGGTTGTCTATGGTCCTAAAATATATCTAAGAACCTTCTCAATAGCTATCCATATCTAATGCAAAAACCGCATCTCAATCGGCCCAGTACTTTTTGAGAAAAATGGTAACATATTGATCAAATCAAATCAAATATTTTTTATTCAAATAAACTTTTACAAGTACTTTTGAATCGTCAAGTGAATCTACCACTGGTTCGGAATGCCATTCCTACCGAGAAGAACCAGCAAGAAACTCGGTGGTTGCTCTTTTTAAATAATTCATTTACAATTACTATATCAATGTGTACATAAGTAACCGCTGTCCCTAGCATTGCTGGAGCGATCAAATCCATGCTCCTCTATCATTTACATAATCTGAAAAAAATGAAAAATTAAAATCATAGACTACAGCTCAGCTTGGTTGTCTATGGTCCTAAAATATATCTAAGAACCTTCTCACAAGCTATACATATCTAATGCAAAAAACCGCATTTAAATCGGTCCAGTAGTTTTCCAGGAAAACGGTAACAAAAAAGTGCACAAACAAACAAACAAACAAACAAACAAACAAACATACAAACACACAACCTCTTAGGGCAAACACATATACCGTCTCCGTTTCGTCGAGGGTAAAAAATCCCTAAAAATAGGCACCTACGGTCCTACCGGCAGACGTACCGTCAAGCAAATTAGCGTTCTGGTACGTTGCCGTGTAGAAACCGACTTGGGGTACCTATGGGTTTTTAGTTTAACGGCCATATATCCCTAACAGGTTACCCCGCTACCATTGATGTAGATTTTTTTTAGTACCTATCGCTACCATCTCAGACTGCTACGTCACTTACAATCAGGTGAGAATGAGATCGCAGTCAAGGGCAGAGACAAGACGTATTTATAATACATACAACATAATATAGGTAGTCAAGGGCTATTGTATTGGAATTTAAAAAAAACATTACAACAGGACATACCTATATATACCTACATGTAGGTATCTATGTATGTATGTTCCACCCTAGCCCCTGAATTACTGAGCCGATTTTGATGAATGAATTGCCAAACGCCAGGGTGACATTGACAAAGGCTACAATTTATTTTGAAGAAACTTGATCTATTGGATGTTGCATCCAAAAAATCTGATTTTATCCGTTACCAACAGTTTTAAAACAATTATTAATACTAACTGCTTGTTTACTTAGGGCTTGATATTAATTAAAACACATACTTATTTTAATGATCAAGATGTATTTTCTTTTTTGAATAAAATTTGTAATGGCCAACAGGAAGATATACCTAAGTATCTAATGTTAAAAATTATCGATGTAAGTACCTACAGTCTTTTTTTTGTAAAATAAGAACTTCATGGTAGTATATATCATGAGAAGAGGTGGCTGGTGCCGTACCCTGTCTCCACCTATAAGACCAATCACGCAACTTTCAGTTGTACGATTCAATGACGTGTATGATATCGCGTATATTTGCGTTGATCGATATGATAGCCGTTTGTGCTGCATTTCGAATGTTGATTTCAACGAATTTCATTATAATGCTGTTGAAGATTCTTGTAAACACTCCAATGAGCGGATTGACCAGCCAATCGGTCAGAGCATTGCCGGTCAAACGTACCCGAAGACGCCTATAAATCAGTCATTTAATTTCAATTAGCAAATATTATTAATACCTAGTGGGTATGCGCGCGTATTAAATGCATTCAGGCCATGAGTTGAAGCGGTGATAGCGTTTCGCTTGCATCTACTCCGATGCATCCTAATCTACGAGTACATACTGTATACATAACCAAGAAGTCCAAAAAAAATTATAAGGGCCTGAATGCATTCAATTCGCGCACAAACTGTAACTTCTAATCGTGATTTTGTTTAATACATTATTTTTAAAAATATTTATTGGATTAACCAAGTTAAAAAATCTAGGTACCTACTTGTTAAATAAATAATATCTTCGAATGAAGCGACTCATATAACCATGATAGAACTTCACTTACATGTAAGTTTATTTAATCACTAACTAAATGCTTACCTACTTACAATCATACTAATATTATAAATGCGAAAGTGTGTTTGTTTGTTGGTTTATTGGTTTGTCCTTCAATCACGCCGCAACGGAGCAACGGATCGACGTGATTTTTGGCATGGGTATAGTTGAGAACCTGAAGTGACAGAGTTCCCGCGGGAATCGAAAAAACTTGAACCACGCGGACGAATTCGCGGGCATCAGCTAGTACAGAATAAATACAGCTTAAACTGTTTAAGTTAAACACTATTCTCGTCATATAACTAAGTTATGTTCATGCTCACCCGATGTTAGTGATAGAAAACTGTTGTAAATGAATATCATCGTTGTTGAAATCGATCAAGATATCCGCCGTTACGATGAATCGGTCCAGCGAACCGATAATGCCGCCTGTAGGCCCGATGTTCATTACCTTTACCAGGTACTTGTAGTCGAACTGCAAGTCATACTCAAAAGTTAAGGATCTATCGCCGTGGCATCTATTTTATTGCCTCTTATGAAACATCCATACTAATATTATAAATGCGAAAGTGTGTGTCTGTCCGTCCGTCCGTCTGTCTGTCTGCTACGTTTTCACGATCCAACTGTTTAACCGATTTTAATGATATTTGTTACAGAGGCGGGTTCTCGGGGAAGGACATCCACCACTACAGCCCATTAACGTCCACTGCTGGACACAGGCCTCCTCTCTCATAGGAGAGAGAGAATAAGAGCTTAGACTCACCACGCTGCTCCAATGCGGGTTGGCAGGCTCATAGGAAGGACATATATAGGACATATGAGTTCCCACGGGAATCAAAAACCTCAATCCACGCGGACGAAATCGCAGGCATCATCTAGTATTAAATAAAAGCAAGCAAAAAACCAGATAGACCAATAATATAATATTTATATGAATAAGATAAGAATCACTCGTTAATTAGGTAGGTTTTTGGACCTACCTACCTTATTTGTTATTTTAATCTGAAATCACTATTGCCCAATTCATTGATAAAACGTTATTTCTAAATAGATAGATAATGACATAAGTAGGTAGCTACTAGGGTTGTAACAGAGGCGTTCTTAGCGGAAGCAGAGGCGGATGCGGAGGTGAAGTGGTTTTGCCTCCACAGAATAAATGCGGAGATTAACGGAGGCGGAGGCGGAGGTGGATTTCTCCGATCACATCGTCCATTTTCTGTGCTTTAGGATGCGCACACATCACCACATTTGTTTTCTTTTGAGGATTCTTCTAAGGACAGTTGCTCGCATTGTAAGTCAACGTAAATAAACCTCCGTTACAACTCCGTAAAAACGTACGGAGGAGGTACGTTTTCTTGCGAAAGTTCGTACTTACGGAGGCGGAGGCGAAGTTCCGTTACAACCCTAGTAGGTACCTATTGTTTTATAGAATAGGTAGGTAAGTATATACAGATATTCATAAGACAGACAGGCATGGACGGGCATTTTAGGTACTACTCTTCCATTAGTTAGGTGTTCGTCATCGTAACCTGATAAATGCCCACAGCACCTGGACATATTTTGTCGCTTGCAGAACCTACCACGCGCCGCGGTCTTGCGCTACCAGAATCCAGCGGAATCCTTCCTACGACTCGCTTACTTTCCTCCGAAAACCTAGGGTTTGCCACCGCTGCGATTAACATTGCAATGACGCCATTCCAGTAGGTACCTTGGTACCTCAACGTCTCATTGCCACTTCAGTCACGCAACCCGAAAGGTTTTACAATCGACTGTATGTAAGTTGAAAAAAAATGGCGGTCGTCTGCGCAGGTACATTGTACTACAGAGCCGAGCGCAGCATGCGCAGGGAGCGAGGGGTATGGGCTCGCGGCGCATTTCGTTTGACACCCGAAATGCGCGGAGTTCAACTTACGCCGCGACTATTATACTTACTTCTAAATTGTTAAACTGTAGATGCAAGCATACACGCAACATTTTAGCGAAGTATTTTACGTTCTGGTCACTGTGTCGGGCCACGTTCACTAAACCCCTCATATGGCCGTCATGCAGCTTCAGCCAGGCACTGTACGTTATGATTATAGGCTTCTGTAACATATAACAATTTTACATAGAATATTTGTTTCCATTTTATGGACTGCTTTCGCCCATAATTGTTTCCTCTCCAGCTGTTACGCTCGTGCTAAATACAAATCTTCATACAAATCGTTAAAGCCATTTCAGATATAATACTAATAAGTAAAATATTCGAGTTATTCATAAGTTAATTAACAAAGCAGATAGTAAGTAGCAATTAATTACAGTTATTAGTCTAGGAAAGGAAGCTAGTGGACCCCAACAGTAATTCCTCACACGACGAAACTTTATAATAGGTATGATAAAGTATCGTGCGTTATAAACATGTACCTAATACTAAATAGGATTTACTTACAACTTCGAATCCCTCGACGATTTCGGGAAGTTCCATGGGATCGAGACCGTTTTCTTGTAAGAAAGGTACTATCATTTTTATAGTTTTATCCACATAGTCGTTAATTGTAGCCGATAGACCGTGTCCCCATTTTACACTGTAATATTATTATTTACTAGATGATGCCCGCGACTTCATTAATTAAGATTAAGGTTTTTTGATTCCGGGCCTATGTCCTTCCCGGGATACAACCTATCCCTGTACAAAATTTTATCAAAATCGGTTGAACGGTTGAGCCGTGAAAGTGTAGCAGACAGACAGACACACTTTCACATTTGTAATATTAAATATGGATTACATTCTTAATGTTAATAAATAATTCTTATAAAAGAGTATTATACAGGGTTTTATGATTTAACATAATGATATATTAAACATATATACCTACTCGTAGGTATGATTATGAATTCATTAAACAAAAAGAGATTAAAAAAATGAAAAAAACATTGAGGTAATAAAATATACCAGTAGGTATTGATACTTACTCAGTTTTGCTTTGAACAATATTTGCCTCTGCCACTGCTAACAAACAAATCGCACATAGAACTACATTATAATTTATTCTTTTCATTTTCTAAGCTCCTTAAAATTGTCACGATATATACAAATTGCGTTATTATTGAAAGCGTCTCCGATTCCAGTTTATTATATTTTATAGTACCTATTAATATCTTATGATTGCAAGTAATCTTTTTGATAAAACGATGACAAAATATCATGATTTTAATCTTAATTAATAATTAATTTAAGTACGAGTGATTATTTTGATTAGAAACACACTAGATTTTGTTTTTATATATCTACTACAAGTTAGCCTTTGACTGCAATCTCACCTGATGGTAAGATATGATGCATAAATAAATGGATGGATGATGAAGATAAATAAATGGAAACGCAAAAAATATTCGCTGCTTTAGAATAGTACATACAATAAATATATCTTTATTCGATCTCACCGAGGAGTAATCCAATTAATGGTCTTGATTAATGATTTGTGACCTATAAAGATACCGCTTACGCTACCGATCTTCTTTCTCCCATGTATGGAGGGTAGAGGTAAGGAGAATCATCTCATAAGGGAGAAAAGTTGAAAAAGTGTCCAGTGGTTGCTATAAATAACAGTTCAAAAACCTTCCACAGTGGCGCTGGTGTAGGCAAAGGGTATGGTATGAATGTAGCAATTGTAGATGAAGTGAAGTATGCAGAGTTAAAAAAATAGTTATTTATTAAAAATTTCAACAACTTACGTTGCTTAAGGAAAAAAGCATTCATCATTATTTTGTACAACGCGTTGTACAAAATAATGATGAATGCTTTTTTCCTTGTTTATTTCTCAAACCTACTCTTATAATATTTGGCGCTTCCTTTTAAATTTACCCTGATGCTAATGTGGCGCCCCTAATTTAATGCATTTCGACGGACACATTTCATATATACACAGATGATTCTCCTTACCTCTACCCTCCATACCCCCCCCCATGCTACCGACGCAGCAAAGGCGCATGTGCCACAGGCACAGACCATTAATTTATTGTACTCCATCGATATTGTACTCGGGGACAAGAAGTCTCTAGTCTCTACACTCTCTGGTCTTGAAGTTTGAATAAAACAAGTACATGAACAAACTGATGTGTATTTAATAAACAAAGTTATAAGAATATTTAACAGCAATATAATTGAGGGTATGTTTATAATAAATTAATTACTAAGTTAGAATCTTCTATGTACTTAGTAGGTACGTATGATATACCTATCAATGTGACAGGTTCGTCTCATGCTTACTTACTATATAATAATTATATTTATTGAGCGTTTTAATACCAAGTGGAGTTCGTTACGAAATACAAATAAATTAAAATAAATAATTACAACTGCTCGAAATAGATTACGCGGATTTTTTCGAAAGGTCACCGAGCATTTTCTTTCTTTGTTTTAACATATGTCCAAAGAGGTAAGGGAAGAATGGTATATAGAGTGACATGTAGAAGATTAGGAAATAGTGGTAATTAAAGATAAAGTTCCATTTGTTTGGCATCGACACGGTGAACAGTTGCTTTTCGGCGACCTCTTCCAGAGAGTGGTACATACAGAGCAGTTCTCCAGTTATACCCAGGGGATATAGAACGAGGAAAGTTGAGTATCTGTAAAAAAAAAACTTTTCAACAGCGCCAACTAACATAGAAAAAATGTTATTGAGATTTATTTATTTAGATTGTTATCAAGTTCTAACTATTACGGAATAAAAATTTGGAATAAGTAAATTACCAAAAAGACAGATGTTCTTACCTGAAGAATGTGAGCAGCTGTGGCACAGCATCAACCAAATTTAGTGCGTAATAAGCGTATCTTATGATTTCTGTTATGGACCAAGCGAGGACGCAAAGTGGTAGACCAGGACTGACTGTGGAAGCCTCAGTTGCCAGTAAGACGCCTGCGACGAGGAACACTCTGGAGTAAACTTGCATCAGCACTACGAAGACACTGGAAGGGACCAATCGGATTGCTGCGTGCAGGACCTTAAATAAACATAACTATTTAGGGTTGCCAAGCATTTTAAAGGGTGCCTTACCACCAGAAATGTGATTCATTGTTAAGCTACGGATGTGTCTCTATCAGCTATCTGAGCTAAAAAAATTAAAAATCAAACGCTCCTATTGGTGGGTTTGATACAAATTATTATTAGCTTAGCAACTCACTCGCTGGTGGAAAGGCATCCGTACTTACATGTACGCAAGTATTTACATGTTCTACTTATCCGGTTGTACTTATATATTTGGCGGTTTGGCTATTCAGTTTGACGCTTTTTTCCCGAGCAAGTCTCCGCGTTTCATCGCGCCCTAAATAAAGAGCTATGTTCTGATATTATATTATCATGTAGTATTTCTATCTTGCATTTAAATTTAATTCTTAATCGTTTCCAATAGTGCTTATGTGTAACCTACGTCACACATACTTCGAGCTTTAAGTAATAGACTGAGCGACAGCAAAAAATAAACAAGTTTTCCTTAACTAGGAGGTTATTGCCGTCAGGTTTACATTTTATTTCAAGTACAATAATAATTTTATATAACTATTATATTATATTATATACAAAAAATTTTTTTGTGCTCCAAAAAAACAGGTATTTGCATTTTAGAAAAAATCTTAATAATTGTAGTTACAATAGTGGTGGTGTTTGGTTATATAGTATGTACACTATGAGTCGTACCTGTAGGCGATAAGAACACTTGTAGGTACCTACAACTAACAAGCAGTGGCGTGCACGACATAGAGGCATAAAAGTACTGCTTACCCTAGTTAAAAAATCTCAATGCTTATTATTCATCATGCCCCGTCTGAAAGCAGGTTTCTATATCTGTGTACCTAACCAATGCCTACCCTGGCTGCGAATACTGTGCACGCCACTGCTAACAAGTTACAACTTCATAGGTAGTAGTTGTATACCTGCTTAACTAGTTAAACTAATTTTAACCCTATTATAAAAAATGCATCTGAATTAATACAGTAGCCTTAAACAAAAGCTGTACTGTTTACCTACCTACCTTCCATTGTATTAATTTGCATGCATTTAGATAATTTGAATACAATGAAATTTAACTAGATTACAATAGTGTAGGTATTTACCGTAACAGCTACAGTCGCCGTATCAGCTATAAGAGTGAATTTTTTAAAATTCAAATACAAGCTAACCCTTGACTACGACAGTTGTACTATTCATTATTTTGTACCTTAACTGCGATCTCACCAGATGGTAGAGATGATGCAGTCTAAGATGGTAGTGGGCTAACCTGGATGAGCAATGGGGCAGTTATTATTAAACCTACCATGGTTTCTACCTACGATTACCGAAACGGTAAATCGCCTGGCGAACAGGCTTACAGGGTGACAAGTGGCAACTAACCAAGGCCTTCCGCCAGACTACGCCAGAGCTAATTTAGTACCCCTGTCCGCCCACTTAAAAAACACATAAGCAGTAAGCACTCAGGTTACACTCAAGGAGGTAGTCGAATAGAGAGGATTTGATTTCCAGCCAAAGAATCATAACCGATAAATATGAGATTTTATAATAATCAATATCATGGCTTTTTAGTTATCACCATGCAAGAGTCGACATTAATGTAATGAACAGACAGTAATGAAAATATAACACTTAGTTACCTCTAGCAATGCTGCGTTTTGGAATATTAACACTGTCCATTTGATTTCTTGCCAAAAATTATCTAGTGTACCGCGATTTAAAAAGTACGTTAGGGTCTGCAACAGTAAATATAACCACCTGAAACAAATAAGAAAAAGATAAGTCGAACCACCAACACATACCTAGTACCTACCTAGTTGGAATCTACCAAGACGAGATTAATCTTACGTTTCGTTTTTCGAATGGAAATATATAATATTATGAGCCAGGATGTTTTCAATGATACTTCCAAAATAAACAAGAATTGTGGTGTCGCACACCCACCAAGAACATAGTTACTTTCACTGTTCTATTAAAAATAAAACAAATTCCCGAATTCTGTGAGAGGAACTGGTGAAATACCTATTATGGCTTACGACGCGGCTCGTTTCCGGCTGAGCTAAGAAGATCTACTTGAAAGCAAGTAGATCTTCTTAGCTCAACTGGAAAATGTTTAACACAACTAAAATAAATCACCTTATTTCGATGTAAATTACATACATGTACCTACAGTACTCTGTCTCTCTCCATTACTCTACAATTTGTTAAGGCCGTCCCCGCGTTTCATCGCACCATAAAGAACTATGTTCTTTTAAACAGCTTTCCGAACCGGTGGTAGAGTCTTGACGTATCATAAGTGACACAAGTTGTCCTATGTGAAATAAATAAATAATTTATTTATTTAATTTAGAGATATTTCCTTATAGGTTTGCTTAGAGTGAATAGTCACACTGTCTGTTTCATAAACGGGTGCAACGGATGCTAGAAATATTATTATTAGTAGGTACGTTCAAGGGCTAAAATATTATATTTTATTATATATGTATTTACTAAGTAAATAAATATCGTAGGATAAATACATTTTTTTTTCTTTTAAATAATTAAATACCATAGTATGATTTATGTGTTTGTTTGAAGCTAAGTCAAAGGTCATGATAATATATTATGTTTTACATACTTACATAAGGTAAAGTCAGGGAAATTTGCGACAAGAAAAAACCGGACAAGTGAGCTGCTCAAAATGATCATTCCTTTGGTGGTCAATAATTCATTAAAAAAAAGGTGCAAAAATCATTCATGTTTCCTAAGAGTCCAGTGGGAAGGGCAGCGGCGGCATAAAGATAGAGTGAATAGGTACGCATCTTCTAGGCAAGTGCGCTCCACTTTTGGCTGCAGCATCACCACTAGCATGCGGGTCTGATAAAGCCAAGCGCTAGCCTATAAATTAAAAAAAATGCGTGTTGTTTTGCATTTCTAAATTCACCATTGAATGAAATGATTGTCCTACACTCCCAAGATTTTAATGGTCCGTGTATTTGAGGTCTTGGAACCCTACAGGTGGGTTCGTAATTATAATAGGTAGGTATAGGTAAGTACTTACCCATTTAAAATTCATTTCCATATTAATTTATTGCTAACTAATGTATATTTAATGTAATGACAATGGAAACCTAAATACACTTGCAACACAATAATGAATAACAATATTGTATCAAAATGAACGTGTTTCCTCCATGTGAGTAATTATTATCGGTAATGTCTACTTGTTAGCCAAGTTCTACCAAAGCTCACAGTCACACCCTCAGAGTAAGAGTCGTACTATTAGCACATTCCTTAGGATACTCGCAATTCGCATTATATCTGTATGTAGCACTAAAACATGGATTCGTTCGCGTATTTTTAGTTGTCACCGTTTTTAGTCACCGTAAAATTGTAAAAACTGTTCTATTGTAATCTAACGATTTTTATCTCGATAGATTGTTAACTGTCCAAAGATTGTGAACCGTTCAATGTTCTGAGTGTCAATTTTTGAAATATTCATTGTATTTATGTTTTCTTGTCTCTTTCTTGTAGGTTAGGTTAGGGATCAACATTTAAATAATCAGGTAGTGCCCGGCCGCTATCGGGTTAATATACGTAACAGATTACAATCTACCGAAAAATAATGCGTTAAATTGTAATCTTTCGACAGTTTACAATCTAGCGAGTTAGATTATAATCTGACGGTTTTTACAATTTTACGGTGACATATATAAAGCAGCCTATGTCACTCTGCCGGTAGGTAGGTATATATTTTTATCCATGCAAAAAATAAAGTCGATCCGTTGCGTCATTGGATGACGAACGAACAAGCAAAAACACTTTCGCATATTTTATTATACGGCTAACAGTGGAATTTCCAATAAGTCGGCCAACTTATTGGAAATATGTTTAATAATATGGCGATAAACCAGCATGTATCTATGAGTGAATTAGAGTGAGTTAAAGCTACGAATGAAAAATAATCCACCAACTTTGTCACAGCGGTCATCGCATGTGTTAAAATAATTATGTAGGCAGCTCTATCAATGCCTGTTTTTACTAGGCGTGGTCAACTTTCAAACTTTACACATTTTACCTACTCAAGACGGTTAACTTTCACTTTGACTGAATAAAAGGTATACATACTTAACCTATGCTTATAATAAAACTGTAACACACCCATACTAATATTATAAATGCGAAAGTGTTTCTGACTGTCTGCCTATCTGTCTGTCTGCTACGCTTTCACGGCCCATCTGTTCAACCGATTTTGGTGAAATTTGGTATAGGGATAGTTTGTATCCCGGGGAAGGACATTAGCTTTTTATCCCGAAAAATTAAAGAGTTCCCGCGGGAACCAAAAAAACTTTAATCCACGCGGACGAAGTCGCGGGCATCATCTAGTTGAAGATATTTTGAAAATATTTTTGGAAGGCACTATAATCGATACTGAAGCCATAACTGTATGTTTTTCATTTCTGTCTATCTGTCTGTATCGTGGCCGCGCAATACACCGAAACTTCAACTTGGCATGATTTGAGTTCATAGTTCATACTACGAGGTAGGACATAGGCTACTTTTTATCCCGAAATTCAGCACGGTTCTCTTGGGAGAGGGGATTTTTTTTTAATCTGATTTATTTGGGGGCTTGGGAGAGGGGATGAAAGTCAAAATGTGTACTTAGTTGTAATTCATTAACGCGTAGGTACTCCGATTTCATTCAATCTTTTTTTCTTAGAAAGGAGATATTTTGAAGAGTGACCCGTAAATAGGTAGGTATTTCAAATTCATTAGTTTTGTAGTTCAGAAATTAGACATCACAATTCACAACCCGCAGTATAGCTGGCGCATGGCTGGCGCTAAACATTTAATCGTGTCTGAAATAGATCACGGGACAGGACTCAGGAGTTAAGAAGGCGGCGAGAGGGTTTTTCCTTCAATCCCGCCGCAACAAAGCAACGGTGGTCGATGTGGTTTTTTGCAAGTTATAGTTATAGTAGTAACCTATAGTTGAGGACCTGGCACGCTGGAGTGTGACATAGGCTACTTTTTATCCTCGAAAATGAAGGAGGGAATTGTGGGAATTTAAAAAACCTAACACGCGGGCGAAGCCGGGGGCATCAGCTAGTAAATATTATCAGTGTTGAAGTACCTATACAAACTTTTATCTTGTTCAAATTTGAAATCAAAAGAAATTGCGAGCCCTGCTAGTAAATAGGGTGTTTTACCCTAAAAACCTGTCAGTTAAACCCTGACTACAAGATGTATACAGTATACGTCATATACGGGTTATAGATAGTTCTTATCCTTAAATTAGGTCCTTACATATGAAATTGGCGTTTTGTCGTACTGGCCACTTTGATTTCAAATATCTCCTCTTTGATTAGGAATTTCAATTTCAAATTTATACAGCTTTGTGTTTTGAAAACCCTAATTCATTTGTTTTTTCCTCTTTTGGTTTTTTCCTTGCGTCACTTAGTTTACAAAATGGAAAACTTGAAATATCGCGTTATTTACGAGTACGAGTTCCATCGTGGCACCAGTGCTGCAGAAACGGTTCGAAGGATTAATGATGTGTATGGCGGCGGTGTCGCAGAAGAAAACAGTGCGTTTTTGGTTCCAACGTTTTCGTTCGTGGGTTGGAAATTTCGACCTGCAGAACAAGCTCCGTGGAAGGCCGGAGACCAAAGTTGATATTTAGTAGAAATAATGAAGAATTGAAGTGGAAGCGGATCCATCGCAAACCAAGTCCGAGCTAGCTGCAGGCTGCGGTGTTAGTGATAAAACTGTTTTAATCCACTTGAAGCAAATTGGAAAGGTGAAAAAGCTTGAAAGGTGGGTACCTCATGCATTGAGTGCAGCAAACTGACAAACGCGCGTCGACTGCTGCGTTACATTACTCAACCGGCACAATAATGAAAGGATTTTAAATCGAATTATTACCTGTGATGAAAAGTGGATCCTGTACGATAATCGGAAACGCTCATCGCAATGGCTGAACCTTGGCGAACCAGCCAAATCCTGCCCCAAGCGAAAATTGACTCAAAAAAGAATTACTCGTGAGCGTTTGGTGGACTAGTGCCGGTGTCGTTCACTACAGCTTTCGTAAATCTGGCCAGACGATTACAGCGGATGTCTATTGTCAGCAACTGCAAACCATGATGGAAAAGCTAGCTGCTAAACAACCGAGGCTGGTCAATCACTCTAGGCCACTGCTGCTTCAGGACAACGCTAGACCACACACTGCACAACAGACGGCTACCAAATTAGAGGAGCTTCAATTGGTATGTCTAACACATCCACCGTACTCCCCGGACGTTGCTCCAACAGATTACCATTTTTTTTAAAATCTGGATAACTTCTTGCAAAAAAAAATTCAACTCCGATGGGGCAGTCCAAAGCGCCTTCAAAGATTTTATTGATTCCCGTCCGAATGGTTTATTTAGTAAAGGGATCAATGAACTACCTATGAGATGGCAAAAGTGCATAGATAGCAATGGTACATATCTACTTCGATTAAATAAATTATAAATATTATATTTTTAAAAAAATCGACTCCTCGACTCGAAAAGTTCCTCCGTTACAAAACGCCAATTTCATATGTAAGGACCTAATATTATAAATCTGAGAACCCTACCTTATAAGGGGTAGAGTGGTAGTGTGGTAGAGTTAAACATGACTTAACGTAAGAGACACCTGTTACCTACATGTAATAAATAAATTGAGTACTGAGTATTATGATTGGAGATCTAAGGATAATAATGTAGTAAACGCCCACTAGAGACTTAACTGCTGATGATGTCGATGAGAATGGCCATCCTTCTCCGACATATAAATAATGTACAAATAACTAGTGGTTCGCCCCGAACTAAGACCTCGCGGCGCCATCTATTGACATAAATGTGAAGTTCTGTTAAAAATACTGAAGCTCATTAAAAATTAAATAATTCCGTTTCCTTACAATATTTATCTAATTTTAGTATTTGCTGTTCAAGTACAGGATATAATTGAAATAATTGATCAAGTTTCAGGCTCATCCTTTCAGAAAATTTAGAGTTCTGAGGTCATCTTTGGACGTTAGAAAATCACCACTTTGAAAGCCCCCCATTTCGTCAATTTTGGGGGAAAAATTAAAAAAAAAAATTTTTGGACTCTATTCCTAATTATCTTTAAAATGATATACCGCAACCCTATGTAACTTTATAAAAAATATTTTACTTCGCATTCGCTTCTATGAGAGCCCCCCTGAAATAAAGATTTTTATTATTTTTTAAGCCATATTCGGCGGGAGGCCATTGGTTTACATATTATGTTTAAAGCTGAAGTAATTGCGTTCAGTAATTCTGAAGTAATAATGCTCTGACAGACGGACGGACGGACGGACGGACAAGTGCCAATTCACCCAAGTAGACTCAGAGACCTTCGCTTCGCTCGGTCAAATAGAATTACTTTAAATATTTAAAAAAAAAAGTCTGTGCTACCTACCCAAAACACTAGGATTTCGCCGTTAATAACTCTTAAATACCGAATTCTTACTAGGCGTGGGAACTGACAAAACTTAACGGTTTGCTTGGAAGAATCCTGAAATATGCATCTAACGCAACGCTTTTTTTCTTTAATCTATATTTTAAAATGGTTATCTAACTTAAAACTAACCGAGGATGTGAAGTTTAGGTCTTTGGAAGACCCTCTATTTAATAATTAGTTAGAAATAATTTATTTTTGATATAGGGCCTTTTCTATTCCTCATTTACATTAACGATCTTCCTTATCTTGCCAAGAATAATCATGGGATAGTATTGTTTGCTGATGATACATCACTTTTGTTTAAAATAAATAATTATGAACCAACTCTTGACGAAGTAAACAATTCTCTCACTAAAGTGGTATAGTGGTTTGAAGCTAATAACCTACTCCTCAATGGAAAAAAGACAAAGTGTATCAAATTTACATTACCTAATGTCAAACAGGTAAAAACCACTGTACAACTTGATCATGAGGAATTAGATTTAGTGGATACCGCTGTTTTTCTCGGAATAACGTTAGATGCTAAACTCCAATGGGGCCATCACATAAATGACTTATCGAACAGGCTTAGTTCTGCTGCATACGCGGTTAAAAAGATTTGCCAGTTAACATATATATATACGGCGAGATTAGTTTATTTTAGTTATTTTCACAGCATTATGTCATATGGTATATTATTATGGGGTAATGCTGCTGATATTAATTCTGTTTTTGTGTTGCAGAAGAGGGCTGTTCGAGCCATATATAATATGGGACCAAGGCAGTCACTAAGAGATAAATTTAAAGAAATCAATATTATGACAGTGCACAACCAATATATATTTGAAAATTTAGTACACGTGCATAAGCACATTGATAAATTCAAGAGGAAAAGTGATTGTCATAATGTCAATACTAGACATAAAAATAAACTTGTAATGCCTGTTTCTAGGCTTAGTAAAACTAGCCATTCATTTGTTGGAAACAGTGTCCGCTTCTACAATAAGCTCCCAGAAGACATGTTGAAGATGTCTCTGAATAAGTTCAAAGTTAATGTAAAACGTAAACTCATTGAAAAGTCTTATTAACATGTAGAGGACTACTTAAACAACAAGGAAGCCTGGCAATAATTTGCTCTAATGTCTCTGATAGTTCCTTAGTAAGAATATTTGTGAGATGGTGATAATAAAAAAAAAACAAAACCCGGCTGAGTTTGTTGTGGGCTCTTCTCAAAGATACCGTTACCCATTATCACCATTATGCTTTTTAAGTAAGTAATTTTTAGACGAAAATTACTGTACCTACAGTGTACCTATATTTAATAAATAAATGACTATGACTATGACTATAGGCATCATCCCTATTGTGTTTGACCATACTAACCTACCTACTTCTTACATCAGTAATTAAATTGTAAGTACCTGTGTAGCAAAATGTTTAATAATAAAATAAACTCACCTCACCTTTCATTATCTTTTTAAAATGGTAAATTTGAATCCTTTTGTGTGCTCATTAAGCATTCATCCACGATCCATAGACTTTTTGGCAAAAAAATTCATTATATAGATAGGTATAGATAATATAAATATGTATTTAACACTTAACTTAAACTATTTAAACAAATAATTACAAAAAACAATACATAAGTAAGCAATGTTAACTTCACTAGTACTTTGCTCGCTTAGAACGTGTTAGGCTGGTAGCCCCGACTCCGTAAGCAGGCCTGACCTGTTGTACTAGGTGAGCGACAAACGCGGCAACGCGATGCTACGGGACAGTATCAAACAGTAGTTGACCTTTCACGGTACCTACCACCACTACAGCCTATTAACGTCCCACTGCTGGGCACCAGCCTCCACTCTCATACGAGAGAGACCTACGTTGACACGTAAATTTCTGTCATTTTCTTTAGCGTGGAATCGCGTCGCTTCGGGTTCGTTCAGCGTGCCGGCGATATTACGCGACATAGGTCGCAGCGACTTCCTGCAAAGAATCACAATGCAGTGTGTGGGCGAGTGGGGATCACCCACCCACTGTCATTAACTGTTGTTGTAAGTCTTAAGTCGCTGCGACTTAATTCAATGTCTTAGGACAATGGGTGAGGCAGCGCGCGACTAAAAATTTACTTCACGCACGTGTACTAACGTCCTAAGAGTGACACAAGCCTGCCCATAGGCCTTCAAGATTGATCAACGCTTTTCCGAATTACTAACAATTGAAATTGAATTACTAGCATTAGGAGTCATCTCAATGGGCAGGTGATTAATAATCTATACTATGCAGATGATACGGTCCAATTAGCCACCCAGCAAGACCTCCAAGGAATTTTTCACAGAGTAAACGAGTGCAGTGAAAGGATGGGGCTTAGAATGAAAACAAAATATACGGTTGTTTCGGGCAAGCCACAGTTCACGTCCCAGATACAGATCGGACATAACATCTTAGAGAGAGTTGACAAATACAAATATCCTGGGTCATGGGTAACGGACTCGTGGAAAAGCGACACTGACATCCAAGTTCACACAGAAATTGCTCACACATCTTTTATGAAGATGAAGAAAGTGCTTCGTAGTCGTGAACTCTCTCTCAAACTCCGTATAAGACACCTACAATGCTACATTTGGCCTGTAGTTTTATATGGTTGCGAGGCATGAACACTAGTGGAAGACCTACGTAAAAAGATCGAAGCCTTTGAGATATGAACGTAACGAAGGATGCTCCGCATAAGCTGGACGGCTAAAGTGTCTAACATTGAGGTTGTTGCCCGCATGCAGAAGACAGAGTTACTTAAAACCATCTCGTACCTAGGCCATATTTAACGACACGTTAGGTACCGCGTACTACAGACTTTAATGAAGGAAGAAAAAGTCATGGCTACGTAACTTAAAAGTAGTGGACGAGCATAAAAACCGTCGGAGAACTATTCGGCCTAGCCATGGACAAGGAGAAGATTGGTAAACTGAGTAATGGTAAGTCAGTAATGGAGAGGCACATGAAGAAGAACAATTGAAGACAGTCTGTCCTGTCCTGTCACCCTACTTAAAAATTACTATTAAAGCTAAATCTATCTAACACTAAATAGTCATTAGGTACTCAGAGGAGTTAAGTATTGTACTTACTATTTATATAAAGATTTATATTAATTAATAACTTACCCTAATGTTTGAATACCGTTATATGCAAGAAGGTAAGACTTTCCCAAGGGAGATAGTTCTGTATGCTTGGATTTTTTTACAGAATTAGGAGACATAATTGGGATCTTTAAAGCTTCAGCAAACACAACAGCTTGATTCGTAAGTCACTAACTCACTAGTAGAATAAAATAAGTTAATTACTAATTAGGTAATTTAAAGTTTAAAATATGCAAATTGTTGCTTGCGTCACGCATCGGCACATAGAACAATATAACCCTAACGGCATCGGCATATCACGCATAAACTAGGAGTGGCCTGGGCGATACGAAACGTATACAGTTATTGAAACTATATATTGATTCAATATCGGAAATCCGATATCGGCCTAACCTAAAACTATATAATCGAACGAAACACTATATTGCTTGCGCGATGGCCGATTCCGATTTGCGACGATATGTCATATGGTATCGCGGTGGAATCGAAAATCGAAGCCGAATCCCGAACCGAATCGTAGATAATATCGTGATTCGGACTTCGCTAGGTAGGAGAGGGAGTGCGCGATAGTGAAACCGAAATAGCTAGGTATACAATACATACGATTCTAAACCTTAACTCTAACTTATAAAGTCTGTTTGAACGTTTTAGTATTTTGTATCTTTTAGTATTTTGGCGCGATCATATTATGAAATTAGTTTTGACCAATGCACTTGTATGTTGTAAGGTTGCAGTGATGTCAAATCTACCAACTTTTTGGTAGATCTACCAATTTTCACTTCAGTCTACCTATCTACCACCCTAGACCTAAAAACTACCTATTTTTAATTAGTTTGACATATCACCACTTTGAATTATTTTTATATCGACGAGCGACGTTGCGAATTGCGATGTGTTGTGTGAGCCATGCGACGATGCGTCAAGCATAAATAAGTCCAGGCCATAAACCACAAAAAAAAAACGTCAGCATCAGTTCGCCGTTCGTGCCATTTCGCGCCCATAGACATTATTATACTGTTCTGTGGCCCATTCCCGGTTGGTTTGTTGCGGAATCAGTGGTGGAAAAAAAAGCGCGGGAAACTTCTAATTTGGCGGACGTGTTAATTTTGGTTTCTTAGATTAATACTTGAAAAAGTGGATCAGTGGAGGTTTTTAGTGTATAAAAGTAGTTAAATAATAGTTACTAGATATTTATATTTTTATTTTAGTTAGTAAATAGTGTACATACATAATTTTGATTTGGTAAGTTTCTTATTAGTATGGGGGTTGATCCCCCGGATGACCCTGGACCTACAGGAGGTCCAGGGCCATACCCTGGTCCCCCTGTAGCATATAATGTTGTTATCGATGAGTCTTCTATGGACACGGAGGATGGTCTTATTAATCTCTCTGACAGAAAACGCTCTAAACCCCAAAAAAGATGCCGCCATTGCAAGTCTAAGAGAAGTCGGAATAAAGAAGGAAAATTAAATTCTCAAATATGTCAGTGTGATGACTCTGATGAAAAAAAGACCCCTATTGTTGCAGATAATGTTCAAAATGAGAAATATGTCTCACCTGTTAATACTGGTGCCCCCTCTACACAACCCATTAATTCGACAGGTCCCTCACAACCGCAAATAGCAAGAAAATATGTTAGCACTGATTCAGGACCTTTCACTGTCCACATCCAAAGAGTAACCGCATCACCTAATGATCCGGTTACTTTGCATCCTGTACAGTTTGGCAGAGATTTGAAAAAATTTAATATTAATAATATTGTAAATGGCAGCCTCAAACGTATAGGCAGAAATAGAGTTTCGATGGATTTTAACAATTATCAGGATGCCAATTTGTTTTCAGAGAACTCACAAATAGCTAGTCTTTCCTACAAAGTTTTTATTCCCAGTTTCACTGTTACACGAGTAGGTATAGTAAAAGGTGTGCCCCAGGACTGGTCTGAGGAAGAAATTCAGGAAAACATCACTGTTCCTATGGGATGTGGTCAAATCATTAAGGTGAGGCGAATTAAAAGAAAAAATGTAACTGATGGTACAGCTATATTTTCTAACACTAACATGGTTGTATTGACATTTGATGGTCAAATATTACCAAAAAGGGTGTACATGTGCTATACAGCTCTTTCGGTTGAATTATACATTTTTCCTACCATACAGTGCTATAATTGCTGCAAATTTGGACACACTAAGATACAATGCAGATCAAAGCCACGTTGCTTTAAATGTGGGGATGAACACCCCTCAGACACTTGTAGCGTTGTTTCTGAAAATGCTCATTGTTTTCACTGCAGTGGTCGCCACTTTGCCATTAGTAAATTATGTCCAGAATTCAATAGACAGCAAAAAATTAAAATTTCAATGGCCCAGAGCTGCATATCATATGCAGAGGCAGCTAAAATTCACCCCCCATCCTCAAAACCTTATGCTGATGTAACAGCTTCCTCTCCGTCCCAATCTGGAAATAAAAATCATCCTACCTCAAACTCAAGTTCATATGTACCTCCTACACCAAACAGTTCTCATAAAAAAACTGTGTTTGTCCAACGTCGTGTTCCTCCTAAACAAACCGGAGGGTATGATCACACTATGCATGAATCGATTAACAATGAATATAATAATCATAACTCCCAAATACCTGATGGTTATGTATTGAAACACAGATCAAATACAATTCCTCAAAAATCTATAGCAGAATTAATTTTAGAACTTATTAAATTACTTTCTAATTCTAGTAATTCATTTTCTAGTGATAACTCTTTACCGCCCAACGCCGCCAACTCATTATTGACAGCTTTAAACCAAATCTTTAACTATGGACCACAAAATCCTACAGTGGAACTGCAGGAGTGCCATAAGTAAAAAAACTGATATTATTTACTTACTAAACAAATATAAACCTATGGTTATGTGTCTCTCTGAGACATGGCTGAAACCAGAGTTTCTTTTCAGGATCTCTGGTTTCGTTACTGTGAGAAATGATAGACTGGATGGGTATGGTGGAGTGGCCATACTCATTAACAAAGCTTTCTCCTATAAAATTTTTTCACTCCCTTCACTCAGTGATGGTATTAATGCCATTGCTGTAATTGTAAATAAAATTTGTATTATTTCTGTGTATATACCTCATCCTTCTTCTTCCTTATACAATGAGTTTAGTCAATTACTTACTACCCTACCTAGCCCCTTTTTAGTACTCGGGGATTTCAACTGTCATAATCAATCATGGGGCAGTTCTAGCACTAATTATTATGGTGAATTAATGACAGATATTTTAGACTCTCAAAACATATGTATATTGAACAATGGCACTCCAACTCGACATACTGGTCCTGGTGAAGGCCTGAGTGCTCCTGACTTGTCTCTTTGCTCTCCGAGTTTGGCGTCTTTGATATCTTGGAGTGTACTTGAACATTCTTATGGCAGTGATCATATACCAATTGTTCTTACTTTACCTATATCTTGCCCTCCTTCTAACCTACAACACAGTTCTAAATTAAAGCATAAACTACCAGATGACTGGAGTACATTTAAACATTATGTTGAACAAAAACTATCTAGCCTTCCTATTGTTAATGGTGGTAATGAAACAATATGTGCAGAGGAGTTTACTAAAATTTTAATTGAAGCTGCGAATGCTTTATTTCCATTAAGAAGTAATAAACAGGGTAAAATTCCATTTCCTCCTTGGTGGGATCACGAGTGCACTATAGCCATCAAGCAACGGAAGGAGGCTGAGAAAAAATATTGTTTTATGATGACTTCAGAGAATTTCGAAATTTATACCCAAATAGCCCGTTCCACTCGCAAGCTCCTCAAAAAAAAGAAATTTGAGGGTTGGAGACGATTTTGTGAGTCTTTAAATCCAGATATTTGCCCATCGGTAGTTTGGAAAAATATAAGAAGATTTAAATCAGGTTTCTATTCGTCTTCATCAGGTACATTATCTATTGAACTAGCCGACCAATTTATGGACAAGTTGGCTCCTGCATCTGCTCCCGACTTTAATAATACCCAGTGTTGTATACCTTACTCGGTAGCTTGTAGTTATACAGACCTTAATGCTCCCTTTTCTTTTTCTGAACTAAAAGGCGTGTTGTCTTATGTAAAAGATTCATCTCCAGGCGAAGATGGCATTACATACTCTTTCTTGATAAACTGCAGTGACGCTTCTTTGAACTACTATTTGAGTATTATTAATGCCATTATGTTGTCTGGTAATATTCCTTTTTCTTGGAAAACCCAAGCCATAATCCCTATACTAAAACCAAACAAGCCAGCCTCCGATGTTTCTTCTTTTCGTCCAATAGCCCTATCCTCAGTTCTTGCCAAAATAGCTGAGCATCTTGTTAAAAACAGGTTAGAATTTTTCATTGAAAATAGTAACATTTTGACAGGCAATCAGCTGGGATTCAGAAAAGGCCGTAGCACCATAGACAATATTAGTATTTTTGTTTCGGATATTCGGATAGCTTTCTCGAATAATAAGTCAGTTCTTGCGGCCTTTCTTGATATCAGCTCTGCGTATGATAATGTGTTGTTCTCAGTAATGCATAAAAAATTGCATGACCTTCATGTACCTCAATTATTAATTACATTTATCATTAATATGCTTTCTGAAAGGTGTATTAAATTAGACCTAAACAATGGTACCCAACTATCAAGGCTTGTATGGAGAGGCCTGCCCCAGGGGTCGGTCCTTAGTCCATTATTGTACAATGTATATACCTATGATTTAGAGACCTCCTTGAACTCAGATGTAAATGTCTTGCAATATGCTGATGACCTTCTTTTATACAATTCGGACATTTCTATAGAAAAAGCTAGTAGCTGCTTAACCACTAATCTTAATAAGCTAAATGATTGGTTAGATGTCAATGGACTGGAATTGTCTGTTGGTAAAAGCACCGTGGTTCTATTTTCTAGGCGGAGAATTATACCTGATTTCAGCGTACTTTATAGGGATAATCCTATTCCTGTAAAGTCTGAAACAAAATTCCTGGGAGTTATTTTAGATTCCAAACTTACTGGAGTACCTCACTGTGACTATATTGTAACTAAATGTGAAAGAAACT
Source organism: Erebia aethiops (assembly GCA_923060345.2). NCBI lineage: Eukaryota > Metazoa > Arthropoda > Insecta > Lepidoptera > Nymphalidae > Erebia > Erebia aethiops. The sequence goes on along the minus strand of OV281084.1, from coordinate 20,124,851 downwards.
TAAACATGATCAGGTGTCTAACCGGTGTATGGTGGGGTGCCCATCCTTTGACCTTGCGTCTTATTTATAACGCCCTCATTCGTAGCTTACTAGATTATGCCACTTTTATTCTAGAACCCTGTAATGCTGCTGCTCTTAGCAAATTAGATTGTGTGCAGGCTAAAGCTTTAAGGATCATCCTTGGAGCCATGAAATCTAGTCCTATTAACGCTATGCAAATAGAGTGTGTTGAACCACCTCTAAGTTTAAGACGTCAATTTCTATCTGATAGGTATTTATTTAAAGCCATGCAATTTTCTCATCATCCTTTACGTGATAAACTTCAACTCCTTTTGAATTTCATAGATACTTGTTCATACTGGTCCCGTAAATCTGCTCCCTGCCTTATTAAAAGCTATCGAATATTTTGCTCCATACAAGCGCCGATGTATAATACATATTGTTATCCCATTTTTGATTGTAAATTTAAAGCATTAATAATCTCTCCGAATGTTAGGATCAATCCAGATATTCCAAGAAACCAATTGGAAGCTCCTCAATATGTGAACATATTGAAAGAAAATGAATTTACGGATTTTCATTACATATATTGTGATGCTTCTAAGCATGCACCAGATGGCATGGTCGGAGTAGGAGTGTTCCATTTTCAGTATAATATTGTCCAAAAAATAAAACTACCTCCTGAATCATCTGTATTTACTGGAGAATGTCTTGGTCTGTTTAAATCTGTTGAATATATACTTCTTGCCAAACTTAAGAAATCTATTATATTTACGGACTCTATGAGTGCTCTGCAAGCTTTATCTAGGTTTCCATTTAAATCTGCTCAGATTAACCATGTTGTTATAAAAATAAGAAACCTCCTAGTTACGTGTAATGAAAGAGGCTATACAGTGGTGTTTTCCTGGGTACCAGGTCACTCTGGCATTTCGGGAAACGAACGTGCTGACCAGCTTGCTAACGAGGCTATTTCATGCGGAGATATGGCAGTTGCAGACTATTGTAACTCTGCCTATGATTTGTGTACATTACCAAAACAATCCCTTCAAGAATCTTGGAGAGTGGCTTGGGCGACCTCAAGCCAGTCAAAAGGTAGAACATATGCTAGGATTCAAAACTTTATTCCGTCAAAGCCATGGTTCTCACGTTTGAGGTTGGGCAGGAGGGTGACGTGTATCTTGACGCGTATGCGTTTGGGCCACGTTTGTTCACCTGTTCAACTGGCAAAATTTGGAATTGTGGATAGTGATTTGTGTGAATGTGGTGAGGTGGGTGACTTGAACCATATATTTTTAACATGCCCAGTATATAACAGGGATGCATTTTACCAGGGTCTTATTCAATGTCATATGCCACTTCCGACTTCTGTTGACATCCTCCTATCCTCTGATAAACCTTGTGTATATAAACTTTTTTCCTCATTTATTTTACTTAATAATATTAAACTGTAAATATGTAGTTAGTTAGTATGAATATTCCATTTTTTTTTTTTCTACCCTTTTCTGATCCTTCCCAAAATTCCGTATTTAAAAAAAAAAAAATTGATTTTACTATTATAAAATAAGTTTCTCCGTTTTTAAAAAAAAAAAAAAAAATTTGACTATGGCTCAAACGCTCGACGCGCGGAGCCACTAAAAATGAAGAAGAAGAAGAATCAGTGGTGAATCTTTGCTCCTGTTTTGTGCTGTTTTGTTGTTAAGGCGAGTCACCTCCAAGATTTTAGGAGGTGAGGTGTGGGGTGCCGCCCGCGCGTCTCGCGGTACAATTCTCGTAGAGACTGGCGGGGAAGCGGGCAGCGCGGTATATTCTGAAACCGCTTGGCAACGTTCAAGTTCTGGGATTAATTTGAATTAAATAGATATAGGACTTCAGTTTGAAATAAATTTTAGCAGGTTCTCATTAATACTTCAAGAGGAATTTATCCATATAAAAATGATGAGCAAAGTCGAAAATTTTATTAATAAAAAATTCGTTTTAAACTTTTAATTTAGCCTGTTTCAAGATTTTTTTTGATCGAGTAAAGTACATCCTATCGTGTAACAAATTAGCACATTCTTTAGACAATATCTTTAAGTGTATCGGATATTTTTTGTAAGACCGTTATTTAATAGTAAATACCGAAAAAATTTGATCTAGCAAACCAGTTTTCACCGCTGAGCTGAGGTGACTCGCCTTAAAACTAAATATATAAATATATAACGGTGCTGATTGCTGTTTGTTCTGCGTTGCGTGCATTTATTTATATAATGGATTCTGACAGCAGCGAATTTGCACGGAGACTCTAGAGTCTAGAGGGATTGTTGCGTACTAAAATATTCATAGCAAACAACGGACAGCCTGGCGCAGAACACTTAAAAATTTTCAATAAAAATTATTATGTAATTTTCCAATTATTTAATTGTTTCCAAAAATAAACATTTTAAGAACATTTCATGCATTTTTAATCTTAAAAAATCTTCTAAATTAAGGTGTTAGATCTACCAATTTTGCATTTTACATTCTACCAACTTCTACCAACATTTGGCACGTAATCTACTAATTCTTTAAAATTCGGGTTGGCAACACTGTAAGGTTGTTAACATTTTGGCCTTGAACTAGAGAGCAAAGAAATTAGGTGAGAAAAATTTTTGAAGTATTCTATTTTTAGTTTCACGTAACAGTCGAGTGAACACATAAAATTTGTTGTTGTTCCATAGTTTTGAAAGTTTTGAGATTAACTAATAATAATTTATTTATTATTACGGTTTATTTGTGTTATTTTTGTATTTTAAAAAACAATTTAATTTTACAACAATGTAGTAAATTCCTACTGTAATTACTAAGAATTTAATTTTCATAATAGTAGTCATTCTAAGTATCATAGTAGGTAGTTACAATAGATAGTAGATTAGTAGATACTGTACTTAGCCCAGTATCAGGTCAGTATCCACTTAGTCAAAAATCGTTGCGCACCCGATATCGAAAGAGGTCGATATTCATCGCGAGGTATTTGCTAGAACGGCATATCGGTCAATATATGGTTTCAGAAAATATAGTGTTTCGAAATCCGATATCAAATATCAATATATAGTTTCGATTCGATATTCAGAAAAAGCGATATTACCCACTCCCCCTCATAAACGCGCACCGACCAGAAAAAGAAGTAAACGCGCAAATCAAAACCACATCAAAAGTCAAAACTGGTCAAAACTTTTCGGTCAAAACTAGTCGGTGGTCAATACAACAAGGAGACAACAAGTCAAAACCAGAAAACACTAGCCACAGACTAACTAAACTAAGTAGTAAATAGAGTAAGAATATAAAGCAAGAGTAGGCATTGTAATGTAATAATAATACCACAGACTATTACTTCCCTATAAAAATCTGTGAATAATACCACAAGTGAGCGAAATGAGTATATCTATACGCCGTAGACACAGAAAGAAATATAGACCAAGCCATAGAAAAAATAAATAAAGCTAGAAGGGAAATGCAGACGTTTTATGCGTGTCACACTTATGATCAAATGTTCATATTCCCGGTTGACCGAGTAGTTCACTACGCGTAGTCCTTTTGAGAGTGTGTCGGCAACATCAGGTGCGATAAAAATTAAGAGAAATGACGAGTTGTGCAATTTTATCGTGCAGAAAAAGAAGTAATATATCAAGTATCAATCGAAGAGGTATTTCTTTTCACCGATGAGTCGAAATTATATCTAATTACTTTATAATTTACAATCTAAAATTATTAATCTCTATAAATCATTGTTTTACGACATCATTGCAACACGTAAGCAAAATATACATTGATCGCTAAACTCGCACATTGTGCATGCAACCATCATGTTTATTTGCAATATAATATCTCGTTCACTGATGCTTAATCGCCACAATATTTGGACATTTCACCAAGTTAGGAGTCATGAGTACAACTCTTTCCGTAGGGTTGTGCTCTTGTTTTCAGTTCATATAATTGACAGTCTGTCAATTATCAACTAAATTTTCTAATCGTATAAATTTAAGTAAAATCGTGAACGTGAATCGATAATTATTATAAGCTTTTATTTAACTTGTAATGTATGTTTGTTCGAGTGGAATCTTGCTACTCAATTTTGAAGCAGATATCTTCAACCGATTGAGCTGAAATTTTGTATACACGTTTAGTTTGGATGACAATGCATAGTTAGCTGTGTGACGTCATTCTAAATCCAACATGGCGGAACATCCTAGATGGCGGACTAGTTATTTTTAATGAACTCCTACAATATGGGTATCAAGATAATAATGAAATGGCTTGCTGAGAATAACTTGAAAAATAAAGTGACGCCACTCTAAATCCAATATGGCGGACGATAAAAGCTTGTTTTTAAAAATGTTTTTAATGATACAAGACTTATTTTACCTATTGATAAAATAATTGTAGGTAACATCGAAAATTGACCTATTGATTCACCTAGGTACGCTAATTTGTAATACTGTTTAAAAGATGCATTTACGGTATTCAACGTAACATAACAGAAAAATCGTAATTTTCTAGTAAACTGACTTTGACTGTCTTTTCTGTAGAAAACATTAATTTCTATCTACAGACTTTTTGTTTTGAAGGCCCTATATTCGGTGACATAAACTAGTAAGACAAAACCGAGATTCTAATAATCACTAGTAATGAGGGTCGTTATTTATTTATCTTTTCTGCGGAAATACATACATAAGTACATGTAAATCAAAAAATAATATCAAATCCTAAACTTAGCCCCATTAGAAATGAAATTATTATTCCTCATTTCATTAAAAATGGAACTCAAAACTATGCAGATACCTACTGTCAAAAACATGCTAAAAAAGACTCAAAATCGAGAACATCACATCCCTAGGTATGCAAGAGTCTACTTCAGTCGTAGTTACAAGAATTTAACCTTATGAGCACTATTTATAAGGCGTTAGAGCTAGCATCTAATACCCACGCCATCTAGTGGTTAGTAGGCTAACTTGTCCGTAAGTTATAAGTAATAAATGAATCACATATGTTTACTAAGTGGTAGATATAAAAAGAGACTTTATCATAATTGCGTAAGATTTAATTCAAAAACGATGATGTTTGGATTATAAACTTCTTTTGATTTCAAACCAAAGAACCTATTACAGTGAATCTTTGTTTGTGTAATAAAATACGATTTTACAATGTGTGAGTGTGGCGACATCGGTCCCCGAGGAAAGTTTGTATAAGGGCCATTCCATCTCTCTTTATCTATTCTGTGGACCAAGCCATATCTCCTTTTCACTCCCACATGAAAGAGATGCAGTGTTGAGATAAGATAGAATGAGAACAAAATATGCTTTCTTCTATCCCTTTCTGCGTGTGACGGGTTTAATTTGTTTTGTTCATAAAGCACTTAATGTGCTTGGTGCATTGCAGCGTTTTACCTATTATTACCTATCCCTTTCGGTTACAGGCTGGCATTGATTGTAGAGGTTTAATTATTCTATGCTATATGCTAATGCCAAGGAGTGAGTGCTCTGTCACTTACTCTGCTTACTTTTTTTGTTTGACCTAACCGACAGCTTAGTTGTTAATTGTTATTCGCCCATATTCGTACGAAATCGGAATTGGACAAAGTGGTAAGGGCTAAGTTGTAGTAAGTAGTAAAGCCGAACTGAATGTAAATACGAAAACATAACCTAACACGTAAGTTTACAATTGACCTTATTTTGACCTGATTATTACAGATAAAAACAGGTTATATTTGTGAAGACTAGCATGAATGCTATAAAGTATAGAATTAACAAAAAATAAATACTTATTTACCATTATGAAAATATCGCATTAGGACTTAGGACTATCGCTATCGCATACTTTTACGCTAACGCCCGGTCTATATCTCTTACTCTTTCTACGAACAGGACAAAATCAGAATATTGAATATACCGCAGAACAGGAAATGTACCTACATGAGGTTTTATTTTATGTTTTATCTATGCTTCTTTCTAGTTTCTTTTCTTTCTTTCAAACCGATTTGCTTGCGACGGCAGAGTGCGGAGGTTAGATAAATAGAGTTTTATTCAATTGCATTAGAGAAATTGAAATTCTTTTGAATTATTAACTTATTTAAATCAACAATTTGTTTCACTTTCAGTGATTCAGGGACAATCTCTTTGGAACTGCTACGATGGTTGCTGCAAAGAAACAGGTAAGCTCCACGTGTTTCTTATTTGAAGAGCAATTGGACTTTTGGCATGATTATTTACATTATATTTGAAATAATCTCCTATTATTAGAAGTCCTACATTAAATGTTACTCGATAGGCACGCTTTTTCTATATTTTGCGGGGTTGAGATTGTAACATACATTTTTAAGGTTATGATTTGGACTAGCGACTAATATATTTTCAGATCGGTAATACAGCCGGCGCCAATTAAATAGTCGTGTCTGAAGTTGACTACAAGACGCGTCGCAATGCGGCAATATCATATTTTCGCGCGTGGTACTTAGACTAGGTACTTACATTGACTTTGATAGTTTTTGTGAGAACTACGCTAGCACTCTCACCTCAGTTCGAAGATGGCTATTTGATTGTCCCCAACTATATCTGTTGAGGGTCACCTTGGTTGCCCTTTAGTTAATAATTATATGTGCCGCGGGGTAGGGCGAAGGGGTCCTCCCTCCAAGCCAAACTCGTCGAATCCTTATAGTTTTCGATATATAATTTTTTTTAATTTCAATATTTTGAGATAGATAGATGGATAGATAAACTCTTTATTGCTACACAGGACATAAAAATAAAGTTGAGGTCAGTTTTACTGAAATTCGGACTTATGCTCAGTTAGGTGGCAAGTGCTTATTTGTCGGTGGGGGGAGCCTGGATCCTCTCTCTCCTTTGAAAACAGTTAGTTTATTTTCAGACCGGGACCATTGGTATATACATACTAATATAAGGTATATATCATACTATATGAAATTAGATTTAGTATTTTAGGCTCAAGCATCAAGCAGAAATACTAATTGAGATTAATAAGGAAAGGTACTTCATACCTTTAGAGATGATCAATAGTAATTTTTTATTTACAGAAAAAGACAATTGAGTCTATCAATTCCAGACTGGCTCTGGTTATGAAATCCGGCAAATACTGTCTCGGCTACAAGCAAACTCTCAAAACACTGCGACAGGGCAAGGCTAAACTGGTTATCATTGCCAAAAATGCTCCACCACTAAGGTGAGACTACTGAGAAGTAGAGTTCCCTATAACATTTATCACTGGGAAGCATATGGAGTCTTTGGACTGAGAAGTATGGTTTCCCTGCATGTAGTTCAGTAAAATTATTCATTGAACAGGCATGATGACTGATTTTGAAAAATGGTCAGATTATATTCGGAAGTATCTACTATTTCGAAAAAATATCTTATTTCAGCAGAAAAAAAAGGTTTGGTAGATGAAATTGGCATTTGAAATTTAAATTTTGAAATTCACGCCAAAACGTTCGGCGGTGTCATGGCGTCGTTTGTGACGTCACTATTATTTTTACCAATGTACTCTGTGCAGTGTGCAGTAAACAATAGTGTGATTGTCAAAGTTAGAAAATAATTGTGACGTCATTGTCGCTTCATTGGTGTTTTAACCAATATGGCGGATTGCTGTATTTTATAGTTTTATTTTATCAAAATAAATAGCAATCTTACTCGAAATAGGAAAAAAAAATGTTTTTTATAATCCATGAATCCAATTTTATTAGATAAATTTATAATTTCATTGATTCTTTGTTACTGTCATCATGCCTATTCCTTGGAAATTATAGTACTTGCTGTTACAATCATTTGTGAAATATTATAAATTTTACTGAACTCCAGTTTTTCTGGGAACCCTATGGAGTAGTCTGAAACCATTTGCTCCCAGTCTTCAGGTGAGATCTTCATACTTAATTCAATATTGATTTTTAAATTAATTGAAAATATTTGAGAATTTAATTTTGTTTTGTGGGAAAAAGTAGCATATATGTATCTCACTAGGATGAAAGCTCTCTCTGATCTAATTTTCATCATATCATAGCTAGAATAAATCGGCTTTAAAAATATGGTAGATCATACCCATGACTTCATCCATGTGGATTAGGTTTGAAAATCCTGTGGTTTTAGGGATAAAAAGTATCAGATAGGAGTAAAAGTTATCCTAAAGAAATAGATAAAAGTTAATGTTTAATCAAAATTGGTAATTAGTAAAAAAATACTGGGCCGATTGAGATGCGATTTTTTGCATTATTAGATATATATAGCTTGTGAGAAGGTTCTTAGATATATTTTAGGACCATAGACTACAAGCTGAGCTGTAGTCTATGATTTCAATTTTTCAATATGTTATTATTTTTCTCAAAAAATACTGGGCCGATTGAGATGAGGTTTTTTACATTACATATGTATAGCTTGTGAGAAGGTTCTTAGATATATTTTAGGACCATAGACAATTGTGCAATCGTGATTTGGTAAGTGGTCATAGGAACTCCTTAAGTTCTCATCGTAAACTGGTTGTGTTTAGACTCTTTTGATTTGTCTTGACTACCTAGATGCTGCTCAGGGTCTCATGATGGAGCCAGGAGGTGGTCACAGGAACTCTTTAAGTGATCACATTTTTTTAACAATTTTTATTAGAATATTAAAAATTTAACACTATTTGACACCTCTACTTATTACTAAGCACAAGTTTTATCTCAGAATGGGAATGGTTTGGCCATAGTCCACCACGCTGGTCAAAAAAACTACTGAGCCGGCAAATATGCAGTTTTGTGTTTTAGATATTATTTTATATATACTTTTGCTAAGTTCTAATAATTGTTGTTTCAATGGAGCTCTGCACTTCGTCGTGGGTTGTTTAAAATTTTTAATTTTATTACTTGTCACACTCTTACTTTATAGAAAACCTAGCAATATCTAAAGATGTGATTGGTCCTCTGTTAAGTTAATTTCTCCATTTCAATAAACATGTGTAGCAATAATATTGACCTTACAAACAATCCTAGATAATACAAGTTTAAAATTTTATTTAATAAAAAATATTTTTTGCAGGAAATCTGAAATTGAGTACTATGCCCTGTTAGCCAAAACTGGCGTTCACCACTACAGTGGCAACAACATTGAACTGGGCACAGCATGTGGAAAGTACTACAGGGTGTGCACACTAGCCATTACAGACCCTGGAGACTCTGACATTATTACAACACTACCAGAGGCGACAGCATAGATTTAATAAAACTAGTGGTATTTTATAAAACTTCTTTTATTTCCAAAACCTATATAAATGCAGATTTATATTAGAGCACCTGGGATTTCATCTGTGTGAAATTTAGTTTTTGAAAATTCTGTAGGAACTTTTTGATTATGACTAGAATGCACCACAACGGTAATAACCATAGACATAGGATTTTTTCGCATGGTAATAACCAAATATTGTTACATTAAGATTAAATTATTGTACAGTAAGATGTATAATATTTCTATGGTAACTGTACCAAAAAGTTATCAGATGAACAATAAATGAAAAAGAAAAGCAACTAGGCCCTATTCTGGGGAAGGACATCCTAGAATACAGAAATGTGTTGTCTCTAAGACAGTTCCTACAGGAATTTTAAATGTCCCTAAATTTATACAGACAAAATTGTGTGATTCATCTGCGTATTCACAAAGTATGTATGAGTTTTCATAAATACAGACTGAATCAGTATGGCAGGTGTAGGTTTCCTGACGGATATGCATTCTTCACAGCTAGTCATATTTTATTTAGGATGAAAAAAGTCCTGTTCTTGATAAGCCTGCAGTTTCTTTAACAGACATAGGAACTAGCATTGAACCTGATACTGGTGGTTGCATCTCTAAATCTCGCAAATCATTAACTTTGACTTTTAGGTTGCTCCGTAGCTTGTTAATATCAATGTTAAGTTGTTTTTGATCCGCTTCTAGTAGTGATTTGGTATCACACATTTTGTGTTTTATAAGAACTGAACCTACTGTCACCCAGCACTTTATTTGGTAAGTTTTATTTAAGTCTCTGAGGGCTTCACGATTCTGATTTCTTCTTTTATCCAAGAGTACTATTTCACGTCTATCGTTGAGTATTTCTTCTGCCAATTTTTCTACAGAAATTAGATACTTCAAAACTTTTGCTTGGTCATCCATTATCTCAAATTATTTGTTTAACGATAAAACCTAAATCAGACCTTTAATCGAAATAAAAATATTTTATTTGCACGATAAACTACGGAAATTTTCAGTTAAAAACAAGAATTATAAATTTGGGCTTTTTTTACATTCTAGTCACAGAACACTTAATACTCCTAGCCTGCTCCTAGCGGAGATTCTAGTCCTGATAATTTTAACGGGGTGCGAGGTAGGCTTTATGCACTAAAAGATGCGATCCCTTTCTAACGTGGCTAAAAACGAATACAACGACAAGGACGCAGTAGCATGTAGAAATTTTTCTGTGGCCCTACTCCATGAAAATGAATAAATAAATCTATGGGTAGAATGGTTGACTCTATGGTTAGTCACTTAGAGTAGTGGGTTCATGGAACTAATAAGTACTACGTACAACTGGAATGCGTACTACAAACTTATTTTTAATCAAATTTAATCCTTATATCACGTACATAAGGACCACTACGCACGCAGTATAAAAATGAATCCGAGTGAGACATCCACAACATACCGCGGTGTCCCTTTCTAACAGTGGTCTTTGTGTTGCTATTTCACATTTTCACTTCAAATTTGGTACGTTTATAAAAGAAATCTGAAAAATGGTTATACTATCGAATTAGTCACCTCTTAACCTCCGATTAAAATTTCAAGCATTTAGAAAATTAGTACGTCAATAATTCACTTGTTTTCGTGTTGAAGGCGGCAATCGTAATAGTACTAAAAATAAAAACGTTGCAACCATGGAATTATTATGTACTATGATGGTTGCAACACAAACGGCCATTTTGATGAATCTTACGATAGACGAAGTTTCGGGTGACATAAATTTAGGTACCAAGTATAAGGGACAAGTATCGTAAACTATGAATGAATAAACACGAATTATAACAGGATAGATATTTTTTCATATTTCAGATTACCAAAAAATGGTACCTGGTTACCTGGTGGTAACAGAAAAGTGACCCAAAATTCTGTAATATGCAGCAAACATTTCATGCCAGAGGATTATATTCCTAATTTATCACGGCCCATTTTAAAAGAAAATGCTCTTCCCTCACGATTCCTCGTGGTAAGCAAGATCAATTTTATTTTTATCTTGAATAGGTACGTTTACAGATAATGATAAAAATCCAGCCCTTAATTGTTCCACTACTGGGCAAGGACCTCTTCTCACTAGGAGAATGCATGAGCATTAATCACCACGCTTGCTCACTGCAGGTTGGTGATTTCAGACTGTCAAGTCCAGGTTTCCTTACGATGTTTCCTTTACCGTATGTGCTGTATCACCGTACTTCAACAGAATGAAATTAAAAACATTTTCAAACATGGAGACTGGCATAGTGATGAGATGAGTTCAGGAGCGACAAAGGGTTAAAAATATTTTTTGTATGAAAAATTTGAGCATGTTGATAATTTTATATACCCAGTATGTTCGAAAAGTCAAATATGTATGGCTCGAAAAGCCAAATATGTATGGTTCGAGAAGTCAATTTATGTTTCGCTTTACAGCAATACCAGTTTTATTGAATATTTAACCGACTTAAAAAAAAATTTTTTTTGTTAAACCATCACCGATAATTATCTGTTTTTACCTAAATGCTTCGTAATTATCGATCCTAAATGGATCGCTGGATCCAGGCGGCGCAAGACCGTGGCTTGTGGAGGACCCTACAGGAGACCTATGTCCAGCAGTGGACGTCCATCGGTTGACGACGACCTAAATGCTTACTTGTGTAAGAGACTTACTAAGAGGCAATAGGCACTACATATAAAATATCAGCATCATAATAAATATAAATATTTTAAAATTATTTGCTGATTTCTTCATAGAGGTATATTTATATCCCGTATATTGAAGTATCCCAAAATTCAAAAATAGTGTGGTCACTCTTGTGGAAAAGGGACACAACGGTCGGTATGGTATCTCTCACTCGGCACACTTTATTAACAAGAGCTCATTCCGGTTGTACGTAGTACTTATTAGTTCCATGAGTGGGGTCAATAATTATCACAGACCCACAGAGTACCATTTTATTTTATTTGACTGGTTTATCGGCTCTGGATTTCACAGAGTCCATTTTTTTTAAAAATTTAACTGGTTTAACAGCTCTGGATTCTAGTCCTTCTGAGCCATCTTATTTAATGACTTGTAAATTATGTTGAGAGCATGTTGAGACTGTCAACTTTAATCTGAGCTGTCAACATGCTAACAACTGTGGCCGTAGACAGAGAAAGAGATATAGACATGACGTATACAGTATGCGAAAGCGATAGTCTTAGTGCGATATTTTCACAATGCTAATAAGTATTTTTGATGTGAAACTTCTTTAGCTACGTTAAGAACTTTTTGGTAGGGGGTAAACTTGTGGATTCGCGTGACCGTGACCGACATGCTCGCGAACAGCGACAGCGACAACGTTGTTCTACATTCGAAATTTAAAAAATATGGATAAAAATATGAATATTTAAAAAAAATATATTTTTTAAATATTCATTTTCACTTCTATCGGCAGTCCGTATGATTGCCAATTTTTTTGGTTATTTCTATACTTTGTAGCATTCATGCGAGTCTTTACAAATATAACCTGTTTTTATCTGCAACAGTCAGGTAAAAATAAGGTCAAAATTGTAAACTTACGTATTAGGTTATGTTTCCGTATTTCCGTTCAATTCGGCTTAAGCAGTCTAAGTTCTAACACATGGTATATACCATCGTCCACTTTGACCAATTCCGATTTCATACGATTATGAGCGAATAACAAAAACGACACAGGATTGTCTGACATAAACTGTCGGATAGATCAAACAAAAAAAAATTACTAGTCATAGAGACTGCCGATAGAAGTGAAAACGATTTTTTTTTAAATTATTCAATTATATTTTTTAAATAAAAAGTAATAATAATAAAATATCAAATAAATATTATAAATGCGAAAGTTTGGATGTATGGATGGATGTTTGTTACTCAATCACGCGCCAACGGCTGAACGAATCTGGCTGAAATTGGGACAGAGATTATAGTCTGGAATAGCACACAGGCTACTTTTTATCATCAAAACCTTGATCCACGCGTACGAAGTCGCGGGCATTAGCTAGTTTAAAATATAAACCTTAAAACTAAGGCATTAAGTTTAATTACGAATTTAATTAATATATTTTTATTTAAGACCTTTTGTCTTCGTAACAACGTGAGGTCGCGGTGGTGTCGGTCACGCGTTTCCATATTTTTACCCCCCATCGAAAAGTGCTCAACGCGTCTATAGAAGTTTTCACTTCAAAAATGATACGCTGAGTAAGACAAGAGAACATTTTCTCGTTCTGTCGCTCACCTGTGGTATTATTCTATGTTATTATTACATAGGTCTGTGTACATTGTCTCTTCTTGCTTGCTATATTTACTCTATGGGTTATCATAACAACTCTGAGCGCTAGTGTATTTAAAAAAAAAGTATAATAAATCTATGGTATTGTCTATGCTAGTCTGCAGTCCCTACCAAGGTTGGACTCTGGTTAACTTGTCTCTGTTTTATACTTTTTGTACGATTATTTCATAGAGTGTAGTATGTAGTATCGTAATGCCACTATACTACGCGAAAATACCATATTGTTATCTTCAGCTCAACTGACTTGTATTATTGGTGGGTCCTTTTACTTATTAATGTTTTTTTAATTATTATTTTTCAGCTTAGGGGACGGCGGCCACTATTGCAGAAAGAGCCAAAAGGCGCAACTAAAGTATGAAATTATAGAAGATATAATTTATATGTTGGTCGTGGAGCGAAGATGTTAGATCCTTTTTTAAGGATCTATCTTCTCATATCTGAGGCCATAGGTGACCGGAGGGCTGGCAGTTACCTCGGCCAACATATAAGTTTGGCTATTCAGCGGGGTAACGTAGCCAGCGATCTAGGAACATTGCCTCATTGCAGCGGCTAGATGATATTTTTAGTTTTTAATTTATTTCATAGTTTTAAATTGAATAAAGTATACTAGTGGTTCGCCCCGAACTAAGACCTCGCGGCGCCATCTATTGACATAAATGTGAAGTTCTGTTAAAAATACTGAAGCTCATTAAAAATTAAATAATTCCGTTTCCTTACAATATTTATCTAATTTTAGTATTTGTTGTTCAAGTACAGGATATAATTGAAATAATTGATCAAGTTTCAGGCTCATCCTTTCAGAAAATTTAGAGTTCTGAGGTCATCTTTGGACGTTAGAAAATCACTACTTTGAAAGCCCCCCATTTCGTCAATTTTGGGGGAAAAATTTTAAAAAAAATATTTTTGGACTCTATTTCTAATTATCTTTAAAATGATATACCGCAACCCTATGTAACTTTATAAAAAATATTTTACTTCGCATTCGCTTCTATGAGAGCCCCCCTGAAATAAAGATTTTTATTATTTTTTAAGCCATATTCGGCGGGAGGCCATTGGTTTACATATTATATTTAAAGCTGAAGTAATTGCGTTCAGTAATTCAGAAGTTATAATGCTCTGACAGACGGACGGACGGACGGACGGACGGACAAGTGCCAATTCACCCAAGTAGACTCAGAGACCTTCGCTTCGCTCGGTCAATAAGTGACAAAGATAAAAAAATGGCAGTCAATAGGGACTGCTGTTAGAAGTGTAAACGTTTTTTTTCTACTTAATAATAATAACATAATTATTTCAAATATAGTCCTTAAAACTAAGGCATCATAAAGTTCAATTTACGAATGTACTATATTTATATTTAAGACCTTTTGTCATCGTAACAACGCAAGGTCTAGGTCTCAGTTGCACAGCACTTATTAATATAAACCTTAAAACTAAGGTATTAAAGTTTAATAACGAATGTACTATTTATACCGAAGACCTTTTGTCTTAAAAAGAACGGTGTCGGTTTCGCGTATTCCACATTTTTACCCCCTATCAAAAAGTGCTCAACGCACCTAAAGAAGTTTTCACTTAAAAAATAATTAAATATTATTATTATTTTAAAAAAAATCTCTGATTAACAAAATGTTACTTACGAATACAATAATTTTATTTCAATTCAAAACAAAAACTAAACGTACTTACGCAAAACCCTGCTTATGGGGGAAAAAACATGGAACGTCATACGTATTACGTGGTACAATTTTAGACAAATAGTATAATTTTATTGTCCATGTCACAGACATACCTATTATTATAGGTCCATGTACAATATTTTTTGTTGGTCTGAATACTCTGAATCCAACCCTGTAGCCGACCCAATGACTAAGGAAACTATAGGACTTGTCATACCTACGAAAAAAAGCTGTATACCTAAACATTAACTGGTGACTAAAATGGCGACTTACCAAAGTGCGGCCCTGATGACCATCGATAATATTTATCGATGTGGTTTATTAAATACTCAAAATACAGTTTGTTCTGTATTCTGAGGCTACGGGATGCGTTTTGATGCTGGCAAGAAGTCCGGATTCTGTACGATAATGCTAACCCTACCACGCTTTTAAGACACAGCACCAATAAAACCTATACTAATATTATGAAGAGGTAAAGTTTGTGAGGTTGTAGGGGGTAATCTCTGGATCTACTGAATGATTTTGAAAATTCTGTTACTAATAGAAAGCCACATTATTCATGAGTGTCATAGGCTATAATATATTAACCCGAAAAATTAAAAGACTTTTTCATGGTAGTCGGATTTGCAAAGTAAGTCGGAAAAAAACGGTCAAACGAAAACGTTTCTTACGAAAGCTGTCTTAACAATTATATGATTGAGTTCTAGAGAAAAGTTGTCGAGTTTGATAAAGTCTACAAGAAAGTCAGCGACAGCGTATACATACTCGTATGTCTAACTTTCATATTTAAGTAAGTAAGTCAGAAAAAGATGAAAAGACTTTTTCGTGGTAGTCGGAACCAAAAAACGCTCATTTATTTTCATGTCATTTTTTTAACAATGTTTAAAAGTATGTAGAAAATATTAAAAACCATCGTAGGCATCGTAGGTGTAGGTAATTATTACAACTTTTTTAAACATTTACTTTTATCACTAGTTGACCCGACCCTCACCCCTGCTTCGCACGGTGGACCTGCCTATTGTATAGACAAAAAATCACCCAAGTGCCGAACTCGATGCACATTGGTATTCTATAGGCAGCTGTTGTTGTAGCAGGAAGATGGCTGTAAGAAGTAAATCTTATGTACAAAACAAAAACTAAACATTAGTAATATTTGAGTAAATTTGCACTTGTTCGTTTGATCGCCCGTCCATCAGTCTGTCAGAGCCTTATAACTTCTAAATGAGTGAACATCATTACTTCAAATTGAAACATAATATGTTTAGACCGATGTTCTCGAGCTGAACATTGCTTAAAAAGTTGATATAATAATTATTTTGATAATAAAATATCAAAATTATTATTCAAGCAAATATCGATATCGATGAAAATTTCCTCTTAGGTAATGTCTAGTACGTACTTATCAAATGCTTATCAACAGGTAAAAATCTAGCTTAAAATCAAATATTTACAGCAAACTAAACTAAAATATGTTTCTTCGTAGTGTAATAAGTACTATAAAGAATCAATATAGGAGAAAAATTGTTTACATTCCGGTGAAATGTAAAATTTGTCAGATTTTTCTTTTTCTTGCGTCTTAACCCACAATATTACAACTAGGCATTGTTGCAAATTGTTTTTGACTCCATACACGAAAATAACACATATTTATTCTCCGTAACAAATAAAATACACAATTTTTCAACAAAACACAATTACACGATAACAGGCGATGACACTTGATGTTTGTACTCAAGAAATGGGTGACTAAAATGGCGGACAGGCACGTTCAAGTTTACACGATTACAGTAAATGTCAGTTCCATAAATTTCTTTATTCATTGAGCCGACCCAAGCCGAAAAATTCCGCCATTTTGTAAAGTACGTAAACTGTAAAGGTAGCAGCGTTTGTCTTTTTAAAATGAAAAGTTTTACAATATAATTATAATTCTTTGGTTAGATTAATAAATAAGTAAATAAACTAAGTCGTAAATTGATTTTTAACTAAGTGTGATTACTGAATACTGATTCATAGCATTTAAATATATACTTCCAACATGGAGGGCCCAAATCGTGGTTTCCGTGGTGGACGCGGCGGTCCCCGCGGCCGGGGTGGATTTGAGATGCGTGGAAGGTATGTGTAATGGCTACATTTGATAGATAGGTAAAAAGAAGAACCAATTACCAACATATTTAGGTTATATTTTCAAAGGTTTTATCATTTTAATTTTAGTGGATTTTATCATTGTACTTATTCTATTTATTAATAGGGGTGGTGGACCTGGAATGCGAGGCCGTGGCGGGGGAGGCCCACCTCCGAGAGGGGGTGGGCCACCTCGTGCAGGACCACGTGGCTTCCGGGGAGGGCCGATGCGCGGCGGTGGGGGCGAAAGAGGCGGGAGATTCCCTCCAGGTCCTCAAGGACCGGGCCCTCATCCTGTACCTACAATAGAATCTCGAGGACCCCCACAAAGTAATAATTTATCCACTTATTACATTTTTATGATTTAACTTTTAAGTACTTTAAGGCTATGCTGAGTAGTGTACACAGTACACACTGTCAATGTCGCTTTGAATGACATTCTGTGCCCATGCACATGTGCTTAAACATTGAGGGGTTATATAGATTTGAGGCATCTAATTTTAAAGACATTTTTGTGACAGACAGTCTAGTGTAAATATCTATGTCGAGAGATCTAGAAATTCTATTCTAACTGCCACTTTTTTTAATTTACCTTTCCTGTTTCATACCTCTATGGCAAGAGGCAATAGGCATTTTGTAGGCAAGCAAGGGTGATGGTAGCAAGCATCTGTATCGGCATCATCCCTTACTATCAAGTGAAATTGCTGTCATGGGCTAACTTGTAGCAGAATAAAAAATAAGCAGTGTAATTTTTTATAAATTAATTAGTGAATGCCCGTGACTTCGTCTGTGTGGTTTGAGGTTTTGGTTCCCGCAGGAACTCTTTAATTTTCCGGGATAAAAAGTATCTATTCCAGACCATAATCTATCTCTGTGCCAAATTTCAGCCAGATCCGTTCACTGTTGGCGCGTGATTGAGTAACAAACATCCATACATCCATCCAAACTTTCACATTTATAATACAGTAATACCCCGCTTTACGCGACCCCGTTATGCGCGGTTTCACTATAACGCGAATTTCAAATTTCGCGCTCAAATGCCTCGCATTACGCGAAAGAGTGCGTATAAACATAATGTAGTCATCAACTTATCTATGGTCGTGGTAGTCTTCTTTCTTCTTCTTCTTCTTCTTCTTTCCCTGGGCTTTTCCGCACTTAGGCAGGGTTGCCCGTTGTGCGTGAGACCTCTGGTGCGACTCCCCGCCGGATCATTCCAGCCAGCCGAGCTCACTCCAGAATCCAAGCAGGCCGCCCAGGTCGGCGAGGACTTCCGGGAGTGTTGCTGGGGAGCCAATGTAGGCTTCTCGTTGAGTGGATACAGCACTACACTCTAGTAGTACGTGTCTCGGTGTCTCCTCGCTCTCCATGCAGGCTCTGCATAGAGGGCTGTCGGTTATGCCTAGAACATAAAAGTGTTTGTTAAGTGGACAATGTCCTGTTATCATGCCTACGGCCGTCCTGAGTTTAGCTCTGTTTAGATTCAGTAGTTTCTTAGTTAGGCGTTGGTTTGGGCTGGGTATAGCCTCTTTTGTTTGTCTACAATTGGTGGTGTTTGCCCATATTTCGGCGTGTGTACCTACTGTTTGTTGTTTTAACCAAGTTTTGTACTCACTGAATGGTATTGGAACGATTGGTTCTGGTCCCATTACCTTCAGGTTTGAGGCTCGTCGGGCAAGTTCGTCGGCTGCGTCGTTGCCTATGTTGCCGCTGTGACCTTTGACCCAGTCGAGTGATACCATGTTTGATTTTGTTAGTGTTTGTAGTGCGTTGTGGCAATCCAATACGAGCTTGGACGACGTCGTGCTTTTAGCTAATGCTCGTAGGATGGCCTGACTGTCACTGTGAATGTTAATATGAAAGTTTGTTACCTGTCTGTCGACCATGGCCATGGCCGCCGCAGTAATGCCGACGCACTCCGCTTGAAAAACAGAGTTATTCTTACCGAGCGCGCGAGCGATATGTATATTTAGCTCGGGACAGTGCACTCCTGCACCGGTTCCTTGGCTGGTTTTTGACCCGTCTGTGTAAACGTCTATCTTGTCTATAGTAGTTCTGTGTGTTCCGGTTTCTAAGATGTCGATCTCATAATCTTTCTCGATTATGTGTTCCTTTTGTGTTTTGTCACAGATCCATCCTAACATTGGACATTTCATGTTCTCACCTGATAGTATCCGGGTGTGTGTTGTGTTTATATCTCTCCACAGCCCATAAGTCTTAATCCTTAGCGCTGCGAGGGTAGCTTCTTCTTTTATGTGAAGATGTAGGGGAGGGATTCCCAGTATTACCTCTAAAGCTTCCGTTGGGGTGGTACTCATGCAGCTAGTGATCGCTAGGCATGCTTGTCTTTGGAATTTTTGTAGTTCCTGTTGAGTTGTCGTCTGAAGCGTTCTGGGCCACCATACTAGTGACGCGTATGTTAATGAGCTTCTTACCACTGTCAGATACAGCCAGAGCATTATCTTTGGTTTTAGACCCCAGGTTTTCCCGATCATGCGTTTGCATTGATTTAGGATTATTGTTGTTTTTTGTATTTTTGTATCTATATGTTTCTTCCAGTTAAGCTTACTATCTAGAGTTACCCCCAGATATTTAACTTCTGTTGATAGTGTTAGATTTGTACCAAAGAGTGTTGGCATTCTTGGTACATCTGGCTTCCTTTTGTTTGTGAACAGTACTAGTTCGGTCTTTTTTGGGTTCACTGTTAGTTCATTGTCTTTGCACCATTTCTCTATGAGTCTTAGTGCATCTTGCATTATCGCACAAAGTGTGTTTTCGTGTTTGCCACCTATCAGAATCGTTATGTCATCTGCGTATCCTATGGTGTAGAATCCGTTATTGTTCATTTTTGTTATCAGGTTGTCAACGACCAGGTTCCATAGGATTGGAGATAGCACTCCTCCTTGTGGGCACCCTTTGGCTACTATGCCTTTTGTTATACCGTTTATGTCTAGTTGGATGACCCTCTTTTCAAGTAGGGCTCCTATCCATTGTCTTAGAGTTTTAGGTACCTCGTATCGTTGTAAAGCATTATCAATGCTTTTAAAGGTGGTTTTGTCGAAGGCTCCTTCAATGTCTATGAAGGCTCCTAGTGTTGATAGTTTGTTGTCTAGATCGTGCTCTATCTTCGTTACCACGTTGTGGAGAGCCGTCTCTGTTGACTTGCCGGTGCTGTATGCGTGTTGGTTTCGGTGTATTGGTATGGTCCTTAGGGCTCCGTCTCTCAGGAAGCGGTCTCCGAGTCTTTCCAGCGTTTTCAGCAGGAATGATGTTAGGCTGATAGGTCTGAAAGCCTTCGGTTCGGTATAATCATTCTTGCCTGGTTTGGGCAGGAATACCACTTTCACTTCTCTCCACGAGATTGGTATGTATTTAAAGGCTATACATGCTTGAAAAATCTGCACTAGCCATGGTGTTATCGCCGTGGCCCCCCATTGTAGGAGGGCAGGGAAGATTTGATCTGTTCCTGCTGATTTGAAGGGGTGGAACGAGTCTATGGCCCACCGTACCTTCTCATGCGTGACTATTCTGTTAGCTATTTCCCAGTCTGCTTCTGAGGATGTGGTCGTGGTAGTCATCAACTTCTCTATGGTCGTGGGAATCCCCGCTTCCTCTGAACATCCTTCCTTCTATGTACATTGTTCTATGGGGATTCCCTCGTTCGTTTCGTTTGTTCCGTCATGTTTAGTTCGGCTGGCAGTCGTGTTTTGTGTTGTGTACATTTTTATTGGAGATATGTATTGCAGAGTATAGACAATAATGATGACCGTGTCTTGACCGTGTGTCAAACAATTAAAAACAGTGTTGGGTGTTATGAACGTATTTTACAAGAACGTAAAAAAACGCTACCCAAAAGACAATAGATGTATTTTTCCGTAAAAAATAATTAATACATAGTACATATGTATTGCATAAAGTGTTCTTAGAATTAAAGTGATTGATTAAAATGATTCGTATTTTTTGTATTAAATTTTGACGATGTTTAATCATAAACCTCGATATACGCGAATTTCAGTTAACGCGATTTTTTCCGGAACGTATCCCTCGCATAAAGCGGGGTATTACTGTATTAGTAATTAATTTAATATGTGATTCATGGGTGTACCATCTGTACAGGAGGAGGCTTCAACAACAACAGAGGTGGCCCAGGTGGCATGAGAGGCAGAGGAGCCCGGGGCAGAGGAGACTTTGGACCTCGCACAGATAGGGGAGGCCGTGGAGGCATGCCAATGAGAGGTAAAGACATATTATAAAGTTACAACACCAGAGCATCTTCAGATGTTGACTCAACAATGCACAATTGTAATTTTTGTATTATCACAGGTGATCTCACTTGAGATCACCTGTGATAATACAAAAATTACAATAGGTACAATCTGAAACAGGAAAACTAATAATATGAAATATTTAAGTGTTACATACGTGTAATAAGAATAGGATAGCAATTAATATTATGCCTTCATAATATTTATTTGTACATCACTACGAAAACATTTGAACTAGCAAGCTTTCATTTTTTGTGAGTTTATCACATCTATGAGAGGTAATATCTAGTGAAGGAACAAATGAATATCATTCGTTTTTATACTGTTCACTCATATAATAATGTCATGTGGGCACACTGTCACTATTCCAACCAGAGGAAATGCACCCTACATGCACCAAATACTGAATCAGGCTTCCAAGGGATAGTTACCAAAAGTACACTTATCTCTTAGTCTACAAGTCCCAACAGTTTCCGAGCAAACATTATTATCTGATACAATATAACAATCAAGACAAGGAACATTACTATATGACAATACAAAACCTATAAATTGAATGCATTCAGGTCTAGAGCTAAAACAGTGAGCCTCGTCTTTTGCATGCTATCAATAAAAAGTAGTTATAGTGGACAACAGAATTAGATCATCAGTGTCTAAATGCAATCGAATACACGACCGAAGATGATGATAAATTATTGGTGGGGTAGTCTTTACGTAATTACAGGTAATGACAGTTAGTATTCCTTGTCGATAGGTCGAGGCGGCAGAGGAGGCGGTCCGCCGGCAGGTGGCCCACACGGCCCGCCCGCGCCCATCCCGAGTGGGCCTATCGCGCCCCAGCGACCCGCGCCCGCGCCTCATCAGGCTCCGCCGGGCCCTCAAGGAGCGCCCTTTAAGAGAGGCGGACCACATGGTGGCCCTGGAGGACCACCGAAACGCGGAAGGTAAAGTTCACTCAGAGGTGATTATTAAGTATGAATAAAAGTGTAATAACTTATATAATATTTACTTAGTGTCTATACTTCTAAATCTATAGTAATATTGTAAATGCAAAACGTTGGATGGATGGATGGATGTTTGTTGGGCGTGATTGAGTAATCATGCCACAACGGCTGAACGGATCTGGATGAAATTTGGCACAGAGATAGGTTACTGTATAGCACATAGGCTACTTTTTATCCCGGAAAATTAGAGTTCGCGGATGAATCGCAGGCATCAGCTAGTATTATATCGACGGTTGAAATGCTAATTGGTCTAAGTGACTTTTTTTGCGATATTGAGTTATATACATATTCGGAATCAGCAAATTTTTCTCCGTTGTCTGAGTCAGGTTTCAATTATTTTTTACTACTTTTTTGGCGCTTAGTACCTACAGCAAAACCGGCCTCATTTCTAAGCTCATTGATCTATACGACACAAAGTTAGACAAATTTGTGAACTCGATGACTTAGCTACTTTGAATTTTCGAGTTTTTATACCGTGTGTCGATTAAGGCATTTGGCTTTTTCGCCATGGTTGTGGTATCTACAAAAGGTACTAAACACCCCACATGGGGAGAGTATGCTGCTATTTCATTCTAAAAAATATACAGTGTACAACCTTTGTTTTTACGAAAGTGGTACTAGAAATGGCTTTTGTTATACATGGGGAGAAACCGAAGGAAGAAGGGGAAGCAATGAAATATCTACAATCTTACAAAAGCCTTACTTTAGCCGCCATACATCGCGCATTGCTCGAATCAAAACACATTGAAACCATAAAAATGAATTATCTGCTTCCAGGGCACACGGCAATGACTGTCGATAGCATCCATGCCATAATTGAAAATTCTGTTAGAAATAATGGGCACCGTCGCAGTGGCCAACTGTTTTTCAGTTGGCTCGTAAAGATCCCGGTCCATATTACGTAGAAACTCTTACGCACAACGATTTTATGAATTACGAAGAGTTTTCAGAAAAGTATTTCAAAGGCAATTTAACCGGAAAGATTAATAAGGTTCGGGTTCGACATTCAAAAAATGGTTACCCAATGTCATGACTGTCAAATACAGCATGGATAAAGATGCTGGCTGTAGTGGTGGTGGTGGGTGCGGTATCATAGGTTTACTCAGGACAGTGAATTTTGCATTAAGTCAATGATGGTTTATTGATAAGTAACAATGTTGCTAAGGTATTAATTTAAATGATCAACTAACAGTTGATAAAAAATATGAGTGCAATGTAATGTCGTTGTCCAGGTTCGAAGGGCCGCGCGGCGGGGGCCGACCAGCTAGCTACCAGCCGCCAGATGCACACAATGCTCCGCCAGCCAATGGGTACGGACCCCCTGCGTATGTATAATAGTGTTACGGAGTTTTAGGTTGCCAATAAAGGCCTGGATCTCACAAAGCGTGATGCAGCAGCAATGCGAAACATCTAACTAGTCTATAACTGTCACACAAATAATTGAAGAGTTTCTGCAAGGCATTTAAGGCATATGTGTACTACAAAGTGTGCATTTAAGTTAGCCGTGGCTGACATGCATTGTTATGAAAACTTGAATTTACACTGCATATTTGAGTTTGATGCTGGTAACGTGATTACTTTTTTAATTTTTAGACCATCGCCTGGCTGCAATCAGACTTGCTGGCAAGGGGTGATGAAGTCTAAGGTGGACCACACTAGCCTAGAAGATGCCTATTCACTCTTGATTTAAAGATGTTAAAAGGGAAGAAGCAGAAGCCGGAAGGGCATTCCAAATCCTAGGGGGCTCAAATTAGAAACAAGGAATTTTGTTTAAGAATTAAAATATGATGATCCAAGTTCTTGATAGGAATGTGCCGTCTGATACACACATGACGCTACAAACCCCACTGATTATATTTGGTATAGACTAACTTAACACTGCTTGTCAGGGTATACTTTCTTAAACACTTGTGTGACTTCAGGCACACTGGATACCAGCCCTACGAGCAACCACCGGCAGATCCTTATGCACCACAGACATACAGCTCAAGGTAAATTGTGGCTATTTTATTGTTTGATCCTGTCCTTGATAGGGTTGTTAAAGTCAAAAGATTTTTATTCATAGAAAATATTTATAGAAGTGTCTTTGAATCGCCAAGCGAATCTACCACTGTAGTCTACCACTGTATACAGCCTACAAAGCTTTTCTTTTACACATTATAGCATGGAGTGGTATATTAATGTATCTATTGTGCAGCCTTCTGTGTAGATTGAGCTAATATCGAAGTCAGTGAACTTAGCGCTACAAACTATACTATATACGTAGTACATACCAATTTCCTTTTCTTTAGTTTAATATGTTCCTTAGATTTTATAATGTCACTTTCCTGCAACCTACTGGTGTAATTACATGCAAGCTAGACTAAATATAATTAAAGTAAATTTGTAAATCTTGAGAATATCAAATAAAAGCAAAACCTGTGAATACATGATGAAACTACAAATGCGATAGGAATTGCCGTCTGATACTTAGATGCAGATATCATACAAACTGATTTTGACACTATATAATCAATTCAGAAATATTATAAGGGAACATATTTAAACATCTGTCATTGTTTCAGTTCATATCAAGGAAACTACCCTCAAGCACCAGCACAGTCTGGCTCCACCTACAATTCAGGTTATGGCTCAAATTACGGGTACTCAAGTGGCGGTCAAGGCTATGAAAGTGAAAGTTATGGGTAAATATAAATCAAATTATTTAAATCATGTACGCCATTTGTAGTACTTCTTTACCTTCTATATTTTTACTATTAAAATTGTCAACACAGTGCCTTCAACCAATCAATCAATTTACACTTGTACTAACACTCTGTCCCCTTTAGGAGAGAAGTTAGAATAGAGAAGTTGATCTACAAATTTTTGAAGTGAAAACTTCTTTAGCCGCGTTGAGCAATTTTTGGTAGGGGGTAAACTTGTGGATTCGCGTCACCATCACCGACATGCTGGCATAATTACGAAGACATAAGGTCTTAAATATAAATATAATACATTCGTAATTAAACTTTAATGCCTTAGTTTTAAGGTTTATATTTTAATTATTTTTTTAAACAATTAAAAATTAAAAATAATTTAAATATTCGTTTTCACTTCTATCGTCCGTGACTGTCTGTGACTGTCAATTTTTTTTTATAGTCCTGTGTTTTATACGTACTTTACTATTATGAACCAATATTTCTACATTCTAGGGAATGCTTTCTAGGTTCATGACTTCGTGGATTGAACGATCTATAGCGGTCACGACAGCTACCGGTGTATGATTGCTTTTAATGAAGTGTATGTTGCAGCGGTGCGGGCGACGCGGGCTACGGCGCTAGCGAGCCGGCGTACGGCGCCGCGCCCGCCTACGACTCGTACGCGGCGCCCGCCTACAACTCGTACCAGCAGCCGGCGCCGCAGTACAACAGCTACGGTAAGCGCCGCGAGCCGCCGCACGGCCTCGCGCATACACCGCGCCTCGGTACACGCGTCGCGTCCTCTCTGCAGCGCTTAGGGGTCATCCATAAAATACGTCACACTAATTTCGTGATTTTTTGATCCCTCCCCCGTCCTTGTCACATTTGTGAGACAATACACCTATTGTGACGTCACATATCTTGCAATTTTACATCTAGAAATTATTTAATTAAAACAGCACTTCCTAAATATTTTTAAGTTTTTCGTCAATAGTTCAAATTTGGCATTTTCGCACTTAGATGTATAAGATTTTGAAATGTGACGTCACGAAACTTAGGACCCCTCCCCCACCCCTTGTGACTCAATGTCACACTTCGTCGACGCCCCCCCCCCCCTTTAACGTGTGACGTACTTTATGGATAATCCCTTACCGGCAAACAACTTGACGCATCGAGCGAAACTAGCGCCAATTTGTTTGCTGGACATTGTGCTTTGATCCACTCGCAAACTTCAAAAACAAATGGATGTACGGACACTAAGGACGCGTTTGCTGAGACGTTTTCAGGGCCATCCATTTACCGGCATCGACTGTACCGCTCAAGAATGGCTTAACTGTTCAGTGTTGATTTTCGCTGCCGGTGAATTAATGCCGATCGCAAAACGGTTTAATTTCAGCACTGAGAATGTGAATAATATCATTAGGTCGTCCTGAAAATGAGCAACATATTTAAATAATCAGCCCAGTTTGATGTGAGTCACTAATGATGTTATATGCATTATCAATGCTGAAAGAACAATACTGGATAGGTAGGCCTGCGCCGATTAATCTGTATAGAATTGCACAGATAATTTATTTTTGATCTTGCTCTAATCGCCTCAGTATAGGTTTGAGTCAGTGACATTCAGAAGGTGTACTGCGTAGAAGTACCTATTTTGAAAAAAAAAGTTGAGTATCCTGCACAGGTATATCTCTCGTGTTGACTGTAGCTTTATCTTTAAGCCTTCACTTGTCTTTCTAGATTGGTTGTGTACAGTTATTACAAGGGAATGTGTATTTTTTAAAAAAGTAAATAGCCATTTTCTTCATAGGGATACTGTACTAATAGCTCATAGGAATAAAGTCAAAATAATCTGTGTAGGTTTAAACATTGACATAGATGATCTTATGAAATTATCATGATATAGAGGTTAAAAAAGATATAAATTATGATTAAGTTAACTCTTTGATACAAAAGTATAAGGAACACGTAATTCGATTAAAATTAGGTTATTATGTTCTTTTAAAATATAATATTTGTTATAAACATGATTACAAAATGCATTCATGATACAATCTTTGAAATGATCCAATAACATTAAGATTTAAGAGATGAACACAAAAATGTTCAGACAATCTAAGAGAAAGTTAAAACAAATTGTGCTGGTAATATTATGATAATAAAATTAATATTACAGTTTGGATTTTGAGGCCCATTTATAAAATACCTAAATTTTGACTGAAAATTAAGTGTAAGCATTATAATTAAGGTGTTCTTCAATTTTTTTTGTGTGAAAACGAATTTCTCAGGGATGAAAAAAAAACAGTAGAAGCTGTTTCAGAGTTAATGAACACACATAAATAAAATTGCTCCTAGAGAATATAGGTATAAGTAGAGAATATAGATATTACAACAACGTTAGTGATATCACAAGATTTCGTTGAAATATTTCAAGCGTTGAGAGCAGAATGTTTACGAAATTATTTATGTCTAATATATAACATAAATATTAAGTCTTAAATGTGTTAGTTAAATTATTAAAATAGTAATACACAATACTGAAAATCGTCATATAACATAATTTGGACAATATTATGGCATAAATTCCTGGTTATGTTAGTATCAAGTTTATTACTTTCATTTGAATGAATAAGACAATGAAAAAAAATATAAGTAGTTAGTTTATCTTTTAATAGTTATCAAACACAATACCTACCTATTGATAAGGTAATAAAAATAAAAGAGTTCATGAACTGTCGAAAGTTGCCAAACGCCAACTAAATATAGCGTTATTGATATGAAATTATTAATTAAGAACAATAATAAACTTGGAATGTTAAATAAGTACTCAAAGAATTGATAGAAATCTTTCTGATGAAAAGTTCTGCCAACAAGAATCATCGAAATCGGTCCACGCATTTAGGCTGTAGCTGTCCTGCATACAAACATATATAGACTGATGAACACATAACCCTGTGCGTTCCGCAGTCGGATAAAAATAGTAGTAATATGGAACTCCATAGAAGTATGTAAATAAATGAAAAACTGGCAAAATATGTTAGTTTTATGTATAAATGCTCACATACATAGGAAACAAATTGAAAGAATGACTGCAAAAATAAAACATTTGACAAATAACAATGAAACAACTATAATCAGTAAGAACTAGATACGCTTGGGCAGTTATGGTGAACATCTATAACCATATTGAGAAGTTTAAAAAAAGATAATTATGTCGAATGTCTTTAAATGTTGTAGTTCTTGTATTTTTAGAACAAATAAGCATATTAATATCTGGTAGCAGGTAGTACACAAATCAGGGATTAAAGATCTTACAGTATATGTGCATAGTCCTTCTGAGCGAACAATTTATTTTATATGTAGCGTTTCCTACAATCATATGAAGCATATCATCAATATTTTGTTACTTGTTTGTATTACAGGCAGTTGGTGATCTCTTTGAGTCATAAGAAAAACTAAGAACATCTATACACAGCCCTAACTATAGATAGCTGGATCAATTTACATGAAGCGTTAATGGATGCATAAAATAATGTCAATAAGGGATTTTGTTTTATAACATGATCAGTGTAACTTTTTATTTAAATTATTATGAATTTGACTCTAGTATATTGATGACGATGTGACTAAAATTGATGAAATATCATAAGAAACAGCATAGCTATACATACTGATGAACCGTGTTTCATTTAAGTCACAAAGATAATATGAATGAGATTTCTAAATACATTTTGTATTAACACTTTTATTTGTAACCAATGGTACGTAAAAAGTACCTAATTTAGAAATAAAGAACTTATAATTTAATAAAATTAAATACTACAAAACTGCACACTTTTTTATTGCCTTGAAAATTACCAAAACGCCAAAACAAAGCTTACAACAATGAATGTTGTAAAATGGGAAAAAATATTGAAGTACTTCATTAATGAAGCTAATGGTTTTTTTATTACCAACGAGTCAAAGTAAGTGTAGAACTAACCTGCTATGAATGTTTAGATATAAGAGCCTGAGTGTTAGCAAAGTAAACATTTTATGAAACATCAATAAAAACATTAGCAATAATGGTTAAAGTTTCAAAATATGCCTTGATTGTACTTGTTTTGGTGCCCATAGTGGAACCATTCTGTATAAATTAATAGAAAAATGAAAACTCTGGATACTAAGAGAATGCAGTGGTCAGTATTAGAAGCCTTTCTTAATAATTCTGTAGTAAATGAAATATATTTGTGTTTCGCTTTCGAACTAAAAATCTGTTCCATAGCCATAATAATTTGAAAATGGTTATACTCTATTGAAGGTTACAAGACCATCTAACCGTTTTATAAAACAGACTCACAAAATGTGTTTCTGATTTAGTTCCGGATTAGGTCACTCTTGTGACGAAAGGTAATACTAATTTTTACTTTACTGTTCTATAAATCTTTTATTTTTTCAGGTAATAAAATAAGATTGCATTTTTACAAAGAAACTTTTATAATCTTCTCAGTAAAGTCTCTAGTGTTTAACAAGATCTTTTTATTACACTTGTCAGTTTGAAATTTTATTCACTTTGTATAAGAAGTAGTTGCAATCTTTTTATGTGAATTTTTTACACAGAACTGAAGGATTAATAACACAATCCGATTATAATCGGACAACTGAATAATAATATCAAGTATAATATGCGTCCTGTAGCAGACATTAAGCAGTCATTAGTGTACTCAGATGCAATTCTAGCACAGCTTCGTGAGCAGCACGACAGATCTAGCGCGAGTAGTCTTTACTCCGAAGATATAGTATAGTTATGAAATGCAGGTAACCATTGCTTCATATATTATTTGAATGTATTTAGATAGAAATCGTTATTTTATTCTTAGTTTTAAGATATTCATGACAAATGAACCTATATTTAATGAGAAAAGTAATCAGTGCAGATTTTATCGGCGATATAAAATATAACAATCTGTGAGATTAATAAAATATGCCAATTTAGCGGCTGAGGTAATTTAAGAAAATTAAAATAGTGGTTACAATATAGCAAATGCAATTTTGCAGTTTAACAGAAAATAATTGGTGCGATGAAGGAAATTAGCCTGTCTATCCTTAGGTAGGACAGGCAAAGGCATGTGTGAAGCTAGAATTAAGATTCGATACACCCACGAGGCTTGAACAGAGCATAAAAATGCTTTTTACCAAAATACATATTGTGTAGGTGTATATAAATATTTTAAATATACCATTTTTGATAGAAAATAATTTCTGCAATATCACTTGAGTGATAAAGTAGCAGTGGCAAAACTTAAAACTTGTGATGGAAATATGAAAGACAACAAAAACAGCTGTCTGTTATCCTCAAAACATTGCAACACATCATTGAGATTGTGGTTTATTAAGAGTCATAGTAACCGAATAGAGAAAAGCATTAAATAATGCATATTAATAGGTAAAATACATCATCACTTCACATGAGGTGTGATTGTAGCCAAGCGTAAGCATAAATTATAATGAATTAAAAAAAATATACTACAATACATGGGATTAGAAACGATCCTGAAGTTGGTTACAGGATGGTTATTTTTATTAAAATAAGAAATTAAGTATTTTTTGTAGGATACATGAAGGTGATTTAAGAAATTTTACTTGTTATGTGTTCATAAAATTGCTTTAACAGCCTCAGTATAATTATTCAGGGCTCTAGTAAGAGCACCTGGTTGAAAATATTACAAAGATAAAAAATCTCTAGAAATCTCATCTCTTTTTTCTAACTGAAATTATTGTTGTCGATCGTTCGACGTAGAAAATAGTATATAGAAAATACTATATAAAATAGTAATGTAATACTAACGTGATTGAATACTGCAAAAGTTTTATTCAGTATTTTTGTATATTATGTTTTTAAGAATTTACCAGTTCTATGATGTTCAATAATGTTGTACTAAACTTTCAGGATGAAACTAACATGTAAATAAAAACCACTGGAAGATAAAGTTTACATGTTCACAACTCAGTCATCTAATGCCTTGGCAATAGCGAAGAACCTTATTGCTGGCCATCAAACAACTTAGAGGTAGGTGTTTTATTATATTTTATAGAGTCGAAGCATTGAATTTCAATGAAACACAAAGATAGGCTGAATGAATATAATATGGCATATTACGAGTATATGGGCGGAATCGCCCGTCCGTTTCGACCCTTAAGGCTCTTGAAGCGTGAATCGCGCGCGAATTCAGCTACGGTCGCAGCGACCGATTAAGTAAGGCGCGTCAAAAATGCGGCACGGTCGAATAACCGGTCAAGTGCGAGTCTGACTCAAACGCGGTCTTTAAATACAACTTTATTGTATGGGGGACCCCTTTAAATTTACAATATCATTTAATTTCAATTATTTGTCTAGCTGTTACGGTTCATGAGATACAGCCCGCTGACAAGACAGACAACGGAGGCTTAGTAATAGGAAGCCTCCGCTCGGTTGGTACGGAACCCCAAACATTACGTTCATGTTACACTCGTCTGACCTCACCCTAAACCTTAATTCTACTTATTTAATATATTTATTATTTATGCAAGTATTAAAAATATTGCCACTGTAAATGATTAATGGAAATTGTACAAAATTTTGATTTTTGTTCTTTTTTTACATAGGTTCATCGACTGTCCAACATTATGGCAGCGGCGATACGAGCAACAAGGTCTAAGACAGGCCTCTGTCGCCCGTCTGTGCCTACAGCAGCGTTAAGTACAAGTGCGCGGGTCTTATTCAATCAGTACCGCGTTATGGGCGTGTAGACGAGCGATAATTTTAGACGAATTACTCCTAAATGTATAGCATTTTTAATGGGTTACGACTAGATACTAAGAGGTATCGTATAAAACTAAGTGTTGTCCAAACTCAACCCTCTCCTCTAGTTATAAGAACTATCCCTCGCAGCGATAAATTGCAATCTAGCGTGATTTTTGGTCAAGATCAAAGAAGTACATCTTCTGTATAATATAGCTGTTGGTAATAATAATTTCATTGGTATATTATATAGTATGATACATAATATTATTCAGTGTCCGGGGGGTAGTCCTCATATCAATAACGATGTCTTGGAATTTTATATTGTTATTTCATTGAAATAAATTTTATAGAAGTTTCATGGCTTTTTTTCATTTCTGTAACTTTGAATCAAATAAGACCGCCTGATAAATGGGTTTGAATATTTTGGCCTACCTGCCCTTCTGCCGTTTTATTTTTTTGCGAAATAGCGCTCACATAAAAAATGTATTTTAATCAATAGCTAGCATTAATATAAACAAGTATTTTATAAGACAAAATCTTGTAGTGTCCAGTGTCGGAGATTTATGTTATCAAAGTTATGGTTTACTCGATGACGCGCCAGCGCCACTAATACAGCTTAAAAAAACGAAAATGGCGGAACGGTAGGTAGGCCAGGCTCCATACTAAAATATTCAAACCTCTATAATAGATTAAATACCCCAGTTGTCACCCTGGCCATTGTCCTCTGGGGTGACAACTGGAATTTTTATCATACTAATAATATAAATGTGAAAGTGTTTGTTTGTTGCTTTGTCCTTCAATCACGTCGAAAAAAGAGCAAGAGATCGACGTGATTTTTTTCAGTTTAGTTGAGGACCTGCAGAATGACAGGTTACTTTTTATCCCGGAAAAATAAAATTTTATTCCACGCGGACGAGGACGCGGTCATCAGCGAGTTTAAAATAATTCCCAGTCACTAGCGATGGCACCTATATTGTCCTTTCAAGTTTCTGGTACAAAATAAACAACGTTCCTAACTATGTCCAAACCGCAATCATGTAAGGATCGCCGACCAAATCGTTAAAGCTCGGCTTCAAAGTAAAATAAATAGTAATAAATAGGTATGTACTATACCCTTAACGTATGAGAATGGATACACTAAATTGAGCTCTAATTCAATGTTGTTATGGTTTATTTTACTTTGAAGCCGAGCTTCAACGATTTGATCGGCGATCCTTACGTGATTGCACCTCGTGTTCTATATTGACGTCACAACATATCCAATATGGCAGATGTATTATATAATTGCATTGCGAAATATTTTGAGCCAAATACACTTAGAATAAATTATTCAAATGTATCTGGAAAATGGATTCTCCATTTTCCAGATACATTTGAATAATTTATTCTTCGCTCATCTTACCGATAACCGCCTCCGCTCTAACTTTTGACAAAAGCAAAACATTGTGGTTAAAAAATACGCAGAAGATATTTTGTTTATTTTTATTGGGCTAAGGAATTTCAAATAAAAAGTCATCAAATATATAATTTTCAATATGCACAGTTACATCTTTATACATGTAAATAATATAGTACATAACAAATAAATAATAAATAGTACCAAATTTTTAGGATTTATCCATTAATAAAATTATTGCAGTTTGGTGTGATTATTATCATACACAGTGACTTGACTAAAGTGTCAATTTCTAAAGTAAACCTTATAGAAATGTGGGTAATTTACAGTATCTAAATCGAATTGTGTTAATTTTTACGTTTTATTGATAATATTACAAATGTGTCCAACGACACAACAAATGGCATCGAGCTTTGTGTAAATTAAATTAACAAACTCAATTATGAATCAAATGTAAATCATCAGTCATCACCCAACTAGCCTAACATTATAAACAATATATGGCAATAATATATATGAATTGATAGATTGATTTGAATTACATTTTCTTACAGAAATTAACACCTGCAACATAAAACCTAAGCGTATTAACTTACCAATAATTGTCAATATCAAAACATTTATCCTATAGGTTATTGCTTAATAATATATATTTCTCAGTAGCTCGTATTGAAATTACAGTATTCAGTACAAAACGCCACATTCGTCAAAAGATAAATATCGTCAGATACGAAATTGTAATATTTGTGGATTGTCTTTTGAGCACATATCAATTAGTCCAGTCATTTGGTAGTTTTTTTTACCTGTAAAGGTTCTCGGGAGTTTTGAAAATTGGTGTATTTTGTAGATTTCGACGTGCTCTTCCCGAATTTTCACTTCGCCACCTCGTATCTTTGCCGCTCGCGCCGCCATATTGGAAAAATGGCGCCCAAAACAGTTTTTTGACAAAACTTCTTTCGGACTAATTTTACGATGAAAATAGTTATGTTATAAATTAAACTAGAGAAAAATTACTGCGGCGGCGCGAGCGGCAAAGATACGAGGTGGCATAGTGAAAATTCGGGAAGAGCACGTCGAAATCTATATAAAATACACCAATTTTCAAAACTCCCGAGAAACTTTACAGGTAACCCCTTTTTTGAGCACCAAATGACTGGACTAACTCTGTTATTATCACAAGTGTTTGCACTGTCGGGGCACGCCGCGTCTACCAGTTGGCCATGCCGGGTTTGTTGAGCGTCATGAAGTAGATCTGACACGACGAGCCGCCTTTGGCTGACGAGAAGAAAACCTTGTCGTTACGCTCGCACAGGAACTTGAGGCGCTGAGCCTTTTTGTGCATGAATACGCCGTCCAGGTGGCCGCTCTCCACTGAGCGGATCTCTATGGCCTTGTTGCCCCAGCCCATGATTTGCCCCGTGCCGATATACGCCACCGAGGTGGGCATTTCGCCCCACTGAAACGCAATGGCATATTAATAACAAGGACACGACTTCTCTTCATTTCAGGTTTTTGAAATTGGATTTAAAAAAATACTACTACTGAAAAACAAAGTACTCTGTTTGTGACCTACCTGTAGGAGTATATTTTTGCTAACTCTGCCGTAAGTGTTGACGTAGACACCTTCGTTGTCGTAACACAATAATAGCTGCACTCCATTGGAATTAGGCAGTGGCACGATGCAATGTGGTACTATTGCACCTTGCGTCTGGAAACGGAATTAGTACTATTAGAAGGAAACACTGGTTATTAATTATTATTTATTCCTTTAATCTCACAGACACGGTTGCCATCTTGGCATTACACCTCGATCCCCTTCAAGCGCTCCCAACAACGCTGTCACTCGAGAGCCGTAGAGGCAGTAAGACCATGGATATTAGTGATAGTATCCGGAACTGACAGCTTATCGTGCTCTCCGAGGCACGGGAGTGAAACACCGCCAAATTCCTAACTCCGGGCTAGTACTGAGAATTTCTAGTCAGAAAATACCAATACTTAATTATGGCCCGACCTGAGACTCGAACCCGAAACCTCGTCGAACATGCTAACCACTAGACCAACAAGGCAGTCGGTATAACCTCGGTAGTTAATATTCTATGTACAACTTACGTGTTTTGGAATATAAATGTCATATACACTGGCAGTGTCGAGGTCGACAGCGTGGAAGCCGTCTGCTGATCCATAAATTACTTTCAGTCTTGTACCTTCTTCAATTGTTAAATCGACTAATAGAGGCCTGAAAAAAAAATAGATTTGGATTTGGTTACGCGAGAATGATTTGGACTGATTTAACCTCTGTTTAAGAATAGCAGAATAATTTAATTCTTATGTAAATATATTTTGTGTAGCTGGAACAATTATTATTAATTATATTGACTGTTCAGTATTCAAAATAAAGTAAATAACATTGGAAAAAACGTCGCGATTTGACATTCGCATAGTTACTAATTTATATAATCTGGAAAAATATTTTTTTCCATGAAAACATACACTCCATTGATTATATTATTAATTATCGTTTGAAATATCACATTTAGGCATTTTTACAAGAACTGTGGTAAATAGTGAGAAATGATTAAGATAATAGTGGATACCTGTGTTGCAAGTCACCAAAACTTTTGAAGGCCATAAATTTGTGATATGGTTTAGGAGCCCACGCGTAAATTTCAATGGAATCCTTGAGAGCGATGACCAGAAACTTGATCCGCTCGTATTTGACGATGCGGAAGTGGACCGCGCCCTGTAGCTCGCCCACGTTGATCCAACCATTCCTCCTCTCCACTTGCTGCAACAAATTATCCAGAAACTTCTACAATCTAAATGACATTTCGACAAAATATTCCAAGTCCGCTTTTATCCATACCTACCTACTTGCATTATAAATGTGTAAGTGTGCCTATTTGATACCTTTTACGGGTCAACAACAGACTTAAAAACCTATCTTGATGAAATTCGGCACAGAGATAGCTTGTATTGTTGCAGACTTTACTTAAGTATTATCTAGGAAAATGCGAGTTCCCACGTGAGTTATAAAACAAAAAAGTCGCGGATACTACTACTGCTAAACTGTCGACAGATTGTGAACTGTTCAATGTTATGAGTGTCAATTTTTGAAATATTCATTGTATTTACGTTTTCTCGTCTCTTTCTTGTAGGTTAGGTTAGGGTTCGACATAGATAATCAGGTAATTGTTCGACAGTTTACACTTTACAATCTATCGAGATAAAAAGCGTTAGATTACAATCTAACGGTTTTTACAATTTTACGGTTACATATATTTAATAAAAAAACATTTAATAAAATACTAACATCATTCGCGCCGTCCGTGCGCAAGATCTTTGACTTCAACCAGCTCAAGTAGTAGACGCGCACACGATTCTTCTTGCCCGAGACCGTGACGAGTATGTTCTGTCCCTCGAGCACTTCCATCTGCTGGAAGCGGCGTCTGGAGATCAGCTGGTACACTTTCCCTTGGCCGGAGCGGTCTAGCAACATGAGCCCGTTCTCTGTTCCTATCAACAGGTTGACGCCTGCAAAACGATTTTACACATTATTCATTTTATCTGTAATGCTATGTTGTAACTAATATTATAAATGCAATGATCTGTTTGTTACATTCTCACAGCTTATCGATATCGATTGAATCGATCTTGACGTTATTTGGCATATTACGCCTTTACGGATGGTCATACGTAAATAAAGTAGTCAAAGATAAAAAAATGGTATGAATTATTTTAAAAAAGAGAAAATATCAGATAGAGATTGTTTAGCACACTTCTTTTCTCTCTTTCACCGCTGTATGCTGTTCTGTTTAAGTGTGCAATGAAGAGTCAATCTATATATTATTATGGTGACCGATCATTTCATAAAAAACAAATTACAAATTTTCATTTCACAAACAACGTTTCGCAAAATTATGAATCATATATTAATCGTTATAAAACTTTTGGTCCTATAAATAATTCAATTGATAAAACAATTAACAGATAAATTATCATTTCATAAAATATAATTTGACAAACTATTGATTTATTAATCGTGTTATTTAATAAAACAACGTAAAGCGTATTTATTTTTTGATAAAATGAATTGTTTGATAAATACTGTAAGAGTCTTCTGGCGTAGCCCGTTTTAAAAAGTTGACATTCTTGGGTCGAAATCTGAGCACTCAGACTCCACGCAGTCTTGTCTGTCCTACCCCTAGAGTGTTTTTGTAAAGCGCGTAGGCAGAAGCTCGCGAAGGAGGTCCTGAATGAAGCGAGCCTACGAGGCCGAGTGGAGCGAAGGGAGGAGCTGGCAAGCGAAGCGAACCGGCGACCTCCGTAGCGAAACGGAGGTCGAGTGATTTTCCTAGCTTCTCCACTTCCTTTTTAGGCACCACTCCTACTCATGCAAGAGCGAGCGAAGCGAGCTCGGGACTGGGGGCACTCCGACTCGGATGGTTTAGGTGACGAAGAGGATGGCGGGGTCTGAAAGACCCCGCCATCCTCTTCGTGGTTATTTCCTTTTTATACCACCCAGAAAGAAGGAGCCCCGCGAAGTGGGGCTCCGTCGACCGGGCCTTGGAGGGTGTGAGAGGGAGAGGGAGAGAACCCATATCCCTAACATTATCCAGCCAGAGGTGGGTAGACCTAGGTGAATAGGTATGAGTACCCCTAGAGTGTTTTTGTAAAGCGCGTAGGCCACCACTCCTACTCATGCAAGAGCGAGCGAAGCGAGCTCGGGACTGGAGGCACTCCGACTCGGATGGTTTAGGTGACGAAGAGGATCTTCGTGGTTATTTCCTTTTTATACCACCCAGAAAGAAGGAGCCCCGCGAAGCGGGGCTCCGTCGACCGGGCCTTGGAGGGAGTGAGAGGGAGAGGGAGACAACCCATATCCCTTACATTATCCAGCCAGAGTTGGGTAGACCTAGGTGAGTAGGTATGGGTAAATTCCGAATTAAATTTATTTTACTTATTATTCGAACTTTACCCAAAACTAAGTAAACCCGTGTAAACCTAGGTTTACAACATCTTCTAGCCTTACCCGTAACATATTATATATATTGAATTCATATCATAAAAAATCTCAATCTCATAAGAAATCAGAGATTGTACGCGGATGACGTTGCATTCGACCTATAGTTAGTTTTATTTTTCAAATAACAATTTATATTTTAATATTTTGTAAAATTATGAATTTGAAGAATGAATTATTTTATGAAATAATAAATTAGTAAATGACAATTTTACATTCAGCACGATTGCAAAGTAAAGTATTTGTGAATTGAGTATTTGTCAAATGATCTTTTAATAAATTATATGTTTGCGGAATACGACGTTTGTGAAATGATTAGTTTTTGAAACGTTTTTTGTGAAATGATCATTTGTTAAATGTTTTTTGCGAAACATTAGTGAACCTATTATTATACTAGCTGATGCCCGCGACATCGTCCGCGTGGCTTGAGGTTTATTTGGTTCCCGCGGGAACTCTTTAATATTCCGGGATAAAATTCCTTTGTGTCATTCCAGACTATAATTATCTCTGTGCCAAATTACATCCAGAATCTCAGCCGTTCTGGCGTGATTGAGTAACAAACATCCATTCATCCAAACTTTCGCATTTATAATATTAGTATAATACATATATCAGGGGATGCCAATTGCCAGTTGTATATAATAGGGATGATGACAACACAATCAAATCAGCAACTCATTAGTAAACTTAAAAACGCACTTCTAGTATGGAATTCACAATTGTCATCAATTTTCAACGCATTTTTTTTCTTTAATCTATTTTTTAAAATGGTTATCAAACTTAAAACTAAACCGAGGATGTAAATGTCAATGTCTTTTGGAAAACCCTCTATTTAATAATCAGTTAGATCTCATTTATTTTTGTTATAGGCATCATCCCTATTGTGCACGGAAGCAGTCGCGACTGACCCCACAGCGCCGCGCAGAGGATCTCGGAGTTGAACCTCTTCTTGTACTTGCGGATCTCGGGCGTGTCGGACGACAGGTCGTGTCCGGTGGGCGTGACGTTCACGTTGACGTGGCTCTCGCGCCGCGCCGCGTTGCCCGAGCCGCCCGTGCCCGTGCCGGCCGCGCCCGCCCCGAAGCCGAACGTGAGGAACGAGCGCTGCTTCTGTTGCAAGGGGAGGAACTGTTGCGAGCCCACCGACGAGTTGGACGGCGAGTGCTGCAGCCCGTGCGCGAGCGGCGACGCCGCGCCCGCCACGAACGACTTGGAGGGGGTCGACTGGACGGAGGACGGGGGCGGGTGGTGGTGGTGGAGGGGCGCGGGCGTGCCTGTCGCGATCGCTTGCCTATACTGGAACCGACAACGAATGGCAACATATCACTTCACGGTACGCCAGAAGCACATGGACAACATTGACCCCGCCGCGCGGAGTGTTTATCAGAATCAAATCATATTACAATATAAAATTTAAAGGTACAATAATTTCGTCAGGTAAAGGAGCTCTTGAAGATACTAGTAGGTTAGGGGATGGTCTGCGACACATACGCATTTATTTTCCTACCAATAGCGTGGTAACTTTGTAACATATCAAGTCCAAGGTCTATCAGCGTAAGGTCAACTGTTGCCCAAATATTTCTGTTCAGCTGTTTAAACGGTATCGTTTCTTTCGCCTCGTTCGCACAGATCACAAATCCTGACCGGAATTGGTGCAATATTTGCGGCCGTTGTCTAGTTGCTAGTAAACTTCCTACAACTGCTGCAACTGTGAAATTATCGACAGGAAAACCAACACTTTGGAGTCTTGGCATTCCTGTCGATAATGGAGAATTTTCGGTAATCCGGTCAAAATTTGCACTTATGAGGAAGGCGTAAAGACCTCGCCGATAATATTAAGTCGTACGAAGATCGAAAAGACATTAAATTTTTTTTTTAATTTTTACTGAGATATGGTACAATCGAGACTG
Source organism: Erebia aethiops (assembly GCA_923060345.2). NCBI lineage: Eukaryota > Metazoa > Arthropoda > Insecta > Lepidoptera > Nymphalidae > Erebia > Erebia aethiops. The sequence continues at coordinate 20,084,481 of OV281084.1, read as the reverse complement.
AACTCGTTTTATAGCTATGATCCGTTATAATATAATCTGTGGATTTTATCTAATACGGTGAAACACAACTGCAATAAAACAATTTAATTAATCTGAAACTACTCTTAACTATTAGGTTCAAAAATTCGGCTGCTTTATACGGAATCATACGTATTTCTGATGAAACTGTGAATTACATTCAACAGCGCAAAGTAACAGCCAAATTTAATTTTTGTGTTATTTGTAAAATACTAATAAAATATTGTGAAATAAAATATTGTATTTTGAAATATCATAGTTCGTTTATTTTAACCGGTTGCGGATATTAAAAAATATATATCTAATAATACGGTTTTAATAGACCCTGGAAGACACTGGGTATATGCTAGGACGAAAGGACAATCTATAGTTTCATTGCATTTGAGTTTCAACGCATGTCAAGATCCTATGTTATGTTAGTCATAAATATAATATTGAAATCCATCTCCCATTTATTAGTTATCATCTCAAAATATATGATCGGAAAGTTATTTGCTGCAATGCTATTAACTACAATTTTAATTTGGCAAACTTTAATGAACGGAAGGTTGCAGGCAATGATTGATTTAATTTACAATAATTTGTTCCTTACTGACGGCACAAAAAATAGATCGGGTGCTCATGACGCATTCCACGTTCATAAATTATGTGCGTGAAAGATGGAAAATGATGGTCTTTAATTTAATATAACACTTTTATTCTAACAAATAATAATCAATATAAGATATAAAACCATTGCTGCTGGTTTTAATATGCGTGTTGTATTATAATTGACTTTTTAAATCTGTACAATGCTGCGATTAGTAAAAAGATTTTTACACATTTAGAGCCCATTGTACCGCAGCGGTTACGACAAGACTCAAGGCACGTTGCAGCAGAGTCAATCAAAGCGATGCCTCTTTTCTAAAATATTCAAAGCAATCAGAACCACTTGCAGTTGTAGTAATAAGTAGAAAACACTCGATAAGCATATAATCATACTTTATTAGCAATTTACACACAGTTACACGTCCAGACCAGTGTTGCCACTCTACAAAACCACAGAAGTGATACCGCAATCTTTTTTTAAATTTCCGTCTAACAGTAGCTGTATCTGAGTGCGACCAAGCTCTTTTGAGTACTATTTATAGTGGAGATAAAGTTCGGTTTATTTTGAACATTTTGGAATGAACACGTTGTATTTTCTCGACTCTGCCGCTATATGCCTCGAGTCTAAAAAGCTGTCCTAATAATATTAATATATCGTCGAACTACTCTCAACGCTAATGTATATGAATCAGCGGATGAATAGTTACACGTAAGCTATTTAGATAATGCATAAATAATAAGAAGAAGTGACAAATCTATTACAACATTCTATGATATTATGTCGTATTAAGCATTCTCGTTGCGATACGATTCGTACTTACGTCGTGATAACAGCAGTCTGCAAACCGGTGGCACGGTGGCTCCAGGGTGTTTGCATGATTGACAACCATTATCACATTAATACTATTACTAGAAGCTTGGCACCATTTAATGTAATAATAAGGGCTCCTAACACAACGTTCAACTTTGGGAATCACTATATTGGTTATTTGATATCATAACTAAGATACTGAATAGTGAATATTTAGAATATCGTCATTATTATAGTGCATACAGTTCATAATGTTTTTGGGGTAAAGGTAGTTTAAGTTTACTTTCCCAAAATATTGAAGCGATTGCAAGAACAGTCATGTACTAACGCTTGTAGTACACCAACGTAATTGCACACTGTTGCAGTGAAACGATAATGACGTAATGACATACCGCATATCAAGTATAAAGAAGATGTTTTACATACAATACTTTCACACATGTAAATTGTGTTAATTTTTGAAATAAAACATAATTATTGCATAAAAAGTGACGATATATTTTAGTAGTGGTGTCTTGTACTACCATTAAAAACCTCGAAATGATGTGATTTGAGATGCATTTATTGGGGGTTTTACTCGTATTTTAAGTGTATTCTATGATTAATTATACAATAAGTATAAATATGATAGGAGCCCAGTCGCAATAAATATAAAAAGACGCGGAACGTTACACTCTAATTAAACATTAAGCACTGATTTAATGGAATAGAAAAATACTAAATCGTGAAATCGATAATATCATGTCCGCAATATAATATTTGGCCCTAACGAAATATGAGCTTACTATAAACTGCAATTTATTTTTAAGGTCTCCGCCTACTACATACAAACGTAACACGCGTGTGATAAACTCGCTAAGATAATAAATTCTACCACTAACTAGTAAATTCGTACCATTCAATTTAAGTGAGTTAGTGAGATACTGAGATATAACTGGTTTCGTAATGTTGGTTACTAGTATTAAAAATGTCAGGGAGGAGGGAATATTTTTAGGTTCTGTACCTCATAATAAATTTAATTTATGAAAGAAGTAAAAACCGAACTCAAAACGGAATATTTTAACTTAAGATAACTTAACCTATTTAAAGCTTTAGAACTTTATACCTCTATAAAGCTTTCACATACATAAATATTTACTCTCATTCACCATGATTTTTAACAGAGTATTGTAAGATTTGTATGCTTCCAACTGCTCAAGCGAAATAGGTAAAGATACACGTTAGTATGGGTCATGTCAAATGACCTAACCTAGCCATTACAGTACATTTAACACTTCTGTAAACCGGTAAGGTCATGGTACGTTCCTACGTAATAGGCGGATAGGTTAAGGCGATAATCTTTACTGTAAGGCTATGTTTAGATGGCAGGCTAAAAATACAATATTAACTTGGGATACAAAGTATAGGCTTGTCGAGTGAAGAACGGGTGTATGAGGTTACCTCTTCGCTGGTGGACTTGTCATGTCGCGGTGGGGTAGTCGGTTGCCCGGCCTGGCTGAGCAAGTCTGGTAGCACAGAGCTCGTTCGGGAACCGCTGCCTTCATTATTACCACTGGATCGGCCCTGCGTACATTACAACGAAATCACAAGGATTCGAAAATGAAATGATTTACTTCACGTAGGTCGTCACGTTAGAATTGAAACTTTCGCTAGTTGTTTTCGTACTAGATCTTAATGCCGACTGTCATCAAGCACAAGTTTGATTGGAGTATGTTCGATTAGTTTTAAAACATTTTTTAAGGCCTTTAATTAGTTTTAAAACATTTTTTAAGGCCTTTAGCACTCCCGACGTATTCACACACTGTAGCCAAGCAATTAAGGCATACCTCGAGTAAATACGTCGGTGTGCTAAAGGTGCGAGACATGAACTCACAAATCGTCAGCGCGAAATGTAGCGAACTAGCACTAACCTTAACGTACAGTTGGTGGTAGGAAAAAGGAGCATTAGACGACCACAGAAATGTGTCTGCGCATAGGTACTGTACTTTCGCTGTCTAATGAGTGTTTTTTTTTATCCACTGCAAGCTAGCCCTTGACTACGATCTCACCTAAGTAACTCGGTAAGTGATGATGCAGTCTAAGATGGTAGCGGGCTAACCTGTAAGTGATATACTAATCTCGAGTAAGTACAAACACCCACGCCATCGCTCCGCCCTTTACCGAGGAAAAGGCCGATAAATAATGTCGGGTTATTCCATGGTGCTTCGCAGAGTCATTGGGCATCTGATCAAATTTCGTGAGTACAGCCGTCATTTTTTCAATGCTTGTTAAAGTATTTTTTATGATAAAAACCGAGGCTAGCCTGTACCATAAAAAATACATCATAAGAACCCAGCGTACTTTCTATTTAAACCGGAAGCATACCAATTAGTAACACGCCAGGCGACCCCATGGCACTCGACGCGTGTCGAGTCAAAACAAAATGTAATATTTTCTGTTTCCAGAATCACACTTTAAGCACCATACTATGTAACTTATCAGATGTAATAGTACGTTTCAAGCATGGTAACACCATACACAGAGAAATAGCATAACTAAAAATTCGTAAAATGACCCTGCTTTAATCTGTTGAAAGGAATTACAACGTTTTATTTCGAAATCAATTTTTTTTAATACAATCCCTAGCAGATTAAAACATAAAGTACAGAGTATGGATAGGCCAATGATTTATCTATACGGAAAGAAAATAAATACTTATTATAAGTAACTTTAAATTAGGTCAATTTTAAAAGCGTAGAATTTCTCAAAGCAATATGGTTTGTTGGTTTGGAAAATACAATGATATTCAACACTAAACTAATTTGAAAGATCCGCAATTAAGTTGTATAAATATGGTGTGGGCCTTAAAATTACAATTACAATATGTTTACAAAAAATAAATGTAGATTTTAAATGATTAAACATAGCAATTCAAACTTACCAAAATAAACCCGTGCTGCGACAATAGCCGATTAATTGATACAATTTTTTTTTCTGAAATGTCTACGGTAATGTGGTAGACATATTTGAATTATACATTCAATATTTTCGTAAAGCCAGCAAATTCACAACTTTTTAACACGGATCTACTTTTTAATTCTATTCCCTTTTTGACATAATTATAAGGATTAGAATGATAAGCGGACCCTGATTAAAAAAATCGGAAACATAACATAAGAGCTCAAGACAAACGTTCAAATAAGATACGTTTGCGCAGACTGAACGTGGCTAGTGTCCCGGCACAGGTCAGAAAAGGCTAGTTAATGGTTTAACGTTGCAACAGCATAGCGTGACAAACACAAACACGGTAGCATAAAACATGCACTGAAAAACACATTCACATAACAGATGATGAATGTTCTCGGCAGCTTCGGTGAAAAGTCGTTAGGCGGTCATTCCTGATGTTAAAATATCTGTTTGTGGCACAATTCATCGCAGAGGGCATTTTGAATTTTGTGGCAGGAAGTCGGTACTCGCGCAGAAATGAAAATGTTATTGTTAGTAAGTAGGTATACGTGTTATTTTGTTCGGTTAGAAGAAACTAGCTACGTGATATCTACTATAGAATTAGTTATCTACATCATTTACCATTGCATATTATAATTTTACTAGGCTTCATGTACCCTACATTGTCCCATAATAATAATAAACTACTATTGTTTATAAATATAAAAAATAGTCACGCCAAAATGTAAGACGCGTGAGCAATACTGTCATGACAATACAATTACATAAGTTTACTTCAAAACTATTTTAAAATGCACGCGGTAACTTTCAGTCAACAATAATACGAATAAATGCTCAAAGCTCAACCATTCCCACACAGCTCACCCGCTCCACCAAAGTCACACCCAATGGCTACGAAACCACCAACGGGAAGTTCAATGTATACGTACAATACAGCATCGCCAATGTTAGTCATACAACTAGGTTAGGTAATAACGGATTAGAACCCTCATACCAAACGTAAGTAAAAATGTATTAATCAAACTATCCCGAGCAGTGAGCAATTACCTGATCCTGTGCGATTACCGCTTCCTGCCCACTCGATATGAGCTCTGTGTGCCGGTTAAATAGTGAACTTCTTCGGAATACAATATCGGACTCGGTCTTTTCCCTGCGCGGCCGGGCCGGCGCATCCGCTGTGACATCGGGCGAGCCCACCTCGCCTGGCGAGTCGCCGCGCGAACTTTGGCTACTCGGGCTGCTGTCCTGCCTAAGTAGAACGGCGACGTTCTTCAGTGCCTCAATGGGGTTATTGGTTGCGGCCCTTTTCTCCGCATTAGCTTTCTCAACTTTCTTTGCTCCGTTTTTTTGTGCCATTTTTAAGCTATCGTTCATTTTAATGAAATCTGTCAGGATAGGCTCGCCCGATGTTTGTGGTTTGTTGTTTTGCTTGCGCGAATGATTAAAGATCCCGCTAGATCTAAGCTGTTTCGCGCCCGCTTGGTTGTCGTGTTTGGGAAAGTAAATTGCGGAATGTCTAGTGCTCGACAGTGGGAATAGATCGGAGTTCTCACGTCTGAATGCTCTGAAGAATCTATTAGGAGACTGTGTTTCGGAGTCCTGGTCTTTTTTGTACTTTAGAATATCAGTCAACTTTTCTTGTGTAGTCTTTTCGCTAGGTTTTTGGAGCAGTTGCTTATGCCGCGCCGGCGGCGTCACTGTAGACTTGTATTTAACCCACGCATCCTCCATTTCAATTCGGGACTGACGTTGGAGTTGCGCTCGTTTGTGCTCAGAGTCTTTAGTGAGATCTTTTTTTTCTTCTTTGTTATCCATATTTCTCAAAGGGAAAAATCTGGCAAAGTCCCAATCCTTCAGTAGAACTGCTTCGTCAACATCAGATTGTCTTTTATCATTTTGAGACTCCCGCTGCTGTTTTTCAAACATGTTCAGCACAAAAAGTACATAATATGAATTAAAACAATAACATAATTATTGAAAGCTGTTAAAAATATAGTTATAGTGCTCACTAATCTTACTTTGGCGTGAAAAATAATGTACATATAATGACCCAACATCCAATCATTCCGACTTATATTATTGATGAAAGTACCTATTCATGATAAAAAATTAAATAGACCTAGCAATAAACAACATAGTATAACGACAACGAAACGAGTGTAATTATAAGATTGTATGTATAACTTTGGTATAAATAAATACTAAAAAAAAACACTTATTGATAGGTCTAAGTGATCAGGATTACTGATCGAATAGAAAATGACTTAATTTTGTGTATGCCAATTACATTTTTTTATCTCAAGCACATATTAAAGCAGTCAAATTTTTTAAAATATCATTTTCATTTTCGATCAGAATATTCTATGTGAGCAAACTGTTAACACAAACAGCATATTATATAATAAGTTATCTACGCCCAAAAATACGATGGGAAGAAGCGAAGTGTATACTATTTTTCCGGAATTATCTTGAATGAGGAGCAAATTGGCCAATTCGGTATAGCATAATCTCTAAACTAAATTAAAACGACAGCTCTACATCTACATAGTTCTGTCCCTTTCCGCAGGGAGAATTATGAAAGGGTCGGCAATAATATATTCAATGCATGAATTGACAGCCTCAATGACAGAAAAGCATTGTATGAAGTTAAACCGAAAATCACTGTAGTTATTGGTTTATGCAGATTCAGCTATGTATGTATTGTTTATTAATAAAAGGATTTTAAATTCTGTTAAATTATATCACATGCTTGTCTTGGTTATTTAGTAATTCTATTCGCTCCTTCCCACCGTTTGAGTGCAATGACTTGAGTGTATGTCTGGCTAAATAAAACGCGACTATTAAGAGTCTGGTTTTACTTTAATAAGGTCACTGCAAGCCCTGGCCACTAAATGTGGCTCAGCAAACGTGTACTTGGAAATCCTGTAAGTCATTTAGCGGTAGCCGTACATCCTTGAACAATGTACTGGACAGTATCTAGCCAAACATCGTTTAGCTCTAAGCCTTAGAAATTAGTGTTTCCCAATTTTGTTAGGATAACTAACTGATTTGATTGATATAGTAACAAGTACTTGGTGTATTTCCAATTTTTAGGAAAGGAAACTTGTTCAATAATAATAATAACAGCTGATAAGGCAAACTGAAGTTACATAACATAATGTAATGACATACATAACTTTATGAGTGTTTAGATTTGGTATAACAGGGACCTTGTTTAATTGATAAAAGCAGACTGAAGTGAACTCTAAGGGTGAGATCTATAGTGCGTACTTTGACTTGGCTCAGACTTTACTCAGTTACAGAAAGTTCGCTCAATACATCTCACACTAAGGGTGAGATCTTTGACTTTGCTTAGACTTAAGAGGAATTCTCCCGGCGGTTTCTCCATACAAAAACATTTGTCTGTTTCCTCCGTGGGTAATTACAATGGAGAAAATTTTCTTGCACCATAAAATCCACATGTATCTGTGCCATGCCCCTAGACATCCCGCAAATAAATTTTACGAATATAATAAAAAAAAAGAAAAAAAAAAACCGTCTAAGCCCGAGTCTTTCTTAAATTATTCTTAAAAAACAAAAGAAATCGGTTCAGTTTTGGAGGAAACAGAAAAATACGAGAGTAAAAATTCGACTGGTTTTTCGTAGTTATTATACTTCCAAGCTGCAGTTGTCCCTATCGGGTGTTATGAAATTATATTCGAGGAGCAGCGCGACGGCAATATAATTGTTCAATACCTATACCTATTCTCAAAGTTTCCCGTTCATGCCATATCCTCTTAAGACATTGTTAAAACGAGACAGATTTATGTTACTCACATAAGTCCATCTCGCTTTAGAGCCAAGTGAAAGTACGCTCTATAGATGTCAGGCTAACGAGCACGTCCGTTAAGCCGCGCCACACCGGCGGTTGGCGGTACGCGGCACGTGGACTTACCCGCTTGACGAGCGTGCGGTCTGCGTGCGGGTCGTCGTCGTCCGGCGTGGGCGGCAGCGGGCGCGTGGGCGCGCAGCCGCCGCACCCGTCCTCCGCCACCGCGCTCAGCCCCGGCCTATAGCAGAACTCGGGACTAACAAGCCGAAACCAAACCAAACCAAACGAAATACAGGGCCAACAGAAATATGTATAAACATGCAGCAAATTAAAATAAACAAAGGGAAAGTAATTAATTATTGTACATTTAAAAAATAGTCACAGTTAATGAAAATGTGTATAATTCGGCTTGGCGTATTCAGTCGCAGCTTGCCCGTTGTCAGTTTTATATGCTGTAGTACCCAAGTCGCGAACACAGGTGCATTTTTCATATAATGGTATTTTGCGTCGAGGTGTTCGTAACGCATATAGACCAGAAAATTAACAGATAGTTCGTATTCGTGTTGGTGGGATAGTACTATCAGGCTGGGCTCATTTGGTCATGCAGATATGTATACCACTAGAATCTCTAAAGTCTATTTACTCATATTACGAATCGTATTCATTACAAGAACTTAGAAGACGACCTTAACTATACACGCGCCGCGTCACAAGGACTAAGAGTAACGCGAATTTAATATTTTTCTTATTTCGCAGCGCTGTGCGATTTGAATACGGATGATGCTAACTCAATAAAACAGCTATTTCTTATCAAGGTCAAAACACGCTTTTTGACCGAGCGAAGCGAAGGTCTCTGAGTCTACTTGGGTGAATTGGCACTTGTCCGTCCGTCCGTCCGTCCGTCCGTCCGTCCGTCTGTCAGAGCATTATAACTTCTGAATTACTGAACGCAATTACTTCAGCTTTGAATATAATATGTAAACCAATGGCCTCCCGCCGAATATGGCTTAAAAAATAATAAAATTCTTTATTTCAGGGGGGCTCTCATAGAAGCGAATGCGAAGTAAAATATTTTTTATAAAGTTACATAGGGTTGCGGTATATCATTTTAAAGATAATTAGGTACAGAGTCCAAAAATATTTTTTTTTTAATTTTTCCCCCAAAATTGACGAAATGGGGGGCTTTCAAAGTGGTGATTTTCTAACGTCCAAAGATGACCTCAGAACTCTAAATTTTCTGAAAGGATGAGCCTGAAACTTGATCAATTATTTCAATTATATCCTGTACTTGAACAACAAATACTAAAATTAGATAAATATTGTAAGGAAACGGAATTATTTAATTTTTAATGAGCTTCAGTATTTTTAACAGAACTTCACATTTATGTCAATAGATGGCGCCGCGAGGTCTTAGTTCGGGGCGAACCACTAGTAGTATGGTTGTTTATATGAAAATAGGGACGTCGTCTATCGACGCACTTTTTTCTTTAATCGACAGTAATTTAAAATTATTATCAATTCAAAGTAAGTTAAGTAATTTTACATAATTTAGGCTGGCGTGTAAAATAAATAAAAAATTTAAACTAACAAAGGACGAGGATTTGAGACCCTCTATTAAATAATCAGTAAGAAACAAGTTATTTTTGACACTGGCATCATCCATATTGCACACGTCGTAACAACAATCGCTATATAGGGCCGCGACATACATTCGGAATTCCGTTTCGAAATATCGAATCGGGATTCCGTAAATACATCGCACACCGTTCCGAATAACAAGGATGCGAGATGCTAGCCTCTGAGTTCAGATATTCTGTCAGCGAATATGTAATGTATGATGCGACTCATATAAAATATATGAAAGACTTTTTTACCGTTCGTGATTCCGAACGCTACGCTTCCATTCGAAATTTCGAAACGGAAATAAATTCGAACGGAAAACTACTGTGCGTGTGTCATAGACCCCTTGATTTGTATGGATTTGCTGCGTTCGAAATTCCAATTCAATATATCGAATCGGAATTTCGAAACATGTGTATGTGGCCCTTAAACGTGTTTGCAGAGTGATTCTTCTGAACCTGTAACAATAATATAAGTGTTGCGTGTCAGTAGTGCGCACGACTCACAGCGGCTTGGGCGGGTCGCTGGCCAGCAGCGTGCCGTCGTTGCGCACGCGGCCGCCGCTCTCCTCCGCCTCCGAGTCGCTGTCGGACTCCTCGAAAGGCGGCTCGGGCGCGCTGCGCTCCACCGGTGGCCCTGCCGACGTGACAACAATACACTCTTATTATACATACTAATATTATAAATATACTAATATCCATACTAATATTATAAATATATTAATATCCATACTAATATTATAAATCTTTAATAATTCTAATAATTATTATGTAATCTTTTTGGCCTTATTTTAGTTTTTCAAGAGATAACTGTAAATTAATATGTAAAAATGCTGTTGATTACAGACTAATAGCAAAATAAAAAAATAAAAATAAACAAATGCGACAATGTGTCTGTCTGTCTGCTACGCTTTCACGGCCCATCTATTCAACCGATTTCGATGAAATTTGGTTATAGCGGTAGGTGACATCCCACGGAAGGACATATGGGACTTTTTATCCCGGAAAATTCAGGAGTTCCGCGGGAACCAAAAAACCTCAATCAACGCGGACGTAGTCGCGGGCATCATCTAGTCTAAATATATAAAAAGTCAGTCTGAGTGACTGATATATCAACGCACAGCCTAAACTGCTGGTCCTAGGGACATGAAATTTAGGAGGGTGTGTGTGTGGGTGTGTTCTTTGTGAAGAGTAGGTATCCACTAAGAAAGGGGTGGAATTGGGGCTGAAAATTTGTATGATCTTCGACGAGGCTTGGTATTTTGGCTTTAGATAAAAAATATCAATGTGATTTTTTGTTGGGTATAGTTGAGGACCTGCAGAGTGACATAGTCTACTTTTTATCCCGGAAAATTAAGGAGTGCATGTGGGAATTAAAAAACTTATACCACGCGACCGAAATCGCGGGCATCCGCTAGTATGTAAAAAACTGGCTAAGTGCGTATCAAACTCGTCTAAGGAAGGCTCCGCTTTCATTGACTGAGGTTGCTGACTAAGTAGGAGATACTTCAATATACCTTGTCCATTAGTGGGGGCCCGTGGCGGTCGGTTCGGCGGCTCATTTCCTGACACGACAGCGAACTCGTTGAGTTGCGCGGCCAGTTTGTCCAAGTCCTAATAAAATATCACATCAAGTTAAGGCGTTTATCAATGACAGATTTTGTAATGGCTTGATTATTAGAATTCAGGTTACTCATCATTATTCAAATGAACCAGCGGTTTGAGTGATCTATTAGACGCCAGAACAGGTATAGCCCGCACGCGAGCTCTGAGAAATCGGGGGCTGAGGTAGAGGGCGGGTGCGCACCGCGCCCGATCGTCGGTTCATACCCCGCACACTCCCATACTAGTGCCGCCCGTGACGCGAGAGTACGGCTTTATCGAGTCTTGCTTTTAATTTTGCAATAGAATGTTACATTGTATCTACTGTAAATAGACTAAACTTAAAAGTTGCTTTGTGTGCGCGCAAATAGCTGTTTAATTTTTAAATTCCTTAAAGTACTGATTATTCTGATTGCGACAGTGATTAATTCGATTTTACGATCATTTTGTACAGTTCATTATAACTATATTTTATAATACAATTTGTCCATACTATCCTCATAGAATTATTATTTAATAAAGAATTCAATGCACGCGCACAGATACAAAAGATGTGTAGTATCGATAGCGTAAAATCGACTAAATTTTATCTCATTACGTCAACATTCCTTAAGATTCCTCGGACCTCGCGCGCGAAATGTACATTCATGATGTCATGATTCTTAATTGGTTAAACTTGTTTTGTTATTCTGCGTGGCTTATTTGAATACTGGGAACACAGGCAGTTTGAAGAAAAGCGCAAATCTAGTAAAAGAAATAATTTACATAATGTGTTCAAACTAAGAATAGGAATGAATTTGCCCTATATTGTGAATTGAGGGCTGGAATTATAATATATTATGATTAAATTTATTTTGGATATGTTTTCTATAAATTTTGTAATAGCAAGACTACGTTAAAATATAATGTAGACAAATAGTTACGCATACGCAAATAGTTTTCCTTGAAATCTATAATTTCAAGTAACAGTTGACTGATAGCGGTCTTCGGCTTTGCTATTCATGGTTTGGACGCTTTATTATTTTTTTATCCACTACAAGTACTTGACTGCGATCTCACCAGATGGTAAGTGACGATGCAGTCTAGGATGGTAGTACAGTTAGCAGTTTATAATACAGTTTCCTGTATTGATTCTAGCTCGGGCATACTCAATCAACTTAGAGCGCCAATACTTGCGAGTAGATTGGACTTTATATTTATTTTATTAAATATTCTCGGGATGATTTACCTTAAAAAAATTATAATAAGCAAACCTACCTCCGGCCTCCGCGGCGGAAGCTGCACTCATTAATCGGATGTGCAAAGAAAAACAGCGTGACATGAAAACAAAAAAAAAACAAGCTAATAAACAAAAATCACATACACAGTTGAGACATGCAAGATAAAGATATGTTGTAATGTAAAATTTTAATTGCTTTATTAAGGAGTAATTAAAAAAAAGCTTCATGACGAAATTTATTAACAAAATTCTCCCCCTACTCCATTCCCGTGCAATAGAATGTTTTTGGGATCTGATGGGAGACTCCTCAGTTTATATAGCGCATCAGGGATGTTGACACCAGAATAAACTGCTTCTTTACAGTCGTTCGTAAAAGATGCGCATCCAGTTTACGCAATATGACACAGAGACGTGGGAAACAATTATGTATATTATATTGTTATTAATTCTTCTCGTCTCACAGAGTCCACAGGTGACCGGCAGGGCTGGCAGTTACCTCGGCCAACATATAAGTTTGACTATTCAGCGGGGTTCAGCATTGCCTTATTGCAGCAGCATAGATTATATTTTTAATGTTTAGTTTTTAATTTAGATTTTAAATCGATTTTTTAAGAAATTGTATATATTATTATTTCAATGTTATATCTTATATTGTTCGATTTGAATCGGTTCAGCTTACAACTTACAGATCAGTCGAAAGCCTAAATCGCCGTAACAAATAACGTGACGGCAGCAAACTCAGCAACGCTTGCGGAGTTTTGTAAGTTTTAAATTAACTCTCTTAATTCGGCGCATATTATGTTTTAAGGTGTAATGTACTATGTTCACCGATGTTTTTGAGATTTCTGAACAGATAAATAATTTTTTTATTGATAATAATACTGAATTCCTCAGATTTCCATCTCATATGCAATTGAAAAACAAATTATCTTGTGTACCATTGGCTTGAATATGTGATGCGATCCGCGCTGAGGCGGCTGTGGCGTGCCGTTGTTGGAGCCCGAGCTGTTGGACGAGCCCGAAGACTTCGGTGTGGGCGGGAGTGGTCTAGTATAAACAAGGATCATACTTGAGACGTAACTAAAATCTACAAGTATAGAACTAATCTATCTTTCCCTTTTCAGCAAATAATATGGTTAAAAAAAACTTTTTTCCTACTTGCTCAAAAACCAATACGTAAATGTGAGTCATATCTGGCCACTAATACTCAAATAGGAAATCAGATCATTTCCACACAATGTCAGGTTTTAGCGTGAGTCAACGCCATCTAATAGCAATGTAAACAATTCTAATAAATAGCTTTCTTAACAAATTCTGTTTGTTGTTCGCAAATAAGAGAAAAGTACTATACAAGTCTCGACCGAATTAGCAATCACGTTTACTTAAAAAGGCCTCGGCTGGCGCCTCATCTTTTTAAAGGGAAGTCCTCACCATCGTTTCGTCCTTCTATACTACTCAGCCGCGAATTGCTTTATTCTCGGCCTGGGCAGTAATGTACTATTTAGCTGTAAAGGTTGAAAACTGAGAATTACATTAAATTTAAATGTAAATAAAATGCTGGGAACATTTACCTATATCTATTTGGCTGTTGCGCCTGCGGGTCTGGCACTACAATCAGTCTTTGTGGAATGGACGGCCGAGCCGGTGGGCCAGGCTCTGCAAGAATAAAGATATATATGTTAACTAACGTTTGCCTGCGACTTCATAGCTTGGTATAAGGTTCTTAAAAAATTAAAACTGTGAAAAACAAAATTATTGTTTTTTCACCGAAAGCACAAATACAACAGTTTCAAGGATATAACTTGCAACGCCTATTTAATTCCTTGGGGGTGGAATTTCGAAAATTCCTACCTTAATACACCTCTAGGGTGCTCAAGGAATGTTCTTTCAAAATTTCAAAAAAATTGAATTTTTTTTAAGGTAAGGCCAAGTTTAAGACCAAATTTCTAATCCTCACGGACTTTTTAAAAATAAACTACAATTCATAAATCTAAGCTATTATTTTAACATTGCTTCCCCCATGACTGAAGCTGTGTTTCGAAACAGGAATCAAATTTAAATTAAAAGACGTAAAGTAGCACTCAATATCTCACCTGGTATCTCCTCACGCTCCTCACGTTTACTGTTTCGTTTAGGCGGCGGTTGTGGTTGCTGTGCTTCGGCGGCTCTGAAATATTTTTGATTTCATTTTAGCCTACCAAGTGCAGCGCAGCTTAAATCACCTAAGAATGTAATTGATGAGAATCTACATGGATTAAAAATTCGGTCAAGTGTGAGTCTTGCGCACCGAGGGTTCTGTATTATGACAGTTAAAAGCTGACTGAGATTTAAATTCAGACTGCACTCCCGGAATGTTTCACAGCAGATTCGAAAGCGCTGATTTGGAATAGCGGTAACTACTGCCAATACAATACAATATATTGATAATGGTCAATTAGCTTCCACACAGGATTGGAAAGTAATGATTTTCGAAATTTCCCCATTTCTTGTACCACAAAACCTACATGCCAAGTTGCAATATTGCAGTTCAATGTAAAGCACCCTACAGGTTTTAATGATATTAACTGACCAAGATGGTGAGTGAGAAAAAATGCTATGAAAAGCAACGATAAATAATTATTTAGTTACTGCTAAATAAATCACGTTTAGTTGATAATCGCGTTTAGTGCAATGGACGAGGGAGACTGCGTAGCCACTCACCAACCTGCCCTCCTGTATCTGCTGGTCAGTGTGGCACACAAACCTTCCCTCCTGTATCTGCTGGTCAGTGTGGCTCACCAACCTGCCCTCCTGTATCTGCTGGTCAGTGTGGCTCACCAACCTGCCCTCCTGTATCTGCTGGTCAGTGTGGCACACAAACCTTCCCTCCTGCATCTGCTGGTCAGTGTGGCTCACCAACCTGCCCTCCTGTATCTGCTGGTCAGTGTTGCTCACCAACCTGCCCTCCTGTATCTGCTGGTCAGTGTGGCTCACCAACCTGCCCTCCTGTATCTGCTGGTCAGTGTGGCACACAAACCTTCCCTCCTGTATCTGCTGGTCAATGTGGCTCACCAACCTGCCCTCTTGTATCTGCTGGTCAGTGTGGCACACGAACCTGCCCTCTTGTATCTGCTGGAAGTTCCTGCGCAGCGTGTCGCCGCCCTGGTGCGCGGCGGCGTTGTGCACGATGGACGAAGGCTCCCCGGCGACCGCGTTGTCTTCCTCCTCACCCTCCGAGCCGGAGTACTTATAGTCCTCCCTCACAGAGTTGTCCTGCTTTCTCTTCTTACACCTGTCTATGTGGTCTTTCAGTTGTATTCTTACTTGCCTTTCTGTAGGCTGATCCCTGGAAGAATTAATTTTAATTTTTATTGCAAAATGATGCTATTTCGATTGAACACAAATCTATAAACTAATTAAATTTTTAAGAAATATATATTGATAAAATACCTTAATTAAATAGCACTTTTAGACCAATCAATCATTGAAAAATTTATTTGGCAATTTAGGCTTAAAATATTATCAAACCTTGACAAATGGTAGAGGACAGGTGGATTTAATCATTAAATTTAATCTTAAATGATGTTGAAGTTACTTGCTTAAAAAAATTTATGTACCATATTATTATTAGAAACCAACAGTATGTCTTTATTACCTGATAAATGGATGCTTCAAAAGTTGCTCTGTGTAAGGACGTTGATGATAGTCTTTTACAAGCACCGTTTCAATGAAGCCATGAAATTTTTTGGCCCATTTCTTAGATTTTAAACGAGGAGGTGGATTTCTATAACAAAAAATACATTATGTGTACATAATACTTGCTGTAATTTAAAAGCTAGTAATCAAGAGTTGAGTCTCTGTCAAACTCAAGGCTGCGAACATCAAAAGCTGATGTCTGATCCAGTAAAATACTGACAGACTAGTACAACATGTATGAGCAAAGTAGCACATCAGAATATACAACTGACCTTACAGTTTAAAATGTTTACCTTGGAATGAGAAAAAGTGCTCTCATAGGATGCAGGTCACATAAAGGTGGTTGACTCTCTGCCATCTCGAGTGCTGTGATACCAAGTGACCAGAGGTCAGAGCGATTATCGTAGGTGGCCTCAGGGTTCTCATCGCAGGCAATGACCTCCGGTGCCATCCAGTATGGAGTGCCAATGAATGTGTTCCTTCTGCCAATTGTTCGGTCGAGTTGAGCAGACACTCCAAAGTCAACTGTACAAAAAGTTGCATAATAATTATAGTCAATACTCTGTGTTCTGATTTTGGTGGTTAATTTAAACTTGAATATGGCCCCATATATTATTTTTACGTTTTATGCCCTGATCCAATTATTTTTAGTGTATAACAGAAGCCCTTTGCCTATCTGTATTCTGTAACATACCCATGGTATATTTAATGCTAATTGTAATGCCCAAGAAGTTATTGTTCATTTGTATGAAGTTTCCCACAGTTAAGCATTATGCATACAATTAGTTATTGATTAACTATTACTCTATTGAGCAAATAGTTGAAGCAAGTAATAAAGAATTCCAGGCTCTTGCACAATTGTATGGAAGTAAAAAGGATGCATGATGACTGTGATTGGTCAGTGTTAAAGACCCTTCTCCTTCCGTTCTCTTAAAATGTAAAGGTACATTTAAATTACGCACTACAAATTACCTTAAAAAGATTTATTAGTAATTGCCAGTGACTTCGTCCATGTGGTGTTGGGGTAAAATAGCTTCTGAGATTCTTAATTTATATTATTGTTTTAAGAAGAAAATATCAGTACTTTTGATTAAGAATTTGTTTTTCTGAATCGCTAAGAGGATTCTGATTATTAAAAACATGGCAAAATGAGTTATTATCAACTGATAATTTATTCAGCCATATTTTTGACATTTGTGTCCACAGCATGACAGCAATCATAGCGGGCTAGTAAGTAAAGCTCACCAGATGCACGATGTCCGCACCACACGAGACACAGATGAGAACTGACATTTTGGGCGCGACTCAAACAAGTCCTATGACCATTATATGCAACCAATGATGTACGATTCCTAGTTTCCATACTAGCTCGATTCAGCAAACGAACTATAGGTATCAATAACCTTACAATATAAATAATTTGTATATTAACAGAAGAAAAACACCATTACATAATACCATTTTATTACTGTTGTTTGTGTAATAATAAAAGTAAGTGCTGCATGTATCAGACTACTGTACAATGTACAAACATCATGGAAAATAATATTATGTTCATTATATTTGGAACTTTTAAATCACTTTTGAGTCATAACATCTACTTACCAAGTTTGACTTCAGCATTATCAGTAAGAAGAACATTTTGTCCTTTGATATCTCGATGTATAACTTTATTGGAGTGCAAATAACTGAGACCTCTTAGGATTTCTCTACAAATATACGAAATCCATTCTTCTTTTAGTGATTGGCCCTTGGTTGATTTGACCAAGTCTGTCACAGATCCTGAAACATTAAGTATAAGAAATTTGAATATTTTATTTTCATTCATTATTTTTTTGCCTTGCATTCAAGTTATTCATTAGGGTTGGTGGGTCATAATAAATTGCCACAATTGAAAACCTACCAAACCTGTGTAAATGTATTTTAATAGATAAGATATGACTGCCCCAGTTTTCATAATGCTCTTAAAGGTGTGTGAACTTAGCCAATCCACACTTGGCCAGCGTGAGGGAATATGACTAAACCCAATAAGAGATTCATGCTTAGTAATGAGCTGGCAATGGGCTGAAGTGATGTGATGATGAGAAAAGATACATACATTTTTCTATTAAAAGATATTCTAAATAAACAATACACACCAGCTCCACAATATTCCATGACCAACCAAAGCTGATCATCTTTTCCAGGAGGACTCTTTTTAATGAAAGCACCATAGTAAGTAGCTATGTTGCGATGAGTGGAATAGTTCTTTAGGACATTGATCTCTAGTTTTATCTCTTCCTCCTCATCCTGTGTGACGTCCATAACTTTGATGGCAGCAAGTTGTCCTGTTTTAGTGTGACGACCCTACAATAAATGTTAACTTATCAGACAAAGCTATACCTAATCATTTTGTTGGTTCCATAATAACCAATAATAATACCATACACAGTTATAGTAGAGTTACAATTATAAGTTTTATATTTCAAGGTTTCTAATAGGTTTACGTATAGTAAATTTGAGATCTTATTATAGAAAGATGAACTTCTCCATTTTAATATACATAAACCAAATACTCAAAATCATTATTTAGTTTAATAATGACTTCATTACATACACTTATCAGAATCTGTACAGATGAAGCACATAATTATTAGAGTTCAGTGTGAGTACATAATGTGGGATAAAGAATAATAGGCCACAGTTTTATTGGAGGTTGACAGATGGAAATTAATTCTGTTCATTGACACTAATAACCCCTCTTAAATTGTTAAGTTCACAGTGTAAATGCAACCATTTTTGTCATTAAGGATCATTTTATAAATTACCTTTAATTAGGTGAATCAAATCAAAGGATCACAATAATTACATGGGAGTTACAAACTAATTTTTGTGCTAGAATTTATTTCTATGGACCTACCTTGTATACTTGTCCGTAGGTGCCATTGCCTACAACTTCTATCAATTCAAATATGCCAGCCGGGTCCTGAAATCACGCACGCACAAGAAATGTATAGTTAAAAGCTAATTATAATCCCTAGTGAACCTTAACTATGATTCACGCCCTGTGAGATCATTGCTCCCTGGGACTTTTTTCTAATAAAGGGCTGTTGATTTTACAGATATATGGAGACATAGAAAATATTGTTAAAGTTCGTAAGTTTACCTTTAGCGCACTGAGGTCAATGTCGTCCAATGAAGTATTTACAGACGGTGCCAGTTGATGCGCCATTTTGAGTATATTGTCACACACGAAGACAAAGCACGAGCACCTCACATCAATACAAAAAGTAAATAAATGCCCTTATATTACAACATTGGCTTATGTTTTGATTAGTTTTTATTCTTACACGTATGAATATGATTGATTTTTTAAATACATTGTTTACAATTAAAATTACAGTAAATTACAGATACACAATTCTAAGCCGCACACACCACCCGGCAGGGATGCCAGTTTATGAATTTAAAATCCTACTTTTTATTTATTTATATTTTCTACCAAGTCTCTACTACAACTTCTGGCCATTCAATCCACAGAACACTTATACTGATTCAATCTCTGCGATGAATGGGCAACCCATCTATTTTGACACTGAAGTTTTGTATAATCTGTCTTCTTACGTCTGTCATTATTGTGATTGATTGTGATACTTCAATTACTATCCAGATTGTTTACACTCGCCTTATTTTTTCACAATTATTAACAAATTTTTCACAATAATGTGAAGTCTTTTATAAAAACATAAAAAGTACATAAATTATTCCAAGATGTGAAGGAATAATAGTTACAGTAAAATCCTATCAAGTTAATATTATCTGTATGAATTCCAGGTAATACATATTATAATAGGTCTTTACCTATGAAATTGCCGTTTTGTCGTACTAGCCACTTTGATCTCAAATATCTCCTCTTTCGTTAGGGATTTCAATTTCAAATTTATACAGCTATTTACACATGCTTTTGTGTTTTGAAAACCCTAATTAATTTGTTTTTTCCTCTTTTGGTTTTTTCTTTGCGTCACTCAGTTTACAAAATGGAAAACTTTAAATATCGCGTTCTAACGTGTTCGTTCTGAAAATTTCGACCTGCAGAACAAGCCCCATGGACGGCCGGAGACCACAGTTGATAATTAATAATTGAAAACTAAACTCATTGAAAAATCTTATTACCATGTAAGTAAAGGACTACTTAAACGACAAGGAAGCTTGGCAATAATTTGCTCTAATGTCTGATAGTTCCTTAGTTAAGATGATTTGTGA
The DNA here is from genome assembly GCA_923060345.2 of Erebia aethiops. Lineage (NCBI taxonomy): Eukaryota > Metazoa > Arthropoda > Insecta > Lepidoptera > Nymphalidae > Erebia > Erebia aethiops. Next base: position 20,063,950 of record OV281084.1, on the reverse strand, counting down.
GATGATGATAATTAAAAAAAAAAACCCCGGCTGAGTTTGTTGTGGGCTCTTCTCAGACCAGGGCGCGTTTGAAACCCTCGTAGCTTTAGTTTTAAGATACCGTTACCCATTATCACCATCAAGTCTTATTCCTTATCTTAATCAGCTAGTCAGCTAGTAATATTATAAATGCGAAAGTTTGGATGTATGGATGTCGGTATGGATGTTTGTTACTCAATCACGCCCCAACAGCTGAACGGATCTGGATGAAATTTGGCACAGAGATAGATTATAGTCTGGAATAACACATAGGCTACTTTTTATCCCGGAAAATTAAAGAGTTCCCGCGGGAACCACAAAACCTCGATCCACACGTACGAAGTCGCGGGCATCAGCTAGTTATTATTATAAATATGACGTTCAGAAGGTGTACTTTGTCGGTACCTATTTTGATTAAAGTTGCTTTTGAGTTTGAGTTTGATGCCGTTACCAATAGCTTGAGGTAGTTTATGCAACCGCATAATATGACTGTGGCGTCATCGCCAGTAAATGTTATAAGATAGCAGATAATGCAAACATATATCGAGGCAACTGGTGGCCGTAAGTCATTTGATTTAATGCCGCGTTATTCCCCCACGGCCACTCGCTGCAATGCGGTGTTCACCTGTACATATAAAATATTATTGCCTGTACCGTAGGATTTATTTGTGTAACTTGGCTACACAATAGTTTTATTGGTCAAGTCGCTAAAAAAACCAAGGAAAGGAAGGAAAAGAAGCTTAATCATACTAATATTATAAATGCGAAAGAGTGTTTGTTTGTTGGTATATTAGTTTGTTGGTTTGTCCTTCAATCACGTCGCAACGGAGCAACGGATCGACGTGATTTTTGGTGTGGGTATAACTATACCCATGTTACTCTGACATGGAGGTCTTCAACTGAAGACCTGGAGAGTGACATAGGCTACTTTTTATCCCGGAAAATTAAGGAGTTCCCACGGGAATCAAAAAACTTAAACCACGCGGATGATGTCGTGGGCATCAGCTAGTATATAATAAAGTCCCAATAAGAAAGTAAGAAAGAACCGCTGAACCAATTTTGATGAAATTGGGCTCAGGGATAGCTAGGTACCTGTGCATTATAAATTACTTTTTCAACAGGCAAAGCTGTGCTTTTCAATGATAAATTGCCACACTATCTTGGGAAAACAAATTACGAACAAAAACCTATTTAAACACAAGTATCAAATGCGGTTTTTCGCAGTACAGACTGTGTTTCCATCAACAGATTGTCAGTTTCTACCATTTATCGTAAATATGAATTTTTAATCTGTTCGCTGCAGTATTAGTGTTGCCAGGCTTTATTATCATAGGGTGGAATGTAAGACGATATTATAAGACCCTTACTCTGTCTCACAGCTGTCTACGCCTGATAATATGTAAATACATGACCACCAACTCGTAGGAATAACATTAAATATAATAAGCATCTCTTTCAAGACCGATTTTTTTGGCTTGATTAAGCTTGCGATATTTTGTAATACTGTAGACAGGGAAAGGACTAAATGTTTATTACAAATTATTTCTATGGTAAATGTATTCTGCTTGTATTCTGTGTCTGTGACTGGCAGCATCTTGGATTCACTGGATTGGATATGGATTGGATCACAGGATTGGATAGGGTCTTTACAAGGTCATAGGGTGGATGACAAGGGTCTGCCCGCGAAATTCAAATTTAATTTGGTTTTTCACAATTTGTAAACTAATACGACAAAGTAGGCTTATGGCATTCAAATTGCGAGCCTAGGAATATCATCTTCACAGGTTTATATAAAAATCTTTACTTGAAAGTGCCCAGTTTAAGAAATTAGTCAAAATAATGACTAATTTGTGAGTAACTCACGTCAAACTCATTATTTTGACTAATTTCTTAAACTGGACACTTTCAAGTAAAGATTTTTATATAAACCTGTGAAGATGATATTCCTAGGCTCGCAATTTGAATGCCATAAGCCTACTTTGTGGTATTAGTTTACAAATTGTGAAAAACCAAATTAAATTTGAATTTCGCGGGCAGACCCTTGTCATCCACCTTAACCACGAAGCTATAGGCAAAAACTGGAGTGCGTACTCTTAATAGGTTTTTTTTTTTTTTATCCACTACAAGCTAGCCCTTGACTACGATCTCACCTGATGGTAAGTGATGATGCAGTCTAAGATGGTAGCGGGCTAACCTGTAAGGGGCATGGCAGTTATATTAAACCCACACATACCCCTTCGGTTTCTACACGGCATCGTACCGGAACGCTAAATCGATTGGCGGCACGTCTTTGCCGGTAGGGTGGTAACTAGCCATGGCCAAAGCCTCCCGCCAGGCTAGACCAGGGAAAATTCAGAAATTATAAATTCCCAAATTGAAGCTGCCGGGGATCGAACCCAGGACCTCCGCACGTTAAGGCAACAGCGCTACACACTGCGCCACGGAGGTCTACTTGAAGGGTACCAAAATTCTACATCAATGACTTGAAACATAGAACTAGGAACCTGCTTAACTTTTTTATATCTGTGTGCTTAACTAAGCACGGATAGCACGGTGCTGGCACGGTGCACGGAAAGTTTTAATATGGTTTTAATATGTCTAAGCGGAAAGTGGGCGTGAACCATAGAATTAATATATTTACTACCGTGAACCGTGTTTATAGTTACTAGATAAAGCTTTTTTAATTCCTTTAATTTTCCGGGATAAAAAGTAAGCTATATCCTTCCCCGGGATACACAACCTATCTCTGTACCAAACGTCCAAATCGGTTGATAAGATGGGCCGTTAAAGCGTACCAGACAGACAGTCAGACTTTCGCATGGAGGATGCTCGCGACTTTGCCCGAGTGGGATGTTTCGGCCGAGGCTAGTTACAACCCGAACGGAAAGTGCCGCTAAGATATTTAGGATTCCGGTACGATGCCGTGTGGAACCGAGTAGGGGTATGGGCTATGGGCTATGGGTATAACTGCCCTAGGTATATGTAAGCCAGCTACAATCTTAGTTAGACTGCATCTTCATGTATCATCAAGTGTGATGGCACTTGGCAGTCAAGAGCTAACTTTGTAGGTAGGCTTTTGAAATTACGGGAAAAAAACGAAGCCTTTGTCACCGCTAAATTCTATGCTTAAGTTAATTAAATTTCCAGTGCCATATTTTATTTTGCAACGTTACAAAAATATTATAATATAAAGTGTTATCTGATATAGTACGTCTTACACACAATGTTAAAACTTAAAACATTGTAGGTAACGTATGTTTTGCAAAATAATCGAATATACAAATCGTATCTAATAATTATTAATTATACATAACTTCAATAGTTTATAAAAGGGGAAAGTTCTTGAGCAGCTGCTGCACCCTGAACTGGATGTACCTACAGATTATGGATGCTCAGTTTGTCGTCCCGGTCTTTCTACAGACTCGGCAATTCTGTGTCCTAAAACACGTCGTAAATTTTTGCAAAAGTCGTGAAACACCCGTCTATACCAGTTTTCTGGATTTGAGCCGCGCATTTGATCTTGTAATTTATTATAACATACTATGGAGAAAAATTCGCGACTCAAACCATAGCGGTATTGTCGAGCTAATAAGATACTGGTACGAGAACCAAACGAACATTGTGCGTTGGGGCGATACAGCGTCTAGTGTGTTTAGACTAGAGTGCGGTGTACGTCAGGGAGGGCTTACCTCTCCGGACCTGTTCAACCTTTATATAAAATTCAAAATTCAAAATGATTTTTATTCAAATAAACTTTTACAAGTACTTTTGAGTCGTCAAGTGAATCTACCACTGAACCAGTTCAGAATCATAAATGAACTCATTGGGGGGCCTAAGTGGCACAGGCATCGGGTGCCACATTGACGGAGTTTGTTTTAATAACTTAAGCTACCCCGATGATATGGCGCTACTTAGCCCCTCAATAAACGGTCTTCGTAAATTAGTAGCGATTTGCGAAAATTATGCATTAAGACACGGATTAATGTGCGCAAATCTCAAATCTTTAGAGCGGGTATCGGTCCGGGGAGGATTCCGCCAGTTTTGTTGGATGGAAGTCCAGTTCAGGTTGTGCAGCAGTTCAGGTATCTCAGGCATATGTTAAAACGGGATCCGACGACTTGAATATAGAACGGGAGCTTAGGTCACTGGCAATACGGTGCAACATGCTCGCTCGCCGTTACGTTATTTAAAGCTTACAAATACATCATGTACACCAAAAGATCCTTTAATATCCTCAGGGTACAGTATAACGATGCCCTTCGTATGGTATTGAAAATGCAGAGGTTTTGTAGTACGTCGGGCATGTTCGCTTACGCTGGTGTCCCAGATTGCTATACCATTATTCGGAGTAGAATTGCCGGTTTCTGGAAAACCGTCAGCAATTCTACTAATAAGCTGATTAAAGTCGTCGCTCAGGCATCCCCTGACAACGTGTTTTATAAATACTGGCCAGTACACCAGACCCCAGTAATTCACTTGATTAGAACTTAATAATATCTTTTTGGTGGCGTTTGAAGGAAACAAAAAAAATATTATAAAAAATTGCGACCAAGAGAAAATCTGTCGACAGTCTGGCTGACATAATTTACTGTTTACATCGGTATTTCCATAATATTTCGATGCCATATAATATGTTATGTGGACTTAATTTCGTGTATTAAAAATGTCGTGACTCAATATCTGAAGTCTGAATCAGAGTATAAGTAGCTAGTAAAGGGCAGATAACGAATTTTGCTACAGAAGTGTTATCTGCAGCAGTATCTTCTGGAACGGAATCCTCAGTAAAGAAGCTCGAAGACAAATGCCTTAACCAAGAGCTTGAGGTAGTTTTTACACTCGATTACTTGCATCCCTAACCCTTTTGTGTGCAGTCTGTTAAATGCCAAATGCTATCCATCCACTTCTTCAAATGTTACACAGTAGGTTGGTATTCTAATGGTACCTATTTCATTGTCCACGATTTTTTGATCAAATTCGCAACGTGAAGATATCAAAATGAAATTTTTTTTTGTTGATCTTAGAGGAAAGGATTAAGAAAAATTTGCATCGTCAGAAAACTCGTAAAAAATACAGTAGGTAGGTACTTATAATTTACGAAATGTATAATAATATTTTAATGTTCAATTGTACATACATATCCACATAGATAACTTTTACATATTTTAAAAATTGTCAAGCCGAAGGTGCCTATAGATGCACTTACCCTTTAATTATTATAGGTACCTATGTGCACATGCACATAAACCGAACACGCTGGGATTACCAAACCTTTAACAAATCAAGTTTAGGAATTAGGATTCCAATTTTCATGTATTAGGAACGAGCTAAGAAACAAGGGAAAATGCTAAATTGTAGATAAGGAAGTAAGTACCTCCCTACCCCAATTTATTGGTTATGACCTACTTATGGCCTATATTTTAAAATCAGCGGTTAACTTGGATAGCACATGCTAAAATAACAATGGTCTTATGTATTCTTAGTGGATCTATATATGATAACCTTAGTTGTCAACAAGCTAGCGGTGAATAGACGTGGCTGTTCATCAGATTCAGAATGTTATATTATCATGAATCATGACCTTATTGGAGTATATCTATGTACGTGATCTAATTTTGGTAGGTGAAGGTTGTTAGACTAAAGGTTACATTAAACAAAGCACGAGGAATTTAAAGCGAGGTACAGAATAACAGCCGAAAAGTTCTAGTTGATATAGGTAGGTAGGTAGGCGCAGTTATAGCTAAGTCTAGACCGGTTCTGGCCTACTTAGTTGTGCTCCGCGCAGCAAGACGTTTGCTGTTGCACAAACATAAAACTTAAATTATTGACTAGATATTATAGAAGTAAAATAAAGCCTCGATGCTACGTGCTGCTGCTCGGCCGTGCATACCGAATCGTAAGATCAAAGCACGCATAGGTACTTTACCAACTCCGACACCTACACGACTGGTCGGGGGTGTGCGTGTGTTGCTGTAATAGAACACACAAGCGCAGACGGCAACACTAATAAAAGTATAATAAAAGTTACCAAGACAGAAGTGCGGTGTACGGTACTATTTGTTTGGAGGGAGGTTGGAGGCACTCATACTAGCGAGGGAGAGGCTGTGTTGGCGCGGCGGGCGGCCTGCCAGTTTACCGTTGCAAGGCGCGTTGTGCGGCCGGACGCAGGACCGTCACCCGTGCGCCGCCGGCACCTTGTAGCCCGGCCTCCGCTACCACCACATCATCATACTTGCCTTCCTGGACTTCACCCGGGACTCTATATTGAGTTCTGTGTACTCCGAGGGGTGTTTATGGACTAATCCCTACATATCTCGTTCTCTAACTCTAGAGACGAAGTGCTACAACTCGTGCTTATTTCACTGAAGTGCTTATATCCCAATTCTGGTTCTTTATTGGATCGCCTTTGTATCTACTAAGGTAAGTTTCATATTCAAATAACAACTTAATATGGTTTTGATTGGAATTTCTACATAAATTTGCGTTTTAAACGCAATTAAAGTTAGTCATGACTAATCTTGCATGATAAAAGGAAAAGGTTTGAAAATTAAAAACATTTTATTGATATCTTATGATTTAATATTTATAAATGAAGACAACCTTAGATAGTGAAAATGTAAATTAGATCACTTGTGATGACATATATGATTATATACATTTTTATTTAGACATACTTTTATTTTCTACAACATAATTGCTCTACAACATAACTTTACAGATACATTTTCTTCTTACTTCAACGTTGAGACATATTACAAATATATGTGATTATTATGTACATAACCAAAGGTTGTTTTAAAATTTAAATTACGATGCGATTTCTCTTGAATCTCAATGGAAAATTTTGCTGATCTAGATTTTCAGAAATGAGTTTATTTTTACAGATTTGCTGTGAATTCAGAAGTCAAATTCTTACAATATATATAATACCTGTGTATTCAAATTTATTTATTTGTAAAAAAAATACTATATTTACGTGTATACCTATACCTATACCTAATTTATTCGTCATAGATTCACAGATCACATCGTTTTATGATTTTCTAAATCTGAGGAAATCACGTTTGGACAAAACCAAAACTACTTTATGCCATGTGGCATAAATAAACTAGCTCTACACTCGTTGGACTCGTTGGAATTTTATGCAGCTATTAAATAAGTTTCAACGCACGTTTTGTAATACATAGTTCTTTCCGCGTTTTGGCAATGATTTTGACATTTTTATACATTTTACTGATGTGTTTTTTTTAATTAAAATATACGAGACATTTAATAATATTAATCGTTCAATTTTCTTATTTTAAATATTATTGACTGATTTACATGTTGAAGAAGTATGTCTATTCATTCAATAAAAGCCAACATTTTTTAGTAGTAGATTATTCTATTTTAGAATTACTAGCTGCAACGCCCCAGTTTGACTTGGATGACATTTTTCAAAATCCTGCTTAATTTTATTTTGTACTTTAAAGTTGATATTTATCCAGATATTGAAGTTAGGCAGTTAAATTATAATATGAAACCTGCATACTTCCATTCCATACCCACCTATAAAAAAATATATAAAATTAGTAAGGCAAGATTATAACAAAGTTGCAGACACCTAATCATGATACCTTAAAAGAAATAGGTAAGCATGAAAGGAAATGATTCATGACTCCTTTAAATTGATACAATTTTTTTTACAGTAGGTACCTAAATAGGATTCGGAAAATCGATTTAACAAAGAAATTTTTTTGTTACCGATTACGCCTAACATTATAAAAACTAGATAATCCGTTGCTAATTTCCTCGTTACCTAGTCAAAAAAATATTTAATAGAAGTCTTTTTATATTAGTTACACGGCACTAATGTTTTCGCAAAACAGCGCTCGTTGATGTCTTTTCTTCCCACCTTTTGCTGAACGTGTTGAATTATAGTTTAATCTTAATAAGTTTGGATTTATAGACCTCACAATAACAGAAATATATAATGCTCTTATAAATATTATGTTTTAAATTACATCAATCGCAAATGTCATTTAACAATGGCTAAACGATGACGCAACGCAGTTATAAATTACCCGAGTATTTTAACTAATAAGTAATCACTTTATTTCTTCTAAGTAGGAATATTGCATTAATAATAATAAAAAAATGCTTGCAACCGATGTGCAACAGATACAACAAAAAACCGTCCAAGTGCAGCGTCGGGCCACGCGCAGAGTAGGGTTCCGTAGTTGCCCGTCACAATATGCGGACATTTTGTACGCTGGCCGACTATTACTCGTAAACTCATAAATTCTACTTAGCTGTGATAGTTTTACTCTTAACTTCATTGTATATACTACTTCTATGAGTTTTTCAAATATCCAACAACCGTTGAGCTGGTAGAGGGGCCACGGTAGACACTGGTCTCTAACAAAAATTTGCACTTTAAAGATTAATATTCGCAAACGGATCCCTGAATCGAAAAATGGTTTTCCCAAACTCACAATATTTTTAAACGACCTATCCACCAACACCCCACACCATGGGAGACGACAATTTTTTTAAATCCTCAATTTACGTGTGGGTGGGAGGAGGCCAACACATTTTTTTTATTAATTTATATATGTCAAATTACAGCTTTCTCGTACTAACTATCCTCTGAGCTAAGCCGCGGATGGACATAAGGACATGGCGAAACTATGAGGGTTCCTTGTTGACTACGGAACCCTAATCATATATATGCAACAGTTGTCTACTCAAATAATAGCTAACTTGAAGTCATCGTAAAAGTAATTTTCTAGATTTTATTTTATAATTACAGCTATACCTATATCTAAAATTACTAAAGGATTTATTCACCAAACTTATAAATCTTTGAAGATGTAACTATTGTATTAGAAACTTATAAGTATTTGTATTTACAAAACGCTGGGATTGACAAACATTTACTCTTAAGTTTTGACTATGGCTGTTGGAGATTTGATAACATAAATTATATATAAATTAATTATAAACTTATTAAAACTTACTTGGACCAGGGGCAACCAGGGATGGTCTTTTTGATTAGGGTTTTATTTTTATTTTTGTTAGTAGGTATATAAGGATTTGATTTAAATTTATTGTATAGTTTGCATAATATTTATATTTTAGATTAACGTTTAGTCCATAAGTTTTATTATATCTTGTAACTTATTAAAAAGTAGTTATTTCTTAATATCACACTTATTTTAATTTTATTTATTTGTATAATATAATAAAAATATAATATATAACTGCGGTTAGCTAAGTGTTGACTATTGTTTAAATGCATAAGTTATAACATAAAGTCAACGGCGGTTGGCTTGTTTGATTATTTCAAAAACTAAGATCACGTTTGGCCATCTGACCCCTTGGACTATTGTTTCTATTTCTACTACAAACGCAAAGCTAATTTCGAGAGAATCCACGCTAATACTGTAAACGCGAAAGTGTGTGAGTGTCCGTCAGTCTGTTACGCTTTTACACTTAGTTCAGCCGATTTGCTTGAAATTTGGTACAGGGATAGATTGTATCTTGGGGTAGGATATTAAAATATCCTGTCAGGTTACTTTTAATCCCAGAAAATCAAAGAGTTCCCACGGCTTTTATAAATACCCAAAATCGTGGACCTCACCTAGTAGATCATGTATTGGTTGTGATAAAAAAATAAACTATTAAATAAATTGATTATAATTTTTTTGTAGGTTAAATGCAATGCGTACATACATATATATCAAAGCAAAAAAAAGTAATTCAAGATAAAAACTAAGAATAATTTTCTTACTTTAAGTAAATAGATTTATGTATGGATACATAATATAAGTAAAAATTGTCACTACATGTATATGGAATCCTATTATAGTTACTTGCGACAGAGAGGGTCGTGTCAATCAATAAATTAGAACCTAATGAAAACCACAAAATTAATCGTGACACATGGCTTATTATCTAACACGCAGTATTGTGCATTTTAGAATTACCAAGAATTTGCCTATGGCGTAGAAAGATGCCATTAAAGTCAGCGGGCGCGGTGCAGGGCGTAGTTTGCATTGTTCATGCCGTACAATAATATCTATTACCTTATGAGCATGAACTTATGCGGTGGTTCTAAGGTTGCCAAACAGACATACGAGAATTTTAAGAGTTCGATCGTGAAAGTTTCCAAAATACTAGACTACAAGTAGCTTTATTTACTGCATCGCTTTTATATGGCTTGTGTGATGCGTGAAAATGGATGTCACGGCATTGATAGAGTAGCACGCTCATTGCTTAGATGAGCTATTAGCATGCTAGTTAGAGTATGCCCAAAGCACGTAAAAGTCATAATATAACACATCAATATCCTACTCGTAGCACTTAAGAGTTACCAAGCGCTTAGTTAGGTTAACTTGTCTGTTGGTATTTTTATAAATAAATTAGATTTAGTAAACATTTTAAAAAATTCACTTTATTTTCAATTTTACAACCCTAGGTGTATCTAAGTTTACGTAACTTAACACAAAGACTTATACTGTCCCACGGTCCTCACCTCATTGATACTACATTAAAGTCCATAAAATAGATATGTCTAGCTTTAGATAACTTGATGCAGATACTAAATAGTAAATTGCTACTAGTTTTTCATGTGAACTTCCCGTATAATAATATTCATCGATTTGATGTGTCGCCACATACTTAATAGTACAGGTACCTTTCTGGTACTGAAGAATTACTCCGCAAAGACGTTTAAATAAATAGCGACTATTGATACGACGTAATAAAATGCAATTGAGCTTGCACAACGCTGCGAGTGAATTTTTTTAAGTAGGTACATATACCATCTTGTTCTATCGCGTAGCTCTTATTCCTTCTGATGCGGCGCGTGTAATGTTTGGGTTTTCTTCAAACTTCTAGTAGGTAATGTTTTCAAAATGCAATGGAAAACATAATATACCACTGTCGAATAACGAATAAAATAATCATAATATTGTTATCGTATAAATTATAGGCTTGACAAAATAAATTATTAAGGTATTTCATAGGTATACTAATAAATATTTATATTATTAAGAGACTACTGAACCGATTTTGAAAATTCTGGTACTAATAGAAAGCCACATTATTTGTGAGTGTCATGGGCTATATATTAACCCGAAAAATTAGGGAGTTCCCGTGGGAATTTAAAAAACTTATTTCTCGCGGAAGAAGTCGCGGGCATCTGCTAGTTTATTAATAATTAGATACATTGATTAATAAGTAGATTAGATCGATTCATGTGTAAAATTGGTGAATGATTGTATGTTTATAATTTTGTCAATAAAGAATTTATTTATTACTAGCTTATGCCCGCGACTTCGTCTGCGTGGTTTAAAGGTTTCTTGGTTCCCACAGGAACTCTTTAATTTTCCGGGATAAAAAGCTATTCCAGACTATAATGTATATCTGTGCCAAATTTCAGCCAGATCCGTTCAGCCGTTGGCGCGTGATTGAGTGACAAACATCCATGAATAACAATGTAGGTACAAAAACATTCCCTAATTTTCAAATTATTTATATGACCTATCACAAAAGTACCTGTAACTTATCTATAAAACATGAAATAAATTTTTGTAACTTAACTAATTTCAAAAATAAAAGCTTGAGTAACAATAAGAAATAAGAATCTGCTACAAATTACAATATGAAAGTAAAATTCCAAGAAGACACAATTTTTACTTAAATAAGAGACAACCATCAACAACGACTGTCCTCATTCGACTGCTCCTGTGGACTGCCCACTGCTCATTCGGGTCGCGCACTCAGAAACCTTCCTGTTCCCGCCCCGGCCCCCGGTCACGCGTCACTGGCCACGGCTACGGCTAGCTATCAAGGGAAAAATTTTATTATTATTCATATTAATTATTATTATTAAGTTATTTATTTACTGGCGATGAAGCCACAGTCATATTATGCGGTTGCATAAACTAGCTCAAGCTCTTGGTTACGGCATTTGTATTATTAAGAAATATTCCAGTATTGTTTTATTATAAGTATAGATTATTTTATTTATTATTTGTATCTGGGATAACCGCCTACAATTGTTGATCCAATCATCTAAGAATAATCTTCGTAGTTCTTGTTCAATGACCTTAGTTTTTCCCATGAACTGAAAATTTTCCAGTAACCAAAACTTTTTAGCGAGCTCTAAAAAGCGTAATTGGTAATAGATCAAATGGAGTGAAATGACCGACCGCCTTGACCCTTAGCGCTAGGCGGAAGGTTCGTGGGCGTCGGACCATGACGTTCCTGCGTAGAAATTGTTTGTCCTTGTCTGAACAATGCCTATAACCTTTGACCATGGGAGAAAATATCTTTTTTTTTTAAATTATTACATCACTATCATAATATAATATTAATGTCTTCTGGGTATGTAGGAAGGTGCGTTTGTGATATACAATCACTCAAGTGATAGCCTACTGGTAGCATGCCACCCAGAAACCGATTTAGGTTTAACCAAACTGCCATATTATGTACCTACATACCAAGTTAGCTTGGACTGTAATATAGACCAGCTGAGATTACCTCAAGAGCTAACTGTTATCAAATGTAAAGCTGTATAATTATATTTTGAGCTTTCCCGAGACTGATAGGCTTTTTATCCCGTAAACGATCCCACAGGATTAAAAAAACTTAAATCCGCGCATGGCGTGCATTATGTAGTTTACTTTAAATATCACATCTTTAAGAAACCTAAGAACTTGAGAACGACTTTACCGATTTCATTTAATCTATTTTTAATACTTAGAAAACTTAAAAAAAGAGTACTGTGTAGATGGTTAGAATATGATAATCTCAGAAAACTTAACAACTATTTTAAATTCGCGCGTTTGATGAATGTGAATTTAGCAGACAGCTGGTTGTTTTTTGTTTGAATAAATATAAATTTAATAGTTTAAAAAAAAAAGGCATAGAATTTTGTTTTGAAAATTTACATCCACGCGAACGAAGTCTCGGGCATCAGCCCAATAAATAAAATTCATATATTGTATTCAATAAAATAAGTTTTAAGTTTTGAATAATGAACTTATAAATTAAATTCGTTCGAATTCATAAATAACAATAATTAATACTAGTCTCTAAAGTCAATCTACGAGTATCCATAAATATTTCAAAATTTAAACTATGTCAAACGTTCGTTTCGTTTAAGCCCATCAAAAACTTATCAAAATTAATCTAATATGACCAGAAATGACTAATTAAAATACTAATGACGCTTTGACAGTCGATGGCATAGCAAACCGTTTTTATGATATCCTGTCTTTAACTTTTTCTATAGGAAATATGATCTACTTCTTACTTCCTCCTGCTCAAGTTGTTTCCGTCCTCTTTTCTTTGTGCTAGTGAAATTTGTATATCCGCATATATTTATGTGCATTCAATTAATGAGAGGGAAAACACTGCTGTAAATATTTACTGAACTATGAAAACTTTATTGAAAAGTTATGAGTATTTGCTTGAATTTTTACAGTCCTAACATATGCTAAGAACGCTCTCCCTGTAGATAGCCAGTAGTGATAATCTCGACTAATAATATACCTAAATGCGAAAATGCGTATATCTTGTGTTTCTGCTTCCTTTTCACGGCCTAACAATTAAATGTTTTTGATGAAATTTGGTACAGTACATTTTTTAACTGTTTTTGTTGAAAGTTTGTTTCGGGATTTATAAAAAACCATTAATCGTGCGGAAGAAGTCGCATTGACAATCTAGTATTACAAATAATGCTGCGAAGAGGTAATTCATCTTCAAGTTTAAAATATTGTGTACTGTGTGATGTAGATACTCTGTGATGCCCGCGACCTCGTCAGTGTCATTTAAGTTATTTTTATTCCCACGGGAACTCCTTACTTTTCCAGGATAAAAAGTAGCCTATGTCACTCTCCAGGTCCTCAACTATACTCATGCAAAATATCACGTAGATCTGTTGCTCTGTTGCGGCGTGATTGAAGGACAAATCAACAAAAAAACACACTTTTGCATTTATAATATTAGTATGATTTGAATCATAAGCAGTAGTAATAAAACGTTTTAAGTCTATAGGATTATTTACTACTTGCTGCTAGTAGTGGCTTTATGCGGCTTTATGCTATTATCGCGTGGATTATACCTGATATGTATAGTCTCTGTCTTCCCGTAATAATTCTTTGTGTTTAATATGAGGAACTCGGTACGATCGAGTTTCATTCTTTCCTGCTTTAAAGAATTCCTGCAGCAACAGCAACAGGAATCAATAAACTATCATTCTAATTTAAAAAGTAAAACCATTTTACCATTACCCATACAAAATTGCATCCAATCATTTGGAGCGGTTGCCTTTGCTTCTATAAGTATTAGAGATAATAAACATATACATCTATTTGTTATAACTCACACTGACTAGTTTAAAACTTAAAATATACCTAAGAGATATTTATAAATATGCGGTAAAAGGTTGCCTCTAGGATTAGATTGCAAACTGTTTCTGAACCAATCGTAACAGACAGGCAAAGAAATACTTCCGCATTTTTTTATTAAAAATACATTTATTAGAATGGATATATTCAAATCCCATTTTACTGGCGTGTTTTCAAATTAATTTAAATTTTATTTTACCAATTTCACCAGCTGACGTGAACGTGAATTAATCGCAAATATTTTACAAGATAATAGTTAAGATACTAAAATATGAATACTAAATATATTTAATCTTTAATCTAGAACGTAAAACTTCATATTTGTTAAAAATGTGGTTTTGCTCGGAGGCGTGACTAATATCCACATTAAGCTTCTTACGAGTATGTCGAAATTTGCTCAAAGCAACGCGCAGATATTTTTTGAACATGCATACGCACACACACACAGTCCAGTTGTTTTTGTCGAATATTAGAGGCAAAGAAACCACCGAATACCGCTAGCACCGCAGTCGGTTATTGCTCTCGGATTCCGCAACAAATTAACATGTATTCGGTACAACTACATTTTATACTTAGTGTCTATAGGATAATTGTTTTTTTTTACAAGGTACTTGTTTTGAAGCGCTTATGAAACGCTTTCTAACACATGCACCTATTCTATTGCCTTAATGGCATGTCCCACATACCTAAAAATATCCTCAGACACAGATACGTCTTCATATTTATTATGTAAGCAATTTAGTATGTTATATTTTAGTCCTGTATACCTATAATTAGTTTAAGTTTTATAAAGGTGGACTTATACCCCTGAACGTTACCCGGGGCCTTATTACGGTAAAATAACAATGAATGACAGCCACAGTGTACCGATTATTGGCCAAAGTTCAGCTATTTACAATAATTGGCATTGTAGCAAAGTTTGATGCAGCTTTTTCATATTTAAAGGACTTTTGTTTTAAATTCCGTAGATCTCAAGAGATTTTTGATATATAAATATATAGTGTGTACCTACATTCATAGTTCATGCATATAGTTTCATATGTATCCTATTCATAGGGCCGCTTGCACAAGGACATTTAAACTGATTTAGTTAAATTTTGTAATGCCGTCCCTTTTTAGCAAATACATATTGTAGTTTCCAAAAAAGGACAGCATTAAAATATTTAACTAAATCAATTTTAGAGTCCTTTAGCAAGTGGGCCATAGTTTTTACAATTTTTTTTTGTAAGCAATAAAGAATTTTCATTCATTCAAAATAGAGAGAAAGAAATACATTTACGTATTCAACTCGCGCGCGAACTATAGGTCAAAGGATTTGAGATGATGTATCGTTATGGTTTCTGATTATGCTAAATTAATTAAGTAATAGAAATTTTCTGTCTTTTTTACTCAATTACAGCTAAGAGATATAATGTAATTAACATAAAAGAGTTATGACCAACAAATGAATACTAGATGTCACTGCATTTTATATAATATAATAACCCGTATTTTAGCTGAGATAAGAAAATGAATATAATTAACTACAAAAGAGTAGATTGAGTTATATTGAATGAAATCAAATCAAGAAATATAAAGTTCAACATTGGATTTCGATTAATTCCATTAATTTTTTCTTATCTCTTGTCATCGTTATCCAATAATGATTTCTGAACATACTTAACCATACAAATATAACATTAGTTCTTGCTCTGTACATGGTAACTAGGGGTTTCGAATACCGGTTTTTTTCAATACCGGTATTAATACCGGAAATATTTTTTCAATATAGGGAAAAACTTAAAATTGCATAGATTGTTTTTATCTTAAAACTAGTCTTTTCTGAAGGAAACTGAACCATAAAAAACGGTTTTTCCATAAAAAATATTTTTCCCCACATTGACTCCAAAAGAGCACTTTTTGCTTAAATTCAATGAAGTAATGCCATTTTTTCACTCGTAAAAGTACATAATTGAGTCAAAACACAAATTATTTAAAAATTCAATAGTTATTTTTTGAAAGAAAAAATAAAATATTGCATTGGTTATAAAACAGATTTCTGAACGTTTCGTGAGTAACTGAAATAGAAATGCCAAGCCACAGAGTTCTAAATTCAAACATTAATTTTTCCATCTGAGTTATCAAAAAAAACTTTGTCACTGGTTTTAAGCAATAACAGTGCTTTTATTGAGCTAATGTACTTAAGATACAAGTTTTAAACTTAGCCGAATAAAAACAGTGGCATGTACCAAGAAATATATGCAATAGTCACTGTTTCGTTTATAGTGTCACCAATACCGGTATCCCGGTATTAGACATTTCAATACCGGTATTGAAAATGGACGAAAAAAGTCCGGGATCCCGGTATTGGCTTGGTTGAATTCGTAAATGTTTTTGTTTTCTCTTTCGACAGTGAATGAATGAAAATTCTTTATTGCTTACAAAAGAAAATTAGACATTTCAATACCGGTATTGAAAATGGACGAAAATAGTCCGGGATCCCGGTATTAGCCAATACCGGAATCCCGGTATTGGAAGCCCTAATGGTAACTCATAATATCCTACGAAATTTGTAAAAGTAGATATACTGTGGTTATATGATACAGTTGTTAGCTTCGTTTCGTAGTACAGTCGAATTAAGAACTGGTTTGTAGAAATATTCGATGATAGAGTGCAAGTGAAAGCTATGATTGACGTAGGTATTTATAAAAAATAGTTCCGTTTTGTACATATAAATTATCTATCAGTAAAATCTGTTTGGCCTGCTCTGATCTTAAAATTAGCAATATTTTGAATTGAGACTTTTCCAAATATAAAAATCCATACTTAATATCATAAATGCGAAAGTGTGTCTGTCTGTCTGTCTGCTTCGCTTTCACGGCCCATCTGTTAAACCGATTTTGATGAAATTTGGTACAGGTATAGGTTGTATCCCGGAGAAGGACATAGGCTACTTTTTATCCGGGAAAATTCAAGAGTTCCCGCGGGAATCAAAAAAATTATCTCTTCAACCGATTTTGATGAAATTTGGCATAGGGATAGTTTGTATACAGGGGAAGAACATAGGCTACTTTTTATTCCGGACAATTAAAGAGTTCCTGCGGAAATCAAAAAACCTTAGTCCACGCGGACGAAGTCGCGGGCATCATCTGATATAGGTAAATTAGCGGGCAGTGATATAAATTTAACTACACTACCTATAGATTACCTAACCAAAACAAACTACTTATTATGTAGGTATTCTATGCCAAAACAAACAATGATTGTTTTGTCTCCGAATGGGCTCAGTTCAATGTATCTACTGATTATGCGCTTCCAAATATTAATGAATTTGTATAAGTTAATTAAGTACCTACAATAAACTTAAAAATATATTAATATTGTCTATATTATTTAAAAAAATGTTATCTATAAATGAACAATAATTACTTAAAAATTTTAAAATGAAATTCGCCGTCGATCGATTTCCGTAGTTAAAATCAAATGAGAAACAATGAACTAAATTAGATTTTAACAATTGGCCGTCCTTCAATGCTAAGTACTTTAATGCGGAAATTAGTCGAAAGATATAATGTAAGCACAGTGTAAGAAAGAATAGTGTCACATAATTTAAGATATTATCGATACCTTTTAAATTAATTGCAAATTTCAAACGTTTACATAATTTTACTAGATATTTTACATAGGAAAACAATTACTTTACCGTTTATCTGACCTAGCACGTGGTTTTTATCGATGTAAATTGGTAGATAGAGGCGATTATTACTAATTATTGATTATAAATCACTCTAAATCAAGGCTAGTCAGTAACTCTTAAGTCTTTACTATAACCAACTGAAAACATAGAATTTATAATCTTTGTACTTATCCGATTTTCCCTATGGTTTTCTCAGTCAAAAGTCCAGGAGGTACAACATTTAGCATGCATACAAAATCTCTAATACTTACTAAAATATTAATGATATTCTTTGTTATTAGTTAAGATATTGTGGTAAAAATAGAGCAAGTGAAATCAATACAGGTAGGAATCAACAATACATAGCGTATCAAATAGTTCTAGAGCATTGTATTGAGCACAATGTTTGTTGAATTTAACAAAAACTTGATTAATTATTTAATCGGTCTCTCGAGCGTGGGATTAGGTTCGCAGATTTAGGTATAAACTTTATTCAATGTGTACTTTGCCAGCCGCCTAACTGACCTTCAGCTTTTAGAGTAGAGCCGGAACATTTATCACGGAGACTTATTTAATCCGATAAATACATATTTGCTTTGGAAGTACCGATATGGAGATATATTTTTATGATAATATCCTTGTCTTTATTAATAAGTAGTTTATTGTAATAATATCATACACACACACACACACACACACACACACACACACAAGTAGTGAAAGGCCCATCTGCATGCGGGCAGACCTTCATTATCGTCATCAGTGGAAAGCCATAAACCCACCTGATACTGAATCAGCCTTCCTGGCGATAGTTACCAAAAGTGCAGCTTTATGGTGCTAAAGGTACGTAAAAACGTTGCTAACTTTACTTATTTTCTGAGTGCTACTACGATACTCAGGGAACTATTTCAATAATATTTGCAAGCAGCTAGACTAACATAATGGGGCAAACATCCGCCAGACTCAATTAGAAATTTCGCTGTGATAAAATTGTTGCCTTATTTTCAAAGTTTTACACAACTTTTTCTTATATATTTCTTAATATCTACACCCGTAGACCGTACTTGTATACCGCTAGAATATGGAATACCCTTTCGGCTTTAATATTGGTATCTACTATCTTCAAATCAAGAGTGAATAGGTATCTTCTAGGCAGCAATTCTGATTGCGCTATACATTCTTAGTCTATAAATAAATAAAAAGGAAGGTTTATGTCATACAGCCGATAATATGAAACGGCCAGTTGTACCTACATAAGAATAAATATACCTACTTAAAATCAAAACAACCTTGTTACTAATAAAAGCATCACTTGCAAATGGGTTAATCCTAAAAAGATACATTTTTATACGGACAAACTCATATAGAGACAATTTCTTAAATAGGCGTTTGCAACACCCAACAAGGAAATAAAATCCTAATGAGGTGCACATTTTTCTAAGATTAGGTAAGTCTACATTTCCTATTTAACACGAATGGTAATAATTTGAATTTGAAAGAGATAGATAGATAGATAAACTCTTTATTGCACACACTCATAATGGTCGATGCACACACTTAAAACAAAAACGAAAAACAAAAGGTTAAAAGATAAAACAGAAGGGTGCAAAAGCGGTCTTATTGCTAAAGCAATAACTTCCAGACGACCTTTGGGGAGAGGGAGAGGAGATTATCAAACAAGAGCGCGGGATAGTGCAACATCTAAACACTAAAATATATAACTTACATATTTATACATATGAAAGATTTATGCCATAGCCTATAGTAAGAGAGTGTACCTATACTTATTTATTAGTGGTTGGTCAGATTTAATTTATTGGTTTTCTTTTGTATATTTCTGTAATTCTTGTTGTCCGATAAATAAATAAGACCGTGTTAATATCAACAACTCAAAGCGCAAACACACTGGACAGGATAAAACGTCTGCGTGAAACGTACGAGTCGGATGGTAACGTCGATTTATCCTGCCGCGCTAGTGAAATCTATATAAAAGTGAGTTACGCGGATATTATGTCCACTAGACAATAACTTATTTCCGTATTGCAGTTAGAAGCTTTTTCTAAGTAGCAGATTTTTCATAACTTCAATCCGAGCAACGCCGGTGCGGGTCAGCTAGGTACTTTTAATTAATTATCATATTGTAGGTAAGTAGGTATTCAGAGTTAAAGCAGGAAGTCTTAAAAGCATGCTTGTTTTTAATTAATATAAATAACCTACACTGCGAACAGTTTTATTGGGACATTGCTTATTTTTATATCGGAAAAATGAAATCTACCTAGAATTTCCGAAAAAGGTAAATTTTATCTATTTATTTAACAATTTAGTTAACCTTAGAAAACCTGTTACTATAATGTTTTATTAGGTAGGTACAAGTTATAGGTATAACCTGAAAATGACTCGTTAAAAAGTTTTAATAGTCATTCAAGGGTTTTGTAGTGTTGTTATGCAACAAAGACATAATAATATCACTAGTTTACTAATCCGGTTTGACATTATACGCTTAGATCTAGATTTGTTAAAAATGCATCTGACTTAATATTTTTCTATTTTTGTCTCAAATAGGATAATATAATATTTTGAGACGTAAATGTCATATTATTTCATAGTACCTACAGTTGGATTTCTGTAATATATCGAGTATACATAGGTAATATTTAAATACGTTAGCACTCGGCGCACAATAATTCAGAATTAGAAAATTTTGTTGTATTACTCTTTAGAAATTGATGGTATAAAAGAGATGACTTAAAAGATTTTAGATTAGGTAAGTATATCTAGGAAGAATAAATTAATTATGATAAACACATTTTTGGTTTTGATGCTATTCACAAACTTAATTACATAGCTTGTTCTTCATCATGGAGTTCTATTAGACATTAAATAAAGATTTTATCTGTCGTAATGCACTACCAAAATATGGCTGAGATGAATCTGCGGAATGAATAAAACCGCAACAGTGGTATCCAATTAAGTAGATTGCTAATAAAAGTGAAATCGAAGCGAGTGCAGTGGCCGCTCGGCGTTCGTGAAGACGCGAACGCGCGCCTCGGTGACGCGCCATAGTAGGAACGATGCGACGTGATAATGCTTCCAGGGTGTCCAATACACTTACTTCTTCCTCTTAAAATCCTTTTAGACTTACTCTAAGTTATTCGAACGAATTTTAAAATTATAAGTGGTGAAACTAAATTAATCATCAGTGATTATTTTTTTTTGTTTTTAAAACGTTGTCTAGTCTTCAGTCATTCTGTATATTTAAGTAGGTAATTCCTATATCTCAAACAATAAAAAGAAAAGCTCTGACTCACTCACTGACGCACTCATCAATGCCTAGCCCAAACTCTTGGAACTATATACTTAGCTGAAATTTTGCACAAGGGTTCCGTTTACATGGGTCTAAAACTGGATTTTTCGAAATTCCCACGGGAGCCGCGTGCGGTCACTAATAAAACCAAAAATTTGCTATAAAAATAGCTGTTTATTTTTCTAACGGTAAATATTTTGGAAACTACAACAAGTTATATCATACATTAACTTCCCATCGTCTTCACTTTGTTACTTTGCATGATATCACGGACACTGTCTTATTTTAAAACTTGCTTTTAAACTTACATTTCTACAACTCTCTAGGTGGTTCTTGATTAGGATTATATGCTGTTAATCCCTCTTCTTCATTCATTTAATTTCATTTAATTAATTATAGCTTTAAAATATATAAGATTTGATCATATTGTGAACTACTGCATAGTGAGTTTGCGCTTTCGTTAGCATAACCTGATTACTGAACTACAATTATTATGAATTGAATATTAAAACATTGGATTTCACACTATGTATTCAAAACGTTCTATAAACTTCGCATTGATCGAAGGATTAACGAAATTGATTATTAAATGGTATCTTTAATTTATTCATATTTTACACCTACACCTTTTATGAATTAGAAATTGAAATACAAACGAAGCTCGTTACTTCTCTCGGACAACATCTTTGATTACAGCCATTTGTGATATAACTTTGAATAAAACTGTTTCATTTAGGTACCAGTTTTAGAGACTCTATTATACTTGTTAATTGGTATAAAAATCACAGTATTTCTTGGGAAAATAATATAATTTTATTAACTAAAGCTGTTTGTTACTTAGGAGGCCTCATATACTTTTACCATAAAATTAATACATATTTAATTCGTTTCGTGTAAATCTCTATCTAGGAACCTACTATGGCATTGTCTTCTCTGTTATAATACAGTCAGCATGCACAAGACACGATATTTGCGGTGCCTAAGTAAGTATCAGTTTAATAAAATTTTTGAAATAAATAACGTATATGCCTGTTATATATTATTCCCTTTGTTGTTCATAGCATGTACCATTTTATATTATTTTGCTACAGAGTTATGATGTAGAACAATGACGCTATTCATATTCACTCTGCATCGCATAACTTAGCAAGACGAGAAACACGTACCTACTCTGGTAGGTAGGATACAACTGTAACTGAGCTGTATACACGTAATAATATGTAACAAACGATTTAGATATCCAAATATGAGAATTTAGTGCATCCTTTTTGGATGGCGGTATTTTGTTTGATTTCGTTGGTATGTCTACCCAATTCCTCTTGTAAGACGTTCGTGGAAAGATACCACTTACTTCAATGTACGAGTCTAAATCTAACTGTAAACCATTTTCACTTCGTCAATGAGTTAAACTATCGCATTGCTACAATTTGATTGTATTACTAGCACCGCTATCGTAGTCTGTGTATTGTATGAGTCAGCTTGTACCTACTTGTTCGTTGTAGAGGACTTCAACTAGTTTTCTTAAGCACAGTATCACGAGGAGTACAGGAAAACGTGTCCGAAGCCCGAACGGTGAGCTCGTTTCGGTCCGGACATGATTTATCTCCGGCTTAGATCCGGTTCGTTCAAAGGCAGCACCCACGCCTGGCTTGCTATACGAGTATTATCATGCTAAAACGATCGGCCGATACTTAACAATTAAAGCTCGCTTTGTTTTGAAATATGATTTTAAGTCTAGAAATCTATTTATGAAAATAAAAAGATACGCGCCGAATTGAGAACCTCCTTCTTTTTTGGAACTCGGTTAAAAAGAGTTCAACGATAACACGAATTCAGAGGCAAGACTCTTTGTTTACAAATCTTACGTTTTTATACCCTATTCATGACAGAGGATTTTATAATATGAATTTGTGTGAGAAAAGTACCAGTGCGGAAGTTTATAAATAAAGTACCTAACTAGCAACAATTAGGAATGTGTGTCTAATCCCATTTTGCCGGGCAATAGAAATCTCTATTCGTGATGTTACTCATACGAATCACGTGAAGTATTTTTAAATGTCAATAATTTTACTTCAATTTGAGTGTGATGTGCCATTACGTGTTAATGGTGAAGAGTGATTCGCTTTGCCTCGCCATTGAATATACATATATTTGATTTGATCTTTCGGGGAATGTTGGTCAAGTACCTACCTATTTCTTGCGATGTTCTCTTCAATCGTTACAGCTTCACAGTTATAATCCGTGCTTTTATTGGGTTACTTTTAATTTGTGTTCTGAAATAATATTACATCTTACCCAATATTTATTTAACGCGTGCGTCTGAAGTATTTTATATCTATTATGCTTCTGCTTAATCCATGCAATTTGTTGTTGTAAGAAATACAAATGTTGGGTAAAATTACATCTTTGCGTACGTGATGCCTATTCAAAATGAAAAGTCGATAAACGTCAAACCTCTCTTTGTGATTTAAACAAACCCAAATAGTTTGCGTAATTTAACAAAGTGTTTTGTGTTTTGATCGAATCTTAGTAGGTACTATTACGGTGTTCTGTTGCTTAATGCCGAGAAAACTGTTCCAAATATGCGGATTAAGATTATTTGTTTACTTTTATGTAGTTTTACATAGCTAAAACAAAGTTCGTATAGCAGGACATTTCTTGATATCTGTAGAGTACCTATTGTGGAGGTTTAATGAACTGAATTTGACCTGTGAGGTATTCGAGTAAACAGTCTACGTCACTGAAAAGGAAAGTCTGAAAAGACACATGACAAATCAACATGATTGCTCATAGATCATGCAAATGGAGCAGCGCTTGTGCTATTATCTAGACACATCACGATCGTTTGACGTGGCTCTCACGTCGACTGCCGATGTCGAGCGACTCTCGTGACTCGAAGCGAGGCTGCGGCGTGCCATCAACGCCGCCGTACCGTATTACGGTTAGATACTGCATCACACGCATCTCGGACCTTATTAATATAACTAAACAATAAATTGACTCCGTGTTGATGTGTTTTAGCCGTTTTGCGCGTGAATACTCCTTTCATGCACGCTATATATATATCTTGGTACAATATTTAATGCAATTCTAAAACCTGACCACACGAAAGATGCTACCTTTGTAAATCATCATCATCGTAAACTATTGGCGTCCAACTGGTTGTTGTGTTATGCATGAAAGTACCTAGCTGAATCTTGTCTTTGGTCTTCTGTGATTTGACAGGTAAAAGAAAAAAAATTGGTGTAATAGTTATTATAACGATACCAAGCTATATTATCACGAAGAAAAAAATAAAACAAAATCTTCACGTATTTTAGTCATAATTACATTGCCCACTGTAAAACTGCCCACATGAACAGAAGATAGTCATACACGCACTCGTCCAAATTCAAGCAATTAAATAGCGCGCTGAAATAATTTATATTTGAATATCAGTCAGGACTTTGAACTGACTGACTCAGACTTTGAGTCAGACTGATTGACTGACTGATTGATATATCAACGCACAGCCTAAACATGAAATTTGGAGGGTGTGCGTTGATATATCAATCAGTTTCATCTTTCTTTCAATCAGTTCAATTCTTTGTGAAGAGTAGGTATCCACTAAGGGTTTTTCGAAATTCGACCCCAAGGAAAATTTGTATGAAAGTCCGTCATTTTTCAAGTTATATCCATGAAATCTTTCTTCATAAAATTATATCCATCTTGGTATTTGGGCTATCGATTTAAAATGAAGAAATACATGTTTTGCCATTTTTAAAAAATCTACCCTGAAAGGTCGAAATAGGGGATGAAAGTTTGTATGAAAGTCCTTTATTTTACAAAATAAAATTCCACCCTAAAGGGGGTTAAGTTAAGTAGGTAAGGTTAAGTAGGGGTTGAAAGTTTGTATAAAATTCTGTCATTTTTCAAGGTGTAGCCATGAAACTTGGCGTTTGGGAATCCCCAATGACGTTAAATAGAGAGTTTGTCCTTCAATCAGGCCGCAACAGAGCAATGGATCGACATGATTTTTTGCGTGGGTATAGCTCAACTATTCGTGGCTACTTACGTGACATAGGCTACTTTTTATCACGGAAAATTAAAATGCCTGTGGGAATTACAAATCTTGTACCACGCGAACGAAGTCAACGGGGATCCGCTAGTACAGCATATTTTTCGTAGTCAAAGACCAAATTAGATATTTGAACATTTCATTTTTTGTAGACGGCAATTTAGCGCGGGCTATTTGCGCACACTTTCGTCACTGCCTGTCGCTTGTCAATGCATCATCATTACTGATTGACCGTTTGACCTCAACTCATAATTTGTTTTCTTCGTGTATTGTAACTGCGATACTGTATACAATGTTATTTACACCTGTTCCCTTACATTCTTATTTGAATAAGCTTAGATTGATTAGTTCATGTTTTCAATTCGATACCTCAAACAATTTAATAAACGTTGGATATTTTATTATGATCATTGAGGATAATGTAATGATTTTTTAATTATTGATGAACAAGCAATAAAGTAGGATAAAGCACCGACTGTCATGCTTTGGTGGGCAACTTTATATTATTATTATTTTTTTAAATTGAAAATAATACAATAGACAATGGACTATGGTAAGTTGGTAAGTTTAACCATTGTCTATAGGTAACTTCACGGATCTGTTAACCGCTTGAGTTATATATCAAAATATAGGTAATTTTATAACAAACGCGATGGTATAGCATTGGCTACAATAAACTTGACAAAAAAAATTAAATTAAAATTAATTAATTTAAAGATAGCCTGGACCGGATTTTGATAGTCAACCAGTCAAAAATCTTATTAAATAAAAATAAAAAGTAGGTTTCATCTATTGAACAGATCGGTGAAGGTCGTGCAGTATATTTCCGGATCTCTGACTAAGAGATTTCAATTCCTTAAAATTCCTCTTTGCGAGTCTATATACCTACATATTTTTCTTCTTTTTCTACTCTAATTAAATTTGCTGATTGATAGTAAAGTATCTTGTCATCAGTTTCAAATTAGTTAAGTGCTCATAAATTATATTCAAAATAGTTTCAAATTTCAATGAACTAGTATTCATGCAGATGCGGATCTTTGAAAGTAATAAATAATTACTTCTAAGCTATAATTAAGTGAAGATTCTCACTATAATAAATTAGTTTTGTAACGTTGTAAAAAAACAAAGTTTGAGGTGGCCGTGGCCCGTGACGCTTCAGGCGGTTTATCAAGCTTTGGGTCAGCACTAGCAGCCATAGCGACGCGCAAAACTACTTTCATCAACGCCACTCACGACTTGTAGGTGCTTGTAGTATCGGTGCATCATTCCATTAGCCCCCACTCGTAATCAATGAAAATAATCTATAATACAGAGCAATAAACAAAAACATAATATGCTTCGAATTGAGTTTTCTTTAAAAGCTTTTAAAAGTTTACATATTCACGTATTGATGTAAAGTAAGACATTAAGAATTCAGTTCATAATAAATTTGAGTAAAATTATACCAAGTTGAATTCCACTTAATTGTTCATCTATATTGGTCCGGGTACCCTATTCTACCAAACATGATATAATATTTTATTTGCTCATCTATTTGTATATTTTACGAGAGGCGATCTAAAAGTTTCCGGTAATGTTATAAAACTTGTGGTTTTTATGCAAGCAAATATTTTATTTTTCAACATAATCTCCTTCTACTTCAATACATTTGGAATATCATTTTTCAAGTTATCATATTCCGGCTAAAAAAATCTTGTTCCTGAGTCTCAAAAACACCTCTACCGCAGTCATGACCTCGCCATTGTTCTCGAATTTGGTGCCTCGGGTGTGTTATTTTAACTTAGGGAATAAGTATTAATCGCTAGAGATAGGTTTGGTGAATATGGTGGGTGTTCCATTAATTGAAAACCTGCTTTTTTAATGGCAGTGAGGGAACAGCTTGCAGGTATCTGTGCGCGGGAGCGTTAAATCTTGATGAAACAGAAGTCAGAACATAGTGGCTAAGAGCGACGATTTACAGTTTTTTTTTATGTTACACTTTACGGTGACAACTACCAAAGACAGTCCTAATGAGAATAAAAATAAATGAACGCAAATAAAAATTTCAAATATCGAATACCGGACACTTTCGATCGCCCCTAGTACCTACCAATTACCCATACCCATTGATGTATAATTTTAGTACCTTTCTATCTATGCAATTACCTATTCTGTGCTAGTACGTTCATATAATTCGTGTACATAACGGAGATGGATATATTCGAATTTAAGTAATTTTATTCTACTTTTTATTTATGATAGTCTATACTAATATTATAAAGAGCTAAAGTTTGTGAGTTTCTGACGTTGTAGGGGGTAATCTCTGGATCTACTGAACCGATTTTCAAAATTCTAGTACCAATAGATAGCCACATTATTTGTGAGTGTCAAAGGCTATATAATATATTAACCCGAAAAATTAAGGAGTTCCCGTGGGAATTTAAAAACTTATTTCACGCGGAAGAAGTCGCGGGCACCAGCTAGTTTGAAATTAAAATATTACGTACATATTACAAAAAAACTAAAACCTGTACCATCCGTACGTTTGTACCGGCTTTAAATTGTTATGAAGTAATAATTTATATTCGAAGGAACATTCGCAGGTCATTATTTGTGAGTGTCAAAGATATACATATAAATTAACCCGAAAAATTAGGGAATTTAAAAAACTTATTTCACGCGGACGAAGACAGCTAGTTTGAAATAAAAATGTTACGTACATATTACAAAAAAACTAAAAACCGTACCGTCAGCGTCCTCCGTACGTTTGTACCGTCTTTAAATTGTTATGAAGTGATAATTTATACGAAGAAACATTCGATCAGGTCTCAGTAATAATATTATGGTCCCCGGAACTAAAACCGTTAATATGATTATGCTAAACGTTGAAGAAGGCTATAAACTTTATGAGATTAAACTCTATGTAATAAAATTATTATTAAGGTAATATAACTAATTGTTACCTAAGACCTCGGTGATATTAATGACAACTGGTAAGATTAGCAATAAAGTTCGCCTATAGTGCTATTTCAGTAAGAATGGATGTTAGTACAGACCAGTACGCTTACTCCGAGTTATTACATTGCAAATACGATTGATCGACGTGAGAGCTCACCTCACCAAATGTAAGCGAACGTTAAAGTAAAATGAACCTCACGTCGATCAACCATCAACCGTATTTGCAATGTAAAAACTCAGAGTAAGCGTACAGGTGCGATAACTATAAGGTTTGCAATATGAAAATGAGATTACCTTTCAGTTGCTGTTTAAGGGTTCGACCCACACAAAGCGCAACGAAAGCAAACGTATGATGGTCTTGCGGAAAGACGTCACGCTGAACGAATACGCAAGTTCGCGTTTGATATATTCTGTACAATATGCTGCTGCTCGCCATTTCGATTGTACGATTTGTCTGGTCACTAGTGTGTACCCAAGCATTTATTTGTTATCTGAGGAATTCAACATCCTTATCCATATATGGATGTAAATATATGGAGAATTCACTAATACCTATTATAAATGCGAAAGTTTGTGTCTGTCTGCTACGCTTTCACGGCCCAACCGTTCAACCGATTTTGATGAAATTTGGTACAGAGATAGGTTGTATCCCGGAGAAGGACATAGGCTTATCTTTATCCCAATTAAAATACTTAATCCATGCTGACGAAGTCGCGGGCATCATCTAGTTACAAGGGTAGCTTAACGTTTAAATGTTTTGTTTTAAATTGCTTAAAATTTTCTTCGTCTTAATAGTGTGGCCTAGGTAGTTATGATATAAAATTTTGATAGATTTTTTATAAACCATCAGTAAATAAGGGAGTGTATAACTAGCCCTTATGCATAATAGCGCAATTGATAGACCTTTCACTGTTAATATTAGCAATTAATCATAAATGGAAACATCCGTGGTTACTACCTTTTGAAATCAAGTCGAGATGTTATTACAAAACTATTGAAGGCAAACAAATAAATCCCATAAAATTTGTATTATTACTAATATAATGAACTCCACTAGTTACATTTACCTGAATTTCTAAATTGAACATAAAATTTCGAGGATATTGCGCTTTAACGACAGCAACATGTCTATTTCATACAAGAGAGATCTTTGACAAGATTTCACATAAGGTTATAACCACGGTGAGACATTTATGACTTCAGCAATGTCTACTTGGTATTAATACATTTTGTAATAGACAACAGTTTATGGATTACTGAAGTATCAGGCATCGGTTTACAAAGGTCAACTTTCTACGTTGCTAGTTACATGTTTTTTTTTTATCCACTACAAGCTAGCCCTTGACTGCGATCTCACCTGATGGTAAGTGATGATGCAGTCTAAGATGGTAGCGGGCTAACCTGTTAGGGGCATGGCAGTTATATTAAACATATACCCCTTCGGTTTCTACACGGCATCGTACCGGAACGCTAAATCGCTTGGCGGAACGTCTTTGCGGTAGGGTGGTAACTAGACACGGCCGAAGCCTCCCACCAGTTTTTTTTTTGTTTCCTGGTGATGAGTCTAATATTTTGTAAATAGTTTGCTACTACTACCTACTAACTTTTTAAGTCCATTATGTCCGTGAAGAGAAATTTGTATTTCACGATTGATCTACTAGGTGAGTTTTAAATATTATTGTCATAAGAAGATTTTCCTTGATTTTATTATCAATGTTTTCTCCTAAACCTCCTTTTATTTAGGCACGACCCGCAGGAGGTGCAAATGTTGCAAGTCTCGCAAGACTTGAGGCGCACGCAATGCATTTGTAGGGCTTCATACCTTTTATTGGAAAAACTTCTTTGCAGAATTTATTTTTCGTGCTAGGTATCAATGTAACAATGTGATCGCCGTAACCTATATACTCCAACACTGGCTACATTTCTCCCAAAAAACGTCGCTACTAATTGGCAAACCAAATTGGCATTTAAAAGTTTTAAATATTTTCTTTGTAAATTATTAAAGTATAATTCTAATATATTAAATTACAGAGGCAGTAAATATATGAGACAAACATAGTGTCCTTACTGATTTTAGTAAAAATTGTACTTATAATTGTAATTATACTTGTACAAATCCTGCACTTACTCTTGCTAAGAGACAAATTATTACGTCTGAAAAATTATATTTATCAAGTAGGTTTCGTAAGCTAGGCAAGGCAAAAAATAAAATCTATCAAAAAAGGAAAATAAGCATAGTTTAAAAAAATAGAAACAAAATGTGTCACTAGTGCATTAGTTAATTGAATAACAAGATGGCAGACAGCGTCTGTCTGTCTGTCGGTACCTAATTAATAGCTGGCATTTCTAGGCTCAGTAATAAGCCGGCGCGCGGAGGTCGGCGGTGCGTTGCGTACAGCAACATTACCTTAAATTACAACGCTAAAAGAAAAAGTGTACCGATTGGACGTTGTAAGAGCTAGACGTAAATCAAATTGAAGATGCCCGATAAAGTGGATAATAATTAGTGGAAGATGTGAAAGCGTTGGGAGAAAAATTCGTGAGAGTTTGCGTTAGTGTGATTGTGAGTACCTACGCGAGGGATATCCGGTTGCGGTTTGCGCGCAAACCTCCGCTACTAAAACTGTAGGTATTTTATTTTACATATTTTGATAGACGAGGTCAATCTACATCTTTATTATGTACAGAAGCTGATTTAGACAGTAAAAAACCGTCAAGTGCGAGTCAGACTCGCGCACAAAGGGTTCCGTACCACCACACAATATATTTTTTTAATAAATACCAAGAAAGGTGTCAAACATGATCTAGACGGGATTTTTCTTAGTTACAAGATAAAATTTAACCTATTCTAATTTTGTAAATTTTACTTAAAAAAGCTGATTCCCGCGACTTTGTCCGCGTATATTTACATTGTTTTGGTTACCGAGGGAACTCCTCCGGGATAAAAAGTACCATATTATGTGCTAATCCAGACTATAATCTATCTCTGTGCAGATCAAACTTCATGCAGATCCGTTCACCCGTTCGGGCGTGATTGAGTAATAAACATACGACAATCCATCCATACAAACTTTCGCATTTTTAATATTAGTATAGATTCAGTTTAATATGACAATTAATATAAACCTTTAATTTATGTAGGTAGGTACAACCATTCTACGAACAGCGAGTTATTCGTAGAAAATACCCAATAGGTATGTACTTAAAATAATGTTTACTTGTGTTACTTTTAAAATAGTATCTACAATAATTATAAATGAAATAACCCACCTATATTTTTACTAGTAAGTAGCGATACAGTCGCCTTCTACCTACTCCTAGGTCGGTAACTACAACGCTTACATTTGCTCTATGATTACATGTGTTAATTGCCGCATTGGCCATTTAGCTGGAATGTGGTGTTATAAACGCCTCAAGATATGAGTTATGATGCCAAAGAGCAAACCAGAGTTAATATTACTCGCATGTCGTTTGAAATCAGGAAGTATCTCTCAGGTATAATGTTATTTAGGTATCTAATATACTTACAATTTGTGCATGCAATTAGCTTTATGGGTAGGTAAAATTAATCATTAATTAATAGTGCCTTTTAAGCAATGAAGATGATTATCTAATTTCACTAACTCAAAAATAATTAAGAAATAAATTACAAATTTTTCTTAAATGATTAACTCATAAACTTAGATTCGCATTGTCGTAATTAGTTCAGTTGCATCTGTTTTTGCATTCATTTTTACCCGTTGTGGCATATCTCAGTAGAATAATTTAATACGTTTACGTATGTATTAATTTGTTGAAAAATATCGTTTTACGACCTTTTACGTAAAACATAGTAGGTATTCAGATTATGCGTATGCAAATACCTATCAAATCCTTAACTGGCATGCTAATTGATGATTTGCTGTTGATCTATCTATAAATAGGAATTTACCTTTTCCCAACATTTGGAAAAGAATCTGTGACGGTTAATTGTAAAATATGTAAACATTTTAATATCCAATAAGTAACGCTTTATGTCTAATGTGAAGTTAATATTACATCAGAATAACCGTTTTTTATCTTTGAGATATTTTGTAAATACCTATACTGGCAGTTTTTTTGGATCATGCTGTGAATGTTCTGCTTTAAAAAAGTAATGTTCATTTACCAAGTTAGGATATATTCTTACTAACCATTAAGAAATTAATTGGTTAATATGATTCTCAAACAGATAGAGACAAGGGAATGTACGTAAGTAGTTATCTCCTAAATGAATTTATGAAACTTATTCCTCAGCAAAAAGCAGCCATACGTGCAGCCAAATGTGTCCACTGTTTTCATTATAAAAGCAATTATTGATTTAACTACCTTGCTTGCTAATGTTAGTAGGTACTTAATATTGAATTCGTGAAAAATTTGTAAAATTAGTTCGCTCATAAAAACTGGAAAACACGCCATGCTTAGAATTCTTTACTGGTTAACCTGGTAAACGAGTTATCTTAAAATCGTTATAAAATGTATATCAAAACAGTTTTTGCGTATAATAGGAATCTAAAATGAATAATTGTATATAATTAAAGTCTCAGTAGTACCGAGAAATACTATGTAATGACAGGTACCGGTAGCGATTATGCAACGAGCCGGACCCAGGACAATGTTAATAATATTTACCGCACGAGCTCCGTGACCAGATCTAGTTCTCATTCCACTTGATGCTAGTCGTGTAGTTATCGCTATAAATTTTATGTCGAAGCAACCTTTGTCATCGTGAAATTTATAGGCTGTTTATATCTTTTAATAACTTTTAACGCAATTCTCAAAGATGATATTAGATATTTGGATGGTTTTTGGTATGGTAGGTACGAAGATATCTAGACATAAAATTTACAGTTGCTATTTTTGGTAAATAATTACTAATACCATACACACTATAATCCATCTGGTGTTAATCTAAGTTAACATTGTTAATAAAATAGATTAAAAAAGCTTTAGACCTTTGCAATTTCTCGTTGCAAAGGTCTTAAGCTCTAAAGCTTTTTGAAACGCAGATTCAAATCCAAAGTTCAAAAGGTGTGAAATTTAATTTCTATTGAAATCGCTAGTCTAAACTTACTTATACTAAAGGTCTGCACTTTCAGTTGGACCAACACTTATTTCTACTTATAACTTTTTAAGAAGCAGCTAAGTTTGTTTTGAGTAAAATACGTGAACACTTGAATATGTAAGTGTGAAGGAGGTGCCATTTGATTTCGTGAGGACTGAATCGATTTGTAACTTCGGCCGTTGGAGTGGAGCTTAAAATGCTTAAACACCTAGTAGTGGCCCTTGTAAATGAAATATTTTGAATATATATATATATGTATATGTAAGTACTCTTTAGTAAAAGTAAACTTTAGTAACATACACTAAGCAAAGGTAACAACAGTAAAAGGTTAATCCATACTAATATTATAAATGCGATAGTGTGTCTGTCTGCTACGCTTTCACAGCCCATCTGTTCAACCGATTTTGATTAAATTTGGTACAGGGATAGATTCTATCCCGGTGAAGGACATAGGCTACTTTTTATCCCGGAAAATTCAAGAGTTCCCGCGGGAATAAAAAAAACTATCTCTTCAACCGATTTTGATGAAATTTGGTATAGGGATAGTTTGTATCCAGGGGAAGGACATAGGCTTTTATCCCGCAAAATTAAAGAGTTACCGCGGAAAACAAAAAACCTTAATCTAGTATTTTATATGGGAACGGTGATAGACTAGCGGTTGAGACTTCTTCTCCGGGCTCCTTTTCTCTTCCTAGAGGCTGAATAATATGCACATCAGGCTCTAACTTTTTGGAGCTATGTCCGTCTTATAAATATTACTTGCTTAAACGACACAAGAAAAACGCTTTACCTGCAAGTTCCCTTTAATGGTCTTAAAGGTTCGTGAAGTAAAACGCTTTAGACAGTGGTTTAAACTCTCCTTATTCTGAGATTATGTGAGATGAACATGAATATGAAACAGATAGGGTCTCATGTACTAGTGTAAATACTTGGTAAAATGACATTTATCAATATTCTTATATCGTACTCAATTGATACTGTCGATGACTTTCCGTTCATGAACGGTATACAAAAATTTTTTTTATTGATTCATTCATATCTCTTTTATTATAAATTATGTACGTTTATTATTAAGAAATTCTCATTGAGCGCAGGCAATTAGCATTACATCTACCTACATACAACGCAATGTGAATCATCCACTAATGAGACATCACAATTCGCAGTGTCGTAGGATACGACGCGACGTCACATCGCCTGTGTGTTTAAAGCAGGGTTTCCATTACAAATGGGTAATGTGTGTGTGTAGACAAAATAGGTTCACACTTCCACTGACAAATAGTTTTCAGAGCTGCCTTAATGAGTGAGCTCATAAACAAATAAATAAATCCTTTATTTGCTAGATTGTAGATATACAAAAGAGGTGTTACATGTAGAATAGAAACAAGTAAAGTAGAATCAATTATTCGTAAGAAGAAATAATTTCGACTCTTTTTTGACTGTTTTTGCTCGCTTCCTTTCTTGAGGAAAGGGCTATTACATAAGCTCCTTGTTGGTGAACAAGGTTGTACGCAGTTTTCCTCTGTGAGTTAAATGGAGTCTGTACGGAGCTCGCTCCGCTCGCGGTGGAAAAACCGCTAAAACTTGAGATGTTCAAAATGTCCTTTAGGGCATGAAAATCATACACCACATAACCGACATACACATCGAAAGCAGTGTACTTTCATTTTATTATGTTCAAAATATAGTACCAAAGTGATAGATCGACTTTCTATATCAATATAAAGTAAGCAATCTTTGTTAGTAATATAAAAATTATAGGAACCGGTTTTTTTATCCAAGATTTAGTTTCTTCTTCATTACATGCTTTAATTTTACTGGGCAAAAACTGTACATGTTGCTACTTCTAGCTAAATCAAAGTTTCTGTATGAGCTAAAAGCTATGTAGACTTATGACTTAGACTATGTAAAACTTTATTTATGTATGGGGAAAGTGGAATTAATAAATAAAAAGTGAGTTGAGTGCATCGTTTCACTACACATGATAGACATGACAACTCGATCTAACTGCTGTACTTATCGCTTTTGAAATGTGCCGCAGAGTTTATATTATAGGGATACAGCTATTACTTCATCCACGTGGATTTAGGTTTACTAAACCTCCCTGACAACCTCCTTGCAGCAGTGGTGAGCACTGTGATTGATTGAGATGCAGGTGTGATTTTATAAGTAAGAAGGACCGGGTTCGATCCCCGGCAGGGTCAATTTGGGCATTTAATATTTCAGATATGGGTGTTTCATAATATGCAGTCTACCATACAAACTGCATCATCTTTTACCAAGTGAAAAACGTCGTAGAAAATCTTTAGTTTTCTGGTAAAAGAAACCTTTGTCCGTCTTCGGATGTAAACTCTCTCTAAGTATGTCAAATTTGACCGTGAAAAATCAAAAGGCTGTCAAATAGATAAAGTTTGTTCCAAAAGGGAAGGGATGTTCCCGCTACTTCGTCCGCGTGGTTACGTCTTTTTGATTCCCGAGGGAACTCCTTAATCGTCTATAATATCTCGATATGTCGATAAAAGTCTATGTCACTCTCCAGGTCCTCAGCTATATCTATGCCGAAAATCACGTCGATCCGTTGCTCCGTGATTGAAGGACAAACCAACAAATCAATAAACCGATAAACAAACACACTTTCGCATTTATATTTTAAGTATTATTTCTATAATATGTAAAATATGACAGGTAGCAATAACCTTTTCAATATGCAAAACTTTAAAGTAGATGGGTCTGCCTATCGATCAAACTAACTAGTGAATATACATATTTATGGACTCTAGTATTTTTAATCTCAGTAAGAAATATATATTTGACGACCTCCGTGGCGCAGTGTGTAGCGCTGTTGCCTTAACGTGCGGAGGTCCCGGGTTCGATCCCCGGTAGGGTCAATTTAGGAATAGTAGCAAACTATTTACAAAATATTAGACTCATCACCAGGAAACAAAAAAAAAACTGGTGGGAGGCTTCGGCCGTGTCTAGTTACCACCCTACCGGCAAAGACGTGCCGCCAAGCGGTTTAGCGTTCCGGTACGATGCCGTGTAGAAACCGAAGGGGTGTGGGTTTAATATAACTGCCATGCCCCTAACAGGTTAGCCCGCTACCATCTTAGACTGCATCATCACTTACCATCAGGTGTGATCGCAGTCAAGGGCTAGCTTGTAGTGGATAAAAAAAAAATTGTTAAGGAGAAGTGAAAAATGTTAAGAAGAAGTGTTAAATTATTATGTAAATTATAGTAGGCATCTAGGAAATTTATTTATTTGTTTTATTAAGAATCCAGTCATATAAATAATAGGTGATAGATATTGATTAGTTTAGAGTTAGACAGTAGATATACCTATTATATTAATTAGTAATTAGTGAAAAACCTAAAATAACTAATTAATATCTGTCCAAAGTTTTACTGCAAATCAATATGAAAGTAATTCTAATCTACGATTAAATTATACAGTATACACGTACGATTTTATAATGGGTGATAACATTCTTGTTAATACAGGCTCTGAGCTGGGAGTACTCGGTCATCAGGGCCATCTCGTCTTACCGTTATTGCCTTCTATTTACTAATAATATGTTACGTCCCTTGGAAATTGTTGTCGTGGATTTCGCACATATCGTAAACATTTGTAACAGAAGAAGCTGCACCTATTTACATGCCAGATATGGGCTGTAAAAAAGGCATCCTCATTTTATTCTATTGAAGAATAGAAAAACCAAAAGCGGTTAACACGAAAACTCAATTTCACGAGTACATATCCTATTTTCTAATGTCTCAAATCTCAATTGGGAAAATGTACCAATGTTGTATTGTAATTGTAATCTATTCAATAGTATCGACTCTAACTGTACCTAAGTGATAATTGCAATGAAAACCTGAATTAAATTTCATAATTTATGTCATCAATTGTTATTATAAACAAGCGACGAGAGCCTTAATTTTCAAATACATGTAATTTATATATATATTATATAAAAGCGAAATACCACTCACTCACACATTAATCACGTCATCTTACATGAAAGTTCTAAATTTTTGAAGTTAGAGACTTGAAAATCTGCATTTGGGGTGTTAGTTTTAAATACCTAATAATAACCTTTTTTATAAGCTATAGTATTATGTATAGGCTCTTTAGATAGGCCTTTTGATAGGTCTAAGTCGCGGGGAACAACTAGTAATACATAAAATGGTTTTAGTAATGTTAATGATTCAAAACCCCATTTAGGTGATGTATTATATTAAATTAAGTAATTGTTTTGATTATATTATAAAAATCTATGTAGACTTAAGAGACTGAATAGGTAATAGTACATTATTGCGTATTATATATTAGTCAGTAATCCGACCACTGTCGTTATTGGTACGCACTACGCAATAATGGTTTGTAGTGAAAGCAATATTATTTTTTCATTACTCATACACGGAAAGTAGGTCTGAAGTTGCCTGAGAAGCGGGTTGAAAGTAATACTTTTCAGCCCTAGGGAGAATCGTTTTCAACTGACAGCTGTCAAATAATTAAAAAAAACTAGTTGTCACATTTATAACCCTTCCTCTGCGTATATTAAATATTAAATTCGCGCGCCCCTGCGAGCCCATTTTAACAGGTGTCGAATTTCGCGAGCCGCCGGCCGCCGGGCGCAATATAAATAAACATATCTCTTATTACGTACTAAAGCTATGTAAACAAAGTATGTCATTCAAATCGTTATGAACTATAGCTATAGATTAAAGTTTAAAAGGTAATCGCTCTTCTTTATGGTTAACACAGAAAAATAGCAAAAAAAAATAAAAAAATGATCCCGTTTTTAAAAATAGAATCACCAAAGTTGTTGATTTATGTAAAATAAAGTTCACTCAATTTTCTTTAGCTAATTTCTATTTTTATTTTGACTTTCCTTATATTCGTAATGAAAAGCACAGTGTTTACCTCGGGATAAAGACTTATTTAGTCCCTCGAACTATAGGCCCCCTCGCTACGCTCGGGCGCCAAACCCCGTCTCGGGACTAAATAAGTTACTTTCATCCCTAGGGTAACAATGTACTATTGCATTCGTACTTAAATTATCCATTTATACCAGGTAGTTGCTGATAAATAATTCTTACTTTACGAGTACGATGTAAGGGTCACGAAACATCATACAACATCACTTTCTAATATTCAATTGCACTTTTTATGTCCAAATTAAAACATCTGCTATCGTTTGAGTCGGTGAGAAGTCATTTGTAGATGCTGATGCTATCTCAATGCGGACCATCGAGTAGATTTGCATCATTCTCTTTCATTCAATTTGAAATTGTATGTTACGTAAGCTACATAGCCGGAATTAGAAAAAAGTTTACTCTTAACCCATTAATATTGTAATATATCACATAATGATGGATTATAATTGAAAATAATATCAGATATTCAACATTGGAACGGAAGCCCTCTGTAGAGTAGTATTAATTAATAAATAAGCAGTTAATACTTTTTCCCAATAATTTAATTACTCAGTTGAATGTTTAGAAAGATAAAGATTTATGAGCGATAAATTGCAATAGGTATTTACTGTTGCGTGTTACCGTTCGATACTTTAATTATAAAAACAAGGCAATGTTCTTATGGTATGAGTACAAAAGAACAACGACCCTTACCTTACCTATAACCAAACAATTGTAACAAATAGTTGATTACCTTAGTGTAGGTCATGTGAATGGCAAGTACTTACCTAAGGAGTTTCATTGATTGTTTTAATCATATGCCAATTTACAGCACACTAAAAATACAATTAAAAAGTTATTTTCTCAAATATAAATGAGGTGGATATATTTCAGTTGGAAATCATTTTTATGGACCATTACGCTGTATTGCTCTCGTAAGTCGGTAAATCATAAAATTTATTCAGACATTAAACGCTAGAAAGGACTCGTGAGGTGAAAGGCAGCGACGCTTTTTGATTTTGGTTAATTTTGCGTGTTAAGTAATTGACGTGTACTGCTCTGAAAATATCGGTTGAGCTGACACTATCTCCGAATAAATGAAAGTATCCATTGTATCAAAAAAGTTTTGGATTTCACTGTTTTATAAAATGACGATTTCAAAAGGTTCAATGATAATCTTTAGAATTTAACATTCATGTAAAATTTAATGATTTCCATTAAGTCAGTCAGCGGCAGCGATGGAATGTCGTGCATGGTGCTATTTACATAGCAAATGCGCGTGCGGATCTCGTGACTCGCAACGATCATTATAGAGCTGCTTTTATCGTGCCGATAATGCGATGCCGAGCTGCGTAATGTTCAGACAATGGCTCATTTTCAGTGAAAACATAGGTAGGCATTAGCGAGGAAAAGAAAGAACCTAACGCTCTAACATTAGAGGTGTTTGCATTTTACGATAGTGGATCCCGAGAAATTATCGACGTGTGCACCATTGCGCTTGCGCATAAGATCAGTAATTATGAGTACCTATAGCGGCAATTGGCAAAGCATTATAGTGTAACATGTCCACAATCGAAAGCACGCAGTCGTGAGGCTGCGCATGTAGTAGTCTGAAGCTATTGCGGTCGGTTTCTCTTGACACTTGTATCTCAATATCGCGTCGTGGAGGCGTTCCGAGCACCTTTTTTGGAATAACTCGAGCAAATTTCCGACGGAAATTTTTATTTCGCTCCGCGCGAGTTGCACTCTCAAATCGGATTTTTATTTTAATGAGCCAGTTTCGTGGCTGCGTCTCACTCGCACCCGCTGATGCGCTGAATAAATAAATGAGTTGTTCTACTTTCTATGAGATCGTTTCTTTGGGCGGCCCGATGAGACTCGCAGCTCGCCTGTGACGCAGGCTTTGTTCCGCTGTCGTCCGCTATCGTGCTTCCCAACCGCGTGCTCTTTGCCAACATTGTTCTTTTACTCTCTATATAACAATTCGCTTTATGTTTCTATCTAGATATGCTTTAGTCACGATTTTATTCTAAGAAATACCATCTTATAAAGGTTCTTATACATTGCATTCACAGTAGTCTACGTAATAATGCGCCTAGGTGTGTACTTGTTACCTTTGTATGGCCCAACACATGGATTGAGCGGTTCTAGCAATGTGACAACTTATTTATTTTACTCGTCCCAAAATATTCGTGAAAATATTTTAGTCCCCTGGAAAAATCGGAAAATGTGACATAATATGATTTCCTGCACACGCATAACGAAGCAGTACCGTAACAGCTAAATTAAAATAGAATGAAAATAATAAAGTAGGTAGGGGCAGGTACGTAACTTATCATAGATTGTAAACATTACAATATTATATTGTAGATATCTATAGAAATATACTTTCAGCTGAAAATTATGCAGCTCGGTGCGCAATGCAAAAACAAAGCTCGTGTGCAGTGTACAATATTAGTATACCTAATAGGCATTTTAGTATATATTTTACCTATATATGCCTAATTTCATAACGACGTTATAACTGTCTGATCGTTAGCCATCCATAGGGTGGTGATTGATGATGATTCCTCGAGAGAGCATGACTAACGCGTATTTTATTAAGTTAAACTGCTTTGCAGCAAGTATGTACTCAACCATCAAACAAGCGGGTGAATTAACAGAATACAAGGAATAACAAGCTTATTGAAGTAAAACTTCTTTACGCACGCTTGACATGGTTAGTAAGCTGGTGAATGCGTAACGAGAGCGTTATGAAAAGTGTGATCGGGCGAGACGAACGAAAGTTGAGAGGGAGATATAAGTTAGTGAAAATAGCAAGTGAGAGAGAGTTCCCGACTAGATGATTCCCGCGACTTCGTCCGCGTGGATTAAGATTTTTGATTCCCGCGGGAACTCTTTAATTTTCAGGGTTAAAAGTAGCCTGTGTCCTTCCCCGGGATACCATCAACCCCTGTACCAAATTTCATCAAAATCGGGTGAAGAGACAGTTTTTTTTATTCCCGCGGGAACTCTTTAATTTTCCGGGATAAAAAGTAGCCTATGTCCTTCCCGGGATATAAACTACCTCCTTATCAAATTTCAGCAAAATTGGTTAAAAAGATAGGCCAGGAAAGCGTAGCAGACAGACACACTTTCGTATTTATAATATTATAAGTATAGATAGTATGGACTAGTAGATTCCCGCGACTTCGTTCACGTGAATTAAGGTATTTGATTCCCGCGGGAACTCTTTAATTTTACGGGATAAAAAAGTAGCCTATGTGCTTCCCCGACATGCAAACTATCCCCATACCAAATTTCATCAAAATTGGTTGCACTGATGGGCCGTGAAAGCGTAGCAGACAGACACACTTTCGCATTTATATATTAGTATGGATATGGATGGATTAAATATTTAAATACATATTAAATATTCAATTTTAATATTCGTAAAACATGCTTTTAATTTGATTTTTGCTTTTGTCTGGGTAATCAATTACCTAACATTTTTATTAAAATAGCTGTTTCGTTTGGCCCCTTAACATAAATGTAGTATTTATTACCGGACATGGAGCCGACTTATCATTAGTGCAATGCACTTGTATGCGTCACGAGAGTGACACGAAGGACACGCTTTGTCTGGATCAAGTGGCCCCGCGGCGGCTGCTAGTAGAGGGGCGCGGGGCTCCGAAGGGGCTGCGGGGAGCGCGCGGGGGGATCTGCGAGCCTCGAGGCCGCTTCCTGCCGCAGGACTGGTTCTGCGGTTTGCACCACTTCGCTTTGCACCAGTTTTCATCAAGTGCGCGAACAGCCTTCTTAACATTTAGATATTTACTCAACACACACATTGACAAGTTGAAACGTGTCCTATCGTTATTTATATATTTTGTTACAATACACTTAATTCAAAAAATATACTTTGGATTAAAGAAAATCAATCAATTGATTTTTCTCTTAGTTTCACTACGAGAAGTCTAGATATTGTGTTAGCAATCGACTAGTTTAAAAGTTGATTTTTTAAACCAATTAGCAAGTTTTTTTGCAATCCTTCACTTCCTTATGCTGATACTCGTAATGTATGCATCAATGCAACGCTGCATCTACTTCTATATGTAGTCATTATCCGTGAATACACGTCGCTTCGTGGCGATTATGATTAGGTACTATCCATGTGTGAAAGCGATCATTATTTAGTTGCTTCTTACTTTGACATTACTGTTAACGATTTTTAATCGCCGCGCCGGGTAGGTTTTTTTTCTCAAACCTATTTATCACTCACGTTCTCTATAATATTATACTATAGCATTATTACTGTTTGTCATTATATCTCATGAAACAGGAAGTTTAATATTTGTCAATTTGACTCGTTTCATGTCATTCGATTTAATCTGCTGATACGGAAGCCGTAGATATATATATATATATATACAGAAGTCTCGTGCCGGCAGACTCAGCGATTATTGAATACTTTTGATTTTAGATCGCATTTTGATTTGGAGATATATATAGCTAGCAATCGTGGCCGGATCTAATGAATATTATCTTTAAGTTTAGCCAACTTTTAACGTTTAACCATTTACTCATGCAAGTTCCAAATGAGAGTACAAATATATTAAAAGTGTCTCATAAATACCTACTTCTGGAATGTCTCTTATACCACATATTTACCTCCTTTAGACTCGATTTGCATATATTAGCCCAGGGTGTGAAAATTTATGGGGAGTAAAATCAAAATTTCTCCGTTACGTTATTGACTTTATGTTTCCATGGTTACACTTGTTTATGTATCCATGACTATGTAATGTATTTTGATGAATATAAATTATATAATTAATATAAATAAATGTATCAAGCATGCTTTCAGTAATAAAAAAAATGCGTTCATTTACCCTCATTTACTATCTATATATTTTATAATCGTTCGTGAAGAGTAAACTCCAGTCGTGCGTCGAAGCTGACATACACAATTTTTTTGTTAAGCTGCAAACAACTTTAGAATATAACGACCAAATTATAATTTAGCAATTCCAAAAAAGACAGAACTGAAATTGAAAAGTAGGTATAGGTAGGCTGATGACGCTGTTCCTAAAGTATGAAACTAAAGAGTAATTTAGTTAGAGACATAATAATAGATATGAAACATAATTTTATTAGTAAAAATAACAACGTATCGGAAATTTACCTAGAGAAATCGAGCTAATGTGATTATATAAAGTGAAACAAAAAGAAAAGTAGCCAGAGTGGTTCTCTGGCGTACTTGAGTGATTGACACCACCCATGGATGATAGGCCACCCATGCTTTCAGTTAAGGTACATTTTAGTAGCGCATAATTATGCGTCACGATTGTAAGTGATACACTATTATTAATTACATTATACCTATTCTATATTTACATTTATACAAGAGCGGTCAATAAAACACTTGAATTGTTCTTTTTTGAAATCCATATAATAGGGTTGATGCCTATGTCAAAAATTAGTTATTTCTTACTGATTACTAAATAGAGAGTCTTCCAAAACACCTAT
This sequence comes from Erebia aethiops, assembly GCA_923060345.2. NCBI lineage: Eukaryota > Metazoa > Arthropoda > Insecta > Lepidoptera > Nymphalidae > Erebia > Erebia aethiops. The sequence continues at coordinate 20,020,073 of OV281084.1, read as the reverse complement.
AACTCACATCCTCGGTTACTTTTAAGTTTGATAACCATTTTAAAATATTGATTGATTGATTAAAATATTGTGCGTTTAAATTTGATGACGTCACAGTGTATTTCATACAAAATTCCTTACTAGAAACGCGTTTTTAAGTTTGATAAAGAATTGCTGATTTAATTGAGTTGTCATGATCCCTATTTTAGATGATGACCGTGACTTCGTCCGAATGGATTTACTTTTACGCTTTGATTTTCTGGGATAAAAAATAGCCTATGGTACTTTTCAGATCCTTAACTAAACTTATGCGAAAATCACGTAAGTCCGTTGCTTTGTTATGGCGTGATACAAGCACAAGTACGGATTTTACCATTGATCAGTAAATAGTTTAATATCAAATAAGATGTTATGGAGTTAGTTTCCCCTTGTACAAATGAACATAAAATTAAAACGATTTAAACTAGTGGTTCGCCCCGAACTAAGACCTCGCGGCGCCATCTATTGACATAAATGTGAAGTTCTGTTAAAAATACTGAAGCTCATTAAAAATTAAATAATTCCGTTTCCTTAAAATATTTATCTAATCTTAGTATTTGTTGTTCAAGTACAGGATATAATTGAAATAATTGATCAAGTTTCAGGCTCATCCTTTCAGAAAATTTAGAGTTCTGAGGTCATCTTTGGACGTTAGAAAATCACCACTTTGAAAGCCCCCCATTTCGTCAATTTCGGGGGAAAAATTTAAAAAAATATATTTTTGGACTCTATTCTTAATTATCTTTAAAATGATATACCGCAACTTTATCTAACTTTATAAAAAATATTTTACTTCTCATTCGCTTCTATGAGAGCCCCCCTGAAATAAAGATTTTTATTATTTTTTTAAGCTATATTCGGCGGGAGGCCATTGGTTTACATATTATATTTAAAGCTGAAGTAATTGAGTTCAGTAATTCAGAAGTTATAATGCTCTGACTGACGGACGGACGGACGGACGGACAAGTGCCAATTCACCCAAGTAGACTCAGAGACCTTCGCTTCGCTCGGTCAAAAATAAATTGATTGAGGGATCTACATAGATAACCAGAGACCAATGTTATATATTCGAAATTCGATTGATCGTGTTTTATAAAAACGTACCTTTAACTCAAACATACCTACCTAAAACATTAAATTATATTTCAATGTGTAAAAAGTGTTTTATTTCAAATAGTATGTCTTCTTGAAAGGAAATACTTTTTGTCTATTACCGCTTTCTAAACTACGTTAGTGCTTTTTTATCATTTAATATTGAGGTGAATGTTGTCGAATACAAATCTACGCGAAATCTTCAATCTGCCTCTGATCTGCCAATGATGATAATTCATTGAACATTTATTGAACTACATCTTTAAATAAATGAAATTATTTTTGTTCGAATATCGTTCGTATCGAAAGTTATAAAGACCTATTTAAAAACGAGAAAACTCACAAAATCGCTTTTTATTGCCTACTTGTGTATATCTATTTATAAATATATTTTGCAAACGGACAAAGATGAAAAACATCAAAGAAATATTATAGGATTATTTTAATAAAATCCTCGTTTGAACTTGTTGACTATCTGACGTATAAAGTGTGACTATTATCATTATGTATAATATTAAAGCGTGTTTAGTGTGAGCTCAAATAATTAGTTTCATGGTGCAGCTTTCTCTCACACATAATCTTTTAAAAGATTGAATGAGAAACACATCATTATCACCTTAACCACAAATGTCTATTACTTTTGAAACTTTGTTTAATAAGCATTATTTGCTACAATGACTACCAAAACAACTTTTTGTGTCCCCACTTGTTCCTAATGAATACACACCTACTTTCATTTTAATGTACGGAAAAAGTCAACTATTAAAGCGTTTATTATTTATGTGATTACCCATAATGATATAATCTTTTCTTTATTTCAGATACATGCAAGTTCAGGCGTTTAAAATTTAAAGGTAATAATGATTATTACATTACTACTATTATTTTGCGTTCCGTAAGTCAAACCGCTTGATACAAACACTTTACTAATAATAATAATAATAATTAATTTCCTATCAATAAAAAAAATTGGCAGTCATAGGAACTGCCGATAGAAGTGAAAACGAATATATATTTTTTATAATTAAAAAAAAGTAATAAAAAAATCATAATAATAAAAATATGTCAAATATAGACCTTATAACTAAGGCTTACAGTTTAATTCCGAATGTATTATATTTATATTTAAGACCTTTGTCTTCGTAACAGCGCGAGGCCACGGTTACACAACACTTATTAATATAAACCTTAAAACTAAGCCCTTAAAGTTGAATTAAGAATATACTATATTATTATACTTAAGACCTTTTGTCTTAAGAAGAACGGGGTCGGTCTCGCGTATTCCACATTTATACCCCCTACCAAAAAGTGCTCAACGCGCCTAAAGAAGTTTTCACTTCAATAATCAACATTTATTAGAAAGACAACCATATTACTTATTTAATAACGGAATAGACATAGAACAAGTAATAAAATAAAAAAATAAAAAACCCACGACGAACTGCAGAGCTCCATTATGACCTTTATAACATTGAAACAACAATTAGAACTTAGCAAAAGTATATATAACATAATATCTAAAACACAAAACTGTATATTTGACGGCTCAGTAGTTTTTTGACTAACGTGGTGGACTATGGCCAAACCCTTCTCATTCAGAGATAAGACTTGTACTTAGTAATGAGTAGAGGTGTCAAATAATGTTAAATTTTAATATTTTGATACATAATTGTTAAAAAATACTGTGAGCACTTAAGGAGTTCCTGTGACCAACTCCTGTCTCCATCACGAAACCCTGAGCAGCATCTAGGTACAAAGTGCTAGTCAAGACAAATCTAAAGAGTCCAATCACTACGGGTTTACGATGAGAACTTAAGGAGTTCCCATGACCACCTCCTGGCTCCATCACGAGACCCTAGGCAGCATCATAGGTACAAAGTGCTAGCCAAGACAAATCAAAAGAGTCTAAACACGACGGGTGTACGATGAGAACTTAAGGAGTTCCTATGACCACTTAACAAAACACGATTGCAGCTCAGCTTGGTTGTCTATGGTCCTAAAATATATCTAAGAACCTTCTCACTAGCTACACATATTTAATGCAAAAAACCGCATCTCAATCGGCCCAGTACTTTTTGGGAAAAATGGTGACATTTTGAAAATTGAAATCATAGATTACAGCTCAGCTTGGTTGTCTATGGTCCTAAAACATATCTAAGACCCTTGCCAGAAGTTATGCTTATCTAATGTAAAAAACCGCATATTAATCGGTTCAGTAGTTTTCCAGGAAAACGTTAAGAAAAAAGTGCACAAACATACAAACAAACAAACGCACAACCTCTTAGGGCAAACACATATACCGTCTTCGTTTCGTCGAGGGTAATATATAGATCGGAGTTATATATTCGAGGGATCGGATTAATATACGAGTAAATATAAGCATATACAATAATGATTTAGTTTTTAAATCATGCCTCATTTAGCATTGTAATACAAGCTTGCAACTATGTAGTTTCGGCCGTGATTTAAATCATGAACATTTAGGAGCCAAGGGCATTTAGCGGTTTCCAGTCATCAACATTTTCTAAAAGGAAAGGCTAGATCAAGTTTATGCTCACTACGACTTCGAGTAGGTAATAATAACTTTAGATAGAATAATCATATCAAATTATGATCCATTTTTGACGATGGAGGTCGGATAAGGTAGAGTTTCATTTCCTTAAAATTGGACGTGTCACGTGAAAAATTTTATTATTTTATTAACGGCTTGAATTTATAAGAAAGCATTCTCATGGCACAGAAATACATGGCTTTCATTCTGAAGACGGACATAAGATTACCCCACGAGACTGCCCTCATTTTCACAGACTAATTCATCCGCACATAATTATTTAAACATATTTATCTATAATAACTTTTTAAACAAAAACAAACTTATTTATCATTGATCACACATGGGGTGAATATAATAATCCAGATGTTATGATGTCAAAAACATATCATCATACGTGCAAATAGGTAGTACGTATCGAATTAATAAACGTTTATATTTACGCGAAAGTAATCATTTTGGTAGAAAAAATATCAAAATTATCTTATATCAATGTTAATAAGTTACAAGTTGAATTCAGCAAAGAAACTGGTTCGCAACACTTCCGTGTCACACCGTACAACATGACTAAATCCATTGAGTAGGTTGTGTACACACTAGGTCTAGAAACAATCATAACGAAAAAATGCCTGGTACAATTTTTATTTTGACATATTATGGTAATAATGTTTAATGACCGAAACTCAATTACATGTAGCGCCAACAACGATGTAAAGACTAGTTTTCTCCGGAGCAACATAGTGCGACATTTATGCACAGCACAGGGCTGGTCTGTATACTACAAAATTTTAAAATGTTGCAAGAGTCGTAGGCAAACATCGTACCGCAATATTTCAATTTATTATTCTACAGCACAAATTTACCCTATCACAGCTGAGGGCGCAAATACATTTGTAGTACTGCTGCATTGTCGAAAATCTTGTTTCTCCGGCATAAAACAACCATAATTATAATACTAATTTCAATATATTAATTATGTATTAAATTTTATTTTAGTTACATTGAATGTACTTATTACAGTGTAATCCTGAAAATATACCTCTTTTTATAAATGACATAACCAGAAACTGCCCTCCGATTCGGTCCAGGATTTAAAAAGTAGGTGTAAGGTAAGTAAGGTTTAAAAATTGAAACCGAAATTACCTATTATAGATTTATTATTCAGAATAAGGTCAAGGTAAAAATGTCTAAAAAAACAATACGTTTATTGTTTAAATCTTGAGCATCCGCTTTCTTCTTTTAGGCACTACTCCATTTTGACGTTCCATTGTATCCATACCTAATAATAATCTTGTAATCCTACATGAATTCCATTTATGTACCTCTGTCACTATATTATGAAACGGAAATGCATGTTTTGTTAATAATTATTTTTATTTGTTGACAAGCCTCAATGAAACGTGTAATTGATCGGACAAAGCATTTTTAAATAACCACTGCGTTTAAAGGAACGCCTTTTGACATTGCATCTGTTTGCCATCTGTGTGTGTCGAATAGTTGAACTCACAAGCCAAAACGTCTAGCGTCATCTAGTGTGGGAAAACAGCAGCACAATGTGACGTGATTTATTAAAAGAATTACATATTTCTTGCAAATATATTTTTATTATTCCAGTATTATCCTCATCCCTGTCCAAATAATGCAAAGCTTAATTTTTTCCTGAACAACTTGGTCGAATAGTTGAAAATGTTAACCACAACGTCTAACGCCAAAGCGCCTAGCGTGGGAAAGCAGCAGTTATTTGGTGAAACTTTTCTTAATTTTTGGGAGCCTTCAGACATCTGAAACGGTTTTATCTGAAAAGTGTAAAATATAACAATTGCAATAATAAAAAAATCTTTGCTGCACATTGATTTTTGACACCTTGGCAAGCTCCCATAGTTGCCCTGGTCAAGTCCTCCATTTCAATAATTACTATGTAGACTAGGCTTAAAATAATATTGAACACGCTATTTTGTTTTATGCTTGTTTTATCGTCCTTTGCTTCGCAATTCTTGGATTATTATAACTTTAAATCGAGACACCCACGACTTACCAATTGAGTTGTTGATTTTTTATGTACATTTATGGCGCCGGCATTAAGAGGAGGGGAAAGGGGGAGTCAGCGCGCAATGCCACGATGAAATGAGTTAACGTATCTGATTTTTATCGATTTGTTCCCATTATGGCAAACCAATATATAAAAAGTTATACAAAAAAAGTTATTCGTATTAACATGATATTTTAATATTCTACTTTTCTTAAGACTAATCATTTACTCATCGTTGTAACGAACTCGACTTAAAGGTGTGAACGAACATTAATAAATATCAAAATAAGTTATAGCATATGAAAAAATATTCAAATCCAATTCAGATTTTGATTTCATAACTAGTTCTCAGAAGTTTTATTGATCGGAAGCGTTAATCACTGGTTAGGCCTTAATATGCGTCGAAACTAATATGTTTATGAGTATTTTTAAATCCCTGGTAAACATACCTATTACTTACTTACGTTTGGCAAAATTAATTTTAAAATCAGCGGCAAAAGGCCTTAAATATGACAACAGTGTGGGACCTACGGTATTAAGACGCTGTTAAGGAGAGTCGTAGATTGAATTAGAAATAGAAAGTGCTGTTGATTTTTATATCTCACTTTGTACTCTTAGATTGCATTAAGTCATGAACTACGTCATATGCAGGTACTGTATGTAGGCAAACAGAAAGCAAATTCGGTCTGAAAATTCTGACTGTGTGGAAGCTATAATCTATCGAGCAACTACTACTGATACAAGTTATTTCTATTGTGCAGTATATGCACTTATATTTAATATTTTTGAATCTGACTTTGTGTACATAACTATAGTTAGACAAGAGGTCTAGTACAATTCTAAATAACTATGTATCTAATCTATAAAAGTTGATTATTTAAAAAAAGTTCTTAATTAATAAAGTAGCAAGAAGTTATGTTAATTTTAACATAATTTGAAATTTACTTACCGGTTACATAATAAGTTATTAATAACACAGAGATTAATTTTCGTATGAATACATTTTAATAAGTTATTCACATAGATAAGATAATTAAATACGTGCTTAAAAGCTTATAGAAGAAATTTCTGAAATCTTCATCATTCAGTTTTAAGGTTATAACAAAAGTAAAAGAAAGTTTATTACTTAAGTTGTTATAAAACGCAAATAACAAGGTGACATATTGTAAAAGATGTAAGCTCGTTGCTGTCTTTTGTATTGCGGTGCCTGGGCATGATGGTTCATGATTTTCGTTCGATTCTGTCTCAAATCTTGAATTATATCAACGATGTGATAATAACAGATTTTAAAGGTCACTCTTACCCTCACGGCAGTGGTTTGAAAATCTTGAATCTTCATTGAATGTTATAACCCTGTTATAATCAATGTTGACAACAGTACTTCATCGGTTTATTTATTACACATAAGAATTAGAAAGTAACAATGCAAATTAAATTGTTATTTCACTCTCGCTTAAAATAAATTTACTTACGTCGCGTTAGTAGTCATATCTACTTTATTAATTACTAGCTGATGCCCGCGACTTCGTCCGCTTGAAATAAGTTTTTTAAATTCCCACGGGAACTCCAAATAATGTGGCTTTCTATTGGTATCAGAATTTTCAAAATCGGTTAAGTAGATGCAGAGATTACCCTCTACATTCTACAACGTCACAAACGCAAAAACTCACAAACTTTACCCCTTTATAATATTAGTATAGAAAAATGAGCAATTGGTTTTTTCCATGTACACCAATAACAAATAAAATATGGTGGAAATGACAAACTAATACGCCATCCATTTGGTATCAAGTTAGCTACTGTCCAGGTTTAGAAAATATTTGTTTAGATTGGTAATTAATTGTCTGTATTCAAGTTATTACTATTACCTATTCTGTGATTCAAGTTCCGAGTCTTATAATTCAGTAGCGTAACAATATATGTTACGCTAGTGAGTAATAAAATCCTCAAAAGTAATGAAACAAAATAAAACAAAAAATTGTTTCTTTGTTCGCTTCATGTATTGCACTATATTATGACTTGTCGGTGCAAGTCATTGTCGTTGAATGGATAAACGCCCTTTAACCTTTTGTGCCGAGGCATATTATTAATGGGTATATACTTTATGTTTGCAGTTATTGTACAGCTGATTAATACTGTATGAGTTAAGCCGTGAGTGCTCACAGTAGAAATACTTGTAAAATATGTATTCAATATTTCATATCAGCCAACTTTTTGTGCTTTTAAGATTGTCGAGCATAATATATTTTGCTATCGGCCACTTGGCTTGCATTTACCTAATGAACCGCAACCGCGATTTCTTCCTAGTAGATTACACTAAAGTTATTTTAAAATCTCGCGGGATTTTTTTTTATTTTTCCGGGAGTGAAAAATTATAACATAGATGCATGCAAGTGCAAAGTTGTAGTAAATCGATCAATTAAGAGGACGTGAAAAAGTTACAGACATACACACTTTCGCGCTCTTAATATTGGTCTGGATGAAGTAATGATAATCTAGAGTGAAATAGGATTGTATCCTATATATTTAAATCATCTAAATAACTAGTTATATATTAATTTCATTATCGCTGATTAATGCCACTTCTTATCGCACATCATTACCATTTCTTATAAAACTCAATGTTTATAACTAATTGATTTAAATGGAAAAGATTTAAATCCAAAATGTTCATATTGGTTTTAAAACTGCCGTGATGCATTGATATTGAAGACGATCTGTCATTATATTAAAACAGCTTTTAAATATTTTTTTCTAATTCGTAAACTTTGATAATAACACTCCGTAAAGTGGAACGAGGAACTCGTGGAGTGGTAACTAGTACGTTGAACCTCTGACACTTGTGTGAGCACACGCACACATTTGCACAACATAGCTACAATACGCTTGTCCACTGTGTTCGTGTGCAATACAAACCTACTGAAGTAATCTGATTCACGAGCATACACTTGGGTTAGGCAAGAGGTTTAGGATTAAAATTTTAAATATCTATTACTATATATTTATTTTTTATATATAAAATTGGTCCAAATTATGTTTTAAATTTGGATTTTCATAATATCATTAAATATGTAAAAAAATGTAAAATAAAATCTATCTCTTATCAAACTTATTTCAAACTTATTTGTACATTTTATATTCTAATTTCTGACACAGATAATGCATGCAATTATGAACCTTAAACTGGTAAACATTTTCAGACTGCAACTGTGCTTAAAATGTGTGTGTCTTTGCTTACTTATTTGACATTTCAATTAAGTACTTTTTATTTTTAAGTCGTACACATTTTTAACATACGTGAAAATTAAAAATACATCATGTTATGTATAATTTTTTTATATTTTCGATTGAGTCTTAGAAATGATAATGATGTACGTGTACGAGTGTTACATTACTAAATCTTTCTCATGTTTCTAGTAATCTACTTATATATATAATTTAAAGTCCTTACTGACTTAAATATCAACGCACAGCCTAAACTGATGATCCTAGAGATATTAAATTTAAAGGGTGTATTCTTTGTGAGAAGAAGGTATCCACTATGAAATTGTTTTTTGAAATTCCACCCCCAAAGGGATAAAATAGTGGATGAAAGTATGTATAAAAGTCGTTTTTGAAGTTATAACCATGATAACTTGGTATTTTGGTTACCGGTTTAAAATGAAGAAATACGTGTTTCGGCATTTTTGAAAATTCTAGCTCCAAAGGGCTGAAATAGGGGATGAAACTTTGTATGAAAGTCCTTTATTTAGCAAGATATTTTTCAAGTTATATCTATGAAACTAGATATTTTGGCTTTCGATGAAAAATAAAGAAGTACGTGTTTCATATATTTTTTTTAATTCCACCCCCAAAGGAGTTAAATAGGGGTTAAAAGTTTGTATGAAAGTCTGTCATTTTTTAAGTTGTAGCGACTTTTTGTTTGGGATTTCGGTTTGAAATGAAAAAATATGTGATTAGTGTGTGTGACGTGATTTGAAATGTGTGATGTGATTAAAAAGATGTGATGTGTGTGTGTTTTTGAAAATTCTATTCCCAAGGACGGTAAAAAGAGAATTTGTCCTTCAATCACGCCGCAACAGGGCAACGGATCGACGTGATGTTTTACATGGGTATAGCTGATGGCCTGTAGAATGACATAGGCTAAGAAAGTTTTAGCTTTATACTAAGTGCCTATGGGAATTAAAAAACTTATGCCAAGCGAACGACATCATGGGCATCCGCTAGTAAAAGTACAAATTAAATGATTTGTAAGACTGCTACTACTGCTCGTACCCATATATTGGTGTATTATCTATGCTCGTAGATACCTATTCGAGATTGCAACAAACCAATCATCGTTCGTCCTTGCCGCTTACGACATCGATAATGCACTGCTAATACGCAGCGCATTAAAGCCTTCAGAACAAAAACAAAACCCAGTAGTTAATTAAATGCTTTTTTTTTCTGGCGCCCAAGTTTTTTCTGACCTCAGTTACAGTTTCGTAATAACAATACTTGTTGTACACGTGAACCGATTGTTAAAGATCTAAGTCGCAAGGTCGTACTAAATGTCATTACAGACTCGATAAGTAATAATCGATATTTAGTTTAGATATAATTTATCCGAATTCCATATCATTGAAATATAAATCTAAAAATACGTTACTTTGTCCATTTGGAATAAATGGAGATAATACCATGGGAAGCAAGAAACCTCTGTGGCTATTAATTTACTCAAGATCGGTTCAGCAATTGAGCTATGAAAGGTAACAAACTGACAGGCAGACTAACTTTAGCATTTATTTTATTGTATACAGATTTAAGTTGTGAATAGATAAAATTGAAACGAGACACCAACTTTGTGGAGCCAACAACGATTTTTTCCAAACAGAATTATCAAAAGTGCACCAATGCGGAAGTTGTAGCTCCAAAAACAAGTTTTTTCCTTTTCAGTTGTTGTTTAATTACTAGTTTTAAAGTTTATAACATTGTAAACTACTACTGTAATTATTAATATTTAACTCATTATGATAGTACGTTATTTTATTTGGGCTAAGGATTGAATGTTACACGCTGTGGTTTATTGGTCTTAGTTTTGTAAGTTAAATAATAATAGAAGCAAACTAAACGGGATAAATTTCTCTTTTTCTTGATCTCTTTAACTCATTAAATTTTATTTTGTATTCATTGATAGTTTAAAAAATTAAGTATTTTATATTGGTTTTAAATTATTATTGTTTAATCAAAATAGTAAGAAATTCGAAATACAGACTCTACGTCCAAAACAGTTGAGTTTTGGTAAATTATTTCAGTTTATGCAGTAATGAAGCAATGAAAGTGCAATTAAATCTAATTTTGGCTTTGAATTATGTCAGATTTAATAGGTCTCGTTCACGTTTGATTCATATTTGCTTGCTTTACATCTAAGATTTGCATACTATCCGTTCAAAATAATTTCTAAAAAATACCTACTACCTGTTCACTTTTAGAAAGAGAAATCTTCATACATATTATGATTATATACTATGGAACACGAAGTTTCAAACTTTATGAATAATTCAATAAACAAATTTGTTGTAGTTGGTAGTAAATTGGTGGTAGGACTAATTAATCGTAATAAAAACGGCGTCTATTGCCGTGGTTTGACAGCTACAGTGTGATAATATACAATCTTCTCTGTTTGGCTGAAACATGGCTGAAACTCTCTCACTATTCGTTAAAATACATTGTTGCTGCAAGATTAATATGTTAAGGTTGATATAAATAAATAAAATAAATAGATGTATGAAATCGATGTATGTTGAATTTTAGGTTAGGTATTACTCATTTCCAAATTACCAAGATGGTATTTTGGAAATGTTATGCATTTCACGTTTTCAATTTTTATATTAGTAGGCAGGCTTTTTTTGCATGCGTGGCAAAAGTAAAAAAGTAAGTCTTTATAAGTAAAATAAAAAATGTATCATAACAGTAGTAGTACAGTAGATAATAGAGTAGTACGTAGAGCTTCAAAAAAATAGACGTAGTGAACTAACTGACTTTATCACTATGCTTTATCCCTACTAGTCTAATAAGATTGTAATACCTAATATGAAAAAAGTTAGTATTTCGACCCACAGCCGGTGTAAGTATTTCTTGCTACTCTGTATTTGCGGCATTTATCTAACAAAATTCCGTAATATCCGTTAGGACTAATTCAATGCACGCACACAAGCGCTTCGTTCGCGCGTATGCTGCACACATATCTACATTATTTAGTAGGGCTATCAAATTCTAATCCTTAGAAGTTTTGTGATGTCATAAACACGTATATTCGTTTATAATAGTTAACTTATAGATATTGCATTTCTTGGGAATGGGTCTGTGGATGTATTCTTCAAAAAATATATATACATATATATATATATATATATTACGTAGAGTTCGTTTTATTATTTTAAGAACCAGGTTTTAATTAGTGTCCTCAAAACCACTGCGGAGGTTTTATATATAAATTTATTTATTTATTCTTTTTGCCTCAAATTATTATCTAAAATTCAACCCTGCGTATAAGCAGTGGTAGTGGTACGGGTACGTAACTCGTGCACACGTGCACGGCAGCATGGCGGGTGGCGGGCGGCGGCAGCGGCGCGGAACGGGTCGAGAACGACCTGCCGCGGCCCGATGAAAGAACTCAGCCAAGGACGCCCGCGTAACGGTCCCGTAGCGCCTCGCCCGCGCCGGGGATCCGTCCCGCTACGTCAGCACCGGGATACTATGTTAGGTTGCTTTTACACAAACACGGATATTATACATAACATTTTTGTTAATTTTATTAAAAAATATTTGCGCATGGTTAATAGTAGCCTAAGATTGAGTAGCACATACGAAACAAAAAACTTAGAGCTACTTGTATAGAGTTGTAACTATAGAGCGGTTAAGTGTAAATTTTAGTTTTACTAGGAAAGTTATTAATTTACTATCATTTAACTCATTGCAGTGTGCATAAGCTAATTGAAGTTTATAATAAGGTAATGTAATTACACTGCAAAGTACACCAGCATAAGATCTTTAACCTTTAATGTAAAGAGTTTTAAATAAAAAATACTGATATACTTTTTTATATCTTTGCTTTCAATCTATTAGATACCGGCAAACTGTTAGGATGTCTCATAAATATATGAATACTTATTCAAATATCCAGCTTTCCACGCATTCAGTAAGATACATTCGTTACTAAGTTCTGTATTTGCGACAGCTCCATGACATGTATTACATATAAACAGCAATAAACCAGTACTGGTTATATGCTCAAAGAGTACGGTAGACACTTCATACACACTTCACTTACACCTTCATTCATTTAAATGTTTTAGACATTTTATCAACTTTCCTATGAACCGGGAAAACAGGTTTTGTCTCTATGCCATGCTTGATAACTTGATAAGTATGTTTACTTTGCCGCTTCATAGAAATTTTAACAAATTATTTATTTATCTAAGGACAGATGTTTTTCATAAATTGGCATTTAAAACCTGAGCGAAATATTTGACTGATTTCTTGTACATACCTGAGCAATGAGAAATATTTTATTCTATCATAGTATTTTATTTTAGTCTTTCATAGTACTTTTTAAATAATGTGTTCAAGTCTAGAAGCGGCCTTACTGATTCGGGAATATTATAAGCTTCCTTTACCAAAACTTGAAAAGAAGACGTTTTTTCAGGCCACTGACCCCGGGAACATAAATAAATTCGAGCTATAAGCAATGTTGTCTTGAATATGTTAAAGTTCTGCATTGTTTCTAACATTTATGTGTTTAATATGTTTTGATTTAATAACAATGATTATATACCATGGTACTTACATTAAATATCAAAATACTAATTATGACAAACAAAATAGGTACTTTAATATGATAAAATTGAATTTTTAATTAAGAATAGAGTTAAATACCATAGTTCATTTGGTATTTAACAAAGTTAAATCAACATTATATTATAATTACGTATTATGTTGGTGAAGCTGGTCATAATTTAACTAGCTTATGGTATGGATACCTCCTTGCCGTACTCGGGCACATGGAAGAACTTACCAGCTATTGTTTAAGAGAACGGAATTATCAATATGATCATAAGACAATAATAAGTTTTAATATAGGGGTTAACCCTCTTTGATAGAATAACGTCCACAACTGAAATCAACAACGTGAATTTCAACCACACTCGTTGGACCATTGTTTTGTTTAGGACCATTTATAAATGTCATTCATGTAAGTAACGATTACACATTGCAACCTTCTTAATTTTTTTAGTTAAGTCTTTGGCTAAAATTGTCTAAATGGACAAAATATTACCAAATATGGTCTTTATTGATTGACATGTGGTAATTAAAACTTTATACTTCGGAAAATCCAATTTTAAGTTCCTTCGTCCGGACATCGACCCAAAAACCTTAAACTCTGTCCCACTCGCACGACTCTATCTAGGTAGTTTTGTCTCGCCATCACGAATACCGCTGTTCTGTCTTTATTTTGTTCCATTACGATCAAGAACAATGACTATTCGTTGATAGGAGTAAGCTCCTATATCTATTTCTCTCTCGCCGCTGGGACACGCAGAGCAATGAGCAAGACGGATATATTAACAGTGTGGCCGGCAAACGTCGAATGTTTCGAATTCTTATTGGGCCGTCGTGAGTTTAAAGATGGCCACTCGAGGACCGTTTTCTTGGTACGATAACCTAATTTTATTCCATTACGTCGGTGCTCGTAGTGCTTAAATTTCAATAAGGCAACTCCATTAAGATCGAATGTCAGGAGGTAATGCGAGTAAAAAGACAGCGACCTCGCGGCGTGCGAACACGCGGTCGCCCCCCTCCGTCACCCCTTTCGGGCTCCCTCCGGCCCCTCAGCTCCGCGGCAGCTAGTTTCTACTGTTTTGTTCGGAAATGTCGAAGGTTTGCCGGACGTCAACTGACACGGAACTACCTTCGACTCACGCGTGTTTCCAGCTATTATCTGTATAATTAATATACTATCAGCTAACTAGAGCACCAATATAAATCGTAAATATGTTATAAATCAAATCTAAAATAAATGTTACTTATTTCATTGTTGCTAATTGGTTTTTTGTTAGATATTTTTATTACATACATAAAGTATATTGTAATATTAGGTTATTGATTGTATTATATAATTAATACATTCCCTGGTTATACTCTACAATCTATACAGTAGTATTTATTAATATTAATAATTAAACATTAAACATACCGACTAGAATTACTCATGCTACGTAGAGCAGCGCTCTGCACGTCATACAAAAGACTTCAACGCGCGCGCTGCTACTGCATAAAATCACTTCGAAGATTCCTGTAATTATTTTTAATCAAACAAACCCGTTTCCCGCGGGAAACAAAAACCTCAATCCACGCGGACGAAGTCACGGGTATCAGCTAGTTTATTATATTCTTGCTACGAGAAAGTGTTAGCCAATCATGCTTCAGAGGTGATCGCCATCGCAACACAGTAGCAATCACGAATACGTATTAAGCCTTATGAAAAAAATTAAACTGTCAAAACTTAACAAAATCTTGCAAGCCGGCTCGGAAGTCGACACATATTACATCCGTCAGATAAGATCAGGTCATATACTTATTTTAAATAAAACAAGGTGGCTGCTGGGCACCCTCAGGCCGGCAGCAAACACGTTTTTCATACATACCTCAGTCCTGAAGTCAATAAGTGATTTAGTTTTTTAACCGAGATTCAAAACTGAAGAGATTCTTAATTCAACGCGCATGTTTTTTCTATGTATGTACACAGATTTTCCCCGAGATTTTGTGACGAATAAGCGGTCACATGCAACGTTACAATTTCTGAACCGATTTTTCATTATCTAGAGTTTTTGTAATATAAATATTCTGATAACGAAATGGTCAATAATTGAAAATGCAGTATACACTTGATACTAATTGAGTCAAAATCTCCACCAAGAAGAGGGCGCTACCTATCGATAGTTTGACACATAAAATTCGACAACTGGGGAGTTACTATCACTGCTTAAAGCACTATTATTTTGATATTGTTTCGACAAATCCTACCATGACGCCCCTAAAGTAAGCTTGTTAGAACATTGTTTTCCTAAACAGTTTTGTGACGTCATTACGCAAATCATTCACTCAATTCGTACCATGAAGTGTTTTTTGAGAGCTAGCATTATTGTATTACGTAGGATTTACGTCAAATTTAGCAATCATAAAAAAGTTACTTTCTTGCGACGGATCAACAACGAATTAACTTTATAAACAAATAAATAGGAAATTGTGGGGATTTATAATATACTTACTTAAGTGAATATTGGATTACGGTAAGTTGAGAATTGAGATATCTAATAAAAAAGAGAGTTATTTAATTTTCCAAAATGTATTTTTATTAAGTTAGGTTATTATTATTATGGGGTTAGCTGCTGATAACTATGAAAGGTAAAAAAGAAACTCAACTGCAGCCGACGAGGTACCGGGTTCGAGTCCTGGGTCGGGCCATAATTAAGTACTTATTGTGTTTTCTGACTAGAAATTCTCATAGCCCGGAGTTAGGAAGTTGGCGGTGTTTCACTCCCGTGGCTCGGAGAGCACGTTAAGCCGTCGGTCCCGGTTATTATCACTAACATGATGATAGTCGTTAAAGCCCGCCAACCCGCATTGGAGCAGCTTAGTGGGTCTAAGCTCTAATTTCCTTTCTCCTATGAGAGTGGAGGCCTGTCCCCAGCTGAAGATCGATTGTAGGCTACGGCTATATTTTTATGGGAATTTAAATATTCCCATAAAAGGTCTAGCTGCCGCCCCGAAACTCTTCGACTTCTGACGCTGCATAAAAGTACACACAAACCACTTGAAATGCAGGAACCATTAACTGCACTGCTGCTGCACCACAAAACCTATCCGAACATACCGCCTAGCGCCACAATTTCACCAGTATTTTTTTGTTTTATCCATGAGAGCAATTAACACACAATTATTATACTTACTCGAGGCCCGACATATTAATAATAAGTAATTTATTTATTATTTATTAGTTTTTTATTTAAAAAGTTTCAAACGAATTTGTTTAGGTATTTGACATAATCAAATTTTCAAATTCAAACTACTATCGCGCCTTGTTTGACATTTAAAACAACCGTTTCGTTTTACACCATGGTAAGTTAAGATTTTTGAGTTAATTTTTAACCTAACAGAAAAAGAGCAAACAAACAATTATTATTTAGTTTAAGATATCATTAAAAAACTATTTGTTCATTTATTGCACTTTATAAAGGTATAATCACTATGTAAAGTTATAATATTTAATTTAAAATATTATATCAACACTGTGTTATATAAGCATGAAATGAAACGCGATGCAATTGAGATAGCGCTATAGAAAAAATATAGCTACATCTCGCTTACTCTGAAAGCAATGAATAGACAATGGTAGAGTATCATTCGTTCTTGCCATCATGTCTAAAAGAGTAAAACTATGATAACTTTGTGATGTCATGGTAGCTTTCTCAGTAATATTACAAAGAGATTGAAACAAGATGTTCCTGTATCATAATGGTTTTCTAAATGTTGATAGTAACCGCCCTGGTCAAACATTGTTATATCATCTTACTAGCTAGAATCAGATGATGTCCTCGACTTCGTCCGCGTGGATTAAGGTTTATTGATTCCCGCCGGAATTCTCTAATTGTCCGGGATAAAAAGTAGATTTTGTCCTTCCCCGGGATGTCTATATCAAATTTCATCAAAATCAGTTAAAAACATAGACAGACAGACTTTCGTATTTATCATAATAGTATGGATGGCACTAACACAAGAAGCTAGTTTTTAGAGACTCTGCGTTAAACATTGCTATGAATTCTACGGTGTCTACGTGGTTTGCTTGTGAGATCATCTAAAACGAAAGTGGTTGATTCGTTAATAGTGCCAGATCCATGTACCTACGTCGAAAATGCTTATTGCTTAGCCATCGTATTAATGCAAATTAATTTTAACCGACTTCTAAAAAAGGAGGAGGTTCTCAATTCGGCGTGTATCTGTTTTTTTTAAGTCCATGGTTGCAAGTTAACCAAATTGACCATATTCTAATAGGTAAACGAAGAATGTCTAACATTCTAGATGTAAGATCTTATAGAGGAGCAAACTGTGATACTGATCATTTCTTGGTTATAGCTATACTGAAGCAAAGAACGTCACTTGTACAAAATACCCAAGGAGAAAAGAGACTCAAGTGGGACACAACAAGACTAGATGAAGTAGACACGCGAACTCTATATCAAAGCAAAATTAAAGAACAGCTATATTCAAAGTCAGAAACTCTAAGCACTAATGTCGACATGGATTGGGCACACATAAGGGATGTCATCAAACAGGCCGCTACAGAAACACTAGGAAAATATAGAGCAAATAAAAATTCAGAATGGTTTGATGAAGAATGCTACAGAGCATTAGACAAGAAAAATGAAGCTAGGCTAAAATATCTTAACACTGATAATGATGAAGACCGTGATAAGTATAAAAAACTTAGAGAACATGCCAGGAAAACAGCTAAAAGGAAAAAAAGAATGGCCAAAACAAATGAAATTAAAGAAATGGAGGAGTTAAGAGCAAAAAATTGCACCAGACCATTCTACAAAAGAGTAAATAACTTACGGAAAGGTTTTCAACCCAGATGCAACACCTGTCGTGACAAATTGGGAAATAGTATCATGGACAAAGCTGATACACTGAAGAGGTGGTGTGAATATTTCAGTGAATTGTTGAACGTGGGAGATGTAACTGGTATAGAGTCACCTAAGTTTTATGATGTCGAACAAGAATTGGATCCGCCATCTCTCGAGGAAGTAAGGAATTGTATAAAGTACCTAAAGAATAATAAAGCACCTGGTATAGACTCTATAACATCCGAGTTAATCAAGAGAGGAGGACCAGCTCTAGAAGATAGTATCTACCAGCTAATAAAAAGAGTTTGGGAAGAAGAAAAAATACCAGAACAGTGGAACCTCGGTGTGATTGTTCCCATATTAAAGAAAGGTGATAAAAGCATCTGTAGCAACTACAGAGGAATAACCCTGCTCTGTACTGCCTACAAGATCTTGACAGGAATAATCTACCTAAGACTGAAACCATACTCTGAAGAAATCACAGGGGATTATCAGTGCGGCTTTAGACCAGGTCGCTCTACATCTGATCAAATACATCTAATGCGACAAACCCTGGAAAAAGCCTATGAGTACGACATAAACCTTCATCACATATTTGTTGACTTCCAACGGGCCTTCGATAGTGTAAAAAGAAGCAAAATCTCCTACATCTTGAGAACACTGGGAGTACCAAGTAAGCTGGTACGACTTATCGAGATCACCCTCAAGGACACCAAAACCGTGGTCGCTGTGCAGAACGATTGGTCGGAGCCCTTTGAGGTCTGTACCGGAGTAAAACAAGGAGATGCCCTATCAGCCGTCGTCTTCAACCTGGTGATTGAAGCTGCAATACGAAAGATTAAAACCGAGGGCTTAATTGACTACAATACATCACAAATCGCAGCTTATGCCGACGACATTGTCATCACTAGTAGATCCAAGAACCGTGTCACTGAACTTTATAAAGACTTCGCTGCAGAGGCCCAAGAATTTGGTTTACAAGTTAACGTAGCAAAAACAAAATACTTAGTTAGTTCACGAAGACCAACAGCTACAGAAACTCTTAAAATTGACGCTAGTGAACTTGAACAAGTAAGCAGCTTCCGTTACCTTGGCTCCATCCTGGACTCACAAAACAACATTGAAGAGGAAATAAAAGCTCGACTATTGGCTGGAAATAAGTGCTTCTACGCCTGTAACAAGTTGCTTGCATCAAAACTTCTCAGCCATAAGACCAAACTTCTTCTCTACAAAACACTCATACGACCAGTGGTTACCTATGCATGTGAAACATGGTCACTGACCGTGAAAGAAGAAAACAAGTTAGCAATTTTCGAAAGAAAAATACTACGCAAAATCTTCGGTCCGGTCAGAGAAGATGGTGGAACCTATCGTAGCAGAATGAACTTCGAACTAGAACGACTGATTGATGGGGAAACAATAGTAAGATATTGTAAATCTCAGCGTCTACGATGGGCAGGCCATGTAGAAAGGATGTCACCAAGCAGAGGAGCAAAAGTGATGACACAATGGATACCACAACAGAAACGATCCAAAGGAAGACCTCGAAAAAGATGGATCCATTGTGTTGAAGAAGATCTGCAGAAACTCGGGAAGCTCCATACATGGAAGAAGGAGGCTAAGGATAGATCCAGGTGGAAAGAAACTGTAGAGGAGGCCAAGACCCACAAAGGGTTGTAGCGCCGAAGGAAGTAAGTAAGTAAGTAAGGTTGCAAGTGTAATGATAGGGTAGAAAACAATGTTGAAAATGGATTAACTACAGCAGATATTCCTGTTCAAAGTGGTTAGCTTGGTAAATCAGCAATTTATAATGTAAAGACCTAAAACATCATAGATTCATATAAAAAGTCGGAAACCCCTGAATCACAACAAAATAAGGCATCCAACTTACCCTAATTGACGCCTGATTGAGTTACCTAAATAGTAAACAAATTATTGTTTTTTATTATATTTAACTGCCATTATAGTATACCGTTAAACGTTCGTTGTATTGGTTTCATAAATATTTTTATAGGTTTAAGTCCAAAGTCACAAACAGGCGCAACGATTCACAAATGCGATCATCGAGCATCAGCACATCAATGAGAGACCTTAGACGTAGTATATGTATGTATGTATTCATATAAAGTTGTTGCTCTTGTTTAGTCGATGCTGTGTTTACTTCTAAGTAATCTTAAATCACTAAGCTTGTATTTATATTATGATTTTTAATTTTAGTAATGTACTTGCACATTGTTAGTAAACCTATAAAATAAATTAAAAATAAAGTTTGCCTAAGAACACGTTCTGTTTCATGATACAACACAATACAGTAATGTGACTATATAGCCGGCACTTGTACTAAGACCGGACGCGCACGACTCAATGACAACGACACAATAGTTTTTGCGCACAAACTTGACTTTGAACCGCGTCCCTATGTCATTGTTATGCGGATTTACCTACTATAAAATCCTGTTCAACTTTTTTGCACGAACGCATATCTATTAATCGGTGGTGACCTTAAAAAGTTTTTGTCAACCATTTCGTGTAAAAAGTAAGTGAGAATGATTTTCCAGTTAAGTGGTCAGCTTACGGATTCCCCCGCGGATTGCGTGCGCGCACCTAATTCAATTCTCTTTCATTGGCAGCCCACGAGTCGACCTAAAGTTTATTTTTAAATTAGATATCGTGACAACTTTAATTGAATATTTATAAGTATTTTTTTATAAACACGTTTACTAAGATATTAATATTTATATGAATGACCTTTGAATCATTCAAGAAATTTTGTGGCCAACTTTTATTCTGAATTTGGTTTTTCTTACATTGTTTTTCTATTTATATTCCATATTAGGCAATCCGTAATAATTTATTAGTCTCGCTATCAAATGGTAATATTGTTTTTATGTACAGAATCAAACAGTGTTAAATAATTCTTAATTTGTTGTATAATAAGAATTATTTAACACTTTGTCGTAATAAATACAAATAAATATATATATTTATCGCGTTTTATCAAGATACGGAAGCAAATGGAACAATATACCAAGAATAAACTTTATAAAAATAAGTACCTGATACCGTTCAATCTTTGTACTCGTCTCTAAAATAAATCATAAGTGAAATGTCGGGAGGGAGCGTATTTTTCGAGGTTCACTTTGATAGATAAGCGATCTTGTCTTGTCTTGCAATCTATCATTTGTTGGTCGATCACTTATGGTAACCTACTTACCGTGGGGCCGCTCTAAGTAGAGCATAATATTGAATGGTGGATACAAGAAAAAATAAAGAGCATATAAATTTTTATGTAAGGCTACTAAAGCGAAATCTATTATACTATATAGTTATAAATATATATTAAGCCCATAATTAGGGCTTCCAATACCGGGATCCCGGTATTGAAAAGTCT
The DNA here is from genome assembly GCA_923060345.2 of Erebia aethiops. Taxonomy (NCBI): domain Eukaryota; kingdom Metazoa; phylum Arthropoda; class Insecta; order Lepidoptera; family Nymphalidae; genus Erebia; species Erebia aethiops. The sequence goes on along the minus strand of OV281084.1, from coordinate 19,998,327 downwards.
AATACCGGGATACCGGTATTGGTGATATTATAACGAAACAGTGACTATTGCATATATTTCTTGGTACATGCCACTGTTTTTATTCGGCTAAGTTTAAAACTTGTATCTTACGCATATTAGCTCAATAAGAGCATCTTTATTGCTTAAAACCAGTGAAGAAAAGTCATTTTTGATCACTCAGAGGGAAAAATTAGTGTTTGAATTTAGAACCCTGTGGCTTGGCATTTCTATTTCATTGACTCAGGAAACGTTCAGAAATCTGTTTTTATCCAATGCAATTTTTTTATTATGATTTATTTTCTTTTAAAAAATAACTGTTAAATTTTTAATTAATTTGTGTTTTGACTAAACTATGTATTTTTTCGAGTAAAAAAATGGCATTTCTTCATTGAATTTAAGCAGAAAAGTGCTCTTTTTGAGAGTGAAAAAAGATTTTTATGGAAAACTGTTTTTTATGGTGAAGTTTCCTTCAGAAAAGACTAGTTTTAAGTTACAAACAATCTATCTAATTTTAAGTTTTTCCCAATACCGGGATCCCGGTATTGAAAAAAAAATCATTCCGGTATTAATACCGGTATTGAAAAAAACCGGTATTCGAAAGCCCTACCCGTTATTCTTTATATACATCTTAGATGAATAATCATGTTATTCATTCAACATCATGCAGTTACCAAATAACGCGAATGATATATAAGATATATAAAACAATATAACTACGGTACCATTTACTTCTGGTAAATAAAGGTAAATTTCAATATAACACTGCAAGAACAATGCGCGATCGCATTATTAATGTATAAACAAGAAATCGCCGAGGAGATTAAAAATACGCTACAATTTGTATTCGGCTAATTGCACTGAAGCAATTTACTATATATAGGCATGTGATTATTACAAACTTTCACATTACCTACAAGTCTCGACGGCAGCATTGAAGGCGTGCAAACATATTTGGCGCAGACTAACGCTATAACGACTCAAGAGGGTCGAGGAACGAAGCGTTTCGTAAAACCGATTACGGGGCGAGATTGGTTCAAGACCCGTATCTAATTTATCGAGATACATCAACGTTTTAACTATCATTTGAGTGTTGAGTCGAAATTCTGTGTCTAGCACACATATAATTGGCATACCCACCATATGTTGCTACTTTTAGAAACTATGACAATATATTAATTTAAAATAAGCTAATTCTCACATTTAAAATGTTATTTATTGATATGATGCCATACCACCCTCATTGACGCGGCGTGGACTGGCCAATAAAGTGGAAGATATTCTAGTGCACAAATGCTCAAACATACTGTGCTATTTAAGTAGTTAAACATAAAAATTTCAAAAATAGAGCTTATTGAAAGTCTAAACAAACTAAAACCCATGATACAGTTCAATGATTATAGATTCGGCTTTGAACTAGGAAGTAGATTGCCTAGTTTAAAGACGAATCGGTAAAATGAAGTTTCAGCTTTTGACAAGAAATTTAGGCACGTCTACATCGGTCAAGCCGTTCTGAAAAGATGCGCTTACATACATTCGGCAATTGATTTTTATTTAAATATGTTGTAGTCTGATCCTCAGAAATGGCAAGAACGCTTGGTCCAAAGCTATAACTTCGGCTTTTAACGAGCGACTTTTCAGGCCTTAAGGCCTACGAGAATTGCCTAAGCCATTGGACTATAACATATAGACTATTACTTCCCGAAATTATTTATATCGATAGATTATAGATCGATACTTCTACCTGTGCTCTTTACTTAGGTATACATATTTTTTAAACACAATTATGGAGTAATACAGAAAGAGCCAAGAGGCGTAAATATTTTTGTGACTGTTGGTGTTGAAACCATGGGGTCGTGGGGCGAAGATGCTAGAGTCCACAGGTGACCGGAGAGCTGGCAGTTACCTCGGCCAACATATTATAAGTTTGGCTATTCAGCGGGGTAACGCAGCCAGCGTTCTGGGCACATTGCCTCATTGCAGCGGGATATATGATATTTTTTAATGTTTAGATTTTAGTTTTTAATTTATATTTAACTAGATGATTCCCGCGACTCCGTCCGCGTGGATTAAGATTTTTGATTCCCACGGGAACTCTTAATTTTCCGGGATAAAAAGTAGCCTATGTCCTTCCCCGGGATACCATCTACCCCTGTACCAAATTTCAGCAAAATCGGTTGAAAAGATGGGCCGGGAAAGCGTAGCAGACAGACAGACAGACAGACAGACAGACAGACAGAAACACTTTCGCATTTATAATATTAGTATGGATATGGATTAGTATGGATTTAGATTTTAATGTAAGATACATTGAATAAAGAAGTCTTTTGATTATTATGGACTATAATATTATTTACTTGGAACTTCTTATAAATATTGTGTGTACGTACTAATACGAATTTAAAACTTGTGTGACTGATCAAAATATTTTTACTATTTTCTCTTGTATTTTCTAGTGCACAATTTGATTTCTGTGGTTGAACAGTACTTATAATATGCATGATGAATGGATACTATAAGTATATCTATGCCAAATTGTGTTAAGATCTGCTAAGCCGTGAAAAAGTAATGCACAAACTGATACACTTTCACTTTTATAAATAAACTATAGATATCTGTGGAATAATATTTACCAAGCTTCCATAAATCATGAAATATATTGGCTCGGGGTTGTATGTTAATTCGAAGCGTTTGTAATGGACGTGTCGTATATAGCACTGCGACCTCGCACGCATCGCATAGACTCGACTTCCAGCGAAAGCATCGTTATTTTACATTGAATTATCATAATCTACGGAGTTGCGAGCACACTTAAATGTGCATTAGAAATTTATTATTTTAACCGTCTTGCGTATGTTAGGTATAAACCTACCACAGTTTTATGTGAGAATTATTAATATATACCTATATTTTAGGACTTACTCGAATAGTATCTACGCGACGCGAGGTACATGTAACTATTTTACATTTTATCAAATTATGGAAAATCTATAAAAAAACATTCATATCTTCTTATTAATAATTCTGTTGTCGTATCGCCAATTCGATCACCGTTCGTTCGTTGCTGCTATAGATAGGACGATCATGATAAATGAAACGTACTCATATAAGAGATAAAGGGATAGAACTTCGCTTATAGATAAGTTCGTTTAATCATCAATTGTATAAAACTACCTACTTCAAAAATATCGTCATCGAATCCTCGGCTCCGATATGGACCAGTTTAAAAATTAAATGTCAGTATTTGGAGCACCTAAAGGAAAGTTAATAAATAAATTGTTTTCACTTTAAGCTTGTTGCAGTTACCTTCAAAAGGTTTTAAACCTTCAATTAATACATAAGATTCCGGTTTCTCAATATCGCCGCTCTTGTATTAATTGTAATTTTATTATATTATGGATCGATAATTTTATAAAATCAACTATACAACAGTGCGGTTAATTCTTATTGTAAACATAATGGTCAACTTGGTAAATAACATAATATGCCAAACATATTGGTAAATAGGGCAACTCTTCATTCAAACATAAACAAAGGCTACACTTTATTAATATAATCTAGTGATTAGATTCAGCTAGCCTTTTTCCTCTGAAGATTCAAAAAAGATCCGCTAGAGGGAGCACTAGTGGAGGGGCATGTTTTGATTTCACCATTATGAGTAACGTTAAACGTACATTGTAAAAATGGAATTAACGGAAGATGATGTACAAAAATAATATATTTTATTGAACTTATAAAATTCTACAATATGTTATCATACTAATATTATAAATGCGAAAGTGTGTTTGTTTGTTGGTTTATTGATTTGTCCTTCAATCACACCGCAACGGATCAATGGAACGACGTGTTTTTTGGCATATTGAAAGATAATGCTGTTTAACTCTGAATTTAAATATAAGTACTGACTTTCCCTAATTTGTTCATGAAGGGAGTTGCATGGACGAGTAGCTTCTGCTGTAAAAGATCTTGTATAGAAGATCTTGTATCGAAGATTTTTCCAACGTTACTCTTAATGGAGAAATTAAAACATGTACATACCCCCTACTAGTGCTGCCTCTAGCGGATTTTGTTTTGAATCTTCAGAGGAAAAAGGCTAAACTAGGGTTACAAACTGTAACAATAAACTATTTTAAACATTAAATTATAATGTTACCTACTGCTAAAAATATCGGGCTTACTACACTACTTCATAGTTCATACGATCATAATCTTAACATAAAAATTCTTTCCAAAAAACCGACTTCCAAATCTACTGCAAAATAAAAAATAATTTTGATTTCTACACACTATGTTGAAGTCGGGCGAGCCTGACGCGTCAACTTTGCCTATCTTTGTTATACTCGCTCAACTTCAACATAGTGTGTAGAAATCAAAATTATTTTTTACTTTACAGTGGCTTTGGAAGTCGGTTTTTTGGAAATAATTTTTATTTTTAACTTTTAAGTGTACTCTTAATCCCCACGGCTTAGAAGTGCAGTACCCTACAACATCAGAGTTGAGAAGTTGGGACTTGGGTTTAAGTATATAGTCGTTGCTTGACACCTACCACCACCTACAATATGAATTCACAATAGAAAAATCCTAAATTGCTATTTTTAAGGAGTTCTGTACCCTGCAGCATCAGGGTTGAGGAGTTGGGACTCAGAGTTGAATCGTATACACGTCACTTGATACCTACTATATGAATTCCCCATCAAAATTTCCTAACTCCCTAGTTTTGAGGATTTCATGACCTAAAGCATCAGGATTGAGGATTTGGAGTGAGATTTTTTTATGGGACCACGTCGGGAGCTTCCTCTAACCACTGAATTTTTTTTTCAAATCGGTTCAGAAACCACGGAGATATGCGGTAACATGCATTAAATACGCGCCGAATTGAGAACGTCCTCCTTTTTTGAAAGTCAGTTAATAAAAAGATAAATATCCAAAAACAACTCGAAACTGCGAGAACTGAAACCAGGAAGACATTAAAATTTAAGTATAGCTGCGCAAAGTTTTACATATCCTTCAAAGTAACTCTTAAGCTTAACACATTATATTGAGCTTAAAAACGTACTCTACAATTATTTGCTTTAATACATTTTATAGTCCACTTATCAATTCAAGGGAGGAAAGCAGATTCCAGCAATTACATGCGTCATGAATACAATGAAAATAATGATTATGTTTTTTGTTATAAATTGTAATAAGCCTGATAACTACCGGATTCGCTGACCATCATTATTACCCTACCAGAATTTATGTAGAAGTTTCTGAGACACTACCTGTATTACGGCCAATGTTATAACAGAACTACTGATACGAGGAACTAGTAACAATTATTTTTCTTTAACAAGTAACTTCTCATCAGGTCGTATATCATATGAGATGATAAAACGAATAAGTAAATATTATTTATATGATTAAATATAAATTTTACGGCTAGCTTATCTTTATAAATAAGTGCCTACATAGACAATAACAGAACAAGTCTTTGTATGCATCTGGTCTACGTAGGCAAGGGAAATCCCAATGATAGCCGTATATTTTACAAACCCTAAAGGATAATTAACGGCTTTCCCACATCCCACTTAATAAGCGCAAAACGATTATTGCAGTTTCGAATAAAGTTCCAGCCATTGGATTTCCCTTACCATAAACGTACTTTCACTTTTTTATAATTGTTGAGAACTTATCTTTAGAACTGGAAGCCCTTAAGAGGATATGGCATGAACGGGAAACTTTGACAATAGGTATTGATATTGCCGTCGCGCTGCTCCTCGAATAGAATTTCATAACACCCGATAGGGCTGACCGATAATACCTAGGAAAAACTGCTGAATTCTTACTCTCGTATTTTTCTGTTTAATATTCCAAAACAGAACCGTTTTTTTTTGTAGGTCTCAGGCTGTGTCGGTTAGTTTTTCTTTTTTTGATTATATTCGTCAAATTTATTTGCGGGATATCGGATGATGACGCGAAAACTGGACCATTTTCTGCAATTTTTGAAGGTTTCATATTCTTAATATTATTAATTTATCGAAAAAAGCAAAACATAGGGACATGGCACGGACACATTGATTTTAGGGTGCAAAAATATTTTTCTTTTGTGACGGAGAAAACTGAGTAATACGATTGTATGGGGAAACCGCCCTCCCGTATCGTCTTAACGCAAAATTAACGAAAGTATCTATGGTTTTCCACTAGGACGAACCAGTTTTTAAAACAAAAACATTTTCTTTAAGCTCATGAGCGACCAGCAATTGAGATTTAAGTTTAGAAAACTGTAGTACTCTGATATAACATGTATTGTTCTAAAAGTTCTAAAACCAACGGAATATATCAAATAATCCACGACTTCCAGAATGTAGTTTTAATATGCGGCATTATTTATTCGAATAGAATTAGCGAGTACTTGGTAAATTGTAGTCCAAATAAACCAGAAACTTAACGAATATAACCGAAAACAAAATAATTAAAATGCAATACAGACAAAGTACTTATTGAATTTTATTGTTTGAAACTTTGCCTTGAGTGAGCGTAATAAACTGACCAGCGAACAAAATAATGACTGAACAGTGCACGCAAACTTAACTACTTAGGCTATTATTTTTAATTTCCCTTAAGAAGTGCATATGAAAGTAATTTATTATACACACAGCATAAATAAAGATGCATTTGAAAGAACTTTTGATAGATTTGCGTCTACCTATGAAAATGATTGTATATTAATATCGTTTCCTTATCGTGTGTAGATAGATAGTATGCCATCTGTCAGGACCTTCGTTTGAGTAATATTAGGTACCTCTTTACTGGATCGTTTGAGCCAATTAAATATAAAATCGGTAGTTACATGCGTAATATAAAATATCTCAGTAAAATTAAAACAGATAAGTAGGTACCTGCTGTCTTTAATAGTATATTGTGTGCTTAGGGGTGAAACAAGACGATTTCAGACGAGGGTGAAGTTGCCTGCCTGATCGAGGGCTGGCATCACCCGAAATCTGAAATGGGTAAAACATTGATGTAGAATTTTAGAATGGGGTAAAATGACATTTAAAAACATTTCTAATTGATAAAGTGTATTATAAATTAAATGATTTTTGTATTATAAATTAAAAAATAAGGCAGCCGTCTCTCTACTACGCTGATTTTTTGCTGTGCCCCACCTGGGTTCCAATATTGTAATGAGAACTTTTCTATTGACATGTTAATTACTATAAGAATTGTATTGGAATGCAAAATAAATGAATATGAATATGAAATCGTGTTTCATCCCGTGGTGCACACACTATTTTTCATATAATCTGCATTAAAAGTACGAGTTTTATTAAACTTGTATTTCTTATTTATTTTAGTTGCTATGTTGTTGTTTACAAATATCATATTTTAAGACAATTAAAAAGGTTTGAAATAAACAAAACATACTCTGACAGGATTAAAAGGAGGGCTGCTACGTCATTCAGCGAGTAGAATCACTTTCTGCTCGAGGGCACCCGCTGCATGACGTATTCGTCTGAAATTTACTAGTTTCAGGTGGCTCAACAGGCATTGAAACTCGCATTTTCAAGCAGGTTATATGAAAATTATGTTTTCGTTTATTACAAATTATCATTGAATTTTGAAAATTCATGATTCATAGACGGAACCTTACTCTACCTTGCTTTCCTCTTTTAGTTTACTTAGCTTAGTTTATTTAGTAAGGCAAATTATTTTAAAGTACGGAGCATTTTCTTGGAACGAACAGATAATAAATCTTCTAGCGTCCGACTGAAAATATTACTAATATAATACGTTTTAACGCTCACAAATCTTAATTAATAGTATCCCTAAATATGTCACATAATTCAAACTATTAAAGATCGAACTGTTAACTATGTTAAGTGAACAATGGAGTTCCAGTTTCATTCTCCCTTCACGTAAATCGTAAGAATTATAATACAAATTTGCAAATAGAATGTAAATACAAGGGAATAAAATACAATCAGATCTCGAGATGCCGGTTGAATGCAGTATATCTTTCGTTACCGATCTATGTTAATAGTTTGGTAGGACATTTACATTGGTGCATCGGTAATGGCCAGTGGTCGCAGCATTTGCCTCAAGGCCTTCGGTGAAAGGATACATGAATCTGGATCATCCCAGCCAGATATTATTCGCTTCTGTCTCAGCCTTCGAAGCTATGAAAATTATTGGATCATAAACGCGCTCGCAACGTTTCAATATTAATAAAATCATTACTACATTCTCGAATAGTTGTTAATACATAAACGCCGTGATAACGAAATGTTACAAAATTTACCAGACTTTTTGTCTGTTACAATAATTAACATGCTATTATGCTATTTCTGCAATTATCAAGTATTAATATTTTTAAGTCTCCACTTTTTTAGTCTTATTAATTTTTAACTGAATATCTTAACTTTATATAATTTTTTAAAGAGAAAAGATTTGTTTGTTTGTAATGGATAAACTCAAAAAGTATTCAACCGATTTTGAAAATTCTTTCACTTATAAAAAGCTACTTTATCAGCGAGTAACATAGACTATATTATTTTATTTTAAAAAAAATCAGAGATCCCTACTAAAATGGCAATAATGTGAATGAAGTCGGAAAAAATTGTCTCATCTGAGAGCTTCCGTAGCGTGCGTTGCGTAAATAGTAAAAGTTACACGAAAATAATGTTTCGTGGAATGGTTCCTTTCAAAAAGTTCTAAAACAAAGTCCGTGATAGCAAATATAACTAACTAACTAATAAATAACTAACAAAAGCAATATCCCGAGTAAAACGCGATTTACTGTTTTTTTGCGTTAAAAATGGGGATAACTTTTTTTTAATAAACAATTTAACCGTCCATGTTTTTATATGTTATAGATTGTTGCTGTATCTATTTCAGAATCTACTTGTCATACATTTTTATTCATTTGTTTGTGAGAAAAAAAATAAAAAGCAACTATTTAATTTTCCCTCGCCAGACCTTTGAATATTTGATTCACTTATTTATTTGTGCATGTTAGTTATTTAGTTCTTCTTCGTCAATATTGCGTTGAAGTTCGAAAAATTTACGATATAAGTACCTTTATTTAATTTTTCCTCTTTAGTGAGATGATTAAATGACCTATTATTTACTTATTTTACTATGACTATCCTATTCATGGGATATATTTTACCTAAAAATAGGAAGTTTTTTAAAGGGAAACCAACAAATAAACATTTATTTTTATTAGAACTGTGAAAAGTAATCAACAAAACTACTGAAACACTTAGATTCTTCTACCAGACGTACAAAATAAAACCACCAATCTATTAATCAACTCTACTCATAAAATCAACAAAATTTCACTTTTAACAATATAACAATTATACTTATCAAAAACTAAGTATCACTGAAATGATAACTATCAACTTTTCTTCAGTTTTACCTTTATAAATTTAAATTTAACAATAGAGATCAGCCTTTTCAAACCAAATAGCTTATTAATTCTTTCTTTCTTTCTTTATTATCAAAACTATGTATTTAAAGATAGAATTAACTAAGAATGGTTTAATCGAACTAGGATTATGTAAGTGAAGCTAGTAATTGTTATAATAACGACTCTATACATAAAATAATAAAAATTTAAACAGTTCGTAGAACACAGCGATTAAAGACTAGCCGATGATTGATTCCCGCGGAAGTTCTTTAACTTTCCAGGATAAAATATGCTATTTTGATGTATAAACTTTTACATCATGAAGTTTTATCAAAATCCGTCGAATAGTTTTTGCGTGAAAGTGTAACAAACATTCATCCATCCACTCTCACAAACTTTTGCATTTATTTAGTTATTAGACATCAAAATCAAAAAGGTACATGCGTCCATTAAAATTTAAACTAAGTATCTATTGAAATTATAACAGCTATCAACTTTCCTTTAGTTTTACCTTTAAAAATTTAAATTTTACATTTCAAATCAGATCAGTTCAAACGAATTAAGCTTATGTAACGTTCACCAAAATCAAAACTATCAATTATAAATATTATAATTAAGTAACTGAGAAAGATTTAATTATAAAACAAGTACGATTAAACTGATTTAAATGTAAATAGGTATGCTAAAAATTTACTATGCCTGTAAGAGTTAGCCTAATTCACGTACAGTTCTATAAACCAGCATGCCTGGTGGGAGGCTTCGGCCGTGGCTAGTTACCACCCTACCGGCAAAAACGTGCCGCCAAGCGACAGCGTTCTGGTACGATGCCGTGTAGAAACCGAATAGGGGAATGGGTTTAATATAACTACCATGCCCATAACAGGTTAGCCCGCTACCATAGACTGCATCATCACTTAACATCAGGTGAGATCGCAGTCAAGGGCTACCTTATAGCACAATAAAAATAAAAAAGCCATTCTTAAGCAGTCCAATCATTTACGAATCAACTTTTTAATTTACTACGGATTATTAATTGACTATTGGGAATCATTTCCGGATTGCAAGTTATATCAACAACTAAATATCTTATAATTTATGTTCCGGTTGCTCTAATAATGTTGAATAAAATCTCTTATTTAATTATATTTGTACTGAAATTATAAACAGTCCGAGAAGTATTTTTTTTGATAATTGAATAAATGTGCTTATAAAATTTTTATAGTACGTATATCTTAGCAATCATGGGACGATTAATTAAATAACTGACTTTGTTTAATTTTTCCCAACTGAATTGCCCCTGTTAAGAATATACGTGTCGAGGGAAAACTAAATATCGAACTTTATGCATTTTATTCGCTCTCGAAGTGATGCATGAGAGAACTTATTTATTTTTTGATAAGTTATTTAACTTTCATTCGCTACTTTTTTATCAATTTTTCAATATTTATTTTTCCACCTTTGGCGCCTTGCGAGATTCATTTATTATTATCTTTTTAATTAAAACTAACTAAGAAAAATTAGAAATACAGAAAGATGCGGCTTTAATTGGACTTTCTGGAAATGCAATAAAGTCGATTTCCCAAAAAGTGTAATTATTTAATTTTCCAACTACAGCGACGATATCTATCTTTTAAGGTTGTCTCACAACAACAATTTTTATGATTTTAAAATTTGATCTAAATCAAAGCTTTACTTTCGAAGGTGCTTTACTGACATTGTATTAATCCTTATCAAAATAAAATAGTTGGTCATCTCAAGTATTTAATATAAACCAAATTCGCCCTTTTAATTACACCATTTAATTCAGAAGATATCATCGAAATAAAGTAACGCACACTAGATATAGGGGCGGCCGCGACCAATGCTAATGTAATTGTAAAACCCTGATGTGCTGCCCAATACCGACTGGCTATTATTGGGTATGGAGTTATGGACTATTATTACCCGTGCAAAGCCGGGGCGGATCACGAGTCTACTTATAAATAACTAGCTGATGCCCGCGCATGGATTGAGGTTTTTTGGTTTCCGCGGAAACTCTTTATTTATCCGGGATAAAAAGTAGCCTATGTGTTAACCCAGACTATAATCTATCTCTGTGCCAAATTTCATCCAGATCCGTTCTGCCGTTCTGGCGTGTTTGAGTAACATACATCCATACATCCAAGCTTTCGCATTTATAATATTAGTAAAGATAATCGTACTCGTATTATTAGCTGGACATTACCATTCAATGAATTATCAGGTAGGTATTGGCTCCCAGGTTCGATTGAAACATTCTGTGGGTGTCACTGGTTTTCTCATACCGTATCTAAAGACACAATTTGTTGATGGGGTATGCAGTTTGTTTCTATAAGGCCGGCTAGCTTCGACACCATCACGGAATATGCAAATGACGCTAAACTGCCGCGTTACGAAATATAACCGACCGATAGACGAGATAATACCTATAAATAAGGACAAACTCTTAATGGCGAAATAAGCTGATGGTGTGAGATCACGACTTGGAAATTATTAGACGATGAATTTTCATCGCAAAAGTACTGTATTAGATTACTTATTATGATCGTATAAAATAATGGACCGTATTTAATGCTGCCTTTGCATTAACTTTAAGTGAACGTTTACTAAAACAAAAGACTGTAATTCCTGTACTCTGTAGGTATTACAATTATGTATGCAAGGAGTAATAGGTATTTCTCAAACTAAATTTTACGATCCGGCTTCCAAAAAAGAAGGATTTTTGTGTGGACATCGATTTCTCCAAGGTCTCTGAACCGATTTGAAAAATATTTTATTCAAATCGGAATAAAATATATAATTTTGACTCCAACTACTCAATCCTGATGCTGCAGGGTACATAACAAAATTGGGCAAAACTTACCTGATGATACATACCTTCAAATAAAGAAAGATTTATTCAAATCAGTTCAGATTTGACTGAGTTATGGAGTAAAATCAACAAAAAAACGCTATCCTGGAGGAACCTTATTTTCTATCGGGATAAAAATTATCCTATATATTGACCGGAGTATCAGCTACCTCTATACCAAATTTCATTTAAATCCGTTCATTAGTTTTCGCGTGATGCGCGGCTATACAGACAGACAGACAAAAATGAAATAAAAATCAGTTTTGGGCTCATTATAGATAGTAAAGCATACCCCGATTTAAATTTTCAGAATATATTAAATGTACAGAAATCTTCCAGTTACAGTTTTATTATAAGTATATATGTAGATAGATGACTGCTATTCCTTTGCGCTTGATCTATGACGGGGGCAAGAGAATCCACATACCTAATAGTAATAAAAAATACATTTAGTATAAGCTTTTTTTAACAGCAACAGTTTATTTCTTTTACGATGTTGCAGTAATTAATTATAGTCTGCAATAAATATACTCTCGATTAGTTTGTTGAGACAGAACAAGATTTCACATGTAGGTACCTAATAACACGACAATTATCCACCTATCTTTGCTTAATGTATTCATAAATTTTATTATGTGTCTGAGCATGCTAAATTTTACTTCCTGAACACTATGTTCCAACTAAGGTTCCAACTACTACCAGTCAATCTGTTAGGTATGAAATTTTTTTACAAGTCCGATTTTTATTCAACGAATTACCTGCAAGCCTGTTTTTTCTTATTACCTACTTACCTCGTACTTATGCAGTGTCGTGAATTTGTAAAATAATATTTTAAACGCTAAATGCAGTTTAAAACTTTATTGATCATTTTGAAATAAAAATAAATAACATTATACCTATTATGATAATTCGGCCAAGTGCGAGTCGGACTCGCACACGCATACGTACCGTCGTACCGAATTTAACACTTCATACTTTTTGAATAAAAGTTTATTGTATGGGGATACCTATTAATTTATAACATTTATTTCATTTTCACTATTTTTTGTTACACCAGCTTTAGTGTTATGTTACTCACTCTTTAAAAATTTCATATGTCTACCTAGTACCTATTAAGGTTCAAGGTACAGCAAAAAACGCCAAAAAATAACTTTTCTTGTATGGAGTTTCTTTATTTATTTAATTTTTATTATTTGTTGTTATAACGGAATACACACTTTGTGTAAATTTCAAATGTCTGCCTATTACTGTTCATGAGACACAGCTCGCTGACAGACAGACAGACCGACGGACGGACAGTGAATGATTAATAAAAGGGAATATTTTCGTACGGAACCCTAAACACGTTGCCACTCATTAAAACATGAAACAGCTACCGGCTTTGGTATTTTAGTAGGCATAATCTTATTTACTTTCTGATTTTAAAAGTTAATATTAAAAATATAATACGTAAGTCAACATGTTTTTCGCAGCTTACAATAGTTTTCATTTTGGTTTTAAGTTTGATTTAATGATACGCTTTAAAAAATATCTCACGCCACACCAAAAGCCCACGCCAAAAGCTATCTAAAGGGTAAAACACACAGGGATACAAGGAATTCAACCAGCGCCCGCTCCCTGTGTATTAAATTATAATATTTAGCTAGTATAGCTGAAGTCTAATAGTACTATATTAGACTGTGTAAAACACACATGAGCATTACACTGTTTGACGACACTGTCATTAAAATGCTCTATGTACACATATAAAATAAGTAATGCGTTAACAACCTTTGTCTTCGGCTGTCAATTCTTGATAGTGTTTTGCTTCTGGATTATTTTTGCTTTATGTTGCTAACTTCACACTTTCATTATATAACTGGCAATTAGTCGCTTTTATTACAACAAATAGATTGTCGTCAAGCTTGTCACAGCATCGCCTTTTATGCGCATGCTTTATTTGATCGTGTCGAGTCATCAATAATGTAGTAAGTAATCGGAACTTATTTTTTTCTTCTGCCGTTTGAATATCTGATTTGTTGATTCGATGAATGATTCTAATATATAAATTGTAATTGACTGGTAAAGTGAATTTCAATAGTGTCTGTTTTGAATGGCTATTGAAATGTTTTTGAGGTATAATAATAATTGCCACATCGATTGTTGAAGATGCTTATTATGTTAATGATGTTTTCAGTTATTAATATACTAGCTTATACCCGCGACTTCATCCGTTTCGTCCGAACGACTCGTGGAGTTTCACAAATTTCAAACCCTCATTTAACCCTCTTAGGTGTTAAACTTTCAAAAATCCTTTCTTAGCGGATATCTTCGTCATAGTTTTGTACCTGAATGTCAAATTTCAGCCAGATCCGTCCAGTGGTTTGAGCTGTGCGTTGATAGAACAGTCAAATAGCTACTGGCAAAAGCTAGTAATATACCAACATAAACCGACTTTTGAAATATTATGCTATTTTTAAAATATTTTATATTTTTCGAATTAAGTATAGGCAAGACTCAATTTATTGCATGAATAATGTCAATCATTCATTAATTAAGTATTATTGGAATCATTTCAACTCAGGATAAATCTTACCTCTACCGATCGTGCTCTATTCTTGAGGTAGAGAAAGAGTTTTCTTATCGTTTGAAAACAGGTAGGCTTGTAAGAAGTCGGTTCGAAGAGGACAGGGCAAAGACTCGCTGTAGGTCTCTACAAAATCTTTCAATACCTCAAAAAAAGCTAGAAAAAGAATTATGTACCTGTAAGAACATTATGTAACATTGACAATCTATGATATAATAAACATGGCAAAATTGCGCGTCACCCAGTAAATGATCTAAAGTAAGACGCAGAAAATAGCGCGTCAGCTTCGTGCAAGTCACAAGTGAAACTAAAAAACTTATGAAAACCATACACATTGCCGTATCCAATTTCAAGTTGATGTTGTATATAAGGGAGCCCACTGAATAACTGTGATTAAACGCTTTAAAGAGTGAAGGTAGGTTCACACGAAACAAGAGCAAACCGGATCCAAATCGGAGGAGCGTTTTCTGTAACTGGAGCAGCCGGCCGGCTCGAATATCGCCCCTTATGTCGATAATAAGATTTTCTTTAACACCGCAATACCGCGGTTTCTCTTTTTTGCGAGTGCACCTGCGATGTAGGACAATCTTGGCTTATTTCGACACAGCATCGTGATTGATGCTTATCAAGCAAATCATATTTTAAAGCACTTCGACGCGTTCTCCGCTTGCAGTAATTTATTTTAGTGTCTATCGCTGTTTTATATCTTATAGTTAAAAAGTAGCGGTTAGTTCTGGTTCAAAAGAGAGGAGTATTCTGGTTTTATCAGTAGGATACATTCATATACCACCGAATTTTATATTGATATTCATGAGTAAACGACTATCGCTTGATAGTCAAATTTCTATAAAAGAAATCTATCAAGAACCATTTTCTATAGGGACACGTAATCGAAAGGATATTTCTCCACTAGTAGTAGGTACGGGTATTCATTTATATGTAGATACATACACGGGAGCGTAGTCATTGAATGCCAGCAGACAAGCCGCTTGCCGCGTGGGAAACTCGACCAGTATAATACTGTTAAACGTACTCAACCATATTTTACGTCAGATTCGACGCACTCCAGTTACTTAGCTACGAATGGATTGTACATCCTTGCGGACAAATAACATAGTACCGCACTCTAATTAAAACCCTACCGATTATTCAAATTCTTCAATGGTATCTTGCTTTAAATCGATTTTGCACTTCTGTGTAGTTATTTGGAATAAGCACAGTATTTGAGATCACAATATCTTTTAGCTATTAAGATAAATTTAATAATAATATTATGGATTTATAGGGATGAGTGGCAAGTAGATAATTATGAAAATATATTAATTTCTATACTATTAAACAGGGTGAAAAAACCATCGGGCCATGGAGGAAAAGTACTTTAAATATTGAATAGATGAAATTTCACCCGAGGGAAATTTTCTTTTAGTTTAAAAATAAGAATATCTGCATTGAAACATTTTTTGAAAAGCATACTTGAGCCGGGAACCGAACCACCTAAAAATTGAAAATATAATCAAGTCACTAATTGAACCAATCGATAGGGTCAAAATTCGTCTTATTAATTATTATTTTTTTGGTTTTCAAGGGGTCCTACAGAACGTTTTTGTATAGAACTTTTTTGCCTTCACTATTTGTTTGCTTACCTAGAACTTAAAGATAATTAATTCTTTCACGAAAAATACGAAACGTCCTTAATGTGGAAAATTTACTGGAGTACTCCAACGGCCCTGAAAATCTATCAGTTTGGAAGTATGGTCTTGGAACAAAAATGTACTAGACCGTGGGTACTTTGGTGGGCGGGTGAAAAAAAATTGCCTATACAAAATACTGTCCTCATTAATTTTCGGTTAAAAAGCTGTGGTACTAAACTAATGATTAAATTTTAAAACTTGGACGAATTGGTGAACCGGTGAAGCAAGGTATCCACTGAACAAAAGTAATACCAAAATACTATGAATTCAAAAATTTTGAGACGATAGTATATTGCGTGCTAGGGGTGAAACAAGACGATTTCAGATGAGTTCGCTCAGGCTGGCATCACCCGAAATCTGAAATCGTGTTTCATCCCGCGGCACGCACCATATTTTTCATATGACCTGCATTGAAGGTGCTACTTTTATTAAAATTGTATTTCTTATTTATTTTAGTTGCTAGGTTGTTGTTTACAAATATAATATCTGTCCGTTTAGTTGATGGTTAAAATGACAAATAGAAAGGTTCGAAATAAACAAAATAAGTATCTGACAGGATCGAAAGGAAACGCTATGACGTATTCTTCAAAAATTGGCTAGTTTCGGGTGGATCAAAAGGCATTGAAACTCGTATTTTCAATGCAAGTTATATGAAAAAATGATTTCATACACTATTAATTATATTAGTTAAGAGGAAAAGGTGGTCACCTTTTTCACCGATAAAATGTATCGCTGATACACCAATCAGCATTAAATTTCCTGTTAGATGGGATTTCCAAACTTATTTTGCTTTTGAAATTCTTATAATTCAAAACAATAATGAAAACTGAGGAATTCAAAATTAGTGCCAATGATGCCGATAAAATGCGATAGTCAAAACCCAAGTAACCATAATGTTTATGGAAAGACAATGCTTGCATTCTAAAAAATAACTCTGCATGTCCGCGGGCCACTTACTCGTAAATATATACCTAATAAAAGACCATTCTATCAAGATTTATAAAAGTGCCTGGAAGCACAATACCAATTGGAATAAAAGAATCCTAAGAAATGCATTATTCCCATTTTTTTACATTATTTAAAGTGTTTTCCATGTTTTTGATTATATTTTTATGGCAATGTCGAACAACGAAGGCACCTACGCAATTTCACTTTTATTGTTATTAAACTTACAATCGTAAGAATGTGACATCGAATTGTATGTTATCACGCGTACAAGAGAGATCAAAGTTTGGCACGCAAACGATCTTCTTCACTGAAATGTCAGAGGTGAGCATTTCAACCGACCACGGCCGAGTACGAGTGACGTGCTTTAAAACGTTCTGGAATGCGCAAATGTGAGTTTTAAAGAATTGCGCCTGTTTCATGGATCAATCAACGTTTGATAATAACCCATTCCGGCAGCATGATTTTTGAAGTTTACCTCCTTAAGAATTGATTTTCATATATAAGCCCGGGGTATGAAATTTTATGGGCAGTAAAATCAAACTTTCTCCGTTACGTTATTTACTTTATATTTCAATGGTAACACTTGTTTATGTTTCCATGGTAACACTTTTCGTTCGTAAGGAGTAAACTCCAGTCGTGCGTCGGAGCTGATCATTTTTAAAAATGCATCCAATTACACTTTGCTACTAAAACTACGTTGTATGTCGTGAACGGATCGTAAAATTGATCATTTTAAAATTGGTAAAAATAGAATGCTCAACGATTGTAGATTTTTCTAGCATTAGCATAAATACTTGTATCATATCGTAGAATGACCATACAAAAAGAGATGTATAATCAACTCAACTCAGAACATCCTTTGCGAGCTTTACGTTTTAGAAGAACACTCTAAGGTTAGGGCACACAAGACTACGAGTCGGGTTGTGCTGATTCGGTTTTTGGACAGAGCCACACTTTTGGATAATATTGTCACCCTTGTATTCATCATAATTATGTTACACTGTCGCCATGGCCCATGATGAATTGCATAAAAAAAGGGCTATCAGCGTCTCTATAGTGGTCAATAATATTTTACGATATGATTACACAATGTTTGACTATCAAAAGTGGCCCATTTATTTCATATTTGCATTCATGTCTACATACGAGTACACTGGCATGAGGCCCTGTAAGGGCATTGCAAATTTTAAATTAATTTTTAAATAATTAATAACACAAAATTAATTAAAGCTATTACAAATATTAGATAATTAAATAATGTCAACAAGTAATAATTAAATCTACTTATAATTTTTTATACACAATTTATTTTAAATACATCTATCGTGCTATTGAGGTCTATGTAGTCAGAAATTCTTGAATATTATAAAAATCATTTTTGTATTAACCAATGTCTCAATTTTCTTTTAAAGGTAGTCTCTTTGTTTCCTTCTTTTATAGTATTACGGAGTTTATTATAAATAATAATTGATCTAAAGTACTACGGCTTGATATTCCTAGAGTAAAAACGTGGAAGGGCTAGATTATGTTTATGTTGGTTTCGTGAGATTCGGTTATATTACGTACTTTCTAATGTTTTATATAGATGTATGTGTTTCCTTACAAACAGGACTGTCTTCAGTAAGTAGATAGGTGATATTGTCAGGATTTTTTATCCGATAAAATATGGTCTAGAACTTTCTCTTTGCCTAATGTTAACTAATATTCATACGCCCTTTTTCTGGGCAATGAATAGGTCTTCCACGTCCGTACTTTGGCCTCAAAGCCTTACTTAAGCCATGACTAAGCATATGCGTAGTATGCAGATAGTGCTGTCTCGACGTTTGCATTCGTCGTTCTTGAGGACGCTGAGGGCATATGCAAACCGTGACAGCTTCAGTCTGACATTTTGTACATTTTGTTTCCAATTTAAGTGGGTATCGATACTTAGGCCTAGAAGCTTGAGTTCCCCTACCTCCTCAATATTTATTTGTGCTGATAATTTACTTAAGTCTAGTGGTATTGATAAGGTCTAAATTGTATAAGTTTGGTTTTTTAACGTTAATTGGTAGGTGATATTTCTCTAGGCAACTTTGCGTTTTATTTAGGATTTTTTATAGGGATTATTGTCACATTCGGTAGCATCTGAGCATTTGGTCGTCGTCTGCAAACATTGTGAGTGCACTCCGAGCTTAGTACAAAAGCGTCCCGAGCACGCTTCCCTGATGTACAGACCAGTTAATAATGTCTGTATTTGAGTCAATTGTACAAATTTCGTGAGTTTTTTCGTTTTTCGTTGCATGTTCCGTTCCATTCAATGATATAGTTGACTATATTACCATTATTTGAAATTTGTGTAGTCCACGCGGACGAAGTCGCGGGCATAAGATAGTAGGTATGAGGTGATTGACCATTATTGTATATATATTGTACATATACCATTATGGTTAATCGAATTCAGCTCTTAAAATATAATCTGTAATACTTGCAGTCTAAATAGGTGCTCAATAACTCAAATCAGTACGGGTAGAATACGAGTTACCTACATAAATTTCAATGACAACTGAAAATCTACTTGCCAATCACGCGCTTCATGGCGCACCTGCGCGTGCACTTCGTTGTCTCGTTTTGGAAAACGAATAGCCCCTACTCGCAAGTCGGTGCAAGACATGTCTAGTGTCTACGTAAGAGCGCCAATTAGAACCGTAGCATTGTCGTTGATCTCATATCGCGGTAGGAAATCGCCGTCCGCCGCGAGTCCACGACCGTGCGCAGGCGACGCTATCGTTTCCATCGAGATTATACCATTAATTGTTGCTTATTTTTGCAGTAAATAAATACAATACAATTTGTAGACATCATTCGATCACCGGAGAAGATAATTGGAACATTGTAGTTCCAATTGAGGTCATTCAGCTCCATGTTAATTAAGATAAGGAGATATACCCAACACTCCTAAATTACAGTTAGTCAAGTACATATTTTGTTTATAGTGTGATTGCAAGATAATTTATTACAGGCCAACTTGTTAGAGTTATAGTTAAATTTACGCACAAGACTCGCAAGAGTCATGTTACTCGTTTACGGTTTCAATTACGATTGAGAACACGCATAAAACGATACAGCAAAATAGATTTATATTTTCCATACTAATATTATAAATGTGAAAGTGTGTCTGTCTGTCTGTTTGTCTTTCTGTCTGCTCACGGCCCATCTGCTCAACCGATTTTGATCAAATTTGGTACAGGGGTAGATTGTATCCTGGGGAAGGACATATCAATCAGGACAATCTAAACTAGATGATTCTCGCGACTTCGTCCGCTTGGATTAAGATTTTTTGATGTCCGCTCATGAACTCATTGATTTTCCGGAATAAAAATAGCCTATTATTCCAGACTATAATCTATCTCTGTGCCAAATTTCATACAGATCCGTTCAGCCGTTCTGCCGTGATTGAGTAACAAACATCCATTCATTCATCCATATATCTATCCATCCATCCATCCAAACTTTCGCATTTATAATATTAGTATAGATTGCATGCATGTACATAATATAGGAACAATTTATGGGAAGACTATTCAAAGTAAAAGTGGACCAAAGCAAATTGCTTTTGCGTTGCCGTCGTATTTTTTGTTTGACTAATGTCTTAGTTTGACTAATGTTTTTTGCATCTAATAAAGGTCAACAGGATGAAAATAGTTGTACGCAGAGTAGGTACTAGGTACCTAGTTATAAGGTACTTTAAGTTTCTCTTTGTATTTGATTGAAATATTGAAAGTCAGCTTCTATCTTCGCTTCACATTGAAAAATACCTCTGTGTGATACAAATCATCAAGTTTCTGATCAAAATCAATTAATGTAAAGAATATCGAAAAAAATCCTTTTTTATACATATTTTTGATTCGGCTTTTAAAGCACGCGATGCTAGATATACTTAGTCTTCTTTTATTTTAATGGTAATCTATACCATTATTAATAATAAATATTGGAACAGCTTTCAACAATTCTTTTCTCATTACAAAACTTATACTGTCACCTTTGTTGATCTCATGTAAATTTCAAGAAGATCTGATGAGTAGTTCTGAGATGGCGGGTGAAACTTCGCAATGGTTAACCAGCAAATCAATCGTGATCAGTGTATAAGCTTCATTTATTGTAGATTATTAACCATTATATTCTGTTCATACTCGTACATAGGTACATGCTGTAGTATATAAATTAAGCCAACCAGTGCGAAGGCGGGGCGGTTCACCTAGTAGAAATTTATAATACCTAGTTATTATTCATACCAAGGTACCTCACATAGTCTTAACTCACCCGAATATCAAAGATTATAATATTATCGGGCGAATACCTATTGAACCTGTTTCATCGTTGCCATCTCAACCTATAGATGCCCACTGCTGGCTGGACGAAGGTTTCCAGCATGAATGTCTGCAGGACACGGTCGTTTGTTTTTCTAGGCAATTAGTTCAAAACCGTTTTTAGAACGCTCATTATCATGATTTAGTAGTCGGGCCGAGAGTCTATTTAACACAAAAAATAATCATCAAATTATTAAACAAAATAATTTATTATTTAGGTCACAAAATATATCACAATTTAATCTTCAACTATATCTAATACAGGTGAGCTAAATAATAAGCATAACGTTTTAAAACTCTTTGCTGTGGTGTTTTTTATGGGAAAATCAAGGGAAAATGTTTTTTCTTTTATTTTATTTTTTCGTCAATTTTCCAATGTTTTTAATAGTTACTCTATTACGGGATGGAGATAAATACAACAAATCAAAAACCATGAAAATTGGTCCAGCCGTTCTAGAACAAACCTGACTTTGTTTTATATATTAAGAAGATATACGTATAATCAGCGTTATCTAAAATCATAATTTTAACGAGAGTTATTATGATCATGGAAATATTTTCATTGATTGTGGCATAACGATTGTGTCGTGATCCAATTGCTTATGTGACGGAGGAGTGCGGCGCGGGCACACGGTGCGCTGGCGCAACGAACGTCGCTCGTTAACCCACATCACAGCATACAAATTATTACACTCGGTGTGGATGCTCGCAGGCCGCAGCCTCCTGCTGCCATCTCATAATGGCCCTAAACTGTACAGATATCACAATACACAGAACATTTGAACATAATATACAGAAAACACTATTCAACAGAGAATATACATATACCGAAAAGAGCAAAGCACAGAGAGTTCACAGGGTAGATTCACTTGACGATTCGAAGGCACTTGTCAAAGCTTATTTGAATAAAAAATCTATAAAACAAAATAAGAAGAAGAAAAAATCTGTTGACATTTGGCTTTAGACAGACAGACAAAAATAAACTCAATAAAAATATGTTTTGGGCTCTATATCGACAATGATGCTTGAACAAAACTTTAATTTGTAGATGAACAAAAATTTTCTAAACATATTTTAGGTACAGGAATTATCCAGCTACATTTGTAGTCCAGCTACATTATAAGTAAAACTAGTATAAATTATTGTAAGATCACTAAAATATTACACACTCTAAACTAACGTCATTCAAGTGGGTAACTCTCCTATTACACAAATGTAGTAAAGTCTTAACTCATACAAGTAATAACGTAAAGTAGGTACACTATTAAGTTTTAAATACTTTTGTGTCGCAATGACGTAAAGTATTGATTAAATTTTGAGTTTTACGACCCTCAGCCTGATGTTACTAGCCAAAGTAAATAGACTAATTTATGATCCTCACTAGGTACATAAAATTTAATTCATCTACTATGTAACAAGCTAAGCGGATAACAAAAATATATAAAGTACCTACTATTACTAGTAAATTGAAGTTGCTGCAACACTAGTGATAATAATTAATCGTGGATAGTAATTTCATATAGTAAAGAGCATGAGGTCAAATGATAAATAATAACATATTCCTCCGGAGGTTATTTAAAGTCGTTGAACGTCATAGTATGTCAATTTTTAATTGAAATAAATATTTTTAAAGCTGTGACTTGTGAGCTACGATGCTGTTAAAACTTTGTAAAATGGTAATAACAAAAAGAATACCTAAAACCTAGCTTTAGTTGTGAGCTTCTTAGGGACTAGGGAGCGCTTGGGACCCTTGTTAACGTACCTAGAACTGCTAATCTGCAATGCATTGTGTAAAGTCCTCAAGAAAAATATTTGTTTTTTTCAATGAATAGAGAATAGAGATATTTTGAAAGTGAGGCCAAAAGGATGTTTTTGCACAACCCAGTAAAGTCACAAATTAGTTCTGTAAAGCCCATTTCTTTGAGCACATTGTTTGTATCACTGCAACAGCTTCTTAGTAGCGAGTGTTTTGGTATATTTTCTGAACGATGAATAAATAAATAGGTTGTTTAAAATTGTACACGTAAATGAAAACGTATGTATTTTGTACATGGGTAAATAACACTTGTAGCTCGAACTATGATCGTAAATATTCATTTAATGAATAAGTTGTTAAATATGTGGTGTGCTCCGTAGACCGTGATAAAACTTTTATTGCGTAAAGCCCTTGACTGCAATTTTAGCCAACGGTATGTGACGATGCAGACGATGATGGCAGAGCGCTAAATCTGAATGAAACACTTTAACCCGAATCGTTCTCCATTAGGAGATCTTTTATGTAGCAAATTTTAAAGTGTAGCTAATGTATATTTATTATAAACCTACTTTTTTCTTATATTAAATATATGAACGCGTAAAGTTGTATCAGTTAACAGATGTAATATTATACTGTGTGTTTCGGTTGGCCAGCTTGCTCCAATTCGTCGTGTCGTTTGACATGCCTTTCTCATTTTACGAATAATAAGCAAAGTGGAAACACCGAATTAATTATTACAAAACTAAAATAATATAACATACCTATACAAATAAATAAAATAAATCATCGAATTACAGATTGTCTCGCCAAATTAAAAAGAATCGTAATACGGTGTTTTTCATATTCAGTGTAGGTTACATAACAAGTTTAAGTGGTTATTAAGAAAGTCAAACGAAATGAAGAATGTAACGGATGCTTAGATAAGAATTAAAATAACAAACCGCAACTCATGTGCGCTTCTGTTGAGTCTCAACTCTCAATTCATCCTAATGAAGTTATGTGCCGAATATTCTGTTACAAAATAAAGTTAGAATATTAAAGCTTATTTTGAATGTAATTTTC
The DNA here is from genome assembly GCA_923060345.2 of Erebia aethiops. Lineage (NCBI taxonomy): Eukaryota > Metazoa > Arthropoda > Insecta > Lepidoptera > Nymphalidae > Erebia > Erebia aethiops. Next base: position 19,973,698 of record OV281084.1, on the reverse strand, counting down.
ACAGAGTAAATATTTTCACAATGCATAAAGAAACAAAACCATTTCATTAGAAACCAAACCTACGACACGTATCAAAACTAAATAAGCAGTTAGGCTGTTTGCGTACAACCCATACACCTTACAAAGTTGATAGACTCTAGACCTTTTCGAAGTAAAAAAGAGCACGACTCTGCCGCAAAGACTGCTATAGCTACAGCCATGCTACAGCACAGGCGGCATAGCGTTACGTGACGCCTAGTCTCTGGCAGGCACGGCGCGTGACTCGTTCGCCCTGGTTTTATACAGGATCTAAACACAAGAACCGACTAAAGTATTAATTAAACATTCAGATGTGGCATTAAAATAATATTTTTAAATAACTTTTGAACTAATTATATTTTTCTACATAAAAACTCAAAACTAAACATTAAAAATAATATCATCATAATAATTAGGCCCTAAATTTAGATTATGGTTTTTGCAAAGATTATTCTAACTTTGTAACAAGGTACTTTGACAAACAAACTAATACTCATTTTTCCTTTTTTCCAGATCTGAAAGAAGTCCGTCATCGTGGGGTGCTGTCGTCGTATTTTTATATAAAATGGAATATAAGAATATATTTAGATATCGTGCCGTATATATGAAGAACTAAACTCTTTCATTAGCAGCCTACGGGATTGGGGTGAATAATGGGAAAAAGGAACGTTCGGATCAAGTTAACACATTCAATTGGTCCGCCCATTAGCTTGAGTGCACTAGGCGCTTCGGATTAGCACCCCAACCTACGCCTTCTCACAACATCAGTTACCGACGCTCTAGCGACTGCCAATAAAAGTACAAGTCATACCGGGTTATAAGAGTAACTCATTTTTACTTAGATTTACTTACTGTAGTACAAAAAATAACTGAACACGGCACAAGATTGCTTAATGTAACTAAATCGGTTAAAGCCCGCGCCGAGTCGTCGTCCTCGGTTAAAATATATAAACGGTAGTCATGACGGCCACTGCACCAGAATTGTCGAAGTCGGATTTTTTTGAATTCGTGACCTCTAATGAAGTAACCGATGCTCAGTATAAACAGCAAATGCGATCTGTTAATGTGTTTATGGAATCGCCTGATTCGAGATCAAATCCTTTGCTGTCAGAAGAACCTAAGGAACAGAACAATAATAGTTTGATAAGTGTAACTGGAGTGCAGTCATCTACTACAAACAGCATGACTGCTGCCACAACCTCCAACCCACTACAAAGTTTCGACTCTATATGGAACGTCGACCGCGATAGAGATCGGATAGAGACATCAATGTTAGAAGACCTAAACAAATATTACTGGAGCCAAGAGAATGAAATAAGCACACATTCATGTACTGACACTACTATTTCCAATAAATTAATAAGTAATAATACAGATGGACAAATATATACACTAACAGTGCTTAACCAAGATATTAATGAAACAAATACAAATCGATATTGGGTTAAAGAAGAAGATGTTTCAATGTCCAGCCCTACGGATATAGAACAGAATCCATCCTTAGATCTCGAAACAATATTAAATATGAACGGTTTTCCTAATGACTTCAGCCAAGACTCACTTAATACGTTACCTAAAGTAGAAAGTTTTAGTTATGAAGATGGAGATTCACAAAATACGAGCACAGAACTCAGTACAAGCAGCTTAGTTAAAATAGAACCATTCGCCTATGATGAAAATGAATATCACAGTAATGATAAAAAAGACGAATCTACGCATAGCCCAATTATCGTTACACCTACTATGTTAGAAGTCGAATATAATAATAATAATAATGACTGGAAATTAACTGATCAAAATACAGAGTCAAATGAATCATTACTGCGTAGTGCCTTACAAGGAAAAGCCTTTGTTAGATATAGTACTTTACTTAAAAATGCTGCAAATATAATTGATGCTGAAACAGAATTAAAAAGGGTCATTATAAACAATAACAACAAAGCCGATGTACCATCCATGTATCAGGATGCAAAAGATTCAGAAAATGAATTACAAATGGCAATAGGGCCACCAAACGGAAATGTTAATATATCCATACTGTTGGAAGAACCTACCGCCACTGTGATCACAAATGGTGAAAACCCAACATCAACACAAAGTGTGGATGATATTATACTATCACAGCTCGATTCCAACTACCCAGATGATTACGAAAAATTAAAACGAATAGCAACAGAATTAGGTGAATCGGTTCAGCCTTTCTGTACTGTGGAACCGATCGATCCCACTCGCAGTATATACAATATTCACCACGTCAACGGTGAATTAGTAACTATGATTCCTGCAAGTGAAGTTCAGCTGCCACAGCACTTACAAATAGTTACCGCTTCGCCATCAGTGACGAGTACGAAAGTTGGTAAAAAACATAGAAGACCACCAAGTAAAATTTTGCCTCCGACAAGTCAAACACCATCAGGGACAGCAGTTCAAGCGGCTACATCTACATCGAACGGTGTTAGAAAAGAGAGATCCTTGCATTACTGCTCTATTTGTTCAAAGGGTTTTAAGGATAAGTACTCAGTTAACGTGCACGTGAGGACGCATACAGGAGAGAAGCCCTTTACGTGTTCTCTGTGTGGAAAGAGCTTTAGACAGAAGGCGCATCTCGCAAAGCATTATCAGACGCATATAGCCCAAAAGACGGCAGCTGCGAATGGCGCCTCTAAGCCCACCAAACAGAGGTAACCGCTCTCGTCGAATGTCCTGTTCGTATTGATAGTCAATAATTGAACAGAATGACTGAAAGCGAGTGTATTTTGTAAGCGAAAATACATAACACTTAAAGGCTGAAATATTACAGAAGAATTTGGTAAGGTGCTAAATAAATTAGTAATTTAGACAGTTAAGGAAAGTGTAAAAGAGAATGTGTCAGAAAATTCTCGGCCGTTATCATTCTTGTTAATTTGTATGTAACTCCGCCCGTTACCGATTACTTTTAGGTTTAGCTAGTTTTAACTATAAACAGGTACAATTAAGTGTTATTTACGAGATTATTCAAACGATTCCATTCTTCATAATTAATTAGTCATGTACAGTATAATAATTTCATCACAAGTATTATCAATTTCTATGCACTTAGCATAATACCTATAAATTTGAACAGACAATATTATCAGATAAGTGACCAACAATGATGAACAAATTTAGGATTATCAATAGTTTTGCCGCACTGTAATTTCTCTCGCAGCGACCGACCAAACTTTCTAAAAATAATGAAAAAAAAACAGAGTAAAAGAACGAGCATTGAGTACCTACTATCTTTCACCGCTTGACGCTCTCGTATCTTTATACTGCTTGCTATTCGTGTGGTAAATTTTCCCTCATATCAACTCATGAATAGCAGCTATTTAACTCGAGAGACTGCTTTTCTTAGTGACTCTATAATGTCCTCCCAGCAGCAATTTTTGATTTCTCATGACGACTGGTTTGACAATATTGTTCTATATATACCATTTATCTGTTTATACCACGTTTATACCTACATTTATCGTAATAGTAAAGCGCTGCAATCTGATCCATTTTATATTACGTTTCTCTTTACATTGAAGAGTACAGTGAAGGGTAACTCACTCCTAAAATTATTAAATCTTTCGCCTGATATTGAGGAGAGGCCTGATTGCACCTAGATTGCTTTTGCTATTGCTGATAAATTTCAAATAGGTACATGTTGTTTCAATAGCTGTCTTTAAAATTGTGCTCCCTTTCTCGTCTAATAAATTGGCCTTTCTGTGTTCCTTTCTTATTTTCTGCACTGCACCCTACTGTGTAAAAGTACTTATTAATAAAAACCTATAGTACCTAACCTAGTAGACACTAGAGGCACACATTATGATCAACAAATTTTATGTAAAACGGTTTCAATCTAAAAGAAATTTTAATGGCTAACCAATTTTATAATATACAACTTTCTCAACTATGCATACATGCTTAATAATTAATAAGCAACCAACGAAAACACATTATAAACTTAATTGTATTAATAGTTCATTAGGAGATTACGAAGCATAATATTATAACCTAACAAAAAAATTAAATTGATCTGAACGACCTCTTTAACAGGAAATGTGGTTCTTTTATAATAGGAGTCGTGACAAAGCAATAAATAATAATTGTGTATCGGCGTGGCGTCAAACTAGCTTTATCTTATTACCTAGATTTAATATTTAATTGCAACGATCTTAATAGCTAGATATTATACGATCTTACAGTTTTATAGAGAGAAATGGATCTATCAAATAACACTGTATAAAACATAGTATTTTTTATATGGCGATGCAAACCGTTCAGTTAAAACCCCTTGTATTTAGTAGTATAAAGAATCCTATTATTGTGTACAATACCTACTAGGATTACTAGTCGGTGAAATGATGAGGCTTACTCATAATGGCGACGCGGAAAAATAATCTTGTGCCTGACTAACTAAATATTATGGCGATTAATCTTTACAAAACTTGAATTTTTTATTTTGAGTCAGTACCGCCTGTATTCAGTATCTACTAGTAAACTTCAAAGAGTAAAAGTAGATTCCTATAAAATAATACTCATATAGGTACATTAGGTACAACCCCACGTGTCACATCGTTTCTGTATTTATATCAAGTGCTTAGAATATATGATACTCATTTTTAAGCTTTTATTAGTAGACCAGTGTGTTTCTCTTGCCAAGACAGCTTAAATGAGCATAATATTTTTAAATGCGTACTTAATTTTAGTTATTGAACACTGCCTGTCAAATTTTCTATATGACTGAAATACTAATTTAACAACAACTAAGATATTTATATTAAGAAGTAATGCCGCTTGATTAGTAATGCATTTTATGCATACTCTTATCATAGGTATACATAATATTCATTATATATACCTATATTTAAATATATTCGAGGTTAACAATAATAAAAATTTACCTAAGTATTGGTTCTATGAATGACTGGTTTAACACGTTGTCAAAAATATTACTTAAAACTTCTATCTCTTGAATACTCAAAACGAAGATAATATTACAACATCCTTGCTCAAATAAAACATACCTATAATAAATCAAATTGGACACATACTTTGTTTTAAATACGGATTACTTATACGTTCTACTTAAATCAAATAAATAATTATATTGCTCTTAATGATTAAGATGCTTGTGTCTTATTTTTACTGTTCGACGTCAAATTAATAGTTTTAAGAATTTTAGTAAATTCCTTTTACAATACTCATTATTTGTAAATATACATTACATTTTAAAACCAATTTGTGGCGTAAATTTATTCTCTTGTATCTCATTAGGTGGTATTTGAAATGTTAGCGAATTTATAGATATATTGTAATAAGCATTAAGAAACTTTTGAGAGATTTACCAATTAGTTATAAGAAACTATGGCTACCTTAATATAAAATTATGCGATTGCATAAAGTAAATGATTGTTAATATATTCATGTAATATATTAAAAATGCTGGATTTTTGAGGAGGCACTTATTCGAAATGGATTTTCAATCAATTTGATCGATTATAATATTATTGCATTTGTTCCTGAGTTGATTATTAGATTTTATTGATAATTTCTTGTTAATAAGATTTTTATTATTAATTGATATTTAAGTATAATTTAATATTGTATAAGAAATTTAGATTTTATATTTTGAGGACGTCGTGGAAGTCTAATGGTATCCGGGTGCATCTCGAAGGAGAGGCCTGCAACTTGTAAATATAATTTTATTTATTTGGATTTTTTGTTTTTGCTCAATCAATATGTGGATCGCAAAATTTATTTAAACAATGACCACCTTATCGTTAAACTGAAGCCGTCCTGTACAATACTTTTATTATTTATTTATAGAATTACGAATAAGATGAAAATGGAAAAATGAAAAGGTAATTTTATTTTGATTAACCCGAGCTGTGATTTTTGCTATTATATGTCTATTGATACAGTTTCAGTCGCAAAGTATGCAGTAACTAAGTAGTACGAACGTACCTATAAGTGCATGCTAAGTGTAGCCCATTTTAACAAAACACCTGTATAACAAGGTTTTCCGATGGTGCAAGTAATGATATTTTTTACATATTAGTAAAATTGGCAGATTTTGCATTCATATGATAATAACATAGCAGTGACACATTATTCGCTGTAAATAAACTACAAAAAATTTGCACTACAGGGCCAGGGATCAGTACAATGTATCTACTGCTAGTGACGATAGTTGAACCAACCATTATATACCTATTAACGGTTATATACCTAGTTATAGTAAGTGATACGGCTCGTACATTTAACACTATGGAAAAGTATTAACGTCTTCCAAATGTACGACTTATTCAGTCATGTACATCTTTTGCATTAATGATAATACGTATAAAGCACTTGTATATTAAGAAGACAACATATTTTCTATAACAGTGTACTTAAAAATAAATGTCGTTTTAACATGAGATTAACTATTGAAAAATACTCTGAACGAGATAAATATAAATGCAAAAGATAACATGATCCAATTGTCCTCTTAATCTGGTCATTCAAATCACTATCAGTAAGCTCTGTAAAACAATTAACTATGTAGCTATCATAATTTTTACACGTTTACAGTTTTGTATTGAATTTCTTATATTTTTACTTTCCTACTTAAGTTTGCTAATAAAATGTTTTTATAATATAAATAATATGCATCTTTTATTTCTCTAGATATTTTAGACAGCGTACAAAAGCAACCTATGATCGGAGAACTAGATAATTCAGTAGTGCAAATGTGTAAGAAAATCGTAATTATCAGTTACTAGCTGATGCCCGCGACTTCGTCCGCGTGGAATAAGTTTTATAAGCGCGGGAACTCCTCAATTTTCCGGGATAAAAAGTCTATGTCACTCTCCAGGTCCTCAACTATACCCATGCCAAAAATCACGTCGATCCGTTGCTCTGTTGCAACGTGATTGAAGGACAAACCAACAAACAAACTGACTTTCGCATTTATAATATTAGTATGATATGAAGTATGATGTACGTTTGTCAAACGGATAATTCGATTTCGAACTGTTGTTCATAGATGTTTGCATATAAAAAAGCATCTATGAACTCCTGGAACAGTTCAAATTAGTCGTTTAAATAATAATCACGATTTTATTTCACAATCGACCCTCAGATCGTAATAGATCTTTCTCGCTATGTTTTAACCAACTGCCAAAAAGGAGGAGGTTCTCAATTCGGCGCTATGTTTTTTTTGGAATATTTTATAGAACTAATACTGGTAGGGACTAGTCATAAAGTTATTATGAATTTAAGAGTAAAAATGTTTCTTTTACTCCGTTTAGTTTTGAAATATAGGCATAATCTAGAATCTAGAATTTAATGTGGACAAACATTCAGAACGTGTTGGTGTAACGATCATCACTTGTCAAAAAGCTTGCAAGTGATGTATAACTAAAGTAACAAAAATTAAACATGGTTGAGTTCTTATCTTGACATTTAAGCCAACCGGAACCCTGTTATTTAAAGACGGACCTCCGCCATAAGACACGTAAGTATAGGTACCGTTGATCAAACACGTTTTTCCCCGACATTTTCTATACGTAGGTAATTGTCTAGACTCTAGGTAGCTGCATTCCTATACAACGTTTATTTTCATACTTCCTATTTCTCGGTAATTATTAATTGTATACTTATATAACAGGATTACCTGATATAAATATTGGATCAAATTAAATGTTCACTTGAATGATATAGAACTTTGTTTTGTGGTAGTGAAATCGCAATGATTTACCAAAGTCATAATTACCTATCTATTTCTGAACTGATACAGCTGCTGATACTGGTACCTGTTACCTCCATTTGATTGAACGATAAGTACTAAAAGCTTTTAATGTGTCAGTGTGTCACAGCATATCATAACTCAGCAAAACCATAAAGCGAATCGCGGCGTGGTCGCGGCTACAAATCACAGTTCGTATATGGATGATATAAATAATTCGCTTAATTCCATTGTGATAAAAGTAAGACAAGTGAACAAAAGGCACATATAAAAACAGATAGCAGGTCTCGGGCATTGTTTCGGCTGTGTTCCGGCCTCGGCGGCCACACGTCGTAATTAGCTCCATTGTGGCCAGAACGATCCTATCGACAACGCTTCCGATGGATTTACCTACGTAAGTAACCGCTTTCCACTCATTGTTCATGCCGACTTCGCTCTATAATGGTTTTGCCACTAACAAAAGTACGAAATACGGAAAACCAAAAGAAAAGTTACTTGATTCTCAAATGGTACCTCAAGAGTACGAGCTACTGATTTACTCAAGACGAACCGTTTTTTTTCTGACAAGAAATTTTTTAAGCAGGAACCTAACTGCTTAAATTTTATTTGATCTTTTTTTTTCCAAGCTACAAGCTGGCCCTTGATTGCGATCACAACTGATGGTAAGTGATGATGCAGTTAAGATGGTGGCGAGCTAACCTGTTAGGGGCATGGCAGTTATATTAAACCCACACCCCTTCGGTTTCTATACGGCAACGTACCGGAACGCTAAATCGCTTGGCGGCACGTCTTTGCCGGTAGGGTGGTAACTAGCCACGGCCGAAGCCTCCCACCAGGCCAAACAAAGGATATATAGCGTATATATCTGGTTATATACGCTATATACAATCCTGGCACACTTAAGCATTTTGCGCAAGCAGGACTGATCGTGGTAGACCGTAGAGACTTTATATATAGTCGAAGAACGCAACTTTAGAAGATAGGATCTTAGGACATACTTATAATATCACCCATTTAAATGTACGGCATTTAAATGTGTAATTTTAATGTAGCTATTTCTTGTATAAATAAATTAATAAATAATAAATTAATTAATAAATATTTAAATTAATTAATTTACCTCCGAAAGAATTCCTTAAAAATATAAGTAACTGCTAGACTTAGCAGTTTTTTTGAGCGATACGAAAACGCTATATTTACAATCTGTATTTGAATAATTAATTAATTAACACGATGAACTGGTTTTTAAGTAATGCAATTCAATGTATAAGTCTCTCCGGTACATAATAATGCCATAAGTACATAGAGCCATGCTTTCAAATAATCTCAATTTTCACGTGCATAATTATATAAATACCTAATTAAAATTAAATTAGGTAGATTCCTCGGTAGAATTTATAATATAATAATTATTATAATAGAATAATGTAAAAACAATCAATATACAGTGCTGTAATTTGGTACTTTCTAGAAATAATCTAGAAAATCTAACTAGGTATCTTCACCTGCAGTTCACTCTTTAGATAAAACGAATAAAGACAAAAGTTATCTTTTAACAAGTATTCAAATGGCTACGTTAAATGTAAATTAACTTTCGTCCGAATTGTATGACTAGATTTGAAAAATTTCACAACCGGTTTTATAGCTTGCCCAATTAAAAATAAAACACTCCGCTAGACAAGGAATACTTAATTATGTATAAGTATCATATGATAAATAACTAAGGTTTATTAATAAATAAACCGCAAAATAACCTGCGTGCGACAGAGCTTCGCTTGGCTTCGTTCATTGGTGTTAAACCCAAATTCCCACGGAAGCTAACCAGGCACCTATATTGATAAAGATGGAAAGTAATGGATAAAAATTATCTAAAAACATGCAAATCATCAGAGCTGTTACTGAGAAACCAATTACTTACCCATAGGTATCTAATATCTATACAAAAATTGCTCGTTCAAATTATAAGATTTATTATAATGATGATTAAATCTACGCACCAGACGCAAAACTTACCCTATTCAGGATATTGGTAGTAATATTGGTAATATTGGCTTCCTGTACAGGTCTCTAGATGTGTTGTAACTAATCATATAATTGATCACTTACTGATGATCCGGTCGTGCATGCGTGATAATCATCTTAGCTCTGCTAATAACTTATTTTGCGGACGCTAACGCAACACATTAAGCTAATCCGTTGCCCAAAGGTGCTAACGAATACCATTAGTTGCCCATGATTACGGGAACGACATCATTAACGATGTTCGATCTCGGTTCTTTGTTCATACCTAGGTGTAAATGTTAAACAACACTATCAAGTGAGTTAACTTAACACTTCTAATCAATCATTAATCAAAAATCAATATATTAAATGTACGATGGTATACGTAAGAAACGATTTTTTTTAATTTATTAAGTCCTTTTTCCTTAATATGTGCGAGATGATTTTCGCTACTTTCCGCTAGATTTAGGCTTTTTAAAAGCCCATGGGAGCTCTTCAATTTTCTGATATAAAAGTGACACTCCCTAGGTCTTCAACTATATCCATGCAAAAAATCACATCGATTTATTGCTCCGCTGCGACGTGATTGATAAAAAAACCAACAAACAAAGTATAAACATAGTTTCGCATTAATTGTATAAACTAATAATCTACTCTATACTATCTATACTCTACCTAACCCTACACCTTGTTGATTAAATTGTTGAACTTTTTGGACACTTGGTCTTATTTTAGGAAAAATAAGGAACGTCATGAATGTGGACAAACTAAAGTACCGGAGTTTTCAAAAACTATCAGTCGAATAGGTACGGTCCTGGAAATGAGAATGCTCAATATGCCATTGAGTGTACCGATGAAAAAAATAGCCACAATGGAGCACCCCAACGGCCCTGGAAAACTATCAGTTAAAGAGATTAAAAAAATGTCCAAGATCTTGGGTTATCCTTTGATTAACCAGCGAAAAAAGATGGCCACCGAAGGAAAAAATTTGCCTTTACAAATACTCGGTTCGGTCCTCATAAAATTTCAGTTGAAAAGTTGTGGTGCTAGACTAATGACTAAATTTTAAAACTTGGACGAATGGTGAAATAAGGTCAATGTCAATGTTCAATAAGTCAGTTTACATGGGTGAAAGAATTATCGATGAACCAAACAAATGTGAGAAGCAGTCCAACACTTCAAACTTGACAGCAATTATTGATGTCGTCAGAATGCTATTTTAATTTTTTTCTAAAATTTATATGTAAATTGACTCCATCCACTGAACAAAACAAAATTACCAAGGTTCTATGAATCCAAAAACTAAGAGTCAAAATGATGTGATTTTATGCTAATTTTATAAAAACCCTCTGGTCGTATCACCAGCGGGCGGCCTTCAAGATTTATGGGTTTTGCATTAGTCACCTACATATATATAAATTTCATATTAGATGAGTTTTGTAAACATATTTTACCAAATGTCTTATAAATTGAAAAAAAGTCTAAAATTCGAAACTGGGGAAAGAGGTGCCGGCAAAATGCGAAAATTAAGACCCAATAGGGAACGTCCTAGAAGACAACTCAATAAACAACTCTGCATGTCCGTGGGCACTCAAATAGTATCAATGAGATTTTCGTTAAGTTGGAAAATTATCAGTTGTCGTCCGCCCTTGAGTCCATCAGAATAATGTGTTTCTGTTTGTTTCTTATGATTATTATAGGTAGGCGCCTACAGCTTACGTAACACAGGAAGGTACAGCTTTGTGGATAGGTAGAATAGAAATCTAAACAAATCTTCAAAGTGTCAAGACAGCCAACGGAAACGGAAAGCAACATTCATTTATATTAACTCATTGCAAAGACAGTAAATGCAAATTGCAAATGTACTACGACAAATGAATTGAGCCTCGCACACCTCTGTAAGAAACTAAAGACTTGAACACACACAAGGAGCACGGCCGGTGTAGTTGACGTGCTCCTATCCCTGGTACTACAACGTTCACGTATACGCGCGCGTTTTTTGCAGTTTCCTTCGCGTCACGCTCCACCAGAAATTTTTTTTAGTCTGTGGTGTGTTTTCACCTTTATAGATTTTTTCACGAAAAAAAAAAAAAAAAATATCTCTTGATCTGTAATAAGTTTTGGTTCCAACAACCCTGCCAAGTTTCAAGTTTTTGACGACCTCCCTGGCGCAATGTTAAGCGCTGTTGTCTTTACGTGCGGTTCGATACCCGGGAGGGTCAATTTGGGAATTTGTAATTTTTCCCTGCTCTTGCTTCTTTCGTGGCTAGTTAGTGACAGTCGGAAGTCCAGTAACAGAAAATCAATTGCGTACAGAAAATCAAGCTGAATAAAACGCAGATTTCTAATCATTTATAGTAATGAATAGGTAAATGCTTTGGTATGTAAGGTAAGTCAAGTCCAGTGCCTAAAAAAAGATATAAACAGATGTTTGTGATTATTATGAAGCACGCGAACTTTCTAAATTCGGATGGGTCTTCTATATATCGTCAGAGATTTTCCAGTATGTAATCAGAAGTTATTAGTAAGGTCAAGGAACACGTTTTTTGAGTGAGTGATAAATAATAACCATAGATGCTTTAATAACTACGTTTCACTTATTACGGTGATGCTGCTAATGGACGTTTTAAGAATTTAATGACACTAATTTCGGCTTTGCAACATGAGACATGTGAAAATTTACTCGTATTGAATTGACTTTAAAAGTAGGGCGAAAACATACAGCGGACAATTTTTTTAAGTCTTTGAGCTCGTGTGGGAATTTTAAGAATAGGTAAGTTATTTTTACGGGGACGATTGTCGGGGACTCAGGCGGTATCACTGAATGAGCCGCCTGGTTTCTTTTCGGTGGATCTTAATGTTTGTTTTTTGGGCATATAATATAACAAACGTAAACAATCAAACCGAACAGGAAACCAGAATGAAGATTCAGAATAATATAGCTAGCGAATTATTTTTCAAATTCTTACCAACAGAAAATAGCCAACTACACATTATCATCTCATACTATAAATATTTTGGCTTGAATTGGGGCTTAATTAATGAGGGTTTCCCAAAGTTTGAAGGCCCCCGAGGTCCCATCCTTAATCCGCCACTAACATAGACGCTGTATTAGTTTCCTAGATATGTTTACAATTTTTCTATACAAACTTCATTTGTATAGAGCGCGTTACGAATAGCGCACTCCTCTTAGGAACACACTCTTAGGAACATGGTAGGAACATTCAACTATACCTATCAATTACCACTTAAAATTTAAAAAAGGTGAAGAATTAAAAGAATGATGTCAGTTAATGGAAAATTTTATTTCTTATTACAAGGTACAAAATGTCAACCTTATAACATTATGGACTTCCAATGACTAAGCTTTATTTTAGTAGTAAAACAGTTAAAACATTTTTAAAACGATTTCTATTTCCTGTATTAACGTTATTATTTTGTAAACCTAGAGAATAACTAAAATAAACTTAACAGAAAAGTATTGTAAGTAATATAAAATTCTAAGTACCTACTATAAGACTTACCTACAAAGAATTTAAGAAAATAAATAAATAAAAATCATCGACTTACAGCTAACTTAATCCTAATGACCGAATTCTATTGAAGGTAATATCCGATTATATGCCTATTAAATACATTTACGTAGGGCTTCTTTAAAAATATTTTGCATCGGACCTAGATCACTTAGGCCCACTTACACAAGGACTCTCAAATCGATTTAGTTAATTTATTCAATGCTGTCACTTTTAGCAACCGCAAAATTAAGCTCTTACCAAAAAGTTGTCAACATTACAAAATTAAACTAAGTAAATCAGTGTAAATGTCCTTGCTTGTGCAAGCGGCCCCGTTGTATTTATCTACGTCTGGTAAAACAAAAATTAATAACGAATCGTAAGAACATGATTGAACCATACTCGGTCATATGCGGAACAGACCCTACCTTGCCAAGGCAACAGATTTCGTGCGACAATTAAACTACAAAAAGACAAAACTAAATAGGAAGCAAATTCCTTAGTCATCGTGACTACGTCATGGATTTCGAAGCAAGGCCAAAAGAATTTTCCACATAAACTTCAATGAACCTTAAAGAATTACTTTTTTTTGTTTAGTGTATAATTTTGACAAAGACTACCTAAGTACCTAGTTAACTGCGTTAAGGAAGTCTCATATTCTACCATTACAAAAAAATACGTACTTTAATACATACGCCTTTAATTAACTTTCCCTTAGAGTCACTATCAGTAAAAAGATTTTATACTCAAATTATTTTTCGTTTTATTGCCTGCCTAAGAGATACTAGGCACAAATACGATTTTATTTGCAATTTTTTCCCCAATACTTTCTCGGAAAATTGCGTATGCGATGCCAATTATACCTAAGGCCACCCGTGCGAAGACAGGGTGAGTCAAATAGTAATAGCAAGAAAGTAAATGACTATGCATAATTTATACGGAAGGGTTTATAAATTTCGCATTTTGACGTTTGAGACCGCTGTTCCCGGCTCTGTGGTGCTTTCCCTAGCATCAGTCCATACGTCTATTACTCCTATTTACTTCTTAGGATCCCTGTATACTCCCATGAAGAGCACGGAGTTGGTTGGTCGCTCGTATATGATGTAGACGAAGGGGAAATTGGCGATGAATACGCTGGGCTCCGCGGGTCGAGAGGACCGGAATCCAAAGATCGCTGTGGCTGCCGCAGCTACCGTTCCTAGAAAGAAATGGTTCAGGTTAAATATATATATACCGTCAATAAAGAAAAATACCGGTCAAGTGCGAGTCAAACTCGTTCACAAAGGTTTCCGTACTATCACAACACAATATAAATTATTTTATAACTAAAAATAACAAGAAGGATGTCATGACAACACGTAACTGGCTTACTGGCGCTAAATTGGGAGCGCCTGACAAACAATTCGACACCAAATTAGTACGGAATTTTCGGTTTCTTTTATACTTGTGCTGTGAGACCTTTCTTGCCAAATTTCATGATCTTAGGTCAACGGGAAGTACCCTATAGGTTTTGATTTAATGGCGAGTGTCTTTTGATTGCGTTGATTCAGAAACTTGACTTTTTTACAGCTCCAAGGGACCGTAGACCAAGGTAATGAATGAATGAAATATTCTTTATTGTACACCAAAAAAAAAATACATTAAATAATAACAATAAAAATAATTAAAGAAAATCGGTACAAATGGCGGCCTTATCGCTTTGAAGCGATCTCTTCCAGGCAACCACGCTTTATAGGAATTAAGCCTATAGTGAGTCGAGGGTGTACGTAAGTTTAGGAGGAAATAATAATAATGTAATAATTTATACTAATATAATACTAATAATAATAATATATATATAATTATATAATACAAAATAAAATCAATACCTATATACAAACAAACATATACTAATATAAATAAATATCTATATACATATACTAAATGTTATGCCAAAAAGGGAGTAAAATAAAATAAAAGCCAGAAGACGCAAAGTAAATCAGGGAGGAAGGAAGTGCGCTATGATGAGCTTTTTAAAAGCTGCAAGAGATTGCGCACGCCTGATATGAAACAGTAATGAGTTCCATAGCCTAGCAGCTTCAACGGAAAAGGATTTCGAAGAAAAAGAGGTATTATGGGAAGGGATTTTTAAAATTAGGTTATCATTAGAGCGAAAAGAGCGACCATGAGTGTCATTCACAAACTCAAACCGCTCTTTGAGATAAAAAGGAGTAGTGGGATTGAATAGAACACAGTATAAAAGAGAAAGAATGTGAGTATCCCTGCGAAGGCGGATCGGGAGCCACTTGAGTTTTTCGCGAAATTCAGAAATATGGTCATATTTCCTGAGTCCAAATATAAACCGTATACGAAGATTTTGAATGCGGTCAAGTTTATTAAGCAACTCCTCATTTAGATTGAGATAGCAAGAATCAGCATAATCGAGAATTGGCAAAAGAAGAGACTGTGCTAGCGTTATTTTAGTTGGTATGGGTAGAAAATCGAAGAGACCCGACAGACGCAAACACCTTCCTACTCACCTCACTCACTTGCGGAGCCCAAGACAAAAATTTATCAAAAATGATACCTAGATTTTTAACCTTGTCACTGTAAGGTACACAAGTACGGTCAAAAATAATACTAGGTAATGTAGAAAAATCTATTCGCGTGACCAACTTTTGACTGCCTATTATATTTAAGGTATTTAATAAATTAATTTCAAATTGATACCTCCAACACCCTGTTGGACAGACAGTCGTCGACAACGAAGTGATTCTATAAAGATACCTTTTTCCTTGAGGTACAGACCCCAGGCCACACACACACACACATACACACACACACGGCCACCCTGCCGGCAAAGACGTGCCGCCAAGCGATTTAGCGTTCCAGTACAATGTCGTGTAGAAACCGATTAGGGGTATGGATTAAATATAACTGACATGCCGCTAACAGGTTAGCCCGCTACCATCTTAAGACTGCATCATCACTTCTCGGTCTCACCATCAGGTGAGATCGCAGTCAAGGGCTAACATGCAGTAGAAAAAACAAATTGCCGTGTGTGAATTGCACACATTCACTTTTCTATATCATTCCTGTTGTTATATATATTTTTCTATATATATATTCTTTATGACGCGTACAGTGCATTAAGCTATTTTGATGAAATAGGGTAGGTATGCGGTCCGCACTATCAAATTTGGTTTTACATAACCCAAACTTACCTTCTTCATCGACCTGAATCTTAGCTTTATGGATAGCATCATCAAACACGATGCCGTTATCATCCGACAAAGTGCTGAAATTGGACGAGCCCTGGAACAAGTCACCTACGCCCATTGTTTCCAAAATCTGAAACAGATATTAGGTATTATATATTAGGGAATTATATTATAGGTATAATTATATTATATTATAGGGAAAAAGCTTCAATGGGGCACTCATATATCAACTCTGGCTGGCAAACTCAGCTCTGCTGCTTACGCTGTCAGAAAGATTCGACAGTTTACTGACGTTGAAACTGCAAAAATTGTATATTTTGCTTACTTTCATAGTATTATGTCTTACGGAATTTTTGTATTACAAAAAAGGGCAATACGTGCAATTTATAATTTAAAACCGCGCGAATCCCTTAGAGAGAAATTTAAGGAAATAGGTATTCTTACAGTAGCCTCGCAATATATTTATAGTAATTTAATCTTCGTAAAACAGCACATTCATAATTACAAAAAAATATGCGATCTGCATGATAGGCAAACTAGAGGCCGCCATAAGCTCGTGACTCCATCGCTCCGCCTCAAGAAGGTCCGAAGGTCGTTTGTGGGAATGAGCATTCTATTTTATAACAAAATTCCACAACCTATCTTAAACTTGCCTTTACACAAGTTTAAGAAGTCCATTAAAATTATGCTCCTGAAAAAGGCTTATTATACTGTTGAAGATTACGTAAATGACAAAGAAGCATGGATTTGACTCGCTATGCTAAGGACAGCTGTTACTTATGTATTCTACAAATTAATGAAATTGTAAATTATTATTTTTTTCAAAAGAGCAACCGCCGAGTTTCTTGCTGGTTCTTCTCGGTAGGAATGGCATTCCGAACCAGTGGTAGATTCACTTGACGATTCAAAAGTACTTGTAAAAGTTTATTTGAATAAAAATCATTTTGAATTTTGAATTTTGAATTATTACACTTGCCATACTAATAACTAGTCTAGGTTTTCACGGCGTATCCGTTAGGCTTATTGTCTCGAAATTGCTAGACAGACGATTTCAACGTGGATGAAGTCGCAGGCATCATCTAGTATAATTCACATAGACAACGGTAAAATAATCTCTTGGTATCGGGCCTGGTGGTCAAAACTTCGGCCTTCCATTCGTGGGGTTCGGGAAGGGTTCGAACCCCACGAATAGGAGGCCCAAGCATGTGTTTATAACAGTGAAGTAATATTACTAACGATGACTATCGAACACGGAAAACATCACGAGGAAATTGCATGCCTCTGTAATGTTCTCAAAGTTGTCCTGTGCACTGTGCTGTGGTGGACAATGGATTATACCCTTCTGATTCTGAGTGGAAACACGACTCAGATGTAGACCAGTGATAGTTAAATTGATGATAATGCTTACCGGTCTTAGAGGCAATCCTCTTTCGATGGTGAACTTAGGTATCTCGACGACTACTTCTCGGCCCATATATCCTTCTTCGACGACGGCGGCCAAACGCTCTGGAGTCAAGTTTCTGATGATGTTTGACACTCCTGCAAGAACCCTCGTAGCTTTAGTTTTAAGATACCGTAGTTAATTGTCACCATCAAGTCTTATTCCTTGTAAACAGACGTTCAGAAGGTGTACTTTGTAGGTACCTATTTTGAATAAAGATGCTTTGACTTTGACTTTGAATTGTATTGCCTATCAAATATAGTCTAACTTGTAGGTACATAATAGTTGTTTTTAATTCTACCCTTTTATTCACTAGGCCAATTATCTAGTTTTTCTTTTGTTTTTTGTTTAGAATTTATTTTGTTGTACAACTTGTAATAAATCTGATATAAAAGCTGCTGAAAGCTATAAAGAGTTTAGAGTGTACAGCAAAAACTTTAACATTTTATTTTAGTGATTGTATTAAATTACGTTTTAAACGTTGTAGAATGAAAGTTTTTCAGTATTCTTTGCAGAAATTACCCTTGAGATGACATATTCATGAGAGAATCAGAGCATATTCAAATGCCACAGCGGTTTCCCCATACAATTGTATTTATCTGTTTTCATTATTTATTTTCAGTATTCAGTATTCAGTTTCAATATTTAAAGAGAAAATATTTTTGCACCATAAAGTCTAGGTATAATATATGTGTCCATGCTATGTCCCTATGTTTTGCTTTTTTCAATAAATTAATAATTTTAAGAACAAGGAACCTTTCTAAAATGGCAAAAATGGCTCCGTTTTCGCGCCATCATCCGACATCCCTTACATACCGACATAGCCGGAGTCCTTCTTAAATAATTCTTGAAAAAAATTTAAAATCGGTTCAGTTTTGGAGGAGGAAACAGAAAAATACGAGAGTAAGAATTCGACTGTTTTCATAGTATACTTAATCGGTCCAAGCTGTCCCTATCGGATGTTATGGGATTCTATTCGAGGAGCAGCGCGACGGCAATATAATTGTTCAATACCTATTCTCAAAGTGTTCCGTTATTGGCATTACCTCTTAAACTAGTATACTAGTTTTTTTTTGTTTTTTTTTATCCACTACAACTACTACTACTACTACTACTTAGTTTCGCTAAGATTAGTCTGTATGGGAAGCAAAAAAGATCTCCCTTCTCTAAATCTACATTATATTCTATGATTTTTATGCAATCCCATTTCGCGCTTATCACCTATCATGCAGAAAAAGTGATATCATAAGCGTATGCAGCTTATATATTTGGTTTGAACATAGAAGCATGACCTTTGACACTCAGCGTAAATCAAGATGACCGATCACTTCTTGCTTAGCGTTGATAAATCGTTGGGTACTTAGCTGTGCCGCTCCGTATTTATGTTTTGTGAGAAGATAAATATAGATACTTAATTTTACACACGTTCGGTTAAAATGGATTATGATTATGCATTATAAGTAGGTGCAAGTAAAAACAGAGGTCAGTAGTGTGAAATGATTAATTACGACATTAATAATAACCTACCTACCTATCTACGTTAACGTGAAAGTGCATGCGATTCTATTTTTAGGGTTGCGTTCCTAAAATGTAGGTTTGCAACCACTATGGTGTGACTTTGTCCGTCCGTCCGGTCACATTTGCCTATTTTAGTAACTACTAGCTACAGACTTAAAATTTGGAATAGTTTTAAATAATGCTTACCCAGCCTTACTGTTTATTAAAGAATTAAAAAAAAATATAATTAGGTAGGTACTAAGTATTACAAAAGTAATTGAAATTTTAAAGTGGGTTTACTAGATCGAGTGGGATATCATATGAAAGGGCTACTTTGCTTGTTCTAAAATGTATTTTTTATATATTTAAGTCTCTTAGTTTTCGTCTTATAGTGAAAAATGTCAAAAATTCCACCTTCCCCCCTTACCTGTGAAGTTTGTAAAGCGAAAAATGTGAAATAATTAGAGTTGATAGAAGTATATGTAAATCTGTGACGAAAAATATAACCAAGTTTCTAACCAGGATAGTATTTGAGAAATTAGCCATAAATATTTGCAAATAAAAATTGAGCTTTTGATTCATAGATTTTAATATATAATAAAATCTATGTTTTGATTTGGGTCTTTAACCACTTAGTTTAAACGTAGTACCTATGACGATACAATAAAGTAATTATTAAAACAATTTTAAAGACAATGCCGATTGTCAACGATGTCAAATAGAAGAATGACAAGTATAAAATTTATTATTATTACTTATTTATTAGAATACAAATTATTAATGGTCAGGGGTTTCTTATCAGTAGCAAAAGGTTTTAACAGTAATTATACCTACTCTAAGCTACGTAGTACCTACCACTTCCAAACACCTCAATAAAAGATGGCGGCCTTAGTGGGACGAGACAGAATGAGATGAATGAGGATCAACTCAAAACGACGTAAATTTTTTGACGTATTTACTTTCATGAACGTTACTTCTCTTCGAGCATTTAAGTCCGAAGTTACATGCCATTGCCGACCGAAAAGGGATCTCGCGGGTCTCTATAAGTTGTCACTGCAGTTTCTTACAATAAAACTACTGTTTTTCAATATATATGAAAATAAAGTTAGAATACCTTCTTTCATCGAGTAAGGTGGGAGTAGGATGTACATGCTGATGTCATTGCCCTTATACGGCAATTCAAGGATCTGTGCACCCAAGTCATCGCTCACCACTGAAAACATAATACAAATTCATATTTAGGATTTTATTGCAAGAAACAAACTAAATTAAATAGATCAGACTAAGGAATTTAAACTAGCTAAATAAACCATTAGGTACCTACTACGATTTTGCAGGAAAATAATTTCTTTATCAGATTTGTTTTCCGAAATATTATAGAAAGAAAGTTTTAAAACTAATAGAAATAATAAAATTAGAAATCTACATATTTCTAATTTTATTATTTTTATGATTATTATAAGACATTTAAATAATTGAATTGCTGAAATTTTGTATATTAATACCTATATCGACTTCAAAATATTTGTCTACGTAAAGTTGATTGGTGGATTTTCTCAGCAAGAACTCCTTTTTAGGGGTAAAATGTATATCAACACATAACAAAATCCATATATCTTATTTTGAGACTCTGAATCCAAAGCCGATTGCCCCCTCAGAACTTTTTAGGATGCGAATATGAGTTTGTTTGATACGCTTTCATGGCCAATATTTTCAAACGATTTTAATTAAATATGTTAAAGATATAATTTGGGTCCCGGGGAAGTAGGTATATATAGATTAATTTTAAACCACGAAAATTAGATAGTTCCCGCGGAAATTAAAAAATTATTAAACCACGCGGACGAAGACGCGGGCATTAGCTAGTAATATAACAAAAGTGCTTACTGTAATGGAATGTTCCCTTTTGCCTCATGAACGGAACAAGGGTTTGCCGAGTTTCATTCACGAAGAACACTTGTTTCTTAGTCCTCTCTGCTGGGAACTTAGAAGCCCATACTCCTTTAAAGTAGGCTGCATTGGCTAGTACTAATTTTGTGGACTGCGAGATACCGTCTTCTGGAATTAGATCCTTAATGTTATTCTTTGTGACCTGAGCTACCCAGTTGTTGATCTCCTGGCGTGCCACATGAGGGTTTTCGTGGAAATTCTGAAAATTAAAATTTAAATATTTAACTGTCGTATTTATTAAATTGTATATTATAAATGTTACTAAAGACCAGTAAGTAGGTAGGTTTTTTTTATTTTAATCGTCATATTACTGCCAACCCCTTAGAATCGATTTCAATACAAAATCTATATGTAACAGGTCCTAATGATTTCCTAATTGATTGATTTATTAACGCACAGAAACTTGAAATTTTGAGTGCTGTGGTCTTATAGAAAAAGGTTCCGGGTTCGATTCTCGGCAGTCAATTTGGTAATTAATAATCTCTGAATTTCAGACGTGACTGGCATACAAAGGCAAAGATGTAATAATGCCAAGCGATTTAGCGTTCTGTCACGATTAGTCCGGGAGGCAGCGACCGAAATTTTGCATCCATTCCTACAAAGCTAATTTTTCTGTCAAGCAATGTTTATACCGTGTAAATAATGAAAGTGAAAGTCTGCCAAGCTTTTAGTGTTGCAAACATTAATAACAATTTTTGAAATCTGTAAATAAATAATACGTAAATGTATTATACCTACAAGACTGAAACTTCTTACAGTGAACAAGGATACCTAAATATACAGGATAATGATAGTCTGCCGCCTCGGAAGCGTTGCCATCTAAGGTCTACCACCCACGTAATATGTTGAAAAATTAACTTTTTGGACTTATTTCTACAAGGCTGATTTTTTTTCCTTAAATAGTTAGGTTTATACAAGAAAAAAAAATGACAGTCTTCCAAGAATCCAATGTTGCTAAAGCCTTGGTAGACGCGATGGAATGCACTATCTCCCAAGCGCAGCTACTGCGCCGATCCGCTATAAGTCGCTCTGAATAATTGGACATACCTTTTTGTCTACGATAATTATTAATAACATTGAATAATAGAACTCAATTTATTTTAATTAGTGTACTTTTATAATTTACAAACAAACTATAAATTTTTTTTACAAAATAAATGGTAATGTATGAAAATACTAGATGATATACGGTGTACTTCGTATCACCTATCCTAACGACAAAATATATGGGAAAATGAAATTGTTGTGTTTCCTATCTTTCTCGCAATTTTTCCATATTTTCTCACCGTTTAAACCTTCCCTGGACTACGACAAACATTTCAAAACCAAAATCAGCTAAATTGGCCCAGCTGTTCTCGAGTTTTAGCGAGACAAACGAACTGCAATTGATTTATATATATATAGATACGAGATTTTTTAGTGTTTGTGGTTATTGAAGTTTTATTTATTTTATATTTTTTTATATTTTACAATTTTTAGTGGTCACGGCTAATAGATGATGCCCGCAACTTCGTCCGCGTGGAATAACGTTTTCGATTCCCGCGGAAACTCTCAAATTTTCCGGGACGAAAAGGGGCCTAAGTCCTTCCCCGGGGTACAACCTATCCCTTTACTAAATTTCATTAAAATCGGTTGAACAGATACATTTTTTGATTACCGCGGGAACCTTTGATTTTTCAGGGATAAAAAAGTACCATGTCTTTCCCCGGGATACAACCTATCTTTGTACCAAATTTAATCAAAATCGGTTGCACAGATGGGCCGTGAAAGCGTAGCAGACAGGCAGACAGACACACTTTCGCATTTATTATATTAGTATGGATGTCTGGTTAAAAACCTACTGTTTACTAAGCTATTACACTGATCGCGAGCAATTTACTCTTATCCATTGAGGAGTTCCGTTCACCATGTCTAAAGATATTCATCAGATCTTCACAAAATTTATATGGACCACCTCTGAAGTATGATCTATCAAACAAAAAAGAATCATCAAAATTGATTCATAATTGGCGGAGTAATCGTGTAACAAACATACAAAAACATACAGCCGAATTGATAACCTCCTTCTTTTTTTTGAAGTCGGTTAAAAATAGTTATCCCGGTATAAATTCAAACAAAAAAATCAAATTAAGATTTAAATTAGAAATTTTATTCGTTCAATGGCATTACATTTCCATCAAGTTCTTGCGCTACAACTTATGCCACGTCTACCGAAGCTTTAGCCACCTTCTATCGAAAGTAGACGACGATAATTCAATAATAATTATCGTAAACCGCTTGTAGACGAAAGACCAGCTTTGTAGGTTTTAATTTAATGCCGGTATGTCCAATTATTCAGAGCGACTTATAGCGGATCGGCGCAGTAGTTGCGCTCGGGAGATAGTGTATTCCATCGCGTCTGCCAAGGCTTTAGCAACATTGGATTCTCGGCAGACTGTCGTTTTTTGTTCTTGTATAAACCTAACTATTTGAGAGAAAAAAAATCAGCCTTGTAGAAATAAGTCCAAAAAGTTTATTTTTCAACACATTACGTGAGTGGAAGACCTTAGATGGCAACGCTTCCGATGCGGCAGACTATCATTATCCTGTATATTTAGGTATCCTTGTTCACTGTAAGAAGTTTCAGTCTTGTAGGTATAATACATTTACGTATTATTTATTTACAGGTTTCAAAAATTGTTGTAAATATTTGCAACAACATCGGCGCGGCAGACTGCCATTCTGTTTACGTACGGTCTCAAAATAACAAAATAGCAAAGAATCAGCTTTGTAGGAATAATCGCACCCATAATGTCGCTGCCTCCCGGACCAGATGCCGTGTAGGAACGAGGTTTAATATTATGACGTAAACACTTTTGTAGCAGTAGTAAGTAGTTCTGTGAGATTTTAGTTTTTAAGTGATTCATGAAAATTCAAAAAAAAGTGATGGTAATTGCTAATATTAATATTTTGTTTAATTTTACAGTTATATCCTGAGACTGTTTCAGGTAATAAAGAATAATAGTATATTGTGTGCTTAGGGGTGAAACAAGATTTCGGGTGAGGCCACCCCTCGCTTCGCTCAGGCTTCACCCTCTATCTGAATTCGTGTTTCATCTCGTGGCGCACACACTATTTTTCACATAATCTGCATTAAAAGTGCGAGTTTTATTAAAATTGTATTTTTTATTTATTTTAGTTGCTAGGTTGTTTTTTACAAATACCTGTCAGTTTAGTAGATAGGTGAAATGACTTGAAATAAACAAAAGATACTCTGACAGGATTGAAAGGAGGGTATGCTACGTCATTCATACTTTCTGCCCTAGGGCTTCCCGCTGCATGACGTATTCGTCTGAAATTCGTCTGAGTTTCAGGTGGCTCAGCAGGCATTGAAACTCGCATTTTCAATGCAGGTTATATGAAATAATATATTACCAATGTATCCACATCGCCAGAGAGCATGTCGAGCAGACACTGTCGCACGTGCAACTCCGTGTCCACAAACATCTTGTTGGCGTTCGTGAACTCGTAGCTGTCACTGTTGTTGTTGACGGCACGCGACCGCTTGTCCACTTTGTATGCCGTCAGCAGGTTCACCTTGTCCTGGAAGCAGGTGAAAAATGCGTGGGTTTTACGTAAGTAACATATTTTCAAGGCGTTATTTACGAAGATATTTTTTTTACATTAATTTAAACTCGGACGATAAACCGACGCATTATAGAATATTTAAGTATTAAAACACTGAGAATGCTTCGATACAATAAAATTATCAACGAACTTTTCGCAGAACGAATCGGTTCTAACGCGCCTGAAGAAGT
Source organism: Erebia aethiops (assembly GCA_923060345.2). Lineage (NCBI taxonomy): Eukaryota > Metazoa > Arthropoda > Insecta > Lepidoptera > Nymphalidae > Erebia > Erebia aethiops. The sequence continues at coordinate 19,948,547 of OV281084.1, read as the reverse complement.
TAATTTATATGTAATTTGATGGTTGATTAGAATAAGTGTAATGTAAAGTATTAATATTTGAAAATGCAAATGTTTTATTGAATTTATTTTTGTTTGTTTGAATTGCGTAACTTTGAGATAGTGTCTTTTATACCCTTTCAGTTGTTAATGTACGGGAATGATCAAAATAATAATGTTACAATAACGTTTATCTTAAAAATTACCTGTGCATCCGAAATACGTAATGATTCCTTTAAGGCTTTTTCTGTTTCTCCACCAGCAGCGAAATACCCAAGAAGTAATGCATGATATACAGAAAACGGCGAAAAGAATATGTTATCTTCTGGAACTGCTTGGTTTATAGTATTGAAGAGGTTCAATGTGAACTCCAGTTGGTTTCTATATAAATTGATGCGAGCTTCTGGATTAAGCTTCTTCGATGCGTCATCTTTGGTTAAGCACTGGCTATTTACGTTTGTTGATACTGCAAGTAACAGTATTACGCCCAATTTCAGCATCTTGCTTCTGAAACAAAAGAAAAATAATAGGTATGTTAAAAAAAAATATTTGTAGACTGTAGTGTAATTTTTTTTCTATTCACTGTAATGATAAGGTTATAAAGTCTCAAATATGACTCTTCGTGTATCCTATTTTGTCATTTCATGCACAAATTAATGTTTCTTTGTCAAATCACCTTTAGGCACCAACCTGTATAAAATAACAGGATAATATTGATCAATTTATTTTAATATTGTTCATAGGTAAAATACATAAATATAAGTTCAACATTAGTTCATAGTACGTTCTAATAAGATAAATAAACATGACAAAGGACGTCGTGTGCAAATGAATATGAATCACTGGTTTGTTGGAGTATTTTTTTAGACGACTGAGTTCACCTTTGCTTGCATTTCACCGTCGCGACTCGCAAGACGCCACGCTTTCTACTACCTACTAGTACGAAGGCCTATTGCACAATATAAGAAAATTTCTTGTGTCTTATGTGTAATGTCTTATAAGAACTTCAGTCGCAATGGTTGTTGAATGAGACCATTCACCATACATATTACAAGATATTTTTCTTTTGTCGGATCAGACGCGCATACGCTGAGATATTCTTATAAGACACAAGATATTTTCTTATAATGTGCAATAGGGTTAACACTACTGAGGACGAAAAGTTACAGTAAAATCACAATTTTGTGGTACATAGCTGTTCTTTTATGAGCTAACTGGCGACCGTCCGCGGCTGTGCTCCCGTAGGATTTTCGCAAAACCCGGCCGTATTTCTTATCTATGGGTACTAAGAAAATCTCTGTGCAAAATTTTATCTTTCTAGGTCCAATTGGGTTTTGGGCTGGATGCTGAGTCAGGCAGCTGATGCCCGATGATCATTAGGTATGCCCCCCATGCCGGGGGATGCCCCGTCGCTCACGTCCGCAGGAGCGACCTTCTACCTCCCTGCACGTGTCCCCTGGGTGGTGCTAAACGAGCGACGAACTTGCAGGCGAAATAAGCGTTCTTTTTATAAAAACGCTTATTATTTACCAAACGCCATACGATTAAATATATAAATTAGGTATGCCAGCGACTTCATCCGCGTGGCATTATGGTCTGGGTTTAAAAATCCCGTGGGATTTCATTTTCCGGGATAAATAATGACTTCGATTCATTGCTCTGTAGCTGCGTGATTGTAGGACAAACAAACACACCTTTGCATTTCTGTCATTATTATGTTAAGTAACTACTAATTCAAGTAGAACCTTAATTAGTTACACAGTTTATTTACTAACATGAGAGGTTAGGCAGTATATAAAATTCAAATAGAAGGGTACCAACACAACTAGTGTGCCTAGATGTCTTAATCTTTATTCGGATATCATCATTGATTAAGCTTGAAAAATATCAGCTTCATGCTAAAATCGTTGATTAGAATCGTTTAGAGCTTTCCAAAATTAAATGCAACCAATAGTACGTAAACCTATTACATAACTTGAGCATAATAATTCCAATTTACAATTCTATAAATATTAAAATAAAACGTCATATTACATGACCTGTGGTCTAAATAAACTATAATACAGTACAGGCAAGATTCGTCACGATTGTTTGGTACAACAGAATGCAGCTGCGATAACCCTGAGCGTAATATGGGAAATCCCAACTGTGTTGTTCACATTAATTATTATAATTAGCTTGAAACACAAAACGCGCGACGGAACGTGTACAACGGAACTAGAATCTGAATGAAAGCCTTCAAAAACCGTACGTTTGCAGCCATGCTACTATGCTGGGCGCTTTGCAGTTCTCGTGCCTCTAGTAAGACAATCCTGACCTTTGAGACTGAACAAGGTTAATTCCCGCATGCTATCCAAACAATTAAATAAAGTAAACTCCTCCATAAATAGGATACGGAGCATCTCTTTTTACTTACTAACATTTTTTCCATCTCGGTTTGTTTATTTCCTTACAAGGTAGCCCTTGACTGTGACCTCACCTGGATGGTAAGTAAAGACGCAATGTAAGATGGTTATGGGCTAACCTGGTACGAGTTTGGCAGTTAGGTATATTAAACCATGGCCATACACCTAATAGGTTTCTACGAGACATCGTACCGGAACGCTAAATCGCTTATATAGTAGTAAAAGACGACGTAGACGTAATAGCGGTATGAAAGATGTTAACTAACTACGGCCGCAGACAGTTCAAAGACAATTTAGAAATTACAAATGCCCAAATTGTCCCTGGCGGGGGTCGAACGAAAGGCCTATTCTTCACAGAGCTCACCACTGCGCCAAATATAGACACGTTTTTTTGGTTAACGACTAAGTTGAAGTCATGCTGACTGAAGCGACTAAAAACGGCAAACGGTAGCGGCGGTTTCTTTCTTCAGTTTTACGTACATGTTATTGAACTAACCTGCTAAAATCAGTGTCACTGGGTCAAGATGTTTTTGCATACATGTTACCTCGCAGGCAAAGTCATATGCGACAGTAGGTAAATAATATAATATGAAATTCTTATGTGAAACGATACATTGGAAACTTTGTTTAAATATAAGCTTATTTATATACATTGTTTATACATTTAAATCATTTGCCACATGTACCTATGACGGAGCATCACTTGTCGGAAAATCCACAGGAATTCACGCATCTAGTCCTTAGAAATATTATTAACTAGATGATACCCGTGACTTCGTCCACGTGGATTAAGGTTTTTGATTCCCGCGGGAATTTTTCCGGGATATAACTTATCACTGTACAGCAAAATCGGTTGAACAGATGGGCCGTGAAAGCGTAGCAGACAGACAGACAGACACACTTTCGCATTTGTAATATTAGTATGGATGCGAAAGTGAATCTGTCTGTCTGTCTACTACGTTATATCGTATCTATCGTAACCCATTTTGATGAAATTCTGTATAGAGGTAGGTTATATCTCGGGGAAGGTAGGCTTTTTATCCCGGAAAATTAAGGAGTTTCCCCGAGAATTAAAAAACTTATTCTATTTCGCGGGCATCCTCTAGTTAATGATTAAAAACCCACAACAATGTTGAACATAAAATAGGTAAGTATGGCATAATCAAAGGCACGAATGACCTTTGGCGAGGATTTTACAGTAATAATATAATTGATATCGGAAGTAAACCATAAAAAGTGGCACGCAGCATTATAACCTCGAAATGTACCTCTCTTTAATGTGAAAATGACGCGAGAGGGAATCCCAACAATCCTTGGACAATTGATTGTTGGACAATATAGCTGTACATAACGCACGGATTTCCCTTGGCGGAGCAGATCGGACGGAGAAAGTCGACACGTCACATTTGTTACACAACTGTACGACGCAAAGCGTGACACTATTTTTACTAATCATCAAAAATATTTTGGGAGTTTACCTCCTTATGTAAAAGGAATCCGGTGTATGAAAATTTATGGGGAGTAAAATGAAACTTTCTCCGTTACGTTATTGACTTTATAATATTTCTCCAGTCGTGCGTCGGAGCAGACACACACAATTTTAAAAACTGGGCCTACACGTAGACAGACCGAGCTGCGATAAATAAATATGATGCGCTCGAAACTTTTAAGAATTTTATTTATTCACGCCATGTTATTGGACTTTTGGTTGCATTCAATTTTGGAATTTTGAACCCTAATTAAGGACAAAACCAATCAACGATTCTAACATGAAGCGGATATTTTTCAAGCTTAATCATACACAGTTCTGCAAGTTGTACACGCTAATTAAAAAGATTTCATTCTGGGAAATACGTTATACCCCATATCACAGTATATAAAGTAGAGCGACAAAAATATAAAACCATAAATTATTTATTGCACTTAGCACTTTCAAAAAGCGAAAAATTGATTTATGACTGGTACGTTCATAATAAACTGCTGAACTTTTTATAATATCATTAAGAAAACTAATCGACTTTATATTGGTTGGGTAAAATTTAATAAATGGTCAGTTTTCTGTAAAAGATAATGGACTAGATATCATAACTTTAGACATATTTATCTGTACTAGGTTAAGCTTCTAAGTTTGTAAGCTTTTACTTCTGAGGTAGGTATATGTATAACGTATATATTTTTATTTATTTTACACTTCATTTGTACACCACAACTAAAAAAAGAAAAATAATAATTAAGGAACACAAATACACAAAAGGAAGGCTTTCTTTCTTTCTTTTATCCACTACAAGCTAGCCCTTGACTGCGATCTCACCTGATGGTAAGTGATGATGCAGAATACAAAAAGGCGGCCTTATCGCTTAGCAGCGATCTTTGCCAGGCAACCTTAGGATTAGGAGAAGTTAAGGAGATTAAATTGCGGGTGGTGTATTGATATAAATAAACATACAAACAAATACCTACATACTATTACATAAACCATTTACACAAATAACATAATACTCATAATAAATAATATATGAAAATAAACTAATACCTATATATTATGTATTTAGTATTACTATTATAAATAACAATGAAAACTAATCGTCTGTATTAGGATAAATAGAAATTCCTAACAGATTTTTAAATATTTCCAGTGACCTTGATTGTCGTACGTTTAATGGGAGAGCATTCCATAATAATGTTTTATTATGGAATGCTTGCGCCGTGAAAGACTGCGCATAAAATTTCGTCTTATGCGATGGTATGCATAAAGTTAATTTTCGGGTTGTTCTTATTTCGGACTGATCTCCCACAAATTTAAACTTCTATAATAATAATATCTATATTTATAGAAGGAATATATAAATTGGTTTTTATAGTTATTTTCATTAGATATTTGTTTTAGTAGAAACGACCGACTGACTGAAAGAATTGGAAGCTTCTATAATTCATAAAGCTTTAAGGTAATCAATGATTTTTCCATGGCAGAGGATAGCTACCAGTTTGACTTTACCTTCTCAGTTCTCAGAAGCCTTTTGCAAAGAACGAAAAGATCATTTAAATACAAAATATATTATTATTACACCGGATTACAATAAGTAGGCATAAGAGGTTTTATGTAGCTCCGGGTATATGCGTTTTTTTAGATACCAATAACGAGGCCGAGTGGGTGTTCTTGTTCTAACACTTGCATAAGAGTTGGAATGAAGCGATACGCTAACGGAATCACAATTAGTTGCGTTCTGACTTTTATACTTCTACCATACATTTACTACTGTTTTAATCATACTTTTGCGGGTCTAAAGTCAGTCTTCATGCCCTAGGGCCGTAATCTAGTCGATCGATCGCCCAACTAGTTGACCAACCCCATACTGTAAATATGCACAACAGAGGCTCCAGACTGGTCGACCAAACGATCGTACCATTTGACATAAAAGTTTTTAAACCAAGGAGTATGTGTACCTGCATAAACACTGGCAGCATGAAAAGCAAAATGACAAATGGACAAATGTGACTATCGAACGTGAACATTCACTTTTAATTTGTCTTTTCTTTTTATTATTTACTAGACCTATGTATCCTACTTACTATGATTTGCAATAAATATCTAACCGTTACAGTTTGTTTTACTGTTATGGTAGAAGTATAAAGTAGAGTATACACCACCGGGATAAAGCAGTTTTTTTCTTGGGCGCTTGAATCCCTCACTGCACTCAGGACTCAATCTTAATTCCCTCCCTTTGGTCGGGAATTAACTTATAACACCCTCGCTGCGCTCGGGAGTTAAATTTGGAGTCCTTCGTTACGTTCAGGATTCAATGTAGCGCCCGTGACATAAAACAGTGCTTTATCCCCTTGGTGCAGTATAAACTACTATTATGTGGCGAAGTTTACACATTTTTGTCTTCTCTGCATTACAGTCGAAGATATTTTCGGTTTACATCGTATGCCAAAATCCTAAGCACCTACTAATATTATAAATGTGGAATTGTGTCTGTATCCGTTTGTTAGCCTATATATGTTTTTTACCTTTTCATCTGTTTATTCGATTTAGATGGGTACAGAAATAGTAGATTTTTAATAGTAAATAGCATTTTTAATAGATTTAATAGTAAATAGGTTGCAGCTCGGCGACGGATTCTTATCCCAGCAAAAAAGTTCCCACGGGATTTTTTATAACCTGAATCAGCGCGGATGAAGTCGCGGCATTATCTACCTACTTCTTATAGTATCTTAAACTTGAATGAACTCTACAAACTCGAAAGAATTTCGGTCTTTGAGACATCTTAATCTTAGGCCCGCTTGCAGAAAAGTTGAAATTGTGACAGAAGTTTTATACGATTTATGTCACAGTAGCAGGTAGCGAGCATTAACAGCGGGAAATGCAGCTACGGACCACAGTTGCAAATCTCTGTTTAATACCTTAGCTTGAAGTGTAGACATGTGAAGCAATCTAATGTCTGAGAAGTGAGTAGACTGATTACCTACCTACTTATACTTATGCATAATTTAAAGTTGTTGAATTTAAACCTAGATGATGGTCATTATTTTGTAAGCAAAAATTATTTTTATCGCGAATGTGTTATCGGAAAATTGCAAGTAATAACGCCTGATCTCTGTGGAAATGTATGATTTTCCTACATCATTTTCGAGCTAGCAATCGCTAGATAGATACCTACAAAATATATACTAAACTTTTTTAACGATCATCATCACCGCGTGCCTAACCGAACCGTTCAAACCGAAGTTTGGCGGTCATCATGCGAAAATCTCCTCTATTTTGAGCCGCATCTTTTAGCCTTGGATAGCTAAGCCGTGTCCACTCCCTTATATCATCCAACCACTTGCGTCTTTGGCGACCTGGAGCTCTCTTGCTTGCAATACTTCCTTCCCGCATCCCTCCCGCGGTCTCCGCATCCCGCCAATCATGTCGACCTTGAGTTCAAGTGTCTGGTAGACCAGGAGCAACTCACGGCCAACAATGGCCATGACTTTAACATCTACACGGACGGCAGCAAGATTGAGGGCAAAGTGGGTGCTGCGCTATCCATATGGAGTGGCGGTGCCGAAACCAAAACCCTCAAGCTTGCTTTGCCGTCCTATTGCACGGTCTACCAGGCGGAACTTCTGGCGATATGCCGGGCGGCGCGGATGGCCGCAGAAAAATTGACCGGATCAGTCGGAATTTATTCCGACTCATTGTCGGCACTGCAAACGATACAAAATCCCAAGGCTCTCCATCCCCTGGCCGTAGAGGCGCGAGGGTTTCTGCGTGACGCTTTGCTCCAGAGCAAACGTATAAGCTTGTTCTGGATCAAAGCCCACGCAGGACTGGAGGGGAACGAGCGTGCCGACCATCTGGCCAAGGAGGCTGCGCTGAAGTTAAAACGCCAATTTGACTACGACAGCTGTCCCGTTTCATTCGTCAAGCGGAGCATTCGCATGCGATCGCTTGACGAGTGGAACGACCGGTACCGAACTGGTGAAACGGCCGGCGTCACCAGGAAATTCTTTCCTGATGCGGTGGCGGCGTACCGAATCATAGGTAAAATTGAGGTGAACAGACTCGTCACCCAGGTATTGACGGGGCACGGCGGATTCTCCGAGTACTTGCATCGCTTCAAGTGCAAGGAAAGTCCATCGTGCGTCTGCGACCCCGGGGAGTCCGAGTCTGTTTTCCATCTCCTACTAGACTGTCCTGTCCATATGTACGATCGCATAAAAGTGGAGCATCAACTGGGTACTAAGTTATCAATGCAAAATATAGCTGAGATTGTAAGTGACAATAAAAATAGAGCCGTATTCTTAGATTTTTGTAAATATATATGTATAATAGCAAATAAAAGAAATAGCAAGTAAGGTATGTTGGATAGATATAGTTATATATTTTTAACCAGCATAGAAAAATTTGAATGTAACTAAGATAGGTTCTTTAGAATAAATAATTAGATAATAATTAGCAATAGTATATTGTACAGTTATAATTAATCTTGTGTATAAAAATTGTTTACGTAATTAGATATAAGAATAATGTATAACTGGTAATCTCGAGTACTAAAAATGCTTAGGTAACTAGATATAACAACTATGTATCACAGTTAAATAAAATAAATAAAAGTGTAGAATAAACCCCAATAAAAAAAAAAAAAAAAACAATCAGCAAATAGGAAGGGAACCCACCCATAGTGTGAAAGATGATGTATGAATGAAAGATTTAGTATGAAGAATAAAAGTACGAGAGGCATACGAGCGAGAAATAGTATGAAAGAGAAGACAAACATAGAAAGCAACCACAGTCTCTAATCATGTTAGAGGGATAGTATAAAAAAAAAAAAAAAAAAAAAAAAAAAAAAATACTTCCTTCCAAAACTAATCCTGGAAGTGAGAATTGGGCTCCTGTTTGCAGATGTCCGAAGAAAGCCAGTTTTCTCCGCATGATGGTGGACATAAGTTCTATATTTTGTGGACTAGTTCCAGTGCCTTAGTGTATTTTTTAACGCTTGCTTGATAAAATACTCTATCGTTTAGCTACTCATATGTTACCGCCTAAGTGCAACCGTTTACCAGAACAAGCCGGCGGGCGGCTGGTGGATGAATCAGAAGCAGGACCATGATTGGTGGCACACTCTCGAAAAGGCATTTGCCCAACAGTGGACGTATTCAGGAATTCAATCCATCAGATTAAACTTATTAGTACTTATAACAAAGTTAGTAGATATAGGTACGTAGTCATCGATAAATTTAATCAAATCGATCGTTTATAAACTTAAATCTTAGATAATCTATCTAATAACACTTAATTTACACTTTACAGGAACATCCTATAAATATGACTTAAATCTACCAAAATCACTGTGCGTCTCATTTACGGAACAGGATTATTTTTGGAATATCTAGGTAGGTACTAATCTATTAAATACCTAGGTTTTCTCATGCAAAGGCATTACTCGATAGGTATTACACTCGAAGTATTGTTCGGTGTGAATTATGTGTCTTGGGACTTTACATTGAAGCTGATACTACGAAAGCACTTTAATTATTATTATTATTGTCTATTTCTCACCGACAGTTAGTCGATGACATATACAATCTAGTAACATTTCCAGGCGGGTATTTTGTAGACGTAAAATTATGATGTTTATTTTTATTAGTACCTACGACCTTAAATTATGCAGTTTCCTTCGTTTATTTTCTATTCAAATCAAATTTTTTTTATTCAAGTAGACTTTTAACAAGTGCTTTCAAGATAAGCAAGATTCACTCGACTATCCAAGTCGAGTGAATCTACCACTAGCTCGGAATGACAATAATTATTCTATAACAATTATGCTTATTTCATCCAAGAAATTATGTTAATACCTAGGATCGAGATTCGAAGGTTGAAACCCACATAAGGCCTTCGCTTAATCGGATTCCTTTTATCTATCTAACTATATCCTAATTCTTAACAAATGTACTTATCATAAGGTTAATTTGGCTTGCCTGTCAACAAACCGCATAAGTCAATCTTGAGTCCTGACCTCCGCAACCCTCCGCTACTGGATAAGGATTATTCTAAAGGACGATAGGTAGGTTAGGTACATCAATAGGAAAACTATTCAAGTCAGAAAATTACATTTTCAACTTTGTAATTTTCCTACTTAGAATTAATCTTTGCGTTCGATATGAGTTCACCTATGTTGTACAGACGACAACAGTCAGCATTCGTCATAGTAAATTAGAAAGCGTACGCGCTAATCAATACTAGCAAGAAAAATAAACGCTCTGTTAATTCTCCAGCGACATAACTAATACATAACGAGTGGATTGTAAACATAGATAATACAAAAGGGCGAATTACTATGTTACTGCTATTTCAGCAAATCATCAGATAACATAAATTATTAGTCACAACATTATGATATGTGTCAAGCATTCGTCATTGCTTCATTTTCCCGGAAGTTTTCAATGGTATCCTCACTGCAATGGGATGGAATGAAATACCTTAAAGAAAGCACTTTTGTGATTTCTCATCTCACATTCAAGTCACTCACTGGACGCAACTGATAAATATTTATATATTTTTAAAAACAAAACTGGACTTACCGTCTGCCAGACGTCCTTATTCAGTTACTTAGTTTTAATAATTTTCACAAATTTCTAAAAGGCGAAGAGCTAACAAAACTTTTTTTTGTTTTTGGATGTTATTGTTTTGCACTGGATTCTTATTTCAAAGTTAATATCGAGAGAAAATTATTTCCAAACGAATTTGACGCTAAATAAATCGCGTAAGGTAGCGTTCTGTTGCAGCGAGATATTGCGGCAGACTGAAAGAGGGCCAGCCGCTATCCTCTTTTATGTTAGTGTTGGTAAACTGGTATACGTTCGCGGATGCCTGCAGCCGTGTCGGTGACAAAGAGGGCTACTCAAATGAAACACAGTTTTATTAACCTTAACATACTTATGCAAAGACTACAATATTATACTGGCTTTAAGCTAAGCAGTTATTTATATTAAGTTACTGAAAAGTAGTCCAAACTAAAAGTTTGTCTGTAGGTAGGTACAGTCAGTATTATCTTCTCAATTGACACTGACCATTAGAATTCGATTTTGCGTCATAATATTATATTAATGTGTAATCCTAAAACAAAGGGTCAGGCAGGTAGGTTCCCGAAAGCTTTTCGCATTGCCATACCCTATGGCTATGCCTATGCTTGCGCTTGCCTACTTAGCTGAGCCCGGCCCGCAGTTATTGATGCGCCTAGCTATATCTATGCGAATCTATACCTACTAATATTATTAATGCGAAAGTTTAGATTGATGGATGGATGGATGTTTATTACTTAATCACGCCAGGACGGCTGTACGGATCTTGATTAAATTTGGTACAGAGATATAGTCTGGAATAGAATAGAATAGATTATAGTCATAGGCTACTTTTTATGCCGGAAAATTAAAGTTCCGTTCTGCGGGAATTATAAACCTCAATCTATGAGGACGAAGTCGCTGACATCAGCTAGTATTATCTATATTAAGATATATATATATATATATTATTTTAAAAAAAAATATAAATGCGAAAGTTTGGATGGATGGATGGATGGATTCATGGATGTATCATGTAGGGATGGATGGATGTTTGTTACTCAATCACGGCAGAACGGCTGAACGAATCTGGATGAAATTTGTCACAGAGATAGATTATAGCCTGGAATAAGACATAGGCTATTTTTATCCCGGAAAATCAATGAGTTCCCGCGGGAATCAAAAAATCTAAATACACGCGGACGAAGTCGCGGGAATCATCTAGTTTAGCTTGTCCTGATTAATATACCTATCCTTCCCCAGGATACAATCTACCCCTGTACCAAATTTCATCAAAATCGGTTGAGCAGATGGGCCGTGAGCAGACAGAAAGACAAACAGACAGACAGACACACTCGCATTTATAATAATAGGTATAAATGCGAAATTTACCTATGAAATTGACTTTCTTCAGTACTGGTCATTTCAAATAATAAAAAGTTTGTAATGGCTCTGTACTTATTCTAAATTCAAATTAATTTTGTTTTAAAACCATGACATTCTTTTTACAATCTCAGTCTTTTGTTTTTTGATTAGCGTTGTATTTTCATTACATTTCAATATTTTTGATGATCATTATGAGTTCCGTCGTGGCACCAACGCGACACAAACGGCACGTAACATCAAAAACGTTTACGAAGAGAACTGTACAAACGAACGCACAACCCGTTATTGGTTTTCCCGGTTCCGTTCTGGAAATTTTGACTTGAAAAATGAAGCTCGTGGTCGTCCGGAGACTTTGGTCAACAATAATGAATTAAAGGCGATTGTGGAAGCTGACGAAACTCAATCTACAGCTGAGCTAGCAGCAGCTTTTGATGTAAGCATCAAAACAATATTGATCTATTTGTGAAAAATTGGCAAGGTAAAAAAGCTTGATAGATGGGTGCCCCACGACCTTAACGATCGCCAGCGCAACGTACTCGTCGAGACCTGCCTTGCGCTGCTCAACAGGCAAAGAAATGAAGGAATTTTGAAACGAATTGTTACGTGCGACGAAAATGGATTCTGTTCGACAATCGAAAGCGCTCAGCAAGTTGGTTAGATCCTGGTTCAGCACCAAAGCAATGCCCTAAACCAAAAATGACCCCTAAAAAGGTGATGGTCACTGTTTGGTGGTCTAGTGCGGGTGTGATTCACCACAGCTTTTTACAAAACGGCATGAGCATTACTGCAGATGTGTACTGTGAAGAGCTGGAGAGAATGATGGAGAAGCTTGCACATCTGCAACCAGCTTTGGTCATTCGGTCGTCCCCACTGCTCCTCCACAACAACGCGCGACCCCATGCTGCGCAACGGACAGTCTCCAAGCTGCAAGAGCTTGGGTTGGAAGCTCTCCCTCGTCCGCCATACTCACCAGACCTTGCACCTACCGACTATTACTTTTTCCAAAAAGACAACTTCTTAGTGGGTAAAAAATTCAATTCCCGAGAGGCAGTACAAAATGCCTTTGAAGAGTTTGTTGCCTCCCACCCAGCTGATTTTTACAAGAATGGCATCAATAAACTGCCAATGCGTTGGCAAAGATGCGTCGATTGCATAGGTGATTACTTCGAATAACAGAAATAAAAAATAAGTACTTTCACTTATTCCATACAAAACGGCAATTTCATAGGTAAAGACCAATAATATATTAGTCTGAAATATCAAATAACACACAGGCTAATCCCGGAAAGTTAAAGACTTAGAGTTCCCACAGGAACTAAGGATACCTCAATCCACACGGTTGAAGTCGCGGGCATCAGCTAGTTTAAAATATATCTGAATTCGAAGTAATAATTTCGATCTATGTAGGTATTTTACACAGAGTTTCATAGGTAGTTATATGAATTATGAAACTCTGTGTAGTAAGTACAACTAACTACTAACTTGTAACTATAGTGCGCGCACGAGCTCCGAGGAGTCGGGGCACAGGTCGGGCTCTGAAGAAACGACGGCTGTACGCCACCGCCGATCGTCGCTCCATATCCACTCCCAGCACTAGTTTCGAGCTTGACGCGTGTAATTTTGCGATAAACGTAAATGTAAAAAAAGCCTTGTTTTAATAAGTATTTTTCTTACTTATTGTATTTTTTAGCTTTTATGTATGTGTGTATAAACTTTATTGTACACCACGAATATACAAAAGCAACATGTTACAAACAAGAAAACAACAAGAAGTAGGTACAATAAGGCGGTCTTATCGCTACGCAGCGATCTCTTCCAGATAAGGACAACCTTAACGCTAGGGAGAAAATAAAAAAGAGGATAAAAGGAGGTGGTGCAAAAATAATAATAAACTTAAATAGGTACTAAAATAAACTAAACAATACCATAAATAACATATTATGATAAACTAATTTAAACAAAATAATAATAATAGACATACATAAACTAAATAGACATACCAATACATTCATAAATAAATATAAGAAATGGAAATATTTTGCGATGCGTACTTACTTCTTGATGCTTGTAGTGTAGTGGGCGAGACGAAGTCGGCTATACTTAATTTTAAGAGCTTTATTCGCTCATTTTACCATTTAAGTTATAACTAGCTTTTTACTAGCTACGGGGCGGGTCTGAGTCACACTTTATTTATTTTGTTCAAGCAGTTTACTAGAGTACCTATCAACACTGAAAAGAAGTTGTATGGATCGGTATGTGTCAGTAGAACATAGGCATTCAGTTAGAAAAGTAGAAAGTCTGAGAGGTTCGCATGATTGATCTATTGTTGGCTCTTATCATTGACTGCAGATGAACTGCAGATTAAAATGCGACCTCGTTTTCATCTTTGGCTACCCGCGAGGCAATAGTGATTTGAAAACTAATTAAAAGTTTGAGCTGAAGGCACAGCGCACACTGGCCACGACTTTTATTTTTATTTTCCATAGCGAACCGAAAACGTAGCAGACAGACAGACAAGCTTTCGCATATTTATAATATAAGTTATTTATTGGTTTAATAGTTATTGTTTGTTTTAATAGTTATTGTACCTACAACTGCTGAGTTTTTTGCCGGCTCTTCTCAGTAGAATTACTTTCCGAACCGGTGGTAGAGTCTTATCGTATCATAAGTGACACAAGTTGTCCTACGTGAAATAAATAAATCATTTATCATTTATCATTAGTAGGTATTTTATACCTATAAATCGTTTTCGTTTTATAACACACGACCTCACGTGCTCACACTTCACAGTGACGTTTGTTTGAGATAAAAAGTACTCTGGCTTGAGATGTGAGTTGTGACGTCACACGATGCTCAATCAATGGCGCCCGCGTTTCGGGTCTTGTAATCCACAGATAAAAAAACCCAAATTTATTTTGCAAAAATAAAATATTAACAAATGAATTTAATGCAATAAACATATAGTAGTTTAATAATTGTTAACATTTGAGGTACCATATCTAACATATTTCATATTATACTGGGCATTGCACATAGAATACACGTAAAATCAACGAAAGTATCTAATCTCGGCCATCGACCTCCCATCAAAGGTTTGAAATACAGAATCACACTGTACAACAAACTTCGACCTCGTTAGAATTATCCCAAACCAACTTAAATCCCCGGAAAGTCCACTTTAAATTTCAAAAATTGTACATTCACTGTATTTTTAAATAAAAAGTTCTGTCTAGGTACTAACTACTTAGTTTTAATTTCCGCGCATTATTTGAGAAAAGTAATTACTACCTATACTGCCCTTTAAAGTTATGAGGATGAAGTTTAGAGCATAGTAATAGGGATAAGTAGGTACCCCTATTTGACGTAAGGCCTAGGCCGCATTGCGGTTTTTTCCAGCGAGCGGTTAGCCGCTATAACCGCAAAACTGCTCGAGAAGCACAAACTACGATTAAAAACCGCGAAATTGCCCCCGATTTTCACAGTATTTCCCCGTGCTTCGGAGAGCACGTTAAGCCGTCGGTCCTGCGCCTGATCTATCTCCGGTTGTATCGGATTTTCCGTCCTATCGGGCTATGAGAGTAAAGGAACAGAGAGTACACCTGTGTTTGCGCACACACTTGTGCACTATAATATCTCCCGCGCAGATGGCTATGGCCGAAATTCGGTCGGGAGGACATTATTATGTATTGTTGCTTGAATAGGTACCTACTAAGAAATATAAAAAGAAGACGTCAACGCATATTTCGCAAATGTTGGGTCCATCCACTCACTAGCCGTAGATTTATGAAAGGTTTCCTATGAAATATCAAGATTTATGAGAACATCCTGAGAATTTTTTTAATTAGTATCGGATGTCAGTACTCAGTAGCCAGTTTCGATAAAATTTTGCAAATGGCGAGACAATACAACCACTCTTTACGGCGGTCTGCCGAATACTGCCTACTGGCAATAATACCGCCTGCGGTTAACGCGATAGTGCGTGCGCGCTAACTAAGTTCTATGGATTACAAATTTTAGCGCGGTTTTTACCCGCGAGCATTTTGTAACAATTCACGGTTTTACAATCAGTCACTGGAAAAAACCGCAAGTGAGGCCGCTTGCATTCGTTTGCTTGACTCACAAAATCAGACGGTTAAAAACCACGGCGGTTTAGCGGCCTAGGCCTAAGGTTTGTAACTTTATAGGGTATGGACACAAAGAAAACATCGAATTAACCATTCTTGTATATTTCAATAAAATGATATAAAATACAAAGTATACAACGATGAAATAAAATGAAAATCACTTAGCAACTAAATACAAAGAGACGTTTCATAGCCAACACTGCTAATCGAATTATTATTTTATAAATTAGCAGTCTGGCGCATTATTAAAGTAAGGAAAGTACTTCAATTTATTATGCTTCGTTCCTATAAGGCACATTATTGTATTCAATAGATTATACATCCAAATCGTTACAAAAATAGTACCTATATAAATTGTACTTAAAGGAATGTTAACACAATTTTACTATATTATGTTGTCATCTCGTAATTTCTGGCAAAGGAACCAGCATGTGTTTTGAGCACAAGAAAGAAAAGGTTTTCCCAAGGGAAGCACCTCATTACTTCTCATCTGTGCTTAAGAGTCGTGCCCGTAATATAAACACATTGAATGGAAAATAATGTAGTAAGAAGAATAATAATTGCAAAATATGAAAATGTTTAACATTTTATATGAAATGCTAATATATATATAATATAAAATCAAAATAGTTAGTTCTAACTTTAGGTAGTTCATTGTTTCAAAGTTTTATTTTGGCAGTTTGCCGACTTCGTACAGATAGGCAGCGAAAAGTTTGATCTGAAAAGGAAAAATAAAAATAAATTAAACATTAGTTAGGTCATAATATTATTGGACAATATTGGGAAGTTCTATCAAACTTATGCCTTGAGAGACAAGTTTTGCGGTATCCGTACGTATGTATCACTTTAAGAGGGCCTCTGTTGTTTTTGGTTGTTGCTTTCTCCTTATTATAATACAAATCAGTATATGTATTTCCCTAAAAACTTGAATAATACTATAACCTCCAATTTTGTTTGCCCACGACCGGAAAAAATCGGCCACGGTGACGGGGACAAGAAACATAAATTCGTCACTTCCTTATAAGGGTCTAGGCATAAATCTATCTCGTTCTAGCATTAAAAATAACTTTATTCTATGCGTACTTATTTGAATGCCAGTTCACCCAAGTAGACTCAGAGACCTTCATATCAAACAAAGTCAATCTCTTTATGAACCTTATTGCAAAAACACTTTTTTAGAAGTAAAGTGGACTTACAAAAATTTAAAAAAAAACTGCAAAAGATAGCACGAGGGCAGTAAATTTTACTTGCAAGCCCTGTTTACTGCCTCTGTAAGTGCATTTTTCGAGCAAGTGTGTATTGAAAATACTTAAACGAGCGGCGGCATCGCCCGACATCAAAGCCGTTGCGCAACTGTATGCATCTTTTTTTTTCAAGCTACAACGTCACCACGGCGCTAGGCGTCGCCGAGAAATGAGCCCTAGGGCTCGAAAACATCGGGGGGCAACGTCTTCCTAAGGGCGCCTCCTGTGAGGCTCGGACCTCGGTTTAGGATGACGTTGAAACGAATGAGAGGTCGGTTGGATTAGACTATCTCATACGCCCCCGAGGCCGTGGGTTGAGATCACGTCCGGGTGACGTAAGACATCGGGGTCCTCGTCTTCGCCGGCGAAGACGTTGTGTTTGATTGGTGCGTGAGTGTGGCCCTACCATATAGGGTGCATTGTCGGTAGAGATTTGGTTATTGGGGTCGTTAAGGACGTGTCTGGGACGTCGTTTGTCTGGTGGGTCATTTCGGTCGGGTGCTGTATGTATCGTAAAACTGTGCGTGTATATCTTGTACTTACCCCCTCGATGTAGTTGCGCACGTTGAGCTTCTCGTTCTGCGAGTGCGCCATATCGTCGCCGGCGCCCATCGGCAGCAGCAGCACGTTCTTGCCGCTTGCCTCTTGCAGAGTGATCGTTACCGGAATCGACCCGCCTTCACGGGACATGTCTGGATCAGTCTGTATAATATAAGAAAACTCGTTACAAAAATATCATATAATAGCCGTCGCGTATGTTGCACTCCGCGCAGAAACACATTTCGGGTATCAAACGAAGTGCGTTATGAGGTGCATCGCGAGAGTCCGCGCGTTACCATACCCCTCGCTCCCCGCGCATGCTCCGCTCGGCCCTGTAGTACAATGTACCTGCGCAGACGACCGCCATTTTGGGTCAACTTAAGGGACGCGATTTATACAAATCTTAAAAAGTTAAAAAGTGCGAACACATTAAAACATATCGATTTAGGACAAAAAAGACTTCCGCTCGCATGAGATAACGTATTTCTCCAAGTTTCGTTTTTTTAAATTATTATTGGTTACGTGAAATTCGCACGAATCGAGCTCTTCAAATGGACAGCCTATTGTAGTGGATGAGCGAACTACCTTCTTTGTTACTCGTGATTAATAAATTAAATGTTCCAGGCTGTCAGGATTTTACACCACTTTTTTGCAGAATAGCTCCATCTACACTTGTTTTGTTGTTTAGTGTATCAGTTTTTGGAAGGTTTTATACGTTGCATTGCGTCGCGTCGCTTGCCGTCAATCACGTAGGGCAACTGATATTAGACAGTCACTGGTACAAGTTGTGAACTCACCGTATTAAACCAATACCCCTAATAGTTTTCTACACGGGATCGTACCGGAACACGGTTCGGTTGGCGGCTCGGCTTTGCTGGTAGGGTGGTAACTAGCCATGGCCGAAGCCTCCCACCAGGCCACACCAGAGGAAATTCAGAAATTATAAATGACAGACCTCCCACGTCCAGACAACACTGCGCCAGGGAGGTCGTCAAAGGTCGGAGTTCTTTCTTAATGCATATTTTCATTTCAAGTTTCGTGACGCGTAGTTGTTACCTGAGGGACGAGTGTCCTAGTTGTGACAACGCATATCAGTCGATTGCGAAGGTTAAGCAACGTTGACCCAAGTCGGTGACTGGATGGGTTTGGAGGTTCAAATTTGGCCTTTTCATTTACTCCGTGCCTCGGAGAGCACGTTAAGCCGTCGGTTTCGGTTATTATCACTAACATCTGATAACAATCGTTACAAAAACCAGAGAGTTTAATTACTCTTAGACGAGTCGTATGCGGAAGGACGTGGGAACCCACCGCATTAAGTATCCCAAGAAAACTCCTACCATTATTTGATTAATGGAAAGGTGTCCCGACCCTCAGTAATGAGAAATTCGACGCAGAGAGAGAGAGAGAGAGAGAGAGAGTTGTTACCTGGTAAATGAGCTTGGTGGCCCTCGCGGCGGCCTGGTAGTGCGGATGGTCGGGGTCCTCGGTCCAAGCGCGACCGCTCTGTGCTGTGATGCTCATCTTGTTGGGAGACCCACGCTCTGCCCACTGTACGTAATACAAACAAACACATCAATGTGCAACTGCGTTCGTCCTTCTTTCTGATTGCTCACCTAACCTAACCTAACAAACGAAACAGTTTTGACGGAGCTTTGAAACGCAACTGCAAACGACCGAAATATACATCGATGTGTGAGATGGTTTCCTTTCTTATTCCCGAGGGAACTCCGTAATTTTCCAGGATAAAAAGTAAGCTATGTAACTTACCTCTATTCCAATTATTGAGGTAGTCAATTTTACTATGTTATAATGGTATCGAAATTCTAAATCTATCATCGTTATTAGGATGTACAAACTCACACTAGGGTCGGAATGCTTAGATTTATAGGAAGCTGAGGTAGGAAAATTTTAGTAAATTATACCTTTTTGTTAATATAGTCAAACACCAATTTTTCGACCTCCTCTGGCTCCTGGTTTGGCACTATGCGGATTGAGAATTTACCGATCACTTTTCCAGGAATAACCGTCTTCGCTCCTACTTGATAGTGGGCACCTTTAATAAAAGAAAATATACTATTTTGTATTTCACTTTTCCATAAAACACATTCAAAAATTGCCAGTAAGCTTATTAAAATAGTAAGTATGGAAAACAATAACAAGTTATTTCTTTGAAGATTGAGTTCAATTAATTTGACCTCCTTGATTCGAATTTTTTCCAATGACTTATTATGCTTTCTGTGTTGACGGTTGGAGCAATATTGCCACAATTTTCCAGAAAAAAATAAGTAAAGCGTATAGGCGCTAAAGCGACTACAATAGAGATTTTATTGTTTTGTCAAGGCAATATTGAGTTGCCACTCGGTGTTTTTTTTTTTTTAAATCAATCTATATTCATAATAAACAGAAACTTGTGTAGTTAAGTTTATTTTTAGCAAAGTTTGTAAAGTCGACAAACTACTTACAACTTACAATGTTGTTACTGGTCAAGAAAAGCCATAGCACATAAAATGGCATCGACAGATTGCAACTAGATTGTTTATTAACGTCCCGCTATAATCAATAGGTGTGATGACAACTCAGAACTCAATCAAATCAGCAACTCTTTATCAAACTTAAAAACGCACTTCTGTTGGAAGTTGTATGAAATTCACAGTTGTGACGTCATCTAAGTAGGTTAGCCCGCTACCATCTTAGACTGCATCATCACTTACCATCAGGTGTGATCGCAGTCAAGGGCTAGCTTGTAGTGGATAAAAAAAAAAAAAAAAAAAAAAAATCTAATTTCAACGCACTTTTTTTCTTTAATCTATATTTTAAAATGGTTATCAAACTTAAAACTAACCGAGGATGTGAATGTTAGGTCTTTTGGAAGACCCTCTATTTAATAATCAGTTAGAAATAATTTATTCTTGGAATAGGCATCATCTCTATTGGTGATTGAGTGACTTACCTTCAATGCCATGGAGAGATAAACTGGGATACCGCCAGCGGTGCATTAGGAGTTGTTCTTTAACAGCGTTGTGGGGAAGCTTATAAGCGTCTATGGACTTCCTGTAAATCATAAATCGCTATTGATCTTTTATCACATAAAAATAATTTTACACGGCCGTTCTTTTTTAGGTAATTTCATCTGTTGTTCTGTCGTAAACAGAAACTAAACAAACTCGAGTTGTACCATGTCGTGATGCGTCTGAAACAGTGATCAGAAAGTGATCGTAATCATAATTATACATCATGAAGGCATACACACTATTTTATTTTTACCCTGAGGACCCCTACATTTAAATTTCAGGGTCTTTGGAAGTGTGCGCTGCGTGGGCAGTTGGGCACGACTTAGAGAAAAACAAATAAAACAGCTATTGTGTCTGATTTAGTTTTATTGATTGAAAATCGTGTGGTGGCCTTCTCTGGGAAAGGTTCTATGTTCAGCGGTGGACATCCGCGGGCTAAGATAAGGATGATGATTGTATAATATTCAAACTAGTACATATTATAAATGCGAATGTATTGTATTGTCTGTCTATATTTTTGTTTATATGTCTGTCTGTTATCTTGTCCATCAGTTTACCCTATTTTGACGTTTGGTAGAGATATACCTAGGCTAAAGGCTCTGTCTGTCTGTCAGTCACGGTCCATCTGTTCAACCAAATCTGTTACATAAGTACAGAGATAGTTTGCTACCCAGGGAAGGCTTTTTTATCTAGAAAAATTAAAGAGTTCCTGCAGGAAGCAAAAACCTTAATCTACGCGGACGAAGTCGCAGGCATCATTTAGTTAATGACCAATATTTTTATAACTACGCCAAGAAAACCCTGGCACTATAAAATTATGCTAAACTGAACATCTATCTTCTATCTATATATATATATAAATGAAACCCGTTTTCCTTGGTCACGGCATCACGCGTGAATGGCTGGACCGATTTCAGTAATTATTTTTTTGTTGTATTTGTTATTATTAGGAGAAGGTTCTTACGGAAAAAAATATTAAGAAAATCTCTCAGAAATATTGAAAAATATACATTTAATTTTGCATACTAAGGCGGTACGAAGTTCGCCGGGTCAGCTAGTTTCATTATACTTGTTCAAACAATGTTACTCAATAATTTATCTGAAATATGAATTTATGTAGATAATTAAAATAATATTTATCTCACTATCATTTCAAAATGCGATTTGGAAATCATTCGATAGCAACAGCTGTTATCTTGTTTATTATCTAGAACTTTCCTACTGAAATTGGTAGGTACCTGCCTGTAAATTATACCTACCTACATATCTTCAATTCGATAACTTGAGCAATCAAATAAGATAACTTACTTATTGTGTAATGCATTGAATAGATGTTTGATAAAATGCAGTTCTAAATTTAGACTAGCACTTTTAAGAATAGCACAACTGATGACCAGTTAATTGTGTTCATATAATTAAAATCCATATCCATAAATATTATAAATGCGAAAGTGTGTTTGTCTGTCTGCTACAGACAGGGATAGGTTGTATTCCGGGGAAGGACATATGCAACTTTTTATCCCGGAAAATCATGACATCATATATTATGTATGACATATACAGAATGTGACGTCATCGACGAAGAAGACGAGCAGAAATAGCTAATAAATTATCAAAAAATAATAGGGCAAAGTTATGATGAAAAAGATGAAGTTACATACTACCACACAACTATAATCTAAACTCTATTACATAAATTCTGGTAAATAAAATGACATGCCTGTATGCCTCAGGGTCGAAATCAATTGAATTGTAAAGTTGTTTTTCAGTCTCTAACAATGGAGCAACAGATTTGTAGATATCTGTTATGAGGATTTTGCCATCCTTATCGACCAGAGTGTTCATCAGGTATATTAAATCTGACATTGCTGAAAATCAAACTGTACATTATAAATTAATATCTCTAAATACCTTAATTGAAGACTTAAACCTTAGTTAAAGATGTTGCATGGACCGGGTGAAGAAAGTAGTTGACATGCTTGATTCTGGCATCTACTGTACGTATCACACAGTATAAAGGAACGTAATTTTTAACGTTATTACCGTAAAGGAACCACAATCCTCAGAAATGAGGGGGCTACATGGTAGGGGTATAATACATGTTATGTATTTTCACCACCACAGTTTAAAATAGCTTTAACATTTTGTTAATAGTGACATTGAATTGTCTATCAATAACCAAAAACTTTTTTAATGAAACAAACATGTAGTGTGTCCTAATTGTGGCAAAAAAAACAATATCATTGATTATGCCTTTAGAAAGAATCAATAACAGGATGCAAACATCCTGTTCACTGCCTGATTATTGAGTTGTCTTGATAAAGTATATGAAAGTAAATAAAAGTAAACAAAAGAACATCTTACCATTCATTAAAATTTTATTTTTTTGTATATCAATTTAAATAGGTATATTATAGAATATAGATGATATTAAGTCATGTTGAAGGCGACTGCAACCAATGACTAAGGAATATGTATGCAACACATAGCTAGATGTCACACTTAATGAATGAGAAACTAGGTACTTTATGAGTGGCAGAGAAAGCGAAAATTAGCACAAAATTTAGTAGCAATCTACTAATACCTACTGAAATTCTTGTTAAAATCTGTAATAACATGCAATGTAATAACATGCAATTTTGTAATCATAAAACAATGAAGAATCAAATTACTTTAAATTATAGCTAAAAGAAGTTAGTTAGTGGTAAAGACTAAAGAATAACAGTAGTGTGAGCAAAATCAATCATTGTTTGCATATTTCTGATTTATTACAATCATACAATATTTTTATCAACATTCTGCTATTTACAGCTTCAACTTGATTACATACCAGTTATTGCCTGACAACAAACATCCTTTTACAAAACACTCATAATGTGTTATAGTCCGCCAAAGTTATCTGACCCGGTGATAGCGTCGCTAGTGTATATGAAAAATAAAATAAAAACAAAACTAAACAGGCATAAAAATTAGTTCCAAATTTGGCCACCGGATCAGATAAGTTTGTGAGACTATACCTATGTAATATATAAATAAGCTGGCTCCTATCTTTATTTATTTACTCTTGTAAAAATATCTTTGAGTCTGACTTCATCCAGTACACTTAAATATTTTCACATTGAAAGATAGTGACTTGTGAGTGAATAATGATCAAGGATTAATTACCTTCATGTACAGTTCCCCCATAAACACCACTGTGCAGATCCATTTTGGCACATTCAATTTCCAAACAGTAATAACTGATGCCTCTTAAGCCATATGTAATGCAAGGTTTAGTGGTACCCAGCCAGTAGTTATCAGAAATACATACATAGTCAACAGTGTCAAAGAAACCTTCAGGCTTTAACTTTTCCGTTAGCAACTCATCAAGACCTTGTGAGCTAGATTCCTCCATACACTCAAATATAAACTTTAAATTCACTGGCAACTGTTGAGAAAACATGGGGATTTAGAGACTTTCCTAAAATATATTTTATGATGCTACCTCTGGCAGAGAACATTTTATGTAAATTGATCAATCAATGTGGTAAAACACTCATCATATAATCATATATAATATATAAATATAAATATTATAAATGAGAAAGTTTGGATTGATGGATGTATGGATGTATGGATGGATGTTTGTTACTCAATATCGCCCGAACGGCTGAAAGGATCTGGATGAAATTTGGCACAGAGATTGATTATAGTCTGGAATAACACATAGGCAACTTTTTATCCCGGAAAATTAAAGAAATCCTGCCGGAACCAAAATAACTTCAAACCACGCAGACAAAGTTGCGGGCATTCGCTAGTAGATAATAAATCATAGCATGAATTTGTTTCACAACTAATTATTTCTAAAGATCTGATATACATATTTATCACCTGATGTTTTGTGATTAACACCACTCATGAAAATTTGTAGCTGGAAATGTATTGCCGCTTTTTAATACTTATGTATATTGTATGTACTATCTTTTACCCACAGCTTTGCATATACAAAGTTTAATTTTCATACAAATTTCATTTTACCTTGTGTGGGGGTGTAATTATTCAAAATCCTTTCTAAGCAAATGCCTACATCATAAAATCTGTCTGTATGCCAAATGTCAGCCCAATCCGTCTAGTGCATTGATAGATCAGACAGTGAGTCAGTCACTTTTTCCTCTTATTAATCTAGATATCTGTCACTAATCTGTCAGGCTGTACTAAGTAGACCTTGTAGTAACAGTCTAAAAACCTGCTATCGAATACTTTTATGCTTAGTCACTTTTGATATTCTAATATTAAATACTATTCTATTCTCTTAAGTATTTACTTCTCTTTATTGTTGGGCAACTGTAATATCTCCCCAGCCGTTTCATAAATAAAGAATAAATCCATAGATTCATACCTCAGATCCAACATTTTTATAAGCATTGATGGCATGTAGCCAACCCAACACTGGTCCCTTGTCATCTGTAGACCCTCTCCCAAATAACTTTCCATCTCTCTCTACCAATTCAAAAGGCTCAGAGTTCCAACCATCTGACTTCAGGGCTGGTTGGACATCCAAATGGCCATATATACAGATAGTATTTTTTTTTGGATCCTAAAAGCGAAAACATAATATCACAAAGCTTTTTCTTAAAAATAATGCTAAAAAACAAGAAATTCACATAAAATATATAATTTTGATTCACTATTTTTGTTTACACTAATTTAAAAAGGTAACAGTGGTGACTACTGTACTATTTTTATATTCAAGATAGTAACATTATACACATTAATTAAAATCATGCATAATTCATGAATAATAAGCTATCATCAATTTATTTATGGTTCTGGTAGGTACTGGTATGTTGTATTATTTATCTAAGGATCAAAATAATAACTTACGTTTCCTAAAACACCAACAAGCACCGGGGGTAGCTTCACCTGTTTACCCTCAAGTGTTTGGAAGCCAATATCCCTTAGTTCAGTCGACGCACCGACTTCTTTCAACTTCTCCTTCATCCACTCTACCATACGGATACAATCATCGCGGTGTTTAGCATCACTTGAAACTGATGGGATTGCAACAGCCTCTTTCAGAAGGCTTTTATATGAAGCTACATTCTGATCGACATACTTAAATATCTGAGGCAATGTCTTCTCCGCTGCCATTTTCTTTGGCACTGGTTTGTGACCGATTGAATATGAATAAAAAAAGGGGCGGAATTTATTACTTGACGACGAGTTTATCACCGGCAATCTACAGCCACATAGAATTCTACTTTTTGTAATCAAAGTGGCCGACATTTCAAAAATTAATTAAATTGACACATGACACCATTTTGACAGTGACAATTACTCTCAAATTAGCATTTGACTTTGACAATTGGCGTCTTTTTCCTATGGTCGAGGTCCTTGGTTCATTCCGTACACAGAGAAAGAGATATAGAAATGGCGTCAGCGTTTACAGTATGCGATAGCGATAGTCTTAATGCGATATTTTCTGCGGTAAATAGGTATTTTTTTGTTGTTGTTGTTTTTCATTTTGTTCCCCTTCGGGACAGGTTAAGATCCGAGACCATACAGCCTATTCAGTCGTGTTTGTTATTTCTATACTTTGTAGCATTCATGCCAGTCTTCACAAATAAAATATGTTTTTATCTGTAACAATCAGGTAAAAATAAGGGCAAAAAATAAACTTTCATATTAGGTTATGTTTTCGTATTTACATTCAGTTCTAACACACAGCAATACACCATACAAAAAAAAGGGTTACGATGAGCAGGATAAGAGAACATTTTCTCGCTCTGTCACTCCTTGCCATTAGGGTATAATATAATCATTTCGCTCACCTGTGGTATTATTATTACATTGTCTGCTCCTTTGTCTGTTCTTGCTTATATTTACTCCATGGAGAGGAGAGGAGGTATAATACTTTGAATAGTAAAGGTATAAGGGGGCTGTAGATAGCTGTGGAGTTATTTTTAGGCCCGACCATAGAGTAGGATGTGGGCCCGACTCTGCGCTCACATTGGCGCTTCACCAGTATATTTAATGTACTCTGTGGCGCTTACTAAGCCAAAACTCTGAATAATGCCAATTACACTAAAAATTACAATGGGTGACTTTCTAACGCGATGATACCCCTGGATCGCAGAGTGAGACACAACTTAATATCGCAGTCTGAGGGTGAAGACGGTGCAAAGACGGTGCAGTGTCAACCACCGACCAGAAAAAGAACTGACTGACCACCGACTAGAAAAAGAAGTTCTAAGATGAGATCATTAAAAATAACTAGTCCGCTATCTTGGATGTTCCGCCATGTTGGATTTAGAATGACGTCACACAGCTAACCATGCATTGTCATCCAAACTAAACGTGTATATAAGGTGCATGACAAGGGTCTGCCCGCGAAATTCAAATTTAATTTGGTTTTTCACAATTTGTAAACTAATACGACAAAGTAGGCTTATGGCATTCAAATTGCGAGCGTAGGAATATCATCTTCACAGGTTTATATAAAAATCTTTACTTGAAAGTGTCCAGTTTAAGAAATTAGTCAAATTAATGACTAATTTGTGAGTAACTCACGTCAAACTCATTATTTTGACTAATTTCTTAAACTGGACACTTTCAAGTAAAGATTTTTATATAAACCTGTGAAGATGATATTCCTACGCTCGCAATTTGAATGCCATAAGCCTACTTTGTCGTATTAGTTTACAAATTGTGAAAAACCAAATTAAATTTGAATTTCGCGGGCAGACCCTTGTCATCGACCTTAAAGACATATGCTTCAAAATTGAGTTGCAAGATTCCACCCGAACAAACATACATTAAATATTTAAAAAAAAGCTTTTAATAATAATATTAAAATAGTGGGCGTCTCTGAAATTCTTTCCGTAGTCGGGTCACAGTTTTTAATTAATACTTACTATTTGTTTTGATTTGAACAAAAAGAAATCCTTATCAGCCGGAATTTCAAGCGAGTTTGCAGAGTTAAAACTACAAAAACATTCATACCTACATAATATGTATTACCGCTTACTGGACGGTGAACATCGCAATCGACACGTAGATTTTTCAGCCTTTGGCGGATTATAGCGAATTAAACTTTTAGTTCCTTCATTATCATGGACTTCCGCCGCTTGCTTCTAATATAATTCCTAATGAGGGATTCTGGGAGGAAGTACAACAGGCCCGTATCGATTCTATTAATAACTCAATGGCAAATGCGAAAGAGCTCGACACGAATTCAACCTTCTTTCTTAGCCTTGTCTTAACTCTTGAGTACGTATGACATATCCTATCACATTTACCTAATGTCAGTTCGATAAAATCAAAATCTAACTCATACAATATTTAAAAAATTCGTTGTTTTAATAATTAATACTGAAATTCACTACAATGCAAATTATTGTCCTGGAAAACAATTGCTACTGACGGTCACAAGGCTATGGCCACTAACAATAAATGGTGATTATACGAGTTGGTAATATGGCTGAAAACTATTTCTTGGACTTATAATGTTCTGTGCCTCAATGTCTGTGCCATAAAAAAGATTTTGAAATAAATCAAGCTTTATAGGCACAGAAACCTAATTAATTATATATGTGAATAACATATGTACCTATATTAAAATATCCCTGATACAACTAAAAAAAGGCATGTGTACCAAGATGATAGAAAATAATTTAATGAATCACAATAAAAAGAGCAAAAGCTATTGTAAGAAAAATAATTTTCAATACAATATTCTTTTAAATGAATATTCACTACTTTCTTTGCATACCGAATCACTTCCCACCCATTGTCTAGAAGAACCTGGAAATAAATCTAATAAAATATTTCTTTACGCGAATACGGAAAGACTAGAGAACATTAATTATACTATTTCCAACATACATAATCAATTTAAAACAATGAATAATTTTTTTCCACTTTTTGAAATATCAACTAATGATGTGCTTCTGAATGGTCCAGAATTATCGTATTCTGAAAATAGAAAATGCAATAATTTCTTTATACGAATGAATATACATATCACCCCACTGTTAGAAAATAATATCGATGACTTATCCTACATTTTACCCACTAATAAAACCCGTGTGTCTAAAAATTTTAGCACCTCCAAACTCACTCAAGCGCAGAAACGAACATGTATGCTTTTAGCAGAAAACAATTTAAGACATACTATAAACATTCAAGTAGCAAGAAACAATTTATTGCTGAAGATTATCCAAAACTTAATGCATAAAAGTACACTTGACGAAACAATTGTGTCCTGCCAAACAGCCCTGTCTCCAATGTTCTTTAGATGGTACTTTCTAAATATTACTCAGGGTCTACGTTTAAAACAAATCCTGAAACAAAGCAATATAAACACGATAAGCATAATACATGATATTATATTATGTCTTATATCGTGCAAAGCTTTCATAAGCAGTTGTGTAACGGTAAATTTTATATCTTTAATACCTGTGGATGAATATCGTGATTTATGCTACTGTATGCGGTTGATTCATAACACGAAATCGGTAACAACTGAAGATGAACTAAATTTTACTATTGAGCCAAATGGACATGTTGTCAAAGAAGAAAACATAGTATTTCACATGGATGTATCACATCAATCCACACAAGCTACCCAAATAAGAGAATATCAAGACGTAGACACTAATACAGAAATTGAAAGAGATTTGGGAATTGAACATATGGTAACAATACGTGAAAAGCATTCTTTAAATTCATTGAATTCTAGCATATGGCTTCCCAGACTGTGTGGTGATACATCTGACAGTAAAATTAGTTTTTTGTCATACATTTTGAAATGCAGCTACTTGAATGAGGCTTTAGTAAATTTGGATGTAGCAGAGAAATACATCAAGACTATCTACGAGATCATGTTATCTCCATCTTTCAATAGAGTATTTTTTAAAGATTTGGGCAGGACCCTAGTATCTACGTTTATACATTCAGTAATATAAACAGACTTTTGTTTCTTTACTGTATGTTTGGCGGTAGTTTCATGTTTTATTTTAATACAATACTAATTAATAATTATAGTTTTATTTATCAACAACGAATTATTATTTGATAAGGACCTGAATAAATTATTAACATGAAAAATGTATTAATTTAATTTTAGAAACTTATCTAGAAAACAATTATGATTAATTTATTCTCCACAGTTTAAATAAAGAAATATTCCTGCAAAACAAAGTAGAACTACTTAAATAAAAGAAAATATCTAGAGTAATATTATTTTAATGTTAACAACAAAATATTATGAAATATTTTTTACAGGCCAATACCAATAAAAAATACAGTTCAGAGATCAGTAAAATGTGGTATTGAATCGAAACTTATACAAGCAAACACTTATCTATTATATTTTATAGAAATCGTTATTAATTTAGTTTTTGCTTAACTTTTATTACTAGCAGCTTTATTTTAAAAATCTTTTGAATTTTACTATGCAATAATTATTGTCCCATAACTCCCTATGTACCTATCTCGTAGAGATACGATAAGTCTTAGATAATCTAAGTATGAGATCTATAGAGCGAACTTTGACTTTGCTTAGACTCAAGACATGGTCAAAAAGAGACATATTTATGTTACTCACACAAGTCCATCTCGTTTTAACTCTAAGTAAAGTCTGAGCCAAGTCAAAGTACGCTCTATGGATCTCAGCATAAGACTTACCTAAATAATATTACAGAGCCTCATAGAACATTTTTTATGTTATTTCAGAAAACTGCAGTGTACTTAACTAAAATTATTAGTTACATAATAAATAAATCCTTAACACAATACTATACGTAAGAACGCTGATTTCATGAATCTGATAATAACGAACGCCTCCATACATAATCGAACTCCAACCTTTAAAATTAGCACGAGAATATATTTCAACAATATAGAATATTTCTGGTATTGATTAAAAATGAATATTTAATTCATAACTAGAATATTTAATTCAGAATATTTCTGGTATTGATTAGAAATGAATATTTAATTCATACCCCATTTAATACGCCAATTCACATCAAAGGTAAATTAATATTAATTAACTTTAATCAGACACAATAGCACGAAATCATTAACGCGAAATATATTTAATTCAATATGTTGTTATGGTCATAATATGGAATGCTTTCTCTTGATTAGCAGTCACATTTATGATGCCCATGTCATTGTCCATTCTGGGGTTAAAAATCCCACAGGAACTCAAAACATAGAGGCAAAAAGCAATATTTACCGTTATTATTAACTAAAATTGTACACTAATATTATACAAATTTATATTGGAATATAAATATTACCATTGGAACTTTGCTGTCTTGTGATATTGCTTTTACTTTTGAAACCAGTGAGTAAATGTAGTTTTTCTCACTGCATTCAGTGAGGGAGAAAAACGACTTTTACTAACTGGTTTTAAATATAAAATACTTTTTCTCACTGAGTGAGCAAAAACGACTAATGCTCACTGGTTTTAAGCAGTAAAGGCGCACTTTTTGAGCTAGAAAGGTGAAAAGTTATAGGTATCAGTGAACCTTGTGAGAAAGATTGTTATTTCACACCATTAGAGTATAAAATAACACATGTTGTTCAATCAAGGTAGGTACAATATTGTTCTTAAATCTTGTATTTTCTCTCTGAGTGAATTGGCACTTGTCCGTCCGTCCGTCCGTCCGTCTGTCAGAGCATTATAACTTCTGAATTACTGAATTTCAGCTTTAAATATAATAATATGTAAACCAATGGCCTACCGCCGAATATGGCTGAAAAAGTTATAAAAATCTTTATTTCAGGGGGGCTCTCATAGAAGCGAATGCGAAGTAAAATATTTTTTATAAAGTCACATAGGGTTGCGGTATATCATTTTAAAGATAATCAGGAATAGAGTCCAAAAATATATATTTTTTAATTTTTCCCCCAAAATTGACGAAATGGGGGGCTTTCAAAGTGGAGATTTTCTAACGTCCAAAGTTGACCTCAGAACTCTAAATTTTCTGAAAGGCTGAGCCTGAAACTTGATCAATTATTTGAATTATATCCTGTACTTGAACAACAAATACTAAAATTAGATAAATATTATAAGGAAACGGAATTATTTAATTTTTAATGAGCATCAGTATTTTTAACAGAACTTCACATTTATGTCAATAGATGGCGCCGCGAGGCCTCAGTTCGGGGCGAACCACTAGTATAATCTTGTTGAACATTTATAACTATTATGTCTATCTCTGGGGTGGAAGCTACGTCTAGGGCCATACGGCCAACGCTTAAAGTCAAATTGTTTCATTATTGTTGACTTTCGTGTTTTAGAATATTACAATCCTTACTTTAGGAACATCAATGACATCAAACTGTCATTTTGAATAATATTGCTTATGTATTGCTTTAAGAGGCCTGTTCGCGCCGCTCGCAACTTCTATTCGAACCGCAAATATAAATTTGCCGGTATATTGCTATCTCTATTTCACTGATGACACATGATCGCGTTCAAGCGAGATAGCAATATGAGCTTACAGAATTTGTTATACATTTAGTCTTGTTCCGTGAATACCAAAAATGATGAATGAGAACTTATCGTGCTTTTTACTTCGTATTGTTATTCTGTAACTTGACAATATAGGCTATGCTGCTGACCAATTAATACGTAAGATATCGTTGGTTTTAATATGAAACAAATAAGAGGGAAACATGTCCATCTTGTCGTAAAAATATGCAAAACGCAATTCATTTACATTTCATTTTAGGAAAGTATTTTGAAAACATATAAATCCAGGGGACTAGATAAATACAATTTGAATCCAAATAAACTCTCATTTTGGTGGAAATGTTCTCGAATTATTAATTATTTTGGTATTACGTTTGTATGGGCAATTCATTCTCCGCTGGCACCTGCGCTGGCAGTAAGGCCCCAGCCGCGAAAACGTAATAGACTGACACAGTCACATATTTGATTATCTAACTAATCTATGCTTTTAAACCTAACGAAGAATCTTCTAACAATTGACAGTCCGGATTATCCTGAAACAGAGAGCAAATAGTCGGTGAAAATACAATTTGGCGACATTAGGAAATGAAATAGTATGAACATTGAATTAAAAGCTTTTTAATTAAAAGTTAACAAGCGTTTCAATAGCCCGATGAGTGATTTGAACTTTTAAAAAAATATACGCGCCGAATTGAGAACCTCCTCCTTTTTTGAAAGTCGGTTAAAAAGCGTTTTTGATAGTCGGTTAAAAAGCGTCATCATTTTATTATTTTAGCAGCTTTTAACCAAATTGAAACACATTAGTGCCAGAGTAAAATGAAATCAAATTCACTTGACCAAGAGTGATGAATTCAGTAGCACCGAAAACCAGTTATAATTTTGTAACGTTTCTACGTAGACCGTTATCTATAGATTGAGCTCTAAAAATAGTGAGCTAAGGTCCATTTTACTTAAACGCCGAAGTGGTTCTTCGCTATAACATGACAATGCTGCATTATCAATGCTATATGAATCTCTTTCTGGCTAGCTGCTCGAGCCGAAATTCTCTTATCCTTAATGTGTGAAAGAAAGTTCATCTTTTAACGACCTTCCTGGCGCAGTGTTGAGCGCTGTTGTCTTAACATGGGTGTTGTCCCGGGTTCGAATCTTGTCAGAGTCAATTTGGGAATTTTCAATTGTAAATTTTCTCTGGTCTGGCCTGGTGGCTAGTTACCACCCTACCGACAAAGACGTGCCATCAAGCGATTTAGCGTTCCGGTACGATGCCGTGTAGAAACCGATTAGGGGTATGGGTTTAATATAACTGCCATACCCCTAACAGGTTAGCTCGCTACCATCTTAGACTGCATCATCAAATTACCATCAGGTGAGATTGCAGTCAAGGGCTAACTTGTAGCGGATTCTCCAGAAACCCTGGAGTATTATATTTTAAAAAAACTTGTAGAGGATAAAAAAAATTGGCAGTCCCTATGACTACCGATAGAAGTAAAAATTTATAACTTAGAATTATAGTATTAAAATTTGAAAATAATATAAAGTTTCAAACGCCAATATAAATACGAATATTTATAATAATTAAAAAAAAAGTAATATTTAAAATACAAACCTTAAAACTAAGGTATTAAAGTTTAATTGCGAATGTAGTATATATTTAATGTAGTAGGTATATTTTTAATTAAGACCTTTTGTCTTCGTAACAACATGTCGGTGACGCGAATCCACAACTTTACCCCTACCACAAAGTGCTCAACGCGGCTAAAAAAGGTTTCACTTTTTTTTTTTAAAATGGTACTGGGGCTGATTCTGTAGTGATTCTGTACTGATTCTCTAAACTAAACTAATTAGAGCATTACAAATATTGCTAACCCTTTCATATACTTCCTAAAGAAAGGGACAGAACTAGATTTAAAACTGCTATTTTAGTTTAGTTTAGAGATTATGTTATACAGAATCAGCCCCAATGTCTCACCCGGCGGCGTCGCTGGTGACGGAGGCGGGCGCGTCTGCGAACACCCTGGCGGCGTGTCTCTGCAGCCAGAAGGTGAGCGCGGCGGCGGCGGCGGTGGCCAGCGCGCCCGCGGCGGCCGCCAGCCGCGCGCCCGCGCCGCTCGCGCGCACGAACACGCGCGCCCACAGCGCCTGCCACACCGACTCCGTCCATGTTGAGAACTCGCCCGATGCCAAATCGTAATCTGTACACACGATATCATTCAGGTGATATTTCTGAATATCCATAAAGTGTGTGTCTGTCTGCTACGCTTTCACAGCCCAACTACTCGACCGATTTCGATGAAATTTGGTAAAAAGATACGTTAAATCTCGGGGAAGGACATATCTTTTTATCCCGGAAAATTGAAGAGAATAAAAAACCAATCCGCGCAGACGAAGTCGCGGGCAACATCTAGTCTAGTATTTAATAAATGCGAAAATACATAACTCCGTTTGTGAATCCTCCATTTAAACCTTTTAATAATATCATACCTGATTTAATAAACGCTGGGCTCACAGCTTGGCTGAAGTTCATAGTTGTTTCAATGCAAACACCACTGTGATTCCAACCTCTCAGCCAGTAGTATGAGAAACCCTGAAATCATTATTATAATTAGCTGATGGAATCCATACTAACGTTATAAATGTGAAAGTGTGTCTGTCTATCTATCTATTTGTCTGTCTGCTAGGTACGCTTTAACAGCTCATCCTTTCAACCGATTTTGATGACATTTAGTATAGGGGTAGATTACATCCCAGGTAAAGACAGAATTATTTTATCCCGGAAAGTTAACGAGTTCCCGCGGGAATCAAAAGACTTATTTCACGCAGACGAAGTCGCAGGCTTCATCTATAGTATGTAATTAATTAGAATTAAAGTCACTCCCAATCTGGTCGGTTCATGGTTGAAATGAGCGACAAAGCCGTAGACAATATTATTAATTCACTCTATCTATATATAATCTGCATGTTTAGATTGAAATAGATGAATGGTTGCAACTTGCAACCTACACACCAGGTCCGCAGTCTGCGGGCGGCTGGTCTGCGCTGCTCGCGTAGTCTGCCGCTAGCAGCGTGCGACAACAGCCCACACTGAACACTCACCGTGTCAGCGCTCTTGTCGCACTCCGTCCTGTTGACGAGCAAGTGGTTGCCGGTGAGCAACGCGAGCAGATGCCCCGCGTACACGGCGGGCGGGCTGGCCCACGCCGCCACGCCCACGTACAGCGGCAGCGGCCGGTCTGCGGGCGGCTCGTCTGCGCTGCTCGCGTAGTCTGCCGCCAGCAGTAGGCGACAGGCCTGGCTCCGAAGGAAACAGTATAGCATTTCGTCCACCTGTTAAAGATTTAAGATTTTTCACTAGTTAAGAAATACAAGATAGATAAACTCTTTATCGCTACACAAAACATAAAAATACATAGAAAAAGACAAACAAAATAAAACAAAGTGCGCAAGGGAGGTCTTATCACGTATACAAGTTTCGGCTTTGCAGGAGAAGCCCTTGGGTTGACGTTCCCATTAAGTTAAACCGAGTCTTAGGCGTCAGACACGACATTTGCGACTGCCGAGCGATGGCGGCTGCGGGGCGACGGCAATCGGCAGAGACGTAATCAAAAGCATGATTTAGTATTTTAACGTTTAATCTATCGTGAGTGATATTCATTTGAACTATAAATGATTACCGGTTAAACTCAAACTCAAACGTCAAAGTAGTCTTAATTCTATATAATTCAAAATCAGCAACTAGCACAATATCGCTAGTATTCTGGATAAAATATGCTAAATCATTAATTCAAGTTCATACCAAGCAGTGGCGTGCAGTTCATAGAGGCAAATAAGCACAGCTTACCCCAACTGAATGAAAGTTATACTCAAGTAAATTACATAATAAAATAATAAAAAAACAACTGTAATATAAATTCATAAAAACGCCATATATAGTAAATAACCACCCGCATCTATATTAATTCTGTAATTATCACGAAGATGGCGCTGTCACGAATTCTATCCAAAGTCAATACGCTCATAGTAACATTGAACCGACGCGACGCTGGCGCCACGGAACAAGCAGGAGTTAAAAATGGCAAAAATTTTAGGTATGTGTGTTTCACATTCAGTAATACAACACGAAATACATTTACATGTGTGAGTCATCACTCCTAGTCATAACGCACGACGTTACGTCAATACAAAGCTCAGCTTCCGGAAACTGCGTGATCAACTCAAGACTTATTTTAATAATGAAAATTAAGTAACTGTATTTACCTAGATACCAAAAAGAATTGTTGAAATTATTAAATAAATTAAAATTTTCTACTGTATTTCTTTCCACTGATTTTGTATTCTAAGAAATTATAAAGATTCTAAATTATTAATTAAGTATTAAATCAAAAGCAGTCTAAATTAAAAAAAACATAATACGGCCACCGATTAAACATCCAAAAGGGGTAAACATATTTTTTCACGCAAATAATAGCGTAATTAAAGTATTGAAATTAAATATTTTAATAAAAGAGTTATTTAGCGAGACTTCCGCCGGCTACCAGACGAACGCGCGCGCCATATTAGTTATTGTGTTGTTATTGTTTTGATTGCGAATTTCGTCCCGTTAAAAAATTGTTTTAACACGTTCAAGGACATTTCTTTGTAAAAAAACACGTGAATTATTGTGAGAACAGCATGTGACAACTTTTTTAGTGATTAGTGATTACAAAATTATTGGAATTGTTCAGAAATCGGTATTGCAATCGGTAACGTAACAATCTACTTACATACTATTATTATTATTTTAAGTACCTACCTACCTTTTTGGGTGTGAAACGAGAGAGTTCTTGGTGTACTTTTTTGCATTACAATTCACATTATAAAATATATTAAGTACCTAGTAGTTGAGCATGGTTTGTTAGCATGGTTAGCATGTTCGACTGCAGTTGAGAGGTGCTGGGTTCTTTCCCGGGTCGGACCAAAAATCTTAGATAAGGAAGTTCGATATTAGGTTTTTGTTTTAAGAAATTTTCAGCACTAGCCTGGAGTTGGAAACTGGCTGTTTCACCCTCATACATAATTAATGCTTACCCTGGCTTCGAACCCTGTGCACGCCACTGATACCAAGAACATGAAGGTACCCAGAACAGAGCCTTGAGGGACCACCCATTTGTGAGGCAGATGACGTGAAGTTATCTGGATTGACTTCACGTTCAAAAGGATTTAGTTACAAAATCAATCTGCATAATTTGGACATACAGTAACAATAAAATCTAGGAACGTACAAACAAATCGTATAAGATTCATACCAAATGTGCAGACGCCTTGCCAGTGCCCGTGTAAGGTTTGCCAGAGAGCTGTTGGTACAGAGTATGGGCGAGGGTGGTCGCTAGTCTTGCAATTTTGACCTGGGCTTCAGTCTCTTTCATTGTGCCGTTAGCGAGCAAATCATCCGTCGGGATAACTGGAAATGAACGAAATTTTCAAATAACCTAATTAAAATAAATAATATGAAATATGTACTGCAAGACAAGACATACTACAAGAGCTAAGTGGATAAGTTCATTAGTCACATCTTCGTATGCAAGTAAAAAAATAATTAATGCGAAAGTGTTTTTGAAAGTGTGTTTGTTTGTTTGTTTATCAATTACGCCACAACCGATTTTGGGATTGGTATGATTGTTTGTTTATGGATATTTGAAGACCCAGAGATATATTATCCCGGAAATGAGAGTTCCTCCAGGATTTTAAAATCTAAACCCATGCTAATGAAGTCATGGGCATCCTCTAGTCCAATTAATTTAAAGTATATAATCACTGCATGTATAAGAACTTTGCATTTGTGTCATTGTAAAAAGCAGTACAAACTTCACAGTCAATCTACTATTATATTGTTGTGTGTGCATTAGGTACACTTATGCACATGTAAAGCTAGTCTCACACCTCGCGGAAATATTGATATTTAATACCGAAATCAAATTTAAACATGGACAGTTTAACAATTGGTAAAAATACTCACAGATGCCATCTTTGCTGATGCTGATATTGTGGTAAACATATCCAATGTTCTCGTAATCGTCCAACGCGGACTCATAGAATTTGTTAGTGAACGTTTCTTTGTGATCGACAAGCAGTATCTCTGGTAACGAGCCGCTTTCAGTAACATTCCTGAGGATTCGGCGGAAGGAGTGCAAAGACGACGGAGGTATATTGGGCGTGAACTGTGGACTCACTGTTATATTGTTCTGACTCGAGTAAGTTGACATTTCAGCCAGAAACTCTATTACCTGAAAAAAAAATTAAACCTGAAGTTTTGACAAAAAATTTTGGAAATTCACTGAGTTTTTTTTTCATATTACAACAACTGTTCCCAAATATATATATATATATATGTACTACAAATTATTCCCGCGACGTCGTGTCGATTAAAGTGTTTTGATTATTAGCCTATGTCCTTCCCCGTGATAAAACCTATCCCTGTACCAAACTTCATCAAAATCGGTTGAACAGGTGGGCCGTGAAAGCGTAGCAGACAGAGACACACCTTCGCATTTATAATACTAAATGATGCCCGCGACTTCGTCCGCGTGGATTGGAACTCTTCTATTTTCCGGGATAAAAAGTAGCCTGTGTTAAGGACACTGGCTACTTTTTATCTTTTATCTTATTACCGGGACCGGGACGTAGCCTTTCTCTGTACCAAATTGCCTTCCGGTGTACGTAATTTTGTCTAACAAACAATTTCTGATAATACACGGCTATCCATAACCCACATACCTTTGATGGCACAGCAGTCTGCGAACTGTATGGCGCGAAAGCATAAAGAGGCCACGAAGCGTTGTCCTTGAACAACTGCAGAGAGCCTCCAAGTTGTCCGAGCTCGATATGGAGGCGGATGTCCGAAGGCGAGAGTGGGTTCACTGGAGGCCACGCCCCGCGACTCAGGTCGTATGCGATCCGTTGCGAACCGATGTAATCGAACGCCTCGCCGTTAAATAACGTCCACAGCACATTTTGATCTGGAAAGATTGACTTAACTAAGATACTTTAAGGGCCGACGAAGGAGCAGTCCTTTTGACGTGATAACGTCTTATAAATCGATGAACAACGGCTGCACGCACGAAAAAGTGTCACGTTCCGCCTGAGCCTGAGCGTGCAAGTGAGAACGCGGAACAAGCGATAGAGAGGCACGATCGCGTGACGTCAGAGCTAGCCGTTCGAATAGTTCTGCTACTGGAACGCCGCCACGCGAGCGCGCAAGAGAAATTCTAGTTATCACGTAAAACTATCGTCCGTAAACCGACTTTACAGACAACCGTAATTTTTTTTACAACTAAAAGTTAGCTTTATATCCTTGATCATATGGTTGAAAACACGGAGACGCAAAAGACCCAAAGGAAAAGTCGCCGATAAATAAAACTAAATAAAGGTTAGTTTAAGTTGTTTTCAAGATAGACGCACGACTCGGCTCCACGCCACACTGCAGATATCCGTTAGTAAATAAATGATTAGATAAACAGTTAAATTTAAGGCTTTTATGATAATAAAGACTTGCCACCCGCAGTTCGGGAAGCAGACTTTACCCAGAAGAGCCAGTTTACGCAAATGCAAATAGAACCAGGCTCATAAGCTAACTACCCGCCGTTTGGTTTCTTACCGTATAATTTAGCGTCTGTGACAGGAATCATTTTCGCGAGAGTCGCCGCCGTGACGATATTCGCAACCAAACCCACCACTGAGCTAGCTGCTCCAGGAGCTATGCCTGATTTTGGGAAAGAAGAATATATTATCATAATTAATTACTTACGAAAAATACAATTTAAAGTTATATTCATCATAATATTAAGAGCCTATGCACATGTTGTATTTTATACGCGCAGACAACGCGCGTTTTTGTTTTTTTTTATCCACTACAAGTTAGCCCTTGACTGCGATCTCACCCGATGGTAAGTGATGATGCAGTCTAAGTTGGTAGCGGGCTAACCTGTTAGGGGCATGGCACTTGCATTAAACCCATACCCCTTCGGTTTCTACACGGCATCGTACCGGAACGCTAAATCGCTTGGCGGCACGACTTTGCCGGTAGGGTGATAACTAGCCACGGCCGAAGCCTCCTACCAGGCCAGACCAGGGAAAATTCAGAAATTATAAATTCCCAAATTGACCCTGCCGGGAATCGAACTCAGGACCTCCGCTCGTTAAGACAACAGCGCTCAACACTGCGCCACGGAGGTTTCCAGTTCAAAAAGCAGACTGCTACAATGGTATCGTTACGAACGCACCCAATGCGCATTGACAGCGTGTCTGTATCGCGATGTACGCTCGTTTTAATATGTACGCAATCTTCTTTTGTTCTACCTAAACGGGACAAACGCGGGTCCACAACGCGTCTGTATCGACATATCTGCGTGTTTGTAAACCAGCCAGCCACAAATTCAGACGCGTTTGTGTTGACAAACTCGTCTGAATTTGTGGACATGTGCAGACGTGTCTGACTGCGACTAATGCGCATATTTTGCATTACGTTTGCATTAGAATCGCGTCGTCTGCGCGTAGAAAATACGCCGTGGGCATAGGCTCTTATGTTAGACCTTTTGACAGAGGGGGACTTTGACTCAGTGTTGAGGCACACGTGACACAGAATAGGAATAGGATACAGAAAATAATCTAGGTCTGAAAACTTGGGGAAATTTGAACTGTCTAGTTGAATATTTTGTAGGATTACAATACAATTCAATTATTAAAGTAATTAGAAAGAAAGCTAATAGAGCACTTACCATCAAAAAGGGATGCCGAATCGATACGTGCCGTGACTAACGTGACAGGTTTTTTCGTTGCTTCAGTTTCCTAAAATAGAAATCGCATTTATAAATTAAACTAAGTTGGCAGGTCTTTAAAATTAGAAAATAATTAAGTATGACTCCTTGGTATACAAACCTTCGTACGAGGAAATAGAGAGTAGTAGACATTGTAATCGCCGAGCGGATCACAAACTTTATTTGAAGATAGAAATGCAGAAGAAGCAGATCTGTTAACAAATAATGAAACTGATTTATGCATATAATACCTCTGTGAGTTTTCTCAAACAAACTGCCAGCAAACATGTAATCAATACAGCCTGAATCCATACTAATATTATAAACTAGCTGATGCCCGTGTCTTTGTCCGCGAGGATTGAGGTTTTTAGGTTCCCGCAAAAACTCTTTAATTTTCCGGGATAAAAAGTAGTTATTCCAGACTATATTTATCTCTGTGCCAAATTTCATCCAGATCCGTTCAGCCGTTCTGGCGTGATTGACTAACAAACATCCATTTGAGGTTTTTGGTTCCTTCGGGAACTCTTTAGTTTTCCCGGATAAAAAGTAGCCTGTGTGTTTTGCCAGACTATAATCTATCTCTGTGCAAAATTTCATCCAGATCCGTTAAGCCGTTCTGGCGTGATTGAGTTACAAACATCCGTTTGAGCTTTTTTGGTTCCGCGGGAACTCTAAATTTTTTTATACAAACCTTGTCCTGACAATAATGAACACAAAAAAAGAGAATTATCCAATTTGGTGCAATCGTTCGGAAGTTATGCGCGTACAATGAACATACATTTCGGCAATTCATTTTTACGAGTATTTATATAGATGCTAAAGTGTGTCTGTCTGTCTATCAATCTTGAGTCTATGCTTTTACAGCCCATCTGTTCAACCCATTTTGATGGAATTCAACTTATTGTAATGAAATAGGTTGTTTCCCTGGGGGAAGGACATAGGTTTTGATTTTTTATCCCAGAAAATTACAGAACTGCAGATGCATCATCTAATAATTAAATTAAATACCAACCTTCTTAAACAAACAACACTGTTCACTGCAGCGTACATGAATGAATTCAGCTGCAGCGAGCATAGAGCTCTTCCTCTTTGGTTATCCTTGTCTAAATTATAACTGAAAATAAATTTTTTCATTAGCTTTTAAAAATAATACTTATTGGAGCTTTAGTTTGAGCTGTATGTCAGTCAGTCAGTTTCTTAATAAACATGAATCTGTCTAGACATACCTGTTGTAACATTCTTCAATTTTCTTTATTTCACCAATCCGAGTCTTTGGTAAGAAAAAAATAGGGTATGGAATATCTCTTCTCAAGAGGCCAGTGCCTCTCTCATTCCAGACTATACCTCCAGGCTGTGATGAAGAACACTGACTATCTGGATCTGCAGAGTATTCATTTGGACAGCGAGATTCTTGGGTAAAGAAATCTGGACTGAAAGCATTTTTTTATTAAATCAAAATCAAATTTTTTTTAATCAATTAAAAAAAAGTTTTTTAATCAAATAAACTTTTACAAGAGCTTTTTTTTTCTTACCTTTATGACATATCCATACTAATATTATAAATGCGAAAATGTGTCTGTCTGTCTGCTACACTTTCACGGCCCATCTGTTCAACCCATTTTGATGAAAATCGGTACAGGGGTAGGTTGTATCCCGGGGACAGATATAGGCTACTTTTTATGCTGGAAAATAGAAGAGTTCCCACAGGAAACAAAAACAATTCTGTTCAACCAATTTGGATGAAATTTGGTATAGGGATAGGTTGTATCCCAGTAAAAGATTATTGCTACTTTTTATTCCGGAAAATAGAAGATTTCCTGCGGGAAACAAAAATCTTTATCCACGCGGACGAAGTAGCGGGCATCATCTAGTTTTTATATGTATTATAAATGATTTCAATTAGATTCAGTTTTTCTATTATCTGAATGAGCTCTGTACTGTGATATTACGAAGATAAACTTAATTTGACTAAAATACATATTTCTTTCTTTTTAATGACAATAATTACCTCACGGTTGCATTATCATACAATAAGACGCCTGCTATATTGTCTGGTTCTTGTAGCAAAAGCTCGATAACATCGTAATATAATGCTGTACTGACAACAGCCATGTAAGGGCCTGCGCTGCCATTACGCACTAACCATTCTGCGTCAGTGATGTTGTATATCATTTGCACAACACCAACTTCCCCATTCAGTGACGCTGAAATATGTTTCAGTAATGATTATTAGAATATAAGTGTTATTGTAACATAAGTAATGTAATGTAAACCGTATATTAGGATAATATAAGGTAAGGTGTATTATAAGGTGTTCATTATAAAACCTGATAGTGTTTGTAATTAAAAAACAAATTACAGTGATTGATTTTATCAGTCACATCAGTGTTATGTTGTTTGATTTTACATTCATTCATTAGATATTTTGTTAGTCACAAAACAAATATATAGACCTCCTGGCAGCATAAGATGGTTATAATTATGCTGTGTTCAAGAGAATTGGCCACATTAACGAGCCAAAAGGTTCTACCAAATTTAAATTTGACAAACAGGGTGGTGTGTAATCTTAATAATTGTAATTTTGATAGTAGGTAGAACAATGGGGTCACCATTAGTATGTGTGCCATGGAGTAGGCAGTTATTTTTTTTTAACAGAAAGGTATTAATGTAATAAACCTAAATGTAATAGTTTAGAGAAATTAATTTTTAAAATCTTGACTTTCGAGGTTGGTTTTCCTCAAATTCGTGCAAATCTCTACTTATTTGTGTGAAGGATCGATAGAGGGAAATCGTTGGGACTAGGGTAACGCACCTAGGCCATGGCCTAGGGTTCTTATTTGGTTGAAAGGACCGAAAAATGCTGACACAAGTCTTTTTCTCAGAACTCACAACTCATAGAAAATTACTCCAGTCAACGATTCAGTAAGCTACAAAAAATACTGTGCTTGTCCCAATACCATGCAAGATTATACTAGTGCCCACAGGCCATGGCATCCTCGATGTTATTAGTTAAATTGATAGGACACACTTATTATTTTATGAATGAGTACTGATGCTGATAATGTAATCCATACTAATATTATAAATGCGAAAGTGTTTCTGTCTGTCTGTCTGTCTGTCTGTCTGTCTGTCTGCTACGCTTTCCCGGCCCATCTTTTCAACCGATTTTGCTAAAATTTGGTACAGGGGTAGATGGTATCCCGGGGAAGGACATAGGCTACTTTTTATCCCGGAAAATTAAAGAGTTCCCGCGGGAATCAAAAATCTTAATCCACGCGGACGAAGTCGCGGGAATCATCTAGTATTATTATAAGCAGAAAAGTATTAGAATTGTTTATCTTAGAAATAGTAATAATAGTCAATATTATGTAATCTCTCCTGTAACTGGCAGTAACTAGTAAGTATGGGAACCGCAGTTATTAGCTATCACATCTATTGTGATCTCCATTCTACACTATCTAATGTCAATAAAATCACAATAAATGTAGGCACAGATCTCCACGGTCCAATTTCCCCTGATACCACCATTTACTGAGTATTACAGTACATCTCTCCCTAGTAAAATTATTTGAAAAGTACTTCTCACATGAACATCCTGCTTGATGAGTTCCATTTAGCCTGCGAAAGCACGCCGCACCTCCCTCAATTGATGAGTAAATTTGTTCCCGTAGTCTTTCGCCTCTTATTACTGAAATTATACAATAAAAATCATCAGGTAAACCCCCAAAGATCAAAGCGTTAAACTGAATTTGATTGTCAATATTTTTGTTAATTATTAATCAATAAAACGTAAGAACTTAATAATATGAATTATACTTCACCTTTAACTCCGATTGATAGGAAAAAATATAAATAAACAAGAATAAAGACATTTTTAGACGTCATTCTT
The DNA here is from genome assembly GCA_923060345.2 of Erebia aethiops. Lineage (NCBI taxonomy): Eukaryota > Metazoa > Arthropoda > Insecta > Lepidoptera > Nymphalidae > Erebia > Erebia aethiops. The sequence goes on along the minus strand of OV281084.1, from coordinate 19,903,649 downwards.
TACTGTGCCAAATAATCTAATTCGATATTGTATCCTTTTTACATCACTTTAATTAATCCACCTATAAATAAATACTTTTCTTAGAAAAATTTCTGTGCTTTATTTTACCAGATTTTACCCATAGGGCCATAGATAATACACTATATTTTACCCATAAATTTTACCCCTTTATTCAATGTACTCCGCTAGGAGTATAAGTGTTCTGTGACTCTGTGATTTCTATACTTTGTTTGGCTCAGAAGGACTGGAATCCAGAGCCGTTAAACCAGTTAAATAAAATTTAAAAAAAAATATACTTGGTTTTTTTTAGTTGCATGGAAATTGGAATTCTGACGTTTGTGACGTTCAGAAGTCACAAACATTTTTGTATTTTTGTTTTGATCACATGCACCATTGAAATATAAAATTCTACATAAATGACGTGCACCTATTACCTGAATTAAATAATTTATCATTTGTCACTAGCAAAATCCAAATAAGTACTTATTACTTACTAAAGAATGAAATGTCCTTAGGATAAAAGATAAAAGAAAGGAACAAAAATCAATAATGACAAACTTATCCATTCTTACTAATATTAGATTTAGGATTTTTGATTCTCGCGGTAGCTTTTTAATTTTCCGGGATAGCGCCTATGTCCTTTTCCGGGATACAACCCAGCTCAATACCAAATTTCGTTAAAATCGGTTGAAGAGGGGCCGGGAAAGCGTAGCAGACAGGCAGACGGACACACTTTCGCATGAATAATATTAGTATGGAAGTATAAAATTTTATGTTTTTGTTCCAGTAGTAGTCGTCGAAGTATACCTTCAGGTCACTCTACCAAGTCTTGAGGTAAGATCTCATCATAACTAGCAAAACAAGCCCAAATTCGATGCACCTAGCTCTACGCGTCTAGGAGTTCCAGTAGTAGTCGTCGAAGTATATCTTCAGGTCACTCCACCAAGTCTTGAGCTAAGATCTCATTATAACTAATAAAACGAGCCCAAAGTCCGGAAGTGAAAAATAAATAAAACAATAAATATAATAATATATCGAAGTATCGATAAGTACAACTTGATTCAACGCAGCTTATCCGTGCATGTGTATGCGTGAGAATGAAGCATGTGTAGTAGTGCGATTTCATACCTATCCGTTTCGGAAATACGTCCTTAATATGTGAAATTACGAGTTAGTGAGCACTGGACATAGGACCTAGTGGTGGGTCGTTATCGTATTTTTGACGGACGAAACGCAACCGTTTTCCTGGCGACGAAAACGGTTGCAGAAAACGGTTGTCGTTGCAACTAGTTTTGAAGACGGCTTAAAAACCATCTTCAAACCAGTTGCAACAACGTGTGTGGTTAAATCAATTTATTCTCGACTGTATGTCATGGGCATAAAGTTCACTTTTGATTGTAAGAACTGTTTTTACAACGAACGTGGAACGAGGACGACTACGTTCGCGACGACGTGTGTCGTTGAATCAATTCATTCTCGACTGTATGTCATTGGCATAAAGTTCACTTTTGATTGTAAGAACTGTTTTGTGAAAAAACGTGGAACGAGGACGACTACGTTCGCGACGACGTGTGTCGAAGACTGGTTTGTGCAACGAAGACTGTTTTACCCAGGACGTAAAAACGGTTTCACCGTCGCAGAACAGAAAACGGTCTTTAGAAACGGTTCGTCGTCGCAACGCCCACCACTAATAGGACCTATTCGCAAAATGAGTTATTCCTAAAAAAAACATTTTGAAATGTTGGTTTACTGCTTTTAAAAGCTGAGTTACACTTGGTGAAGTAAAAAGTGCAGGGGTGAAGTCATTAACTAACACATTTTATTGTATTAAGTGTAAAGTAAATAAAAATAAATAATAAAAAAGTGAGTGATTAGTGATCCTTGCAGGTTCAATGTGTGTCTAAATTCACGCGCGTGCGGCGGAAGCTATTAACAGCAATAATAGAATTTTGCTCAAATCACTTAACTCAAACACACTTTGTGAACAGTGTGAACCGATACTAAACACCTGCACTAACATTTGCATACGATACGCTAGCCGCCCACACTGTTAACTTAACAAAGCCCATCCAGCCCTAATTGAAAGTCAGGCTTGATTTACAATGCTATCTAATATCTATGTCAGAAACAGCAAGTCTGCAAATAACAATACCACCCAAATTTGTCGTACGAACACAAGTATGTGTCCTTAATTCCTAATTGACACACGCAATGTATTGACGTGAATAAAATGGTTTGATTACTATTTCACGCGAACTTAGGTCGGTCGTACGAATAAAAACAGATCAGGCAGGCTAACCAACATCGACATTCGAGCGATAATCGTGTGGATTAAGTATGACTTTAGATAATCGCATCACGCCACTGCCATCTCAATGCTCGCGCGATTATAGATACGATACGATTAGGACGTGATGATCGCGTACCTAATCGCATTCTAATTATCTAATAGGACAACGCCTCAAGTATGATTCCGCGTTACGAGTCCAATCCCTCACCCTCGCTTGCCATGCGCTTGCTTGAATTCGGACCTGTTTATTGTCAATGTGTGCCTGATATTTGTATGTAGGCGTAATTGGTACGCCAATTTTGTTCTTATGTTAGGTCTGCTTCTGGTTTGTATGTCTGTGGGCTTGGTCTATATACCTCTCTCTGTCTACGGCCTTAACTATTATTCACAGAGTACTTTTTTTTTAAAAACTGGTTTAACGGCTCTGGATTCTAGTCCTTCTGAGCCATAGAGTAAATTGAATTTAGGGGTACTTTGATTAGGTAGGTACCTATCATAGATTTTAATATGTACCTATAATCAAAGTTATTAATTAACCTACCCTCAGTGAGAACCTACCCCACCCCAGCCCCCCTTATACCACCGACCAGAAAAAGAAGAATATGACGTTTATTCAATATACTCTGTGCTCCTTTGCTCCTTTTGCTCAGACTCTGTGTGTCTTTCAGGTTCAGAAAAAGGGAAGCCGATTCAATATAATGAAAAAAAAAGTGTGGCCATTTCAAACACACGGAAACATTACGCACACATAGACAAAACTCAGGGCCGCACCTTGTTGCCGCATAAATTAATATAATGTATTAATATGTAGGGTTTTGTCATGTGAAAAAAAACGACCTAAACGTTACCTATCATTTGGAAGCTTTAATTTGTAAAGGTTTTAAAAATAATTATAGGTACTTTTTATGATTTTTTCATCACAAGCGATCCCAACTGCAATGTAGTAACAAAATTGAAAATTGTAATTTCATCTAGCTTTTGCCCGCAGCTTCACTTACGTTAAATTAAATTTTCATGCACATTTCAAATTCCTGTTGGATGGGGTGAAATTTTCAAAAATTCTTTCTCAGCATTCGCTTCTACCATTTAAACGATTTGTAGTTGGCTAAGGCCTGCCTCGATAGGATAGAGGCTTGTGCTAGATGTCTGTTCTGGGCCTGGGTCCGCAATGGTAATCACCACCACGTGCGAGACCATAGTCAAGATGTCTGGCCAGTGGCTCTCGCGTCGTTCTCGCTCTGCGTCGACGCGCAGATGGGGAAATTATTTAGAGAACGGCTATCGTGTAATACCGCTAACTTTTGACTCAAAGTTCCTATTGGCATTCATTTCTTGGCAGTAAGCCAAATAAATGTTGTAAAATTTACTCGTTATTCCAAAAATTAGGTTAGAAGGTTAAATAAAAATATTACAACAGGTTAAACAAGCATGTTTTTATTCAAATAAAATTTACAATTCATGCTTTAGAATCACCAAGTGAATCTACAACTGATTCGGAATGCCATTTTTCTAATAATATTTTTCATACATAGGTTTCTCAGGTACTTATTCATCCTTTGGAAACCTGAAATTAAAAGACAAAGTTATAAACTTATAATAAAAGAGTCGTCAAGTCCGGCCCTGTAATTTTTCAAGTTCTCGAAATGTCAACAAAAGATTATTCAACAACTTAAAACATGTATTTCTACAGAAAACCATAACATTATAGTTTTTATATATGCATGGGTACATATTTCGTCTTAAAAACTAAAAATATTAGATATCTTATCCTTGATACGATTCGATAAACGAAAAAATTTCAAAGCTACATGATAGCATGAAATTTACTTACCGATGGAACGTTATTTCTGGGGTTTTCCTGTACGAAGCGTTGTTACACAGGGGGACACAACATTTGACCATATTATTTCAATAAATATTGGCTACTAAACCTCTAAATTTCACAAAAAAATTATGACAACACAATGTAAACAAACGCCATAAGTCACAGTCTTCCACGCATTGAATTTTTGTCAATATTTGCGTTGGTGTTGCTTATTGTATAACACAACTTTAAAAAAAAGATAGGATCATAGACATTTTTGCTTTGAGGGAAAAGGACACAGATTCCCTACCTTTTCCCTACACTTGTCTATGTGGGTGTGAAATTTATGTTACGTCTGCTTTTCTTTATTATGTCTGTGGGTTATACCATGGTTATACCTCAGAACTCAGATTAATTAATCTGAGCCTCAGAATAAGTAATTTTACCATAGACAGAGACAGAGATATAGACATGGCGTCAGAGTATACATTATGCGATAGCTATAGTCTTAATGCCATATTTTCTTATTGGTAAATAAGTTTTTTTTTGTTATGTCTATACTTTGTAGCATTCATGCGAGTCTTTAAAAATATAACTTGTTTGTATCTGTAACAATCAGGTAAAAATAAGGTCAAAATTGTAAACTTACGTATTAGGTTATGTTTTTGTATTTACACACAGAAATACATCATCGTCTTTATGATAAAGCATCTCTTTCGTAAGCTACGAGCACAGTTACCACTTTGCCCAATTCAGATTTCATACGAAATATAAACGACAGGATTGTCTGGCCTAAACTGTCGGATAGGTCAAACAAAAAAAGTGATACCCTAAGCAGGACAAAAGAACATTTTCTCACTCTGTCACTCTTTACTCATTTCGCTCACCTGTGGTATTTGTGGGTATGCTATTGTCTCTCTGGCAATATTTACTCTAAGAACTCTGCTTATCTTTCCTGTCTTAAATGATCTGTAATCTGTAAATTCTACAGTCTATTGCTTTGTGAAAATGTCGGCCATTTGTAACAGCCGCAGCTGCTGTATTTCATTTTTATAACATCGTGATTCGTGGCTACCGCGAATCTGCTGTTCGTAGTTTTAAACAATTGAGACTTTTTGTTTTCAAGACCGTTAATATAACTCCATCATGGTCGAAAAAGCTGAAGTGAAGGTATGTAACTCGCAAACCATGAAAATCCGATAAACCTTCCATTGTTTCAACCCTTTTCGGTTGGTCGATATTTTTTCCTGTAGGTAGACCTGTGTTCGTCTGAACGTGTTCTTTTACTAGGAAATCAAATATTCATTAATATGTATGTAAGTTAACATCACGTTATTTCATTGTAGGTCTTAATATTAGTCAATTTGGTCCTGATATCATTTCAGGAGTATGCTTTGCCCCAAGGTTCCTTTTGAAGTAATACCACTTAACATTTTTTATATTACATACTTGCCTCCTGCTGAAACAGCAAAATCTGAATAAAACGTGGTCATATTTTATAATTAAAGAGGGTAGATTAACAGAAGTTGGAAGAGTTTGTGTGTTGTAGGTTCTGAAATATCTGCTATGCATTTGTTCTTTGTTGTAATTTAATGGAATGTGAAACTAGTCAAATGACCTCGTTTTCATCTGCAATGCCTGGTGATGATCTACTATTTTTTTTTTTGATCAATGTGTTATGAATGATCAATCTTCATGTTAATTTCATATCTATAACCTAGACTAACATTAGACTTGATGACATTTGACTAGATAACATTTACTTAGATTGATTGCCAGGCCTAAAGAATCATTGGCGATCCATCACTCACCCAGGCGAAACTGCATAGCTTAGAGCACTAACGCAATGTCAACTGCTCATCAGTTTTTTATCAGATATACTTTGAAGAGTGTGCTCGGGAACTTTTCAACCTTGTTCCCCCTTCACTGTTCAACCACAGAACAGCAAGAAACCTTGGCATCCTTATGTGGTTGGCGTCCAGTCTGCCCGAACAAAACTGTTCTGCTCTACGTTCCTGATTTGAACCGCCAGGATGTGGAATGCCCTTCCAGCACATGTATTGCCTGACACATACAACTTAAGTACCTTCAAGGCAAGAGTGAATAGACATCTTCTAGGCAAGCGCGCTCCAACCTAGACCTCATCATTGCTTTGTATTAAGCATGATTGTCGTCAAGCGCAAGCCTATCTTGTAATAAAAACAAGAAAAAACTACTTTTATCAGACCTCTTTTCCTTCCTCTATCCTATATCTTACGTTTATATCTCTTTTTGAAAAACATAAAATTCAAAGAATTATAGCTTTTATATTATTATACCTTCATAATATTATAATGAAGTATATTATACTTACCATATTCATTCGTAAATACAGTGATATAAAATATTTTTCTGAAAGTGAATATTTTTTGAGAAAATTAATTCTTTTTCCTGAAATAATTATATTTAATACTAGCGAATGACCGTGACTTCGTCCGCTTGGTTTGAGGTTTTTTGGTTCCCGATCCCGGGATCTCTTTAATTTCCCGGGATAAAAAGTAGCATATGTGCTATTTCAGACTACAATCTTCTCTGTGCCAAATTTCAGCCAAATCCGTTCAGCAATTGGGGAGTGATTGAGTAACAAACATCCATCCATACATCCAAACTTTTGCATTTATAATATTAGTATAGTCCAATTCATACTTTATGACTTCTCATTGACATCATTTTCATGTTTCAATATGCAGAATAAAGTATAAGGTATCAGCGGGATGGTTCAGTTCACTTACCTGTGTGAACCTACACTCGCAGCTTACTTCAGAGATGTTGCCAAGACGTCATGGAGTTTGAATCAGACTGTATATAATTTATGACAGGCAGTAATTATTACTAATTAACATCATAAGTTATTATAATAATGACAATGATTGGCAGTTTCATGCTGAGTTGTTCAAAACAAATACAAAAACTTAAGTGGTGATGAAACTAATTTATGCATAAGATTCCTTTGGTATTCACTTAAGTATTAAAATTCCTTTAGAACAACAAGTGTTATTTTATTTTGGCAGGTTGTGATTTTGGCTAACTAGATTATCTCTGAATTAAAGTATTTATTTCAGCCTGAATCCCTGCTCAACCTTGATGACTTACTGCAATGTCCTGTTTGCTACGAGATACCAACAGGGCAGATTTTTCAATGCAACGAGGGACACCATGTCTGCGGGCGTTGCAAGATGCGTCTGGATGTGTGCCCTGTATGTCGTGCACTCTTCTTTGGCACACGCAACTATGCCATGGAAGAGTTGATAGCAAACTTTAGAAAAATGCGCAGCCTAGTAAGTTTTATCTAGGGGATTTAATATTTTTTTGTTACATAATTTTGTTTAAATCTTATCCAAAGAATGGTTCTTTATACAATAATTATTAAATACAAGTATAAACCATAAATCACTAGCTTAAACTAGTTAATTCTGATCTGTAACTGTTGGATTTAAATATTTCAGAAGTTAGGCGGTAAAGCTTCAGGTTCCGGCTCATCAGAAAGCAGCACTCCTGCTAAAGATACTACCTCGGCGGAACGTGAAAATGACGCCAATGATGATGATGATGATGAAGTTGACGAAGGAGAAACTAATACAAATGTTATCGAAGTGAGCAGATGCAAATCCTTTTTTGTGCAAATTTAAACCTGTTAATAATTTACTGTTATCATTTTTTTTTAAAACTTTCACATTTGCAATAACCATTAAATATTACCTGACAACCAAAAAATGGGTGTTTGCTTAAAAAGCAAAAGCTTGATAACAATGTAGGAACTTATTTTTTTTGAAATAGAAAAATAATTGTATAATATAATTGACCATTTGCAGAGATCTCAAGGGCCGCCACAACCATGCAGTGGCCTGTTCCGATGCCTTTGTTGTAAGACTGGCAATTCAGCCAGACTACCAGCTGCCCGTTTACTCAACCATCTTCGTTATTTTCATGCTCCGCATTTACTTGAGGTAAGTTATAGGTTGTTTGGTGGAGATAAATGTCATGTTAGTTTATAATATATATATGTTAATTTTTCGTTTGATTTTTCTGTCCGATTTTGTGTACAGTACAGATTTTCTATCATGGGATTCTTGCATAAGTGGTGTCTGATGATAGCAATTATCTCGATTGCCTGTTCTAAGATGAATCCATATCCATACTTATATTATAAATGCGAAAGTGTGTCTGTCTATCTACTTCGCTTTCAGGGTCCAACTGCTCAACCAATTTTGATGAAATTTGGTACAGAGAAAGGTTACATCCTTTGGGGAAGGACATAGGCTACTTTGTCCCGGAAAATTGAAGAGTTCCCGCTGGAATAAAAAACCAATCCACGTAGACAGTCTCAGGCATCATCTAGTTAGTTCATATTTCTAAAATTATTCTGCTGAAATATTATCAATACCGATTAGTGTTAAGACCCCATTGCTGGACGAAAGTCTCCCGGATGGATCTGGGATCACAGAGCAGGGTCTTCAGCCACTTGCTTCCAGCAGCTCCCAGCCACTTGCTTCTAATATCAATAATTCAAAATAACTTATTTTTAGGGTCGCTCTGAAAATGGAGAGTACTTACAAGCTTGGCAGTTTGCTACTGTGCCTGGCAAACTAGTGACTGCAGTCAGAATATCTGATATGGGCATATTCTTTTTGACAATTGAAATAACTTGTGAGTTTTTTTTTACACAGCTCTATCACAAACACACACCTCAATAGGGATGATGCCTATAATATCAAAAATAAATTCTTTCTAACTAAATAGAGGGTCTTCCAAAATACCTAAAATTCACATCCTCGGTTAGTTTTAAGTTTGATAACTATTTTAAATCTATAGATTAAAGAAAAAAGGGCATTGAAATTTGATGACGTCACAACTGTGAATTTCATGCAACTTCCATACTAGACGTGTTTTTAAGTTTGATAAAGAGTTGCTGATTTGATTAAGTTGTCATCATCCCTATTGTGTAAAATCGTAATCATAAAAGCTTGTCAAAAGAACAATAATTTGAACAGTGTTATAGCCAAACTTGATGTGGAATGTTTACTAATAAACCATAAACAATACTTCACAACCAATTAAACAGGCAGATGTTAATAACCTATTGGAAAATTTATAATTATTATATTTTTTAAATAAATAAGTTAGAGATAGATATAGATAGGGTTAAATATATTTAAATTATGTAACATAATCTACAATGAAAAGGTAACAATTGGCTACTTGACAGCTGTAACTATAAAATATGAAATATGTTAGATTTGGTAGCTTGTGGGTTAACAATAATTATACAATATGTATTTTGCATTAAAATAAATTGTAAATATTTTATTTTTACAAAACAAATTTGAGATTTTTTATCTGTGGATTACAAGAAGCAAAACGCGGGCGGTCATGATAGAGCCCCTTGTGACGTCACATTTCAAAAAAAAAAAACGTGTGTACTAACGTTTGCGTATTGTTGAGAAAATTAACAGTAATATATTTCGATTTGTGATTGTGAGCGGTTAAATGAAATGGGATTATGCTTTACAGCTGATAGTACAAATCTGCCTAAAGTCGATTCATATATGGTTGCAAATTTATTTGCGTGTAAACTTTTGCACTGCCGAATTTCGTAATGTATTATAACTTCCATGTAAGTACCGAAATAAACAAAGCAAGTAATAGTACTTAGGTCTCGTGTTTAAGACCTAAGAAAGTGCTGCTGTAAAGTGACAGAAATATAATTTATTTTAATTTTATGTCATGTTTTATGAAGAAAATGTCAGGTTAGGTTAATTCATTTTTGCTAGATCAGAGTTTTAAGTTGATTTCTTCATAACACGAACATCAAAGTGGTCTTCACAAAGTAATACCGCAGATATTTATCCGATTTAAATTCCGGCTCTCGGCAGATTAACTCTAACCACTGCTTTCGACGTTTAAATTATGACATAGGTAATATAGTTTAAAGGAATGTGTTTATACAATTTGTCAGGATATTAATTACTTATTATTTATTGTATTTCTACACACGTCTTGTAGCTTGTAATTTCCACAATTGCATTAAAAAAGCTGTAAACTTTCCACTTAAAATGAAATGAAACTTGGAGCGTCGTTAACTTTGTTTTATTTTGAGCTGTGACGTCACAGCTAGCAAATGTCACGTGACCGGCTGTTTTCGCGCGAATTTAAAATTAATGTATTAAAAATGTATTTTTTTCTAATAAATAACGCTTTTTTTGAGAAAAAGTTAATTGTAAGAGGTATAAAATGAACCTACGTACATTTTTAAGTATTTTTCCGAAAACTGTCAAATAGCCAATTGCTTCGTTATTAAAAAAAATTGCAAGCACAGTAGACAATACCGCAAACAAAATGGTGGATGTAGGTAATAAAAATTATGCTACCACGTGTATTAGACTTTGCTTACATGGAATAAATATTGTTTTGTATTTATAATATGTTGTGCTCATAAAACAATGATATAGTTCAAAAATACAGGTTACTTAGCTGCGTCAAGTTCACAATAATTATTCTTACTAAAATATAGGGTTGTTAGATTATTGATAAAGGGTTGTTGAAGTAATAGAAAATTTGTTAAATTGTGTTTAAAGCAAATTTTGCATATTACGTATTTGGCGGTTAAGTTCCATGAAACGGTGTTATAGTTGATTTGATTTTATAACTTCTATATTCACAAATAACGATACACAAACATTTTGTTAAAATCTTACAAAAGTTTAACATGATTATAGTGATACTTACAGACTAACTTACGCCTATTAAAGTTTTCATACAGAGGAATGGAAATAGTATGTTACATTTTCAATCATAGGGTTATTGAAGTACTATAACATAATGATTAGGTATTGCGAAATACTTGTATAGTAGTTAGTTTCGCTTTGCTAACATGGAATAATATTGTTTTATGGAGGGTAATTTAACATTACTTCAACCGGTCACCGGCCAGTATACGAGCAGCGCGATGAGCTACCCTGCCCCTCGCACACAGGCGGCAGGCAGGCGAGAACGGGGGGTTCAATTAGATGCACGCGTGTCGGGGATATTAGTCACACTTGCATTCACGTCATCGGCCTGCGGAAACAATAGGCAGTGATGGGGCAACCTGTACGTTCCGTATCTGTCGATATATGACAAATCTGTTATTTTTGTTTTACAAATATTTGATATGAGTGGATTATTGTGATACTTATTCATTGTATAGAATTTATGTGTAAGTTTTAGAATGAAATGAATTAAAAGAGGACATTTTATTTCGCTATGTAAATTATTTAAATTACGCTTGAACGGAGTGTTGTACGCGATTTTTAATGCTTGATGTTATAGTAAAATTTGATGTATAGTAAAATTGTAACTAAGAGATGGTGATAAAATTAAAACTTTTCACTATTAAAAGTATGCCAAACCTATAAGGGACGATTTATGGTTTGTTCACCATGATTCCACGTCGAGTTCGGCTATAGTATAGTGGGAGATTTTCTTATTCGATCGATCGAATACATTTTAAGCTCTCAAATAATTATGTAAAAAAATCGATAAATCTTTACTAGTGAAACAATAACATACAACAGTCTGACTATGACTAAGTTAGAATTAACCCAAGAAAGAAGAAGGAGTGTCTCAGTTCTGCTCATGCCCATCTGAACAAAAACCTATATACTTATCACACAATCATTTTAATATAATAATTCAGTAATTGCAAGAACTATCATCCATACTTTACTAATATTATAAAGCGAAAGCATTTCTGTTCTGCCTAAAGGGCAAAACACAGGGTGACGCTGTGTGATGTCGTCCATATAAATACAAGGAATTCAACCCGCCGCGCACCCGATCCGACCCGCGCCCGCTCCCTGTGTGTTTTGCTATTTAATCATTGTAGATAAAGTTGTGGGCATAATCTTGTAAATGATATTATTAGGGTAAAAAATACAATGCAAAACAAAATACAAATGAATGACTAATATTTTTACAGCTGACTCGGTGTGTGCTTGGCTGTCTATGGCTGCATCGCCGTGGGTAGCTCACGAGTTCAGTTATACAATTACCATATGTGGTAATGACCGTGAAGCTATATTTTCTGATTGTGTAAGTATATATACCAAGAATACATCAAAGTTAGTATTTAGATTAGGGTTGTAACGGAACCTCGCCTCCGCCTCCGTAAGTGCGGAACTCCCGCAAGAAATCGTAACTTCGCTTCCGCATCCGCCTCCGCCGTTTTTTGCGGAGTTGTAACGGAGGTTTATTTACGTTGACTTACAATGCGAGATGTACAAATCGAAGCAGGTGACGTCAGTTACACCATTACAACAAGCAAAAAGGCAACTGTCCTTAAAATAATCCTCAAAAAAAAACAAATGTGGGATTCATCGCATCCTAAAGCACAGAAAATGGACGATGAAAAATCCACCTCCGCCTCCGCCTCCGATTACCTACGCATCCGCGGCGGCAAAGCCCCTTCGCCTCCGCATCCGCCTTTGCTTCCGCTAAGAACGCCTCCGTTACAACCATAATTTAGATGAACTTATTTCCATCCAAAACCATAAATGACCAGTAAAAATTGTGATTCAACAAACTATCCTGTTATAATTTCGTAAAATCCTGGCTTATTCGAAGTTACCTGTGCAAAATGCCAACTTTCTAGGTCCAAGGGCTTTGGTGACTTGGTCAGAAATCCTGGACTTTTCTTTTCATTTTTCTGTCTATAATAAAATTGATTACCTATAGTGTTCATGTTAACTGCCTCGTTGGTCTAGTGGTTAGCATCTTCGACTGCGGCCATAAATTAGGTGTTGGGTTTTTCTGACTTCTTAAGCCCGCCAATCCGCATTGGAGCAGCGTGGTGGGTCTAAGCTCTAATTCCCTCTCTCCTATGAGAGTGAAGGCAGTGGGACGTTAATAGGCTGTGATAGAGTGTTCATGTATAGTTTATCAAATTTGGGTGGTATTGTTATTTGCAGACTTGCTGTTTCTGACATAGATATTAGATAGCATTGTAAATCAAGCCTGACTTTCAATTAGGGCTGGATGGGCTTTGTTAAGTTAACAGTGTGGGCGGCTAGCGTATCGTATGCAAATGTTAGTGCAGGTGTTTAGTGATTAGTAAAATCAACGTGTATCGGTTCACACTGTTCACAAAGTGTGTGAGTAAAGTGATTAGGGCAACATTCTATTACTGCTGTTAGTAGCTTCCGCCGCACGCGCGCGAATTTAGACACACATTGAACCTGCAAGGATCACTAATCACTATGTGAACATTTACTTTACACTTAATAAAATAAAATGTGTTAGTTAATGACTTCACCCCTGCACTTTTTACTTCACCAAGTGTAACTCAGCTTTTAGAAGCAGTAAACCAACATTTCAAAATGTCTTTTTTTAGGAATAACTCATTTTGCGAATAGGTCCTATGTGCAGTGCCCACTAACTCGTAATTTCACATATTAAGGTTCCACACTATATAGGAGAAATGACATTGTGAAACATCAGTTTACTACATCCAATTAAAAGGCCACAATTACACTTCTAAGTTGTACTCACGTATGTCGCTTACATGTGTAGCTTACGAAATGTAGGTCTTGTAAGCCGCGAATAGTATGCAAATCTTAGTTATGTAAGTTAGTTACATAAGTAAAAACTTATCAGTGTAACTGAGGCCAAAGTACTCGTAGTAGTAGGAATTATTTAGTTTCATGCTTTGCTAAAAATTTGTTTTCATTTATAACAGGTTTGGTCTGTCAGATCCTGCGAAGGGGCACTAAAGAAACGTGGTCACTGTCTAATCGTAAAGGAGCAAGACGCGCAAGCGCTCACCGCCCCCTCGGCGATCAGCGGCAAACTGTCGGTGCGCCGCACGCCGGCCGACCAGCTCACTGCGCAGTCGCAGCCGCGCGCCGTGCTGCGCATCGCCAACAGAGTCAACAACCAGTCGGCCAACGACCTCGAACCCTTCCTCCAGGAACTGCAAGACGACGTGGCTAGGTTGTCCCGAGCGTTCGCCACACTGGGCCGCGAGGCGAACGCTCTGGTGCACTCTGAAGCTCAAATGAGAGCCCGAATTGAAAACTTCGAACATGCTCCCGACACTTCCTCGGGGGTCAACGCTCGCACCTCGGACTCGGATGCGGAACCGCCCGCGGCGACGGCTGACTCGCAGCAGGAACAACAGGGCGTTAGCCTATCTCGAAACGCAAGAAGACGGTTGAAGCAGAGAATGCGCGCCGCGCTCGACAGACCGATACCGCCAGTAGCTCCTCCCGAAACAAATCGCGTTCAAGCTCCGCCCGCTGCTTCTCAGCCTAGACAGAATGTTCCTGTCACGCAGCCCAGGCAGAATACCCCTGCTGTTCAGCCAAGACAACCTCCCCCCATTACTCAGCCAAGGCAGAATACTCCTGTGACTCAACCGAGGCAGAACACTCCTTCGAATACTCCTGTAACCCAGCCGAGGCAAAACACTCCTGTCACTCCAATGAGATCAACTGTCACTCAGACAAGATCTAACGTCCCAGCAACCCAACCGAGAGAGAATGGGTTACACGTATTTACCGGTTATGCAGTAGTCGCCGAGTCACCCGCGCCAGAAGCCCCACCTCCGGTAGCTTCGTCCTCGTCTGGCGCGTCGCAGTCGCAAGCGCAGCCGCAAACCGGAAACGGGAACCGTAATAAGAAAAAACGCCGCCACCGCAGATAAGCGGCCCCTATTCTATTATAACTTATGAGAATAAGTCTGTTAAATGACCGACATGTTATGTTGTATTTTACATTGTTTCAAACCCTGACGAATCCTCTGGGTGTTTCCTCTGGTGCATGAGCTCTTCTTTTTCAATTGTAAATATTTAAACACTGTGACACCGCAGTCTATACAAGTGCTGTGATAAAAAATTGCATGTGTAGGTCATGCTCTATAAATATGATACTGATAATTAAATGTCATTTTGTGACCCCAGAGTGAGATTTTGTTATTTGAAAAGGTGCATCATAAAATATGAATCTGTTATAATTATTATATATTTCATTTTGTATGATTGACAGTTGTAAGTATAACTATGAGCATTTGTATAGTTGAAAATCAATTTAAATGTGACACATCAACGTTATTAGGTATGTAGCAAGATATTTTTAGCTAGTGAGATAATAATAATTGGTAATTTTGAACTTGCTTATTTTTAATGGTCATTATTATCCAAATTCTGATGTAGAATGAATTATTATACTATGTTTAGTAATGTGTTAATCAATTTGATAACAAATAATATTAAATATAATGTAAGCATTAATTTTTCTTTTATTTCTGAATCATCACTAAAGCCTAGTCGATTGGCATTGAGTGATTGAGGTATTTCCCCACTAGTACAGCTGATTAGTTCAACCGTTGAGCTAGCTGTTTTTTTTTCTAATATATTATTATAAATTGACTAATGTAATCATTATAGACATTATAATATTATATCTTCTTCTTTCTTATATATAAAAATGAATTGCTGTTCGTTATTCTCGCTTAAACTCAGAAACGGCCGATTTTGTTGGAAATTTGTGTGTGTGTGTTACATCGATATATAATATGTAGGCACTAGATGGGCCCTTTCATAGAAAAACGCCGGGCGTCCGAGTTGCTGAACACGTTCCGCACTTGTCTTTGTTCCCGTCGTAGCGCTGTCACGATCGCTCGATGCAGATAATTTGTTATTATTATAACATCTAAAGTTTAATTAGTTTGGCACTGTATAATTTTAAGGTAAGTGTTTCAATTCACAATTATACATTTCCAAAAAAACGTTATTTAATCTTCCTATTTAATATTTTTATCCATTACGCAATCATTTAATTTCCGCGGCAAACTGTATGTTTTTTTTTTTTACTCACTGGCCTTACGGCTACTATGACCTATATTATCTATGACCGAGTCATACGTTTTCAAGCTTTCATTCAAGATGTTGCAAGGCAAGTTCCCGCTTTTCAGACTAAATGGCGTTGATGGCGTTGCTAAAAATACGCCCACATTCTTTTTTTGACAGGGCCCGTCTAGGTTGTTGGTGTGTTACAATTAGACCAGGTAGGTGACGCTGCAATCGGGTTACAGATTTAGGGCAGGACAATATGCATGATGACTGATTTTGAAAAATGGTCAGATTATGTTCGGAAGTATCTACTATTTCGAAAAAATATCTTATTTCAGCAGAAAAATAAGGTTTGCTAGATAATTATTGGCATTTGAAATTTAAATTTTAAAATTCACGCCAAAAAGCTCCCCGGTGTCATGGCGTCGTTTGTGACGTCACTATTATTTTTACCAATGTACTCTGTGCAGTGTGTATGGTGTAGCCATGGAACTAATAAGTACTACTTATGAGTTCCATGGGTGTAGATATTAAAATCTATGGTAGCAATAGTGTGATTGCCAAAGCTCGAAAACAAACCATTGTGACGTCATTCGCTTCTTGGTATTTAATCCATTATGGCAGATTGCTGTATTTTATAATTTTATTTTTTCAAAATAAATAGCAATCTCACTCGAAATAGAAAAATAAATACGTTTTTTTTAATCCATGAATCCTGTTTCATTAGAATTAGATAAATTCATAATTTCATTGATTCTTGGTTATTGTCATCATGCCTATTGTCTTCCGGGCCCACTATAGTATAAGATCCCGATATAAAACGACCTTCACCGAG
This sequence comes from Erebia aethiops, assembly GCA_923060345.2. Classification (NCBI taxonomy): domain Eukaryota; kingdom Metazoa; phylum Arthropoda; class Insecta; order Lepidoptera; family Nymphalidae; genus Erebia; species Erebia aethiops. Next base: position 19,886,856 of record OV281084.1, on the reverse strand, counting down.
ATGCTTATTTAATGAAACGTACTTTATATTTAATTTAATATGTCAATAAATATAATCCATATGGGTTGCCTAGCAAATTTCAGTCCAGAGTATGTTTAATTAATAATTTAAAAAAATTTTTTTTTAAACATTTCACCGGTAGGTATGATTATTAGATAAATTCTATACCAATCGAAGCCCATAGAATATGCAAACGTTAGGTTGCCTATTCTTTTCCGGTCACATCTATCGGGTTGCCAGGTATAAACAGGTAAATCTGTACTAGCATTTTGCAACGGTCTGTTTATTGAATGAAATTAAAGATTATTTTATTCTGAACACGGTGGTATAGGGTTGCCTGCGAAAAATCAGTCCAGAATTGCGGTTGTCGAATTTTAAAAAGTAAAATATTGCTCCGAGTGAATGTGTGCGACTGAGAGGTCCCAACCGACCATCCCATGCGATAGAAGAGGACACAGCATAGCAGCTGTTTAAAGTCCGCCCACTTAAAGAAAGAGAGTGCGCATGCTATTTGGGCTTGGAAAAGAAAAGGATAGCGATAGACTCGTATATACTATGCATCATTTTGGAGTAGAGTGTCGCTATAAATACAATTGAAAAAACGTGCTACTATTTATTGTTGGAAAAAATGGCAAAAAAGTGCTTTTGTGTGGATCGGCTAAAAAAATAAAAGGCTTCGACTCCAACTCCATACCACCACGCTGGATATCATTAACTCAGAAAATTTTACGAACTATTTTCGTAAATTCCATGTGGCTTAATGCAACGGATCCAATATGCGTGAAACTTGAGCCTGAGAACTGCGGATGGTTCTTAGATGAATATTTAAAACCAGTAGGATTAATTGGGGATCATACACCTTTAAAGATAGAAGACATTGTCGAAAAAAGTGAAGCAGAGAGTGATGACGAAGAAGATTCAGAAGTTGAAGATCGTTGTTTTATGTCCGATGACTCGGATTCTGAATAATTTAAAAAAAAAATTGTATTTTTAATTTTTTACAATAAATAGAAGTAATTTTTTAATTGTTGTTTTTTTATTTTGTCTTCTTATAATAAAAATAAAATTTGCAAGATTACCCTTATTACAAGTAATAAAATTAAAAATTTTAAAAAACCCACGACGAACTTCAGAGCTCCATTGAAACAACAATTAGAACTTAGCAAAAGTATATATAAAATAATATCTAAAACACAAAACTGCATATATGAGCCGGCTCAGTAGTTCTTTTGACCAGCGTGGTGGACTATGGCCAAACCATTCTCATTCCGAGATAAAACTTGGGCTTAGTAATGAGCAGAGGTGACAAATAGTGTTAAATTTTAATATTCTGATAAAAATTGTTTAAAAAAATGTGATCACTTAAGGAGTTCCCATGACTACCTCCTGGCTCCATCATAAGACCCTGAGTAGCATCTAGGTACAAAGTGCTAGTCAAGACAAATCAAAAGACTCCAAACACGACGGGATTACGATAAGAACTTAAGGAGTTCCTATGACCACCTCCTGGCTCCATCATGAGACCCTGGGCAGCATCTAGGTACAAAGTGCTAGTCAAGACAAATCAAAAGAGTCCAAACACGACGGATTTACGATTAGAACTTAAGGAGTTCCTATGACCACCTCCTGGCTCCATCATGAGACCCTGGGCAGCATCTAGGTACAAAATGCTAGTCAAGACAAACCAAAAGAGTCTAAGCACGACGGGTTTACGATGAGAACATAAGGAGTTCCCATGACCACTTACCAAATCACTAGCTCAGCTTGATTGTCTATGGTCCTAAAATATATCCAAGAACCTTCTCACAAGCTATACATATCTGAGGCAAAAAACCGCATCTCAATCGGCCCAGTACTTTTTGAGAAAAATGGTAACATATTGAAAAATTAAAATCATAAACTACAGCTCAGCTTGGTTGTCTATGGTCCTAAAATATATCTAAGAATCTTCTCACAAGCTATCCATATTTAATGCAAAAAACCGCATCTCAATCGGCCCAGTACTTTTTGAGAAAAATGGTAACATATTCAAAAATTAAAATCATAGACTATAGCTCAACTTGGTTGTCTATGGTCCTAAAATATATCTAAGAACCTTCTCACAAGCTATCCATATCTAATGCAAAAAACCGCATCTCAATCGGCCCAGTACTTTTTGAGAAAAATGGTAACATATTGAAAAATTAAAATCATAGACTACAGCTCAGCTTGGTTGTCTATGGTCCTAAAATATATCTAAGAACCTTCTCACTAGCTATCCATATCTAATGCAAAAAACCACATCTCAATCGGCCCAGTACTTTTTGAGAAAAATGGTAACATATTGAAAAATTAAAATCATAGACTACAGCTCAGCTTGGTTGTCTATGGTCCTATAATATATCTAAGAACCTTCTCACAAGCTATACATGTCTAATGCAAAAAACCGTATATAAATCGGTCCAGTAGTTTTCCAGGAAAACGGTAACAAAAAAGTGCACAAACAAACAAACAAACAAACAAACAAACAAACAAACAAATAAACAAACACACAACCTCTTAGGGCAAACACATATACCGTCTCCGTTTCGTCGAGGGTAAAAAAAAAATTCACTTTTATGGGTTTTGATTTTTTTCCAATAGTTTCAATTGATTTCAATTTCTCTGTTTACATTGTTTACATTATTGGGCTAGAAGCTTGCAGCTTATTTTTTAGTCTTTTGATTAGAAATAAATAAATACGACATTCAAAGTTTGTAAAAATTTCACCCTTAAGGGGTTAAAAATAGGGGATGAAAGTTTTTGTGTGATGACGTCGGCAAAAAAGCTTACGGCCCAGAAAATAATTTTATTGAAGAAAATACAGAGAATTCCGGAGTCATAGAAAAATGTGAAGTGAGTCATGAGTTTAAAAGAGTGCAGTTTCCCCTGAAAGCAGCATTTGCAATTACAATAAAAAAAGCTCAAGGACATACACTTAAAGGTGCAGGTGTTCATTTAAAAAAAAATGGTTTTCCCATGGGCAACTCTATGTGGCATCCTATGTGTTGTGTATCAAACCCGCAAAATCTTTGTTTTGGCAAAAGATGGAAAATCTAAAAACGTCGTGTATAAAAATTTACTTATATAAGCTATTTGCAGTAAATACTGTAAATAGCTCTGTAACAACTAATTTTAATGTATGTATGTGTTTTATTTGCAAAATAATTAGCCTAAAAAATTAAAAATGCTGCCGAAAGTCACTATTCCACGCGGACGAAGTCACGGGCACAGCTAGTAAAAGATATATTACTGTCATTACAGTAACTGTATAAAAAAAAATTTCCCATTAATCGGGTAAAAGTTTAGAAGATGACAACAATATTTGCTCACACACACAAGTATCTTTTCAAATAGTCAATACACACTACGATATTAAAGTGATAGGAAGGGCGGTATCTAGTCGTAAAGACCAATCCTAAATCTATGTATTTACGTTTTCTTGTCTCTTTCTTGTAGGTTAGGTTAGGGTTCGACATAATTAAAAAAAAAAAAGATTCCGACAAATTGAGAACCTCCTCCTTTTTTTGAAGTCAGTTAACAAGGAAGTGCCTGGCCGCAGGCCGGCCACTTAGGGTTATGGGGTTAATATACCTAACAGATTACAATCTACCGAAAACATTATTGCATTAGCGCCATCTAGCGATAAACAACGTCCCTAAAGCCAAGCAAATCGCGCTCTTCATGGTATTTTTAGGGTCCCGTACCAAAATGGTAAAATGGAACCCTTATAGTGCGACTTTCTCCGTCTGTCTGTCCGTCCGTCACACTCGAACTCGATTATTTCAGTAACTACCGAAGCTATCGACATGAAATTTGGAATAGTTGTGTATATTAGTGGCCCAAAGACACTGGAATTAAAAAAAATTGGAAATTATTTTTGTTCTTATTTAAAAAGTCGGGAAAATCGGAGGGTTGAAATTTAAAAGTGAGATAACTGTACTGTGTGGGGTATCATATGAAAGGGTTTACTTTGTACATTCTAAAACAGATTTTTAGTTATGATAGTTTTTGATTTATCGGGGAAAATGTCTAAAAAAATACCAATCGAAAAATTTGAAATAATTATGGTCAATAGGAATTTACGTATATTTTACAGGAAAACTATAGCCAATGCTCTAACTAGCATAGTTTTTTTGATATTAACAATAAACCTCTACAAACAAAGTTAAAAAACAAGTTAGTCTTGCGGTTCATTTAAAACAAAGGTAATTATTTATTAATAATGGTACGGAACCCTTCGTGCGCGAGTTCGACTCGCACTTGCCCGGTTTTTATTTATGTTAAAGTACCTGGGTGACCGAGCTTTGCTAAAAATACCGTGTTTTTGGAAATAATATATTTAATTTTTATTTTTATCCACTACAAGCTAGCCCTTGACTACGATCTCAACTGATGGTAAGTGATGATGCAGGCTAAGATGGTAGCGAGCTAACCTGTAAGGGGCACGGCAGTTATATTAAACCCATACCCCTTCGGTTTCTACACGGCATCGTACCGGAACGCTAAATCGCTTGGCGGCACGTCTTTGCCGGTAGGGTGGTAACTAGCCACGGCCGAAGCCTCCCACCAGGCCAGACCAGGGAAAATTCAGAAATTATAAATTCCCAAATTGACCCTGCCGGGGATCGAACCCAGGACCTCCACACGTTAAGGCAACAGCGCTACACACTGCGCCACGGAGGTCGTCATAACTATTTAAATAATAAAAGAAAGAAAGAAAAACGAACTGGAGACGTCTGGACTCGAACCTGAGCTAAGTATTAAAACCTTTAAGATGGTGGCGAAATTTACCTTCGTATTCTGAGGATATTGTAGCAGTTTTTCATTGCCTGAAAACACGGTTAAAACGACATTTTCTAAAAATGTACAATTTTACCGTGACATATCCAAGAATTGCTCGTTTAAAGGTTTTAGATTATTAGTTAATTTCCAGAAGTCAAATCATATAATATTTTTGAATTAATTGATTTGGCTTTTGGAAATCACTTTGGAGACAATTGTAATTTAAGTTATTTAGGCAAATAAAACAACAGTTTAGCGATTGGACGGTTTATTATGTTTCTTTTTCTTATATTATAAATCCAAATCTTCGAGTCCAAATCGCATCGCATCTATCAATCAATCGCAATATTCATATCAGTGTCGGGGTTGCGCGTAATTCCAATGAAATAGGTAGTAGAGTCGTCGGAGTCCAGGAATCAATAGCGCCATCTGCTGCGATGTTGAAGAACTTTTTTTCCTCTATGAAAATAGTGGATTTGTTCATCAAGGGACTATAATGAGCCATTTCATACGAGGTGTTTAGTAAAATGGATTTTAGTCTCCGAAAAATAGATACCGATTTTTTATTATATTTCCTTTCTTCCTTTCTTTTATATTTTCATATTAGGAGTAAGATCTTTATTTTTACTTGATGATATTATTAACAAATAAATAGTCACATTCATTTTACCTTCACCTTGTATTATGTATTGTGCTTTGAAATGTATTATATAACATCCATAAAACATCTATTATAAGAGATAGCTGCACTTTTTGTAACTATCGCCTGAAAAGCTTATTCAGTATTAGGTGGGTGTAGGGCTCTCCACTGATGTCAAAAGTGAAAGTCTGCCCGCATATAGATGGGCCTTTCGCTAATATATTTTATTATTTAATTGCTAATATATTTTTACAGTATGTATGTTCATAATGTCTTTGATAGGTGATATCTAGTGAAAGGCCCGATAAATAGCGTCAGTTCTTATATTGTTTAAATAGGTATTGCGCATACTTTAATACTGTACAAGAATCAGCTTTTCTAAGTATGGTTCATTTTTGGTAATGATAAACCATTTTTAAGCGGCCATATCTAGCGAGAGGCCCATCCATATGCGGGCAGACTTTCACTTTTGACACCAGTGGAGAGCCCTACACCCACCTAACACTGAATCAGCTTTTCAGGCGATAGTTACAAAAAGTGCAGTTATCTCTTAGTCTAATCCATTTTAATAAATGTAACACTTATCGCAAAAAATCTATGATTTTGCGGCAATAATACCAACTTACCTACCGGCAAAGTCGTGCCGCCAAGCGATTTAGCGTTCCGGTACGATGCCGTGTAGAAACCGAAGGGGTATGGGTTAAATATAACTGCCATGCCCCAAACAGGTTAGCCCGCTACCATCTTAGACTGCATCATCACTTACCATCAGGTAGTCAAGGGCTAGCTTGTAGTGGATAAAAAAAAACTTTATTTTCCCCCTATCATTAAACAAGAAGGAATTTAAAAAAAACACACAAACAACAGTAGTACCATAGACATAGATCTGTAGGATACGATGGGTAACATTGCATAATTTTGGCTGTTGATAGTAACCATAGATTAAAATTTTTGATAAAACCGAATGAGGATATCACGCATACCGTAAAGAGAGTACGGCAATTATATAATAAAAAATAAAAATAAAATACTTTAATCCAATTTAATAATTTAATTTCATCGATTATGTAGGTACTAGATGGGCCCTTTCATAGAAAAATGCCGGGCGTCTGACTTGCTGCTGAGCACGTTCCACACCTGTCTTATTCCGATCTTTGTCCGCGTCGTAGCGCTGTCTATCCTATATGTTACTTGTCTCTGGCGCTGTCACGATAGCTCGTGAATAGGCATCTTCTAACACTTGGCAAAATTAAGAGTGCGTGACAGCTCCCTGTGTGAGTGTGGTCTGGACGAGGGATCAGTTTCTCACATTTTCTTCTCCTGTCCTAAACTTCCCTATAAATTATATGATGTTCTTCCCCCTAAAATTCCCCGCCCCTTAAATGTTGAGTGTGTCCTAATGTTAGCTTTTAGTCCTTATGTTAAGTATCTTTGTAAATATTTTAAAATTAACAAACTTAAACTGTAATACCTATAGTAGTTTCCGATTATTTTTATATTTATTTGTGTTTGTCTCTATATAGTTTATTATTATTTAGTGTAGTTTACTAACATATATATAAATATGCCTTCTATTACAGAACATTTTCTATAATTTTGGCACTCTGTAACCGGCCAATCTCCTTCGTGCCTCCCTCAAGTCACTCGACATTGGCAAAGTGCACTGTGCTGTTTTGGCACTACTGAAAGCCAAAAACCAAGAAAAGAAGAAGGCATCTTCTAGGCAAGCGCGTTCCAACCTAGACCTCATCACTGATTTGCACTTAGCATGATTGTCGTCAAGCGCAAGGCTATCACGCAATAAAAAAAGGTCTTAAATACAAATATACTACATTCGTAATGCCTTAGTTTTTTATTAAAAAGATTTAAAGAAAAATTATTTTAAATATTCGTTTTCACTTCTATCGGCAGTCTCTATGACTGCCAATTTTTTTAAAAATTTAAAGCTAAGTTTGCAATGAAACCTGGTGAGTTTTTTAAATTATCTTTACAAATGACAAAGTTATGATTCATAACGCGGTATCCAAATGTCGTAGGTTCTCATATACAGTGGTAATCGGAGTCAAAATTCGATGCAAAGCAGAAAAAAAAAACATGAATTCAACGAAATCACGTAACCGTATAGCAAAACGAAATAGTGACTGGCCTTAGTTTTCTTCGTAAAAACTTTTTCAGGTATCAGGCCATAGAGCATTAGAATATGGTACTTCTATCACCTCATTGTACTCTTATATCCTTAGTATGAGTCTAGTAATACTGTAGGGGGCTATGTCTTGGTTGCCTCCTACAATCAACTACCTAGTTAGGTCTCACTCCCTAAGTGTAGGTGTTGAAATAATACACTCGATGATATATTTATAATGATAGCGACATATTGTATAATTACACTGTACAGGAATATGGTAAAAGGAAGGTGGGTCTAGCAGTATTACTAGAGGTCCACGCTTGTTCGCGTATCTCGAGTGAATGCGTCACCGGTCACTCGACGCTGCTTTCTCCCAATGAGCGATTCGATATTCGAATTTGAATACGTAGCTCGCAGACGTAGGTACTGGCTGTTGAGAATCAAAGAGGCCAGCTAGCAGAGCACCACATGAGTTTCAGCGCCACCTATGATGTTTCTAAGGAACGTAGGCTGGAAAGTTCCTCATTGGAACTAATTCAGCGTCGCTATAAAACTAAACAGGCATTAAAAATGTTTCCGCGTTCTTAGAGTTCGTTGATAGGCCGTTGATCCTTTAAATTTAAAAGAATTTTTAAATAAAAAGCAGGTTGTTTGAAATATAATAATTAATTTAGTTGAATAAATAAATTAATATGAATGCCTTTTTAAAGGTGTAATACCTTCGTTACAGTTCTTCGTGGCTAGATACCTAGTGCCTACTAAACCTTAAATCTGTGCTTCATCCTAGACGAACTAAGGAGACGATTAACTAATTATTTTATTGGTTCTTTAGAATCGTTGTGATTTGAAAATTTGATGAAACGAAAACGCGACACCAAAAGAGACAAACATATTAATTTTTAGCCTGCGAGAGAATGAGATAGAATACAAGTTATATAAGTCATTCTCTCGTAGGCTGATTTTCTGAATTTTCACTTCTGCCGTATGTGAATTGCTCACACGCTTTTTACTATGTTTTATGTATAGATTTCTTATTTAGGTATTTATGTTCACACTAAACAACTTGTAGGTACAAGTTGTTACTACATCTACAGCCAATGTACATCGGCTGCAGGTTCTCTCACAGTTCTCTGTCTACGTAGATTCTTTTATTTCATTGGTCAAATTTAAAATTCCTTTCAAATGAATACACATGTCACATTTCTATTGGTTGCTCGGGTCATGGGGGAAGCATGGCATGGGTATGGTCATGATTCTGTATGCTCACGATAGATGGCTCTTACAAGTTAGTACTGCTTCTCAACACTAGATGGCACTGTTCATCGAATATTCGAGAAAACTATACCTTACCAGTGCAAGTGCTACCACAGAATACATTGAATATAGGGGAGTGCTACATACCTGTGCTACATACACTTCCGTCATATTATTATATTATACTGATATACTCTTTTCTCTTTATGATCTTAGTACAAGTTCTTAGAAAGTTGTTCTGAGAGTTGTTGTCAATTTGCGTAGGAATTGTTAAATCGTGTCAAGCACGGAACAGAAGTGTCAAGTAAGAAAAGATATTGTGATTTTGTGAAATGGCGTAACAACCAATGATGAAACATTAATAAAAAAATAGGTGAGTACTTACCTAGGTATTTTTTTTTGAAGAATGTGTCATGTGTGTGTTTCTTTTGGAGCGGCAGCATCGATTATTTATCTACTAAAATTGTCAATGATCTATATTGATATACCTACCTATTCTAATATATAAAATTCTCGTGTCCACAGTGTTTGTAACAAAACTTCTCCGAAACGCCTTGACCGATTCTTATGAAATTATACTATATATATTTTTTGTATATACTTATTCGGTAGGTCTAAGAATAGGACGTAAACTCGTTCGTAGCCGTGCACTGGCGGCTAACAGACGCGTGTGCGACGTGAGTAAAAAATGAATGCCTGGTCCAGAGAAGAAGTCCTTAACTTCCTGGAATGTTACCAGGTAGAATCATGCATATGGGACCCAAACAACCACAAGGACAAAAAAAAAGTTGCCGATGCACGGAGTCGCCTTAGCAAATCCATACTAATACTATAAATGCGAAAGTGTGTCTGTTGTCCGTCTGTCTATCTGTCTGTATGTCTGTTGTTGTCCGTGTCTGTTGTCTGTTTACTGCATCTGCTACGCTTTCACGGCTCAACCGATTTTGATGAAATTTGGTACAGGGATAGGTTGTATCCCGGGGAAGGACATAGGCTAATTTTTTTTCCCGTAAAATTTAAAAGTTCCCGCGGGAATCAAAAAACATCAATCCACGCGGACGAAGTCGCGGGTATTATCTAGTTATTAAATAAAACAAATCAAATCAAATCAAATCAAATCAAATCGTTTATTTTCCATCATTTTGTTACACTATTCAAGATGATCTTGAACAATTAAAAATATGATGTGCTTAATTTAAATTTGCGGCAAGTTGCAGTTAAGGAAGGAACAGTTAAGGAACTGAAAACCAAGAAGGAAATTCATTCATTCATCCACTATCTCATTTGTCGTATTTTTCGTTTTCTTTCACTGTTAGTAATGGCTCTGTATTCTAAATTCAAATTAATTTTGTTATAGAACCATGACATTCTTTTTACAATCTCAGTCTTTTGTTTTTTGATTAGCGTTGTATTTTCATTACATTTCAACATTTTTCGTCGTAATGGATACTTTAAAAATTCGTGTAATTATGGAATATGAGTTCCGTTGTGGCACCAACGCGACACAAACGGCACGTAACATCAAAAACGTTTACGAAGAGAACTGTACAAACGAACGCACAACCCGTTATTGGTTTTCCCGGTTCCGTTCTGGAAATTTTGACTTGAAAAATGAAGCTCGTGGTCGTCCGGAGACAACGGAGAGAACGTCCAAGAGACCGGTCAACAATAATGAATTAAAGGCGATTGTCGAAGCTGACGAAACTCAATCTACAGCTGAACTAGCAACAGCTTTTGCTGTAAGCATCAAAACAACATTGATCCATTTGCGACAAATGTGCAAGGTAAAAAAGCTTGATAGATGGGTGCCCCACGACCTTAACGATCGCCAGCGCAACGTACGCGTCGAGACCTGCCTTGCGCTGCTCAACAGGCAAAGAAATGAAGGATTATTATTTTGAAACGAATTGTTACGTGCGACGAAAAATGGATTCTGTTCGACAATCGAAAGCGCTCAGCAAGTTGGTTAGTTCCTGGTTCAGCACCAAAGCAATGCCCTAAACCAAAAATGACCCCTAAAAAGGTGATGGTCACTGTTTGGTGGTCTAGTGCGGGTGTGATTCACCACAGTCATAGTCATAGTCATAGTCATTTATTTATTAAATATCGGTACACTGTAGGTACACTTATTTTCGTCTAAAAATTACTTAAAAAGCATAATGGTGATAATGGGTAACGTTATCTTAAAACTAAAGCTACGAGGGTTCCAAACGCGCCCTGGTCTGAGAAGAGCCCACAACAAACTCAGCCGGGTTTTTTTTTTTTATTATCACCATCTCACAAATATTCTTACTAAGGAACTATCAGAGACATTAGAGCAAATTATTGCCAGACTTCCTTGTCGTTTAAATAGTCCTTTACATGGTAATAAGATTTTTCAATGAGTTTACGTTTTACATTAACTTTGAACTTATTCAGAGACATCTTCAACATGTCTTCTGGGAGCTTATTGTAGACACTGTTTCCAACAAATGAATTGCTAGATTTACTAAGCCTAGAAACAGGCATTACAAGCTTATTTTTATGTCTAGTATTAACATTATGACAATCACTTTTCTTCTTGAATTTATCAATGTGCTTATGCACGTGTACTAAATTTCCAAATATATATTGGTTGTGCACTGTCATATTATTGATTTCTTTAAATTTATCTCTTAGTGACTGCCTTGGTCCCATATTATATATGGCTCGAACAGCCCTCTTCTGCAACACAAAAACAGAATTAATATCAGCAGCATTACCCCATAATAATATGACATAATGCTGTGAAAGTAACTAAAATAAACTAATCTCGCCGTTTCTATATCTGTTAACTGGCGAATCTTTTTAACCGCGTATGCAGCAGAACTAAGCCTGTTCGATAAGTCATTTATGTGATTCCATTGGAGTTTAGCATCTAACGTTATTCCGAGAAAAACAGCGGTATCCACTAAATCTAATTCCTCATGATCAAGTTGTACAGTGGTTTTTACCTGTTTGACATTAGGTAATGTAAATTTACACAAAAAAATACACTTTGTCTTTTTGCCATTGGAGTAGGTTATTAGCTTCAAACCAATGTACCACCTTAGTGAGAGAATTGTTTACTTCGTCAAGAGTTGGTTCATAACGATTTATTTTAAACAAAAGTGATGTATCATCAGCAAACAATACTATCCCATGATTATTTTGGCAAGATAAGGAAGATCGTTAATGTAAATGAGGAATAGAAAAGGCCCTAGAATTGAACCTTGTGGAACCCCCATTTTTACAATCGATCCGGAAGACCGCTTTCCATTAACGTCTACCTTTTGAATCCTATTTTTTAAGTAGGAATTCATCATATCCAGTGCTACACCTCTAATTCCATAATGGTGCAGTTTTCTGACTAATGTTTCGTGATCAACACAATCAAAAGCCTTGGATAAATCACAGAAAACGCCAAGAGCATCACGTGACTCCTCCCAGGCTTTGAATATATTCTGAACCAGCTCAACACCAGCATCGATTGTTGAGCGACCCCGTGTAAATCCAAACTGTTTACTATGTAATAAGTCATTATTACAAAAATGATTAAGCAATTGAATTAATATTAGTTTTTCAAATATTTTACTGAAAGTTGGTAGTACAGATATAGGTCTAAAGTTAGTGGTTAAGTTAACGGAAATGCCCCACAAATCATTTGTCTTCTTATTGTTAATTAATTTGATAGCTTTAATAACGTCAGAGCAGCTAACGTGACGGAATTTAAAAACGTTATTACATTCAGGCACGGTCGTCCCCACTGCTCCTTCACGACAACTTGCACAATCACAAATTCAAATTCGCAAGTCATCCTCATCCCGCATATGTCACTTCATTCGTTACACATCATAATTTCATAGTTTAGCTGCGCGCGCACTCATTCGCTTTGCGCGGGCAACTGAAAACCGGTTGATTAGCTCGACGACAACTTGAAGCGACGAATATTAGGTAAAATTGCATTGCATTGTACGTGTCCAGCGGCACGGCCGATAAGAAACCAGTTTTTGTTCGCTCACAGCTGTTCTAACGTCTCAGTATGTCACTGAAAGAATTAATTATAAAACGAAGCAGCGTCAAGGGACGAGTAACTAAATTTAAAAACTACATTGCCAAAATTAACAACCTTTCATCATTAGATTCCTTACAATTAGGTGATTTGAGGCTTAAAATTTGCAAAATTGAGTCCTTAGCTAACGACTTCAGTGAAGTGCAAGGTCAAATTGAAACGTTAAGCGGTGACGTATTAGACTCGGAATTGGATTTGCGCGAAGAAATTGAAAACGAAATAGATAGCGTGCTAGCATTAGCTCAAGACATTCTTTCGCGTAACTCCAAGGTTCCTTGTTTTGAGGCTGCCCATAGTAGTTCTTCAAATCAAGGACAAGGCGGCTCACAAGGCATCGGGTTTAAATTACCTATAATTCAAATCGCGAAGTTCGACAGAACGACGTTCCGTTGGTTGGAATTCCGGGATACATTCAGGTCTCTGATACATGATAACGAGCACATACTACCTATCTACAAGTTTCATTATTTAAATTCATATTTAGAGGGAGATGCCGCTCGCGTTATAGGTAATTTAGAAGTGTGTGCATTAAACTACGACAAGGCGTGGACTTTATTATGCGAACGTTATGATAACAAAAGGCAACTAATTAGTAATCACCTCAACTCCTTATTCAGTATCGAAGCACTGTCCTGCGAATCGGAACAGTCATTGCGTTCGCTAATCGACAATGTTAACAAAAATTTACGCGCTTTAGCAAGTTTAGGCCAGCCGACTGACAAATGGGATACGCTAATAGTTCATATGGTTAGTTCTAAACTAGACAACCATACCAGTATGAAATGGGAAGAGTTTCGTAATTCTTTAAGTGATATGCCTACTTTAGAGCAGTTTCACAAGTTTTTAAAGGATCGTGCGGATGTTTTAGAATCATTTAATCAAAATAAAATTCAAAACAAACGTTTAGCGTCTAATACCGCGCCAATCGCGAGTAGTTCAAATAATAATAAATATACGAAGCAGAATAAATCGTTTTCGTACGCTGCTCAATCGGATCATAAAAACCCATACAGGGATCGCGCTCGTTGTGTAGTATGCAAGGGTAATCATTTCATTTAACACTGCCCTAGCTTTTTAGATAAAACTCCTGAGCTCAGGTTAGCCGAGGCTCAGAAGCTTAGGCTCTGCATAAATTGCTTAAAATCCGGGCACAGAACCCGTCAGTGCTATGGAAGTAGGTGCAGGGAGTGCAAGAAGCCTCATTGCACGCTGCTTCACAGGTCTACAAACGAGCCAGCAGAGGCTACAGTTCAAAATTCCGTTAAAGAGCTTAGCGTTAACTTATCAAGGCAGTCAATTTCTCACGTCATGTTGTCCACAGTTATGATAGAAGTTATGAATCCTCTTAACTCTAAGACTGAGGTTATTCGCGCGCTTCTAGATAGCGGTAGTCAGTCTAGCTTTTTAACTCAGCGTATTAAGAATAAGTTAGGGTTAGAGGCGATACCTACAAGTCTCACTGTCATAGGTATAGGTAATAATTCAAATAATCATGTAACCGAGAGATGTCTTGTTAGGTTCAATTCATTGCAAAGCAATTATTATGCAAATTTGTCGTGCTTCATTATGCCAGAATTAACCGGAAATATTCCGAAAATAAACATAGATTTTAAACATTTTAATCTCCCCGAAAATATTCAACTTGCTGATCCTAAGTTTTACAGCCCTGCGCCAGTAGATGCGCTCTTAGGAGCTGACTTATTCTGGGAAGTGATAGGAAATACCATTAAATCCTTAGGTGAAGGAAAACCATTTATTTGCAACTCCCAATTCGGATGGGTTATCTCCGGCCCTATTTCATTAAATTGTGACCCTAAACAAACGTATTGCAATTTTACGTCTGGCGATTCTTTCCATGATCGCTTAGATAATCAAATAGCTAAATTTTGGGAGCTAGAAGAGTTGCCCCAAAGATCATTATTAAGTGATAGCGAGAAGACGTGTGAAGAACATTTTAAAACTCACACTACTCGCTTAGAATCAGGTCGTTTTAGTGTCAGGCTACCGCTTAGAGATTCGCCCGCGACCTTAGGAGATTCACTTAGGCAAGCAAAAAAAGATTTTATAATTTAGAAAAACGATTTCACGACAAACGATTTCACGAAACAAGAATACGCTGCCTTCATTAAAGAGTACCTAGACCTAGGTCATTGCTCCGAACTACCTAGCTAAAATAAAGGCCTTTTGTAGTAGCATTAAAGTAATTTTATTTTTATTCCGTACAAGATAAAATGTAATTCATCTGTCAGGACGACAATACCTTTTTCTTTATGCCAAGAATAGGAATCTATGATACGTATCTATGATAACAAGTAAATGAGTTTGTAACATTCCTCTCGGCCTAAGACATTAGTTCTATGAGGCGGTGTGGCGGTCGTACGGTCCTCTTGCTACGCCTTAATACCGGTGTCTGTTCGAGCGTTAGCGGCGAGGAGGATGCGGTTTCAATCACCGGCTGACTGAGTGGCGTTGACCTAGCACGCGGTAGGAGTTCATGTGACGTGTAGATGATTCCATCTCAGTCTCTCGCTCGACGATTGGTGACTGAGTCACACTTCCCTGGGGCCGTATGTGGTCGGCGTGTCTGCGCTTCAAGACTCCTTCTGGCGTTCTCACCACATAAGAATACCGATGTTTCCTTTCCTCTATTACAGCCGGTTTCCATTTATTTTCCAACTTAGTACGAATGTACACTGCTTCCCCCTTCTGGAAATGTGGTGTTTTTTGTTCAGAGTCGATATTGGCTTGGATGTTTTTGTGTCGTAATGTCCTTCTCATATTTGGTTTCACATTATCCAACAAGCAGTTTAACTGTCTCCCGAACATCATTTGGGCTGGTGACTTTCCTGTGGTGGTATGTGGTGTGTTTCGATACGAAAAAAGAAAATTTTGCAGTCTTCGCTTTGGATTAGCTATATCAGCTTCACTTGCAGCCATTCTCGTTTTAAACGTACGCACCAGTTGCTCAGCCAACCCATTGGTTCTTGGATGGTAAGGTGAAGAGGTCATGTGCACTATCCCTTGTGATGTGCAGTATGCTCGAAAGTCTTAGGAAATGAACTGAGGCCCATTGTCAGAGACTATAATCTGAGGTAATCCAAAAGTGGTAAAGATACCATCTAGCTTCTTGCACAATGTCTTGGTAGTTATTCTTGTCATAGGTTTAATTTCTATCCATTTTGATAGAGCGTCTGCCAAGACTAACCAATATTTGCCCTCAAAGGGCCCGGCAAAATCTATGTGAACTCTTTCCCATACCTTTTCTGGGACCGACCAAGAGTATACTGGAAGTTCTGGATTGTTGGGTCGATTTTCCTGGCATTTCTGACATTGCTTTACAAAATTATCTATGTCTTCTTCGAGTGTTGGCCACCATACATAGAAACGTGCTAGAGCTCTCATTGCAGAAGTTCCAGGGTGGCCAATGTGCAAATAACGTAGTACTACACCAAAAGTAACGCACGAACAAAGAAAATTATGTGTAATGTATGTAAGTTGCGGCCAACAATGTTCGGAAGTTTAAATAAGGCGTATGGACTATTGTCTATTATCTAGTCTATTAGTTATGATCTATTTACTTTATGGTAAAAAGGTATAAAACCCAAGTTCAAAATTAAAATAACTGTTACTCCACTGGAAGAATTGTGTTTGATTGAACCTTTCCACTTACCAAATCAAAAATTTAGAGGATCCGCCTATCGGACCCTCGCGTGGCTATAATAGCCATAGGTAGTTTATGTAACTTTGAAGATTTTAAATAAAGTTTAATTTTCTATTTTAATTGTTCCAGATTTACATCCGATGATATTGATGCCAATATGAACTTGATAGAGGTAGATCCAATACTATTTGTTAAATGTCGATTATGTTTGGGTGAAACAGGACAGTACCAAATTGTACCTAACGTTCGAATGCAAATTAAATACTGTTTCGAGATAGACGTAAGTACTCCAAAATTTGAAATCAATTTTAGTTTCTTTTTTTTTTTAGAAAGTTTTCGTGTGGCTCTAGGTCTCAGATTGGGAACACCCCTGTGCTACGAGCACAGATGTCCGTGTGGAAAAGAGGTTGATAAATTTAGAATTCACGGACTCTCTTGCCAAAGGAGCGCTGGTAGGGTTTTTCGGCATGGCTCTCTTGATACGACAATCAAGAGACAGACAAATTGGCCCCGTGTCATATCAGGGAGACAGCATCAAGGCCGGGAGCCGCAGCAGAAAAGGCTGAAACCGGCAAGCAGCGGAAGTATGCCTCTCTCATAGAGAGTTACATATTTGTTTCGTTTGCTGTGGAGACCCTGGGGCCATGGAGTCTTAGTGCCTAAAAATTTTTACGAGATATTTCACCGCGGTTAATTGCCTCATCGTGACAGAAGGGCTGGCTCATTTTTTGCGCAAAGGATCAGCCTGGCTGTCCAGCGCGGAAATGCAGCCAGCATTCTTGCCACCATTCCACGCGGGCATGATTTATATAGTAATAAGGTTAGGCTAGCTAGCATTAAGTTATATTGTATTATTTTCAATTAAAAAAAAAACAAAGAAAATGTTTCTTATTTTTTATTTATTTATGCGGGGTTAAAGGTAAAGGCTTCTTTTTGTAACGACTTATTGTAACTGTTTTTAATTAATTACTGTAAACGTCGAATTTTGATTATAGAAGTATTTATTTTAAGCTCTAACCTAGCATTACGGTACGTAACGCGCGGTCCTAGAAAGTAGAGCCCACTATAAATACAGAGCTGTTCTGTTTAGAATGTGCATCAAAAGCTTTTAAATTTGTTTTTGGTGAATATATTAAGCTTTTGAAAAGTTGTTGAACTAAAGTTTTTCAGTGTTATGTCAGTTACCCAAGTTTGTATATTATTATTAAAATGCTTAAGAGTACCTAAAAAGTGCAAAAAGTGACTAATAAATAAGTAATTTATAAATAATATTATATGCTTTGTATATTTTGTATTAGTGAGCAAAATTTTAATGATATGGTATTAATTGATTTTAGAATGATATATTTTTTAATTTTCTTTTTGATTTTTTTTGCACTAAACTTGTTTTACAGGTTGATCCATTTGACGGCCTTCCACAATTAGTTTGTAAAAACTGTCAATCTATTTTGAGCCAATATACTGGTTTAAAACAAATTTTTCAAGAAAAGCAAAAAATTCTGAGGTCGAAATTGAGCACAAATAGCTCAAATGTAAGTTTTGTTTCAGAATACTAACTATAACCTTCCAAGTAGGGGAACATGGGCATCAGTGGATAACTTTTTTTTGTAAAGCTATTTTAGATTGTTTCTTCTTTATATTATTATTATTACAGTAAAAACCTTGGTCAACAAGGTTTTTACTGTAATATTATAAGGCATTCCTATTCTTTGGGATACGTGCTTAAAATGCCAATTTTATAATTTTATAGCTTAATCTACTTTATATGGTAGTTTTTTTAGTGCAGGGAATTGATCCGATGTGGCCCATGAATTAGTCACAATGAATCAGGGTTTGGGTTACAATGGATCAAATGAGGCACCCTGAATCATAAGTATTTAGAATTCAATAAAACTTGTTTTATTCAATGAAACTCTTTAATACTTTAATAAAGTTATAATAATTAGTCATAGCTTCTACTTTTAATCAGTCTATAAAGTTTCAAAATCACAAAATAGTCTCAAGATCAATAAATCTTAAAATTACGAAAGATAATTATTATTATTATTATTATAAGTTTAATAACATAAAAATAAGCAATTAATAATTTGAAGCAGATATCTTCAATCTGCGTAAATCTTAAAAATCTAAGTAATAAAATAACAAAAATGAACAAATAAGGCATCTAAGCCTTGTAACAAAACTAAAAATTAAAAACAAAATAATATTAAATTTTATGAGATCAAATTTAAACCTATCTCAAAGTTTTGAACATATTTATAAACTAAAATTTAACGTAAATCTATGTTTGTAAAATCAACGTCGAAATAATATAGACCTTGAGTTCTTTTTGTGCTCCCAGTAAACCCAGGTTTAGGCAATATCAATTTAATATCCTGCAATGCGACTGTGGCAAGATCTGGAACGATAGGCAGGTGAAATTTGTTTGGGTTTTTTTACTGATTTTCTAAGAAAGGTGATCTCCGTCTCTCCATCCTTTTCTCCTATTACTTTTGCAATGTAGTAAATATTTTTACTCTTTACTTCAAATAACACTAATACAAAGGCCCCTTCGTTTGGCAAAGTTATCAGTGGAACAAATTTATCGGGATTAATGATTAGAAGATTCAGCTTCCTCTTCAAACACAGGTTCTTCTTCAGAATAGATGCTAATTTGTTCGTCATCTTCACTGGAGCTATTATTTAAGACCTTTCTTTTCACAACAGCCTTAGCCTGTATCTTAGTCTTTTTCCGCTTATGTTCTTCTGCTCTTTTTTCGATTTGGTCTTTTTCGGGTGTATCTGTAGCAATCATAGTTGTACCTTTTCGCCTTGCTGCTCTACGACCTTTTCTAGGATCAGCTTTTGGTAAACCACGAAATACTAATGGACTAATGAATTTCCTAGCTTGTGCACTCGACTCCATTAATGTACTAGAAGTTGGCGTTGGGCCATTGAATGAAGTGCAAGGTGGTTTAAGTTTACAGGTAACACATCTGCCAATCTGGAACAGCATGAGATTGTTTGACTGGTGTACAAGAACCAGAAGTACATTTTCTGAAGGAGATATCAACGGCTCTAGTTGGACGTCATTTAAGGTTTCAATATATTTGCTGCTAAAATAATAATATAAAGCTGATTTGACAACTTCTTCAGATGATGTATTTTGAGGGTCAGCTAAGGACGATGTTTGATCATGAACGATTGCCGATAATAGTTCTAAAGGCAGTATTGTTGGTGATGGAGTTCTAATTGTTTTGTTCTCGTCATTGTCGTCTCTGAAATTATCTTCGTGTTGTCTGTCGTCTGGGTTTTGATCGTGTTGCCTGTCAGTAACTTCACTGGGTGCGAAATCCTCGTCAGTTTCTCGTCGTTTGAATGGCCCTAAAACGCCAACGTCTAGAGGTTGTACTTTACCGGTTGAATGCGGAGGGACGGTAATAATTGTCACCCCATTTTCTTTGGCTAAATTAAATGCCTCAATACAAATGTGCGACTCAGTACGACGAGTACTTTGGCTGACTTTTGGACTGTAATTGTATTGGTTTTGTCTAAATTGAAAACCCTCGTTCCGTTGCCAAACACAATTTCTCTCGACATAACGTTTTCTAAATTGTCAAAAAATATTTTTACTTTATGGTAATAACATACTCTGAACTTAAGAAAATCAAAGCTGGGGTACCACAAGGAAGTGTTTTAGGTCCGGTCCTGTACTTATTATACACCTGTGATATTCCAGTACTAGAAAACAATATCATTGCAACATTCGCTGATGATACCGCCATATTAGGAACCGGCAAAAGTCACGAAGAAGCAGTGGAAAAAGTTCAAGTAGCAATAAACAAAGTTAATCAATAGACTATAAAATGGCGAATAAAGCTCAACGAGTCGAAGTCGATGCATATAGATTTTTCCAATAAGCTACAGCAATATCATCCGATTTACCTAAATGGGAAACTTATTCCTTACGTAAATACATAACAACATGATTCACTGTAACCCAATAACCAATAAAATTTAAACAAACCCACGACGAACTGCAGAGCTCCATTATGATTAATGACCTTTATAACAGCTTTGAAACAACAATTAGAACTTAGCAAAAGTACAAGTATAAACATAATATCTAAAACACAAAACTGCATACTTAAAGGCTCAGTAGTTTTTTGACCAGCGTGTTGGATGGCCAAACTCTTCTCATTCCGAGATAAGATTTGTGCTTAGTAATGAGTAGAGGTGACAAATAGTGTTAAATTTTAATATTCTGATAAGTAATTGTTAAAAAGAAACTGTGATCGCTTAAGGAGTTCCTATGACCACGTCCTGGCTCCATCACGAGACCCTGGGCAGCATCTAGGTTTAAAGTGCTTGTCAAGACAAATCAAAAGAATCCAAATACGACGGGGTTACGATGAGAACTTAAGGAGTTCCTATGACCACCTCCTGGCTCCACCATGAGACCCTGGGAAGCATCAAGGTACAAAGTGCTAGTCAAGACAAAACAAAAGAGTCTAAACACGACGGGTTTACGTTGAGTACTTAAGGAGTTCCTATGACCACTTACCAAATCACGATTACAGCTCAACTTGGTTATCTATGGTCCAAAAATATATCTAAGAACCTCGCCAGAAGTTATACTTAGCTAATGCAAAAAACCGCACATTAATCGGTCCAGTAGTTTTCCAGGAAAACGGTAACAAAAAAGTGCACAAACAAACAAACACACAACCTCTTGGGGCAAACACATACGAGTATACCGTCTCCGTTTCGTCGAGGGTAAATACACAGTTAATATTTTTCATTATCATCATTTACTTTTTTCCCGAAACTCAGTACGGTTTTATACGATTGGGTTCGTCAATTAAAGGAAAAAACGCATAGATTTAAAAATTTCCAAATAAATTTTTAAGTTACACAATTTTACATAGCACGTATATATTTTTCCTTACTTACCTACTGATCGATGCGCTGTCTAGTGATTGCGACTAGCAAAGAGAATATAACCAGTAGGTACGTTTTTGCGACTAGTTGGGAAGTTGGGCCGCGCGGGGTATGGAAGAGCGTTGTTGAAGCCATCGCGTGTATGTGTGAGTGCAATAGGTGAAGAGACATTGATGTAGAATTTTAGTACCTATACTTCTATTTCAATGTGAAGAGCAATATTAAATGATTCACTGTTCCCCGTAATCCACTGATATCCATGTTCCCTATAACGATTAGCAAGAATCTCGTAAAAAATGAACTTTCTACCTCTAATATACAAAAATACATAAAACTCTTATATTTTTTATTATTATAAGTGGTAACAATTTAATATTAAACATTGTACAATCGGTATGAGGCAGCTTAAGACGTCGATGGCATTAGCATGAGTTACAATGTTACATTGTAAATTAACTTCCACTTCCGCATAAACATTCACTGAAAGTGTATGTATACTTCATATAGGTATACGTATACGTATACGTATACGTATATATTATAGAAAAGTACAAAAAGCTAACTTTTTATTGCCAAGCATTTTGTGCCAGTTAATATTGAGGAAGGTGTAAAGCAATTATACCTATACATCTAAAGAAAAGAAGTCCGTAAAAAATTGAAATGTAGAGACGTACCTATTATATAAGATTATATTAATTTCCTATATTAATCCTAAATTAAATCCTATATTAATTTTTACTCTAAAATGACATTTAACTTTCAGGTTGTAATTGACAATATTATTCAGAAACAACAGAACTCTACAAGTTCTGCACAAGTTGGCATTGAAAATAAAAATAAACCACAAAGAATAAAAAAGTACAAAAGAAAAACAAAAGTTGCGAAAGGATATTCTGCCACGAAAATAACATTTAAAACCACTCGAATTAAAGCCTCTAAAACGTGGGAAAGTTCATACACAAAATATTTTGTTTGTCGATTTTGTACCAAAATTTTTAAAGATAAAAATGCATTTAACAATCATATTCTAAAGGATTGCATAATCTACACGAAGTATTCAAATATAAATAAGACATTCTGTTTGGTTGAGTTAAATAAAATAGGAACAAAATCTAACATTACTGGTTCAACAAATAGGGTAGTTTGCAATAAATACAATATAATTGAATCCAGAAAAGCAACTTACTATATTCTTTATAAATCAAAGTCAGAAGAATCAAATGTCCACTATGACTTGTCGGATTCTAATGGAAGTTTTAGTATAGATAATAATAAGAAGCATAAAAGACAATGTCTTATTACAAGAACCTCTACTAAATCCGTTGAAAGTGAACAAAATATTGCTGAAAGTTCTGATGACAAAAAAGTAATCAAATTTAGAAAACGTGAAAAAGCTGCACGAATTGTTTCTGATATCGAATGTGTAATTAATGAAAGTTTTGATAGCAATTCTACAAAATGTAGTGTAAAAAAGGAAAATATTGCTTCTGAAAAACTATTTCCAGAAAAAATAAGTACCATCCATGACAAAATGATAAATAATATCATAGCAAGTCGTTTCAACAAGTATATGAATAGCTTAAATCTATCTGTAAAACAAAACGCTAATATATGCCACGAAGAATCTTCTTTTAAGCAGAATATAGCGAATATCGAAAAGAAAGTTATTTTTAGTAAAAAATTTAACACCACTGAACTTTTGAGGTCCGTAGAAAAAGAAAATCTTGAAGTTGTTTGGTTGCCGAAAATAAATGGCAAAGTTCAAATAAAGATTACATCAAAAGGAAAGAAGGATAGCTTTAACATTTTTTGGGAGAACATTACATCGCTTCCGAAGCTTGAATATGAAATTGAAGATTTTGCTCTTGTTTTCGAAAAAAATTCAGAACTGGAAACTTGTGTAAAGAAAACTAGTGAAGACAAACAATTAATTCAAGCTGATACGCATATCCCATCGTTTCCAAATCTTAATTATGAAACTGAAGATATTGCTCTTGTTTTCGAAAAACTTTCAGAACTGGAGGCTTGCATAAACAAAAACAATGATAATGAACTATCAATTCAAGTTCTTCCACAGCGTCAAGAAAATGAAGGTGAAAAAGAACAAGAAGAGAGTAATAAACATTATCATACCATAACAGTTCTTCCACAGCGTCAAGAAAATGAAATTGAAAAAGAACAAGAAGAGAGTAATAAACATTACCATACCATAACACATTTGACTAATTCAAAGAAAGATGAAATGCTAAAATTTAAGAAAAGTTTTAATAACGACACTGTACCGAGCAAAGTGCCAATTTACGTCGATAAATCCGATTGCAAAGTAATCGATAATAATACTTTTTTAAGTAATGTTTTGAATACGGATAGGCAAGGGACAAAGTTATTAAATGCTAATCCAGTAGCAAACCCTAAAAAACTACCAAAAAAGAATTTTTGCGACCAAATCTATTCAATTGAACAAAAGAACGACTCTGAACTTATCTTGCAGAGTAATGACAAATGCAACCATAATATGCTTCATTGCCAAATATCTACAGAACTCTTGACGCCATTTAATGAAGAGCAAGTAGAAGTGGATCGTTGTAACAATGTTGCTAATGAAACGAACAGAGATAACAGAAAACTCCAATCTACATTTTCCAAAATCCAGTGTAAACCTATATCTGAGCTTATGTCTGGAATGACATCGAGTGAACAGAATAGCTCTTTTGGTTGGGCAATAAATAATGAAAGGCAGAGCCAAAATAGTATGATGCAAACAAATGACAGTAATATGGTGTATTTAACAAACCCACAATTTACAAATTTAATTTCACTACCACCACCACCACCAAGACATCAGAATATTATTTACTATCCACAAAGGAAGAGCCAGAATCCAATCGTAAATAATTCAATATTAAATACCATAGTACCAGGACCCCAAAATCTGGAACATTTTGAATTGCATTATTTTGATATTTAAAAAAAATAAAAATACGAAAGTCATTGAAACATAAGTCAGTCCGTTATTTCTGTAACTGATCCGCCTGACTTCACTCGGGTTGAATTTCTGAAAATCCTTTTTTAAGAAAGTACCCAAATACTTTTATTATCTTCTAATTCTTAAGTTTCTCAGCTGTTGACTTCTTACAAATGATTAAGATTTTACGGTTAGGTATTTTCCATAACGCTGGGCGCCTGACCTTTGGTAATGTTTTGGTTCTATGTCATTTTGGATGTCATCACTAGATGGCGCTAAGAAAAAGTTCTGATACATGTTGACAGATGGAAGACAAGAATATATTGTGGCTGTGTATGCTGGCATGGTAGTCATCTACTTTGACTAGATCCAAATGTAACCAACTATTAGATTAGTTCGTGCGCGAGTTGAATGCAGAGTAAATCTATGGTGACACGTCATACATTTACTCTGCATTCAACTCGCGCGCGAATTGTAGATCATAAAATTCTTAGTTTTATTTGAAATTATTGTTAACATTAAATGTATTCACTGTTTTTTCATGGGTTTTTTTTCATTTCAGTGGACCTAATATCAATTTACTATGATAATTTATTGCAATAATTTTCAACGAATCTTATATCTAGTAACTTTCGACTTTGCGTGTTTATCATCTAGCTATCACTATCACTAGCGCCATCTGTTGATAGATCTATATGAATAAAAGTACCACTAGTATCTAGTGGTACTTTACGAAAACGTAACTAGCTCTATCTAGTGACTAGATGGAGCTAGTTACGTTTTACGAATTACAAAAGAGTTCAGCTACTCGTCAATAGATGGCTTTTCTATATTTTAATATTATATATTCAAGACTGTGATTATCATTATTTTTCCGTTTGACAGTTCAGCTGCGCCTGCATGTTTTACTTACTTCAAGTTCAATTCAAAGCTCGCTAAATGCTGATCAATAATTGATCTTAAGAGGATAATAAAAGTATTTAGATATCGATAAATCATCTTTATTATTTCATCGGTAAGTTTATAATTATGTATTCTACCTTGTGTCAACAAAAAACCCGCGAAAATGTAACAAATTACATAGATTGCATAGGTACCTACTTCGTATCAGTGGTTATTTATTATTCGATTTTATGAAATCTTATAATTATGTGTTTTCCTATTTTATTCTACTCAATAATTGGGTGTTATTAATGTGATTCCTGTCTAATGTTATTCTCTTAAAATTTCTCATAATACTGTCTCATGTTTTGCCAGATATGTACCATTGCAGATCCATATTTTGATCTTACCAATTTCCAAATTACTATTGATTATATATATAGAAGGATTCCTACTTATTTGTTTGTTAAGTAAGTCATTTGGATGGTTGGAAAGTTGATAAACACTATTTTATGTTTAGCAAGTCTTTTTTTATGTACCTACTTGTTTATTTCTGTCCAATCATTTATTTTACTTTTGGCAGCTCCATTCAATGATGTTCTAATGCGTTACTGATTCGATTTTGATAACAATCGACTTTACTTAAGAAGAACTTATAATCGATTTGACACATTGATATTTATCTTTGCTCAACATTTTATTTTTTAAACATATCCAAGCATTTAAATGACTCAGTATTTATATTAATGTATGTATTAAATAATTTATATACACCACTACAGTAAATGTACATGAATCAGTCAGGTCTTAGAAAACATCCATCGCCAAAGATGTATAGTGCTTTTGAGCTATTTTGAGAAGAAAAGTTGTACTTGTAATTACTAGATGAGTATACCAGTTACAAAATATCAGATAAAAGGGCATGTCGTTACACTATTGTAAAAATCGATATGCACTGGAGTATTGCATTTTCTTGTTGATGGTTACCTGTCAATAATTATGAAACTTCACAGGCGTGCTTATGTCAAAAGTAAAATAAATGGTTGGACAGATATAGATGAAATTTAACTGTATTTATACTTATTATGAATTAAGCATTTAATTTAAGTAATTGTTCCAGATGTAAGCCAAGATGAACATGATAGAAGTTGATCCGAAACTATTCATCAAATGTCGGTTATGTTTGGATGAAACAGGGCAGTACCAGATAAATCCTAATGTCCAAATGCAAATAAAATACTGTTTTGATATAGATGTAAGTGCTATGAGGAATAAGATAAATTTTGTAAATTCAACTCATTATTTACAAATGGCTGCCTAATTCGGGCAAAATAGTTATTAATTTAAAGTTCCTACTTATCTTTGTTGCTCTGAATATGACAAAAATTAGGAATTTACTTGTGCTTGTAAGACGAAGAAGATGAATTTACTTAAATATTACCCTACCTACCCTAGTAACATACCTACTTACTGAAGTTAGTTAAGAGGTTATTAGTATTTTTAAATTAACTCTGGGGTATATTTTTTTCAGGTTGAACCATTTGATGGCCTACCACAACTTGTTTGTAAAAAGTGTGAATCTATTTTGAGCCAATATTCTGGTATAAAACAAATTTTTCAAGAAAAGCAAAAAAATCTCAAGTCTCAAGTCAAGTTGAGCTCTAATGAAAATGTAAGTTTTAAACTATTTTTAACCGACTTCCAAAAAAGGAGGTGGTTCTCAATTCGGCGCATATGTATTTTTATACTATAACTAGCTTTTGCCCGCAGCTTCGCTTACTTTAAGTTTGATTTTCATACAAATTGCAACCAAATTTTCACACAAATTTTTAACAATCCTTTCTTGGTGGATGCCTAGATCATAAAGCTATCTGTATGCCAAATTTCAGCCCAAACCGTCCACTGGTTTGAGTTGTGCGTTGATAGATCAGTCAGTCAGGTTCAGGGTTTGAACTTTGAATCCCCCTCTAGCTTTTCAGAGTTATGAGCGTTTCCAAGCATTGAGAAAATCTGCATTCCTCAAAGTTCAAAGAGGGCTGACGCTACTCTTCCAAGCCGATCTATTATTTCGACTGTTGATTGACATCTATATTAAGGAGTGTTGGAGCCTCATCGGGCAAGCAAGATTGAACTTCTTTATTGCTTTGAGACGCGGTATCACGCAAAACTTCTCCAAAATGGTCGCACCATGCACCATGCAGCTGTTCATCCAATGTTAGATAGATAGATAAACTCTTTGCTACACAAAACAAAAAAAAAAAGCGCAAGGGGCGGTCTTATCACAAAAGCACTATACTTGTGTGACAAAAGTGATCTCCTGACAACCCATTAATTAAGAACCTTTAAGAAAGGAGTGTGATAGTGCAACAATATATAGCCATACAATATACTACCTACTGTTGTTATCAATTTGCTATGTTTTGAACGCAACGGTTTTCTTTTCGCGTGATTTGCCAGCCAAAGTGTTCGTGACTTGATTTGACTTACTTTACCCGTTTCGAAAGCTACCTGAGCTTCCCCTGCCAGAAAATCAATACGTGCCGGAAAATCTCTACATTTGCTAAGATACAATTGCTTTACGCAAGGAACTATGATGGTCCAAGATCCCAGAGCCGCCAGACCTTACTTATTTTCTGAGAAACAAAATGTGTGTAATAGGTATAGTAGCTTTGGTACGTATATTTAACGTACGCATACTCGCAAATTTGGGGCGACGGCCAATTTATAGTTATAAGGTGCTAAAGGTACGTAAAAACGTTGCTAACTTTACTAATTATTTTCTGAGTGCTGATTTTTATGTATGTTTTACAGAATATTGTTATTAATTAATAATCAATACTCCCAGACTCATGCCGTGGGCCGTTATTTCTGCCAAACAGTTTAAAGCTCGCAAAAAACAAACGCCTGTTACATTTCTAAAGCAATCATTGTATTTGATAAATTAGCAAATACAATGAAAAAAAATACAAAATACAATAAAAATACAATGTAAAGTTCGCAAAAAAAAAAACTTAAATTTACTTATTTTCTGAGTCTTGATTTTTTATACACGATACTCGGGGAACTATTTCAATGCTATTTGCAAGCAGACAGACTAATCTGATGGGCCAAACATCCGCCAGACTCAATTTGAAATTTCGCTGTGATAAAATTTTGACCTTATTTTCAAGGTTTTAGGGACATTTTTAATTGTATGGAGTAAGGAAAAACCATCATTTATTGCAATATCTAGGCACATGTAAGCAGTTTTACAAAAATCCACCCCAAAGGGGGTGAAATTGGGTTTGGAAGCTTACATGAAGGTTCTAAGTTTTTTAAGTTAGGGACTTGAAAATCGGCATTTAGATTATTAGTTTGAAATATAATAAACTTTATAAGCAATTTTACGAAAATCGAACCCAAAAGGGGTGAAATGAGGGTTGTAAGTTTGTATGAAAGCCCTTTGTTTTTGAAGTTAGAGACATAAAAATCTGCATTTAAGTTATTAGTTTTAAATATTAAAAACCTGTGTAAGCCGTTTTACAAAAATCCACACCAAAGGGGGTGAAATGAAGGTTGGAAATTTACATGAAGGTTCTAAGTTTTTGAAGTTAATGACTTGAAAATCGGCATTTAGATTATTAGTTTTAAATAATAATAATCTGTATAAGCAATTTTACCAAAATTCAGCCTTAGGGGGTGAAATTTTCCTGCTGCCATCTTAGACTGCATCATCACACCACCAGGTGAGATCGCAGTCAAGGGCTAACTTTAAGTGGAATATATTAAAATATCATTGTTGACCTAAGGACGAAAATTTTTACTGTATTTATTTAGAAAACTAGGTAAAGTTTTGACAGAAATTCATTTTATAATATAATAATATTTATTGGCATTGTTCCGGCGCAGACGCCCTGTCACTTCGGAATACTAATTTATCAAATACAATGATTGCTTTAGAAATGTAACAGGCGTTTGTTTTTTGCGAGCTTTAAACTGTCTGGCGGAAACAACGGCCCACAGCATTGGTCTGGGAGTATTGATTATTAGTTATTACTTATTAACTATATTCTGTAAAACATACATAAAAATCAGCACTCAGAAAATAAGTAAAGTTAGCAAAGTTTTTACGTACCTTTAGCACCTTTTATCTATAAATTGGCCGTCGCCCCAAATTTGCGAGTTTGCGTACGTTAAATCTACGTACCAAAGCTACTATATTACACACATTTTGTTTCTCAGAAAATAAGTAAGGTCTGGCGGCTCTGGGATCTTGCTCTATAACATAATCTTAGTTTGTTCTTAGACGCCTCATCAGTCACTGCATGAAATAAGTTGTAATTTTGTGTTTTCCTCTGTTCAATAAGATCCCAAGTAGCCTGCGATATTTCATCCTCTCATGCCCTAATAGTACCGAACTAGCCTTTGTGTAAGCGGTTTGGATGTTATTTCATTCTGCATCTTGGCCACCTGTCGCTGAATCCAAAGCTGCAAAACTATTCCTTCAGTTTTGCCGCACTTTTTGCAACCCTTCAGTCTCAATTGGGCAACAATCAGCTCATGGTCACTATCTATGTCAGACCCTCTTCGGTTACGAACATCCAGAAGAGAGCCTCACCACTTAAAACTTATATCGGTATATTATGGTCAATCTGCTTGCGTGTTTGGTCACTCCACGTGTGTTTATGGCAGTCCTTGTGCGGGAAAGGTGAATCACCTATAATTAAGGCTTGATTCTGACTGACCTCTACTAAAAGTTCCCCGTTTTCGTTACGCTCCTCACATGTTTTCCTATACCTTATCGTAGTGTTGGTTATCACGGCCTATTTTGCTGTTTAAATCATCCATTAGATTTAGGACATTAGGAGGAAGATTAGTTATATGCCCTTTTTTATTTATTCTGTTAACTGTATGAGTAAGCTGATTATGAAAGTTAGTTTTGTCTTTAAAGTTTGATATTTCTGTTGGCGCGTAGCATACAATAATCGTAATTTTGCGAGCTTTTGATTGGAAACGTGCTGTAAGTATCCGCTCCGAAACGGGTTTGCAATCCATGTGACTTCGTTTCGCCTTCATAGTTTTGTTTTTTATGGACAATAAATGATTTATTTTATGGACAATAAATGATTTATTTATAGATAGCAAAACACCTACTCCATACTTATGCGAGTCTTACCCATTTTCCTTGCCAGAAAAGAGGAGAGTATAGTCCCACAAACTTATCTCACCCGGCTCACCCGGTGGCCAAAATTGGAACTAATTTTTATGCCTCCTTAGTTTTTATTTTTCATATAGTATATAATAGCGACGCTGTCACCGAGGCAGATAAATTTCTCGGACTATATAATATTATAAGAGATAGCTGCACTTTTTGTAACTATCGCTTGAAAAGCTGATTCAGTAATAGTTGGGTGCTACACTCTCCACTGAGGACGCTAGTGAAATTCTGCCCGCATGCTGATGGGCCGATCACCAACTAAAAACGTGATATGATTACCAAAAATGAACCATAATTAGAAAAGCTGATTCTTGTACAGTATTAAAGTATGCACAGTACCTATTGTAAACAGTACAAAAACTGACGCTCTTCATCGGGCCTCTCACCTCTCAAAGACGTCATGTTATTGCTATTAAAAATTATGAAGGCGCCTTCATAATAATTGCTAATATTTTTTTATAGTTTGTTAGCTTATAATGTCTTTGAGAGGTGATATCTAGTGGGTCCCTTTGAAATCGTCTGTAACTATAAAGTAGACATGTTGAAGTTCAAATAGATAACAACACTAGCTGATGCCCGTAACTTCGTCCGAGTCGAATAAGAAAAGAATAAGTTCCCGCGGGAACTCCATAATTTTCCGGGATAAAAAGTAGCCTATGTCACTCTCCAAGACATCCATGCAAAAATTACATCGAACCGTTGCTCGGTTGCAGCGTGATTGAGCGACAAACCAATAAACAAACACACTTGCATTTTTAATACTAGTCTGAAGAACAGATAAATAATCAAAAACATTGTCATATTATAGAAGCCGATGAAGCGTAGAACAAGTGCTTACTTATATCATTTTCCAATGAAAATAAATAAATTGTTTTACATTAAAATACATTATTTACAGGTAAAAATAGACGGTATCCTTCAGCAACAACAAGACACTGTAAGTTCCACTCAGGCTGAAACTGAGAACAAAAATAAAATAGAAGGGACATCAAGATACAACAGGATAACACCAGTTCCTACAAGATCTTCTTCCACAGAACCTGTAACATCAATTTTGAGTCAGAAGAAAAATAGTAAGACCATAGTAGGGAAAATATCTAAAAATATTTGGGAAAGTTCTTACACAAAACATTTTGTGTGTCGATTTTGTGCAAAATTTTTCAAAGATAAAAAATGTATTAGTTATCATATTCAGAAACAGTGCAAATGGTATATAAAATATTCAAAAATTAATAAAGAATTCTGTTTAGTGGCATTAAATAAAATAGGATCAAAACCAAACCTCACTGGTTCAATAGATAATGTTGTTTATAATGAAAACAAAATTATTCAGTCCAGGCAGGCAAATTATTATATTCTTTACACTAATAACTCATATGATCGTCGTGACTCATCTGACTCATCTGATGAAGATTTCGTCTTTGATAAAAAAAAACGTAAGAGACGACGTCTGATTTCTAGAAGCTCGAATGAAACTGTTGTCATTGATCAAAATTCTGGGAAGAGATCTGATGACGAAAAATTTGCCAAAGTTAGAAAATCTAGAAAAGGTAAACATACACAAATCGCTTCAGATATTGAATGTGTAGATATAGAAGATTCAGACAGCAACTCTACAAAAAGTTTTGTAAAAGCGAAAGATTTTGAATCAGAAACTTCACAGCGTGATGAAACAAAGACGATTAACGATAAAATGATAAATAATATTATAGCAATGTGTTCTAACAAATATATGAACAAGTTAAATATATCTGGAGGAGGAAACACTAATAGAGACAGAGAAGAATCTTCTCTTAAGCATAAAATATTAAGCATAGGAAGAAAAGTTATTCACGGCAAAGGAATTAGCACCACAGGACTTTTGAGATACATGGAACATAAAAATCTTGAAGTACTTTGGGTTCCAAAAATGGACACCAAAGTTTCAATAAGGACCAGATCAAGAGAAAGTTCAGAAGTTGATAAAAGTCAGTTTGGTTGGGAAAATATAACATGTATTCAAAATCATATAATTCAAGATTTTGCTGTTGTCTTTGAAAATAATTTATCACAAGAGACTTGCATTGACGAGAATAATGAAAAATACCGAGGAACTCAACTTAATCTACGAGGTCATGAAAGTTTGAATCAGAATGAAAACAGAGAAAGCGCTTTAATTTATATTCAGAAATTAAAGGAACTTGAGACTAAATCTGGTGGGGACAATTCGAATAACGACAATGTGTCAGGCAAAATACCAACTTACATTGATTCATCGGAGAGTAAAGTGAACGATAATAATACTTATCTTCGTGAGGTGCTGGATGCGGACAGAAATTGGAAAAAGTTACTGAATGCTAATCCAGTAGCAAATCCTAAGCAGCTTCCGAAAAAAAATTCTTTTAACGAACCTGCATCAATTGTCAAATTATATTCAAATGAACAGAAAAATGACACTGAAACTGTTGAAAATTCTAATACAGAAAACAGTAACGAAATTCTTCATATGCCTATTATAACATCCACTGTGTCACTTGCGCCACCAGTTAATATAGTAGAACAACCAAAAATTACACATAGTAATGAAAATGAAAATGAAATGAATAGCGTCAAAAATGGACCACAATCTACAATGCCCAAAATAAAAGTTAAACCTGTTTCTGAGTTAATGTCTGATGCAGCACTAAACCAACAGAATATGTCCTCTTTTGTTTCAACTACAGGATGGACCGTAAATAATGAAAGCCAGCGTCAGAATGTTGTGCTGCAAACAAATGACAGTAATATGGTTTATTTAGCAAACCCACAATTTACAAGTATTATTCCTGTGCAGCAGGATCTGGGTTTTTATCCACAAACGCAGGATATCCAAGCAGTTGGGTTTAATCCCACGGTAAACCAGTTAGGATCAAAACAACAACAAAAAGACCGTGAATATGTTTTATTGCACACTGTTGAATTACCGAATACGAGAACAGAGTCGCCGTTTCGATACTTTCAAAAGTTACTGGAAATGCACAACTTGATTTTGTTAGATAGCGTAAATACATTATCGAATACAATGCAATGTCTTACAAAGTTCAAAGTGGTCTTTGAACAAGAAACCAATTCACCAGTAAAACTGTGTTTGCTTTTATATGGTCAAAATAATATTTTCTGTATAAAAGCAAAAGACCACCTCCTTAAAGAACTAGATATAGCCAAGTTTTCAGCTAATTGGCAATGGGAAATACTAAAGGTATTTAAAGGTGATGATGTTGTACCTAAACTGCTCACAGGTGCATCTCGATATGGTGGATCGATCTATAATTATACAAGTTACTTTACAAATTTGCTACGCTCAATTACTTTCTCGAAAGACTCATAGAAATCTTACTACCTACTGCTATTCTTTGAAACTGTACGGTATTTGTGTTTTGTTAATTTTGTGAGACTTTATTTCTTCTCTATAGATATCACACGGTGGTAACATTGCATTAATTAATTAATTTATTGGAATATAAAAAGGGTTTATTTGAATCTACCAATATTCATTAGGTCACCAACTGATGTGATGTAAATCTTCACATCTGGTTAGTTGGCTGTGTCTCCATCATCCATGGTCTCGATTTCATTGAATCCGTTGTAGAAATAGCAGATTATTGTCCAGAGATTGGTGAGGGTGGAATAACATGAGAGTGATTCGATATGAGTTTTAAGGATAGCTTACTACACCCGGTTTAAAGTTTTAAAAAAATGGTTATGTAGGTATAATGTGGTAATTGGCAAACTATTTTGACCTGAAAATACAAATGAAATTTAATTTCACGAAATGAAATACGTTCGTTGCCATAATATTTGTGCATTGCACATAATAATTGTCCTTTACAGCATACAATGGAGAAGTTTACTATTTTTTTTGACAAATGAAAATTAAGACAAAATAAAACAAAAATATGAAAGAATCATTAAAATATCTCAACAAATGAAAAAGTTATGGAACTTTAAAGTTGCGCTTGCAAGACGGGAGACGTGACGTCATAATTCCCTATCAACATACTTTATAAAGCCGAATAAAAGAAATAAATGGACTTAACGTGACTTAATTGAATTAAAAGCACTTAATTTGCGTGTGAAGATAATTTAGAAGTATTAAATCTCGGCTAGGTATTAAAACTCACTCACAAAATTTCTTACTCGAGTAAGATCAGCAATCGGTGTACATTAAATAATTAAACTTTTAAATCGTCATTTTTCAGTCATTTATTGATGAATTGTAAAAAAAAACACTGATTTATTAGTTTTAATCTATATTTTACTTCCGTTGTGTTAAATATGGTATTCACAACATCATGAAACTTCTCCATTATAACTTAGGAGTTTTCGCAAAATTAATACATCCTACCGAGCGTGACGTCACACCGCGAATGCTCCGCGCGGTTTTTTATTAATTTACGGGATACATTCAAAGTTGAATAATTTCGCCATTTTTGAAGATATTCGAAAAATTCTATTACCATGTTTAATTACTTTTATTGTCTTACAATTGTTTTTTGTTTTCGTGTCAAAGGAAACTTCCTTAATATACTAAATATTGGATTTTAGCCGATAGCGAGTGCTAGCCAATCAGAGGCAGAGGTAATTGTGATTGTGTTACACTGTACCTTTGTCATTCCTCCAAATAGTTAGATACTTTACCTAAGTAGCTGATGCCCGCGACTACGTCCGCGTGTATTGAGGTTTTTTGGAACTCTTAAATTTTTCGGGATAAAAGTACCCTATGTGTTATTCCAGACTATAATTTATCTCTCTGCAAAATTTCATCCAGATCCGTTCAGCTGTTCTGGCGTGACTGAGTAACAAACATCCATCCATCCAAACTTTTGCATTTTATACTAATAGTAAGTATAGATTATTATAGGTAGATGGTACCCACCTGAGCACTTAGCAGGTTCAAACTCAGTTATTTTTACCTGAATCTCCAAGAACAACCATGGATTGATATGGTTGAACTGATTGTGTAAATATTGTATTACAGAGATAGGTTGCATCCCGGGGGAGGGCGTAGACTACAATATTATTTATCCGGGAATTTAAAAACCTTAAGTAATCCACGCGGACGAAGTCACGAGCATCATCTAGCTTAAATTACCATTTAATTTATTCGTAGCCGTTTGACAAACGGAATCGATTACGATTTTCTTGCATTAGGCACATAATTAATTTCGGGGATCATATTTTAAGTTTTGTCGGATGTTTCAAAAGTTATGTTTTATGTTAAGTTTATATTATAGGTATTATATTATATAGTTATGGTAACGTCATGTAATACATGAGAGTAATAATATTATTGTATAATAGTGTATCCGCCCAGTATGTCGCAGGCAATAGAATTCTGATTTCTGCCGTTGATACCAACGCCGATATTTTACAAACGGACTGTATTTGAACTCAATACTTGTTTGTTTATTTATTGTAGGTATATTTAGGTTTCTAAAGGATAAGAAGTCAACCTAAAAATATTATTGAACTGTTATGTTCTGCATCACCTATATAGGTGAAGTAGCTTGATACTGCCTTTAATTTGTATGTTTGAAAATTGTAATTGTTAATATTTTTCTCATAGATCTGCTGCCATATTGATTGGCATGTTAGCATGCATTGTAAATAATTGCTAACTGTAAAACAGATTATAAGTTGTTTCCTATTATTTTCTTTATAATTAAGTAAATGTACTATGTTTAAAAATTAAAGACAGACTTATTAAATTAAAATTTTATTATTATTTCCTAAGACTAGTTAACATCACAGTAGGCACTATCCTAGCTTCCATATCGCGTCCACG
Source organism: Erebia aethiops (assembly GCA_923060345.2). Lineage (NCBI taxonomy): Eukaryota > Metazoa > Arthropoda > Insecta > Lepidoptera > Nymphalidae > Erebia > Erebia aethiops. The sequence goes on along the minus strand of OV281084.1, from coordinate 19,850,537 downwards.
TTGTTTAACACTTCAAGTGGCGTCGAGTGTTTGTGGAACATGAAGTATCCTTGTATTTGTGCCGGACTTACATCCCTCTGTTTCTCCATAACCCTGAAAATTAAATGATAAAATTTAGGAAACCGTGGACCGTGATCCGTGGTTTTCCGTCTGATCCTTACCTAATACCTTTGTACGCATCGTTCATCCGATTTAGAAAAACTTTATACAGATTTAACAAAGGTTTCTGAACTTTCTGACTAGGCTGGCAGTATCTAATACGTATTTTCATAATAACATATTATGTATATGTCACCGTAAAATTGTAAAAAACCGTTAGATCGTAATCTAACGCTTTTTATTTGGATTGATTGTAAACTGTCTACAGATTGTAGATTGATTTTTTGACGACCTCCGTGGCGCAGTGGGTACCTACCTAGCACTGTTGCCTTAACGTGCGGAGGTCCCGGGTTCGATCCCCGGCAGGGTCAATGGGAATTTATAATTTCTGAATTTTCCCTGGTCTGGTCTGGTGGGAGGCTTCGGCCGTGGCTAGCACCCTACCGGCAAAGACGTGCCGCCAAGTGATTTAGCGTTCCGGTACGATGCCGTGTAGAAACCGAAGGGGTATGGGTTTAATATAACTGCCATGCCCCTAACAGGTTAGCCCGCTACCATCTTAGACTGCATCATCACTTACCAACAGGTGAGATCGCAGTCAAGGGCTAGTTTGTAGTGGATAAAAAAAAAACATTGTGAATTGACATTTTCTAGATTTTTTCTTGTAGGTTAGGTTAGGGTTCGAAAGGGCAGCGCTCGGGCCGGTGCACCCCGGTAAACATGGTTAATAATTTCTCTATATAGGATATTGTTAGCCATGGCTAATAACCTGGCGGGGGGGAAGGGGTTCTCCGCGTGTCCCTCTGATTAGCAGAGGGCACAGTGGAGGAACTCCGGGGGGTGGGGGGGCGAGTACGCCCAAGGGAGCGGGGGAACGCTTGGGAGGGGGGAGCGGAGGAACGCTCAAGAGGGGAGCGTGGGAACGCTCGGGAGGAGGGAGGATCCTCTGGAGGGGAGGGTATCCTTGGGCGAGCTCGGTGCGCACTCACCCTGCCTCCGAGCGGGCTGCGTGAGAATTAGTCTCGCGCAGTCCTCGCCACCAACTCGGAAGCCCTTAGGAGTGTCGGACGTGGTCACGTTTCATGACTGACATTGGGACCGAGGGTCTTGGCTTGGTCGCCTGGACCGCGAGGAACAAACCTCTATAAAAAATGATCCTAATCCTAAGCTCTGTGCGCGGCGAGAGGATGAATGGCTGAAGGATTCGCCCTGACCTCACAGGGCATCAGTCGTTAGCGCACCCCAGTCAGGGAACCGGCCGAAACCCTGACTTATATAGGCTTACTCGGGTGCAGGGGGCACCACCCGGGCGGACCGTTTTTCCCCCATACTCGTGGGACCAAAATGGAAAATTTAAACCCAAAAACAGTGGAGGAGACGAGGAGAGAGGAGAGGAAGGGAGCCTCAGTGAGGTCCCAGAGAGAGATGGGAGGGGATGCGGAGGTTGCAGACACGTCGATGGATTCGGACGACTGCAGCCTCGTGTCTGTGGACAGCAGATCCAGGTCAGGGTCTGCGTCCTCGACGGCATTACAGTGTTTGCCGGGGGTGAAACGGCCTCGCCTCAGCGAGGGAGACGACGTTTCCTCCGATGAGGAGAGGCCGGGGACGCCAGCCGTCAGACGTGGACGAGGGCGCCCGCCCATTCATGGGCGCTACGTTGGCCTGGGCAAAGCTCGGGAGACTCGTGCCATGGAGGAGAGGGCCGAGGCGAGAGCCCAGGCCAAAGAGAAGGAGGAGATGGTTCTCCTGAAGGAGGCCGCCGTGGCGCGTTTCAAGCGAGACGCGCGCGTGCCGGTGAAGCGGGTGGACGACCAGACCGCCGCCCGCCTTCAGGAGAACGTGTTGGAGGACTTGGACCTCATTACGAAGGTAGCCACCAAGTCCTCCAACTTGAAAGGGACATTTGTGCGCGACCTCAAGGACGCGGCGGCCTCTATTAAGGAGGCCGTTGCTGTTCTGGCGTCGCGCACAATCTCAGACGAGACACGGCAGCTGCAGGCGGACAATGCCCGCCTGCAGGCCGAAATGGCCAGTCTTCGTAAGGAGATGGTCGCAATGAAGGACGAGATGGAGAGGGCGCGGAGGCAGGCTTCCGCCCCTACTCCCCCGGGTAGGACCGAGGAGGCGCCCTCTGGGTCACGGCCTTCTCCCCGCAAGGACGGGGACAGGGGAGGACGTCCAAGGTCCACCCCCCCTGCTGCTGCTGCTGCCGCTACGACCTCCGTGGAGGAGATCTGCCGGGCAGTGATGTTGCAGGTCGGCGGGTTGTTGAATGCCCGTCTGGCCTCCATCGAAGACAGACTCCTCCCGGAGCGGTCCGTGAGGCCGCCTCTGGCCTCCGATAGGCGGAAAGGCGGGCCCACGTATGCGAGCGCGGCGTCGGTGCCGGCTCCGGGGCCCTCCGGAGTGACGGAAGCGAGGGCACCCCCGCCGAGAGCGGCGCCGGCCCGTAGCCCGTCTGGCGGACGCGCAGGAACCGGCACGCCCCAGGGCCCAGCGGGGCCGGCGCCGAGACCGCCCAGGACTCGGCCGGAGACGGAGGACCCGCTCCCTCCCTCCTCTTCCCTGCCCTCCGATACGAGGGAGGCAGGAGGGGCGAAAAAGGGAAAGAAGAAGAGGAAGAAGACCAAAAAGAAGGGAGGGCAGGGCGGTCAGACGCCTGGCCCGGAAGAGCGACGACGGCAGAAGCAGTCGCAGCCGTCGTCGGAGTGGACGAGGGTCGGCTCTGGGGGGCGTCCAGAAACGAAGGGTCGCGCCCGCAAGCCCCGCAAGCTCCGCACTCCCCAGTCGTCAGCAGTGGTACTGACGCTGCTGCCGGCGGCAGTGGAAAGGGGCGCGACCTACGAGAGGGTGATCGCCGCCGCGAAGGCGAAAATCGACGGGGCGGAGTTGGGTGCCCAGGGCGTCCGATTCCGGAAGGCGGTAACGGGGGGCCGGATTTTCGAGTTCCCCGGGGCAGAAGCTACCAGCGCGGAGAGGGCGGACTCCCTGGCCACTAGGCTTCGGGAGGTCTTGGGTGACGAGGTCGTCCGAATCACCCGACCTGTAAAGTCGGTCGACTTGCGGGTGTCGGGCTTGGACGACTCCGTCACCAGTGCGGAGGTGGCGGCGGCGATCGCCAGGGCCGGAGAGTGCCCCGCGGAGCAGGTGAGAGCCGGCGAGGTGGGGGCTAGGCGCGACGGGCTGGGCGCGGTACTGGTGCGCTGCCCCGTCACTGCTGCCAAAAAGATCGCGGCAGGAGGTCGCCTGACGGTGGGGTGGGTGTCCGCCCGGGTAGAGTTGCTGGACGCCCGCCCCATGATGTGCTACAGGTGCCTAGCACCTGGGCACGTAGGCGCCCAATGCACGGAGGGGGTTGACCGCAGCGGATTGTGCTACCGCTGTGGCCAACCAGGCCACAAGGCCCGAGGTTGCACCGCGGAGCTGCGCTGCATCGTTTGCGCGGCGGCCGGGCGGCCGTCAGAACACCGAGTGGGTGGCAAGGCGTGTGAGCTCCCACCCAAGGGAAAGAAGAGGGGAGGGAATGGGGATAAGCCCCCTCCCTCCGCCCTAAAAGAGGTTCCAATGGACTAGGGAGAGCTCCGGGCGACTGACTAGACATGTCTGTCGCCCGTTGAGCGGGGTTGGAACCCGAGTCGGGAGGTGCACCTCACCATAAGACCTTGTCCCCGAAGGTGGGTCCGCTCGGCGGATGTCGCTGGCTGGGTTGCGGACGAATGCCCTTGGCGCTCCCGTAACCCAGCCTTAAGGCGATGCGCAGAAGCGCCGCTGGGTTTTAGTGGGTATTCTGGAGTGCCAGTGAGTCCCACATACCCTCTCGGAGGCACGGCAGTTCACCTGCCTGCGTCCGGGAGGGATGCCTAAACGCATTTCCCAGCGATAAAAAAAAAAAAAAAAAGGGTTCGAAATAAATAATATGGTAGTGTTCTATCGGGTTAATATTATAACTAACAGATTACAATCTACCGAAAAATAATGCGTTAAATTATAATCTTTCGACACTTGACAATCTCGATAGTTAGATTACAATGAAACGGTTTTTAAAATTTTATGGTGACATATGTAAATTATTATTATTTTCGAAATCAACACTATGAGATCATTCGTTTGATGCAATTTCGTCATATCCGCCATATTAGTTTTGTAATGACGTCATAGGCTAGACAAAGCTCAAAGTTTAAAATACAATGAATAAATGTGATATAGCAAAACTCTGATTTACAACAGACAAGTCTAAATATTCTATACTTTCGTTAAAACTGTAACAGGTCCAATTCTGTACATTGAAGACATTTTGTAATGTATCTACCTAGTCCCCTAGTATCAAGGGCCTAAGCTCCCTTCTTATTCGGGTCGAAAATGTCTGAATAAGTTTGTGTCATTTGGTCCAGACTCCAGAGTCACGAAAAAAGTCCCGCGGCAATTAGTGGAACTAATACATTTTACTTACAATAATTGCATAAACATGCCACTTTATGGGATTTCTTTCGCGAAACGGACTCTAAGGCCACGTTATACGTTTGCACTGCGAATAATATTCACGCGAATTTTTATCGCAATTCTGTAACACTAGGAATCATGGAGGTGTACGCACTATCGAATAAAATCGCTAGTTTGATATAATTTCACGCGGTGCTGTATGAAATATATTCGCGCGAATATTTTGTGCTGTATGGAGTTGTATGTCGCTGATCTCATTCGCAGTGCGGAGTAGGTGAATTCCGTACGCGAAGTATAAGTCGCGAGAATAAAATTAAGTCCGCGTAAGAGAAGGTAGCCCGCAATATAAAAAGCTACTAACTTTTTTGAAAACACTTTAGCATGCTCCGCGGCGTCTTTGTAAAACCTTAGAAACATCAGTTCCACCTGTTCTTGGTCACAGTAGCCTACGTACTCTTTCATATCCACTCGTCCGGGTCTTATTAGCGCTGGATCTAACCTGAAAGATTAAACAGGGTACAATTTATATATTGCAAAATTATCACGATTTTAAACAAGTATCAATGTTTAATTGTTACCATAGATTCCAAATAAGAAGCAATAATCTACCAGCGGTCTCCAGGACCGCACGTAGGTCCTTAAGGGACGGAAACAGGTGGCAAGGTGGTTAAGGGTTAACGAATCCGGTATGTGGCCGACATTTCGGTCACCAACCTAATTTAAATGCGCCATAAGTCTCGACTTTTCGTCCGTGCGAATTTATGTTTTCTATCCTGTGGAAAATACCGCTTTCAACTAAGGACTCACAGTCACACATAATATTATACAAAACTCAGCTTATGACATGTGAAGTGTAGTCCTGTTTAGGTAACGTGTGGCCGCGCCTTACCTTTCTAGATAGTTAGTAGTCATAAAGACTATTCTCGCTTCAGTGGACGCGACGCCGTCTAAGCAGTTGAGTAGTCCACTGAAGGTGACTCTGTTGAGGCCTTCGAAGGCGGCCTTCTGTTTGGCCGTGTCTTCCCTTGATACGAACGCAGCATCTATATCTTCGAGTAGTATTATCGATTGTTGGGGTGCTACACTATGGAGAGAAATAGAATTTTAACAATGGTATACTATATAAGGTTTAAAAGTGCTAGAAACCAAACCCAATAAGCCAAAATATATAAAAATTCCCTGTGAGGTTAAATGGGATACCCAATTAAAAAAATGTTTTATTTCATATAATTATGGTAGGCATATAGAATATAATTAAATACAAGTTACTAATAGCAAAGCCGTACTTTAAAAAATAAATTAAATACATAGGCTAGCGCTTGGCTGCGATCAGACTTGCTTGCAAGTGGTGATGCAGCCTAAGGTGGAGCGCGCTCGCCTAGAAGATGCCCATTCGCTCTTGATTTGAAGATACTTTGTCATACTATTTCATAATAATTATAGGCAATAGGCATGATGACAGTAACCAAGAATCAATGAAATTATGAATTTATCTAATGAAATAGGATTCATGGATTATAAAAAATGTATTTATTTTTCTAATTCGAGTGAGATTGCTATTTATTTTGATAAAATAAAATTATAAAATACAGCAATCCGCCATATTGGTTAAAACACCAAGAAACGAATGACGTCACAATGGTTTGTTTTCGAGCTTTGACAATTACACTATTGCTTACTGCACACTGCACAGAGTTCATTGGTAAAAATAATAGTGGCGTCACAAACGACGCCATGACACCGGGGAGCGTTTTGGCGTGAATTTTAAAATTTAAATTTCAAATGCCAATATTATCTACCAAACCTTATTTTTCTGCTGAAATAAGATATTTTTTCGAAATAGTAGATATTTCAGTCAGCATGCCTATTATACTATCTTCAAAATTCAGTTGAATGAAAGCAGATGGGCCGTGTAAATGTAGCAGATAGACATTTTTTATAATAGGTAATGTTAGTAAGTTGGCAATGAAACTTAGGAAGTTCTTTAACCTTTCCAGTTTTTAAAAATGTTTTGCCTTTAATAAAAACATTATAGTATGGATGTTTGTATTTCAATGTACCATTTTACCTGAGAAGATGATTTAATCTGTCATCTGTGAGGCCTCTCTCTGATAGATTCAGCACACAAATGTTGTATTCCAACTGTCCAGCGAGTGCCATTATAAAAGAGGATTTACCGCAACCTGGTGGCCCATAAAGCAGATAGCCTGAAAGTAAAGACAAATACTTGTCAATCAAAGATAGATCTGGAAAGAGTGAGTCTTTTGTTAAACCATAGACCAAACCAACCAACCCTAAACGAAAATAAAGACCAGATGGGCATGGATAATAAATATTATATTGGGCTACACCCAATGTTTCATGGAAGAATAACAAGACTTATGCAGATGTATAGAGCAGATCATATAAAAAATAAGCAACTTATTGAAACAAAACTTTAGTTGAAGTAAGACCTACTTGTCATTGTCCTTAAAAAATGTGAATTAGTAATTAATAATTAAATAACTAATTTTAAGTGTGTTGGATACAAAAAAAAAAATCATTTGAAATTAACTGATTTGATTGATGAACTGAACTACTTACTACTTATTTGTGTATAATATTGATTTTAATCAAATATGGCACAGAAATACTAACAAATGGTAATGATAAGTGCATATAGTGACAAGAAAGTGGTGTTGGCCAATTTCAAGGATTTATTTAATATTGAGTAAATATTCCTTGGAAGTTTTAAAGTTATTATAAGCTTATGTACCTCTTCTATATGGTATGCCTCTGTCAGTATACCAATTTGGGTTGTCAATGAAATCCAGACAGTCAGTTAGAATTTTCTCTGTCAAGCCTGATTTCAGCACTACACTTTTAACAGGTCTCCGCCTCCTAGGATGTCCAAATGGCCGCCATTCAGAACCCATTGCTGTGTACATGACAGTCATGCCTTCATGCTGCTTTAGTGCCATGGTTCTTGCTGAAAAAAGATGTTTTTGACAAGTCTCTGCTGTAGAATTTAATACACATCACATCCATAGAATAGAATTAGTAGTAGTATTAGGGCAGTGCCATCTATATCTAGGCAACTATTTTAAAATACTTGATGCAAGTATACAATACAATCCTGATATTCAGTCACCTAAACAATTAAAATGATATGATTGTATTATAAGATAGAATATTGTTTAAATTATACCTTCTTCAAGAATATCATAATAGAGCTGTTTGTTGCGCCCAAAGGCTGTCAAAGTGACAGTTTCAAATGGAATACCCATGTGTAGATCTAATGTTTGTTGCTCCCTAGTTCTATCCACCTTTATCCAAGTTCCACCATACCTGTAGAAGTTTCAAAATGAATTTTTTAACAGCACCATGAAGGAATGTGTTGTTGAATGTTGTGTTGTAAGTCTTATGTGGGAATGACTGATGTAAAGAATTTTTACATAGGGGAAAATTTTACAGAAATATTTCATAACATTATGAAACATTCTTGAACATACTTGATAAGTATTGATTAATTCAGACTGAATAAACCTAAGCAACAATAATGTAGGCTTTTCCAAGAGGCAATTGGAATACATAAGTAAACAGTGCATCTGGAGAGGTAGAGGAATATCTTGGCCAAAAAAGATGCTACTGTACTTGGCAGCAGTTAGTATTAGAAGAGAATTTCGTATAGTTGCAACTGCAATAATGATCCATGAGATACAGGTTTCGTAAGGGCCCTGTGTGCTCTAACATAAGGCAACTTTGTAAAGGTAGACATAAAAATTCCTTCGTAATTCGTACAAGATGCATAGGTACCTAAAGAAATGCTGACCGACACTAGGTATGAAATCATATTTCGTTTTTATTTGCCCTGTGTCCTTCTGAAGGAAAGAAGTTTCTACACTAAGATGCTGGGTTTGTTTCGCTCCTTTCTGTGTAATCCACTGCAGTAGCCATTGGTAAGATTTATCCCGGCACGGCACTTCGAGAGTTATCATACAATGCCTTCGAAATAATATCGTAGATGTTTGAAAACCTTTCCGTGCAATAGCCGCTGCAGCTCCGACGCCAAACAGGCCGAAACCAGCACCGAAATATGGATTCTGTGACAGTGAGGCTACATATTCAGCTATTGTCATTTTATTTCATTTACTATTTCACTGAAAACTATGCAGAAATGTTCATTTTAGCCACCGATTTTAGCAAAAATTTGAATGATTACGACAGCGCCAGAGGCTATTGTCACCACCGACCAGAAAAAAAAGATTGTCACAGAGTACATGGCTATTGGCTATTGTTCAGCACCGACCAAAGAGAATATATCCACTACGTTATAGCACCGACCAGAAAAAGAAGTTGTTCAGAGGGTTCAGACCACCGACCAGAAAAAGAAGGTTCAGACCACAGCTGGACCACAGATCAGGTATTAGTTAGTATAGTTACTACGTAAAACTAAAAGACTTCAGACTTCAGAGAGTAGAGTAGAGACAATTAGTATCAAGTAGATATGCACCGACCGCATAACTTCTGCATCAATCATTGTTACAGTATCAATAAGATTATCTGTGGTCGAATTATATATATATTACATGGAACGAATAAGTACTACGTAGTACTTATTAGTTCCATGATTTATTATCAAAGAGTTGTATAAGATTATCTGTGGTAATTTTGACAGGCAATAGTATCTGTGGTTTTGTGTTTTAAAAAATAAGCATAGCTTCCGTTTCCGATTGTCACTAGTGGTGGGTCGTTATCGTATTTTTGACGGACGAAACGCAACCGTTTTCCTGGCGACGAAAACGGTTGCAGAAAACGGTTGTCGTTGCAACTAGTTTTGAAGACGGCTTAAAAACCATCTTCAAACCAGTATTGCAACAACGTGTGTGGTTAAATCAATTCATTCTCGACTGTATATCATGGGCATAAAGTTCACTTTTGATTGTAAGAACTGTTTTTACAACGAACGTGGAACGAGGACGACTACATTCGCGACGACGTGTGTCGTTGAATAAATTCATTCTCGACTGTATATCATTGGCATAAAGTTCACTTTTGATTGTAAGAACTGTTTTGTGAAAAAACGTGGAACGAGGACGACTACGTTCGCGACGACGTGTGTCGAAGACTGGTTTGTGCAACGAAGACTGTTTTATCCAGGACGTAAAAACGGTTTCACCGTTGCAGAACAGAAAACGGTCTTTAGAAACGGTTCGTCGTCGCAACGCCCACCACTAATTGTCACTTGGTAAAGAGCGGAGCTCAGATCTCCGCTAGGAGTAAAGTAATAAGTGTTCTGTGGCTCAGATTGAGCGGAGTCAATAATTAAACGTGTTCTCAATCAAGAAGTACTTATTTTATTTTCCATAATAGCCAACCACCTAAATAATTCAAGAGTAAGCACAAACGAATAAACTTTTACAGAGCGCCATTTATTGACATCATGAACTTCTGTTAAAAATACTGAAGCTCATTAAAAATTAAATAATTTCGTTTCCTTATAATATTTACTTATCTAATTTTAGTATTTGTTGTTCAAGTATAGGATATAATTATTCAAATAATTGATAAATTTTCAGGCTCAGCCTTTCAGAAAATGGAGTTTTGAGGTAAATTTTGGACTTTAGAAAATCTCCACTTTGAAAGCCCCCCATCTCGTCAATTTTACGGGAAAAATAATAAAAAAAATATTTTTGGATTCTATTCCTAATTATCTTTAAAATGCATCGATATCGTAGGTACTAGATGGGCCCTTTCATAGAAAAATGACGGGCATCCGACTTGCTGAACACGTTCCTCACCTGTCTTTCCCCGTCGCGTCGTAGCGCTGTCACGGTCGCTCGTCGTGTAGATAATTTGTTATTAAACTCCTGTACCGTGATTCAAAGCCTATATAAATATATAGAGATAGCATCTGCTTTTCCCTCTCTTTCTTTCACGTACTTGTGTGTCTATTGCCGTCTCCGTCGCGCAATCGTCCCGCTAGGCAGGGTGGGGGCCGGCGTTAGCTGTAGAAGCCCGCCACGATTTTGTCTCATTGGCGTCTTTTTCCCCGGCGCAAGCGGTCGTCTCCACTACAAGCCGAGTGATCCGACCGCTAATTGCCACGTGAGTCTTTCATTTTTATTTATTTAATTTGTGTTTTAAACGGTGTTTACCGTTCGAAACTTACTGTGGATTTATGTATTATTTATTACAATAGGTTTAACGGCGTAACCGTTACTTCCGTGTTAATTTCTATTATTCCTAATTTAGTTAATTTGTGTTTTAAACGGTGTTTGCCGTTCGAAAATTAATTAGTAGAATGAGTGTGTCTTATGAAAATTTCATTGTAACCTCTCAGTGCATGAAAATGGCCTTCATTTTTAATATTTCTTTTTGGGAGTGACTCGTCGCTCTTTGTGTTGTGTTCCGTTCTAGCGATAATTAACTAAGGTGTATTAAGCTTGTGCAATATGGGTAAAAAACGCAAACACGTGTGCGCAACACGAGTTCGCTGTAAATTACCCGCAGTATCGAGCAGTTCGACTACACATAATGTAATATCGCCAGTGTCCAATTCAAATGGGCACAATAAACACAGCGGACATGAGAGGTTCACCGAAGAGGTAAGTGAAATACGAAACCGGGTTTATAATGGGGACATTTCCCGTAATAACTGTTGTGATCCCAAAGTCAATTATGACGTCCCTGGTAATTTATTTAATAAACAATGTGGGTCGGAATATAAAGTAAGTGGTAATAATTATAACACATTTTGTATGAACTTGACTTCTTTTGTGAATACCCCAACTATATTGAAAACCTCCATTGATCAGCTAAAAACACTTGAAAAACTTCAAAGATTTAATAGCGCTGATTGGTGTGATATTAGATTTACCAAAATACAAAATGATTACCTTAGTAAACCCGGTTTCGTCCAACTTGAAACGAATGAAGAGGTGAGAGAATTCGACTTTGCTGCTAATCTGGCGATCGCGGAGAAATCTTATGCTGTTTTAACTATGGCCTTGATAAAACAACAAGAAGCCTTTCAAAATGCAATACGCACTTTATTAGAAAGGGCCCGCAGCCCAAACGATCTCACGTTTGAACAATTAAGTGAAACTATTACTAATACGTTTTCGAATGGTGATTATCAGAAGATTTCTAATGACATTACTCAGTTAATATGTGGACATCGATCCGATTTGATCAAACAAAGGAGGAACGAAATTCTTTCCTTCGTAAAAGACCCGCAAATAAGGAGTAATCTGCGCAAGATAGCTCCCACTTGCACTAACCTATTCGAATCCACAGCCTTAACTGGTGCGCTTGAAAAGGCGGGTGGTACGAGAAATGCTTTTTGGTGCAAGTCGTTACATAGATCGGCAGCTGCGCAAGCTAACCCTGATTCTTGCGAGTACGAGTACCCCCCGCAGGGAGTACCCTCATTATACAACAACACTAACCGCAAAACATTGCATAAGCCAGCAGTTGTGCAAACTAAGCGAGCTACTTGCAGAGTCGACTGTAAGTATGAGTACCCTGCGCAAGGGGTACCCTCGTGCAGTAACGCTATTTACAAGCCAATGCAAAGCCCGAAAGCCGTTCAAGCTAAGCGAGATACTTGCCGATGCGAGTACGAATACCCTGCGCAGGGCATACCCTCACTTTATAACTGCCTAGACTTGCAGCAGGTACAAGCGGCTTTCAAGTACCAACCCAGCCATAAACAAGTGAGTCATGATCTTGACAGCAAACACCCGCGTGGTGTGGACTCGTGTAGCGCCAGTCGCTGCTTAGATAACGTATCTGTCCATCCTAGCCATGAACACAAAGAAATTAGGTTTGTGCATACGGACACGGCAAACCATCATATCAAACAGGCATGCCAGTTATTGTATGATCGTAGGAATAAATCCAAATATTTTGAGGCAGGTCGCTTAAAATATTTTGTAAGGAAATGGAGAAGAAAAGGGGCTCCTAAGAGGTTATTAAAATAATTAAAGGTTATAGAATACCTTTCCTTGAAAAGCCTCCTCTGGTTCAGCCTTGCCTAACCAACGAAATTTTTTCTACCCCAGAATCAGACGAAATGTCTAAGGTCATTGCTCAACTCTTGAAAGACCGAGTCTTGGAGAAAGCGCCATTGTCTCCCAGTTATATATCAAAGATGTTCCTCCGACTGAAAAACGATGGTTCTTGGAGACCAATATTTAATTTAAAGGCTCTCAACATGTTTGTATGCCAACCAAAATTTCGCCTGATAACAATGTATCATGTGCCTGATTTCCTTCAAAGGTCTGATTGGATGGCCAAAATTGACATTTCACAGGCCTACTTCCACCTTCCTATAAAGAGATCTCATCGCCGGTTCTTGCGTATTAAATATCAAGGCAAACTCTTACAAATTACTTGCCTACCGTTTGGACTTAGTTCTGCGCCAGCAGCTTTTGCCTCGGTTACCGCATGGATTGCACATCTTTTAAGACAGGAAGGTATCAGAACTTTAGTCTATTTGGATGACTTTTTACTAGCTCACCAAGACTATGCAATATTAGAACATCAAGTTCAAGTTGCTATCAACTTACTTACCGAACTGGGATGGCAGGTCAATTTCGAAAAATCCATTACAAAGCCACAACGGTCTCTTGAATATCTCGGCATAGTTTGGGATACCCGGATAAATAAAAAATCTATACCACGCGCAAAGGTCCTGAAAATCAAAGAGCAAACTTCTTTTTTAGTACGGACAAATAGAGCCAATTTAACAGAATTACAATCTGTAATAGGCTTATTAAATTTTGCCAGCTTCGTTGTACCGAGGGGTAGGCTAAACTTCCGTCATTTGCAAAGACAAGCCAACTTACTCCTGCGACATGATACGAACAAACGCTACTCACTTTCATCTGCTTCACAATCAGAATTGACCTGGTGGCACACTAACTGTCACGAGAAATCGGACATACACATACAACCCGCATCCCAGTTCCTGACTACTGATGCGGCAGATACAGCTTGGGGAGCTCGGCTCAACGACAACGACATATCAGGGTTTTGATCACCAGAGGAACGAGGTCTTCATAGCAATATCAAAGAACTGTTAGCAGTCTTAAGGTGTTAGTAATCGCCAAAGATCGATTAGCAGGTTCAACCATGCTTTTACAATCTGACAATACGACTGCTATTGCCTATTTGCGACACGAGGGCGGTACAAAGTCTGATCGCCTCATGGAATTGACTTATGAAATTTTCACATTACTGGACCAATATAAAATTAACATTATACCTTACCATATTCCTGGACTTTACAATAGCGAAGCTGACCATTTATCACGTTTATCAAGGACCCCGGAATGGCATCTTCTTCCAACTGCAACAAGTGTTATTTTTGCCAAGTGGGGAACTCCGATGATAGACTTGTTCGCTTCCAAGATAGCACATGTCGTAGAGAGATATTGCTCGCGGGATCTGACTGATAGAGACGCAGTAGCGCACGATGCCTTCGCTCATACCTGGGTATACCGCCTAGCGTGGGTGTTTCCTCCACCATGTCTAATCCCCCGAGTGCTTGATCTCCTGAACAGGTCATCAGGTATGTTCTTAATAGTGGTTCCACGATGGAAGAGAGTTTACTGGCGTCCAGATATCAAACGCAGAGCTCTAGAAGCACCTCATACAATCTGGGATATTGAAAAAAGTCTAATTGATGCAGTGACCGGTACACCACCGCCGAAAGCACACGAAATGATATTTGAAGTTTGGCGTTGCAAAGGTGGTCAATTAAACTAAAAAAGCGATCCCCTGATAAATGTGGGTACGATGAAACAAGGCCTATCAGTTCCTTTATATTGTAATAGAATATTCTAATCACATCGTTGCTTGATTGTTGTAATTATTCGATTGATATGTACCATTATTAGTTATTACACTTACACTACATTTCCATCGCATAGTGTTTGTCCTGTTATTCCGAGGTCAGGTCAGATGGTTAATTTAATAAAATATATTCTAGAACGTTTTCTTTAGTCACTGACTCATAAAAGTCCTCTTCAGAAGCCGTCTCAAACTCGCACTAACTTACGACCTATAGATAGTATTTTACTATCGGGTTTTTATTCACTATTTCGGACGAATCATACTCCATTATAATTCGCCCTTACAATTCCAATCACATTGGCGTCTCGTCCCGCCAGGCGATAATAAACAAATCTCAATATATTTATATAGGCTTTGAATCACGGTACAGGAGTTTAATGGACGTGTTTTACCTCACAATAAAACACATATTAAACTACTTACCTGATTCAAAGCCTACAAGACGATTTCTGCCTGGCTTCACTTGGTCAAAAGAGCCAACGAGACAAAATCGTGGCGGGCTTCTACAGCTAACGCCGGCCCCCACCCTGCCTAGCGGGACGATTGCGCGACGGAGACGGCAATAGACACACAAGTACGTGAAAGAAAGAGAGGGAAAAGCAGATGCTATCTCTATATATTTATATAGGCTTTGAATCAGGTAAGTAGTTTAATATGTGTTTTATTGTGAGGTAAAACACGTCCATTACTATGTTAACATCTAAAGTCGTATTAGTTTGGCACTGTATAATTTTTATTTTAAGGTAATCAATTCGCAATTATACATTTCCAAAAAAACGTTATTAATCTTCCTATTTAATATTTTTATCCATTACGCAATCATTTAATTTCCGCGGTAAACTGTATGATTTTTTTTTTTTACCTCACTGGCCTTAGCGGCTATGACCTAAATTATCTATGACTCTATACGTTTAACTATATCTATAACTATACGTTTTCAAGCTTTCATTCAAGATGGGGCATATGTTGCAAGCAAGTTCCCGCTTTTCAGACTAGATGGCGTTACTAGACATACGCCCACATTCTTTGTTTGTCAGGGCCCGTCTATGTAAATTGAGGTCGTTGTTAAAATGATATACCGCAACCGCTTTAAACAATATTTTACTTCGCATTCGCTGCTATGAGAGCATTTTTTTACTTTTTAAGCCATATTCGGCTGGAGGCCTTCAGTTTACATATTATATTTAAATTACGTTAAGTAATTCAGAAGTTATAAGGCTCTGACAGACGGACGGACGGACAGACGGACGGACAGACGGACGGACAAGTGCAAATTCACTCAAGTAGACTTAGAGACCTTCGCTTCGCTCGGTCAAATATTTATAAAGAGGAAACTATCTATTATATTAGTTACTAGCTGACCCGGCGAACTTCGTACCGCCTTAGTATGCAAAATTAAATGTATATTTTTCAATAAGTATTTCTGAGAGATTTTCTTAATATTT
The DNA here is from genome assembly GCA_923060345.2 of Erebia aethiops. NCBI lineage: Eukaryota > Metazoa > Arthropoda > Insecta > Lepidoptera > Nymphalidae > Erebia > Erebia aethiops. Next base: position 19,834,710 of record OV281084.1, on the reverse strand, counting down.
TTTTCCGTAAGAACCTTCTCCTAATAATAACAAATACAACAAAAAAAGAATTAGTGAAATCGGTCCAGCCATTCACGCGTGATGCCGTGACCAAGGAAAACGGGTTTCATTTTTATATATATATAGATATATATAGAATATAGATAGATATAGATTGGTAAATTTGTAACTAAAATTTGGTGTTCGAATATTATAATATAATCCCATTTGCATTGAAATGAGGTAGGGTTAACACGCGCGAAGACAATCCCACCAAACTGATTTTCAATTGAATAGATAGCTAAGCAAAAATAAATATGGTTGGTCGCTATGTATTAATTGATGAAGGATTAATAAGGTTGTTCAACGTATTTGTTTGTACAAACCATTTATAATTAAGGAAAAGTGATCGAATATCATTAAAGAAATTCTGTTTGTTTATACTTAGTTCTCTTTTTTTACAGTTTACCTTATTAGCCCTTTGTTAGCCATCTATGTTCTTACTGTTTTGTTTATTGTTTTTACTCAAAATAAACCTAAAATATACCTGTCGATACTTTTATTTCCCAGCACTAAAATATGTGCAAAACTTCCCTATTTCAGTGCGGCACGGGATGTAAAAGACCCCACATTTTACTTTAACTTCTACAGACTGTAATCAAACTTAGCTCCACGAAAACGCCTTCAGATTTACATCAATCAATTAATTATTATTGATAATGATCGAGGCAAAAGTTCTTTTTTCCGTTTCTAAAGCGTTTCAAGGTCTAATAAGCCCTATAGGTACTTACCGCCATAATGATAGTTTGAGGACGAGATTTAAAACGCGTCGTACTGTAGGAATGGAAAGTATTGAAAAAATAGTGCCGCTTTGAACGCTTTGAGCGATTTAGCGTTCCGGAGCAATGCCATATAGAATTATTAAATTAGATGACTTGCCCGCTACCATTACCTATTAAGACTAGATTATTAGATAAGACTGCATTATTATTTATTATACATAGGAAAGGTAGGTAATCAAATATATGCTAATATTATAAATGCGAAAGTTTGATGAATGGATGTTTGTTGTTACTCAATCACGCCAGAACGGCTGAACCGATCTGGACGAAATTTGACGCAGAGATAGATTATAATCTAATAACACATAGGTTACTTTATATCCCGGAAAGTTAAAGAGTTCCCGCGGGAACCGAAAAACCTCAATCCACGCGGTCGAATACACACTGTAGCTATAAACTTCAAACTTGTTTTCAAGTATGAGCCGTGCATTATAGCTACTAAGTCAATACTATTACTAAATGATGTCGGTAGTTCGGTACTGAGTGGCCTCTCCCCGTAATAAAAGCTTCCACACGCTGCGGGTCACGCGACCCCTATCGTCGTCGGCTGACGTCGGTTCGTCTTAATTTATTGTTTGAGTTATTCTGTGTGTTCATAAATTATGAAATTACACAATTGCTGGTGCTCGCGGCTTCGTGTTTTTTGTTGTAGCTTTTGTCGTTTAAATGGGCGCCGTATTTTTATATTTAACTAATTACGTACATTTAGGCACAACACATAATATCTACTTACTCGTAGTTAGTAATTAGTTAGTATATAGGTCATCGGTTAGCATTTAATATTAAATCGAACTAGGTTCAGTTTCGTAATCCTTTGGAATTTAAAGCCAAACTATAGCATCTAAAAAACTCGGGGTGCTCAACAGAGCGAAAATATATTTTACGTCCAAGCATAAGCTGCTATTTAAAGCGTAAATTCGGCCCCACATTGATTACTGCTCTCACCTTTGGGCTGGTGCACCCCAGCTCCCTTCATTTGACCGGATACAAAAGCGGGCAGTTCGACTCGTAGACAATCCCAAAATGTATGGCACGTTGGAGTCCCTAGAACACCGAAGAGACGTCCAGTTCTCTTTGTGTGTTCTATCGACTCTACAAGGGCGAGTGTTCTGAAGAGTTATTTAATCTAATATGACCTTTCGTGTTCTCTAGTCGCACCCTGCGTCGCAGAAACAAATTTCATCCTCACAACCTGGATGCCTGGTCTTCGTCCACCTCCCGCTATTCCAGGTCCTTTCTGCCATTCACCTGCAAATTATGGAACCAGCTTCCACCTGTGTTCTTGCAAGCTCTGCAAAGGGTGGATAAACAAATTTCTCAAAAGCCGGTAACGCGTTAGCGGATCCTCTGGTATTGCAAATGTTCATGGGCGGCAGTAATCACATAACATCAAGTGAGCCGCCTGCTCGTAAATGCATGCGGGCGGAGTCGTGGGTATCAGCCAGCACCCCATATATAAATTTAAAATAGGTCTCAGTAATTGTAAAATATGTCTCTTTTGTTTGACTATACCTATCTCGGCCTTCCTACCAAAAATCCATATGGCAACGCCTAAAATGGATCATCTAATTGAAATGGATCGTATAGTTTTAAGCATATTCATTTTCCTAATTTACTTAAAACCAGAATGTGATTTAGCCATTGCCGTTCGAAAGTTTGACCACCAGAAAGACATGTCGGAGTATTGCAGGCGTCGAGTGTTGCCCTCTGTGTTTTTGGGGAAGCAGGTCATGGACGCCAGCGCTCAAGTTATGCACTTTTCACAGCTGGAAGTGCCGTACAGCTGCACGTTAACTATGAGGTTTGTAAGAGCTACAATCTTGTAGGTAGGTACCTACGAGGGAAAGTCGTTAGTCCGTGACTTTTGAATGAAGCATAGGTTTTTTTTAAATAGAAAAGCGTTTTAATTCTTAAGGTAGTTTCTATAAGTATTAAGTAACTAGGTATGTACATTAAGTCTAACATTTCTCAATTTTTTCTGATATCACCCTTTGTAATGGATAAACTCAAAAACTACGTAACCAATTCTCACCTTCCTATAGAAAGCTACTTATCAGCGAGTAGCATAGGCTATATTTTATTTTGAAAAAAATAGAGATCCTTACGAATATTGCAATAATATGAGTCAAGTCGGAAAAAATCTTTCGCAAAAGAGCTTATAGGCCGACCGTTTATCTCGCGTATCGCCTGCGCGGTAAGAAGAGAGCGGGGATACAAATTTATTAAATTTTTAAAGATACTTATTATTTTATTCTTTACCAACAATATCTATCTCGAGATAAATCTTTGGATTATTGACTCCGTGTGTAGCGTTACCCGCCCCCGCTCCCTTCTTACCGCGCAGGCGATACGCGAGTTAAACGGTCGGCCTATAGGTCGTGGCGTGCGCTACCTAAATAGTTACTATATAAACGCGAAAACAATGTATAGTGGAAAAGATCCTCTCAAAAAGTTCAAATTAATAATATCGCAGCATCGCTGCAGTGCTAAATGTAAAACCTGATTTGCTGCCCACAATTATGGGTATGGACTACTATGATTATTAGTGCTATCCGTGCGAAGCCGGATCGGGTCGCTAGTATAGGTACATTATAAGAGGCGTAGGGTGTTCCAAATATGAATGTAGCCAACTTGAATGATTGTTGCTGACCGTAGCAGTGACATAACTTTTTGAATTAAAAAATGGAAAATTTGGGAAGTCACGGACTTATTGACCCACCCTGGTAGGTATTTGACGCTCTCAAACTAAGATCGAATAGGACTGAATTTTAAGTTGGATTTAGTTTGAAAATATTATTGAAACTTAGTTCAAAATAATATATTTAGTACTTTCAGCCATTTTACTATGGGTCTGATTAGAAGGCTCTGGGTCACTCAGCGGGCGATGGAGAGAGCTATACTTGGAGTATCCCAGCTTGATCAAACAAAAATGAGGAGATCCTTGAGAACCAGAGTAACCGACAAAGCCCGAAGACTGAGTCGCCGAGCTTAAGTGGCAATGGGCGGGGCACATAGTTCGTAGAACTGATAGGCGTTGGGGTACGTGAATGGCGGCCTCGCACCTGGACCCCCCCACTAGGAAACAAGCGCCATAAGACCGTCCTCTGTGGTGTTTCATGCTGCAGGAGAACTTCGTCCAGCTGTGGACGTCTATAGGTTGAGACAACGGCTTTCAGCTAAGGTGTCATAACTCATAATATAGTCCAGTTCACCCTATTCTTAGTTTGAAGTTTTGAGCGCAATTAAATTTTATAAGTACATACCTACATAGGGACTTATTATTAAATATTTCGAAGACTAGGTATTTCTTAGCTGCGTGGCTTGCACTTTATAGAGCCCCATCTGTTGTTCGGTTTACATATTTTGTACCACGTCAGTCCGCGAACATTACGTAGAGATGGATTCTTTTTCTCAGTAACAAACATAATATTAATGTCTTAGGCATAGATTTAGGATTGGTCTCCGCTGATAATTAATCTATGATCTCCTGATTGCTTAGAGTAATTTACTTATCTACCTTCCCTAGACCTTCCCAATATTGTGGTAAGTAATTATCCGAAGTAGGTTTTGTTATGACAACTCGGATAATGAACTTTGTGAAGCCACGTAAATGGTTTACACGACGGTGGTTCGCGGGCTTTTGTGGTGTAAATGTAGAGCGACCTATTATTTGTAGCGTTGCGTAGTTCATAGCTGGCGGTGTAGCAGTCTCGTAGCGACGAAGCGTAGCGCACCCGTTGTAGTTTTTTTATTTAGTTAGGTACATAAACATCATCATTAAATATGAAATATCAAGACAGCGTTCGTTTCGTCAAATTGGGGTATTAGTACCTATTAGGGTAGTATGTAGTACCCCACTAACTAAGTACCGAATAAAACTGCCAAAGATATTCTACTAATTTCCTAATAACGTTCCTTTCATGTTTCATTATCAAGCTGACAGATTGATTTGTATTTAGTGTTATACTAAATATTTGATTAACCGAACCAGTGTTATGTAGGTATTCTGTGCCAGTGGTAGATTCACTCGATGATTCAAAAGCACTTGTAAAAGTTTATGTAAATAAAAAATCACTTGTGTTTGAGTGTGTATTGCTTTTTAATTAATTATAAATTATTAGTTTTCTGACGACTCGTATATTAAGTAGGTAGGTACTTTTAATAGGTATTGCAATGATGATACCTTATTTTAGGACGGAGTCCGGCAACAATATAATCCTGGTTATCCAATTGCTATCAGAAGTGGGTTTGAAAGATGCCTGTGCTCGTAATAGCGATCAGCTGATCATATATGAATTGGGCGAGACGTTCGGCGGCTACTGGGGCAATCTGCCTCATACGATGATAAAGAAAACCACTAGAAACTACACTCAGTTTTATACATTAAAAACTACAAAAGCCACAACTATAAGCCGGTAAATTTCATGTAATTTAAAACCAGGTGAATATCCGTTGCTTTTCGCTTTTACGAAGAGAAAACTTGTTTTAAGTTATAAAATTCATGTGTCTTAAAAGAATTGAAAGTTTTGTTGGTCCTTCAATCACGCCCTTATCCCCTATCCTGGTCCTCTGATGTACCTAATAAGTAATAGATATATATAATATTAGGGGACCAGGAGAGTGACAAAGGCTAGACACTTTTTTTCCCGGAAAATCAAAGAGTTCTCCAGGAATTTTAAAACCCATATCCAAGCAAACAGTTTCAGAAATCATCTAGTATGAAATAAAGAGTCGTTTTTCATTTCAGCACTATTGAAGATGAAACAGAACCATCAAAAGTTGTCATGGAAACGTCGGTACCAGAAGCCACGGACAGAGTGAAGGACTTCATCATAATGGAAGTGCCGCTGGTGAACGTGTCCGGAAACTTCCAATTAGGGTCGGCGCAACAAACGTCGCACAATGCTGAGGAGATGTTCGACTTTTTATACGACGTCACACCAAAGTATACCTACCTACTTATAATAAATGTATATTTAGATAATTATGGAATCCATACACAGTATAATACCTCCATAGTCCATGTATAGTAGGTATAGTAGTCTTGTTAAGCTTCCCTACAGCTGTGGACTGTTAGCATCTGTGGTTATTATGGGAGTATGGATTATACCTACATATAGTACGTACGTCCATGTATGTGCTAGCGAGTTGCGATTTTATCCGCGTGGATACCTGAAAGTTAATACTGCAAAGATCAAAATACCGTAATTATTTATTTGCCACAATCAAGTTTGCCACCGTAGGTACCTAAGTCTTAAATCCAGTTTCCTGTTTTCTTCCTCTCCTACTGAATTTCCACGTGTTTCACTTGCGTGCTTCGTCCCGGGTCGGGCCATAATTAAGTGTTGGTTTTTCTGACTAGAAATTCTCAGTATTAGCCCGGAGTTAGGAAGTTGGTGGAGTTACACCCTCGTGCCTCGGAGAGCACGTTAAGCTGTCGGTCCCGGTTATTATCACTAACATGATAATAGTCGTTAAAGCCCGCCAACCCGCATTGGAGCAGCGTGGTGGGTCTAAGCTCTAATTTCCTCTCTCCTATGAGAGTGGAGGCCTGTGCCCAGCAGTGGGACGTAAATGGTCTGTAGTGGTGGTGATGGATACCTTGTTTATTTTTACCTCGTTGCCTCGTTGGTCAGTTGTCGCGGCCGACGAGGTCCCGGGTTCGAGTCACGGGTCGGGTCACAACAAGTATTGGGTATAAATTCTGACAAGAAATTATCAGTAGGTACTAACCCGGAGTTAGGAAGTTGGCGGTGTGTCACCCCCGTGCCTCGGAGAGCCCGTTAAGCCGTCGGTCCTGCGCCTGATCTCTCTCCGGTCGTGTCGGATTTTCCGTCCCATCAGGCTATAAAAGTAAAGGAACAGACAGTGCAACCTGTGTTTGCGCACACACTTTTGCATATCTTCCGCGCAGATGGCTAATCTCTGGCGATTGGCCGCTCTGGCCGAAATTCGGTCGGGAGAACATTATTATTTTTGAAACATTTAAAAAATATATATGAACTTAATATAATAAAAAATATAATTCGTCGAGGTCGTCTAATATTTTTACGCTTAATCATGGTGCAGATAGCAGACGGTATAGGTGTATTGGGAATTTGTTAAATTTTTTTTAGTTATTAGAGAATTCTGTTCGTTTGAAGGAACGGGGTAGAATATGAAACAAGCGTGCTGCCTTTAGTGCAGTTTGCAATAAAGAAACACGGGGTTGGCCTAGAAGACGACCAGCGGCGCTACGATCTCGACTACGCCATCAACGGATTTACTTTTGACTCTCGGTTAATACATTTCATTATTTTCACTAATTAAAATCAGGTTTAGGTTGGATTCATGGTATTTAATGAATATATTCATGCTGTTTAATACCTTCTTGTATATTAAAACCTGGCTGGGCGTGAGCTATAATTGAGATTGATCCGGATTGATTATATAATTGCTAAATGGGGAACTCTTTGAATTTCGGGGATTAAAAGTATAGCCTTCTCCATTCCCGGGATGCAACATATCTCTGTACCAAGTCAAAACCGGTTGGACACATTCGGAACAGAATGAGTCCTGAAACGTAGCAGAATGACGAGAGATAGATCTGAAGAATCAGACTTTCGCATTTATTACATACTAGCTTTCCGCAGCAGCTTCGCTCAAGCTAGGTTCGATTTTCATGCAAATTTAAAAGCCCTATTTTACCCCACTAAAGGGTTGAATTTTTAAAAATCCTTCTAAGCAGATGCCTATGTCATAATAGCTATTTGAATGCCAAATTTCAGCCCAATCCGTCCAGTGTTTTGAGCTGTGCTATGATAGATTAGTCAGTCAGTCACCTTTTCTTTTTATATATTTAGATATTATTAAGTAAGTATGTATAATTAATAACTATCATTTCGTATGGTTTTGTATAAAATACTTAATCTCCAGATTCGGACCGCGGCCCGGTTGATGCAGGGTAAACGTGACTAGTGTGAACCGTCAATGTCGATCCGATTTTTTTCAGATTATTATTTAGCACAGTTTATGAAAGAGTATCAACAAAAAAAAGAAAATGGTATCCTAGCAGAAGATTAAATTTTCGGAAGAAAAACTTTCGTAAGTGAGTATAGGCACACTAAGTTTACAATGTGGCCAAATACCAAACTAAAATGAGAGCTTTAAATCTAGTTCTGTCCTTTCCGAAGTATTATGAAAGAGTCAATCAACCCCAATTTATAATTTTCCAAATCTAGTTTTCTTTTCTCTTTTGCTATTACTTTGAAGGTACTCTGGTAATTAATTAAAACAATTCGCGAACGAATAAATAATTTATTTATTTGCATAACTGTCATAATTACAAAAGTAGGTACGATGAATGTTTATGTACAAATATGATTAACTTACATAATACTCAATGACCTATTTCTTGTTCTAGATTGTTCACCCCGAGTTTAAATAGTCATTTTGTTAAAAGTCGCCCTTTTACCAAAGCTGTCTCTTCGACACTAAATTCGTCAGCTTGGAAGACTAAAGATCATATGAAAACCTTCGGCAAGTCTTCATTGCGCAGTACAACATTGGCAGAGAATATTACTAAACGTGATATTTTAGATTAAATTTCTTATTAGACCATGATTAGTAGTAGTGGTTCGTTATCTCACATTTTTTTGCCTAGTCTACCTAATTAAGTAATAGGTGAGAAATTACCTAAGAATGAGTAGGTACCTATTTAGAAATCTGCGTCTGTTTAGACGAAATATTTGTACAAAAAATTAAATACTTTTTCCTTTTCAGTGTATGTAACTCCTAATTATCCCAATAATGAAACTAATAAACTTTTCTCTAATGATAATCAAGCTCATGTAAATTTAAACAAAACATCAAAACGTACTACAAAAGCAATGTACCCTATTACGTTTAGGTTCGTTACGTTACTTTATTTAAATAATGATAATATTATATGGATGTTTCACTCTCTATAAATGATTATTTATTAGGTAATTTGAAATTTCATTTTTTTGCATGATTAAAGTGAAGTCATTCGTGAAATAGATAATTTATCAAGTAGTACATCCGTAGTGAAAGTCAAAAAATTTGATGATTATATGTATACAAAAACCAACCAAAGATTCACATTAAAAACGGACCTTCATGACGAAACCCAAATGACGAATGGAATTGAAAATGGTTTTATTAAAGTAAATAAATACGATATTGTAACAGGTGCATTATTTTTTGATTTATATCTCTTCTTATAGACTGATACTATACCTACTGTACCTACTTTCTGACTAAATAATATTTTTCAGTAAATATTAGCACGGCGATGCCGAATAATTCAAGTAAAGATAATATAAGCAATAAAAATAGTATGGAACGAGCGAAATTGTAAGCAACTAGGTACATTTTAATTATATTAAATCACTAGATGACGCCCGCGATTTCATCCGCGTGGATTAAGTTTTTCAATTCCCGCGGGAACTCCTTAAATTTCCGGGATAAAAATGTCCTTCCCCGGGATACAAACTATCTCTGTACCACATTTCATTAAAATCGGTTGAACAGGTGGGCTGTGAAAGCGTAACAGACAGACAGACACACTTTCGCATTTATAATAATAAAGTATGAATTTATACCAAAATATATTCATTGCTTTTACTGATGTTTTTCTATGTTTAAAAAGAGGAACCATGGTGGACCACGAATCATGGGAAAATATAGTCCAAGCAGCGCCTGTAATGGCTGTTGTTTTAAATAAAAGTGAAATATTTAGTCACAATTCACGACAAGACACGAAGGACCTACAAAAGTCTACAGAAGTCGACCGAAGGTATGGATTTTGGCATGATTTGGACCTAATAATCAAACTTATCTATGAGACTTATTTAATTATCAATTCATTAAGTCTCTCATAATAACTTACTAGATGATGCCCGCGACTTCGTCCGCATGTGGATTAAGTTTTTTTTGATTCCCACGGGAACTCCTTAATTTTCCGGCATAAAAAGTACCTAAAGCCTATGTTCGTCTCCGAATTGTAATTTACCTCTATACCACATCAAAATAATGCGTTAAATTGTAAGCAGTATGTTACGGTTCACAATTTGTCGACAGTTTACAATCTATCGAGATAAAAAGCGTTAGATTACAATCTAACGGTTTTTACAATTTTACGGTGACAGATACATAACTACCACTAATAGGAACTGCTTGTCTAAGCGCTAAACTATATTTCATTCAACTCATTCAACGGCACGTAGGTTCTATTCATTCTTACTAGTTCAATACGATTTTATATTGGAAAAAATCTAGATGTTCTTGTACTCGTACTAGTCGGGGTATCACACATGGTACGTTGTGCAGTCTAGGCATGACCATTTAAAAAGAGAAGGCAAAAAAGAAAAGTTTTTTATGAGGTCACAAGAGAAATCATATGCTAAATGTTTTGCAGCAATAAGAGAAAACGCCACATCCAAGAATTAGCAATACGAAATGCCCAACCACGTAATCTGACCACGCAGCACGCAGTGACTATGAGAACTGAAACGCAATCTCAATATTCAGACCTGCAGGATCTAGTTGGACTAGTGGAGTTACAAGACGACGAGGTACAATTTTTATTTCTTTGTATCCTTTCGGATTGTACTTAGTGACCACCTCCCGATACTTTATATAATTGACGTTATATTATGTTTATGGTATATTTTTTGGTCATTGTTAGTGCGTGTTATAGTGGTCATAATGGCAAGTGGTCTATAGGTAAGTGAGCAGCAGCCATACCAGGAATGGTCACGGGAACTGTCCAAATAAATAGGTAAGTGATCGCAACGAACCGAAAGGCTTTGTACGAACTCTGTCGTATTGTAGGAAGGGCTGAGGCCGGGAAAATTGGAAAGTTGAATTGCTCTGGACCCTGGACTTAGATGACTTAGTTCTTGTGACTGTGTTCACATATTATATCTAAAACGGTAAAGTTAAAATGTAATTGGCATGGATTGTACTATTGCTATACACTCAAAGCTCAACCGCAAGCCGCAAAATAGATCGCGCCGTTTTACCACAGGAGAAAGATATATGAACTTGTCTGATGGGAAGCTTCGGCCGTGGCTAGGTATAGTTACTTCCCTGTCGACTAAGTCGGCTCATCAAGTGATTTAGCGTTCCGGTACAATGGCGTTTAATTTAACCTATAATGGGTATAGGTTTAATACTGGGCTCGCTGATGTCGCAGGTGTCGCCTTGCTAACAATAGATGGGAGTGTACAATTTACTTAAAACAAAGCTGACGCTATAGCCGACGAGGCACCCGAAGAAGACGAGTTTCAAAACCGGGCCTTATCTGCATATATACATTATACATCACCTATTTATTTTTTCAGATTTCAGGTCGGTTGGCCTTACGTTATATACGAAACTACGTCGGTTCAGTTCTGTTCAACATTTGCGACTTTCAAGAGGCCAAGTCTCGTCAAGTGTTCCTTTTTAATGCTTCAAGAATTGTTATTGCTGTCAATAATTTCACTGTTCGTATAATTTAATTTTTTACCGAAATATAGTAGACTCTAGCTACTTAGTTAGGTACATCCTACTAGCAAACCACGATTTGATCGGTTAAAATAATAAGCTTTGATCTCGGGACATCTCTCGACAGTAATATCATCGTACATACTATTTTATAATTTGACTATTTTATAATTTGAAATACTTCATTGGAAAGGCAGAACCTTATATTTCAGTGGCATTGGTAAAACTCAGTCTCAAAACGGTAACGGTAGGTACTAGAGTAATATTTCGACCTCGTCTCGAATTTTTATACGACTCGTATAAAAATTAAAATATGCATACAGCTTGAATTCTAGGGGTGGATAAAGAACTCAAAATCAGGCAATGCATTCCGACGCGAGACGGTTAGATATTTTTATCTACTGCTGATGTTCTTGTTTCGCGGCACAACATATTATTATTAATTATTATCAGGTGACTAATTACTAATTACTAATATTATCAATGTGAAAGTTTGGATGGATGTATGGATGTTTGTTTCTCAATCACGCGCCAACGGCTAATCGGATCTGACTGAAATTTGGCACAGAGATAGATTATAGTCTGGCAGAGATAGATTACTAGATAATAGCACATAGGCTACTTTTTATCCCGGAAAATTAAAGAGTTCTCGCGGGAACCAAAAAACCTCAAACCACGCAGATGAAGTCGCGGGCAATCGCTAGTATTTAATTTTTTTTATAGTGAAACGACTTTAAAAGCACTGGAAAGCATTAAATAATTTTTTTTATTTCGGTATTAATGGTTCTTGTCCAAATGAGTACGTGTAATGATATGAAGCATTAGATTTCGTTATCTACTTAGGTTGATTTTTCCGTATGATTTGGTTTTGGTTTGGGGTAAAGTTAAAGAACTAAACTAATGATACTTACCCAACAGTTGGAGGGTATGACGCTTGTACTAACACCAGCTCGGTCTCTTCACGGCAGTATGTCTCTGTGTGAACCAGGACACCTGGAGTGCCAGATCATCGGGTCGCGAGTCTGCATCGACTCCATGAATGCGTGTGACGCAGTGCCTAATTGTGGTTCCTACGGTGATTCTCTTTGAATATAAATAATATACCTACCATAGTCCTATTCTGAAACAGGCTACTGAATTTTTTCATAGAAACGAAAGTATCGTGTTCTTTTTCATTTGAAAAAGTTATAAGTTGCAGATAATATAATTTGACGCCCTGAAGAAGTTTTTTTAAAAAGTTGAAAATAACTGCCTATAAGCAAAAGCTAACCTTAATTTCTAGGATATTAAACTGTGACAATTAAATCACGAACAAAAAATACCCAAACCGTTTTAATACTTTAATGTACTGACGCCTTGAGTAGGTAGGTACACGTTTTTTACATTCAGTTGATAAATATTGCATACAATCATTCTTCACAATTAATTTAGGTAATACCTACAAAAATTCGATCATAGCGATTTTTAATGGCCTTTTTTTTTTTATTAATCCACTACAAGCTAGCCCTTGACTGCGATCACACCTGATGGTAAGTGATGATGCAGTCTAAGATGGTAGCGGGCTAACCTGTTAGGGGCATGGCAGTTATATTAAACCCACACCCTTTTAATGTATTAATTCTTTCTTCCTTAGATATTTACGACGAGGACCGTCTAAAGTGCGGCGAGACTAAAGGACTGCAGCACAATGTCTACCTCGCCGCATTCACCTTCCTCGCGTTGATCCTCACCACAGTGTACACCGTCCACTACTGGCTCAGGCGATGCGTACCAAAAGTGTCCCAAGCCTTCTTCATATACACTGACGCCACTGAAAACACGTAAATATACGATATAGATACCTACTTATTAAGACCAAATACTAAAACGTACCTATTTATAACTCAAGACACATATCATATCATACTTATCATACTAATATTATAAATGCGAAAGTGTGTTTGTTTGTCGGTTTGTCCTTCAATCACGCCGCAACAAACCAACGGATTGACGTGATTTTTTGCATGGGTAAAGTTAAGGACCCTGGAGAGTGGCATAGGCTACTTTTTATCTCGGAAAAATAAGGAGTTCCTGCGGGAAATAACTTATTGCACGCGCATGAAGTCGCGGGCATTATCTAGTGTTTGATAAAAATATGTAAGGTTTATGTTTATAGCATTTCTATGGAAAATAGAATTTTAAAATAAGTTAACTACTTAGTACTACTTACTATTTTGACCGGATTTAAACCGCACTAAGTTTGACGTTACTTTAGTTGGAAGGCGTTAGTGGATAGTATAATATACTGTGTACTTATTGGTTGGTTAGTAGGTTGATATACCTATTCTGTTTAAATAGTCAATTATTTTCTACAATTCACCAGTCTTTTAGTTACTAAATTTAATATTATGTAGTTTTGTAATACAATATTCATGCAATTAGTAATTAGGGTAAAGAAGATATAGATATTTGAACAGTCAACTTTTTTCCGTAGACTCTTTCTGGACTCTATTATGCGCTCACCTAAAGACGTTGACGAATCCTCTTACAAATATGCATATCCGGGGCATTTCTTCGAAGGTGATTTATATGAAGATGGGTTCAAAGAAAGTGACATTAAAGAAAACTTTTGTAGAAGGTTCATGAGAAAATGTTGCGCATTATTGTTTTGCAAGAAGAGACGTGTAGAAAATCCTGATGATATTGATGAAGTGTATACGTCAGCACCATTAGAACAATCAAAAGTGTTTTCTTTTACGGAATACGAGTTACGCAAATTCGCACAAACGACATTGAAAGACGAAGGGGTGCAAACCGAAGAGAGCTTAGAAATGTGGGATGAATGTCGTTGTGGAGGAAAAGAACTGATAGTTACACCGAAAATCTTCAAGGCTCATAGAGATCGCGATAAAAATGAGGAACTTGAGTTAATTAAATTTACTAAAGAAACTAAGTCGTCATCTCAGCGTGATGCATTATCTGTCGATCAAAGGAAAGGAAACATGGGAAGGAGGCATGCTTTTGCTGCTTGCGATGAAAAGGAAATAAGAAGTACTGTTTATGAACACGAGTCGAGCACTAATAATGTTAGTATAGAGAAGATTCAAGTTCAGTGTGAAGTTCACCCTGAAATTCCCACAAAACGCGTTTACGTCACGAAACGTTTGCGATTTGATGAAGAACTTACAATGATACCATCAGTGGAAAGTGCTGGAGAAATTACTATTGACACTATGAGCGGTAGACGGAGTGACATTCTTGGAACAGATGGACGAAATGCTGAAGATCAGGATACAATCACTCAGGTTGAGTCCGAAGCTGAAGGCCGAGATTTCATGCGGTTTTGGGGAATTTCGAAAGGCAAAAAGGGTAAAAAGAAGAAAGAAAAGCATCTGCAAACTCGTTACTATTAAATTTAATTATTTTTAAAAGGGCTTCAATTTATTCAAATAATTTGCTATTTACAGCAGTTGGTTTTTACACCATTCAGTAACTAATTATTATAAAATCAACGTTGACCTATGTTGTTGTGATTGTCTCAGTTTTGGTTTCTCTTTTTATTCAAGTGAAATGGAAGGTATTGTTGTCTTATAAATTATAGATTCCATAATTGAGCTTAGCACTCATCTGCCCACATAGTTTGAAACTTTGAAGACATTTGCGCGCTCGCCGCACGGCGCGCCATTTCCTAATTAAGTCCAATTGTGGACCGGACAGAACACGTGCCAAAATGTATGTCGTTTTTTATAGATATTTTGTAGTTGTGTGATGATTTATTTTAGAACAATGTCGACTAAACGCTGTAGATCTAGGTATTTGTGCTTCACTTTTACACCGTGTGACCTAGATTGTCTAGAGATGTCCTAGAGGTTTTAAATGATTCCTTATCAACGAAATAAAACATTAATGTGCCCTAAAGAAAACGCTAAGGCCCGCTTGCAGAAACGCCGTGCTATCTATACTTATGTAGCGGACTTCGCAGTCCGCACATAATCCAATAGATGGCACTACTAGTAGCGCACGATGAACACGAAGAGCCTAACTCACGCTAACGAAGCGTTCTCTGAATTACGCCTATAATATACGACCTCCAACGATGAACGGTTGGACCAGTGGTCCCCGAGCACAACACCCGCTCGGTGGATGATATCATCCTTTGTTACGGTCGAGCCATATCACCTGCTCCCGTACAGTGGTGACCCCGACGTGATCTCCAAGCTGCCGCCAAAGACCGACGTGATCTGAACCCGCCGCCGGCGATCAAAAACAAGCCGACGTGATGTCACAGCCGCCGCCGACGATCACAACGAGCCGACGTGATCTCAGAGCCGCCACCGACGCACATCAAGCCGACGAGTCACGCCCTCACTCGTCAGACATTAGCAACATCGCACATCACAACAAACCCCTACAGTCATCGTGACGAGAGCAGCATCATCAGAAGGCACAGCACAGCAGCACGGCACAACAGCAACTCAACGCAACAAGCAATACAACGCAGCACAGCAACAAGAAACGCAACGCAGCACAGCAGGACAACGCAGCACAGCAAAACAACAAGCAGCAACAAGCAACACGCAGCAACAGCAACACAACACAGCACAGCCGACCGATGTTCCGGCCCAACAGCAACATCACGCAACGCAGCAAAAAGCCGTTCACAGAGCCACACGCTCGGCGGCCAGCACAGTCGATACTCACAGCATATCAGTACACAGCCCGTCAACGCCAGTACCAGCCGCACAAGTGGGTCACGCAGCCTCAGGGTAGTATGAGCCTACAACGCCACTATTCTGGTTGTTACACGACGCCACTTCTCCAGCTGATGCTTGCAACGCCATCTGCATGCTGACGACCTCCAGACTCGAAGGGGAGTGATGTAGCGGACTTCGCAGTCCGCACATAATCCAATAGATGGCACTACTAGTAGCGCACGATGAACACGAAGAGCCTAACTCACGCTAACGAAGCGTTCTCTGAATTACGCCTATAATATACGACCTCCAACGATGAACGGTTGGACCAGTGGTCCCCGAGCACAACACCCGCTCGGTGGATGATATCATCCTTTGTTACGGTCGAGCCATATCACCTGCTCCCGTACACTTATAATAAATCTGTAACTGGAAGATTTCTGTACATTTAATATATAAAATTTTAATCGGGGTATGCTTTAGTATCAATACTGAGCCCAAAACAGATTTTTATTTATTTTTTGTCTGTCTGTTTGGATGGCCGCGCATCACGCGAAAAGTAATGAACGGATTTAAATGAAATTTGGTATAGCGGTAGCTGATACTCCGGGTCAATATAGGTATTTTATTTTTATCCCGATAGAAAATGAGGTTCCTCCAGGATAGGGGTTTTTTGTTGATTTTACTCCATAACTCAGTCAAATCTGAACTGATTTGAATAAATCTTTCTTTATTAGAAGGTATGTAACATCAGGTAAGTTTTGCCCAATTTTGGCGAAGATTTGATAAATATTATCAGAGATAGAGGACAAAACTCCTCAACAGGTAACAGCAGTTCACTTGATTAGGACTTAATAATATATTTTTGGTGGCGTTTGAAGGAAACAAAATTAATTATAAAAAACTGCGACCCAGAGAAAATCTGTCAACAGCCTGACTACACTGACTACGGATGCCATATGTTTGCCTATGGCTACACAATGGACTTTATTGGTCAAGTCGCTAAAAAAACCAAGGAAAGGAAGGAAAAGAAGCTTAATCAGATCATACTAATACTATAAATGCGATAGTGTGTTTGTTTGTTGGTATATTGGTTTGTTGGTTTGTCCTTCAATCACGCTGCAACGGAGCAACGGATCGACGTGATTTTTGGAATGGGTATAGTTGAAGAAAGGCGGTCACTGAAAATCAGCGTTGGGACACCTGGCACCTCAGACGTGAGTCCTGGCGGCATCGCCGGTTTTAAGTCTGAGAGGCCAGGAGCCCCAACACAAGCTCACTGTTGTACTCACCTGTTGGTAGCGTTACACTGCTGTACAAACTTACATTTTATAATATGTATGTAACTCATTTTTGATTTTGATTTATTTTGTGCATCTGTGTTTATTGCTGCCAATAAGATTCTTCTATTCTATTCTAAGACATGG
Source organism: Erebia aethiops (assembly GCA_923060345.2). Lineage (NCBI taxonomy): Eukaryota > Metazoa > Arthropoda > Insecta > Lepidoptera > Nymphalidae > Erebia > Erebia aethiops. The sequence continues at coordinate 19,817,298 of OV281084.1, read as the reverse complement.
AGAGTAACATAGGCTACTTTTATCTCGGAAAATAAAGGAGTTCCCGCGGGAACCAAAAAACTTAAACCACACGGACGAAGTTGTAGGCATCAGCTAGTTCTTTTCTATTTAGACAGAATTCGTACAAAACTTCTGTCAAGATTTCAAATTTATTCGTTGGTTAACGTAACCTGGCGTGTCTGCAAACGGGTCTTAGCGGCTGGGCTAGCTTGCCACTGTTTAGAATATTGCCAAACATCTTTAGATAAATTTTATGGCCCTTTGCTTAGCTCCTAGACCGATGTTATCAATATTGCTATATGGTTGTTTAAACAACATGGAACACAGATGCAAGAATCGCTTACTTTTCTTTTTTGTGAAAAAATATTATCAATATAGGTAGGTAGGCATAAATTTATATAAATAAAAATCTATTGCTGAATGTATATGTAAGTGCATCACTTCAGAACGGCTAGACCGATTTTGTGTGAGTGGGTCACGGGATGGTTTATATAAATTTACAACTGAACCCGTGCAATCGGGTTCTAGGTTCAGGGCAGGACAACGTCTGCTGGGCTCACTAGTCTGAAATCTGAATATATAAAAGGAAAAGGTGACTGACTGATATATATCAACGCACAACTGAAACCACTGGACACCCAAATTTCAGCCCGATCCGTCTATCCGTAATGACGTAGGCATCCGCTAAAGAAAGGATTTTAGAAAATGCAACCCTTATAAAGGTAAAATAGGGTTTTAAAAGTAAAATCGAACCTAACGTGAGCGAAGCTGCGGGAAAAAGCTAATAGATAATAAAATACTTAGGTATATTACAGAGGATTATGTAAAGACAGTACACAATAACAAAACAAACATATGAAGCAAGTGGCGGTGTTTTATTGGGTTCATCCAGGGGCATTGACGTATATCATCGCTTTTATGACAGCTCCAAAAAAGATAGATGCAAGAGTGTCAAGCTAGAAGTGGGAGCCGGTGCGCGAGGTCATTTCAATTGAAATCAATTAAAGCAATTGCCTTCAATTGAGCGGGCGGCAGATTCAGCGTCGTTGCGTCCACAGAGAGATTTTATGTGAAGCGCCTACGCGCTCTGTCACATGACTCACGGCGTGTTTCAGTTATTTTCCTGCCTTTGTTGTGTCGCTGTTACATTGGTAGGCTAAATATGTATCGAACATATTATTATTATGTAGATTGACATTAAAAAGCACTTGTAAAGGTTTGTTTGAATAAAAAAATATTTTAATTGAATGAAATTATTCTATACATATTATTTAAGGGTATATTGGCAACCTTGAGTAGGTACTTAACACGTTTCAAGCGTCGTGAACAGTTTATGGCCATTCTCGACTTTACCATAGATAACGGCGCGCATAAATCGCAGTCTCACGCAGACGCACATACCTAAGTTTTTTTTTTGCGTTTTCTGCGGTATGAGCAATATATTATTGACACGGCCAAACACCTCATGCTGCACTGTGTCGTGGCTGCGCTGCGAGCTGATCTTGCTTAGTGCTGTATCACGTTCAGACTTCGGACGGGCTTGTACGTTTTCATCGATATATTACGCTAATTACGAAATTGAACCCTAAAAAAAGTAAAGTAAAGCTCGGTGAAAATGGACAGTATACTAGAAGATAAATAACAGTTTAGTAATAATTTCACGTTAAAAGGTCTCATAGTGTCTTATTGTTAGTGAAAATAATAACTGCTCGAAATTTTTACTTAACGTTAAAAACGAGTGGTTTTTTTATATATCATTGTTATTTATTTTATTATAATATTTTCAAATATTTTCCATCACTATTATCGTTAACATATGCTGTCTCAATGTAGAGCGGGTTGTACAAAATATTTCTCATGAAATAAGGACTTTACATTTGTCCATGTATTTCTGAAAATATTGAAAGAAACTAAAAACTAAAAATATTGTAACATTTCGTTGAAATATAAATCTCGAAAGTTAGTAGGTGATGTAGGCAAATAATGCTCTTGACGCACCATGATGAAGTTGCGCAAGAGAAAAACTGAGATCGTGTCGCAACAACGGCAAGTTTAATATATCCGTATGTATATAAATATATTATATATATATATATTCAGTGCCGCATTGAAGTGAAAAAAAAATTTTTACGACAGAATGGCGGCAGCTGTACCGGGTAGTTGTAGATGTGGTATACCAAAATATACTTATCTACTGAAAATGGTATTATAATTTAGTGATCACAAACTAGTTAGGTAAGTACCTACTTACGATAGCAGCATGGTCAGTGGCATATGCCATACATAGCATGCCCAAGAACTGAAGAAGCCTATTAAGCCAATATATTTAGATTTTTTTTACATTCTCCTTTCTGAAACTCCATAGTGGAGTAAATAAAAAAATTAAGGCTCACTACTGAGCACGAGTCTCCTCTCGGAATGAGAAGGGTTTGGCCATAGTCCACCACACTGGCCAAAGGCGAATTGGCAGACTTAACAAAACTTCGGTCCAGGTTTGCTCATTATATTTTTCTTCATCGTTTGAAACACAATAATAATATTAAATTTCTTAAAACACACTTATCATTGAATAGTTGGAGGTGCGTGTCCGGGAATCGAACCCGCGACTCCGTACAGGAGGAGATCGGGTGTCTTAACCGCTAGGCTATCATCGCTTCAGTTTGCTTATGCATAGACATAATATAGCGGGTAAAAAAAGAAAAAATTAAAGATTTAGTCTTCATCTCTTTTTAACATTTTTTAATATACTGGTTAGCTGGTTAGGTAGTAAGTAGCTATTTGTCCTTTATGTAAATTATTAATAATCATTATAAAAATTCAGTTAAATGCTAGTCAAACCTTAATTCTAACTTTTTGTTAACTGGTTTAACTTTTTGTCTGGTGGGAGGCTTCGGCCGTGGCTAGTTACCACCCTACTGGGAAAGGCGTATCGCTAAGCGATTTAACGTTCCGGTACGATGCCGTGTAGAAACCGAAGGGGCATGGGTTTTCATATAACTGCCAAGTCCCTAACAGGTTAGCCCGCTACCATCTTAGACTGCATCATCACTTACCATCGGGTGAGATCGCAGTCAAGGGCTAGCTTGTATTGGATAAAAAAAAATCATGAAAGCTCTTCACATGGTCCTAAAACTAAATTAAGGAAGTTTTCGAGAATGTAGGTTTATAAAATATAGTATATATTGAGGTAAGAGTGGCCTAGTTGCGACAACGCAACGCAACGTTGCTTATCAATCGATTGCGATTGATAAGCAACGTTGACCCAAGTAACTGGATGGCTGAATTTGGCCTTTTCGTTTCCTCCGTGCCTCCGAGAGCACGTTAGGCCGCCGGTCCCGGTTATCATCACTAACATCTGACAATAAGCGTTAGTAACTCAAGAGTTGAAATAGTAGGTACTCTCAGTATAGTTGTATGCGGATTTGCGGAAGGACCTGGAAACCCACTACATTCCTTGCATTGTAAGGAAACGCCATTATGTGATTAATGGAATGGGGTCACAACCCTCAGCAATGAGGAATACGACGCAGAGAGAGAGATACTTCACCATCCGAACTCCATTCGAGAGAAATTTACAATTTTCGAAATGAAAATTAAAAGCCTAGGTATCTCATTAATCAGGGTTTCAACTGTACGTTGTACGTTGTAAGTACGTTGTATACCCATGCAAAAAATCGCCTAAGTTTTAAAGAAAAACGCTTTTTCGCTTAGCAGTGTCTGCTCGAGAATGGCGAAAATGTGAACAGCTGAATTTTTTTTCAGCATGGCAGATAGTTTTCCAGGCATGGAGTTCTCAGTTTTCACTAGACAGACTACTCATATTATCAAGAAACCCTCAAATTAGAGTTAAACCTACAAGCGGAAAAGTTTTAGAAAATTAAATAACTTGCATACTACTTACGCTTAAGAAGATCATCTGTCGGAGGGGTTCTCATCATTTCACGAGTATTATTTTAAGCTGTCCACTTCAAGAACGAATTGACACAAAACCACTACACTGCAACCTGTATAGTTCTTTTCCATTAACCACCATTATTGCCATTTATTTAGTCACATTGGTCCAGGTAAAATCCAATAGAGAGCACTTGTACGTGAAGTGAATCTTCAGGTAGGTATTGAGAGCTCAGGTGTGAGTCCTCTTGGCCTACTTGTTCGTAGTTGCAACAAGACCAAATGCGTCTAAAAGTGCATCAGCGAGTGCAATTCGTGCTGCCTGAAAGTCACCAATGAGCCCAATGAAGGAGAGATCCCGATGCCGAGTGCCAGCACCAACCTAAATAGACTCTGATCATCTAAATTGACTTCAATTAAATAACAACCGAAATTGTTGAAATGCGCCATTACTCCCTCAGCGCTAATCTAAGTGCCAATAGTCAGGGCGAATGTTTTATTAATAATCCCCAGCAATAACCGTTAATTAATAATTAAGCATCGTAGACTTGATCGGAAGCATCAGTTTGCGTGCACCGCCGACGCCGCGTGATCTCTTCTCTTGTATTTTAATGTTTTTAGTAGGTACATTGTTGATATTTTGAATCAGAAAATTGAAGATTAGAGTTAGATATTATGGTGTGTGGATATAGAACAGGTGTACGATTTTGGTTAAAATTGTGGTTACTTTTACGGCTTGAATGTTTTTGGTCATGCACTCTCATTTCCCACGACTATAAATCATGAAATGGACATATGAGTGGTATTGACACGGATTTACAATAAAGTATTATGAACTTTCAAAATAATGATGTGGGCGTTCGCACCCCATCAATGCCATGAAAACAAACATCTCTGGTGAGTTTGTGGGAATCCCGCATGGTGCAGCGTGTGCCCGCGAGTCGCGCGCGGCGGCGCCCGCAGCGGAGCGCGAGGGCGCGCGGCAGGCCTCCGCCGGGGGAGTGGCAGCCGAGCGACGCCATTGGCTCTCTCGCCTCGCTACGCTATCGTCCTATGCGCCCGCCTCGCCCGATCCAATATCTCGCTTCTGTTCATCTCCTATGAAATAAAATAGCATTCTCGTTCGCACGCTCGCCGAGCTCGGTCAGAACACTCATTGGCTCGAATTCTCCTTCGAGCGACGTATTATGGTAATATAAATTGACCAACCGTAGGGCAAATTCGGTTAGTTCGTTAAAGTTGATTAAAGCCATTTAACCGGGACGGAGACGACGAAACGAACGGCGCGAACGTCGATCCCGCGGGCTATAGGCTAAACGAGCTTCAATTGTTTAATATCGGAGCTGATAATTCGATCGCGAGTCGGGCTCGCGCAGCCGGAACGCTAAGGAGCGGCAGGTAGCGGCGCGACGGAGCCGAGCGAGGTGGGCGCGGAGGTAGCGGGTGCGCCGCCCGCCGCCGACGGCTACATGTACGTGTGCGGGGACGCCGGCGCCGGCCCGCGCTACGAGTGCGCGTTCGAAGGCGGCGGCATGGAGCAGCCGACCTTCGAGGAGCACATGTTCGGCGAGTTCGGCAAGGAGCGGCAGGTGCAGGTGGTGGTGGGCGCAGGCGGCGAGCTGCAGTACCGCGACGAGCTGCCCGTGTTCGCCGACAAGCGCAAGGACGAGCCGCTGCTGCTGCCGCCGCCCGGGGACGCGCATCCGCCGCCGCACCACCCGCCGCCCGCCGCCGCCGCGCCCGCCGCCACCTCCAAGAAGAGCGACAAGAAGAAAGGCGACAACAATGGCATCAAGAAAAAGAAAACGAGGTCAGTTGAACTTAGCTTGATATTTTTCGTACAAAAAACATCACTCTACGCTAGACATTTCATATAAAATATTACTTTTACAGCCTGAGATTACCTGTACTATAAGATTGGGAAAGTTCAAGGTCTTAGTAACACCACCGACCAGAAAAAGAAGGTAGCACCACGAATGCCAATGAAAGCTTATTGGAATAATTGCCGGTATCCAGGTCAGGTCCTGCCATTCTTGATTTTTTTTTAAACTTAGTTTTTTTTTAAATTTTTTTTTATGATTAATTAATTTATTATACATTAATATTGTAATTAATTAAGTCACTAAAGAAGACTATACTTTCATAAAAATAGTAAAATTCAAGAAATTTCTGATGCTTCTTCAATATCTACGCCGTCGTCTACGGTATGTTGCTACGAAGACGTAGACGGTTACGGCTTTCTTGTCGTAGCACAAATTGCTACGCCAAGAAAGTTGTAGCACCCGCACTTGATTTGTAAGGTACAAATATCGATGGTCGGTTCAAACTTCAAAGATTCCTATCTATCTTAATCTTAAGTATTTTTACTTACTTGATTTTGTCAAAATTTGATACACAGATAGGTTGTTTCCCAGAAAATAATAAAAAACCTTACTCTATGCGGACGGAGTCGCGGGTATCATCTTGTTCAAAATAAGTAATTAGTCTATCAATTATTATGATTTATAATTTGTTGCGGGCTATTGAATTGAAAGCCGATTACTTCCATGCAACTTTTTCAAGAAATCCTTCCATAATATTATAATCATACTATAAGTTTACTAACATTATAAATGCGAAAGTGTGATTGTTTGTTGGTTTGTCCTTCAATCACGCCGCAACGGATCGACGTGATTTTTGGCATGGGTATAGTTGAGGACTAGAAGAGTGACATAGGCTACTTTTATCTCGGTAAATTAAGGAGTTCCCGCGGGAACCAAAAAACCTCAAACCACGCAGATGAAGTTGCGGGCATTCGCTACTGTATAATAAATGCGAAAGTTCAATAAAATTGTCACATATTATGTTACCTAGTAACTACCTGCTGGTTTTAAGGACTGTTATTTCATTGACCGAGCGAAGCGAAGGTCTCTGAGTCTACTTGAGTGAATTTGCACTTGTCCGTCCGTCCGTCTGTCAGAGCCTTATACCTTCTGAATTACTGAACGTAATTACTTCAAATTTAAATATAATATGTGAACCGATGGCCTCCCGCCGAATATGGCTTAAAAAGTTATAAGAATCTTTATTTCAGGGGGGCTCTCATAGAAGCGAATGCGAAGTAAAATATTTTTTATAGCGTTACATAGGGATGTGGTATAGCATGTTAAAGATAATTAGGAATAGAGTCCAAAAATATTTTTTTTTTAATTTTCCCCCTTAAATTGATGAAATGGGGGGCTTTCAAAGTGGCGATTTTTTAACGTCCAAAGTTGACCTCAGAACTCAAAATTTTCTGAAAGGCTGAGCCTGAAACTTGATCGATTATTTGAATTATATCCTGTACTTGAACAACAAATACTAAAATTAGATAAATATAATAAGGAAACGAAATTATTTAATTTTTAATGAGCTTCAGTATTTTTAACAGAACTTCATAATGATGTCAATAGATGGCGCCGCGAGGTCTCAGTTCGGGGCGAACCACTAGTTAACTTAAAGTTGTAATTCTTCAAATAGTGAGCTGATGACGGATAAGTTAACATCCATAACAAATCGAACATCGAATGCATCGCTCTCCCCATTGCATAACTAATGCGATGATTTTTGAAACGCGATAAGCAGCATATGGCCGTGCATTCCATCACAATACGTCCATATTTCTACAGTTAAAATATTATGAATACTTACCTAGAATAAGTAAAAGTTACCTACCAATAATTATCTATACTAATATTATAAATGCGAAATTTGGATGGATGTTTGTTACTCAATCACGAAAGACGGCTGAACGGATCTGGATGAAATTTGGCACAGAGGTAGAAAAAGACATCTTTGACAACAATTAAAAAAATTAACTAAAGTACAAAAATACAATGAATTCCTGGCCCCTAAACTAGGAGGACCCGTATCTTAGGGGCGGGCATCAGCTAGTTTTTGATAAACTTCCTGCAGGTACCTACTTGTGGTCTTATAAGTGAAGGTCTTAGATATAGGATTCGCAGCTAGTTGGGAATTTACAATTTAAATTATCTTTGGGCTGTAGGAAACCTACCTAGGTATCAACCGTGGCTATAAGCTACATCCTTACTCCAGTCTTGCGCCTTCGAGCATTTAACCTGAACGATGCTGCGTAAAAACCGCTTCGGCGATTAGGTTACATTACCATACCCCTAGGCTGTAAAATCAACTGCCTAAAAACTTGTTCGATTTTTTTTTATCCACTACATGCTAGCTCTTGACTGCGATCTCACCTGATGGTAAATGATGATGCAGTCTAACGTGTTAGAGGCATGGCAGTTATTTTAAACCCACACCCCTTCGGTTTCTACACGGCATCGTACCGGAATGCTAAATCGCTTGGCGGCACGTCTTTGCCGGTAGGGTGGTAACTAGTCACGGCCGAAGCCTCCCACCAGGCCAGACCAGGGAAAATTCAGAAATTACAAATTCCCAAATTGACCCATGTCGGGGATCGAACCCGCAACATCCGCACGTTAAGGCAACAACGCTACCTACACATTGCGCCACGGAGGTCGTCATGTTAAAATATGCTAAAGTACCGTATGTGCGTACTCGTTATAATAATCATATTAATTTGTTGATATTTTAAAAGAACAAGCTGTTTTAAAGATTGCAAATTGGTGCATAATTCTTGCTCATAATCACCCACTTCAAATTAATTTTATACTTTGGCACCCCATCAGTTTTCATATTTGCAATAACTTTAATCGAAAATATCACCCACAGAGTACATTGAATATAGGGATATCACCCTTCGTTGACTCTAGAATCATTGTAGATGCTGTAACAAAACACTTGATGCAGGCGCCTCGGCCATTCCGCTCGAAATGCGTCATAGAGCTTAATTACCCGTATAACCACAGGGAGTCAATTGCCTTATCTTACATCTTGATATTATAGCCGGCAGGATCTTATTTCTTCTGTGGAAGTCGTTAAGAATAATATGTCTATTTCTTACATCACCCGTTATAAGTTAAACTTTAAGCCAGTAACCCTTCAACAATACTTTAGCTTAGCAAAGATGCATTTATGTAATAACTAGATGAAAATAAAATATCTCTATGTTTGAACTCATTCGGATAGTTTGAGTTGTGCCTAAACAGCCATGAAAAGGTTAGGGACAGACTTATTGACATACTTTTGCTTTTATTTTATCAAGTGAGGATGTATCAAAATTTTGAGTATGCTAATTAATAATGTGCCACCACTATAAAGTGCAAGTGCCACCAATTGGGAAGCAATTAGGGGTGGTCAGGCGCGACGGGGGTGAATTTAGTTTCACGCTCAATCAATTTCTGCGCGTGCGCCCGCAGCCATATTGCACGCGTCAGATGGTGGATGCACCGCGTCATGATAAGAGTTTATTTATTCCTGCATTTGTAATTATAACACCGACAGGACTAGCTGTTTAAATGAAATAAATGCAAACCATAACCTCCAGTTAACTTAGGGGTGCAATTTAGTTTGTTTGATACACTACCTCCTTATTTTTCAAACAGGGAGTTTTAAAGTATTATTTATTTCCATTTAATGAGTTAAGATTAAGAAATATTATCGTCAACACTGATCTATAATAATAATTTGTCAAGTTTCTGCCACGTACCCTACCTGCAAATTGTGGAACCAGCTTCCATCTTCTGTGTTCCCTAATGACTATAATATGGGGCTCTTCAAAGGGCGGATAAACAAATTTCTTAAAAGCCAGCAACGCATTGGCGATTCCTCTGGTGCTACAAATGTTCATGGGCGGCGGTAATCACTTACTATCAGGTGACCCGCCTGCTTGTTTGCTCGCTATATATATAAAAAAAAAGAATTATCTTTATTCATTTTGTAATAGTATTTTCATCATTGTTCACAGAACAACATTCACAGCTTATCAACTGGAGGAGCTTGAAAGGGCGTTTGAGCGAGCCCCTTATCCCGATGTGTTTGCAAGAGAAGAACTAGCTCTGAAGTTGAATCTCTCGGAATCACGAGTTCAGGTTGGTACCTACCCTACGTATCTTCAGAATGTTGCATTTTATAAATCTTTAAATATATCGATAATACTCATCTACTACCGGTTATTTTAACAGGTGTGGTTCCAAAACAGAAGAGCGAAATGGCGCAAACGAGAGCCGCCCCGTAAGACCGGCTACATCGGGTCCAGTTCACCAAGTTCAACCACACTTAGCGGCGGTTTCTCCGGCATCGGAGGCAACTTACCTACTTTCCCTCAAAACGGTTTGCCAGCCCCAGCGGATTCCTGGTCCTATCAACATTCATACGAGCTTTCTTCCCATCACTTGTTATCTTCGGGTAGCAGCGGGTACCCTGGTTTCAATACTCAACCAGCCTATTCTTACACTACAGTACTAAACGGACACGACGGCCAAATGTTTGCTCCTCGGCACTCTTACGAATACGGCGAAGGCAGTCCGCCTCCACTCGGAGTAAGAGATTATCCTATGATAGCTGCACACTCGCCTCAGATGGAGCCACACGGACATGACGAAAAGTTGGATTACCGTACCCACGAACACGAGGACAAATATTCGGCGTGTGCATTACAAGAGGAGCCGCCGCGATACGCCGCACCGCCTGAAGATTATGATAAATGTGGAATGGTCTCGCACGACAAACACTACGAAATCGAGCGCCATTCCGACCTGTCCCAGCCTATTGTGGTGAAGATGGAGCCCAGTCCCGGTCAGCCGTACACGTCACTGCCCCCTTTTTTGAATTGAAATACTCCTTTTCGAAATTATCCTAATGATAAGATCAATTTCGAAAAGGGGTATTGTAGTACCTAGTAAGTGCGTATAATAAATGTGTTTCTTACTTAGCTAAAAAAAAGGTGTGGAGTAAATGTGCCCCGGTATACCTACTAGAAGTATAAACTTAATTTTAAGACTGGACACATTTATTAGGTAGTTTGGAGCTTTGAATTTTGATATACGAAAGTAGGTCGGTATTAAGATGTTGTTTTTGAGACGTTTTATTTTGGGGGAGTTGAAACATAATTGTTTTAGGTCATAAACGTAATTATTAAATAAAATACCTATACCTATATTACTCTATGTTAAGATATACAAATAGAACACTTTTTTACTTGTGCATTCCTTGTGCCTTAATGTATTATAGAATTTAGTGGGTAAGTAGATATTATAGGTAAATATGACGTTGCCTTTGCAATCCGAGTTCAACTCGCGGTTGGCAATAGTCATAAATAGCAGTTTTGAAATAGGTATGTATTTATATTTGAAAATAAGTACCTACACATATTTTAAACATAGTAGGTATATGTTGTAAATATTATTCTCCCAGACACAAAAATATTTTTACAGTAATTTTTTTTTTAAATTAAGCCTGCCTGCCTGAGGCCTGAATAGATTAAGGCCTATTGCGCATTATAAGAAAATTTCTAGTGTCAATGGTTGTTGTATGAGACCATGCATATTATAAGATATTTTTTCTTGTGTCGGATCAGACACGCGCATACAAAATATAAGATATTACATAAAAGACAATACATTTTCTTATAATGCGCAATAGGCCTAACAGCACACGAAGCATTATTTTTCTTATAAAATAACCATAGAAAAGAAGTTTTGATCAATTCTATGACTACGATATAATAATTTCCTGATCGGAAAAATATCTATAGTTCGCGCGCGAGTTGAATGCAGAGTAAATGTATGGTTGTCACCATACATATACCTACACATATACATTTACTCTGCATTCAACTCGCGCGTGAACTGTACGTACATTGCATTTTGTAAATATGGTAGATTAATTTACACTATAATATTGGAGTGAATTATGTGCCAATAATAACATGTTGTTAATAAAAAAAATATTAAAATTATTATTGCTAGTACGTAGATAATTATTAATTATAAGAATAGTGTTTTGCATTTTGATAAAAAACGATACCTATTATCTAATGTTGTATGTAACTCATTTAAATCACGTCGCCGCAATGTTGTAATTTATATAATATTAGCTGATGCCTGCGGCTTCGTCCGCGGGGTTTCAGTTTTTTTTATTCCCGCTGGAACTCCTTAATTTTCGGGATAAAAAGTAGCCTATGTCCAGGCCAAAAAGGGACAACATAACAAAAACTAAAATCAGTTAATTGTTATACTCATTTACCGACATTGGCCTAAAGCCTAGTTCCATCACAGCTTGCGATCGCTCCATTTTCAATCCACCTCAATTCGCCTCCTTATAATCAAGTAATATATGATTCGACCATGCATACTAATATTATAAATGCAAAAGTGTGTCTGTCTGTCTGCTATGCTTTCACGTCCCATCTGTTCAACCGATTTTAATGAAATTGGGATAGTTAGGTATATCCTGGGGAAGGACATAGGCTACTTTTTATACTTACCGGAAAATTCAAGAGTTCCCGCGGGAAACAAAAAAATTGTCTGTTCAACCGATTTTGATGAAGTTTGGTACAGGGATAGGGATAGACATAGGCTACTTTTTGTCCCGGAAAATTCAAGAGTTCCAGCGTGAATCAAAAATCTTTATTTGAATAATTTTTATAATGAAATAATTTAAAACTGCAGGGTCTCTTACTACTACAGTGGAAATGTATTTAGTTTGGCTTATATATTTACTCATTGTTTAGGTTATTACTACGCATGACAACTTTGTAAACTAAGTTTTTAAAAGCAATACGATAGAATATAAAGGATATTTTTGAAAATAATAAAAGTTACTATGTGCTTATTTACATTTTTTATTTACACTTCTCCTATACCTAACATAAATTAAAGATTTAACTAAATACAGTTAAAAGATCTGTCTATCTTTTCACATTTTATTTTAAAACATAAAGGTTGGTTTCTCCTTCAATGGGTCGACCTTTGAAATTATACTTCTTTTGGCGCGTAAGGGAAAAATAATTATCAGACTGAATTTTTACGATGCGCGCGCACACAGACACCCAAATTCGACACATTGACGTTAGTTGGTCAACTTATAAGTCTTGCAGAAAAAGGCCTTCCAACAAAATAAAAATCAATACATTTACTGTATGTTGTGTGATAACTGATAACTATATTCAAGATATTTATTATTCGTTATCAAAAAGTATAACTTATTGCGTGCGTACATAAGTACACACACACTTTTTTTTGCATGGATATCCGCGGAATTTTAACAGCCTAAATCCACCACGCTTTCAACGTCGCATCACAAAGTGTTGTTCATTATTTACGTAATAAATATCACGTACGTATACCTAAACATCAAGTAGCACACTGTTTTAATTTCTTGTTCGTAGCCTGTGTATCGCCCCTGCCTCCGTCGATCCTGTCCCATATGCCGTCTCCACTGAAATGATACTTCTTCTCTATCTCATACAACACCAGGCTTAGTATCTGTTTGTCTGTCAGTATTCGACAGTTGATGTTATTGTATGCGGCATCGAGTTCGATAGTACTGGACTTTGCAGGAGACGTATCTCCGTTACGCAGTTTCAGCAAAAAGTTTACGTAGTGCTCTAACTCCGACCTGCAATATAAATATCATCCATACTTAATATTTGTTTTTTGATTCGTCCTTAAATCACGCCGCAAACAATGCAACGCATCAGTGTATTTTGTTTGCATGATTATAATATAATTGAGGACTTGGAGAGTGACAAAGGCTAATTATTGGACGTGTAGCCTAGAAAATTAAATTGCTTAAAATCTCCAGTCAGTCGAAGTTTAGGGTATCTAATAATATTAATAATAATAAATGTTTATTGATCTCAAAAATATAAAAACAAATATGAGTATGTTCTGCATTTTACCAATCTTACATAGTATTCTTAAAAATAGTGCTTACATAACAGAATAGGTACATACAGAAAAACCAACTGTCCCTAAGGAAGGTATAAACCTGTGTTTTAGGCGACAGTGCTCTCCTTAAATAAATGGCAAATTTATATTATATTGTACCTACAAAGCAACTTAATTGAAGTTCAAAGTTGAGCTAGTGTAGAAAGTCTACCATGATATTTAAATATGGTAAACTAGCTGATTCTCGCGACTTCGTCCGTGTGTTCGCATTTATAATATCTTATAGAGTTACTTAGAGAGAGACTAGCTCAATCAAAACTTTAAATCAATTCATATATTATAGTAAATATTATGTATTATGTATTATTTTGACGACCTACGTGGCGCAGTGTGTAGCGCTGTTGCCTTAACGTGCGGAGGTCCTGGGTTCGATCCCCGGCAGGGTCAATTTGGGAATTTATAATTTCTGAATTTTCCCTGGTCTGGTGTGGTGGGAGGCTTCGGCCGTGGCTAGTTACCACCCTACCGGCAAAGACGTGCCGCTAAGCGATTTAGCGTTCCGGTACGATGCCGTGTAGAAACCGAAGGGGTATGGGTTTAATATAACTGCCATGCCCCTAACAGGTTAGCCCGCTAGCATCTTAGACTGCATCATCACTTACCATCAGGTGAGATCGCAGTAAAGGGCTAGCTTGTAGTGGATAAAAAAAAAAGTATATAATAGCAGCAACTTACACTGGATATAACAATATCTGGCAGTTATCAAATATAACATCGTCATCAAACTGTTTCTTCAGCAATTGTATGTTTTTGTCTATAACATTCAACGCTGTGTGAAGCCAATACTTGTGCCTCCTTAGTTTGTCCAAAACAGTCTTGTTTGTTATCCCTTGCGCGTGGAGGGACGTGCTAATTAGTATTGCAATGTCTGTACTCCAAACTTTGTCACCGAAGCTACTTATGTACCTATAAAAAAGACACGCCATTGGAGTTTTAATTACCTTTAGGAAAACCTACACTTTAACCGAATATGAGTTACATTAAAATCTAAAATACAAACTTTTTATTGTTCGTCTTTCTTACTCATAGAGATATATTTAAAATAAGTAAGTTATCAAGGTATGTTTTTTGGACATTGTCCTAGTCATAGAACTTCGTCGATCATTTTGTCAGCCCTAACGCAGACTACGGTCTGTTTGGCCTGCGCAAACGCCAGCCTGTGTTAGTCTAGTGCTTTAGTCTGCAAAATTGTGGTATAGTTTTGGATTTTTTTAAAGGCATTAAATAAATAAATAAGGTACTCAAGGAATATTTCCTCTCTAAATTCTGACGTACATCAGAGCCCAGCCAATAAGTCGAATCGAACCGCAATAATTCGTCCCTTGTATATTTACTATGGAACTGCGTCGATTAGCGGCGTGCCGAAGTGACAAATACATACGAGATAAATACGTATCGATTCGATCCGCCGCGATTCGGAAGTACTTGACTCCATCCACCACTACAGCTCATTAACACCCCACTGCTGGGCACAGGCCTCAACTCTCATATAGGACAGAGGGAATTAGAGCTTAGACCCACCACGCTGCTCCAATGCGGTTTGGCGGGCTTTAACGACTATTATCATGTTAGTGATAAATGATAATAACCGAGGACTGACGCGACGGCTTAACGTGCTCTCCGCGGCACGGGGGTGAAACACCACCAACTTCCCAAATCGGTCTAATTTTAGTTGTCTCGCACCTATGCAGCTCGGATGTTTGCGAATTGATTACTAACGCTGAGTTGCACGAAACAATTTTATAAATTTAAGTGTTGATTAAACTAATTTAATCACAAGACTTCATACAATTCTTGCACTTAAATTAGTTTAACTGCCACTTAAATTTTTGAATGTGTTTCGTACAACTCAGCGTTAGATATATACTACACAAGCGAATGCCCGCGACTTCGTCTGCGTGGTTTGAGGTGTTTTAGTTCCTGCGGGAACTCTTTAATTTTCCGGGATAAAAAGCCTATGCCTATGTGCTATTCCAGACTATAATCTATCTCTGTGCCAAATTTCAGCCAGATCTGTTCAGCCGTTGGGGCGTGATTGAGTAACAAATATCCATACATCCATACAAACTGTCGCATTTATAATATTAGTAAGATAAAGAAGTCTGTTAAACACAAGATGTGATTGGTATTGCGTCGCAGTCTTTCAATAAAACAAAGGAGAGGAATAATAAGTACAGTTTGCGCGCAAGTCGAACGCAGAGCTCAGGAATGTGCTAGTGCGTGACCTTAACACTGACAGTCATCAGTCACAGTCAACATTAACTAGGTAGTATGACCAGGAAAATAATTATTCCAACTCTTTCATACGTTGTTGTTGACATCGCCGCGTTAATTTGATCAAAAACGGTTTTAGCAACTTTAACGGTAACATATAAATGACTACAATACGTTCGATATGTCAAAGACAGCACTTTGGTGAGAGGCGAGGTGTGCGGACGGAGGAGGGAGGGAAATGCTCCCGCCCTTCACGTCAGGCCCCGACTGCAATCAACTCGCACGCGTACTATACCTATTGAATTTAAATAGTTCCAAAAGTTAACTAAAGTGAAGAGGAAATAGTGTAGGTATGTCATTTGAATACTTACGTGTTAAACAACTTGTTTGAGGAAACTAAATGGTTGAGACTGTAGCACTGTTTCTTGGCAGCTCGGATTTTGTTCAGACGATGCATCATCTTACGTTCGTGCACCACCATGTAGAGGACCTGCGGAAGAAATAGTATTTATCATAATCAGCGCGACTTCGTCCACGTGATTTAAGTTTTTTTTATTCCCTCGGGAACATCTTAATTTCTCGCGATAAAAAGTAGCCTATGTCACTCTCCAGGTCCTCAACTATAGCTATGCTAAAAATCACGTCGATCCGTTGCTCCGTTGTGGCGTGATTGAAGGACAAACCAATAAACAAACACACTTTCGCATTTATAATATTATCATGTAGAGGACCTGCGGAAGAAATAGTATTTATCATAATCAGCGCGACTTCGTCCACGTGATTTAAGTTTTTTTTATTCCCTCGGGAACATCTTAATTTCTCGCGATAAAAAGTAGCCTATGTCACTCTCCAGGTCCTCAACTATAGCTATGCTAAAAATCACGTCGATCCGTTGCTCCGTTGTGGCGTGATTGAAGGACAAACCAATAAACAAACACACTTTCGCATTTATAATATTATGATGCGAAAGTGTGTCTGTTTGTCCTTCAATCACGTCGCAAAAGGGCAACGGATCGACAGGATTTTTTGCATAGGTATAGTCGAGGAGAGACAGAGAGTGACATTGGCTTATTTATATCCCCTGTGTGAATTTAAAAATCCATATTCCGTGCGGACGATATCGCGGGCATCGGCTAGTTCATAATAAGAATCAGCGAGAATTCAAAACAATATATAAAGGCATACACATTAGAGCGACATGAAAAAACGTCGTTTTTCTCTGACGGGGGACATTTCGCGCAGTTGTTTTTGCACTAGCCAAGAGAAGCCTCTTGGCTAGTGCAAAAACCGCCGTACAGGTGAGACACAGTCAGCCCACTTGTCTTCTTACAGCCCATTAATGTCCCACTGCTGGGCACAGGCCTCCACTATCATAGGAGAGAGGGAATGAGAGCTTTGACCCCACCACACTGCTCCAGTGCGGGTTGGTGGGCTTTAACGACTATTATCATGTTACTGATAATAACCAGGATCGACGGCTTAACGTGCTCTCCGAGGCACGGGGGTGAAACACCGCCAACTTCCTAACTCCGGGCTAGTACTGAGAATTTCTAGTCAGAAAAACCCAATACTTAATATTATGGCCTGACCCGTGACACGAACCCGGGACCTTGTCGACCGCAGTCGAACATGCTAACCACTTGACCAACGAGGCAGTAGCTTACTTGTAGTACTGAAAAATAAAAAATAACTTACTCTAGGATTAGTTGACAGAACTTTATATTCCTTCACGTTAGACAGTTGTTCCAGACGCTCCTGAACAGTTTTCGGGCGCATGCAGTACACTTTGAAATAATGCTGTTGAGCATCGTCTGAGATGTTATATTGCTACAAAATAATACAAAAATACAATCCATATTAATATTGTAAAGATTATATCTGTAAAAATCTGTATCTTCTTGCACACTGCCACTGGCAGTAAATTTTATGAAAGGGAGAATTTTTACAAAAAAAATAACTGTTGATACCCACAATAACTAAATGCGAAAGTTTGGATGGATGTATGGATTACAATTTGGCAAAATCTATACTTAATATTACGTATCAATGCGAATGTTTGGATGGATGTATGTTTGTTAATCAATCACACCAGAACGTCAGAACGGATCTGGACGAATTTGGCACAGATTGTAGTCTGGAATAACACATAGGCTACTTTTAAGTTTTGTACTAATAAATATCTTATCTTATTACTATAACAAATGTACATTTGTTACATTTTCATGGTTAACCTGTTTAACCGATTTTGCTGAAATAAGGTACACCTGTACGTTATTGCTAGCTACCTAGCTTGCATCCTGGGGCATAGGATCTTTACTATCCTGGGAAAATAAAGTTTCAAGGAATTTCTAGTTGTCTTCATCACTTCTACATTACTACTCAATAAAATCTCAAGATGTCTTGAAACATTACTTAAATTTTTCATAGGATTTCCTTAAATAGGTGAGGAATAACCTATATTTTCTATTTGTAAATATGTAAGTACATCCATATTACCACACAAAGTTTGATTTTCTACCACAAAAAAAAAAAAGATTTTTAGAATGTTCAGCAAAGAAGAAAATATGATTACTTAGTCTAACATACCATTAATAAATTTCTTATTTCCAAAATGGCTTTATAATTATTCTTCAGAATTGCAGGTTCAGATCTGAGTACCTCTCTGATATCCAAGCCTCCAAGAGTCTCAACATTTTCCAATATAAGTTTAGTGTTCACAGGATCTGATGAAATTATGAAGCCATTCCTTCTGATAGTTGCTTTGTTGAATTTGATATCATTCTCAGCAATGTTCAATGCCTCCTTGATGTCACACATTGGTCTGTGTTTTAGTGGAAGGTAATTTTTGCAGTATCTTTTGAATTCATCTGTTGTTATGCACAGTTTCCATTGTAAATACCTTTCTAGTACGCTCATCCGTACAGTTACTAAAACAAATTATTCTTTTAGGCAAGAACCCAATAGTGATGATGCCAACTCAATCAAATGGGCAACTTGTGGGATGTTTTTTGAGAGTGGTGAGGGAGTGGCAATGCATTCCCTACTGTTGATAAAGTCAAAAGTTTATGAAAAACATTTAAGTAAATCTAGGACTTTAACATGAGGGAAGTTTACAATAGCACAAACCAACATAATTATAGGAAAAACTAAAACTAAGAAAAAACCATTGTGAGACAAAAATGGCACAATTATAACTACATCAGAAGGTCAGCTTCAACGTGAGCACTTTGAGGAGGTCTTTTGCTGTTTTCTAAGCCCCGGAGGAGGAAGGAGATGGTCCTTCGGATACCATAGTTCCTACACCATTGCGGGGTCGACTCCTGGATATCAACCCATCACCCCCATCTAAGGAGGAAGTCGAGACTCCTATCCGATCCTTAAAGCCCAGAAAAGCTCCGGGGCTTGATCTCATTACAGCGGAAATGCTAAATGCCGATGTGCACACGTCTGACTCCCTTTCTTCAGAAAATTTGGGAGACTGATGATCTCCCTAACGACTGGAGTAAGGGACTCTTAATCACCATTCCCAAGAAAGGCGATCTTAGTCAATGCGGAAACTGGAGAGGTATAACTTTACTACCAGTGCCATCCAAAGTACTCTGTAAAATAATCCTGGACAGATTGTCGACGGCTATCGAACACCTCCTTCGCAGAGAACAAGCTGGATTTCGACCAAATCGTTCCTGTACCGACCAAATTAACACACTACGCATTATACTCAAACAAGCATCAGAATGGCAAAGGGACATATATCTGACCTTTGTCGACTTCGAAAAAGCTTTCGATACGCTGCGCTGGTCAAACATTTGGACGCGACTATATGAGATATGTATGTATATGAGATATACCGCCGAAGATAACCGAGATCCTCAAAGCCTTATATCGGAACTAGTCTTGTAAAGTGTCACACGACGGTCTTATATCAGATGATATAAAGGTGCATGCGGGTGTGCGACAAGGATGCCTCCTATCGCATCTTCTCTTTCTGGTCGTTTTTGACAGTATTCTACATCGAGCTTTTGATAACAAACGACGTGGAATTGAGTGGGGGCTCTCTGAAGTACTTGAAGACCTGGATTACGCCGACGACCTTTGCCTATTAAGCCATAGGCATATAGACATGCAAACAAAGCTGGACGACCTACAAAGAGAAGCTCTCGGTGCAGAGTTACGTATCAACATCCGAAAGACCCAGGAGATGCGGACTGTAAAGAACCCATCTACTATCCGCATTGGCACTGAAGACGTAGAGCGCGTGCATCGTTTTACTTATCTTGGGAGCTCAACAAGGGCTCCGTCCTATATGGCAATCACGGAAATCTGAAACTTAAAATGTTTCGAAGCAACGTGAAGTCCATTTTGATATATGGGTACGAGACATGGAAGGTCACGAAAGCCATTTCACACCAAATCCAAGTTTTTGTCAATCGACGCCTTCGCCGCATTCTCGGTGTCCACTGGCCTGAGAAGATCAGTAACATCGATCTCTTACGACGATGCGAGGAAGTTCCAATAGACGAACAGATTAAACGACGCAAATGGAACTGGATCGGCCACACTCTACGTAGAGAGCCAGGCAATATCGCAAGGCAAGCTCTCAACTGGAATCCTCAGGGAAAAAGGAAGCGTGGTCGACCCAAACAAACTTGGCGGCGTACGGTTCTGGCGGAGGTCGCGAGGATAATGATGACGTGGATGAGGTTAAGGGTGTAGCTTCTAACCGCTCTAGATGGTGCAACACTGTAGACACCCTGTGCCCCACTGGGGGGACATAGGACATTATCATACATCATACAGGACTTTAACCATTATTAAACAATATTATGTTGTTACCTACAAATATTTGTTTCACTTTCTTGGAAATTGTTGAAATTAAAATAATCTTTTGGCCACTCATGAAAATATTCTTGTAACAATTTCTCCAATTTTACATCTTCTCTTAGCAGACCTTCCCGTTTTAGTTGTGAAATTGTTCTTGATTTGACCAATGTATGATACCTTAAAATACAAAGGGTACTTGCTTTATATCAAAAACTTCAAAATTATTATTATTGGAAGTGGAAGGCTTGCTTCATATTAGGGGGACAGTTTTGGGGATTTACAATTTCTAAAATATTCTCGCTGGTCTGGTCTGCTGGGAGGCTTCAGTCATGGCTATACACAATACTGCAGCAAATACAAGAATATTAATATTTACACTGTATCTTAAATTATCTGCTTGTATGCCTGTTAGAGGTACAATATTTCTATTATGTAACATTATTACTACTTTAAGACCTTTTACTATTCTTCTTCTTCTTATTTTGTTTTATGGCTTTTATTAAGTAGCAGTCAAATAATTTGAATAAATAAAACAAATTGACATGCCTTCAAACTAAAGTGATCTAGGTTTGAAGTTAAATTTATAAAAATCCCACATATAAACTGATAGGGGCATATTTTACTATAACTGCAACACCCCGTTATCATTTTAGATTGCATCATCACTTACCACTAGCTAGGCAAGTGGTAATAGAATAGAAAAAAAAAATACCTTATTATGTGTTTAGGAAGTATCACTGTAAAATCACATTCTCTTAATATTTCTCCATAGTTATCCATAGATATGGGATTCATACAGAAAATATGTGGTTCCAGGCAAGCATCTTCGGCAGAGATACTGAATTTGCGTAAAACCTGCAGGGTACATTGTAAGCTCTCGTCACTTAGACTTATAACTTTTGGGTGTTTTTTTTCAAGTTGTGAGAAGATGTTATCTGGTATAGTGCCTGTAACATTTTAAATTTGAAATTGTTTCATTGTTGCATCCGTGAAATTGTATATGTTATTTTGCTGTTACGGTGTACGGCAGTATATATAATGTGAAAATTGTATTCCTTTAATTTTCTAGATAATTTAATATTATTGTAGCAAGACAGGCTAAACATTAAAATATAACATAACATTTAAAATAATACATACCGATTACCCTCTTGTATAGGCTTAAGAATGGTACACCATAGGAATAATGACGATAATTGCTTATAACAATTATTGTACCAGGTGCTACGCAAATGTGTTTTGATTTTTTTAAACATTGGAATATTCGTACTAGATACATGTTGCCACAGATGTAGTACATCTGTGCATGTTGCATTACTAATAAAACAACATCTACAATTACATCATATAAATATTTCGAAGTTCTTCAATTATAAAGATTTGCAGAATATAATGCCAAAACAAAATTACTTAAAATTATTGTTTGGCATTTTAGTGTTTACTAATTTGAAATTCAAGTAACCACTTCCAGTTACTAAGTTATTTTAAAACCTATTTTTTAATTTTTAGGTTACTTTTCACTGGGCCGACCGACCAGAAACAAAAGTTGAGTTTGTCTTTGTCAGAACTCAGAGACCAATAACCTGCACATAGAGTAATATGTTCAGAGCATAGAGTAAATATAGTTTTATAAGTAGGTACCTACCTACTCTGAGATTCAAACAATCAACCTGCAGTGCGATTGCGTAACTTCTGCATCAATCATTGTTACAGTATTCATTGTTGTGATTGGCTGAATTTATGCTATTATTGCTGCGTCAATGTATTTTGTCCAATAGTGGAAGAGTGTTAACCAATCAGAGGTGATTGCGATCGTTACAGTGTAGGTGTCATTTTTAGCAGGTCGCCCAGGTGAGCATTCAACGTACCTACCCCTCTATAAAATCAACGCAAACAACTGAGTATAAAACAATCTTAGTTAAGTATATAAAGCAGAGATAAGTACTCTGCTGCTAGGAGTATTCCAGAGCCGTTAAACCAGTTAAATAAAATAAAAAAATGCTAGGAGTATTTATCTGGTATTTATGTGTTGTGTGTCTCAGAAGGACTAGAATCCAGAGCCGTTAAACCAGTTAATTAAAAAAAAAAAGTTGTCTTGCCTTTTTTTTCTGGTAGACAACAAATCAAAATAAAATATTTCAAAAGAAATTGAAATTTTGGAGAATGGAGTTGTTAGAAAGTGGAAACATAATTTATTAAATACCGTAGAAGAAAGCCTTAAAGTTTATTTGGCCTTAAACATTCTTTTGACGTGAAGTGTTTTCGTTGCTGATAAAGGTGAGATCTAATCTATTTTTAATTTAAATTAATTTATAATTCAAGCTGCAGATAAAGTTTTAAAATTAAACTGTTGTACTTCTAGCCGATGCGTCTTCGCAAGGCACGACTTCGTCCGGCGGATTTAGGTTTTTTTGTTCCCGCGGGTACGCTTTAATTTTCCGTGTTATTCCAGACTATAGTCTATCTAATATCTCTGTGGCAAATTTCATCCATATCTTCGACGTGATTGAGTAACAATTAACAAACATCCATCTAAACTTTCGCATTTATAATAATAATAGATACCTATTTATTATATAGAAACGAAGATTTATATTTTAGAACTTGTATGCATTGTACATAACATGATAGATGGATAAATATTAAAAAACTTCAAAAGAAACCATTCACAGGATTAAAAATAAGTAAGTAAAATATCTTACAATGTTTAAAATTACATTACCATTTCAGATGGAATGGACTGCATTTTGTAACCAATTCAAACAAACTTGGCTTACAACTCTTCTTAGTTTGATTTTATTCTCTGGTGTTACTTACTTCTTGATATGGTCTGAGGTAAGGATGTCATGTCGGTGACAATATAATATATTACCTATTAATATAATGTGTAATAATTCAATGTACATTTCAGGGTCAAACAATCCAAAGCAATCTCATCTTGGAAGAACTTGTTTCTGCTGCAGTCAGTACAGATGTGAATGCAGGGGATGAAGCAGAACGTTATGAAGGCCGTGTTGTTCACATCGTAGGCCCTTTAAGGGTCTTGGAGCCTATCTCAGAGCCTGACTATAACATTCATGTTCAAGCTGTGAAGTTGAGGAAAAGAGTACAAATGTATCAATGGATAGAGGAAACGACGTAAGGAATACTTTGTGCTTATTACTGTTTTTTTTTTTTAATTTGTTCACAGGATGAAAT
Source organism: Erebia aethiops (assembly GCA_923060345.2). Lineage (NCBI taxonomy): Eukaryota > Metazoa > Arthropoda > Insecta > Lepidoptera > Nymphalidae > Erebia > Erebia aethiops. The sequence goes on along the minus strand of OV281084.1, from coordinate 19,793,326 downwards.
CCTAGCAACTGTTTTAATTCATAGATTCATCTCGCAAAATATCACCACATAGTGCTCTATGATTTTCAACAGTAACATTTGCTCAACTGGTGTTGACAAAATCTGGTACAGAAATTGGGAAGGACAGAGTTCCCATGGGGATTTAAAAAAAAATCCAAACCCCCTAGGTTGAGTCACCGGCATCATCTAAATATATATATATTTGAAATTATAACTTAATTGAGTCATTTATAGTTCTGCTTATTTTTTTTTATGTACTTTTGTAAGGCTTTTTCAGTGAACAGAAGATACAGTGAATTTAACTGTGAAGTAAAAACCAAGCATAAATAAAATTAATGTATCATGAAACTTTTTTACACTTTAAAACAGCGAAACAGAAAACTTCCTAAGTGAGCCAGCTGAAGAATCTCAGAAAACATATTGGTATCATAAAGACTGGAGAGACTATGTGGTTGAGTCATCCTTATTTTACATCAGGCCAGGTCACCATAATCCAACCTCTATGCCAATGTTCAGCGAAACTCATGTAGCAGATAATGTTAAAATTGGATGGGTGCATTTAGGTAAGATATCAGACAAGTGCTAAAAGTGCAGCTTCCAAGTTCCATGTTTAGTAATGAAAAAAATCGTCGATAAAATCTTCGTCAAATTCAAATATTATTGACTAGATGATGCCCGCGACTTAGTCCTCATTGATGAAGTTTAGTTCTCGCGGGAATAGCCTATGTCCTTCCCCGGGATACAGATCTCTGTACCAAATTTCATCAAAATCGGTTGAACAGATGGGTCGTGAAAGCGTAACAGACAGACAGACAGAGTCACTTTCGCATTTATAATATTAGTATGGATATGTAGGTTAACAAGCATATGCATTCTGTATATCACCTGCAGCTATTAGTAGGAGATCCCGTATAAGAAATTTATACCTTCATCTGTTATTTATTGGTGATAAGAAATAAATGATATATAACATACTCATTGACATATCGTGAATAGGTTTATATATTAGATATAGATCTTATCCGTATGCAATTTAACTAGGCAACCTATTCACAATATGTCAATGAGTATGACTGTTATCTATCATTTATTTCTTATCACATAAATAACAGATGAGGGTATAAATTTCTTATACCATGCCAATGAGAATTAAAAAATCTAAACTCCCACTGCAAAAATAATCTAATTAGTATTTAGTATACTTTATTCACCTATGTGGATTAGCCCGACTGAATTAAGTCTACAGCATCTAGTTGAACCAATAGCCACCATTACAGCCCATTAAGTCCCACTGCTGGGCACATGCCTCCACTCTCATAGGAGAGAGGGAATTAGAGCTTTGACCCACCACTGCTCCATTGCGGGTTGGCGGGCTTTAACGACTAGTATCGTCGTCGTCAACTGATGGACGTTTACTGCTGGACATAGGTCTCTTGTAGGGTCCTCCACAAGCCACGGGTCCTGCGCCAACCAATAGCACTGGTTAGAATACAACTATCTCTTTCAGCTACTAATAAGTTGTCAGTGTTGCTGTAACAAACTTTGACTCTATTTTATTTATTTTGATAAGGTAGGAGGAATATGTTATTTATATCAAATTGAGATTGTTAGTTTTTTAAAGTTTCTTGTTTTTACAGGCTTGGATGTTAAGAGGAAGGTAAATGACTATTATGAAATCTGGTCAGACTCAAGACCAGATCGGAGTGATATTAAACTACATTCTGGCTTCTATTATCATGGGAACAGTGCACTGGAACATGAAATAGGTGATCTTCGAATTCATTTCTCTTATGCGGGAAGAGAGGATGATGTTGTAAGTCTTTGGCCCCCTCTCATTTGTACTAAATTTTGACTGCCTCCTCAATCTTTAAATTAACAATGTATCCTCTTACAGTCCATGAGGTGTAAGCTGAGCTTAGTAAGTGTGCGAGTGTTCCTACCAGCAGCATTACATTGATTAGATTGTCTATACAATATTGGTATGCACACTCGCACAAATGCAAAGCTCATCTTACAACTTGAGGACTAGGAACTATTGCAAAATCCCTAATTAATATGATCCTGAAATAAACTTGCATGCCAATGAATGAAACTACAATTTAAGTACTTTAAATTCCTTTTAAGATGAATTTTCATTATGTGGTGCTTCTAAGCTGCGGCAAGTCCGAGCCAGAAATGTTATATTGTGTGTTTCTTAATTACATTTACAGTATACAGCAGTTGGTTTGGTTGAGAGGGGTGTTCTTCAACCATACAGTCCAGAGTATTTTCCAACAGCTGACCCACTGTCATTAATGAGAAAGGGCTCATACAGTCTCAAGCAGTTGTATGATTTGGAGAAAAGTGTTGCTAATACTCATACATGGAAATACCGGATGTTGGGATTTGTACAAGTTTTCGCATCTGCTATGACACTCCATCCTGAATGGCTGACTCTTTGTAAGTAGCCAGGGTTTCTGGGTTATTGTTACACTAGGCAATGCCTATAACACTGTCTTTGTATTCTGGGATATTAGATTAATGTATGCATGCATCCTGGAGCCTGCTAATAGAATGCATGCTATAGCATTGCAATATATAAAATCTGTTAATGTATGAGCCAAGAAAAGGAAACAGAGATAGACATTCTCATGAATTTAATTAATCATATTATTTAAGTTTGGATTATCTACTTCGATTTAACTTAACTTTTTGCCAGTGTCTTTGTAGAAGTGAAATCCCTAATATAAGCTACAAGTACAAGTCTAGGTATTTGTCTAAGTATGTACAAGCTAAAATGTCAGTATCCTTTTACAGTTATGCAGTGCCACTGGATTTCTAGCAAATTGAGGAGATGCACAAGACTTTGGATCAATTTAGTTCTGTCATTTTCATATACACTGTTCATAATATCTATACCATGGTGAGTAAATGAAGTCAACTATGTTCTTACAGGCAATTCAGTATTTAATTCCAGTTAGTGTTAAAATATTTTTGTATTTTCAGGTTACTCCACAAGCCATCATTTGGTCTTATGGTACTTGGTGGTGCAATATTGCCAATACTTCACTATTCTACACTATTTACTCGAGACACTCCAGAATCAACAAGATACTCTCGCTGGGAGGATCGCTGACCTGACATATACAAATTTGAGCAAATTGCTCAGAATGGTTATTTAATATAATATTGCTGAGGTTATAAATAACCTATACACAAATTAGTTTTGTAATACTTGTATCTGGAATATTCAAAACTCGAAGAGATCCGATCTTAGATTCAGATTTATGTAAATTCCACAGTTAATGGATACTTAGAGGATGAAGGAAGTAGTATAATTATTATGTTAGAATGTCTTTTCTTAAAAAAAAATGGACACATCCTTGCTATTATAAGAGCAGTTTGCCTTTCCTTCACAACCATTATTTCATCTGTGCCTGTATGGTATCGTGACCAAGTCTTTCTCTGCTGCTTTGGCGTTGAAGTATTCACCCAGTAAGAAGCAATCCAAAGTACAAAAAAACTTATGTTTTAATTGTTAAGTACCGTGTTGAACCTCTTATTTGTACCCAAACTTTTTAAAGTCTTTACTTAATTAAGTAAATAATCGCATATGCTACTTATTTAGATTTTTATGTAATTTAAGCGTAAAACACACAGGGAGCGGGCGTGGGTCGGGTGCGCGGCGGGTTGAATTCTTTGTATTTATATGGACGACATCACACAGCGACATCCGCCACGCGCCCGACCCGCGGCCGCGTTCTGTGTCATGTTGTCCTTATAAATAGAAGGAATTCAACCATCCGCGCACCCGATCCGGCCCGCGCCCGTTCCCTGTGTTTTGCCCTTTATTGACTTTATTTAAATTTAGTGATCATGCTTGTCATGAATACATAAATATTGAAGAAACTATTGTTTAGCGTTTTATGAAGAAAAGAATCAAAGATCACTTTAAAATGAAATAGTTGTAATAATATTATTAAGACGTTATACTTTTATAAACAACGGTTATGTGGCAAATTCTGTATAACACAATTTCTAAATTATACTATAACGACACCTCTAAATCTAGTTCTGCCCCTTTCTGCAGAGAGTAGTCTTGGCAATATTTTTAATGCTGTGAGTTTAGAGATTGTGTACAACAAAATCAGCCACAATGTTCTACTGTATATACTTGAACATCCATACTAATATCATCGGGAATCGAAAACTTATATTAAATCATCTAGTATTATGTAAAAAAGGTTGTGAATAAAAACTGTTAGAACCTGCAACCTAGGGTTCCAGTTCTATAGTCTTACCAGTTGCTGATAAAACTTGTCTGATGAGAGATCAGAGGATCTTTAGGTTTTATCCAAAAACTTTGCAAGCTTGATGGGTATCTTTCGCCCAGGTATCAACCATGGTTATTTGATTAGGGTTTTTTATTGTTAGTAGGTCTAAAATAATTTATTTTAAATTTATTTTATAGTTAGTTTAATATTTAGATTTAAGTATATTACTGTATAAATTTATTTTAGTTTTTAAGTATGTATGTTTACATTAGTTTGAAATAAACAAAAAAACTTTATAAAAATCCCTCATAATTAAATCATTTTAAATCTTCCACTTAAACTTTTTTTATTCAATTAGAAGTTGTATTGAATTGTCCACTAAAATATTCAAACACCCATAGTGCTGCTTGCAGAGATGCTGCGTTACCTTTAACCCAGGAATAAATTTGAAATTTTTACTTTATATACAATAAATTTAATTAATATTACATACTATTTAAGTTCTTTATTATCACCTAAAGAGATCACTGGATTCATGTTTGAATAAAATCACCTATAACTATCAGATCCACCCTGGCTTAGCACAGGGTGGTTTATCTTATATATAGTTAGTATCTACAATATTACACAGCATGTAGAGTGTAGACACATGCTCAGTTGATCAATCAGATTTTGCTCTGATTCCACTTTAGTTAAGCATGGTCACTCTATGATCTTGTACCTCTTTAGTCTGTAGCTTTCCACTGCTTGTTTGGGTGAAAACTTTCTAAAATTAAAATCTAAGTAGGCACCTATGTCGGTTATTCAGCACTGTAGTGAAGTTTTTTTAAAGATAAAATAACTTTTCCACAGTAGTAACCACTGGTGGTAAACAGTCTAGAACAATACCACTCTTGCTGAAATAACAGTTGTGAGAATATAAATAAACAGCTGGAAATAATTGGATCTCAAAAAAATACCCAATGAAATTAAGCAACAGTACCTATTATTTATCTTCATCAGATGACAAGGAAGTATCACTGCCCTCAGACTCTGAGCTGCTGTCCTTGTCCCCAGCTATAATGGTCTCACTTAGTGTGTCTATTATATGCTCATTATTTCTGTAGCTGTCCTCAATTTCCCTTACTTCCCTACACATTTTTTTCCACTCTTCAGGACCAATTGCATCAACTTTCTCTTTCACCAAATCAATAATTTTACTGACATTGAACTCTTTAGTATTACTATTTACATGAGTTTTTATCGAAGCCCAGGCCAGTTCAATAGGATTTAAATCTGGATGGTTTGGCGGTATAAGTAGGATGTCATGGCCATGATCAGTTAACATTTTGTCTAAAGTAAGTTTTTTAAAGCGCTCCTTATTGTCATTTATAAGTTGGTAAAGTTGTGGCTTATACATAGCAGGTGTATAATGAATTCCTTTTTGGTCAAGCCAGGCCTGCATGTCAGACCTCTTTGCATTAGAGTTTGGTGCTGGGTCATGTTCTTTATCATGAGGGGAACTATTATCAACTACTAGAACTGACCTTGGTGGAAGATTTGGGATTAATTGATGTTGAAGCCAATCATAGTACACATCATCACTTATATTGCTGTGGCCATCTTGTGATTCTGCTACCATTAAAGCATTAGGTATAAAGCCAGTTTCAGAGCCTGCATGTATAATGATAATACGCTGGCTTTTGGATACTGCTTTTTGCTCCATTGTTCTTTCCAAGTATAGCTCGTCACTAAATACTATATGTCTTCCCTGTTGAAGATATTGTTTTAAATGATCTAAATATTCAATTCTTTTTAACCTAATATTTGATCTTTCAATGAGAATTCTATTTTTATTTTCTGTTCTTTTGAAACGAAATCCTATGCGCCTCACGACTCTTCTGATACTGCCTTCTGATCCTTTAAAATTAAAATTGCTCCGAAATTCAGATAGTAATTTGTTAACAGTAGGAAATTCATTATGTGTCAAGTGGAAAGTATGAATAAATCTCTTAATCGAACCAAGTTCAGAATTATCAAGCCCAGTAACTCTTTTCCGTTTAAGTCTTTTTTTGCCGGGGGTTTTGAGCATTTTAGACTTATCGTCATTAGCTTTTGTTTCTTTCACGATTCGGCGTACAGTCGCAACACATGTTTGAGTAGCTTCAGCTGTTCGTTGTTGTATTTGTTTTACGTTACGAACACCTTCCTCAGCTTCCTTTGCCATGTAGGAATGCACACAGTAGACCATGTTTCGTGCTTGTTTCCTAAGAACTTCACGTCGTAACATTTTTAATTTTTACTTGTACTGACTCACTAGCTACTCTTTGCGTTCACTTTCATATAATTAGATTAGAAAAATATTACTGTTCTTTCAAAACACCCGTAGAAACGTAACGTAAATAGACTCTGGTAAATACTAAATAGCATGAGATTGAGATTGAGAATAATTGAGAGTATGTACAATGTACTCTGTGGTATGTATTCAGCCGTCAGCGGGTACCTAACAATACACCAGAGACAAGTAACTTAACTGTCACTGTCACCGGTCATGGTGTCACCCAATCAACCCAATGAGTAAGGAAACAATCCTTAGTCATTGGTGTCACCCCAACCACCACAAAGTACTTTCCAACCGGTGTTTCCAACCACCATAGTATAAATCTACAATTACAACGTTACTTACAAAGTCTATAAAGTGCGCCAAGCAACCAACCTCAGGCACCAATCCTTGCACCAACCAACTGCTGCAGCCTGCAATAGGGGATGATGCCTATATAAAAAATAATAATCTAACTGATTATTATAGAGGGTCATCCAAAAGACCTAAAATTCACATCTTCGGTTAGTTTTAAGTTTGATGACCATTTTAAAATAAAGATTAGAGAAAAAAAGTGCTTTGAAATTTGATGACGTCAAAGCCGTGAATTCATACAACTTCCATACTAGAAGTGCGTTTAGAAGTTTGTTAAAAAGTTACTTTTTATTTTACTTTTATTTTTGGATAACCCGGAACTGTTGAGCCAAATATCTTGCAAAGTCCCCTCTTGGATGCCTCGGCATCCTATCTCACTGTTCACCCATCAAACCCACAAAACCAATCTTGGCCATTTACCCACCACCCAGGCTTAGCCGACTTTACAGGGAATTTACAGTAAAGGACAAATACATTGATTTGTTTTGTGGAAAACTACAGAAATTCAAAGTCAAACTACTAAAATCACTTGACTCTTCTTACTTCTTACTATCTTATCTTACTTCATATCTTACTAATATTATAAATGCGAAAGTTGAAATTGAAAGAATTTACATATGGATGTCGGTATGGATGTATGGATGTATGGATGGATGTTTGTTACTCAATCACGCCCCAACGGCTGAACAGATCTGGATGAAATTTTTCACAGAGATAGATTGTTGCTATCTGCATCATCAGTCATAACTCACCATCCGGTAAGATCGCAGTCAAGTAAAAAACCACTAGGAAAAGGCCTACTCATGCTGAAAAACCAGTCTCTAAAATGAGAAAAATACCACTTCTATTCCATCTTCACTTGGTGTCCCTTTCGTACATAACGCTACGACCATGCTACGACATTTTTCTGATGTTTTTTTTGTATATTCTCTTAGTTTAGGTATTTAAAAACCAGGCTTGAAACATTGAATTAGTTTTTGATTGTCTTGATCTTTAGAGTGATCCTTCCGGATGTACGAATGCTCAAAATTCAAATAATCGAATTCCTACGTAGAAAGTGAAAACTGGAAGTTTGTTTATGCGGCAAAATAATTATCGTTTAATTTGGTTTGTTACTGCTAAATTGCTTAGACTCGTTGGGGAATCTCTATATTACTTGTAGGTATTTTCTGCTAAAATAACTATGTTCTTTTATGAATGAAGTGAGACTTCTAGGCTGAGTGGAACGAAGTCCCTAGACAGTAAAGGAAACTGCCTCGTTGGTCTAGTGGTTAGCATTATATTCAAATGCAGCGGCCGACGAGGTCCCGGGTCGGGCCTTAATTATAAGTACCAACCTATTGAGTTTTTCTGACCAGAAATTCTTAGTACTAGGCTAGTAGGTACTAAGAATTTCTAATTTTTTCTTTTACTAAAAACTTTCTAATTCCAGGCTAGTGGTGCCTACCTACTACAGTCTCACCTCCATGCCTTGCGGATCACGTAAAACCGTCGGTCCTGTACACAGACCATACAACCAATTGACTGAGCATAGCGGGCCCCCTCACCAGCCAAACGTTAGTCCTTTAAGGGCTATCGCTACTTTTTTTGACTTTAATAGTCGCCCTCAGTCCATATTCGACTGTGCTCGGAAATTTATCGCGGAAAGAACGAAAAATATGCCTTTTTGTAGCATTAAATGATGTGGAAAGAGAAGCAATACCTCCAGCTATGCAAAGGATGGGATATCATTTCATAGGTAAGTGTAGTTATGTAATAATAAATAGAAATCATCATTAAGCAAAAAAATAAAAATATTTACGAAAATGAAAAGGAACCCGTTGATGTCTTTCAGTTTTACTTTATCTTTCACATGTAGGTACTCGTAGTTCTACATTTAACCGTCTCTTCCACGCATATCCCAGTGTAACCTGTGCAACTACTACTACTACTATATTACTTGAATGTCAATAAATTAATATATTTGATGGATTTGACAATAAATTAATATATTGGATGGATTTGACACCGACTCTGCGCGCAACGGAGACCTTATCGCCCGCGACGCAGAGTCCACCGGATATGACACCATCTCGGCGCGCGAGAGCGACCCCATTGCCCGCAGCGCCGAGATACCTGGACGAGACACGGGTCCTGCACGCGGAGTTGATGACGTCACCCGCAGTGCGGACCCATCACCGGACATGACACTCGACCTATAGGGGCCCGTAGCCTACAAGGCAGGCCCTAGCCGGTTTCACTCGGCTCAAGACATCCACCGGGGCACAGAGTTGCCCCGCGCCCCGCCCGGGTAAGGAGGCCCAGCCTCGAGGCTGGCCCTCACGGGTCAAACGGAGAAGATCATTTGACGACTAAAACACATACAAAAATTTCCATCTGAATCTGTCCAGCCGTTCTGAAGTGATGCGTGACCATACATTTCGGCAATTGTTTTTTTAAAATTATTTATCAGACAATTGATATCAGAATTATATTATATCAGATATTTATATATCTACTAGCTGACGCCCGCGACTTCGTACGCGTGGATCGAGGTTTTGTGGTTCCCGCGGGAACTCTTTAATTTTCCGGGATAAAAAGTAGCCTATGTGTTATTCCAGACTATAATCTATCTCTGTGCCAAATTTCATCCAGAACCGTTCAGCCGTTGGGGCGTGATTGAGTAACAAACATCCATCCATACATCCATACATCCATACCGACATCCATACATCCAAACTTTCGCATTTATAATATTAGTAAGATAATTTATACATATCGATATATTTTTAGTCGGGCAACAGGTAGCCCTATCGGTGGTCCTGTACTTGATCTCCCTCCGGAGTCCGGTCTATGAGAGTAAAGGAACAGAGAATGCACCTGTGTGCGCACACACTTGTGCACTATAATATCTCCCGCGCAGATGGCTATATCTCTGGAGATTGGCCGCCGTGAGCGAAATTTGGTCGGGAGGACATTTTCAAGACTATTATTTAGGTATCTCTGTGCAAAATTTCATCTTGATCCGTTCAGTCGTTGTGGCGTGATTATGTTACAAACATCCATCCATTCATGCAAACTTTCGCATTTATAATATATTTATTTATATTATATTTATTTAGTAGGTAAGTAAAGATTGCTTATATTTAATTAGCTAAGTACCTACCTGTACATGCTTCCCATGTACAGGAATGTAAAACTACTCTCCTACTATTCACATTTAATAAAAAAAAAAACATGTTATCCACGACGTAAAGCAACAGAGATGGTTATTAAGCTCTTGTAGATAATTACCTATTAAGCGTATTTTTAATAATTTTCTTGAAAATCGGAGCCGATTATAAGAAAATATAACTAGCGCGAAAACACACTAGGGAGTAGGGACGACAGGATCGAACGCCGTATTGCCAGTATTGCCTGTCGCCGTGTACACGCACTCTATAGTAACTATAGCCCAATAATTGTATTATGGTGTTTTGAATTACACAGCCTGTATTACTTCAGAGCAAGTTCTCAGACATGTTCATGTTCTTCGTTATTGCTAAGGTTTAAGGCGAGTCACCTCCAAGATTTTAGGAGGTGAGGTGTGGGGTGCCGCCCGCGCGTCTCGCGGTACATTTCTCGTAGAGACTGGCGGGGAAGCGGGCAGCGCGGTATATTCTGAAACCGCTTGGCAACGTTCAAGTTCTGGGATTAATTTGAATTAAATAGATATAGGACTTCAGTTTGAAATAAATTTTAGCAGGTTCTCATTAATACTTCAAGAGGAATTTATCCATATAAAAATGATGAGCAAAGTCGAAAATTTTATTAATAAAAAATTCGTTTTAAACTTTTAATTTAGCCTGTTTCAAGATTTTTTTTGATCGAGTAAAGTACATCCTATCGTGTAACAAATTAGCACATTCTTTAGACAATATCTTTAAGTGTATCGGATATTTTTTGTAAGACCGTTATTTAATAGTAAATACCGAAAAAATTTGATCTAGCAAACCAGTTTTCACCGCTGAGCTGAGGTGACTCGCCTTAACTATAGCTACGAGCGAGGGCGCCTTGAATTCATGGGTTTAATATTTAAATTGGCTTGTTCAAAATAAAGCTGATTTTCAAGCATTTGGTAAATTAATTTGTTTGTTAAATTTTTTTATAGCAATATTTGTAATGCTCTAATTTTAGTTTAGTTTAGAGATTGTGCACTACAGAATCAGCCTCCAATACCTACCTACAGTATCTTATTCAAATTTAATAAAGTATTCAAATAAATTATTTTTTAGTCGTAATATCCAGGTCCCCTGATAGTTTTATGTTAAATAACTATTTTAAACAATCGATTTTAAGTAAAAAAAGTGCGTCGAACTTTAATAACGTCACATTTCAAAATTTCATATAACTAAATCGCATTAGGACGCGTTTTAACGTTTGAAAAAACGTTGCTGATTTGACTATTTGTACAAAGTTTCAACTGAATCGGTGAACAATACGCGAACGCATAGATTCAAAATAAATGACATTTTGCAATAAATTTCGCCAACAAACACCTGTATAAAAATAGTTTTAAGATATGTACCTACAGTAGGTACCTAGGTAGGTATGTAAAAACACCTTATTATTAAAATTAGAAAAATACCCAACTATCTTAGTAGGTAGGTTCACTACCGAGGAGATCAGCATTCAGCAGGGGACGAGCAATCGCACTTGCAGCTTGCGCATGCGTACATCGGTCGCAATACAGCTGATCGTGTTCCATCCATTGACTTACATTAGATAACATACCTGTAGGGTTCCATGGTTGTGATATTAGTAGTTTAATTTTAGTTTAAGTGGCTAGTGTTAATACTATTTTTACCGAATACTTTCCTAGATACATATTATTATATTGTATCAGACAGCATTTATTAGCAAAAATGAAAGCAGCTGCGATGTCTGTCTGGATTTTCATCAACCTTCTATGTTTTGGTATGTGTGGTTATTTGTACTTAATATGGTCACAATACTGGATGAGCATAGAAAAACAAAGACTATTCAGTAAGCCCCACGATCCTCAACAAAAGAGCATCGCTGGGATAAGTTTTCAAGACCCGTTTTCCAAAAATGTTCATTCATTGTTTAATATTTCGGCGTTAAAATTGGATAATACCATACGCAAAAGTAGAAGATCGGTCGTCGCTTTCAAAACTGGTCATCAACAGTGGCACAACAAATCATCAGGGACGCAAGGTCGCCCGTCCAATAATATTGTTGTCAAAAGTCGAGGCAGTCCGAGGTTTCCCAATATTCACAAACCAATATTGGAATTCGACAGCGAAAAATACGTTTGCAGTGATTATACTATGCAAGAATGCAAATTAAAATCAAACGAGTTCAAAGAGCTGCTTTTAAAAGAATTTCATCGTGTTTTGATGAGTGAAAGCAAAGTGTTTACATCTGGTCTGGCATCACAGAATTATTACGATGTCAAATACGAAAGGGGGTCCACGAAGTACGAAAGTAGAGAAGACGTATTATGCGCACTTAGAAGAGTATTTGTACGAACTGTAACGGCAGATGATGAACCATTTGCAAGTTTGGGATACCACATCCCAAAAACGCCATTGCAAGAAGGCCGTGTGTTCAACACTTGTGCCGTAGTAACTAGTGCTGGTGCCCTACTTGGATCTCGTCTTGGAGAATTTATAGGTAACTATGTATTTTATGGTTCCATTGAGGGTAATACCTATAACACCTCTTTAGTCTTCACATAGCATCGACCATGTTGCCAACGACCTCAACTAACAAATATGCACTAGACGAGCCATTCCAAACAAAAATGCGGGCTGCAACACGTTTTTGCGTTAAAGTTGATGACCATTGTCCTGTGTCGCACAAATTTTAACAGTTTTGTATTTTTGTCGGGAAAGCCTTTTAGCGTAGGGAGCCTTGCCCATTAAGATATTTTTGTTTAAAAATTAAGGCTTTGTAAGGAATTCTGTATTGGCGATGCATATATAGATAAATATCTATCAAATATATGAAGACAAGCATTTCACCGCGTAGATTATTAAGATTGGTAGTGCCTACGTTGTCGGGTGATCGACCGGTATTGTGCAGCTATCGCATCGGATCTTTGCTTTGTGTACACTGTACGCGTTGTAAATTGTAATGCATAGGCGACACTCTTCGGCGAACGGCCCAAATCGTATGCGAATTACATGAATTATTGTTCACGGGACTTTACTTACGACAATATTACTCACGACCACAAATCACCGCAGACAACTAGGTACCTTTATAATTTGCCGCCTACTTACCTATTTGTTCTACGTACCTACTGAACTGCGGCTTATTTTATTTTTAACCGACTTCCAAAAAAGGAGGAGGTTCTCAATTCAACGCGTATTTATATTTTTTACGCGTAGTATACAAAGATAGGCAAAGTTGACGTGTCAGGCTCGCCCGACTTCAACATAGTGTGTAGAAATCAAAATTATTTTTTACTTTACAGTGGCTTTGGAAGTCGGTTTTTTGGAAAGAATTTTCGTGTCTGCACAGCACATCTACGAGTAAATCAACTAAAGTACCTATGTATTGCATTTTTAAGTTTTTGTATCAAATACGAATAGGTAGCAACAAGCATCACCATTGACATGACAGTAAATACAAAGAAAGAACACAAACAATATGACAACTCTGACACATCAAATTACATCGTGTACGGCCAGTCAACATTGAATCTCTTTCAATTGCAACCAACCTTCTTTTACAACACTCCACCTCAATGGAAGACTGCATCAAAAAACAAAAAACAAAAAACCATTAGTATTCAAACCATAAACTAAAACACAAAAAAAAATGTATCACTACATTACACATCATCATCAAGCACACAAATTCATTTCGCTCACACAGAACTCGTTCTTGCATCTCGGTAAAGCTTTCGTCAAAATATCTGCAGTCATCTCTTCAGTCTGCAGGTACTCCACTTTCACAATGTTATCATTCAATGCTTCTCTGATGTAATGGCATCTCACATCTATGTGTTTAGTTCGTTGGTGATGAACAGGGTTCTTCGCGATTTGTATTGCTGACTGACTGTCACTATAGAGCACAATGGGGACTATCGTTTCTTTGCTCACCAGTTGGCGCCACTGTTGACTAAGGTCCAGAGGTATAGCTGTCAAAGGCGACTTTATAAGATTGGCGCCGAAACAAAGTTTTAAATCTTGAATCTCATTAAGTTTATTAATTACTAGCGATCCGCCCCGGCTTCGCACGGGTAGCACTAATAATCCTAATATATACCTACCCAATATAGCCTCTGGGCAGTGGGCAGGTTACGTTTTAATATTACATTGTAAGAGTACGCCCCGTCCTCATTATTTCTATGATATCTCATAAGCTATTCATCTAAATTAAATGGTGTAAAGGACAATTTTTATCTTAGTTAAATACTTGAGATGATTAATATATTTATTTTGATAAGGATTAATACTATGTCGGTAAAAACACCTTCGCAAGTAAAGCATTGGGTTAGACCAAATTTGAAAATCATAAAAATGGTTATTGTGAGTCAACCTTAGAAGATAGATATATGCTATCGCGGACTATTTTTTAGAACTTTTTAAGAGGAACAATTTCACCATACATTGTTTTCGTGTAACTATAACTATTTACGCAGCGCACGCCGCGTAAGCTCTCAGAAGAGACGATTTTTTCCGACTTAGTTCACATTATTGCAATTTTCGTAAGGATCTCTAATTTTTTTGAAAATAAAATATAGCCTATGTTACTCGCTGATAATGTAGCTTTCTATAGGTGAAAGAATTTTTAAAATAGGTTTACTAGTTTTTGAGTTTATCCATTACAAACAAACAAACAAACAAATCTTTCCTCTTTATAATAGGTATTAGCTGTTTATTTAAATAGTAACTAACTATCTATCATCATAATATCGAGTAGCTATGCCGCAATGTTGTGCAGTTCCGTTTTAATCGGAAAAAAGAGGACAACACATGTTTCCAAAATATAAAACTGTTCTAGTGGCGATTTGCAGGAATAACTATACCCGACAAAAAATTCCCGTGTTTGTAAAAACATTTTAACCCCGAGGATTATGTGTTACCCAAAGAATCAAATAAGTACAGAAAATCGTAAGTAATTATCTTTCTTATTCATCTCCTAAATTAAAGCCAAAAGTTGTACCTACCTAGTCAAGAGAGAAGAGAGAAAGGAAATTAAAAGAAAACGTGCAGAAAGAGCTCAACGACGTTAAAAAAAGAAATTTTTGCGCTTATTTATATGCGCCTCTTTTTTTAATTCCGCCTTCAAAACGTTCACATTAATCGCTAAATAATCCATTTTTTCGATAATTTCACGAAGGAGATCACTTTTCAACAGGTAAATTAAAGAAATTATAATTTATGTCACGAAGCCCGCCAAAACCAATGAAAAGTGAATGTTATTGGACCTCACGCGACACCAGCGCCTCTAGTGGCAAATTCACGCGCGATAGCCCCCATTGCACGGCGTTCCTAACCATTAATTAATTAATTAAAAGGCTTCGGCTGGGGCTCATTATTCCCCTGGCCTCACCACGTGCCGCCAAATGGCCGCCAAGCGATTTATCGTTCCGGAATCCGGTACCATGCCTCGTAGAGACCGATTTTAGCGTAAGTATCTGTGTGCCGTAAGTACTCCTAAGTAGGTTAGCCCGCTGCCCTCTTGACTTCATCATCACTTATTTAAATCAGATGAGATCGCAGGCAAGAGCTAACTAGTGGTGGAATAATAAAATTGTAATGGTTTCAATTATATTTCACTATATTTGGCACAGACGATATATTTAATATCGGTAGGTACGCCATGCACTACACATAGATCACTTGTTCGTGTGGAGGTATTTGAATCTTCTCTATCTTGTTTCGAACAAGTAGGTAACTACTTACCAATAATCCAATCTCGCACTTCTGTATCTTTGGTCATCAATAACGTGGGAGCGATTTTACACAGTTCTGTCAGATTCAGATAGCGATCATACCATGTAAATGGTTCGTTATGGGTTGATCAGCTGTTGATTTATTCATGATGGTGGCAATCTAAGCTTGCAGAAATGCGCGTCGTCTCTGATATGCTGATATGGAACAAGCAGCTGAATGCGTTGTTTCGCTGGCGCCGATACTGGCGCCTATACCTACCTACCTATTATATACCAGGATTACATGTGTATGTAATAAAGAAGTATGTGCAAAATGCAGTGAACATACATAATATAAATCCAAAATTAGTTTAATTAATTAAAAATAGCATGTTTTTATAATTATTCTTGACTACTGTAATTATTTTAAATTTTGACTTAAATTTTGACAATATTGTACTTAGACCATTTTTTATTTTATATTCTAAAACTGCACTCTAATTTTATGTAATATTAATGTTGACCATACTTAACAATGTGATTTTAATATAATATATTGTATTTTCTACATAATGCTGTGTACACATACTTTAGGGTTGCTGCTTGCATCCAGTTTTGAATTATTTTGTATTTTGACGATGTTTTAGTAACAAACTGTTTTGTGTACCCTTGCAATAAAAAATAAAAAAATTCTTGACTCGGGTACAAATGTTCATACGAACAGTATGCCCCTAGCAGAATTTGAACCCGCGACCTCTGACTCGGACGTCATGATCTGTAACCACCCGGCCAAATAGGTCGTCAAAAACTACGTAATCTTGTCATGTTTACTCTTATTATTTATTATGAAGGGCTACATGGGCTATGAAGCTATGATGCTCAGCAAAAATCGGAGCTCAATTAGGGGCTTGGCTCTGCTAGAGATCTCATAACTTTTTAAAAATGAAAGCATTATGATTTGAACTTGTGAGCCTTGGCAACCAACTTTTTGGTGGGATAACTATTACAAATATGGAAACCTTCCCAGAGGTCTACCGGTTTGGTACGATAGAACACATATACAGCTGCTATACAGCGACAATCAGACTGCAGACGTGTTGATTCACTTTGATTTTAAAGTTGATTCATTACATCGTTATTCGTCAGTTTTACCAACCGTACTATTACCTATTCTGTAGTTTTACATAATTGTTCTGCTTTGTGTTAGTCATAACTTATATACTTATAACTATAAGTTATTTCTTTCTTTCCCTTTGGCTTTCCCAATTCCCTAATTTCAAAGCCGCAGTTGAGGAAATGGCTAAACTAATTAGGTGCACCTAATCCGTATTTTATTTATTTTCACTACAAGGATGACCATAAATGGTGAAAATAAAGAGCGATGATTAATTTACGACAATAATTAGTCAGTAACTCGTGTCCTTGATAGTGAAGTAAAAATTTTCACAGTATTATGTTCACATTTTCCCGTAGAATATAACTTTTGACCGTCATCAATGAATCATCATTAAATATTATAAAACAAAGTTCCCCTGCCGCGTCTGTCTGAACGCGATAACTTCAAAAACTACCGAACCGATTTTCATGATACAGTTTTCACCAATGGTTTTTCACCAGTGATTCAAGAGAATTAATGTTTTGTGTAAATTGGTTGATAATAAGACGATGATTGCTGATGATGTCGGAAAAAGTCTGTATGGTGGAATTGTTCCTCTTTTATAGATCTACAGAAAAGTCCGCGATGGCATATTACTCTAGGCAATAAAGCTAGTGGACTTCAACAATGATTCCTCAATCGACGAAACTTTACAGTATGATAAAGTATCATGAGTTAAACGTATATTATAAATATCCAACAAAAAATCAGAAAGGAAGTAGGTAAGGTTTTTATGCTATACCCAATTGTTAAAGCAGGAAGGTACATTATCGCGTAAACGTAGGTACTTTAGATTTGATAATAAAATCGGTTTAAATATCGATGTTCTGCATAATTATTTCGTTTGATATTTCGGTTTGGAGTGTAAATATACTGTTTAGTATTATTTTAAAAGAAAAACGAGCAGATATTCTGTCCTAAATATAACTTACGCAAGGATTTTTTTTGGATATTTTTGTGTAAGTTTTTAACCGACTTCAAAAAAAGGAGGAGGTTCTCAATTCGACTGTATGTTTTTTTTTTTTGTATGTTTGTTACGCGATTTCTCCGCCAATTATGAACCGATTTTGATAATTTTTTTTTTGTTTGGTAGGTCATACTTCAGAGGTGGTCCCATTTTAATTTGGTGAAGATCTGATGAATATCTCCGGAGATAGAGAACGGAACTCCTCAATGGATAAGAGTAAATTGCTCGCGATCAGTGTGATAGTTTTGTAAACAGTATGTTTTAACCATGCATAGCATATCTTTTTATTTTAGGGTTCCGTACCAAAATGGTAAAAATGGAACCCTTATGGTGCGACTTTCTCCGTCCGTCTGTCACAGTCGATTATTTCAGTAACTATTAAAGCTATTGACATGAAATTTGGAATAGTTGTATATACTCGTAATAATGGCCCAATATCATGGAAATCAAAAAAATTGGAAATTATTTTTAGTTTAATTAAAAAAGTGGGGAAAATCAGGGGTTTGAAATTTCAAAGTAGGATAACTATACCAAGTGGGGTATCATATGAAAGGACTTTGTACTTGACTTGTCTAAGTTAGACAAGTCGACGAGTAACGATTAAACGACGTTATTCTTAATAACGCTAAGTTTTTAATAGCGTTCTGGTTATACCCTGTTTTTTTAAACAGTGGGGCCACTAAAAATTGTGAAATAAAAAATTTTCAACAAAAAAATAAAAACCAACTTCAAAAACCACAAACACTAAAAAGTAAAAAATAATTTAATTTATTATGTATACAAGAGTTAATGTAGTTCTATAATAACATTTTTTGGAGTCGGTGCCAATGTGGAGTCACGTCAACAATAATGAAGAGTAGGTAGACGGTTCATGCGGCTAATTGGTACCGACTCCAAAAAATGTTATTATAGAACTACATTAACTCTTGTATACATAATAAATTAAATTATTTTTTACTTTTTAGTGTTTGTGGTTTTTGAAGTCGGTTTTTATTTTTTTGTTGTGGTTCATACCATACTACAACCCTGCCAAGTGTCAACGACTGAGGATTCAATGCAGGGGTCTCCATACAACGAACCGCCCCGTTGCCTAGAATCTAGACTAGGTATATGATGTCAATCTTTTAAGGATAGCCTATACCCATTTTAAAGTTTAAAATAAAAATAAAACATTATTTCCAAAAAACCGACTTCCAACGCCACTGTAAAATAAAAAATAAAAAAATATTTCTACCCACTATGTTGAAGTCGGGCGGGTATACTTAACAAGGATAAGCAAAGTTGACGCATCAGGCTCGGTTTTTTGAAAGAATTTTTATTCTTAACTCTTTAGTGTCAGGGTTGAGGATTTGGAGTCAAAATTTTTTATGGGACCATCTCGAGCGCTTCCTCTAACGACTGAAATAAACATTTTTCAAATCGGCTTAGAAACCACGGAGATACAGCTTAGGTATTATCAAATAAAATAGTATATCACGCTTGATATAGTTTAATCGGCTTGGACACAAAGTAAACAAATTGGACACAAAACCATGGATTGTAGAAGTCTCTATAGAAGACATATAATAACCAAAATATTATACCTATTGTGGATTTCCACATAACCGTTAAATAATAATAGCTGAATTTGTTACAAACAATACGTTAACAATTTCTACATATGAAGTAGATATAGACTTTAAATAATCAAAGCCAATGTATGAACAAAAGATGCAGCAAACGTGTCAATGCTCGGAACTGCATCACATGCATTATTGAATAGTTTACGTTACGAGTATTATTGTAAGAACCTTTAAGTAAGTATATTTATTTAATTTATATTACCCCTATGTTTTTATAGAAGCAGCTGCACGTGTAACATTGCGTAATATTTAATAAACGATTTTCGAAATTACGATTCCTTTTCTGCCGTGCTAATTTGCTTCAGTTTCTCGAAGATAATGTTATAACATTGTATCTTCACATAATATAGAAATATAAAATATATAGGTGCACTGAAAAGGCTGAAATTACGGCACACCTGTCGATACCTATCTATCTACTTTTATAAACCTAAATACATATTTTAGAGATATATACCTACCTATTCTAAGGTTTTATATCTTCCAGTTACCTAATCTAGGTTATATTTTAGCTATTTTAGGTTTTGTCGTAAAAACGTTTCATGAGGAGAATAGTTATGATATGATGTAAGTGTGTCATCGATAAAAAGTGAAAACAATAGATTAGCATTGTATTAAAATGTTTTATAGGAGCCTGGAGCATGTAATCTCCCATCAACAAAAAAGAGAACGTTTTATTTAATTACGGTTAATAGAGTGCGAGAGGTTATTATCTGATATTTATTGCAAGTCAGTTTGTTTACTTCCATTGTTCCGATATCTGGGGCCATAAATCGTAGCAAAATATTATCTTGACGAGAAATTCTGAATTGTATCTATTGCTATGCTTCATTTCAAAAAATAGCTCTTACTTATACAAATAAAAAAAAAAACCTATAGTAAAGTTAGGGGTTAGGGCACGTTCCTGACCAGAGAGCTTGCGCTGCCCCGCACAAATATATCGATAGTGTTTCTGGATACTTTTTTTTATCAAATCTATTTTTTGGTCTATTGGATAAATTAAAATGAGTAAAAATGCTCTTTTCTTATAATATTTTGCGTTAATTATAAATTAAAATAGTTTTTAGGTAGGTACTTTAGGACGCAATGCGTGAACTATTTCTTTTCCTTTTTTTCAGTTCACGACAAGTTAGCCCTTGACTGCGATCTCACCTGATGGTAAGTGATGATGCAGTCTAAGATGTTAGCGGGCTAAATTGTTAGAGGCTTGGCATTTACATTAACCCCATACCCCTAGTCGGTTTCTACACGGCATCTACCGGAACACCAAATCGCTTGGCGGCACGTCTTTGTCTGTAGGGTGGTAGCTAGCCTCGGCCAAAGCCTCCCACCGCAGGCCAGGTCAGTGAAAAATGTTAAAAGATAGCCAAAAGAAAGATAAATACCTATATTAATTTTAAATATAGAGTAGCCTTAATTTCTGAGATAGTCTCTAAAATTAAGGCTAGCATAACGTTCGTAGCGCATCTTGCTCGGCTTTGTACCAATCACGGATTTTATGTTCTTCCAGATTCTCATGAAATGGTGTTGAGATTCAACAACGCACCAACTGCAAACTTTACAGATGATGTCGGTTCTAAAACAACTTTCCGAGTGCTGAACTCTCAGGTAAATTTCTATTGAAATAGTATTACAAAGTAACAAACTTCAATTTATTGTCAACATTACGCTATTTACTATTAGCTACTATTTATAATACGTTTTTTTTCATTATGTTATTTTTTTTATTATACGTTTTTTTTTCACTTGATTTGAATTCTAAGACGTGTAGGTACCTAATTAACGAATTACTATGAAATTGTACGTAATGAATTGGGAAGAAATAATAATTATATACTTACGCACTCCTTTATTCATTTTCAGGTAGTCACTAAACCCGAGTTCAATTTCTTAGAAGATTCTCTATATAGAAATGTTTCAATACTTATATGGGATCCAGCTAATTATTCGTCTACTTTACGAGAATGGTATCTTCACCCCGATTTTCCAGTATTTTCCGTATATAAAAGGTAACTCAAAAGTTCTTTGTAATTTAAATACGTTCCTTTATTCATAAATTTAATCAAAAAAATATTAACATAATTACCAATCATTATTGTAAATAATTAGAATAGACTATATTACAATAAATAAAGACCGACTGAAGTCGCGTACGACCTACGTCAACTCTTAAAAAGTTGAATTCACATGTTGAATTTCTAAAATCAAAAAGTTAGTTTTTAAAATTTTGAATTTGAACTTTCCAAAATATTGAATTCTTAACATGTGTATTCCCAAAATAAACGAAGCATGCGGCATGCATAATGTGTCTGTCGGTCTGTCCGCCTGCTACGCTTTCACGACTCATCTTATCAGCCGATTTTGACTAAATACTATTTGCAACTTTGGGTTGAAACCCGGGAAAGGCTATTTTTATCCCGGAAAATTAAAGAGTTTTCCACGGGAATTAAAAACCAATAATCCACGTGAACGTACTCAGTGGCATCATCTAGTTAGAAAAAAATAAAAATAGAGTCTCATTGTTTTTCACCCGTGCCTCGGAGATCACGTTTTAAGTCGTCGGTCCCGGTTATTATCACTAACATGATAATAAAAAAAATAAAGTTTTTCTGGTTCTGCCAGAATTTTAACCGGAGCACAGAGCCGCGACAAAAGGAAGATATTTTAAAACAATAGAAAAATTAAAGTTAATATGTTTATTTCTAGACTACTCGAGCGACGTGGTGCTGCAGATGTTCATCTCCTTAAACCTCGTGTACTGTGGGATTTGTGGGATGTTCTTCAAGATTCATCGGCCTATCGATTAAGGAGAAATCCTCCGTCATCAGGATTCATTGGTAGATATTGTTCTACCATCTAAATAGCTATGTATAATAGTAGATTATTAACCAAGGAGATAAAGCAGTGTCTTCTGTCGCGGCTACTTCTAGACACAAACTCTACACATGCGCACATACTATACATACCTACAAAATTATTTTTCGTACCACTTGCTCAAAAAAGTGACATTCTATGCCACAAAAAGCGAACATAACAATAGTCATTTTTAATCTGTTAAAAACAGGGAAAGAAAATTGTACTGAATTTCATTCATCCTCTAGGGGGAGAATGTGATTTAAACTTGGAATACTGAAACTTATACTGAACTACATCTGTGTTATCACCATTGAGTTTGTATATGAAGCATTATATATCTTTTTGAAAAAGGAATACGCATTTATTATGCAGTTATGATTATTAAATAAAATTACGAAAACCGACGAGGCCGTATGAGCTTGATGCCTTTGCTTTTCCGACAAAAAAATATTAGTCTAGGAATTTGCCGCGTTTTTGCTTTCTTCAAATACATAAACGTTAAGTTTATTTTAATTTTTTTTATTTTTTATTATATACAGTCGTGGTCAACTAATTAGGGACACTCTCTAGTTAAACCAAATTATGAATTTATTTTTTATTTTCCAACGAGTCTAAACAATATTCCATATCTCTTACATGTAAGTATAATTAGTCATTTATGTGCCCGATTATTCAAACAATAACAACTTCTTAAACATTAAACCTCTTTACAGTATAGCCGATACATTATCGCAGTGCTATTTGTTCAAAGAATGCTGGCTGGCCATTTAATTAGGGACATTGAGATATTGCGTTCTATTTTCAAAATCTGAATCTCTATTTTTTTTATTTCTTCTCCTATTGTTTCGTGGTGGTTTTGGCGGCAATCTAGATTTTTTATTTAAAGCTTTGAGAATTATTAGAAGGAAAATGGGCAAAAATAAAAGTTGCGATGCAACACTACGAAAAATTATCATGAAGTTTATCGAGCGTGGTTGGTCATACCGAAGGATAGCAGAATATTTAAATTGTTCAAAAACTATGGTATGCAATGCAGTGCAACATTTGAGGCGCAACAACACAGCTTTAAATGTGCCCAGAAAAAAAAGATCGAGAAAAACAACTCCGCAAGAAGATAGAATGATATCCAGGTTAGCCAAGAAAGATCCGTTTCTAGGCTCTGTTTTAATTAAACACGAAGTGTTTGGGGCAGACGAAAGAGCCAGTGTATCAGCGAGGACCGTTCGACGACGTCTGGTAAAAGCAGGGTTGTTCGGAAGAGTGGCTCGCAAAGTACCGTTGCTGAAGAAAGAACATAGAAATGCACGTTTGGCGTTTGCACGTAAATATGGACATTGGACCTACGCCCAATGGCAACATGTATTGTTCTCTGACGAGACCAAGGTTAATTTGATTTCTTCAGATGGAAGGCAATACGTACGGCGTCCTGTAAAAGCGGAAATGAATCCAAGATTCACAAAAAAGCAGGTGAAATATGGCGGTGGAAACATTAAAATGTGGGGTTCATTTTCTGGACGTGGAGTGGTACCTGTGAGGAAAGTTCAGGGTAACTTAGACCAACATTAATACAAGGCAATATTAGAGGAAACTATGCTTCCCTATGCTGAGGAACATCTCCCTATTATATGGACGTTTCAGCATGATAACGACCCGAAACATACCGCCCGTTCAGTCAAGTCGTTTCTTAACAGTCAGTCGGTATCAGTGCTAGATTGGCCAGCAAATAGCCCGGACCTCAACCCAATCGGGCACCTTTGGCACGAAATCAAGAAAAAAGTTGCCACTTATCGTACCACTTTAGATGAACTTTATGAAGCTTTTTGTGAGGCATGGGCAAACATTCCTGTCGAAACATGTCAGAAACTGATAATGCCATAGGCCACATCGGTGTCAAGCGGTAATAACTAACAAAGGTTTTGCTACTGGGTACTGATTTTACCCGTAGTAAAATGGAGTTGTTAAAGAAATTAAAATACTGCAGAATATTAGTTTTGTTTAACTGTATTTTTCATTTTACATAACTGTCCTTAATTAAATGTCCAGCTACAGAAGTGTACCTTAAATTGAATACATGGTTAACCTTTGATAATAAACACTTTTTTCTATTTATTTAATCTTTTATTTACAGCCATTTAGAGCATAATAATCGGACCAAATTATGCAAATAATAGTTACTGAGAAATCAATAGGGTTTTATATTTATATGTACAAAACCGGTTATTGCTATTCACTATCTTGAATGTCCCTAATTAGTTGACCACGACTGTATATATAATAAGTTAATGTTCTAAAAATCTTTTAATTGACATTATTTTTTATAAATGCTTATCTCATATTATTATTTTGTTAATTTTTTCGCAAATGGTACGAAAAGTAGAGTATTTTCCTCGGTGATAAAGCTGTCTTAGTCTTGGGTGAACCTAAATCCCTCGCTACACTCGGGAGTAAACCTCGAGTCCTTCGCTACGCTCGCGATTTAAATCGTCACCCGCGACAGAAGACACTGCTTTATCCCCTTGGTTAATAATCTACTATTTCACACCACTCGCTCGTCAATGCCTATTACAAGGCCTGTTATCTAAATGTAAAGTACGTCATTACATTCTTAAGGCTTAGTGGGGTTGTAACTTGTAATGTTGTACTGAAATCCATTACCTCCATGGGGTGTAATGTGATTTGAATTTCGAAAGATCCCGCCCGCATCCATAGAAAACTCTGTTTAGTATTGCTTTCTCTCTTCGATGTATGACGGCGTCCCTCTCACATTTAGCTATCTCGTATATAGTGATGGCGTCCCTTTCGCACGAATCACAGAGTAAAAGATTGTTGAAAATTCCCTCCAACACTTATTTCCAAAACGTTATTGTGCTGTTATTGATATTGAATATATTTATTTATTTATTTATACATTCTGTACCAGTAACTTAAAAATAAAACATAAACATTGAAAGGACATGCACAAGGACAACTTATCTCTTGAAGAGATTTCTTCCAGATGCCCCAGAATGTGAGAATAGTGAAATATATAAGTTAAAACCGTGTAGGTACATGATAACAAACGAAAACTTTCCGATTGAAATACATTAAAATTAAAATAAAAATAAATACAGAATTAAATAATGTTTAACAAGATATTTAAATATAAACTTAAACAACAGGTACATATAAAGTCTATTTGTAGAGGCAAAGTAATTTAAGTAAACAAAACATACCAGCCACGACATTGCAACTTTGCTTACAATATTTTCACTGTTGTTTATCACAAATCACTCACAAACGTCTTATTTCCTCAAGTAAAACATTTAAAGTTCATAATATACTCAAAAGTAATTTAATTCAAGCACTTTGCAGCTAATAATTTATCAATTAACTAGCAAGAATCACGAAATAAAAACAAAGACTAATGACCTAATGGGCGTTTGACATATAGAAATAGAATGATTCCATAGAGATGTGACATGAAAAGTGAACCATAGACTGAATGATAGGAGCGGGTTTAATCGATTATAATAATCGAAAATCGATTACCACATTCTATGATTATGAAATTACCTTGCGATGTTGAGGACGATATTATAATTAAACCTTTCACTAACATCTTATCACTAACTTGGTAATAGTCGTTAAAGCCCTCCAACCCGCATTGGAGCAGCGTGGTGGGTCTAAGTTCTAATTCCGTCTCTCCTATGAGAGTGGAGGCCTGTGCCCAGCAGTGGGACGTTAATGGGCTGTAGTGCAGTAGCATAATTATTAGCTTCTTAGTGCTTAAATTGAATTACTTTTGAGTATAACTTTAAATGTTTTACTTGAGGAAATAAGACATTGGAGAGTGTTTTGTGATATACAACATATGAAAATATTGTTAGCGAAGTTGAAATGACGTGACTGGTATGTTTTATTTACATGATTTACTTCGCTCCGTAGAAGTATGTGGAAATCGATTTCAGAATGTATTCATTCAATCGTTCAATCACAACTAATCTGTCAATGTTCCCATCGCTATATATCTAATGACAATTATATAATCACGTGATCTGACGCCATATTTGTTTACATATATTACTTTGCCTCTACAAATAGACTGTACGTATATCATACTATACACATAATATATATATATATATCAAGATATATATATATATATACTAGTGTTTCGCCCTGTGCGCGAGCTGCTAAAGCAGCTCACGTGTTGTGGTTTTTGGGATATTAGGGATCCCCAGTTATCGAATTTGAACGAAATCGGTCAATTAACAAAGAATTTCAAAATGGCGCCGATTTTTTAAAACTTTGGTTTTTTAAAACTTTGGTTTCCTGTATTGAAATTCCAGGGAGCCCTAAATATCGATTTTGAACGAAATCGGTCCATTAACAAAGAATTTCAAAATGGCGCTGGTTTTTTGAAAATTTTGGTAACAGTTTCCTATTTTGTAACTTCAGGGAGTCCTAAATATCGATTTTGAACGAAATCGGTCAATTAACAAAGAATTTCAAAATGGCGTCAAGATATATATATATATATATTGTATTGTAGCTGCAGTAATTTAACTCCGGAAATAATAAACGATTTGCTCCAAGAAACTTCTGAAGACAGATATTTAAAAGCATATGAAAGTTCCTACAAGTGGAAAACTACAAAAGGTGTCAATTGTATAATTTCAGAGGCTGTATCGCTAGTTTACTTACAAGACCTATCGTTAATTTATTTATTCATTCATTGGCATTTTTAGTTATGGAAAATAGATATGATGAGATAAATAATATTATATTGAATAATACTTTTATTAGTCTTGATTATTTTACCCTTGATTTTATTGCCTCGCGAGGTGTGAAAATTAGAGTAGGTATTCAACGCAGGGGTAATGCTGTATTTGTCTTGGCCGCCCCTAAAGCCCGCACTTCACTCAGGATTCTAGATGCAACACCCTCGCTACGCTCGGGAGTTACTCTAAAATCCCTCGTTGCACTTGGGGTTTATCCCGGCGCCCGTGACGTAAGACATTGCATTACCCCCATGTTGAATAATGTACTATTAAGCATAAACAATAGCCTCAAATTTATAATTCCTTATTTCCATCCAGGGCTCTGGTTCGCGTTACATCGATGTAAACGAGTTCGTGCCTTCGAATACGTGCCTTCAGTGCGCGCTACGCGAAGGTGTCATTACCATGCAACGGGCGATGACGCTGGCTGCACCCTCGGCGCCTGGCACCCCCTAGCACAGGAAAAGGCGCTCGCCCACCGAATGAGTGACAACTCTGACCTCGATATCTTTCAGCGAGGCTTTATTGATATCCCTGGCTTAAAAACCTTACAATGCTAGAAAATACGTATCTACGTATTCTCAGGAGACGGTTCTCGATGTTCACGAAAAAATATTAAGTTACAGTGTTAGAAAATAATGTTAGTGCGATTATTAATTATTGTTTTGCGTAAAGTATGCGAACGCGGATTGCGAATTTTTGAGCATGAGATAACTAGATGTAATATTATTAATATAACGTTTATTATTGGAACCTGCCACTGACTGAAAAAAGTTTAAAAAATTAAGCCAAAATGCTGAATGTGAGAACACTGGTTCTCAAAAATACTAAATTCATTTGAGTTATTTTTTTTAAAAACTACCGCTGACATAAAGGAATTGATTTTAACATAGTTAGGCATATATACCTAGTAGTTAGGGCTTATACCTGCGATTTTTATAGAAGCGCTAGATTATAATATAATTTACATTACTACATTATACAACACGTCATGACTTATATTTTAGCTGTGCATAGCCGTCCTTGGGCTTCGTTCCAATAACCTTATACTTATGTAGCTTAATGCTGGTTACCTATACTATATAGGTGTATACCACTCAATAAATTCAATAAATGCCGCATGTTTGTCCCACGAAGCGATATTCTGAACTGGATAGCCTTCAGCTAGGCTTCCCGCTAGGTAACTGCCTGGACATATAGCATATTATAAATGCTTAAAACATAAGAATTATCATCGTTTTAACATTAAAACTATCGTAAGAGGTTCTCACTTCTCATAATTGTGATAAGGAAGCACTCACATTATATTTGAGTATCCCAGGCTATAGTTATTTGTATCAGCAGGTAGTGTATGTAGAGATACTAGGTTGATAACCTCTCTGGCGCAGTGTTGAGCGTTGAGCGAGGTTCGATCCCTGGTAGGGTAAATTTGGGAATTTATAATTTCTGTATTTTCCCTGGTCTGGCTTGGTGGGAGGCTTCGGCCCTGGCTAGTTATCACCCTACCGGCAAAAACGTGCCGCCAAGCGATGTAGCGTTCCGGTTCGATGCCGCGTAGAAACCGTATCATTTTACTATGAGAACAACTATACTCTCGAAAGTATAAAATGTATTGTTATTTTTCTTATAAAGTTAATGTAAAAAATGTACGCTTTGTAAAAAAGATTAGATTTTCTATGTAACAGACTATTATGTACTTAGATCCTAGATATTTAAAAAACTGTAGGTATATGAAGTTTAGTAAGTGGGTATAAATTAAGCGTTATGATTAAAAAGTGTTAACCCTAGATTATTTATATCTGTGTAGATAGTCTTTAATGAACGTGATAGGAAAATATAAAGGGGTTGAAAGGTTCCATGAGAATCAAACACTCCAACAACACATCACGCTTTTCCTAATTTAAAGTTAAGTTAGGAGTTAAAACTTCTCTCTCTTCGGTCGTTCCTTCATTGCTGAAGATCGTGGTCCTGGCTAGATCCTACCCTCGAACGGATCATTCGCTTCCATTGGCCTCTGTTGGTAGTCATTCTCACTAAAGAATGAAATTTCGACGTGCTAGACTCCCTCAGCTGGTCAGACCACCTAGTTAAAACTTAGAACCTATTAATAAGAAAATGCCATTTGTCATCAAGGCTGCGATTTAGATAATTAATTATTATTATAATCTATGGCAGTGGCCATTTTAACTAATATTGTTGACAATAATAATTAATAAGGAATACTTAAGCTATAAAGAAACTGAATTCAAAATATTTACACATAGCTTAGACTGGTTTAAGTATCTACCTAATAGTGTAAGGTAAGAATAGAATAGAATAGAATTTATTTGTCTGAATATGTGTTACAATGATGGTTACAGTATGAAAAGTTGCAGCATATCCAATCAGGCAACCCTGACGTACAAATTTTTTTTTTTTGTACTTATTTAATATTTAAATGACATAGTAGGTACAAGTATGTTCTAGTATTAGAATAACACTTCGTAGGTCTGAATAATTTTCATAAAGACTTGAACAGTTAATTAATTACGGATAACGTCAGGTAACCTGCAAAACCTGACTCAGGTTTTGTAGACCAAGTGACATTCACATTACTTAATCTTACATTAAGTCTATGCTACCATGTAATGAATGGCTATAATGTCATAATATAAATAAATTAAAAGTAAGTATATAATGTTATGTCAATGTTAAAATGTCAAAAATACCAAATCTATGATTAATTAAGTCAATAGTTAACGTAGGAATATTTTTCTGTTCATACGAAAATACAGCTGTTTCATTCATGGACCCCGTTATACATAAAATATTTGGTATTACAATTAAGGTTACAAATAAGGTCACGTAAGGTTACAAATACATTATCATTTGCTATAATACTAATATCAACCCGGCTTCGCATCGGTGGGCCTATAAAATATGTACCAATCTTACAACACAACCTTTAATCGTACAACCTTTAATCTTGGTTGGATGGTTAACTTTTTATATATTTAAAAAAAAAATTATAACAAGAAGTGTAATACTTTTGCAGACAATCTTAATTAAGTACTGCACTGCGTACAGTAAAATCTGAGTCTTTCTATTAACTAAAGGAGCTGTATGTTAAAATCACGCAATGCTATAATATTCATGTCAATAAATTAATTTGCAAAATTAATACTATTTTATTTAACTTCAAAGGGGCTTTTAGCCGATCTCAATAATTAATGATCAAGTCTGACAGCCAAACCTCGTCGCTACGATTACAACCACGGCACTACGTCACGATATCATGTTTGATGGTAGTTGGCCTCAAAAGTCAGAATACTCCAATGTTGATATAGCTATTTATGCAACTGTATCGTAATGAGGGTCATTTTAATTCGAGTGCTGTTTTTTGATACGAGGCTTGCCGAGTATCAAAATAGGATAGTACGAGAATTAAAATGACTAATTACGTACAGTTGCATACAAGATTTTATCTACGACAAGGACGTCTTTATAATTTTCTACTTTGTAAATTAATAAAAAAGTAAAATCAATCAAATTTGGAAAGTGCCAGAACCCAGAGCCGCTAAGCTATAGGTATCCTATTTATGAAGATAACCATATCGATACAGCTACGACTCATAACGATACAGCTCCCATACAACGAACTGTATCGTTATGAGAAGCAAACACGAAAGAGGGTTCAATTCGATATAGTTGTCAAATTCGAAATTGGAACTTTTCGATGCTGGAGTAGATAAACATATTATTAAAATTATTAGGTATTAATAGGTCATTTTTAGTACAACTACTCAATCAAAATAATAATAAAAGATCTTTATTAACAAATTAGCTAATCTATACCTACTTATAATAAAACTGTAACTGGAAGATTTCTGTACATTTAATATATTCTGAAAATTTTAATCGGGGTATACTTTACTATCGATACTGAGCCCAAAACAGATTTACATTTAATTTTTGTCTGTCTATCTGTCTGCCTGTCTGTATGGCCGAGCATCACGCGAAAACTAATGAACGCGCTTCAATAAAATATTATCTTATCATACCTATTTTTTTATATTATAATAGCTAAAAATATCAATGAATGAATAAATTAATTAATTAGAGATCTTTAAAGTAAACTAGAGATACGGCCTCCAAAATTAGGCGATTGTCACCTTTTGTAGTTTTGCAATTGCAGGAATCTTCGTGAGCTTCTAAATATCTGTCTTCAGAAGTTTCTGGGAGCATTGTTTATTATTTTTGTTGATTACACTTCCATGCTTTTTGAGGTTCTATTGACCATTTAATTGTCTTTGGAACCTTTATTAACAAACTAGCTGATGCCAGCGACTTCGTCCGCGTGGATTTTTATAGATTTATTTATTTTCTCATAAACAGAGCTTTTTTTGGTTCCCGCGAGAACACTTTGTTTTTCCGGGAGAAAAAGTAGCCTATGTGTTATTCCAGTACCAAATTTCATCCAGATTGCATCCATCTTTCCAAACTTTCGCATTTATAATATTAGTATAAAGAGTAAATATACCTATATCCATACTTCCATTCTTCCATACTATCCATAATATATTTATATACTAATAAACTATATATACTACTGACAGTAAAATTCCAAGAAGACACAATTTTTTCTTAAAAGAGACAACCATCAACAACGACTGTCCTCATTCGACTGCTCCTGTGGACTGCTCACTGCTCATTCGGGTCGCGCACTCAGAAACCTTCCTGTTCCAGCCCCAGCCCCCGGTCACGCGTCACTGGCCACGGCTACGGCTAGCTATCAAGGGAATAATTTCATTATTATTCATATTAATTATTATTATTTAGTTATTTATTTACTGGCGATGAGGCCACAGTCATATTATGCGGTTGCATAAACTACCTCAAGCTCTTGGTTACGGCATTTGTCTTCGAGCTTTTTTACTGAGGATTCCGTTCCAGAAGATACTGCTGCAGATAACACTTCTGTAGCCAAGTTCATTATCTACTCCTGCAAAATGATCTTGATCTTCTCTTAAACCTTGGTTCCCACGTACTTATCTCCGGTGACTTTAATGCCAACCACGACTATTGGCAAAGCAGTTATACTAACACTCTTGGTCGGGTCTTATTTGGCCATATGTTGCACCGTGACTATGCTATTTTAGCTCCTGATATTCCTACACAAGTAAATTATTCGTCTGAATATAAAGCTACTAAACCAGATTTAGTTCTGGCACATAATATCTTAATTATTAGTGAAGTCCAGGCGTTAGTGGCTCTATCATCAAATCATTACCCTATCTACTTCACCATTGGAGGTATCCTGCTCCGCAAAGAGAGAACTCGTTATTACCGATACCACGATGCAAATTGGGGTGACTACCGAACTCGGTTGGATGCAAATATAATTCTTTCCACAAAAACGTTTTCTTCTATAAGCGAAATTGATCTTGCTGTTGAACATTTGCAAAGAACCATTATTCAAGCGAGAAATTCAGCAGTTCCTATTGGTATGGTTAATGGTGATAGTGTTACTAAGTTGCCCCGGCATGCAAGACAACTAATCAGATATAAAAACTACTTGCGTCGAATTGATAATGGACTTCCCAGAGGCTCTCTTAAGAGATTTGTACGCAGTGTAATAAATCGCCTTTATAGTTTGATCGAAGTATCTACTAAAATTTGTGCAGACGATAAATGGAACAAAAAACTTTCCAAAATCGATAATCCAAGAGCTGATATTTGGCGAGTGGCTAGAGCTCTAAAACCTAAGCATATAACGATACCGTCCCTTAAATGTTTTGATGGTTCTTTGACAACCAACACTGCTGACCAGTGTGATGTCCTGGCTGCTGCATTTAATAGCAACATGAAAATTACTCATAACTGATCAAGCTCAAGCCTAGATGAAGTAGTCCAAAATTCTATTGACATTATTCAAAAGTACAATATTTCTAATTTGTCACATCCAGTTCGACCAACTGAAATTCGTAAGGTTTTGTTAAAGTTGAAAGCCCGGAAGTCACCTGGTTGCGATGATATTGTAAACACTTTGCTAAAGAATTTTTCACAAAAAGCTGTTATCTTTGTGACAAAAATTTTCAATAGTTGTCTGTTCTTGGGCTATTTTCCTGCCACCTGGAAAACTGCTAAGGTAATAGCACTAAAGAAATCGGGTAAAGATAACTCAGTACCTTCAAACTACAGACCCATTAGTTTACTTCCCTCTTTGGGTAAATTGTTCGAGAAGATTATTTTAAATCGCCTACTTGCAGCTTCTGAACATTTGTTAATTAATGAACAATTTGGTTTTCGCAAATCACATTCAACAGCCCATCAACTAGCTAGAGTCTGTGAACATATCACTCATAATCTCAATCTTCACCAGTCTACCGGTATGATTTTGCTTGATGTCGAAAAAGCATTCGACAGCGTCTGGCATGAGGGTTTGCTTCATAAACTAGTAATTCTTGATATTCCCTTACCCCTAATCAAACTTATCAAATCTTATCTTGATAATCGTAAATTTAAGGTCCACATTGGTGAGACTAAGTCCACGAACCAGACTATGCCAGCTGGTGTCCCCCAGGGATCTATTTTGGGTCCTTATTTGTTTCTGTTGTACTTAAACGATATACCAGTTCAACCTAGAACTAGTCTAGCTTGATGATACTGCATCCTACACATCTTCTCAGGATATTGACTTGATTATTTGTCGTTTGCAACTGTCCATTGATTTATTACACACTTATTTCACTAAATGGAAACTCAAACTAAATGAGGACAAGACTGAAGCCATTTTGTTTACGCGTCTTCGTAAACCTCCTCTAAGAACCCTTGAAATTGCAGGGCATAGTATCAAATGGAGTCGCTCTGTCCGGTACCTAGGATTAAATATGGACGTTAAGCTTAACTGGTCTAAGCACATAGCCGATTTACGCGTAAAGGGCGCCCAAGCACTTGGTGCACTTAGTCCCATTTTAAATCGGAAGAGCAAACTTAGTTCTTCAATAAAACTAAGAATTTACAGTGTTCTCATTAGACCAAGTATAACATATGCATGTCCCATCTGGAGTAGCACTTGTCCTACAAATTATAAACTTTTGCAAATTGTCCAGAACAAAGCACTAAAAATAGCTTTTAACACCCCATTCAAGTGTAATTTAAGACAACTTCATTATAAGATAAAGTTTCCTCTTTTAGCTGATTATATATTAAAATTAACACACAAATTTTATTCAGTGAATAAAACACATAATAACCCACTGATAGGCAACATTTGCAACACTGAAATCTCAGACTTACCATATATCGATAGATACGGAACGTATAAACTGCCCCATCACTACGTTTTGTTTCCGCGGGTCGATGCGGGTAGGCCGACCGATTCTCGTATGCATGCCATCGACGCGTGCGTCGCGGTGGACGGGTAAGGTGCTCCGCGCGACTAAGTAGTGGTATCATGTACAACTTCTTATGCGTGCCCCATACGAAGTTACCTTTGTCAAATTAATCTAAAAAGTAGTTGTAAAAAGCGGATATATCTACAAATATTCCGCAAGATCTTTAATCGTGTAATAAGTACCAAATCTAAGTTGAAATCAGTTATCTTTATATTATTTTATGTAGAAAAACTTTAATAGGTGCCTGTTTAGCCTTTAAGTGAGTGTATCTGTTTCTTCACGCTGTATTATGTATGCAATGTTGAATGTATTATACATATTTATTCTAATAAAGAATTTATAAAATCAATCAAAAATCATTATCTGCCCTTTCAAGCTATTTAAACTCTGGTTCAGACTTCAGATTGAGTCACGTCATTTTTAACACACGAAATTAAGTCCACATATCACAGGCCTCCACAGGCAAACATATTATGGCATCGAATTTTGAACAGTAAATTATGTCAGCCATAAGGCTGTTGACAGATTTACACTTGGTCACAATTTTTTATAATTAATTTTGCCTTCAAACGCCTCCAAAAAGATAGTATTAAGTCCTAATCACGTGAATTGCTGTTATCTGTTGAGGAGTTTTGTCCTCTATCTCTGATAATATTTATCAAATCTTCACCAAAATTGGGCAAAATTTACCTGATGATACATACCTTCTAATATAGAAAGATTTATTCAAATCAGTTCAGATTTGACTGAGTTATGGAGTAAAATCAACAAAAATCCCCTATCCTGGAGGATATTATCCTGGAGGATATATTATCCTTATTTTCTATCGGGATAAAAATTATTCTATATATTGAACCGGAGTATCAGCAACCGGTGCACCAAATTTCATTGAAATCCGTTCATTAGTTTTCGCGTGATGCTCGGCCATACAGACAGGCAGACAGACAGACAAAAATTAAATGTAAATCTGTTTTGGGCTCAGTATCGATAGTAAAGTATAACCCCGATTAAAATTTTCAGAATATATTAAATGTACAGAAATCTTCCAGTTACAGTTTTATTATAAGTATAGATTAGCTAATTTGTTATTAAAGATCTTTTATTATTATTTTGATTGAGTAGTTGTACTGAAAATGACCTATTAATACCTAATGGAAAGGGTCTGTGGCAACTGTCATGCCGCAATGTTGCAAAATCAGCTGATCTAATATTAATTTTAATATTTAGTGTTTAGTTTCGTTTAATTACTGAGTATTTTGTATAAATTAGATCTTAAAATATATGTGAATAGAAAATAATAGATATTTAAAAGTTTTATCAACGAAAGTAACAACAGTGAGCTCGTGTCATGAACTACACGATTTGTCGGATGACGTGATTCATAAATCAACGGATGAAACCCGGGGAGTATTGCTTTTATGTCTTTATTAATAATAATTACATACAAAATATTGGTCCACATAACAAATATATCACTCCCTGCACGCTATTCGTACATTCTCGAGTTTTTCGAGACACGTCCCTCCTCACACCAAGGCAAAGACTTTTCTCACTTTACTTGACTCATCTGTGGAAGTAAAGTTGAAGAATAACCTAGATTGCTACAGACAAAATTGACACTAACTGTACTTAAACAACATCTACTCATATAAGAAGCGTACCTATAATAGCATTTTGATTTCATTTGAGTAGGTACCTACTCACTTAGTCAAAGCTAACAATAATACCACTACACTAGTACATCAAAAGAACCGAATTAATGTAATATTTATGTATTTAAATCCATTAATAAGCTTGTGTTGTAACTTAAGCAAATAGGTACATATTAATTTCAAACTCTGTAGATAGCACATAATAATAATTACACCACTCTTTATTTATTTACTTATCTGTTTGCCTAATATAATACTATCCTATCCTTCTGTCTACTCAGAGTCTTTTCTATACCTACTCTCAAACCTTCCTTCACTAACATACATCACTTGCTGTGTTTCAGGTGTAAGTACTGCAGAATGCAAACCAGACGGGCAGCAGCCCTAGAGGAGCAACATAAGCTAAAAAATGCACTGCATGAACTAAAGTCGTTGAAACAACTGAATGAACAACTACTGAAAGAACAGGATGATAGTGAAACTGAGTTGAGAGTTATTATTGCCAGGAACACTCAGTTGAAGGCTGAACTGGCTAGCCTGCATAGCGCTCACACTCAGGTGTTGGAGGAGCGGGACCAGCTACAGGTGGCAGTCAGCTCATTCGACCAGTGTATACGGACATATGAAGAGGCATTAGGAAGGATCTCAATGTTAGAGGATGAACTGAGTAGATCACAAAAAATAATTTGTGACCTTCAGTCACAAATTCTAAGTTGTGAAATACAACAAACAAATAACCTATATGACGAGCTGCTCACTTCATCCTCAATGGCACCAGCTGTTGTGACCATTGACCTCACCTGTGACAGCCCTTGTGTTGACAAAAGGCCGCTCTCGGTACCAGTTCACTTAAATAGCCATAAAAAAATTAAAAAATATTTAAAACTTGGCAAATTTATATCAAAAACAAGAAAATTAATAAAAACTCAAAAGATAGGTGCTAAAAACATCTCATTGAGAAAGGAACGTTCAGATTTGTTAATACAGCTGGATACATGTTGTTCTTCTCTGCAGGAAATTAGAGAACAATATGAGCATGATGTTAACAGCCTGAATAATACAATTTTACAATTGGAAAGCTCCTTAAGAACCGTTACATCCCAATATGAGCTGTCACAGAAGCAGATCGGTGAGCAAATACTGGTTGCCAATGAACTGTTAGCTTTAGGTAATTATAATATAGACCGTTTTGACTCTTTGGTTAATAAGTGCCAGTGTGTGAATGAGGACATTACAGTTGCTTCTGCGGAGGCTCAGTGCTCAAGTAAGGACCCATTAGTTCTATCAGCGGAGGTTCAGTATTTTAAAAAAGACGATGTAGTTGTATCAGCGGATGTTCAGTGCATTGAACAAAGAAAAGGATGTGAACATAATGACATATTATTACATCCCCAACAGCGGAAAACATTCATATTTTCAGATGAACTGGGAAAAGATTTCGGTTACCTACTTAGTAATAAGTTACATCAAAATGTCTCTAACAACTGTTACCCTAGGGCCCCATATGAATATATAGTTGAAAATATCAAAGATTGTTGTTTGGATAGTTATAGTACAGTTGTTTTGTTGATTGGTAACAGCCTGTGCATAACCAAAAAAGAAATTATCAGAAGTTTTGAGTATTTATTAAGTATTCAAAAAAAATCAGGCTGCAAATTTATACTTTGTGCTTTTCCCTTTTCTCACTCGTTGACCCAAGCACAAAATATGCGCATTTACAAACTTAACAGGCTTTTGCACAATTTAACTTGTAGTCACAGAGACTGTTTTCATATTTTTGACACAAATAAGTTTGTTAGTAAATTTACACTGACAAGAGATACTTTGTATCTGCCCCATAGATATAAAAAACAGATAGCTACATTTGTAGCTTGTAATATACAAGACCCAGCTATTTTTAGCTGTAATGTAATTGGCAACTGTACATATTGTACTGAGAATATTGATATTAGTAACTTTACTAATTCCAGTCTTTTGACACCGGATTCAAATTGTATGAATCTGAGTGCTAGTATTTTAACTCCAGATACAAACAATTGTAATATAATTGTTGGAAAAAATATTTTAAACTAAGTAATAAGACAACAGGTAAGGCGTGTAATATTAATCTTGTACACCAGAATATACAGGGCTTACCTGGCAAAGAACATGAGATTGAGCTTTTTATTAGAAATTTTGATATTGACATTTTATGTCTTACTGAACATTGGCTCAATAGTTATCAATTATTATTCAATCTTAAGAATTACTCTCTGTCAAGTGCGTTCTCCAGAAAGAAAGCTATACGCGGAGGGTCTTTAATAATAACTCGTAACAATAACAATTGTAAAGAAAGAAAAGACATTGTTAACCTTTCCGTTGAACGCACTATTGAGCTGTCCTGTGTTGAGTTGGAGCGATACATCATAGTTTGTGTGTACCGACCTCCTTCAGGTGACCTTGCACTGTTTGAGGATGTTATGGAGGAGGCCCTAAGGCGGATATGTAAGTCATCCAAAAAAATTTTAATCTGTGGAGACTTCAATATAGATATTTTGCATCTCACTTCTCCAGCTGAGAAATTACTTAACTTATTTAAAAGTTTCAATTTAGATAACATTTTTATTGAACCTACAAGGATAACTGCAAGTACAGCTACCTGTATTGACAATATTTTCAGTGACTGTAAAATTGTCAACAAATCCGTCATTACTCATCTAAGATCTGATCACTGCGGGCAAATGATAACTATACCTAGCTCTAAACAAAATATAACTAAAATAATAAAGTATAGGCCAGTTACCACTAAAAAAGTACAGAAATTTAAACATGAAATTTCAAATAATTTACCTACGCTCGATTTTACACAGGGTGGTCCGGATGAACTCTATAACACCTTCTTTGATCTGCTAAATTCTCAATTTAATTCCATCTTTAAAATAGTAGAAAAAAAATTGTTTAAGAACCTAAAATTTAGTGACTGGGCTACTGTTGGCATTTATAAAAGTAGAAACAAGTTGTTTAGTTTGTATGCCGAAAAGCAATATAATTACACCCCCACATTTGTTAAATACGTCAGAAATTATTCAAAATTATTTAGAAATGTCTGCATACAAGCAAAGTCACTTCATATAAAACAAAAAATTATTAATTCAGATAACAAAATTAAAGCAGTTTGGGAAATAATCGCCGATGAAATTGGGAAACATAAAGTGGACGACAATAAACTGGAGCTAAAAATTAACAACCGTATTATTGACTGTAAAACAGAAATCGCAAACACATTTGAGAATTTTTTTCGAAATATTCCAGTCACCACTACTAGTTTCCTTAACTCCTCGCCAACAGAAGCCCAGAAACTTCTCAAGGATAGTGTCACCGAGTGCAGTGTGCTGTTTAAGTTTAGACATGTGACCCCATATGATATTATTAAAGTATTTAAATCTTTGCAACTTAAAAAAACCGGAGACCTATGGGGTATATCCGTAAAAATAATCGGCAATATTATTGATGTTATTGCACCATATCTTGCTCTAGTTTTTAATGAGTCTGTAAACTCAGGATCCTTTCCAAACCTTATGAAATGTAGTAAATTGATTCCACTTTTTAAATCGGGTAGCAAAAGCGATCCAAATAATTACAGACCAATTTCAATTTTGCCAACACTCAGCAAGATATTTGAAAAAATTATGCTCAACCAACTGCTTCAGCACTTTAATTCAAATAAACTTCTTCACTCCGAGCAGTATGGTTTTACTAAAGGTCGATCGACAATTGATGCGGGCGCCGTGCTGTTAAAACATATATTCGACGCGTGGGAGAAATCACAGAATGCTATTGGTATTTTCTGTGATTTGTCTAAGGCATTTGATTGCGTTGAGCACGAGACGCTTTTAGTTAAGTTGAGCTACTATGGAGTCAAAGACACTGCGCTTGGCCTCATTGCATCCTACCTCAGTAATCGCATTCAAACAGTATGTGTCAACGATGTGAAGTCATCCGGATCAGCCTCACTAATGGGTGTCCCTCAAGGCTCCATTTTGGGTCCCTTCATGTTCCTAGTGTACATCAATGATTTGCCATATTTTGTCCGTAACACTTGTGATATTGTACTATTTGCTGATGATACGTCCTTGATTTTTAAAGTCGATAGACATAAGGACAACTTTGACGACGTAAATACTGCAATTTCTCAAGTCACGAACTGGTTTACGGTTAACAATCTACTTTTAAATACAAAAAAAACTAAATGTGTCGAGTTCGCATTGCCGAATGCCAGATCCACAAGTGATATTAAACTAATGGTAAATAACGACATGTTGAAAATAGAAGATACTACTGTGTTCCTGGGGGTGACCTTAGACGCAAAGCTTCAATGGGGCACCCATATATCAACACTTGCTGGCAAGCTTAGTTCTGCTGCTTACGCTGTCAGAAAGATTCGACAGTTAACTGACATCGAAACTGCCAGGATCGTATATTTTGCTTATTTCCATAGCATTATGTCTTACGGAATCTTACTGTGGGGTAAAGCGGCAGATATTCAAAAAATTTTTGTACTACAAAAAAGGGCAATACGAGCAATTTATAATTTAAAACCGCGTGATTCACTTAGAGAGAAATTTAAAGAAATTGGTATTCTAACAGTAGCCTCGCAATATATTTACAGTAATATAATTTTTGTAAAACAGCACATCCATAATTATAAAAAAAAATGCGATCTGCACGATAGGCCAACTAGAGGCCGTAATAAGCTCGTGACTCCATCGCTCCGCCTCAAAAAAGTCAGAAGGTCATTCGTGGGAATGGGCATTGTTTTCTATAACAAGGTTCCACAACCTATTTTGGACTTGCCAATAAATAAATTTAAGAAATCCATTAAAAGTATGCTCCTGAAAAAAGCTTATTATACTGTTGAAGATTATGTAAATGATAGAGGAGCATGGATTTGATCGCTCCAGCAATGCTGGGGACAGCGGTTACTGATTATAAATTAGTGTTTGAATATTAGTATTCAATTCGATGCTTTGATACGGGTAGACTGGGTATGTCACGCTCTCTTTAAACATTTCTGTGGTGGTGTCGTGTGGTGCGGGTTGTTACGTTCCCTCAAATATGGTCGAGCGAAGCAATGGCTGGATCATGCGTCATGCTCGTGAACGGGTGCCACCGGCGGGAATGGGGCTACTTTCTGTCTGCCCGTCTTTGACATGAATTGAATAAACAAATTTAAGAAATCCATTAAAAGTATGCTCCTGAAAAAAGCTTATTATACTGTTGAAGATTATGTAAATGATAGAGGAGCATGGATTTGATCGCTCCAGCAATGCTAGGGACAGCGGTTACTTATGTACACATTGATATAGTAATTGTAAATGAATTATTTAAAAAGAGCAACCACCGAGTTTCTTGCTGGTTCTTCTCGGTAGGAATGGCATTCCGAACCAGTGGTAGATTCACTTGACGATTCAAAAGTACTTGTAAAAGTTTATTTGAATAAAAAATATTTGAAATTGAAAATTGAAATTGAAAATTGAAATTGAAATTGAAATAATAATTTTAATAATATGTTTATCTACTCCAGCATCGAAAAGTTCCAATTTCGAATTTTAATAATATAACGTCAGTTTTAAGATATAAGTTTGAATAATCAAGCATATTATTACATTTAAAATGTTTCCAGACATCTTTTGCTCGATTATACTTTTCATCAGAAACATGAGTACTAGTCAATGAACTGTAAAATTGTGGTTGAGATGGTAGCGATGATAATTTTAAGCAATCATAAGAGCTCATGAATTCATAGGGATAAATACCTTTTCTTCTTAAACGATTAAAGTCATCATCATTTGGAAAATTTTTCTTAAGAGATTGGAATTGATCATCATTTAAATTTTTGGCTAATTGATCGAGACTGCACGGCAAAAATTTAAAAGAGTCTACAAATCTCAAACTTACATGTTGGTTTTATTTACACATTAACACTTATTTTCTTTGAGAAAGAAATATATCTCTCTTTGTTTTGAGGTATTACTTCAATTTCGCCTTCTACAAAATTCAAAGAATGGACAATAAAATGAGCGTCATAATTACTAAGATTATGTAAGAAAACAGGTATATGACGCGGAGCTCGATATTTTTCAGCACAAGCTTCATGACCAATTCCTTTGACCTCTCAGATTTCCAGTATGCCAATCATAGTCGAGAACGTATTCACTACTGAAACTGGTTTCACATATGTGACATTTGTTTGAGAATGCAATATACTCTTCATCTTCTTTCGTAAGAGGGTTTGGACGTTTCTGAAAACTATATGATTGTTGCAAAGCTTTTGAAGGTATTTGTTGACCATCAATATACAAACTAAATGTATTCATCTGATAATTTTCAAAGTTGAATGGATTTATTCGCTCAAGGGAAAATTTTAGTCTTATGGCTTCTTCAACTGATTTAAAACTTAAAGTGTGTATCACAGATGCGACTCTTATAGTTCGGCGCGCGCGGATAAATCCAACTGTATTGCTTGCACATCAAAAAGTTTTAGCATCTACTACTGCAAAATATCCAATAACTCGAGCGGAAGTTAAAGTTTTAACAATTCCTTCAGGGGTTCAGGGTAAAACACTCGATAATATTTTTCTTGGTCAAGTTCCTAAAAGATGTATTGTCGGATTTGTTAGTAATGCAGCATTTAATGGAACTCTTACAAAAAATCCATTCAACTTTGAAAATTATCAGATGAATACATTTAGTTTGTATATTGATGGTCAACAAATACCTTCAAAAGCTTTACAACCATCATTTAGTAATAATGCTTTCAGTTCAGCCTATCATACATTATTCTCAGGAACGGGAATCCATTTTTTTAATGAAGGGAACGGAATATCTAGGGAACAATACGCAAAAGGCTATTGCCTTTTAGCATTCGATTTAACTCCTGATTTATCAGCTCACTCGAGTCACTGGAACCTTATAAAGCATGGTAGTGTTAGATTAGAAGTTCGTTTTGAGTCAGCTATTAATGAAACCATCAACTGTATAGTTTATGCAGAGTTTGATAATGTCATTGAAATTGATAGAAATCGTAATGTAACAGTTGACTATAGCAGTTAAGTAACACTATATTGCAAATAGGTTAAGTCAAAACTTGTATTTTTTTTTTTAATTAAACGATTTATATGTAATAAAACACTTTTAAAATGAATATATCTTTTATTTTTATATTAAGTTATAAGGTAAAGTACATTCTATATCCACATTCATGTATGATCCATTGCAGCGTTAAGATATCTGTATCTGTCACGTAGGTAACATGAATACCTTAGAGATAAAGTCGTATCTAAGCAAAATCCATCCAAGTATTGAACACAATGCATATGCTGCGAACCGATTACCAATTTATGTTTCAACCCCGAGTTATATAATAAGCAATCTGGATACTGATAATAAACCGGGATCCCACTGGATAGCCATGTATATAGACAGGAATGGCGTTGGTCAGTATTTTGATTCATATGGGCGAGCACCGACTAAATATCATTGGCAGTTTCTGAAAAGAAATTCCAGGAGGTGGCGGTACAGTACGAGAAGAATACAAAACGACTTCACTTTAGTATGTGGTCAATATTGTA
This sequence comes from Erebia aethiops, assembly GCA_923060345.2. NCBI lineage: Eukaryota > Metazoa > Arthropoda > Insecta > Lepidoptera > Nymphalidae > Erebia > Erebia aethiops. The sequence goes on along the minus strand of OV281084.1, from coordinate 19,749,531 downwards.
TTACCTATTTGTATTACATGTATTTGGGTTATAGCACTCAGGATTTTTTAAATGTATTCAATAATAACACGCTAGAGAATGATATGTTAGTGGATAGATTATTTAAAGAGAAATAAATATGAAATAAAACCGTAAAAGAATTTTTCCTTTGATTGAACCTTGCATAATATTAGTCACTAGATGATGCCCGCGGCTTCGTCCGCGTGGACTAAGGTTTTTTATTCCCGCGGGAACTCCTTAATTTTCCGGGATAAAAAGTAGCCTATGTCCTTCCCCGGGATATAACCTACCCTATACCAAATTTCAGCAAAATGGGTTGAAAAGATGGGCCGGGAAAACGTAGCAGACAGACAGACAGAGACACTTTCGCATTTGTAATATTAGTATGGATTAGCAAGTTGTAGTTACTTCGAGGCCATTGTGAATGGACAGGTGATTAAGCGTAGCGTCCGAGTTCGTTATCTACGAGTAATTATACGAGTACGAGGGTGCGCGCAAACGATTCAAATGGGGGGCTAAACCTTCGAAGTTGACCGACCTGCGGAGGGGGCCGAGGTTGGGAGGGGGCCCAGGAGGTGGGGCAGAACCGGCGAATCCCCTACTACCATTTGAATACTCACTCATTCACTGACTGACTCAGCAATGCCCAGCAGCCCTTGGACCTAGAAACTGAAATTTTGCACAGTGTTTCCTTTTATATTGTACCTTATGCCTTATTGTAAACAAGGCATAAGGCTGAGTTTCTTGAATATCCTTCAGGTAGGCAGGTCTCTAAATAATAAAAAGATTGAGAAAAGTCCTTAGTCCTATTTTTCAATAAAATGTTGTATTGTATGACAATATTATTATGACTCACTAAAAAAATTATCCTTCCAGGTTTCACTGGCATCCCAGACAATATAGACGCTGCATTAGTACGGTCTGGCAATGGAGAGGTCTACTTCTATAAAGGTTCCAAGTTCTGGAGGTTCGACCCCGCGCAACGTCCTCCCGTCAAGTCCACGTACCCTAAACCGTTGTCCAACTGGTCAGGAATACCCGACAATATTGATGCAGCATTGCAGTACACGAATGGATATACTTACTTCTTCAAGGGCGGGTCATACTGGCGATTTAATGATAGAACTTTCAGTGTAAGTTTTTTCAATATTTCTTTACATTTTTTAACTCAGCACTATTATAATTATGTAGCTTTAATGGTTGATATTATTGATTAAAAATAGAAAATATTATTAATGACGTTTAAAAATTAGTTTCAAAATTTGAGTAGGTAGAATCAATTAATTAAAAGAATAATTAAAGGCCCGAAAAAATGTTAACAAAGCAAATACGAGGAGACATTGCAATCGGAAACGTGATACGTTGAAGAAACGAGAGAAGAAAATGAGAAATCTAGACAGTAATTGTACTGTTACAGTGTGCTGTTGATACAGTAGAGTTTGTTAGAGTGGTAATAGAATAACAGAAGAGAGTAACTTGCGAAGTTTGCTAGACAGTACAATTTCTTACAAAATAGATACAGTAGAGTTTGACAGAGTAGTAGTAGAATAACAGAAGAGTGTTTACGAAAACTTTATTATTATGAAAGTAACATCGCTGGTTTCAGGTGGATACCGACAATCCCGCATTCCCAAGGTCCACTGGTAACTGGTGGTTGGATTGTAGCAGTGCGCCGCGCGGAACTGTCGGAGGTAATGAGCGACTCACCGCCGCGCCTGCGCACTACGCGCACGACGACGACGATGACGACGTGGGCGATATCATATTCGATGCAGGTAGGTTCGGGTCCCGCCACAGGGTAGCTCTTGACGAACTGACAGCTTCTGATCGTTGAAAACACATAAGATCGAGCGTGGTTCAAAAATATGTTGTAAGGAAGTAAGTGTTCAATAACAATGATACAGAACTTGTAAAAAAGTATGAATGGAACATATGAAAATATATAGGTATAGTAAAATTTCGCTCTTGAAAAAATATATTCACATTTTCAGTTCTCAAAAATAGTTTTCTATTTGCCACGGGCTGATTTTTCTGTAACCACATAAATTTAACTAAGGAATAAAAATGCATTTGCATGGTTATATTTAGTTGAGGACCTGGAGAGTGACATAGGCTACTTTTTATCCCAGAAAATGAACATAATGTCGTGGAGATAAAGAAAAATTTTAACCACGCCAACGAAGTCGCGGGCGAGCTAGTAATTTTAATAAAATAAATAAAAGTAAATGCGGCGCTAATATTCACGACGGAGTTAAAATGAATCGCAAAGATGAACTTGTATAGAAGCTTGTATAGTCTGATCTGGATTCTGGAAGTCTCTATAGTAGACATATTACCAGAATATTATACCTCTATATTGTGGAGGTCCACTTAGCAGTTAAAATAAAAATAGCTGAATTTGTTACAAACATTTTAATACGTTAACAGTTTATACATACGAAGTAGATATAGACTAGGTATAAATATAATCAAAGCCTATGTATGAACAAAAGATGCAGCAAACGTGCAGTCAATGCTCGGAACTGCATCACATGCATTATTGAATAGTTTACGTTTTTATTGTAAGAACCTTTAAGTATGTAAGTATATTATTTTATTTAATTTATATTACCCCTATGTTTTTATAGAAGCAGCACGTGTAACATTGTGTAATATTTAATAAACGATTTTCGAAATTATGATTCCTTTTCCAACGTGCTAATTTACTTCGGTTTCTTGGAGATACAATGTTATAAACATACCTAAACATATAGATATATAAAATACTAGTGGTCCGCCCCGGCTTCGTCCATACCCCATAATAGCCAGTCGGCACTGGGCAGCAGCTTTTACGAGAGCTATATCGATAGCGTGCCCCGCCGGCCCCATTTATATTGCGCGTTACTTTATTTCTATGATATCTTCACAGATATTCATCTGAATTAAATGGTGTTAAGAGTGAATTTGGTCTATATTAAATACCTGAGATGACCAAGCAATTTATTTTGATAAGGATTAATGTAATATCGTAAAAACACCTTCGAAAGTAAAGCTTTGTTTTAGATCACACACAAAACACCTTCGAAAGTAAAGCTTTGTTTTAGATCGAATTATGAAATCAAAAAAATGGTTATTGTGTGACAACCTTAAAAGATAGATATATGCTATCGTAGACTTTTTTTTAAGAATTTTTTAAGAGGAACAATTCCACCATACATTGTTTTCGTGTAAATTTTATTATTTAGGCAGCGCACGCCACGGAAGCTCTCATATCTGACGATTTTTTCCGACTTTATTCACATTATTGCAACTTTCGTAGGGATCTCTTATTTTTTGAAAATAAAATATAGCCTACGTTACACGCTGGTAAAGTAGCTTTTAAAATTGGTTGAGTATTTTATCCAAACAAACAAATCTTTCCTCTTAATAATATTAAGTTTAGATAGGTTCACTGAAAAGTCTGAAAATACTTTTCCCGATACCTATTTACCTACTTTTATAAATCTAAATATATGATCTTAGAGATATATACCTTTTCTAAGCGAATAAAGCATATTTTTAACTTTTAAAGCATATTTACGATGCTTGGGAACGATCACAGAATGCTATTGGAGTCTTCTGTGACCTATCCAAAGCATTTGACTGTGTCGATCACAAAACCTTGATACTTAAACTTAGCCATTACGGAATCAAAAGCGTTGCACTTGATCTCATTGCCTCTTACTTAAGCGACAGAACTCAAAAAGTATGCATAAATAACGTGAAGTCTCAGGGTTCGTCTGCCTTAATGGGTGTCCCACAGGGCTCAATCTTGGGTCCTCTATTATTTTTGGTGTATATAAATGATTTACCATACTATGTCAACAATACTTGCAATATTGTGCTGTTTGCAGATGACACTTCGCTAATTTTTAAAGTTGATAGATGTAAAGATAATTTTGACGATGTAAACGGTGCTATATCGCATGTATCACACTGGTTCACAGTCAATAACTTACTTTTGAACGCAAAAAAAACTAAATGTCTAGAGTTTGTACTTCCTAATGTGAACAAAATCGATAAGGAAATAGTATTGAATGGTGAAACACTGAAAATGGAGAACTCCACGGTTTTTTTGGGGGTGACCTTGGATAATAAGCTTCAGTGGGGCGCTCATATAGAGACACTAGCAGGGAAACTCAGCTCAGCGGCTTTTGCTATCAGGAAAATTAGACAGCTTACCGATATTGAGACGGCTAGGCTTGTCTATTTTGCCTATTTTCATAGTGTTATGTCGTATGGCATCTTATTGTGGGGCAGAGCTGCTGATATACAAACAATTTTTGTTTTGCAAAAGAGGGCGATTCGATCAATATATAAACTCAGATCACGCGAGTCCCTTCGTGAAAAATTTAAAGAAATTGGCATCCTTACGGTTGCATCGCAGTACATATACGTTAATATAATGTTTGTGAAACAAAATATTCATCTCTATAGACAAAGAGGGGATACACAAAATCGACTTACTAGAAACCGGCATAAACTAGTAATGCCGCGATGTCGTCTACGCAAGGTGCAGAAATCCTTTGTGGGGTCGAGTATTACCTTTTATAATATGGTTCCAAAAGAACTGTTGGATTTGCCATTGCACAAATTCAAAAAAACCGTAAAAGAACACTTGTTGAGTCGGGGCTATTATACAATTGACGAATTTCTTAATGACAAAGTTGTATGGAAGCAACCGACTTTGGGTCCTGCTCCCCACAGGATAGTATAATAACTTACACTATTGTATTTTATTTAACTTACATACTTATTTATGTATTGTAATAGATTATTTAAAAAAAAAAAAAAAAGAGCAACTGCTGAGTTTCTTGCCGGCTCTTCTTGGCAGAATCTGCTTTCCGAACCGGTGGTAGAGTCAAAACATGACGTAGCATAAGAGACACCTGTATGTCCTACATGTTTGAAATAAATTGAATTGAATTGAATTAATCTTCCAATTCCACCTAATCAAGGTTGTTATTAAGCTATTTTATAATGGTTTTGTTTTTGTTTAATGGCCGCGCCATAGGAAGGGTTATAAACTTAAGTCTGTCATCGATAAAAAGTAAAAACAATGGATTAGCATTGTATTAAGATGTTTTATAGGAGCTTGGAGCATGTAAACTCCCTTCAACAAAAAAAAGAACGTTTTATTAAATTACAGTTATTAGAGTGCGAGTGGATAATATCTGGTATTCACTGCAAGTCAGTTTGATATACTTCCATTGTTCCGATATCTGGGGCCATAAATCGTAGCAAAATTGTATCTTGACAAGAATTCTGAAGTCTGAATTGTACCTACCTGTTGCTCCTTCATTTAAAAAAATTGTAATCTAATTTCAAACAATATATTCCTTTAATAAAGTTAAGGCGCGTTCCTGACCAGTGAGCTTGCGCTATAAGTACATCCCGCTTCCCGCGCATAAATTTCGATAGTGTTTCTGGATAATTTTTTATCAAATCGATTTTTGGTCTATTGGATTAAAAAAATGTGCAAAAATGCTCTTTTCTTATAATATTTTGCGTAAATTTTTACTTTAGGACGCAATGCATGGACTCTTTCTTTTCCTTTTTTTTCAGTTCACTACAAGTTAGCTCTTGACTGCGATCTCACCTGATGGTAAATAATAATGCAGTCTAAGATGGTAGCGGGCTAACTTGTTAGGGGCCTGGCAGTTATATTAAACCCTCTAGCGCCTCTTGCTCGGCTTTGTACTGCAATCACGGATTTTATGTTTTTCCAGATTCTCATGACATGGTGTTGAGATTCAACAACGCACCAACCGCAAACTTTACACAATATGATGTCGGCTCTAAAACAACTTTCCGAGTGCTGAACTCTAAGGTCTATAGTCAATTCTAATGTACCTTAACTTATAAAAACATATTTTGATTGAAATAGTATTAACAAACTTCAATTTATCGTAAAACATTACGCTATTTATAACGATTACTATTTATAATACGATTTTTTTCATTATGTACCTACTACTTGATTAGAATTCTACATGTAGGTACCTGATTAACGAATTACTTACTATGAAATCGTATACGCAATGAATTGGGAAGAAATAACAATTATATACTTATGCACTACTTAATTCAATTTCAGGTAGTCACTAAACCCGAGTTCAATTTCTTGGAAGATCCTCTATATAGATAATTTGTTTAATTATTGTAAAAGTTATGTTTTTACAATTTTACGGAGAAAAAACATGTGTATATTAAGTGTAAGTAGGTATAAATTAAGCTTTATGATTTAAAAGTGTTAACCCTAGATTATTTATATCTGTGTAGATAGTCTTTAATACGCGATAAGAAAATATAAAGGGGTAGTATAAGGGGTATATAAAGGGGGGGTAGGGGAAAATATAATGAACCCTTTGACCCCTCCCCCGTCCTTGTCACAGCTGGTCACAGTTGTGAGACCCCTCTCCCCCTCGTTAAGTTATGCGTTAATAGTTCAAATTTAGCATTTTAACACTTAGATGTATAAGATTTTGAAATGTGACGTCACGTGTCAGTTGTCACACAATGTCACACTTCGTCGATCCCGTACCCCCCTCCCCTTAACGTACTTTATGGATGACCCCTTAGGAGTTAGGACCTATTAATAAGAAAATGACGCTTATCTATTTGTCATGAAGGCTGTGATTTAGATCATACATTATTATTATAATCTATGGCAGAGGCAATTTTTTACCTAATAATGTTGAAAATAATAATAAGTAATAAAGAATACTTAAGCTGTAGATAAAGTGAATTCAAAACATTTACAACTTAGACTGGTTTGAGTATCTACCTAATAGTAACTTAAGAATGTTTTTCTGTTCATACGAAAATACAGCTGTTTCATATTATGGATCCCGTTATAAAATATGAGATTACTATTATTGAGTGTGAGTGAGGTTACAAACACACCTACGTTTGCTATAATATTACCGTCCCGGCTTCGCACCGGTGGGCTTACCTTATGTACAACCTTTAATTTTGTATGGATGGTTAAACATCTACTTTTAATTATTGTGTTTTTTTAAATTATAATAAGAAGCGTGATACTATTGCGGACAATCTTAATTTGGTATTGCACTGCGTACAGAAAAATCTGAGTCTTCCTATTAACTAAAGGCGTTGTATGTATAATTAATTGTATAATATTCATCTCAATAAATTAATTAGCAAAATTACTACTGTTTTATTTAACTTTAAAGGGGGTGGGCGTTTAGCTGATCTCAATTGATGGTCAAGTCTAAAAGCCAAACCTCGTCCCTAGTATTACTACCACGGCACTACGTACCGATAATATCATGTTTGATGGTAGTTTGGCCCCAAAAGTCAGTATACTCCAATGTTGACAACATATTATTAAAATTGATAGGCCATTTTCAGTACAACTACTCAAAGATCTTTATTAACAAATTCGCTGAGTTCTAAAACCAATTATGGTCAATAGAACCTCAAATAGCATGGAAGTGTTATCAACACTGCTTTTCAGATATGCGTATCGTGAATCAGTGAATGGTAAGTACCTAAGTAGATTTTTATGGATGAGAGAAAGTCGTACTTAAATGTTTTTATGGATAAAATTATAGATACTAGAGACGAGTTTGTCTAATGATGGTGGCGGTGTGGTATAAATGAAGGTCCAAACTTGAATAGGTACGCATAAGTAAGTACTGTTTTTTTATTGCAAGATAGGCTTGCGCTTGACGACAATCATGCTTATGAAAAACAACGATGAGGTCTAGGTTGGAGCGCGCTTGCCTAGAAAATGTCTATTTTCACTCTTGTTATACGCAATACTTAGTGATCTGTAAACGATTTGGTATAGGTAATTACCTAAGATACTAAAAGTTGTGTCGTTGTTATTTTATGAGATTCGAGTAAGGCCGTGTCGGCCCTGAGATGCCCTTGCCGTATCTTATATTTTTAGCGATTTGCCGTCAGCGGTCCGCAGATGCTCTTAGAATACTGATGGGTGCTGCTAGGTGTTACTGATTAGTAATTCACTATGTGCGTACGGAATTAGCAACATCCGACTGCGTAGCCCTGATAAAGGCACGTTTTTACTGCATCATAATACATGCAAAAATTAAAGGCTCATTTGCATTGGTTGATATTGTAAGCATCCGCAGTATATGCTGGTGCTTACAATATTTGCTTACTGGATGTTTTTACCGGATTGGATAGTTATTACTTCCGAGTTTTAGTGGCTACAAGCTCTCTACAAGCTTTTGCTGGCGACTTTGTCTGCCTGGATTTGGTTTTGATTATCTTGTACGAATCCTTTGGTTTCTTCTTGGGATCTTAGTGTAAAATTGCATCAAGTTCGATTTAGCGCTTTAAGGAGACTCCAGCCGACACCTTCTTTATACAAACGTAAACTCGTAATTACTACATTATTTGATATTGTACGCTCAAAACTAAGTATTATTTCGATTTGTCTCGTCATTATCTAGTTTATTGATATATAAAATATTGAAAATAATTTTGATTTTAAAGATACAACTTTGGGCGCAAATAAATAAGATTAGGAGTATGAAAATTATAAAACAATTTACCAAGAAACATAGTTTATTTATTCCTTAGCTGAAATAACTTTACTTTGTAAACATACATTTAGTAGTTTTTACAAAAAAACGGGTTTCCCAAACGACTGTTCAACCCTTTTCGCGCGCTTGGTTTCGGTGAAAATTATCGCGCCTCTCACCTTACGGAGCGGGAGCGGGATGTTAGCACGGAAGTATGCGCGCACGCACTCCCTATACACACAATGTTATGTGAAACAGCAAACAGGTTACCCACGTGCGCCGGCAACTTCGGTCGCGTGTACCTCTTAAGCATGAACATTGATTTTCGATAAGTATGCAATCTACTCTAGCCATTAAGACTGGGTCGGAATAATAACTTAATAGGCTGTAAATCTTATAGTATCTTATACGGTCTGCTAGGTACAAAATTAGCTCTTTACTGAAAACTTTACATTTACAAGAATACTTTCAGCTAGCTAGTCTAATCTATTTATTTAATATTTTATGAATTCACATAATATTATGATTTTCGGAATAACATCGAGGGTATGTGGTATGATAACTTGTTAGACAGTATGATCTTATGAAACAGCACCTTAAGTCGTACGCAACGTACTAAGATATAGCGAGATTACGACGCTTCCTACTTAGACCCTGCCCTTAATTTGTAAATTTTAAGTCGTATTAAATTTTCACACGTTTCTACTATATATTCAGAACACAATACATTATGTTCTTAAACTGCTAATTACTAAAAACTATTGACAGCGGAACCAGAGGATTTTTCCTTGTGGATTTTGTTGTGTTTCAGAATTCTGACGAATGAGGTCAACGTCTTTGGATTCGTAGAAAATGTAGCTGTATAAATGTAGGTAGGTAGTTTTACAGATTTTAAATATCATTGTCAATAATTGGCAAATATTCGGATATAGGTAGGCAAGTGATTTTCTTACCTATTTTTCACTGGGTATCTACAAGTACGTTAATCCATAGAAATGCGTTATTCCTACGAAATGCTTAGAGTAAAACCACAAAATAGGTTGTAAACCTTATTATTTTTCCCTATCTCTACGTCCTACCTTCTTCAATTCCGTGTAGGATTTGGATATATTTCAAGTAGGTAAGTAAATATGGCCATATTGCTAAGAAATGTAATGAATTCTGTAAATAAGGAAGCGTTGGACAATTGCCTGGCTTAACTATACCTTACCCTGGCTGCAGTCCAACGATAGAATAGATTATAGATAAAAATACAAGACAAAACAATTGCATTTATTATTTATGCGATCTTTTAAGATAAAACACAGTCATGGTAAAGTAATTTAAATGTTCCTCTACGTTTACCAAAACCAATGCCAACCTTCCCTAATAAATTGGCAAACACTTCTGAAATGAATTCCAAGACGTTGTGCTTTTGTAGTTTTATAGTGTAAGAGACAATCCAGAAGTAGGTGTATATGAGACACTTAATATATTTGTACTCTCATTTGGAACTTTAACGAGTAAATAGATTGGCTAAACTTAGAGATAACATTCATTTGATCCGGCCACGATTGCTATCGTTAAGCTCTAAATCAAAATGCGATCTAAATACAAAAGTATTCAATAATCGCTGAGTCTGCCGGCAGGAGACTGAATTACCATCGTTCAAACACTCGTATTTATACTATTTTCAATGTGGCGTCCGTATCCGTAGATTAAATCGAATGACATGAAACGAGTCAAATTGACAGATATACTTCCTGTTTCATGAGATATAATGACAAACAGTATTAATGATACAATAGGTGAAATAGATGTTAACTTGCATTTGATCTGTCTACTCAAGTATCTACTATGTTGATCGTACCTATAGATGCCTACGATCAACATAGTAGATACTTGATACAAAAGAGCTTCTTGATACAAATAATAAAGGTCCTTCTCAAGCGTTTAAATACAACAAAAAATTTACGTTATTTTAAAAAAAATAGCAGGTATATATAAACTTTGGCCGAAAACAAACTCTGGATCGGACCTTAGACGAATAAAAACAGTCCTCCATAGGACGAATCGTATTGTACCCATACCACGCGAGAGTTTCTTTCAGAAGTTTCTTGTCCTGTCCATAGTGTATCAATCAAATAATCAATCAATCATCAAATAAATATTATAAATGCGAAAGTTTGGATAGATAAGTATGGATGTATGGATGGATATTTGTTACTCAATCACGCCCAAACGGCCGAACGGATCTCCATGAAATTTGCATAGATTTATCTATGGAAATCTATGGAAATTTGGCACAGAGATAGATTATAGTCTGGAATAACACATAGGCTTCTTTTTATCCCTGAAAACTAAGGAGTTCCCGCGGTAACCAAAAACCTCAATCCACGCGTACGTAGTTGCGGGCATCAGCTAGCTTTCTATATAAGGTTCGTTAAGATAGGTTCGTTATGGTTAAGTTTCTACGGAAAAAGAAATAAAAATAAAGAAGATAGTAGGTATATTGTATACACGTGTGTCTCACAAGACAGCAGGAGCTGCGGAAGTTATATTAATTATATTAATGGGCAATCGAAGGTTGTAATACTTGGGATGCCAATAAGTGCCTATACTTACACCTATGGTTTACATTCAGCTCATCCCGATGCATCTCTCTGCGGATACTTACCGTAACCGCACAGACACGATACTTAATATTCGATCCGATTTCAGAAGCGGGCGTTCTTTCTTTAATTTATATTTGACACCTAAGCTATGACTTCAATTCTTCAAAAAATTTAAAAAAGTTTCACAAATTCGGTGTTTAGGTAGGTATCTATGCATTTTCTGTTTAGACGTTATAATATCCAAGAAAAAGTAAAATTAAAAAAGTTACAGAAATTTACAGCTGTTGTTGTTATAGACAAAATTTGTTCTAAAGTCAGCTGAATGTAAGCCTTGCATAAATGTATAATATAGCCGAGAGTACACTCGATATAGCGATGATAGGTGATATTATTTACATAAAAACAATGAAATAGGTACAATAGCGACAATAGACGTTTTTCACGTCCTTGCCTATGAAAATTACCTACCTATTTACCTACTGCTGCTCCTACGGAACTGCCTCGTTGGTCTAGTGGTTAACATGTTCGACTGCAGCCGACGAGGTCCCGGGTTGGGCCATAATTAAGTATTGGGTTTTTGGGTGGGTGAGTCTAAGCTCTAATTCCCTCTCAAGAGTAGAGTGGAGGCCTGTGCACAGCAATGGGACGTTAATGGGCTGTAGTGGTGGCTCCTACGATTAAGTTCTACATTCCTTACCTTAACGCGAACTAAGAAAGTATTTTAAACTGAACGTTTGATGTTCAAAAAAATTTACGATTACCTTAAATAATAAATGATAAAAAATACAGCTTTTATCTTCAATAGATAGTTCCGTGGGGTTCTAAAATCACACCAGCATTTTTCAGATTAGTTTTTTGATACTCTGACTTTATCATGTTATGTACATATGTATAACAGTATCTTATCTCCCAAACCATTAACAACAGATCCGCACCTAAAACTTAAATTTCATAAAGCTAATTATGATTACATAGTAAAATATCTGATGACTATTCCATGGGTAACATGCCTTAATGAAGGATCTTTGGACGACGCGGTTGATTGCTTCTATGAGAATCTTTACGATAGTATTTTCAAGTTTGTACCCTTACAGATTACAAGGAAAAATGACGTGTATCCAAAGTGGTATAGCAAATCTCTTATAAAAACTATTCGAGAAAAGTCCAAGGTCCATGCCCGATGGAAAAAATTTCATGACCCTTTGGACTACCAAGAATTTTCTAGGTTAAGGAAGAGAGAACGAGATGTAGAAGCTGATTGCTACAATAAATACACTGATCTCACTGAACACTGTTTAAAAAAAGAGCCCAAGCGTTTCTGGTCATTTACAAAATCAAAGCGTAACATTACTAACTTACCAAGAAAACTTGTTTACAAAAATGTTGAATCTATAACTAACAAAGATCACGCGGCTCAATTTAATAACTTCTTTTACAACGTTTTTTCTCAACCTCTTAATCAATATCCTTCTACAGAGCTCATTCCCCCAACAAACTCGAGTACGTCACATATTCATTCCGTCAAAGTTGACCACAACGAAATTAAAAAAAGTATAAGTATGCTCGATACATCTAAAAGTCCTGGTAGTGACAAGATTTCGCCTTACTTTATAAGTCATGCAAGTAGGGCTCTTATTACACCTCTTAAAATTATTTTTAATAGATCAATAGCTGAAGGTTTCTTTCCGTCTAAGTGGAAAGAAGCTCATATTGTCCCGATTTACAAAAAGGGAAAGAAATGTCAAGTCGAAAATTATCGCCCTGTTTCTATCTTGAATGTATTTGGCAAAATGCTCGAAAAAATTATTTACAATTCGATATATCCTATTTTGATAAACGCAATTCCACCTGAGCAGCATGGGTTCGTTAAAGGACGGTCCACATTATCTAACTTAATGACATTCACTGAAGATGTCCTGTCATCAATGGACAATAGGGTTCAGGTTGACGTGATCTATACTGATTTTGAAAAAGCATTTGATCGTGTGGATCACGTCATCTTATTAAAGAAGCTAAAGTACCTCGGCATCCATGGAGACCTTCTGAGATGGGTTAAATCCTACCTGTCGAATCGCTCTCAGGCTGTAGTCGTCGGTGGCTGTCGGTCCGATTTCTGTGACGTTCCCTCTGGTGTCCCGCAAGGCTCACATTTGGGTCCCTTATTCTATAATATATACTTATATGATATTAACAATTGCTTTTTTAATTCAAAGTTTTTAATGTACGCTGACGATACCAAAATATACCTGGGAATCCATAGTGTAGAAGACTGTGAGAAGTTACAAGATGACCTAAATAGACTTGCCCGCTATTATAAAAACAACAGAATACAGGTTAATATCAGCAAATGTCAGAAAATATCTTTCACAAGAAATAAAAGCCCGATACAATTTTGATTATACCATCGACGGCCAATCCATCTCCAAAACTGATTTAGTACGTGATTTAGGAGTGATTCTCGATGATAAAATGTCATTTAATCCTCATATTGAAGCAATCACTAATAAGGCTTTCTCTATGCTGGGCTTTGTTTTAAGATCTTGTAAACCCTTTAAGAATATTAGTACACTTAAGACAATGTACTCCGCATACGTGCGTAGCAACTTAGAATATTGCAGCAGCATTTGGTCACCTTGCTACATAAAGCCTAGCGAGGCAATAGAGAAGATACAACGCAAGTTTATAAAACATTTAAATTTTCGCACTTACTCTGAGCCTCTTGACTATATGAATAATTGTAAGCGCTATAAATTACAAACTTGTGGGCAGCGGCGGCAAATAGCTGATATGTTAGTATTATATGATTTAATTAACGGTAAAATAGAAAGTCCGTACCTATTGTCCAAAATTAAATTAGCTGCACCTCTTAAACGGACTCGACATACTGCACTCCTCCACGTGGCATTTAAAAGGAAAAACTACTCCCAAAATTCCGCAATAACTAGAATGACTCGTACCTATAATAAAATCTACTCGGAAATTGACCTCTTCCGCCACTCTAAAAATACCTTTAAGCGACACACTACACAACTCCACCAATAGTTATACATACACACACACACACACACACACACACACACGCATGCATACAGACTAAAACATTATACTTATCATTCAACATGTCGTAAGTTTGTTACACTTACTTTCTTAAAATTTCTTTAAACTCACTCTCATTTCTTGTAATTAATTTATGTTTGAGAAAATCTGTAATTGGCCATACTGATCCTGTTAGTGTTTAAGTACCTATTATTGTTTATCAGAATCGCTGTTGATTTTCCTATGATAATAAAATAATAAAAAATAATAAATAAATAACAGTAATAATGCATACCTTATTCGCTGTATATATAGGCGTTATAATTTGTATATAAATCAATACTATTACTATAAATGCGAAAGTGTGTCTGTCTGCCTGTTTGCTACGCTTTAACAGCCCATCTTTTCAACCGATCCCAGGGAAGGAGATATTATGCTATCCCGAAAAATTAAGGAGATACCGCGGGAATAAAAAAAACGTAAATCCACGCGGACGACGACCCGGGTATCATCTAGTATTACCACAGAATACATAATGTACCTATTACTTACATAAGTTGTAGGATCAGTAGCATCTATTAGTTGTAATTACGGCTAGTTATAAATAAATCATAGCTCATTACCTGACTAACACAGAAATTATAATTTATCCCTGTGGTGGGTGGACGACTGGTTTAACAGTATGCGTAAGGTTTTGTTAATTTGGGCATAAACTGGAGCTAAAGTGTGAATCACTCTCTCTTTACTTGAATGTGCTGGCTAAATAAATTATTATCTCCAGTAAGTACTTACTCGTAGTATGCGCGTCAATATGACTAAGTATATTTGTGGGAAGTAGAGGTTCCATCTTGGTAAATATTTTGAGCGACATAATAATAAAATTATTGGATCTTTCTAATAGGGGGTGCTACATTAGCACCCCCCATTAGATAGAGCACTGCTAATGTATCAGACCTATCAATATGCTTGCATGATAAGCGATATTTGCGGTTACGTGTCGAGGCAATATTGAAGACTCTACCTATACCTAATACCTCATTCCCGCGATACCTCCAGACACCGTTGGAGTTTTTCAAATTTCTTCCTTAGTGCACCACTAGTTAGCTAGAGCTACTCAAGAAATAGTATGTCCTCCCGAATCTTTTAGGTCCTCCGTTTCGGATGTGCCTCTGTCTCACGGCACAGAGCCAGCGTGACCGCAGCTACTGTTTTATATAGCTGCTTGAAGAAAAGAGCTACTTACCACAACAGCCCATTAACGTTCCACTGCTGGGCACAGGCCTCCACTCTCATAGGAGAGAGGGAATTAGAGCTTAGAACCACCACGCTACTCCGTTGGCGTCATGTTAGTGATAATAACCGGGACCGACGTCTTAACGTGCTCTCCGAGGCACGGGGGTGAAACACCGCCAACTTCCTAACTCCAGGCTAGTACTCAGAATTTCTAGTCGGAAAAATACTACACGACCCGGGACTCGAACCCGGGACCTCGTCAGCCACAGTCAAACATGCTAACCACTAGACCAACGAGGCAGTTTGGTAACAGTTACTCATAACTAATCATTTATTTACAAAGAATGTTGTACAATAATATTTGATTATTTTGTTAAAAACTAGATGGTGCCCGCGACTTTGTCCGCGTGGATAAAGTTTTGATTCTCGGGGAACTCCTTAATTTTCCGGTAGTAAAGTAGCCTATGCCTTTCCCGGGGATTTAACCTACCTACCCTACACCCAATTTTATCACAATCGATTGAAAACATGGACCGTTAAAGCGTAGCAGACAGACAGACACACTTTCACATTTATTATATTACGGAAGTATGGATTATAATGGAAATATGGATATTGATTGTGTATTAAAGATAGCATTGTAGTAGGTACCTACAATGGTGCTTGTCCTGTACTAATCCAGATAGGAACGAAGTTCCTAATTTCATAAATATGAATTTCAAGTTCGAGTCGAGGTAAAAAGAAAAACAACGCGAGCCTTTCGCCGACATGCTCGCGTTGTTACGAAGACAAAAGGTCTTAAATATAAAAATATTACATTCGAAATTAAACTTTAATGCTTTATTTTTAACAGACTTCAAAAAAGGAGCTTCAAAAAAAGGAGGAGGTTCTCAATTCGACTGTATGTTTTTTTTTTTGTATTTTTTTTTTGTATGTTTGTTACGCGATTTCTCCGCCAATTATGAACCGATTTTGATAATACTTTTTTTGTTTGGTAGGTCATACTTCAGAGATGGTCCCATTTTAATTTGGTGAAGATCTGATGAATATCTCCGGAGATGGAGAACGGAACTCCTCAATGGATAAGAGTAAATTGCTCGCGATCAGTGTGATAGTTTTTTTGTAAACAGTATGTTTTAACCATGCATAGCATATCTTTCTTTTTTTTAGGGTTCCGTACCAAAATGGTAAAAATGGAACCCTTATGGTGCGACTTTCTCCGTCCGTCTGTCACAGTCGATTATTTCAGTAACTATTAAAGCTATTGACATGAAATTTGGAATAGTTGTATATAATAGTGGCCCAATATCATGGAAATCAAAAAAATTGAAAATTATTTTTAGTTTAATTAAAAAAGTGGGGAAAATCAGGGGTTTGAAATTTCAAAGTAGGATAACCATACCAAGTGGGGTATCATATGAAAGGACTTTGTACTTGACTTGTCTAAGTTAGACAAGTCGACGAGTAACGATTAAACGACGTTATTCTTAATAACGCTAAGTTTTTACTAGCGTTCTGGTTACACCCTTTTTTTTTAAAACAGTGGGGCCACTAAAAATTGTGAAATAAAAAATTTTCAAAAAAAAAAAAAACCGACTTCAAAAACCACGAACACTAAAAAGTAAAAAATAATTTAATTTATTATGTATACAAGAGTTAATGTAGTTCTATAATAACATTTTTTGGAGTCGGTGCCAATGTGGAGTCACGTCAACAATAATGAAGAGTAGGTAGACGGTTCATGCGGCTAATTGGTACCGACTCCAAAAAATGTTATTATAGAACTACATTAACTCTTGTATACATAATAAATTAAATTATTTTTTACTTTTTAGTGTTCGTGGTTTTTGAAGTCGGTTTTTTTTTTTTTTGAAAATTTTTTATTGAATAAACTATACATAAAACCTTACTCCACGCATTTTCGTTATAGAAGTTTTTTGCCCGCTAGGATACTCCTCCGCATCATCCCATAAGGAACTTCGTTCCAATAAAAAGTAAAATTCGTATTAGGTACCTACCTACCTACTATGTTTATTCAATTGACTACTTGACAGCTGTAATTAGCATCTAATTCTGTTAATAAAGTCTGGGATTGCCTACCTAAAGTTCTTAGTAGCGGCCGACATTCAGGTCAACTACAGTGGGAAGTATTACTACTTCATTGAAGCACTTTATTGAGGTTTACCTATTGACGTATATGAAACAGTAACGACGTCAAACTATGATTCATCATTCTAATGTATAAATTGTAGGTAATTAATTGAACATTTAAGTGTTGTGCGAGACAAACTCCGACGACCTCCGTGGCGCAGTGTGTAGCGCTGTTGTCTTAACGTGCGGAGATCCTGGGTTCGATCCCCGGCAGGGTCAGTTTGGGAATTTATAATTTCTGAATTTTCCCTGGTCTGGCCTGGTGGGAGGCTTTGGCCGTGGCTAGTTACCACCCTACCGGCAAAGACGTGCCGCTAAGCGATTAACAGTTCCGTTCCGGTAAGATGCCATGTAGAAACCGAATAGGGGTTATGGGTTCAATATAACTGCCATGCCCCTAACAGGTTAGCCCACTACCATCTTAGACTGCATCATCACTTACCATCAGGTGAGATCGCAGTCAAGGGCTAACTTGTAGTGGATTAAAAAACAAAGGGTTCCGTACTCCCACACATTATAAGTTCTTTTAGTAAATAACAAGAGAGATGTCATTACACCTATTAAGCTGTGATATAACTTTTTTTATAATGCCATTAACTGGCTTACTTAAGGCACTAAACTGCAGTAGCTCCTGACAATCAATTCGATACCCTATCAGAGCGGAACCCTAATTAGCGATTTTCGGATATTTCATCGATTGACCCGTTATGTAGGTGAGTAATTTTAAGAGCATAAGAAAAATTTCTTTGTTGTTCAATAGTAGATCTTAGACAGCATTATCACTTACCATCAGTTGACATCACAGTCAAGGGCTAACTTGTAGGGGAATAAAAATAAATATGTTCTCAAGATATGTTGATTTACTTATTGATTACTAGCTGACGCTCGCGATTTCGTCCGCGTGGTTTAAGTTATTTTTTTCCTGCGGGAACTCCATAATATAGGATTAAAAGCCTATATCACTCTACAGGTCCTCAACTATACCCACGCCTAAAATCATGTCGATCCATTGCCCCGTTGCGGTGTGATTGAAGGACAAACCAACAAACAAACACACTGACGCATTTATAATATTAGTAATGATGTATGTGACTCGAACAAAGTATCTAGTTACGTCCGTCTACACATGGACATGTTATATTGCCGTATTACTGTGCCAGATTACTACCAGGAAGTTTGTCTTGACTCATTGTTTTATAAGAACAAATCTACGAAATAATAGTTTATATCCGGGGACATAATATTATTGGGTTTTATATTCAAGTTCAAAAGTATAATCCCGAAACCCGAATCCAATTAAGGGATATACCTACGAAACCGTTCATACTTTTCAAGTTGGCAGCATGAATCCTCAGGTACGTATAATATTATAAATGTTTAAGTTTGGATGATTGTAAATTTGGATGTTTGTCACTCCTTCACTCTGCAAAGTGTAAGAGACATTCAAGAAGTAGGTATTTATGAGACGCTTTTAATATATTTGTACTCTCATTTGGAACTTGCACGAATATGTAAATGGTTAAACGTGTAGAAGTTCCACGAGAGATTTAATGCAATTAGATAAAAGTTGGCTAAACTTAAAGATAATATTCATTTAATCCGGCCACGATTGCTATCGTTAAGCTCCAAATCAAAATGCGATCTAAACACAAGAGTATTCAATAGTCGCTGAGTCTGCCGGCAGGAGACTGAATTACCATCGTTCAAACACTCGTATTTATACTAATTATTATCAATATGGCGTCCGTATCCGCAGATTAAATCGAATGACATGAAAGGAGTCAAATTGACAAATATTATACTTCCTGTTTCATGAGATATAATGACAAACAGTAATAATGGTAACAAAAGGCTGAGTCGATTTTGCTGAAATTTGAAATGTAAATAGTATATTACCCTAAACTAACAATTGAGGAAAAATAAAGCGTACCCACGGGAATGAAAAAGCCTTTACCACGCGGTCCAAGCAGCGGGCATCATCTTCATCATTTTATTGTCATCATCAATAACTATATAAGGGTTTGTCATAAGTGACTGACAGACAACCTACAGCCCAAACATCTGAACGTAGAAATTTACGTAGAGATTAATCTTTGATCATCATTTGAATTGAGTGTTAAGGCAGGATTTTCGAAATTTCGAAAGTTTGTATGAAAGTCATTTTTCAAGTGGTATCTTGACTTTGTACTCTTATTTGACCTTTGGTTAAAAATGGAGAAATACGTGTTTCACAGTTTTTGAAACTTAAATTGGGATAAAAATGTATATCGTCGTCGTCGTCTCAACCTATAGACGTCTACGTCCACTGCTGGACGAAGGTCTCCTGCATGGATCGCCACAGAGTACGGTCTTGTGCCGCTCCGAGCTGCGCGCTTGAGATCATCCATCCACCTAGTCGGGGGTCACTTTGAGACCCCAACGCTTATCGGTTCTACGAACTATGTGCCCTGCTCATTGCCACTTGAGCTTGGCGACACTTCGAGCTATGTCGGTTACTCTGGTTCGCCTACGGATCTCCTCATTTGTGATTTGATCACGCAGGGATACTTCGAGCATAGCTCTCTCCATCGCCCGCTCAGTAACCTTCTTATCAGGCCCATAGTTAGCAACCATGTTTCAGAGTCGTAAGTCATCACTGGCAACGCGAACTATTCGAAAACTTTCGTCTTTAGGCACTGAGAGATTTTGGACGAGAGATGTCGCGCAGTTTCCGAACGCTACCCATCCGAGTTGGATTCGGTGATTGACCTCTTTCTCGAAATTGGACCTACCTAACTGGACTGTATGTCCCAGGTATATGTACTCATCAACAATTTCGAGTGCAGTGTTCTCAACTAACACTGGGTGGGGCTGAAGATGTGCATTGGACATGATCTTGACGACGGTTGACGACCTCCGTGGCGCAGTGTGTAGCGCTGTTGCCTTAACGTGCGGAGGTCCTGGGTTCGAACCCTGGCAGGGTCAGTTTGGGAATTTATAATTTCTGAATTTTCCCTGGTCTGGCCTGGTGGGAGGCTTCGGCCGTGGTTAGTTACCACCCTACTGGCAAAGACGTGCCGCTAAGCGATTTAGCGTTCCGGTACGATGCCGTGTAGAAACCGAAGGGGTATGGGTTTAATATCACTACCATGCCCCTAACAGGTTAGCCCGCTACCATCTTAGACTGCATCATCACTTAAACCATCAGGTGAGATCGCAGTCAAGGGCTAGCTTGTAGTGGATAAAAAAAAACTTCGTCTTGCTCATATTCATTTTTATTCCCACCTGTTGAGAAACTCTGCTGAGGTCATTGAGCATTCTGTTAAGGTCATCCAGAGTTTCTGCCATAATGATTATATCGTCAGCAAACCGCAGGTGAGTGATGTACTCGCCGTTGATGTTGATGCCGAGGCTGTGAAAATTTGTATACTATGTTATTACTGTACATTTGTATTTGTTGTTTGTATGAGACCATTCTCATAATTATTTTGAAAAGTTTCCAAGATGTAGGTCACATTTGATATTAAGGCGCTGTGAGCTCACAAGATGAAAAACACAGGCGCGCGGGGGTGAAATCGAGCAAGCGCATGTCGCAAAAAATGCATGAAATAATTTGTAAAAACATTAATATTTACTTTTCAATACAAATGAAACCGACAATGTGTTTGATTTAGAAATATGAATTTTATCTTATATTTCTAGAGCTCATTATTGGTTTCAATAAGGAGAAAAATTGCTATAAAAGGTTAATTAAGAGGTCTGTTTAAAATAAATTTCAATGCAGAGATTTTTTTAAATTGTGTTTTGAGATGCGTCAATGGTTGCTCAAAGGTCTTGAAAACAGCACATTATTTTAAAAAGCATACATTATGTGACCGTTTGATGGATACACTGCTTTTAAAAACCCCCTTTTACGCTACACAGGGCCTTAAAGACGTGTACTTAAATACAAGACCGAGGAGTTAGAACTTGCTATTTGCATAACTTGCAACTATTTCATGTTATCTCATGAACTGAAATCCTCGTTGGTGAGAGACCGGAAATTATACTTTCCGTTATTATGGTCCGGATCCCTTCCCATTATTCCCATTATTCCCATCCAATCCCATTTATTGTAGTATAGTAATGCGATGGACTGTCTGATCCTTCCGCATTTCACACTAAAATATCAAAAATAATAACCACCACCACCACTACAGCCCATTAACGTCCCACAACTGGACACAGGCCTCCACTCTCATAGGAGAGAGGCAATTAGAGCTTAGACACACCACACTGCTCCAACGCGCTGCTGTTGGCACGCTTTAACGACTATGGGCAGACTGTAAGCAGTCTCCCCTCTCCGTGCTCTCCGAGGCACGAGGGTGAAATACCGCCAACTTCCTAACTCCGGGCTAGTATTAAGAATTTCTAGTCAGAAAAATCCAATCATGTATCATATCATATCATACTAATATTAGCAATGGGAAAGTGTGTTTGTTTGTTGGTTTATTGGTTTGTTGGTTTGTCCTTCAATCACGCTGCAACGGACCAACGGATCGACGTGATTTTTTGCATGGGTATAGTTGAGGACCTGGAGAGTGACATAGGCTACTTTTTATCCCAGAAAATTGAGGAGTTCACGTGGAAAATAAAAAGAACTTATTCCACGCGGACGAAGTCGCGGGCATCCGCTAGTCATCGGCCGCAGTAAACATGCTAACCACTAGACCAACGAGGCAGTTAAAAAATAAATAATAACAAGTAACAACAGTTCAAAAAGAAAAAGATATATGTGTTACAGTTTACAAGTGCGCCAAATTTCAACTAACGGATTCGTATGAGTCACCGTATAGTCCTCGTCACTCGTCAGGCCTTACGCTTTATGTAACACTACTGTTACAAAATTTTACAGTAACAATTTCAAGTATAATAAACACGCGCTTTGTTTCAGCCATCAAAACAGAAACAACGACACAGAATACCTATTTCTTGTGACCGTTACGAGGTCATATTATTGCCATGTGTTGTTCATACTCAAAAAGTGTATTTTTTAAGGAACTGTCTCTACCGGAGGTAGGTAATAGATTTCGGTTCGTAATAAAATGTGAAAAGTTCATCAAAGTTTTAAGGACAGGCCTGGAAGGAATCTGCCCCAGAGCGGGTTGGTGTTTTATTCTTTGTATCCGTTAGAGGTTACGCGGCATGAGTAGAGACTGTTTTTCTGAAGTACGCCATTTTTTGAGTCCCGTAGTAAATAAAGGAACCTTTATTGTTCTTAATCTTAGGTGTCAGTACAGACCGTACGTCTCAAGGTGACGCACAAGCACGCTTTTGTTCAGTTAATTTAAATCCATACCCCTAATCGGTTTATATACATCGCACCGGAACGCTAAATCAATTGGCGGCACGTCCTTGCCACTAGCACCCTATTACTAGTCACGGTCAAAGCCTCCCACCAGACCATACCAGAAAAAAAATCAGCAATTATAAATTTATCCTGCCGGGAATCGAAACCGGGACCTTTCACTGTAAGACCATAGCGCTCACCTGCACTGCGCTAAGGAGGTGGTCAAAAGCATGAACACTTAAAATTGTTTGGGGTTGACACCGTGCAGTACCTGTTTAAAAAAATTATAGCCTTGCAGCTATCAAGGCATATTGATAAATCTAGATTCAAAATATTTAACACACTTTCGCATTTATAATTTAATCATACTAATATTATAAATGCGAAAGTGTGTTTGATTGTTGCAGACCGACGGATCAACGTGAATTTTTGATTACTAGTTGAGGACCTGGAGAGTGGGCTAGACATAGGCTACTTTTTATCCCGGAAAATTGAGGAGTTCCCATGGGAATTTAAAAAACCTATACCACGCGTTAGTAAGTACTATAATCTAGTAATATCATAATTAATGTTGTTCGAAAATGGTTCCAAGAACATTTTTCTTTGTGTGGTAGTACCTAGCACACTACTAGTAAATATTTACAACTAGCTGATGCCCGCGACTTCGTCCGCGTGGTTTAAGTTTTTTGATTCCCACGGGAACTCCTTAATTTTCCGGGATAAAAAGTAGCCTATGTCCCTCTCCAGGTCCTCAGCTATAGCCATGCCAAAAATCACGTCGATCCGTTGCTCCGTTGCGGCGTGATTGAAGGACAACCAACAAACCAATAAACCAACAAACAAACTGACTTTCGCATTTGTAATATTAGCATGGATGGAACTGGATTTTCCTGATATATATCGACACCCTAATTATATACATTATTTATAATGGATAAGCCAGTGATTGGAAATATACCTAAAGGTTTTTCTATGAATACTATTTTCTGTACTAAGGTTGAGGACTTAAGTGGCAAGTAATACTACCTATAATAGATATACTCGTAGTAAACAATATAGCAGGCATAAGAGTGCAAGTATAGCTTGGGAAACATATCCAGATCCGTGTGGCGAAATTCAACACTAACAGAATCAACACTGTTTTGATCCTAAAATTTTGGTTTTTTATGATACTTAGTGGCGTCTCTGCCTTATGCACAGATAAAATTGCCAAACTATTTGTAACTAAAAGCTCGTCATGAGAATGCCCTTTTCTGTAAGAAGTTGAAAAATAACCCAAGTTTAGAGGTCAACTATAGAGGTCCAAAGATTTTACCTTTATGTCTTCTTGTATCTTTACAACCTCATAGTACCTAGATAATCGCCGCTTATGATGTATGTTAAGCGACAGGGTCTGGGTTGGTAATTATTATTAAATTATGAATTATTTATGAATTGTTATTATTAAAACAAGAACCACTGCGTTACATTATTAAATAAAAAAAAGGGGTTACGATTCTCAGCTATTATTTGTCAATTATTAAAATATTATAGACCTAACCTTGTGGTTAGGTCTATGATATTTTAATAATTGACAAGGAGGACAAAGTAGATTTTTGCTGTGCTGTTTTTGTGGTTCCCATGAAAGGTAACATTCCTAGGAAAGGTAACATTAGTAATATTATTTATGTCACCGTAAGATTGTAAAAACCGTTAGATTATAATATAACGTTTTTTATCTCGATAGATTATAAACTGTCGACAGATTGTGAACCGTAACATACTGTTTACAATTTAACGCGTTATTTTTCGGTAAATTGTAATATATTAGGTATAATAACCCGATAGAACCTAAGTGCCCGGCCTGCGGCCGGGAACTACCTGAATGTTCATGTCAAACCCTAACCTAACCTATAGTTCGCGCGCGAGTTGAATGCAGAGAAAACGTATGGTGACACTTACATTTACTCTGCATTCAACTCGCGCGCGAACTGTACAAGAAAGAGACAAGAAAACGTAAAAACAATAAATATTTCATAAGTGAATACTCAGAACATTGAACGGTTCACAATCTTTCGACAGTTTATAATCTCGCGGGATAGAAACCGTTAGATTATAATCTAACGGATTTTACAATCTTACGGTGACATTTATACTAGTTATATGTATCGAAAATAAAATTCGTATTATATGCATGACATTGTGGCTATAATATGTGGTGTAGGCATGCGGCTGGATAAAAGTTGACAGATGAGACGTGAGTCAGACGATAAGATGACTCACCGATTAAGGATACCAAGGCTTACTCGTAAGTATTTGGGTTCCAAAAAACAATTTACGTTGAAAGAATGAAGATATTATGAATTATCATAATATCTTCATTATTTTTTATTTTATTTCGTACCAAGTTGTTTTATTTTCTCACAATCGAAGTGAAAAGTAGAGTTTACCACGGGACTAAAAGCCATTCTACTCGTTTCTGTAGCATAGCTGAACACCTCGTATGAAATGGCCCTTGATGAACAATCTATTATTATTAATAAACTGTCAAGGAAACTACATAATCATTTATGCTCAAGGGAGTGAACCAAAATATTATTTCGGCTCTTGCCTTTCCATATTGAGTTGAGGAGAAAATTATTCTAATATGTCGCGGTTACCGGTTTCTAGAACAGTATAACAATATTTCTATTGAAAAAACAGACATACCGACGGACGGAACTATGAGGATTCTTTGTTTACTATATACCGGTTTTGTAAGGCCTCGTTTTCACATACTTTTGAATTTTACCCAGGAATTTTAGGAAAGGGTTTGTTTGATCGTACCTAGTACGAGCAGGTAGGTAGTCGGTGAGTATAGTAAAGAGAAAAAAACTTCGAGAAGAGCGCAATTGTGATGTCTATGGCCCGTATTAATAAACCGACATAAGCTATTTTTATGTTACTATTAAGTATCGGAGAATCCCGTACTACGACTACGATTTCCGACTACGATTTCCTTACACAATCGGAGATGCCCCCCGATTGTGTAAGGAAATCGTAGTCGTCATCAATTGTCACAATGATAATTCGAGATAAGGAGGATTAAGATTAATAATGGATAAGGAGATAGATGCCTGCACGTCATAAAGCATGTATGAACTCCATAAACAGATCGAGTAATACGTTTTTTTTTTTAATGTTTCGCACTCAGTTAACCTCTGACATGGTGTCGGAGACCTTTTTAATGCGAGTTTTGCTCTTTATTAGGTGCTCACCACCACTTTACGACCACTCTCGATGGTCGTAAAGTGGTGGTGAGTTGTTTTTTTTTACAAATGGTATTTATATATTTAATATAAATATACATATTATATGTTTACTATTTTTTATTTTGTGAGTGGTAATATTTTTTTTTCTTGTGTATGCTAGTGTGAGTCAAATTATTAAAATATAATTATAGTATATATTAATAGATAATATTATAATACGATTATTAATTTATTAGTAATTTAGTCTAATATCCAAGCATTATTTATTTATTTTTATTATCATAATATGTACTTCAACATGCATTATTTCCTATATTTTAATAACTAGATTTTACGCATAAAATACTGACCATAAGCATAATGTGATGTAATATTGTTGTAAATCTTTTAAAACTGTGGAACACCTACCACAGTAGTCGTATTTGAGCTAGTAGCACGTTTTTTTTAAAGTACGACATTTTTTTAGTTTTTTTAATACGGGCAAAGCAACATAGAGTACCTAAAGGAATCTTGATTAATTAAGAACCTATTCAGTTTAGTCACGTAAAGGAAAAATGTTTCCGCATTTTAATTTTAAATGTTAGATGAGAAGGGTTGGGTTCGCAGGGATAGGTAGGTATACACTATACGTATGAGTTGAAAACCCTCAGTGCGTGCAGGCATTCGGTGTAAATTTTGTTTAAACTTGACCGTCGACCGCGAATGACTAAGAATTTTTTACTGTTTAGGATAGATGTATTGACTTTTTCCTATATATTGCAGTCATTGCAATCTGAATCACTTTTCAAATTTAACCAAAAAGTTATAGTACCTCCCTAATGCTTATATTATGGAAAGAGGATTTTTTTTTATAGCTTTGCGTTTATTACAAGGGAAAAAGGACCTACTGCAGGAAAAAAAATACTGCTGTTTTCAATTACTTTTACAAAAACAATGTATAGTGATCATTCATACGATGTTAAAAAAACTCGTATCATTGAGGATGCGAGGATTTTGCGTATGAATAGGTGACTGTAACGGTCGGGACCAGGTGTGGGCGGCCGGCCTAACAAGACATCATTATTTGTAACCTACATTCACTGGGTAAATCAATGTAGATAATTGAGAAGTTCAGTACGTAAGCAAGCCACAATCTGACAGATTGCTATGTGACTTTTAAAAAAAACCGGCCAAGTGCGAGTCGGACTCACCCACCCTTGGAAGGATTTGGTTAAGATAATTATTTGACCTCTAATTAATGAAGACGGTGCTACAAATTTACAATCCATATCCAATATTATAAATGCGAAAGTGTTTCTGTCTGTCTGTCCATCTGTCTGTCTGCTACGCTTTCACGGCCCATCTTTTCAACCGATTTTGATAAAATTTGGTACAGGGATAGGTTGTATCTCGGGAAAGGACAAGGCTACTTTTTATCCCGGAAAATTAGGGCGTTCATGCGGGAATCGAAAAAACTTAGTCCACGCGGAGGAAGTCGCGGGCATCATCTATGATAAAAAAATATATGTTATGGCTTACCACTGATTTAAATCAAATCAAATATTTTTTATTCAAATAAACTTTTACAAGTACTTTTGAATTGTCAAGTGAATCTACCACTGGTTCGGAATACTCTCGAAATCTCTGACAAAAATCCTTTTATTTTGGTATAACCTTAAGTTTTTTTGTTTATGTTTATGGCTGATTTCTCATAAACTATACTGGCTAGAATCTTCGTTACATTTGTCGCAGAAGGTTTACATGTACTTCCATCAGCTTTAATTATTTCAGATTTTTCCCTTTGCAAAAAGTCAAAAACTAAGAAACTTGAAAAGAAATAAAATAACGTTTTAGAACGTGCAAATACAGCTCTTTCATACATTGCAGCCCCACTCGATGTAGTGATCCCACTTTTAAATGTTAACCCCCCATTTCTTGCTGATTTCTTGAAAAGTACCTATCCTGGCTAGAAACTTTTCGTGGAAAAAAGGGTGAAGATCCTCAGTAAGGAAGTATCTTTTATTTTGCTCTGTCGAAATTTGACTGCATTCCTATCTATTATAATTGACAAACGGAGGTAGGTATTTTTTATAAAGTTAAATAATTTCCTTTTTCATTTTCTTTCATGATGAATAGACTATGAGCATGTCAAAAGCTCTGAATTATTCAGGGTTATTAGAAAAACAATAACACGTTTAGATAATTAAGCGTCCGTGAATCATAAAGGGCAAAGAAGTCAAACGTTATAAATTTTATAGTATGACAAGTCATGCTAGCTAACAATGCATTTATTTAAGACCCCTTTTTATAGAGAATGGAAAAATAACAGTTACTTAATAAGTTCATCAATCTTAATCAATCTTCAATCTAAATATTATACACTAGCGAATGCCCGCGACTTCGTCTGCGTGGTTTGAGGTTTTTTTTTCCGTGGGAACTCTTTAATTTTCCGGGATAAAAAGTAGCCTATGTGCTATATATCTCTGTGCCAAATTTCAGCCAGATCCGTTCAGCCTTTGGGGCGTGATTGTATCATAATACTAGTATATCATATTACATGCATCCATTACATGCACTTTCGCATTTATAATATTAGTAAGAAAAATAAAAGGTGACCGACTGATCTATCAACAAACAGCTCAAACAATAAAAAAATGCCCGAAAACGGACTAAAGTCCATGCTACTTACAACGTATCTCCTCCTATTTGGCCAAGATTAATATTTATATATTAATAATTATAAGACTCAAATAATAATTTTATTATTCATTTTCATTTATACTCAATAAATAAAATATTACTACGGATTATTATCTAAAGAAAATTAATAGTATGGATGTCTGGTTAAAAACCTACTGTTTACTAAGCTATTACACTGATCGCGAACAATTTACTCTTATCCATTGAGGAGTTCCGTTCTCCATGTCCGAAGATATTCATCAGATCTTCACCAAATTTATATGGCACCACCTCTAAAGTATGATCTATCAAACAAAAAAAGAATCATCAAAATTGATTAATAACTAGCGGAGTAATCGCGTTACAAACATACAAAAACATATAGCTGAATTGATAACCTCCTTCTTTTTTTGAAGTCGGTTAAAAGAATTCAGTAACGTTGATTCCAGTCACGGATGGGTGACCACTGATGATATTTTAATCTTTTGAAATTATATTACAGAATGCTCGTTGGAGTATATTTTTCCAGAGAGTTGGTACTTTACTTTAGACCTACCTACTTATAAACCTATGTGGCATGTAACCTTATGAATAAATAAATAAAGTCTTATGTAACCGTTTGTAGATCGTCTATATAGGTTCTTCATGGTTAAAGGTTTTAGAATCTATTAAAATAAATCCGAGAGTTATATTTTGTTTCTTAAGGATCAAAAATATTTTTACCTACATGGGTTCAGCAAGGCTCTACACAGACAAAGCAGTTCGGTCCTAAGTGCCGACTGCCCACCGACAGCATAATTATGAGATGCAGTTGTATGAACTGCACGATGATCGCACCCAAACTACTATGAGGTCTAAAGAAAAACATACATAATGTCAAGTGTGACTTTTTATGCATCATCTTTTATGTGTCATAGTTGTAAATCGTAATATAAGTCGATCAATTTACACTTTACATACCTACCTATAATAAAGTGCTAATTATTATTGTTGTCTTTGGCTTGGTTACGCTTGGCTTTTAGTCATTAGGTATCTATTTAGTACCTACTCATTCATACTTTCTACCAAACCTTGCTAATATAACCTCATACAAAATACTCAGTTTTATTTTTATGGGCACTTTTTATTTCCGGCATCTTATTCTGGTAAAAAATACGGTTAACATAAAATGTTATGTTATTATTATGAATAACTAAAGTTATGTTTTTCTATGTTTTTCATGCTGAATATGAAGGCACTACGGTGCTTTCACATTCAGCATGAAAAACATTTACTACGGTAAATAACAACGTGTTGTTACATCAACACTTAGGGATAGACTTACTAGGATTTACCTAAATTATTTATGTATTCATCCTTATAACAAGACATAACAAACAGGAAACATTAAATGTCTTAGTCGTACGCATTCTATACCTTCTTAATAAATACAGGGCACAAAGCTATAAAAGATGCCTTGTAGTAGTTCTTGTAAACTTAATATTTTGTTCAAACAAGTCCTTGGGATGTAAATCAACTTGAAATGGATGCTTATGTTAATTTTGTCCTTAGCAAATGATACTACCTTGGCTTGAGATTATTTAAGTAGTTCCGTTCCTATGTTGCGGGCTTGTGGAGGTAGATTGACCTAGCTGCGACAGTGGAGTTTCTTCTGTTATATACAGCGAATATTCATAAAATTCAATTCCTGCAAATTCGGTTTGATGGTATTTGCTAAAAGTGTTGGCAAAGTAAATTTTACAAATGGTAAGTTTAATCTGGGTTCCACATATTTGGAAAAGAATCTTATATTTTGGTATCTTTTACTGTAATGTAAGTATTATGAGGAAAAATACATAATTTAATTTAAATCATGTAATATAAACAATTATGATGACAATTATGTGACTTACTTCCTTGTAAGTAAATTAATTAACTAAATCACAGACGTGCTCCATGTGTTTCTAGTTAAATTCTATTAAAATATCTAGAGCATTTATTACGTAGTGGCTTCATAGTTTGGCGGAAAACTTTAAGTTATTTTCCCTTGATATTATGGACTGCGTAATTTAAGAGGAATACGTATATCGTAGAATAGTTATAATTAATAGGTAATTATTATGCTTATGAAGGTACTTATATTCGAATTGAATTAAATGAAATAATTATGCCGAATTGTTTGTCAGGAGCTACTGCAGTTTAGCGCTATATGTAAGCCAGTTATTTTACAGCTGATTACGTGTTGTTATGGCGTCTTTCATGAGTCCTTAAATAATTTATATTGTGTACCGGAAACCTTTGTGCGCGAGTGTGACTCTCACTTGACCACTTTTTAGCTTAGATTAGCAGTTAGGGAGAAGGACATCCAACTCACGTGAACTTATCACTATGGTGCCGACTTCATATTTCGTAAACAGTAGGTTCTTATTTCCGAAAAACTGTTTATACCCAAATGCCACTTTCCTTTTTTTTCTTGCCTGGGCTAATTAGTACACTGCAGTGAAAAATGTGCCTACACAAAAAAAGGTTTCTTACATACATTTGTCAAAAAGAAAAGTTACAGTCATCGGTTGCGGCGCAAATGTTTGTTGGGTTGACAAACGGCATAGCATACAAAAGCGCCCTTGAACTCGGTCACATGTAGTCATGCCTCCACCGCGTTCAGGGAAGCCACCCTGCCTTACTCACTGCAGACAATAGCTTCGTCATAGCGCAGACCTATGAAGGTTACCATACCACATGTTTTTAGTTGGTTACACACTAACGATTTATTCAAGTGAAGTCTTAAGTAAAATTACAGAGCCACTGTAAATTAAAAAAAAATCTATGAGTAAGTTCAAGTAGCATAGTGCTTAGATTATTTTTTAATTTATAGTGGCATAAAGAAGCAAAAAAAGCACCTGTAAAGATACGCAAAATCATGACGCGAGCTTTTTTAGCCAGTTATAGGTATCTCGTAGTAAACAGTGTTTATACCTAAAAAAAAAATACGCGCCGAAACGAGAATATTCACCTTTTGGAAGTCGGTTAAAAATAATAAAAAAACACCTCACGGTGGATTCTGTCTTCCACACATTCTCACTTAAAACAGTCCTCAGACTTAAGTAGGAGTACTTAATATGCAATACTTAATATCCTGCAATACTGTTGCAGGATATTAAGGAACTTAAACTTGGAGTAAAGTAACAAAGCCTGATCTGACAAAAAATATCTGGTAGCCGCAATGGGCAGCTCCTTCCTCCAGGTGAGCAGTGGGTACTGCCCACCTACATCAGTATAGCAAAAGGAGTTGGAACCCGGAGTTCATATTTAATCGTGTTACCATGGTAACGAATTAATTGCTGATCAAACCACTAATGCATCGCCACCTGCCGGCTTATAAAATATAATATGAGATCTTGTTAATCAGATATCTGAGTAATGCTAAAACCCCATCAAAATCGGTCCTGTAATTTATAGTAACATTTTAAACACAATTGCAGTGCCATTTTTAATGCAGTATCTACTATATAGGTATAGGTCTAGATGACAATCGTTTGGGAAAAAAACATGGATTGCAGAGCTTGATTGAAAATGCAAAAAAATACGCGCAGGCAATTTGGCGGCAGGCAATTTGGGAAATTAAAATTTCTGAATTTTCCCTGGTCTGGCCTGGTGGGAGGCTTCGGCCGTGGCTAGTTACCACCCTACCGGCAAAGCCGTGCCGCCAAGCGATTTAGCGTTCCGGTGCGATGCCG
The DNA here is from genome assembly GCA_923060345.2 of Erebia aethiops. NCBI lineage: Eukaryota > Metazoa > Arthropoda > Insecta > Lepidoptera > Nymphalidae > Erebia > Erebia aethiops. The sequence continues at coordinate 19,717,071 of OV281084.1, read as the reverse complement.
TGTAGAAACCGAAGGGGTATGGGTTTAATATAACTGCTATGCCCCTAACAGGTTAGCCCGCTACCATCTTAGACTGCATCATCACTTACCATCAGGTGAGATCGCAGTCAAGGGCTAGCTTGTAGTGGATAAAAAAAAAAATTAAAATATTGCCAGAGTTGGTTCCCGTAATACTTAAAGTATATATGTAGGTAAAGCCGTAAAGTACCTTTACCTAGGCGCTACCCTTTCGGCAACAATAACAAACAGCGTATCAGCTTATACCCAATGCGCACAATGGATACTTCCTGGTTTCAGAATGAGTAAGTCACTTTACTTAAACGTACGGATTTTACGCATAGACTTATAATATTTTAATTGTAGTTCATGACACATTTGTCAACAATCATAGGGGCATGGCATTGGCGCACCAGTTCCGATGCGTTCGCTATGTCCGGAAGTTATTTTTTATCCACTAGGTACATGAGTTAGCCCTTGTCAGCGAACTCACCTGATGGTAAGTGATCATTCTAAGACGAAAGCGGGCTTACCCGTTAGGGCAATCATAATAAACCTTGAATAAACCCATATTCATTAATCGGTTTCTACATCTACACATCATCGTATACCGGAATGCAAAATCACTTGGCGGTAATAATTCTTTGCAGGTAGGGTGGTAACTAGTCACGGCCGAAGCCTCCCACCTGACTAGACCAGAGAAAACTCAGAAATTTTAAATCTCCAAACTCACCCTGCCGAAAGCGAAACCACTGTAGCACCACAGCACTCACCTGCACTGCGCCAGAAAGGTCGTCAAAAGCATGAAGACTTTTAATATATTTTGGGCTTTACACCGCGCAGTGCCTGAGTAAATTAAAAACTATTGCCCTGCAACTAGGTTATCAAGGCATAATGAAGAATCTAAATTCAAAATGCAATAAGAATCGAACCCGGGACTATACTATAAGACCGCAGCGCCAGGGATGTCGTCATAAGATGCGGTACACCTAGCTAATATAAGAGCGAGCTATTTAAGTATTTTGCATAAAACATACTAAATCTATTCCTAGTGATCGTTTTCGTGTCGCAGGTGTGCATCTACACTAGCAGTATTTCACCACAGATCCTTTGTTTCGATAAGTACAGTATTGGTATAATACCTAATATCATTAGGTATTTCGTCGTAAAAGTATTGGGTGGTTCAGAGAATGCACAAAGGGTACCTAAATGATATTTGGTAAAAGTTGTACGAAACATAATAATATAGATTTGTGGTTAAGATTTAAAGTCAATAAAACACCTACGTTTTGATGAATCAATCCTTACAAATAAGCTAGCTAGCTAAGTAGAATAAACTATAACTACTTATGACTAAATTCTTCACAATTTATAATGTAATAGATATACCTATGTATATACCTAATATTAAAAATGCGTTGATGTTTGACCTGTTCTGACATTATATTTAGGCCAGGCCTGTCATCCATAAATTACAAGTTAGAAAGAGTCTTACAACGTATCTAATAAGAAAAATAATAACTAGAGAAAAGTACAAGGGTTAACAGTCTGCTAAATAACTCTCTAGTTATTTTATTTAAAAGAACTATTAAAACTAGTTTTATACATTTAGCAGTAGTAGGTACCTTATATATTTTTACTAGCTGATTGCCGCGACTTCGTCCGCGTGGTTTGAGGTTTTTGGTTCCCGCGGGAACTCCTTAATTTTCCGGGATAAAAAGTATCCTTTGTGTGACAATAATCTGTCTCCATGCCAAACATCCAGTTCCGTTCAGGCGTGATTGAGTAACAAACATCCATCCATCCATCCATCCATCCATCCATCTATCCATCCATCCATACATCCATCCATCCAAACTTTCGCATTTATAATTAGTACAGAAGTATAGATTTCAATTTTAAATTATTAGGAAGGCATTGGTCCCGATTCACAAATGTCACATCTCTAAACTAAACTAAATTTTATAATGGCTAATTTGGTTTCGCTATCTCCAAAAGCTATTCTGTATGTGCCTCAAACTTAATTTAAAATGCTTAATTCTATTAATCTCTATGAAGTACCTGCTAACCGAAACTTATTTAGCTCAAACTCAAATTATCAAAGTGTCCCATTTGAATTGTACTCATTGATTTATAATTTATTTAAACCGTTTGTCCCTGAAATATTTAAAAGAGATCTAATAAAAACTACTCGGGTTCAATCACCTTGCGAATTTACAACTGCAATATTGTATTCTAATTTATCGCAAAGTTCGCGGTAAACTAAAAAGTAAAAACGTAATGAACTGTAATATTGCATCCGCCATCATCATCATTGTGATGCTAAATTTAAAGTTTTAGTTGTTTAGTATCAAAAATATATCTAATAAATTTATTTATAAAACATCACTATTATTTAATTAATGAAGCTTTAATGGATTATGCCGCGAATATTCCGATCAGAATGCGAGAAATGGGAAGGTTCAAAACTGTTTCAAAAGAAAGTTCGCAGCAACATTTCACGCGAGCTTTTCAGCAAAAATTACGCTTCCATCCAAAGTGCATCCGCAGTAGTTTATAAACGAGAATCGGTTCGCGCGCCGTACATTCGCCCAAAGCCGCGCGAGCGATAGGTCGTGCCGCATCAGGCACAACGATCGCTCGAAAACACGCGAAATACACATTTTCTTTGAAAATTCGTGCAATTGCAAAGAAAAAAGTGAACATCCCATCCCGCGGGACTTGGTGACTGAAGTGACCTGTGAATGTTGACTTTGTTTGACCATTGCACTAGTGAAACAAACCAATGTTTCAAGTAGTAAGGATTGCGTGAAACCGGGATTTGAACAGGCAAGTAGATAACATTCTTTTCATATCATATCGCTTTCAGTATCTATCCTTCAGCTGACAGATAAGCAGAACACTCCCCGATCAGGCGATCAGTAATTGAATATTTTATTTTTTGTTTCTAACGTCTTGTTTACGTTGCTGTGTCATGGAAAACTCGGGGTTTTTGTTCCATGGTAAAACATAGTAACAAAATGATTTTTTGTTGGATGACTTAGTTTGTAAATAGTTTTATAAAACTTGAATTTTTTTTGTACCAAATTACTTGACAATTTATTGTAAGTGTAAATTAAATAACTTATAAGATAAAGTAATTATTAGAAGTCACATTTGATTATAACGAAGTTCATTAAACTTTATTTTTTTTTCTCTACGCAGCCATTATTAATTGTTACAATACAAAAATCAAGTAAACTAATTTAAATGTAGCTACAATTCCACCTCTACTACTAATGAGAAGTAAGTTGAAATACTAAACTGTTTTCTTAACCCAGGAATGGTATTTGCGATTGTCATCTTGTAATATTAATGCTAGATACACTGGTCAGTGGTCAGTCCCCTGTATAACACGCATGGAATAATAATTCTGACACAAAGTATCATCGTTGTCAGATGAATTATTTAGGAGTAAACAATAAAGAGGTTCTGAACACTGCTTGGCGGCTTTTATGGTGAACAAATTGTCAATGACAAAGGAAACCTATATGATGAAGAAGAATACACCATAGATTTGATAGAGCAGATGCAGATAGAGCCATATAGTTTTCTCTAAGTCAATGCTTCTTGTCAGTTAGTACTTGAACCAATAATAGCATTCGTTGAAGCAAATTTATAAACAAATACTTTAATTCATACACATTTCGTTAACTTACTCAGTAGACACTCTTACGTTTACTCGTCCATCAAACTAAATCACAGATTTATACACACCAACGCACGTGCCGCGTTAGTCAACTTGAAATTTAAAATATTATGTCAAGATTTTTTATTGACATAAATTTTCCTACAAAAGAAAATTTATCTACCTATTTACAATGAAGTCCTCAAGTAGATAGTTTAGTGGATAACACTATTAAACCTTATCTAACTTACTGATAACGACTGATCTCATGCATACGCCTGCGTTTGTGTGTTTGTTGGAACGTTAACAGTATTTAAAAATAGTGGCATCCATGATATTGAGAATACCGTGTCGAATAAAATTGTAAACAGGTATAACCGGTGTAATTGCTCTTGAGTTTTGACTCTACCGCCTGACGTAAGGATGCAAAAACAAATAAAGCAAGATCATCGTTCAAATATTTCGTTTGCTTTAAAGTCATTTCGTTAAATTAAGGCACAACACAACTTTACACTGTTTAAAAAAAATCCAATACTTTTTGAACGTCACTTATTAATGTTGAATTGAACAACTGTAGAGACGTGATGGTGATATTTACTAACGGTACCTTAACACTAAAGCTATGAAGGCAACTGAAACCTAAAATTGCGGAAAATATTCTGAATAGAGCGGGCTTTCAAAACATCGTTTCCATTATATTTTAACCAACTTGATTCGATCCTATTACGACATACTTTAGACCGATTTTGTGCTATTGGGCATTGGAAACAAACAAATCCAATTTTTGTGTTAAGAAATTATTATTCACTTGATGATGCGCGCGACTTCGTAACTTTGGACGACTTTGGATTAAATTTTTTTCCAAGCTATGTCCTTCCCTGGGATGAAATCTACCCCTGTACCGAATTTCATCAAAATCCGCTGAACAGATGGGCCGTGAAAGCGTATCAAATAGTCAGTCAGACATACACATTTCCGCGTTTATAATATTAAGTATGGAAGTATGGATTCCGATTGTACACTATCAATAATAATCTACCTACTTACAAGAATATTCAAAAAGTTAAATTTCAGTTTAGACACAGTCATGTGCATTTATCTAAACCCATGTTGTTTAGGTAAATAAACAATTCAATTATCGCTGCGCGTACCTTTGCACTTGGTCACTTGGTACTGTAGTTAAATTATTATTAATATATGAGTCATCATAAAAATGTCATTGACGTAAATACTAAGAGAACTTGTTACGTAGGTATTTTTTCTACAAACGTGGCATCAGGTACAGGTATATCTATGTGTTTTTTTTATTAGTAATGAATTATTATTCTTAAAATTAAATTATTCACGAAGTTATGCCGCCATATAATATTTATTAAGCGTAACGCAAGAATATTAAAAAATCCGGTCAAGTGCGAATCAGACTCGCGCACAAAGGGTACCACCACACAATATAAATTATTTTAGTAAATAACAAGAAAGTTGTCACAACAACACGTAATCAGCTGTGAAACACCTGGGTTATTTTGGCGCTAAGCTAGTAGTGCCTGACAATTCGACCCCCTATGGGTACGGAACCTTAATTATCGAATTTCGGATTTTTGTCTATACTTGTGCTGTGAGACCTTGCTTGTTGCCAAATATCATGATTCTAGTCAACGGGTAGTACCCACAGAGTATTAAACCTAATAGTCTGTGGTAGTACAGGTATAGGTTTTGCTTTGACTTAGAAGCTTAATTTTTTTACAGCTCCAAGGAATCGTAGACCCCCCCAAGTATTTGATATTAATTTAAACTTGATACTTTCACGCGTTCGCGAGAAAAACGTGGTAGACAGACAGACGGACAACGGAGTGATCCTATAAGGGTTTCTTTTTTCCTCTTGAGGTACGGAACCCTAAAAACAAAATTACATACAGTTTATTTATGACTCACTGTCTGAATATCTGAGAGGAACAAGCAATTAGATATTATTATGACAGCTTAGACTGCGTGCACATTGTACATATCCGGAAAAATCTTATAAACGATGTACATATCACCTAAATAATTCGGCAACGCGAAACATGAAGTTGATTGTTGCTAAAATATTTTCCAACATAATAAGGTTCTAAACGAGCTGTTCTAATTATTGATGTTCGCACTTATTACAATTTAATCAAATTATACAGTATACTTAGTTAATATAAGATTTCTTTGATTTTTAATTAAAATTAAACAAAAATTTAAAAAATAAATCATAAAATATATTCGCGCATAGGAAATCAGATACATTATTTTTATTATATCGAATTCTGTAGGTCTAGGACGTCTAGGTATATGGGTAGGTAGGTGTAATGGTAATGTACGAATAGCAACTGACAAGCATATAAAAATCGTTTCCTTTGTTTATTAATTTTTTATACGATGACTTTGCTAGATAATGCTGTTGACATATAATTAGCATGGCCTATGGGTGAGCCGACGGAAGTAGGAAAGTGGCGAGGGTCACGCACGAGATGCGAATTTGCATATATGCGACATGTCATCTCCCGAGATGCTTGCTGTCTCATTAATATGCCTGTTGGATAGTGACTGCAAAAATCGTGGATCGTAAAAATAACATGAAATTTTCCGGAATCGCAAGCGTAATAAATCTGTTATAGTATCATATACTTACTTAGTGATGACAGTCATATCGATGGAAAACAATGCCGTCTATGATTATCTACTGATTGTTTATAGCATAAAATAGTTGCATGAACGAATATTTATACATTTTCTTAAACTGGTTGGGACGTGGGAGCATTGCAAAAGATTTAAAGCTATTAAGCAACAGCTGCTAATTTTCCTTAATAGGTATTGTAATCAGTCAATAAGATTTTCCCTAATCATAAGATTTCCAGAATCATACGCATGACTGACTTCATTTTACAGATGGCCTCTTAACTGACTCCGCCTGTTTAATGAAGAGGAAGTTTAAAAATTGAACAATTGGAAAATATACGTAAAATGTAGTGTCTAGTAAATATAAATCTGGAAAGCCTTCAAGGCTTGACTGTTAGATCTGCAGGGATTTCTGATTTTATTTTCTTGTCAGATTTATTTATTCTACTAATTACATACTTTAAAAAATTCACATAACATGAAAACGTACTAGATAGATGAATTCTTTTTCCAAGCAGCTAGATATCATCAAAACCGACTTACTCAATCCGTACATATTACAAGTCACCCTTGAGTTTACAATTAAATGTAAGCAATAGATGACACCAAAGCACTGCTGGTTTAAAACAGTTATAAAAGTCGACGTTTTCAAAAGTTTGCGTTTATCATTTTCAAATTCATTCAAAAATAAACTTGAAATTCGAGTCGACTGCAAAACATAAAAATAAAATTTGGACATATAACATTACATAAAATACGAAGAGCGTAATATTTCATTCATCATCACCAACCCGGTAAACCGCAGGATTGATAGATTTAAATCAATGAGCCTTGGGTTTCTTTAGAACCAATGGAAATATCGCATTAAGTGAAAACATCAAAACCAAGATATTATTTCACGGCACTTTAGCTCAATGCTGCGGTTGCTTAAGCATTTCGTTTGCTTACGGTCAAACAAATTAGACACTGTGATTATTAAATTTCGCAAAAATAATTAGGCACGAGTTTATTTTTCGGCGCCAAAATTTACATTGCAATCTAAATTCTTAACCGGCAAATAAATAAAGTTAGGTAATTTGATTCCAATGACGGTGAAATCTCCATCGCTTCGCTCTGGTGAGCAGAAAATTGTTCGCTGCTCTTTGTTTTAAGGTTTTTGACACCATGGCTTAATATGGGGAAGTAAGGGTAGAGAAAGGCAAAAAGAAAGGAAAACCGCTTGTTGACTGATTCGTTGTCGAATATACAAAAGGGTTCCGTACCCAAAGGGTTACAATGGGACCCTATTACTAAGCCTCCGCCGTCCGTCTGTCCGTCTGTCAACGGAATGTAACTCGTGAACCGTATTAGATAGACAGTTGAAAATTCTATTGCTGCTATAATTTAATTAAATTTTTATTTTTTGTTATTATTGAAAAATAAAGGGACAAAAAACGTAAATTATTCGGCGTTTTACTGTATCTCTCGAAAATAAAATAATAACTTAAAGGGACCCCCTTTAAGTTATTATTTTACAATAAACATAAACCATACTATAAACTTATATTTTAAAAGTAGTGATAATCTTAAATCTTGTACGATGGTACGGAACTCTGTGTGCGAGTCCGCTCGCACTTGGCCCGTTTTTTAACTTTATGGAAAATTGGTGCCATAATGCCTACGCTTCGTAGAGAAAGTAAATTGTAAGTCAATGATTTCGTCTAAAGTTTTAAGTATCTATACTTACTGATAAAAACATTATAACACGGAAATACCTAAGAAATATATTACAAAGCTATAACGCGGAGCAGTGACCTGAAATTGTCTTGCAAAAGGTCATTCTGCCAGAAATCTACTCTTCTACGTTCTAAGAACTATCTTCTAAGTTCAAAATAATTTTCATACCGCTCGAGAAGGAATATCTAGATTGCTTAATCAGATGAGATTATCGAGCAAGCACAATCATGTCATCAACATAAATAAAACTAATTTTCTCGATATAATTATTAACTATTAATACTTGTAGGAACAATGTGTATTATTATGTCATACTTTAATGTTATCAGTCTATGAAGTCATCAAGGATTGGGAGAGGCTTTAAAAACATGCTAAGTTAAATGTATACAGCTTGCATTGAGCAATGTAGAGCTGATTAGTTTGTATAACTGAATGTCTTGAGTTCGTGACTGATGTAAATTATTAATATGAGCAAATCTTAAATTGTTAAAAAAATATTTTGAATTGGCTTTTATCATCAGCCATATATTGAATTAGTGTCAGGTCATTTTATTTAACGGTTTCATCTCAGCAAACCATTTTAATTGATCCATATTATGAGGGTGCATAAAAATCCAGTTCCATGAGTTCGCCATCTTTAGGGTCCGCCATATTGGATTTAGAATGACGTCACTTAACCAGGTATTGTTATCCAAGCAAAATTTTGTATACACAAAATTTCAGCTCAATCGATTTCGGAGAAATGTTTAAAAATTCAGTGGCAAGATTGACCTAAACAAAACTCACAAACATTAAAAGTTAAATAAAAGCTCGTAAAAATATTCAAGCTAACTATGGACAGGCTTACGAAGTGATTTGAATTTTGGCTAAGTATACTTTGGCAGATCTGGGGTGTCTTTCCACCAGAGATGTGCTACGTTGTTAAGCTACGGATGTGTGTCAAACCCACCAAATAGGAGCGCTATATCTAATATCTAGCGATCTAAGGTATGAAAATCAAGCGCTCCTATTGGTGGGTTTGACACACATTCGTAGCTTAACAACGTGGCACATCTCTGGTGGAAAGGCAGCCTTACGCTTATGATACGCTTTTTACCTTGAAAACTAACATTTCAGTTCAATTATTGATTTCTGATAAAAATACAAACAGCTGCGATAAAATTAAGTACACACACTTCAAAAATGAGATCGTTCGGTCCTGTCGGTGTATGAACACTTAATAAGTAAAATGTTTATTTGACCAGCAATTGTATGCGGGAATAGTTTTCTATAGGTAGAGGTTATTTTTATCTACGAGTATGTTGAAAAAAATTATCTGATAACAGTGTTTGTCGATGAGCCCGTACCTCGCGCCGGTATCTGGGTCAACAGTATTATAGGACAATATAGCATGTTTCATAGATCTTTTTTAGAAACTATAGTATTAAACTTTGAACCAAATTTAAATAAAAGAAGCTGCCTGAAAAGTCATAATAATATCGTTGAGCTAAATTTATGTTTTGAATTATATTTAAATACTGACTTGATTTTAAAGACGTTAGTCGATAAAATGTAACCGTTATAAAATCTTTTTTATATCGTATTTCTATAGAGTATATTTTTAATTATTATTCGTTCTTTTAGCTCTAATTTTTTGGAGTGTTGTACGTATCACTTGGTATCACTAAGAAATGAAATATCACTTACTGTAACGGTGAAGGAAATCTCATGCCTGAGAGTTCTTCATAATGTTCTCAAAGGACTTTAAAGGTCTTAGCCAGCGTTGTGGACTATGGCCATATCCTTTTCATTCTTAGCGGAGACTCGTACTCAGTAGTGAGCAATGGGTTGAAATGGTGATTTAAGAGTATAAATTATTATGGTGTTATTTAAAGCACAGACTGTATAATATTATGTTCATACCATATAGCTATTACCTAATGTGTATATGATGTTTTATTAATATAAAAATAGGTAACCCTTCCATAAGCACTAGATACAAGGATTTGTGATTTATGGACAGTATAATTTTACTGCTGTGACTTGCTAGCAAGTAAGTAACACTCTTCGTGAGTGGAATCAATTGATTGTGAGTTGTGACCTGTGACTCACTCAGCGGATACGATTTGTCAACCAAGACTATGACCCTAAGAAATAATCTAAAGCTAATCTTTATTAACTACACATTAAATAATAGTATAACGCATACTCAATCATATTTTTATTTTGTTTCAGATAACGGGATATCAACATTACATATCGAACAACATCATCCAATAATTTTATACGAATATTTTGTGACCGTATCGGCCTACAAATATTTTCGATATTAGAATGACATATTGTTTGTTATAGCAGAGTAGTATTTTAAAGATAATTTTAAGAACAAATGAGTTTATTAAGTATAAGAGAAAACATATCATCTAGAAGTATGGCGTTTTTTGGTTTGAGAAGTAGTTTAAGGATATTATGGGCGGCGGCTACAACGATGGTCTTCTTGACGAGGAGTAGTGCTGCGCCTGCTTACGGTGAAACAGACAGAGCAATGGTGAGTGAACCAATTTGAATATTCACATTGCAGTATCAGCCAAATATCACATATTAACAATTAACAATTTTATTATTACCTTAAATTCTTGACTTCAAATAAGTAGATATAAGAATTCATCCATCTCATATTTCATATCATGCTTCGCCTAATGTCTAACTAAATATTAAGAGAAACTAATTAATTTGCTATTATAATTTTACAATAAGCGATCGAAATTATTTATAAAAAATAAAATAGTAGAGTAAATCTTTAAACTCTTGCTTAGATAAATTTCGGTTTTTACTTAATTATTTTTATTACCTATACCTACTTTAAAATAAAGGTTTCTGCTATTGGCAGGAGCTCGGTTGCGAATTGCGGCAAAAAAACGAAAATAACTTATTTCTTTACCTGTTCGAAAAGATTGGGTTCACTCTTTAATTAGCTTCTTGTTGATGATAATGATCAAATAAAACGTAAATTCGTCCCGGTGAGTAATGCTATTGAAGTTCCGTTAAATGAACACCCATGCAACATCATCCATTAATCGATTAGATCGGAATCGGAAATGATCTCGCAGTGGATCGACAACTCTGACTCACATTTCTCAGAATACGCTCACTTATGCGTTCGACTCATAAAATTGAAACTGACTGTATCTGTAGTAGCCACACCTGATAGTAATGTTCATTCATAACGAATGATACACCGACAAGATAAGAGGTAGGTACACATTTTACGTCACTTCAAATGTATCAGGGGCCTCCCAAATTCGTTGGGGTAATACATGACTCACATATAAACACACTCATATAGTGTAGGCGTGTTTACACCGATTTTAAAGGCTATTAGCTGGTGATGGACTTGTCAAAGACTCAATTCTTGATTTCCGGTAGCAAGTTTCATATTGGCCTACTACAGTTTACGAAAGAAAACCTTATGACACCCTTTATATGAATCATCGTTCAGACACCTTCCAGTGAACTGAGGTAGAAAAGCTACATAATCTTACCTAATCCTTTTAAAATGCAGTTATTTTAGCGGCGCGTAGGTAGTCCAAAATTATTTTTATAATATTAATTAACGTAAATTCAAAGAAAATTTATGCGGTAATAAAATATTGAAATAGGATATCGTCGCACTCAAATGCGATTACATAAAAAATCTACAACCTGTAGGCTGTATCGGAACACCATATATTCCGGAAAAGATTACGTGAAGTGGTTCCGCCGGTTTCGTGACTCAGAGGCAAAAATGTCTATTGCTAGGGTTCAGAAGGAAACGACCATTAACTCGATGCTTTCTGAGAACAATTCGAGTGCGTCGTGAGTCACTTCTTGTAAAGTTGAAACATAATATTTAATAGGGTTTTCACTATACCTAAGTATAAATTGGTATCTGGTTCTGTACCCACTGGAAAAAAATATCTCATAATATATCAACATAAAATTAAGAAAAACATAAATAATAATATCACAAAACCACAGTGAAAAGAAGAGAGAGGTCGAGCATTATAGGATACCTGGGTTACAAATAACCAGCAGTCTGAATACCTACAACATCGTTCAGAATTACAGTGGAGAGCAGGTTGTCAAGTTAAATTGGTTAATTAAAAGTGGAAGCCCTATAGAGAGCATACCAAGTTCTAGGTCATAGAGCCTGTAAGTATCAAGTATTAGCTCACGACCGTGCGTAGAACTGCAGGGCGACTGGGTAACTTCTGCATCAAGCATTGTTACAGTATCAATTGTTGTGATTGGCTGAATTTATGGTATTCTTGCTGCGTCAATGAATTTTGTCCAATAGTGGAAGAGTGTTAACCAATCAGAGGTTATAGCAATCGTTACACTGTAGCTGTCATTTTTAGCCGGTCGCCCAGCAGGTCCTTGTATAACATTGAATTAATGTCTCTTACAAACTGACTTAATATCATACCTTAAAGTTGTTAAAAGAAATCATACAATGTATAATATTATCGTTGATCGATAAGTGTTGCATGTACTCGTACCCTTCACCTTTTTCTGCTAAACTTCGAATCGAATGTTGAACAGGAAATCGAAGACAAACCAGTTTTACGTCTATTATATTATTATCAAGGCATGTTTCAGAAAATTACCAGGGAAATGTCCCAGAGAATTTTAATTCAAAAAATGCAAGTAGATATTGACTTACACTTTAAGAAAAACACAACGTATCTCATAAATATGTCTAATTCTCTACATTATTAAATACGTGTTCTTTTATCTGTGGCGTAAAAGTAGCTCAAGATAAAATACATATATAATATGTTAGTTCCGAAGTAAATAATCCCGATTTTTTTCAGAATTACATCATTTTAGTTCAAAGTGTATTTATTGTAATTCTTTAATAGTTTATTCTTACAAAACTGTTCATGTTATCAAGGCTGTACTGTAATGAGTTTTTCTTTATGTATTCGACTTTTAGCTTAAATCTGATAAGCTTCTCGTAACACTATGTCAAGGTTAATCAGCGGTGCTCTACTGACCTGCTTAGAGCTTAGTTTTCTATTATACACATATTTGAAACATACCTGGTTCAAAGGTTATCCATCGCCATTCAGCGTGGCAATGCTGCAAGCTTGATGGGTACCTTTGGCCCAGGGGCAACCAGGTTTATTGATTAGAGTATGTATTTATTTTTATTTTTTGTTAGTAGGTATATATAAGGATTATTTTTCGAACAAGAGATAAAATATGTGCTTAGCCGGAAAAATTGCGTTTTAAAAATATTTTTTTAAATAATTTAACAATAAAGCGAGTCATAAGATAGAGTTCGATTGAACCCTTAGTACATCGTCAGTCCTCACATATTATGTTTTGTTGGGTCTTGTCCACTTGGACAACTTCATTCGGTACTAGAGTTGCAATCATTCGTAAATAATAAAAACAACATTTGACGAGATTTAAAAATAATTAGTAAAAGGGGACGAGATCATTATCATTTGTAGATAAAGCATAGGTACTTGGAGTATGATTTTGTAAGAATTTAAAATTGCATATATGCATAACTACACCTGTGAAGCTGTAATAGCCTATCCGACCTATGTATCCGACCTCCTGTACGGGTCGCGGGTTCGATCCCCGTAATTTAAGATAAAATATCATTTGCTTCAAACGGTGACGGAAATCATCGTCAGGAACCTTCATGCCCGAGAGTTCTTCATAATGTTCTCTAAGGTGTGTGAAATCTGCCAATCCGCACTGGGCCAGCGTGGTGGACTATGGCCAAATCCCTTCTGATTCCAAGAGGAGACTCGTGCTCAGTAGTGAGCTGGGTTAATAAGAGAGATACCCATTTCCTATTCAGAAGGACAAGAAGGGTTCATTCAAGGGGGAGTATTACGTGTCAAAGTATAGGTGTATCAAGTAATTAAATAAAATGAAGCGGTACCTACATAATATTAAAAATAGGTCTATGTTATGGCTCGTAAAAACCAAACCGGTCGTCAGCATGATATACAACTTTAGATCTTTAAACAATTAATTATTATTGATCTAAATGATAGTTTAATTGGACGGAAAAACTGTAGGTACAATTTTCTGCGGGGGTTTTCCATTTTAATCTTATTCTATATACTTATTGCACTGTGCAGCGTGTGTGATTTTGATCCATAACTATATTTCATATCCATCCATACTTTTTACATATTTACTATTTTTTAGCATTACTCAAAAATAGTAAATTTGTTTATAGTAAGAGTAGCTAGGAATTACCGTTTAAGACCACCAAAACTATAAGGACTTCTGAAGCCAAGCCTTTGAGCAGTTGACAATAGTTTTGAAATAATAATCTTTTATTATGAAACCAATCGTATACGGGTCGAAATTTGAAACAATCTTAAATTGATAAAATTTTATATCAAATAGCATTATACATATCTGCATTTTAAATATGGAAATATAAACGAGGAGCGAGGACTACCTACTCAAGACATGGAAAGTATTGAAATTCTCAAATGGTTACTAGGATACGGTATGCAGAATGATCATGAATTCAGTCACGAAATTATACTGGCTGCCAACATTGTTTTCTGCTGGGATACAGGGTTCAAATTTTATAGGTCAATGTACCTTGCAATCACGTGAATACCGTGCCGTTCTTATACCGCAAGGAAGCCATTTCCTGTCATTTTCAATAGGTACTGTTATGAATAACGTACCCTTATATAGGGGGTCATTCTCCCATCAAATACCTGCGTAGGAACAATGGCCCCTGCAGAAGTGCGAGGAACTAGTGATGTTCATTGTTTTTATCACTCCATGCAACATGGACCTACTATTAATGCGATATAAAAATTCCCCACATGTCCTATCCAGCGGACATCTCTCGTAAAATTTTCTACGCCGCCCGCTCAGAACAATGAACTCTCAGCACCTAGGATAGCGTATAATAATGTTTAGCGATAATTCTTATATGTATGGAAAGCGCAAACGTTAAAGTTTCCTCAATATACAAGATTTATCATTTGTGATGTCCATTGTTTCATGCAATTATTTAAACCTCTCCATTCTCCGAGCTTTCTGAATACGCGTTACGCATAAATAACAGTACTAACAGAACAGTCGTCAGTCACCTTCTTGTTATTCGTATGTAGAAACAAGAGGCTTGGTATCTCACAATCGCACCACGGCGTGCCAGCCCAGAGATAAACGGGTAAAAAATAGTATTTGAAGAACACTAAACCGCCAAACAAGTCTTTAACCCTAGTCACGAATTTGCTCCTGGGAAATGAATGTTTTGAGTAGTTCGCAGAAGAAGAGAAATAACGATGTAAATTTGAGGAATTCATAAAAATGTTTTTACTTAGTTTGTTTTTGTTTTTCTGCTAAGTTCTTGTTTGTTATGTAGGTAAGGCACTCGTCACATCTTTTTTATTATAGCGGTTATCTAGTCTATTCTTGAATTGATTTACCATACTTGACACCACCACATCCTTGAGCAGTTTGTTCCATGATGTAAATTTAAGGAATTCATAAAAATGTTTTTTCTTAGTTGGTTTTTTTTTTCTGCTAAGTTCTTGTTTGTTATGTAGGTAAGGCACTCGTCACATCTTTTTTATTATAGTGGTTATCCAGTCTATTCTTGAATTGATTTACCAAACTTGACACCACCACATCCTTGAGCAGTTTGTTTTTCAAATAAGTACTACTCTGTTCTGATTTTATGATGCCAATTGATGGCATAGCTTTCAATCGTGTCCTCTTACACCTGGGTGTCTCTTTGTTACAACATATATTTCCTCCATAATAAATATAATTATAAATATATAGAAGATACATAAGCAAACTTATGTGTATTAGTCACAGCATATTGAAATATGTAAAGTAGCAGATAAAGTAAATATCTGTTCTCAACGCTGCTTCTGTAAACCCGAATCATCGGACAATAGGTTTCTGTGTACAAAAAGCGACCGGGTAACCTCGATGGTACGGTCGTAATGAACATGACACATGTAACTTTTTTGCAATTGAATAACGTGTGTAGTTCGGTACAACTTTTTCCGGTTTCAGTTTGCAGATTTATTTTATAAGTACATAAAATAATAATAGCTTAAATAATAATAATTTCATCAACCTAGGTGCCTACCGCCTGTATTCTACGATAGCTCGAAACTTTTTGTTGTAGCTTAGACGTTTGGTCAATTCAGTGATTTAGAACTTTTAACGGGATATTTTCAATGACCTATGTTGACTTTTTCATACCATCCAAGATTGGTACATACTCTCGCACTCCCAGGTAAACTTAGGTGCAACAGTGTTTTGGCTCTGAGCTGGCGTAAAGTTCTAGTGATATACTATTTACTCTCGCATTTTGTGTTTACACTATACAAAAATTCTACATCAATGGTTTACGCCCTTGATTTGCAATTAATCAGGAGCTCTATGTTAGTATTATAGGTATAAAGCCAATGGTATAACCTTTGGCTAGTTGAGCGTGTCTCTCCCAGATAAACCTATGGCACCAGTGTTAGGTTGTGAAGTGGCGTATACAGGGTTAGTGATATATCTGATATATGAGGTGTGTTGGCTTGTGGCAGCGCATGCTCGTCACGCACGCAGGAAGCAAGCGGCGACCTTCAACACGCGCGCCACGGCCACCGTCCTCTGATGATCGCTTCTCATTGTTCGCTTTGACGCTCAATCATTATATCTAACTATTGTCGTTTATCGTAATTTCGTATTACAGTCCGCTCTATGGTATGGGAAATTGCAGCCAATTGTTGCAACTTGCTTGACAAGACAAAATTATGTTGATCTCTACAACCCGATATTTCCTCAGTATAGAAACTCGAGTTGCGAGCGTTTTCAAACTTTTTCCAAACCCAAACTACAACGAAACTACATTCTAAAGAGATCGATATTGTAAAGGAGAAGTAGATCCATAAAAACTTGGTGCTCGGTGCAGTGTTTTACCGGTGGTAATAAAAGCATTAAAATATTAATTATAACGTACCTTTATATTGATTCTCTTACTAAAATAAATTATTATTGCAGTTAAAAATGATTTTCATATGCTTCTCACACTGTACTTTTAGTTAAGTATAATTTTTCAATAACTATTGGCCCTACATAATAATTTATTGCACGTTTAAACAGGATAAGAGATAATAATTGGTCGTTAAATTATTATTAGAAGCAACAACGGTCTCCACGTGGCGTGTGAGTGCGGTCACAAAGGGCGAACGAGAAAAAAATACTCTCTATGGAAAATGTCGATTCACACGCAACGGATTCCATTTTAATGTTTTGTCAATCACCTTGTAATTGTGATTAATAACCGCCAATTATATCTTGCATGCGCGGATAAGTGATGTGGCCGCGGTCGCGCGGACTCTTGGTTGCTTGTGACACTGAAAAAGTTACCTGTAATCTGTATCTGCTAAGAAAATGCAAGTTAGGTATAGGTAGCAAGCAAAAGACATGACTAGACTAAGTACGAAAGGTTTACTTTTCACTAGACGAGTAATAAATGTGTTTAATAAAGAAAAATCTGTAAATAACAGATAACAACAATAATATATTAGGTATATAGCTTGCTGCAAACACATTGTTATGTTCCAAAGGCTTTGCGAAGAATCATCGCTCAGTTGTTTTTAAACTAAGTAACCTCATTTATTTGTATAAAATAGCAATAAACATTATAAACTTGACAATCTAATGCGAGGTTAATAGCTTGTTTCTATTGCGTATATCGCGCAACGATCTTATTTTATGAAGATTCTCAGATTAGAGATTATTTATATTCCATGGACCATGTTTATACAAATGTACATGTGTATTTCATGGATTTTTGAACAGTGGTATAAGTATTTATAATTTTATACGTATAAATACGTAAGTTTATGTATTTATTTACCAGTTAATATTATTATTTATTTACTCAAACAATAAAAAAATATGGTTACATCTCTGGAAGTCGCTATAGGTAAGTATACCTACTTAACCTATACAGATTAGCCCGCTACCATCTTAGACTGCATCATCACTTACCATCAGGTGAGATCGCAGTCAAGGGCTAACTTTTAGAGGTTAAAAAAAACCTACTTAGGTACTCACTTACTTAATCAGTTCGACTAAACAAAATTAAATATGCGTAACTGTCTTTAAATCTATATTAAAAGAATACGAATAAATTAAGGGCTGTTTTCCTTTAAACTCAAAACATTAAAGTTTAGCTGCCTTAAATTATGATATTAACTTCTCAACCTGTCTATTTTCCATAAATGCAAAATTCTTCACTCGCGCATTCATTGATACGCAGAAAAAAATGTGCACTTAAAATGCACAGGTCATTGTTTACAAGATAATTAATATATAGCAAGTAAATTATCCATTGCTTCACGTGGATGATCCAATTATGCCACACATATTATTAAAGCCACGAGTTTTGTTATGGCGTAGGTAGCGAAATCTTTTGTACACATTTATGTTTTGCGTCTCGAATATACAAATACACGTGTACCTATGTTATAAAATGCCAGTAATGACCACCCCATTTACACACATAACCTATATTCAAACAATAATGTCTGTAATTTATAGGAGCTCGTTACGTATTCACACGTTGCATTGTTTTTGATGCATAAATCGTAATAATGTTATACCTACCTACTTACTGGCAGCTTTGGTTGTTTATTAATTTGTAAGTCACACGTCTTTTATTTAGATAAAACAATACAAGAAACAATGAATTTCCTTTAAATGGTAGGTAATTTGAGTCTAAACAATAAACTAAATAACTAAACTAACACATTAAACTGACTTAATAAACTAACCTAACCTTACTTATTTTAGATCTTACGAAATATAAAAAATAAGTCATGAAACTTTCTTGAACTTCCAAGTAAAATATCTATTATATTAAGTATTAATATAATAGATATTTAATTATAATATTTTATCAAGTTATTCGATATGTAGAAGATAAAAGAAAATTAAGTTAGTATTGTTATGTAAAGTTTAAAACTAACATTTACGTTATGTAACGTTTAGTAGTATGTCGATTTGTAAATAATTAGGCAGGGTTTTTACTTGCACGTGAAAGCATGCCAGCGTTGCTAAAGGATATTGATACAAACACTACCTGATTTTGACTTTTATGGGGAGATGATAGAATTTCAACGTGATGAGGAAGTCGTTATGAATATTTGCACGTGCTTTGCACGTGTCAGAATCTTCCAAAAGGCATATCTGTATTGGCTTGATCTAGAACAGTTGCATACTTCCTAGAATATGGCGTGTCATCGACTTAATAATTAATTTTATTTAACAACAGCACCTAATACGGGCACACGATTCAAATACAGTAGCATTATAAATTGATAAGTAAGTAATTCAACCTATTACTCATTTGTAATCAGAAAAAAGACGTTTTCTCATGTGAAACAAAACAAACCTATCGTTGAATAAAAATTCGTTCCAAAAAACCGACCTCCAAAGCCACTGTAAAGTAAAAAATAATTTTGACAAGTCAAGCTACGCTTTATCGTAGCTTCGTACCACATTTCAAGATTCTGAATTGACGGGAAGTACCCTGTAGGTTTTGATTCCCTTGCCAGTATCGAAATTAAAAAATATAAGTAATTTTGTGTAATAATCAATAAAATAAATAATTATTAAATAAAAATAAACGTCATTAATTGTTACAACTAATTAGTTAGTTAATATTGTAGATAAAGTAACAAAAAGTCACGTATTTTTATATTATTCGTTCCTCAAAAAAGTAAACCGTGTCTTCGTAACAGCGAGTCAGCTTATTGTTACTGTCTATAGAAGGCATTAACACTGTTCTTATGTTTGAAGTTCGGGGACAAGCATCATCACGCCTCATCGATAACTAATCGTGCAAATTGTTAAAACATTCTGCTGAGTTTTATCCTCTTCATTTATTGGTGCAAGACACAGCAGATCCTAAAATAATAATTAAAAAAAAACACACAAAAGTACACACAACAAAAGTAATTAAATTTTAAGGTTACAGTTCCCATTGTAGAGTCCCAGTTTGGCGTATTTGTAACTTAATATATTTTTTAACGTAACGTGATAGGTTATTTTTGTAGACGAAAGGCAAATTAGACGCTTCATGATTAGGCTGTCAATTCATGATTAAGTAATTTCCTATTTTTATTCGTTATTATGAGCTTAAGTTATTTTCTTATACTTCATCAAATAAGGTACGTTATTTAACTAATTATTTGCTTAAATCCTCAATCATTCAGAAAAGACTTGTAGTTAATAATCACGACATCTTAAAGAAAGCACCATGGAATACGTAATTGCTTCAAGCGTTTTGCCAATGCGATATTTATAAAGATCTCACTTCTCAGACGCAAGCGCAGCCTCCGACCGTTACAAGGACACACTGACCCCGATACGGTTGTGCCAAATTTTACTCCACCTTGACAAACGCCTTTGCATTATCTTTAGACTTTCTTGTTACCGATCTTATCTACGTTGCCTTTTTGTGATTATTCCTCGTCGGTCCCGCGGTATATTTCTACTGGGTACCTACTCTAAAACTTTTTACTACTCTAAAAAGTTTTTGCAGATTTAAAATTTTTACTTTCTAAACTCTACAACTCTACACAGCCTACAAAGTAGCAGTAGTAAAATAAGATGAGCTGTACCTAGACGAATAATTGCTCCTATAGTAATAATAATTAGCATAAGTCATTGCCATTTACTTTTTATGGTTTTAACACTTATGTACGTAAAAACGACATGCCATTTCGATGACATAGTAGATAATAATGTAATATATATGTAAGTAATTATTTGTATACTAGATGATGCCCGCGACTTCGTCCGCGTGAATTAAGTTTTTTTCATAGTAGTGCAGATTAAAAGTAGCCTATGTCCTTCCCCGGGATACATCCTAAAACCTATTATCCATGTACCAAATTTCATCAAAATCGGTTAAATAGATGAGCCATGAAAGCGAAGCAAACAGACAGACACGTTTTCCCATTTATTATATATGTACTTTTTAGTTTGGATACTGTATCAAAAAAGAAATCAACATGTAAGCGAACATAAAAAAATCTCTTTACCAAAATTATTCGTGTAAGTACTTACATTAAAAATCAACGAACGATGGTATGTCCTGGTCTACTTTTTGTTTACCCAGAGAAAGTTTACTAACAGTGTAGGTAACTTGTATTTTTTTGCTCTTTATATGTAGGTAGATGTAGGTACGTACACAATCAGTGTTTCTATGTTAACATCCAACAATTATAAGGTTGAAAAATATAGTTTTATAACGTCCTTTTAAATCCGCAATAAACAGACAGCAAATAAGCAAACATTAAATTCTTACATCTGATAAGCGAACAAGAATGCTAACGAAATTTACTGTTACAAATCCTGTCAACCTCAGTCAGTTATTCAACTGCACTCTGCATTGGTGTGGTGGTAAACAATACAGGTGTCATCGCCCCTCATTGTCGGCCAAAGGCACAACACACCCGAACACTCGAGCCTCCAAACTTGGTCATAGTCCATTTACTTAGCACTTCTCTGAGATTTTGTTGGCTTGTTTTTCTGTTTGTTTTTACGTTGTACTATTTGACAATGAAGCTAAAACCGTGCAGATCACTGTCACTAATGGCTTTGCATTCAAGGGTCCAGTGCGTTTTTTAAAATTACAATATCTAAATATATATAAATCACGTGTCACGTTGTTTGTCTGCGATGGACTCCTAAAGTACTTAACCGACTTTAAATTTAATTTGCACAGCGTGTGCAGTTTGATCCAACTTGAAAGATAGGTTAGCTTACATCTTAATTTATAGCTGCAATATTATTTTATGTCGGATTTGCAATGTAAGACGGAGAAAAAACGGTCGAACGAAAACGTTTCTTACGAAAAGCTCATTCCACGCGGACTAAATCGCGGGAATCAGCTAGTAGTAATTGTAAACGTTCTTAATTTTTATGCTATCATTTTTTTAATCTGCTTGCTTTGTCAACGGCTACACCCGAATGGTTTCATTTCTTATGAATCGTTATTAGTTATATCGAAGATCCGAAAAGGTAAAAAGTATTGTCAAATTCTTAATTACGGTTTTTGCTTTATAATTATGACGAAACACTAGCTTTTCCCGTAGGGTTCTTCTGTGTTGTTGTATAGACCGTATATAAATATTGAAGGTATCCTTTTTTCCGGCCTAAAAGTATTATGATTGGGTATATCCTGCTTCAGGTTATGTGATTGTATAGATTTACGCTAAATATTGATGAAAAAAAAATACGCGCCGAATTGAGAACCTCCTCCTTTTTTGGAAGTCGGTTAAAAAGTATGAACTCCATTTTAAAGCATAGAATGTCTGTGCCCTCGTTTTGTTTATTTCTAAAGTTTAGCTTTGCAGGTTCGTATGTGCACTGTGCAGTCTCTTGACCAAGTTTGTTTTAACATTTGTCAGCCTTACGTCTAAAAAAGGCTTAAAGTATCTATATGAGCACAGGTACCTAAGGTACTTATTTGCATAAAATATTTGCGAGAGTTGATAAAGATCCACCTTCCATATATTTGTTTAACACCTCTATTTTAAATTTTTTCGGTATGGGAGTTCACAAACAATGCGTAATTTATTTGCTGACAGTATTTTTTCAACATGTGACATTTATTCGGGCAACATGTTAGCAAAATTTAATGATCATTTATGTTATTTTTATACTAGTTAATTTGAGACATTTTTATTTTTTTATTTAATTTGAGACAAAGCAAAATATGCATTTAGCACACTTGCATACCTCAAACTGAGTTGAAGATCTATTGGAGACCAAACCCATTTTATTTTATTTTAGGTATATGTTTAAACATATGAGTAAAAGGTAGGTAGTAGGTACCTATTAGAGATCTATTAAAATCAATAGAACGTCATGTTTTATTAGATTGTTTCTCGATGTCAATACAGAAGAGACAAAGAGCATCGGTGCCAGACGAATCGCATGGATTACTATGCGGCGCACGCGCACCCAAGGCCGGCTTCGACTTGAACTTCCATCCCTATTCAGCAGCGGTGAACGATCGCAAAATAAAGCCTGCGTTTATGTGCCGTAAACGTTTGCTTGACAAAGCATATAACCTATAGCTTTCTATACCATGTCCATACCATTCTTATAACGCGTATAATTTATGAAGCCTTGTACTCTGTGGCTAAACATTGAGATAGACTTAAGCTTTGTATACCAGAGTTTGGGTTTGTACGGGATAGCTAAAAGTTATATTAGTATAATATACTAGCGAATGCCCGCGACTTCGTCCGCGTGGATTGAGGTGTTTCCCTTCCCGCGGGAACTCTTTAATTTTCCGAGATAAAAAGTATCCTATGTGTTATTCAAGACTAAAATCTATCTCTGTGCCAAATTTCATCCAGATCCGTTCAGCCGTTGGGGCGTGATTGAGTAACAAACATCCATCCATACATTCAAACTTTCTAATTTATAATATTCCTTTGACATTTGATAATTGCCGAGTAAAGCCCGTCATGCCCAATTGTTTTCTTCGAAAATTTTAAAAAAAAGATTGTAGCAATAATAATCTTGGATTTTAGTAACAACATAAATTTTTATTTTGAATTTAGACTTTTTTTAATAAGCTTATTCTTTGTTCCGAGCGAGGTTTTTAATGAAGAACAACTTTATTTCGATAACATCGTTATTCTTATCTAAGGCCTAGTAAGTACCTAACTAATGGTAAACACCTTGCGCTTGTGTACGATAGTGTGTGAAGATTAACCTTACTAGGTAATTGGTATCATTGTTGTCAAAGATGAGAACGTTATCTTCAGTTACTCTGTGATAAGCAGGTTATGGTCTCTTCGCTGCCTAATTTTTTTTACTATTATGAAGAATCAAACCCTTTTTGCAAACTTGCAAATGTTTTCATATCAAGTTTTTCTCTGGGTGAGAATTATTTTTAAATATTTCCATAAATGCAAACCTTAAAAATAATTAATTAATTAATTAATAGGGGGCCATTTGAGTATATACGAAAATATATTCAGGGCCGTAAGGTAGTTAAATAAAATATAAATTTTTGCCATAGAGCAGCTTACAACTTACACCTACTCGAAAAGTTACTTGCAATGTAATCCTGAATCTCGCCGCGAGAGAATTGTGTTCCGTTTTTCATTGTATTATTATTACATTAACAACTATTATTGAGCTCTCGATAACGACAGGTGACGTTTTATAGGTTAATCTTTGAATCTTGATAATCTCCTTATAGCGTGCTTCTTTAATCTTATACATTTACCTACTGCCATTCTATTGTTTAACTTGTCGGAAGATTTCTTGCTCAACAATTACTATTTTTACTTCAATAGCGATAACTTGTTGTCATATTATACTAGTTAGGTACATAATAATATAATAGTCACATGGATAGTTACGTAATAATATAATAGTTATAGTAGGTAGTTAAATATAATTATTTGATAACTGGGGTCTGTAATAATAGCTACACTTTGCAGATTTTTTTTTTATTTAAAGGAAGGTACAGGTTTTATTAACATTGTAAAAACTAAATTGATGAACGATAATTTACTCAACCTTGCAACCTTTCAAATTTCTAATTTGGCATTGAACTATAACTTAGAACCTTGACTACTTTGTAGATTTTTTATATTATCAAATCGTCTGATAGAGAAGAGTAGATACCTACCTAACTAAGCATGAGCCATGTGAGCTATATTTATATTATTATTATGCACAATATGACTTATGCTTATTTAGTTGGATTACGTATACCTATAACCACAGCTATAACTGACTCTTGTTTTACCCACTGTTGTATGACTATGATTTCTGTACGTTTTCCGTGATCGGGGGGCAGGTTAATGCCGGATACTAAGTGATCTAATTTATTGGTTTTACTTCAAAGAAATCGTAATAT
Source organism: Erebia aethiops (assembly GCA_923060345.2). Lineage (NCBI taxonomy): Eukaryota > Metazoa > Arthropoda > Insecta > Lepidoptera > Nymphalidae > Erebia > Erebia aethiops. Next base: position 19,692,121 of record OV281084.1, on the reverse strand, counting down.
TGGTATTTTAAACTGCGAAAGCTATCTCAATCCGAGTTAGGTATTTTACAAAAGCATTGCTATTTTCGTTTAGGTTATCCTCAACAGACATCAAAAATTAACTTACCTAGAGAACTAAATCATGATGTACCTAATTTTTAGGAAAACTGAATGAACTATGAATATTGTTTATTTACATAAACAAATATATCGTAACGTCTGCAATCTGCATCAAGCAGTAGTGTTTTTCATTAGCATTACTCACGTGCTAGGGGTTATTCATCGTATGTTATGCGATAGCGCGATAGTTCCGTAATTAAAGGAAATTCCGCAATGAATACCTACCTATTGCCATTATTTTCCATAGCGCTCCTTTCAACCAAAGCCGTGTCTGTTAGTACCATCTTCTATGCTTGAAGGAGTCGGTTTTCTAAGTAATCAGCACCAGTCAAAATATATTTAGTAAATAAAACATAATGTTTATTGTAGATAGTATTTTAGTTATAATTTTATAAAACTAATTTTTACTAGAGATATTATATTTTATTGCGCGCTGTTAGACATACCTAGTTCGGATATCCTGGACTTAATGATAGTCCTAGTAGCGTATCTTATTGAAATAATGAATAGATATATCTTATATATATATATATATATATATATATATATATATATATATATAAAGTGGAATACCAAGCAGGCCCTGGTAAAAGATATCAATTATTATTGTTTAGTACCAGGAAAATGCTAGGTCGACATAGTAATCACCTAACAGCTTTATCTTAGCCCGCTTTCCTGCACCATTACTAATGAACTTCATCTCGACAAAGGTCCATGTCCAATCTTGGATGCGGCAGCCTGATTATGACGTTGACTTCCAGATGTACCTTGCCCAATATGGCTACCTCAGTCCGTCTGTACGGAATCCTTCCAGCGGTCACATATTGGACGAAAGTTCGTGGAAAAAAGCCATTGCGGAGTTCCAGAGTTTTGCCGGATTAAATACAACAGGTTTGTCGTTTTTTAATTTTTTTACTCTTCTATTTAGTCATGCAGTTCCAAATTCGATGCGCAAGTCTATAGTTTTCTTGCAGATGTTTCCGCATACCAATTTCTGATCTGATCTCTCTAATTACAATGTATTTTGAAACTTCATGCTAACGCTATAATTTATACATCAAAATTATATTTTCATATGTCATTTAATTTATCATACGTATTATGGAACAACCCACGAGGTAAATAATGCTGTTATGCTGGTATTCAAAGTTATTTTCAGTTCTAGTTGAGCGATAACATTGTTTCAACTTCAAACAGCTTATTTCTAAAAGCACTTACTTTATGCATTTGGCTGTGTTTTTATATTAAACTATTATTTTAGCTATTATTCTGTACCCTATTCGGTTCCTATAGGTACACGGCATCATATCGGAACGCTAAATCGCTTGGCTGCACGTCTTTGCCGGTAGGGTGGTAACTAGCCACGGCCGAAGCCTCTCAGCAGTCCAGACCAGGGACAATATAAGTATTCAAACGAGAGTAAAACTGTCTTTGATGATTCTTAAAAAATACTAATAAAATGTGTCACAAACAAAAGTCCCGCATGCGAAATGCGACAATCTCGTCCTTTAATCTTCAAGATGATTTTGTTTACCACGATAAAAGATGCAGGGATAAATGGATGATTCGTATGCGTGATTACATTCAATTTGTTAAATTATGGGGTTGATGGATGACGTAATAACAATATTGAAGTAGTGGTAAGTGTAACCCAGTTAGAAGTCGCCATGACCTTGTCCGCATCGTGAACCTTGTGGATATTCAACCATACGAAATGAAATGTCATTTTTTGTTGACAGAGAAATTTTCCCAAATATTGGGGGAATTGGGGGCATATCGGTCTTCCTTATCACATAGTTTTATATATAGGGATTCTACTGGATTTGTTAAGAACGTGTGTGTAATAAGACTTGAGTTCTGCCTATTTTGTTTTATGTAGGTACGCACTATTGTGTTAACAACTTATAGAAGATAGCATCTGTAGGTATAATGGTCATAGTAACAGCCATAACAGAATCATTTTAATTCGCGCTGTCACGAGTACCTACCACATGACATTGGTAATGCAATTACAGTATGTACTGTTGGCAGCGAACTATTCGAATACCATACCATTACGTGGGCAGAACGTGAATCTTCATTACGATGTACGTGTTTTGATACGAAAAGTAGTTTATTGGTCAGTACACGGGGTAGTTATTATGTAAGCAAATAACGAAGTACGCACATTATACATTATTCAAATATTTAAAAAAAAACCGAATCAAACTTAGCAATTCGAAGTGTGTAATTCGGGCTGTCATACAAATGAATTCTAAAAGCCATGCTGACTAGTTCGCATCTGAACCATTGTGGCTGATTGTCCACGTTTTCCGCTTGCGGTTTTTGTTGCCGTGAACGTGTAATTACTTCCTTGACATCTAATACATATTGATAGGGCACTTTTAAATGGTGATTTTGTATAATATCCCTTACATGATGTGGGTTTTTAGGCCTACCTAGCGCTTACGTATAGGTACCAAGGTTGTTGTCCTTTTGCCTCTTTAATATATTGCAGATTGCCTTGTTTGGTTGTGACTGAAAACTATTTTCAGGATATTTTAACCTAATTTTAAATGTCTGCCCTAATATTTAATATAATTTTTATAGTGGTGATTTATCGAATAAATAAATAAATCAAAAATAAACGTGAAAGGTTAATAAACCACATGGTTAATACAAGAACAAATGGTCAGTTTATTGAAAGGTGACACTCGCCACTTTTTACAGGATCAGGATTTTATTCTTATATAATAATAGATTTTTATTTCAGGTGAATTGGACGAAGAAACAGTAAAGCTAATGTCATTGCCAAGGTGTGGAGTTAAGGATAAAGTAGGCTTCGGCGAAAGCCGAGCAAAGCGATACGCGCTTCAGGGTAAGTTGCAAACATAAGACACCAAAGCTATAGTGTTAAAAGACTATCTTAGTACCTAGTTCTTGGAAAAAATACAATCTATATTTGTCTCTCGTTATATATAGATATGTCAATCTATAATATGTATCTGCATATTTTAATATCTTTAATAGCCTCTAACTCTATAGATTCTATAAATCTAATATCTACATTATCCAGGTTCAAGATGGCGTGTGAAGAACCTCACATACAAAATCTCCAAGTATCCGTCTAGACTGAACCACGCAGAAGTTGACAACGAGCTGGCGAAGGCATTCGCTGTTTGGTCCGATTACACGGACCTAACCTTTACCCAGAAGCGTTCCGGACAGGTTCATATTGAAATTAGGTAAGATCCTAACTTTATTTTCATCAAACAACAGAGATAAGTAAAGGGAGACCCATAAACAAATAAATAAAAAGATAAATTAAAAACGACTACTAATTATATTTACAAAAAAATACACGCCGTCCAAATGATCGTGGGCATGGAATAGAATGAGAATGGCCATGGTGCACTGGCGCTATTACCTCGTTGAATTGCAAGGCTAGCCCGTTGGTCTAAATAAGCGCCAGCTTTTGGGACAGCTGAGGCGTGGATCAGCTTTTGGGAGACGACATTTATAAAATATCCTAAATTTTATATGCGCTATGTGAGTTTGTTATGGCCTATCTTTTCAACCGATATTGATGAAATTTGGTACGAGATAGAGTTGTATTGTATCCCAGGGAAGGACATATGCTTCAAATTAAGGACTCCTCGCGAGAATAAAAAAAACTCAAACCACGCGGACGAAGTCATCGGCTAGTTGTACGATTGTATATCTCTATAATAATCGATTTTTTTGTGGAGCATGAGTACGTTGTGAAATAAAATACTATAGCGTAATACGTTTAATAATCGTTTATTTTCAAAAACACATGGGAAGATAAATTGCGTCAGTGATGACTGCGATTTCAGTGTTTGTATTTGTTGTATGGCTTTGTACAATGGTAATCTGTGTTGCGTAACCAGTCCCAATTTGTTGACTGATTCGTATAATGTAGTGGCATTTTTTTATTCCTCTACAAGTTAGCCCTTGACTTGTAAATAAATAAATACCCATAAATCGATGTCATTCGTGTACTAGGTCCAATGTACGAAATACATTTATTATGGATTTTAGCTAAATCCAAAATAGCTAAATAGCTAAAGTCCAAAATAGCATCACATTTACCTCCAAGTAAACTCCAACTCGTTAGAGAAAATCAACTCTAAAACCAATCGAAACTAAGATTAAGAAAAGATATTTAACATTATTGTGAACTAGATGATGCCCGCGAGTTCGTCCGGGTAGATTAAGTTTTTTTTATTCCCAGGGGAACTCCATAATAACCTATGTCCTTCCCCGGGATATAACCTACCTCCATAACAAATTTCATCATAATCGGTTCAAAAGATAGGCCCTTAAAACGTAGCAGACAGATAGACAAACTGCAGTCACACTTTATTATAATATTAGTTCGATTTTAATAAGTAAAATAGTTTGAACAATTTCGTAAGTAGGTATATAAACTAATAATATTTTTCCCCAGGTTTGAAAAGGGCGAACACGGTGATGGCGACCCCTTCGACGGTCCTGGCGGCACCCTTGCCCATGCTTACTTCCCTGTAAGTATACACATAGTAAGTTATACACACAACAACCTCCACCCATCTGATGACCAGATCGAAGGTGGTTTTTATGAATAGAGTACATCAAATAACATGCCTCAAATGGCTTGCCTAAATAAATCACTTCAAGAGTTAGGCTTACCGAGCTTCAAAGTTTCCAATTTTAGGTGATATCTCCACCCATCTGATAACCAAACGAGATACATTGGTACACATGCGATTGGTATCAAGACTGTAGTCCTCATACCAATCGCAAGCACGAAGTTAAAGAAGCAAGAAAATATAGGCTTGCCTAAGAAAATCCGTTCAAGGCTTGCCGAGCCTTAAAACTACCAATTTTCGGTGACATACACTTTCTGATAACTGAACAAGCATGATCGAGAGCAGGAAGAAATAGGCGCAATGAAATTTAAGGTTTGCCTAAGCATATTCGTTCAAGGGTTAGGCTTGCCGAGACTCAAAATTTGATAATTCAAACAGTCAATTCAAATTCTTATTAGACATGGCAAGATTTACTTAGGCAAGCCTTATTTCTTGCTCCTTTATCTCTTTCATAATCATAAGTGTGATGCGGACATTTTTGTAGTGTTTGCTCCACATCTTTTACAAACGATAATCGGCTAGGTATACATAAAGCGTAGCAAATGGAATGGATTATAATAATTTACACATTTTCATAACACAACAAAACATTAGAAACTCGAGCGTAAAGACCAATTAGATTATGATGACACACACAAATGGGATGTTAGATGTCACAATTTACATAATAATGTTATTTGTATAGTGAAAGCGTTAACTACACTATTTAACAAGTATTCATAATATTTTGTCTCTGGTATTGTGACAATTATTGCAGTCCTAAAAGTGTGATGATTATCTAAAATTATATCTAATATGATTTATCTATTTCAAAAGGTATACGGTGGCGATGCTCACTTTGACGACGCTGAAATGTGGTCTATAAATTCTAGACGAGGAACCAATCTTTTCCAAGTAAGTTATCTATTTATACATTAATCCACTATCAGAATAGTCCGCATCTTCGATTGTTATGTTATTGTCATTATTCAAAATAAAAAGAATTCATTCAGATCCATCTGTTTATTCATGGTATTATTTTGCATTGATCTCACTTAAGTAAGGTACAAAATGTGGTTATACGATACGACTGATCGTTGAGTTCGAACTTTGTAATACTTCAATTTGATTATCACAGTTATTTATAATGCTATTATGATTCAACCTGTTCTATCATTTGGGATACTATCAGGTAGCAACCGGTATTTTGAAATAAGTACAGTAATCAAATCAATCAATAAATTGACCCCATTTGTCAAAGAATTCATCAATAGGCATGCAACAATTAATTGAACAAGATTGTTTATTGAATAAGATTAAACATTGCGTTGTATTTCAGAAGAGATGTCATATAATATACAGTGTGTTGATTTGATTTATTTGTATTTATAGGTAGCAGCCCACGAGTTTGGCCACTCCCTAGGGCTGTCGCATAGCGACGTCCGGTCTGCTTTAATGGCACCCTTCTACAGAGGCTACGATCCAGCTTTTCAACTCGACCAGGATGATATACAGGGAATACAGGTACGACAATACCTTCTTACTTTACAATAAGTTTAATGTTTAATTTGAAATTCAAATGGATTCAATATGTTTGCCTGTTAGCTTATTGAAGTACTTATTACTAGACCTAGTTTTATCTCACCTATAAGTCTATAGTTATTGCTGTTACTTGATTGTTCAGGCTGGTTGTCATTACCTGTGCATCGTAGGAAACTTCTTTGGACCTAAGTTTTTTTGGATGACAACCTGGTTGCTATAATTTTAGATTGCATTTTTAAAGCACATTTAAATTTTATAAGAAGTTTAACTTAGCTTGTTATAAAACAGCTGAGATAAAATCTTGTCTGTCCTGAGAGAGCTTTGACCAATTTCGCCACAGTTCGATGCATGCCAGGCGCCAGCTGATGGCACCATACTAAAATTCTACATCAATGGCTGGCACTGAGAATTTCTCTAACTGAAAAACCCAATACCTAACAATTTTTGTGCCCTATCGGGAATCAAACCCATCAGGTTCTCGTAGTCCGCAGTCGGCCATGCTAACCGCTAGACCAACGAGGCAGTTCGTTGAATTATAAAGAAGTTTAATTCCAGGCTTTGTATGGCCGTAAAACGTATACGCCACTTGATAACGGCGGAGGGGTCCCCGTCCCCGCCGTGCCGCGCGTCACCACGCCGGAGCCTCCAGCGGAGGACGCCACGCTGTGTTCGGACCCCACCATCGATACTATCTTTAACTCAGCCGACGGTGCCACTTTTGTATTCAAAGGTAGGTTTATAATTTTTTTGTAATTTTTCCAATCTTGTGTCCGACTCCAAAATACAAAATATATTTCTATGCGAAATATAATGAAAATGGTCACAGGCAAAAAAAGTAGCAAACAGACAACTAGAACAACTAACTTTCGCAACATTTTGCAACAAAACGTTAAATTGATTTTAATGATAACAAAAGCATTCATAATGATTTTTAAAGTAACTTTTTACCTACTTAAATACTTAAAAGCCTATTTACAGGACCTAATTTTGTTAAATGTTGCTTTGTTGTACCTAATACTCGATTAGTCATAGTTATGTTAATATATTTTTTATAAAAGTAAAATAAATGGACTAAATCTTCTAATTTTTGCCAGGCCAACACTACTGGCGGCTAACGGAGAACGGCGTAGCATCAGGCTATCCTCGCCTGATCTCACAAGCATGGCCCGGTCTGCCTGGAAACATCGATGCAGCCTTCACTTATAAGAACGGAAAGACATACTTTTTCAAGGGCACCAAATATTGGAGGTATAATGGACAGAAGGTGGACGGAGATTATCCAAAGGAAATTAGCGAAGGTATAACTATTAGTCATTTGAATACTCACTCATTCACTGACTGACTCAGCAACGCCCAGCAGCCCTTGGACTTAGAAAACTAAAATTAAAAAAACACACAGGCTTCTTTTATATTTATTACGAAGAATAATGCTGGGTTTGTTGAATATGTTATTAGTGGGCAGTCTCTATACCTATAAATAAAAAAGATTGAGAGATTTCGTTAGATTCCTATTTTTCAATAAAAAATTGGAGTGTATGACTTACTAAATTTTTTTATCCTTCCAGGTTTCACTGGCATCCCAGACAATATAGATGCTGCATTAGTATGGTCTGGCAATGGAAAGATCTATTTCTACAAAGGTTCCAAATTCTGGAGGTTCGACCCCGCGCAACGTCCTCCCGTCAAGTCCACGTACCCTAAACCGTTGTCCAACTGGTCAGGAATACCCGACAATATCGATGCAGCATTGCAGTACACGAATGGATATACTTACTTCTTCAAGGGCGGGTCATACTGGCGATTTAATGATAGAACTTTCAGTGTAAGTGTTTATAATCTTTCATTAAATATTTTTTACGCAGCTCTTTGTAGTTTTAATGGTTGATAAAATTATTAATAGGAATAATGGCAGAGATATGCCATGTTTGTAGTCAAAAACGTTTAATAAAAATTAGTTTCAATATTTGAGTAGGTACATCAATTATTTAAAACAATAATTTAAGGCCCGAAAAAAAAATGTTAACAAAGCAAATAGGAGGAGAAATTGCAATCGGAAACATCGTCAAGTGATAGGTTGAAGAAATGAGAAAAGAAAATGAGAAATCTAGAAAGTACAATTTCTTACAAAGCAGCAATAAACTTTATTGCTACTTTGTAAGAAATACATATCTAGTAGTAGTAGAATAACAGAAGAGTGTTGCGAAAAGTTTATTAATATGAAGGTAACTTCGCTGGTTTCAGGTGGATACCGACAATCCCGCATTCCCAAGGTCCACTGGTTACTGGTGGTTGGGTTGTAGCAGTGCGCCGCGCGGAACTGTCGGAGGTAATGAGCGACTCACCGCCGCGCCTGCGCACTACGCGCACGACGACGACGACGACGACGTGGGCGATATCATATTCGATGCAGGTAGGTTCGGGTCCCGCCACAGGGTAGCTCTTGACGAACTGACAGCTTCTGATCGTTGAAAACACAAATGATCGAACGTGGTTGAAAATGTTGTTGTAAGGAAGTAAGTGTTCAATAACAATGATTTAGTAGTTGAACTGAAAGGTGATCCTGGCCAGGAATCTTTATACAGAACATGTTGAAAAGTTGAATAGAACATCAGAAAAAATATATAATAAAGATTTCAGTCTTGAAAAAAATAGATTAATATTTTCATTTCATAATCTTTTTTTCTGTTTTGCCACGGGCTGATTTTTCTTTAACCACATTAATGTTAACTGAGGAATTCTATTAAATTCATAATTTAAATTTAACGTATAGACTTACCAGTTTGAGTTAACTTCTCAAAGTTATAATTTTTTTGTATAGTGATTAAAATAATCTGAGAGCTATCCTGATCAAGTAACGCGTTCTTTTTTAGTGAGAACAATATTGTCAACAATACCGTCTTCCACTGTTCTATCTTTATGTTGTGAATGCTCGCTCTTGTGTATTGTTTTGTCCTTGTTTCAAATCTTTTACTATTATAATACTGTCTTGTTCTGAAGAACTTATTATTAAAATACTGTATTAGTTTAGTGTCTTCCTTTTTTGTTTTAAATACTTCAACAGGCGTTTTACTAGATGTTCCCTCTTATTGTGTTCTTGTGTTTATTTTGTGTTATTTTTTTCATTCTCATCCTGATAAGGTCATGTGCTATGTACTACTAACCAAGGTATATTTCTGACTTATAGGCAGAGCTTGTACCTAACACTAATATCATTTATTTTTCCATACTACTAATTAAATCAAAATCTTTTAATAACTGAAAGTTTTAACATTATAATATTACTTATTTTAAAAAAGATTTATGTTTTTAAACAATGCTTTACTAATATTCTTACTAAAAATTAATCGGCTATGCTTTTACCAATTTGTAAATATTTTTGCTGAAGGCAGTGGTTGACGGTGGATGGATTCAAATGGACGACAACGCGGCTTGTGGGCACCCCGAACCTACTGAAATGTAATGTAATGAAGATTTGTTCCCCAATACCTAAGGGTTTATTTTATTATAAGAATAAAGTAAACAGTTTCTTTGACAAAAATATTATTCTATGTTAGATGACAATCTTCATTATAATACAACACAACACAACACATTTTAGATGAATACCGTGTATTCCATTAAATGACTATTTTCTGTAATTTTATCGCAAATCACAGCAATTTTATGTGCACTATAGAACACTTTTAAGAAAGTAAATAGTCGTATCTAAAACAAGATTCACATTTTTTACATATTTGTATACGTAACCAATCCAAATATTGTTTGTTTTTGTAGCTACTTGTTACACTAAATATTTTAGTCAGTACTCACATTATTATAAAATTAATATTCACATTTTTTTTTGTTTTAAGTCTCTGTCACCTATAAAACTTAACACTACGTGTTATATCATGGTGGTTGGGACAGTCACATGACTTTGTGTGTTTGTGTTTGTCTTCTAGGTTTAAAATCATCCGCTCCCAGATCATTCTTCTGGTTCAGGAAATAGCCTCGGCGGAGTTCCTGATCAATTTGTACATAGAGAATAACATAAAGAACAAAGACTAAATTAGTATCATAGGGGATCATATACCAGTGAGATTATAGACATAAGCGGTGATTTTAGTACCGGCGAGCTTCTCACGCGTTGCCTGTACGTTTTATTTTATATCACATTTGCATGGTGTTATTGCATGTGCTTTTCGCTTTATTGGCAGTAGCAGAAGCTTATGCACTTAGCCTTTTCATCGCTCCATTTTCACCTTTCCTATTTTTACTCATAATCATGGTGATCGGTGAAGTGGTAGATAGAATTTTAAGTTGGTTTGCACAATAATACATTGTGAATTTATAGCAATTAAAACTAATATTATAGTATAATTGTAGTTACTATTAGTAAGATAAGTGTTTTTTAGGATTAAGGATTTCAAGGAAAAAGCTAGCAAAGGTGGCACAATTATTCAGTATACTTACTCGTACATCTTTAATTAAGATTATAAGTCAAATTCATAAAAGGTTCAAGAACCTGCCTTGCAACCGAAAGTGGCATTTTTAGGTGGTCAAATTTAAAATATATTATACATAACCATAAATGGGGCAATTCTCTTTTCGTTGGCATTTACTATTTAGTAATCGCTTCGGACTTTGGTATAAACCTACGTCATTAAGAATTGGGTGCATTGTATAGGGGATTTAAGTTACCTATACTTAGCTAATTAATTCTTAATTTCAGGCTTCTTAGGTAAGGTAGGCAGCTTAGGTTCTTAATTTCAAGTTTATAGTCAGTTTAAAATTATTTTGCTATGCTAGAGCAGTTGCGCGATGTGTTGTGGAGAACTAGCTATTTAAAATTTTACACTTTTTTTGGCACACGCGGCTAAGTCGAAGGACATCGACGTGTCTTTTCTAAAATGTTACAAAGTATCTGTTTACTTTGGAGATGTTATAAAGCTCTTATCCAGTCAGGACTTCTGTTGACAGCAAAAACAGTACTTTTGCTGAAATTCCGCTCAAAACTTAGACAAAGTTACTAAAAAATGTCTTCTCAGGTGTTTTTGTAAAGCGCCAAGCTAAAAGCTCACGAAGAAGGTCCCGAATAAAGCGACCTTACAAAACCGAGTAGAGAGAAGTAGGCAGGTGGTGAGCGAAGCGAGCTCACGAACTCTGTAATTAAACGAAGGTCAATTAGGTGAAGCTGAATGTAGAGGTGACGAAGCGAGTTCTTTGGCTTAGCCCGCTTATTTATATTCTGGGGGTAGAAAAGAGAAGATTGGGCTGAGCAGTGGGGGCTCAGATTTAAGACCACTGACGATGATGATGATTATGAACCCGATTTTTCAGCCAAAAGCACTTTACAAAGTTGAAAAGTTTTGGCTGTAACAGAGATAACTTTATGCGTGTCTTTGTTTTGTGTTGTTAAATATGTTCCTCATAAATAAGTATGTAATTGGGAACGTATATTAAGTACGTACCTTTTGAAGATTTAGTAAAGACGCGTAGCATCTTTTGGCTACACTAGTGGTGTCTAAATTTATTTGAATCTGAATAAAAATTACATTTAGGCATAGGTAGGTATCTAGCTGATATGTGTGACTAACAAACCCAAGGCGTATAACGCATGCATAGGCCTTTTATTTAGTCTAACGTTATTGATTTCGTGTTGTATATACCTCATAAAGTACCTACCAAATATGAAGTTGCGCAAACTACACCATAGAGGGGTGAAATACTCATTACTAATAAGCCTGGGTTCACTTAGAAAGTTACGTACCTGTCAGATTGAGTTATTTTCACGTTTGATTGGAATGGGGGTCTGAAGTAAAGTGATGTTTTTCTATCCACCCGTTTGACTGATAACTTAGCTCTTTGGTACCTCATATTATGTAGATTGCATGTTAAAGTGTTGACCTGTAAATAAACCATACGTAGAGTAGACGCACTCGGGTATTGGTACCTTAAACTAAAGAACTCTTGCTAAATGCAAGTTAATGTTTCAGTGGTCAGCGTTCAGTCAAGTGGGGCTAGACTGTAGTATGTACTCGGAGCTCAGAAATATTAAGGAGGGCGCGAAACGTCCTCCGCCGCGGCGTCTTTCACCCGCATCGTAGGTTACTTTTCATTTGTTTTGCCAAGCCGTATATCATACTTAATGGTTTCTTTTAATTATATAGACTATGAACGAGAGTCAAGTTCTTAAATTGTAACTTTAAGCTTCTGAAATATTCTACTTTTAAAAAGGGTCCTTAAAAACAGTGACAAAACATGTTGAAAGGTACGAGTACTTAGTTGTACCTGATACTTTTTAATAAATTACCAACAAGTGATCAGTTAACACAAACTTTAAGTATGGTTCGGCAACCGCGGCCTTAATTTAGTTTTAATTTATGCCTTTTATCTCATAATCACTCCATTTGTGTTGTTCTAAGTCCAAAGCATGTTAGTAGGTGCACTGAGCACTTGCACTTATAGCTACTCAAGCATGTTTCGTATTGTAAAGCATTCTGATTGTGTGGTGTACAGATGCGGGCCACGGAGAGGACGGCAGCGACAGCGGCGCCGCTAGCGCTCGGCAGCCGTTCGTTCTTCTGATCGCCTCGGTTTGCTCTCTGCTGTTATTAAGGACACTCCCGCGCGCCTAGCGCCGGCCACCGCGTCTCCTCTGTGATCGAGTGTTGTGTGCCTGACCGCGTTCGGTATATTGTGTATAGCGAATGCCATGCTGTGATGTATGTCCTTTTTTACTGTTGCGAGAACGATAATTTAATTCGAAGTCATAGTTTTTATACGTAATATAAATAGATGATGTAAGTTCGAGTGTGATATTGACGTAAGCGACGATTTTTGTATTAAAATATTATTTAAAGATAACATGCTTTTTATTTCTACTTCTAAGGTATTTATGTAGGTATACATGTTTTGGTGCAAAGAAAATTAGGAGTGGTTAAATAATAGACATGATTGTATTTTAATCGGTTTATTTAACGTTTTTCTGTTTCTCCAATAATTCCTCTTAAGTTAGTAATTACAGTTTTATATGACAATATTTTTCGTTTTTATTTGATTTTCATAAACGTATTTTTTTATAAACATCTCCACAATTCACCATAACACGGTCGTGCGACCTACTGTCTCAATCGTTCTAACTCTTAGGAAAATGCAAATAAACTTTAAAATCTGTCTACAATTATTCGAACAATGTCAAGTTTAGTTCGAGCGCAAGACATTCACAGAACGAGTTGCACGGCAGCGGCGCAGCTGGTGCTCCGGGCGAGGGCCCCGTACACCGCACGGAGCATCTGTTCACAGTAAATAGATGCGAATTGCAACCAGTATGGAAACTACCTAGAAACGTTCGAAACAGCCTCACCCACACAAACGTGCGCATCGACGAGACCCCAAGCGCTCGTCGCAGTGCCGTCAGTAGTGAGTGCCGCGTCATCGCATGTTCGATGCCAACGTTTGTGTGAGTGAGTTGTTTCGAACGTTTCTAGGTAGTTTCCATACTGGTTGCATCTGTTTACTGTGATCTGTGTCACCTCCGTGCTTCTAGCCACGCGCTCACAGGCGATCATCAGCACCCTTATCACAAGTTTTTTTAATCACACGTGACGTTGAGCAAATATTTGAGCATTCGATGCTCAAATATTTGCTCATCGTCGTCACTTTGGCGTCAGAGTGAAATCCCTCAATTTAAAGCCACAAAATTGGTATCACTGATTTTAATGTTAAAACGTTCCCGCTTGTAGCATTGGCATTAGATGTATGGAGGCACTTAAGCTCTAAAAGGTGTTTAAGGTTCATTATACCTTAACATCAATGTGCTTCAACACTCGAATACGCTCATCGCCGATGTGATTTTAAATCTTGTGGTAAAGGTAGAGAGCGCTACCCGCAGAATCCGCGTTCACGTACCCTAGCCAGAAGCGTCGCGGTTGGGCAAAAACGCTAAACGCTAGACTCTGCTTGTAGAGCTGTGTACGCCACCTCACACCACTTAGAAGGCATAACATAAGACTTAATACACGATCACTACTCGAGAAATACCTACGACACATCCTAGATCATATTAATATATCGCCGTCGTGCTGTGGCAGTGTTCGAGGGCGCCGCGGCCCGCCCTAAGGAAACGTGCCGCCCGCCTTTGTGAATACGCTTTTGCGCCGTACCGCCGATAATTTAAACAAAGACAGGATTTTAAAATTTCTCTCAGCAAACTGTCGTATACTTATATTATAATTAGAAATATATATGTCACCGTAAAATTGTAAAAACCGTTACATTATAATCTAACAAGCGAGATGGTAAACTGTCGAAAGACAACAATTTAACGCATAATTTTTCGATAAATTGTAATCTGTTACTTGTTAGGTATATTAACCCGACCTAATTATTTATGTCGAACCCTAACCTAACCTACAAGAAAGAGACGAAAACGCAAATACAATGAATATTTCAAAAATTTACACTCAGAACATTGAACGGTTCACAGTCTTTCGACAGTTTACAATCTATCGAGATAAAAAGCGTTCGATTACAATCTAATGGTTTTTACAATTTTACGGTGACATATATATCTTAGAACAATAAAACGTGAAACTCATACAAAGTTCTCTCATGTTTCTCCGTTGTTGCGCTGGTCTTCTATGTTAAATCTATACATACCTACGTACGTGCTACGTTTAATCACTTTTAGATATGACCAAATATAACATGCTAATTTACTGAAGAAAATACTGATTTCGTTGGATAATTCATACAATAGTTTTAGATTTTTTGTCTCTCGACTCATTGACCAAATATAATTTCCACGAAGAAATTCAGAAGATTATTTCAAGGCATACTGACCTAGAGTCAAGACGACGCAATACATATTTTCTGTAATAATAAAAAAGATACGAAATGTAGGGTTAATCTTCTGTGTACACAAATTATAAAGAAAACTAAAGAAGAAGCTAAAATAACCAAAATATGAACTCTGTGGTTGCTGTGGCCGTGGAGTTGCCGCTGAGGCCGAATTTAACAATTTAATAAAACAGTGTACATGAAAAAACAACGATTTGACTTTACGTCGATATGCCTTGACCTTGTAGTAGGTAGAAGTATAGTAGGTAGTTTCTTCTTAATGGTAATAAGGATTTGGTTTGAGCAGTGCGGCGTCAAAGCGTACCATTATTATTTTTAATTAAGAGTAAAGTACTATGCTACCTCTCTCACTATTAACCAGGCAATTTTAAAAGTTTATAAAGATTAAAGTTACATATTAAGCCCTGTGGACATATTTAATTCTTCTCATAAGTATGCGTCTTAAATGAAACAGAACAATGAAATTACATTGTCATGTGAGTACATATATTTATATGATCTAGAACTTATTAATAATAATATTTCATGGTTCCGTTCATGACGAAAGATATAAATAATAAGACGAAACATAAACATAAATAGGTAATATAATAGAATATATTTTAACACAATATGTGTTAAATATATTCTATTATCACAATAAAGTAAGTTAACCACTCATATAACGTGATATCGAGAGAAATTTTAATTTAGCAACAAGGAAATAATAAATTGCAATGGATAAAATATTTATTTTATTTTAAATTATATTCATGAATCAACAAGATGGCTAACCAATACAATTTCTATAGACGTATTAAACAATTCCATCCAGTACCTTTTGTATTCGATCCCTCTTAATTCCCGTCCGTCGTTTTTCATTACATCATCTATGAGTATTTTTTAGCAAATTTTCCATAATTTCCTAAATTATGGGAACGCAAATAATTTCAAAGCCTACGTGTTATTAAGGATTCACCAGGGAAATTAATAATCACAAATGTTGATCATTTAATTTAATATCCATAAGTATTATGGCTGCGTACAAATTATTATGAAAATTAATTAAAACCCTTAATTTATATGAATATCATCATAAGATTTCAACGTTGTCATATTATATTACT
This sequence comes from Erebia aethiops, assembly GCA_923060345.2. Taxonomy (NCBI): domain Eukaryota; kingdom Metazoa; phylum Arthropoda; class Insecta; order Lepidoptera; family Nymphalidae; genus Erebia; species Erebia aethiops. Next base: position 19,675,923 of record OV281084.1, on the reverse strand, counting down.
ATCACCATCATGTTAAAGATTATAGACACTGTTATTTTATGATGATTAAAAAAGGGAAATAATTTTTAATCAATCAAAAAAATAAAGAAAGCTTCAAAAAATTTGGTTATTTTCTCCAAAAAAGGTTATAAAAATAACCTTTTCAGTAAGTAGCGTGCTTTTGGTTGTCTGGTATAATGCGTTCTTACGTAATTACAAAATATTTTCACTTAACAGATTATATACATAATTACATCCAATTACGCAGCTGGCCGCTTTGTTCTAAGCGATTTTATGTCTCTTGTATAAAAACGACCACTTATTCTACATCCAATCTCAAAATTTCAAGTGTACTAAAATGACTAATATCAGAATGTCACAAACCCTACATTCCCTATTATATACAAATTTCGAATACTGATATTGTATTGCAACTAATTTACTCAAATATGAATAGCAATTACTTTATCACGTCAACGTCACGTATTTGCACGTCAACATTGACGAAACATGTGTGGACTACTTTAGAACTGTCATCATAATTGTACAATGTTTCAAGCAAATAAACGATTGATTGATTGATTGATTGATCAACTCGTTTGAATCTAAAGCGAATTCCACCTATAGGTATGCATTTTGGGTTGTTGGTTCGTAACGTTTTACTTTACTCTTGAGCATTAAAGTACTGTAATAATTATTATGCTCTAGAATCTTCCTGTATTTTATGTGTAAAATGTAGCAAATCCAAATCCGGGTCGCATTATTAAAACAAACTTAAAACTACAATCTAAGTTGTCACTTTGCGGACTGCAGGAGTACCTGCGTTTTGCAAATGCAAAACTCTAATGTGACTTTTAAGGCATATTATTCCATTTAAAAAGCACTTAGCCATTTAACTTTATTTAATGTGTTGTTATCTATCTAGCAACCATGGAATAAGAAAATTCGCGCAATTTTCGAATATGATTATTGACAAGATTTTAACAGATGAGTCTGCAGTCTATTTTTCATCTATCAAATTACCCAGACCTTGTCTCAACAAACTTTCAGATTTTTGATATTTTTGTAAGTTTAAAAAAAAAAAACAAAAAGGGCAATTTAATTGAGAAGTGGTCACCTTTAAATACTTCATCAATTTCTCTCAAGTAAACTTTTACAGGTGGCATCAACAAACTGTCCTTAAAGTTGCAGAAATATGGCTAATGGCTCGTTTTAGGTAGATTAGATAATAAATATAGTTTGATTTTAGTTTTACGCTCGATTATAGATTTCAAAGTAATGCAGACTTTACAATCGTGCAATTCATCTATCTTCTCCTGAGGATGCCGATCCGGTGTGGGAGTGAAACGTATACCTACGTGAAGTACCTACTTTGGAAGATTTGTATGGTGTGGTGTGTTGGCGGGTCATAGGTACTGCTGGCTTATTGGTGGTGCATATCGCAAGCTATGCGTTTTACTCTAAAGATTTGTCTGTTTTGGCGGTTGATAGCGAATTAAATATTATTCTTGTTCTTTGATATGATTTTCGTTAAAACTCGGTTCAATTTAGCCTATAGACAGTTTCGGCAGATAAGGCCTGATTTTTAAAGTGACTGATAAAAGTATGCAAACAAATTTGATTTTTAAATATTAGGTAAGTAGGTACATTGTTCTCGAGAAACAAAATTTTACGTAGGTACTCGGTTAGGGACGTACAAGGATCAGGGATCTTTTCCAAATAAAGATAGGATGTAGTAGTGGACATTCCCAAATATTTGTCAGTTTTAATCACATGATATTTTGAAAAGGACAACGATTTGGTGCGATTTCACATTCAGTTGAGCCCAAAATACGATATGGCTATCGTGAATAATAATATAAAAAGAACATCAATTATCGCCAATACCTAGCAACTTTGTACACTATAAGGAATAATATGATTGTCTCTATTTATCCTATCTACTTGTTCATCCATGATGTTGGATTGTTGTGAGCTCGAGGTCGTCGTCCTGAATCATTGTAACAATGATCCGTTACAATTTCGTTATGGACTTTTAGTAAACGCAGTTCACGGTAACAGCTGCTGTCACAAAGAGCAAAGTTAATGATACGTAGCAATGATTTATTAATAAAAAAACATTCTTTAAAAAAGTGTTTTACTGTTCACATAAAATTTCATACATTTAAATTAAGGTCTAATTAATCCATGTATTGTACCTAAATACTCAGATCGCGTTCGAAAAACTACGCATATTATGACGTTCCACTGCTAATTTAATTTATAAAATATTTCAACATAGACATGATTCAAGCATCGATCATCATTATTTGTACTCATAAATCAGTATATTGTTTGTAAAATGTATTGTAAAAGGCTACGATTTGGTGTTTCCCTTACAAATTAACGATTACGGACCGGGCTCTGTTCCTATTGGGATAATCTATAATATATATTATATCGTGGCTTCGTTGTGAACTTATGTTTTGCATTTTTTGTGCGTGTGTAATCAACAGCCAATAACATTGCTGAGTAAACCTGTGACAGATGCCTTAAACAATAACTAATTAACTTCATCGTTGGTGAATTTAATCTACACTGGTAAGTGGTTTTCGTAACTTCGTGCTGCCCAAACAAAAACAGCGTCTAGTAAACAGCGAATCCAGGTAAAAAAGATAAAGAAACAGAAATACCTACCCACAGCTTGGCAACAGGCGCACAAAGTAATCTAGGTCATGTCCCTAATCAATAACTTTCAGTTATAGTTTAGAGCTAAATACATAATAATAATAATTTTTCATACAATGTTTTATCTTTGTTATTTATTTGTGCGTTAAACATTTACACATTATTTATGTACACCAAAACATACGTATATTATTCAAAAACATAATGTACACGCTATCACCAAACGCTCAACGTAACATCAAATACACCCGTTATGCTAAACCTACTTATGAAGAGCACGTATTCCATAGCATGTCCCAACTTCTGGCGTGGTGTCAAATGTGACCTACCCCGGCGGCATCATCTCTCAAACGATCTGCGGATGTGAACTCTATATGATTATTCAGTTATCTCTACGAATTATTGCTACTTTTGTGTCCCTACGAAATCAATAAGAATTTGAATAACTGGTCTCGATAATGAACATTAAAGTAGGTAGCTTATTTAAAATTGAATATCCTATGTCTAGTATCTACGCGTAGATACTTTTGTTGAAGTACAAAATTTACGTTAACGTGACGCTGCATGTAACATCTGTGTACATTGAACGGCCGACGTAAACGAGACGTCTGTATTGTATTAACAACATTCGAACCGATCTCCTATCTTTTGGTCTTTATTTATCTACTCTAGAATAGAATAGTAGCCAAGTGAAGATTAATTAGAGTGTGAGTAGAAATATCCAAAAAGAAGGATGCACGGTCAATGTGTGAGTTTTAACGAGTGCTCGAAATTGTTTCAATTAATTTATTATGCTCTAGTAATTCATTGTCTAATACTAAATTTTGATAATTTATACATAGATACAAGTAGATATCATGAAAATACTCCTTCCTATAGGAGTAATAAGGTATTTTTATCTAATGAATTAGGTTTGGATAGTATTTAAATCCCATTTTCTAATATACTTAAATAAATGTAAAATGTTTTGTCAAATTAAGTGCATAAAAATCAAAGAGTTTTAGGTATCTGTTTGAGAGTCTGGTCCTAGAAATTTTAGGTAAAGCAATGTTAGCTCATTTACTTAAACTTAGAAGAGTTGACATGTTTCGATATAAAATTACGTTAATAAATTGTTTTATTACGTAGGTACAGGGTCAAAATTAATTACAAAGCAGGTCTATTATTTTCTTGTTCATTGGATTATAAATCATAAGCATATCACACACATCTATAACAAATAAATAGGCACATCTTACTGTCTTAAGCATTCTTAAATTCTGAATAAAATACCATATTTCCCGAAATAAAATAAAATAAATCAGGTAAGTAGGTAGAGTAGGTAAGTCTATTTGGCCAACATATTTTTAGCTTAAAAATGCTGTTATTATTATTACATTTAATTTTGTTCTATTTACGAATTTCAGATTTGTACCCTAAATACTTAACCGCTCTCCGTGTGTTAGGTACGAACAAGTCAAATAAAAATATAATCTTAGATCCGGATATACCTCGACCTTCACCGATCTGTTTACCAGATGAAACCTACTTTTTATTTTTATTTATCCGGTCCAGGTTATTTTTTTTTAATGACATGTTTATTGTAGCCAATGCTATACCATCGTGTTTGTTATAAAATTACCTATATTTTGATAAATATAACTGAAGCGGTTAACAGATCCGTGAAGTTGCTGATGGACTAACTAGTAACTTACCATAGTCCATTGGTAACTTCACGGATCGGAACCAAAATATAGGTAATTTTATAACAAAAGCGTTAGTATAGCATTGGTATAAACTTGTAATAAAAATAATTATTAATTAATTTAAAAATAGCCTGTACCTACCGGATTTTAATAGGCAACCTATTTTAGGCGTATTTATCTATTATTAAATAAAAATAAAAAGTAGGTTTCATCTGGTAAACAGATCGGTGAAAGTCATTGTATATCCGGCTCGTACCAATACAGTCAGAACTCTTATCCAGTCAAAACTACTTTTAACTTGCAAAGCAAAAATACTGTACAAGTATTTCGCAATTTTACCTAATTGTTAAGTTTATTGATTGAAAATGTAACATATTATTTCCCTTCTTCTGTCTGTAAACTTTAATAGGCGTAAGTTAGTCTGTGAGTACACTATCTTTATTTTAATTTATTTGTAAGATTTTTACAAAATGTTTTTACATTGTTATTTGATAATAAAGAACTTATAAAATCAATCAAATCAAATCACTTTTGACTACAGAGGCTTGGCAACAGTAGTTTTAATTTATTTAATTAGAACAAATATCACTCAAAACTCAAAATCACTTAAAACGACTCACTTGCGTGCGTATTAGGCTCTCCTACTCCAAAGTAGTTTTCAAATGGGCTCCGCCAAAAGACACGCTAGACACATCTTCATTCAGCTTCACCTACCTACTCGACCTCAGAGCTTCTAGATTCGGGCTTTACAAAACACTCTACATAGATTAAGATAGACAGGGCCGCGGGGATTCGTAGTGCTTGGATTTCGTTCTGGGCTACATTCGACCTAATCTTATTTAAAGCATTATTTTATGAACTAATTGATGTTGATTTTATTGTGACCGGAATTTCAGCCAAAACTAGTTAGTTTTGATTGTTTAAGAGTATTGACGATATCATGATAATATAAATCTATATGAACGATTTCGTTCTATAGTAAGAATGTATTCATTTGCTATAATCGATAATTTTCGCGATCTCTTGATAAGCGACTGGACCTTCCCAAAGAAAAGATAAAACATATTATTAAATAGTTTCGAAAAAATAATATCTGTAGCGTGCACTACACTACACCAGCAACTGGTAAACTGCGCAGCTGGTCAAATTAGTGATTTGCCTTATCGTATGGATTAGTGCCGGATTCCTTTAACGGTAATAGGCATTGACTCACTTGGTGAAGGCACTAAGCACGAATTGCGGATTAGATACTCGATTGAAACAATACGACCCACTATTCTGTCTGTAACTTACTCAAACTGGATAAAATCTATAAGGGTTCAGTATCAATTAGTACTGTTAATATGTTATGAAAATGATAGCATTCGGTATGCTAACTGTTACCTATAGAGAGTTTAGTGATATGACTTAAAATTTTTGGAAATTCAGTATGCTCCCCAGTGGGTGCAAGATTGCTTGAGACTACTTAGTCCACCTGGTCTCTGTTACATCATTCTCACGCAGACCGACAAACAGATCACGTTATTAGGTTTAAGTAGAGAAAAACAAAACAAAATATCTCTAAGAAGCGTTAATAGACATTTAGCACCTTTGGTGGCTTTTATTTAAGTACGGGAATGGAAACAACAAACCGTTTTTGATATATTTACACAATAAAAACGTAAAAAATAACTTATTTAATATTATTATCTTTCGAATACAACAACTACATCCCCGATCGAGGACAATATCTCAACAAATGTCCATTCAATAAAGTCTTAGTAACCATTAATTTTTTTCTTCTTCTCGATCACAAAATCTTCAACGACACCACTATAATTTAATACTTTTTTAAAAAATAAGACAAAATAACTAACATTGTTACCTATTCAATTATGACAATGACCATACCCGTGTTCAAGGTAGTTCTGATGTCATATACAACACGTTTTATAATATATATATGTATATATATATTATATATATTAATTAATCAATTCATATAAAAACATCTTCAACCACGTTTTCATCTGTAATTGTATATCAGTTAATTCATAAGACGGATATATTATTAAATACAATTGTCATTATAATATACTAATGTCATACTTTCTTACAAAACAACAACTACTTTTAATTAATTAATCCTAATTTAATATTTAGCCAATATGATGTTAATGTACACAATAGACCGTTTTAGGCGTTCAAGGCTGCTAGCTGTCGTCACAAGTTGTTGATGGGTTTCGTTGGACCGCAAGTGTTTGGCCACTAATCACTATTAAATGAATAATGATTTCTGAATGTTTCAAAATAACTAATTAACTATTTAAACTATAAAAAAGCAATGTGTAAAATATTTGAGTTTCTGGGTTATTATACGCAATCAATTATTCGCATACTAGGTTTCACAATGACCAATCATTCTTAATAATATTGAACAGAAAATTTGAACAGATTTTACTTAAAAAACAAAGGCTTATTCTAGTAACAGTAAACTTTGAATCGTTTCCGAATGTCGAGTTAGTGATATTTTTCATATAATTCATGCATTGAAATAATCCTAAATACAAATGATTTACGAGTATTATAACAACTACAGAGTAATCTCATCATCATAGCTTCAACCCATTGCCAGCTAACTACTGAGCACGAGTTTTTTCTCAGAATGAGAAGGGTTTGGCTATAGACCGCCACGCTGGCGAAGTGCGCTTTGGCAGACTTCATACACCTTTAAGAATATTATGTAGATTTCTCGGGAATGTAGGTTTCCTCACTATGTTTTTCTCACCGTTAAAGCAAGTGCTTATTTAATATACTTGAAAAACACATAACTCCAAAAAGCTAGGCTATCACCCGTTTTTTATACAGCAAATCATTTTAACAGTTGGAAATAGCAAAATTTAAGTTTTAGACCTAATATAATTTATAACTAGCTGATTCCCGCGACTTCGTCCGCGTGGAATGAGCGTTTCGTAAGAAACGTTTTCGTTCGACCGTTTTTTCTCCGTCTTACATTGCAAATCCGACATAAAATAATATTGCTGCTATAAATTAAGATGTAAGCTATCCTATCTTTCAAGTTGGATCAAACTGCACACGGTGTGCAAATTTAATTTAAAATCGGTTAAGTAGTTTAGCAGTCCATTGGGGGATAAACAACGTGACACGTGATTTATATATTATATGATAGATTAATTTTTTTCAACAATCGTGATGTTTCGTAAACAAATCGAAAAATTCAAGGTTTGTTTAATAGTTTGAGAGCCATTTCCAAGTGTAGAGGTGCCTAATAGAGCCTCACCTATAGGCATTGAAGGAAACGCATCAAATACAAGTTTTGTATGATATTTCGCGGCAGTTTTTCATTCAATTTAGGTACACATTGCTTAAACTCTACAAAATTTCTTCATAATACACTGCAAAAAATACTCTTAATATCACCATCGTGTCAGAGTCTGATTACCAGATCGTATAATCGGAACTATGACCAACGAACACCACCAACAATAAGTCACGAAGCCCCCGCCTCACCCCTTTACCAATGTTCCTCTAAAAATTAATGAACACTACAAAATGAGATTGCACTATTGTCACTATGGTTTAAAAGGCCTGGACAGACATAAAGCGTTACGGCAGCTACACGACGGGATTTGTAATACAGGCATCTGTAAGAAGCAATTCACACTGAGAATGTTCTACGCTGCTAAGCAGCTACGGTTGCAAACCTAAAATAGAGTAAGTAGGGATTGTGCTCTATTTTGTGTAGGTGTACTTTATAATCTAACATATTATACTTTATTTACTAACATAGTACGCTAAAGTATTTTATTTAACTAAGTCATGGATGTGAAGTTAATTGAAGAGAGGAATAGGACTTCATTAAAATAAATAAATCAATTAGTTTCTGATCTTAGAATAATTAAAATATCTAGACAGTTTTTAAGACCTGGTACAAATTTTTAATGCAGTATTTTCTAATGCTAAAAATAGGTATTTAAAAATAAAAAAGAATAAGCACCACTATTATTTCTATGCATAAGTTGCCAACCCTAGCTGAAGCGCTGATCTAGATGCGCTCGACAGTATATGATTCTTGTATTTTAGTAATTACATTTTACACGTCGCTTGGTCACTGCCGTCGCGAGTTTTGTTTGTCCATGCCTTAAGAATATTATTGTTGTAATTCGTGCCAATTTACGGTAGGTATACATTTGCATTACAGTAATGGTTAGAGATACATGTAAGGTAGCAATAATTATAATATTCATCTGTTTATAATCACTGAATTTTAGCACTTTTGACTGAACTAACTATAGTAATTCATAATAATATCTTCGCTACCTTAAATGTATTTATATGCCATATACTTACGCTTTAAGTCATTTCTTTAGAATCTATAATGTGGTCTCAGGTCTACTTCTATTCAATCTTCTAGGAATATTGGATTTTTTTGTATTGTATTTCACTAATTGTTAAGACACGAGATTGAGTGTTTCATTTTAAATGTATTCACAGCTATAGTCAGAGATCCCGATATATCTTATGACCTTCACCGATCTGTTTAATAGATGAGACCTACTTTTTATTTTTATTTAATAGATAATTACGCCTAGAATAGGTTGCTAACAAAATCCGGTCCAGGCTATTTTTTTTAAAATTAATATAGTATATATATTTTTTAAATATAATTAATATAATTTAAAAATAGCCTGGACCGGATTTTTAGGCGTATTTATCTATTATTAAATAAAAATAAAAAGTAGGTTTCATCAATTAAACAGATCGGTGAAGGTCGAGGTATATATCCGGATCTCACAATTATAGAATATTTAGCAAAAATAAATGAACATTACTGTGGGCTCTTGCACCTATTGGCTGTAATGGTACTAGTTAGTAATAGTACCTAGTTTAAAATATATAAATACCTCACTTAACGCAAATATAAATGTATTCGTTAGATTTCGTGGCAAAAAATATTACTATACTGGCCGGAATGTCGGCTATAATATGCTTGAACATAACGCATAAGTAACGAGTTAAGATCATTTTTGGTGTTTCTTTGATAAAGATGTGTAAAACGGGCACAGACATAAACTTACAGTCTATAGACGCCTCGCGCTCGCGGCGTCGGCTCGGAGCTCCGGGGCCGCGAGGCGCAGGCGTCGTGCATCTCGTCATCCCGCGCAATTTATTATCATAAGTAGAGCACTAATAGAAGTTTCGATCATAGTCCGGCGATCGCGGGACGTGGGAGTGCGACGCACGTTAACGTAAAACTATAACCTCGTATCGCGCACATTCACTAGTGGTGTAGGTGTCCAGTGAGTCCGAATCATTGTGGCGATAGCTGTAATGACTGAGGCTAGCAGGAGGCCGAGGCTCGGCAGCGGGCTGCCGGCGGCCGCGGGTGCTTGGTAGGGCACCGAGCAGGTCGCGACGCGCTCTTCGACGGGCGAGCACCACTCGGCTTCGGGCCGCGGCGGCTCGCTCAGCCGCGCCTCGCAGCGGTAGCAGAGCCGCCCCTCGCAGTACCAATAGCAGCACTCGTCGGCTCCGTAGTTGGATTTGTTTGCCTGTGCGCCCGTCTCCGGTATACGTGGGTCTGAAAATCACGTCGAGTTTGCTTCAGATTCTAATACAATGCAAGCGAGATATATATTATACCTACTGTATATTTAAGATTTCTAAAGTGAGTCGATTTGCATTGCACCACATTGCATTGCAGTCTCGTAGTAGTAGAATAGCTCAGGTTGTTTGTGTACTTGCGGTCTAATGATGTCAGTTAAAAGTACAAAATAACTGCGAAAGTACGACTACAATCCTTACCTTTCCTTTAGACGAATTTCTGCTACGAACAATGTAAAAGTACACTAGAATAAAGGCTACGTAGGTAGGTAAAGATGGGAACAAGAAAAAAACGTATGTATGACAAGAAAGCCAAGATGCAACAATTGTTCAAAGTCATGTGAAAGAAAAAACAATAGCGGGTAAAGCGCACAGTTGCTATTAACTTCGAGTAAAGTATTACTCCGAGGCAGTTCGCTTTGAACACAGGCTAAGCGCCTGCGGTAATCGGGCCTATTAGGTACACCTCTGTCGGCTACGTGCACGCATTTACCAAAATTACTCTTACTTCCATCTCTATACATACACCTTGCGTTTTTTTCTGGGATATTAAATCTACGAAGGGAAAATTCTTAGGAAAACAGATATTTAGGTATATCCAAGGAATTACTGAAGTGGCAGTGAAGTGTCTTTCGAATAACAGCTGGCCGATAAGGCAGAAGTATTCTGAATTAGACACCGGATTCTGGAGACCCGTTAACGTAGCGTAGGGACGACCGGGCTTCGCCTGAACGGCGACCCGAAGAAATTTGGCGGATAAGGAAGACAAAGACTATGGTGCTCTCAAAAGGGCCTATGTCAAATATTAGTCTGCATGCAGGCTGATTGATGCTGCTGAGAGTATGCTGATTATAATATAGTTATTGCTTACCAAGGCATAGGAAGGTAGGCTCGCCGGCGTACTGAGTGGGGTAAGCGGGCGCGCGGTCTGCCGGCAGGAAGTAGGGGCAGTGCTGCTCGACGAGCTGGCAGACGGAGAGGCAGGGCTTGAGGCGCACGAGGGGCCGGCCAGGGCCCGCGGCTGCAGCGCGCACCCAGCGGCCCACGACTCCGCCGCCGCGCCGCCGGTCCAGGTGACCTGCACGTTACATTCAGACAGTCAGACAAACGAACCTGTCGCTTCACATGTCTAGCTCGTCCATAAAATTAGAATAAGTAAACTTTGTATATTTATGATCAAGTCCAGTTTGGTTTACACAGTTAAAAACTTTTGTTTTTGTTAATTATCTCCCCATGAAAATATAGACAAATTTCAATTTAGTTTAACAGTCCCAGGTCCACCCCAGAATATATCGATAACTACATCAGTAGCTCATGGGCTACTCCATTATTTGCTGTTTCTTTTTCACATAAAAAATGGGACGGGCTGTGTCGTAAAACACGGTTATCAGTCTAAGCCGTGATGTCATCCATCGTAGCTGAAGTGATTACGGGTAATAATTTAGACAGTATAAATGCTCAGACAAAACGTCCCGGAATTTTTTTGAAATATTTTTCTAAACTGTCTCTACATAGCTGTTAAAGTTCACCATCACGTGAAGCAAGATGTTGTGTTGACATTACCTACGCGCTCGAGGTGCCGCGCGTGCCACCTGGCTGTGTGTTCTGCGGGCGCGCGCCGTGACCGCCCGCCCTCGTCGCCGTCCTCAGCGCCCTCTTCCACCCAAAGCGGAACCATTGTGCTACACGCCCAACGTCGATACGTCTCCTGTAATACAACAAACGGCAATCTTTAACACGCTAATCAAATCAACTCTCTATCAAACGTCAAAACGCGGATCGAGTTATTTGAATTTACGTATTTTGGAAGATCCTATAGGACATGGGTAAATGTATATAAATATAAATAATCACTAAAAAATTCTAAGCAACATTCTTGTAGCTGAATCCAAATAACGAGAACAAATCAAATAAAAAAACTGCCATAGCTCTGAGATAAAGGGTACTTACTATTATGTAGTTTTATAACCTAAGATTTAAATATATTAGTGCATGATAGTAAAAGTCCAAAATTAAGACATACTAGTTGGGAGTTCTATCTTGATTTTTATTAGAAATAGGATTTACCATAGTTCGACCTTTTACAATAGGTAACATAATAGGTATAAACCAAATCACGGCGCTAACTACCTTTAATAAAGGTGCCAACATATTATTCTATTATGTAATTATAATAAATCACGTCTGAAGCACTAATAGGTATAGATAAAATATAAATTCCGTACAAAAAGATACCCTTACTATTATGAGAAGATGTAGATTTACGAGCTGCACCGACATTAAAGGGCTGAAGCGGTAACAGCTGGCCTGTCCCTTCTCACATTTATCGTTATTCAGCATTTTTCAGCGCGCACGATATCACGTCGCGAGTGATTAATTAGATATCAAGCGACGGCACACCGCATTGCCATATCTAGGCACTGGAGGCTTACTACCATCGCATAAAGCAGTATTATTAAAATTAAAATATTATATTTTTTAACGACCTACGTGGCGCAGTGTGTAGCGCTGTGGTCTTAACGTGCGGAGGTCCCGAGCTCGATCCCCGTCAGAGGGTCAATTTGGAAATTTATAATTTATGAATTTTCCCTGGTCTGCTCCGTGTGTGGGAGGCTGCGGCCGTGGCTAGTTACCACCCTACCGGCAAAAACGTGCCGCCAAGCGATTTAGCGTACCGGTACGATGCCGCGTATAGAAACCGAATAGGGGTATGGGTTTAATATAACTGCCATGCCCCTAACAGGTTAGCTCGCTACCATCCGCGTCCTGCAAATAACACGTTCTCGTGTTCAAGTCATGGGCGTTTATGCCCCAAATCGTGAGCAGGCGTCTGGCGCCAAATCATGATCAGGCGGTCTTGCATAGGGCGTTCTTGCCTGAAATCATGATCAAGCGGTTATGCCTGGGCTGCTTCTACTCACGATGACTTCTCCAATGATAATATGTAAAACATTCGTCAAACTGCGGAACTCTCAGTCTTATCAACACTCATAAATAATTATCACTCATTAAATTGAACCGACTTCAACCTCATTCGATGTACTTCTCAAAACATATTTTGAGGTTAAAGACACTAACTTCACAAAACTTTATCTCGAATAAATAATACGAGTACTTTCATATTATTGATTTTAAGCGAATCTACCACTGGTTCAGAATGCCACAATCCTAGCGTGAAGAACCAGCCAGAAACTCGGTGGCGTTTAACATTCACAATAACTAATTAAAGCTCAGATTAATAAATTGATCTGAGAATTAAAGCCACCGATCACTCAATAAAAACTATGACCAATTAATATGTCGGTACTTCTACAAATTTATTTCAAATTATTTTTATCTGTAAGTGGGTTATATGTTTAGCATTTTATGCTTACTCGGACGAACTATGTATTGTACCTATTTGAAATTTGTGTATATTATCTAATGTTTGATAATTTATCTAGTGTCATATTTTATTGCCAAAATACTTATCACATTTTGATAAATGAAGTCTTGATGGCTTTGCAGGTGCAATAGAATATGACGTCCTGAAAAATTCAATATGGCCTCTAATATTGGCAATAAATACATTGACCCATTGAGATCTTTAATAGAATTTAATTGATTGGGTTAAATTTTATCAAATAAAATTTATATTGTATAACATGGGCTACCTACCAGTTTGTTGTAGTTTAATGTCAATTTAATTTTAGAACTTTATAAGTTAAGTAGATAGGGTTGTTTTTTTGGGATTAGTCTATTGCCGATATTGACGCGATAGACTTTAAAAACCAGACAATCCAATTTCATACAATTCCCGACTCTCTGTTAGCATTGTTAGTGGGGACTGCGGGAATATGTGCATACTGCATAAGCTTTCAAGTTATTACTTTACATATAACTTGCTGCAAAAGCATATACCAGATACCTATGTATTTACGCCCCATTATTTTCAGCAACGTTTTCTTAAACAACGCTTCAAGCACTTGAATCTTAGGCTGGTCTGAGAGCACGTAGGCAATTTTATGTAAGTAGCTAGTTAATCCTTTCTTAGCGGATTTATACTTCATAATAGCCGTCTGCATGCAAATCAGTCCGATTCGTCCAGTGGTTTGAGCTGTTCGTTTTATATATTCAGATATATTGATAAAGTTTGTAATCTGCAAATAAATAAATGGTGATATTTCTGTCCAAGACCTACCATGCTGATCCGTGTACGGTTCTCATCGGTTCCATAGTGGCTCTCAATTTTGGACACACATATCGCAAAATCGCAAGATGTGGTGCTAATACATTTTGTAGTATCTTCTCTTGTACTTTTCCGAAATCAGATAAATGTCTTAAACCCGCCTGAAACTCGTCTTTTAAATTCCGGCAGAATCGTCAGCCAATTTCTACGAGAAATTTTTTATTACGTGTTTAAATACACATTTCTAACTTTTATTATATATATATTAATTTAAAAAAAAATGGAATTTATTATGCCTCGTAACTCGCAAACAAGAAAAAGCTCTTCGCAGCAAAGCTAGTTAACCGTATATAACCGTTTGCTGCAGAAGAAGAATATTACTAAATTTCGGCTTTATAAAGCACTTCTAACAATTCTTTTAACGAGCTCTTGGGCTAAACCAAGAATCATATATTGTAAAATTTTATACGGCGTAGAAGAAAAGTCATCTCCAAGGTAAATTGTGTATGAAAAGAAAAACAAAGGGGTTGCTAGCCCGAAGCATTTAATTTTACTCACAGTAAGGTCAAGCCGCTTGAGATTGAGATATTGTTCTTTAAAGTAGTGAAATAAAAGAGGAATTATTTTAGATTACTTCTCTGAACTTTTTTATTGCAGTTTGTATGAAGATGCAACGTTTAAGGATTTTAATATTCCTTTTTATTAATATTCTATTTACAAAGGAATATTCTTGACGTTACTTTTGAATACTTTTCTTGATTACCTTACCTTCTTTAAACAATACACGCAACGAGATACAATGAGAAAATTACTTTTAAAGATAGTATAATAGGAATGAAAAGAAACGGGATCGTATAATAATCAAGCTTATTTTTTGTTACTTTGCGAGACAATTTTTAAAGAATGTAGGTAACCCATACCATTATTCTTTTAGTATAAAAAGTTCAGTCAAATTTCAGAGCGATATAATAGCTATGCTCATGTTTATTTATGGATTATTTATATTGTGTTATTGAATCAGAAATGAGTATTTAGTACACTGTAGAGAGAAATCAACATACGTGATAGATTACAGAGTCGCAAAATTAATATTTAAATGGGCAGCACACGGCTTGTATACCCATAAACGTTTAAGTCTCAAGGTGATAGCACGGTAACCCAATACAAGTACAGTAGACCCTTGACTCGGTGGAATATAACATTATCAAACAAGTCACCGTGACCCACTGGACACAAGCGGTCAGAAGTGTACCTATATCCACCGGGTAGGACTCGATTGTCTCTCGTTTTCTCGACACAGAGAATCTAAGCCAATATTTGAAATCGCCCATGTGCAGTGGGGCTTAAGAAATTAGGACAAATGAACTGCGCGAGGCCATTGTCTCGACAGATCGGGGGCGGAATGGAATACTAATCAATCATACCGCGATTCCCTCGATGTTTTTGCGGGCGACTCTATCGCGTCGTACTCCGTGTAACTATCTATCCAATTTTTTTTGCTTAGGGTCGCTTTTCTGAACCAATGTACGACACAGACAACTTTGTGTAGAGTTTTCTGATACCAGTATAATATGCACCGCCCGCCATCTCTCTACTACAAATGTAGAAATGTAAATGAGTCACCATTTCCACGAAATAATGATGCCCGGTTGTTGAAGTGTAACGTTGTAAATCCGAGTACAGATTATTTGCAACACAACATGCGATTCAAAGTGCTTTCTCTAAAATAATTGTCTTCTATGATTATTTTTTTAAATAATAAATTATTGGCGAGCAAGAATGGAAATGTTAGATGAGCACCCTATTGCACGGACAATTAAAAACGCCAAGATAAATTTGACACGCGATATTTTACGCTCAATTTCCTATACTATACTAATCAAAGTAATTCATACATTTTAAAAGCAAACTGTTGGCCTAAATAAATCGGTAACATGCGAAAAAAAATGAGGTAACATCACAAACATTATTTTTTTCCAGGCGGATTTCAAGTGGTACTCAATCAATCATACAATAATAATTAATCCGACATGTCTGTATATGCATATATCATAACAAGAGACAAGCGAGCTTCCAACATTGCCCTACTTAGCGATTTCATGTCAGCACAATATATCAAACGATTGCATTGTTCAAGCAGCTTTAAGAAGATCTATGCGAGGCTGTAGTTACCTACTCGCCTATAACGTAGTAGTGGCGATAGTAGATAGTAAATTAGGTCATTTGCTATTTTTTCTGCTACAATGAGGCAGCAAGCTGATATAGATAGTAAGTTTTACATTTATTTGCCTTATTAGAATATGACTCTAACTGGATGGCATTGTTTCAGTTTATACGATTGATGGATCTTAAAAATTGATGAAATTGAGAAATGGGGAAGTATTATTATTTTTAAGTTCTCCGGTTTTATAAAGGTAGTACGAAATATACATTTAGGTATAAAATACAAGTACTCTTCTTTCAGAAAAAATTTTAATTGACCTTTCAAATCTCCCAAAGACATAACTAAGATTTATTTTGCTAACCGACTTCAAAGAAGGTATTCCTTCCGCCAATTATGAATCAATTTTGATGATTATTTTTTGTTTGGTAGATCATACTTCAGAGGTGGTCTCATATAAATTTTATCGAAATTGATTTAGCGTTTTTTGGAAAAATCAACAAAAAACAAAATATATACCCAGATAATATTTTTTACTGTTGGTACTTATAGGTATAGTTTTGAAATCGGCTTTTGTTTTAGATGAAAGCGAATAATTATTTTGCTAAAGACTTGAGGAGTCAAACTCGCTCCAAAGTAAATGAACATTGCTTCAAACATTGTCTCGTCGGGTCGGAGAGTGAGACACTATTATAATAAAGTAATCAATCATGTGATTCAGTATGAGTGTAGACGTAGTTATGAACCGCTTTCATTGTGATGTAGTATGAATCATCATTTCGGTTTGTACCAAATATATTTTTTTACCAAACAGTTCCACTCGGTGTTATTTAAAAACTTCTTCACATGTATGAGATCTTATATGTATCGGTAACTAATATAATTTAAGGGTATGTATCATCATCATCATCATCATCAGCCATTATGCATCCACTGTTGGACAAAGACCAACTACTGAAACTTCTAAATGCTTTGCCTTACAATCAAATAACTAATTACGAAACTTATCCACTTTCATAAAATTCTTAACTTAATTTAAAGTCGTTACATAAAACCAGGGACTGAAATCAGATTCATAAAGGTTACAGAAATATAAGTGTTACAGAGTGAAAGTGTAACAGAATCGAAGCTGTAACCCTTTTGAGTGTGTTTTTAATTATGTTAACCCGAAACACTTATATTTCTGTAACAGAAACGAATCTATACCACAATAAAAGGTTTTAAAGTGTAACCGAAATAGCGACGTTGCCAAATTTACTGTTGACGCGTATTCAAATGTGCACCTAAGGTAAAAGCACCGATGGTTGCAGTTGTTTTAAGAAAAACATGGCCATGTTGTGTCAGTGTGTGTAAAGTCCAATGAAGTGAGAAGAACGCGTTGTCACACCGTGCAGTTTGTTAGGGCATGTACCTATTAGGGTTACAGATAAAAAACACTTATTAACAGAAATAAACGGTTACAGATTTATTGAGTTACAGTATCGTTTCTGTTTTCGTTATAAGTGTTACTGTTTTATAACAGTTTCAAAAAACAGTGTTTACACCCCTTATTTCGGTTACTGTTTCAGTCCTTACATAAAACCAAGGCAATAATAATTTCCAATACAATTATAGATATTATAGAATCTGCTAGATAAACATTGGCGTCTAATATGCCACTTAAACTAGTCAAATTCAGTGGCCTCAGAAAGGAATTACTGGAATCGAGAGGAGGCATAATGTTCCATTAATGGCCCAAGTTGAGCAATAACGCTATATAAAACGGGATGATAGACGAACATGAAAACTGTAGTCATCGGCATCGTTCACATTACAACGTGATAGTCATAATCCTTCTGGTAGTTCATAATATATCTTAAGACGCGGATTACACTTACCTACCATAGCAATAGTTAGTAAGTAATAGTATTCTGTGCTAATATCTCGTATCTGAATAAGCTTCAAATACACTTAAAAATAATAAAACTGTAATTTTGTAAGTTATTAGCTGATATAGTAAATATTTTATGTACCTACTGAAAGCTACAGTAAGGAGGCTAAAGCTACGGGGGCAAAGTAATTCTTATGGTCGAATAGAACAGATGTCAAATCCATACTAATATTATAAATGCGAAAGTGTGTCTGTCTGTCTGCTACGCTTTCACGGCCCTTCTGTTCAACCGATTTTGATGAAAAGTACAGGGATAGTTTGTATCCCAGGAAAGGACATAGGCTACTTTTTATCCCGGAAAATTCAAGAGTTCCCGCGGGAATAAAAAAACTTATTCCACGCGGACGAAGTCGCGGGCATCATCTAGTACACAATAATCTGAACCGAATGTCCACTATGCATGTTGACTGTACTTTATATTTAACACCATACATAAAATCTAAATTTCAAAATACATTGAAACATTTTAGAGTTTTTTTCGTTTTAATAGAGACTACGCCTCGCAACCGGTATAAGCGCGCAGAGCGGGCGCGCGGTATCTGTGGAATAAAAAAGAATTCATACAAAACAATCAAGACTTCTTTATCTACGTATCTAGCGCGGTACAAAGGATGAACTGACAATGAAAAACGTCGACAAAACAAGATTTACCTACCGAATAGCAATCTGCTTAACCTACTGCTTCTAGGATTTGCAAGGCATATGGAATAAAAAACTAAAAATAAAATAAAAAACAGACTAACATCTAAACTAATGTTAATTAATTAGTATGCTACACTGATGCTACGACACAGTTTTCACACCATTTGGATCCTTTATTTAGCTCCATGTTTTTCATATTAACTCCTGTCATTCGTCATGAAATATAGTTAAATAAATAATGAAAATTATGCATAGGAATACAGTCAAGTGGGATAAAAATAAGATGTGGCCATGAACGTTATTTACTTTCTTCTTACTCATCAGTACAGTAGTAACCAACGCGAACGTACAGGATCAAAGAAATGTTTTAACAGGCCTAGTTACCTTGGAATTGATCGAGCGCCAGCTGTCATCTGTCGTCAAGCGCTTATCAATTCCATACATCGTATCGTATTTCACTTCGCGATCTAATAACAATAGTCAATTTAATAAATCTATATGATCTAATAGGAAAATATCTCCCACTAAGCCCCCAAGATCAAGGCTTAAAGCATAGGATATATAAATTCGAGATTGTTCATGTAGCCTTTCTTGAGTTTCTCTATGACGTCGTGTCTCACAAGAACGGCTCAGAAGACAGAAAAGGATTTTGACTAATTTCAACGGACTCTTCCAGGTGGAGAAAGAAACGGAAAAAGCTAGTTTAATATATAAATCAAATCAAATATTCTTTATTCAAATAAACTTTTACAAGTACTTTTGAATCGTCAAGTGAATCTACCACTGGTTCGGAATGCCATTCCTACCGAGAAGAACCAGCAAGAAACTCGGTGGTTGCTTTTTTTAAATAATTCATTTACAATTACTATATCAATGTGTACATAAGTAACCGCTGTCCCCAGCATTGCTGGAGCGATCAAATCCATGCTTCTCTATCATTTACATAATCTTCAACAGTATAATAAGCTTTTTTCAGGAGCATACTTTTAATGGATTTCTTAAATTTGTTTATTCAATTCATGTCAAAGACGGGCAGACAGAAAGTAGCCCCATTCCCGCCGGTGGCACCCGGTGGTATAACTAAGCTAACGTGGATTTAAACTGTTAACGGCCACCGTACGGACATGACACTCCTACTCTTTTATTTAGGTTCGTCCGCAAGCATTCGACGTGCAGCCGGTTATTGCCCCACTGACCTCGTAAGCCAGATTAATGACTTCGTAGAACAGCCAATACAAAGCCGTGACTCATTTCTACAGTAGTGACTATGAGTCACTTTGGTCTCAATAAATATGGTTAAATAGACTGTTGAGGATACAATTTGGTTTTAATATTTAGGTATAGTCGCAAATACAATAAATATCTTTTTCTTAACGGAGAAAATCAAGATGTTATTGGACGAATTAAACAACAGTTCCACGAAAAAAAAAACTCGCGCCTCGCCTAAATTTGTCAGTTTAGGATTAAATAAATTACCTATTATGTATATACATAATGACGTGTACATATGTAAAAGTGTTGGGGTGCGCAATAAAATAAAATATTACAAATTACAACATAAAATACTAGGTAGGTACATTACCTACTGCCCAGGCCGGACATAAAGTAATTTACGGCTGAGTAATATTGGATGCACGAGGCGAAGCCGAGGACTTAACAAGAGAGTGCTACATGTTATCACAGAATAGGTAAATAGTACGTTGATATTGTCTAGAAATGAATGGCTGTCCTACAGGCAGCATTTCATGTTCAATAGGTTAAAGAATTGTGTTTAATCATTAAACTGAATCCACTGCAGTAATGCGCTGCACTGATGTAAAATTATTCTCACTGCACAAAGTATTAAAAAATATTATAAACAAACGTCTGTTATATTAATTTGTAATCCCTTTATCAAGCGTCGCCGCGCGTTGATCACGCGGTTCCGCTGTCAGCCGCTCCGAAACTGATAAGCCATTGAAATATACCTGCCTGCTGCATAAGCACCATTTCTTCTGTAATTCATCATACCTACTATTAATGCGAAAGTGTGTTTTTTTAGTTGGTTTGGTTGGTTGGTTTGTCCGTCATTAACGCCGAAACAGACCATCGGATCGACGTGATTTATTGCATGGGTATAGTTGATGACCCTGGAGAGTGACGTAGGCTACTTTTTATCCCGGAAAATTAAGAAGTTCCCGTGGGAATTAAAAACTTATTTCACGCGGACGATTTCGCCGCGGACTGTGCCGCTGGTTTTTTTGTGGGTATTCTGGAGTTGAGTTCCACATAACAGCATAAGAATGTGTAAAACTATTTTTCCAGCGATAAAAAAAGGCATCAGCTAGGAATAAAATACATCGGACTAGATGATGACCGCAAATTCGTCCACGTGGATTAAGGTTTTTAATTCGCCGGAGTCGAACTTTTTAATTTTCCGTGATAAATATTAGAATATAGGGATACTAAATTTTATCATTTCAATTAGTCTGTACTCAGTCTGTAAGTCTGTAGTTTGTACCGTAGCAAGAATAAAATTCCTTTTATAACAAAAAGTTTCATTCCAGCCCCAGAATGTTTCCAGAAGGAAAACATGAATTACTGCAGGCGACAAAACAGCGTAATAACGCGATGAAATCATAAACTTTATTTATATTTGAATGAAGTAAAATCGACTTTTAAAACTTTCCGTTTCGAGACTAAAACGAGCTCTGTTTTAGCTCGAGTCATTTGACTAAAAAGAATCTTAGTATTGGCCATAACAACTAACTAATAATAATTAAGTATGATGTAGCAGTAGAAGTAAAAATAGTGCCCGCGACTTTCTCCGTATATATTATAAGGTGTTTTGTAAATCTCCATGGATATTTAAAAAAATGAACACATTTTATATTTAGTTAGTTATTTACTAAGTATAATTTGTATTTCTCAGTAGAGATCCTATACAAATTCTAAAGTGCGCTAATTCTAAAATACCTACAAGCGGCATGAAAACAGTTCAAAAGAAAGTGCATTATAAACCGCTTCATTGCCCTTGGACAAGCTTCTGCACACGAGAGCTTTTCACAAGTGTTATGGAGCGTGTCATAATTTTCCACTAGCTCTATTCATAAGTTTGAAGTCGTAAGAAACACAAACACAATGAATTTGGACGTATTTACGTTAAATAAGGTCTTCTTTAATTAAATTCATCACAGCATCATACCAATATAATTACTTTCCTTCTCAGCTTCAGTTTAAAGGTGACGAAAATAGTTACCACCTCATTCCAACATATATGTTAATGTTAACTCAATAAGTGTTACATATAATATATTCTGTATTAAATTAAAATATTTTTTAGCGTTTGTGGATGGTTACTGCAGTCGGTTTTTTTGTTTTTGATTTTTTTTATTTCACAATAATTTTTAGTGGTCACGTATAAAAATAATATGCTGTCTGGTTAAAAACCTACTGTTTATTAAGCTATTACACAGATCGCGAGCAATTTACTCTTATCCATTGGGGAGTTTCGTTCTCCATTGTCCGAAGATCAGATCTTCACCTAATTTATATGGGACCACCTCTGAAGTATGATCTATCAAACAAGAAAGAATCATCAAATTTGGCAGAGTAATCGCGTAACAAACATACAAAAAAAACATACAGTCGAATTGAGAAAATCCTCCTTTCTTTTGAAGTCGGAAGTAAAACTATTATTATACAACTTTTAAACATTGTAATTACAAATGTTTTATTTTTCCATACTCTGGAATTATGTATCGCATCGTTATTTCTGTTAAATGTGTAAGGCGCGGTATAATATCGCATAGGTAACATCAGTAGGCGCGATCGAAATATCTAGATAGTTTTTAACTGGCTACAAGTAACAGCCTAGAATAATAAGGCAAACAAATATTAGGACAATGCTTACAAACGGACTGAAAAAACGTACGAACGAATTCGTTGTGTGCGCGAGGCTTAGATGCAATGTGCATGTATCCTATGATCCGCAACATGGCTCGGAGCTTTATTAAAATCGCTCGGCATTATACAACACCGCGACGCAATTTAATCATGCATATCAAGAAAATATTTTTCCATCGTCGATATATTATTTCGTTTTTAGTATGGAAGGAATCCTCTATTAGAATAAGATTCTATTTTGAAGTTATTTTAACAAGACATACCTACCTAGCGCATGGTTTATTGGCAAGCCAATTTAAAAAGACATATATACCTAGCGAATGGTTTATTGGCAAGCCAAATCACTTTAGGTTATACGAAACTGCTCATAGAGCGGGAATACAAACGAAGAAGTCACGGTAATCGATAGAAATAATATAGAAAAGTTAGATCTAAGTAACTCTCTCCAAAGCTGGCCGAGATTAAGATTAATATGGTGTCATTTCTTCAGTTTTCTTCATAATTTAATTATCAGGTATTGACAGGATTTTTGCAGAAATATTTATGTTGAAATTTATCGCTGGCAAGGCGTGTGAGGGCGACAGTTTAATGCGAACAAATTGCTACAAATAGGGGTACAGCTTCGACAGGTATTCTCCGGCACAATGCCGGGGCCCCATTCATTGTGACTGTATTCATAACACCGTCCGTAGAATTTCCTCCCGCTGCATTTACCTTATTATAAGTCCTGATATCGCACGATTCTAATAACTAACGAGTGCCAGTACAACAGACCAAGATATATTTTGTAATTATTAAGAGATAACTTTTTAAAACTATTCCTAGCGGGCTTACTCAGACTTCTTTAGTTTATTTCCAATTTCTTATTCCACTACAAGTTAGACCTTGACTGCCATCTTACCGGGTGGTACTGGTAAGTGATGATGCAGTCAATGATGGCAGCGGCTTAGCCTATCTGAGTTATGGTAGTTAAATTAAACCTATACCCCTAATCGGGTTCTATTCGGCATCGCACCGGAAAGCTAAATCGGTTGGCGTTGGTAGCACGTCATTGCCGGTAGGGTAAATAGCCACGGCCGAAGCCTTCCACCAGATTCCCGCGACTTCATCCGCATAGATAAAGATTTTTTTGATTCGGAAACTATTTCATAAGTTTATGATTCAGTAATTCATGATAATGTTTCAAATTTTAGCTAAATTCAGTTTAGGGAAGATTTAATAGATAAGAAAGGATTAGTAGAAACTTTACATTTAAAACAGGCATATCTGAGCATATCCGAAAGCATGTGAGGCTGACAGGTAAACGGGAATGAATTGCTACAAATAACTACGTAGCTTCGACGGGGAGGCCCGCACAAAGCCGTGTCCTATTCACTGTCGGCTCCGAGTCGCCTGTACAATTTCTTCTCCACAGAATTTTTCTTATTCTTAAAATACCTACTTACTAATAAAAACGTCAGCTTCTTTATAATGAGGAGAAGTTCTTAAAGCAAAGATTCGAGCGGATACATTTTAATATCTCTCTAAAAGAAACATAACTTTTTTATATAAAAGTTGTAAACTGGCGTCCCTACGAGTATTTTTTTACCTTCTTAAAAACTGAAACTATAAAGGTCCACACAGAAAATTCGAAATCTATACTAATATTAAACCTATTGTATTGGAAAACGTGTGCATCTGTTATTCTTTATTTTTTTAATTACAAAAAATATCTGATCTGCACTGTAGGCAAACTAGAAACCGCTATAGGCTCGTGACTCCATTGCTCCGCCTCAAGAAAGTCCGAAGGTCAATCGTGGGAATGAGCATTTTATTCTATAAAAAAAATCCACAACCTATTATAAACTTGCCTGTACACGAGTTTACTAAATCCTTTACAAGTATGCTCCTGAAAAAAAAGCTTATTATACTTCTGAGGATTATATGAATGATAAAAGAGCATGGATTTCACTTGTTCCAGCAATGCTAAGGTTACTTGTGTATCTACACATTGATGAAATTGTAAATGAATTTTTTTTCAGTGGTAGTGGTTCACTAAACTATTCAAAATCACTTGTTAAAAGTCTACTTAAATAATGATTTGTGCAATATAGAGTCCTAGCAATGAGAGTTTAATAGCATTCGCACTTCAACATTGCCGGTATTTACAAGCCCACTTCCGTACAAGCAGATGTATTCGGACAATACACTACACCAACAAACTTCCGCTTTGAACGAGAGCTTCCAGAATCACGTACATCATAGATAACATTTAACAACATCGATGGGTCGAGTCCAACACTAGGAACACTATGTATAATCTGCTCGTACTCTGCTGCTGCGCTCTGTCTTTGTTTAAATCATGATTTTTGTTACTGACTAGAATCATCTCATTAGAATCTGTTTTCCGAACCGGTGCACAGTGTGACTTATCACAAGTGTCACGAGTTATCCTACATGAAATTAAACATATTTTCATTTCATTTCATATTTTATTTGTATAAACCGACTAGTGACCGCCCGCAACTACGCTACTGTAGGAATTTCGAATAATCCATCCTTATTACTATTTGTCTACATACTAATATTATACTAATTGTATACTAATATTATACCTAAATGCGCAAGTTTGGATGGATGGTGGGCAAAACGGCTGAACGGATCTGCTTGACATTTGGCACGGAGATAGATTATAGTCTAGATTAGCACAATTAAGGAAAATGAAGGAGTTCCCGAGGAAACCAATCCACGCGGGCAAAGTCGCGGGCATCAGCTAGTTATTAACATACTTGAAGGTCATCTATGCAAAATCAGAACAGCTTTCTTGGTCCAAGAGTGCGGGCCACGCGTTGATGAGTGAGTCAGCGAATGAGAGACTGACCGAGTCAGTCAGAAGATACGACGGATGTGCGCCTCTGCATTTTTTTATAAACCCCATTATTTACTCCGTGTCAACAAAATAATCGAACGGCTGTATTAAATTACTTTGCCGAAAGTAATTTAAATTAAATGAAAATGTACAGTTATTTCGTTAAAATTCTGCTTGAAATGGTATTTGTTACAAATGAACATTGAGTAATTAATAAATGTCGGTCGGCATATTTCGTAATAAGTTGTATTTAATGAAAATTTACTTAAAACTATGTCAGAAAATCAACTAGCTCACTTGCCTCGACTTTACGTAAGAAAACTTTCCTGATAAAGAACGTGTAACAAAACTTCCACGTGAAATGTCCTATTTTACGGTTGTATTGTGGGTTTGGGAAACCATTTTTCGATTCAGGGATCCGTTTGCTAATTTTGTTTGAGTCAAGTGTTCTTTCCCCCCTGCAAGTTAAACGGTTGTTTTTGGATACGTGAACAAATTCATGGCAGTATGTTATAATATATATCTGTGTTCGTGAGAGACAATCATATTATTTTTATGAAAGCTAGTGATATCTACCCACGGTGCACTAGAAACACGGACAG
The DNA here is from genome assembly GCA_923060345.2 of Erebia aethiops. NCBI lineage: Eukaryota > Metazoa > Arthropoda > Insecta > Lepidoptera > Nymphalidae > Erebia > Erebia aethiops. The sequence goes on along the minus strand of OV281084.1, from coordinate 19,649,752 downwards.
GCTTGTGTTGCAGTGTCGACCGAGGACGGAATTTTACTTAAAAAATTGCTCAGCCTTATGCGTAAAAATTTATAAGCTGCCAAAAGATATTAAGGCATTACCAATTAAATTATTTAAAAATAAGTTGTATAAATGGCTAGTAGCCCAAAACTTCTATTCTTTAAAAGAATTCTTGAATTTTAAAACTAATCACCCGATTTAAACTCTCATTTGTCTATTTATTTTATGTTTAATTTAATTTTACAAATTTTTTAAAGCTTGCAACTTGTTTAGTCCCTTTTATGAAACCTATGTTAGTTTTAAGTATTTTGCACGCCATTGTATGGCTGATTGTAACATGCTCACCTTATTACATAATAACACCGTACTATGTACCTTCTTACTTACAATCATGCAAATTAATAAATATTCTATTCTATTCTATTCTAATACGAGTAGAGTATTATGATACGATAATGTTTGGATCATGTTGATCAGGAAAAAGTCTTGGAACATCTTGGAACGTCTTAGTATCTTATATTTTTTTAATTTTTCGGTATTTTGTTATTAAATTTTAAAGGTTTATTATTTATTAACAATATATATATATTATATATTTTAGTTTTTTTTTAATTGATAGTTTTTAAGAAAAAATCTCTTTTATCTTAATTTAACTTACCTGCTATAGAACGTGGAAAAAAAACTTCCACGTGAAATGACCTAATTTACGGTTGCATTGAAATCCACTTTGAAGTTAAATGCGATTACACAGACTAACACTTTGATTTGAGATTAGGTACTACTTTTTTCCATACTATTTTGATAGTGATGAAAGAAACGATTGAAAAATGTTTATTTCTTTCGTATTAAAAAGAAACTATATTTCCTACTTAAGTACAAATTTTCTAATCGTTATAGATGTCTAAAATATAACAAAGTTTTTAATCCATAAATTAAGGAAAAATACCCGCTTAAAGTATTAGAGAAGCTTGAAGCTCGAAAGCGCTTTATCACGTTGCTTAATATCGGTTTAAATTGCAGCGTCCATCGTCATGTCACTCTGAAGATTGGACTAACCGCTGAATTAATTTTGTAAACTGCTGTTAATATTTCATTCAACTTTTTCGGTATAGAAAAGTTGTACCGCGAATTTTCTTTTCTATAAGTACTGAAACGAAAAGTCGTAGAACACAGCTTTTCTTTACAGCATATTTTGTAAAGTTTATAATACCTACTAGATGATGCATCAATATAAGTTATCTATACTAATATTATAAATGCGAAAGTTTGGATGGATGGATGGATGTTTGTTACTCAATCACGCCAGAACGCCTGAACGGATCTGGATACAATTTGGCATAGAGATAGATTATAGTCTGTAATAGCACATACGCTATTTCAGACTATATAATATTTATCCTGGAAAATTAAGGAGTTCCCGCGGGAACCAAAAAACCCTTGATTCACACGGACGAAGTTGCGGGCATCAGCTAGTCCTACATAAAATAAAGCTCTTTGTACTAAATTTCGTCCATGCTTAAAGTAAACAGTAAGACACACTTTCATATTTACATTATGTATTAATATTACATAATTTTTCGTTTTAGTTTCTCGCTCTTCGAACGTCCCAAATATTTAGTAAAAATCGGAACAAAAGCAAAAGTTCTCGAAAATAAAATAGTAACGAAAATAGGTTGGCCGTATCTAAGCTGTTTTATTATTCACACACATAGTAGTCTATAAAGTGTTAAGAGAAGAGATATAAATGAGGCAAGGGTATCGTTTACATAAGCATTTTCATCAAATATGCAACACGTCTTACCTTTCGGCAAACTTTCGAACCTCAGAACTAATATGTAACACCCAAGTTCCCACTTCCGACCTGCTGGCGAATGTACCTAAATGTATTATGTACCAGTATTCCTATAGATAAATATGTCGTCCTATGTCTTTTCTATGTCTATAGATAAACCTAGAATATATCAAGATAGTTTTTGAGGAAAATAGTTTTTGCTTTACACGTAAAGTGGAGATGATTTTTGTTTCGTCTATCCCATAATGTGCCCCCCCCCTGCAAGCTAAACGGTTGTTTTTGGATACGTGAAAAAATTCATGGCAGTAGTATATTATGAGAAACGAGTAGTGTTTGCATCGGGTCATGTAATCAGAAAAAATCGTAGGACAGACTTTAGTATCTTATATTTTTTTCATTTTTCGTTATTTCGTTATGTTACTTTAAAAAGGATTGTTATTCTTTAACAATATATATTTTATTGATATTTTTTGAATTGATAGTTTTTGAGACATAAAATAATGTTCTCAACAACTTGGGGGACTGGACTGTCATGATAGTGAGAAATTGGAGATGAGAGTGAGAATTTTTTAAAGACAGATTTCACCTCTTTTATCTTATTTTTCTTGATGGAGGATATAAAGGACACTGTCTTGTCTAGAGTCTACAAAAAAAAACTATAAGCCTGAGTTAGTTTTAACCTACCTTCTCCAGCTTGGGACATGCCTTTTCGAACAACTGGAAGAAGTACCCATTTATATAACGAAGTTAAAAGAAAAACTATCACAGCTAAGTAGTCTTTACAAGTTATCGAGTAATAGTCAACTATCAAGTTATTTCATATTTGTCACGGGCAACTACGGAACTACACTGCCCTATACCGTAAGCAGCGTGTTAATATAATCAATTGTGTATAGAATACAGCAAAGTCATAGGAGAATAAAGCTTAACTCACGCCGGGGGCTCGTTTACGTAATTGTTGAAGCGCGCTTACATCAAATATGCAGCTCTTCACGCTTCGAGTCAAACTCCCGAAGAACTAATATGGAACTTCGAAGTCCGTATACCTGACGTCGCTGCTTACAATCAGCACACGATAGCCGGGCCATGTCAATTCGTATTTTTGAAATAGGACATAAAATCTAGATCGAAAACGATTATATACTTAGGTTCCTATGTAATATATATCCGTAACAGTAATATTAAGCACAAATCAGTCCTGTGCTTCAACTCCAATTTATACACCTCCAAAACATATCTTCAATTTAAGCTAGCGCCTGCCCGCGGTTTTAAAAATCTATGTAAATCTAAATTGGTTTGACAATTTTGAAAAATCAGGCATAAACATATTAAAGGTTATTTCTGTGCAAAATTTCAGCTTGGTTTCTCAAGCAATTCATCTGCTTATTATATAGAGTCATAGACCATTAAATCGAATCGTATAATATGTACGATTACTAAAACCTACACTATACTTAGCCTAAATAGCCGGCCTAATTCGTTACCGCTATAGGCTCGTGACTCCAACGCTCCGCCTCAAGAAAGTCCGAAGGTCGTTCGTGGGAATGAGCATTCTATTCTATAACAAAATTCCACAACCTATTTTAAACTTGCCTTTACACAAGTTCAAGAAGTCCATTAAAAGTATGCTTCGGAAAAAAGCAGTAAAGTAATTGACAAAGGAGCACGGATTTGACTCGCTCCAACAATGCTAAGGACAGCGGTTACTTATGTATCTACAAATTAATGAAATTGTAAATTATTTGTTTCAAAAGAGCACAGCCGCCGAGTTTCTTGCTGGTTCTTCTCTGTAGGCATTCCGAACCAATGGTAGATTCATTCGACTATTCATAAGCACTTGTACATTTTGATGTTTTCCTGGCCAATACATCCATAGTAAAAATGCGAAAGTTACTTTTTCTCTGCCAATCTGTTTCATCGATTTTAATGAGTTTTGGTACGGAAATAGCTTGTATCCCCAGGATGTATAAGTATAATACCTTTTGTCTTTTTATTATTATTCAATTTTATTATAACAAATTCAAATCCACTCAGGTCAAGCCGCGTGTATCATCAGTTGTTGGCAAACTTATAATATTGTGTCAAATACTTAGATTTTTGGCTTAAAACAGAAACTTTTACTTACAGTAAAATATTTTGTTTCTGCCCTAAGGCAAGTGAATAAGTTATCTCGTGCCAAGGACTGGATTCCGTAATCGTCGAGCGGCGCTTACGAGCACATCAAATATGCATTTCTTGCCGAACTCCGAAATAAGTATATCTACCTACGGAACTTCTTCGGAGTCCCGAATAGACAGCACAAACAACAACCTACAAATATTATAACAGGTGTCGGTGTCTATTTCCGATTCCATGAAACAAGTAAAGTAGAGCGAAGCTGCTATTAGGACGCAGCAGATACAAATATAAGTACAATCAATTATGTTTTCATTATCAATTTTAATCTCTACTCAGGTCTAGTTTTCTAATTCGAGTAACTTACGAGTATACCTAGTAATTTTTGTTTAGTACTCGTAACTATAGATTAATCCGCATCAAGATTAAGAAAAACGTACGTAAGTTTTTTTCTATAAGTAGGTAATTAATTTTCTAAATTATAAAAAAATACTAGGCTTAGCTGACCCGCTGGAGTATCCAAAAATCCTTTCTTAGATGGTCATAGATCTATGTCTGGATGGCAATCAGTCAATGCCTACTTTTATTGACAGTGCGAATTTGATCTCGTCCGTCGCTCGGTCCGTCCGTCTGTCTGTCTGTCAGAGCCTATTATAACTTCGGAATTTGGGAAATACTTACTTCCAACCATGGATGATACCTCCGGACTTCCAACTTATGTATTACTAGCTGATGCCCGCTACTACGTCCACGTGGATTGAAGTTTTTAAGGTTCACGCAGGAACTCCTTAGTTTTGAAAAGAACCTATGTGTTATTCCAGACAATAATCTATCTCTGTGCCAAATTTCATCCAGATCCGTTTAGCCGTTGGGGCGTGATTGAGTAACAAACATCCATACATCCATCCAAACTTTCGCATTTATAATCTTACTAATTTAATAAAATTATAAATGCGAAAGTTTGGATGTATGGATGTCGGTATGGATGTATGGATGTATGGATGGATGGATGGATGTTTGTTACTCAATCACGCCCCAACAGCTGAACGGATCTGGATGAAATTTGGCACAGAGATAGATTATAGTCTGGAAAAACACATAGGCTAATTTTTATCCCGGAAAATTAAAGAGTTCCCGTGGGAACCACAAAACCTCGATCCACGCGTACGAAGTCGCGGGCATCAGCTAGTATTTACATATTTGGTTATTTGATTGATTGATAATTTGATATTTGATTTGATTTATTGCAGTAATACCCTGTAGTTAAACAAATTCTTAATCAATGATAATGATAATTAATTATCAATCATGATTATTATTATAAATTATGATTATCATTATAATTGATTAAGAATTTGAAATAAAATGATTAAATTTTTTATTAGTTTTACGACGTTTGATCTCTGTTTAGGGAATCTATTAGCTAGATGTATAGATAAAACCTTGTATGCAATTATATTTACACCCGTTTATTTTCAATCATAGGCATGGATCAATTAATCCTTCATTAGCAATATTAGGGTTGCAGGAACGGATCGATTCAGTGTGCGAGTCGTATCTCGCCGCGTGAGCCACGTGAGCCGCGTGACCGCCATCCGCCAACCCCGTCGCGTCGGTACCACAGCCATCCGGACATAAAGCGTCAATAATATTATGGATTATCCGAGCACTCAAATACGGGGTGTTGAAATATTATCCAATAGTTCCAACCTCAATAAATTGTCTGACGAATGCAATATAGCACATCATTGACTGAATGATTGTCTTGCAACGCACAGCTCAAACCACTGGTCGGATCTGACTGAAATATGGTATATTGACGCAGCAGACGCCTGCGTCAATATACGCGTATATCTAAGAAAACAATTTTAAACCTTAAAGGGGTACAGTAACGCTTTGAAATTTACAAATCAAAATCTAACTTAATATTGCGTAATGTTCCGATATTTATAATAAGTAATAGAAAATTATATTGGAACTGATATTATCACTAAGAATAAGAATAAGAATATTTATTTGCATAATACACGTTAATAAGGTGGTTTTACAAAAAAAAAAGTCACAGTGTATTGCCATGCCAGGCGTGCAATAATTATTGTATCTATTTTTGTACGTGACATAATTGATTTTGATTTTGTCGATTTCTATAATTTTACTTATACTTCCATGCTAATATGTAACTAGACCTACCTACAATTTGTTACTGTTTATTTACATAAATAAACTGAGATATATTTATCAATGGCTCTTGAAATATTCGCGAAACTGCATGATATTAAAAACTAATGAGGCAGGGAAACTTGCCAAAACTTTGTAACGACGTCAAATAGCAAAACCTCTATGCGGTGAAAATCAGTGAAATACACAGAAGAAATTTCAAGAATAATTAGGCGTATTACCATGGTATTACCTATTAGCCACTCTACATTTACCAGAGCAACATCGGCGTAATAAATATTATATTGATAGAAGCTGTTTAAAATCATAGTACACGGTAGAAAATAATGGTCAAAAAACTACAGCGCAACACGAGTAGAAAAATCATGAAAGCTTTTCCTATATGTATATGTTACTATGCATTTAGAATACCCCTCTAAAAAAACCTCGTGACCCAAAGAGTAACGTGATGCTAAATCTATACAAAAAGGTTCACAATAGAGCAACCAAATTCATTACATTTTGCGAGACATTTACCCTCCTGGGCTACCCGATCCATGTTTGATTCTTTTATATTTAGCAAAGTAAATCAAATTTTTTCTCTATTTTGTCGTATATTTGTGTATTTTGTGTAGCAAAGGATTGAACTAATGTTGGAAAAGTTGAACTCAATTGAAAATTGTCGTTGGAATGACAGCAATTCATTATTATCCTCATTATAGAGAAGAACTAATTTTGTGCTAATTATATTGCAGTAGAAATTTCAATACGTCTAAAATTGATTTTAAAGAAATGTTTCATCATAATAACATACATCATACATTTTGACGACCTCCGTGGCGCAGTGTTGAGCGCTGTTGTCTTAACGTGCGAACGTCTCTATATCTAAATAGTAAGCAGATGACTATAGGTAGAAATCATAAGTATATATCACAATTCACGAAATAAGTTTTAATGGTCAGAATTTAACTACTACTAACACGAGTTATGCTAAAGAGAATTTGAAGTAGGTATAAGTTATAATATATCGATTGTGTGTACTGCATAAAATATACGTAATATATGGGTAGCTTTTGCCATTGTCATGATGAAGGATATAATTCGCACTCACATCATTTCGTGACTGAATCCCGAATAGAAGATTTTTCCAATAAACCTCCGAAACATTAACATCAATGGAAAAATTACCTAAAATATATATGTTTAAGGTTGGCAATCGCATAGCTGAATGTGGTCAGAGGAAGACGTGGGGGAGGGAGGTCAACGTCCCTGCCCTCCCTCCGCTCCCAGACCTCTGAGCCTTCTAGACGAGGACTCCGTAACGGGATAGCCGAATGTTGTTGAAAAAGATTCAAATAATTACTCAAAACAGAACAGAGATTACAAATTAAAAACCTACATAAAAAAATTAGTGATCCGATCCTTCAGCCTTCAGCAGTACATGTATACCGGACAATAAATGAGAAAGTGTGTTTGTTTATTATTTGATCACTTCGCAACAGAGCCACGGATCGACGTGATTTTTTGCATCGGAATACAATGTGGAGCGTGGCATAGGTTATTTTTTAACCCGGAAAATCATATATATATAATAATACCGGACATTTTCATAATTCAGGCTAAGACAAATAAAACATTATTTTTAAACATCTGTAATAATAAAACTAAAATTTGTACAAATAAATGAGAGAACATTTAAACTAAAATTCAAATCTTATTCATCACGTCCTCAAATAAGTGATCGCTTGCTCTAACACCATCCGCAACAATCACTGTTGAGGACAGCAAATGGTGTCCTACTTGACTTGCCACTTGGCATCCTACCGCCACCTACAGGCTGTAGGCGGTGGTAGGTTCGGCAGGAAGCTTTGCTGTAGGCTACAGCAAAGCTTCCTGCCGAAAAAAGGCAATGAACAAAGTAGGCTAATTAATGATTCAGATTCAGAAACTTAGATTATTAAATGTATCTAGAGCAGCAACTTTTTAGCTTTTTTATAAAAACTTACCAAAAACATACCTGCAACGTTACGAATTATTACGATTAAAAAACCATTAAAATCAGATTATCCAGCCGTCCGAGAGTTACGAAACCGCCGACAATCGCTTCAAACTTTTAACACCCCGCCGTGTTTGCACCCAGGTTTTAAACTATAATTATGCAATATTCCTGAAAATGTTTCATTATTTAGGTACTTTCGTAAAATTTGTACCCAAATGAAGCAAAGTGGGTCATTGAGTCGAGGCGCACTCCCGAGAGAAACTTTAAAAGAAAACCCGATTCTTGAGTCCAGAGGCACTTATAAAGGATCTCAAATCCATGTCCGACAAAGTGTTACTCTTCAAGACACTACAAGTACATTATCCCAGCAACGTAAGTGGTAAGCGAAGTATCAATTTAAAGAAAAGTCCGCGATAGGTACTTTTTATGGATAATGACAGAGTCGGCTAATGATAAAATTAATTGTCTTGGGATTAAAGATTTAGGTACTCGTAGGTAGGTATATCAATATTTTTTCCACCCAACGAGAAGCCTACATTGGCTCCCCTGCAACACTACCGGAAGTCCTCGCCGACCTGGGTGGCCTCCTTGGATTCTGGAGTGAGCTCGGCTGGCTGGAGTGATCCAGTCGCACCAGCGGTTTCATGCACAGCGGACGCCTACTTCCAAGTGCGGAAAATAATTAGAACACAAAGAAGAAGATATCAATAATGGACTAGTTGACACATCCCGGCTTTTCTAGGACAAGCTGAAAGTTGAAAGAAAAAAATACCTGGCTGAGTTTGTTGTGGGCTCTTCTCAGACCAGGGCGCGTTTGGAACCCTCGTAGCTTTAGTTTTAAGATACCGTTACTGTTTATCACCATTATAATTTAAAAATAACCTAGACGTCAATAAGTGTAGTGTACCTACCTATATTGAATAAACATTATTTGAATTTGAATTTGTTGAACACAGTCAGTAAATTTTTTCTATTTATACATAGAGATTATACCAGAAATTAGTTAGGGGAGATTCTTCTATGATATTGTGCCTATAATGAATAATAATAATTAGTGGATAGTAAGGCGGTCAGAGCGCGCGCTATCGTCTCGATCGCCCGCTTCGTATACAGTTTTTAGGTCAAGCACTCGTCTGGCCTTACATCTCACCCGCTCTCAGAAATTTATTGAGAGCATAAATTTCACTAGCCTTGTTGTATCAGCGTGGAAGATGCTCTGACTAGGCTATCGTGCAGATTTCTATGATAATCTAATTAATCGTTCGCGGTCGGAAGTAGGTAAAGTTTGTTCAATAGTGTGCCCTATTAAGATATAAACAGTGCTTTAAAAGAATATTCGGAATGTTTGGGGACAGTTTTTCTTACGTTCAAATTGCAGCCTATAACTTATGCTGGAGTAGAAAATCAAAATCAAGGCTGATTTTAATCGCTTACTCTTTTCAGTTTTCAGTCTGCAAAGTTACTACAGGCGTCAATCAAACAGGTACTGATAAATTTACACAGTGTTCTAAGTAACAGCACCTCACTGTATCTATCTAATATTGACTAATATCGCCTAAGCGATCGCTTCATCTCAGTAGCATCTCTTCGATTGGGACGCTCAGGAGCAGCTAAGGAGCCTGAAAGGAATCAATTGACTTTAATAGGTAGAGTTTATTCTTTAAACGCTTTGGAATCTAGAACTCAGGTGATATTGGACCATGTGCACTCAGCCTAAAGCCAAGCCAAGTCAACGTGACCATAGCGTAGCGCCCTCTTTTCTTAGTTAACCAGACATAAATGCACTCTAGTCAGTAGTTACATTAGGGCATTCATACAAGTTCTAGCCACGCACGTCAGCTACTTATCGAAACGTGTTAGAGCCGGGAGAGGCACGTCGCGTATCGCGTAATAAGCGTAAAGCACCTAAGCAGTCTCGAGAGTGCTCACAATGCGGCCTGCGTCCGGATTACTCGTCAAACAACTCGAAAATTCCAAATCCATATTATTCACCTTTTGATACACCGCTCTAGAACCCGAGTGGCACTAGAGTGATGCGCGTTGGTACGAACGAGCTCACTCACTCCACCCGTCACGAGATTTTCGTTAGAAATAAACATTTTCAATCGAGACACACAATATATAATGTGAGTTTCGGTTTTCACAGGTGGCCGCTAACTTGGTAATTTTATTTTGGTACGATTGTGTTATAGGTACCAACTTAAATACTAATTTCATTTTTTCATAATAAGCTTCTTCCTGCTACTTCTCTGTCGGTTTGGTTTGCTTGGTTGTTGAGTTGAAGCTTTGCACTAGTGTAGGTTTCTGATAGGTCTCCTACCTACCATCAATCTAGTACCATCAACGTACAGTGCCGTACAGTGGTGACGCGTGCGGCGCATGGTTAAATCACAGAATAGGTAGGTAATAGCACAAGTTAAATGCCTAAATGCTCGAAGATTGCAACTCATATCATGCTAGTTTGTTAAAGGTACAAGCACAGGAATAGATAACAGGTATAAAGACGAGAAATTTACATCTCAGCTCGCTATTCCGAGCGGACACGCTACCTGCCTTCAGTAGCTGTGTTATTTTATAATAGTGATTTTCATCTAACAGTAAGACGTTTTGTACTGCTACTTTAATTAAACTCTTGACTTTAATTAAAGTGCCAGTATCCTCTAACAGGAACAACAGCTGAGCAATAAGGATTTTTCAACGGTTTCTGTTTAGTACTTAGCAAAGAAGTTCAACATTGTGTGCTCATAAGATTTTGTTCGATATTATGTTCCGGTTTAAGTTTTTACTACTTTGATATAATAATAAAAATTAATCTATAGGTACGTTATTAGTTCTTACACACATAAGAATTTAAACATCGCTTATTATCCTCTGTGTGAGTAAAAGTTACTAAAATGTCTGAGTAGCTAAAAAATTCAAACACACGTCCTTTTTTTCCAAAAAAATACTTATGTTTATATTTTTGAAATTCAGAGCTTAATGCTGTAAATTGTAACAACAGGGCTCAATTCATACCTACTTTTTATAACAATTCACGGGCAATGATTTGAATATTAACTATTAGGCTTAGCGTATTCCCGGGGATATAATCTATCCCAGTAGGTACCAAATTTCATCAAAATCGGTTAAAAAGATGGGCCGTGAAAGCGTAGCTGTCAGACAGAAAGACATACAGACAGAAACACATTCGCATTCATAATATTAGTAAGAATGGAAGTATGGATTAAATGAAAAAAATATTAATTTATAATTATCATTAATTAAAAAAAGAATTGATAAGAAAGAAAGAGAGACGAAGTGTTTTAAAGTCATCTCTTCACAGAGAATCATTTGGGGCAGCGGTGTTGGATGCGGATGTTTACCAAAATAGTTGACAGGTTGCTTACTTTGCTGCATGTGTAGTAGTGGTCTATTCTTGTCCATATCCATACTTATAATAAAACTGTAACAGGTCCAATTCTGCTCATTGAAGATATTTTGATTTTTTTTAAAGGCGCTCTATAATCGATACTGAAGCCAAAACTGTAAAAATTTTTTTTCATTTTTGTCTGTCTGTATCTTGACCGCGTATCACGTAGAAACTACTGAATTAAACTTGACATTATTTCAAAATGTGTAAAACCATATAAATACACCTTTTGCAATAATCATTAAATTGTAATTAATGCTTAGTCCGATTTCATTCATAATTTTTTTGTTATATAGAAGGAGATACTTTAAAGATTGTAAATATTTCAAGGTTTTGTAGTTCAGGAATTCCAACCCCAAAGGAGTTAAATAGGAGGTGAAATTGTATTAAAGTCCGTAATTTTTCAAGTTATTTCTATGAAACTTTGTATTTGGGCTTTTGCTTAAAATGAAGAAATACTTACGCGTTTTACAGTTATGGAAAATTCCACTCCCTAAATGGTCAAATAGAGGATTAAAGTTAGTAAGAAAGTCCTTCATGTATGAAACTTCAGATTTTGACTTCCGGATAAAAATAAACCAAAGGGGATAGGGGTGAAAGTTTGTATGTGATTTTTAGGAACCTAATCCAACGCGGACAAATATACGGGCAAAAGCTACTCGTAGTTTACTATAACGCGAAGTACCTTTACGAAATTTTAGGGTAAACTAGCTTTATACCTTTGGCTTTCATAATGAAAGTCTCGAGGTATAGCAGAAATGAAAATTACATTTCAGCTAGCCAGACTTCCACTGGCGGCACACCTGTGTTGACGTCACTGGCCCGGACTGCCGAAGGCTTGTGCCTTAAGGTCCTCCCACGGCTTTTCATACGTAACATTGTGCGGTATTACTGCATTTCAAGTTGTAAGGTTTTAATGTGGCGATCCATTCTTAACATCGAGTTGAGATGCTACTACCCATGATGCTACCTACCTCATAGGTGTAAGTTTAGTTAAAGGAAACGAATGTTGATGGATTTAAAAAAAACACTGATTTATTAGTTATAATCTAGGTATATTTTAATTCCGTTGCGTTAAATATGATATTCACAACATCATGAAACTTCTCCATTAAACATTAATTTAATCTCCTTCGTTTAGCTGTATCATCCACCTCTACTCCACTTACCTCTACTCTATCCAACTCCAAAAATTAATAATTTGCCTGTAGTGCTTGAGTGAAACTAAACTTGCCGGCAAGTGGTGATGCAGCCTAAGTTGAAGCGCTCTTGTCTGTATATCCACTCGTGATATGAAGATTGGTACCAATATTAAAAGCGCAGAGGAAAACGAAAGCTCCGGCTTTTATAGTTCTAAGTTTGGCCGACATATTAATTACTAGACTAGATGATGCTCGCAACTTCGTCCGCGTGGATTAAGATTTTTTCATGCCCGCGAGAACTCTTTAGTTTTCCGGGATAATAGGTCCTTCCCAGGGATACAACCTACCCCTGTCCAAGTTTCATCGAAATCGGTTTAACAGATGGGCCGTGAAAGCGTAGCAGATAAACAGACAGAGAGACGTAATATTAAAAGTATGGATATGGAAGTATGGATATGGAATGTATGCATCAATTTCCAGCATGTTTGATTGCAGCAGCATAAACACTAGTCTGTCTATTTACATTTTAAAACAATAGGCGAGACCCAACATTACATGCTGAGATTTATGGAATGGTACACCCTCACTAGAAAACGCAGAACAAGGCGGCATAATATGTGAACTAAAGATAACATCGAACAAGACGGAGGAATCCCCTGGACGTCCAGCGACCATTACTTCATATTGAAAAGCCGATATATACCACTATAATAACGTATTAATAATATAAATAAATATTCCATTTGTAGTTATACTATATCATCGTTCCGTTTGAGTTGAAATCATAAAAGTTGTTCATCTATTAATTCACGGCGGCGCGGCGCGCGGGCGGGCGCCGATCAAACAGGCCGGGAATCAATATGCCCGCCTCCCAGCTGATCCGTGACCTCTGCCCCCCCGCGTTCCACCACCCCCTCACTACACCACCCGCAAACTTAACGCTTCCTTACGAATTTTTCTCAAGGCGACCTCCCATATATTGTTCGCTGACTACGTCTGCGATCGATTTTGCTCGGGTTTAATAGGGATTTTATATTTTTTTAATACTTATTTTTTTTTTAATACTTATTTTGTTGGATTGTATCTAAATATAGTAAGCAGTTAATATGTTAATGTTGTTGATGATCCCGAGGGACCTTTCTAGTTAATTAGAATTTTCCTTTGTATGTTAGTTATTCACTGATTTACTAAACAGGCTTAGACTACTTAATACAAAAAAGCAACACATGTTAACTAGAACTAGCGACAGTTGTTTTTCATATTAACTTTTGGATGGTGCTTTCGAAGTGAATCTGCCTGCCACTTCTTTCCAGAAGCTTTACTCGTATTGCAAATAGCTGATTAAAACGACCTCTGATTTGGTCCAACAGATAATATGACAGGTTTTCTATAGTAATTGGATTTAACTACAGTATATTATGTAACAGAAGTATTTTCTTGATTATTGACTAGCAAAATATTCTATTCACATTCGGGAACATCATAGTTTATCAAGTGACAATACATTTTGCATTGCCTTTATACTTTAGTAGGTAGGTACCTATCTTAAAATTTCAAAAAGGTTTGAGAATAATGTTATTTATACACAGTATCTGTTCTTCGAACAAATCAAATACACTAATACAAGCTCTTTTGAATCGTCGAGGGTATTTCGGTTGAGATTGATTGATTGGATCTACTACTGGTTCGGAATGTTGCCCTTACCTACATTGTGAGGTATGATACGTATTTTGTAGTGGATACAGTATACTAGCTTTTTTCCGCGAATTCGTTCAGTTGCATTTGATTGTTTGAAGATCTCGTTGATATTTCTCAATATCCTTTCGTCATTAAGTATATAGAAAATCTAATTATGTAAAAAATCTATCTAATCATACTAATTTTTTTTAATTATTGTGTTTCGGTATGCCAACGGCGAGTACACAAAGCTTAAATTAAAAATAGTACATAGGGTCTATAACCGTGTGGCACGCCACTTATAGGTATACACAATACATAATTAGATTTTCTATATACTTAATGACGAAATATAAGATATATAAGCTATAGAAAAATAAGATATATTTTTTTTTTAATTCACTACAAGCTAGCCCTTGACTGCGATCTCACCTAATGGTAAGTGATGATGCAGTCTAAGATGGTAGCGGACTAACCTGTTAGGGGCATGGCATTTATATTAAACCCATACCCCTTCGGTTTCTAAACGTCATCGTACCGGAACGCTAAATTGCTTGGCGGCACGTCTTTGCCAGTAGGGTGGTAACTAGCCACGGCCGAAGCCTCCCAACAGACCAGACCAGGGAAAATTCAGAAATTATAAATTCCCAAATTGACCCTGCCGGGGATCGAACCCACGACCTCCGCACGTTAAGGCAACAGCGCTACACACTGCGCCACGGAGGTCGTCAAAAATATATTTTTAAAGAATATAAAACCAAAGGAACAATGTACCTACCTACTATTACTACTATGATAAATAAACAAATATTATAAATGCGAAAGTGTGTTTGTTTGTTGGTTTGTTGGTTTATTGGTTTGTTGGTTTGTCCTTCAATCACGCTACAACGGAGCAACGGATTGACGTGATTTTTGGCACGGGTATAGTTGAGGACCTGGAGACTGACATAGGCTACTTTTTATCCCGGAAAATTAAGGAGTTCCCGCGGGAATAACAAAAAACTTAAACTACGACGGATGAAGTCGCGGGCTTCAGCTAGTTAAGTATATAGAAAATCTAATTATGTAGAAAATCTATCTATTATATCTATAATCTGTTATCCAGGTATAAGCATGTGCGAAATAAGGAATGAACGTCATAAAAGGCAGTTGGTGTGACGCATTTCATATAAAAATTATGATTGTTTGCAGTGCTAAAGATAGCACTATGACTAATATGGCTAGGCAAGGTAACTTTACGACCATAGATATTGTTTCTTTAGTGCATTTACAATAGTCTCTCTAATAGAAAAGCAAATAACGGGGGAGGTTACGAGCAAAATGTTGAAAAATGGGTTATCGATTTGATAGAAATTACGAGAACAAGTAATACTTACCTAAATACTAACTGTATGGTTTCATGATACATCGTTTTATTTTAATCGTTGAAAAAAATGAATTTATGCGTATATCAAAAGAATAAAACAATGAGGCAGTTTAGAAATGAAAACCCGTAATCCTTATACTACAACATAACATTAAAAATGTAATACGATTATGTACTTTATTTACGGGGAGGCGTGACAGATAGGTTTTAACTTATTTACTTAGGACTGATGAAAAGTATTGTTACAGTGTAAAGGATTGTAATATAGGATTGAATGATAGGAAGGCATGGATATGAATTTTATTGTTCCAGCGGCTGATTATGTAACTGTTATATTTATCAATCTAATTAAGTATAATTTCTGATATTTGTGAGATGGTGATAATAATATTTAAAAAACCCGGCCGAGTTTGTTGTGGGCTCTTCTCAGACCAGGGCGCGTTTGGAACCCTAGTAGCTTTAGTTTTAAGATATCTTAGGTGATTATCACCATCACGTCATCAACTTTGTAAGGATGACGCTCAGAAGGTGTACTTTGTAGGTACCTATTGTAAATAAATACGCATATTGCAATATTACAGACAGTTTTAACACACGTATGAGCGTAAGGTCAAAAAGAAGAGCAAGGTGTAATTTTTCGACCATAATATAATATAGTTATTCTTTAACGTGCAAATAAGGCAGGCTAAAGGCGAGGAAAGGGGGGTCTAAAGTGGAATGTTCAGAGGAAGTGGTGCCCGGTCTGACAAATTGTGTAACAAGGGTGGGAGACACGTGACTTCAAATATTTTGTGAATTCTAGTTACTTATATCTATTCTATATATATTATATAAATGCGAAATATTATAAATATATAAATGCGAAAGTGTGTCTGTCTGCCTGCTACGCTTTAACGGCCCATCTTTTCATCCGATTTTTATGTAATTTAGTATAGAGATAGGTTGTATCCCTAGGAAGGACATGGGCTACTTATTTTCTCGAAAAATTAGGGAGTTCCCGTGGGAATAAAATCAACTTAATCTAGGTACGCGGACAAAGTCGCGGCATCATCTATATAAAATTGTAGAGATATAATACAATATGGTACAGTATAGTATAGTATGGTATAGTATGGTAACACACGTAAAGGTGTCATATTAGAAAATCTTACCTACATTCTATTGGCAAGATGTTACACAATAATATTATGATAATAAAATGAATCGCAACGAAATGCTGAATCGTTTATCATTATCAAATTTAGTTTAATACTAGATGATGCCCGCGACTTCGTCCGGTTTTTTGATTCCCGCGGGAACTCTTGAACTTTCCGGGATTAAAAGAGGCTTACGTCTTTCCCCGGGATACAACCTGTACCAAATTTCATCAAAATCGGTTGCACAGATAATTTTTTTTATTCCCGCGGGAACTCTTGAATTTTCCGGGATAAAAAGTAGCCTAGATATCCTTCCCCGGGTTACAACCTGTCCCTGTACCAAATTTCAGCAAAATCGGTTGAACAGATGGGCCGTGAAAGCGTAGCAGACAGACAGACAAACTTTCGCATTCATATTAGTATGGATTCAAGCCATTGTTTCTGCACTTTCAGCATTTTTGACGACCTCCGTGGCGCAGTGTTGAGCGCTGTTGTCTTAACGTGCGGAGGTCCCGGGTTCGATCCCCGGCATGGTCAATTTGGGAATTTACAATTTCTGAATTTTCCGTGGTCTGGCTACTGGCTGGTGGTGGGAGGCTTCCGCCGTGGCTAGTTACCACCCTACCGGCAAAGACGTGTCGCTAAGCGATTTAGCGTTCCGGTACGATGTCGTGTAGAAACCGAATAGGGGTATGGGTTTAATATAACTGCCATGCCCTAACAGGTTAGCCCGCTGCCATCTTAGACTGCATCATCACTTACCATCAGGTGAGATCGCAGTAATGGGCTAACTTGTAGTTGAAAAAAATAATTTACCATTCTATGCTCCAAGCGAAGGTTCTGCGACGCAATAAAAAGTATTCTTATTAAAAGTTACAGTTGGGTATTCCAAATGTCAGTTATTCCAAAAAGCTTTTCGGAGACGGATTTTTGCCGTTGATCCCACCCTCAATTATTGTCTAAATGGGACATTTTCAACGGGGATATTTCGTCTAAATGGGACATTTTGAACTGCCTGATCTAAAAAATTATAACAATTGGGAGTAAGGTTTTAAACGTGACTTCACATATTTTTGTGAAAATAGTTTGATTTAAAACATTGTCAATATTTTAATATAATAGCGAATTCATGTCTCTACATTAATTAATTATAATTAATACTTAATATGGCTTATGGCGACTTTAAATATTGACAAAGTAGTTATTGTTAGGAATAGGTTTTAATTCCATAAAATTTTAACTGAAATTAATCCATCATGAAGGTAAAGCGACTTTAAAAAAATTGACAAACGGACACAAAGTCCGCGTTACTTCTATAAGGAGGGCGCACGCTAGGTTGACAGGACAAAACATAGTTAGTCTCAGACACGAACGTTCTGCGCATACGGATTTTATTGTCTGGCCCTTATTGTATTTTCGGTCTAAGTTTTTTTTTTATCCACTACAAGTTAGCCCTTGACTGCGATCTCACCTTATGGTAAGTGACGATGCAGTCTAGGATGGTAGCGGGCTAACCTGTTAGGGGCACGGCAGTTATATTAAACCCATACCCCTATTCGGTTTCTACATGGCATCGATACCGAAACGCTAAATCGCTTGGCGGCACATATTTGCCGGTAGGGTGGTAACTAGCCACGGCCGAAGCCTCCCACCAGGCCAGACTGCAGGGAAATTCAGAAATTATAAATTCCCAAATTACCCTGGCGGGGATCGAACCCGGGACCTCCGCACGTTAAGACAACAGCGCTACACACTGCGCCACGGAGGTTCATAAAACCTTTACAAAAACGAAACATTTTACCGAACTGAAAATCACGCTTCCCTTTTTTATTGGTTTTATTTGCTGCGGGAACTTTATATTAATTGTTATTGCTCCCTAAGGATCGATACAGCTAGATAGCGATAGTTATCAAATGTTGCTAGTCCTCAGGGAAACACCGATTATAAGTTCGGTTTAAAAATGATTAATATGATTAATTGGAAGTTTTAAAAGACAACAAATCCTTTGTGGGGTCGAGTGTACGCTTTTATAATATGGTTCCAAAAGATTTTCCGGATTTGCCATTACATAGATTTAAAGATTGTGTAAATCAGCATTTTTTAAGTCGAGGCTATTATACTATCCATGATTTTTTAAATAATTATATGAATTTTGGATTATGCTAATAACTTAATGATTCATAAATTGTATTACCTAGTTACTTTGTAAATTTGCATGTCAGCAGTGACGAAACATATTTGTTCTTTTTATTAGTTTGTCATCTTAATAATTGTACAATGTGTCTTGCAAATAAACAATCAACAATAAACAATGACAAAGTTGTATAGAAGCAACCAGCCTCTCATCCATGTGACCCACAAGTCAGTGTAATACTTGTATCGTAACGTATGTGTTGTATTGTATAATTATTGTAACCTCTTTATTTTTTGAAAAAAAGAGCAAATTCTGAGTTTCTTGCTGGTTCTTCTTAGTAGAACAGTTAGTGGTACCGGTGGTAGAGTCTAAACGTTTCATAAGTGACACAAGTGGTCCAATGTGAAATAAATAAATCATATTTTATAATTTATCATATTTTATCAACGGTTATCAATTGAAGCAATATCAACATTATTTGTATACTTACGAGTACTTTTACAAGTAGATTTTTTCTATAGAAAATTGTCATATCCGGTTTTCTATTGGACATACGAGTACCTACAATATAACACATAAAGGCTGGATTAAACTTTGTTAAGTAAAACATCCAGGCGTGAAGTGATTAGGTAATATATTTTATGGTATTAAGGGTATAGTGATTGTTCACACAGTGATTAGTGATCCGTGTGCGGAGTGCGTTGTGCGGAGTACGGAGTGCGGAATGCGGAGTGCGGAGTGTTGAGTTCGGAGTGCGGAGTGCGGAGTGCGGAATGCGGAGTGTGGAGTTTGCGGGTGTGCGGGAGAAGCTACTTATCAGCAAAAATAGAAAGGTGTGTTGTGTTAATCACTTTACACTTAACAGCGTACATGTTGATTTTACTAATCACTCAACACCTGCACTTTTCACCCGTACTGTTAACTTAACAAAGTGTAATCCAGCCCTTAGTAATTAAAACAAGTTCTGATCAGTTCTCCCCGACGCGACGATGCTGGGAAAATAAAAATATTTGAACTTACATAATTATATGTGACTATGATAATTTAGATAATTTTAGAGTTTATTTTTTGTACGGGGGGTTTTTAAAATTTAAAATTTTACTTGTATGCAATAGTTGTGTATACTTATAAGTGGCGTGTCACACGGATAAAACCCTTATGTACTATTTTTAATTTAAGCTTTGTGTACTTACCGTTGGTATACTGTTAAACAATAAATAAATAAATAATCTATTATATTTTTTCAAACTAAGGTGTTTTTGTGTTTTTGGTTTGTCCTTCAATCATACTGCAACGAAGCAACAGTAATACTTAAGGACCCGGAAACTCACGCTACTTTTTGGCCTGGAAAATCTTAAAAATATCTTATAAAATCTTAATCTACGTGGTACCTATTAATATTTGGGTAATTTTATAATTTTCTAAGAAAATAACATAATTAAAAGAAGATACTGCAAAACAATTATTTCCTTCTTTTGTTTCACAGACGTATGACTAACCTACCTAGGTTTACTTAACAAGGCAAGAGAACGTCGTTATGCGTTGAGTTGCACACACTTTTCAGTTTGGCTTCACACAGTAATTTCTAAGAGGCTCGTTTAGTTTGAAGTCAGTCTGTGCATTTGTGGGGTGTTTATCACGCCGCGCCGTACGTTATAGAAAGTTTAGATTTTGAACAGGAAATGATGATTCACAAAAAGTAACCAAATAAAATTCTTTTTTTCATACATTTGTAAGTAAAAAACTAAGTATAGTTAATGTAAAAAATAGTGTAGATAAAAAGCTATTACATTATTGTAAGTATCTTATATCATCTATATCTATATCTATATCTATATCTATATAATATATAAAAATGAAACCCGTTTTTCTTGGTCACGGCATCACGCGTGAATGGCTGGACCGATTTCACTAACTCTTTTTTTGTTGTATTTGTTATTATTAGGAGAAGGTTCTTACGGAAAAAAATATTAAGAAAATCTCTCAGAAATATTGAAAAATATACATTTAATTTTGCATACTAAGGCGGTACGAAGTTCGCCGGGTCAGCTAGTATGTATATAAAAATGAAACCCGTTTTCCTTGGTCACGGCATCACGCGTGAATGGCTGGACCGATTTCACTAATTCTTTTCTTGTTGTATTTGTTATTATTAGGAGAAGGTTCTTACGGAAAAAAATATTAAGAAAATCTCTCAGAAATATTGGAAAATATACATTTAATTTTGCATACTAAGGCGGTACGAAGTTCGCCGGGTCAGCTAGTAATTAATATAAAAAATAGATAAAAAAGCAATTATTTTGTGACGCAATTTATTTTACGGAATGCAACCCTTTATAGTCCGACAAACTTATCTCAACTGGTGTTGCTTGTATCTATGAAAAATAAAATAAAAAATAAAACTTAACAGGCATAAAAATTAGTTCCAATTTCCAATCCCTGGTCTGGCCTGGTGGGAGGCTTCGGCCGTGGCCATGGCTAGTACCACCCTACCGGCAAAGACGTGCCGCCAAGCGATTTAGCGTTCCGGTACGATGCCGTGTAGAAACCGAAGGGGTGT
This sequence comes from Erebia aethiops, assembly GCA_923060345.2. NCBI lineage: Eukaryota > Metazoa > Arthropoda > Insecta > Lepidoptera > Nymphalidae > Erebia > Erebia aethiops. The sequence continues at coordinate 19,628,265 of OV281084.1, read as the reverse complement.
TCCGTGTGGGTTTAATATAACTGCCATGCCCCTAACAGGTTAGCCTGCTACCATCTTAGACTGCATCATCACTTACCATCAGGTGAGATCACAGTTAAGGGCTAGCTTGTGGTGGATAAAAAAAAGTACGTAATTTTTTTTTACGGAATGCAACTCTTTATAGTCCGACAAACTTATTCCAACTGGTGACAGCGTCGCTAGTGTCTATGAAAAATAAAATGAAAACTAAAACTAAACAGGCATAAATATTAGTTCCAATTTTGGCCACCGTGTCAGATAACTTTGTTGGACTATACTCCGAGTCTTACACCATATTATTATTATCTTTAACGTCTTATCACACACAACTTTTAAAATGAATGCTTGCTAACGAGTCAAGTTAGTAGCACTTATACTTTATAATGTGTTTTCGGATAGAGCTATAATTGCGTTGAGTCATTCGTTTTACCTTAAGTGGAAGTGGGATGTTAGAAAACATGAGGTCGTGTCGGTGCGTCTTTAAAGCGACTTTGTTAATTAAAGTGGAAAGTTAGTTATTTGCTCTCTGCTACTTGTTTTACACACGCTGCCTACATTGCTGGTCTATTACAGAAATACTGGACCAATTATAGCTACAATCTCAATTGTTGTGACTGGTTGAATTAAAAGTATTTTTTCCGTGACCAACAGCGTACTAATAACCTAGGACTCCTTTTTTCTTAAGTCGGTTTTTTCCCTAAATATTTAAAATTTAGTAAACAAACCTTTTTTCAAAATTCCATAAAAAGATACAAGCCCATTTTCAAAATTCAAACGTTTACACGTGTCTCGATAAATTCCTCAACTCTTGGTACTATTCCCATCTCGATCCTGCCAAAATTCTCGGAGCTATGGCCAAAAACGTTAACGTTACTCCAAACTAGTGCTGCCTCTAGCGGTTTTTTTTTGAATCTTCAGAGGAAAAAGCACAAAGGCTCTAATGTGCACTTCAAACAGGTTATAAGGCACGACCACATTATCTTTTGTAATAAATTGAGTAAGTAAAGGAACTAACCGAAAGAGGCTGAATTTCGGAACCAATGAAAAAAAAGCTTCATACGGTATAATTCGCCAAAACAGACAAATCTATATAGTACAACGTGTAGCTTGCAATACCTACGAGTATGCACCGTCCACCCTCCCGCTTTTCAAAATGCAGGAAAACTTTCAAAAGCAATCTTGGGTCACTTGGTCACGTGACCCAAGATTGCTTTTGAAAATTAGGTCACGGGGCCCTTTACATAAAATTGACAGATTATATCGTGAAAGTAAATCTTCTAATAAATCATTTAAAAAAATTAAAACTAATTTTAAACACGAGTCTGATACTTGCATCTGTGATAATATATATGCTACGAGTTGGCTACGAGAGTAGGGTACTACGCAAAAGCTAGTTCTACACGTGTCAATAGTGAGCTGTAGAATAAAAATAACTTTCATTTTCAGTCATAAGAGTCGTGATTGAATACAATATTATTTTCTAATCCGTATACTCAATAAGCAATGGCACGCCGCGGGTGGTTTGTACCATACATGAGCAAAACGCTACACGTGTTCGACTTCTCACAGTTAAATAATATATTAAATAGCGAAGGGTCAACAAAGACGGGACACACGAATGCAGACCTTTTTATACGAGTATGGAAAATTGCAGTTTACATACCAATTTCTCAGAATGCGCGTAGTCGACGTGCAGTTCTAGTACGGATACACAGTGTAGTCTGAGGTCGGTAATGTTACGATGCTGTTGTGTCAACTGCATCCAAAGTGGAATTTGTCAGTTGGCTTGCATTCAGAGTGCAGCCCGTCTGTGTACTCTCTTACTTGTGTAGCAATAAAAGGCAATCATTGAATACATAATCTGTCACTGTGAAACACTACGGGTGGCCGTCCGAGCTACTGTAGAACATATTGTACTGTAGCACTAGGGGTGTTTAATCTGGGTACTGTTAGTCGCAGATTTACTTGAAAAATAAATACTTTAACAGAACCACTATGTAAAAGTATATTTTTTAATTGAAAAAAGTATGTGTGCAGTTCACACACGACAGAAGTGAAACTTCAGAAAAGTTCGAGAGAATGAGATAAAAAATATGACTTGTATTCTATCTCATTCTCTCGCAGGCTACATCCAATAATGAATATGTTTGTCTCTTTTTGGTGTAGTTTTTTCGTTTTGTCGAATTTTCAAATCACAACGATTCTAAAGAAGTTTCACTTCCAAAACTTTCTTAGTGTTATTTTAATTAATATTAACTAATAAGAAAAAAATATTTTTCTAATCGGTGAAAAGTTAAATTATAGTAGAGTAGCTGAAATCGTAAATGTAAGTGAATGACGGTCAAAAGAACGTGCGACGAAAAAACGGGCTAACTACACCCCAAAAGCGCAGTGCGTCAATTTTTTTCATTGTTTTAATGAATTTTCTTCCTGTGCTGACCCACAAAAGTTGGTTAAGTACTCACACGTAAAGTTGTGGGTATAAGGTATATACGTATTTAAACTGTGTTTTGTAGCTCCAATAAAGAACCAGTTTTATAAATATCTTTTACAGTATATTTTCCGCTGAATGTAGGAAAATAGAATAATAAGAAATTATTGCGATAGTAATACTTCGCCTTAGGTAGGTGCTCGAATCAGATGCGATCATTGGAGCGTAAAAAGCTATACGGAATGAAAACAACACGAAAAAGGCTAAAAAGGCTAATGGTGCGCCGGCAACAATTTCAATGTTTCAATCTGAGTAAAAGAGGTCCACTATTTAACTTCTACGGTTTCTTTACGATTCTTAACGTACCATAAGAATGTTTGCAAGAACAGCAAATAAAAAAAAATAGCTATTTTTATTAAAAATATTCTAAACTTAAAAACGCTGTAAAAATCTTTAATGTGACTAAGATCCCGCTGCAAGATTTATACATGTATCGAGTACGTAATCAAAAACTATTTTTTATGTAGTTTGCCCAATGACCTTCTATACAAGGTCATTGAGTTTGCCATTCAAAAAGTGGCCGCTAGTATTTTTAATTAAAATAATTGTTTGCGCCTAAGTTAATATAGTTTACTTTGAGCCACCTAGATGGCACCACTTGTACTCTGGTTCGCGTTACGCGGGCCTTACGTGTGTTTTCCTGCAAACACCAAAGGATAAGCGCTATTCGGCAAAATTGTTAAGGGCAAAACACACAGGGAACGGGCTCGGGTCGGGCGCGGCGGGTTGAATTCCTTATATGGACGACATCACACAGAACGCGGCCGCAGGTCGGGCGCGTGGCGGGTGACTATTTGCCGTACGCCTTAGTACATAGTGACTTTAAATATGCACGCAATCACAAAGACAAAACATTAATTAACGTTCATTGGAATTAATTCCATTTTGAAAAAAACCTTTACATTTCTTCCATTCTCGACTATTGCTACTCACTACAAAACTGTACACCGTGCTTGAATCAGATGGAACTATTCGAGCGAGAAGAGCTATCCGCGGTAAAAACAATGCTCGACCAGTATTATACAACTACTACACAATGGGTATCAATGTTTGATCCAAGGCAAACAATGCTAGGTTAATAATCACTTCTGATTCGTCAAATAGTATATTAAAACGTAAGGTATAAAGATCTACGAATACGAATTTTGATTGTATAGAATAACTCTAATTTTAAAGTTTGCAGATGAGGAGACCGTAATAATCACCACGTCCATCCACGTGATTTATATAATCGCACGTATATAATCATACGTGGATGAAATTATCATCATCTTGATATAAATAAATAGTCGAATAAAATAAACTAGCTATTAATCTTATTCAAACTGCTGCATCAAGCAAAAAAGAAACATCGAAAACGTTTTTTCCTTTCCATTTTTCTAATTTTTCACAAATCACTAAAACTTTTACAGAGATTGAAACTACTGTGGTAAGAAATTCCGTTTGTAGAGTTAAAAGAAGTCGTTAAAAATCTTTTAAAATCCAATACGGCTGCATGCGTCCACTGCTGGACATTCGAAAACTTCATAATTTGATATTAATCTTGAATAAAATTGGTTCACCAGGAATCTTAAAGATGAATACTGAAAAATCTAAGACCCCCACAAAAAAAAGTTAAAACGCACGGTCCCTTTACAGGAAAAGACGCGGTCATTAGCTACTTATTCGGTATGATGTCAGCTAATTAACAGGTAGGGAATTATTTCTCATGACGAAACATATTCGTTCTTTAATTAGTTTGTCATCTGTTTCTTGTAAATAAACGATTGATTGATTCATATAACGAATCAATACCACTGGTTTTGAACATGGGCTTGTTTGTTTTGGTGTGAAACATTGAATACTCTATACCTAATTCGGACAATATCACTTAATATTAAAATTAAAATGAAAGATACACAAAAGCATAAATAATTTATTCTTTAATGTTGTAAGTTTCAGAACGCAACGCTTGACAATTGAAATCATTCTGTCACCTGTCACTCCGTTCTCTTTCTTTTTTTCTCGCTTTTTAAGGAAGGCAACAGCCTAATAATAATAATAAAGTGTGCAAAATTAGTTTCAATCACAAATTCATAACAATCATTAATTATTTATAACATATAAAAAGTGGTCCTTCGAGTAGGATCCGGTTCGAAGGACCACTTTTTATATGTATGCGATTGTTATGTGATTGAAACTTATCTTGCACACCAGGTTCCAGAGTAAATAAGAAGAACCGTCTCAAAATTAAATTCTGAGTCGTGACGCAGTAGGCGCATTGATGGTTTATTATCGATATCTCGATACAGTTCATGACCGTACTACTCACCCCCCTTCCCTCCCCAACCTGCACCATACCGTGCACTTGGCGTGCCGCCAGCGCAAACACTAATTCGTTGACGTCGTTACATAATTGCTTCGTTTTTGCTAACCGGCCAAGCTGGGTGCATTTCAAATCCTTCTTGGTACTTTCCAACGATATCCGCACAATAATATCCGGGAAATGCTGGGGGCGGGAAAATTTATTTGATCTACGTGAGCTTCTTTTTTGCGTACCAAGAAATCTGAATAGACGTTTTTACAAACGATAGTCGATTTGAGCGTAATCTACTAGCCGGCGACTTCGTCCGTGTGGATTAAGGTTTTTTGATCTCCGCGGGAAATCTTGAATTTTCCTGGATAAAAAGCCTATGTCCTTCCCCGGGATACATCCTATCCCTGTACCAAATTTCATCAACATCGGTTGAAGAGATGAGCCATGAAAGCGTAGCAGACAGACAGACAGACACACACACTTTCGCATTTATAATATTAGTTTGGATTTTACATGGTAATTTTGTATCTTTGAGGTCTGGCAGTTGCCTCGGCCAACATATAAGTTTGGCTATTCAGCGGGGTAACGCAGTCAGCGTTCTGGGCACATTGTCTCATTGCAGCGGCATAGATTATATTTTTAATGTTTAGTTTTTAGTTTTTAAATCGATTTTTTAATAGTTTCAAATGAATCAGAAGTTAAAAGACGAGGAATTAGAAATAATAGGCATCATTAAACGCCACAATAATATTATTATAATTCTCAACCTAGTGACTGGCGCACATAAGTTCATCCCGAAACTCGCAGTCACCGCAGAAAGAGAATATTAATTTTCCGAGCTGGCGGCCTTTAATTATGACGAACAACTTTCGGACTCTCACATTACATGCTAACGCCCGGTTTAAACTTCGCTTAAGAGGATCGCGGGACGGCAAAGTTTTCTTGCAAAAAGCGCTTTTGCGCACCAAAACCTTGAGGGATTTGATTTTCAGATGATTTCGCAAATCTATGTACAATATGTTTGAGTATAGTAATTCGCTACTTAACTTAACTTTGACGACCTCGGTGGCGCAGTGTGTAGCGCTGTTGCCTTAACGTGCGGAGGTCCTGGGTTCGATCCCCGGCAGGGTCAATTTAGGAATTTATAATTTCTGAATTTTCCCTGGTCTGGCCTGGTGGGAGGCTTCGGCCGTGGCTAGTTACCACCCTACCGGCAAAGACGTGCCGCCAAGCGATTTAGCGTTCCGGTACGATGCCGTGTAGAAACCGAAGGGGTGTGGGTTTAATATAACTGCCATGCCCCTAACAGGTTAGCCCGCTACCATTGTAGACTGCATCATCACTTACCTTAGGATAAAAAAAAAAAAAAAAAAAAAAACTGGGTATTACTCACTAATAATACTGATTAGTTAAACCGTCGAACTAGTGGGACAGTGGGGTAGCGTAGTTTAACTGCATATAAACTTAAGATTTAAGAGTTCAAGAACTATTTGGATTTTATAGGCGAACTCACTGAAACAGATTAAAGTAATTGAAATTAAATAATTACCTATTCCGGGTTTGCGTTCGTATTTCAATGAAATCTATATACCTGCATATTTTTTGCACATTACCCGAATCTACTTAAGGCCCTATGTAGCGTAAAAGGGGGTTTTTAAAAGCAGTGTATCCATCAAACGGTGACATAATGTATGCTTGTAAAAATGATGTGCTGTTTTCAAGACCTTTGAGCAGCCATTGACGCATTTCAAAACACAATTTAAAAAAATATCTGCATTGAAATTTATTTTAAACATACCTCTTAATTTACCTTTTAAAGCAATTTTTCTTCTTATTGAAACCAATAATTAGCTCTAGAAATATAAGATAAAATTAATATCTCTAAATCAAACACTTTGTCGGATTCATTTGTATTGAAAAGTAAATATTAATTTTCTTACAAATTATTTCATGCATTTTTTGCGACATGCGCTTGCTCGATTTCACCCCCGCGCGCCTGTGTTTTTAATCTCGTGAGCTCACAGCGCCATAAGAATGTCGACTTGACACACTATTTCTTACACTACACTAACGTGGCCTTCGCAGCTAGATATTGATAAAAATGAGTAAGAATAATAATTAATTCGAGATAAATAGAGAAAAACCGTTCGGTTTGACAGCGTTCTCTTCAAGGGATGGAGGAGCAGAGAAGGCCAAAGTTGACCCATCCGTTTCCTGACCTAGGTCAAGCGACACATGAACTCACAAACTATGTAAACTCATGTAACGAGTAATCTATAAATATAAAATTCAAAGTCCTGACTGACTGACTGACTTATATATCAACGCACAGCCTAAACCGCTGGGGTTAGATACTTGAAATTTTGACAGTAGCTTCCTTTTGTGACGCAGGCGCTCATTAAGGAAGGATTTTTCAAAATTCTACCCCTAAGGGGGTGAAATACGGGTTGGAAGTTTGTATGAAAGTCCGTCAAGTTATATCTATGAAACTTGGTATATTAGCTACCGGTAAAAAATTAAGGAATACATGTTTCACAGTTTTTGAAAATTCCACCCCAAACGGGTAAAATAGGGTTTGTAAGTTGGTTTGAAAGACCGTCGTTTTTCAAGTTCACTAAAATTCTACATCAATTGTTATAAGCAATAAAATTTGATATTTGGAGTACCGGTTTAAATTATGAAATACGTTATTCACAGTTTTTGAAAATTCTATCCCAAAGAACGTTAAATAGTCCACGCCGCAACAGACCAACGGATCGACGTGATTTTCTTGCATGGGTTATTTTTATCCCGGAAAATTAAGGAGTGCATGTGGGAATTAAGGAACTTATGCCACGCGAACGAAGTCGCGGACGTCCGCTAGTTTGCTTATAAACATCGACGCTTAAAAACTACCCGTTCAAGAGTAACATATGAAGGAGATTAAAAGTATAAAACTATTTTCACCTTGAAAATCACAACCAAATACTTGAGTGAAATTAATATTTAGCATACGCTTTGCATCACTTTCCACTCCATAAGCGGCCACTTAAGTTAAGAAATGTGTAGTCGCTCTTTTAAAGTTACCTACCACTTTATACTTTGAGGGGGAGAATTACCGGACAAATTGTAGCTCATAACTTAAAGCATTATGGTAAAGGAGCTGCAGAAAAAAAGTCACAATAAATGTAACACATTTGTGGAAGCGAACTTTACAAATCATTTAACTTGAATGAGAATTAAATTTCCGGATTATAATAATATCAATCTGTGAAATATTGTTTGAAGACGGTAGAGAAACCATTTTAAAATAAACTAGGAAGAACATTTATAGAGTACCTACGTAGTAGAGCAGTAATAATTAAATTATAATAAATACGAGTAAATTAAAGTTTAAGTACGTTAATGGTTAAAAAAACGGAGCTTGTTTAGTTGGACAGTACTTGTGATACGTACCTATACATTAGTGCATAGTTCTCCGACGCAGATATGAATAAAAAAACTAAATGGGATTGAAGCTTTAAAGAAGTTTTTAAAAGTTAAAGAGCCTCGTACACATTGGGCCAATGCACTCGGCCTACATTTGCCATGTACTCACAGGGCTAGCGCTGGCCGCCTCGCCATCTATTGTTGGTTTTCTCACAAACAAGGTGCTTTGAACATGGCGCAATTTAAATATAGCTTTTCCTAGAGCCTGAGCGCGGAATTCTTTATAAATATTTCAAAAATAATAAATAAGTAATACATTAATTAATTTGATTTTGACGTTGATTACAAATTAATATGAATTATGTTATGTGAAACGAAACCATTACAATTTTAACAAATTATTAGCAGTAGTATTCTGTGCTATTAGTCACAATGAAGCCATGCACTCCGATCAATATGGAAATCTTTCAAAGCATGCCAAGGCCTGGTGATTTCCTTGTAGACAAAATGCTGCACAGCGTAATGAGGGCTACCGTTTTTATGCTCACTAGTTGGCGCCACTGGCGAGTAAGGTCCTTAGTATAGCTTTAAATTCGGTAAACAAGCATACTTTTGACGAAAAATACGGTTTTAAATAGTAAGCACACAGGAACCAGGGACATGATGTACAACTTCTGAATTCTTCTTCTTTCAAACCACTTAATTTTGTACTTTTTTTTCTTAGCTCCGCTTTCAAAGCGCAGAGCACTGACATTCATTGACACGTATCTTACATCTTCATTAATAAATCCGGTATTGCTAAATACATTGAAATAGAATGAGTACACTAAAAAAATTCTACATCAATGGCTAAATACATTAATTAAATAATTAGACCCGCGATAAAGGCCCAGTGATAATACCTATTTGACATTTCGGAGACCTCACCTCGGCCTCTAGCGGCGAATTTAAACGCGGTAGCCCCCGTTGTAACCGTCACAGAATACCTAATAGTACCTACTGGTCCTAATCGGCCCCTACATGGCATAAAAGATCTCGTTTGTAGTCGGAAACACATGTTGTATGTTGCAGTTGCAAATTTACAAATTTGTGATAACATTACTTTTATCATATTTTTGCTCGTTTAGTTGAGTCTACACCACAGTGCAATACGTAGCATGTGCGGTGCTACGCCATAGCATCGCATGCTACTGGTAGCAGCACATACGTTTTAACAGGAAAAAAAGTCGCGTCCTTTCATGAACAAAGTTTTATAAATCAACTGAATAATTATTATCATGTAAGTCTAAAATAAATTAACAATGTACTCATTACTGTGTAATCATTATACTATTTATTTTAGTATTTTTTCGTATCTCTTCCGTACATTTAAACTTGCTTACCAAAATTTTTAAATGTTAAGAAATTCTCCGGCATTATGTGAAAAGGCTAACACTCTCAGAAATTAGAAATACAATGCAGAGCTCAGCCAATAACATTTCGAAAACATTTTTCGTGAGCTATTTGGAGCTAATGAAATGCTGACAAACGAGACACAAAGAAAATCATTGACATTTTCCTCATGTATAGAAGATAGAGACATTAAGACGGCGGTCCCGAATTCCTTATCTATAATCTGACAGCTGCTGATACTTTAATACTTCTTTATTTAGACTACTACGTAATCTTAAATTGGTTTGCCCAGTGAGGAGATAAAGGTCAGCCTATAGCAAAACTTCGTATATACGAGTAGCTTTTAAGGCCTTATATGTACACTTAATGGGTCTAGTAAATAAACTGACGAACTAGACTAATTTTTTAACACAAGCCATGTTTGTCAGCTATGAATCTATGAATAAGGAACTACAGTCACACTATCCCAGTTCGCCAGGGCCTCGTTTGCTAAAGAGATGGTTCAAAAACCATATCGAGCGGTACCGTGTTGCAACTTAGCGGGTACATTAATTATGTTCTCGGAGAACAGCTAAATGATTTACTAATTAATCGTATTAGTGAGTAATTTGTACACGCTCTTAAGAGTATAATTTATTATCCCAAAATTTCACAGTTGCAAAATATATATTTTATGACCGTACCTAAATTAAAATATTATAATGAGAAGTAGGTAAAGTAACCAACTTGGGCATACTTTTTGAACAGCGTCCTAATATAAAATCCTATTAAATTAATGCTATCCTATTCAAATTTTATGTAATAATTATAGTTAACAAGATGATGCCCGCGACTTCGTCCGCGTATTTAAGTTTTTATGATTTCCGCGGGAACTCATTAATTTTCCAGGATAAAATAAAGCCTATGTGCTTCCCAGGGATGCAACCTATCCAAATTTTCTCAAAATTGATTGAACAGATGGACCGTGAAAGCGTAGTAGACAGACAGACACACTTTCGCATTTATAATATTAGTATGGATTTGTAGTCAAATGATCTGGATTTACGTACAAAATTATTTTTCTATCCTCAATTACTAGTCACTGAAAAATAGTTAACATAGTTTTGCAAAATTAGTCGCCCGTTACTAGTTAAACCACATTTGTCTAACGTTTCCTGATGCTCATCCCTACAAAACTAGATTAGTTGGCGGTATAATAAATTACAATTTTCGGGCTAATTTATCTTTTCTTTATCCGCGTAACATCGGCATCAAAGACACAATAACATGTGAATGTTCACCACCGGATTTCTCGTATGGATCTGAAATCAACTGATAACCATTTCAGCTGACACTGTCAACAAGAGAAACAGCCATGGAAACAGCCATCACCGTTGGTCTCATTTTTAAATTCTTTATGGTCATTGGTCAATCAAATTTAACGACCTCCCTGGCGCAGTGTTGAGCGCTATTGTTTTAACGTGCGGAGGTCCCGGGTTCGATCCCTGGCAGGGTCAATATAGGAATTTATAATTTCTGAATTTTCCTTTCTCTGGCCTGGTCGGAGGCTTTGGCCGTGGCTAGTTACCACCCTACCGGCAAAGACGTGCCGCCAAGCGATTTAGCGTTCCGGTACGATGCCGTGTAGAACCCGATTAGGGGTATGGGTTTAATTCAACCGTCATGGCCCTAACAGGTTAGCCCGCTATCATCTTGAACTGCATCATCATTTACCATCATGTGCGAGCTACTTGTAGTGAATAAAAAAAATTGCATCATAATGCAATTTGTTTTAATCCATTGTTAAAAATTGACAATTCAGAAATGAACTTAGCTAATTTTATAATTTATTCAATACAGATCAATACATACACGAGTAATTGAAGATATATGAGAATTATAATGTAAAAACGGAAATATTTGACTTATATTTTATTTATTACTAGCTGATGCCCGCGACTTCGTCCGCGTGGAATAAGTTTTTTTTGATTCCCTCGGGAACTCCTCAATTTTCCGGGATAAAAAGTAGCCTATGTCACTCTCCAGGTCCTCAACTATACCCATGCCAAAAATCATGTCGATCCGTTGCTCCGTTGCAGCGTGATTGAAGGACAAACCAACAAACCAACAAACCAACAAACCAACAAACCAACAAACCAACAAACCAACAAACAAACTGACTTTCGCATTTATAATATTAGTATGATTATTTTGACGGAAATATTAGAGCATTTTTCTTCCAATATTCACTTCTTATTATGTGATATACGAGTACATATCTCATATATTTAGCTCTACTTTTTATTTTGGAAAATCAAAAGTTCCCAATTTTCAAAAAACTTAATACACGTGGACAAAGTCGTAGGCATTATCTAGTACTACGGTATATTTAGCAGTTCGAACATTTTTTATCCTAAGATATTTAGCATTTAAAATTAGCACTTTGAATGCAATAACCAACACATCACCCAATAACCAATGTTGGGCCAACATGCCTTGAGGCGTAGTTAACTACAAGGGTTGTTCCAGTTAGAGCGAACAGTTTTAACATTTTGTGTTTCAGCTATTCCATCTCAGTCTAGAGGCTCTCGGGCGTGCTAACAAGCCAAGAGACTTTTACGCTTTAAAGACCTCTTCGCTTACTCCACATTTATACTTTACAATGTTAACCGGTTACATTTCATTTTGTTTTGTACGCTACTCGCAGTTGTATTCAAAGATCAAGACAAGAATCAGGGATTAGAATTTATAGAGGTCATAATTATCCATGCGTATGGAATATTAGATTAACAAAATTAGAGCACGATCAAACAACATGAACGAATATTTATGCCACTCTAAAAGAACGTGCACATACTATTTAGGTATGTTGAAACGAAGGAACGTCCCCGCATCCGAAAACTGGACGATTTATATACTGAGGCACAGGTGAGAGAATACCACATATTGCTTACCTACTACGATAACTGAGGTATACAATTACGAACTAGGTAGGTATAGCTAGGTTATCAGGAATAAAAAAACACTTTTAAAAGTTTATTTGACCAAATTTTTTTATTGATTCAAAGATTCTCCTTGTCTAACGTTCTAAAACATGTACTTATATTCGGTAGAGCTTGGTTAAATAATAAAAATCCTACTTTTAGCTTACGACTTATAAGTGAAAACAATTTTAAGTGGCACCTTAGAAGACGTCGCCCCAAACAAACATCAAAATATAACATAGTGTTAGCTGAAGAGCTTATACAAACATAAGTAAGTATATAGCTCTAGAAAGCGTAGAGCCCGCGAGTGGAACGAAATAAAAACACGTTGAACAAATTCAATTCTCATGGAAAAGCATGCTTACTTGGGTTAAATTTGTGTTGTTTCTCCCTATTACTAGGTAAGAAAATAGGACAGTACCTATTTCTTTAACTTATAATTCAAAGCTTATAATATTTATGGTTAATATTTCGTGTTAGAGCGAAAACACAGTAGGGACAAAAACTAATGTCTGGAGAACAAAAAGTCACGTCATTGACTATTACATAAAGCGCGCACACTAGCGCGACAGGAAATGCTGTCGTTCCCGTTCCCCTCAAGACGTCATTTGATTTAATTTGATTCCTAGTATGTTTCCGCTCTTAATTGTATAAATATAAAAAAATATATTTTTACTCTACGTAAAAATACAGCTTTCAAAGCATAAATACTACAATTTTTTTTATTTAATAAGAAAGGAAAATTCCTAATTATATTATGTTCTTTATTATATTATATGGTTGTTCCATCCAAAACTTGTTCCAATAAAGGTACCCGCGACCCTCAGGGAAAAACGACACCTCATTAAACAAAGCAGTTCTATCATACAGTTCAGATTACGGGCCTCAACCTGCATTAATAATACCTACCCTTCGTTTACACATCGCTCTACGTAGCATTCCTCATTGGTAAGGGCCGTGATCCCTTCCATGAATCAAGTTGTGGTACTGGTTTTTTTGTGATACTTAATAACGCCGTGGGCGCTTAGATCCTTCTTTAAACAACTCTACCATATTCGTACTTGTACAGTTGTTAATTCAACCAATCACTGACTTGGATCAACGTTGCTTAATTTCACAACTAGCCCAAGATCCCACAACGGCCAGACCTTCGTTATTTTATAAAAGTTGAAAGTTTTACCATTGAAAATGGTTATCAGATGAAAATAGCTTCTATGATTATTATTGACCGATCGTCATGGTAATGGTGTTAAAAGATGCGGATGCAGGCGAGAATTGCATTCGAGTTAGAATTTTACAAATCGGTTAGTATTTTTTTTTAAATTTTGAATAAGAGATTTTTATTTTTGTAAGAATCAACAAAAGCTGGAGTGATTAGTAACCGATCGTCGTGTTAAAAGATGCGAACGCGTATTGCCGTTTGCGTGTTCGATAGAAGGCAGCATTGCCTCGAACCTCGCATCAAACTCGTGTTCACTATAAGGAACTCGTCCTCCATCGCGCACGGGTTTGCAACCGAAATTTAAAAAAAAATTGGGTATTTTTGCCTATTCATCAAATACCTCGCATCAAACAAACACGGATTCCTTGCATCAAGGCAAATACTGCCTTCTGTTGAACACGGAAATAAATACGCCTATTAGGGCGCAAACGCATGCGCGTTGAGAGGACTCGTGCCTCGAATAGAGCACGAGTTTGAAAGGAAGTTAGCGTAACAAATCCGTGTGGCTTTCAAGGAAATACTTCCTTCTATTGAACACGCAAACGTAAATACGCGATGTGGACGCAGACGAAAAGTGCATTCAAGTTGTAATTTTGAAAATTGGTTAATAAAAGTGTTGTAGGACTTGTAAGTACCTAATTTAGTTGTGTAATTTTAGGGAAGTAAATCTCAATAAAAATTTCTTATTATTCAACTTGTTAAATCTATATTTTAAAATTTCACAAAACAGCATAAAGCAGTAGTACAAAATACTACGAGTGACTTATACCTACGTAAAAAATTATGGTACCTCTCCTACAGGTTAAGTGTGGATGATTTTTTCTCATTTATCCCGTATAGTAGTTGTGGCAACACCATTTTTCGAATCCGGTATCCGTTTCCGAATATTTAGCTTTAAAGTTCCAGTTTTTGTTAGAGTCAAGTGTCCCCGTCCCCCTGCATGCTAACCGGTTGCTTTTGGATACGAAAACAAAATCATGGCAGTAGTTTATATAACGAAGTTAAAAAGGAAACTATCATTGCTAAGTCATCAATCATTGGCAATAATTTGCTCTAATGTCTCTGATAGTTCCTTAGTAAGAATATTTGTGAGATGGTGATAATAAAAAAAAAAACCCGGCTGAGTTTGTTATGGGCTCTTCTCAGACCAGGGCGCGTTTGGAACCCTCGTAGCTTTAGTTTTAAGATACCGTTACCCATTATCACCATCATGCTTTTTAAGTAAGTAATTTTTAGACGAAAATAAATGTACCTACAGTGTACAGGCTATATTTAATAAATGACTTGAATCTTGAATCTTGAAGTAATAGTCGACCATACTTATAAAATTTTCGCATATTGTAACGGACAATTATACGGAACCCCACACTGCGCGTGGCTGGACACGCACTTGCCCGGTTTTTTTTAAGTAAATATTCAGTGCATTTTGATTAGAGTAGTATGGATTGAATTTTGAATGAAAGTTCTTTTTTCTTTAGATCAAAAAGTAGCCTTAAAAGAAACATAAAGAAAAACTGTCTTTGTCACAAATGAAAGGAAAAACTGTCTGTGTCACAAAACGGATTAATGTTGAAACAACCGTAATTCCATTTTCCCGAGTTATGTTATAATGTCAAACACATTTACCTCAGCTCGTGACATACCTACTCACATTTCATCAAAGTTACGAAGGTTTTGGCAAGGCGAAAAGTGCTTCTAGAGATCGTTACCACTGCTGTTTCAAAGACTCTCTCTGCAACGCCATTAACCCCTATCCACCTACTTACTTACTATTTATATTATAGTATAGTAGTGCTGCCTCGTTGGTCTAGTGGTTGGAATGTTTGTCTGCGGCTGACGAGGTCCCAAGTTCGAGTCCCGCGGGTCGGGCCATAATTAAATATTGGGTTTTTCTGATTAGAAATTCTCATTACTAGCCCGGAGTTAGGAAATTGGCGGTTTTTCACCCCCGTGCCTCGGAGAGCACGTTAAGCCGTCGATCCCGGTTATTATCACTAACATGATAATAGTCGTCAAAGCCCGCCAACTCGCATTGGAGCGTGGTGGGTCTAAGCTCTAATTTCCTCTCTCCTATGAGAGTGGAGACTTGTGCCGTTGACGATAATAGGCTGTAGTGGTGGATAGTAAGTACAATTATTTACTCTGGGAATTTTCTCGTAACAGTGCGTTAGTTACGAGTACTGAAGTACGATTTCTATTCATGAATGAGTTACTTTTACCAAACGATAGTAATAAATCCTGGGACTGAAGACTTTTCACATTCTCCGGGGCACGTAGTAATAAGTTTAAACGTTAAATTATTTTTTTAGTTAAATAATTCATACACTTAAATTCGTATTAAATTCGCGTATTAAATTCGCTTACTTACGACTTTAGAAGAAATCAATAAGTACCTTTTCAGATAATACTGGTTTAAAATTAGTTGCTCTTAAGTTTCATGATTGGTTATATTGGGATTTTAAACTTTCAATATATGGATAATTAATTGACATGTCAGCGTCAAAGATGCTACAACTGCAAGCATCGCTACTACCACGCCAGTCCACGGCTGCCGCTGACGGGTGGTGACGGCTGCAGTTGCCTCTGCCGTGCAAGGCGCCGCTCGTGTACCTACATGAGCCCTTAGCAGCATATTGGCCTAACTATGAAGTTAGGCCAATATGCTGCTGGGCTCATGTTGAAAGAAAGAAAATGTTTTTTTATTTGATCACCACATTAGACTAATTATAATTAATATTAAGTATATAGCGATACGTGATCAAATAAAGGTTTCCATCTCAGCATTATGCTGCAGCAGACTGCAGCGCTGGTTTTCAGTGGAAACCTTGATTAAAAGTGAAGTCACGGACGGAACTATGAATATATAATATATGAGTGCAATATATATTTATAGTTAACTTATAATATTATTATTGCGTTTAAATATTTTACTATCTAAAATGAAAGATACAGATTCGCACAAGCAACACAAAAATAAAAAGAGAAAACGAACTAACATTATAATAAAGTAAATAAAATAAAAAGCATAAAAACAGGCATAATGGAATCAATCGGAGAAACAGTAATAAATGCGGCATAAGTGCTGAAACGATAGCTACTGCTCAGGATAAACTATAGTGTAATAACAATAATTAATTTTAAGGTAATTTTTTTGTTGCGTAAGTAAATAGGTTTTTAATTTAGTTTTAAAAGTTCCAAAAAATTGTGAAGATTTTAGCGGTGGCGGTAGATCGTTCCAGCACTTAGTGCCCGCAAATTGTGTGGCCGTGGAGTGGACAAAAAGAGGTAGGGTTTCGTAATACGTGCTGACTTATCACCAAACCACATTAATTTCTTGCGTAAATATTCTGGAATTCCATTTTTAAGTACCCCAAAAAGTAGAGCTGTTGCGGGTGCGTGTTGGCCATGTTCGGTGACACAGACGGTGCGACTGACGAAGAAAGCGATCGTTTCGTCGCAGGAAACTAGCTCCGTCGCCCTGATGCTCTTTCCGGCAAGGAAGCGTCGCCGTAGCCGTAGCCGTAAGTAATTTGCCTTTCTCACATTTACATCGGACGAATTGAATCTTATCGAATGTCGGTAGAGGATATGAGAATAATTTTGCTAGAGGGAAACTTTTCCTTGCAACTGGCGTTTTATACCAACTTTAAAAGCTTTGTCTAACAATTTTGCTTTTATAGTTAGTAGGTTACTGAGCTGTTTGTTATACAGATTATAACATAATATGTAGTCCTCTGCAAATAAAGTCTGCAAAGTATTGTGCCTCAATTTTTATGTTAGATTAATGCATTAATAGTACACTGATGTACCTGTCAAAGAAGAAATGTCTTGGATTAAAATATAATATCAAGATCCCAGAGCCGCCAGACCTTACTTATTTTCTGAGAAACAAAATGTGTGTAATATAGTAGCTTTGGTACGTAGATTTAACGTACGCAAACTCGCAAATTTGGGGCGACGGCCAATTTATAGATAAAAGGTGCTAAAGGTACGTAAAAACTTTGCTAACTTTACTTATTTTCTGAGTGCTGATTTTTATGTATGTTTTACAGAATATAGTTAATAACTAATAATCAATACTCCCAGACCAATGCTGTGGGCCGTTATTTCCGCCAGACAGTTTAAAGTTCGCAAAAAGTAACTTAGTTATAAGGTGCTAAAGGTACGTAAAGTACCTTTAGCACCTTATAACTATAAATTGGTCGTCGCCCCAAATTTGCGAGTATGCGTACGTTAAATATACGTAACAAAGGTACTATATTACACACATTTTGTTTCTCAGAAAATAAGTAAGGTCTGGCGGCTCTGGGATCTTGGACCATATTAAATTATTGTGCTAAGTACATAATATTATTATATTAATATGCATTTCATAATTATTTTAAAGAAGCAAACCTACATATTACTCCACAATTAATAATATTAAGGTAGCTATACTGATATAATAATGTAACAGCTGAAACTAAATCTTTTTTATTAGTCTCTGTTACATAAGATAAAGTCAACTTTGCTTGTATATATCTAAGCCGCATACACAATATACTAACTAGGTCAACTAGATATGAACGTAATAGAGTGTAAGTTAGTGAAGTAAATCTTTGCGCTATATTCCCAGACGAATGTTGGTTATGGTCTCATTTTTGGTTGTAGTTCACCTAAAATAAACAACGCGCAACGGCAGAGACTGAACGCCGTTTTGGAAACTCTAAAACGGCGTTCAGTCTCTGCCGTTGCGCGTTGTTTATTTTTCAGGTGAACTAAACGCTACACGTATACATTTTGTAATACAATTCTGTATGAAACACTGAAAGGACGGGTCGCGGCCCGCGGATGAAGTGACGCGGCCTTTACCCACAGTAAGTAGCTACGCCGTGCAACGACTATGACGACTAAGTACACGGGTTTCTGGTCGAGATTTCACGAAGGGCGAATTCCCAAGAAACCGAACGGCATTCGAAACAAAAAAAAAAGTGTCGAGAAATCGAGAGTTCGAGAAATTAAAAAAATATTATTGAATTCTTTATTATTGAATTCTTTATTGCACACAACTAAGTACATAAGAAACATACATACAGAAAGAACCTAAAGAAGCTTAATCTTATATAAGCATGCAAAGGCGGTCTTATCGCTAAAGCGATCTCTCCCAGACAACCTTTGGTGATAGGAGTTGCGAAATCACGGGTTGTGTGGCAAGAAAATACGAGTATATACATTTTCATTAAAATACAGACCATTTCGTTACTTATAACTTACTAGATGTTGCTGGCGACTTCTCCGCCTAGATTTAGGTTTTTGATTCCCGCGGGAATTTTTTAATTTTCTGGAATAAATGCATCCTTCCCCAGGATGCAACCTATCTCTCTACCAAAATATTTCATCAATTGATAATGATGCACACATCATGTTGTGCATGATGTAATTGATATAATAACAATAATTTAAAAAATTAATAAATGTATTTTAAATTTGTAAAGCTATGCTGTAACAAATCGCAAATCTCTAATAGCAAAAGCTGGATCAATGAAAACTAATAGAATTGTAAGACAATTTTTTATGGAGTAATTTAAAAAGTTTGTAAATTGCGCATTTGATGGCCATGAAATGAAAGCGTATCAGACATACAAACAGATGAACACTTTCGCATTTATAATATTAGTATGGATTGGTCTGTACTTTAATAGAAATCGAATGTGGTTTCTCATAAGGATTTAGATTTATCTTATCCTGTATTTTAAGGCCAAAAAGCTAGACAAGATTAGCTAAGAAAGCAAGATATGTTCATGATTTTTCGTGAAAGTAACTAATTAAGAGTAATTTTATAAGTTTTACTTACACGTTGCGTTCCCCAAGTGCTGGATGGGCAGCAAAACGCATCGTTGACAGATCCTCCACGAGGTAGTAGCTACTAGGTAGATATGCGTCACAATGAAGCTTTTGTTTATAAATAAAACTGCAGAATTGTATCAGCGTTTTGGAAATTTCATGGACTTTTAACCATCTTGGGAGATGAATTTTCAAAGTCAATTCTTATACCTAGAGCTCACCTACGTTATATAAGGAACTCCTGGGAATTATTTCATAGACTAGCGAGACTCATTGTTTTAGGCTTTTTATGTTTTAGAAATTTCTCGAAAATTTGAGGATTCCCGGAAAATCAAATAGGTCGAGAAATCAGAAACCCTAGCGACTATATGTACTGAGCAAGCGATTTCTGGGGAATATTGTATAATAATATCCTAATAATTTCCTTTTATTTCATAGACATTCCTAGACACGTTCCCTTCGCGCGTTTAGTGTGTTAAGGCTAGATTTCTTGAGAGGTTAGATAAATATTCATTATTAGATGAGTTAACATATAGGTAAGAAAAGCGGCCATTCGAGTGATTCAAGCCTTTCATAGATTTATACGATTTCTCAAAAATAAATCTTCAAGGTATTTTTGAACTCTGAACATCAATCATCTTTTCTTTCAGTAAACCCCATTTCTTGTGATCACCGAAATGTACAGCGCTTACTTAAGCCACCTAATGACGTAGTGCAGATTTAATGAAGATTTCACAAGAGTTCTTCGGCTGAAAGGTTTCAAGCCATGATTCTCGCCTTTTGTTCCCTTTGTCTCGCGGCACGGCAACTTAAAACGCCAACGTGGGCAATACTTGGCGATCTTTGTTAAAAACTTTTTTTCTACAAAACGGGCATGCAAAACAATATTGTGGGGAGATTTTCTTAAAACGCTTAATGATCGTTGCTCACAATGGATACTTTCTGTTTTGTACCTACTGTTAGTACCTAAAGAATACCTTTTTATGGACTACGACTCCCATCTGCTGCTCTCAAACGAGAAATGTAGTTACGACTAGATTTAAAATGAAATGAATCAATACTTCCAATATTCTCAGAAAAATTGAGCATTCTGCAAGCGCACTTGGTGACACGGACAATTTTCATCCAAAATGGAACGCCTCGCAAAATACTTATTCAACGGTTGGCAACCCTATTATAACTCATTTTTCCCATAATCCTTATTGCTCTTTACGTTTAAACGATACATTAAATTTTCATGCGATTTGGATAATGATACAGATTAACAATGGTAACTTTGTATGCCAAAAAAGTTACAAAGATTATTCTGTCACAATAGGGATTTAAAAAGGAGCACGAGAATTCAATGATAAATGTAGATAATAATTCGAAGTCGACGATATTTCGAGATGTCGACGTTAATTTTGAATGAATTGAATACCCACTCTATAAACTATTTAATTCGGCTCCCTAGATTTTTCTCTAGATAATTATAATCATCTAGGTAATCTTTATCTACATACTACGAACAAAAAAAAATGTGTGACGGACAAAAAGTCTCTTTTTTTGAAGTGAAACTTCTTAGGAATCGTTGTTTTGAAAATTTGATACTTGGAAAAGCGACAACAAATATATTCATAATAGGATTTAGACTGCGAGAGAATACAATTTAATTGTTCACGACCAATAGATGGCTCTGTACGATATTGAGTCACTCTACTGCTCCATTGCGCTCAAAAGGGTTTATTATATTATTTTTCACCTCTCATGCTCTAATAAGGTGTCATTATAGCTTAGCGTAGGCAGACTAAAGTTAGCATTTAGGGTCTAGGGGTTAAAGTACAGTATGCGTGATATCCTCATTCGGTTATTCAAAATTTTTAGTCTGTGGTTTCTATCAACATACGTGATATCCTATCAGCATTTGTACGGGGTGCCTTACCCCGTACAAATGTACAGTTGTACCTACCATGGCACAAAATCTACAAAATACCGAACGAACCTACCTCATACCTAAGATACCTCATACTTAAGATTCATCACGACTCATGAGTTCCTCGCTGGAGGACAACATTGAGAGGAGGACTGCATATTATCTTGAGATAAATTTTGAAAAATCTGTTTCTTCAATCCGCACTCAGGTATGTAATATATGTATACCTAATATAAGTTTCATCGAAACGAATGGAAGAATACGCTCGCGCTAGAAGTAATTTTAGGTTTGTCTAAAAAAGCGTGCGTTTCACTAATGGCGTTGAAAACATGTGCAGGAATCGCCCAGTCAGAATATTTTTTATTAAAATAAAATACATCTTTAATTAAAATAAGTACGTCATTTTTCAATAAAAGCCTCCAAAGTCTTCTACGCTTTGCTCGTCTTCGGCTCAGGCGATACGCACTTTTCATAAAAATATTTTAAAAAACCAACCCATGGCAATGCTTAGAAATGGGTAACCATTAAATGCAAGATTCAAAATATTGAGAAAGGTGGATGAAATCATTGCGGGTTGGACACACGACGCATGCGCGGATGGTACGCCTGCGCACTGCCACTTAACCTCAATCCAGACGTGTTTTTGAATGAAACTTCATTCGCAAGGCCCTACGACCGCACTTTCAGAACTCCTCGAATTATCCGTTATTTTATCGAATCTCGTCTAACTCATTGCGTACACTACCGACTTGTTACATTAGATTAATTATTAGTACAGAAGAGAATAAAAACAGTTATCAGGTTAACATTAGTGGATGACTTTAAGTGTTTGAATTCATTATTTTTCGGGTAGTATTTTTTACCAACTGTAGGAATAAATTATCTATTTTAAACTAAATTCTGTTTGACATCACTACATAGTATAAAACAAAGTCAGTTCCCTCTGTCAGTTCCCGCTGTCTGTCCCTATGTACGTCTATATATGTCTTTAAAACTACGCAACGGATTTTGATGCGGTTTTTTATAGTATCTACTGTTTGATTCAATAGAAAGGTTTATATGTATAGTAAATGCATAATATAGTAGAGAAACACTGATAATTTTAGAGGTATCTAATGTGATGTTGTAAATAAACACATTTTTTTGCGCTTACATTGTAAACGCTGGCTGAACCATACGAGATTGGTCAAAATAATGTCCTTTAGTATTGTACACCTTAAAGAGTTCTACAAAAAAGTCCGCAATAGTATCTAATAGTAATAGTAGTTATCTCTTAGGGATAACCCACAATAAACATTTTGAACCTCTAAAGAAAACATGTTTGTATTGTCTAATGACAAAAAAGCTGTGAACGTTGTATACCTATAAAGACATTTTTAGTTAGTATCAGCATTGCACCCGTGTGAAGCCGGGCGGGTCGCTAGTACTTAATATAATATTAGATTAGAGTCTTGACGTATCTGTGACACAAGTTGTCCTATGTGAAATAAATAAATCATTTATCATTTATCATTAGTGCTACAGCAGAAATAAGTTTTAATGTCAGTGTTAGTTTTATATTTTTAAGGATTTCATTTACACTTTTCATCTTTATTGTTTACCATAAAAGCGTCTACCGCTTGAAATGATGATGAAATAATAAATCTTCTCGCTATTGTATTAACAGAACAGTAACTGAACAAACGAATTTTCGGAGCAGAACCTTGAGTAACCTTTAAGCCTACGAGAAATCGCCCACGTCTAGTCTTTTAACGAGCTTGATTTATTTATTCACTAGTTGACTCGCCCCGGATTCTTTGGGCATAGGCACTAGTTGTACAGCCTAAACTTGATAGATATCTGTTATGTATCGTTTTAAATCTACCTGTTTATTAAGCCATTAAACTGGTCGCAATTGATTTGCTGTAACCGGTTGAGTAGTGCCGTAGTCCGCTTCCCATCTCCGAACAAATCAGGTCATAAATTCATAAAGTTCGCGTGAGACCAACGTGACAGTATTATAATCTTGAAATAAAGGTATTATCAAAATCTATTCGAAGTTATCCATAACTCCGTTAAATCTTTGAAACGATTGTAACATCCACAAAAACTTTCATCAGAAATTTTTGAGATAAAAGATGTCCTATGTTGTTTTAACCCTCTGATACACATGCGTGATTACGCACAGACATATAAAAAATATTAGAAAAGCTTTGGAGCCAACATCTTGACAACTAGATGATGCCCGATGATGTTTTAAGAATCCCTGGGGAAATCTCTGATTATCCGGGATGAAAAGTAGATTGTAATAGATTCAACCTCCAGGTTCTCAATAGCCAATATCCATGCAAAAAAAAATACGTTGATCAGTTGCTCTGTTGAAGGACAAACCAACAGACAAACATG
Source organism: Erebia aethiops (assembly GCA_923060345.2). Lineage (NCBI taxonomy): Eukaryota > Metazoa > Arthropoda > Insecta > Lepidoptera > Nymphalidae > Erebia > Erebia aethiops. Next base: position 19,604,355 of record OV281084.1, on the reverse strand, counting down.
TTTACGCATAATATAATAGTACGGATATTAAATTTAGGGCTGTCGACAGGTACATAATGGATGAACTGCAAAATTGATAACTTGTCAAATATTGGTTTGATTAATCATCAAGGGAACAATGTGTATCTTTTACTACATAGGATATCGTTTGGGAATAACATTTTCAATACCGTTTAAAAAAACATTTGGAACGCTTAGGTACCTAATTACTCGTTACTCTTGGGTTATATTTCGTTAATCGTTAATCTTCATAGCTAAAAATTACGAGTGCTACGCTATAGCAATTGCTATGTAATATTTAGTTTTCACCCATACATCCATATATATAGCCATAGGATGAATTTCGTAGGAAGCGCTAACGAATTCGCGGGAACAAACCCCGTTCGTAAAATGAGAAAAAACTTGAAGAAAATGGCCGTGCCATAGGTACGAATCAAATTACCTAATCATTCTTACCTGCATTACTATTTTAAGACGTATGAGGTAATGTAGAAGATAGGGTCGCATAAAACAATATAGTAATATATCATTTTAACACCCTCTAGCCTTAACCAAATTCGGAGTGTTTCTGGTATCCATACTGTATACCTATATACCTATATAAATTCAAGAAAAAAGTGACTGTCATAATGTCAAAATACAAGAAATAAGAATAAAATTGTAGTGCCCGCTTCTAGACTTTGTAAAATTAGTAATTCATTAGTCGGCAACAGTAACACGTTTTTATGATAACCTCCCAGAAGACATATAGGAGATGTCTCTCAACAAGTTCAAAGTTTTTGTAAAAAGTAAACTAATTGAAAATTCCTATTACAATATAAAGGATTATTTAAATGATAAAAAAAGCATGGGAATGAATTGTTCCAGCGGCTAATTAATCAAATTGTTAATTATAGTTTTATTAAATAAGTATACGATGTTTGTAAGATGGTGATAGTAAGATACAGTAATTGATTGTTTGTTTTATAAGTTTCGGACGTCAATAAGTGTGTGTACCTAAATTGAATAAATAATTATTGATTGATTGATATTTTTCGCCAGTTTGGCGCCTCTCCCTTCCCTAAAGGCGCAGCGACTTTAAAATTAATATAATAACAGCTTCAGCCTTTTTTTTAAATTAACGGGTGGGAAATCTTTCATAGATACCCGACCACATAGGATCAGGTTATGTGGGGTTTTAGCCCACTAAAACTCCCTCGGTGACCGTCCTCAGCTCATAATGAGAACCGGGAACTCTTAAAGAACTTACGCCGGTGCCCATCTCTTGTGCGACGCCCATTATGGGCTCATTTCAGGGGAGGGGATCACCCCAATTGTGTTAAGGCTTAGCAGCGTAATGTGGAGCTGCAATCTTACAGGGATCGTCTACTAGAGGGAGCGTTAAAGCCCGCACTGCAGTCGCTCGTGACCTCGAAGTCCACCCTGACGTCTTCGTCTCCGAGCAGGATCAGTTCGCTCTCTATCCCGTTCCGCGGCTTCTTTCTTGAGCATCACACTTTCGCAAAAAGAGACCACTGCCCGCCATGCTTCTTCCACCAGCATTGCCGCTATAACCGCAGGTGGTGAAAGGTCTCTCAGTATGTGATTTACTAAACACTACGCTCGTTCTCCCAGGCAGGGCACTCTTCGAGCGTGTGTTGTGTCCCCGTCCTCTTTACAGTGGTGACACCGCGGTGTGACGACCGCGACCGATCCGACACAGGTACTCCCCATAACAACCATGTCCGGTGAGCACCTGCGTCAGCCTAAAGGTGACGTTTCCACCTTTCCTCCCCAGCCAGCCACGCTTCAAAGTTTTGCAGTATGGCCCCCGAAGCGCGTTGCCGCGCACTCTCGTCCCCCTCGAGACACGGACGCCAGTAATCCAGTGCCCGGAGGTACGCACGCCATTTCCGCCAGTATGTTCAATGGCGGAAAACGGGTCAGTATAGTGGCCGCCTCGAAAGATATTGTACGGTATCCCCTTACAACCCTGATGGATATATTACGCTGGACGCTATTAAACTTCGCTCTAAGGCGTTTAACGCTGGACAGCCTGCGCTACCACAACGGTGCACCATACAGGGCTATGGAACGCACGACCCCCGCATAGAGACGGCGGACTCCTTCCTGTGGCCCCCCGAGATTCGATAGCAAACCGTGAATGGCACCCGCTACTTTTTGTATTCTGGGGACCAGGCGTTCAAAGTGCTCCTCAAAACCCCATCGACTGTCACTCCTCAAAACCCCATTGACTGTCAGACCCAAGTATTTGAGGTATCGCCCTATTTGGATAGTCGCATCCCCCACGCAGATCGATGAGCTAGGGGGTTCCAGTTGCCTTGGTAGCCTGTGGAACCCCAGTGCCTCAGTTTTGTGGGGACCTTGAGTCCCAATCCGTGTATTTTCTCCAATACGTACGCCACGCTGATCTCCGCGAGCCTTCTTCTTCTTCTTTGTGTCCTGGGATTATTTTCCGCAGTTGGACACATGCGTCTCCGCTGTGCGTGCTCCGCGAGCCTTAGTGTTTCCTTAAATGTATCCCCTTAGGTCGACACCATGGTGTCGCAGACGTAGCACACTAGACACACTAGATACGTGTCATAGGCCAGGTTCCAGAGAAGCGGACCCAGAACTGAACCCTGTGGAGCTCCGCTTTTCTCTTGCCTTATGTGTGTGAGACCGTCGCGCCCTGCATATTGAATGGACCGGTCGCTTAGATATGCATCAAAAATTTTGCGCAGATATGGAGGCACATTGAGTTTAACTAATACCCCCTTTATAGCCGTCCGGGGTAGGAAGTTAAAGGCATTCACGATGTCTAGGCTCACCGCTAATGCCACTCCTCCCCTGCTAACAGCTCTTTCCGGAAAGGTGCAAACTTGCAAAATTGCATCCACAGTCGATCGGCCTTTCTGGAACCCGTACTGGCTTTCAGACAAGTCGAGGCACATCCTCGATAGGTGTTCACTGAGGCGGGCGGCAATAATCCGCTCGAACATTTTTCCTGCCTCGTCCAATAAACATACGGGGCGGTATGCCGACGGGGAGTCCATGGGTCTGCCTTCCTTCTTAAGTAGAACTAGCCGTGCTTTTTTCCAGCTAGTTGGGAACACGCTTAAGCGAAGGCAGCTGTTAAATAATTGTCTTAGTCTGTTATCCAAAAACTCCAGAGCTAAGATCCATGCGCGGCCCGGAATCCCGTCATGGCCAGGTTCTGTATTACGGCCTGCAAGGCACTTAATTGCTTGTGTGAGCTCCTCTTTCGATACCTTTAGTTCCTCAAACCAGATTGTGCGGTCTTGCAGTGTTGCAGTGTTTGACGAGCTGTCCTGCGACCTGGGAAAGAGTGTAGCTACAACTCTGCCTACTAAATCTGGGTCTAGGGTTTCCGTTAGTAGAAACCCATGGTCTGAGTTTGCCTAATACGAATTCACAACAAACAGCTTCAGCCTAGCTTCATTGACTCTGACTTAGGTTGAAATGAGTATACCATGAAAACATAATACTAAAAACTAAACTTCCAAATGGAATGGCTCTATGGGATAACGCACAACAGCAGAGAAGTGGAGTCGACGCATAAATGCAACAAGCGCGCCTGAGCACCTCGCGCCGTCATGCACCCATCTCTTTGGGCGTCCTTTGCGCCATTAAAGTTATCATCACGAACTAATTATGACAGATTATATGAAGTATGAAGTTGTGACAGATACGAATGAAAAATCAAATTTTAAAACTTAAGCGCGCTTCCGAACAGATACCTGTTTAAACTAGCTTATATACTACTTAGCTGCTTATAGATACTTAGCTGTCTTTTTTTTTCAGAATTAGTAAGCTAAGTCAAAGACTCATCACCAAGTGATTTAGGGTTTCCCTACAATGCCATGTAATAACCATGCCATGTGCCATGATTAACTACCATCCCCATATGAAGGAAGCCACGTGCAGTTCAAACCAAAACGCTCTGGAAACGCAACGGAAAACCGAAGAACCGAATGTACTTGGAATGTCAATTAGTGTAACTAGCTACGAGTACACCAAAGGAAGGTAGTATTAATAAAAAACAACTCGAGAAAACTAGTCTTATCTAAAAGCAACCAATAAACTCACGGGAGATACTGTTAGCTACGAACTATCCGACACAAACAAAAATAAACGCGAGTTAACGGGCTAGCAAACGGTTGAAAGCTTTCTAGTGTCTCGAATGCAGCCTGTAGGTGATCTGCTTGAATAGGAAATGGCTACTGACACGCTACTTACAAGGTGTCAACGAACTTGTACAAACAGTGTGTAACTATAAATATAAGATTGCTGCTTTCAAGCATAAAATGAACGCGCCTCCAATGTTTGTACCTCAACATGCAAAGTAGAGCAATATACGCAAATTGGATACGTCGTTATTGTGTGTTAAGTGCACCGGCTATTTTGACATGAATTTTTAAATAAATAAATAAAAGCTTCATTGTTTCCTTATTGCTAGCTGTACACAAACCACTTATACTACGACTAAATTAAAAACTAACAATAAACAATGGGAGGCAAACTCAGCATTACTGAGCATTGATAACAATGCTGCTTTTATTGATGTTTATGTAAAAATGTAGCATATGAAAATATATTATAGTACTACATGAGGCTGCTGCGCTGGTTTTCAGTTTGCTCACGTTCTATTAGATCATGCAAAATTGCGCTGAGCGCTTTGCCTAATATTTCGACTGTTAATATTATTATGTTAGCTAACTTCAATTCCCAACAAGAAAAACCACAAAACAACCAAAAAAATTTAAAAAATGCGTATAATTAAATTATTTAACAAAAAATGAGACAAAATTAAACAATATAATAAGTTAGACAAGTTTATGTATGTATGTATGTATATACTTTTTTGTACACCACGAATATACAAAAACAACATATTACAAACAAGAAAACAACAATAAGTAGGTACAATAAGGCGGTCTTCCAGACAACCTTCACGTTAGGGAGAAAATGAAAAAGAAGATGAAGGGAGGTGGTGCAAAAATAATAATAAACTTAAATACTAATAGCTAAATAAACTAACCAATACCATATATTATAACATATTATGATAAACTAATGAATGAGCCCTGAGTGCGAATGAACTTTGGAAATATTTAGTCCGATGCGTAGGCACCTCAAGAATAAGCTTACCAGCCGACCGGAGGACCCTATCGGGTCTATCATGCCCGAGATATTTAAACTTATCCTTTAAATAACCAGGAGTCATGGGATTGAACAATACACAGTACAGAAGAGAAACAATATGCAGATTCCGGCGAAATCTAATGGGTAACCACTTGAGCTTTGAACGAAATTTGGAGACATGGTCATATTTGCGCAAACCAAATATGAAACCTTAAAAGTTTACCTAATGATTAGAATAATTAATTTAGCTGCTTTTATTTGAAACTTTTAATAATATTTTTTTAATGTGACCTCACTAGTGGGTTTATTCCATTTGCGCAGAGGTGCTGGAAGATCATTCGCAATTTTTGCTGCAGCAAAACGGAAACAACCTGCCTTCTTCTGAGCAGGTATAGCCAGCTTTCTGATGCGCTCGAGTCATACTTCTGTCCTTACTTCAATGCAATCTTTCATTTAAGTACGGTGGTTGCTTATTGTATACTTATAACTCGGTGTATCAGCATTGTAAGGTGTGTCTGCGTGATTTCATACAATACTATTTTACGGCCAAATCGGTTGGCCAACTTGAACTTGAACATAAATGATGGAAACTTTAGGTAAGACGTTATGTTAGGATTAAATGATTCAATAAATAATTGTTCTCAGAAGTGAGTCAAGTCTGCCAATTCTCACTTGGCCAGCGTCGACGTGAAATCATAAGCGATGCGAAAGCGATCAAATAAATAAGGTTTGCAAAAAATCTTCACATAAATGTTTTTAAATGTTCTATAATTTGACCATGCTAGTATAAAATTGAGGGTTGAGTATTTCTCAACCTTGAATTTTATACTAGTATGGTGTTTAACTAGCCATAATATAAGTGCAATAGTGTATTTCACGAGGTATAGGTACTTGTATCACTGTGGAGTAAAAATTGAGCGTGTATTAGTCGATATAATTTACTCACTTGCCGATTGATCAAATTCACAGATTAAGTAACCGGAGATAATATATAAATAAAAAGTTCTAATGTTTGGGCGGTGAAAATCGCGCTGTAATCTACTTAGAAGCAACGCAACGAATGCACGAAGAGCGCCAAGGAAATAGAATATATATCGCGTGGCATAAGATTTTTAATTCCCACAGGCACTCATTAATATTCCAGGATAAAAAAGCCTATGCCACTCTCCAGATCCTCAACTATTCCCATGCAAAAAATCACGTTGATCCGTTGTTCTGTTGCAGCGTGGTTGAAGGACAAACTCTCTGTTTAACGTCCTTGGGGATAGAAATTTCAAAAACTGTGGAATATGTATTTCATAATTTTAAACCGGAAGCCCAAATACCAAGTTTCATGGCTATAACTTGAAAAACGATGGACTTTCATTCAAACTTGCAACTCTTATTTAACGCCTTTTGAGGTGGAATTTTTAAAAACTGTGACATACACAAAGAAGCACTTGCTTCTTTTTTTTTACAGAGTGCCAAAATATTAAGTTTCGTAGATATAACTTGAAAAATATTCTAGTAAAATAAAGGACTTTTATACAAACTTCATTCCCCTATTTCAACCCTTTGGCCCCAGGGTTGAATTTTCAAAAATGGCGAAACATGTATTTCTTCATTTTTAATCGGTAGCCCAAATATCAAGTTTCATGACTATAACTTGAAAAACGACAGACTCGTACAAACTTTCAACCCCTATTTTACCCCTTTGGGGTGGAATTTCGAAAAATCTTTTCTTAGTGGATATACCTACTCTTCACAAAGAACAAAACCACCAAATTTCATGTCTGTAGTACCAGCGATTTATATAAGTCAGTCAGTCAGGACTTTAAATTTTATGTATATAGATGGTAAGGTTAAATATTCAAAACTTTGCAATCATAATCAAAATTTAGAACGACCGCAGATTTAACCGCTGAAAATGGAGGAAGTAGAGCGAATTACATTAGAAAGCATTTTAATTATTAAAAATTAAAATGCTTTCTAATGTACATCTCACAACACAACAATCAATATGCAGCTTTTATCAATCAGGAACACCTCAACATTTCCTACACACTCTAAGAGTAGGACCATTCCTGAAAAAATTGTGTTAGTAGGTTGTCTGTACTTCAAAGGTAAAATACAGCAACAATAAATATAAGATAACGGTTTTTCTGTTCATACCCAAAAAAAAAATAAGCCAAAAAAATAGTTTAAAACATCGAAATTTCACAACAAAAATATGTTCAATTCAATCAGTTCGTTCTTTTAAATTATTGTACATAAGGACTATACTGCAGTGATATTGCTAGAGCATGAAAACTGCGAAATGGGATTTTTATTTATGCCAGGCTAGTTCCCTCACATTATACCAAATGTTTTCACCTGTCAGTGGCAGAAACATGTAATTTATTAAATTTCGCTCGACCCGATCCGTAGCTCTTTACTATAATGTCCTCTCCAGGGACCTGGTATAATATTCATTACTTATAGCCTATAGGTAAGGTAACTATTATTGCAATGCTTAAATTATATTTTTATTATTATATAGTAGCCCTTGTTTGATTAGATACTCGAAGGCACACCTTGTAGTAAAAAGGAAATGGCGAAGCAAATACTTACTTAAAATTCAAATAGACATGTTCTACTTGATGACAAGTTAGGTCTTGACTGTGATTTCATTTGGTGGTATATGATGATGCAGAATAACTCTAAGATTGTAGCGGGCTAATATGGAAAAGGCATAGCAGTCAAAAACAATAATAAAATACAATACATACTTACCTGATTGGTTTCTAGGCATCGTACTGAATCACTTAATCTTTCCCGGAAAATTGGAAAATTTTAAAACTGAAACGGCTTCAGCCATAGCTAGTCAATAACTCAACAGCCAAAGCCTCCTACAAGAAAAAAATCACAGATGTCGCAGTCCCCGCAAGAATCGGAGCATTGAAAATGAATACAACAAAAAATTTAATAATTATTATTGTTAGATTTAATAATTTATAATCACTCCAGCTTTTGTTGGTTCTTAAAAAACTAAAAATCTCTTCTTCAAAATTTTTCAAAAATGTATTAACCGATTTTCAAAATTCCAACTCGAATGCACTGCTCGCCTGCATCCGCATCTTTAAACACCATTACCGTGACGATCGATCAATTATCATAGAAGCTACATCACTTTTTATATACGGAAATACCCGTTTTTCTACAATTCCAAATCTAAAGGGACCACCTACAGATTTCACAATTACTAACCGATTTTTTCCGCAAAAGTTTTCTCCGACTAACCGCCGAGCTTCAGTTTGAAGATGGCACCACATGATGATGATGTAACCGATTTTCAAAATTTGTTCGCCATTTTGTAGCTAAACTAATACTCTAAGTTGATTTTTCGTCGGTTTTTTTTCCGAAATATTTAGTAAACAAACACCCGACTTTTTTTACATTTTTAAAACTCCAAAAAAAGTTACCGGCCGATTTTCAAAATTCAAACGCTCACACGTGTCTTGATAAATTTCTCAACTTTTGGTACTATTCCAATCTCGATCCTCCCAAAATCCTCGGAGCTATGGCTAAAAATACGTCTCAGGCGACTTTAAAGTAATATTGCTTGAGATTAATGAACAAGAAACCAGAACAAGACAAGTCACATACATACTTCAAACCCGTTTTTAAAAAATATACTCTTCCTACGCCGATATCACAACAAGCATGGTGCTCAAGAACCCTTTTGCCTCTATGGGCAGGTTAGATAAATGTTTGGGCTAATTTTATGCGCCACTTTTTGGGTCAGACTTGAGGATCGATGATTGACAGAACAGGCAATATAATGACAGTCACTATATTATGTGATTACGATTCTCAACATTTAACTGTAACTAACCATTGATGTAGAATTTTAGCACCTGTAGGTAGTAGCATGTCGGATAGTTAGCAGCAATGATGTTTTAATTATATTTTCTAACCCAGGTTAAATTTGGTAAGGTCTCATTCACATTATAATTTTCACTGTGATCGCGCGTGTGTAAGTGATGATGCAGTCTGTCAGTCAGTGATATGATAGCGGGCCAACCTAGTAAGGATATGCCATACACATATTCCTATGTATATGTATGCACATATATATATCCAAGTATGCAAGTATTATTTTGTGTGGTTAGATATGCATCTAGCTAAATTATTATTTGCATTAGTTTTGACGTATTATTAGCATTATGACGTATTATCTACTATTACCAATTCTGTGGTTATAAAAGCTTTATACCTACACTATACTACACTTTCTTACAGTTTCGTTGTTCGAAATCTATTTATATATATTAAGTCTAAATTGAAAAGATTATTTTTTAGAGTAAATAAAAGGCTTTCGAGTACCTACTATAAGACTGCTATAGAATGTGCCGTATTGGGACGTGGGTGAGTCGGATTCTTTCTTATATTAAGTTCATCGCTAACTCTACCCACCTTTTTGATTACGACCTCTTTCATACTCAGTGTATTATGCCTATGTAAAGAGTGCCATTAATGGCCACTTACAAGCTTCTATTAAACAGTAGCCGTTTTAAAAAAAAATATGAATATGAATTTGTTTATGAGGATACTTTGCCTATAGATACATTAACGGCCGTTGAGGAAGCCCTTAAGAATGGGAGTCTCATGGAAGCATGTCAGGCAGTGGCCAGATACTCCTGTATCTGGCCACTGCCTGACAACATGGTATATCGTGGTCATGGACAACAAATCTATTGCTGCAACCCTAAGTTTCACTGAGGAATAAAAGTACTCAGTTATCGTCATCATAAAGTTTATTTAATATAAACAGCTATATTCCTTGCCAATAGAGTTATGAAAGTCTTTACCCAAGTACCTATATATACCTATATACCTATACCTATACCTGGGGCTGTGACCCACGTTCTGGTTCCTTCCTGGTTCAAAGGTTATCCATCGCCATTCAGCGTGGCAATGCTGCAAGTTTGATGGGTACCTTTGACCCAGGGGCAACCAGGGGTGGTCTTTTTGATCAGGGTTTTATTTTTATTTTTGTTAGTAGGTATAATTATAAGGATTTGATTTAAATTTATTGTATAGTTTGTATAATATTAAGATTTTAGATTAACGTTTAGTCTATAAGTTTTTATTATATCTATATACTATACAATAAAAAGGCAGATAATATAGGTAATATTATCTGCCTTTTTATTGTATAAATTATACAGAAAGTCAATGTGACTATAGTTGAATAGATAACAATTCAGAGGAATCAGCTTGTACAGGTACTGAATGGGTAAATCTGAATTATATTCAAGTTTCTGTATTGTAAAATCGACAGAGATTACAATCCTATTGGTAGAAATACAAATACAAGGCCTCTCAAAAATTTTACAAGAAGTTAATCCGTCCGATGATTCTGTTAATGGCAAGCTTAATATCGGTAGGCTAGGTAGGCTTTCGAACAGCAGACTGACAAGATACTTCAATTACTGCTGGGTTACCTACTAAGTAACTACGGTTGCTTAACTATAGTAACAACGTATATCTACACGTTTTTCGTTCATCCCTAAAGTGACTAAACCAAGTGGATCGATACATGCCTATAATCACCAAACCAGACACAGGTCACGACATAATTATTACGTCGTGCGAATCAATTTGTGAACGAATGATGAGGGTTCTGTCATACATATTATCTCTCATGAAGTCATCAAACATCATTATAGCAATAGCTTTAAGTTAAGCGAAGAATGACTGAAATCAATTCTTTGATATAGATTTCCTTAATGTACCTACCTAAGAAGGTTGGCACCTACATTGAGAACGATCTCTTTGATATACCTTCAACTTCCAAGCAGATCAGCTCTGGTTTAGCTTCATTTAGATCCATACACGTTATGCTGATTATGGATCATTATGATTCCTTCATGTATAACCTAATGAAAACAACCGATATTGATGCGATCTTGTCGGAGCACTCACCTGGCACTCGTGACATGTGTGTACGGAGTAGGACTGGTCGCAGTCATAGCGTTGGAGGATGTAGGCGAAGTCGCAGTGCACGCGCGCGACCATCGCATCGAGGGCGAGGAGGTCGTGCAGCGTGCGCTCGCAGCGCTCCCCGCCGGCAAGCACGTCGGCGCGCGCGCCGCGGTCCAGCGCGGAGGCGGGCGAGCGCTCGCAGCAGGCGCGCAGCCGCAGCTCGGCCAGGCGGCGCGCTCGCGCTCCAGCCCCCAGCGCGCACAGCGGCCGCACGTCGCGCCCCGCCAGCGTCTCAGCGCCGCCGCCGCTGCACGCGTGCCGCTCGCCCTCGCCGCACTCGGCGCCCGCGCCCTCTTCCTCCAGGTCGCACGCGCTCAGCCAGGGGTTGAGGCGCGCGAGCGGACTCACGGCCAGGCCCGCGGCCGCCATCAGCAGCAGCAGCAGCAGCGGCGGCGCTCGCATGGCGGGGGCGGCGCCGCTAGCGGGGGCCGGCCCGCCGGGCGCGGCGCTGCCTCATACCGCATCGCGCATGGCGACCTACTCGCGCGGCCCGGGCCGCGGGGCCGCCGCGCGGGGTGGGCGCGCCGCCATGTCGCTCGCTCGCCGCTCGACTGACTCCCCCCGGGCGCGCATCGATCGCCCCGCGCCCCGCGCCCGCTGCGCGCGCCCCTACGGCCTCCGCTGCCGTTATGTAACCTGCGCGCGCAGCTCTGGCCCCGACCGCCCTTCGCCCTGCTCGCGTGCTCAGCCGCCCTCTAGCGGCACTGCCCTGACGAACCGCCCGCCCTAGCATCTCACTAACCACGACTGAAACGTTTCATAACAAGTTTATCACCTATGTAGGAAAACAGATGGCGTCTTTTACTGAACGTTGGCGCCATTTATGAAACAATCATTCATAGATCTACAAAGTTTTCACTTCAAATATGTAAGTACGTAATTACTCGGAAATGCTCAGGCGTTATACTTAATATCATTTTCAATGAAGTGTTTGACATCCCTAACAAGTGTGCTTAGCGGAATGCTGGACAACTCTTTAGAAGCCCGAACAGCAGTAAAATGTCGCCAAAATGGAAATGTGAGAGACGTCTCGCGTTAGAAAGCTCGCAACGAGGGAACATCTATCCATACATCATCCAATTAATAATATTATAAATGCGAAAGTGTATCTGTCTGTACGTCTGCTACGTTTTCACAGCCCATTTTTAACTGATTTTACTTCATAAAAAAATTCTTCATCCACGCGGACAAATTCGCGGGCTAAACATTATACATAGAACATCATTGGGAACACTTTAGCGTCAAAAGCAAATTAAAAAAGTACACCAAGAAGGGCACGAGTGAGAGTTTCTAACAAATTAAAAACGGTTGTATGGAAATTCGGCACCATAGAGGTAGAAGTAAATAGGTTTTAATGATGTTTTGAATTCACAAACTTCATAGACGAGTGATATTTACTAACGTGCACACGATGTTCTAAATTCAATTTACTTTATCCTCAAGAGGATAATAACGGCTTTTGCATTCAGATATCGAAGAGTAAAAATACTCTTTCCGAGATGGTGGGATGAAAAATATATTTCGTATTCTTGATTTGATTGGTATGGAATTCCTTTGGTTCTCGAAAGGATTACCCGAAACTAGTTTCATTACTATTTTCATCAGGCATGTTGGTTAAAATTTACAATTAATTATAAAACATACAAAACTCCTATCATCTGGTTATCAAATGGGTGTAGGATCATTCGTATTTCGTATCTGGTACTATTAATTGTAAGACAGCACTGCAAGCTCGAAAGTCGAAACCCATTCTGCCTATAAGTGGGTATTTTCCGGAAGGTGTGTGGCACTACATTGTAAAGTTCTATGTCTTCTTACCTACCTTACCTACCTGGGACAATTTCTATTTAAAAATATTAATAAAAAGCTCAAAATTGTACGTACTAATAGGCATGGACTTAGAAATAAACTTTTTTACATGTTGAGTAATCTTAATTACGAAGCCACTGAAAATGTAATGAAAACTTTATACTCTTAGACACACTCTTGGGGGTCTAGGGTAATTTAAGAAACCTTTGTATTATTTATTTTGGAACAAATAAAGATTTTTTATTTATTTATTTCTCCCTAAATCCTCCTTGTATAAAGAAGGATTTGAAGCCCAGAAGCAGATGCAGATCTCTTGTGCCAAATGATAAAGTGATCAGCCTGACCTGAATGAGATTTTTATTTCTAAAAATAAAGTATTTTATTTTAACTTGGCAGCAGCATTTTGCTCATTTGACTCATGGTATATCTCGATCCAGGTCACACACATCGTGTTCGTTTTGTTTTGATAGACTAATTCTAATTAACTATCGATGAGCTACTGTTACGCTAGAATTTCAAAAACAACGAGGCATTGTTGAAAGGATAAGGTCGTTTTAAGTTAAACCAACAGTAACTACTGGTAGACATGCCACTGTCCTCGTTTGTCGTGATAAAAAACGCTGTTGGAGCTGAAGATTCTAGAGACGAAATCACGTATGACTTTAAGCGTTGTGCGGGGGCGTTGCGTTGGGCTTTCTTCAGTAAGATGGACTGACAACATAGAATAGCAGGAAGTAGCTGAATATAGAAGGCTCGGGACCGGGTATGGTGGCGCTCTTTGGGAAAAGCCTACCTACGTCTAGCAGTAGACTTCCACAGTCAAAGACGGTCATCATGATGGAAGATGATAAAATGGATGATACTAAAAGCAGCAAACATGTATTGTTGTTGTTAACTTTAAATGTGACCCTATTTATTAGGAACTAGATGATGCCCGCGACTTCATCCGTTTTGATTGAGGTTTTTTAATTCCCGCTGGAACTTCAATTTTCCGGGATGTTAAACTATCTATGTACCACATTTCATCAAAATCGGTTGAGTAGTTGGACCGTGAAAGCGTAGCAGACAGACAGACACGCTTTCATATTTATAATATTAGTATGGATAGTATGTATGTACCTAGGTATCTACTCAATAAAGATACGCTAAGTATGGCATCGCAATTTGCAGATTGTCAGGGTGGTCCTATAATGTTATCAATTTGTATGCTAGCCGTGGATCAGCACTTTTCAATAAATTATGTTACTGCAGTGCTATTTTAATAACAATTGAAACAATGGTATTGCAATTCGCTAACCATATCATCCGCTCTTCATCGGATTGGCGCTCCGTTGCGCAAAAATGGTGTACGCATTAAATTAGCTTACCTGACCATCACCACGGTGGCTTATTGTTCAATTAACAAATTGAGCGCTTTATTAAGTATAACTTGATCTATAATAATGGTGACGCAGGCGCATGTTGTGTATCCCTTTCGCTCATAACGAGATGTCTCTTTCTGGCTAGCCTTCTGTTGAAATCCGCGCGCTTCGGAGTGCATTGGCATTCACTCGCGCTGTATCTACCTAATTCTCACGTCATCAAGTAAACAAGTTTTCCACACACGGAACACGGAGATTAGTCGTGTTTTATAACGTTTAACTGCAGAATTTATAAAAGTGAAAGAGTTGGTGAAAATTAAAAAAACAGCTTCATTTAATTTATTGAAATCTCTAGCGAATTGGCATGATTCGTGTACTAGCTTTGAAGTATTAAGAAATCAGTGCAAAGGTTATATTTCATCATAATGGACGCAACCAGTAAGTTATTTGTTTTAATAATTTAAAAAATGATTGAAATGTCCCGACATTCTTCTCCTTTATTTGTCTAACTTTTCATATAAGTAGGTACCTAATATTCGATAGAAAATCTTCTTTATTCATATCTTACGTAAATAATAATAAATGGCATTAGTATTGTAAGTGGTTTCTTGTAACAAAAACTCTTTGTTTGTACATAATTAACTAGATTGTATCGAGGAACATTATGTTCTTTGATTACGCCACAGTATAATTAGGTACAGCTTACGTTTTATTGCCATTTTCTTTTTCTTATAAGAATACGACTATACAATAGGTACCAGATGCTTACGTAAATGTGCCCTAGTTGCAATTGAGTACTACTGGAAAAAATTGTTTGCAGCTGTAATGTTAGCTTAGCTTACATAAAGATTATAAATAAAGGCGAAAACATCTGAAAGTTATATGGTACATCACTATACTTCAAATTTAGTCCAAAGAACAATATGCGATGCAGCAACAATTTATTTATCAAAAACTGTATTGACGTTCTCTCGTTTTAATACAAGGTTTACAAAATAATTCCATAAAGTAGATAACTTTCTGTCCTTGAATATAATAGGTACGTTGTGCAAGTCACTCATTGGAACAGAAATAAAATGCGAGATTATAATATTGATTGAGCTAAACCGAGTAATTTTGTTAGTTAAATATACCTACCTAGTTATATTCTACGGTATCTAATCTATATTAATAAAAACCTGTTTTTCTTGTTTATATGCCGTAAGTACGTTCAAATTTAACTGGATTAAAATAACTATTAAGTTTATTAAGTTAAACCAAACTCTTTTCCGCGTCATCGTCCGAGTGAACATCTGAATTTTTTTCGGGATCAATAGAAGTAGGTACCCTTTATAAAAAAGCAAAAGCACGCCCAGAAGACTCAAATGTCCTAAAATATAAAACGGTCAGGCCCGTTTTATATTTTGACAAACTGGCATCTAGTACGAATACCTAAAATATACCGTTTAAATTTTTGTTATTATTTTATTAAGTGCAATTTATATATTATTTTGTTTTAAGCTTATTTTTAAGAATTAAACCAAATCGCTATTTAACGCTTTCTGTTGTCGCAAACCTTGGCTTAGATACAGCCCGAATAACTCGATGATTCAAAAACATTTCTCATCTGTTTATGAATTAGACGAGGAAAATTTAATAAATAGGCATTTTGTTATAGTTATTCATAATGACACAAAAACTCATCTGTCAGGGAATTCCTAAATTAATCAGTAAATGGGTCCAACCCGCGTAATTTTACCAAGGTACCTCAGATACTTATAGTACGCGCGCGAGTTGAATGCAGAGCTTTTGTATGTGTCACCATACATTAGCTCTGCATTCAACTCGCGCGTGAGCTGTTTAATTTCACTACTGCAATTCAGACATGAAAACAGTATTATAGGTCTAATACTGCTAATACTGGAGGTTGTTTGCTAAATAAAAAATTATGTTGGCAATGCATTTTCGTCATTTTTACCCAAAAGTAAGAAAATATGTAGCCCGTGACTTCGTCCGCGTGGGCTTGGGTTTTAAAATCCCGGTTGAACTCATTGTTTTCCTTTATAAAATTTTACACTCCAGATCCTGAAGTCACAACCACAGAATTTTAACGATTACACTATTATGTCAAACCGATGCTTTACTGCGACGTGTTTGATGGACAAACCAATAAACAAGCACATTTTCGCATTTATAATATTAGTAGGGTTAGGTAGGTATATTATCCCAGTCACCTCGCTGTATCTCCTTCGTGGTCATGAGTCATAACGGCTGACGCTTTTGTGACACCGTCCAGACTATTTTTCACATCTATAAATACATAGTTAACTCGTTATTTTTGACTACTTGTTGACTGGTTGCATAAATCCTTGATCAAAAAGATTACGTCATCTCATCTCATGGGGCAAATTCCCACATACTTATTAAGTTTTACTGGAATTGAGTACTTAGTTACTTATCGTGCAACTTTGTCGCATAAGTATATTATCTGCAACAAACTCGAGTTATTGCATCGCAAACGAACGACCTCAGGCAATTTATCTTTAACAATATGTAAATAAAGTTGCAATGTGGTATTTGCATAGAACCTGTATTCCATAATAGATTAGTTCTTCATCGATAAACAAGCGTTTTTTTATTTTTTAAGGAATCTATGCCCTTGGTAGGTTTAAATCCAAAAACAATTAGCAAAAACTCAGCAGTTAGGAATTCTATTTTGTTTTTTTTTTCAGTGGAAAACAAAATGGGTCTGCCACCGCCGTACGAGCAATTGCCACCCAACCCTGCCCCACCACCATCTTACTTCGCCACTGCACCACCACCGACAGCCACAGCTCCCGCCGCGCAGCCTCGCACTGTCGTAGTCACTTCAACTTCAACGAATGAAACAAGCCCAACTTCGATAAAACTGGGCCCTGGACGTACGGGCCTTATGTGCCCAAACTGTCACCAGTCCATCGTGACAAGAGTCCATTACGTGTCTAACAATCGGACGCATATCGTATCAGCTGGCCTTTGTATAATTGCTGGGTATGTCACTATTAACATTATTGCAAACAAAATATTTAGGTTCGTTCTGTAGATACTACTGATTTACTGGTGATCTCTGTGCTCTAAGTACTGAAAGAGATCTACCTAACTATTGTATGAGCATCACCACTAGCCCCTTCCTAACTTCATGATAAAAATTATCTTTCTCAGTTATAAATCGAGTACATTGAAGTACCTTCGGGTTACACAAACACATCCTACATAATAGCTGAACCAGGCGGACGAAGCCACGGGCAATAGCGATGAAAAAAATAAGTCATTAGCCTTTGCCTGCGGCTTCGCTCACGTTCGATTCTCATTAAATTTTAAACCCCTAGTTTACCCCTTTAAGAGTTGAATTTTCAAAAATCCTTAGCTGATACAAACGTGATAAAAGGTATCAGTGCCAAATTTCAGCCCGATCCGTCAAAAGTGGTTTGAGATGTGCGTTGATAGATTATTTTATAGTCAGTCAGTCAGTCACCTTTTTCGGTTAGTATATTATATTTTTAGATACTTACACAATATACTTAAGAGACTACAGATTTATGGACTTATCTAATTATATTTATTTAAAAGGTACCTAATAGTATAATTGTTAATAAAATAAGTTTTATTACAGATGCTGCTGTGGCTGTTTCATCCCATACTGTATGAAGTCCTGCAAAACAGCAAATCACTATTGTCCGAAATGTAGAGCCTTTATTGGTTCCCATGTTCCTTCGTAGTTCATTTGTTAGGCTGGAGATCGATAACAGCTAAATTTTGCAAAGCTAGTTTATGGCTAATGTTTATAAAACTAGTGGGCTATGGAAAATTTCGAATTTAAATTGTAAACCTTAGGTAGGTGTAATTTATGTAACATCTCAAAGATATTTTATTTTTTTAAAGAACTTTGACTGATTTTTGCATCACTATGCCACCACCACCACCACTACAGCCCATTAACGTCCCACGGCTGGGCACAAGCCTCCACTCTCATAAGACAGAGGGAATGAGAGCTAAGACCCACCACGCTGCTCCAATGCGGGTTGGCGAGCTTTAACGACTTTTATCATGTCAAAGATAATAACTGGGACCGACGGCTTAACGTGCTCTCCGAGGCACGGTGATGAAACACCACCAACTTCCTAACTCCGGGCAAGTACTGAGAATTGCTAGTCAGAAAAACTCAATACTTAATCATGGCCAGACCCGGGACACGTCGGCCACAGTCGAACATGCTAACCACTAGACCAACGAGGCAGTTTGCATCACTATGCAAATGATGCAAAAATTTCCTTTCTTTTTGAAATAAAAAAGGGATTAACTAACAAAATCAAAAATATCTTTGAGTAGTTTTAGATACTTAACAATTGAAGAAAGACTCGAAGTCTGTGAATCATTCCATATTATATACAACCTATTAAAATTTTATTTGATCGTTTTAAATTGCATTGACACATGGGAATTCAGGTATAACATTTTCATACCATCGATTTAGCATTGGTCTTTGTCGTTAAGACCAATGCTAAATCTATGTTTCATACATGTGCTCTATCATAATCTTTAAAAATTCTTATTGCTCAAAGTTTCGAAATTTTAGAGTAAATATGCAGGTCAATAATATGATGAGATGATGAACCATACACATTTCAGACATCTATCTACAAATATTATTATATAAATAAGCGAAAGTGTGTCAGTATTTCTACTACTTTTTTAAGGGGGCTACCGTCTGTCCCGAAGTCGGACATAAGCTATCCCGGATTATGAGAGAGCTTCCACGGGATTACTAAAACCTAAAATATCTGCTCGATTCAAATCACGGGAATCAACAAGTATATATCTTGATTTAAAAACTGAGTAAGAAGGGCACAAAACAGGGATAAGTAATGCGTCGCCAACGAAATCTATTATATGATTTTATTTGCCACTTTAGAATAGGTAACGTAAATAATAATCATAAATTAAAAGTTTGAATGAAAGTTTATTTTGTTTATAAACACATTACATATCTAAGTTTAAAGGTACACAATACTTAAACACCGAAATACTATTGTATTCAATTAGTTAAAAAGTATATAAATTTCCTACAGTAAAATATGTAAATAGGTACTCACTCGTATATTATACAACTTTTCTGTGATATATTTTGTGTCTCATATCAATATGTATTTAGGTATCTATAAAATAATTAACTAAAATTTAAATAGATACGTATAATAAAGTTTCCTTTTTAATGAATAAATTGTATTGTTTTCTTACTAAATTACCCTTTATAAACACTTCATATTATTATAGTTATATTTTACTGAAAAGATTTTACGACTGTTCCATATTATGTACCTATGTCTACGATGAACCGGACCGGAATGCTGGTGACCAGAAGCGTTAATATAATATAACCAAACTAGCTTTTGCCCGAAGTTTCGCTCACTTTAAGTTAAATTTTCATATTTTGAACCCTATTTTGCCCCCGGGGTTAAAAGTTCAAAAATCCTTTCTTAGCCATAAAATATATCTGTATGCCAAACAGCCCGATCCGTTCAGTGATTTGAGCTGTGCGAGTCATTCAGTCGATCAGTGTGTCACCTTTTCCTTTTATAATATTATTTAGATTCTTCAAACGCCACGCTACGTAGACAGCTACGATACCTTTCCCAAAACCAACGGGCGCGGGCGGGCGGGCCAAACATCGTAGCTAATTCGTAGCACAGGATGTAGCTCTGTAGCGCACAGGACCACGAGGCGCGGTTTGCGCTGGATTGTGCGGTTAAAAGGAGTGCTTCTTCTTTAATTATTTTTAGAGATCGAACACTAGAGCTGTTATTGTAAGTGGGTATTTGACAACTATTCAAATAAATTATTTTTTAGTGATTATTAAATAGAGGATCTCCCAAAAGTCGCAATATCCACGTCCCCTGTTAGTTTTATGTTGAATAACTATTTTTTAAAGTAAAAAAGTGCGTCGAACTTTGATGACGTCACTATTCAATATTTCATACAAAATCCCATACTAAGCTGGCGTTTTGACGTTTGAAAAACGTTGCTGATTTGACTAGTTGTCAAATATATGATTGCGTGGATCTCACTTGGTGGTAAGACAATTTCAGACAGAAATCAGAAATCAGAAAGAAAGAAGACAAGATCAGGCTAGGACCTGATATTCCTATCAGGTCCTAGCCTGATCTTAACCTATACCGTATACGGTCCTAAGCCTCAAGAATCAAAAATTGTACGATACAAGAATTCGAAGACGCTTCGAAGCGGATAGCGCGCGGTAAGTTTTATTACGGAAATTAATAATTTCTCGAATATACAAATAATTAATTCTTGAATGAATATGCCTGTTTATATTCATTGCTTTAAAAGTAGTTACGGTTATTCCCGACCTGACAGCCTCTGAGCTGTAGTGAGCGATACCCCTCAAATTCGAACTTAAAATATTTTATTACTCGTATAGACACCCAGGAATCGTCTGCAATTAGGGCAGTAATGCTCCACATTCTTCCACTTCTTCACCACGTAAGGTATGATGCAGCAGCACAACCACCTGTAAACAAGGTATCTACGTAATATTATATTGTTTTATCGGAGTAATAATATTGGTAAAATCCAAACACTACTATTTCTTAATTTCTCAAACTTTTATTTCAGTGCGACCTGTATATATAAATAAATAAATAAAAATTTATTGACCAACACTACAATTTTATACTTAGTTTAAACTTAACCTATACTAATACAAATTAAACATAAACTACGTGTGTTCAATGGTATATCGGTATACCTATTAATTTGTATAACGTGTTGATTTAAGCCAGTATTAGATTGAGATTCCTGTACCTACTCATGTGCCCAGAATACAGATGGAAAAACAATGACTAAAAATAAGTAAAATTAATTACGAGCCGAAAGCAATCCAAAGTGAAATTACTAAATGACCCGAACGAAGGTAATTATGCTGTAACGTAACAATTTGTGCAGCGGTTGGCTACATAGCTGGTAGCTACTTCGGCAACTAATTATTCGTATATTAACGGATCAGGTGTTAAATGTTTCAGGATGATGTGAATTAGTTATTCTGCGCATAATATACCTACCTACAATACTTAATGCATTATCAAGGGCTTACAAGTGCTTATATAGAAAATCTTAATCGAATCCAAACTGATATTTATCTCACTCTACGCATACGCTGGCGTAAAGAAATGTTGTTTGTTTAAAAATGAAACGATATCATAATATTATCTGATCTACTTTTTGAAGTGAAAATTCCATGGAACTAATAAGTACTACGTACAACGTACTTATTAGTTCCATGGAAAATTCTTTAGAATCTTTGTGATTAGAAAAATCGATGAAATTAAAAAGCGACACCAAAAAGACACAAACATATTCATAATAGGATTTAGCCTGCGAGAGAATGAGATAGAATACAAGCTATATTTATCTCATTCTCTCGTAGGCTACTTTTCACTTCTGCCGTGTGTGAATTGAACACACACCTTTTTTAGAATGTTGTTTTGTTACTACGTAATTTTCTCTATGTAAGTATTCTGAAGATTGAAACCTGAAAGATTTCGAAGTAAGTACGGCCAAAGATTGCACTGCTAATAATTCTGAGATGCACGATTCTTTAAACTTACCAGAATAATATTCCTAATACTAAAGCGATTATGTGCGTCAGTGTGGTATTTCTATAATTCGCTTTGGTCATAACATCTTCCTGACAATATGGGCATCGCATCCCGACAGGCTCCGAGCCGACCTGCAGCAGATCCATCTCGATGGAGACCTCATTGCTCTGCGATATTTGTTTGTATGTATTTGCCTCCACTAAAATATCAAATAATTGTTTAGTAATTCGTATTAGTTCGTATTTACGATGTCGGTTTCCTTTCTTAAGTACGAAACAGTCATCGAATCTTCTGAAACAAGTGGTAATGCTGTATCTACCTACTCGTATATGAGAATTGAGACCAGTTGAGATCATAAAGGTAGGAATTTTCTATTCCAGACTATATCTATCTCTGTGCCAAATTTCATCCAGATCCGTTCAGCTGTTGGGGCGTGATTGAGTAACAAACATCCATACATCCATCCAAACTTTAACATTTATAATATTTATTTGATTGATTCATGCGAAAGTTTGGATGGATGGATGTTTGTAAATTGTTACTCATTCACACCAAAACGGCTGAACGGATCTGTATGAAATTTGGCACAGAGATAGATTATAGTCTTGAATAGAAACTGGTGTTACTTTGCGGAAGTCTATGACAGTGAAAAAACTAAACATTGAACTCGCTATAATCCGCCACAGAAGGCAAATCTATGTGGTACATATGAGTATATCTTGAACTTCCTGCCCGCGATATTCACCACACCTGCACATAAACCCTCGAAAATACCCTCAACGTACGTTTCACTCCAATACCCGATACGATACGATACTCCGATTAAGTATAGTCTGGAATAGCACATAGGGAACTTTTATCCCGGAAAATTAAGGGGTTCCCGCGAAGCGGACGAAGTAGCGAGCATCAGCTAGTTTTTCATACCATTCTCAGTATCTAGTATACTCTCTTTGCTCTTATTTGATTTGGCCTCTATAGCTCAATATGCTTCTAGGTACCCCTGTTCAGACTCAAACACAAAATGTCGTAGGGTCAAACAAAACAATGGATACCTAACAAGTTCAAAACAAAGAAAATTTTCTAAAAGACATATTAATTGGTCCGATTAATCGGTTTGGATCGGTTATCCCGCCAACCCGCATTTGAGCAGCGTGGTGGGTCTAGCTCTAATTCCCTCTCTCCTATAAGAGTTAGCAGTGGAACGTTAATAGACTGTAGTGGTGGTGGTGGTAGATCGGTTTGGAAATATTGCAAATAAGATATTGACCTACCTAATAATATACCTAAGTAATACTTTTTTATGAAGTTTAGGTATCAACCTAAGTACTTCCGAGAATTTAAGTTGATACAATAATAGATTTTGAGATAATTTCTATCCGTGACCAAAAAACGTAATCAAGTAGGTACAATAGGTGCCTACAGTATAATATTAATTTTCATATGCCATAGTTATTCGGAAAATATACCTACATTGATAAACGAAGGATAAAGCATTGTAACTACTTACTTAAATTATACGTACCATTACGTCTTATTCTACACTGGCTTTGGACAACGACGTCAAATACATAGTAGTAAGTACCATATTATATTTACCTACTTTAATATATGTACCTACCAGGTGTAAAATAAAATACTATAAAATATAAATTCTACGAATATGTTCTATACTTTATAGGTACGATAAATATATAAGTGCGTAGACTAGGGAATACTTACTAATTATGCAATAGCACGAAAAATGTATATAAGAAAGTAATATTATTTATCCCACTGAATTATCCTTAGTAGGTACACTGATGTTGACTAGATTTAAGAATTAACACATATTTACACCATTAATACTGAATTTGGATGTGGTTTTGTGTTGTCTTCCCGACATACTGTCTATTTCATCAATAACACGATAGTACCTAACAAACCGATAAGCCTCAGTTATCGAATATCTGCCTAGATAAGGAAGTTGGTACGGATGGATCAAGTGCGGCTAACATTTTAATCATATCCCTTTTTGACTCATTAATCGATGATCTACCAACAACGCCTTACAAACAAGATTGTCGGTAAAAGTTTTGATCCATGCTACCTCCTTTGCTACCTCCACCGAGGAGCGAGGGGGTACAGGGGGAGTAGGAAGAGTATTACTAAGACTAACCCCTCCGCTTAAAATAAACTCCGCTTGCCTGAGTTGCGTAGTTTAATTTTTTATTTCGAAAGTTCTAACCATTATTACCATCGACATATATGTAGGTACTACATAGATGGGCCCTTTCATAGAAAAAAAAATTGGCAGTCATAGGGACTGCCGATAGATAGCTAAAATATTTCAAATATAAACTTTAACACTAAGGCATTAAAGTTTAATTATGAATGTATCTACTATATTTATATTTAAGACCTTTCGTCTTCGTAACAACGCGAGGTGTCGGTCTCAGTTCCACAGCACATAATAATATAAATTATAAACCATAGAACTAAGGCATTATTTAATTACGAATGTACTATTTATACTTAGGGACCTTTTGTCTTAAGAAGTACGGTGTCGAACTCGCGTATTTCACAATTTTACCCCCTACCAAAAAGTGCTCAACACGCATAAAGAAGATTTCACTTCAAATATTGGGCGTCCAACCTTTTGAGCACGCTCCTAACTCCTTTTTATTATATCTGTGCTCCTAACCTGTATAGCCCTGTCCTTGTCCCTGCCATAGCGCTGTCCCGCTTTTTAGACTAGATGGCGTTAGTATAATAGGTCCACATTCTTTGTTTGACAGGGCCCGTCTATGTAAATTGAGGTCGTTGATTAATACGAGTAAAAATGTAGGTAAAATTATTGAAGCATGAAGTAATTACAACGCCTACACGTAGTGATTATATACTCTTTGAACGCCTACAATTCGGCTCTGGCACTTCGCCGGCCGCTGCCGCGGCACGCTTCGCTGCGTTCGCTCGGCTCGTGCGTTGTGGGTGGTTGTGGTAACTGTTCTAACCTACCTTAGCTATAAGGATTTCTGGACGTGCACAGTTCAAGTAACGTGGTGGCACCAATTATGGACAGGGTTAAGCGCTGGGTCAACCACGTTGGGCTCTATTTTTTTAATTTATTGAATCCTATGGTTGCAAGTTTCAAATGATATTGTCAGATAATAAGAGCTTCTTATTAACTTCTAAGAACTAGAATATATGAATGTGATTAGAAATAGAAAAATACTAAAAACGTTCAACAAAAATATCTGCAAGATCCCTAAAATGGACAGTCAAAATCCAGTAATGGACATCCAGTGATGGACGTATTTTGGATGATATTATAATTCTTCTCGTATCAATCTATATCAAACAAACAGGATTCGACAGGTGCTAGGCTAGACCTCTGGACATTACCCTTTACAATTTACATCATACTATCATACATAATAGATATGACGAAAAATAAAAATGCTGTTTTTTTGACCTGTGTATTTGTTAAATTCTACATAGTTATACCTAAGTATATTATCGTAAGTTTATATATTTTTAGCATCACAATCAAGAGATCACAAAGTTTATTCTTAAGATATCTACCTACCTATAATTTGGTTTAACAATTTTAAAACTTATTGATGTATCTACAAACTAAGACATGAATAAGATAATTATACCTAAAAATATGATTATGATATTCAGTCTGTTTCAATAAATGCTTTAAAAATCGTCTTTTTAATATATTTTAAGTAAATTAAAATCTAAGTTACGTAGTTATAAAGATCAGGCAAATACTTTTCCATTTCTATTACTTTGTAAAAGCCTCTATTATTAAGTTTAACAGGAGGATTAATTATTTCAATGACATCCCTAGTTGGATACCAAATTTTGTCTGGTCTCTCTGGCCATCTAAAAGTGTTTCCGGTAGATAATGTCATGGTGCTAACTTCGTATCGTCCCCTGTCCGTATTTTCAATCATCCCAGGGAAATATTCACCTTCATACATAATTATGACAAAACATCCCTTTTCTAGATTTTTTTCGCTATTTTTGCTCTTTAATTTTGCCAGACGTAATTCGCTTTCAGATTCGCTGTCTTTCGTTCTTTTTCTTTTCTTTTGTAAGTTATTTTCTGGTTTATTTTCAGACACAATTTCCTCTATAGTCAAATCTTCTGTATCCATTTGAACATTGTATTCGCTATCATCACTTTCATTGTATGGAATTTCCACATCTGTGTCTTCAGAAGAACTGTCTTGTGCCTTTTTCTTTTTAATGCTATTTTCTTTTTTTTCTTTTCGATCTCTAGTTTCTCCAATTTCTTTTCAAGTCTCTGCTTAGCTCTCAATTCTTTTTCTTTTAAAAGTTTTCTTTTTTCTTCCTCTTTATTCTGGTGGTATCTTTGCCAAGCTTGGCTTGTAACAGCAGAAGGCACTTTATCTTTATTTCTGATGTTTTTCTTTTTACTAAGGTCTTCCGGCCAAAACAAACACTTTTTAAACGGTGAAGGGACATTTAAACCTAAAACATCGCTTAGTGTATTTTTATGAGGAGTGCAACCATCCCTGTTCGGATTTATATCAGATTGCACAGTACTAATAGTGAACGGAGATGAAATGTCATGCACGTTAGCAAATTCGACAGGGTTTTTTTGAGTGGTTGAATCTATTCTTGTTTTTTCAGGGGTATGGTGAACAGGACCTGAATTACTTAAAACTGTAGCGTTTTGAACGAATAGCTTGGATGCAGATGTAGGTGCTGTGGGTCTGAGTGGAGAAGTGGATTGGTGTGCATCATCGGAAGTTACTTTATCTAATGTGTTTTGGTGAATGGATGGATCGGAAGCAGAAGTAGGCGCCATGGGTTCAAGTTGAGAGGTCGTTGGTCCTGCATCGTCGAAAACGACTATATTATATTCTGGTGAATTGTGGTGAATGAATGACTCAGAACTTGCTGTAATAGCCATGGATTGTCGAAAAGTAGACGAGCTTGCATTATTATCAGATACAGTGGATGTGATGTCCGTATACGGTATGATTGCCTTTTGTTTGTTATGGGCCCATAAAATGTATAGATTCAGGTCTTCTTCCAGTGCTATATGGTCCAGATCATTTCTACCTTCAAAATAGAGTCTATTATACAAGGCAAGTTTGTCTTGGCCAAAGGTTTGTACTATCTGCATTTCTAGATATTTAAAAAAGTGTTGTTGATCCGTGATAGTGTTTTCATTTGACACACCCTGGTTCCTTATTTTGGTAAAATTAATATAATCTGGTCCAAATGGATATAACCCACCACCTCTGAATCCATTTTTTATGCAGTCTTCCGTTATTCTGTGCAAAGCGTTTTTTAACACTAAAGCGAAGTCTTCCTTTTTCAGTTTATTTCCGTTGTTTTCCATCTTCCATTGAACCACTGCCTTTCGGTAAAAAAGTTTAAGTGGCCTGAATACGGCAATATCCATCGGTTGGAGTATGTGTGTTGAGTTTGGGTATAAGGCAATAATTTCTATTCCGTTTTTCGAGCAATAATTAGACAGATGGAGAGTAAGGTGAGATTTGTGCCCGTCAACAAAAAGAAGTACAGGTTTTTGGATGTCTTCTTCGATCAACCATGGATTGAACACATTACTTATATATTCAAAGAAGGTGTCACTGCACATCCATCCACTATCAGATTTTCCAATCGCCCACTTTTCTGGTACCTTTTTTGCTATGTTTGCTGGAATACGGTCGTATGCATAGACGATCATGGGTGGCGCTACTTTGCCTGCAGCATTGGCAGTCAACAGAACCGTAACATTTTCTTTTTCATCTCCACTGGACATGTAAACGTTTTTTGCACCTCGTTTTACTAGCACTCGTCCAGGTTTTGGAGACAGAAAGAAAGCGCTTTCGTCAGTATTAAAAATTTTTGTAGGATCTTCGAGTATCTCTGATAGATTATTTTCATTCAAATATATTTTTACTTCTTTAAACCAGTTATTAATTTGGTCTTCGGTTACGGCATCTCGTGATGAACTGATGTTTTCAGCCGTTCGCTCTGTAAGTATAGGATGTCTTTTTATGAACGCTGAATACCATTTCTTACCTGGCCTGTTTCCGGCAAAAGGTGTCGATCTATCTTGTTGTGTAACAAGCCGTTGGACACTGTCCAAGAGATGATCTTTACTGATCGGAAATCTTCTTTCACCCATAGCTATGACCCATTTAACCAATAACTCCTCTTCTGTAGGAGTTAAAATGGTGGTAGGTCCCATACTACATACTAATGGGCTTTTTCCGGAAATTTTATTATGTAGCGTGATTCGAGGAACACTAAATCTCTTCGCTGCAGAATTCACAGATGCTCCTTGGGATAGCACAGCCGCAACAGCTCCAGCCATCTGTTCCGGTGTATAGTTCTTCTTGGGTGCCATCTAAACAAATAATATCCGGTTATGGACACCCAGTCATGTACAACTAAGACCCAATTATGGACACCCACCTAAGGACTATGTCCATAACTGGAAGGAGTTATTTGTGATAATTTTTTCAAAGATGTATAATTGCAGGAAACTTTAAAGTTGCAACTTATTTATAAAACTTTAAAAATACCTAAAATGATAAGAATCGACATATGTCCATGACTGGATTTTGATGTCATGAGTGATCCAGTAATGGACACCCCTCTCCGACTTGAAAATAATTCTATGTCGCTTTCAACATCTTCACAAGTATTTGGAAATTTCATAACTTACGGATATGATCATTGCTAATTTATGTTTTAATCAGAAACAAGCACCCATCGATCAAAATATTCACTTACCTTCTTAGCGATTTGGTTAAGAAAACTTAATAAATTCAAAAATATTGCACACAAAATTTTGTTCACCTCGCCATTTTGAAACTAAATGGCCGAAACCAATGTCATTTGTCAATACGACAGACAAATGTCTATTCTTTATGATTTGAGTGTTACCAATGGTAAAATATTTTTATAGTTCTTATTAATTGCTAAAAAAGGTAAAAGTGTCCATCACTGGTGCCTTGTCCATATCTGGTGCCATCACGTTAAATACTTGAGCATCCAGAAATCCTTACAGTTGTTTTCATAATAATGACGTCTAATGCCTACAATTCGGTTCTGGCACTTCGCCGGCATGCTCGTTGCGTGTCCATAAAAATGTAAAACGATGGGCTACGCCAGAAGACTTCTGGGTTTCTGGCATCGCGCTTTACAATAACTAATTAGGGCAGACAAGACCAATACGTGGAGTCGGGGTGTGCTGATTCGGTTTTGGGACACATCCACATTTTTATAAAATATTGTTATCACGCAACAACGCAACGCGTGTATCAGACACTCATGCCATTTTGTAAGTTGCGTTTATTTACCGTTGTACTTACTGGAAAATTGGTTTTATATCGAAATTTTGTGATTTTTTTTTTCACACTTCTGGCAAATAAATTTTATATTGGGGGTTTTATTTGGCCCCCTACAGAGACATAATAACTCCCGATCAAGGGAGCACGTTTCAAAAACATACCCTGACGGTCTGCTTGTGAGGTTTGGAAGTCTGGAAGCTAAAAAGCAAAACCTTGATAATTTTTAGATGACCCGATTATGTACTGTGAGCCCAATACTCCAGCATTGATATTATAATTATCTTCTTATTACTGCAGCCTGTAAAATTATTATAGATACTTAATGAAAATTAATGATTGTCTTTTTGTGACTGTTCGTTTGCCATGCGTTCGCGCTTCGAACTTTGTAAAATTGTCGTTGATACTTGCGAAATGGTTATTAAAATAGTGACTTCAACGTAAAAATAGTTGCGTGCGCATCGCATTTAATTATCAATCTGGCGGTTGGCCCCGTAGAACAGAATCTGAGACATCGTGCCATGCCAATCAGTAATTTCATTTTAGTTATAAATGGCGCACCGAGTGATACTCGGGACACGATTGTGCCTGGTCTCGTCTCAGAAAAATTAACAATTTTTCTACCTAGCGAGATCAGCGTGAATGGCACAGACGATGTCGCCGAATTTACGCCGAGCGGACGTGGAGCGGACGACACGGCGCCCCGATTGCATGCAGTCAATACAGATACCTGAGCAGATACCATAGTACTTAATCTGTGACAGATACCATCAGAGTACCGATAATAATTTAGGGTTATTCGTCTGTGATTTCCAACCATAGAATGGAGAAGAATGATGATTCATGATGTCGTGAACATCATATTCTTATATTTAACACAACAGAAGTAAAATATAGACAAAAATTAATAAATCAGTAGATTTTTTTTTTTCAAATCCATCAATAAATGGCTGAGAAATTACGATTTAAAAGTTTGATTATCCCATTGCTGTATCTTACTCGAGTGAGAAATTCTGTGAGTGAGTTTTAATACCTAGCCAAGATTTAATACTCCAAAATTATCTTCACACACAAATTAAGTGCTTTTAATTCAAAGAAGTCACGTTAAGTCCATTTATTTCTTTTAATTCGCTTTATAAAGTCGGTTGATAAGGAATTATGACATCACGTCTCCCGTCTTGCAAGCGCAACTTTAAAGTTCCTTATCTTTTTCATTTGTTGAGATATTTTAATGATTCTTTCATATTTTTGTTTTATCATGTCTTAATTTTCATAATAAATTAAAAAAATTATTGGTAAACTTCTCCATTACTTCTTTTTCTTATTTTGTTTTATGGCTTTTATTACCATAGAAATAATTAGAATTATTTTTTCAATGTTGTCTACATGGTGTATCAATGTCAGTGTCAAACTTAAAATGTCATTTGTCAAGTCTCAAGAGCACGTCAAGCAATGTCATGCATGCAATCATGCAATGCTTGTGCAATGCATGTCCATCAAATCACAGACAAGCATCAAATGTCCACCAATGTTTTGACTTTTCACTGTTTCGGTCCGTAGTAAATAATATTATGTTCCTTGGTTTTGGTCTTTGAAAAGCTTATGAAAATGCGATGCGAAACGTGAATGTAGCTCATCATAAAATAATAATATAAATTGCGTACTTAAATTAAAGGTTCCCTTCTGTTGTTCCTATAAATATCCTAGTAATCTGTGCTTTATCATATATGGTTGCAACATAATGGATGTCGACTTATTGCGGCCGGGCACAGTGCCTATATCTCCTGATACTGTTTTATGGTTTGAATTCTTATTGGATCCAAACTTGCTGAAGCGGCACTTGTCTAAACCTAACCCAGGTATGGAACTATCTTTTTGCACATGCAACTGGTTTCCTTTCCTAACACTCTTACAATAAAGATAAGTATATCTGTGATTAATATGTGGCGAAGTCCCACGAGACCTATACTGAACCCTCGGGAATTTCCATTCCGAATCGCTTTCGGTCGGGATTCTCCCGAGCGTTCCAAAGAGTGAATTCTGAACCCCGACGCTGGGAGGCCGCATATACGCATCTTGTCCGGCTAAGTCACTCAATACCGATCAATTAATTATTATACTTGTTGTAACGTCTATAGCCCGTAATTAGTGTTTTAAATCGTTTATCATAATTATGTCAATAGACTTTTGTAACGTAAAAATTAATAATCAACTTTCAATATACAATATTCTTAAATTACATTGGGTTTGTTTAACTTCGATCCTAACATTCCCATTAATACTTCCCAAGGAAACGTATAAGTGAAGCTTTACCCACTGCACCAAAGTTGGATTTTTGTATCAGTTAGTTTTGTAAGCTACCTACATGTTCTCAAAAAAAAATTATACTTAGTTAAGTTAATAAAAGTATTTAAATTTGTGCATTTTTTGATTACTTAAATATCAACATCTGTTCAAAATTATATTTATTTACATGATCTTGAAAATCGCTTCATAACATCTAATGTGTTAAATGTGTTTCTTACCTATAGAACCTACACCATGCGAGCTGATAGAAGAATTCCTGTCTGTGGACTCAAAACACTCAAGTTCTAAGCCTACAAGTGAGAGAGTAATAGATGTTGATGCTCCACCCAGCCCACCATCTGCTTCTACCCCCACAAGCCTACAGTTTACTCGTAAACAACTGGCGCTAAAAATTCTTGCATTAAAAGTGGCAGCAACTTTACATTGGAACTTAGGTATGATAAAATGGTACTGATATTTTGAGCTATGCACAGTGGATCCAAACAGATGGGTCATATGAGAGTTATGGTTATTGTGAATTATTCTTTGAAAAGAATTATACAGCACTAAATGATGCCCGTGACTTTGTCTGCGTGGATTAAGTTTTTGAAATTCCTGCAGGAACTCCTTAATTTTCCAGAATAAAAAGAAGCCTATGTCCTTCCCCGGGATACAACCTAACCCTGTACCAAATATCATCAAAATCGGTTGAACGGATGGGCCGTAAAGCGTAAGCGAAAGCATAGCAGACAGACAGACAGACACACTTTCGCATTTATAATATTAAATAGTATGGAATGTATTTTTTAAATAAGCCATCATATAATGCAATATTTGTAGACTGATGTAAAAAAAAAAAAGGACAAGCACTAGCTGATGCCTGCGGCTTCGTCCGCGTGGAATATTTAAGTTTTTTAATTCCCACGGAAATTAAAAAATTATGAAAAGAATTTTTCGCTTTAATAGTAGATTGTTCATCAAGGGACTAAAATGAGCCATTTCATACTTACAGAGATGATACAGAGATGTTTAGCTTACAGAGCGTACTGAGGGATGCTATAGAATCGAGCAGAATGGCTTTTAGTCACATGGTAAACATTCTACTTTTCACTTTGATTGCGAGAAAATAAAATAAATAACAATTTTTAATTATTTCTTTGCCATTCTGTTGTTACATTTTAATAGTAGGAGAACTAAAAATTAAACAGAAATGGACCTGTTACAGTTTTAGATTATTACTATACCATAGTTTTAGATTATTAGTATACCATAAACTAATTTGTAATATTTCAGATACACTTGAAAGTAAACTGCCGCCACAAACCCAACAACACTTGATGCAAGATCTTGTTTATATGGCAACGGATACTTCTTTTGCTGTGCCACCAACGGTAACGGTTAAGACTAAACTAATAAAATAAGCTGTTCAAATCGAATTATACTAAATAATGATTTCTCTCGTTATAGCAGAAGAAGTAAGAAAAAGGTTACATCAAGGGCAATTTCTAAAAATCTAATCTCTATCTGATTAAAATACTTGACTGCAATGTACAGCATTAGCTTTTGAGTTGGTCCTCAAATGCCAGCTACTCTTACTGTTAGAGATAGAAAGAATTATGAGTATTATTTAGGTTTAAAAAAAATGATTTTGCTCCAAAAATATTAATAGTGTCAGCTTTCTTTAAATTGATTCAACTAATGTTGATGTTCCAGGATATACCATCTGAATTTATACATAAAGCAGAAGTTCAGTTTGCCCTCACACTGTACCATAGATGGGTGTTAAGATTTCCAGTAAAGGCTGCCCTATATTCTAAATCAACAAAAATGGCTTTTGTTCACATGTATGTATGCCAATATTTTATGTTTCTAGTATTTTATTTTTTTATACATTTCATATTCTTTTTTACGAAAATTGTTGTCTTGTTGAACAGGCCTGGTATGCAAGAGAGTGGCTACAGTCCTTTAAATCAAAACTTTGAAAAAATTCTACGAATGTGCGAAACTTCCCGCATGCAAAGCATTAGATATTTAGATAGTGTATTATCTTACTATGAAGCTACATTAGGTCGAAGGGAGGCAAAGAAACTAAAAATTCCAGTTATGGACGCTTTTGTTCACCTCACTGAAGATTCTGATGACATGAACCATAATTGGAACGCTGGTGACATTCTTATAAGCCAGTATGAGTTGGCAATGCAGATTCATTTTGATCTGTGCTACAATTACTTTTTTTATGGACAACACGACTTGGCAAAGCAACATATATTAGGGTGTCGAGAAAACTCAAGCCTACTTGAAAACGAAATATCTACTTTTGGCTATGGGAAACATGTCACAATGCCATGGGGTGATTTTTATTATGCCAGTATGACTAAAGATGATATTTTGGGTTATATAAGAGCTCTTAACCTAGGTTATGAAGTCCTGAATGAAGAACCGTCACTCTTACAAAAACTTCAAGAGGCTGTAGCTAACCACTATACAGGCATTATAGCTATTCTTCAAGCTGATAATCTGGCAAGAGAAATCCCGATGGTACACAGAGAGGTGGTTGAACTTGATATTCAGGGGTCTGCTTCGAGTGGAGCATTTACTGTCGCTAGAGATCTGTTGAATCGCGTGGCAGCCCTAAATGCGGTGAGATATGCTCTTGAAGGGGGAATCCCGTCCACTCATCCAGACTTCATAAATAAATTTAAAACGTTTGGAACCAAATTTTTTGACTTACTCTTTTGGGCTATAGCTCCGGTTTTAATGTCTGAATTATCTGATACTGACTGGGACAATCTGAAAATGTTCTTTCTACATCTAGCTACGTCGCAATTGAAAATACCAATCGAGAGAATAGATGAATATTTGAAGAAGTATGTGGGCGATGCAGCAGAAAGTATAAGAAAGAGATTAATATCCAATGTACAGTTGAACGAAATAATGAACGACCCAGCTAACATTGACGATGAAAATGTTGATATACCGCGGGAGCTTCTAACGGAAGATTGGGATATGCCTGACTTCGAGTGTAAGTCTGTGCCCGAGCTAGAAATTGGTAGGTTGAAGAAACGGCTCATTGAGGCGTCTACTGCGGACGACGTGCGAATGTGTTTAGTGAAACTCGCGATGATGGTCCCTTCTTCTCCATTATGGAAGTTAAATCCATCTTGGAAACCTCCAGGGGGATTGGGCAATGCTTTGATTTCATTACCTCGTGGATTTTTGCAAGATTTTGGATATGTCGTATCTGGTGCTGCGAGGGCTCGCGCTGAAGCTGGATGCTCGCGGACAGCGTTATCGCTTCTTTCAGTATTAGAAGGTGAAGCTCGAAGCCAACTCGGTGGCAGTTCAGATCCCATACTATACAGGCTGTGTCGTCAGCTGTCGTGGGAAGTATTGTTGCTTCAAGTAAATGTCGTGTTATCCGAGTGGCCTCACCATCGCATCAACCTGTCTGTTTTGGCTGATAAATGCAAAGCTTGCATAGCTGCTGCGAATTCAGGCGACAGTATTATTCCTCGACCTCAAGTAAGTTAAATGCTAGATTTTTTTATATGATCACTTAATTTTGTAGCATGTCTTACCAAACTTATCAATGCGGAACTGGCTTAAGCCGCTCAGAAAAGCTATGCATACGGCATTTAAAGTGAAAACACAGTAAAACGTTCAAGACGTAAAAGCTTTGTCCGTTCCGTTTGGTTCCGCGTCGATAGATGTGGTGAGACCCTATGGCGCGAATTGAGAGTAGGTAGTAGGTACTTGTCTATTTTCTGGCGGCCGCATTACATTCTTTCCTATTAAAAACCGCCATCTGTTACTCGGTGTTTCAAAGTGTAAGTATTAGTCCCATAGAATAAAAAAAATATTTTAAGAACATAATTATATATATTAACCCGATAGAACCTAAGTACCTATTTATTTATGTCGAAACCTAACCTAACATACAAGAAAGAGACAAGAAAACGTAAATACAATGAATATTTCAAAAATTGACACTCAGAACATTTAACGGTTCACAATCTTTCGACAGTTTACAATCTATCGAAATAAAAAGCGTTAGATTGTAATCTAACGGTTTTTACAATTTTACGGCATGTAGTAATTTTAATTTTATTAAATATGTATATGTATATTTATTAAATTAAAATTACTACATGCTGAACTCTTGCTGACTTATATCACGAAAGTTTGTAGCATTTTTTTAATAAATTAATGTTTTCAGGTAATTGAATCATGTTGGACTTGTCTGGTGAACGCTTGTGAATGGGAAGGAGCGGGCGTGGCCAGCGGGCCGGGCGAAGCCGCGTCCGCGCTGTGTGCGGCTTGCTGCGAACTGCAACGAGGAAAGGGTTCCAGGAAGTTCCCCAGGGCGCTGTGGGATTACAGTGAGATACTTTTTTTTTTTTAAATTAAACTTATTATCTATCTTAATATATAATCAGGCGTTACTTTGCGGAAATTCATGATTTAGCAAGAAAAGATTACAATTATTTTGCTATATCTGTTGGCGGATTATAGAAAAATAATTGTAATCTTTTCTTGCTAAAACTTTAAATATTATTAAAATATTAGATGATACATGTGACTTAGTCCGAGTGGTTTAAGGTTTTTGGATTCCCGCGGGAACTCCTTAATTTTCCGGGATAAAAAGTAGCCTATGTTCTTCCCCAGGGTGTTACCTATACCAAATTACATCAAAATCGGTTGAATACATGGGCCGTGAAATCGTAGCAGACAGACAGACACACTTTCGCATTTATAATATTAAGTGTGATACCATAATCTACCAAAAAAAAATGAGAAATTTGAAATTGTTTCATGAAATTCATCATTATTTCCAACAGCTCTATCCATATACAGCAATGGGTCAAACGGTCCCGTGAAGCGATCGGCAGGTGGGATGCCGTCGCACTCGCGAGACGCACCAAACGCGGCAGCAGAAGCTAGGAACTCCTTCAACGGATTCCTGGCTACGTTGCGCGAACCATTAGCAGTTAGCGTTATGATGTCCCTCCTGGCAAGGATTCACAATCTGCTCATAGACGACAGCTCGCTGGAACTTGTCGTGGAGTACACAAATCTTTGGCCATCAAACATATCCAACATGAACAATTACAATGTGAAACATGTGCTGGAATCTCTTACTGAACTGCTCGAGAGGAGTTTGAAGCTGTACCCGTATAATACTTCATGGTAAGTTTGCTCTCCTAGCTAGCTCCTTTGCTAGTTGCCGAAATTGCCAGACACAATATTATGTGCTTTGTAAAAAGCCATTAGTGCTTGTTAGATTATTACACGCGATCGATGTATAAACTTCGTTGACGTTGTGGCAGATATTAATTTAAAGATGGCGGTGGTTATTTTTGATAAAAAGGATGTTTGATCGGCAACTGTCAAGTGGCAGAGACATGGAAATTATCTATGGTACTTATTGGTAGTGGCTGTAGCCCAAAACAGCTGTTACGTTTAGCGGCAATTTTCAACACATGCTGTCGTCTGCAAATCGCGCCTAAAGAAGTTTAACTTTATAATAATTCTGGTTCTTCTTCCACCAAATTTTACAGTTAACAGTTTTATCTTGGTTTAACTGTCAAATTGACCAATCAAAGACAGATAGATCAATTCTGGTTAGCTGCATAGCATTAAAAATTGTCTGTTGTTGCTTAACTTTCTGTTGCAGTCAATCTGCCAACGTCACAAGCGAACGGGATCCGGCAAAATTTTGACAGTCTGTATCTAGTACAAAGCGTCAAAATTTTCTAATAGACAATTTTCGATATTATGCGGCAGATAGTTTAACGTCTGTCCATTTCAGGCTACGTCTGTACGGCGACGTAGAAATGGCCGGAAGCCGCTGGGCGGCTGCTCTGCGCAGATACCTATGCGCATTGGCCGCTGCCACTTGGCACTTCGCGAAGAGGGCCCCTGATGAGGGCGGGCTGGCTCGACGCGCCGCTCGGTGTTGCCAGGCGCTGTCGGCGCCCACGCAGGCCGCTGCGCTGTGCCAACTGCCTGAGGAGCCTGACTACGCGACCGCTTTCAAATGCCTCGCTGAAAAGGTAAGGTTTAAGAGTTACTTAAGTTAAAATTTGAAGCACCTGAATTTTTCATGTCAACCCCGGAATAAACTTATACAAAATTAGCAGATGCCCGCGACTTCGTCCGCGTGGATTGAATTTTTTGGTTCACGCGGGAACTCTTTAATTTTCTGGGATAAAAAGTAGCATTTCTGGGGTAAAAAGTAGCATAAAATGTGTCATTCCAGACTTTAAACTATTTCTGTGCCAAATTTCATCCAGATCCGTTCAGCCGTTCTGACATGATTGAGTAACAAACATGGCATCCACCCATATATCCATCCAAACTTTAGCATTTATAATATTAGTATCCAGCATCACGAAATTTTACTAAATCTACTTTTGGCCTGGTGGGAGGCTTCGGCCGTGGCTAGTTACCACCCTACCGGCAAAGACGTTAATATAACTGCCATGCCCCTAACAGGTTAGCCCGCTACCATCTTAGACTGCATCATCACTTACCATCAGGTGTGATCGCAGTCAAGGGCTAGCTTGTAGTGGATAAAAAAAAATCAGTGTTGTGCAAGACGTAAATTTTTTATTCTTACACATTGTGAAGCAAATTGGGGGTGCACAAGGCCTCAGGCCGTAAGGATGTAGGCCCCTTATCCGTATGCTATTATTTTAGCCGGGATTACGCCAGCTAGGGCCTACCATCTAATAGAACTAGGGCTCAGCGGTCGTTGGTCGTCAATGGAGGACCAGCCGCGAGAGGAGAATTTTATAGGCTTTAATAAATAAAAAGCCTAACCCATATATCACGTAATATTGCAGAGTGGCGCCGCAGCCGATGCAATGGACGGCTACTACGGCTGTATATGGGACGGGACCCTGTTGGAAGTAGGCGTCGCTTTGCACGCGCGCCGCGGGGAAGGGGGGCGCCGGGCTAGGGCTGTGAAGGCGGCCGGGGCACTTGAACTGAACGCGAACAACAGTGAAGACATACAAAGAGAAGCTGCTGCTATACGGCGCGCTAGGCTGCTTCGGGCGCTTACTAACCAATATGTCGCGTAATATTCAAATGTTAGTAAATAAATGTAAATGAAAATCTTCTATAATCTTTTCGTTTTAGTCCAAATAAAAATCTTACGAAATAGGTGTTTCTGGTGAAAATTTAATTGTTGGCTCATTTTTTTGCGCAATGGACTTATACTACGTAGTACTAAAAAATGCTCTGAGAGATTTTTATTTGTTTGTGGTGTGATTAAAATTGGAGGCCCAGAAGGGCTGAAACCCAGAGCTGTAAAGCCAGCTAATAATAGAAACAAGAAATTGGATATTGGTCTGTGAACGTCATCTTGACAGCAAACGTCAGCTGTCAAAAACTTGAAGATAAAAACCCTCAAAACCAAAAACCGGCTAAAAATTACAGCTACAGTGTAACGATCGCAATCACCTCTGATTGGTTAACAGTTAACACACTTCCACTATTGGACAAAATCCATTGACGCAGCAAGAATACCATAAATTCAGCCAATCACAACAATTGATATTGTAACAATGATTGATGCAGAAGTTACGCGCAGGTTACGCGGTTGCCGTGCTGAAAACATAAAAAAACAACTTCTGATAATAATTATAATAAATAATTTAATTGCTAATTTATCAAATTATCATTCGTTATCGCAGCAGAGTACATTTGGTGGTTTTATCTTAAAACTTTATCATACCGGTGGCCGTGGGTAAGTCAATAATTAAATATAGGTACATTAATTATAATAACATAATACTGCAATTTCTATTATTAAATCAATAAAATTTTACATGAGCCGTATTTACCTGAATATTAGATCTTTGCCTCTTCATGAATGTTCTAAAAATAGATTGGCAATTGCCGGTAGGTTGCAATGAGATGAACAAATTAAAAAATCGTAATGTTAAGTAATTTAAATTACGGTTTTACAAATAATATAGGTATTTAAATCAAAATTAAAGATTTAAAATTACCCACCGGTGTTTCTTTTCCTGCGTCTAGTGATTTGGACTAACCTAATCTTTTTGATGATAACTGTATTGATAACATCCATCATAACAACTTATCCCAACTCTGTATGAATTATAAAATGTTAATATGGATTCTTATTATAAATGTGAAAGTTTGGATGTATCGATGGATGGAAGTTTGTTACTCAATGATGCCAGAACGGCTGAACGGATCTGGATAAAATTTGGCACAAAGATAGATTATAGTCTGTAATAACACATAGGCTATTGTGGACTAAGCTTTTTTAATTCTCACTGAAACTCCTTACTTTTCCCAGATAAAAAGTAGCCTCTTTCTACAGGTCCTCAACTATACCCATCAAAGATTTTCGCGACGTGATTGAAGAACAAACAAACACATTTTCGCATTTATAGTATTAGTAATATGATGATTGTCACATTTTTAATCAAACCTATAAAAAAAATGTTTTTGATGTTTTAGGATAAAAACATTTCAAGATGGACAGTTTGGAATTAGTTTCATCTTATAAGATATTTGGAGGATATCAAAAGGTATATTCTCATGTATCATCAGAGTTACAATGCAAGATGAACTTTTCCATTTACTTGCCGCCACAGGCAGAAGGTGGTGATGTAAAGCTGCCAGTTATATTCTACCTCTCTGGCCTCACTTGTAATGAACAAAACTTTATTACCAAATCAGGTTTCCAAAGGTATGTTTTATTTTTTTCTATTGGTTTTCTTTTCTGTACTGGGCATAGTTTATACTAGTTTTTTTAACAAAGTAAGACTATGTTTTAAGGACATGCAAAAATAAATTTATGTTCAACTGTTACATTAACTTATTGATACTTCAGAGAAAGTCAGAAATGGTGACAAGTAGTGTTGTACCAGCAAAAACATGAAGCCATTCAACTGAGCCTTCAAGAACTTAGGCTTCGCTTTTACTGTATCAAATAAATTTTATAAGTTGATAATAAATAATTAAAAATGGAAAACCCATACAAAATTAGAATCAAAAGTTTTATATTTATAATTAAGTAACATTTGCATACAATATGCAACCTACAAGATATTTCATAACTCATATAAGTGGCTTACACTAGTAAAACATACAAGACTTGTAATCATAGACTAGGTAGGTATCATCCCAAGATTATGT
This sequence comes from Erebia aethiops, assembly GCA_923060345.2. Classification (NCBI taxonomy): domain Eukaryota; kingdom Metazoa; phylum Arthropoda; class Insecta; order Lepidoptera; family Nymphalidae; genus Erebia; species Erebia aethiops. Next base: position 19,563,615 of record OV281084.1, on the reverse strand, counting down.
TCCTCACTAACTTTGTTAAAAGATTGTTCATATAATTATTTTAGATATGCAGCTGATCATGGTGTAATAGTAGTGGGACCTGACACCTCTCCCAGGGGAGTCAAGATCCCTGGTGATGATGAGTCCTGGGACTTTGGTGTTGGCGCTGGATTTTACCTGGATGCTGCTAAGGATCCATGGTCAAAGAATTATAGGATGGGCAGCTATTTGAACAAGGAGCTGTTTGATCTTATCCTGCAAGCTTTCAGTAATGTTGTTGACCCAAACAGAATAGGAATTATGGGACACAGGTAACAAGATAAAATCTTGATTAATTTATAAATAAACATAATAATTGCACTAGAGGTCGCCCGCGACTTCGTCCGTATACAATTTCCTGTGAGATTATGAAATTTTTCCGCTGCAAAAAGCCTATCTACAGAGGCTTAATATAACTCATGCAGGTTATTATTTAAAACTAATATTCTAAATGCTGATTACAAGATGTGTGACCTTAACACAGGTAGCTCACAATTGTCTACCAAGTGAATGTAATTGCAATTAAAGATTACGCCAACTCATGTAATGCTGGATGTATAACTTGCTAATTGCTATTTTACTTAACGTGTAAATTAAAAAACTTATTGTAAGTTTCATTAAAAAGACTTGAATGTGAAGATAGACTAATCAAACTATAAAAATATAAATTGGATGTTTACACTGTATTTAAAGATAAACTTTATCTAAATAAATATAATATTATATAATCCATTGTATTTTTCAGTATGGGTGGTCACGGGGCATTGGTATCGGTTCTAAGAAATCCTGGGCTGTATAAATCAGTGAGCGCATTTGCCCCCATATGCAACCCAACCAAGTGTCCGTGGGGTGAGAAAGCATTCACAGGCTACCTTGGTGATGACAAAAGTCAGTGGGTCGAATGGGATGCAACTGAACTAGTCAAGAAATACGAAGGACCCCCACTTACATTGCTAATAGACCAGGCAAGTTAAAATTGAAAAATTGATAATCAAAATCTAAGAAAGTATTTCTTTTCTTGTGATTTCATGAACTAAAACCTCAATGCTACCTCAATAAATTGAGGTGTTTTAAAGCCATAGCATATTGTAAACTAGCTGATGCCAGCGACTTCATCCCCTTTGATTTAGGTTTTTTGTTTCCCTCGGGAACTTTTTATTTTCCAGGATAAAAAGTAGCCTTTTAACCAATGTCAGCCCAATGCCGCCAGGCGAGGGCTGACCATCGTGACGAGTATGTAGAAAAAAGTCAAATATCATTAACATATTTTTATTTAGAAGTAAAGTGGACTTACAAAAATTAAAATAGAACTGTAAAAAAATAGCAAGAGGGCAGTAAATTTAACTTACAAGTCCTGTTTACTGCTTCTGTAAATGCATTGTTCAAGCACCTGTATTGTAAATATTATTTTTTTGTTTTAGGGCGCTGCAGACAAGTTCTACGTGGAAAAACAATTGCTGCCTGAAAACCTAGTTGAAGCCTGCCGCTCTGTTGAAGTTCCGGTCATTTTGAATCTGCGCGAAGGATACGACCATTCCTATTATTATATTTCCACTTACATTGGTGAACATTTCGATTTTCACGCTAAAATACTCAAAGCATAGAATTAAGGATATCAAAATGTCAAATCTTATAGTTATGGTTGCAATATTAATAATAATAATAAAAGGGTAAGGGACTATGAGGGAATTTGTCCATTGGAGTTGAGTCTGTGCTTCAACAAATCAGATTATTGAGATATGAAGTGATATAAAGTCGTTAAACAGTACTATAACCACAATATTTTAAATCACACCAAAAATCATTTCGAGTTGAGCGCCACGTTTCAATACTCGAATTCCTTCAACGTCTGTATGATTTAAAATCTGGTAATGCCGTGCAGTAATCTGATTAGTTTGCTAAATACCAGCTCCGCTTCACTTCAGTGAATATAGACACCTAATTTTTTAATACTCTGCATGTTGTAACCTCAATTGCATTTATAAAGGAACAATATTTTTGTACATAATAATATAATAAAAGATGGTTCACAGCATATTATGCATTTGATTTTAAGAAAACAGCATTCGTTTATATATAATATATATTTTTAGATTCAATTGTCTAACAAATTAGTTATCAAAATTAGATTCTCTAAAATAAATACAACAGTTTTTATTAAGTTACACCATTGCCAATTTAGCTATATTATCATGAATCTTTTCTGATGCTATGGTAATACTGCAGGAATTTGTCTCTGTTGCCCCAGACGTGCATGTTGCCCCAATAACACCAAGCCCTGTTAAAAAAAGAAGTGGTCAGAAGATTTAATAGATCATCTGATCCAAAAATGATCGCGACTATAATTCGTTTACGCACGTATGCAAATAATAGTCACAGTCTAAGCTCAGAGTCTAAGGACTTAAAGTTAAACTACAAACGTAAAAACGTAAGTAAGCCGGGAGTGTAAGTTCGCGCAGGTAGAGTCAAGTGTACCGTCCCGCTGATATCTAATATTGTATTCTGCGCATCGAAACGCACAATGTTCCGAGCAGTCATAATATAGTTTGAATCGGACTGTTACGTTTTTTACTATCAGTCGTTCAAGGGATGCATATAGATTATAGACAAAGCAATGCTAAACAGTGACGTGGAGGAGGAATTTTGATTACAAAATTCGTATGCAGTTTTCCTACCTCTATATCTTTGATTCTCTTAAGTTCAGAATTAGCATAAGCTATGCGGATATAATAAATTAGATGATGCCTGCGACATCGTCCGCGTGGATTAAGATTTTTTGATTCCCGCGGGAACTCATTTTTCGGGATAAAAAGTAAATCTACCCCTGTACCTTTCATCAAAATCGATTGAGCAGATGGGCCGTGGAAACGAAGCAGATAGACAACAAACACACTTTCGCATTTATAATACCAGATGAAACCCGCGAATTCGTCCACGTGAATTAAGTTCTTTTGATATAACCAAATTTCATCAAAATCGGTTGAACAGATGGACCGCGAAAGCGTAGTCAGACAGACTGACACACTTTCGCATATATATATGCGAAAGTGTAAGTAATATTAGTATGGATAACTTATTGAGAGCACTCACATGCCGAATAAAGCGCCACCGAGATGAGCTGCATGGTCAAAGAATTTCCATCCGAAGACTACTCCCGCCAAATCCACGCTCATTATTACTTTTATTGCCTGTAAATTACAGAAAATATTTTATTTACCCATATAATCAAATATGTGAACTACAGTACCTATCCAATAGTTATTTGTAATAACTACTGTTATGTTCTTGCCTAATTTTCCGGCCAGTGGTCAACGGAGACAACTATTAACGTGCATCTGGCATTATACAGGTGATATGAAATTGCAAATAGGTACATAATTATGTCCTCTCTTCCTTAGTCACACTCATAGTCCAATGGGACGCCAATCCAACAATTTCAATTTCAATTTCAAATATTTTTTATTCAAATAAACTTTTACAAGTACTTTTGAATCGTCAAGTGAATCTACCACTGGTTCGGAATGCCATTCCTACCGAGAAGAACCAGCAAGAAACTCGGTGGTTGCTCTTTTTAAATAATTCATTTACAATTACTATATCAATGTGTACATAAGTAACCGCTGTCCCTAGCATTGCTGGAGCGATCAAATCCATGCTCCTCTATCATTTACATAATCTTCAACAGTATAATAAGCTTTTTTCAGGAGCATACTTTTAATGGATTTCTTAAATTTGTTTATTCAATTCATGTCAAAGACGGGCAGACAGAAAGTAGCCCCATTCCCGCCGGTGGCACCCGTTCACGAGCATGACGCATGATCCAGCCATTGCTTCGCTCGACCATATTTGAGGGAACGTAACAACCCGCACCACACGACACCACCACAGAAATGTTTAAAGAGAGCGTGACATACCCAGTCTCCAGTAACACAATCAGAGAAACTACTACGCTTATAGATGTTGATAAAAATAATACTTACTGTCCCGGCAGCAAACGTATACATCGGCAAAAATATTATGCTCAATCTTGTATCAGGATATTGCACGCAAACGTAGGACAAAACTGACATGATCGCTCCAGACTGTAATAGTAAAGATATTCAAATATTATTACTAAACAGACAACAGCCATCATAAATTATATTTGCCATGTACATAATGTGTATGTTCATCACAAAGTTACCATACAGTACAGTACATAAGTCGATCATCTGATGACTGTCTATTAAAAACGCAATCTCTCAATTGCAATATTTTTTGGAGATATGATACAAGAACTATGGTTATTGACGAGGTATATAGTGTCTGCACTGTGCGGCACTTGATAATGTAATGCCCGATGCCCGCGACTTCATTCTTGATGTAGCATAATAATATTATGTCCTTCCCCGGGCTATCTATGTACCAAACGTCAAAATTGACTAAACATATGGATGGAAAAAGTTAACAGATAGAAAACAACTTTGCAATATCAGGTATGGAATGGACATTGACTTACAGCTCCAAGACTAAGCCCTGGCTGACTCAGCACTACTTTGTAGAGGAAGCTGGCAAAGCTGCTTATGACTCCGGCACTCAGATACATCGCGACAAATTGCTCCTTTCCTAGCGATGCTATGGCAGCTGTTTGGAAAAATGATTAGTAAAGGGCAAAACACACAGGGAAAGGGCGCGGGCCGGGTCGGGTGCGCGGCTGGTAAAATTCCTTGTATTTATATGGACGAAATCGGACAGAAAGCGGCCGCGGGTCGAGCGCGTGGCGGGTGACGCTGCAGCCCGGCTACGGCCCGCGCCCGTTCCCTGTGTGTTTTGAACTTTATTGTTTATCCAAGGTCCCTGCTGTCATCATCATTTCAATCCATTCGCTGACACACTACTGGGCTGTGGCTACTGAGCTCAACTCTCCTTTCAGAATGAGAAGGGCTTGCCTATGGACCACCATGCTGCCCAAGTGCGGATTGGCAGACTTCACACACCTTTGAGGACATTACACCTGATTTGAGGACAACTCGAGCATGCATATTCCCCACAATGTTGCCCAAAATGTAAGGCTGTCTGGTAAAGATCGCTAGTAAGCGATAAGGCCGCCTTTTGTATCATGTCTGTTTTTTTTTCTCCTTTCTTTTTTTTGTTATTTTTTGGTGGAACAAATAAAGAGTATATAATAATAATAATAATGTTTATCTTCACAGTTATAGCAAGTGATGTTTAATAGATTAAGACACCAATAACTCAGAAAAGTTAGAAGTGTGTGCCTGCAAACCAGATGAACAAGAGGTCGGACTTCTTAACCCCCAATTCTTATTCAGGTCTATAACTGCTTAGTCCATTACAGCAAAAAGCAGTGTGCAATCAATATTAAAGTATATTAAAGTAGTACAAACTTATCTGACCCAGTGACAGTCGCTAGTATACATATAAAAATTAAAATTAAAAATCTTAACAGGCATAAAAATTAGTTCCAATTTTGGCCACCGGGTCAAATAAGTTGACTATATCTATTTGAAGATCTGTTTTGACAGTTCGTCATAAATCTTACTAAAATTATAAATGCGAAAGTTTGGAAGGATGTATGAATGTTTGTTACTCAATCACGCCCCAACGGCTGAACGGATCTGGCTGAAATATTGAGAAAGTCAGGCAGTGTAAAATTGTTTGTATAATAAATGAAAAGTTCAAAATATATTTACCTGGCATAAAACTATACAGGACGTACATATTGGCAGCTAAATGTAATGTTGAATAGTGACTAAATGTGGATAAAACCATAGGTAGACATTTGGCACCTGAAATATTTTAAAAGTTACTAATTCTGTAGCTTATCCAATCTCTTAACTAAAATGACCGGTCTAAATTTATAATGTTCACTGTGGAAAGAGAGCACTAGATTAGACCTGTCAATTTCGTTTAGAAATTGGGTACTACAGAATTAGCCACATTATGTTGTTACTTGTTTGAAAAATGAAATTATTTATTTCACGTAGGACAACTTGTGCCACTTATGATAAATCGTAAGAATCTACCACTGTTTCATATCAAAGCTATCACAGTCAGCTATCAAGTCAAGCTGTTGTGAAACAGTAAATAGTTGCTGAAACTAGTAACTTACTGCCTGAAGGGTTTGAACAGAAGTACTTGATCATGAATGGCTGGAGTGTTCTCACTCTCCAAGCACCAAAGACTAGAACATTGGCTGCTAGAATGGGATAGAAAACCTTCTCGCTTTCTCTTAGTGAATTCCACCATTTTTTTAAAGATCCAGGTTCAGATCTCTGTAACAAAGCAATAATTATGAGTACACTACCTGATGTACGCGACTTTGTCCGCGTGGATTGAGGTTTTTCGGTTCCCACAGGAACTCTTTAATTTTCCAGGATAAAAAGCAGGCAACGTTTCCACAGAGATTTCTGGGAGTTATGATCCAAGAATTTTAAAATACTATGCACTGGCTTGCAATTTCACAAAAAAAATTGCTGGCTACAACTCAGCTTAGCTTTCTAACTTGATGGTCAGTGCTTTATTAAGATTGACAGCTTCATAGAACACAAGTTTTTGATCAAAATAGCTGTTCCATACATTTAAATTGTGAACAAAGGTAACACAGTACACATTGAAACTGGACCACTGGGACACTTGTTGACGACAAATCATACACATAATAATATTATGTTCAGTATCATGTCCTATTTCACTGCCATTGCATTTTCTATTTGTTTAAGCCCCAAAACATACTTAATTTCATTGAAAAAAATTTTGATTAAAAAAGACTGATGTGGTGAAACTTATAAATAACAATATATTATACTTAATATAGAAAATTGGAAATAAAAACTAGTAATGAAAATATTACATAATGAGCTGAAACACGTTTCTGATGAGCGTTTAACCATGTGCCTGGCCTTTTTAGGAAGGAACTTGCATGTGAGCGTAGATTCTCATACTCCCATATTACACAACCTGCTAGACTTAAGGATGTCACCTGAAAGAAATTACAGAAAAATGTAGTTTAAATCAAAATTATTGAACAACTAATGAAGGACAGATCAAAATAGTATCAATACTGATAGGAAATTATTAAAAACTAGCTGACCCGGCGAACTTCGTACCGCCTTAGTATGCAAAATTAAATGTATATTTTTCAATATTTCTGAGAGATTTTCTTAATATTTTTTTCCGTAAGAACCTTCTCCTAATAATAACAAATACAACAAAAAAAGAATTAGTGAAATCGGTCCAGCCATTCACGCGTGATGCCGTGACCAAGGAAAACGGGTTTCATTTTTATATATATAGAATAGCTGATGCCTGCAACTTCGTCAGCTTGGAATAAGATTTTTAATTCCCACGGGAACTCCTTAATTTTCCGGAATAAAAAGTAGCCTATATCCATCTCCAGGTCCTCAATTATACCCCTACAAAAAATCACCTTGATCCGTTGCTTTGTTACTGCATGATTGAAGGACAAACAAACACACTTTCGCATTTATATTAGTACGATTTTAGTTTGTGTAATTTAGTGTGAAGTGAAATGAGGAAAGCAAGGCCTGAACTAAACTTTGAGATTTGCACCCTGTATTCACACTTTGTAACTCATACCGCACATAATAGTTAGGCAAGTTTTAATTAATTAAATTTCTTGTCTTTCAATAAGTAAATACTTAGTGAATAACATAAGCATTTTATATGACATAGAGATTAAAATGTAGTTCCATACCCCAACAGTGAAGAAGAATGGCTTTAAAAGGCCACTTGCATTCAAAGGTCCCTCTATTTGTATATTGTCAAGAGGATTTGGTTCTGTGACAGGTCGCCGCGCACTGCGCCGCGAATTGTGGAAGGAATTTCGCAACTGTAGCCGGACATTTCCAAAACTATTTGAGTTTTGGTTGAAAAACACTGGTTTGCTGAAAAGTTATTAAAATAAATACTTATTAATCAGTAAAGTAAGCATATTTTTACCAGATTGACTGTAAAATATGTCTAAAGGTACTAATAAAATAATATTACAAATATGTAAATTGATGAAATGTATGTGCAAATACTTACCAGCAAAGAGTCAACTCTGCTGCAGACCGAACATTTTTGAAAAACATATTAATTTCAATGTGAAAGATTTGTTCCTGACATTATTCATTAAAGTCGAGGTTTACAGGAGTTTTTGGTTTAATTAGACTTGGTTTTAAAACAATTTTTAGTGACCAATTGACCATGTATTTTGGATTTTGTAGTTTTTGTTGACAGTTGACAGCACCTGACAGTGACTTCGAAAGCTGTCATTTTGACCGTTTTTTTTAACTGTCTCCGGATCAGCCCTGAGTTCGAGACATTATATTATAGGAGGTGGAGGTTTTTTTTTCTGGTCGGTGGTGGAGGTGTCCTCATCATCAACCTGTATGTACCGAATGTATGCTCCGAGCATAGCTCTCTCCATCGCCCGCTGAGTAGCCCTGAACCTTCTCAAGACTATGCTCAAAGTTAGCGACTAAAGAGTAGGTAAGTACTCTGTGTTAGCGACCGAGTTGGATTCGGCAACTGACCTTTTTATCCCGGAACATTGAGAAGTTCCCGCTTGTTTTTAGAGACCTAAATCCACACGGACTGAGTCGCAGGTATCATCTAAATAATATGTTTGTATCCATCCTATGAAAAAATGTTTACATTAATAATACTAATATGATTTACTTACTAGCTGACGCCCGCGACTACGTCCGCGTGGAATAAGTAAGTGTTTTTTGATCCTTCGTGCTAACTTCTTTATTTCTCTTTCCTCCCTCCTCATCATTATGCCCCTTAGCATCTGGGCGTATCTTTGCCACACGTCTGCACCAGCTAACATGTGTAAGACTAGATTTTGGGCATCCACTCTATTCTCGCTCGTTCCCTGGGCTGACTCTCATAAGTCAGCACAAGCGGGACACTCGAATAAGACGTGCTCTTATATCTAGGTACCTACTAGTTACCTACCTAATACGCGCGAAACGAAAATTGACAAAAGAAAACCACGAAATTTTGTAGTACCTAAAGTAGTCCCATAAAAAGATATAGGTACTAGGTACCAAGGTTTAGGACTTTTATTGTACGTATTAATTGATAAAATGTAGCAATTATTCGTATTAAAAGTATTTTTTATTATTTAAGTAACAATATCCAGAAATTCCAGATAGGTATTATACAGCATGCAATAGGTAGGTACTATTACTCACGGAATAGATAATTTTTTATTTTTTCTATGCTATTACTAGAATATAACTGTACCTACATAAGCTTATGCAGGTATCTGACAGCTGTACCTATTTAGTATTTATAATTTATCGCTAACTAGGTAATAGGTAAGACGTAGATGGTGAGAGTCCCTATAAAAATCCCATCGACTAACACAAGGTCAACGAAGTGTACATAGTTAGGAATTGTGCAATGAATCGTAAACTTGTTATAGCGTCTCGCTTTAAAAAGCCTGTTTCCAGGGGGTCCCTTGCAAATACCCGTGCCTACAGCTTTATAATAATTAGGTACTCATAGCGGCGGCAAGGGGGGTTGAAGAAGTGGGGTGGCGGTGTTTTGCGCATGCTCCATTCAGACGAAGGAATGGGGCGACCCTCGGTAACTTCAGTGTACAGCTGAGAGATCCAAGGCGACTCGCCACACTCATATAATCTCGATTTTTGAGTCTCAGGACCATAAAACCCTACATTCTAAAAAAGTAAGTAGTTTTTTATTACAATAATAAAATTTTTTGAATTTCTTAAGCCCGTTTGAACGAAAATGACCTTTATTAACGTAGTGTTGTACGTTTCGGCTTTTTATATTACGAGCTAACGAAGCATTATAATTAGGTAAAAGAGAGCACATAAGATGCAATGGTATAACGCTTGGAAATTCAGTAGAATGTTACACCCAATATGTTGAACAGTAAGAATAATGATTACAGATTCTGAATAGTATATTGTTAATTGTTGTCAATACTTACATGACGGAATATTTATTTAAGCGCGAAAATTTCACTGAATGGCGTCAGCAAATCGATATCGAAGCCATGTGGTCTCCTAAAAAATAAATTTCTTATGCGCCGTTTGCCTTAGTACTTAATACACCATCTAACTTTAGAAGTGGTAAAAATTATAAAGGAAAATAAAAACAAAAAGATTAAAGCCTCTAAAGAAGAATGCCGATAAACCGTTCTTTACCTTTCTCCATTTCTTAGTAGGTACTTAATAAGAGTAAATAAAATCCTGGTCAAAATAACAGTGAGTAAATATTTTATTATTGTTTCAGAAATGAAGCCAAATTTATCAAAACTACACCAACTCCTAAAACTGCGTTTTAAGCACCTTACGTTGTGACGCACAATTTTGTAATTTCAGCCAATATTGTAACTTCTAATTTGGATACAATAACTCACAATTTATAAAATAAAATATTTGTTACGTATCTACACATTAAAGTTTAAAGTTTAGTGGGCTAAGTATCTCTAGTAATATTATTTTTAAGACATAATATTTTTGTACGGAAGGATGATGAAAAAAAGTCCATTGAATTGACGAAGAAGCTTCGAGCTTAGAAGAAAAGGTTTTTGTTACCTTCGTGATTAGCCAATGTTCATATTATAAATAAGCAAAGCTTATCTACTTGTTACCTGTATAATATGTATTTTGTTGCATAAAAACTAATTAGGTGCTAGAAAACATAAAAAGTTACATTAAGTAGATAGTACCTACCTAACTATCATAAGTAGTCAATGCCGCGGTGAATCCACTCAAGTTATTAAATTAATAAGAAGTGATGGAACCATATTCAGACGATTTGCTCTGGCTGGTGATTTGTGGTTTCGTGGTTGCATTTATTTTGGCGTTTGGGATCGGCGCTAATGACGTAGCAAATTCATTCGGAACAAGCGTTGGGTCAAAAGTTCTCACACTCACGCAAGCATGCATACTCGCAACAATTTTCGAAATAGCCGGTGCTGTTTTGATCGGTAAGTATTTCCTTGATTTAATTGAAATAGTTTGTGGTCTTGTAAATAGTTTAATTTAAAAAGTTTTGAAAACAAAGAGTAATTCGAAAATATGTACCTACTTACCTACTGGTAGTTTGAACGATGACTTTAATAACGGGATGGTAGGTAGATAAATTAAACGCTGATTTTGACAGTTAAAATTAAAAAATACAAATTCTAGTCCATACTAATATTAAATTAAATTAAATAAATAATTAAAGGAAAGTGTGTCTGTCTGTTTGCTATATTTTCACGGTCCATGTATTCGACAGATTCTGATGAAATTTGGTACAAAAAAGTCTAATAATAATATGTATGTATGTATGTACTCGTATGTATATACTTTATTGTACACCACGAATATACAAAAACAACATATTACAAACAAGAAAACAGCAATAAGTAGGTATAAGCAGCGATCTCTACCAGACAACCTTAACGTTAGGGAGAAAATGAAAAAGAAGATGAAGGGAGGTGGTGCAAAAATAATAATAAACTTAAATACTAATAGCTAAATAAACTAACCAATACCATATTATATTATAACATATTATGATAAACTAATACATACCAAATAATAATAATAAACATACATAAACTAAATAGACATACCAATAAATACATAAATAAGTATAAGAAAGAAAACAATACACATGTCGTAACTAATGATAACAAAGAGATAAGTAATAATTTTTAACGTCAATTTTAAACTTATTAAGGGTTTTAGCACGATGAATATGTGAGTAATAATATCTAGTGAGTACATATTATACTAATTGTTGATATGTAACAATACATACAAAAATTGCGGAACCGGCAGGATTTGAACCTGCACCTCTCTGGCCAGAATACTAGCCTTTAAAAGTAGTTTCGATACTGCAATATATCACTACTAGATGGCATTAACAGTCGCGTGGACTGGATTAACAAAAGATGCGTATATCTTTAATTTCTTTTCTTCTCATATCTAAATTTTTTAAATATGTATTTAGCATTTCATTTATATCACCAACTACTTTGCTCGTATTACAACTGGACAACATGTCGGTCTCAAAACAGTTGTTCGGTTTGGCGGGCATTTTCGGCGAAAGTGACGAGTTATAAACGATACTTTTTCCGAAAAAGTCGCGCTTCAATATTTTTAACACTATAGCCTACTTCCCTTCGGATTTAACGAAATCTATTTGCTTGAAATATCTTTCTTTGTTAGGTTACAAGGTATCAGATACGATGCGGAAGGGTATACTTGACGTGTCACTTTACGACGATGGAGGTGAACGACTGTTAGCCGCCGGTTGCCTGGCAGCTCTGATCGCCGGAGCTACCTGGCTTATCCTTGCCACAGCCTTGAGGCTTCCAGTTTCGGGAACTCATTCGGTGGTTGGTGCCACTGTTGGATTCACGCTGACGGCAAAAGGCCCAGTTGGCGTTCGTTGGTCTACACTAGGAGCGATTGGTGAGTATGAAAAACTTTTATCTTAGAAGATAATTGCCCTAGAATTGGTTTTTCATTTGTATTTCCCACTAGAAATTGACTAAGCACGAATATATTCAAATTAATTACCTATAGACCCGAAAAGCCACTTAATTAGTCATCTCACATAATAAAATAAAGACGATAATAAACTTATTTACTTATGTCTTTTGATGATAAAGGAACTCAGTTAAGGGCTACAGCAGCTTATATAAATTATGTACTCAATGCGGTTCGTTTCGTACCTACAATTTGCAATAATCCAAGCCTGATGAGTTCATCATCATCGGTTCAACAGCCCTTTCTGGACCCGGACTTGCCCCAGTAGATTCCTCCATCTATTTATATCTTTTGAATAATATGTCCTCCAGTCTTGCAATCCAATGACTTTTACATCACGGTCAACTCCCGTCAATCCAGGGCCCGCAGCTCGGCCTTTTGTAAACTAAATCTGAGGTTCCATTTTATTTGCTTTCAGTTTTATCATGGTTCATCTCGCCTGCTCTCAGCGGTACGGTATCAGCAGCATTATACTGGTTGGTCCGTAGATTTATCCTGCGCGCATCTCAGCCGTTGACTGCAGGGCTGAAAGTCCTACCTTTCTTTTACGGCGCCACTATTGCTGTTAATGTGCTGAGTGTGGTCCTCGATGGTCCAAAATGTGAGTATAGCGTAACTAGTTGTTTTGAGCGAATCATCAATGATCACAATAATCAGAGTTGGCAATCTTGACTTTACTCATGAAAACATTAATTTACTTCCTTCAAATGGCTCGCTCCTTCCTTGTTCATGCGCGTATTTTCGGATCCCTCGGCCATCGGCCAATGCAGCCAAGTAACATCTTTGCTTCCTTCTTGCTTTGGTAATAATTTACGTGTATGACACTTATTTAATTCGGCGGTTTGTCTACAGCCTATGTTTGGAAGTAATATATTTGAATAAACATCGTTATTCTATCACAGTGTTGGCAATGGACAATATACCACCATGGCTGGCTCTGTCGGGATCCCTGGCCTTGGGTGCATTCGGCGCAATTTGCGTGCGCACCTTCCTCGTGCCCTATTATCAACGTCGCTTCGTGGCACCGCCTGTCAACTTTACCCTCGGATTGTCCAACGGTGAATGTTTTAACTACTTTACAATCCAAAAAGTCTCCTTTTTGTTAAATTTGGATAACAATTAATTTTAGGTACGCACTTTCGGAAAAGCCGAGGGGGTTAGAAATAAAATTCCCGACCCCCCCGGTTCTAGATTCCATTCTAGAAACACTTCCTTGCCATGGTCATAAAATGATCGTAGTAGGTAGGTACGCAATTCTGTTTACCATATCCATAGAAAATCATAACCTATGTAAAACTATCTAAGTTATTTTGATAGAAATTTTAACACGTAGGTAGATATTTTATATTGATGTTTTTTATAAACGACAAAATAATTGAATCTTCAAAATTAGAACTAGATACCGAATCATCTTAGGTTATCATAATTTATGTTTTATTTTAGAAACGACCCCAGCTAATACACCAACACACACAAAAAACAATGTTCCTCAAAGGCCAACTTCGTTACTATCTGAAGACGGCAAGCTGCTCGAAGCTATAGAGGAGAGCGCAGAAATGGTTACCCTGAGCGATGCAGACAAATGTTCTGTTGGTGTCAGAGAGATGAATGCTAAAAACCGAGCTCTTCTGGCGACTATGGACGATTGCAGTATACTTTCTCGAAGCTTAAGTCCACCAAACAAATCACGTTTACAGTTAATAGATGCTGATCCACAAATCAATACTCTTAAATACATAGACGAGACTTTAAGCTGCTGTAAGAGTTTAGATTCAGCTCAGCTTGTGGGAATGGGCGAAAGCTATGATTCGAAGAATGGGTTTCTGGGTGATTCGTGTGACACGATCGCACGCGGTGAGCTCGGGCGACTGTCAGCAATGATAATGCCTCCCGTTGCAGTGGAATTTGACACTCCACCGCCGAGGTCTGATAAGGTAAGTGCGCTTATGTCCATATATCGCAACTCGCAGCCGGATTGTATATTAAGACACCATATCGAATACGAATATACGCGAATTAAATCAAGGCACCCTCCAGGCAGGCAGGCAGACTCCACACAGTCTTGTCTACCCTACCCCTAGTGTTTTTGCAAAGCGTGAATCAAGTTTAAGGCGTAGCCCATTTATTTCGTTAGTATAGTCACCCTATAATGCAACTTGATTACAATGCGGCTGAATGAGGGCAATATTGCAGAACGTATCGCAATCCGGCTGAACGGCGACCCGCCAGTTTACAAAACGGCGTCGTTTTGTAATATAGCTAGCCGTTATTTTTGGCAGCGACATCCACGTGACTTGACTGATTAAAATAGATATGAGTATGTAGGAAAATTTATTAAAATATAGTTAGGTAAATTACTATTATGTAGGTAGGTAAGCTAGGTACCCTTCCTAAAACATTCATTACTGGCTTTATGTAAGTAATTGTTTTATATTTAGGTATATTATATTTAAACGTTAAACTTGTAATTATCATCTAGTATTACATATTAGGTGATTACTTCATATTAATCATGTAATCATCTATTCATCAGTACTAATACATTTATCTATTGAAACACACATTCTCCATGGGAAAATTCGCCACTGCCTAAATGTTTTAGGGAATCAAATAATCATGGCGTTTAGAGCATGCCATTCTTTATAAGAGACCATAAATCAATGAGCGGGACTAGATGATGGCCAGCGTTCAGGTCTGTTACGTAGACTGTTGAAGTCAGAAATATTCGGAGAAACAACAACAAAAGCGTGGCAACCACGCTTTTGTTGATCGAGCATATAAAATATTATAATACAAAAATATTTTTGTTTTTTTTATTATTGACTAATCTTAATTTGTGATCTAGCAATCAGAGATTTTAAAGATTGATTTAGTATCGCTAGGTGATGCCCGCAACTTCGTCCACGTGGATCCCACAATCCAATGGGAAGTCAATTTTTTTCGCATATAGCCTGCCTATAGCATGTATTTTGTCAAAATCGTTTGAACAGACGGGCCGTGATAGCGACAGGCGTCTAGATACAAAAATTTTTTGGCTTTCGATTTGGTGAAATAAGCTCTGTGTGGAAGTCGTCGTTTTTTCTATCAGGGTCCAGAAGGCGGCAGTGCGTGGAGTATAGAGTGTGAGATACGGAACACGCGGCTAGCGGCCATCACACCCAACTCAAGCGCCGCGCCACTGCTCCGCAGCAACAGCCCAGCACCGCCGGTGGCGCCACCACCACCGCCGGCGGACACGCTACGACTCTTCTCCTTCCTACAGGTCCTCACTGCTACCTTTGGGGCTTTCGCTCACGGAGGCAACGATGTCAGGTATGGCTGTTGATGTTAGTCCAGGTATCGACCGTAGGTAAATGTTATTTATTTATCGGTAAAGGGTGACATACATGATAATAATTATAGCCTAGTCGACGACGAGCCAATAGACACTGTAATGGCGCGGGCGATCGGCGACCCTGTATACGCGACGTGGCATACAAACAATCCAACAGTTTTTAGTTTGAGGGCGATGGAGGAACTACATTGAAGGCAGTCATAAAAGTACTGCTTACCCTAGTTAAAAAAGCTCAATGCATAATTTTCATCATTCCCTGCCTGAAAGTAGGTATCTACGTAACCAATGGCTACCCGGACTCCGAATACTGTGCACGCCACTAATTGAAGGGAATGTTTCTGCGCACATCCTAGAAAGATTTCTAAATATAAGTCTCCAAGGAAAGTCTCCTCCATATACTTAATATTTGTTTTTAAGTTTTTATCGCACATTTTACGAAGCCGAACTTAATATCTAGGGGTATTTTTCATCTTATAATTTCGGTAACCAACCCTTAAATTAATTTAAATTTAATTTCAGCAACGCCATAGGCCCACTAGTAGCGCTCTGGTTGTTATACTCAGAGGGTGGAGCCCACGCAAAGGCTGAAACTCCACTGGCGATACTCGTGTTTGGCGGGGTTGGCATCGCTTTGGGCCTGTGGCTGTGGGGACGACGCGTGATTCAAACCGTGGGCGAGGACCTTACCAGCATCACTCCTGATACGTGAGAACACTGCATTTTCTTCCATACGTTGTGTGATAGCGATGTTGTGTTGTTTGACGACCTCCGTGGCGCAGTGTTGAGCGCTGTTGTCTTAAAGTGCGGAAGTCCCGGGTTCGATCCCCGGCAGGGTCAATTTGGGAATTTATTATTTCTAAATTTTCCCTGGTATGGCCTGGTTGGAGACCTCGCCCGTGGCTAGTTACCATTTATACCAAGCAAGGGACGCGCCGCGCTTAAGGCCAATGTTACACCTACACTATAGATCTATGTACACTCACACAAATGCAAAGCTCACCTTACGCCTCGCGGACTGTAAAGGGCTAACTTGTAGTGGATTAAAAAAAATTGCAGTAAGCAATATATATATAATAGATATTATACAGTAAAATGCGAGGGAATTTCAAATGCACGGAAACACGAAACGTCGATTGGCCGGCCCTTGTTTTCCGCGATCCGCTTCTCCCTACTACTTACGCTGATTTCTGTTCAAGTTCTTTGCTGACCACTGTAGCAAGTGTTAAAAACATTTAAAATATAATTAACGAGAAAACTTGTTAGTTAACCCTAAATGATTGCCGCCGCCCATTAAAATTTGTAGCACCAGAGAAGCCGCCAATGCGTTGCCAGCTTTTCAGGACTTGATTAATTTTTAACCAACTGATGCCCGCGACTTGCTATAACTTATATTTTTGTCAGCGGGTTCACCATCGAGCTAGGAGCAGCTCTGACGGTCCTGGTAGCGAGCAAAGCTGGCCTGCCCATTTCCACCACGCACTGCAAGGTTGGCTCCGTTGTCTGTGTCGGATACTTCTCCGAAAAATCTGTGGACTGGAGTTTGTTTAGGTAATATAGCTTTAGAGGACTAGAGATTTGAGTGTTAAATGGTCCAAACATGGACTTAATTACGTACGTATTGATTGCTACAGCCTCCAGTATTGCCTGCAGGGCTACCGGCTAAAACTGACAGCTAGTGTAACGATCGCAATCACCTCTGATTGGATAACACTCTTCCACTATTGGACAAAATCCATTGACGCAGCAAGAATACCATAAATTCAGCCAATCACAACAATTGATACAATACAAATTGTATTGTATAGTGTATTTATTAGTTAAAACTGTGCGAATAGCTATGTGATTTACGATACGATAAGCCCTTAATGATAACACTGACACAGGAATTTCCATTGTTACAGGAACATAATATTCGCGTGGGTGGTAACGGTGCCGGCCGTAGCGGCTACGGCTGCGCTCGTAATGTTAGCTCTAGAAGCGTTCGTTGTTTGAATTGCACGTTGAGTTTTTTTTTAATTTAAGTTGGACTCGCCATCAGCAACAGAAAATTCAAGATTGTCTCACTTCGGTCATACATATGTTGTAAACATATTGTATTGTTGATGGGTTGGCTGTTGGCATTTTTTTTTGTATGTACTTAGGTATTCCATCGTACCGATATCTGATAAAAGATAACTAAGCTCTTGACTGCGATCTCACGGTGGTAACTGGTAAGTGATGAACTAATGATGCAGTCTAAGATGGAAGCGGGCTAGCCTGGAAGGAGGAGACCACGGCCGAAGCCTTGCATTACACCACTAAGAGACAATTTAGAAATTTGCAAACTGCCGCTGCCGGGAATCGAACACGGGCCCTCTCTATCAAGACCACAGCGCTCACGGATATAGAATTGTTGTGCGAGTGATTTCCTGAATAAGCTCTTACAAATTGTGTTAATACCTAATCGTCAATTTAACATCTAATCTGCCACTGATTATGTAGTG
This sequence comes from Erebia aethiops, assembly GCA_923060345.2. Classification (NCBI taxonomy): domain Eukaryota; kingdom Metazoa; phylum Arthropoda; class Insecta; order Lepidoptera; family Nymphalidae; genus Erebia; species Erebia aethiops. The sequence continues at coordinate 19,545,253 of OV281084.1, read as the reverse complement.
ATACATTGTTAAATAAAATTATTAGATTCAAAAGCTGTTTTATTTTTATTTTTTAACTAGATGATGCCCGCGACTTCGTCCGCGTGGATTAAAATTCATTGATTTCCGCGGTAACTCTAACTTTCCGGGATAAAGTAGCCTATGTCCTTCCCCGTGAATGGGATACAATACAATACAACCTACCCCTGTACCAAATCACATCAAAATCGGTTAAACGGATGAGCCGTGAAAGCGTAGAAGACAGACAGACAGACACACTTTCGCATTTATGGATGGTTCTTCATATCAACCCATCGTCGGCTCACTGCTGAGCACGAGTTACTTCTCAGAATTTCGATATGCGAATTGATTAGGCATAGTCTTAACTTTTTTATGTCTTACGGAATCTTACTGTGGGTTAAAGCGGCAGATATTCGAAAAAAAAAAATATACTTATTACAAAAAAGAATTAGTTTTTTTTTACCAAGAATATAATAATTAACAGTAAATCTGTACTGTTAATTATGATATTCTTGGTAAAACAGCACATGCATGATTACAAAAAATATGCGATCTCCACGATAGGCAAACTAGAGGTCGCAATAAGCTCGTGACTCCATCGCTCCGCCTCAAGAAAGTCCGAAGGTCGTTCGTGGGAATGAGCATTCAATTCCAAAACCTATGTTATACAGTATAACATAAGTTTAAGAAATCCATTAAAAGTAATAAGTATGCTCCTGAAAAAAGCTTGTTGGAGATTATGTAGTAAGTAAATGATAAAAGAGCATGGATTTGACTCGCTCCAGCAATGGTTAGGACTGCGGTTACATTACATACATTGATGCAATTGTAATTTATTTTTTTCAAAAGAGCAACCACCCAATTTCTTGCTGGTTCATCTCGGTAGGAAGCAATTCCGAACCAGTGGTAGGTAGATTCACTCGACGATTCAAAAGCACTATTATTAAGTATATTACTCATATTTTTGTATTCAATTATGTAAGTTTTTGTATTCAATTATGTAAGTACATAATTGAATACAAAAATATGAGTTTCAGTTTGAGTTTGAACGTTTAAACCTAAAATTTACCAGAGTACACTAGGGGTTCTCGAAAACTATCAGTTTTCGAGAGTCAGGTATTCTCGATACTTTTAGTCTAGTATTTTAGTAGGTTTCGATACTTTCGCAATTACTCTATACTTTTGTCTCCAATACCTGTGCCACTACTGTCTGACTATATAAAATAAAAATAAAATACTTACTTATATATTTATTGCCAATAGTTACAGTCAATTTTTTTTTACTTTGGTCTCCGCACTAGGGAACCTGTATCGCGGAGACCATTGATGTAGAATTTTTTTAGTACCTCATTATAATTACCTGAGTTTAGACTTAGCCGAGTAATATCTAGGACACAGTTTTAAAATTTAAAGTAAAAAATAATATAAACAAATGTAATTTTGCATGCCCAATTTATATGGTGAAATATATTTTCTACTGGAAAACTAACAGATATCATCTCATTATAAAGAATTTTGATTTTTTGTTTGTTTTTATTAGTTTAATTTTTTTTTTTAATTTGAGATTAGTTTGCTTATGCATACACAAATTATTATTGTTAAAAACATACGCGCCGAATTGAGAACCTCCTCCTTTTTTGGAAGTCGGTTAAAAAGGTAAAATAATGTAAGTAAGTATGTTTTAATTATGATACTTCTCTTCTATCGATCTATACTACTTCTCTTTCTGATGTATAGCGTTGTCTCTCTCGATGGAGTTATACCGATAGCTTTCGGGGAAAACCCTACTTTAGATTGCATGTGTGACCAGGCAAACAAAATTATGTTTTAAAAATCACGTAGGTCTCAGATTACATAGACTTGTAATTATTGAGTAATAGAATTGAAAATTTGAAAATATTTTGACACGTCTTTTACGTCATAGTAATACTTAGGTGAATAATAACGAGATAATAATTTTAGCTCTCATGTCCTTATTATATACGTGCTTCTATGCTAAATATCTATAAAAACTAACAAAAATCACGCGGAAATTCATTCGCAGTGCGGAGTAGATGAAATCTGTACCTACGCGAATCATTAATCGCGCGGACAAAAATCGCGCGAATGTTATTCGCAGTTCGAACGTTATTTAACATTAATTCTTTTTTTTTTAATTCGATGCTTGAAAACTTTGAAACGTATAATAATAAATACTTTGCTAAGGCGTTTTAGACCTTACTGTAAGTATGTATACGTAAGTGTGTTTTATAGACGCTAATTTTAAAACTGGTACACATTTTCACAGCGTTGCCAGAAGGTTACTTTTGTAACCTTTTAGGTGATTTTTAACTCCGTCAGGTTACTTCTAGGTTCTGTTTAAAAGGTTACTTTTAGGTGATTTTTCGGATCTTGTAGAATTAATTCTTAATTTTTTGTATAAAACCAAATTGAAATTGAAACAACGCAAACGTACTCTGTGACTGTCATCTGTGGTTCTTCCGTTCTTAATTATTCTTATTACAACTCATCAAGTCGTTCTCTTTCACACTCGTTTCAACTCCACCGGTCTCGAGTCTCGATTCTCGACCGGCTCGTCATTTTTTTGTGATCTATCTTGTGAAGTTTTGTTTTGTTTGTAGGTATTCTGTGATAGTGTTTTGATTATAAAAAGAACTGGAAACTTGGTAAGTGTAGAAATTTCATTTGAAGTTCTTGCTTGCTACTCCGTTTCAATGGCGGGAGCCGGGAACTTAATCCTAACCAAATTTTTAAGCTAGAAAGTACAACAAAGGTGAGGAAATCGGTGAGGAAAGTAGGTAGTACTTTGCAGACTAATTACAAAAAAAAATGATTAATTACCTAGATTACCTATACTATACTATATAGTAGTACCTACCAAGGTACCTACTATATAGTAGTACCTTGGTAGGTACTACTATATAGTATAGTAAGTTTGAAACTTGAGTTTCCAAACTTTTAATACATTTCTACTAAAAAAATGAAAGGTTACTTTTTACACTAAAAGGTTACTTACCTATTTATTTATTTCTGGTAACTTTTGACATGACTTTGCTGGCAACACAACACTGGCTCTCACTGTCGTCTTGCGATGCTACAGTCGTATTTTTAAGTTTTAACTCTATTTTTGTTTTATTATAAAATATACCTACATAAAATAAGATTTAAAACTCGCACGTTCGTATTTACAGTGCGTACCTACTATGCCTTACATTGATTTGTGTATTTTGATTGGCGTAGAGCATAATATTATAGTCAAGAACTCAAGAGCGCGTTAAAAATAAAACATTTTTTCGTTCCAAGTTCCAACTTCCAGTTGGCAGTTCCACTCGCCTCATTTGATTTCATTCTGCGGATACTGCAGGTCGTTCAACATAATATTTTGCCATACTAAGATACTAGTTAGTTACAAAGGTTAGCTAAGTGTTTTAAATTGTGTATTAGATATTCCATACGTATCTTGTAACTATTATATGTACCTATTTAAGATTACAATTAGAAAAATCAATGCCTATACAATTATTATCTGTGATATATATTTTAAGTGTGCGCTCTTATGGTACTGCTACTATACTTAAAGTGCCAGGATTATTTGAATTTTAAAAATTCTTACATAATTTAAGTCTAAGTATTACATTATAATTTTACTTTTAAAGAGAACCGAAAATGAGTCAAGATGTTGAAAGTCTGTATCCCAGAAATGAAATGGCGAAAGATGTGAGTACCTACCTATATATTTTAAATGCGTATACTAATATTATTTCTATGTGTCTGACTGTGAATTAAGTAAACTTTTTATACGGTTACTCGATAATGTCCGCGACTTCGTCCGCGTAAAGTTTTGTTACAAGTACCTAACCACCAACTATTTATTCCTGCGGGAACTTTGGAATTTTCCGGGAGAAAATTTAAGTTAAATCAAAGTAGTAGGTAGCTAGGTATCTCCATTCTAAAATTCAGCCAAATCCGTGAAGAAGTAAATATCCAACTTACATCCAAACATTACTAACAATTCACATGTTCTATGGATAATTTACAAATAAGTAGGTATCGTATCTACCTACCTACCTACCAATAGTTTTGCCTCTATCAATTTGTCCGGACTCCGGGCGTTTCGTATCGGCTGAGGGGCCTGAGGCAATTTGGGCTACGGCTTCGGCCTTTACTACAACCTCTACAAACTACTTAGGAAGTTAGGCGTAGGCATGTAGGTAGGTCTATCACTGAAAGTACGAAAGGACAGGTAGGTATGTTCTATCTTTTTTCACCCCGTATTTAATCCCCCCCGTAAAATTACAAAGCGCTCCAACGGGATTTTTACTGAAACTTGATTTTTAAAATGTTTTTTTAAAATCTAATTCAATTCGAAAGAGTTCAAGATGGCGATTTCACGGCAAAGAACTAGGGATTTAAATAACTGTACTTACTGACCTTATATTATATGTATAGGTACCTATAGTTCGCGCGCGAGTTAAATGCAGAGTAAATGTAATGTGTCACCATACCTACATTTACTCTGCATTCAACTCCCTCGCGAACTGTACCTATGTACGTACGGTCTACAAAGGAAGTTGGGCGGAAGCACAGACCAACCAGAATACCTACCTACTTCTTACAGCTTTTCTTCAGGTAGGGTTCGGTGATCGGTCTTACCTCTAACCGCTAAAAAAAGTTTAAAAACAAAATTGACGTTGGGGATCATAACCTTTTCTCTTTTTTCAGGAAATCCTATCTATGTCCCAAACATCTGGAGTAAGAGTTGCCTCTCCCAACGCCCCTAAAACGGTAAGTACCTACCTAACCATTGGTAGATTCACTCGATGCGATCGCGACGATCCGAAAGCACTTTTACCTACCTATTATGTTTTTTTGAATATAAAAATATGAGTTTGATTTTGAGCTTGAATTTTGTCTTATAATTTTAACAAATTTTTTAGGGTAGATATCATATACGAGATTAGATTGATTTTGCGCATCTTATGTAGGTACCTATGCCCGCTCAACTTCAACAAATATTATTGACTTCAACCTCTTCAACATTAGGTAGGATGTGCTACTGCTGTAGGTAGGTATGAGGTGTGTACTGGTAAAAATAATATTATTTTTTACCCAACTACTGGAAAGGAATAGTTATGAATATGATTTTAGCAGTCTATTTATATACGTACCTATGTTGGTATTTATGTATATTTCACCGATTTTGATGAATGAGGTCTCAATAAATTCGTTATTATTGTCCTGGTGACAAAGACTAAGTATACCTACAAACAAAATCGATATGACTGATTTTACATCCAAAAAAGTGGGGATCTCTGGATTTTTTTCAAAAGTAGGGTTACAGTTTTTTAATTATTTCTTACTTCTTGTTACTTTACATTGGCTTAAGAAATCGGGTTTTTGAAAACAAAAACGCTTTTTTTTTCAAAAACCCAATTTCTTAAGCCAGTGACAGTTTACAATTTCGCTAGTTAAATTACAATCTACCTAACGGTTTTTGCTATCTTACGGTGACATACACATTGATATAATTGTAAATGATTTTTTTAAAGAGCAACCACCGAGTTTCTTGCTGGTTCTTCTCGGTAGGAATGGCATTCCGAACTAATGATAGATTCACTTGACGATACAATAGTATACCTATTGTGTGCTTAGGGGTGAAACAAGACGATTTCAGACGACGGTGAAGTTGCCTGCCTGTGAGCGAAGCGAGGGCTGGCAATTGGCATCACCCGAAATCTGAAATCGTGTTTCATCCCGTGGCACACACTATTTTTCATATAATCTGAGTGAGAGTTTTATTAAAACTGTATTTCTTATTTATTTTAGTTGATGGGTAAAATGACAATTTAAAAGGTTTGAAATAAACTAAAGATACTCTGACAGGATTGAAAAGAGGGCTGCTACGTGCCCTAGGGCAGAAAATGATGGTTTTCTATCCGCTGACGTATTCGTCTGAAATTGACTAGTTTCAGGTGGCTCAATAGACATTGAAACTCGCATTTTCAATGCAGGTTATATGAAAAAGCACTTTTAATAAGTTTATTTGAATAAAAAAATGTCAGATTGAGTTTGAGAGTATGAGTTTATGCAAACTTTATAGGAAAATAAAAAAGTATCTGACTAGCAGTTTGGAAAAAAAGCAATAAACCTTTACAAACAACTAACAATACTTTTGCGGTCCAAACTCCCGATAGTTGTCTTTCCAAACTGTGTTCAACTTTCGGTGTGCGAGTCTAACTCGCACTTGACCGGTTTTTTTATTTTGTAATGTTGACGTCATCCACGGTTTATAGGCGCTTGTAGTTATACGCTTTTGATATATTGACATTGAGAACGACCTCATTCCGACCGAATTCCCAATTATTATTCCCATGACTCGTGATGATAATTGATATAGGAACCTATCAACTACTCAACCCATTCGCTCATGTAGGTACTTAGTTTAGCATTGGGATTGGAGTTAAAAAATACGTTTTTGTCAGATGGGCGAAGGTCGATGCCATTCGGAAATAATAGGGATCTTGTATACTTACGTACTTCGGAATTATAACAAAACTGTAATTACGATTCCTATATAGGTAGTTACTATTAAAATATTTCTTACTCCCTAATGGGCCCGGCAGACGTTCCTTCCCTGAATAGAACCCGAATACAGCTCCAGCCAAGTACTGGATCCAATTGTAAATCTAAATTATCCCGAAACTCAATGAAACACACACAAAAATCATCAAAATAGGTCCAACCATTTTCCGGATTTTGCGAAGCTGACGCACGGCATTGATTTTTATATACTTAAAACATATTTTATTTACTTATTTATTGACCGAGCGAAGCGAAGGTCTCTGAGTCTACTTGAGTGAATTTGCACTTGTCCGTCCGTCCGTCTGTCAGAGCCTTATAACTTCAGAACGTAATTACTTCAAATTTTAAAATAATAGGTATGTAAGCCGATGGCCTCCAGTCGAATATGGCTTAAAAAGTTAAAAAACTTTTCAGGGGGGCTCTCATAGAAGCGAATGCCAAGTAAATTTTTTTTTATAGCGTTACATAGGGTTGCGGTATATCATTTTAAAGATAAATAGGAACACAGTTCTAAAATATATTTATTTTAATTTTTTCCCTAAAATTGACGATTTTCTAACGTCCAAAGTTGACCTCAGAACTCTCAATTTTCTGAAAGGCTGAGCCTGAAACGTCTTAATCAATTATTTGAATAATTATATCCTGTACTTGAACAACAAATATGAACTTAAATTAGATAAATATTATAAGGAAACTAAATTATTTAATTTTTAATGAGCTCCAGTATTTTTAACAGAACTTCACAATGATGTTAATAGATGGTGAAGTTTATTCGTTTCTCCAATAACTAAGACGCAAAAGAGCTTATATTTTGCGTCTAATGTTAAAAGTTCTATTACAATATATAGTTAAAACTATCTTATGGATACCGCGAGGACTCAGTTCGGGGTGAACCACTAGTTAAATCATTAAAATAATATAAATACATATGAACATATGTAGGTACTTATAATTATTAAACAGTAGGGATTCTGGATCTGACTTCCCTGAAGCGGCGGTATACTATGCCCTCAGGCCAAAAGTCTGAACTGAGGAAAACGAAGCCGGAACAGTAAGGAAGGACATAAGAGCTGAAGTAGGAAGTAGATTTATCCAGGGTCAGCTGCACTACTATCATCTGCGAACAACCAGATCTTCGCAAACCTTCTGCAGCTGCCCCATGGCGATTTTTATTTTGCTTCTTTCATTCAATTAAAATGTATTCTCAAAACTTGCAGTTTGTTGTTGCAGTACCTAGTATCTACTTATTATTTTTCATCTGTCTACTGACTTATCTAGTGCTATTATTGCCTGGCATGCATTGCAATTTGCAATGCGACTCAACTTTTTCACTGTCGGACAAAAAAAAAGCATCAAATATTGCTCTACCCTATACCTAATCTAAGGCTCCACCCTAGCCATTGACTAGCAGTAGCTACAAAAGTAGTACTTACTACGAAAATTTCTAAATTTAGATATTATTTATGTTCATTTGAATAAAAAAATTAATAGTGCTTTTTCATCACACATAAAGCTTTCAAACTGATATCATGTTTAGGAATATATTTAAAAAATCTTTAAGTCATAAGATGCTGAAATAGGGGACATTTACGTTAGTTGTAATAAATTGTCTCTTTGTTTTTCAGATTCCGTTGTTACTGGGTCCAGAGAACACTATAACGATATGTCCGTTTTGTAATTCCAACATCAAGACTTCCGTGAAGTTTAGAAGTACAACTCGAACACATATAACTGCAGCTCTTTGTTGTTTTATATGGTATGTAATACATATGTATGGTATCAAAACTATCGCGATGGAAATAGGATGAAAGGTGTTCTCTACCTGCAACTTTGCGGAAGTTCTGTCAAAATCGATTGTCGTTAAGTACCTACGTAGGTATGTACGTAACGTAGACAAACGAGGCTTATATTTTTTAAAGTACACAGTAGGTACTCTTATCTTTATCACGTACTTTGTTAAGGGTACTACTACTAGTCCATACTACTTTTATAAAGTACTTACCTATCATGGCTGTTTGTCCGCCTACTTCGTCGTCACGGCCCATGTCAACCGATTTTGAGGAAATATGGTATGGAGATAGATTGCATCCCGGAGGAAGACGGCTGCTTTTTATGAAAGAAAATCAAAGATGTCTCACAGGGTTTTCAAAAGCCTAAAAGTAAATAGCTTAGGTACTTAGTTACCTACCTACCCAACGACTTCGAACGACTGGGTCTGAAAACTATTTATACATTCGTTTTTCTTTCTCGGTAGAAGCTGTACATCTTGTATTCGATTACACCTCCGTGGTGCAGTGTTGAGCGCTGTTGTCTTAAAACGTACGGAGGTCCCGGGTTCGATTCCCGGCAGGGTCAATTTGGGAATTTATAATTTCAGGCCCTGGTCTGGCCTATAAGGAGGCTTCGGCCGTGGCTACTTACCACCCTACCTGCTAAGACGTGCCGCCAAGCGATTTAGCGTTCCGGTACGATGCCGTGTCGAAACCGAATAGGGGTCTGGGTTTAATATAACTCCCATGCCCTCAACAGGTTAGACTGCATCATCACTTACCGTTACTTCTACACTTACTTATAGATAGTTATGTCACCGTAAAATTGTAACGCTTTTTATCTCGTTAGATTGTAAACTGTCGAAAGATTGTGAAACGTAACAACTGTTTACAATAATAATTAAACGTATTATTTTTCGGTATCTATTAAGGATATTGTAACCCGATAGAACCTAACCTACCTGATTATTTATGTCGAACCATATCCTAACCTGACGTAAACCTACCCTGACCTAACCTGAAAACGTAAATACAATGAATATTTCAAAAATTGACACTCAGAACATTGAACGGTTCGATCACAATCTGTCGACAGTTTACAATCTAACGAGATAAAAAGCGTTACAATTTTACAGTGATGCCCCGTCGCTCACGTCCGCAGGAGCTACCTTCTACCTCCCTGCACGTGTCCCCTGGGTGGTGCTAAACGAGCGACAAACTTGCAGGCGAAATAAGCGTTCTTTTTATAAAAACGCCATACGATTAAATAAAAATCTATCGAGATAAAAAGCGTTAGATTGCAATCTGACGGTTTTCACAATCTTACGCTGACAGATATATTATACAAAACAAAAAAACACGTATTTTTTTAACTGCCTACTGTTAGTTGTAGACTTTTTGTTTTAGTTGCTGCTGTTGCATCCCGTACTGCATGAACTCAGCGAAAAACACCGACCACTACTGCCCTAGTTGTAGTAGCTATATCGGCACTTATGAGAAGTAACACTGAGATAACAGCACTAGGTAAGTTAATAATTTAGAAGACCTAAAGCGCAGGATATACACGAGAGGCGCCGGCGCGGGCGAGGAGCAGGTGCGGCGCGGATGCGACGCCGGTTAGCTATCATATTTCATACAAAAGTACGCAAGCGGCGGGACGCCCGCCAGGTACGGTAACGGCGTCCAAGCGGCGAGACGCGGACGCCGCCGCTGCGCCTCGTATACCTATATCATATTTATTGATACAAATAATATTTTCTATAAACTATTGATAAAAAATAATAACGGACTTGTACCAGATCATGCTGTTCCAACAAAGTGGGTTTGATATGACTTTTCAAATTTCAGCTCGCTTGCTGAGTGTTTTGCTAAGGATGTGTACCTAATTTTCACTTCGAACGGTTTATACTTAAATGTCAAATTGCTGTGCTTGGGTCGAGTGTTACAAAGAGACAGGGTCTGGCCCAAGCCACACAAAACACAACATCGCCGGCCCCGTGCCACACGTGCTACAATGCTCTTATTACAGTTACATAAACAAAACTTATCTTACACTAAGCCGAAATAATAAAAGCTCCGCACTGTGAACCTGTGAACGCAATCTCATAACATTGAACATAAACATCTCTAGACGCCCAAACAAAGATCCCTTGATAGGTAGTGGTAGTAACTAGAACCTACTGATAACGCAACATCGGACAAGGTACATAAACACAGGGTCAACCGTCAAGTCATTAATGAGGCCCAGCAATAAACGCTGAAAGAATTCTATAACGGATGTTTGCGGTCATAGCTGTTGTCAAACCCACCTAACATCTAGCATCTAGCGATCTAAGCTATGAAACTCACGCTCACTCACTATTGGTAGGTTTTTGACACACATCCTTAGCTTGGAAACGTAGCAAGCACATCTCTGGTGGAAAGGCACCCTTATAGTTAGCGATCGTCCAGGATTTTATTTGTTTCAGATCACCTTTCTAAACCACATGGATGAAAGTTCTTTTCAGCCTTTTTTTAACTTTAATAACCTATTGGGACCAACTTAAGAGTATATCTACGTGTTCGACGGCGCACAGGAATTCCAAGGGCGCGTTTCTTTTTAAAATTAACTGCCTAATCCTGTGCTCAAGCTGCTATTTTTTGATTTATTATTTTTAAAACCCGCGCTTTGACGCCAATGAATGCAAACAAAGTATACCTACCTACTAATTACCTACAAAGTATTATATTTGCGTACAATGGTATAACATTTTTTCATAGATATCTAACTAGTAGGTACCTACCTATATTTTGTAATTATTTGTCATCTATTTGCGCAAACGCTTTATTGTAACAGTTAGCAAGACGAATAAGTTACATCACAAGTATACCTACTATTATACCTTATTTACAACGTTAATTTAAATTCACTATGTAAAGGCCGGACCGCATTAAAGCGGCGCTGCGCAGCGCGGCACAAAGCGTCAAAATATTATTTGAATCATATCGTATGGCGAATGTCGCACTAGAGCGGTGCTGCACTGTGCGTTGCTGCGCGTCGCGGCATAACTAGTTGCCTCCTAGAGAATATTTTGCCGCGCAGTGGCGCTGCAATGCGGTCCGGCCTTTAAAGTTAAATACTTACCTATATGCATTATGTAACAATGATTAGGTGGCTATGTCACTCATAGGTCCGTGCTTAGTGTTTAAATGCAACATTATTTTAATAAATAAATCATAAATATTATTGACGATTTATTTTCTATATATTCTGCTCTAATCTATAGGTACTAATACCTATTATAAATGTGAAAGTTTGGATGGATGGATGGATGTTTGTAACTCAATCACGCCGGAAAGGCTGAATGAATCTGGAGGCACAGATATAGATTACAGTCTGGAATAGCATATAGGCTATGAGGCTATATAGTATATATTTTTATCCTGGAAAATTAAAGAGTCGAGGTCGCGGGCATCAGCTAGTTTAGTGAAAATAATTGCTAGGTACTTGGGTCAAATGCCTGATAAGTCGCTAGCAGTAGAGAATTCTAAGAGCCATAATATTTGTTCTGCTGCCCCTTGGCATTCATAATTATTAAGAATTGAACCAATGGGTGATTTTCATCGTACTAATATTATAAATGCGAAAGTATGTTTGTTTATTGGTTTATCCTTCAATCACGTCGCAACAGAGCAACGGATCGACGTGATTTTTTCATGGGTATAGTTATATGCGGGAATAAAAAAACTTAAACCATACGGACGAAGTCGCGGGCATCGACTAGATAAGTAAATATTTGTATGTAGGTTCCTGGATGCCTTGTTAGACTTTCACTGCTTTTACTGATAATACCTACCATCTTTTTTTTAAATCAACTACAAGTAAGCCCTTGACTGCGATCTCACCTGATGGTAAGTGACGATGCAGTCTAAGATGGTAGCGGGCTAACCTGTTAGGGGCATGGCAGTTATATTAAACCCATACCCCTATTCGGTTTCTACACGGCATCGTACCGGAACGCTAAATCGCTTGGCGGCACGTCTTTCTGTCTCTATCTGTTTGTCCTTTTTTGTTGTTTTTTACAATCAAACATTAGGATTAGCAGTTTTTAATGTAAATGAATCATATTCTTAATCCAAATTCAATAAAATACTCATTTTTGAATTCTTTGAAGTCAAAATAAAGTGAAACATATTAAATAAAACATGTCACGATTGATACTTTATAAAACTAATTTTATTGATAAATTACAAATCAAGTTCTTACAATAAATAACTTATTGTGCATTCTAAATACTAGAATAACATAACATATGAGGTAAGTAGAGGCTTTGTTTATAATTTTCATCAATTTATAATTTTTTACATTATATATTGATAATGCAACACAAATATTATTTTTATTCTGTTAATTGTTTACGATTTGTTTTCCATGATAAATATGTATTCCAAAATAGTGCAACAGACTGCACAAGTAAAACTTGATACTGAAGAGGAATATAATAAAAATTAACTAATTGTACCCAAGGCCAAATGTAGTAATTTGTTTTAAGAATATCCAAGTAATTGTTATGAATATCATTTTTTACAGAGTTCAAAGACTTTCCTTGCATAGTACCAACCGCAACTAAGATGAAAATTAAGAATGCTGGGGCAAATATGAATTGATCTACAAATACTTTTTTCAAAGCTACAGTTTTACCAGTTGCACCAACATGCTTGTTTAGCAGACCATACCAGACACGTAGAGCTGGCCCCTGAAACAAGACAAATTCAATGCAATTGCCAGCAATCGTTTTTTAATGAATAAATTTATAGGTATAGGATGATACCGTATGATAAATTCCTTGCAAGAGGTTAAAGGAGAGCATAAATTTTGCGACTAATGTAGTTGTATATTGTACTGTTTAAAAATGAGGATAGGTTGCAAAAATTCAAGCCGGATCTTAGAAACAAACAAAATACAAGCGGACAAGATCAGCAAGGAAGCAATTATTGATTGATTTACTTACACCAACAAAAAATCCAATAGATGAAAATTTAAGAGTTCTTTTATAGTCAACTATAGACTGTTTCTCTATTATAGTTTGTGAAATAAGATCACCAGCTCCCATTAAAGCTCCAGTTTGAATAGCTTGAACTAAATAGGGCCGCTTGGCAAGTAATTTTTGATATACTTGAAAAATGCCCCTGGCTTTTGCCATTGTGAAGCACATAGTTTACAGCAAGGCTTAGATTAAACTTGCTTCATTACATCGTTGATCGAGACAGGCATGAACCATTGATACCTAATTGACTATTTTTCTGACTACTATTTATTATAAAATAAAAGTATATTTTTGTCGCAGGAAGAGAAAAATCAATCAACGATGATTGTGGTGATCAGATTGTGATCATAGAACAATATAACCCTTGTGAATTGATTGTTACCAGAGACAAGTAACATTATAGGATATTGTTACCAAAGACCTTACACTTACTAAGTGTAAGGTCTTTGATTGTTACATCCTTTAGGTTACTTGTCTCTGGTTACACTGTAGCCACAGAATACATTTACTCCAAGGAGTAGCTGTCATTTTTAGCCAATCGCCATATCAGAGGAAGGCTCAGGAAGGCCTTGGCAGCAGAGCGATTATGTAAAACCTGCATCAATCATTGTTATAGTCTCAATTGTTTTGATTGGCTGAATCTATGGTATTCTTGCTACGTTAATGGATTTTGGCCAATAGTGGAAGAATGCTCACCAATCAGAGGTGCTAACCAATACGAGGTGATTCCGATCGTTATGTCACCGTAAGATTGTGAAAACCGTTACCACAGACCGTTACTAAATTGATTGTAATCTATCTAGCTAAGGAGTGTAGAGTAGAAGGAGTAACATCAGGGAGAAAAGTCTCTCCTTTGATTTAAAAGTTTATCTCCTCTCGGACTCTGCTCCTTATCGTACGACTCTTTGCTACAGACATTCCAAGTATTCGAGGATGTTCCGGGATTTCCAGGGATTGCTAATACTACTTATTTTTAATACTTAATTAATGAATTGTAATTAATAAATTATTATTATTATTAGTGGTAGATTCACTTGACGATTCAAAAGTACTTGTAAAAGTTTATTTGAATAAAAATCATTTTTAATTTTGAATTATAATTAGGTACTCTGAACCATTGATTATAGAATGTATATTTCTATATCATAGACTATTGTCTATAGGTTTAATTTAATTATTGTTGTCTGTGTTCCAGGGAGAGACGGAGAGACGATTGTGATTATCGTTTTAATGATTTTCTTGTAAATTGTATTAATTATTGTAGTTGTCGTAACGCCTATAGTTTACGATTGTGAACCTTTCTACAAAAATACATAAAATGGATAAAAGAAAACTCTCTACTGCAGGCGACAGTCTTTACCTAATACTGCAAGTTCCCAAAACTGCAACAGCCGACGATGTCAAGAAAAGCTATCGCAAATTAGCACTAAAATATCATCCAGATAAAAATCCAAACAACCCGGAAGCGTCAGATAAGTTTAAGGAGGTAAATCGCGCTCACACAATTCTGAGTGATGCTACTAAACGAAACATATATGATAACTATGGCTCCCTCGGATTGTACATAGCTGAACAATTCGGAGAAGAAAACGTTAACGCCTATTTCGTTGTAACGAGCACTTGGTGTAAAGTACTCTTTACTGTATGCGGTATTTTAACCGGATGCTACTTCTGTTGCTGCCTGTGCTGCTGCTTTAATTGCTGCTGTGGCAAATGCAAGCCCCGTCCGCCGGAAGAATCTGGTGACTACCACACACTGGAGCGAGACGATTCTGACGGCGTCCAGCCCGTGACGGCGCAGCCGGGCGGTGAAGGACGTCCGGCGACCAGCCAGCAGCAACCGCCCATCGCCATGCCCGCGCCGCAGCCAGCTGGCGCTTCGGAAAACACGGGCCTCAACACAGGTGGGGTCAATTATGGAATTTCGCAATAACTTTTCTCTTAGCTATGAACAATTTGCTTTGCATCATGAATTTTCAATATGTAATATGTTTTCCATTTTATTGCAATTGAGAAGTGTGTAACCTACCTATTTCTTATTTGTTCCAATTTAAATATTGGTCCAAAGTATGTATAGTCTCAAAAACTTATCTGACCCAGTGACAGCGTAGCTAGTGATTCATATTAGAAATAAAATAAAAACAGAAACTTAACAGGCATAAAAATGAGTTCCAATTTTGGCCACCGGACCAGATAAGTTTGACCCACTAAACATACTTGTTAATAGGTCAACTTAAGCCAACCTGTGGAGAAATTTTGCATTTGTAAGTGAATAGTTATAAATACCAACATAATTTAATAAACACATTAATGAATCACAATTTTGAGGTATGATCTAAGGTGTTATCTAATCTGTAGATTAAGAAATATACTCAAGTTATGTGTACAAAAATGTTAGGTTTTCTTTCTTTTCAAATAAAATAACGAGTAAGTAGGTCAGAATTGTTGTTGTAGAAATTAATTACAACGGATGCCTAAATTGATTAATTAATTATCAGGTCCATTAATTGTTACATTTTTAAAGTAATGGAGCTATAGAGTGACATTGGTTATGTATTGTGGTTTTTTATTTCCTTAACTCATGACCAGCAATTATGGTTTCTTTATACAAATTCAGCTCCACTCCAAAGTAGCACTGAGTTGTTTTTTTACCAATAAAATAAAGAAAGAATTGCAGATAAATGTTACTTTATTTTATTTCAATATACATTGTACCTATTCATATTAAGTATAATATTGATATTAAGTAATCATTTTTGTTGCCTTCAATATTTATTTAAGGTAACAAAAATTCTTTAAACTAAAATTAATTAAAGTATCACACTGAGTTGAAACTTTGTTGCTAAGTGTAATATTGTTAAACGTTTCTGAATTCTGACTAAGTTTAATAAAACTGCCATTCCCCTTCCAAATTTAACCACTTATTTAGTTTACACTTAACTGCATCATTACTTACAAATCAAGTGAAATCTCCTACAAAGACTAACTAGTCTTCGAAAAAACTATCAACATAATAGTAACATAGGTGGGCAAGTTGCATTGGTATGCATGACAGGCATTTGGTTCTTATTTCTTATGAATTATATTTTCTCATAGCGGAATTTATAACTTTAATTTAATAACTTTAAAAAATTTAAAGATTTTATTAAACAACAATTAAATTTAATGATTTTTTTAAACATTACTAAGCAATGTCACTCTGAAGTGAAACTGGTCACTGGTTCATTTGTGACATAATAGTGCTTGACTTTTCAGTTGATGAAGTTAATGTTAATTTTTTTTTATTTAATTAAGTATATTATATAAAATAAGGAAAGTTAATGCTAGCTTTACACTTAAAAATTGTATCGTATCACTAGCTGAGAGCCTCAACTTTGTCCACGTGGAATAAGTTTTTTCAATTCCCACGCGAACTCCTTAATTTTCCAGTACTAATACTTTTAAAACCTATGCAAAACCCATCACCAGCTCACTACTGAGCACAGGTCTCTTGTCCTAGTGAAGACTATAGTCCACAGTCCATTTCACATACCAACAAGATCATTAGAGCATCACTTAACTCGGCATGCAAGTTTTCTCGCGATGTTCTCTTTCACCATTCATCAAGTGTTATTCAATTGCTTAAAATGCATGTAAAAAGTTAAAAATAAAAAGTTATAGCTGTGAACTGCTGAATAGACAGCCAAAGTCTAAGTACTTTATTGAAGTAATTTTATTACAATATCAATAGAATTGAGAGGGGTCTTTGATATGAAAATTTAAACTACTAATGATGGAGGAAATTGCTGTAAGGAACCTGTTCAATGAAATTTAATATAATAAAGAAAATAAAGTTCACAGTTTAGGAACCGAACCCGCACTTAAGGGCATCAAGTATCCTGGGTGTTGGTAGTACAAAATAAATAAATAATTAAAAATATCTATTTCTACGGAAAAATCTCTAAAGATTCATTGGAGAAATAGTGCAGATTTGGTTCCTGACCTGTTTAGGAGTTTTTTTCCGTGAGGTTTGTACTTTGTTGGGGTTCCTTAAATCCTCCCAAAATATATCATGTATGTAATCAAGTATTTTAACTTTATCGCTAGGTGTAATATATTTTTCCCATTGACCTTTATCGATATTTATAGACTAACATCAGTAATCCAGTGATGGATTAGTAATGTTAGATGCCATTCTTAGTTATCATATTATTATTATGGAATCGAGTTAAAATTTAAACAATTATTTAAGTATTTAACTCCATCTATCGTGTTTTAGCAGTACTTGATAGAAAAATGGGCGATAATTAAAAATTACTTACAATAATCGAAAGTAATTAAGTCAATAAGTACATTTTAAAGTAAATTGTAGAAAATACAGTGCAGTGTATTACATTATCTAGAGAATGTCATTTAAGTAATATAAGTAACATGTTTACATACTTTTAAAACTATTTATACATTCCAAATTATTCATACACACAGTAATAGCTGACACCTGATGCGACTTCGTCCGCATGGAATAAGTTTTTTAACTTCCTTAGGAACTTTCCGGGATAAAAAGTAGCCTGTGTAGCCTCCAGGTCCTCAAATATACCCATATATGCATAAAATCACGTCGATCCGTTGCTCTGTTGCGGCGTGATCAAAGGACAAACTAAAACAAATAAACACACTTTATGATGTCAGAGTTCTATGTTATTGTTTGCCTTTTACTCTATATATTACTAGTGGTTCGCCCCGAACTGAGACCTCGCGACGCCATCTATTGACATAGATGTGAAGTTCTGTTAAAAATACTGAAGCTCATTAAAAATTAAATAATTCTGTTTCCTTATTTATCTAATTTTAGTATTTGTTGTTCAAGTACAGGATATAATTCAAATAATTGATCAAGTTTCAGGCTCAGTCTTTCAGAAAATTTAGAGTTCTGAGGTCAACTTTGGACGTTAGAAAATCTCCACTTTGAAAGCCCCCCATTTCGTCAATTTTGGGGGAAAAATTAAAAAAAATGTATTTTTGGACTCTATTCCTAATTATCTTTAAAAAATGATATACCGCAACCCTATATAACTTTATAAAAAATATTTTACTTCGCATTCACTTCTATGAGAGCACCCCTGAAATAAAGATTTTTATAACTTTTTCAGCCATATTCGGCGGGAGGCCATTGGTTTACATATTATATTTGAAGCTGAAGTAATTACGTTCAGTAATTCAGAAGTTATAATGCTCTGACAGACGGACGGACGGACGGACGGACAAGTGCCAATTCACTCAAGTAAACTCAGAGACCTTCGCTTCGCTCGGTCAATAATATATTTCGAATATATATCTCATTAATTACTTTCTCTTCTGGGCATTTAGTATATTAATTATTATGAAAGGTTGCATAGAATCATAGGGAAAGAAGTCACCAATAACTAATTACCTACTTAACAGTCTATAATTATCTGAAAGATAAGATAAATTACAATCTAAAGGCTGTAATCCTCCTTATTTCAGTATTTCTAGAACTGACTTGCTGGAATTAGCATTGATGTAGAATTTGAGTACCTGAATTAGCCTTATCTAAAGTAATTAAACAAAAACTCACTGACAACAAATAAAGACTGACATAAACAATCTGGACAACAGAGATGGACAGACAGACAGGTGGTGATAAAGATCAAATATGTACCCAAGTAGACATAGATACCTCAGCCTCACTTTGCTTTAACAAAAAGCCAAATCAGGTGGAATCTCAGTCAAAGGCTAAGTGTGTAATAAATATATCCATACTCGCTTTCACGGCCCAACTACTCAACCGATTTTGATGAAATTTGGAACAGAGATAGGTTACATCCTGGGGAAGGACATAGATTACTTTTTATCCCGAAAAATTGAAGAGTTCCCGCGGGAATCA
The DNA here is from genome assembly GCA_923060345.2 of Erebia aethiops. Lineage (NCBI taxonomy): Eukaryota > Metazoa > Arthropoda > Insecta > Lepidoptera > Nymphalidae > Erebia > Erebia aethiops. The sequence continues at coordinate 19,525,991 of OV281084.1, read as the reverse complement.
AAAACATCAATCCACGCGGACGAAGTCGCGGGCTTCATCTAGTATGTAATAAATACATGCATACTATCATACTTCTTAAATTATAATATGTTTATGAAACTAATTGGTATTGGTTATTACTTTATTAAGTAGTAAGTATATTATTATGTATAAATACCATAAGGCTATACTTATTAACCGACTTCAAAAAAAAGGAAGAGGTTCTCAATTCGTCGGAATCTTTTTCTTTTATTCTTTTATTATGCAAAATCCATGCTAATATTACAAATGTGAAAGTGTATCTGGCTGCTACGCTTTCACGGCCCATCTTTTAAACCGATTTTGATGAAATTTGGTATAGAGGTAGGTTGTATTCCGGGGAAAAACATAGGCATACTTTTTATCCCTGATAATTAAGTTACCGCGGAAGTCGCGGGTGACATCTTATAAAATAACTTCTAATAACTTATAATGCAACACAGTTTGCGAAATACCTCAAGATAACTAGGATGTAACTTAAACAAAATTGATATTATTAAGCTACATGATTGTATAGATTTAGTCAAAGCTCCTCATTTACATACACTAATGTTGATCAATACAAATGCCGTGATTTTGAATTCAGCTATTTATTAAGTCTTATTGGTATTCTAATTAGCTCTTCCAACTAAAATATGTAAGGGAGGTTTAAAAGAACTATCTCACATAAAACTAATTTTTTTTCCTAAGTACTTTGAAATCAATGAGGTCATAAAATCACTTAGGTACAACTTTATAATAATTTAATAGGACCTACGTAGATTAGTTCAGTGCCTTAGAATAACTACCTAGGTAGTCAGTTAGGTACCTAGGTAGGTAGTTATTCTAAGTTCAGTGCCTTACAAATGCACTAATTGTTGTATGGTCATAATTAGGTCTGCTTACAATTTCTCTGTGAGTTTTAAATGATAACATGGAAATTGGGAGCTTTGATTGCAGTAATTATATAAGAAGACAGTGAATTGAATCTAATAACATGGGTAGATATCACTCGCAGACCAGTAAGTAGCACAGTGTAGTAGCCTAAGGTCTTTGTTATACTAGTTTATTTAATATTAATTATCTGGTTTGAGATGTTTAATTCTAATGAACATTACCATGTTAAACGTCTGAAAATGTTTTTTTTGTTTGCTGGTCCATTATTTTGAAAATTGTTTCATATCATAGAACTTATTGAACTTGGTTCATATAATACATAATCACCAGAAAGCATTCATTAAACTATTCATGAGTCTATGCTTTTGGTGTATAGGAATTGGAATTTATGCAACAAAATACACTTTCACACAAACAAATAACTTCATGATTCGGTACCTATTTATTATATTATATTGGATTAATAACTTGCTTCTGATTGGTAAATGTTTGGGTTCCGCGACCGAGAGGATAAGGCTCACTTTTGCCTATTGGTTGACATTAATATGTCGTCCTGTCTGGCTGTCTGCCTGTTTGTCTGTCCGTTTGTTGGTGTCACCCAAAATCGCACATTGAACTGGTTTTTTTAAAAGAGAGAATAGGTACATGAAAATACTGTTGTAGAATCATTTTTACTTTAGGAAAAATAGAACTCATCGAGTAGATTACAAATATACTTTTAATATTTTTGATTTTAAAAAATAAAGAAATGGGGGATCTTCTATGTTTTACGTTTAGTTAGACCATTCTTGTTAAGGGGCCTATCACAAAAACTAGTTAGGAATTAAAGCATAACAATATAATATATTCTAAGCATATCATAATAGCATACCACATTCTGTTTTAAAACCATAAATATTGAAAACATTAATTCATATTTAATGTATTTTGTAAGCGGTGACTAAAACAAACGATCATATTTTTACCATATTATTTATTTAATTAGTAAATAATAAATAAATAAATAAATAAATAATATGGTAAGAATATGATCGTTTGTTGTTTGTTTGATATGGAACATACTAAGATCGAAACAATACCAAAAAAATTAAAAACAATAACCGTCTAGTTAAAAAAAGTACGAAGCCCTTATATAGGGAGACTCGACACGAACTTTAAGTTTTGCTGTGAATCTTACATACATTAGATTGCTTGCTATAATCGTGCTATAGTTAAAGCTATAAAGTGTCCAGTATTTATTAAAGTTAAAATATCTCTCTCCTTAATATAATTAAATTTAGGTTTACCTATTTATAAGTAGCATGTTATGGTGGTAGATCACATGTAATGTATATTTAGCTTTGTTTACTGTATTTAACAATAACAATATGTTGTGCACAAAACTTTAAATAAACAGAATGAAGGGCTAAAAATAAAGCTTCCCTTTTCCATTGACGATATTCCGTTTAGTTATGCAAATTGAGTTTTGTGTATAACATAATTGACGCCATTAATTGACCATACAAATGTTACTATATCATCAGTAGTAATAGGGTATTTGACGGTTCCTAAAATTGTTTCGTTTTACTAAAATATGACATACTTAAAAGATAGGTAACAAGCTACTTATTAATTCTATAAGAAAGTTCAAAATAATATATAAAATAGTTATTTATAAAAAATGAATTTATCTACGGAATTCTATTGACTATTGAATTTTTTTTTGTAAAGAGCCTTATAATTATAAACACAATACAATGTAAACAATGTGGGAGGAAAAGAAAAACATAACTAAACGACTACTAGTCTACAACTTACATAAAACAATAAATACTTAAATATTTTATTATACCTAATATGTTTAAATAATATACTAAGCGTAAATATATATTATAAATAACATGGATATATTAGCCATAAAAATCATGGTAGTAGAAATAAATTAGCACATTTTTATTAATTTTAAGCCCAGTTTAATATTTTTAATTAATATAATATTATAAGTAAGTAAGCATATTTATTTATTTATTAAGCTGAACTGGGTTAAGTATTTCATTATTTTAATACTTAACTTATATAAAATACACATACATGAAAATTTATGTTTGTCTGTTCTGTATTTAATGTTAATTGTCTGTTTGCCTTACAATATTATTAATTATTGTAACTCAGTTGAATTTTAATTTATATGATGTATTTTAAAAAACTAAAATATAGTCAAATACCCTATTGTAGGTATATCATAACTGCATACTTATCTTAATATTTAATTTAGATAAGTAAGTTTGATTGAATACGATTCTTTGTTTTCTAGATAGATTAATTCATGAATTCAAAATTGTTAACTTATTATTATGGCCCTATTGTCACAATTAATCGTGTTGCGTAAAAATTAAATTTCAGATACATTGTGACGATTTATGTCATAATTATTAATCAATATATTACGGTTTTAAACTCTGAGAATCGTTATTTCAAAACATAAATATAAGTTACGTTACTATTGATTAAATATAAAATTGCACTTTAATACCTCCTCTATATATTATGGGCCAATTGGCGCACAATAAAAGCGGAAGTTGCTATCGGTTCTTCTATGTGAAATGGTTGGTCTTAGGCCTTTTTTTGGTCATCGTTTTGGCCCATGTATTGACCTGTGTGACCTTTCATTTGTCGGTTCGTGGTCAAAGAGCGCGGAACGTCTGGTAAATGAATTGGCCCATTAGAGGACAGTATATGGGCCAGAGGAAGGCATTAAACATAGCAAGTATAGCGTAGAATATATTAATTATTATCAGTTATGTAAAATATGTTTAATTCATAGTGTCCTTGTATTTGAAATTCTCTCTATGAATTAAGAAAGATGGTCAATTACCATCTGCAGTGTGAAATTTTTGACTAACGTAAATACGTGGTTTGATACAAGTTAACACGAAATATTGTTTATTATATTAAAATAAGGTATATAAACGAAACTAAGCTCTATTTCTTTAGAAAATCATTCTTTGTTTTTCATATTATTTATCATGTTTATTATTCGTGGTAAGTATTTAAGTAATTGAGAGACATCGAGTTTACCATTTTTTGTCTTCTATTGAATCAGAGTTTAGTTGGTGTTGGTCATGTTGGTCACAGTAAAAATAATAACTAATACATGCAACATCAACAATTACGTGAATTGATATTATAAAATTTATATCCAACGGAAAACGGATTTATTTATTAAATTTAAATTGATGAACGGTCGTTGTCACCCACATTTTAATATTATGATACTAGTCAACGAGTATTTATTAAGACAAGAATGTCGAGTTATTAATATGTTAAATAATTGTAATTACACGAAATACTTTCATTCAAATAAATTTCTGCATAACTAAACCAACATCTATTTATTATTGTAACCATTGCCTTTTCATTTACGTCTTGGTTCTATAATGTGTTATACTCGTATCTAGTTATAAAATTTGTAAGCATATTATATAAACATAATATATTACTTCTTATTTTCAGGGAGCAGTATTCCAAAATACACATGAAGTATTAGCAACTAATCTAACCTTATTTGTAAGAGAAATGAAGAACTGACTACTTAGAACCGCCTTCATGCAGCTTCTTACAGATGTAAGCCGTACCTAGTTATTTTTGTATGGTTTTGTTAACTATTTATTTTCTAAAAGTGTTTTTGTATTATTTCCATTTAAATATTTTATTTTTCTGTAAAAAAATATTTTTGATACTTTTTCTTTTAAACAAAGTCTCTTTAATGTCATCAGTTTAAATAAAAATATCAACGTGACAAGAATCATGCATATAATAATTTTATTATTATAGTTTTACACTGTACCTACAGTGACGTGATTTTACGATTTTTGTTTAGTGTTATAGTAACTGTTGTGTATACTTTTGTGGAGATCAATTCAGTTAGAATCGACAAGTTACGGTAAAAAAAAATGAATTACTATAAATTCGTATATTGATCAATATACCTAATGGATATTTGAATTTTGCATCTAAAAATGTATCTAGATTGCTGGGTTAATTTTATCTTTTTTGTACCTTAGTGTTATTGGTTTAAGATCATTTATATATGCTTATATGAGATTCCGTACATACTTTTAGTTTTTATCTATTATTAAGAAACCATCAGCAGGCCCAGTGGAAGTTTTTTTACGTATTCGATCACGTTAAAGTTAACTAACATTTTTAGGGAATTGATTGAGCGGTACAACAGTAGTTAACATTTACGCGATTGAATAGGAAGAGAATCTCCCACTAGGCACTCTGATGGCGGGGTAAATAAAACCAACCAGTCAGGTAGTTTTTGGCACTGAATGAATTAGTGGTGTAGGAATGTACAGGAGAAATGAAGTTTGTAAACGGTTTAAATAATATATTAATTACATAGAAATGAGTACAAGCCAATACCAATTTTTTAAGCTTCAATAAAACGCACAGAATCATTTTTTAATACGCCTTTTAGTATGAAATAAAAGCTTTAGATAAATGAAACAAGTGTGTGTTACATACGAAAGGATTAATACATGGCATAATACCGTTTTCAAGAGAGGAATTTAATAAATTGTGCTACATTGCGTGACAATTATTATTGTGTCATGAATAGAAATTAATTGAATAAGTAATTTTTAATCGACTTGAGTAAATTATTAATTTGAGTAGCTTCAATCGTATTACCTGAGCATGACTACAAAATATTTAATAAACAAACTTATTATTTGGTTTTAAGTTAAAATTGTTGCTCGGATCATTGATTTTTACTATAGGATACACAGGATTAATTTAAAAATAATAATAACATCATAATTCATCATTCTATGTTATTTTTAAATTCTGGGAAATAATAAAAAACCGGTCAAGTGCGAGTCAGACTCGCGTACAAAGGGTTCCGGTAGAACAAAAGTTTTTTAGTACTATGTAGATAACTAATATACGAAGTATAACAAAGTAACAATAATATGGCTGTAACAATGGATTTTGAAAATAGCCAGAGAGTCTTAACCAGTCAGAATCACTTTCTAGCAACGATCACCATTAGGTAGTCCTTAAATCATATAAAGTCGAGATTTTCATCCAGATTAAAATTTAATTCTAAGCAAGATCACAAGTTACCGGCACGTGTGACTTTGTATGCTTTTAAATTTGGTCAAAAAGTTACGTTTTAATCGCCGCCCACTTTTAATATGATGAAGACAGGGTCAACCGCATTATTACACTAATATACCATATGCTTTGGCCTATGATGTAATGAATTAACGAAAACTCGTTTTTAATTGATATACCTACCTATCCATGAATTACTCAATTATTGGTTTATTATGGTGCTCAACACAGTTCTTTTTTTTATTTTTTTTTATTGAAAATAATACAATAGAACTCAATGCTAGCTAGGCCTAACCTATATAAATCATGCCCGCGTGGAATGGTGGCAAGAATGCTGGCTGCATTTCCGCGCTGGACAGCCATAGGCTAATCCTTTGCGCAAAAAATGAGCCAGCCCTTCTGTCACCAGATGAGGCAATTAACCGCGGGCAAGTATCTCGTAAATTTTTTTTGCCACTAAGACTCCATAGCCCCAGGGTCTCCACGGCAAACGGAACAAGATATATGTAACACTCTATGAGAGAGGCATACTTCCGCCGCTTGCCGAATCAACGGCACATGCCAAAGTTTTTGTGTGAAACATTCCTGTGGGATGTCATCATTGGAACACCTGACCTTCCAACTCTCTAGGGCCTCTGTGGCATAGATCAATGAAACTGAATTAGAATTAAGAATCTGAGAACTAAACTCTTTTATACTATGCACAGAGGAGAGAAAAGAAATTTTTCTCAAGCCGATGCCACCATACTTGACCGGTAAAGTAGCTTGATTCCAGGACTGATCATCAAAAGATAAATTTAGATTTTTTTCTAGCGTAGGTATCTCTTAAAGTGGCATCCATAATATCGAATAGTCCAGGAAATTTTCAAATTGGGCTCGCACGGAGAATATAAATTAATTCAGGTACAAAAAAGGCAATATTTTAGGATATGCTTGTTATTGAAATTTCTTTAAATAATTCAGAGGCTGATAATATTCTATCTTGCGATAGTTTTTCTGTGAAAAACAGTTCACATTTGGAAAAAATTAGTTTTAAACCAATTTTGCCAAATAGTTGCTTAGCATTGAACGTCATCGACGTTGCCTTCAATGGTTCCATCGTCAAGATACCATATGTTAAATTTAAGATATATGGTTGTGGATCCCTAAGCTGAACGGGGCTGGAGCTAAGGGGTCCTCTTGCTGAACACCTACTGAGGACTTAATAGGTAGGTATCGCCATCTCCAAAAAATAATGGAAGCAGGAGCTGTAAAATTGCCAAACATACTGGTAAATTTCGGGAAGCTGTGTTGAAACTTTCTTATACTATTTCGAGTTTACTACATAACGTTATAAAATATTGATATAAGTACCTCGTAATGTTGTTAATAGATACGTTACATTATAATGTAGTTTGTTATATGTATACCTATCTAATATTTATTTTAATGTACGGAATATGGATAGATATACATAAAGTTGTAGATAGGTCCTATGAGTTTAGAGCTGGTACACTTGGTAGGCATGTAGTGTCCTAACAATAATAATCTACCTACCTTAAATTAGTGTCGGTATAGTTCGAGCGCGAGCTCCGAGGAATCCTATGGAATGTTAAAGTACAAAACTGGAATTGTTTAAGGTGGAAGACAAGGGTCTGCCCGCGAAATTCAAATTTAATTTGGATTTTCGCAATTTGTAAACTAATACGACAAAGTAGGCATAAGGCATTCAAATTGCGCCCCTAGGAATATCATCTTCACAGGTTTATATAAAAATCTTTACTTGAAAGTGTCCAGTTTAAGAAATTAGTCAAAATAATGAGTTTGACGTGAGTTACTCACAAATTAGTCATTATTTTGACTAATTTCTTAAACTGGGCACTTTCAAGTAAAGATTTTTATATAAACCTGTGAAGATGATATTCCTAGGGGCGCAATTTGAATGCCTTATGCCTACTTTGTCGTATTAGTTTACAAATTGCGAAAATCCAAATTAAATTTGAATTTCGCGGGCAGACCCTTGTGCAAAACAATACTACTATCGCAAAATTACACGCGTCAAGCTCAAAATTAGTGCTGGGACTGGGAGCGAGCTGGATATGGAGCGACGATCGGGGGTGGCGTACAGCCGTCGTTTCTTCAGACCCCGATTCCTCCGAGCTCGTGCGCGGACTGTACTTACTCCAGTGTTCTTTAGATATAATACCAGTCAGACCGATTCTTAACAAAATGCAAAAGGCCTGGTAAGTACTGGAATCTATAGTGTTGCCAAGCGTTTCACAAAATTATCTCAAATATCGGAAACTGTTATGTAAACAAAATGAATGTTTAGCTGGCTTTATTAAACGTAATATCGAGCATTCGGATCTCAGTCAATATCTTGATCGTTATAAAACAGTTTAATTTTTAAAATGCGATTATTTTTAACAGTTTGTCTATATTATTTTCTTGTAGCAGGCACACATTTAGTTAAATTTAAATTTGAGACCTTTGATCCAGTCTGCCAAACTTACAGAGAGGGTGAAAGTTTAGACATGTTAGATTTAGTAGGAACTTGGATTACAGTTTTTATTAAGCCAAGTACAGTCAATTGTTTCATCTTACTTATTAGGTCGACTACCGAATTAGTAAGTATTTTATCAATTATATTTTAATTTCAAAGGCATTTTCGGATGCAGGTTGTACATATTTATCTATGTTCGGATGGCTGCGGGGAGCGGAAGCGGAAGAATACGCTGCGTTCCGCAGTTGTGTTTTCGGTGACCGATAGCGTAGGTACCTATTTGTAATCCTTTAAAGTCGTACCATTAAGAGAAAATTGCATTAATTTTCTCTTAATGGTACGACTTAAAAATATAATTTACCTGAGCACTATGTTTTCTCATCAACTCCGCGGTAAGTTTAACCGAGGATTAAAATTGATGTTTTGACAGATGTTAAGTATATAGTAATTCCGTCAACTTTTCAAATTGAATCCTAGTTTTAGACTTTATTCAGGGTTGGTGAAATCGACACTTAGTAGGTACTACAATTCACGGTTCACGCGACAATTGGATATTTGACAAAGGGTAGTATTTAAACGAGCGAAAATAAATTTAAATTATAGGCATTGATGTAGAATTTTAGTTTACTCCATAGACTTAGAAGCGTAGCGAAAAAATCCTATGTCTATGGTTTACTCATTCTATTTCAATGATTATAGGTGTCAAAAAACTATTAAGCTAGCGACAGTTGTGGACGACTATTGTACTACCTGCCAGACGTTATACTATAGGTACCTACTCATACCTACAAGTATCTCACGACGTTAATTTATTTACATCTCTCATATTCGGTAAGTAGATCCTTATTACCCCCAAATGGGGCTTGTAGGTGACCAATTAGCGCTCTAGGGTAATAATGTAGCTAGAAAAGCCCTAGGGCGGTAAGTAATAAAAAAAAAACTCTTCACTCTTTCAAAACGTTCGCGTACATCATTTTTTTTTTTTTTTTTAAATATATAGGCTAGCGCTTGCCTAGAAGATGCCTATTGAAGGTACCTATATTAAAACGGGAGGGGAAAACGGAAGCCGGAAGGGCATTCCATATCCTAGCGGTTCGAATTAGAAACGAGGAAGCAAATCGCTTCGTACGAGCCTGCGGAATTACGACTCATACTCATACTGGCAATATACATCATGCATTCAGCCCAATGACAAAAGAGGTCGCTTCGCTATTCAGCTTGTCTTCGTATGAGTATAATAGTCATCAATTTTAAATATCGAACGGCGAAGCTCAATTTCGTTCTTGAAAAAAAAAAAAAGATGAAAAAAGGCCAATGACCTTCTATAGAATAGAATCTTGTATAGAAGGTCATTGAAAAAGGCGAAATATCGAACGGCGAAGCTCAATTTCGTTCTTGAAAAAATTAAATAAAAAAAAAGATGAAAAAGGCGGTAATAGAAAATTTTTACTTAAAATATTGTTTGCTTTTGGGATTTTTTTATAATTACGTGCTAATTAGGGAAAAAACATGAGTTCTGCAAGTGATGAAGATATAAGCTGCACTCCCGATTCAATGAAAATGGAAGCTGAAGCAGCAATTAACAATATTTTGCCTGAAAATTGTTCTCATTTCACTATAAATTTTAACTAATAAAATGTTTTATTCTTGTAATGCCGGTTTTTTTCTACTTACCTCACAATCGAGATGTAAAGCAGAGTAGTTAGCTCGGGTGTAAGCATCAATAATATTGCACCCTCGAACTATAGGCGCCCTCGCTGCGCTCTTGCGCCTAAATATCTCGGGCTGCAATTGATGCCTTACAGCCCTTGGCTACTAATCTACTATTACACAACGATTGGTGATAATGAATAATATGATGGTGAATGGTAATGTTTAATAGTAAATAACCCCTACTGCCTAAGTAGATAATTCCCATTAATCGATGGTAACTAATTCCAAAAAATGTACAGGAAAGGAATCAATGTTTTCTAAAGTATGGAAACTTCAGCGGACGCGTGGATTGGAGCAAATGCCTGTTGGAAGTCGAGTCGCCTCTGGGCAGACACTATCTTCAGGGAACTAGCAATCGGAGTGGCTTACTGGAAAATATCATAATCACCGAAACAGGTATAGGTAGGTTGTTTTTTTTTTTTTTTAAATCTATTTTATTAAAGAGGGTTTGTTCAATATTGAACATGACACCCTCATAGGAGGTAGGTTGTTTAAGAGGTTTTATTTCACAACTTCTGCTCAAGATAAGACCTGTCCTGAAAACAAGAAATCTGCGGAGGAGCTACTTTTCAATTTCTCATTGCACAAAGTACTAAGTAAGCCCGCTTTAACGAACCAACACAACAGAACCGATCGAACTCTCATGTAACGACCGAATCTTCAATAGTAACAAAACTAGTTTTGATTGAGTTAAAGTGATGACATTTCATATCTAATATTCATCATCAGTTTCATTACTTATCTACTTTAATTAAGCGTAAGTAGATAAGTAATGATACATAATTATTTTAATTATTATGCTAAATTTCAGCGCCTTGGTAAATTAAATAGCAAAGGTTCTCGCTTTGCTACTTTAATTTACCAAGGCGCTGAAATAACGACTTCAATCTACTAAAGTCTTAAGGGTGCCTTCGTAGTGTCTTTGCCCTTTGGGTGCCATATTAGCGGAAAGTGAAGCCCTTATCCATCATGAAGACCAAGATTTTGAGTAGCTAACTTATGATTTTCAGTGTATTAGATTATTCAGCTGCAGTTTCTTAAGGCGCTGTGAGCTCACTAGATGAAAAACAGGCGCGCGGGGGTGAAATCGATCAAGCGCATTTCGCAAAAAACGCATGAAATAATTTGGAAAAAAAATAATATTTACTTTTCAATACAAATGAAACCGACAATGTGTTTGATTTAGAAATATGAATTTTATCTTATATTTCTAGAACTAATTATTGGTTTCAATAAGGAGAAAAATTGCTTTAAAAGGTAAATTAAGAGGTATGTTTAAAATAAATTTCAATGCAGAGATTTTTTTAAATTGTGTTTTGAGATGCGTCAATGGCTGCTCAAAGGTCTTGAAAACAGCACATTATTTTTACAAGCATACATTATGTCACCGTTTGATGGATACACTGCTTTTAAAAAACCCCTTTTACGCTACACAGGGCCTTAACCGAAAACTGTTTCAACTTTGCAACAAAATAATAAGCGCCGCGCAAGCGAATTCGTAAATCTAATGCATTAGGGATGCCCTAGTTGTAGCAGCAGCTATTGTTGAAAGAAGGCAAAAGATTAAAATGACCTAATTTTCTTCTTCGACTTGGCAATTGGCATCGCATTATTTCCTTGACCTATGGAATACGGGTCGCTCGTCGTGTGACCCGTATTCGATGAAAATAAGCAATTGTTGCTCTTAGATTTGGATTTAAAGAATATTATCTTATACCTATACTTCATCGACCTCTCGGACGCCTCTGCCTTCAATACTTCCGATACTGGAAAAATTACCTAGGCGGTTATTCCCAATGGAGTAGATAGGTACCTAACTACCTACGGCTAACTGATGATTCACATTGAAGATTACACCGGCCAAGTGCAGTTTATATACCTAATTATACTTTATATATGGACGACCTTAATAGGGCAAAGGCGTCGACGTGGCAGCGTGGCATGTTTTTTTGATACCATCAAATAACCACCTATGGCGTAGATACTTATCCTTAAAATATATTTAAACTTGTATATGTCACCGTAAAATTGCAAAAACCGTTAGGTTGGAATCTAACTAGCGAGATTGTAAACTTTCGACAGATTACAATTTAACAGTTAATTATTTTTATTATCACTAACATGATAATTGTCGTTAAAAGCCCGCCAACCCGCATTGGAGAAGCGTGGTGGGTCTAAGCTCTATTTCCCTCTCTCCTATGAGAGTGGAGGCCTGTGCCCAGCAGTGGGACGTTAATGGCCTATTTTTATTATCACTAACATGATAATTGTCGTTAAAAGCCCGCCAACCCGCATTGGAGCTGCGTGGTGGGTCTAAGCTCTATTTTCCTCTCTCCTATGAGAGTGGAGGCCTGTGCCCAGCAGTGGGACGTTAATGGCCTGTAGTGATAGTGATGAGATTGTAATCTGGTAGGTATATTAGCCCGATAAAACCTAAGAGGCTGTAGGCCGGGCACTTAGATGGCAAGCGGAAAACGTAAATACAACGAATAGTTCAAAAATTGACACTCAGAACATTGAACGGTTCAGAATCTGTCGACAGTTTACAATCTCGCTAGTTAGATTACAATCTAACGGTTTTTGCAATTTTACAGTGACATACCTATCTAGAATAGGGATGATACCTATATAAAAAATTAAATTATTTCTAACTGATTATTAAATAGATGGTCTTTTACAAGACCTAAAATTCACATCCTCGGTTAGTTTTAAGTTTGATAACCATTTTAAAATATAGAATAAAAGTGCGTTGAAATTTGATGACGTCACTATTGTGAATTTCATACAACTCATAAACGAGAAGCGCGTTGACAGCCAGAGCTGAGAGCGCTGAATAGTTAGCTGATGTAAGTAGGTATAGGTAATTACTAATAATGGTTTGTAGGTAATTAGCTAAACACCTATTAATTTATCAGGTAAATACGAGCTCCACGAACAAAATGCTAATCAGTGGTCTCTGTTCGGTCGTCGAGGCAGCGAACTACTCTTGATGACGGACTGTCAAGGCGGCGCGGTGGCCATCTTCGCGCGCGCCCCCTACTGGCCCGTGGCGGAAGAGTTCTACGCCATCCTGCGCCGCACCGGCACCACAGCGCGCACTATCGGTCAAGTGCTCTGTGAACCACTCGACCGGGACGCTCAACAAGCCTTGCATCATTATTTTACTGAGACGATGTCTAGAGGATAGACAAAGTTTCTTCTAAAAATATCTAAGTATAGGTACTTCCGCTTGCACGTTTGAGTAATGCAGTTTTACCTAAATCATAACTTACTTCTTACTAATATTATAAATGCGAAAGTTTGGATGTATGGATGGATGTTTGTTACTCAATCACGCCCGAACGGCTGAACGGATTTGGATGAAATTTTGCACAGAGATATATTAGGTATAGTCTGGAATAACGCATAGGCTACTTTTTATCCCGGAAATATAAGGAGTTCCCGCGGCAACCAAAAAACCTCAATCCACGCGGACGTAATTCTAAGTACGAGGAAGTATCACTCGTAGTAGGTACAAAAGTAATTCAGTATCATGCAGAGAACTTATCCTTATTAGGTTAGTATTTTAAATTAACCTTGTATTTAAGAGTGGTGAAAATCTACCGTAGGTATTATTACCTAGTAGAAGATAAGTGGTAAATAAAATAAAGCTTTTAAAACGAAATAAGTTATTTATTATATGACTATCAAAAAACATAAAAAGAAATAAGTAGGTAAGTAAGTACAAGAAAAGATAAGTATTCTATAGTACAAAGTTTCCATTCATCAACGTAACATTTTTCCATCGGACGTAGAAGAGATATGGACGATCCACGATAATTTCTTTCTCCGGAGCCTCGTCCCATTCTACACCTAAAATTAAAATAGACTACAGTAGGTACAAAGAGTAGAAGTAATATGAACAAGAAAAGGAGATTTGTCCTATCGTATCGATCCCATGGTCGGAACTTAGACTGGACTAGACGTAAACTACAGCGTCTATATTATATGAGCGAACAAAACGTTATTCAGAGATGTTGTGAACGCTCACGTCCGTCAACTGTAGAGGAAGCGCATGTCATGAATTCACCGACTGTAGGTACCTATGCGTTAGCTTAGCGCATACATTTCCTAATAAGAGATAACTGCACTTTTTGTAACTATCGCCTGAAAAGCTGATTCAGTGTTAGGTGGGTGTAGGGCTCTCCACTGTCAAAAGCGAAAGTCTGCCCGCATATGGATGGGTCTTTCGCTAGATATGGCCGCTTAAAAACGGTTTATCGTTACCAAAAATGAACCATACTTAGAAAAGCTGATTCTCGTACAGTATTAAAGTATGTGTAATACCTATTCAAACAATATAAGAACTGACGCTATTTATCGGGCCTTTCTTTAGATATTACCTCTCAAAGACGTTATGAACATACATACTGTAAAAAAATATAAGCAATTATTGTCGTCACGTTGATTGCTATTAAAAATTATAAGTTCAAAGTTAATGTAAAACGTAAACTCATTAAAAAATCTTATTACCATGTAAAGGACTACTTAAACGACAAGGAAGCCTGGCAATAATTTGCTCTAATGTCTCTGATAGTTCCTTAGTAAGAATATTTGTGAGATGGTGATAATAAAAAAAAAAAAAAAAAAACCGGCTGAGTTTGTTGTGGGCTCTTCTCAGACCAGGGCGCGTTTGGAACCCTCGTAGCTTTAGTTTTAAGATACCGTTACCCATTATCACCATCATGCTTTTTAAGTACTTATGTAATTTTTAGACGAAAATAAGTGTACCTACAGTGTACCTATATTTAATAAATAAATGACTATGACTATGACTATGACTATGAAGGCGTAAGAATGTATTTAACAGCAATCAATGCGACATAATAATTGCTAATATATTTTTTACAGTATGTATGTTCATAATGTCTTTGAGAGGTGATATCTAGTGAAAAGCCCGATAAATAGCGTCAGTTCTTATATTGTTTGAATAGGTATTGCGCATACTTTAATACTGTACAAGAATCAGCTTTTCTAAGTATGGTTCATTTTGGGTAGGTAACGATAAACCGTTTTTAAGCGGCCATATCTAGCGAAAGGCCCATCCATATGCGGGCAGACTTTCACTTTTGACATCAGTAGAGAGCCCTACACCCACCTAATACTGAATCAGCTTTTCAGGCGATAGTTACAAAAAGTGCAGCTATCTCTTATAATATAATAACATTCACCGATTTCTTTTGTGACCGTATTTCTATAGGACGTGTGCGTTTGTTATTGTAATCGGTGTGTTTCATATTTTCCCGACAAAAAATTTAAGGGAAATTAACAAAAACTAAAATAAGTATTGTATCACCGTCATCTTTATAAGCATTTCGACCAGCCTCAGCCCAAAACATGATTCGCTGAACCGCGTGAGATAATCTCAATTGACCGCATCCACTGCTCTTGATCGTTCTGTTTGTCTCTACCAAACGGGATATTCCCATCTGTGAAAAATATAACAGTAGTAGATAGGTTACAGCCTGACAAGGAAGGCTGGAAGAGATTTCTTTTTAGAGATAAGCTTTACCTTTGTCCACTTTTTTCTATTAGTTTTAAGACGATATATTGTACTAAAATAATAAAAAAAAGGAAAATTAAAAAACCTGTTTACACTAAGTAGGTACCAAATAAGTACTAGTCATTTAAAAATTAGTTGACCGAGCGAAGCGATAGTCTCTGAGTCTACTTGAGTGAATTTGCACTTGTCCGTCCGTCCGTCTGTCAGAGCCTTATAACTTCTGAATTACTGTACGTAATTACTTCAGCTTTAAATATAATATGTAAACCGATGGCCTCCAGCCGAATATGGCTTATAAAGTTATAAAAATCTTTATTTCAGGGGGGCTCTCTCTCATAGAAGCGAATGCGAAGCAAAATATTTTTTATAGCGTTACATAGGGTTGCGGTATATCATTTTAAAGATAATTAGGAATAGAGTCCAAAAATATGTTTTTTTTAAATTTTCCCCTAAAATTGACGAAAGCTTTCAAAGTGGACATTTTCTAACGTTAAACTTGATCAATTGTTTGAATTATATCCTGTACTTGAACAACAAATACTAAAATTAGATAAATATGATAAGGAAACGAAATTATTTAATTTTTAATGAGAGTCAGTATTTTTAACAGAACTTCACAGTGATGTCAATAGATGGCGCCGCGAGATCTCAGTTCGGGACGAACCGCTAGTTAAATTTAAATGACTAGTACTAGGCTAGTAGATAGGCTACTTTTTTCCTGAAACATTGAAGAGTTCCCGCGGGAACCAAAAAACCTCAATCCATGCGGACGAAGTCGCGGGCATCAGCCTAAAATAAATAAAGATGAAGTAAACACGCGAGTGCAGACGGGAGTAGGTATGTGAAACCCGCGCGTGCGGCAATAGTAGCGTCTGCGACGTGCATTTATATGTGTGTGTTGCGCCTAGCTTTTCATGTCCGCTCAGCAGACCTAGTGGGAGATTTTTTACGTATATTAAGCGCGACAACATTAACTACCATTTATATGGAACTAGATGGCTCCCGCGACTACGTCCGAGTGGATTAGGATGTTTTGATTCACGAGGAACTCTTTAATTTTCCGGGATAAAAAGTAACCTATATCCTTCTCTAGGATACAGCCAACCCTTGCACCAAATTTTATCAAAATCGGTTGAACTGATGAGCCGTGAAAGCGTAGCAGCTGACAGACACACTTTCACATTTAAGTAAAGTCGTTGTCGCTATCGAATGGGAAGAAAATCTTGGCCGAATAAAATCTGCCACAACCAATATAAAAGAAAATATAGGGAAGAGCATACCGCTTGAAGTTTCCCAGGTAACAGCAAAGTCATACGCAGCGTATAAATGGGCAGTATCGCAGCTACCCGCATTTTACGCAATCTCCGATCAATTTTCCGCAAACCAGTCGTAGCCATATTTGTTGCCAAGCTCTTTAATGTGTGACCTTCGGGGACCAGCAACAAGAGAGTGAGGCCGGGTGTTGCATATCTGATCTCTATAGCCTATAGAAAAAATCTTATTAAAACATTAAATATCAAGTCACCATAAAAGGTTTTAAATCTCCAACCTACACCGGAAATGTGTAAGGAAGAAAGTACCTTTAAAGCAAATAAATGCACACGGGCAGTTTGCCAGAAAACCAGCAATAAATAATAATCAATCATGTATTGAAAGTATCAAATAACAGCTCTGCTACATCAATCAATAGGTACCTACATATGAACTGAAAATGGAGCGAAATATCAAATATCAAGTTATCATTGGGGGGCGGTGTATCGGATCCAATTTTGTTCATCTGCATTTGGTTCTGTACGTATGCAAACTCGGATGCCTCTTTCAGTGTCTGTCAGCACATCGTAACGATGGCGCGTTACAGTGTTCAGCTCGCTTTACTACTGTTCCTTAGTATAACCTCCTCTGTTTTGAGCGACTGTCCACCAGACCGTGAGCAGGAAGAACATGACGAATTAAAACTACACAGCGATTTATTATGTGCATATAGAAGTGAAATGCGGCCGGTGAAAGACCATAAAAGTGCCGTAGTCGTCAAAGTGCGCCTGGCGTTGAAGTATTTAAGCTTTGATTCTTTAGAGGAAATGGTCACTGTTCACAGTTGGGTAGCACTAAATTGGAACGACCCATTTTTAACTTGGACCCCCAGCGACTACGGTGATATAAACGAGATCCAAATCGCAAGTCACGAAATATGGACCCCAGGATTGGCTCTGTTCAACGCGGACGCAACGGGATATTACTCTGAGTCAATTTACACCACCTGTCTGGTCACCAACGCGGGGAAGGTAACTTGCGTGCCGCACCTCGCACACACTGGGATTTGTCGTACGTCACTAACCAGATGGCCGTATGATGTGCAAAATTGTACGCTGTATTTCGGTTCCTGGATGCACACCGGAGAACAGATTAATTTCACGTTTTATAACCAAAAGCCGGTAGTGCTTGACGATTATCAAAACGGTCCCGGCTGGAAACTGTTGCACGTCGCTAACGAACGTTTGCCGGGAAAGTATAACCTAAACAGCACGTATCCTATGCTCAAATACACGTTTATGTTGCGTAGAGAAGCAGCTGGCCTTGCAGCTATCGTTGTCGCACCATCGATTGTTTTGGTGTTCATAACTATGGCTGCTCTATTACTAGATGTAAAGGATAATACGAGATTAATACTTCTGTGTTTCAGTTTGTTCGGTCATTTTACAATGCTAAGTGAAATAGGTTACGTGGTGCCAAAACTCAGCGCAGATACCCCGATCATTCTGCTGTTTGTAAGAGATTCCCTATTGGTTACCCTAACCGGTATATTAATGACTATGGTGCTGATGTCTTTACGAAAGCAAGCGGTGCCTGCGCCGGCTTGGATTATGTCCCTCAATAGATTGGTCAGCATCGGGCCAGGGAAGTATATTGTGTTTACAGAGTTTGACCCGAGCGAAGCTGCAGAAGGCAAGATAGTATCCGAAGATTCGAGATCCGAGGAGACGAGTGCACGTACGGCCTCCGACTGGATAAAATTCGCTACCGTGCTGAATACTCTGACATTTGTCGTATCCCTCTTCGTTTACTTAATATTAATCTGCACTTACATCCCAAGCGATAAAAAGTAGCCGGATCCTCGCTACATCGGACCGAGTCTTTAGACGGAAATCGATTCCTAACATTCAGTGTTCAGTTCTTTATAAAAAATTACCTAAGTAAAGTACAAGCTTTAAGAATTGTTGTTAACGATAAAATAAATCATTGTACCTCAGCATTCCATTCCTTGAGGGCAGCATACCTCATCACATCGTTGATTCTGATCATTCTTACGGAGCGCTCAGGTTCAAAATGCTCAGAGTCTCGGAAAGGCCGCGAGTCGTTGAGGACGGTGGGCGGAGACCGCCACCTCGCGCGGATATACACCGTATTCAGCAGAATCGAACACGCGCCATCTGTGAAATCGTCTTCTTCGAACGTATTGCGCATCGCACCGCCAGAATCAGTTTTC
The DNA here is from genome assembly GCA_923060345.2 of Erebia aethiops. NCBI lineage: Eukaryota > Metazoa > Arthropoda > Insecta > Lepidoptera > Nymphalidae > Erebia > Erebia aethiops. The sequence continues at coordinate 19,506,776 of OV281084.1, read as the reverse complement.
ACCTGGGTGTTATTTACATAAGAGAATATTATTCTAAAATAAATTTTGAGTAAAATTGGTTGTTTTGTTTTTCAGACTTTCCGGTATCTTTTGAGTAGAATCTGCCTTCTAAATCGGTGATCAGAGATAATTTTAATTTAGAAGTACCTACCACATTATACTTACGTTTTAACATTAGAAAAAACCCTACATACCCTTTTGTTGAGTGTTTTAGTAAGATTCGCCAATGTTTCTGTTCCATTTAACCATTCCACATGTAACTTCAGAGCTGAAGCAGTTTCATTCAGAAACTTCTGACTAACTGGCAGCCCTGGCTCCAGTACCAAACGCGTAGCCCAGCGGAACTTAAGATTAACATTTGACGGAGGGAGCCACGATGTAATCTGCCTCAGAAGCTGTGTTCTATCCTGTCATAAAAAAATTTGATTGTAAAGTCCATCATTACGGTACATTTTGAAATGTTGTGTTTTCAGACACTAATGATAGACGGCAAAAATATTAATGTTTTCGACAACTTATTTTAATCTTAATATAATATAGGTAAAACAAAGTCGGGTTCGAACACTTATAACTCTAGAACGGATGGAACTGGAGACAGATTTTGATTATGGAGACAGAGTCTGGAATAGCACATAGGCTACTTTTTTCCCGGAAAATTAAAGATTTCCCGCGAGAACTAAAAACCTCAATCCATGGCGGCGGACGAAGTCGCGGGCATATACTTAGTTTGAGACATTCAGTCTTGCGAAGAAACGAGCTCAAATATTCCTAGGAATTCGAGCTGTTTTATATTATATTTATTTATCAAACGGTAACCAGGTTTGGTAGGTATCTACAATCTACCAAACGAGGAATAAAATAGATGCTGACTTACTGAGTTTGATGATTTGAGTTGCAAATTCGAATCGATTTCGGCAGAAGACACTGAATCCACTTCCATGGACAACGCCATAAGCGCCAAATACAGAAACAGGCCGGATTGGGCAAAACTGATCCCATTCTTCATGCGGCTGGGCGGATTTGTCGATAAAAACTTATTGAATGTGGCCTAAAACAAGTAGGTAGATAAGCTATTGTTAAGATGTGTCGACTGTTGAGTGATCCTACATAAATACAAGATTAATAGCTTAGTAACAAATATTCGTGGGTAAAAAACTGTCTGAACCACTCATAGTTTTCTTGATTATCTCTATGGGACTCTATATGTTACAAATCAGTCTGAATAACCATACCTACTATCCTTAATATTATAAATGCGGAAGTGTGTGTCTGCTACGCTTTCACGGCCCATCCATTCAACCGATTTGCACCGCACTGAGATTGCATCACGGGGAAGGACAAAGGCTACTTTTATTCCCGGAAATTTAAAGAGTTCCCGCGGGAATCAAAAAACCCTTAATCCACGCGGCACAGCCGCTGGCATCATCTCGTTTCTTTAATAATGTGTCAGTCATCATTTCCTCCTTTGATCGTATAGGCAGTAACTAATAACAGAAACGAATTCAAAGATTCTTATTTCTATCATGACTTTTAAAATACTCACCTGATAAAATTTACGTTCAAATCGACTTAGTGATCGTGTAAACTTATCAAAAAGAGACACATTGGCTGGTACTTCATTTCCTCCGTCTGGTTTCGACACACTTGGAAATAAATGTTCAGTTGTAGAATCACTCCCGGTGACCACATTATCGCGTGAAGGCGATATCGAGTATTCCGACGAAGGTCTAATTACATCCTTCACAGTTGTTACTTCATAATTATTTTGTTCATGCTCCAATGGACGCGAATATAATAAGCTTCCGTGAAGTTCACGACTTGGTTGATATTGGAAAGACGAATGCAGTTTCTGAGGACTATTATGCAATGGAGGCCGCCTAAGAACACTGGGGTCTACTGGGTCTGGACTTGCTTGATTATGTATATTACTTCCTCTACCTGGGTCATCGCCATATGGTTTATTGAAACGAGCGTCAGGCGAGGCTTTTGGACAGAATAACGGTTTGTTATCAATAAAACATATTTCAGAACCCTTCAGATAGTTTGTGACATCAGATATTGGTGGTTTAATAACTGAAAAATCAAACGGTCTCACGAACACATGTAGCCTAAGCAAAATGAATATCCCAATATAGTCCGGAGTTCTCATTAGAGCGGCTTATTACACGTAGCAATTCATCAGTTACGGCAATAAATCTCTTGAACACTACAATTTCAAATCTATTGTTTCAGCTTAAAAACACTTATTTAAATAGGTAAATAAAAATCACTCAAGTTGTTTTGATAACGGTTTTCTTGCTACTGCTTTAGCTCAATGTTCTTATCTCGCTGAAAAAAACAGTTTATTATCTGTAGAAAATGAGTTCTGTTCCGCAGCGACCAACGTCTACTTAAGTTGATAGATGGTTTTTGAATGCTGCTAATTAGGCATTAATTAGCAGAATGAACTTAAGTACCTACCTACTTCATATGTACGAGCATTATTTTTAAGATAAATCATTACCAACTAAACAAGTATTTTTTAAATTCCTTACATTAGGTATTCCTTACGTCCATACTCATTACAATTTGTACATAGGTACTCTACTCTAGTCTAGGACCTAGGTAGTAGGTGTAACGTTAGGAATGGCATTCCGAACCCTTGGTAAATTGTATTAAGTACCTTCTATGGGTACAATAAGAAATGTGTTTAAGTCCTACTAGCCGATGCCCGCGACTTTGTCCGCATAGATTGAGATTTTTTGGTTCCCGCAGGAACTCCTTAATTTTCCTTAACAAACTATTAGGTATCTAAGTAGTTAACGCATTTCAAATAGGTACCTACCTACATAAGTAGTTACAGTCCCTCCCTAATATCTGGTGATGGTTAACCAACGTTGGAAAAATATATTAACCCTTTAAATAAGGATTTTGTAATTAAAACATACAGTTTTGAGACCCCTTATGTAACACGTTAGAGAATTAATTATATTAGTTTTCAATAAAGTTTTATTATTATTATTTTTAAATCCAAATATTTTATAAATAAATAGTAACTTTACTACCTACTACTTTCTTGACTAGCGCCGGGGACTTATATATTTGATCCAAAACAAACTATATTTCTTCAACATTATAATGGATATAAACGGATGGCACGCTATGAACTGTTCACACAGATCTTCACAAAGCATTTCCAAATTTACGGCTGAAAATAAAAATTGGAAATAAGGTAAGTAAATCCTATTAATTTTCATATTTTAATAGGGATGATGCCTACATCAAAAATAAATTATTTCTAACTGATTATTAAATAGAGGGTCTTCCAAAAGACCTAAAATTCACATCCTCGGTTAGTTTTCAGTTTGTTAACCATTTTAAAATATAGATTTAAGAAAAAAAGTGCGTTGAAATTTGGTGACGTCACAACTGTGAATTTCATAGAAGTTCCATATTAGAAGTCAGTTTTTAAGTTAGATAAAGAGTTGCTGATTTGATTGAGTTGTCATCAGCCCTATTCAACTCGTCTAGGCGCTCATAGATCTTGTTTTGTTAATTTTAGGGTCAATACACATGTCGCTTAGCAAGACGGACCAAGCGACGCGATGCATATAAATTTCTAAAAAAAACTGCGTCATATTAGTGGACTACTTTTAAGTTATACTTACAGGTTTTAAAAAAAAACATTTACTAATAAATATGATTTAATAAGCAATAATAAATAAATCTTTACAAATATTGTTGTGTACTAAAATAGCCTGCATATTGCACTTTGTACTCTATGTATCCTAAACAATGTAATACTATTACTTAAATAGGAATAACATTTTAAAACTCTTATTTAACGCACAGGTAAAATGCACTAACTGGTAAACGGGCATAAACATACAACAATTTAGACATTTTAAAGCCTGTATAACTATTATTATTAATTAACAATTGGTACTGTAGTAATAGATTTGTAAGTTTAGTTAATCCAATATTCATATACTTACATTAATTGTAAAATTGAGTATGTATGTATGGACTTAGTTTTGATTGTTGATACGCCTTAACTATTATCACACAAATTATAGTAAAGGCGTATTTAACTCAACTAGGTAAGTATAAAAAGATGTTGTTTCAGGCAATAATGTTTAATGTGTCAATTTTGTAACACTCTTCGTTCTTAGCACCTTAAACTACAAAGGTATTCCAAAATATTAATCGACATGTTACAAAACGAAATAATATTATGTAATATCCTGTAACTGCATAAGTACATATCTATTTCAATCAAGTTTTAAACATAATTCTAAATCCTGTAACTGCATAGATACATATTTATTTCAAACAAGTTTTAAACTTGATTCTCGAGATTAAACTAATCCATGCTCGAAGGATCAGGACGGAACACTAAAATACCTCCATTTAGGTACATGCGATTATAGTAGAGTCGTACTAGAGGGATATAGTGGTTAGTTTTGAACATATGCAAATAAGATTTTTATTGCCGATAAATAATACTGCAACATCAATAATTTCAAGAAAATAGGCTCAAGGCAAATTGTGGTAGACATGATGAGTCTTTTTTAATAAATGAAATTTGAGCGAATTGGAGCGATACACAATCCAGCTTTCACTATCGTTTCTGTGTATAAGTACATACAATTGTGTACTTTATACGCTGCTATTGAGTTAAAAGGTCTGTCTGTTTACTTGAAAATATTTTTTTAACAAAGACGTGCCTTGAGCCTTATGGTGCATAATTGTTTAAACTTCCAGTTGAAATCCTATCAATTCTGATTACTTCCCATTATAAGTGGCAGTAAAGTAGATTGTATTGTCAGCCACGACTGCGGCGATGAATGGGTGGTCAGCAATGAAACTCGGCACGGGTTCCGCGTCTATCATTGCCGAATACGTCATGATGAGCATTGCTGTAATACAAACAATTAAACACCATCTTATTTAGACTGTCTGTCCCCCAAATACTTTAAAGCATCTTAGAGAAGGATATTAAATTACTGTCCATACAGCTAAGACCAGATCTGAGAGTTAGCTTTTAAATTCTCAGTATTCAGCCTTATCCTATTTATAAAGCAGACAACACAATGCATTAAACACCCAATCCAAATGCTAATATGATAATTGATAACATTGAATACTTCAGCTTAGGTACTTTAAGTATTTACATTCCTTGTAATATTAGTAGTAAAATTACAAGATCATCCTGTTAGCATTTGGAGCGCCAAATATTAAGCCTTGAGCGAAATTTATGATCGGGTCGCAATTCGCAAAAAAGCAATTTTAAGCGCAGTTCTATGTTTATACCGTAACAGCATACATTATTTCGATAAGAAGTTTGTACCTATGTCTCATTTAAATAACAATACTCTTCAAATTGATACACGAAACCGTCTAATTGAATTGCAATTTTATAGCTCAGATAAAAAAGTAAGCGAGTTTTATGTAATATAGGTAGTACCTAATATTATATTTTGTTTATGACTTAATTTGTATGGAAATAAGCTTTGTAACGCCTTAACTTAGCTTACATTGACATTTTCATCCAAGTTTAACAAATAAATAAGTATCTACTTAACCAAAAAATATAAATAGCTCAAAATATTATCAAACAAGGAATATGGATAAATAATTGAACATCTTGTTCATCTTACGATTTTTATTCAAAAAGAATGATTTGAACAAAATTTCTTGAAACTCGGCAAGTCAAAATTGCTCAAGTCAAGGTTGCTCAGGTAAGTATAAATTTTTGTTGACGGCCAATAACATTAATTTAAAAACTAGAACGTCCAATGGATAGGTAATATCTATTTAGTAGAACTTGGTATGTTAATATATTAATTATCTTAAAACACAACTTGCAATTAGCATGCATCGTGGTGAAGGTATAGCTTCGTTTCTGGTTCACAAGGGGGCGCGGTAAACGCCGACGAAGTGCTGCGTTTGGCCTTCGAGCAGCGCGTAGATGAAAGGCCGGTCGGCGGTGAACCTCAACGGCGGGGGCCTGGCGCATCGCAGCATGAACACCATGCCTGTACGCACACACACTCAGCTCTCAATCTCACGTCTATAGCTCGTCGCGAGGCGCGCGGCCGGGCACGGGGATGAGCGCGAATAGCGGCACCGAGTGCGCCATCACGCACCATAGGGCGGGCCGGTTCACAAGCACGCTTTCCATCAGCGCCATGCGCCGCTTCCGCACCCCCATCGCTAGCCGGTGCATTCCAACATTTAACATGGCTACACTTTCATGTACTACGCGTGCACGATATCATGAGACCTGAGCCCTTAACTAAGTTATTGGCTGATTATAACTGTGCATTTTAGCCAATCAGTTGTGAGTGAGTCAGTGAGTGCCAACCAAAGGCGTTTGCGACCATCCTCATCATAAGTGTCGAAGTACGGTTGTTGATCCACTTGTGTCGACAATGTGGCTAATTCTGTTGAATATAATCTGTAAACTTGAATAAATTCACATTTCTGAATGTGAAATGTGATGTCCTTTTCCGTATGGAGTGTAAAGGGAAAGTATATGTAGAGCTGACATTTTTTTGTTTAATTTATAAATTGTGTACAACAGAATAAGCCACAGTATTGTGACATACAGACACGATAATTTTAACTTCAATAATTTATTTATCTGTCACTGTATTTATATGAAGTGTGGCGGGCGGGGAAGTCTCATGTTATTGTGGAGGCGTATAAACCAAACACAAACTTTTCCGACACCCAAAGCTGTGTATGTAGATCCGTGCGGTAAGTCATAGCCAATTAGAGCTGCACGCGGCGTATTTTTCAGGTACTGAATTATATTTAAACCCGCTTAAGAAATACAGATGGTGATCATAAATAGTACCTATGTATTTCCAGTATGTACTGATAAATTCGCTGCTTGCTATTTTGATGGCATATGCGATCAGTTTTATTAGTATGAAAAACCCGTGGCAGCATGTATTCAGACTATGCTGACACTGGTAACCTATCTCTCGAGAGAAACCATAAAGTTCAGTGATGTAATTTTTATACGAACAACGTTTGTTTAGGAAAAGTCTCCAAAGGCATATTATATTTCAACCATCTTTTAAACATATTAATACGATCTCAACCAAAAAAAATATCGATATTTACTAGCCTACAAGCCTTACATTTTACAAATTAAAAATGTTGATAAAATAATAATAATCATACTAATATTATAAATGCGAAAGTCAGTTTGTTTGTTGGTTTGTTGGTTTGTTGGTTTGTTGGTTTGTTGGTTTGTCCTTCAATCACGCTGCAACGGAGCAACGGATCGACGTGATTTTTGGCATGGGTATAGTTGAGGACCTGGAGAGTGACATAGGCTACTTTTTATCCCGGAAAATTGAGGAGTTCCCGAGGGAATCAAAAAAAACTTATTCCACGCGGACGAAGTCGCGGGCATCAGCTAGTTTATTATAAAAAAATAACATTCTATAAAAAATACATCTTATAATACGTTTACGAGGTACTTTTCACTTGTAAAAACATTTTTTACATAATATTACTCAAAACACTAATTATAATACAAAGGTGTAAGAATTAAATCAACTAAAAAAGCCAAACATGCGACAACCTATCTAGCAAGTTAATTGCGTTGATGCGTACAAAAATGAATTGGGTTTAGTTAATATGTAGTCTCGTTGTTGCATCGATTTCTAAAAGAATGCGGGCTACCCGTATACTACTGTATAGTATTTACTTATTACTATTTTACCGTGTAGTAATTAGTATGTATAATAATACTAAAAGATAATAAATGCGAGAGCAATAACGTAAGAAGACAATATTAAACACTATTAGAGTTACTTTCTTCGACCGCATCTGTGATTTAAGAAGTTTAACTTATTTCCTACGGTATGTAGCCGTGAAATGGAACGTATTGTCTGCTACTATAGTCGCAAGGAAAGGCCGGTCGGCGACGAATCTCGGCACGGGGTCCTCGACTATAAAAGCCGAACAGTACATGAGGACCATTCCTGAAACACAAGCGGCTTCAACAATGTCCATTTGGAAAGTAATATTGAAACATTTAGATTAATTGCAACAAAGCAAGAATACTTAAGTCGTCCGCGTATAAGAATACATGTTTTATATTAAAGTGTAGCTACGTTTGAATACATTCGGCTACGTATCATAGGTACCATCTTTTGAAAATGTAAATTTTTGAAGGCACTAAAAACAGAAGTGACTGAACCCTTGCTTTTGTATCAATAGGTACCTATATTTTTAATAATTACAGATATCTTGGATGTTTCGAATTTAATTTAAAAATTAAAAGTTGAAAATTTGTAACAAAAAAGTAAGAAATTCTTATAAAGAGACTTGATGTTCCGGAACAATTTGTGTAGGACGGAGAAATGGATGGAGCTGTTATGCTTTCCCACGGTATGTAGCCGTGAAATGGAACGTATTGTCTGCTACTATAGTCGCAAGGAAAGGCCGGTCGGCGACGAATCTCGGCACGGGGTCCTCGTCTATGATAGCCGAACATAACATGAAGACCATTCCTGAAACACAAACGGCTTCAACAATTTCCATTTGGAAAGTAATATTGAAACATTTAGATTAATTGCAACAAAGCAAGAATACTTAAGTCGTCCGCGTATAAGAATACAATATGTTTTATATTAAAGTGAAGCTACGTTTGAATACATTCGGCTACGTATTATAGGTACCATCTTTTGAAAATGTAAATTTTTGAAGGCACTAAAAACAGAAGTGACTGAACCCTTGCTTTTGTATCAATAGGAACCTATATTTTTAATAATTACAGATATCTTGGATATGTTTCGAATTTAATTTAAAAATTAAAAGTTGAAAATTTGTAACAAAAAAGTAAGAAATTCTTATAAAGAGACTTGATGTTCCGGAACAATTTGTGTAGGACGGAGTATTGGATGGAGCTGTTATGCTTTTCCACAGTATGTAGCCGTGAAATGGAAGGTATTGTCTGCTACTATAGTCGCAAGGAAAGGCCGGTCGGCGACGAATCTCGGCACGGGGTCCTCGTCTATCATAGCCGAACATGCGAGGACGAACATTCCTGAAACACAAACCACTCCAACAATATCTATATGGAAAGTATAATAATGGTGACTCACATTCAGATAAATTGCAACATAGCAAAAACAACTTACTTCCCTGCGTACAACAACACAATCGTGTTTTATATGAATGCGAAGCGAACTCAGCAAAATTACTGGGGGTAACAATTTAAAACAAACTCCCAATAAATATCTACCTACCAATTTTGAATAATAATTATTTAGGACATTTTTCAGTGTCTAAAAAAACTACAGTTTAGAGCGAAACATTTTAATGAAAAATTGTATAAAAATTCATATTGGGAGAATTGCGAAAAGTCAGAAAAAAATTGCACTATACAAGGATGTTCGACCGAGTAAAACCTTCGGTGTTGCAAGACTAATGATTTCCACGGTATGTCGCCGTAAAATGGAAAGTATTATCTGCTACGACAGTTGCAAGGAAAGGCCGGTCGGCGTTAAATCTCGGTCCGCATAATAAAGCCGACATTCCCACGAAGATGATTCCTGAAAAACAAACGCCTCCAACGAATAAGCACAACGATTCAAGTTGTAAAAGCAGAAATGATAACTAAATCGGGATTTTTTTATCAACTTTATTTCTTAAAAAATTGGATCATTGTTTATCACAATTAAACGAAAATAAGACTATTTTAAAAGATTGGATTAGAACTCCAGGGATTCGCAAAATCATGAAAGAATTGATGGACCAATTCATGTTTTGGTCTAAAAACTCTGATTCCTTCGGGTGCCCTGAAAACCCCGATGAAGAGCTGAGTCTGTGCATCGCGGAGTTCGTAGATGAAAGGACGATTGGCATGAAGAGAACATAGAAGCTTTCTTCTTTTGTAGAATATTCCCGCTGCACACAGAAACAAATCTTGCTGGTTAATTTTCAAATAGACATGCACTACGCTTGACGACGCGTCTGCTTGAAGCTTTGAACTCGATCTATAATGCCACTGAATGATATGAACTGATGATAATCCTAGACACTGTACTCGATGAAAACATTTTTCAAAAAAACTAGTAGCGAGATTATGCACAATGAAGTCACGTGCAAAATGTTATTGATGACCATGTTTAAAAAAATAGGTGTTTATGGATTCAAGGCCAAGGTTTATGGAGTTCTACAGAGAAATGAAATACAAATTTATATAGGTATTTTTATATAACAGTACTTATATTTTTATCATTATTAAAATATGTCTTTCTTTCGAGACTATTTTCCAAACAAACATTGCTCATTTACAAAAACATAGTTCTCCTAAAATTGTTGTCAAGACATGTGCTGCATAATATAGTATACCCCATAACCCCATGATCGTTAACTTGTGAATATGACAAGCAAAGAAAAGCATACATAAAATAAGCTTTTAGAATGTGTGGGTCTTATAAAGAGAACCATGACAATTGGCACAACGGCAAGGGCAATATTTGTTTCATATAAATCATGGCATTCCGAACGAGAGCGGTATATTTACTCGACTTCAGAAGCATTTGTAAAATTACAAATGCTTTTGAAGTAGAGTGAAAAGCATTTGTAAAATTGTATTTGAATAAAAAATATTTGGATTTGAATCGTTAATTTTTTATGTAAGTATAGGTAAGTATAAATTGAAATATAAGGGATCATGATGGTACGAATGCCACAAAGTTGTCATCATTAAACGTCAATGACCGAGCCATACAATTGAGGCGCGGCACGTATCGACAAGTATTCTTTGTACAATTATGTCGCATCGCATCTCAGTGCTGCGTCGATTAAGTATACCGAGCTCCATACAAACTCATACAATCAATATTTGCCGCTACGTGCCGCGCCGCGCCGTCCATCTGTAGTGGGACTAGACCTAAGTGTTGTACTATAAATTCAAATTGGCATGGCTGACTGATAAGGGTCTTTTCCACCCACCAGTATCAGTGTGTCTGTTGTATAAAATTACCATTCTTTATCATGGATGGTAGGTACTTAATTTTGTTTTATCAGCCTTTACAACATTAGCATTATAAGTAGATGAGTTAATGCAGAATAGAAAGAAAAAACTGCTTAGATATGGAGAAGTATTATAGAGTTCTTATTTACAAAATCATAGTGAGATTCAATTAATTTTTGGATTAGTTATAAGGTTTTTATTACTGCTAAGTGTGATAATATGAATGATTCATCCAGATTCCAGCGCCATTAAACATGAGCCCCAATTAAAATTCGATTAAAAAGCAGTAAGCACAAACAGGGCGAAGGTGATCCACACCAATCCTCTGAATAAGTTATTCGGATAAAGAACCAATATACGCGCTTAACAAATTTAGTTTTATTTAACAAAATGAAAAAATTTCAATGTGGATTTTTTTTGTACATTTTGTTATATAGTGCTGATCACACATTAGGCTTGTGTAAATAAGCCACTTGATATTGCCCGAGTGTCTTGTAACCCGAGTCTTGTGACTCAAATCACGTTTTTAATAAGTGCCTAAAACTGCAAGCTTTTGACGCTGCGACGCAGGTCGCCGTTTTGATTTTTGACCCAAATACCTACGATGTCCAACAAGTTTTCTTTTGTGAACATTAAATCACTATATTATCGTGTTATTCATCAAATTAAGTTTTATATCACGGTTCAAATCTATAACTATGATTCAGAGGTTTGAAATGAAATCTTGTACCCTGTATACGTATAGCTTTATTAAGAAACATACCCGTGGCAGCCGCGGCCTCGGCACCTTCCTCGTTAACTTCAATAAAGGCCTTCTGTACCGCCTTGGACACGTAGAGACTCTCTGGCTTGTTCAGCATCTTAGTTAGACCAGAATTACCTTGGTCGAAGATCGATTTGATGCCAAGCTGGAATAGAGTGTAACGTATCTTAAGAACGTGAAATCATTGTATATAGTTTTATGAACTTGAGGTAATGGCAATAATTTATGCTGGCTGAATTAATGCACTCTATACTTGGATTTTTAATTGCGTGGAATTCTGACGTTTGTGACGTTCAGAAGTCACAAACATTTTTGTATTTTTGTTTTGATCACATGCACCTATTTCCTGAAATAAATAATTTATCATTTGTCACTAGCAAAATCCAAATAAGTACATATTAATTACTAAATAATGAAATAGTCCTTTATTAGAATTAATAACTTTGCTAAGAAAGGATAAAAGATAAAAAAAAGAAACAAAAATCAATAATGATAATCTTTAGCCATTGTTACTAATATTAGATTTACAAACTAGATTCCGCGCGGATTAAGGATTTTTGATTCTCGCGGGAACTTTTTCTTTTTCGGGAACCGGGAAATTTTCCGGGATAATGCCTATGTCCTTCTCCGGGATACAACCTACCTCAATACCAAATTTCGTCAAAATCGGTTGAAGAGGTGCCGGAAAAGCGTAGCAAACAGACAGACAGACACACTTTCCCATTGATAATATTAGTATGGAAGTATGGATCCTTTTTTTAAGGCAATGAAAAAAATCTTATTTCACGCGGACGAAGCCGCGAGCATCAGCTAGTTAGAAATAATTAATTTTGTAGAAGTAAAAGAAACGTCAATGATACGTCGATGAAACGTGAATGATGATGATGATGTATTGTACAATACATACGAGTTACTATCATTCAGACGTTATCTAGCTAAATCCTAGATTCCCTAGCTTTACACGTGAGAGTAGACTGCAGTGGCTGTCGTGCTCCGGAGCCTAGACTCGACTGTATTGGTGACTGCAGCAGCGGCTTTCTGCTAGTACGGTCGTTAACTAGCTACTCGTAATGGAATGAATATCTTCGTCGCGCTCCGCCGCTTCGTTCTTCGCAGAGACACGTTGATCGGAGCGCACCGAGCGAGATGGTTAGTCGATGTGTGAGCAGGAATGTATTCGATCCGAGCCGCGCGTGCAAGCATTGTTACAGTATTAAGTAAACTTATCATTATCATCATCGTTGTCGTCGTCATCCTTATCATCCTCGTCATCTAAAGACCCATATTCTTCAATTACATGTTATATGCACTTTAGCCATCTGTTTAAGGTGACGTTAGCTCCCTCAACCAAAAGCTCTTTCACTTCCGCCATCTTGTTTTTTGCAACATCCAAATTGCAATCCAAGTTTGAGCCCAAACCAACCCAATTGGATTAAGCTCACAATGGTAAGGGGGCAATAATAATTGGAGTACCTACAGTAATCCCTTCTGCTGCCAACTCGTCCACGACATTTTTATTATATTTATGTTTTTCTTTAGCTATGTCCAATAAATTTATCTTCAACTGCAAATTGATTTCAAACTTAATCGACATAAAAGTGTCGAAAATAATAATTTCTAATTATCAGTTAAAAAGGTTTGTTACTCATGCGTGGTGTGACCAGTTGTTTTGCTTTGTTTTCCCGCATTAATTGTTTCAATATTGATATTTAATAACATTTAACGGATCAGCCTAGCAATCGAAAGAGGTAATAGCTTGTTTACTAAAAAAACAAAAAAAATTTCTAAGCGTCTGTCGGCCGTCATCCTGACGATCATGTCATTCGACTTACAGCTAGAATGTTCAAATGTGCTCTTGTTACTTGCTATTGCCACTCACGAAAAGTTGAACGAATACTAACAACTGGCTGGAAAAAGAATGATATTCAAGCATGGTTAACGTTAAACGAATTTAAATTTATGATGAAACTATGTTGAAGGTAAACTTATTGGACATACCTACATAGCAAAGAAAAGCATAAATAATGTTGTGGACGAGATGGCAGCGGAACGAGGGATCACTGTGCTCCGATTACCCGCTTACCATTGTGAGCTCAATCCGATTGAGTTGGTTTGGGCTCAAGCTAAGGAGCATGTGGCAAAAATTAATAAAACTTATAAAATGGCGGAAGTGAAAGAGTTTTTAGTCAAGGGACTGAACAATGTCACCCCAAACAAATGGCAAGAGTGTATATCACATGTTATTAAAGAAGAGGACAAACTATGCTGTATTGACCATTAAATTGACAGGTGTCTGTGACACTTTCATTATAAATGTCGGTGACGATGTCAAGGACGATGAAAACGATGACGATGATGATAACAATTCATTATTTACAATAAAGTTTAGTATTGTTTTAGTTGGATTTTTCTTTACCCTTTCTAATTACTTAAGGACTCTTTCAGTCTTCAGTCGGTTATAAGTATTTGGATCCTGCTTAAGCATGTTATTTACATGTATGCACATTACGTATGCAAATATAAAATATTCGTAACGTTTGTCACTTGAAATTAAATTAGTGCTCTATTAATTAATTAACAATTTAATTTAAACTAACACTGTTATAAATTTGGTCTTTACAATTCATAGCATTACTTATAATTTATTAGAATTTTTACCCTATTTTGTGGGAATTGTATTTACTATGGTATCCACCAAGAAACGTCAGAATTCCACGCAATTATTAATCCAAGTATAGTCAAATGCTCGCATGAAACGTTTTTGTTCGACGTTTCTGATCCGAACCGCTAGGGGGTGGAACTTGGAAGCCACCCTCCCAGCGCACGTTTTTTTTTATCCACTACAAGCTAGCCCTTGACTACGATCTCACCTGATGGTAAGTGATGATGCAGTCTAAGATGGTAGCGGGCTAACCTGTTAGGGGCATGGCAGTTATATTAAACCCATACTCCTTCGGTTTCTACACGGCATCGTACCGGAACGCTAAATCGCTTGGCGGCACGTCTTTGCCGGTAGGGTGGTAACTAGCCACGGCCACCAAAACACGCGTACACTTATATCCTGCCACGTATAATATAAGGTACCTTCAAGGCAAGAGTGAATGGCATCTTCTAGGCAAGCGCGTTCCAACCTAGACCTCATCATTGCTTTGCACTAAGCATGATTGCCGTCAAGCGCAAACCTATCACGCAATAAAAATAAAGAATTAATCAAAATTGTATTAATTCGCTTGTGACTGGCTCTCATACCTGGACATTTCGCTCAACGCAATGAGCTACTAGATCAAAAGCTACGTCTATCTTTTCGTTACTGCCATTTATCATGATTATAGGTATGTGTACTTAACAGTTATTAATAACCAATGCAAAAAGAAAATAGAAGAGACATTTTGGTCCGCCTTGAATATTCATCCTTGACTACGAAAAAATATTTATTTTGGCAAAAATCACTCCCAAGTTATAAATAGAACACGAGTAACCAATCAATACTCAGAAATTATCGAAATCCTTTACGTGTAACACTATCTTATCTAGCAAAATGCAATGAGTTGCTTGTGCGTTTTAATCGATTGTCTATAGATAACAACATTCTTAACCTGTAAGTACTTAATATTTAGTGGAAGACAGGAATCTCGTATTTAGTTTTGATGCTATGAGTAAGCACTGAACCTAATTTGAAATTATTTACCATATTGGATTTTTATGACGTCATATACCTACGTACAGCTTATTATTACACGGAATTATGACGAAACCAACGACACCCCTTGTGTAAACATCACCGATGCAAACGTGTGGCTGTCTTTTTTTTAGTTTTTCAAAGCCCACCCTCTTATCTGATCTTGACAAAATTTAGCACAGAGATAGCTAAAATTTTGCAGACGGTGATATGCTTCTTCTTGTCCCCAAAAATCAACCCATAGGATTATCAAAAACCTCAATCAATGTGTGGGTATACTTTGGACTGACAACACATACACACATAAGTGCCAAATAGTATACTGTAGTCGAGTAATAAAAACATTAGAGCAACATGGTTTATGTTCAATTAGTACAAGTCAAAAAGTACTAAATTACAGCGTTACCTTTGGCAAAAGTTCACCAAGATCGATCTCAGATTCGATCTTGAACTTAGGTATGGTGACTTCGACCTTGGTCTCGTGCATTTTGTCCAGCTCGGCCATCAGATCGTAGCCGTCGGCCAACTTCTTTAGCACAGCATCCAGGCCGCTGATCTCATTGGGCAGCAAGATGAGCATGCTGGCTTCTTCACCCACATATGTGATGCGGAGCAACTGCAATATAGCGTGAAATGGAATGCTACATATTCCTCCCATATACAATACACTCGTGAACAGATGTATCTCAAATTGCAAACAAACTTATGGCTGAATTACGTCGGAGAGCCACCACCACTACAGCCCATTAACGTCCCACGGCTGGGCACAGGCCTCCACTCTCATAGGAGAGAGGGAATTAGAGCTTAGATCCACCACGCGCGGGTTGGCGGGCTATAACGACTATTTTCATGTATCATTAGTGATAATAACCGGGACACCGACGGCTTAACGTATACTCTCCGAGGCACGGGGGTGTAACACCGCCAACATCCTAACTCCGGGCTAGTACTGAGAATTTCTAGTCAGAAAAACCCAACACTTAATTATGGCCCGACCCGGGACCTCGTCGGCCGCAGTCGAACATGCCAACAAGTAGACCAACGAACGCCGCCGCCAGAGAGCAACAACACATAAATTCAGCAGTCTATTTTATGTCGAAACAACATCGTACTGTAAAATTGGAATGTTGCGGTAAGACAGTCTGGCGACGATTGTTACTAGATTTCAAATTATTGTAGCACACAGCCATGTAGCGGTGTGCTCTTGTGATCTGTTGATCTGTACG
The DNA here is from genome assembly GCA_923060345.2 of Erebia aethiops. Classification (NCBI taxonomy): domain Eukaryota; kingdom Metazoa; phylum Arthropoda; class Insecta; order Lepidoptera; family Nymphalidae; genus Erebia; species Erebia aethiops. The sequence goes on along the minus strand of OV281084.1, from coordinate 19,490,121 downwards.
CAGAAAATATACCTAATAATATGCTAAGTTGGATAGAAGCAGGCGTTACTCCTTGATATGCTAAGTTGTTATAGCGTACATAGCGAGTGGCGCAGAGGTGGATGGTAAATTCTCACTGTCAATACAAGTAATGAGTTTTGTATGCAGTTGACCTTCCTTTCCTAAAAAAATAGGAAGGAATACCTCAATATCCCTCATTGCGAAGATGAGTAAAAGCTTTCCGATTCAGTAGGTAAGTTTCCTCATTTCCTTGCTTATTAATTATAGTGCAATTTGGAGGAAAAATAGTGGGTAGGTGCCCTAAAATAAGCGCTAAGGACTGCTTCCACGAATTAAGCAGCAGTAAAATTACTGAAATAATAAAGATATAATCGTTTTTAATGATTACTAGCAGTGTCTGTTTACCTGATTTATCCCTATATAACGCTATTATCAACACAGCAATTGTTATCAGTCAATTTTTACGATAGCTGTATCGATCCGATGGTAAAGTAAACCTTCACCTACTGAAGTATACTTCTATACGAGGTACACTTAAGATACTGATGTTAATAGCTCACCGATATAGGATACGGACTGAGATTCGCACAATTCAAATCCCTTTCAAAGTCAAAGTATATTTATTCAATTTAGGTACACTGTACACTTATTGACGTCCAGTTACTTAAAAAATATGATGGTGATAATCAGTTACGGTATCTTAAAACTAAAGCTACGAGGGTTCCAAACGCGCCCTGGTCTGAGAAGAGCCTACAAGAAACTCAGCCGAGTTTCGTTACACACGATTGTCGTACCTTCATCTACAGACGTACAGTCAAGACGCTTTGATTGAAGATTGCTTTGAAAATGCAGAATGCTGGACCTATTAAAAAATATCTGTTTCTAACTAAATGACGCATAATTCGCAAGAGTTACTCCTAATAATTGGGCACGATCTTATAATTTCTCCTTGTTAAATATGTCCCAGGTCATTTCAGGGTCAAGTGGTTGATTCATAATTTTTCGTTTAACTCAACAAACTATTATTGTTTTGTAAGTTAACTATACAGATATAAAATTATTAGGCCTATATTATGATAGCATGGAAATAGAGTACCATTATTTCCTGTTATACCTAAGCTGACCAGTGCAGTACCTTAATTTTTTTTTTTTCAAATATTATTTATTAAAAAAATGTCTATAGGGAATGCCGATTGAAGTGAAAACGATTTTTTTAGTGAAAATATAAACCTTAAAACTAAGAAATTAAAGTTTAATTTCGAATGTAGTACATTTATATTTAAGGCCTTTTGTCTTCATAACAACGCGAGCATGTCGCTGTTCACGAGCATGTCGGTCACGCGAATCGATATATAAAATTCTATAAGTACCAAACGAAAAATCTATTTGACGCATTCCAGACGGCGCAATGTGTTTATTATTTTTAGTCTATTTCTAAAAGCTGCTTGTACTCAACCAACCTGGTTTCGAATCTATAGCAAAGGAATTAAAGTTTAAAGTTGAGATTTATCGAAAATATTTTTACCGCGTATATTTATCTCGTGCAGCTGAGACGAAACAAACGCGATTTCCCACGATATGTGATAACCTCTATTATGTTAACGTCCACTTAAGATTGCAAAGATTTTTCTTTATTGCATACAGCCTGGATACAGGACCAAATATTTTTGTAGTTTACTCCTTTAGAATCGATTTTCATAAGCCCGGGGTATAAAAATTTATGGGGAGTAAAATCAAACTTTCTCCGTTACGTTATTGATGTTTCCATGGTAACACTTTTATGTTTCCATGACTATGTAATGTATTTTGATGAATATAAATTATATAATTATACAAATAAATGTATCAAGCATGCTTTCATAGTAATATAAAAAATGCGTTCATTTACCCTCATTTACTATTATATATATTTTATAATCGTTCGTAAGGAGTAAACTCCAGTCGTGCGTCGGAGCTGACACACAGAACTTTTTTATACATTATAAGATGTGGATTTTTTTAAAGGAAAATACAGTCTTGAAATGTTACCTGCACTCCTAATTCCTCGCTTATCCCATACCAGTAGTCACCTTGTCTGTACATCATGGGTACATCAACAGTAGTTTGCTCGTTGATGTAGAAAGGCTGATCACTTGTGTTGTTGGGGTCGAACTGTTTACTCCATGTACCCTAAAATGTTGATGCAAACAAAAACTGTGCTTAATAACTAGCAGTACATAATGTTGTACTAGCTAACTAAGTTTTGTGGTTCCCGCGGGGACTCTTTAATCTTCCGGGATAAAAAGTAGCCTATGTGTTAGTCAAGAGTCCAGACTATAATCTATCTCCGTGCCAAGTTTAATCCAGATCCGTTCATCCGTTGTGACGTGATTGAGTAACAAACATTCATCCATCCAAACTTGCGCAACTATAATAATCATTTTATATATTATATATATTATTGATTGATTGCGAAATTATTAAAGATGATGGCCGCGACTTCATCCGATTAAGGTTTTAAAAACCTGTGGGCCGTTTTTGGTTTTCCGGGACAAATGAAGGTTGTGTCACTTAGATCAGTGCAAAAATCACGTCGATCCGTTGCTCTGTTGCGGCACGATTGAAGAAAAAACCAAACAAACACACTTTCGCATTTATAATACACCTATGGCTAGTGATGGGTTTTAATCGTAAAATCAACAAGATTTCTCTTGCTTTGATTTATTTTTTGCATCATCATATCTTTATATAAATTCATACAAGTTCATCCAATTACATTCATAACAGTTTAAGCAACAGCGGCACAGCTTATGTGAATGGACCCTTGTTTATACATATTATATGAGTCTTTATTGATACACCTAAATCATCTTGTGCAAATATTATCACAATATTAGTCAATAACTGTGACCTTTTGGCATAAAAATATATAATTATTTAAACATGAGTCACCATGATGGAAAATACAATTTTTACTGATAATATCACATATCTACTATATTTTGTGCTAACTGCTAATTTTATAATAATAGGTAATCCCCATACAAGGATTGTAATGGGTTTTTACTGTTCCTTGTTGGCACAGTATGGCAAACATTCCCGCAATTCCCAACAACAACTGTACAAGGTTTTAAATTAATCAGATTAACAATTACACATATATATATGTCACCGTAAGATTGTAAAATCCGTTAGATTATAATCTAACGGTTTCTATCCCGCGAAATTATAAACTGTCGAAAGATTGTGAACCGTTCAATGTTCTGAGTATTAATTTATTTCATATTTATTGTTTTTACGTTTTCTTGTCTCTTTCTTGTACAGTTCGCGCGCGAGTTGAATGCAGAGTAAATGTAAGTGTCACCATACATTTACTCTGCATTCAACTCGCACGCGAACTATAGGTTAGGTTAGGGTTTGACATGAATATTCAGGTAGTGCCCGGCCGCAAGCCGGGCACTTAGGTTCTATCGGGTTAATATAATAATAATCCTCCCGATCGAATTTCGACCACGGCGGCCAATCTCCACAGAGATTAGCCATCTGCGCGGGAGATATTATAGTGCACAAGTGTGTGCGCATACACAGGTGCACTCTCTGTTCCTTTACTCTCATAGCCCGATGGGACGGAAGATCCGACACGACCGGAAAGAGATCAGGCGCAGGACCGACGGCTTAACGTGCTCTCCGAGGCACGGGGGTGCAACACCGCCAACTTCCTAACTCCGGGCTACCTAATATATATTACAATTTACCGAAAAATAACGCGTTAAATTGTAAGCAGTATGATACGGTTCACAATCTGTCGACAGTTTATAATCTATCGAGATAAAAAACGTTATATTATAATCTAACGGTTTTTACAATCTTACGGTGACATAATATATAAATGAACAGACAGACAGTAAAACATTACTTTTTATACATGAGTAGATAAGGTGTCTAAAGACCTTGGAAAAGACTATATTAATAAAGTTATTTGTGTATTATGTGTTATGTAATGTATTAAAGTTACCTTAAAGTACAGAGCATTAACAAGCACAAGTCTTGTGTCCTGGTTGAGACAGTCTGATGTGATAAGATCCTTTATTTTCTGATTGGTTTTGCTCTCAACCTATATTGAAAAAAAAAACATAATCAAACAAATTACTTATTATCATTTTCAAAGTTATTTCTCCTAAAATTAATAAAAATTATGTAAGAAACTGTCACAAAAAAGCAAATTTTGTGCAGATAATTTCCTTAGCATTGTTCTTGAAAAACAGTGAAAGAATACATACTTTTGTTAAATGTTGAGTACACATATCCAGGTAACAAGTTTATATCAATTTAAAATGTATAGCCTTCAAAAATTGTTTATTAATAGTTCTATCTTATACTAATGAGTATAGAACACATAAATACCTATATATTCAAATAATTGTTGAAGCTCACCCATTGGTTAATAAGAGTAGCCGCAGCAGCCCCATCATCAAAATTTACTTTCTCGAGACCAGCATCAAACACTTTGATAGCATCTGTCTTTAGCTGTTCATTCAAGTCATAGTCACCATCTTTAACATAGACCTTATTGGCAACATTTAGAGTTACTCCCTTAACCGCCCTCAGTTTTTGGGAAACACTCGAAAATGCTGAACGAATCTAAAACAAAAGAAATCAACTTAATATAAATATTAATTATCATTTTAATCCTTTGCTGGAACAGATCGTTAGGATTACAAATGCAAGCCATCAAACCAAGAATTGAATTAGGAAACTTACAGCATCGTCATTAGGAATTCCAAGTCCCTTCAACAGTTCCGAATGAGCTTCTCCTTCCGATCCCAAAGCCACAAGGGCCAGCACGTATTCAGCTGACAGTGGAGAGGACACAACATTCTTGGTCTTATCCAGTTCCTAGAAATATATGTGAATATAGAGAAATACAAACAGTTAAATTACCCTATAATTAAAGGATAACTTTGTTAACTTTACTCACTATATTCTTACGCAAACTCTATTTCAAGTATTAATATTCTGAATAATTATTTAATTTGTTTATTGTTTACTTTAATACTAATATTATACATGCGAAAGTGTGTTGTTTTTCCTTCAATCATGCTACAACGGAGCAATGGATTGATGTGATTTTTTGCATGGATATAGTTGAGGACCTGGAGAGTGACATAGGCTTCTTTTAATCCCAGAAAATTAAGGAAAAATCTTACACCACCCGGACAAAGTATCGGGCATCAGTTAGTTTTATTTATTAGTCTTATTGCCTAATGATATATTTTTAAAATCATAATCTAGTTTTGGAGTATCAATTTATGCTAAGTGACTGGTTAACACATTAATTAAACAAAGCACACTAAAAACCTGCCAAATTTGTCAAACCTTGAACTAAACTTTTGTATCATCAATCAATGGCTACAAAAATAATAAGATAAGTTTCAACTTACATTACAAAACCTGGCTGAAAACTGGGCAATGGAAGAGGAAACGGCCTTAGCATCCATGTTTGAGCTCACTGTCTGAATTGCCGCGAAAAGAACAGCTGTAAAGAAAAGTTATTTTGGGGGAAAACTAGCGGTAAATTGTATGTACTGGGCGTGCCAAAGACGATTTAGACGTGTAACAGCTCTAGCTTAGTCAGAATGAATGATGTCATACAGGATGGCGGGTGGGCTTTTATAGAATGCGTCGAACACAACATAAACGCGAAAAACCGGCAAGCGTTGCCGATAATAAAACATTGATATTATTGAGACATGCCTTACCAAAATAAAATACAAAGAGTAATAGAAAATAAATAGTTACAAACGCAAAAGGTAGTGCGGATCCACATTGATGGGTGATATTGTTGATAAAGTTAGATATAAGTTTATAAGTTGTTTCTTGATATCTAGCTAGTAGTGGTACTATCAACAAATAGATAAACCGATGATTAGTATACGTATCGTGTTCAGGAATATTGAAGTACCGCTGCCGACTCGTATACTCGCTGACCAATCAAATGTTTGCTGCACATTTTATCAAACTTGAATGGTTATTTTACACTTGAAAAGAGAGACCTAGAATAAAGATAAACTTAATTTTTTTTAAAGTTCTATTAAAATAAAAATTATAAAATAATACCTACTATATATTTTTATCCTCAGTCCTCACCTTTCACCTCTGATTGGTTAAACACTCTTCCACTATTGGACAAAATCCATTGACGCAGCAAGAATACCATAAATTCAGCCAATCAAAATAATGCTTCAATCCCAATAAGTCATTGCTCAATCCCAACTCAATCCTACTGACATTGACAACTGATTGACAATATCGCTGACGTTGATGTTGACGCCCGTAAAGAATTTGTTATATAAGGCCATAAAGGACTTGAATCCAGGGCCGTAGAATAAATTAATTCAAAAAGAATGTATTCTGGTGAACCAATCAGTGGGTTTCCCGCCAATTGGGCAATCGGAGGACATAAGAAAAACGGAGGATGGAAGGATTGTTGAAAATAATCAAATTAGGTACTCCTATAAAATGATTATTGAGAGGAATAAAGTATATAAATGGACATTGGGTTTTTGATTTATCAAAGTAGTAAATAATTCATCAATAAATACGGAACGTCTATGGTACCTATCAAATTGATCATCATTAGTACCAACCACGGTAGTAAATAGTTATTAAGTCTATGGTGCAACCCAAAAACCCACTGTCGGCTCACTACTGAATACGAGTCTCCTCTGGGAATGAGTAGGGTATTGGCCATAGTCCACCACGTTGAACGCCAAGTGCAGATTGATTCACACACATTCCAGTACATTTTGAAGAACTCTTGGGCATGCAGACTTTTTGAAGTGAAACTTCTTTAGAATCATTATGATTTAAAAATTCAACGAAACGAAAAAGCGACACCAAAAAGCACCCAAAAAGAGACAAACATATTCATATTATAATATAGGATTTAGCCAGCGAGAGAATGAGATACAATATAAGTTATTATTTATCTCACTCTCTCGTTCGCAACAAGAAAGACTAAGATAAGTCATTGGACAATTTCTTAGTACATAAGTTAATTATAAGCTTAGGTTAAATTAAAATTACTTATTAGTCAAATAGTTTGGCTAGATTGTACCTAATTATATTGAGCACCCTTCATTGGTACTCAATAATAGAAAAAAAAAACTCTCTCGTTGGCTACTTTTCTGAAGTTTCACTTCTGCCGTGTGTGAATTGCACACACACACACACACACACACTTTTTTGTTTTCCTTCACCATTTGAAACAAGTGATATTTAATTTCTAAAAAGGCACATAACTCCGGGGATCGAACCCGCGACCCTGTATAAGAGGTCGGGTCTCTAAACCACTAGGCTATCACCGCATCATCGTCAACCATCGACACAACGTGATAATAATATTCCGGCTAGAAAGAATTAACTACGAATCCATATTATACTATAATAATATAAATGCGAAAGTGTGTTTTTTTTATCCACTACAAGTTAGCCCTTGACTACGATCTCACCTGATGGTAAGTGATGATGCAGTCTAAGATGGTAGCGGGCTAACCTGTTAGAGGCATGGCAGTTATATTAAACCCATAACCCTTCGGTTTCTACACGGTATCGTACCGGAACGCTAAATCGCTTGACGGCACGTCTTTGCCAGTAGGGTAACTAGCCACGGGCGAAGCCTCCCACCAGGTCAGACCAGGGAAAATTCAGAAATTATAAATTCCCAAATTGTCCCTGCCGGGGATCGAACCCGGGACCTCCGCACGTTAAGGCAACAGCGCTACACACTGCGCCACGGAGGTCGTCAAGTGGTGTGTCTGTCTGCTACGCTTTCACGGCCAACTGTTCAGAATTTTGATGAAATTTGGTACAGGAATAGGTTTTATCCCGGGGAAGGACATATAGGCTACTTTTTATACTGGAAAATCAAGGGGTTCCCGCGGGAATCTATAAACGTAATCCACGTGGACGAATTCGCGGGCATCATCTAGTAAGGAATAATTCTACGGCTAAATATATAGATTCTAGTCCGTAGACCAGCCGTTCCCTGCGCCGTAGCCAGCAGCCTCAGCTAAAGCGCTACGGCGTAGGGGGACGGATGGTCTACACCGACTACAACCCACGAGCAAAATTCAAAATTATAATAGGTATACTAAATATTATGAGTAATATTTCTTTTCAGTCGCTAGATTTGTTCTTGCTTACTAATTAACGGAACGGTAATAGGTATACTTTACTTAGGGACCTAGGTAATTAAAGCGTAGTTTTCATACGGTCTACATAACAGTTTTGTGTTTTAAGATGTTTGATTGCCACGAAGTCTGTAGTCTCTAGAGGTTCTAGCTATATATCAAACCTATTTATTTCGTAGGTATACTTAAAAAAAGCCACAAATACAAACCACAGCCACTTGAAATTAAAACGTCAAAATATTGTCAAAATAAAATTTTAAGTGCCATTGCAGAAATGTAATTTTTCTCCATTCGATTATTATAAAAATAACTAAAAATACTCAAAATGATCAACGCCTCACGCAAGATGAAGGAACTAGTAAGAAAAACTGGCATCCGGTTATACAGCTTGTGTTGTCCGCCGCGGCGCTCGGGTCGCCCGTGCTCGTGCCCGCCCTGCGTGCCCGGCGCTTCCCATTACATCCAGCCCCCGGGCACGTGTCGCCCTTCCAACATCCCGGCCAACCCTTGCTGTCCACACTACCCCAAAACAGCCTTAAAACGATACAAGTACATCTCGCTCTTCATATGTTTACCCGCCATTCTCTTTCAGGCAATGCTCATCAGCGGTTGCGCTCATACGCACAAGACTGAATGTCGCGATTACGAGTACATGCGCATCCGCACAAAGAAGTACCCGTGGGGTAGCGGTCAAGAAACCTTGTTTCATAATGATCAAGTAAACTTTCTACCGGGTGAATGCCAACCGCCACCGCTCGATTGTGATTGAACCTTTCTTATGACATTGACAATCTCAGGACAATATACTTATAATAACATGATGTTTGAGACGAATTCATTTACATTAATAAAAAAATCATAAGACTGATACCTTCGTAGCAATGTCTCGTTTACGGTTGCAAGTGAAATATAAATAGAAAGCCGAGGGTCTGCGAGGAAGTGGTGCGCACGCATCGGAATGAGAAAGGGCGTAAGTCGGCGTCGGCGCGCTAATGTTGGCCCAGAGCGTGCGATCAATAGCCGCGCTGACGTCAGTGTGGTGTCGCGCCATTGGCCCGCCCGGCATTATTAAATAAACCTCCGGGGCGAGTGGCGCTGAACGTCGCGCCGCGGCACAGCACCGCATCACGCGGCGGGCCCGCGCACCGCTCGCGGCTCGCCGCCCGCCATGGACGACATGCCGGACCTGTCGCACCTCACGCCGGAGGAGCGCGCCATCATCGAGGGTGTCATAATGCGCCAGCGACAAGAGGAGCAGCGGGAGCACGAGATTATGAGGTGTGCCCGACCCTCCCTCCGCCGCCGCTCACCACCGACTCCCACCCCGTTCCATCCCCGCTCGCCATCTTTCTCTAATGCACCATATGTGATACTGTTGTGAATGTGCTTTTATTACAATTTAATGTATTCGGAATTATCTTACATTCTCTCGGTCCTATAACAAGTAACTATTGATACAATCGAAAAATATGAGTGCAGTTGAATGAGTTCGGAAATCTGAAATGAAAATTTTATAACTCAGCTTTATTGATATCGACGTGAATTCAGTGTCACATCTGCGCGATCCCACAGTCGTGATTACGTATGTATTAAATAGCTAAGAGAAATATCACAGTCCTGCGAGTAGTTTAATTACATACACGGCTTTTAGTAAAATAAAATCTTAACTTTTGTAGTAAAATATAGATATCCAGAATAAAACAAAGAGACCTAATGCATCTTTTGATATTTTTTTTAATAAATTGCATGATTATAATATTAGGTTTTAGATTTAGAGTCCTAGAGGGCTGAATAACATAACTACCTACATAATTAGATTATAACCAGCCACTCTGTTGCAAAATCATTTGGCATATTTCTTGTACTCTACTAGGTGGTCAGTGCTCACTGTAATTTTATTTGACCTTTCTGTATGTGTTTGTACTAAAAACATGAGTATTATTTGTGGCAAAGTCGTATAATATACCTATGTGTTAGCTATAGGAAATAGTACATAATACTTGGTGCGGAACATTTGCACTGGTTTCTACTTAGTTATTGACGTTAAGTAGACGCTTCGCTTGCGGGAGCGTGGATGCAGTAAGATATTTTAGTGACCTACTTTCAGACCTGCATAACACTGTACTAAATTTGCCAGCCTTGTGACCGCTTTGTGTTCGCATTTATTTAAACCACTATCAGCTGTTATTTACTTAGGTATATATTTATATGCCTATTATGTATTTTATATTGGGTGGGTACCTACTAGATGATGCCCGCGACTTAGTGGGAACTAGATAGAGATATATAGCTCTATATTATGTCCGGGATTGCAACCTATCTCCATACCGAATTTGATCAAAATGGGTTGAACTGAATGATGGAGCCAAAAAAGGTAATACGCAGGCAGATAGAGATACAGACAAACACAATATAATATTATGGGTACTTAACGATTATTGTAAAACCTTTTCTTCATAATCCTTTGATGTTACCACAGAATACTTAATCAGTACATATAGTACCCTTCAGGTATACTAATTATAAAATAAAACAATATGAAGTAATAAAATACAATAATTCAACTCGTATAGCGCTGCGAGTGAATTTTTTTAAATACCCACTTATACCATCTTTTATAGAGTTTAAACAACCAATAATGAATCAATATCACTTATTGTGCTTAATATTTCATTCATTATATACCTACTTAAGAGTAACGAGAACGTGTAAAGTCAAACGTATTTCGTAGTGCGCTCCCTGCTGCTGCTGTTACGACTTGATGTTGCGGCGTTGGAACCTGAAATGTAGGGACAAGTTAATTCACAATCATCAGACACAGGTTACTTTCATGGTTCAAGAGTGGGTATAGTACCTACCTCTGAGGAATCAGATTTAGAAGTCTCTTTTAATTATGATTATTGTGACAAACTGTGTACCTACCGGTAGCTACAATATCATAATATATTGCAGAGATCAAACCGATTTCTTTTTGAGATAGTACCTACTTAGGTTTAACTTATCCAATAGTACTTAGTAGTTAGGTATAACTTTTTATCGTCACTTTCCAAGCTACGGAACCTTCGGTTGGAGACCCTGCCTAGCACTGCACTTATTTTATTGACATAATTTGATAGAGCCAGCTGTTCATCAAACTACATCAAATTAAAATATACTATATACTTAACTAGGTTTAATGATTCTTCAAACGACTTTTAAAAATATTTAGTGACTTGGTTTGTCGGATTTCTGCAGGAAGATAGTTCCAGAGCTTGACACAGCTTGCCGTGAACGAATTACCATAAAACTCTGTTCGACGGCATTTCGAGCTTATCCACACTGGAGCGCAAAAAAGGACAGTATTCACCCTACTACTTTATTCTTGCGCCAAGTTTTAAAACATTTAAATCTTGAATTGCAAATAATTTATTTGCATATCAAATATCACTAATATGAGACGTTCGTAAAACGAACACCGACAACTACGCTTTTTAAACCATCGCTAAAGAAACCGGTACTTTAGAAGTCTACTCACACTACTATCATGAAATTTCAGTTATTAGCCGACAAAACGTCATGTTAGTATAATAGTTACACATGAACAGAAGATTTTCAAAGTTTTAAAGCAGGCTTAATATATAGTGGGGCATCGTACGCACTTCATTTGCACATTCCAAAATGTATTTTTTTCTTTTTTAGTCTCATAGTTTTTGACTTATGGTGAAAAGTGTCTGTAAGAGAGTCTGTAAGAAAAGGGATTGTTTCAGAGATTTATGTAACTTTACAGGAAAAATAATATCTTTAGATAATTTTTTTTTTAATAAATCAGCGGTAGTACATACTAATAAGTATTTTTTTACTTTTTTAATTTTGTAGCACCGTCTTCATTATTTAGAGGTCGAATAATTATACCAAATCCTTCCAAGCTACGCAACCCTTGTTGCGTGAGTCCAACTCGCACTAGGCCGATTTTTTGGGTTTCCGTACCTCAACAGGAAAAAAGAACCCATATAGGATCACTTCGTTGCCGGTCTGTCTGTCAACTCCCTTTTTTTTAGGAACGCGTGGATTTGGCTAAAAGCAAGGTCATACAACACAAGTACAGGAATAAATTCTAAAACCGTTAATTAGGGTTCAGTAGGTACTCATGGAGTATCGAATTGTTTGTCAGACTCTACCGTTATTTCACAGCTGATTACGTGTTGCTATGGCTTCTAATTTGTTATTGACTAAAACAATTTATAATTTGTGGTCGTACGGAACCCTTGGTGCGCGAGACTGACTCGCACTTGACCATTTTTTCGCATTCTCAGATAATTTTCGTAATCCATAAATGCAAGTTGGTAAGTAATTGTTTGATGTCTTGACGTAATAACTGTGATTAGGAACGTACAGAACCTTATATTAGACAAAATCCCGCAGTACGAAAGGTTAGCCTAGGTTCGTAGACTGCTTGGTATATGGCTCTAGCAAGGAGTCATGCTAGAGTCAGAAGATAAAAGGTTAGTCAACACACAGTAGAGCAAGCAGTAGAGTCAGAGGTAGAGCCTAGACTCCATTGTATGCAATCTAACACAGTACTAACACACAGTCTCGAAATTCGAATCTACTGTGTGCTAAATAGTTTTAAAATCTGTCACATGCGGAAGCAATTCGTTTGACCATGGAGGTAACAAATACATACCTATCTGCATGCCTTTGACACGTATAATTAACTGTTAGACTGACATTGACAGATCCATCTATGGTCTATCTATGGTCTGACTACCTCTACAGCACAGCTCTACAGCCTCACAGCACTCTCGACAGTGACTACGCGATTGGGAGCGCTTGGTGGGAGATCGCTGCCTAATGTCAAAATGGCTGTACGGTGTTTGTGTGTAAATTGAAATTGTTAATAAAGTCTGAATAAAATGGTTAACGAGTGTTTCTACTACAGACATATTAATCCCTTTATAAATATGTGGTTTCTATAGACATAGAATTTTTTCGCTATGGTGGTTTCTACGTATAAGTACTTACCTATTTCCGTATTTCTCACTTAGCCATAACTATTTTAAAATGCATCGATGTGTTTTGAACTATTCCAAAGCCGAAGTGCAGGCGCATTGCTATAGGCCTAGGCAAACTTTAAAAAAAAAAAAGGAAATTTTTTCTTATTTTATTTTTTATGCGCCCGCAAATCGGCTTTGGACAAATATTGATAAATAGTCTCTCTAATGGTCTCTCTATATAGCGAAAGCTGAGAATGCAAAATGGCGGAAAATTCAAAAAATATTAGGTCGGGTATCCCAGAATGTACCTACTAGAAATATTTTTTTTGATTCGCCTTGAGTTTTGAATACGACCCTATGTTGCCAGTAGATATCTTAAAGGTTTAATCTGTGGGTTTAATAATCTGCTGCCAGACACCAAACCAGACGGACTCTAATATAAATATTTACTGGCAGGCGTAAACAAGACGAAGTAGCGGTACTCGAGCAAACTATTCGTACCAGAAACGAAATGCACCGAGCAGCCGGAGTAGAACTAGCTGCCACGTGCCACATCTGTCTGAAGACCAAGTTCGCGGACGGCGTGGGCCACTCCTGCCACTACTGCAGGGTTCGGTGCTGCGCCAGGTGCGGGGGAAAGGTCTCTTTACGCTCTAATAAGGTAAATAACAACTTTCAAATATTGGAAAAACTTTCAGATACAGAGATTCCTTCAATGCTTACCTTTGCTATGTCACACGTAAAATTATCTCGCAAAGGCTTTGGAGATAATTCCTAGAGAGCACATCTATGCACAAAATAAATTTTTCCATTTCAATTCACTAAAATTGTAGCTCTAAACAGTTTGCATGCATTTGAAATTATTCATTTGTATAGTGTCCCGTATCCTCTCATTACACTAGTGACTCGCGCAAAATCACGCACTTTATAAAAAGAAAACTAAACAAATTTTCTAACTCCGATCAATATAATTTCCTTTAAAGTAAAGCTGCAAGGATATTAAAGGTAATAATAACTTCCAGGTAATTTGGGCTTGCATACTCTGTCGCAAAAAACAAGAACTGTTATCAAAAACCGGCCAATGGATACACAAAAGTACCGGTCAAGATTCAATGCTTTGGCGTATGGAGTCAGATTTGAGAGGTTTACCTCCTCAGGGGGACACTTCGTTGGATAAAAGGCCAAAATTAGAGAGGGCACACAGCGCTGCAGAAAAGGAGAACCTACCTTTGCAAAGATCGGGGAGTGCCCTACGGCGGCAGTACAGTCAACAGGAGGCACGGTGTTATGGGGAGTTGGAAGGGCTGGCCCGAACTCATCCTCACCTCGTGCATCCGAGACAGAAAGCAGCGTACGGCGTGGAGGACACGGGCATGCCGGCGGCCGGGCCGCACGCGCAGCTGCTGCTGCCGCACGCGCCTGGCACGCACCCGCCGCTGCCGCCGCGCTCCTCATCGTCCGAAGACGAGGTCCCCGAGTGCGCCTCCGACGAGAACGACGAGTACCGCGACCGTGGTGAGTGAGCACGCTCACCCGCACCCGTCCCCACTCCCCACTCCCCCAGTGGCGTCACCGATCCCTTCCATCCAAGCAACTTTTATTTGTCACCTTCACACGACAGCTACACTATACAACACGCAATATAACGTTTTACATAAACCTGGCTAGAAAAAGGTATAATTACGTCTCTTTTCATAAAATTTTAGATTTAAAGTTTGCTTTATATTTACCCTCAACATCTTGCAGCGATAGATTCAATTAAGGTGTTCCGTGCGAGGTATAGAAGATTTATTTTGTTAATGCTCTAGCGATTAGTTAGAACCAGGGTTAGTAATTTTAAATAGCAAGAGTATATTAGGTAAATGACCCCAAACTTTTATTCTAGAGCACCTAAACTTATCTATAGGTACATAATATACATACCTACTTTAGTTGACATCATTTCTGTTCATGTAGTATATGTGTGAGAGAACAATTATTATTATTATGTAAGTATTCTTAATTTTCATTAATCCAAAAAAAAATTATGTTTTCTTATATATACCGATACCTTTTTTCAGATAAAATAATCCGCTTGATGTTTGTACGAAATAATGAAACGTAATAATTAATCATTGAACTTAAAAAAAAAATATCAAAAATAAAAGACGTACTTACAAGGTTTTTGAATATAATAACGAATGCTGCGAGCGTCTCACGCGCCTCTGGTACGCGCCCGGTTCCGCGCCGCGTCGCACCGCGCCGCATCGCCTCTGCACCGCGCCGCGATCCGACCCTCATCTCGCCATGCACTGTTCGCAGGTATTGCTAGAGATAGGGGCGCTCCCGGGTCTGCGAGAAACCAGCGACAAGCGATGTTAGATGAGAAAATGAAAAAATTCTTATCGGTGAGAGGGCGTATTTCAGGGAAATGATGCGTTGTAACTAAGCTAATTTAGTTGATGTTTCAGTATATTGTTAATTGTTATTGTTCGTTTTGTAAAATCTTCTCTGATCAACCTTTGATCTGACCTTTGATCGCTGTTAACCGAATTTCTATCCTTCTTCGTATTGAGACATATTATGTCATCATATCTACCAATCATCTATCCAGGCAGACGTACATGGATGTTAATATTTATATTGGTTACCATAACTTATTATATGAATAAGTTTAAAGTACAAATTTTTAGATGCAACTGTTCAAACATTAGTGTACATCTGCCGTTTTATTGCTTGAACCAGTCTTGATTTCGACAGAGATTCCATTCATCTTGCATCAAGAATGCTTGTTTTGTGGACGAATATGTTTTTATAATTTAAAATTAATTTAAATGCTAATTTTGCTTTTATCGTCGCACAGTTAAATTGTTACATCTATTTTATTACATTATATTAAGAATGGGAAAAAAAATATTTCCCTACGTATAAATAAGTGTAAACAATCTTCTTACATAAAGATTTCTTTCTGTCATTAATATAAAGCACTGTACCTATCTATTTGTGGTTCAAGCAATGCATGTTTGGGCGAAAAGAAGTGTACTTACTTGGTTACCTCATAAATAGACTCCATGGCCGTGTTTGATGTAATTAACCGTTCTTTTAGTACCTACCTAAAACTTTAATAAATAACACACATTCTTTCCGCTTCCGCGTGATCACCGCTTTAATTGCGATTTATTTGTTTTGAGTCTGAACTTTACATGATTGATAGGAAAAGGATATGTTTAGTGAAAATACCTATTCAGGAAAATCTAAATAGTATTGACTTTCTGGTGAATATAATGAAAACGCGGAATTAATTCAAAAAGTAACTGTCAAATTAAGTAAATTGGTTTTATTGTAACGAAATTCGGAATACAAAAGAATCGGTTCCGGGCGCGTACGGGCGCGCAAGTCGTTGGGCGGTAGTCGGAACTGAACCGTGTCGAGCCGTTGCCATTGATACGTTGTCATTCTTAGGACAACTCGAAGCGTGTTCATCTGTTCGGCACACGCACCTGCGCAGCACAAGCGTTGCTGTCAACAATTATTACAATTTGACTAATCACTCACCGGCCACGTACCTGCCGGAGGCGCGCGGCGTGTTCGACGCAAGCGCAGCGCCGGCCGGAGGCCGCAGCTTCGACTCGGCCACGGACTGCCGCTGGCGCGCCCGGGACGACGGCGAGGGCTCGTACTTACGCCCCTACGTGCCGGACGGGGGCCCGCGTATCGACCGAACTGTATATAAGAGTGCCTATTTGTGGGAAGACTCCGCCGATAACAGACGGTTCACCGAAAGGAGAAAAAAAACTGTTCGCTTCGATGGACACGAAGGTTCTGCGACGTTTCCTCGAGGCGGTCGCGACGCCTCGTGCGCTCCGCACGACTGGGCCTCTTTGCGCTGGGAGGCCGAGCGGCAGACCAGCCAAGATTCCGCAACCAAAGACTCGGGCATCGATACATCTAGCAATTTTACTTCCAGTGAAGACTCGAACAGGGGTGAATGCCCTAAGGTACATAATGATCATTGCACTTTTTCATACTAACGGTTCCACTTAGCTTGCTTTTTGAACCCAAAATTTACAGCTCACTTAAATAAATCTAATTATATTTAAGTTAATTGGTTATGGATGCAAAAACATTATTTCGTTTTAAGAAATTATAAAATAGGAAGCGATTATTACCTATGAATCGATGAATTGTGGTACAAAATAATAATAGGTAGGTTTATGAATGGGCATATTTGTGTTTGGCTGTAGCATGATTGCATTGGCAGGCATGAATCGTCCTAGAACCACTGAGTGTGCACTTTCGTCATTGCGACACACTTCTAGCCAAACTTGCTGATTTTTGTGACAAGCCATTTGATCGATCATATTTATGCGTACATATGGTTGCTAACAGTTTCCACTGAGCTGGCAAGTTTCAACTGACGGCACGCGTATGGTTGGGCACATGGTGCTGCGCAAGAGCGTGGTAGAGGGCAGTTCCCATTCATCGGCAGCGATTCTCGGCCTGAAGGTGGTCGGAGGAAAAATTCTACCAGATGGAACGCGCGGAGCCATCGTCGAGAAAGTCAAGAAAGGATCTATTGCAGACTTAGAGGGGCAACTTAAAATAGGTTAGTATCATACCAAATCATTGTATTATCTTTGACCATAAGCCACCTATACCCGCGTGGATTAAAGTTTTTTAGATCCTGCGGGAACTCTTTAATTTACCGGGATAAAAAGTAGTGTGTTATTCCAGAATATCTATCTCTGTGCCAAATTTCATCAAGATCCGTTCAGCTGTTCTGGCGTGATTGAGTAACAAATATCCAATGCATCCATACATCCATCCAAACTTTCGCATTTATAATATTAGTATAGAAGTATAGATTAGTATAGAAGTATAGATATAGGTTAGTATTATTCCTTTGTTCACTGAGGACTTCAGTTCTTTTGACTTAGAACTCTGTAAACCTGCGAAACATTTTGATACTGTGTCACTTGTGGCATGAGCAGTTTTTGCTTGTATAACCCTATTGGTGTGCTCTGATTGGTCTCTACTCTCTACCTCACCCAACGAGACAACATAAAAATAACAGACCACAACCACAATAACCACATATTAATGTGTTTGCGCTACCTCTCTGCATAGGAGACGAAGTGTTGCAATGGAATGGTGTGCCGCTGCAAGGGCGCAGTGCCGAGGAAGTGGCGATGGTAGTGGCCAACAGCAAGCACGACTCACACGTCGAGCTCGTGGTCTCCCGCCCACTGGCGCCTTCCCGCCCGCCCGCACAGCCTTGGAGAGTCCACAAAGGTAAACAGAACGACGAAGTGTTGCAATGGAACGGTGTGCCGCTGCAAGGGCTGAGTGCAGAGGAGGTGGCGATGGTAGAGGCCAACAGCAAGCACGACTCTCACTTCGAGCTCACCAGCTGGAAAAAGAGGTGATAATCCTTAAACTGCTGAACAGATTTTCATCAAAAAAAGCTAGAAACCATCCTAGATAAGCCTGCTTTCGAATTTTATTAGCTCTTTTCTTTCTCTCTCATACAAACTTAAATTCCCATTTCACTCCCATAAGAGTCGCATTTCCAAAAAAAATCCTTCCTTTGTCCACTCACAAACCCAACAGCCTACGTCATAAAAATTACCCACGTCATAAAAAGGACCTATTTTACGTAAAAGATTTAAGTTCCTGGCCCCAGCGGTTTGGGTTGTGCGTCGATAGATCAGGCAATCAATCAAAGTCAAATTCAAATTATATTTATTCATTTATTAGGTACACTGTACACTTATTGACGTCCGATTACTTATAAAACATGATGGTTTTTTAGTTTTTTTTTTTTTTTAAGATAAGTTTATTTCATAAATATAGTGTGGGACAACTAAATAACATTTATAGCCTTACACCTAGGATAAAACTAATATAGTTGATATACATTTTAAATATTATTGTGCACCTGTTCTCCGAACTAGTTAAAACTGTGTCTCGGAAAACAGGGCTTCCAACTCGAGACACAAGAAGAATACAACAATGCATGTGCGTGTAGGCTTGAGTTTGCATGAGTACTTATGGGTGTTGTGTGTTGTGTGTGAATGTGAGTGTATGTGTTGTGAGTGAGTGGGTGTTGTGTGTGAATGAGTATTGTGTGTGTGTGTATGTGTGTGATAATTTAGGTAAGAAGGGATTAAACTAGAATCTCCAAAAGTCCTTCAGTAGTCGAGTATGTTTGCTTAAGAAGCCAATTCCTAAGTGCGTCTTTGTAATTATGGTGATTTAAGGAATGCAGAGAAATAATTCTATGCAACTTATTATAAAGGTGAGGTCCAAGGAAGACAAAAAACCTACGACTAAAAGCTGTCTTTAGTTTACTATAGCAAGCAAGCTGAGGTCTACGACGGGGGCAATCACGGGTGAAGTACGTCAGGGAATGTTGCTTGAGAGCAGTAGCCAGAATAAATAATTGGCGTACAGTTAATACCTGACAATACTCGTAAAGCATATTTGTAGGATACAAACGGGGTTTAAAGCAGCACACCTTCAATACAGCTCTTTGTGCACGTTCGATTTGAATAAGATGTGTTTTAGCTGCACCTCCCCAGACTGATATGCAATAGCCAATAATAGATTGACATAGTGCTTGATAGACCATTTTTAAAATTTCAGGATCGGCTGAGTGTCGAAGTTGTTTGAAAACATAAATAAGCTTACGTACTCTGTTTGAAAGGTGTTCAATGTAATTTTTAAAAGTTAAGTTGCAGTCAAGCACTATGCCAAGATATTTTATAGAGGTGACATTTTCCACTAATATGGGATCACTGTTAGGTGTGAGGTTAAACTGCGCTGACGAGGCAACCAGCTTAGGCAAAGAGTTACTAGGGGGAAGTGTAGAATTACGAATGGAAAAATTTATGCATTTTGTTTTAGAAATATTTAATGTTAAAAGATTGTTATTAAGCCATTCCCTTACGGTGTCAAAGCCAATTTGAGCAAGTCGATACGTATCAGACCAGGTGTTAGAAGAAAAAATCAAAGCTGTGTCGTCGGCATATGAAAATATCTTACCTTGATGAAGATGAATGTTACATAAATCGTTCATGTAAACCAAAAATAAGCTCGGGCCAAGAATGCTGCCCTGAGGTACACCATACGTGAGAGGTAACTCAGAACTTGTATAGGAATCTATCCTCACAAATTGGGTTCTACCTGACAAGTAACTCTGAAAGAGTGCAAGTTGGTTTCCTCGAATGCCAAGAGTCTCAAGCTTAGAAATTAAGATAGGTACAGAGACGGTGTCGAAAGCCTTAGACAAGTCTAAAAACAAAGCTACACACTTTTGTCCTTTATCAAGTTTGTCCACTAGATGGTCCACAAGGCTGTGGACAGCATCCGCAGTAGACCGTTTCTTACGAAAACCAAATTGGTTATTAGATAATAAGTTACATGATTCTAGATAGGAAACAAGCCTCAAATTAATGATTTTCTCGAGAATCTTTGACATAGCTGGCAAGATCGAGATAGGCCTATAATTTTCGACATGGTCCCTATCGCCAGATTTAAAAATGGGGTGTAAAAGCGCTTTTTTAAACAGGTTAGGGAAAATACCTTTTTTGATGCTGAGATTGCAAATGTATGTGAGAGGGGGAACAATTACACCAATGTACTTTTTTAAAAATCTTGACGAGATACCATCCCAACCAGCTGCACAGTTATTTTTAAGAGAATTGATCAAGCGCTCAACTTCGGACTCATCCGTCTCAAGCAATACAAAGGATTCCCTGTGAGATGAGTGTAACGGAGGAGGTTGATTATTTTTGAGTATTTTATCGGCCAGTTGACTTCCTATAGTGGCAAAGTAGGAGTTGACCTCGTTAATGCAGACTTCTTTATTACAATTCGAAAGCAAAAGATCTCTGGCAGTAGATTGAGTTTTTGATATATTAGTTACGGACTGAACAACATTCCACAGTAATTTAGGATTTTTACCAGCTTTGATGAATTCATTTTTCTCATAATCTCTTTTAACTTTGCGTAGTAAATTAGAGCAATAGTTACGATACCTTTTGTAAGAAACCTTAAGAACTTCATTTAAAGGATCCTTTTTAAGCTTCTTATGTAACTTATCTCTATGACGTATGCAATTCAGTAGGCCTGGTGTTATCCAGGGTTTGATGGGCCTACGTCTACGAGATAAGGGGATCTTTATGGTGTTCGATGATAAGGCATGTAAAATAGGGTTAATTAAATTTTCAGTTGCAATGTTTGGGTCAAGGGTCGAATATACAGAATCAAAGTTTATGTTAAGAATGTCACTAGTAAGTTTTACTTCATCAGTTTTAGTGGTATAGGGTTTATTTTGATGACTATATTTAATCTTTGACAGAGATATAAATACAGCGTAATGATCAGTAAGCGTAGATTCTAAAACCAGAATTTTAGGTGATACTACAGTTTTTAAGTTAGCATGGTCAAGACATGTGGAGCCATGTGTTGGTATTACATGCCCCGGGAAGAGACCATGTTGAGCAAGGAGATCCAGATAGTCAAGTGAATGGATAGCTTGATGATTATTTGCAATATCGATGTTAATATCCCCGACAAAAATAATGTTATTATAGGATTTATAATCCGAGAGGACTCGATCCATCGAGTGAATAAAATTCGACGGATCTTTGAATGCGTAGGGCCTGTAAATAGAAATAATGACAAGATCGGATCCAACCGTAGTTATTAGACAATTTGCATCAGAAACTACAGGTTCAATAGTTTTGACATTAACTAAATTATCTTTTATATATACGACTACTCCATCGTTTTGATTAAAATTACGACTCGTTTGGTGCGCGTAGTAGCCGTTCAGAATGGGAATAACGGGATTACAGGAAAGCCAGCATTCAGATAAAACAATAATATCACAGTCAGTTTTAATACGTTCAAGCAAAGTTAGAAGTCCACTAAAATTGGCTTTCAAACTACGAATATTTTGTGTTAAGATAGAAAGACCCGTCTTAGATCTCGGTAGTAAATCGGAGCATTCGTCGGGGCTACATGTTAATGCATCACAGAAAGAGACTTTGTCCAGGTTAGATAGGACATCATTTACTGGCGTGAACATGGGGAAAGATTGTTTACTAAGTGGCAGGCAAAGGTTCGTTTATGGAGCATAAACAAACACGAAATGTAAAAATACTCGTATGTTAAAAGATACTTATTCTGTATGAGACATAGCTTATTCAGTTCGTAACAACGATATAGGGTCGAGAATATTATTATATTAACTGTTAGCAAGTACCATAACCTTGAGATAATATTTGCGTATAACATAGATTGGGATGAATGATAGATTCTAGTACGTTTATTATAATGTGTAAAAGGAGTAATTATATAGTGAGTTATGAGTGTAAAAATAGTATTAATTATGTAGATCATTGAGTTATAAAAGTGAAATGTAGGTAGTTGTACAAGTAATATCAGTTTAACAAGGAAACTTAGGCACGGGACACACTGAGAGAAATATACAGGTAAGTAATAAATTACAACAGGATATAATATTATGTTACCTATTAGTCACTTATTTTTTAGGGACACCAAGTCGGACTCGCCTTTTATTTCAATGCGAGCGCTGCCTTCTGTCTTTCTCAGGTAGATTCGGCCTTGGTTTGTCCAACAGTATTTGTAATCAAGTGCTTTTCGCGCATCGCGTGCCATAGCGAATAATTTCCTGTCCTTATTTGTTAAACCCTCCGATATATAAACAGGCATATTAGGCCCAGGTAAGCCGAGAGTAGACGTCGTCAGTTTAGTATTTGGGTGATTTTTGTTATAGTCTTTGGCCGCGCTTAGTATTTTGTTTCTAGACACAACAGTGGTCAATTCAGTGACAATGGTGGAACTGCCGGATTTATTTTTGATTCTGTGGACATCTTTTACTTCACCCGACTGGATGTTCACCCCCAAAGCCACGCATGTCTTATGTATTAAGTTTGTGAGGTCTTGTTGTGTCTCATGCTTTACGCTCTGTTGCTGGGGTACATTTCTGATCTCCAAAACTGTGAACTTCGACCTTTTTTGCAGTTCATCAATCTTGAGGTCTAAGGAAGCAATTATTCTGCGGCTTTCCTTGCGCTCATCTTCATAAGAGATCAGTTTCTCTCTCACATCCTCGTATTTTGAGGATATAAAAGTGAGGGACTGCTCCAGTTGAGAGTTTGTGGCCTGGATCTTTGTATTTTGTACTTTTAACTCTGAAATTTCGAGGCAGAGTTTAGACAAAGTGGCATCTTGATCCTTCTTCCAGTTTGTCAGCATTTCTAGAAGTTCTTCTTTTAGTGACTGACCAACGATGTCCTCTTCAGAATTATTCAGCATCTCGTTGCGAGGCCGTTTCTGTCTCCTTATAAGCAGTGGATTATCAGGGTCAAGTTTTGTAATATCACCTTCAGAGGCTCCATGAGGTACTTTTAGAGTACTTTTTTTCAGCGATGCCGACATGTTTTAAAAAAGATTAAGTCCAAAGTTTAAGCGGTAGAACTTTCCGTTTGTCGATTTACGGATCTGCGCGTGCGCAAAGAGGTATGAACTATTAAGCGCGCGGTGAAAAATATATGTGTCTTCTTCGTTCCTGTACACTTGCACATAGGCGCCTACACTCACTTAGTACTATGAATACTTCAATTTAAAATATTTTTAAGTGCACGTCCGTTTACTGACGCGGTCCGAGTGGGAGTCTAATAATCACTTACGGTCTTTTAAACTAAATCTACGAGGGTACCAAACGCGCCCTGGCCTGAGAAGAGCCCACAACAAACTCAGCCGGGGTTTTTTTTAGTTTCTTCAACAACAAGTCTTTTTACAAAGAGGCATAGATAGATTATTTATTATCGGTATTTAGGTGGGTAAGGATTCAAACCACGACCTCTTGGATTTCCGCTCTTCAGATATACTTTTAAAATCTTGAAAGTATAGTAAACAAAACTGGTAAAAGTGTCGTAGCAGCATCGCGAGTGTTTATTTTCGAAGTAATGCCGCGTAGCAGATTCGTAGCGAGCTACGACACCCTCAAGCGATTGGTATCGCCGTAGCAACAAAACTCGTAGAGTCGTAGCAGCATCGACAGTGTACTACGATTTTCGAAGTCTGCCACGTAGCAGAGTCGTAGCAAGCTATAGCACTACTACTCATAGCAAACTATGGTTTACTCGGCGTCAAATAATTTAGGTTCAAATTCTAAATGAACAGGGCTAGATTTGTAACTAAAAAAATAAGGTAAATCGTTAATTTTTACGTATGAAGCTAATGAATCTATATAGTTCACAGTTTTCATATCTATACGTGCATGAGCCGTAAATTAACGTTTATATTCTGTTTTTTTGCAAATTGAGTGTCTGTTTTAGAGGTGTACACGGAAATAATGGGTGGCTGCGAGAAACCCAGCGTGCTGGTGACGTCACCGGGCTCGCCTGACATGCACGGGCGCCGCCGTTCCGCACGTCAGAACCACCACGTCAGCATAGCTGGCCGCATACAGGTAACCCGTGAGAAACGTCTATATAATATTATACTAGCTGATGCCAGCGGCTTTGCCCGCGTGGATTAAGGTTTTTGGTTCCCATGGGAACTCATTAATTTTCTGAGATAAAAAGTAGCCTATGTGTTATTCCAGACTATAAGCTATCTCTGCCAAATTTCATCCAGATCAGTTCACCCGTTTTGACGTGATTGAGTAACAAACATCCATCCATCCATCCAAACTTTCGCATTTATAAAATTAATTAGATAGGTATAGAATCCCCTCGAATAGAAGGCCGAAGTCTTATCTACTAGAGCCTAGTCTCTCTCTTATGTATAGACGTAAATACATTGAAATATATTAGGGAGAAATCCTGGACTTAAGCTTTACGACAGATTTAATCTTACTTGTTAAATTGATACAATATTCCGAATCTTACCTTTCATCAATAAGTTTAATGAACGATTAGTTCCAATCTTCTTCTTCGTCGTATCGCTCTTGCCAGAGCATTTGTGATCGTCACTTTGGTGTTACTGTTGTGGCAAGCTTAACTATCCGTCTCCAACTCTCCACTCTTCTCCGATTTCCAATCTACTTATTGCTAAATATTAACACCTTTCTACTGAAGCTATCGGATGGGGTGCTCAATACCACCCCAAAGTAAGCAAGCCCAAAGCCCAAGAACTTTGAATTTGCTATTGATACTCTCCTATTGTCTTATTAATTTACTTTTTTACTTTCTCTAACAGCTAAAAGTTTACTTCGACATTACGGCTCTCCAACTGCTAGTGACCGTGGTATCAGCAACTGGTTTAAGCCTGAGAAACGACGGCTCTCCTCGATGTCCGTACGCCAAAATATTTCTACTACCAGACAAAAGCGAGAAAAGCAAACGCCGGACCAAAACCCTCGCCAATACACTGGAACCAAGGTGGAACCAAACCTTTGTGTATTGCGGCATACGACTTAGTGACCTCAAAAAACGAACACTGGAGGTGAGATTTGTTCTATTTACTTTGCGTGATGTCGTAAGTCGCATTTCTGACTGTACTCGAATGCTATTGTCATGCGTCCAGCCAGGAATGCGACTTGCGTACCTGCTCATGTTATTATCATGAATACAGTCAGAAATGCAAAGTATTTTTTAACCGTTCATTCTCAAATTATTTATACAATTCTCATTAATGAGGTCTCGCTGGTCTAAAAAAATATTACCACTCTCTTGTGAACTTTGAATGATTCATCTATGCATATATTAGTAACTTATCATAGTATTTGTACTTGTATTTATCAATTCGGATATCTATCACAGGTCACTGTATGGGATTTAAATCGCTACGGTCCCAACGATTTTCTGGGCGAAGTCTTACTCGACCTGGATACTGTCATGATGAATCATGAACCTCAGTGGTATATACTGAAGCCACACGAGGAAATACCTGGATATAGCGTGAGTCTTTGCCTACTTTTGATTGATAATAAAAAAAATATCGTTTAATTGTATATTTTTGTTCGGAAATCTTGCAAAAACTAGTGACAAGAAACATTTATACTCTAGGTACCATGGCTTTTCAAAGCTCTAGCATAATATGTAATGCCTTATGCCGGATACATAACCAAGTAGCGAGCAAATGGATGATAAAAGAGCATGGATTTGACTCACTCCAGCATTGCTGAGGACAGCGGTTATTTATGTATCTACAGATTGATAAAATTGTAAATTATTTTTTTCAAAAGAGCAACAACCTTGCTGGTTCTTCTCGGTAGGAATGGCATTCCGAACCAGTAGTAGATTCACTCGACGATTCAAAAGCACTTGTAAAAGTTTATTTTAATAATAAAACATTTGAATTTTGAATTTCGAAGTGAAGGTCTCTGAGTCTTGGGCGAATTTGCACTTGTTCGTTCAGCTGTCCCGAGAATAGCGGAGTCCTGGCACTCAGTTTGCTAAGACTCGGTCTTATAATAGTGATTTCGAGTAAGTACGACAAAAAAAAGACGCAATTTCCGCATTTATAATATTAAGTAGGTTTGGATAATTTGCAATAATATGTAATATGTACATTCTTGATAAAATAAGAAAAAACCATTACTAATTATATTTACAAAAAATACACGCCGTCCAAGTGATCCTTAATGAGCATGGTGCCCAAAACACTGGCGCTATTACCTTGTTGAATAACAAGGCTAAACCGTTGGGCTAAGTAAGCACCAGCTCTTTGGTAAAAAAAATACTTTGGTTATAATAACGTGTTTTAATCCTAACAGCGATACCGTGACGACGACGTAGATGGGGAACATCTATCACCACCTTCCACATCAACGTCGCGTCTCTCCGACTCAGACACCCCCAGCGAGTGTGAACTACGTCGCCACCACTCACTCTCCAGCCTGGCTTCTAGCTCCAGCCCACCGCCGCCTCATGAGGTATGTTGATTGTTATTGCATTTGAGCTGCGTCACTTAATTTTTGCAAAGCATAAGTAGACCGCGCGGGCCACTGTCTACTTACTTGCTCTCCTTCTATCCTAGCGTTTACTGCCTACGTGTTTTGAAGTAAACAACACACTGCTATGCTAGCGAGCACAGTGGAAGCGCCAGCGTGCCAAGCCAACAGTTTCACTGCCAGACATGCATAGTATGCATGTCTGGCAGTGTAAGAGGCCGTTGAAGTAAAAACACAAAGAAACCTTCCTTAGTTGATTAATATCAATATCATGACGTTTATATTATCTTCTATATTTTTATTTTATTTTATATTTATTTGTAAGTCTTTTTGTAATTAGAATTTTATTGTACTGGGTTTTTACCTCTAAATAAAGATTATTATTATTATTATTATACCGCTGACGATCGGGTACCTTTGGGTGCCATTGAACTTCGCCATCTTGGCTTTCCTAACGGCAAACCTACAATTATTCCATACAGAAGAATCTTGTAAAAAAAACCATATCAAAATCATGCATATTTCCTACTTCCACTCTTCCATCTAGTATACTTTCTGAAATAGACACCTATGAAATTTGTATGGCCGCCATCTTGAATCCGCCATTTTGGCTTTTTTTTTCAGCTCACTGCCAATTGGATGAGGTTTCGAGTATTTTTTGTTTGAGGAGCCCCCACCTATATTTAATACCCTGAGCGTGCTCCTCATCCATCTTTCAAACCCTCAATCATCATCGCTCTCCGTATATTTTTTTCTCCGAAAAATTATGGGGAGTTATTGTTTAAAAACAAATTTTGAAAAGGAACCGCATCAAAGTCTTGCATAGTTCTTACACTTGGCGCCTCTTCAATATTCGCCATACATTTTCTATGGAAATATAAATTCCGCCATCTTGAATTTTTTCCTTCCATCTTTTACACTCTCCGAGATAGACACCGACGAAATTTGTATGGTGGCCATCTTAAATCCGCCATTTTGAAATTTTTTTTCAGCTCACTGTCAATTGGATGAAGTTTCGAGTGACATTTGTTCAAGCACCCCCCACCTATCTTCAATACCCTGGCTGTGCTCTTCATCCGTCTTCGAAATCCTCAATCATCAGCTCTCTCCGTATTTTTCCTCTGAATGAATTTTTGTCTTCTATACGAAACGATGAGTGAAAAAATTTTTTTTCATACAAAAATTTTACAGGAGAGTTGATCAATCAGTGAGTGAATTAGCACGAGCAGCTATATATATCTATTATTACAATTACAATGGGATTAACCAAGTTTGGGAATTAATTGTACTTATCATAAAAATAATACCCGGTAATAAACTTATTATTGCGGGTTTCTGCTCAGATCCCCTATTTGATAAAAGTTACAATCTGACCAAGTACTATAAGTAAGTGTTTATACTCTTGTACAATTTAACAAATGTCACTTTTTTACAAATTTAAAAATGAAAGTTATTCAGCAAATACCTAGAAGGACAATTAAATTGCTTCTGAGTTATACCTTTGTAGCCTGTAAATAATCGTGTATTTGGTAAAGGACTTTGACTGTCGTCTGTCACAAACAAAAACAAACCACAGTGAAAATGTACTATAATTAGATACAAATCAACCAAAATAATGTTTTATAGATCGAAGGAACACGCTGCAGCAGAAGAGATATGTCACCAGCTGGTCGAGTGAGAACTGGCGCGTCTAGAGAACGGGTACGTCTATAGTAACGTGATTCAAATCCAAAATTTCGAAAACTTAAATCTTAAGTTGTAACTTTGCCTATGGAATTATAAGCTTATTTGGCTATACGTTTTTAAGTGCAGATTAATCTGGAGTTTTACCATGCAGGTAGTGATCAGTTGATCACACTCTCAGGAAAAACACGCACCGTCCGTCACCAAGCAAAACTTATCCCTGCGATGGTGGATCTATGTATTTCACGGCAATCATCTTAGAATTTTCTTACAGAAAATTGTCTGGTTTTACAGACCACTTGTGGACACAGAATCTATAAGTATTTTATGCTTATCAAGTTGTTTGTTTGTAACAGAGTGGATATGTAGCACGGTCTCAGTCGGCGGCCGGCGGCCGTAGCGCGTCTCCACGCCGCTCGCTGTCGCCGCCAGGCTCGGCCCCACGATACACAGGTTACCAGAACACAACACAAATAACGACAATATTATAATACTACACAGTCATGTTTCTTGATTACAATCAAGCACCTCAATGTCTTCTTAAACAATTACGTACAAAAACAAACACGTATTACCAAACTTGTGATTGATTCATTGCCATCTTTACAATCGTTGTTATTGGATGATCTTAGGTGCAATCATGTAAGGATTGCCGATCAAATCGTTAAACTTCGGCTTCAAAGTAAAATAAACCATAACAGCATTTAATTAGAGCTCAATTTCGTGTATCCATTCTCATACGTTTAGGGTATCATACACACCTAAACGTATGGGAATGGATACACGAAATTGAGCTCTAATTTAATGTTGTTATGGTTTATTTTACTTTGAAGCCGAACTTTAACGATTTGATCGGCAATCCTTACATGATTGCACCTCTTGTTCGTAAAACTTGCTGATTTAAGCCGAAATTGCAAGAACCAGCCAATACGAAGGATTACAAATATCGTAATGATTGTATCCAAGTTTAGTAATTGGGAGACATTCAACAGATTCTGTTCAAATCTCTATACGAGACACTCTTTGCCTATCTGACGAATGTTTTGCATGCGATTTACATGTACCTATTACTTGTTTATTCGATAATTGTTATTATATCTGTAATCTGATTTCATTACTATCTTTTGAATTCAAATAGCTCAAAGAAACGCCATATTATAACATATTGCAGCCTACAGCTTCCTCTTGAAATTGGCTATTTCCTAGAGTTACTGTGCATTTAGATAGGTGCACAATCTGAGCGTGACAAAAGTATGTAAATACATAATTTGTAAACCCAAGTATCTATGCAATCATATTTCCTAAACTATGAAATGTTATGTTTATGGTGAAGTACTAAACCGTTTGTATATTAACCGTGTTTATAAAATGCCGCAAGATGAATGAGTTATTTGCGGTGTAGTTATACCATAAGTTCCTATCGTTGTCCGTTATCTTTGCGCCTGGATGGGGTTACCGGACCGTGGCCCCGACCCCGCACGGAACACATCGCCGCGACTTGCACGTATCGCGATCATCACCACTTTACTGCCACTTACTATTCTACCTTCCTATCATTTTTGTTTCACGCATCTTCCAACCTCGTCCTTTACCTGAGCACGCTAACCATTAGACTTGTTCTATACGTTGGACTCATCAATCTGTCCGTCGAGATTCATGGGCGCAACGTGTTTTCAATAGTCACTAAGTATATAACTGCATGCTACTCTAATTAATTGTATCTTTCAAAGGCAACCTTCGTAAGTTTATTTTCTAATGTTTGTATTTCCTGTAATGTTTACATCATTCTGTCCGAATCAAATTATATAAATCGAACATTTCAGTCAAGTTAATGTTGTCTTTTGTAACGCGTGATTTTAACTTTTCATGCCAACAGAATTTCACTGCATCGATGAATTAGTTAATTTAATTGATGACGTAACAACATAGAAGTAGTAGTAAGTGCATGATCTCGAGACGATCACTAAAGTGCCAGAAAGCAGAGTACCTACGCTTAACATTTCAGTGTGTGAAGACCGAGGCGACGCGTCGCGACTGCCGACGCACGCGTACGCGCCGCGCTTTCAATCGCGTTCGGCCACCGCCACGCCCACCACTAGTCCGAAGAAGCGACAGCTACCCCAGATACCGCACCAGGTAGGTTTTACGCACGGACATCCTGATAATCTTTATACGAAAACATTGAATTTTCATAAAAAAAATTTTTTAGAAACCGGTTTTCTAAATTTTGGGGATTATGTTGTTTTATTTATGTTTTGTGATTTTTAAACTGTCATACAAACTTCACGAATCTAAAAAGATTCCTTATTTTACCACGTACATTTTTCTAAAATCCACTACAAGTTAACCCTTATCTGCGATCTCACCTGATGTGTGATGATGCAGTCTAAGATTGGCGGCACGTCTTTGCCGGGTGGTAACTAGCCACGGCCGCAGCCTTCCATCAGGCCAGAGCAGGGCAAAATCAGAAATTATATATTCTCAAATTGACCCTGCCGGGGATCGAATTCGCGACCTCTGCACCTTACAAGAACGCTCACCACTGGGCCAGGAAAGTCGTCGACATTATTTAACCGTGAATTTCCTTCGTTATCCTGTAATGTAAAACTGGCCAAGTTGTTCAATGCGCCTGATAATGAAGTTTATGCAGCAGAGTGGGCAGCGGGCGATGCGCGCGCAGGTGTCAGCGGACCTTGAAGAACGTAAGTGGATCGCCCCGCACCACATTGGCGCCACACTCACCTACCGCAGCACGCCACAAGGTCAATACACCCATACCCTCACTTGCGAATAGAGATCATCTCCAAATCAAAAGCGTCATAAAACCAAATGTCGCTATGTGAATAAGTCTGACAGACAATAAGTAAGATCCGTGGGTGTAACTGACTGATTGATGCTGATATGTATAGCATTTGAGGAAATATATTGGATAATAGAATTTACTGATGAGAATGAATTCAAATATTATTAATTCTATGAATATTACAAATTAAATTGTTATACTTAATAAAAAACACATCACTTCACAAGAAAGTTGTTTCTGTCTAGGTTTTATTGGATCACGAAAAACTGCTTTTGCTAACAAATTAGCCGTCTAGCGGACTAGATTTGCACTATGCATAATTTGTATAGATGTTAATTATGCTCTAGATTTTACATGTTTTTTTGAACAATTAATGTAAACATTTTAGGTCCCATAATAATTTAATTTTGCCATTCTATTATTTTGAATGCACACCTTTCCAGACATGGACGAAAAGACCTAAAGAGGAAGGCAATTAATGACTGTTCATGATCTTAAAAATAAGTCGCACCTCCTAAAATCGATAAAATTTAAAACGATAATTTGACACATATTCCATATCTAAGTGTTCCCTAGATACGCTCATGCCCTGATACTAGCCGCAAAGTTAAATTGGATTGATTATTTGTTTTGACTAAGTTTTTCATATATTTAGTCTATTCGCTGCTAAAGTTGGAGCCATCCCATGGGATGTGGATTGTTCAAACAAAATATCAATAATGATCTAGGGTGGGAGAGGCACTATGCCGGTTTGTCGGACTCTGAATTGGCAGCGCGCGGCGGGGGCTGGGCGCCACGACGCCGCCTCTCGCCGGACGCGGCGGCCGCGGACTCGGACCTCGAGTCCGTCGCTTCCGTCACATCTAGTGCTTTCAGTACGCAGTCCGAACGGCCACGTCCCACGAGGATGCTAAGGTGATATAAATAATAATACGTACCAATCGAAATGCCACCAATTTTTGTGTAATATTGACTTTTCTGGCTGATCGATATCGATACCTTAGCTTCTATCAAAACATTCCTAAATTACCTTTGCTTATATTTTAATTAATTTGAAAACTTAATTTACTAATTGAGATTGAACCTGAAATTCACAAGTTAAATCCTTATTGTATTTGTATGTAAAACACATTAAGAAACAATGGACAAACGTTTCATATAACTTTTGATTTTATGTTATAGCTTGGCCTTAGTTGTTTTATAATGTGTTATAAAAAACAATGCATGTAAATCCTGTTAACGTTTGGTTGCTTCCATGCTTTACAGCCGGATGCAAACGCTTCCCGTTTACAGCACCTCTTCCTTTTGCGAAAGCTTTGCCCCTGCCCTTGAATGTTATTATAATGAGGCGGTGGTTGGGGAGAATTTTAGTAAAAACCGCAAATCACAGTGCACCAATATTGTTTCTCCAACGTTTCCGAAACATCCAACACGCCCCACCCGCCGTCTACGTCGCATACTCTCCCGCAGTCGTTCTTCTGGTGCCTATCCTAAAGACTCCACACCTTTACTTGCTTACGAAAGAAGTAGCAGCTATTCTGAAAGTTCTGAACAAAACTATGATTTCTATGCAGGCTCTGACATTTTGAAAAGCATAAAGCCTAGAAACTTTAAAAAATCCGAAAGCTATATAAGTGCTTCTAAAGAAAAATCTTTTAAAATACGTCAAAAGCATCATACGAAAAGAAAACTAAGAACACAGCCTAGTATACCACAATATTATAATGGATTTAATTGTAACCATTACGATGAAACTGAAAATCAGAGAATCAATCATCAAATGCTTTTATCAAATAAAAAAATTCACACAAAATCATTGCCAGAAACTCACGTTTGTGATATGGCTAACGATATGGAAGCCAAAAATATACACAGTAATATCTCAGAAATAAAGAAAACAGAAGAAAATAACCATCATTTCCATGGTTATGCTAGTGATGATAGTATAGCAGAAACCACAATACATGTTAATCTTGATAGACAATATAGTTTTGATATCGATGGATATTTAGACGAAACGCAAGCTACAAATAACAAAAGTTTTGAATCGTATTCTGTAAACAACAATGTACATAGCAAAAAAATTTTGTCTCTAGATTTAAGTTCAAGTTTCGATAACGCTGAAATATTAAATGATGAGTTTGATGGTAATAAAAAATATATGAAAACTGGATTTAAGGAGAGGTATTATGAAATTTCACCACCTAGTCGTTTAATACCATCAACACCAGAAGAGAGTGACGCTATGTTTAAAAAAATGTATATTCCCAGGAATAGTAAAAAATCTTTAAATCAAAATGATCAAGAAATAGGGCTACGGCAAAGGCATACTGTAAATAAAGTTCCTAAAATTCCAACATGTAATGGACATCACTCCCAGACTTCCTTTTCTCACCAAACTAATTTAGATAGACCATTTAAACACCCATTATCACCTTACATAAACAACGCTTACGATAAATCACTTTCATACGCTGCGACCAATCACGTAGATCGAGAGTATAGTAAAATGGCTAATTCTTTGTCTGTCGGTCTTTCTCCCACGAACCTCGGCTCGCCCCGTGGTGTGCTCACATCCGTCGCCCCGCACTTGCCATCCGATGACACACATCATAACACCACCGAAGCGACGACGTATCTACCTGCTGCTGCTGACTTAACTCGTGCTGACGAACCGAAAACATCAAACATACAAAATGAGGAGCGACATAATTCACCAATTGCGAAAACCAATACACGGATCAAAACTGTCAATTCGCCTGAATTGGAATGCAGCAATGACTACGGAGGGCGAGAGAATGGCCGAAATCACAGCCAACAGCAGCCGCTTGAAAGGCGAGAATCTCGACGCGGACAATTTACACGTAGTCTCAGCAACGCTGATGGTCCTCCTGATGAAAAAGCAGGTAAATATTTATTTTTGAAAATAGCGAATGTAAAATTAGAAATAGTCCAGAAAAAAATCATTAAACAGAACCTCAATACAATAAGAGTGTTCCTAACTTTTTCATCTGTCTAGGGAAAATATAACTTTATGTAAACAATTATTAAAAATTTTAGTTTTCAATACATATACTTATTTCAAACATAAAACAAAACTAATAACTGTAATAAATACATCTCAAGACGGCAGTCTCAGCGATACTGCGCTCGGTGGAACCAATGAAATAGAGCCTGTAAACGACGACGCCCTCCTAAAAGCCGAACCAAGAGACTACTTCGGTCCTGGGATGGGAAAGAAGAGCAACTCTACGTCACAACTTTCAGCCACAGGTAAATTAAAACAATTATTTACTGAACTTTCAAACAATTAAGCACCTTATCCTTTTTCCGCTAAAACATGGAGCGCGAATAGCATGATCTGATGTACCCCGATAGTAAAACTTAAAAATGAATATGATTATATTTAAGTTACTTCCAATGATCGACAGGGAGAAAAAGACGGTTAGGTTTCGGTAAACGTGGAAAAAACTCATTCACGGTTCAACGCAGTGAGGAAGTGGTGCCCGGGGATATACGCGGCACCGGCGTCTCACGGGCCTCTTCCGCCTCGAGCGAAAACGACGATGAAAGGTTGGCGGCGCTCGCGCACCAAACATTGACACAATAGTGCGGGGCTCCGGCGGTATAGCGCGACGCGACTTAGACTTTTTAGACTTTTATCATAAGGTCAACCTGATAAAGAACTTGAAAAATCTACGCGTTAACTTAATGTTAGCAATAACACAGCATGCTATAAGCATCCACAACGATAGATATATATATATATACATATATATGATGTGCAATGTTGCTTTGCAAAGACGGCTACGTAGAGCTTGTAAGTGTAATGTACTTAATTGGCCCCAAAGCGAGCGAGTATTAAAATTATGTCAACCGGAAAATTAAAAATTTGCAAGTTGCGTTAATATCAAACGAATTAATTCCAACATGTTTACCTATATTTTATTAATGTTTTATATAATGTTATTACGTTAATAAATATGTTATTGATTGGTGTAAATGTATATAAACTGTAATTGAGGCGTGTTTAACCGTGTGGTGCCCGCGCGGCGCGTTGTTCGCGTAGAGGGCGGGAGCGGCGCACGTCGCAAGCGCTCGGGGCCCGCCACCACGTCCTTCCAGCGATCGCACGAGGTGTGCTCCACCAGCCTCGTCTCCATATCTAGCTCAGAGGGATCCTCGTAAGTCGCTCGCTCGCCCGCTCTCTCCTTGCAGTCCGTCTGTGTGTGCAATGTGCATCGATGTTGCTCGCGTCTTCTCCTCTGAACCCCTCTATACGCCTTCGTCTTGTACGCATGACGCCGTCTTGTATTGGTGTTTTTACTTCACTCTCTATACTATCCAGCGCACACGTGTCTTCTCACGTATAGGCAACGCACTGAGTCTATATTTTACGAGGTATCGTACCTAAACGCGCTCTTGGCCGATTAAAAAAAATAAGCAATTAAAATGTCAGAAATTGCTGATGCTAAGGCGCTTTACCGTATTCGCTGCACGAATGTCGTGGGTTACTAAATGTTGCCTGAACGCCTAATGATGTTTGCACCTTTCTGTTCTGGATCATTTGTCTTCAGTTTATATTTAATTATACATATTATTTTCCTTTTCATGCATGTATCACAAAATTTTATAACACTTCATCTGTATAGGAACTATATCATACTGTACAAATTTTAACAATTGATTTACTAACTACATTTATAAATGATGAATGAAGAAATTCTTCTATATCGTTATTTCAATATACATAACTAGGTAGGTCGAGACTAAATTATTCACAAAATAGTGCAAGCTCTGTAGGAGTTATAGAGTACCGTGAAAGGAATTTATATATCAGATAAGATTGACTACAGGCAGAAGACATGATCCATGGCACGATGAGAAATAGTTCTAGACGGAAGTATTATTAGTTAGTACTTACAGAAAAACTAACATTTACCTCCTTAGACCATCACCATGTGTATCTAAGACCATTGTATCCCAGTGGTCATATTGGTAGTTACTAGTTAGACTAGTCCAACAAACATGACGTATCATAAGTGACACAAGTTGTCCTATGTGAAATACATAAATCATTTCATTTCATTTCAACAGATACTTATTTCTGTGCAATAAATGGAAATCGTTTACGTAGCCCTACTCATTTTTAACTTTGAGGATCCAGCTCATTTATTTCTGTGACATGATTTCATTACCTATGTTAAAACTAAGTTTATTTCTGGAATGTAATTATTCCATGTTCCATGCTTCTCGTTGGCTCGGTTAAAAATGCCGCTTATAATTTTAAACATCAGACATTTTAAAGTATCAGACCCTTCCAAATCTGATTTCCTTTAATAGTCCAATTACAAGTATCTACTAGGTAGGTAAAACATAGTTATAGAGTGCGCTGGTAGGAAAGGTTTTGGTATCTAGTCTCTAACTTTATTACATATTTATGGAACGAATCGACTTATAGATATAGCCTTCTGTACTATCAGGAGTAGATAAGTAAGTATGTTATAAGTAAGTAGCCTTTAAAGGACCGTTTTAATTAAACCTAATTTTGTTCGTTGCATCCGAAGTCTACCGCCCCCTTTCTTCACTATTGTATCAATGTCGTGTTTAACATTTTATTCTTAAAACCTTACATAATTGTTATTATCAACCTACCACACGAAAATCCAAGTTTTGGTCATTCTTATTTACCGCTAATAAAAATTTAATCGATCTTCCATAGTAACTGGTTTTACATACAAACTTGGATTTTCACTTTATTCCACTCAATGTTAACCAATGCTTTCTTATGATCTTAAATTAAAAGCAAACTTCACTCCACTTCTAAATCATAATCCATGGCTTAAGCAAAATTATATAATTATCCTAATGCTAATATTAATTGATGCAGGTAAGTTAAATATTTGAAGATACAAGATTTGAAAAGCTCAGAAAATATATTTTTGAATGAAATACTTAATTACTTAAAGCTGTTATTAGCATAAAACTTACCAGTTCCAATTATAACTTCGCGCTAAATCCAGGTGGTCTCCTGGGATGCGAGGATCAGGGTCTTCCGAAGGAGGTGGCTTATCGGACTTCATTGATGGGTTGGGCCCAGGACAGCTTGTTGGCAGACAGCTTCTTGGTGCACCCACTTTGGGCGATGTTCAGCTCTCCATGTGCTATCAGAAAGGGTTTCTTGAGGTAAATCCAAAGCTAGCTAGGAAAAAATACTTCAATAATTAAAAAAAATACATATTTGATCTATAATAGATTTTATTTTGTAGGTGTTACTCAGGGTAGTTTGTTTTCACCTACACAGTTAATAGTTCAATACTGCATATCGGTCACAAGTATAAAAAGATGTTTAAATAAAGATGCAAACAAACGACTGTGTTGTGGTGTTTAGTTTTGTGATGACACACACCACGAGCTTCAGCATCCCACAGCAACAGAGATATTAATTTTCTAAGGCTTAGCCCATAACGCCATCATAACCTGTATTATTATTCGAAATAAATATATAGGCCTTTTAATTTCGTTTCGTTACTCTCCTTCCTAGGTGGAGGTGATCAGAGCGCGAGGCTTGCAAGCGAGGCAAGGCAGCCGCACCCTGCCAGCACCCTACGTCAAAGTGTACTTAGTGAGCGGTAAACGCTGTATTTCCAAGGCGAAGACGAGCACCGCGAGAAGGACGCTCGATCCACTCTACCAACAAACACTTACCTTTAGGGAAAACTTTAAAGGATGTGTTCTACAAGTATGTATATCGTAATCACAAAACTCCCTGTTTTCATAAATTATTAATTACTAGCTAATGCCCGCGTCTTCGTTCGCGTGGATTGAGGTTTTTTGTTTCCCGCGGGAACTCTTTAATTTTCTGGGATATAATAATTAGCCTATATTGTGTTATTCCAGACTATAATCTATCTCTGTGCCAAATTTCATCGTCTCTGTTTCGAAATCTATTTCTGTACCATAGTTCGTCAAAATCGGCTGAGAAGCTAGCCGTGAAATCGGAGCAGACAGACAGACAGATGGACGGACAGACTGATAGACAGACACACTTTCGCATTTATAATATTAGTTTTTCATTGATACCTACTTAAAAAGCGTGAATAATTTATGTAACAACAATTGGTTCATTCGGTATACCTGTTCTGAGGGACGAATGGCCTAGCTCTGACAATGCATATCAGTCGATGGGTGACCGATTTTGGACGTTCAAATTTGGCCTTTTCGTTTCTTCCGTGCCTCGGAAATCACGTTCAGCCGTCGGTCCCGGTTGTTATCACTAACATCTGATAATAATCGTTACAAAAACCTAAGAGTTTAAATACTCGTATATGCTGAAGGACGTGGGAACCCACCGCATTATTATCCCAAGAAAACTTCTACCATTGTTTGATTAATGGAAAGGGGTAACGACTCTCAGTAATGAGGAATACGACGCAAAGAGAGACAGATACCTGTTCTGACTGCCACATGAACTAAGAATCTCACACACTTACATAATGTAATATTTAATTTCAGGTAACAGTGTGGGGAGATTACGGTCGTATCGAGGGTAAAAAAGTGTTCATGGGAGTGGCGCAGATTATGCTGGACGACCTCAATCTCTCCAACATTGTCATCGGATGGTACAAGCTCTTCGGAACCACGTCACTGGTAATTAAGTCATTAGTTAAAACATCACAACCATAAATACATAAACACTAGCTGAAGCCCGCGGCTTTGTCCGCGTGGATTGAGGTTTTTTTCTCTCGCGAGAACTTTTTAATCTTCCGGGATAGCCTATGTGTTATTTCAGACCATAATCTATCTCTGTGCCATATTTCATCTAGATCCGTTCAGCAGTTCGGGCGTAATTGAGTAACAAACATCCATCCATACATCCAAACTTTCGCATTTATAATATTAGTAAGATAAGTAGGTAGTATAGACTAGTATAGATTGTATTATTTGATCTATCTAGGATTGTGCGCATCTAAAATCAAAATTACTGACGACACTTTAGCTGATCTTACTAATCGGGCTTGAATTACCTACCGCTCCATCTTAGATCTTATCGTGCACTTAAGAATAGAACAGAATACCCACGTACACGTGCATACCTAATTGATCCAAATTTTCCCATTGCCAAGAAAATGCTGTTATGTAAGGTTACTAATAACTTTTCCGAGACACAGCTTTAAATAACTACTACTACTTACTATATTGGGAGAGCTTGAATATACTAGTGAGTAGGTACCTACCATTACCACTGCGATAAGATAACCGCCTTCCAAGAGACAGATGCGCTCGGCTGACAATAAGCGAAGTGTGATACAGTAATCTTGTGTAGCACAAAAAATCAATACTAATATAGGAGCGAAAATGGAACTGTCTGTCTGTTACCCTTTCACGGCCCATCCCTTTAGAAAGAAAGAAAGAAAGAAAGAAAACACATTTATTCACAAATGGTGTTACAGACAAACATCTGTCATACATAGCTGTACACACAAATTTATGTTTGTCTGTGACACCACCCGGAATGGGTGTACAGCTCAGCCGTATGCCCAGCATCATACATACAAATGCATGCATGAAGCTGGACGCTGATTTTCAGCTGTGACCCGGGTGACGTCACAGCCAACGGATAACTGTATAAACTATACAAAATACTATAAAACAATTAACACATCCTTAATTCACTACAAACCTAAGTCAAAGTATTTACATAAGTGTTATTCATATTAAAGGCAAAAGCAAGAGAATCAACAAACAACATATTATGTAAGTAAATATTAAAGAAATATATACAGATATTAAAACGATCTTAAATATATAATTATAAACAGATATATTAATTAAGAATATATTATATAATACAAGATAACATGCAAATAAATTAAATCAATTATACGCCGTATGTGCTACAAATTAAATACATCTACTTTCAAAACTATTTATTAAATACCTAACTATATAATCGATATATCAACAGCGACATTTTCATGTTCCATTTGTTTCATCAAAATATACTGTTTTAATTTACGCCTAAAAGTATACTTACTGCGGCATTCCCGAATAGGTGGAGGGATATTGTTCCAACATCGGGTCGCCGCATATTTAAAACTGCCCCTAAACGCAGCTGAGCAATGTTGCGGAACACTTAAAGGCTTACGTGCACCTCTGAAATGATCTCGGCCCTCGTA
The DNA here is from genome assembly GCA_923060345.2 of Erebia aethiops. Taxonomy (NCBI): domain Eukaryota; kingdom Metazoa; phylum Arthropoda; class Insecta; order Lepidoptera; family Nymphalidae; genus Erebia; species Erebia aethiops. The sequence continues at coordinate 19,449,400 of OV281084.1, read as the reverse complement.
CATTCTTCCCAGCTTATCATAAATGTAGGATGGTCTACCACTTCTAAAAACTCCGAAAAGTAAGCTCGCAAGGTGTAACTTCCTCCGAGATCTCATTTTAAGAGATTTTAACGTTTGGTACTAAGATAGGTTGCAATCCCAGGGACAGACATGGGCTTTTTACCTACTAAAATTTTATCCTGAGATTTTCTTTGAAATCTAAATAGGTTCACGCGAACGCGGACGCGTAGTCTCGAATATCATGTTGTCAGTTCTTCATCATCTAAATTCAATAATATATTATGTTTTTTTTTCTCTTTCAGTAACCAAGGTGCAGCAGTGGCTAGTGTGTTCGACGAAGCTTTATCAAACACAATAAAAATTAACTTTGTCCAAACAATACATTTAGTGATACTGCTTTAATATCATAATAAACTGCAAAAATATCTTGAACATAGGAAAAATTTTCTATAAAACGAAAGTTATATGTAAATGATTCGTATTTTTATTTTCTTTTGGAATGCCTACCGGAGTTTTGAATAGATAGCATTTTATAGCAAGAAAATAAAATGTATAGTGTACTCAATAATAATATGTAATTAAGTATTAAAAGCCAAATATAAAGACTATCTTTAATTTCCTTTGCCAACATTTGAAAATATTATAAACTATGGGTTATAAACATTAGTTTCCACCCGAGAAGTTCATAACTGAAAGACCCAATACCTATCTTCGTACTTATGCCCGACCGGGAATCGAACCCACGACCTCGTGATCCACAGTCGACCATGTTATGCTGCACCGCTAGACCAACGAGGCAGTCACTGAACACTTTAGTACCTATTAAAGTAAAATGGACCTTAAAACCTTATTAGACCATAAAAAGCTCAAGGTCAGCAATTATAAATTACCAAATTGACCCTGCCGGGAATCAAACCCGGGTTCTCCCACGTTAAGCCAACAGCGCTCAACACTACGTCAGGTAGTCATTACAGCTATTTACTACAAATAGAGTTAAATTCACCTTCATCATTTCATCATTATTTTCGTTCACTCTGTCATTGTTTCCAGCAGAAAATGATAGTAATACTTTAATCCTGGTCGATTCAGATTCGAACTAATTGTCACTAGTATAATAAAACCTGAAGCTCAAAATAAAACAAAAACCATTTAATTAAAAAAATGTTGTTTATTCTTTGAAAGGATATTTTACATAACAGTTATAATAATTTTGCACTTATTCTATTTAAAATCATACTTATACAACATCATCTTATCAGTCCCTTATTGCATATTAGTCTATCTGTAGTTAAACATGAGTCATAAACACTTCATTCGTTCAATTTTATTTATGATTGTGTTACAATATTATTACAAAATATAACTTTATACTCGCTATGTGTACTACAATAGAAATATGTGTACGACACAAGGCCAGACAATATTTCCGTGCATTAATGTACTCTAGTAAAACCTCAGAATTAAATTATAGTTAACACTCAGTGTAGTAATTGTTTTGGTTGTTTCGATGGAGAAGCGCCCGGCAACCGCCCGTCGCCTGCTCTTTTCAATCCTGCTGACTTTATATCTGTAACAAAAGTATTAATTTACAACTATAGTAGGTATTATTTTACAACAAAAGTATTATTTTACTACAAAAGTATTCTGTCACAATACACAAATATAATAAAAAATAAACAATATAGTGCTAAAATCAAACCAAAAGATTTTTGAAGAAGAAAGATGAAAGAAAAGTTTGGAATTCTTGCCTGTGTGAAAGAGATATCAATGCTGAGTTCTAACTTGTAGCCGAGTTTATAGATCCAATAGAAAGTCGTTTTAGCTTTGAATCAAATACTATTAATACTAGTATATTGTGACCAGAGGATGACTATTCCAAACATATAACTTTCCATAACGAAGGTTTACATTTTTTATTTATTTAGTGTAATTTATTAATTAATTATGAACAAAAGGTTTGCACCAATAGTTATGCAGTTTAAATTTAAAAAAAACCTAAATGTCAGGTCATATTTATTTCATGAATTTGCTTTTATTTAAACTATTCCAAGACGCGTTCAATGTTATCAAGTTTTGAAGTCTGAAGACGCTCTCTTACCAATACGGGTGAATATAAAGTGACAACACGCGTTGGCGCGCCGCCTTGCCCTGCCAAACGACCAGAACCCGTATTAAGGTGCATGACAAGGGTCTGCCCGCGAAATTCAAATTTAATTTGGTTTTTCACAATTTGTAAACTAATACGACAAAGTAGGCTTATGGCATTCAAATTGCGAGCCTAGGAATATCATCTTCACAGGTTTATATAAAAATCTTTACTTGAAAGTGCCCAGTTTAAGAAATTAGTCAAAATAATGACTATTAAGATGATATTCCTAGGCTCGCAATTTGAATGCCATAAGCCTACTTTGTCGTATTAGTTTACAAATTGTGAAAAACCAAATTAAATTTGAATTTCGCGGGCAGACCCTTGTCATGCACCTTAACAATCCGACATCAGCTAAGGACACGTTCTCACTTACGGTGACCAGAGGCGTCTTTACCTATGATGCAGGGTGTGCGTTGCACACGGGAGCAGCGGTCCTAGGGGGCGCCGAGCGAAGCTCGCTACGGAACCCCACTCGGCGAATTACAGCAAAGCAAGGCACGCCACGAGCGGCTTTTAGGATATAAACTTTTTTTTTCAACAAGAAACAGGCAGGCACCGGCGGCACCTGATTCAATGATTCGTTTAAAAACACGCCGGCAATCATATTGCGAATAATGCGAATTCAATTGTTCAGCATAGAAAATAAAGTTCAAATTGCCATGGACGAACATCAAGCGCGCGGCATTTCTCAAAAGCGTTACGCGTGGCGCGTGCGACACTGTGTTCTATCGCTACACGTAATTTTGCGAAATAAGTCTTGGCGCAATGGATTAAGTTTTACATTTGATTAAACATGTAAATATGAAGTAAATCGGCTATTCTATTGATTGAATTTTGATCGCGCGTTTACTAGGGGGCGCTGGGGTAATGTTTGCACACGGGCGCTACATGGGCTAGAGACGCCTCTGACGGCGATAGACAGTACTTGACGAAGACGGTACATGAGAGCCTGTTCTTAGTTGTCGGTTTATTAACACCTGGGGAGGGTTGCACCCACCTTGCAGCCACCTGACTTGCGTGGCAGGGCCGTAACCCTTGTCGTTGCGCGCGGCGATGCGGAAGATGATCGCGGGCTTGGTGGAGGAGTCCACGTGTGCGGCGCTCAGCGACGACTGTGGCACGACGCATGTGTTCGCCTTGCCACAGTACACACGCACGAACGCCAGCTGCGACTTGGACGCCTCCTGGGGACCAAATTACACAGACTCTACAGTAAACAGTAGGGATAACGAAAGAAATAGAACTTTAATTCGCTATAATCGTGGCTATAATATAATTCGAGGCTAGTTACCACCCTACCGGCAAAGACGTGCCGCGAAGTGATTTAGCGTTCCGCTACGATGCCGTGTAGAAACCGAAGGGGTATGGGTTTAATATAACTGCCATGCCCCTAACAGGTTAGCCCGCTACCATCTTAGACTGCATCATCACTTACCATCAGGTGAGATCGCAGTCAAGGGCTAGCTTATAGTGGATTTAAAAAAAAACACCATAGTAAGTAAATATATTATGTGGTACAGTCTTATCTTGCGATATTCACCACACCACACAAATCTTGCAAATTATTCTCAACGTATGTTTCACCCCGACACCGGAGCATCTTCAGGAGATGTTGACTCGACAATGCACGATTGTAAACCAACATTCAATAGGCATGATGACTGATTTTGAAAAATTGTTAGAGTATATTTGGAAATATCTACTATTTCGAAAAAATATCTAATTTCAGAAGAAAAATAAGGTTTGATAGATAAATTGGCATGTGAAATTTAAATTTTTAATTTCACGCCAAAACGCTCGCAGGTGTCATGGCGTCGTTCGTGATGTCACTAATGTTTTTATCAACAGTAAATAATGTACTCTGTGCAGTAAACTATTGGTCTTCGTATTAGATATTATTTTGTGTGAATAATATGAATTCTTAAGTGTACGGTCCCCCAGTGTGATAACACATCAAAATGAACTCCAAGCAAGTTATTTATTTACGTGCCATCCAAAGCAATGCGATATATGTCTTATATAAAAATCTTGCACGGCGTCCTTAATCTTACTAATATTATAAATGCGAAAGTTTGGATGAATGTATGGATGTTTGTTACTCAATCACACCCCAACGGCTGAACGGATCTGGATGAAATTTGGCACAGACATAGATTATAATCTGGAATAACACATAGGCTACTTTTTATCCCGCCCGGAAAACTAAGGGATTCCCGCGGGAACCAAAAAACCTCAAACCACGCAGACGAATTCGCGGGCATTCGCTAGTAGAAAAATAAATACGTTTTTTATAATCCATGAATCCTATTTCATTAGATAAATTCATAATTTCATTATATTCTTGGTTACTGTCATCATGCCCATTGTCGAGTCAACACCCCTGAAGATGCTCGTGCTGAAGAACGTTCGTAGTTTATTAAATAAGTCTTCTAACTGATTAGTATTATTAAATAAGGGTCTTTCAAAAGACCTAAAATCTTCTGTTCAACCCAAGTCTTCTGTTCATTTTATGTTTGAGAACTATTTAAGACACCGATTAAAGTAAAAAAGGGCGTCGAATGCTGATGACGTCAAGTCAGTATGCAATATTAGTATTGTATTGTATTGGTCCTTTGAAAGTTAGCTTCCGAAGGAAGTAAGCATCGAAATTACGATCGAATTAAAAATAAGGATGATAGTTATTCTAATTTTACATGTTCAAAAATAAATAAACACTGTGGAAGTATGAAGAAGATTTCATTCTGGTATAATTTATATATCATTAAATTATTTATTAAGGCTTTATTACCTTGGGTTGTGTGTTAGAGCGTACTGCGAGGTAGACTGAGTACTCGAAGATTCCCTCCGCGGCCACTTGCGGGGGCTCCCACGAGAGATGTGCTCCTTCCACCGACTTGGAGATCTTTATAGCGGATGGCGCGCCCGGGAATCCGGGCAGGCAGGTCTTAAATGCTGCTTCCTGTTCATAAGTGATACATAGTTGTTTTAATGTACCTACTTAATACTTAATGTGTAATTGTTAATCGTCCTTAATAAATAAAATTAAATTAGATTTTGCTCAGCATCAGGCATGTTTGCTTTTTTTCTGATGATTTCTATGCCATCATCAGAAAAAAAGACTGCATCCCCCCTGGCAAAGCTGCGTTCGAGCTCAAACAGTATCCTGATGATGATAGCGGGTAAATTAGAGTCACTGATCCTGCAACATTTTATTAAAGTTCTCGTTCGGTGACTCTGGTTTTTTAAAGTTTTTTAAAGTAAAAATAATCCTAGAAATAAAATACTAACATAGTTTTAAGATTATATTGTACTAACAACCATGGGCCTCTGTTGCCTTAATAAAGAAGTTATTTATTTATTTATTTATTTATTTAAAGTTAATTGTTCAAGCAGCCTGGCAGTGGAAGCAAACTTGACACAATTATGTATCTCAATGCGGTTAACAGGCAAGACGAATTTTGCGCCGAATGCATAATCTTTTAATGGTTATTATTTATTAATAATTATTCGTAAACTAGCTGATTCTCGAGACTTCATCCGCGTGGATCAAGGTTTTCGGTTCCCGCGAACTGTTTAATTTTCCGGGATAAAAAGTAGCCTATGTGTTATTCCAGACAATTATCTATAACTGTGCCAAATTTCATCCAGATCCGTTCAGCCGTTCGGCTTGATTGAGTACCAAATAAACATCCACCCATCAATTAATTTCGCATACAATAGTATAGAATATTAGTACAGATGTACAGATTTTCAATAGTCTTCTGTGTTAATCCACTTTAAAGATTTGACAACAATGAAATTTTACATTGCTATGTAAAATTCCAAGTGTGTTTGGTGTTGTTGTAACAACAACAAACATTTATGAAGTTGCTAGAAGTTAATGACCAGATAGAATATAATAATAATTAGAAGACAAGAATTTGGCTAATATATAAAGTAAGTCACCTCACTAAAATCTCCCCGTCCGCAGGAGTTTATGGCAGCTATTCTGAATTTATATGCTGTGCCATGCTCCAGTGGTGTTGTTGGAAAACTAGCGAAATCCGGTAAACTATCCAGTGATAGATTCGATATATCCACGTTTGGATCTGATATGTAGTTTTGCACCTGAAAATTATTAACACAATAAATTATTATTAATAATATGCTACCATTTTCCGTATAAGAAAATAAAAGATGAATGAAATGATTATCTTACTGTAAATGTGGTTCCTTTTACAAAGCCGACGGTGTACCAAACATCTTCATCGTTTAGTGGTTTCTGATCCTCAGGTTCTGCCTGCAATAAAACAAAAGTAAGGAAGTTGCAAACGGCCCTTTTCCAACCAAGTATGCCAATGCTGCATAGAAACCGATTAGGGGAATGGGTTGAATACAAGTACCATTCCCCTACCAGGTTAAAAAAATTGGGCGCGGTTATGCGGATAGTTTTTGAAATTTAGATGGCGAAAGTTATTTTGTAAACCACAAAAGTAAAATGGCATTATAATCTATAATCCTTCTATGGCAATTTCAAATTGTGTAGACATTAACTACAACCACTTCGATAAGAGATGTCGGTCTCAAATCGGCTGTTCGGTTTGGCGTTCGTGGGCGGTACGGGCGGAGTTCCATTAGCGCCAGCCGCCACGGAGCCCGAAAACAGTGGCGTGCACAGTATTCGGAGCCAGGGTAGGCATTGGTTAGGTAGATAAGATTCAGGTAGGGCATGGTGAAAAATAAGCATTGAGCTTTTTAAACTAAGGTAAGCAGTGCTTTTATGCCTCTATGTCATGCACGCCATCGAGCCCGAACTATCGACTGCACTATTTCTTTTGTTAGCTAAGTAGCGTACCTGCTCGTGTTGGTGGTGCAGCGCGGCCCTGGCCAGCGTGGCCAGCGCGTGGGCGGAGCTCCGTTAGCTCCGGCCGCCACGGGGCCCGAACTACCGACTGCACCATATATTTTCCAGCTTGCTCGTCACAATATGACGGTGATTAATATAATATTAATTCCTTTTGCTAGCCCAGTAGCGTACCTGCTCGTGTTGGTGGTGCAGCGCGGCGCTGGCCAGCGTGGCGAGCGCGTGCGCGGCGTCCGCGGGCGGTATGGGCGGTGCTCCGTTGGCGCCGGCCGCGGCGGGGCCCGAGCTGCTGACCGCGCCGTCCCCCTCCCCCGCGCCCGCCGCCTCCCCCGCGCCGCCCTCCGCCCCTGAAGAGGACACGCTCGCCGCGCCGCCCTCTTCGCTTTGGAACATGCCTGAAAGGTTATATCTATTTTGATATTTTTGCGACTTTTGGAAACTCATTATTTAAACTACAAACACATTTTTAGATATACACATCTTAATTCTTAAAAAAATAAAAACAATTGGATACAGTATGTTTAACAGAAAAAAAAACAGAAATTGCTTCAAATATCCACGTTTGTAATTTGCGGTAGTAATTTTTGTTTTTTTTTTTAAATGTGGATAGTTGTTTTATAGCTTACAGAATATTCATAAAATAGTTTGATTGGTTTGTTTAAAAATTATATAAATTGTATTTTATAATCGCATCACAGCCATTTTATCGGCATTATTTCCTTCTCTTTCTCAGTACATTATAATCTAAATTAATCTATTGTAGTGTATAGTTTCCTAATGGCCTTATTACTAGTCCATATATACCATTGTTTTCTCTATTCAGAGCTCTATGGCTTGCAGATATTAAAGTAGCAGCATTCTTTTCACATCTTTGCTGCCCAACTAACCTTGTAGTGTATTGGGCGAGAGCAGCGCAGACCCGTTAGCGGCCATAGTCAGCAGAGGCATGGACTCGCTCACGGAGGGCATCGTGTCTGCCGCGCCCTCCATCTCTGACGTGTCCGCGTCGTTGAACCTTAACAACATCCTTATTCTTATATTAATAAAGTTGAACATGCATGCGTTGTATGTCATAAGTCCTAAAAGCAGATGTCTAACTCTTGCACCGAGGGTTCCGAACCAAGGTGTATTTAGTTAACACTAGCTAGCAGCTAATGCCCACGACTTCGTCCGCATGGTTTAAGCTTTTTCGATTCCCGAGGGAACTCATTAATTTTCCGGGATAAAAAGAAGCCCTATATCACTTTCCACGTCCTCAACTATACCCCTTCCAAAATCACGTCGATCCGTTGCTCCGTTGCGGCGTGATTGAAAGATAAACCACCAAACCAATAAACTAACAAATAATAGCTATTTATGCAACTGTATCGTAATGAGGGTCATTTTAATTCGAGTGCTGTTTTTTGATACGAGGCTTGCCGAGTATCAAAATAGGATAGTACGAGAATTAAAATGACTAATTACGTACAGTTGCATACAAGATTTTATCTACGACAAGGACGTCTTTATAATTTTTTACTTTGTAAATCAATAAAAAAGTCAAATCAATTGACTGGTTGGGAAAGTGCCAGAACCCAGAGCCGCTAAGCTATAGGTATCCTATTTATGAAGATAACCATATCGATACAGCTACGACTCATAACGATACAGCTCCCATACAACGAACTGTATCGTTATGAGAAGCAAACACGAAAGAGGGTTCAATTCGATATAGTTGTCAAATTCGAAATTGGAACTTTTCGATGCTGGAGTAGATAAACACACTTTCGCATTTATAATATTATTATAACTACGATTACTGAACTACTAAAGAGCACCAAATTACTCTAACGAAAAGATAAGGTATATTGAAGGGCAATTTTTTTTCAAAAAACTTAAAAAATGATGAAACAAACAGTGATAATGTATGAAAATATGATAATAATAAATGGGCAATGGAGGTTTTGTAAGTTGTAAGGTTGTTATGGCTAATCTAATAATAAATATCTGTGGTAGAATTCCTTTCTCTAATTTATTAAAATAGATAGATAGATAAATGCTTTATTGCTACACAAACATTAAAAAGAAATAATAAAGTTAACAAGCAAAAAGATCACTAAAAGTGATCTCTTCCAGACTACCCTTAATTAGAAGCCAATAAAATGGAGCGGGATAGTGCAACAACATTAATAGAAATATAATATACTACATAAACTATACATTCTAATAATACATAAACAATTACACAAATAAAAATACTAAAATATATACCAATACATTTAAATATAATATACATATATTATTTTCAACCTACATAACAAAAAAAGATAGGTACTAATGAATCAACAACCTCAATAAACATAGATGGGTCCTGTCAAACAAAGAATGTGGACTTATTTTACTAACGCCATCTAGTCTGAAAAGCGGGACAGCGCTATGGCGGGGCCAAGGATAAGGCTAGGCTTATACAGTTGAGGAGCATGCCCTACAACTCGGACGCACAATTTTTTTTTTTATGAAATTTATTATAATTTATCTAGCATATATATCGATGTAATGAATAGGTGCAAGATCTCGACTTACTCATTGGTGGGTTGCGCTTGGGGCAGCACAGAGAAGGAGTGCAGCACGGCGGGCCCGTTGGCCGTGGACGAGATGAGCGCAGCCTCGCTCTGCCCGCTGCTCGATATGTCCGCGCCGCCCTCTGTTGTGCTCGAACTTAACAAAACATTCATGAAACAATTAATAAATTAATGAATAAATATAAAAACAAAAAATTGTGTGTGTCAGCTCCAACGCACGACTGGAGTTTACTCTTTACGAACAATTATAAAATATAAAGATTAGTAAATGAGGATAAATGAACGCATTTTTTTTTTTTTTTATATCACTGAAAGCATGCTTGATACATTTATTTATATAATTTATATTCATCAAAATACATTACACAGTCATGGAAACATAAACAAGTGTTACCATGGAAACATAAAGGAAATAACGTAACGGAGAAAGTTTGATTTTACTCCCCATAAATTTTCATACCCGGGCTTATGTATGAAAAATTCATAAGAAGGTAAACTCCAAAAATATTTATAATTATTACAAGCTTTTTTATATAAATAAAGTGTTTTAAAATTTCAAAATTTTAAAACCGTTAACCCCAACCAATAGAGCTGAAATTTTCCAAACATGTTTTGCTTCTAATGCTTGGTGATGATGTTAACTAAGAATACAATTTTACATGAAAAACTCTGTGGATATAGTCTTGTGTTGTGTTGTGTATTGTAAAGAGCAGCACTGTGTTCAATAGATCAATCAGGTTATTGTTAGATGTTATGATGTCATATAATTTTTCAGAAAAGAGCCAGCTCAGTTTCTTGCCAGCTCTTCTCAGTAGAATCAACGTTCCAAACCGGTGGTACAGTTTTAACGTTTCATAAGTGACACAAATTACCTCCAACTGGAGGTTTAAGTGCGGAAACCTGCCCAGCAGAAAGAAGAAGAAGAAGAAGAAGAAGTGACACAAATTGTCCTACGTGAAATAAATAAATCATTTTAATAGTCTAATTTGTCGAAGCGCTTCATGTCTTCTCTACACTCCGCTTATATCTCCACATCAGTAGAAACACAATAACACTTACCTGATGCCTGTGCTAAGGATTTCTTGTGCCGCGCTGCTGATGTCGTTGACGTCATCACTACTGGCCACTCCTTCACCACCACCCATGTCTTCATCCATTGTACTTGACTCTTCTTTAACGGTAAAATGGTAATGTAAGTGAACATGTTTTGATTAGAATAGAAAACAGTAACAGTCATCACATCAAATATTGGATCACACAATCGTGCATTGTCGAGTCAACATCTGCTGAAGATGCTCCGGTATCGGAGTGAAACGTACATTGAGAGTAGTTTGGAAGATTTCTGTGGTGTGGTGAATATCGCAGGCTATAAGTGCAGGATACACACTGTACCACAAAGATTTACCTATTGTCGCAGATTATAACGAATTAAACTTCTAGTTCCTTCATCAGGCATCACATCAGATGATGTATGCATCAGTGTGTTTTTTAAACGGTTTCATTTAGGTTGCCGTTTTTTTTGTTTGGGTCAAATTTAGTAATTTTATTTTACCTCTCCTGTTGACAGATTGATCTGATATTTGGTACACACATTTATTTCTGATGACAATACAATTGAATATATTCAGTATCATTTTAAATCCAATATGGCCACCGTTACAAAATGGCGGATTACAATTATTCCACAATTAAGGGTATCAAATGAAAGGGTTTGACTAGTAGAATACAGTACACCATGAAAAAAAAACCAAATCTAAGATAGCCGCCGGTACAACATGGTATTTGTTTCAATCCCCTTTAATATGGGTAATAGATATCAAATGAAAGGGCTTTACAAGTAGCACAAAGCATGGCGGATCATAGACATCAGCCCTAGATTTATTTTTGAGTCTCACCACACCACCACTCATCCCATCACACCACGCTCCTGATCAGAAGAGTGGTGGGATGGCTGGTTGCTGTTTATCAATGTAGGTGTAATGTTAAATTATTATTTTTCATCATCATCATTCATCATATCTTACCATCTTGTATCAATGGTGCACCATCTCCTTCGATGGGCATGGCGGAGCTGATAGACTGGTCTGGAGACTCCTCCTGTGCCCCCTCCACTCCCTCCCCTTCCTCTAAGCCTTGCTCCTTTAATAAAGGCTCCAGCTGGTTGTCATCTTGGAGGGAATTATCCTCTGTTTCTGCCTATTAAACAATCAGATATTTTCTTGCTTTAAAAATATATCTTTATTTGTGTAGAATTAAAGAGTTCTCTCTTAAGCTCACCATTAACGAAAGTGAATGGAAGCCACATTAAACATTTTTGCCCAATCACAACATCAGCCATCAGCAAATTTTTGATTTATATCACAACTTAAGTCAAATGACTCAGGCACCATCAAAGGCCAGCATTAAAGGTCATGGTGATACATGAGAGCATGCTATTTCAATAACATTTACAGTTGGAATGTACTCAAGAACAAGTTGTGCTATGTTTTAAAAAAAACTCAAATAATTAATGTTTGATAATGATATTAAATCTATCTAACCAAGCAAATTAATTTACATCCTAGCCTCCTGCCCCAGTCTAGATTATGATATTCCATATCGATGGCAGCAAAGTAGATACGGACATCTACATTTTTGCAAAAATGTTTTTTTTTACAAAAATAAGCTCATATTAACCATATAGCTACAAGTCTGCATTAAAATTATTTTAAAATTCAAAATAATGAAGAAAATCTGGCACGTAAATGAAGCCATCTACACTCGATTTAAAAAAAACATTGCAGTAGAAACGGACATTTGAATTTGCCCGCCTTTACTTCGGAGCATCGAAAATGACTGAAACGTAGACAAAGTCATCCGTCACTTGATGAAAATTTAGTGATTGACTAAAGTACATTTAATAGACTTCTTTAAGAAAGACCTTTTGTGAATAAATAAAACATACTTAATATAAAGCATTTTTATTTAAAAAATATATAATATATTGCGTTGTTTCAGTCTACAAAATTTGGCAAGAAAATAGGGGTTATTGTTTGTATGATGCTTAGATTTTCTTAAAATATCCTTAAAACTATGACTGGAGAGTATTATCTTAGTTTATTATATATTTTAGATGAAATGGGCGCTTTATCACAACGCATGTAAACGGATGTCAGGCAGACGTCTTCTTCTACGTCGAAGTTTTTTCAGAGTAAATAAAGACATCTACATTATTTCATTAAAACAACGATATATCGATTCAACCTGTCATACAACCAATACAGAAGATTATTTTAATGCGTCATAGAAAATTTCTTGCTGATCGGTCCATAACTCTCAAAATGGCTTAGAATTTTTACTAAATGCGCTCTCCTGTAAAATTGCGATTTTGTAGATGTCTTCTTCTACTTTGCTGCCATCGATATGATTCCAGCGAAACATATTTTTCTATTGCGGCAAGTCCCAATAACAACTGTGAAACTGTTTCAATTCAATCAGATAAATGATTTGCAAAGACATACTATAAATTTCATAAACAAAAAAGTGGCACAAGCTGTTAAGTGACACAGTTGTCCTAAGTGAAATAAATAAATCATTTATCGAATAAATCATTTATGAAAAGATATATTTACCGGAGTTGACAGGCAGTTATCTCCAATGTAAGCTGACTCATCGCCAGCTGTCCTGGGGGTGGTTTCGTCAATATCCATTTCCTCTTCAGCATCTGTTGAATGTTGAATGATATTTAGAATAGCAGGACCAGGCCCTCAAAGAACTGTAGTGCCAAAGTGATTATTTTTATAAGATTATGTTAATATGTTTATTAAATACTAGGACAGATGATCTCAAGAGAGTAGCTAGAAACCGCTGGAAGCAAGCAGCGCACAATGACCATATTTATAACATCCTGCAGTATCCATATGTCTGTTACACAATTGTGGATTTCTAAACTGAAAAACTGAGTCTAAATTAACTGCCAATGCATGAACAAAGCCAGCACTTAAATTTAGACTTGTCAATTTAGATGTTCTTAGAGAATATTGGGTGCAACCGAATTAGTCACAATGATGATGGACAGTGCATTTTTTGAGATTGTTTATCTAACAACACCACTCAAGGGCAAAAATTTAATCCTTTCCTACAACTGAATGCCATTGAACGCTTCCATCTACCTATTAAATTCCAGCATTTCATTTTGCCATACAGTTTTTCTCATTTAGAAACTAATACAAGATAATTTTTCCTCTCCTGTAAAGTAGCAGAATATTACAGCAGGTGCAGAGTCGTTAGATAAGTGACAATATACAGCATAATCTTTGCCCCCACAATACCTTGCTCAGCTTGCTGTTCTTCATTTTCAGGCAGATCTGCAATAGGTTCCAGATCTAGAACATCACTGCTACTTGTCGGAGCACCTCCATTTGTTGCTGGATATAAAAAAAATTATAAGTTCATGAAAAAAGTACCTCTATCTTACTAAACTTACTTAATAAACTTTCACATTTACAATGTTAATGTGAAAGTTTGGATGTTAGTTACTCCTTCACGACGCAAATGCGGAACCAATTCTGCTAAAATTTAGAATGCAGATAGCATTACCCTAAATTAACACATGGACTACTTTTTATCGCGGAGAGTTAGGGTTCCCGCAGGAACCAAAAAACGTAATTCCACGCGGACGAAGTCGCGGGCATCAGCTAGTTACCATATAAACCCAACTTCGTAGCCAAAACAACCAATAGACTATGTACTTTTGTAACATATGTATATGCTATATTTCGTGTAAATTCAAAGGGAGTTAATCATCTCTTTAAAAAAATTACCTTTATAAATAACTAGCTGATCTGATGCCCGCGAACTTTTTAATTTTCCGGGATAAAAAGTAGCCTATGTGCTATTCCAAACTTTAATCTATCTCAGTGCTAAATTTCATCCAGATCCGTTCAGTCATTCTGGCGTTATTGAGTAACAAACATCCATCTATCCAAACATCCAAACTTTCGCATTTATAATAATAATATAGATGTAAACTGTGCACAAAGTAGTGAAAGGAATGCGTCATTTGAAAGTGGAATGAACCTAGGAGAAGGCAGCATTCTCAACGTACCTGCATCTTCTGTAGTTTGATTACCTTCTGACTCGTCAGGTACTATATTATTATCACCGATTTCACCGACTGATTCTGCTTGGTTTTCAACTAAAGGGGACATTTCCGCGCCATCGGGAATATCACCGTGGAGAGCAGAGTCCGACTCCATTTTAAGTAAATTTGATTTACCCGCTTAGTAAAAGACAAATAAACATTGAATTCTATCAATTTTTTATGCGATTTATCGCAACATTTTTGTAATAAATCGAGAAAATTCAACCTTTTTGACAATAAATTGAATAGATCTGCCAAGCCAACTCGGCGTCATTTTTTTCCACAGATGAAAAAGTAAAATCACAGAGTAAAACCCTGCAAGGCAAGGGCTTTGTTTAGAGGAGAAGGATATTATGTTATTATGTTGCATTTTACTCCGATGCATTTTGATAATAAAACATGTGTCATGTACTTTGACTTTTCTTACTTATTGAAATCTACGTTATTAGAACGAGACAAGTGTATTATGTTATTGCGCGAACGTGTCGAGCAAATAGCAATTGTCATATTGTCATAGAATAATTAAACCTCTAGAAATCATATTTTGTTCTCATTCTATCTTGTGTAACATCTCAACACTGCATCTCTTTCATGTGGGAGTGAAAAGGAGATATGGCTTGGTTTATATTTCTTTCATTGTCTACGTATTGAAGCCAATTTTTTGCTAACTATAAATGGAGTCTATTGGTGTCTATTGTGCTTCCGGTGTTTCGGTTGTAACTAATTACTTGTCGGTGTACTTAATTATCTATGGATCGGTGTCTCAGACCTGCAAGTAACTAGGTTATGTCTTATTTTATCATAATTTAAATTATTAAAATAATAATGGGTTTAATTTAGATACGATTTAACTTAAATACGTAGCTTAGATAGGCTACTACACGTTTACCATCGGTGAATACATTGTATAACCTGAAATAGTCAAACAACGTACGAAAACGACAATCGAAGATCATTGAAATAATGAATTGGTTGTAAGTAGTAAGTAAAAGTAACATTCAATGGCCGAGCCGATAATAGGTGTTATTTTATTATTATAATTAGATTTTTAATCTGAGTTTAAATGTGTTGACAGTTGAGGGCTAAAAATGTATGAAACTAAAAACAATATTTCTAATGTTTCAGATACTCGAACCAAAAAACATTGCTATAGGAAGTATTGAAAATGTCTAGCAGCAATAGCAACAAAAGTGCTGGTAACAATAGCAATGAAAAACCTGGTGATGGAATCCGCTCAATGAGATCCACTACAGCATTCAGAGTCGTCAACTTTGAATTATACGCAAAACCTGTGTGTTAATATTTTTCTCCTAAGTGCAGCCATAAACGGACAATTTAAAGCAGTCGGTTACAATCACAGAATCAGATCAAAGATTAAGCATCTACAATAATCACTACTGCTTCTTCAAAAACTGTATCACATTGACGTAGGATGTTCAACAGTCAACAACAGCTTTCAAGCCATCCGTGTATGACTGCACAACATAGTACTATTTTATATTATAAATATCAAATAGTATTTCATTTAATATTTTTTACTGAAAATTTGTTTCAGAATATTGTGATAATGAGCATTGGCCTCACATGTTTTGGGCTTGCATTGGGATATATTGCTTACATGAGACAGAAATATGAAGCAATGGGTTACTATTCAGCCATAGATAAAGATGGAAAAGAAATATTCGAAAAGAAGAAATCTAAATGGGATTAATAATTATGATTTCATTGATATATTTTATAGACTAGGCTTAAGTAGCTAATTTTTGCCTCCCTTTGAAATTGTAAATAATCAATATAATATATTACAAAAGAAAGTACAATGAGCATAATGCTAAAACATAGAAACAGGACTCGTTTCTATGTTTTAGCAGCATGCTCAGTACAATCAAGGGAGTTACATGGTGTGGTAGCCCTCAATCCCCAATCAAGAACTTTAATTTTTCAGGATAAAAAGTAGCCTATGTCCTTTCCCCTGAAATGGATGAGAATCCGTTGAATGAGCTGTCAAAGCATAGCAGACAGACAGACACACTTTCACATTTATGATACTTACATATTATTAAGGATACCCTGGATAAAAAAATGAAAAATGTTTTTTATAAAAAAGTACCTGTTGTAAATATTAGTCATTAGAATCTAAAGAATATGTTTTCAATAAAAAAAATACCTCCATAACCCTAACTACATTTATTTTACATTCAACTCGCGCGAGACCTGTACAAGAAAGAGACAAGAAAACGTAAATACAATAAATATTTCATAAATTAAACTCAGAAACGGTTCACAATCTGTCGACAGTTTACAATCTATCGAGATAAAAAACGTTAGATTACAATCTAACGGTTTTTACAATCTGACGGTGACTTATAAAGAGTTAACACTCCTACTCTACCCTCCATAGTGTTATATCACACATTAGTGTGTGTCTGTCGGTATTCTACAGGATATATTTCGGAGAGTGTGCTCAAGAACTATTCGATCTTGTTCCTCCGTCACCTTTTTATTATCGTACCGCAAGGCATCGACAAGGTCTGCACCCCTACGCAGTCGAAATTCCGCGGGCTCGTACGAAGCGATTTGCTTCCTCGTTTCTAATTCGAACCGCTAGGATATGGAATGCCCTTCCGGCTTCCGTTTTCCCCTCCCGTTTTAATATAGGTACCTTCAAATCAAGAGTGAATAGGCATCTTCTAGGCAAGCGCGCTCCATCTTAGGCTGCATCACCACTTGCATGCAAGTCTGATTGCAGCCAAGCGCTAGCCTATATATTTAAAAAAAAAAAAAAAAAAATATAGGTTAAAAATATAGAACTAAGTGGGCGGTTTTCAAAATAGTTGCCGGCCGCAACTTAGAGCGTCGCTATAAACAGCATTAAGGACCAAATTAGGGACCCTTGTTCCCTAGATTTTATTACACTACACTGATTCAAGTTTAAGGGTCCCTGTGCAAAGTGCAGTGTAAAACCGCACTTTTCACAGGGACCCTTCCCTTGAATGTGGTCCCGATCTGCCAACTGCCTTTGCGCTCTGCAGTCCGGGTAATGTAATAATATTCAGGGCGGTTAGGGAGCTCACTCGTCGCACGACCAGCGTACTGTTCAGCTTCAGTAGTTGTGTTTCTCCGGCTCGCACGAGCATTTTGACAATATTATGTCGTGTCCAAAGGAAAAAGAAATTTTGATGAATGTGATTGAGATGTACAAAGATGCCTCATCTATCAAAATTCGTTTAGAAGTTTTTGCGTGATGCGTGAAAGAGTAACAACGTCAATAGGTACATCTTCACAAACCTTCGCATATTTTATGTAGGACTAGCTGATGCCCGTGACTTCGTCCGCGTGGATTGACGTGTGTTATTCCCAATCCCAATATTCATTGCCCAATCCAGACTATAATCTGATGTTTGACAGTTACGGAACCCATGAACATTTTGTATGGGAACATAAAGGGAAAATTATTTTTCTTTTATTTTATGTTTTCGTCAATTGTCCAATGATTTAATAGTTATTCTGCTATTAGGGATGGAAACAAATACAAGTACACCACGCTACGTACGCAATCAGGTCATCTCCAGGGACCTTCGCATGGAGAGCCTCGACGACCACGTAAGCCGCCTGAGCACCGCTATGTTCGCGCGCGCCGACGGAGCGCGATCCCAACACCTGCGACGTATCGCGCCATACCATCGACGACCGCCGGATGTAAGAGGACTGCCACGAGACCTAGTCTCACAACGGACATGACCGCTTCCTCGCCGCTAGCTGAAGGGCGCCCGTCAGGACCTCACTGGCGGGCTCGACCTCGCTGAGCGGCGGGCGCAAGCCCACCATGGACTTACCACTCCGCCATAGTTCGTTGATCGCTCGCGACAATCACCGCGGGCTCGATCGCACTGTGGCGTGACACACGGACATGACGCTACGGACCAGTGGTCCCACCTAGTAGTGGCAGGCGGCGTTGCAACCACTGAAGAGGGCCATCTCCCTGAGCAGTAACCCCGAGACCCGAGGGCCGAGAGGGTCTACGAGGACGACCAACGAGAAAAAAAAATACGTATTATATAACAAAATTTTATTTGTTCACATTTTTACCTCCTACCAAAAAGTGCTCAACGCGCCTAAAGAAGTTTTCACTTCAAAAATGCAGGCAATAGTAAAACGCCGATAGCCATGTGCATGATGTCTTAGACGGAATAATCGATAATTATTATCCTGACCGCGTCGCATCGATGAAACATGAAATAAAGACTCATTTCTTTAGATTTTAAGTTACATAATTAAGATGTCCAACGGAAATAAACGTCCATTTCATTTTGTGTGTATTTTTTATTCATGTCAATATACCGCTCAAAAAAGGATTTTTAGCGAAAGCTAGGGGGATTTCAAGTTGGTGTTAGGGGTAAACAGGGGGATTTCATGCTGCTGTTAAGGCGAGGCGCTCCGTAGTGGTTGGCAACACTGTATGTAACTTGTCAGTTGTCTCTGGTAATTTTTTGTTGTCTTGTCTTGTTGTCATCGCGAGTGTTTTCGAATTTTCGTGGTGTTTTCAATTCAAATTCTACTTCGTTTAATTGTTAGCTGTATTTGTTTTTAATTAATTGCATAACAAAAAATGTTTTCTGCATTAAAGAAATTAACAAGAAGCGGAGATGATCGATGCTCAGCTCCATTGCCAATGTCGTCTTCTTTGCAGAAAAAGTTTTCTAGAGGCGTGCATTTCAACAGTAAATACTCAAAATATGTACTTGTAAATAATTCATAGCACTGTAATTAAAGCATTATGGCTTATAGTTACCTACTAAAGTATTCTTGTGATTCGGCCCTATATGTTATTATAATTATTATTCTCTGTTTTAGTGAAAATATTAATCAAAGGAGACAGAAACGTTGGCAAGTCATGTCTATTACAGCGTCTACAAGGAGGTGCATTTACTGAGGAGTATGTTCCCACTGAACAAATACAAGTTGCTCCAATACATTGGGCATATAAGAATACTGACTTTATTGTGAAAGTAAGAGGAGTTTACAATTTCTTAGTTATCTTTGCTTATGACATAATTTGCTTAACTTAAACTGAAGGTAGGCATCAACATAAATTATATTCTCTGTGAACTACTAGAATTATAATTATTGTATATTATTAAACAATACAATTTAAAATTTCTATTTTATGCATATATAAAATTATAAAAATCTCGATAGATTGTAAACTGTCGAAAGATTGTGAACTGTTCAATGTTATGAGTGTAAATTTTTGAAATATTCATTGTATTTACATTTTCTTGTCTCTTTCTTGTAGATTAGGTTAAGGTTCGACATAAATAATCAGGTAGTGCCCTTAGGTTCTCTCGGGTTAATATACCTAACAGATTACAATCTACCGAAAAATAAGGTGTAATAATATTTATTTATTGCCTCTAACACAAATTATTAAATTAATTATTAGGTGTTAAATTGTAATCTTTCAACAGTTTTCAATCTCGCGAGTTAGATTATAATCTAACGGTTTTTACAATTTTACTGTGATACATATAAAGCAGATACTCAAGGTCTAAGTAACCCGATAAGTTTGGATTGGATAAGTAGATCATAAGGAACAGCTTGACTCATATTTCACCCAACTGAGAAAACTTCAATATGTACTAATCTTCATTTTGTATTTTAAATTAATATTATAGGTAGAAGTATGGGAGGTAGTAGACAAAGGTCGCACAAAGAAAAAGCCACCTCTTGGCTTAAAACTTGAGAATCAGTCCACACCAGTGCCTGAAGAGGAATCTGAAATGCCTGTGTTGGATGCAACATTTTTAGATGTGTATAAAAATGCAACTGGAGTTATTCTGATGATGGATATTACTAAACCCTGGTATGTGAATTGTTACTGTGATAATATAAGTCCCTATTCATTAATTTAAAGCTATTTTTATTGTACTCAGTGAGGTGACAGTGATGTCGAAAACTTTTTTCTTCATCTAAAACTTGAAACTACAGAAGCTTGTATTTATTAGCACATCTGAAATTTTTGCTCTTTATTTTGAGCAACTTGAGGATATATTCCTTCCACAGGATATCTATCCATGTACCAAATCTGTTAAACAGATGAGTTGTGAAATCGTAGTAGACAGACACACTTTCGCATTTATAATTTTAGTATAGATTCGATAATTAAAAACAGAAACAATAAAAAGTTAATTCTTTAGCGTTCCTCAAGTATTTTATAATCTTTCAAGGACATTCGAGTATGTAGTTAAAGAATTGAGTCGCATCCCAGCTGACTTGCCAGTGGTGATTCTCGGCAACCACTGTGACATGCAACACCACAGGCAGGTGCATCCGCACCACATTGATCAGGCCATGTATCATGCTAAGACTACCAGGTGTGTATAATTTATGTTTCTTTCTTTATTAGCATTCATCAAGTGTATAACTTTGGATAAAACGTTGGCCCTATAATAAAAGTGAAAACTAGGTTACTCTATGTCGTGTTTGTACATCAATCTCAAACTGACATAATGATAGCAACTTTTAACCGAGTGTTCTTCCCTACATATAGTATATTTTCTGGTGCATGTCTCCACAAAAAAGCAAACAAGAAAGCAAAATTGTGACCAGTCTACCTCGTAATCAGACCACTACCAATCATGGGATGTAGGGTTTTAAATTTATTAAAAATAATAAAAAGTCAGTCTAAAAAGACAATCTATTTACATAGATTTATGCTTAATCTTCATGCAATAAAAAGAAAAGTCTAGACTCAATCCCTGACTGACCAAGCCTTATACCTTGAAAGATGAAATTTTGGACAGAGGTTCCCTTTTTAAAAAGAACAGTTTTTTCTAGATTAATTTTTCTCATGGAAGTTAAGTCACGCGCGATCGCTAGTGGGGACTAAATTCATGCCTAAGTTGTACCATGCTGCTATCAATTTGCTTTTCATGTTCAAGGACTGCGCCAATCCGTTACGCAGAGTCTTCCATGAGGAATGGATTTGGTTTAAGACTACTACACAAGTTTCTCAGTGTCCCATTTCTAAGACTACAGAAAAATAGTTTGTTGGAACAACTGCAAAGGAACCAAAAAGATATGGAGGAGATTGAAAGGGAACTTGATGATTTTCAGGTAATAATTGGGGCTTAATTAATTATCTTTAATTATTTTTTAATTGTCTTTACAATAATTATGCTATGCAATATGCTTTAGTGATACAAGTTCTTACAATGCAAACATTTTTTTTGCACTTTGAGCACATATCATTGGCAGTTAAATTGGAAATATTGATGTTGTCTGCTAAAATACTTAAAGGGTTAAACTCAGGTTTATTTCGTCCCATAAACTTTCACAGGTTTATTACATTTTACTACTGAATAGATATGTTATTAAAGTTTTTGTTTGAAAGCACTTACATTCATTGCCGTGCGATCATCTATACTGAGAACATGTATGTAAATCCGCAGTTTTTTCCTTTGGTCTGTAGGTAGTTTTGTCTTTTCACCTCCTGTGTCATCCACCTTTCGTCATGGGCAGGTTCCGTAACTCTCTCCCATGTATACACTTTATTTAGTAGCTGTTTGTGTGTGTTCTCAGAATTCAGAAGAGTCTCAATACAACTTATTTGTGGACCGCTTGGCCAACAAACGCCGCCAAAGCGCGGAACCGGAGCCACGTGTTAACACCGACCGCGCGCCGAGCATAGTGCTGGGCGCCGGCAAGCCCATTATACCGCCCAATGTTAACCCCCTCGTGAGTATAGAAGAGCTGAATACAACTTGTTGGTGGCGCTTGGCCAACAAATACTGCATAAGCGCGGAGCCGCCAGCCGGAGCTGCGTTTTAACTCCGACCTCGCGCCAAGCAGCGTGCTGGGCGCCGACAATTTTACTTTGATTTACATTTTACTTTGACTTAAATAAAACTGAATGTTCTATCTGTTGTCGAGATCTGAGGTGCGATTATGTAAGAATTGTCGATCAAATCGTCAAAGTTTGCCGTCAAAATAGAATTAGGGTATCGTACATACCTAAACGTATGAGAATGGATACACGAAATTGAGCTCTAATTCAATGCTGTTATGGCCGAACTTTGACGATTTGATCGGCAATCCTTACATAATTGGGTATTTGACTACTAGTGAAATAAATTATTTTATAGTGATTATTAAATAAAGGATCTCCCAAAAGTCGTAATATCCACGTCCCCTGATAGTTTTATTTTGAATAACCATTTTAAACTATCGATTAAAGTAAAAAAAGTGCGTCGAACTTGGATGACGTCATAACTTAAAATTTCATACAAAGTCCATACTAAGCACGCGTTTTGACGTTTGAAAAAAAGTTGCTGATTTGACTAGTTGTCAAATACCCAATTGCACCTCTGAGTGTCGTATTTATGGCACGGATAAATAAAACAAAACATTTTCTTACAGCTAGCACAGTCCCTTAATCCTGGTATCGTCAAACCCCGAAACATTGAACATCCTCAGATGAATCAGACTCAGTATGTGAGCCCTGATTTAATAAAGACGAAACCACCAGTTAGTATGGAGATGACGCCTTCAAAACTGCCACAAGACAGGTACTTAATAAAACCGCCTTTGCATACTGTGCTGTCCTAGTCGTAATTTTATTGTACAAGACACAAGTAAAAGGACATAAAAAAGTTATGTCCTTTTACTTGTGTGCAATAAAGATTTAAATAAATAAATACTTACCTTATTACTGCCTGCCTCGTTGGTCTAGCGGTTAGCATAGTCGACTGCAGATCACGAGGTCCTGGGTTCGATTCCCGGTCGGGCAAAAAAATTGGTATTGGGTTTTCCAATTCAGAAATTCTCAGTGCCAGCCCGGAGTTGGAAGTTGGCGGTGTATCACCCCCGTGCCTCGGAGAGCACGTTAAGCCGTCGGTCCCGGTTATTATTACTAACATGATAATAGTCGTTAAAGCCCGCCAACCCGCATTGGAGCAGCGTGGTGGGTCTAAGCTCTAATTCCCTCTCTCCTATGAGAGTGGAGGCCTGTGCCCAGCAGTGGGACGTTAATAGGCTGTAGTGGTCGTGGTGGTTACCTTATTACTATTTCTTAAGTAGATACTTACCTTACTTACAACAAGGAATTGTTAAAAATGTGCTTGATAGAGCTTAATCTTAGATAGTATACCATCAGCGGCGTGCACGACATAGAGGCATAAAAGCATTGGCTTACCCTAATTAATAATGCCAATTTTTTCAGCATTCCCTGGTAGGAAATAGATAATTTACCTATACCTAACCTGTGCCTACCCTGGCTCCGGATTCTGTGCACGCCACTGTTTACCATAGAAACTTTTACATTATAAATTGATTTCCTAGCGTTCCAAGCACACCATCGGGGACTAACGTTTCCGTGTCAGGGTCTTCAGGCGCGTTGGACGAGTTCTATGCGGGCACTCTGGACAGCAGCTTCTTAGAAGACCTCGGCCCTATATCCAATACTAATCAGGAGACGAACTATGATACTGATAGGTATGGAACAGAAGTTTAAGAAATGAATGAAAATGGTTATGCTTCTAAATTAAGAACTTACGTGTATTGTGAACCGACTCGCGCGCCGTATTGTTCTTTGTCATAAACATTCCCGAAAGTCCCATTAACAACCGCACAGTTTCAAAACGATCGGATGATATGTGCGAATGCATAGGTAACGTACGGACAGACAAACGTTAATTTTTATATATCAAATGTAAACCCACCTGGCGCTAATGGCAAGTGAGCTATTTAAATCGCGGCTTACATTATACCTACAATAGATGACGCCAAAGTTCGATAACTTGTAATGGCCGGTAGAAATTAATTTTTTTTATTTTATTTGTAGTGACGACGATACAACGAATCCTAAAGTGATAGTGGACGAAGATGACCTCGATGTAGATAACAGCTCTCCGTTTAGACCTACCACAGGGGTTGGGGCAGAGGTCACAAGGTCAGAAGACGACACACTATCAACCATGTTCACAAACCAAGCAGCTATAAACAATGACCTAGAGGAGTGTGGTGACAGTTTGTCCATTCTGCATAGCGATCAAAATATTCACAAACATTCCGATTATCCCCTTTGGGCTGGAGATTCTAGTGTTAGGAGATCCCCAGAAGGTAAATCGAATATTTATAGTTATTAATTTATGTTTTTCTGCAGAACTAAGATATTTTTCTGAAATTGAAAGATAAAAATATGTCTATCGGCTGAATGCAATCACATATAATTTTTATTCCAAATTTTATCAAGATACGAGTATATAGCAATTTCGTCAAAATCGGTTGAACAGATAGACCTTGAAAAAGTAGCAGTCAGACAGACATACACACTTCCTTATTTGGCTATTGGATAGATGCAGGCGTTACTTTGCGGAAGTCTATGATAATGAAGGAACTGGAAGTTTAATTCGCTATAACCCGCCACAATAGGTAAAGCTATGTGCTAAAGTGTGTATTGTGTATCTTGCGATATTCACCACACGACACGAATCTTGCAAATAATTCTCAACGCACGTTTCACTCGAACGTTTCACTTGACATTGGAGCATCTTCAGATGTTGTCTCTACAATGCACGATTGTAAAGTGACGATCGTGTTTATTATATCATTTTGTAGATATTGTAGGATGAAAATATTGTAAATGTTGTGTTATTTATAGGTGGTGAAGATCCTGACAGTACTAAAGAACCTGATACAAAGGTAATTTAATTAATTTGTTATGATAATAAGTGATTAAAAACAACCTCGACTTAATTAGTCAAGGATGGCGGAAGACCAACACTTGACTTCCAATTAAATGCCCTGGAGTGTCCGTTTTCCGTCTGTCTGTCCGTCTTCTGGATGCAAGATATCTCTGTACCAAATTTTGTTAAAGTTGAGTTGTTGTGAAAGGGTAACAGACTAAACTTTTGCATTATAGCTTTTTGAAGGTATATTTATGAGTTTAACAATCAATTTCTTTTCAAAGGTTGAAAAGAAACACAAAAAGAAGAAATCTAAAGATAAGGACAAAGGGGACTATAGTGACAAATCAGATAAGACTGAGAAGAAACATAAACACAAAAAATCCAAAGGCGAGAAGCGACCGAATCCTCAGCAAGACTTACTAGCACAGTCTGTTACAACGGAATTTAATTATGAAGAATACGACACTATTTAGTGATTTAAACGATGCATGAAAAACACCTGACAGGACAAAAGAAATATACTTATATAAAAATACCCTTCAAATGAGGTGATGCCAGTTTTTAATAATTTATTTAAATGATAAATGCAGAGATAAATGCAGGCCGGTCGCGTACGCAATGTATGTGATTCAAAGTTCCTACGTTACTGTACATACTTGATCCACGGACAGTACGCGAGGTGTAAGCTGAGCCTTGCAGTTGTAGCCTAACAAACCCGTGCTGGTTTCGAGGCAGTACTGCCTTCTATTGAACACGCAAATGGAAATACGCGTCCCGTACACGGTTTGTACTGTTTTTTTGAAAAGACTAGTTTGAGATCTATATAGCGCACTTTGACTTAGCTCTGACTTAAGACAGAGTTAAAACAAGAAAGATTTAATAAGTCCATCCCGTTCGAATTCTAAGTGAAGTCAAATTACGCTCTATAAATCTCAGCATCACACTGCCAAGCTGAACTTATGCCTCACGCACAGAACTTTGTCAGAACCATACTTTTTATATTGGAATATGACATTGCCGTACAATAGAAACACACTGGTTCTTCGTCTTCCTTTCTCCTTTCCATGTGGCAGATCTTTCTATTTCATAGGCTTCATAATATAAAATCAAGTGTTCAGAATCCAGATGTAATTCGTACTCTCAAGTCTATCTGCCTCTATTTTCCATGTCATAACCATTTGTTGTGGCGACAAGTTTCTTAAAGCTTTTTTTCGACATATGTATCGCCTTTTTTTGGAATCTTATCATACTTCTTACTAATATTATAAATGTGAAAAAGTTTGGATGGATGTATGGATGTTTCTTACTCAATCACGCGCCAGCGGCTGAACGGATCTGGCTGAAATTTGGCACAGAGATACTTAGATTATAGTCTGGAATAGCACATAGGCTACTTTTTATCCCGGAAAATTAAAGAGTTCCCGCGGGAACCAAAAAACCTCAAACCACGCAGACGAAGTCGCGGGCATTCGCTAGTGAAGTCATAAATGCTTGTCGTTCACCGAATTTGATGAACCATTAAGTTGACATAATATGCGAGCATGAAAGGAAACTTACGTATGTGTACTATACGCACGCACTATACATTTACTCTGCATTCAACTCGCGCGCGAATTGTAACTATATGTATGTCTTCAGTTTCCTTTAGTTCTAGTTTAGTCTATATTGAATATACTGTGATTTTTTCCTTATTACACTTACTTGAATAATATGATAGTCATAATGACATAATAATTTTAATATTTTACGGGGCTGAGCCCACGTCAAGTCAATCGGTGGCCGATTTTTTGTCGGTAGAAAATGAAACACAAATTGCAATAATGAAACGCACACGTCCTACAAAATGTTGGTGAAAATGAAATGAAAATGAGCCGTTTTGATTGTAGTTGAAAAATGAAAGGTGGGACGTTGAGTCGGTCACAAAGTCGGTGATCAAGTCGGCTCGATTATTATCGTATCTACAAAGTCTGACGTAGGCCGAGGCCCTAATTCATGTCTATTAGATAGTATAAGGCAGCACACAACGAATATTTTTATTGATCAATTCATCTCAGTCTAGTCATCGCAAAATTAATAATTTCTTTCTTTGTCATCTCTAATATTATTATATCCCATTTTCCTACATCGAAAAGCTTTATTACATCTTAGGTTAAGTATTATTATTGCTTTTTAAGACAGCGGCGGCCGTAGCAAAATTTATAGTTGTTGGGATCTTGCACCACCTAAATTTTGCTAGTTGGCAGTGGACTAGTCCGGAGCGTTGAGGGCCGATGGATGTTGGGAGTCCCAAGGTATGAAGAATGTTGCGTAAAACATAGGAAAGTCAAAGAATGAAATGTATGGTTTTTATGAGCAATGTAGTCTTGAGTTTGCATACAGAAACTAAGGCCGGCCATACATACACTGCTTCAAGCTGCGATTGCATACGCGGGCTGCTCGAACAGTTAGCCAGTGATCAACATAGGTACACGGACCGCTCTTGCAGTCATTGCAGCTTGAAGCTGCTATTGATAACTGCTGCAGTTGGTATCAACTGCTCCACAAGTCACAATTTCAATTTCATTCAAATTAGTAGCAACATGGATTTTGAGGAAGAAGCACTACTACTGCTCAACAAACAAAACAAGAAGCGAGCCGCCGGGAGGCGGCGCGTGACGTGGAATGAAGAGCGCGGGCGGAGGTAACTGCGCGAGAACAGTTGACAGCTCGAGCAGTCAGTGTATGCCTGGCGACTGCTTGACCGCACGGTAAAATTTCACCGCGATGCCAACCGCCCGAAGCAGTCGCAACTGCTCGAGCGGTTCCATGTATGTGTGTACGTAGAAGACTAGTTCACAGTCGCAGCTTGAAGCAGTCCGTCCTGACTGCTTCAAGGTGTTCGTGCATGGCCGGCCTAAGCTTGCAATGGGTGTACAGTTCGCGCACGAGTTGAATGCAGAGTAAATAATGTGTCACCATACATTTGCTCTGCATTCAACTCGTGCGTGAACACTTCATCTATCAGATGAAGCCAATTCAGTAGAGCCTTCAAAGCAGCAACTAGATGATTCGCTGGAGAGATTATCGTCAAGAATAGAAAGTAAATATAAAATTTATTATTGTATGGTTAATTATATGTATAGCATTAGGATAATATTATGACACTAATGTATATTGACGTGCATATGGAATTTTAAAAAGCTTGTTATAATGTTATACAATAAATATGTATATTTTTATTGTTGCTTGTTGTGAGAAAATACATTTTTACTGCATCATATTATGTTGTTTTTGTCTATCACAGGATGTGATGATTAATTCTGGTTCCATTCCAATTATTTTAATACTGTGATGTCGTTATGGCTGCCATATGCTTTTTTATAATGACGCTAATCTGATGTTAAAATGCTAAAAGGGAGAAAACAAACATACAAACATATCTCATAGAATTGAACTTTTGTGAGCATTAGATTATTTTCAAAATATGATTCAATTGTATACAAAAAGGGGTAAAAGCTGGCAATGATGGGTGATTATTCATTTCAACGAAAGAATTTTAATAAATAGATTACAATCTATTCAAAATGTAAATATACAACCACATCGATATTTTATTGGTTAGATTATAAAAATTGGACCGCTTGTGTCCTCGCAGTAATATAACAATATTACAAACAAAAATCTCTACATAACAGAACTTACAGATATTAGTCAACTTTATTTTATACATTCTATAGTACACGATTATTTAACATTAATATTTACCTAATATTATATTTTATACATTTATGTATATTAGATAATATTCTCCGATTTGTAATAAGTTAATAAAACTATAAAATATCTTCTTCGTAAAAGTATAGGCATTTAATAAGGCTAATGTAGGTAATGAAACAATATTTGGTGATTTTACGGTTCTCTTTGAATACAACAAGAAGTACTTAAGGTGCATGACAAGGGTCTGCCCGCGAAATTCAAATTTAATTTGGTTTTTCACAATTTGTAAACTAATACGACAAAGTAGGCTTATGGCATTCAAATTGCGAGCGTAGGAATATCATCTTCACAGGTTTATATAAAAATCTTTACTTGAAATTGCCCAGTTTAAGAAATTAGTCAAATTAATGACTAATTTGTGAGTAACTCACGTCAAACTCATTATTTTGACTAATTTCTTAAACTGGACACTTTCAAGTAAAGATTTTTATATAAACCTGTGAAGATGATATTCCTACGCTCGCAATTTGAATGCCATAAGCCTACTTTGTCGTATTAGTTTACAAATTGTGAAAAACCAAATTAAATTTGAATTTCGCGGGCAGACCCTTGTCATCGACCTTAATAGATAAATAATTAATTTATACAAAGCACTTTGTACTTGCCTTTTCATTTTATTAGAGTTAATTTTTCTTTTATTATGAATGTTGACCCCCAAAAAGGTTAAAACTTAACGCCTAAAACAAGATTTATAAAAACATGATCATTTGGTTGATTTTTTGTCATATAGTAATAAAGGTACAAAAAAAAAAAGAGTACAAAATGCTGTCAAATTACATTACAAAAACTAAACATTCTTTACATTGTGATGATTCTTACTCATGAGCACATAATATTGTACTATTAATTCGATCATTTTTGCAGAATGGGAAGACAAAAATATTAAAATAATACACATTCGGTTATTTGTGCACAAGTCTCTATGCGTGAGTTACACGACTCCTGTTGCCAAATGGCGGACCAGTTACACAGACACATAACGTCGATCTCAACTTCTGATTGCTTGACACATCACCATTGGTTAAAAAGCACAGTTGCAAAAAGATTACAATAAATTCAGTCAAACCAATGTGTCATAGTCATAACTTTCTGCGGCTTAGCAACTGTCTTATCAGGACAGAAAAAGTTTTTAGAACAAGTAGTGTTTCGTGCGAGGAACGTGTTTAGTTTCCATAACTACTCGTATGATGAGTTTCTTGCCGGCTCTTCTCAGTAGAATCAGGCTTTCCGAACCGGTGGTAGTCTTAACGTTTCATAAGTGACATAAGTTGTCCTACGTGAAATAAATAATTTATTTATTTATAACTTACGTCTACTTTATTTTGGCTCCTGTGGGATATTTTACCTTTTGAATTGCGTCAAGATTTGTATGGAATTGATCGAGCATCAACTGTCATCTGTCACTAAGCGCTTGTTCAATTCCTTATAGATAATAGAAATGATGCCTAAGTATATCAAAAATAAATAATTTCTAACTGATTATTAAATAGACCCAAAAGACCTAAAATTCACATCCTCGGTTAGTTATAAGTTTGATAACCATTTTAAAAAATAGATTAAAGAAAAAAAGTGCGTTGAAATTTGATGACGTCACTATTGTGATTTTCATACAACTTCCATACGCGTTTTTAAGTTTGATAAAGAGTTGCTGATTTGATTGAGTTGTTATCATCCCTATTGTCAACTTAGAATAGTTAAAAATCTCCCACTAGGACCGGACGTAACCATTTCGTTGTACACAAGCATAATTTTTATTATCATCGTGTCGAGAAACTGACGCATAACGACGAGCGTACAAATGAGTTCAGTAGGTATGTAAAGATATAACAAACCAAAGGACACAAACATAAATACCGTGTTATTAACAAACTGGTTACGGAATAGACTGATGAAAAAGATCAATATGCAGGTCTCACTATAAAATCTATAGAAATTTAAATAAGATCTATAAAATAATAAGGCGTAAGTAATAAGACTTAACCAGGATCAAAACAAAATCATTGATTGCAAAAACATGCATTTGTCTGTTTGTTAATGAGTTAAACTTTGTACCGTTGTTGTTGACACTTTTGTGAAGGTTTCTAAAAGTAAATGCAAGTTAACTTTTGTGTTATACTGACCGTAACCAGTAGGTTACTAAAAATCACAATATTTCAGTAGGTAAATCATCAAAACATTTTTACAAATGCCTATATAGTTTTGTCAACTTCATTAGAGGATTTACAAGCAACACTTTCAAAATAAAAATTCATAACATAGCTGCTCATATATTATCATTCTCATCACTTGCTAAACTCATTCATCAACAATGTAAAAATGTGTTTCCGGAATAACTGTTCAGTAATGCAAATAAAAATTATCATTTTTCTGAAACTATAATGTATAAAAACACCTATTAAAAAGGAATGTTGATTATTTTAAAATTGAGTTAAAACTTTATTGAGCTATTTGAGACAATTTATTCATGCCCTCTATTTTCTAATATGTATGTTTTTATAAACAAAATAAAAGCTACAGGGTAGCAATATTTCATTGTTTATATAATAATATTTTCTATTGTTATTGCTTTTCATAAGACCGATTTACACATAACACAAACAAATAACAAAGGCCATAGTAGGCCTGGATTATCATATCCCACAAAAGATTTGCTGTTTTTCTTTAGATCATAACTTCGTGATAAACTACGTAAAATTGAAATGAGAAATCTAGTTTTATTCTTTCAGTAACTCTGAACGATTTGTTGGCCAAGCCTATTTTCTTCAGACAGATACCATATTACCGAAAATGTTTTACGTTCAACAAAGCACAGATCGAAGAGAAGGTCCTAACAATCGAGTATAAAACAACTGTATATATTCTATATTATCTCGAACGAAGAATCCACTAACTTCTAATATAATTAATCAGTATCTCTCATAAACTATCGGCTGCAAAATAATTTGAATGCATTTCTAGCTTTATTAAACTTACATCTAGCTAGATAATCTTATTTACAATCACTAACAATAATTGTTCAAATCTATAATTACATCACTCGTAAGCTGCGTCCGTATGGAAGTCCCGTCGGGATCCTGAGAAAGAGCACACATCCGTTCGAGTATTGCGTGCTTACGCGTCAGTCCGCGCGGCTAGTTTCAGAATAGCTGTCGTCTAGGTAGCTGTGTAGCGCACCGAGCGGCTCGAAGCCAACGCTTTGCTCCACGAACACGTGCTGGCCGGGCGGTTCCACGCGGAACTGTCCCAGCGTCCACGGATCGCTGGCGTCGGGCGCGCGCCGCACGTCGAACGGCGATAGCTCGCCCCACGGCTGCGGCGGTGGAGTCGTTAGCATCGACGGCATATCGACTCGCGGCTGCAGCGGCGACTGGATCGGCGGATCCGTGCCGAACGATGGTGCCCCCCACACTAACGATTCGATGCCGGACGTAGCAGTGTTCATGTGACTGAAACCCCAAGTGTTCGCGATTTCGGGCGGTGGGGCGTTCGGAGTTATTTCAGGCACTTTGGACATTGAACGCCCGTACACGTCTTGTACCCTCGTGTTCATGTGCGGTCGAGAGGCAAGCCCTGGGTCGGGGCTGGGCAGGTGACAGTCAGGTCGCGTCATCGGACTGTATTTGCCAACTCCGGGGCTCTTTTTGTTGTTGTTGCTGTAGCTGTTTTCTACGCTGGGTCTGGGCGAGTAGGGACTATGGTGTTGCTGCCTCGACATGGGGCTGTATTGGTCTGGGGTTCTGTTGGGATTGTTTCGAAGGTTGTCGTTCTTGACTCCTAAGCCGGGATCGGGGCTGGCGTGAGTGGTAGGATGTGGCGAGAACGGAGCGTGGTGTTTAGGCATAGGACTATAGTTGTCACTGTTCCACGCTCCCGTCGTCTTCTGCAAGTCCGGCTTGACGATCTGACTCGTATCGGGGCTCGGTTGAGCAGAATAAGGACTTGGTTGTGACGAATATGGGCTGGGCTGAGTAGAATAGGGGCTGGGCTGAGTCGAGTATGGACTTGGCTGAGCGGGACTTGGTTGAGTTGAATATGGACTCCTTTGAGAGGAGAATTGACTATCCTGTCTAGGCATGGGGCTGTAGCTACTATAATTCCAATTATTAGGATTCTTTATATCCTGTTTCATTCCTATGGTTTCGGGACTAGGTTTGTTCTCAAGAGAAGTTGTGGGACTACATTGCTCAATAACTTTGCCATGTCGTATTTTTGTCTGACTTTCTAATCTATTTAGTGGAATCGCTTCCGATTTATGAGAAGGAGTACTTCTAAACTGACCTAAATTCCAAGAATGATTGCCCTTAGCTATGTCTGGTTGAACATCAGGGCTACTGGGCACCTGGCTATCGGGTTTCTGGACGGGGCTGAAGTGGGGACTTCCCGTGTCTGTTTTGACGGAATCTGACCTAGGTGTGGATGACGAATCTGGTTTTGATTGAGCAAGGGGACTCGAAAGTTTAGGAGTGGTCGAGCCTTTTGGAAGTTGCGTAGTCTCAGCACCGGAAGTAACATTTTCAGGCGTATTCCTTGATTGCTCGAAAGTCTTATCACTAGAAGACATGACTTGTTTTTCTGAAGACGCGCGTTTATCAGGCACACTAGTAGTTAAGTCAGGTACACTTTTCGGTTCCTGAAATACACTCTCGGAAGACTTATCAGGAGATTTTATTTCTAGTTTACTACCTGAACTTTCAGGCGAGTCTTTCTTTGTAGACTCATGTTCTTCGTCAGTTTTAGCTGTCTTTGCCTTCGACTTTTTCTTTTTAGATTCTTCAGCTTGGCTCTCTTTGGCTTTAACTTTTTCTGGATCTAAGCTGTCCTTAAGGTCCTGAAGTTCTTTCCCAGTGTAGTGCCGCTTCATACCCCTCGGCAGAGCGCGGCACGAACTAAGATTTAGTGAGTCTATGTGAGGGCATTTTAACAGTACCTTCTTGATAGCTTCATATGAGACAGATGATCCACACAAATTGAGTGATCTGTAAAAACAAAGTCCAAGTTATTAAACTGGTTTAAATAGTCGTCTGAACCTTTTTGTGTTGGAGCAAGCAACTTACGATGTGAAGTGGGGTGCGCTGTGACCTTTTGGGATTAGGCCTTATAATGGAGAGTTTTTGGGTTTGGTTCAGCAGTATTAATTTAAGAATCGATTCCTAAAATATTTCAGGTCTGGTTGGGAGAGCGGTTCGGCAGGTACTGCCGAAGAAGTAGGAAATGCCGCGTGGAAACTGGTTACAAAAAATAATTTGTCAGCTTTGTCTGCTTCCATCTTAAGCCCGTATTAATCCGGACAAGACCATAACTTAGGAAGTTAACTAACTTAGGAGTTCTTAACTGATGTCGGTTAATACATACATCAGGCATTGGACGCATTGTCACCACTCACCACTTACCACTACAGACAAAAAAGATTGCAGTCAAGTGATCAAGATTCAAGACATCTTTAGATCTCAATAATGAATAAAGTGCTACAAGTAAGCTCATGTTTTATAGTCTGCTATTATGTACAGTCTAATAAAGTAAATTCGTTCGAGTATGTCCAAGTATCCATGAATGGCTCCAGCTTATCTTGTAGTAAAATAAAAAACCGGTCAAGTGCGAGTCAGACTCGCGCACGAAGGGTTCCGCACCACCACACAATGTAAATTATTTTATTAAATAACAATAAAGATGACATCACAACAGGTAATCAGCTGTGAAATAGCTGTACATATGGCGCTTCTTGCCAAATTTCATGATTCTATGTTAACGGAAAGTACCCAGTAAGTTTTGATTTGATTGCGTTGAATTAGATGCTTGTTTTTTACAGCTCCAAGGGACCATAAACCGAAGTATTTAATATTAATTTCAACTTGATTCTCCAAGCGTTTCCGAGAAATTTTTTTGTTGACAGACAGACAACAAAGTGATCCTATAAGCCTTAAGGGTTCCTTTTTCCTCTTGAGGTACGGAACCCTAAAAACCACGACCCACGACAGGTCCAGCTCGATGAGGCTGTGAGACCACTTCTCGCAGATGACGTAGGCACGCCTTACCTCAGTCTGCTGTTAGGCGAGACGGCCAGCGCGCAGACGGCATCGTGCAGCACCTTGGCGGCGGAGGCCCACGACAGGTCAAGCTCGATGAGGCTGTGAGACCACTTCTCGCAGATGACGTAGGCACGCCTTACCTCAGTCTGCTGTTAGGCGAGACGGCCAGCGCGCAGACGGCATCGTGCAGCTTGTTGGCGGCGGTGGTCCACGACAGGTCCAGCTCGATGAGGCTGTGAGACCACTTCACGCAGATGACGTAGACACGCCTTACCTCAGTCTGCTGTTAGGCGAGTCGGCCAGCGCGCAGACGGCATCGTGCAGCACCTTGGCGGCGGAGGCCCACGACAGGTCCAGCTTGATGAGGCTGTGAGACCACTTCTCGCAGATGACGTAGGCACACCTTACCTCAGTCTGCTGTTAGGCGAGTCAACCAGCGCGCAGACGGCATCGTGCAGCACCTTGGCGGCGGAGGCCCACGACAGGTCCAGCTTGATGAGGCTGTGAGACCACTTCTCGCAGATGACGTAGGCACGCCTTACCTCAGTCTGCTGTTAGGCGAGTCGGCCAGCGCGCAGACGGCATCGTGCAGCACCTTGGCGGCGGAGGCCCACGACAGGTCCAGCTCGATGAGGCTGTGAGACCACTTCTCGCAGATGACGTAGGCACGCCTTACCTCAGTCTGCTGTTAGGCGAGTCAACCAGCGCGCAGACGGCATCGTGCAGCACCTTGGCGGCGGAGGCCCACGACAGGTCCAGCTTGATGAGGCTGTGAGACCACTTCTCGCAGATGACGTAGGCACGCCTTACCTCAGTCTGCTGTTAGGCGAGTCGGCCAGCGCGCAGACGGCATCGTGCAGCACCTTGGCGGCGGAGGCCCACGACAGGTCCAGCTCGATGAGGCTGTGAGACCACTTCTCGCAGATGACGTAGGCACGCCTTACCTCAGTCTGCTGTTAGGCGAGTCGACCAGCGCGCAGACGGCATCGTGCAGCACCTTGGCGGCGGAGGCCCACGACAGGTCCAGCTCGATGAGGCTGTGAGACCACTTCACGCAGATGACGTAGGCACGCCTTACCTCAGTCTGCTGTTAGGAGAGTCGGCCAGCGCGCAGACGGCATCGTGCAGCACCTTGGAGGCGGAGGCCCACGACAGGTCCAGCTCGATGAGGCTGTGAGACCACTTCACGCAGATGACGTAGGCACGCCTTACCTCAGTCTGCTGTTAGGAGAGTCGGCCAGCGCGCAGACGGCATCGTGCAGCACCTTGGCGGCGGAGGCCCACGACAGGTCTAGCTCGATGAGGCTGTGAGACCACTTCTCGCAGATAAGCTCCAAACACGCGTTCGTTTGCCGCAAAACATTGCAACCTGGAGCGATATTGCAGGATATAAGACCAAGTTGCGGGAGGTGTGATCTTGTTACACAGCTGGATCTACTGGTCCGCAATGAAGGATGCTCAAGAGGGGCAGAAAAGAATCGATTATTGACTCACGTCACATAGGAAGCGATATGAATTTCTCCTATGATGAAACTTCAAACTTCAATCTTTTTCATTGAAATAAACTTTTAAACGTGTTTTTAAATTGACGAGTGAATCTACCCCTGAAGAGTCATTCTCACCGAGGAGAGCCATCAAGAAACTCAGTGGTTGCTCTTTTCAATCAATAATAGGGGACAGTCAGGGGATCACAGAGACCACAAGATGAGGGGAGTCTTTGCAGGTTTAACATTCATCATTATCAACCGATAGACGTCCACTGCTGGACATAGGCTTCTTACAAGGATTTCCACACGCCTCGGTCTTGCGCCGCCTGGAACCAGCGGCTCCCTGCGACTCGCCTGATGTCGTCTGTCCAGCGAGTAGGGGGTCTACCAACGCTGCGCTTTCCCGTGCGTGGTCGCCACTCCAGCACTTTGGGACCCCAGCGTCTATCGGTTCTTCTAACTATGTGCCTGCCTGCTTTGTCTCTGAACGGGCAGAATGAAATTCCCAACTCAAGCTAGTAACTGGACCAACCATGTCGGACAATCCTTGGAAATCCTGGATATGACCCCAAGAAAATGCTTCCAGCAGAGGACATAACTATTCGACAGGATAGAAGTTAAGCTAAGTATCCTAACTTTTAATAGCCCAATAATACCATAACTTAGTAATATCTTAACCAATAATCAAAATATTAAGTGGAACTTCAAACATACCTCCAAGAAATAAATGTTGTAGATCCCAAGCAGGCACTCTAACCAGACCAGAGTCAGTAAGGCGTTGTAATCCACGCAGGTCGAGCAGGCTTAGACGCGTAGCGCCTCTCACGAGCCGCGCTAGGGCGTCGTCCCCTAGCCGATAGTCTCCCACGGCCGCGCGCTCTTCAGCCGCGCTGCAAGCGATCGAAACCTCCTCCAGTTGGCTCCAACCCTCTATCTCCATCTACGATTATAAATGGTCCTTTACATCCATACTAATATTATAAATGCGAAAGTGTGTCTGTCTGTCTGTCCGCTACGCTTTCACGGCCCACCTATTTAACCGATTTTAATGAAATTTGGTTATATCCCGGGGAAAGACATAGGCTACTTTTAATCGTGGAAAATTAAAGAGTTCCCGCGGGAATCGAAAAAATTTTGTCAAAATACATCCAGTAATCTATACTTTTCTATCATCCATATCATACTCATATTTAGTATTTAGTCCATATAAATAAATCGCGCTAGCTGTCTGCTAGTTTTTACGGCCTATGTTTCCAACCCATTTTGATAAAATTTGGTACAGAGATAGGCTGCATCCCAGGGTAGCACTTCGGCTACTTCTTATCCTGGAAAATTAAGGATTTCCCGCGGGAATTAAAAAAAACTTAAACCACGCCAACAAAGATGCAAGAAGTAAGGGGTGCAGGCATCAGCTAGTTTGCCATAAAAGGGACTTTGGCGTCATTATTCTGTTGCTATCCTGTTATGACGCTTCAATACGCTCAACTTCGGTGTAATTTAAAATCTTGTACAAGGGTTGAAATGTTTTACGTTAAACCTTCACTTCAGAAATAGTTGTTAAATAGAAAAAACTTCTTAGAAGCAGCCATCTCAAGGTGGCACCGAGTAGTTAGTGAAATAGATTACTTCCTTGTCTCTGCCACTTGTCTGCTATCGTTCAATAATCACATTCGTCACAACTTTTTAAAATTAAAATAAATAAACGAAAGTCAGCATACCTGTTGTGAAGTCGTTGCAGTAGCCAATACTAACTGAGCATTGGCAGCCCGGAACACCCTCATTTTAGGGCAGCCTTTCTGCAGCGCTTCCAGAGGAATTGGGGCTGGGTGAGACGTTGCCAGGGCACCAGATATGTCTAGCACTTCGAGATTCGGACAGTGGCTCTGGTAACAATTAAAGATTCTGTGATTGATTGGCAATAATGATAAGTAAATTAGATAAGTATTTACTTAAAAATCCTAGTTATTTTATTATTATATTTGTACACAACACTATGGTGAAATACATGATACTTTCGATACGATGATATCCTTCATCTTTAAAACAAGTGTAGTGTGTTTAAAAAAAGTGCATCCTGGGAATCGAAGCACCGACCACCCGCATAGGAGGCTGGGCTTGGGGTATGGATTTAATATAACTGCCATACCCCAAACAAGTTAGCCCGCTACAATCTCAGACTGCATCATCACTTACCGTCAGGTGAGATCGCAATCCAGGGCTAACTTGTAACTTTTTTGAATAAAAAAAATTGCTTGTGTGCGTTGTGTATGTGCAATTCACACACGGTAGAAGTGAAACTTCAGATAAGTAGCCTACGAGAGAATGAGATAAATATAACTTGTATTCTATCTTATTCTCTCGCAGGCTAAATACTATTTATGAATATGTTTGTCTCCTTTTGGTGTCGCTTTTTCGTTTCATCAAATTTTCAATCACAACGATTCTAAAGAATTTTTACTTCGAAAAACAAAACTTTAGACCATATGACTGAAGTAAAACTTTTTTATGGTATGAGTAATAAGATACATAACTGAAACATACATATACGAAACGTAACTGTCTCTCTTTCTATCTTCACTAACTTATATCTCCCTCTAAACTTTCGTTCGCCTCGCCCGATCACACTTTTCGTAACGCTCTCGTCGCGCATTCACCAGCTAACTACCCAAGTCAAGCGCGGATAAAGAAGTTTTACTTCAAAAAAAACGATTGTGCTTTAGACCACACAACTGAAGTAAACCTTTTTTATGGTATGAGAAATATGATACATAACTGAAACATACTCGTACATATACAAAACTGGCTATGAGAGAAAGAGAGAAAGAAAATGTGTACTCGACCTCTCTCTCTCTTGCCCCTACAGTAATATACAAAACGTAACTCTCTCTGTTTCTTCTTCACTAACTTATATCTCCCTCTCAACTTCACGCATTCACCATAGTAGAGATCCTAATATACAATGACCTTCACCCATCTGTTTACCAGGTGAAACCTACTTTTTATTGTTATTTAATACTAGATAAATACAGACTAAAATAGGTTGCCTATCAAAATTCGGTCCAGGCTATTTTTATTTCATCCCCAGGTTTCATCTGGTAAACAGATGAGTGAAGGTCATTGTATATCCGGATCTGTGACCACCAGCTTACTCCCCAAGTCAAGCGTGCGTAAAGAAGTTTAAGTTCAAAAAGCTTGCACTCACGGCAACAGAGGAGAGTATCTGCGGCAGGGCGGAGAACTTGTTATTGGCGAGCGTGAGGTGCGTGAGGCGCGCGCCGAAGTTGGTGGCCACGCGCGCCACCGACGCGGCCGACAGGCACGTGCTCGACCCGCCCGTCTCCGACTGCGAACACGACAGCCTCCCATTATGTACATACTGGGGATTCATAACACCGCGTACCGGTAAATGTTGATACTTAGGTATCTACACTTTATTTATTGTGATTTATTAATAACTAGCTGATGCCCCCGGCTTCATCCGCGTGGATTGAAGTTTTTTGGTTTTTGTGCAGGAACTCTTTAATTTTCCAGGATAAAAAGTAACTTATGTGTTATTTCAGACTATAATCTGTCTTTGTGCCAAATTTTATCTGGATCCGTACGTACACCCGTTCTGTCGCGATTGAGTAACAAACATGCATCCATCCAAACTTTCACAATTATAATCTACTACTAGATGATTCTTATTATTCGCGAGAATTAGGAATTAAGATTCCCGCGGGAACTTAATTTTCTGGGATAAAAATATGCCTATGTCCTTCCCCGGGATACAACCTACCCCTGTGCCAAATTTCATCAAAATCGGTTGAACGAATGAGCCGTGAAAGCGTAGCAGACAGACAGACAGACAGACAGACACACTTTCGCATTTATAATATTCAGTTTGTTTGTCATGTAAGCACATCACTTTAGCTTTAACGGCTTGGCCGATTTTGATTGATTTTTTGTGTGTGTTTGTGTGGACCACGGGATGGTTTATATTCACAATTGGATCCGGCAGGAGATGCTGCAATCGAGTTCGAGAATTTGTTCGTGGTTCAGGACAGGACAAAGTCTGCCGGGCCCACTAGTATTAGTATAGATTTCTTGCTGGTAATTAGCTATTTGACAGTTTTCGGAAAAATACTTAAAAATGTACGTAGGTTCATTTTATACCTCTTACAATTAACTTTTTCTCAAAAAAAGCGTTATTTATTAGAAAAAAATACATTTTTAATACATTAATTTTAAATTCGCGCGAAAACAGCCGGTCACGTGACATTTGCTAGCTGTGACGTCACAGCTCAGCTCAAAATAAAACAAAGTTAACTATACGACGCTCCAAGTTTCATTTAATTTTAAGTGGAAAGTTTACAGCTTCTTTAATGCAATTGTGGAAATTACAAGCTACAAGACGTGTGTAGAACAATACAATACAATAAATAATAAGTAATTAATATCCTGACAAATTGTATAAACACATTCCTATATACTATATTACCTATGTCATAATTTAAACGTCGAAAGCAGTGGTTAGAGTTAATCTGCCGAGAGCCGGAATTTAAATCGGATAAATATCTGCGGTATTACTTTGTGAAGACCACTTTGATGTTCGTGTTTTGAAGAAATCAACTTAAAACTCTGATCTACCAAAAATGAATTAACCTAACCTGACATTTTCTTCATAAAACATGACAAAATTAAAATAAATTATATTTCTGTCACTTTACAGCAGCACTTTCTTAGGTCTTAAACACGAGACCTAAGTACTATTACTTACTTTGTTTATTTCGGTACTTACATGGAAGTTATAATACATTACGAAATTCGGCAGTGCAAAACATTACACGCAAATAAATTTGCAACCATAAATGAATCGACTTTAGGCAGATTTGTACTATCAGCTGTAAAGCATATATAATCCCATTTCATTTAACCGCTCACAATCACAAATCGAAGTATATTACTGTTAATTTTCTCAACAATACGCAAACGTTAGTAAACACGACGTTTTTTTTTTTGAAATGTGACGTCACACGGGGCTCTATCATGACCGCCCGCGTTTTGCTTCTTGTAATCCACAGATAAAAAATCTCAAATTTGTTTTGCAAAAATAAAATATTTACAATTTATTTTAATGCAAAATACATATTGTATAATTATTGTTAACCCACAAGCTACCAAATCTAACATATTTCATATTTTATAGTTACAGCTGTCAAGTAGCCAATTCATGGCATTCTGTACCAACGGTAGAGGGTGCGAACAAGGTAACATCGCGTGCTCACCGTGAGCGAGAGATCGATCCGCTGCAGCTTGGGCAGGCCCTGCACCACGTCGAACAGCTGGTCCGGCGTAATGCGGCTCCAGCCCGCCACGCTCAGCTCTACCAGCGCGGGGCAGTATTCCACCACGCACGCTAGCACCCACGATACGTTGCATACTTTCCATTGAGCTGCGAACAATAGGTAGGCATGATGATTGATTTTGAAAAATGGTCAGATTATGTTCGGAAGTATCTACTATTTCGAAAAAATATCTTATTTCAGCAAAAAAATAAGGTTTGGTATTAGATGAAATTGGCATTTGAAATTTAAATTTTAAAATTCACGCCAAAACGTTCGACGGTGTCATGGCGTCGTTTGTGATGTCACTATTATTTTTACCAATGTACTCTGTGCAGTGTGCAGTAAACAATAGTGTGATTGTCAAAGTTCGAAAATAATTGTGACGTC
Organism: Erebia aethiops; assembly: GCA_923060345.2. NCBI lineage: Eukaryota > Metazoa > Arthropoda > Insecta > Lepidoptera > Nymphalidae > Erebia > Erebia aethiops. Next base: position 19,407,054 of record OV281084.1, on the reverse strand, counting down.
ATTGTCGCTTCATTGGTGTTTTAACCAATATGGCGGATTGCTGTATTTTATAGTTTTATTTTATCAAAATAAATAGCACTCAATCAATCAATACTTGAAATAGGAAAAAAAATACGTTTTTTATAATCCATGAATCCCATTTTATTAGATAAATTTATAATTTCATTGATTCTTTGTTACTATCATCATGCCTATTACATCTGTGATTGAAGATGCAAACTTCAGTGTTGTGCCCCCGACTTTGGACGCGTGAATTTAGGTTTTAGGTAACTCTTTGATTTTGCTTTTTAACGGGATAAAAGTCGCCTTGGATAAAAGGTTGCTACCTCTGTACCAAACTTTGACAAAATCAGTTGAACAGACGGGCCGTGAAAGCGTAGCAGACAGATAGACACACACATTTGCAACCATACTAATTTCATAACATTTAAGCGTCTTCAGGAGATATTGACTCGACAATGCACGATTGTAAAATCGAAGTTTTTCGAGTGAACATCTCCTGAAGTTGCTCGTTGTGTCGGGGTGAAACGTACGTTGAGAATAATTTAGAAGATTTGTATGGTGGTGTGGTGAATATCGCAAGCTACAAGTGCAAGATACACACTGTACCACATAAATTTACCTACTGTGGCGGATTATAGCGAAATAAACTTCTATTTCTTTCATTATCATGGACTTCCGCAAAGTAACGCCTGCTTCTATCCAAAATATTATTGTAAGCATAAATATCTTACCAATATTTAAACTCTGACATTGGGATAAACGGTTTTCGAGAAGCCAGACCAGTTTATAGTCAGTTTTGCATTTTTCAACAGTGTATTGCGCAAGATCTACATTCTTCCACAGCTCCGGCCTACAACTGACACTGTGCCATAATTTACACACTCTACCCAATCTGAAAGAAAATTATGAAGTATTTTAATATGACTACGTAAATTAATAATTTTGGGGTTCCAAATGCAAGGCGGGATATATCAGGGTTCGCTTTGCACTTGCTTCGACTTACACATCGTTTAGCAGATAATACGTTCAGTTACCAAGAGCAAAATCACTTGTGACGTTTGTCGTGTGGGCTTCTTATGCACTTGCCTATATTGGCCAACGTTTGTCGTGAATGATAACGAACCATTGTAACAAAAAACACGTACAACGCGCGATGGAAACTGTACAGCAGGACCAAGTCACTGAAAGCAATTTTGCCAACAGCTTTTACATTATACGAAATTTGAACGCGCGCTTACGATATTCTTAAAATGTATGTATAGTAGAAGGCTTGTTGCAGCATTGCTAGTAGTTTCCTGTGCGCGTTTTGTGTGGCTTTAACATTTCCATGCAAAAAATATTTTTATTTATTTTATCATAAATAAATCATTTATTTTGCAAAATCAAAAATATATTAAGTAAGTAAGCACTTATAAGTGTTAAAATAAAATCTACACAAATTTGATTTATAAAGTTGGGAGAAACCTAGGTAGTTCAACCTTACCTAATAAGAGCAGGTAATGTGCCGTTTTGTACAACATTTTCAAAAATTTTCACTAAAATCTCTTCTGGCATGGAATGCGCCCATGGACTTTGTGGTCCGCTTTCTTTACTATCTGTTCCGCTACTTCTAGTTCTTTCAGTCTTTTGAGCTTTATCTGCAATATAATATTTACACTTTACTTAATTGAAGTATTATTCCACATAATTAAAAACTTTTTCAGTGTAATTGTTCAGTATAGGCCTGGAAACATTTAACGTTGAACATATCACAATGAGCGAAGCATAGCATAAGGTCTAAGGAGAATGTATACTTAATCTGTGGTAAATTACAGGACGTGTCTCTATGGAAAACTAGTGGTTTTCCCCGAACTGAGACCTCACGGTATCCATAAAACAAATAAACTTGAGCGCCATCTATTGACATCATTGTGAAGTTCTGTTAAAAATAGTGAAGCTCATTAAAAATTAAATAATTTTGTTTCCTTATAATATTTATCTAATTTTAGTATTTGTTGTTCAAGTACAAGATATAATTAAAATAATTGATCAAGTTTCAGGCTCAGGCTATCAGAAAATTGAGTTTTGATGTCAACTTTGGACATTAGAAAATATCCACTTTGAAAGCCTCCCTTTTCGTAAATTTTAGGGGAAAAATTAAAAAAATTTTTTTTGGACTCTATTCCTAATTATCTTTAAAATGATATACCGCAACCCTATGTAACGCTATAAAAACTATTTTACTTCGCATGAGAGCCCCTCTGAAATAAAAATTTTAATAATATTTTAAGCCATATTCGGTTGGAGGCCATCGGTTTACATATTATATTTAAATTTGAAGTAATTACGTTCAGTAATTCAGAAGTTATAAGGCTCTGACAGACGGACGGACAAGTGCAAATCCACTCAAGTAGACTCAGAGACCTTCGCTTCGCTCAGTCAATAACTTTGGCGTATGATAAATCGAGGTGGTTATTGACAGCGTGCTCCCACTCTTATTATCAATGTCCACATCGATCGCACCATGCCTGAATCAAGGCACCAACCCACCGGGTCAGGGCAGTATCTGTGTGCAGCGTTCTTTCTTACCTTTAGTTTTGGAGTTATTATTATTAGATTTTTTAGTCTTAGGGCGGGGAGCACGCGGCTTGGGCGCCGCAACACTCATGGCCGCGGCGGTGTCCCCTCGGGAGGGATCATACTCCTCACCGGAGCTAGCACTGGCGACCGGCGATGCTGCTCTCTTCTTTTTAGATTTCCTTTGACCAATATCAGCTATTGATACTGGTGTTGGAACTACCTGTAATTTAAGAAAGAGACCTCAACCCTGTTCTAAGTTTCTAACACATAGTTACTGATTAGTTAGATGATGACCGTGACTTCGTACGCGTGAATCAAGATTTTTGAAATTCCCGCGGGTACTTTTGATTGCCTACGTCCTTGCCCAGGATGAAACCTATTTCCGTATCAAAATTCGTCCAAATCGGTTAAAGTAGATGGGCCGTGAAAACGTAGTGGGCACACAGACAGATAAACAAACGGACAACATTCATCATCTCAGCAGGATGTCCACTAGGAACATAGGCCTTTCCCAAAGAACACCACCACACCCGGTCCTCAGCCTGCTCATCCACTTCCACTTCCCGCCACCCTCTTTATATCGTCGGTCCATCATGCTGGAGCGCCATACTAAAATGATGCTGGAAATCAATGAGTTCCCATAGGATTATTTACATGGCTTCATATAACTTTTATAAATAAATGTGTTAGCACTCTATTTCCTTATTCTCTGCATTTATTGTAAACTAAATACCTACTAGTTATCTCTGGTTTTTCATCTGCTATCTATCCCCTTTTGTTCAAATATTATTTTTCTTAATAACTATCGAATATGAACAGTAATAAACAATTTTAAATAATGATTTTGTTCAAAACCACAAATTTACAAAATATAAAAATATTAAGTATGTAAAAGCGTAAAAACCAAAATATGATAGGTAACTATACTAATCAGCTCTTAGTGCTGTCAGTTTAAGAATAAAAACTTTAGTTCCTGAAAAATAGATAGTGTTAATGTGAGCATAGCTTAACATGATAACTCTTCCTATAGCATTCATGTAAAAACGGTTATGAGAGACTTTCACCAATTACTTAGCTCATAATGAAGTATTTAACTACATATTATATTGATTGCATTTCTTTCTTTACTATGTAGCTAATTTGAATACAAGACAGGTTCTATTACATCCTATTGGCATTAACTAGTCATTCATAACCATTTTGTATGGCAATTAAAGGTTGCAATATTGTTAAGATTTGAGTTTGTTGTGGGCTTCTTCTCAGACACACTCAGGCATTTGGAACCCTTCCAGCACTCAGAAGATGATCATCCTATTGTTACAGGCGAGCCATATCACCTGCTCCCATATAAGTTAAAACCTTTTAGGATAACATAATTAAGTAATTACCAATACATTCCTACTATTTAGTGTGATAGATTCATTATTCATGTAAAAAACCGGCCAAGTGTTAGTTAGACTCGCACCCAACAGGTTTTGTACCACCTTAAAAACTCATGTATCTTGTGAGTAAATATAGCAGACCCCTATATATATATATATATTTAATTTATAATTAAGTATAGCGGCTTACACTATCATATCAGCTTTGGTGTCTACATGATTTAGCCTTCCACTGATACATTAGAGCTGGGAGTCCCACATTGGTTGACATAAACAAAAACTGATTTTGGGGGTAGACAAGGTCTAAAATGCGACCCCTATTTTAATGTTTTTTTACGTATTTAAGTATTTTTACGAAATTTGTATTAATAATAATTAAACTTGATATTTACTGAATTTTATGTCTATTTATTTTGTTAAATTTTGATGAGAAAATTATGTCAAGTTTACTCACTTATCCAACCGCAAAGTTTTTAAATTGGCAAGTGTTTTGTATCAATAGGAAAAAAAACTACAGATAGGATTTGTAAAGTAATTTGGATATGGGGGTTTGAGGTATCTGTTCATTTTGGAAAAAGGCTCTCTTGCCCAAAACAGTTTGGGAATCCCTCATCAATTGAGCATCTCAATGAAAGCCTAAGCAGAAGATAAACATGCCTAAAATGTGAAAAAAAAGCCACAAAGTGATCAATGTGAAGAATTGTGTAAGTGAATATGATTGATCCCTGCTGAGACCTTGTAGAAAATTGGAAAAGGTTGCCTTGATTATTTTCAACAAACTGTTCAGATTATAATATCTTAGGGACATTCTACTTAACTGCATATTTGTGAACTTATGGTGAAGCTTATTATGAAGTTTTGAGATGAGCATTTATATACATAGCCAGGACAGGTTAGTTAGTAAAGGCTTTTGCATGTTCAATCCAGAATAATTGAATGCTCGAATGACTTATTAGGAGTATGGCGCTGTCCTATTGTCATCGCTCATGCAATGATGCGTTGCGATTTCATCGTGCGATGAAACTGGTCACGCGATAAGAAATCGTGTCCTATTTTGGAGCGATGTGATTACACTCGAAATGGCTCATAACAGAGATGCACAGTTTTTGCTGTCGGGCAATATTTCTTGGACGTAGAAATGTGGACCCGTGCGTCGATGGTCGGACGCACGCATAATCGCACGAGCCATGACAATAGGACGGCGCCTATGGTTTAATATTTCCATCATACCCATCTTAGACTGCATCATCACTTACCACCTCGTAAGATTGCAGTCCAGGGCTTATTTGTAGTAGAATAATAATAAATTGAAAATGACTACAGGAGCGTGGCACACTCCTTAATACAACTTTTATGTGATATATTAGACATCTTTGAACATCTGAACTTCAATAGACCTGTTATATATATATATAGCTGATGCCAACAACTTTGTCTGCGTGGATTGAGGTTTTTTGTATCCGCAGGAACTCTGTCATTTTCTGGGATAAAAAGTAGCCTTATTATTATTCCAGACTTTAATCTATCTCTGTTCCTAATGTCATCCAGATCCAACCATCCATTCATACATCTAAACTTTTGCATTTGTAATATTAGTATTAGTATAGATACCAAAATAATTATTTATTTATTAAGTACAACAGCCAAATGTCATATTGAAACAGAACAACCATAATAAGTATAAAATAGTGAACACTTACTTACTTAATACTTAAAGATATATGATATATATGAAAAGCTTACCACTTCCTGAAAACTTGTTCTTCTTATCTTAATTTTGATTTTGGTATTTGTGTCCACTATCTGACTTCTATATGTAGGTGCACTAAGGTCCGATTTCTTGGATTTCTTTTTGCTACGGGAACTACAGAGGTCCAACATGGATCGGGGTTTACCACTACAAGGTATGACTATATGAGTCCTTTGTTCCTTAGAAGATTCTCTTGATTTACTCTTTTTAGTGGATAATTGACTAAGTTTATGACTGTAAGGTTTGCCACTGGCTCGCGGCACATTAATTAACGGTAACTTTACACTATGCCCTAGCACTTCATCTTCAGAACTTTCAGTTTCTTCATCTGCATCTTCGACCTCCTCCTCGTGGCACTCACTACTACTAACTAAATTTAAGTTTTTACCACCTTTCACTACACTATGTGATGTGTGCGTCCTTTTGTGGGAGTCACGAGAACGTTTTTTCCGCTTCCTCTCTTTGGGGAGACACCCGTTAAGAGTTGAGTGGTCTGTATCTCGTCTGGAGCGCTGCTTGTGCTTTTTGTGGCGAGACCGTGTCGAGGGCGGTTGCGCTCCGTTGGCCTGCATCCTCTGGTGAGCAATGGCATCAATGCTCTGCTCGAAGTCTGTCTCCAACTTGACGCAAGATATGAGCTCGTCTTCCTCCGATTCCGAGTCAGTAGCTAGTTGTGGCACCAGGGCATCCGGGAACAGATCCTTGCGGACCGAGAGTCTCATAGCGGGCTCGGCAGCCTCGTAGCTGCCGTTTAGGGGACTCGAACGGTCCGACATACCGCCCGCCTCCCGCCGCCCTCGCGTACCACTTCTACAAACCGCTCACCGTCACCTGTCCGTCGTGAAGTAAACAATCAGTTTGACACATCACATTTTCACTTTTGATGCTGAGACACTCATTGATCACTTGCTGATACAACGATTACGTTTGATTATCTACTGTCGATGTACCTATCATTATTATGTCTTATAACTCGCACTTTCTGAGACAATCCAAAGCATCTTTTTTCTTTACGTATTCGCATTTTAGGTCATCCATGTTCATGTAACGTTGTGATTGCGAAAAACAAAGTACAGATCATTTTCGCAGACACTAACACTTTATCTTTATTTAAAACAGATTGACTGCGGTGATTGTGATTGTATATACCAATTCTTAATTATTTTTGTCGACTACGAGTTGATGAAAACTGTTGACCTTGTTAGCTTATTAGGTTTCAAAATTTAGTCAACAGATGCAGACATTGTCACAAAAGGTTGTTCTTGGTTGCAAACTGCAAAGTGTTCTGCGGTCTGCCCACTCTACACTCGCGACTCGCAGCACAGCTCGCAGCGCGGAATATCGCGAATGCCACTGGACAATCTCTGAACAAACTCGTAGGTTAGTTTCAGGTTGTTTTCCGTTTTCATGTTTTGTTCATCATTATTATAGGATAAAAACCGCGTCGAGACTAGAGACTCCTGTATTAATATATAATCCTATATGTTACTTGTCTCTGATTAGATAGCCCTCATATAAATATGCATATTATGTCACCGTAAGATAGCAAAAACCGTTAGATTGTAATCTAACTAGCGAAATTGTAAACTGTCGACAGATTGTGAACCGTTCAATGTTCTGAGTGTCAATTTTTGAAATAATCATTGTATATTTTCTTGTCTCTTTCTTGTAGATTAGGTGAGGGTTCGACATAAATAATCAGGTAGTGCCCGGCCGTAGGCCGCGGGCACTTAGGTTTTGTGAGGTTAATATACCTAACAGATTACAATCTACCGAAAAATAATGCGTTAAATTGTAATCTATCGACAGTTTACAATTTCGCTAGTTTTTTTTAAATCCACTACAAGCTAGCCCTTGACTACGATCTCACCTGATGGTAGGTGATGATGCAGTCTGAGATGGTAAGGGGGTAACCTGTTAGGGGCATGGCAGTTTTATTAAACCCATACCCCTTCGGTTTCTACACGGCATCGTACCGGAACGCTAAATCGCTTGGCGGCACGTCTTTGCCGGTAGGGTGGTAATTAGCCACGGCTGAAGCCTCCCACCAGGCCAGACCATGTTGGAAATACTAATTTGTTTGTCATTCGACTATGCTTTAACCCAATCAAGATAAATTTGAATTGCTTAAAATAATTTACGTTATACTATCCTAAAGTGACCGACGCAGACGATGCATGTGGCTTATCGAATAATCGTAACAAATGCAATGGCTAATACAAATTTGTTGAATCGAAAATACCAAGTGTCTTAAAGAAAATTATTGTTGTAGAGATGTTTTTTTTTTTTTTTTTATCCACTACAAGCTAGCCCTTGACTACGATCTCACCTGATGGTAAGTGATGATGCAGTCTAAGATGGTAGCGGGCTAACCTGTTAGGGGCATGGCAGTTATATTAAACCCATACCCCTTCGGTTTCTACACGACATCGTACCGGCGGCACGTCTTTGCCGGTAGGGTGGTAACTAGCCACGGCCAAAGCCTCCCACCAGGCCAGACCAGGGAAAATTCAGAAATTATAAATTCCCAAATTGACCCTGCCGGGGATCGAACCCAGGACCTCCGCACATTAAGGCAACAGCGCTACACACTGCGCCACGGAGGTCGGGAGGGAGATGATGATATTAATGATGATGCTTGTAGAGTAACCATCGCAATGACCTCTAATTGGTTAATACTCTTCAACTATTAGCCAAAATTCATTGTACTAGCAAATATACCATTAATTTAGGCAATCAATGTAAAAGTCTTATCCCATCAGTGATTGCGCCTGTGGATTGTGCTATAAATGTAATGTTTCGTGATTCGTCAAATTCGCGAGCCTGCGCGGCGCGAGTGTAGAGTAAACATTCATTATTATTATTTATATTTAACTGGTTTAACGGCTCTGGATTCTAGTCTTTCACTTTGCACCGTCCACAGAACACTTAACATTGTCGCTGTTACCGTGCAAACACAGACATAATATGCGTGCAAAGAATTTGAGTCTTTTGTGGTCTTTTATAGTCTAAGATCCCTGTATAGAGCCAGTATAGAACATTGAGTAAAGTAATACACTAGAACGACCTTCACCGAGCTGGTTAATGGATGAACACTACTTTTTATTTTTATTTAACCGCTTGCGTTAAATAAAAATATAAAAAAAAAAATATAGGTAATTTTATAAAAAACGCAATAGAATAGCATTGGCTACAATAAACTTGTCAAAAAAATTTATTAAAATTAATAAATTAAAAAATACATGAAAAATAGCCTGGACCGGGTAGTAGTTCATAAACCTACCACAGTGGCGCTGGTGTAGCAAAGAGTATGGTATGAATTCGACTTTATGTAGTAAAAATATCAACAACTTATACATTGTACAAAATAATGTTGAATGTTTTCTTTCCTTATTTATTTCTCAAACCTACTCTAATAATATTTGACGTTTCCTGTTGTTGTTTTTCATTTTGTCCCCTTTCGGGACAGGCAAAGGTCTAATTAGTTTAAGTTTACCCTGATGCTAATGTGCCGCCCCCAATTTAATGCATTTCGACGGACACTTTTTATATACAGAGATAACACTCCTTACTCTCTGTGATCTATGCTCTGTGCTTACTCTACACTCCATAGATTTGTGTCTTATCAACTGTCAAACTTCCTATTGATAGAAATAATTATATATTAAAATCTATGGAAATAATACTCTAACGTAGACAGAGAAAGAGATATAGACAGGGCGTCAGCGTACACAGTATGCGATAGCGATCGATAGTCTTAAATCGTAATGAGATATTTTCTTGATGGTAAATAAGTATTTTTTTGTTAATTCTATACTTTGTAGCATTCATGCGAGTCTTTACAAATATAACCTGTTTTATCTTTAACAATCGGGTAAAAATAAGGTCAAAATTGTAAACTTACGAATTAGGTTATGTTTACGTATTTACGTTCAGTTCGGCTTTTGCAGCCTAACACACAACGATACACCATCTTCTATAAATTAAACCACTTTTTTTGTAAGCTACGAGCACAGTTACCACTTTTTCTAATTCCGGTTTCGTACGAATATGGGCGATTCGATCAAAAACTACACAGGATTGTCTGACCTAAACTGTCAGATAGGTCAAGACTAGAGACCACATTTTCTCGCTCTGTCACTCCTTGGCATTAGCGTATATACTCATTTCGCTCACCTGTGGTATTATTATTACAATGTCTCCTCGTGTTATAATTACTCTATGTACTCTAATAAAACCAAATTAAAACCATTTATCTGTGATCTATCGAACCTTGAATTTTATAAAATTGTTAACCCTGGTAACACTGTAAAAAATTATGAACTAATCATCAATGAAGCGCTGCGTAACAATGAATAAAGAAATTTAAGGAACTGACATTTATTGTAATCGCCCTATAGCTTGAAAGTGCCTATCCGCCATTTTAGTCTATAATTTCTTGAGCACTTCAAGTGTAACGTGTAATTGTGTTTTGTTGAAAAATTGTGTATTTATTTGTTACGGAGAATTAATAAGTGTTATTTTGGTGTATGGCGTCAAAAACAATTAGCAACAATGCCTAGTTGTAATATTGTGGGATATGGCGCAAGAAAAAGAAAAATCTGACAAATTTTACATTTCACTGGTATGTTAACAATTTTTCTCGTATATTGATTCTTTATAGTAGTTATTACACTACGACGAAACATATTTTAGTTTAGTTTACTGTAAATATTTGATTTTCAGCTAGATTTTTACCTGTTGATAAGCATATAAGTACCTACTAGACATTACATAAGAGGACATTTTCATCGATATCGATATTTGCTTTAATAATAATTTTGATATTTGAAATAATAATTATATCAAAATAATTATTATTTCAACTTTTTAAGCAATGTTCAGCTCGAGACCATCGGTCTAAACATATTATGTTATACTTATAAATTTGAAGTAATGGTTTTCACTCATTTAGAAGTTATAAGGCTCTAATAGATTGATGGACGGGCGATCAGACGAACAAGTGCAAATTTACTCAAGTAGACTCAGTGATCTCTTAGCTCGGTTAACTAATTTTTAAGTGTTATGTTTAGTTTTTGTTTTGTACATAAGATTTACTTCTTACAACCATCTTCCTGCTACAACAACAGCTGCCGTTTTGTTGGTGCTGTGTCGTAAAAGCGTTGTAGGGTTAGCATTATCGTACTGAATCCGGACTTTATGCCAGCATCAAAACGCATCCCATAGCGTCAGAATACAGAACAAACAGAATTCTGAGTATGTAATAAACCACATCTATAAATATTATCGATAGTCATCAGGGCCGCACTTTGGTAAGTCGCCATTTTAGTGTACAGTTAATGTTTAGGTATACAGCTTTTTTTCGTAGGTATGACAAGTCCTACGCAGACATGGGGTTCTGATGGGGTTGGCACACGGTTGGCAACTGACAAGTGTGATATACGAATGACAACGAATATGGATTTATAATATTAATCTGAGTTTTACACCTTCCTTGATATTTAAAATCAAAGGTTACTTGTCTCTGGTCCTTGACGTGTAGTAAATCTTAGTACCTACCTGTATATAGTCATAGATTTACGAAAACATCAATAGATGGTAGCCTCGTCACTCGATCCGAGGGAAAACCGAATGAAATGAATAGTATGTTTAGAAAACCAGAATTGAGAATGGAAGACTGGGAATTAACTTCCTTCTCTGTCTGTACTATTCTATACCTGTGGAAATAGATTAGGTATATAATCTGAGCCTAATCTAAACCTATTTCTTTCAGGATTCCACAGAGTTATTATTCCTCTTTTGAATTAAAAAGCGATTTCTTTTTCTTTATCCTCTATATTAGAAGTAATTTAACTTGTCTCTGATTTCTTTTTCATTACTGTGCCTACTGCCTGAAAGTGCCTTGATTAATAATAATGCGTTTGCGTTGTACAAAAACATTGAAACATTGAGTCTCTGACCTCTTAATTCATAAATAATATTGAAAAAATATTATATTGTGGTCTACATAACGTGTGTGTCGTATATTATGTACTGTGTGAGTGATAATGATAACCTGCACGGTCTTTCTGTAGCAAGTATATAAACGGTGAGTCACATTTAAATTTATTTGCTGTATCGATGATCTCATTATTATGTAGTATATAGAACTATATTAGGTATAGCGTTGTGGACATCATTGCCATCATGCCAACGATTAGTAGACGATTATTGAACATAGCTACGATGCGAATTTGTCACTAGCAAACTGCGTAGGAAAAATCGATTTAAAACTGGCTAGATTTTTAGAACTTACACTTAGGTGCATACATATTATTATATATTGATACAGTAATAATAATAATAATACTCCCTTCTACCTCATTAGCTACGCAATAGTCATAGTAAAGAAGGGTAACCAGTAACCACTAATCAGCTGTTTCAGCTTTTTGGATAGTACTTGTACCTATTCATGTAATTACTCAAAACATTGGGGTTGGGTTAAGAAAAGTGTCCTTTCGTTAGGACGTGGGAGAGGGGAGGGTAATAGCCATCCCCCTCACCCTTTGCATTCATAGTCTTTTCACAATTTTTATCACCCAGAAATCCTAATCCCCTATAAATATTAATTATTGTCAGGAGATGTTGACTCAAAGATGCACAGCTGTAAAGTCGCTTCACTGGACAATGCATGATTGTCAAGCAACTTTATAATCGTGCATTGTCGAGTCAATGTTGCTGACAATTCTCCATGTCTGAGTGAAATGTACATGTAAAACAATAGTTTTGAACTACACAGTCAAGTCATGGACATCCTCTTATATTCTGTCCAACCATTTATTTTACTTTTGACACAAGCACGCCGCCTCATAATTATTGACAGGAAACCATTGACAATAAAATGCAATGTAGATGAAAATCTTTTTTGCAATAGTGAAGCGACGTGCCCTTTTATCAGATATATTGTAACTCATAATATATTCATTTAGTTATTACAAGTCAGATTTTCCTTTTCAAAATAGTCACAGAGCTGCAACACTAGCTTTCTTGATAGTCCTTTATGCACCATACATCTTTGGTTGGATGGTTTCTAATTCTATGACCTGATGGATTCATGTACTGTTCTATATAAATGGTTTATTTAACTACATACATTAATACACTTAGTCATTTAAAGACTTGGGTATGTTTATACAACAATAAAAAAATATTGAGCAAAGATAAATATCAATGTGTCAAATTGATTAAAACTTTTTCATAAAGAAAGTTGAGTTGTTATCAATAATTTTGATTTCTACACACTATGTTGAAGTCGGGCGAGCCTGACACGTCAACTTTGCCTATCTTTGTATACTCGCCCGACTTCAACATAGTGTGTAGAAATGAAAATTATTTTTTACTTTACAGTGGCTTTGGAAGTCGGTTTTTTGGAAAGAAGTTTTATTTTTAACTTTTTAGTGTACTCTAAATCCCCACAGCTTAAGAATGCAGTACCCTGCAGCATCAGAGTTGAGGAGTTTTGACTTGAGTTTAAGTATATGAAGTTGTTGCTTGACACCTATAATATGACTCCACCACAAAAAGATCCTAAATCGCTATTTTTAAGGAGTTCTGTACCCTGCAGCATCAGGGTTGAGGAGTTGGGACTCAGTGTTGAATCGTACATATATGTGACTTGATACCTACTATATGAATTCACCATCAAAATTTCCTAACTCCCTAGTTTTGAGGATTTCATGTAGTAGTTGGTACACCTACAGCATCAGGATTGAGGATTTGGAGTCAGATTTTTTATGGGACCACCTCAGGAGCTTCCTCTAACCACTGAAAAAAAAATTTTCAAATCGGTTCAGAAACCACGGAGATATGCACCGACAAAAAATACGCGCCGAATTGAGAACCTCCTCCTTTTTTGGAAGTCAGTTAAAAATCAAATCAATAACGCCATTGATGTACAATTTTAGTACCTATTTTAGGAATTTATAATTTCTGAATTTTACCTGGTCTGGCCTGGTGGGAGGCTTCGGCCATGACTAGTTACTACCCTACCGGCAAAGGCGTGCCGCTAAGCGATTTAGAGTTCCAGTATGATGCCATGTAGAAACCGAATAGGGCTTAACAGGTTAGCTCGCTACCATCTTAGACTGCATCATCACTTGCCATCAGGTGAGATCGCAGTCAAGGGCTAACTTGTAGTGGATAAAAAAAAAAGAATCAAACTGATAAAATTGGCTATTTGACAGTTTTCGGAAAAATACTTAAAAATGTACGTAGGTTCATTTTATACCTCTTACAATTAACTTTTTCTCAAAAAAAGCGTTATTTATTAGAAAAAAATACATTTTTAATACATTAATTTTAAATTCTTGCGAAAACAACCGGTCACGTGACATTTGCTAGCTGTGACGTCATAGCTCAAAATAAAACAAAGCTAACTACGACGCTCCAAGTTTTATTTAAATTTAAGTGGAAAGTTTACACGAGACCTAAGCACTATTACTTTGTTTATTTCGGTACTTAGGTACATGGAATTTTAATACATTACGAAACTCTACAGTGCAAAAGTTTACACCCAAATAAATTTGCAACCAAATGAATCGACTTTAGGCAGATTTGTACTATCAGCTATAAAGCATAACCCCATTTCATTTAACCTCTCACAATCACAAATCGAAATATACTACTGTTAATTTTACTCAACAATACGCAAACGTTAGAACACACGACGTTTTTTTTTTGAAATGTGACATCACACGGGGCTCTATCATGACCGCTCGCGTTTCGCTTATTGTAATCCACAGATAAAAAATCTCAAATTTGTTTTGCAAAAATAAAATATTTACAATTTATTTCAATGCAAAATACATATTGTATAATTATTGTTAACCCACAAGCTACCAAATCTAACATATTTCATATTTTATAGTTACAGTTGTCAAGTAGCCAATTAAAATAAATGATTGGACAGAAATAAACGTTTTTATAATCTTTTCATTTTCACATCAAGTACTAAAGTAATGGAGAAGTTTCATAATGTTGTTAATATTATATTCAACGTAATGGTATTAAAATATAGATCAAAACAAATCAATCACTGAAAAAAATTTTAAAATCCATCAATTTAAATAACAAATAGATTATTGAAGTTTACGTATTTTTACGGAACGTCTGTGTATCAGGATTCGCCTGTGACGTCATCGGTCCTATCCGAGATCTCAGATCACCGCGCACCACGAATCATTCAAGTATTTAGTTTCAGAGACGCGCCAGGGCTCTTGCTTCGTTCATTTACATAGTCGTTTGTTTCTTTTTTTATTTATGAGTAGTGTAGTAGTAGTAGTGTGTAGTTTTTATTTCACTATAATGGAAGAAGGCTTCGTCAAAGGACAAAGTGATAATTTGCCTAATATTGATATATATGTAAGGTGCATCGGGGGAATTCCGATAGAAATTTTGATAAGTTGAGAGGCAGCTTATCGTTGCTGAATTAATTTAAAATCTTTATAATTTTATTTACTGATTTATTTTTTATCGTTTGTTTAAATAGATGACCTATTGATGTATATTAAGAGATTCAATCAAAATGCTCAGTTAAATTAAATACAAATATTCAAAAATGTTGTTCGTTTTTTTTTTAACAAGAGTAATTCCGATATATGTTGGGGTTATTTCGAATATCTTAAAAAATAAGTTTTATTAAGTTTAGGTTTACAGTTCATATTTCATTTTTACCCAAGATAGTCCTTATGTCAGTGTAGTTCTAATACTGTTGTCGATGACCGACAACATCGATTTAACCATCTAATGGTTCGGGATTACCCCGCCAAGAACCTCAAAAAAATAATGGTTCCCAAATTTAAGGATTTACTTACCATTTTAATACAGTATGTTTTAAAAACTAGTTAAAAGAAAACAATAGTTACACGCAAATTCTTTATTGAGATCAACTTTGGTTCGTAAGCCTTTTTCTTTTTTCGAACTTAAGGACGAGGCATAATTCTGAAAAAAAAGTGCAATAAATACTTGTCTGATAACAAAGCGGCTAGCCAATACGAGGGTCCAAATTCCATTTGAGGATGAACCTAGAAATATGCTCTGTTTAGTAAAATAATTATTCATAACCATGTTCTAAATTTAAATAAAAATCAAAATTCACTTAATACAATAAATTAATAAATTACTATAATTAAAAAAAAATACGTTCCATCAGTCAATTTAGTTAGCTGAAGCACCTATTATTATTGTGAGCAGTCCACTACAAAATTTATTTTGCCACTGACAATTACTGTATACGAGGAAGCACCACCGGAATTGCCCCGTAGGGGTTATTTAGAAAAAAAAGCAAATATAGAGCTACGATATTCTAAATCATTTCATAATTCAGTAAAACTGACAATGTATTTGAAAAATTAATTAATATTTCAATAACATACCAGATCACTGAGAAAAATTGCACGGGGTAAATCCGAATGTTAAAAATGGCGCGAAAAATGAGTAGGCTCGGAGAATTTGAATTTGCACGCGTCCGTTCGATGTTAGCGACTGGACTTAACTGAAGCGGCGGGCCTTATAAGGATTGATAAGGCGTTTCGTAGAAATATTATATTTTCGGAATACCCCCTTTTTACCCCGATGCACCTTACATATATGTCACCGTAAAATTGTAAAAACCGTTAAATTGTAATCTAACGTTCTTTATCTTGATAGATTGTAAACTGTCGACAGATTGTGAACCGTAACATACTGCTTACAATTTAACGCATTATTTTTCGGTAAACTCAGTAGGTACTATTATATTATTCTGTGGTAAACTGTAATCTATTAGGTAGGTATATTAACCCGATAGAACCTAAGCTACCTGATTATTCATGTCAAACCCTAACCTGACCTATATAGTTCACGAGCGAGTTGAATGCACAGTAAATGTATGGTGATACATACATTTACTCTGCATTCGACTCGCGCGCGAACTGTACAAGAGACAAGAAAACGTAAATACAATAAATATTTCATAAATTATTACTAATACTAGAATTGAACGGTTTACAATCGACAGTTTACCATCTCGCGAGATAGAAACCGTTAGATTATAATCGAACGGTTTTTACAATTTTACGGTGACATACATATACACAGTACTGGACTTTTTTCTTTAAATCCGTCTTATGTTAGTGCTGAAATAAAAGGAGTTAAACTTTTTAAGTAAGTAGGTATTATACTTCTAAGTTTATTTCATCAGCCACATGGTCTAACTTACAGCTATGATTTCTAAATAAAAAACGTTTCATGAACAGATTGTAGGTAAGTACTGGTTGTTTGGATCGTCATGTTTACAATACATATAATTGCCCGCCGTGTTGTATTGATGGAAACGATATCAAATTATCAGAACTAGGATAATTTTTCAACACTGCCTTAGAAAATACTATAAAGTCGCATTTTGTCCTTTACGACCTTTGAGCCCAGAGGTATCGATATAATATTGTGGTATCATTATTTTACAAAATGACAGTAGCTAATGTCAAATGTGGAATCGAATTATAATTCCGACTTTAGTTATATGTTTATTACTTAGTGACCATACTCTTACTATGGTTCTCTATTGTTTCAGATCTGACCCAAGCTCTGATGACTGCTGAACTGTACACTTAGCGTCAAAGGTGTTGAGTCAAGCTATTTCACCTGTGGTTGAGTGAAGGAGCATTGAATATAAATCAGGTATAGGCCCATAGGGGTGTAATTTGTGAAGATTGGTAATGAGAAAATAACTATATTGTCGAGATGCGGTAGTGATCACACGGTGGTGGACTAGTAATGTTCCTAGCTAGTGACAATGCTTAACATTAATTACCATGGTGACACTGAATAATTCTGATTATGTCAACCATAACTGTGTGTCCGAATTATTGACGGCAGGTTCTGTTCATTATTCGTTACGTAACTAAACTATGGTAGCGAATAGCGAGAGTGTGGTGGTGGTGATAAGTGACAACTGTTAGTTAACTACATTAATTATATTAGAATTGGAACTTTTTTAACGCAAGCGATAGACTCATTCGTAACCAGATGGTAAAGAGGGAGAGTTTTTGGGTAATGCATTGTGCTGGTGTGATAGTGACAGTGAGGTGGTGGTGAGGTGGTGACAGTCAGTGATGCTCGTGATGCTGAGGCATGGTGGACGCGGCTGCGGAGCCGGCCGAAGCTGTGGGACATGCAGCTACCTCCAGTTTCACCAAGTAAGGATTTCTTAATATACTTAAGTACTCTGATTGTTACTTAAAACTCATCCATCAGCCTGCATTCGTCCACTGCTGGACGTACGTATTTTGGAGAGCGCGCCACACACGGTCCTCCGCCTTCCTCAACCAACCACTTCCCGCCACCTTTTTAAGGTCGTCGGTCCAGCGGGCTGGAGTTCGTACTTAAACCTATTTAAAATAAATTTATGTTTGTCGATTAGGTACCATTCAGGGCTAATCTTAATAGGTATGAAATACGGATGCGAAGTAGGTAACTTAAGTAGGTACTTACCTACCTGACTAAGTCTATTTTTTTTCACAGTGACATCAACGACTTCGCAATTCGCATACATATTGACTATTGGCGTCATTCGCGTTTCCTAAGATACTAATACTTACAAAAGACGGACACTTTTTAGGGTTCCGTAGTAAAACATGGACTCCTTAAAGTTTCGTGTAGTAGGTATCTAATTCTTCTCTCCGTCTGTCCTTCTGTCTACTATAAGAGCTGTACATAGCTTAATACAGTTGAAATGTGCAACTTTATGGCAAGCAAGCAACAGTATCTTATCCGCTACACAGTATCTTAAAAATATTCCAGGGTAGTACCTACTTACTTAAGTATATAAAAAACATTATGAGGTTGCTTAGACACTTTTTGAAACAAAAAACTACTTACTAAAAACTTCTAAGCAGAAAGGTTAGTCAATTGATATTTATTAGCATAAGTTCATGATGTCGAATGATCACTATTGACCGTTGCCATTACTCCGCTGACCCCGATGATCTGCGATCGTTCTATTGACTTGAACCCATCCTCGTTGCTTACGTCAGTGACTAACTACCTTAGTAGTTTAGTACCTTCCTTCTCATTTACTATGTTATCTAACTCAGGAATTCGCTACCCGTCCACGAGTCCTGAGGCAATAAGTCATTAATTTACTGCGGCGCGACATTTATTCGCGGAAATCTTGACACTAAACAACTCAGTATATTAACTACTTGTAGTGTGTAGTACTGCCCTGTTGTCTTTATCTGTATAGTCGCACTAGTGAGTTGCAGTTGTTTGTCAAACTGTTCCTACATACCAGTTCATTTATTATCTACATCACAAGCCGGTTCCCCAAAGAGCGCGACTAGGCCACGGCGGCCTACATGGACCGTCATTGATGTAGATTTTTTTTAGTATGTGGACCGCAATAGAGTGAGGACGCGCCTTTTTCATAACTTCATACTTCATTGGTAGAGATTTGGATATGTCCCCAAATAAAAGAAAACCTAAGCACGTTTAGTGCTTTTGGAGAAGAAAAACAGAACAGAACACTATCAAAATTTAAATCACCTCCGAAATGTGGAAGGCCTACG
The DNA here is from genome assembly GCA_923060345.2 of Erebia aethiops. Classification (NCBI taxonomy): domain Eukaryota; kingdom Metazoa; phylum Arthropoda; class Insecta; order Lepidoptera; family Nymphalidae; genus Erebia; species Erebia aethiops. The sequence goes on along the minus strand of OV281084.1, from coordinate 19,387,777 downwards.
TTTCATAAACCTGACATCCTGTTACACATTCCTTGCCTGCTCCAACATCAGACTTACTTGCTTATTGTGTGGCCATTGGCCAACTACTCGTCGAACAAATCCAACAAGTACAAACTCAGCGGACTTATGCGAGTTTAAATTATGTTTGAACTTCTGTGACCACCATCCTGCTCATCAGAACCACGTAGAGACAAATCCAACAAAATCGGCGGACTTAGTTTTAAACGTTTGAATTTATGTGACCACCTCATCTGCAGATCAAATCAATGAGACCAAAGACACCACATGTGCAATGAGTTGTGAGGCAACAAGAGCAAGTTCGGACTTTTTGCAGCGTCAGGTCGAAGTAACCGTAATAATATTGCAGTAGGTACCAGATGATGCCCGCGACTTCGCCTCCTCGAAAGCAAATCTTATTGGATTGCGTGGATTAAGTTTTTTGATTTCCGGTGGATCTCTATCTTTCCGGGATAAAAAGTAGCCATGTCCTTCCCTATCCCTGTACCTAAAATCAGAATCGGTTGAACAGATGGACAGCGAAAGCAGACAAACAGATAGACAGATACACTTTTACATATTTGTAATAATACTAGCTGATGCCCGCGACTTCGTTCGCGTGGATTAAGCTCTTTTTTATACCCGCGGGAACTCCTCAATTTTCCGGGATAAAAAGTAGCCTCTCCAGGTCCTAAACTGTACCCATGCCAAAAATCATGTCGATCCGTCGCGGCGTGATTGAAGGACAAACCAACAAACACACTTTCGCATTTATAGGTAATATTAGTATGGATATTAACGTATAGTATTTGAGTATGAGATTTTGGGATGAAAACTTTAAGAATGTTGCTCGTGTGGTCCGCTTAGTCAATAAAAGTTCTGCGTGTAGTGCGTAGATGCCATCCAATCTTTGTCCCATTCCGCCATTGTTTCCTTTGACTGCATCATCATAAGTTGTGTCGAGCGAATTGTTTGATCACATGTAAGCCGAGCCGGGCACGCAATAATATGAGCTCGTTAATGAGAGTACCGATACGTCTCGTCACGGTTGTGTGTTATCAGGGCCGTGGGCGACTGTGTGCTGTACTGTACTGTACGTATAGTGGTTGAGCGATGAGCGTGTGTGCGCCAATAGTAGCGCTTCCAGGAAACTCGGGCGGTCTTCTCGGAACCGATTGAATGTCGCGCGCGTTTTCAGCAATGAATGGCATGAAAGACGCCCTGCAGAACGCTGAAATTTCGGAATGTTTGCGCAATGCGCGTAGTCGATATCTTATCGGCCTCTATGTGTTAGGAAATTATTACAAGCTTCGTCCTCGTTTATATTTTCGCGCTGATACTTATTAATTTTACAATATTATTTATTTATTCATTTAAAACAAAATTACAAGATATAATAAAAACTTATAGACTAAACGTTAATCTAAAATCCTTATATACCTACTAACAAAAATAAAAATAAAACCCTAATCAATAAGACAGAATAGTATAATAGAATACCTATTGTACGCGCGCGAGTGGAATGCAGAGCTTATGTATTTGTCACCATACATTTAAGCTCTGCATTCAACACGCGCGCGAACTATACCTAGCTGTGTTTTTAAAAACATTACCTCCGAGTTCTAACCTGTCATCATCATATTATACCTAGTTGAAATCCTTAAAACTTTCACATGTACCTAACTAAGTACTGCTAATTTGGGCTTTCGGATACCGGATTTATTCAATACCGGTATTAAGTAATACGTCCAGAAAGATTTTTTTAGAAAGAAGGGCTTTCATATTTTTTCGGAAACAGCACACAAACAGATTCTTCATAAAAAGGATTTATTCACCATATTTGTTTAAAAAACGACTTCTCTTCACTGGTTTCAAGCAATAATGGCGTTATTGCTTGAATCTAGTGAAGTGAAGTCATTTTTGCTCACTCAGTGAGAAAAAGTGTTTGAATTTAAAATCCTGAAAATACAAGTTTTAAACTAAGCCGAATAAAAACCAATTGTATTTACAAACAAATGTATATGCAATAGTCCGTGTCGTTTATTCTGTTACCAATACCGGGATTAGACTTATTTTCAATACCGGTATTGAAAACCAGCGAAAAAAGTCCGGGATCCCGGTATTTGTTAATCCCGGTTTTGGAAGCCCGGCTGCTATCCACATGAATCGTATACTTAATGCTGATTTGCTGTAAATTGTAATGCAGTAGGTAGATATAATAATTAGAATTTGATAACTGAAATATTTTTTGCCAGACTCATTTAATAAAATATCATATTCATATTCATCATCATAAAATTAGGCTGCTCAAAGGTGATTTTTTTATATGAGCTGGTGTTTTGTGCACTTTGTGGAAGTTTTAAGAATGTTTGCTTTTGAGGATTTCGGTCAAGTTTCTGTATTTATATAACGCAAGTAAAACTGTGTGTATTAGCTTTTATGGGCCATGTGGACTGTCGTCTCTACTCTACATACCTAATTATTGTTGTGAAAATGTAAAACATGATATGTGCAACCCGTAATATGTAGGTATAAATTAATAATAATATCGCCGTAGACTATAATATTATCAATTTTATCACTGCTGTACTCTGTAGACCATATTTTGAAGATATTTTTATACAATTGAGCTGATCTAGCACTAATGGCTTTTCTCAAGCAAAAGCTTTGTTGCTTGGAGTCAGAAATGCGACAGTACAGAAGAACAGATGTAATAATCGCATTCTCCGAGTTGTGCGGTCTGTGGTTTTTGCAATGTCTGCAATAATTTATGCCGGATTAAGCTTGCTGTCATCAAAATAGTTGAAATCGAGTTTTTGTCATCGACTAATATGGACTTCCGGAAAGTAATACCAGGTGTGAGCTGTCAGGAGTCAAGGTTGATCACACATTAGTCTCGTGACTCGTGAGCGATCTGTCGGACGTTCCAACTCACTTTTTGCGATTTAATTAACATCCTTTGTAAAATTATAAACCATTAACGATTAAAATTGATTTAAGTACTTACTTCCAAAAAACAGAATGTTCATACCTAAATTTTTGTATACTCATTTTAGTAGATGAACGGTTGAAGCCGTTTTAATATATGGTTCAAGTATTTGTAACGGACTTCAAAAAAAGGAGGAGGTTATTTATTGGACGCGTATTTTTTTGGCGATTTTACTCCATAACTCTGTCAAATCTGAACCGATCTTTTTTTAGATTGAAAGAACGTATCGTCAGGTTGGTTCCATTTAAATTTGTTGAAGATCTGATGAATATCTTCATAGATGGAGGACGGAACTCCTAATAAATGAATACGCGCAAATCGCTCGCGATCAGAGTAGGTATGTGTAGACTTTTAACCATGCATAGAACATAATATGAAAGAGCTTTATTTACACTAATATGATATGATTAAAATAATATAACTGAAAATTAAATTTTAATTTAAAAATTAAAAATTAAAGAAATAAAATAAGAACCGACTTCACTAATAACTAAAACTAAACAAGAAAAAATAATTTAATTGATAACATAAGTTATTTACTTAAACAACCTTTAATAGCAAATTGTATTTTTTGGAGTCGGTGCCAACTGCCAGCTGCTGCCATCGTTTGAAAGAAAAAAGTAGGTATATTCCCAACCGCCAGCCATGGTATTTGTAAAATCAAACATAAATTACTACTTAAAATGTAGTTTTATTATATTTTTCGTAACATTTTAAGTTACTATTAACTGAAAAACTCTTTATTTGGGTTAAAGTCTACCAGAGAGTTGTTGGAAATAAATAAAAAATTTGACCGGCTTGATCGGCAAAATACCCAGTAATAATAAATATGGGCACGCTGGTCTGGCACTAACTCCAAAAAATACTATTTTATTATTACTTTAAGCTTGTTTTTTAAATAAATTATTTTTTCCTTTTTAGTTTTAGTTATTAGTGAAGTCTTTTTTAATTTTTTTTAACGAGTAAGTATATTATAATAAACTTAATATTTTTGTTAGGTAAGTAATATTACTTAAATAATATACATATAAGCTTATTGAATTTTTGCACTTCAAATTGATATACAGTCGCAATTTGAGAAATTAATAGGTATTTATGGGTTTTCTTTAAAAGTAAGAACAGTTAAATATAAAATATAGTCAATAATGTTTATTCAATGTAGGCAGGTACACTACACATATTGACGTCCAGTTATTTATAAAATACTAGCTGATGCCCGCGACTTCGTCCGCGTGGTTTAAGTTTTTTTGATTCCCGCGGGAAACTCATAATTTTCCGGGATAAAAAGTAGCCTATATACTCGTAGCAAACGCGCTCTGGTCTGAGAAGAGCCATGTTGACAAACACAGCCGGGTTTTTTTTTCCTTATCACCATTTCACAATTCGTCTTAACTAAGGAACCATCAGAGCCATTCGAGCAAATCATTGCCAAGCTTCCTTGTCATTTAAGTAATCCTTTACATGGTAATAAGATTTTTTAATGAGTTTACGTTTTACATTAACTTTGAACTTATTCGGAGACATCTTCAACACGTCTTCTGGGAGCTTATTGTAGAAGCGCACACCACTTCCACAAATGAATTGCTAGTTTTACTATGCCTAGAAGCAGGCATTACAAGTTTGTTTTTATTTCTAGTATTGACATTATGACAATCACTTTTCTTCTTGAATTTATCAATGTGTTTATGCACGTATACCTACTAAATTTTCAAATATATATTGGTTGTGCACTATCATAATATTGATTTCTTTAAATTTATCTCTTAGTAACTCTCTTGGTCCCATATTATATATGGCTCGAACAGCCCTCTTCTGCAGCACAAAAACAGAATTGATATCAGCGGCATTACCCCATAATAATATACCATATGACATAATGCTGTGAAAGTAACCAAAATAAACCAATCTCGCCGTTTCTATATCTGTCAACTGGCGAATCTTTTTAACCGCGTATGCAGCAGAACTAAGCCTGTTCGATAAGTCATTTGTGTCACATGTGATGACCCCACTGGAGTTTAGCATCTAACGTTATTCCGAGAAAAACAGCGGTATCCACTAAATCTAATTCCTCATGATCAAGTTGTACAGTGGTTTTTACCTGTTTGACATTAGGTAATGTAAATTTCACACACTTTGTCTTTTTTCCATTGAGGAATAAGTTATTAGCTTCAAACCACTGTACCACTTTAGTCAAAGAATTGTTTACTTCATCAAGAGTTGTTTCTTAACGATTTATTTTAAACAAAAGTGATGTATCATCAGCAAACAATACTATCCTATGATTATCCTTGTCAGGATAAGGAAGATCGTTAAATATGTAAATGAGGAATAGCAAAGGCCCTTAAATTGAACCTTGTGGAACCCCCATTTTTACAATCGATCCGGAAGACCGCTTTCCATTGACGTCTACCTTTTGTATCGTATTTTTCAAGTAGGATTTCATCATATCCAGTGCTACACCCTTAATTCCATAATGGTGTGGTTGTCTGACTAATGTTTCGTGATCTTATACCTAATCAATCAAGCTGAAATCAAGCTGAAAACATTGTTGCAACGGGAAAAAAGTCACTCTCTGATATCTCTTACGAGAACTACCTCTCCACCTTAAGTAGGATCTTGCCGATGGTCATACTCATCATCATCACGTAATACTAAATAGTGTCTTCCTATATTGTCTGCCATAGTTATAGTCACTTTGTCCGCTTTGTCGGAACCATCAACCAATTGAATGAATCAAAATTGAAATTACAGTTTGAACTTTGTACGCCTATAAATCAAATCGTACTGATTGGTACATAATGTACATTGGCAACTCATTGGGCAAACATAACAAAGTGTATTGGTGTATTGATCTCTATTTATCCAATATTGCCGCGTTGGTTTTAACTTCTTGCTGGTTACCCGTTCTTAATATTTAATGATGTTTACCTATTTAGGTACTGCAACTGCATTGAAAGCTATATACGTAAAAGCATCCCATTACTCATCAATCATCACCCATACTAATATAATAAATGCGAAAGTGTGTCAGTCTATCTGTCTGTCTGTCTGCTACGCTTTCACGGCCCACCTATTCAACCGATATTTGGTACAGTGATAGGTACTTAATTCAGGCGTACGGAGTCGCGGGCATTATCTAGTAGTTAATATGACAATAGATAACTAGCACATTGTTAACATTTTAAATAATGAACTGTTAACCGCTCACGTGTAATTGTAAGATGTATTTAAATATGCTTAATCTATTGTTTCGTTAACAAATAGATGTGGCAAGCGTAGATTAGCCAACATCCAAGGTTGAAATCAATTCTGAAGTAAAAAGCGTCGGAAATATGCAAGTGGATGATTGTCAAACATACTTCGCTTAGTACGAGTTTTCGTATCTCGTAAACGGTGATATCTTTCGAGCATCGAAATACTATAATGAAATTTAAGTACTAAAATGAAGCTTAGTTCCTATTTCAAAGTTCGAGTTCATCTATAAGTTTGTATTGTCCGCCAAAAAATTTGGTACTTAGTACGGATACGGAATAAACGAATTCAAAACAACAATTTTTAGTCCCCATGGTACTCCGACAAACTATAAAGTATTTCGATACTCGAAGACTATCAACATTGTCGAAATCTGAAAAGTTGTACTAACAGCATTGACTGTGAAGGTTGTCCGCTTCTTGCCGGCTCGGATCGCTAAATTCGTCGGTGACGGTGTACAGGGGGCCTGGGGTGGGGCGGGGACTATTTTCGTCTGGCGGCCACGTTTGGAAAATGCGCGATGACGTCACGATCCTCCACGGCGATGGCATCATCGGGCGTCCGCGACACGCACAACCGACTTGCCAAAATATCGCAGCGAGCTCCCCGCGATCAACTTTATTTTGGTCATTGTTCCGAATCGAAACTTTACCTCACACGCTGTATTGACAGTTAGTTGCTACGATGCTTGATGAATGTACGGGACCATTTTTCCTTTTCAAACACGAATTTAAGAACTAAGAATATGCCGTTGGAACCATTTACTGCAACTAGTTTAGCCATTTACATGGCAAGCTAGAAGCTTTATAGAGTCGCACGTTAATTTTTGGATTTCTATGATATGAAATGTTATATCATAGTAAACGTCCAAGCGATGATGGCCAAGTCTTCTATAAAGTTATTATGTTGATCGATTTGTCGAAGCCATGCCTAGGTAGTAGGTACAATCTAGTGCCTACTAACAACTGCATTGCGTGGCTCTATACAAATTTTACAAACTTTCTAAAAACACTAAAACAATTTTATTTCATGAAACACTTTTGAAATTGAAAGAAAGTATGAATGGACAAAATAGAAATGTCGGGAAATAAGCCATCTTACCTGCTTGCAAGCTATGTATTATTATGCGCTTAATTAAAATTGGTAGAGTTGTAATAGAGACTAGAGATAAACTGTAGTTATAAACTTAAAATGTATCTATTGTAAGTTGTAACCATTGCATTGGTATTTACGTTGAGTGTAGAATGTAAAATGAAGATTAAATGTAAATACTACTTACTGTAACTGCTTTAGAGTTATGAACTATTTCTCTATTATGATGTGCGATAACTAAAATACCTAAGTTATTTGATGTTATTCCTACAAAATAGATAATTCGGAATCTGCTTATAACTAGTGGTGTACCAAATATACTTAATACCACCGAGTTCTCTGCTTAATACTCTCACTTCTTAATTTCTCATCGTGGCACTCTTGAGTTTGACAGAGTGGCTGCAGTTTTTTAGATTAGTATGTCGTCGTCGACCTTCTTGGTTTTGATTCGTACATCCTCTCGAGAGATGCTCCTTCCTCTACTTGCGAAGATTGGCGGGAGCATTCCACCGCAGTTTTCTGGTTCACTGGTTTTACTAAATGTTTCTATCGAGTAGGAGAACATTCTCTGGTTTGTTTTCCTTTCACCTGGCCCTCGACCACTAACCGCTCAATAATTTCTGGAGATTTGGCTAAAGAACTTCATGATTCTCAATTTATTTCCATATTGAAGATAATTTATGTAAAATAAAATAGAATGTCTAGCTACTTAAGTAATACCTAGGAAGGTCAGGAAGGTCTTTGACATTTCTTAGTATTATTAATTTTAACCTACACTGAATGAATCGGTGAGCCTCCTCCGAATCGAACGTGACTGGCTTCATTTAGTTAGGTATAGGTAGCAGATCGTACATTTTGATTTGTACCTGTAATCTAAGTGCTGGCCACATCTTGATGTTCACTTTTATGTCCAACAGTTACTTACTTACTTGTTTAATGGTTAAACACACATAGCTTATAGGTAGGTTCTACCTACTTTGAAATGATATTAATAATAAAAACAACCAAGAGCCTCGTAATTGAACAAGCGATTTCAATTTGTACTAAATTGTTTACATACGGTATGTACATTTGTGTACTTTATGAGTGAAACGAGGAGGTATATTATGTACCTGTTATCAGTGTCAAGCCAACACTGCTCACCCTGTACCACGAATCACAATCGTGCTTTGTCAATCAAGTTTGTGTGGTTGAAGTGGTTTAGTTAGCTATGAAAGTGGCGATAAAGCAACGATGTATATTGTCGTTAGATGTCTCGTGGTAGGAGTCGTAGGGTCGGACACGCGCTATCGTTCGTCAGTCAGCAGTGCTGCGCGACCGCCGCCGCCGCATGGTACAGTCCGCCTTCTACTGCAATAGGAGCGCTAATTAAACATTCACGTCAGTTTATTTACAGTGACGTTGTGTGAACTATATTATCATGGTGTTACCGGTCGAAGGTTGTCATTAATATGTACACAGGTGAATAAAACACGAGCCAGATCGTTGTCCTGTGTTCAGCATTGGCCCTTGTTCCTATTCCCCGATCGTTGACTACTCAGGGATATGTAAATGTTAGAATCGTGTCGTGCTATGTATAACACATTTTATGGATATAATTATAATGTAAGTGTTGAACATTACCAACTCGAGTGATTTTTTATTTTTTGTAGCTTTAAAGTAGCAGATAATTTAAAACGAGCCTCTTATGGTTATATTCGTTTGATCGTATGTTTTGCATTACTATTTGCTACTTCCTCCATTATGAAGACCTGCCTAAAGAACTGATTCATTGAATTATTAATAATGTTTAATTGTAATTACTTACTTGACTATGACAGTAAAGCCAAAATCATTATCATTCCTTCCATACATTTTTGGTAATTGTCAAACGTGGTTTAGTTATTAAAATAACAACAGTTCGCGCGCGAGTTTAATGCAGAGTAAATGTATGTGTCACCATACACTTACTCTGCATTTAACTCGCGTGCGAAATATAGGTACAATCTTTTTTTGTATATTTAGTAAGTAACTTATAAAACTAATAATTCATCTCCAATTTTTTACTCGTATCTATCTCTATTGTCTACGCAAGAAATGTCGTTGGCTCGCATTTTCAATTTTTCATATCCGTGAGCGTGGCCACAGTTGTTTATCAGCTTTCCTATAGTATGTATAGGCTACAGCTCGATCTGATAATAATGATGATCTCAATACCTCAGTGTTAGGAGTTTTTTTTTATCCACTACAAGCTAGCCCTTGACTATGATCTCACCTGATGGTAAGTGATGATGCAGTCTAAGATGGTAGCGGGCTAACCTGTTAGGGGCATGGTAGTTATATTAAACCCATACCCCTTCGGTTTCTACACGGCATTGTACCGATCTATATTCCATCTAAACATTGGCATCCAGACACTCACCACCTGGATGCCTGATCTTCCACCTCCAGGTAATTTCTGCCACGTACCTGCAAATTGTGGTACCAGCTTCCATCTTCTGTGTTCCCTAATGACGATAGTATGGGGCTCTTCAAAGGGCGGATAAACAAATTTCTCAAAAGCCAGCAACGCATTGGCGGTTCCTCTGGTGCTGCAAATAATCATGGGCGGCGGTAATCACTTACCATCAGGTGACTCGCCTGCTCGTTTGCTCGTTCTATATATATATAACCTAGATATTACCTGCTAAAATATATTTGCAATTTGTATGATATGCAGAACTACGCAACAGCGGAGTTCCGAGTTACCAATAGTTACTTACGTTGCGTTGTTGTTAGTGTTGCGTGGTGGACTATGGCGTGGAAGCTCGCTGTAGTTGTAAGCTAGTTAGCTAGCTAGTTGCAAGTTGTAAGTAAATATTGCTATTGACGTAAATTCAAAATTATAGGATCTCTCGATTGCAGTAGACGTTATCTCGTCAAAATTATCACTAAGATAACTACTAGAGATATTACGAAACATGAGTACCTACTCGTATTATCCAATGTTTAAATGTACCTATACCCGAGCAGCAGGTTTCATAAGCAGAGACCAATGCAGAGACTGTTCTCTGGTAGCCTTGTGCTTACCTAAACAATTATTTTAGATAGATCTATTTAATATCCATTGGCTTGGCATTGGATCGGAAGAGCTTGACAATATTAAACTTATTTTGTAATAAAAATATATATAGGTAAGTAGTTACTTTAAAGTACTTAATATTACTCAAACAGGTAAGTAAAATGTGAAACATCCCGATGTATTGTTTTTCGATTTTATATTTTTCAGATATATACGGATGTACCTGATCAAAACTATCATTCTTCTAGTCTATTGTTACAGTATACAAAAGCGCCATCTAGTATGGAATTTTTACACTGTATTAGAAAATTTAGAGATATCAGTAACTAAGCATAATATTATACTTACGTACGCTCTACGTTACATACACTAACTTCTCATATGATTCCAGGCAATTCTTTGAATTCCCCATGTAACTTATGTTCTTGTACTTAATGTTGTACTTTTTATAAACTATAAAAAGTATAATATATACGATGTCGCAGGAATACCTGAGCAGTTATTAATACAAGGGTTACACATCTTGGGATTTATTTATAAACATACATCAATTTTATTTACGCATTATACAAGAGCTACTAGAAGATACTACAGTACTATATTAAAGTCGCTGTATGATGCTCCACAATAGTAGTTATATTTAACGCAAATGGATGTGGTGATTCGTTATAATAAATTTTAAGTAAGTAAGTTAATACTTTCTTCACTGCTACTCACTTAGATTAAATCTTCCAAATAGGTACCTACTTACTATTTTTACTCTATAATTTAAGTCAGCGGAAGTTCATTGACATTATCTGTTGCATGGTTTGAATTTAAATATTATGTTTTGGGTTTTCTGGTGCCACTCACATCTCTTCTTCAGTAATTATCGTCTGTCAATAATTTAGGTTTTGACCTATTCTTGGACATCTTTCTAAATCTAGGACAATATATTGAAAAATACTCTTCTCAAAACCTAAACGAGTAGGTAGGTACATAGAGGCTGTACGGTAACGAAAGGTTTTAAAAAATAGTATAAAGTAGGTATAAACTGTCAAACCTTTTCACATTGTTTTCTGTTTTCATTCTTAAATTTGTTTTCGGTTTCATTATTACGGGTACTTAACTGTAGCATAAAAAAATTATGGCGATCCCTCATTTGACTAAATTAAGAAAAATAGGTTAATTTAAGTAACAACATTAGCTAGATATGTAGTTTGGCCATGGAATAATAGAGCATGACCGTATTTAGTATTTACAACGTAGGCAGATAATATTATGTGCTTTTGCGTATAAAAGACAGATCCTAAAAGACCAGCTCTAAGCCCACGTCTTAGCAGTTGCAAAAAAATAAATCAAATTCAATGTCAAGCTAGCCTAGCTACCTGTTAATCTATTAGTATACTAATATTATAAATGCAAGAGTTTGGATGGATGTATGGATGGATGGATGGATGTTTGTTACTCAATCACGCCAGAACAGCTGAACGGATCTGCATGAAATTTGGCACAGAAATAGATTATAGTCTGGAATAGCACATAGGCTTTTTATGCCGAAAAATTGAGGTGTCGCGGGAACCAAAAAACCTTAATCCACGCGGAAGAATTCGCGGGTATCAGCTAGTTAACTTTATCCAGGATGAGTGTGGTTTGGGTTAAGTAGGTAGGTAACATGCCTGCGGGTTTTCTTACTTGTTTACGTTGACAACTACTTTTCGTAAGGTAACTTACTTAAATGTAAAAAAGATCGCAGATTCTGCAAATTTTTTTTTTAGTTACGTAGCCTTACCTATGTTTTATCTTTCGATCGATTTATTGTCTATAGATATGTCAACAATTTCCGTTCCATTTTACTTTAAAAACCTGTGAATACTGGGATTTTAATGGTTCCACTAAAGACTAAACTATTGGTTCCACTGGCAGCAGCATATAATTAACATACCTACTTACTTAAATGGGTATTATTTATATTACCCAATTTTCCCAAATGGGTAGTAGGTATATAGGTAATAGTAATAATCTAAAACCGAAAGGTCGTTGTATTTTATGGTCTCCAATTACAGGACGTTCTAACTTTACAATTGACATCTTTATCAAAAGAGAACTAGTTAGTGCCAGGATGTCTTGAACCCATTCTAGATGAGAACACAATCGATACGCTGCAGAGTCGTTTGACCTCAGTCTATTGTCCAACAACGGACATGACTTCTCATAAAGTCATAACCTCACATTATGAATAGATCTGAAATCACCGGCCATTCCACAATCGCTTAAAGCGAAGCATTGAACTCGTTCAGATTGCTACATAAACTTTTTAGCCAACGGATGAGCAACTCAGTGGTCTTGTGGAAGATCGCGCGGTCAAAAGCATTTAAGTTGCCGTTAGAATTATAACATTCCTTTTGTTGAGATGTTAATAGTATGGCAATTTGTTTTCACAGGTTTTTATTCAGGTCGCTCGTAAATCCAGAATAAATATAGTAAATTGGTGCCAAAAAAGTGTACTGCCAAAGCATCTGACTAAGCATGTTTATTTTTACATCAGGGACGAAAAGTAACTTAAAAGTAACTATTTGAAACTCTACAATAAAATGAAATTAAATTTGTAATATAAGTACATGTGCTTTGCAAACTAGTTTTTAGGGCTATAAAACTAATTAGAATTGCGTGCGCAAGCGCGTTACATATTTTATTTAAAAATTTAAATTGGCTACAATATGTATTTCAATAAGTAGATAATTTCTTAAATAAATGTAAATAAAATTAGATACATTACATTATACATAATCCATGCCCCGCTGTGCGTAAAGTATTAAATAAATAAATAATTGTTTTATTGATGCCACAGCTTGCAATAGTTTTATTTATTTAATAAGTAATTACTTATTTAGCATAATATAAGTTATTAGGTAGGTATTTAAGTTTAGACATTACAAACATCGATATTCGTTATTTAAGTTAATGCACGACTTTGATTACCATATCCTCGTTCATGACCTTTAATAAATGGCGAGATGGAAGCATGATCTACATTAAGTATATCTAGATAAAATTCTGCGAAATCATCATAGAAAAAAAATTGTTTGTAAACAAATATTATTAGAATATAATGACTATCACGAATTAGCAAGAAAAGATTACAATTATTTTGCTATAATCTGCCAACAGAAAAAAAATTGTATGCTTAAACATGCAGTTACAAGCGAAGCACCGTTTACCTTCCCAACCAAACAAGAAAGCCAAGTTCCCAAGCAAGCAATGCCACCACCACTCACATGCACCACTACACAAGACTTTTATACTATTCTCGACGCACGTTTCGCCCCGATACCGGTACATCTAAACTGAAGATCCTTGCTTGGGAGCTTGGCTTTCTTGCTTGGTTGGGAAGGTAAACGGTGCATCGCTTGTAACTGCATGTTTGACCATACAGAATTTTTTTCTGTTGACGGATTATAGCAAAATGTAATCTTTCCTTGCTAAATCATAAACTTCCGCAAATTAACGCCTGATTCTATCCAATGATTATCACGAACATAAATGGTGAAATAAAAACGAATGGAAATAGTTTAACCTTAAAAAAACATAAGCCAAATAGATCCCAGCAGACTTCAGCCGTTAATCAAGAATCTAATGCGCTTCCCAACGAACACCATTCTGTTTCTCATTGAAAATGCTTATCTGATGGAAATTGCAAATTGCCTGACGTATTTTTGGCCATAGCTCCGAGGATTTTGGGAGGATCGAGATGGAAATACTACTAAGAGTTGAGGAATTTATCGAGACACGTGTGAGCGACTGAATTTTGAAAATCTGCTGGTAACTTTTTTTGTAATTTTGAAAAATGAAAAAAGGTGGGGATTTTTGGGGGTGTTTGTTTACTAAATTCTCGATCAATCTGACAACGCTGTGCAGCACGGGAGTTTGGGAGCTTGGCGATGGTATTTTATGGTGAATGTCATGCTATAAAGGGTCATAATATTATTAATTAAAAAATTTAGATCTCTCCCAAAACCGAATCAGCACAACCCGACTCCACGTATAGTCTTGTCTGCCCTACCCATAGAGTATTTTTGTAAAGCGCGAAGCCAAAAGCTCGCGAAGAAGGTCCTAAATGAAGCGAGCCTACGAGGCCGAGTAGAGCTAAGCTGATTGAAGGGGTGTCGAAACGAGTCTTCTAGCGTAGCCCATCCATTTTACATGTACATTTTTATAATAAAATTGTTATAAGTTTATAACCCATAAAAAATTAAAATTTTTAGGTTTTCTTGCCTATTTATCAAACACCTCACATCAAACAAACACGGATTCCGTGCAACAAGGCAAATACTGCCTTCTATTGAACACGGAAATGAATACGGCTATGAGGGCGAAACCCGTGCGCGATTGAAGGACTCGTGCATCGAATTGAGCACGACTTTGAAAGGAAATTAGCGTAACAAACCCGTGCGGGTTTCGAGGAAGTACTGCCTTCTATTAAACACGCAAACGTCAATACGCGATGCGGACGCAGACGAGAAGTGCATTCATAAAAGAAAATTCATGCGAGATAAATTGTTGTAGGACTTGTAAGTACCTAATGTAGTTGTGTAATTTTAGGGAAGTAAAACTCAATAAAAAATTCTACTTGGGTGAATTGGCACTTGTCCGTCCGTCCGTCCGTCCGTCCGTCTGTCAGAGCATTATACCTTCTGAATTACTGAACGCAATTACTTCAGCTTTAAATATAATATGTAAACCAATGGCCTCCCTCCGAATATGGCTTAAAAAATAATAAAAATCTTTATTTCAGGGGGGCTCTCATAGAAGCGAATGCGAAGTAAAATATTTTTTATAAAGTTACATAGGGTTGCGGTATATCATTTTAAAGATAATTAGGAATAGAGTCGGAAAATATTTTTTTTTAATTTTTCCCCCAAAATTGACGAAATGGGGGGCTTTCAAAGTGGTGATTTTCTAACGTCCAAAGATGACCTCAGATCTCTAAATTTTCTGAAAGGATGAGCCTGAAACTTGATCAATTATTTCAATTATATCCTGTACTTGAACAACAAATACTAAAATTAGATAAATATTGTAAGGAAACGAAATTATTTAATTTTTAATGAGCGTCAGTATTTTTAACAGAACTTCACATTTATGTCAATAGATGGCGCCGCGAGGTCTCAGTTCGGGGCGAACCACTAGTTAAGTAGGTACAAGTACAGTGGACTTCCTTTATTATTCACATAATACTTCATATAAATATTTGCTTCAAACTGCTAATATTCATAAATAGATCGAACTGTAAGTAAATCAGAACTGTTCACAAAACAATATAATATATGTATTATTTGGCGCAGTGCAATTTTTTAATTTGTTTCACCTACTTACGAAGTTAATATGATAAACTGGGACCCCTGCGCGCCCACTACGGTCGCCGGCCACCGACACCGCAGCGCATCCGTCGCGTAGTGATTGATAAACCAATGTGATATTATTGTCGTGGGAAATTTGGGACACACTTAACTGCACTTCCAGTGCAAAAATTAAAACAAAATAAAAGTTTCTTCTCTTCTTTTAAATAAGTATACAAAGTATTATACATATCCTACTTAAATACTTATTTAGATACCACATATTTAAAAGTGTACCTTCCGATATTAAAACATATATACATACTACATTCTTCTTTTTTTTTATGGCTTTTATTAGTGCCACACCAGCACTACATACTACATTAATCAAACACCGTTAATATAATGAGTTATAAGACAAACGGCATAACTTATATTTTTTTGAGTTTACCTCCTTTAGAATCGATTTGAAATATAAGCCCGGGGTATGAACATTTATGGGGAGTAAAATGAAACGAAACTTTCTCCGTTACGTTATTGACTTTATTTTTCCATTGTAACACTTGTTTATGTTTCCATGACCATGTAATATATTTTGATGAATATAAATTATAGTATAAGTAATTAATTAATATATAAATAAATGTATTAAGCATGCTTTCAGTAATATAAAACATGTTTTCATTTACTCTCATTTACTAGTCTATTATATATTTTATAATCGCTCATAAACTCGTAGTAAACTCCAGTCGTGCGTCGGAGTTGACACACACAATTTTTTTTCTAATTAAATGCTTTAAAATACTATTAATGTCTTTATTAGCAGTTATGACACAATCTTTATTATGCAAGATAACGTCACCTAAAATCTATTAAATGAAGATTAGCGTATCCATGATCGCACTGAATTAATCCTAATTTTCCTGCAATAGCAAAGGACTTGTGTCACATGAGATCAAAATATCAAAACAATGAGCAGGTTAAATGTGTAACAGAAAGCAATTAGAACAATTATTATTAATTCACTAACATGAAATCGAGTATCTAGCGATCATAGTAATAATTATTATTACAGTACAGATGTACTGTGGGCGACGCAGCAAGGCCTTGATCTCGTGATACTTGGTTTCGCTGGAGTATGATTATTGCTTGTTAAATAACTGCTAATACCATAGTATTAGTTACTTGTTTCCTACAATTACAGGCTCATACATTATGCGTAGCTATTTGCTGAACGTAGAAATTTTATTAGAATTTACTAAATGCCAGTTGCATATCAAAATTAAGTTACTGTTCGGTAGCTGTGAACATTAATAAAAATAAAATCATCATCATCGTGTGCCTTCTTCAAAATGAAGTTTGGCGGTCATCATCCGACAAGCTTCTCTATTTTGAGCCGCATATTTGAGGTTTGGAAAGCTAAGTCCTGTCCACTCCCTTATATCGTCCAACCACTTGCGCCTTTGGCGACCCGGAGCTCTATTGCCTGCAATTCTTCCTTCCAAAACTAATCTTGGAAGTGAGAATTGGGCTCCTCGAATTGAAGAAAGCCAGTTTTCTCCACATGATGGTGGACATGAGTTCTCTGTTTTTATGGACTAGTTCCAGTACCTTATAGTGTTCGGTGTAAAGCGGTTTCAGGTGATCTTAAGCATTTGCCTGTATATCCACATTTCGAAAGCTTGCAATCGGTTAATTGCTTCCTTTTTGAGAACCCATGTTTCGCAACCATACAAGAGAGTGGACCAGACGTAACATTTCACAAGGCGGCATCTTAGATCAAGCTGTAATTTAGGATTGCATAGGGTCTTGGACATCCTGTGAAATACAACTTTTACCTGGCTGATACGGCATTTTATTTCTTGAAGGTGATCTAGGTCCGAAGTGAAATATCTACCTAAGTACTTAACCTTCGGGACCACGTCGATGCACTGATCTTTTAATTTCAGGTGGAAAGGACTTTCCGAACTTTTTGAAATAACCATGGCTTTAGTTTTATCGACGTTGATGAACAATCCTTTACCTTCTCCAGCCTTTGCTACTTCAGTTAGTAATTGTTGTAAAAATAAAATGGAAAGCAGAAATCAGAGATTGTTAATATTGAACAAGAATGTTACCTTTGAAAAAAGCTATTACTTAATACTGAATTATGCAATCCACTTTGCTTTGCGATAGTGGCCTTAGTTTAACGGTAACCGTAACGTAACCTTTAACTGCTTGATATGCTACTAGCCCTAAGTCAGCGTTAGGTACATATTATTACAGTAAACACTATTGCACTGCAGGCTGCAGTTTTCAGTTGTACAGATATATCAAATTCAATATTTTCTCAATAGCAAAACGTTTATTACCTAATATCATGTTTTATTTTGCATTGACTTCATGAATTCATATCATATGTTTTATATTTTATTAGTTCGTTGCTTCCTGACATCGTAAAATCGTATCTGTTGAAATCGTCTTCGTGTAGGATTCTTAATAGATCTGATTCACTCAATGAAGTCGTTTATTGTATGGATGTGGTGACAGCTAATGACGAAGTTTTAGTTTTAGTTATTCAGTTTAAGTTGCTCACCTTGCTCTACCTTGCATAAAGCAATAAAATATGATGATCTTAAATTAAATTAACATATTACGCACATGACAGGATCTACAATAAGCTTTATTAACAGCTTATATATATTATGATAGTCGAAAAATATGTGGCGACAATGATGCGGAGTTGTCGGGTTTGAAACGTGGGCGTTGATAAATTTGTTCTGCTGCACTAAACATGTCTATATTCTTTGTTTCACCACTAGCAATTGTTAAGCTCTTTTGTTTGATAAACCTCATTCCCTGTTACGACGAACATAGATTTAACTACATTTATTTACTTAGTGTAGTGCTTCCCATGAGTATTTTCCCCTATCATTCCATTATTCCCATAATAACATTCCATGTTCCCTAACATTATTCCCATAAACGCGATATAATATAGCGATATTACGCAGGATTCGTTTATGCAATTTGTTTTACATTAAAATATAATACAACCTCGTGTGATTAGGTTTTTTTGCAATCCCCACCTTGGATCCATCCAGACCTTGGATTTTTCGTTAAATAATTATTATAGTTAATTTACAAAATTAATTGGGGTAAACTTTAAGTAATTAAATGATGATTGAAAAGTCTTTAAGATGTGATGTCAGCGGCAACGCCTCATTAACTTTAGCAGAGTGTTAACTGCCGTGAATAAAGTCAGAAACTTTTGAGTCATAAAGATAGATGACGAAGTAAATGCAAGCGTCAAGTAGGTATGAGTAAAGAAGAGCGAAGGTCTTGTTGTGCGTTTAATGAACTTATTGCCTTCCTTTCGCCTGGTTTCATCACGAGTTGTTGCCATGTTTTACGCTTTGTTAATTGTTTTAATTTCAAAGTTATTGAACGGACCCTTAAATCAATAGTTATCTAAAAGTAGGTACTTGTACCACTAACTTCGTACTTTCATAAATTGTATTCTATTTCTGTGCTGTTACTTAGATTACCACGGTGAAAAGTTTACAGTTTCCGCAAAGCTTCTGTCTTAGGAACTTCAATTGACGTACTAATCAGTGCTCCGTTAACAAATCTGAAATTTTATTTCCTTCAATATATAATAATTATTCGTTTCTGTGCTTTATTTTCTGGTTTGATCTCTTGGCCCTATCGATGGCTCCATTCCAATGCTAGATCAGTTGCTTTCAGTACTTATATTTCATCTGGCAGCACCATCTAATTCCGTGTTGTGGAAGGCTTGGCCGCGCAGGCGTCAGGCAGCGGTGGGAGGCAGTCAAGTCTCCGATGGTGATGTAAGAGCGGTTGGCTTCGTCGGTGATGTCAGCGCACCTACACTTCTCCCCCCTTCCTCTGCTGACCGCAACCACCCGCGCCTTCCAAAGCCTTCCGTAACACTAACTATATAAAAATACTAGTACGTTGCTTGGCTGTAGTTGTTTATTAAAAATGCAATTGAACATGCACAGTTGTTTTTTAAAAATGCAAGTATTGTCTTACTAGGAATTCTTTTTAAGTAGTTAAGGACTATTTAGGTTTTGATTTTCGTATTTTATCGGCTCTATTGAAAATTCATCGCTATACCTACTGATCTGTCTGAATATTTAGTAACTCTGAATTTTAATTTTCAAGTCGCCATTTTCAATATTTGTGTTCACTATTCGCCCACAGTCTTTCGCTAACTTAGTATTTCAGTAAGCTATATTCAGTATTCTTGAGTACTTTAATTTAAAATATTCGCTCGTTTTAACTTTACCTCCGCGTTCTAGATTAAATAGTACCCATTTTATAAAAGACGTAAGTAACCTAGCCTAGCGATCCGACAAGTAGATCGTATCTTATAAAGAAAACAAGAAAAGTTTAGTTTATTTTATTAAATGAATCGATTTTATAACTTAGCACGTACATAGCACGAATACGATTCACCATATGTGGAACGTAATATCTCCACTTATTCACCTGTGTACTATCTCTTTAATCTTTAGAGCAAAATACAGTGAAATAAAATGAAAATGGTTGATATAATGTTAACTACTGTTAAAAGCAGTATACGCGAGACATTGCTTTTAAAAACTTCGTGAGGAAGACATGGAATTGCCAACGTCTTGAAAAGCCCGTACCATTTCAAGTGAAGTGCAATCATATACAATGGAGTCAAATATACACTGATTCAAGAGAAGACATTTTATGCCTTAGAAATGGAGGGTGCCATATTGAGCACCCAGAGTAATAACAGATTCCGCACGCACTTGAAGAATGCGGCAACGGTTCTGTGCGCACGGGCTTTCCCTAAGGCTAAATGCAGTGAACCATCAGCTAGTTCTTCTAAACATCACACCTATCCGCGTACTACTCCGCCCAAGAGAACGTCAATTTCGTGCAGAATGGAACCACTCATGTGTGAAATGACTCAGACAGCGACGCTCAAGCAAGCTGATGCCGTTCAGTGTGATGTCACCCCGCCAACGACCAGTAAGGCGAACGGCGTGGTCAAGTTGAAAAGCGCACTAGCGAGGTAAGTTCAACAACAATTCAGTTCCTTATACGAGTACGTATTTACATTTTCGCTTGATTTTGGATAATAATAAGATGAGCTCTAAATGACAAGCATCTAGATTGTAACAAACCAACCTTAGTTAAAAAACCGCTTAGTTAAAATGTGATTGATTATTTAATTTCACACCGATAATTTGTTTTACATACGCATTTTTCCCTAGCATGTAGAATCTAGATGGCTGCGAAGTGCATTTCCTTAATTAGTTAATTGTAATGCACAACCTTACAATCGTGCATTGTAGAGTCAACATCTGAAAATGCCCCGGTATCGGAGTGAAACGTACGTTGAGGGTATTTTCGAGGGTTTGTAGTGAATATCGCGGGCAGCAAGTTCAAGATACGCACTGTACCACATAGATTTGCCTTCTGTGGCGGATTGTAGCGAATTAAACTTCCAGTTTTTTCATTAATTGTAATGTTCATATCCAAAAGTATCAATACCATTCACATCATAATCCTGTTCGCTATAAAAAAAAATCTTACTAATATTATAAATGCGAAAGTGTGTTGTTTGTTTGTCCTTCATCTAAACAGGTATTTTGCGATAGTGGATAGGGATTTTATCCCGGAAAATTAAGGAGAATCCGTGGGAATTAAAAAAATCTTATTCCAAACGATGAAGTCCCGCGCATCAGGTAGCATAAAATATATAAATAATAATTTTTTTTTTAATATAAATATAACCGTTCTTTGTTCAAGTTCTTGAGAATTATAGTTTGTTAAACATCTTGATGTTGATCCTGTTCAATTTTCATCCGCATGTTTAACTTTCAACGAACGCCAATCATGTAAATTGCCTGAATAATAATTTTAAAGTGACATTATTACTCACAAAATTACAGTCTAATAACCGATATAATTATTTTAATCGTGGATCTTTGTAGGACGGTAAAAATAAAGCATATACAATATACATACTTATATATATAACAATCTGTCCTCATCTCATTGTATATATTCGAAAATGAATGTCGGCACACAATGCGGTTGGGTCAACAACATGAACGTGACATCATGGTGACTTGTTTACACCGCGGTACGGACGGTGATGTCGCTAATTACGCACACTATACGTTTTTATACGTACTAATTCACCCTAAACAATATATACAAGTACACAACTAAAACATCGTGAAAAATTCCATCGTGAAAATTCGACCATCTTACACTGACTTGATAAATTTTGTTGACTAGTAAATTAAACTGTATCCATAAAACGTGATATCTAAACTTCAGATTTTATGTACCTACTCTATATTACTTAAATTGATATAGTTTTGAAGGGTGAATAATAGATAATATGTATAGGACTATAGGTACTTATATATGTATAATTACTAGATATTATCAACTTGTATAATTATACTAAGTTGATAAATGTTGTCAGATGTTTACACAGTATATTTAGTATATAAATATAATTAAGTAAATCATTCTTTAGTTGTTTGTGCGGTACTACGCGGATGGACATTATATTTCAGTTATCTATTATTTAACTGGATTTATAGGTTTACTTATAATCTGGAAAATAATAAAGATTATCGACTTGTATATTCTGATTTGATCATTAATAATATATTTTGTTGACAGTTAAACAAATAGCTACAAATTCTAATTTAATAAAATTGAAAAGGTGTGAAGTCTTTGGTGATGAGTAATAAATTATCTTTACTTTCCAAGTTCTACTACCTTTTGATAAGTGCTATTGCTAAGTGCTCAGTGCTAACCATGGACGTAGTAAAATATATCCATGCATGGTGAGAGTTTCAAAGTTATTTCTTATTGCATTTCGTTTTCAGCAAATGCAGTTGCGTTACTTTTTTTTATTGAATAATTTTGTATACTGACTATTGAAAATTTCATCGACGCTGACTTGACTAGTGTCGTATTAATACAGCGTTCAGTGATGAAACAAAATACCGCAATACGTTTGAAACATGACATCATAAGTATTGACTGCCGCTTCAAATATTTCTTCGAAAAGTAATATAGGTTCACCGTTATCCCCCGACATGCTCGTTATCATCAGAGGGCAAGCTGTAATGTTTGCTTTGCCTTTTTTACGCTATATGGCAGTCACAAAGTACAAACATGAAGATGTTATCGCCAATCGGTCTGATTAAACTAAATGTTAATACTATTAACAAATATCAATATTCCGTCCGGTTTTAATACTCAATTTGACTACCTGTAATATTTATGTTGTATCTATAATATAAAACATTTCGTTAAAAACTTTGAAAACGTTGAATGTGAATATTTTTTATTACAAGGAAGCACTTATGTGTACACTACGTAAAGCAGCAGTTCGTCAAACAAACATTGTAAAGAAAAGTATCGTCTGCACAGCTGCAGACGATAGCAGTTTTAAGATCTTTGATAATGCCTTACAATTACCTCGTTAGGTATCGCGAGATCGAACCTACGCTACGTGTTAATTGAACGCGAATAGAGTAAATGCCATGTAAATGCACTCACTAGAGTATTTATAATAGGTTGGTTATGTGCGAGTGCGAAGTCGACAAAATAATATTATTGTTCTCTTTCGCACACCATGATGTCATGGTATATTTTTGAAGACGTTTGCCTGGCTGGGTCGCACGCGTGCGTGGTTGTAACTTGTGGTCTTGTAGATGGTTTGTATAATTCTTACACGACATTACTCTTCAGGTTTAAATCCATTAAATTCACAACCATTAAATTTTAAAAAGGATGGTGTGCTATGCCATTTTCGTAAGCGGACATTCCAGCGTTTTGTCTATGTATTACATCAGCTTTAGCTAAAGGAGGGGTTTTGGCATGCTCTCAATTTTGTCGGATCGTTTGATCAATGATTTAATCGGATGCTATCTTGTATAAAGGTTTCCACACCAATTACCATTTAGTGTATCTACCAAAACGTGTAGCTTGAGGTTTGGATCTTTGATCTTGGGTCTTGATTCAATCGGCATGTCGTTTTGTGTAATATACATGGAGGTAGGAAATTAGTACCTTGGTAAAATAAACTTGTCAAATATAATACACTCTGACATCCCGAAATGATTATTGAAGTCATTGAAGCCTTCAAGCCTCATACGAATTATAAAATATCCTACTTGATTGTGACTTAATATGTGTATTTAAACTATATAGCCTGCATTCGTCGTCGGTTCGTTCGTAGGACAAAGGTCTCCTCCATGGATATTCACAGGACACGGTCTTGTTTCGCTTGCTCCGCGCGTCAGATTGTCCGTCCCGTCTCCTGTTCACGTCGCGTCGTGGGGGGGGCCGTACAACGCTGCATTTTCCGGTGAGACTTTTGAGACCGCCATTCAATCATAGCCTGCATTAACCGTTTATAAAACCGCTACCATTATTACTTATAATAATTTATAGCTTACTAGCTAATGCCGAAAAACCTCAATCCCGGCGATTTCGTCCGCGTAGATTGAGGTTTTATGGTTCACGCGGAAACCCTTTAATTTTCCGGGATAAAAATTAGCCAATGTGTTATTCCAGATTATAATCTACCTCTGTGCCAAATTTCATCCAGATCCGTTCAGCTGTTGGGGCGTAATTGAGTAACAAACATCCATCCATACATCCATACATCCAAACTTTATAATAATACTATAGATAGTATTAGCAAGTATTAGTATAGATTTTCCAAAATTTTACAGCAACTGGGGAGGTGTTATTACTTATCTTAAATGAGTAAAGTTAGCTTCAGGTTTCTAAGAACTGCCAAGACTGAATTTCTATTTATCTGTCATAAACAATGACCTCTATTTACATAGACGGGCCCTGTCAAACAAAGAATTTGGACCTATTTTACTAACGCCATCTAGTCTGAAATACGGGACGGCGCTATGGCGGGGACAAGGACAGGGCTATACAGGTTAAGAGCGTGCTCTAAAGGTTAGACGCCATATTTTATTCTATGAAAGGGCCAATCTAGTACCTACATATAATATATCGATGGTCGTAAATAGTTCGTTTATTTATTTTTATTTCTACTGAAGGCTTTTATTGTAGCTATTATTTATAGAATTGCTGTATCTACCAACCTATGTGTTATGATGCAATAAACACTTGAACTACTACTACTACTACTACTACTACTACTACTACTATATGTATTGAGATATACGGACACCCCATCACGCAATGATTACATTAACTTTGTTAAGTTATTGTAGGCACCTTCTTGATTTCGAATAATTCTTGGGTGCTGCATGATATCATCATTCATCGTATTTTATTGCACCGTTTGTGTTCAAACTTCAATGGTACAATTAGTATTTCTATCAGATTCATGATCACTACGGCTCGTTGAAAGCTGTGTGGTCAATGATCTGCAGTGACATTGTAGCAGAATTTATAAATTCTTAAGGTTAAAATCAATTATAATAAATATCAATAAAGTCAAAAAGGTTTCTAATACAGAATAGATAACAGAGATGTTATCTATTCTGTGGTATCTACGGTTCCTGAAGTGATTACCCTATGCCATGCACTTTAAGTGCATCTCATATTACACTAGCGAATGCTCGCGACTTCGTCTGCGTGGTTTGAGGTTTTTTGAGCCCCGCGGGAACTCATTAATTTTCCGGGATAAAAAGTAGCCTATGTGCTATTTATTCCAGACTATAATCTATCTCTGTGCCAAATTTCAGCCAGATCCGTTCAGCCATTGGGGCGTGATTGAGTAACAAACATCCATACATCCATCCATCCATCCAAACTTTCGCATTTATAATATTAGTAAGATAAGAAGAAAGATTAAATACTTTTGTACTTCATTTAGACCATTTTAATTTGTGTGTATTTAAAGGCGTACCAAAACAACTTTATGTATTAGAACATGAGCATAATCTAATAACGTGGATATTACAATGCGTAAAACTGTTCGCTGAGTTCTCTTGTAGATCTCCCGATAAAGGAGCCGAGCGATGACTCTACCCTGATTGAATTACTGCCTCACTGACCTCATCAGTCATTTTTACGTTCTTAATAATCACCGAACAATGACGGCTTGTTCTTTGTTCTCAGCTATAAGATTATCCAGGTTACCAATAAATTGCAGTCAACGAGCATTTAATAGATCAAGGGGCACATGACGATGTTTGTTTTTTTAATCTCTCTTAATTTAAAAGCTCTTGGTTACTTAATAGTGTGATAACTGATAACGTGTGAAAAATTGTGTAGTTGAGTTTTTTTGTATTGACCGAAAAGTACACCTACGACCGACCTTTGTACCTACCGTCCAATTTTGTAAAAAGCCAAATACAGTCTTGTAAAAATATATTTAAAAAAATGGTAATGGAAGACTACAGACACTGTAGTACAGAGACAGACACGCCACTGCGCTGCGCTGATGCATTAGGATTTAGGACGCGATTTCGAAAAGATGTCCTTCAACAGGCATAAATTTACCACGACTCGTACTGGCGAGCCACGAACGTTGTTTTAACATTCTTATGGCGAGCCAATGTGTTATTGTACTAAAGGCGCTTATACTTCTACCATACCTTTACTACTGTTTTAATCATACTTTTGCGGGTCTA
Source organism: Erebia aethiops (assembly GCA_923060345.2). Taxonomy (NCBI): domain Eukaryota; kingdom Metazoa; phylum Arthropoda; class Insecta; order Lepidoptera; family Nymphalidae; genus Erebia; species Erebia aethiops. The sequence goes on along the minus strand of OV281084.1, from coordinate 19,361,452 downwards.
AAGTCAGTCTTCATGCCCTAGGGCCGTAATCTAGTCGATCGATCGCCCAACTAGTTGACCAACCCCATACCTACTGTAAATATGCACAACCGACATAGCTCGAAGAGTCGCCAAGCTTAAGACTAACGGCCAGTTTCTTCATGATCAGCTCAAGTAATAAGTAAAAGTCTTGACTTTTACCAGCCGAGGAATGAAACTATGGCGAATTATGGTAGAAGTATAAAGTAGAGTATACACCACCGGGATAAAGCAGTTTTTTTCTTGGGCGCTTGAATCCCTCACTGCACTCAGGACTCAATCTTAATTCCCTCCCTTTGGTCAGGAATTAACTTATAACACCTTACGTTCAGGATTCAATGTAGCGCCCGTGACATAAAACAGTGCTTTATCCCCTTGGTGTATAATCTACTATAGTGACGTCCGACGCCCGTTTTCTTATCTCGCGGGTCAAGATCGAACGAATGTGACAGGGCACAATCGCGTCATTCCTCATCCACTGACAAATCCACTTGAAACTATCAATTTGCCGATATCAAGTCACGACTTCAGTCTTGTTATTCTATATTATAGAGTTATGACCGTTTTAACAAGTTTTATTATTATAATGTGTTACAAATGTGCGTCAGCTGGGATTCAATTTTTGTCTGAGGATCGATGTGATTGTGATCTACTGTCATCCGCCATCAGTTTCGTTCCGTAAGTATTGAGACTGAGGGTAACGTAAGGATAAAAATAAAAAACCTAGTCGTAATGTTTTTTTACACAACTCTGACAGAACCAAAAAGAATGGTAGGTAATGATTTTAGCAGTCTATGTAAGTATATATGATACTAGCTGATGCCCGCGACTTCGTCCGCGTGGTATAAGTTTTTTTGATTCCCGAGGGAACTCCTTAATTTTCTGGGATAAAAAGTAGCCTATGTCACTCTCCAGGTCCTCAACTATACCTATGCCCAAAATCACGTCGATCCGTTGCTCCGTTGCAGCGTGATTGAAGGACAAACCAATAAACCAACAAACAAACACACTTTCGCATTTATAATATTAGTATGATATTTTTACATCCATGACCCCTAGCACAGTTTTTACTTTTTGGAGATAAAGGCCAAATTATTAATCCTATAATTTTGCTATAATTAAAGAAAAAATAAATGTATTTATACAGTATATTCCACCGTATTCCAACTATGAGCCGATTTTGACTTATGAGGTGTCAATCAATTCTTATATTATGGTTATGGAGGGTAGAGATAAGGAGTGCTATCTCTTATGGGAGAAAAGTTGAAAAAGTGTCCAGTCGTTGCTGAAAATAACAGTTCAAAAACCTTCCACAGTGGCGCTGGTGTAGCAAAGGGTATGGTATGAATTCGACTTAAATAGTTAATTATTGAAAATTTCAGCAACTTACGTTGTACAAAATAATGATGAATGTTTTCTTTCCTTGTTTATTTCTCATACCTACTCTAATAATATTTGGCGCTTCCTTCTAAAAATTTACCTTGATGCTAATGTGGCGGTCCCAATGTGGTGCATTTCGACGGACACTTTTTATATAAAGAGTTAACACTCCTTACAGAGGGTAGAGCCCTCTACATTTTACGCGAACAAACTGGATAATTATATGACGGATTTTACATCTGAAGTTTCATCCGTAGTCGGGTTACAGTTTTTGAATTAATTAATAGTTATTTACTGCTTGCTAGTATGTCAGTGAAAGCTAAAATTTAGAGTAGCACAATTTCCAACTAACTATTACTTACTCTATTTTACCAAAATATTTTTTGACGTGATACCTTTTTACATTAGGTAAAGTAAAGTTGCCTATACTACTTTTCACTTATTTAAGTATTTTTAGAATGTTACTTCTACTTAGTACTGACCTTATTGTAATTTCCTTATCCTGAAGAAGACCTAAAAACTTCTCTTCCTTCATTCAGCCAAAAATATCTATATGCATTAGGAGGTCGGAACGACAAAGTTAGGAGTTTATGATCGTTATTCGAAGGCAAGGCATATATCTCATAGAAATACAGATGCAATATGTATCACTGGTTTAGATACTTTTATAAACATCAAGCACGCATGACTATATATATTTGAGTCATTATAATAGGTCCTGCCTCATTGTAGAACTACAATTATTTTATAATTTTGTAAACTATCTGGTATCACGTCATCAGATTCGTCACTATCTATGAGAAAGATATTATGTTTAATCATGTAACTATTGCGATGAATCAATAATAATCAATCAATTTGGCATATCTAAGTATTATATTATTATTTATAAGTAGTAGATTTTTATATATCCTTGAGTTTAAAAAAAAATTCTTACTAGACTATTTACATTTACAAAAGTCAAAAAACATAAATACTCCGCGTTGAGTCTGGCTACCTGTTTATTTATTGTCATACAGTGTGATTCGTCATAATGTGCACATATTAAGATGAGGGAAACTATGCTTACTTTGATAGGCAGAAAACTAATTTATAAAATCAATAAAAAAATGTTTTTCTAAAAAATGAATGTAATATTTAAAACACTTTACTTTTAAGATAATTTTAAGTAAGGCTACCCTGCAGGTGGCTAAAGTTAAGTTCAGGTTTATTAGTAGGACTAGGGCGTAACGTAATTATTACCCCTTGAATTTAATGAAAAGTTGCCAACATCGGTTGTTATGCGTAGATAAACCCACTCATGTTTTCACGTGAGAACATCTCAGGTCCGCCGATTACACCTACAGTAACCAGACTCCGAGTATTTGTTGTCTAACAACTGTCCCAGGAAATTATAGATACGAGTACGTATGTAGTACGTGTTACACACAATGAGCAATACAGTGAGCTCTAGATAAGATCTTAAGTATTCTGCGCTCTCTGTGCAATGTGTGTAATAATTTTACACTTAAGAGGAATTCTCCCGGCGATTTCTCCATACAAAAACATTTGTCTGTTTCCTCCGTGGATAATTATAATATTGAAAATATTCTTGCACCATAAAATTTACATGTATCCGTGCCATGCCCCTATGTTTTCCTTTTTTCAATAAATTAATAATTTTAAGAACATAGAACCTTCACAACCTGCAAAAAAATGGCCCAGTTTTCGTTCCATCATCAGACATCCCGCAAATAAATTTGACGGATATAATAAAAAAAAGAAAAACATACCGACATAGCCTGAGTCCTTGTTAAATTATTCGTAAAAACAGAATTAAAATCGGTTCAGTTTTGAAGGTGGAAACAGAAAAATACGAGAGTGAGAATTCTACTGTTTTTCATAGGTATAATCGGTCCAAGCTGCAGTTGTCCCTATCGGGTTTTATCGGCCTCTATTCGGGGAGGTTAAATACGTATACACACACACATATGTACATAGTTAGTGAGTTCAAGCGTAGTCGATATAATTATAGTATCGATAATCTAGTGTTGTTTATCGACATCGATATTTAACTTTTTACTTATTCTGTGACTATATAGTCCATACCCAATAATTGCCAGTCGGCAGTGGGCAGCACATGTCAGGTTTTTTTTTATCCACTACAAGTTAGCTCTTGACTGCGATCTCACCTGATGGTAGGTGATGATGCAGTCTAAGATGATAGCGGGCTAACCTGTTAGGGGCATGGCAGTTATATTAACACTGCGATATCTCCGCACTGCCGGCCGCCCCCCCTATTTCTATTGCGCGTTAATTTATTTCTTGACTGCCTCGTTGGTCTAGTGGTTAGCATATTCGACTGCGGCCGACGAGGGTTCGATTCCCGGGTCGGGCCATAACAAGTATTGGGTTTTTCTGACAAGAAATTCTCAGTACTAGCCCGGAGTAAGGAAGATGGCGGTGTTTTACCCCCGTGCCTCCAAGAGCATGTAAAGCCATCGGTCCTGCGCCTGATCTCTCTCCGGTCCTGTCGGATTTTCCGTCCCATCGGGCTATGAGAGTAAAGGAACAGAGAGTGCTCCAGTGTATGCGCCCACACTTGTGCACTATAATATCTCCTGCTCAGATGGCTCTTTGGAGATAGGCCGCCGTGGCCGAAATTCGGTTGAGAGGACATTATAGCAATCCTGAACGCTGTGGTCATATTGTGGGAGGTTCCGGGTACAATTCCCAACATGGTCCAAATGGGAATTTATCATTTTTAAATTTTCTGTGGTCTGATCTGGTAGGAGGGTTCAGCCGTGGCTAGTAACCACCCTACCGACAAAGACGTACCTCCAAGCGATTTAGCGTTACGGTAGATGCGTGTAGATACGTCATGCCGTGTAGAAACCGTTAGGGGTATAGTTTAATATAACTAACCCTAACAAGTTAGCCTGCTACCATCTTAGACTGTATCATCGTTCTCTATAATGGCTCTGATAGTTCCTTAGTTAAGATGATTGTAAAATGGTGATAGTGAAAAAAAAATCCCGGCTGAGTTTGTTGTGGACTCTTCTCAGACCAGGGCGCGTTTGGACTTTGGAACCCTCGTAACTTTAGTTTAAGATGACGTACTGATTATCACCATTATATTATGTTATATGTTATAAATAACCGGATGTCAATAAGTGTAGTTTATATTGAATAAACGTTTTTTGACTTTGACTTTGTCTAACATCAGGTAAGATCGCAGTCAAGAGCTAACTTATAGTAGAATAAAAAAAACATAAAATAGTAGTAGTAGTAATATAAAAATAGTTCCCAACTGAGTAAATGACCTCCCTGGCGCAGTGGTGTGAGGTGTGCTGTCATGTAAGCGCAAGGTCACGGGTTCAATTCCCGGCAGGGTCAATTTGGAAGTTTATATATCTGAATTTTCTCAGTTCTGGTCTTGTGGCAGGCTTCGGCCGTGACTAGTTACCACCCTAACGGCAAAGACGTACTGCGGAACGATTAGACGTTCCGGTAGCAACTAACCGATGAAGGCTACTTAGGGCTTTAATGTAACTAACTGCTTTATGCCTGACAGGTTAGTCCGATACCATCTTAGACTGCATCATCACTTACCGTCAGCTAAGATCGCACTCTAAAGCTAGGTAACTGTTAGTGCATTAAAAACATTAAAAAAGGAATCAAAAACAGAGAAATAAGTCAAATAAGTCCAGGGTCAGAGTTATTAGAAAGCAAAAAATATACGAAACGCAAAACACATCTAGGTATATCATTTTGCCGACTGCGAGTAGCTCAAACACATATTTTAATTTTATTTAGGAACTCGTTCGAGCGAGCGGCGTGCGTACGCATACATGCGCATTTAATAAGCGTTCGGTCTTCTCCGGGAGCAGCGCGACGGCAATATACCTACCTGAATACCTACTCTCAACTTTGCCCGTTCATTCGCATGTACATTTTTTTAATGCTTTATAATAAGCATAATATTGATTGTGATTTGTTTGTTGTTTGTATGATCGTGTTTATCGATTAAGTAACGTTTCTAAAAAATTATATTCCTGCATACAAAAAATTGTTTCACTTTAAATATTCTTCCATAAATATTTTAAATATTGCTATCTTAAAATAATGACTTGATACAAATTGGCAAACACAAAATAGATATAAATAATTCCCATTTAATCAGCAATCATATTTGTTGTGAATAGTAATAATTTTAAAATGATTAATTTTATCAACTTTATCTACAGTTAGAAATGACAATACGCTTAACGAATGTCGAAATATCCGATGTAAGGTGTTTGTGCCCTTACATCGGATATTTCCACATCCTTATAATAATTACAATATGTATTTTATTCTTCGCGAAACATTAAATGAAATGAAATGATTAATTTATTTCACATAGGAAAACTTGTGCCACTTATGAAGTCTTAAGAATGTACCACATGTCATGTAAGATTTCTGTGTACGTCTCTGACTCTCTGAGTCTCTATTTAGGTGTGCAACGCATTGATGTAGAATTTTAGTAATGGTGCAAGTTGCAACGTGTGCTACTCACTGAGTACCTAATCTAAAATTATAAAAATATTTGATATTTAGATACTAGTTTGAAATTGTTTTCTTGAAAATTTTCACAAGGAGATCCATCGGTAGGTATTATAAAGTAAATTACAGTTGATTGGGATTTTTTTTCAAATACAGCAATAATCAAAATAAGTGTCAAAACTATTCGCCCATTCGTAAGTATTTAAGTAAAAAGTAATCGGCATCTTTGTCTTCGATTCAATGATTCGCTCTCTTTTGGTAACTCGAGCTTGACTATTGACTATTCGCTTAGTCTGCGTTAACAAGTTATAGTCATAATATACTTACCTTATAGAAATGTGATCCTAAACAATGCGTAAATCTGAATTCTAAACAATGTCTAGACTTTTTACATTTGATGCCTACTGTCTGTATATTGCAGTTGGCATTACATCATACATCACATCAGTCGGCAATCTGACTCAACTGCAATTATTATAAATGTTGACGTCAGAACGTGGTGCAGTAAAACTAACTTTAGCTTTTCCTGGGCATTGAATGGCTATGACATTAAAATCGTATTCACACATACCTTACCTATAGCAATAGTATTAGTATTCTGGGCCTTACCATTTAGACTTTTTTATTGGAATCAATGCAATCGTGGTTATTGTTTGAATTTATAGAACTCTTGTGTTGTCCTCAAGTCAAGTAAGCTAACTATAAGTGTCAATAATTATATTCACAAGTTCGGTGCAAGAGCCTGGTCTAGCCGAAAATTAAAGCCATACCAAAAAAATAATCTGCTCTGGCGGCGCTACATTTACATATTTCATTGAAACAGAAAAAGTAATTAACTTGTCATACAAAAATTGGTTCCATTAATTTCCGCAACATGGCGAGGGTTTGAATATTTATGGTCAGGCTTCATCAGAATAATTAGTAAAACAGGAATTGCCTGTGCGAGAAAACATCGGTAGAATTCGTATTTGAAAGAAGTAAATCCATGACTGATAAGGTTGTTCTTACAGGGAGGTGGCGCACGCTTGGGAGTGCCGCATCGGCCCGCCCGACCAGCCGGCGCCCGCCCACCGAGTGCAGGGCCTCTTCAACGATATCGAGCTGTATCCAACTAAAACGCAGGGTAAGTGTCAACTTACGAGTGTTATATTAATTACTAGCTGATCCCTGCGACTTCGTCCACGTGGATCGAGGTTATTTGTTCCCGCGGGAACTTTTTAATTTTGATGGATAAAAGTAGTCTATGTGCTATTCCAGACTATCCTTAATCTATCTCTGTGCCAAATTTCAGCCAGATTCATATTTTTATAATATTAGTATTTATAGGCTATTCATAATTTAATTTAATAGCATCCTCCCTCTAATTTAAAATAGCACTCCGCGGTTTTTTCTTCTTTATAAAAGAAAAAAAACCCACTAGCGAATGCCTTCTGCGAACTTCGTGTGCGTGGTTTGAGGTTTTTTAGTTCCCGCGGGAACTCTTTAGTTTTCCGGGATAAAATGTAGCCTATGTGCTATTCCAAACTATGATCTATCTCTGCGCCTAATTTCAGCCAGACCGGTTCAGCCGTTGGGGCGTGATTGAGTAACAAACACATCCATCAAAACTTTCGCATTTATAATATTAGTAAGATTGGACGATTCCTGCAATAAAAGCCCGTGAACGTCTAAGTTCCTTATTGACTTGTTTTTTAAGTTATAATCAATAGCCTATTAGTATAAATTTAGACCCGTATTCAGTAATATTCCGACATCAAGCTCAAAATTATTAAGTATTAGGTATTTCGTCAGAAATAGTGAAATCTTTTAATTTACCTAAGGTAAATTAAAAGATCAACAGAGAAGATATAACAGTTACAAATCATACGATAAAAACTATTACAAATGAATTGTTAAGATTTCTAACCAGAAAATAAACAGCGGTGAACATAATATCAAAATTATTAGTATTTATTATTTAATGTATAGTCCGCTGTCCGACAAACTTATCTGACCCGGTGACAGCGTTGCTAATATCTATGGAAAATAAAATAATAACAAAAACTAAACAGGCGTAAAACTTAGTTCCAATTTTGGCCACCGGGTCAGATAACTTTGTGGGACTATACTAACATTTGACGTTCTTGAAGAGGTTCAGTATCAGTAATCGGTCGTTAATCGCCAGTTGTGAGATCGGTGTGAAGCCAAAGAGGTCAGCAAAACTAACAAAGTCATTGCTAGTTGCTACTAATTGCTTATCAAATTATCATTGAGAGAAAATATAGCGAGTAGGTCTATTCAAGCACCTGGAAATTGAGTTTCATCATTTGCGGCTCTACATCATTAATGACGTGTGCCAATTTCAAACTCGTTAGCTTATTACTGTCAACAATTGCAGATTCGCAGAGTTGAACTGTTTACTCATCTCCATTCTTGCAACTTTAACCTTAATAACTTCCAAGAAACGAACAAGCTGATTGGTCACCGATCAGTATCAGATAAAGGAAGGGCGTCATTGCTGAATCAGCCGGCTGTCATTTACAATTTGCAGATAAAACTGATTAAACATTTCGGTATAATATATGATATTTTCTGTAAATAAAAACGATGTTCCGATTAAGGTGATTCCCGTGTTTATCATAGGCAGCACGGTCAGATTTAATTTTTAACCAACTTCAAAAAAAGGACAAGGTTCTCAAGGTTGTAGTACTTTTTAACTGAATCCAACTCCTCAATCCTGATGCAGCAGGGTTACTACCTAGCTAAGTGCCTCTTCTTACAAGCTTTTACTTAACTTGTGTGTTTGTTTAGTTTAAATCTTGCATCTGAATTTTAAAACAGTTACCCCCAAACAATTAAGCTGAAATTTTGCATACACGTTCAGTTTGGATGACAATGCATGGTTAGCTAAGTGACGTCATTCTAAACCAAGAAAGTCCGCCAACTTCCAAAGATTGCGAGTTAGTTTTATGGACCCCGATATTATAGGTATTAACTACTTAATAGGGTTTGCTGCGAGGATTACGAAAAATAAAAATAACGTCACACTAAATTCAATAAGGCGAACGATAAAAGCTTGTTTTTAAAAATGTTTTTAATTAGGTATTTAAGCTTTATATAGGCAACTAGAGGAAATTAACCCGCTGCACAAAGCTTAAAATTAATAACCTTAATCCCGATTTTCAAGTCTCTAATTTCATTAACATAGGACTTTCACCCAAACTTCCAACCCCCATTTCACCCTCTTTAGGGTGGATTTTCGTAAAACTGCTTAGGTACCTATACAGATTTTTACTATTTAAAACTAATAACTTAAATGCCAATTTTCATGTCTCTAACTTTAAAAATATAATATACCTACCTAGAAGATTGTAGGTTAAAACAATTATTGAGATAATGATTAATGAGTTTGCAAACAACTGTTGACACAGAAACGTAAATATATGAGCAGTCGCCATTAATTTTTTGTTTTATGATGACTAAGGAAGAAAAACTAAAAACATCATCATCAATCATCACTATAAAATTAGTTTGTATGAATGAAGGTTTGGCTGATTTTAGCAAGAAATATTATTGTTTGTTTTCATACCTTTGTATGAAGGAATGCGGATAATTCTTAGTAACATGTCTTCTAAATAACTTAGTAGCATTTTCCTGCGTAGAAGTTGTGAGTACTGTTTTCATAGAATAGGTAAATTGTACAGCTGGATGTATTGGCTCATCTGTAGTGATTAATTATTTCCTGATCTATCACCGATTTTAAAATAACATGTCATATTTATCCCTCGCATCAAGCAATAACTTGTCCCATTTCCTGACTGAAATACCTACCACCTACCTAGAAGTTAGAACATTAAACACGTTTCTGAAATAGAGCTAAAAGGAAAAAAATACTAGTTCGTAGTTAGTAGTTCAGTTCACAGAAGGTTCATAAGTTGGGTTATCAATTAATTATCACAGGTAACGCTCCGACAGATGACCCATTTTGCAGAAAACAGAAGAGACGGGGGTAGGTTATGATCAATCACAAAGTCATAACAAGGCAATTATTAATAACAACAAATTCATATTAGATTTTTTTTAATGTTTGTAGTCCTGCTCCTGATTTACGGTATTATAAATTTTACCTCGTTGAATCAAAAAAGGTTGTTGCGTGGAATGAACATGTCCGAGGTTTTCATATAACAACCCGACTATACTAAAAATACAACTTTCATGAAATCATCTACAGTTTTATTGGCATTCATAATGCATTGAAGCGAATTGTTCTCACAATCGGCCGATGCTATCGCAAAGTGCCTCAGCAATATGCACGTCATATAAAACAATTTATGAACCACATGGGGTTACACCCTATTGTTAATTTAGGCCTCATAAATCACGGCAATCACTTACACTTTATAAGCCTATCTATTAATACTCATTAGGATTACTTTATGGTGATGAGAACGCTGTAATCGAAGTGTACACTCATTTTGCGTTTGTCTGTTACATTGATTTATATGTGCTTCACTGCTAAAAAGAGTTTCCTCCCTGTTAGTGAGCCAAGGTTGTTAATGGTAATTTGTAGAGTAGGTAACCTTGTGAAGGTGAAAATAAATAAAATCCAAATTAATAATTTTGGCTCCAGGGGTCTGCTAATACTTTAATTTTATGTTTCAGAACCAAAGCATGGTTTTGCTTCTTTAGGCCGTTAACATTGTGTTTCGTCAAACATATTCTCTGGCCAGTTTCAGATTTAGCTTAGCGTTCTTTAATAATTTCACAAATGTCCTTCATAGTTATTCCAAAGCGTTTTCTATACTGATGCTAATTGAACATTAGCCATAGAGACACTCATCGTTTTCACATTACCATTCACAAACAAAAACAACACACAAACTAAAATAGGTACATATTTTAGTTACATTCTATCTTATTAACACTCGTCTTATCTTTTGTATAATGAACAAGTGAGACGACAATCTCTGTAATTTACATAAGTGATTTCTACCGTACGTTACCAATTGTGTGCGTAGCGCGATTTGCGCGTAATAAAAGCGTTTGCAAATGTTTCATTAAGTGAATAAGCGGTGATTTTATTGTTTACGTACTCGTATATATGCGTTTACGCCAGGTGCTACGTCGAAATGATCTCATCTACTTTTATAAGTGGAACACCCGTATAAGTAGAAAGGATATACCTAATACCAGCTATAATACACAAGCCTACACACATTTAAAGACAATTTTAAGTATGTCAATTATTATGATGTCAAAACCGTGAATAGATTTTTGTATCACCTCTGGTGATCTTCTGGCTTAGGTGATAGAAATTCTTTGTGTCTTACTAAAAAATAATTTATTTTAGCAAATTCACTACATTTAAATAAATTAGTTGTCAGTTCTCACCTTACCTATAACTAACCGATGCTATTAAAATTAAATTAGCTTGTATCACAATTCACAACTTTACAAGTTACAAACTACATGTAGGTATATTGGTTTTAATTTTGGTTCTTGGTCAGGACTTACTTTATTAAACGTGACGGACGCATTGTTTTATTTGTTTGGACGGGTATTCCTAGGTTATAGCTTCGCTTGAAGATTTCAGAATCATGATTGTCAAGTCTTATCAACCTATGATAGGTGTAATATGCCAAGAATTTCGATATTATTTTAAATTCATTTGTTAAATGGCTAATTCGAAGTTCATAGATGCTGGCAAATCGAAAAGCATACTGTATGAGCTTCCTAAACACTTCGAGTTAGCCGTTTGACAAAATATTATGTAACGACCGCAATTTCATACGTTTTGAACTTTTAAGAATCAAATTATTACGATTTTCTTAGACAATCGGAATTACGATTGTATATGTCACCGTAAGATTGTAAAAACCGTTAGATTGTAATCTAACTAGCGATACTGTAAACTGTCGACAGATTACAATATAACGCATTATTTTTCGGTAGATTGTAATCTGTTAGGTATATTAACCCGATTGAATCTACCTGATTATTTATGACGAACCCTAACCTAACCTATAAGAAAGAGACAAGAAAACGTAAATACAATGAATATTTCAAAAATTTACACTCAGAACATTGAACGGTTCACAATCTGTCGACAGTTTACAATATCGCTACTTAGATTACAATCTAACGGTTTTTACTATCTTACGGTGACATATATACCAATAAGTAGCAATTGCAAATTGTATATACAATCATAAATATTAAATATATAATAAACAATACACGGAAATAAGTATACAGGAATCATGTATTAAAAATATCGATTGCATAATGTAGGTACCTACTTTGTTATTAGGTACTACGACGCGGCGTGCTATTGTTGTATTATAATATTTACTACTACTATGATACTACTACACAACTCACGCATGTTAATCAGGCGAGTTTATTGTTGTTTATTGCAGTGCTTATTCGCCCTCTACCATATAATTTCCATACTAGGCGTTGTGAATCTAATTGGTACTTGTTAACAAGAGCTTTGAACTTTTGATTTCCTTGTAAGTAAACAATATTTAAATACCTACCGTTAACAACTTAACACGCACAATGGATATTATTGGGTGCCGAGTTCCGACTGCCATATTTTGTCTTAAATGAAATGTGGAAATTGAAATGAAAGGAAAACTATGTATGTGAGTAAAATGGGATTATTCTTTACTCCTATTTCACTCCCAACTTCCCGCAAGTCAATTTGAAATTATTAATAAAAAGTCCAGTCGCAGAACACTGTTGTATGATACCCCGACAGGAGCGTAGCTTTGATGGCGAAATATAGATTTACGAGGCGTTTGGAGACGTTTCTCCCAATCGCAATTCGTACGATGAGATACATAGATCTAGATGTATAGTATAATGCATGTATAATTTAATCAACGGGTACATACCACGATAAATATGATGATTTGATTTGTCGATATTTCGACAAATTAAATCTAGATCCAGTTTAGATCTAGATAGAAAGATAGTTGGAAAATACTAGTGCGCCTCATATTTAAGTTGTAGTTTACAAATTAGGATAATTCTTCAAAGAATCAGCACGACTCACGATCCACGACTATTTCAGGATCATAATATAGTTCTATCACAAATCACAGCATGATTCGACCCACGCATCACATTCATTAGGTCTGTGAAGCTGTTACAATATGAGGGTTTTCCTTAATCGCTCGGTTCTATGATAACTTCGTGACACATAGCGTTCCATGAATTCATCCTTCCTCACCTTTGAGAGAAAAAATGTCTTTTGTTTATTAGTACCTAATTAAAGAATACATGGTTATACATGAAACACGATTTTATATTTACATAGGAAACGTGTTATAAATTCTGAGATGACCCTAATGATATACCTACATTTTTACTGTGCCAAGACAAGAGCATGTTCTGTTGGAGATCCTTGCAACATACTTGCTATACAGACCTTCGTGCAGCAGTCTATCGGTCAAGAATTTAAATGTCTTAGGTACAAACTGCAAATTCAAACTCATCTTCAAAGTGGTTTTACCGAAATTAAGTATGTCTTAATAGCTATTTGTTTTGTTTGTTACAGTTTTTGAAATGCTGGTATGCGCACGACAGTGCGCTCGGCGAAAATCTCTCATCCTCACATTTGGAGAATTCTGCGTTTTCGCAGCGGAACTGCGACGTTGCTCGAGGCAGACGAGACAGTAAGCATAAAACAATACTTTTTTCTAATCACTGGTTAACTACTGATATTTATAATGCAAAAAAGTGTTTTTTATATGTTGGTTTGTCTTTCAATCACGCCACTATGGTGGAGCGGGTTAACGTAATTGTGTGCATTGTATGTAATGCATGTAATGGATTGGTATAGTTAAAGACATGGTTAAAGACAAAGTTGGAGCATGACCACTTTTTATCCCGGAAAGTTAAATTGTCACGGGATTTTTAAAAAACCTAATGAAAATATTAATTCATAATTACAATAATAAACACATAAATTTATCACTTAGGATGTAGAGATACCTAGAATAAAAAAGTTATTAAAACGTTAAAGTTATACTAGAGCACCTACCTATAGTGGCAATTTTCTTCAAGTCTCTGCTTATTATAAAAATGTTGTCATCATAATATTAAATCATTCTATTGTATAAACAGTAGAATAAACCGTCTCCGGAATCCCAATGACTATGTTGATAAAGTCTAATAAAACAATTATCCAGTTGCAAGTAATGACCGCTTTTAACCGCAAACGCAAGGTGTTAATTAAGGTTTTCTCATGCTCTCTTCCGGCTAGGTCCGATACATTTCCAACAATACCTCGACAAAATTATTGTTTACTACAATATTCATGTCATCAGAGAAATTTCGTAACTAATTTTATCTACTCCAGCATCGAAAAGTTCCAATTTCGAATGTGACAACTATATCGAATTGAACCCTCTTTCGTGTTTGCTTCTCATAACGATACAGTTCGTTGTATGGGAGCTGTATCGTTATGAGTCGTAGCTGTATCGATATGGTTATCTTCATAAATAGGATACCTATAGCTTAGCGGCTCTGGGTTCTGGCACTTTCCCAACCAGTCAATTGATTTGACTTTTTTATTAATTTACAAAGTAAAAAATTATAAAGACGTCCTTGTCGTAGATAAAATCTTGTATGCAACTGTACGTAATTAGTCATTTTAATTCTCGTACTATCCTATTTTGATACTCGGCAAGCCTCGTATCAAAAAACAGCACTCGAATTAAAATGACCCTCATTACGATACAGTTGCATAAATAGCTATATCAAAATATCAACTATAATGATACAATACAACCTAGAACGCTTGATGATCTAAATAACTGTGTTTGCTTTTGTTTAACGGTTGGAACCTATTTGAGGTTATAATATTATGGCTGAGTTAATTTAGTTTTAGGGCATTACAATCAAAATTTATTAAAATATCAATGGAATTATGTACATGTGATGTAGATATAAGATCGAATCTAAATATTATATAAAAGGAAAAGGTGACTGACTGACTGACTGATCCATCAACGTACAGCTCACACCACTGGACGGGTCGGGCTGAAATTTGCCATAAGCAAATAGTGAAACGTAGACATCCGCTAACAAAGGATTTCCGAAATTTCAACCCCTAGGGGTAAAATAGGGCTTTGTAAAAAAGACATATATGTATGAAAATCAAACCTTCAATATTTATCTATATTCATGATATTAATAATTAATGTAATATTTTTTTTATGTATCATACTAATATAATAAATGCGAAAGTGTGTGTTTGTTTGATGGTGTGTCCTTCTATCATGCATAAGACTTCATATCATCTTAGACTGCATCATCACTTACCATCAGGTGAGATCGCAGTCAAGGGCTAGCTTGTAGTGGATTAAAAAAAAAGAGCAACGGATCGACAAGATTTTTGCATGGGTGACGTAGGGTACGTTTTATCCCGGAAAATCGATGAGATCCCGTGAGACTTAAAAAACTTATTCAACGCGGGCGAAGTCGCGGGCAGGCGGTAGTAAAATAATAATTTTGATGTACCTAGCCTTAATAAAGCGACAATCGAAATAGTTACCATAAGCGATTAATCTCTTAAAATAAAGATTTAAAAAATACTAAATTTCGCTTCAACAACTGCTCAGCAAATCTGAACTGTGCTCCGAGTGCTCAGTTCTGCCTACAGCGACATTAGTCATTAGTAGACATCGGATTATATGCATTTGCATGTTTACATATGCAAATGCATAAAACGCTGTTTTCAAGCGTTATTGCATATTTCAGTACATTTTTATTAATAGTGCTTATTTCAGTATTTAAATGTGTCAGGCGTGTTGCATTATGCGGGAATAATTGAATCAAGCCAGATGGCATTCGAGGATCCATCAATAAAACAAAATATTGCTCTTATCGCAACACATTTGTGATTTGAGCAATATACCCGCCGCCATAGAAAAATTAGAATCCAAAACCATCCTCTATGCAACTCCTTGATAATATGTATTGTGAAAATTATTGAACAGAATAACACACTTCCGAGTTTACTATCGGAAAAGGTCCGTGGCAAATTAAATGCATTTCTGTATAAAAACCCGAGTCTTGAAGAAATAAATAAGGTTAACGCATTTATCAACGGCACCAGCCAAACTGCCTGGAGAGAATTTCTGCAGAAATGGCGCTAAATTTCAAGTTCTGTCCGGTAATGTTAGTTGACGTAGAGAAGTCATTTTCAGCCATTGATGTAGAATTTTTTTAGTACCTTTTCAGCCTATAAATTAAATGACAAACGTCACAAAAAAAAAGTAAACTTTAGATAATCTAGAAAAATGTTTGATTGTATTATCAAAGAATTACCTACAACTGATTAATATATAACAAATATATAAATATTGTGAAAATAAACGTGAATTCAAATAATAAGTAGTATTTTGATAGTGCATATTCTGTGCATATTTCGCCCTTTTTAGTGCATGTTTGCATGCATGTTTTGGCAATTCGATAGTGCATATAATCCGATGTGTAGTCCATTACTAAAGAAACGCAGTAGCTCGAAAGACAGTAAAATTCCATGGGACTTATCTTGCGAGCAGAATAAAACAACAGAAAAATATAATAAAACCTGTATGTCAAGTAGGTCTTTACTCGTATATGATATTATATTATATTGAGATATTTAATTCGTGCTACTTCTTTAGGTAGAGTTGATTAGGTCATTGTTTAATTTTAACGTAGTTATGTATGTACAGGTGACTTCCACTTGAGTTTCGTTCTGATGTAATGACAGCTTTATACATTGTAATAGGACGAGTATTTTAACGATTTGCGCATAAAGTCTTGGCAGTAAGACAAATTGTAGACAATCAATATAATAAATTTCTTATACTCCTACATAATAATAGATGCGCTAACCGGCATGCCCCTGCATTGCAAGGGTGGCTTGAAGAACCTGTCTCCAATATTAATAATTATTGTATTTAGTATATTTTGAGTTTGTTATTTGAGATTGAGATTTCAGAGCGATTTAAAATATTAAAGTTTTAGCTTTAAATATTTTGAAGGTCATTTATATTAGTTGACCTGAGCGACTTTTTAAAACATAATGTAGAAAGGGCGCAAAGGAATTCATCATAAGAAGTAAAATATATAAAGTGGACTGTAAGACTAAGTCAAAACTCAAAATTCTAGTCGCCGATGAAGTCGCGAAGACTAGCTAGATAATAAATTTAAAATAATAGCCCGTAGATTACAGCATAGCATTCGAATATAAATAACCCTGCTAAGTACAATGGTGTAATTAGTGTCCTCGAAGTCCGCTTCAAGTGCAGCATGAATCAGTTTAATTTTGTCGATGACGAGCATAATGCGCTGCAGTTGTATTGTACATGTACGCAACGCGTAATACCCGGTCTTGAACCGCTGCAGCAGCGGCCAACGCTGCTGTTGCCGCGAATGCGTGCGTTGACCCTTGTACGAGAATGTCGCATAATAATAATAATATGTTAGTCATATTTGTAAATAAATACATTCAGTGGTTCGAAAACCTTTCTCATTGTGTTCGTGCCGTTTAAGTTTTTGCGCCGCGGGCTGTGGACGCGTGCGATTAAAAAAATGGCATTCTCCATATTAACACTTTCAACCCTGAGTCAAAACAGCCTATAATAAAAAGAAAGGGTAGTTAATTAATAATTAGTATAATCTGCGGCTTATTTCACTATATTATATTCTGCCTCTAATCTCTATGTTAGCATCCTAAAAATTGCTTGTCCCTAATTAAAAATTCCTATCCCTAATGAACTAAGGTTGGTAAGGTTTCAGTAGCGCCCATAAAATTAATACCGTATACTCTATTTTGTCCAGTTAGCTTTCTGTAAACGGGTCTTTATTATGAACACTTTGGTAGCGTGCCCATGAAATATTTGCAGCACAAAAATTACAAATGAATGATCTAGCCAAGTGCTCTACGTTTATCGAAAAAAGGATAGGGATGATATTCTGGAGTATGTGTTGACAAAATAACAAATCAACCGACAAAGCAACATGTTTTGCCAAGTTTTATTTATTTATTTATTTTATTTAACATGCATGTTTTCATCTTTTGTTAACAGAACATCAAAGCCGGAGTCACCTGTGTGGAGCATAGAAAAGGAGTTTCGTGATAAGGAGTCCATTTGTAAACATGTTAACGGTAAGATAATAAACGAATATTACCTACTCGTATATGGATATTTTGCATGTTTATTAAGTATACTGAAATTGTATAAAATCTTCAATCGCTATCTATACAACTAAATACAATGCTGTACTTATTCTCAACTCATGCCATCAGCTTTTGTAAAACTAGGTCAAATTCCCTCCGTCCGAAAACTCACATTTAAATTTAGGAACTGTGTAGAATACATCCTTTTTATAAAGAGTTCGTTACTCTATAATGACGGTCCACCTACGGCATTGCGCCAAAACATTCGTAGGTGAAATTTGGTGACTAATAATGCGGTGAAGCGTAGGTATATTAGAGATATATATACGGAATAGTACAAATCTCTTCCGTAGCGAATTTAATACTCGGAATAACTACGTTTATTAAATTGTCCTGCGGAAGTTCGCCGTGGAGGCGCCAGAATACGTCAACGTCCCACTAAGGTCGTTCATATAATAAATTAGACATGCATTTTCTTGCTAATACATAATATAACATTTACAAGAAAAAAAAAAATTAAAACCTTCACAATTTCATAAAATTACTATTATCTATTGAAACTAACTTTCCTCTGGTAAGTTACTTAATTAAGATGCGTGAGAAGTGGTTATCAAAAATGAGGGGGCCTAGTGGAAATTTTTTTACCAATTCGATTGCGTTGAAGTTTACAGTTTCTCCACATTACTTGTGATTCTTCAATTACACTACTTTCTGTGGCTATTCAGTACTTTCCTTCTTTTCTTAAATGTAATTAATTAAATGTATTAATGTGGCTGTATGTGGAGTAAACATACGACCACATTAATATATTTACCTGCTCAGTTTTATCATTGTGGTCTTGCACAGATCTGTCTCTCACCCGCGTGAAATCTGTTATGATATATTGTATATGAAACCATCCTACAAAGCGAATCTTTGATTTAATGTGACTAACTTTCCGCACGGTACCAATCCAGAAATACTTCGGAGCGGCATCCCCGTGCGCGTGCGTGCAGTGGCCGGTTCGAACATAAGTTCACTGTCGTTGCGCCCACGCCGGGTCTGACAGCCATTGATGCGTATGTTATTGTGTTTTAAAACAATACAGGGAGTTGCCATTTCACTAGCTAGAGTATTGACTCCTGAGTCCTGACTGACTAACTCCCTAGAGCACTGGATCTCCTGCAAAATGGCCTTGTGCTTGGGAGATTACTTGTGATTTTTCAATTGCACTACTTTCTATGGTTATTCAGTACTTTCCTTCCTTATATCAATTAATTATTGAACTTATACTTCTTTTGGCGCGTTAGGGAAAGATAATTAATCAGAGTGAATTTTTACGATGACACCAAAATTCGGCACCCTGAACTTAGTTGGTCAACTTTAAAGTCTTGCAGAAAACGGCGTGCCACCAACATAAAAATAAATACATTTGCTGTATGTTGGGTGAGAACTGCAGATAACTATATTCAAGATATTTATTATTTGCTATCAAAACGTATAACTTCTTGCGTGCGTAGGTATATAAGTACACACACACTTTTTTTACGTCGTGAATCGTAATGACGCAAACCTAGACATGATTACTTCAATAAGTTCTCTAGTTCTAAGCTTAATCCATTCAGCCTTAAAATCTTATCATATAATGAAATACAATTTTTAATTTCATGAATTAATTTCAATAACCCATACTAGTAAATTCCCACGGGAACTCCCTAATCTTCCGGGATTAAAAGTAGCCTATGTAGTTCTCCAGGTCCTCAACTATACCCATGCCAAAAATCACGTCGATCCGTTGCTCCGTTGCGGCGTGATTGAAGGACAAACCAACAAACAAACACACTTTCGCATTTATAATATTAAGTATGATAGTTGCAGCATTAAATTTCAAGAAATTAAAGTATTATGTATTAATTTTTTTCGCTGTAACTTTATTGATATAATTTCAAACGAGCTGGAATTTGAACCGTCCGATATGTAGGGAAGCCGTAGTCTTACGTCATCTCGCGGCGCATCTTTGTTTATTAACTGAGTACATTTAAGTCTACAATGATCATAAAATGTGACGTTTTTTTTTGTTTACACATTGTCTACATAGTATACTTTCCTTGTCTTCGCGTTTTTTTGGCTAACAATTTTTAGAGGTTTCAGCAACATAAAGTGCTTCACTTTTGTTAGCGAAGATGTAAATTGTGCCTGCCTGCCTTATGTATAAATTGTTTCTGTGGCTAATTCTTTAGTCACATTAGACTTCTTCGGTTCTTTCAGTAACAACATCTGACTGTTCAAAGGCCACAGGCCAAAAGCGAGAGGCATCGAGCATGATTAATTGTGAAGTCGATGACACAACCAATGGTTAATTTATATACTTTACGTTTGTCATATTATACATGGTTTGTCATAATATAGTTTCCTTGTTGGTAATTTCTATAAATATGTGTAATGTACGTATTCATGTTCCGGTTTGATCATATATATTTTCGCATAATAAGTTACATTACATAGATAGGTACGTATATAGCAGGAAGCACTTCTATTGAGCGAAATCATGTTTTTGTAAAATAATTCCAAACTTCATATAAACTGAAACATAAATTACGTTATGATTTTCTATAACTTAACAAGCTACTCATAGCAAATCATTCAGAAGATTTAATATTGTTTTAGGGTTATTCGTAGGTTTTCCCTAAATGAAACTCCGGATATCACGACAAGAGGTTTATTCACTGCACAACTATTTAAATATGGTACACAATACAGTTATCAAATGCGTGAGTCGTGTGTGTTTCACGGAGTGTTGGAGTGTACTGGTTATATTTTACATTAACCCAAAGCTTGCGCTTGGGCTCTCGGCAGGGTGCCGGCTGTGGCGAGTACAACTTAAAATTTGTGTTGCCAGAGGCATGTCATTAATCCGCCACAACCACCCCCCTACGGAGAAAAATAAGTCAAAAAAAGTGAATGGTAAACTATAAGTAATTGACAATACAAAACAAAGAATATTATAAGATAGTGACAAAAATCGTGATACATTGTGTAAAATATAGATGCAAAAATGACAGATACAAAAATTGAAATGTAAAGTGTAAAATAGTAATCTAAAAATGTACACAATATTAAAAAAAGAAAATTACTTAATTACTTAGATTGAACAGTAAAAGATTTGACAAAAATATAGTTACTCGTAAAATTGACAAAAATAAGAAATTCATTACAGTTTTAAGGTCTAATCGTAATTTAGGTAAGTATGTAAGTAAATAGATTGTATGGATGAGAGAAAAAAAAAATTTTCTTAAATAAACATCTAAGTTTTAAAAGTAGATAGATTACAAATCTAAAATCTGCTTAAATTTAACAGTTCGACCTGACCGAGTTGTAACAGCTGGTTGCGGATCCGCAGTAGGTTGTTCAACTGAGGGTTGTTTTGGCGCCTGCGATGGTGCAAGTGGCGCTGGCATTGGACTAGCCGTTTTTATCTCTAGATCCGAAGTTAGATGAGCAGGTTTAACGCGATCAATGCTTACCGTAATCTTCTTCCCTCCGATGTCGATGGCCAGCGTTTTACCGTCACGGGACAATACCTTGTAAGGGCCAGTGTACGGAGGCTGCAGGGGCCGTCGGACAGTGTCGTCGCGCAGCATGACGTGTGAAGCTTCTGCTAAATCTTTAAAAACAAACGTTGACGGCTGCGCGTGACGTGAGGCTGGAATGGGACGAAGATTAGCCATTCTGGATCTTAAATCACTAACAAAATCTTGTGTGACTGTCTCTGGAGAGGTGCTAAGTACCAGGAGTTCCCCAGGTAACCGTAGTGGTTCTCCATACACAAGCTCGGCTGAAGAGCATTTTAGGTCTTCTTTCAAGGCCGAGCGGATGCCAAGCAAGACTAGAGGCAGAGCCCGGTGCCAGGTATCATTATGGCACATTAGAGCTGCCTTTAATTGGCGATGAAAACGTTCGATCATTCCATTGGCTTGAGGATGGTAGCTGGTGGTTCGTATGCGTTTAGTGGCACCAATGTTCATGAGTCGGTTAAATAAATTTGACTCGAACTGGCGTCCCTGGTCTGTTGTAACTGTGACGGGAACGCCAAAGCGTGAAATCCACCCGTCTACGAACTTGTCGGCTACTTCTTCAGCAGTAATAGAAGTCATGGGCCACACTTCTGGCCATCTGGTAAATCTATCGATTGCTGTTAAACAATATGTAAATCCCTGCGACGTCGGCATAGGGCCAATAATATCTAAATGGACATGTTGAAACCTTGCCGAAGGTGCTGTAAAGTTACCAAGTGGTGCGGAGACATGGCGTGTTACCTTGCTCCTTTGACATGCCACACATTCACGAGACCAAGCACGACAATCCTTATTGACGCCAGGCCAAACATATCGGTCGGCAACAAGACGCGTCGTGGCGCGAACACCAGGATGACTGAGATTATGCAGTCGGTCGAAAGCTGGTCGTCTGTGTTGTATAGGGAGATAAGGTCTCGGTTTACCTGTGGAAACATCGCACATAACCGAGATATCAGTGCCAGGTATAATTGTAGGCACTAAATTTAATGAAGACTGGGTTTTAATAGTCTTCAGCTCATCGTCCGCATCCTGATCTTGAGCCAGGGTAGCGAAGTCTGAATTTAAAGTTACGGCTTCAATGCGGGACATAGTGTCCGCTACCACATTTTCACTCCCCTTTACGTGTCTAATGTCAGTTGTAAATTGTGAAATAAATGTTAACTGATTTAATTGTGCGGGAGGGAGTTTCTCTCTGCGCTGTTTAAATGCGTATAAGAGAGGCTTGTGGTCTGTATAAATAGTGGTACTTTGTGCTTCCAAAAGATGTCGGAAATGCTGTACCGCTGAATATACTGCTAGCAGTTCTCTGTAATATGCGGGCCATTGGGACTGTGAAAGTGTTAGCTTCTTGCTGAAAAAAGCGAGAGGTTGCCAACCTTGATCAGTCCATTGCTGCAGACAAGCGCCAACATGTGTATTTGAGGCGTCCGTGTAAAGGCCCAGGCGGGCAGATTGTATAGGATGTGCCAGCCTGGTTGCCTGTGAGAGGCTATCTTTGCATGTTTGAAATGCTCGCTCGAGTTCAGGAGTCCAAGGCATTGGTTTTTGTCCTTTGAGACCTGTGGCTGTAAGGAACTCAATAAGAGGTACCTGTGCCTCAGCTGCCTTAGGAATAAACTGACGATAATAATTTATCATACCTAAAAACCTTCTCAAACCTTGAGCTGTTTTGGGAAGGGGAAAGTCTCGAAGAGCTTCGATTTTCTCGTCGGGGGGGTTAATACCGTCCTTGCTGACGTGGTAACCAAGGAAGGTTACCTCTGCTGCACCAAGTATACACTTAGCCGGGTTAACTACTACACCGTAGTCAGCTAGCCTTTGAAAAAGTGTACGCAGATGTTTAGCGTGTTGGTCAGCGTCTTTAGAGAAAATCAAAATGTCATCTACGTATGGAAAACAAAAATCCAGGCCTCGGACGATTTCGTCCATGAAACGCTGGAAAGTTTGTCCGGCATTACGTAACCCAAAAGTCATGAAAGGGAATTCGTACAAGCCGAACGGTGTTATGATTGCTGTTTTGCAAATATCGTCAGAGGCGATCGGAATTTGTTGATATGCTTTGACGAGATCCAATTTGCTAAATATAGTTGAATCGGCCAGGTTGTGCCCGAAATCACCTATGTGACGCACTGGATAGCAATCGGAGATGGTCCTAGCGTTAAGCGCTCTGTAATCGCCACAAGGACGCCATGTTGAGTCCTTCTTGGGTGCCAGGTGTAATGGCGAGGACCAAGGGCTCTTAGATGGACGTGCAGTGCCAGCTTCAACCATATTGGCAAACTCTTTCTGGGCAACTTGCAGTTTATCAGGAGCCAGACGGCGAGGGCGAGACACAACTGGTGGACCATCTGTAGTTCTAATGTGATGTACCGTGTTGTGTTTTACTTCCCGGTTAATACCAGGAGGCTTTGTTATTATAGGAAATTCGGTAAGAATTTTGACAAACGGTGAATCTCCATTGACATTGACTGTCTTAATACTAGGCTGGTTGTAGCTGCATACAGAAGCTGGAACTGTAAGTCCAGTCACACCGCACCGCAATACCCGCTTGCGACAGTCAGGAAGGAGGTTATAATAGGCCAAAAAGTCGGCACCGATAATTGCGGTGCTAACATCAGCGACCACAAAATTCCATCGGAAAACGCGCCGGAGGCCAAAGTTCAATGTCACCGCGTGACTGCCATATGTCTTGATGGTAGAGCCATTGGCAGCCGATAAATCGTAGGAAGTTTGTTTGAATTCCTTACCGAGAAGCTTCCTAGGTATACAACACAAGTCAGAGCCAGTATCCAGGAGGAATTGCCATTTGGAATTCCTATCTGTAATAAAAAGGCGGCGACCAGTGTAGGTACAGTCAGCTGTCGCCTCTACTGACTGTTGGGGCCGTTTTCCGACCAAGTGCATGGTTGTATGCACTTTGCCGCTTTAATGCCAAATTTTTTATGGTACCAGCAACGTCTCGCTGGTGTACTTGCTCTGGATCTGAATGGTCTGGATCGACTACGGGAGCGACCACGATTATGTGTAGATATAGCGTCAACTTTCTTGAAAAGTTCTTCTACTTTCTGAGTTAAGATATCCATCGCAGAGGTGGATGGAGGTAGCGTCTCACAGGCCGCTACAACCGGTTTAGGGTTAAAAACCTCAACCACTTTATCAGCTAAGTCTGCCAATTTTTCGAGTGGCAGTTGAAGCTGAGAGGTTATTATTGCTTGCGCCTGTTGAGGAAGGCGTCTCATCCAAAGTTGGCGTAGGATATTTTCATCCGACAAGGCTGATCCGGCTAAAGAACGCAGATGCCTCAGGAACTGGGACGGCTTGCGATCACCAAGTTCCTCGTCCAAGATCAGCTGCCTCACTCTTTCTTCTTCCGACATGGAGAGACGCCTTATTAATTCTTCCTTTAGTTTGGCATATCGTTGACCGACTGGGGGAGGATTTGTAATAATATCCTCAACCTCCTGCGAGTACTTATGGTCCAAATGCCCAAGCACGTAGCTGTATTTTGTGCTGTCGGTAACAATGCCAGCTATCTCAAACTGAGCCTCAACAGTGGCAAACCATATGTGTGGTTTATGCGACCAAAAAGGTGGAATTTTGGCGGAGACCTTACATACTTCCGATTTTACTCCAAGGCGGGCCTGGAGCGCAGTATTTTCCTCCGTCAGCTTTTTTAATTGTTCTTCAATGTTAATGTCTGTATTAGTCATATTTATAAATAAAGTGAAACTAACAGTAATTAAAAGGAAAAAGAGTTAAAGAAATTACCTAAAATACCAAGCTGTTACCACTGGTTAGATAATAGATACCGCTATAACCCTTAAAATGTAGCAAAAAATTATACCATTAACCGTATGACAAAAAAAAATATCTAAGCTTACACAATAACACCAATAGTAAAATAAAAAGTACAGACAAACAAAATATAAAATGCAGAGAAAAATTCTATAGTGTGTAAAAGTTGTATAAAATATAGTACGATAAAAGACAGTAAACCTTCACCTTAAATACAAATACTTTTACAATGTTAACAATCACCATAAGAACAAAGTAAAAACTGTAATTTAGATTTAAAATAAGTTCATGCGTATTACTTGCGTATATTGAGTCACTTTCGCTCGGCGACAAGGAAGGGTCTCTCGTACCTGCTAGACGCGGCCGGCGAAGTCCACAAAAAAAAAAGGTCGACCGTTTTTTTTTCTTGACTTGGCGAACGGTCTATTTTAGTTAAGATTTTGGGACGCGCACTTTTTATGACCTACGCACGTTTATGCACTTTTGTATATTTACAAAAATGAAATTTTAAACTTTGAACTGAATCTAATTTCGTATTATTTATAAAACATTACACTGCACTGTACTTGAGTTAGGTTTTTATTGATGGATCTTGAGATGATGATGATGCAATGCTGATTTGCAGCCTGCCAAAATTGATGAACAGCTTGGAGAGATTTGAGCTGACACGCAGGTATAAAGCGTACTCCGTTTTATGGTTCCTTTGTATGAGCGCCAACGCGATGGTAGAAGGCGTCGTCCTTTGTTCAAAGGAAGGACGCTGAAGTCACCAGATGTAGGACGCTGCTCCAATGAAAACTTCCGTTTCGGGGTTACCCTGGTTTAGGATGACGATCCAATGTAGTTCGCGTTTCGGGGTCACCCTGGTTTAGGATGACAATCCAATGTAGTTCGCGTTTCGGGGTCACCCTGGTTTAGGGTGACAATCCAATGTAGTTCGCGTTTCGGGGTCACCAGATTTAGGGTTATTCGTAGGTTTTCCCTAAATGAAACTCCGGATATCACGACAAGAGGTTTATTCACTGCACAACTATTTAAATATGGTACACAATACAGTTATCAAATGCGTGAGTCGTGTGTGTTTCACGGAGTGTTGGAGTGTACTGGTTATATTTTACATTAACCCAAAGCTTGCGCTTGGGCTCTCGGCAGGGTGCCGGCTGTGGCGAGTACAACTTAAAATTTGTGTTGCCAGAGGCATGTCATTAATCCGCCACATTGTTAATAATCTCATAGAGTCATAGACATACTGCACTTGCAGTGTGGAATTATTAATCTAATTAATAATCTTGTTGGTTTATATTGGTTTTTCTTAATACTCGTAGTACTTACCTATACCGAAAGTGTATGATATTTAATTTCTTGTGTACGAGTTTAGGACAGTGGGTTTTGGAAGTTGCAAAGTGCAAACCTTGTATTATATTATTTGTAGTAAGTTGTAACTTTAAAGCCTTTAACTTTATACGATATACAAATTTACATTTAATTGATATAACATTCATATAATTATATGTATATTATTCTATAATACCTACGAGTAGCATGTAATTTTTGCAAATTGAGCTTTATTTATAAGTATTAACAGTATAATTTTGCTGACTTATGTATAATGTAAAGGGCTTAGTTCCGCATAATCGTGTAACGCACATGTAAACAAAGTCAAATAAATAGCAGGCGCGGCCTTCCCGAACTTCCGCACCAGCTATAAACTATAAACAGAGTGCGGAAACGTTGCATGCCCGATGAAGATGTATTAAACTAAATGCAACCACCTTGTCTTTATAGTTGCAATGACTTGGAGTTACTAGCAAATACCGAGAACAAGTCGTGATTTGCACAAAATGTGTAAGTGTGTACCTACCTACCTACACAAGTTTCACCGCATGTGTAGTACTACTACTACGCTAGGTATAACATGAAAGTCTATCTTTACCTGCAGATATATTGTGCTTAGGCAACTAAACAAAAATTTCCTCTTGGCATAATCATAAAAACATAATCATCATTCTTATCAATAATGCTGCAGGCTACAGCCAATTCAGAACTGAATTTCAGAAGATTTACCACTAGTATCTATGATTTGCGCTTGTTTTCCAGTTCGAATTTCTCTCTTGTTTACCAATTTCTTATTTATATAGCCACCAAAGCTTTGACCGATTTTTTTCGTGAGTCTGGGTGCAAAGACGTTAACTTTTTGGCGCCTGTTGATTGTCTATATTCCATACGTTGCACATTAAAATTATAAATTTAATGTCACATGTGCCCACAGTACAGAATAACTGAAAGTTAATATTGATAAATCAATTTGATTATTCATATTTTGTAAATATATGAATATTAACTTTAATCATACTTTTTATGGGGATTCATTTCAATACAATCTGCTTTTCGGACCGGTAGTTTCTGCAAAGCGACAGATATTTAACGTTGCAATAAACCTGTAGTGTAAAATAGCTCTACTTTAAGTAAATACATCACTTGGTGCGGAAGTAATATCGCCAATGGGCGTATAATTTATGTTTTCCCCAACATATTTTATAGTCATTGAAACATGCTACATAATCATTCTAAGATGTTTGAAACTTTGTCGAATATTGATTCTATTATTCCATTGTACGTATTATCTGTAGTCGTAAGTTGGAATATTACTCTCGCGATAGTGAGATTCCTCATGTCTGTTGACAAATACAAGTAGACACGCCACGTTTCCTTATCGCCCGGAAGATTTCACGGAACGAAGCGGAATTATTAAATAAGTATCTTATTTATCGTTAAAGGTGTTTAGTGAAAACAAGCATATTTCAACACTACCTATAGAATTATTCATTTAATTTCTTAGAAGTGATGTTTTATTTCTTGTTAATTGTCATCTATTTAGTAGGAATTATAGAAAGCTTATGTAATTATAGGTTAGGACTATCTACTGGTTTTGTGTCAATGGGAATTTATTCATGCTGCTTCTACTAATTTTAAATGACACAAAGTTATATACATTCTTACCATGTCACGTGATGTGGAACAAGTATTAAATAAAAATGCATGACATCATGAATGAATATAGATGTAATCAATTATATTAAGGCCATTGTTCCCTATCGTCGACAAAGTTATTTATTTATAATATAATAATCCTTGCGTATAACATGTACATTTTACACATACCCTCGAAGGACGGTAATGTTGATGTTGAACGAATGTATGAACATAAGTTTTCCTCATAGATACGTCAAAAACATTATTTAAAACTTTTCATTCAAAATATCTATAAAAACGCGAAAATAAAACTACATTATAATAGCTATAAATAATTGAATGGCTGTATTGGCAAATAATGGCAAAGTGGCCGATTTGGGTGCAAATTATGCACGATTATCTTATTATAGAGATAGGTATTGGAGAACAGATCAATAACTGGTTTATGGGATGGATCCTCATCATGATAATTGTGTGTAATGTCTTTGTGATGGTATAGAAATATAACGGAATGTTTTAAAATGCGGAATTGGCTAGTAGTCGGACGTAGAGACTAGAGTTGACTTGGCAGCCGTGGTGCCTTGAAGCCAGTCCGCGGCCGACCGTCCACCGGGGCAGCGCGTACCGGTGCTAGTCGTCTAGAGCCAAACGCTGCAGCAGCCATGCCGCCCACAACCATGATAGTGCCCTGTGCGTTCCTGTCTTTAACCCTCGTAAACAACATTATTTCTCTATTAAATTACTTAGTTCCATTTCAAACGGTATGCTTTATCCTCGCAAATAATCAACAATTTAAATTAAACAGAATTTATGTACGGCTCCTTAATGTATCACACGAGTAGTACGGTGCAAAATGTGTTGATTTCATTGAGTGACGTAAATACGCTTACTACAAAGTCGCGTAGATTTAAAGGCATTTCCTATCTGTGTGAATTTGTGAGTCGAACCAAGGGATGTTCAGTGCGTTTGTCGACCACGCGTTGTGTTTACGTTTTCATTCTGGCAATCAATGTTGATCCCGAATCGGATTGTGTTGGCCACGTTTTTGTGCTCCTAAATGTCAACATAAACATCTGGTTCATTCAAATGGTTGGATTTCTTTTTATTTCGTGGTTTGGCTTTTTAGCATTTATGTTTGTTTTTGGTGAAACTATGATGTTCTATCGCTGTACAGTCATTGGGTTGAACAAATGGCAGCTGATACTTCCGTACAGTTATCCGCTGTGTTTGGGAACAATCAATCAGCAAGTAGGTGGCTTATGTAGTTCAAGAATCCGCCGTCGTGTTCGCAACCCACGCTGTGGCCATCAATCATTACCATGGACACCAGGTTGCACAGAACGTTCACCTTTATTGAACACTTTCTAAATGAAGGTGTATCATCACATTAGTCATTATTATTTATAGCCACCTAATTTTGTATTCGCATGTCTTCCGGTAAAAATGGAATAATGGACTGTTGTGTATATTGGCTCTACATTTAGTGCTCTTGATCTCTTTCTTCATAATATTCACTTACGTTATTGTTATAACTTAAACATAATATAACATATTCAGATTATAATATTTGTTACATAGACATAAAATAATAGATGTACAATCAATCAATAAGGAGACATTAGCAGCAGTAACTCTGGCAGTCTGATTCAGGTTACCTCCAGTTATTAAATTTTACAATATGCTACACATAACACAATATGCTACTGGATATGCAGGTAAAAGATTCCTTTACTTTCAAACTATACTTAGTAAAACATAAATATCTCAATGTATTATTGAATCTTACAGAAATTTGAACTCTATTTCTTACGTCTCTATTGAATGATTGTCGTCTCACTATTGCGTGTTCAAGCACAGTTCAATTGTTAATAATTAACTGTACTTCTTTGCGTGCTTCAATCATATCTAAGAAATAGGGTCAGAACTCAGAACTACACAATAGACTTTACACATCCAACATATACCTACGTTGCGTAACAACATTGGATATTTGTATCCAAAAATGCTTTTGCTATTTAGAATAATCAAGTCTGATTCAGATGCAAATTTATCGTCGTCGTTGTCTTCTTCCTTTATCTTAGGTCTATAAATGGCATTATTCATGGTATTGACGTAGCACTACGTTAGACACGGTGGTTGTTGTTAGATTTTAAGAGCGTGGGCTCATGCTCGAACACGTGATAAAATCGACTTCGTATATTACAGAATCGGTTGCCCGTTACCACACCTACACCCAAAATTAAATTAGTATAAAGATACCGAGTTATAATATTCATATTTCATACATATTTGGAATGTGTTAAACCTACATATATTTTAAAATTTAATTTATAACATTTCCCTATTATTAAAATTAGCTTGACTAATACCTATCGATTTGGTCACCACTTCTAATTTAAATAACGGATTTGTCTCTTGGAATTCCTGATAATATTAAACGTATCACTTCATTTGATAATCTTTTATTAGTTCAATAGTTCACATACCTACATTCATTATTATAAAAGCCTAGCGTTCTGCGTAGAATAAAAATATTGATGATGTCACTCAGAAAATGTCGCTGACCTTACGTACCCGCCGACGACGTAAAAAGCGGGATCGTAAATGGATCGCAATTCGCACCTAAAAGGAGACGTTTCACAAAGATGATCGAGAAAAGTGTTTGTTTTCTCTGTAACCAAAAATCGTTTGGCGAAAAATATATAAATTTTAAGGCCATACTAATATCCAAACTTCCATACTATAATATTATTAATGCGAACGTGTGTCTGTCTGTCTGCTACGCTTTAAAGGCCCATCTTTTCAACCGACTTTGATGTGGTATAGAGGTAGGTTACATTTCGGGCAAGGATATGGGCTACATTTTATCCCGGAAAATTAAGGAATTCCGGCGGGAATTAAGAAACTTAATCCACGCGGACGAAATCGCGGGCATCATCTAGTAAAATTTACCATAAGTTTGAATATCGCTCGATAATACCTATTACTTAAAAGATCTATCTATCTGAAATAAATCGAGTTGGTTTAGGCTGACCTCAGCAGGTACGGGAGCTTTAGCTTATTTTAATCCTGCAGCCTGCTATAAAACTGTCAGTCTGAACTTTGAAGTTAAATGCCAAAATATATAAGTGGTGAGAATGATATCTCAGCCGGTATGATTATGATGATTATTCACTTTGTACCATTTGTACGAGTATCATATTGTTGTGTTCTTCAAAAAGCACAAAATGCTCAAATGATTTCCTATTACCAAAGCGATGCACAAAAAGTAAAAATTATGGAGAGTGATCAAAGTTACGTTTGATAATATTATCAGCCGTTCATAGTAAAAACTTGTGTTCGTCGTTGAGTTTAGCGTGGAAACATATAACTACCGTTTGTTTAGAGACTAGTAGAATAATTTATTATTTATGTCGTATTTTTTTTTAATATAGTATAGGCTAGCGCTTGGCTGGCTTGCTTGCAAGTGGTGATGCAGCCTAAGGTGGAGTGCGCTTGCCTAGAAGATGCCTATTCACTCTTGATTTAAAAAATATGAAAACAGAGAGGAAAACGGAAGCCGGAAGGGCATTCC
Source organism: Erebia aethiops (assembly GCA_923060345.2). Taxonomy (NCBI): domain Eukaryota; kingdom Metazoa; phylum Arthropoda; class Insecta; order Lepidoptera; family Nymphalidae; genus Erebia; species Erebia aethiops. The sequence continues at coordinate 19,329,471 of OV281084.1, read as the reverse complement.
ATATCCTAGCGGTTGGTCTTATTGTGTTTGTTAAGTGGTAACTAAATAATGTAATGTTGCGCAGGCAGCGAGGCGTCGCCACCCCCTTGCGAGGTGTTCCTGGGCGGATCGTGCAACCCCACCACATGGAGATCAGACATTGCTATACCTATGCTTGAAAAGATGGGCATCACATATTTCAATCCTGTAAGTATCTTAATAGTTGTATTGAATCTATGATATTTGCAGTTGTAAGCACAGAATTGGGAATCTGCTTACTGTAAGGATATAATATATGAAAATCCCAGTGTCATAATTCTATATTGACTCTGCAATAGTTTAGAAAGCAGAATTCATGTTGAAAAGAGCAAGAATCTCAGGAGTTACTCTTTTAACAAAGCATTATGTTTCATATCAGTATGTAGATGTTAGACATTAGACAATACCGTTTACATCGTACAATTACGATAGAATACGTCTAGATACTTACGGTAGAATAGATCGCAAATAGCAATCTAACCAAATTCTAATGATATTATCAGTTCTTAGTTGTAGGTGCCTTAGACCTTAGAATTTGAATATATTGAGTCGACATGCTAAACATATCCTGAGACAAATGGACGGATTTTTTGTATTCTAAAGACATATATTATTTTTTTGTACTACATACTTAATAGGACCGGTGTCCGTGTCATCGCTCATTAATTTATGCAGAAAAATTGCGAGTCATTTGTAAATCGTAGTTTAATGATACCTACTCCACCTAGGTACCTGTGTTTATATTTATACTAGATGAGGCCCGGGACTTCGTCCGCGTATATTAAGTTTTTTTCAATTCTCGCACGAACTCCTTAATTTTCCGGGATAAAAAGTAGCCTATGTCCTTCCCCGGTTACATCATACATCCTGTACCAAATTTCATCAAAATCGGTTGAACAGATGGGCCGTGAAAGCGTAAAAGACTGACAGACACACTTTCGCATTTATAATATTAGTATGGATGGATTTTCATTACTAACATAAGTTCTCCGTTTTTCGGGCTATTATTGAACAACCTTTCGCCATGTTGATAATATACGGTCCATCAAAGGAGATAACGCATGTTTTAAGGTAGTTTCTGTGTACTACTTACCAACGTGATTGCATTATTAAATAGGTGTTGATATAACACGTCTTTAGTAAAAAAACTCAAGATAACGATAAGATCTTATTTTACTCTTGAATTATATTTTAGGAAGACTTAAATATTATAATAAGTATAGAGGATATTTTAGTAATTCTGTTAGTAAACAATCGAACAGTCCAACCAAATTAGGGCCTGAAATATTTTTCTCTTATTTATATGTGTATTTTATAACTTATTTATACTCAAATTCATTGATATCAGAAGTATTCTTATCGAGTCCTAGCATGGTAAAAACTACTTACTGTAAACTATTTTGGCAAGTGAATTCCTAATATTATGAAAGTATTATATGTCACTGTATTATGTAGAATTTGCATGTACATGTATCAAACACAGTAATTAAAATGTAACTAGTATGTACTTTGTCACATAGCAAGTAGACGACTGGTCGACGGAGTTGATAGAGGTAGAGCATCGGGCGAAGGCGGAGGCGCGGGCGTTGTTATTCGTGTTGGACAGCGAGACGCGAGCAGTTGCAGCCAGCGTGGAGGCGGCGCATCTGGCCGCCGCGCCCAGGGACCTGCTGCTGGTGCTGCGCCCTTACTCACGCCATCAGACCATCGGATCGGAGACCATCTCTGACCAGTTAGTATTAATGTTGATAAATCTCCCGATTTAATTCTGCCAGGGTGGCCAGTCTCCACAGTTTAGCCACTTTTGCGGGAGATTTTTTAGCGCTCAAAATGATGTTTGCTTGCATGAACTCCAGTGCGCGAGCCCCAGTGCAATTTCTATGCCCGCTCTTTCACACAGTCCAATAGGATTGAGTGATTAGGTGTGAGCATCGTCAACTTCATTTTAGTGCTGAGAATTTATTGAAGAAATAATCCAATAAGTTCTTAACTAAGACCATTAGGGTCATAATTTCGATGGATCCAATTTCAATGTCCGATGTTCAAACAACATTGTTTATTACACGCGAACTTAATAAGGATGAGAAGCCGTTTCCTAATGAGACAATTTCACCTTGCATAATACACAACCATTGTATTGTGATCGATCTGTCAATATTGTGTATTAAGAGGTCTCAGTACGCGCGACTGAAGTAACCTGTTTGTTATTTCACATAACATTGTGTGAGAAAGAGATAGACTCAGTGTAGCGAGTGCATGCGCGCATACTTCCGTGCTACCGTCCCGCTCCCGCTCCGTTTTGGGTGAAAGGCGCGATAATTTTCACCGAAATCAAGCGCACGAAAAGGGTTGAACAGTCGTTCAGGAAAACCCGTTTGTTTGTAAAACCTACTAAATGTATGTTTACAAAGTAAAGTTATTTCAACGAATGAATAAATAAACTATATGTTTCTTGATAAATTGTTTTATAATTTTCATACTCCTAATCTTATTTATTTGCGCCCAAAGTTGTCATCAATTTAGTGTGAAAATAGCAATCTTTTGAGGCTCGTAACTTTAAAATCAATATTTTTTTCAATATGTTATACCTATATCAATAAACCTAGATAATGACGAGACAAATCGAAATAATACTTGTCTTGAGCGTACAATGTCAAATAATGTAGTTATTACGAGTTTACGTTTGTATGAAGAAGGTACCGGCTGGAGTCCCCTTAATGCATTCTGTTTAGGTTAACTAGTTTACTACTTTAAAGTTATCCATGCAAGTGTTTTGTCGTAGTAAGAATAATATTATAATTAAGTTAAAAAATAGTAAAGCTATAATCCATTTAGTTGTCCAGCTACAAATCACGATGCTATCAAGTAATAGAGGAAATTTAATTTATTTCAGGGAATACATTGAGCTATCGCGAGCCCGCGCAACTTTACAAGAAGCGGTAGAAAGGCGAGGGTTGCCCGCATTCACAGACATCCCCACAGCGTTACGATGCGCGCGCACTGTTCTGCGAGGCGCGCGAACGCACCCGCGTCACCCCTTGGGCCACACAATCCTGCGGCTAAAACGCGCGTACGATGCAGCCGGCGGCAGAAACGGGCGGTTAACACGCGCCAGGGCTGTCGAAGCGCTCAAGGATGCGACGCGGGTACCGCGCGACCTTGCGGAACGTTGTTTACCACCGAATGCAGACACCATCGACTTTGAAACGTTCTGTCGCGTCGCCGAGCTCGCTGCCGATTCAGGTAAGAACTAAGATTATAATTGTAATGTATATTATTTCTAGATTCAATCATAATACACAGGTTTCTAGTTAAATTATTATAAAATGCAAATGTTTCGTTTATTATATGAAAACCATAGCAAGATGAATGTTCAATGAAGCAATTAGGTACAATGTTTTACTGAAGGTTTTTAATGTCCGAATGCCTTTTATAGAATCCAATTATAGGTACAAGTTTCAACTACCATACAATTACGTTTTACAAATTGATGGGCTTACAAATTGGTCTATCTGTATCCTTTTGTTGAGTATCTCATAAATATCGTTATGAGGCAACGTTATTTTTTATTATTGGTGAGCATTTGAACCAAACATTCTCCGAAATTAATTCTTCGATTTCTGATTACCCATTATAAATATAGGTATAACGATAGGTGCTTTTCAGCTCGGCCTGATATAGTGTCAGTTGAGTAAAGGTGATGTTTGTTAAAGGGCAAGCACCGCGTACTCCATCAGGGTCGAGTATGGCGGCGCGTGTCCGTCGCGCGTTTCGCTCGCTCCGTGATTTGCTCACCCCGTCTACCATGTCCCCCGGTGCGTCATGCACGCCAAGCTTTATCGCGCTTTATAGGTCGTCAACTTCCCATGCGATTGGTACACTAAATCACCCAAAACAAACGGCTGCAAGTATATTCTGTATCTATATCTTCGATGTTCAATTGGTTCGAACCACCAGAAATTCGGTCGGTTGTCAAAAAGATGCAACTTATCTCCTTTAATAGAAGAGCAGCATAGAAAAGCAGACCAGGTATTATAGTATACGAAAGCTGTCGTGGTTTTTGTTTTCGTCAACGTGTCTATAAAGGCATAGGCTGCAGATTGATCTGAAAAATTGATCGTCTTTAGTCTTACTAAAGACGATCAATTTTTATCATCTGGATCTATTATTACGTGCACGAATCTAGATCTACAAGTTGTATTCTCAAGTTGTACCTTGATATATCGCTGAAGAAGTTGACAGTCTATAATGTCTAACCCTAAGCGTACCGTTACATAAATAAAATTATTCACTGACTAATCAATCATGTCCATGAGTGAATATTTTATCGATTTGCCTTAATTAAGTAGTCTAATCTTTCATCTCACAATAAATTATTATTATAACGCATTGATTTGATATTTGATACTCAAAAGCTTGACAAATGCTTAGAAACTTATTTCATTAAAACAATACATACTCAATTCAAAGCGAAAATACGTATCGCATCATGTCTTTCACAATATGATGTATGATAATATTAATATGATACATCGTCATTCTGTTATATAATCTCAGTTTGATTCATGATCGTATCTGAAAAAAATAAAATATATTAACTTAATTTTAATCAGAAAACCTTTTATAATGATGTGAACTTAAACAAATATAATATATTTTACCCTTAGAACTAAGATTTTACCGCAGAAATATTTGGAAGAAAATGTGACCTTGACGTAGAAGTCATATAACACAGTTTTGTTGGAGATTGGACTAAAAATATCCCGTGCACTACGGATTTAGCCTGTTAATGTAGCGTTCGTAATCGTAAATTAGTTCAAAATTTTAGCTATTACGCGATACTTGAGAACGGTGCGCTTGGGAGACGGCGATATTACGCAGTCCTCATTCGTAGATACATCATCCCCATACACTGAATTTTGGTTAATTCCTTATCACCATTTTCCCTCGCCGATAAAAATGTGACATGTAATCATTCGGCATAATATTTAGCTGTAAACATTGCTTATCTTATCATTCCGCGTGTGAGGAAAGGAAATCATCGCTCAGGTTTCATTCTGCGAACGGATCCAATTTCAGTGTGATTGTTTTTTGTTTTGCATTCCTGTTAAATGCTGCCGTGCCTAGACGGCCGTTTTGTTTTCGTCGTTTCGTTTTACAGTTTGGTTTTTCTCTCTAACATTTTATCGTCATAAATGTGAACATTTTTTCCATCATTTTTCTTTCTGTGTGGGCTTTGTTATGCATATAATTTGCCGACCTTTAAAATCAAAGTTTTAGTTGATAAAGGTTTTATCTTTTATAAAATATTCGATTTCCTTATTCCTCATGTCAAGGAGAGCAGTTTTTTGAAGGTTTTTTATTTGGCAAAATTATTTATTTGATTTATTTCTTCCTTTTTACACTGTATACTTACTTATTAAAAAATATATTTGTTGCAACATTCGTTTTTTTACTGTATTCTGATCGAAATAATAATTATAAAGTATAATTTATTAATTCGATTTTTTTTACAGAATATCAAAACCGTAACGGGACGGAAACAACAAATACGGAGTCTGTATTGCCTAGCGCGGCGGAACGTGTGTCCAGTTCGCCGCGCGAACACAGCTGCTTGCGAGTGCACAACCCTAGGTTACGGGCGTACGGGCAGAAACTCTCCTTGAAGATACCGAAGGTATGTTCAATATCGGTACCTAACTGATCTAATACAGATGAATATGAATAGGCAACTTCTAGGCAAGCGCGTTCCAACCTAGACCTCATTATTGCTTTGCACTAAGCATGATTGTCGTCAAGCGCATGCCTATTTCGCTATAAAAAAACATATACCTAGATATTTGAGTCTTCCTGAACTACAAAAAAAAAGTTTAAGAAACGATTGTAATATTAAGTAAATCTTTTGTCACATAGTATTATTCACAATGAAATGGTAATGTCCTATCAGACGTGATGTGGTCGACAACTAGAAGAGGTTAAGTTATTACTGATTGTCAACTTATCACTGAAACAGTTAACAGACCAATGGGAAGGGATACAGAAAATAACTTGTGCAGTTATGCTTAAGTTATTACTTATTATGTTCTATGGGGAATATAATAGGAGTAGAATCAGCGTTAATGTCCAAGTGAAGGTACCGTTACGTTGCTCGTTGGGTTAAATTAAATACACATATAGATGTGGTCTTTGACCGACAGACCCGTATGCACATCTAGAAATGTAAAATGAGAAACTGACTGACTGACATATCAACGCACAGCTCAAACCGCTGGGTACAGAAACTTGACATTTTGCAAGTAGATTTTCTCTGTACACAAGACTTGATAGACGTGTGTACGGTACTACACGGCTTAAAACATCATACGCACTTACCAAACGAATCGAACGAGCTGCGTAATCATGCACTCTCACTTGGAAATATGTATATGATTATCCGGGAAAAAACACCAATCCATGTAATTCCCTGGGATGCAATTGCAATAGGTGCTTTGTTAAAGCACTACGTGCTACTGTTTGTTGACCTAAGTAAATCTGTTTCTGTACCAAATTTCATCAAAACTTGTTGAATAGATAGATAAATTGTTGATAAGCGTAGCAGACATACAGACACATTTATATTAATAGTATGGCTTTACAGAACGGCGGTAACAGAAGCGGAGTGGAGGAAGACACGGCGTCCGGCGGCAGCAGTGGCGACTCAGTGTTCACGCCGGGCACGGAGCGGCGGTTAGAGAGACTACCCTCGATGCTAGGTGCGCCCACGCACGACGTCTACCTCGGCGGATCATTCCCTGTAAGTTGTAATGATTCCTAGGAACGTTTCTTATAAAAATATCCATATGTCCACTGTATGATCGTATCGTCAATCAACTCTTGGGTTGATTTCAAGACTCTTGACAACTTTCTGAACGCCTCAAACCGGTTCCGCGTCGTTAGATGTGGTGAGACCCATTAAGAGGAAATAACCTCTTATATATTCTGCTGGCTATATTTATTGAATCAGATATGTGTGTTTCTTTTCAAGGCATTACGAGGATTTTACTTACGTACCCACCTCAAGAATAATTTATAATTAGAATAACTTGTTATTATTGTACTTGGTAATCCAAGATTTACTTATTCAGTAAAATTAAAGTGTATTTTTTAAGGAAAATGTTTTATGACCGTCCCCGCCTACTCACGCTACGCGTTATGTATGTCACCGTAAGATTGTAAAATCCGTTAGATTATAATCTAACGGTTTCTATCCCGCTAGATTATAAACTGTCGAAAGATTATGAACCGTTCAATGTTCTGAGTATTAATTAATGAAATATTTATTGTTTTTACGTTTTCTTGTCTCTTTCTTGTACAGTTCGCGCGCGAGTTGAATGCAGAGTAAATGTATGGTGAAACTTACATTTACTCTGCATTCAACTCGCGCGCTATATAGGTTAGGTTAGGGTTTGACATGAATATTCAGGTAGTGCCATTGGCACTTAGGTTCTATCGGGTTAATATACCTAATATATTACAATTTACCGAAAAATAACGCGTTAAATTGTAAGCAGTATGTTACGGTTCACAATCTGTCGAAAGTTTATAATCTACCGAGATAAAAAACGTTATATTATAATCTAACGGTTTTTACAATCTTACGGTGACATGTATAAGCCTACAATCCCGAATGTTAAAAACCATGTTAATTGAGTACAGTTTATTGAGAGAATGCAAAAACTTTCACTATAATCGTCTTTAACAATAACGATTAGACTGCGTGTGTCCGGTATCATCTAGGTTCTAGTTACAACTGCAGTCGCTTTAAAAAAACGTAGTTCATTTTGTGATACACACAAAGTTTTTATTAATGGCACCTTGTTACTTTATAACAGTAAAAGATCACGGCCTCAAAACAGCTGTTCTGTGTGGCGGCTATTTTATATCCAAAAATGATATTATAAATACTAGAGTGGGTTGGTTTGTTAATCATTAACATTCAATCACGCCGCAGCAGAACAATCGATCCACGAGATTTTTGCATACATGGTTTCGTTCCACATAAAAATAAAAGGTTTCATTCCACAGTCAAACAGCACGCGACCCGAAGAGATCCTGCGACGAGAGGGGTACACGTACGTGATACCGCGCGCGAACGACTACACACGCATGTTCTCCGCGCCCGCTCGCCGCGCCGCGCCCGCTCGCCGCGCCGCGCCCGCGCCCGACTCGCCCTGCCGCGACAAGAAGCCGCGACCTGACACTTGCGCACCCTCGCCCACCGCCGAGCCCCCAGACGTCGAGCTGAGGCAGAGGACGCCGGACGCCGACCGCGTCGTGGACAGGCTCAGCGCGTCGGATTACTACACCGTGTCGGAGGACGTCACGCCGCAGCCCTTTAAAGGTAATAAAATAAGTCAAATTATCACTAAAGATCACCATTAACAAGTAAGTTCTGTTTAAGTCGAATGACTTGAACACATGATGAGACTTACGCTAAAATTTTTGCTCACTCACAACTTGTGTTCTTTAATGACGACTGGGGCTTGCAACGAGAGTTCGTAGACGGTCCGCGCGGCTTGACGCCATTTGTACAGCGCACAGATTTCACTCACGGTCAAAATTTCATGACGCCAAATGGTTGGATTATGCTGTGCACGGAATTTCCGTGGGTAGGCATTGTGCCATAATTTGGCTCACAGATTTCAAACTCACGATCAAATTTTAGATGTATATGTCACCGTAAGATTGCAAAAACTGTTAGATTGTAATTTAACTAGCGAAATTGTAAACTGTCGACAGATTACAATTTAACGCATTATTTTTCGGTAGATTGTAATCTGTTAGGTATATTAACCCGATAAAACCTAAGTATTAAATGATTATTTATGTCGAACCCTAACCTACATGAAAGAGACAAGAAAACGTAAATACAATGAATATTTCAAAAATTGACATTCAGAACATTGAACGGTTCACAATCTGTCGACAGTCTACAATTCCGCTAGTTAGATTACAATCTAACGGTTTTTGCAATCTTACGGTGACATAATATATAACGTGTCGTTTTAGTGACGTGAAATGAGCCGCCGTTGGCCAGCATTGCGTTGTTGTAAGCGGTGTTCGTTTGTTGGTGGGCAGGCACGTACGACGAGGAGCAGCTGCTGGGGTCGCGCGTGCTGGTGTTCGCGCTGAGCGCGGAGGCGCCGAGCTTCTCCGCCATGGTGCTGGCGGCGCACTACATGGGGCTGCGCGCGCCGCACACCGTGCTGCTCGTGCAGCCCATGGACCTCGCCAAGGCGCAGCCGGTACGTCGCACCGACACACACCACGTAGGCTAGGAAACGGAGCGGTTTGTTGTATGGAGACCCCTGCATCAACGACTGAGGATTTACTCAGTCGTTGAAACTTGGCAGGGTTGAAGTATGGTACGAACCAAAACTTATTCAGTCTGATCCAAAAAATATTTATGGAGAAGTTAGATATTTATACATAAAAGTACAAATAGATTGATATTTTGGACTGAATAATCTGTTTCTTTTTTAAGAATAATATTATTAAAATCGTTCCTCCTTTTTCTTGTTGGATATTGTTAAATAATATTGGCATCAACGTAGGCAATCTTATTCAAAGATATTGGTCACATTTTGATGAGTGACATTAGACCCTTATCGACAACGAAGGCCCCGCGTAAGGTCAGCGATTGTTTGACACTAACGCGTTGCGCCGTATCGTGTCGCGTAGGTGCGTTTGTCGCCAGAATACCATAATTTCAGCCAATCACACACAATATGTTCTTCTGGTATATTTTGTTTATCAAAAATTATGAACGATTAATAGTCGGAGATCATCCATACTAATATTATAAATGTGAAAGTGTGTCTATCTGTCTGTTTGCTACGTACGACTCATCCGTTCAACCGATTTTTATTTAATTTGATAAAAGGGTGGGTTGTATCCCGGGTAAGAACATAGGCTACTTTTTATCACGGAAAATTAAAGTGATCCCTCGGGAATCAAAAAAATCCTAATCCACGCGGACGAAGTCGCGGGGGAATCATTTAGTTCTTAAATTGATTTAGGTTTTCCATGATAGGGCTACTGAGCTCCTTTTAGGTAATCGCAGAAAAACTAATGATAAAACTGTTGGGTCCACAGTACAGCGAAGCGGCGGTGCGCGACTACAACCGCGGGCGCCACTACCTCACGGACCTGGCGCGGCGCGCCGGCGTGCCCGTGTTCGACAGCGTGGACGACGCCATGGCGTGCGTGCTCGCGCGTCTGCGCGGGCCTCGCACGTAGCGCGCACGCACCGACACGCGCTTACTACATTTAGTCGCTAGTCGGCATTTATTACAAAACAAGACATATTATTATGTAGGTACTAGCTGATGCCCGCGACTTCGTCCGTGTGAACTCAGGTCATTTCAAAATCCAGTGAGAACTGTTTGATTTTCCGAGATAAAAAGTAAAGCCTGTGCTACACACTAGGCCTTCAACTATACTCATGCAAAGAATCACGTCGATCCCTTGCGGTTTAATCGAGGGACAAAACAACAAACAAACACATATTCCCATTTATAATTTTAGTATCATTTTTAATCAGCTTCAAAAAGATGTATTTTTGTGATTTTCTCGAAAACCAATATGAGTTCTTAACTACTGTAATTTTAGTACTTTCTGGAACGTTTTGGTATATGATAATGCACATAGTTATCGTCTAGCGATGATTGGAGAGATATTTAGTTTTGTAATAAATGTTAATTAGTTCCACAGAGAACACAATCACAACAGCCACATCACACCCTATTAGAATCCTATTGACATAGTTTACGTTATTTTAAATTCACATGCAAGTCGAGTGAGACCTCTAGTGTAATCTGACCATGAGGTGAGTAGCGTTGCACCCATCTTTAGATAGGCAAGTTTAAAATTAGTGCTACTACCCTTTACTACAGGGTATACTGGTAAAAATGATGACACTATCTTTATAGTTCTATAAAGCGCATAGTCAGCCGCTTTTGTCTAGCGAGCGTCATTTTATCTCTCAAACTATCTTGGAGAGCTCTAGAAGTTTGGCGAGACCTATATTTTAACACAGCCAACACTTTTCGGGATTCGATATTCATTTACAGATACCAGTTAATTATCTATTCTCACACAGGGAGACCCAAAGTTTTATTTTCAATTCATTCAAGCATACAATTCAAGCCATCGTATTGGTACATTTCTGTCTTCTTCACAAATGGTGGAATTTTGCAAAATTGCAAAGAAATTTTTACGAAACTTTTTATTGAATTGTTGTATTGTAGTTGAAAACTGATTTTTGGTTTTTCTTTGTGACGAATTTTTTACCAATAATAAATTTTACATTATACAACATATATTATTGAAATATGTGAATCTCATGAACCGATTTTATCAGATTCCTCATACGTAATTCCATAGTAATATCACAAGCTACGCAATAAAGACATCACAATTCACAACTCATAAGCCATCCGTCATAAGGTTATGTCAATCCGGGAGGTGAGGCGATTAGATTTTTGAGAGTTCATAATTAAGTTGTGTACTGCTATATCATTTATTTTGTAACTCCTGACAAACCAAAATATTTATACGAAAACTGTACCATAACCCTGAACTTAATAAATTCAGAGTCTGCAAAATAGTGGGAATAAAAAACTAGGTTGGGTATCCCATACTGGATTTTTGTTTAGCCTTGAGTTTTGTATAGTCCAGAGCTGCCAATATCTAAAAATCTGATTCTCACCTTTCACTAGACAGCCCTCAATAATAATTAGTAGTAGTAGGTTTAATGTAGTTTAAATTTTTGTGTTCCATTAATTGGTAAAAAGTGGTTTCAGTGAAGTGAGATCATTTTCATGATAAAATATAAGCCACAATAATAGCTCACAAATGAAACTCACCTTTATATTATATTCATTACATCATATGGTTGAAATTCGTAAAACAAAACAGAAGCAGTGCTCTGCCTTCTATGCTATTTGTTTTTATTATACTAATTCAATCGTATGCCGTAGCAAATAAAGCTGATTTTTAATTTTAAATAATCTGGCTCGAAACTAGTCTCCTCACATTCCGGAATTAGCGTGTAGGTTATCGCGTCTAGGAGTCTCATATACGTGTACTTATTTGTTACAATATTATAATTTCAACACTAGTGTAGTAAAAACAAGTCTCTCTTTAACTTCGTCACTCTCTATTGTATTATAAATTATTATAATATTAGTGAAAACGAAGGCGCTAATTTTAACATTGAATCGTCTCAGTAGCGCATAAAATAGGTACTTGTCTATATTGATACTTTTTCTATTGTAAATTAACAGGTTTATTTCACCACGAAGGCAAACGTGACGTTATTTATACAGCTGTAGTCCAGGCCTTCATGATTTCAACATAAACTCTTTGTAATAATTTAAGCAAATAAATATAATATTAAAATAATAAATAGTTTGGTAAGTCGTGAATAATTTTTTACAAGCTATAATTTCCGTTGATAAGGCGTGTATACGATACATTAACTTATAAGTAAGGAAATTCAGTTTTGATAACTTTTAAGACTACTATTATGGCTACTGTGGTGATTCACACAATGCGGTTCGATTTAGTATGAAAGGGTCGAATGAAAGGTGATGGTTACGCTAAGCGCAAATCTTGGCGGGCAGCACCGTGATTCATGCTCGGTTTTGGGTTCATAATTTTTTTATGGACTGACATTTCAGCAACTCAAATTTAGTATTAATATTATTTTTGAAGTATACCAACATAACGTAAGCCATGTATGAAGTTATGCACCAAATGTATGAAAAGTGAAATGGGTCGCGGTGAGGCCCGAACAACGTGTGCGAGCCTTAATAGTCTTGAGTTCAACAAATCTCTGTGATGAATTCGTTTAGTAAATTTTAATTTTGTGAATTTTCAATGCATAATTAGGTACTAGCATAAAATAATATAATTAGGATTAATAAGCAGGCGGAGAATTTGAAATCGCATGTTAACATGTTTTATTGGATCTTAACGTGACAATTGCACAAAATATGTCAGTACACAATGAGAATGATGATTAGTAGTTACCCAAAGCAGAGTGCACAATGAGCGTTGAATAGGAGTTACCCAATGCAGTGCAGACTAGACCAATGAGAGACAATGAAGGGGCTTAGCGGTTATACTGTGTTTCAGGAGGTTTTTAATGCTTAAGGTGCATGACAAGGGTCTGCCCGCGAAATTCAAATTTAATTTAACTAATTTGTGAGTAACTCACGTCAAACTCATTATTTTGACTAATTTCTTAAACTGGACACTTTCAAGTAAAGATTTTTATATAAACCTGTGAAGATGATATTCCTAGGCTCGCAATTTGAATGCCATAAGCCTACTTTGTCGTATTAGTTTACAAATTGTGAAAAACCAAATTAAATTTGAATTTCGCGGACAGACCCTTGTCATCCACCTTAACGTAAGTTTGTAAAAACTTCAAAAAGTTCACAATGGGGCCAATTCTGTTTAGCACAATCTCTAAACTAAAATGACAGCATTAAAAATGTTGCCAACCCATTCATAATACTCCCTGCAGAAAGTTTAGAGAATGGATTACACAGAATTGGCCACATTGTGTCTGTAATCTTTAAAGTGTGAGTTTATGATCGAATTTATAATCCGAAGATAAGTTACTTAGCAACGACGTTGTTATGTTTTTGACAACAACTTTGTTATTATCTTTACGAAAGGTTAGATAGAATAATAATTACTATGTACAGTGTTTCCATCAAACATTAAATCTCCTTTGGGTCAGTCTACATGCGGCGTTATTGTATATTATGTACTTTGAACGAATGTTGTAATCATATTGACTGATGGTATTATTAGTGCTGTTGTCTGTCATACCTTTTATATAGGAAAACATGGTAGGTATTACAGACAATTCTCTCAAATTAGATCTTTTAAGTGTATTGACATAGTGCAGTTGAAATAATTTACGAATATATAATGTTAACTAAACCAGTCCAGATGTGCAATCATGTAAGGTAGTTATCCATTATCCACTCATACGTTTAGGTATGTATCCATTCTCTTACGTTTAGGTATGTACGATACCCTAAACGTATGAGAATGGATACACGAAATTGAGCTCCAATTCAATGCTATTATGGTTTATTTTACTTTGAAGCCGAACTTTAACGATTTGATCCGAAATCCTTACATGATTGCACCTCAGATAATGGAAAGTACAAATGTGTCTTGCTCACGTAGCAGATTTAAGAGTATGTTGTAATTGTTATTTGGAGAGTAATTTTATGCAAAATTAATAGTTAATCACATTTATACTCATTTTTAATCTAGATATAATTGATAATATATACATTTCTAAACAATTGATACAACAACAATTTGATATGCTAAATTTGAAAGAATGCTTGCAAATTACTAGATCGGGCTTCTAAAGCCTCGATTCCATACCTAAACTAGGTATAGCGTAGGTAATATTAGGTAATTTAAGTGTAAAACATTTGACCCACTGTCGCTAAAATATTACAATTTTATATAAGTAATCGGCAAATATTATTTGCTAGTCACACTATCCATTAACATATATAAGTACTTTGTAATATTGTTTGATAGTACAAATATCTAATTTATAGAGAAAAATATTTCATATTTTAATTGTAATTATATGCCATGTACGCTTATTTTAAACTAAAAACATCACATGTAAATATTATAGAATTTGTAATTATCACAGTGTTACTTATTTTCGTTCACTCCCATAAACGTTAGATCTTTTTAAATAACTTCTTTACGTAATAAACCCATAGACCTATAGAACTCAACAATTTAGAACAAAAAGTTTTGTTAAAATCAAAATAAACGAAATAGTAACATCATAAATATTTATTACTACATACATAATAATATAGTACACGATTGATTGCCTAGCGTGTTAAAACACAGTCATTTTCTGTTTGTCTTTCCTTATCTTTTGTTCCTTTGCTATTTGCCTTTCTTTATTCCGAAGCATATTGAGCTCTTTATTTTTTTCTGCTACTTGCATAGCAATGCTTCTATAACCATTTGTGCCTTGAGGGTACTTAGCTAATGTATTATTTAATTTTATGATTTCATTATCGATTTTTCTACAATCTTCTTCCAATTTGAACTGTTCTATGTTTAAATCCTTGCTAGTAGATTGTTTGATATCAATAGAAGGCACTTTAGTAGATTGTTCAGGGGTTTCTAGTTTGTCTCCTAAAGTGTTGTTAAGGAAATTGAATACATTTCTCCTCTCCCTTTCCTTTTCCCTTTCATACGCTCTTTTATTGCGTTCTTCTTCTCTCTTTTGAAGCCTTTTGAGTTTTTGCTCTACCTGGAATTATATTGAATTTCAATGTAACCACTTTTCATGCATACTGATTTAAAAAATGTCTAGTATGTATTAATACAAGCGTTTATTTGACTCGCAATATTTGTGGGTTTGTTTAGGTCAAATCTTGCAACTGATCTCTAAACTAAAATGGCAGCTCTGTTTATATTGCTATCCCTTTCAGAATACTCCCTGCGCAAAGGAGCAGCACTAGATTTGAGCTGTCAATTTAGTTTAGAGATTGAGTTTACAGAATTGGCCAAAATGCATGCATTGCTAAGTAACGTCTTCCTAAATCCAATATGGCGGACTCCCAAAGATGGCTGACTATTAAATATTTTTTATGCATCCCCATGACATATGGTTATCAATTAAAGGGTATGCTGAGAAGAATACGAAAATAAAAATAGGTTAGTGTGACGTATTTTTATTCAATATGGCGCACAAGATTTAAGATTTATTGTATGACCTAAAAATATTAGGTCAAACCTCAACATATTTTGGATAGAACACGAAACGAAGTATGAACATGACAAAATAGGGTTGCGAGTTGCGACCCGTGGCCCGAGTGGGCCACGGGTGGGGATAGCCGATTGGCTGTCCCCACCAGTGGGTCAAGGGAGACTTGTCTCCACTGCATTATAGTTGGAATACAATTATTAAAAAATATGTCGCTCGATACATGGCATGTATAGTTGAAATTGATGAAAAACTATTTATTGTGAATATGAATTCCCCCTCGACCCGCTGAAGCGCTAAGAGTCACTTTTATACCAAGTGTTTTCCCTCATCACACTTTCATTCCTTCGGGATCCAAACTTCCGATCCTGATCGTCTTTCGTCATAGTTAGGTAACTCAATAATAACTAGTAGTAGGTCTATGTTAGTTCATAAGAGAGGTCCTGTAAGGGCAATGCCGTGTCCAAGTCAGTGGTGCCAGTCGTCACTCGCTGCGGCACATAAGCACGTAGCACATCGACAACATTGTGAGTAGAGCCTGTGAGCTTATAGGGAGCAGGAGTGGACTCACTTTGAGCGGGTCTTGCGCAGCCATGGTCTCGCTGAGCGCCATGCAGTGGTCGAGGCTCTTGCCGGGCGGCACGGCGCGCGCCTCAACGGGGCGCAGGCGGCCGTCGCTCGCCGCGCCCAGCCCCGTGCCAGGCACGTAACCCATCGACAACATTATACGGGACCCCATACCCTTCAAACAAAGTTATTTCCATGATATAATATTATCCGTTACTAGTAAAAATAGGAATATGGTACGTTTTTTTTAAAAATTATAGGATGGCGCTTGACGACAATGATGCTTAGTTGAAAGCAATGATGAGGTCTAGGTTGGAACACGCTTGCCTAGAAGATGCGTATTCACTCTTGCCTTGAAGGTACCTAAGTTATATGTGGCAGGAAACACGTGCGATGGGAGGGTGTTCCACACCCCAGCGGTTTGGGTCAGAAACGTCGAGCAAAAACGTTTCGTGCGTTTGGTGCGAGCAGATTGGACGTCAACCAAATAAGGATGCTAACGCTGACGGTTTCTCGCTATTCTGTAGTAGAACGGAGAAGGAGGAACAAAGTTAGGTTAGGAACGTGGTAGGTACCAATAACTGATGTCACCATTGATCTCTAGTTCCAACTCCTCAATTCTAATGCGAAAGGAATGCAGTACGCACCCCTTAAGTGAAGGGTGTCAAGAGTTGTTGATGGTGAAAAATACACATGATGTCATGCCATGCCATCCAAAAAAACGGCGAAATCAACGGCGAGACGCTCGCCTTTTATGTATGTGCATTGTATACTAAACTAAACTATACTTAGGCCGACATGAAAAACACTGCCTAACCTGATCGAATAAAATTGTTTGATGATATGACTTTTTGATAAGTTTATTCCAGGGCTGACATGACAAGGACAGTTAAAGAAAATGAATAATTTAAAAAAAAAAAATCTTGCGTAAAATATATAATTATTTTTTGATTATAAATTTTTATAATTTTTTAATGACTACAACTTATAAAACTAGACGATGCCCGCGACTTCGTCCGCATGAATTACGGTTGTTAATTCCTGTGGAAACTCTTTAATTTCCCGGGATAAAAAGTAGCCTAGCCTTCCCCAGGGCCAGGATGCAGCCTTCCAAATTTTGTCAAAATCGTTTGAAAAGTTGAACCGTGAGAGCGCAGCAGACAGACATACTTTCGCATTTATAACTAGTATGGATGTAGACAAAAATATAAAGGAATACATACTCACTCTAGTATGTCGTTCCCACTCGCCCATGGCAGGCGCATTATTCTGTAGGCTCTTTTCGATCAGCAGCACACGCTTATCGTCTTCGGTACGCACTGTTTTGCTCTCCGGGTATTCAGTGTCGCTCAAAGTGTCATCTGTATCAGTTTCATCGCCGCCTTCAGCTTAAAAGTAAAAGTATGATTGTAAAGCCGGAAACAAACTATCGGACGCGACTGACGAACGCGGCTTACAGCCGTGACTTATACAGTATACTAGATGTTTGTCTAGTAATAATAATATAGTCTGGATAGTTATTAATATACACTGAGCTGTGCAAACTATGTCGCATACTGTGGTCGCTAACTATGGGTCTCACTAGAAAGCTCAGGGTCACTCAGCGGGCGATGGAGAGAGCAATGCTCGGGGTTTCTTTGCGCGATCAAATCAGAAATGAGGAGATCCGCAGTAAGTAAGTAATGCAAAACCGGTCTAGATTTTTTTAAGGAAAATGGTAAAATATTATATATTCCCTATATTCTCTTTTTGTTGACCGAGCGAAGCGAAGGTCTCTGAGTTTACTTGAGTGAATTGGCACTTGTCCGTCCGTCCGTCTGTCAGAGCATTATAACTTCTGAATTACTGAACGTAATTACTTCAGCTTTAAATATAATATGTAAACCAATGGCCTCCCGCCGAATATGGCTTAAAAATTTATAAAAATCTTTATTTCAGGGGGCTCTCATAGAAGCGAATGCGAAGTAAAATATTTTTTATAAAGTTACATAGGGTTGCGGTATATCATTTTAAAGATAATTAGGAATAGAGTCCAAAATATATATTTTTTAATTTTTCCCCCAAAATTGACGAAATGAGGGGCTTTCAAAGTGTAGATTTTCTAACGTCCAAAGTTGACCTCAGAACTCTAAATTTTCTGAAAGGCTGAGCATTTAACTCTTTCTTATTACTCCCTGCGGAAAGGGACAGAACTAGATTTAAAGCTGTAATTTTAGCTTAGAGATTGTGTTATACAGAATTGGCCACATTTAGTGCATTGATTAATTACCTATCTAAAAGAAAATACTTTCCTCATGTTGTCATGATTAAGTTCTCCAAAAAAATGTCAATTCCTATTTAACAAAACAAACTCACTACTAAGAGGAAATATTTCTTCAAACAGTACATGATATTCGTCAGAGGCTGATTTTCTCTTATCCCCAGTCTTGATATTATGTTCTAATTTGGCAACACAAGACCTCTTTTCTAGATCCACACCTTTTACAACAGCTCTATGCCATAAATGATATTTTTCTGTAGATTTTTTTACTGTGCTCATATCCTGAAATATTAAAACATTAAAAATAAATTCAGCCTGTCCCACCTGTTCTCTAACTCAGTGGCTAACAAAAATTCAAGGCACAGACTGACATATATTTTTATCCATTGAAGGTTTGCTATGAAAGTGTTATTTTTATTTCACAGTAATCTTTCAATTTATCTATACTAATATTATAAATGCGAAAGTTTGGATGTATGGATGGATGTTTGTTACTCAATCATGCCAGAACGGCTGAACCTACTTTTTATCCCGGAAAATTAAATAGTCCCAGCAGATACCAAAAACCTCCATCCACAAGGACAAAGCCGCGGGCATCAGCAAGTAAAAAATATATGTCAGTAGGTTTAATTTTTTGATACCCACTGAGTCAGAGAATAGGGCTGCATGGAAATAAAACAAAATCAGACAATATGAATAATTTGTTGAAATCTAAATTCTGTCTGATTATTATAATTTTCAGGGTTGCAAATTATAAAGCTAACCATGTTCATTGATAGTACAGATATAGATCCGATAATTATCAGCTTATTATGCAACATTATAATAGCTATTTATGCAACTGTATCGTAATGAGGGTCATTTTAATTCGAGTGCATCAAAATAGGATAGTACGAGAATTAAAATGACTAATTACGTACAGTTGCATACAAGATTTTATCTACGACAAGGACGTCTTTATAATTTTTTACTTTGTAAATTAATAAAAAAGTCAAATCAATTGACTGGTTAGGAAAGTGCCAGAACCCAGAGCCGCTAAGCTATAGGTATCCTATTTATGAAGATAACCATATCATAGACTCATAACGATACAGCTCCCATACAACGAACTGTATCGTTATGAGAAGCAAACACGAAAGAGGGTTCAATTCGATATAGTTGTCAAATTCGAAATTGGAACTTTTCGATGCTGGAGTAGATAAAATTATTTTTAATTGAAATGAAATGATTTATTTATATCACGACAATTTGTGCCACTTATGAAAAGACGTGACCCTACCACCGGTTCGGAAAACTGAGAAGAACCAGTAAGCAATTCTGGTTTTTATAATTCCATCCCTTCCATTTGGGAAACCCGAAATTGTTATAATTCTTCTATTTCAAAAACAAAAAATGATAATTTGTATATTCATTTATTTTTGCACCATAAGACACCACACAAAAACTGTCAAAAACCAACAGTGAGCGCGAGGGGAAACCCCTTGAATAATTATCGTGATTTTTATCTTGAATGATAACCATCCTGTGCAACCCTGATAATTTTTATTTGATGTTATGTATCCACTTGTTTGATTCTTGACAAAAAATTGAAAATTTTGACAGTACTAAATTAACAATATTTAAAAATTTCGAAAGTAATAATTTAAATAGTAAGTACCTCATAATCAGGTGGTTTTAATTTTAATAAGACTCTGCTTCCTACTTTTATACTTGCATAGTTAGGTTCAATTGCCTCCTTCAAATTTGATAATTGTACTATAGCACCATGTGAATATCTGTAAATAATAATTACACAGATCAAAATCCTACAAATGTTTTTAGTATTACAGAGTCACAAATTGTGAAACTTACCTACATTGTTCATCGCTGAACCTGCATTCTCCATTTAGGAAAAAAGGACATGGCAACATTTCTGCATGTGTGGGATGTGTGAACAAAACTCTCACCTAGAAACATTCAATGCTCATTAAATAGATGACTTAAATCCATACTTTCTTACTGTCCATGCATGACATACATACATAATATTATAAATGCGAAAGTTTGGATGGATGGATGTATGGATAGATATTGGTTACTCAATCACGCCTCAACGGCTCAACGGATCTGGATGAAATTTGGCATAGGATACTTTTTATTCCGGAAAATTAAAGAGTTCCCGCGGAAACAAAAACCTCAATCCACGCGCACGAAGACGCGGGCATCAGCTAGTACATACATACTCATACTGCCCTACTGTCATACTGTCCATCCATCCAAAAATGTGAAAGTGTGTCTGTTATCTTATCAACACCCATGATTTCAATAAATTCTGATGAAAGTGGTACAGAAATAGCTTGCAACCAGAGGACACACTTTTGAAAATATGTTGCACTGTGTCAAAAAAAAATATATTAGTATTAAATTTGATATTTGAAACTAGTCACATCAGCAACAATTTTTCAAGTGTCAAAACGCACGCCTTGTATGGTTTTTGTATGAAATACTTCTGTACTTTAATCAATATTTAAAAATGGTTATACAACATAAAACTAACAGAGGGATGTGGATATTATGTCTTTTGGGATATACTCTACTTAATAATCACAAAAAATAATTTATTTTTGACATCAAATCACACATCCTCAAATCTTTGATAACTATTAAACTATTGATTAAAGCAAAAAAGTGCATTGAATTCTGATGATGATTAAACAAGTTTTAAATTTTAAATCCATATATTTTATATCCATAAATTTTAATGCATATTCCTAGAATGTATTATTATATTGCTTTATTGTACAAGTATTTTTTTTGTGAAAACAATCATACTTATTACTATGCTGCCTACCTGAAGGTCACTAAACTGATCATCCTCCTGGCGTGGCACTACAGAACTGACCATAGCATTATGCAAGCTGGGCTGTCCACCCCAAGTATGTGTGTGGTACACAGCACACTTCATGCCCGGAAGTGTAGCTAGCTCATCCTGGATAGTGCAACAGAAGAGAAATTAGGGTAGCTGTGATATCCCTTCCATGAGTGGGATTCAGATTCAGTGGTAAAAGTAAATTGACTAACTATCAACTTACAGCTCAAACTGTTGGGTCTAACTTGTGATGTTACACCTAAGTATGAGCAGATAGCTATAGATGAGCGTAGCGAAAAAATTCTATGTCTATGGATTGCACACTTTTCATTGAGAGATTTCACTACCAGGTAATTTCTGTCATTAGTCACATAGAGATTACCTGCTAGGCCCACAAAAGTATTGTGCGGAACAATGATAATATAGTGAAATAGTTATAGTATAATCACGTAGTAATTTGTTATAGGTATAGTTACGTAATAGTTTGTAATAGTAGGTAAATAGTTAAGAACAATTGTAATAAGATAAGTTTAATAGTTTACTTGTACAGAAATAAATTGTTAGAGTAGTACAGGGTAGAGAGGGATAGCAAACAGTACTCCCTGCGCCTCCCGCGCCTTCAGCCCCTCTATTCTGATAGGGCCTAAATTTTTTGGGTCAATTTTGTGTATATACTGGGCGAATTTGTGGACCGACACAGTTCGCCGGCAACAGCCCTAAAGAGAAGTAGAAGAATAAAGTGGAAGAATTAGCAAGAAGTGTTTTCTTTGGAAGAACCCCAACCAATCCAGCGACAGTTGATGTACCATCGTATACAAGTATGCAGTGGATATGTTTCAGACTAATTAAAAACCACTGAAATTTTATGTGACTGTACAACATCACCGGTCATGAAATATCCTCATATTTATTTTTCAGGGTTCTTGAATATTTGTGCAAAACTCTGGTGCTTAGTGTTAAAAAGATATATTCTCAAAATATGTCTTTTTCCTTCATAAAGGGATTGATATTTTCTAGGATAATATCGTTTAAAAAATAATGTTATGTTACCTCTATATCACTACTATCACCATTTTTGTTTTGTATACTATTTTCAGATTTATCCTGTGAATCATTTTTGTCTTTGTAAGCTCCAGTTTCAGCCATCTCTTTCTATCAAAACAAACATTTAGCCTTTAAGCATATAGAATAGGTGAATTTTTGTTGAATGTTTATATATTAGGATAAAAAAATGGTCAAGTGCGAGTCAGACTTGCACACATTGGTTCCATACCACGACACAATTATTACTATTAAATTATTTTAGTAATCAACAAGAAAGATGTCATACCAACACATCAGCTGTGAAGTGTGAAGAAGGCTTACATAATATGTGGCTAAAATAGTAGTACCTGACAAACAATTCAACACTCTATGAGTATGGAACCCTAATTTTCGATTTTCAGATTTTTTCCTACACTTGTGCTGTGAGACCTTGCTTCTTGCAAAATTTTATTATTCTAGATCAAGGGGAAGTACCCTATAGGTTTTGATTTATTGGTATCGAAATACGCAAAAAATGTGGCATAAACAGCTGTATCTTTTGATTGTGTTGACTCGAAGCTTGATATTTTTACAGCTCTAAGGGACCGTAGAGGTTAGACCTAAGTATTTGATATTAATTTCAACTTAATACCTCTACGCGTTCCCGAGAAAAACTGGTTTACAGACAGGCAGACAACAAAGTGATCCTATAAGGGTTTCTTTTTTCCTCTTGAGGTACAGAACCCTAAAATATTTTAGAGAAACAATTAAACTTACCATAAATAGAGCATATTCATCGTCTAATTCATTTCCATTATCATTATCTCGATAATTACTTTGGGATTCATTTGTCCTGACTCGTTGAGCATCCAAACTTTCTCGAGTAAGGCTAATAAGTTCTTGCAACTCGGATTGCAGTGCGGAAAGCGATTCGCGCTCACTAACATCTTGAGTAGCTTGTAGTGCTTGTCTTACCACTGTTAACTGTTTAATAGATGTTTAGTTTAAACCGTGTAAAATAGAATCATGGGAAACATTAATACAGTATGAAGTTTTACCTGGTCTTCATATTGATTTATAGAAGTTTCCAAATCTTCCATTATGTCTGGTTCATACACCGAATACTGATATTTTTTAAATTGTAAATTTAACATCTACTTATAAATTTAAATTCCAGAAAATCTTTCATGAAATTATATCTTTTTTTCCTTCTTCTACAAGCTTAATCACAGATTAAGTACTAGTTGTGGTGTGGTTAAATAGTAATATAGAGTATAATTATTCTATGCTAAACACCGACCAGAAAAAGTTGCTAAAGACGTTATGCTGGGATGGAACCCAGAGCCGTAAAAATAAAAACACAGACTACCGAGTATGTTTGGAGTTGGTTTAAAGAGTAGTATGTCTTTCCCCGGGATACAACCTATCTCTGAAAAATCGGTTGCATAGATGCGAAAGCGTAGCAGACAAACAGACAGACACACTTTCGCATGTATTATATTAGTATGGATATCTGGTTAAAAAACTACTGTTTACCAGACGACCGTCCCGCGGGCTCATATCGACCGATATCTAAAGCGCCGACGGACCGTCCCGCGGCCGATATCGGCCGCGCGGGGTCGGCGCTCGTACCTATCGGTCTGTCGTAAAAACAACTAAGTGTATCTCACTTCTACCACTTGAATATTGCTCTGGAAGAAGCAAGCTAGCTATATGATTGATAATTCCACTTAAAATCGTTTGGCAATTATTTGATCCCAGCGAGTCAATGCCTACGGAAAAGTTATTTGTTAGTCGTTCCATTACGGTTGTGTTTGGTGGTCGATTTATGTGATTATTTTGTGCGAAAACATATCGGAAACTTGAGAAATGTAACTAAAGTGAATAACTAACTAATTAAGCATTAAAATAATATAGGTTTGTTGCGTTTTTACTCATTTTTATTCGTATTTCGAGCTTTAAAAGTGTACTAGTTCAAAACTTTTAACGGTGAAATGATTTTGTCTTATTTAATTTATATTATAATTATCATTTTTCTGGAGAAGTGCTGTTATTATTAGATGATCAATATCATATACTATCAATTTAAAACATTAAACATTCAGTAAATAGAGAAATAAAACTCAAAATTGTAATTTTTGTTACTTATTGCTATGACGCCGCCCGCTATCGGTTGTGTTTGGTGGACAAATTATTGTGATTTTTTTGTGCAAAAACCTAACGGAAACTTGAGAAATGTAAGTAAAGTGAATAACTAACTAATTAAGCATTAAAATAATATAGGTTTGTTGCGTTTTTAGTCATTTGTATTCGTATTTCGAGCTACTACAAGGGGGCTAATTCAAAACTTTTAACGGCGAAATGATTTTGTCGTATTTAATTTATATTATTATTATCATTTTTCTGGTGAAATGCTGTTATTATTAGATGATCAATATCATATACTATCAATTTAAAACATTAAACATTCAGTAAATAGAGAAATAAAACTCAAAATTGTAATTTTTGTTACGTAATGCTTTGACTTATTTCTAGCTTTAAAAGGGGGCTAATTCAAAATTTTTAACGGTGAAATGATTTTGTCTTATTTAATTTATATTATTATTATCATTTTTCTGGTGAACTGTTGTTATTATTAGATGATCAATATCATATACTATCAATTTAAAACATTAAACATTCAGTAAATAGAGAAATAAAACTCAAAATTGTAATTTAGTACGTACCTAATGCTATGACGTAATATTACGCCGCCCGTTATTCAGACCGGCAGACAGGCTTTTTGTTGAGTTCTTCTACTCTCCAAATATTTATTTTAAACAAATAAAGTGCTTGGTTATTGTTAGTTAGTAACTTGAACTGCTAGTAAACACATAAATTATTACCAGATGTTATACAGATGTCAAGATAACAGAGAGCGACCGAGCGTCAAGTAGGTGTCGTTTTTTTTGTTGAACCTTTTTGTGCCAGTTCAGAGGGTGTTGAGTTATGTTTCATAATTTTAGTTTTATCGGTGTACGATTTCTTTTCGTTACAAATTCATGTAGACCAGGTATCGAACTAGGCAAATAATGTAAGTTATAGCATGTAAGTGTACAATTTTGGTTTTTATATAGGTTTTAAAGGAAAAAAATGGTAAAAAATACGAAACTCTCAGGTTTCATCCAGGATTGCTTTTATTCAATATCATTTTTAGACATAAAATTAATATAGTCAGGTAGGGAATTTCAGCTAGTTCCTAAAAATTATCATTTAGACAAGTTATAATAATAATATTCGAAGAAATAGGCGATATTCTGGTTGTAGGTATGAAATAGCGGGAGGCCCGGCGAGGGGTGGGACATACAACGGCCGTCGCGAGTATAGACGCTCCGACGTGGGAGTGGCTAAGCTATTACACTGATCCCGAGCAATTTACTCTTATCCATTGAGGAGTTCCGTTCGCCATGTCCAAAGATTTGATCTGAGTCACGTTTTAAAATAATATGCTTGTCTGGTTAAAAACCTACTATTTACTAAGCTATTACACTGATTGCGAGCAATGTACTCTTATCCATTGAGGAGTTCCGTTCGCCATGTCCGAAGATATTCATCCAGATATTCACGAAATTTATATGGGACCACCTCGGAAGTATGATCTAACAAACAAAAAAACAATGACTAAGGAATATGTGTTCACAATGGACATGCCCTAAGCTATGTCAAAACGTGTCCAATTTATCAGCTGATTATGAACATAAAATGGCTGCCTGTTCTTAAATGTTCATAAATAATTATAACATAAACAAACTTTTGACAGCAAACCTACCACCAAGAGTGAACAGAAAATGGCGAACCGTTCCACATTTCGTTCATCCATATTAATTGTATAAACGCTAGTATGTATAGAATGTAAGGGCCTCTCCATGTATATATTATCTCTATGCAAAAAAAGAATCATCAATTTATTCTTATCGACTGAGGAGTTTCATTCTCCATGTCCAAAGACATCATCATCAGATCTTCACCAAATTTATATGGGACCACCTCTGAAGTATGATCTATCAAACAAAAAAAGAATCATCAAAATTGATTTATAATTGGCGAAATAATCGCGAAACAAACATCTGGACCACAGATATATAAATTTATGTCTGTCCTCTGGACGTATAATTATTGAAGAATCGTTGTGATTTGAAAATTCGATGAAACGAAAAAGCGACACCAAAAAGATACAAACTTATTCATAATAGGATTTAGCCTGCGTGAGAATATGATAGAATCATAGAATACAAGTCATATTTGTCTCATTCTCTAGTAGGCTACGAGAAGTTTCACTTCTGCCGTGTTCGAATTGAACTCACACACTTTTTTATGATTTTAACTCTTTATTCTGGACTTAGTAGATAGACCCGTAGATAGCAGTAAAATATTATTAGATTTTATTGTTTTGTTGATTTTTCACGCGTTCAATTACAGATTCTCGAGGACATCTTGATTCAGAATTTATGACGCTAAAACTCCAGATAGCCATCGTTGAAGTGTCCAGAATGCAGCACACCACAGGTTCGGAGCAGGTTCTGAGATTTGTTTTAAAGTCAAAGGCCTCAAGGAAGCTCTGCAGTTCGTCGAGGTTTTTTTTAAATTTTGTGTCGCTTGTTTTTAACGTTATTATGAGAGAATGGTTTTGTTTTTTCGTTTTTTATTATTTTATTAAAGTATTACCTAATATTATTGTCTTTTCTTATACTTAAATGACCCCGCATATTCGTTCGCCATATGACCAATCAGTGTGCTCTTATTATTATTATTATTTTAAAGGAAAGTATAGAGCTTTTCAAACCATATTATAAAAAAAGGATAGTTAAAAAAGAAACATCCCTTTTTGGCCTACTTTCATTCATGCATTTATGCATTCACAAAATTTAAGTCAGAGTATGATAAAATCATCAGTAAAGCCTGCCACTCAATGCCCGAACTGCAGTGCCACTGCCAAACTGTCCAGTGAGTGGCCTTGCAATCCTGCAGTTCACCCTACCGCAGGGTCGTCCTGCGACCCGACCTCCCCTATCTACACACTGCAAGCAGAACCATGTGTGGTGATCAGGCCTATGTGTTCGTGGGAGGTTCGTGGAGACGTAGAGAGGCGCGTATTTTTTTTTTTTTAAATTCAGAAGACACATTTTAGTTTAGAGATTGTGTTAAACAGCAGGCCGATTGGCCATAAACGACAGCTACAGTGTAACGATCGCACTTACCTCTTCCTCTATTGACCAAAATCCATTGACAAAGCAAAAATATTGTAACTTCAACCAATCAAAACAATTATTAAGACTGTAATGATTGATGCAGGTCATACACAATCGCTGCTATGACGAGCCTCCATACTTTATATTAGAAATGCGTGTCTGTATGCTACGCGTTCCGGCCCATCTTTTCAACCAATTTTGATGACATTTGGGACATAATATATAGGTAGCTTGCATCCCGGGGAAGGTCATAGGCTAAAACTATGACGAAGTCGCGGGCTTCATCTAGTTTAACCACAACTTTATTAATATTATTTTACAAGCTAAATAGATTAAAATTTGAAAGAAGATTAAGTAAAATTTCTTTCATAAGTACATACTTATCATATTAATTTACTAATAAATGTTTACAAATAATTATAGATACTTAACTACTTATCTAAATAAATTATAAAATAAAAATATAATAGCTAACTTAAAATTCTTTAAGTGAATCAATTGTTGTTTTTTTCACAACCATGCCAACTATGCTCTTAATTTTGGAACCAGAGTACTGTGTTTCATCATCAAAATTTACAGATATAGCTTGGAATGTATCATTCATAATTTGCTTAAGTTTATTTTTAATATCAGTAGTTTGACTGTTTGTTTCATCCAACTGCTCGGTAGCATTAGCTGTATGAATATCAGATAAACTATTTTTCAAGTCATTGATTTCTTTTAACAAACTTCTTTCGTGATTTTGGGACTGGGCTTCTTTGCTAGATAAGAGTTGCAATTCTTCTTTGAGTCGAACAATTTCTTCTTCCTTTTCATTACATAGCTGTAGTAGATTTTGATCTTCTACTTCAATGTTTTTTATTCTTTCATGATTTGTGCTATCCCTTATCGATTGTGATGACAATTCAAATGAATTATAATCAAATCCTTTAAGTTTGATGAACTCTTCATATTTATTGATTTTCTTCTCATATTCATTTAGTAATTTTTGTATGATTTCATTTTGGAATTGGGATACATTGCTGTTTTTTATTGACTCTCTTTTATCAACTATGTCTAAATCTTTAACTTTGTCTAGTAACATATCTATTTTATCTGTCATTTTGTTCATATTAATTCTTAATTCACTATTACTAACTTTTTGCTCAGAAATAAATAGTCTCAAAGTATTGTTTGCCTCACCATCAGAATCATTTGGAGGTTTGACAATTTTAGTGGACATTAAAGGCACAATTTCTTGATTGTTCTCAATGTTAAGAAAATCCCTGTATGTTTCTTGTGCAGGCTCTGATTTAAGACTGACTTTTCTTACATGTGGTTCACTTATTTTGTCTGTATCTGATTTCTTTTCTTGTACACTTTTTTTATTTGCGACCTTTAGTTTGTGTCTGGGTTTCTGTTGATTGTAAGGTTCATTGGAGTCTGATGAGTCACTTGTTTGAGCTGCTGCTACATGAGGTGGTGGCAAAACAGAGTGTCCCATAGTAGCCATTCTTTTTAATATAGAATCTTTTGTTTTTCTATTAAATGACCCATCTGTATCACTTTCTTTTTCATCTTCATTTAATTTATTTATTGTATCTTTATCTGTGTTAATATTTTCCATTGCTGGAGTTTTACTTTCTGAGTTCTGAACAGCTGGAACCAATTCTAGATTCACATTTAAGCTACTCAGTATTTCTAAAATTTTCTTAAGATTAGATGACGAAGGATTGACACTCCAGAATTTTCTTAGATTGTCATAGTAAGATATACTGATGTTTCCATTTACCTTTATTTCAGTATTGTGTGCTATTGTCAAGCTAGATAACGTGGTTTTGTTAGAATCATATATTACCATCTTATGAAAAATATCAAAGCTTGCAACTTTAAATATAGCAAAGCCTAATCTACCTCTAAACTCATACAAGTTATTAACCCTGAAACAACCAGATTATGATATTATCTATATTAGATATCCAAATAATTTCTATTTTTGTTCATTCAGAAAGGCATGTGCGTAATTATCAAAACAATAGAATAAGTTTTGCGATCTGTCAACAAAACTTTATTACTGAATTATGGGTGTCATATTATGTACATTTTCTTTAAAATCTTCTTCTACCTGTCTTTATACCACCCTATGTGTGGTGGCCTATCATGTCTGCTTTACTTCCACTCACTTATGTCATCCAACACTTTCTTTAAAATGTACTTAAATAATCAAATAACATAAAAAATCATAGGTATTTACCATTCATATGCATACACAGTCCCTGCAAATAGATATTGTGTTTTCTTTGGCTCTTCAGGTTTTGTGACAACTTGTGGAGGCAGTGGTGCACTATATTTTAGTGAACTCTTTTCTGATATATTATTTTCTTCCCTGGCATTACTGCCAAATATCTTTGAAAGGGAGGTACTGAAATCAAATAATGGAAATTGAAAACTTTTAAACCGAACCAGCTTGTAAAACAAATATTTAGATACCTATAACATATTAGAATTGGTAGGTACCTTATTGATGGCGTAAAATAATCCACGTCAACTTCTTCTGCCTCGAGCATTTTTAATAGCTGTATTATTTGGCTACTGAATAACAATAAAGTTATTTTTTGGTCGGTATCTTTTTTCTTAATAAGTAGGTATCACAAACTTTGGTAAAACCTTACCACAGAATAATATAATAGTACTGACCATGACCATATACGGCTAACCTTAGACTATAGTATTCATTATTCATTGGTTTTTTTTTTTTATTTAACTGGTTTAACGGCTCTGGATTCCAGTATTATTCATTGGGTAAAACTAAAAACACAAACCACCACCAATCCAATGACCAAACCAAAGAGAATATACCACTACGTTTTTCACCAAACCACAAACAACACCAGAGACAAGTAACATATAGGATAACCAAAGAATATACTACTCTTTAACGAGAGAGGATAATACTAGACCACAGAAACACCACCATAGACCTGAGACAACTGGAGACAACAGAGACAAGTTAACCAGAGAGACTTGGCTTAAACATAGGTAATCAAAGCTACATATTCAAAGATTGCCTTTACATGATTACCATGGATATTCAAATTAGTCGGTTTTTAAGTAGGTCCACAGAGTACCTACTCTGTGGCACAGATTTTCTTTATTATGTCTGTGGTCAGAGGTCTGTATCTTCTTTTTCTGGTCGGTGGACCATACCAGAGACAAGTGACATATAGGCATAGAAATAGTATGTATATCAATGAATAATAATTGATGTATATGCTTATTAGGATAGCTATCTGCAAAGAGAATTTAACCACCTACTCTCAGTATGTTACTTGTCTTTTCTTTATTATGTCTGTGCTGTTTATGATATTGGACAGTGGACACCAGACCAGTATCCTATATGTTACTTGTCTCTGGACACCAGGACACCAGAGACATTAGACCATGGAACTAATAAGTACTACGTACAAACTAGTACTTATTAGTTCCATGCATTAGACAAGTAACACTATGTTATATACGGGATAACTTGTCTCTGAGTAACATAAAGTGAACTGTGAGTGACTTGTGAGTGACAATATGGTTGGTGACAGAGACAAGTATGAAGTAACTTAAAGGTTGGTGACATAAAGTTGGACGTTGGACACTGGTTCGGTTCTCCTCTTCTTTTGATTCTTGAGTTTTACCTTGATTTTTATAAAAAAATTAATGCGTTCATTCAGCAGCAGTTGTGTTAATAAATCAGTTCTGCAGTGACAAAGTCAACATCTAAAATGTCTAACAACTACACGTGCATAACATGTCAAGTCATTTTCAAAACAGCTGAATTACAGCGTGAGCATTATAAATTGGACTGGCACCGATATAATTTGAAAAGAAAGGTAGCTTCCATACCTCCTGTGACGTTAGAGGAGTTCGAGCTTCGGGCAAAAGAACACAGGGAACAGAGTCAAAATGCTGATCGCAACGAGTCCGAGTACTGTCGATGTTGCTCCAAGTTATTCAATACTAAAAACGCGTATAATAACCATTTAAATAGTAAGAAGCATAAATTGGCTGAAGAAAAGTATGTGGCTAGTGATAGGCAATCAATAGGTAAGAAGGAATCGATGCAGTCAGACAGTGATAGTTTTGAAAAAGTTGAAGCTGACAAGGCAGCTTTACAGCCTGGAAAGTTTGTAGTCGTGAAAGCTGAGGACTCAGTGGATGAGGATATTGAAACAGATTCTGAAATTGAAGAGGTATGACTGGTTTGGTTTTACTCAAATTGCGAATTTATATTGTGAAATACAAGTTTATGCCATGGTTTGTTTTTCTGCATACTAGTGCAATTATTTATTCTTATTTTATTTGTTTTGTTATGGATTTATTAGTCATAATATTGTCACTTTTACTAACTAGAAATATACTTTATCAGGGCTTAAACCCGGGACCTCTAACTTATAGTACCACAGCACTCACCACTTCACCAGGGAAGTTGTTAAAAATTAAATACAATGATAAAATATAAAGAAATGATAATGTGATTGTTTTATGCAGCTTGATTCTGACGAGTGGGATGAGTTGCAAATCAAAGGCAGTGATTCACTCATAAAACCAAAGGACTGCCTGTTCTGCAGTCAGCATAGCAAGAATATGGTGAAGAACTTAAAACATATGTCTGCGGCTCACTCCTTCTTCATTCCTGATGTTGAATACTGTGTGGATATCAAAGGACTCTTGCTATATCTTGGGGAAAAGGTAATATAAACTTAGAAGTTTTAGCATTTAAACTTAAACTATTGGGAGTCATATTCATTATGAATATGTAAATGGTTTTAACTCATATGTATTGTTGGAACATACCTGAAACTTGTTGTCATATTACTTCAAATTACTTGAACTTATTTAGACAGAGATGTATTATGTTTGTTTTTAGATGTTACTACAATTTAATTTTCTGGGATAAAAAGTAGCCTATGTGTTATTCTAGTCTAAACTATAATCTGTCTCTGTGCCAAATTTCATCCAGATCCGTTCAACCGTTCTGGCGTGAAAGAGTTACAAACATCCATATATCCATACTTACAAACTTTCGCGTTTATTATATTAGTAAGAAGTAAGATTAATTAAATGGTTGTGAAAATGAAGATATTTTTAATATACATATAATGAGTTTTGATAAGTTTTGGTAATATTTTAGATTTCACGCGGCTTCATGTGCTTATGGTGCAATGAAGTAGGTCGCACTTTCTACTCCATGGAAGCAGCCAGAGCCCATATGGTTGATAAAGGGCACTGCAAGATGTTACACGAAGGCCTAGCACTGGCAGAATATGCTGATTATTATGATTATAGGCAAGTATTTTTATCATTGTAATAATGTATAACACTTTCGTATTTTTTGTTAATATTGTGCAATGATCATACCTAAATGGATAAGCAAGAATTAAGATGAATGATAATTTAATTATTGATATTTAAAGGTAGCTTGAAAAAACCTAAACAGTAGAATTATTTTCAATTTCAAATGATAATCAATGCAATATTTTGTTTAGTTTGATTAGTTATTTTCTTTATCCATATTTTTAAACCTTTATTGAAAATAATACAATAGAACTTAATGCTAGCTATGGAATGCTTAATGGAATGGTGGCAAGAATGCTGGCTGCATTTCCGCGCTGGACAGCCAGGCTGATCCTTTGCGCAAAAAATGAGCCAGCCCTTCTGTCACCAGATGAGGCAATTAACCGCGGTGAAATATCTCGTAAAAATTTTTTGGCACTAAGACTCCATGGCCCCAGGGTCTCCACGGCAAACGGAACAAATATGTAACTCTCTATGAGAGAGGCATACTTCCGCCGCTTGCCGGTTTCAGCCTTTTCTGCTGCGGCTCCCGGCCTTGATGCTGTCTCCCTGATATGACACGGGGCCAATGTGTCTACGCATGTTGCGTCCCACATTAGCGCCCGTCCCCGTTCCCAGGGAACCAGCGTCAATCCATCAGGTCTCTTGCCATCATCCCGACTAATTCCTGCCGGCTCAATGAGCGCAGGAATATCTATGGTGGCAAGAGCCCTTTTGATCGTATCATTCACAGAGAGCCATGCCGAAAAAGCCTACCAGCGCTCCTTTGGCAAGAGAGTCCGTGAATTCCAAATTTATCAACCTCTTTTCCACACGGACATCTGTGCTCGTAGCACAGGGGTGTTCCCAATCTGAGACCTAGAGCCACACGAAAACTTTCATTATCTAAAAGAGTGCCGAGATTTTTCGATGGCAAGGCATGAAGCCAATACCCGGATTCTTTTTCAGATAAGGCTAGAAGCCTTGCTCGATCTCTTTCACTCGTAAGATTTTGAACCAAATTTGTATGTGTCAGCCGAACCAACGGCACATCCCAAAGTTTTTGTGTGAAACATTCCTTCGGGATGTCGTCATTGGGACACCTGAGCTTCCAACTATCTAGGGCCTCTGTGGCATAGATCAATGAAACTGAATTAGAATTAAGAATCTGAGAACTAAGCTCTTTTATACTATGCACAGAGGACAGAAAAGCCGGAAGAGCAACACTGGAAATTTTTCTCACGCCGATGCCACCATACTTGACCGGTAAAGTAGCTTGATTCCAGGACTGATCATCAAAAGATAAATTTAGAATTTTTTCTAGCGTATCTCTTAAGGTGGCATCCATGATATCGAGTAGTCCAGGAAATTTCCAAATTGGGCTCGCACGGAGAATATAAATTAATTTAGGAACAAATAGGCAATATTTTAGAATCGAAAATGCAATGTGAGAATTTAGAGCGCCCAATTTGTCAGAATGTGCCGAAAATGTTTTGACTTTTTTGTCCAAGATTGGTTGTATGGCTTCGTTAAAAAGAGGAGCACCAAGAAGACAAAGTGAATGTTTATCAAGGATCTTAATATTAGGGGCAATTTCGTTAAATAATTCAGAAGCCGATAATATTCTATCTTGCGACAGATTTTCTGTAAAAAACAGTTCACATTTGGAAAAATTTCCATATTTTGTGACCCTTGATGTATGTTAATAAGTTATGTTCTTTTTTATTCCACTACAAGTTAGCCTTTGACTGATCTCACCCGATGGTAAGTAATGATGCAGTATAAGATGGTAGCGGGCTAACCTATTAGGGGTATGATATAATATGATGGTTAGTTATATTAAACCAATACCCCTAGTTGGTTTCTACCAGGCATCGTACCGAAATGCTAAATCACTTGGCAGTATGTCTTTGTCGGTCGGTCTCACGTTAAGACAACAAGGCTAATCACTGCGCCAGGAAGGTTATCAAATTCCCTCAGTGGTCCCTCAGTGATTATAATGTTATCCAAGAACATATTATTATGAATATACACATATTGGCTATTTCTGATTTCTCTTTAATTCTAGTCTATGTGCCTTAATTATAGGCCTTGGTCTGTCTTTTAAGTTTTAAATCACCACGGAAGACTGCATTGTTTCTGTTTTGTTTTTATTATTATTTTTATAGCCTTACTTCCCAAACATTACAACTTTTTAAAAGTGTTTACGAAAAAGTTTGATTTATGTTAATGTGTGGTACTCTGCGGGTAAAAGCCTCCTCCATCCTTCCTTATCCATTTTTATATATTACGTATGTATTGTTTTTAGTGCTTCATATCCTGAAGGCGAGGAAGTTGAAAACGGAATGGATGTTGATGAAGAAGTGGAAGAACCAGCGACTCTGGAGGGGGATGACTTCCAGCTGGTGCTGCCGTCTGGTGTCACGATCGGACATCGCTCACTTATAAGGTACTTAGATCTCTTTATTCAGTCTCTAACGCCTCAGTTTATATACCAATAGATAGTAATATCTTGTTTTTTAAATAGAGCAACTGCTGAGTTTCTTGCCGGCTCTTCTCAGCAGAACCCGCTTTCCGAACCGGTGGTAGAGTCAAAACATGTAACATAAGAGACACCTGTATGTCCTACATCCACTACAGGCTATTAACGTCCCACTGCTGGGCACAGGCCTCCGATCTCATAGGAGAGAGGGAATTAGAGCTTAGACCCACCACGCTGCTCCAATGCGGGTTGGCTGGCTTTAAGGACTATTATCATGTTAGTGATAATAACCGGGACCGACGGCTTAACGTGCTCTCCGAGGCTGCACTGAGTATTTCTGAATTGAAAAATCCAGTACCTAACAATTTTTATGCCCGACCGCAGTCGACAATGCCAACCGCTAGACCAACAAGGCAGTTATCCTACATGTTATAAATAAATTGAGTTTAACTTGTTATCATTTGGACATAATATTATAATGTCTACGCCCTAATGTAGTACTGTTGTCTTCACAGGGCTTTATTGGAAACACACTGCTTTGCATTGAACAACAAGCCCTCTTACCCAATGCCTCTTCAGTGCATTGGGTCAACAATGGTGTTGTCTGTCTGAGCAGCTCAACCCCAAAGTCTTGCCTTCCTGTGTAGAAACAGATCTCTTGGTCTTGTTACTTTCTTGATAAATTAAATCCATGCTCTAGTTAGAATAAGTTAAACTTTCTCAATTCTCAGTAAGCTTCACAATAATTGTTTGGGAACTTTTGGGCAATCCTTCTTATTAGCTCCGTGCGTAGCTCTCTTCATCGCTCACCGACTTAGAGCTACCTGCCCACCTGCTATACGAATATAAAACTATAAATGTAATTATTTTTAAATCCACTACAAGTCAGCCCTTGACTG
Organism: Erebia aethiops; assembly: GCA_923060345.2. NCBI lineage: Eukaryota > Metazoa > Arthropoda > Insecta > Lepidoptera > Nymphalidae > Erebia > Erebia aethiops. Next base: position 19,293,028 of record OV281084.1, on the reverse strand, counting down.
CGATCTCACCTGATGGTAAGTGATGATACAGTCCAAGATGGTAGCGGGCTAACCTGTTAGGGGCATGGCAGTTATATGAAAACCACACCCCTATTCGGTTTCTACACGGCATCGTACCGGAACGCTAAATCGCTTGGCGGCACGTATTTGCCGGTAGGGTGGTAACTAGCCACGGCCGAAGCCTGGCCAGACCAGGGAAAATTTAATAAATTCCCAAATTAACCCTCCCGGAGATTGAACCCGGGACCTCCGGACGTTAAGACAACAGCGCTACACACTGCGCCACGGAGGTCGTCAAATTTGACTGGATGTCTTCCTCTTATACCTTTTCATAGCCCATCTGTTAACAGTTTTATTAAAGTAAAATAAATACTGTTGGAACTTGTGACGAATGTTTTATTTTACAGTTGTATGACAAGTTATAAAATAATAAAAAACTGTTGCTATGGAGACTGAAGGTACAGTCCTCCTAACATCCACTCCTCTTTTAGGAACTGAGGCCAAGAGCTTTAGTTAGCCTTTCCAGCCTGGGTGCATATAAGGGCTTTGTGAAACAATCAGCCAGTTGGTCCTCAGTAGTAACTTGCTTGACCTCAAGTATGCCAGCTGCCACACACTCTCTGACATAGAGATACCTTCGTTGTATGTGCTTGGTTCGGCTATGTTGCTCGTACGGCGGATTGTATGCTAGCTTTATTGTTGACTCGTTGTCAATGTAAAGAAGTGGTGGCTTTTCAGTTTTAGTGATTTCCTCCAACATCTGCTGTAGCCATATAATTTCCCGGGCTGTCTCCGAAGCTGCCACTAGCTCTGCCTCCGTCGACGATAAAGCTATCGTCTTTTGCTTGTTACTCCGCCAGCTGATTGGTCCATAATACAAACAAAGTATGCCGGACGTTGAGTGCGCTGCTGAGAAATCTGCATCGCTGTAGCAGATTAATTTGTTATGAGCATTATTTGACGAACCGAATACTAGACTTTTATTCATTGTACCTTTTAGGTAGCGTAGTATTCTTTTTACTGCTAGAATGTCTGCTCGTGATGGATTATCAAGGTTTCTTGAAGCGCAGCTGACAGCGAAATTGATGTCTGGCCTAGTCCCAACCATAAGGTAGGCTAAGGAACCCACAGCCTGTCTATAAGGGAAGATTAAACTACTTTCCTTTTCATCTGATGCATTCTCTATTTTAGCTGTCTCTTTTGTGATTGGTGTCTTAACTGGTTTGCACTCAGACATCTTGTACTTTTCTAGTACTTTCTTTGTATAAGCTTTTTGACTTAATGTTATGTTACCATTGTCAGATCTTTCGATTTCCATACCAAGAAAATATGAAGCTGGTTTTGTTACAATTTTGAAGCGATTTTGTAATTCCTTTATGAATTTCTTTCCATCATCCTCTGTAGTTGATGCAACTAGCCCGTCATCAACGTAAAGTGCAATCAACACTTTAGATTTTCCATTCTCTCGGATATATAGGCATGGATCAGAAGTACTCTGTGTGAAGTTGGAGCTCACAAGAAATTCATGTATACTGGTGTTCCAACATCTTGGAGCCTGCTTGAGGCCATATAAGCTCCTCTTCAGGCGGCACACTCTGTTTGTTCCATCGCTATAACCATCGGGCTGTTTCATGTAGATTTCTTCTTCTACGTTACCGTTAAGAAATGCTGTTGACACATCAAACTGACAGAGAGATAATTTCTCTTTTACAGCTACTGCTAATAGGGTACGGACGGTAGTAAGGCGCACTACAGGGCTGAATGTCTTGTCATAGTCTACCCCTGGTTTCTGTGAGAATCCCTTTACTACCAATCTTGCTTTATATCTCTCGACACTACCATCTGAATTGGTCTTAACTTTAAATACCCACTTGCAAGGCAGTGCTTTTCTGTTCTTTGGTAAAGGAACAATATCCCATGTTTGGTTCTCATGAAGGGAATTGATCTCGCTCAGCATCGCTCCTAACCACTTCTCTTTGTCTGTGCTTTCAAGAGCTTCGCGATAGGTTAAAGGTTCTCTATAGTTGTTAAACTCTTCAGTAGCAGCGAGAACAAATTCATCAAACCTTTGTGGTTTTCTGAGACAGCTGCGATCACGAAGTACTCGTTGTTCAGGAGGAGCTTCATTGGTAACTTCTTCAGTTGGATTTATTTCAATAATAGTGTCATTAACATCTGTATCTGGGATAGGTATTTCTTCATTATCATTACCTTGTACTGATTCTTGTTCATCATTTTCTTGCACTGACTCATACTCACTTTCAACATCATCATCAAAGAAGTTTATTTCGGCGTAATGTTTATCATTATCCTTCAAAGATTTAGTAATTTCCGAGATTGAATTTTGTGTTTCGGTGTAGTAGAGTTTGTTAGTGAATCGAACGTCTTTGGCAATTATGATTTGATGTTTTGAAGGTACCCAAATTTTATAAGCTTTGGAAGTATCTGAATAGCCTGCAAACATCCCAGGTATAGCTTTTGATTTGAATTTATTATGTTCTTTGCCATCTTTCAGTAATATAAAGGCTTTTATTCCAAACTGACGCAGATGGAGGATGCAAGGCTTTCTTTGTACCCATTTCTCATAAGGTGTAGTAACAGTACCAAAATGTGCAGAAATAGTTTTATTGACGCTCCGATTGGAAAGGTAGTTTGCAGTTTGAATAGCTTCTCCCCAAAGGCTTTGAGGTGCTTTGGATTCGATCATCATGCTCCTAGCCTTTTCCAGTAGGGTACGGTTTTTACGTTCTGCAACACCATTCTGGTGTGGTGTATATGGTGCTGTTAATCGTTTTGTAATACCATGTTCTTTCAGAAAGTTATCAAAATTTTGATTGCAGTATTCCAAACCATTGTCGGACTGGAGACTGATAATTTTGTCACCAGTGAAATTTTCCATTTCTGCCTTGTAAAGTTTGAATTTGTCCAATACATCACTTTTTTGTTTTATGCAATAGACTCGGCTGTATCTAGTATAGTCGTCGATGAAAGTTATGAAGTATTTTTCTCCACCGAGGGTTTGAGTCATCGGACCACAGACGTCGCTGTGCACTATCTCAAGTCGTTTTGTCGTGCGTGGTGTATTATTGGGTTTACTAGGCAGTCTTTTAATTTTTGCTTGAATGCATATTTCACAATCTCCAAGCTTCTCATCTGACTTGAAATCTAAACCGATAAGTGTCTCATTCTTCAATGCCAATTTCATATCGGCCTCATTCATATGACCTAAACATTTATGCCATTTATGAATTTTTGTGTCTTCTGCCAAGTTACATTTATCTTTGTTGTTGTATTTACATGATGCAGGATTTAAATAGTACAGCCCATCTTTGCCTTTTGGCGCATCGAGTATAATACCTTCTTCAGGATGTGTAATTGTGGCCTTTTTATCTGTAAATAAGACAGTCCATCCAGATTCTGTGGCTTTACCTATGGATAGTAAATTCGAGGATAGGGTAGGCACATAGAGAGTATTTGTCAAAATAACCTCTTGAATTTTACTTTTGCCTCTAACGTTGGCATCTAGCATAATAGTAACTTGGCCTTTACCAGTAATATCAGCTGTTGCATCTTGGGAAGCTAATCTTAACAGTTGAAAGTTAGATTTGTCGATATTTTCGAAATTGTTTCTGTTATGAGACATGTGCGATGTACAACCGCTATCAAGAATCCATGTATTCTTTTCATCATCTGAACTCTTACTTTTGGAATGCATACATACAGTGTGGGAAGTTTTAGGAACTTCTTCGTTCGTTTCTTTCTTTTTCTTACTCTCCAGCCTTCTGCATTCACTGATAACATGTCCTTTCTTCTTGCAAAATTTGCATGTTTTTACGAAATTTGTCTCTTCTTCGTGTTCATCTTTAGTGTTGGTAGTATTGATGTTGGAACCATTATTAAATTGTCTGGCTTCTGATTCTTCTATAATTTTTACCTTGAGTTCTTCAGGTTTCGGTAACGTGTCTCTGGATTCTATCGCTACACGAAAATTTTCGTAGTCAGGTGGTAAGCTGTATAGCATCATAACAGTGAGCAAATCCTCATGAATACGAATGTCCATATCCTGCAATTTGTCTACCACGTCCATGAACTTATTTAAATGCTCTCTAATATTGCAATTTTCCATTTTGGACAATATTAACTTCTTTAAAAGAGAGGCCTTTCTAGCCGGTCCCTTACTGGCATATATAAAATCAAGCAAAGTCCAAATCTCGTGAGCTGTTTTGCAGTTTTTTATTTGCTTCAATTCAGAGGGTGAAATTAAAAGTACTAACTCAGATTGAGCTAAAAGATCCTTCTCTCTCTTCTCTTCATCAGCTTTCTCAAGATCCAGCGGCTTCTCAACAACACTCCATAATTTATGTTTGATGAGTACGGCCCTTGCTTGAATTCGCCATGTGTCGAAATTTTCTTTATTTAAAGTCTCAATTTTTGTACTTGAGCCCGACGCCATCGTGATCAACGTATTTATCGCTTTATTTTTGCTCTGCTACCATATTAAAGTAAAATAAATACTGTTGGAACTTGTGACGAATGTTTTATTTTACAGTTGTATGACAAGTTATAAAATAATAAAAAACTGTTGCTATGGAGACTGAAGGTACAGTCCTCCTAACAAGTTTGTCTAAATTTAGTACAGATATAGCTTGCATTCCGCATCAAATAGTTCCCATGGTATTTTTAAATAAAATAAAAAATTGTTTAATTCATTTTGTTCTCAGATATTACAAACAGAACTTATCGCAGAGTAGTCAGGCTTTGGTAAAGAAGTCTGATCGGAAGCTGCACCGCTTGCTGGGAGTGTACCGAGCGTTGGGCTGGGCACCCAAGGAACAAGCCTTGGCTGCTAAGTATGTAATCTTGTATTACTTCTATGAATCTTTTAATATTATCTATCATTTATCATCGTCATCATCATCATCATCATCATCATCATCATAATAATAATCATCATCATTATAATATTATAATATTATAAATTCGAAAGTTTGGATGGAGGGATGTATGGATGGATGGATGTTTGTTACTCAATCATGCCAGAACGGCTGAACGGATCTGGATGAAATTTGGCACAGAGATAGATTATAGTCTGGAATAACACACAGGCTACTTTTTATCCCGGAAAATTAAAGAGTTCCTGCGGGAGCCAAATAACCTCCATCGACGCGGACAAAGTCGCGGACATCACACACAGACAGACAGACCCACTTTCACATTTATAATATTAGTATGGATTTTGTGCTAACAGTGTCATAGGGCTTTCAGTATCACCAGAGAGTTAAACATATCTGTGCGGGAGATATTGTATTGCACACCAGTGCAATTACTTTTCACAGTATTGCTTTTCACGACTTAGAGCAGCCCCACACACACACTCAGCATCTTGCCAAATGATTCTAGTAAGAAAACGAAAATAAAATGATCTGTTACAGGAAAGCGCGAGACATCCACTTCATGAAGCGAGTGCAAGCCAAGTGGCAGATGAAGATGTCAATAAAGAACAACAAGTTCCAGAAGCATTACCGGCCTCAAGTCAACTTCTAGGCTGCTTTATTTGCTATATTACATGCTACTAGGCTAGGCAGTGCTTACTAGTCAAGTACAAGAGGCACATTTATACTGTATACCCTAGTTTAAATAGCTCAGTGATCATTTTTCACTATCACAGCTGAGGATCGTTTGACGTTTCCATTATGAAATTGTAAAAAAAAATACTTACCTGTTAATTAAAAATTGGTTGAACTGTACCAAAAAAGTGATAAAAAAGCTATAGATATTAACGACCTTAGTGCAAAAAGCTTAAACGAGGTCGCGTGTTTACTTTAACATATTTTCAATATAAAAATTGAAAATACAGCTCAACATTAGTAATTAATCTCCTTTGAATTTTGATAGATTTTGAATTTGAAGTTGCAGAGAGATAGTTTAGACAGTCAATAAATATTTTAACATTCAAACTATTGTGAGTGGCATTTATTATAAATATGTCACCGATTGTAACTCACTTGTTTTAACGGATTATGCCCGACTAGTTTCGGACCCATCAGGTGCCCTTATTTGAGGTGAGGTGAGCCTGTTCGCGCAACACGCACGGGTCCGAAGCTAGTCGGGCATAATCCGACAAAACAAGTGAGTTATAACCGGTGACGTATTTATAGTTCTAAATATTATATTAGTGAATATACTAAATAATTGATTTTAAACGCGATGACAACGTGATTACCGTTATATTGTACTAGCTGACCCGGCGAACTTCGTACCGCCTTAATATGCAAAATTAAATGTATATTTTTCAATATTTCTGAGAGATTTTCTTAATATTTTTTTCCGTAAGAACCTTCTCCTAATAATAACAAATACAACAAAAAAAGAATTAGTGAAATCGGTCCAGCCATTCACGCGTGATGCCGTGACCAAGGAAAACGGGTTTCATTTTTATATATTTAGACCGATATCGTATATTTATTGACTGTCTGTAACTGAATTCAAGGAGAGTGACATACGCTACTTTTTATCCCGGAAAATTTTGGAGTTCCCGCGGGAATCACCTTAAACCACGCAGACGGAGCCGCAGGCATCAGCTAGTGAAGAAATAAATCGCTTGAATTTCAATTTTTATTGATACATATAGTAGATTAGTAGACAAGGGCTGTAAGGCATCAATTGCAGCCCGAGATATTTAGGCGCACGAGCGCAGCGAGGGCGCCTATAGTTCGAGGGTGCAATTGATGCTTACACCCGAGCTAACTACTCTGCTTTACATCTCGATTGTGAGCTAAGTAGAAAAAAACCGGCATTACAAGAATATAACATTTTATTAGTTAAAATTTATAGTGAAATGAGAACAATTTTCAGGCAAAATATTGTTAATTGCTGCTTCAGCTTCCATTTTCATTGAATCGGGAGTGCACCTTATATCTTCATCACTTGCAGAACTCATATTTTTTTCCTAATTAGCACGTAATTATAAAAAAATCCCAAAAGCAAACAATATTTAAAGTAAAAGTTTTCTATTACCGCCTTTTTTAATCTTTTTTTTACATATTTTTTTTCAAGAACGAAATTGACTTTTGCCGTTCGATATTTCGCCTTTTTTCATCTTTTTTTTTTAATTTTTTTTTCAAGAACGAAATTGAGCTTCGCCGTTCGATATTTAAAATTGATGACTATTATACTCATACGAAGACAAGGCTGAATAGCGAAGCGACCTCTTTTGTCATTGGGCTGAATATATTGCCAGTATGATGGTTAGATGTACGCGAACTTTTTGAAAGAGTGAAGAGTTTTTTTTTAATTACTTACCGCCCTAGGGCTTTTCTAGCTACATTATTACCCTAGAGCGCTAATTGGTCACCTAAAGGCCCCATTTGGGGGTAATAAGGACCTACTTACCGAATATGAGAGATGTAAAAACTAATTAAATATTACGAGTACAACGAATGAATACGAATAAATTTTCACCGAGAACTACATACAGCACTATATTACCTACACTGAATTGCTGTAATACAAGTTCATTTGTGATAATATTTTACCGCCAAGCAATAAGAAATGTATGTAGGTATGTATTTACTGTTTTTTACCAGTTAATGGCGCGTTTACATTATGTGGGTCGGCCGTACCTATTCGAATATAGGATAGAAGCAGGCGTTACTTTGCGGAAGTCCATGACAATGAAAAAACTATAAGTTTAATTCGATATAATCCGCCACAGAAGGCAAATCCTGGTAACTTGAACTTGCAGCCCGCGATATTCAGCACAATATAAGGTGTGGTGAATATCGTGTGGTGTATGCGTTGGCACCCTTATGTGGTTGACGTCCAATATGCTCGCACGAAGCGTTTTTGCTCGACGTTTCTGATACGAACCGCTATGGTGTGGAACACCCTCCCAGCGCACGTGTTTCCTGCCTCTTATAACATAAGTACCTTCAAGGCAAGAGTGAATACGAATAGGCATCTTCTAGGCAAGCGCGTTCCAACCTAGACCTCATCATTGCTTTGCACTAAGCATGATTGTCGTCAAGCGCAAGCTTATCACGTAATAAAATAAAAAAATAGAATATCGCGGTCTGCCAGTTCAAGTAACGCACTGTACCACATAGATTTGCCTTCTGTGGCGGATTATAGCGAATTAAACTTATAGTTTTTTTCATTTTTCGGTTTTCGGCCAATAGCAAGTTTTCATAATTCGTTCATGACCGAATACAGCCAACCGTTACAACTTTTACGTTGGTCACAACTCACAGCCAACGGCAGTTTGCATTAGTCGATGACCGAAAACGGATGCAATCGAATACGGCCAAGCCGACCTTATGTAGACGCACCATGAAATTTCAAATTATGTACATGAGTTAGATATTTTAAGAATTTCGATTAAGTATATATGTCACCGTAAGATTGCAAAAACCAATTGTAAACTGTCGACAGATTACAATTTAACGCATTATTTTTCGGTAGATTGTAATCTGTTAGGTATATTAACCCGATAAAACCTAAGTGCACTAACTGATTATTTATGTCGAACCCTAACCTAACCTACAAGAAAGAGACAAGAAAACGTAAAAACAATGAATATTTCAAAAATTGAAATCAGAACATTGAACGGTTCACAATCTGTCGACAGTTTACAATTTTGCTAGTTAGATTACAATCTAACGGTTTTTACAATCTTACGGTTACATATACATTGTTGCTACTAATGTTAGATGCAGGATAACAGGTGTAGGTCCAATGTCAATCCACCTCTGGATTCCTAAATCAATGATTGTGTATGTTGGCCTGCCACTTGGAAAAAGTTTTACAACACAATCAAGTGTTGATAACAGCTATGATACTTCTTAACACCAGCGACTACGAGTTGCAATATGCGCGCCGTTCTAAGCTTTGTATTGTGTGGTAGACGAAACTAATATTGCAGATGTAAAAGTTGCTTTGTGACAATTAGGTAGTTCCAGTTGCAAGACAACTTAAAATGTTAAACTTTGACCATCGAATGCTTCCACTCGCTGGCGAGTAGATTGGCCTTAAGGCCAAGATTAGGGACACTTGTAAGTTTTTCTCACGTAAGTCGTTCACATGAGTAACTTAGGAATGTAAAAAGTCGAGTAAGTCGCGTATCGTATGCAAAATATGTTACCTAGCTATGAAAGTTACTTACGCTACTTACGTAATAAGTTACAAGTGTTATCGTGGATCATTCAAAATCAACGACCTCAATTTATATAGACGGGCCCTGACAAGCAAAGAATGTGAACTTATTTTACTAACGCCATCAAGTCCGAAAAGCGGGACAGCGCTATGGCGGGGACAAAGACAGCCTTATACACGTGAGGAGCGCGCTCTACAGGTCGGACGGACAATTTTTTTCTATGAAAGGGCCCATCTAGTACCTACATATATTATATCGATGTTCAAAATACACCAATGTAATTTTTTTTCGCGCTGGTTTTTTATCAACCAAATTGCTATTGCTATTACTGTACTAGGTATATTATTATCACTGAAAAATACGTAAATAAAAAACACATTACACAGTGTCTGTGTTTCCTTCTGCGACTGGTTTCTTAGTTTTAACATATTTATATTTTTTCTTCATGGGAGTATTGTTAACCTGAATTCCTTGGTCCAAAGTCCATGGTATTTTGATAGGGTTTCGGTCAATTTTGATGCCTATTCTGAATAGAGGAAAAGCGTTAACTGTACCGTTGAAGTAATTGGCTATGAGTTTGGCCAGGCCTTCGTTGATGACGTAGCTGCTTTGGATGTCGGGCACTTTATTGAAATATTTTCCGAGTACTTTTTGTACTTCTTCATTTTCAGTTTTTGGTTCTAATGTATGAGATACAACTATGATAGCAGTTACCTGTTAAACAAAAGAGTCCTAATGTAATCGCTTATTGAAATACTTATGAAGTAAATTCCATAGTAGGTACCTATAGCACAGAGTACGTATTTATACTCGTGTGCCTATAGTAGGTAGATTCTACCTACCTACGCTTTCGAAAAAAAGCGTAGGTAGCTTAATACTTACTACAAGATAAACTTTACTTAGTCTTGCAATATAACGAAACATTTCGCACTTAAACTTAAAACTACTAACTTAAGGAAAAATAAATTCTCCTTTTCCTCGTGTATAGAAAGTGAGTAAGTAGATAAATATTGCGATTGGTAATAAAACAATGTGTATAATTTGCTATGATAATTTTTATTCGAAGAGAAAGTCATTTCACGGCAATTGGAAAGGTTAAATAAATTTTATTCACTTAGATTCATGATAAGTTTGTACAGGCAAGTCCAACACGCCACGCGGGGTAGTGCCTCGTCTGGAAAACCCTAAGCCTGCTTTGAGAATACACAAGCCCGCTTCGATGGTCCTCTTCCTGTCAGAGTCGTTGCCGAGAGCTGGGTTGATTTCTACGAGATCTATTGCTCGGAGGCGGCCCGTTGCGTAGACGATCTCCATTAACTTAATAGCTTCACGTAGTGTCAGCCCGCCGCGAACTGAAATCGAAATATTTGTAAATACATAACATAACGGTGCCGTTTTGCAATACCGCGGATTCTACGGTTTGGCGGTGGCGGTCAAAGACTACAGTGTACCTACCCATAAAATCATACGTTTTCTTTTCCCCGCTCAAACAACCAAACGAGACCTCACACCTAGAACTATCCAGACTAACCATTAAAACGAGGAATAATGATCAGCTTTCAAAACCAGATCAGCATTTACTTTATTTTACATTTACTACGTTTAATGGTGCTTTATGGATGCGGTAGTTATCGAAAATGAAAGCAATTAGGTACCAAAGCCTGCATGAAAATATAAATATTAATATAAATATTTACTTATTTATTTATTTAAAGGTACCTACTTATGTATCTATCTAATTAGAATCAATTGATAGGTTTATTGAAAAAGAGAAACCGACCAGGAGTTCCTGTGCTGGGCGCCTCTAACGAGTCCAACGAGTCAATATCGAAGCTGACGTGAATTGGCTTGCTCCCATCAGGATCCAATCTTTGAAGGATGTGGTTGATGGCCTTCTGGATTCCGTACCTGGATGAATGTTTTATCCATTCTATAAATGCGAAAGTGTGTCAGTCTATCTGTTTGTCTTTCTGTCTCTCTGCTACACTTTAACGACCAAGCTTTTCAACCGATTTTGATGGAAGAGAATTAGTGATGTAGGTTCCATTCCAGAGGACATAGGTAAGTAGGCTACTTTTTATCTCGAAAGATTAAGGATTTCCCCCGGAATTAAAGAAACTGAAACCACGCGAACTATGTCGCGGGCATCATCTGCTTATTTATAATTCTTCCTATTATCTGACTTAATCATTAGCTTTTTTTAAATCTTTAATTGTATCAGGTCCATTATTAATTACAATGATGTCTTACACTACATACCTACCTAAACGCACAATGTGTGTTCCATTAGTACCTACCTACTATTATATATTCTGTGGTTCCACCGATCAGATATTGAAAATTGGCGTGGCACATCATTATTCAATAATCTTTTCATATGTTTGATTCGTCTAAGTTTCATAATCTTGAGTCTCTAATTCTTCGATTTCCCGTGAAAATAGTAAGTAGTCGAAACAGACCTAGATAGGTATTCTGTACAAATTTTCGTCAAAATCAGTCGAGCAGAAGGAAAGCGTAGCAGATAGAAAGATGGACAGAGAGATACTTTTGCATTTATAATAATATACTCGTAAGTATGGATTATACAAACTCTTCGATATCTTCCATTGCAAATGCTGGTACGTTGTACTTTTCTATTGCCAACCTTTCGTATTCATCTACGGATCTAAGACCTACGTAGCCGAGGTTCCTGATGGAAAATCTGTGAAACATCAATACCAATGAGACGCCGCCCGATACTAAGTATGTTCTATTATTTACATTTTTGAATTACATATTTACATGGACGAACCACATACAGCACACCCTTTAAAGCCGTACCTAGATTTGAGCAGCTTTTAGTTATGGTTATTATATTCGTTTTTTAATGAGGCAGATGTGTCAACGTGGCAAATGATGATGCAGTCTTAAGATAAGAACTTTGAAAGGGTATGTATGGCAGCTTATCGATTTCTGCACTGCATAGTGCTTAAGTATACGCTAAATTATAGTTTCGCAGTACGGCTTTGCCGGTAGGTAACTAGAAACCCCAAAGCCTCCGCCAGATCAAACCAGGGACAATTTTAAAATTATGCCTAATTGGGTACCTATTAGACTGTAGACAACGATTCAAAGAAATTATTTTTAGTGATTAACTAACTATTAAATAATATAATCTCCCAAATGTCGTAATATCCACGTTCTCTGGTAGTTTTATATGTTCGAAAACCATTTTAAAATATAGATTGGAGTAAAGTGCGACCAATATTGATGACGTCACTGTTCAGTATTTCATACCACATTCCTTAAGCGCGCTTTTTGACGTTTGAAAAAAGTTGCTGATTTGACTTGTCAACCCATGACATCCAACTCGGAACTTCCCACATCATCACAGCGCCCACCTCATCGGTAATATGCGATTAGCTTAATATAGGTATGCGAAGTTATCTTACTGTGGGACCTGCCAATCCATCGTTGGCAGGTACGGCCAGTAGTCTGAAAGTTCCTTGACCAACAACGCGACAGGCATACCATGGACCGAGCCAGACTCGGATGTCTTGTTGGTGTTGATGTCTGCGTGAGCGTCCACCCAGATGAGGACCATGTCGTCGTTCACTTTATAATGACCATCCACGGTACCTGAGCAAATGGAAATTCTTAACAAGGATTAACATAGGAGTACTGGCTTATACCTCCATGCGAGATGCGTAATCATAGTCATACAATAGCTATTGAGAAGTTATTTATCGTCGCCGTATCACTCACATTGAAACTCCTATGGAATGAAAACAGTTAGGTACCTACATGTACCTAAGTGCATATTAAAATAAATAATTTTAAGAAAATAAGCAAACGGCCAGGCAATGGACTATGAATGAATGGAGCAGTCCTTGCTTTGGAATTGACTGATTTGGGTGTATTTTAAGATTTTAGTCTAGGTAAGTACTTAGCTAGACATAATATGCGAGACATAGATAAAATGTAAAGGTCAAATTAAGTAGGTATTACCAACTCCAATGGAATGGTCGCCGCCGATGGTGACTGCTACACGCCCTTCTTTTAGAACTTGAGAAACTTTGGACGAAAGATTTTTGTTACAAGCCGAGACAAGAGGGAGATGCGACATGTTGTCCACATCGACTGGCTCTTTGCGAGTTGGGATCTCTACATCACCATAGTCTTTAACATCTAAGCCACCTGAAATATTGCAAATTTACCGATTAGGCCGTGAGGCTAACCAATGCCTACATAGGTACTTGAAATATATAGGCTTAGATACTATTAGATACTTAATATCAGTAAATTAGTAGGTATCAGTTTATGACAGAAAAAATTCTGTACCTATCTACCTAGTACCAAATTTTCACTTCACGAACAAGCGTTTCTATATATCTACGAAATTTTATTAACCAAAACCTTTCAAGAACCATAACGAAAACCTTTTGAACCGAAATCTTTAGTCCCTGGTCCGAACTCCGATGCTGCAATATTTAATCTGAAACTTCCGGCGCATGCAAATTTTTTCTAACACTAATTTCTGATTATAAGCGGCTAGACTAGAACTGCAGCATCTGAGGCTTACGAGTTGAAGCCAAAACAGGTTGTTCACGTATTTGTTAGTCTAGACTCTAGGGTCTATCATAGGTTGCAGTTTTACTTAAATCTTGACTGAACATTAGTATCGTATTAGCTTGTACGGTGTACTTTTTTGCTATAAAACGTATAAATAAATTCTTCATTAATCTTTACTTACATATTTCCTTGAGATTTTCTATCAAACCAGCTGATCGCATGGCTGCGGGAGCAACACTAACACCATACTTTTTTTGGCCCTTTTCGAATGGCACTCCTATTATTCCCACCTTCTTCAGTGGCTCCCAATTCTCAAATTGTTTTCGGCTCATATTTCTCACGATTGTCTTAACGAAATTCATTTTGTTATTTTAATTAAATATCTAATAATATTAATACTGTGTTTACGGTTCGTATAGCTTTTGTTCTGACATTTCAATCGATAGAGTTCTTCGAGACCGTAATCATCTTATCTTTTGAAGTCAAAGGTTAGTGGTTATACTTACATATATTTGTGTTTAAGATGTATTTTAACTTTCACAGCATTAATATAATTGTAATAACAGCATTTTTACAGAAAAAGCTTATTACTAGTATGTATTTCAATATTTACATACTAAATGATGCCCGGGACTTTGTCCGCGTGGATTAAGTTCTTTTTTTCCCCGCGGGAACTCCCTAATTTTCCGGGATAAGATTCTATGTCCTTCCCCGGGATACGTCCTATCTCTTTATCAAATTTCATCAAAATCGGTTGAAAAGATGGGCCCTGAAAGCGTAACAGACAAACAGACACATTTTCGCATTTATATTAGTATGATACAGATGAATGTTCTTAGATATCAGTCGGATCACAATAATGTTATAAAAATTATGATCTTACCCAATGATAGGTGTACCTACCTATCTTCTGAAATATATTTCTTGGTGCGTGTTCAAAAGGGAATACCTGCTGACTGCTCACTGCACTAAACTAGTCAATGCACAATCAATACTAAAAGTAGATTCTTTAAACTGCTAAACGCTAATTTTAGTTCTTAAATTAGCAAGTTATAAAACCATTAAAACGACTCGATGAGAGATAGAGTCTCAACAGGTATTAATTGCATGTTTCAATGTTTATAAAGGAAAAAAAAGGTCATTGAAGAATTAATGATTAATTTAATAAAAAATATACAAATAAAACGTAAATAAGTGGTTCACTAATAAATATTTTTTGAACACTGTTTCTAAGTTTTGTTTTTAACTCTAATATAGATTCAGATTTCGATTTTTCTATCCATGATGTGTAGGGACCAATTACTGTAAAAATATTGTATATAACATTAACTCTTAAACCCAATGAACCGCTAGGACTCACTGCAATGCCTACGACTTCATCAGCATACAAAATTGGACCACCTTCGCCAAAAGGTTCAACATAGGAAATATCAGCATATTCAATACCACACACACAGTAGTACCATTTTGGATTTTTGCAAGCTATTTGATGATAAGCCTGATGCTGCAAAACAATACCATCAGAAGTTTTAACATTTCCAAACCCAATCATAATCATTTTCTTGTCTTTTAACTCCGATGCATAATAGTTGCTAATGGGTGCACCATCTATGAAAAACTCTAGAACAGGACGTACTGTAAAAACGAGACCAATATTACTGTGCATTCGGGATATATTTGCATCACTTTCTTGAACTTCAAATAAGTAGTCTCCGTGTGGCTTAGCAAATGCTACCTTGAAAATATTGTTGCTATTAACAAAACGACCAAGCACTGCAGTCCCAACAACAACGAATTGAGGATCTGGATTAACACAACCTCCGGATGTCAGCACAGTCCTTTTATCTAAAACAGTTCCTGTGCATACATATTCTTTATCATTGTTTAAAATAGCCACAATGTATGGATGTTGTTCTGCTAATTGTTCTACTGTTGTCCAGTCACCGGGTTTGATTTCTTTGTTTATGGCTCTTTTACAGAACAATAATACGAAAACAATTTTAATAAAACAAGCAATAAACATAGCAACTTGTAAAATGCGGCATTTGAAATAACATATTATGGTGTACTTAAATGATATATTTAAATTGAATTGTATTTTTGATGGTAGGTACAATGATAATGTGTCGGTTGCTGACACTCAGAGACAAGTAACATATAGGATGACACTCGGCTGACACAGTTGCTGATGGTTGTTAATGAGGTTGTTTGACGTTGATCTTGATGATGGCAGTCCAATGGCAGTCACCGACCAGAAAAAGAAGATTTCAGTGTCTATCGGTCTATTCCCAGCTCTATGGATTGAACCATGATATTTCCTGAGCCGGATATACCAAGATCTTCACCGAAATGTTAACCAGGTAGCTAAAAGTAACCGGTTAGAGGGTTGGTTTTTGACTAAAATAAAAATAAAGAAGACTACTATTCAAATAAATAATTTTTTAGCGATTATTAATTAATAAAAGGATCTCCCAAAAGTCGTAATATCCACTTCCCATGATAGTTTAATGTTGAATAATTAAAGTAAAAAAGTGCGTCGAACTTTAATGACGTCACATTTCAGAATTTCTTATTTAAATCCCATACTTAGGACGCGTCTTGACGTTTGAAAAAAAGTTGCTGATTTGACTATTTGTCAAATATCCAATTACCTTAGGGGCCCCTTTTTTAGACTTACCATCAACCACCACCACTTACTTATTAAGTGAAACAAAAGGTTTCGAAATCATTCGATGAATGCCTGTAAAGTTATATTATCTTTTATATATCAGAGCCGAATGTAGATGTTATATTCTACAGTAGAAAATCTTCACATATTTGCGGTATCCATACATACCTAATATGATAGGAGTATGCTTTATCTTTCTAATCATCTTACTCCAGAGGCTTCGTAATGAGAAGACTTTTGACTGCTGTTAATAACAATCTGATATTAGCTTATAAAGCCATGAATCTCAAACAGTCCTTAACCTTAATAAGGTAGATGGATTTCAAGATAAATTTGAGTTAGGTTCGCTGGCAAATTCTTTATAAAATCTCAATTCTTCTCATTCATTTTTTGCCTGTTCACGACGCGAGCTTCTTTCTTTCCTTTGAAGTTTATTCAATTTCACAAAGGTGGTCCTTTCAACCGCTACTAAAATTAATCTCCGCTATTTAAATTAATTTAAACGCAATTTTTGGAAATAGATAATATTGTTATGTTCTATAGTTTTATTTTTGAAAAGTTAATAATATGTTTTATAATTTTCCATACATAATCTGGTTTAAAAAATATTTAATAGAGGTTAAAGTGTAAAAAGCATGATAAAGCAGTCTATACAATATTTGTTAACATGAAGTAGTCAATCTTTGATTAATTCTAATGAACCTATCATTAGAATTAATGGAAGGTAGGTAATCTTATCCTCTCCTCTCTTGCCAAGGATGAAGGATCGTTATAGTTATATTCAGACACAAAGCACTACACTGGTGGAGAATTAATGGACGGAAGCTGTACGTAAGACATCTCAAATCACAATGTACTCGCGCTTACGACAGATCGATTTGTAATACTGGTACATACAAAGAATTATCCAGGTGCTATTACGCAGCAGCTTCATCTCGGGCTTCGCAGACACAAACAAACAAACAAAGAAAAACAAACAGTTCCTCGTGTTAGGTACCTACAACGTACCTACTTCTCACTTCTGCGATCGGTCGCGTTACGTGTGAGTTTCAGGCTTTAACCTTTATCGGAGCACCCCGACTCAATTATCTTTAAATATACATTTAATAATATCAGCAGCATCCAGTTGTGTTTAACGACAAAACTCGTTCTCTTTGTAGCAGTGCAAAGTGTTGCTGAAAATCCGAACTCGAGCCTGAAAATCTTTTAAAACTTTTTTAATCTGTAACGAATGCCCGCTGACGGATAGCTAACATTTCCCGGGGTTGTTTGCGAACTGGGTTTTAACTTTTGAATTGAATAAAAACTCCCTGACACGGCATGATTCGCTTCCGTTGTTCGAGGCGAATTAAGCATTTGACGCCATCTTTCTATTTACTTGCGATTAAATGGAAAGCAATTTAACTTTAGCTTGATAAAATAATAATTTTAATCTGCTCCTCAAATTTCTCCAACTAGGTACTTATACATATAGACAACAATCAGTGTTGGCATTTTATCACTAAAAAAATTGTCTAAAA
Organism: Erebia aethiops; assembly: GCA_923060345.2. Classification (NCBI taxonomy): domain Eukaryota; kingdom Metazoa; phylum Arthropoda; class Insecta; order Lepidoptera; family Nymphalidae; genus Erebia; species Erebia aethiops. The sequence goes on along the minus strand of OV281084.1, from coordinate 19,275,138 downwards.
CGTCGGTCAGTCACATGAGGATTTGATCCAAACGCTAATTAATCGTAAGTTGGTATCGAATCTAAATTAGCCTGTGCTGTCCCGCAATTACTGTGAAAAGGCCTCCTTCCCTTTGGTTTATTTTTGATTTCTCCACAACTCCTTTTCAACTCCCAGATTTATCGTAATTTATCTTGTCTTACATAAATACGTTTCAGTCTAGGTTTCATTGGTACCTCCTACATGTTAGCCGACTTTAATTCCTTCAAGCGAGGCTTGGCAAAGTAATTACGTCGGAAATGAAAATGTATTGAGATGAGGTTGATAGGTACCCAGCTATTATAGGTCACCAAGCTAAATAACGTCGACTTCATCACTAACTCTATCGATAAGCAATCTAGGTCGATAATTAAAACGCCCCAAGCTTGCACCGCAACCTGTCATAGTCAATCTTTAGTTAATAGATTAATTGAAACTTAACGCTTTTATGATTGCAAACCGTACATAGGCAGGTTGAACGAATCTATAGGGTAAGATGAATGCTTTTCTACTTGTTATATTGTTTAAAACAACGGATTAATATACTATATATTATATCTCTATACGTATCATAATATATCAATTTATAATCCTTAATTCCGGAATAGTTAGTAGGTATGGGTTGGTATATATATTAAAACCCAATTTTATACTAGATTTTTAAATATATAGGTAAATCAATATCTAATACATACATATTATATTATCTCTAGATGGTATCTATATTATCTATGTGGCAACTTAGAATTATAGCTTATGAAGATTTCGCTACAGAGTTCTTCTAAACATTTTTCTCATCGACAGGAAAAAATATAGGAAGTGAGGGGATAAAAATCGTACGGTCGAATGAATGTCTTTTGTGGGTCACATGAAAGGGAAATGCTATAAATTTATATCAGGAAAAACATTTGAACGTAGTATTTTTAGGGAATGTGATATCAACCCGTTTAATGTTTCAAACTCAATACATACTCTTACAAACAGCTAGATTTTTTTTACGCCAGTTTTGCTAAGTTATTCATAGTTCGCATTTAACACACCCAGCCAAAGGAACTTTACCTACCTTTTAATTAAACAAAGCAAACTGTATGGGTACATTATTATTAGTTTCTCAGAACAACTTGGTTATTCAGGTGCTTTTAGCTAAAGCTTTCAAAATCGTTGTTATTTTTACAAGTTTTTGGGTTAGGTATACTTACGAAATTCGAAATAGCTCTTGGTCGGCAACGGTACGAAGAACTACGGCGTTCACAGACACTTTAAAGTTCTTTTCAAGTTTGTGTTAGTCTTATTTTTCTCTTACAAGATAAAGGAATCGCCTTGCATCAACTTCAGCCTGAAGACAAGCGCGAGAGGAAAATGTAATTTGAAAATATAAACTGCTCGAGTTTTCCGCCACTCGCTTAACTTTAAAACAATGTAAAATAGGTACCTTATTTTTTTTAAGGTTTAGGACTTATCTATGTAAAAAAATTAAAATAAGTAATGTATTGACTTACCTACCTCTTTTTATTATTATTACTGTATTCTTTATTGCACACAAGAAAATATATGGAAACATATTAATTACAAAAGAAAGAAAGAAGCTTAATAAAGCGTGCAAAGGCGGTCTCATCGCTAAAGCGATCTCTCCCATACAACCTTTGGTGATCGGAATGGCGAAAACATGGGTTGTGTGGCAAGCAATAATTTAGTTTTATAGAATAAGATAGACTACATAAACACTACATACTAAGACTACCATATTAATACTAACCATATTTTGAAGTCTCTCGAGCTTATCGAGTTCTTGCGACAGATCTGGATATCAAGAGTCAGCATAGTCTAACAGGAATTCTTTGTCACTGGCTCTTTCTTATTTTTTCAACAATTCCTTTCCTTTCAATTTTTTTCTTATTCCTTAATCTTTTCCAACAAATATTAAAGTTTGGGAATTTTTTAATTTTTTACATAATACGAAATCGAGAGCTCTATCAACCTACAATAATATGATACCTATAGATTATGCAGAATGGCTTAACTACTGGTCAATCTATTGCTCTTTGTACTCAAGGGGGCTTTCGATACTGTACTAGATTGATATAGACTAGAGATAGGTAAATACCTATCTCTAGTACTATTTACTATTTACTACTTGTAAAAACAACTTTTCTGCAACAAAGTGACCCTTAAGTCTGGAGACTATCCTCACAAAGAGTGATAATGTTAATGTGCCGTTATTTGCAGAGATCCTTCTGTAGGTAAAAACATCGTCCGTTGTACCGACACGAATAATGCAAATCGCATATTGGAGGACTTAGAAAGTAAGAGAGTAGTTTAGTAAGTCTAAGTAAGTACTTACTTAGACTTACTCTAGCTTATAGTTGATAAAAAAAAAGGACTTGCCGCTTGATTCAACGAATTTTTCAATATCGACTGTTGTCACAGAAGGTACCTATCGGTAATTTGGTTGTGTTTATTTTTCTAATCGAAACTAACAATAAAATCGACGATATTCCTGAATGTCTAAAAGTGAAAGTTTCACTCAAAGTCAAAGTCAAAGTCAAAGTCAAAGTCAAAGAACGTTTTAGGTAGGTACACTACACTTATTGACGTCCGGTTATTTATAACATTTGGTAGTGTGAGTGCGCACGTTTGTGTGAGTGAGCCTGTTTCGAACGTTTCTAGGTAGTTTTTGCATCTGTTTACTGTGTAGCAGAGTACCTATTTTAATTTATTCTTCAAACGTTAGCCCCTTATTTAGATCTTGGGAGCCTGTTGTTGTAGAGGCTTTGATCTTTGCACGTGGCACTTTGCCATCCTACTTGTGTTACCCTCATTGTTATTGTAAGAATCTTTGCTATATTAAGAATTTTTTAGTATCTACTTGGTTTTAAGAACCTAAGAAGGTAACTGTATTAATACTGTAGAATTTTAACTAGCTCAACGAATAAAGGTGAAGTCGTACTCGTATGTCCGAAATTCCAAATAATACACCTTCCCGTTGGATAGTCGGATATTCGTGGGATTTCTTAATAATACTATTCACAAAAATAGTTAGGAACCTATATTATTATCGCTAAGCATCATCTTCTTGTAAATTATGCCCCAGCGAGCTTGTGCTGTAGAGTAGTATAATGTCAACTCTGAATATTGCAAGCCTTGTCCGTGTCGTGAATTCTGTTTGGTATTCTGGGTTAATTTATGGCCAAGCAAAACGACTATTAGCATTGCAAACGTGAGCGGATATTACCTTCAGCCGCAAGTTGCTTGTAATGCCTATGGACTCTATAATATCCAGCATGAGGCTTTCTTTGGAGGCTTAATGTTAAGCTTGTAAAAATATAGTTTTTAGATACCGGTGTGTGTTGGAAGAGTGGCCCAGTTGTAACAACGCATATCAGTCGATTGCAATTGTTAAGCAACGTTGACCCAAGTCAGTAACTGGATGGGTGAAATAATTTGGAGGTGCAAACTTCGCATTTTCGTTTCCTCCGTGCCTCGGAGAGCACGTTAAGCCGTCGGTCCAGGTTATTATCACTAACATCTAATAATAATCGTTAAAAAAAAGTTTAGATACTATAGAGTTTAAATAGTCGAGTCGTATGCGGAAGGACGTGGGAACCCACCCACGTCCCAAGAAAACTCCTACCATTATTTGATTAATGGAAAGGGGTCACGACCCTCAGTAATGAGGAATACGACGCAGAGAGAGAGACCTAGATACCTTTTAGCTAGCTAGTTGACATATTATGGAAATAACAGGAATACTAGCTGATGCGCGGTTTAAATTTGCGCGGCAAACAAACACACTTTAGATTTTTTATAATACTATAAATTAAGATGTAAGCTATCCTATCTTTCAAGTTGGAACAAACTGCACACGGTGTGCAAATTTAATTAAAAATCGGTTAAGTAGTTTAGGAGTCCATCGCGGACAAACAACGTGACACGTGATTTATATATATTAAGAAGATTAACCGGTTGTCTCGTACTATTGGTACCATCGGTAGTTCGGTACCATGGAGGATAGGATAAGATTGGTACATACAAGGGACTGTAGCGCGATCGGGATGTAAGACCCATGGGCAGGTCACGGTTTGCGTGACTCAACCGTTTTGTTGTATGCACCAGTGTGTTGCAATTGCAAAGCATCTAACACCCAATTATATCAAAATAAATTCTCCATCAATATACTTATTACTGAGATAAGTTGTGAAGACTAAATAAGAGCCATCAGCAATAATATTACGTCGCAGATGTTATTCTTTTTTTGTTTGATTGCTCTTAACATTTAATTCCGGAATTGTTTTCATGAACTGCAGATTATGTCATTTAATATGTTTTTTATTGCTAAAATCAATTGTAAATTACTATTATAATATTATAAAAGCTTTCGTCTCATTTATTGTTCTTTGTTCTTATAACAACAACCGTTTTCATTAGATTCAGAAACAACAAAGACAGCTGACGCATCAAAGGAATTAATAAAATATGAATCTCTGATTGAAATTACCACTTGGAAATTAGAAAAGCAATTACTTTATTAATTGATGTTTGCCAAGTTTTGCTTTAAGTACTTACGTAGGTATAATTAATTAATTATATTTTTAGTTTAGCCTACCCTAAGCTTTATTTCGCATGGAATTTCTGGAAATTGTTTCCTATTCTTAGAATACGAGTATATAATAAAGAGAGTTTATACAATATCTAAACTAGATCCTACATTTATAAGTATATTTTTCGGTTTAAGATATTTCTTTATCATAAACTAGCTAATGCCCGCGACATCGTCCGCGTGGATTGAGGATTTTTGATTGCCGCGGGAAATCTTTGTTTTTCCGGGATAAAAAGTATTGAGATAAATAAAGATAAATGTGCCAAATTTCATCCAGGTCCGTTCAGCCGTTCTGGCGTGATTGAGTAACAAACTTCCATCCATCCATCCAAACTTTCGCATTTATGATAGGTTAATATCATAGATTAGATAAACATAAAGAACAAGATATTCCCTATAACGTTGACGTGGTGGGAAGGATTTTCAGTAACTGAATGTATTTATTAATGTAATCATTAAAAAAGGTTTTTAAAAAGTAAGACTCTCTTGAGTGTTTTCTGAAAAAGATTCTGAAGTAGACTCTATTAGTACTCACGACTCGAGCTACGAGCTACGAGCTACGGGCTCCGAGTGGCTGAAGCATTTGGCTGTATGCGCTACGACGAGCGGATAGGCCGGCCACTTTGGAAGTAATTAAGTTACTCGTATATCCATTTGAAAGGGCATGTAGGTACATCTCTACAAAATCACTGACATGAGATTTTTTTATAAAAGATAACGAGCATATAACTTATTAATTTATTCCTGCGATTACGCAATAGTAGATTCAGTTTTTTTAAACCGATTACCGGAGCATCTCTTTAGATAATTTTCTACTACTAATTCTGGTAAAACTATCATAATTCTATTTGATCAAACATGTTGCGAGCAAAGCTATGCATAAATGAAGCGCTTCTATTCACTATTGGTGTATTTGACCCATAGCTTATCAACGGAGCATGTATCTCTGATGGAAAGGCACCCAAAGTGAATTTTAATTTACTTATCTCGAAAGTGACTGTATCCTAAATCATATTTTTTATGTTCTGGAACTTTATACCTTCTTTTTAAAAGTTAAAAGCTGTGAAAGAGGTTATACAAATAGGAGTTATAAATTAGAATTAAGTTGGTATTAAAGGAGTTTGCTTAATTTCATCTTTCACAAAATTTCATTTACATAAGAACATTGAGTAATCAACATTACATCAATAGAGATGAAGAACGAAGAACACATTCATTGAAGAACTTTTATCTCTAGTACGATTAACCTTCACTCACTCACTCATCTTTGAGAATAATGTGCATTAGGTATACCTACCTACCTACTGTCTCCTCGCTATAAATTCCTGCGCTGTAAAAGCAACACACATTACTCCAGTAAGTTAGAAGCGAGTTTTAAATAAATAAATAACTTAATAATAATTAAAATACTAAAGACAGCTAAAAGATAGTTATTATTAACAAATTCAAATTCAGTACCAGCACCAATTTACTGAATTAGGAGGACACCAGCTGGTGAAACTTGTAAAACAGTCTGTTTCAGGCAATTTTGTGAGATTGTACTGCTTCTAGTAATATGAGATCTCTCTGCATTAGAGTATTAATAATAACCCTCCTCATACCTCGTCCCAGTACAAGGCGCAGTTTGTTAGGATTTCAGTTATTAATACGAGGGCTTAGAATCCTTTTACATTTATATTTTATATTATAGTGCTGAGGATTTGTTATTGACCGAGCGAAGCGGAGGTTTCTGAGTCTACTTGAGTGAATTTGCACTTGTCCGTCCGTCCGTCTGTCAGAGCCTTATAACTTCTGAATTACTGAACGTAATTACTTCAAATTTAAATATAATATGTAAACCGATGGAATCCAGCGGAATATGGAGGATTTTCTAACGTCCAAAGTTGACCTCGGAACTCTCAATTTTCTTTTTTTTCCCGCGAGAACCCCTTAATTTTCCGAGATATCGTGTCGGCTTTATAAATATGAGCCACAGCACAAGCTACAGGCCCTCTGAGAAGCATTCCCGCGCCACACAAGGGCAAGGAGGCGAGGGCCGATCCTCCGTCTTGGCCGAGGTCACTGAGAAAATCCGAGAACAACTGGTAGAGACAACAGGCACAAAATAAGAAAGTGTTTTTTCCTAGAGGCAACATAGCAATCTCTTGTTTTGATGGCGTGCTTCAGAACTCAAAATACACAATAATAATATTATTATCTAAATCCTGAAAAAACATGAGATTTTGAATTTTGAACTGAGATAAATGGACCCGAATTACTTAATAAGGTAATAAAAACTCCAAAAATCTAGGCCTTATTTATGCAATATCTAAGAAATACTTATCTTAGCAATGTAATTTGATACTTTATCTCTAGCTAATTTAGTACCTTCGATTAATTTTTAAGTTGTTTCCTTGTTTGGTCAACATTATGTTTAAAAACATTTCACTAAAATCTTTTTCCACGGAGTAGCGGAAAATTCATCTCATTGCAATAAAAACCAGTCATTTTCCGTTAAAAAGGTTTCAGTGGGAAGCAATTATACGAAGATTGGTGTCAGAGGTGGTGCGGCGTTTTCAAATGGATCGTAAAGGCGACAAGAGATATTTTGTGGGACAATCGTATGACTTTTGCTGTGAATTTAAACCTAATTTAATATCGAATACACGACAGGTACAGTTGGTTATATCATCAGAGGAACTGAGAATATTACGTTAAAATACGTCCTTCGGCTCGGAAGTCGGTGAAAAGGTTTTATAGTTACAGGAAATACCAAATTGTAAGTGTTTATGTACATAAAATCAGTCATTAGATTGATAAAAATTATCGTCGTCGTCGTCTCAACCTATAGACGTCCACTGCTGGACGAAGGTCTCCTGCATGGATCGCCACAGAATACGGTCTTGTGCCGCTTGTTTCCAGCGGCTCCCAGCAGCACGCTTGAGATCGTCCGTCCACCTAGTGGGGGGTCGTCCAACGCTGCGCTTCCCGGTGCGAGGAGGAGGTGCATCCTTTACACCTCTTTGTACTTTGAGACCCCAACGCCTATCGGTTCTGCGAACTATGTGCCCGCCCATTGCCACTTGAGCTTAGCGAATCTTCGAAATACAAATTACATACCTACACCCTAATTAATATGATAGAAAGTAGGTAAGTAGGTACTTATTTAACAATTAACTAGTGGTCAAGGGAATGTGATGCCATGCGTAGAGCTTCGCAATATTCCTGTCAACTCAAGAAATGGCCTAATGGCACAATAGAATATAATATTACCTCCTATGGTTCATAATATCTATGTTTTCGTAGATATGAAAGACACAACACAGATAAAATTCAATAAAAGTGTCTTGTTCTACTCTGTGCCAATGTTTTTACTAGCGACCGCCTGCGGCTTGGTTCCCGTGGGAATTTCGAAAGATTCGGTCTGATTGCCTTGTCTGATATTATAGAGGGAACCTCATTGCATAATATCGGCTTTATAAGTCCAAATTTTGGGGCTGGGCATTGATCTGTTACTTAGAAAGCGAGCGAGCACGTCAGGGTTCATCTTTTTACCATCACTTTTTCATCTTTAATTACGGCAAACCAAAAGGAAGTTTTTCCTTCACCTTTTTACCATCGTACCGCAAGACCCTGTGCGAGTTTCCACCCCTATGTCGTCGACGTTCCATCCACACGTACGAAACGCTTTGCATCTCAAATTTACCCGTGTTACTTAATTCAGTTCATATTTATTAATATGTTATATTATAGCTTATTGTCGTAATATATCGAGGTAATAGATATTATAATGTTGCTATGCTCGATCCTCGGGCGATCCTAGCTTCCGTACTCGGTGCTCTATCACGCTGGTTCAGCTATGCCGGGGATTGAACCCCACAGTACTCGTGTGCCCAGGCCGCCCACAATAAATAATACCTAATGGAGATTCACCAATTAATAGCATATTTTTGAGTTACTTCCAGTGAAGTGTGTGGTCCGTGTTGTTGCGCTGTTCGTCGCTGGCCGGAACGAGCCCCCGGCAGTTGGGGGTCTGTCAGACACAAACCGTTTATTTCCATTCAGTGGATACTCCTCAATTAGTTGTACAGTTAATTAATTTGTAATTAATTTACAAATCGTTCAGGCATTTGATGGGTACGCTTAGAAATTTAGCAAGTTAAGTTTAGATTAACAAGAGATAGCTCGCTTGCTAAACTTTCGCCATGATTATAATATTACAACTTTGAATCATGGTGATGTTGATCATCATCGTCAGCCTGTAGACATCAAAATACCATAACTAACCACCATAACCATATATAACTGCCATGACCCTAACAGGTTAGCCCGCTACCATTTTAGACTGCATCTGATTCACTTACCATCAGGTGAGATCGCAGTCAAGTTGTAGTTCATAAAAAAAAATCATTTTAGGTTTACGCTTGGCCACAATCACACCTGATTGATGATGGGAAGTTATGATGCGGCCTAAGATGGGACGCGCTTTCCTAGAGTTTGCCTATTCACTCTTGATTTAAAGATACTTTTGTGATCTTTAACAATATTTATCTAGGTACTACTAGTACTTAAGCGTTAAGGAATATAAAATAATCATTTCTAATTAAATAATAATTGTTAAAATTACTTTAAGATGCTGTAATACTTTTAGTAAAATAGTGTAATTTACGTTGTAAATAAAATAGTCGGAAGTGCTCGACTCGTTACTGGTGTACTAGTTTCAGTAAGCATTGTATAATAATATGTATAATTTGTGTCGAAAGAGATTATGTTAAAACGGGACTATCTCGAAATTGACAAACTGCCGAGTTTTTGCTGAAACCTTAAACGTGTAATGGACGTACAGTACAGTACATCATTGTTTCAAAAGGAGATAAAACTATACTCAGTCCTGTATACAATTTGAAACAAACATCAAGCGGCCATTGTCACGATGTGATATAGTTATTACATAATCAATAAATTATTATTATTATTACTGCAAGTCCCTTCACTGCGATCTCACCTGATGTGTCGATGCAGTGATGATGCAGTCAAGAAGGTAGCGGACTAACCTGTTACGGCAGTTATATTATTATTATTTTTTTGGCTGAGAGGGACGTATAGTCAATACGTCTTTGCCGGTAGGTTATAGCAACGGCCTCCCACTAGGCCCGAACAGAGAAAATTCAGTAATATAATAAATTCCCAAACTGACCCGTATTCAATTAATTCAGTTTATATTAATATTGTTCTCTGTCTAAACACCGGGCGTTATTGCTTACAGTCGTAATATATCGAGCTATTATATTGGTGCGGGCGATCCTAGCTTCCGTACTCGGTGCTCTATCAGGCTGGGTCAGCAATAAATCAGTGTCGCCATCAAACGCCCGACAGTGACCTCCACTTTGCCTCCGCTTGAATTATCCACGTCTTTGCCACGCTATCTGCGTCAGAATTAGTTTCCACTATGTCGACTCTTAAAAATCCATTTACAATAATATAATAAATGCGAAAGTGTGTCTGTCTGTTAGCTTTTCATGACTCATCAGTTTACCGTTCTATTGGTAGTCATAGGTAAACTTTTGTTCAAAAAAGTCCAACTAGATTTTAAAAAACATACATCCAAAAACAAACATACTGGTACGGATGAGAAGTCTCATCGCAAGTCTATTAACTTGACAGAAAACATAGACACACTTTATTTGTTATATTTATGACTAGCTTTTGCCCGCGGCTTCGTTCGCGTTAGGTTCGATTTTCATACAAATCAAGTCAAATCAAGGAGCGAGACCGCTTGAATACTGCATTTGGTCACGCGATAGTTTTAATTTTGCGATAACTTCTAAGATATTATTTAAAATTGCATGGTGTAAAAGACAATTATTATGTGCATGAAATGCTTAAGGTAACTGACGTATTTTTCATAGTCTGAGATCCGTATATACCCTGACATTCGCCGAGCTGGTTAATAGATGAAACCAACTTTTTACTTTTATTTAATAATAGATAAATATTCGCCTAAAATACAAATTTTCGTTGTTTATTAAATAATCATCAATCAATATAATTATATAAATTTTCGTTGTTCATTAAATAACTATTTCTTTGTTTTTGTCTTCTAGCTAGTTTTTCTTTCGCCATGCTTTCATCATCTTCTTGTGTAAATTGTGATATATTTTTCTTAGATTTTGTTATTAGTAAATTTTTCAGCCTTTGGGCCTCATGCTGTTCAGGATTCTCTAGTATAAATTTTTCTCAATAACTCCCGAGATCTTTCAGCGCTAGTAAACGTGGCATTGTGAAACCTAAAAATATAAAAGCCATATAACATACCACAATTATTACTTTGTTGGGAGATAGAGGCTAAATTATAAATGTGAACCTATTTAATTTTTGCAAATAGATTTAATTATTATTTATTATTATTATATTATGTAGCCTCAGCCTTAGGTGTCGGTTTTGCGACTTTGCTGGTCAGCTTTTAAGTCGTTGAGATAAACTTTTAAAATCTTCTAAAAACTAGATGTATGGGTTAATTATAATTGCCATGCCCTTAACAGGTTAGCCTGCTACCATCTTAGCTGTATCGGCACATCAGTGAGATCGCAGTCAAGACCTAACTTGTACTTAGTGGACTGAAAATAAACTTGGTAGATAAGTACTTATTTACTTAATTACAAGTAAGAAGTTGCTTGAGTTCAAAGTAACAAAAAATAACCTTCAATTCCTAATTAAGTCATTTATAATAATTGATGAATTGCAAGTAATTATTGTTCAGATACATTTCACAAAAATATTTTTCACAGAGGAGCGAAAATCTCATTGCCATAAAAACAATGTAGGTCTCAGTGGGAAACTATTACACGAAGATTGGTGTCGAAGGTCCCAAGTACCACAGAATAGGTTAGTACAGTTGGGCTTTTTCAAATGGATCGTAAAAGAGATGAGATATTTTATTGGACACAGTCGGATGATCATGGCAATTAGAAATGCCTTGTTAAGGAAACATCTTATACTTACTTATAAGGAAACATCTTATTATAAAATGCTAGATGATACCGGATTTCGATTTTAAAAACCTCGAAAGTTCCAAATAGTCTCTTTCACGCTCCAAGTCCATATGCAAAAAATCACGTGGATCTCTTGCTGTTGCAGTGTTTTAAGGATAAACCAACAAACAAACACGCTTACTTGTGTATAATATTAGTAAGGAAGTACAGATACGGAAGAAAAATGATTTTAAAATGAAAGAAGGAAAAATAATTAGTTTCTCTGAACCACAAAAGTTGTCGTATTTTTCTGATACAGAAAAGTCATGACATTCCAAGCACAATTTATGTCGGGAAAGCCTCTCTATAATTTAATGAAAGGGAAGCCGAACGCGAAAAATAAATACTGTATATTTTCCGTTCCTCCTGAAAGTGATTTCTTTCCTCCAGTGTAATTACTTACGTTCCATTTACTTTTAATTTGCTTACTTGTAAGTTCTAACAGAATTCTGTAACCACTTACAAGTACGCAACTGCAGCAGTGCTATTTAGGTAGTTACCTACAGTTGCGTATCAAATAAATAAGTTATATGTAGGTACTTAGTTAGATAATTCGCAAGATACGATTTAACATGCACTATGTGCTTTTCATTTTATTTTATTATAATTTATAGCTTTACTAGATGATGCCCGCGACTTCGTCCACGTGGATTTTTTAATTCTTAAATTTCCGTAAAAGCGTGTTAATACCTTAATACCTAATAAAAATGAAAGCATGTTTCGTTTGAGTGAAATTAGTCATCTTTCATTTTAATTAATGTACTTTTCCTCCACGTCCCGTTCGTTTTTTCCAACCTGTAATCTGTAATACTATATTACTGTATGTATTTTACTATTGTTTGTCTGTCTGCTACGCTTTCACAGCCCATCTGTTCAACCGATTTTGATGAAATTTGGTACAGGGGTAGATTGTATCCCGGGAAAGGACATAGGCTACTTTTTATTCCGGAAAATTAAAGAATTCCCGCGGGAATCAGAAAACTTAATCCACGCAAACGAAGTCGCGGGAATCATCTAGTCAATAATATTTATGAAATTGTACACACCAACAAAGACATCGGGGTGCAGTTCACACTGACAGCATCACAACTGAAATTTTCTGTTCATATTCAGTCCATTTCAGTCCTTCAGTCTAGACTAGACCCTTAGAAGCTCCGACTTATAGGTAACCAATCCAAAATTTCGGTTCATAGTGTAGAACCAAAACATTATTTATTCTCCAAAACAAAAGGTAACTTAAAGCATGGGCGGTATAATATTAACTTGAGCAGGGATCTCTCTTAGGCAATCACGACCTAGATAACAAAATGAAATAGGGTAAGCCCAAGGGGGTGTTCATATATAAATACAAAACATCGGTACAACCTTTGAAGTTGAATGAAAATAATTTATATTTTATTTAAAAAAATTATCTTTAATCTGTTACCAGGGTAATTTGTCTGTACTAATTACTATGGTACGTGTTACCATGCTTACTACGAACACAGTCTGGAGATACATTCTTTCTTACCAGTCGTTCGACGAAGGCCTCTAAACACCTCACACCTCTCAACTTAAGAGTGAAAGTGTAGTATTCTGCGTCCGTGCCTATAGGTGCTACAAATATAGTCATTAATATGTACCTATAAGCAGTACTATTATATTATTCTGTGCTATAAGTTTACGCTAGGCTACCTGTGTAAAAGCTTTTTAATAAAAGTTGTAGTATGCTTATTGCTTACGTGTTCGAAGTTGATTGAATACCGATTTAACAATCACAATATAATTACGTTTTGATTAATCGATAAAGTAATGAATGATTATCATTTTGCTTACATTAATAAATTAAGTAGGTAATATGTAGGTACTTATTTATGAAATAAAATGTTTAAAAACATAAATGAGTTCCTCGGCATCGTAATTAGCGTCCATAATTGGATTCGAAATATTCGGTACGATAAGTAAATTACAAACAACGTCGAGCTGAGGGTCCCACGATTGCAAAATGATAAAATATAATTTCCATCACATGCTTCAGCCGCGTAATCATTTTTGGTTGAAAATCGCGTAAGCAGCGCTCATTTAATTAAAGGCCTAATTACGAGTAGAGACATGGGTTATTAGTTAAAAACATAATACAATAGCAAAGAAAATGTTTTTTCAAAGGCTAATTAAAAATATGTTTTGCTCGCTGTATTTTTAATTCTAAGAAAATTTAAATTTCCAACTTCAGTCTCCTACTCTACGACAAGCGCCGTCAACAGCTTTATCTACAACAAAGTGCTAAACTTTTAATGAGATCGTCTGTGACGCGATGTTAATTAGGACCAGATATAATAATACTTAGATATCTAATATTATATTTGTTAGAAGTTAGGACCCATAGATTTAGGATTGGTCTTTACGACTAGATACCGCCCTTCCTATCAACAATAGCTCTTTTAATGCGGCCACTTTAATATCGTAGTGTGTATTGACTATTTGAAAAGATACTTGTGTGTGTGAGCAAATATTGTTGTCATCTTCTAAACTTTTACCCGATTAATGGGAAAAAATGTTTTATACAGTTACTGTAATGACAGTAATATATCTTTTACTAGCTGTGCCCGTGACTTCGTCCGCGTGGAATAGTGACTTTCGGCAGCATTTTTAATTTTTTAGGCCAATTATTTTGCATATAAAACACATACATACATTAAAATTAGTTATTACAGAGCTATTTACAGTATTTACTGCAAATAGCTTTTATAAGTACATTTTTATTCACGACGTTTTTAGATTTTCCATCTTTTGCCAAAACAAAGATTTTGCGGGTTTGATACACATAGGATGCCACATAGAGTTGCCCATGGGAAAACCATTTTTTTTTAAATGAACACCTGCACCTTTAAGTGTCTGTCCTTGAGCTTTTTTATTGTAATTGCAAATGCTGCTTTCAGGGGAAACTGCACTCTTTTAAACTGAAATGGTTTCACATTTTTCTATGACTCCGGAATTCTCTGTATTTTCTTCTATAAAATTATTTTCTGGGCCGTAAGCTTTTTTGCCGACGTCATCACACAAAAACTTTCATCCCCTATTTTTAACCCCTTAAGGGTTAAATTTTTACAAACTTTGAATGTCGTATTTATTTATTTCTAATCAAAAGACTAAAAAATAAGCTTCAAGCTTTTAGCTTTAAAAATGAAGTAATTTCCATACAAGCTTTCATCCCCTATTTCTACCCTTTACAGTCCTTTTTTTCACATTAAAAAGTAGCCTATGTCCTTTCTCAGGCTCTAGACTATTATAGTACCAAATTTCTTCACCTTTCAACTACGGCAATTGCCGTAACAAAAATACGGTATGCGGCAGCTATTCGATTACCGTATTAATATATACGGTAATTGACTAAAGTAAATAAACAAAAAATATTTCGTATAATGAAACCATGGAATAATATAACCCTAACAGAACGCACCAACTTATGAACCATAGATCACAGAGTACTTTTGCCACAGATAAAGTAGAAGCGCCACGATCAGAAATGTCAAACGTTAACATCTTTTTCTGGTGGGTTACTATGAGCTCTTAAAGCAGGACAGAAATTAAACTGCACTGAACTTCAGGGCACTGAACTGGTAGGCTGACACTACATTGAACTTTGCTGCAGTTCAATTTCTGTCCTGCTTTAAGAGCTCATAGTAACCCACCTGGTCGGTGGTTAACAGTATTAAATGTGGTATGTGGGGAATCCCCGGAATATATATTATATATAAACGAGACTTCGAAATAAATTAATAACTTCAACTATTAATGGAACTCTTCTAGCCAGACAAGCAATCCGTAATCACGGTTATTGTACCAAATTTCAAGTGCCAAACGAAATGATTCGTAAAATGAAAGATAAAAAACAGTACGACCTAAATGCGACACAATCAGATGTACTGGAAACTATTCAAAACCTATATGGTGAAGAATAAAAAATTAGTACAACTATAGTATACACACTTATATTATGTATGTAAACAACAGTATTTCATGCTTTTTTTTAAATTTTAACCTGTATAAATATTTTGTACAATACGGCACTTTTCTTAGTTTTCCCTAAAAATCCGACAATTTTAGAATTAGAATACGGCAACTCTAAATTTGGCAGAAACAACGATGGTTGCTACGTGTTGCTACGAGACTAACAAGCATACTTCAAGCTTAGATGCTAAACTTGGCTTATGTTAAATTGCCGCAATTCGCTAGTACGCCGACGGTATCTAGTCGTAAAGACCAATGCTAAATCTATGTTAGGACCACAGAAAGTAACAAACGAGTAGTGAAAGGAAGAAAAAGAATATTATCATGACATATTTATATTTTTTTCACCTCTCATACTCTAAAAAGATGTCATGATGTCATTATAGCTTATCGTAGGCGGACTAAGGTTGGGCTATAGTATACTACCCGCGAGGGGGAGGGGAGGGGAGGGGGGAGGGGGAGGGGGGGAGGAGGTATACCCCCCCTGTAAGCCAAACTCGTCGGAAACTAATAGTTTTCGAGATATTAATTTTTTAAAATTTCAAAATTCTGAGGTTAGTTTTACCGAATTCGGGGTTGGGCAATAGTATACTGACGGTGGCGGAGGGGGAGGGGGAAGGGGGGGAGGGGATATACCCCCCCTCAAAGTAAGACGTTCCGAATTTTAGTAGTTTCCGAGATATTAATTTTTTAAAATTTTGAGGTTAGTTTTACCTTTATACCTTTTAATTAATTATACCTACGTTAACCTACCTTTATACCTTTTGTTTAAGGTAGTGGAAGAGGTTAATTTCTTAATTGCAATGGGCTACGCCAGAAGACTCGCTTCGTCGCCCCTGAATGAAGCTTCGCCTACTCGACCTTCGTTTCGCTGCGGAGGTCGCCGGCTCGCTTCGCTCGCCACCTCCCCCCTTCGCTCCACTCGGCCTCGTAGGCTCGTTTCATTCAGGACCTCCTACGCGAGCTTCTGGCTTCGCGCTTAAAAAAAACACTCTAGGGGTAGGGCAGACAAGACTGCGTGGAGTCGGGGTGTGCTGATTCGGTTTTGTGAATCATATCATAACCTAATTATACATGTAATAACCTACCTTTAAACCTTTATAGTTAATTATACCTATAACCTATAAACGTTTTTTTTTAACCTTATAACCTTTCATATGAAAAGCGCGTAAAACGATGACTCATGATTTGAATTCAAATCATTTGGACACTTTGGCGCCATCGCACGCGTTCCGTTTTTCCAATAATGTTTTTGTTTGAATATGATTATTACTCGATTATTAACATTTTGTAATACTTTTTATGTTTGGAACGGATTAAAATACGTAAAACGAAACTTTAGTACGTCAACTAAACGTCAATGAGTCTGTAATCTATGGCAAATGTCGTAAGAAATAGTGAAAAGTGGTCAAAATTTGCGAATTTCAAAAAATTATTTCTCGAAAAGTATTAGAATTCGACGTAAAATATTTTAGTGCAAGGCTTACCACATCAAGGTCTTTCTGTAAAAAAAATATGAACGTCCAACTCAGCGGGTAGTATACTATAGCTGAGCCCGGACTAAAGTTAGCATTTAGGGTCTAGGGATTAAAGTATTTTTTTTTAAATAATTGCAGGCGTTATTATATAGGTAGTAAATGGGTATACCTAGTATACATTTATAGTCTATGGTTACTATCAACAGTCCATACTAATGTCACAGACACAGTCTAAGAAGATATGTTCTTTCCTACCTGTCGTTCAATGAAGGCATCTAGACACAGCAAAGCTGCGGGGTGACACGTGGCGAATGAAACTAGCAGAACTTTTATAATACAAAATTCTATCACTCTAATGTATGTAGTACCGTACATCAGACTAGTAAAACTGTCATGGTATGATGGTAGTCAGGTCTGACATTTGTGTGAACGTCGACCCACTGTATGAAATGAGTAACGTCTAAAGTAACGGTATTGAACGTCAACGTCAAAGTCGTACGAAGTAGCTCTGTTTACTTATCGTGATTAAAATTAAATCTCTGAAGTTATTGTACGAAAAGTGTTCTTAAACTTCAATAAAAACAATAAACTTTAGTTGTGCATGTTATCTCTGAATATTTATTAATTCTTAACGAGTTATGAGTGATGCAAAAACCTAAGTGTACAGTTTACGATTATCTTACCTGAATAGTTTAAAATCCTTATTTATCGCAAGTTTAACGTTCAATAAAAGCACTAAAACATTTTCACTAAAATACTCTTATAAATCGCGTGCGATTATTGGAATGAAGTGATTTGTGTTCGTGTTTGGTCGACTCTTTTTTCACTAATACCCTCACCAACGATTTCGCGCTAAGTCCTATTTACTGCGAAGCGCCTGCGAAATAAACAAAGCAATAACGCGTAACTTACCCTTGCTCACTGAATCACATCAGCTTGGGTTAAAAGATGAACACCAAATTGTCAAAAGTTAAAAAGTGCGCGGCGTGCTCCAAGGATCTAGTGACCATTGAGCAGCTCAAATGTGTTACATGCAGTTTGCAATATCATTTTGAATGTATCAACGCTACTAGCAAAAAATTTAAAGAGCTCCCAGCAGATTACAAATCTAACTGGCTGTGTCCTTCTTGTCGCTCTAAACAGCCACGGGGTGATAATACCAATACGCCTGTTCGTGGATCTTCTGGCTCCGATACTAGTCCGTCGTCAAATATCACGCATAGGCGCGCACAGGTGTTAACCCAACCACAAGCCCAGGAATCTTTCACCCTTGAGGATGTGAAGCAGCTCATGAAGGAAGAAATGAACATTCTTTTGGCAAAAATGGAAAAAAAACTGAGTAACATATTAGAAAGCAAAACAAAAGAAATGTTTAAGGAAATTAATGAGATCAAGGATTCCGTGAGCTTTATAAATAATCAATATGAGGACCTGAAAAAAGAGATTCAAGGAAAACTAACGCAGGTCAAAGAACTAAAAGAAGAAAATGAATACCTAAAATCTACAGTTAAAGATCTCAATAGTCGACTAAGTATCATGGAACAGCACTCGAGAATGAGTAACCTGGAAATACAGTGCCTACCCGAGCACAAATCCGAAAACTTACCGAATGTTATTTTACAAATTGGGAAGGCGACTGGCAGCAGTATATCAGACTCAGATATCCACAAATGCACCAGGATCGCAAAGATCAACCCAGATAATACGCGTCCGCGCTCTATAATTGTGAAGTTCTCGAGTCCACGGATTCGTGATACCTTCTTGGCAGGAGTGATCAAATTCAATAAGAAGAATAAAGAAGAGAAACTGAACACGAGTCATATTGGAATAGGAGGCGAGAAAAAACCAATTTACGTGGTAGATCACCTGACACCGGAACTGAAGAAGATACATGCCTTTGCTAGGTTAACAGCTAAGAAGTTAAATTATAAATATGTTTGGATAAAAAATGGACGTGTCTTTCTGAGAAAAACAGACAACTCTGAACATATTGTTGTGAGAAATGTCGAGCAGCTAGATCAATTAAACTCTTAAAATGTTCCCTTTTAATGTCTAGTCTCTTATTATAATTTGTTAAATTCGATAATTTAAATATATATTACCAAAATGTAAGAGGAATCCGAAGTAAAACACGAGAGGTAAAACTTAACATACTATCTAATGAATATGATATCTTAATATTCACAGAAACCTGGCTCAACGACGGGGTATTTGATGGAGAGTTTATAGACAGCCGTTATATAGTTTATCGAAGAGATAGGGAGCAAACTGATATAAACAAAATAAAAAATGGAGGTGGAGTCATGATTGCTGTTAAAAATAACCTTAAATCTTGCCGCGTACCGCAATGGGAGAGTAACTGTGAAGACGTATGGGTGACGGTGGAGGCAGTTATACAAAATAAACAAAGACATATTGCTATTTGCGCAGTGTACCTGCCACCACCAATCAAAAGTGAAATACTGAATCATTTTTTAATGAACTCGTCTAAAATAATTAATAACAATGATCAAGTGCTCCTTGTAGGTGACCTGAATATAAGTAGTCTGACATGGTCACAATTACCTGAGCTAAATTATATGCACCCGTCTTGTAATTGCAGTCTAGACTCTATACTGGTGGATTTTATTGAAGAACACGATTTAAAGCAATTTAACTCTATATTTAATACCAACAAAAGATTACTTGATTTAGTCTTGTCTAATTCTACTCAAGTCATAGTTAACAAAAGTCTCAATCCCATTAGCATAGTCGACAATCATCACCCACCTCTATTGGTAAATGTTAAATTGGATAAGGTGGCTATAGTAAATGAAAAAGTCGTTGAAAAATTCAATTTTTACAAGGCCGACTATGACGCTATAGTAAAAGATCTAGACAATACTCCATGGATTGACCTATTTCTAAACTGTCACAATGTTAATGCAATGCTCACTTTATTCTATGATAAACTTAAATCTATTATTGAAAAACACGTTCCAAAAACTAAACCCAGAAATAGCAAATTTCCTGTTTGGTATAGCAATAAACTCATTTCGATGTTAAAACTTAAAAATAAGTATAGGATAAAAGCAAAAATCTACAAAAATCCATTAGATATTCTCAAATTCGAATCCTTAAGAAGTGACAGCAATAACCTAATCAAGGAATGCTACGATAAATATATTGTATCGATAGAAAACAATTTATCAAAAAATCCTAAATACTTTTGGACTCACTTAAAAAATATAAAACAATCGCCTAATACATATCCAGCAAAGATGATGCTTGCTGATAGGATCGCCACTGACGGTCCCAGTATGTGTAATTTGTTTGCGGACTTTTTTGCCTCTGTTTATGATTCAGGCGATCCACCTGTTACCAGCGCTCATGTACCAATCAACTCTGTCAACTTTCTCTGCAATGTTAACTTCTCTGTAAAGGAAGTATTTATAAAATTAAAAAGACTTGATACAAAGAAAGGCGCTGGCCCGGATGATATTCCACCATTGCTGATTAAAAAATGTGCTAACTCACTATCGTTACCTGTTTGCATGATATATAACAAATCATTGCACACTGGAGCTTTCCCAGATTTTTGGAAACGTGCTAGAATAGTACCCGTTTATAAAAAAGGTGGTCGTGAAAATATTACCAATTACAGGCCTATCTCGATATTGTCTACCTTGGCGAAGGTATTTGAGTCTCTAGTACAGCCAATATTATCACGCCATGTTCTCCGTGAGCTCTCAGAGGCACAGCATGGTTTCGTAAGTTCAAGATCTACCATAACTAATCTGGCGAATTTCATGAGCTTTGTCACAGCCTCGGTCGACTCTCGTAAACAGGTGGACGCAATTTACACAGATTTCTCGAAGGCCTTCGACAAGGTAAACCATAAATTATTGGTGGAAAAACTGGCTTCTTTTGGACTAGGTGGATCACTCTTATCGTGGCTCTCTTCATACCTAGTGGATAGATGCTCATACGTAGCAATTAAAGGTCACTGTTCACGGTCATACAGTGCAATTTCAGGCGTGCCTCAGGGATCTATCCTGGGACCTCTTTTATTTAATATCTTCATAAATGATATTACTAACTGCGTATTAAATTCTAAGTGTTTGATTTTTGCGGATGACCTGAAATTGGCAAAAGAGATCACAAAACAGGATGATGCATTGTTATTGCAGGATGATATAAATAGGGTTGCTGAATGGTGTAAAACTAATGGTATGCACTTAAATCCCACCAAATGTTCCTATATTAGTTTTACACGTAAACGCTCTCTATTCGAGGGCAAGTACACAATAAATAACAGTCCGCTGCAAAAACTGGAATCTGTCCGCGATCTAGGGATTACCATTGATGCCAAACTACGCTTTAATGTTCATATCGAAAATATATGCAGATCGGCGCGAAAAATGCTGGGCTTCTTATTTAGAAATGCAAAACCATTCAAAAATTGTCTAACTAAAAAAATACTTTTTGCGACATTAGTAAGAAGCAAACTCGAGTACGGCACGGTAATATGGAACCCCAATTACCAGATCCATAAGGATCGTCTGGAAAGTATACAGAGGCGATTTACACAATTTTACTCAATTGGGCGCGATAAAAGATTACCATATGTCTCTAGGCTAAAAAAGTTTAAATTGCACTCACTTACGGATAGGCGAAAAATGCACGATATGGTTTTCTTACATAAACTTGTAAACGGTACCATGGATAACCCGGAACTGTTGAGCCAAATATCTTTCAAAGTCCCCTCTCGGATGCCTCGGTATCCTATCTCACTGCTCACTCATCGAACCCACAAAACCAATCTTGGCCATCATTCCCTTGTACCCAGGCTTAGCCGGCTTTACAGGGAATTTACGGTAAAGGACAAATCCATTGATTTGTTTTGTGGAAAACTACAGAAATTCAAAGTTAAACTACTTACTAAAATCACTTGACTCTTAATACGATATTGTCAGATGATCCTCTTTGCTGTGTTTCCTAATCCTATATTTATAAATTTTAACATCTATTTTTTTACTTTTTGTCCAGTTTTTTAATTTTTATTTTATCAATAGTTATTTTCATTAATTTTTTGTAGTCTTATATTAGTAATCTTAATTATTTGTTAATAATTCCCCAATGTAAACTTGTGTCAATTATGTACGACTTTTCCTATGTGCATGATGTAACTACCTATAAATTGAATTGCTTGTTACCTATTGCCTAAGCCATTCAACATTTTGTATATCTACTACTTGTAATTCTGTTGGTAGTTCAAATAAAATAAATAAATAAATAAAGTAAATAGTTAATACGATCCATAAAGAATATCTACTTTTTTATGTTCCATTTTTGAAATAATTTGCGCGCAATCCTTGGTTGAATGTAAGTATGCGTCAATGTGCTAATGTTACCCATCGCCACCTACAGTGTATGGTCTGTGCCTACAGCTCAATGTCTATGGTTCGTAATATATTTTTTTTATACAATAAGGAGAAAAATGAAGTTAGTATTGCCGTATTGCGGATTGCTGCGAAATCTCTAGAATGCTTATTGTAATTAATAAATTTTTATAGGGATGTTTATTTAATCCATTTCGGATTTCGAAATGGATTAAATAAACATCCCTATCGTACACAATACGTAATACGAGGTGAAGGCATGGTAAAGTGAATCTATTTATTTGATAATATCATCAAGTGAAATTAATAAAGGTCTTACTCCTACTATTAAAATGTAACAACAGAATGGCAAAGAAATAATTAAAAATCGTTATTTATTTTATTTTCAATAATCGAACTGAAAAGTAGAGTGTTTACCACGGGACTAAAAGGCATTCTACTCGATCCTATAGCATACTATCGCTACGTTCGGTAAGCTAAACATCTCGTATGAAATGGCTCATTTTAGTAACTTGATGAACAATCTACTATTTTAAATTACAATTTTTTATACACATTGTTTCATGTTTGCATTGATTTACCAATGTACCAAATCCTATCACCAATTCGAATTAGTCCTAGTACCCAAGTGTAGTTAGGTATGTGTGACCATTCCTTTATCTTCGTTCACATACCTATTATAATAGAATTCTTTCAAGAACAAGTTTTTAGAAGTGATAAATAAATGATATCATTGGTTTCTTATTTTGAGCTCGACAAAAGCCTATGAGTAGCTTCAACCAAGGAATGGGACTATCGACTATGCTAGTCGTCATGTATACCTACTAACGAGGCATTCAGGAAGGCTCGTTAGAGACCACAAAAGACCCTGTATTAGTTATGTATGTATGTATGTACTAAAGCCAACGAAGTAAGGCGAACCAGTTACAATACAAGCAACACTTTTCTCTATTGATGAATAAACTTGTCTTTCTTTGGAAGTAAGTATATATCTACCTCTAAATCAAATATTTAAATTGGAACTAACTGATGCCCGCCCTTCAATTTTCCGGGATAAAAAGTAGCCTGTGTCACTCTCCAGGTCCTCAACTATACCCATGCCAAAAATCACGTCAATCCGTTGCTCCGTTGCGGCGTGATTGAAGGACAAACAAACAAACAAACACACTTTCGCATTTATAATATTAGTATGATATCGGTTTCGAATAACTATATTTGTACAAGAGAAGTCTACGAGCTCCTTAAAACTTGCAGAAGTTAAGATTTTCTATTAGTTATATTTTTGGTGTAGCAGGCTTTAAATGGCAGGGCTAATGACCAGTTAAGAACACGCTTGAGGACCTCCGTGGCTGTTGAGCGCTCTTGTCTCAACGTGCGGACGTCTCGAGTTCGATCCCCGGCAGGGTCAATTTGGGAATTTATAATTTCTGAATTTTCCCTCGTCTGGCCTGGTGGGAGGCTAATGCCGTGGCTAGTTACCACCCTACCGGCAAAGACGTGCCGCCAAGTGATATAGCGTTCCGGTACGATGTCGTGTAGAAACCAAATAGGGGTATGGATTTAATATAACTGCCATGCCCCTAACAGGTCAGCCCGCTACCATCTCAGTAGCCAGAGTCCCCGATTACTTTGCAATTATAAGATCGCGAGTTGCGGCGTTTTGGTCCGAGATCCTCAGTGTATGCTCTGGGTGCCCGGATAATGCCATCGTACTGGCTTGCCGTACATCGTGACATGAACCGCAAATAGGTACAAACGCAAAATACCGCAATATTTATATTGACCCTATTATTTTATTTTAATTTTAACTTCATGTTTATATTACGTTTATGACTTTTTTTTTTACTTTTGTATAATTTGTATTTATCTTTTGTATTTTTTATGGGTATTTTGCCTGAAATAAACGATTTATTATTTTTATCATAATCTGCATCATCATTTACCAACAGCTGAGATAGCAGTCTAGGGCTAACTTTTAGTGGATAAAAAAAACTTGTAGATTATGAAGCCAGTAAGCTATTACGTAAGCGGATCAATTGAGTTATGTAAACGAGAAATGTAGAGCCGATATTTCGATAACTTAAGGTCATCGTTAGTTAGTTACACACTTAGTTTTCAATTACAGAGCGTGTTACGGGATACTACCTCGAGTGATCCCTTTGATGGGAAATGTGTGTTGCGGTTGCGCGCCCGTTGCCTCCCATTAAATTACGGTTAATTCCCGTTAGGGTTTATTGAGACTTAAACTCACAGTTGAGCTTCGTTTGTCTAAAATAACTTTTCGGCCTCAGCCAGTTATCACAATATCCACTAAGCGATACTTTTCACGAAAAAAATCAGGTGATTGATAATGAGACAAATTTGTATGGGGATGTCAAATCTAGACATTTAGATCAAAGTTCACGATCAGATGAAATTCATACCCTACCGTGCCTTAGCTTGGTTTTTATTTAATCCACTATAGGTAAGTCAAGGTTGCTCGGTCCGAGGTTGCTCAAATCAATCTTCATATTATCCAATCGAGCAACATCTTTGATCATTACGAGATTGAAGTTAAGCACTAAGCTACCTAAAAATTAAGATGGGGATAGGTAGAGGTAGGTACCTATTAAAAATATAGTACCATTTTTCAGTGGATGCATAATATAAGGAGTTCCTCTGATATTTTAATTTTCTTTGTAGTTCCTAATGAGTGAGTCACAGGAAAATTGCTGCGATATTTAACGGTAAGGTGTAGGGCGACCTTAATTTTTTAACGTGGCGAAATTAATTTAACGTGGTTCAGGTTACAGAATAGCTGATGAGTGGATAGGTAACTATAGCAAGATAGATTGTCCGATCGAAACGTGATTACGTTAACGTTTAACGGTTGACTCGCTGCCATACATACAGCCATACAAATAAACATACCTAACTGTGAGTTTAAGGCTCAATATCCTACTCATATAACATCGTGACTATCAACTCAAGTTGTTGTATGATATATGACCGGAATCACACTACAATCCGTTTAATTAATTAACAAACAGCCTTTGTTGGAGATCACGGTCTGAAATGTAAATACCGCCCGAACTCGAAACACCTTATGCTGCAATAAATATTATATTGTTTTTTATTTTTCTTTCATGTATTATTTTAGGAATATGCAACAGTTGACAGAACCATTTGCATAGCAAGTAACTAGGCATTGGCGAAGAATGCGAGTTGAATGCAGAGCTTATGTATATGTATTTACACATACATAAGCTCTGCATTCAACTCGCCCGCGTTCTATACCTAATATACTTATGTATAGAGAATTCAAATTCAAATGTTTTTATTCAAATAGACTTTTTACAAGTGCTTATGAATAGTCGAATGAATCTACCACTGGTTTGGAATGCCGTTCCTACCGATAAGAACCAGCAAGAAACTCGGTGGTTGCTCTTTTGAAAAAATAAAATATATTTACAATTGCATTAGTCTAAAGATACTTATGTAACAGCAGTCCTGAGCATTGCTGGAGCGAGTCAAATCCATGCGCTTTTATCATTTATATAATCTTCGACAGTATAATAAGCTTTTTTCAGGAGCATTTTTTTAATGGTTTTCTTAGACTTGTGTCTTGTGTGAATTTTCATGATACGTGCTCCCGTCAGTGCCGCAGAAAGGCAATTCTCATTATTTCCGCTGTATTTATTTATTGAAAAAAAAATCGGGAGGGCGGTTGATTACAGTCATAGGCTTATTAACTTTCCATACTAATATCATAATATATCTTTGAACCCCTGTCTTGTACGACAAATTGTACAAGTGTTCTGTGAGAGCTCCGAGACTTGTGCTGCTGCCATCCCATCTCATTTTTAGGTTCATCAATGCATAAAATAAATTATCAGTAACAATCGATAACAACGAGATTTCTAGTCATATTGTATAAATGCGAATTTCACTTTTCTGAATTTTAGGCCCTTTCAATACTCAGTTGGATTTATGGTCGGATTCGGGGATATTGGTACGAAATGTCAAAGGATCGTTCAGAAGTTACTGCTATTCATAATATATAAATGGGATTTTTGATATAACGTGGACTTGGGAAAGGTTGACCCTCGATAACGTTCATATATTATCTAAATGCTTCTCTAAAGTGATGGTCTATTTTAATGAAAGGCATTTTTCTTTGAATCGAAGAGTTATATATAGGTTTAATGGTTTTCATATCTTCGGCGATACTTTTACACGACGACAATATACACAGAAAAAAGTAAAATGTTCACATAAATAACGTATCTAATACAAAAAGTTAATATTAGTACCTACTTGCTATTCACGCATCATCACCAGGATTATCGTACATACCTAGACATCTGCATCCAAGTGACTCGTTTATTAATGGGTACATGCTATAACCATTGGTTTCTTTATTATAATAATACATACTTACCTAAAATTTTAGTTTATTGCTTTTTTATTAAATTTTATACATCGATAAATGTTTGAAATTTAGTAAAAAGTCGAACGTGTGCTATCTCTCTGATCGACGATGGTCTATAAAAGTAGCTTCGCAAAGTGGGGAGGCTCGAGGGCTATTAATAATGATTTGATATTTCTTTAAAACGTTATGAATCTTCAAGAGCTCTTAACCTTAATAAGGGAGATGGATTTCAAGAGAAATATGATTTATTTTGATAAGACGGGCAAAGGCACTCGGCAATATTTATGCCAAGACCTAACATCTGTTGCAGTACTTCAAAATCAAAAGTATTTAGATTTCCTGTTGAATTATATTAGAAAACGCTTTGATGTCTAAAAATACCTTTATTGTAATTTTTAGTGTCCACGCAAATTGGGGCAGAATAAGACTCGATGCGAAGTGGCGCATCTTTTCTAAAATATTAGAAAGTAAATTGAGCTGTATCTTTATGAGCTTATGATTGATAGTGGATACAAAGTACGTTACGTACCTGTATTTCAGGTACCTACGTATTGTAACTTTGTGAAGCAAAATGATTCGACGCCTGGCGATTTAATTTGTTTTAACAAATTGTTCATTATAACGTAGATAAAATATACATAGTATTTAATTTACCTTGAAGCTGGTACACTGGCTCGAGAGCTGGACATGTATCTTTCCGCAACAGTGCTGTCATCAGCGTACCCAAAGATGCCGGGTTTGAGAAGATCGTTGATGTGCAGCAGGAAGAGTGTTGCGGAAAGAACAGACCCCTGAGGGACACCGGCGTTAATAGCCATTAGGTCAGAAGAGCAACCGCCAACGACCACCCGAAATGACCTGTCACTCAGAAAGTCAGATATCCAGTTACAGAAACCAGTGGGTATCCCGTATGCCGGGAGCTTACTGAGAAGACTGCCGTGCCAGCCCCGGTCAAAAGCCTTTGAGATATCCAAAGAAACGGCGAGCGCCTCGCCGTGTTTCTCAATGGCTTCACCCCATGTATGCGTGGCATGCACCAGAAGATCTCTTGTAGACCGATTTTTCCGAAAGCCGTACTGATGGTCTGACAGAAGATCGTTTTCTTCTAGGTATGGTAGGAGCTTGCCATTAAGTACACGTTCCATGCTTTTACAAAGGATGGACGTGATGGCTATGGGTCTGTAATTGACCGGGTCAGCGCGGCTCCCCTTTTTCGGTACCGGTTGCACATTAGCAACTTTCCACGACTTGGGGACTTGAGCAGTTTCAAGAGAGAGGCGAAACAAGCGTGTTAGCACAGGAGACAACTCAGGAGCGCAATTTCGCAGGACTACTGCAGGTATACCGTCAGGGCCACTAGCCTTACTCACATCGAGGTTCCGAAGAGTTTTAAGGACCTCATGCTGTCGAATGCGTATCTCGGACATAATGGGCGGAAGAGAGAAATGGAAGAATGGGCGGAATTTTACTTCCAGCATCAAGATGTGAGTTTTCTCAAGAGTGAGTGTGAGTGATGTGAGGTGAATGAAATACTATATTTTTTAAGTATAAAAAACTTAATGTAGACGTATTTATACTATGTAACCAACGATTTACATAGACGGGCCCTATTAAACAAAGAATGTGGTTTTATTTTACTAACGCCATCTAGTCTGAAAAATGGGACAGACAGACATAAGCCTGTCCTTGTCCAAGCCACATACAGGTGAAGGGCATGCGCCACAAGTCGGACGCCCAACTTTTTTCTATGAAAGGGCCCATCTAGTACCTAGGTACATATATATCGATGTATTGACTAGTTATTAGTTAAATTAAAGTGAAAAATTTAGTGCAATTTGGCAAGTAGGTATGCGTAGGTAGGTATTAACTATGTTAATATTATTGAAACTTTAATTGTTATAAAGGGAACAATCAACCCAACGGCAACTTAATTTTGCCGTTATAACAATTAGGACAAAGTAACTTGTTGCTACAAAAGTCAAACACATTTAACAAGCCGCAACCAATAATTGCATTTTCCACTTAGCTGCGAAAATTGAACAGACACAATTCAATAACGATGTCCAAGCGGATAATGAAATGGTGACCACAGTAATAATACCTTGACACAATGTTGTTTATATTGAAAGGATTTCGATATACCTATATTTTTAAACTAGCAATACCAAAGCGAGTTTAATGTTTATTAGTTGTGAACTGTGGTCTACGTAACAATCTTGTCAACATTTCACATGGCTCGGGCATAATTTGTACCAATAATTTAGTTACAGCTAGTATGTTTTATACTTACTTTAAAAAACATGTTGGTATACTGATCATCAATCTTTATACATCCTTTTACCAAGTCTGACACAAAAGAACTCTTATATAACCTACCTTCTCTTAAGAAGGTACTTAAAGTACCTATCGTGGAGTAAAGGCACAAAGGTCTCCAAGCTCATTGAAGACACAATAAAATTGTAATACCTTTACATCGGGGATTCAAAGGAGAAAATAATTTCATGCAGGTTGAGGGTAGGTAAATATAAATTCGTTTCTTTTTCTTTTGAGTGCTTCGTTCTTGAATCATCCAATTATGCGAAAGTTGCGTTGTTTACACAATATTCTTTAAAAACAAGTCACGTTTCCACCTGAAATAGGGGTGCGTAAATTGGTACATTTAAATAATGACTACGATTTTTATTTAGTCATTTGAAAAAGCGGAGTCTTTTAGATAATCTCTCGGATTTTACACGAATGATTATTTTTAACAATTTAAATAATAATTAAATTAATAAACATTGCTTAAAAATTTATGATGATATACTCGTTTATCTTGATCTAGGGATCGAGCCCTTTTTAGCATACCTATTATATGTGCAGTCAGTCAGAAATGCTTAGTTTCCTAGGTGGTGATCTATACTGAATATTATAAATTCGAAAGTTTGGATGGATGGATGGCTGGATGGATGGATGGATGGATGTATGGATGGATGTTACTCAATCACGCCAGAACGGCTGAACGGATCTGGATGAAATTTGGCACAGAGATAGATAACACATAGGTTACTTTTTATCCCGGAAAAATTTCAACTCCCCGCCTTGAAAAGTGTGCCATTTTGCAGATTTCCTTGATTTTCAAGAAAACTATACAAGCTAGAACAAAACTGTAAAAGAGAACATTGTTTCTTAATAAATTACCTACAAATAAGTTCATACCATTTATTGTCATAGGAGTTTAAGTTTACAAGCTATGGTGTGTTAAATTTGACTAAAAATCGCAGCTCAGTAAAATAAGCCTTAAATTAGTTTAAAAACACGCTTGGAATCTTTAAAACAAACTAATTGGGCCCATACTCGAGCGGCTTACTGACAATCATTGAAGAGTTCCACTATCCACCTCCTGGTTCCTGCCTTCCCTGGGAGTATACTTTGGAGCCGCTAGAAGCAAATGGCACAAGACCATGTTTTGTGAAGGCCCATGTATATGTAATTTATAAGAATTTGAGTCCTATTGAGCTTAGTGACGGCTCAGTGTAAGTTTACTAGCTAAAAAAGTAAGTAATACCTAACCGGAGACATTTAATCAATAAGTTTTCCCGTTCATAAGACAGATACATCAATGCTATTGTCAAGTTGTCTAACTTAAAATTACACTAGGGCTTCCAGAGATTGAGTGATTTTATCTTAGTTGTTAGTGACTTTACGAATCCTTTTATTTCCTTTTTGATCAATTGGTTTACATCTGTATTGTACGTGTAAGCTCGTCTACTACGTCTTTGTGGATTGGTGGGTTGCTCAGAAGGCTCTTCGAGAAGTTTTAGCGATTTCATCGATGCGGCGTTAAGCATGAAATTCACTGCAGAAGGGTTCTTCATACATTTGCCGATGGCAGGCGTAATAGTGACATCTGAAAGAAGCATATTTGCCGGTTAGTCTCCCTCCACTACTCTCTGCGGCGTTTTCCACACTGCTGAGAGTTGTAAAACTATATCCAATCAGATAATAGTAGTGTTTTTGAGGATAACAATGCAGTAGGCTTGACAGCCTTCGTAAGTGATACCAAGATTGTCAGAAACATAAACTATTACCTATTTAATGGCATAGTTTGGACATACAAAGTCCATTATCTACTGACTGAAGTCTACGTTGCTTTACACAGGTCGCTCAATATTGACTTATATCACTGTACTGATCACTGTGATATCCTCAGATTGAGTTATATCTAATTACTGTACGAAAGGTATACCTACTGCTGTTTTAGAATTACGTGTAAAAATAGTTTCGTGTAAAACCTTACTTAAATCTAATCTATACTATCTATACTTACCTACTTAATATTATAAATGCGAAAGTTTGGATGGATGGATGTTTGTTACGCAATCACGCCGGAACGGCTAAACGGATCTGAATGAAATTTGGCACAGAGATAGATTAAAGTTTGGAATAACACATAGGCTACTTTTTATCCCGGAAAATTTAAGAGTTCCTGCGGGAAGCAAAACCCTCAATCCATGCGGACGAAGTCGCGGGCATTAGGTAGTAATAGCTAAAGCCAACTTACTGACTCCAGCAACACATGAAAACATATCGACGTGGCAATGGTTTATCATAGGCTTATGTTTGTATGACAGCCTGTCACTGGACCAGATTTGCGCACACACGGGGTCGTATATATCTAGACAGAACGTAGGGCAGGTGTGGTTGCAGGCCTGGTGAGCTCCAACGATGCTGAAGTCATGCAAACGACGGCCACTTACAACGGAAACTTGCACCTTTCTTATATCGCAGTATTTGTCTGGAATCTGTTTTAGACCTATAACAGTAAGCAAGAGTATCCAGGGCAGTATATCAGTAATTAATTACATATAAAAAGACTGTCCTGTCTGACCAACTGAATGCACAATATAAACCACTGGCGTTAAACGCCGATTTTCAAGATTTCAGAGCGAGGCCGGGGCGGGTCCATCTGCTATTTTATTAACGAATTTAAATGAAAATTTTAAAATAACAGGATTACAGAACAAAAAAAAATTTGAGATCCCTACCAAAATTACTACCCGTGCGAAGCCGGGGCGGACCGTGGTCGTTTATAAATCTAATATTTCGTTCGAATTTACCTGTAAATCTGAACTGGCATTGTAGCAGGCGAAGATAGCAAATATTTTGAAATTTCTGTATCACTTTACGACCATCCAAGGCCATTGCTTCGCCACATACTGGATCATATATATTTGAGCATATTATGTTATCACATGATTCCGTGAATACCAAATACGGGAAAACTGAAAAATATTACACTCAATAATGAGTTATTCAATACTAAAATGGTAGAAAATTCAAATTAAATCTTACCTTGATAAATAAAGACCATAAAAATTCTGCAAATACGCATTATTAAAAGCACAAGTTTCTACCATATGTATTGATTCAACGTAAAATCTTACTTGACGTGAAATATGACTGGTTTAATTGGTAAAACGTAATTAAAATTTGCATTTTATTCTTAAACTTCATTTTGTGTTGTTTGCAAATCAAAATAGGTACGTGATGGGCGTTTTGTTTTTATTAATTAAAATTCTATTCTATTCATTTATTATTATTTCACTAATATTACTTAATACATTATAATTGATTTAACAATAACTTTAATCGCTTCTATAAACAGTGTAGAGCAACGTAAAATAGGAGTAGGAGCTAGTGAGAATCTGAAACAAATAGATTTAGCAAAGATATAATTTTGTTTTTTCACGATATAAAATTAGAAAATATTTATAAAGATTCTAGGTCTACCAATACCTTCTAAAACATTTATACAAGATAACATATTAAATATTATATAGGATATAAGGAAGTTCAGCAATGATTTGCTAATAGCTCTGACAGTTCCTTAGTTAAGATGACGGTGATAATAAAAAAAAACTCGGCCGAGTTTGTTGTGGGCTCTTCTCAGACCAGGGCGCGTTTAGAACCCTCGTAGCTTCACTTTTAAGATACTGTAACGGATTATCACCATCATGTTTTATAAGTAAGTAATTTTTATCGTCAATAAGTTGTACCCACAGTGTACCTATATTGAATAAATGAATTGAATCTTGAATCTTTAATATACTTACGGAACTGTAAGTCGACATGGTAATAGAACGAAATTTGTACGCTGTAAAATAAAGCGGTTTCTGGGATCTGAAAACAATCAATGTATCTTTGATGGGATTTTAATATTATCTAGTCTTAATCCTCGAACACGGAATCAAGACTAGGTACTTGTCGGTCAAATATAATAAATATTGGCAGAAGCAAAAAATTGTACTTATAATATTTTTTTTATTATATTGATAATCTTATAAAAGCTCAAAACAATTTGTATTAATAAATACATAGATACGACCTTAGTATCAGTATCATCAAAGCACGTTGGCATCTTATGTTGCTGTTATACCATCCACTCTCATAAACTGCACTCGCAATTCCTGAGCTCTAAGCAATCATAAGAAAAATGACAATTAAAATCCAATTATTAGGTTACATAATGTTAGTTCCAAGCCAGAATAAGCTTTTTTATCTGATAAAGAAACTTTTTAAAATATAATATTATACTGGCTGATGTCCGTGACTTCATCCGCGTGGTTTAAGTTTTGCGAGAAATCTTTTATTTTCCAGGACCAAAAGTAGCCTATGTCACTCTCCAGGTTTCTATATCCATGCAAAGAATCACATCAATCCATTACTCTGTTGCAGCGTGATTGAAGGAAAAACCAACAAACAAATACACTTTCGCATTTATAATATAATAAGTATGATTCCTTAATGGTGTAAATGAAATAATTTACTTACTGAAGTGAAAATATCGTCAGCGTACCAACAGAGAATACCAACTTGAGTTAACGCTGCTCCGAGGAAAAATTTGTTACTCATTGCCATCCATGGGTCTAAAAGCTGTTTGGGAATGAAAACTTCGTTAATATTGATTTTCACTTATAATGGAATTACTGAGGAATTCGAAAAAAACTTACGATATTGAAAACCACGCAGCAAATGTTCACGGAACTTAACAAGACGTTGATTAAAAAGACGACTGAGAAGGCATCCTCTAAATCATTTCCGTATCTAAAAATAATAATTTTACTGTTAAGCTAGTAGGTACTAAGTTTACATGCTGAGGAATAATTTTATTTCGTTTGGTGTCAAAAAAATATATTTACGTGATAAGCCTTTGATGTATTTTAATAATTCCCACAATGCCATCATAGCAATCTATTCGCTTTAACTGGATATTTTTATTATCTTGAACCACTAAACGACGTATCTTCAGTTGCAATAGTTGGAGCAGCATACTTATGTGACTAGCCATGGTCATGAACAAGATATCCGAGCCTAGCATGGACCAAACTGATACCACACCTAAAAATATGTATAAGGTTAGATTAGCTTATGAGGAAAGGTAAAGTCTTCGCACTACTGCCAACCAGCAGGGCGTATTCGATTCGCTCAGACTTCGCGTAGTTCAGGTCATTTTCTCTTTATTTTTACCTACTCATTATGAACCTAAACATATCTGCACTCAGATCTGTCCACTAGTTTCCACTACACTGGTCAGCATATGATGATGTCAGTAGGTTTTTAGGATGTCAGTGATCTTATAAACGTAACGTTAATAAAAGTAAGATACGTGTTAATGAAACTGCGCATTGCGTAGGCACGGTTGCAATAGGTATATTTCTACAAGGTTAAAATGGTCCCTGAGTTTTTAGTTTTTTATTACCCAAAGCGACGATTTACATTATTATTAGTTCTGAGTTTAACAAGATTAAGTAGACTCAAATAAAGCTATTGTTACCTGCATATACTTCAAAGCCAAAGGTAAGTTCGTGGTATACGGGCTGCATCTTATCAAAGGGATAAGATAAGTGCCAGATGTAACCTAAATGAGCAGGAGTTCCTTGAATCTTGTTGTATATGTATATCACAACTGGAGTTAAGTTGTATAACCAAACGCCCAGTATGTTACAAAAAGAGTACCCTGCAAAAAGAGTTTGTGTCAGACCGATTTTATAAACAATACAAATGTAATTGTTTCCAAAGATGGAGAAATTATTACAAAACTAATTACAAAACTGTATAATTCGTAACCGCGAGAGTTTTCCATTCTTGATATCAATTGCATCCTTGTCATGACCAGAAGTTGGCCACAAGTCTTCCAGTTTAGTCAAAAGATTACGAAATATCTCCCTCTTCCACCATATAGTCAATAATTTACCGAAACCTTAAATAAAACGTAACCATAAATTAATAATTGTCCTGGATATGAAGCAGAGATTGTACAGTTTATAAATTATTCGTATTTTTAATTGACCTAAAGATTAACTTTACGCTGAAATTATTGAAACCGTCAAGCGGCAGAAGGTGCCTCTCTCTACTCTACTCTAAAGTTGTTACATATTTGTTCCGTCTACCGTGGAGACCCTGCAGCCTGTTTGCTGAGCCTGATCAGCCTGTCTGTCTAGTGTGGAAATGCAGCCAGCATTCTTGCTACCTTTCCACGCGGGCATGATTAGGTTAGTTATATTAATTAGCTTAGCTATAAGTTTTGGTGTAAACTTTTCAATAAAAACTTACTCATGGTATCATATCCAACAATATGTAAGCTGGCCACAAAATCCACTACAGAGGACGAAGTCACCAGCTTGTTGACAACGTAGTTCACTTCGCCACTTACTTTCAAGAACAATACGAATGCTGAGCCAATAAACCACAGTTGGTTCCACAATTTCCAAACCACCACTTTTGGATGTTCGTCGATAAAAGAAATACCTATCTTTCGCGTACAAAAGTTGCATAATCTGAATGTTTTGTGAATTTCTTTTTTCGCAATTTCTTTGTATTTAGCAAACATCCTGGGATACAGCAGAGATTAACGAGTGCAGACAAGTGTAATTTTTACAGCAAGCATTTTCTTTTTATTGTAACTCAAACCTGAACAAGTAATAAGTTTGAATAAATTATTTAAATGTAAGTAACAGTGATATTTTAGTAATGATTAGATTGGGCCATTGGAATGAGAAACGTCTAATTTCGTTTGATATGTAAAGTAGTTGGGTAATTCCACACTGTGTTAATTCTACCCACATAATATAATAATATGGTAATAATTATTAAGGTTTCTTTTCTTACCATTTTGGTACGGAACATTGATTTCCGCAGTGATGTATCGTTTCACTGTATTTTATATGAGTGCATGACATTACATGTAATCTTCTTCTTTTTAATATATTGATATTATGTATGCACATGAACAATAGTTTCAGTAATATCTTTATCGATGGAAATATAGAACGGTAATAAACTACAGTTACTGTCCAGCTGAGTTATGGTCTTATCGCTAATGTCAATCAATCAGTCATTAGTTAATATTTCCTTACGCGTGTATAGGAATTGGTAAGTATTCAGAATCGACGTCATTTTTTTAAATTTGATAATGTTACTATTCACTTAGGTATAAGCCTAATCTTACATATTAGGTAATTGCCAAATCATGCCTGCGTGGAATAGGATTTGGGATTTACTAAAGTGTTATTATTATTTCAAATCTTAAAATATTTGATTGCACATTAAACAACTTCCTAATTTCTGATAAGATATTTTCAAACTCACAAAGAACGTCCCGAAGAAAGTAAGTTAAATCTATCAATAATATAATAGAATAACCCATTTTTTTACTACTATAAAGTTATTGGACCACGCCTGCTGGTTGCCGAACAATACTTTTCCTCAAAATTATTCACAATTGGACCGAGCTTCATATTACTTATAAAACTTTGTTGCGTTAACTTTTACATAGTCATTTAAGTTTTACAGAATTAACCATATCGACCTTGTTAACCGATTTCAAAAAAAGGATGAGGTTCCAATTCGGCGCGTATGTTTTTTTATTTATTTTGGGTCTGGTTAATTTGATAAAATAAGTGTAGGTCTTAATGAATAATCATCTCCAGAATAGCAAAAAAACTCTACTGAATTAAATGTTTTGTTGGCCTTAATCACGCCTCAATACTGGGATGATTTAGAAAAAAAATGGAAAAGTTTGTCAGAAAATTTATGAATTCAGGAAAAATTTTGCGTCCTTTTTCTATGCGGTTTTGGTATGCTTTCAATGTATAAAATTTGGATAGGATAACGTCTGTCGGGTCATCTAGTACCAAACAGAATTTACCCATCTTTTTTCGTTTCGTTTTTCCGTGATGATGACTAGTACTATAATATAACACTCGTACTAACTAGATAGAACTTGATAACAATTAAAATGTTGATTGGAATAGAAGTTTAGGCTTCTATTTCCTTTGTGGTGTAATATATTTGCGAACTGAGTGCCTATATTAGGCTATGCGGCGCGCATCAATTTCCTACAACGAGATTCGGCTCAGCGTGCGTCCCCACTAACGACCCTCGCTCTATTTATTGCCTGAACTGTACGTGCTTTAATTTATTTTACATCCGTCTTTATTTTTGGAAATAGACTACAAAATTCGTACTAATATTATTAATTAGCTAATGCCCGCCACTTCGTCCGCGTGGATTGAGGTTTTTTGGTTTGGAAATGACTGACCTATATCTGTACCCATGTTCCTGCAAATAAAATATTATTTAACTATTTATTTATTAATCAAGTGATACTTGTGATGGTCCCATGTAGATAGGGTGAATAAATATCGTTTGTAGAATCCTAAGTATGCTCCAAGTTTAAATGGAAGCACTTAACTTTCTTGGATCATTTATTTTAAATCAATTTTCCTATGAATCCCTGAGAGTGGAATTCCGGTTATTGAGCAGGTAATTTCCATAAATGGCTTTTTCATTATTTTTCAGTAATATTACTTTGCTAGTATTTCATCTCGTGAACGGAAACGTTTCAGTGGCTTTATAATCTTAACGACCAATCTAGAGGTTTAATTAAATTTCCTTCTTCATTTTGCGCAGTTGGTGTTAAAATGAGCGTTTTTTTCTAATATTGTATGTATTAAAGTTTATTACGAACATTAGGAAGCAGTAAATTTATCTTCTTACTAAGTAACTAGCGCTTAGGTAGTTATTACTGCAAAATCATGGCCTTATCATATAGCATGAGAAATACTTAGAAAGGTTGGAATTTATCATCCATGCCGAAGACCAACTTACTTTCGGATGGCTCAAAAAAATCAGCGAATGTTATGGGATGAATACAAGATACTTGTAAGCACCTGCATCAAAAATCAAGAGTTTTATAAATTTAATATGCTTCTCTGTCGTAAATTCTAACATTTCCTATGATTGTAAAAGTATCGGCTAAGTATGCTTCTGTGTCGTAAATTCTAACATTTCCTATGATTGTAAAAGTATCGGCTGGTATACTTTTGAAAATTGTGGGCAAGTTCTTGAGGATGAAATGATTTTGATTGAAACTAATTATATTACAATAAAAAATATGCCGTCTAACGTAGGTGTTTGTAAGCTGGATATTGCTCAAACAAAAATCGCAATTTTGTAGTCATCTCAGCTATCATTTCTAGAATTTACTGACAAGTGACAATACATTATTTCAAATGCATAGTAAAAGCTTAGTAGAACGTATTTTTACAAACATACTCGTAAATCAGCTAGCAAGCGATCCGCATAAATGTTTTGTAAAACTTAGGATTTTTAAGTCATCATATTTTTTAAATAAAAATGTTGCTTTATGAGAGTGTCTAAAAAATATGCTTCTTGTTTAGAAATGTTTAGACCTAGGGGTTCTATCACCAAAGAGCTAATCTGAGCCCTATATTGAGTGCAAGCCAGTCTGTCATTAATCTGTAATTTCTATCTGTCGACTATTTATCTCTGTTTTTCTGTAGGTTCTTTTATCCGTTCCCAAATAAAATCAAAATAAAAAAGCCTTTATTTCTACCACCACATTCGGTTTGTTGAACGCTTCCAAAGGCTTTCGTTACGCTTTCGTTAGAATTTTTGATTCCCGTAACTCTTTAATTTTCTGGGATATTTTAATATGTATCCTGTGTGTTAATAATTAGGAGTACTTATACGCTATCTCTTTTCCAAATTTCAACCAAACCGGCTAAGTCATTGTAGCGTCAAGCATTTACAAACATACAAACAAATATACAAACAAACATACAAACTTTCACAGTAGTAAGAAGTAGACACAGTTATATCATACCTCATAGTAGGTAAATAATAAATAAAATAGGTACTTGACGTTGAGAGGCAGGATCATTTCCGCTTCGAGTTCTGAGTTCTGACTTTGTTGACAGTTAAGTAAATAGCGCAAACAAGTAAAATAGAAAAGTTTATTATGAACTGGGTACCTGCTGTCCAATCTAGTCTACTAACTTTCAAGCGAGTATTTTAATTATTACTACTCTACAGTTTCCCAACGTTTCGCTTGGGTGAACCCTCAACACGAGGCAAACATTATTCATTATTGTCGTCATGAAGTGAGTGGCCAGCCTCTAACCAACAAGCCCAACAATAACATGACACTTGTTGGACAACGGTTGGATATGACCAACAAGTCATGTCCAACCGTGAATGTGAATTCTACATTTTTACTGATGAACATATTGACTAATTCATGGAAAGGGTTGTATAGGGTTTCGTACAAATATATATAAAATAATTCGTACAAATAGAGCGTATTTTGGTCCTGGTCGTGTGATGACATTTTCTGGTCTGTTTTTAGTAAAAGATGACGTTTAAAATTGTGCTGTCCACATGATGAGTTCACCGAGTTTCTTGCTGGTTCTTCTCGAACGACGAAACGGTATTCCGAATCAGCGGTAGATTCATTCGAATATTCAAAAGCACTTGTAAAAGCACTTTAATAAAAAATATTTGATTTTGATTTTGAATTGAAAAGGTAATCGGGAGTAAAGGCTACGATTCAAAAATGTTTGTATACGCCACTGGCGTGGTTGAGGGTATAGGTTAGTTAGTGTTATATATATAATAAAAGGTCATTTTATTTTCACACTACAAACATTCGGGTCAGCGGAGCAGCGCTATTAATTCTCCCCAGGGTGACCCAAGAATTTGTGGCTTTATATGAATCCAACGCAATCGCAAGGGGATTGCGCGGGCTCTTCGTTTATTCAGGTTATACTTTGCGACTGCCGACTGCCCAGCGTGTGATAAAATTACAACCCTATTCAATGTTACGTGACAGGTTTAACAGGTACTCCTGTACAGCTATAAGTCGGTTTTTAGAGCGTCAGGACAAACAGTAGGTACGCGTGAAACGCCCGCGATACTTTTTTACCATTGAAAATAGTTATCAGATGCAAATAGCCTGAGACGTATTTTTGGTCATATAGCTCCGAGGATTTTGGGAGGATCGAGATGGAAATAGAACTGCCAAGAGTTGAGGAATTTATCGATACACGTGTGACCGTTTGAATATTGAAAATCGACTCGTAACTTTTTGAAATTTTGAAAAATGTAAAAAAAGTCGGGATTTTTGGGGGGTTTGTTTACAAAATTGTAAATATTTCGGAAAAAAACCGATTTTAGAAAATATGGAAAAAAAGGGTCCTAGCGTATTAGTTTAGCAATAAAATGGCGAAAAATTTCCCTTTGTTCCCTTTAGATTTGCAATTGTAGAAAAACGGGTATTTCCGTATATAAAAAGTGATGTAGCTTCTATGTTAATTGACCGATCGTAATGGTAATGGTGTTAAAAGATGCGGATGCAGACGAGAAGTACTTTTTTCGTAATTTTTAATCTCTATGGACTAGCATGACAGGACGAAATGTGTTTCCCCTCCTGTTTTTCCCTGTTCGGTCCGTAGTATGTTTTCGTCCAGGGTCTCTGGTCGAAGAGGTTGTTAAGTTTTGTTGCGACGACTGAAGAGGCATATCAATCTGCTTGCTTGTAGAGATGAAAAAATAAACCTATGGATTTCTTATTCCACTTAAAAACACGCAAAGAAAGTGTCTGAGTTTATCAAGAAAGACTAAGTGTGAGATCTATACAGCGAACTTTGACTTTGCTTAAATTTCAGACATGGTTAAAACGAGACAGATTATGTTACTGACATAAGTCCATTTCGTTTCAACTCTAAGTTAAGTATGAGCCAAGTCAAAGTGCGCTCAATAGATTTCAGCATAAGATGCGTCAATGGACAATTTCTTAGTACATAAGATAAATTATAAGTTAAATTTAAAATA
This sequence comes from Erebia aethiops, assembly GCA_923060345.2. Taxonomy (NCBI): domain Eukaryota; kingdom Metazoa; phylum Arthropoda; class Insecta; order Lepidoptera; family Nymphalidae; genus Erebia; species Erebia aethiops. The sequence goes on along the minus strand of OV281084.1, from coordinate 19,234,078 downwards.
GAACTACTCATTAGCCAATTAGTTAGGTTAGGTTAAATGAGTAGGTACCTCGCTGGTAATCAATAATAGGAAAAAAAACCTGAGCAATTTTTTAAATGTAAATAGTGTCATTTTGTACTCATAATTTTACACTTTGTGCAGATCAAAATGCCATTTTGATTAGTGGCTTAGTCTTTGGTTCATTAAATTGTACGCGTGAGTATAGAATAATTATCCATTTGGCTATTGTCTGCCTTTAAAACTCGAAATTTTAGTAACGGGTACCTTCTGGTGTAATGATAAAGAGTTGAGAGGCCGTTTCTGTACACTGTCTGAAGATAATTAAAAGGGAGTTGGGGTTAACGATAGTCGTTCGATGTTGCTGATAACAGTTGAGCAGACCGCATAACGTGTTCTCTGGGGGTGCAGATAATACTAATTGCTTATTGAAGTAACCCTCAAAATCGGTAATATCAAGGCAATAAGATACCGCAAGCCAAGTACTCTCCAACTAAGAACCTCTTCATTGCTCTCTTGTAGACTTTGTCTCCAGGTGGAAGCCTATCTTGAATTTTTTGTCCCATTGGACATTTTCCAAAGTATAAAGCTTAGACTGACCAGCGCTTCATCACTGAGTATGAGTATCCCAGTCCAATGATGCTTGGCCATCAAGCTGGTTCCCAGAGCCATCCCATACGTGTAGGCTTTAGTACTGATACTTGAAACAGAATAGAAGCTTTTTTTTGTTTCGCACTCAGTTATCCTCTGACATGATGTCAGAGACCTTTTTAATGCGAGTTTTGCTCTGAATTAGGTGCCACTCACGATGGTCGTAAAGTGGTAGTGTTTTCCTTTTTGTTTTACAAGTGGTATTTATATATTGTATGATATTATAATATGTATATTGTAATATTTATTGTTTTGTGAGCGGTGTTTTTTTTTTTTCGTGTGTAAGTTGTGCGAGTAGCGGCCCTGAATTCAGACACCTGAGTGCTCCGTCTAACTTGACTATGACCCCAAGTTTTGTGGTAGCTAATTATTGAATAAAAGAAAAAAAAACGACTGCAGAGTAATAATAACAAAGGGCAAACCGTGGGCAAACCGTGGGCAAACCAATGTTATTTAAACAGCCAATATAATTCTAAATTAACCTGTAAGACATGGTAAATTAACATTAACATTGATAATTATTGTGTAATTAAGAGTGATTAGGCATCTTCTAAGCACCTTAGGTTGCATCGCCACACCAGCAAGTTTGATTGTAGGCTGTAAGTTTTTAATGGATGGATGTATGGATGGATGTTTGTTACTCAATCACGGCTGAATGGATCTGGATGTGAATTTGGCACAGAGATAGTTTATAGTCTGGAATAACCCCCCCCCATAAGTTGAAAGTGGGTTAAAAGGATAACCCGGCTTTTCTGCAACCGGACTTAAAACATTTTTAATTGACATCGCGTCCGAAAAATAAAGCAGTTTAGCAATTTTGTTATTTCCTAATAACCATAAAATGAAATAGAGTTATTTGTACGATAAAATTGGCTAAAAGGGTCGTCAGATTGTTTACACAACACATCTCTCTGCAATCTCATTACTTCTGCTCCAGACGTAAATCATTTCGAGTTTAGTATTTCTCCATAAAGAGCAAAATGGAGGTAGTGAAACTCGCGCAAATCTGTTATGACCGTCGGATTTATGTCACGATTTTGTAACCTTGTTGTAATCTTACAGCCCTAATAAAAACAATTTTTAATTAAAAGCAACACTCCGTCAAATTCCGAGAGTAAAATGATATCTAAAAAAGTTTTATTAATAAATAGATGATGCCCGCGACTTACTCTGCGTGGATTAAGTTCTTTCAATTCTCCAAAGTAGTATAATCCCGGTTGTATCCCGGGGAAGGATATGTCCTTCCTCGGGATACAACCTATCCCTATACCAAATTCCATCAAATTCGGTTGAACAGGTGGGCCGTGAAAGTGTAACAGACAGACAGACAGGCAGACTGACAGACAGACACTTTCGCATTTATAATATTAGTATGGAAGTAAGGTTATGGATAAGACCTCTATGCTTCTAGTGTTTCACTAAAAACTAAAATCTTACAAGTGTAAATTGTTTAGCTTCCCTGCATTGATGTAGAATTTAATACCTCTTCCTGGAATACACCGGTGTTTAAAATTTCCGAGTATCACTTCATATTATGTCATCCAGGTAAGCAGGTTACGGTGTCAAATGCACTTCTCTTAAAAACTTCCCATTTCATTGTTAAATGTACCTGGTCTCCTTTATTTCATAACTGCGAGGTATTAGTTACTATAATATATTAATAAATATTATGTTATTTTATATAGCTCTTGCATTTTCTTCCTCTCCCGACACCGCTTTTACGTTATAATTTACTGTAATAATAATTTGAAAAAAAAAAAGTTATGTATGTAAAAAAAAAAACAAAGGTATGTAAAATACTTGGAATTGATTTTCTCCTGGCGACTGAAAATTGATTTCAGTATAATCTATACCTAGATACTTAATATTATAAATGCGAAAGTTTGGATGGATGGATGGATATATTTTGTTACTCAATCACGCCAGAACGGCTGAACGGATCTGGATGAAATTTGGCACAGAGATAAATTATAGTCTGGAATAGCACATAGGCTACTTTTTATTCCGGAAAATTTAAACAGTTCCCGCGGGAATCAAAAAACCTCAATCCACGCGGACAAAGGCATCAGCTAGTACATATTATTATTTACGGAGTGAAGTTCAGAGGCTTTGCTCTCCAAGTCAAGAGATAAGCCGATAAAAGCTCTTACATCTTTCCTCCTCCCCAGGCTTACAGCTCTAGATTCTAGATAGGTCTGAAACTCTGAACCAATGAAATTTTCACTGAGCCGAGCAACAAATCTGCATTGCGTTCATTCAATTTTCATTGGGTTACTTTTATTGATTAGGTGAGGAAAAATATTTTTTATAGCTGAGCCTAAATACATTTTAAGACAAGAGCGTTCAAAATCAAAACAAACCAAAATCTAACAGCTACAAAGACTATTTTTTACATATTTATATTATGACTAGATGATACCCGCAACGTTGTCCTTGAGAATATAATATGTAAGTTTAAAAAATCCTTAGGGGAACTCTTTAATTTCCCGGGACAAAAAGGATCCGTCTCCGGAATACAGGTTATTTGTCTAAATTAATTTCGTCGAAATGTGTCAAAGAAATGTAACAGACTTATAGACAGACACAGTTTCTTTTTTAATAATTGTATGGATGTTATATAATATATCGCAGAAAAGGGTCGTTTACTATATTAAGGCAATGCAAGGGGGAAGGTGGCGAGGCCCCCGGGAGCCGAATTTAGTTGGTACCTACTAATAATTTGACTGCTTTATCTTATATATATAAAAATGAAACCCGTTTTCCTTGGTCACGGCATCACGCGTGAATGGCTGGACCGATTTCACTAATTCTTTTTTTGTTGTATTTGTTATTATTAGGAGAAGGTTCTTACGGAAAAAAATATTAAGAAAATCTCTCAGAAATATTGAAAAATATACATTTAATTTTGCATACTAAGGCGGTACGAAGTTCGCCGGGTCAGCTAGTAATATTATGTTTAATTTCGTTGTATGTTATTATGTTAAATTATTGTTATGTTTAATAATGTTGCTTAATAATATCACATAATATTGTATTTTGACGACCTCCGTGGCGCAGTGTGTAGCGCTGTTGCCTTAACGTGCAGAGGTCTTGGGTTCAATCCCCGGCAGGGTCAATTTGGGAATTTATAATTTCTGAATTTTCCCTGGTCTGGTCTGGTGGGAGGCTTCGGCCGTGGCTAGTTACCACCCTACCGGCAAAGACGTACCGCCAAGCGATTTAGCGATCCGGTACGATGCCGTGTAGAAACCGAAGGGGTATGGGTTTAATAGTCTGGCTTATAACAGTAAAATTCTACAATGGAAGAAGGAAATTTCAAATCAGGTGTATGAATTTCAAATATAACTACACATACTCGTAACATAGGATGTACCTAATGCAGGTATCAATTTGTACTCAGAAGTTAACGGCTTATATCCAGAGCATCGATGGCTTTAATCTCATTTCAGCAATTTAGAGGAAGGATGATTAAAATTTAAACCGATTAGACATGGCTCAATACAGTTCGCTGGTCGTAATTTCCCAGCGATATTTCGAGATTCAAAATAAAATTTGAACTCTGCGCGGTGAAAATATTCATTCAATCACTTTCGGTCTATGTAAATAAGATTATTATGGTCTTTATTTTTGCTTACTATTTTATCTATACTTAATATTAATGCGAAAATATCTCTGTCTGCTATACGCTCTAACGGCCCGTCTTTTCAACAGATTATGATGAAATTTGGTACAAGGACACATCCCGGGAAGGCAGCATCCTTTTTATTCCGGAAAATGAAGGAGTTCCCGCGGGAATCAAAAAATTCTTTAATTCACGCGGATTCTAGTGTATTACTAGTATATTACTTAAAAAATTTTTTTATAAACAAGCTTTTATCGTGCGCCATATTGAATTTAGTGTGATTCATTTTATTTTTATTATTCTTCGCAGCAAACACTTTTAATTGATACCTATGTCATGCGGGTATATAAGAATAACTAGTCCACCATCATGTCACTTAGCTAACCATCGATTTTCATCCAAAGTAAACGTTTATACAATTTCAGCTCAAACAGTTGGGGGGTTCTCTTAAACAGTTCTGACGACCTCCCTGGCGCAGTGTTGAGCGCTGTTGTCTTAACGAGGGAGCTCCCGGGTTCGATCCCCGGCATTTGGGCATTTATAATTTCTGAATTTTGTCTGGTCTGGCCTGGTGGTATGTTTCAGCCGTGGCTTATAGTTACCACCCTATCGACAAAGACGTGCCGCCAAGCGATTAAGCGTTCCGCTACGATGCCTCGTAGAAACCGATTAGGGGCATAATATAACTGCCATACCCCTCACAGGTTAGCCCGCTACCGTGTTAGACTGCATCATCACTTACCATCAGGTGAGATCGCAGTCAAGGGCTTATTTGTAGTGGATAAAAAAAGGGTAACTATTTTAAAATTCGGTTGCAAGATTTGACCTAAACACACGTACCTACCTACAAACATTTCAAGTTTAATAAAAACTTTTAAAAAGGCTACAGATTAGGTTTAGTAACAGAATAACAGAGTAACAGACAGTAGTAAAGTGTGACAGTAGTAAATAGTAATGCTGGCAATGGTAACGTCTAAACCAATCAGGCCACCATCCTTATCTTACTTAGGACTTATCAATATCCTGCAAATACTTCTAGTAGAAGAATATGATAAGTATTAGTATCGGGGAAGGACTACAACTGAAATGCGATTCTAACTTTATTTGCATTTCAAACTCGATATGTAGAGCGTATTCTAGCTCTTGGTCAGGACGGAATTCTCTGCAGAGTATAGTTCCGACACCGCAATAGTAATGAAAATGCAAATTGTACCCGAGCTTGTATATTAGTATACGTACATAAGAGATCGTTTGTTCATTTATATGTATATGGACAACTAAATACACAATAACCTAGAATCTAGATTAAGGCATAAATAACGTCCGTATCAGTTTAAAGTATTGTTTAAAAGTAGTACTTATACATTCTAAATTAAAACAAGGAACTATGCCACCACTATGCCACATTGTCCTTTTCCTAAGGTTGTCTGGTAGAGATCGCTACCTAAGCGATAAGGCCGCCTTTTGTATTCTACTACTGTGTTAATTTTATTTCCAATTTTTTTTTGTTATTTTTACTTGTTGTGGTGGTACAAAATAAAGTGTATAATAATAATAATAATAATAATTGTTTTCTTTTGCAACGCGATTGTAAATTCTAAGTATTTTTTAAAATATTTTAATGTCGTCTACGAATAGAATAGGTTTAACAAAGACAATGTAGTAAATTCCTTCCAGCAAAACAGTAAATTTCTTTATAGGTATTAATCATTAAACATTGTCGAAATGAGCCGGCAGCTGGTTGGGGATCTATGTGACGGAATATCTATTCTGTGGCAATACGTTTGTTTCTTGGTTAGCATTCATGCTTGCTGCTAATTATTGAGCCATTTTTAGTGACCCTTCCATTAAATTCTTTAAAATGAAGTTAGAAATTTGAAAATTTAATCAGTTAGTTACCAGAGATCGTTTAAAGTAGACTTTTAATCTCTTTTTAGCCACAAAGGTGATTGAGAAAAGTCAAACGAATCTCAATATTGGGCAGTGGATGCTTGTCAAAGGCTTTTTTTTCAGTCGAAGATTCGCTTTTCGTCATGACGGCCTCCAAAGAAATTCCGTCTTTAGGCGAATAGGACTGAGATTTTTGAGGCCGTAATTACGTTTTTTGTGTCCTTGCCACTTAAGCGTAAGAACCTTTGAGGAAGTTTAAGTATTTCTTTTTCAGGCTTACAGCTATTTAATGCGGCATTTAGGGCAAAAGTATGCAAATAATATAATTATAATATAATTTCAGATCAGTCCACAGGGAAGACATTTTCAGGCATTTTGCCTTTTGAAGATATTTCTTCTTTACTTACTTTACATACACGTGTTAATCCGTTGATTGATATCGGAGAGGAGAGGACAGACGCGAAGTTGAGTGTTAGTGGTGTAACTATTTCTGAAATGCAAATTGCTATTGAAATATCATTTCGCAATGCAAAGTTGGCAGTTGCATCGTTTGTGTAGAGAAGGTAATATTATGTATTCCGCGTAGAAACGATTTCTATTCTTGGTAAAGCGTCAGTGGGCATTGAGGTACGAGCATATATACTGTATACCTCAGTAACGTTAAGCTTAATATAAATGCGTGACTAGGTTTGTCTTTATCTGGGTTTGTCTTTTTTTTCTGCTAGGTTTTCAGATGAAAGCACCTCAATCTAAGGTGTAAATTAAACTTAAGTAAGTTAAACGTGTACCAGATAAATGATAACGCGCAAATGACGTGGCTTGTAATAGTAGATTATTCAACATGGGGGTAATGCAATGTCCGGGGTTTAGGGGCGCCCAAGACAAAGACAGCCTTACCCCTACGTTGAATACTCTAATTTTCACACCTCGCGAGGCAATAAAATCAAGGCTAATAAAAAGATTATTCAATATATTATCTTATCATATCTATTTTCAATAGCTAAAAATCCCATAGAATGAATAAATAAAAATAATAATAGGTCTTGAAAGTAAACTAGCGATACTCTGAAATTAGGCAATTGGCACCTTTTGTAGTTTTCCACTTGCAGGAATTTTCGTAAGCTTTTAAATATCTGTCTTCAGAAGTTTCTGGGAGCAAATCGTTTAATAAATATTTGAGCATCTAGTAAAATTACCGCAGTTATCTTCGTCTCTCGACATTTGAATTTATATTCAATTTCAATAACAGCACATAACGTTTTGGAAATAAGTGTTGGAGGGATTTTTTTAACAATCTTGAATTTACTCTGTGGTTCGTACGAAAGGGACGCCATCACGAGATAGCAAAATGTAAGAGTGATGCCGTCATACGTCGAAGAGAGAAAGCAATACTAGGAATGAACAGAGTTTTCTTTGGATGCGGGATCTTTCGAAATTCAAATCACATTACACTTCATGGGGGTAATGGATTTCAGTACAACATTACAACCCCGCTAAGCCTTAAGAATGTAATGACGTGCTTTACCTTTAGATAACAGGGCTTGTAATAAGGCATTCACGAGCGAGTGATGTGAAAAATAAATTTAGCGCTACAAATAAGGGAATTATGTTTTGTCCTAAGTGTTAAAATTTTACGAAACAAGTCAAAAAATTAAACTGCGTGTTTTAGGTGAAAAATTTACGAGCTAACGAGTTCTGCGGAAATTTTTTGCCAGTTTGTTACGAGCTACGTTAATTTATGTTGAGAGCAACGCCTCTTAAATATGGTTGTTTTAGAATTAGTAACATTTTTAACCGACTTCCAAAAAAGGAGGAGGTTCTCAATTCGGCGCGTTTTTTTTAAAAATGTATGTCGGTGTATATCTCCGTGGTTTCCGAACCGATTTGAAAATTTTCTTTTCAGTGGTTAGAGGAAGCTCCCGAGGTGGTCCCATAAAAAAATCTGACTCCAAATCCTCAATCCTGATGCTTACATGATTACATGAAACCATATAGTAGGTATCAAGTCACGTATATACCTACGTTCAACTCGGTTTTTTGGAAAGAATTTTTATTTTTAACTTTTTAGTGTACTCTAAATCCCCACAGCTTCAGAATGTAGTACCCTGCAGCATCAGAGTTGAGGAGTTTTAGTAGACTTAGGATTCACATGAATATTTTTTGTAAGAGAGTGACCACTACTCAATGTTTTATCTTGTTTGTAACATGTTTCCTTTGTATACTTGTGGTGTACAATAAAGTATAAATAATGTACATACGTACGTTTTCATGGCAATTTATTTAAATTATAAATATACCTACCTACTCGTACCTATGCAGGTAGATTTTGTGTTAATGATAGTCATGAAATTTGTACAAAAGTAATGTATTTTAAAGTTTCATCTTACGTAGAGTCGCTGCTGTCAAGAAAATAAAAAGTCACAAAACCTTTTCGCGGCGATAATTTAGCACAATTATTTCAACTGGAAAGTGAGGTTTTCATTTCTGCATTTCCGAGTAGAGAGTTTGAATTTCAACAACAATCCATTACGAAAAGTACAAACAATTTTACGTTGCTATGACACAAATCCCTCCATGATGGCAGATCTCGAAATATTTCAACACATTTTACTCCTTATGAAATACTAAGCCCGATGTGATTTATGTCTGGAGCAGAAGTAATGAGATTGCAGAGTGACGTGTTATGTGAACAATCTGTCGCCCCTTTATAGAGGTAATTTGAATGGAACAGTTTTGCTGGCGAATGTGCCCACGAACGTAGCACATCATAGCATTCAAATTCTGGATATTGAATACATATTTAGGTACTTCTATACCTCATCATTGAGGGACTAGTGGCCTAGCTGTGAGAACACATAGCACTAGATTACGATTGTTAAGTAACGTTGACCCAAGTCAGTAAATGGATTGGTGACCGAATTTGGAGGTTCAAATTTGGCCTTTTCGTTTCCTCTGTGCCTCGGCCTCGGCCCGGTTATTGTCACTTTCATCTGATAATAATCGTTACAAAAATCTAAGGGATTCAATACTCTTAGTACCATTATTGGTAAGGGCCTGATCACGCCCGATCACGATCACGACCCTCAGTAATGAGAAATACGACGTAAAGAGAGAGAGTTCCTCATCATCATCATCATTTTAACCCATCGCCAGCCCACTAAGTAAGAGACTCCTCTCAGAATGAAAAGGTTAGGTAGGGTAGTATTCTGTATAAACTAATTTTCAATGTGCTTAGAAATATTAAGCTGACATATATTATTTATAGATGTACCTAACTGTTATGGTACGAGCCGGATATACAATGACCTTCACCGATCTGTTAACCAGATGAAACCTACTTTTTATTTATATTTAATAATAGATAAATACGCCTAAAATAGGTTGCCTATCAAAATCCGGTCCAGGCTATTTTTAAATTAATTATGTTTTTTTTTAACAAGTACAAATAAAAAACACAAATTAAAAAAAAGATTTCATCTGTTAAACAGATCGGTAAAGGTCGAGGTATATCCGGATCGAAAGCTATTATTAGTTAAAGGCTAATCATTTTTCTTTTATTAAGTACTAGATGATTCCCGCGACTTCGTCCGCATGGACCAAGATTTTTCGATTTCCGCGGGAACTCCTTAATTTTCCGGGGTAAAAGTAGCCTATGTCCTTCCCCGAGTTACGAGTATAACCTTTCCCTGTACCAAATTTCATCAAAATCAGTTGAATAGGTGGGCCGTGAAAGCGTATAGCAGACGGACAGACAGACACAATTTCGCATTTTTAATAATAGTATGGAAGTATGGATATAAATTTAGCTCTTACCAGTTTTTTATGGCAGGTATGTTACTCTGCGTCAAGCTGTATCTTAAGTAAGATACAGCTAAATTGCTTAAGCTTAAGGTAGCTTAAGATTGTTACTAAGTAGTCACAACCTACGTTTACACAAATTGCAGACAAATGTCACTCACGTCCGACTTCGTTTACGGCGCTCGAGTTGAGAGCACTAATAAAGGTTGTGGATCTCACAAAGGCTTTAGTTAATGTAAAAAAATAACACCGCGAATGTTCACTTGATATATAGTTATTTAATATCTCGACAGTAGACTTGTATTTTAATTGATAAATATTATGTTTTACTATGGCTATAGAGCAGGTACGTTCAATCGTAGCCCTCTTACATGCTACTTAGTGATCTTTATTAAGTTTGTGATTAAGTAAGCTTATGTAAGACCAGCATGTTCTATTAAAGCACTTTAACTCGAGCGCCGCAGCTACGGGCGACGTTACTAGAGTAAAATCACTCTTAAAGTATCATAATCAAAGACTACATTCAGAGACATTGATTTTTAAGTTAATATGTCTGTCCTTCAATACTATTATAATTATAAGTGCGAAAACATGTTTGTCTGTCTTTACATATTGTCTGCCTGTCTGTCTGTCTATCAGTTTTTCATGGCCCATTTGCTTACTAAATTTTGAAGAAATTTGGTAGATATACCTAATTACATACTCCTTGCATCTCGCACATAGGCTTCTTTTATACCGGAAAATCAAAGAGAACCAATCGAATTTTTCAAAAAAAAATCCATCACCCAGTTTTATTTCAGCGTACAAACTGATTCGTTACATATTTGTTTCACGATTAAATTCATGCCATTATCGTTAGAAAGTGAAATATCACTTTTGTAAGCTTTTTTATTGTGATGTCCGCAATATTGTTACGATGCAATTCTCGCGCGTCCAACAATAAATCTACGGAGTAATTATTTAGAGTGCATTTTATATCCCAACATAAATTTATCAGAGATTTGAAAGGACTTACCTACTGTTTATTTGCTTTATAATTGGCCGACATTTTTCTTCTCGCCAACCACGGCTTACTCTCTATCTCTCGTCTATAACGCAGTATCTAGGTAGGTATACCTATAGTACTAGCACAGTCTAAAAAATTACATTATACAGTCACGCGGAAGAAGTATCAACTATCAACACAGAGCATTTCTGCGGGGTCACATGGGTGGGATTATATATTACATATCGCATGGCAGGATTCAGCAGACAATTTATATCTTAGTAGTGGATCAGTCGATCACGGTAAGTCAAAGTGTAGGATCACCGTTATGCTAGCTCTTCCACAAACATTACTGGTGACGCCTCTCTGTATGTGTTTTAGCCACTTTTGTGAGAATTAAATCGATTTAAATTCTGTATTGATACAATTAAAAACTTACCGGGCACGTCCCAAAAGGATAGCGCAGCTGCCGTATCTGCTCATACGCTCAAACGCCGTAAATACTAAGTCATTAGTAATGACTAAATTTTTGTGGCGCTTGCGTTTGAGAATTGAGACCATTGTTTAAATCGGACACGAAACATTGTATATACCCATTTATCTATTCCGTGTATATACCTATGTTGTTTCTCAGAAGTTGGTCCACACTAGTTGGCGTTGACCGAGCTTGTTGGTCGTTGGTTGGTTGGCGTGAGTTGGCGCTTACTTAGCCCAACGGCTTACCCTGGCAATTCAGAGAGGCCATTTTGTGCCAGTATCTTGGGTACCATGCCCATGTACGATCACTTGGACGTTGTATATTTTTTGTAAATACGAATGTTATATATTTTTTGTAATAGGTTTAATTTTTGTAAATATTTTAATAAAAACCAATACAATACAAATACAAGACTTAACTCACACACTCGGTCATTGACTAGGCAATACACAGCCCAGTTCCTTGAAACTGAAATAAGTCTTGCGCAGAAGTTCCCTTTATAATATTGGCAAGGAATAAGGCCAGATTTTACGACATTTCCTCGGTTAGCTGCTGGTCAAGATATGAGAATTTTATTTATTATTTATTTATCCACTACAAGCTAGCCCTTGACTGCGAGCTCACCTGATGGTAAGTGATGATGCAGTCTAAGATGGTAGCGGGCTAACCTGTTAGGGGCATGGCAGTTATATTAAAATTCAAAATTCAAATATTTTTTATTCAAATAGACTTTTTACAAGTGCTTATGAATAGTCGAATGAATCTACCAGTGGTTCGGAATGCCGTTCCTACCGAGAAGAACCAGCAAGAAACTCGGTGGTTGCTCTTTTGAAAAAATAATTAAACCCATACCCCTTCAGTTTCTACACGGCATCGTACCGGAACGCTAAATCGCTTGGCGGCACGTCTTTGTCGGTAGGGTGGTAACTAACCACGGCCTAAGCCTCGAATGTAAAAAAGATGTTTTTTAACTAGGGTAAGCAGTACCTTTATGCCTCTATGTCGTGCACGCCACTGAGTACATTGTTTGATTTGCGAGACTTATATATTATACCTACCACATACGTATTATTTATATCATAACATTTCATAATATTATATATAGCAACGTTTCGTAAAATAGGCTTAAACTCTGCAAGAAATGTGTCACTTCGACCTGATAGCAAATCTTTCAATTGGAGACGGACACCAGTGGGCCGTGAAAATGTCTCTTTGACTGATAAGGCGCCTCCGTGATGGATGATACCAAATTATTTGAACCTCAATTTAAACCAATGCTTTTTCGGTGCAAAAAGTTATCGCAAATATATCACTCCGCAGTCTACATATTTTTTTCTTTTTTTTTAGTCAGGCTAGGTGCCGTGTAGGAACGGCTCCGGACTCGTGTCTCCCCTAATTGTCCCCCTCGGGGAGACGTAAGGATTTTTCAGTCCTGGTGTCTCCCCTAGTCCGGGGGAGACCACGGAACTTATTTTAAAATAATATGTTAAGTATTCATGTATCCCTTGTCACAGCCCTGTCTAAACTAGACACATATAGTGGAGGCCGGGGGGGTTCGACCGATGGGTTTAATATAACTGCCATATCCCTACCAGGTTAGCCCGTTACCATCTTAGAATACTTGTAGTAGAATCTATCTTTATAAAAGCGAAATACGACTCACTCATACACAATTTTGAAAACGATAATTGCGATTTACGAGCTGCGACGCAGAAACCGATAAATGTCTATCGGAATACTTATTTAAGACTTGTTGAAATCATTTTGATACTTTACCTATATATGTCACATTCAATGTTGAATTGGATTTTCTCCATTTTTCCAATAAGCAGCTTATGTCGGTGGAGAAGCAATAAATTTTACAACAGTCAGTATTACGATGAACCTATTTTACTCGATGCCAGTTTGTTTAACTTAGGGCCTATTTTATTTCATTAATGATTGCTTTCATGTACAATATAATTACGGAGCCATGAAGGCAGGGCACTGCAATGCTGAATAATTTAAAAATAATTTTTTAGCCGCCTTAAACGATAATTGATGTACAAATTGATTAGAGATTATTATTTTATTGAAATTAGAGATCTAAAAACATCAAATTTTTAGATCTCTAAAAACATCCAATTTCTCCATCAATTAAGATATCTATCCTATATCAAAACAGTTAAAGAGTAACAACGATTCGGCGCTTGAAAAAATTTACCTCTAAGTTTTCTCTGCAGAACCGCGCCGGTTGAAACGGAAAAATAATTAAACTTTTTGTATACTTACTAGGATAGGTGCCTGGTACTTATCCTTATCGCTGGGAAGTGTTTTATTTATCTGTCTCGGTAGAGTCGGTAACTATTGTTTAGTTTATATTATATTATATATATAGTTTAGATTATAAATTTTAATTTAAAAGGTAATTCTAAAACAAATCCCGAGCCCGAACTCATTAAAAATAATAATCCAAGTCTATATTTTCTATTCCTTCGATAAAATAACGCGAAATATTCAGAACATGTTATTTGATGAAGGCCTCGCAGTCTGGAGAAGTCATGTAGCAATCAGTTTATCCACTTTCTGTTCAAGTTAACATCGGAGCTTTGCTAACTCAATAGGTGGAATCGCACAGACGACATTTTGCACTATTCCTTCCAGGTACGTGCCATTAAGCTAAACGGGAAGTGACGTGATAGCGGATATCCTGTTCGTTAGTTTCAATGCTCGCATCTCTGTCCCTTTACGAATTTCAGCAAATCGGTACGATTACGGAGCCATTTCATTTCCAAGGTATGACGTTGTGGCTCCCTATAGAGGTAATTGATTTCTCTGATCGAATTTCAAAATTTTGTTGTGCATTGTTGCGATTGGCACCGTCATTCGTCACCAGTCCGATAAAAGCAATTGTTGATGCTGACGTTACTTAACTTTGACTTTAAACGAGCAATTCTTGTATAAATATTAATATATATAATATATATAATCTGAATCTCGGTTCACATTTCGAAATTTTCATGAAATTTAGTATGCAGTGGGTTTCGGGGGCGTTAAATCGATCTGGCTAGGTTTCATTTTTAGAAAATGTCGTTTTATCTATGTTTTCAGGCAATGAAAAACTGCTACAATATCATTAGAATACGAAGGAAAATTTCGCCATCATCTAATAGGTTATAGGTTAGGTTAGGCTCAGGTGGGAAAACGGGCGGTCTCGAAACCAGAGTCCAGATGTCTCCAGTCCGATTAGGTACTTTTTTCCCTTTTTTCCAAGTTCCTTCTTGTGCACTCGTGATTTTTTATTTAAGTAACCAGTTATTATTATTATTATTATGTCGGTAAGATCGAAAAATATTATTCATATTTACCAAAAAAAAATACTGAGCAAAGCTCGGTCACCCAGGTACTTGGCATTAAGCGTGCTTTCACCACCAAATACTTTGTTCTGGTGATGCGTACCTACAGCTTTTAGATTTCGCCTCTAGTGACTGTACTGCGTCTACGCTGTGTTCCTCAAGGATTAAAAAAATACTTTGAACTGCATGCGAAAACTTTATGATTCATTGTTAAGAACGTAACAAAAAGGAATATAGCATCGAGTAGGATAATCAAGCTTGGATGAGAGAACATCATGTTGTAAGTAAGAAATCAAAGTGGTACGTTTGAATAGGAAAACGATCAGTATCAATGGATAGATAAAACACAGAAAGAACAATGTGGCACAGTATATGCATGAACCTTAACAGTTTTGGGTCACTTAATCGAATTTAGACACACAACTAGATCGATTGGTCTCAATAGTGATAATGTCAATGCAATTCATGTGCACCCACTACCCATAGAGGACCTTAAACAAGCAAGCAAACCTCTCATCTGCAGTACTAGAGCGTTCATTTGGCAGTAATATCCGTCCCCGTTTGCAATGCTAATTGCCACTTAGCTTGTGCGTAAATTAATCCTAGAATTGGAGTACTGAGTATACAATGTAAACAATGGCAGCCTATATACAAGCACATATATCTACACATCGAACAAAATTGTACATAGAGGCTTAAATAGGGCAAGCAAATAAAAGCTAATTAAAATCAATATGGCTCGTAGCTTTAGTTTTAAGATACCGTAACTGATTATCACCATCATATTTTATAAATAAATGGACGTCAATAAGTGTAGTGTACCAACCAAAATTGAATAAATATTATTTGACTTTGACTTTATGACCAAACAAAGGTAGGATTTTGAATTATATTCATACCTTTCTCTTCCTGCGGTGTGACCATTATTGATGAGAGCTAATTTTGCTCCTATAAGTTTAATGCCATTCCATTAATGGCAGCCGTTCTTTTGAGATAAAGCTTTGGTTTTTCTAATCTGAGTTGTTTTTGCTTCTGTCTGTTATTTGAACAGACACGTGAGGGCCCGATTGGCAGGTCCTCGAAATTTAGCAGGTGGAGAAGGTTGAATCAAAGTCAAATCTTGCAGCGGAGTAACAGTCATTTATTTTAAATTCGGTTTTATGTACATACAAAGGAATGAGCCATAGATAACCGAGATTTTATTCCTTTTAAGCACGGTACACATTATTGTTCCCGCATAGTCCACTTTTATTATACCTATCACCAACTTGGCTGAATTGTTGGCGTAGCAAAACACACATATTGGCGTTAACAGCTACCCTTCGAGCCTTGCCTAAACGTTATTATTGAAAAAACGTAACGATGAAATGTCGAATGTCGATTGTATCGAATGATGTTAGTGATAACTTGTATCTTGGTTAAATGGTCGAAGATCGTAACTGACTGAAATGAACTTATCGTATTACAAAAGCATATATTTACAAATATTTACCATAAATGTTCCAACAGAACCGTAGAAGCTTGATTCGTATTACGCAATCATTATCATCATTTCAACTTATCATCAGCTTACTACTGAACATGAGTACTAGAGTTTCTTCTCAGACTGAGTAGGGTTTGGCCACACCAGCCAATTTGGCAGTACTTAGTCAAACTATGGTCAAAATCTAAGCTTAAAGTGGTTGTAAATGCTGGTTTTTGGTAGAAACCACACTAGATAACAATAGCATCATTTTCTAAAGTAGTCCTCGATCAAACTGAAGGAATAGTTACTTTGTTAGAATCTTTAGTTCTGTACAATAAATCAATTGTTGGACAGTTTGACTAGTTTGACCCTTATCAAAGCATCCTCTGCCAAATGTGTCACATTGATTGAGATGTTCCTAATGGTATAACTTAGGCGTGGCTTTATCCTATAAATAAATTAAATACATATTGTTCGAATTTAAATTTCGATTTCATTCGATGTCTGATACAAATCGATCGATGATATTATACTAAATTCCTCGTGGACTTTTTCATTGCTTAGAGATGAGACGTATTTCCGGTCATTCTATTTGGTGGTAGTGGTGGGCGTTTTCTTGAACGCAATGAACCTTCGTCCAAGTGAGTTGTATTTTGGAGAATACAATGATGGCATGATCACGGTCGGTCATATGGAGTAAGTAACTGATTTGAGATGCGCTTTTTCAATTAGGCATGACCATTCTCCAATTACCTACTTCCAAATCGAAACGGTCGTTTCCTCGCGATGCTACAATTTTTTTCTGCTACTTAGTAGGATCGCAAGGTCCTGGGCATCCTCATGGTCCCTGTCAATTTGATTTTATCTATATTGTCTGTATTTGTAAAAGTGCCTTCGCAACATTATTTCCATAAAATTTCGTTGAAAAGTTTAGGTAAACACTTTGTGAAATGTCATAGGTAAACACCCAAAAATATATAGATAACGTAGGTAATGTCTCATCAGTCATCACCGTAAGCTTCTTTTACACCGTGAAGCATTAATCATTTTACCTCAAGATAAAAGTAGAAGGGCGAAATTTATATTTTACGTGGCGTCGAACCATAAATCCGTGTCATCTTATCGATATCACATTTCAGTAACACCCTTTTGATCTCATTACCTGCTTTAATATGCACACCAACGATCGTTATCATAATTTATCTCCTTGCTACCTATAAAATGTAATAATTACGATAAAATGGCACGTGAATCATCCACCAGTAATTGTTGGATTTTATAGGCAGAGTAAGGTATAGATTCGTAGGGACCCCAGTCAGGTTAGTTACAAGAAGATGCCCGCGACTTCGTCACGTGAATTAAGTTTTTATAATTCACTGGGAACTCCTTAATTTTCTGGGATAAAAGTAGTCTATGTCCTTCCCCGGAATGTAACCTACCTATATACCAAATTACATCAAAATCGGTTTGAAAAGATGGACCAATAAAGCGTAGCAAGCAGACTGACAGATAGACGCTCTTCGCGTTTATAATATCAGAATGGAAGTATGAATTGGACTCTCACATTTACCAAAAAAGCATTTCTTAAATTCGGAGATCGTTTTCTAATATCGCAAAATCAATAAACAAAAGTTCTGCAAACCCATAAACTTTATTGGCTGGTAACCGTTACCTAAGTAATAGTCAATTACAGGAAATTAACTACAAATTTGTTTCTGTCGAGTTCGTCGTCGAGAGCGCTCTTTCTTCAAGGGTTCTTTAAGTGAAAGGTATTGGACGTCAATGGATTTGTAGGGGCTTCTTTGAAATTGCAAAAGTAGTAAAGTTAAGTGTACCTACCTACTCACTACTTTTCTGACAAACGTTCACACTATTAAATGTGGAGAAGAATAATACTACCTAGGTTTTGTTTTTAATGCATTATAGTACGCTTGTAACCTTAATCGATCAACTGTTTAGGCCTTGGGTGTGGTTTAATCTTCTAAAGAACAATAGTAGCCAAAAAACTGATTTTTGAATCTAGAATTAAAATGGTAACTTTTTTTTTTTTTTTAATCAACTACAACCTAGCCCTTGACTGCGATCTCACCTGATGGTAAGTGATGATGCAGTCTAAGATGGTAGCGGGCTAACCTGTTAGGGGCATGGCAGTTATATTAAACCCATACCCTTTTTGGTTTCTACACGACATCGTACCGGAACGCTAAATCGCTTGGCGGCACGTCTTTGCCGGTAGGGTGGTAACTAGCCACGGCCGAAGCCTCCCACCAGGCCAGACCAGGGAAAATTCAGAAATTATAAATTCCCAAATTGACCCTGCCGGGGATCGAACCCGGGACCTCCGCACGTTAAGGCAACAGCGCTACACACTGCGCCACGGAGGTCGTCAAAATTATCTTCTATACCATTAGCCTGTTGTTTCAAAAACAAATAAGGCAGGATATTTTTGACGATCTAGAGTTCGCGCCATTATTTGATTGATGGAAAGGGGTCACGACCCTCAGTAATGAGGAATACGACGCAAAGAGAGAGAGAGTTCGCGCGCGAGTTGAATGCAGAGTAAACACATAGGTACATTTACTCTGCATTCAACTCGCGCGCGAACTGTACATATCCATTATATACTAACATGCCCTGCAGATTCAAAAGCACAAAATGAGTCATGACCCCCGCAGAACGTATCGAAAGAACTTTTTTGACTTTGTGCAAGTTTTATCAATCGGATATATTCAATATCTGACGCTCGCAATATCGCGCTTTATGATTCCGTGAACAGAGTTCGTGGGGCGAAAATAATACGAGATTCCAGTTAACGCTCCGATACACGGGGGACCTTACGATGACAATTTGCGGCGAAACTTCAGCGAGAATTATTCACATGCCTGCAAAAATTTCACATATTTTAATGACACTATATAATATTACGAGTGCTGCAACACAGAATACTGCAGTGTACGTTGCGTCGTTTTATGTATTAGCGACAATTAAATACTAGTTGTAACTGCATATTTTCTTATCAATAATCCTTTTGCAACAGAAATAAATATTTTTGGTAAAAAGTGCAGTATGCGATAGGATGCACTACCGGCCCTAAACTGCCGATACAACAACATGATACATCATACGAACATGCAGGAAAAACAAAGCAATTAAGGCGCTGTGAGCTCATGAGATGAAAAACACAGCGAGCGAGCGTATGTCGCAAAAAAGGCATCAAATAATTTGTAAAAAAAATAATATTTACTTTTCAATACAAATGAATCCGACAATGTGTTTGATTTAGAAATAAGAATTTATTCTTAAATTTCTAGAGCTAATTATTGGTTTCAATAAGGGGAAAAATTGCTTTAAAAGGTAAATTAAGAGGTACGTTTAAAATAAATTTCAATGCAGAGATTTTTTTAAAATTGTGTTTTGAGATGCGTCAATGGCTGCTCAAAGGTCTTGAAAACAGCACATTATTTTTACAAGCGTACATTATGTTACCGTTTGGCTGATACACTGCTTTTAAAAACCCCCTTTTTACAGGGCCTTAAGCAAGCAATACGCATCACCACCTCATCGGAGTGACGTCACACAATCACCTTTCTGTCACCGGAGTGTCTTCATGAGATGTTGACTCTTCAATGCACAATTAATTGCAAACCTTTTTCTAGCAAAGCACAGGCATAAAAGTAATTGATGTACGAAGTTTTATACGTTTTCCATCAGGCAGGCAGAGTAATGCATAAAAGCTTTTAAATTTTCTAGTCTAGACTCAAATAAATTTTACCATGAGAAATGGTAAAGATAGTTTAAAATAAATATAAACTGCAACAAGCATGTTTAAAAATTTAAAATGGCATTTAAAAATAACTACTCAGTTCTTAGTAATACCAACTATGTATATAGGATAAGTACTTATATAAAAAAAATTGACAGTCATAGGGACTGCCGATAGAAGTGAGAACTAAATCCATTCAATTTTACTTGTAAAGATATTCACAGCACTATTGTTGCACAATACGTCACCTGTATAGCTACTGATATATCACTATTACGCATGTCGGTGACGCGAACTCACAAGATTTCACCCATCCGAAAAGCTTCTAAAGCGTACAGCACACGATCAGGTAGGTATATATACGATGTGTTATACGTATATATATAATATGTATTCGTGTACACAGGCCGCTGCGCATGCGCCAGTCTATAGATATATGTGCTAATAGATATAGATATACAATTAACATTAGCATTTTCCCCTACCAAAAAGTGCTCAACGCGACTAAAAAAGATTTCACTTCAAAAACTACATTTTCATTCAAAAGCTTGTCGACAGCAACTTGTTTCAAATAGTACCTAATTACTTAATAACGAAGTGGGTGTCAAGAGATTACCGATTAATAATCTCTCCTATGTTCCAGTTAATAATTATTCAAGTGTGTTGACGTATATTATTAAACATTAAGCAATTAAAACTTTATTGGCTTAATAATGTTCATGGAATGAAATAGCTTTTTCATATCCTACCTACTATAATATATTATAAATGCGAAAGTGCATCTGTCTGTCTGTCGGTTTGTCTGTCTGCTATGCTTTCACGGCCTATCTGTTCAAGTGATTATGATGAAATTTGGTACTGGGATCAGTTGTATCCCGGGTAAGGACATAGGCTACTTTTATCTTGGAAAATTAAAGAGTTCCCGCGGGAATCAAAAACCCTTATCCAAGAGGACGAAGTCGCGGGCATCATCTAATTATAATGTAATACTATAGTAGTATTCCTACCTAGTATCAAATACGTTTCTTGGTAGGTACTTGAAAGCTGCTATACAATTGGTAATGTATTTCAATGAATAAGTGTAAAAGTTGGAGGTTTTAAACACGTTTTGTCCTTCGCCTCGGTCTGAGCAGTTCCATATTATAAAAGTGAGTCACGCAGACGGTCCGCCAGTTAAAAATGTTTTTATCCGTAGCGTGTTTTCGCAATTACAGTTTAAATGGAGCCATGGAACAGATAATAATTGAAATTCCCTAAATATTATTGAAGTTCCGCAACATCTAAGAAAATAGCGAAGACTTCGAAGAGGCAAAAATTCTTATCGAGGCTCAAACTACTTTTATTGAGTTTAAACTTGCAACCGAACAAATTGAAAGAAGCTGCCTTGCATAATATCTGAGTCGGCAAAGTTTATAGATTAAATTCTCGATGATTTTCGTTTTTAAATCCCCAACGGAAAAGCCAATTTTTATGAATTGCCTGCAATGTTAATAATACTTTTGTTTTCTATGTAGCTTCAATTGTATATAAAATATTATAACAAAGTACTTAGTCAAACTCACAAAATATTATCAAAACAAAACACACCTTCTGAACGTCACGTTTACAAAGTATAAGACGTGTATAATGAGATAATAATTAATGTGTGTATAGCACTGACTTAATTATTTTTTTCAGTTCGTTCATTAATATCCCCAGCAGCATAGAATTATAGGAACAGCCCCCCGATTGTGTAAGTAAATCGTAGCGTAAATACGGAGCTTGTATTATTATAACATTTGGCTAGCTTGCTTGCTTGTTTGTTGAATTTATAAAACTTTAAGCACGCTTACGAAATTACGCTGTTTTTAGGGTTCCGTACCTCAAGAGGAAAAAGGAACCCTTATATGATCACTTCGTTGTCCGTCCGTCTGACTGTCTGCCTGTCAACCACCTTTTCCTCGACAACGCGTGGAGATATCAAGTCGAAATTAATGTCAAATACTTAGGTTTACGGTCTCTTGGAGCTGTAAAAAATCAAGCTTAAAAGATACGGCCGTTTATATGTCGTATATTTGGACACTCGTCAATAAATCAAAACATTTAGGGTACTTTCCGTCGACCTAGAATCATGAAATTTGGCAAGAAGCAAGGTCTCACAGCACAAGTATAGGAAGAATATGGCTGCCGATAGAAGTGAAACGAATATTTAAAATTTCTTTTTAATTTTTTTCAAGGCATTAAAGATTAATTACGAATGTACTATATTTATATTTAAGACCGTTTGTCTTAAGAAGAACGGTGTTGGTCTCGCGTATTCCACATTTTTACCCCCTACCAAAAAGTGCTCAACGCGCCTAAAGAAGTTTTCACTTCAAAAATCCAAAAATCGTTGGATAAGGTTCCATATTCATAGGGTGTCTATTCACAGGCGCTATACCCGTTTAGCGCCCTATGTACGCCAGTTATTTCACAGCAGATTACGAGGTGCTATGAAAACTTTCTTGTTATAAATGCGAAAGTTTGGATGGATGTATGGATGTTTGTTACTCAATCACGCCCTAACGGCTGAACGGATCTGGCTGAAATTTGGCACACAGATAGATTATAGTCTGGAATAGCACATATGCTTTTTGTCCCGGAAAATTAAAGAGTTCCCGCGGGAACCAAAAACCTCAAACCACGCAGACGAAGTCGCGGGCATTCGCTAGTACTAAAATAATTTACATTGTGTGGTGGTAAGGAGCCCTTTAAGGAGCGTTTTATTTATTTATTATAATTATAATTATTATTAGGGGAAAAAACGCTCAAACCGTACGGACAAAATATGTCCTCGTGAAACGACCGCAATGGAGAGGAACTTTGTGTCTGCCAGTAAAAGTTCTTGGTAGTAGGTAGTGTGTTATCGTCCTTCGTTCTCATAACTACGAGACACGAGTAAATATGTTGGAATAGTCTAACATTGTAGGATGGACGAATGCATTGGGGAAATCAGGCTTACCCTTGATAAAATTAAGTATTCTTCGCCTGAGCTTTTCCTTGGAGAGTAGATACGCGCGTATTACGATGTACATGGCCATATAGACCAGGGCGATACGACCTTCATCTGGAAATCTAAACTTTGCAAACTACTGTAACTTTCATATAAACTTACAAGTATAATATTGTAATATCTGTTTCTGTTGAGATACCCCACCACGTGGATTTAGTTTTTTTTAGTCTATGATTTCAGAGTCCAACATATTTGTCACCCAGATGCAGGCTTGTTTTGTACGTTTGTCAAGATCAGTTAAAAGGGAATGGGCCCTGAAAATATTTCAGACATATGTATAAATGAAGATGTTGCATTTATTAATTTTAAAATATAGTACTAATATTAAATTCTAATCTTTATCACACAGTCACATCAGTCTAACAGTAAACACATAAAATTATTGAAATTAAGGTTTTGATGCATACATAATGTTAGCATTAATTTTCTTTTACTTCAGGACTTTCCGCCTTAATTCTTATAAAGAATCGAAATTAAAATCACGAGTGTTACTTAAATTGAAAAAAAAAATACACGCTTTCTTGTTAAGGAAAACGTTACTTTTTCCAACGAAATTTGTAAACAAAACAACCTTCGCATAATTTGATGATTCCAGAACGAAAACATTTCAAGGAAAAAAAAGCATTTTTTAGATCTCAGAAAATGTGTTGTTCTTTTACTTTTATTTCATTAATTTATTTAACTCGTCAGTATTTTTATTAAACAACTAGGATATTTTAGAGTCAATAAGCGTATTTTTGTTTAAATAATACACGCGATGGAAAACAGTTTCCCAAGCTCAGCTTAAGCCTTCGTTATACGGCTCGACGATTGAGGGATTTATTAAAACTTTTTATTAAAAGAATAGAAAAAACCGGCCAAGTCGGACTCGCATACGAAGGGTTCCGTAGGTACCATCGTACAAGATATAACACTATGTATTTGATTAAATAATAGAATTTTTTAGTATTTTTTTTAATAATTGCCGTACGGTATGCGTGATATCCTCATTCGGTTATCCGGGTTATCCAAAATTTTTAGTCTATGGTTACTATCAACAGCCAAAACATTTGTCACCTAGTTGAATGTCGATGCTACCCATCGTATCCTACCATTATCCTACAGATCTATGTACGGTTTTTTTTAAAAAAACCTTTTTGATAACGATACGGAGAAAAATAAAGTTGGTAAAGTTTGCCGTGAAATCAAAGATTTTTTAGTTATTATTATTTCATTTATTTATATGGATGTTTTATGGATGATAATTATTAATCCATTTCAAAACACAATACATAATAAAAGGTGAAGGCAGGTAAAGTCAATGTGACTATAATTTATTTGTTAATATCATCAAGTAAAAATAAAGATCTTACTCCTAATATGAAAATGTAACAGAAAGGCAAAGAAATAATTATAAATCGTTATTTATTTAATTTTCTCGCAATCGAAGTGAAAAGTAGCGTGTTTACCACGGGATTAAAAGCTATATAATAATATACTCTTTATTTATAGCAACTAGGGCTCAATTTGTTAGTTTACAACCTTAAAAACTAATGTTAGTAGGTATACACACAAAAAAATATTAGAAAATTATTAAACAGAAATTATTACACAATATTATTTTTTACAGTTTAGTTTGGCCTCACCAACATTTGAATTATGTGTTCAAGTATTGGTGAGTCCACCTTACTGGCAAACATGTTCAGGATGCGGTTGGTACCTGAGCGCAGCCTTGTCAGCAGTGATGCTTCTTCCTCATTATAGCAAAGAAGTCGTCAGTCCGCTCATTCGCGAACATAGCTGACGCTGAACAAAACCGCGGCAAGCCCAACAGCATCCTGAAACCATTATTATATTGCACCCTCAAAGTGTCTATGGCCTTTTTTGAATAATTGACCCACAGGCCTCCCGAGTAGAAATTTTGGCAGTATGCTCTAAACAGTGTTATTTTAGCTTCTTTACTACATCTGGCAAACCTGCGGGCCAACATATTGCACCTCACTGCCAATGCCCTTCTTTCTCGCTCAATGTCAACATGATCCTTAAGGTCCTCCGTAACGTAGTGGCCCAAGTATTTATATTGTGACACACGTGCGAGCGCTACCCCGTTTAGTGCAATACTTGGCTCGTATTGCACCTGCTTACGGGGGGCCCTAAAGATCATGTACTGACTTTTAGCCACATTATACAATAAACCATGCCTGGCAGCATATTTCTGGCAGGTTTGAAGTAACTCTCTGATTGAGCCAGCCGTTGGACCCAGCAACACCATATCGTCGGCATAACTTAGGTTGTTTAAACAGACACCGTCAATCCAACACCCGACTGGCTTGTTGCTGAGTTCCTCGATCAGCCCGTTCACGTACAGGCTGAAGAGCTTCGGTGAGGTCAACCCCCCTGCCTCACCCCGCACTCCAGCGTGTACGGATCAGAGAGCTCCTTCCCCCACCTGACATTATTTATTTGGTTTGCATACCAGAATTGCATGACTTTAAGCAGCTCCTGTTGCACACCTGCTCCCTCCATCTTTTGCCATAATATATCATAGGAAACTAAATCAAAAGCTTTTGAGAAATCAAGGAAACAGGCGTACACAGGTGTTTTTCTGCTCGTATAATATTGTACAGTCTGTTTCAAACTAAATATCGCGGTCTCAGTTGACAATCCAGGACGAAAGCCGAACTGAGTATCGTGAAAATCGAGTGTTTCGCCCAGCTTCTTGTCGAACAGACTGTCCAACACCTTGGCTATAATGGTTGCAAGTGATATGGGTCTATAGTTGGACTTATCAGAGAGGTCACCCGTTTTATTCCTACTCACTATACCACTATAGTCCTCATCATATTAGCCGGGATGTGTGTGTGACTGATGCAGAGTGAATAAAACATTGCTAGCACCCTTGGTAAGTGAAAACCCGCGTACTTCAAATGTTCGACGCTGAGGCTGTCGTAACCAGGTGATTTTCCTCTGGTCATTTTCCGAATAGCCTCTGATACTTGCTTAGTCGAAAAACGCAGCAATTCAAAGCTATTCTACTCGATTCTATAGCATTCCTCGCTACGCTCGGTAAGCTAAACATCTCGTATGAAATAGGTCATTTTAGTCCCTTGAACAATCTTGTTTAGTGTATTTACTCAGTATTCTATTTAACATTTCTTTCTCTAGATTGCGTGTGAGAGATCGCTTCCTAGCGATAAGACCGCCAATTGTTTCTTTTTTAACTTCTGTTTTCTTTACTTGGTGTATACTAAATCATATTTTAAATGCATTTTAGATTTTTATTTTACTTTCATTTTCTATCCGTGGTGATTGCAGACCTAGACCTATAAGGTTTGCCGTAATAAAACTTACACTGGTCTATAAAAAAGGGTCTGACATTGAGCCTGATTTAAACAGCCGCAAGGCAAAAACTTCGACGTTATTTATTGTACTTAGCGGGATAAAGTATCTGCAGGAAACTATAAGTTATAACTCCCTAGTGAGCAAATTCTTTGTATACTGACACAAAAAGTGTCTGGCATTCTGCCAAAATCAACAATGAAAGGTAATAGGCAGTATATTTTTATATTAGTCATCATTTCTTTAAGAACATTTGATTTTTTTATCAAATATTTTTTCTGCTTTTTTATTGATGTGTATTGATAAAAGTTAGCCTACTATGATCATACAAGGAAGTGGAAGACGGGTTAGTAAGTCAACGGAGGATAGAAGTTCGTATACCTATACTGAATTGTGTAGCATAAGACAATTATATGAGCTGTTTATAAACTCTCCGAAACCCGCAAGTGCCGAACTTTCAGATTGCGTAGGTTTAGAAGACAGAACAAATTCAAGCACAAATAAATAGCGACCGAATTATAGGACTCCGAAGGGGCCCGGGTAAATGTGAAGGTCGCAAGAGACCGCAAACAAGAAATACTTCAGTCTTTGTAGTTAAATATATCATGTGTGATTGAACAGGGATCTCTTTATGTATTCAGGATCGGTTCACGAATTTTATTCAGCATTTCCGAATGAAACACATATCGAAAGGTACCTATAAAGTTGGTAAAGTTGGCAATACGTGTAGTATTGCCAACCTACGAGTAAATTGTATTCTTTGGTAATCTAGTAGTTCTTACTTTTTATTTATATAATTTTACGACTTCAGCATCTTTTATTAGAGTATTTGATTTAATATAAAAGGCAACGCACTTGAGTTGAAGTTCGATGTTATATAATATCGCTGTCAGGAAAACTTATCTTTGTACGAAACATATTTTGAATTTGAATTTCAGCCGAAGTGGCAGCAATAAATAGAAATGGGGCAGAGTAAAGCTAAGGAATTTAATTATAAGCTCAAATTGGGTATTTAGGTAATGACAGTCATGGTTGGAGGTTTGTCTCGGCGTGATCACAATTAAATACCTACCTAAAGGTAGCAGTAGATATTTGAATTGCTCGTAGCACTGATGTATAGTACTCATTCTATTTCGATGGTTCGTAGTAAAGCAGAAGCACTGATGAATATATGAGGTTGTGAGCAGCCTTTTACGTTTTACAAACTGAATATACGAACCGTAATTAAAATATTATTTTATCCATGCTCTGAACCGAATATATAGTTTAGAATAAGTATTTCAACCCGTTGTAAAAATTATGTCGGAATTCCGTATGGAATACTTAAAAATTCAAAAGAAAACCGACTTAAACTCATTATTTTCTTCTCTCAAACATTTCTAAATGGATCATGATGTTATATTTTTGTCGGTCTATAATTGTGCTGAGCATTTCCAATACACGTCATCACGATAAAAAGAACAGAAGAAGAGGAATTTGAGAAGCATAGACAATAGACATAGTAAATCTGTAAGCAGATAAATAAGCTGATACGTATTTAAAAATGGGAAATTATAAGTCATGCCGCAGAATTTCTTTTTGCCCACGGAACCTTATTTCTGATTTTAAAACTAACCAACGGAAAATTGAGAAAGCTTCGTATAAACTTATTCGTCTTTTTTTACAACAGTGACTAAATTATATTCCAAAGAAAGTGTCAAGTAAAGAACAACAATTATTTTTATCTGTCCTACTGATTTATGCATCGCCATCAAATTTACTAACTCAGCCACGGATTCTATAACTCACCAATGTTTTACGTGGTGAGTAATGTGTTCCTCGACATGTGTTCCTCCATAGTGATATAATTTAGCAAAGAAATTTAGTCTAATAAGTACTATATTTGTCAAAATCTTAGATTAGGTTAGGGTTGAAATATAGGTACAGTTAATATATTCTACTTTGATTGATATTCTGCTGATATATATTTACCGTAAATATATATCAGCAGAATATCAAGTAGGTAATGATTTCAGATGATATGATGTGGCAGCGTGCGAACAACATTATGGAGGTTCTTAAATTTTAATATCACAGTTCACAGACAGACACAGTTAAGTATCACACATTTTATCACCGTTTCCACGAAGTGCCGTCTCATTAGGTTTTATCTTAATCCCATGGATTAAACTTAATTTATTTTTATTACAATATGCGCATATCTTTTACCGTTAGGGCGTTGATACGTTGCTCAGACAGGGTTATACTTACGTAAAAAAGTTTTTGTACTCACGGAAGTATAATATGAGCTACTCACCAGAACACTGCAAATTGATTCCTAACAATTATAAATCCGAAAGTGTGTCTGTTGGTTCGTCCTTAAAAGTTAAAACTCACCGCAACGGAGAAACGGATTGACGTGATTCTTTCATGGATATCAATGAATATCTTTTCATTTCTTTTCAAATATGGAAATATGCTTATAAACACCTCATTTTGTCAAAATCATGTCAAAATATTACGAGAAGCTTGACAGTAATAATTGGAATTGACCGACAAGCATGTTTACATCTACATGCTACGAAGTACATAAATACTAACACCGTCATAACTTCCCAGTACAATCAGGTGGAAATTATTAGAGCTACGTAGCCTCGAGGGTGGGCGGTAAGCGGGATGTCTATTTGTATTACCAAAGCAAATAATCAACATTACCATATTATTCGCTAACTTTATTAATATTGTATGAAGCGATCAGGCGGTATTCAATATTTGATGATCACAATATCGGGCTTTATGACTCTGTGAGCAGGTTACGTGGAGCAATCAATCACACGCGTTTCAGTTAATGCTTCGGCGGTTGGGGCCCACGTTGACAATCCCAGGCAAGGGTTCAAAGGAAATTGAGTTGACACATGGGGATATACCGATATTTGTTTTTGACATCGATTCATCACTACATAGTATAAAACAAAGTCGCTTCCCGCTGTCTGTCCCTATGCATGCTTAGATTTTTAAAACTACGCAACGGATTTTGATGCGGTTTTTGAAGTGAAAACTTCTTTAGGCGCGCTGAGCACTTTTTGGTAGGGGGTAAAAATGTGGAATGGTGTCGGTTACGCTTCACTTCTATCGGCAGTCCCTATGACTACCAAATTTTTTAATAGATATATTCAAGAGGAAGGTTTATATGTGTAATAAATGCATAATATAGAAGAGAAACACAACTAATTTTTCAGTTTCTATAATGTGACGTTGTAAATAAACACATTTTTTGTGCTTCTATGGACGTCCATTGCTGGACGAAGGCGAAGGAATTTTTGCGCTTACATAGTTGAAAATAATTTGTAATTTTGATTAACTTTAGATATTCTGTAGTAAGGTGCATCGGGGTAATTACGAAAAAGGGGGTATTCCGAAAATCTAATATTTCTACGAAACGCCTTATCATTCCTTATAAGGTAGCATTGCCATATTCGTCGGTATACCCTAGTCCTTACTATAGGGTGTGGCAGAATTGTGTCCTGCACACGCCGCGTGTTACTGCCTTGTATTTGGACACACCTTAACAATATTCCTTACGAGTAAAATATTGATAGTCAACCATTATTCTGGGGGTAACCGCATCTCGTTGGTGACAATTCATGTCTTCCGCATACCACCAAAATCATTAGGTGTTAACTAATATGGTAGGTATTTTTTTTTAAATCTTTATTTATTTTAAAGGGCTTTTATACAATATGTATATGACAGTCCTATTGTAGCTTATCCATTAACTATTCTACTTAATTTATTTTACTACACATATATTCTAATTATGTATCTATTCTATTTTTTATACTATTAATATAAAAGTTAAATAGGATCCCAGCTGAAACGGATTCCGGTTCAGATAAAATGCTATTCAACCACCCGATATTATATTTTTTTACATTCAATGCAGACAGAGCTTATGGTAGGTATTAATAAGGTTTCCACATAATACGGTACGTTGTATTAGGTAATATTATTCCATTTGGGATTTCTATTGCCGAATAAACGTGTCACAGTTATTCCTCAGATAAACATAATATTTTGACGATCAAATAATTGGCTCGGAAAATGGAACATGACATGAAAGTAATTTGTTTGTTATTATTTGACTAATAATGTTCCTGAGAATGTTGGTAGTTTCCTTTCAGTGGGTTGCCCGTTTACATATGGTTATTACTACTTTGTTCTTTACATTTGGGTAGGTATATTACCTAACCAGGAACCCGCACGAACATTTATTTTTATTGACTTGCTCTATGGTCCTGAAAGTTCGCTTTTTTATTATTCAAGGTAAAGCCACTGCAGCGTTAGGTTACGTCATTATGTTTTACATAATTAGGTAAGTTGGTTAGGTAATTATTTTTTACATAATTCATCTAATGTGAGGTATAAAAGGATCTCTTATTCTCCATTAGTATGGTCCGCTTTCCTGCATATTCTGACCCACTTTTCTCCAGTCTTGAGCGAGCGATTATTGCGATTATGTAACTAAAGGCTCTCAAATCAGAGCTCATGATGTTTAGCATACGTTTCTCTGGACAACGAGCCTTAGCTCAAGGGGCTATCTAAACTAACTTGCATAACTTGTGGTTTCCGGATGACGGACTTTCTGCAAATTATCTCCATTGCCCGCTTTTATAATTCTGGAAGTCACGTTATCATGGATGGTCTTCAATTTTACCGTTGACGTCAACGTCCACATGAAAACATATTATGGATTACGTGGACGTGCACATTACAACTTCATATAATATGACTTCAGAAGGAAAGTAAAATGTTTGGAAATATAAATATACCTACTGATTCAAATTAATAGTATGTAATTATATTACTTATTATAATTAATATATATTATTAACTGTCTGCTATTTCATGGACTATCTTTTCAACCAATTTAGATGAAATTTGATAAAGAAATATGTTGCATTTCGGAGAAAGGAAGAGGATTTTTAAAATTAAATCCACGCGAATAAACTCTCGTGCATACTTTATCTAGGATCGAATTATTGTTTTTTTGTCCTTTAGGTACCTTAAGATTACATGAGGGTGAATTTTGGACGCCTTATTCTTTTAATATGGTATAAGTTCATGTTTTAGAGTTATAATCCTTATTTTAGGGACATCAAGTTACGTGACATATAACTGTAATTCTGAAGTAATGGTAGTAACCTGATGTACATATACCTTTATCTCTATGGCCTATAAACTCAATGTCTGAATCAGTATGCGTCACAAAACACCAAACAAACATTTGCAATGGAACAAAACAGTAGTAAGTAGGTACAGATGCTTTGTGCAATGTTACACGTGTTCCGAATATAAAATTCACTAATTTAGGGGTTATCCTGTTTGTTCTCGTTAGCGGTCGGTGTACGCGGTTGACAACAAAAATGGTTGTTGTTGTTGTTTGTATGTTACTGTTTCGACTACAAATAGTCCAACACAATATTATGTTAGTTTTATCTGGTTTATGAATGGTCGAATGAAAATGCACTTTTTTAACCGTGACCCAAAAGACGGCAGAACAGGTTATCTTTTTGCACCCCCTTGATATGAGAATCAATAATTGAAAGGGTTAGCTGAGAAGAATTGACGTCACCCTAAATTCAGTATTGTATTGACGTGAGATTAGGATGGAGGAGGCCTATGCCTAAAAATGGGCATTCCAATGACATTCCATAACAATTATTAACATAGAAATTATTAACAACAATGATCATACTTTTTGGAAATTAAATTTTTTTTTTGTGACAATGATACATCAAGAACTCAAGAAGTCATAGTGATATTGTAATTATTTAAAGTAAACATTCTTCTTCTATATTGACTATTGAAAAATTGGGAATAAAGGCTTTATTTATCTATCTATTTATTTATTTATTGACGATTTCTTATCTACTTTTCCTGACTACTCAAGTTAAATACTTAAAGTTATTTCATTTCATATATGAAGAACCTTTTTTATCATTATGAAGAGCAGTTTAGTGATTAATAGAATCAAAGCGGTTCAGTCGCTCACGCTAATGTGGCAATAACTAGGTACCTACTCCTGAAGGTTAACAACTTTCACTTGATTCTACTTTAGACCTTTTTACCTGCGATGGGTACATAATCATAAACCCAAAGTATAAGACGATATAAATATATAAAATATGGGTTATTACTGCGGTGGAAGGAAAGAGCCTTCTATCGTTAGTAGGTAGATATATTTTATATTATGATACCTATCCTATAATATGATTCTTTAATATCCGGATGAATCAAAAAAATACAAATAGTAACATGCTGTTGCGATACTGGCATAATATTGCAACATATTATTAATTATTTTTCAAAAATTGCTAAGAGAGGACGACAAAAGACCCAACTGAGTATGCTGTGGGCTTCTAGACCAGGGCGTGTGTGGAACCCTCGTAGCTTCACCTAGTAGGTCACCTAGTTGGATACCGTAATTAATTTTCACCATCATGACTAATATTTAATTGAAGTGTACAATGTACCAATTTAGCTCTTTTGAATTTGAATGAAAACAAATGAACTTGGAATATTATAAATTAAAAATTAAGTAACTATAAAACAAATTTAAATCTAAATCCTTATGTTGGTAAAACAACATCGTACCCGCAGTGAGGAAAAGTAGATAAGTACCGAAGATGAAAAACCTTACGCCTTTGAAAAACTAAAACTATTTTATGTTTCTATCATATCGCGTGGGTTCACGGAGGTGCAAAATTATAAAATATATGAACGGCCGCTATGGGTTTTTTACATTAAACATGCTCATCGAATGGGAAAATATGAGCTTTGAGACGATAAAAATTGCACGGCCGAATGAACGTCCATTCTGGGTCACGCTAGGGGAAAAGCCATAAATGTTATGCGGATGGAAAGATACATTTGAAAATTAAAGGTTTTGAGGTTACATAAAAAAATGTTTTAGCCAATTTCTTTGAATTTCTATTCGATGCAGCCCTAGACTGCGATCAAGGGCGAACTTGCATCTTGACTAGTCTTTGAAAGAGCGTGTTAGCCAAGTCACAGTGATATTTTATGTTATTAACTATTAATAACTACCTGAAGCCTGCGTCTTCGTACGCGTGAAATAAGTAATTATTTTATTTTATTCGTTAAGGAAAACCAATAGCTTATTATTCTAAATAGTCTTAAAATTAGGTAACTTATAACTAATAACAGGTTTTCACAACTAGACATTAAAAAAACAAGGATACGCATACACAATAAGTTGTTGAGAACTAATTATATCAGTTGTTAATCAGTTACAGTTCGCGCGCGAATTATAATTGCACTTTTTTTTCTTTTCTTTATTTGTTTGACTGTTTAAATACATTGGTTAGATTTCATTTTACACTACAAATATTGCCACAAAATAAGTCTATGCTAGGTTCGTTTTAAACAGTGGTCAGAAGGCGAGACGCGCGAATAATGAAATAATTTTTTTTCCAGGATAAAAAGTAGCTTAAGTCACTCTCCAGGTGCTCAACAATACGCATGCAAAAATAACGTTAAAAAATAATCACGGCTCTGTTGCGGCGTGATTGAAGGACAAACCGACAAACCAATAAACCAACAAACAAAGTACACACTTTCGCTTTTTTACCTATTATTAAAATAATAGACATAGTTCGCTGATTGAGGTTTTTAAAAACCCCAAGGGAACTCTTTGATTTTCCGGGATAAGAGTTAAGTAGTACTTCTCAGGGACGCAATATGATCTCTGTAGGTACCAAGTTTCGTCAAAATCAGCAACAGCAGCAGCAGATCAGCCATCGGCGTAACAGATATACAGACATACTTTCGCTTTTTTAATAGTAGTACCTAAATAGTATGTAGGTCTACCAACTGTCGTTTGATACAGGCATAATACCTTGTCGATAAAAGTTTACATACCGTGGAAAGGTAATATTTTCATGTGGCGAATACATTAATATTTATTTAGGCTCAAAGGAAAATATTATATCGTGAATTTTTAAAATAAACTAGGTACTATTACCTATTCTGTGCCTATACTTCCTACCTCGTTGACATACGTGTATGACACCAACGAGTACGTATAATTTGCACGTTGTTTGTAGCCAGGTAATAAGTATAATAGCCAGTATTCTGAGCTTAGGTTGAGTATGACTTTTGTCCGTCGTAACTCAGTCTATATAGATAGCATGAGCTTTGCATGTTATAATTTACAAATGTATTACAATGATATTTGTGGGGCGTTCTGGAATGGAGACCGCGGACCGGTAAACCGCCGTGGGTAAACCGGAGTGGGACAACCTCCAGCCCGCTGGACCGACGACCTTAAAAAGGTAGCGGGAATAGGGTGGATGAGGAAGGCGGAGGACCGTGTTTGGTGGCGCGCTCTCCAAAAGGCCTATGCCCAGCAGTGGACGAATGCAGGCTGCGATGGAGGGACATTTGTGATATTTTTAGGCGTGTACAGATAGAGCACATTGGCCTCGCGCGGACTCGGATTCGGTCGTGCCATCCGGCTATGGTGGATTGTGGAACTTGCGGAAGTTCCTCGGATTTCATAAGCCGAGGCCACGTGCACCCGATTGTTGTTGTTATTGGAATAGAGCTCCCTCATTTGGGTAATGATGCACTCTAAGTAAAATTTATTACGGCGAAATTAAGAAAATCATTAAGAATATTCTTGAAATATTTCCTTTCCAAGTATTAACTAAAAAGGAAAATCTTACCTATTCGTTACTGTAATAAAATGAGCATGAGATACGTTTTCTAGAAAGGAAATGTCATTCAAATATTATATTCCTGGAAGGATATAATATTTCCAGAATGTATATCAAAATAAATTTAAAACTGCTTTATAACAGAAATCAAATAGGTATACATAACAATAAATAAAAAATAATTTGAACGTACTTTTTCCTAGGGGCGTGTTTTTTATTCATGTAGCGAAGCGGGCCGACAGTTTTAATAAATCCCTCTACAAGTGAGTGCTGTAGGAACAGGCTTAGTGTAATCCCTGCAAACTGTTTGCGGACCTATGGCTCATTTTACTGACGCCGTGGAGGATAAAAGAAAACGCGGTGAGGGTACGATCGAGGGGAGTAACTACCAAAATAATAGAATTTCCACTTTCATTGCGCTAGATGTTCGTATTTCACTAACACAAAGAATAAGGGCCGCTTTTTTGCGTCTTTATGTGTAAAGAGTATGACCATTGGCCTCACAACACGGGGTTATGAAATTATAAATTTAAGATTTGAAAATTAAGTATATTTAATAATGTAAGAATAAATAGATCAGTATTTCCATTTGGTTATCCAAAATAAAACAACTATTTACCTAAGGTATAGATTTGCAGCAATCACAGAATTTTCAGCATTTATAGCATCAAGTAAGCGCCTTAATTAAACTTAGCTAGAATCAGAACCAATATTCAGAATATCGGATAGGATTCAAGTTATTTAATTAAAGGAGATCGAGAATTTAGGAGATTGAAATTAACTGCTAGAGCTCTGCTGCATCGGGCAGCTGCGTTCGATTTTATTGCCTTATTGCTCTGCGTTAGCAAATTCGCTTAGCTACGAAATTCTGATAAAATACTCGAGGATCTCTTTGCTGATCAGTAGAAAATCTTTGTATTATTCTACAGTTATATAACATTATAAGTTATTTTTTCATATTTTGCAGATTTATTATTCGCGTAGGTAATTCCTTTCTAATCTAGAGTTTCCAAATAGTAGGTACCTACCTAACTTTGCTGTTTTATAAATAAAGCATCATATTTTTATTTGTATTTACTAATGTTATAAATGCGAAAGTTTATTTGTTTGTCCCTGAATCATGCTGCAACAGAGGTACGGACCGACGTGATTTTTTGCATGGGTATAGTTGAGGATCTGGAGAGTGACATAGGCACTTAATATATCGGAAAATAAAGATTCCCGTGGGAATAAAAAAAAGACATCCCACGCGGACGAAGTCGCGATCATCAGCTAGTCATAAAATAAAACGTAGACAGAAAACAATTTGAAGAGCTTAACGAAAGCCTGTTCGTGTTGGACTCACTTGTCGGGGGATTTATTAAAAGAGCTTGTTTAACGGGTATACACGTATATTATCATCTAGCTGGCACGCGCAAGGGTGGTTTATTTTCTTTTATTGTTTAGGTAGGTACTATTTTTATTCCCCGAGATCGTCCACGTGTATTATGTAACTGAATTTCTAAAAAACCGGTGTAGTGCGAACTTTTAACAGAGCAGATATACGTGGAAAATTCTAAATAATTCAGTAGTTGAGTCATGAAAAGGGAATACACGAAAAGACACACGTTCCCATTTACAACGTAAGTATAGATATCATAAATAAATATCTTAGATTATATAAAGTATCCTTTCAGAATTAAAATCTACATTTGCAAAATAAGGCTTTCGCTTGATTAGAGATAAGGCCAAAAATTGTATACTTATTGTTTTAAATTCTATGCATATTATAATTATGTATAGTCTAGATGACGCCCACTTGTATACTTTTACATTTTTTACATTTTATTTGGTACAGGAGGGGTAGATTTTATCCCTTCCCTGGGATACACCCCTGTACCAAATTTCAACAAAATTAGTCGAGCAGATGGGCCGTGAAAGCGTAGCCGAATGACAGACAGACACACTTTCGCATTTAAAATATTAGTATGGATTAAGTATGCATTGGTAAATCTATGTGGTGTATTCATTCATTCATATATCACTTACCGAGCGTAAATAGTACCATATTCGTCGGTCCAACCATATTTACTACGGAGCAATTCTGCAGCGCTCCAGAACGGAGCCACGAAGTAATAACCTTAAGTGCATTCCATACCACTTGTGCTCATATAGATGCATTTAACTTGCCAAGTCTGTGTAACTTAAAACTTAACCGAACTTACCTGGATATTTCAAATAAGCTGTTAGCTGACACTGTATTTTCTCCTTCTTTATTCTTATCTCCATTTTTAAATTAATAGCATAGAAACTTTGTTTATTCGAATAGACTTTCATGAGAAAATATGTAATAAATTATTGTATCCTCTCTTGCATGACTAGGGTAGAAATTGGAAATATACCTTGGGACTGAGATTCAATAAACTCTATATACTTCTTTCATTTCAACCGAAAGCGTAAACATAAATTTTCATGAGTATGACTTTAAAAAATAAATTACATACAAACTTTCATTACGGTGGAAATTACAAAATTCTAAGAACCTGCGTTATGAAATGAACCTATCGTCCAAATTAAGTAGTTTCTAATTTACAGGGGTTGTGCGCTGATAGATCAGCTTCCCGAAACGGTGGTAGATTCTTGCGACTTATCATAACTGGCAAAAGTTAAGTAGTAAATCATTTCATTTCATTTCATCGGGCAAACAATCAGCCAGGACATATCACTTTATATGTTTAGATTATTGTGGTTAGAATAGTTACAAACATTCAGACTTCAGAGCATGTTTTAAGATGCCAAGAAACTTCGTGATAGTTAGCGCCCCGATCACGACCGCACCGAATATTATCATTCCATTATAGGTTCTTGCGGATGGTGCAGAACGCTTAGTGGTAATTACTGGGCACGTGTTCAAATACGGTTTCCGGGTGAAAAATTTCCTATGTGTGGTGAAAGTTTTTGAGTGAACTTTTCTTTGAAATGACTTTTTACACTTTAATTTGATCACTGATTACATACAAAATACCTAAATAAATTAACTTGATAACTTACAAAATATGTATGAATGTGTTCAAAATATAAGGATATTTCTGAAAATTATTACAAGTCAACAGGGCATTTTTAGAGAGAGAATGAAGTTACCTATCTACCCTAAATTGTAATGCCCTTGTTCTCTCTCCAATTCTCGCCAATTTCAATGTGGGACTATAGCCATCTGGGCAGTGGATATATTAGTGTGCGGAAACACCGGTGCACTTTCTAGAGTCCCTTTACTCTCATAGCTCGAGGTGCGATTGTGTAAGAATTGCCGATCATACATCTCATACGTTTAGGTATTACGATACCCTAAACGGATGAAAATGGATACACGAAATTGAGTTCTAATTCAATGCTATGGTTTTTTTTAATTTGACGCCGAACTTTAACGATTTGATCGGCAACTTTTAGACAATCGGGGGGCCGATCGGAGAGCGATCCTAAACTATAGACGCAAGCTCAGACGTATATACTATATATGCCCATATGCCCTACCCCTTTCCTCGTACTCAATCGTAATCTCTTGGAGAGAGGACGGAAGTTATGCAATACGAAGCATGGGTCAATCAATTAATCAAGTAGTCCACGGCTAAACAGCGAACCACCACGCATAGTCCCTCGACTTCCAAGCTCAGCGGTCTGGAAGTCAAATTGAGTCAACGTTGCATAACTAGTACCTAAAATCGATTGACACGCGCTGTTGTAACTAGGCATTTAATAATAGGAACCTATTGCATTCAAAGTATCCTCATCCAAAGTATAAGTAAATAGGAAATTCCTAACCGGAAACAATACAACATTTCTTCATGATGTTTGTAAAATAAAGCACGCTGCCCCCCACTATTCTCTTATCATCATCGCTTCTCACGAGTGCTAAATGGGATTAATTCGAAATACCCCTGAATAAAAAGTTTCCATATTTCAGTTACGTAGGAGGCCAGTCCAGTGGCCACCCATGCGAAGATGTGACGAGTCAGCTAGCTTAAATTATGCTAATAACTTGCTTGAGACACTTGAGATCTGAGATGAATAAGACGAACATTCTCTGGAACTTTTATATTTAAAAGGGAGACCTGTTGAGTTACGGAATACAGTAATCGCGAAGCAAGAGTAGGTACATATTATTATATTACAGTTTCTATATATATTCATGAATAATTGGAATTTATTTTTATTTTTCCTTGAAAGTGATTTTTTTTACTCCACAAGCTTTTTACAAGTTAGCCCTTGACTGCGATCTTACCTGGGCTAACCTGTTAGGGGTATGGCAGTTATATTAAACCCATATCCCTAGTCGGTTTCTATACGGCATCGTACCGGAACGCTACATCGCTTGGCGGTATGTCTTTGCCGGTAGGGTGGTAATAAGCTACGGCTTTCGTCCAAAAATTCCAAAAATCCTGAAACACGCAAGGGATTTCCAGAAATTCCACCAAGTGGTGTAGAGGGTCAGCTTGTGTCTCATTAGGACGAAAATTAAGAGGTTGTATTAATGCTTTTCATAATTATTTCCTCTTCTTGCACTTTAATGATATCCTTGGTAAAAAGGCACAGTAGATATCTGGCATGGTAGGTAATATAGCAAATATCCGAGCCGTGAGATTTATTTTTGTAGGTTCGAAGGAAATTGCTTCGGGTTTTCGGAAGGAAAAACATTATATTGTCATTACATTCATATCAAAAACCCAATGCCGTCAATTCTTTCCTGGACGATTCGTAAGAGCTTTTATGTGAATTCGTCGTCAATAGTACGACTCTTCGTTTGTTTGGGTCCTAATTTCAAAGTTTTCGAAGGACTTCTGGCCTCTGTGTGATAAAATTCTTTGCATGTACGATGTTATATGGTTTCTAAATGCATTCAAAATCGATGGTGTATAGGTAAAGTCACTACAAAGAGATTACTGGCCTTTTTGGAAAGGTATTGCTATGCACTTTTGAATTATTCAGACGGAAGTAACGTCCAAGACTCACCTTTACCATGTCCGCAAACCGAACAACTATCTTTGCCCCAATAAAAAAGTGGGTATGACCGTGGGTATGAAGTGGGTATGGGTGGGTAAATAAAAGCTGTGTGAAGTATGTTTTGAAGTTTTTTAAAAAAAGTTTTGACCGACTCAATTTCAGCAATTGAATCCCACGCTTTCGTTTTACTTCGGCAGCGCATGTAATTATAAGTTATAAAAAAAATTTTTTTTTATTCATGACTTTATGTTCTATAGAGGGCCCACCAGCACCACTACAACCCATTTATGTCCCACTGCTGGGCATAGGCCTCCACTCTCATAGGAGAGAGGTAATTAGAGCCAAGACCCAGCACGCTGCTCCAATACCGGTTGGCAAGCTTTGATGACTATTATCATGCTAGTGATAATAACCGGGACCGACGGCTTAACGTCCTTTCCGAGGCATGGGTGTTAAACACAGCCAACTCCCTAACTCCGGGCTAGTACTGAGAATTTCTAGCCAGAAAACCTCAATAGGTACTTAATTATGGCCCGACCTGGGACTCGAACCCGGGCCCTCGTCAGCCGCAGTCGAACAGCTAGACCAACGAGGCAGTCTATTTAACGTCACATAACCAGCGGACAATCAAGACGCTTCCAATTCATCAACGCCTCCATCAATCCAAATCATCATCGTCCAACGCCACATTTGTCAAATTATGATAAGAAGTTTAGAAGTTATGAGGGAACAGATGAACATACACACATACATGTCGGTTAAAATCATAACCCTCGGTTTTGCTTCGCCGTAGTTGGGTCAAAAGGTTTTTATATTGTTAAGTAATAAGTACGTTTTCACACAGGAAAGGTTTGGATGATGACAAGTGAGAACTCAATCAAATCAGCAACTCTTTATCAAACTTAAAAACGCACTTCCAGTATGTAGGTATTCAGTCATCAAATTTTAACGCACTTTGTTGTTTTAATCTATGTTTTAAAAAATGGTTATCAGACTTAAAACTAACCGAGGAAGTGAATTTTAGGTATTTTGGGACCCTCTATTTAATAATCAGTTAGAAATAATTTATTTATGATATAGGCATCTCCCTGTTAACATAATTTATACTTATGCGGTGATCATCACGACGAAGTTCATTAAGGCAGTTTTGCTTCATGGTCGATGTATTCCAGCACTCAATAGCCGATACTCTATTGAGTATCACAACTAGCTTCATTTACGGTAAGTTACGCGTTTCTTGAACGTTCTAACTTTCCTATAAAGGAGCTGACATTATATCGGTCACCTATAAAAGTCCCTAACTTATATTGATATCATCACGGAAGTGTATTTGTTACATCATCTTACAAGTTTGGTACTAGTAATTAGGTTCATTTGTGTGACAAGAGTTTACTATTATACGA
This sequence comes from Erebia aethiops, assembly GCA_923060345.2. NCBI lineage: Eukaryota > Metazoa > Arthropoda > Insecta > Lepidoptera > Nymphalidae > Erebia > Erebia aethiops. Next base: position 19,192,648 of record OV281084.1, on the reverse strand, counting down.
ATGTTTCGTAAGGTTTTTATTATTTAGCTAGCCTACCTACCTAATCACCTGCCTACCTAGCCGTACACCTACCTAGCCGTAGGTAGGGTTACCTACGACTTCATCCGCGTTGTTTTTAATTTAGTTTTTTATTTTTAATTATGGTTTTATTCCCCCGCGAACTACTTAATTTTCCGTGATAAAAAGTAGTCCAAGTCCTCAAATATACCTAAGAAAAATTACATCGATCCGTAGTTTTGTTGCGGTGTGATTGAAGGGCCAACCAACCAATCAACAAACAAACGCACTTTCACATTATTAGCATGAGGATCAAATTTTATCTTTAGAAAAATAATAAAGGCCCATAGATACCTCCTACCTTTTATGAATAAATATATTCCATCGCAAGTTTTAGCATCATTTTTCATTAATTATTAGGTAATTTCTGAACTTTTACATTTTTTCAATGGTACCTTTTAATAACTTTTTTCCAAGTCGACACCCACGCCCGTGCTCGAACCAATTACAGTTTCTCATGGAATTCAACACTTGAAAGAAAATAAACTTAAATCAGGAACGAAATAACGAGGCTTGATAATATTTTACGCTGAGCATAAATTTCTTTGCGATCAAAATATATTTCCACTGTTTGAAATATTGTGAACGACATATTTACTTAACTTTTGAGATATTTTTGCTCAGGGGAAAAAGCTTAGACCTTATTTAGGTTTTATATCGCTGTTGGTGGACCTCGTTTTAACCAAATATATCTGTAGTGAATTGCAGTTCGTTCTTATAGGTCATAGGAAGTACTGGTTTTACTAGTAGATAAGTTAGTAAAAACCAAGGTTAAAGAAATGCCAATAAAACAGACATCCACGCACAGCGTACTTACCTACTCGCTTAACCTGAGGCGACAGTACGGTACAGCATACCGAAAAATATTTTATTGGTTAATTATTTGTCGAACTCGTAAATCAACCTTAGAACCGTGAAAGAAAGTTTAGAAAGTGTACTTAAGTCAGCATCAGTCCGCATAAAGTGGAGGCTTAAATGAATAAGAATCGCTAAGCGTAGAGCACGCGTAGAGGAAAACCTCCAAAAAAACCAACCAAAAAATAAAAACATAGAAAACAGTAAAATAAAATGCCAACATAATTCACAACGTTACGTTTACGTGTTCCGACTAGCGAAATATCGGCTGCTGTTCATTTGCGTTGCACAATACACATGGGGTGTCGCTACAGATTGCGCGAGGCCCTCATTGTCTCTAGCGCCGTGGAAAAATGCCCCCGGTATCATCCGTTCCACACGCGTGAACTCACATTGACAATCGGCGAAATATTTTTTGCTGGTTTTCTTTTTAAAGTTAGGACCAACGTATTCAATTCTCCATGTACAATTCAATTTTAATGTTTTTTAATTTTGAAAATTAAGGAGTTCCCGCGGGAATAAAAAAAAACTTCTCAACGCGGACGAAGTCGCGGGCATCATTTAGTTAATTATAATTATTGAGGTAAGTACCATAAGTAACTGCAGTCCCAAGGATAGCTGGAGCGAGTCAAGTATATGATTTCCATTTTTACTCGCTTTTGAGAATAAATTTTCTATGTATCGCCGAAGACCTCCTATATTGATATCCTTCTTTGACAGGACACGGTCTTCTGCCGCTTGCTTTCAGAGGCTCCTAGCTGCTCGCTTGAGATATCAAGCCCATCCGTTTTCTCTATAAATGATTTAAACTAATTATTGCTTCCGGTACTTATAATTATTATAAATGTGAATCGTCGTACAGAAATCGTAATTTTCAGTAACAGGTAAAATCCGACAAAAGAATATATTATACCTAGCTTACGCAAGGAATGATTGCGGCGAGAGGATCAAAGGACGATATTAAAATCTTTTTTGACCCGGAAAGTGTTTGGAAAATGTTAAAGGAAACTCGATTGGATCACGAGTTTTCACAAAGCTTCAAGATTTGCTTTCTGACGTAAAATTTTCACTTAAGCTAAAATCTGCTTTTTATCGAACTTTTTTGATTTCTTATATTTTTTTGACCCAACATATTTTTCGTATCTCATACTTACTGATTGTGAAAAGTTGAGCGTGTTGTTAGATACGATAATTTATTAAAGACATTTTCCACGGGTTGTGGGAAAATCTATATAATTTAGTGTTTCAATTATTTGAATATGTAGGTACACGCGCTACTTATTATTATTACTAGATGATTTCCGCGACTTCGTACGCGTTTATTAAGTTTTTTGATTCCCGCGGGAACTGTTTAATTTTCCGAGATAAAAAGTAGCCTATGTCCTTCCCCGGGATACAAACTAAAAATCGGTTAATTTCGATTTCATCAAAATCGGTTGAACGAATGAACCGTGAAAGCATAGCAGACAGACAGACAGACACACTTTCGCATTTATAATATTAGTATGGATTTTCCTAGGCGATAAGAACTGAACTCTATAAAACAAGGCACTTAAACCGTCTCATTGCGCTAAATGATCACAAAAACACTTTTGAATCTACAAAAAAGCGTCCCATGCGTACCTATCACTGCGGATATTTTACATATCGGACCCATTAATCATTCGGACGTACGATAAAGTAGGGTTGGCCATGTTAAATAATTTACGTGGTGGGATACTCCATGAATTTCCGTATTATCTTCTCAGTTCAAAGCATTGTTCTGTTCCTGACAGGTGCCCAAAAAATTAACTTTTTCCATAATGAATATTATGTTCCATGATGGTATATGTTAAATTACGGAAAAATGTGATCCAAAGCTGTGAAAGCTTAATACCTCGTCCTCGACATTCGGGGGGTACGAAGTTCGATCCCCAGGCATGCACCTGTAACTTTTTAGAGTTTTGTATATGCTTTTTAGGCAATTCAGTATCACGACAGATTAGGTAATAGTACAAGATATCACTAGAATTTAATGATTTTTAGAGTTTTTCTTAATGTCCTCAAAAGTGTGCAAAGTCTGCATATGACCAGCATGGTGGACCAGTCCTTCTCATTAAAAAAAGAAACTCTTGGTCAGCAGTGAACCGGTCTTTGGTCTGAAGATGGTAGGTAAACTTGATTACGTGAGTTGATTGAAAAGCCTTGGACTGGAAGTTAGGTTGATATCCACAAGGCCAGATAGCAATTTGAAGGCTAAACATGGCGGCAAACTATACAAATTAATAAGGTTTACATATTGGACATAATAATTCAAACAGATTGACTTGGAGATGAGTATTGTCTACAATCTATACTAATATTATAAATGCGAAAGTTTAGATGTATGGACGGATGTTTTTACTGAATCACGCTCCAATGGCTGAACGGACCGAATGCAATTTGGCACAGAGATAGATTATAGTCTGGAATAACACATAGGCATATCTCGGAAAATTAAGGAGTTTCCGCGGGAACCAAAAAAACCTTAATCCACGCGGACGGAGTCGCAGGCATCAGCTAGTATACTGTATAGTATAAGGATGAACAAAGCAGAAGCTGATTAAGTATATTTTTGTAAGTGCAGATATCAATTTAGCTAAACTATGCGACAAGTGAATAATACATGCGTATTATTAACTTAATACATAAGAAGCTATACACAATTCTACTACAAGCGCACAAACTGCAAATAAAGGGTTTGATTCCATAATAATTAATTTGTTCCGCAACATTTAGACGTTCTGTAGGGGAGCAGCATTTAGTTTGTAATTAATGTCGAGTAATATTTCTTGCGCTTGCGAACTCAATTTGTTGCTAAACTGTTTTAATCGTGCCCTGATTGATGTCAGCGTAGACTATTAAGATACAGTATATGCAGGCTATGTTACACTAGAAGTCTTCACTGGGCTGAATCCGCGACGTCACTATGGGGTCATACCTGAAAATCAACACTATAGTCGACATGATAGACTGTTGCTTCAAGCTGAGGCAGCGCCCTATTCAAGTCGAACAAAATGGGATGTAATGTAAGACGTATTTTAAATAGGAATCAGTTCTTTGAAAATCTTTCCGTGCACAAATCAGATTATAGTTAAAGTTTTTTTAGGTTTAACCCTAGACTCAACTGACTGAATTTTATTCATCCATATAGTGCTTCGATCACTTCAAATGAAAGTGATCCGAGTCAGGCATTCACTGAGGTCTGCAAAGCAAGTGCACAAACAGTGATCGTGGCGGTCTGACATTATATGATCTGTTTGTACAAATAGATTCATACTAATATGCGCGAGTATGTCTGTCTATTTCTGCTATTATTTACTCACAGCCCATCTATTCAATCGATTTTCATCCCAAGGGATGACGTAAGCTTTGTATCCCGCAAAATCAAAGGGGAACTCTTTAACACGTTAGAAGTCATAAGCATAACAAAGCAAACAGGTACATAACATGTATAATGAATGTACATTCATTGTACATTATCAAGAAAACACACGTGTTAGTGGTAACAAACTGTGTGTGGAACAATAAGCGGGCCTAGAATAGTATATTCTTTCGGCTCTGGGAAAATGGAAGGGCTGAATTTAATTAGAAGCAAAATTGGCTATTTAGATAATAGCAGCTGTCGTTAGAGGGTTGAGTCGATAGCTCCGGTGTGATCTCTATATAATGAAACTGTTACCGAATTTCATGTAAAACGAACCTTCGTGTTTCAACCCAAGTTTCCCCGTGATATTAGAGTTGGGCTTTGTTTATACTGTTACTAGATGAGGCCCGCGACTTCGTCCGCGTGGATTAAGTCTCTTTAATTTTCCGGGATAAAAAGCAGCTATGTCCTTCCCCGGGACACAACCTCATCAAAATCGGTTGAACAGCAGTGAAAGTGTAGCAGACAGACAGACACACTTTCGCATTTATAATATTAGTATGGATTATTAAAATTGTGAAACGAAAAGCAACGCAGTAAGCAGGTATAAACTGAGAAAATGCGGCAAGGTTTTTCTCTTGGTACATACAAGCCTGCCTTTCATACACTGACTTCTGGAAGGCGTAACTGAGGAATAAATATTGTAAGAAGTTTGATAATATAGTGGCGTTCTAACCGGTAGCTTTAACAGTCTTGATGATCCAAGGTTCCAAGACAAAAACAATAAAAAGCTGCTTCAGTTTCGACGAGACAAAGTTTCCCCCACCGAGTCATCATTAACCAACATTTCACCACAAATAAAAACTCTGCGAAAAGTTCCAAGAAATAAATTGTCATTTAGATGTTAGTGGTTATTTTGTGGTACCTACGAGTACTTTGGAGAAGAAAAATATATTTATTACACTTTTTGTTGAACTTGAATTTTTTTTTGTACCTACGCTGAAGGAAGGTGCTTTTTTGGGTAGGTAGCGGTATTGATTATTATTTCTTCCAACAATCTTCAAGAATAAGCTTTGTAGTTCGTAAATATTGAAGCAGCCCTAGCATAATCAGTTTGACACCTCACTCTGCAACTTTGCAGTTTTTTTCTTTTAAAAAAGCCGCGATGTCTCAATGAATGTGCTTAGCTTTAATAAAGTACATAATGATATTATTCTCTTGTGTGGCAAAGGAGTTGTTAAACATTATTAATATTAACTTTTCTTCATTCATTCATTCATTGAAATAATTTGTTCATTGCATTCATGTTCATATACCTATGTAACATTAATTATAATGACATGAGAACCCGCCAGGGAGTTGAAGTTAGATACATTTTAGTATATAAGTTTTAAAAAAATAACAATTTCAGTAAGTCTATTTTAAAATTCCTTACAGTTCAATGTCTACATTCTACGTCTACTGATTTAATTATTCAATAAAAATAATGTCAAATTGTCAACCTGTCAATTTTTAAATTTGACATTATTATGATGGTGGGTCAGTGGACGCGTATGGTCATCACGGGCTTTCTTGCATTAAAAGTGCCGGTCGTCTATCGCGTCATGCTTCCCTGAACGACATCATTCGTAGGTCTCTTGCCACCGCTAAAGTGCCTGCAGTATTAGAGCCAAATGGCTTGGCACGCAGTGATGGTAAGAGATCTGACGGGATGACTCTGGTTCCGTGGAAGCTAGGAAGGTCGCTTGTTTGGGATGCCACATGCGTGGATACGCTGGCGTTGTCCCACTTGCAGGCGACCTCCATGACGGCGGGGGCGGCGGCCACTAATGCAGAAAGAGCCAAGAGGCGCAAATATGAAACTATAGAAAATAATTTCATATTTGTGCCTTTTGGTGTTGAAACCATGGGGTCGTGGGGCGAAGATGCTAGATCCTTTTTTAAGGATCTATCTTCTCGTCTCACAGAGTCCACAGGTGACCGGAGGGCTGGCAGTTACCTCGGCCAACATATAAGTTTGGCTATTCAGCGGGGTAACGCAGCCAGCGTTCTGGGCACATTAGATACACATAGATTATATTTTTAATTTTTAGTTTTTAGTTTTTAATTTAGATTTTAAAGATTTTTTAAGAAATTTTATATATTATTAGGTATATATTTAAATAGTTAAAACTCTTATACCAACCTTAACTAAATATCAACCATAACTTTGTATTACCAAAGTTCGTTTTCAATTATTATTATGATTAAAATATTAGATTGTAATTTTTAACTGTAACACAGTTTTTACTACCTCAGGAGGCAGGGTTTCACATTATTGAAATTTTGTAATCAGTAATTTATTTATTATTTTATAACTACATGGGTTATTGTCATATTGTCATTGTTACGTTCTTTAATAAAGCGTAGGTAAAGTTTATGTCAAAGTCGTAGTTCAATTAGTGAGATGTTGGTCCAACTCCTAAACCGTAAATGCTATGTTTGCACTTTTAATATTTTACTGTGTTGACGAAATTAAAATGAAGTTTTTATTATTTTGTGCATTTTCATTAGATAATGTTGACTTCGCCATTGAAATAGCAGTAGCTGGCGGCAATGCGCTGTGTGAATTGAAATTCAAATTAACTAGCAAAAACAAATAAAGCCTTGTATTATTCTTGTTTATTGCTAAGTGCAAATTTTATATGCAGCGTTTCCAGAATAAATGAAAAACGCGTTGGCTATAGTCATGTTGTGTGTTCTTGTTAAAACAGAAATAAAATTAAAGCGACAGAATAAAATGACGATAGAAATGATAATAAAAATAGTAAAGGTAAATTATTCATGTGTGTTCCGCGGGTTAAGCTTATTTTTAGCTTATTGTTTTCAGTTTTTTTTTTAATTATAGGCTATCGCTTGGCTGTAATATGAGACCTGCAGCCCATATATTGCTATGAAATACAAATAACATTTTCAGACGAAACCTTCAATGGAAAAAAATTGGAAAAAGATATATGTCACTGGCTTTCATTTTGGATAGCCAGTGACTAAGGGAATATAGGACTGAATAGCAAGTGATGATGCAGTGTAAGGGGGGTGGGCGCTTGATTACAATATGTTTATTCATTCTTGATTATTTGTAATTTTGTCGTTCAATCAACAATCTTTCGTTATCGTTTCAAGAAATATTTTCAACTAGGTAGCTGATGCCCGCGACTTCGTTCGCGTGGTTTAAGTTTTTTGATTCCCGCGGGGACTCCTCAATTTTCCGGGATAAAAAGTAGCCTATGTCACTCTCCAGGTCCTCAACTATGCCCATGCCAAGAATCACGTCGATCCGTTGCTCCGTTGCGGTGTAATTGAAGGACAAACCAACAAACCAATAAACAAACATACTTTCGCATTTATTATATTAGTATGATTAATTAATACAGAGGTATATGTATTAAGCATAATATGAATACAATTGTGTATTTTGATTTAATTTTCGTTCGAGTGCTTACGCACAAAATGTTGTTGTTTCTAGACTAACATCATTAACAAAAGAGCGTGGGCGATGAGAGAATTTCAATAAAATTAACTGAAATTTAATAACTCCTAACACAGACCTGAGCTGAAAAAAAATGGACTTAAAGTTTGTCTTAGCATACCTAATATTTAATTTAGAAGTTACTGAGTTACGTGGGATGTGAGTATAATATTTTCAAAAGCTTCAAATGTTAAAGTTAATCTTTAAAGTTTTTCTAAATGGCACAAAGAGTATAAAATGGCTTTACTAGTATTAATAAACGGAGAATTAATATTAGAACAGTACGCTTACTCCGAGTTTTTATATTGCAAAAACGATTGATCGACGTAAGAACTCACCTCACCAAGTGTAAGCGAACGTTAAAGTAAAATGAACCTTAACTGCATTGGTTTAGAGCTCATTTCATAATTTCGTGTATTTATTCACGGCCAGCGCTCCAAACGCTGAATTTGTGACTTTAAAGCAAGAGCGTTTGGGTCCATTTTACTTTGACCGTTCGCTTACACTTGGCGAGGTGAGTTCTCACGTCGATCAACCGTATTTGCAATGTAAAAACTCAGAGTAAGCGTACGGGTCCGTGCCATAAAGTAATAGGTAATACGAATAGAAATGAGAAAATTCGTGCAACGCCAGTAATTTATGTTTGTTTTATGTATTATATTATATCCGTAGCAAAAAAAAAAAAATTTTGTGTGTCAGCTCCGACGCACGACTGGAGTTTACGAACGATTATAAAATAGATTATTAAATGAGGATAAATGAACGTATTTTTCATATTACTGAAAGCATGTTTGATACATTTATTTATATTGATTATATAATTTATATTCATCATAATACATTACATAGTTATGGAAACATAAAGTAAATAGCGTAACGGAGAAAGTTTGATTTATTCCCCATAAATTTTCATACCCCGGGCTTATATATGAAAATCCATTCTGTTGAACAAAAAAGTTCCTACTCTTCATGAAAGTCTCCTGGCAATTAGTGGAACAGCATAAGTTAATACACTACATCGCTGTTCACTACATCTTAGGAACTTCTATCGTGAAAATGTTGGCACTGAAAGTTGCCTGATAGCTGAATCCGGCACCATGTTATCACGCCTGCTAGACTACTTATCGGTTTTATTTATTTATCAATTTATTAAACCTTATCATTACTAAATCCATCTGTTTTTAGGATTCCGTACCTCAAGTTGAAAAAAGGAACCCTTATTCAGGATCACTATGTTGTGATCTGTTTGTCCGTCTGTAAACGTTCTTTTTCGCGGGAAAGCGTCATATCAAGTTGAAAGTTGAGCTGTAAAAAAATTTAGCTTCTTTGTCAAAGCAATCAAAAGATAGGGGCGCATATTAGTCGTCGCATATTTTGACACTCGCCAATACATTAAAACCTATATAGGGTACCGTTGACCTACAATCATGAAATTTGGCAAGAAGCAAGGTCACAAGTATAGGAATATATCCGAAAATCGCTAATTAGGGTTCCGTACTCATAGTGTCTCGAATTTTTTGGCAAGCGCTACCAGACTAGTGCCATAATATGTAAGTTATTTATTTCACAGCCGATTACGTGTTGTAATGACATCTTTTTGTGATTTACTAAAATAATTTATATTGTCTGGTGGTACGGACCCCTTTGTGTGTGAGTCTGACTCGCACTTGACTGGTTTTCATAAATAACGGTGGGTTTTATTTTTACAAACTGCCTTTAATTTTGTAAAAGGGAACTGTTTTATTATTCCCCCATTTCCGACGTTGTTCCACTGAGAATTCGTTGCCTTTTTGTTCGGCGTCAGTTCACACTAAAACAGAGACTGAAGTGACATGTTTTAAAATTTCACCCCCATTCAGCGCGGTTCTCACCAAAGAGAAAAAGGATTTCGGCACAAAGTAGGAAACTTTTATCATGTTCAAACTGGTTAGATCCACTTAACTTTTATTCCTTGTAAAAATGATTAAAAAGCGATTAAGTACTGTCACAGAGCTTACCGACGTGACAACAATATTATAATTAATGCTTTAATACTACGCAGACAAAAATAAGCTTCAATTCTTATGAAAACTACGAATGAACCTGGAGTGCACGTGTGTGCACACACTGTGTGTACACTAGAAAGAGCCACCATTTTTATTGTACTACGTACGTGCTGCGAGCACAGAGCACTGGCCAGATAAAATTTTTCGTCAGGTATCAGTTTTAGGTAGGTAAACGTGAAAGGATCTTGTCGCAAATTCGGGAGTTTCTCATTTCGTATGATCAGGCGCCTATCTGTAGCGGCTTACCTGATCAAAAACCATACCAAACATCTACTTTCAAGTCCCTGCACTAGTCAATAGTATATAGTAAGTATTTAAGATCGGTTGACGAGTGACGACGACGATTTCAAAATACCATTACATTCATGCGGATACCAAAACGTTTTTTTTGTTATCCACTACAAGTTAGCCCTTGACTGCGATCTTACCTGTAAGTGATGATGCAGTCTAAGATGGTGGCGGGCTATCCTGTTAGGGGCATGGCAGTCATATTAAACCCATACCCCTATTCGGTTTCTACACGGCATCGTACCGGAACGCTAAATCGCTCGCACGTCTTTGCTGGTAAGGTGGTAACTAACCTCGGCCGAAGCCTCCCACCAGGCCAGACCAGGAAAAATTAAGAAATTATAAATTTCCAAACCCTGCCGGGGATCGAACCCGGAACCTCCCACGTTATGGCAACAGCGCTCAACACTGCGCCAGGGAGGTCGTCAAATTAATTCCATTGAGGTTCCATTTAATTGGCTCACATATTATTACGAGAGGTGTAACGGAAAATCTTGAAGCACTTAAAGAAAAGATTCGTCGACTTTATAAGAGTTCTCCATTAGAGTACTGCAAGTGTTGCCAAAGTGTGGCTTTAAAGGTAGAGCTCGTAAAAGGAAATAAGGTTTTGAAAGAAACTCACAATTTAGTAACGCCGCTTTTCGGTATTTCAGTAAAGCTGAAAAAGACCCTAAACCATTTCAGATTGCTGTTTTAATAACGCTCATTAGAAATTTTATAGTATATTTTCCTCCCCGTATTAAATTTTAGGTACGAAATTAGGTTACTAGAAGTTGAAACCGTGGATAGGTTGAATACTTATAATGTTTTAATGATATTATACTGGTCGGATATCATCATGCTGATGAGAGAACTTTGATATTCTCATATATAAGTAATAAGTAGGTACTTACCCAACTAAGTCAGGCAAAGAGAAACTTTGCGCTCGGGAAATTCATATAAAATAAGAAGGATTTATAGGAAATGTTCACAAGAGTTCATAATATTGCATAATATAGTAGTTAAATTCTCATAATAGAAATGCTGTCATTATAATTTGGATGAAAACATTCTTATTTTTGCTTTGTGCTTAAATTTTAACAAACATGCCTTGTTATGATAGCATTATTTTTATAACTTTTTTTATTTTTATCATTTCACTACAAATAAGCCCCGGGGTCTGTGATCTAAACTGGTGGTAAGTGATGATACAGTCTACAATGATAGCGGACTGACCTGTTAGGGGTATGGCAGTAATAAACACATAGGTATCCCTTATCGGTTTCTACGTAGCATCTTAAAAAGTCGCTCGGTGGCACGTCTTTGCCGGTAGGGTGGTAACTAGCCACGGCCGAAGCCTCCCACAAGACCAGACCAGACCACAGATACTTTAAAGTTTTCGCGCTCTATTGCTGCTGCTTATACCTACTCACTCAAACCTATTAATTAATGAATGAATGAAATATTCTTTATTGTACACCAATACAAAATAAATAAATAATTGGAAATAACAAAAAAAAAAAATACTAATGCGATATAAAATAATATTAATGCGAGCCTGATTTATATTACATATGATTATTAGATAGTATTTAGCAAGGTTCAATAAAATTATTAGTTGTAGGTAGGTATAGAAACTAGGAAAATTATTTGTTTTTCTAAGTATAGGCCACTGTCCTACGTTAAATAAATAAATCATTTATCCAAATATTATTAATTGTTTTCGTGAGCAAATACAATATTTATATTTCTATCTGTCTATTTATCCAATGATGATACATTTATATAGTTAGAGAAATTCTTAGCTGTTTAATATACAATTCATATCCACGCAGAATTTTTTCAAGAATACAAGCTGCATTTCCACTCTACTTCCACTCGTATATCAATGAGTTTTTATTCCTTGCTAAAATGTCTATGCTTCGTATTTTTTGCCTAGGATTTTCTAGCACTGGGAGCATGCTGCTATTGTTTTAATATTGTTGACTCTAGTGTTTTAGAATTATAATCCTTATTTTAGGGACGTCATGGTACGTGATATAAAACTGGCATTTTGAAATAACTATGGTAGTAACCCCCTGCTGGAAAGTGTACCTAGGTATGTTGCGGTTACACGCTTTGCTATATAATTAATTAAAGCTAAATCCCGTACGGCTCAATTATTCATAGCCCGCATACCGCTTACCAAATATTAATCCGGAAAGTAATTAAACATTTTCGCCTAATTATAAAATGTTGGGCCGTTTTGTGGAATTATAATTTTACATTATCCGCCGTTCAACTCGTACCCGCTTTGGCTTACTAAGTAGGTAGGTAGGTATAGGAAGGTAATGATTAGTGATGGGCTTCTGAGTTCTGACCCATTTTGATTATGTACTTACATTACTTGATGAAGCTGAAACAGATTTTTGGACCAAGTGGATTTTGGTAATTAAAAGAATGAAGCGTAATGAGTCATAAAATTGACACTTATCTTCTAGGTATGTTTCTCTCTGCATCGTATTCCTCATTAATAAGGGTTGTGACCCCTTTCCATTACTCAAATAATGGTAGGAGTTTTCTTGGGCTAATAATGCGGTGGGTTCCCACGTCCTTCGAATACGACTCGACTAAGACTATTTAAACTCTTAGGGTTTTCTAACGGCGGCTTAACGTGTTCTCCGAGGCACGGAAGTAACGAACAGGCCAAATTTGAACCTCCAAATTCGGTCACCCATCCAGTTACCGACTTGGGTCAACGTTGCTTAACGTTCGCAATCGACTGATATGCGTTGTCACAACTAGGCCACTCGTCCCTCGGCCTAAAACTATTGTTAAAAAAGTATTATATTTAAGTGACAAGGATAACGTTTGATAATAATGTTTGATAGTTGATAGCTGATGCTTGCTTTTCAAATGTTCGATTTATTCATTAAACGTTAATTTGGCCTTAAAACCACAGGCTGTAAATCACGACGAGCCCGACATTCATCACGCTAAGGGATCAAGTTCGACTGAAGATTTAAGCACGGTGCAAAGGAAATAGATATAGATAGGATTAAAGAAAAATCTTGGATCTTTGGTGAAAAATTCGTTGAAAAACTAAAAGGCTTCAAAAGCAAAAAAAGTCTAGCGACTCTTTTAAATTATATTTTTTGTTAAGTTAAAGTATATCTCTATCATTGGTATAAATGTTCAATATTAGTTTTTACTAATATTAAACAAACATTTACCAAGATATTTAGCATTCCGGTACGATGTAGATACCGATTACGGGTTAAATAATACTGCCACATCCCTGACTGGTTAGCCCGATACCATTAGACTGCATCATAACTTACCACCAGGTGAGATCGCAGTCAAGGACTTACTTGTAGCGGAACAAAAACTTGACCCATTTAAGGTAATGAATGGACAAAGTTTTTTTTATTTAGTACATGGTATATACAATGGTATATATGTCACCGTAAGATTGTAAAAACCGTTAGATTATAATATAACGTTTTTTATCTCGATAGATTGTAAACTGTCGACAGATTGTGAACCGTAACATACTGCTTACAATTTAACGCGTTATTTTTCGGTAAATTGTAATATATTAGGTATATTAACCCGATAGAACCTAAGTACCCTACTACTACACTACTACTACTACACTACCTGCATATTCGTGTCAAACCCTAACCTATTACCTAACCTATAGTTCGCGCGCGAGTTGAATGCAGAGTAAATGTATGGTAACACTTACATTTATTCTGCATTCAACTCGCGCGCGAACTGTACAAGAAAGAGACAAGAAAATGTAAAAACAATAAATATATCATAAATAATTAATACTCAGAACATTGAACGGTTCACAATCTTACGACAGTTTATAATCTCGCGGGATAGAAACCGTTAGATTATAATCTAACGGATTTTACAATCTTACGGTGACATATACGTTACATCCCCGAATTACCTGTACAATTACACTAGCTGATGCCCGCGACTTCGTCCACGTGGATTGAGAAATTTTACCACAAAAAAGTCTTTTCATCTTTTTGTGACTTAAATATGAAAGTTAGACATTGCAGTCGCCTACCTTTTTGTAGGCATTATCAAGCTCTACAACTTTTCTCTAGAACTCAATCATAAATTATCTCTCATCGATATGGCAGCTTTCGTAAGAAATTTTCGTTCGACCGTTTTTTCTCCGACTTACTTTGCAAATCCGATTATGTGGCTTTCTATTGGTCAAAGAATTTTCAAAATCGGTTCAGTAGATCCAGAGATTACCTACCCCCTACCGTCTCACGAACTTAAAAACTTTAACTCTTTATAATATATTATTAAGTATAGATAAAAGTGAAGTGAGTAGATGGAGCTTATTCATTGAGGTTGGCTTACACAAACGCCGGACACTGACAAATAGTTTGCGACGACCGTTGGGATGCGGTTTGCGTACAAATTCCGATTTGCATAGGTACTCTAGAGTCTAGACTGCAATAAACCTAGGTGCTGCTAATTTATTATGGCAAATGCTATAAACTTGTGTTACAAACTAAAACGAATGAAATTACTTATTTATTTGATTGCTAGGGGATAAACAAATACCTAAAGAATGGGAGAAAGGCCGAAATTGAAATCCGAAATGAAAAATAAAATTATTTGAATTATCTATTTATCCCTCAGTGCCTGAAGACGAAAGTTTTCGAACAGTGCGTCTTGCCAGTGATGACTTACGGCTCCGAAACATGGTCGCTAACTATGGGCCTGATAAGAAGGCTCAGGGTCACTCAGCGGGCGATGGAGAGAGCTATGCTCGGAATATCCCTGCGCGATCAAATCAGAAATGAGGAGATCCGTAGGCGACCCAGATTAACTGACATAGCTCGAAGAGTCGCCAAGCTCAAGTGGCAATGGCAAGGCGGGGCACATACTCGTAGTTCGTAGAACAGATAGGCGTTGAGGTCCCCAAAGTGCTTGAATGGCGGCCTCGCACCGGGAAGCGCAGCGTTGGACGACCCCCCACTAGGTGGACGGATGATCTCAAGCGTGCAGCTGGGAGCCGCTGGAAACAAGCGGCACAAGGCCGTACTCTGTGGAGATCCATGCAAGAGACCTTCGTCCAGCAGTGGACGTCTATAGGTTGAGACGACGACGACAACGACCTATTTATTCTACCTATATTAATTAACCTACTTGGTAATTATTCATAGCTGATATTGTATAGGCTGGCTTGTCGCGTTTTTACGTTAATGGTGGTGGGAACCTAATTTCATACGAATCAATTCGCCAAGAGTGGTAGCCTAAACTACGTGGTGGTTGTTACAGGTTGAACTATTGATGAAAACTTAATTCAGTTAATGCCGTTCTTCTCACTTTCAAAGTAAATATGTGTATACACGGCGGGCTGACTTTAGTTTTGACTTTGTTTATCTTTGATCTATTACGGGAAGAGCCGTGTCGTAGTGTGTCGGGCATTGATATGTTGCAGGGCAATAGTCGACACTTTTTTTCAACTGGCGCTGTACGGTCTTGCATGAATTTCTTCATGCAATGACACTTATACTTTATGATCATCTTAGAATAAAGTTTTTTGTTGTATTTTGTTTCAGTGTCCTATGTCCATCAGTGCGCCATCCACAATGGTTAGAAGCTACACCCTTGACCTCATCCCATGTCATCCCTATCCTCGTGACATCCGCCAGAGCCCAGAACCATAAGTTTGTTTGGGACGACCACGCTTTATTTTCCTTAGGGATTCCAGTCGAAAGCTTGAGAAGTTTATGGTAGCCAATGCTACTATACCATTGCGTTTGTTATAAAATTACCTATATTTTATAACTCAAGCGGTTCCGATCCGTTAATTTATCTATGGACTATAGTAAGTTTGTAAGTTACCACTGTCCATAGTTAACTTCACGGATCTCTTAACCGCTAATATCAAAATATAGGTAATTTTATAACAAACGCGATGGTGTAGCACTGGCTACAATAAACTTGTCAAATTTTTTTTAGTTAAAATTAATTAATTTAAAAATAGCCTGGACCGGATTTTGATATTAGGCAACCTATTTTAGGCGTATTTATCTATTCTTAAATAAATAAAAAAATAGGTTTCATGTAGTAAACAGATCGGTGAAGGTCGTGGTATAGCGGGATCTATGACTATGTAGGCGTCAAACACGAAACTAGCGACGGCCGAGCGACGGCGACAGCAGCGCGGCGGGGCGATGTGGTACGAGAGCTAGCGATGAATTTCGGGAAGTCCCTTTAGGCAAACTGAAATTGTGAAAAAATATAATTTCGTCAACTGACAAATCCAGTCCTGCCAGTCTGGTAGAACGTTTGCGGTTATACCCCTTCAAAAATATTTTATTAAAATTCCCAAAACATATACTTTTGGCAATCTGAAATTTTAATAACGTAGGGTACCTACCTATGTAATTTCAATAATACCTACAAATCGTCAGACAAATTTTGCCCGTACATTCGTCACTACAAAGTAAGGCGACATCCACCCTTACAGTAAAATGACGACTGATTTACAAAATAGAGTCTCAAAACCCAATAAGAATACAAATAACATGAGAAATCTTTTCTCTACATATGATTAGTGGTAGGACATGAAGTGTTATTCTTTTCTTACTTGCTTTATTTGGGATTCTTTCGCGAAATGGTGTCCATTTGTTACGGGCACAGACAAATGTGGTAACAGACCTTGAATCGCTTTGTGCATGACACAGAGTAATAGCTCTGTCCGATCTCTGAGTGCTCACTTGTATGATATTGATTGAGTAGACCACTTACCTATATCTCGCGTCCATATTTTTCCTTATTTTATTTTTTTACTGCTCCCTGACGGAATCTGAGAGGTTATCGTTAAACCACTTGGTCATCAGATGTAATTCTATAAGCAACTATTAATTAATAATTTTATAAATAATAATGTAATCAAAATCTATTATTGTACCTATTGCTAGTATTTGAATCCCATTTCGGGGTTATATGCGTATTAAGTAATGAAATATCACTTGTTTTTATGGTAAAGGAAAACAATCAAAACATCGTTAGTAAATCTTTTTTCTTGTCGGGGGAGGATAAAATCCCTCCTGACGCCTGCTAGGCAGGGCGTGTCCGATTTGCACGGTCTAAATTATTATGATTTTAACAGTTTAAATATGTATCTAATTTTAAATATGTTCCACTGTAACGCCTATATTATTGAGCCGATTTTGATTATAAGTGTAAATCGATTCGTTATTATGGTCTGGGTGACATAAGCTAGATTTTACACTATTTTACACAAACAAAATCGATTTGACCCATGTTACATCCAAAACAGTAGGGCGCCCTCCGTAATTTTTCTCGTGATCGGGTTAAGTACAGTTTTAAATTAAAATTAATACTTACGGCTTGTTTTTCATATCGGAAATTAAAATTCCTCGCAGATGAAATCGCTCGTTTTGAGTGAGTAAAGTCCCACAAACTTATTTGACCCGGTGGCCAAAATTGGAACTTATACTTATCCTTGTTTAGTTTTTTTTAAATTTATTTTTTCATATATACTAGCGACGCTGTCACCGGGTCAGATAGGTTTGTCGGCCTATACCTAGGTAGGTACATCGTTATTTGTATTGAGGAACGAATGGCCTAGCTGTGACAACACATATCAATCGAATGCGGTTGTTAAGCAACGTTGACCCAGGTCAGTAAATAGATGGGTGACCGAACTTGGAGGTTGAAATTTGGCTTTTTCGTTTCCTCCGTGCCTCGGAGAGCACGTTTAGCCGTCGGTCCCGGTTATTATCACTATCATCTGATGATAATCGTAACAAACCTAAGAGTTTAAATACTCTTAGTCGGGTCGTATGCGGGAGGACGTGGGAACCCACCGCATTAATATCCCAAGAAAACTCCTACCATTATGTGATTAATGGAATGGGATCACGACCCTCAGTAATGAGGAATACGACGCAGACAGAGAGTAGTTGAATAAAAACATCGAAACTCCTGTGAGAGTCGTATAAACCCAACAAGTTTACACCCCTTGTTATTTTGCTCTATCTGTCGCGCACTCTGGCAGGAAGGAACGTGTGACGGGAAACAGTTGGCGAGGTTTACTCTAAAGCCGGCATCAAGCGATTACTTACAGACAGATTTATCCCAATTGCCGACTTGCTGTCTCTTGTGCATACTATAGCATGTACTCCAGTTGAGTAGGCATTACATTGCCTTTAGAGTTGAATTTTCTTTGATCTATCAGTTCTGCTTCTTTGTTTAAGTATGTATAAGTCAAACCCTTACCGAAGTAAAGTAGGTACTTTACTTGTCATAAGAGAGTAAACAGCACGGAATATAGTATAAAGATGGTAAACACCACACAATAGTAGCAAAGAATATTAACTTTGATTAATTTTTGACGACCTCCGTGGCGCAGTGTTGAGTGCAGTTGTCTTAAAGTGCGGAGGTCCCGGGTTCCATCCTCGGCGGGGTAATTTGGGAATTTATTATTTCTGAATTTACCCTGGTCTGGCCTGGTGGGAGGCTTCGGCCGTGGCTAGGTACCACCTTATCGGCAAAGACGTGCCGCCAAGCGATTTAGCGTTCCGGTACGATGCCGTGCAGAAACAGAATAGGGGTATGGGTTCAACTGTCCTTACCCTAACAGGTTAGCCCGCTACCATCTTAGACGGCATCGTCACTTACCATCAGGTGAGACCGCAGTCAAGGGCTAGCTTGTAGTGCATAAAATAAACTATTACTACATACGTAATAAGTACTCATCAGACTCTGGCGCATTTAGGGCGTTTCTCACACTGCATGGTTCTAATTGTTTTACTAACTACAATATTTACTAGTTTACGTACAATATTTCATGTTGTAATGTTCAATAATGTTTTAAAACATTTTAGAACTACAGTGTGGCAGCACCAGTAAGATATTATGAAATGTTTACTTAACAAACTATGTTCTGTATCATGATATTCTTAAACAGATATTGATATCCTGACATTTACAATATCAGGATATCCGAAAAAGCATTAAATATTTGCTGGGCTCTTTTTTACACCCGCCACGATTTTTGAGTCAAATAAAAGTATATCGTCAGTAAACCCTAAAACCCTAAAAGTTTGACAGTAAAGTCAAATAAATAGCGTAATTTGGAGGCTTTGGCAGTGGCCTCCATATTGCAGATTGCTTGCACGTTATTAAAGTATAAGGTGTCACAGTTCCACACTACATAAAGTGTTGTCATAGCTTCGTTTGGGGTGAGATGCTGCAATTTTATACAGAAAATATGAGCAGAGTGTTTCCCTCATTACCAAGCTAAAATGCGTTATCTTAAAGTGAGGTATGTTTAATTATTCCGTTGCTGAAATTTAAATCTTTCGCTAAAAATGTTGCCGTGTGTAGGGACGCTTTAAAGCGTCTATAAAGCTAATATTCAAAATTGAAAAGTTTTTTATTCAAAATATAGACTCTTTAAAAGTGCTTAAGAATAGTCGAATGAATCTACCACTGGTTCGGAATGACGTTCTTACCGAGAAGAACCAGCAAGAAACTCGGTGGTTGCTCTTTTGAAAAAAAAAATACATTTACAAGGTCTTTGAGTCTACTAGGGTGAATTGGCACTTGTCCGTCCGTCCGTCCGTCCGTCTGTCAGAGCATTATAACTTCTGAATTACTGAACGCAATTACTTCAGCTTTAAATATAATATGTAAACCAATGGCCTCCCGCCGAATATGGCTTAAAAAATAATAAAAATCTTTATTTCAGGGGGGCTCTCATAGAAGCGAATGCGAAGTAAAATATTTTTTATAAAGTTACATAGGGCTGCGGTATATCATTTTAAAGATAATTAGGAATAGAGTCGGAAAATATTTTTTTTTTAATTTTTCCCCCAAAATTGACGAAATTGGGGGCTTTCAAAGTGGTGATTTTCTAACGTCCAAAGATGACCTCAGAACTCTAAATTTTCTGAAAGGATGAGTCTGAAACTTGATCAATTATTTCAATTATATCCTGTACTTGAACAACAAATACTAAAATTAGATAAATATTGTAAGGAAACGAAATTATTTAATTTTTAATGAGCGTCAGTATTTTTAACAGAACTTCACATTTATGTCAATAGATGGCGCCGCGAGGTCTCAGTTCGGGGCGAACCACTAGTGTAAAGATACTTAAGTAGGTAACCGCAGTTCTGAGCATTGCTGGAGCGAGTCAAATTCATGCGCTTTTATCATCTATTTACTAAAAAAATTCTACATTGCAATGTCTATTATAATCTTCGACAGTATAATAAGCTTTTTTCAAGCTAAGTAAAAGCATTAAGTAAATATGTGTCTTAGATAATCAAATCATCTCAGACTAAATATTTGTGAAATGATGGCTAAGTATTCAATAACACATTTCACTACAAACTAGATCACTAATTAGGTAAGTAGGTATAGTTCAAACAAGGAATCATTACTTACATAAAGGTAAAAATGAAAGAAATTATGAAAAATTAAAAGAAGACTTTCTTTAAGAAAAGGTGTAAAAAATATAAAAAACTTGAAACTTTCAGTTCAAAATTATTTTTGCGTTTTATTTTTTCATTATATCTGGAAAATAGACCTTACTGTATATGAATTACAACATTCGTGTTTAAACCTGTTAATTTTGGTTCAAACGAATTCATTCAGTCAAAAACTTCCAGTAGGGTTCTACATTTAGAACTCTACTGGAAGTTTTTAACGAAATCTTCTAACGCCTCATTAGGCGTTAGAAGATTTCGGTAGGAACAACATTCCGAACCAGTAGTAGATTCATTCGTCTATTTAAAAGCACTTGTAAAAAGTCCACTTGAATAAAAAATGTTGGATTTTGATTATTTGATTTTACCAAGTGGAACTAAAACGGGGAACGCTCCCACTGAAGTGAATTTACGAGTAGATAAGGATAAATATTTAGACAGTAAAAATATTGCCATCTAATCAGATCAGCACCTTTTGGTTCAATGTTTTTCTTGTTGCAACTAGGTATTGATTTAAAAATTATAATATAGAGATGTTTTTTTAATTTATCATTTCTTCATTGTTCAATTATAAATTACTGTATCCTAATTATGTTTAATAAACTAATATCTATAGAGTAGTTGGATATACTAAGGGTTTGAAATAAATACATTTTGATATGTACATTATATTATGTCTATATTCTGGATCTTATAGGTTTAATTTGTAACTAACTATAGTTATAATAATTAAATTAAAGATCTAAATGTACAAAAAGGTTTATATACAAGAATAACTATGCATATTATACGATAATATAACTAGTCTATCTAATTGGTATAATGTTCAACACATTAATAATTTACACCAAACATCAATGTTTGCGAAATTTTTTGACGACAAACATGAAAATGTTCAAAAATACATAATAAATTCATAAAAATTATACAATACACTTAATAATTATTACGATATTTACAATAAATTGACAAATATTAATGTATTTTTCGTACGACACAAACTTTGTGAGTAAGTATTAAATAAGTTCATTTGGAATCGTTATACTAATTACTTACTATAATGTTTAAGGTTAAATCCGCCTTTTTTAATGTCTGCATAGTTAAATGAAAAAAAAAACAGTAAGAGAGTGAATTTGATCATGATCAATGTATTGCTGAAAATAATAAATACACCTGAGCTGTCTTGTTGTTTGTCTTGTCAATTTTTGATATTTTAAATTAAAGCTTACGATATAAAGATATCGTTTATTAAGGTGTTTTTTGTTAAGGTGGCGCGTTAATGGCAGTAAGCCATCCACTAACAAAGTAACCAGTTGCTATCGAACATGATAGTTAATTATTTATTAGTTTAAACAGAAGTCAATGATATCTGTTAAAGATCTTAAACAAAAACACTTATTTCTCTAGGTTCTTTTTGAGTATATCTCAATCAAGCATCCAATGTCACACTACAGGGTAATCAAATGTTTATTTTTATTCAAACATCTATATATTTTCACGTTACAAATTGTTATAGTTAATGTGT
Organism: Erebia aethiops; assembly: GCA_923060345.2. Lineage (NCBI taxonomy): Eukaryota > Metazoa > Arthropoda > Insecta > Lepidoptera > Nymphalidae > Erebia > Erebia aethiops. The sequence continues at coordinate 19,170,519 of OV281084.1, read as the reverse complement.
TCTCTAATGTAGGTACACACGAAAAACGGTCTTTCACACCAAAAAAAAGGATAATGCTTTCCACTAAGTATATTTACATCCACATTTGGACATTTGGCACTAAGGCGTTTCACGCTGATACCAACGTAATGGGTTCTGAGCAAATGTAGGTATGTCATGATAACTACAAAATTCTGTTACTCACCTAATTCCGACTTAATTTAACGGTGAGCTTTTATCCTATCTATGTACATCTCACAATCAGTCAAACGTTTCTATTTTGGCAAAATACCTTAATTACGGACTAAATTTTGAATCCTTTATAAATTTTTAACAAATGTCTGTTTTAAATAGTCAATAAAAAATTGTAGGCCCATGTAACTCGTTTTATCTATTTTATTCAGAATTATATTCGTACCTTATCGAAAGCTAATCGAAATTGTTTTTGGCACTAAATGTAATCCTCAAAGTAGGTGGCACTAAAAGCTGCTAAATTGTATATCTAAAATGTAAGGTAATTTTTATAAATCGTAATATCAGTGATCAATGATTTGATGATGTAAGCATACCTATTTCACAACCTGTTAACGATGTAAACTGGGATTTTCAAGGATTTTTACATTATACCCAGCTCAATAGTTGTTAATGAATTTCTACAAGGTAATATTGAACCTAGTTCCTATTTCTAAACTCGAGGTTTAAAGATGATATTGTCAAGGGGTTAATTTAAAGTTTTAATGCTGAGAAAGTTCTAGAAATTGCTGTCGTAGTCGGAACGGCGACGTGAGTAATGCGAGCGAGGGAACTCTCCTGTGTAACCATATCCTTGCGAACCGGCGCCCGTCTGTCCGTATAGCTGCGACCCTCCGTATCTGTAAATATTTGATAACTTATACACTTCAAATCAACAGAGTTTAACCACGAACAGACAAAATATTTGAAAAAAAAAACAGTCCAGAATTTCAATGAATTGAAAGTAAATTAAACTGTGAACAATCATGTTAAGAATTTTAGGGTTCAATTTATTTTGCACAAGTCATAGATAAAATGTGCTTTATGCTGTACGGATTTAGTGTAATTCATAAGTAAGGCATAGCAGTTGAGAGGTATATTTATCATTTATAATCCGACAGTTTATAAGAATTTTTTTTGAACTTCGCGTACCCGTTGCCCGTGGTTCCATAAAGTTGTGATCCTCGTCCAGAGTCAGGTGTATAGTGTGACATATACTTTTGGAGCTGCGGAGTCCATTCTGATCGCCATGAATCCCCTGGGTTAGGGTATGCCAGCTGTTCTATGAATGCTGTCGACATGCGCTAAAAAAGAAAATAAATATGCATATTATTAAAAATTTGCAAAGAAAGCAGAGTGGAAAAATACATTCGCATTTGGAAACATTATTAATTTTGTATTTCATTGTTTTATTGCAAACAATAAATTTGCAGTGTCGTTATTAATAATTTTATTACCTGCAATGCGCAAGACATAAAAGTTCCAGGAAATATATAAAAATGATCAGTAATAAACGTTTTATGGATGTTGTAGCAGAAGCAAAGTGACTTTTTTGGGCCATCAATATTTGTCAATCATATATTATTGCTTGCGACACTTACTAATATTTTCAGCTTCCCTAGACCGTATTTCAATTTTTACAATAAGTAGTTTAAAATTAATGAAGAGATGATACTTTACCTTTCCCGAAGGTAAGTATGGCAGATCGCGTTCCTTTAGTTGATGCATATCATCGAAGCCACCCATGTGACTCTTATCGAGTTCCCGGAGCATATCTTCACTTAACGGAATTGGCTGTTTTGTTTTTGTACTCTTCTGGCGATTAACAAGCTGAAAAAAATTATAAAATACTCATTAACGTAAAATACTCTGTACTTAAGTATTTAACGCAAATGTACTTAATTAAATTAATTAGTACATACCACTGTCACACCGAATATAACGACAAATAGGAGTGATGCCAGCGCTATAACAATAACGGCAATACCCCACTGTGGTAATAGAGATTCTTCGTCTGGTTCAATTATTGTTGGTTCTTCGTGCTTTGGCAAAACTAAGGAGAAGTTTTTAAATAAATTAGATCATAATATGATATTATTGATTAACAAAAAAGCACTCATATAATCAAAATATTAAAATTTGGTAATATATATAATAATAATAAATTATTACCAATAAATTCAGTATACGCCGGATCCATCACAAATTTTCCCATTTCTAATTTTCCTGCAGATTTGTCGATGTTTTTAGTCATTTTTTCATTGCTCTTTTTCATCCTTTCTTCATCTGGCTGGTCACCTAACATCACATCAGGATCAAACATATCAGTTTTATCTTCTTCTACTTCCATTACAGAGCCAGCTTTAGCCTCATGAAGGGATTTATGGAAGAACTTTTTAAGTTGCAAAGTATCAACTTTTTCTTCAACATTGTTTAGTTCGATGAAATAATCGACGAGCACAGAGCCTTGACTGAATCCGTCTATGCGAATACCTTTATACCATTTGCTTAGCAGATCAGATTTTGAATAAACGGAATTGAGCTGTAGAATACACAAAATACATTGTAATATTATTTAAGTACTTAGTAATGCGATAAAACTCTAGACATAATATGTGAATTTTTAAACTTACCTCATGTTTAACTTCCCTTGCCAATTTCTGCCATTCCTTTGTATGATGGTCTAAAAATTCTGGAACCCACTTAACTCCTGTAAATAACAATTTTTAGCATGAGGAATTTTTTTATCAGATAAAGTGGGAAAATATACGGTTCATAAATATACCATACAGACCTGATACAATTTTGATAGTTGCTGCTATATCACATTCGTAACGACAAACTCCAGGAGTGGTGGGTTGGGGAGGGGCTATCGTCGTTGTAGTCGTTGTTATCAATCGGCGAGTCGTTGATTCGGTGCTTATTTCTGGTAGTGGTGAAGTAGAAGACGCATTGCGCTGTTGTTCTAGAAGTCGTTCTATCGAAAACGGAGTCGTAGATGGCGATGGCCAGCCGGTGAACTCAGTAGAAGCTCTGTAATTAGAAAGTTAAACATTACTACTACTATTATAAATGAGGACTTTATGTGGTCTTTCTGTATTTACGTTTGTCACCACGGCCCATTCGCTTTACTAAATTTGTCTACAAAAAGTAACAAGGTTCCCACAGATTTTTAAAAACCACGAGATTTCCCACGTTACGTACGTGTAAATAATTTAGTTTTAAATTCTAATACATTATAAAATTTTCTTACCTAGTGGGCCAGCCTTTTTGAATTTTTGGAGTGACTGGAGGCGGGCCAATACTTGATTTTTGAGTTGTACTTTTTCTGGTTGCGCCTCCTGGCCTCGATGGGAAAACTACTTTAAAGCTTCCAGACGAAGCCGTAGTAGTGCTTGTTGTTGCAGTTTCCTCTGCAGGTTCTTTTTTATTTGGATTAAATCCTGGTGGTAAGAGGCTCGAAATGTCTTTAATTATGAATTTACTTAATGGATTCTCTTCGGATTCATCAGTATCGCTGGAATTCAGTTTAAATCCTGGTGGTAAAAATGCGGAAACATCCACAGGTACAATATTAATTGGTAATTTTGGAACCTTAATTTTTTCTGTTGTAGTCGTGGTCTCTAGCTTAAATCCCTTTGGTAATAATGCTGAAATATCTACCTTCTCGACGTTGTTCAATGAATCTTGTTTCGTATTATTGTCAGAATTATTATTATCAGGCTTATAGCCAGGTGGTAAAAATTTATTAAGGTCATCGGTTTGTATTTTCTTAAATAAGTCTTCCTGCGTTCTTTGCTTTGGCTTATACTCCTTCGGGAGAAGAGATTTATCATCTAATATAATAACTTTGTTTTTGGAACTGATACCAGACGAACGTCCTTGTGTAATATTAATAATTCCGTTTCCTGTGTGAGGTATTGAAGCTGGTGTGGTAGTTGTAGTGGTGGTGGTGGTAGTAGTAGTTGTTGTCGTGGTACTAGTACGTTTGTCTTTAAACGATTGCCTTGGTTTGTAACCCGGTGGTAGCAAACCGGATAAATCATCCATTATAGTCACTAATTTTTTCTTTGGTTTAGGCGTAGTAGAGGTAATTGTACGTGGAGTAAACTTCTTTATTTGCACTGGTAATGGATCTGGAGATGATCTTTCAGTAGCCACTGAAAATTGTGTACTTTTCAAAGTAAATACATTTACTGTAGATGGTGTTATTGTCGTCGTAGTCGTTGTGCTGGTTGATGTTGGTTCTGTAGTTGATTCAGTTATCAACTCTATGTTTTTGTTTTCCTTATTTAGATTTCCTGACAATACTGCGCTAGATAATTCTGATTGAATGCTGTCTAATTTATCATTTATATTTTCAGTAGATGATGAGCTATTGATAATACTGCTGGAATCTGGCTTAGGATTTTGAGTTACATTTTCCTCATCTTCTTCAGTCAGTACCTGTTTCTTTTCTTCTTGTTCTACTGTTGGGAAAGGTAAAAATCGTGCTCCAGAAACACTACGGCTTGTTTGTACAGATGCCACTACAATCCAGCTCTCGGTCGTCACTGGAGGTGAGTCATTTGTATCGTTATATGATTCCGAGGTTATAGCGGTTTTAGGAGTTGGCGGATAAGTGACATCAGGTATAGAAATTGTTCCATTTACAACACTTTTAGTTGTTACAACCGAAACTACTTCCTGTCCTAGAATTGAAGGCGTTTCTATCGAAGGATCTTCTTTGGAAAATGTGAACCTTAAACTAGGGGCAGTTGTATCGTTATCGGTCCCTATTTCAGGTTTATCTATCACATCTGTATCAGTAAACTGCTTAAAGTTATCATCTTTCATCAAAGTGTTGTTTGGTTCCATTGCAAGAACTTCAAATGACTTATTAGTGTTTGTATTGATAGGTACTTCGGTTGTTTCCTCGGATTCCTCAGTGGGTTCATCAGTTTGTTCTTCGGCGTATTCGTCAGTGTGTTCGTCAGTGTGTTCATCGGTGTGTTTATCAGTGTATTCATCTGTGTGTTTATCGGTGTGTTCATCAGTGTGTTCAACAGCTTGTTTAACTGTGTGGTCATCAGAGTGTTCATCAGCGTGTTCATCAGTGGCATCATATTCATCATAGATGTCTGTAACTGGCTCTGCAGAAGAAATTATAGGCTTAGCAGTTGTTGTGTGTTTAACTTCAGGTTTGTCCTCTTCTTCATCATAATATTCGACATATTCTCCCTCTTCTTCAACTTCTCCATTTAAATTTTCGTCATGGTTGTTATCAGCATGTTCGATTGATCTTTCCGTAGTAGTTGTAGTAGAAGATTTCAACTGCGTAGAAGTTTCCACAGATAAAGTCATATGTGCGGAATCATTTGCAATGTTATCAGTGTTCATTGAACTCGCATCAGGCTTACTGTCATCAGAATTTTCACTACTACTATTTGACTTAATAACCTGCACATCAAAAGACTCCTGGGTATTTTTCATTAATTCTCTGAAGGAACTTAGGTCACTTATGTCATCTTCAAGAAGTGGTTCTAAATCTAAAAGAGGCTTGTATTCAGTAGAAGAACCTTGATTGAAGTTGGGAATATTGAATGATGGGTGGAAATTATTGTTGACTTTATAGTTGTTTGCTGGTATATTTTGGAGAACTTTCTTAACATTTGGTGCCGGAGGATCAAAGTGAGAATATCTTGAGTTTGTCGGTTTATTGTTTATCTTTTGATTACTAGCATGCTTTGTAGGGTTATAAGTTGTAACTTTATGTAGATCGAATATATCCTGGTCATCATTATCAAACTCGTCATCATGTGTAATGTGACCACTTTGCCCGTTACTTTTGAGGCTGTTGGTATCAAATGGTATGTTTTTAAACCCATTATTTTGTAGGTAATCTATATCAGGATTGTTAATGGTTATTTGGCCCAAAAATGTTTCTGGTTTTGATGGATCATTTTGATAAGCAGCAGAATGTATTTGCGAAGCATCAGGCCTTTTCGTTGAAGTAGGATGATGTACGGGAAAATTGTAAGGTAGAGCAGGCCTAAATTTCTGGCGCTGTGATGTTGTGAATTCAGGTTGGTTAATATAATATTGTGTTCCAGATTGACTTCTTCCTGTCGGTAGTTCGAATGGGGAAGGGTTCTGCTTATAGTTAGGACTAGGGAATCTCGCACGACCGTCATTATAAAGCGGTTGTTGCGCTGTGGGAACTGGTCTAAAGTTATCTCCGTGCTCGAAGAATGATGTAGGCCTACTATTGGGAAATATAGGCGGTTGAACTTGAGCAAAATTTCTTTCTGGTGTGTAATAAAAGCCGTTTTCATCTGAAACAATAAAAAAAATATTTAAGATTTTTTTATTTCATTTTTTTAAAAGTTTATTAAAATTAAACGATGCCCACGGCTTTGTCGGCGTGGATTATGCTTTTTAAATTAATGCGGAAGCTTCTTAATATTCTGGGATAAAAAATAGATGAGTACTCCATAACAAATGCATTCCATATTTCCTTTGAATGCAGCTCTGGGACCCAAAGTACCTGATACTTGTCATTATTTATTTAAGCATAGGGTACAAAGTAGAAGAAGTATAGGTTCAATTGATAGATAGGGAGATTGCTTTCACGGCAACATACAATAATTCGGACCTAAATGTTAGTTAGTACAATTTGAAAGCAATGCAAATTACTGTATTCGGATTTCGGGCCATAAACTCACTTAACACTACAAAGTTACACCAAATTGTGAGCAAACAGAACAATTCATAATGGATTTCACGAGTTAGCTCAATACGAATTTCTCTTTGTTAACCACCTTAATTCAATTTCATACTCGACCAGAAGTTTTAGTTTTTAATAATGCCTATTATTTATAACATTTGATCAGGAAAATAAATCTTAAATAGGAAATGATAGTATAATTCATCAGTAAAAGTGAAAAATATGTTTGGATATTTAACCCGATTAGATTTCTGATTGAGTCAATGTGGGAATTATTTACAATCTCAGAAAGTGGCTCAAAATTAGCTGTTTGAGTATAGGCTGGCTAGAGCCAGTTTTGAGCTCGGATATTGCTAGTTACCACATCGAAAAGCGATTAAGCCGTTCCAGTGTAATTCTGAATAGAATACGATTACAAATCAGTCATAATATATGCGCATCATTGAGAGGACCTTTTATAATATAATCCCGTAGGGTTAGCAAATTGCATCAAGCGCAGCTATATATTGTCATCGACAGTAAAACTACTAGTATATGTACTCTACATTACATTTTACAAAGTAAAACTCGTGATCAAAGTCATAAAGAGATGTTTATCTAAAACTATAGGTACGTACAATAAAGTTTCCCATTGTTAAAATTCACGTAAAGCTTTTGTTCCCATCGTAGTGCATTATGGTAGGTATGTCTCGGAAAGTATGTAGTTTAACTCTGTATAATGGCCTTCTCTAAAGTTTGCTTCGAACTTGGGCTATCAACAACGGGACCACAGGTGCTACTGCAGCAATTATTAAGCTATAATAGCTCACCTATAAATTCATGTGGCACTATAACGGATAATTTGTGTGCTTACTTTGGGAATAGAGAGGTTATTAGTGTGGTCTGGTTGCAACAACTTGTATTGTATCAAGCAGTGGTTTTGGTGATCACAATCTTAACTATAAATTCCATAGGCAGGTTTAAATGGGTTTAACCAACCAAATATTCAATAAAAATTTACTTGCCACTTAAAATAATTTGTTTGGTGGAATCCTCTCTATTAATTCTGATGTAAAGTGAGAGTACCTAGTACATAAAATATACGGTAAAGGACGGCAATTATCTCTAATTCATGTTGCCTTATCAATTGATGCTAGTGTAGTATGTTATCATATTTGACGGATGATAAAGGAGGAATGCTTTTACAATAATAGGTCAAGGCATTGCTCCTTCGTCGTATTTGAATAGGTATGACTGTTCAGTGATCACATTACTTATTAGTAGAAAAAAAAGGATAAACCCTTTGGTTTCAAAACCTATCATTCAAAAGCGAGTTTCATTGATGTGAATATTCCTGTGGTTGTTAACGTCTTTCACAAAGATAATCCTAAAGGAAATTACTTTCTTGCGTATTATATTCGGAATTAATTAAGGGCAGCGGTAAGGGCACGAGAAGGTTCTTAAGCATCAAAGTAAATCGATAAAAAGGGAAGTTAAGAACGGGTTTACATTATACGAAATTTTAAGGGTGGATTCCGAATGCCGCAAATACTACACAAAATTTGAAGTGAATAGCTTCTTAGCGGACGCGTAAGATGGGGCCTTACAAAAAGTACCTCATTGACTGGGCAGCACTTACCTATTGTTTCCCATGTATAAATAAGCGGGAAACTCAAACAGTGGAAGAGCATAAAGCCTAATATACAATGTGTAATAACTTAAAAGCTGCGCTTCTGTCTGTATAAAAGCTCACAGCTTTTTTTCATTAATTAAATGATTAACTCAACGCCTTCCCATGCTGGGCGATGAAAAGTTACTTGAAACTAATTGGGAGAATAACAACGATACTGAAAAATAAGTCGAAAGTAGCTTTGATTATGTATATATGTCACCGTACGAAACGATCAGATATCGTTAATCCTGCCAGCTTGTAGTGGATTAAAAAAAATACGAGTGACGAGTATTCTATAAACTTTTTTTAAATTATCTGATTCAATATTATGTCAGAAGACACTTGAATACAAAATGCTTTTCCTGATCTTGCATCCGTATGCAAATTTGGATCTAGACAAACTCAATCAAATGGTATGCTGACTACTTTTTTAAGAGTCGACTGAAGTTGATATTGAAAACTGCTACAGGTATAGAAACCATGTAGTAATGATACTCACAGTTACCTGAGTTTATTGTATTTACATACATGTAAGCTTGAGCGTAATTCCCCAAAATTATCATGGTTCGAACCTAATACATATTAGATATTTTTTGTTCGCAGCTTAGTACACAATTTTTTCTTGATTGGAGTATACTTCTAATTTCTATTTAGTTATTTTATGCTCTCATTATGAAAACATCTAGTATAATTATTTCAATTTGAGCCAAATTACAAGTAGGTGTATCTTGAAACTATGTAGAGCGCTCTACTCTTTAGCCACACAGTTTTGAGGAGATTAACATGACTAAGCAGAAATCGCTTCGTATGAATTTACTTATTATCCACCAAAATACCTGGAAAATACCGAGAATGCTATGAATTTATGGGAGCAAAATTTCTCCTATCTTTAATAGATACGGAAATAACACGTAATACGTGTTGCCGTAATTTCCTTCGAGGGTGATACAAGCAGACGTCCCGATAAAATTGCGACGGTAGCATATTGTCCCGAAAAGGTAACATTTTGAGGAACAAATACGTTGCATTCTCAGCCGTTTGTCTATGATAATAAGCTTCATGATTCATGATGAATGTTGGCCGTGCCATAGAGGATTTTTGTCACATTACTGGAGGAGTAAACTTCATACATCAGGTGTCAAAAGCGCTCGCAAAACTTGAGTTTGGTAATAATTAATTAAGCATTTTTAAGTAAATTCAGTATCGTCCAGCGCTTCCAGCTATGACCTGGGCAGAACTGTTAACATATAGGCAATGCCGAGGGGCTATTGAGGCTCAGCTTCAAGAGTCATACCCTCGTCTTAGCCTAGGTAAAACGAAGAAGATCGCGCTGTGTAAGCCTGCATTACCGTAATGCGGACGACGCGTACTTAGGTTTATCCGCCTGGTGAAAAAAGTTGCAGTCTTAAGTACGCCAAAGTACGCGTGCTTACTCGTGTGTCTATATCACCCGCAACAGATATAGGTCATAGTTATTTTTGATAACAAAGTAGGAGAAGTTCCAACGCCAATTTACCTTATTTTTACACGCTTTTTATTAGCTTCAGACGTATGTATGTTAGTATGTAACGGAATCTTTGAACATGATTTTGACCCCCTTTAAAACGTCGGATTAACTCGAAATTTGGCCTACTTATTAAGGACCGATGTCAATTCAATATTTTAAACAGTTTGACCCGTTATCCTTACTAGGATAATCAGGATTATCGATTTTTTGTTTTCCTGAGAACAACAAAAAAACTAAAAAAACTAAAAAACACGCTTTTGATGCAGACACTCCGGTCTGCATCAAAAGCGTGTTCTTGGTTTTTTAAAACTATTATTATTATTACCTACTGCTGACAAACATCGCGAATTGTAGACTCGTACTTCCCATGCCAATTTACCTACTGCTGACAAAATTCACGACTTGTCGCTGAATAAGCGCTTGCTGCTCTAGCAACATAACAACTCTTGACATAGCACATGAACAAACAAGATACCCTACCCCAATGTTTATTGTTGCGAATGTAGAAATAAAGTGATTAACATACAATGAATATTAATAGGGCTGTCCTTAGGTGTTTTGGTTACTTATTTTATTTAGATATTGATGCTCAATACTCAATTTATTTATTGTGGGACATACAGGTGTCTCTTATATCACGTCGTGTTTTGACTATACCACCCTACTAAGAAGAGCCGGTAAGAAATTCAGCCAGGTGCTCATAGTATACAGTAGTGTAAGTTAATAAACTATCCTAATGGTAAACACACAGTAAACAGATGCAACCGCAATATGGAAACTACCTAGAAACGTTTGAAACAGGCTCACTCACACAAACATTCGCATCGACGAGACCCCAATCGCTCGTCGCAGTGCCGTCAGTAGTAAGTGCCGCGTCATCGCATGTTCGATGCGCACGTTTGTGTGAGTGAGCTGTTTCGAGCGTTTCTAGGTAGTTTCCATACTGGTTGTATTTGTTTATTGTGGTAAACATCTTGGGTAAAAAAGATGTATTAAATATTGATCATGAAATGGGTACAAAGCAGCATGTACTACATAATTATACCTGACATAAAAGAGACATCTTACAAATAACTCAACTAATTACGAGTCCTCAATGATGTATAGAAAAACCGCAAAAAAAGAGAGTGAAATATAAGTAGATATGAATAGTAACTGCTCTGTCGAGGCCAATAACTCCAGTGAATGAAACGCGCGAGTTTATTGCAGAAAAGGTTTTATTTGCCCGCAGAGGTAATATTCGGCGCATTAACAGATTAAAAAAGATTTACAATTTTCAAGCACTATAATTGGCGACAGGAGTTCCGTTTTATCATATTTTGCGGCAGTTCTTGTGCAATTATGCTATTTTCATGTTACGGGCTTAATAACGTACTTTTCTTGCCTCTGCGTCATCCACCAATAAACGTCTACTTACTACTGGACATAGAAAAAATAAATACTACTGGACACAGTTCTCTTTCAAAAACTACTACACCGATCTTGTGCTTGGCTACCTGCGACTCTCTTGATGATATCGGTCCACCTAGCTCTGCCAACACTGCGTTTTTCGGCGTGAGGTCGCCATCCTAGCATCTCTGGACCCTAACGCCTGTCGGCTCCTATGCCTTTGTAGCTTTTAGGCTAATAGGTAAAGTAATTTTTACATTCAAACATACTTAAACGCGAAAAACAGACGCTTTTCATCCTGATGGCATCAGGCAGATAAGTTACGTGAGCCCAAAGGAATTTTAGTCCAGCAAGAAAAAATTCAGGTTTCAAAATGTGAAATCTTTTATAGGTCGTAAACTAGTTTGCATCTCACCCGCTGACAGTATCTGGAAAACTTAGTAAATAAATTATTGGATAGGGCAAACTCAGTAATTATTCAACTCCCTACTTCCTTCTTCGTCTTCCCTTAGCGTATCTTTCAGAGTGGAAACATTTATACTGAGATACATAATGATATTCCTGCTATAATATGAGGAGAGGAAATTGAGCAACTTATCACAATCAAATGTGACGGCTCTTATGCTCGTTCCGTTGTTACATTTTTCAACTTACATAATAAGTTTTGCATGTGAATGTTTTGAAACTTCAGCCAATTCTCTATTTATATCAGTATTCGGATATTATATTGTGTATTTTACCCATTACCCTAAACCCTATATTCAAGCCTATATTACATAACAATATCAACAAATATGATTGGTAAAAAATTTACTTTTAGTGCACCTACGAGTATAATCGTCAGGAATTAAAGTATCCACTAACGTTATACTCGTAAATGCGAAAGTTAGTCTGTCTGTCTGTCTATCTGCTACGCTTTCACGGCCCATCTGTTCATGAAATTGGTGATTTTTTTGTTGATGAAATTTGGTATAGGGAAAGGTTGTATCCCGTGGAAGGACCTAAGCTACTTTTTAACCCGGAAAATTACAGAGTTCCCGCGGGAATTAAAAAAGATTAATCCACGTGAATGAAATCGCCGGCATTATCTAGTTCAATACAATATACATACTCATTTACAGTCTCTTTCAGACTCGAATCATATCAATTGTATGGAGTTATAAAAAGCCTAATTCAATACAAGATAATTGTAGCGGTCTTCGCAGTCCGCACATAATCCAATAGATGGCATTACTAGTAGCGCACGATGAACACGAAGAGCCTAACTCACGCTAACGAAGCGTTCTCTGAATTACGCCTATATACGACCTCCAACGATGAACGGTTGGACCAGTGGTCCCCGAGCACAACACCCGCTCGGTGGATGATATCATCCTTTGTTACGGTCGAGCCATATCACCTGCTCCCGTATAGTGGTGACCCCGACGTGATCTTCAAGCCCGACGTGATCTGAACCCGCCGCCGGCGATCAAAAAAAAACAAGCCGACGTGATCTCAGAGCCGCCACCGACGCACATCAAGCCGACGAGTCACGCCCTCACTCGTCAGACATCAGCAACATCGCACATCACAACAAACCCCTACAGTCATCGTGACGAGAGCAGCATCATCAGAAGGCACAGCACGGCACAACAGCAACTCAACGCAACAAGCAATACAACGCAGCACAGCAACAAACAAGCAGCAAAGCAACAAGCAACGCAACGCAGCACAGCAGCACAACGCAGCACAGCAACAACAAGTAGCAACAAGCAACACGCAGCACAGCAACAAGCAACAAGCATCACAACGCAGCAACAGCAACACAACGCAACACAACACAGCACAGCCGACCGATGTTCCGGCACAACAGCAACAACATCGATACTCAACGGCATATCAGTACACAGCCCGTCGACGCCAGTACCAGCCGCACAAGTGGGTCACACAGCCTTAGGATAGTATGAGCCTACAACGCCACTACTCTGGTTGTTACACGACGCCACTTCTCCAGATGCTTGCAACGTCATCTGAATGCTGACGACCTCCAGACTCGAAGGGGAGTGATGTAGCGGTCTTCGCAGTCCGCACATAATCCAATAGATGGCATTACTAGTAGCGCACGATGAACACGAAGAGCCTAACTCACGCTAACGAAGCGTTCTCTGAATTACGCCTATATACGACCTCCAACGATGAACGGTTGGACCAGTGGTCCCCGAGCACAACACCCGCTCGGTGGATGATATCATCCTTTGTTACGGTCGAGCCATATCACCTGCTCCCGTACAATAATAATCAAAATGCTGTTATTAATATTCATTTTATTAAATTATATTCCAGATCGTTCTTTTATAGTATTTTGGATTGTGATAAAATTAAACTCTTGTTAGTCTACTTAAATTTTATACATAGTGACTTTTCGGTAAACTTACTTGGAAACTACCTACACAAAAAATTAAGAGTAATTAATATTGGGGTGTAGTACGTCGTAAATCGAAGGTAATTAGGCCCGCGTATTTAGAGCCCTGCGTGTGACGTGGAGAAAGGGGTTTAAATGCTCTTTATACCCCAATGGCTTTTTGAAAGCCATTTAGAGGACCATGGGTGTCGAAATTCCTAAATATATTTGCAGTTTACTGAATGGGCGATAAAATATGAAATTGCAAAACAAAGTCTAATCTTTTACCATCTACAATTTAAATCTTATTAATACAAAAATTAAATTTAATATCAGCACCTGTTTCTCAAGTCATATGTGTCCACCGCTGGGTTTTTTGAAGGGTTTTTCAGATTTCGTGTGTTGTGTATAGCGATTCAGGCGTATTTAAACACAAATCTAAATTTAACAAATTCTAGGGAAACAAAAAGACGATATCTTTTTCTAAATGGATCTTTAAACTAAGAACTTTATCAAAATACTATCGTACCTACGTATCTAAGTAACGCTTTATCTCCTTACCACTTAATTATTAACGTTGTATGTTGCAAAACTTCCACCTATCGGATTTATCACAATCTTCTTAGAGCATCGTAAAGGGAATTAATCTCCTTTGTTCGTCCGTATAATGGGAACTCGAGCATATTGAAGAGCTGGTAAAACGATTATTCCATTAGATTTATTGCGTTAGTTACTTCTATATTATTATGTTAGAAACGTTGGGAGTGATATAGCTAGTCAAGTTTAGTATAGTCTAAGTCTAGCTTTATAATAAATATACCTACCGACGTGACTACGTAGACTCTACCAAGAATCCAATCTTTTGTTTTACGCGAAAGATGTACTCGTAAGAATTTACCACTAGTTGTTATTGTGAGAAGCAAATCTTACTAATATTTATAATAAATGAAATAATATAATAATAATGAAATAATATAAAATAATAATAATGCTTGAAATTTGGCACAGAGATAGATTATAGTCTGGAATACCACATAGGTAACTTTTTATCACGGAAAATTAAAGAGTTCCCGCGGAAACCGAAAAACCTCAATCCACGCGGACGAAGTCGTGGGCATTCGCTAGTATGAAATAAACTAGGTACTCATAGGTGTGGCAACAGGCATTGACTTCGATGTCTAATATCAGGTATTGGAATATATAGGAAACATAATATTGGTGAATAGGCTACACGACGTGACGCTTGTCGACATAAAACAATTGTCCTAATATTTTGTATGGCGCATATTACAAACGAGGAAGGGAATCTCTTCGTAGCATCCGTGGAATGTCGAATACGAATGCAAATCTACGATGACTTGCGGTTCGTTGAAAGGTTGCTCGGATCCTAAACGCACTAATAAAGTAATTAATCTAAAAACACTGCTCTGAACTGCTCATATTAGAAGTTATTGTTTTAATTTCAACGGTGCTTCGATTAAATAGCGAGCAAAAGAAAAGTTGAAGTTTAATAAAAGGTCTTGACCTTTTATTTTAGATGGGAGTTCTAACATTTCACGAAAACTCTTGACCGATCCCAAGTGTTTTGAATTAAAAGTTTTCTTTTCCATAACTGGAATTCTTCAGGTCCGTTAAAGCTCGGTGGACAGAACAATGGCTGTTACTAACAAGTTCCGCGTTTTGATTAGTTTGTTTTATTGCTCGTCTTGTCCCGGAGTGGAGTTGTAACGACCATTTTTACACCGCTAATACTTTGTGAGTTAAGGGCTTCTGTTATGTCATCGAGTCGTTTTGTTTTTGGTATTACATCTTTTGTATACAGAAAAAAAACAAGTGTGCTTTAGAGCACACGACTGAAGTAAAACTTCTTTAGCTCATACACACATACATAGAAACATACATATACGAAACGTAACTGGCAATGAGAGAAAGAGAGAAAGAAAATGTGTGCCCGCACCTCTGTCTCTTGCCCCTACAGTATACGAACCGTAACTCTCTCTCTCTTTCTATCTTCACTAACTTATATCTCCTCCTCAACTTTCGTAAGCCTCGCCAGATCAAACTTTTCGTAACGTTCTCGTCACGCATTCAGCAGCATAACCCCCAAGTCAAGTGTGCGTAAAGAAGTTTTACTTCAAAAAATACTTCGTTTGTTATTATGGTATTATTTTAGTATATTATGATCCATGGCGGTATCAATACCTATAGGTTGAGGACAATGAATCTAAAATTGAATTATAGCTTCTGACGCCTGACACTGACTTTAACAAGTGCTGTGGTTGTAACTTTCAAACGTTGTTTAAAATAATTTATACTTCTACCATAACAGTAAAACAAACTGTAACGGTTAGATATTTATTGCAAATCATAGTAAGTAGGATACATAGGTCTAGTAAATAATAAAAAGAAAAGACTAATTAAAAGTGAATGTTCACGTTCGATAGAGTCACATTTGTCCATTTGTCATTTTGCTTTTCATGCTGCCAGTGTTTATGCAGGTACACATACTCCTTGGTTTAAAAACTTTTATGTCAAATGGTACGATCGTTTGGTCGACCACTCTGGAGCCTAGACTCTGTTGTGCATATTTACAGTATGGGGTTGGTCAACTAGTTGGGCGATCGATCGACTAGATTACGGCCCTAGGGCATAAAGACTGACTTTAGACCCGCAAAAGTATGATTAAAACAGTAGTAAAGGTATGGTAGAAGTATAAAATAATATTTTGGTGTAACCTCAACAGAGGGACGTAGTTGTATAAGCGATTTTTTGATATTTTACAACCCTAAATTTTAATTCGCATTATTTTCGCTAATGGGTTGTGGCGCATCGGATACAACTTTGAGCTTTACAAAATCTTTAACAAGATCTTTAAGATTACAATGGGCTAGACATGTGCAACGAATGGACGAACAGCGGCCGCCAAAGAAACTGATGTCGTCAAACCCAGATGGGCGTCGGAGTATCGGTCGACCAAAGCTTCGATGGTTGGATGGGGTTAGCCAAGATGCAAAGCGGATTGGTATAAGAAGCTGGAGAACGAGCGATAGAGATAGATAGAGAAATCTTCTGGAACAGGCCCG
The DNA here is from genome assembly GCA_923060345.2 of Erebia aethiops. Classification (NCBI taxonomy): domain Eukaryota; kingdom Metazoa; phylum Arthropoda; class Insecta; order Lepidoptera; family Nymphalidae; genus Erebia; species Erebia aethiops. The sequence continues at coordinate 19,153,812 of OV281084.1, read as the reverse complement.
GCCCCTTAAAGGGCTGTAGCGCCGATGATGATGATTATTATTTTCGCGACATTTAAGGTATAGGTAATAATTTCTCGTCGGAGTTCTTTGTATTCTCACGATAAAATGTAATGTAAATGTATTGACCGTCATTGTGACGCAAAGTCCTAAGTTCTAAAAAGCAACGTAGGCAGCCGTCTATCTGGACCGAGCGAATCGAAGGTCTCTGAGTCTACTTGAGTGAATTTGCACTTGTCCGTCCGTCCGTCCTTCTGTCAGAGCATTATAACTTCTGAATTACTGAACTTAATTACTTCAGCTTTAAATATAATATGTAAACCAATAGCCTCCAGCTGAATATGGCTTAAAAAGTTATAAAAATCTTTATTGGGGGGCTCTCATAGAAGCGAATGCGAAGTAAAATATTTTTATAGCGTTTTATAGGATTGCGGTACATCATTTTAAAGATAATTAGGAATAGAGACCAAAAAATTTTATTTTTAAATATTTCCCCTAAAATTGGCGAAATGGGGGGCCTTCAAATTGGAGATTGTCTAACGTCCAAATTTGACCTCAGAACTCTCAATTTTCTGAAAGGCTGAGCCTGAAACTTGATCAATTATTTGAATTATATCCCTTTGAACAACAAATACTAAAATTAGATAAATATTGTAAGGAAACGAAATTATTTAATTTTTAATGAGCTTGAGTATTTTTAACAGAACTTCACATTGATGTCAACAGATGGCGCCGCGAGGTCTCAAGTCGAGGCGAACCACTAGTATTAGTTAGTATGGAAGTATGGATTTTCTCAAGAATTTCATTCTATGCAGAAACTTTTTGATTAAATAGTTCATGACAACTATTAATCCCAGTGGCTCTTAAAGTTAATAGCCAGTTTTCTCGAAAATGGAATTGTAGCCGTGACGCGGTGGCCTGGACATTAGTTGTTAGTAACAAGTTCCGCGATTAGTTTGTTAAATCGCTTCAGGGATTATAGCAATATTTCTTACGGTGCTGACGTTAACACGGTCTGTGAGTAATTGATTGTTGCGTTTTATTAATTATAATAACCCTTTCAATGGGTCGTTTATAGTACATATTATTTTAATATTATCTAAATTATATCAATTAATTGTTATCTGTTTTTTATTTGGAATTAAATATATTTTCCAGTCATAACACTGTGTAACCTTTTTTTCCGTCAAAATAATTTATGCTGCCTAGTTAAAAGTTATCTAAATGTATATTGCATAATAAAGAGTTCCCGCGGAAACCACGCGGGTATTAACTAGTAATATATATTTTTAAATTTTTTGCATTATTCAGCGTCTTCAGTCAGTCATGGGAAAGGAATTAACTGAACTGGCAAAATTTACGACACGACCCTACTCTTGGGAGGAAAGAAATTCTGCGTGTAGAATATAAAACTTTCACTTTACTGTAGTAAAGGAAGGGAAAATATTAAACCCCTTGAAATATAGGTAATATATTTTCCTTATTACAAAATCTTAGCAAAATGTAGAAATGGAATAAAGGAAGTTGCGTAGCGCTAGGTAAATGTTTTTTCTTCCCTTCGAAAAATGTATAAGACGAATATCCCTTTCAGCAAAACGAAACTCTGTCGGGTGTCGAGTGAGAATAGACAGACTAGACAGGACAAGTCCGTGCGAGACGTCCACGTTGGAGGGGAAAGATGTTTTGTCCGGTAGACTAATGGTTCCTGACACGTTGTCCTAGGAGCGACAAACGCGGCAACGTGACGCGACCTTCACGTGTAATACGTTGTCACGTGATACGTCTGTTATTTTCTATGGTGTCGTATTGCGTCGCGTCGCGTAGCTTCGCTTCTGGCGCTGGCCTAGGACAACGGGTTACACTAAATCCATACAACTAAGCTTAAAACTCTGTGAGAAAATCTCTCTGGCTATATATCTCTGGAGCCGCTGTAGCGTTCTTGAAATTTGGGCCAGAGATGGCTTAATTTTTAGAGGGTTCACATACGTACACGAGGGCCTCACGGACACAGGGTAACTTCTGCTCCCGAAAAATTAAAGAGAAAGGATTTTCAAAATCCTGACGCGAAAAAAATCGCTGAAATCAGTCAGTAAAACATAAAACAGCATTTAACCTAAGCAGCATTTACCTATTCGTACTTAGGTAAAATAATAGCGGCATACCCTCGAGTTCGTCCGTGTGGCTAGAGGATTTTTGATTCCCACAGGAACTCGACAATTTTTCTAGTTAAAATGTAGCTTATTAATTCTGGTTATAGGTAAGCTATTTCTATTTTAATTATCAGCGAAATCGTCAAACATAAATACAAACATTCATTAAATTAAGTAAGATAGGTTATTAAAGCTCTTCAACCTTTCCTACCTCATGAAGAAGTTTTAATTGAAACGAAAAGTTTATGGACATGTAACTAAAATATGGTCAGCTGATCCCTAATCAATGTCTACCATTTCGTATACATGGTTTCTGAATTCTGATCCCCAATTAGAGCGCCGACACACGTACACGTTCATCAAATTGTTTGAACTTGGTTCTTGAAGTCCGGGCAAGTAGCATAGCTCGTATCCCTAATATATACCACAACTAATTGAGTAAAAGACTTAGAAGAGATAAGAATTTGAAAAAATCATTTTTTTTAAATTGCAACGTAGGCTTGCGGTTGACGACAATCATTCAAAACAATGCTGAGATTTAATTTGGAACGTGCTTGCCTAAAAGATGCCTATTAACTCTTGCCTTAAAGGTTCCTACTTAATTTATATGTGGCAGGAAACACGCGCGATGGGATGGTATTCCACACCTTAGCGGTTCGTATTAGAAACTTCGAGCAAAAACATTTCATGCGAGAAGAATGGACGTCAAGAGGAAAATGTAAAAAAATATATATTATTTATACGTTCAACCTTAACGATGTTAAAAATGCCGGCTCCCAATTTTCTCCTTTTTTGTATTAGTACGTATTGTGGAAAACATGATCGTTACGGTTACTATACACACAGTCTTGGCTTGGCGCAGCCGTGCGTTGGAATAGGATATTAAGAGTTATAGGCAGATGATTGTTCGATAAAAGGCCTTATCTTGACCTGCCTGCACATACACATACCAGATTCGACTATAAACTCGGGCTCAACTAAGCCCGGATAATTTTGCCAATCGAATGAAAGTCAAGTAGAAGGTAAGTACATTACACCGGGTTTTTGTTAAATAAAAATTTCCGAATGTTTCATAAAAATGCCGACCCGACAATGTGTATGGCAACCCTTAATCGTTTCTTTGATATAAAATAACTTTCCGCGAATATGAATTATTAAAAATCTTAAGAATTTCCTTATTATGAAAATGTTAAGACCTTTTTATCAAGACTTTTATTTAATAAATACTTTGCTTGCTTCATATCATAACCATCGAACTTCGCGCTCCTGAGCATGCCCTTTGAAAATGAAGTTTGATTAGTATTTTTAACCGACTTCAAAAAAAGGAGCAGGTTCTCAATTCGTCGGAATCTTTTTTAATAAAAACAACCGACCAAATTAAATTAATAACTGTGTTTTTTAGATTTTAGACTGTGACACAATAACTGCCAAACCATAGACACCACTGTTTCTGAGGGGTTATTATAGTGTGTTCATTAAATTTCATTGAGTGTTTTCAATAAGCATCAAACCTGACGACCTTCGTGGTGCAGTGTTGAGCGCAGTTGCCTCCGTGGTGCAGTTTTAACATGCGGAAGTCCCGGGTTCGATCCCCGGCGGGGGCAATTGGGGAATTTATAATTTCTGAATTTAACTTGATCTGACCTGGTGGGAGGCTTCGGCCGTGGCTAGTTACCACCCTACCGGCAAAGACGTGCCGCCAAGCGATTTAGCGTTCCGATACGATGCCGTGTAGAAACCGATTAGGGGTATGGATTTAAATATGACTGCCATACCCCTAACAGGTTAGCCCACTACCATCTTAGACTGCATCATCACTTACCAACAGGTGAGACCGCAGGAAAAAAAAAACTTCATTTATATGGAGCGCGCTCCGAATACTCCTCATGTTTGCAACACGGTCACGGGTGCGTGATCTGCCACTGTAATGAGAGCTGAGGGGATTGCAGTAAGGGTAGCGCTAATAGGGTAGGATGTTTGTTTATTTCCTTACCCCACTACAATCCATTAAGTCAGTCTTACGATTAATTTGTTATTCTTGTCTTTAAATAACTTTTCATATTAACTGAAATTTGATGCAATCAATGTAATGCAATCGGATACTTGCCGAAAATATTTCAATTTTTAAATAATAATTATTATATCACAACAGTAGGTATAGTATAGTGAGGTTGAAGTGAGGTTATCTCCAACCGACTATTTTCTTCTGGCGCGTGTCACATACTTAGCATTCGAAAAATAAGTTCAATAACTAGGACCCGATTTATAAAAACTCTACTCCCACAGAAGCGCGTGGAATTACCCGACTGACGACAAAACAGGTCTATTTACACTTTTTTTTTGTTAATTTGTCATGGCGTACCTAGACGCTAATGCTAGAAACTAACAATATCTCGTTTATCAAAATAAAACAATAAAATAAAATAATTTCAATAAAGCCAGGTACACCGGGTAAATAGTTACAGGTAACATCTCCATAATAATACAGGAACTTCAAGCTTAAAATAAGTAAGTAACATTCCATGGCTTGATCTATTTCCATACGAAACGATGCCACTTGCGATAGTATAACAGACAACAATGCCCGTTTCTATTAATATAATCGAACTGGTATGCAAATAAATTTGTTTGATAAACCAACGCATAACAAGTTACTTATGTGATATACAGAAAAAGGAATCACGTTTCAGCCTTAGGTAATCTTGAAACCGGTCGTTCGACAGAAATGCATTGGCTAGGACCTGTTTGTAACTAATACACTGTAGTCCAAGAGCCAGGTGTTTGATTGAACCAACCCAAAAAACTTATTGCGTAGATTTTGTGTAGTAAGTAAATCCCAGAAAATAATGTGAAAAAATTATATTTAACCTTAAAGTAAAATTGTGACTAAGTTCTTATAGGAAAATTGACAGAAACTGTATTTACTCTAAGAATATTTCAATTCAAGTGTAATTTTTTGATACGGTGCAGTGGCTGATTGAGAAGACATCTGGCAGCTCTTTCTAAAATTTAAAACTTATAAGCCAGACATGGATGCCAATATCTGGCCAATCTCTTTTCTTCTTCTTCTTCAGCAACGCAGGAGTGTTTTAAGTTTTACCAAACACCTCCTAATCATTTCCATTGAGCTCTCCATACATTGAGTGCTGTCATTGACAATAGTCGTGCGCTACCCTGCGCACGCCCTGGCATTTATATTAAGCCCGGTATACACTGTGTTTGCTAGCGCTCGTGATCCTTTTAGGATGGGCGCGCAAATATAGACTCACTATAGAGTGGCAAGACCAGAGATGTACAAGGTAGATCCATGTTAGAGATGTATAGAAAACATATTGTTTACTAAAATATTCATGTAAAACTACGTAACTTAAGTTACTAAATAGCACCTAACTCAGATCTTTTTAAAGATGGAAACTACATTCAAACATTAGTTCTACTCATTGATGTAGAATTTTTTAGTGTACTCATTCTATTTCAATGGTTCTACTTAAAATGGCCACCAAACAGAACAGCTGATGTTTTGAGGCCGCCCGCTTTTGTGAAAAGTCTGCTGCGTTAAGTGTGGACTTCATTTCAATGGACTTAAATATTTAGTGTTGATAAAAACATCACTTTGTGGCGTAAAGGATAAAAATTACAATGCCAGTTCTTATATAGGTACATAAATATTATTTTGTGGTAGATCTATACTATATACTATCCATACTAATATTATAAATGCGAAAGTGTGTCTGTCTATCTGTCTGATACGCTTTCACGGCCCATGTGTTCAACCGATTTTTATGAAATTTGGTATAGAAGTAGATTACATCCCGGGGAAGGACATAGACTTATCCCGGAAAATTAAAGAGTTCCCACGGGAACCAAAAAACCTCAAACCACGTAGACGAAGTCGCGGGCATTCGCTAGTAATATTATAAATGCGAAAGCTTATGGATATTAGCTGGATGGATGTTTGTTACTCAATCTCGCCAGAACGGCTGAACGGAACTAGATAAAATTTGGCACAGAGATAGATTATAGTCTGGAATAGCACATAGGCTATCTATCCCGGGAAATTAAAGAGTTCCCGTGGAAACTAAAAAACCTCATCCCGCGCGTGCATAAGCTAGTATTTAATAAAATTTTGCCGCTTAACGCTTTGTATACAGTGACACACAAAACGGTTCGTCGATCACTTTTTATTAGGTAGCATAGCATAACTATAAAGATTTGCATCATGCATATTGGCACGGTTCAAGGGATCCGACCGTTCAATAAAAGTAAATTGCACATCGCTTACACAGCGATATTTCGCGTTGAGTTTATGCATAACAAAAGCAGTTGAATATTTTGAAATGTGCAGCTGTAAAAATACGGTCTTTTATGATATTATATAAAAAATAACACCGCTACTCTAAAGAGAGGAGAAAACTTTGGAAAACCCCAAAAAAACGACAGTTAACATACTAACAATCAAAATTTACAATATTTTTTTCAATGCGTCAAACTTATCTAACCTGGTGGCCAAAATTGGAACAAATTTTTGTGCTTGTTTAATATAATATTATATTTTTGTGCCTGTATGTGCCAATCGAATAACACCAGCACTACTGCGATGTTTTTGAGGAGGTTCATAATATATGTGATATATACAGACTGATGGATAGAAGAATGGATGGATTATCAACATATCTCGGTAAAAAAAAAATTGGCAGTAGTAGGGACTGCCGTTAGAAGTCAAAACGTCGATAATAATAATAAAAATATTTCAAATATAAACCTTAAAACTAAGCTATTAAAGTTTAATTCCGAATGTACTATATTTATATTTAAGACCTTTTGTCTTCATAATAACGAAAGGTGTCGGCCACGGTTACACAGCACTTATTAATAATATAAACCTTAAAACTAAGGTATTAAAGTTTAATTACGAATATACTATATTATATTATTATACTTAAGACCTTTTCTCTTAAGAAGAGAGTGTCGGTCTCGCGTATACCACATTTTTACTCCCTACCAAATAGTGCTCAACGCGCCTAAAGAAGTTTTCACTTCAATAAAATTCTACTATTTCCATGATGAATGGATGATACTGAGATTTGCATTAAAATCAAGCCCATTCGAACGTGTGATGAACAAGCTCCTAATTGCATAGATTCACTCAATAGTTTATACGAAAATAATTCACATGGTATACAGCAGTATGAATGGGGATTAATTTCAGAGTTATCAGCCGACTATTCGTGCTCAAAGCTCTTGAATAATAAATTGAGCAGCTTCACGTGACACGTGGGCGGCACGTTTTACTTAATTTACTGGACATGGTCGAGATCGAACCGTTTTACTGGATTTCAATCAACTTTTATGAGAGCGTTCTTTGAAATTATATTAGAAATCAAAATGAGAAATTTTGTGATTCAAATAACTTCGTACTATAAATAACTTGAGACTTTATTACAATTTAATTAAAATTTTATTTAATTTAACTAATTAATTTTTGACTGTCTGTCTGTTACGATTTCACGGCCGATTTTGATGAAATTTGGGACAGGGATAGGTTGTATCTTCGGGAAGGACATGGGCTATCTTGGAAAATTAAAGAATTACCGCGGGAATCAAAAAACTTAATCCACACGGACGAAGTCGCGAGCATCATCTAGTGCTAAATAAATCCTAGTAATGATTGACTTTCCATAGCCTTTTTGATCCTAGTAATGATTGACTTACCAATACCAGTAATATAAAAAAAATAGTTTAGGGCAATCGTTTTGCCTTCTAAGTTACGAACAAAAATCCGAGCATACAGGTCAACATAGAGGTGAATATATTAGGATTTTCGGTCACCTTACAAGTTTTGCTACATGGACCAGCCAAACCCAATTTCGTCCCTGTCTGCAATGCGCGGTGAGGTGCGCTTAAATGTTAAGTCTGAGGTCGGATCTTTTTACTGCAACGCTCTCAAGACTTGCCTATGAATAGGCCTTAATTCCAGAACGATCGGGTCGTTCGTGACTTTACCCGATGAATAATAAATGGAACGCCGTTTAGGCGTCGAAGAAAAGTGACCACGATCACAGCGCCATTTTTAATGCAGAGGGAATATTTTACTTACTATGTATTTTTAGATAAGATTAACGTTTTACGAACAAAAGTTTCTCAATATGTATTGGTTATTAGAATCTCTTCAACAAAGAGAAAAAAAATTGAGTATAAAGTATGATGAAATAAATGATGTTCGCGATATAATCCGCGTTAAGTTTTTTGAAAATCCTTTGATTTCTCTGCGCCTAAAGCAGCCTTTTTCTGTCTACGGGATGCATGATATCTTGGTGCCAAATTTTGACAAATACGGTTATACGAATGGGCTTTGAAAAAGTCCACTTTCAAGGAAAAGAACAGACACGCTTTTGCATTTTTAAAGGTATGGATTTGCATCTTTGATTTAGTATTTGCGGTCAGCCTAAATAAAGCACTATTGTCACATTTAGGTGAGGGGGCTTAATTTCAGTGTAGGTGGCACATGTCGATTCAAAGTGACCACGATGTCAGTTTGTTTAAAGGTCAAATGAGCTTTAAAGCCTTACTTTACACAAACTAACCTTATTTCAGTCTCGTCGGTTTTGCCTTTTGGGTAAGGTTAACCAACCTGACGCTAGTGAACTTTACTAGTAGGTATGTTAATTTGTGAAACGTGTTAGAGGTGTAAGAATTGAGGTACAATGACTGTTAATTTTGTATGTTGCCTGCCTGCTATACGATGTTATTTGCGTTTCACCTTTAATCACAGTCAATTGCGTCTTAATAAAGTTGCGTTTAGGACCACGTTCGGAAAAGTAAATATAGAGAACATAAAAATAAGTTGACTACAGTGTTATTTTATTCCTTGGTCATTGATGCTTTGGTAGGTAGAAATATTCTACTAAAACAGGGAGAATGCCTCCGTTTTACGTTTACCAGGGTATAAAGTAAAGCTACTTTTCTGGTCCGTAAATATAAAACCGATATTTGAAGCTCGTCACCCATAGCAAACATAGGGCCTATGAAGTTAAATGGGATACGCAGATAGGTTTATGTGGAACATCTAGGTAACATAAAAGTACCTATTACGCTGTGGATTTATTTTATAGAGTTATGTGGCAGTAGCGAAGATAAAATTTTAGCCGCGTCTTTCTTTTGTTTTGCGAAGATTGCATGTTTAGCAACAGCTTTTAAGCTTTTCTAGGTCATTGGGCGATTTGTGCACGACGCTGATTTGCTGTAAATCTCGTGTAGGTATGTATAAATAATGGTATAGTGAACAGTCTACAAAATGTAAGTAGGTAATATACATGAATAAATGATTATTGAACGAGCGAAGCGAAGGTCTCTGAGTCTACTTGAGTGAATTTGCACTTGACCGTACGTCCGTCCGTCCGTCCGTCTGTCAGAGCATTATAACTTCCGAATTACTGAACGTAATTACTTCAGCTTTAAATATAATATTATGTAAACCAATGGCCTCCAGCCGAATATGGTTTAAAAAGTTATAAAAATATTTATTTCAGGGGGGCTCTCATAGAAGCGAATGCGAAGTAAAATATTTTTATAGCGTTACATAGGGTTGCGGTATATCATTTTAAAGATAATTAGGAATAGCGTCTAAAAATTTTTTTTTTTAAATTTTTCCCTTAAAATTGACGAAATGGGGGGCTTTCAAAGTGGAGATACATACATGCCCCTAACAGGTTAGCCCGCTACCATCTTAGACTGCATCATCACTTACCATCAGGTGAGATCGCAGTCAAAGGCTAGCTTGTAGTGGATAAAAAAAAAAGAAGATTTTCTAACGTCCAAAGTTGACCTCAGAACTCTAAATTTCCTGAAAGGCTAAGCCTGAAACTTATTATATACCATTTCATTGATAAAATATAGATTGTTATAGGATATAATCCTTGCAAATTTTGAAAGGTTGAAAGTAAGTAACTAACTTAACTAGCTAAAGTAAGAAGCTACTTATTTCAAAATGACAGTTTAGGTCACGTACTGGTACCTTGACGTATCTAAAATAAGGATTATAATTCTAAAACACGAACGTCAACAATATTAAAACAATACGGCTTTAAGCCATGGCAGTAGTATTATTATTAGTATTAGTATTGTTATTGTTCAAATGTATTTTTTTTACTTGGTGTACAATTAAGAATATTTCATTCATTCATTCATTCAGGTCCTATGTGCCCTGATTATTATTTTCCATTTTTCCACCTGCCCTATAAGTACAAAATGAGTATTAAAGATATATAGTGAAAACCAGCTTTTGTCTGGAGTCGGCGTAGCGACAACAATAAACAGGATGGAATATGGATAATATTCGCTGTTCGATTCCATTGTTATCTGAGATGTAATGTTTTACCCGTCTTTATAGCTTTCTTGGCTACGAAGGCCACTTTGTGTTTGAAGCCTGTGAGTAGTATATAGGGCGCCAATTGGGCGACACACGTAGCAGGACGATGCCACCAAGGGCTCAATTTATTTAGTTTACGAGACATGGGAACTGGGGAGGATCAAATGTTTTACTGTAACCTGAATATTTCCCTTCGGGATGAACGCAGAAATAAATTTCAATAATAAAAATTGAAAAGTAGGTCGATAGGAAAAAATACATAACTAGTTATGTATTTTTTCCTATCGACGTAGTTAGTTCTTAGCTAAAATTTCACCCGATTGGATATGACAATATGAAGTAAAAAATTGAAGTACTATAGCTTAGAAGGGGTACATTGTATCATTATAAGTACTTTTAGAGCACGGTTCTTTATCTCTCTCTCTCGTGCATTTTGCATTATTAAATCGTTGTAAATGCAGCAAGAAAGCATACAATTTTCATAATAATTGTGCTTGAGCTACCGACTGGTATAGTACCGGAACCATATACCTATCTCTAGATTTGGATTTGATGGTAACTGACTGCCAAAGTCTTCAATCAGACCAGGCCTAAGCCAATAAAACTATGAACTACTATTTCTTTAACAGAATATATGGGCTTAGTAATAATATAATTGTATTAAAGGATACATACCTTGGCACTGTGTGCCTCTTGCTACGAAGAGTAGGAAAGCAGCGATTGTCGCAAATCTCCAACGTCGCCGCCCCATTGTGCTCTTCTATTTTCACCTTATCATTGATACTTTTCGTATTAAATAGTCCGTCATGGAAAATACTTATGCTTCTAGATTGTCCCCCGACTACACAAATATTCCATTTTTGGCACAATGTTATTTGAGTACACGATCACGTGGCGATCATGCCGCCCTCCGCTGTCACATCTGTAACAAAACAAATTGGTATTTTAATCGAAAATTGTATGCGAATACGAAAATAGAACAAATTTTATTGGGGTAGGAAATTATTGGATTGTTCGTTACAAAGGTGTATTCATATTACTCGTATATCCAGAATTATTCCAGATAGAAAAATAAATAAGACCATGAACACAATTGCAAATTGCACTACTTGGCGCTATGGATATTACTACTGTAAACGCCTTCTCCAATAAACCGTCAAATACTGGATAATAATGTATAATTACTGAAATTTACTATATCACATTTTCTTTTCTTTTTCCAAACTTTCACTATAAGAAAACTCTATTAACAGCTTACCATCTCGACCTAGTGAATCAACCTCCCAAGTGTTCCCACATTAGCGTCTCTTTTTTCTCGTGTAATTTTATTTTTAAGTACAATCGGAAAAAATAATAAAAATCTCATTCAAAATAATCGAACCATACACTACTTTACAAATCTGGGGTATACTAGTACTATTAATAATAATTGAAAAGCTAAGTAGAACATTTTGATCGCATTTCGTTAATTATATTTATCAATTCTGCGTAAGGGAACATAACAAACTTCAGTAAAATCAAATTTGTTTAAAGAACATACTTAATTAAAAATAATTACTAGTATCTTCAACCAAAAATCATACAAACAATTCCAAAGCAATTATCACGTTGTTACGAAGTTTTTTTTAAAAATTGTTACGAAGTTGTATTAACGTCGAATAAATTCGTTCGCTTGCTTCTATCTGCTTTTTCTTGCTAATTATAAAAGCGGAGACAAAAGAGGTGTTACAAAGTTTCATTTTCATTCTTCTTCCTTATTTGACTTTGTAGGTATGGGGTGAAAAAATTGTAAAAGTTTTACAGTTATTCAAGATATAATAAGCTATTAAAATAAAATATGGGACTAAGGGCCAGCTACGTTGTTTGCTCATTCATATGGCGAAATTTTCTTTAAGTCAATGATGGTCTTACATGGTCAATATTTTTGCCTGAACGGCGAATGCCTACTTAGCCGTACGATAACAGCTATAGGTACATACCTACATAGTTTCTTGAAATTTACTAGAATAAATAATTTTCTGTAACGATACTAATATTAACACTGCGAAAGTGTGTCTGTCTGTTATCTTTACATGCCTCATCAGTTTTACGGATTAAAAAAAAAATGTATTTAGATTGTAGGTACAAAGACAGGTTGCTCCCTGGTGACGGACATCTAGGCTTTTTATCCCGGTATAAGAATTCACACCAGGTGTTCATACACGCGGATGAAGCCGCGGGCATCATCTAGTTACTTTATTTAAAAAATGACATAATGACTCTTCATTCTTCAAATTAAATGCAAACTAGGTTTTTAATTCTACTGCGGCATACTCGATTACATTTGCATATGCTAGCTTGTAGTAAATCAGGTCATTAATGTACTTAGATGCTACTGCCGAGATATGAAAACATAATAGTTAAGGCCGCATTATATCCACCAAAAACCTTTATCCTTGAGGTCAAAATTTATCTGAACATTTCGTGGTTGCGTGCACCCCTACAAAGGATATCCGGGTTATATAAAATTTTACGACTCATCCTCGAGTAAATAGGCCTGGCTTGCTTCTCCCGTTATTGGAGCAAATTCCATTCAAAGTAAATAGCATTATCCATCCAGTGGAAGTTTCGGATCCTTAATCAATAAATCTAAAATTGGATAGACTTAAGCTGAGGCTTGATGTGATCGAGACGAGGTGTCTGGGTTAATGCGTTTACCTATACCTGAGTTAGCAGTAGCACATAATGTATCTACGAATAAACCTTCGATTATCAAGGTAAGGTAAATTGTACCGAGACTAAAGGTCTAGATGCACATCCCCTTTAGCTATGCGTAAGCTACAAGCTGCGAAACAACAACCAAACTTTAATATTATTCTAGGAAAACCTTGCAATATTCCAATGTCGGTATAAAGATATTGGAAGCAATTTAATATCAGCCCTCGGAAAAACGAAAGATATTAGAATATTCCAAGTAGACAGGCGTATATTGGGGCTGCAGGTTGGGAAGATAGAGGAAATTGACTCGCAGGAAAAGTACCAAGTCACGCTGTACTTAACATTCACCTCGTGACCTTTCTAAATCATGCTGACTCGGCCTTATGCGTAGGTAGGCTTACTCAAAACCTTACGCACATTAGGAAATTGAGGCTTAAATATATATCAAGACAATCGTTCATTTTTTATCATTTCAATCCATCGCCGGGTCATTATTGAGCACGAGTCTCCTCTTGAATGAGAAGGGTTTGGCCAAAATCCACCACGCTGGATTAATTATCAGACTTCACACATCTTTGAGAACATTATGAAGAATTCTCGGGCGTGCAGGTTTACCACAATCTCGGAAAAAGTTAAAAATGCATGTGCAAGGATCGAACAACCGACGAGGAGACGAACGCAGGCTGATGAATAGATGGATGGATGGAAACCAAATATAGGTAGTTTAAACACATGACAGCTCTTAAGAAGGGCAAATGCCCCAGTTTTATAAAATTTAAGTTTTATTTGTAAACCAATGAGTTTTGGGTGGAAATGGCATTTAAGATAAGTATTTTGATAACGGTTAACATTACAAAACCGTAAAGGGCTACCTACCCTTTAAAGCCTTCCCTATAAAACCCTTTTATTCAAGCTTGTCATAAATCATTGATTTCAGAAAGGAAATGACGAGACGCATAAGAGCCGGTGCACACGTCGCGTTGGGTCAGCAGCGTTGCGTTGACGTAGCGCTAACGCTGCGTCGTTTTACATACTAATAATCATAGTGTACACATGGTGCGCTGCGTCGACGCAACGCACACACGACTGACCTGCAGCCCCCGAGACGAAGCGGGCGGGGATGTACTCATTCCGACCCCGGAACGGCAGCGCTCAGTTGTGTGTGCGTTGATAGACTGACTACGATGTTTTTACAAAATGCTCGCCGCAACTGTTAGTCGCCGCAGCGACGACGGAACGTTACGACTGCGTCGTAGTAACGCTGCGATGGCGCAGCGCCTGTGTGGGCAGCTATGCGTTAAAATATTTGCGTTCAGCCGACGCAACGCGCCGTTTGGACTGGCTCTAACGTTATTTGTCTACTGAATTTTATGGTTTCATATGTATTTAGTAAGCCTCATCGTCTGAGATTTTCTCATTGCATTATTTTTTTAAAATAATTAATCATAGAAATCCAAAGTTAAGCCGGTGACATCCGTCAAATACGAGGTAGAAACTTATACCTAATTTTACATCTCGCCGGAAATTTTTGATTTAAGAATTAAGATTCAATGTTTCTTTATTCAAATTATTACACTTTTCGAACGACAGTGACGAGCCAATTAGGAAATGTGTGAAACCATTTATTTCTCAGCCTGTATGCGTGTAATTTAATTTCACACATTTGCTTTCGATTTTTCAGATAGGTATAGTTCACGCGCGAGTTGAATGCTTATGCGTACTATACATACCTACTATCCGGTAGCATACACTACGTCAAAACTAATCTTCGCAAAAATTTAGGTCGTAGGTACCGTAAATATTACGAGGGAACAGAACAAAGGTCCCGACTCTCGATATTTGAAACTAAATCAATTTATCTAAAAGTTGGGTCTGTCGGAATTTCATATTATAACGGGTGGGTAAAAATAAAATTATTGGATTTTGACTTAGTCATTATTTTTGCCGATAAATACACGAATACTCCCCTAGTTACACTCTTGTAGGTATTAAGAGTAAGTTACTTTTGACTTTATCACCACCAATCTATTCTTTATTGGTAACGAAACTCTATAGCTAACATTCGAATCTTGAGTTGAAATTTGTAGCTATTACCTACTTAGCTGCATCGATCCTTGTTACAATATCAATAGTTGTGATTGGTTGTATTTATGGTATTCTTGGTGCGAGGATTAATTTTGGCGAATAACGGAATATTGTTATCCAATGGAGAAGTTTACCATTTTTTTTATTTATTATGAAAATTAAGACAAAAATATGAAAGAATCATTAAAATATCTCAACAAATGAAAAAGTTATGGAACTTAAAAGTTGCGCTTGCAAGACGGGAGACGTGACGTCATAACTCCCTATCAACCGACTTTATAAAGCCGAATAAAAGAAATAAATGGACTTAACGTGACTTAATTGAATTAAGAACACTTAATTTGTGTGTGGAGATAATTTTGAAGTATTAAATCTCGGCTAGGTATTAAAACTCACTCACAAAATTTCTCACTCGAGTAACTTATAGCAATCGGTGTACATTAAATAATTAAACTTTTAAATCGTCATTTCTCAGTCATTTATTGATGGATTTAAAAAAAACACTGATTTATTAGTTTTAATCTATACATATTTTACTTCCGTTGTGTTAAATATGATATTTACAACATCATGAAACTCCATTGGAGGTGATTGCGATCGCTACACAATCCGAAGTGCAATCATGTAAGGATCGCCGATCAAATCGTTAAAGCTCGGCTTGAAAGTAAAATAAACCATAATAGCATTGAATTAGAGCTCAATTTCGTGTATCCATTCTCATACGTTTAGGTATGTACGATACTCTAAACGTATGAGAATGGATACACGAAATTGAGCTCTAATTCAATGCTGTTATGGTTTATTTTACTTTGAAGCCGAACTTTAACGATTGGATCTGCAATCCTTACATGATTGCACCTCTGTACTGTGCCATGTTACTGTTAAAATTTAGATCATAACATCATGTAGGTACATACCTCATCAACATACCACATGAAAGGCAGATAGAACTTATTTAGACTATAATGTCTATTTGGATTCGTTTAAACGACTATGCAAATCCATATCCATACTAATATTATAGATGCGAAAGTGTTTCTGTCTGTCTGTCGGTCTGTCTATCTGTCTGTCTGCTACGTTTTCCCGGCCCATCTTTTCAACCGATTTTGATGAAATTTGGTACAGGGATAGGTTGTATCCTGGGGAAGGACCAAGGCTACTTTTTAACAGATTGCCCACGAGAATCGAAAACCTTAATCCACGCGGACGAAGTCGCGGGCATCATCTAGTATGTAATAAACTCCTTTTAAGTGACTCTAGAATAACTTCCTGCTCTACCTACGAAAGACCCGACGACTGACCTTTCTATTTAAATCAACTATTACAAAAATGCTGTGCTATCTGCATGTTTTATAATTATTTTATTTATTGAAAACCAAATATATATCATACTAATATTATAAATGCGAAAGTGTGTTTGCTGGTTTGTTCTTCAATCACGTCGCAACGGAGCAACGGATCGATGGCGGATTTTTGGCATGGGCATAGTTGAGGATCTGGAAAGTGGCATAGGCTACTTTTATCTCGGAAAATTAACGAATTCCCGCGCGGATAAAAAAATCTTAAACCACGCGAACGAAGTCGCGAGCATAAGCTATTTCTAAATATAACATTGCATGATGTCCGTTACGGTGCATCAAAAACCTGATATTCAATATGTACCTATCTACCTACATAAACATGAATATTATGTCTTCTAAAGGCATCTAAAGTTTTTATTTACGTTCTTCCCTCTACATATAAAACAGGTGAGGAAATACTCAATTATATCGTGTGATATACACTCGTAGTACCTAATGCTTATTCAAAATCAAATCAAATATAATTAATCATTCAGTCTTTCTTGCTTAACTGATTTATGTACCTGTTATTTTTCCTTGAAAACATACTTTAAATGGCCTCCACTCATTCGTATAATGGTCGATCCGCAGCGTTCGCTGGTTCGTGCGTAGAAACTGTGCTGCAGGCCGGAACGCGCCGCTTTCTCGATTCGCAATTCGCATGCCGTGACGTAGAACGCGTCACTACGTTTCTCTACGTACTAATCCGGCCTTCCATACTCACTAATCTATAGTAGGTATATTTAGTATAGTACAATATTATTAATGCAAGAGTTTGAATGGATGTATATATGTATGGATGGATGGATGGATGGGTGCATAGAAAAAATAAATCTTTACCTATTCCGTGGATGGGTGGATATTTGTTACTCAATCACGCCGGAACGGCTGAACGTATCTGTATGAAATTTGGTACAGAGATAGATTATAGTCTGGAATAACACATGGCTACTTTTAATCCCGGAAAATTAAAGAGTTCCCGCGGAAACCAAAAAGCTCGATCCACGCGGACGAAGCCGCGAGGAGGAGTACCTATTATTATAAATGGGGAAATGTGTCCGTCTATCTTTACGCCTGTCTGTCTTTCTGTCTATCTGCTACGTTTTCACAGCCCATTTTTCAACCGATATTAAGGTAATTTGGTAGGCACAGAGATGGGTTGCATCCCGGGTAAGGACGTGTTCATAATACCTTAAATACCTTAAATTTTGATCGCAAAAAAAAAGTGAATTTTAATACATTTCGGGCATAAAACGGACATCTAATTTGAGAAGGAGGAATTATATGAATGCTCACAATAGGGTTGACGATATTCTGTGTGGTTCCATGATCCATCATTAATAATTCCGGGGACCGTGGAGCGTGCTGCGTTTAATATAACATGACACGGAAGGGTCCTATTGTGATCGTGCTATAAGTACTTACTTGGACGAATGGACGATCTACGGCTCTACGTTATAGATATTTACTAGGTTAAACATTTTCTAACGTTAATCGGATTTATCACTTATTTATTTTGTACAGTGGTTATATTAGCCTGTAGCTAGTATTTCACCCTTGGAATTGTATTTTATCCTATTTTTGAATATTCAGAATTTTCCCAAACTCTTCGCTGCCTCCTTTTTCGTTCTAGCATATTCTCTATATTAATTAATTTAGGGATCTGCTTTTTTATTAGGTACTAGATGATGCCCGCGACTTCGTCCGCGTGGATTAATGTTTTTTGATTCCCGCGGGAACTCTTTAATTTTCCGGGATAAAAAGGAGCCTATGACCTTCCCCAGGATCCGAACCTATCCCTGTACCAAATTTCATCAATATTGATGACAGATGACAGACAGACAGACAGACACACTTTCGCATTTATAATATTAGTATGGATAAGCTGATATCATCAAAATACCAGTTTATTCACGATTCAACTGGGTTCTGAGTTAGTATAATAGTTATAGTATTGATAAATGAAACCGAGAGCATAGGTATAAAAACGTGCTCTCATAGGCGCAAAAGAAAATCATATCATACTAATATTATAAATGCGAAAGTGTGTTTGTTTGTTGGTTTATTGGTTTGTTGGTTTGTCCTTCAATCACGCCGCAACGAAGCAACGGATCGACGTGATTTTTGGCATGGGTATAGTCGAGGACCTGGAGAGTGACATAGGCTACTTTTTATCCCGGAAAATTTAGGAGTTCCCGCGGGAATCAAAAAACTTAAACCACGCGGACGAAGTCGCGGGAATCAGCTAGTAATAAATAAATGATTTATTAGCAGCACAGTAGCAGAGTCTTAACGTTTCATAAGTGACACAAGTAGTCCTATGTGAAATAAATAAATCATTTATCATTTACACAATTTAATATTTATACATCCTGTCTATCGCTTTTTGGGAAAAAAAAACTAGATTGGCAACTACTAAAATAAACACCGTGGTTTCACAACATGCACGCAGTTAAACAAAACAGTTTCGGTAATTTAATGATAGTTTCAAATTCAATTTCATATTTCAAAATATTCTAGTTGCGTGATATTTTTTTTTATATATTCGTAGTCTTTTTTAAAATCCATACAGATCAATCGTATGTATAAATTAAACTAAAGAACCCCTCCGAGTAAAGAACCTGTATAGCAACGACCTCAGTTTACATAGACGGGCCCTGTCGAACAAAATATAATGTGGGCTTATTTATAACGCCATCTAGTATGAAAAGCGGGAACTTGCTTGCAACATATTAATGCCATAGATAAATAATCGTGAATTACAACTTGAAAACGTATGACTCGGTCATAGATAATATAGGTCATAGTCATAGAAACCGTAAGGCCAGTTAGTAAAAAAAAATCATACTGTTTGCCGCGGAAATGAAATGATTGCGTAATGGATAAAAATATTAAATAGGAAGATTAAATAACGTTTTTTTGGAAATGTATAATTGTGAATTGAAACACTTACCTTAAAATAAAAATTATACAGTGCCAAACTAATTAAACTTTAGATGTTAACTTAATACTATCAAATTATCTGCACGACGAGCGATCGTGACAGCGCTACGACGGGAACAAAGACAGGCTTATGACAGGTGCGGAACGTGTTCAGCAACTCGGACGCCCGGCGTTTTTCTATGAAAGGGCCCATCGAGTGCCATATATATCGATGCTGTATAGTAATTAGTAAGTATTTCTTCCTACACTATGCACAAAAATATAACACAATTTTTTTTCTCTCTCCTTGTCTCCTTCACGGGTAGTTAAGCAGCTAAGTCTAAAAGCACTCAATATAGCAATACTTGTGAATGATTTTATAATTTTTTTTTCATATCTGAATAGTATAGTATAATACGTTATGCTTCAAGAATCATCTGGGTAAACTTATTTCAATGTTATTACAGATATCATACCTAAATAGTACTGACTACTGTATTACTTCACACGGTTTTGCTACGCGATGCAATAATAGTATTAACCCTATTATTTACGTAAGTCTAACCATAAAATCTATACGCACGTAAACAAAGTACTTAAATCTTTCAACGCAGATGTTTGTTGGGACATACCTACTGCACAACTTAGAGAAGTATTGGAAAGAAGCATTTTTTTTTATCCACTACAAGCTAGCCCTTGACTACGATCTCACCTGATGGTAAGTGATGATGCAGTCTAAGATGGTAGCGGGCTAACCTGTAAGGGGCATGGCAGTTATATTAAACCCATACCCCTTCGGTTTCTACACGGCATCGTACCGGAACGCTAAATCGCTTGGCGGCACGTCTTTGCCGGTAGGGTGGTAACTAGCCACGGCCGAAGCCTCCCACCAGGCCAGACCAGGGAAAATTCAGAAATTATAAATTCCCAAATTGACCCTGCCGGGGATCGAACCCAGGACCTCCGCACGTTAAGGCAACAGCGCTACACACTGCGCCACGGAGGTCGTCATAAGCAGCCGTTACTTTGCGGAAATCCATGATAATGAAAGAGCTGGAAGTTTAATTCGCTATATAATCCGCCACAGTAGATAAATCTATGTGGTACAGTGTGTATCTTGCGATATTCACTACACCACACAAATCTTGCAAATAGTTTACAATCGTGCATTTGTAAAGTCAACATCTCCTGAAGATGCGCCGATGTCGGAGTGAAACGTGGGTCGAGAATAATTTGCAAGATTTGTGTGGTGTGGTGAATATCGCAGGATACACACTGTACCACATAGATTTACCTATTGTGGCGGATTATTAAACTTTCAGTTTTTTCATCAACTTAAAGAAGAATTCTTCGTCGCTTATGTTGTGGAAACCAACTTTTCAACTGCATAACCTATACCTACAATTTAATCAAGTAGTAAGTATATATGTATATGTCACCGTAAGATTGTAAAATCCGTTAGATTATAATCTAACGGTTTCTATCCCGCTAGATTATAAACTGTCGAAAGATTGTGAACCGTTCAATGTTCTGAGTATTAATTTATGAAATAGGTATTTATTGTTTTTACGTTTTCTTGTCTCTTTCTTGTACAGTTCGCGCGCGAGTTGAATGCAGAGTAAATGTAAGTGTCACCATACATTTACTCTGCATTCAACTCGCGCGCGAAGTATAGGTTAGGTTAGGGTTTGACATGAATATTCAGGTAGTGCCCGGCTTGCGGCCGGTTCTATCGGGTTAATATACCTAATATATTACAACTAGCTGACGCCCGCGACTTCGTACGCGTGGATCGAGGTTTTGTGGTTCCCGCGGGAATTCTTTAATTTTCCGGGATAAAAAGTAGCCTATGTGTTATTCCAGACTATAATCTATCTCTGTGCCAAATTTCATCCAGATCCGTTCAGCCGTTGGGGCGTGATTGAGTAACAAACATCCATACCGACATCCATACATCCAAACTTTCGCATTTATAATATTAGTAAGATTTACCGAAAAATAACGCGTTAAATTGTAAGCAGTATTTTACGGTTCACAATCTGTCGAAAGTTTATAATCTATCGAGATAAAAAACGTTATATTATAATCTAACGGTTTTTACAATCTTACGGTGACATATATACTTACATAGAATTTTACCAACCAACTTTCAAATAAAAAGGAGCTTGAACGAAAAGAGGTTATTAATAAAACCGCCATGAAATCTGAATGAGAATGTAATAAAATAAACAAAGTAAAACGTATACGCTACAAGTTTCTTTACGCCACAAATTACAACATTCACATTCATACGATAGTCAATGACAGGATATATATTTTGTTGAAAAATATTCGCGAAGGAAATTCCGGTACCGATCAATGATTTACTGGAATTGGAATAAGAAAACGTTCCACACGGGTAACGGCATGCATATTTTTTCCGACAAACACGCACGCTGCTCGATGCTCCTACGAACAGCTATTGCGGAGTTTTTCTCGTATTCGATCGCGACAACATTAAATGGAATTGATCGAGCGCCAGCTGTCAAGTGCTTGAAAATTCCATACAAATCATAGTTAACGTTTTTGCGATCGAAAGGGAAGAATATCTCCAACTAGGCACACTAAATCCGAGAAAGTACCTACTTACTGATCCGGAAAATTTCGACTGATACGGATATCATTAGTGGCAGAATCTGATCCAAATTCGAGAAAATTCGGTCATTAGTGTTACGGGAAATATTTTCTAGAATTCGGATCACGGACAGTTGACAGTATAATTAATGGATCATTCGGTTTTCCTTGGGGCTTTGAATAAATAGAATATGTGTATGCGCATTTAGCTGGAAATGCTCAAAAGTATATGCATATAACACAAGCAATTTCGTTTCTGAAAATAAAACAGGTTATGCGATAAATAATATTATAAATTAATGTAAATGTAGAGCTCTCCAAAAGGCTACATGATTATATTAAGTATAATACAATTATTCGCGCTTGTCGGCATCGATATATTAAGTAAGTAATTTTGCAATGAGTTTCGCACGATTCGCGTGAAAAAATTAAAATATAATAATTAAAAAACGTTACTGTTCATTTATTTTTGCGACATAGCTATGTATAGCAGACCACTTGCGTCTTGCTATGAAGGTCATTTAGTCATAGAAAACTAGTTTTTATCTGCGATTTCTTCCATGCGGATTAAGGTAAATTTATGTTCCCGCAAGAATACTAGTACATTGTTTTCCCGGGAATCGGAATAATAGTAATGTACTTTACCCATCTCCTTCTTTGCCAATATTCACTAAAAGCAATGGAGTTGAGAAAAACAGACAAAAATTCGGATTGTTATTGGTATAAATATGCAAACATAAGAAGGCGCAGTTCTTAATCTTATTTAAATATAGGTATGGAAAGTAAGGAAAAGGTGACTAACTTACTGACTGACAGATCTATCAACGCACAGCTCAAACCACTATATAGACGGATCGGGCTGAAAATTGACATATAGATAGCTTTTATGACGTCAGGCATCCTCTGAGAAAGGATTTTTGAAAATTCAACCTATAAATGGGGAAAATATAGGTTTAAATTGGTATTAAAATCGAACTTATCGTGAGCGAAGCTGCGGGCAAAAGCTAGTAAATAAATAAATTATATTCATTGAAAGTTGTTATTTAAAATATTATAGTTGACAAATTTAATCTATACATAATAATCTTTACCTACATGTCCAAACTACTGTCAGTCATTAATAAAAGGTCATTAAGAAGGAATTAACAGACAACTTGATTGTGTCCAAAATAATAGCGAAGTAATTTCACAGCGTGAGAAATACGCCAAAAACAAGATTCTGCGAACAGCCAGCTTAACAATCAAACAGTAATAAAAGTCAATTATAGAATAGTATTTTTATCTCAATGACAGCCTTTCCTAAAACTAGCATTAATTGCTAAGCAATGATCATTACTCAACAAAAGTATTGCATGCAGTAACGCAAGTCCGAGCGTGTCTGCAGCAGATTTAAATTGGCTCTATTGTGGGGTTATGAAATGTTCTCACGGCCAACTTATTGTCATGTGTGGGGCCACAGCTATACGAAGGCTAGTGCAGACACGGCGAATAGACGCGAATAATTGATTTTCAATATACCTATCCACAGGAGAACCAGGATTACACATAGACATAGACATAGCATAGGTTCCAGCGAGTCCATATATCGGTTGCCATGATCGTCAATGGAGCAATGGACGTCGGAAGAGTAAGGTGTGAAAACCGCGAGTGAGCAAGCGTTTCGACGAACGTTCTCCATTCCGTCCAAGATGAACCGAAGTCATAGAGAAGTTAGTGGGTAGTGGCTTTATGAGGAAGGCTGATGATGATATTATAGTGGCACAGATTGAGAAATGCTTATGTCCACAACATCCTGAAATGATGATGATAAATCTATGATACATTATAAATCACAATATGTGGCATAATATACACGTCAAGTATAAGCCACGTTTAAGCAGAGTATATTTTTATAAATAAGTGAGACGCTTCTGTGTTTATTAAATAAAAAAAATCTTACGCTTCCATTCGTCGGTTAGGTAGTTCTTCGTTTTCTTAAGGCCACAAGCTCTTGCTCTTGGCCTTATGAAAACGTAGTGGCCACTTGTCAACTCCGCTGAATAAGAGCTCTATAGAACTCAATGACAGTGGTTTACTCGCATTCGTACTTTTCTATTTTCCTTTTTTTATTTTCTTGCAATCAATGTCAAGTATAAAAACACAAATGTTAGCCAATTTACTTTGTTGTTATTCTAAAAAGTTAAAGGTACATTTTTGCTCGCTTGCTTGGTCTTTCAAAATAATATGCTCGTCATTGTTCGTTAGGTCTGTTCACACTATATTATTACTACACCTACCTATTATATTAATATTCAATTTCGTCTTACAAACTGCCGATGCTAATAGCGCTATACTGTGTTTTGGTGTGCAAATCAATTATATTTTTTCTTACAAAATGAAATAATTACTTAGGTTTAAAAATTTTCACTGTGACTCTAAATTAGCTTGATCGATAGATAGCAACTTTACAATTATCACATTTGATTTTCAATATAACTGTGTTATACCTATAGTCCACGCGCGAGCTCCGAGGAATCGGGGTCACCACCACCCGTTGCGCCACCCCCGTTCGTCGCTCCATACCAGCTCGCTCCCAGCACTAGTTTCGAGCTTGACGCGTGTAATTTTGCGATAGCAGTATTGTTTTGTACTTTAAACAACTCTAGGTCATTACTTTAACATTCCATAGGATTCCTCGAAGCTTGTGCGCGGACTATACCTACAATCGAAATGAAACTTTAAGGATTGTTTCAATACGGAACCCTAAACATGGAAACAAAGCCTCCATAAAGGGATTTATAACCGTGACGAGGTAGAGATTATTGTAGTTACTGTAATGAATTGTAGTTACTGTATGGGTAATACTGTACTGTGCTGTATGGGCCATTACCACCTGCAAGGTCCTTTTTTGCTAAGTTATGTTAAGGTCCACTTGACAGATCGAAAAAGTATTAACTAACAGCTTCGATCAATATTTTATTTACGATCGTGACTATTTATTACTGACCTCTTTGTTGCCTTCAAAACTACTGTTATTGATTCATAAAATTTAATTTTCATGTACTTGTAATGTTTATAGTACCTACGTTAAGAGCTACTTACGTTACATAGGTTGTTAGCATCCATTTGTTAAGGTCAATGGTAAAACGTAATAGAATTTAACAAAACATTAATTATTAAGCCTATAGGCCGATCGTTTAACTCGCGTATCGCCTGCGCGGTAAGAAGGGAGCGGGGGCGGGTAACGTTACACACGGAGTCAATAATCCAAAGATTTATCTCGAGATAGAAATTGTTGGTAAAGAATAAAATAATAAGTATCTTTTTTTAAATCCGCTAACATCTCCCCCCGCTCCCTTCTTACCGCGCAGGCGATACGAGAGTTAAACGGTCGGCCTATACTAACTTATATATCACTTTTACTCTTCACTCTCGATACATAATATTTTATGTATTACATAATTTATATTGATGCCCGCGACTTCGTTCGCGTGGATAAGTTTTTCTAATTCCCGCAGGAACTCCTTAATTTTCCGGGATAAAAAGCCTTATGTCGTTCCCCAGGTACAAACTATTTCTGTACCAAATTTCATCAA
The DNA here is from genome assembly GCA_923060345.2 of Erebia aethiops. Lineage (NCBI taxonomy): Eukaryota > Metazoa > Arthropoda > Insecta > Lepidoptera > Nymphalidae > Erebia > Erebia aethiops. The sequence goes on along the minus strand of OV281084.1, from coordinate 19,128,065 downwards.
AATCGGTTTCACGGATGGGCTGTGAAAGCGTAGCAGACAGACATACACACTTTCGAATTTATAATATCACAAGTATGGATTGAAACAATAAATCTAGAGCGCCAGTTCACTACATAAAAAAAACACGACCATTAAAAAAAAACTAAAATAGAATAACGAAGTCCTCATACTTTACAGCGTCGGATATGAAAAATAAAGCTTCTTAATATGATGGCACCTATAGATCGATGAAGTGTCATAGTGAAAAATTGTTTTTGCAAAATTCATCGCGCACTCCGCGAATATTCGCATGAAAAATAGCTGTCAACGCCCTGAAATATCAATTCCCATGCAGCAGAATGAATGGGAAACTGAAATTAATTGCAAATCCTCCCTATCGGACCATCGCACTTGTTTGTTTTTACGTTAGTTACCTAACTATACGAGTTCTTATTTTGCAGTTCCACCAAGTTCCGGGTACCAAATACCAATATTATAAATGCGAAAGTGTGCCAGGTCGTCTCTCTTTGTTACATCTTTCTGTCAGTACGTATGTTTGTTTTACCTTTTCACGATCAATCTGTTTAACTGATTGTAACGAGGGTATAGAGATAATAGGCTACTTTTTATCTCACAGGATGAAAAACTAAAATCGCCTCATGTCATCCACTATCGTCTCATATCATCCATATACCAGCCTAGGTACTATTAATAACTGCTTTTCATTTGGCAATGAGCGAGAAGAGTGACCGGGCGATGAAGAAATGATTAGGTAGGTATATCTTCAGCAAAGAGGTTTTTCGGCGTTTTCGATGGGTGTGTGATCTATTTAAAACTAGCTGATGCCCGCGACTTCGTCCGCGTGGTTTAAGTTTTGTGATTCCCGCGGAGACTCCTTAATTTTCCGGGATAAAAACAGGCCTCGCTCACTTGTCACGTGACCTGAAATATTTAACTACTGCTGCGTGGACGCTTGACGGCACTCGTATCACGGCAAGTTTGTTACCAAGCAACGTTGTTATTTGTATTGTGCTTTTCGTCATAAAACAATGTTCCTAAGCAACTTATCCACAGACTACAGATAGATTGATTATTAATTTCGGCCGTCAGTCGAGTGTTGCGCGCGAACCGTAGTTATACGTTTTACTTTTACCAAAAGTAGCATATGTCACTTCAGGTCCTCAACTATATCAATGCCACAAATCACGCCGATCCGTTGCTCCGTTGCGGCGTGATTGAAAGACAGACCAAAAAACCAACAAACAATCACACTTTCGTATCCATACTAATATTATAAATGCGAAAGTGTTTCTGTCTGTCTGTCTGTCTGTCTGTCTGTCTGTCTGCTACGCTTTCCCGGCCCATCTTTTCAACCGATTTTGCTGAAATTTGGTACAGGGGTAGATGGTATCCCGGGGAAGGACATAGGCTACTTTATATCCCGGAAATTTAAAGAGTTCCCGCGGGAATAAAAAAAAACTGTCTCTTCATCCGATTTTGATAAAATTTGGTAGAAGGGTAGGTGGTATCCCGGGGAAGGATATAGGCTACTTTATATCCCGGAAATTTAAAGAGTTCCCGCGGGAATCAAAAATCTCAATCCACGCGGACGAAGTCGCGGGAATCATCTAGTTTATAATATTAGTATGATAAACATCGCGCATAGTTAAAATTTATGAAACTATAAAACTTAATGTTAAATTCTTCAGTTAATATCTCGTACCGGGAATTATTAATTTCATTATTTTATTGGATATTCCAAAATATTTGCCATTCAATCAATTACTTAAAAATTCACCAAGTATCGAATTGGTTGATGGACAGTACCCACGAGGACCGAATTCGATTTGGGATAGTAGATTATATTTACTCAGGTTAAATTAATTTGCCTATTCTAAATTCGAAGTTTACTCATTTAATTAGAATTAGGGTTGATTTCAATCGCCAAGTAATCTGTAGATGAAGTATGATTATGATGTTTACATAGTTTTTTTAAATAATAATTTGTCTGTTTAAAAAGAAAACATGTAAATTAATTTTTGGTTAAAGATTATTATGATGATTAAAAAATAACATTTATATGAACACAAATTTACTAAGCAATTCTTGCAACCAAAGGGCAAAGGCTGAAATAGGTAAATATACCTACCTAAATTCACACAGTCACACATCGCGTTTGTCTGTGTCAGTATGATCAACCCATAGCTGTCCCACTGCTCACCATGACCCTCTCAGAATGAGAAGGGTTTTGGCCGTAGTCCCCCTTACTGGCCAAGTACGTAAGTACTTATTCAGACATTTTGCGAAGTCCTTTAGTTTCTTAACCTGTTTCACCAATACCAATTTTATAAATGCGAAACTGTCTCTGTTTATTTGTAAACTTTTCACGGCCCATCCGTTTAATAGATTCTGACACGTACTCGTTGATAGCCTGCATACCGGAAATAAGTAAACATAGGAATTTTATCCCGGAAAATATACTTACCTAAAAAGAGCCTTTTAAACCAAGCGGAAGAAGTAGAAAAATATAGTAGTTATTAACGTGTGCGGAGCCGGGCAGATCAGATAAATATTAGGTGTCTATCGTCCAATAAGATGGATTAATTTAATTATACGTACTCATGAAGACCCTTCTCGATTACCTCCTACCTGACTACCGTGAGCAATATTGATGATGTAATTAATAATCTACGTTGACATAATATTAATGGAAATATGAGTTGGACCGTCTATCTACATGCTATGAGTCCTTTCTTTAGCTTGGAACATAGTCTGAGCTTCTTTAGGTACCTATAGCTAGGATTGTCATTTACATAAACTAGATTTATTATCCTAAAGATAGGTACTTTTTCACTAACGCGTACGAATAAAACAAACTACAAACAACATTTTATCACGGAAAGTTCGCAAAATAAATAAAACTTTGTCGAGCAATTATTTGTGAATTAGTTACCGTATACGATGAGAAAACTTCCAAAAAGAACTACGAAAAACCATACATTAGCGAGAGATTCAGAGCAGAAACAGAAGGATCTAATACCCTGTCATTAGAGCCTAGGAAAACGAAACACCTATCGGCTACGATTCAGCGACCACAAGCACGTAAATAGAGCGTAAAGGCCTTAGCAGACACAAAGCGCAACGGCAGCGACGCGCGACGCCGCTGCACGGCAGAAAGTCACACGCGACCGCGTAATCATTAAGAGACAAAATATGTCCGTCCTGCGACACGCGACTACACTGTAGACAACGTGTGAATTTTACATTTTCACATCACGCGTCGAGTCTGTCGGAGCCTTAATTTTTTTATCGTTTAAGTAACCGTTCGAGCTATTATTTCACAGTGCTGGTAAATACCTCAAGAGTTACGAGGGCACTATCCGTTGCCAATGAGATACTGTATTGATTAAAATCCATCGGAAGAATTCATAGGAAATTGAACCCAAATGTTACTTAAATTGAGATCATTATAGTGTAGTACTGTATCCTGGATTTTTACTCTCGAATTTGTACACCTCGAAGCATGCTCCGTAGTAAGTAGGTAATCTACAGACAAAAACATGCAAAAAGTAAAAGGTAAATAGGTACCGCCGGCTACGGTTACGGCTTCTTTACGAAAAGGGCTCGTAAGTGGCGTGTTAATTAAGAACCCTGTTCTGTTGCATATTTTTTATTTGCCTCCATATTATATCTAGTCCGATTAAGCTTAATCGGAGAAATTAGTTTTAGTTAGTTCCAGCTTGAACTAACTAAAACTCACTGGACTAAACTCAACGGCCTGTGTGATAGATCTAATTAAATTATTAAAAACGTAGTATTCACTAGAAGCAGCTTTGTCTCGAGTTAGTTTCATTTCAATCCATGTGACTGACTCAACTTCGCTCTGCCATAGTTAATACTAGATGATTCCCGCGACTTCGTCCGCGTGGATTAGGATTTCTAGATTCCCGCGAGAACTCATTAATTGTAGCTTGTCCTTCTCCGGGATACAACCAGTGGCGTTCACGGGGGTTGAAGCTCGGGTAGGCATTAGTTAGTCAGAATACCTATTTACTAGCTGTTTTGATAAAAAAATGAACATTGACATATTTCCATTTGGGTAACCAGTGCTTTTATGCCTCTATGAACTGCACGCCACTGGATACAACCTACCCCTGTTCCAAATTTCATCAAAATCGGTTCAACGAATGAGACGTGAAAGCGTAGCAGATAGAGCTCGGCAGCCATTTGAGCAGCTTCACCTTGTCTCAAGCCGAGACTACTCAGTAGAATAAAAACAGGTTTTTTTTTATCCACTACAAGCTAGCCCTTGTCTGCGATCTCACATGATGGTAAGTGATGATGCAGTTTAAGATGGTAGCGGGCTAACCTGTTAGGGGCATGGCAGTTATATTAAACCAATACCCCTTTGGTTTCTACACGGCATCGTACCGGAACGCTAAATCGCTTGGCGGCACGTCTTTGCCGGTAGAGTGGTAACTAGCCACGGCTGAAGCTTCCCACCAGGTAGACCAGGGATAATTCAGAAATTATAAATTCCCAAATTGACCCTGCCGGGGATCGAACCCAGGACCTCCGCACGTTAAGGCAACAGCGCTACACACTGCGCCACGGAGGTCGTCAAAAAACTGCATCGTGCGGGTGCATCGCAAACTGGCTGCCCGGGCAGGGCCTAGGCCCTGCGTCATAGAGGTATAATATACATAGTACTCTGAGCTCGGCGTATATCTTTAAATCAACTCAAACTAAGCTTTATTAACATGACATCGGCGGCGTGCGGCAAGCCCAGGAACGCCCAGGCGCGACGCGTGTCCTCAGTGTAGCAAGTACCTACTAAGTAACAGTCAGTTTTTACATTGCAAATACGATTGATCGACGTGAGAGCTCACCACGCCAAGTGTAAGCGAACGTCAAAGTAAAATGGACCCAAAAGCTGTTACTTTAAAGTCACAAATTCAGCGTTTGGAGCGCTGGCTGTGAATAAATACACGAAATGATGAAATTAGCTCTAAATCAATGCAGTTAAGGTTCATTTTACTTTAACGTTCGCTTACACTAGGCGTGGTGAGCTCTCACGTCGATCAATCGTATTTTCAATGTAAAAACTCAGAGTAAGCGTACAGTACTAAATGCTGAGAAAATACTCCACTCCGTCTGTCTGCTAGTGTTGAGTTTGAGTCAAACAGCAATGCATGACTCGATACGATTAATATACTGCATATGGCATGATTACCGCATTCCATGTTACTCTTTGTGAAACTATCTCTACGAGATCGACTAGGATAGTTACCTTGATTAGTAATTAGTAAGATCTCCACATTGACATGACTAATGAAATATTGGTTTTATCGATCATCAACAATTTTTAAACTACCTGTAATCAATCAATCAAATCAAATATCAAATATATATATATATAAATATTATAAATGCGAAAGTTTGGATGTATGGATGTATGGATGGATGTTTGTTACTCAATCACGCCCCAACGGCTGAACGGATCTGGCTAAAATTTGGCACAGAGATAGATTATAGTCTGGAATAGCACATAGGCTTTTTATCCCGGAAAATTAAAGAGTTTCCGCGGGAACCGAAAAAGCTCAATCCACGCGGACGAAGTCGCGGGCATTGGCTAGTAGGTATATTTTAAAAGACACAACTATCAATGGACTATGAATGAATGTTTAATTTGTCATGTCCTTGTACTTGTGTTTTTTACGAAAAGTCCGGACTTAGGATTCTAAATAGTATTCTGTGACTCTACCACTGGTTCGGGAAGAAAATTCTACCCACTGACTTTCTCTGCGTAGATTAGTTTTTTAAAAAGCCTAAATCACTCTCTAGGTCTTTGACTAAGTACATCCAAACAAAATCCACGTCCATCCGTGGCGGTCTGATTGAAGGACAAACCAACAAACAAACACCAACCATTATCCATTTATGATATAGCGATGTAATATTTATTTATGTAAAGCAAGGTATACCAGAGGTAAAAGTTGTTTGGAAGTTGGTAAGTACGGAACAGCTGCGACCTCCACCTTCAATACTTCGAGAAAACTTGCTCAAAACTTACAAGCAAGGGTAAGACCCAGATTAAGATAGATTTATTCTCACCTTGGATGTTTACTTGTACGTGGCGAAACTTCCGTTTTTGCTTTAACATCCGCTTCCGAATGAAAAAGAACTTGGGTGACGACGTGTTTGATTTTAAGAAATCCTTGCAGCAATAAATAATACACACATTTAACAGTCATAAGTGTGCTTTAGATTTTTAAAGGTATTTTAAATCAAATCAATCAAGTATGGATTGATTGATTTAAAAGGATTGATTGATTATTCAAATAGATTGTTCATTGTAATTTTATAAATCGTCGTCGTCAACCGATAGACATTTGCTGCTGAACAATCTCTTATAGGGACTTCCACACGCCGTGGTCTTGTACCGCCTGAATCCAGCGGCTCCTCGCGTCTTCTCTGAGGTCATCGAGCCATCTAGTGGACCGTAGAGTCTGTCATCATACTAATGTTATAAATGCGAAAGTGTGTTTGTTTGTTGGTTTGTCCTTCAATCACGCCGCAACAGAGCCACAGATTGACGTGATATTTTGCATGGATGTAGTTGAGGGCCTACAGAGTGACATAATCTGTCAATATTTTATCCCTGGAAATTAAAGAGTTCTCGCGGGAATTAAAAAAAAACTTAAACAACGCGGACGAAGTCGCGGGCGTCGGCTAGTGCTACATAATATTAATATATTAGTACTAATACCACAGTAATACTGAGGTTTCGATGTCCATCGCTACCTCATCTTAAATTAATGGATAATGAATATTCAACACTTGAACCTAATTCAATAACACTGATTAATTAGATGCATATCTCAAATTGTATAATAGAAACTAGATGATTTACTGACCCAAGGACAACTCAAATGAGTAGATTATACTAATTCCAATATGCTGGTTTGAATTTTAATTGGAGTAAAATTAATTGGAGTAATAATAATGAGGCATCATACAAAAGTTTAAATAGCTCCTTAAGCTATAAATATTTAATATTTTGTTTGTTGCTTCTGATTATTTATGTTATGTGTACAATAAAGAGTATTTCATTCATTCATTCATTCATGTTTTGTCGGAAAATGCCCGACTAGTCCTAATTTCATGAGCCTGTTCACGCGACGAAGCGGTGACGCGACGACCGCGCGCAGGCATCTGATTTGGTGCCCATTTCGGACGGGTTCGAAACTAGTCGGACATTTTCGACACACGTGTGTTGACAACCGAGTAGGTACACAATATTATAATATGTTTATAATTATTGTCACTCACTTTAGCTTTGACGTTAAAATATTTTCTTTAGCTAATAACGATAACTGTTAAAAAGGAGTCCATTAAGGCAATATAATATCGTCATATTTATGATCAATCAGATTTAGTTACAACCCCAATATTATTACCCCAAAAGAAAATATTATTTTCTTCTGGGGCAACTTTTATCAACGCGACCTACTTGGGCAAACAGAATAAGTGGACCGAAAAGAAGAATCTAACAATACCATTTGTAATTCCCGGTTTCGTAGCATGAAAGATAAAATATATCCGGGCAAATATTTTCCATTGAAGGAATGTATATTGGCTTGATTTTTGTTAGACGCAAGTTTGGGCAACTTAAAAAGGTCCCTTTCCTAATTCTTTCGTTCATATCAGAACAAAGAGGACACTGATGTCAACGACCATTGCAAAGAAAGTAAGCTCTATTATTATTTACGACTTATAAAATACGTTGTAAATTTACTATACTTGCCTAGTGCAAAAATAGCCCGCACTATATACTTTGGCAAAAGAGATTGTGTTATACAGAATCAGCCCCAATACCTACTTAATCAGGTAAGTGACCTAATAAACCAGATCTAGTGTATCTAGTCTCTGACCGTTTCTTTTTTAAGTAATGTTACTTGGATCTAAAAGGGCTAATAAGTCGGCTTGTATCCACAGTGATATATTATAGTCTGGAATAACACATTGGCCACTTTTTATCCCGGAAAATTAAAGAGTTCCCGCGGGAACCGAAAAACCTCAATCCATACAGACGAAGTCGCTGGCATTAGTTAGTGTTTTAATAAATAAATAATATGAATCGATGCATTGATATATCATTGTTTAATGTTTATTAATACCAGATAGATAACTAGGATATATAAGATAACTTGTAAAAAATTACCTCTACCATCACTATTTGAAACTAGTAGTGATAAAAAAGTGAGTTTAAAAAAGGTTAAATGACTCTGACGCATCGAAGCCATAGACAGACGAATCAGTGTTACAGGGTCTAAGCAGAGTCATATTAAATACTACCTTAATTATTATCAAGTGTTATCAAGATTTCAGGTAAGTATATTATATTTTTAACGACATTTGATCCGAGTTTCTAAACATTTTATAACTTAGAAGTTCTACAGATAAGAAATGGCTAATTGACTTTTTATGTAACAAAAATCAAAATATTAGATAATATTTTCAAATGAAATGCTAATATTTCTTTCGTTTTAGCTATATTCAAACATAATGAATTTAATATGTTAATTTAAAGACGCCCCCTCTCAGGCGGATGTTTTTATAACATGTTCATTGTTCGTTTCCATTCACAGAGTACGAAATGATTAGAGCCGGGATTCCATAAGATTATTATGTAATAGGATTGAAAAACTGTCTAATATTTTAAAATTGGAACATTAAAGTTCACTGTAAGACACTTTCGAATGCTGAAGACTTGACCACTTTGATCAATATTTTAGATTACAGACAGACGTTGCACGGTTTTACTTAATAGGTAAGTAATTTAATTTACTTAAATTATTCTTACGTAATTATTCACAAAAAGTAAGTCTACTTAATTAAGTTATTAAATTAAAATCATATTCTAACTTAATTATTTACAAAATGAAGGTCTACTTGAGGTGCAAACAAAGTAAGGGGTAAGTACCTAAACATTTCATCCATGAAAATATTTCAAAACTTAATATGATACAGTCCAACCTAAGCATTAGTTGAAACCTGTATTTATTTTTTCTATGGTTGAAACAAACTTTTATCTACAGACTATTTTTATCCGTCTTTTCTGCCGGCATTCGCCATTGGTACCTACCATCCTACAGTGGAAAATTGACCAACCTGTGTCCAGGACTACGTGCGCCTGCTCTAGACTGGTTTATTAATTGACAGGTTGATCTGCGTAAGAATTCAAGCTAAATGTCACTTGATCACCTTCCCGGGTTGGATCCACAACCGGTATGCTATGGTCATATTGTTTTGCATACTTTTTGTGTGAGTTATGATCTGGTTTACACTTCGATTAAGCAGTCGTCTTCAATATGTTTGCCTCATTATGGACTTTATTTCCTGTTTTTAAAAACTTGATTGGTTTCGATATGATTTTGTGTGTAAATTGTTCTTAATGATTGGGAATATTAATAGTCAATATTATATAAAGTTGAATTAAGTTTTAACGTATGTTAGAGATGATCAGTGTTAAAGGTGGACTTCTGAGCTCTGAACTCTAGATACCTAGTACCTACCTACTTAACTCTATAGTAGCAAGGGGATAAGCATGACGCAACTCTTGAATTGTAACTAACAAAGATATACCCAACTAGCGGATGCCCGCGACTTCGTCCGCGTGGATTGAGGATTTTTGGTTCCCACAGGTATTTCTTTAATTTTCCGGGATAAACTATGGTTATACAATATACATCCATCCAAACTTTCGCATTTATAATATTTGTATAGATTATGTACTTACTACAAGATGATGCCGGCGATGACGTCCGCGTAAATTAATGTTTTTTTTTCATTCCCGCGGGAATTATTTAAGCTTCCGGGTTAAAATGTAACCTATGTACCTGATATATGTTTTTTTATTAGAGAGGCCTATGAGCAGCATTAGCAATTTGACAAATTGCTGTGACGTCACAATGTCCCTATTAGAGTGACCGCAAATTATGCAAATGACAGGCGTCCATCACATAAACTCCGGTCTTGTTCTAATTAGTGAAACCGCATGCGGATTAAGCAATAAATAACTCGCCAAATATTTTAATCAATTAAATAAACTTCAAACTGAATTAAGGCTAATGAAATTATAGCAAATTGTACTGAAAATATATATTTGGATAACTGAATAATTTTTTTAAAAAATATATGAAGTACTAGCTAATGCCCGCGACTTCGTACGCGTGGATCGAGTTTTTGTGGTTCCCGCGGGAACTCTTTAATTTTCCGGGATAAAAAGTAGCCTATGTGTTATTCCAGACTATAATCTATCTCTGTGCCAAATTTCATCCAGATCTGTTCAGCCGTTGGGCGTGATTGAGTAACAAACATCCATCCATACATCCATACCGACATCCATACATCCAAACTTTTGCATTTATAATATTATAGTAAGATGTTCTTATATTAATAAGTTTTTAAATCTCACATAATTATTACCTACCTACTAGATGAGGTCCGCGAGGATTAAGTCTTTTTAATTAAAGATAAAGAGTAGGCTATGTTCTGTCCCGGGATACAAGTACAACCTATATCTGTTCCAAATTTCATCATAATCGGATAAAGTACATCGTACTATTACCCAATCTGTGGTTAAAGCTTAGCAGATAGACAAACAGACATACCTACTTCCGCATTTATAATATTAGCATTGATATGGATTACATATCTACTAATATTTAAATTACATACCTACTAAATTATAAACAAAATGTTGTTTTCAACTAAGTACCTACGTATGGTACGAAAGTAGATCTAACAAAACCCTTCTTACATTAAACTTCCAAAGTCAGTGGTTTTCAACATTCATAAAATAACAATGTAAATGATATGAAAACAGAATACAAAACAGTTTGTGAGGTCTTTGTTGAAGTGCTGATATGTGGGGAGAGACTCCGCTTTGTTCTCAACAAAACGTAGGTATCTCAGGAAGCGGCAAGCGAGGCTGTTTTAGATACAAAAGGGTAATTAAAGTTCAGAACAATCTTTCTACGATAAAAACGTTCATATACATGAACGGATGGTTTCAAGGTTAAGTACTGTTTGTGATTCCTATACATGTGTACTTATATTTTCTTTTGTAAAATTTGGAAGAAATGAATCGAGGCATGATTTACGCTACGCGGTGTTGTGACGAGGGTGCGACAATGAGCAGACGTGGTCTAGTATGAATTATAATATACTGCAATTATTTTTCCGGGCCTCGTCCTCGTAGGTATAAAATTATGAGCGAGATCCGAGGTAAATTCACCCTCATGAAAAAGAGACCTTAAAAATTTCATTGACGTAGAAACGCTGACACGTACGTTGTCTATATCTGGAAATTTATGACGATCAATGCGTAGCATTCAAAATGATGTTTGTGAATGCCACTTCTTAATTATTAGTACTATTACCTATTCTGTGTTATTAGTCTTATCCGTGGTCCTATGGCTAGTGCTTTGGCGGCGGATTACAAGGCCCTTAGTTCGTACGTCCCATTTTAGGCCTGAAAATATATTGGTGACCGGTTTGTCTGGAGGCTTCGGCTGAGGCTAGTTACCACCCTACCGGCAAAGACGTAACTACCGCCAAGCGATTTAGCGTTCCGGTACGATGCCGTGTAGAAACTGATTAGGGGTGTGGGTTTAATATAACTGACATACCCCTAACACATTAGCTCGCTACCATTTTAGAGTGCATCCTCACTTACCATCAGGTGAGATCGCAGTCAAGGGCTAGCTTGTAGTGGAATAAAATAAAATAAATAAACACCCATTCCGCCTTATATCTTCGTAGTTTGTACATCGAACAGGTAAAGGCAGCCCTATTTAAGGCGCCAAAGTTACAGCTAGTAGGTTTAAACCTACTGTAAAAAATATGACATCTATTTCTTTCAATACTCTTAGCCACTAGGCAGTAAAATTGCATTACAGCTAGCAGCAGAAGTTTAGTTCATTAGCTTCGGCAAGCACCAAAGATAAATGTTATTACTTCTTTAGCGAGTTGTTGGAACATGTCCAGGTGGAACGGGACAGTTATCGTTACACAGAAGTCATTAAAGTATCGTAAAAGTTGATCGCGTAAAGAAAATAGACCACTCACTAAGGTAAGTTAAAACAGCACGCTTGTTCCAAGAGCCGATAAAACCTTTTGTATTTTTAACGAAGGTTGGTACTACAAATTCAACCTTCTTCATTTGAACTCATCGCTAGCCAACTACTGATTACAAGTCTCCTCTCAGAATTGGATATTTGATATCTATTACATTGATGTATTTTAGTACCTATCTATTCAAATACTGGCCCTGTGTAGCGTAAAAGGGGGTTAAAAGGAGTGTATCCATCAAACAGTGACATAATGTATGCTTGTAAAAATAATGTGCTGTTTTCAAGACCTTTGAGCAGCCATTGACGCATCGCAAAACACAATTTAAAAAAATCTCTGCATTGAAATTTATTTTAAACATACCTGTTAATTTACCTTTTAAAGCAATTTTTCTCCTTATTGAAACAAATATAAAATTCATATTTATAAATCAAACACATTGTCGGTTTCATTTGTATTGAAAAGTAAATATTAATTTTTTTACAACTTATTTCATCCATTTTTTGCAACATGCGCTTGCTCGATTTCACCCCCGCGCGCCTGTGATTTTCATCTGGTGAGCTGACAGCTCCTGAAATAGAGAATCTCCCAAAAGTCGTAATATCCACGTCCCTTTTTTTTTTTATCCACTACAAGCTAGCCCTTGACTGCGATCACACCTGATGGTAAGTGATGATGCAGTCTAAGATGGTAGCGGGCTAACCTGTTAGGGGCATGGCAGTTATATTAAACCCACACCCCTTTCGGTTTCTACATGGCATCGTACCGGAACGCTAAATCGCTTGGCGGCACGTCTTTGCCGGTAGGGTAGTAACTAGCCACGGCCGAAGCCTCCCACCAGGCCAGACCAGAGATAATTCAGAAATTATAAATTCCTAAATTGACCCTGCCGGGGATCGAACCCGGGACCTCCGCACGTTAAGGCAACAGCGCTACACACTGCGCCACGGAGGTCGTCCCTTAGTTTTATGTTTGAAAACCATTTTAAATTATCAATTGAAGTAAAAAAGTGCGTTGAATTTTGATAACGTCACAGTTCAGTATTTCATACAACACGCTCATAACTCAGAAAAGTTAGAGGTGCGTGACCGAGCATTGAACCGCCGACCATCTGAACAGGACTCAGGAGGCCGATCGTCTGAACCGCTCTGTGAGTCTATACTTATTAATATCTAATCATACATAGGTAAACTATGTATGAGTCATATTAATATACTTACTCGTATATTTATAGTAACGTATCAAATTCCGTCCTTTCCAAAAAAAAGCAATATCCGACAAACCGTAAACTAACGGATGCCCGCGACTTCGTCTGCGTGGTTTGAGGTTTTTTGGTTGCCGCGGGAACTCTTTAATTTTCCGGGATAAAAAGTAGCCTATGTGCTATTCCAGACTATAATCTATCTCTGTGCCAAATTTCAACCAGATCCGTTCAGCCGTTGGGGCGTGATTGAGTAACAAACGTCCAAACATCCATACATCCATCCATTTATAATATTAGTAAGATAATATTTGAAGTCCGCTAAAAAGATTTTAGAGTGGTTTATGCTATAAAAAATTATAACCAAACCTTAGCGAAGTAATGATGGAAATAAATAATGCATGAATTAATTAGCACGAACGTAGCTAATCGTATACAAGAACAGTAATTTTACTTCCACTTTACCATTTCGCAATCACTGCCGATATTAATGACAACTAGTTAACCTCCTTGCATTAATAAATAACTTACGGCTTAGGTAAATGAAATAAAATTACTGTGTAGGTTAGAACTGTCTTTAAATTAGGTAATAGGTACGGTAGCCCAGATTACATCTGTAAGTGAACCCTAGGTTTTTCATTATATAAAAAGAATCAAGAATTTTTCATAATGTTTACAAAAGCGCATTAGTCAAGTAGAGTACGTAGATGTAACATTGATTTGAGTCGGCTTTAAAATTACATAACATTACAATATGAATCTGGTTGTAAACTTGGCTAAGTACTTGTTTCGAAAAGAGCCTTCGATTTATATGCAGTTGTACTCGCTACTTATTTATCATAGAAATACGCAAGTGATCGACCGCGACGTGTGCACAGGAATTTGCTTGTACCTACATGTAACTAACGATGAAACTTTTTATATACTGAAAGACTAGACTCAAACTAAAAAGTAAAAAGAACGTCAAAAGCGTCAGCAGCGTCGCGTTGAAGAGTTGAGAAGTTCTATGCGATTTGTTTTTTTTTTTTAAATTTAATCGAGTGAGGATAAATAATTAGTAAGCCGGAAAGCGCAGCGTTGGAAGCATAGATTTAGTATTGGGTTCGCGGTCGTAAAGACCAATGGTTGGAAGTTGGACCGGTCGAATGAAAAAAATATTTTGGTTCTAAAATATTAGAATCAGAATGGGAGGGTGTATCCTTAATTATTGTCCGAACAGATTTTAGATCAGATTTTAGATCTATCAGTTTTTTATTTAATAAAGTGTTTAATTAGTGAATTTAATTAATTCTGCTGTGTCAAAGATTAACCAAGCAAAGTCGTGTTCATAACTTAGGTAATACTTTCGATTTCTTAGCACTAGACGGCCTCGGCGCACCACGCCTCGCGTCGCCACTCACATACCATACTTGGTCGTGATCTAAAACAGGTTTCCAACTGCTATGCGCAAATACGTACGTACGTACCTATTTTATATTAATGAACTTTTTTTATTGTTAACATTAGTAAGCAGGCCTCAATGTTTGGAAATAATAATTGTAAACAACATTTTTGACCCAAAACTACATAGGTAATATAATCATAGCTGCTGTCGGTTTATTTTAGAATTTGCTAACAATTTTAATTAAATATTAGTCAATGAAGAATATTAAAACTGGTAACTTTTCGCAATTCTCATATTTTGATCATTATTATAATTGTATTTTGAATGTTGCGTGTTATAAGGTAGGATAAGCAACCCTAATGGTGCGTCTAAGTCTGTCCGGTCATGTTGGGGTTATAAGTATTCATTTACGACCTTCGTATATGTATTGAGAATCATGAAATTGTAAAAAAAACATCTTCAAAAAAGAGTTCAGATAGATAAATAATATTTTTTTATAATATTTGTCCAATGGGTATTTATGTTGGCAGGAAAGTGGTTTTACGACGTAAGCATCTAAATTGTTATGTACTTACGAAAGTTAAATTAGAGCCTCGGTTTATATTCTATGATGTCGTAAAATACCTAAAAAAATATATCTACTAGTAACATACTTTTATTGAAAACGGACTTGGGATTCCGTTAAACTTTGCCTTTTGTGACTTTTATTCCATTAAAAGTTTCTTTAAGATAAGCATTACTGTTAGTTACACAAGAGATCCTTCCTTCGTCTTCAGAGATATCTATCAGATGTTTACCTACCAAAATAAGAGACATAGGGTGAGGCTACAAAAGGCATAAGCCCCTTTGAAATGCAAAACTAACGAAGAAATACCGCCAAAATCTCCTATGTTTAGGTAAGAAGTCACTGGATAACAATAGGACTCCTATGATACGATATTTTACCGAACATAAGACCAACATGGGATGAGCCTACCAAAGGCATGAGCAGTAAATCCTTTTGAAATGCCAAACACACACACAGAGAAATACCGTTAAAATAAGGCATTTCTTAAGTTAACATACTTTCATAATTTAGTTAAGACGTCATTAATTAACACCAAGATTCCTATATGATACGGTAATTTTGTCGGCCATATTTATGGATAACAGGACATGCAATCTTTTGTGTAAACGTTCGAGCGTCTGAGCAAACTTGTCCAAAGGAATTGGGTTATCCACTTAATCTGAAGGACATCGATACGAACTTCAACTCATAAGAGGCGAAACGTGATCAGTGCAGGTTTTAGTGGTCTATAGTAGACAGGCGCAATTTCTTGTTGCACGTTTTGGGATGTAGGTAAGTAATATGAAGACCGGAGTTTATCTGAAACTGAATTGGGTAAGGGCGGCATGTTTTATATTTTCTGACAGAGTTACTCGAATGTCTGTATGCCGAAAAGCAATATAATTACACCCCCACATTTGTTAAATACGTCAGAAATTATTCAAAATTATTTAGAAATGTCTGCATACAAGCAAAGTCACTTCATATGAAACAAAAAAATATTAATTCAGATAACAAAATTAAAGCAGTTTGGGAAATAATCGCCGATGAAATTGGGAAACATAAAGTGGACGACAATAAACTGGAGCTAAAAATTAACAACCGTATTATTGACTGCAAAACAGAAATCGCAAACACATTTGAGAATTTTTTTCGAAATATTCCAGTCACCCCTACTAGTTTCCTTAACTCCTCGCCAACAGAAGCCCATAAACTTCTCAAGGATAGTGTCACCGAGTGCAGTGTGCTGTTTAAGTTTAGACATGTGACCCCATATGATATTATTAAAGTATTTAAATCTTTGCAACTTAAAAAAACCGGAGACCTATGGGGTATATCCGTAAAAATAATCGGCAATATTATTGATGTTATTGCACCATATCTAGCATCCTTTCCAAACCTTATGAAATGTAGTAAATTGATTCCACTTTTTAAATCGGGTAGCAAAAGCGATCCAAATAACTACAGACCAATTTCAATTTTGCCAACACTCAGCAAGATATTTGAAAAAATTATGCTCAACCAACTGCTTCAGCACTTTAATTCAAATAAACTTCTTCACTCCGAGCAGTATGGTTTTACTAAAGGTCGATCGACAATTGATGCGGGCGCCGTGCTGTTAAAACATATATTCGACGCGTGGGAGAAATCACAGAATGCTATTGGTATTTTCTGTGATTTGTCTAAGGCATTTGATTGCGTTGAGCACGAGACGCTTTTAGTTAAGTTGAGCTACTATGGAGTCAAAGACACTGCGCTTGGCCTCATTGCATCCTACCTCAGTAATCGCATTCAAACAGTATGTGTCAACGATGTGAAGTCATCCGGATCAGCCTCACTAATGGGTGTCCCTCAAGGCTCCATTTTGGGTCCCTTCATGTTCCTAGTGTACATCAATGATTTGCCATATTTTGTCCGTAACACTTGCGATATTGTACTATTTGCTGATGATACGTCCTTGATTTTTAAAGTCGATAGACATAAGGACAACTTTGACGACGTAAATACTGCAATTTCTCAAGTCACGAACTGGTTTACGGTTAACAATCTACTTTTAAATACAAAAAAAAAACTAAATGTGTCGAGTTCGCATTACCGAATGCCAGATCCACAAGTGATATAAAACTAATGGTAAATAATGACATGTTGAAAATAGAAGATACTACTGTGTTCCTGGGGGTGACTTTAGACGCAAAGCTTCAATGGGGCACCCATATATCAACACTTGCTGGCAAGCTTAGTTCTGCTGCTTAATAATAATAATAATAAATAAATAAATAAAAGGGCAATACGAGCAATTTATAATTTAAAACCGTGTGATTCACTTAGAGAGAAATTTAAAGAAATTGGTATTCTAACAGTAGCCTCGCAATATATTTACAGTAATATAATTTTTGTAAAACAGCACATCCATAATTATAAAAAAAAATGCGATCTGCACGATAGGCCAACTAGAGGCCGTAATAAGCTCGTGACTCCATCGCTCCGCCTCAAAAAAGTCAGAAGGTCATTCGTGGGAATGGGCATTATTTTCTATAACAAAGTTCCACAACCTATTTTGGACTTGCCTATAAACAAATTTAAGGAATCCATTAAAAGTATGCTCCTGAAAAAAGCTTATTATACTGTTGAAGATTATGTAAATGATAGAGGAGCATGGATTTGATCGCTCCAGCAATGCTGGGGACAGCGGTTACTTTTGTACACATTGATATAGTTATTGTAAATGAATTATTTAAAAAGAGCAACCACCGAGTTTCTTGCTGGTTCTTCTCGGTAGGAATGGCATTCCGAACCAGTGGTAGATTCACTTGACGATTCAAAAGTACTTGTTAAAGTTTATTTGAATAAAAAATATTTGATTTGATTTGATTTGATTTGTCAACCCGCACGGGATTACACTGAGTAATTCGTCCATAGAGCAACAACAACAGTTTGAATATATGCGGTACAAGCAGTGGCGTGCAGTTTATAGAGGGGTAAAAGCACTGTTTACCCAAATGGGCTAATTCATCAAAACTGCCAAAAAACAGATATTCTAACCACCTAATGCCTACCCTAACTACCTAATGCCTACGCTATTTAGCTAGCTTCAAAACTTGTGCACGCCACTGGGTACAAGGTACGATACATTATGGAAGTCTCTTCGAAGAACCTTTTATCCAGCTACTAATAGACAAGCAGCGGATAGTGGGATACCCATCGTCTAACTCTAAAACAACGAAAATTACATAACAAAAAATTACAAAGTATCATCTGTCAAACAAATTAGTTATACCGTGACCGTGTGAGAGAAAATTAGACAGTATAACGGACCATTTGTTAATGCCAAGAGGCCGTGCAATGCATTAGGACTAGAGTCCAATGTGTTACAACGGCCCGTAATTACACAAGCGCAGTAGCCTTTATAGTAGGTACTAAAACTTTTACGACTGTAACTTATCATCACTCATCATTCCTTAACATATTTGCTTAACTTCAAAGTCATAGAATATGTTAAGTTTAATAATTCTAATGCGTGTTATTAGCTAACTTTAACTAATTAGTACAATTTTTCTATTTCAGTGTATAAAATAAACATTTTCAATCCTAGAGCTCCTTCATTTTAATTTGTTTACCAGTTTCTGCGTCTGTCCATTTATCCGTTACCTGATCACCAAGACGGTGATATGAAGATATAGATTCCCAAACTGTACCTGTAGGATACAGACCGCACAGTTTGGGAATCTATCTCTGATCTCTGAAGTACTCTTTACCGTACGCAAGCTGCCAAAGTGTTCTAATGAAAAAGGATTTTGAGTATTTCATCCAAACGCATTGGGATCCTCATTTCTAGTAACAATATCATTACTGCGACGTTGATGCTATATTAATAGCTAACTCTAAATAAATATTTTATTTAACTCTAAGGTTTTTTATAAATGTTATAGCGAAAGATAAGATTTTTGGTGCACCATGAGATGTTTTGTATTTCAACAATAGAGCACTTTGACAGGTGTGAATGTAAAATGAGTGAACCACCGTTACGCTTGTAACAGCGTCTTATCGTGTGCGCAAGGTGCAGAAATCCTTTCTGGGGTCGAGTGTACGCTTTTTTCATGGTTCCCAAAGACTTTCTAGATTTGCCATTACATAAATTTATAGGCTGTGTTAAACAGCATTTGTTAAGTCGAGGTTATTACACTATCGATGATTTTCTGAATGACAAAGTTGCATGGAAGCAACCGGGCTCGCATCCAGTGACTCACGAGTCAGTGTAATAATTGTGACGTTATGTATGTGTTGTATTGTTACTTATTGTAACCTTTTTCTTTTTTAAGAAAAGAGAAACTGCTGAGTTTCTTGTCGGCTCTTCTCAGTAGAATCAGCTTTCCGAACCGGTGGTAGAGTCTTGACTTATCATAAGTGTCACAAGTTGTCCTACATTAAATAAATAAATCATTTATCATTTATCATTTAATGAAAATGAGGATGAAGAGATGATTTCAGAAAAAGAAATATGCATCGCTTGCGGCTCTGTGCACAGTTCATAGTCTTATGGTGATCTCTTTTATAATGCATAGACAATACTCCAATTCTCGGATGACGCGAAAAACTTTTTGTATTGCAGAAATTTTATCGCTCGAATGTCAGAACAAAATTGTCCCAAGAAATTGGGTCAGACACTTAGCTGAGAGACATCGATAACGTACTTCAACTCTCGAGAGGCGAAACGTGATCAACGCTTGCAGGTTTTATTTTTTTAATTGTCGTTATCGTAGTATTATTGTATGTCTAAACGATACTTTACCCCATATTAATATTACAAGAAATAGGAACAAGATATAAATTATTTTAAATACCAATTTAAAATGAATTTGTATTGCTAGCATTTTGAACGTCCCACCCAGTCTTAGCCCCATGTTTTATAGATCCATGGTCTTAGTTATTTGAAATAGTAAGCTCCTGATGCCCATTTCTATCTAAAAGGATTTATTTTTTAACTTATTTATTTCGCCAAATTTCTGATAAAAGAAATTCCTTAATTCATTTTGCAAAAGAACACTGACAATAAATCTTTAAAAATGATTCCAAATATTGGTTACCACCCAAATAGACCTCAGATGGCTTCTCAGTTAATCGGAATTTCCAATCTAGTATTAAAAGATATACGCATATTTTATATTTAAAGGGGTTTTTCTTATTCCTATTCTAAGTGACGAATGAAGGAATTTTAAACCCATTAAATTTTTATTCATGGGCAAAACCATGAATCATTGGCATCCGAAAGGACAGTGACCGCTACATTTAAAAAATGCCACATACCTACTGATGAATCATTAATCAATTATTGGTTCAGCCAAGTAAACGTCCATTTTATTACCGTTGAAGCAGTATTATAGGCCAAGCCAAAAATCTTTACTGGAAGATTACAATTTGACATCTAAAAGTGTCAACGAAAGTATTCTTTAATCTTTCATAATTTATACTTTAATATTATCAGAATGAGGTCAGTTTTAGAAAACGTTGTATAGGCAAAGTCGACTTTTATATATTATATGACCACGAGGTCATGTTTTTTAATTTGATTAAATTAAAATTTGTGGTGGCAATATTTCAGGATCAAAATGGCTGCCTATGTATACAATACATTACAAAGTTATAATTTTATTTCAAAAATCGATACATCCCCATATTATAACAAGAACTCATGCGTCATTTTCTGAAATACGTACCATTTAAACGAAATTAGAGCGTGTAAAATAAACGTATTTAATCAAAGATGCTATTTATACCGTCGCTAATGAATATGTAGCGTAGCCTTCGGGTGGTAAAACAAAAACCCTTGTTAGAATTAGAGAACATGACAAGGGGGAACTCTATAATAGCAAACCGAGTAGGTAGGTAGATACACTCAAAACCGCCTACGGCTTTATTTGGATTACCTATTTGTCTCGTTTGATATTCCATTCCCGTGTTATACGTAATTTGCGTACTTAGTTAATCAAATAAATATTATAAATGCGAAAGTTTGGATGGATGGATGTTTGTTACTCAATCACGCCCCAACGGCTGAAAGGATCTGAATGAAATTTGGCACAGAGATAGATTATAGTCTGGAATAACAGATAAGCTACTTTTTATCCCGGAATGCTAAGGAGTTCTCGCGGGAACCAAAAACCTCAATCCACGCGGACGTAGTCGCGGGCTTCAGCTAGTTATTAAATACTCCATTTAATGGTAATCCAAGAGGAATATATATTTGTCCTCACTAAATCCACAGAGTGCGTGGATTACGGATATATATTCGTGTGCTAAATCTTCAATTACAGCATTTTTAGTTATTTTCAGTATTTTGACTTCCAAGGTCAAGAAAATACTTTTTTAACAATTAAGTGGGTACAAAATTGACACACAAAACTCTTGCATTTGTAATGAACTATGGTGTACTTAGAAAAATTCAATAAAAAGCACATGTCACATTTTTGAGTTCAAATAAACCCTGTGCATAGATAGGTGTGGTAACTAAGTTAACGAAAATAGCCAGAATAACTAATGTGGGAAAACAAAGATAATAAATCTCGCTATCCTTGACACGTTTTCTTACACGATTATTTCATGAAAGCAGTGATATAAAGCAGATAATATTATAAGAAATATAATCCCGAAATAACGGTAACGTGGACCCGAACCTTTTGTTTTTATAGAATGGGGCGGAAAATATAAGGAGTAGGTACTCGGTACCGCATATTAGGAGATAACATTAGCTCTGGGTCTGACACGTTTTTCTTCCAACTCGCCTGTCTATCTATTTTGTCGTTATCTTTAATCTCATTACGTAGGGTCGGCTCTCCTCGTCTCTTACCGCAAAGGCAATCTGTCTTATGTTGTCAGCTATTTAACTGGGTAAGTTTCTGATTTTTGGAAAGACCCAGGGTACACGGTAAAATCCAAGTAGGCATAATGTCAAGTTTTTGCCGTCACAGTTTCAACCTACAAACTTCAACTGCTGGATATAGGTATTTTACGGGGATTTCCTCAATACACAGCATTTTTAACGTTTAAACGCAGTGATTGTATACGAAGTAAGAGCGGTTCGCTCTTACTTCATATTATACGCTCTTGTGTATCAGTGGTAACCCCAAAACAAAAACCCCACATAGGTAGATACAATCTATATCTATACTTCTATACTAATATTATAAATTATGCGAAAGTTTGGATGTATGGATGAATGGATGTTTGTTACTCAATCACGCCAAAACGGCTCAACGGATCTGGATGAAATTTGGCACAGAAATAGATTATAGTCTAGAATAACACATAGTCTACTTATCATCCCGAAAAATTAAAGAATTCCCGCGGAAACAAAAACCTTAATCCACGCGAACGTAGTCGGGAGCATCAGCTAGTATTTCAAAAAGTTTGGAACTAAGATACCTACGTTCGATGTAATCTATTTTACCCTTGTTACTTTACTGTAACCGTTGCTTCATATATTCAAAAGATAGCGATATCAAAGACAAAATAAAGACAAAATAACAAAATACAGACCAGTGCAGAGCCCATATTTGGCATTAACAAAGTGATAAAGTCCAGAATACCAAAAATATACTTACTATAGCAATACGGCATGCAAAATGAAAATTCACTGTGTAGGTAAGGTGTGAATGGTATGCCTCAATGTTCGCTCGGTTAGACTTCCATTCTGTTCACTTCAGCCAAGTAAAAAGAAAGAGCATAGTAAAGAAACACTCGTACACGTGAAATAGACTGGATCGTTTTGAACTCGAGCGTCACTCGATATGCCTTCACAATTCAAATGCATTTTGTGAGGAATTCCGTTTGTGAGCTCCAGCGTTTATGCTCACTTTGTGTTTCTAAACTAATATTTCAAGAAGTAAAGAAGGGGAATATACGAGTAGATGAGATATACGGATTTAAGATTCAGAGAATCCAGTTAATATTGTAAATTTATACGAATAATTTGTGCGAACGTGTATCGCCTGACATCTTTTCAAGGTCCATTTAATTAACCGATTTTGAAGAAATTCGGTACAGAGATTCATGAGGTTCCTTCCTGGGAAAAGACGGAATTAGCATACTCTAATTCCGAAGAATCTAAGAATTTAGGTTATTGGCTTGTTTGCCCGCTATTTATAAAAGAAAATGCGAACAGCTATGTGTGTTTATCATCATTTATCATTTGAATTCAACATTCTTGGATTCCAATGCTAATTGCGCAAACGTTTTCATCCGCTCCATCTACTCGTAGGTAAGTCGAGTCGGACCTATACTGTGCCTAGGTATATCCAGTTAGGCAGGATGGTAAATACACCAACAATTTATCCATTTTAAGTATTTTATTTGTTATTACAATGTTCCGCCTAATTCGTAATACGAGTAATTATGCAAAATGTAATGTAATGACTAAGTACTGACCTACCGCCTACAGTTTCAACACATTTCCCAATTCCCGCTATTGTTAAATTGCAGCGGCTGATTCTTATAGCTTACTTACTTGTTTCAATTTCACATTCTAGTAGTTATGCGCATACAAATGTCACTAACAATAGTTATTGTGTACGAGTAATTGATTTTTTTTTTTGCAGTTTTACATTGAATTTTATGTTACGCCATGCATTGAAAATGCATGCATAGAATACGCTGGACCGCGGCTAAGGTCGAAAACACACTACTTACGGATGAACAGAAAAAAACGCCTGCATCTTCAGAGAATACTTGTCGTCATGTGGTAGTCTGTGCAAATAAAGTGCGCGTGCGGAATTTTAGTCAGCCAGACAATTTTTTTATCCGTAGTGTGTTTTCGCCTTTATGCACCTGGACGATGCATGATAGCGGTGGTCGAATATCCGAAGAATATTTTAATATACTACTTAACTGTTATAATGTCAACGTCGTCGGTAGCGGCGCTGCCGTGCCATTGGCATCCAATGTGAAAAAGGCCATTAACAATTTAGCTTTTTAGGTAGTACAAATCCCTGAAAATAGTTTCCAGCAGTTAATTTTAGTTTCGCTCTAATTGAAACAGAGTTAATAGTTGCGTGATAAATAATATATTTTTTATTCAATTTCGTCAAAACGTTAACCTTCTTCGACCATTTTAGCAACAAAGTACCTCATATTTAATTAAAGTAGATAAGTATTTAATAATGTAACATCCTAATTGCAGATTTGTTCTTTTGTGAAATTCGTCGATACGATTACGTCATTCCGTAAAAGACATTCCAAATCGAACGCTAACATTCCGAACGTATCGACGTAAGCTACTTGTTAAACCAGCTTTATACGCGTCGAAGTCTATATTATAGCGTCGGCTTATACTAACTTCCTTATACGACAAATATAGGTATGCACGTATGCGAAAAGTAGAACATAACGTCATTTTTAGAATGTATTAACAAGAGTTGACTTAGATATATCTAATCACGAAAAGGTAGGTACCGATTATAATTCAAGCTCATGTACAAGCTAAGCAATGCAAGAGGAATAAAACTAACTAGACGTACCTATGTTGGCTACTATAGTAAAAACATAATCTACTTAGAAGGAGTACCTTCCAGCTTTGAGTAATTCCTCGTCGTTTTCATCAGCCGATAGACGTGATTTCCACATGCTATGCAATACCTATAATATGGATCTAGCGGCTCCCTGCGACTTGTTTGATGTCTTCCGTCCACTGAGTGGGTCTGCCAACGATGCGCTTTCCAGTGCGAGGTCGCCATTCCAGAATTTTGGGCCCCCAACGTCTATCGGTGCTTCGAACTATGTGCCCCGCCCATTGCCACTTCAGCTTCGCAACACGTCGAGCTTTCTTTTCTTTGCTTTTGCGGATCTCCTCATTTCTGATCATAGCTTCGAGCATAGCACTCTACATCGCCCACTGTATGCTCCAGAGCTTTCTTATGACGCCCATTTAGAGACCAAGTATCCCAAGTTTGAGTAACTATGGATGAATAATCATTGTAACTAACTTGCTGGCTATATCTATAAGGATAATATCTATTTAGGTGGCACTTTTTGAAGTGAAACTTCTTTAGAATCGTTGTGATTTGAAAATTCGATGAAACGAAAAAACTAAAAATAGGTAAACATAATCATAATAGGATTTAGCCTGCGAGAAAATGAGACAAATATAACTAAATGTAATATATTACAAATATTACTAACCAATATTGCAATAGAATGCAAGATATCTAATACAAGTTTTATTAATCTCATTCTCTCGTAGGTTACTTTTCTGAAGTTTCACTTCTGCCGTGCCACGTGTGTGAATTATGAGAGAATAAAATTGATTCTATGATGAATATAAAACAATTAATGTTTTATATTAATTATTATTAAATTAGTAAATATATATAAAACATTTAATGTGTTATATTTGTCTCTTCCATCTCGGGACCATGGGGTCCCGGACTAGAGGTGTTAGTATGTCGCCGTTAACCGTTTAACGTCATGCTAACACCTCTACCTATCCCGGATCTTTGGAAGGCATACGAGGGCCCGAAACCAACTCGCAGAGGCTAGTTGGACAATTTTACTCTAAAGGAAATGTGACACCAACCAGCGAATATCCCTATATGCGAGTGCACCCAAGGACCATCCCCGGTTGGTTTTATATTAATTATTTTAATTATTAAAAACATTTATTTTAGAGTATTGAATCGTGCCAGCCGTGTAGAGTTTAGCGTGAATGAAAAAATAATATCAAATAACTCCATTCCAAGCGCTGCGATGTACTCGCTGAAATTCCAAAACATTTTAAAACTCTTCACGTTCCAACAAAATGCAAGGCCGTAGTCTCGCGCCTTCGCAGTTAGATATTTTTTTATTATCAATTTAAGAAACTAAAGTTATTTTAGTTTTCATTACGGACCGTGGACCCGTATAAATTTTTGAGGAATTCATGAAAATACTGATATTTTTAAGGCGTGCGTTTTGCAACTGCAATCACACCAATTATCAAGCAATTATGAGCAAAAATTGATAGTAAACAGCAAGCTGCCTATAACTTCTTCTTTTGAAGGTAATTACGAATATCATAAGTGGCGGGGAAAACGGGTCGTAAGGGCATTCCATATTCTAGCAGTAGGTACATAGTTATTTAGAAACAAGTGAACATAATTAAATAATTAAAAAATACGACTGCCCTGCCAGATTAAATTTTTTTCAAAAAAATTATAGCCAGTGTCACTCGGTATGATGTAAGGATTCTAAAGATATCCCAAGCATCCAAATATGTTCCGGCATTTAGAAGCTATGTTGGAATAAAGAAACTCACTGAATGACAGTCTTTAAAGTCCGAACACTGGAATACGTCATTCAGGTTTGCCTAGTCCAATTGCAACAAAAATCCCCCTCGAATGGAAGTACGGCTACCACTGCTACTACGTAACGTTACCACAGTCATTACCACTCAATTAACTTTGGAATCTTTATTCACATTTTTATTAAATGATATTTTTTTGTGAATCACTGGATATTGAACTATAGTGTTATATATTTTTGGAATCTACTCATCATTTTCTAGATGATGATTATATAGGTTATCATTTTTCGAATATTTTTTTTCAACTTTAGTCTTTAATGCGGGACCATGGTCACTCCATCATTTTTTTTTAAATTTTACTAGCCTATGTCACCCGGAATAAGCTAGGGACGATTAACGATAACTAATTTATGAAAATCGGTTCAGGCGTATAGAAGTTGTGGTGGAATATACAAACTCACATACATACATAGATACATGAACCCTGAAAACAATATTTTACTCTTTTTTTCACGCAGTCGTATGACAAGGAAGCGGATTGCTTGTATTATTTAAATAAGTCCGTGGTATTTCGACTATGTAGGGGTGAAAATGCTTCGTGATCTGATTAAAAAAAAACAGAAGCCTTGTATTACAGCACACTTTCCGATATAGTAATATCGGAAGAATATTGATATACTCGTAGAGAGTATACTCTGTGCGTCTAATTATTGCAAACTAGGCTAGCAGCTGGCACCTTGTTCATATCCGTAGTTATCTGCCAAGAATTTCATCATCTGACAATCATCAGGACAGGTGGCGCTACCGTCACGTAAACAATAGCTCTTCAATAATTTAATTCAAAAAAATATTTTATCTTAGTTTTTCTAAATAATTTCGATTCTCAAAGATACTTTATAGTTTGAACTTTATGTGTAAACGTTATCTTCGAGTAAATACAAGTAAATGTGTAAAAATTCATGAAATAGTGCTTGGGTGTTAAAAGTGCTAAAAAAACGTTTAAAACCTATAAAATACAAAAATAGTGATTAAAAATAAGCAAATAAGTGTTAGAAATACTATATCAATGAAAATTTTGATATATGTACAATTTATCGCTAAAACATTAAAATTAAGTGAATTAGTGACGCTTAAAAAATATTTAAATATTAATAACGATTAACTGAAAAATTATCGCCATCTACATAAAGTCGTCACAATTAGTTTATCTTACGCCATCTATTAGATATTGACTGTACTTGGTCGCTAAACCGTACCTTGCTTAAAATGGTATCATATTTCGCTCGGTTTGTGAATTATACAAACTTTTGAACAAATTAATTGAATGTGTATCTACGGTATATAAAAATAAGTGTATAATTATTATAAAAAGTGATACTAATTATTAAAAGTGTTTTTACGGCGGACTAAACACCATATTTAACGTGAAGTCATATTAAAAATTAAAACAGACCTTCATACCTAGCTACCATACGATTAATTCAAGCTTTCTCATAGAAGCTCCGTGGCCCAGTCGGGTTAGACACTGATTCGAACCGTAGTGAACAATCCTAACAGAGTTCAAATCTTCTTCGTAAAACGTTAACGTAATATAATTGTAATAATATTATGTTAATATTTTTTTTTTTTTTTTTTTTTTTTTTAAATTGAAAAAAGGCCTCATGAAATTATAGAAATAATAAAAGGGTATTAAAAATGAATTCTATAAATGGAAATCTAGACGCAAACGAAAACCTGGAATATTCTTTTATGGAAAACAATTTCATATGTACCAGAAATAATAAAACATGTAAAACATTCATAGAATCGGATGATGAAGGAAACTCTTTTTTATCCATTGAATCTGATATGAGAAGAAGTTTGCCAGATTTATCAACCCATCACATTGATGATATTAGCGAATTGAGAAGGAAGAATGAAGAACTAGAAAGACAACTTGAAAATGCAAATTTGGAAATTGAGAACCTTAAACTAGCAAAGAGCAGATTAGAAAGAAAAAATTTAGAACAGGAAATAAAGATAAATAATTTATTACTCAAAGAACAACCACAATCCTCCAGTCAAACGCTTGAAACAGCCGTATTAAAAGAAGTATGCTCACTTCAAAATAGAATATCAAATAACCTGGACACGAAGTCTAACAATTTCGATTATTCACGAAATAAGAAAGAGGACCTTAATAAAAGCAGTCAAAAACTTTCTTTTAATGAACAAAGTCCAAAGTCCAAAACGTATATTACAAATTGTGTTACGTCTAAAGCGAAACAGAAAATTGAAACTCACATAAATAAGAGAAAAATACATATTTATGGTACTCAAACATGTATTAACCTAGCATCAACTCTATTAAATTCAAGAGTTAACAGTAAATATGAAGATTATGACATTTTTGGTATAACAAAGCCAAATGCACAAGCAGAGGAAATTCTAAGAAATTGTCACAGTGCATCTCTCCAAAAACAGGACAAAGTTATTATTTGTGTTGGTGAAAACGACTGCAATCCATTGCATGTATTATCGAACCTATATTCTGCACTAAAAAGACTAAATGGTGTCACTATTATTGTACTAAACGTCTGCCAGAGTAAATTTTTGAACATCAATATGCTTAATAAAAAAATTGGTAATGTTGTTAATAAATTCGGTAACTGTCATTTTATTCGAAATATTTCGTCCTCCTCCAGGCTATTAAACATTTGTCAAAAAATTAATTTGATCATTGACACTGTCGATTACGAACACAAATATTTAGATCCAAGAAATTTGAAATCCCTTATAACAAGAAACTCTTCCCCACATGGCAAAGATTCTAAAAATTATAAAAATTCTCAAGCATATTTAAAAGGTACTATACCATATTACTTCGCACGCCTAAATGAAAATAATAAAAATGAATCAAAAGTTTTAACCCAAAATGACACTCACAATAACTTAACTACAAATAAAGGGACAGATTTGCCCGCTAAAAAAAAGTTTTTTCGTTCCTAAAAAAGAACGAAGTGATTTAAAAATCCTGCACCAGAACATAGCCAGCATTCTCTCAAAAAAGGATTTATTGCAAGTAGTCTTAGAAGAACTAAAACAAAAAAAAGAAGAACCAGATGTTATTTGTCTGTCAGAAACTTTCCTTAAAGAAGGCTATGAAACGTTACTTAAAATACCAAATTATAATCTAGGCGCACATTTCAGTAGAAACACAAAAAGGGGAGGCGTATGTATCCTTGTAAAAAATACTATACGATGCACCAAACTGTCCCTATCCCATCATGCGATACCAAATAATTTTGAGTGCTGTGGAATAGAATTAAATGACTATAACTTAATGGTTATCTGTTTATATCGTACTCCCAAATCAGACCCCACATTTTTTCTAAATAAGTTAGATAGTTTACAATATAGTTGGAATAATAAAACAAAAACTAAAAAAATTGTTATTACAGGAGACTTTAATATAAACACACTTAAAACTTGTACAACAGTTAATCATCTTAAGGATTTAGCTCAAACTCATAAGCTTAAAATACATATAACTGACCCCACGAGAGGAACTTCATGCATAGACCATATTCTTAGCAACATAAGTAACGCATCCTCATCTATATTACCTTTAGGTCTATCAGATCACGAGACAGCACAAACGATTTCTTACCCTATCACTAAATGCGAAAAATCTTTTATTTATTATGTGTATAAAAGAGATTATAGTCAAGAAAACATTGATAAATTCATTGACTGTTTAAAGAACCTTTCTTTTAGTGACGTCTATGAGGAATCGGATCTAAACATAGCTTTCAATAAATTTCATGAACTTTTTTGCCTGTTTTATAAATTGTGTTTCCCGAAAATTAGAATAAAAATTAATACAAATAATTGGAATAATTGGATAACTCGGGGTTTGAAGAATAGTAGCCGGAATAAAAGAAAATTGCAATTTAAATATTATAAGAATAAAAAAGATACTAATCTTAAAATTCGTTTTAAGTCTTATTCTACGATTCTAAAAAGATGTATGATAGCAGCCCAAAAATTTAAAAATAAAAAAATGATAGCTTTAAGCAAAAATAAATGCAAAACTTCATGGCATATAATAAAAGAGGAATCTGGTACTAATAAGAAAAATAATAATTTTATACAAAGTATTAAAATCGATAGTAATATAATAGAGGAACCAATTGAAATAGCCACTAAATTTAACGAACAATTTATTGACTCAACAAATAGATCAAATAATACAGTTCCTAAAATAGATACACAAAAACTAAAAATTATGAGCCATTCTATGTTTTTAAAACCCGTTTCAGAACGTGAAGTTAATGAACAAATAATTTCTCTTAAAAATACAATGTCCGAAGGTTTCGATGAAGTTTGCACTAAAGTAATTAAATCATCAAAGAATGTTATTATCCCCATACTAACTTATCTCATCAATCTTTCATTTGAAAGTGGAAAATTTCCGGAGCTCTTAAAGCAATCCATAATTAAACCTCTTTTAAAAAAAGGCGATCACACAAATATTTCCAACTACCGCCCAATAGCATTAATACCGGTGTTCGCAAAAATTTTTGAAAAGTGCATGTTTATAAGACTCATTCACTACTGTAACCATTTTAACATATTAAATAAAGACCAATATGGATTTCAAAAGAAAAAATCGACGAAACATGCTATTTTCTCACTAATTGATACGGTTCTGAAAAACATAGATACAAAAAATTGGACTACTGGGGTATTTTTTGACTTATCGAAAGCTTTTGACTTTGTAAATCATAACACTCTGATTAATAAGCTAGAAGCCCTAGGAATTAGAGGCCCTGTATTAAATTGGTTTATTTCATATCTTGAAAAAAGGCAACAGCGGGTTGATATCAACAAGATTAATAATAATGAACAGGAAACCTTCCATTCTGACTATCTCTACTCTACAATGGGTGTACCTCAAGGCAGTATCCTTGGGCCCCTTCTTTTTATCATCTATATTAATAATATAAGTGAAGTTACTCGCTATAAATGTGTATTGTTTGCAGATGACATCTCCATAGTTGTGACGTCAAATATGAAAGATAATATTAAAGATCATGAAAATCAAATCAACCTTACTATAAAATCAATAATAGACTGGCTTCAATTAAATAACTTAGAACTAAACCTTACCAAAACAACTTATATGCAATTTCATAATAAATCTAACTCTAAATTAAATATAAAATACAATGATAAAACTATTGACGAATCACATAATGTAAAATTTTTAGGAGTTTTCTTAGATAAAAGCCTAAAATGGTTAACTCACGTGGACCACGTATGTAAAAAAATAAATAGATTTAATTTTGCACTGAAAAGACTCACTTCGGTCACTGATCAACAAACTGCCCTAACAGTGTACCATGCTTACGTAGCATCAGTCCTTAGATATGGCTTAATTCTATGGGGAAATACTTCTGAATTTAACAGGGCCTTTATTGCCCAAAAAAGATGTATTAGAGCAATTTGCGGAGTCTCGCCCATAACATCTTGCAAACCTCTCTTTATAAAATTAAATCTTTTAACACTGCCTAGTTTATACATCTATGAAATATCTGTGTTCGTGAGAGACAATCATAGTATTTTTATGAAAGCTAGTGATATCTACCCACGGTGCACTAGAAACACGGACAGGCTTGTGTTGCAGTGTCGACCGAGGACGGAATTTTACTTAAAAAATTGCTCAGCCTTATGCGTAAAAATTTATAATAAACTGCCAAAAGATATTAAGGCATTACCAATTAAATTATTTAAAAATAAGTTGTATAAATGGCTAGTAGCCCAAAACTTCTATTCTTTAAAAGAATTCTTAAATTTTAAAACTTATCACCCGATTTAAACTCTCATTTGTCTATTTATTTTAATTTTACAAATTTTTTAAAGCTTGCAACTTGTTTAGTCCCTTTTATGAAACCTATGTTAGTTTTAAGTATTTTGCACGCCATTGTATGGCTGATTGTAACATGCTCACCTTATTACATAATAACACCGTACTATGTACTTTCTTACTTACAATCATGCAAATAAATAAATATTCTATTCTATTCTATTCTATTCTATCTGTAACAATACCATATAGGTACATGGCATTAAAGTGGTGCTGTGAAATTTGGTACTCAAATTGTTTTGATATTTTCGAAAACAATTTTAAACAGGCCTTCTGTGTTGGGTCCCACTTGTGGCTTATAGATTATTCACGATTTCCAAATATAGGTATTATATTTTTACCATAGAAATAACCCTGATAGATTGCTTGTTAAGTCTATCAATATGTTTCAGTTTCTGACATTATACACCTAAAATTTTCAGCGTCAATCTAGGGTTGAATTGCTTATAATATGTAAGAATATTTATTAGATTTTTACGTTAGTTAGGGTTCCGTACCTCAAAAGGAAAAAACGGAAACGGTCCGACGGACGGACCGTCTGTCTGTCAAGACCCTTCTTCTCAGGAATGGAGGTATCAAGCTGAAATTCATATCAAATACTCAGGTCTACTGTCCCTTGGAGCTGTGAAAAAATCAAACTTCTCTATAGCCAACGCTATCAAAAGATACAGCCGTTTATGCTGCAAATTTTCGACACTCGCAAGGGAATCAAAACCTACAGGGTACTTCCCGTGAACTCAGAATCTTGAAATTTGGTACGAAGCAACGTCTTATAGCACAGATAAAGAAAAAATTGCGAAAAGCACAAATTTTTAGTTACATCATTTATTAAAAAGATTTTTAATAATTTTAAACTTACTGCAGTATGGATTTCATTTAGCAATAAATATACCATAACATTTACTTATATACCTACAGGTTTGTACGGAACCCTCGGTGCGCGAATCCGACTCGCACTAGGCCGGTTTTTATTATTATTATAGTTGTACGTCAGTCCGACGCGGCGCAATGGTCACATTGCAGACATTCCTCCGTAAACCACCCGGCCCGTCCGCTGGCCGTATGCGCCATTTTATAAAATATCACGCGTCCAAACTGTACTGTCCTTACATACGTAATTAAGTGTTATTTGATGAAACTAAAACTTTTAGGCTACGGTCCGCAACATTCCCGCATTCCATAGTGTCCGGGAAGCCATATATTTTAGACCC
Source organism: Erebia aethiops (assembly GCA_923060345.2). Lineage (NCBI taxonomy): Eukaryota > Metazoa > Arthropoda > Insecta > Lepidoptera > Nymphalidae > Erebia > Erebia aethiops. Next base: position 19,094,428 of record OV281084.1, on the reverse strand, counting down.
TCGTCGCTATTATACTTGCTTCAGTAGATACATACTATTCATTACCTATATAAAAACTTAAAAGTGCTACATCATATTATAATACACGATTTACATACCTGAGTAGACTGTTCCAGATTATAACCTTATATGATCTGAAAGCCCGTATGGAAATTCTGAGATCCTTGATAAAGCTGAAATATTCAGCGGTTCTCTTCTATGTAATTAAAATGATCTAGTCCTATCAGACGGATTGCCATGAATTTGCCTGCCCAAATTGTCAAAGGGTTCCCGTATACAGAACATCATTCAACAAATTGGTATATTGGCTTGCGCTGAGCAAAGCTCTGTTTTTTGACCAGACTTTTATTGTGGCAGGTATTTCACAATATGTATACTTTTTGTGTTAGTTAATTGTCCTTTAATCACGCCACAGTAACGCATCAACGTGATGTTATGCATGGATATAGTTATAGACTTGGTGAAGATAGAGTAGTGCATACATTACCTATGCTACTTATTATTCCGAAAAAATAAAGAGTTCCTATGGTACAAAACCCAAATCTCCGCGGACGAAATTGCAACAACACTAGTACGCTGTTCAATATAGTAATTATTTCAGTTGTCAGAAATACCTATTATATTTTCCCTAAATGTATACAACCTACCTGTGCGAACCTTGTAGGCTCAATAAGGGCAATTGGATGGAGAAGCTAATGTATTACGCTACACAGAGTAGGTACATCTCGAAGATCAATCACGTATCTCCCTGGTAGCACAGAATATATATATATAATAGTACTATATGTACTAGTAGCTAATTAAGTTAATGTTCCTACTAGTAGGTATCTCTACTGCCTTACTGTTTGTTATTTGATTAGTAGTTCTGAGAAATAATATAGCTTTGTACCTTTTTGATTCGCAACTTCACGAAAATAAAATCTCGTTTAGTCGCTACTGATCCAATTCGTAGAATGGTCCAATTAAAATGAAATGAAATGTTTCATGTAGGACATGTTGTGCCACTTAAGATAATTATATCAGGATTACCCATCATTACCAATTCGCGGATGGTCCAATAATGCATATGGTCCAAAATAAATTTTAAACGTAAATTAGGAGTGATTTGAACTATTTGGACCAAATGAGAACTGGATCGCGCCTAAGCCGAAATTCTTCATCGTGACATTCTTGGCAGAGCAGTCGGATTTGCCTCACAAGCATTCTCCACTTATCCCTGACCGACAGCCTGGTACACTTGGACCAGGGACTACCCACAGATGAGTTGATTGACCTAATCTAACCTAATCAACTCATTTTAGTTTAGTAAGTTTAAGTTTTAATGCCGTTGTAAGATCCCGCTTGAATATCGCTTTTTAATCTCCATCATGACATGCAAAAGTTATCTGATACATTTTATCGGAAATCAAAACTAATACTTCTACCAGACTTATTTTAAATTACATAATATATCACACAATAAAATAAGTCCTGACTGATTTATTAGCGCCCAGCCCATACTCCTTCGTTCTAGAAATCTGAAATTTTGTATAGAGATTCCTTTTATAAGTAAAACAGATAAGAAATGAGGATTGATTTTCCGAAATTTTCACGAGAGCAAAACCGCGGACGATTGCTAGTTATAGTGAAGAAAAATTTTAATAGCATGTATATCACCATAACAAACTTGAAGATACAGATTTGGGGAAAGTGAACGGACTGGTTAGGTTAGAAAGTAATTGTTCGTCATCTATTGATATTTACATTCGAAACCTGTGAATACTGCCACTTTCTCACAAACGACGCTTCGCTGAGAAGTTTTTATGGCATAATCGATTCTATTATAAAACTCTGCGTTATTGTTATTGCACACCGAATATTAATTTTTTTTAGATCTTTATTGCACACACAGAATATACAGTATACATTTTTAAAGCACATAGAAAATAGTAAGACTACATAGAAAATAGAAATGTGCAAAGGCGGTCTTATTGCTAAAGCAATCTCTTACAGACAACGTTTGGTGAAAGGATAAATAAATCAGAGCGCGGGATGGTGCTGTATTTTAAAAATAAATAAATAAGTAATGCATAATATACGATAAAGTACCAAAATATACTGTACATCTATGTAACTTTCATCGTGAGCTACAATTGTTATTTATTAATCACGTAAACAAAGTATTAAAATAATATTTGAAAGAAACTTTTTTGGGTGCCTTCCTTACCCCAGTCCCTACCCGTAAAGTACCCTACACGTAAGGTGGGAACGATCTGTAGCAGACAAATAGACAGACTGACAAACAGACAGACACACTTTCGCAACTATAATTTTAGTATGGATTATTTATTGATAGAGTAAACAACATAGAAAGAAGGATTTCATAGTGACTGGTTTTTTAAACAACGTAGACGGTGTAACCTTTGGGGATACAGTTTAATATTTACAGCTGACCTTTTCTGACCCCCGAAAATCCTATTGAGTTCATTTTGTTATGATGATGAAGTGAAAATATTTACATATAATTTGGAACAAAAGTGATAATAATATTATGTTATGGAGCTTCGACCTCTTAACTTAGTTATTCTGTGGGTTAAAAAATTGCAGTTTCAGATGACGTACCTTGACTTCCCTAAAATAAGGAATATTCCTAGAAACAATATTTAAATAATACTGCTTTATGCGATAGAAGTAAGAACCCAGCGTTTCGTTTACTATTCTACGTTAAAGGCTTGGACAGCACGACAGAGTAGAGCGCTAGTTTTGCCACCTGAGATTTCTTGTCTAGCAACTACTTTTTTATCCACTACAAGTTTGCCCTAGTTAACTAGAGAGAAATAAATCTACGGACAGGACAGGACAAAACGTGCGAGCGAAACGTCCGCGCCATAGTGAACGTTTTGACATGCCGCGGTATTCTGCATTGCTCCATATAAACGTTCGCGCACTATATAGAAACCGTAGTATATTTTCGCATTTCCATATAATGTTATGTATACTTAACCATATACCTCTAAAGTTCTGTTTTTATGTTACGTATTACTATTAGCGTTCGTTATACGCTACCGTAACGTGTCCCAGGTTGCATTTAACATAATAGTACCTAGTAGTTTACCACAAAACATTTTAAAAATTCAACTTCCGCCACAAGTATATTGCTCCGTCTTTTCACATTTCCTCGACTAAATTTCCCCTTTTACGTAAAGCGAGAAGTCATAAAGGAATTATTTAAAAACTCTCCTCAAACTTGTATGTTACGATGTGTGTATGTATTTTGATGATGAAAGCGTCGACTGTAGGGAAAAGTTGCGAAGTTCAATTTACGCAAATTCCATTTCAACATTACCCCAGATCATGTTTGGGGCGTGTCAAGAACAAAACAAAAAGAATGGAGGCATTTTTCGAGGGGTAAAAAACGCTTACGAACAAACTGCGCGAATTTGCTGACAGTTTTGTTTTGTCGACGAATTTGTACTATGGAAAGCCGATGTTCATGGGTGTAAATGTAACGTGCCATCGCGACCACGATCGCTTTTAAAGGGGGCCATTATGGCTACGAGTTTTTGAAATCTTGAGGTTGCCGCGATGAGGTATCGCAGGATACCCGGCAGAAGCAAAGCGGTTTTAAATATTGATAGGTACAATACAAGGTGTTTAAAAAGTCCATTCAGTCAGTAGCGGCCCAGCCAAATTTAAAGGCCCAGCCCGTCATATTTTTGGAAGTTCAAAAGTCAGCTATGAAGCTTCGCTTCAAAAATAGAATGATGCCGTATGGATAACGAAAAACTTTACAAACAAAATTTAATAAAACGTAACTTTAACAATATAAAACAGTTTCATTTCAAAAATAATGCCTTTATTCGATACGAAGTTTTCAAAATACATCCAAGCTTAGCCTACACGATGCAGCGGAGTTGGCTTCGTTTCAAGGCTTCCTGCCAAGGTTCAAAGACATGGTAAGAGTTTTTGTCCCGCCTATAATGCTATCATTCTTCTTGAGATAAGGCAATAAACGCCACTTGAACGCGAAACTCATTTATTTAGGAAACACTGCAGTGGACTCCTTTTTAATTCCCCCGCTGTGGATTCTTTAGCATTTCATTATGTAAAATCTTTGAATAGAGACGAGGGCACTCTCCAATAGGTAAGTAGGTAAGCTCAGTGTCTTGAGATTTTGGTTTTTCTGGAAATATATTTGCTTTTTATTTGTTTTTGATCTTGACGTAGGTATGAGGAAGGTAGGTATAATTACAAAAAATCTGTCAACAATTATTGCGATTTCTTTCTCTCTTTGTTTCGTCCTTATCATAGTGTCACAAGTAACAACTCACAAGTATGCATATAAATAATATAAATGTGCCTTCAATTTGATTCACATTAGTCGAGCAATCCAACCATATAGTATTCTAGAAAGTTTATTCCTTATGCGATATCATTAAAAAGATAGGTATCTATCTACTACCAAGCAAGGCCACAGGAACATATAGTTCATGAGCAAGAAATAATTAATCATATTCCACGCACATCTCAGTCCTTCGGTCCTATTCACTCACAGAAAGTGGCTCACGTAACAAAGAACGGTAACCCAATACGTGACGAGAAATATGATGGATAATATTATATTATTCTTTATATTATTCTATCGTGGTACACCAATTTACTGTCTGATTGGTTTCGACAGGTCCCAATAACCTAATACGTATGCGGCTTCATAGTTCCTTTATATTTCTACTTATATTTACCCGTACTTTTATTACTGACACTTTTATTCATTACTAGCAAATGCTCGCGACTTCGTCTGCGTGGTTTGAGATTTTTTGGTTCCTGCGGAAACTCCGGTGAATTTAATTTTCCGGGAAAAAGTAGCCTATGTGCTATTCCAGACTATAATTTATCTCTGTGCCAAATTACAGCCAGATCCTTCCAGTTGTTATGGCGTGATTGAGTAACAAACATCCATCCATTCATCCATACATCCATCCATCCAAACTTTCACATTTATAAGTATAGATTCAACTCCTAAATCGTCCCGCGACTTCATTCGGGTAGATTAAGGTAACATTTAGAAATCCCTCAAAAACTTTTTAATCTTCCGAGATAAATAGTAGTAGTAAGTAGTAATGAATGTCCGTCCCAGAAATGCAAGCTACCTCTGTGCCAAATTTCAGCAAAATCGGTAAAATAGAAAGACATTAAAAATAAATCAGAGGAAACACAATTATATTGTAATATAATATAAGATCTGTTCACGACACAAGCTGGTACAAAAAGTACGTTTATTTCAACGTAATTCATCACGATGATCCGGCTTGTTTAATACGTGTTTTTGGCTCTACCTTATCCATCACATACTAGAGATATTGCTTAACGACATTGATACAGTGAGAAATGTGACCTTTTGGAAGATTTTACCGAGATTCAGCTTGTATATACCTACGTATTACAGGTACAGGATGTGCTAGTGCTAAATAACTTATCTGTACAAGTGTACATTAATAAACAAAAATATAATTTTTATATTTTCAATTTAATAAGGCAAAACACACTTCTCAGTGCTGGGTGTACTATAATATTATAATGTTATAAATAGGGTGTATAATGGGATATGTAATACTAATTACTGTAATATACTCCCAATCGCAGATCGCAGACAAGGGCTAGCTTGTAGTGGATAAAAAAAAATACTCCCAAAAGAGTCAAATCATAAATGGGTAATTTCATAATTAGGTATTTATTATATTTTGCCTAATTTAATTCTACATCTATAGAAGTCATATACATCTGTACTAATATTATAAATCCGATAGTTTGGATGGACGGATGTTTATTACTCAATCACGCCAGAACGGCTGAACGGATCTGGGTGCAATTTGACACAGAGATAGATTATAGTCTGGAATAACACATCGGCTTTTTATCCCGGAAAATGAAAGAGTTCCCGCGAGAACCAAAAAACCTATCTTAAAAAAAGTCTATCTTGTCGTTCTATAAAAGATAAAGTAAGATCTCTTATTATCAACGAACAGATGAATAAATCTCAATTATTTTCTTACTTCAGTCTTTATTTAATACATGCAAATAATACTTAAAATCTCATAAAATTATCTATGCTTAAAAAAGCAAGGCCTTGATCTAGATAAATAATAATTATGCGTGAAAATTCTGTGGACTAGATAAGCATAAATAATTACAATCGAATAAGTGAATTTTAAGATTTTTATAATTTTTATAACAATGAGAATAAAGTAGTTGAGTTTTTGAGAAATTAGGCATTTAACCTTGAAATTACAAAACTTTTGTCAAAAAAGCTTAGAGTAAAACTTAAACTAATTCAACCAAAATAATTTCTAACATAATTTTGTCATAGGGCTCGTGAAATATGTGTCTAAATCCTGATATTAAATAACTTCCAGTAAGTACAATCAATTTTAAGAGGATTTTTCATAATTAATTGGTGACTTCATAAGCTTTATTTGTACATCTAATAAATTATAAGGGTTAATGTTGAAGCTAGTAATAGAGGTTGCTATATCATTAACTTAACGAAGTCCTCCGTATAGATTTTGTATTGATATCTATATTAAGGAGTTCCTTCAGAAATGATTAAGTGACTAATGAGTGCGGCAAAGACGCACTTATTAAAAGTTACTTTTATACGATTTATTACTTCAACAGTACTTTACACTGTATGCGTACGCAATGGAATTCAAAGGCATAAAAAGTTCATTTTTGAATTCATAATAATATAATAAGAATATAACCATGCTTTATTCTCAGATGCATCAATTGTTTCTTATTGTGTTCTGCGGTTTTGTTACCACAATAGATACGAGTATCTACTTGATACTTTAGCATAATAAAACGCACGTATCTTACAAGGCTTTGACCTTAAAACTGCTATTGCCCTGAACACCTCTAGACGTCCATTATAGTTTGGATTTCCAAGTTGAAATTCTAGAAATTCCTTTGTACCCAGGAGTTTTAAATTTCTGCCCGCGATTGTAGTTGAGCTATTGAAGATTCGTATTCCAATTTAAGGTCTAATATCAACTCCAAAAATGGAATTCCCATTTTTATTATTGCAAAAGTACTTACACATTTGTAAAAATAAAGTGGATCGCACGCCAACGAAAATCATGTAAATGATGTTATTCCAAGTCATGAAAACTTAAGAACTCAGTCTAGTGTAACTTAATACTACCTACCTTCAATTACCAAGATTAACGCTGAAATATTCCAATTTTATTAGATCTAGATGTTAAAGTTATGGTAGATGACACCATCTAGATTTTTCTGACATGTTTGACGTGATATCTTGGATTGCTTTTCAAAATGTACATTTTATGTACTAAGTTGGTATTTATTATTATGTTTTAGGAAACATCCTACTACTACTCGTATTTTCTTATCGAAATTATTTCACCTTATTAAAGGTTCCCCGAAAAAGGAAAATGGCCTATATAATAAATCTTTCGACGAAGTTATCACAGAATTTGGAATTTCACGAGCGTTAATATTTTGTACACGTTCAAGACAGGTTGTTAATGTTCGAAGAGAGCTTGCATAAGAATCGAAAACAGCGTGGATGGGAGGAGGCGGATACTGCGAGCGACCTCGAACACGATCTGTGACTCATATACGACATTTGAGTTCAAAAAAGTTTAGAACTTTACTGTTATCGTAGGTAACGACGACCTCTCTGACTCAGTGATAAAAATACATCAAAATCGTAAACAAGATAATATATCCGGCATATATGATTATCTACGGAGTTGAGGATAACTCTTAACATAAAGGTTTTTTTTGTTAGTTACTTTTTTATTTAAGACCAATTTACAAATAGGTAGCCGTTAGCATCAGCAGGTGGAGACGTAGTATATTTTATTTTTTCTAGTGTTCATAATCCTTTCTGCATGTATGTATAGTTTATAATATTTGCAACGAACTTTATGATTCTAAAAGTCAATAGTATGAATCTTTTGTTGTGACTAATACTTTAAATTTTATAATGTAAAATAGGTATGAATTTGTTCAATATTTTATACAATTGTGTAATATGTAGAACCTATGGGTGTACAATCTATATATCTACTCTAAACTTAAAACCTATAATAAATGAAAATGTACGTCTACGCTTCCATACAAATTGACACAGTATATGGAATTTAGGCTCTGGGTATCACATATGAAAACCGGTGCAATCCCAATAGATAGGAAGTAGGAACATCTCTTGTTCACGGAAACAAATTTGCGAGTGCAATGCGGCCCGTTTCATTGAAACGCGAACTTTAGTCAATAGACAGTTGTTACCTCAGTATATTTGTAACTACAGATACAATATTGCAACTACCACGTAACAGTTACCACAAAATAATGTTCGGAAAATAAAAGTTCGAAATATTCAGAGCATTGTAATAACAGAAATAATCTTATTAACTTTACAAAGAATTTTTCCCGAAGATAAAATCATGCTCAAACAAGTAGGCCCTCTCCATAGAAACACTACGGCCCAGTCATTTAATCTTACAATTCTCGACGGAGCACTCGATGTCGCAAAGAATTCCATGGCGACTACGAAATGCAAATTGCCACGGCCGAGCCGGATCTTACTGTGACTGGGTTTTATTAACATTGCCGAGGCTTTGTTTAGTTTGATCTTGGGTTTTGATATAAAAACAAAAAGACGTTTTTAGCGTTTTGAACTTGAAATGCTTAATAGGTATATCAGGGAAATCTATTCTAATATTATAAATGCGAAAGTTTGGATGGATGAATGGGTCTGGGTGAAATTTGGCACAGATATGGATTATAGTCTGCAGTAACACATAGACTACTTATTTTCCCGGAAAATTAAAGAGTTCTCGCGGGAAAAAAAAAACCTCAAGCCACCCGGACGAAGTCGCGGGCATTAGCTTAGTAATACATGTAAGTTTCCTAATGGAATAATTCTTCTCATTCTTTATTTGATCAATAAATAAGTAGGTTTTGTTGATTCACAATTTAATTAGCTAAATATCTCCTATTTTCTCTTAAATCTTGGAAGAAATACGAAGGATGTTGATTACTTTAACACTTCAATCATTCAATGGAAAAATTATCGTCTACTTAAGTATTTAGTTTCTTTTTAAATACTTAAGTTGTCTAGTACCTAATGAGTTTTATTTCAGTCAAGGCTACACCTCAATAACAAGAGTCTACAAAAACTTAAAACGTCACAAAATAAACTAATAATAACGTGAGAATCAATTAAATTGAAAGATCGACCTAGCACCAGCGTTGTGATGTCCTTTAGGTAAGTACTAGGGCTTCCAATACCGGGATCCCGGACTTTTTTCGTCCGTTTTCAATACCGGTATTGAAATGTCTAATACCGGGATACCGGTTTTGGTGACACTATAAACGAAACAGTGACTATTGCATATATTTCTTGGTATATGCCCATTTCTACATCAATGTATATGCCACTGTTTTTATTCGGCTAAGTTTAAAACTTGTATCCTAACAGCACATTAGCACAATAAGAAGAAAAAGAATATGAAGAAAAGTCATTTTTGATCACTCAGTGTTTAGAACCCTGTGGCTTGGCATTTCTATTCCATTGACTGATGAAACGTTCAGAAATCTGTTTTCTATCCAATGCAATTTTTTTATTATGATTTATTTTCTTAAAAAAAAAACCTATTGAACTTTTAATTAATTTGTGTTTTGACTAAACTATGTATTTTACGAGTAAAAAAATGGCATTTCTTCATTGAATTTAAGCAGAAAAGTGCTTTTGGAGTTAATGTGGTGAAAAAATATTTTTTATTGAAAACTGTTTTTATGGTGCAGTTTCCTTCAGAAAAGACTAGTTTTAAGTTAAAAACAATCTATCTAATTTTAAGTTTTTCCCACTACCAGGATCCCGGGATCCCGGTATTGAAAAAAACCGGTATTCGAAAGCCCTAGTAAGTACTTAATCATTAAATTAAAATGTACCTAATTCAAGTTGTGCGAAAACTGGAACATTATGGCCAAAATAAACTACTGCTTTATTAAACCGGTTTCTCTTTATAAATATTGGTAAAGAACTTGTTTATTTACCTGTTATTGACATAAATGAAAGCATTAATCGTAATTAAAACTATAATTACAAGCAAACGAGTTCAACTGGCCACTTGATCACGATACTCGATCGTTACGAAATTTTACGACGTGGTCGTGATTTAAAAAAAAAATACTAAAATTCGTGCGGTTATGTAATCTGTGGAGCGGGTGGTTGTTACACAATGGAACTTTCGTAGGATTTGTTAGATTTTTGTTGATTAAATTTGCTCAAACTTTTAAAAGCAGACAAATGAGTTAGAGAAAAGGTGTGCAATACCGACATTACTGTGTACAAAACCGGGAAGAACTAAGCTCACTAATGAGTTTGAAGACATATTCCGACTTCAAAGTGTTGTAACCTGAAAAATGTACCCAATTATCGTTCGTTTAACTTAGATTGAGTATTCTCTACATAACTTTTCCAAGTTATATTGGATTTTAGAGAAAAGTCGATTTTTAGGGTTCCGTACCTCAGAAGAAAAAAACTGAACCCTTATAGAATCGCTTTGTTGTCCGTCTGTCTGCCTGCCTTCTTCTCAGGAACGCATTTAGGTATCAAGCTGTGAAAAATCAAACTTCTAAGCCAACGCAATCAAAAGATACAGCCGTTTATGCTGTAAATTTTCGACACTCGCAAGGCAATCATAACCTACAGGGTACTTCCCGTGAACTCAGACTCTTGAAATTTGGTACGAAGCAACGTCTTATAGCACTGATAAAGGAATAATTGCGAAAATAATAAATTTTTACATTATATAATAAAAATATTTTTAATAATTTTAAACTTACTAATGTTATGGATATCATTTAGCAATAAAAATACCATAACCTTTACTTATATACCTACAGGTTTGTATGGAACCCTCGGTGCGCGAGTCCAACTCACACTTGGCCGGTTTTTTTACTATTCTATAGCTGTGGGTTTATAATATGAACGAAAGTGGAACTAAGTGTGATTTTCCAAATTACTTTAAAAGTTCTCATTTATACACTAGAAATATTCAAACAGTTGAAACAAATAGTAACCTGTATTATTAAATATCAATTCATGAATTGCGATCAATGGATAGATCAAATTTTAATAAGTAAGTACATGATATTGTCATGATGTCTATTGGTCTATTTTGATTAATGCTTCAATGACTCATTAATCTAAGGTCACTTAAGCGGGTCACTTTCTAGCTATAAACCGACCGCCATACTGATCCCCATGCCTAACATATCAAGGTATCCTTCAGACAATGAATAATGCGAGAGCAATGAAAATTCTTCTATATTTTACTATTTTTAACTGACTTCCAAAAAAGGAGAAGGTTCTCAATTCAGCGTGTTTTTTTTAATGTATGTTACCGCATATCTCCTTGGTTTCTAAGCGGATTTGAAAAATGATTTTGATTGATTCAGTCGTTAGAGGAAGCTCTCGAGATGGTCCCATAAAAAAATCTGACTCCAAATCCTGAACCCTGACACCAAAAAGTTAAAAATAAAAATTCTCTCCAAAAAACCGTCTCCTAACGCCACTGTAAAGTAAAAATATTTTTTATTTCTATACCCACTATGTTGAAGAATTATTTTTTACTTTACAGTAGCGTTGGAAGTCAGTTTTTTGGAAATAATTTTTATGTACGTAACGTATAAGTTGGAACAGATTTTCCTCAGGGTTAAAGGAATCTACAGCCGAATTTTTCATCATTTAAAATAACTACCAATCGTTACCATTTATTGATCTCATTATACACGTAGTCCCAACAGCCTATTGTTACGAAGCTTTCTTTCTTTTTGATATCTGTAATGAATTTCACAAAAGAAAAGTACTTATTTCCTTGTAATTAAGTTCGTTAAGGGTTTGAAGCGTCGTATTCTGCCAAATTGCCCTTTGCTTTCATGTCCAGAGCGCAAAGTAGGAGCTTTTCTCAGTGTATCTTATTACAGGCTTGGCATAAAGCTTTGTTATCTATACTTGCACATTTAATTATTTTTGTTAAACTCTGCTTTAATTTTCCTTGCTCATTTTTTATGGATGAAATGAAACGTTCGTCAAAGTTCTTTCTAAGCTTAACTACAAAAAATTTATTCATTGGTGAAATTATAATATGGAGGTTTTTACGGACCGAAACCTCCCAAAAAATTAAAATCGATTGATAAAACCCTGATGTAATGTGTGTGGGTACAGAAAGAAAAATATGTTTTCAGATAAGCAGTATAGAAACTAAATAAAATAAATAAATATCGAACTACCAAGGTACCAAGAGATACTCAATATAGCGAGGTGGCGAGCGAAGCGAGCCGGCGACCTCGGTACCGAATCGTAGGTCGAGTACGTTAAGCTAAATGAAGGGGTGACGAAGCGAGTCTTCTGGCGTAGCCCATCCATTTTACATCTACATTTGTATGGGTATTTAAGGTCAAACGTCATTGAACAAATTATCAAACCTGAACATCCAACGATATGGTTAAATGAAAATGAAAAAAATGAAAAATGATTTATTTCAACATACATTAGCTTGATAGTAGTTAATAGCTGTTATGGTCAGTAATAGTTAACTATTTCATGAAAAACCACCATTTCATGGAAAGCTCGGCTGTTTTATGAAATTATCAGTTCTACGATATGGGCACGACATAAATAAATAAACCAAGTATTTCTTGATAGGTATTTCTAGTCGCATTACAAAATATCAATAAATATTTAAATAATATGAATAAATGAATGCGGTTGTGATAAAAATTACCTGCAGGGTGTAACAGATATTATGTAAAGATAGGCAAGTGCCAATATTATTTTATTATCCATTTATGGATTTTCCTCAAGTAGCTCGTATCAAAAAGATACTTACCGCTAATTTAATAAAATTTTCCTCGTGTTCCAATACGCATCCCCAAAATGAATGTGTATTGAATGTAATAAGGTTAGCCATAAAGTAAGAACCTTCCTAGGAACCTGATTGATAAAATATTTATTATTTTTCTTCAATTACCTATATTTAATAAATAATTGTTGTTTGAGTAGTAGGTATACTTTTTAGATATGTAAACACAATATTGTAATTTGGGATAAACCTAAAATAAACTTACCAACAGCACCAGTGACAATCCAATCTGGGTGTAATAAAGCACAACAAAACCACAGACGGTCCAAGCACCAAGAAACAGGGTTAGGAAATTATATAAAATAAATTCACCAGGGTCAAACAAGTCGCACTAAAACAAACTGCGAACACCGAGCACTTAGTTAATAAAAATCAAAATCAGGACATCAACGAAAAGGTTTGCGACCTGCGATTACATACATTTCATAATCGATGTATGAATGTTGTAATATTTACGTAATTTTTTCAGGCTGTCAGATGTTCGGAACGATGTAGTATGTCGGTAACCGAGTATACCAGTCTCGGTGAATGGTTACTCCGCACTGCTGCCCGTAACGGCAAAAGGTCGTTCGTTACCCACATTCTCTTTCCGCGCAAGCCTCCCCAAGTAGAAACGAGACAAGCAAGATTTATATACAATTTACTGCGAGTCAAAACGAGATAGCAAGCTCACAGCTTTGCAGAAAACCCGAATTCGAGACTTGATAGTTTCAACTTAAGACCATGCTTTGCTGTGTGAATTATTTGAAAGATATTTGTTGTTTCAAAATAATATGCGAGCAAACGGAAATTCTGTTCAAAAGTGTCAATTGTTATATCAAACAATGGGTAAAAAGCAACAATGTGATAAAGCAATTCACATGAACTTTTTTTTCTTGATAATGAAATTATCTCGTGAATAGTTTCAAGAGCAGCTATAAGAATTAAACTTTACTTTTCATTACCATACTTACGACACATTACGTGGTCACTTAATTAATAAATACTTAAAGTAAAAAAAGTAAAATATACTTTATTGTACACAAAGAAATGAATAGATAAAAAACCGGCCAAGTGCGAGTCGGACTCGCGCACCGAGGGTTCCGTACTGAAAACTGTAACGACCAAAGATGTAAAACGGTAATAATTACCTTTGTTAATGAACCGCAAAACTAACTTTGTTTGTAGAGGTTTACTGTTAATATCAAAAAAACTATGCTAGTTAGAGCATTGGCTATAGTTTTCCTGTAAAATATACATAAATTCCTATTGACCATAATTATTTCAAATTTTTCGATTGGTAAACTCCGGAGATAAGGGGGGGGGAACGGTATTTTTTTAGACTTTTTCCCCGATAAATCAAAAACTATCATGACTAAAAATAATTAAAAATCTGTTTTAGAATGTACAAAGTAAACCCTTTCATATGATACCCCACACAGTACAGTTATCTCACTTTTAAATTTCAACCCTCCGATTTTCCTCCCTTTTTAAATAAGAAAAAAAAAAATCCATTTTTTTTAATTCTAGTGTCTTTGGGCCACTAATATACACAACTATTCTAAATTTCATGTCGATAGCTTCGGTAGTTACTGAAATAATCGAGTGTGACGGACGGACAGACAGACAGACGGAGAAAGTCGCACCATAAGGGTTCCATTTTACCATTTTGGTACGGAACCCTAAAAACAATCATATTAATAGATAGGGCACAACAGGCGGCCTTATCGCTTAAATAGCGATCTCTTCCAGGCAACCTTAGGGCAGAGGAAACTTTTTAGAAAGCGATACTTCGATCCTACTTAGGTATAAATAATTATAAAAAGCGCGTGACATAATCGTACTAATTTAAATGTTATCTCATGCATGCCAATAAAAACTACTCGACTTTCTCTCCCCATTTTCCAGCTTTCTATTAGAGCTCTATGGACCACAAATAATAATAGTAAACATCATTAGACTGCATCATAACTTACACAGGGCACTTACAAGGGCTTATTTGTACTAAAAAAAATGCATACCTATGCATTTTTTTATGCATAGGTATGCATTTTTTTTTATCCACCAAAGTACAAACGAATAACTAATGCATAGGTAGAGCTTGTACAGCTCCCTTAGGCACGAAGTAATTGTTATTGAATACGTGCCTTAGCTCAGATTTCGTTTTAAAAAAAAAAATCATACTACTTAACTATAATAACTACTCTGTCATAATATTTCACTTTTTCAGTTCAGGGATCTATTCATGAAAGCTCGCCAAAGCTTCGCCAATAATTACTAGTTATTATTCAAGATGAGGTTCAGTCGCAGAGCAAAGATAGGAAAAATAGGGTAACTGTATTAACCTACTTTGATCTCGGTCGGTCATTGTAAGTCAATGCAATTGATTCAATAGAGTGCCGAGGAATCAAAACTAGTTATGCGGAGCGCACTTAAGTATCCTTGAGATTGGTAAAACTAGTTAAGAAATATTTGTTTTAGGGGCATTTTAATATTTTTGTGCGCAGTGTTGTTATTAGATAAACAATAACAGTTTACAGTATGCTACACCAAGCTCCCCCTGATCGGCTAAAAGTTAGCTTCAGTTTTCCTCTTATTTGCAAGTCGCTTGAAAAGGTCTCAGATAGATAGAACTACCGAAAAAGTGTTCGAGTATACGTATGCTACGACCATAAAGCGACCTTAAACATCAAACGCGTCGTCTCACTATATGTGTGGTAGTTACTCTGTAGTTTTGAGTAATATGAGAGTTTAATTTTTTAATCATAAATTTATTTACGTGCCGCCAAGCGATTTAGCGTTCCGGTACGATGCCGTGTAGAAACCGAAGGGGTATGTATTTAATATAACTGCCATGCCCCTAACAGGTTAGCCCGCTACCATCTTAGACTGCATCATCACTTACCATCAGGTGAGATCGCAGTCAAGGGCTAGCTTGTAGTGGATTAAAAAAAAAAAAAAAAAAAAATTTATCCACCACGTATTTTATAAGTACGAATGCCATCTTTGTTTTCAAAATACACAATGTTTCGATATTATTAACAAACTCTTTATCACTAAACTGCGATCCCCTTTGAGAGCTTATTACAGTTCTTTTTTAAAAATAAATAAAAATAAACTGCAACTGTCGAGTAGATGATCGCAATGGACATTACAGTAATATAGACTCCACCGAGAACAATGGTATAACCACAGAGAAAGAATATTACCTCTATGGGTGTAACACAGTGAACTTCCAGAGTGTTTTTCAGTCCTCTGGTGGAGCCGGACGGTGGATCCTGAAGTTGTGAAGTGTTACACGATCCACCCTCATCAATGATGGATCACAATGTTATTCATTGTTGGATTGGATCCACCATATCCTGGTGAGTGAATCCAAGTGAATTGAGGGATTGGATACGTGGATAACTGACATCTCGGAGGCTACTCACTGACAAAGTTGCATGGAAGAAATCGGCTTGGCATTCAGCAGCCCACAAATCAGTGTTCTGCTGAATATCAAGTGTGTTTTATGTGGCAAAAGTTGTTCTACGTGTAATTAATAAATCATTTCAACTTTTTGTTCAGGAAATACAAAAAGTTTTCCTGGGATTTTATATTATAACCTAAAACTAGGCGGACGAAGTCACGCGGGTATTACCTTATTGACCGAGCGAAGCGAAGGTCTCTGAGTCTACTTGGGTGAATTGGCACTTGTCCGTCCGTCCGTCCGTCTGTCAGAGCATTATAACTTCTGAATTACTGAACGCAATTACTTCAGCTTTAAATATAATATGTAAACCAATGGCCTCCCGCCGAATATGGCTTAAAAAAATAATAAAAATCTTTATTTCAGGGGGGCTCTCATATAGAAGCGAATGTGAAGTAAAATATTTTTTATAAAGTTACATAGGGTTGCGGTATATCATTTTAAAGATAATTAGGAATAGAGTCCAAAACTATTTTTTTTTTTATTTTTCCCCCAAAATTGACGAAATGGGGGGCTTTCAAAGTGGAGTTTTCTAACGTCCAAAGATGACCCCAGAACTCTAAATTTTCTGAAAGGATGAGCCTGAAACTTGATCAATTATTTCAATTGTATCCTGTACTTGAACAACAAATACTAAAATTAGATAAATATTGTAAGGAAACGGAATTATTTAATTTTTAATGAGCTTCAGTATTTTTAACAGAACTTTTTTTTTTTTTTTTTTATCCACTACAAGCTAGCCCTTGACTACGATCTCACCTGATGGTAAGTGATGATGCAGTCTAAGATGGTAGCGGGCTAACCTGTTAGGGGCATGGCAGTTATATTAAACCCATACCCCTTAGGTTTCTACACGGCATCGTACCGGAACGCTAAATCGCTTGGCGGCACGTGAACTTCACATTTATGTCAATAGATGGCGCCGCGAGGTCTCAGTTCGGGGCGAACCACTAGTATAAACGACTGTTGAGGCGAAAGTCAAAAAATAAAGTTGTAGCATAGCATTCTTGTCTAACGAGTCTTCTCCAGACAGATGTCTAGACCCATTACATTACGAAATCTGCTATGAGTTGAACATACACCTACATTACAAACAACTATGTAATTCATAAATTCATTCATAATTACATCGACGGATGAATCATTGTTAATGTAATAAAGTAATGTTTCAAAGGTCATAAATCCATATTCAGTAATCTGAATTTAACCGTAACGAAATAAATAAAAATATTTACAAAAACGTGGAACATTTTTAACTGTTACACATATTGTAACAGTTAAATGTTCCACGTTTTTGTAAATATTTTTTATGACATGAAGCTTGATAGAAATTGTAATTGATTATTACCACCGAAGTTATAATATTACTAAAACTAAATAAATTGTGTAACAAGTACAGTCCGCGCGCGAGTTGAATGCAGATTAAAATGTGTCACCATACATTTAATCTGCATTCAACTCGCGCGCGAAGTTTATATACCTATACCATGAATATCAGTATGCTAAAAGAGGCTTTACGTATAACATTATTATGAAGTAAATGTCTAATACATAAGTCACCATTGGTAAATACAAAGTTAGTCCTACTATATTTATTAATTTTCATGGAAAATTAGGAGTTTTAATAATTCCAGTTTATCATTCAATAATTCTTCTTAAATAAACACTGGTTGTATAGCAACAATTCGAGTCTTTTATATCAAATATTCATTTATTCAATTTAGTTACACTGGGTACACTTATTGACGTTAATAACTTACTGTTATAACATGATGGTGATAATCAGTTACGGTATCTTTACTAATTTAAATAAAATTCAAAGTCCTGACTGACTGACTGACTTATATATCAACGCACAGCCTAAACCACTGGTCCTAGAGACATGAAATTTAGAGGCTGTGTTCTTTGTAAAGAGTAGGTAACCACTAAGAAAGGGTTTTTCGAAATTCCGCCCCCAAAGGGGTAAAATAAGGATTGAAAGTTCGTATAATTTATAGTAATTTCGTATTAAGTCCGTCATTTTTCAAGTTATATTCATGAAACTTGGTATTTGAGCTACTGGTTTAAAATGAAGACACACGTGTTTCTCCATTTTTGAAAATTCTACCACCAAAGGGCTTAAATAGGGGATGAAAGTTTGTATGAAAGTCCGTCGTTTTTCAAGCTATAGCCATGAAACTTGGTATTTGGGCTTCCGGTTTTTAAAATCATAAAATACAGATTTCACAGTTTTTGAAATTTCCATCCCCAAGAACGTCAAATAGAGAGTTTGCCCTTCAATCACGCAGCAACAGAGCAACGGATCGACGTGATTTTTTGCATGGGTATAGTTGAGTAACTGGAGAGTGACATAAGGCTTCTTTTACTTATCGGAAAATTAAGGAATGCCTGCGGGAATCAAAAAACTTATGCCACGCGAACGAAGTTGCGGGCGTCTTCTAGTCTTTAATAAGTAATTTCGTATTAAATTCGTGTTTTATCTTAAATTATCAAAAGCTTTGCTAAATTGTTTTATTAATTTTCTTGGATGTTACCAAATTATATAAAACATTCACTTGGCTGCAAAAAAAGCACAAAGATAATTTCTTACCGCGCAGTTTATTACGAACAGACGCGTATCCCACAATATTTGAGCTCAATTAAGGCGAGTCTGTCAACAAACTCAGGGTATAATTTCCTAAAAACTCGACAATTTGCTAATTATGTAGTACCGTAGGTTTGTTAGTGAAAAACTGAAAGAAGTAGACTTTATTGGTGGACAGAAAATACTTTTACATATTATGAAGTGCAGAATTCGCATCTGTGTATATTATCATCAGCTTTAAGTTACGAGTTCTAATTCTGAGGGTGAGGGTATCACTATGAATTTTCAGACTGCGATTACATGACGTGGATGGTGGAGCTTCTGGAAATGTGATTTTGGAAAACTTATTATTTGAAAACTATAAATAAAAAGTTACCTACTTTGATATATCAATAATATAATTATGTGCCTTTTAGGAGTTTTAGGTCTTGTTCACAAACACGAATGGATCCAATTTTCTTAATAATATTATTTTCCTAAGACTGCTTGAAAATCTTGTTTTTTTTAATTTTTGACCTTGGCTTGTTTTGGTACGCTAATGTTGATAACATATCTACCCTTCTTACCTGTATGTTAAACTAAATATCGTGCACACACAATAATTTAAGTTAGGTACCTAATCAATAACCTTCGCTTCGAGAGATTCAACTCAATTTTAGCTGGTAAGCCTACTTACTTATCCGTGCAAAAATATCTGTTTGTCCGATAGTTTGCATTTTGATAATTATTTTTCCGATTCCCTATTCACCGACACGAACTTGTAACGAGTGCACAACTAATGGAACCGACTATAGATCTAGTCAACATTAATTAAGGCTGCGCTTGTATCGGCTCCCACGTAAAACGGGCCGTTGTTATTCTGTCCACCCTCATTAGTGCTTTAAAGTGTAGTTTATGGGAAGCTTAGAGATTTTAATTTTAATTAAGGGTATAATCACTATTGGAAAGTTGTTTTTTTGCAAATTACGGTTTTCCACTGGAACGCGCTAGCGCGTGCCAAAGCCAAGCATCCTATAAATCAGTACCTACTTATCTACGAGTACTTCGTTTACAGGTGATTGCAAATAGGTTGGTTTTATTTACTCGTTGGAAGGGATTTCCGATGCATCAAATCAATCCGATGCTTCGATGTATTTAATTCAATTTGGATCGCAAGACCTCACTAGAAATATCGGAATAAAAGTAGGCTTTATCAGTCTTCGGAATCTATTTACCTTTCGGCAAAATGGTTAAGTGGCTGCTGGGCCGTGAGAAGTAAGGGTATAGACACACAGCCAGACACATTCTGAAATATTATAATATGTAGGTCTATTTACTAAGTACATGACCCGCCCCGGCTTTGCACGAGTGGGCCCAACTTAACTGTATTCTTTACCTCAGTATATTACAATATGGTTAAAAATCTACCTGTTGCTAAATTCTGATATCGAATGTTGGTGACTTCACTGTTTAGTATGTCAAACAACAATCAATACTAAGCGCGCATTTTGAATCACTTCTTTTGTTTACCAGGTAAGTAACTAAGTAGTACGAAACTTAATTAAATGTTTGAAAGATCGTATCTCATAAGATCTTTCAACGGCTACATACTGCATTGTAAAATTGTACGAATAATCTCATACAAAAATATCGTATTTTTTTACATTACATTAATTTGTAAACAAGTGACAATGCAACCTAACCAGGGATTTAATAGGGACCAGAGGTGCGATTGTGTAAGAATTGCCAATCGTCAAAGTTTATCATTCTCACGTTTAGGGTATCCTACCTACATACCTAAACGTATGAGAATGGATACACGAAATTGAGCTCTAATCAATGCTTTTATGGTTTATTTTACTTTGACGCTGAACTTTGACGATTTGATCGACAACTTTTAGACAATCGGGGGGCAGGTTGCGGGTAACAGCCGCACCGCAAGGACGGAAGCACCGATCGCCACCCATTTTTCCTTTCTGGGAAATGCAAATTAACATTTTCACTATTGCGGCTTATTACTAAAGCCCGTATTATGAAACGTTATTATTAAGACCGGTCTCAAATATACATTGACCACTACTTGAGGACCTGTTCTTAGCTAAAGTCTGTACAATATGAATATACGGGCAATTAACCGTCAAAAATTATGTTGGTAGTAAGTAAAACTTATTTAAAGTAAAAATATAATATCTTCCCCCGTAATTTGGTTGTTTATTAAATTAAATATCAAAGGATCAGCCTGGCTGTCCAGCGCGGAAATGCAGCCAGCTTTCTTGCCACAATTCCATGCGGGTATGATTTATATTTTATATAGTAATTAGGTTAGGTTAGCTAGCATTAAGTTATATTGTATTATTTTCAATAAATGTATTCTTTACGAATAAAACAAAACGATCTTGAAAAATCATTTTAAATCTCATTTTCAAAACAACAATTATATTAAATATATGACACTTAGCTACAACTTTTCGGTTATAAATACGCGATTTCATCATCGCCTTTTATAGGTTTACCATTTTGCAGTAAGTAAAACCAGGACTTACACAGTCCCATCTATATAAAGTTATACAAAATAATTTTATATAATGTGTTATTTTTTACTTGAATCAGCTAAACTAGTGGTTCGCCCCGAACTAAGACCTCGCGGCGCCATCTATTGACATAAATGTGAAGTTCTGTTAAAAATACTGAAGCTCATTAAAAATTAAATAATTCCGTTTCCTTACAATATTTATCTAATTTTAGTATTTGTTGTTCAAGTACAGGATATAATTGAAATAATTGATCCAGTTTCAGGCTCATCCTTTCAGAAAATTTAGAGTTCTGAGGTCATCTTTGGACGTTAGAAAATCACCACTTTGAAAGCCCCCCATTTCGTCAATTTTGGGGGAAAAATTAAAAAAAAAATATTTTTGGACTATAATCCTAATTATCTTTAAAATGATATACCGCAACCCTATGTAACTTTATAAAAAATATTTTACTTCGCATTCGCTTCTATGAGAGCCCCCTGAAATAAAGATTTTTATTATTTTTTAAGCCATATTAGGCGGGAGGCCATTGGTTTACATATTATATTTAAATCTGAAGTAATTGCGTTCAGTAATTCAGAAGTTATAATGCTCTGACAGACGGACGGACGGACGGACGGACAAGTGCCAATTCACCCAAGTAGACTCGGAGACCTTCGCTTCGCTCGGTCAATTATAATTATATTCTATGTAGGTATGCCTAATCCATGTAATTCATAACGAGTATGAATTATTATTATGCTTCATGGACCAATGTCCGAAAACATTTGTTTAAGATAATATTTCCCTGGGGCTAGTTACCACCCTACCGGTAAAGACGTGCCGCCAAACGATTTAGCGTTTCGGTACGATGCTGTGTAGAAACCGAATAGGGGAATGGGTTTAACAAACTGCCATGCCTCTTACAGGCTTACCCGCTACCATTTAAGACTGCATCACTTACCATCCGGTGAGATCGCAGTAAAGTGCTAACTTGTAGTGGATAAAAAAATACACCTCATAATACATTTTATAGCCAGACAAAATGCAAGGTCACTTGTCCATCTTTGCATCAAGTCATTTGTTATGGTCACCCTACAGTTTATGAAACCAGTCGCTAATTAATGCTATTTATTTACATACACATGTAATATTCTGCTAGAATGAATATTTTTAATTGGGTTGGATTGGGTTTAACGTGTAGGTATTTTTTAAGTTTACAAAAATACCTATATTATAATTTATATAAAATCTGGAGGTATATGAAAGACTATCTGATGCCCGCGACTTCTTGCACGTGGATTGAGGTCTTTGGTTTCCGCGTGAACTCTTTAATTTTCCGGGATATAAAGTAGCCTATTTGTTATTCCAGACTCGAATCTATCATAGTAATCATCCAGATCCGTTCAGCCGTTTTGACATGATTGAGTAACAAACATCTATCAATTCAAGAAAAAAGTGTTAATACAAGAAATAAGAATAAAATTGTAGTGCCCGCTTCTAGACTTTGTAAAATTAGTAATTCACTTGTCGGTAGCAGTATACGTTTTTATAAACTCCCAGAAGACATATTGGAGATGTCTATCAACAAGTTCAAAGTTTTTGTAAAACGTAAACTCATTGAAAAGTCTTATTATTGTGTAAAAGATTATTTGAATGATAGGCAGCCATGGGTATGAATTGTTCCAGCGGCTAATTATGTTATAATTATAAATATAATAAAGTAATTTCCTATATTTGTGAGATGGTGATAATAAAAAAAAAACCCGGCTGAGATTGTTGTGGGCTCTTCTCAGACCACGGCGCGTTTGGAACCCTCGTAGCTTTAGTTTTAAGATACCGTAGCTAATTATCACCATCAAGTCTTATAACGTAGTGAACACTAAGTACATTAGAATAAACTAAGGACAGTTATTGGACTGCAAATTAGACGTAGAAATTAATTTTAAGTAGAAGTTTAAGCTAGAATAATATTACTTACTAAATACTAGCCCATAGGCTATAGATGGAAGAATACAATAAAGTTGCCATTATCTTGTAATGGAACTTTATGGTAAGGAAAAAAAAAGTCTTATTCCTTGTAAACATGACGTTCAGAAGGTGTACTTTGTAGCTGTACCTATTTTGAATAAAGATGCTTTGAGTTTGAGTTTGAGTTATCCATCCATCCATTCAAACTTTTATTTTTATAATATTAGTAGATACTTATAGAAGTATAGATTGCTAAGTAATATTTTTTCAAAATTTTATAAAATTTTTAGTAGATTAATATTACTCATTTTAGTAGGTAAATTCTGCTAATTAATAATTATTAATTAAAACGTACCTACGTTGAATTTTTAATTAAAAATTCCGTTTCGTTTTATAACAATGGGCCGAGCAGAATGTAGCAAACATAAAGTTCAGAAAAGTGAGTAACATTTGAAAATTGCGAATTTAGGAAGGCTTTGTTTTCCAGTGCCCGTTTTCCCATTTCAACGCAGGGAAATAATAATGATGTTTAACTTTTGAACTCGCTATAGTTTTGCGTGAGTGTGATGAGAGTAGGTTACTTATTTTTGGTTCCGTACCTCAAGAGGAAAAAAGGAACCCTTATATCACTTCGTTGTCCGTCTGTCTGTCTGTCAACCACCTTTTTCTCGGGAACGCTTAGAGGTATCAAGTTGAAATTAATATCAAATACTAAGGTCGACGGTCCCTAGGAATTATAAAAAACAAACTTCTAAGTCAACGAAATCAAAAGTTACGGCTGTTTATGCCGTATATGTTGCATATTTTGACACTGGCCAATAGGAAATCAAATTCTAAAGGGTACTTCCCGTTGACCCAGAATCATGAAATTTGGAATAAGTACCTAAGGTCTAAATCTGATCATCAATAATTACGTTTCCGTACCTACTCATAGGATGTCGAATTGTTTTCATGCGTGTAAGCCATGTTATAATACAGCTGATTAAGTGTTGTTATGACATCTTTTTTTGTTATTTACTAAAATATTGTGTGGTGGTACGTAATCCTTTGTGCGCGAGTCTGACTCGCACTTGACCAGTTTTTTTTTCAGTGTTGTAATTCATTGACCGAGCGAAGCGAAGGTCTCTGAATCTACTTGAGTGAATTTGCACTTGTCCGTCCGTCTGTCCGTCCGTTCGACTGTCAGAGCATTATAACTTCTGAATTACTGAACGTAATTACTTCAGCTTTAAATATAATATGTAAACCTGGCCTCCAGCCGAATATGGCTTAAAAAGTTATAAAAATCTTTATTTCAGGGGGCTCTCATAGAAGCGAATGCAAAGTAAAATTTTTTTTATAGCGTTACATAGGGTTGCGGTATATCATTTTAAAGATAATCAGGAATAGAGTCCAAAAATATATTTTTTTATTTTCCCCCTAAAATTTACGAAATGGGGGGCTTTCAAAGTGGAGATTATCTAACGTCCAAAGTTGACCTCAGAACTCTAAATTTTAAACAACAAATACTAAAATTAGATAAATATGGTAAGGAAACGAAATTATTTAATTTTGAATGAGCTTCAGTATTTTTAACTGAACTTCACATTGATGTCAATAGATGGCGCCGCGAGGTCTCAGTTCGCGGCGAACCACTAGTTATTATAAATCTTACATAAGTATATGTAATAAGAGTTCAGTAGTTACGCCATGGTATAGCGATTAGTCTTCCTCATTGTACTATTTATATATCAATATGTTTCCAAACAGACACACATACTTATAGTGTATCAAAAAAAAAAATTGGTAACATTAATTAAACTTGTATAATACCTAATAACAAGACTAGCTGAACCGTACGTACACGCTCCAATAGGGTGCAATTTCTGAAAATCCTTCCTACGTTATAAGTAGGTTCAGATACTAATATATTAACCTCCATTAAAAATTTTCCAAGCAAGTTTTGAGCTGTACATTGACCAATATTTTGATACATAATTAATTAAGCTAAAAATTTTTTGGAAAATAACACGATTTTTCGATAGAATCTTAAATTTTTATCAACATCTGTTGATTTTTATTGCTGCTGTAAGTACCTACCTATTTCAATTCGAGTAATTTACTGCAAACATTCTCTCTCTCGAAATGGGCTTATCGTAGACAGCTATAAAAGACTAAACACGGAAGTAGTTAACCTCTGACGTCACTAAACTTTTCATTGCTTCCGGGTCACGGTTTCTAACAATTCTGTTTTCCAATTTGCCAATTTTGCTTGGAATCTAAATAAATGGCATAAACACCTATTATTTTATCAATTATTATTACATTAATGGAAACCTTGTTGCAGCTAATTATGTCCTTGTTGCAATGACATAATTAGGTATTTTAAATAATTAATTAGAAATGAAATGTTAATCGTTTTTAAATATATCTAGTTATTTAAAAAAAAAAAAATTAAAAATTTATATAATTCATACAGTGAATAAATACATATTTTCTCCAAACAATGAATCCTATCTTCTGGTTGCGACACTGTGACACGGCGAGGCGTTTTCACGATTAAAATGCGAAAGGCGCTTTTATTTTTTTGACAGCCCTGTGATTGTTATTGCTGTTTATTGTCTACTAGATGATGCCCGCGACTTCGTCCACTAAGATTAAGATTTTTCGATAACCGGGGGAACTTTTTAATTTTCCGGGATAAAAAGTAGCCTATGTCCTTCCCCGGGATACAACCTATTCCTGCACCAAATTTCATCAAAATCTGTTGAACAGATGAGCCGTGAAAGCGTAGCAGACAGACATACAGACAGAGAGGCAGACGGACGGACAGACAGACAAACACACTTTCGCATTTATAATATTAGTATGGATATGGATTATTTTATAGAATACAGTGAATAAATATTGTCTCCAAACAATGAATCCTATCTTCTGGTTGCGACACTGTGGCACGGCGAGGCGTTTTCACGATTAAAATGCGAAAGACGCTTTTATTTTTTTTAACAGACCTGTGATTTTTATTGCTATGTTTATTGGTTATACTATATGTTTTAAATGTTCTACGAAGTAATACCTGGTTATTTATATTGTAAGTGCAGCATGATGAAAATTACACTCGAGGCGCAAGTTTTGGTTTTATAATTAACTACTGCCCGCGACTTCGTCCGCGTGGATTAAATTTCTAAATTCCCGGGGGCACTCCTTAATTTTCCGGGATAAAATATAGTTTATGTCCTTCCCCGGGATGTAACCTACCTCTATACCAAATTTCATCAAAATCGGTTGAAAAGATGGGCCGTGGAAGCGTAGCGGACAGACAGACAGACACACTTTCATATTTATAATATTAGTTATGGATAAGGACCACAGGCTTTGAATACTTGTTTTGAAACTATTGTTACTTCTTATACGTATAATATGACTGACCAAAGTGATTAATTATCACTGAACCAGGAAGGTAGTCAAAACTTGGAATACCAATTTGTATTTCTTGTTTAAGCTACGAGTATTTTCAGACCCATTTTTCGTTGCCCCTTTCGGCCTCTTTACGGAGCTTTTCTTTTTGGAAAGCTCTTAAAAGTTTACCTGAACTTTAGAAAATGTTGAGATGACTTTTTAAGAAGCTTATCATCTTTTAAACTTATTTCTGCTTTAATTTTTCTCCTGGAAAACTAAATAAGCTCATATCTGACATTAACACTGTACCAGTAAGTAGGTTTCTGTAGGCTATTTATAATTTAGTAAAACGTGTGGACTGAGTTTTGATACCATTGTCACCACAAAGCAGAAACTACTCTGAACGCTAGATGAGTTCAGAATTTTACGTTTCAACTCTTCAAGCATGGTAGGACAAGGGCCCGGGTAAGGCTGTCAGGAAAGTCCGCACAGGCTTCAATTCCAGAGGGCCTAATCTTGAAAAATCTCAGACCAGGCCCAGAATAAGTTCGGTAAGGAAGAACCAATCTGTAGTACAATTCGGCTTTGGACTAGGAGTTAAAGGTCTTTTTGATCGGTCCTCAAAACTCTGGGCATTTCGGATTGCTTAGGGCCTAAGCCAGTAGCATTTTGGTTTATATAGGTATAACATAGGCATGTACGTGTACTTAGGTACATGCTTCAGCACTCAACATAGCATTGTTTTGCTGCAGGCCAATTCCATTTGCAATTATTGAACTCGATTATTGTTATAATTAACAACGTACCTACCTATTATAAATAATTGGAGTCAATTACATTTATCTAATCGTCTTCAATATTATAGGATAGTTATTGTACTTAATTGCAAGAACGCAACGCAATTAACCCAATTCGCTTTATTTAAGGTTGTGAAAATTACATTTTATTGTCAGGGAAAATGTTGCCTTCAAAAATTTATGACCCAAACTTCCATTACACATATTATGACCCAAAATTTATAGGCTATTGTTAACTTTGTCTAACGTTATTGTAACATTAAGCTCGGCTAATTGCCGAGTGTACAATTTGAATATTCTAAGCCTAAGGGAAATTACAGAGTCGTTTGAACTAATTTGTTATTTGACTACACGTACAAATAAAAGAGGAGAGCGCCAAACATTTCTGAATAGGTAAGAGGACTTGCGACCTCTTACCTATTCAGAAATGTTTCCAGAAGAGGACCTCTCTTGTACTTAACTCGAATTTCAATTTCAGTTGGATGAATTTAGGAGCCGGTCTTTTATAAAATAGACCCAGTTTATTTTATAAAAGACCGGCAAACCAACATTTGATTGGCATGGGGAATATGCCCATGCCAATTAAATGTTGGTCAAATTATCAAAAATATGATAGTGATTGGTGAAACGCAGCAGTAGGTAGTCTACATAGTTGAATGGACGATTTCAAGGCAGTCGCAGGTAATTGTAGAGACAAGCAGCACAAGAAGTGTTCAAAGCAACGACCTCAATTTACATAGACGGGCCCGACGGGACGGGTTGTCAAACAAAGAATGTGGACCTATTTTACTAACGCCATCTAGTCTGAAAAGCGTGACAGCGCTATGGCGGGAACAAGGACAGGGCTATACAGGTTAGGAGCGTGCTCTAAAGGTTGGACGCCCCATTTTTTTTTCTATGAAAGGGCCCATCTAGTACAGCTACATATAATTTATATCGATGGTTCAAAGCTCATCGAATTTAAATGAAGCGACAAAGTCAACTAAAATTAACAACGGCACACCTGTCCACGTTGCTCTGCACCATGCTACAGACAGACAAAGAGAAACATCGTGAAAGTTAAGATACTCCGTGGTAAAAATCACGACCCTCAAAAGTGATGTTAACGATGCATGGAGGTGGGAGTATTAACAGTAAATTAACAATTTTTTTTCCGTGGTGTCACCTGAATCAGGGTTCAGGCTGAAAATCAGCGCTGTGTGGTTAGTGCTTGCACTGAACATACAGCATTATGTTGAGCCTGGGCCATTTTTCGGGTTGTGCCATGCGTGATATAGTTCATCCCTGCGGCTCATCGTTGGTATTTAGATTCTAGATCTTGTTTAGATCGTTGAGGTGCAGGGGTGATCTATCTCGTTAGCTATGCCGGTTATGTATGGCACAATTTGGTAATCAATGTTTTTTCTTTCTTTCTTTCAAATACCTAAAAGCCTACCTAAATATCATAAAGAACCAGTCTATGTAAATATAATGAATCAAGTAGTCAAAGATTATTCAAACTTGATGTGATTTAAGACCGGAATATTCCATCTTCCGATTCAAAAAGGAATAAGACAAATATGCCTCCGAAAGCTTTTACTGAAATCGATGGCTTTTATAATATCACAAACGTAACGATTTCATCGAGGTTAGGTTAATGCCGGCTTAAATAAATCAAACTGGAAATGTATGTTAAGCCAAAGCCATTCCACCCCGAAATTATCATATGGATAAAAACGTTTTACATTTAGATAAAAGCGCTAAACGACAAAAATATTAGGACAGGAAACCTCTAAAAAAGTGAGCTCGCTGGATAATGTCACCCTTTTCCATAGAATATAAATCTTCATAATATCGTCTAGTGATTGTTATAGGTAAATCAAATTGTAGCAGTTGGAAAGAAGAATGAAGCAAAATGCTTCATGTCCATAATATTATGTATTTTGTCATATAACCTGCATTGAAAATGCGAGTTTCAATGCCTGATGAGACATCTGAAACTGGTCAATTTCAGACGAATACGTCATGCAGTTTTGCTCTAGGGCAGAAAGTGATGCTTTTCTATCCGCTGAATGACTAGTAGCCTTCCTTTCAATCCTGTCAGAGTATTTGAAACCTTTTTTTTGGGCTCGCGCGCCTAATAAATATGAAATACAATTTTAATAAAACTCACACTTTTAATGCAGATTATATGTGTAAAATAATGTGTGCGCCACGGGATGAAACACGATTTCAGATTTCGGGTGATCCCTCGTCTGAAATCGGCTTGTTTCACCCCTAATCACACAATATACTATTAAAGAACAATCACTAGCGAACGAGCCGGCGGGATAAACGCCGCCTATTATGAATATATGCAGCCCCCGGCAATCTGCCGATGCAATGTAAACTTTAAAAAAGCAGTTTTTGGTCCCTAAAAACCGTATAGCTATTCCTGCTTAAAACAACGTTACTTAAAAGCACAAAACCTTTATAGGTATAATATATTATCATCACAAAAGCAAACTTCGTATTCTATGTTGTCGACATCTGCTCTCTCCAACAAAAGCGCTCTATGCAGCACTTCAAGCATTCGGAGAAATGTGTGAAACGAGTCGCATTCAAGCGAAGTTCTCTGCCATACATCAGTCATGCTCTTTTGTGACTCACACCAGAATTTAAGTTCACCTAGTGCCGTTACAATACATTACATACGTAGCTAATATATTTATTTGGTCCCAGATGATGCCCCCGACTTCGTCAGCGTGGATATAGGTAATGTCCTCCCGACCGAATTTCAGCCACGGCGGCCAATCTCCAGAGAGATTAGCGAGATCTGCGCGGGAGATATTATAGTGCACAAGTGTGTGCGTATACACAGGTGCACTCTGTTCCTTCACTCTCACAGGCCGATGGGACGGAGAGAGATCAGGCGCAGGACCAACGGCTTTGCGTGCTCTCCGAGGCACGGGGGTAAAACAACGCCAACTTTCTTACTCCGGGCTAGTACTGAGAATTTCTTGTCAGAAAAACCCAATACTTGTAAATACAAAAAAAAAAAAAAAGCTTATTATACTGTTGAAGATTATGTAAATGATAGAGGAGCATGGATTTGATCGCTCCAGCAATGCTGGGGACAGCGGTTACTTATTATAAATTAGTGTTTGAATATTAGTATTCAATTCGATGCTTTGATACGGGTAGACTGAGTATGTCACGCTCTCTTTAAACATTTCTGTGGTGGTGTCGTGTGGTGCGGGTTGTTACGTTCCCTCAAATATGGTCGAGCGAAGCAATGGCTGGATCATGCGTCATGCTCGTGAACGGGTGCCACCGGCGGGAATGCCCTACTTTCTGTCTGCCCGTCTTTGACATGAATTGAATAAACAAATTTAAGAAATCCATTAAAAGTATGCTCCTGAAAAAAGCTTATTATACTGTTGAAGATTATGTAAATGATAGAGGAGCATGGATTTGATCGCTCCAACAATGCTGGGGACAGCGGTTACTTATGTACACACTGATACAGTAATTGTAAATGAATTATTTAAAAAGAGCAACCACCGAGTTTCTTGCTGGTTCTCCTCGGTAGGAATGGCATTCCGAACCAGTGGTAGATTCACTTGACGATTCAAAAGTACTTGTAAAAGTTTATTTGAATAAAAAATATTTGATTTGATTTGATTTGATAAGTATGTACATTGTCGACCCGGGAATCGAACCCGGGACCTCGTCGGTCGCAGTCGATGCACATGACATGACATGCTAACCATTAGACCAACGAGGCAGCGTGGATATACCTAATAACTCCTTGACCTTAGTGCGCGACAGAAGCGACGCTACGCACAACGCGACGCCACGCTATACGACACCATAGAAAATGACAAACTTTTCTACGCGACAACCTAGGCCACGTGAAAGATCCTAGGACGCGATGCGACGGCATAAAAAAAGACAGACGCATCTACGTCGAATCAGGTCGCGTCGTGTTACCGCGTTTGTCACTCACCTAGTACAACGACAAACGACGCCACGCGACGCTATCAAACAGTAGCTGACCCTTCACGTGGTCTACGTTGTCGCGTAGATACGTCTGTCGTTTTCTACGGCATCTTATCGCTTATACTAGGACTACGAGTCATCTAGGACAACGAGTCACCTAGGACCAACGGATTAGTTTTAAAAATCCTATGAGAACGCTTAATTTTTCAGGATAAAAAGTTGCCTAGTCTTATTATGTCCAAAATCATGGCCGTGACAATGACTGCAAAATTATTGAGCTAGCAAAAAAGAGGTTGCCTAATTTAAAAATGAACACGTCCCACTAAACGTCCGCTTCATTTCAACCTAGATATTATAGTTGGCCAACAGACCCGGCCGTAGAATTTACGTCTGCACAAGCTAACCACTGCGACTGGACGACCGATGACAATGTTCAATAACGTATGTAAGCCGCTTTCATTTTAAGATTAGAAGACCGTAAACATCGATCCAGTTCCGTAGTCTAGAGTTACACTATCTTTTTGCTTCTATTTTGCTATAATAAGTACATTGAACTTGGTTAAAAATCGCGAAAAATCCAAGAAGATACACGCAAAGAAATTACATTGGATAGAATATGCTATATAGGGTAAAACCGGGATAGATGCCGCAGCAGGATAGATGCCTCATATTCTAAAAACCTAACTTCCCGAACTCGCGACTAAGAATTAATTTTATAAGTAGGAGCCGCAGTCACCCCGTACCATAATTACCCACAGACAGTCGTGCGATGAGGATGCGTTTCGCTCGTACGTGTAATTATCTCCGCAGCGATATTCCCGAACACCTCAAAGATTTAAAGGTTAGTATGTTGCGTTGTATAACTTTATAATTAGTAATAAATTCAGTTATATTTTTTATTACGTCAATATACTGGTTCATTGAGTCTGCGTCTAGGTGTAAATAGATGCTATTTTGTTTAAAATTTATTAAAAAAATACTTGGGCATCTATCCCTATCGAAAAGGATAGTTGCCCTGATTTTTCGAGGGATAGGTGCCCCTAAGGGCACCCTTAGGGGCATTACCTACAGCACCACGAAAATATAAAAGAAAAGAAGGAGTGCGAGGTCGAGTATGTTCTTGGACTACAGAAAACCTACAGTCGGCTTTGGATGAAATGGACAAAAACCATGGGAATACAACAATTAAGAAATTATATTTTTTTTTAATAAATGCTTGTAAAATTTTATTTAACAAACAATATGGTTATGCATGTTGAAACTTAAGAATTTATATTTTAGTTAAACAAACGCTTTAAAAATTTAATTACCTATGTCATTTGTGTGATATTAGAATAATATCTTCTAATGATAACAATTAAAAGATTTAAAAAATACAAAATGTTTTTCATTATTATGACCCTTGGACTTCTACCTAACATTTTGTATGGATTTTTCGTTTACACCTATAAAGGGCATCCATCCTGCACTGCAGGCATCTATCCTTCTCAGTTTTTTCATGGTGGGGCAACTATCCATACAGGTAGGCATCTATCCTCAAAAAACATGTTCCACGAAAAGCTAATTTCTGCAAAATCTGTATTTGATAGGTTAAAAAATAATAATAATAATTCAACATTAAGGATTGAGCTAGCTAAGTACATTAATAGAAACTATTCGTATAAAATTAATATTTTTAAAATTAGGTGTCCTTTTCAAAAAGTGGGGCATCTATCCCGGTTTTACCCTATAGTTAATCTTTCAAGATTTAATAAAAACTCAACTTTAATGTATTTCATTCCGAAGATTTTTGCGGTATTTTTCTACTAAATTGAAAGCAAATTGCAGTCTCATTACAAAATATAATTGAAACTCTAAACTCAATAAGGAATAGGTAAATATCCTCGGGCTTTCTATTTCCATTATAAATCTTACTGCCCATCCAACTTTTAGCAATGGTATTTTCTAAGCTTGATGTTTAGAAAATACTCGCTCTTACCTTGCTTTCAACGTTGTCGGAGTGACGGAATTAAAGTTTATACTAGTTGCCTCGAGTATCTGACGAAGGCGAACTCAACGGCGAACGCACTTCTAAAATTGTCTATGAAAGTCGTTCTTGTAATTACAAGATGAGTATACGAGTTACGAAATATCGGATAAAAGGGCACGTCGCTTCACTATTGTACAAAGCGACATGTGTCTATGGAGTATTGCATTTTTGTGTCAATGGTTGCCTGTCAATAATTATGACACTTCATAGGTGAGCTTATGTCAAAAGTAAAATAAATGGTTGGACAGAATATAAGTCTTCTTCTTCCTGTCCTTGTCCCACGCTATGTGGGGTCGGCACAACATGTTTTCTTCTTCCACTCACTTCTGTTATCCGTCAACCTATCATTCACACCTTTTATACGCATATCCTCTTTCACACAATCCATCCATCTTTTCTTTGGTCTCCCTCTACTCTTTTTTCCTTCCACATGCATATCTATCATTCTTCTCGTAATATGCCTTTCTTCCCTCCGCATTACATGCCCATACCATGCTAGCCTATTACTCCTCATATTTTCTATCACTGGCGCTACTTTCAAACTTCCCCTTATATATTCATTCCTAATCTTATCCATTCTAGTCACACCACACATCCATCTCAACATTCGCATTTCAGTCGCATGTACTTTTCTTTCATCCGTCCCTTTCACCGCCCAACATTCTGAACCATACAATGCGACAGGTCTAACGACTGTCTTATAGATTTTCCCTTTTAGTTTAAGGGGCATTCGTGGGTCGCATATTACACCCGAGACCTGTCGCCATTTCATCCATCCCGCATTCATTCTTTTGTTCACGTCTCGGTCAATGTTGCCGTCGTTTTGAAGGAGCGAACCGAGGTACCGGAAATCGGAACAGACCGGTAAGGATACACCATCTAAGGCAATATCATGGAATCGGGAGGGGCCACCGAAGTCACAGAACAGATGTTCTGTCTTCGTTCGGCTGATCCTCAGGCCAACACTCTCCAATCTCTCTTGCCATTTTCCCAGTCTGCTCTGGACCTCGGACGCCTCTTCCCCGACAAGCACAATGTCGTCAGCGAACATCATGCACCAGGGTGCCTGCTCCTGTATGTCTGATGTTAGAGCATCCATTACCAGGAGAAACAGGTAGGGACTTAAAGCCGATCCCTGGTGCAAGCCCACTTCCACATTGAACTTGTCTGTAACGCCAGCTTCTGACCGGACCCTTGTGCTCGCTTCTGCGTACATCGCTTTCATAAGCCTCACATACTTCTCAGGTATTCTTTTCACTTTCATAGCCCACCACAAAACTTCTCTGGGAACTCTGTCGTATGCCTTCTCAAGATCGACAAACACCATATGCAAGTTTCTATGTGCACTTCTGTATTTCTCGCACAGTTGTCGAAGTGCAAATATTGCATCTGTCGTTCCTCGTCCCGGCATAAACCCAAATTGATTCTCTGTGATCTCACTCTCCTCTCTCATTCTTCTTTCTATCACTTTTTCCCAAATTTTCATGCTATGTGACATGAGCTTTATTCCTCGATAGTTATTACAGTCCTGTACATCACCCTTGTTTTTGTAGATGGGCACCAGCGTACTGTTGCACCACTCTTCTGGGATCGCTTCCTCGAGTAATAACTTATTGAAGAACAAAGTCAGCCAACTCCATCCATCCGTTTTTAGAAACTTCCATACTTCAGCTGGTATACTATCTGGACCTGTCGCTCTACCATTTTTCATACTCTGCACTGCCATTCTTACTTCATCTACACTCACCTCTTTCACCACACCCAAGTTGGGTGGTACATCGTCTAGTTCTCCGCTCCAGTCATTTTCTTCATTCATCAACCTTCTAAAATATTCCTTCCAACGTACTTTTATTTCATCGTCATTCATTAAAACCTTCCCATCATCACCTTTTATGCATTTGATATGTATGATATCCCTTGCACTCTTTTCTCTCATTTTCGCTATATTATAAAATATATAATGCCAACTATAAAGACGCAATAAAACCTTTAGTGTAACAAACCGACATTACATGATACAAGTATACTATAGCGATGTGAAAAATCTACTAACTTCGAAAAACTAGTTTTATGAGGGAAACGCATGCCTGGAGAGTGTCTCGGTGTTATTTATGTGCCCATTATGTTTTTATGGTGCCACTGAGAAACGGAATGTTTTAATTTTTACTTAGAATTTGTACCATTCTTCATTTGTATAAAAACTCTTAGGACTTGATATGAAAAAGTTTACTCTTTACTAGACTATAGTGGAAGGCTCGATGCTTGAGTTTCTCATAAAGAAAATTGCTTAAGTAGGTAGTATAATATTGGGCTAACTTTGGTTTTGATCCCCAGACTTCGTTGGAAAACTATGTATTATCTCTTTGTTATGTAGTCTAGATAAGTACTTAATATAAGAGCGGAGCTGGCCTAATTACCCTTGAATCAAGGAGATAGGACACTATCCAAAGGGTTTTATCTTATATTAGTACCTATTCTGCCGCCCTAACGAAGAGTGCAATAAGTCGAGTTTTTGGGCAAATTGACTTAAGACCATATCCGTAATCAGGAAAATGAGCTCTATATTTTCGTCTTAGACGTCTTTTTTGTATCTTCAGTAGTTTCGGTTCTGTTGGTTATCATAACTGCAATATCTTATATTACGATTTGTAAGTAGCTAATCATAATCGAAATATCTTGAGTTATGACTTGGATAGTTTTGATATTTTGTAATATTACATAAAATAACCGCAATAAGTCCAGTTATTGCACTTATGACCAGTACGTTTCATAAATTTACTAGCACATTACTAGTCATAAGCGCAACAAGTAAGAGTTATTGCAGTTATCATAAGGAAACTTATTACTTAAAATGTCTAGCTTACTAAATGTATTATACCAAAGTAAAGTTATTGCACTTATGTTAAGGAAAAACAGACGTTTCGAAATTGTTTATACAAATAAAATCGCAATTTATCTTCGAGTTATTGCGGTTACAAGTAGTAAAGAGGCCGCGAGGGGTGCGAGGGGAATCCTGGGACATTGCATGGTGAAACGCGCCCGTGCTCGGCAGTAATTCGTGGCAGCGCACGAAGCGGGCCGAACGACTCGACGAGTACCAGCCAGCGAGGCGAGGCGACGTGTGCGGCTAAATTTCCCGGTAAGGTATATTTCGTATTTTTAAATATTGTTATTTCACATCTTACATGCACCGCCTTAACGATGATGGTATTGCAATACCACTCAAACCTACAATAATATTGTAGGCCTTCTGGCTGTATCTCATGAACCGTTATAGCTAGACAGTTGTAATTTTCACAGATAATGTATTTCTGTTGCCACTATAATATTTCATACATAAAACAGAATAAAATAAATATTTAAGGGAGGCTTCCATACAACAAACGTGTTTTGCTTATGGTATTAATAATGAAATACGCGGTTGTCATTTATTTTTCAGATATCACAATGTCTAGAAGAGATAAAATTATTGCTATGGCGCTTACGGAGTTCCGTCCACCAAGAGCATCTCATTCTCTGCCAGTTCAATCTTCAATCTCAATCCAAGATTCTGACGCTGATACAGTGACGTTGCCTGATATTCAAAAAGAACCAATTTTTACAGATATAAATAAACTTTGGTCCCGTCCTCTAGATTACAACGATTTTAAGACGATTTTTGATTTTAGGAATGAATATAGTAATTCCTTTAACATAGTTTCAGATATTGACTTAAATAATCTTGTTTCTAAAACTCAACAAATAGAAGATAATATTGTTACTCGTCATTCTTTGAAGTGTTATGAACAGCTTCCATTGTCCGACGAAGATGATTGTGCCGGCAATAAAGTTAACATGTTCCAAGATTCTGATGATAGCGTCAAAGACAAAGATTATGCACCTGATTGCTCCACGGATTCCGACTCAGATTTATCCAATTGCAGTGAACCTGCTCCAAGAATTATAACATTTAATGCAGATTTTCACAATAATCAAACAAATACTCCCAAATACAATCACGGTAGCCAAAAAAATAGACCAGATGCATCAAATCAATTAGAAAAAATACAAAAGGATCTTGATATATTGCCTGAAGCTAGTACAAGTCAAGTAATTGCATCAGTGAATGAAGAAAATACAAAAAAATGTGTTAGTAATAGAGCAGAAAAAGAAATAGATAATGAAGAAACAGAACAGATAGAAGAGCAATCGGTCAATGACAGCTGCCGGGAAAAAGAAAATACGGAAACCGGAAAACGGGAAAACGGGGAAGTAGAATCACCATCTATAATATTACCTGTAACTGAAAAAGGATTTACCAAATCGGGCCAACCAAGGAAAAGGCGTGCATATGATATTAAATTAGGAGAACGTATTAAGCAAAAAAAAGAAAGCGCTGATGCAAAATTAGCATTAAAACCACCTTGTAGTGTTGACAAATGTAGAAAAAAGTGTACGACAAAGTTTACAGAAGAAACACGAGCAAATATCAACGACCGCTACAAAAATTTGAATTGGGAGTCAAGAGGGTTATTTATAAAAGGCATGGTTGAACCATATACCGTAAAAACCCGAACAAATATGAATAGCGTACCCACCAAAAAAAGGAATGTCTCTTACCGATATCATTTTTTTGTTGACAATGAAAAAATTGAAGTTTGTCAGGTTTTTTTTCTGACAACGCTCGGATATAATCCAACAAATAATAGACACATTCATTTGGCACTCAGTAAGGAAATTGATGACCTAAGAGACAAACGGGGAAGCTACGTGCGTAAAAATGTATTTGACAAAAACATAATTAAAGAACATATTCAAAGTTTCAATCCAACCATATCACATTATCGCCGCGAACATGCCCCCAATAAGTTTTATTTACCCAGTGACTTAAATATTACGATGATGCACCAATTTTTTATAGAAAAATATACCAATATGCAGATATCTCTCGAGACATATCGCAGAGTTTTAAAAGAAATGAATATTTCATTTGCTCATCTCGGCAATGAGGAATGCGAGCAATGTGCTCTGCATAAATCACATAGTGAATGCTCTGAAGAAAATTGTGAACTGTGTATTCAATATAATAAACATAAGTTGCTTTATAAGAAAACGCGAAAAGAATACCAGAACGACAAGGAAGCATTTTCTACTGACGAGGATTGCATTTACTATTCTGTAGATTTACAGAAAGTAATAATGCTGCCAAGAATGGATCAGTTCAAGTCTGCCATATTTTGCCCACGCCTTATTGCTTTCAACGAAAGTTTTGTCCCCCTTGGAAGTAGTTCTGGCACAAATGTGCCTTTTGCTGTATTGTGGAACGAGACCGTCTCCGGACGGAATCAAGAAGACATCATTTCTACATATCAGTCATTTTTTGTATACAATCGTGATGTCAAACACTTTGTTTTATGGGCTGATAATTGTGCGGCCCAGAATAAAAATTGGTCGTTCATGACTTTCTTAGTAAACATAGTTAATAGTCATCTGATTGCTGCTGAATCTATTACAATAAAATATTTCGAACCCGGCCACACATTCATGTCGGCTGACCATTTTCACCACCAAGTTGAAAAGTCATTAAAAAATAAACAAAAAGTTTATGATTTTGACGATTTTGTGGATGCTGTAAAATTGTCAAATTCGAAGAAAAACATGGTAAAAGTGATGACTACATCAGATTTTTACTTTTATCAAGACCTATCGTCTCAGCACAAAATAAGAAACACACAACCAAGGATATACTTAAAAAATATTTTGGCAGTCAAGGCTGAAAGGGGACAATTTTCATTGAAAGTCAAAGAAAAACATGCAGCTGATTGGAGAGAATTAGATTTCCTACAAATGAAAATTATGAAAAATAAAAAATTTCCAGATATTAAAAATAAAACTGTATTCAGAGGTATAACAAAAGATCGAAAAGAAAGAATAATATCAGAATTGTTGCCTCTGATGCCAGAGACGAGAAGGAGTTTTTGGTTAAACTTACCAGTATCTTCGCAAGTGTCAAACATAGATTAAATTAAGATTAACAAACTGCTTTTTAAGTTGCGATAAGACTGATTTAAAGAATGATCTCATAATGTGCCTTATTAGATTAAGTGTTAATGTTTTTGGTATAAGCAAAGAGAAAAGTATTCAAAAGATTGTTTAGTTTGTTATTACTATTAATATGTGTAAATACAAAGATTTTAAGTTGTGATTTGATTGAAGTAACTGTTGAAATTATTAGGAAAGAAAACACTTATTTATTTTATTTTCAAGAGGTAATTTTTTAGGTTTTAATATTTTCTGCAATAAGTAAGTAAATAACTTATTAATAAATATTTTCTTACGCAATAATTTTGCTTTAGGTTAAGTAAGTAGGTACTTTAATTGAATTAAGACTGATTTAAAGATTGGTCTCATAATGTGCCTTTTTAAATATAGACTTCATACTGTTCTTAATATAAGGAAATAGATAAAAATTTTGTAAAAGAGAAGATGTATAAGAGAATTTGTTGATTTTTAAAAGATTTTTTTTTCTATTAATTGTTGAAAGTATTATGTAAGTAAGAAAACGCTTAAAGTGATTTCATTGAAAACAATTTTGTTTAGATTTTTACATTTTCATATAATTGAACTTTATAAATAAATATTTTCACACCAAATAACTTTGTTTTTTTTAATATATTTTCATAAAAACTTATTATGTTCTTGTAATCAACCATCTAATTAAAATATTTCACTAAGGAAAACCGCAATAACTAGGACAGTTATTGCACATATGGTTGGAAGAAACTATAGGGCATCATATAGTTTGTGCTACACAAAAGAGCAATATGTCGGTTTACTAACAAAAACTGTAATAAGTAGTGTAGTTATTGCAGTTATGATTAGGAATGCTATATCAAAACGATTCATAAGTCCTAATGATAAATACATTATTGCGGTTTTTAGTGTATATATAAACTAATGTTCAAATATAATATACTACATAAAATTAAGCATTATTTTATCTGTCGTTTAGTAAAAGTTTCAAACCAATAGCTTTTATAGTTACGAAGATACACACAAAACAAAAATTAAATCTTTAACCGCGAATATCTCGAAAGTAGTCAAAACCTAGTTATTGCACTCTTCGATAGGGCGGCAGTATAGCGCCCAGAGAATTTAAAAAAGGTACCTACTTGGTATCAGCTTATCAGTGTAATGGTTCCCATTATACCGGGAAAGTCTGACGTCTTTCATGTTTAGTTACATAAAAATGGCCTGGTACGGTATACTTTACTAGTCGTCTGAGTGGCGCTATGCTCGCACGCTCCTTTGCCATTTCTTTGTCTATTCCGAATTCAGCGATGGCATAAATCTTTAATAAAAAGGTTTTTCCCAGGAGCACGACTGCTTTATTATTTTAACCATTCTCAGGGACGTGTTCAGTTCAGCAATTTTCCACAGGCGTTGCACTCACGTCAATTCATCAATTATTTTTCCATTTTCCTGTACGAACAGTGGAGCATGTTCAGCCCGTTGGGATATTCGGCTCTCCGTGTAATTGGTACATCAATATTCGTCCGTATAAACGTTTTGCATATTTCACAGTTCAACTACTCAGAATACAGCGAGCATTGAAATTCAAATTCGAAAAGTTATGGTTTTAAGAGTCTCGTACCTACTATAATTACCTACATCAGTATATTGTAATTCCTAACCAATACTTAGTAACGAAATGACTCTTGGCTAAAGTCTTACGAGAAGGTATATAACTATAGATCATTTTGAAGGCAAAATTTGATGAGCTCTGGTACTGACGTGCAGTTAATCAATCATACGAATCCATGGCATTGCTCATAGGAATTCGATAGCTTACGTAACCTCTAGTGGAAAAAGCAATTTGTTCTGCCACTCAATTTACTCACCAAACAAAAATATTGGAGGAATAAATATTACTCAATCAACAAAATTCGGTAGGTTGTGTCCTACATCTGTGTTGTTTGGGCATCGAACAACGCTAGGGTTAAATTGAATCCCAAAAGTAATTAAGATACCCGACGGTGATCGCGTAACGATTTTTAGGCAATACGAGTATTTACTTAGCGGCTGAACATAAATATGGAAGTACTCGCACTATGAAATATTGTACAGATTTTAGTACCTATTTTTATATGTAGAGTATCTAAAACATTATTTCATTACGCTATGATTACGAGTGAACGCGCTCTAGATGCACT
This sequence comes from Erebia aethiops, assembly GCA_923060345.2. Classification (NCBI taxonomy): domain Eukaryota; kingdom Metazoa; phylum Arthropoda; class Insecta; order Lepidoptera; family Nymphalidae; genus Erebia; species Erebia aethiops. The sequence goes on along the minus strand of OV281084.1, from coordinate 19,052,645 downwards.
CGAATTCATGGCAATACCCAAAATAATTAATAACTGGGCAATGAGCATAAATTATCACTAACAATGCTTAAATTATAAGGAATATGCACTTAACCTCCTAAGATGTGACAGTATGTTTACGTGAAAACTGTCAAATATTGGTCGTGTTCCATTGTTGATGACATCGGAGATAAGACACCTACAAAATAGGTAAAACACTTTGTCTATTTAAAAATCAAAAAACATGCACCCCAGGAAACGTCTTTTCCTTTAAGCACCTTCAATTGTTGATATTGAGATTTTTTTTCATTATTTAAATTCTTGTAGGTTCCTACATCGTTTCTAGAGATCGACTATTTGATTGTCGCCGGCTATACCTACACCTATTTGAATACAAAAAATAAATTCAATTTCATGAAGATTGAAGGGCTCCGTAAATACACTTGGCGGCTCCAGTTTCCATTATCAATTGAATCGTATCAACAATCAAACCGAAACTAGATTTAGGTTAAGGGTACACAAAAGACCGAAGGGGTTCCAGTGATTTCCCATCAATTGTTACGCCATGATTATCTGGTGGATAGATAAAAGATAGAGCTACTGCCATTATATAGCAAATCATGTTATTATAATCGACAGAATTTGACGAAGAGAACTGTTTGTCAGATATCAGCTATAGACCATTTTATTTAGTTGTATTTTATGGGTACAGGAGTAGTTTTAACGTAAATTATAGGCTTCTTTTTATCCTGAAAAATCAAAAATTTCCTACAGCTTAAATTAATCTGGCCAAGTGCGTGTTGAGCCAGGCGTAGAGTAAGGTTCCATAGTTGCCGGTCACAAGAAGGCGTAAACTTGTAAAGTCTACTTATGTAGCTGTGATAGTTTTTCTTTTTACTTAAGTTAAAAGTACATATATTTCTTCCATGATTTTTTTCACATATATATCCAAAAAAACCCGTTTAACTGGCACAGCGGGGGAACGTGACTGGATTCTAACAACTGACTACGGGATCCTAAAAACCTAAGCCTTGTCGGATGGATATATTTGCCATTTTACTCAAAAAGGCTTGTTCAATTTTATTCACTTTGTAGCTCCCATAGCTCCCGACCCTCAACAATGTGCAGTAAACATCAAAAGATTGTATAGTCACAGAGATATTAACTTACTCACAGAGAGATTATAGAGCACGTTCATCTCAAAGTCTCTTGACGTTCAACTAAGATCCTTGTGGCAGGGCAGGCATATCACGTTACCCATAGAGAAAGCGCAAAGTTCATCTCACCATGTCTCGGCGTCTCGCAATTCGCCGCTGCAGTATTTCAATATACTCGAACTTAAAGGATTAAGTTAAATCATTATAGGAATTTAAATCAGCTTTAGAAGCGATGATAGCCTTGTATTTAAGACTTCGAGTTTTGCTCAGGCACGCACCTCAAACTTTTCGGAGAATATTTTTGTGTGACATCCATACTTAATATTATAAATGCGAAAGAATGTCTATCTGATACGCTTAAACGAAAAATACTTTTCAACCGATTTTGATGAAATTCGGTAGAGAGGTAGGTTGCACTCCGGGGAAGGACATACTTAGGCTACTTTTTATCCCTGAAAATTATAGAGCTGCCGCGGGAATGAAAAACTACATAAATCCACGCGGACGAAGTTGCAGGCATCATCTAGTTAGTTTTATAGTGTCTCTACAATATTTTTATATTTGTCCAATCATTTACTTTACTTTTCTCAGCTCGACTCAATGATATTCTAACTTTACTGATTCGACTTTTGATAATAATCGACTTTCTTTATGAAGATATTTTAATCGATTTGACACATTGATATTTATCTTTGATCAACATATTTTATTGTTTTTTAAGCGTTTAAATGACTAAGTATATTAATCTATGTATTAAAATAAATCATTTATATACAACAGTACAGTAATCCATCAGGTCATAGAAACTATCCATCGCCAAAGATGTTTGGTGCTTAAAGGACTATCAAGAAAGCTTGTGTTGAAGCTCAATGACTATTTTGAAAAGGAAAGTCGTACTTTTAATTAGGACGAGTTGAGTAGGACGAGTCACGAAATAGGCACGACACTTCACTATTGTAAAAAACGATATGTGTCTATGGAATATTGAATTTTGCTGTCGATGGTTACCTGTCAAAAATTATAACACTTCATAGGCGTGCTTATGTCAAAAGTAAAATAAATGCTTGGACAAATATATCGAACAGATCATCGTACAAGTTGGTATATATAATACAAGCATGGAATTTATAAGGAAAAATGTGTGCAATAAAGAACCGGTAGACGCAGTCAACAGGCACGATTAAGAGCGATGTCTGAGTACTCCAATAACATAATATATACATGCATTGCTCGTAATTGCATATAAAACAATAAGCTGTACATTTACATACTAGGTGATGCCCGCGACTTCGTGCGCGTAGATTAAGATTTTTCGATTTCCGCGGGAAATCTTTAATTTTCCAGGATAAAAAGCTATCCCCATGCCAAATTTCATCAAAATCAGTTGAACAGATGGGCCGTGAAAGCGTAGCAGACAAACATACAGGCAAACACACTTTCGCATTTATAATATAGGTATGGATAGTATGGATTAAACCATGATACAACAGAAATAAACTTTTATAAATTATTATTAACTAATTTAGTTGATTTTATTATTAACTAATTCGTCCGCATGGATTAAGTTTTTTCAATTCCCGCGGGAACTCCTTAATTTTCGGGATAAAAAGCCTATAGCCTATGTCCTTCCCCGGGATACGTACTATCCTGTACCAAATTTCATCAAAATCGGTTGAACAGGTGGGCCGTGAAAGTAAGTAAAAGTAGCAGACAGAAAGACAGACACACTTTCGCATTTATAATATTAGTATGGACTAGCTGTTTCCCGTGAAATTGTCATAATGGGAACTACCAACAAATTTTTAAGAGCCTGTGTTCGTCTTTCTAAACTTTCTTGAGTCAACAAAGTACCGAAAGAATAGCAGAGAAAAACATCCAGTCAAAAAGTAGAACCTTACATACATACAAATCAATATGTATAATAAAATATGTAATTATAGTCATAGAATTATAACTCCTATATGTGACGATATTAATAATTTCTGCTAAATTCTGAAATCGACCGATGGCCCTCATCAAAATATAAAAATGCTGAAAACCTCATTCATTTTATTTTTCCTTTCGAATTTTATAATGATAGGATAATTAAATCGCAGATCGTACTGCAAACTAAAAATACTAAAAGAAAACTCAAAGCTAATTATACCTAACATACTAAAAATGTAGAGAACGTAGCCAAAATTTTATACAAAAATCTATAAAATGGCCGACTCTTGCCCAGTTTGGTTGTAATTTTAGTAAACGCTTAAGCGGCTTAATTAAAAATGTTGCCCCCGTTCCGGCGGTTTCTTACGACTCATAAAATGTGCCTTCGTTATGCGTTAACCAAGGCGGCACTTAGGGGACTTTTCTATGCTTATTTTAATTATTGTGATTTGCATTATGTTTAAGACGTACGCTGAAAACGACTTTCTGTCACGTACAATCTTTCCAGCCTACGTTTTATTCCGTCATAAATAACTTACGTTCTAAAAATACTCCTGGAAAATTTACTCCTCCTGGAAGATTTTTTTTGCATTAATTCTAACACGATCACTCGTCTCTCCACAACTTCTGCAACGTTTTGTCGATGATTTATCATCGACAAAACGTTGCAGAAGTTGTGGTTGTTGTGTTGTGGTTTAACCGCATTTGAGATTGGCAAATAATATTTTTACAAAAAGTGCAGCTATCTCTTAGTCTATAGTGGGGCTAGACCTTAATAATACAAGAGATTGTGCGTGAGCCTCACAATTTAATATTATTTAATTAAGTATTCATTAGAACAACATAATATATAATTTGTTATTGTTTGCTTACAATGTTTAGTGCGCAGAGCTATAATTTCATATACATTGGTATTTAATTTGTGTGCATGTGAAGCCTTCATAAAGTTATTTTTCACTGTACATTGTGTAGAGAAGAGCAAAATATGAGTACGACCTCGATATTATCTGAAACACAACAAATTAACGAATATTAAATTTTCTTTTTCCTTTTAGCTGCGAATTCGTTGGCTTGGAATTTTACCGATATTTTTGTAGAAACATGTTTAATTATGTTTGCCGAGATGTTTTCCCGCAGTAAAAAATTAACAATGTCTATTTTATAATTAAACTAGATGATGCCCGCGACTTCGTCCGCATGGATTAAGTTTATTTAATTCCCGCGGGAACTCCTTAATTTTGCGGGATAAAATGTAGCCTATGTCTTTTCCCGGGATACAAACTATCCCTGTATCAAATTTCATCAAAATCGGTTGAACGGATGGGCCGTGAAAGCATAGCAGAAAGACACACCGACACACTTTCGCATTAATGTTAGTATGGATAAATTATTATATTTAGAACAATTAAGTTAAATTAATATTTAAGTAAAATTAGAATAATATTACAAACATAGATCGATTATGTTATCGCCAGTAGCTTGTATAGTTACGAAAAGCTGTGCCTCATCTCGAAATCGGTTGAGTTCTCTTCAAATCTTTTATGTTACAATTTTGATAATGACCAAATTATTTGCATTTTTAATTTAAAGTTACTTACCGAGGAGTAGGTTTTGAGTGAGATCTTTGTGAACTTCATAGCAGTGAAAGCGAAAGGCTTTTGAGATCTGAAAATTTTATTTATTGACTTAATTCAACATGCACTTTGTGTGCCAATTAGAGAATGGTCTTACCTATCATAAAAAACAAATCATTTGGCAAATATTTGCACTCATCTCTACAAAAGTACTACCTCTACTAACTTCGCTAATAATAGATTCATAAAATGTAAGTAAATCACTATTCCAGACTATAGTCTATCTCTGTGCCAAATTTCATCCAGATTCGTTCTGGCGTGATTGAGTAACAAACATCCATCCATCCATCCATCCATCCATACTTTCGCATTTATAATATTATACATGGATTTTTGACACATACCTACGAATAATAAAGAGAAGAGTACGCCGACAGCGGGGACTTGTTTTATACCAACCACTAATATAAACGGCGGCAGATATATTTTCGTTCTAAAAAGATAATAATATTAATATTAGCAATCAAAATAACTTAAAAGAGAGAGAGGGAACAATAAATTAACTACAAAAAACGGCGAAGATGAACTAACAGTGAGGTCTTAGGTTCTGGCAGTCTTATTGCTGCATTTCTATAGGATAGAAAAATAACAAATTACAATCCAAAATCTTGCTAAAAATTATGATGTGTTATTCAAAACATTAAGGACCACAGATTTTCAGTAGAAAATGTTTCTGATAAATGAAAATATGCTTCGTTCTTACAGTCAAAGAAAATGGATTTTAGCTACGTTGGCTCTACGGTTTTCTGTAGGCTTTTTGATGCGAATGCGAGGTTGCGTTTAAAGATATTACGTTTTTCTTTGTACAAAGACTGGAATGCTTTCATAAAAACAAAAGGAAACTTATCTGTACGAGCTCATTGAATAGAAAAAAAGTACTAACAGCGTGAAGAATATCATCAGCATACCAGCACATAGACCCGACTTGAATCAAAATTGACGCCAAAAATAATTTGTTACTTAATGCCATCACTGGCTCCAGTAGCTAAAAATTATAAAATAATAATAAGATTTGAATATTATAATACCAAAAATTTAAAATTTAATCTCAATAGTGCAATAACTTACCACGATAACAAAGACGACACAGCAAATATTTATAGAACTCATTACGATATTGATTAGATTAACAAGGGAAAACGCTTCTTCCAAACTGTCACAATAGCTGAAAATAAAATAGGTCAATGATTTTTGGTCAGATTCCGGGAGATCATCTCAGCTCTCATCTGCTTTGAAAAGGATTAATGAGCTATTAAAGCGATTTGTATCGCCTTGCCTTAAAAGACGTTGATGCAATTTGATGTTAGAGCGTATGTCTTCAAAGTTTTCGTCGTCACTCTTCTCAATAGAAGCCAAAGATTCAAAACGCCCGTGCAAAATCCTCAGCAACAGAGCAATGTGGCTCGCCATTCCCGAAAAGAGCAAATCAGAAGAAACCATTATCCAGACACAAGTTACTCCTGTAATGTTGAAATTATGCTTGTCCAAGAAACACAAAGTATTCTTGAATATTATGCAGCTTGATTTTAGGTAACCAATAAAATGTAGTGCTCCTCAATGAAAGTTACTACGTCTTAAGATGTACTTCTTGGATCAAAAGATAAAATCGGTTTATTAATAGGCTGCATTACCTTCAAGGTAATGCAAGGTTGTATTGCGTATATTGAGAGGTTTGCAAAACATATATCAATATGATTCGTTTAATAGCTCTGAAGGTAATTTAGCCTTCAATGACTACAGTTATGCATCCGGGGAAAATTCTGATGTATTAATATAAAAAAATAAAGCTTTATATAGCTAGTACATTATGATCTCAACGCCGTAATAGTTTTATGATCATAAAGAATCGAAAATTTAAGATGCGTTATTACACTATGATGATAATAAATGAATCTATTACCTGCATAAATTTCAAACAAATAACAACCAACATGTGCTATAGGTTTACGCTTGTCAAAAGGATACCACGACGCCCATACGAATCCGATATCCGCCTCTTGGCCCTGCCAAACTCTATAGCAGTACGTAATTATTGGTGTAAGGTTATAAAACCATACCCCCAATATATTCACACTAAAATACCCTGTTAAAATATTACAGAAAAGTTGGCGTCAGAAATCAAACCAGCAAGAGAATGGAAAGAAAGCTGAAAGTTTTAACTTCATGATAATGATTTTCTCAAAATTTACAAGGTGTTCATTTAATAAGTAGATACTTACATCGATGACTAATACGTAAAGCAGATAAGCTTTTTTGCTTGAAATTCTCGGCTTCTTCGCTCAGAGGCGGCATAGGCCATATATAAGCTAGTTCGTCTACCAATTCCCCAAACACAGATTTTTTGTACCAGAAGGCAAATATTTTTGCGACACCTTAAAAACATTGATAATCTTAAGACACAGGATATTTTTAACGAGATCTTTATAATCACGATAATCTGCTGTATATAAACTATAAGAGCCAAACTAGATAGAACTGCAAAGGCACTGTGAACATCCAAATATATCAGCCCTGTGCCATTTGAATTGAATTGTAAGAATACGCTCGTTTATTTTAATCAAAAGTATAATAAATATTATAATGAGATATTTGTGGGTCGTTATATTCTGTGTTCGCATCAATAATGCTCGAACGCTTAAAATCTTTATGCATAAATCTGTAAAATTACCTGACCTATATAAGCCTAGAATTTATTTGAAAAGTTGACGTACTCAAATACAAACTTGATGATAATCATTAGAAAATAAATAGGTATCATTGCGTACTCGATATTTACTTAAAAACGTGTACAACATTTTATAAACGAACGTGTAGTACTTACTCAAAACGCCATAACCAAAAGTATGGAAGAGTGGCACGACATCTTCAATGCTAGGAGTGCTTGCGAACGTGAACAGTATGTAAGCCAGTTCACTGAACACGTGGAGGCAGATCCCGCAAACGGATACGACTAAAATGAATTTTTGGCGAAAATAAGCTGAAGCATTCTTAGGTTTGTCGAACGAGAATCCTATATGCTGCATGCTGTACAGTACTATCTTTAAAGATTCCTCGATTTCTTGCTTGGCCGCCTTCCTTGTGGATTCTTCCATTTTGAAGCGGTTATACTCATACTGTGTGTACTGTGGATTTCCAGTGGTCTATTTTATAACTTCACCTACCTACATAATATAGAGAACTGAAATTCTGTTTGTTTGTTGTGATAACGAGTATGCCAATAATTATTACGTATTTATCCGATGGTAGAGTTAAGACTTTTACATGGTAAACTTGAAAAAGTATGGTGATTTCTGTTTTAGATTTTAGTAGGATTAACTCATTTTGTTCATTTATTAAAGGCACAAACAGACGTAGTCGGGTAAATGGCATAAAGTAAGAATAATAGGCGTATCCTAAGAATTTATAATACTAAACTTTATTAAAACTTTTGACGTTTAAAATACAGGGGTTGATGAAAAAGACTCCACCCATTTTCAACTCTGTTTGATAGATAGGTAGGTACGAACTCATAAATTTAAAATAAAAGAACTCAGAAATTCTATAAAAAAATATACATAGAAACTGCCCAGTGCTACTTTTTATCACTAGTTGATGCTCGCAACTTGGTCCGCGTTGATTTAGTTTTTTTCTCTAAACTCAATTTTCCGAGATAAATAGTAACCTATATCCTTCCCCGAGTTTAAACCTATCTGTGTACAGACAGTCAGACAGACAGACCAAGCAAAATACTTTGCACCACAGAATTTTATACAGGAATTTGTATCTTATGATGCCCACGACTGCCTCGGTGGTCTAGCGGTTAGCATAGTCGACTGCGGATCACGAGGTCCAGGGTTCGATTCCCGGTCGGGCACAAAAATTGGTATTGGGTTTTTCAATTCAGAAATTCTCAGTGCCAGCCCGGAGTTGGAAGTTGGCGGTGTATCACCCCCGCGCCTCGTAGAGCACGTTAAGCCGTCGGTCCCGGTTATTATCACTAACATGATAATAGTCGTTATAGCCCGCCAACCCGCACTGGAACAGCGTGGTGGGTCTAAGCTCTAATTCCCTCTCTCCTATGAGAGTGGAGGCCTGTGCCCAGCAGTGGGACGTTAATAGGCTGTAGTGGTGGTGGTGGTGGATGCCCACGAATTCATCTCCGAGGGTTTAGCTTTTTTTAAAATCCTATGGAAACTTCTTAATTTTCCGGGATAAATTGATGATTTTGCAGTTTTATTAAATTTAGTATAGGTAAATAAGTGTACCTATCAAGTTATTGAAGTGTATTAAGTAATGCTGCTATGTAAATGGTAAAATTCTATTCGAAGTTAATATTGAGTTTCTTGCACATCGAAGGGGCGATAAAATAAATATAACTTTGGAAGCTTTTATTCAACTCAACGATTTACGTAATCCCACAGATGTATTGAAACGATTTCAGTGTGCTTCAACTTCTTACCGACTTAAGTCAATCCAAGTGTGTAAATATCTTATGAAAGTTTACGTAATAAACAGCGCAAAAGAGAAAAATGTAAAAAACCACATAAAAACAAAATCATCACAAGCAGGCCATCAGTTCGTTGCTTTGTTATGGCAACTTGAGTAAAATCACAGAATAGGTAGAAATAGTACAGGTAAAATATCACAGTAGGTACAGGTAATAATACAGGTAATACAATCGTAGTATAGAAAGTTCTTTTCGCAAGGAAGTTTTTTATAGTATCTACATTATAACTGCGTAGTCAATATGCTTACATAATATAATATTTTGTGGCGTTCGATTCATATTTATTAGGTTTTCCTACTCAGTCCAGTTGTATGTGGAAGGACCTGGGAACACCACCAACGCCATAATCATCCGAAGAAAATGTAATTAATCGAAAGAGGTCGTATCGCTAAGGAATGGGGAATACAACACTGAGAAAGAGAGTATTTGTTAAATCGATGCTGATGTTTTGGAAGCTCATTCAAAACGACATCTTCAGAAAGGTTTCATACTTTGTATACGAACTAATGACAAAATAATTATATATATTTTTTTTTTAAATCCTCTACAAGCTAGCCCTTGACTGCGATCTCACCTGATGGTAAGTGATGATGCAGTCTAAGATGGTAGCGGGCTAACCTGTTAGGGGCATGGCAGTTATATTAAACCCACACCCCTTCGGTTTCTACACGGCATCGTACCGGAACGCTAAATCGCTTGGCGGCACGTCTTTGCCGGTAGGGTGGTAACTAGCCACGGCCGAAGCCTCCCACCAGGCCAGACCAGGGAAAATTCAGAAATTATAAATTCCTAAATTGACCGTGCCGGGGATCGAACCCGGGACCTCCCCACGTTAAGACAACAGCGCTACACACTGCGCCACGGAGGTAGTCAAAACTGGACTGTGTGACTGGAAAACCTAAGGAAAAATTGTATGAACATCTATAGCACTCATAGCCGAAGTGAAAGGCGTAGGTACCTAGTAGGTAACTTATCAAGATAAAGCGCAATACCGCGTTATCGCCATGAAATAATATGGAAAACGTTTACTTCAAGGAATATTGATGCTTCGTTACACACGGAGGCAAATATTACATGCGCACCGGTAAGCGTGCCATATAGGAAAACGAATATGGAAAAATAATTGACGAATTCATATGAGTTAAACGCATGAGTAAGTTTAACAAATGACTGCACATGTAAATTGGTAACCAAATGTTAACCAAACCTGAAAATTAAATAAGTAACGCTGAATTATTACGAGTAGGTAGGTACGAGATATTGACTCAAATAAATTTATGCCTACTGGCTGTGAGCCCTAGTTCGACTCGAGATATAGTTAAGGTACATTAGATAGATAATATAATTTTATTCGTCAAAAAGAATAATTGTTACTGTGAAGTATGCAAAGAATTACTCAGTTTTATATCAGAATATACCTACCTAATGCTCAGTAAGAACTAAATTTTAGTGAAATGTGATAAATTCTGGCAGTAAAATCGAACAACAGGCCGAAACGTATATGCAAAGTCAGATATTTTCTGTAATGCGCTGTCATTCGTAAAGAACTTAAAATTTATACTCCAATTTTGGCAAACATACTGCTGCAATTAACGACATGTGTTGTTCAATAAGAGCAAGTCGAATTGAAGAGAAATGAAAAACTATTCATACTAAAAATACGGTTCTATGTTGTTTCTATCTAAAAAGCTCTTTCGCGGTAACTGCCGAGTCAACTGCCAAAGAATAAATAATGGTAGTATTTGTATTCAGATCGGGTGCTGCGAAGGCTTTAAGAGTAGCGCTTTCCTTGGTCGGTCCATTTGGACAAGTGCTTGCCTACTTATGCGGATCTCTCAGGTATGCGAGATAAAATTCTAGCTTAGTGCGAAATTTGGTATAAGTAGTAGGTAGGTACAAGCATTCTTCAAACCCCGTTATTAATACTTTTATACTAATATTATAAATACGAAAGTTTATGTTTAAAGTTTTAAGGATGGATGGATGAATAGATTTTTGTTACTCAATCAAGCTAAAACGGCTGAACGGATCTGGATGAAATTTGGCACAGAGATAGATTATAGTCTGGAATAGCACATAGGCTATTCCAGACTATAATCTATCTCTGTGGCTATTTATCCCGGAAAATTAAAGAGTTCCCGCGGGAACCAAAAACCTCAATCCACGCGGGCATCAACTAGTTTTTAATATAATGTTTTCTGTTTGTTTAATTTGTTATATATAAAAAAGCCAACATAAATAAGAACAATAAAATCCTCAGAATTACCTACCTTAAGTAGAATCTTGCTTCTATTTTTAAAATGATAAAGGCGTACTTATCTGTCTACATCTAAATGTTAGTAGTACCTAAAATCATAGATTACAAAAAAAACTGTTAACCCTTAGGGGTTTTGGGTCTTAAGCAACTTGAAAAAGAAATAGTTTACATCCTGAAGACTAACAAAAAATATAATATATTTATTTCGTATTTGCGTTCATCTCTACAAAAGCTACGTTTATCCCAGGAAATGGAAGAATTCCAACGTGATTTTAAAAATCTTAAATTCTAACGGACGGATTCGCGAGTATCAGCACAGAAAAGATAATATCAGCTCATCTTAAAGTACATAATTATGATTATTAAAATATTATCCAGTTCTACAGATTAAGCGAAGCAAGCCCGCTTACGTTGTTACGAAATTGCGGTTGATACGAGTACACGCCTCGACCGAGGAAAATCCTTCCATCGCCGGAGCTTTGGAGTCTAAATAGCTAAAATCCAAAAGTCGCAGGTAGAAAAGAGTAAGCCTTGCGTGGCTGGAGCGCTTAGCGCAGAATATCTCAAAACTATATATTGACCTAGAATTTATATGTATATTAGGTACAGAATATTTACCTTTTATAGATTCGCATAAATTTGATTTCATATGTGAATAGCAATTGGCAATCACTGCGACTTCGATGTTGCGGCCAAATAGAGAGGAAATTGAATCGAAGGAACCGAAGGAAATATGAAACGAAACTTGAAGATTTCATGTTTACCCATCCATAATTCCTTCTACAAATACGAGTTATCAACCATGTGTACTTTTAGCAATATTTAGAGTAGGGAGAGTGATATAAAAATGTATTTTAATCAGAGTAAGAACTTCTTTTACAATACACAAATCCTGAATACATTTGTATCTACCTGTGACGTACCTATGTAACTACACTAAGGCCCGTATTTAATAAACCTACTAAACCTACATCAGCTAAGAACAGGTTCTTAAGTTGATACTTGATATATAAAGATCATAATTATTGACATCGGTCAGTCTTTATAGTATACCTAATAATCTATGATACCTATGTTTAAGTCCAGTCCTAACCTAATCTATAAGAAGGTTAAGTTAAAATTTGGTTACAAAACGGTTGAATCATTTAATGTAATCCCAAGTAATTTATAATTCGAAAATGATTCAAAATTCAAGTTATGTAATGACTACAAATAATACAATGATTTATTACATAGGTAATTGTTATTCAGATAATTCCCAGGAGATTTCCTAATAATTCCGACACAAACTTCATTTCTGTGTTATTTCTCCACTCACACTGGAGTTAGGAAAGCCGTATCCGTTATTCATCATTAATCAGTAATTGGGCAGCTGCTGAATTCATTTGCAGCGGGCAGTAATCAAATAACAATCGTGTAACAGAATGTTAGGAATACCGGGTAGGTAGTAGGTACTGCCTAATTTGTTTTAAAAACGCGCGGTAAGATTTTTTTGAGAATCCGGCGGCAAAGGGAATAAAAATGTAAAATGATAGAGATAGTAGAGTCATAATTTTTGCGCTGCTCGTCTATTTCAGACATGTTTGAGGACAGAAAAGCTGGCTAATTCCTTGCACAGAGAACCAAGCGGCCGTTTATTGCAGAAACATAGCAAGTATTCTTGCCACCATTCCACATGGGCATATGTTTTACAGTAAATATAATTTAGTCCCGGTTGACCAAAGAAATAGAAATCCGCTACCACGGTTTACTCATGAAGCTGAAGTTAATATTATGTGCTGAACCTATTAGTCGAAGGTGACTGCAAAAAGATGTTGCAAGCTATTTAGAAATTGAACAATACAATTATATTATTAGAATGTGTTATAATTTCACTGACTCACATTTATGTTGCAATTTTGATCTTTATTGTTATATTAAACATACTCGTAAAATACTATTTTAGTTTAATCAAAACTTTAACTGCGTTGGAATTACCTGGTGAAAACATCAAGTTTTTTAATTAAAACAGCGCCAAACAAACGATCAGGGGCCAATCTACCAACGCTTATAGCCATATTGTTCCATTATTGTTGACTTCCGTATTGTAGAATTATAATCCTTATTTTAAGAACGTCAAGATATGTGACATCAAACTGTAATTTTGAGTAATATTGTTTAAGTATTGCATTCAGCGTTGGTAGTGTGGCCCTAGCGCGGTCCAGCCATTACCAGCCAGTCATAATCGCGCACTGCTCAATTTCATACATTTAGTATGCATTTAGATAGGTAATGAGTTAATGAAGTTTTGCTGCTGCAGAACTCGGTAAGTAGTGAAACTAATCCATTCTAAGCCGTAACTAATATTATACAGAGTTAAATTATCATGAGGTTTTATAATAAAAACCTATAAATCTCCACGGATAAAGGCGTGACCATTATCTCTATTATTATAGCAGTTATTATTATAGGTAAATGAGAAAGTATGACTGTTTGTGTATACGAACTTCGTTTATTTTACCTCACGATAGGCTCAAAGATAGATTTTATCCCAGGCACATGGACATAATATTATATATACTCGTATCATAATAGCTAATTCTAGCTTTTTTATTTTTTATTTATTAAGTTCTCTACAAATACCAATACTCGGTCATTGCAAGCAACAACTTATATAAATTTTAACAAAAACACGGACAAATGCATAGTAACATTGAAGGAAGTCTTCACGGTATTTTGCGCGTAATTGATATCAATTAGGGCAGCGTCGCGGTCCTTCATAATGGCCGCCCGCCCTACGCCCGCCTAAGAAATTGCTCGCAAATCTCGCAGTCTTTTATCAAGATTGTCACCCCGACAAATTGTGTTTCTGAGAAGTCGGTCTCTTTAATAGGCAACCCAATAAAGCAAGTTCAAGAGATTCAATCTTCATAAACGATAGAGAAAATTTCATCCTGTCATGTATATACAGGCCTACAAGAAAATTAAAAGTTTGGATCCTTAAGTTTAACCGTTAACTAATAAAACTTGTAATAAGGATACATGTAAGTTTCTCTTCTATTTCAGTTATAAAGCGGTAAAAGTTGCTTTAATACTATTAAAAGGCAGAGTGAAAGCAGGTTAACGAGGAGTAGGTGGAGTGCCAATTTACTGAATGATAAAAAGCTCAACTGGTGAACTTCACACCTGTAGGCTGAGGCCTCTTTGCAGTAATTTGATGGTAATTCGATTGTTCCTACACAAATCTCTTTACTGTGCCAAATTGACAGGTCTGAAAATGTAGTTCGTTCATTTTCTTCATAGAAGGTAGGTAATAATATTCTGTAATAGAACATTTTGGGAAGGAAGACACTTTTTATATTTGGATGGTATAATATCGTTATAAACAACAATATTATCACATATCTTCATTCTAACACCTTGGTACAATTAATGAATTAGTATTGCAACTCTCTCTAATTTTAGTATGTATACAGTTAAGTTGTAAGTGATTTTATGGTTTAAGAACAACTCTTCTGGCACCTATTTGGTAAAAATATATTTAGCGTATTTTTTCCTTTTCTGTGTCATTGCAATTAACATTTTTTTAACGACTCCAACTGGAATTCCATGACGAAAGCCGGAAATTTATTCCGTCAGAACGCAAAATTATTAAATGTAAGATCAAATTAAAATCCTGCTCACTTCTACCGTTGCATTGATAACACAGTACCTACCAGCACCTTCGAAGCTGATACATGGAAGGTCCATTAAGAATAGGATGACTATAATCAATGAATCTACTACGTTACATAACTACAAACGGCAAATACTACGTTTCCAAGTAAAAACGTTATCATTGACTCTTTTTAGGGTTCCGTACCTCAAAAGAAAATTAACAGAACCCTTATAGGATCACTTTATTGACCGTCCGTCTGTCTGTCAAGACCCTTCTCCTCTGGAACCCATGGAGGTATCAAGCTGAAATTCATATCAAATACTCAGGTCTACTGTCCCTTGGAGCTTTGAAAAAATCAAACTTCTAAGCCAATCAAAAGATACAGCCGTTTATCCTGCAAATTTTCGACACTCGCAAGGGAATCAAAACCTACAGGGTACTTCCCGTGAACTCAGACTCTTGAAATTTGGTACGAAGCAACGTCTTATAGCACAGATAAAGGAAAAATTGCGAAAATCATATTCGGTCTCTATATTGGCACCGACACGAATGAAAAGGACAGCTTACACCCCACCAACTTTAACAAAATATAAATTCATTACAGAAACAAGGCAAGTAAATATATGGTATATCTCTGCAATGGAAAGTAAGCTTTGCGAACAGGAACATTAATTTTTCTCGGTCACCTGCAGCGCTGCAAATACGGAGTCTAAATTATACCAACACTTATAAAATGCAAAGTGGGTACCTCCTTCGCTTCCTGTATAGTAATAATTTCTTTCCCTGTATAAAATACCAGCACGTAACTGCATAATTTTATTTATTTGGTGATATTTTCCTTAGCGAGCGATGATCCCTTTGGCCCAGAGGTCATACAAGCGTCAATAAAAGAAATGCACGTATATCGTGCAAGTTTGAAATAGGTACTAACTTTTGAGTTGTGACGTCATCAAGATTCCACATTATTTTAAAATGGTTATCCAATTTAAAACTAACTGAGGACTTGAAGGATGCAGGAAGGATTTTACATTTTTACCTTTTATATGTAAATTTAATTATTAAAAGTAATTTATTTTCCCCAAACATCCCTATTCGTTGTTTCTAGACTTATTCAAATCTAACTTAGGCTAAGTATTTACTCGTAAGAAATGGTAAGGAAATCTTTTGCTATAGAGGGTATAAACGGTACAATGCAAAATATACTATATTAATCTTCTGTAAGAGAATCCCTCCATAACAAGGCTCCAAAATGAAAACACCGGTGCTGACTTCCTCCATATTTTATTTGTCTTCATTCTACAATAATTGTTGATCACTTTGATATAGAACGTCTGTCCCTGATGCGTGCTTCAGACTAACCCTCGTCTCTTATACTTCAAGGACAAACCGATATTCTTTTCATTTCTTCAATAATCTCCCATAATACTGCATACATAATTCACTCCCGCCATCTTCATCTGTCATCCTCGACCCCACACCCGACCATAGAGTCCAGCCTATCTTTTTTTTAAAACAAAAACCCACGACCTGGGTTCCAAGTTGTTAATTTTATATTCAATCAATAATCAAACGAATAGCAAATAACCAGAAACCTAACACTTCCCAATTAAGCAATTAATAATTATTATCATGTCGGGAGTCCGTCTCAAATCCCCAATGACATGACGGAAATATCTACATCTAATTGTGCTTATTGCATAAATTATGATTATTTGTCATCGACCTTGTTCCGTTTACACCATCCCTGTATTCTCCGACGTATGACAATCGCGAACATTATACTAATTAACTGAGTTGTGAGGGAGCCTCGCAATTTATGTCGCGCGAGATAATTATATGTAAACTGTGCCATTTATAAGTAGGTAAGTACCTACTAACTGACGTTTATAGGATTCTCTTTGCTCTTTGAATAACGTTATTATTTAGGTACATTAGGACAAGACTAGAGGTTTCGAATACCGGCTTTTTTCAATACCGGTAGTACCAAATACCGGAAAGATTATTTTAAATACCGGGATCCCGGGATCCCGGGAAAAACTTAAAATTAGATAGATTGTTTTTAACTTAAAACTAGTCTTTTCTGAAGGAAACTGCGACATAAAAAACAGTTTTCCAAAAAAACTATTTTTTCACCACATTAACTCCAAAACGTCCTGTTTTGGAGTTAATATGGTGAAAACCGTGATCCCGGTATGATAAGCCCTAGACAAGACAGACTATGCTTCCACATTTATAATTTATTGTACCTACTATGGAATTATGGACATGAAACATTTTGTATGAACTTCATTAAAAAGTTACTTTTAGTTAATAAAGTTATAATAATTATTAGTTTATATCGTAGGGACAACCCTAATTTCCATGCATTTCTGACAGAAAAGAGGCAAAAAATTAAAACTTTAATTACCTTGGTACACTGTTGCTTCCCAGTTCTAATTACACCCTACTTTTAACTTTAGACTGTCAGGGGCACACTTTACATGGTTTTTTTTAGGTCAGAATCCAATTACTCTTCTTTTATTATTTAATTACATTTGACGAATTTTTTGCGACAATTCTGAAATTAAACTTGACATGAAACTTTTTAATAATTAAAGTGGCTCTACTCTGCACTTTAACGTTGTCTGATTGAAGTCGAGCTTTTTGTTAAATGCTCTCTATACCTTTACCTTTTAATACCTTTACTGTTTTTAAGCTAACCTTAGGAACATGATAGATTTAATTTATGATACCACCACCACTGCCATGCCCAATAATGTCCCACCGCTGGGCACAGGCCTTCACTGTCATAGGAGAGAGGAAATTAGAGCTTAGACCCACTACGCTGCTCCAATGCGGGTAGGCGGGCTTTAACGACTATTATAATGTTAGTGATAATAACCGGGACCAACGACTTAACGTTCTCTCCGAGGTACGGGGGTGTAACACCGCCAACTTCCTATGTCCGGGCTAGTACTGAGAATTTCTATTCAGAAAAACCCAATACTTAATTATGGCCCGACCCGGTACTCGAACCCGGGACCTCGTCGCCCGCAGTCGAACATGCTAACAACTAGACCAACGGGGTAGTTTATTTTATTTTATGATAGTGGAAATTAAACACGAAGGCGTAAGCTTACATCCTACGTATCGGCTCAAAGATGTATTCTTGCGGTTTCGGTAACCACAAAAATACACACTTTTAGTAATTTCATACAATGATTTAAAAAGTATGATGTGTAGTTTAATTTGTTTACGGCAGGTATACCTAATTAGAATCCAATATGAAACTGGATTTACATTTTAGAATGCTAGGTACGCCGCAATTTGAATATTAAAGCAATCTCCATACTAATTGTGTTATCCTGTATTTGAGTTCCCGGGCTTTATTTTTAAAATGCTAATTGCTATAACTAGCCTCTAGAGTTAACTTTGATCACCCAAAAAAAAAGCTGCGTGCATACCTACCTATTATAAAGTTAGGTACTACAGCCTGAAGTGAAAACGTTCTTTCCTATCACGTAAATCACCTATTTAGTCTAGACCGAGCAAAAGTGGTAAGACTTTCAATATAAATTTCTACCACTCTAATATGAAATTTGTATGCAGATTTAGCAGATATAGAGAGACGCCATACCTCTAGGTGCTACAACTGTCTCGGTAACCAGATTTGTCATTTCTATGGGCGTCGACACCTATTAATGGAGTTTTCATCATAGAAACGGCAAATAAAACGCAAATCCAATTTCCTTCTAAAACTGCACTTCGGGCGATTTATCTTTGAAGGGTGATAATATGATACAATGGAGTGGGTATCTCTTACTCGAGAAATATAATCTTGTAAACAAAGACGTGTGTTTGTTTGAAAACTTGGTTAAGACTTAAGACGTCTGACTTCCCCTAATTACTTCCATAAATCAGACCAAAGAAATCTCCTCTTAAAACAGGGCTCATTAAGGGAATACTTAGTTGGGAATATTTTGGTTCTTTCTTGTAATAGGCCGAACGAAAGATATTAAAATAAGTTTCATTCTTATAGGCTCATTATACTGTTCCAGCATTGACCAAAGTACTTATCAATAAAATTAGGTACATCTCATAAATTTCCGGCGAATAGGCATGATGACTGATTTTTAAAAATGGACAGATTATGTTCGGAAGTATATCTACTATTTCGAAAAAATATCTTATTTCAGCAGAAAAATAAGGTTTGGTAGATAAAATTGGCATTTGCAATATTTTAAAATTCACGCCAAAACGTTCGCCGGTGTCATGGAGTCGTTAGTGACGTCACTATTGTTTTTACCAATGGTGTGCAGTAAACAATAGTGTGATTGTCAAGGCTCGAAAACAAACATTGTGACGTCATTTGCTTCTTGGTGTTAATCCATTATGGCTAATTGTTGTATTTTATAGTTTTATTTTATCAAAATAAATAGCAATCTCACTCTCGAAATAGAAAAATAAATACGTTTTTTATAATCCATGAATACTATTTCATTAGATAATTTCATTGAATATTGGTTACTGTCATCATGCTTATTAGCTAATACCGTAAAATTTACCTTAATGTACCTATTCGTCACTGCACCATGATGCGAAGCTTATAGAACACATGATGCCCGCGACTTCATCCGCATGGTTTAAGTTTTTACTGTGATTAATTTCCACGGGAACTCCTTAATTTTGCGGAATAAAAAGTAGACTTTTTCACTATCGGTCCTCAACTTTATACCGATGCAATAAATCACGTTGCTCTGTTGCGGTATGATTGGAGGAGAAACCAACCAGCCAACAGACCAACAAACAAACACACTTTCGCATTTATAATATTACTGTGAAGTATGACTTGCTATGACCGTGGCATACAACGCGTATAGATTTATGTTTTCCAATAATCCCGGTAAAACTTTGTAAATTTTCCGTAATATAATATTAAACCTATAGAGAGAACCTATAACGTCATACAAGATTTAAATTTTCTAGATTGTCTGTCAGTCAGTCACTGTATTATTTTGTTTGAATCGATTTCATGATTACAACCATTGAAATAGAATAGGTACTAAAATTCTACATCAATGATTACAATAATAATCTTATCTTACTTCTTACTTAATATTATAAATGCGAAAGTTTGGATGGATGTGTGGATGTTTGTTACTCAATCACGCCGAACTGGCAGAACGGATCTGGCTGAAATTTGGCACAGAGATGGATTATAGTCTGGAATAGCACATATTATACCTTTTATCCCGGAAAATTAAAGAATTCCCGCGGGAACCAAAAAAAACCTCAAACCACGCAGACGAAGTCGCGGGCATTCGCAAGGTTCTTATAAAGCTCAAAGTTAATTTATTCAATATTGTATATACCTAAGGGTAGACAACTTTCCTCGCAAGTTTGTCGTAAAGAACAATCACAGTCGAATAAAATTGACGTCTAATTTGCGAAATAAATATTTCAAAGGAAAGTTTTGATGGAAGCCTCTCGCGGGCACAAACGTATCGAGAAAATTTTCCGAGAGAAAGTTACCGTTGCTCAACTTTTCGTTATGTAATGTCGCTTTAATGACGGGAATAAAAACAAATTGAGATCGAACACAATACGCAAATTCAATACACACAACGCACGATTCTTAACCACTACACTCTCATAGGAGAGAGGGAGTTAGAGCTTAGACACACCACGCTGCTCTAATGCGGGTTGGCGGGCTTTAACGACCAATATCATGTTAGTGATAATAACCGGGGCCAACGGCTTAACGTGCTCTACGAGGCTCGGGGGTGAAACAACGCCAACTTCCTAACTCCGGGCTAGTACTGAGAATTTCAGTTCAGAAAAACCCAATACTTAATAATGGCCCGACATGGGACTCGAACCCGGGACCTCGTCTGCCGCAGTCGAACATACTACCACTAGACCAACGAAGTAGTCTAAGTCGATTTTTAACTTTAACACAAGAAGCTAGCTGTATGTATGTACCCTAATAAGCGCATATGTATGGATGTGCGTGTTCATTGTAGAGATCAAAAGCATAGAACGACTTATTAGGTATATGCATTTTTTTATGCAGCAGCAGTATATTTATAAATAATATCAACTCTTTTTCCGGATCTAAGTCAAACATTTGATATTTTTGAGAGTTAGATTTAAAATTCTTAATTTAATTTTAAATTTGAAGTCGGTTAAATGTTCACCCTAATAATAACATTGTAGGAGCACTTCTAGCCCATTTCGTGACCGCATTCACATCTCTCAGACGATTCTAACTTCCAACCAAAATTTTAAGAGATACATTAATTGTGAACTTCTTACGAAGTCTCAAACGGCGAACAAAGTCCCGCAGTTAAAACTCCAAACTGCGGCTCCATGCTCTGGAACAACTACCCTACTAAATCCCATCATTTAAGCATGATCAACGCTCTCTCTCTGTGCATAATTTTAACAGGATTGGGGCTGTTGCTCATTTTAATGAAGTTCAATACCTCATTAAAATTTTAGAGATATAAAATATTTGCGATCTTGGCTATTGAATAAAGCGTAAAAATTACTAAAACTAAGTAAACTGGTGCCTTATACCAAAGAGATATTATAGTGAGAAAAAGCGTTGTCCCACTGATTGTTCTTAAGACTGTTGTTTTCTCATGCGGTCTAATCTTGCGTCAAAGCCTTAGCTCAATTAGCATTTAGGCTGGCAACCCTAACTTGCTTGACCTTTAGGTTTCAAGTAAGATCTATCAAACAGTTTTCAAATCCGTTTCTTGTAGCACCAGCTGTCTGTGTTAATATATTAGTTACTGAAAAGAGTTTAGGATATAAATTTTTCTGACAATCTCTTCTATGTGTTACCGAAAGTTTTCACGTCATAACTTTCCCAAGTTTGCACAAATACAATTTATCAAAATGACAATCTCAATGACAGAGAGCGAGAATCGAGATTTAAGGAGCATTTAGGGGCAATTTTTCAGACGAGAGCGAAACTGTGCAGACGCGGCGCGGCCACAGAAGCTATTGATATCATATTATTCGTAATTGTAAAATATATCACCTCTTTTTAACCTACTGCTATCAAAAATACCTATGGTGGTCTCCCAATAATACTGCCATATCAACGAACATAATATCATATTATCAATACATTAATATTATTAATATTATAAAATATAAATGCGAAAGTGATGGAAGTAACGATGGTTGTTTGTTACTCAATCACGGCGGAACGACTGAACGGATCTGGATAAAATATGGCACGGAAATAGATTATAGTCTGGATTAATACTTTTTATCCCAGAAAATTAAAGAGTTCCCGCGCAAGCCAACAAAACTTAACTCATGCGAACGAAGTCGCGGACATCAGCTAGTACCAGTACTGAATACGTAGCGTAACTCGTCCGGTAACATAACGAGTAAATCTTTAGATTCTTCTTCTTCTTTCTTCTTTAGATTCTTTTACGCTTCATGTATACCTTTCTGCTCCATGTTCCTGCAAAGAAAAACATTAATTATAAATACCATTGAATTGATTGTAGATCTGATGTAGAGATGTAGGCACGTTCGGATGAATGATATACTTTTATGGAAAATTATAGAGTTCCTACGGGAGTTCACGTCGCGGGCATGGTCCACTATTTTATAAAAGACCTTTCTCTCGTGCGTCGTTATCTAAATCGCTGAGGGCCGTGATCTTTTCGATTAACCCCGTGATAATAATTTGTTATCGAGATTGTAATGAAGAGGTTTCCGAGTTCCTTCCGCGTACGACTCCTAAGGCAACAAGAGAAAGATTCGTTCGCCGCAGTAATCCTTACCCACAATTTATCTACTTACCTCAGTTCAGTGAAATATAATAATAATGTCTTTATTAAAAATAAAAATCCACAATATAATATATTATAGGAACAAAATAATGTAATTATAAAATAAAATTAAATAGCACCTTAAATATAGCACATGCTATTTCTTACATCGAACGCTAAGTACTTCTTATTTTCGTCTCGGTGTACAGAGCGCCAGTGATTAATTATATCACTGGACGTCATATCCTCACCGATGACCCTAAGAATGACATTGTTTGACTGACGCAATCGCTCCCAGAAGAAAGCTATTCGATTTCGCCTAATTGCAAAGAAATCAGAGACACCCCCTTCGGCAAACATAATTCAAATATAACAAACATAAGCAAATATAGCAATCATTGCTTCAGTTACTATAAAAAGCATCCTAAATTTTCGGTGCCGTTATAACTAAAATACTATTATGTTTCATAATAAATAGTAATAAATAGTAAGCCCTGCCCTTGACCGTAATATATAACAGAAAAGGGTCGTTTACTATATTAAGGCAATGCAAGGGGGAAAGTGGCGAGGCCTCAGGGAGCTCCTGCATATTTATGAGGCTTACGCTCAGGTACAGAAGTCAGTTTAATTAGCATCTGAGTACCTACATATGCGCTCTCTATGCCAAGTTGCAGATGAATGACATGTTTAAATAAGTAAGTACTGGGAATTTGAGAAGTACCTACTCCTTTCTCTCGTAATAGCTATGTATAATCCAATTTACATAGAGGACACTAAATTTATTTATCTCTCAAACTTTATTTAACAGATATTAATTTGATGCGAATTCAATCGTAACGGAGCAATTGATCGACGGGATATTTTGCACTGATATAGTTTAAGACCTAAGAGAAAATAAAGAGTTCTCACTTAAAAACCTAAATCCTCGTGGACAAAGCTGCGAGCATTATCTTGTGTGAAGTAAACGCATTAGACAGCCAATTGTGGATAATTTTGATAAATTATCAGTCATTAATTTGAGTTCCATAAACAAATAGTTTGTTACACACTATAGCTTACTACTATTAACTATTCTGCGCTACAGCTATGGCCGGGTAGGTAAATTCCAAATTGCGACATCAAACTGTTACTGAATAATTAAAAGGAAGGTTCATCTTAAGGGCCTAAGGGTAACTTATGAACTTATTAAGAAACAACAGTGAGCCCGACGAACGCAACACATCATATAGGGCCATTTAGTACATTAGGGAAATGGCAATTGGCTATAGGACTCGGGACCTGCTGAATATTTATAAGGCTTAGGGTCAGGTACCAGATGTAAGTTTAATTAGCGATAGATAACAGGAACTGTTTAGATGTTTGTATGTAAATAAAGATCTTATAAATGTGTGGGCATGGGATTTTTTAAAATACTTACTAACCAATTTTCGAAGATTTTATTTTTATTTACCTAGTATGTAATGATAGCAAAGATACACGTACCTAGCACGTTTTTTTATCCACTACAAGTTAGCCCTTGACTGCGGTCTCACCTGATGGTAAGTGATGATGCAGTCTAAGATGGTAGCGGGCATGGCTGTTAGGGGCATGGCAGTTATATTAAACCCATACCCCTATTCGGTTTACCCATACCCCTAAGCGGCACGTCTTTGCCGGTAGGGTGGTAACTAGCCACGGCCGAAACCTCCCACCAGGCCAGACCAGGGAAAATTCTGAAATTATAAATTCCCAAATTGACCCTACCGGGGATCGAACCCGGGAACTCCGCAAGTTAAGACAGCGGCGCTCAACACTGCGCCACGGAGGTCACGATTACCGCCATCAAAGAAATAATGATATTGAATTATTTGCCTCTTGTAATAATCGAGTTTTTGAGAGGCTGTAGCAGCAAATGTTACCAGAATTATTAATATGATGAAATCGTTGTAATAAAACTCATATTAATATTAAAACTTGAATTACGAGATAAATCTCAACCTTGTTATAGTATTAATTGCAAGTTTATACCAAACTTAGGTAACAAGAACGTTAAAAGTTTTACAATCTAAATGATTGAGATCTTACAACTTATTAAGAAGTACGAGTTAAAGTCACGAGAATTGAGATCATTAGGTTTAAATTGGGTTTAAAAGTAGATTATGTACGCGACTTCGCCGGCGTGGTGTTAGTCTTTTTCCATGGAATCTCTTTGATTTTTCGTGTTTAAAAGTAAACTATGTCCTATACATACGCAACGACCTCAATTTACATAGACGGGCCCTGTCAAACAAAGAATGTGGGCGATTTTTAGCAACGCCATCAACGCCATCTAGTCTGAAAAGCGGGAACTTGCTTGCAATATCCGCCATTGCTGAATGACAGCTTGAAAACGTATATGACTCGGTCATAGATTAGTACAGATACGCTTGTTGAAAATAATACCTACATCAGTGTACTCTCTGAGGTAAACGATAAATGATAGTATGATGTTGTAATTTTTACCACTTTTGTTACAACTTTCCTGTAAAACTATTGGACCGATTATAATGCGGTTTTTTGCATTAGATATGTATAGCTTGTGAGAAGGTTCTTAGATATATTTTAAGGTCAAAGTCCACGGAATGGGGAGTTGCAGTACGTCGTGGGTTTTTTAAATTTTATTATTTTTTAGTTATTGATACTGAAGTTTTGTCGAAAATTGACAGAAATAAAATCATTTTTAAGGTTGCGTACCAAAATGATAAGGAAACAACCCTTGTGGCGCGACATGTCCGTCCGTCACACTTTGCATAATTCAGTAACTACTAATGCTAAAAACTTGTAATTTATTGTAGTTAAAAATTTAATTCACGTCAATAATAAATTTTATCATATTATTATTATAATAATATTAAATTAAATTTAAATAGAGTTTAATTTTTAATATTAATGCCTATTGTACGGTCTGCCCGTCTCTAATCTTGATTGCATTTTTTTATCGTACTGGGCTGACTATTCTACGGCTGGAACCCAAAGCCCAAAGTTTTTACTAACTGGTCCGTTAGTAAAAAAAAAATCATACAGTTTGCCGCGGAAGTTAAATGATTGCGTAATGGATAAAAATATTAAAAAGGAAGATTAAATAACGTTTTTTTGGAAATATTGTATGATTGTGAATTGAAACACTTACCTATAAATAAAAATTAAACAGTGCCAAACTAATTAAACTTTAGATGTTAACTTAATAATAACAAATTATCTGCACGACGAGCGATCGTGACAGCGCTACGACGGGAACAAAGACAGATGCGGAACGCGTTCCGCACCTCGGCGGCCCGGCGTTTTTCTATGAAAGGGCCCATCTAGTACTTACATATATATCGATGCCTATACGTCCCTTTTCTCTCTACAACGGAGACGGTTCTGATTTGTATGGGGCGTAGGCCAAGTCTTGTACAAGCAGAGAAATAAAGGAAAATAAAATACTAGACCAGTTTTTATTGGTCCAATCTTCGAATTCGTCGTAATTTCAGTGGTATAATTATTTAATCTTTCCAAGTTATAAAAAACTAAACATGAGTGGGTAACAATCGCGGATTAAAATTTATTGACGTTTTCAAAAGAAAAACACGTTATTTTGACAGTGACTGTCAGAAATGACATTTGATACATTTCGCGCCTACTGTCTTCTCTATGGCTGAAGGTTGCCATCTTGGAAACGTATCGAAAACTTGAAATACATTTTTATTTTTTTGCTCGTTATTTTCTTGTCTGTTCTAAATTATTATATTTTTAATACAATCTATGTATTTTCCTCTATTCATGGTAGAGTGTACAAGAGTAGGCATAAAATGAACCTTTTCCTTTTCGTCAATATCGATTAAACAGATTTAGATACCCCAAAAATGCAACGGAACGATACTCTTTCCCATCTATAATCTAAGCTTAATATTTAATCTAACTGCAAGCTTCGTAATTATGGTAATCTTCTATCAAAACGGAGCAACAAGAAAGTAAGTACCTAGTGTTTACCTGAGTTAGTACCTACTCGTAGCAAGTTTCGAGTGCGTTCGAGATTCAGGAACACTGCAACTGGCATGATTTGTGCCGTGCGAGGCAATTAGATTTGCATCTTAATCATACCAAACAAGAGCTTGCTCCGTTGTTGTAAAATTACACACTAACTAGTTCAGCTTAGTTGCAAGACTAAGCTGAACTATTCCATAATTCACAAAATAATGTAATTTTCCCTTTATAGACGGGTTTGTTAATAAACGTTACCGTTGTATTGTGCTAATACAGGCAACATAATTATTACACTTACATTACATTCATTTTTAAACCTCAATTTAGGGATTACAAGAGTGTAGATTATTCTTAGCAAATAAACCCTTATACGCTATTGCATTACAATTTTTTTTTTATCCACTACAAGTTAGCCCTTGGCTAAACTACACGGTGGTACACACAACCTGGTTTCTACACGGCATCGTACCGGAACGCTAAATCGCTTGGCGGCACGTCTTTGCCGGTAGGGTGGTGGGCCTCCCAAAAGGCCAAATTACAAATTGCAAGTGTTTTTTTTATCTTTCCTGGGAATGCGTGAATTCAGTAGACCAAATTGCGAGCTGGAACTCAAAAGCCGATTTGTATACGTTAAGTTTTGGCTTAAAACTATAAGAAACAAGACAGCAACCGCTATAAAATTTACATTATAGTCTTTGTCTATCTCTAAAGTCACATGGATTGAAAGAGAATCAGTTCTGTGCTTTCGGTCCTCTTCGTTTCCTACAGTGCATAAGGAAAACAGTTCAACATTTTCTTTCTAGTCACTGAACGCTTGAAATTGTTGAGAAAAAATCAACAAAGCCGTACCGCCGCGCTGGAAGCATTCCAATTGCTTTTCTTTGTATTGCAACTTAGTTGTCTGTCTGTACCAAAGGCTTTGCTTACCTATTCTCAACAACTAAAAGCAAGTATATAGGAAGAAAAGATAACGTTTTATGCTGGATTTCAGTTCAAACTGTTACATTTGTATTCACAATGCCAAAAAACAATTTTTTAAATTTTAATTTGTGTTGTGAAACTATTCGAGCAGGCATCTATGACCTCCTTAAACAGTTCGAGTCATACGTATGACAAACGATTACGGCCGAAGCCTCCCACCAGGCCAGACCAGGGAAAATTCAGAAATTATAAATTCCCAATTTGACCCTGCCGGGGATCGAACCCGGGCCCTCCGCACGTTAAGACAACATCGCTATACACTACGCCACGGAGGTCGTAAAAATTTGAGTATGATTTCCAAAATAAAACTGTATTTAAAAGCATAGTTTCCTTGAAAAATGTAAAATACAGTACAAAGCGGAACTTTGACAGCAATTTGGTCTTATTTCAAAACTTGCATGCGCCCGAGGTAAAAACTTTGCATATATGAGAGGATGCGAACACCTGATGCGTAATCGTTCTACGGAAACATGAAAGTGTAAAGTAAGAAAAACTTTTAGGCGATGAATTATTCGCGCACCTTTTTTTTTTTAAATGAGGCTAGCGGTTGGCTGCGATCAGACTTGCTTGCAAGTGCAGGTGATGCAGCCTAAGGTGGAGCGCGCTTGGCTAGAAGATGCCTATTCACTCTTAATTTGAAGGTACCTATGTTAAAAGAGGAGCTGAAAACGGAAGCCGGAAGTGCATTCCATATCCTAGCGGTTCGAATTAGAAACGAGGAAGCAAATCGCTTCGTACGAGCCCGCGGAATTCACCTCGAGGAAATTTCGTTTCGTTGGACGTATTTTCCAAATTTCATTTATGAAGTGCTGAAAAATTTATGGGTTACTTTTTCAGAATCACAAAAATATTCTTACCAAATTGCCTATATTGTCTAAAAGCAAAAAACCAAAGTAGTCGAATGTAGTACTACTATTTATTATTTTAATAGAGTTATTTGGCCTGTTTCAGAATCGCGCGATCACGGGGTTAGAGAAATAGAAACCTTGAATTACGAGTAGGCACATTGTAAAGTCTTTTTTTATCCACTACAAGTTGACCCTTGACTGCGATCTCACCTGATGGTAAGTGATGATGCAGTCTAAGATGCAGGTAGCTATCCTGTTAGGGGTATGGCAGTTATATTAAACCCATACCCCCAATCGTTCTACACGGCATCGTATCGGAATACTAAATTGCTTGGTGGTACCTACATCTTTGCCAGTAGGGTGGTAACTAGCCACGGCCGAAGTCTCCCACCACGCCAGACCAGAGAAAATTCTGAAATTATTAATTCCCGAATTGACCCTGCCCGGGACCTACGTATGAAACTACAGCGCTCACCATTGCGGCAGGAAGGTCGTCATTCAGGGGTAAGTATGGTATGGCAACTTTACCCCCTTCGATTACGATGGGGGTAAAGGTGCCATGCGCGTTTATGCGTGTTTCTACTAGCGGTAGATAATGATACTCCTCTAAGAAGTTTAGAAATTATGAGCGAAATGGGGTTTTCACCATCATAAATATAGAACATTGAACGAGAACCCTAAACTTAGAACTTTAATCCCTCCTTTTATCCTTATTAATCTTTTCTTTAGTGAGTGTCTATGTGATAAAATGGATTAGATTAAGAACGCATTAAGTTCCGTTCGCATAACGTCCCACTGTTTAAAAAATATATCCTGTGCGTAAAATGTCCTGAACCTACCATCAAAATGTCAATTAAGCTATGCGTTTTAGATCATAATCAATCATTCAGAATTGTCTATGTGAGTCGACCCAAGCAAAGCCTGGGCGAGTGAACTAGTAGATTTCATAATATGTACCTGCCTAAATTCATCAAACCAACGAGGTATTGTTATAACAGAAGTATAAGCTCTTATGTTGTTACGATTGTCAGCATAATTAAATTAATTGGGAAGACTACAATGCGGAAAACGGAATAATTTTATGTTAGCTTTGTGTTTCATAAAATAATATAATGAAGTAGGTACTTATTGAAAAGAGACTTTCGTGTTTTGAAAGCATATAGGTAAATATAATCATCTTAGATATTATACCACGCCAATTTTGATCAAATAAGTTGGGCAGCAACAGTTGAGTAGTGCAGTTTTTTGAAGTGAATCGTTGTGATTTGAAAATTCGATGAAACGAAAAAGCGACACTAAAAAGAGTCACACATATTCATAATAAGATTTAGCCTGCGAGAGAATGAGATAGAATACAAGTTATATTTTCTATTTCAAGGCTATTTTCTGAATTTTCACTTCTGCCGTGTGTGAATTGCAGACACACGCTTTTTATTTAATTTTTTTTAAGTCGAGTAGCATTTAGCTGTACGGCAGTACCTACATTTTATGCGGAATAAATTAATGAACGAATTTAAAAACCCGATAAATTTAAGCTAGAAAAGAGCTTTAATTTATCGGGTTTTTATTCTCCCGCAGGCTAAAATCTTTAAAAGGCTGAACAGGTTTTGTTTAATTATAGCTTAGAGCTACAGCTGTTAGTCATCATTGTAAAAAAAAAAACTAAACCAAAATCAGTTCATCCATTTGGTAGCTACGATGGCACAGACAGAAACACAGATACACACGTTAAACTCATAGCACCCCTCATAGCACTGTTAGCGTCGGAAGTTAAAAAGAAGCAAACAATTTACGCTAGCTAGATCATAGAAGCGTTAAATTATCTCTAAAAGTCCGCTATAGACATTTACAGTGTTTATTTTACCTCAGATGGAAAAGCTTAGGGTGAAAGTAAAACATCATTATTCAGGCTAAATTGAGTCCTTCCTTCAAAGTCATTGAATTCTCAACGTTTTCCGATAACTAGCTCGAGAGAATAGTTTTCCACTTTCCAGAAAGCGCGTTGTATGGAAAATATTGATGGCGTCGAGCTTCATGTTATCGAGAGGCAATGAGGCAAAGGTTTTCTGTAAAAGTCTAGCCCCACTACAGAGGCGCAGCGCAGCTTTAAGAGCTTGTATGGAACTGGGCCCACTTAAGCGACGCGGCGCGACGCGGTACAAACTCATACAAAATATAACATTTGCCGCTATACGTGCCCCGCCGGGACGTGCATCCCAAGTGGGGCTAGACCCTGTAGAAGGTGTTGTTCACTTCAACCTATTGCTGGCTCTCTACTGAACACTAGTATCCGAATGAGAAGGGTTAGGCTATAGACCTCCGCGCTGACTAAGTTCGGATTGGCAGACTTCACACACCGTTGAGAAAATTATGAAGAACTCTCGGGCGTGCAGGTTTCCTAACGATGTTTTCCTTGAGCGCCTAAAGCAATGTCGAAGATCGAACCCCCGATCACCTGAATAGGAAGCTGGGCTTCCAAACCACTAGGTTATTACCGCTCTGTACAGTATTTTTATCACCAAATCTTTCCTATGTTCTTCTCCGGGATACAATATCATGGAGAAGGACATAGGCTACTTATCCCGGAAAATTAAAGAGTTCCCGCGGAATCTTAATCCACGCAGACCAAGTCGCGGGTATCATCTAGTAAGTAATAAGTTCGCATGACGTCGGTCAATATAATATGCTAAAGACTGGTCTAAAGTGCTGTTTGTATGCTTTAAATACTGGTAAAGTAACACACTTTTGTTTGGCATTAAAACTGTTATTATTTGTTGGTGGTTATGACAAAAAACATTGTAACAAACAGAATAACATACCTACCTATTCTATTATGTAACGTAAATAAACCTTCCATTATATGGGTCGAACAAATATGAGCTTTATAGAGGGTTATGTGTTTACGAGCGCGGTAATGGCACAAACATAAGACCCAGAGTAGGATATTAAATGAGTTGTAAATGTAAAACGACTGTCGCCGGGGTGTGGCCACCAAGGACATT
This sequence comes from Erebia aethiops, assembly GCA_923060345.2. Taxonomy (NCBI): domain Eukaryota; kingdom Metazoa; phylum Arthropoda; class Insecta; order Lepidoptera; family Nymphalidae; genus Erebia; species Erebia aethiops. Next base: position 19,020,979 of record OV281084.1, on the reverse strand, counting down.
TTTGCATTTGCTGACCGGCAAGCATAGGACATACGAGGTACATTTTGATGAAAGATATAATACCAGTAGAGTAGGCAGTAGTAGGTAGTACATAAGAAAGAAAGAAAGAAAGAAAGAAAGAAAGAAAACACATTTATTCACAAATGGTGTTACAGACAAACATCAGCTTAACGTGCGGAGGTCCTGGGTTCGATCCCCGGCAGGGTCAATTTGGGAATTTATAATTTCTGAATTTTCCCTGGTCTGGCCTGGTGGGAGGCTTCGGCCGTGGCTAGTTACCACCCTACCGGCAAAGACGTGCCGCCAAGCGATTTAGCGTTCCGGTACGATGCCGTGTAGAAACCGAAGGGGTATGGGTTTAATATAACTGCCATGCCCCTTACAGGTTAGCCCGCTACCATCTTAGACTGCATCATCACTTACCATCAGGTGAGATCGTAGTCAAGGGCTAGCTTGTAGTGGATAAAAAAAAAAAAAAAAAAAAAAAAAAAAAAGCTGTCATACATAGCTGTACACACAAAGGAGATAATTTTTTTTGGGCCCACTTGATTTGATAGCGTTTACTAATCAAATCATACTTGAAAAAAAGTAACCGATTTATCATAGTAAACGGAGTAATATTATATAAAAATCTAACCGGAATAATGAAATCATCAAAAAGAGGTGATGTTTTGATTTTTATTAGTTCATATTACAACTAGCGGCACGAAAGTCTAACGGTGACGCTATTGGTTGGATGTGCATAGGTACACGTGATTGGTTGGTCAGTCGGCATGATTGTTCGCGATTGGTTGATAAGTCGGACCTCGCTTGCCGGATTCGCCAAGACTACTGCGCTATTACGGTCAGCCCTTGTTTCAGTTGTTGTCATGTTCAGTTACCAGTGTTGCCACTTTAGCGACTTTGTCGCTAATCTAGCAAGTTTTTTAGGGAGTTTAATTCAATGTTTTAATTCAACGGCAAAAAAATATTCTGGTGACTTTTAGTGACATTTACACAATCTATACCCACTTTTCACATTTTTTAAAATTTAGGTATGGTCAATGAATAAAGAACTGCCACGATAGCTATATTCGGAGTATTTGTTCTGGGACCGATGGGTTTACCTATCTATATTACTTATAATAAAACTGTAAGTCCAATTCTGAAGATAGTTTGAAAATTTTTTTGGCGGGCACTCGTTAATCGATACTGAAGTCAAAACTGTATTTTTTTCATTTTTGTCTGTCTGTCTGTCTGTATCTTGGCCGCGCATCACGCCGAAACTACAGAATGAATTTAAACGAAACTTGGCATGATTTGAGTTCATACTACGAGGTAGGACATAGGATACTTTTTATCCCGAAATTCAGTACTGTTCTGTAAAATGGATTTTCCGGTCAAGAAAAATATTTCTTAGTTATTAAAAATTAATTTCTTTAATAAAATTATATTTAGCGACATTTTGAGACATTTTTGTTTATAAATTCGCTTTAAACTAGGGACTTGAGACCTACACCAATTCAATGTGGCAACACTGGTTGTCAGTTGTCACTTGTCAAGTCGTTACTAAATACCAGAGTAAACAAAAGCCACACACCAAACAACAACAAATACCAGAGTAACTTTACTTGGTCGTTATTTTTCAAATGAGCCGATTCTGTTTGCTTTTCTTGTTTTTTTCTTTCGAAAATGGATACTTCAACTACAACTACACAGTTGTGTAGTTGAATTATCCATCCACAGTAAGATTTGAACGCAATGTGCGAAAAAAATTACGGTCCGAGACAGCTGCAGAAGTGCGCCAAGTCGTATCAGAGTGGATTTATCGCGAGGTATGTTTTATCATAAGGCTTGAGGCTTACAGTTTTCACTGATTGTTGCTGCTTTAACCAGCAATTATATATTTTTTTATTAATTTATGTACTAACATTTTAACAAATACTTTGCCTTTTTTCAGATATGCCCAAAAGATGCGGTTTATGCAAACTGCTTAGTAATATTGCAACACAATATTCAGTCTTCTAACTGAATTAGAAGATTTGGGTAGGTATAGGAATATTTGCATTCCATGTGGTTCTTCAATTTTAAGAGCACACCAAACCCATGCTGTGCCTATTGACACTGCTGAAAGGAATATTATTTTGCAGTGGATACCGCCACATCACATTTGACATATTAATGGCTGATGCCCGCGCGACTTCGTCCGCGTGGTTTAAAGTGATAAAAAGTAGTCTATGTTACTCTCCAAGTCCTCAAAAATACTCATGCAAAAAATTAAGGCAATCTGTTGCTCTGTTGCTGTGTGATTGAAGGACAAACCAACAAACACAGTTTCGCATTTATAATATTAGTATGATGTATCTTTTTTCAGGTGAACCGTTTAGAGCAAGTCTGTATGCGATGCTGGCTGAGAGCATCTCGAGCTGTGGTTATGTGAAAACACATCTAGATTGTTGGTACCTACTCTACTGAAGGAGAGATTACTAGTTGATCACTCATTTTATGTGCACCGGTGTGCTCGTATTTGTGAATATCACTTGAATGAATCTCATGATTGGAATCATTTATACACTATTAGTAACTGCTCAGATTTCTATCACTAGGTTTAATTCTAATTTGTATCCAATAATTAACTTTTTATTTAATATCATACTACATCTTTTATTTATATATTATTCATATTAAAACATACTTAATACATATAATAATATATAATTTATTAAACATGTTTATAGAAGTATTAAAAAATAAATAAATATTAAAAAGCTACAAAAAAGAGTATTTCTTATCCTACTAGCTGTGTAGCCTAATATCCTATATACTAATGTGCTCCCGACCGAATTTCGGCCACTGTGGCCAATCTCCAGAGAGTTTAGCCATCTGCGCGGGAGATATTAAAGTGCAAAAGTGTATGCGCAAACACAGGTGCACTCTCTGTTCCTTTACACTCATAGCCCGATGGGACGGAAAATCTGACACGAACGGAGAGAGATCAGGCGCAGGGCCGACGGCTTTACGTGCTCTCCGAAGCACGGGGGTGAAACACCGCCAACTTCCTAACTTCGGGCTAGTACTGTGAATTTCTCGTCAGAAAAACCCAATACCTAATCATGGCCCGTCCCGGCCACCTCCGATCCTCGAACCCGGGACGTCGTCAGCCGCAGTCGAACATGCTAACCTCTGAACCAACGTGCCATGTATCCTTTAAACTAGTCTATATCCTAATAGACTTTGCCTACTATATTAGGCAGTCGCAAGTGATTTAGGTTATTAATGTGTGGTTCAAGTTTGACTGTCGATATCTCAATATTCCCGTTAGAGGAGGTTTAGCTACTTTTACCATTCTATTACAGAGATCATTAGGAACCCATCACCATAAGTTTCACTAATAAACGCGACAATTTGAAGTGGGCCCATTCCCCATACAAAAAAAAATTGTCTCCTTTATGTTTGTCTGTGACACCACCCGGAATGGGTGTACAGATAGGTATTTTATTTATTTAGTATAATATGTATTTTTCGTCTAAGCCTGTATTGAACACAAGGCGCAGACACTTATACTCGTACATTGAGGTCAAACCTCTGGTGTTTTTTGAATGTGCACTACTATGGGTGTTTTGTAAAATTTGTACCTTGATAAATAAATTTAAAAAAAAGGTATATGACTGAATATTTTTACAGCTGTTATGAGTAGTCAAATTTACTGCTGCATTAATTCGTATTAATATACCATATACTATACATTGAGGTCAAACCTCTGGTGTTTTTTCAATGTGCACTAATTAAGGGTGTTTTGTAAAATTTGTACCTTGATAAATAAATTTAAAAAAAAGGTATATGACTGAATATTTTTACAGCTGTTGTGGGTAGTCAAATTTACTGCTGCGTTAATTCGTATTAATATATCAATGGTCAAACCGTTGCGTTGGTTAGTTAATATTATGATCAAATGATATTAACTGTAATTAGCGCTAATGAATTTATCGGCAATGGACTAGCTATGTGTATATCGTTACTTAAAATATAACTCTATTATTGGATTATTATTATTATTATTAGATAGATAGACCCAGACAATTAATTAACCACCTAACGTGATAGATGCTCATTTAGGAGCAGCCCAGACTAAAGTTATCACAAACGGGTGGATTTGAGGCGTGGCAAGGTCAAAAAATCATACTCATACTTACTCACACTAATCATACTAATATTATAAATGCGAAAGTCAGTTTGTTTGTTGGTTTGTCCTTCAATCACGCCGCAACGGAGCAACGGATCGACGTGATTTTTGGCATGGGTGTAGTTGAAGACCGGAGAGTGAAATAGGCTACTTTTTATCTCAGAAAATTAAGAAGTTCCCGCGGGAATCATAAAAACTTAAACCACATGGACGAAATCGCGGCCATCAGCTAGTAAATCCATATTTTAGAAGAATTCTTCGGAAAAATTGTTCTCACAGTCAATGCACTAACAACAATACTCTCGAAATTCCGGTAGTTCCACGAAACGACGAGACGACGTCGTCGTCATGGCAACACATCCGCCAAGGAAATTGCCACTCCCCGTACTCTCATAAATCAGTTCTAAGGTAAAATTTAATATCATTACCCCGAACGAGACGAGACGCGCCGGTATCACTTAAAAATATCATCGTATAATTTCCGAGTAAAATTTTATCCGATCTTAGATAAGTGGAAATCTAAACAGCTCCGCTTTGATGTCAATTCGAGTTCAGGCATCAAAAACTCAGAATGGAAAATAGCTGCTAATTTTTCTTTAAACAGGACTTTTGCTTTTTTCCATCGCATAAGTTTACTGAAAAACGGCAAATTCATTTTCATCATTTTCGTTTTATTGTTATGATTCCTGAAAATATACCTACTGCGCTTTTTGTTCAGAATAAAAAAAGCGTTATGTTATACCTAATCTATAAGAAGTTCTGCGTCATAATCTGAACTAATATTATAAATATAAAAGCTTGTATGGGTGGATGGATGGATGGATGGAAGTTACTCAATCATGCCAGAACGGCTGAACGGGTCTGGATGCACAGAGATAGATTATATAGTCTGGAATAACAAATATGTTACTTTTATCCCGGAAAATTAAACAGTTCCCGCGGGAACCAAACAACCTCAATCCACGATAACGATTTTATTGGCACACGTAAATTTAAGGCTGTTTTTAATAGTCGAACATATATTTCAAAACGGTATTTAACAACATAAAACATAATAATATATTTTGTGTTTGAACTAAAGATACCTGAAAGGTAGGTATGTATTCTCTACTAGAGAATACAAAACAAGTAACCAATTTCGTAGTAAGTATATGCACTGAAAAAAATAAAACGAGACTTTTTACTGTTTTTGCACAGTAAAGCGTAATTTGGCTAAAGAAACTGATTTTTATGTAAAAGTATAATGATCACTGACAGTTCGTCGAAATGGGCAAAAAACAGTAAGACGCTAATCAGTTGTTTCAATTGTTTGTACATTAATGTTTACTCATTGATGTAGAATTTTTTTAGTACCTTGTTTACTGAAACAAAAGGTTTTTTTTAATTATTGCCGTTTTCAGAGCTTCACTGATATTGTAGCAGTTATTTTTACTGCTTCGGAACATTTTTTTAGCGTAGTACAATTAGGAGCTAAGCAGTTATTTCAGTTGTTTGAACATTAACGTTTATTGAAACAAGCAGTTTATTTCAAGTTTTGCCATGTTCAGAACTTTACTGAAAAGTCAACCGGTAAAATCTACTGTTATAATTCAACTGTTATTTTCTTGGTTACTTGAACTTTTTTGGACAATAGGCTCCATTTTTACTGGCCAAAGCAATGTATATTACCGAAAAAGCAATTAGCTTTACAATTTTTTTTTTCAGTGTGTAAGCTCTTTTGCATTCGCTTATGCAACTCTTTACCTAGCTTTTCATCCGAAAACCCTCGAGCATCGACTTGTCAACGCCATGCTACTCTTGCAATACTTATGTACACAATGTTTGATGAATCTTTTTCTTTATTCGTAACTGGACTTGGAGCCTCTAAATATAAACGGCACAATAGACTGCTGAGTGTGAATTTCTCATACAATCCTGAGGTCCAACTACAACTGGAAATTTAAGCGAAAGCATTAATAAAAATTACGACTCTTTTAATTAAAATTCTATATTATGTGAAACTGGATTCACTAGATAGATTGTTGTGGGCTCTTCTCAGACCAGGGCGCGTTGGGAACCCTCGTAGCTTTAGTTTTAAGATACCGTGGCTAATTATCACCGTCACATATGTTTTAATCGTGACGTTCAGGTGTACAATTTTTTAATAAATATACTTTGAGTTGAGTTTGATATGAGTTTTAATAGCTTTTTAATAAAAAATCCGAAGCAGTGGGACACTTGACAGAAGGGAATGGAAGTAAAGCTGTACTAATTACTATATTTTGCGCACTTTTACCTACCCTGTCCGTTTTTTGGTTTGTTTTTCTTAATTTATTATTCAGAGGTGCGATTGTGTAAGAATTGCCGATCAAATCGTCAAAGTTCGGCGTCAAAGTAAAATAAACCATAACTGCATTGAATTAGAGCTCAATGTCGTGTATCCATTCTCATACGTTTAGGTATGTGCGATACCCTAAACGGATGAGAATGGATACAGGGCAGGTCCAAATTAGTTTCTTAAAAATTACAAGTTTTTATTATTTTATTCGCTAAATGTTGTGCTACTATAATATGACTCGTTAAGTTGCAAATTCATAAAGCTCTGTTCAGACGAGCACGTCTTCAAGTCGCCAAAGCAAATTTTTCACCTTCTTACAACCTGCTATACCCGTACTAAATCACTCTAACTTCACTTTTGTTTGTTAAACTAGCAATTCAAGACATTCGTCTACTTTATCGGAAAACGCTATTTTTCAGCACTACTTCCCGACTGTATCAAGTACCGATTTCAAAGTAGGATTTTTTGTATAGATTTATTTTAAGTAAATATTTTCATTTAGGCTTCTTATTATATGGACAACTGTTGTGAAAGGACGGTATGCCCTAATTGCAACAACATACCTTTCTCACTTCACTCAGTGGTATGCGCTGGTAAAGCAACGTTTACCGAAATCAGCAACCGAATTGGTAACCTACTTTTGAAACATAAATAAGTGTTTGTACTTAATTTATTCGTGCTGTCCTACGCGACGGATAAACGCGACAACGCGAGTCGATAGGACGCGACGCGACTGTATCAAACAGTAGATGCGTTACGTTCCTTCACGTTACGTCGTCGCGTAGATAAAGCTATTTTATTTGGAATCGTATCGCGTCGCTTTCGCTCACTAGGAAATCCGATTAGGCCGCACGTTTAGGCGGCTTAAGCCGTTATACAAAAAAGATATGAAAATGAAACCAGCCTTTCGCGGCGGGCGTGTCGAACATTCTTCGACACCCCGACAAAACAAAGGGCCAGTCTACTTAATTTCGGAAAATTGCCAAAACGTGGCACTTACCTGGTAATATCGCTGCGGAGTTTTCCTCAGCAAGTTCCCAGATCCCTTATTTGACACGTGTCCCCTACAAGGTGTAGCCATGTTTATTTTATTACGGTCACCGTGATAGTTTGTTGCGCGCTGCCTGTGGGTAAAGACCTTTTGTTGAAAAACTTTAAGGAAAGTAGGAGTCATAAGAAGGTTATGGTGACCGGCACAGAATTGGGAAACCGCCGGATATATTATTTTTATAGTCTTTCCTACTTGTAAATAATAAACTTATTGTTTATATTTCAATTTCTAAGTTGCTAGGGACGGTTCGCTTCATAACGATAAAATTTCGCCTAGTGTCTGCAAATTGTTTGTCGTTTTGGTTTTTCTGTATTTATTGTGTATTCTATTCAACAGTAAAAGCCGGATAGTTGCCCCACTTTTTAAAAAAGTTCTATTTTGAAAAAATATTTACTTGCTGAAAATTATGCAATATGTATCTCGAAACATATAGGTCTTTTATCTTCTATAATAGCCTACTTTTGTAAACAAAATAACAATGGTTTTGTATAAATCCTGTTTTATTTGACCTCTTAAAAAACGGATAGTTGCCTATCGTGGCGGATAGTAGCCTAGCGTAGAAAATGCTTCGGGGGATACTTGCCTCATGCGGGGATAGTCAACTCGATCACCTCGATATATATTTTTTGGATAGAAACAGATTTATCTATATTAATTTTAGTAATCTTTCCTATTTATTTATCAGCCTTTATAATTTACTGAGATCTTTATTAAGTACAACTTAAAATATTATTTAACATTATTAAATATTATTCAGTTATCCAGTAGTCAATAGTCGATAATGTTTATTCAATTATTTAGATAGGTACTACACTTATTGACGTCCAGTAGTAATTCAATTCAGTCTAATTCTGTCTAGTTTTTTTAATCCACTACAAGCTAGCCCTTGACTGCGATCTCACCTGATGGTAAGTGATGATGCAGTCTAAGATGGTAGCGGGCTAACCTGTTAGGGGCATGGCAGTTATATTAAACCCATACCCCTTCGGTTTCTACACGGCATCGTACCGGAACGCTAAATCGCTTGGCGGCACGTCTTTGCCGGTAGGGTGGTAACTAGCCACGGCCGAAGCCTCCCACCAGACTCAGGCATTAAAAAGTGAGAATGCAGAGGGGAAGAACTTGTGCGTCGTTGCAATGGTTCTATAGTATAAGTAATGTGGTCTAAGTACGTATACTCATTAGCAGCAAGCTGCCCCTGCAAAGAAAAAACTGCAGTTCAATTTTATAGAACATTATTGCTGCACTAATTATAGTGCGTTGATCGAAAAATAATAATTACATGATGAGGAAACCTGCATACCCGAGAGTTCGAAATGAAATGATTTTATTTCACGTAGGACAACTTGTGCTACATAAGTGAGAAGTCAAGATTCCACCAGCGCGAGCGGTTCGGAAAACTGATTCTATTGAGCAGAGCCGGCATAAATATCAGCAGTTGCTCTTTTCATAAAAAGAAAAATGTTAGGTACACTTTGTAAATAATATACTTGACGACCTTTTTGACGACCTCCGTGGCGCAGGGTTGAGCGCTATTGTCTTAACGTGCGGAGGTCCCGGGTTCGATTCCCGGCAGGGTCAATTTGAGAATTTATAATTTCTGAATTTTCTCTGTTCTGGTCTGGTGGGAGTCTTTGGCCGTTGCTATTTACCACCCTACCGGCAAGGATGTACCGCCAAGCGATTTTGCGTTCCGGTACGATGCCGTGTAGAAACCGACTAGGGGTATGGGTTAAATATAACTACCATGCCTCTAACAGGTTAGCCCGCTACCAACTTAGACATCATCACTTACCATCAGGTGAGATCGCAGTCAAGGGATGACTTGTAGTGGAGTAAAAAAAATTGACATTCATAAGGCCTGCCGATAGAAATGAAAATGATTTTTTTTAAATTTAAATTAATATCATTAAAATATAAACCTTAACACTAAGGCATTAAAGTTACATTTTGAATGTTCTATATTTATATGTTCACGAGCATGTCGCTGTTCATGAGCATGTCGGTCACAGTTACGCGAATCTACATTTTTACCCCTAAAAAAAGAGCTCAACGCGCCTAAAGAAGTTTTCACTTCAAAAAAACTTTGTCATTAAGAAAATTATCACTGGTATAATTTATGTTACTATATGAATAAGTTCTTCATAATGTTCTCGCATTTTCGTGAAGCCAAACCAATTTAAAACGAAACATTCCGAGACTCGTGCTCAGTAGTGAGCCAGTGGTTGGAAAAAATTATGAATTTTAAGTTAGGAAGTTCGCTGGAGTGTTGCTTTGTTTTGACATTGCAAACTTTCACAGCTGTATAGAAAGCTAGTACCTACCTATATAAATCAAACTCCTGACACATTTCGCAGGGAGATCTTCAGAAGGAGGCTTCAGTAATCGAGGATTCCCTATCAAGTTTGCCGTTTTCACGGAAAAAGAGGAAATTGAGTTAGAAGTTCGCGAATGCTTAAAAGATTTATTGAATTAGGTATAGGATTAAAATATCACTTGTCATAAACAAAAATATTTTTATTACTCAAGTGAAATTGTGCTAAAAGAAAAATTCATCACTTTCTTATGTAGATACGTATAAAGCTTTGATACCACATTTTGGCTCAGTACCTGTTCTTTTTCTTAAATTTATTGTGGTTTTCAAAAAAGTGTATTCTGTAAAACTTATCCCACGGATGTTCATACGGATAAAGGCTTTTTAAAGATCCCGTTGATTTGTCTCGATATTATTTCTTACAAGATGATGCCCGCAACTTCGATCGCGTGGATTAAGTTTCTTTTATTCCCAAGGGAACTCCTAGAATTCGTCAAAATTGGTTGAAATGATGTCCAGTGAAAGCGTTGCAGACAGAAAGACATTTTCGCATTTATCTATACTAATATTATGGATGCGAAAGTTTGGATGGTTGAATGGATGTATGGAGGGATGTTTGTTACGCAATCACGTCAGAACGGCTGAACGAATCTGAATGAAATTTGAAATGAACGTGATAAATCTATCTCTGTGCCAATATTCTAGAATAACACATATGCTACTTTTTATAAAATAGTTCCCGCAGGTATCCACGCGGACGACTTCGCGGGAATCTGTTAGTAATATATTAGTATGGATTGTGGGTATATTAGTATACCTACGCTATGAATGAATGAATGGATTCTTTTATCCATCTAAACTAATTAGTAATGTATTAATTAATATCAAAATAATTAAATTGCGCAGTCTACAAAATCGTTGTAATCTCGCTCGATATTAATTATATTAGAAACTACGTAGTATGCCTACTCCGTTAATTAGTAGACGTATACAGTACCTTGATCTCTTGTTGTAATTGCGCTAACGAAGCCTTTAAAGTTTATACTCGAATCGTAATTAAATGGGTAAACATTTAGTTGGTTATGTAACCGGGGCAATGCTCAATATGGAATTTAAATAAGTTTCTAGCTGTACCTACCCGTTACATAAAGTTTCAACACATACCACTGTACCTACAATGCGTAAGGTCAGTTGCATTGTGCGCACATTGGTGACGCCAGTCAGCGCTGTCTTACGGCCGAAATTAATAATCAATCTATCTGTAGTCTGTCGGTTTGTTACCAAGCAACGTTGTTATTTGTGTTGTGCATTTCGTCATAAAACAATGTTGCTAAGCAACTTATCGACAGACTACAGATAGATTGATTATTAATTTCGGCCGTTAACCGACACTATAGCCAGGGCCGCCGTTGACAGATACGTCAAAGAGGCTGGAGGATTATGATTATTTCCAATTTTAGAGTTTTTTTTTAATTTTATTCCACTACAAGTTAGCCCTTAACTGCAATCTCACATGATGATAAGTAATTATGCAGTCAAAGATGGTAGCGGACTAACCAGTAACCTGCTAGGGATATGGCAGTTATATTAAACCCATACCCCTAGTCGGTTTCTACGCGGCATCGTACCAGAACCCTTAACTGTTTGGCGGTACGACTTTGCCGGTAGGATGGTGACTAGCCACGGCCGAAGCCTCCCACCAGACCAGATTAAAAAAACAGAAATTATAAATTGCCAAATTGACCCTACCGGGAATCAAACCAGGGACCTCTGACGTATTAAAACACTTTCATTTCTGGTACAGATTCGTTTCTGTTACAGAAATATAAGTGTTTCGGGTTAACAGAATTGAAAACACATTCAAAAGGGCCACATACAGCTTCGATTATGTTACACTTTCATTCTGTAACACTTATATTTCTGTAACCTTTATGAATCTGTTTTTCAGTCCCTGATTATTATGTTAACTTAACTCTTTTTTTTTACAGAGACCTTGACTTGACTGAAGGGCAGAATGAGACACTAATGCACGTGTATCTACACGCGTGTTTATGTAAAAAAAATAAGGAACTAGAAAAACAAGTCTCACTGCAGAGTAGCAAACTTTCTTACCGTACAAATTACATAACAACTGGGAGCAGTGTCTACCCGTTGAATTTTGTCGTTTTGTGTTTCTTGCCTTTACAGTTTCCTAACCTTTTTTTTTTTTTTTTTTTTTTGTTGACGGGGGGGAAATCTCCTTGAGATACCCGATCTCCGGGGAAAGAGATCAGGTTATGTGGGATTTCTACCCACTAAAACCCCCCCGGTGGCCACCCTCTGCACACTAATGAGAAGCTCCGGGAACTCTCAAGAACATACGCCGGAACTTCGCTTGTACGACGCCTATTGGGCTCGTCCTTGGAGATGTAACGGTTCCCAGGGTTGCACATAGATGGAAAAAGAACGACCGGGGTCCCCATTCCAGCCGCTCGCAACCCCTAGGTCCCTCACCCGGGATTAATGTACTGATGGACCAGGGCGCTGGTCAGTGCCACCCTGATGCCTCCGTCTCCGAGCGGGATCGGTTCGGTCTCGGTCTCGCTCAGCGGTCTCCTTCTTGGACATGACAAGGTCACAGAAGGAGACCACTGCCCTCCAGGATTCCTTCTTCGCCAGCATTGCTGCTATAACAGCTGGCAGCGACAGGTCACTACCCACGTGGCTGACTAATACGCGGCGCTCAGGCTCCCAAGCAGAGCACTCCTCGAGTGTGTGCTGTGCGGAGTCGCAATCATTGCCACAATGGTGACACCGTGGTGTTGCTTCCCGACCGATCCGGCACAGGTACTCACCGAAACAGCCGTGTCCGGTAAGCACCTGTGTCAGTCGGAAGGTTACGTTGCCATAGTCCCTCCCCAGCCAGGCCTCAAAATTTGGCAGAATGGCCCCGACAGTGCGCTGGCGTGCATTCCTTGCTTCTTCCAAGCGTTTACGCCAATTTACAAGTGCCTGTCGGTGCGCTTCCCGACGCAAGGCTCCGATATCTCGTCCGTCCAAGTTCAGGCATGCCGCGCGGGTTTGGTTATATACGCTAGCGTCCATTTCCGCCAGTATTTCTAAAGGTGGAATTCGAGCCAGAACAGTAGCCGCCTCAAACGATATCGTGCGATATCCTCTAGCAACCCGAATAGCCACTTTGCGCTGGATGCTATGCAGCTTCGCCCTGAGACGCTGAACACCGGAGATCCTATGCGACCATACAGGCGCCCCGTAGAGGGCTATCGATCGAATAACGCCGGCGTAAAGTCGACGGACCCCTTCCTGTGGCCCTCCCAGGTTAGGCAGCAGGCCGTGCATTGCCCCAGCAACTTTTTGGATTCTGGGAACCAGGCGCTCGATATGTTCCTCGAATCCCCATCGGCCGTCCAGGGTGAGGCCAAGATATTTGAGATGTTTTCCCACCTGGACCTCTACATCACCGACGCGGATCGTCGAACTGGGTGGTTCGAGTCGCCTAGGCAACCCATGGAACCAAAGTGCTTCCGTTTTATGAGGTGCTACTCTAAGCCCGAGTTGGTTAATTTTGTCCACTACGCACAGTTTCCTAACCTAACCTAACTTTTATTATTATGAGTTCAGTATAAACATAGATACTTAAACCTTAATGCGCTCTCTGTGAAAATGACTTCAAATACCTACCTTCGAAAGCCGTTAACGTAAAGAAGAAATAAATGAAAAACAGTAAAAGCTCTTCACATTAAGCGCTTTGCATTAAAAGCGAAGTAATGTTGCATTGTCAAGAAAGAGTTTAAAATTACAGTCGATTTTAGTTTCAAGCAAACAAGTAGTTGGAAAAGGTCCAACAAACTCCAATATACCACTCTGGATTCTCAGCACTAAGCTTCGTTGAGAAATAACAGGAATACGATATTGCTTACGCTGTATACTTCAAACTCGAGGAAAAGTTACCTACGTACAGCAAATGTTATAAATGTTACGATTAAATGTTAAAGTTGATGGTTAGGTTAGGACGTTTTTTTATGGACGTTTTTTGCGACATGCAGGGCTTCGTGTATCTTGTTGTCAAGAGCGGTGTGGATTTGATCCATCGGGTTTCGTCCCTGAGGTCTATTTCCATCCATTTTGCCTGTAATGACAATATTTTCAAGGTTTTGTCCCATACTTCTGGCAATAAGGCCGAAATAGTCTAGGTTCCTCTGAGCTTGCCCTAGTGCTATATTTTCTTTCCTGTTTTCACTTAAAACAATTTTAAATTATAAAGCGTAGCCACTCAAACAAATGAAAAAGGATGCAGTCCCTTTTTTCTTAACGACCTCGGTCTGGCCGAATTTATGTCGGTACATAACTTATACTAAAAGAAACAGCAATTGTTAATTGCTACTTTGGGTATATTTGAAAGTAGAGCTGGATCAAAAGCATTAAAAAATATTCCCGATAAATTTTGATATATTTGGCCATCCCTTGATTACTTCGCGATTGATCAGTAGCTAGGGTATTTTCACGATCAAACTGTTTAAACAAACAGTAAACAGGTTTAGCATAACAATTTCAGAGCTGAGGCCCTAATATTTCTATAATAAGATGTGAAATCGCTTCTACGCTAAATTTGGGGTTCATCTTTTAATGGATTTTTGAAAGATCATTAATCCTTTAAATAAGAAGTAAGTATAAATCTATTTGCCATTCGGCATAATGTAAACATTAAGAACTGCAAGAGAAAGCTATTAAAGCCACTTGATCCCGAAAGCGTGTCTCTGCCTTTGCATATAAAGCTGAGCGAGGCAATCACATTATAAAAGCTCTATACGTAAACAAGAACCTTCTAAAGATTTAATAAAAGAAGAGCTTGCAAACATAAATTCCCGCGTATAAAAAGCATTAGTATTAACTAAAACGTTAATATATCTGCAGCTATTGGGATTTGAGAAGAGATAAGAACAGATAAGAAATTAAAAAAAACTCGCTTCCATACAAAAATACTATTTCGATAAAAGGCCATTTTTCCATTTTCACAATCACATCATAAAAAATACATAGTAGTATTATGAATGCGAAATCTGTCAGTCTGTATGTCTGTCTGTTACGTTTTCACTGCCCAGCTATTTGACTAATTTTGACGAAATTGAACATACTCATATATCTCGAATCCCGGGGAAGGATATGCCCATCCTGATTTTAATTCAAAGTAGGTACCATGTGGTCCCGGACAATCAACAGTTCCCACAGATTTCTAAACACCTAAATCCACGCAGACGAAGTCGCGGACATCATTCTAGTTAGGTACATAAATAAAATTGAAGTACCTGTGTGTGTTTTTTTTTTTTTTTTAATATATTTTACGGCCCTGGATACCAGTCCTTTAAGGCCTTTCTTTAAAAAATACAAAATTGCTTAAATCTAATTAATTAATAAAATCTTAAGTACAGCTTACAATTTTTCTACAGTACTACAAATAAGATTCACGTCAGCCTCTTCATTTTCACAATAGTGGCATTTTTTACTCCTAAGAATTTTTAGTTTATGCAGATGTGTTGGCACCAGGCAATGTCCAAATCTCAGTCTATTTATAACTGATGTAAATTTTCTAGATTCACACTTCGTTTTGAAATACCATGGTTGCGCCGGCATTTCCTTTTGAATTTCCGCATACCATTTTCCTTTATTTTTATTAGTCTCGTCCCATACTTCACTCCATATTTTTTTTTTGTCTTATTTTAAGTTTATTACATAAATCCGTAAATGGCACTTTGATGTTACTCGAACAATCTTCATAAAAATTTCCTATTCTTGTAGCAGAATCAGCCACTTCATTTCCTGTTATGCCTCTGTGGGAGGGTACCCAAACAAATTCTATATTAATTCCCCTTTGTTTTAAATTAAGTAATACATTTTTAATTTGGAAAATAACATAAACTAACTTATAATTACTAAAGTTAAAATTATTTACAGCTAAAAGAACACTTTTAGAGTCTGTTATTAAAACATAGTTATTAATTTTTAACATTAATTCATCTTGGATATATTCCAATGCCTTTAAGAGGGCAACACATTCAGCAGTGAAAACGCTACAGTCAGAGTTTAATTTGTAAGATCTACATATTTTTAACTGTGAGTCATAAAAAGCAGAACTTACAAAGTTCTCATTTTTAGACCCATCCGAATATATCCTATAATAATTTTTACAATTTTCTTCAATGAATATGAGGAAGTCATTGTTTGTTTCAATATCAGTGATATGTATTCTATTTCCTAGATTTATTACATCATAGTGGCAATCATACATAGGCAAAATGTCATTTACATTTATATCGCTAGCAATACTATGCATATATGTCATAACCATTAGCATGGTAGGTTCTTTACCGGAAAGAAGTGATTTTGCCGTAGTTTGCAGAGTTTCACTAGATGATTCCGTTACTTTCAATAAATCCTGTGGTAATAATAATTTGTTTACCAAGTTAGAGTTAGCAAATAGTTGTTTCAAACAAAACTTTTCAGCCAAATAAACACGTCTCACCGGCAAAGGAGGGATACATGTTTCTACTTCCATTGAATTAATAGGTGTAGAGCGCATTGCTCCACTTATTATTCGCAGACCTATATTTTGTACAACATCCAATTTTTTCAACATCGATGAATTCGCTTGCATATAAGCAACGTAACTATAATCGAAATGACTTCTCACCATACTATTATACAATAAAGTTAAAATTTTGGGATCCGAACCCCAAAAAATACCAGCTAAACATCTGAGAATATTAATGCTTTTCAATGCATTTTTACAAATATAATTAATGTGTGCATCGAATTTTAGTTTTGTATCAAAAATTACTCCCAAGAACTTCTTATTCCTTACAATTGGAATATCTAAATTATTATATTTAATGTTTACAGCTACTGGACCACCAAATGTCATACATGAACTTTTAGAGGTATTAATATTTAATTTTAAAGTGTTTTTGTAATAATTTTGCAACTGGATCAATGCCAAATTAACAGTATTTTGGGCTACTTCTACATTTCTATTTACACTATACAATAACAAATCATCTGCAAATTGTAAAATTTTTACGTCATTTGTTACATATTTCTCAATTTGAGAGGTATATAAATTATATAAAATTGGAGATAGTGATGCACCTTGCATAAGGCCTTTACTTGTAGAATTAGGCCCATGAATTATATTATTATACTTAACACTACGTTAACGTTACGTTCCCTCAAATATGGTCGAGCGAAGCAATGGCTGGATCATGCGTCATGCTCGTGAACGGGTGCCACCGGCGGGAATGGGGCTACTTTCTGTCTGCCCGTCTTTGACATGAATTGAATAAACAAATTTAAGAAATCCATTAAAAGTATGCTCCTGAAAAAAGCTTATTATACTGTTGAAGATTATGTAAATGATAGAGGAGCATGGATTTGATCGCTCCAACAATGCTGGGGACAGCGGTTACTTATGTACACATTGATATAGTAATTGTAAATGAATTATTTAAAAAGAGCAACCACCGAGTTTCTTGCTGGTTCTTCTCGGTAGGAATGGCATTCCGAACCAGTGGTAGATTCACTTGACGATTCAAAAGTACTTGTAAAAGTTTATTTGAATAAAAAGATATTTGATTGATTGATTGATTGAACATAAAATATTCTGTTATTTAAAAAATTTAAAAGCCATTTTAACATTTTTCCAGGAATGCCAATTTCATGAAGAGAAGTTATAAGCTGGTTTAAATCAACATTATCATAAGCACCTTCTATATCTAAAAATACACATACTGCAGTGGCTTTGGATGACTTACAGCTTGTTAAATCTGATACAAATGAAGCTAAACTTTCAGTTGCACTTCTTCCTTTACGGAAACCATACTGGAATGTTGGTAATAAATTATTATTTTCTGTAAAATAATCTAATCTCAGTTTCAGCATTTGTTCAAATAATTTTCCTATACATGATGTTAATGATATTGGTCTGTATGAATTACAATCAGATGGAGATTTATCAGGCTTCAAAATTGGTATTATACATTGAATCTTCCAACTATGTGGAACACATTGACTGACCCATAGCCTATTAAATATATCAAGTAAAGCTAATTGACCTAATTTGTGCAACTTTTTAATCATTATATATGGAACATTATCAATACCAGGTGTAGAGTTTTTTCTTGATTTAAGTGCTATAGCAAATTCCGCAAAAGTGAAAGGCTTTAATAGTAATATTGACTTGTCCGAATCATTATTACACTCAAAAACAGAGGTATTTAGAGTTGTATTGTTGTTATCCTGTTTAAATTTAGAAATGAAATTTGGAATCCATTCATCGTTTTTATGCTGTGGTTGGATTTTGATACGTTTAAACTTTTTCAAGTAATTCCATACTCGAGTAATAGGAGTATATCTATTGAATGACGAACATAACTTATACCAACTATTTTTCTTAGCATCCTTAATGATTAATTTTTTCAGTGCATCCAATTTTTTATAATTAATGTAATTTTCCATCAACCCATCTCTCTTATATACCTGTAAAGCTTCTTTAGAATTTTTAACTGCTACTGCACAGTTTTCATCCCACCAAGGAGCCGGAGCTTTAAAAAGTCTAGGTCCCACAATTTTGACATAAGGAATGTAGTCTTTTCTAAGTTTGTTTATAATTTCACAGAAATTTTCATATGACTGCAAGGGATCTTTTTCATCAGATGTAAAAGATTTAAAGTACTCTTCTGATTTTGCATAATATTTGGTCCAATCTGCCTTATGAAATAGAAATTTCTCTACTTTGTCATTGACTGAATATTTAGATGGAACTAAATTTAATTTTGTAAATGTTGGGTAGTGGTAACTACCCAAAGGATCGTCACCTACTGCCCATTCACATAGAGGTGCAAGTACAGGACTCACACCTGTGACATCAATAGCAGAGCTATTAGCGTTAGGCCTTTGTACTGTAGTAGGTACACCTGTGTTTAGCAGACATAAGTTGTGCTCGTCGAAAATTTCAAACAATGTTTTTCCCCTTGAATTTGTACAATGACAACCAAATGCAATGTGATGTGCATTAAAATCTCCTGATACTATACAAGGTTTCGGTAAGTCCGCAATAATATTTTTAAGTTTATTAATTCTACAATAATTGTTATTTTTATTTTTAGGTGGACAATAAACACATAAAATCGACATTGTACCAATATTAGTTTCCAGAGCAATTGCTATGGCCTGAACATCTTGATAAAATTTTGTTGGTAATATTTTATATTTAAATGAATCTTTTAATAAAATGCCTACTCCCCCATGTTCATTTTTTGCATTTTTTCCTACAAAACTATATCCTGAAAATCGAATAGGGTTACTTGTATCTTTTTGCCAGGTCTCATTTAATAACAGAATATCAATATTATATTGTTCTAAAAATGTTTTAACTAAGGGTTTCTTATTATTTATACTTTGAATATTATGTTGTACAATAGTTAGGTGAGAATCCATTATATTTTATTTAAATGTTGTAAAAATGCCTCTTTGATTTGATTTGTAGTCTTAATATTATTTGAGTTCCCTATTGTAACCAAAGTGTTAACTATGGCTCCTAGAACTTTTGAGTTATTTACAATATCGGTGTGGGAAATTTCCGTCTTTGTTTGTGTGGTATGTTTAGTCTGTGTAGGCTGAGCCTTTTGGTACGTCTGAGGCTTTGAGAGTGGAGGGAAACTCACACTATTTATTTGTAATACTTTAGAGTAGGTTTCTTTGTTTCTCTCCATTCTCGCTGCCTTTACAGGGCAAATTTTGGAAATTGCTAGATGAGCGCCCCCACAATTACTGCACTTCAGCATATCCGAAGTACAGTCCTTGTAATGGTGCTCACCAGCACAGCGTGAGCATATTTGCTGGTTCCTACAAATCTTTCCATAATGATTAAATTTCATACACTTAAAACATTGCATCAATGGTGGAACATAAGTGAATACTTTATATCTCCAGTTGTCCAAATATATGTACTGTGGGAGAACAGTACCGCTGAAAATTACACTTATTGTTGAGAGAGGCACTAACTCCTCCCCTACTTTCTTCATGAATCTCCTTATTCCTATCACTTCACTTTCTGATGAGAGTTTATTAAATAGTTCATGGTTACTCGCTTCCTTTGGAATGAACCTAACAACCCCCACCCTCTCCACAGAGGACGCCGGAATGAAAGCTCGAAGCTTATAAACTGAAAGGCACTCATGTGATAAAAAGTCATTTGCTGCTGTTGCCTGTTTAAAAACAAGCATAATTTTACTAGCGTTTATGCGCCTACTTTCACTAATACCTTTGACCTGCTTGAAGAATTTTGTCACCATCAGAGGATTTTTATTCCCTAGTTTCACATCTGTTTCTGTGCTCTCCACAAACACCGGGAACTCCACATTGGTACTATTATCGCCATACGCCCGTCGATATCCAGGCTTCATGTATATTTTATATTTTTCATCATCTCTGTCGGATTTGTCCTTCGGCGCTTTCCTCCTTTTTTTACCTGCTACTGGCTCAAAACCGTCCCCATCACTATCCGACGGCATTTTGCTATGTTTACAATTATTTACAACAATGAACAACTATACAAACACTTATTTACACTTATTAAACTTATTTTTAAAATTTTAAAACGAAAAGAGCGCGCTTCTCGATTCCCGCCAAAAAGAGAAGTCCACCTGTGTGTGAATCGTTTTGAACCACAGACATAATATTTTGTGTTTTGAAAAGACTTTCAAAAACGGAGCAGGTTCTCCATTCGGCGCGTATATTTTTTTTTCTATAGACAATAATTAACTATATTAATTTGTTATTTGTGGCCAGAAACAAATTAATACAAAATTATTAATTAAAAAAAACCATATCAACACAATATTGTATACAATGTACATATGGTACAAATAAATGGTCAGTGGTGAATGTTAATAATATTATCAGCTAAAGGCAAGTACCCAAATATTTTATACTTTAATATAATATACTACTTAGTTGATGCCCGCGAATTCGTCCGCGAGGAATAAGGTTTTTTAATTCCCACGGGTACTCGTTATTTTTCTTAGATACAGATACCCATGATACAAAATCACGTCAATGCGTTGTATTGCTTTGTTTTTATTCCTTTGTTGCGACGTGATCGCAGGACAAACCAACAAACACACTTTCACATTTATATTATTAGTAGGTGTGTCGGTTGAATAATCTTATTCACCGTTGGAAATGGAATTGTACAGCAAACGAACGAGGCGACCAATTTGCATTTAATAAGTGTGTAATTCAACTCCGTAGCCCCAGTATTTGCAGCGCTGCGGGCGACGCGACGAAACGCTGAGAAAAATTAATATGTTCCTCTTGCCAACGCAAGCTTGTTATTCCATTATTTCAGAGGAATATTTACCTTAGCTCTTTTGCATTGTAGATTTTGAGACGGATGAAAGGTAAGCAGGTCACGTGTTGTTTTGGTGTGAGCTGTGTTGCTTACGAAGTCTTCCCGACCGAATTTCGGCCACGGCAGCCTATCTCCAGAGAGCTTAGCCATCTGTGCGGGAGATACGCGTATTAGGTATATAGTGCACAAGTGTGTGCGCAAACACAGGCGCACTCTCTTCCTTTACTCACATAGCCGGATGGGACGGAAAATCCGACAGGGCCGGAGTGAGATCAGACCGGAGAGAGCCGTCGGTCCTGCTTACGAATTAACCAGGTTATAGCCCGCTCTACGTCACACTGCTAACAAGAGGATGGAATGAGCCCTTTAGGCTGCTTTTCAATCAATTGTGATCGATCATCGATGACACAATAGTAGTTTTTTTCTCTTTGCCACTGTAAATAAAAGAAAAACTTAAAAATACTTATACCTATAGGATCATTAAGGTCGTGGTCGCTTATATTTAAAAAAAAAATGAATAAGTTTTACTAACTGCTATAACGTAGCCTATTAGAACTGCGGATTTTTCTCAATCACAATTGGGTATTTGACTACTATTGAAATAAATTATTTTTTTGTGATTATTAGATAGACGATCTCCCAATACTCGTAATATCCACTTCCCCTTATAGTTTTATGTTGAAAAAACATTTTAAACAATCGATTAAAGTAAAAAAGTGCGTCGAACTTTAATGACGTCACATTTTAGAATTTCATATAAATCCCCACACATAAGACGTGTTTTGACGTTTGAAAAAAAGTTGCTGATTTGACTATTTGTCAAATACCCAATTTGTCGAAGTGACAATCTAGATAAAAGACAGCGATTTTCGCTCCTTCCCTGGGGAAGGCGACATTATGAAGGCTCTCGACGCTGCGCCGCTTTAATTGATATCAATTACTAGCAAATCCTTTACATAATCCCAGATACTATCAGCCTGTAGATTAGGTACCCAAGTTTTGATGGAAGCATAGCGATCGTCGCAATAGGAATCTTACTTCTTACTAATATTATAAATGCGAAAGTTTGGATGGATATATGGATGTATGTATGGATGTATGGATGTTTGTTACTCAATCACGCCCCAACGGCTGATTGGATCTGGGTGAAATTTGGCACAGAGATAGATTATAGTCTGGAATAGCACATAGGCTTTTTATCCCGGAAAA
Source organism: Erebia aethiops (assembly GCA_923060345.2). Lineage (NCBI taxonomy): Eukaryota > Metazoa > Arthropoda > Insecta > Lepidoptera > Nymphalidae > Erebia > Erebia aethiops. Next base: position 18,998,522 of record OV281084.1, on the reverse strand, counting down.
TTAAAGAGTTCGGGAACCAAAAAACCTCAAACCACGCAGACGAAATCGCGGGCATTCGCTAGTAATTAATATTTTGTACGAATACCAGCTAAGTAAAAGCTAAGCATGTGTCATACTTAATGAGAGTCGCGTAGATTGATAGTATTATGGTATTAGTATATCACAAACCTTCCCGCAAGTCCTGATATTAACTGCACAAAGTAAAACTGTGTACTGTAGCGCTGTGTTCTTATAAGTGGAAGGTCCCAGGTTCGATCCCTGGCAGAGTCAATTCGGGAATTTATAATTTCCGAATCATACTAATATTATAAATGCGAAAGTGTGCCTGTTTGTTGGTCTGTTGGTTTATTGGTTTGTTGGTTTGTCCTTCAATCACGCCGCAACAGAGCAACGGATCGACGTGATTTTTGGCATGGGTATAGATGAGGACCTGGAGAGTGACATAGGCTACTTTTAATCCCGGAAATTTAAGGAGTTCCCGTGGGAATTAGAAAGAATTCCACGCAGACGAAGTCGCGGGCATCAGCTAGGTTTCTACCGGCAAAGACGTACCGCCAAGCGATTTATTGTTCCGGTACGATGCCGTAGTAACCACCCTACCGGCAAAAACGTACCGCCAAGCGATTTATTGTTCCGATACGATGCCGTGTACAAACCGATTAGGGGTATAAGTTTAATATAATTTCCCACACCCCTAAGTGGTTAGCCCGCAACCATCGTAGGACGCATCATCACTTACCATCAGGTGAGATCGCAGTCAAGGGCCAATTTATAGTGGCGTATAAAAATGATTTATTTAACAGCAACAAATTCAATAAACTGGATTACTTTTCTGTACTGTTGTACTCGTAGGAGGGAGTCAATATTGTCTGTTATCCGTTCCGTTCGCTTTTGCAGACCAGATAATTCAATAACAGGCTTCAATTTGATCATGGGTGTTTGGAGGTTCTGCAGACAACATATGTGCTGAAAGGTATTGTTTCGATTAAGGAATATTATTTTTGTTTGATTCAATTAGGGACTTATTGATTATTTTTAAATGGAGCCCGGTCTACCTACAGTTGCATGTTAATGATTAGTTAATACAGGTTTTACACGTGGCGGATATTTAGAGAAAAAATAATACTGGCGAAATGGTTGGTAGGCCATAAGATTCAAACCCCTTACATGAACTCATAACACTGAATAATGTTAAAAAAAATAAGTAGGTAACATTAAAATGTGATTTACTTTCGGAGCGCCGAGCGATGCTATTAAAAAGGGCATTCATTGAACTCGAAAAGCCGGTGACTTCCATCCACAAGGACCTATCGAACAGTGAATGTGAAGCTATGATGATGTTTGAGGATGATGTCTCATGATTGTGATAAGAACGTTGTTACGCACTCTTGGGCCACGCAGTGAAAATCAGAGGCTAGTTATTTATACCCATTAGTCGGCGTTAAATGACTCATGCAAATGGATTGAGCAAACCTTTTCCTCCATCCATCACAGAAATGAAACACGTGTTTCCCCATGTTATAGCTCAAGAGCCCGTAGGATAATTCAATGAAGTGCTTGATAAAAGCTGAAAGTTTTCTTTTCGTCTACAACACCTTGACGCAAAACGCCACCTACAAAAAGTTCGACCGAAGCAGACGTACACATATTATGTGTACAACAGCAGTGGTCAACTTTATTGTGAGTCGTGTCGGCGGACTTTCCAGACCAAGTTTGGGTATGCTGGCCACATCCGCGCACACTCCAGAAAGTAAGCAAAGCCAAGATGTCGCTGTTGGCGGATACGCCAAGTAGGACATCATCATTATGTGAACCAGATAGGTAGATACCAGTGCTAGCCAGCTAACAAGTAGCTTAGTAGCATCTATCAGCTATCAGACCATGGGGCTGTGAAAAAAATTATACCTATAAAAACAATTTGTTTTTGCTGGTTAAGTAGGTAATATAAAAACAAAGTGATAAGTGGTTGTGGAAGGGAAGTACCTAACTAAGTACCTACTTAGAGATGTTGCAGGTGTGTTTACGCGAAAATTGTAGAAAAATGTTTTATTGAAATTGACACATCGATAAGCCCGCTAGTTACAGTAGTTGCCTTGTTTGAGGAGTTATTACATAAGCAAATTTAAAGCGACCCGAAATAGCTGGCCTTGGTACCTTGGTCAAAATTGTGAACCCGCCAATGACAGCTTGTTTACCATATGCTAGAAACGCAGAAGATATCATTCCATACTATTAGCTTTTACGAAATAGCTCTTTAAAATTGCACGCGGACTCTCGAGCTAATACAGTAAAGAAACTCACAAGGAAATACGTTCTGTTCCCTCAGTAATATTATTGAGCTCTTAGTTTATGTAACTATTGCTTTTCAAATTATTTACGCTTCGTTATAAATTAATGTATTTTGCTAACTACTTAGGTAATTAGGCACCTTATAAAATACATATAGGTAATATTTTTCGCTATGGAATAAAACAGTCAAGGAAAAAATGTCTTCATTTAGTTATTTTGTGTTTGTGCTTTGGAGTATTCTGTTTTGTAAGTATTATCCCTAAGTATTATCATTTTTCACCCCTTTTTACACATACTTATTTTTTTAATAACATCGTACCAGCAAGAAGCAAGCATTAAGTATAACTTTTTGCCAGAGTACGAAATTGTAGGTATGTAGTAAGTACATACCTACAATTTCGTACTCTGGCAGGACAAAGCCCTAAAGCTTACGCGGGGAGACAGGTCCAACACGTACACTATAGAGGCTTCACGAGATAATTAATTTAATAAAAATAACGTTCAGCTAAACTTACAATTATACTAGTGGTTCGCCCCGAACTGAGACCTCGCGGCGCCATCTATTGACATAAATGTGAAGTTCTGTTAACAATAATGAAGCTATTCCGTTTCCTTACAATATTTATCTAATTTTGGTATTTGTTGTTCAAGTATAATATTCAAATAATTGATCAATAATTCAAATGATTGATCAAGATTCAGGCTCAGCCTTTCAGAAAATTTAGAGTTCTGAGGTCAACTTTGGACGTTAGAAAATCTCCACTTTGAAAGCCCCCCCATTTCGTGAATTTTGGGGGAAAAATTTTAAAAAATATATTTTTGGACTATAATCCTAATTATCTTTAAAATGATATACCGCAACCCTATGTAACTTTATAAAAAATATTTTACTTCGCATTCGCTTCTATGAGAGCAGCCCTGAAATAAAGATTTTTATAACTTTTTAAGCCATATTCAGCGGGAGGCCATTGGTTTACATATTATATTTAAAGCTGAAGTAATTACGTTCAGTAATTCAGAAGTTATAATGCTCTGACGGACGGACGGACGGACGGACAAGTGCCAATCGCCACCGAGCGAAGCGAAGGTCTCTGAGTCTACTTGAGTGATCAAGTAGACTCAGAAACCTTCGCTTCGCTCGGTCAATCATTTCAAAAGAAAGACTGAGCTCTGCGACCACAACACGACTCGCGGCATTTAGGAGGCGACATACTCGTAGCATTCTAATGTATAAACCGTACCTACTTAATATTATAAATGCGAAAGTTTAGATGGACGGATGGATGGATAGATGTTACTCAATCACGACAGAACTGCTGAACAGATCTAAATTAAATTTGGTACAGGGATAGATTATAGTCTGGAATAACACATAGGCTACTTGTTATCCCGGAAAATTTAAAAAATCCCACGAGAGCCAAAAAACCTCAATCCACGCGAAAAAAGTCGCGTGCTGTCTGCAGTTAATAGTGGCATAGATACTAAAATTCATCAAACATCAAAGTGTTCTGATTTTTATCTTGATAGCTCTGAATTTCAAACATGAATTGGACCATAGCGAAAAAATTCTGTCTATGAATTGGACAGTATGAAAAAATGGCTAAATACTTTTCCTCTTTCCCCCCAACGAAGAGTACAGCTTGTCTGAGAAAGATAACGACCATGCTCGTATATCGGAACGATCAGATTTCAGTTACCTCAATACATGACGTTGCCACAATCGCTTTTCTCATGTTTTCAACATGAAATAAATATCATATTTATACCCTTTAGTGTACTTTAATATCCTTTTTTTATACTTACCTACGTATTTAAAAATGTAATCAACGCCGTTAACACGCCCCAAGCGTCGGCTTTAAATAATTATTACGCGCTTCCTGAAAATATAAAATTATTTTCACCAACGCTTCTCTTACTCGCTCATATTAAAATTACATTGCTATTATAATAGTATTATTACGAGTATACCTAATTTATATGTATAATAGAGCTACTTTATTTTTGAAATTAAATTTCATACGAGTTATTATTTTCACTTTCCAGTGACTATTTTTGCACACTGGGGTAAGGGCAAATCACTTTCATGTGGATAGGACAAACCATTCTTACCTTCCGACGTGGACGTTTCACGCAAACGTCCTGGCCACCACCTCCTCACCACCTAGATGCCTGGTACTTTTCCACCTCCCGTTATGCCACGTCTTTTCTGCCACGTACCTGGAGATTTTGGAACCAACTTCCATCCTCTGTGTTCCCTCATGAATACATTATGGGGCTCCCTATAGGGCGAATTGACGGTTCCGTTTGCTCGCTCTGTTAAAAAAACGTTTTGTTCTGTTCGCTACCGAGTCGTTGACTGCAATGGACAGTCTACAGTCTGAGCTAATATTAAGCACTCCTCTCTTTCTTTTTTCAAAAGCGGTAAGTATCCCATTTTATGCCATTGTTTGTCGAAAATGTGAGTTAGAGCTGTGGTACTATAATCTAGTATTAGCTATTACCTATTCTGTGGTATTAGTATTTTTTGATGGCCCGCCTACAACATACCTATCGTTCATCTGTGAGCGTAATTTAGTTATTTCGTTAAAAATTATGAGATGAATTTTGCAAATGTCAGTTTACTAGCTGATGCCCGCGACTTGGTCCGCGTGGTATAAGTTTTTTGAATCCCGCGGCCCGCGGGAACTCGACAGTTTTGCGGGATAAAAAGTAGCCCATGTCACTCTCCAGGTCCTTAACTACACCCATCACCCATGCCACGCTCCGTTGCTGTGGTGCGACGTGATTGAAGGACAAACCAACAAACAAACGCATTTATAATATTAGTATGAAGTATGATGGTATCAGCTGCTTTAATAATATAAATAGTGGTTCGCCCCGAACTGAGACCTCGCGGCGCCATCTATTGACAACAATGTGAAGTTCTGTTAAAAATACTGAAGCACATTAAAAATTAAATAATTCCGTTTCCTTACAATATTTATCTAATTTTAGTATTTGTTGTTCAAGTACAGGATATAATTGAAATAATTGATCAAGTTTCAGGCTCAGAAAATATAGAGTTCTGAGGTCAACTTTGGACGTTAGAAAATCTCCACTTTGAAAGCCCCCATTTCGTCAATTTAAGGGGAAAAATTTTAAAAAATATATATTTGGACTCTATTCCTAATAATCTTTAAAATGATATACCGCAACACTATGTAACGCTATAATAGTAGATTATACACCAAGGGGATAAAGCACTGTTTTATGTCACGGGCGCTACATTGAATCCTGAACGTAACGAAGGACTCCAAATTTAACTCCCGAGCGCAGCGAGGGATAATAATTCCCGACCAAAGGGAGGGAATTAATATTGAGTCCTGAGTGCAGTGAGGGATTCAAGCGCCCAAGAAAAAAACTGCTTTATCCCGGCGGTGTATACTCTACTTTATACTTCTACCATAACAGTAAAACAAACTGTAACGGTTAGATATTTATTGCAAATCATAGTAAGTAAGATACATAGGTCTAGTAAATAATAAAAAGAAAAGACAAATTAAAAGTGAATGTTCACGTTCGATAGAGTCACATTTGTCCATTTGTCATTTTGCTTTTCATGCTGCCAGTGTTTATGCAGGTACACATACTCCTTGGTTTAAAAACTTTTATGTCAAATGGTACGATCGTTTGGTCGACCAGTCTGGAGCCTAGACTCTGTTGTTTACAGTATGGGGTTGGTCAACTAGTTGGGCGATCGATCGACTAGATTACGGCCCTAGGGCATGAAGACTGACTTTAGACCCGCAAAAGTATGATTAAAACAGTAGTAAAGGTATGGTAGAAGTATAAAAAATATTTTACTTCGCATTCGCTTCCATGAGAGCCCCCCTGAAATGACGATGTTTATAACTTTTTAAGCCATATTCGGCTGGAGGCCATTATTATACGTATTATTATGTTTAAAGCTAAAGTAATTATGTTCAGTAATTCAGAAGTTATAATGCTCTGACAGACGGACGGACGGACGGACAAGTGCCAATTCACTCAAGTAGACTCGGAGACCTTCGCTTCGCTCGGTCAAAAAACATTTTGTGTGTGCAATGAAGAATTCTTTGAATCAATTATTAAATTTCGGTACCTTTCCCATTTTTTTATGGCAGACGTATTCAATCTGTCTGGCAAAAGGAGAGCATATTTGAATTCGTTTGAGCTCAAATTCAATAAGCGTTACTCGCTATTCACGCTGGCCGAGTGGTCCTTTCTCCTCAAATGACCGTGAAACAGTGTTGTCAAGTAGGATTTGCTCAATTGAATATTTCGATCCAATAAATATTTAAGGAGGGAAATTAGATTGACGGTTTTTCAAGCGTACAAAAGTACGATATCGTATTTATTTACCTACCTCACTTTAGTTAGTACTCTATTTTTATTAATTCATGTTAGATTTGCACATGAATTAATAAAAAAACTACTTACGAGTATCTATACTTCTATACAAATATTACCAATAAATGCAAAAGTTTGGATGGATGAATGGATGAATGGATGTTTGTTAATCAAGCACGCCAGAACGGCTGAACGGATCTGGAAGAAATTTGGCACAGAGATAGATTATAGTCTGGAATAGCATATAGGCTATTTTTTATCCCGGAAAATTAAAGAGTTCCCGCGGGAACCAAAAAACCTCAATTCACGAATTAAGTCACGAGCATCAACTAGTATTATTTAAAATGCCTTTAGAAATAAAATTCATGATTGACTGATTTCCTAGTCCTATAACAACAGTTAATAGTTTATAACCATAGATTTAGCATTGGTCTTTACGACTAGATACCGTCGGCGTACTAGCAAATTGCGGCAATTTAACACGTACCAAGCTTAGCATATAATATGCTTGAAATATGCTTGTTAGTCTCGTAGCAACCAGCCTTGTTCCTGACAAATTTAGAGTTGCCGTATTCTAATTCTAAAATTGCCGGATTTTTAGGGAAAATTAAGAAAAATGCCGTATTGTACAAAATATTTATTCAGAAGGTCGGTTTTTGGGTGTACATTCAAACTTTTTCCTTGTGTTTGTAATTTTTATATTGTAATTGCATATAATCTGCTCGCAAACCAATTAATAAAAGAAAATATTATTACTATGGATGTTTGACAACGAATATCTCTCTAAATATGAATTACTCGCGCATGAACAATTAATGAATATTATTTTTTAAACAAGTAACAAAGTAACTGTGTCTGTCTGTGTGTTACGCAATCATGCCTAAACTACTAAACCGATTTAAATGAAATTTGGTACTGTGATAGTCTAGAGCCTGAGAAAGGACATAGGCTACTTTTTAATGTGAAAAAAGGACTGTAAAGGGTAGAAATAGGGGATGACAGTTTGTATGGAAATTACGTCATTTTTAAAGCTAGAAGCTTGAAGCTTATTTTTTAGGCTTTTGATAAGAAATAAACAAATACGATATTCAAAGTTAAGTAAAAGAAAAATAAATACCCTAAAGGGTAATAAATAGGGGCTGAAAATTTTTGTGTGATGACGTCGCCAAAAAAGTTTACAGCCCAGAAAAAAAAATTGTAGAAGAAAATACAGAGAATTCCGGAGTAATAACAAAATATGAAACCATTTCAGTTCAAAAGAGTGCAGTTTCCCCTGAAAGCAGCATTTGCAATTATTATAATAAATAAAGCTCAAGGACAGACGCTTAAATTTGCAGGTGTTCATTTAGAAAAAAAAGTGTTTTCCCATGGGCAACTCTATGTGGCATGCTCACGTGTATCACACACGCAAAATCTTTGTTTTTGCTAAAGATGGGAATACTAAAAACGTCGTGTTTAAAAATGTACTTATATAAGCTATTTGCAGAAAATACTGTAAATAGCTTATTTTAATGAATGTATGTTTTATTTGCAAAATAATTAGCCTAAAAAATTAAAAATGCTGCCGAAATTCACTATTCCACGCGGACGAAGTCACGGGTGCAGCTAGTAAAAGATATATACCTACTGTCATTACAGTAACTGTATAAAGCAATTTTTCCCATTAATGGGGTAAAAGTTTAGAAGCTGACAACAATATTTGCTCACGCACACAAATATCTTTTCAAAAAGTCAATACACACTACGATATTAAAGTTGCCGCATTAATAGAGCTATTTTTGATAGGAAGGGCGGTATCTAGGTGAAGCGCGCGAGCCCAATACTAAATCTATGTTTATAACTCGCCACCAAACTTTTTTTGATGTGGTTAATTCTATTGAAGTATGAAACATGTGAAAAATTAACTTATTTTTAGGCTCCCATTTTTGTTTAAAGCGGAAAACATTTTTCATCAGTGCGTCATACCGCGTTATAGGCTTTATACACATTGTTCGCTTAATCGCTGCACCAGCAGACGGCCGAAATATCCAATATTGCAACTTTGTGTACGCTAAATAAATGCCTATCGAAAACAATTCGAGTCATTATTAAGCGCTCGATTGAGAGCGATTCATATCCGATACGACATCCAATGCGTGCATTATGAGGTCAGTCTTTGTCTAAAACTGTATATAGACTGCCGATGGATACGTCTCTGCCAGGTTCAATCAATCGACAAAACAAGCCTTGGTAGAATTGCCTCATTGGTAGTGTCATGTGTCGTGCGAAGGCTTCTGCTGGAGCCAGTGTAGGCATATGTACTGTGGCAAATGTCAGGTCATATGAAAGTATGAATCCACTATAGTAGGATAAGCACAGCAGTGCTTGTGCCTCTATAACCTGCACGCCACTGCGAGTCATGGGTCATGTCTAGTTTGAAATTTTGAATCCGCGTGTACCAAACAGTAATTCTTATTAATAACTTTATAAAATGTAACTGATAATAATTTAACTTGGACCTATATTTATTTATTTTTTATATACTACATACCATTGACATATTATGAACTTAAATTTTATATTTTAATGTAATACATATATTACTTTTGCACACTGTCTCTGACAGTAGATTGCGTACGAGAAGATTCTACTTATATTATACAGCTGTTATTACCCACAATTTTGCAAAATAAATGATTTATGATTCATGAAAAAAAAAGAAAAGCGTGCAGCCCAACAACAAATCATTGGGACAGTGCTTTCTCGCAGGTATTTCATTCGCATTGGAGACTTGAGAGTCTAGACGCGAGAGATAGACTTTATAAGAATGATAGTGCGCGAGCTGCTGTTGACAAATAATATAATTAAGAACTTCGAGTACAAGGTCGGGCTAAAGGATCCGATTTACAAAAGCCAAAGAATTGAAAAAATGTCCGTAATTACTCTTTGCGCTTGTTTGTTTTAATTATAAGCTACTAAAAACTGTCAGAGGCGACCGCCTCACGGAATTTCAGATTGGAAGCCCAATTCGTGTTTTAACTAGGTACATAATTTAATTTTGGGGCGAACTTTTCGTGACAAGTCCGAAGTTATAAAATTAACATTGATCGACGTCGAAACTTCTCAATCAGCGCGGAATCATTAGGAATAGTCCCGCAGAACAATTCTTACGAAAGTTTTTTACTACCTAGCTATACCTTCCTATCTTTTTATACGACTGCCTGAAAAAAGGAGTATATTGTTTTCAGGATTCATGTATGTATGTATGTGAGTTTGTATATTCCACCATAACTTCTATACGCCTGAACCGATTTTGATAAATGAGGTATCGTTGGAATCCCTAGCTTATTCCGGGAGACATAGGCTAGTAAAATTTTAAAAAAAATTGATGCTGTGACCATGGTCCTGCATTAAATACTAAAGTTGAAAAAAAATATTCGAAAATAAGATCTATATAATCATCATCTAGAAAATGATTAGTTGATTCCAAAAATATATAACACTATAGTTCAATATCCAGTGATTTACATAAAATATCATTTAATAAAAATTTGAATAAGATTCCAAAGGTAAATACGGGCTGCGGCAGAGCAGTCGTATTTTTTAATAATTTTGATTATATTCACTTTTTCAGCGATGAATCCAATAAAAAAAACCCTACTTAAAGAAATCCTTAGTAACAAGTTTTTCCTCTAGTCTAGTCCATCCTTGAAAATCTTCCGGGGCATTTTTTCGTCAATATATTTCATTTCATTTCATTTATTTGCTCACATTACAGGCGTTACAGGAACAGTGGGAAATTTCATCAAAATCGGTTTAGCAGTTTTCAAGATATATGTGGTGAAGTTGGATTAACTTTTAGAGAAGTTAATTTTAGATGTACTATAACTTTGTAACATATAATGTAAATTTATGTTTCTGCAAAATAAAGACATTGTATTGTATTGTATTGTATGTAATAGAATTTTGTAACCCCCGAGATGTTCAAATCCGACCGAGTTGGCAAAATCCGATTTCCGCCAGTTTCGATTGATATATTTAAAATATTAGAAAGCAACTTTATCTTCGACACAGTGGATGTGAGTCGTCTGAGAGAGGGAGTCTGAAATTCATTTGCAGATTGGATTTAAAATTGGTTTTGTGAGAAACTGGACTCTCATTTCCTAGAGCATTTCAGCTCACACAAGGCCAATTCAATGTCCGCTCGTCCCGCTAGGACACATTACTGAGGCTGCAGTTAGTTTAACTCGCGCGACATCGACGTAATTGGCAATCAGCGGACATTATCAGTGCTATTCTCATACGACATAAAGTGGACCCACTGTAGTTATTCTCCAACCGCTACACAAATCTAATCTGGCTTTATAACCCTGCTATTATATTAACTTATTTATAAGTAGAAGGAGTTTTCATGGTTGGGTACCAATGCCATAATATAAATATTTAACCGAGCGAAGCGAAGGTCTCTGAGTCTACTTGGGTGAATTGGCACTTGTCCGTCCGTCCGTCTGTCAGAGCATTATAACTTCTGAATTACTGAACGCAATTACTTCAGCTTTAAATATAATATGTAAACCAATGGCCTCCCGCCGAATATGGCTTAAAAAATAAAAAAAAATAAAAATCTTTATTTCAGGGGGGCTCTCATAGAAGCGAATGCGAAGTAAAATATTTTTTATAAAGTTACATAGGGTTGCGGTATATAATTTTAAAGATAATTAGGAATAGAGTCCAAAATTTTTTTTTTTTAATTTTTCCCCCCAAAATTGACGAAATGGGGGGCTTTCAAAGTGGTGATTTTCTAACGTCCAAAGATGACCTCAGAACTCTAAATTTTCTGAAAGGATGAGCCTGAAACTTGATCAATTATTTCAATTATATCCTGTACTTAAACAACAAATACTAAAATTAGATAAATATTGTAAGGAAACGGAATTATTTAATTTTTAATGAGCTTCAGTATTTTTAACAGAACTTCACATTTATGTCAATAGATGGCGCCGCGAGGTCTTAGTTCGGGGCGAACCACTAGTTATTATTGTTAAGAGGTTTCTTCATGTTTTGCTTCAACCAGCTTAACATAAGTTTCCAGATATAAAGTAAGGTGGTAATTAGCTACATTATATTAGATATTTCCTCCGTCTCTTCAACATAACATTTTAAATACTAGTTGTAACTGTACGTAGTTGTGCAGGCAACTAACTACCTACTATCTGCAATGTTATGTTCAAGATACGGAGGAAACACATTAACACACTGCTCTAACGGTAAAGGAAAACAACGTGCGGAAACCAACATATAGCTATCTGAGATTGCTCCTTACTGTTCTCAAAGGTTTGTGATACCTGCCAATCTGCAATTTGCATAGTAGTGGTCTAAAGCCCTATTTTTAACCCTCATCCTTCTGAAAGGAGGTCCACTCAGTTATGAGACAGCGCGGTGATCGGTTGAGATGATGGCTGTAATGTGCAGTACAGGGTCTAAATCAAACCATAATTAGATGACAACTGACTTATTTATTGGATACTAGATGATGCCTGCGACTTCTTCCGCGTGGTTCAAGTTTTTTTGGATTCCTGCGGGAACTCCTCAATTTTCCGGGATAAAAAGCCTATGTCACTCTCCAGGTCCTAAACTATACCCATGCCAAAAATCACGTCGATCCGTTGCTCCGTTGCAGCGTGATTGAAAGACAAACCAACAAACCAACAAACAAACTGACTTTCGCATTTATAATATTAAGTATAATAAGTATGATATGATGCACTTAGACCTACCCACATATTATTATAACTAGTGGTTCGGCCCGAACTGAGACCTCGCGGTTTCCATAAAATGAATAAACTTGAGCGCCATCTATTGACATCAATGTGAAGTTCTGTTAAAAATACTGAAGCTCATTAATAATTAAATAATTTCGTTTCCTTATAATATTCATCTAATTTTAGTATTTGTTGTTCAAGTACAGGATATATACTTCAAATAATTGATCAAGTTTCAGGGTCAGCCTTTCAGAAAATTGAGAGTTCTGAGGTCAACTTTGGACGTCAGAAAATCTCCACTTTGAAAGCCCCCCATTTCGTCAATTTTAGGGGGAAAATTAAAAAGCAATGACCAGCCCCCGATTGTGTAAGGAAAACGTGATCGTAATCGTTTGTCAAACGGATAATTCGACCTATTTAAGAAGTTCATAAATGCCTGCACAGTTCCAGTACGTTTGATGTCAAATGCTGTTTTTAACCGACTTCCAAAAAAGGAGGAGGTTCTCAATTCGGCGCGTATTTTTTTTTATGTATGTCGGTGCATATCTCCGTGGTTTCTGAACCGAGTTGAATTGAAATTTTTCTATCAGTCTTTAGAGGAAACTCTCGAGGTGGACCCATAAAAAATTCTGACTCCAAATCCTCATTCCTGAAACTAAAAAGTTAAAAATAAAAATTCTTTCCAAAAAACCGACTTCCAACGCCACTGTAAAGTAATAAATATTTTTTACTTCTACCCACTATGTTGAAGTCGGGCGGGTATTGACGCATCAGGCTCGCCCGACTTCAACATAGTGGGTAGAAATAAAAATTGGAAGTCGGTTTTTTGGAAAGAATTTTTGCTTCGACAATTGGGACTCTGACTATGCAACTTTTTCTGAGCGCTATTCAAACCAAATCTATTTCTTAATTGTTTTAATCCGTCTCCGAACATTTCACTACTGAATACGAGTCTTAACAGAATGAGAAGAATGTGTGGCCATAATTAACTTAGTCCAACTCGCTGACCAAGTGGCTGGATTGGCAGAATTCACAGAATTCCCGACATCCTGTATGGGTTCGCACCTCCAATTTAACTTTTCGTTGTTGCGTTTTATGAAATCAATTATCACTTGCTTCAAACGGTGAAAGAAAACATCGTGATGAAACCAGCACGCCCGAGAGTTCTTCATAATTTTCTCAAAGGTGTGTGAAGGCTGCTAATTTGCACTTGGCCAACGTGGTGGACTATGGCCAAACCCTTCTCATTCCGAGAGGAGACTGGTGCTCAGTAGTGAGCCGGCAATGGGTTGATAAGAGAAGAGATAGAGATACACCTTTAAGAAGAAATATTATGACAATGATTCAAATCAAATCTGTTTCTTCCAGGCGTATGCAAATCAAACGGTTATCTCAGAAGGAACAATGAAGAAACGCCGGAGAAAATCAAGTTTTACGATGAAAAAGGCAACCTTCACTACATTGATTTAAATACTCCACTCGATTCCGTATTGGATTTATATTTCAATCACCGGCATTTCTCCGGTAGCACTCGCTTTTGGCTCTATACAAGGTGCGATGCCATATTTATGTTTTTAATTTTAAAAAGTCATTTATTTGTACTTAGTATAGGTAAGCCCATACTTAGTAACTAGATAATGCTCGCGACTTCGTCCGCATGAGGTCATCGGCACGCATCGCAAAAGTTGCCTCTCGGAACATCGTCGTCGGCATTGCCGATGAGCAGACTCGAGCGATCCGTACGTTCCAGATCAGTGGACGCACTTGTGTGACTTTCTATAGAAATACTACGATCCGTTTGATGCGATGCGTCCGATGCGTACGATGCGAACAAGTGGACACTTAGCATAAATGTATGTGTGTGTGTGTATACATTTACTCCGCATTCTCTCAACTCACGCGCGAACTATGCGTAGTCCATGGGCAGATGCGCGAAACAATTATTGCTTTTGAATCGTCAAATGAATCTAGCACTGGTTCTGAATGCTAAAGGGTCCAGCGCTGCAGTATGACATGCTGCATACAATACCTAGTCCTACACACAGCATCAGCGATACACAGGCATCAGCTAGTTTATAAATAACTAGACATCGTCCGCGTGGATTAAGATTTTTTGGGTTCCCGCAAGAACTCTTTAATTTTCCGGGATAAAAAGTAGCCTATGTCCTTTCCCGGGATACAATCTACCCCTGTACCAAATTTCATCAAAATCGGTTAAAAGATGGGTCGGGAAAGCGTAGCAGACAGACAGATGGACAGACAGACAGAAACACTTTCGCATTTATAATTTTAGAATGGATATACCTTTGACGAATATCTATGTGGTGTCTGTCTCCAAAAGTCCATACACAACTTTTTCTCATTTCCAGGGACAATATGAATAACCACGAAGAATTGTTCGCTCGCTTCTCGTTAAATGCTTTATACAAAGTTAAAGCAAGCAGTTTGTACAGACCAGACAGACCGTTGGTCATGGTGACGCATGGTTGGATGAGCAGCGGCAATAGCAACGCCACACAACTGATTAAGGATGCTTATCTGAACACACAAGACGTGAATGTTGTAGTGGTGGACTGGCAAAGAGATGCAGCTAATGAGAATTACCTGTCATCGGCATCTTTGACAATGTTGGTGGCTGAAAAGGTAAGGGTAAGAAATGCGAAAGCAAAGCCAAAAGAATTAAAACTCTTTCGACTTTGGTGCGAGTTATGTATCACCAGTGTGTATTTCAGGCTCTACTTCATCTCTTCTTTATTTAAGCTACCGTTTGCTACAGTAAGGTCTCTTAACACAGGTGCTATAATTACGACGTATAGGTACTTTAAGGGGTTTCTAGATGATAGGTTTTGCAGTCAGTTTTTACTACAGTCACTGCTGTGACTGAAAGATAATTAATTTATCGTAAGCTTGAATAACGATGATTGGTGACGACTGACGTTTGCATGAAAAATATCTGGTAATTCATTCTCTACTCATGATCAATCATGATTAAGGGAGTTGACTGAAGCATAACTTGAACCAAATGAACTCCATCTGAAAATGTAGGAATGTATACCAAGTATTTTTACAGGTGAAGGACATGGTTTTGTCGCTGGCCTTCCAGTATCAGCTAGAAGGTAGAGATGTGCATTTGATTGGTCACAGTTTGGGTGCACACGTCATGGGGTTGGCTGGTGAGAAACTTAAGGATGATAAGTTTGTCGTGGCACGAGTAACCGGTAATTCTGCACTGTTTATTTTTTTATTGGAGGATTAAAAATTAAATACTTAAGATAAAACAAAAACTAATTAAAGACTTAAAAGAGATGGTCAATTTTTGACCCAGGCTGTACAAACATACGAGTATATTAGATAATTTAATTAAAATAAACAATGAATTTTAAATAAATATGTTTCATAGCAGTTGCTGAAAAATATTGAAAATAAGAAGACTTTCCATCGATTTTTAATGTTAAAAGTCACGTGATCTTTGTCTTACGTCGGATTAACGTCAGACGTCAATTAGACATATTCTACTGTCTATGATTGTTGTAGGAATACAATGAATAATAAAGAATAGTACTTCCCTAGGCCTAGTCACTGTAGGACATGGAACTAATAAGTACGTAACGTAGTACTTATTAGTTCCATGCTGTAGGAATATCATATGCCTTTAATATTGCTAGTCTATATTATCTATTATCAACGATAATAGATAATATAGATAATAGATGATACGGAAGCCTAAATAAATATAATGATTAGATATTTATTGTGAAATTTTTTTTTATCAACGATGACAGTTAAATAGCGCGACTTAATGCCAGACAGCGACATCAATTATCTGACATCTACAACAGGGTACCAATTAATCAATACTGCGACTTATCGTACAGCGCCATCTAGGTCTCGGTCATGAACAGTCTCATTATAAAATAGTTTTTTTTTAAATCAATAAAAGCTGCCTGACCGGTTTTTAAAGCTTAATCCTAGGATTTCTATTACCTGAGATTAATATACATATACATGATTAAAACATTACTCAATTATAAGTTTCTAGAAATAGTACATTACTGCAGCGGCCAGCAAAACAGGCATTGAAGGACGAACGTGTAAATGTGGGCCGAGGCGAAGCCGAGGCACACATACGTAAGTCCATCAATGCCTAGTTGTGGCCAAGGCTTGTATAGTACTTTTCTCAAATAATGCGCGGAAATTA
Source organism: Erebia aethiops (assembly GCA_923060345.2). Classification (NCBI taxonomy): domain Eukaryota; kingdom Metazoa; phylum Arthropoda; class Insecta; order Lepidoptera; family Nymphalidae; genus Erebia; species Erebia aethiops. The sequence goes on along the minus strand of OV281084.1, from coordinate 18,981,926 downwards.
AAACTAAGTAGTACCTAGACAGAACTTTTTATTTAAAAATACAGTTATTGAATGTACAGTTTTTGAAATTTAAAGTGGACTTTCCGGGGATTATGTTGGTTTGGGATAATTCTAACGAGGTCGAAGTTTGTTGTATAGTAGTCTCTTCCGTGTGATTTTGTATTTCAAACCTTTGATGGGAGGTCGATGGTCGAGATTGGATACTTTCGTTGATTTTACTTGTAATTGTACTTTTATTTTCAATCGATTCTTCTATGTAGCTTTCAGCTACCCGGTCAGACTTCCATCCGCCATGTCTTTTAAGTGTAATTAAATTTGCACCTGTGTCAGCAAGAAGAGTCGCTGAAGATCGACGAAAGCAATGCCCAGTATAATATTCCGGATTTGGCAAGTTTAAATAGGTAGCAATTGCCTTTGGCATTGCGGCAATTTTGTGTCTTCCAATTACTTGCTTTGTGCATTTGTTATTTTTGTAATTTAGAAAAAATCGGTCTGATTTTACATCAGTAGGACGTAGCGCTACGTACTTTTGTACGATTTCAGCTGATTCATCTTTGATAACAAATGTGCGGTCGATCTTGGTTTTAGTATCACGTAGAGTTACAATTATCACACCTTCGTGATTTTCTACGTCTTTTATAGTAATATTTGTAATTTCGTTACATCGGCATGCACCAAAAATGCCGAATATAAGAATAACCTGCAACAAGAACAAAGTACGTTTACGTTCACATAGGTAATTTTACTTAAAAAAAAGAGGTTAATTTTATTAAGAGTAAAACTTACTTTGAGGTCCAGATACACGCTGTCTGGTGCTTCAAACAAAAACATTTTTACGTTTGATGCGGTGAAAACTTTTGACTTTTTACATTTGTATCCATCCGACTGTCTTTTGAGCATAGAAGTCAGGTTTGCATACTGTTTTAAATTCACGTTATGTTTCATTAAAACTGTGCATTTTAGCATTGAATAGATGACCCATAGCGTTGTCGGCTTAACTTTCTCGCCGAAATAAGCCAAAAAAACGTTTTCGGATAAGGATTTCGATTTCCTTTCATTCTTCCATTGAACAAAATTTTCATACGTTTTCAAATATTTTTCTTTCGATTTTGGCGGTAACAAACTTTCTATTACGGCTCTTGCCGCCTCTTGAATTTCAGGTGGCGTTAAAGTAAGTTCATCACACTCATTGTCTTCACTTGAACTCATTTTGTCAAATACACTTCAAAATCAATGACGAACAACGAACAACAATAATTTTTCCCGCGTTCATAAGTGTTCATTTGTTTTTTTTTTTTTCAATAAACATGGCAGCTTTCTATTTGCAAGCTAGTTCGAAATTTAAATAAAACCTTCGATAAGTTACCTCCTTGGTTGCCATTTTTCGGAGTAAAAGATCGTTCCATTTTTAAATTACACGACAGATAAGAATTTACTATGTAATTTATTTGGTCGCTAAACCACGACAGATATGGATTTTCATACAACTTTAGAAGGCCGCTGCTCTGCTGTATGTGGCCAGTACAGCAATTTCGATTTATCTCGAAGAAGGTTGTCAAAATAATGCTCACATTTCCAAGCATGTTTGAGAAAAAATTATATCATCATGACGAAAACTGAGCAATATAATCAACTTTTTGAACTTCCATATTTTTTATCCACGACTGCAAAGCTATAAGTGACTTTATTATTCTTTAAATAGAAGATCTGTACTATTTAATGACATAGATTTCATCTCTGGACATTCTGGGTCAGACTTCCATAAAATTTTTGACCATGTCGTTTAGTTAGCTATTCGATTAAGTTAGTGTGAGACACCGAACGCCAGACTATTAGAAGAGGGTGGGGTTAAATATGGCTGGATAACAAGGTGTCTGTGGACATGGTAGCGCTCATTGGAACAGGCTCCTGTATCTAATGTTTAACACAACACACGGATATTCACACGCTAAAATAATAATCAATGAGCTTTCTAGTTTTCGCCCCACTGATAATATGGAACCTAGCCTTGTGCAGTTAATAAACATTGAATTTATATTCTCAGGTTTAGATCCAGCTGGACCATTCTTCGAGATACCAAGCTACCTGCCGGGTATAACAAATGAGGCTGCCTCTTTCGTGGACATCATTCACACTGACTGCGAGACTCTGGGTTATGTTACCAACATTGGTCATGCTGACTTCTACCCAAATGGTGGCAACTGGCAGCCGCATTGCTGTGATACTCAAGACACATGTAAGTATGCACTGTAAATATTTTCCTCTCAAGATATACCTGATAGTAGTACTATGGTACCTATAGCTTGAGTACACGTCTGGAGAGACTTCGTTAACGCCTTACAATTTAGACTATACGAGGCATGCCTTTTAAGTTTTGTCGTTTGAAGCAAAAAACACAACTAGAACCTTATAGTACTTTTTATTGTTTTTCAAAGTATTCACCACGTAGCTTAATACACTTTTCCATTCCCTCAACCCAGTTATTACAACATTTATTCCACTCTAAAGTGGGGGTGTTCAAAATGGCTGACTTGAAAGCGTCGACTGCTTCACCGGACTGGAACCTTTGACCACGAAGACTTTTCTTAATTTTAGGAAATGTAAAGAAATCGTTAGGGCTTAGGTCAGGACTGTATGGAGGGTGGTCAAGAATTTCTACTTTTTCCTGCTTCAAATACTCAATCGTTTGACGAGCGCTGTGTGATCTTGCGTTGTCGTGGTGCAGGATGATGCGTCGCTTTGAGTTAGATTTTCGAAGTTCGGCGATGACTTGTGGTAAACAAACTGTGGTATACCACGCTGCGTTAACCGTTCTACGATCTTCAATTGCAATAGTCGCAACATGGCCGGTTTTTCCAACGAACGTAGCCACCATCTTCTTTGAAGTGCTTCGAGAACGAACAACTTTAGTCGGCTTTGGCTCGTCTTGAAAGACCCAGATGTAGATTGTTGTTTGGAATCAGGATCTTAGGCATAGATCGTCACCACTGATGATGTCGTAAACGTGATTTGACTCTCCTCGGTTGAACCTTTGCAGAGTTTTCTTACACCATCTGACGCGGGCCGCCTTGTGATCGTCGGAAAGCAGATGCGGTATCCAACGGCAAACTAGCTTTCTCACACCAAGCGCTTCATGCAAAATCTTCTGAATGGTTGTCCCTGAGATGCCTAATAGAGCCTCTATCTCTCGATACGTCACATGACGATCTTCGAGAATTAGTTGTCTCACAGCAATGATGTTATCTTCAGTGAAGGCGGATTTTGGGCGTCCTTCGCGAGATTTGTCACTAACACTGATATGTCCACGCTGGAATTCTAAATACCAGCGTTCGACAGTCCGCAGAGATGGGGCTTCATCACTGAACACAGATGTCAGCTCTTCAAAACACTGAAGCCGTGTCAGGCCTCTTCTAAAGTTGTAGAAAATTATTGCACGAACATTTTCCTTAGAAAAATTCATTTTCGTACGTAACCTGACAGATTTCAATCGGCGCTGTGACTAAACAATAGCATTAATCCTAATCCTTTCAACTGTTTTGAGATTCAAAATTTAGACAAATTCGAATATAGAAAAGTTCCAAATTCAAATTTGCCGGGAAATATGGAAACGACAGAACTTAAAAGGCATGTAGTACTTTAACACATTGAATGAATGTATAAAATATTCTTTAGTGTACACCAACACACGACAAATGCATACAACAACATTAAAATAAGAATAGAAAAAATTTGTTAAAATCGCTTTGAAGCGATAAGGCACATAGTATTTATCTTATTATTTTTGTAAGCTATTTTTATCCACATCAGGACATTTAAATCAGGCATGCGCAAGGCTACGCGTATGAATATGTAACAAGCGGATTCCCTATTGTGTGAGAGTGCATAATATAGCAGCTATAATCCATATTAATATTATAAATGCGAAAGTGTGTCCGTCGATATGTCTGTCTGCTACGCTTTCACGGCCCAGTCGTTCAACCGATAGTTTGTATATCGGAGAAGGACATAGGCTACTTTTTATCCCGGAAAATGAAGGTGTTCCCGCGGGAATAAAAAAACTAAATCTTCTAGTAATATACATAAAATAAAACACGTCTTTTGGAGCCCACACACCAATCACCATGTAGTACAGGTATCAAACAATTTGCCTGAAGGCTTGGGCTTGATCCAATCGACAGTGCCTCCGATGTATGTTTGTCATGCAAACTCAACACATGATAAAGTTTGCATCGTTAGGCATTGAAGCCTCATGCCCCATGCAAATCTATACTCTATACTAATATTACAAATGCGAAAGTTTGGATGGATGGATGTTTGTAACTCAATCACGCCAATGGCTGAACGGATCTGGATGAAATTTGGCACAGAGATAGATTATAGTCTGGAATAACACATAGGCTACTTTTTCTCCCGGAAAATTAAACAGTTCCCGCGGGAACCAAAAACTTCAATCCATGCGTACGAAGTCGCGGGCATCAGTTACGAGTAGTTATGTGATAGATCACTGCCATTCAAAAATGACTTTGAAACCGAAATCTGGAAATGAAATTTATGAAGGTATTTATTTATATTTTCTGTTATAGTGAGCTGTGAACACACGTGCGCTTATGTTTACTTCGCTGAGTCTATTAACAACGGCAGTGAATACGCATCCGTCAAATGTGATTCCTACATTTCCTATGAAATGGGCTCATGTGGCGATAATGAAAAGCAGTTCATGGGACAATACAGTTTATCTACGGCACGAGGCTCCTTTTATCTCGATATTGACTAACTTGATATATAAGAGTTAGAAATCTTTATTGAATTAGGTTATACCTACCTACTAATTAAATGTAATTTAGGTTTTTTTTTAAATAAGTATATACCGGGTTACTTGTAAAATATTAACAACCTTCTACAGACAAGTTCTATCCACCAAAGTAAATAACTTTTGTTCCACGACTTTTTAAAATTCCTAAAAAAAAAAAATTTTTTTCTTACAAAAATAAAAATATTTATTTCTATTTCTTTCTATTTATTTCGGTTCTAAATTTTTAATAGCTCTACGCGGTACCTACGTGATAAAGGGAATGGCGGCGCGCGGCGCTTCGCTAAGGCGGCGGTTAGATAGGTTAGATTGGTAGGTATCTGAGGCATTAGGTAGCCTGTTCGTGTTGACGGTTGACAATTTTGTAGGTACCTGCCTATCAATCCCTTATTAGTTTGTGAATAAACTAATAACTTAATAAGGGATCGATAGGTAGTAATTTTGCCCTTCCGTAAAAATCGCGGGAAATTGCCAAGTAAACAAAATGCTTATCATGTGCGCGTATGGTAGGTACTTAATGACTGTCCGACACTTACGTCTGTCGCCGCGAGAAGTTTTTTTGGTGTTCACGACAAACGACGCTAGTCTAGGAAGAAATTATTGACCTGCAGACGATAGCTCAGCCCGATTAATTTACGTCCAAAGCATTTGTAAATACGACAGAGAAGCGATAACTTCGGACGTTAATTGTTGCGCGGTTAGTAGTCGACGCTTCATTACGCAGGTGTGGAACAGACATTACATAAATTGACCATAGAGTTAAAAAACTGACAGATTTTTCAACAAAAGCTTAGAAATGTTTTTTTTGTTAATTTATTGAGTTATGTGAAAAGTCGTTGAACAAATGTTGTTCAGTATCATGTATAGAAGTAATATGTGGGAGGTTGTTGGTAAATTAAAATTAACCCTGTATAAAATGAATGATAAAATTATTATACTTACATGTATTTTTTTTACTTTGAATAATATGTATTATTATGACCTATCAATATGGATCGAAAACCGGTGAAAGAAATGAAGTACTTTATAACAGCTGGTATGCTCGGTTCAAATTTCAATACATATTAATCTCTTCTCTCTAGCTCTTTTTAATTAAAAAATCGTAGATTTTTTGAAAATCATACATGCCTGTTTGTCTTTTTCCCTGTTAATCTTCTTGATGGAGACAAAAACTGGAGTAACATGAAAAATCCACCGTAAAACCAGTATTGACTATTGACCAACCTACATAAAATTGATTTTACTATTGCAATAGCTTAATAACAAAAAGGAAAGAATTTATACCCCGTGGTATAAATTCTAATAGTAATAAATAGCCGAGGCTTCCTCCGTAGGAAGCCTCGGCTATTTATTTATTTAATTCGTGTAAATGTAATAATAAAAAAACGTGTTAATTCAATTTATATAAAATTCATTTGAAATAAGCTGTAATCAAGCTTTTTTCGTAAACGTATCGCGTTGGGTCTTAGCTATAAAGTGTAACAATAGGTTTTTAATAAAATGTCTTCACTGAACACCTATTATGTGATAGCTTACTTTTGTTTTTGTAAGTATTATATTATTTTCATTAAAAAATTTAGATCATAGTCCAATAACAATTATTTAATGAAGATCAAGGTTTCATGAATGTATAAAGTTCTGGGATAAAAAGATGCTAATAGCGTGATAAAGGAGATAATTTTTTTTGGGCCCACTAGATTTGATAGCGTTTACTAATCAAATCATACTTGAAAAAAAGTAACCGATTTATCATAGTAAACGGAGTAATATTATATAAAAATCTAACCGGAATAATGAAATCATCAAAAAGAGGTGATGTTTTGATTTTTATTAGTTAATATTACAACTAGCGACACGAAAGTCTAACGGTGACGCCATTGGTTGGATGTGCATACACGTGATTGGTTGGTCAGTCGGCATGATTGTTCGCGATTGGTTGATAAGTCGGACCTTGCTTGCCGGATTCGCCAAGACTACTGCGCTATTACGGTTATTTCATTTGAGAACATTTCAATTGTTGTCATGTTCAGTTACCAGTGTTGTCACTTTAGCGACTTTGTCGCTAATCTAGCAAGCTTTTTAGGGAGTTTAATTCAATGTTTTAATTCAACGGCAAAAAAATATTCTGGTGACTTTTAGCGACATTTACACAATCTATACCCACTTTTCACATTTTTTTTAATTCAGGTATGGTCAATGAATAAAGAACTGCCACGATAGCTATATTCGGAGTCTTTGTTCTGGGACCGATGGGTTTACCTATCTATCTATTACTTATAATAAAAGTGTAAGTCCAATTCTGAAGATATTTTGAAAATTTTTTTGGCGGGCACTCATTAATCGATACTGAAGTCAAAACTGTATTTTTTTCATTTTTGTCTGTATCTTGGCCGCGCATCACGCCGAAACTACTGAATGAATTTAAACGAAACTTGGCATGATTTGAGTTCATACTACGAGGTAGGACATAGGATACTTTTTATCCCGAAATTCAGTACTGTTCCCTTGGGAGAGGGGATGCAAGTCAAAATATTATGTACTTAGTTGTAATTCATTAACAATAAGCATGAGCAATATTTTATTATAATTCCCACGCAGTTTCCGTGGGAATTAAATAAAATATTCCACGCAGACGAAATCGCGGGCATTAGCTAGTTCATAATAATTTTTTTCGTAACACTTGGGTCAGTTTTGTTACGCGCAATATGTAATTGCGTCTTTTTTAACGCCACTACTAGCCCTTGAACGCAATCTCACCTGATGGTAGGTGATGATGCAGTCTAAGATGGTAGCGGGCTAACCTAGGTTAGGATACGGCAGTTATATTAAACCCATACCCCTAATCGGTTTCTACACGGCATTGTACTGGAACGCTGAATCGCTTGGCCGTACATCTTTGCTGGTAGGTTGGTAATTAGACACGGCCGAAATTATAAATTCCCAAATTGAACCTACCACCACGTGACCACGTGAGGTCAAAACTCGCGTCAGGCGTAGGTACTTTCAGTGTATTTTTTTAATCCCTCGTGTGTGTTTAAAAGTGACTGTTTCTCAACTACTTAAATTCAATAATAATCAAGAATATAAAATGGATTTTCCGGTCAAGAAAAATATTTCTTAGTTATTAAAAATTAATTTCTTTAATAAAATTATATTTAGCGTCATTTTGAGACTTTTTTGTTTACTAAATTCACTTTAAACTAGGGACTTGAGACCTACACCAATTCAATGTGGCAACACTGGTTGTCAGTTGTCACTTGTCAAGTCGTTACCAAATACCAGTGTAACTGTAACTTTACTTGGTCGTTATTTTTCAAGTGAGCCGATTCTGTTTGCTTTTCTTGTTTTTTTCTTTCGAAAATGGATAATTCAACTACACAACGCAGTTGTGTCAATTGTGCAGTAAGATTTCAACGCAATGTGCGATAAAAATTACTGTCCGAGACAGCTGCAGAAGTGCGCCAAGTCGTATCAGAGTGGATTTGTCGCGAGGTATGTTTTATCATAAGGCCTGAGGCTTACAGTTTTCACTGATTCCAGCAATTCTATTTTTTTAAATTAATTTATGTTAGTACCTACTAAGTACTTTGCCTTTTTTCAGATATGCCCACAAGATGCGGTTTGTGCAAACTGCTGAATTAGAAGATTTGGGTACAGTCCTATATTTGCAGTCCATGTGGTTCTTCAATTTTAAGAGCACACCAAACCCATGCTGTGCCTATTGACGCTGCTGAAAGGAATATTATTTTGTATGGACAAAGATCCCAGGCTGCACAGTTGTTGGATTGGGCGGTACATCTCATCAAAATTGGAGGAAACTTGTACACACTGTGTACTTACCCAAATTGCACATTTGTTTGAGGGTCACAAAAATATAAAGTACCTACTCATGTCAAAAAAGATTAAAATATATAAGAAAGTAATGTAGTATTACTATGTAATTTGTTTGACATATTAAGCTGATGCCCGCGACTTCGTCCGCGTGGTTTAAGTTTTTCAGTTCCAGCAGAAACTCCTTAATTTTCCGGGATAAAAAGTAGTCTATGTTACTCTCCAAGTCCTCAAATATACTCATGCAAAAAATTACGGCAATCTGTTGCTCTGTTGCTGTGTGATTGAAGGACAAACCAACAAACACAGTTTCGCATTTATAAGTAGTATATTAGTATGATGTATCTTTTTTCAGGTGAACCGTTTAGAGCAAATCTGTATGCGATGCTCGCTGAGAGCATCTCGAGCTGTGGTTATGTGAAAACACATCTAGATTGTTGGTACATACTCTACTGAAGGAGAGATTACTAGTTGATCACTCATTTTATGTGCCCCCGTGTGCTCGTATTTGTGAATATCACTTGAATGAATCTCATGATTGGAATCATTTATACACTATTAGTAACTGCTCAGATTTCTATCACTAGGTTTAATTCTAATTTGTATCCAATAATTAACTTTTTATTTAATATCATACTACTTTTATTTATATATTATTCATATTTAAACATACTTAAAACATATAATAATATATAATTTATTAAACATGTATAAAGAAGTATTAAAAAAAAATATATATTAAAAAGCTACAAAAAAGAGTATTTCTTATCCTACTAGCTGTGTAGCCTAATATCCTATATACTAATGTGCTCCCGACCGAATTTCGGCCACTGTGGCCAATCTCCAGAGAGTTTAGCCATCTGCGCAGGAGATATTATAGTGCAAAAGTATATGCGCAAACACAGGTGCACTCTCTGTTCCTTTACACTCATAGCCCGATGGGACGGAAAATCTGACACGAACGGAGAGAGATCAGGCGCAGGGCCGACGGCTTTACGTGCTCTCCGAAGCACGGGGGTGAAACACCGCCAACTTCCTAACTTCGGGCTAGTACTGTGAATTTCTCGTCAGAAAAACCCAATACCTAATCATGGCCCGACCCGGGACTCGAACCCGGGACGTCGTCAGCCGCAGTCGAACATGCTAACCTCTAAACCAACGAGGCAGTATCCTTTAAACTAGTCTATATCCTAATAGACTTTGCCTACTATATTAGGCAGTCGCATCAAGTGACTTATGTAGGTTATTAATGAGTGGTTCAAGTTTGACTGTCGATATCTCAATATTCCCGTTAGAGGAGGTTTAGCTACTTTTACCATTCTATTACAGAGATCATTAGGAACCCATCACCATAAGTTTCACTAATAAACGCGACAATTTGAGGTGGGCCCATTCCCCATACAAAAAAAAATTGTCTCCTTTCAGTAAGAGGTGTATTATATCAATATTATTAGGCGATATCGTATCTGAATAGTCGCCATCCGATTTGACATTATCAAATCAAATTCCTCCGAATGTTTTTGAAATATCACGATATCAAAATTGCTATAGGCGGTAGGTAGGATATATTAGTATTAATCATCTAACACTCCCGAAGTCGTTTAAAATCAATGCTTCTCTCTTATTGAAGGAAGGATATCATAAATAAGGTTATTTTTATTTTTAGATTTTGTATCAAATTTTTCAAAATGTCAAGATCCACCGTATCATCACATGGCTGGCAGCAACACATGTGCTAGGTGTATGTGTATCATCTGCTTTAACATAACTCTGACTTTTTAACCGAATTCAAAAAAAGGAGGAGGTTCTCAATTCGTCGGAATCTTTTTTTATTTTTATTTTTTATGTATGTTCCCCGATTACTCGAAGACGCCTGGACCGATTTTGAAAATTCTTTCTTTGATTGAAAGGGTATACTTTAAAGGTGGTCCCATATAAATTTGGTGAAGATCTGATGAAGATCTTCGAAGACAGATAATGGGACTCCTCAACGGATAAGATATAATAATATACTTAATAAATTCTGTATTTCAGGTAATTTTACAAACCCATAGGTAGTTAACAAAACAGTATAACATTAAGAGAGAAAAAAAAAAAGGACATTATACTATATATAGAGCTAAATTTTAAGTAGTAATTACTTAAAATGTCAAAAAATAAAAATAATTCACAAATATAAATAAAAATAGGGTAAAAGTAAACAATTTAAAAATACGTCAGTAAACCATATAGCTAAGATCTACTATGTTGAAATCTAAACATTGCTCGCGATCAGCTTAGTAAACAGTAGGTTTTTAACCAGGCATCGCATATTTTAACCGACTTCAAAAAAGGAGGAGATTCTCAATTCGTATGTATGTTCCCCGATTACACGAAGACGCCTGGACCGATTTGGAAATTTTTTTTTTTTTGAAAGGGTATACTTTCCAGTTGGTCTCATGGTCATTAGGTCTGATGATGGAATCCTGGGGAAATCAAAGGAACTTAAATTTTATAAGGACACGAACCCAGATAGTTATTAGGTACAGGTCTGTCTACCTTTCGAGAACCTATTTTATATTTACAGCACTAAAAAGCAAACAATAAAACTATTTTTAAATTAAAAAAAAACCGCCTTCAAAAACTAAAAAGCAAAAAATAATTGGATATATTTACATAATATTATTATTTCTATCCACTATGTTGAAGTTGGGCGGGTATAACAAGGATAAGCAAAGTTGACTTGGACCGATTTGGAAAATTGCTTTTTAGTTTTTGAAGGCGGTTTTTTTTTATTTAAAAATAATTTTTAGATTGCACATACAACTGTAAGGCCCTTAAAATGCTGTCTCCAAAGATTTGATAACTATTGAGCCAAAAGCCACTTGATCTGATACCTTCAGTTTCTGCTTCTTTTAAGGTGTCAATTAATTGCTTCCTTCTTATGTTTGTCTGATCCAAGAGTAAGAGTTCCGCATAAGAGTTCCGTTGTAAGAGTTCATTATAACTAAATGCAATTTGCGTGTTTTTTTTCTCATGTTCAATCACATTGAGCCTTGCTAAATTTGTAGAAATAAGTGCTATTTCTTGATTAAGACTTCAACTCTTGGCATCAACTTTTTCAAGCAATGATGAAACTATCGCTTTCTGATTATCTTGGTCTTCAAGAAGCGTTTGAACTGATGTGGTGCAGGTCTCATCTTTAGCATTTAAAAGTTCAGATAACTTCATGGCTCCTTCTGTCTCCTGTATTAACATATTTTCTTTAATGTTATTTAGATCATCCTTATAATTTTTTTTATACATTTGAATAGAATAATCTTTTTCAATAAGCTCTTCCATTGCTTTAAAAATATCAGCCCTCCTAACTCCTAACTATCATAATTTTGTCGAGTGATCTTTAGCAATCTGTCATGTTCAGCTTGTTCATAAGCTAGCTGTTGTTGAACTACTTCAGGTTGCAGTCTATCAATTTGGATAAAGTTTTTAACCAAACATTCAATTTCCTCTTGTTCCATTTGTATAGCTTTCATTAACTTGTGCCTTTCTACTTCTCTTGCGTCTTGTACTTTAGCTATTTCACCGTCCAAATATTGTTGTTCTTGACAGGAATTTTAGACAGGAATTTTTATCTTTGCTGCAGATTAGCTTTGTGAATTTTATTTTCTTGTTCAATCATTGCAACCTCTGGTTCTTCCCATGTTATTCCTAACTGTTTCTTAAAAGGATTACAATTTAATGTGATCTTCTTGATGGACACAATAACTGGAGTAATATGAAAAATCTACCGAAAAACAGAAATTCCATGCGGGTAAAGTCGTGAAAAAGAAACTGTATTGACTATTGACCAACCTACACAAAATTGATTTTACTATTGAAATAACTTAATAACAGAAAGGAACGAATTTATTTTACGGAGGAAGCCTCTGCTATTTATTTAATTTTCTAGTATTAAATCAATTTATATTAAATTTATTTTAAATACGCTGTAGTCGAGCTTGTAATCCATTTCCTAAACGTATCGCGTTGGGTCTTAGCTATAAGTGTTACAATAGGTTTTCAATAAAATGTCTACACAGAACAACTATTCTGTGATAGCTTTCTTTTGTTTTTGTAAGTATTTTGTTATTTTCGTTTTAAAAAATGTAGATCATAGACCATTATTAATCAAGATCATGGTTTCATGAATATAGTTCTCGGAAAAAAGATGCAAATGGTGTGATACATTTTAATGAGAGGTGTACCTATTATCAATTTTATCAGGCGATATCGTATCTGAATACGTCGCCATCCGATTTGATATTATTATCAAATCACTCAATTATTATAAATAAATTTTTGTGGATGTATTTGAAATAACACGATCGCGATAGGAAAAATTGCTATATACGGTAGGTATCTATCACCTAACACTATCAAAGTCGTTGAAAATCAAGGCTCCTCTAATAAGAATATCATATATAAGTTCTTTGTTTGGTTTTAGATATTGTATTACATTTTGCGAAATGTCAAGATCCACCTCCGTATCATCAATTGGATTCAAATTTAATAGAGTTTATCGATGAAAAAGGAAATGTTCACTACATAGACTTAACCGCCACTGTAGAGGAAATTCCTGATCTTGATATGCCTACGCGTCGGTTCGACCCTGTAAATGTAAATTTTTGGCTCTATTCAAGGTGTGCTCATGCATAATACTTATTTTAGCAAAGTTACAACTTTAAAGTCATATTTTCACTCATAAAATTGCAGAGGAATTGAGAAACGATAAAAATAAATTCCATTTGGAATTTTAGTTTAGAAAAAAAATGTAATAATTATAATACGAGTACCTTTTTGTTAATGCTAACGTTCTGGTCCAAAAGCCAATAAGAAAGAGGTATTTGGTATTTTTTATTAACTTAAGAACTGCTAGGTATTTTAAGATGCCTATATCGTTTGCTATTGCAAGATACCTCAAATACATACATGCATTGTAAGGGACTCACCCACTTAATTTTTATTTAGCTCAAAAAACTAACGTACACCTCGAAATTTCATATCAGCTCTCAGGCCATTAGCTGAAATTGTCCTCCTATATTTTGCATAACGTGTTGCACTTTGAGTAATAATAAACAAGAAATTAATAGGGCCAATATGGACGATTACAAAGAACTGGTAATACCCGATGAAAACGAACTGCCTCAGGAATCATACAACGATATTTTTACCGCGGGTAAAGCATTGGTTGTCGTAACACACGGTTGGATGAGCAGTGGGACCAGTAAATCTGTTCAGACGATAAAGGATGCTTTTCTTGCCGAATATGATTTGAATGTGATAGTAGTACACTGGGAGAAGGAAGCTGCACTGCTAAATTACGTCGAATCCGCTAGAAATACAGCAGCAGTTGGTGATGTTGTAAGTAAAAATTTTGAATTCAAATTATAAGACTCCTGGCAAATGAGCGCAATCGAAGTGATACCTACGTCTACTCTGTGTAGACTTAAGCACCAGTTAAACCTAGCAGTAGGTTAATCATAAGAAGTGAATAAAATAGCATAGTCGGTCCCGTTCAATAAAACCATTCGCGTCAATCTACGTAGGTACACAGGTAGACAATCTGAGTAACTTTTGCGTGACGCAAACTACGTATACATTGTGTGTACCTACTCACATCTGACCTCAGGGCAGACAAACAGGATATTCCAGTTGGTCTGTTTTAGAATTTCCTGTTTGTTTGCTTGTAAGTTCTAAACTCTACAAGTTTTTTTTTAAGCCAAAAAAATGGTTAATAATAATTTTAGCAGTTTGTATTTCAATTCAATTTAATTCAATATCATTTATTCAATATAGGTACACTGTAGGTACACTTATTAACGTTAAAAAATACTTACTTATAAAACATGATGGTGATAATCGGTTACGGTATCTTAAAACTAAAGCTACGAGGGTTCCAAACGCGCCCTGCTGAGAAGAGCCCACAACAAACTCAGCCGGGGTATTTTTATGATATTGATCTAATCACTTAAAGTATGATAATTCCTAACAATTTGCACACCATTGTATGGTAGAATATGCAAGGTAAATAATAATATGTTAAGACCATTAACTGTACCCATATCCCGGCAAATAAAATATTATTTTTTTATTTATTTAATATATTTATTTATGTTCCACAGTAGCGCCAAAACTACTGAGCCGAACTTTTGATGAATGAGGTGTCAGTCGGTTTGTAATTGTGGTCTGGGCAACATAAGCTGCTATACATTAATTTAGGTACACGAACGAAATCGATATGACGGTGGGGATCTCTGGAATTTTTTACGATGTCGGGTTACAGTTTATAAGGATTACTTATATTTTATAATAATAACGACCCTGATGTTAAGTGATTACTATAACAACCATCATCGGATGCGATCAAATTATGGATTTTATTAAAATAGTTATCTAAAATCCAACGAGTTGTGAAGCTGAAATAGCAATTATTATGCATTCAGAATTTATGGAAGTAGGGTCTCAAATCACTAGAAGTGTAAGAGCAGCGTCCCCAAACGATTTTCTTAAATTCTAGTTCTAAACAAAATACTATACATCGTGTTCCTTAATCAACAGATTAAGCAGATGATAGTGTCATTAGCGGTCCATTATCCAATAGTAGGCCCATACATTCATCTGATTGGGCACAGTTTGGGTGCGCATGTCATGGGAATGGCGGGTAAATTCCTAAGAGACAGTGAAAACTTCGTTGTCGGAAGAGTATCAGGTAACATTTTGTTAAAGAATAGCCATTGCCCATTTCAAACTTAAATAGGTAAGTACTCCGATTCTCTCCAACTAAATGAAGATCAGTCGGTCCGCTCCTTAGCGGTTCAGCTGTTGAGAAACATTTAACTCGATTGGTATTACATATACAAAAATATTTATATACACTTAATATTATAAATGCGAAGGTTTAGATGGATGGATGTTTGTTAGGTACTCAATCACGCCAAACGGCTGAATGGATCTGGATGAAATTTAGCAAAGAGAGAAGAGTGGAATAGCACATGGGCCCGGAAATGCATATATTATCCCGGAAAATTAAAGATTTCCCGCGGAAACCGAAAAACCTCAATCCACGCGGACGAAGTCTCGGGCATTAGCTAGTATTATTATAAATGTTACATAAGGTATACTAATTTGTACAACTTTTGTCGGAGTATGCTCTCTCGTTTTGAACCCGTCCGGGTTCCTATTTCCGAGTTGTTGGTATTTTCTCCAAGCTTCGTAACTTTGACGGAATAAACTGACAGTTAGACAGATTAACCAAAAGCCATTATTGGTCCTGAATTGGTTCTTTCTTTCATTACCGAACTAATTTTCAGGGTTGGATCCAGCTCGACCATTTTTTGAATTTCCGAAAGCATTTCCTGCTATCAACAAAGATGCTGCGGCGATGGTCGACATCATCCACACGAACAGTGGGGGCCTGGGCTACATCGATAGCGTCGGACACGCGGACTTCTATCCCAACGGAGGGTTGTGGCAACGGCATTGCTGTAAAAATGATAAAGCATGTAGGCAAATCCATACTATGATTAAAATTGCGATAGCGTATCCCGGCTGTCCATCTGCTACTCTTTCATGGCCCACCTTTTCTACGTTGCGTTCTACGATATGTTGCGTCCCGTTGAAAAACCGTGTGGCTTAGTAAAAAACGAAAAGATGATGTCGCGGGCACCATCTATGTAGTTATACGAGTGCGAGTTGGGAAAGTATCAATAAGTTAAACGAAAGCAGCCTTTCTTATCCACTACAAGTTAGTCCTTGACTGCAATCTCGCCTGATGGTAAGATCCACTTTTTCTTGTGGATTAGGTAAGTATAAGTTTCGTTGATGAGAAACATGCTAGAAATCATTGTCGTACGGATTAAGCTTGGACTGCCTGCAGGCTGTTTAGTTAGCTAACCCTCGGATCAACTTGGTCCAAGACGATAGGATACCATTAAATAAGCCAATTTGACACTACAAGGTACTAAGTACCTACTGTTGTAACCCCAACAGGTTAGCCCGCTACCATCTTAGACTGCATTATTACTTATCTCCAGGTGAGATCGCGGCTACGGGCTAACTTGTACTTACTTACTTACTTGGTATACCTATTAATTGTAACTGCATAAACTTTCCGATACAAAAATATAATAGGTACCCACCTATTTTTGTTACAGGGAGCTGTGCACACGCTTGCTCATATATTTATTATGCAGAAACCATATCTGGCACAAAATACAACACTTTGAAATGCGATTCATACAAAGATTTCTTGCGCGGCGTATGCAACGGCAACGAAATGCAGCTGATGGGTCTCCCCACAACGCCGACAGCATCCGGCTCTTACTACATCAACATTGAAAACGACCCTACGGATTTTGTGAAGTCAGTTTTGGGGTACCCTTAATTATAAAATTATTGGATCTTTAAAACCTATGTGACCTACAGGAGTTTAATATGTGGATACAATAAATTGTAATATAATTTATTAATTATTATGGGAAAATTATTATTAATCGAGCGACTAAAAAATTAAACGACTATTAGAGGAATATTTTAATACTAAACCGAGCGGCTTTAAAATAAGTTTGCGAAAGATTTATTAAACTTGCGATAATAATAAATCACAATATAGGTATATAAAATGCGCAACTAAAAGAGAGCTAAGCTAGCAAATACACTTTTAAGTGACCGAATGAAATACTAAAGCTAGCGACAAAAATACCACAAAATACTGAGTTAGCGACTACTAAACTAAGTAAGTAGGTAACTTTATAACCGGTTTGAGTTAATACATTTTAGTGCTTCATAAATATACCTTTGAGGATGTTATTGTGGGCTGCGCTATTACTATTATTAGGTACTGTAATACTATTTGAGATAAGTATTTTACAAAAAAATTTGTATTACAAAAAAATATGCGATCTGCATGATAGGCAAACTAGAGGCCGCCATAAGCTCGTGACTCCATCGCTCCGCCTCAAGAAGGTCCGAAAGTCGTTTGTGGGAATGAGCATTCTTTTTTATAACAAAATTCCACAACCTATCTTAAACTTGCCTTTACACAAGTATAAGAAGTCCATTAAAATTATGCTCCTGAAAAAGGCTTATTATACTGTTGAAGATTACGTAAATGACAAAGGAGCCTGGATTTGACTCGCTCCAGCAATGCTAAGGATAGCTGTTACTTATGTATTTTACAAATTAATGAAATTGTAAATTATTATTTTTTTCAAAAGAGCAACCGCCGAGTTTCTTCTGCGTGCTGGTTCTTCTCGGTAGGAATGGCATTCCGAACCAGTGGTAGATTCACTTGACGATTCAAAAGTACTTGTAAAAGTTTATTTGAATAAAAATCATTTTGAATTTAATTGAATTGAATTTGTTTTTCTATTTTAGTAGGTATGTTATTATTTTGAAAATAGCAGAACGAATTAGTTCGTCTCGTACAAATTTAGGGGGCGGTAGGTACGCGAGTTTGGGAGCGTTGACGGCAGTATATTATGGTGAATGTCATGGTATAAAAGGTCACAATATTATTAAAAAAAGTGGATCTCTCTCAAAACCGAATCAGTGCAACCCAACTCTACGTAGTCTTATCTGCCCAACCCCTAGAATTGTTTTGTAAAGCGCGAAGGCAGAAGCTTGCGAAGGAGGTCCTGTACGCTTACCTACTCTGAGTTTTTACATTGCAAATACGATTGATCGACGTGTCGAGAGCTCACCTCGCCAAGTGTAAGCGAAAAGTTTAAATGGACCCAAAAGCTCTTGCTTTAAAGTCACAGATTCAGCGTTTGGAGCGCTGGCTGTGAATAAATACACGAAATGATGAAATGAGCTCTAAACCAATGCTGTTAATAAAAATCAGAATTTATTTAATGATTACTTAACGAAATATAATGAAAAGCCGTGTAATATATTGTAGACTAAGGTTTATTTTACTTTGACGTTCGCTTACACTTGGCGTGGTGAGCTCTCACGTCGATCAATCGTATTTGCAATGAAACAACTCAGAGTAAGCGTACTGAATGAAGCGAGTCTACGAGACCGAGCAGAGCGAAGGGAGGGAGGAGGCGAGCGAAGCGAGCCGGCGACTTCCGTAGCGAAACGAAGGTCGAATAGGTGAAGCCGAATGAAGGGGCGAGTGGCGACGAAACGAGTCTTCTGGCGTAGCCCATTCATTTTACATCAATCGAATTAAAACTTAGAATAAGCCTCACACTACAACACACACATCGCTCTTATCTCATTTTTGTGATATATTTCCGTTATTACCCCGCCGCCGCCGCCATATTTCGGCTTGTTTTAGTTTTTTTTGTAAGTCATTAGATTAGCTGCCGCCGGCGCCTACCATTTGGCTACAGAGGTGGATAAGCCTACCTACAGCTATATGTACATTACTTACAACAATTTAAAATGTACATAGGTACAATACATAAGTACCTACCTATTAAGTATTACGATAAACCAGTTAAACTTTTAAAGGTTTTGACGTTTTGACGACCTCCGTAGCGCAGTGTGATGCGCTGTTGCCTTAACGTGCGGAGGTCCCGGGTTCGATCCCCGGCAGGGTCAATATGGGAATTTATAATTTCTGAATTTTCCCTGGTCTGGTCTGGTGCGAGGCTTCGGCCGTGGCTAATTACCACCCTACCGGCAAAGACGTGCCGCCAAGCGATTTAGCGTTCCGGTACGATGCCGTGTAGAAACTGAAGGGGTATGAGTTTAATATAACTGCCATGCCCCTAACAGGTTAGCCCGCTACCATCTTAGACTGCATCATCACTTACCATCAGGTGAGATCGCAGTCAAGCGCTAGCTTGTAGCTCCAAAAAGTAAAAGGTGCGTGCTTGGGCATCGAACCCTGGGCCGCTCAAAAAGATGTTGAACTTTTAAAGTATCCGATACTAGGTATACACGTAGGTATCATATAATATTACGATTATCTATCTACCAATAACAATACAATTATATTCCTTTCAATATAATAAAATAGGAAAGTAGGCAATTTGCATACCTAAGGAAAAAACATAGCCTTGCAGTTTCCAATTTCATTTTAGAAAAAAATTCTAAGATGAAATTAAAAATTTCTTTAGAGATTTTTCATTTTTATTAGGTACCTATAGCTACTACCTACCAGGTACAGGTACCTGGTAGGTAATTGCTCAAAACGCATTTAAAGGTACATTAGCATTCATAAAGTAAAATGTGCGTGCCTGGGCATCGAACCCTGGGCACACGAGTATCCCTGGGCCGCTTAAAAGAGGTTCAAGAAGAAGTGGTTACTTTTTCACTCTTTTTATACTTACCTCGTTGACTCGTTGAACTGCCTCGTTAGTCTAGTGGTTAGCATGTTCAACTGCGGTCGACCAGGGCCCGGGTTCCAGTCCCGGATCGGGCCATTATTAAGTACTTATTGGGTTTTTTTGACAAGAAATTCTCAGTAGGTGCTACCCCCGGAGTTAGGAAGTTAGCGGTGTTTCACCCCCGTGTCTATCAGAGCACGTAAAGCCGTCGCCCGTCCATCATGCGCCTGATCTCACTCCGGTCGTGTCGAATTTTCCGTCACAACACAAACTCTTTATTCCTTTACTCTCCGGATTTTGAGAGTAAAGGAATAAAGAGTGCACCTGTGTTGCTCACACACTTGTGCACCAGGTAGGTATATCTCCCGCGCAAATGTCTAACTAATCTTTATGGAAATTCGGTCGGGAGGACATTATTATTATTATGCTTACCTAATACCAAGTATACCTACTTAGTAGTTCATCATCAGCCAATATGCATCCACTGTTGGACATAGGCCTCTTTAAGATTGCGGCAACTTTGCCTGTCCTTGGCTGTTAGCATCCACTTGATGCCAGCCACTCTCCGGTTGTCGTCGCTGCACCTAGCCGGGGGGCGCCCCACACTCCGTTTGCCGAGACGCAGTCTCTACTCTAGGACCTTGCGACTCCAGCGGCCGTCTGTCCTACGACAAACGTGACCAGTCCACTGCCACTTCAATGTGTTAGCCTTGAGAGCTACGTCAATCACTTTAGTTCTTTGGCGAATTACTTCGTTTCGGATTTTATCCCTCAAAGAAATTCCGAGCATAGCGCGTTGAGCAACTTGAAGTTTGTGGACTAGTCTCGATGTCAGTGTCCGCGTTTCGGTACCGTAGGTCATAACCGGCAGGACGCACTGATTGAACACTTTGGACTTCTGCAGGCATTGCGGTATAGGCGACGAAAAGACTAAACGGAGTTTGCTATATGCTGCCCAGCCCAGCTGTATTCCCCGTTCTATCTCTTAAAATTAAAATTTGCCCAAGGTATGTGTATTAGATTGGACAGTTTCGAAAATAGATCCGTTGACACTTGACAGTAATCGGCCCCCGAACGACCAATTCATTGAACATTACCTTGGTTTTGTCTAAGTTCATCCGGAGTCCGACACGTCGGGAGGCAGCGTGAAGGCTATCCAGCATCTTCTGCAGCTCTTGCAGCGAACTTGCGATGATGACGATATCATCGGCGAAGCGGAGGTGTGAAATGTGCTCTCCGTTCACGTTGATGCCTTGTCCTTTCCAGTCATGCGTTTTAAAGACATCTTCTAAAGCTTTAGAAAACAGTTTCGGGGACAGAACATCCCCCTGTCATACCCCGCGATGCAATTAGATACCTACGTCTTGTAGACGCACCCTGTACTTGGACAGACACAAATGCCGAGCTATATAGGCATTTCAAAACTTCAATGTATGGCCAATAAGCTTGGGATCGCTGCAAGGTAGTACTTACATCAACCAGAGATACTACTTACTAATAATATTTTCCTACCTGAATTACTAGGTGCCTAATAGGCAAAATATTGTTGTCTATAAAATAACGAAGATTAGATTAGAGAGTGCCAGCTACCGGGGTCCATTATAAGCCGATGGTTCCTGTAAGGTTTCTTTGTATAGATGCCTCACTTTGCCAATAGATGTCACTTGCTTATTTTAAAGTTATGCTATTTTCTCGTGATCCTTTGCTATTCTGGTGGTTGATATTCGCGGTATTCTGTTATTTTAATCCATACTCACAAACTTTCGCGTTTATAAACGCGAAAGTTTTCGAGTGGAAAGTGGATGTATGGATGTTTGTTACTCTTTCACGCCAGAACGGTTGAACGGATCTGGATGAAATTTGGCACAGAGATAGATTTGTCTGGAATAACATATAGGCTACTTTTTATCCCGGAAAATTAAAGAGTTCCCGCGGGAAAGAAAAATCCTCAAATGGATGTTTGTTACTCAATCACACCAAAACGACTGAAAGGATCCGGATGAAATTTGGCACATCAATAGATTATAGTCTGGAATAACACATATGCTACTTTTTATCCCGGAAAATATAAGAGTTGCCGCGGGAACCAAAAATCCTCAATCCACGCGGACGAAGTTGTGGGCATCAGCTAATTCATAATATTCGGAATTCGGAAAATTCGGGTGGACCTTGTCTTCAGGAATGAACAGTAGGTAGTTTAATCTACGGAATGGATTATGGATCTATAGAATATGGATAGTATAATGGATCTATATTATTTCAAAAAAAGGTTGTTTCTGTTTTCTGTATAGAAATTATTAGAAAGCTAATTAGTTGTAATAGTTAAGTTATTTGTTTGTTGTCACTCTAATTCTGTAGCCCGGAGAGACGCATTGGGCAACTGTAAGGTCTCTTCGGGTATGTTGTCTAAATAAAATAAAAATAAAAATGCCTTGAAGGTACTTAAGTTATAAGTAGCAGGAAACACGTGCGCTGGGAGGGTGTTCCTCACCCTAGCGGTTCGTATCAGGAACGTCGAGAAAAAACGCTTCGTGTACTTAAATAATATATCATCATTTCACAGCTGTATCACAGTTTAATACAAAACTGGATAAAGGAGAATGGGCAAAAATGTATGAACGTTGGTCTACCTAATCAACACTAACACCCTCTATGGAAATAAGAAGCTAATGGGTAATTAATCAAATTACGGATATTAGTTACGCCAAAATATATGGGAGTTTTTCAAAAATAACCAAAAAATAAATGTTTTAAAAATACTGTATATTACTTATTGTACTATGAATTTAAGTAATAGTGGCGTCTAGAATTACATTGTTTAAGTTCGTAGCAGGCGGTACAAAACCGTCCTGATGTCGGGCCCAACTTAGGTACCACAAAATAGAAATAACATGTGCACATGTACCAATTGTGCGACGTCCAGTCAAACATGTACAATAATAATGCTTAAAGGCATCTCTTCCTTCCACGTTTGTATTAACTAATATGTATGTGTAATACTGTTTGGCTCTGCTATGGCGGGACTGTATCCTGGCCCTCAGAAGAGACACACCATTACCTACTTCTATACCAAACTCAATCAAATCATCTAGGTCATACTCCCTGTATAGTTCGATTATATAAATGCCATTGTTTAAATGTTCAGCACAGTATGATGCAGCTATCTTAATGTGGTATGTCCCCAGAGCGATGAGGATAAGGTGCTCTTCTTCCAAATGCGGAAAATCTAAGAATTCAGGCAGATTAGCCGCCATTGACGTGAACGCGACTCTTTGTCGGTTTAAGTTTTTGTGGATTACATATTCTGCCAGATTATTTTCTAAGTTTAGCCTCTCATTAATTATTGTTAGAATTTGATCGGCATATGCACTATCTGCAATTGGCAAATGAAACGCATTCTGTAATGCAGCAGCAATGCGGAAATTCTCGAACATATATTATGTACAGATCTATTAAAGTTATCAGTTCGTAGAAGCTTGAAGTCCCGCTTAAACCTTCCGTTTACTACTTCCACTACCCATCTAATAATAGTTATAAGGCGAGATTTATTAGCTTGATCAGTAGAAAGCTGCGAACTATTCCTATCTTTACTTGGTGGCATATGTGCTTCATAGCCGCATGCTTCTATATCTGGTAGAGAATCCCTGAAGCCACGATCCAAAATAAAAACATCATTCGTGGCAAAAAACCAATGAAATGGACTGTCGTCATTAACAATACTGCTCATAATGGTGGCATCTGACGTAGTTGCTGCGTAAGGGCCAGTTACATCAATGATGTACCCATTACTACACACAATAAGAAACGGTTTTAAAAGATTCCTGTATTTATGCAAACTATAACTGTTGCG
The DNA here is from genome assembly GCA_923060345.2 of Erebia aethiops. Classification (NCBI taxonomy): domain Eukaryota; kingdom Metazoa; phylum Arthropoda; class Insecta; order Lepidoptera; family Nymphalidae; genus Erebia; species Erebia aethiops. The sequence continues at coordinate 18,958,135 of OV281084.1, read as the reverse complement.
TTGAAAAAGAAAATTGCTACTTTTTTGTATAAATATGTATGTTCCATCACATATACATATGAGTTTAGTATTTGCAGGATCTCCATAAATTGCATTTGGAATCATTAAATTCTAATTTAGTGCTTCGTTTCTAGTAATGTGATCGATCCCCAAGTGTAATGGCACAAAGTCTGATAAAAGACATTCTCTCGCTATGACTAATTGACGTTCGAAAGTTCGACGCGATATTTTTAAAAGTAATGCTATACGCTCGTTAGGTTCGCCACTTCGGAGTTTCATTAGGTAGCCACCTAAAACCACGTTCGGTTTATTCGACTGCTCTAGCAGTGACGGGGTTTGATCAAGCACTACACGAAACTCGGCGATTGTGAGTCCAGTCCAGTGTCGCAACTCGTTTTCATCTATGGTGTCTAATTCAAAATTGAACACCGGTGATGGGTTCTCCAGTGCTGTTCTAAATACTGATATAATGTCCACTATATGGAACTAATGGAACAAGTGCGCAAAGCATTAAAATCCCTGGATGCGTCCAAGGGAGCAGGACCAGACAACCTTCCAGCGCTATTTCTTAAAAACACGTGTAACTCCATTTGTAAGCCCATGCATTTCATCTATAATAAATGTCTAAAAGATGCTGTTGTACCCAGCGTTTGGAAACAAGCCAATATTATGCCTGTTCACAAAAGCGGGTCGAAAAACGATGTCGCCAATTACCGCCCTATTTCCCTTTTATGCATTTTATCAAAAGTTCTTGAAAGACTTGTGCACAATGCACTATACCCGCTCCTTCATAACATCATCATACCCGAACAACACGGATTTGTGAAGTACAAATCTACCGTCACTAATTTACTAACATTTACTACCCACCTTTAAAAATCAATTCGATAATAACAGAGACACGCACAGTACACAACGACAAGCGAAGATGAACTGCGGGGTTCATAAATAATACACTAATATACAGGAGGGGTTTCTCAGGGTGTGAGTGCAGGGATGGAGCGATAAGATAAAGCGCTGCGCGTGCGACGGGATCTACACACCCTCTTGCTCGCACCTGCAGGAACCTGGCATAAAAATTGTAGGTAACTTGCGGACATAAAAAGGTAAGGGGCTGCAGTATGTTTTTCTCGGAAATCTCTTGAACCCCAATACCTACAGCTTTTCTTCCATATAATAAAATTAAGTACTAAAAATAAGCTTTTCATTGAAATAGGTTTCGTTTGTGTTGAGTAGGTAGACCACTTTGCCCATTCTCCTTTTTAAATCAAATGAAATGGTAACATAATACCTATTACAATATTATGATAGACACAACAAACAGTTAGAAGGCACTAGCTCAGTCGACAGTTTACAATTTCGCTAGTTAGATTACAATGTAACGGTTTTGCAATCTTACGATGACATATATACTAGTGGTTCGCCCCGAACTAAGACCTCGCGGCGCCATCTATTGACATAAATATGAAGTTCTGTTAAAAATACTGAAGCTCATTAAAAATTAAATAATTCCGTTTCCTTAAAATATTTATCTAATTTTAGTATTTGTTGTTCAAGTACAGGATATAATTGAAATAATTGATCAAGTTTCAGGCTCATCCTTTCAGAAAATTTAGAGTTCTGAGGTCATCTTTGGACGTTAGAAAATCACCACTTTGAAAGCCCCCCATTTCGTCAATTTTGGGAGAAAAATTTAAAAAAAAATATTTTTGGACTCTATTCCTAATTATCTTTAAAATGATATACCGCAACCCTATGTAACTTTATAAAAAATATTTTACTTCGCATTCGCTTCTATGAGAGCCCCCCTGAAATAAAGATTTTTATTATTTTTTAAGCCATATTCGGCGGGAGGCCATTGGTTTACATATTATATTTAAAGCTGAAGTAATTGCGTTCAGTAATTCAGAAGTTATAATGCTCTGACAGACGGACGGACGAACGGACGGACGGACGGACGGACGGACGGACAAGTGCCAATTCACCCAAGTAGACTCAGAGACCTTCGCTTCGCTCGGTCAATAAGTACTACTTCCTTGAATCTAACAAAAATTTGCAATCTTAATATTTTACAAACAGATCCCTGAATCGAAAAATTATTTTCTCACACCCCCGCTATTTTTGAACGACCAATCCAAGCACACCCCACACCATGGGATAGACGAGAAGAAAAAATTCATCCCCTCTCTATATGTAGGAGAACTATTGACCCCCAAAAAAACTATTTTTATAATTTTATTTTATCACTTTGTGATTAATATACCCATGCTAAATTACTACGGAACCCTAAAAACAGAATTTCAGAGTAGTTAAAGAAAAAAATATGAAATCATAATACAATCATAACAATATACGTAATTAATAATACCTAAATTTTGGCTATTTCTGTTGTTTCAATCTCTAAACTAATTTAAAAGTCCTATATCTTGTGCTGACCTGTTCCACAGGGACTAGTTATTATAAAGAAATAGCAATTTATTTAAGCTCATCCTTTTAGCTTAAAGATTGTGTAAAAAAATTCTTTAAAAAAACTTCAGATTTTACTTTACTTTTAGGTTTAAGCATAGGTACCTACTTGATTCGACCTATGGTAATAAAAAAAGGAACTTACTTAATAATGAACTAAGCAATAATGCAGATTAGCTTTGTGAATTTTATTTTCTTGTTCAATCATTGCTGCAGTCTCTGGTTCTTTCCATGTTATTCCTAGTTAACTGATTATCTAAAGGATTATAATTTAATCTGATCTTCTCGATGGAATACACAAAAACTGGAGTAACATGAAAAATCCACCGAAAAACAGAAATTTCATGCGGGTAAAGTCCTGAAAAATAATTTGTATTGACCAACCTACACAAAATTGATTTTACTATTGAAATAGCTTAGTAACAGAAAGGAACGAATTTATGTCACAGAGGAAGCCTCTGCTATTTTTTTAATTTTCTAGTGTTAAATCAATTTATACTAAATTCATTTATAATATGCTGTAATCGAGCCTATAATCCATTTTCTAAACGTATCGCGTTGGGTCACCTTGACGGAGTCCTCGCTGAATGCTAATTGGCTCAGAAAGTTCATGAAGCCTCACTTGGATTGTGGACCCCCTGTATATTTCCTTAAGCACTTCCACATATCTGTTGTCGAACAAACATCTTTTCAGAGCGTGGAATATTGCCCAATGTTCAAGAGTCGAATGCTTTAAAGTCGGTAAATGCAAAGTCTACAAAACCAGGCCTGTGTCACTCTTGGTACTTGCGCGACGAAAATACCGACGATCGCGCTCATTCCCGGAATGCTTACGCAGTCGGGGCTGGTGCGTTATAAGCGAGCGACGTGCTAGTGAATTTAACGCTGTTTTCGTAAATAGTTTTTTGAAAATATTTGTTTAATAGTTTAAGTTAAGTGTTGTTAAGTGTGTGTAATTTTATGACTCCCTGTCCATGCTTCCCTTCCCAATACCTACTTAAATTATATGTAAGATTTAGAGTTTTTTCCACGCTTAAATTTAATAACCGGTATTTTAAAGACTGTAAAAAAATATAAGACATTAAGTATATTAAAGTCAAACAGCTATAAATATTAAAATAAATAATTAAAAGTTATACCTAGTTACTGTATTTTTTTACTCTTTGTTTAACGCGCGGCGATAATGTTTAATTTAGCTTGCTTGCGTGTTTTATCTATTTAATAATCATTATTTAGGCTATTAAAGCTAGCAAGCAAGTCAGCAAGTAGTCAATACAATAATAAGTAGTCAATAGTACTTCTATCACGGAACAGGTACAATTCATGTCAAACTTAAATGAGCCTCTTTTCAAGTAATTTTTTTGAATCGAGGCACGAGCTGTAGGTAGTACAAACGAGTCGCAGGGAATACGCTCGCCCTAGTTAGGCCCTTACTCCCTAATTCTTATTACACCTTGCCGATTTAGAGTAAGGGCACGGAATATATATTTGTATATTTCCGTGATCGAAGTGTACCTACCTCTCCGAGCGAAATATTATGTTTCGCCGCACTGCTTCGCCGCGACGAATGACCTTGCAAGTTGCGTGCGTAGTGAAGAACTCACTGTGTAGCGACACACAGTAAACACAGTCGATCATAGTCAGAGTAGGTACCTTACTTACCAATTCGAAAAACCTACTGTATTGTTGTACTGTTTGCCCTAGACAGCCCTAGACAAGCTCGCAATGTCGTCCGTGACGTAGGAAAGGGAAAAGATGCAAAGCAATACGGACACTCGCGCGCGGCGATAAAGTTTAATTTAGCTTGCGTGCGTGATTTATCTTTTTAATAATAATTATGTAGGCTATTAAAACGTCGGCAAGTAGTCAACATCAAAGGAGTGAGACTTCTGTACGTTAGTACTATTATATTATTCTGTGACAAAACGTTGACGACAATCATGCTTAGTGCAAAGCAGTGATGAGGTCTAAGTTGGAACGCGCTTGCCTAGAAGATGCCTATTTACTCTTGCCTTGAACGTACTTAAGTTATACGTGGCAGAAAACACGTGCGCTGGGAGGGTGTACCACACCCTAGCGGTTCGTATCAGAAACGTCGAGCAAAAACACTTCGTGCAAGCAAATTGGACGTCAACCACATAGGGATGCCAACGCAGACGGTTTATTATTGTTATATTGCATATGCGCAAACACTTGTGCAATATAATATTATATCTTCCGCGCAGACAGCTAATCTCTCACGGGATTGGCCGTCGTGGCCGAAATTCGATCGGGAAGACGTTATCATTATACTTTTATGTAGGTAATACTAAGTAGTAGTAAGTTGGGCGACCGCTTCTCGACGCTCAATGGTCTCAGGCAGGGAGATGCGCTTTCTTGTCTTCTTTTTAATTTAGTGTTAGAAAAATGCGTAAGGGACTCTCAGACACAGACTAATGGTACTATTTTTTACAAGTCGTCCCAAATTCTGGGATACGCAGATGACCTGGACCTCATTGCAAGAAATGTGGAGACCCTCAAGGAAGAATACCAACGAATAAAAACAGCCGCTGAAAATGTGGGCCTTAATATCAACACCCAAAAGACCATGTATATGCTATCAAACAAATCGGAAACCACCCCTTGTAGACAAATTAAAATTGGCGAGTCAGTTATAAAAGAATGCGCAAATTTTGTCTATTTGGGGTCACAAGTCACATCCAGCAATGACATATCGACTGAAATCAGACGGAGAATAACCATTGCGAACAGAGCATATTATGGCCTAAGGAAACATTTCAAATCACGGTTTCTATCAAGACGTGTCAAAATAACGCTGTACAAGACGCTGGTAAGGCCTGTCCTGACGTATGGTAGTGAGTGCTGGGCGATTAGTAAAAAAGATGAAGAAGCGCTTCTTATATTTGAAAGAAAAGTTCTGCGATCTATTTACGGTGCGGTTCAAGTTGATGGGCTATGGCGCATTCGTTATAACTTTGAGCTCTATAAAATCTTTAACGAGCCGAACGTTGTTCAGCACATTAAAATCGCAAGACTGCAATGGGCTGGACACGTACAGCGTATGGATGAGGATAGACCACCGAAAAAACTAATGTCGTCGCGCCCAGATGGACGTAGAAACATTGGTCGGCCAAAACTTCGTTGGTTAGATGGAGTTAACCAAGACGCCAGGCGGCTTGGAATAAAACATTGGAAAACGAGCGCAAAGGAAAGAGACAGATGGAGAAATCTTCTGGACCAGGCCCGGGCCCACAAGGGGCTGTAGCGCCAATGATGATGATGATGATGATACTAAGTATACCTACTTAGCAGTTATTTAGTATTTAATCTGTGGCTGAAGTCAACCACTAGGCTATCACAACCTCTCCTGCATACACCCTGAGATAGTTACCAACTAAGTTAGGCACAAAAACCGTTAGAGCTTATATTTTCCTACCTATATCACTAGGTACCTACTACCTAATAGGCAAAAGATTGTTTTCTACAAAATAACGAAGATATAGAGTGCCAGCTGCCGGGGTTCATTATAAGCCGATGGTTCCTGTAAGATTTCAGGGTTGAGGGGGTTTTGTAGAAGTGCCTCACTTTGCCAATAGATGTCACTTGCCTATTTAAAATTATGGTATAATTTCCTCGTGATCCTGAGATACCTATTCTTGTGATGGATAAATTGGCGGTATCCTGTAATTTCATAAAATGTTCGGAATTCGGCAAATCCGGATGGACCTTGTCTTGAGGAACGAACAGTAGTTTTATCTATGGAATGGATAATAGGTATACCTATTTATTATTTCAAAAAAAGGTTGTTTCTGTTTTCTATATCCTAGGCTAAGAATGTTCGCCGATTTTATCGCTTCTGGCTTGGCACTAATTGACCGAGCGCAGCGAAGGTCTCTGAGTTTACTTAATGAATTTGCACTTGTCCGTCCGTCCGTCTGTCCGTCCGTCCGTCCGTCTGTCAGAGCATTATAACTTCTGAATTAGGTACTGAACATAATAACTTCAGCTTTAAATATAATATGTAAACCAATGGGCCTCCAGCCCAATATGGCTTTAAAAGTTATAAAAATCTTTATTTCGGGGGGGGGGGGGGGGCTCTCATAGAAGCGAATGCGAAGTAAAATATTTTTTATAGCGTTACATAAGGTTGCGGTATATAATTTTATAGATAATTAGGAATAGAGTCCAAAAATATATTTTTTTAATTTTTCCCCTACAATTGACAAAATGGGGGGCTTTCAAAGTGGAGATTTTCTAACGTCCAAAGTTGACCTCAGAACTCTAAGTTTTCTGAAAGGCTGAGCATGAAACTTGATCAATTATTTGAATTATATCCTGTACTTGAATAACAAATAAAAAAATTAGATAAATATTGTAAGGAAACGAAATTATTTAATTTTTAATTAGCTTCAGTATTTATAACAGAACTTAACATTGATGTCAATAGATGGCGCCGCGAGGTCTCAGTTCGGGGCGCACTACTAGTATATACCTATAAATGTACCTTCTACGCAGTTACCTAATAGGGATGATGATAACTCAAACAAAACAGCAACTCTTTATCAAACTTAAAAAACGCATTTCTAGTATGGAAGTTGTAGGAAATTCACAGTTATGACGTCATAAGATTTAAACGCACTTTTTTGTTTAATCTATATTTTTTGCTTGAAAGAGCAACGGCGAAATTAGTATTGAACACATTTGTTTGTACACAAGTAAGGTAAAGACGAAAGGAATTTGCTTATTTTTTTATATTTTATCAAGTATTCACCTTAATTCATTGAACCTAGGTAAAAAAATAAAATATTTAGGGAATGTTTTTTGATTATTTATTTCCCGTTTCTCAGTTTAGTGTTACCATTCTATGTACAGTACCCGGCAATAAATATTGCACATCGACCTTTGGAAAGAGACAATCGGTTATTTCGGCTTCGTATAGCGTTATCTCTGTTAAAAATTGTAATTATTTTGTCTGATTAGTGAGGAGATCGTTAGGTTCTTTTTAATTAAAACACGACAAAAGTGCTTCAAATTGTATGTATTTGAAAAACAGGTGGTATACCGGAATAATAATAATTTATAAATAACTTGAATAAATATGTAATTATAGCTAGAGGATAGGTAATGAAAAGGATATTTATTTGCTTTCAGAAGCATAAATAACAACATTTTACACCAGTACCTAGGTACCAGTAATTTTACCTCTTCGCAGATTTAGTAGGTAGGTACCTACTGCTGATTGTGAATCTGTAAAGGTTAAATGAAAAGGGCTTAGCTTTTGAATATATATATTAAAAATTAAAAATAATATTGTCCAGAAGGTACCTACCTACCTAATAATGTTTGGGAACAATAATATTATAAAATTAATAATATATTATAGAATGTGGACACCTGTAGGCTTGCACCTCGAAAACGTTGATAGATTTTGAGCATCGGTACCTCTTTACTTAACATTAAACTAAAAAATTTGATCCATACATCCACAGTCAGCGCCCCACTGAAAATCGTTTACTATTGAGGAATAAGAGACTTTAAAACGAGGAGCTAACAATTATTACTCAACTGGTGTGATCGAGATGCGCTGTCTTACACTGAGGCATATAGAACAACCGCGAAGAATAATAAAGGCGATAGGCATGTACATAGGCTGACAAGCTGGATTAATTAAATTCCTTTAATTATAAGAAGAGCCACAAATTGGATTATAACCTCTGGCTCAAACCACTAAAGCGCAGAAGAGCGGAGATGGGCGAAGATGTTTTGCGGACCAATGACATTATTATTGATAATGACGGGGAGAACTCAGCACCTATTACCGCAGAAGAGCGGAGATGGACGAAGAATGTATTTTGCGGATCAATGAAATTATAGTGAATAATCTGTCTCCCGATTGATTACTGAAGAAAAGGATAACCATAAGTAGTTCAGCCCACGTCGGAATTTTTGTAGATCCGTTAATCGGGCCGACGTACAAACGTATAATACGAACTGTTGGAGGAGTTCCTGCAAGCACAGAAATAGGAATCTACTTTAGTCTTCATTTATTCTTTGCCTGCAAGTCAAAAACCATACAGGTATGAACCATAGACTTATTATATTTAGGTACTACCGGTATGAACTCCTATCCGTTCGACTAATTCGTTTCAAGGTCTGAAATGAATACGATTTCCTGTCAATTGGGCCCCTGATTGGTCAGATCAACACATCTCCGCCCATCTCCGCTTTGGTGAATACTGCAGGGCGACCGCGTATCTTTTGCATCAATCATTGATACATCGCAATCACCTCTGATTGGCTGAATTTATGGTATTCTTGCTGCGTCAATGGATTTCGTCTAATAGTGCGATGCATCAATGATTGATGCAAAAGATACGCGGTTGCCCTGCTGAATACCGCCGGGCCATACCTACCTACTCATACATTTGCACATAAAATGGTCCCTTTAAATAATATTTCATCACTCATCGGCATCGCTTCTCTAATTCAACATAATATTATGAAAGTTTGAAAAAGATAAAAAAGGTTTTGTGCCATGTTAATTGTGTAACATGTTGAACAAGAAGGGATGTTTTATCTCACCAATGCTCATTTTGGAATTTGAATCCCCAATTCATATCATACTAATATTATAAATGCAAAAGTGAGTTTGTTGGATTTTCCTTCAATCACGCCAGAGCAACGGATTTTTGCATGGGTATAGTTGAAGACCTATAGGCTACTTTTTGTACCGAAAATTAAGGATTTCCCGCGAGAATTGAAGAAGGTTAAACCATGCGAACGAAGTCGCAGGCATCGGCTAGTTAACAATGTTTACCTTTTTATCGATTAATCCTATAAATATTAAAAAACTTATTTAAATTTAATGCTAATAACACTTAATCTAAATTTAAAAATAATAATAGTATTCATAACTATAAGTATAAATAAAAATATGACACAACTTTAAGATAAGTAATAACTTATGAATATGTATTTGCAAGTTTTACTTAATTACAATTTAATGGCATTACAATTTAATAATCATCATTTCACAGCTCTTTCACAGTTTAATACAAAACTGGTTAAATTTTTAAATCAAATAAAATGGTAACATAATATAACAATATTATGATAGACACAACAAACAGGTAGAAGGCACTAGAGCTTTATTGGTAATTTAGTCATAAAAAGTGTGAAAACTTTTTGTACTCAGTAATCTCAATACTAAGGCTAGGTCTACACAATTGTGGATTGGTTCATATTTATACCCAGTCTCATTCAAAAGGTAAAATTAATTCAATTTATTAAATAAACAGTTTTGCAACTTGTGTTGACACACATGACATGTTCCCCAAGAGTACAGTGCCAGCTAGCTTGTGTAGACCAAGCATAATAATCTGTTGCTGTATCAATATTCAGTAGGGCTGGGCATTGCGGTCTTTGGCATACCGCATGATTCGCTTAAGCAACTCCCTAGCATATCAAACTTCTCTTTGAGCAGAAGAAAGCTTCAAATTTTCCCTTCGGTTACCCCAAGCCACCTCCGAACATCTCGAAGGACGCCTAAGTTGCACAAAATCAGATGTTCAGGTGTTGAAACAAAGCGATTGCTGGAGCGAGTTGCAGCCAATGGATGCCCAGCCGAAGACGCCGTGTCGTCCTACAAGAACGCGACTACGCAACCGTACGCGACCAAAGGTTTTTAGGACCAAAGGCGCGATTTTTATTCGTTCCAACTCGCAATCAATCTTTTGTCGAACGACAAGACACCGAGTCGTATGCGACAATCTGTGGCATATGACATGTGGGAACATACGACCAATAAACGCGCGTGGGGTGGTCGCTTAATCGGCCATGGTAATCGCGTTCTATTAGAACAACCCTTAAGTTTTCATGATATTATTAAATGATCTTGTTATTATCATCAAATTGACATTAATTCACAATGGACTTCTCATTTCAGTTAAAATAAAACTCTAAGCAAAATGGAGTTTCAGCAAAAAACTTGCAGAAATTGTCTAGCTAGAGTGCTTTCACTAGTATAGTGCAAGTGATTTTGCTAGTGGGCACTTTGCTCAGCATTCAACATATTGCACAATTATTTTTTATCTGATTACTAAAATTACAATCGGATGATTCACTTTATATATTATCATACATAATAATAGGAAAAATAAACTAACCAGTCAAACACCATAGGTGTAAATATATGACAAATACAGATACAATATTGCAAAAATGTTGTTCTTAAGTCTTTTTGTTTTAAATATACTTAATTATAAATAAAAATCAATCTCAACAGTATTCAATAACAATTTTTAGTCCTGCACCTAAAAAAAACAATTCTTTAGTCATGATGACAGTAAATAGATAAACAAAAAACCGGCTAAGTGGGTGTCGGGCCACACGCAGAGTAGGGTTCCGTAGTTGCCTGTCACAATATGCAGGCAGTTTATATGTTGGTTGACTATTATTCCTTAATGTGTAAAGTCTACTTAGCTGTGATAGTTTTCCTTTTAGCTTCGTTATATTTAAGTGCTACTTCCTTGACTCTAACAAAAATTTGAATGACCTACCCAACGACACCCCACACCATGAGTGGGGAAGAAAAAATTCATCCCCACTCTACATGAAGGAGAACTACTTACCCCAAAAAAAATTATTTTCATAATTATATTTTACCACTTTGTCAGAGTTATTAATATGTATATCCATGCAAAATTACAGCTTTCTAGTACCAATAGAGTCTGAGCTTAGCCCTGAACGGACGGACTGGCATGGCAAAACTATAACTGTAGGTACCTTGTCAACTACGGAACCCTAAAAACTAAATTTCAGAGTAGGTAGTTAAAGAAAAAAAATGAAATCATAATAAGGTATACAATCATAACAATATACATAATTAATAATACCTAAATTTTGTCTATTTCTGTTGTACACAATCTCTAAACTAATTTGAAAGTCCTATGTCTTGTGCTGACCTGTTCCATAGGGACTAGTTATTATAAAGACATAGTAATTTATTTAAAGTCATTCACAGGTTACAGATTGTGTAAAACAAAATTGGCACACCGTTTCATTATCTTATGATGTTACAGAACAGAAGAAGTTGTTATAATACAAGCTGTAAGAAGATAAATAATATTTTAATTGTTATTTAAAAAACTTCAGGTGCAGCATCTTTGGTGAGCATACTTGACTCGACCTTTAATAATAATAATTGGTACTTACTTAATAATGGATTAGGCAACAATTGCTTTGATTGTCCTTTCTATGACCATCCTACACATGGGGCAGTATTCTAGCGTGTTTTGTGAACATGGCTGGCAGCAACACATGTGACCACATGGCACAAAAACTATTTCAGACTTAGCATCCATACAAACTACACATTCACCCTCCACTATTGAGCTATCATTATCATTGACATTAAGAACTCCTGAACAATTTTTTTCTTCAGAAATTGAAGGTGCACTTGGTTGTGTGCTACTGTTAGCTTCTGCTTTATCATAACTCTGACTTTTAGATTGCACATACAACTGTAAAGCCCTTAAAATGCTTTCTCTGTCTGAGGTTAGAGTTACTCCACTCTCCCTTAAATTCTCACTAGTGATATTTAACAAGGACTCGCTAGAAAATAGATACTTAACCAGAAAAGGCAAACAATGAATAACACCTTCTTGTAATAGGTAATTTGCAAAGACAGGGTCTAACTTTCCAACATTAAACAACGATTTTGGCGCTGAATCCAAAAGTTTTTGATAACTCTTGAGCCAAAAGTCTGTTGATCTGTTACCTTCAGTTTCTACTTCTTTTAAGGTATCAATTAATTGCTTCCTTCTTATGTTTCTCTGATCCAGGAGGTTGTCCAGCAACTCTACTAACTGAATTCTTTGTTGTAAGAGTTCATTATAATTAAATGCAATTTGCATGTTCTTTTTCTCTTGTTCAATCACACTGAGCCTTGCTAAATTTGTAGAGATAAGTGCTATTTCTTGATTGAGACTCCAACTCTTGGCATCAACTTTTTCGAGCAATGATGAAACAATAGCTTTCTGAATATCTTGATCTTCAAGAAGCGTTTGAACTAATGTGGTGCGAGACTCATCCTTAGCATTTAAGAGTTCAGATAACTTCATGGCTCCTTCTGTCTCCTGTATTAACATATTTTCTTTAATGTTATTTAGATCATCCTTATAATATTTTTTATACATTTGAATAGAAGAGTCTTTTTCAATAAGCTCTTCCATTGTTTTTAAAATATCAGCCCTCCTAACATTATCATAATTTTGTCGAGTGATCTCTAGCAATCTGTCATGTTCAGCTTGTTCATAAGCTAACTGTTGTTGAACTACTTCAGGTTGCAGTCTATCAATTTGGATAAAGTTTTTAACCAAACATTCAATTTCCTCTTCTTCCATTTGTATAGCTTTCATTAGCTTGTGCCTCTCTACTTCTCTTACTTCTTGTACCTTAGCTATTTCACCGTCCAAATCTTGTTGTTCTTGTATAATCTTAGATAGGAATTTTTCTCTTTGCTGCAGATTTGCTTTGTGAATTTTATTTTCTTGTTCAATCATTGCAGCCTCTTGTTGTTCCCATGTTATTCCTAACTGTTTTTCAAAAGGATTATAATTTATGTTTGGGACTTGAGATGGTGAAATATCAGAAGGCAATGGGGCTGTGTATTCAATATTCAATTCAGAACAAAGATATTTCATAATTTCTATAGTCCCTTGTGTTGCTATGTACGATGGTGGAAAAGTAAAATTGTCACCATTTAATTCAATAGATAACAAATTAGTCGCTAAACACAATTCTGCACAAAGCTTTGTGAGGTGCTTGTTATCAGTTACCTTTAACAGTCTCATACATTTGAGATTACCTAATCCCGGATTCAAATGTTTCAATTTGTTTTTGGATAAATCCAAAACTTGTAAGCACTCTAAATACCTTATTCCGTCAGGTATAGATTCAAGAAAATTATTTTGTAAATAAAGCTCTGTTAGATTTACCAGATATCTTATGCCATTTGGCAATCGAAAAAACTGGTTACAACTTAAATTGAGGACTTTAATCCGGAATAGATCGGACAGCTGCCCACCTTCTTCTAAGGTCTGCAGGCGATTGTTATGTAGATATAAATTGTCTTTTCTAAATACCTTGCATATAGAAAATATACCCGACGGCAAACGTCGAAGATAGCAGTCTGACAAATCGAAGTCAGGCTCTGGTGATTCCCGGGCAAGATATAATTTCCTTTCCAGTCTTGCTCGGGCTTCCTGAGAATTGTGAGCATTTTTCCCGAACAAAAACATCATATTGCGTTGTTGTACCGATACAGTGCTACCCATTAAAATATCACTACTAAAACTCACGGTAAATACACTCAATCTTCACTGTGTCACCGACTCCAAGTTACCATTGTTGGTATCGTTTATCGCTATCTCAGTAACATGATATTAATAGATAGAACGTGACATCAAATTATTCAAGATACTGTTATTATTTTATCAATAAGTACCTATCATAATATTATTACTTCGTTTTTGTATTCAAAACACTTCGATTTTCCTTCGTTCGTTTTGTTTTTATGACTAATCGCTTACGTCAAAGTCATTGTCATATTTTGTCAAACGAATGCTCAGAAGTAGGAAGTACTCCACAGCACAGAGTACAAATACTCTATATTCATTGAACGAATGTCAATTTCCTCCACCTGTCATTGGCAAAGTGCATTGTGCTGGTGTGGCACTAATAAAGGCCATAGAACAAAATAAGAAGAATGTCAATTTCAATTTGTCATAGACAATCTTTATCTTTTCTTGATTTTAATGGTTTTACTAGTTTTGTGGTTTTAGGCTATAGTTTTAGGTGGTTTTAGCATGGAACTATTATGTGCAACCGTAGTACTTATTAGTTCCATGAGTTTTAAGCACAGATTTATAAATGTATGTGGTTTATAGGGCAGATGTGGCAGAGAGAGAGAGAGAGTATAAAGGTACATTTACACTTTCAGGTTTAAATGCATACTTATTCATCTATGATTTACACCATGTGTCCTCGCCGACGCCGTCTAATCCTCAATCCCTGCGCCTCTTGCTTGTAATATTGTCCATACTAATATTATTAATGCGAAAGTGTGTCTGTCTTTCTATCTGGGACGATTTGACAGTTCCTAGTTCCTGCTTCTCTATTTTTTAGATCGAATCGTCGATTTATGACCCGTTTCATAAGCGCCCCCGAGACGGTCAAACGGTGATTTGGTAGTAGTTATTTGGCTTCAATAGCCAAATAACTACTACCAATAGGGATAATATGGTTACCTACCCGTGACTACTGTTCAATAACCAAATAACGGTTGAAAAGCGTAGCAGACAGACAAACAAACGATATAAACGTGACGTCGATTGCAGTAACTTCCAGGGACAAATAACAACCAAACGATCCAGCGGCGCGCGCCCGCCTTGGATGAAACAAACACTTCAAGGCGCCCGCACATGACTACACTGTGATTCGGCGCTGGAAGTCAGTGCGACCGAAGTCATGCGATATCGCCGGTGCCCCGACAATTTAATTTTAGGGTGATACAAATAATACACAAGCTTTAAATAATCGATAAAGTGAATATTTTAAATCGTTTATTAATATTATTAGTTATTAAGTATCTACAAAACTTAGAATACAAAATCACATGAGAGTTGAGATACGAATCGCAGCTCCATTTAACTACTACATATTACTACTTAGCACCTTAAAATTATGCCCCTATATCATATATTCCAATGTCGATGGATTTCTGTCTCTGTAAGATTCGTGTTTCAGGTGGTCATTATTGTACCATTTTTCGAATTTTGGATCTTCTTTACCAAAATATGAATAGTTTTCTTGTTCTTGATCAGTCAATGGATAATAATTACCTAGAATATTAACGTGTTTAGGTTTTATGTTATCTTTTCTGTACCAAATTCTATTATCTGGTAAATTATGTTCTGTAAATCGTATTGAGTCAGATATTTCTGAAGGTCGGTTTAGGAAAGTAACCCGTTCATCAGATTTCATCTGTTTATTATGTTTTGATTTTGTACTAATATCTGCCGATGACGGCCCATTAATAACGTAACTATTTACATTTTTTATATTATCATTTATCAAGGGTGAAACTAAAAACGAATTAAATTTATTTTCTTCTGATTCCTTAAGTAAACGCATTCTTGGATCGTTGTTATCATCTTCTTCGGGTATTTGAAGATTATCCTGAGTTTTCTCTATATCTGATAGAATACGAATTAAATCTTGTGTTACATCGTCATTTTGTGTATCACTTTCCTGTACGTTCTTCTTTTCTTCATCATTAAGTCTAATTGTCCTTTGATTTCTATCATCATAGTATTGTCTTTGTGGATTGGATGCTGAAATGGGTTGAGCAAACTCCTCCTCATCTGAAGAATCTTGTGACTCATGATTGTATGAGGGTTTCACTTCCTTTCTAATTCCAACTCCCTGAACAAACGCCGGCGGCAGTTCTTCCGTCGTTTTACTAAAATAATCAAATATAGGAAATTGAGGTAAATCTTGCATTTGTCTTTTCTCTGGCCTGGGTAATCTTATAATCACTATGTTACCTTGTTGGTATCCTATGCCAAGACCTTCAAATGGCTTACTTTCAGCAGCCGTCATCAGCCTTATTGTAACTGCTTTCTTTTTTGGAGTTTCGCTACTGTCTTCAATCAAAAGATCTGGATTTGCATCGCAATACATTAGATTGAGCTTTTGAACGTCTTTATCAGATAGACCTATCCTCTGCCCAATCACTGCACCGAGCTGAAACAAGCAAAGCAGATTATGCAGCAATTACTTACGCTCTTAATTCACATCCTATTTTTGGAACTTCGAATTTCTCATTAGATACAAGATTGTATAATATTATATTAATTAAAAAATCACCTTTTTAGGTATTAAAGTGTCTAATCCATTCGAAGAGAAAGCTTTGCGGCTATAATGCAGGACACTGTCGTAGTCGTAACCAACACCAAAATCCGAAACCGCTAACGAATTATATTTCCGGAAGTTATGCCGGGAAGCTGTAATAAAAATAATACTTTACAATATCCTTAATAATTATGAAATTAATTATTATGCACTCCTGCATTGTATACCTAACTGTAAAGTATTGAGTAGGTATGTGCATAGGTAAATAATATACGATACACGGTGAACATTTCGCATTCAGGTCATACAGAGATAGTGGTGGATTACTAACATCGTTACCTAATTGCATACAGCACGTATTCAAATTATAGACACGTTTCTGCAAATATACAATATATTTTTATTCCTGGCAATTTTATGCACATTTGCGTTCTAATCTATCTGTTCGTCGTATTTCTCATTACTGAGGGTCTGAACTCTGGCCCTTTTCCAGTTATCATAATAGTACTTAGGAGTTTTCTTGGAATGATATTGCGGTGGCCGTTAGGTTCACAGCATAGGAGTCTACTAAGATTATTCATATTATTGAATTGTACAAGCAAAATGCGGATCTCCAAACTTTTTGAACCCATTCAGTTACTGAGCTACATCAGGCGATGCAGCTCAGCAACTGAATGGGTTCAAAAAGTGACGCAAATCAGGCGATTTGCGTTGTCACAACATGGCCACAAGTTGGCTACTTGTCCCACGTATCTTTAGTCTACTCACGTTTAATAATGTTTTCCCATATTACATCGATGTGATCGTCTCTATCAGGACTACTCTGCATGTGAAAGAATCCAAGCGTATGTAATAGTTCATGGACAACAGTTCCGTGCCGGAAACATCCTCGTCCGGCTGGGTGGCGACGAAAGAGGTTCATAACTTGATAGCCTCCTTGGTAACCAACTTGTGAAAAACATCCACGCCTGCTACCCTAGAGAAGTAGAAGATGATAATACAAAATCTACTTTTTATGTACCTACTGTGTGTACGATATCAGTTTCATTGGCAGCGGCCGCCAAAGAAACTGATGTCGTCGAACCCAGAGCGACGTAGAAGAATCGATGAACCAAAACTTCGATGGTTGGACGAGCGCGAATGATAGAAATAGATGGAGAAATCTTCTGGAGCAGGCCCGGACCCATATACCTAAGACTGTAGCGCCGATGATGATCATGATGACGACTTGTTATATTTAATCTAGTATATGTACTTACCATTTTTTGCATCTAACTACTTTTTAATTTTTCTGCCGAGTATGTGAATTATATTAAATTAATTCATATTCAATTTAAAATTAATTTAGAAAAATAAATAATGTAAGTACCTATGTATCGTTATTGTGTTGAGTGATGCAACTATATAATACAATCTCACCTGTATAACTACTGCATCTTTATCGCCTTTTACATAGGGTCTAAATCTGACACAAGAAACGCGGGCCAAATCAGCCATACCTGTTTGAATTACTTCTACTTGAGCACTATCTGCAAAAAAAAATGAAGTTTTAAGCAATTTCTTTGTAAAACCACACAGAAATTGCAGCTTTTTATGAATTTTGTCGCAACAATAGTTACAACAATAGATGCTGTAGGTACGACATAGTTGCCGTAACTAGGTGCACGTACCTATTTGCACGCTAAACGTTTGCCGTAGAGAAACTACATTTTATTGATGACATAACATTAGGTACAATTGCCAGTAAGGCATTAAGCATTGAGATTTGAAATCTACAAGTTCAGTTTGGTGTTATTTTAGAGAAAATAATAAATATTATGTTATGTACTTATTGTAATAAAATATTCTTTCATTTGCCTCCGAAAAATTATCTGCCTTTCGAAAAATAATTCAAAAAAGTTATAAGTAGGACGTTTAAAATTTATACTGCTAATGAAAGAATAAATATGTATTTTAACCATGTGTAGAACTTACTGAAATGATCCGGTTGTATAAAATAAATGACCTCATTGTTCGGCCAGCGTTTTGTACTATCTGTCAATCCATTTCTTGCCAATCCCTCAGCTACGTTAGTGAGAATCATCCTTCTTTGCCTCTCGTTCAAAATCAGATCACCTTCGAATTTCCCACTTGTCTCCCAAGCATTGTCATGTATGAGTTCGTCTTCATCAATTTCGTCATGTGGTATGTTACCTTTAATGAATTTTTAGATTTTCAGTATTTTTATTTTTTTAACAGTGGATGCAAAGCAGCTGTTGATGATGATTATTTTATTTTTAATACAACAGAGACGTTAAATAAATCTTTCCCGATAATAATTTATAAATAAGAAAACATTTAAAAACGATGCCCGTTACAACTTACTTTTCACATTTTGATCCAATTGAGACGTTTCTCTGAGGAAATTGCTAAAATCCTCCAATTCGCTCAGAGTCATCGCAAAACACTTAAGCACATACACATGGCATATAACTACGAAACCAGACCACTTCATATTTCTATCTCATCAATATTAAGAGGTGAAATTGAAAAACAAATACATTAATTAGTAAATTGTCAACTGCATGTCCCCTCGTCAACGTTGAAACCATCAGCTAAATGTGTGTCACTAACGGTAGAGCCACATTGCACTGTTTTGGCAAAGCTCCGGCGTGCTTTGCGATCGAAACTTTTGCACGCTACGCCCGCGTAGTTTTTGCCAAACAAAACCCACCGAGGCGGGTCGGGAATTAATATAGTGTTAGATACGACCATTTCACAAGTCGATGGCGCTCTACTGTTGATGATGCTTGCGACAGCGCGTACGCTGGCACCACTGGCCCGCCCGTACCTCCACTACAAGAAAGTGTAGGTAAAATGGCTACAATATTATTTTAATCAACGACTTTTTAACAAATTTAAGAAAAACAAAATATAGTCAACTACGAAACGCAGCTTTAAGTAGTTTACCTACATAGTTTTAGCTCGGAATACAAATTACTAGGGTTTTACTCAGGCTTTTTGTCACAAGTTGTCCTACATGAAATAAATAAATCATTTTGCAGTCGGCATTGCGGCAAAAATAAAAATAACGGCTTTTCTTAATGTTAATTCGCACTAGGTAGGTATGACTAGTTTTGATAGTTGTTTTACTAAAACATATTGGTGCTATTATTTTAAGGCGTACCTATTTTACCTATCACCATTACTTACATATAACTTAAAAAGTAAAACCAAAGTAATTTTAACTCCGTTACGCTTTCGCCTTGAATTGGCAATGTAAAACAAATCCAATACAACACCGTACCTACAATCTCTTCGAAACCATTAGAAGTTGCAAAAATAATCCCAATTTATAAAACTAAGACCATTGTTACCTAGGTACCTACATATTATCATTTGCGACTGCTGGTACGTTGAAATTTCCACCTTGGTTGCCTATGTTAGGTACCTATCTAAATTCTAATTAGGTACGTTCTTACCTTGCTATTGATGAAGTTAAATGCTTTCAAAATTGTGAAGATTTTTTTCATAAGCTACAAATTTCAAAATTTACTCTACTACTTTGTATAAAAATATCAAATTAAAACTATGAGAAATACATTAAATTCTAAATTAAAAAACTAAACATAAGAAGTAGATATATGTACATAATATCTAAGTTGAGAAGTAGGTACGAGTAATTATACTTATTACGCTGATAAGCTAGCAATCAATTATAATAATGACTGGCCAAGTGCGAGTCGGACTCGTTGTACAAGATTTCACACGATGTACCTACTCAATTTAAAATTACGGTGGACCATGTACCTATCGAACTGTGAAATCTATTGATTCACATTTTCCGCCCTGTAATAGGTATCATAATATGGTTATGGCCATCTCCAAGATACAACTAAGCCCCTTTAAGTATTTACTCTGTGTTGCAATTCATCTCTGTGCAAAATTTCTTCGAGATCGTTTCAGTTTGAACAGATAACTTCGGTTTTTAAAAAAATAAGGAAAATGGATTAATAATAAAAGTGACTCAAACTTTTGTCAGCTGAAAACGGAGGTACAGTAAACTAATTAGGTATAATTTGGGTATAATGCTAAAAGTATTTCAAAAGTTGGATCCTCTATGCATCATTATTGTCTTTATACGGATGCAGATAGGGGCTCGGGTATGGTCCGAAAATTATTTACTCAGTACTTATGACCATTTTGTTTTTCGAAATTGTTAGCTTTTTGAGTATAAATCTGCTATCTTACTTACCTACGTTCAAAATTATTATAATAAGGTCAGACTGGCAAAGGGTACCACCACAGAATATAAATGCTTTGAGTAAATAGCCTCGTAGCTTTAGTTTTAAGATACCATAACAGATTATCACCATCATACTTTTATGTAACTGAACGTCAATAAGTGTAGTGTACCTACCTAAATTAAATAAATATTTATGACTTATGACTTAAAAATTTCAAAAAAAAAAAACCGACTTCAAAAACCACAAACACTAAAAAGTAAAAAATAATTTATTTTCATTTAGATATCTTTATTGCACACAAAATATACAGTATACAGCTTAAAACTAGTAAGACTACATAGAAATGTGCAAAGGCGGTCTTATTGCTAGAGCAATCTCTTACAGACAACCTTTGGTGAAAGGATAAATAAACTGGAGCGCGGGATGGTTTATTATATTTGGGATGGTTGATGGTGATTTAATTTATTATGTATACAAGAGTTAATGTAGTTCTATAATAACATTTTTTGGAGTCGGTACCAATTAACCGCATGAACCGTCTACCTACTCTTCATTATTGTTGACGTGACTCCACATTGGCACCGACTCCAAAAAATGTTATTATAGAACTACATTAACTCTTGTATACATAATAAATTAAATTATTTTTTACTTTTTAGTGTTTGTGGTTTTTGAAGTCGGTTTTTATTTTATTTTTGAAATTTTTTTATTTCACAATTTTTAGTGGCCCCACTGTTTTAAAATACAGGGTGTAACCAGAACGCTAGTAAAAACTTAGCGTTATTAAGAATAACGTCGTTTAATCGTTACTCGTCGACTTGTCTAACTTAGACAAGTCAAGTACAAAGTCCTTTCATATGATACCCCACTTGGTATAGTTATCCTACTTTGAAATTACAAACCCCTGATTTTCCCCACTTTTTTAATTAAACTAAAAATAATTTTCAATTTTTTTGATTTCCATGATATTGGGCCACTATATTATAATATACAACTATTCCAAATTTCGTGTCAATAGCTTTAATAGTTACTGAAATAATCGACTGTGACAGACGGACGGAGAAAGTCGCACCATAAGGGTTCCATTTTTACCATTTTGGTACGGAACCCTAAAAAAAAAAGATAAGCTATGCATGGTTAAAACATACTGTTTACAAAACTATCACACTGATCGCGAGCAATTTACTCTTATCCATTGAGGAGTTCCGTTCTCCATCTCCGGAGATATTCATCAGATCTTCACCAAATTAAAACGGGACCACCTCTGAAGTATGACCTACCAAACAAAAAAAGAATTATCAAAATCGGTTCATAATTGGCGGAGAAATCGCGTAACAAACATACGAAAAAAAAAACATACAGTCGAATTGAGAACCTCCTCCTTTTTTTGAAGTCGGTTAAAAAATAACAAGAAAGATGTCATAACAACACGTAATCAGCTGTGAAATAACTGGCTTACATAATTATTGCGCTAAGCTGGAAGCGACTTACAACCAATACGACACCCTAATTAGTACGGAACCCTAATTAACGATTTTGGGATTTTTTCTATACTTGTGCTATGAAACCTTGCAGGTTTTGATTTATTGGCGACTGTTATATATATGCAAAATATTCGGAATATTTTGATTGCGTTGACTTAGAAGCTTGATTTTTTTACAGCTCCAAGGGACCGTAGACCTAAGTATTTGGTATTAATTTCAACTTGATGCCTCCACGCATTCCCGAGAAAAATGGTTGACAGACAGACAGACAACGAAATGATCCTATAAATAAGGGTTCCTTTATTCCTCATGAGGTACGGAAGCCTGAAAATGTGTGACGATGCCGTTACGTTACAAACGTTAATTTATTACCAGAAAGTATAAAATGCTTAATTGAAACGACAGCACTAGTAAAAGTAGAATAAGTTATGAAAGTTTTTATTGGTAATGATCTCGTATTATATACTAGTACAATATTCATACTATTTATTAGGTAGTTATATCTTACTATATATCTAGGTACTATCATAATATTATAGGTACCTAGTGCGTATTCCATAGTTTGCCTCATAAAAGTATTCTCTAATTTTATTGTTCTGTCAATACAGGTAGGTACCAGACTCTTTAAATACTTAATCCGTCTTTGCAATTATACATTCTGTTAAGTTTTATAATATCACCTTTTGACATTCCTGTCCTCTGCCCAATAATAGCATTTTTCTGTAAATAAAACAAAAATGTTAAAATTAACCTTTTTGATGTCTTCTAAACTCAAAATGAATCAGATGAACTTTACCTGCAGAGGGATTACTGTCCTTTTACCATTCTTGCTAAAGGCGCATTCATCATAATGCATTATGCTGTCATAATCATATGGTACACCGAAGTTCGTAACATCTTCCTTTGGATATTTCACAAAATTATCTGTTTTGTCTGTAAAGTAAATTAAAATTAAGTATAAAATCTATATGAAAAATAATGATTGTATGTCTATTCGTTGGGTATGGAGGGGTTCACGCAGAGTTCATCAGATTTGCCTGTGTCAACAACGACACAGTTTTCACACCCTGCAGGGCGACCTGCATAACTATTATCTATAGTTTTTATCAGTGTTTACCAAAATTTCAGAGACAAGCAGGTTGAAATCCTGCCGTTTCCGCAATTTGAATAATATTATAGACTAAGAGATAGTTGCACTTTTGGTAACTATCGCTATAGGAATTCTGATTCAGTATTAGGTGGGTGAAGGGCTCTCTAGTGAAAGACGATTGAAAGTTTGCCCGCATGCGAATGGGCCTTAGTAATTTCGTAATTTTTAATAGCAATTAACGTGACGACATAATAATTATTTATAGTATGTACCTAAGTTTATAACGTCTCTGAGAGGTGATATCTAGTGAAAGGAGTGAAAGGCCCGATGAATAGCTTCAGTTTTTTTACTGTTTACATAGGTACTACGCATACTTTAATACTGTACAAGAATCAGCCTTTCTAGCTATGGTTCATTTTTGGTAACCATAAACCGTCTTTGAACGGCCATATCTAGTGAAAGACCCATTCGCATGTTCCGACTTACACATAGCTCAGAATAGGTACCTACCTACATATTAGTAGGTTAAGCCATAAGGCGGTCTCCGCCCTCCAGCTAGTAATATGACTTAGCTATATATAGGCAATATGTACCTAGAGTCTACAGAGTTCACAGTCTACATTGTAGACTGTAAACGTCAAAACTCAAAATAACCATGAAAAGGTAATAGACAGACACACGGTGGCCAATTTAGATTTAGTTAAATTATAATCTAACGGTTTTTATCCCGCTAGATATAAACTGTCGAAAGATTGTGAACCGTTCAATGTTCTTAGTATTAATTTATGAAATATTTATTGTATTTACGTTTTCTTGTCTCTTTCTTGTACAGTTCGCGCGCGATTTGAATGAAGAGTAAATTAAGTGTCACCATACCTTTAGTCTGCATTCAACTCGCGCGCGAACTATTGGTTAGGTTAGGGTTTCCGGGCACTTTGGTTCTATCGGGTTGATATACCTAATATATTACAGTTTACCGAAAAATAACTCGTTAAATTGTAAGCAGTATGTTACGGTTCACAATCTGTCGACAGTTTACAATCTATCGAGATAAAAAACCTTATATTACAATCTAACGGTTTTTACAATCTTACGGTGACATAGGATATATATCACCGTAAAATTGTAAAATCCGTTAGAATATAATTTAACTAATGATATTGTAAACTATCGAAAGATTACAATTTAACGCATTCTTTTTCGTTAGATTGTAATCTGTTAGTTATATTAACTCGATAAAACCTAACTACGGGACTACCTGGTTATTTATGTCGAACCCTAACTTACGAGTAACTCTACAAGAAAGAGACAAGAAAGCGTAAATACAATGAATATTTAAAAAACTGACACTCAGAACGTTTGAACGGTTCGCAATATTTCGACAGTTTACAATATCGCTAGTTAGATTACAATCTAACGGTTTTTACAATTTTACGGTGACATACTCGTATATAACTGAATTATTTTTAGTAATTTATATGTAATTATTACCTTCGCATATATTGTCCCAAACAATCTTAACGAAGTCATCTCGATCGGACGAGCTTTGCATGTGGTGAAATCCGAGAGTGTGCAGTAGTTCGTGCACAATAATGCCAATGTGCCAACAACCCTTCGAAAGATTCACTCGCTGCCTTGGGCATGACGAATCTGGTACAATCTTACCTACGTTTGAAAAACACCCTATTTCCAAAGCCTATAGTAAAAAAATAATCAGTATTAGTATAAAAAGTAAATTGGTGACAATAATTGCATCAACAAATCATGTTAAGTATTTTTACCTAGGATAGATAGGTAGGACAGGACATAGTAAGGATAGCTTAGTATCTAGTATAGTATAGGTACGGAGAATGGTCTACTGTCTATTGAATAGAAGTAGGCGTTACTTTGCGGAAGTCCATGATAATGAATGAACTAGAAGGGGGATGCCCCGTCGCTCACGTCCGCAGGAACTACCTTTTACCTCCCTGCACGTGTCCCCTGGGTGGTGCTAAACGAGCGGCAAACTTGCAGGCGAATAAATAAGATTTTTTTTTTCATTTTTAGCCTGAGAACCTAACATTATTATAAAAACGCTTATACGAGTAAACGCCATACGATTAAAAAAAAATGAACTAGAAGTTCAATTCGCTATACCTAGTCCACCACAGTCATCGACCAAACAGCCTAACCTCAGTAGACAAAAATTTGAATAGACTGGACTAGGACTACTGGAGTAGGACTCTTCCAGAGCGTTCTGGCAAGCCCCACATCAGAATCGGCGAAAAGTTTGATTAATTTGGTCACTGCTTGCCATCGGTGACCTTCTTCGGACGTCGACTTTTTTTTCTCTATTTGCAAAACGTATTTAAATAATGTTTCGATGAGGTTGATATGTTATATATATTATAATAAAAACTCCAAAAAAAATTAGATTAAAAAAATTAAAAAATAAAGCTATGTGGTACAGTGCGTGTCCTTCACCTACAGCATGCGACACACACCACCCAGTAATTCGGCACCACACTACACAAATCCTCCAAATCCTCGATCCACACACGCACTTTAAGTATATGGAGCTGCACAGACTACCGCGATACGAAGAAACCTGTTTCCCATACGGTGCGGCCGTTTCGCGCGGATGTTTTGTCCTGCCTTGTCCGTAATGTGTTTTCGCCTTATGTAGGAATCTTACTAATATTATAAATGCGAAAGTTTGGATGGATGTATGGATGTATAATGGATATTTGTTACTCAATCACGCCCAAACGGCCGAACGGATCTGGCTGAAAATTGGCACAGAGATAGATTATAGTCTGGAATAGCACATAGGCTACATTTTATCCCGGAAAATTCATCCCTCTAATTTAATGAGGTGGATAAAACTAAAAGTACCTCTATGCTGACAGTATGCTCGTCGAAGTTTTGTTGTGGTCGAAATTTCACACAGGATTGACTAGATATTTCGTGCATCGCTTCTTTGATCAGTTTTACTTGTCTTTCATCTGAAAAAGGACAATTTATGCGTATAGAGTTAACATTTAAAGCATGTTTTCCAAGTTTAAAAGTATGTTACTAAAGAAACTTAGTCTGCGGTCTAATCCAAGAAAGAATACAGTGCCTAAAGTTCGTGTCATCTATGCACTAAGTAGTGAATTAGTGATTCTCTTTCTTGATAATAACTCAAACTAACTTAAAGTAAATAATACAGTTTATCGACCCCTGACCTAACTAAAAATTATGTGCAGGATCACTAGTAGGTACACTCACTCAGTAATCAGTACCCTTGAATGTACTAGTGGTAGGTACCTACCCTTCTAGTTCCTCCATGCAATAATCGTTTATTGGCGAGGTAAGCCTCGAGTTTTGTTTGTTTGCCAAAGTATAGGTAGGTATTTACATAAGATAGAAAAAGGATAGAGTTGTTTTCAAACTACTTGACTCCGTTTGCCGGACTTTGCTGTTTATGCAAAACAAAAAAAACAGTCATACGGACTGCCGATAGAAGTGAAAACTTTAAGCTTATATAAAATATTTTTTTTAAAAATACGTCACAGCATGTCGGTGTCGCGAACCCATAAGATTTTCCCCCACCAAAAAGTGCTTAACGCGGCTAAAGAAGTTTTTACTTCAATAATTTAGGTATAATATGTACTTATGTACCTTAGTTAAATGGTAGGTACTAACCGAAGGATGCCTCTATATGATACACTACAGTCGCGTTAGGCCACCTGAAAGTGGTATCTCTGAGACCATTGCGTCTTGTATCGCCCAATGTAGGGTAAGAGCGGGTATTACCGGCCACCTAAGGGAAAAAAAGAATAACTCACTAAATAATCAACTTATCTTTATTAAACTTTTAAAAATGAAACATAGTCCTAACCTCTAACGAATGACTTAAATTGAGATCAATAGTAATTGTATTTTTGGTAAAATCAACATAAGAAAAAAAATGTCTTTGACCGGCGTTAGACTCCATGGAGGGGAAATTCCAGTCAGCACGGTTCTAATGCCGGTCAGCGTAGTTTTATGCCGGTCAGCGTAGTTTAATGCTGGTCAGCGAAGCCTAATTCCGGTCAGGCTTTCTGACACATATATCACACATATAATTTTCAGGTGTGTCACTACCCGTACATTCAGCATGTGCCCACAACCCACAGATAACACATCTGTACCAGAGCTCATTGTTTCTCCCGTAATCATCGCATAGAACACACTTGTTTTCCAAATCGTAATTTTCTTCAATATCTGTGTCATCATCTTTACGCAAGTCAGTCATCTCTACATCAGAATCTGAACTGCTGCTATTGTTATTTTTCTCCTGAAGAATTCTTTTTTTAACTATGTGGGCTGTTTTTTTCTTTCCTTTTGGGTTCACTTTGCTTTGCTCCCTTGCATTTGCACTTTGCTTCTTAGTGGCTTTTTTAGTAATATTACTCTTCAGATTCTTTCTTGTCTCAGATTTAGTTTTTATTTCAGTTTTTTTCTGTTTTCTTTCTTCTTTTTTCAGATTTTTTCTTGCCTCCGATTTCGTTTTCGTTTCAATTTTTTTCAGTTTTCTTTCTTCTTTTTTAATCAATGTTTCTTTAAAGGGGGTACCTGTTATGAAAGTGGCATGTTGTTTCTTGTTACTATTCTTCTTTTCTATGCTTTTCTTGGGTACTGGCAGAAGATCTTTTGCATTTGTCGAACAATTAGAAGAAGAGACCGACGGAAAATTATACGTGCATGTAGTTCTTGATAATGCAGTGCTGGAAGAATCAATGCAGGCAGAAGAGCTAGCTAAAGTTGTCTTTACTGCAGTAATAGGTAAGCAAATGAAAGAAGAGCTAGCTATGGCAGAAGATGTCTTGGATGCTGAAGTAGATGGGTCGAAGATGGTTAAACTAGCTGTACTAGTTGATGTATTTATCGAGTTTGAAAGGCCAGTGATGATGGATCTCGCTGTGTAAATCGATATTTGTTCTGCCGAAGTAGAGGGACCAATGGTGACGGAGCTAGTTTTCTGGGTCTTGACTGTAGAGATAGATGCTGTAGCAAAAGTTACTGATGAAAAAGTCTCGCTATTCATTTTTTCCAATGCAAGGTTGGATAGACTTTCTACCATCAAAAACGAGTTGGATGGGCAATCATATTGTGTGGCCTCATCTAAGAGAGAGGGACTGTTACAGATCGTTTCAGTATTGGAGATTTCATTTTGTTGGTTGGTTATAAGTTGAGATTCAGGAGTTTTGTTGTCTATTTCACGATGTTCTGAAGAATGTAGAATAAAATCATCAGGAATGTTGCAGATAGAGATTTCATTTTGTCGGTCGGGTATAAGTTGTGTTTCAGGAGTTTTGTTGTCTTGCTTACGATGTTCTGTAGAATGTAGAATTAAATCGTCGTTGTTAAGAAACTCTGCAGCTAGAAAATCTTCTTTGGTAAATATATCAGGGTTAAAAGGATATATTCCTGCAGCTTTAAACCCTGCTTCTGCTTTGGGGATTGTTGCGATTTTTTGAAATGCTTTTCTGAACAATGAAGCAATATCGTTTGGAGTGATCTTGCGGCCTAAGTTTGACTTCATGAAATAGTTACATTCAGCCTTATAAGCCGTTTTAAAAGGTCCATAAATTGATACGTCCATCGGTTGGATTCTGTGTGATCCGTGTGGTGGGAGAGACAGCATTACGATGTTGTTTGATTTGCAGAACTCATAAGCTTTTAGTGATATATGGCTCGAATGATTGTCAAGAATGAGAAGAATAGGATCTTTTTCCGAAGGTTTCGTATGATTCGCAAAGTGCTTCAACCAGTCCACAAATAAATTTTCATTTATCCAACCATTTTTTGAACAGCGGTAGAGTGCACCTCTTGGCCCATCTGCTTCTAGTGCTACAGAATGTCTCTGACGGGGATAAATAAGCATAGGTGGGACAAATATTCCCGTCGCACTCATTGCACAGACAGCTGTAACTGTTTGCCCTCTTTCACCACTAGTTATCGACCCGACACGCTTTTGGCCTTTCTCTGCCACAATTTTTCCCGGATCTTGCACAGAGGTGATTCCTGTCTCGTCGACATTAAAAATATTTCTAGGAGGAAAATTGAATTTCTCTATCAAGTCTCCCAAGAGCTTAAAAAATATATGAACTTCATCCTTATTAAATGCAATCGCTCTATTTAAACTCGTTCCTTCTGCTTTGCGGACAGATAAATTGTTTCGCTTCATGAAGCCTTTAAGCCAGTCTTTGCCGGCCATTTGAGTAGCATTATTAAAGTTATTAGGCACATTATTTTTTACTGCGTATTCATACGCCATTCTCTTTATTTCACTTGCTGTGCACCCGTAAAATATCTTTGCTAATAGCTTGATTTGATCAGCCATGTCTTTTTCTTGAATTTGACTAAAAACGGTTTTTTTGCCGCATTTTGTCATCTGCATATTGTTTTTTTTTAGCCTTTCTTGCAATGTTGAAAACGGAATACCCGTTTCTTTTGCAGTTTTTCTAATTGGTTTTCCTGCTGCAACCAATCGAAAAGCGTGAGCTAGGGTACTTTCATCCCATTTTACTTTCCCGCGCCTTCCTGACATCTGGAATCAAAATTGATTAAAAATATTATATAATACTAATAAAATACTACATGACTATAGTATATTGCAGTCAACGTAACTGGCATCATCCGAAGAAAAATACAGTTATCACTTATAAAGGTGACCGGCATTAACCCGACAAACGGTTTTTTAGAAAACTATAGCGGGTAACTCCGGTCAGCATGACCGGCATTAGGCGACAGGAGGTATTTTTTTTAATCATATTTTTTTACAAAATAAACAAATCATCTGTGAAAAATAAGAACAATTATGAAAAAGTCGATCAGTTAGCACTCTGGAAATTAATTAAGTATTGTTTTAATGTTATAAATTAAAGACGTACCTTTTACTTTCAACGGACGAAAAATTCTAACAAACTGGCGCGAAAACTGACGACGTGCACTCCGGCTCAGCGTGTAATCGGAACTGAGCGGGTGACGGCGGGGCGACGTCAGGAACGATCACGCCACCTTGTTTACATGTGTCTGTGCATGTAGCGAGCCGTTTTGTATGTAATAGTAAAGTGACCGGTATTATCTCCTGACTGGCAATACCCGCTCTTACCCTAATGGCCGCCATTTGAGCTGCTGTGAGGATCATATCGCCTTCAAAGTATTTTCCATGCTCCGCGTTCGTATTTTCTAATTAGGTAATTATTAAATAGAAGACATTAAACATGATAATTTGAGAAACTATACTTAAATATTGTAACATCCCAATGCTTTTCAATTTTATCTGCTATCTATACCGTTTTTAATTTGTTAAAAACTCACACCCGTAACCTTCTAGGTGTACTTTTTTAATTTTCTTTACGCGCACCATTTTCTTTCACGTCATATTTTGGTTTGGCACGTCATTATTTTTTTGCATTTAGTCATTTTTGTGAAAATTGAGTGAAAAGATTTTTCACCTCGTGCTCTTTTGATTCCCTCGCTGCGCTCGTGATTCAATTTTAGAATCCTTCGCTTGCTCGGTCATCAAAATTGAGCACGCAGTTAAACAACAAGTTTTCACTCTTGTATAACAAATAACTATTATCTTTATGACTTTTTGCCTTTACTTGCTCTTAACTTCGCCCCGAGGAGGTAAGAGCAAGTAAAGGCAAGTTAAGCTACATAATATCCGGGTTTCTAGAGTTCATAAGTACAATAATATAAAATGACGCTTTAAAATCTTACCCTCTCTAACACATCCAAGTGAACACAGTTCTCTTGAAGTGGATGCAGCATTAGTAAAATATACTGATAATATTGCTGCAAAAACTTTCATTATTAATATCATTTTGTTACCCTTATTTAAAAAGACTACTTACTTAGATTTTTAACTTCGGCGATATATATACATAATGCATAGGTACTAAAACTCTTGAAGCACATAGTTGAAGAGACTTCTCATTCATTGATATGATTTATGGCCCATACAAATAGCAGATATATAACTACTCGTATTAAATGGAATGATAACCTTAACCTAATTAGATAAGGTAAAGGTATGAAAGTAGTTAATTTATTAAGCATCCATAACTTCATATTTCACTAGGTGCTAGGTATTCTCGTAAAGAACCTACCTATACGCTGATGCCTACAGCATTTCTTGGATATACCAACAAGGACCAGCCGTCCTTGATCCTAACCATCTTTATCTATTCCGTGATCCTAACTATATACTAAATCATTTAGTGTTTCCTTGATCAGAGTTGTCAAAAATTGCGCTTTTCAGCCAATTTTCCAATCGAAAAGTCCCTTAGTAAAAATGAATCTGAGAGTCAGCTAAGCACCAAAACCATTAAAGTAGGATCTTCTTACTACGAAAACTGACCAAACTTCTGGACTTGGAATCAAAATGGGCTTGGAATATTATGGGACAAAATAAGATTCAACAGCGGAACAGGTATGAATAGGTATTACTCAGTTTAATTATTTTTATTATGCTTCAAACAATAAATTACAGCAGAAATAGTAAAATATTGTAACAAACGTTTATTAATTGCAAATAGGTACCTAATGAGAAAATTGCAATTGGTAATTAGAAAAGTAGGTAAGTTCCTATTAAGTTATGAAACTTTTTATTCTTTGTTGCACATATAAAACATCATATCTTATTGCCCTCATTTTCCTCTCATGTATTTGTTGAAATGCTACATTTCGTTTAGTGATACCGCCGTGAATTCTTGACAATACATCTTGTTGAGTTTTAGAATGTCTCTTTCAGACAATCCCTTTCTCTGCCCAATTTCCACATTTTCCTGTAAAAAACGCAATTTTTCTTTCAAATCGCAGGTTTACACACGTTTATTTAACTCTAAGCCAATTCTTAGATAGATACGTAGGTATAGTTATTTTTTTTTATTTTTAACCTAGCTCTCGTAAAGTTTAGTTACCAAACCCCTATTTTTTACCCCCTTATAGTTATGCGTTGAATTTTCAAAAAATATTTCTTAGCGAATGCCGTAATAGCAAATGTAAGCTTGTATGCCAAACAGCCCGACTGACCAGTAGTTTTCCAGCTGTGCATTGGTCTTCAAGACAAACAATCATTTCCATAATTATTTAAAAATCTTCCAAAACTTACACTGTGATTGATTGTATGTAATAATAGGTAAATCGCAGGTATCCTTTGTACGAACGATATTTTAAATTAATGAAACTTAAAAAGTTGCACAATCACTTCATCAGCCATAATTCAAATCTATATCGAAGTCAGTAATAAATTATCGACTCGAAGTTTAAGACGTTTCTAATAGACTACCGACTGTGATAGTTAATAAGTACAATTAATTTACCTGCAGCGGAATTATTGTTTTATTTCCGTTTTTGGAAAACGCCAGTGCTGAATAGTGCATGACGCTTCCATAATCATACGGCACACCGAAATCCGTTACTGTGTCCTCTGTATATTTTTTAAAATTATATTCTACACCTGTTGGCAAATTCAAAAAAATTAAACGATTGTAACAAGGTCTAGTTGACTTCATAAGTCGTCCTCGTCAACCGATAGACGTCCATTGTTGGACATAGGTAGGTTCATTGCGTGTGATTGCGTCTCTTGTAGGGACTTCACACGCCATGGTCTTTGCGCCGCCTGTATCCAGCGGCTCCCTGCGACTCGCTTTATGTTGTTCGTCTACCTAGGGGATCTGCCAACGCTACGTATAATGGAGAGTAAATTTAAATACGTCTATGGAACAAGGAAATCCTCTAGTTCAAAAACAAAGTGACAACTGTGCACTAGGATTTTTTTTTGCGAATCAATACAAATCTCGTTAATCTCGTTTAATCACACATTTTCAGACGTAATGGATGGGCCCGATCTAAGAAAAATGTGTCAAACACCGGAACAACATTGGATTGGGTGACGCGCTATATTTTGCCCATATCATGCTTAGTAACTTAATTATTATGCAGTTTAACCATGTAGGTAATATCATCTCTTCTGTGGTTTAACTAAGCTGAGCCGAGTACAATGCCCAATAAACTTCCCTTCTATCCTGATGTTTTATCTTATTCTGCTCACCTGATCGTATATTCTCCCAGACAATCTCGACAAACTCATCTCTATCGGTTGTGCTCTGCATATGGTAGAACCCCAAGGTGTGCAGCATTTCATGCACAACAGTGCCATGTTTGAAGCATCCCTTCGCAAGGTTCAGAACCTGCCTGACTTCTTCATCGTCTTCTTTATTATTGAGGCCCACGTTTGAAAAGCAACCATTTTCTGAACCCTAAAGATTATGAAGATAATATTTTTTATTTAGTTCAACCATTTCCCCATATTCGTCTAAGGCCCCATCCATAATTACTATCTTTACGTAAGTATATTAAGTAGAGGCGTAGAAGAGGCAGGTATAGGCAGGAGGTAGAGAGAAGCACCTAGTACCTCAGATAGGTAGGTTTGGTTTCTGGATGGTGGAAATTAAGATTTACCGCCGACAAAGTCACCAAAACACGTTTAAATAATTAGCCTAATATCGCTTTATCGAAACATCAGCAGAATTACCTACCTATATTATGCTCTATTGCTGAGTTAATGAATGCCAAAATAATACCAACTTTTACACTACCTAACAGGAAAGTTGTTAGTTCACTTTCATAAATTCTGTCGCAGGATATCGCCCCACTATCAAAACTTGTTTTAAATTAAAATCTTTTGATTTTATCCAATTAAGTAGTGTTTTACGTTTACCGCTTTCACAGCGAATATCAATTTGCATTCGCAATTATCGAATAGGGTAACATGGTAGTTAAATACCGTATGCCGATTATGCCACTGTATTTAGCTACAAGAAAGGAAACTTTCTCAGCTCTCTAATATGGGTAGGTACAATGAAACAATCATAATGTCATTGGGACATGGATAACTTATGGTTAGTACCTAAATAAGACGATTCATTAATGATCTTACAAGCCACTTTTTGAGTTTCGTTTATCATAATTATTATAAAAAAGCAAAAAATATTAACTTCTCTCGTATGTACCTAGTAGGTAAGTTTGTATTAATTAGTATTATAATATATTTAGACCAGCCACTTTATTCTCTAACTCAAAATAAATGAACGCCACTGTACTGACCTATAGGTATTTTTTATCCATTTAAGGTTCGTATGAAATTATAAAAATATCTAATAACATCTTCATAGCAAACCAATTCAATGAATATTCAACTGATCATTCTAATATTATAAATGCGAAAGTGTGTTTATTTGTTGGTTTATCCTTCAATCACGCCGCAACGGAGCAACGGATCGACGAGATTTCTGGCAAGGATATAGTTAGTTGAGGGCCTGCGGAGAGTGACATAGGCTAGGTACTTACTTTTTATCCCGGAAAAAAAAGAAGTTCCCGCGGGAATCAAAAAACTTAAAACACGCGAACGAAGTCGCGGGTTTCAGCTAGTAAAAAATAAAATCAATAATATACCTGAATAATAACAGCATGTTCGTCTTCCACTCGCGGTCGAAATTTGATACAGGACTTATTTGCAATGTCAGCCATTCCTTCTTCAATCATCCTCACTTGTGTCTCGTCTGACGATAGAAACAATTATTTACCTACATTTTGAACTTGTAGAAATTGAAAAGAGTAAAGGTGACAACATTGCACCTTGAGGTACGCCTCAGTAAATATGAAAACATTTTCAACATTGGGTATGAAAATGCTCAAAGGGTGGAGTAGCGCTTGACTGGCACCGAAGAAGACTATCCTAAAAGCGAATTAACCTATTTAAGCACTTTGGTATTTTACCTACCAGTACCTTAATCAGTAGGTACCTAAGCATTGAAATTAGGAACGCGAAATTCCCCGTATACGAACCTAGAACTTCCCACTCATACATATCTAAGGCCAAAAGCCACCACGCTGCGCCAGACTGATCGTCACTGTATGTTGCTAGTCTATGTCCCACGCTATCACATATCTCACATTAATAGAAAAGAAGAAAAAATAAAAAACAGTAAAATGATTAGGTACTAACTAAAGTCATCTTCCTCAATATGATACACGACAGTCCGATTAGGCCATCTCTTTGTACTGTATTTGATGCCATTGCGTCCATTGGTATCATGAGGAGAGTCAATCGCTAACTTTTGAGTTGCGGTGAGTAGAATGTCGCCTTCAAAGTGATCTCCTAACTCTGCGTCCACACTAGAAATCTCTAAATAGAAACACGGTTTTATATTAGAAAATAATGGGAACGTTAATTTCAATAACACACGGTTGCTCGAAGTCAATGTTTCAGTCAGGTAGCAAGTAATGCATTGGTACAAAGGTTATACCAATGCTTTAGCTGTTAACGAAAAAGCATTTCATGTAGTTACCATAACCATCGATATTTCGCTCCTCAATTTCAAGTGAATACCACTTTTCTTCAACGGGAGCAGCATTCGCAAAAATCGCTAAAACTAATACTATAAAAGCACTAAGTACCATTGCGTATAAATACTAATTGAACTTAAACTGAAACAGGTCAAAATAGTAATTCAAATATGCGTACACATGTACAGTGCTTACTCTTCAAACTTCTAAATGAAGAGCGCAAGTATGTTGCTGAGTTAAATACAGGGACATAAGGTAATTTATGTATCTGTCACCTAATTAGATAAACTTTACCCAATCTAAGCCCATGCTGTTGAAATTAGTTAATTTCGTAATTACGTACTGTTTATCTACAAGTGGTAGTAGCCATGTAAGAAGCCTGTGGTGCTAACAATGGAATATACAATACAATATTGCAAATATGTAGATAAATCATTATAAGTATTTAGTATTAGTAACCCACCTACTGATAAAAGCCTATAAGGGTCCATGACACCGTTATCAAACTGTATAAGATCTATTCTTGGATATATACTTACTTACCTTTAGATTATTTTTCTTGCTAGATGATGCCCGCCCTCCGTTTAAGGTTTTTGAATTAAAAAAAACGTTAAATTTTCCGAGATAAGAAGTAGCGGGTAGCCTATGTCCTTCCTATTATCTAACTCCAAATCAGTTGTACAGACACACTTCGCATTTATAACCCTTTCTCTAAGAGTGACTGTAATCATAAGAGGCAAAGAGATACAAATAGTTTTACTATCCTAATAGCATCTGGATTGGGTTATTTACTTACCCAATTTATCAATTTTGGTTTTTGTCGTGCTACTACTAGGTAATAGGAACTAAGAAATATAAAAAAACTAGGCCTGCTTCAATCATTTTCTCAAATTATCTCTATAGTGTAAGGGTCTCCCCAAATCTATCGACGCGGAACCGACTTGAGCGTATACGGTATTAAGGCACTGTGAGCTCACGAGATGAAAACACAGGCGCGCGAGGGTGAAATCGAGCAAGCGCATGTCGCAAAAATGCAAGAAATCATTTGTAAAAAATAAATATTTACTTTTCAATACAAATTAAACCGACAATGTGTTTGATTTAGAAATATGAATTTTATCTTAAATTTCTAGAGCAATTATTGGTTTCAATAAGGAGAAAAATTGCTTTAAAGGTAAACTAAGAGGTATGTTTAAAAAAATTTTCAATGCAGATATTTTTTTAAATTGTGTTTTGAGATGATGCGTCAGTGGCTGCTTAAAGGTCTTGAAAACAGCAAATTATTTTTACAAGCATACATTATGTCACCGTTTGTTGGATACACTGCTTTAAAACCTCCGTTTTGCCGATTTTACGCTATCACAGGGCCTTAAAGAAAAACTACGTCGTGATGCAACGACTACCGACGAGGTAGCCGTTGCGTCACATCGGCCGAGGCCTCGCATCGTGTCGGATTCTGACCGGCTCAAGGCGGTTCCGCGTCGAATAATTTTGGGGAGATCCTTAAAATGTCCTTCAATTTAAAAATTCGATGGCTTTTGCATATCGGTTCCGTCTATCCAAGGCAGCGCTGTGGCCTACTGATAGATCTGCAATTCCATCAGGTGGTGACGACATCTTGGTTGTACGATGCCTTTTACGGGCGCTAAATAAATAAAACTACGTACAATTTCAGATTGTAAATAACGTGCTATATTTATATTACAAAATAATTACAAAGAAAACTTGACACACAAAAATGTAAACTGTACAAATACGCATGCAATTCAGTTAAAGAGTATCCAAAACTAATCAAAATAAATTTACAAAATAAGAAACGCGTAAATTATAATAAGAAAATGCTAAATTAAAACGTTATTTTATAAAAGTAAAACAATCGCATATAAAACGAAATAATATAAATCCATTTGATACAGTATGGCATTTCATTAAACATAATACTGAACTTGCTAATACAACAGTGTACGCTGTTCTAAAAGTGAATCTTTATATAAAATTTAATAAATATCGACATTGCAAGAAAACAATATCATAGAACCTACAATACCAAAATTGCAACAGGCGACTTTTCACTAAATAAATGTAATTGTCACTACGCTGTGACACAATTAAGAGATTTAATCAAACGTAGCTAGTATACACATCCATTATACTGAGTAATTAATTTAGGCAGTCTTTAATATATTTCATTACATATAAACACATTACAGAATAAGGGCTGTATATGTTTTATAGTAATGGTTTTCGATAGTGGGTGAAATTGACTACTACATCACTAATTTCTAGGCCAACTGAATTGCTTTAACCAGTAACAGTACTTTCATATTCTTCCTGTATGTCTGCCCTTATTCCGTATAGCTAAGGTTTCTCAGGGTGCCGATACAAATAGCGGTCGCTGGCGTTTTATCAAGTCACTGTTAGAGAGCGTTTTCGTCACCGTATCCTCGCTGTCTCGCTCTTATGTACTCAACGTTATTTAACTAGGATGGCAACCACGCCATCTTGTTTGAACGAAGTATCAGTAACGTCATTCAAAATTATATATCACCAGCTATTTGATGCGGCAACACTTTTTTCCAGGAAACCAGAGCATAAGATAAATAAATGTATAATACGATATCAGACAATAACAAAAAATATGGTAACATACCTACAACTTAACTACGAATCAAATTATTTTACATACAAATTACAATATCAGCATATTGTATCAATAAAGCACTGTAAAACATTCTAAATATTGGTCT
This sequence comes from Erebia aethiops, assembly GCA_923060345.2. Classification (NCBI taxonomy): domain Eukaryota; kingdom Metazoa; phylum Arthropoda; class Insecta; order Lepidoptera; family Nymphalidae; genus Erebia; species Erebia aethiops. Next base: position 18,919,842 of record OV281084.1, on the reverse strand, counting down.
AGTTATTTATTGCGAGGGGCGCCCGCCCCAGTTAAGATACACGAACTACCAGATCGTTGTAATTACATAATTAAAAAACTACATCGTCGACATTTCAACTATGATCTACAATTGAAAATTTAAAATGTATGAAAAACCTTACACGTCCATTTTCTTAGGATTTTGAAACGGTGAAAAATCTATGACTTACGTACATGTTGCATGATAAAAATATTTATAACATAGTGTGAGATCTATAGAGCATACTTTGACTTAGCTCTAACTTAACACTGAGTTAAAATGAGACAGATTTATGATACGCACAAAGTCCATCCCGTTTTAACTCTAAGTAAAACCTGAGCAAAGTCAAAGTACGCTCCATAAATCTCAGCAATAGATTTCCTAGGCATTAGAGTGACCAAAGTACCAGAATGGTAAGTGTAAGGTTTATCATATCGGCCAGCTCAAGTTTCGATGGACTAATATTATATAATAGCGACCAATAAAATAACCGTATTACTAATACGCATACCCATATTGGCGGATATTATGGGGTTTATGTACGCTTAAAATCCTAACATTTTCTAATATAATTTATCTATGTATAAGAGGACGTCAACCGGGTAGTAAGCGGCACCCGAAGGGGTACGAATATTATTATCACAAACGTGCAGCGACTTCTACGATATAAAAAAATGTTATTGCTATTTCAAGACCCAGTCGTCTTAAGGCGAATGAATTTTAATCATTACTGATTACTGGTTTTATTCATATTTACCATTAAAATCGGCTATTGCTATGAATATTTGAGATTAAAATTCAAGATTATCCTTAAATACATTTATCGCGTCGAAAACGCTTTCACTGCATCTAAAGCTTATATTTTAATACAATAAAATGACACGAACGGCGACGACGTCATAAACATGTTTAGATCTCAAAATTAGGATTTCTCTTAAACGTCTGCCACCTTGGAGGCGGCGCTTTATAGGAAAAATATAGTTTCTGATTATCAAAAATAATGTGATTAATTTTATTTTAAAATCACGCGTAAAATATTGAGTTCACAATATATATATTTAGAGTAAATAATAATTGCGCAGGCGCTTAGCCATAGAAAAAGTCACGACTCACGGCCAACATAATATACAAACGTACGTGCGAACAAATACGTTTACGTTGTACAAATAAACGAAGATCGAACGATACTCGATGTTTCCACAAAACTAATTTCAATGCAGTCTGCAACGCTGAGTGTATTTGGTTTTCACTGCACCACAGAACTTAATGCTAAGAAAGTAGCATGGACCAGCCATTAAGAATGAGTGCAAAGTATAGCCCATTGGAAAGATTTCCTATAAGATGATATTTTCTCACAATGGAATATAAGAAAAACATTATTATGAATCGCATTCCTTTCATTAACATTTGCGTAACGTTAACGTTTTAAATACGCGAGTCCAACCGATTCACATTCGTTTATAATATACCCTTTATCTTTTAACACAAAATATATCGCGGTATGAAATCGTATTGTCTAGCTCTTTTTACGAACGTTTTGGTAGTTACCAGTTTTTGTGTATATTATAAAGCACCAAAACCAGTAAACAAACCCTTATGACAACATTAAATAAGTAAAAGTCAAAACCCTACCAGATTTCTAAGTGTGAGATCTATAGAGCGAACTTTGACTTTGCTCAGACTTAAGACATGGTTAAAACGAGACAGATTTATGTTACTCACATAAGTCCATCTCGTAAGACTCTAATAACTCGTATAACTCTAAGTAAAGTCTGAGCCAAGTCAAAGTACGCTCTATACATCTCAGCATAAGACTTAGAAATACAGCTGTTTAAACAACAATAATAATATGTACTTAATGCACTCCTGGACAATATTATATTAATACGTGTACGCATTGTATTGTACTACATAAAAAAGCAATTCCAAACATTTTCAAAAATACACTTTTACTCAGCTGAAATGGGACGTTTCTTTCTGTTGATATTTGGCACACAATATTACTGCTAAATATATTATGATTGGGTTATTTTTCATTAATTTGTAGATTTATAGCATTCTGAATATTTCAGAAAGGTAATTTTATCGCAAATATTAGCTCCTTTTGACCAGAATTCAAATTTTTTCTCTATCTGAATGATATCCACATGTTCATATTTTATTGTGCGTACATAAAGCATACGTACCAGCATACGAATCATCTGTGTAAAATCACTAAAAATAGATTTTAAAAAAGTTGCCTTACAATATTGACTATAAAATACACACAAATGTAAAATATTGGTGTTACCTTAATCTTTATTTGTAAAATATGCACAATGGTCAACATCAATGCAATCGATTGTGACAATTTCTTCTGATTGTAGGTACGCGAATCTAGGTCGAAACTGTTGTCTAATCCAATTTCTAAATAAGAAAAAAACCGTCCCATTTCATATTCAAACTAGAATGTTATCGTGCAAAAGTCCAGTTTAAAGATTTCCGACATCACAATAGGTCACGCAACGCGCTATAGACTAGATTACACATGATGAAACAATTCTAGGTCAAAATTTATTGTTCACAGTTACGTCTACATAATTATCGATTGTATGATTGAAGAGAAGTTTCCTTGATCTATATATAAGTGAATACGTTACTAGGAAATCAGTCTATCACGCCGATACATTTTAATAAAGACCTCAAAACGAAAGTATTGTAAATTAGTTTCATCATATGCGCTACTTAAAGCTACTAAATATATAGCAAATCACCTAACGACCTTAACACTTAAGGATTCCACTAATTCGATGTATTGAGATTTAGCTTTCGAAGTCGGCTTATTTAAGTTATACACTGACATCAATGGCAAATCACAACAACAAGAAGAATATCAGAAATAACCTACATCTATGCGTCACTCGTATTCATTGTATTTCTATGCAAGTCACATGCTGATATGTATGACAGTAACGGTATAAATACTGATAAACAATTTTTGGCTTCTTTTTTTATTTTATTTTTAGTAAAAGCTGTTTTTTTTTTGTTATTGGTTATTGGACCTATCCCAATAGTTTGCCATAGTTTAATTTGGTAACAAATTCCAGTATTTTTATACAGAAATATTTAGTTGCAGACTTGGCTTGAAAGATTTTTCTGGATTAATTTTTATAATAAACTCGATGGAATCGAACGGAACAGAAGACTTCGCTTGAAAGATTTTCTGGATTAATTTTTATAATAAACTCGATGGAATCGAACGGAAAGGATAGGTCCAGAAACCAAGTGTGCATGTTAATATGTTGTGTGGTTCTGTCAAGCACTCTATTCGCAATCGGACCAATCACAGTTGAAATCTCATTTACCAATAAATACACTAAAAATAATTAGGCCATTTTAGGACAGATAATCACAATATTTTATCTAAGTTAAACAATTCCTCATAGACAATATCTCACATTTATGTCGAATCATTTCTTCTATCATCTCACTCGCTATTTTTCTTTGGATCTTTCTAGGGTTACCTGCATCAAGGAAAAGATTATTTTTAATTTAATTTTATTATAAAAAATACATATAACGATAAGGTATCATTTCAATCCATCGCCCGAACCTCCTCCGACGAATTGGACTTCCGCAAAATAACGCCTGCTTCTATCCAATATTCGACCATAGTCCACCACGCTGGTGGACTATAGTCAAACAAAGTGCAGATTGGCAACTTCACGTACCTTTGAGAACATAATAAAAGAAAATATAAGTAGTCGCGAGAAATGCCACTTTAAAATAAATCCTTGACAATTTATACAGAGTCAATGCCGTGCAACAAAAAATGTACTGTTTTCATAATACAACGAGGTCGATACAACAAAAACTATATGACCTATAGTTACACAATTCGGGTGTTATGCAGCTGGATTATGAAATAGATTGCACATTTTTAACACGCCGAAACGCCGTTAAGATAATAGTGAACCGAATCTTGGTAAACTTGCATTATAAAATCAGGGCAGTGTCTAGCCTGCCGCTGCCGCAAGATAATAAAAAGAAATATAAATCCTATCACTAGTGACAATATTAGGTTTTGAAATGTGGTCTTTAATGCAGACGTTTACATTTCAATTTAATGAGCGAGGGGTCACCACACAAGCGCGCCATTTGACTTAAGTTACGATATACAGCCAAAATTTTTGAAAATAAGCCTTAGTAAGTCATTTGGTATCATGGCATTTTTGACACCATTGATCGCCTACCTAAGTACCTACCTGCTCAAGCGACGACCTCCGTGGCGCAGTGTTGCAGTTGGCTTAACGTGCGGAGGTCCCGGGTACGATCCCCGGCAGGGTCAATTTGGGAATTTATAATTTCTGAGTTTTCTCTGGTCTGGCCTGGTGGAAGACTTCGGCCGTGGCTAGTTACCACCCTACCGGCACAGACGTACCGCCGAGAGATTTAGCGTTACGGTACGACGCCGTGTAGAAACCGAATAGGAGTATGGGTTTAATGTAACTGCCCCTAACAGGTTAGCCCGCTGCCATCTTAGACTGCATCATCACTTACCATCAGGTGAGATCGCAGTCAAGGGCTAACTTGTAGTGGATTTAAAAAACATTTGGATTAATGGGAAAAAATTAGAATTTCCATCCATGCCAAAATGCAGTAGACACTGACGATAAAATGTAGTTTTATGTTATGACTTAAGTCAAATGACTTATCATCAATGGCTCGTAATGTACTAGTTCGTGCTGGTACGTATGTAGCAAAGTAATACAGAGGGGAAGCTTCATACAAACGGCTCGCGGCGACTTCACCCATACATAGCGCAACGATGTGTGCGTGAGCTCTCACCGACACGCCGTCTGGGTCTGGGTCCGAACGTAAGGGCTGACGGTCGTGAGTTTAATGATAATAAATAGAGGAACAATTTCGTGATTGAAAAAGTTTACTGATTTTGTATTAAAAATAAAACTATTTAGATTTATTTATCCAAATAGTTATAAATTCGTTCTGTTTCAACAAAAATGCCGAATAACTCATCTTGCAAGATTTGACATAAACATACACAAATACATTGCAAGTTAAATAAAAGCGATAGTAAAAGACGGTGCCATCTATTAACATTATTGTGAAGTTATGTTAAAAATACTGATGTTTATTAAAAAAGAAATAGTTTAGTTTCTTCATAATATGTCTAATTTAAGTATTTGTTGTTCAATTTCAGGATATAACTGAAATTATACATTATATAACTGTATAATATTTTTATTTTTTCCTTAAATTGTTGACATGCATCAGGTGACAACCCTAGCAGAATAGGTATACATTTTCGACCTTCTTAGGAAGCTTCCCCTCTGTTCGGATATATACTCGTGTGGTATGTAGTGTACCTTATGTGGCGGCGGCGGCGGCGGCGGGCGGCGGCGGCGCGGCGGCGGGCGGCGAGGGCGCGGAAGCGTTGCGCGAGCGGCCGCCGCGGGGTTTGATCGTCTCCGATATCTGCCACATGGTCTCCTCGCTCAGCACGTCGTCGAACTCGTTGAACATCGCTTGGATGCGCTCGTTCTTCTTGAATTTGTACTGCCTGTGGTGGACCAGTTCATACATTTATTTATTGAAGTGAAACTTCTTTAGAGTCGTTGTGATTTGAAAATTCGATGAAACGGATGTTGTCACCACGGTACAAGTGGCGCCACCGGACGAACGTGCATACAAAAGCGTTCCGTTTTTGTAATTTTCTGTTTGATTGTTCAAATGTAGCAGTAGAAAGTGATTTGTTAATTGCTTTTTATGTTTTATTTTAATCCACCTTGATAAATGTACTACTGTATTAACTAGGCTACTGTTCACGTGATCAACAAAATACCTATTTGTTTATGATAAATGTCACGACAGTTTAAAGGTTGCGAAAAACCGAAATTGCCATTATTTTATATTTTTCGTTACGGACCTCTTAAAATGTTGATCAATTTATTTTTACAACCAAATTAGATGCACTGTTTGAGAACACAGGGACTCCATAATGGAAATACGTACTCTTTATGGAAGCGCTTCATATTCTCCATAATGGTGTACTGCTGCCACCGTTTAGTGAAGTTGATGCTGCCGTCGGGAAGCAAGTCCGGGTTCCCGACATGTACGAACGTCAGGTCTTGAAGGAAGAGCCCACTGGGAATATAAACAGTCATTTTATTACTCAAAATACTACACCTGACCTGAGATACAAGGAGTATGTGACGTCATCATAAGCAGTGGCGTGCAGGTCATATAGGCACAAACACACTGCTTTCCCTTATGCTAGCTTTTCGTTATGTCCTACCAGTAAAGTTAAGGGAGGTCGCGTACGTCGACATTTTGCAGTCAGGCCAAAATCTGAATCGATACTACGCGATTGTATCACTACTGATTCGCTTCTGTTGAGCGTGGTAAATGAGACAAACGGCGACTTGCATTTAGTGGATAGAAGCAGGCGTTACTTTGCGGAAGTCCATGACAATGAAAAAACTAGAAGTTTAATTCGATATAATCCGCCACAGATGGTAAAGTACCTTCTGTGGCGGATTATAGCGAATTAAACTTCTAGTTTTTTTTTTCATGTTCACTTGCATTCCCCCACCCCAGCCTACTACGAGTGTAGCGATCTAAGAATTACTCTACCAACAAAAAAATTACGTGTAAACATTTAATCTACTGAAACTAGTACAGTACTCGGAAGTGGTAAAGTAGTATGTAAGGATAAGTAAGGATAAAATCACTCTCACATGTAAGGTATGCAGGGCGGCTGTGTCTCAGCCAAAGCCAGCCTATAAGCCCGGAAGGAGTGCGATGAGTCAATAAGCGCCACGTGGTCCTTCAGCGCCTCTACCACGGCTCGGGGCCAGCCCAGCCGCCGCACGGGTGGACAGTCCAGCGCAGACACTAGCGCCAGGTAGGAGTTGAAGTTGTTCAATTTACGGAGCGCCTTCATCACTTTTAGCACCTTGTTCGCGTATCTCTCACGCTCGCGCGCCTCGTTTGACTATAAATGAGAACAAAAAGTGGTCGAGTGCATGTCTAAACACGCCGGTTCTATAACTATTCTTAAAAATCTTCCTAAGGAGAACTAACAGCTAAAAAAAGTTATTATTTGTCAAATTTTCAACCACTAAACTTTATTTCAAGTTTAAGCCGAAGCAACTTTTTATCTTGTTTGAATATAATTACTCGCTTACGATTTAAAAGGTCAAAGGAAGAAATTAAAGAAAATTTTCTAGAAATTAATAGATCGATACTCTTTATTGTAAACTTTTATTGAGGCTGCGCTTGACAATTAAATCAAATAATAGACCTGATGAAATAGCCTAAATTAGAGGGAGAGGAAGTGCCTATTCTATCTTTGTCTTCCAATATTTTTGCTACATAAATAAACAATACAAAAAAGAAACATAGGGTACAAAGGCCATCTTATTGCTTAACAACCTATGAAAGAGGCTTAATAAGAATGTGGTACATGTTAGTAACTCTCACCTGTTCTAATATTCTCGATCGCGCCCAATAGCTCATCTTATTGAAGTGTTCCGTAAACCTCGTGAGGTTTGGCGACCTCTCTTCGGACTGGTCACGTGGCCACGATAGCACTTCTGCGGTCGTTATACGCACAAAGAGCGCAGAATCCAGTAATGTCATCTGTTCCGCTAATTCACTCGCTTTGAAGTCCAGCAGCGTGTCTCTTCGTAACGATACAGTCCCATAGCACGGCGAATCGTATTCATATCTATTATTTGCCTAGCAAAATACAAATTTATGAATATTTACGTAGTTTTTAACCATAATAAGGTTCATCAAGATCGGTCAAATCATTTCTACAATAGATGTACTTACATTTTGGAAATGCAATTGCTTTTGTTTGTCGACTAATATTTGTCGTAGCGCCTTTGATATAGGCAACTCTTCTCTCTCCACTAGCCAGTAAATGAATTCCATTATCTCCTGCATCAGCGCTCGGTCTAAGTCTGACATCCTGTAATGGAAATAGCAATATTAAGTCAACGGAGAAGTTTCATGATGTTGTGAATATCATATTTAACACAACGGAAGTAAAATATAGATTAAAACTAATAAATCAGTGGTTTTTTTTAATCCATCAATAAATGACTGAGAAATGACGTTAATTTAATAAAACCATAAAGTTTAATTATTTAATGTACACCGATTGCTGTATTATATTGCTGAGAAATTTTGTGAGTGAGTTTTAATACCTAGTCGAGATTTAATACTTCAAAATTATCTTCACACACAAATCAAGTGCTTTTAATTCAATTAAGTGCATTTCTTTCTTTTATTCGGCTTTATAAAGTCGATTGTTAAGATCGTGTGACGTCACACTACCATAATGCAAGCGCAAATTTCAATTTCCATAACTCTTTCATTTGTTAAGATATTTTGACGATTGTTTCATATTTTTGTTTTATTTTGCCTTAATTTTCATAGTAAATTTTAAAAAAATATGGAAACTTCTCCATTATTGCTTTAGTTCTCATTTCATTTGAAATGTACAAGAATAAAAGACGCGAGGTCTCGGAAGGCGCGGCCACTAGTACTATAAAACCAAAAGGCCATTCCATATCCTAGCAAGTCGATTGAGAAACATGCCTTAGGTTCGCTGAAGATAAAACAGGTACTCACGTAAGATCAGCTACGACCCTAGTTAGAAGACTCAGTGTGGATCGTAGCTCGTGTGGTCTGGGCCTATAGTGATGCGCGCGCCGTATGAGCTTGTGAACTAGTTCGCTGGGCGACACCCATGTTCTGTACGTAGCCAAGAATGCTTCCTGGTACGCGAAATCTGTACACAGACGGGACTGAGAATAGTAATTTTCTAGTAAATCGGAAAAAGGCTAGGTACTCTCCCAAATAGGCGGAAAATTATGTGCTTAATTTAATACAAATGTTTGTTAGGACACAAGCATAAAATAATACAGCAAATATTTTGTTAACTATTTCCAGTTCACTATTTAGTGTTCATTTGGTTACACAAATTTCTCCACTTTTCCACAGAAAACCATACCAAAAGTTCTCTATTTGAATGTGATTTTCAGTTTTGTGTTAACCAATTAGGCACTAAATACGTAGTTATGATAGTTATCACTAAAATTACGATAACTGACAGAAAATTCTCATCTATGTGGGAGATATTGCAATTTGATACATGGTGTTTAGGTAAATCACAAAAAAATGTGTGTACTATGTAATTAGTTTTTTTTTATGGGATACAAAACAGAAATAACTTAAATCTAGAAACTACCATATATCAGATCGATAATAATAATTCCTTTGCCAAAAGAAACCGGTAAAACTTTTTTATAAAATTAAAGAAAAAGTGTAACCATTAGCCAAAGCAGGGGTGCTTAAACACGCTATGCGAAACTAACTTGAATTGAATAAGTAAATAATACAATATTGGTAACAATTTCATGCTTTCTATGATTAATCGTGTTTTATAGTACTTCAGCAAGTTATTGCGTGTACTATTGCAAGTGCTTAATATCCTACAATATAAAACATTACATTATTATAAAACAGCAAGTGCATTCAATGCAGCGTCGCTTCATATTCGAGTAATATGTCATTTTATAGTATGGACTTTATTTTAGAGTATGGTAAGGACTTTACGGGATATTTTCATACTAGCTGATGCCCGCGACTGTCCGCGTGGGTTGAGGTTTTTGGTTCCCGTGGAAACTTTTTTTTTTTTTTTTTTATCCACTACAAGCTAGCCCTTGACTACGATCTCACCTGATGGTAAGTGATGATGCAGTCTAAGATGGTAGCGGGCTAACCTGTTAGGGGCATGGCAGTTATATTAAACCCATACCCCTTAGGTTTCTACACGGCATCGTACCGGAACGCTAAATCGCTTGGCGGCACGTCTTTGCCGGTAGGGTGGTAACTAGCCACGGCCGAAGCCTCCCACCAGGCCAGACCAGGGAAAATTCAGAAATTATAAAGTCCCAAATTGACCCTGCCGGCGATCGAACCCAGGACCTCCGCACGTTAAGGCAACAGCGCTACACACTGCGCCACGGAGGTCGTCAAACTCCTTAATTTTCCGGGATAAAAAGTAGCATATGTGCTACTCCAGACTATAATCTATCTCTGTGCCAAATTTCATGCAGATCCGTTCAACCGTTCTGGCGTGATTGAGTAACAAGCATCCATCCAAACTTTCGCATGTATAATATTAGTATAGAATAGTGTAGATAAACACTTCAAATGCATATAACAATTGTCTGAAGTCACCGGATCAACACTTGATGTGTCGATTGTTGGTAACATTAGGGTTTTGGGGGTCTATGCAGATGCCTACTAAAAGCTATAAAAGCACCAATATTTCAGTTTGGGTGCGGATTTTAGTAGATGTTTTGTCCTTTTAGGGTAAAATCCATACTTCCATACTAATATTATTAATGCGAAAGTGTGTCTGTCTGTCTGTCTATCGGCTACGCTTTCACGGCCCACTTTTTCAACCGATTTGGATGGAATTCGGTATAGAGGTAGGTTGCATCTCGGGGAAGGATATAGACTACTTTTTATCCCAGAAAATTAAGGAGTTTCCGCGGGAATCAAAAAAACTTAATCCACACGGACGAAGTCACGGGCATCATCTAGTTAACGAATATGCGACAGCCAAGCGACGCTACGGCAACTGTGGCAAATAATGCCTCTAAACCCATATGAAGCAAGACTAGCTAAGCTTTAATAATATTAGTAATCAACCAGCTAGTGTATGTCAGCCCCAACTCATACTATGATTCACTTACACTCGTCCGTTTCTGTAAAGTGAAAGCATGAAAGTTAAGATGTTAGAAGCGATGCCGGGTACAAAGTTCTTATGCTATATTCTTATGTTATATTATATTTCAATAATACTTAAATGAAAACTAATTTTAAATTATGTAAAAATAATGAACATTTAAGATTGGGCTTACAAACTTAAAATTGGAAATTCTAATTTGGGATAGACTAAAAAAAACACTCAACAAACAAAATGGCACATCCCATCTGGTTTTACAGTAAAACATTGGTGAAGTTTTCAATCATATTTAATTTGAAAAGGAGTCTTGGCGTCTGTGTATTTACCCTATCTATCTAAGTACCTAAATCTACCCTTTAGTTTACATGCTTTGGTTATTAATTTACGTTACAATATTATTATTTTAAAAACCCTTTTTCCAAAATTAATAGTAATAAATTGTATTGCACTGTAAAATTGCAAAAACCGTTAGTTTGTTCTAACTAATTGTATTAACTATCGAAAGATTGTGAACCGTTCAATGTTCTGAGTGTATATCTTTGAAATATTCATTGTATTTACGTTTTCTTGTCTCTTTCTTGTTAGGGTTCGACATAAATAATCAGGTAGATTTAATCCGGTTAATATACCTAACATTTTACAATCTACCGAAAAATAATGCGTTAAATTGTATTCTGTCGACAGTTTATAATTACAATCGAATCGCTAGTTAGATTACAATCTAATTAACGGTTTTTGCAATTTTACGGTGACAACCATACCCCGAATTTTAACTAAATACGAGACAAAAACTATTGGTCCGCTTACCTTTGGTAGCTTTAGTAGCGAGTACGATCAAGGCGTCCGGATGTCCGCCGCGTACTTCGGGGCCATCCTTGTTGGATCCTTTCAGTAGGAGCCAACCGCTCACTTCCGTTTGTAGGATTATATCGTCGGGGTCAGCTATGCTTGTTGGGTTATCGTCGTTGGCCGCTGGTGCCGCCTCTGTACTGCTTTCGCTTCTCTAAAAAGTTATTACGAACATATTATTATATATATGTCACCATAACATTGTGAAAACCGTCAGATTGCAATCTAACGCTTTATATCTCGATATATTGTAAACTGTCGACAAATTGTGAACCGTTTTTTTTTTTTTTTTTTTTTTTTTTTATCCACTACAAGCTAGCCCTTGACTGCGATCTCACCTGATGGTAAGTGATGATGCAGTCTAAGATGGTAGCGGGCTAACCTGTTAGGGGCATGGCAGTTATATTAAACCCATACCCCTTCGGTTTCCACACGGCGTCGTACCGGAACGCTAAATCGCTTGGCGGCACGTCTTTGCCGGTAGGGTGGTAACTAGCCACGGCCGAAGCCTCCCACCAGGCCAGACCAGGGAAAATTCAGAAATTATAAATTCCCAAATTGACCCTGCCGGGGATCGAACCCAGGACCTCCGCACGTTAAGGCAACAGCGTTACACACTGCGCCACGGAGGTCGTCAAAAACTATTCTAACTACCGTTCAATGTTCTGAGTGTCAATTTTTGAAATATTAACGTGTCCGTTAAGTTACCATGTAACTAAGCTAATTGTTACCATGGTCCATAGGTAACTTAACGGATCGGAACCCCTTGATATATCAAAATATAGGTAATTTTATAAAAAACGCAATGGTATAGTATTGGCTACAATAAACTTGACAATATTTTTTTTATTAAAATTAATTAATTTAAAAATAGCCTGGACCGGATTTTGATAGGCAACCTATTTTAGGTGTATTTATCTATTATTAAATAAAAATAAAAAGTAGGTTTCATCCATGATTAAACAGCTCGGTGAAGGACTATTATGTGAATAACATAAAACTGAAGCAAAGTCAAAGTTCGCTCTATAGATCTCACACTGAGATTTACATCCCTTACGAATATTATAGACCGTAAACAAACATACCTGTGAAGGTACAGGCGACGGCGCAGGCTGTACGAGTCGATCCAGATCTTCATCGTCCACGGGGAACTTGCCCGGCGACGACGAACTTATGTACAAGTCGTCCGAACTCTGAGCAAATAGATACACTTTTATTTGAAAAATGTTGCTTTTTATGTAATTTCTTGCACAGTATACACGCGAATTGAACGCAGCTCTGAGGTACGATCTAGTGGTGTGACAATATCCATAAATTATTCTATAACTACTATTTATTGACAGGCGTGCGAAAGATGTCGTGGACATCACTTTGCAATCGGCGAGGTGAGGTGCTTCCGCGCTTACACTCAGGGCCAGAATGCATTGATTTTGCACGCGTACCATACCTACATCATATTGTTTTATTTAACGCATAATGTATCGAGTACAAAAGTGTTTCGGTTCTAGTTCAGGCCGTATACAAAAGTAACCCTCAACCGAATAATGTGAGTCACCTGTAATATTATAACCAGTAAAAAAACCAACTAAAAAATTCTATTATTCATTAGTCTATAGTGCGCGCGTAAATATTGAGACGAAACTATCATAAAAAAATTATATCAATAAAATAACAACTTCCACTTCCTACTGCTCCAATTTCCACTCAACCATAAATTCTATATTTACTTATGTCGATTTTCTCTTTTAGTTTTTCCGAGTAACGCTACTTTTTTTACCATCGATATTATTAAGTAACACAGTATATAAATAGGTAATGCGAATGATAATTTTATTTATATTGCTAATAGAAAGCAGAAATCCAATACATAAAATCATTGGCATCATAGTTACATTAATTTTCTATAAGTTTTTACTGTTTCGAGTCAAATAGCTTTTTGGCTAAGGGCTTTATAGATATTACTTAGAAAACAATACAATTATTTAATTAATACAAATAATTAATTGATGTTTACATACCACATTGTTTAACATAGATTCATCCGCGGAGCTGTTGTGAGACGAAGGCCGCGGGGAGGGCGGGGGCAGAAGTTCATTGCTCGAATTCATTGAAATCTAGTAAACAAAATAATCATTCATTTACATATTTGCTCGTATCTGGACTAAAGGTTAGCACTTAGCAAGGTTAACACTCAGCTGAATAATGATAATCCTGATTAAGAACTTGATTTACTAAATAATAAAATGTTCACTTCAAAAAGTCTGATTGATTGATTCGAAAAAAGATTAGGTAATTAATAAATGGAGCTCATTGTATTCTATATAAATAACCAAACCAAACTGATGGTTTAAAAATTAGTACCATTCTTTGGACAATATTCTCTTTAGATAAGGATCGCACTAAGACCTGTCAATTAAGATGTGATTTACAAAATCGAGTTGGCACCAGCCAATATTTAAAAGCTATGTTACCTGTTTACTTTTATTCATCTTTGGTGGTAGCGCCGGCGGTTCGGGAGGCACAGGACTAGTCCTACTCGAAGTTTTCATACTCACGCTGTCCTCTGAACCACTGTGGAACACAAAATTTTCATGTTTGGAACACATGCATAGGCGACCAGACTACATGCTTGACTTGTAAAGGCGCACTTGCGCAGACTGGCATTAAGCCCTGGTCAAACACATCGCGTAACGGCAGCGACGCGTGACTGCAGCATTAAGGTAAGTAACACTGCGGCACTGAAGCTTCTGGAGATAAATGTAATACGAAGTCTTATTAGACGAATTTTTCTGAATGAGTGAATTCGGATAATCATGACTAATGATTTAATGTATGATTGATATTACAAAAACTGTCAAGTTATTTGCCATGCAAGCATCAGTCATCCTTCATCGCATAAGGCATCGCGTGTTGTGCGTGACCAGAGCTTAACAACTAAACCTGTTCACGTGTGGTCTGCTTAACAGATTGGAAAGACACGAATACATATGGTTAACTGGTAAAGAATATTCCAACTATCATTAATAAACTATAAACATACCTGAGCGGAGGTGTGCTCAAGTGTTGGACCGTTAATGACGAAGCCATCGATCTCTGAACTTGATGATGACCCACGCTTATGGTACCCGTGCTTGAGTGTTGTGCACTAAAAATACAAAATGAGAACTAACTAAAACACCCATTATTTCTGTATTGACTCCATATTCGAAAATAACTTAAACACAACTTATTTTTAGACAAAAACTCAATATTAACTCGTGTCATGTTATTGAGCACATTGATCTACATATTAATGAGTTTATAAATTAATAAACAATGACCAATGTTAGATATTATCAGATGTGCGCAATAAAGTAAATATTGTTTTATTTGAATTAACGCATGGGATCACCAACTAACAAGTGTACAAAAATATATAAGCATCTAGTTCAATGCGTTGGGCGAGTGCTGACCAACGTGTGAATGCAGTTTGAAAATTTTGCCAAAATCCGATGATGTTCACTATAGACATAAACATACAGACACCAAAGCTGTTAGTGTTGGCCAATATACGCGTAGTGGCCTTCAGTAACCGTTGCAGAGTGCATTTGCCGAGCATTTTTGGTCAACGTATACAAGGGGCTTCAAAGGTATTACCAATTCAACTCACCTAGTCAAATTATATGTGTGTATGGAATGCCGAAACATATCAGGTGGCGCCTCCGGATTTATCGAAGTTTGCGAGTTCGTGTGACTGCAGTTTCCAAACATCTCCATGTAAGCCATAACTGAAATTGGACGATACAAATATAGCGACCACCTAAAAATACACCACCGAAAAAACGTATTCTAAGAACAAAGGCGTAACATGTACTTCTATGCCGCCCAACGAAACAGCAAAAGCGCTGTAATTAAGCGCTAAATACATCCATCATCTAAGGTGAGAATTAACTACGCGAAATTCCGTGTGTGTTATTGACTGCCACATAATTAAGCGCAGTAAGCCATATAGTGATAAGCAAGCTGTGATTTTCCTACGAAAAGGTATCGTGAAAGCTAAAATAGCACACATAGTTTCTCCAATCGGTCTGCTTCTTTGGAGTCGACGAGTTAAAATGCTGAATGACATTCAGACTCTGCAGCGTAAACAGTTGTACGAGAAGAATTATTACTATAATATGATTAATGGAAGAAAACCGCATTCTCTTGACATTTCCATAGTTAAAATATAAGTCATTATGGGTTTTTATAAATGTGGGTTACCTACATTGAAAACGTCTTCTCTTAATTCCTTAGGCTTCATGTACGGTCTACGTCAAAAGTCCATACATAGGTTAACTGCTAAAACTGTGTGCAAGCAATCTAAATCACTCATCCACACTAACAACATTAACAACATTAGGTTCAAACCATTACTATTCAATACTAATTAGATTATTGCCATAAATTGTCAACAATTTCAACCTACAAGATGAATATTATTTATGTGAGGGTGACTTTTTAACTAACAAGCCATCTTTTTTGTTTATTCCATATGGACTTTTGACGTCGACTGTACATGAAGCCCAATAGTCAATACTATAGAGGAGTCTAACTGCTTATAAAAACCTCAAAGAGACTGGCGTTAAAATAAGATTTTTTGTATCCACTACAAGTTAGCCCTTGACTGGCGTTCTTACCTGATGGTAAGTGATGAAGTTAAAGTGCTTAGTAATTGAACGCCCACGATCTCTGCGCGACCATTTAAAGTCGCTGGCTACTGTGGTCAATAAGTATGTAGCCTCCTCAGGACTTTTGTATGCATTTTTACCTCTGAACTCCATTGAGACTAAATGTTTTCAATGTTTCATTAACAGTATAGTGTTCTATCGATGCAATTAATAAACGATTAATCCTAAGTCCTAACCGCAAATATCCAAGGAATGTAAGATCAAGATAAACATCGCACAACTGTCAAGCTCCATCTGAATGCAACACAGCGCTAAAGGCTACCTATCTATCGTGGGCAGTAGTGACGGTAGAGCCAACGGCTAACGCGAGCATGCAATCCACTCACCGCTGTAGGCGACGCTTTGAAACACTGCCCGACGCACCGGCACAACAGACAAACATGCCGTTATATTTCAGACCCCCCAGGGAACATTTGTATACGGCGAGGGAATTGGATACAGACAATTTGTTACAACCAGACAACCTTGTTACTGTCTGTACTGAGATTTATAATAAACGTTGTTTTAATCGAATTGACGTGGCAACAATGTCATATCGAGAATCGATTTAACGTATCGTTTATTAGTGAAATAATTTCAATGACCGAATAAATTTACAGGCAAACTACTATGTTGTGGTGTGTGATGCGTTAGAAGGCCATCATTGGTAGTCTGAGATATTATAATTGTAAAGTTCAACTGTTGTGGCGCTCATATGCGCTGGCAATATGCATGATGACAGTTACCAAGAATCAGTGAAATTATGAATAATCGTATCTAATGAAATAGGATTCATGGATTATAAAAAACGTATTTATTTTTCTATTTCGAGTGAGATGGCTATTTATTTTGATAAAATAAAACTATAAAATACAGCAATCCGCCAGCTAGTTTATTTTCGAGTTTTGACAATCACACTATTGTTTACTGCATACTGCACACAGTACATTGGTAAAAACAATAGTGACGTCATCACGGCACAAACGACGAGCGAGCGTTTTGGCGTAAGATTTAAAATTTAAATTTCAAATGCCAATTTTATCTACCAAACCTTATTTTTCTGCTGTAATAAAATATTTTTTCGAAATAGTAGATACTTCCGAACCTAATCTGACCATTTTTCAAAATCAGTCATCATGCCTATTGAGCTGCGTTTCTTTTGATCGACCATCAACTCAGGATACGTAGCAATACACCATAACATAGCAGTGTATCTGCTTACTTTTTGATTAAAAATATGCCGTCGCGTAGCAAAAGACCTTTTTAAAGAACATTTTGAAGTTATTTTTAGAATAAGATTAAAGAAATGGGCTGTATCCGATTCATGAATAAGATTGTGATGCATTAAATAACCATCAGCCACACATTAATATAATTATACATAATGTAGAAAGATATCAACATTCATCAACAAATTCCGAACAAACATAACATCGTTTTCACAGGCCACCTCTAGGGTAGAAAATTAGATACAGATATACATTCATGATGTGTGATTTCCAGTGAAAGTTGCATGCAGTCAGACAGACATAATTTAGAATATTTAGCATTTTTGTATCTAATAAAAATCAAGACTTCATAGCAGATAATCATTAATTAGAGTACTTGGATTCTAATCGAAAAAGGAAAGTTTTACTAATATTCACTAATTAATATTTTAACAGATGAGTCGAGTCGAGATTTCAACTAATTAAATTATTATACACCGCACTACAAATGGGAGTACATTTAGAACGTGCGTTAGTTTAATCATTTCAATAAGTGTGAAACACTACCCTTCAGTCAAACTTATCATGTCAAACCAACTATATGATTAGGTAAGCACGGAAAATGAGCTAAGTGCATTTTCTATGTTTTAATAATTATGTATTATTTAAGGCTATGGACAAATCTAGCAGAATTTTATCCCAATAGGTCTTTCTAAATTCTATAAGAGCGCCATAACTGCAAAGATAAGACGTCGCATCCACGATATTGTTCCGTTGAATGTTGATGCATGTGGAATTTCGAAATTTTATATTTATTTTTTATTTTATATAAATGACTGATTTGTCTGCTTGTAAGGCAGATATCTCTAGCGTACCTACTTTGAGTTGCCACAGAGTTAAGACAGATTTATGTCCGACTTGCATTAAATCTGAGCAAAGACAGTGTACCCTATAGATCTCTGGCTAAGAGGTCCGCATGCTGATTTCCACACTCCGAATACCCGCTAGATATCTCCCTAGACTCTATCAAATAAAGCTGATCGCACATCAGAGGCGAGCTTCAAGAGCGAGCCTACGCGCCGATGAAATGCAACTGCTGCTGCATGATATTTTGTACTCCAAAATACGTAGCGTTTGACGTGTGCCAGATGTAATCTACGATCAGCTTAAAAGCAGTACCATTTTGGGAACCACAAAGGGGAGCTGACTACCATATAATTTACATCCCCCTTTGCATATTACGAAAGACGGGCTTTTAATTAGATGCAGTAAATTGACGTTTCGTGGGTTGCCACTTTAAAAACTAATTAGGTGAAATAAAATTTTTAAACGTCAGTTTAATGCATCTAATTAAAAGTCTAGAATAACTTTGTTAGCTCCTGCTGACATCACCCACATTCTTGGACGAATTAACCACGGGACGCGTGATATCGGCCATATTCGCTTTACACTCTAGGCGCGAACTGGGCAGTTTAATAAATAATAATTATAAGTAAATATAATAATATAATATTGTGTTGTCATAGTGATCGACTTTTTCATGCACTAGTGTCAATAATTGGGCAGAAAAATGACAAGGCACTCTCCCCTCGCCCTGCAAAAGTTAGTCGAACGTGATTTCATATATTTTTCTTACGTTTCCTATCCCTTGTATATTTCATCCAAGCTCACATTAGTAATGTTGCAAGTGACGCCAAACTTCTTGAATACTCTGAACTGGTGACGAGTAGCGCTGCATTATCATTTAACAGTTGTAAGCTGAGTAACTAAGTCAGGTAACAAAATCTGGGCGCACGCACTTCTCTGTGTTGTATTGAAAGTCTTATGCTGAGATCTACAGAGCGTACTGTGACTTGGCTCAGACTTTACACTAAGTACAAGTACGGGCACGAAATGAGCGACGGCGACAGCGGGGCGACGCCATTAGTCGGAGAGCTGGCTAAATTTTTAATAAAATATTTTTGAAGAGGTCTGGTAATACTTTAATAACCGACCAAAACATCTGGGATTTTTTTCCGAATTCTTTATGCACTTAATTAAAGATAAAAAAAATCAAGTAGCCAAAAAAATATGTTATGTTTTTTTTTGCAAATTTTATATGCTATGCAGTAGCGAAATAACCGCAAACGCTCTACCAAACTGGCAGTACTGGATTCGCCAATTGACGAAATAATTATATTTCATCACAATTTCAGTTTGCCTACATGACCTTCCCGAAATTCGTCGCCAGCTCTCGGACCACATCGCCCCGCTGTCGCCGTCGCTAGTTTCGTGCCTGACGCCTAAGAGTTAAAACGAGATGGACTTATGTGAGTAACATAAATCTGTCTCGTTTTAACTACGTCTTAAGTCTAAGCAAATTCAAAGTTCGCTCTATAGATCTCACACTCAGTGTTTACTGTATCGGCGCAAACAAGAACTACAGAGCATTCCTGAAGTATGGCGTCAGTCATCACCTATACCAACATAATTTTTCATGAGTGAAGTCAGCGGAATCTATCGAGGCCAGCACCACAGCATTAAGACGGGGTAATAGGACAGTATTGAGTAGGAATAGATACTGACTGTGTTTCTTCTTGAGCGGCAACGGCGGCGGGCGCTGGTGGTTGTGTTCGGCGAGCGTGTGCGGCCGCGCGTCGTGTATGGAGAACGGCGGCGTCTGCCTGTGTGCCAAAATTAAATTATTTATACAAATTATTTGAAAACAGTAATCATCACCTCATGTTAATAGTATTTGGCACCCATGGTTTGCCTTAATTACATATATTCACCCCAAAGTAGTTAAGATATTATGCAGTTTTTACGATTTCCGTGACAGATTTACGATACTGTGTAAGGTATATTTACCACAAATGACACAAAAACTGTCTAGAATTTAGATCACTTAAACAAGATCTGATTGACTGATGTGACAATTAAAACAAAAAAAATGTAAAATAAATATTTTTTATTAAGTAGGGGATCTCCCAAAAGACGTAATATCTACGTCCCCTGTTAGTTTAATGTTGATTAATCATTTTAAACTATCGATTAAAGTAAAAAAGTGCGTCGGATTTTGATGACGTACAATTCAGTATTTCATTCAAAATCCCAAACTAAGCGCGCGTTTTGACGTTTGAAAAAGTTGCTGATTTGACTAGTTGTCAAATACCCAATTGACACAAAAACCTATTAACATTGATTTAATAAAATTTTAGGAATTTTTTTATAAAGTAAAATTGTTGACCAACGTAATCAATCAATCAACGAAATAAATATTTTAATGTATTTTTGACACAGTCATCATCTCTATTTCGACAATATTGCGTACTTACCTGATTTCAACATTGGGGAAGTACTGTTGCATGTCGGCGCGTATGTTGCGCCGCGTCTTGGCGGGCAGCTCAGGCGGCGTTTCGCTCTCGTCCGACGTGATGCTGGCCAACCTGACACAACTACACGCTATTACATAAATAATACAGTAATACCCCGGACTTAAGGGCAAAACACACAGGGAGCGGGCGCGGGTCAGGCAATACGAGGAACACAACCCGCTGCGTACCCGACTCGGCCCGCGCCCGCTCCCAGTGTGTTTTGCGCTCGCGATAGGTGGGACCGAGCGATAACCGTGTAAGTCGGGGTTCAACTTTTTTTTTTCTTTTGGATGACATGATTAGAGGTTATCAATAAAACGCACTGCGTACGTATAACAATTCCACGCGGAACCTGTCGTAAACGGAACACTAATAGGGCGGAATGGAAGAGCTGATGCGTACGCCCATAAAAAAAACCGCGTATCTCCGAATTCGCGAAAAACGGGGTAGCGAAAATCGGGGTATTACTGTATCCTATTTAACGACCATTAAGACAACATCTAAATATATAAAAGTAAAAAGTGACTGACTGTCTGTCTGTCTGTCTCAAACCACTGGATGGATCGGGCTGTTTGGCATAAAGATAGCTATTATGACGTAGGCATCCTCTAAGAAAAGTTATTTGAGAATCCAAGCCATAAGGGGGTAAAATAATGGTTTGATTACCAATTAAATCGTATTTACGTGAACGACGCCGCAGTCAAAGCATTGTCGATATGTATTTGTAAATAAATATGCATTAATTATTTGCGCTCGGACGACGACTGCCGCGTCCACACAAAATAAAGCTGTATATTTAAACGCAGACGTAACGGCGCGCATCAAGATCGTGCGAAGTACACACTATATTCACACAGAAATTTTGTGCCCTATAGATTTGTTCATAAGTCTTTGAGCATGTTTAACTTTAACTGCAGTGTAAATACGATTCTTTAGTAAACCCATTGGGGCAAAATCTGACATGAGAAATTGATAACACTAGTCACACATAAATTCTAAGCCAGAACAGTATACACATTATACAGGCTGGCTCACAGGCGTAGTGCGTAGTGTCAGTGTGACATTATTTATACAAAATCATTGTGTACCGTTGGCCATAATTTTAAAATATTTCCTCAGAAACAATATATTTACAAATTATTTAGTGTGTCCGGAGAAAAAAGGAATCTAAGAAGTTTTGAAAGAAATCAATATCTATACTAGTTCAAACATGCGATAAGTGACAGTTAAAAAATATATTAGTGACAGTGAAATAATTAAAAACAACTCATTCTACTTCTCTATCTTTACACTATTTTCTTTAGTGGGAACATCAAATTACATCAAATTACGTGAATCGTGATAAAAAAACTGTATGAACGAAGCCCTTAGATACATCAAAATATAGTAGATATTGGTGTATTTAAAAAAACATTACTATGAAGTCCCATAGCGAATCTTGTTCAGAGGATAAGAAAACATGGGTCGACTCCAATCTGATTGTTGATCATCCCGTGATCACGTCATCATCTCTCAATCATGGGATTGGTTTGTAACCTCCAGTTCCAGTGATTGTCCCATTTTTACAATCTAAATTGTTCAAAATGTCTGAATTTATGGTATTTTTACAGCATTATTGCAATTTTCTGTCAAACTATAGCAATTGTACATGGGGCATATCTTTCAAACGCACTACGAAACTTCATAGTACTGGTTAAAGGCTTCATGTACATGAAGCCTAAGGGAATAAGCATCAGGACAGACCAAACGGAAAAATACTAGCGCACTTTTTTGATGTCACTGAATAAAGAACTGTATCAGTATTGGCTTTAATTACAAAATTCGAAACAGACAATAAGTGTTTCCTTGCGCATGCTCGAGCATATACGAGTACTCCAGTCGCGAAAAACCGCGAGCCCGCTCGAGCTTGAGCGAAACCCCAAGCCTCGAGTATCCTAACGCTCCGCAGCATCCGGAATCAAATCACAACAAGAGCAAAGCGCACTTTTGCTCGTGTTGTGATTTGGGAACAAGACTATGCTCAAGCAAGCGAGAGGATTTTTGCGTTTGGTCTGAATTGACCCTTGGGATGCCTTTCCACCAGAGATGTGGTGCGTTGCTAAGCGACGGATGTGTGTCAAACTCAAATAGGAGCGCTTGATTTTCATAGCTTATATCCCTAGATGTTAGATGAAGCACTCCTATTTCTAGGTATGACACACATCCATAGCTTATCAAAGTAGCACATCTCTGGTGGAAAGGCAACCTTAAGCGCAGAACACACGGGGAGCGGGCGCGTGTCAGGCGTGGGCGCGGGTCGGGCGCGTGCCGGGTGACGCTGTGTGATCTCGTCCATATAAATACAAGGAATTCAACACTCCGCACACCCATACCTGCCCGCGCCCGTTCCCTGTGTGTTTTGTCCTTTAGTGTGATAGCATTGGACTCACTTTGAGTTGTGCGGGTTGGACACAGAGTTGACACTGAACACATTCATGCGGCCCTCAAAGCTCTGCATTGTGGACTTCACTTCGCTCACAAACTCTGTACTTTCAAAAGTACTGCAAACAATAACAGGGAAGCATGACGACACTATCAAAATGAGGTGAACGAAGTTAATGGTGATATTAAGTTATGGAATTACACGCTGGGGCATTCAATCAAAAATGTATGTAGACAAAAGGTCGTGACGTGTCAATAGAAGCGAAGCTAAAGTCTGTCTCGCTCACACACTAAGCAACCAATAAGGTGCCAAGTTCCTTCCTTCCTCCATAACCACATTTTTTGACATTAGCTTTTATTTTATGTAGTCCTGTTACAACTAATCGAATACCCCAAACGCGATCTAAACAAATGCAAACAATCAGTGAGTGTACAACAATCAAGACAAAAAGTGTAAACAAATCAATGTGAGTTGTGAAGATGGGATAAATTGTCACCTGTCCGTATGACTCGAGTAGTGGTGCGCTGAAAACGTCGATGTAAAACTGTGCTCAGTAGATATTTCATTGTGACCCACAGACACGAAGCCAGATTCATTAGAGAACCTTAAAATAAAAAAAGATAGATGTTGATGTCAATTCTGTTCTACATGGTCTTCGCCACTTGCAAGCAAGTGGTGAAGTAGAGGACAGTAGATAAGTCTGACTGCAAGTCTAATTGCAGCCAAGCGCTAGCCCATATATTTAAAAAAAACTTAACTATATTGATAGGACTAAATCAAATGCTATCCTTGTCCGCAGGTAGCATTATGAAAGCGATACAACTAGTTCTGTCATTTTAGTTTTACGTATCATTTTATGGTTGTTAAAATATATGAATCTCTATCAAAATCACAGAAAGTGATTTTAGCACTACTTTTCATTATGTGGACAATTTATTCAGAGATTATTATGCAACAAAATAGTTACCAACACCTTTCGTATCTTACTAATATTATAAATGCGAAAGTTTGGATGTATGGATGTCGGTATGGATGTATGGATGTCTGGATGGATGTTTGTTACTCAATCACGCCCCAACAGCTGAACGGATCTGGATGAAATTTGGCACAGAGATAATAGATAATAAATATAATATAAAATAGATAGAATAGATTATAGTCTGGAATAACACATAGGCTACTTTTTATCCCGGAAAATTAAAGAGTTCCCGCGGGAACCACAAAACCTCGATCTACGCGTACGAAGTCGCGGGCATCAGCTAGTATCTAATAAATAAATATATTATGTTAATAAATAAATATAAAATAATTATATTATAACACTTACCGATTGTGATTATTATTTCCATGTATATTGTTCATATGCGAGTCGTGTGACTCGACGGACGTTCGCATTTCATTTATATTGTTACAACTGCAAATAACTGTAATAGAGGAAATTCATCATCAAGTGATACGTCATATTAGTTTCTTATTTAGACCTTTTTTATTATGGTACATACTGCATAACTTGTTCATGTATGAAGGATACGACCGTAAAGCCATCTGCTGTGCAAACACCAAACGATTACTCTCACTGTGTGTATTTATGCGCCGCTGTGGTTATGCTTATACTGTGTCAAAGTTCCTACTAGCAATATTTTTAGAACCTACACAATAAGGTGTTTCATTTAATAACAAACTCATTTCACGTCTCAATTTTATTCTTACTTAAGAGTTAAGACATAAGAATTTTAATTTTATCCGCCATATTGGATTTGCCATGACGTCATAAAGCAAACACGCAAGGCAAGAGAGAATAGGCATCTTCTAAGCAAGCGCTGTCCAACCTAGACCTCATCATTGCTTTGCACTAAGCATGATTGTCGTCAAGAGCAAACCTATTCCACAATTTTTAACAAATTGGAAGTCATATATGGATTGCCGATAGTGAAAAGGATTTTTTTTTCTAATTAAAAAATAATAATATAAACCTTAAAACTAAGACATTAAAGTTTAATTACGAATGTACTATATTTATATTTAAGACCTTTTGTCTTCGTAACAACGCCAGGTGTCGCCCGCGGCTACACAGCACTTATTAATATAAACCTTAAAACTAAGGGATTAAAGTTTAATTACGAATGTACTATATTATTATACTTAAGACCTTTTGTCTTAAGAAGAACGGTGTCGATCACGCGTCGAACACGCATTTTTACCCCCTACCAAAAAGTGCTCAACGCACCTAAAGACGGTTTCACTTCAAAAACCTAAACCAACTTTCGTAGCCGGTTAAAAATAACGTATAAAATAAAACATATTTATACTAAATCCAAATTGTCTACATTTTATTGTAGTCAGTTAAAAATAGTTGGAAGTGTGAATAAAGCGAAACATACCACCTAAATCCGAATTAGGCGGAGTGACGAACACTTCGTGGTTCATGGAGTCGTGCGCGTTTCGATCCTCGTCATTTGACACGTTGAGCATTGAGTCCAGAGAGCCGCTGCTGTGGGACTGCAGGGATAATCTACAACATAATTTACATATTTTCAGTCAAAATCTTTGCGAAAATATTACAATAGTAAAAAGCTAGCCTTGTTCCATACAACATTCTTGGTGACTATGCTATAAGTGTATCTGATTGTATGCTAAGCTTCCACGATCCATCTGTTTAACCGAATTTGAGGAAAGGTACGTAGATGGATTGCATCGTGGGAAAGGATAATATTATCCCGGAATAATTTTGTCCGAGAAAATTAGAGTTAATCAAAAAACCTTGGTCCATGGTCACGCGGACGAAGTCGCGGGCATCATCTAGTAAAAATCACAGTTGAGCACTCTTTCCTATAAAATGCATAATATCCCATTAGCGTAAGCCCCACGTCAGAAGTAAATTTGAAAAAGCGATATCCAAACATACTCTAAGTATTTGTATAAAGGGGGTAAAATTATGAATGTTATTATTAATACATATAATATGTATTAATAATAACATTCATAATTTTATTATGATTATAGCATTTGTATAATGTCAGCTGTCTGTATATGGTTTATAAAAAACGGCCAAGTGCGAGACTTCGTGCGCGAGTCCATTCTAACCAGGGTTCCGTTCGATTTACGATAAGATTTAATACCTTGTACTTTTTAAATACAAGTTTATGTATGGGACCCCTTTAATATAACTTCATTTTATTTTAATTATTTTTTGTTAAAGCATCTATAGTATTACTCTCTTTTTGAAAATTTTATGTGTCTACATATTACAGTTCAAGAGATACAGCGGTTGTTAAAATTGACGCCGCTGTAAAAATCACGCAGTTGTATGGGGCTCCCTGTATTTTTACGGAACCCTAAAAATTATCATAGCAACAAATAAATGGAATTATACATGCCCGCGACTTCGTCAGCGTGGATAAAGGTTTTAGGTTCCCGCGGGAACTCTTAAATTTACCGGGATAAGCCTATATCCTTCCCCCGGATACAACCCTATCCCTGTACCAAATTTCATCAAAATCGGTTGAACAGATGCGCCGTGAAAGCGTAGCAGACAGACAGACAGACACACTTTCGCATTTATAATATTAGTATGGATTAAGAGTAATTATTATTATACCTAACCTGTCTATGGACAGTCCCAGTAAGGAGTTGTCATTAGCTGACTTGCGCTTAGGCGGCAAAGGCGGGGCCAACTCGATTTTCCTGCAACAAACTTTCACTTTTACCGACGAAACCTGATAACAAATTATACAGAGAAAAGTGAAATTATTAAACGCGGAGTCAAGGTCAGTGACATGCTCATTGATTGGTGATATTCGCAAAATTTCTACTGTTTTAAATAGAGTTACATAGATATTCGAAAATTAACATACAAATGGCAAACTTTTACTTTAATGTTTAAAGATTTAACAGTTAATTTAATTTATTAACAGTATAAATTAAAATCATAGAGTTCAGTAAATCAGTATTATTACCTCTAAATCCTACTCATAGTATTAATTTAGAAAGTGTGTGTTGACTTTAATTCAATCACGCCGCAATGAAGCAACAGATTGACGTGATTTTTGCATGAATATATCGAAAGACAAAGAATTACAGAGGATACTTTTTATCCCGGGAATCAGAGTTCCCACGGGATTTTGAAAAACCTGTATCTACGCAGCCGAAGTCGCGGGCATTAGTTGGTATTCACATATTTTATACTACGATTACTGTCATCGAATTTGCACATGAGCGTCCCGTCCCGCATCCCGTACAAAAACAGGCCGGATTGACACAATATTTTTCACTTTGTGTAATCCGTGAACACACAAATTTTTCACTTTGTTAATCCGTGAACACACAATTCCGATTTGCAGGAACCAGTAAACGGCTACCTGCAGAACTGAACACCCACAGGATCCAACCCAGAGCGATCATAGACTTTTTTTTTTCACTGCACAACGCAACGGACCATGTTTTTACCGGACTTGCAATTGTATAGGCTATGCTGTATATGTACCGAATACCGGACCGGTAAATAGTCACTGGATCCGGTACAAATACAGTGTACTCGCATTCATGATAGGCTACGCAACACTGCAAGTATATTATAAAACACAGTCCATTGCCTGTGAAAAACAACAGACGTCCACAAGCGCTCTTAGAAGTAGCGCAATAGCAGTGAACGAGAGACGATCGCTCACCGGTTAGGCCTGGCAGGCTTCGGAGGCGGCGAGTCTGGCGCATCCAAGACAGACTCTGAGGAGTGAGACGCGCGCACACCACTTGGCTCCATGCCCTGCTCGCCTGTCAACTGTGACAGCTCTTTGGGGGTTAGGGGGATATCTGCAACAAGACAAATCCATTTGATCATCACTCCTCATTAATCTTTATTAATAACACTTGAACGAGCCCTTAATACACTAAACAACTCCAAACAATATGAATACTGCACATTAATGAGCCCCTTTATCACCAGGCCCCACTAAAAATAGTTAACAATGGGTCCACGTAACGTCTATAAAATATCGGGCAAGAAGTTTGAAAATCTGTGTCTCATATACATACGAGACAAGTTCGAATGCCGATTTGATGTTATGCTATTGAATGAGACTTGCTTGCTTGAGAGTTGAGACCCATTAGCACGAGACCTGTGATTATAAAACTGCTAAAATTGGGATTGTTGTGATTAAAACAGATTGTCAGCCAATCAGAGATGATTGACATCATCGCACTACGGCGGTAGACGTACCACGCCATGTTTCCCCCAAATTCTATACAAACGGGGTAAGGAGTTCCATCAAAACCGGCCTAGTCATATGCTGAGCGAGACTGACGACATGTTACACCGCTGACGTCACACTCTTTACAACTCAGCTCACATGCTTCAGCGATAAAACAGCAGAGATTCCACCTATACATACCGGGTAAGGAGTTCCTCTGTGTAGACGCTCTCGGAGACACGAGCGCTGACCGCGGAGACAAGGCCGGCCTGGTCATATGCTGAGCGAGACTGACGACATGTTACACCGCTGACGTCACACTCTTTACAACTCAGCTCACATGCTTCAGCGATAAAACAGCAGAGATTCCACCTATACATACCGGGTAAGGAGTTCCTCTGTGTAGACGCTCTCGGAGACACGAGCGCTGACCGCGGAGACAAGGCCGGCCTGGTCATATGCTGAGCGAGACTGACGACATGTTACACCGCTGACGTCACACTCTTTACAACTCAGCTCACATGCTTCAGCGATAAAACAGCAGAGATTCCACCTATACATACCGGGTAAGGAGTTCCTCTGTGTAGACGCTCTCGGAGACACGAGCGCTGACCGCGGAGACAAGGCCGGCCTGGTCATATGCTGAGCGAGACTGACGACATGTTACACCGCTGACGTCACACTCTTTACAACTCAGCTCACATGCTTCAGCGATAAAACAGCAGAGATTCCACCTATACATACCGGGTAAGGAGTTCCTCTGTGTAGACGCTCTCGGAGACACGAGCGCTGACCGCGGAGACAAGGCCGGCCTGGTCATATGCTGAGCGAGACTGACGACATGTTACACCGCTGACGTCACACTCTTTACAACTCAGCTCACATGCTTCAGCGATAAAACAGCAGAGATTCCACCTATACATACCGGGTAAGGAGTTCCTCTGTGTAGACGCTCTCGGAGACACGAGCGCTGACCGCGGAGACAAGGCCGGCCTGGTCATATGCTGAGCGAGACTGACGACATGTTACACCGCTGACGTCACACTCTTTACAACTCAGCTCACATGCTTCAGCGATAAAACAGCAGAGATTCCACCTATACATACCGGGTAAGGAGTTCCTCTGTGTAGACGCTCTCGGAGACACGAGCGCTGACCGCGGAGACAAGGCCGGCCTGGTCATATGCTGAGCGAGACTGACGACATGTTACACCGCTGACGTCACACTCTTTACAACTCAGCTCACATGCTTCAGCGATAAAACAGCAGAGATTCCACCTATACATACCGGGTAAGGAGTTCCTCTGTGTAGACGCTCTCGGAGACACGAGCGCTGACCGCGGAGACAAGGCCGGCCTGGTCATATGCTGAGCGAGACTGACGACATGTTACACCGCTGACGTCACACTCTTTACAACTCAGCTCACATGCTTCAGCGATAAAACAGCAGAGATTCCACCTATACATACCGGGTAAGGAGTTCCTCTGTGTAGACGCTCTCGGAGACACGAGCGCTGACCGCGGAGACAAGGCCGGCCTGGTCATATGCTGAGCGAGACTGACGACATGTTACACCGCTGACGTCACACTCTTTACAACTCAGCTCACATGCTTCAGCGATAAAACAGCAGAGATTCCACCTATACATACCGGGTAAGGAGTTCCTCTGTGTAGACGCTCTCGGAGACACGAGCGCTGACCGCGGAGACAAGGCCGGCCTGGTCATATGCTGCTGAGCGAGACTGGCCACTTCTTCAACCGCTGACGTCACACCCTTTACAACAGAGCTCACATGCTCGGGCGACAAAGCCGCAGTAGATCTATCTATTTCTGTGTCGTCGGCGTCGGCTCGCAAACTAACGACAGTTACTTCGTCACATAGGCGTATTAGCATCGCTAGCGCTGTACAGAGCCTCTTGACTGCGCTCATTAGCGACGGGGACCGGCTGCAGTATGGTTTTATTGCTGGAAATAATGTAACACAAAATCAGGAAAAAGTTGCTGAGGATATGTAAAATGCCTTCCTGATAGGTGATAGATGTTCTAGATCTAGAAACTAGATGATGTGTATAATTTCGCCAAAATCGGTTAAGCGTATAGACGACAAGACAGATACTTTCCCATTTAAAATATAAGTACGGATGGTTCGTAATGTTATTAAGTAACTCGTTATTATGTAAATCACGAGGTTGTTGATTGAGCCCTTAAGAGTAAAACATGTACGTTATATCGCGTGATTCGTAAGTGGTCTAATATTTTCTCTTTTCCTTTTCAGGTATTTCTTCGTAGTAAGAATGCCTTCCGTTAAAACCTCTAGTGGTCAAGTTGATGTCGCGCTTTGTATGTTTAAGGATTTTGGCGCAACGCCCACAACGTCGTAATGGAGTGGAGTATCTCGACTTCTTTTTTAACAACTTTAACTCAGCCTATTACATAAGGTAGAAATAAAATCGTTATACTTCTGGAAAATGAGCGATTCTCACTCATAAAAGCATGCATTAGCCGCTACTTGCCACGCCGTTACTATTAAGTACTCGGCGACATTCACTCGTAGTCGCGCTTCGACTGCACTTTTAGTCTGCGCTAGCCCTTAGTTCATACCGTAGCTTTTCAAACCGTATAATTGAACGCAAACACATTGAAATGCAGACAGGTATGAAACAATACGCCTTTTCGGCATTGGCACAACAACACACGCGTAGAGATGGCGCTCCGATAAGAGTTGCATAATGAATTTACCTTTGTGTATGTTCGCGATCGATTCGAATACAATAGTGCCGTTGTCCGGCAACATTTCCAGTTTCCTCTTTGTGATGACATCGGAGAAATGTTTCAAGCCGAATGTGACCTGCAACAAGTATTTTATTATGTATCTTCAATGCTCAATAGTCTAAGGGGGTGGACTGAGAGATCCTATTGTAAGTTTTCAAGATAGCTAAGGTGACAACAAAGAGTTACGTTCTTTATGTAACAACGTATGTGTTCTTATGTTACGTAACAATTATATGCAATGTAAGTATTGGTGAATGGTGATCATTATATCTATAGGCTGTAATAGTACATTACTGCCCAGGCTGGAAATAAAGCAAGCTGAGTATATTGGAAGGACGAGGTGAAGCCGAGGACTTCCCAAGTGTTTTTAAGTAAACGAGCCGTGAATTGCTACTTCGGCCGAGACTTATACAGTACTTTCTCTTATCTGGGAGGAAACAATAAACAGAATTTGTTAAGAAAGCGGTTCTACACTGCCGATAGATGGTGTTGCGCTAAAAATCTTGTGTTGTATGGAAATGATGATAATTTCCCATTCGAGTAAAAAGCCAAGGTCAAGGTCAGAAAAACGCCAATATAAGTATTTTTTTAATAATGAAGCAATTTCCGAGTAAGCAGGAGAAAACAAAATTTAAAAAAAACCCGAGATATGCAGACAGGTCTAATAGTAGACACAGTATTTTTCGCAGAAAATACTGAACACAATATAATGGCATACATAATGGCACTTCCTACTTCAAGACATGGAAATTTAATTCAAATAGATACATTTTTAAACTAGCTTTTTGTTTTTTGGTTCCCGCGGGAACTCTTTAATTTACTGGGATAAAAAGTAGCCTATGTGCTATTCCAGACTATAATCTATCTCAGTGCCAAATTTCAGCCAGATCCGTTCAGCCATTGGGGCGTGATTGAATAACAAACATCCATACATCCATCCATCCAAACTTTCACATTTAATAATATTAGTAAGATAGTAGATCTCCACTTTTTTCCATCTTAAACTGCCAGAAAAGTAAAATAATAGTTATCCAAACCTCTTTGACTAGCCGTTCGAGTTCTTTGGCTGGTGTAATTTCACCTTCCTCCGCTGTGACAGTTTTTATACCCATGTTCCGAGGTTTCGGACTAAGTGGGGAGTGTGATCTGAAATAGAAAAAAATATCTTTTATAAGGTCTACTTCTAGATATAATATGAAATAGCACTAGGTTCATCTATATTCTATCTATCCATTAACTTGTATGCGTCCTGCCAACATTTTAAGGTTTTCGGTCAGGAGATAGTCCCGCACTACGTTTACAGGTAGGAATTACCTTCTCTCCAGAACGCGTCTGCCCGAACGGCAATCGATTCAAGTCAAATTGGTACATAATCTCTCCTGAAACTGTGTCTTCGCATTGTCGTCTTAACCGATAGACGTCCACTGCAGCGCGACGATGGTCTCCTAGCTAATCGAATGGGGGATCGTTTACCCCTCGCTTTCCGGTGCAAGGCCGCCATTCAAGCACCCTGGAACCCGAAATTTACCCGCACTTCGCATATTATGCGTTCCGCGTATCACAAACTGCTCCAGTGGAGACAGTGCGTGCTAACTGCAAGCAGCTTCACAAAATAAATAATCTCGATTGCGGCGAGTAACCTGGAGTGACTCAATATTTCAATGAGCCGACTGTGATATAACACACCTTACACAACCATTATATTTATAACTTAACTTAATTTTAATATTTTTGCTAGACGTACTTTCAAACGGCATAAAAATTTAAATTAAATCGCTTGTCTGTAACATCCGGACAAACATGTTACAAGAATGCTAACCTATTTACGAAAATTTTGAACGACATTGATCTCTGGTACATAAACATATAAAAGCTATTTACTAGAAGGATACGACCGGCGGCGCGGAGAGCAAATTGTGGGGGCCGACTCATTCCAATATTATATTACAACAGCTAGTACACAGGCGTGCTACGCAATCGTAGTTTCCATTAGGTGTACAAATACAAAAATTCAAGGTACCTATTGGTTTTATTTTATTTCATTGCTACGTGGCTAGTTAGTGATACAAATCTACCCACAGGCCACAGCTGCCTGTTGCTGTGGCCTGTGGTTCTCACAAAGAGTAAGCGTTGCCGTAAAAGAGCTAAAGCACTTTCAAAACTGAGTAACTAACGACATAACACTTTGACCAAGTCGAAAAAACACATTGCATCGGTCCGATGAGAGCAAGAGAGTACAACGGTTCCGTAACATTAAACTTTTTAACCTAAAAACACAAAATAATTTCAATTTTATGCGGTTATCGTTTTTAACACTTTTATTATTTGTAAATAAAAGCCCTTTTATGATGCATTATTATATTTGCAGGCATTGAATTATTACTATAATTTATACTGGCTGATGCTAGTAGCAACTTTGGCGTTTAGGTATTTTAAAAACTCCATAGGGGACTTTGATTTTCCGAGACAATAAGTTCTATGTCCTACTCCAGGACATAGACATAGGGGATAGACACTAGACAAGGTATCTCTGTGTCCCTGCCAACTTTCGTCGAGATCGGTTCAGAAAGGTTAGTCAATAGTCATATGCAGGACAAATGCAGAAAGACACATTTATGCATTTATTAAACGTAAGTATGGATAGGTATATAAAGTACTAGCTGACCCGGCGAACTTCGTACCGCCTTAGTATGCAAAATTAAATGTATATTTTTCAATATTTCTGAGAGATTTTCTTAATATTTTTTTCCGTAAGAACCTTCTCCTAATAATAACAAATACAACAAAAAAAGAATTAGTGAAATCGGTCCAGCCATTCACGCGTGTGATGCCGTGACCAAGGAAAACGGGTTTCATTTTTATATATATAGATTTAAAAAATAAACATCATAGTGATTTATTTTTGAACATTTTAAATGTTAAACCGAAATATATAGTCATATGCAGGACAAATGCAGAAAGACACATTTATGCATTTATTAAACGTAAGTATGGATACATAAAGTATTTAAAAAATAAACATCATAGTGATTTAATTTTGAACATTTTAAATGTTAAACCAAAATATCATTATGCAGTGCAATTACATAAAAATATCGCCGAAATGAGCTACTGAATGGAATGTTATTATTGCGAAAGAAGCCACTTTATATTCAAGCGAGCTGCGCGCGAATAACTTAGCTAAGCTATATTTGATATTCAGAGTCCCGGTTCACTTTACTATATGCATGTTCAAATAATGTTTAAGCGCATAATAAACACATAATATCTTCCAATCTTCTCACAAATTGCATTAGCCTTAATGACAGTGTTTCTTTGAACTTATCTGTCGTGAATGCTAGAAGTACTTATTGAAGATGGTTGTGAAGCCAAAAGTTGGTGTGGTTGATCTTTTGCGTGGTCTGAATAAGCCCTGGACCTAGGCAGTGGTACTCATCAGTGTTTCCTCATACATAAGTACGGTAATTACCACAGAAGCCATAGATGAACCGTAATCCTGATTATTGTACCGTCAATCTATTTATTTTATATATATATATATATAATTATATATATATACATTACATCGCATATTGCAGATACACCGATATGTCGTAATATGATACAGATTGACTAGTTTAGTTTTATTTGGACCACCACAGGGCATCCAATATGTTCATATGGAGAGTGGAGACAGCTGATACCTATATAAAGTGCTCCATGGTAGAATACTGAATTCACAGAAGAAAGTTTGTGTCTAGCTAGACTCTTAATTTGGTAGTATCTATTTACATTGCTTGAATTATAATGTAATATTTGTAGTGCATACCGTTTTCCATTACTAGCGAGGAGAAGTTTACTCCTACGCTTGTTAATCCAAAAAACTGGCGATCGAGCAGTGTTCGCCATTATATTTCGGCACACAAAAACACCTGAACCGTAACGACACTCGATCACAACATCCACACACTGATCTACTTTCAAATAGCCTCACACGAACAGTCCACTGCACGGAGAATAAAACAATTTACCCACTGACAGCGCGGTCGGGGGGGACATTAAAATGTAATCACTTAACATTGCACGCACCGAACTAATGAGATTTCAGCGGACAATGTCATTAATGCGAGCGACAGTCTAGCCGTGCGTGACTCATAATAACCGCTTTATTTAATGCAGAACAGCTATAAGCGTGCCACAATGCCGTACAAAGGTTGGCAAAATCAAATTCCCTTATTAGTCTTCAATTCCACAATTATAACGACGCGCCTCCGTATTGTTCGACCTACAGTCCTACAAGTCCAGATAATACTGTTTTCAAATGAGTGACACTTTCTTGAATCGCTGCCAGCGAGATAGTGGAATTAATGTATGTGAAACATTATTATCAATTTAGATAAGATGGAATAGTTTGCGTGTACGTTTCATTGCTATGTACACAACTCTGTAAGATAAGATTTTGTGATGACAAATATTAAGAATAAGAAAACTAATTACTTTATAATGACTTTGCGAGTTGCGAAATATCACAGTGGAAATCACTGTGCTATGAAATTCTTCTAAGAAATTAGTTATACACAGTTGTCTGTTGTACGTATAAAAATGTGTTTTGAAATCTTTATCTGCTCGTAATCATACTTAATATTATAAATTCGAAAGTGTGTTTGTTTGCTGGCTTGTCCTCCAATCACGCCGCAGCGGAGCAAAGGATCTACGTGATTTTTGGCATGGGTATAGTTGAGGACCTGGAGAGTGAGTGGAGTGGCGGGAATTAAGAAGTTCCCGTGAGAATTGAAAAAACTTATTCCACGCGTACGAAGTCGCGAGCATTAGCTAGTTAAGAAAAAAGTAAGAATGTTCTGATCAGAGCACTTACAATTATTTACATAGACAAACTATAAATACCAAACAAACTATAAATAGACAACATCACCAAACCAAACCTTTATATTATAACAACTTTGTTTGTAAAACCAAACTATGCGCAACCTTAACATTTAAAACTAGTTTAATAGGTACTGTTTATCAATGATACATCAGCTACTCGTTTTGATTTTACTTTATTAACAAATGAACTCATTTAAACGACTATCAAAAACAATGAAATGGTCAAGTAAATCATTACAGTGATTATACACTGTAATTAAGCTACATTAACAAGGCTTGATTGTTGGCCCACGCCGTTTGTAGCGTGAACACCTTTAAACGTAAACACGTTATAAAAACACCCGAAACAATGGGTACAAACAGAAATAATGCAGCTGATTTATCTCACGAATAATCACCGCATGAGTACGAAACTACGAACGCAGCCGCCTCGCGTCGACGAGTTACTTAACTACGGATCGTATTAAGTATTACAAGAAATGTATTATTATTAGTACTTTATCCGAAAATATTTTAGTTACATATTATTTTGTCGCAATAAATAATGGAATTGATGTCACATACCTATATATTTCATTTTTATTTAATAGTATATTGCGACACAACCTTTCATAAATTTATATTACAGCTAAGTAATAATGTTATATGTATTATCTGCTAAATGTGCTTTTAAAAGATACCTATATAATATTTAGTTAACAGCTACGGTTAGAAAATTAGCTGCTTCAAAATCTGACTGAATCAATCATACTCCATAGTTAATACTGAGACAAACAAGTTACCCGCTGGAACAGACATGTGTGGAACAAGTTACAACCGACGACGTGTAGCATGCGATGTACAGCGCCCGCACCCTCCTGATTCTAAGCATGTTAGAAAAGCAATAACTATATGTATATACATAATATATAATGTGGTGCGCAGTGGTTCTTACTTCTTGCGTATTCCTTGGGTATCATGGACTTCCGCAGAATAACGCCTGCTTCTGTCATAGTCGCAGATACATTGTGTCAAAGGCGTGCTCGAAAACGATAACTGTATTTATTTTTTGACTCAGACCACACAAACGCCATGTCAACGAACGGGCTAGATAACGTTCTGACCTGATATTGGAGGCGAGATGCGGCGGATGTGGAGGCTGCGCCGGCGAGCGCATGTTAGAGATGCGCTCCAGTAGGTCGTCCTTGAAGGAGCGCGCGCGCCGCGCTAGTTTGTTGGCGCCGCGCAGTGAGCCGCGGTGCCCCGACCCCGCTTCACCGCAAACCTCGTTCTCTGCAACCATTTATGGGGACATACAGTGGCTGTCAGTTGTCCCAAGTCCAGCTGTGATTAAGATTCCATTTTTTCTATTCCATTTATGGAACTTTTGAAACCTGTGGGCTGGGTAGGCTCTATAGGCCTGTTCTGTATCTCAGTTTTTTTATCGAGCTTCTAATTTTCGATGGATAACATTGGTGACCAACTGAAATGGCGCCACCGAAAGCACTTTTAATCTAGGTAATAGACTCCGATAGGGGGAACCATGGAACCCATAAGTAAAGCCTCGTAGTGTCCTAACTAAATAACATAGCAGTAGCACATAGCAACTGAGATACGGAATAGGCCTGCAGCAACTGTGATACAAAATCCCTTTTTAGAACAATACATAATTGAAACTTAATTTACTAATAGAGAACTTTAAATTATTAGAGATTTTAAATAACTTCTTAGATTTCGGAGCGATCACACATTTATAATAGCTCCTCATTATATCAAAACAAGAGTAATAGTATTTAGTCGCATCTATTTGTAGAACTTTATTATCACTACTCGTAATAATTGTTTTGATTGTCGATTTACATGGAGCGCGCGGTTGTTAATAGATTCATGTAATATTATATCTCTACCTACATCAAATTTCCGTCACATACCCATCCACACATTAATACATATACTTATACATAATTATACTCTTAGTAAAATAAACTTAATCTTTGTGTTCGTTTCAACCACTTAAATCACCTTTACTTAAATTAAAAAACTGCAAGCGGAGTGAGTTAGTCGAGTGACTTACAAGGTCCTTTACTTCTTGCGGGAGTAAAATTAGGAGGCTTAGTTGAAACGTGGTTGTGAACGTGTAACAGAAAGAAAGTTTATTAAATGCAACTGTTTATATCCAAGTTTACAAACATACAAACTTTCGCATTTATAATATATGTAGGATTAAAGGATAATAATATTTCATGTAATACAATTGTACATTATAGCATTGTCTACGTGACTAATTCATATAGGTACCTAAGTCCTATTCACGCAGACCAAAGGTATGATGACGTTCAGGAAATGGAGCCTACGCCGTAATATTGATAATATTGAATAATAATCATGGGGTTTTCGAGCATTGAACCAGTGCTCGATGACTTAACTTGAACAAAACAATAGGCCCAAACATGAAGATAATGACAAAACATGGGAAAACTGAAAATTCAATAAAATATCAATATGAGCTTTAAAATACTAGGTAGGTATATATGTCACCGTTAGATTGTAATCTAACTAGCGATATAGTAAACTGTCGACAGATTACAATTTAACGCATTATTTTTCGGTAGATTGTAATCTGTTAGGTATACTAACCCGATAAAACCTAAGTGACTATTAAACCTAACTAACTGATTATTTATGTCGAAACCTAACCTACAAGAAAGAGACAAGAAAACGTAAATACAATGAATATTTCAAAAATTGACACTCAGAACATTGAACGGTTCACAATCTGTCGACAGTTTACAATATCGCTAGTTAGGGTTTTTACAATCTTACGGTGACATATACACACAATACATATTATATTACTCAACACAGTGGAACCTATTGAAATTATTGTTGTAA
Source organism: Erebia aethiops (assembly GCA_923060345.2). Taxonomy (NCBI): domain Eukaryota; kingdom Metazoa; phylum Arthropoda; class Insecta; order Lepidoptera; family Nymphalidae; genus Erebia; species Erebia aethiops. The sequence continues at coordinate 18,880,860 of OV281084.1, read as the reverse complement.
TAGTTCAGACATAAATTGATAACGCATAATAATAATTAATTTATTACATAATTATCTACAGATAACAAAATTCCTAATAAAGACCACATCGAAATAAGGTACGGTATGAGAAACATGACATCACATAGCAAGGCAACGACAAGGCTGAATCAATGCTAATAGTTCTCGAACCGGAAAATTAACTTATAACCTGAGGTCTATCAAAATATGCGCCTGACGATTGATATCATGATGATTTTCGATATTATCAAAGGTAGTAGTCGTAGTTCCTAGGTACTATTTTTGCTACAAAATCTTTGCAAAAAATTAAAAAAGCATCGTTACACACATCACACTCTAGCGGTCTAAAACTTGGTAGAGAGACCATCGTTAACAGTTGTTAACCGTGATGCACACTTTAAAAAACTTGATTAAAGATGAAATTGGATCTTTCAACTCGTAAAATAGATGCTAAGAACCTGGATATGTTTAACAACTAAACAAACTATAATCTGACGCATACGGTAGCATTATAAATTCAATAAGCTCCACAAAAGGTTCTGCAGAACGTTGACGTTAAATATGACGAGCAAACAAAGACAACATTCACAGCTCAACAGATAAACAAGCAAATTATAACTCTACACACCTCAATAAGAGTGGCTAACTTGGAACTCTATGGAATGGAGATATAATATGTATATTTACAAATTAACTAAGTCGAGGTGTCTGATTAATGTTTCGAAATAGTTTATATAAATTTGACCAACAAGGACCGATGTATGTAGGTCAAAACCGCAAATACATTATCCTTATACGAACATGAAATGAGTAATATTGTAAGATTAACAGCTATACCTGAGAAGAGAAGACCTGTACCTAAGCTCTTTATCACAAAAACTTCACTCAACACACTAGAAGCACCTTTGAAAACGAGTATGTGCTCATATCAATGTTATAGAAACGTAATAAGATGTGTAGAGAGGAAATAAACACTAAACACACAGTTTATCAATGACGCTCAAGTTTATAAATATACACGAAGGCGACAGCAGGACGCGCCCTGGCCGCAGCGCGTGACGACTGAGAGTTGAGACAGGCTCTGAAGTCTGAGGACTCCGCACCGTGCCGCGCCGGACGGACGCCGGGTCATGCCCGCTTCCTGGGCTCCAGTGCGTCATACATGTCATAAACATAAACTAAGGTTTAGCACCCACGAATGACTACAAAAGGCCAGCCATAAATCATTCAAATGAAACCCTACTTTGTTTATAAAAATATTAATGATGATAATGATGATAATAATGATGCAAGCTGTCGGTTGTACCGTGTAGACTGTCTAGTATCTATAGGATTATAAATTATATTAATCTTCGTAAAACAGCACATTCATAATTACAAAAAAATATGCGATCTGCATGATAGGCAAACTAGAGGCCGCCATAAGCTCGTGACTCCATCGCTCCGCCTCAAGAAGATCCGAAGGTCGTTTGTGGGAATGAGCATTTTATTTTATAACAAAATTCCACAACCTATCTTAAACTTGCCTTTACACAAGTTTAAGAAGTCCATTAAAATTATGCTCCTAAAAAAGGCTTATTAAATACTGTTGAAGATTACGTAAATGACAAAGGAGCATGGATTTGATTCGCTCCAGCAATGCTAAGGACAGCTGTTACTTATGTATTTTACAAATTAATGAAATTGTAAATTATTTTTTTTTTCAAAAGAGCAACCGCCTAGTTTCTTGCTGGTCTTCTCGGTAGGAATGGCATTCCGAACCAGTGGTAGATTCACTTGACGATTCAAAAGTACTTGTAAAAGTTTATTTGAATAAAAATCATTTTGAATTTTGAATTTGAATTTTTGTTTAAAATTTTTGAGTAACATATTGTTTTTGTAGTAACTAAACTTGAAGTTTATAGTTTTAATCAGATGAAATTTTAAAATTAAAGAATTATAATATTATAAAATATGTTAGAAATACATAATTTCTATCAAAGAATGCGTGCAAAAAACAGTATTTCTATCAAAGATTGCATCTCAAATCTTGAATATAGATGAAAACTATAGTAAGCTAGTGGTTCTCCACATTTAAAAGTTCAAACTGCGCTGGCAGTTTAAACCAAGCCTTATGTTCTGCTTATTATGCAGCTTCAGCGATAAGCACAATACTCGAATTCTGATTTTGATTTCATTGTAACTGGACGTACGCGTGTACAAATACTGAGGTGAGAAAGAAAATAAATAATAAAAGTAAAATAAAAAATTTTAGAAACCACACAAAAAATAAACTTGTGTCGATTTTGGGAATTTTTCGGAGAAATTCTTTTGTTGCAATCTACGACTACACCTGTTTTTCTCACTTAGAAACGATGACGACGACGCTTGGAAAATAAAAATATTTGAACTTACACGATATATTTGACGATAATAATTATAATATATTTAAAATATTATTTGTTAGTTTTAGAGTTTATTTTTTGTGTCGAGGGAGTTTTTTAAATTTTAAATTTTACTTTTATTTTGTCCTTTTCAAAGTAGGTACATATAAATTGAAGTAATACGGTACCAAATTTCGAATCGATAGGACATATGGAAGGTAGTCAGGTCCCCTCATCAACTATTAAAGAGCTAATGATCTTCAAACGGCGGAACAGATTTTCATGAAACATGGCTAAGAAAACTCGGGATTAAATTATCTATGACACAAAAAAAAACTAAACTAAACACACTAAACTAGACAGATAAAAAAACAGACACGTTAAACTTATAAAACCCCTCTCTTTTTGCGTCGGGGGTTAAAAAAGTCGCTAATAATAACATTTTATTTCATGTGTCAATGAACTTTAAAATCACTGCAGTATCGAACATTGAGTTAAATCTAGGTATTCCCAATGATGTAACTAGTCTTGTCTATGATAATAATCGTTTAATATGTTCTGTCACGTTTGCAATGCTAATAAACATCCTTTACTACACGTGCATGTTAAGTATAAATAAATAGCGATAGGATTTAAAGCAAATAGAATTAAATGTAAAGAAAGTCATAATTCATAACATTGAAATTAAGGAGAAAAATTTATGAAAATCCATTTTGAGCAGCAACTACACGTCTTGTAGACACGCTTAAAGTAAACTTGTTGTTTTAAAAACGATGGTAGTATCGATATTTAAACAGGTGCTAATACTGTCAAAATTAAACGTTACACCGAATGTATTATTTGTACGGAATGAACTAGTTATTTACGTTAAAATCTGCATATTTTATCAGCCAAATTGGTACAAAATATTTGTAATTTCCACAATGGCCTTAACATTACAACAACAATAGACACAAATACACAATGCCCCGTTCCCGCGTCTCTTACGTTTTATTATACAATATCAAAGACTCCATTACATGCAGCTCTAAGCAATTCAACGACAAGGGAAGAAATACGAAAGCCCGCCACATTCACTTCCGTGGAAATGCATTTTTATTTGTTGTTTACTTGGTATCTTTCAAACATTGCGCTTGAAGTTAAATTAGAAACTTTAAAGGAGAACCTTCATATTATTATAGCAGGAAATACTTTCATACCATTTAAAGTTGCAGTCGCAGTGTCTCCGCAGATTTTACGATAGACTCCGACACCGGGAGCTGCAGTACTTCGAGAAAACCGACGTTGTAAAGGTCTTCGTCTAGCTTCCACTACTGAATAAGAATTTCTTACATCCCCCTGATGAGTAGCAAGATAATCTTCGGCTGGTGACACGAAATGTTTCAAACTTTCTTCGTGCAGCAAATTTTGGAGACTTATTCCATTTCTAATTTTATCTTTTGGTATATTTCTCTTGCCTTGTCGTAGTGTTAAGTTATCCAAGCTTTTACAAGGACTCAACGGAGATATTATGTTATTGTTTCGCAGATCATATAACTTCTTAGGGTCGAAGACACTAATACGGGGACAGTGATCTAACAATATATCCGGTGTTCTATACGTGGTATTTGTCAAAGGATATGAAGTTGATAATTCGGGTTTATATCGATTACCACGATGTTTAATATTTCTTATATTCCGCTTAATGACCGAAGTACCTCTTTCTTCGATTACGTGTATAACATCATTCGAGTCAAGAAACCCCAAAGGGCTCGATCCAGTTTTGTAAACGCGATAGCTGCGTTTATTTCTCCTCTGATTCTGATTGTCATCGTGAAAAAAGCTCTCATCGTAATGTGGCATGTCGGCGTAGTACATAGTGATTAGATCATTCTCAAGAAATCCCTTTTAAAATTTTAAGTTTTCCCTTTGAATCGATTGGCATGAAGAAAACGGTAAACCTTGCAATTTAAGTATGTTTAGATGGCCACAGCGAAAGGGAGTGCCCTCTAGAAATCTTCGAAAGTAGGCATTGCTGCACTCGCGACAAGTTTCTCTTCGGAATATTGATTTAATCCTGTACTATCACTACAAGTTGTTGCATGACACTGTTTGACATTCACAATCAGGCCAGCAAATCGCGTATCATTCAGGAACCGAAATAGCGAAGACGTAAGGTACAATTAGGTCATTACTTATTTACAGAGAGCTTTATGTGCGCATCACTCGATCACATGCCAGCATCTGTCCTGTCTACAGCCTTTACCTTGACACTGATAAAACTTTGATATCAAATTTATTTCAATAAGATTTCAACCGTTTAGATAAAATCTCTTTAAAATATTTTTTTATTCGATTCGCTACGGTTTCGAACTTATATTTTGATCACAACTCACAACGTTATGTCACTAAATTTTTATGTTTACAAAAGGGGAAATCTTGAACTTTACGCGTCGGAATTCACGGCTTTCTCCATAGAGTAAAAACCACTAAATTTTGAACACCGATTTTGAACAGCACTTGCTCGCAGTGAACAATAGTTATTGCTCAAATAATTAAGTGTATCGGCCACAGTTAACAAACACATGTTACCTACAATAAATTACGAACGGCAATTTTATCTGCGAGATAAAATTTCATGTAACTACACGGAATTTATGAAATACCCTATGCTATAAATAGCTGAACGTTTTTCACAATGAGATCTCGATATCCAGCAGAGCAACGAGTAGGCGAAGAAAATGGGCAGCAGAGCATACTATTGATACGGGATGCCGCTCTGCGGATCGTTTACCGAGATACGCGATAGAGAACGGTGCGACCGACGGCAACGGCGCGGCGGCACTGCGCCGGCGGCCCCTGGGCTGCTGTCGAACCAACGAGAGTGAAAGTGCTAGATCCATGCATCTCCGCAACTTCGGCTGCGCCTGCGCACACCTGTCCTCACAAACGCCTTAATTGCGATGTAATATACTATGGTTAATACACGTTATCTAATAAACATAACTCTTCCCGTACTGAACGTTGTACTGTTATTAGAACCGTTCCATAATATTATAGATAATGATGATAAATTATTATTACCTAAATTACGAAATGTAATTTAGGTAATGTAATTTAAGTATGTTTAGATGGCCACAGCGAAAGGGAGTGCCCTCTAGAAATCTTCGAAAGTAGGCATTGCTGCACTCGCGACAAGTTTCTCTTCGGAATATTGATTTAATCCTGTACTATCACTACAAGTTGTTGCATGACACTGTTTGACATTCACAATCAGGCCAGCAAATCGCGTATCATTCAGGAACCGAAATAGCGAAGACGTAAGGTACAATTAGGTCATTACTTATTTACAGAGAGCTTTATGTGCGCATCACTCGATCACATGCCAGCATCTGTCCTGTCTACAGCCTTTACCTTGACACTGATAAAACTTTGATATCAAATTTATTTCAATAAGATTTCAACCGTTTAGATAAAATCTCTTTAAAATATTTTTTTATTCGATTCGCTACGGTTTCGAACTTATATTTTGATCACAACTCACAACGTTATGTCACTAAATTTTTATGTTTACAAAAGGGGAAATCTTGAACTTTACGCGTCGGAATTCACGGCTTTCTCCATAGAGTAAAAACCACTAAATTTTGAACACCGATTTTGAACAGCACTTGCTCGCAGTGAACAATAGTTATTGCTCAAATAATTAAGTGTATCGGCCACAGTTAACAAACACATGTTACCTACAATAAATTACGAACGGCAATTTTATCTGCGAGATAAAATTTCATGTAACTACACGGAATTTATGAAATACCCTATGCTATAAATAGCTGAACGTTTTTCACAATGAGATCTCGATATCCAGCAGAGCAACGAGTAGGCGAAGAAAATGGGCAGCAGAGCATACTATTGATACGGGATGCCGCTCTGCGGATCGTTTACCGAGATACGCGATAGAGAACGGTGCGACCGACGGCAACGGCGCGGCGGCACTGCGCCGGCGGCCCCTGGGCTGCTGTCGAACCAACGAGAGTGAAAGTGCTAGATCCATGCATCTCCGCAACTTCGGCTGCGCCTGCGCACACCTGTCCTCACAAACGCCTTAATTGCGATGTAATATACTATGGTTAATACACGTTATCTAATAAACATAACTCTTCCCGTACTGAACGTTGTACTGTTATTAGAACCGTTCCATAATATTATAGATAATGATGATAAATTATTATTACCTAAATTACGAAATGTAAGATATATTATATGTATTTGTAATGTAATTTTCGCGCTACTGACACGTCTTCTCGTCGACTGTCGAAAATGCTTGTTTCGTAAACAAGCATTTTCATTTTCACGAAAGCTACTATACTAAAATGGATTACAAAAATTGCTCAAAATAAAGCACATAACTGGAAATCTTTATAGCAAACCCAAAAGAACCTTATAATATTAATTTATAAGGTATGGGTTTAATATTACTACCATACCCCTTACAGGTTAGCCCGCTACCATCTTAGACTACAATCTACATCATCATTTACCATCAGGTGAGATCGCAGTCAAGGGCTAACTTGTAGTGGATAAAAATTTATATGCTAATTAAGACTGTTAATTAAACACAGATAAGGTAAAATAGAATTGTGCTAAAGATCTGTGTCACTTAACCATTAACAGACGGTTGCCACTTGCCAGGGTTACACGCAAGCCGTTTGAGCCAGTACCGATCACGCAAGTAAAAAAGAAAAAATATAGCAAGTTAGCACGACTATATCAAACGTTTTAAATATTTTATCTATAATATTGAATGTTGAAAATCAACTTATGGTAATAAATCTGGGGGTATAAATTATTCTTGCCAAGGGCTGGTTTGGCAAGAAACAAGACAAAACAAGAAGAATTGTAAAATTAGTTTGCCTTAGCTAAACACATACTTAGTACCTACCTATTACAGATTCACAGATTCAGTTATCTATTAAGCTTAAGTTTCTAAAAATTAAATCCACTCAGATGAACGGACAATGTGACCAATTCTGTATACCACAATCTCTAAACTAAAATGAACCTGAAAAACCTGATGATGACCTTAACATAGTACACCAATACGTTTCAATCATAATCATGATCGGTATTATTATTTTCACCCCTCGCTTACCTATTTGATATTTAAGTTTATTAAGTTTCCGTATTTTGAAAAGTCATCTCTGCAAACGGTTATTTGACTCCGACGAGCTAACAAGACAAATAAAGAAGCGCTGGTCACGAAGTATATTCTAGGCTAAGTATTACCTTTTGTAAGTTGCCAGAGTAGATAGCTTCCGATTCATAACGGTATTTACGCAGTAATAAAAAAGTTATTTCATTTTTTTGCATATGTACATACTTGATTGATTGATTGATATTTTTTTATTTACCTATTTGAGATGGTGCCTGATCTTTTTCCTTCAACTTCTCACAAACTCAAGACTAAATCGCTAAATATTGGAATGCAAAAATGAGCGTTGGTTTCTTAGATAGGTACTTTTTCTTCCGATTACTCCGAAGCCCACCCAGACACACACTCGGCCACGGTCCAACCAACTCACTTTCCAATAAACTAGCCCGATCGCGATACCTAGCCTAACGGGATTGTATTACTCCTTGCCTTCTACTTAGCTCGCCCAACCATTATAGCTGGGCATCTTTCAATTATTTTAACCTGCAGAATTGAAGATACTAAACCGAATTTGAAGAAGTGAAATCCGACAGTGTAATAATGTATGCAGTCTCAATACCTCAATATTAAATGGGAACTATAATATAAACTATTACTGATTTGGTAAGAGCGTCATTTCAATGACCTACAATTTATTATTGGCACAAAAAGACTTCATGATATCAATTTGAAACTAAATATGAATTAGTTACCACTTTTAGGGTAGAAGCATTGCTAATAACAAGTAATAAAATTAAAAATTTTAAAAAACCCACTACGAACTACAGAGCTCAATTGAAACAACAATTAGAACTTAGCAAAAGTATATATAAAATAATATCTAAAACACAAAACTGCATATTTGCCGGCTCAGTAGTACTTTTGACCAGCGTGGTGGACTATGGCCAAACCCTTCTCATTCCGAGATAAAACTTGGGCTTAGTAATGAGCAGAGGTGTCAAATAGTGTTAAATTTTAATATTCTGATAAAAATTGTTTAAAAAAATGTGATCACTTAAGGATTTCCCAAAACCACCTCCTGGCTCCATCATAAGACCCTGAGCAGCATCTAGGTACAAAGTGCTAGTCAAGACAAATCAAAAGAGTCCAAACACGACGGGATTACGATAAGAACTTAAGGAGTTCCTATGACCACCTCCTGGCTCCATCATGAGACCCTGGGTAGCATCTAGGTACAAAGTGCTAGTCAAGACAAATCAAAAGAGTCCAAATACGACGGGTTACGATGAGAACTTAAGGAGTTCCCATGACCATCTCCTGGCTCCATCATGAGACCCTGGGCAGCATCTAGGTACAAAGCGCTCGTCAAGACAAATCAAAAGAGTTCAAATACAACGGGTTTACGATGAGAACTTAAGGAGTTCCCATGACCACCTCCTGGCTCCATCATGAGACCCTGGGCAGCATCTAGGTACAAAGCGCTCGTCAAGACAAATCAAAAGAGTCCAAACACGACGGGTTTACGATAAGAACTTATGGAGTTCCTATGACCACCTCCTGGCTCCATCATGAGACCCTGGGCAGCATCTAGGTACAAAGTGCTAGTCAAGACAAATCAAAAGAGTCCAAACACGACGGGTTTACGATAAGAACTTAAGGAGTTCCTATGACCACCTCCTGGCTCCATCATGAGACCCTAAGCAGCATCTAGGTACAAAATGCTAATTAAGACAAACCAAAAGAGTCTAAACACGACGGTTTTACGATGAGATCTTAAGGAGTTCCTACCACTTACCAAATCACTAGCTCAGCTTGGTTGTCTATGGTCCTAAAATATATCCAAGAACCTTCTCACAAGCTATACATATCTGATGCAAAAACCCGCATCTCAATCGGTCCAGTACTTTTTGAGAAAAATGGTAACATATTGAAAAATTAAAATCATAGACTACAGCTCAGCTTGTTTGTCTATGGTCCTAAAATATATCTAAAAACCTTCTCACAAGCTATACATATCTAATGCAAAAAATCGCATCTCAATCAGCCCAGTACTTTTTGAGAAAAATAGTAATATACTGAAAAATTAAAATCATAGACTACAGCTCAGCTTGTTTGTCTATGGTCCTAAAATATATCTAAAAACCTTCTCACAAGCTATCCATATCTAATGCAAAAAACCACATTTCAATCGGCCCAGTACTTTTTGAGAAAAATGGTAACATATTGAAAAAATTAAAATCATAGACTACAGCTCAGCTTGGTTGTCTATGGTCCTAAAATATATCTAAGAACCTTCTCACAAGTTATCCATATCTAATGCAAAAAACCGCATCTCAATCTGCCCAGTACTTTTTGAGATAAATGGTAACATATTGAAAAATTAAAATCATAGACTACAGCTCAGCTTGGTTGTCTATGGTCCTAAAATATATCTAAGAACCTTCTCACAAGCTATACATAGCTAATGCAAAAAACCGCATATTAATCGGTCCAGTAGTTTTCCAGAAAAACGGTAACAAAAAAGTGCACAAACAAACAAACAAACAAACACACAACCTCTTAGGGCAAACACATATACCGTCTCCGTTTCGTCGAGGGTAAAAAAAATACATTTTGCCACTAAAACCTTCATTATATGAGATGATACTACCCATCTCTAGCACGTATATGTAGTGTTATTCTAGGTACAAAGTAGGGTAAAACGGCGCCAAGCTTTACTTGGAAATGTAGATAAAATTCTAGTTACGTAATTATAAAGTGCATTCATCACGATTGACTCAACATTGCGGTGACAGAACATCCCATCACGACTCCTAATGGCAGTGGATTAGGTACTATAAAACTCGAGTTAATTTTGTACGTCAATGAGCACTCTGGTACAAGTATAGACATCACGTTTACAGTCCCGTAACATCAGACCATATAAGTTTAGACCATATAAAACGTAAAAGAACATTTGATCCAACAAACGGTTCCTATGAATATTCATAACTCAACATCAGGCACCAAATATATTATCTTGTAACATAGTGCAATTATTTCACAGCTCATCTCTGAAGTACCTAATACAGACAATAGCAAACGTGACACATCAATAACGGGAAGGCGAAGGGGTTGTAATTTGTATGAAGGTCTATTGCTGACTAGAATTATTAGAACTCAATGTCTTAACTGTAAAAGGTTAAAAAATCAATTTGTCACAACTTTGTAAGGTACAAGGCTTAAATATTTCTCGTAAATTAATGTATGTATGTCGCTTCTTGTACAGTTTTTCATAATTTCTTGTATTTGTCTAATTATGTGTTTTATGTATGGTGTACAATAAAGTATATTTTCATTTAATTTCATTTCATATGTACCTATGTAATGTAAAGGAATAGTTTTTAGGTTCAATTTCTATATTAAATCAAGTTTGTGAGAGCACCACTTGTCTTGTCCCAGAGTTGTTTGATATCCCGATTCATCTCAAATCATGAAGTCATAATTTCATGACACAGAATAGACAAAGTCCAAAAAACGACCAGTATGCGGAGCAATCAAAATAAATTTATATGAAAGTATTACGTGAGATAAACTAGCCAAAGACAAGTTATTACCAACTAACAATTTATGACTTCTTCTTTGATTCTTATTCCACCGTTACGCAAGCGTTTAGGCTTTAGGTAAGGCAAGTAGAATGTTTGGTTACGGATAACTAGTAAACAATCGATTAGTCTCGAAGTTTTATAATGAAAACATCAATTTGAATCCTCAAGCGCTACACTACAAATAATACCTATGATAGTTAAAATTTTAATGGCTCTACAATCGGCTTCATATTTACACGTAGGTACATAAAAATATTCACATACATAATATGATTGGTTGCATTACAACATTTTTAAATCACGAGAACATCAAATCAACCATCATTACGGGCTCCGCAATTACATGTACAAATCTAAGGTCGTCTTCCACACATACATAATATACCTTTGGAAAATTGAAGAGGTCAGAGGTCGGAGCTTTTAGTTTTAAAGCATAGCAATGCTTTAAATGCTCCGGCCACTTAAACTGTATGTACTGAAACTGAAAACTGAGTTTTCAGTTTCTGTCATTTGCTTCGTGTATTTAGTTATCCTTATCAATCATAATAGTCGCTTTTTGTTAATGCAAACAACAAAAAATATCCAAGTTCACCTTTAAAAATATATAATGACGATAGAATAGGTAAATCCAAATATTTTTACTTTTTTAAAGATTGTTCTTGTAGCTGAACATTAAATATCACCAGAATTGGAATTCACCTAAGTAACCCAATATATCAAAGCATCAAGTGTCATTGACTCGTTGCAGATACCATAACAGAATTTGACACTAGAGTCTAAGGACTTGTTGCGCCTTTCACTTTCGTCTGTAAATGAGACGATCGACAGGTCCTAATGGTACCGACTACCGACCGAGTCAAGGCGAGGCAATCTTACACCTGCCCCATCGAAACTCTATACGAGTTGAGATTTACAAGATACCAGGTAAACAAACAATTGCGCAAAGAGTACGTGCATAGCTTAGGATAATGGAGGAAATAACGACAAGCGTTGAATGGGGCTCTACATAACGGCTTTGCAAAACAGCTTATGACGTTAGAATAGCATAAACAGTTGAAATTTGTATCTAACTGTATAATAGATTATGAAAGACTGTGGTTGTGATAAGTTCATATGCACAATAAGGGTAAAGCCGGCCATACTTTGAACTTTTACTAGAAGGTGTTAGTTGCTACCTTCCAAAGCTCAATCAGTGTTAATTTAGAAAGTTGATCATTATTATGGTTATACCTAATATCGTATTTTATTATGTTTACATGGTACCTTTTGCAGATCAAAATAATTGTATTCAAGGAGTTTCACATAACGTGCGGCGTAATAAAAGGAAATGTATAGAAGTATTGGTTAAAAATCTATTACAAAATGTATATCTATTAAGTATAATAGATATGTAGTTGCATTATTCCCCATAGTTAATAACAAGCTGATAAAAATCTTAACAATTTTATTAATTACTTACTAACCTTGACTTTAAACATTCGAAATAATTCTGTTAATGCAATTCGTGAGAACATTGAAACTTATACACAAATGCTATGTTAATTGTAGTACTTTACATGTAATATATACAGGGCGTCCCACGGCTATGCCGCATGGAGCGGAAGTAACTTAAATATCGTAGATGGAACATTTTACTGAAAGAAGACTTCATTTTTATTTAAAATACAATTTAAACTGCATTCATAGATTTTTAAATAATTGCCTGGTTGAAAAGGGACTCGAACCCGCTATACGAGAAAAAAAAATTACCTGTAGCTTTATCATACCGATCGAAAGGCTTCATTATAAGGATTATTTTTTGCTAAATAACTTAGCATCAGAAATAAAAGGAAGACCATGAATTTTAATTTATATTTGAAGTAAAATTTTGTTCATAAAAATCTCAAAAATTACTACCCCAGTCAAATAAAGCTTTTCATAGAAAAACATCTATTTACCTACCTTTTGTTTAAATATACTTACCTAAATATCACGAATACGCATGCGAAATTCCGATTGTAGCGCAAATAGAACTATTGGGTATATTCTAAAATCTAAATACTCAAATACTGCGAAGTAACGAGATAACAGACTGGTCAGAAAAGTTAACAAACTTGGAGTAATGAAAGTGCGGAATATATTTAAAACAAACAGGGATATTTCCTAAGACATGAAGACTTCAATAAAGGATAAGATAGTGAAGAGACGCCTAAAGGAACCAAAGAAAGGATATGTTACATGAAAGGATATATTTCTAGACAAAAAACAATCGCCGTACTTAACAACATGCAACAGAATTGCAAAATTAACAAATTTGCAATACCTAACTTATTATGTGATACCATTTACTTATACATACATATATATAATAGTTTAAATAATAGATATAAGTATCATATTATATAAGCTACAGCTACTTTAACTTACGGAATTGGACAAAACATTTGAAATAATAACTATTGTAGTAACATTAGCAAACTGTATAGATACCTAGTATTGAAATTCAGTAAGGAAATAGAAGCTGGGTATTTGAACTCTTGTCGGCAAGCGATCCCGTTACAGTGCCTTAACAGATAGGCCAGAGCACGGTGAGTTAGTAGTATATCTGCATAATGTGCATAATATGCCATATTGGACTTTGCATATGAAAGTAATCGATTCTACATTTGCATCTAACACAGTAGGAACAAATAATTAATATGAGTTCATACTTCATCTTTGTCCTCGTTATACCGATTTGTTTCATTGAACTGTAATTAATATTTATGTACTGTGTGACTAATTTTTTAATTAACTAATTATGCATCCGCTGTTGGACATAGGTCTCTTTCAAGTAGCGCCAACGTGCTGTTTCCTCAGCTTTTCGCATCCAATCGATGCCAGCCACCCACCGAATATCATCGCTCCACCTTGCTGGGGGGCGCCCTACGCTCCGTTTACATAGACGCGGTCTCCACTCCAGGACCTTTCGACTCCAACGTCCATCGGTCCTCCGATACACGTGACCAGCCCACTGCCACTTCAGCGTGCCAGCCCTAAGAGCTATGTCGGTCACTTTAGCTCTTTGGCGAATCACTTCGGTCCGGACTTTATCCCTCAAAGAAATTTTTGACTAATTTTCTAAATTCAACAATATACCTATTAACTAGTATAATGTTTATTTATAGCTGCTTAAAAACGTCTCCGATTGAATTCGCAACGTGTACTACAACTTCGTAGACATCCCAAGTTTTCCAATTTGCTAGTTGCCTAGGTTTCTCTTTTCGAATTTTTCTCACAAGATCAAAGCAAAAAGCCGAGATCCGATTGAAAAAAGTATTAGACGTAGCCGCAATCACGTTTAGACTTCGCTCGACAGCAGCTCGTGATCAGTAGTATCGATTGGCGTCCAACCACAATTATAATAATCGGGCTAGGTACGAGTTTGCATCAACTTTTTAATAGGAAAAAGGAAGCCGAAGGAATGGAGAGAAAATATACGAGTTGGGACTTGGGCCATAGATAAAATATTTTCCTACTCAGTGGGTTTGGGCTACGTAATTTTTAATTGATAACAGTTTTGCGCACTGACCTCACATTTATTAATTTATTATACACGTCCACGTTGTATAAGTTTTTTTTTTATACCCGCAGGAACTCCTTAATTTTTCGAGATAAAAAGTAGCCTATGTCCCCGTAGCCCTTCCCCGGAATACCAACTTTTTAGACTAAATTTAGCCAAGTCAATCTAATTTAGTTAGGAACTTGTAAAACAAAACTTTGGAAGGTGAAGTTAGGTTTTGGTTTGCGGCTCTCGTTTCTACAAAAAAAAACTTTAAATTAGTCGGAAAGGAGTTATTGTCAAAAAACTGTTTTGGTCGACCTTTTTCCAACATGGCTGCGCGAGCGGCAAAGATACGAGGTGGCAAAGTGAAAATTCGGAGAGAGCACGTCGAAATCTATAAAATACATCAATTTTCAAAACTCCCGAGAAACTTTCCAGGTAAAACTACCAAATTACTGGACTAAACTAAAAACAATTTCCGAACTTTCTTTGGGATTTTCAGTTGGAATTAATCAATCATTGTTTGTTAGAATGTCAATTGTTATGATTGGCTTTATTTTTAGTATCCCTGATACGTATATTTATTATTTGGCTAATTAGGGAAAGAGTGTGAGAGTTAAACAGAGATTATTGCGATCGTTTCACTGTTTCAATCGCTTTACCTCAATAGTGAATAGAGCCCCTGACGTGTTAACTGTTACATCAAAATCGCAAGATTTTAGAAAGACGTTGAACGTAGAAAGTTGAAATGCAAATCAAATACGGTTTTAAAATTAAATCAATAAAGATATCTTTAATTTTATAACGATGGAATTAATTATTGTGGTTATAAATCGGTTAGTTCGTGAGTCGCGACCTCCTTAACGTTTATCTAGATACCCACAATACATTCAGTAGGTATAGCTGTTTAGTATTTATATAGTCCGATGGCGGCGTTAAGGCGGTTCCCAAGTACTAACCGCAGGAATATTAATAAAATAGTTGGACGTACCGGCGCGGCGGCGGCGCTCCAAAGCTAACCGAATAGCATTCATAAAATCGCGTCTTCAATCTATGTCTAATTCCAATAATATACCCTATTCAAGAATAGTTCCGTTAAGAAAGACGGTGAAATAGGTATACTGACGCTTTGTGTTTTAACTTCTAAAAGTCCCATTTTATTTGATTGACATTAATTCCATCTAGCTATTCAAAAGTAACTATATTATTATTCTGCCCGATAAGTACATATTATTTTGAAGTGGTAGGGTCGCCATCGTTTCAATGGCGCCCAGTAAACAGTCAATCTGGATCGCAATCCAGATTGATCGTGTACCTACATCGATTGATGATGGATGACTGTCAATCCACTCTGTACAGTGTATACTATCAATCTGGATCGCGATCATAGATTTTGATCCGCGGATCGTGATTCGTGATCTATTAGGGAGCCCTTATCGCGATCACAGATTGATGGATTGCGCTACAACATTACACGTTCAATCTTGATTTCGTCAGTCCGTGTTATCCTATCGCCGCGTGAACACGTGTTATCATGGATTTACATAAGGTTAACGCTATAGTATCTCTTGTCTTAGCCCTAACCCGAAAAGAAAGAAAGAAAACCCTAGTGCCAGAACCCAGAGCCGCTAAGCTATAGGTATCCTATTTATGAAGATAACCATATCGATACAGCTACGACTCATAACGATACAGCTCCAATACAACGAACTGTATCGTTATGAGAAGCAAACACGAAAGAGGGTTCAATTCGATATAGTTGTCAAATTCGAAATTGGAACTTTTCGATGCTGGAGTAGATAAATAGCTAAACGGTTTTTACAATCTTACGGTGACATATACACATTTAAATCTTCTTAAAGAAATACAACTGACTGCTGAAGATGATGATTACAAAAACTACTTCAGGATGGATGAAAAATCCATATTCCGTCCAGACACGAGTCATGCTGAATTAGAATTAGTGCGTGAATAACTAAAAAAAATATTTGTAGGCTATGTACCTAGGTTATAACTAAGAAGTAAAGGGCTACGGTATGTAGGTCTATGACATTTATACACACTTCAACAGCTAATTCTACAGAACTACTTACTTAAATATTAAAATGAGAACATGGTCAATGCTCAATGGTCATCCTAGCGGAACCGTCATCCGTATAATGCCTGCTATTACACAGATGTACATGATACCTTATTGTCAGATTATTTGTTTGCGATCTTTTTATTTTATTAAAAAGTTGATGTCAACGCTTTTCACTTCACGGCTAATTTAAGAGTCCGGGGAAGCACGAAGAAACGAAACTTTCACAACCGACTAGAAACTCAAATAACCCAATCGAATCCAACTACACATTGGCACACAAAATGTTTGCTATATGTTGACGTTAAAACCATTTCTATTTATGTTAAACTATTAATTTAAATAGCCTATTTTTTAACAAACCCATACCTTCTATCGAACAATAAGACGAATATGAATTTTTATATTATTATCTTCCGTAAACTATGGGCCACGTCACTTTATTGTAAGAATAACTAAACAAACGTCACGAAAAAAGTTTTTAACAATAAATGTGCGTGATACCTAGTTGTGATCTAGTTTGACGACTTCCGTAGCGCAGTGTGTAGCGCTGTTGCCTTAACGTGCGGAGGTTCCGAGTTCGATCCCCGGCAGGGTCAATTTGGGAATTTATAATTTCTGAATTGCCCCTGGTCTGGTCTGGTGGGAGGCTGGCCGTGGCTAGTTACCACCCTACCGGAAAAGACGTGCCGCCAAGCGATTTAGCGTTCCGGTACGATTCCGGTTTGATATAACTGCCATGCCCCTAACAGGTTAGCCCGCTACCATCTTAGACTGTATCATCACTTACCATCAGGTGAGATCGCAGTCAAGCCCTAGCTTGTAGTGGATTAAAAAAAAACGAAGACCATCACGATCCACGCGACTCGAAACATCTTACAATTAAAAATACGAAAAGCGAAACATCGCAAACGCCCGCGTTACAGAAAACACTTGTTACGAAGTTGTTTGTATATTATATTATTATAATATACAAACATTAAAATATGGTATATTTCGCATTGCAATTTAGATCTCTCGTAACCAGGGTTGCGCGGGATATTTATCAAGAAAATTATCGCGATATTTATCAATGATTGTTGATGACCGCGAATTCGTTCGCGTGGATTGAGGAACTCAAAAGTAGCCAAGTATTTTTCCAGACTATAATGTATCTCTGTGCCAAATTTCATCCAGATCTGTTCATCCGTTCTAGCATGATTGAATAACAAACATTCATCCATCCATCCAAATTGTCGCATTTATATATTTTTTTTTAATTTATTTATTTAATACCAAAAAGTTATAAAATACTAAGAAAAACAGATACATACATAGTGGACAATGAAGCACTTATCTCTATAAGAGATCTCTACCAGTGACCCTTGGCAGTGAGAATATAATATATAACTAGCTGATGCCCGCGATTTCGTCCGCGTGTATTGAGGTTTTTTTGGTTCCCGCGGGAACTATTTAATTTTCCGGGATAAAAAGTAGCCTATGTGTTATTCCAGACTATAATCTATTGCTGTGCCAAATTTCATCCAGATCCGTTCAGCCGTTCTGGTGTGAAAGAGTAACAAACATCCATACATCCGTACATACATCCGTACTCACAAACTTTCGCATTTATAATATTAGTAAGAAGTAAGATAAGTCGATGTATAATATTATTTCTAGTATAGTGTATAACATTATTTCTTAAGTAAAGTTATAATAAGATTATTACAATTCTTTTATTAAAACTACTAAGTATAAATTTGAAAAAATTGATCGAAAATAAATCTTCCTTCTGGTGACAGAAGGGCTGGCTCATTTTTTGCGCAAAGGATCAGCCTGGCTGTCCAGTGCGGAAATGCAGCCAGCATTCTTGCCACCATTCCACGCGGGCATGATTTATGTAGTAATTAGGTTAGGCTAGCTAGCATTAAGTTCTAATCTTCCTCCAATTAAAATTTTTATAAAATATTCAATTAACTACTTAAGTAAGATATTATTATACCTACATGTAACTAGTGTTTTTTGTGGGATATTAGAAACCATAGGTGATACAGGGAAATGTCTTATGAACCATTAGTTAGGTCTTTTGTGGAATCAATTTTGTCAATTTTGTATTACAAATTTACAACACCAAGTCATCCCTGAAAATGAATAAAATTGACAAGTTTTTTAAATACTGATCCACTCAGTTTTAAATAAAGTAAGGCCTAAAATAACAAGATTCTGATACACATCTCAAGTTAAATTTAAATAAAATTATAGGTCTAGATGTATTGTTATCTCTTTCACAATACTCCTACAGAATAGGATAGCATTAGTTTTAGACTTGTCAATTAACTTTTGATTTAGGATTGTGTACAGCAGAATTAGCTAAAATGTTTTGATAACAAGTCATTAACATGTACAGTCAATGTCAAAAGTCCATATAGAATATGCAAACAATGGCTTGTTAGTTTACCCTCAAACTCACAAAAACAATATTCATCTTGTAAGTTGAAATTGTTGACAATTTATGGCAATAATCTAAGTAGTATTTGAATATTTGAATAGTAATGGTTTAAACCTAATGCTGTTAAATTAAGGTAAATATTTTGGACGGATTATGTTTGTGTGGATGAGTGATTCAGATTGCTTGCACACAGTTTTAGCATTTAAATGATGTATGGACTTTTGACATCGACTGTACATATAATTGGTGAAACCTATGCTTACATTACTTACTTATTTTATTTTTAAAGATTTGGAACTAAAACCTAGAATATTTAAATGAAAGGTACACAATACATACTAAATAAGCTTAAACCGAGCAGGTGGACTGTAGATCATGGTCAAGGACAGGAAGCTGTGCGATAGTGTGTTGATAGTGTTGGCACCTTTTCCATGGTCAACATTAGGTTTTGGGCCCTCCTAATGGAATAGGGAGCTGAAGAAATGTAATACACAACTGTGTGACCAAACTAAGGTTCTTGTTGTGTTAAAATGTTTTAAAGAAATTTTGTGGAATAGGCATGGACTTTAGATAGGAATTGGAAAATAGCACTGTATGGGCAAATACTTTCAATAAATAGAAATATATGATACAATACTCAATAATTGATTTTAATATTTTTCCTTACTGTAAATCCAGCGCTTCAGTGCATGATCATATTAACTTTACTAGATAAGTACTTCTAAGTATTTAAGGGTTTAGTTTTCACTCACTCGTTAAGTTTACTTTAACAACAACAAATATAACAATATCTACGCTACCTATATAGAAAACCACTTAACAAAGTAGGTACTTTAGCATGATTTAGGAAGCGGAATAATTAGCAAGAACGGTACCTACTTTGATAATACAGTTCAAAATCCAGAACTAGGTATAGGTAAAACAACGGAGACTTTCGTATTCCGTAAACGAGCTGATAAATTTTTAGTGTATGAGTAATAATAAATACGAAAATAGTGTCTATTTTTATATACAACAAAAGTAGAATACTAATAAAGTTTACAGAAGAGATGGAATGTTAGGAGGCGCATAACTTACCCTGTCCGCATTTTTCTGACTTTGGAGTAGAAGTCATCATTACATTGATCTCAATTCACTAACATATTAACACAAATTATGGGGTATTCCAAAGTTATTAAAAGTTTGTAATAAAATTAAATACTAGTAAAATAAGAATCGACCGGCAGCCATATTAGACACCATATTTTATTTTTATTCTGTCTTTTTGTTTGTTTATGCTCCTTCGACATAAGGCCTTGACTACACATCTTCTCTCTCATGCAGTCACGTTACCGTTCTTGCTATTTCGCTGAAATAGAAGTGGGTACTTGTAAGGTACTTGTATATTTTAAAATATCGTATTCATGGCGGCTATCACGTTCTTAATTTTCAGCAAGATTGAATCGTAAAGCTCATGTTCTTGGAAAGTACAAAGTCTCCGTTATTACCTGCCCGTAAGTTTTTCGGTGGTTTTTCGTTTTTGGAGTTTTTTTTTAGACAGTTACTAGAATCCAAAGCCGTTTAATAAAATAAAAAAAAATACAGTTGTTTGACATATGAGTTATGACAGATATCATGTTACTTGTCTCTGGTCTGATGACAGATCAGTGACAGATTTTGAAAAATCTTGAAAATGGAGTGTTTGACGCGGAACGAAATGAAAATACATGGAGATTGCAGTGAAAATTAAATAAGCTTTTGATAACTTGCAGGTTAAATTATACAGTTTGATCATTAAAAGTGAACGTACAATATTTTTGTTTCTTTTAAAACATTAGTTGAGTGTTGATTAACGTTAAAAATAAATCGTAGTCATGGCGGACCCCCTCAGTTTACTTCGACAGTATAATGTAAATAAAAAAGAAATTATTGAGCGTGACGGTCAAATAATATTTGGTGAGTTTTCGTGGCCCAAGAATGTCAAAACTAACTATCTTATGTGGGGGTAAGTAAGCGACACTTAGACATAAAAACTATTATAATTTGAATTTGTACTGACAACATTATTTCAATGTTATTTTGGAATAGGTCTGGAAAGGAAGGCAGTGACAAAGAATACTATACTCTGGAATGTCTGCTGTTTATCCTCAAACACATACTACTTGCGCATCCAGTGTATGTCAAGCAGGCAGCTGTAAGTACTGTTTTTACAATAATATGTGCTGGGTAACTTTGGTAACACAAGACCTAATTTACTTTCTCTTGCAGGCAGCGAATATTCCACCTGTACGCCGTCCTGACCGTAAAGAGCTGCTTGCTTATCTGAATGGTGAAACAGCCACTTGTGCCTCAATAGACAAAAGTGCACCATTGGAAATTCCAACACAGGTTAAATCACATGTCTGATGTTTCTTGTTAAACTTATTTGTGGCTGAAAAGTTAGACACAAGCTCAATTGCAATATATATATTGTTGGTCAGCTGCCAATGTGGTTAAACCAATAGATATATTGCAAAATTTATAGGTATGTCTGATATATAATTACAGGTTAAACGCACACATGATAACGATGGTGGGGAATCTGCTGCTAAAAAACCTCGCATTGAGGAGACTCATGTACAGAAGGTTCGTGAACAGCTGGCAGCACGGTTGGACGCTCCTAAAGAGGCCTCGGTCACTGTTGATAATATAAAGTAAGAGATAAAATATCTTTGGTATTGATCACACTATAGTATAGCTGTGTATATGTAGAGATTTTTACTAAAACACAAATCAGTGTACAATTGCAGCATTGATTTGTGTTAAGTACTTCTCTCTTCGTATTGTGTTTTCAGAAGTCAGCTTTGTAATTGATTTTTCCAGTTTCTTATTAGAAAAAATATATTTGGTACCTTATTTTACTACAGCTAAAGGAAAGGAAATAACATAAGCTAAGCTGTTAACATTTTTTATTAGAAGTATTCTAAATTTGAGCAAATCTTTCCATAATTTTCCACTAATATTTACACTTTCTCAATCGTGGGCACGTGGAATCGTGGAAATGACGATGATAATGCGTGCAAGAAAGTGTATCTCTGTATTTCTATATGCATATTAATAAGATAACTACTATTTGCATTGACTTTTAGATCACTGTCTGAGGCTATGTCAGTGGAGAAGATTGCAGCAATTAAAGCTAAACGTCTAGCTAAGAAAAGGACAACGATAAAGAGCCATGACTATGCTGACACATTAGGTGTTGTGGGCTCAGACCTCAGAGCGATTCTTGATTATGATGTGGATCTCACTAAAGATATTATCAGCCGGGAGCGGCAATGGAGGACTAGGACCACAGTATTACAAAGCAATGGAAAGGTAATATTATTATAAAAATGTTGAAATGATACTCTGTTATTTGTTAATATGCCTTTGCATTAGAACCTAGGAGTAGCTTTTTTTTGATAAATTCAGCTTTATCAACTAAAAGTGTCTGTCTGCCTCTAACCTATCATGGAGCAGCATCTGATTAAATAATTTTGTCAATTTGGTTTAGGATTGGCTTGCACCCTGGACATAGTTTTTCATCTTGGATAGTTAATGAGCTCCCACATGACTTTAAACCATAAACATAACATTTATAGATAAATTTAAGCTTAGACATAAGGTAAGTTCACTGCTATAAATAATTTTTATTTAATTTATTTATTGCTAGCTGATACCCGCGACTACATCCGCGTGGATTGAGGTTCTTTGGTTCCCGCGGGAACTCCTTAGTTTTCCAGGATAAAAAGTAGCCAATGTGTTATTTCAGACTATAATCTATCTCTGTGCCAAATTTCATGCCGATCCATTCAGCCGTTCAGGCGTGATTGCGTAACAAACATCCATCCATCCAAACTTTCGCATTTATTATATTTATTTGATTGATTGATTGATATTTTAGACATTTGCAAAGAGCATTTTGGCTCTACTGGGCAGTATAAAAGCCCGCGAGGAGGGACGGCCCGGAGTGCCGCGGCCGCAGGCCGTGGTAATGCCGCCGCCCACTGTGATGCCCACTCAACAGACACAGTACAACAGATACGATCAGGAACGATTCATTAGGCAAAAGGAAGGTATGCCATCCCATGACCACTGATTAGTTAGTTCAACCTAAGTGCCTATTAATTTTTCATTCAATAAGTCAATTTAAATAAACATTAATTTCTTATCAGCATCATTAACAAAACACCCGTCACTGCAAGGGTTAATCAGCAAAAGTTTTGTTAAATTTGAGACAAATTGTTATGAGCTTCAAACTAACTTCAAACTAGTTTTCATTCACATTCTTTTGGCTTTCTAAAAAGGCAGCGTGTTCTGAACCAAATATTTTTTACTATAACCTTTGTTTTGTTTCAGAAACTGAGGGCTTCAAAATTGATACTATGGGAACATACCACGGGATGACCCTTAAATCCGTAACAGAGGGCCCCAGCGTGCCGGCACCCGCCAGAGCGCCACAGACACCAAACCACCCAAGGCAAATGCCACGTAAGTAAAGAAGGCGAATGCCAGGTATTCTCTTCTTAGCCAGGTTGAATTTTACAGTAAATAAAACACTTTGCCCCCGGCTGAGTTTGTTGAAGACTCTTCTCAGACCAGGGCGCGTTTAGAACCCTCGTACCTTTAGTTTTAAGATACCATAAGTGAATATCACCATCATGTTTTATAAGTAACTAGATGATGCCCGCGACTTCGTCCGCGTGGATTAACGTTTTTTGATTCCCACGGGATCTCCTTCCGGGAATTTCCGGGATTAAAGTAGCCTATGTCCTTCCCTGAGATACAATTTCCCCTATACCAAATTTCCGTTAAAGCGTAGCAGACAGGCATCTGCCTGTTGCTGTCAGGCATGCTTTCGCATTTATTATTGTATTAATGTACAGTGTACCTACCTTTTTTTTTATTATTGCAAGATAGGCTAGCGCTTAACGACAATCACAGGTCTAAGTTGAAGCGCGCCCTCCTAGAAGATGCCTCTTTCCTTGAAGGTACTTGCTTTATAAGTTAAACGTGGCAGGAAATACATGAGCTGGAAGGGCATTCTCATCCTGGCGGTTCGAATCTGAATTTTTTCTAATAAAAAAAAATAAAAATTCAAATATAACCCTTAAAACTAAGGCATTAAAGTTTAATTACGAATGTACTATATTATTATACTTAAGACCTTCTTAAGGAGAACGGTGTCGATCACGCGTAATCCACATTTTTACCCCCTAGCAAAAAGTGGCCTATAATAGTATATTATGGTACTAGTGTGTAATGTTGGTGATTACTGCTGAGGCGCCATTGAGACCCGAGCCGTTAGGTGAGGGTCTTAAGATAGCCGAGGACGGTAATCATCAATACACACGCGTATCATACGACGTTTTTCAACACACTTGTGAAGAAAATAATACTATGAAATAACTTTATTTAGTAGATAAAATAAAAAAATAAACTCTGTAACTCACTTGTGAATAATAGCAATGAAAAAGTCAGTTTGATTATAGGTGTCATTATGTGTCTAATTGCGGTGAAATTAGAGCCACTTTATGAGCATGTGTGTTGAAAAAAAGTTTTCACTTCAATAAAATATACTGATTGTTTCCAGAAAATGGCTCAGTTCCGGGAACGCCCGGCAGACGCGACCTGCTGCCGGTGGCGGCCGCACGCGCGCCCACAGGCGGCGCCAAGCGACCCTCGCGAACGCCCATCATCATCATCCCCGCCGCCGCCACGTCGCTCATATCCATGTTTAACGTCAAGGACATGCTGCAAGACCTCAAGTATGTATATGTCACCGTAAGATTGCAAAAACCGTTAGATTGTAATCTAACTACCGAAATTGTAAACTGTCGACAGTTTTTTTTTTAATACATTACAAGTTAGCCCTTGACTGCGATCTCACCTCACCTGATTACAATTTAACGCATTATTTTTCGGTAGATTGTAATCTGTTAGGTATATTAACCCGACAAAACCTAAGTGCCTCATTATATATGTCGAACCCTAACCTAACCTACAAGAAAGAGACAAGAAAACGTAAATACAATGAATATTTCAAAAATTTACACTCAGAACATTGAACGGTTCACAATCTGTCGACAGTTTACAATTTCGCTAGTTAGATTACAATCTAACGGCTTTTACAATCTTACGGTGACATATACTCCTAATGCCCACAGTCTACAGCAAACTTTTGTGCCTTTTTGACAACTCATTCATCAAAATCAACGCAGTAGCAGTTTTCTACCACAGAACAGCAAGAAACCGCCAGCGTTGGCATCCTTATGTGGTTGACGTCCAGTCTGCTCGAACGGAACGATTCTGCTCTACGTTTCTGATTCGAACCGCCAGGATGTGGAATACCCTTCCAACGCATGTATTCCCTGCCGCGTATAACTTAAGTACCTTCAAGGCAAGAGTGAATAGGTATCTTCTAGGCAAGAGCGCTCCAACCTAGACCTCATCAATGCTTTGTATTAAGCACTAGCTGATGCCCGCGACTTCGTCCGCGTGGTTCAAGTTTTTTGATTCTCGCTGGAACTCCTTAATTTTCCGGGATAAAAAGTAGCCTATGTCACTCTCCAGGTCCTCAACTATACCCATGCAATAATCACGTCGATCCGTTGCTCCGCTGCGGCGTGATTGAAGGACAAACCAATAAACCAACAAACAAACACACTTTCGCATTTATAATATTAGTATACGATGATTGTCGTCAAGTGCACGCTTATTCTTTGATAAAAAAAAAGTAGTTAAGGCGCTATGAATCAACATACATGAATACGTACATACATATATTTACTGCTGAAATCATAAAACCCTTCCTTTTGGCTTTGCCATAGTCAGGTAACAAATCCACAACATTTCTTGACTTGTCCTTCAAGCACTTGTGCGAACTTCTTCTCTTTTGAACATTGTTCCGCATAACTATTTTAAATCATCCATATACAAAGTAAACAATATTTTTTCTAGAAATCAATTTTCTTAAAAAATATTGCCTAAAACTTTACTGGTAAAAATCGCCAGTGGAAACCATATCCAGTTTTAAAGTTTATAAACCCAATTTATTTATAACATGTAGGACATAGAGGTGTCTCTTACGTTACGCCATGTTTTGACTCTACCACCGGTTCGGAAAACAGTTTCTGCCGAAAAGAGCTGGCAAGAAACTCAGTTTGTTAGAAGTTTGTTTATAATGTTACATCTTTCAAATCAATTACAGATTTGTACCTGTTGAGCAAAAGAAAACGGAGGGCGCAGTCCGCGAGAATGAAGTTTTATTACAAAGGAGAAAAGGTCCACAAGGCGACCAAGTGCCCAACAATGCCACCACCATGACGGTCTGTAAAATTTCATTTATTGAATACAAATTAAATTTTATTTATTTATATGAGAAATCCATACTAATATTATAAATGCGAAAGTGTGTCTGTCTGTCTGCTACGCTTTGCCCATCTTTTCAACTAAATCTGGCGTATAATTTTCGGAAGTCCATGGTAATGAAGGAACTCGAAATTTAATTTGCTTTATTCCGCGACAACAGGAAAATCTATTTGGTAGAGTGTGTATCCCGTACTTATAGCCCGCGATATTCACCACACCACAGAAATCTTCCAAGATACTCTCTTAACTATAAATTTATCCCAGTTGTAACTCGCGTATTTTATCGAAAAGTGCCCGACTAGTTTCGAAACAGGGGCTCTTATTCATGAACCTGTGTGCCACCGATGACGGTGAGCTACAACCGGGATATATTTATAGTTATTATGGGGAAGTAGTTGTTAGACAGCGAAGCGCCCGCTTCGGTACCAAAATTTCTAAAAATCCGGACTGATTTCTAGTTTCATTTAAAAAGGGAAACTCTCTGTAAAATTTCAGTTATTTTGGTATTGATGATTGCGACAAATAGCGAGTCGAAAGTTTTCATTCTATTGAGATGATATTAAAATGTCTTATACAGTATCCAACACACAGGTGCCGTACCGTGTGGTGGACAACCCAGCGCGACTGTCGGCGGCGGAGTGGGACCGCGTAGTGGCCGTGTTCGTGCAAGGCCCAGCCTGGCAGTTCAAGGGCTGGCCCTGGGACGGCAACCCCGTTCAGATCTTCGCTAACAGTCAGTATAGTTACTAGCTCATTTAATTGCCTTATCCGGTGACAGAAGGGCCGGCTCATTTTTTGCGCAAAGGATCAGCCCGGCTGTCCAGCGCGGAAATGCAGCCAGCATTCTTGCCACCATTCCACGCGGGCATGATTTATATAGTAATTAATTAGGTTAGGCTAGCTAGTATTATTTTCACTTGTTAAATGTTTTGCTTTTGACTCATAAATGTATTAAAACTTGAATTTAAAAATTTGACAAATGAAGGTAACTTAGAATCCCTCACCAATTTAGAGAGTTAGAGAATAGGGGGACTGATGATAGCATCATCAACGCGAGCCGCTTTTTGCTCTTCACAGAGCAAATGCGGTATCCATCGGGAAAACAACTTTTTTACACCTATTTGTTCATGCAAGATTATTTGTATTTGACTCATGCCAATGTCTAAAGTTGCCTGAATTTCGCGGTATGTCACATGTCGATCTTCCTCAATCAGCTTACGCACAGCATCAACGTTTTCTTGGGTGACTGCAGTTTTTGGACGACCTTGACAGGGATCATCACTGAGCTTGACACGTCCACGTTGAAATTCAGCAAACCAGCGATAAATTGTGGTTTTGGATGGGGCTTCATCACCAAATGCAGAAATCATCCGGTCAACACACTGTTTTTGTGTTAAACCACTTCGAAAGTCATAATAAATCATCGCTCTAGAATTTTCTCGAGTCAATTCCATTTTCTCAACGACTAAACAAGTTTGACAAGACCTTGTGAGAAGACCGAGAATCTTTTTTTAAATAAATAAACGGTATTCGATTTATAAAACCAAGGAGTTTAAATTAAAAAGATTTTAATATGACAGGAACAGTGGAAATATTCCATTCCCGATACTTTTAGTGCAGCCTATGTATGTATCAATTTTGAAATTACATACTTTGAACTTTGGACAGCCTGTAGATTACTTATCGCCCTGTATATTTTTTTTAGTTAAAACATGTGTAAGCATAATTCCAGAAGTGGGCAATAATAAAATTGCTTTTTAAAATATGTTTGTACTCTCTTTAAAACGTGCACGGGCGAATGGTCACAACGTGTAGCGGTTTCACGGGAGATTTAATGTAAAACATGATTATAAAACTTAAAGACAATATTCATGTGATCCAGCCACGATTGCTATCGTTAAGCTCTAAATCAATTTGCGTTCGGAACACCAAAAGTATTCAATAATCGCCGAGTCTGCCGGCAGGAGACTAACTTTCAATCGTCAAAATATTCGTATTTATGCAAATTATCCCAATATGGCGATCCCGCCAAAGAACGAATCTAGTGAATACGACGAATGAGTCAAATATCGGTTTAAATAAACCTTCATCAGTAAATAAATTATCAATCCTTTATCTTTTCTAAAAATTTAACTAAATTTTAAACACAAAGCTGACACATGTAATGTGTCTGTAATACAGTATGCGCGTTCCACCTGAAGTTCGACGAGATGAAGCTAGACGCGAACGTGGCTCGCTGGGCCGTCACCGTGCTCAACCTGAGCCGCACCAAGCGGCATCTGGACCGCGCCGCGCTGCTCGGCTTCTGGGAGACCCTCGACAAGTATGTACCACATCCCTTCATTCTATGTACCTTCGACGAGATGAAGCTAGACGCGAACGTGGCTCGCTGGGCCGTCACCGTGCTCAACCTGAGCCGCACCAAGCGGCATCTGGACCGCGCCGCGCTGCTCGGCTTCTGGGAGACCCTCGACAAGTATGTACCACATCCCTTCATTCTATGTACCTTCGACGAGATGAAGCTAGACGCGAACGTGGCTCGCTGGGCCGTCACCGTGCTCAACCTGAGCCGCACCAAGCGGCATCTGGACCGCGCCGCGCTGCTCGGCTTCTGGGAGACCCTCGACAAGTATGTACCACATCCCTTCATTCTATGTACCTTCGACGAGATGAAGCTAGACGCGAACGTGGCTCGCTGGGCCGTCACCGTGCTCAACCTGAGCCGCACCAAGCGGCATCTGGACCGCGCCGCGCTGCTCGGCTTCTGGGAGACCCTCGACAAGTATGTACCACATCCCTTCATTCTATGTACCTAGTGACTTTAGACCTATACTCAAATTTAGGACAGGTGGTGTAGCCAATTTTATTGACCGCATTGGTTGGTGAAAAATAAAAATGAACCTTATTATTTGACTTTGTCAGTAGCATATTAATAGAAATATATTCATTCATATAAACTTTTAAGTTCTTTTGAATAGTCAAGTTTGTTGGGATGCGCTTGGTAAATTAACTTAACAGTTTTTTTTCAGTGTTTCATGAAAAACCTTTAAGACGTTGCATCAAGATTATTGACAACATATGTATATAGTAATGTTATTTAACATATTACTAGTTAAAGTTGACTAAAATATTCTCTTTTTTGATTTTGCCTTTTTTGGTTTGGCTTCATTTTCCTCATGAAAAATTTATTAAGTATTAGTTAAGGCACTAACTGTATTATGGGTATAAAGTACAGTATGTTTTGTTACAGGCACATGATGAAGAATAAACCACACCTAAGGTTCTGAATTAGTATTAGTGTTAGATTTATAGAATTTTATCCAATAGACTATATTAATGACACTGTGTGAATATCCGAATGCCTTATTGCAAAGAGAATCTAAGTCAATTCATACCATTTAAGAAATATTTTGGCTCAATACTACATATTATAATACAGCTTTGTAATATAATACACCTATCCTATAAATGCGCAATAACACTAGGTCACATTTTATACCGGGTTTCGAAATCCTGAAATATTAGGGGTAACGGTCTTATGGACAAGTTCAATATATCACAAACCCGAATTGCGTAAAAAGCTTTAGGTTATCAGGTTATGTCATGGCTCTCGGTATTATAGAAAGTTTCGAGTGCCCTGGGGTTACCTGGAAATTTTCTCGGAAAAATTGGTGTATTTTATAGATTTCGACGTGCTCTTTCCGAATATCCACTTTGCCACCTCGTATCTTTGCCGCTCCGTAGTTGTTTCGTAGTAACCTTTTTTTTTGTAAAATCACTAGAGCTTTCCAGGTAAAACTACCAAATGACCGTACTATTTGGGCAAAAGCCGTTCGTGTACCGCGAGTACTAGTCCAATAAATCTATATTCACCATTGATCAATTTAACATAATATGTAACAAGTATAGTGCGACAAACTTATTTGACCTGGTGACAGCGTCGCTAGTGTATACGAAAAATACAATAAAAACAAAAATAATACAGTCATAAAGATTAGTTCCAATTTTGGGTACCGGGTCAGAAAGGTTTGTATACAGGTTTGGGTATACAGTAATGTACACTGTATGATTGAATAGCATCCTATGCTTCTCTATATCTGATAATTTGTTTATTATAAATGCGGAATTATAATTACTATAAAAAATTATAGTCTCGAATTAATTATTATAAAGGTTACCATACCTACAATAATCTCAATATAGTATCTATTTACTTACCTAATAAAGAAATTAATTGCATACTTACTTACCTCTTTTTTTAAACGTAAGAAATATAGTGTGAATATGGAATTATTTGAATTTACAATCAGATAAGTATTTCAACCTGTTTTATGTCATACTAATATTATAAATGCGAAAGTCAGTTTTTTTGTTGGTTTGTTGGTTTGTCCTTCAATCACGCTGCAACGGAGCAACGGATCGACGTGATTTTTGGCATGGGCATAGTTCTAGTGACATAGGCTACTTTTTATCCCGGAAAATTGAGGAGTTCCCGCGGGAATCCAAAAAAACTTATTCCACGCGGACGAAGTCGCGGGCATCAGCTAGTCTGTAATAATTTACCAGTATTTCTTTAGTTAAACTAATGTTTCGAGCAAACTAGCAATTTGCTATGCGTGCCGAGGTTTTAAATAAATAAAAGTTTGAACCATAAAACAAAAATATTGTAGGCCGTCTTGCGCAACACTGGGCAAACAGATTTAGTTAAATTTTTGTGGTATCACTTCTTGATGAGTTTATACCGGGGTTGACATGAAAAGGAGAATCTAGGTAGACCAAATTACACACACATCTGGATACACATTATCTAGTTTCGTGTTTGGCATCTATCATTTCACTTTATACTATTAATCTTCAACCAACATACGAGTAGTAGTGATAACTCCCATAGTATGGAGAATATAACTGTGATAAAAAATAGAATGTGAACTTGTATATTTCTATGGTCAATGATTTTACTCATGTTTTATAGACCAAATTATGCAATATTTAAATCGTACTCGTGTATAGCTCCTTAATTATTTGATAAAACATAATATTATAATATATGCTATTGCCTATTTACATTGTATTTATGTACTTTTCATTTATATATATTATGTCACCGTAAAATTGTAAAGACCCTTGTAATCTAACGCTTTTTATCTCGATAGATTAATTTCGTCGGAAGATTATGAACCGTTCAATGTACTGAGTGTAAATTTTTGAAATATTCATTGTATTTACGTTTTTTTGTCTCTTTCTCATAGGTTAGGTTAGGGTTCGACATAAATAATGCGCTCGGGCACTTAGGTTCTATCGGGTAACATCTAAAAGATTACAATCTACCGAAATATAATGGTTAAATTGTAATCTTTCGACAGTTTACAATCTAGCTAGTTGGATTATAATCTAACGGTTTTTACAATTTTACGGTGACATATATGTTAATATATAAAGATTATGCCGAGAATGGAATATTCAGTTTCGATTTGATAAAATTAGGTTTAATTAGCATCAAATAGTAATTAGTATTTCAAGTCTAAATAAAACAACAGCGGCCAAAATATTTTATTAAATGGTATCGACAAGTTCAAAGATCTGTGATCTTTGTTATTGACAACAATAAATTGTTGAACATTTAATTTTTGACTTTCATTTTGAATCACGATATTTTCCTCCGAGCGGGTGTTGTGCTCAGGGACCACTGTCCGACCATTGATCTTTGGAAGTTGTTTATATGGCGTAATTCAGAGAAAATCTAGTTATCGCGATTCAGGCTCTTCGTGTTCTTCGTGTGTTACCAGTGCCATTTCTTTAGAGGTCAGGCCATGGCTTTAGAGGTGAGGCGTATTTATCGTTACAGCTACAGATAATTAGGAACTTTCCTGCCTACTTTTCTTAGAAACATCATAGGTGGCGCTGAAACTCACACTTAGGATGAGAGTACAATGAGTTGATAAGTACCATAGTCTAATACTCTATGACCTGATACCCGAAAAAGTTTTTACGAAGAAAACTAAGGCCAGTCGCTCACTATTTCGTTTTGCTAAAGGGTTGCGTGATGTCGTTGAATTCATTAATTTTTCTTGCTTTGCATCGAATTTTAACTCCGATTACCACTGTATATTATGTGGACCTACCTACGACGTTTGAATACCAAGTTATGAATCATAACTTTGTCATTCGTGAAGATAATTAAAAAAAACTCACCAGGTTTCATGGCAAGCTTAGCTTTATATATTTTTTTTAAATTGGCAGTCATAGACACTGCCGATAGAAGTGAAAACGAATATTTAAAATAATTTTTCTTTAAATCTTTTTCTTTTTTAAGTGAAAACTTCTTTAGGCGCGTTACCTAACACTTTTTGGTAGGGGGTAAAAATGTCGAAACGCGAGACCGACACCGTTCTTCTTAAGGCAAAAGGTCTTAAGTATAAATAATATAGTACATACGTAATTAAACTTTAATACCTTTGTTTTAAGGTTTATATTTATAAGTGATGTGTAACCGTGCTTGTTCTCGCGTTGTTACGAAGACAAAAGGTCTTAAATATAAGTATAGTACATTCGTAATTAAACTTGAATGCCTTAGTTTTAAGGTTTATTTTTTAATTCAAATGTCTACATTCCAAATTTCAGCCAAGTCGGTTCAGTCGTTGCGGCCTGAAGAAGTAACAAAAATTCAAATTTACAAACATCCAAACTTTCACATATATTGGTAAGATTAAATAAAATAACGCCTTAAATTTTCACTTGTCTTTATTTAAAATTTCATTTATTTCCACTGTAGTATAACAATAAATAAATCTGTCATCCGTGTAGAGATAAGTACATATTATAGGGTATTATTTTCATATATGTATATTAGGTATTTGATATTTTACGTGTACACAAAAATAAAACCATTAGTTTTACCCATAACAATATCACATCGTCAGGTGTGTACTTGTGTGCCCAATTTCTTAGAAATTACATAGAGATAAAATAGACAGTAATTGATTGATATATTATATTCTGTAGACATACTAATACATTTCTACACAATTAGATCAAACAGGATGGGGCAATTTGTCATTTCTAAGCTTATATGGGCTATCTAATGGGTCTAAACACTAGGATAATATATGACAGTCAGTCATCTTCCAAAAAATCACAATACTATTGCGAATAATAATATGCTTTCTAAAGCATCTTCATAATGCATAAAAAACAGATACAAGTGACTGACTTAATTACATATCTACTAATTTCACGCTTTCAACCTGTATTCTATAAAAAAGAAGAAGAAAAAACAGTATAAAAATAGATCGAAAAACAACATCGACACTTCGTTTTGCCCCGGTAAGGAATGATAGGACCAATATTTACCGGTCGCAAAGTTCAGCAGTCATTTGTAGAAATGTTAGTGAAAACCACACTTTAGTCTTTAAAATGGGATAGTGTAACGCTGGCTTAAAAACAAAATTGCCCCACATTGGACACAGCACTTTTAAAATGACTTTAATTAATTATAATGAACACAATAAGTATATCATATTATAAAACAAATATTAT
Source organism: Erebia aethiops (assembly GCA_923060345.2). Classification (NCBI taxonomy): domain Eukaryota; kingdom Metazoa; phylum Arthropoda; class Insecta; order Lepidoptera; family Nymphalidae; genus Erebia; species Erebia aethiops. The sequence goes on along the minus strand of OV281084.1, from coordinate 18,846,847 downwards.
CAAATTGATTTTAATTATGATTATTTTAGTGGGGCTACTTTTACACTTACGAAACTCCCATTGCACTACTAAATACTAAATACGTCTAAGAAGATGAGCACAATATAAAATAGCTATTAATAGAAATTTATCCTTTTGGATATATTTATTTATATAATTTAAGTAAATCATATTTCGCTACCTATCCCCTGTAAGTAAGTATATTGCATGACAAATTAAAATAAACAATGCTTCTAAACTTTAAACTAAGGTTAACTACGGATGATATACTTAATATGAACTATAGACTATGAGTTTAGCACAATCACTCATAGTGATGCGAGTAGGGCTTCAAGCCTAGAGATTTGCCCAATAATCTTATACAACCTTGGATTTGCACAAGAAACTTTTAAGATTCTCGTTTACGATACGTTGCACGTACCAATATTTACAAACGTCACACGTTTTAGTAAAAAAGTTACGTATTAGGTAACGCTTTGAAACGTTTTTAACGAATGTTATAGCATAATAAAATTCGTATATGTCATACTAAATCGCTTATTGAGTGACAGGTTCTCATAACTCAATATTCCAACTTTTACGTTAAACGATAATTATTGGAATATTGTGGAAAAGCAATATTTTACTAAGAATCTGAAAATTAAATATCATATCAGCAATAAATAAATTATATTAAATTCATAATTTCATACGAAATGGCTGCGCCTTATTTAGTGAAGCTCGTGATAAATCCAAGTTACGGTATCCAGATATAGTTAATAAACCGATCGTTTGGGTAAAACTCACCGCTAGTGCCCGTAGGAATGATTCGTGCAAACTAATGAAATGAGAAATTAATGTATCCTATCTAACTCAAGAAACCCTTACCTTATTTAAACAACATTGATATTTATTATTTTCTTGTAAATCGACAGATATAGTGGGGCGAAGACTAACCTGGACCATAGAATGTTTTAATAGCCTGAGCGAGTGTTAAAAATCTCGGCATATTTTTGCCAATATTAAGAAAAAATACGAATTTGCAATTTTTTTGTTATAACTAACTTTTAAATATATTCAGATCTTTAAACATTATTTATGTTAGTATTTACGAGTATGTATTGATTCAAATTTCAAATACTATACAAAACATCATCTTCATGGAAAGTTAACTAACGCATTTAGGGGTTAGAAGTACTAAAAATTAAATAATATTTATTGCTCAGGTGGCTACGCCCCTGGTTAGATATGAAGGATATTTTTATACCCATAAAATCAACAATATTACAAACTATTAAATGTTATATCTTTAATATTAATTTGATTTCTTGTAGATAATTTTAAAAGTACAAAAAGGAACCTGTTATATCAGTCAAAAAATAATTTATATTATAAAACACTATACTGATCGGGCCGAATGATATAGATTACTTATACTGGGACCAATTGCTGGGACGTTAGGACTTCAATTCAAATAAAAATAAGTCTCTCATTCAGAGTTAGAGATGGCGCATCATTTGCTTGTGTTTAAGCTACAAAAAATGTTTTAAAAGAAGAATTTGATAAAAAATCTTATGGCCCAAAAAAAAATGTTTTATCGGCCACCCGTAGCCAAAGCTCTTAAAAGCTCGAAACATTAACCAGAGCGTAAAATACTCAAGTAGGTATTACCAAATGCCTTTTTAAAGTCCAGCGCGGACTTAGTATTCGAAAGTCGTTGACGTTGGCACAACCTCCAGAACCATTTGCAAAAATACTGTTATTTTATCTGGAAACAAAAATAAAGCTAGGTTAGATATTGTAGATACTTTATACAGAAAAATATTTAATTACTAACCATTGAATAGTCAAGATCCAATAGTACCTAACCACAATTTGATATCAAATTTTATGAATATTTTTGTTTTTTGATTCCCGCGGGAACTCTTTAATTTTCCGGGATAAAAAGTAGCCTATACAAACTATCCCTATACCAAATTTCATAAAAATTGGTTAAAGAGATATTTTTTTTATTCCCGCGGGAACTCTTAAGTCCGGGATAAAAAGTAGCCTATGTCCTTCTCCGGTAGGACCTATCCCTGTACAAAATTTCATCGAAATAAGTTGAACAGATGGGCCGTGAAAACGTAGCAGACAGACAGGCACACTTTCGCATCTATAATATTAGTATGGATATGGATTTTAGGAATGTCAAGGTACGTGACATCAAACTGTCATTTTGAGTTATATTGCTTATCGTTGGCATCATGGCCCCTGTCTCGTTTTAACTCTATGTTGCGCTCTCGAGATATAGATCTCGGCTATGGAGGGTAGAGGTAAGGAGAATCATCGGCTTATGTGAAATGTGCCGTCGAAATGCATTAAATTGGGGGCGCCACATTAGCATCAGGGTAAATTTAAAGGATGCGCCCAATATTATTAAAGTGGGTTTGAGAAATAAACAAGGAAAGAAAACATTCATCATTATTTTGTACAACGTAAGTTGTTGACATTTTTAATAATTTTAAACTTTAGTCGACGATTAGATTAAATTTTTTAACACGGCATACTTCACTTCATCTACAATTGCTACATTCATACCATACCCTTTGCCTACACCAGCGCCACTGTGGAAGGTTTTTGAACTGTTATTTATAGCAACCACTGGACACTTTTTCCACTTTTCTCCCATAAGAGATGACTCTCCTTACGTCTACCCTCCATAATCTCGGCGTAGGTTTTCAGCAAGATTTGCAGACTCACCCATGAAGGGCAGCTCGAAGCCCCACTTGACGAAGGGCACATAGACCAGCAGGCCCACCAGGATGAAGGCGCCCGCGTACAGGTACTCCCACTGCGGCTTGTCGATGATCGGCGCCACCACCAGGTACGCGGACACGAATAGCACTACGTACGGGATTATTATTGGCACCTGGAACACGGATGCCAAAATCAATATAGACGGAGAACTGGCGACGAATTTCGGGACGGTCCTTTTGGCAAGCTGAAATTGTGAAAAAATATAATTTTGTCAATAGGCGAATCCAGTTCTGCCAGTCTGGTAGCGCGTTTGCGGTTATTTCGCTACTGCGCAGCATTTACATAAAAAAAACAATAATATTTTATTGACAACTTGTTTTTTTTTATCCTTTAATTTGGTACTTATAGAATTCGAAAAAAATCCTAGACTTTTTGTTTGTTTAGTATTACCAGATCTCTTCATAATATTTTATTAAAATTTCCAAAAAATATACTTTTGGCAATCTGAAATTTTAATCACGTATTTATTGAGTAATTTCAATAATACCTGCAAATCGCCAGACAAATTTTGCGGTTTTAAACAATTCCCACACGTGAATAAAGTTTTCAGACATACGAAATAGCCGCAAGCGCTCTACCAGACTAGCAGGACTGGATTCGCCTATTGACGAAATTATATTTTTTCACAATTTCAGCTTGCCAAAAGGACCGATCCGAAATTCGTCGCCATCTCTTGGACCAATAGGGATGATGCCAAGTCAATCAAATCAGCAACTATTTATCAAACTTAAAAACGCACTACAATAATTACCTTAAAGTTGTATGAAATTCACAGTTGTGACGTCGTCAATTTCAACGCACTTTATTTCTTTAATCTATATTTTAAAATGGTTGTCAAACTTAAAACTAACCGAGGATGTGAATTTTAGGTATTTTGGAAGATATATACCCTCTATTCAATAATCAGTTAGAAACAATTTATTTTTGATATGGGCATCATCCCTATTATTTCTTAATTTATGTATGAACGTGACTCCGGACTCAAAAAATTACGCTCGCCTGGCCTCACACTAAATACAGGGTTTCCCAAAAGACGTAAACTCCGTCTATTGTTAGTTTTAATGACGTCACAATCCAGATTCATACGTCACGTCTAGTTGTTGATTTGATAGAGACTAATAAAGATACCATAACATAATATTACTTCTGTACGGAATACTTACTCTATATACTGAAAATATACCCAATACAAAAAGCAAGTTATAAAAAAGGCATTTTCATGGATCTCTTCAATCTCAGTCATCAATCTTATTCCAACCTGTCTATCGGCCGATATTAATAATAATTAATCAATTTATTTGTAATCCGTTCATTACAAATAAATTGATAAAATATTCGAGATTAGATACACGAAACCGGAAAACCCCTCAGGACCACTCGTCAATAAATAACAAACAACAAGATCAATAAAGACAATTATATATTAATATATTAAAGAGTTATTCATTCCTAGATGATGCTCGCGAATTCGTCCGCGTGGATTAAGTATATTTTTCCGGGATAAAATGCTATCTTCTAATAAACTAGCTACATTCTAAAGCCAAAGCGGTTCAGTCATTGTGGCGTGAAAGAGACAAACACATCCAAACTATCGCATTGATAATGTTAAATTACATATCAATTATCAGTTTATAATAAACAATAATAATTATTATTATAAATGGATACTTCATGAGTGAAGAGTCATCACAGGTGGCCGTATCTAGATATTTTTCAGTGTTTAAATCAAAGGCTAAATACCTAATAGGATTTCGTCACGGTAATCTCAGTATTTACACTTTTTTCATTAATAGGTTTATCATGAAAACGTTTATATTATGCACGGTTATTTCCTGCAGTATACGTTAATTTACTTACTAAATGAAGGAACTAGAAGTTTAATTCGCTATAATCCGCGACAACAGGAAAATCTATGTGGTAGGTAGGTACCTACAGTGTGTATCCCGCACCTATAGCCTGCGATATTCACCACACCACAGAAATCCCCCAAAAACTACCCTCAACGTACGTTTCATTCCGATACCGGAGCATCTTCAGGAGATGTTGCCTCCACAATGCACGATTGTGATTGTGATTGTAACTTCATATAGATTTTCCTGTTGTCGCGGATTATAGCTAACTAATTAAACTTCTAGATCCTTTATTATGATGGACTTCCATCCAATACTTAGTAAATTATCATCAGATGATGATGAATAGCAGATTAGCTCTAACTTGTCATTTAAATAAATCGTACCTTGTACGGTCTCGGCGCGTGGGGTTTGGTGTACCGCATGACGATGAGCGCGAGCATGGCGCCGCCGTAGAAGATCCACGCCGTGAACGAGAAGAAGTCGATCAGCGAGTCGATCGTGCCGTACAGCACCATCGCCATCGCTATCAGGGACTGGAAATATACACAAACAAATACCTACTGGGTGACTTTTTTGTCGTCTCGAAAAAAATAGAGGCTGATAGGTATAGACCGCGCACGAGCTCCGAGGAATCGGGGCCTGAAGAAACGACGGCTGTACGCCACCCCCGATCGTCGCTCTATATCCAGCTCGCTCCCAGCACTAGTTTCGAGCTTGACGCGTGTTATTTTGCGATAGCAGTATTGTTTTGTACTATAAACAACTCTAGGCCAGTACTTTAACATTCCATAGGATTACTCAGAGCACGCGCGCGGACTATAAATGGAATAGAAGCCCATAGCATCGTTACTATGGACTATTGGATGGGCTATAGTAATACCACCGATAGGTACCGTAGTTCGATAAATAACACCGTGCTTGTGTGTTGAGGGTAAGGGGTACCTACTGGAGCTAAGAAGACTGAACTTTACGCGGGGTAACCTAGAAGTTTCCCTCTCTTTCGCAGATTATACGAGTATCTAACATTTTCAATGTTTGTAATAGTCTTGTACTTTTGACCAACGTCAAAAACTAGGTAGGTATCATATTAGAGTAAATATGTCTAAAATGTCCGAAATTTTACTATCAATGACTTGATTTGCCACGTTATTTTGTCAAAGTATACTAAGACTCTTACAATCATTGAAAATTTAAGAATAAGCACGAGAGAGAAAAACTTAGGTTACCTAAAGAGGTTCAGTATATGAAGAAAAGCCTTACATGGAATATCAGCCCAGGAGCAGGTGTAAAGCGGCGGATGTGGACGTACGACAGGATATCCAACAAGTGACCTTCGCGAGACGCGGCGAAGCATAATCTGGAAAATTAGAAAGTTCTTCAATGGAAATGACAAAATAGTTAATCGGTCTCGCAGGGCCAATTCTTTAAACGTCCAATTAGGTAACCATTAAAACTGAAAGTTTCAAATCCCAACCATTAGATTGTTGTCGAATGACTCTCACCAATTAATATTGAAGCTTACCCGGAGACAAAGGGGGACAGTCAAAAAAATCAATAATTGGCAGTCGTTCGTTCGTTCGTTAATTCGTTTTCACTTCTATTGGCAGTCCTTATGAATGCCAATAGAAGTGAAAACGAATATTTAAATTTTTCTTCATTTTTTAAAATTAAAATAAATAAATAATAATAATAAATATATTTCAAATATAAACCTTAAAACTAAGGCAATAAAGTTTAATTACGAATGAACTATATTATTATACTTAAGACCTTTTGTCTTAACAAAAACGGTGTCGGTCTCGCGTATTCCACATTTTTACCCCCTACCAGAAAGTGTTCACGCCTAAAGAAGTTTTCACTTCAAAAACTGGCACATAAAAAGGAAAAAAAATATGCATCAACTGACCTGCCCGCAACAAACAGAGTCCCGTTAGCCGATCCGAAGGTAGATATAGTGACTGCAAGGGGCATCAGCCAAGCCATCGGGCCGAGCAGACGGTTGCCAAAGGTGACGGCCACGGCCTCACTGTCGGCCATCTCGCTGACCGACATGACCGCCAAATACGACACGTTCACTAGCGCGTAGCATAGCGTCACCAGGGGGATGCCGATTATTATGCTCAGGGGGAGGTTCCTTTAAAATAGTATCGAGAAATTGGTGCTGGGTTCTCTTATTTATATTTTGAGAAAGTAAACTTGTATTTGAGTATTTCAAAATTCTATTATAATGTGTTGATAACAAATTGATCCTTCCTTAACTAGTAATATTTGTCAACAATAAACATGAGTGATTGTTTTAAAATAGATGGGTTTGCACCACAAAATTTTAAGATTTCGTTCTATGATTTTTGTGTTAGAAAGGGGTAGCGTGGGATAAAGACATGAAGAAGAAGAATATTACAAAAGCGGCACTTACCTGGATGGGTTTTTAATTTCCTCAGTGACATAGTTAAGGTTATTCCAGCCGTCATAGGCCCAGAGGCCGGTGTAGAATGCTGTGGCGATGTTGCCCAGAGTCGCCGTGCTACTGGCGAAGTTGGGCTCCTGTAAATGTCGCGTATTACCTGCACCATACGACACAACTTCCTGTCAGTCTATTCGCGAATACCAAAATACCCATTATGATTTACGACTAAACGAATCGATGATTAAGATTATACCATTTATATTTTTAATGATACAAATTTAATTTTTTTTTGTTATGATGAAGCGTAAGGGGTCTGCTACACTGCAAAGCATATATATATTTTTTTAAGACAGAAGCAGGCGTTAAGTACTTTGCGGATGAAACAAAAAATATCAAGCTTTTTTGCTATGATGGCCTCTACAAGTCTAGAGCAACGTTTAGCATGTTGCCGCTAGCCCTCCCCTGTTGGGTAGGTGGATCCTTACTACAGAAAACCAAGCAATACGCACCACCACTACGCGTATCACGATATTAAACAAATTAAATTTGCATTCAGACCTAGGATAACTGTGTTGAAGTATGTGTAACTATGTAACGTAATATTGGGGCGTTTTGCTAGATTTTTTTTCCGAATAATTATGTAGATGCAAGTTGAAACGACTTACATTGGTAAGTCGCCGCCTCGCGTCGACACTCGACACCAATGAAAAAGTGCGTTGTCTTATCTATCGCGAATTTTCACAATAATCTTTTTCCACGTAAAAATCTCCAAACGCAAAATTAACGAAAACCAACTTCGGCAATTAACTTTTGCCGAAAACGACGCATAACGCAGATTTTTATTGGTGTGGACAAAACCTAAGCTAGTGTAGCAGGCCCTTGTGAACATAGATAATCATGACGTGATGAAGGAGTGTAAGAAGCTTTGTTGCGGCGTGTATTACCTAATGCTAGCTTGTAAGCTCCCCCGCAGACGATTATCGCTATCGCTACCAATTTGGCCGCAGTAAAGATGTTTTGAACATTCGTCGCTAAATTCACACTGTAGCAGTTGACCGCCAGTATCATTACTAGAATTGGTAGAAAACTTCTGTTAAGTGCATGAAACAAAACACAAACATAAATAAACATCTAAGAATACTTGCATCGTTTAGGAACTTCCAACAAGGTAAACAGTAAACACCTCATTGGTGCTTATTCGGTTGCATAAAATATCCTACCTATACTTGTATAATTTAGGATTATAACTTTGGCAGATGTCGTTTGCATCGTACTGCTTCAGTCTGTGTCACTTTTGTCCTTCACTATTGCTAAACATCTCTCGTCTGTCAAATATGTTATCTAAATTAAACAAACATAAAATGATACATCTAAATGCAGTAGATGGGTACTTTACTATACCTTTCAGGATGCTACCAGTGGAAAAGGGTAGCACACTTGGACCTGACACAACCAAATTAGCACCATTGTGTGTTTCATTAATCTAATTAATTTATCATATACTAACTACATTATCTTCCTTATACATTCACATTTACAATGTATTATTAACTACTTAGTTGCTAGTTATACAATATTAATTAAATATTAAACTTAGCTGGAAATTTCTAAGTTATCTAAATTAAACAAAGACTCAAAGCACATTGTCGTGGATTATTTATCCTAGTAAGTAAATTAAAATTCAGTTTACCTACTTTGAAACGTTTAAGAAAAGTCGCGTCGCAGCATTTCGGCGACATTTTTGCCTGGAACCTTGTCGCAATGTTGACTATCGACTTTCAACTTTCCAATTACAGTTTTTTTAATTTTCAGTAATACTTAAATTCGGCTATCGTTTAATATACGACTGAAATTCGGCAAATCATTTGAATTGAGCATTGAACCCATCATTCATCATTGTTTCAACCCATCGCCGGCCCACTACTGAGCTGAGCTCGTGCTCAGCATGCTCGTGCTCAGCATGCTCATGCTGAGTGAAGACCCGTGTCTCCACTGGGTGAGAAGGGTGATAGGTGAGCACAATAAGTCGAAATTACCAATAGAAATGACGGCCACAAGTTTGACGAGCGCGTCGGGCGGCTCGCACTCCGCTACGAACGGCTCCACAGCATACTTCGCGAAGCTCAGGCAGATGATGGCCATCTGGGAAGGCTTCAGTACCAGTGTTGATACCTACAGTGGGAAATTACCTTGTATCAATTGCTTGCAGTCAGCAAAGGGGTGCCAACAGGCAGCATGGCCGTAGGTTTTGGGGGTTAAAATTAAACTTTCACTGACCAGAAACCCCGTCAAGTCCGCCCAATGTGTTGTCATCGGAGGGCCCATATGGGGATTGGGGACACGGGCGGATACAAAAGATGAGCTCTATCATACCGGGTCATTTATTTTTGCAAAAAGACAGGAGTCTTATGATTACATGCGAATTGGCACACTCTTGTAAACTTTATGGTTCTTTAACCAACTTCAAAAAGAAGGTTACTAATTATTATACCTAGTAAATTATCAGGCAAACCACGTTGTATGATTGTATCTTAGATACCTACCTAATTTTGCGACATTTTGATTGCGTAGGTATTTAGTAGTAGGTAAAGTAATAAATTATTGAATTGGTAAACTATTCCCGATGTTCAATATAATAAATAATAAACTGGAAAATATCTTGACGAAAAGACTCAGGCTATCTGAATACCACGGGGAAATATTATTGAATGATTGTGTAAAAGTAAAATTCGACGCAGAGAAAGTATTGTCAGATATTACCTACCCATGAAAACAGAAATGCAGGGGGTCCTCCGAAGGCGTCCATAAAATACGCGTACTCCGCTCCAGAGGACGTATTCATCGTTCCTAACTCCGCATACGCGAGCGCTCCTGTCGAGTAAAATTTCTTCAGGCATGGTGCAATGCAATGGTGGGTAACATTATAGCATTAAGGTAATATTGAAAAGCCACTTTAAATAAACGAGTCAGGATATCTATGGTCAGGATAGTGTTGCTGGTTTTGACGACCTCCCTAGCGCAGTGATGAGCGCTGTAGTAGTCTAATAAGTGGGAGGTCCCGGGTTCGATCCCCGGCAGAGCCGATTCAGGAAATTATAATTTCTGAATTTTCTCTGGTCTGGCCTGGTGGGAACCTTCGGCTGTGGATAGTTACCACCCTACCGGGCAAAGACGTACTGCCAAGCCATTTAGCGTTCCGGTACGATACCGTGCAGAAACCGACTATTGGGGTATGGGTTCAATATAACTGCCATCACCTAGTTAACAGGTTAGCTCGCTGCCATCTTAGACTGCATCATCACTTATCATCAGGTGGGATCGCAGTCGACTTACTGCCGAGCTGAAACCCAGGCCATGGCAATTAGAATAGGTCATTTTCGGGCTGAGCAAATTTTCGTTAAATAAAACACTGCGTGCGTTTTATCCCACTTCTGCACGTAGTTATTTGGATATTATGAATATAACCCAAGAAGTATTAACTATTAACTTTAGCGGCATTTACACATTTTAGTCTATTTTACCATAAGTATTTTTTTAATGAACACAGTAACTAACAAACTTACCAAGCAGTGAGAGCAGGCCACACGACATCCATATGATGAAGCTTATGCCCACTGAGCCTGTGCGCTCCAAAAGCCCAGAGGGCGACACGAAAATTCCAGAACCTTAAACAAAAATACCACGTGTATTATTAGTGTTTTTTGAAGTGAAACTTCTTTAGAATCGTTGTGATTTGAAAATTCGATGAAACGAAATAAGACACAAACCTGTGACACAAACATATTCATAATAGGATTTAGCCTGTGAGAGAATGAGATAGAATACAAGTTATATTTATCTCATTCTCTCGTAGGCTACTTTTCTGAAGTTTCACTTCTGCCGTGTGTGAATTGCGCACACATAATTTTTTTTTTCAAAATAGGGTTACACCATGGTTACACCGCTATCACACAGGTATACGCTTGACCACAACTTGTAACAAACAACACGTAGGTTCATAATCCAGGATCTCGAAGAGAACTCTCTCTCATCCGTCTCTAGTTGCCGTTTTGCAACAACCTATAGCTCACGCGCGAGTTGAATGCAGAGCTTATGTATGGTGACACACATAAGCTCTGCATTCAACTCGCTAGCTATAAAACTGGTAACAGAGGAAACCTAATGCTCATCAAGTTGCCATGTCCAGTACAGTATGTGTGCTGTAAGTGAACTGTAGACAGATACGGATATTTGTCGGTCAGTTAGTTTCTCCTACCAGGTACCTATATTTACGAATGGTGTCATATTCCACTGCAATTATCAGAGGTGTCGATTCCAACAGTAAACTGGCCTTTGTGCACATACTTAGTTACGGTTATTGTATTTCAGTAGGTAGATATAAATGACCGCAACATAATGTAAGTGTCACCGTAAGATTGCAAAACCGTTAGATTTTAATCTAACTAGCGAAATTGTAAACTGTCGACAGATTACAATTTAACGCATTATTTTTCGGTAGATTGTAAAATCTACATCTACACTAATATTATAAAGAGGAAAGATTTGTATTTTTGTATGTAACGAATAAACTCAAAAAGTACTGGACCGATTTTAATAATTCTTTTTTCATTAGAAAGCTACATTATCACTGAGTAACATAGGCTATATTTTATTTTCAAAAAAATTAGAGATCCTTACGAAAATTGCAATAATGTGAACTAAGTCGGAAAAAATCGTCTCTTCTGAGAGCTTACGCGGCGTGCGCTGCGTAAATAGTTATAGATACACGAAAACAATGTATGGTGAAATTGTTCCTCTTAAAAAGTTCTAATAAATAGTCCGCGGTAGCATATATCTATCTTTTAAGGTTGACTCACAATAACCATTTTTATGATTTTCAAATTTGGTCTGAACCAATGCTTTACTTGCGAAGGTGTTTTTACCGACATAGTATTAATCCTTATCAAAATAAATATATTAATCATCTCAAGTATTTAACTAAGATAAAAATTGTCCTTTACACCATTTAATTTAGATGAATAGCTTATGAGATATCATAGAAATAATGAGGACGGGGCGTACTCTTACAATGTAATATTAAAATGTAACCTGCCCACTGCCCACTGGCTATATTGGGTAGGTATATATTAGGATTATTAGTGCTACCCGTGCGAAGCCGGGGCGGATCGCTAGTGTTAGATATATTGTAATCTAACGGTTTTTGCAATTTTACGGTGACATAGGCTGCAGCAATCTTAACGATTTTCTTAGCAGATTTTTAACATGGACACGCGGATAAATAAATTTATCCAACTCACGTCTATCTACCTATAGTATATGTATTGAATTCCGTAGTCAATATCCTTATTGACCCGTAACTATATGTCGCCAATCGCCATGTCCGTCCGTCTGCTGGTCTGTCTGTCCCTGGCTTAGCTCAGAAGCCCAGTACTAGAAAGCTGTAATATGACATGGGTAAGTATAATAATATATTAATCAAGCCGACAAAGTTGGACCTAAAGAAAAATTTTGGGAAAAAAAATTGTATATGTATCTAGATTATACTAACTTTTTTTTACATACAGGTAAAGTGGGGATGCTTTTTGTGCCTATCCCATGGTGTGGGGTGTTGTTGGATATATCGTTCAAAAATATTGTGGGTGTGGGAAAACTATTTTTAGATTCAGGTATTCGTTTGCAAAATATGAAAAAAAACTTTAAGTTGTATTGAAAATATTGTTTTTTTAAAGTGTTCCTTGATCTTTTAGAATTAATTTGAAATAACTTTTGTCTAATTAATGTCTCAAATAAAATCACAATAGTCGGAATGAAATAACGCCTTTTTTGAGATTTCCATGAATTTCCCGATAATTTTCTGCTGTTACTATACGATTTTTTGACCACTTTTTTTAATTACGTCGTACTTCATTTAACTGAGTAGCGAATCTTATCTTACTAATATTATAAATGCGAAAGTTTGGATGGATGTTTACATGTTTGTTACTCAATCACGCCCCAACGGCTGAACGTACCTGGCTGAAATTTGGCACAGAGATAGATTGTAGTCTGGAATAGCACATAGGCTACTTTATATCCCGGAAAATTAAAGAGTTCCCGCGGGGACCAAAAATCCTCAAACCACGCAGACGAAGTCGCGGGCATCCGCTAGTGGTATTTATTTGGTAATGAAATTTTAATTTTTACTATCCTAAATAGTCGGAACAGAAAACCATGTTTTGAGTACCTACAAGCACCCTTAAAGTGCTAATTTTGCTTTCCTACACTGCGTGTGGCCCGACAGTCAACACGCACTTGGCCGGTTTTTATTTTGTACTAGAATACAGCTGTCGGTTTGGACGTAACTATTCCGCCAGGATTGAGGTTTCGTGAAAATCCTGTGGAAGGCAATGAGTCTTATTAATTAGTTTGTCCGAAACAACTACGTAGGTGGTAAAAAGACATAAGTAGGTAGAGATAAGGACTACATCATTATTTGAACATAATTGATAGGCCTAGTTGGTTAAGTATAATATAATAAATATTACAATACAATAGAAATACTCGTAAAAATATGCCTAAGTACATAATATAGATTGTTTACTAACATAATATTAGTAGGTACTATTTATTATTCAATTTGCTTAAATCTGCTATTTCCCATGTAATTTATATTGTATTCTTTGTAACACATCTGTTTAACAAACGCTGTTGGAACATGTTGGAAGGCTTAATTTTGCGTAAATAAATTAACTTTGCTACTAAGTATGTATCTCTATCTATTGTTAAAATAAATATGTATATTCTTATACAAACGAAAAACTGTAAATGTTTATAATTGCATATGCTTTTGTTTACCTGCTAATACGAGAATATAGCATATATATGTCACCGTAAGATTGTAAAAACCGTTAGATTGTAATCTAACTAGCAATATTGTAAACTGTCGACAGATTACAATTTAACGCATTATTTTTCGGTAGATTGTAATCTGTTAGGTATATTAACCTGATAAACCTAAGTATCCTATACCTAAGTGGGCACTACCTGATTAATTATGTCGAACCCTAACCGAACCTACAAGAAAGAGACAATAAAACGTAAATACAATGCATATTTCAAAAATTGACACTCAGAACATTGAACGGTTCACAATCTGTCGACAGTTTACAATATCGCTAGTTAGATTACAATCTAACGGTTTTTACAATCTTACGGTGACATATACGGTTACGGTGTCAGTGCCGCTGTCGCCGATTTTTTGCTGTCCGGCCTTGCCGCACTGTCTCACGGGCTAGATCCCCAATACCGCGCACACTGACCGCACTGAATACGTTGTTGACCGAGTCTCCCCCCTGTGATTTATTTGCAGATCAATGGAGCATGGTTGTGAGTAGGTGCTTGAAGTTTTGCGAAGGTTACAACTCACAAACCATGCAGCTCTCTTAAATAATTGTATGTGATATTATTATACAAATTTTAATTTTTTATCTCTGTTATTTTAATGTTTAACTATGTATTATTGTTATTAAGTTTAATTTGTGTTATGTAATTTTTTTTTTTTTTTAAGAAAATTTGTGTGGTTTAATTATTTATTACTGTTATTAATTGTAAGTTGTGCTGTGTCATTTTTTCTTTCTTTTTTTTTTTGAATTGATTAGTGTAACTGGCTTGTCCGTACTAATTAAATAAATTAAATTAAAAAAAAAAAAAAAAAAAAAAAAAAATATATATGCCTATGAGTAAAATATCATTCACTCAAAAACACTGCTCAAACGTCATTTGTTGAACCAATCTCTTCAAATTTTGGCATACCTAATTACATTCCAGAGTTAGACAAGGGGTTCAGGGCAGGACAACGTCTGATGGCCCACTAGTAAACCTAATATCTCTCTTCTTAACTTTACTATATACAGTTCAATTAATTTCTTCAATTTATGGCTTTGTATTGTTCCAATTGGGTACGAATCACTTAACACATATCCAATTAAAAAGAGAACGAAGAATAATTCATTTAATTTAATGTCTCCTGTCCGGATACTTAAATGATCAAAACACCATATATTGGTACCAAAGGTGATTTTTAGCATTTTAGAAGTACGCGTAGCTACTTTATGATGAAAGACATTGTTGGTTTAGTTTGGTTTGTGATATTTTACGATCTTTATTATACTTATTTGATCAATTTCACTCTGCCCTAGCCAGAGCCACAATAATTAAAAATATCCATATTTTATGAACACAATTGTAAAGACTGCCAAAGGTTAACTTGTTCTAGGAAAAACTGTATTTTATTTCATTTCTTTTTGAGTATTGAAATAAATATTTATTTTTTAATTAAAGAATATGCCGGAATTTTGACGACCTGCGTGGCGCAGTGTGTAGCGCTGTTGCCTTAACGTGCGGAGGTCGTCGAGGTTCGATCCCCGGCAGGGTCAATTTAGGAATTTATAATTTCTGAAATTTCCCTGGTCTGGCCTGGTGGGAGGCTTCGGCCGTGGCTAGTTACCACCCTACCGGCAAAGACGTGCCGCCAAGCGATTTAGCGTTCCGGTACGATGCCGTGTAGAAACCGAAGGGGTATGGGTTTAATATAACTGCCATGCCCCTAACAGGTTAGCCCGCTACCATCTTAGACTGCATCATCACTTACCATCAGGTGTGATCGCAGTCAATAATTATATAGTATAATTAATATAGTTTAGGTTACAGCTCTTGATGTAAAGTGGTTTTTGAAATAGCACCCGGGACAAAATTACTCTACGAAGAGAAACTTTGCAGGTAGCCCCCAAATTTAAATTTTTGTAGTGAAAAAAAATAATAAAATAGGTTTGTACTGAGGTTAACAATACCTACTGGCCCATACCCCACAAGGCTAGTTAGGTATAGCATAAAAATAATTTACATCCCATTTGTAATTTTTTTATGTAATTTTCAGCCTTACGCAAATTATTTGAAGTAACTATAATATTATTTATTGATTCGGAAGTTAAAAGGCATTGACGGACGGACTGACAGACGGCCAATCCACTCAAGTTGACTCTTGATTTTCTTACCTCCCGCCCATTACCGGACAAGTCTTATTTACCGGGATGGTAAAACTAGGTATTCAGTAGGTAGGTGATTATGCTCGAGTCCCACATAACCGCTTAGTGTGGAATGAAAAGCTTTTTCCAGCGATAAAAAAGTACAGGTAGGTGATTATTCACTCACCAATCATAGTGCCGACGATTAGAGCCACCCCACTGAAGAGTCCCACCCGTCTCTTGAGGTGAACAGGGTCGTCCGGAGCTGCGTCCGACCCCTCCAACTGTAAGAAAGTTATATTTTAGAACTATATTCTTCTACAAAAATAATAATCATAATCCCAAAAATAGAAATTTAATACTTTAGTACGTATGAATAAGTACGTGTACCGAGTAGGTACCTGTTATCTGTGTTCCTATAAAAATATTTCTTTCAAAATAATATAAGCTCAATAATGCTTATTGTTCATCTAGAGGTCACTCACTAGCAATTATTGTCATTTTCTACAAATTTTATTGTTTATTTTATGTTTACACAGTGCAAGTGACTTGCCAGATCGAACTTGTGTGCTTGCAGGTTTTATTGCTAGCGCATAATTAACTAAAGCATGGACGCCCATTGGCTACGTATCGCCTGAGGGTCTGATTCGTCTATAATATAATATAGGCTTCTATCGAGGCTAGGGGCGCGGGCGACCCAGACGTCGAATTTGACCAATTAATTAGATAGCAGTCGCAGAGCAGAGCTATCAAATAGACTTCTTCTTTCTTCAGAAGACAAAATGAGTCCAGAGAGTCTAATAAAACCCAGCAGTAAAAGTAACGTAAGTTGCCATTAGTACTGCATAGTACTCATGGACTAGACCTATCCTGAAGTATTACGAAAAACTCTTTCAGATTAAGCTTACAGACACGTCTTACACGAAACACAGACAATAATTAATATTAATACGAGGAATACAGTAGGTACAGAAACCAGTGCATTCTGTCCTTTTCGCAAATTCTTTATTGTAGCTATTAACAAAATATCTACGTGATTGCTACGTAAAAAACTTCCTACGCACGTAGACATCATAATGAAAAATTCTATCTTCTTTAAATATCTAAATATCATGAAGATTTAATTTTTGTTAAATAAACAAGTCTATGCTACGCTTTAAAATAATTCTTCAACACATTGATGTCGAGTGTATGAATATGTGGGTGTAGTATTATGAAACAGGTATTTTGGATTACCATCCAATATTTGTACCTACTTACCAGATTTCCTTGGCCTAAATGTACAGAAATAATATTACTTTTTGCCTAGTTACATTTTTTATCGTTGTTGACATTGTAAAGAAGATTTCATTGCCCATTAATAACTGTATTTATTACGTTTTTAGATTTACTATTACGACTGGTCTATGAACGTGTCATTATTTTATATATTAAGTGCCAATTTCTTTAACTACGAGTACTATTAGTTAACCTACGAATACCTAACCTATACCTTATTTAAATTTGACAGAATTCCTACTGTTGAAACATCAAATTAAGGTTACTTATCTACATAAATTATATTTACCTATTAAACGTTACTCGGCGTTGGAGAAATCAGCCCTTAGCAAACTTGTAAATTTTGTCTATGATTATTAAATGTAAGAATAAATTATTTGTTCAGATTTCTCTACGCGTTTCCGATGTAGGTATACCGCATATTTCATACAAGTAAGTATTTAAGCGTAAATTTTCTTTAGCTGCATATTTTCCCCATGCAACTAAAACCTAAAGCGACTGTAAATGCTGATATATCAAATAATGAGGTTAATATTACCAGTCCACTCTTGCTATTCCTATTACTAGCTTGGTAGGCATTATTTTTAGTACTTATTGAAAAGGTTCGATGAACTTTATTGTTAGCAAAAGAAAATAGGGAATGGATTATGGAAAGCTTCCATTAGGCATAAGTTCTTCTATAATAGTAATGTTTATGCGACGGGCGACCTAATTATGAAGCGGTAGCGAAATAGGTACCTACTATGCTGTGATCTTGCGATTGGGGGTAGTAAATAGAACCAAAATATTCACCTGCCAATCCATACCCATCCAGATTTGGCATCTTTAAGATGAATATGGAACGTGAAGGTCTCGTCTCTCTGTCGTATATATCGTCGATAGAGTAGGTTTACTTTATATAGAGACCTTCTATAAACCCACTCTATCATTCCGCCTGTTTAGAGGATTTAAACTAGAGATCTGCAGGGTTTGCACTCTGCAGGTATCTATTTAAATGATACCCGACGGACACTGACCCAACATCCAAGTACATATACGCAAAATAGGTATGTGATGCCTTTTAAATCACGTATTTTTTGATCAATGCTTCCTATCTCTAACGCATTCCGCACTCTGGGTGACCACGACCGCGACCAATCGACCACTGTCCCAGGCCGTGGCGACCAAAGTTTTACGTTATACATATATTAGTATACCTATTACCTACTAGCTGATGCCCGCGACTATGTCGGCGTGAATTGAGGTATTTCGGTTCCCGCGGGAACTCTTTAATTTTCCGGGATAAAAGTAAGTAGCATATGTGTTATTCCACACTATAATCTACCTCCCTGCCAAATTTCCAAATTTCATCCAGATCCGTTCAGCCGTTAGGGCGTGATTGAATAACAAACATCCATCCATACATCCATCCATCCAAACTTTCGCTTTTATAATATTTATTTGATTACAATAAAGCCACTACGATCTACAATAATATATAGTAGTAATAGTGGCGATATAATAATATAACGTAAAACTTTGGTCGCTGCGACCATAGTTACAAACGACCTCAATATGCCTACATATATATATCGATGATTCTAACATAGAACTTGGAAAAGTTATCCTTTATTGATTAAGAAATTGAAATATACGACAAACAATATGATACAAACGTGCACTCAGTCCAAGATGAAGATACCCAACACCAGGTTACCATTACACAATGGATAAGCTATCGGTAAAGAAGAGGTTACGACCTTTACCTTGTCTCCTGGGTTGGCGTTGCCGTCGGAGAGTGTTCCCGCCGCGCCGTCTTCGGTGTCGCAGTTGGCGGCGGCGCACCCGCGCCATACCAATCCGCCTTCGCGTGCGCCCCCTGCAACAAACACACAACGATCTATCACAAAACGCCAAGTAAGTAAGTAATGTTGTTTTTGACAACCTCCCTGGCGTAGTGAAGAGCGCTGTGGAGCGCTGTGTGGTGTGTGGTGTCTTATAGGTTCGATCCCCCGGTCCCCGGGTTTGATCTCCGGGAGGGTCCTGGGACTTTCAACCACCATTTTGCAGTGGATTTTCGTAAAATAGCTTATACAGATTTTTATTATTAAAAACGAATTACTTAACTGCCGATTTTCATGTCTCTAAGTTCAAAAACATAGGACTTTCATACAAAACTTCCAACCCCTATTTCACCCCGGTAGGGGTGAATTTTCTCAAAACCGTTTCTTAGTTTATGCCTACACCATAGATGAAACCGTCCAAATTTCAAGTTTGTATGCTTTATAGTTCCTGTGATACGAGTACCTATCGTGATTACTGATTAGTGAGTGAGTGGTATTTTGCTTTTATATGCATATATATGGAAAGATGACCTTATCGTCTTGTCTGGTGTCATACAATCAGACATTGTAGCGTGGTGGCGTTCATAGTGCATTGTATATAGTTACTTACCAAATAGTTATTCAAGTTATCAAGAAATCATAAAAGTTTCATGCCTCAGTTGGTACCAGATACCATCCGAGCGGAACTCGTGGCAAAGAATTTACCAAAATAACCGAAACCAAACCGTATACCTACCTACTTAAAAAAATTCAACCCCTAACAATCGAACCATGCCTTTTTGCCAACGGGATTACCAGGCGAATTTCCACGCGCCGTAGAAGGGCTCGTAGCAGTTACTAGGTACTGCTACGAGCCGTAGCCAAAAAATAAATTCTAATATTACCCAATAATTTTGCAGTTAAAAGTCGTTTTGACCAATGTGCGCAGTCAAAAATAATTTTGACTGTTTTTCGCAGTCAAAAATGGCTTTGGCCACCGTCATTAGTCAAAACTACTTTTGACTATTTTTCGCATTTTTTTTCACATTTCTTTTTTAAATTTATTATAGGCTTACGCTTGACCACAATCACACCTGATGGGAAGTGATGATGTGGCCTAAGATGGGACGCGCTTGCCTAGGAGATGCCTATTCACTCTTGATTTAAAGATACCCGGATTGGTTGGAAATACAGTTTTATCCAAGCTTGCATAGCTTGTAGCCACTAGCTTATTATGAATAAGATTAGATTCAGGCGCCAAGTTTTTACTATACGTAAGGCCAATTATATGTGTATTTTCACGCATCCTAGCAGAACACGAAGCCGATGGCCGAACAATAAAAATACCTCAGTGCCAAAATGTATTCAACCGCATGCCTATCTCAGTTTTTATAGTGACAAATCAGTAAAACGACTATAATTATATATTTTATACACGTGAAAACAATTAACATAAATTGTCATTTTTTATCTCAAAATTATGTTTGCTTTTATTCGCCGCTTTATTATACCTAGTTAACCCTAGAATCCCCAAATTTATCTACCTATATATTCCTTGTGAAAATAATGTGACAATTATAAACGACCATAGCTATAAATTGCTCGATAATGGTTTTCGAGAGATAAAAAAATAGCAACTAAAGATAGCTTTACACGTGCCAACAATCGAAACCTCCGAGGGGTGTTGCAGCCGTTTATTTTAAATCTCATAATAATGTGTCGCAGTTGACTGAGACGGAATAAAAACATAAAAAAGTTGCGTGTGTTCCAAGGATTGTTAGAAGGCACTTGTACTTATGTTCAAAAAGAGATTGATATTGTGATAGGTAATCATTTTACGCGAAAGCTGATTTTCTAACATTTAGGTAGACAACCAAGTTATTTAAAATTAGATACACTCTAGGCAACCAAGGCAACTAAGGTCGGCAAATTTTACCTACCTCATTCATTAGAATTAAAATTCGTCCTAATAGATCTAAAAATCGCTTGATCATGAGTTCATGACGTATTACGTCTCTCGAAAGTTACATGAAATTCCGCTTACTGCGAACGATTGTAGGTCGTTTAGCTACGTATCATTCTATCATCACAATAGATTTGCAAAATACGAATATCTAAGTAGTGGGTTCTTTGTTTTAAAATATTGTTTTAGTTATCTCTACATTTTTCAGATGCAGTATGACTTTGTTAATAAAACGAAATCACGACGTGATGTAAAATACCTACAGCGTCGAGTATAGATCGAGTATTATCATCTTAATCTTAATCCATCGCCGGCCTACTACTGAGTACGAGGCTCCTCTCAGAATGAGAAGCGTTTTGGCATTGTCCACCACGCTCGCCAAGTCCGGATCCGACGTCATAACGGTGCGTTTAGACCAGGGGGACAAGACCAAGACCCCTTGGGGTCGATTTTGGTTTCCCAGGGGTCGATATAAACGAAAACTGATTTTGGGGGTCGACGAGGTCTATAAATCGACCTTTATTTATATTTTTTCTTTACAAAAAAATAATTACCTACTTAAGAATTTTTATGTAATTTATATTTACTGAATTTTAGGTCTATTTATTTTGTTAAATTTTGATGAAAAAATGATGCCTCACTTAACCGACCGCAAAGTTTTTAAATTGGTAAGTATTTTGTATCAATAGGAAAAAAACTAGAGATAAGATTTTTAAAGTAATTTGGCTATTCTGAGGTAACAGTTCATTTTGGAAAAGGGGTCTCTTGCCCAAAATAGTTTGGGAATCCCTGGTTTAGACTGAAGCCGAAGCGGATTGGAACAATAAAGTGAGAGCTTCTTCCAATCAAACAAAAAATTACGTGATAAAATTATCATGTCATCTAACAATAATCCATTGTACCTACTAATATTATAAATGCGAAAGCGTGTCTGTGTGTCTGTCTGCCTGCTATACTTTCACGGCCTATCTATTCAACCGATTTTCAAAATTCAAGAGTTCCCGGGGAATCGAAAATCTTAACCCACGCGGACGAAGTCGCGGGCATCATCTAGTAATCAATAATTGGTAAAAGACATCTCATGCATCTAGAACCACCGCGCCGCTATTTAGCATCGAGTATTAGGTGACACTAAAAATGAAAAGCAGTCACATTACAAACTGATGGCATAGCTCCATTGATGTAGAATTTCATAGCTCAGTACTTTTGTTACACTGGCCAATATCCCATTAGATGACGCAAGCTGTAGTCACTCGACACACCGGACGCGATGTAACCAAAACATGGCCTACAGTGTGAACATCACGTAGATACCTTGCCATATAATGTAAACATAACAAGAACTATGTACTTAGCGCTGTTATGGCCCTTAAATATAACAGCAATGTGTATCTTCTTATAATCGTAGTCGGATTAACAGATGGGCCGTGATAAGTATTTATCTCATTATTGGATATAATATATATGTCACCGTGAGATTGTAAAAACCGTTAGATTATAATATAACGTTTTTTATCTCGATAGATTATAAACTTTCGACAGATTGTGAACCGTAACATACTGCTTACAATTTAACGCGTTATTTTTCGGTAAATTGTAATATATTAGGTATATTAACCCGATAGAAGGCACTACCTGAATATTCATGTCAAACCCTAACCTAACCTATAGTTCGCGCGCGAGTTGAATGCAGAGTAAATGTATGGTGACACTTACATTTACTCTGCATTCAACTCGCGCGCGAACTGCCCAAGAAAGAGACAAGAAAACGTAAAAACAATAAATATTTCATAAATTAATACTCAGAACATTGAACGGTTCACAATCCTTCGACAGTTTATAATCTAGCGGGATAGAAACCGTTAGATTATAATCTAACGGATTTTACAATCTTACGGTGACATATATATATATAAAAATCAATTGCTGTTCGTTTGTCTCGCTAAAGCTCAGAAACGGCTTGACCGATTTAGATGATTTTTTTTGTGAGGGTTTTAGTGGGTCCAAGGATGGTTTATATTCACAATTGGACTCGGTAGGGGGCACTGCAATCGGGTTCTAGGCTCAGGGCAGGACAACGTCTGCTGGGCCCACTAGTATGTAATAATAATCAAACGGATATAAATTGGCTCGACGAATCCTCACTGCGCGACTCTTTCGATAAGAAAGGAACATTGAGATGAACATTTTTATTTGATGTAGACTGCGTAGACCAAGTACCAACATCGAGATAGTTGTGACTACCACCGCAATGGTTTGGAAAAAAATCTTCTGAGTAGATGAGTAAACTAACTTCCCCAACAACTTCTTTAAAATGAATCAATGGTTATTTGTACCGATCGCAGTTTTTTATGTAATGTTGCTAGTTGTTACGTATGCTTTATAATAATAATTGTGATACAGGCAACGATCCTTCTCCGACTCTACCTATAAGATTGATACCTCGTCGTATCAATGAGTCAACCATTTGTATAATTAAACGTACCAATACATTCAACGTGCATTAAAATTACTTAATCATCATTCATCGTCGCTTAGATAAATTTAACCTTGCTAACTGAGGACGTTGCTTTCTTCAAAGCTGTCATAAAACTGTACAGTGAAAATACAATAATAATACTGTTATATTGATATTTTCCCCAGTGACGCAATAGGTAATATATCGCCCGTCACGTGCGGGTTGCCGAATACTATCCTAAATCCACATACGGCTACTACAGTTTGCTATTTGTTGTTTGCTTGTTTGGTGTACTTTTACCTATTTGTTTTGTTAATGTTATTTTATTTATCCGCATTATACCTGTATTTATGTAATAGATTTAAGAGGAATGTGCAGCCCCCAGACAAGTCGACAAGGCTTAAGGGGTGCTAAGAAACAATGTAATTTAAAAAATTCTTTGTTAATAAATAAATTGGAAATTGGAAATAAATTGGAAATTGGAAATTTGTATAGTAGGTAAATTATTATATTTCGGTAAACTGCTCATTGCAACATGTTAATTGTATGAATTGACGGCAACAGAACAAACTAATATTTTGCTAAATATGTTAACTAAGTAGGTATTATACATAGCATACTGATAATAATAAAAATCCGAAAGTGTGTGTTTGTTGGTATGTTGTTTTGTTGGTTTGTCCCTCAATCACGCCGCAACTGAGCATTTTTATGGCATGGGTATAGTTGAGAACTTTGAGAGAATTATTGAGAACTTTGGGAAAATTAAGGAGTTCCCGCAGGAATTTAAAAAAAAATTAAATCAGTCGCGGGCATCAGCTAGTGTATTATAATAGGTATTATTAGAGAAAGTTGAAATGTAGAATTTTAGAGAGTAGATAGAGTTGTAGAGTTATCTCAGCAAATGAAACGGGTGAGTTACCACCTTGACCCACGCGGATGAAGTCTTTTTTTTTATCCACTACAAGCTAGCCCTTGACTGCGATCACACCTGATGGTAAGTGATGATGCAGTCTAAGATGGTAGCGGGCTAACCTGTTAGGGGCATGGCAGTTATATTAAACCCACACCCCTTCGGTTTCTACACGGCATCGTACCGGAACGCTAAATCGCTTGGCGGCACGTCTTTGCCGGTAGGGTGGTAACTAGCCACGGCCGAAGCCTCCCACCAGGCCAGACCAGGGAAAATTCAGAAATTATAAATTCCTAAATTGACCCTGCCGGGAATCGAACCCGGGACCTCCGCACGTTAAGGCAACAGCGCTACACACTGCGCCACGGAGGTCTTCAAAGTCGCAGGCATCATTCTAGTTTCAAAATAAAATAAAAATCAACAGTTACATAATATTTTACCTACACACCTGCATACCTACTTATATTTGAGATTACTAACTTATTTTTATACTACGAGACTGCTACGAAATATTTTTCGTTCATGAGGTAAATTGAAAATCTTAAAAGTTTCTAATCATACTAATATACATAATATCCAATTCGTACCAAAATATTAAAAAGGATCTACTTTTGATGACCTGAACATCTATTACAGCACCCTATGCTGTTACAGTACACACTAATGTACGTTTTTGACTTATGGTCTAGAGCAGGGATTCCCAAAGTAGTCCCACGGGGTCGATATCGGTTTCCCAGGGGTCGCCATATACGATTTTGGGGGTCGACGAGGTCTAAAAATCGAACCCTATTTTAATGTTTTAAAAAAGAATTACCTACTTAAGTATTTTTACGTAATTTGCATTAATAATCATTATTTTCAGTTGATATTTAATGAATTTTATGTCTATGTATTTTTTAAAATTTGATGAGAAAATGATGTCAAGTTTACTCACTTCCAACCGCAAAGTTTTTTAATTCGTAAGTATTTTGCAACAATAGGAAAAAACAGAGATAGGATTTTTAAAGTAATTTGGCTATGGGGCGGTCTGAGGTATCAGTTCATTTTGAAAAAGGGGTCTCTTGCCCAAAATACTTTGGGAATCTCTGGTCTAGAGTAAAGTAAAAAAAATACCGTCACCCCTTTCCCGACAATCCGGACCGGCTTTGGCTCTGTTTTCAAAATTAATCTACACTCTTAGTCTGGGCTTTTCTTCACACATGCTGAACCAAGAACCGGACTTTAATGACAGGCAGAAACTATTGCAGGCAGGTTATAAATATTGGGTATGTACTATGTAGATAGATTTACATCCCAGGTAAACCAATAGGATAACGGATGAATAGGGATGATGCCTATATCAAAAAAAAATCTAACTGATTTTTAAATAGCGGGTCTTCCAAAACACCTAAAATTCACATCCTCGGTTAGGTTTTATAGGGAGAAAGGGTCCCTAATTTGGTCCTTATTGCTTTGTAATAAGCGACGCCAAAACTAGCGGCCACGTCCACCCTTTCCACAGGGCCCTGTGAAAAGTGCAGTGTAATAGGCCTTTAAGTTTGATAACCATTTTAAAATATAGATTAAAGAAAAAAAGTGTGTTGAAATTTGATGACGTCACAACTGTGAATTTCATACAAGTTCGTTTTTAAGTCTGATAAAGAGTTTACATCATCCCTAATCGCGCAGATATTTTTTGAGTATGGTGAATATGCAAATACGAATGACGGCGCCGAAATTCTGTCCATATTTTAGATTTAATTAATTTCGTCTGAAAAAGTTTTTGTAGTGAATAAATATATTCTAAGCTAGTGCCAAAGTTCAGTGTAGGTAAAGGTCAATCGCTTTGACCGATCGATAATATCAGCCTCACGTATCGTGTCTACAGTGTGGTAACTATTATTGTGAAATGTGAAGCTAGGCAAGAAAAGCTTTTAGATGGTTATGTGGCGAATGAAAAATCAGTTCTTAATGGTAAATAAATATTTGATCAAACTACACATTATAGGGATTTTACACCTAAAACAAAGTTTAAGCTACATGTTTAAATTTATTTAAATATTGATTTACTACAAAAATAATTAATTATGGTATGGATTGTGGGGTCCAAATAATGAAATACAAAATTGCAGTTAGCCTTAGCTTGCCAAGATTTTAATAAACTAGCTGATGCCCGCGACTTCGTCCTTGTGGATTGAAATTTTCGATTCCCGCGGGAATTTTCCGGAATAAAAAAGTAGCCTATGTGTTCCAGACTATAATATAATACATTCCAGACTATAATCTATGTCTGTGCCAAATTTCATCCAGATCCATTCAGCCGTTCTGGCATGATTGAGTAACAAACATCTATACAAACTTTCGCTTTTAAAATATTAGTATAGATTGATATATAGACCGTAGTCAATAATATTAGGTATTACCACTGACTTACCAATACCACACCAATACCTATTAAATAGGTTAAACAAATTGCAGAGTTCGAGTTGCTTTTGCTGACTTTATATTTTGTTAACTATTTAGCTGATTATGCATAGATCATGTTTGTAACCATTATTCAATGCGCGTACTTAAAAGACAACACAGCAATTTTGATTTGCTTTGCATTGGTTTTAAATAACGCTTTGATTTTTTTTCTTTTTTTTCATAGTAGGTAGATTAGAATCCATACTAGGTTCTCCATACTAATTTACTTAATAGTTATTATGTGAAAATGTGTCTGTCTGCCTATATTAACAATTCACAGCTCATCTATCCGCTTATGTCGAAATGTGGAACAGAGTTTATTACAGAACTTTAGCCCGAAAACAGATATTTAAAGCTACTAGTTATCATCGATTTTTGAAAAACATAAAACTACGTCTATACTTCACTTACTAAGTAGTACCTAACTTCTTATTAGATTGGTAAAAAATTGACCAAGGTACAAAAGAAGTAAAACTTTTGTTTGCAAGCATAAAAACAATTAAATAAATCTATGAAAAAAAAATTAACCTTCATCAGGAAAAACCAGTACAGGTGCAATGGCGCCACTGTGTAACTTGTCTTCGTTTTCAGGATGCGTCTGCGCACGCACTGATGCTCGAAACAGCGATGCAAGTTTGTCGCGCATCTCATCGCACATATGGACGCACTGTGAACCCTGCAACGGCGCCGGCGCCGACACCAAGAACACAACC
This sequence comes from Erebia aethiops, assembly GCA_923060345.2. Classification (NCBI taxonomy): domain Eukaryota; kingdom Metazoa; phylum Arthropoda; class Insecta; order Lepidoptera; family Nymphalidae; genus Erebia; species Erebia aethiops. The sequence goes on along the minus strand of OV281084.1, from coordinate 18,819,238 downwards.
TCCGAACACCGAGCCAAATCACTTCTATTCTAATGACAACCGTACGAATAAGTCACAAACCGCACTTCACAACCACAATTTTCCCGCTGGCACTTTATTTTATCACCTATTTCTTACACCGAATTGAGCACGTTTGAACACAAATCTTCACAAATGAACACAAAATTTGGAAATTAAGTATAAATCAGATAATATTCATACTAAAATTTGTATTAAAACATTAATTTATTTAATAAAATTAACTAAAAGGCACTTCAATAGTTGCAGAATGATGTTAGTGTATGTCAGCGATGAGCGCTGGCTCAGGGCGGACTGTCTATTCCCGGAGCGAGCCGGCACGTGGGCGGACTGCTGCCGCCCGCCCCCCGATCAATGGATGAGATTCAACACCTGACCCCTAAAATCTACGTAAACTTATCAACAACATTTTTGATGATTATAACGTCATGTTTTATACGATGCTATCTTTAGAGCTGTTGTAGCAGGAGAGCTTTAGAGGTGTTGTAGGAGGTGTTATTTCAGCGTAAAACGAATACTCTAAAAAGAGTTCTTCTTTGAAACATGATATCGCAAGGTTTTATTAGTAAGTCATAATAAAGATCAGTTTTTTCAGATTTTTATACATTAGGACGTACTATTATTATTATTAAAAATATTATATAAAAATAAAAATTTGAAAAATAGCAAAGCATTTAGATATAGGTATATTATTAGAAAAACGTAAATCAAAGTACTAAATTCGACACAAAAAGTAAACATAATAACACTGACTCTACGGAATAATCCATACATTGTCTTATCTTGATATATTGCTTTATATCCAGTATTGAATTTGACTGTTAGTAAATTATGGCTTCATTTTAAGGTCAAGAACACTGCGCTCCAATGCTGTCAATGTAGGAAATGGATTAACCTGTTCGGCCAACAGTCTGTCTCTTGCCAAACGCATTATTGGCAGTTATTCCCTCGTAACATTACTATAATGATCATAAAATTCCCAGATACGCGTATAGTTCAGATGGGTACGTGACAAATAAAATGCACACGACGGGCGGGCGGCGCGGCGACGGCGCTACGAAATTGGCGTAGCCTCCAGCACCGCAACGTGAAATGTTGTAACATCGCGAGTTTACTGCTGAAAGATGTATGCGTGAAGTGGCGTGAATGTAATATAACGAGTATAGCATAGTCGAGTTTTAAAATTCAGATGTAATGTAGAGTGAATATAAAGTCCTAAAGTAAGTTCTTATTTGGGATAAAACTTCCTCGAATGCTTATATTGACAATTTGACAACCTTTTTAACTTGCAATAAGTATTCGTGTGTTTGGTTAGGTCAAAACTTGCAACAGAATTTTAAAACTTGTATCTCCAACTGATAAGAACTGAAATTGGATGACACTGAATGTTTAGCTTAGTGACGTCACTCTAAATCCAATATGGTAGACTCCCAAAGATGGCGGACTAGTTCTTTTTTATGCACCCCATGATATTATGGGTATCAATAATTGATTTTAATTATTAGAAGAGTTTGCTGAGAAGAATAAAATGACGACACTCTAAAATCAATATGACGCATTATAAAAGTTATTTAATGTTTTAAATACTATTTAATTTAAGTACTTATTTAATGTTGCTTAGTTTATGTGAGGATAAGTAGAAATTATCATACAATTTAATTGTTATATCTTTATTGCTCTACATATTTTACTTTTATTTATTGCACTTTGTGTACCTTTTATATGTATAATTATACTCACGCATACTTCAGTTATTTGTAGGATATTCGTTTATGTGTGGGCAAGGAGAACAAATTCACGATACAATTCACACATTTTAATAATTTAAAGAGTGTTATCGCATAATATTTTGCGATGCGATTCAGCGCGCGTCTAGGTACTGCTGCCAAGCTTTTTATTTAAATTGAAAACGCTCAATTCTTGTATTTCAATTTAATGCCAAAATATTTTTAAATACATTTTTGTACGCAGTACAGACTAGAGTATAAAAAAATATCTAATCTTCAGCTATTTGACATAATAATTATCCAAGAATTTTTAGCAATGTTGTTTTTATCAAAAGTCTTATTTTTAACGAAATTATAAAAAAGGTTGCTCTGTAACTTGTCGACAGATTGCAGATAGATTGATTTATTATTTATTTAAGAACGAAACGAAGAAAGATTTCATGGATGGATTTATGGATGGATGTTTGTTACTCAATCACGCCCGAACGACTGAACGGATCTGGATGAAATTTGGCACAGAGATAGATTATAGTCTGGAATAACACATAAGCTATTTTTTATCCCGGTAAATTAAAGAGATCCAGTGGGAACCAAAAAAACCTCAATCCACGCGGACGAAGTCGCGGGCAATTAGCTAGTTTCTACATAATAAAATCCTATAGACCACATATTTAAATCGCGAGAGATAGGGTTTTTAGTAAAGAAATTCAGTGCTGAAATACAGCCAACATTCTCACGTCCACGCATTGATGTAGAATTTTTTTTTAGTACCTATACTAGATGTAGGATTAGCGCTTCAAAAATGTCCCCGACAAATTACAGCACAAATACGAAAGTGCTCTTATTTGACTTTAGTACGGGCCAACCTTAGCCAACATAACGACGCGTCAAAACGCTGCAGTGCTCATATAAAAAGTGTGCTAATATCCTTTGGCCAATGTTTGTGACAATGCGTCAAATATTGTAACAAACATTGACTGTTCTGGATAGACGGGATGCATGGAGTAGTGTTGGTGTTTTAAAAGTATTGTTGCTTAGTGATTCCCTGGTAATCCATTTCGTTATGCAGTAGAGTTGTTTAAGCCATCTAAAGTATACAGATAACATTAATTATGTTCAAATTCATTTTGATAAAATTGATATTACTGGAAACACACATACCTTAGTTACATAAATACACATAAAATACATGGGTACATAAAGATATTATATACTTTACATAAATATTTTATAAAAAAATGTAGTAAAAAATAATAAAAGCCGCAAAGGCTGAATCTGAATAAAGTTTACTTGGTACTTTTTAAGTTTACGTGTAATACGTCAATAAAACGTAGATTTTTAACCTTGATATTAATTTTAAAATGAAACTAAGTAAGGAAAATTTAATTTTAAGTTAAAATCTTACTTCTTAAACAAATGTTAGGTAGTTTAGTTTTAGTTTCCTCATGTTTTTTAACCGACTTCCAAAAAAGGAGGAGGTTCTCAATTCGGCGCGTATGTTTTTTTTTTTTTTTTGTATGTTTGTTACGCGATTTCTCCGCCAATTATGAACCGATTTTGATAATTCTTTTTTTGTTTGGTAGGTCATACTTCAGAGGTGGTCCCATTTTAATTTGGTGAAGATCTGATGAATATCTCCGGAGATGGAGAACGGAACTCCTCAATGGATAAGAGTAAATTGCTCGCGATCAGTGTGATAGTTTTGTAAACAGTATGTTTTAACCATGCATAGCATATCTTTTTTTTTTTTAGGGTTCCGTACCAAAATGGTAAAAATGGAACCCTTATTACTTTCTCTTTCCGTCTGTCACAGTCGATTATTTCAGTAACTATTAACTATTGACATGAAATTTGGAATAGTTTTATATAATAGTGGCCCAATATCATGGAAATCAAAAAAATTGAAAATTATTTTTAGTTTAATTAAAAAAGTGGGGAAAATCAGGGGTTTGAAATTTCAAAGTAGGATAACTATACCAAGTGGGGTATCATATGGACTTTGTACTTGACTTGTCTAAGTTAGACAAGTCGACGAGTAACGATTAAACGACGTTATTCTTAATAACGCTAAGTTTTTACTAGCGTTCTGGTTATTAAAACTGTATTTTAAAACAGTGGGGCCACTAAAAATTATGAAATAAAAAATTTTCAAAAAAAAAATAAAAACCGACTTCAAAAACCACAAACACTAAAAAGTAAAAAATAATTTAATTTATTATGTATACAAGAGTCAATGTAGTTCTATAATAACATTTTTTGGAGTCGGTGCCAATGTGGAGTCACGTCAACAATAATGAAGAGTAGGTAGACGGTTCATGCGGCTAATTGGCACCGACTCCAAAAAATGTTATTATAGAACTACATTAACTCTTGTATACATAATAAATTAAATTATTTTTTACTTTTTAGTGTTTGTGGTTTTTGAAGTCGGTTTTTATTTTATTTTTGAAAATTTTTTATACACAGATACTTATGCATATCATAACATTGTATAGTTATAAATATTGATAGAAGAGGAGAGAGTACGCCATTTAAACCTACGTGGTTTTTCGCAGTGCTACCCACCAAAACTGTATCAATATTTATTTTGATAAATAAAACATACTGTACAAATATAACACTGTGAGTTGCTGGGGTGCGTAAGCTAGTAATAAATATACACGACCACATACCACCACGATATACAACTTTAAAAAAATCAGCAACTCCATGTCTCCATTGTTCTATTTGAATTTTGTTCCATTGAATTTTTTGTTTTTGCCTTTTTACAAAGACAAAAGGTCTTTAATATAAACATACTACATTCGTAATTCAACTTAAATTCTAAGTTTTAAGGTTTATAATAAATTGACGTTGTTGATATTGACAATGTGATGCCAAGAGTTGCGTCTTGTTCCAAAATAGTGTAAAGGTATCAATTTGGCAACGTATGAAGTACCTTATTGCTTACACATTAAGTTTTATTTTAATAATAAATATTTTTGTACTTATTTTAAAAATTACTTTTTGTTTTGGATTGAAAGGTTATTCCTACCTTTTCTCTGATGACAGAACGTCTTAAAAATTAATATTTTCTAATCGTAATGTAGCTTTATGTGTTAAACTTAAGGTGCATAATTAACTGAAGTTGATGCTAATATAATATCTTTTTCTACATTTCCCACTCAGCATACAAATGTTTATGTGTGTGCAAATTGGGACATTTTTGCGATATTTTTTGTTCGTGACCCTGTTTCTAGTACTCATTCTATTTCAATGCGTCCACGTGTATAGATACGTCAGTGTCTGATAGTAGGTATATTTATCTCGGATTTTTTTATCCTACTTTAATCAATAAAAATTAAGTGGTTAGGTACTATAGATTAATCAAATCCAATTTTCAATGCGCGAGGACGAGGATATAGCGATATTTAGCGATTAGCATTAGAAACAGAACCACATTTTATGCACTGTGGCACCAAATGACAAATTTGTAAGGCTTACAAAAGAAGTTCCAGCATTGAGGCACGCGGTTGAATTACAAAACATTAAAATGTATTTTGGAAGTAGTCAACGAGGACAAGACAGAGAATTGTATAGTCTTACGAAGTAGACCGAACTATCTCATCGATATAAAAGAAAAAACTGCATTCAAATAATTGCAAAAAATCTCATATAAGTACGCGAGTCCGGAATCGAAACAATATATATATACTCTTTCGAAAAAGTTATTGAGGTATTCATTGTATGAAACAAAATAAAATAATACAAAATTACCAACAATATACGAATCATATTTTCCAAGGTTATGACTTCATTAAATAACATGAATTTTTAAAGAATTTAATTTTTTAACACTTTTAAATTTTTTGATTTAAAACTTAACCCTCACTTGTTGGGTCTGTTAGCGCCTAATAGCCGTAATTGTCGTTATATTGCACTTGCAACATAAATAACTATTATTTTATATACTATCAAACGATGCATCGTAGTCTCACTAGCACCCGCTCGCCAGTAAAATAAAATATGACTTTAACCACCGGTTCTCACATCGTAATCTGGTTGCTATTTTAGAGCTGAATAGCTATCTACGTGACGAAGAATGTTTTTGGTATAGAAGCAAAAATGCAGACGCAATGTCTAGGCACACGACAAGATCAAGAAAGGAGCAACGGTTTCAGCCGCTCCTATAGTAGAGTACAGATTTATACTATTTATTGAACCGTAGAGGTACTCGTATGATGACCATGTGGTTTATTTTCTCCTAATTTATTTTTACGCATAAAATATAGTAGGTATAATAAGTAATATCGTACTTAGGTTAGGAATACAGACCTAACCAAGCAGCATAACCCTGTAGGTAAATGATTTCAGGTAAGTAAATGAGTACCAGCAAACATAAATTACTTAAGTAATTCTTCGATTGAATGAGTTTACTTTAAGGTTTTACGAATAAAAACCTGTAATTCAATTTATACTCTAACGTCACTCCCTAGGAATTCAATCAAATGCAAATCTCGTAAAAATGATTTGTGAAATACTCACCGGTTACTGATTTGGCAAAAAAGCGATTAGATATTCACGTGTTGTTACTTTCGTTGTTTTACCTATTGGAATTTAAATGATTAAAAAAAATCCGTATTGAGTCCTCATTCAAAGACTTGCCAATGAAAACAAACACACCATAATATGTACGAAAATGTGTAGACCGTACGTACTTAATATGAATATATTTTATTTCTTTAGAAGACTTTATAGAAAAGTTTAAAGGACAAACATTTGAAATATTTTGGACTTGAAGAACACTAGATACATTTGACGTATAATACATTGGATTCGTAAGGGTTTAACAAACTTTTAATAATAATATGTATTCCCGCCCCGAAAAATTGCTGGCGCCCAACGATGTCGTCCCTAGCCTACCCTTGAGATGTCCTCTGAACTGTCACATAATATGTTTTGAATGTAGGTACGAACCAACCTAACGATACAAAAATCTTCTATATATATAAAAATCAATTGCTGTTCGTTTGTCTCGCTAAAATTCGAGAACAGCTTGGCCGATTTAGCTGATTTTGGTATTGAAATGTTTGGCGTAGTCCAGGGAAGGTTTAAACGGTGAGCAAATATGGAAAAATTAGTTAGTTACGACGCTCGGACGAAGTCGCGGGCATCAGCTAGTTATACTATATATATTTATATAAACCTACATCGAATTTTGAACCTCCTTTTTTTAAGGTCGGTTGGAATCTGTCTTCTGAGCCTATGTCATGCCATCAGCAAGGTAAATAGTTAGCAGGTAAGTACACGGATGTTTAAACTTTTAAGTCATTCGACTGGTTTTGGTCCTTCTCAATTTTGAGAAGTTCCATGATGTTTTGAATATCATATTTAACACAACGGAAGTAGAATATAGATTAAAACTAATAAATCAGTGTTATTTTTTAAATCTATCAATAAATGACTGAGAAATTAATTATTTAAAAGTTTAATTATTTAATGTACACCGATTACTGTATCTTACTCGAGTGAGAAATTATGTGAGTGAGTTTTAATACCTAGCCGAGATTTAATACTTCAAAATTATCTTCACACACCAATTAAGTGCTTTTAATTCAATTAAGTCACGTTAAATCCATTTATTTCTTTTATTTGGCTTTATAAAGTCAGTTGATAGGCTTTTTCATTTGTTGAGATATTTTAATGATTCTTTCATATTTTTGTTTTGTCTTAATTTTCATAATAAATTTTTAAAAAAATGGTAAACTTCTCCATTGAATAAATATTTTGGAACCCAAACTCTATTTTCATTGCACGAATGGTTGCCCACATTTCTCAAGGAATTTCGAAACTAATCTGCACAGCATACCGAGATGATACCTATTATAAAAATGTTATAATGATTGTTTAACTCGGTCCACTCGTTCTCAATATCATTAGATACCAGATAAATGGACTGTTAACGCAGCAGTAAACAGTATCAACGATATACCTAGTAATTTATAATTAGAAGCGACCGTCTGTTATTCTGAGAATGTGACGTCACAGGACCTCGTGTAAATTCCAAAATACTACAAAACGAGTGATTGACGTATCTCACATGACTGTGATAATGAAATTTCAGATTAAAAAACATTATGGGTATTCTAATTTGCTTCAGTACGTCAGTTCCTAACAATGGATGTGTTGTTTCTTGTAGTGTGTGACTATCTAGGTACCTACTCAACGATAACGTAACATACTTATTTATCAATTGCAAAATATGCTTCGTTTATTTCCTCAATCAGCACTTGAAATTAAAGTGTTTAGTTCAGACTTCAGACTTACGATAATTATAATTTACCTACCTACTCGTAGGTTACCGGATTGATATCGATTTAAACCCTAGATAGAGTACCTTAGTAATATAAAGGTACGTTGCCACCTTTCTGAAAATATACTTATTATAGGTGAGTGTATAAAGTTAGTACCTACTTAACTAATTGCTGAAACCATTAGATATATTGTAAAAAATATTCAGATAATAATTGTGTAAACTGTAAAGTGCTACTAAACTACTAAGTACTATAAAGTGTAAAATCCTCTAAATAACAAAATCTACGAGCAACCGCGGTTTTTCACGAAGACTTATTTTTAACGTCACTACAAGTTAGCCCCTTGACTGCAATCTCACCTGATGGTAAGTGATGATGCTAAGATGGTAGCGGGCTAACCTGTTGGGGGTGTGGCAGTTAATAGTTATATTAAACTCATATTCATAATAATCATTCATAATCGGTTTCTAAACGGCATCGTACCGGAACGCAATACATGGCTTGGTATGTCTTTGCTGGTAGGGCGGTAACTAGCCACTGCCGAAGCCTCCCACTAGACGAATTGAAGTCCGCAACCAGTAATTTAGCTATTCAACAAAGATTTAAACAATCAATCGCATATTTTCGGATTTAAAGTAGTTTTAACAGCAGGCTACGAGCCATGTCCTAGGAAAAATGTAGCTCTAAGAAAAATTTAATTTTCGACCTATTTCAATCTCGGTCCAAATAATAAACTTGTTTCGAGATTTCAACAATCTGTTCAATCGAGATTAAAACGAAGCACTGAATATGAATCTTCAATCTATAAAACTCAATTGAATAGGTAAGGTAGGGGTATTGGCGGTACCAGTGTTTCTTCAAGTGCATTATTTCATCCCTATAACCACGCCATCCAATTATAATAATAAGTGGTATAATAGATAGCCCTGTAGAATATATTCAAAGTCAGCCAAACGAGCGGGATTCGTGTCGGACCAATCAATACGTTTGACGCATGCGTCAATGCTAGATTAAATATTTTTGCGAATTGCAAGCGTAGGCGGCTGACGTTTCCATTTGAAAACGTTGTTCGATAGAACAGATTAATAATCATTGAAAACAAGAAAGCATTATTATGCATTTTAAAATATATGAAGGAAACTTCCTAGTCATCGTTTTAATAATTCTAACGCAGATAGAGTTAGGTAATCTAATCTTATCGTAAATAACAATAATTATAGCGCCATTACACACATTATCTTGTTCTGGTATAAGTTATATCTATCCACCAGCTCAGTTTGAGGCGAACCACTAGTAAGTGGTTCGAGGTAGGAGACCTCGCGGTATCCATAAGATAGTTTTAACTATAAACTTTTACAGAGCGCACTCTATTGATATCATTGTGAAGTTCTGTCAAAAATACTGAAGCTCATTAAAAATTAAATAATTTCGTTTCTTTATAATATTTTTCTAATTTTAGTATTTGTTGTTCAAGTACAGGATACCTAATTCAAATAATTGATCAAGTTTCAGGCTCAGCCTTTCAGAAAATTGAGAGTTCTGAGGTCAACTTTGGACGTTAGAATATTTCCACTTTGAAAGCCCCCCATTTCATCAATTTCAGGGGAATTTTTTTTTTAATTTTTTTAAAATTTTTCCTAATTATCTTTAAAATGATATACCGCAACCCTATGTAACGCTATAAAAATACCTTACATCGCATTCGCTTCTATAAGAGCCCCCTGATATAAAGATTTTTATAAATTTTTAAGCCATATTCGGCTGGAGGCCATTGGTTTACATATTATATTTAAATTTGAAGTAATTACGTTCAGTAATTCAAAAGTTATAAAGCTCTGACAGACGGACGGACGGACGGACGGACAAGTGCAAATTCACTCAAGTAGACTCACGAGACCTTCGCTTCGCTCTCAATTATGATACTGACCATAATATTGACCTATTGGCAAATAAGTGTAGGTGGATCTTGGTAATGCAGGTCCATACTGTTGCTTTTCTATCTCTGATAGCGACTTTGCTCTACCCTAAGGCTCTACCTATAAATTTTCAGCTATGAGGTTAAAACCTAAATACCGCTATTGACCTCTATTTGATTGATCAGCAAAATTATAATACTACACATGTTGTACTTGTTAAAAAATCTATCTACTACACTTTCAATTGTCATTAAGAAGTATGTCCGAGTCGCGCACTACGCCACTAAATTATCTCAATTAAAATAGACGGTAGCTATTTGGCGCCTATATTATTCGCAGCATGTCACTCGCGAGTGTATTTGTTCACGTTTGATGTTTAACATGGCTCGACTACAAAATGAAAAAAGTAAAAGCTTTTAAAGGAAGTTATAACGTTTAGACTCTATAGGCAGGTACTCCCTTTGGTCTAGAATCTAGATGTGCGTATACCACAAGTTCTATGGTTTGTCTAATTTAGGATAATTTTGACAGATGGAGAGGTGTATAGCAATAGTAAAGAACTAGAGTGAGGTGGACTGAAGCAGTACTATGCAAATGGCGTCTGCCAAAATTATCATCTTAAATTAGACAAACCAAAAGATGGTTTCGTAACTTGATAGACGTCCCAAGTCTCTTCATAACAACCATCAATTTGTAATATAATGTGGAACATATTTATATGGGATTAAAATATATAACAACCACCAAAAATTATTTGAGAGCTTTCTTACCAAAATAATATAATTAGATATTATGTATTTGGAGACTAAATGTAGTATATGTTCACCAAACCTTGTTTCGTAAGTATACTATATTCAAAATATAAAGTTTAAATAAAGTTTTTATATTGTTTAAAGTTGTCGTTTCTCTCGTTGATATAATATTATAGTATGGATGTTGTCCTTGTGCATGTCCTTTCAAAGTTTATGTTTTACCTACTAGCTGATGTAGGCGACTACGTCCGTGTGGATTGAGGTTTTTGGTTCTCGCGGGAACTCCTTAGTTTCCCGGGATAAAAAGTAGCCTATGTGTTATTCCAGACTATAATCTACCTCTGTGCCAAATATTATGATCTAGATCGGTTCAGCCGTTCGAGCGTGATTGAGTAACAAACATCCATCCATCCAAACTTTCGCATTTATAATATTAGGATAGATTGACATTCATAACTTATTGTTTTTATAAATAAGCCTGATGGGTAGGTTGGTCTTGGTAGTAACTAGTAAGATCGTTACTTTAGCGAAATATTACTTTGAATTCTATTAAATTATAAATTTCTGGTGGGAGGCTTCGGCCGTGGCTAGTTACCACCCTACCGGCCAAGACGTGCCGCCAAGCGATTTAGCGTTCCGGTACGATGCCGTGTAGAAACCGAAGGGGTATGGGTTTAATATAACTGCCATGCCCCTAACAGGTTAGCCCGCTACCATCTTAGACTGCATCCTCACTTACCATCAGGTGAGATCGCAGTCAAGGGCTAGCTCGTAGTGGATAAAAAAAAAAGCAAAATGTACCAACGCGCGTAGCCTACATACAGACAACGTGTTTACCAATCTACCTATACCAATCTATTCATCGCTGATAGATTGGTGGTCCTCACCGATATGCATAGACTGGTCCTGCGAGATGTAGTTCACCCTCGTTACCTACTCTACGTAAACATGTTGAGTCAACATTGATGACTGACCGTCATGCCTATGCACATTTCAGCCAAAAATCCAGTGGGCAACTGGGCAGTGCTTGACTACGGCTTGCGGCGTCCGGACCTGCCTATTCATGGCTATAGGCTATGGCACAGTAAAATCCGGCCTATTCTGATTTTTAATTTGTATTAGGAGTACAAATTCACAGAATTATTCGTAAGCTCCCTGTACATAGGTAAATATCGCCTTTGAGTCACGTAATATTAGTAATGACAAGGAAAATAATTGCGTTTTTACCTAAGATACGTAGGAATAGCATTTGTTAAGCATTATTGTAATTTGTAATCAGTTATTACTATTTACCTAGATAGATATTTAAACTTTTTGGTTTTAATACAAAACCGTTTGTAGGTACCTACCTACTTACTATTTTTTTTGGAAAAAGCTTTGATAGAAAAAGCCTATTTGTCTTGTTTTATTGTCATTTTCCTACGTCCAGCAACGTGGGATAGTATATAGGTACATTGGTAAAAATATTATGCAGTGTTATTTATTAGCTGTAGGTATGTAAGCAAATGTTGCGCTACGACATTTATTTTTCTAGAGTAGAAATATTTTTTTCCCTTTAACTTTGCCCTTGAAAAAATTATTTCGTTTATGCCTTTACTTTTATGGATTTGAAATATAAATTATAATATTATGATAGTTATTGTTAGCTGTTGCAATTTAGGTATTTAGGTATACAATATGCTTAAAAATATAGAAAACACTGAAAGTATACTTGAACTTGAAATATACTTGAATCATATACCATAGTAGGAATTTATTATATAAACAATATGTCCTAAAGCGATTCGTATTTTTAGAAGAAACTATAAGTATGCAAACAATACGGTTCAAATGGAGAGAGCAGAGTGATGCAACATCGCCCGAAATCTCGCAATGTTAATAGCGGAACGCATTCATCGTTGAAAGTCTGATTGAGTCAATGACATCCTAAGCGCACATTCTGCTTACGCCGAAGTACTTACTGACTGTAGAGTATAATATCTACTACCTACTATAGAACTATAACAATGTACTTATTACCTATTCTGTACTATGAAGCTCAGGGCGGAGTGCACTTCAGTGTTCAGGTAAACGGCTGATTAATCTCTAAACATCGTTTAAACAACCGTTTAAATATTATCTGTTCACGACGTTATTTTGAACCACGATCAATAAATACCAGTAGTCAACACGGCTATTTTATGTAAGCCTACGCCTATGTGATCAAGATCGAATCTTACTATTCTACGAGTTAGCAGAAAATTATTATTAATTAAAAACAGCCATGCGCGTGTCGAGCCACGCCATTGTAGGGTTCCGTAGTTGCCCGTCACAATTAACAGACATGTTCTATGTTGGTCGACTATAAGTTACCCGTTAGTCGTTAACTTGTAAAGCCTACTTAACTGTAATAGTCTTCCTTCGTTCGTGTTCGAGTTCGTGGCATTTTAAACAACTGCTATAAATTTTTTCACGTATCTGAAAACTAACAGTTTAGCTTATATGGAAGGGACACTTGACTCTAGCAAAAATAATCACTTAAAGCTAAATATTTCGCAAACGGATCCCTGAATCGAAAAATGGTTTTCCCACGCCCACAATATTTTTGAATGATTTATCCAAGGACACACACACTCACTTGGTCGGTTCTTTTAGTGAATTTGATTTAGGTATAAACTTCAGTTCCAAGGACTGAAACAGTAACCGAAATAAAGGGTTTAAACACTGTTTTTTGAAACTGTTTTAAAACAGAAACCCTTATAACGGAAACAGAAACGAAACTGTAACAGAATCAATCTGTAACCTTTTATTTCTGTTAATAAGTGTTTTAATCTGTAACCGATATAAAGTACATGCAATAACCTACTACCGCTTGAATATCGCGCGTGGCAACGCCGCATGCGCGGTCTCTCTCTTTGTGCAACTTCTCACTTCATTGGACTTTATACACACTGACACCACATCGGCCATGGTTTTCTTAAATCAATTGCAACCATAATTGCTTTCAATTAGGTTCAAATTTGAATACGCGTCAACAGTGTGATATTACGTATAGCAACGTACACGAGACTTTAGTGTTTTATTTATATTACCAATTTCGACCCTCGTTGCCTACAACTTAGGTCCAAATTAGAAATAACTAAGTTAAGATCTTTCCTATTTTTCAATATTAGATTTAGTTGCATATGAAACAAGGTTCAAAACATTGATTTAGAATTTTGTTTATTATACCTACTTAGGTTTTTGTCAATTCTTTGAATTTTTCAGTTTGAATTCTTTGACGGTGTCTGTACATCATACCTACAATAATAATAATAATATTATTATTATAAACTAGCGACTCGCCCCGGCTTCGCACGGGTGCAATGCTGATATTAAATAACCCCCGACCGCCGCCGCAACCGCTATGCATTTTAAATCTGTAATATCTTCGAAAATATTAATTTAAATTACATGCTGTAAAGGGCCATATGGATCTATACTAAATGCACAATGTATTTAATGTATTTAATTGGATAAGGATTAATGCTGTATTGCTTAAAATCGCTTCGTAAATAAGCCATTATTTCTAGTAAAAAGTAAAGAATAAAAAAAACCGGCCAAGTGCGAGTCGGACTCGCGCACCGAGGATTCCGTACTGAAAACTGTAACGACCAAAGATGTAAAACGGTAATAATTACCTTTGTTAATAAACCGCAAAACTAACTTTGTTTGTAGAGGTTTACTGTTAATATCAAAAAAACTATGCTAGTTAGAGTATTGGCTATAGTTTTTCAGTAAAATATACATAAATTCCTATTGACCATAATTATTTCAGATTTTTCGACTGGTAAACTTCGGAGATAAGGGGGGGGGAACGGTTTTTTTTTAGACTTTTTCCCCGATAAATCAAAAACTATCATGACTAAAAATAATTAAAAATCTGTTTTAGAATGTACAAAGTAAACCCTTTCATATGGTACCCCACACAGTACAGTTATCTCACTTTTAAATTTCAACCCTCCGATTTTCCTCCCTTTTTAAATAAGAACAAAAATAATTTCCAATTTTTTTTAATTCCAGTGTCTTTGGGCCACTAATATACACAACTATTCCAAATTTCATGTCGATAGCTTCGGTAGTTACTGAAATAATCGAGTGTGACGGACGGACAGACAGACAGACAGACAGACGGAGAAAGTCGCACCATAAGGGTTCCATTTTACCATTTTGGTACGGAACCCTAAAAATGGTTATTGTGGGTTATCCCTAAGAGATAGACATATACTATGGCGGACTTTTTTGTAGATCTTTTTAATGTGTAGATACAATACCTACTGTAGTAAGTACATTATTTTGATCTATCTCATAGGGTTCAGCCAGCGTTTGCAATGTAACGCAAAAAATGTGTTTATTTACGACATCACATTAGAAACCTCTAAAATTATCAGTGTTTCTCTACTATATTATGCATGTATTATACATATAAAACTTCCTATTGAATCACTCTATCTATTAAAAAAAACCGCATGCAAATCCATTGCGTAGTTTTAAAGATCTAAGCATAGGTACATAGGGACAGACAGCGGGAAGCGACTTTGTTTTATACATAAAAAATATTTGGTAGGTATAAAATATGTTAGTGATACAAAAGTGTGTTTGTTTATTTGTAGGCTTGTCCTTCAATCACGATGCAATAGAGCAATGGATCGACGAAGCATGTTAAACCAAATTAAACCTTAACACTGAAGCATTAAAGTTTAATTTCGAATGTAGTATATTAAGATCTAATAATTATTGTCTTCGTAACAACGCGAGCATGTCGGCGATATGCATGTCGTTGACGCCTCGAATCCACATTTTTACTCCCTACCAAAAAGTGCTCAAAGCGGCTAAAGGAGTTTGACTTCAAAAATCATAATAAAAAATGTATACCTGAATAATTATTTTCTTTTTACCTCGACTAGAACATGAAATTAATATTTATGTAATAAGGAACTTTGCTCCTAGCTGGTGTTATAGTTATTAGGTGGTATTAGGTGGTAGGTTTTATAGTTCATTTCGATAAGACTAATAGTTTCGGAGATATGTTATCTGTGTTGCATGAAAAGATTTCTTATGATTTCCATAATAACTGATAGAGCAACGAAAATGTTGACCGTAGCAAAATGAAAGGTATAATCATGCTAATTACAATTCATTTGAATTCATTCAGTAGATAGCTTCGGCATGTTGCGCGGCCAAAATACAGACAGACAGAAATTCAGAATATATTCAATATACTTACTTACAGAATTTGACCTGATACAGTTGCATTATAAGTTAGTACCTACTTAAAGATTTGTAATTTTAAAATAATGTAGTTTCAAGCTTTCTTGTTAAATTATGATGAACTTTTTACACTGGTTTTAAGTAATTAAATAACTACGAGTAATAAATTCATTCTTTTGACTCAAACTATATAAAAATAATGTCGGCGACGACAGCCTATCTCCAGGGCATCTGCGCAGGATATATTATAGGTTAGTGCACAAAAGTGTGTGCGCATACACAGGTGCGCTCTCTGTTCCTTTACTCACATAGACTGAAAATCCGACACGAGCGGAGAGAGATCAGGCGCAGGACTGACGGCTTTACGTGATATCCGAGGCATGGGGGTGAAACACTGCCAACTTCCCTAAACTTCCTAACTCGAGCTACTAGCTAGTACTAAGAATTTCTTGATAGAAAAATCCAATCTATACCTACTATAATATTATACATGCGTAAGTTTGGATGGATGGATGGATGGACGAACGGATCTGGATGAAACTTGGCACAGAGATGGATTATAGTCTGGAATAACACATAGGCTAGGTACTTTTACTTCCAGAAAATTATACAGTTCCCGCGGGAACCAATAAACCTCAATCCACGCGAACGAAGTAGCTAGTATTTAATAATTATGGCCTAACCCGGGATTCGAACCCGGGATCTCGTCAGCCGCAGTCGAATATGCTAACCACTAGACCAACGAGGCAGTGTTACTATCTAATAGCCAATAATATTATGTACACAGTAAGTTTGGCAACGTCGCTATTTCGGTTACAGATTAAAACACTTTAAAACACTTTATTTCTGTTACAGATTCATTTCGGTTACAGAAATATAAGTGTTTCGGGTTAACCGAATTAAAAACACTTTCAAAAGGGTTACAGATTCGTTTCTGTTACACTTTCAATCTGTACCACTTATATTTCTGTAACCTTTATGAAACTGTTTTTCAGTCCCTGTTCAGTTCAAAGCGTTATAGTAGTATACCTACCTATTTTTATTTAGCAACTAGGCAGCTGAAGCCCGCGTCTTCGAAATAAATACGCCTATCAGGACGCAAAACCGTGCGCGATTGGAGGACTCGTGCATCGAATTGAGCACGAGTTTGAAAGGAAGTTAGCATAATCATTTGGGAGATAATTATATGTGTGAATAATCTCAGTTATGCAGATGACATGGTGCTGCTCAGCCCCTCGATCGGAGGGCTAAGGAGACTCTTAGGTTCCGAATTCCGATTATGTCTGTACTCTGGGGTTCTAAGTTTATTTGATTGATACAACCAATGTAAAATATTAAAAGCTTTATTTTTTTAAAGGAGAGCAGTAATTGGAAAAGTAGGGAATGCCAAACCCAAGACCATGCCATAAAGCTGTTATTGTAGCAAAGTTGTAGCTTTCATTAATACCGAAAGCTCTAAGTCTAGCCTCTACCATTTTGAAAACAAAAATATCACAACCAATTTCCAATACTCTAAGAATTTGTCAAACAAAGAAAATGCCTACAATTAAGGCACGCAGACGTGAAACGGAAGAATGTTTTTCTTCCGTCCACATGTCTTCTTTCTTCTTTCTCTCTCCCGTCGTTCTTTCATTGCTGCAATTTTCCAACAATATATCTATAACTAATTTAATGCTTAACAACGATCCAATAAAGATTACAATAAACACCTCATCAAAAGTCCGATAAAGCTTTTATTAGGATTATAAAAATGAAATAGAAAATAAGAAAAATTGCATCGATTATTTTTGGTATTAAGTAAAAAGAAAAACACATGTGGCCATATTCACATTTAAAATACTAAACTAGGTATATGTATAAATGGCATATCAATCCAAATCTATACACTCCCGGCCTACCTGTTGAACCGATTTTGACATTGGTGCAGAGGTAGGTACTTACGTTAAATCCCGGGATTATTAAAAAACCAAAACCTAAGTCCACGCGGCTTCGGTAGTTTTTTCATCTAGGACCTTTATGTATACAGCGACATGTTATATTATTAGGTATATTGTAATCCATACTCCATACTAATATTATAATTGTGAAAGTGTGTCTGTCTGTCCATCTGTCTGTCTCATGTCTGCTACACTTTCCCGGTCCATCTATTTAACCGATTTTGATGAAATTTGGAACCGAGATATATGATCCAAATTTGATCATCATCTAGTAATGTTTAAACTTTTTAATAGCAAAGTACCAACCAACACAAAATCCTTATTTATTTAGGTATCTATATTATCTACAGTTAGGGTTAATAATATTACGTAGGTATAGAATATAGATTAGCAATAGGCATTTGCCGAAGTGTCCAATAGAAGCATTTTTTTCCTTAAACATGACTAATTGTTTGTATTGCCTTTCCCGAAAGAATACGTGATCGGTGAAGCGTGTCTCTACGTTACAAAGCCAAGCCATGGATAGGTATTATAAGGTAACTACGAATAATTTTAATTTACTAAGAATTGTAAATCATCAGTCTTTCATAGAGAAAACTAGTGGGCCCGGCAGAGGTCCAATTATGAATATAAACCATCCCTGGACCCACTCAAACACACACAAAAAATCCATCTGAGAGAACAGAGTTTTAGCGAGACAAACGAACAGCAATTGATTAATATAATATATTAATATATATAGACTGATATAGATTAGGTCTATTTTCACTGAAGCTAAGTAGAGAGATGTAATGTAGAAATAACAATATCCGATTTTATTTACTGGTTACCTACTGGTTTTTGTTCCTAACCTAAATTCTCGGGCATGCAGGTAGGTACGTTACACAGATCATCATGATCTGTAAAAAGTATCGCCAGTTGCTGAAAATGCACATAAAACTCGGAATAATTAGAAGTGCATGGCCAAGATTCGACCCCCTGACCACCGGAATAGGATACCAATGTAGGTAAGTCAACCTTACTTCGATAGGTTAAGATAACACTAGCCACTACTAAACGATATTGTAATGCACCAACTGTGCACCAAAAGTTGCTTTTTCCTGGTATGATTTCAAGGTTCGTTTACTTTTCATTGGCTTATGTTTAACTGGCTAACTGCTTACCAAGAGTAAAAAGTTAAGTACATTCAAAAAATACATTGTTAACTCAATATGGGTAAATGTCCACCGGAAATTGACACCCTATTTTTATACAATTAGGTAGGATAATACTGAAAATTTTACATCTTGCTATCCTATTAAAGCAAAGTACCTACCTACTTACTCCAAAATAATTGTTATTAATAATAATTATTAATCATTGTTAACCCAAAAATAGCAAATGACCACCAAAATGACTAAATGCGACCACCAAGATTCAAAACTTTATTTTAATTTAAAACTTTAATCCATATTTTAACTTTTAAACTTTTAAAACTAGATACCTACCTATTACTCAATCGAACCAAGTGCCCATGCAAGAGCAAATGAATTTTATGTTACATAGGGATGATTTTTTTTCTATCTATGATGAGAAAAAAAATCTCAGATGTGGGGTGTCGTTGGACAGGTCGTTTAAAAAATGTATTGTGGGTGTCGAAGTCGCGGGCATGTTTAAATATAGTTTTGAAGTTATATCCATTTGAAAGTTTCCCACAAAATTCCTAATGCATAAAAACGCACGGATACTACGCCCTTGGCGCGCATTACCCATGGGATTACTATTGAATAGAAATACGTACCCCTATCGCGGACAAGTGCGCGCACTAAGACAAATCTTGTAGTTACGCGAGGGTATAATATCTATGCATATGTATTTAAGTCGAAAAATGATATAATAAAAAGTACTTGAAAATATTTTTATTATTTCATGGACTGATGATATTATCGAGTCTGATCGAGAATAATTTCAGAGGTGGTACCTCTGAAATTATTCTCGATCACCTCTTGCAGGTGACCAATAATTAACTATGTAGGTATTTGAACGAAGTTAGAAGGAAAAGTATCACAGCTAAGCAGGCTTTGTAAGTTAACGAGTATAATAGTCGACCAACTTAAAAAATGATCACATTGTAAAAACATCATTGGTAACGGGCAGCTACGGTCTACGGAACCCTACACTGCGCGTGGCTGGACACGCATTCGGACGGTTTTTTTAAAGGTTTTAAACGTATTTAAAAGCTCTTCCTGATGCAAAGGGTTAATTTATCGCTACAAGAAGTTATTTCGATGGATCGCGTTGGTAAAATTATTGTCCTTTGACATGTAGCGCAAGGTCAATGAGGGCATGCCCGGGAAAATGTATGTAAGTAATTTATGTATAAATATATCATTCCATGTTGGAACCGAATTCTTGAAAACGGAATGAAAAGAAAATTTTCAATATTCTTTAGATGGGTAAGGCCGTAGATTTTGCCACTTTCTGAAAAAAAAATGTGTCCAATTTTTAAGTTACCAATTTTAAAAAAAACTAACGTGATTATTGTAGTGAAGATTTTTTATAAGCTTGCGGCATACCTATATCTTAAGAAAATATATTTAAATTAAATTTAAAGATCGCCGTGAATATTTTAAAAAATCGCAAATCTTCAGAGACCACGAATTTGGGTCCAAAATACGATGTCTTTCGACCAGACTAATTTCTTTGTTGTCCTAATTTACGTTTATTTTCTAAGGTAGTGTATTACTTTTTAGTTTATTTTAAATCTCAGACTGTTCGGCTGCCAGTTTATGGTTTTAAAATATTAAAATACGTGTTGTGTATTGATTTATCAGTTTTCAAACATTTGTCTCCGTTTTTTCGCTTCTTCGTTACTTTTTTCTTCGTTACTAACATTTACCTCAAGAAATGTTTAATTTGCAATTATGGTAGGATTTAAAAAGAGACTCTGGCAACACTAAGAAGCCATGCCGAAGAGAAAAAGCTACGCCATTTTTTCTTGTCTATGTAGTGTGTCAAAAGTGCCGGTGCGTGTTTCGTCAGTGTGAATTAAAAATTGTTTTCGGAGGTTTTAACGGTAAGTAACCGGGTTTTGACAAGTAATTGTATAATTATAAACGTAACAGTAATTGAAATGCATTTTTAAATTTAATTTCATTCGAAATTAAGCGTAGTTTGGAAATTATAACCTATACAATCCAAATAAAATAAAGCTTTCGCGTTACTTTAGCGTTACTCTTACGTTACCGTAAACAAAGATTCTATGTTACGTAACAAAGACAAATCTTAAGGGTAGTACATACTATTTAATACTATAACTACCCCATTACGCGGAGAAGTTGCGAGGGCTATATTTTCTGGTGCACTAGTGTTGGTATATAATCAATGCGCACATTGTGTCTTACTGTCTTATTGTTAATGTTGTTAATTATTAATATGTTGTAAACTTAAAAAGCAATTTAAAACAAAATACTATAAAAAACTTATTAATATTATAATGTATGTATAAGCTAATTGAAATTATTGAATAAATATGTTTATTACAAATAATTTAATGTTTTTATTTTGTGTCCAATATTATTGTACATTGTATGTAATCAGCTTTACAATTTACTAGCGTTACTCTCGCGTTGCTTTCGCGTTACCGTAACGAAGAAGTTTCATCGTTACTGTATGTTACTAAGTGGCAAAATCTACGGCCTTACCCAGATATAGGTATATTTATTTAATTTCATCGATAAAGATAATATACTTACCTATTTATTAAATGGTTTACTTTGTTCATTGACCTTTATTTAAGATTTTTTAAGAGCTATGAAAAAAAGCTCCAATTTTCATTTGGATATTTAACTAAGTAGGTACCTACTTGAGTGATTTGAATTGTTTGAACTCGATGTTCACTAGGTACCTACGATAAGCCATCACAGTACGAATAAATGAGGTTGAATCTAGTAGAAAACGTAAGGAACTCACCATTACATGCATTCCCAGGCGGCTGTTCATGGTGATGCATTTCTCGGAGCACCGTGATGCGTGTGAAGAATCGCGCCCTTTCATGTCACAAGCGAGACTGAACGAGCGACTGGCCGGCTGAAACGCCGGAGCTTTGAGCCGCTCCCCCCAACACCTCGCCACGCATGCGCGGATCTGAAGTATATAACTCTATCTGATAAGCACATAATACAAGCCACAGTTTCGCAAAAGATCAGAGTGCCTACTTCCTAGCGGATTTTCGTCCCGTTCGGTCGCGACAACATTATCTACGATTTGTATGGAATTGTCAAGCACTTGACAGCTCACAGCTGACGCTCGATCAATTCACTAAATATAGTACTTAAAGTTGTCGCAATGGAACTCACAAAGGCTCCCGAACCACCGCACGAATAAATAATTGATATAAAAATTATTTATAATTATTTAATAAATAAATAATAATATACCTAAATAATTTGACTAAATAACATGAAATATGTATGTCATAACAACATGTATCTAATCAGCTGAGAAATAACTGACTTACATGTGGCGCTAAACTGATAGACAAACAATTCGACACCGTGAGTACGGAACCCTTATTAACGATGTTCTGATTTTTTCCTATACTTGTGCTGCGAGACCTTACTTCTTGCCAAATTTCATGATTCTAGGTCAAAGGGTTACCAAAACCTTAAAGGTTTTGATTTTTTGACGAGTGAATATGCGGCATTAGATAGGTACATCCGTATCATTTGATTGCATTGACTTAAAAACTTCCTTCCTTTCCTTTTCAAATTCCACTCGGTCTGCAGAAGGAACACTCTGCCTTGAGCTGAAGCCATAACCATGCAGACTGCAGTCTGCAAGAGACGACACGGACACAATATTATTGTGTTTTCTCAGGTACCTATAGCGTAGCGATAAAACTTGCGAGTCATATTGCGGTACTACATCCCAATATGCGCTGCTGCGAACGAATTTTTATATAGTGCATAACTAAAATTTATTTCTACAAGTTTTATTGGTAGTGGTTAATTGGCTTAGGAGAGCACGCAATATTTGCTTGGGGTAATTTTAACGATTAAAATGATCGTCCTCTGTATATGTTGGACCATAGTAGTCTTTCAAACTCAAACTCAAACTCAAAAGCAACTTTATTCAAAATATGTACCTACAAAGTACACCCTCTGAACGTCATCTTTGGAACGTCGTCTTTGGAAAAGATAATATGTACTTAAATAATACACAAAAGTTAATTGATTTAATAAAAAAATATATACATAAATACACGATAATTCCCGCTACTGTCTGCGTGGATTTCAGTTTGAGATAACATACCTACCTACTCTTGGATTTTCTGGGACAAACATTAGCCCTAGTCTAACATGTTTAAATTGTCCTACAAGCACATTAAAATAATAGATATCAGTGAAAAATTTTAGTTTGAAAACTATGGGCTTCCAACAGGGAATTCCACTGCACCTATGGGAATTTTAAATGGAGCCGAAACCGCGCGGTTACTTTCCCGTAAAGTAAAAAAGCAATCTTCTATGTAAGTAGGTAGGTCTCGTAGGTAACAATCGTAGCCTAACTGTACGTTTGCTAAATTGCGATTGTGCAGTTTACGTAAACAAATACGTAGCCAGTAGCCACGTTATAATGAATGAGACTATGGTACACAATTTGATATACTTAGGTACCTAGTGGAATTTCATGGGAACCACAACCCACAACGCTAATCATAAGGTGGATAGGTAGGTAGTGCCTATCCAGCATTATTGCTACACTAGCTGATGCCCGCGACTTCGTCCGCGTGGATTTAGTTTTTAAAATCCCTCGGGAACTTTGATTTTCCGGGATAAAAAGTAGCCTATTCACTCTCCAGATCCGCAACTAAGTATGCCCATGCAAAAAAATCAAGTCAATCCGTCACTCTGTTGCGACGTGATTAAGGGACAAACGAACACACTTTTGCATTTATAATATTAGTAAGATAGTAAGAAGTAAGATTAGTAGGATTGTACATAACCGAATTAACACTATTAACATATTTTACACCAAGAAATTAAGAAATAAGTTAAGATTTATGTACGTATACTTGAAGTTAGATGCTAAACCATTGAAATAGAATGAGTAAGTACACTAAAAAAATTCTACATCAATGTGCTAAACGCATCAATAAATAATGATTTAACTGCTAACCGATATGCACATTATAAACACAATAACAAAATTTTTGATACAAAGCAGATGCTCATGTTTACCTACTTAACTATACATCCACATTTTTTTATTTAATGAACTTAAATTAATTTTAATTATAATTTAATTTCATCTAATTTTCTACGGGATAAAAACTATCCTATATATTGACCCGGAGTATCAGCTACCGCTAAACCAAATTTCATTTAAATCCGTTCATTAGATTTCGCGTGACGCGCGGGCCGCGGCCATACAGACAGACAGACAAAAATTAAATAAAAATCTGTTTTGGGCTCAGTATCGATAGTAAAGCATACCCCAGTTACTTACAGTTATATTATAAGTGTACAGTTTTATTATCTTCCCTTAATCACGTCATGACAAAATGATTTTACCTATTCGTAGGAAAAATATATCATGTAAACATATCGATAAATTAATTTGCTTTTTTATTTTATTGAACCGATATCCGAGTTTCCATGCGATTACGAAGTGGAAAAAGGCTTTTAAAATCTCGCACGGGGCACCAGTTTCCTTTCATGAATCATGATCTTAGGGATCCCCAGATTTCTATTAATCTCAATATTGTTTACTATATCGTATGAAGGTTGAAAACAATTGTTCGACATTCCCAATATCTGACCACTAGGAAACAGGTCTGCCTTACTACGCTGGTCCTTCGAGCCGGATCATAGATGAGATTTTGAAGTTAAACAATATTATGTATGTGATTTTTATTTATTAATATAAAATTAGAAGCAACCATTATTACAGCGTATGTCGTATTTCATTACCTGGTATAAATAGGTTTTAAAATTTACATACTTTCCCCTTGACTATAAAATTTAGAATAGCATCATATTACTTCATATTGAAGACATACCTACTTCAACAAAACAAGTGTGATAAAACAATACAAAAATTCTGATATAAAACAGATAGTTTATAAAGAAATAAGCCTCAGGAGTATTTTATTTTACTTTTAAGCTTACTTGGAGACATCTTCCAATTTAATAATAGGCCATACTAGATGATTCCCGCGACTCCGTCCGCGTGGATTAAGATTTTTGATTCCCGCGGGAACTCTTAATTTTCCGGGATAAAAAGTAGCCTATGTCCTTCCCCGGGATACTATCTACCCCTGTACCAAATTTCAGCAAAATCGGTTGAAAAGATGGGCCGGGAAAGCGTAGCAGACAGACAGACAGACAGACAGACAGACAGACAGAAACACTTTCGCATTTATAATATTAGTATGGATTTGGGATATTTCATGACAGATCTAAAACACCCATTAAGCTGCCTATAAGTTACTTCTGAGCATTAAGGTTTACATTCATATAAACTATCATAATATAGAAACAAACACATGCTACATAATAACACAGTGTGATACATTGATAGTATATTTCTAGAGATATCTGTTTATAAAACCACTGAATATGCCTAGTTTTGCATGAACAAGTAGTACCTAGCGATAAGTAATATGTATTTATGAGTATGGTATCTGATCATAGAAGTAATGACACAGAGGTAATGATGTCACTATTACAATATTATGTTGCACTTTTATTCAAATAACAATGTGTCTTCAAATGCTGAGTAATCTTTAAACTGTAGGTATATAGGCATACTTGTTAATATTTATCATTAACTACTTATATCTAAATATATATAATTCAAATATATACAGAAATTTAAGCATATTATTTAATGAATATAAAATGTTTTGAAACTGGTGATTGTAAGATTTTAAAAAACAAAAGTAATTATTATAAGTATATTTTTGGTAGTTTTGATTTTTGGTTAAATAAAATATAATTTCCCTGAAGGGGAATCTCAATTTCTAATCATCTTTCTGGACTAAGAAATATTTCAATAACAAATAAATAAATAAAAATGATAATAATATTAAATGATAGGTAGTTAAAATAATACAGATTGTCTACCAAGGCCAAAGCACCAAAGTTAGACAGCTGCAATGCGACTTCTGATTTGGGCAGCCACTTGTCAGGTACCATTTAAAATGAACATAATTTTAGGACAAATACAACAATAGGTACAACCCATTGAAGCCAATAACAACAATTATTGTATTATGTGATTATATCAACTTTGGTGCTAAGCCTACTGGAAACATTTACTGGGATTTGACACATCTGGAATGACTATGATAATATAATTACAAATTATATACTTTAGTCATAAGCTCTCACATGATTTAAGAGAAGAGATTAGGATGGACGATAATTGAGAATAAAATGGGCGGAATTATCCATGACTATCAATTATTGTTATCCATGGTGGCTGGCCCATGGCATACACCCTGCATTGAACTTAGCCAGCCTTTAGGCAAGGAATGCCAGTCCAGTTGTGTCTATGTGTCCTATAATGAATCCTCTCACTACAAAAACTATTCAATGAGTAAAAGTTATTTTAACTGCTACCCAAACAGGACTTACTTAGAAGTATGATCTCAAATGGACAAAAACTCGGAATGAGTAAACATAAAATGCCTGACCGAATTATGAAATGCAGATTCTCAATAACTTAAATCAAAATTCTGACCAAACATTTACAATACATATTTTAAAGATTTTTCCTAAATTAACATAGTGAAAGTTAAAACTTTTATCAATAAAACTCTAATTAATACAAACTCAACTTTTATCACTATTTAATCACAAAAAAGATAAACATTTATTTCTAGTGCATTATAAAATGTAATATTATTTTATTTTATCCATTGAGAAGTATTTGTTCCTCATGATAAACAATGTTTAATCTGTAGCCTCTCACAAATTGTAAGAAACTACATCTGGCCTGTCAGAAAACTAAAAGGTAAACTTAAATTATTGGTTTGTAATAAAAATGATATGAAAAACATCTGTTATAATATCAAGTAAAATGGAAATATGAATTTATTACCACCAACCATTTAAACAAAACTGAAATTTATTTAATTACCAGTCCAGATACAGATAGAGCAAACAAAGTGAAGGCTAACCAACTAATTGAAGTACAAGCTGACTGCTTCATTCTATTTGGACACAGCCAGCAATGGCAAGTGAGTGCACTGTGTCAATTTGATATGCCCACTAATCACCCTTGCTACTGTCTGTACAAGGCATCAAATCAAGTTGTACTTCATAATATATATTAAACACTACAATGGGGCTGATTCTGTTGTACACAATCTCTAAAACTAAACTAAAATGACAGCATTCAAAACATTGCTAACCCTTTCATAATATTCTCTGCGGAAAGGGACAGAGCTAGATTAAAAGCTGTCATTTTATTTTAGTGATTATCTTATACAGAATTGGCCACAATGTCTTCCAACAATGTGACAAAGGATTTATTTTCATTTAGTTCTAACTTGCACAATGTGCTTACAGCTTATGCAAATCACAAAAATAAAGATAAAAGATCTGTCACTCCTATACAATTTTTACACAATGATGAAATATTAAAATAACGATTACTTATAAATAAAAAGTTACACTCTATTGTATTCAATTTGATATCAAATATTAAGGAAACACTAATGTATTGCCAATGTTAAAGATGCAATGGAACCTAGCAAGCACAGTTGTCTCCATCCCTGTTGCGGTTATTGTCATTGGCGTTCAGCTTGATCTGATCTGGGAATTCATTGTAAAGCTCTGCTTCAGTCTCCTGTGCTAATGCATTACGCGCTATCGTCTGGAATGCGAGTTCTACGTTCACAGCTTCTTTAGCACTTGTTTCAAAGTATGGAATATCATTTTTACTTTGACACCACTGCTGCGCACGTTTCGCAGACACCGCGCGATTGTCCAAATCGACCTTGTTACCGAGTATGACGAATGGGAAGTTTTCTGGATCGCGCGGGGAAGCTTGTATCAGAAATTCATCTCTCCAGCTCTCCAAGGACTTAAACGTGTTGGGGGCAGTTACGTCAAAAACTAATACGCAACAATCCGCCCCACGGTAGAACGCCACCCCTAATGATTGGAACCGCTCCTGCCCCGCAGTGTCCCAAATTTGCATTGTAACGATTCTATCGTCGACGATTACCTCTTTCGTGAGAAAATCTGCGCCTATTGTAGCCTTGTACTGATTGGAAAATTTCTTGTTGACAAACTGATTCATCAATGATGTTTTACCGACACCACTATCACCGAGGATAATAACTTTAAGAAGCACCTTTTTTCTTGAAGACATGATGCACGTAAAATTTATGTAATTGGAGTTAAAATAAAAATAATAATCACTCTTTGTCTGTACTTTTTGACATGAAACGAAATTGGTAAATTAAAATGCGTCACCTGTTTGTAATGTTACCATTGAAAAAATATAAATGTAGGACAGTCTCTTGCCTATGCGTATAATCGTCGTTTATTGAGTACCTAACTAGATGATGCCTGCGACTTCGTACGCATGGATTAAGGTTTTTTGATTCCCGCGGGAACTCTTTAATTTTCCGGGATAAAACGTAGCCTGTCATTCCCCGGGTGACAAACTTTTCTTATACCAAATTTCATCAAAATCAGTTGAATAGATGAGCCATGAAAGCGTAGCAGACAGACAGACATACAAACTTTCGCATCTAGAATATTATTAAGTATGGATAAACGCCGCTTTAGAAATAGCATTGTTCAAAATTTAAACATGGTTCAATGCGACGCGACGTCGCGCAATATGACGTCTGTATAACTTGAGATGGACAGTGAAACTTCAGAAAAGTAGCCTACTACGAGACAATGAGATAAATATAACTTGTATTCTATCTCATTCACTCGCAGGCTAAATTCTAGAATATGTTTGTCTGTTTTTGGTGTCGCTTTTTCGTTTCATCGAATTTTCAAATCACAATTCTAAAGAAGTTTCACTTCAAAACGTGTAGATGTAGAAACCATATTACAATGAAATTTCAGTATAGGCAGTTATTGATTTATTTTTTTATCATAAAATAGTAATACTATAAATGCGAAAGTTTGGATCTACGGTTTGGATGGATGGATGCACAGATTACTAGGATATTACGATGGATGTTTGTTACTCAATCTAAATTGAATCTTGCCAGAACGGCGTATCGGATGCGCGGATTGCAGACATCAGCTATAATCATAGAACAATATGCTATAATAGTTTATAGTTTATAGTTATCTTTTTTTTCTGGTCGGTGATCCCCACGTGATCCCTTTGGGTGATCCGTGGGTGTAGAGACAAGTCGTGGGTGATCCAAACTGAGATCCAAACTAATCTATGGAGTTTGGTTATCTATATAAAAACCATATTAAATTGACCATGGACCTAATATCCAATTTGACCCACAGAGATAATAAGAATTGATCTGTGATAGGCTCAGAAGTAAAGCCAGAGGCGTAAAGTCAGTTTTAATTTTAAAAAACTGTGATGTTGTTAGGCTCAGAAGGGCTGGAACCCAGAGTTGTGAAGCCAGAAAAAACATGGTCTATGACTGCCGACTGGTCTGTGACAGAGACAAGTCTGTGATCTGTCAAACGTAGTGGTTATATTCTCTTTGGTGATCTGCGCTGATTTCCGCAGATTTTTGTAGTTTTCTTTTTTCTGGTCGGTGGTTGCCTTCTGGTTTCCTTCACACTATGTTTCCTAATTCCTTCCAGTTCCGTACTTCCGTGTTTCATGAAACAGAAATAATCTCGAATCCTATTCATTAATTTTTCAAGAAAAATGTATATCGAAGTTTTAAGACTCTAATTTAAGAGACGCAATTAAAGTTATGATTTCCTTCAAATAAAGTTAACCTTTATTGTTTCCGTTAAGTTATCTTAGAAGGAAGGTGAGGCCAATCTGTATCATGTTAGCCCCCATCCGATTTTGTAACTTCATTACAACTTTCTTCCGTTTGCAGAATGGAGAACAATTTAAGCCTCAGTGGAAGTCGCTCGAGCTCCGTGTGTGAACTAGAGAAGGACCTAAGCGATTTGGAAATAATGAAAACTAGGACGAATCGACGTAATTTACTGGTTCGGTCTCAACCAGCACGAAAAGCAAAACGAATCAGGTTTTTTCGAAACGGTGATAAATTTTATTCAGGAGTCATAATTCCAGTCTTGCCAGAGAGATACAGGTAAGCACTGAAAATGTAGCAAGCATCTACCTGTTTATCCATGTTGTATTTTACACTTTCACTTTCCTATTTGAAGCCTATTCGATTATTTTGTGTTGCAAATTGTGCAACTAATTTAGCAACTGCAGTTGGCAGCCAAAAAATTTGTGATTTAGTAGCAATACCCAATTTCTCTAATCACTGAAACATACGTAAGTTTTTTCGAAGAATTCGCCAGTTTTTTATGTTTATGAGTTAACCAGTAACTGCTTTCATTTATTTGTCTGAAAATGAAGATAGTCTTTAAATATTAATACATAACTTGTTATTACACAGTATGTAAATTTATAATTGGTGAAGCTGATTACAGCTTGAAACACACTGAATGCTATAACAATGAGTCACAGTATAAATAATTGTAAGGTCAATAGCTTATTTGAATACTTTTCTATGTAATAAGGCTGGGTGGTACTGAGCATATACTTTTTCTTTGTTTTAGATCTTTTGACAGTCTAACTGCAGATTTAACTAGGGTGTTAGTGGATAATGTAACATTGCCAAGCGGTGTTAGAACAATTTATTCTCTAGAAGGTAGAAAAGTAAGTACTTTTACAAGGATACTTTTTATACAGCTAAAATTTTTTGAGCGAATAATATCTGAAATAATATCATTTTATTGTCTAATCAAATCTATACTAATATAAAATTTTAGTATATTATACATTTTTGTGTACTTACTTCAATACGTCACTTTATTTCCTACTACCTAATATGTTTCTTCTTACCCTAACTTTTCTCTTTATATTGTACGCACTGTGATTTCAACCCTGTACCCACTACCAAAGGTTAACTGGAAGAGAATACCTCTAGGTATTAAGTTCGCCTTTGTGCATTGTAATCTACGTATGTGCAATAAAGAATTTAAAACAAATTATGTGTCTGCCTATCTGTGTCTGCTACACTTTAATGGCTTATCTTTTTAACCAATTTTGATGAAATTAAGTACAGAGATAGGTGGTATTCATGCAAAGGATATAGGGCTACATTTTATCCCATAAAATTAAGGAGTTACTATGGAAATAAAAAAATATAATCCACACAGATGAAGTTGCAGGCATCATCTATGTAGTACTCAATTATTGCTGAAACAATTTGCCATCCAGAAAAACTGGTTTATTTGTTTTTGCATTGGTTTTCTTAGTAAGTTTACAGTTTTTTTCAATCTCTTTGTATCAAGAAAAAAGTCCTCACTCACTCACAGATTGACTGACTGACTGACTGACAATCAATGCCCAGCCCAAACCTTTAGACCCAGAAAACTGAAATTTTGCATAGACAAGATAAAAAGATATTTTTTCCAAATTCTCAGTCAAGTTGTAACTGGTCCCTAGTCGGTAATAAAGGCATGTTTTTTATTGCAATAGTAAAATTTTATTTCTTATTAGCATAAATGATTTTCTGTAATCAACAGATAGGAAAGCTTGATGATCTTGAAGATGGACAATCATATGTATGTAGCGGTTTTGGAGAGCCTTTCAAGCGCTTAGACTATGAGGCTAGTGCGGTCACACCACAGTCTTTCAGACTTAGCGGGCCTGAGTCCCTCAATGATAGCGCCAGCCCCTCCCCTGCAAGAGCTAATAACAGGCTGTCTCGATATTTGCAGGTAAACCTATATCTACATTAATAATAACAATTGCTAATTATGATCTTTAATACCCTGTTTTTATGTTATTTTCATTGTTACAACTTGCAATGTCTCATTATAAAGCAACAATTTCAAGTCACATTCTAAATAGCCAACTAGCAGTGCAGCAGTATATTATTAATTTTAATATACAATTTAATACTCTTCATCATAAAAACCGTGACCTCAATATATTTAACTCGTCGAAGGCTTGCTTTCGCCGTAACGTACAGGTATTCCTACGTAAGGGAGCCAATTAGTTAAGTTCTGTAATTATTTTGTATATTATGTTTTGTATTTCTATTGATACAACTATTATTGTAATTTTCTCATTCTTCACTGCATTTTGTAAACCTACCATACTTAAGTTTTGAAATATTTTTATCTAAAAATCTTTTGTACTAGCCAGTTGTTTATGTTTGTGCTATATATCTTTTGCCTATAAGTCTCTTTGTAATATATATATACTTTATTTTATGCATGAATGTTGTTGGTTGGTCGAATAAAATAAAATAAAATAAAATATAGAAAAAGTTATAGTTGCTAGTTAATAGTGTCTTTGATTCTTGTTTCAGACAAATGGTAGCAACTCTACTGGCAACGAGACTCCAAGAGTAAGCCCTGCAGGAGACAATGTTGTCCGACCACGCATCGTTACTATTATTAGGAATGGAGTAAAACCCCGCAAGGTAAATAACTTAACCATACTATTGTAGATATGCCCTCCATTGTCTTTATTCTTTATTTGTGATACATGTCTTAAGTTTCTTTAAGTTCTTAACACCCCAGAATAGGTTGGACATTCATGGTTTTCTTCATCACAAAAATCTGATATATAGTATATCCAACATAAAGTAATATTGAATTAGAAATTGAATAGAATTGTAGCTCTAGTTGCCCTCGTAACATTGGTTTTTAGATACTGTTGTTAATTATCACCACCACACCACATCTTATACTTTGTATACCTGACATTCATTAAATGTACTGTGTAAGTATCAACTATGAACTATATTTTGACTTGTGACTTGACTTTGTACATGTACTTTATTAGAGGGGGGCCTGTCAGTGCTTAAATAATTCAATCATTGTTGTTAAAAATTCAATCGATACTTCCATACTTAATCCATACTAAGTAATATTATAAATGCTAAAGTGTGTCTGTCTGTCTTTCTGCGTTCCTGACCCACTTTTTCAACCGATTTTGATGAATGGTATATATATCTTGATTTATATCGCGCATATAAGTTCCCGCGGGAATAAAAAAATTTAATCCACACTGATAAAGTTGAGGGCATCATATATAATATAAGACATATTTTAATCATTAAAATTGTGTCCAACATATAGGTAATGAAATAAATAAAATTTTTTCAACAACCCATTTTAACAATGGAAAATAAAATAATATTGTCCACCAGGCCACATTTTGGCTATGCCACCATAGCTGAAACTGCATAAAGTTTAGACATCTGCATTGGCGATATTATATTGCACGAGTGTTGGAGTCTACTAACAATGTGACAAACATAGATTTAGTATTGGGATCGCGCGCTTCACCCGCGAGCTAAATCTATGGTGACAAATCACAAAATTGGAATATGATAAACAGTAGTTGACATTATAGGTTTGCAGACTGCTGTTGAACAAACGCAACAGCCCAACCCTGGAACACGCCTTAGCGGCGATCACTGAGTGCATCAAGCTAGACACTGGGTGTGTGAGGAAAGTATTCTCCCAGTCTGGCACCCCTGTTACTGCGTTAAACCAGTTTTTCGAAGAGGAAGATGTATTTTTCGCTTATGGAAATGAAAGGTATTGATTAATAACTTTTTTAGTTTTAGTGCCACGTGAGCTTACACAAAAATTTGCCAAATTTTGATTTTGATGAACTGTGTGATTTTGAACTATTAAACTTTGGTATGGTCCCAGCAACTATCTGGCCCGGTGGCCAAAATTGTAACTAATTTTTATGTCTGTTTAGTTTTTGTTTTTATTGAAGTGAAAACTTCTTTAACCACTTTTAGCACTTTTTGGTAGGTAGTAAACTTGTCTGTGTAGCGAATTAAATTTCAAGTTTTTCTTCGTTATCATGGACTTCTGCAAAGTAACGCTTGCTTCTATCCAATTTTTGTTTTGTTGACAGAGTCAATCAGGAAGACTTCGAACTCGAATTTGAAGAAAGTAAGGCTGTTTTACAATGTAGGAAAATTAAATATAACTCTGTTACTAGAAATACAAGGTTAGTTGATATTCATTTGTTTTTAATTCCTGTTTATAATAAATCATACTGGTGTTCCATTTTATGCTTAGTTTCTCTCTCTCTCTTGCACATTCTAACATTTTCAGTGATTGTAAAAGTTGCAGTATACTTTTGACAAAATGCTCAATCAAAGTCTTACCAATAAAATTACGGACATTTTTAACGAAACGAACGAATATTAGGCATACTAATATTTGAGTTCTTGAATAAATGGCGAATTTTTTTTATTTTCTTGTCAGTTGAAATGGACCAGTCCAGTATCATATATTTTTAAAATAGTAAAAATTTAAACTGTAGTTATCTATTCAGATCGGGTCCTAAACCACGTATGCCAGTAAAAGCGAGCGGTGCGGCACGCAAGAAGAGCGAAGGTGGCGCGGCGGGCGATGCAGACAGCAACGGTGACGCGTCAGCCCTCGCCAATCTCCTGCCACAACCGCTGCGGCTTAAGTACAGCGTTGGCAAAATTATTGGTTAGTGTAATGTAGTCTTAAGCTCGCCATTGACGGTAAGTCGAACGACTTATGTGAAATGGATGAGTGCCAAAATTTTTGTGCCAAAAAAGGACTTCTGTACCCGATCGACGAGGGTTCACAGAAGGCTGCGTCGATTTCCGCGCGGCTTGACGTCATGGTGCACGGATTTTGCACTCACAGCCAAAATGTCAGTACGCAAAGTGTTGTTGTTGTGTGGCTGTTGATTTTGGTGGGTCGGCTTACAGCGCCAATCGCGACAAAATTTGGCTTTAGTTTTATTTTATTTATTAGACAGACGTGTATAACAGATTGTGACATTAGCAAAATAAAAATTTTACAACCATGAGATACAAACTAGTCATTCTCCAATAAAAGTATGTTCATAATGACAAAAAAGTACTTTAAAATTAAAGATAACTACTCCTAATCCTAAGGTTGCCTGGCAGAGATCGCTGCTAAGCGATAAGGCCGCCTTTTTGTATTCTACTTCCTTCTGTGTATTTGTGTTCCTTAATTATTATTTTTCCTTTTTGTGTTGTGGTGTACAAATAAAGTGTAAAATAAAAATAAATAATAAATAATTAATAATAACTAACATTTAACTGTTAATTCTTGCGGCGCCAGAGCCTACGCACTGACTTGTTAAACAAAGCATTTTTCATTGAAAATGTCAATGTCATGTTAGGAGACCAACTAGTTGTATAGCCAAAACATTCTAACGATTGGGTTGTAAAAGGAAGTGGCTTACAGACTTCACTTGATCAAATTTTGGCTGTAGATATAGGGACTCAAGTCAAATGACTTATCGTCAATGGCGAGCTTAAACAAGGAATGTCAAGAACAAGTCAACCGCATCTCTCAAAATAAGCATGATTTTCGGTATTTAAAGTGTTTTATTAATCTCCCAGGTGACGGCAACTTTGCTGTTGTGAGGATGTGTAAGGACAAAACTACTGGAAAGGAATATGCTCTCAAAGTCATTGACAAAGCAAAGTGCAAAGGCAAAGAACACTATGTAGAAGCTGAGGTATTATGATATGAGATAAATATATCATGATTTGAATATGATGATTTGTCATAAACTTATTATAAGTTTGATTATAATATTATTAACTATAATTTTAGGTACGAGTTATGAGAAAGCTTTGTCATCCACGCATAGTCTCTCTCATTGAAGATCAAGACAGTCCAGAATGGCTATTCCTTATCATGGAATTAGTTAGCGGTAAGTATTTTAACAATTCCGTATCCAACTCGTTATTAATTTCCAAATAACATTCATGTAATAATCTGTCATATAATACATTCTTTCTAATATTATAAGAATATTTGAAGGTCTCTTTCCATAAAAATAATGTTTTATTGAAGTATTTGTTTGATTACGTACTACTGTCATCAGAATTTCTTAATATGATAATTTTTTAAAAGGATATAATGTAATAATTCTTAAGTAAGTTAATAATTATTTTTGTAAATTCTACTCATTCTGAAATAAAAGACAAAAATAACATACTTAAATAATTTTGCAAGGTTACATGTTATATTATTTTTAGGTGGCGACTTATTTGATAGTATCGCAGCTGCTTCTAAATTTTCCGAGCCCCAAGCACGTTTGCTAATAGGTCACCTAACATCAGCTATTGCATATCTACACTCGCTTTCTATCGTGCATCGAGACATCAAACCCGAAAACCTATTGGTAAGCCCTTCACTAAGCAATAAACTCCTTCCAAATCTTAACAATAACATAAAAGCCCCTCCTATATTACATAGTTGCCTTATGTAGTTTCCTCATTTCTAAACCCTTTTGTATATCGCTCATCACAAAGGCGCGGCATTGCAACGCATAGGTACTTGACGATAACAATTGAAAACACTTGATATAATATAGATTGAAATAGTATTCATCCTTATCAAAATAAATATGTGAGTCATCTTAAGTACCATTTATACCATAATTGCCGTTTACACTGTTTAATTTAGATGCATATCTTATGAGATATCATAGAAACAAAGTTACGCGCAACAGAAAAACGGCGCGGCTGCGGTCAGGGGGGTGAGGGCACCAGTGCGAGCGCGATGTACAACTTACTTTACTTACCAACACAATATCACAGAATATATAATAGTACTAGCCGATACCCGCGACTTCGTCCGCGTGGATTGAGGCTTTTTGGTTCCCGCGGGAACTCTTTAATTTTCTGGGATAAAAAGTAGCCTATGTGTTGTTCCAGACTATAATTTGTCTCTGTGCCAAATTTAATTTAGATCCGTTCAGCCGTTCTGGCGTGATAGAGTAACAAACATCCATTTGAGGTTTTTGTGGTTCCGGCTGGAACTCATAATTTATTTTTTACTAGCGAATGCCCGCGACTTCGTCCGCGTGGATTGAGGTTTTTTGGTTCCCGCGGGAATTATTTAATTTTCCGGGATAAAAAGTAGCCTATGTGCTATTCCAGACTATAATCTATCTCTGTGTCAAATTTCAGCCAGATCTGTTCAGCCGTTGGGGCGTGATTGAGTAACAAACATCCATCCATACATCCAAACTTTCGCATTTATAATATTAGTAAGAAGTAAGATTTGATACAAACCTTGTCCTGACAGTAACGAACACAAGAAAAAAAAAGAATTATGTAATTTGGTGCAGTTATGGTGTAGTGCAAGTTACGTACATACATTTCAGCGATTCATTATTTATTTATATAGATATAAAATAAAGATTAATAATATAATATTTCAGTGCTAATGTAAAACTTGATGTGCTGCCCAGTGCCTACTGGCTATATTGGGTATGGACAATCATGACCATGCGATGCTGGGGCGGGTCGCTAGTTGCGCTAGTTCCTAAAATATAACACTATTTTTCCAGGTGGATATCGGTCCTGATGGTAGTATACGTGGCTTAAAGCTGGCGGACTTTGGGCTTGCCGTGGAAGTATGGAGGCCGCTGCACGCAGTCTGCGGCACTCCTACATACGTCGCTCCAGAAATCCTGCTCGAAACTGGGTATGGACTCAAGGTAAGCTAAGCTTAAAAGCTATTATAGGCCGACTGTTTAACTCGCGTATCGCCTG
The DNA here is from genome assembly GCA_923060345.2 of Erebia aethiops. Classification (NCBI taxonomy): domain Eukaryota; kingdom Metazoa; phylum Arthropoda; class Insecta; order Lepidoptera; family Nymphalidae; genus Erebia; species Erebia aethiops. Next base: position 18,781,631 of record OV281084.1, on the reverse strand, counting down.
CGCGGTAAGAAGGGAGCGGGGATACAAATTTATAAAATTTTTAAAGATACTTATTATTTTTTCTTTACCAACAATGTCTATCTCGAGATAAATCTTTGGATTATTGACTCCGTGTGTAGCGTTACCCGCCCCCGCTCCCTTCTTACCGCGCAGGCGATACGCGAGTTAAACGGTCGGCCTATAATTAAGCTAAGGCTGCAATCGTAATTGGAATGCAATACTGACTGCAAGGCGATTGCAGTCTTCCAGTCAGTATTGCATTCCAATAACGCACTTGTAATAATTAGATTGCTCTTGTAAGTTTTATGCACATAAGCCGCCTATACATATAAGTAACTTTCGAAATAAACAGGGTAATAAATCGCAAACTGTTTGCAATTGTTTGCTATGTATGTAAGTTACTTACTTCAGTGTACTTGTACAAGTTTTACAAGCATAATTGTGATCTAAGGCAATTCTTAAACAGTTTTTTAATATAACTAGCTTTTGCCCGCAGCTTCGCTCACATTAAGTTAAATTTTCCCCGCTTAAGAATTTTTGATAAAGTGCGTTGATAGATCAGTCAGTCAGTCGCTTTTTTCTTTTATATATCCACACTAGAGGTCGCCTGCGACTTCGTCCGCGTACATCGTCTTAATGAGTGAGTGGTATTTCACTTATATATATAGAAAATAATTAAATAGACTAAGATAAAATATATTCAGACATTCAGAGAATGTGGTTGTCTAAAAATAGTATATTTGTCCACAGATAGACGTATGGGCAGCGGGTGTGATACTATACATCCTACTTTGCGGATTCCCTCCATTCTCATCCCCGGACGGTGACCAAGAGAAGCTGTTTGATGCGATCCTGTCCGCGCGACTGGAGTTCCCCGCGCCGCACTGGGAGCGAGTGTCGGCGGGGGCCATCGACCTCATCGCGAACATGCTCCGTCCGCAACCGGCGCTGCGCTTCGACGCCGAGGATGTGCTCGATCATGCGTGGATGTCGGTGAGTTGTAAAGGTCATCGACCTTGACGCTAGTGTGGCCTGTGGCCTGTGGGTGGACTAGCATCATTGACCATGAGTGGAATTTGTTGAGCATACACTTCTCAGACCAGGGCGCGTTTGGAACCCTCGTAGCTTTAGTTTTAAGATACCGTAACTGAATATTATCACCATCATATTTTATAAGTTGAATTTTTAAATTGAATAAATATATTATGACTATGACATATGCTTTGTTTAAGTATGATTCTGTGTACTTTAAAGGTCGTTGACGTTTTCAATCCATAGGGGTCATTGAACTAGGTTTTCTAGTGAAGTTTCGTCCCCACTCTCCTGAATCAATAAAATGACAATTTTCAAACAACTATTTACTGAGATAAGATAAAATAAACGTTCAGCTCTGGTCATTTGATAGTGATAAGGCATTGTAAACTCATTGAATTTTGTTTCCAGGATGACTATGATGAGACCCGTGACTTCCGCACTTGGTATGATGACGACGACTCGTCATAGCCTCTAAATGGCTACGAAGCTCCCCCTACGGGCCTGTGATGGAAATGTTTCAAAACTGAAGCGAACTGAACTCGCGATGGAAAGTTGTGTTACACGTGTCCAATTTAGTATATATAATGATATATTGTTTGCACATTCGGAAGCGAAGCGGCATGTTATTACTGACCGACTTAATCAGTTACGGGTATCATACTATTTTATCGCTTGTGTTTCCTGAAGTCTGAACTCACGCAAGTCTTATCCGTGATATAAGTAGTCCGTTTTTACATCCTGAAAATGCACTCGGGCGCTATAAGCATGCAAAAGTACATTTTTGCACCACTATGAGCATGCAAAAGTACATTTTTGCACCACTATAAGCATGCAATAGTATATTTCATTACAAGTGTGGAAAGGCTGTCATTGCAAAGAGTTCCGACAAATGTCTACCCGAGGCGAGGCGCAGCCGAAGGCGAGGGTTGACAGTCGGAACAAGTTGCAATGACGGTTCCGCACGTGTACTGAACGACTATTTTTAATACAGTTGCGAAAAAATTAAGCAATTTAATAAAAGAATAAAAACACAATAAACTCAACTAACTTAACATTTATTTTCGTCGTATGATATGTAGCGACTTTTTGACTTTTCCGGTAAAATGTTCTCCGAAGCATGTTGTGCAATTATACTGAGTTCCGGTGGTGTTAATTCAAAAAAACTAGGGTCGAAATTACTCATTTTGTGTAACAAACAACTAAACTCGCAAAGAAAATTTCTAAAAAATGGCGCCAACCGTAGAATATAAGCAGTTTTTTTTTTCTTCGCCCATTCTGGTAGGCAAAGGGAACTATGCCCATACAGCCAAGTCTTCAGTAGATTTTTTTTATTGATATGAAATGAAAATGAAATTTAATGAGATGAGATGAAATGAAACCTAACCAAACTCATTCAATCAAATCATTAAATCTGATATTGAAACAAATTAGTAGCTTCTTTTTAGTAATATACGTACCTATTTGCATGAATCATAAAAACTTCATGGTTGGTTTTTCTTTTTAATAGACATTATTTTGACAGTTGGGAAAGAGAACGCACGAGTTCGGGAAAGGTAAAAAAAAGCACGAGTATGTAATAGCCCACACCCCGAACGCTATACGTCCTTGCAATACGCCACTTTTTGAGCAACTGTATTAAAAAGTACATTTTAGCACCACTATAAGCGTGCAAAAGTACATTTTGCATGGTGCAGTATGTGAGCTTAGATTTTTCCTCAATGCAGAGCTATTAAGATTGCAAAACGTGCATTACAGCCGCCTGTAGTCGACGTCAAGTGCTGCCGTTTGACATGCTTGTAATACATAGATAATATGTCCATCGCGCGTTCGTTTCCAGTGTTGGCTCCATTGTTCGCTGCTGTCTGCGATTTGCGCTAACAGCTATGCAAGCCTTCATATTAACACCAATACCAAAGTTATTCCATAATGTATGTAAGGTTTTTTAAATAAAAGTTTCCAACTATGTAAACAGAATGGAGCATCCATTTCTATCATGATGAATTTAAACTAAACTAACAATATCTATTATTTTAGCACTGAAGAAAATAACCTTAAGACTAATAAAATTGATTTGAAATAGTTTTAATTTACTTATGGTCAAGTATTGAAACATCTCTCATCATTCTCAGATAAATCAACATTTATTATAAGTAATAAATATATATGGCTAAAACTGTACGCCTGTTTTTAATTGGGATTAATTTTCAAATATGAATCCTGAGGACCAAGTTTCAGTATGTGCCCATTAAAATTGTAAAAGAAAATTATTTGTTTACATAGTTGAAAATTTCTATGAAATCAAGGTGTAATGTATAAAGAATTGTTGAGAAAAATACTGTGTGTTCAATTTTTAAAATCAAGAATATAATATTCTCAACCAAATTACAATGGTTCAGTCATTGTTAATGCTCCACATTTTATAATGCTGATGATATCACTCTCTGATAGATATAAATAATATTATGTAATAAATATGTAAAGTGATGGTCAAATGAATTCTCTTATTTATTTTCAGTACATTAATTATTTCTTTAAGATATCTAGACTTTAATTATTAGTATTTATGTGGCTGTAAAACCAGTTTTTATTTAGTATTATTTAGATTTATAATCAACAATCGGCCAATAAATTTAAATGCATTTAAGTTTTTTTGGAAATCTAAAATAGATCTCTGTAATTGCAAAGTAGGCCAGTGGGGATATTATGTTTTTAATTATATGCCTTGCTTATTTTCGGCGTAGATATAAGGAGCTTTAATATATTCAATCTTTCCTAGAGGCCTACTGCAACAGGAGAGAAGAGCTGAAGTAAAATTAATAGCCAAAATATTGAAAACTATTAATTACTAAGTAATGAAATATGATAAGGCTTTCATTTTAAAAGCTTTGGGCTCTTTAATGGTGCATATCTTCAATTTCGTAGGTAAAGGCAATGAGATTCAAAAGCCTATGTTGTTAAAATTTTAAGTTATATTAATTTTGTCACAACATTTTAAGGTATTTATGTTTAGTAGTTAATTAGGCAAATGCAACCATAAACACATTTGGCACATGTTAAGACTTCATTTTGTGTATAGATTTTGAAAATCTCTTATTTTTCTTGAACACCTAATAAAGTGATGAAACTTTGAGCAAAAAATGGCAAAAAAACATTGGGTAATTGTAAAAGCAATGTATAAAGTATGGTGACTTATAAAACGTAAATATGCGTATATTAATATAATTCAAAATAAATAAGTGATATATTTTCAACTTAGCTTTATAATAAAAATTACTATTTTGTTTAACTTCAATATAATAGAAGGTAGAAGTTTAGTAGATTTAAAAAACCCAGTAAACTTTATCTTAGTGCCAAATTAAATAATGATTTCATCAAAATTTTATCATAATTTACTTCTTCTGATCTTATAAACTTAAAGTGATTGATGTTAAATTCCTTTATAAATAAAATAGTGTATTTCTGTTTTTTCATATTCATACACCATATTGAATGGAAAGATTAACCTTGTTAGACTGAAACACATTCCTTAATTTCTTAAATAGTAAAATATGGATAACTGTGCCCTATGAATTTGATATGTGCCCAATTATTATTCAAATAAACCTTTGTCTTGTTTTATCCTGCGTTATAAAGATTTATTTGCTTACATAATAAATTATTTATTATAAATGTTTTGTTTAAATTTATTTCTTTTCTTAAAGCTTAATTATTGTATCAATGTGAAAATATTATAAAGACTCCTGCCACAAAGTCACCTATTTAAATGACTTTAAACAATAATTGACAATTTTATATCATAGGTGTATAAATAATGAGGTTTTGAAATAAAATTATTGTAATCAAAATATCAGTTACAAATTGTTAATCAGCATAGAAATGTTTTGGAAGTTATTTTTGCATAGATTAGAGTAGCGCTGCTAAAGGTCATATAAATGTGTTATTGCACTTCGAGGCAAGTTTTTGATATTTGTATGCCATTTTAATAAAGAGAGCTTGTTCTATTTGAGATATTTATTATTTTAATTATTTAAGGACATATCCTGTTAAAAGAAATCCACTGGATCCATTCATCATTACTTCTGGATGTGTCCTCTCAGGCAAGATCTGCAAAAACATTTATTTAAGAATACAATAAATGTTCAAATGCTAAAATAGTTTAGAAAAGTCTACATAACAATTTTAATGTTTTATCTTCTAGAATTATTATTTTTTACAAAATAATGATTTATTATGTAAACTTGATTATAATAATGCTCAAAAGAACATTGTTAATAATATTTATCAAAATATAAATTTGTTTAAAAATACAAACCTGATAGTTTCTCATCCAATTACAAGTCAGTCTTAATGCAGCCACATTGCTCATAGATTTCAGTGTCATGTATAAGTTTTGCAGTGGTTCAGCTACACTGTAATAAATAACAAATGGTCTACCAGGTTTAACAAATGATACAAGTTCTAGAAATATATTTTGAGGATCTTCCTTACTTGCTATCACTAATGAATCTACTTTATTTGTCAATACCTCAGATGCAGCTATATTATCAAAATGCCATTTAGGTTTTTTCTTGGGCACTTCACTTACATCAGTAACTCCATCTTTAATTTCACAGTCTATGATTTGGGATTCATCAATCTTAGGTATTTTATTGGAATGTTGTACACTCTCAGAAGCTTTCCTCTTCAGGTTTGACTCACTTTCTAATACTGCTTCACTCTCTTGTTGAGTATGGGTATCACAACCTTGATGAACTTGCCTCAAGACTGAATACACATTAACAGATAAACATTTGTTGAGATGGTCTGATTCAAAATTCATAGCTAACAAGGCCTGTTTCTGTGACATATTTCCTGGATGCATCTGAATTAATTTTCCTTTAGCCTCTGATCCCATAGCGCTTAACAATGCAGCTGCAAGTAAACCATTTGAACCAGAATCATATAGCAAGTGATTTCCATCACTATTGATGTTTGATAATGTTATTATTTGGGACAAAGTGTCTATACGAATACCTTGTACCTTACTTGGGTCCAACTTATATAATATTTCAGTGATCATTCTCAAATTTGGTCTTAATATTTGAATATATTCAAAATATTTTTTCTCTTTTTTCTTCAAATATTTCTCTTGTGAGAATTCAGTTTTATTATGAAATGTATTTGAATTAGTTATCAATGTCTCGACAATATCCGATGCTCTCGTGGAATCGCTCTTTAAATCGCTAATCTCTGTGGCCGACAATTTTTGTGATCGCCCATCGTCATAAATGTTCCTGTTATCAGCTCCTGATGATTTTAACCCTATCTCTTCTATTAGCTTAGCAGCTTCATCCGTTAATTCTAAATCATATTCCTTACTTCTCCTTGAGCCTCTGCTTATCATTTTAAAAGTAGAAAAGAATTTGCAACCCACTATTCCAGTTAGATTTATTGTATCTTTCCCAACGCTCACTGCAGAGCTAGGCTTATTGAATTTATGTAATTTCTTATAGTTCTGTTTTTGTATAACGATGTATTCACCGACTTGGATTGTATTAAAAGACATATTGATTCACAAATCTCAAGAAACAAAATAATTTGTAAAACCATCAAATTTTTACAAGAAATCGCTGAGAATATTTACTTATTTAATTTTAGGTTATGTTCAGACAGAAGTTCATCAATATTAACTGGTTTTACGGCTCTGGGTTCCAGCCCTTCTGAGCTGAGTTCATCCTGTGTGTTCATCAAAATGTTCATGTGGGCAACGTAAGAAAAAGTACTACTACAGTGCTATATCTGTGATGCATTTGTCAAATCGCTGTCAATAATCATACGTCATGAAGACATGAAATTCGGCAGGGCGACCGGCTAAAAATGACAGTTACAGTGTAACGATCGCAATCACCTCTGATTGGTTAACACTCTTCCAATATTAGACAAAATCCATTGACGCAGGAAGAATACCATAAATTCAGCCAATCACAGCAATTGATACTGTAACAATAGCTGATGCAGAAGACGCGTTACGCGGTCGCCCTGGATGTTTCAGAATCAGACAGTTCAGTATCGGCCTCTCGAGTAGTCTTGACTTCTCGAGTCTCGGTAGTAGTGGTTATTGGTGGTTATATTCTGGTTAACTTTTCTCTGGCTATATTCTCTTTGGTAGAGAGTTGTATATTCCTTGGCTCCTTGGTATCGGCGACTATGTCTATTTGTAGAGGCAAAGTAAACAAAACATACCAGCCACGACATTGCAACTTTGCTTACAATATTTTCACTGTTGTTTATCACAAATCACTCACAAACGTCTTATTTCCTCAAGAAAAACATTTAAAGTTCATAATATACTCAAAAGTAATTTAATTCAAGCACTTTGCAGCTAATAATTTATCAATTATCTAGCAAGAATCACGAAATAAAAACAAAGACTAATGACCTAATGGGCGTTTGACATATAGAAATAGAATGATTCCATAGAGATGTGACATGAAAAGTGAACCATAGACTGAATGATAGGAGCGGGTTTAATCGATTACCACATTCTATGATTATGAAATTACCTTGCGATGTTGAGGACGATATTATACTTAAACCTTTCACTAACAAACTTTACAATCGACTAAAACCGCTCCTCTCATTCAGTCTATGGTTCACTGGTCAAACACATGTCAAACACCCATTAGGTCATTAGTTTGTTTTTATTTTGGGATTCTTGCTAGTTAATTGCTAATTATTATCTTCTTAGTGCTTAAATTGAATTACTTTTGAGTATAACTTTAAATGTTTTACTTCAGGAAATAAGACATTGGAGAGTGTTTTGTGATATACAACATTTGAAAATATTGTTAGCGAAGTTGAAATGACGTGACTGGTATGTTTTATTTACATGATTTACTTCGCTCCGTAGAAGTATGTGGTAATCGATTTCAGAATGTATTCATTCAATCGTTCAGTCATAACTAATCTGTCAATGTTCCCATCACTATATGTCTAATGACAATTATAATCACGTGATCTGACGCCATATTTGTTTACATATATTACTTTGCCTCTACAAAATAGACCTACAGTCTATTTGTAGAGGCAAAGTAATATATGTAAACAAAACATACCAGCCACGACATTGCAACTTTGCTTACAATATTTTCACTGTTGTTTATCACAAATCACTCACAAGTGTCTTATTTCCTCAAGTAAAACATTTAAAGTTCATAATATACTCAAAAGTAATTTAATTCAAGCACTTTGCAGCTAATAATTTATCAATTAACTAGCAAGAATCACGAAATAAAAACAAAGACTAATGACCTAATGGGCGTTTGACATATAGAAATAGAATGATTCCATAGAGATGTGACATGAAAAGTGAACCATAGACTGAATGATAGGAGCGGGTTTAATCGATTATAATAATCGAAAATCGATTACCACATTCTATGATTATGAAATTACCTTGCGATGTTGAGGACGATATTATAATTAAACCTTTCACTAACATCTTATCACTAACTTGATAATAGTCGTTAAAGCCCTCCAACCCGCATTGGAGCAGCGTGGTGGGTCTAAGTTCTAATTCCGTCTCTCCTATGAGAGTGGAGGCCTGTGCCCAGCTGTGGGACGTTAATGGGCTGTAGTGATCAGTTATCATTATGAAAAATTGTGTGTGTCAGCTTCGACGTACGACTGGAGTTTACTCTTTACGAACGATTATAAAATATAACAGATTAGTAAATGAGGGTAAATGACATATAACTGAAAGCATGCTTGATTAATTTATTTATATTAATTATATAATCAAAATACATCAAAATACATTACATAGTCATGGAAACATAATCAAGTATTACCATGGAAACATGTATATAACGTCATGGAGAAAGTTTGATTTTACTCCCCATAAATTTAAATCGATTCGATAATTGCGTGGTTAACTAAGTTTATTGCATTGTGGTACACTCAAAAAGACTTACAAAAGTCTAAATCCTGCACGAACTTAGGCATGATATAAGGGTCCGTATTAATGAATCGACATAAGCTAAGAACAGGTTCTCAAGTATCGGTCAATCTATGGTTAAAACCAGTCTTAAGCATAAATTGACCGATGCTTGAGTACGTGTTCTTAACTGATGTCGGTTTGTTAATACAAGCCCAAATAATTACGAGTTATAGCTTTTCCTAATTAAAATTTTAATTAACAACCATTTTTTAACTTATATTTTTAACTAACTTAACTATTTTTTAACTAACTTATTTCTTGTTGTTTTCATCACCACTCATCACTGTCGTCTTCACTGTCAGAGACACGAATTATAAATTCTGGGGTCGTATCAGTTGTCTGGTCATCTATCATACCATCGAGCCGCATCATTCTATCTTCTTCCTTGATTATATGTTCTACACATTTTTTCCAAGAGACCGTGTCAATTCGCTGTATCCCATCATTAATTAATTGTTTTAGCTCAGCCATTTTAAAAGTTTTATTATTTTTGCCAACATATGACTTCAGCTGAGCCCATATTAGCTCGATGGGATTTAGCTCGCAGTGATAGGGCGGAAGGCGTAACACAGTTACGTTTTTTGTGGCTGCCATTTCGTCTATAACTTTTTTATTAAACTTATCCTTATTAAATTTGCACAAAAGTTGGGCTTTCGTTTCCCAGGTGTCAAATTTTATTCCTTTTTCTTGCAGCCACGTTTGTATGTTATCCTTCCGCCAACTCATGTTTGGAACACGGTCTGCGTGTCTAGAATGATACGGCGCGTTGTCCAAAACAATTACGGACCCCGGTTCAATGGTTTCTAAAATGTTCTTGAACCTGTGAGAAAGGCAATGAGTTAATTACTATAAAGTAATGCGTAAGTAATTAAAATTATATTTTTATGGGTTTACAATAATAAGCTAAGAAGCTGAAGGTTCTTCAGCTTTATTCATGACTACCTAGCTGATGGCCGCGACTTCGTCATCATTAAGATTTTTGATTACCACGGTTTAATTTCACGGGATATATCACTCTCCGGGTCCTCAACTATATCCATGCAAAAAATCACGACAACCCGTTGCTCTGTTGCGGCGTGATTGGAGACCAAACCAATAAACCAACAAACAAACACACTTCGCATTTATAAAAGTAAGTAAGATCATTAGCCTAGGTCAATGAGATTTGGCAAATAATCACCATTTTTCAAAATTATGGGCATCCATTTCGCCATGATAGTCGCCTTCTGCATCAGTTTTTTTGGCCTCAAAAATCCACTCTGCACCCTCAAGGAAACCGTCTTCACTACCAATATGTGCTATGATGACACGCTTGCCTTTTTGCGGATTTTTGGGGCCTGTTGATAAGCCCTGTAAAAATGCTTGTCGACTGCTCTCAATATCTTTGTCTATCCACACATAGTTTGCAGTGTGTCCTGCCAATAAAAAGGGAAGAAGAAATTTAAATAAAAACTTTTAGATATTTCCTATGAAATTTGTTATAAATAATTCATCAATAAATTATGTGTCGGAAACTTACCTTCGTTTAGCCATGTCTCGTCCGTATAATATATTTTTCTATTTTGTTTTCGATAATCTTTGATTTTAAGTAGGTAGCTTGTCCTCCATGCCATTAAATCGGGTCTCTCTAGTAAAACACTTTTCCTTGATCTTTTCATGTAAGTAAACTTCAACTTTTTTAAAATTCCATACATAGTTGATCGGGAAAACGATGGTAGGTCCGGATCCTCATTCACTGATGTAAATACTTTATCTAGAGTAGGCAGTTCATTATTGAAATAAAATTGATGGACCTTTCGCTTTATAGCTGTTAGCACAAAGCCATCTTGCTTTTGAAAAATTGTCGTTCTGTCTTTAGGCTTTTCAGGTGAAGACACCTTTCCCGATTTTTTATACTCTTGAATTATCTTATGTATTGTCGATTGAGCAGTTCCCATCACTTCTGCTATTTTCTCTGTGATTTCCAGCTTATATGGATAAGTAGAAATCATTTTTTCTAGAAGTTTATATATATTGATTGCTATGGTTTTCTCATTAGAGCTTAACGGAATCCGTTTAGGCCTTTTCTTCATTGGCGATTTAAGGAACGAAGAAGGTTCAGGGATCCTTTTCCGTTGTGTAGAACCAGATGGGCCAGGTGTTGGTTCACTCATTTTCTGAAATTTTATTTTTAAATGAAATATTAGTTAAGTACTTATTATATTTTAAATTAAAAAATATATTGATTAAGTAAATTTAAAGCGACCTCTACAATTTTGATAGCGATTTTCCTGAATACCGATATACAGTAGAGAACATGCATATTATTTAATAAATACCTATTGTTTTTAAAATATCATGTAGTATGTCAATAAGCGGCTACAAAGTCGTAGTCATAATTTAAGCTTAAAGTTTACCAAATGCAATAAACTATTTAAAGTCGGTAAACATTTATCTGGTTACCAAGAATACTGACACTTTTATTGTACCATTATTTTTACGTTAAGTCGTAAACGAGTGCATCTCTTTTATTTTATTACCTACTCACTAAGCCATTGTTTGGAAGTCCGAAAAGTCTATTGTAAATACTAAGACAGATGAGAGAGATAAGACATTATTAAAAACATGCACCCATGATTTCGTCGATTGCATAAGTTTTTACATAATGCCGTGAAACATGTTTCCTTTCCTAGCCACGCATCAAAGGATATCGCTTAAATTGGGGCTTATTAATTTTAGCGAATCAAAGAAAAACTTGACAACATTTGCTTAGGGCAAAACTCACAACCTTAACATTTTTCATTAAGTATGTGACAATAAGTGACTCAGAATATAATATAGTTTTACCATAAAAATAAAAGTTATTTTTATTTGGCCGGCAAAACTAAAACATGAATTTAAAAAACACTAAAAATTCCTGTGGTTGAAATTGCTAAAGTAGACAGCCTAGCTAATCTAGTAATAAAAAGGTAAGATAATACAATAAATAAAATAATTTATATTCAGCGATTAATAATACTACGTTGTAAATGGAAAAGTTAACTTCACGGAAACATCACCTATATTAAAAACTCTTAGCACGTTGTATCCGAAGTATATCCAAGCTAAAAATAATTATATAAATATTATAAAAATATTGAAAATTTTATTGATTTCTAATACTTAATATAAAATTAGTTACATACCTTGCCTAAACAAAATAAATTCCGAATATTCCAATTCTTGTGCAAAAACGATGTCCTTGAAGAATAGCAAATGGTCGTCAGTCCAAAGTTTAACACAGTCCAATCGTAGAGCAAACAAAAATCCGTTAAAAAGGCCAAGTCGAAAATAAAAACTAAAAAGCACCAGAGAACACCCGAAACGTACAACATCAATGGAAGCAGCGAAACGAATGACGAGATTTTTTGTCCCGGCCGCCAACCGACTGCTGTAATAAAGGGATTAAAGATCTATGACCCTAATTTTACGATTTTCGATTTTTACAATCGACTAAAACCGCTCCTCTCATTCAGTCTATGGTTCACTGGTCAAACACCCATTATGTCATTAGTTTGTGTTTTTATTTTGGGATTCTTGCTAGTTAATTGCTAATTATTAGCTTCTTAGTGCTTAAATTGAATTACTTTTGAGTATAACTTTAAATGTTTTACTTCAGGAAATAAGACATTGGAGAGTGTTTTGTGATATATACAACATATGAAAATATTGTTAGCGAAGTTGAAATGACGTGACTGGTATGTTTTATTTACATGATTTACTTCGCTCCGTAGAAGTATGTGGTAATCGATTTCAGAATGTATTCATTCAATCGTTCAGTCACAACTAATCTGTCAATGTTCCCATCACTATATGTCTAATGACAATTATAATCACGTGATCTGACGCCTACATATTGTTTACATATATTACTTCGCCTCTACAAATAGACTTTACTTTTTTCTGGTCGGTGTTTACTACAGAGACAAGTTAACCAGAGAAGTGAATTAGAAATTGATTATTGAATTATTATAAAAACATACAGATAACAATTTATAAAACTCCTGAGTGTTTTCTGATACCTACAAATAAAATTGATCGCTATATTGAAGAGTTTATGTGAGCAGAAAGAAAATAATTATGGCTGCTATAACCAAAATCAGCAACTTTAAAATATTCCGTGGTTTACAGTATACGTACAACTCATGCTTAATTTCTCGTAGGAACCTAAATCTTCAAGAATACCACAGCAAGGATTTATTACGGAAGCACCAAGTATCAATTCAAAACTTTCGTCTCCTCGACTCAAACTTAAATCCAAACTCTTTAACAGACTTTAAGGCGAATGAATATGTGGTAAAAGCTCAAATTTTAGCGGGTGGAAGGGGAAAAGGACATTTTGATAACGGTTTCAAAGGTGGAGTGCATTTAACTAAAAATCGGAATGAGATACTCAGTTTAGCTAAAAATATGATCGGATATAAGTTGATAACCAAACAAACCCCAAAGGAAGGAATTCTCGTAGACAAGGTAATGGTAGCTGAAAGTGTAAACATCGTAAGAGAAACATATTTAAGTATTATAATGGAGAGAACCTATAATGGTGCTGCACTGGTCGCATCTCCTGCTGGTGGAATGGATATTGAAGCGGTTGCTGAGAAAACACCACATCTTCTCAAAACATTACCCATTGACATCCATGAAGGTATTACAGATAAAATGGCTAAGGAAGTTGCTGAATTTCTAGAATTTAAAGGCCCCTTGGTGAAGAAGTGTGCTGACGAAATAAAAAAGTTGTGGCAACTGTTTCTCAAGGTAAAAAATTGTTCAATATCCATTCAAACTATTACTAGGTAATATTATGAATCCAAGTCTGTCTGTAAGTCACCATTTAACTGTGTATGTGCTCAACTAATTTTGATAAAATTTCATACTAAGTACTTAGTTATTAGACTTGCATTTCAAAGACAGTTTAAGTAAAGAGTTCCTACTGTATTTTTAAAAACTAAACCCTAACACTTTTGGGCACCATGCCCTTTAACCCTAATCTTGTATTTTATTTATAAGAACTTAAATAAAATAATTAAATTCATTTTCAAAATCAAAATTCGATTATTTATGTATTCACGTTGTTGTTGTTGTTGTTTCTATGTATGTCTCTTCTGTTTGGTGTACAATAAATAATTTTCATTCATTTCATTCAAAAGTATTGTGTTTAACCAACCACCAACTTGCCAACCAAAGTGGCAGTTATTTGACTATTACACTTGACTATAACACAATTTTTAAAGGTTGATGCAACTCAACTTGAAATAAACCCATTGGTGGAGACTGATGATGGCAGGGTGGTAGCTGTTGATGCAAAAATTAACTTCGATGACAATGCACAGTTCCGACAAAAAGACATATTTGCCCTTGATGATACCTCTGGAATTGATCCTAGAGAAGTAAGTAACAAAAGATTAGAAAAGTTAAATACTTTAGATCTATTGTTAATCTTACAAAGTAATGAACATTTTATTGAAGTGCTTCCTAAAATATATTATCCATACTATATCCATACTATATATTATAAATGCGAAAGTGTGTCTGTCTGTCTGCTATGTTTTCACGGCCCACCTATTCAACGGATTTTGATGAATTTTGGTACAGAGATAGGTCATATCCCGGGTAAGGACATATGCTTTTTATCCCGGAAAATTAAGGTGTTCCAGCAGTAATCGAAAAAATTAGTTCACGCGGCCAAATTTTGCGGGAATAATCTAGTATCTTATAAACAGTCTTTCATAGCATCTAACTAATAATATAAATGCAAAAGTTTGGATGCATGGATGTTTGTTACTCAATGACACCAGAACGGCTGAACAGATCTGGAAGTTTGGTACAGAGATAGATTATAGTCTGGAATAACACATAAGCTAATTTTTATCCAGAAAATTAGGTACTTCTTGCAGCAATAAAAAGACTTAATCCACGCGGACGAAGTTAAAGCCATCAGCAAGTATAAAATATTCCAGTTCTGTTATTGATAAATGTGTCAAAATATCAACAGGCTATCAGAATTGTTAATATTAGGGCGAACTTTATCTTATCAGTACTTTATGCAATATTGACAAAAATTAATGATATTAAGTTACTGCCAATCTTAAACAAGAACATCTTTTTGCTTATATTATTATCTTATCACTATGTCATGCTCATATTACATTTATTTAATAATTACCTATCTATACATTTAGTACAATTACTATAAGTAATATCTTATTATACAAAACAAAAACAATACAGACTAATATAATTAATGTGAAAGTGTGTATTTCTGTTTGTCTGTCTGTCTGTCTTTCCTTGGCCTGGCCAATCTTTTTAACCAATTTTGATGAGATTTGGTTCAGAGGTAGACTGCAACCCAGGGAAGCAAAGCTTAGCTTTACATATAGCTCCTGCTTTCAATATAAAATTTTCGAATATTTTCTGCCACTGCCTTTCTCTTTCTTGTATTATCATTTTGCTTAACTGGGTTAGTTTAGATTTAATATGTTTTATTCTTTTTCCAATATAGTACTTTCCGTTATTTTAAGAGATTCATGGTTTCTTGGTTTGTATACATTTTGTATACTTATTACTGTTTTCCTCTTTTGCCAACTCTTTTAATAGTAGTTTTGATAAATCAAAACGAAATATTTGTTTATAGCTTTATTCCTTACAATGATATCATATTCCTAGAGTACCTAATTTGACTAAACAAATATTTTATTTCCGTTTTTCTTTGCGTCCTTCGCGCTCGAAGCGCGGGACGGCGGGAAGCACCTTCAGAATACCATTATTTTTTTGCGGCCCTGGATTCAAGTCCTTTATGGCCTTTATATTTATTGTGAAAGTTGTACCACAGAATTTAAAACTAGAAAATCATGAATTCATGACAGTAGTTTTACTTCACCCATGAAGCTCGTTTTATTGGAGAAGTTTCATGATGTTGTGAATCTCACAACACACAACGGAAGTAAAATATAGATTAAAACTAAAATCCATCAATAAATCACTGAGAAATTAATTATTTAAAAGTTTAAATGTACACCATTGCTGTATCTTACTCGAGTGAGAAATTTTAATACTTCAAAATTATCTTCAAACACAAATTAAGTGCTTTTAATTCAATTAAGTCATGTTTAGTCCATTTATGTCTTTTATTCGGCTTTATAAAGTCGGTTGATAGGGTTGTGTGACGTCACATAACCGCACTTGCAACTTTAAAGTTCCATAACTTTTTCAATTGTTGAGATTTTAATGATTCTTTCATATTTTTGTTTTATTTGTCTTAATTTACATAATAAATTTAAAAAAAATAATGGTAAACTTCTCCATTATTAGTGCCTCGAATACTTTGCTAGCTCATACTGTACATAAATTTTATACTTACAGAAAGAAGCTGCTGAGCTTAACCTTACCTACATAGACATGGATGGCAGTATTGGGTGCATGGTAAATGGTGCTGGTTTGGCCATGGCAACCATGGACCTCATCATGCTAAGTGGAGGCAGACCAGCGAACTTCCTGGACCTTGGAGGAGGAGTCGGACAATCTCAAGTATCTGCCGCTTTGAGAATATTAGAGTCTGACCCTAAAGTGAAGGCTATATTCGTTAACGTTTTTGCTGGTAAGACTTTTTTTTGTTGGTCATGGAAAACTATTTTCTCTCTTTTTGTGCTGTTAGTAAAGGTGTTGTGTTCATCCTTTATTATTGATAGTCCTCACCATTAAATACTTCTTATTACAAAGCAACTTACTATGTAAAGTTAAAATGTAGACATAAGTAAAATGTTACCAGCACTACCTACTTGTATCTGTGAGAAAACCTGCAAAACAACCTCAGTTGAAAATCTTAAAACAATAGAAATATGAAATATGAACGAAATCTACAGCTATGGATTGAAAGTATAATATCAGTAAGAATAATAAATTCTTATGATTCTTTCAAGGCTTGATTACCTAGATAATATTATTATGATAAAATCATTTATCATCACGATATATTGCATTCAAGCCCAAGTTCATAAGATAAACTAAGGTGGAAATTGTTACAAAGAATTTTCTATGTTTTTCCAGGTATCGTCAATTGCGCAACGGTAGCTAAGGGATTGGTGGCAGCTTGCAAGGAAAACCCTCCCAAACATCCACTGGTGATTAGGTTAGAGGGCACAAACGCAGCACAGGCAAAGACGATACTGGAAGAGTCTGGGCTTCCTTTTAAGATCATTAACGATGCTGACAAAGCAGCAAAGACCGCTGTTGCGCTTGCGCAGTAATATATTGTATTAGACAATTTTGAGGCATGCAGACGGCCATCTTTTGTCAGATTTGGTTTTTCTGCGACAATGAGGCCAATTCTGTTGTACACCATCTCTAAACTAAACTAAAATTACAACTAAATAAGTAAGTATTATGAAAGGCATAGCAATAAAATGCTATCCTTTGCATAATACTCCCTGTGGAAAGAGCACTAGATTAAGATCTGTCATTTTAGTTTAGAGATAGCATATAACCATATTGGCCTCATTGCGGCTTATTCTGTTGTACATCTATAGGCTACACTAAAATACCAGACTTTTGCTATTGCCGTCCCGTTCATAATGCACCCTGTGGAAAAGTACAGCATTATATTTTGTGCAATTTAACTTAGAGGCTGATGCTTAGGGGGCTTCATGTTATTATAAGTAAAGTAATGTATGTACATGACTGCAATTAATAAATAAATGGAATGAGATAGTGTACAACAGAATTAGCCATATTAAAATAATTATGTAAGAAGCAGTGTCCTATTTCATGCTGACTCAACTATGTAATTAGTCTTCCTACGTTGTTTGTAGAGACTCTTGTTCCTGATCAGTCTTACTAATAAATTCTCCGACATTTGTCGGTCGTCTGTGATGTCTTTAAAATATTTTGTTACTAGATATTTAAACTATATATACAGAAATAGAAATATGTATTAAAACATGACAATATTATCAAAAGTTAATTAAATCACATAAGATTATCCTTGTTGCTGTTTGTTTAGGTTGTACATGAACTATTGTTTAAGTATCATTAGGTAGCTATAGTTTCATAGGTAAGAAATAAATAATGCAGCACAACTCTTTACTGGTAAATTTTCTGTAATAGTATTTTTTCTTTCTTGAAAAATTCATATAAATAATTATTTAGGCATCATAATATCTACTAACATAAATTACTAGATGACAATGAATTTCCAGTCATACAACGTTTTTACAAAAAATATTATTTCCTTATACATTTATTATATTATGATTATAATAATTAAAAACTATGCATTTTCCCTTTTATTAAATTATGATAGATTTTTAGAATGTGTACTTATAAAATACTTCATTTTGAGACTGATTTATAAAATATTCTGTCTACTGACAAAATTGAACCAATGAATTCTTGCCATGAGTAGAGTATAAAATTATGATATATAGGAATCGCCCTATTGTAGATAATAATATATTGTACATATGATGTGGAGTAAAAATGTCTTTAAAAAATGTAAAATGCCATTTTTTTTAACCCCAACGGTTTGTAATTTGCCTGGCTTAACACTTGGTTTTTTTAATAATAAGTTTTTGAGTAAACAGGTGACCCATTGTATCCTAGCAGGGAACAGGGATTTTGCTTATGTATCCTAGGCGTCGATATATATGTAGGTACTAGATGGGCCCTTTCATAGAAAAAAGTTGGGCGTCCGACTTGTAGAGCGCGCTTCACACGTGTATAAGCCTGTCCTTGTCCCCGCCATAGCGCTGTCTCGCTTAACAGAATAGATGGCGTTAGTAAAATAAGTCCACATTCTTTGTTTGACAGGGCCCGTCTATGTAAATTGTGGTCGTTGATCCTAGTCTATAATGTTATCAGAGGTGTACGAAGTCTGCCAATCCTCACTTGGCTAGCGTGATGGACACCCTTCTCGGTGAGCAAATAAAAAACAGGAAGAAAAATTGGAACTAAAATAAACTTTATTCAATACCATCGCAATAAACATAACCGTTACAATACAATAAAACTAAGTAAACTAGAGTCTGAAGAGATTGAGCCGCCGGCCGTGCGGCGCGTCGCTACTGCCGAGGGTCATGTTAGCCTGGATGTCTTCGAAGCTCGGCAGCTGCGCGAGCTTGCCGCGCGCGGCCACCGCCGGCTTCTTGCTGAGCATGCGACGCGCCACTCGCACTATGTCGTCTGCTGTCACCTTCTCTGTAAATAAGTATGGAAAATTCCGTCAATATTCAATACAAATTACTGCGAATTTTCCTACCTCCAGATAATTATTATTTATTTATTTTTGAAGTGAAAACTTCTGTAGCCGCGTTTAGCAGTTTTTGGTAGGGGGTAAACTTGTGGATTCGCGTGACTGTGACCGGCATGCTTGCGAACAGCGACATGCTCGAACGTTGTTCTACATTCGAAATTAAACTTAAATGCCTTTTAAATTGCTTCCATAGGGACGCAATTAAAAAAAACGATTGATAACAAAATCGGGGCATACAGTTTAGTGTAACAACAGTATACGAACCAATTTCCTTGATAAAGAAAGAGGGTGGTTTCCTCTTGCCGGTCGCCAGCACCTGCCGGCCGACGTCCTCAAACACGACGGGCCGCGCCTCCAGGTTCATCAGCAGCATTGACTGCAGCTGGGTCTTTGCTCTCTGACAAATCACACAACTACATTAAAAACTAGCTAAAGCCTGCGACTTCGTTAGCGTGGATTGAGGTTTTTTGGGTTCTGGGGTTCATTTTCCGGGATAAAAGTAGCCTTTGTTATTCCAGACTATAATCTATCTTTCATCCAGATCCGTCTAGCCGTTCTGGCGTGACAAACATCCACCCATACATCCATCTATCCAAACTTTCGCATTTATAATATTAGTAATAATAACCCTTGGCATATTGGTAACAGGATACCAATTTCGATTCGATCAGGACTTGCTCAAATCCCTTCATCAACTAGAAAAGAGCTATTGATCTTCAAACGACTGAACCAATTTTCTTGAATCATAGCTAAGAACACTCTCGATCAAATCACCTTTCAAACAAAAAATCAAAATCGCTTCTTCCGTTTGGGAGCTACGATGCCACAGACAGATACATACGTTAAACTTATAACACCCCTTTTATTGTGTCGGGGGTTAAAGGCGAATAATATATTGAAAAATTATTCTAATGCTAGCTGCTATTAGCTGTGAACCTGTTTGCGTGTGCTGCGTGCGAGAAACATTTGTGCCACACAGTGTGCAGTACAGTGCCGCATTCTGGCATAAGGAGCGAATGCATTATACACGCGTGGTTGTCGGTGCGGCTCTGTCGTGTAGACTCACTCGGAGTTCAGTCTCGCCCACGTTGCCGGCCATGTTGGCGAGCTCGCGCGCGATGACGAGCGCAGTGTCGTGCAGCCTCGCGGGCGGCGCGGCGGAGTGCACGCAGAACAGCCCCGTGTCGCCGTACGCGTGGTTGTCGGTGCGGCTCTGTCGTGTAGACTCACTCGGAGTTCAGTCTCGCCCACGTTGCCGGCCATGTTGGCGAGCTCGCGCGCGATGACGAGCGCAGTGTCGTGCAGCCTCGCGGGCGGCGCGGCGGAGTGCACGCAGAACAGCCTCGTGTCGCCGTACGCGTGGTTGTCGGTGCGGCTCTGTCGTGTAGACTCACTCGGAGTTCAGTCTCGCCCACGTTGCCGGCCATGTTGGCGAGCTCGCGCGCGATGACGAGCGCAGTGTCGTGCAGCCTCGCGGGCGGCGCGGCGGAGTGCACGCAGAACAGCCCCGTGTCGCCGTACGCGTGGTTGTAGGTGCGGCTCTGTCGTGTAGGTACTCACTCGGAGTTCAGTCTCGCCCACGTTGCCGGCCATGTTGGCGAGCTCGCGCGCGATGACGAGCGCAGTGTCGTGCAGCCTCGCGGGCGGCGCGGCGGAGTGCACGCAGAACAGCCCCGTGTCGCCGTACGCGTGGTTGTAGGTGCGGCTCTGTCGTGTAGGTACTCACTCGGAGTTCAGTCTCGCCCACGTTGCCGGCCATGTTTGCGAGCTCGCGCGCTATGACGAGCGCAGTGTCGTGCAGCCTCGCGGGTGGCGCGGCGGAGTGCACGCAGAACAGCCCCGTGTCGCCGTACGCGTGGTTGTAGGTGCGGCTCTGTCGTGTAGGTACTCACTCGGAGTTCAGTCTCGCCCACGTTGCCGGCCATGTTTGCGAGCTCGCGCGCTATGACGAGCGCAGTGTCGTGCAGCCTCGCGGGTGGCGCGGCGGAGTGCACGCAGAACAGCCCCGTGTCGCCGTACGCGTGGTTGTAGGTGCGGCTCTGTCGTGTAGGTACTCACTCGGAGTTCAGTCTCGCCCACGTTGCCGGCCATGTTGGCGAGCTCGCGCGCGATGACGAGCGCAGTGTCGTGCAGCCTCGCGGGCGGCGCGGCGGAGTGCACGCAGAACAGCCCCGTGTCGCCGTACGCGTGGTTGTAGGTGCGGCTCTGTCGTGTAGGTACTCACTCGGAGTTCAGTCTCGCCCACGTTGCCGGCCATGTTGGCGAGCTCGCGCGCGATGACGAGCGCAGTGTCGTGCAGCCTCGCGGGCGGCGCGGCGGAGTGCACGCAGAACAGCCCCGTGTCGCCGTACGCGTGGTTGTAGGTGCGGCTCTGTCGTGTAGGTACTCACTCGGAGTTCAGTCTCGCCCACGTTGCCGTCCATGTTTGCGAGCTCGCGCGCTATGACGAGCGCAGTGTCGTGCAGCCTCGCGGGTGGCGCGGCGGAGTGCACGCAGAACAGCCCCGTGTCGCCGTACGCGTGGTTGTAGGTGCGGCTCTGTCGTGTAGGTACTCACTCGGAGTTCAGTCTCGCCCACGTTGCCGGCCATGTTGGCGAGCTCGCGCGCGATGACGAGCGCAGTGTCGTGCAGCCTCGCGGGCGGCGCGGCGGAGTGCACGCAGAACAGCCCCGTGTCGCCGTACGCGTGGTTGTAGGTGCGGCTCTGTCGTGTAGGTACTCACTCGGAGTTCAGTCTCGCCCACGTTGCCGGCCATGTTGGCGAGCTCGCGCGCGATGACGAGCGCAGTGTCGTGCAGCCTCGCGGGCGGCGCGGCGGAGTGCACGCAGAACAGCCCCGTGTCGCCGTACGCGTGGTTGTAGGTGCGGCTCTGTCGTGTAGGTACTCACTCGGAGTTCAGTCTCGCCCACGTTGCCGGCCATGTTGGCGAGCTCGCGCGCGATGACGAGCGCAGTGTCGTGCAGCCTCGCGGGCGGCGCGGCGGAGTGCACGCAGAACAGCCCCGTGTCGCCGTACGCGTGGTTGTAGGTGCGGCTCTGTCGTGTAGGTACTCACTCGGAGTTCAGTCTCGCCCACGTTGCCGGCCATGTTGGCGAGCTCGCGCGCGATGACGAGCGCAGTGTCGTGCAGCCTCGCGGGCGGCGCGGCGGAGTGCACGCAGAACAGCCCCGTGTCGCCGTACGCGTGGTTGTAGGTGCGGCTCTGTCGTGTAGGTACTCACTCGGAGTTCAGTCTCGCCCACGTTGCCGGCCATGTTGGCGAGCTCGCGCGCGATGACGAGCGCAGTGTCGTGCAGCCTCGCGGGCGGCGCGGCGGAGTGCACGCAGAACAGCCCCGTGTCGCCGTACGCGTGGTTGTAGGTGCGGCTCTGTCGTGTAGGTACTCACTCGGAGTTCAGTCTCGCCCACGTTGCCGGCCATGTTTGCGAGCTCGCGCGCTATGACGAGCGCAGTGTCGTGCAGCCTCGCGGGTGGCGCGGCGGAGTGCACGCAGAACAGCCCTGTGTCGCCGTACGCGTGGTTGTAGGCCGTCGCGTTGAACATCCAGTGATACCTGACCAAAAAATTAAATTAACACCAAAACTATTTTAACATCTTAACAACTATTTTTTGTAAATTAATAAAGCCAATGACATTCTCGAACACATTCACATAGAATTTAGACGTACTAACGACGACGCCGGCTAGCTAGGGCCGTAAACTCACCTGTTGAGCACGTTGGTGTAAAGCCTCGTGTACATGCCCTTGCCGGGCCCGCCGGCCGAGAACGAGCCGCCGCCGCCCATCATCATGTTGAGCACACACGTCGCTACAAAGTCGCTGTCGCCGTGTGAGCAGCCTTAACAAACATATACAATTTTATTTTATTTAAATTAGCCAAAATTTTATCATCACTTCAACTTTCTCATAAATTAAAGTGTTGCATTTACAAAGTATTTTACTTACTTTCTAATCCTATAACTACGTGCGATAATTCGGGTAGATCAGATCCTGGGTACAGTGGAATTTCACATTCTTCCTGAAATTAAAAAAGTTAATCTTACATTTATTTTATTATTAGTTACATGGGTTGCGATTGTTAAGCAACCCAAGTCGGTAACTGGATGGGTGGTCGAATTTAGTGGTTCGACGTATTTGTTTCCTCTGTGCCTCTGATAGCACGTAAAGCCGTCAGTCCCGGTTATTATCAATAAATATTCATTACAAACTTAAGAGTTGAAATACATTGTCGAATGTGGAAGAACCTGGGAACCCACCGCATTTTTATTCTAAGAAATCTTCTACCATTATGTGATTAATAGAAAGGTCACGACTCTCAGTAATGAAGACAATGTAGAGAAGGCATTGTCGAAGAGAAAAATTACCTGTTCTAATCCGCCGGTGTACTGCGCTATCGATTTATCAGTAAGAGGTGTGAAGGCTGCACTGTCCTCGCTGTGCCAAGTCGGCTTCATGTCTACAAAATATTTCTGAACGTATTCCACAAACGGTTCATGCTCTACCTGCAAATAAAAAAGTAAGTATATGTAATTTGACAGAGCACTCAGGTGCCTGAATTCAGGGCCGTTACTCACATACACAAGAAAAAAAAAGAACATATCCACTCACGAAATAATAAATATTAAATATATATATTTATATTATTTATATATAAATACCATTTGTAAAAAAAACACGACCACTTTACGACCATCGTGAGTGGCATCTAGTTCAGAGGAAAACTCGCATTAAAAAGGTCTCTAACACCATGTCAGAGGATAACTGAGTGCGAAAAATTAAAATAAAAAAAAAGTATTGAGGGATGGTTTAGCATTGGAAGCGCAATAGGTAAGCAGTGTTGATCCAAGACAGTAACTTGATTTGGCCTTTCATTTCCTCTGCGCTCAGAAAAGGTTGCGCTTAGCGAGGATTCGAAATTAATTATTAAAGGCATGTTTAATTCTAACTATTTTAGTGATGTGCTCGATCGTTTTAAATGTATATCCGCGGATACAGATCCGAATACGGATATTCGGTGTCAAGATCTGCTTATATGGATACGGATTTTCTCAACTCAACTTTCTTACTCAATCAACAGTGTAGGACCTTGAAACTCCCTTGAATATCCGCGGATACGGATACGGATATCCGGCACATCACTATTGAAAATTAATAAGCTAAAAGATCCGTCAAAAAGAAACGGACACGATACATCTACGGATCTATCTTCTCTCTCGGATATCCGTGGATACGGATACGTATATCCGGCACATCACTAAACTATTTAAACCTAGAATATTTTACCCCCACAGCTGCAACCACCATTCGGTCAGGGGTGTAGTGATTCTTCAAGTAGTTGAGTATGATCCCTCTGTCTATTTTCATTACATTCTCTGCTGGACAAATTTTTGGCAAACCAAGGGTATTTCCTCTATAGGCAGCCTGAAAAAAAAAACGAGTGAAATCTATATTCAATCTATTCAATGCAGATTATAGTACAATCAGCAGCAGACATGACATTCTATGCAATAAATCATATACTTACTAAGAAATTTTATCAACCAAATTGCCAGAGACATACTTACGGAATGTATCATGTCCATCAATATAGTCTCTTGTTCAGGCCTCATGGAAATAGTTTCCAGTTCAAAAGCGACTGCCTGGCGAGCCGCCTCGATCTCCTCTGTAGAGAGCTGAGGCCTCAGTGTCACTTCTGCTAACACCTAAAACAGTAATTATTATTTATTAGTAATATATCCATATAAAAAATCAGGTGAATATGTTTTCTCTTCTACATTAATTGCTATGGCATGATTTATGGACACCAACCAGGACAAAATAATATAATTATGATTATTTCTTATACTGATGAAATCTATATTATTAATACAAAAGAGTGTCAATCTGTTAACATTTTTTGCCACTCCACTTAACCAATTTTGATGCCTACAGAAAGAGCTTGTATCTCAATAAATACATGTATCTCAAACATAGGCTACTTTTTACCCTGGACAATGAAAAAGTTCCCATGGGACTTTGAAAACCTAAATCTACAGTCTATATACTGTAGATTTAGACTCTATAATCCATATGGACAATGTGTTTGGCAACATTTACCCAGTCATGATGATGCTAAAATGCTAGGAATATTGACAATCACTATTGCAGCACTTATTTTACAGTTTTTGAACCAAAGAAAATATAAATTTGTTTTACCTGAGTTACAGCTTCCAGCCCTCTGGAATCCGCACTGGTTGCATATACAGTGGTATCTCTTGAGCCTTGACAATCACATATCCCCCCATGTCTTTCTAGCTCACGGAGCATTACATCTCGAGTTGGGAATTTATGGGTTGCCTGTAAAATAACAAAACTTTTTGCTGGATTACTGATCATAATTTTTGTTTTTGATTATTTAGGTTATCAATAGTTATTGATGCTGATCAATTCAATATTTTTTACACAAATCTCTAAAGATTATATTACAAAGTTTTTGTAACTTGAAAAAGTCTAAGTATTTGAATAAAAATGAAAAATTTGATTTGTCTTTTTAATGAGTTACTGGGTAACAAATTTCTTGCCTTTATTGCATTCCATAGAGTATAAATATATTTTTATGTACTTACACCAAAACTTAATTTTTCAAGGAAATGGCAGATACCGTTTGGGTATGCCACTTCATACCTCGGACCGGAATCAACAACCACTGAAATACAATATTTTTACTAGTTAACCATTTCAAAATACACACAAAGAACAGACAAACAAAAAATTTTTCGTATAAAGTAAGTTTTTTGTATAAAGAGATTTTACTAAAGTAATTAAATCATATCATTTATAATTCAATTTACTTTCAAACCTTGTACCCCTAGACTAAAGCAATGTGTATGTGAATTGTGAAGATAGAAACAGCTTTTTTCTGCTTAATCTTTAATACCCCAATTTTAAAGTTGTAATAAATAATTTCTATTAAAGTAAGAAAAAGTTCTCTGATCCCTGGTTCTGCTCATGCTCATGCAAACTTGTTGGTAATTAGCTCCATTTTTCTATTTGAGTATACATTATGTTTATTTGTTTTTTAGATTCATATTGTCATATAAGTAAAATAGTATGTAATCATAGTAATGTACTGTTATGTAAGTTTATTATATTGTAATATTTAGTAGTTTGTTATAATTTTTCTTTTAGTTTACACATGTGCACCACCCTGTCATCATGCAACCAATCTCCTTTCATAAATTTTGCCTGGAAGAGATCACTCATAGTGATAAGGCCGCCTTTACTGTAACAAGTTGTAAATTCTATCATGATTAGTTTTATCTCTGTTTTGTTAATTGTTTGTTGTAATAAAGTGTTTTTACTAACTTACTTTACTTGAAAATGACAGTAACTTACCACCCGCAGTACAAAACTGTCCAAATTTCTTTTCAGATGCCACTCTTAAACCATTTCTGAGTATGGTCACTTCGGTAACATAGTTTTCCGATTTAGAGGAGGCATACTCCACAGATGGGAGGTTTGGCATCGGCTCAGAGAGAGGTGGCAAAGGTGAAACACTTTCTTTTGGCAAAGGTTGTGGAGGTCTGTCAATATTCTGACTGAAGCTTCTTGACCCATATTTAAATGTTGGCAGCCTACAAATATTGTAATTTTATTGTGACATATTACGTTTATATTATTTTAATAAGATGTTAATTCTTACTCTTTATACTTATAAATATGATAGTATCGGTTGAATTATGAATTGCCGATAACTAATTCTTATATTTTAAAATATTACAGTAATGCTGGAATGGACCAATGAATTAAGTTTAAAAAACTTCCTTAAATACAAATTAAAATGGTTTGTTTGATTGATACACATAGCCAGTATGGCTTGAGGACAAGTTCTGAACAACCACTACAGCCCATTAACGTCCCACTGCTGGGCGTAGGCCTCCACTCTCATAGGAGAGGGAATTAGAGCTCAGATCATGCTGCTCCAATGCAGATAGGCAGGCTTTAACAACTATTAGAACGAAAAAAACCTATGACCACGCGGACGCGGGCATCAACTAGTGTAAGTAAATTGAAAGTAGTAATGAAAAAGTACATGTTATTTATGTAATATTTAAATTATTTTACATTTTAGTAATGAAAAACTAACCCATTTTTTATAGAACACAGCCTAGAAAAGAGAACTTTCATATCTGATACATGGGACATTTTATTCAAACAAGTAAGCTCTATTTTTTATATTATTGTATAATTTACATACAATTTTAAGTTTTATTTTAAAAATTAAAATAACACCAAACACAGTTCTTGCGCTTTTTTTTTTTTTTTTGCGCGCGACTAAAAAGCTTCTTGGCGTTGACATTTGTCAAATGTCAATCAGAGCTGTTGTCAATTGTCATGTTTTTTTAATTAACTGGCTTTACAGCTCTGGGTTCATTAATTATTCTATGATCAATTGTCATGCATTTGTCTGTGACAGCGGCATTATATATTTTAACCATAGAGTAAGTATAGCAAGAGAAGACAGGGAGGAAAAGATCTGTGGAAAAGATTGACCTCAGGTAAGTGAAATGAGTATATGGTAATGCCAAGGAGTGACAGAGCGAAGAAAATGTAGTCTCTTGTCCTGCTCAGCGTATCACTTTCATTCTTATGTTCTATCCGACAGTTTAGGTCAGACAATCCTGTATGGTTTTTGTTATTCGCCCATATTAAGAAGAATTCGGAATAGAACAAAATGGTAACTGTGCTCGTAGCTTACGAAAATAGTGGTTTAACATATAGACGATGGTTTATTGCTGTGTGTCAGGCTGCAAAAGCTGAACTGAACGTAAATAAGAAAACTTAAGCTAACACGTAAGTTTACAAATTTGACCTTATTTTTACCTGATTGTTATAGATAAAACAGGTTATATTTGTAAAGACTCGCATGAATGCTACAAAGTATAGAAATTATAACAAAAAAAAAAATACTTACCACTACGAAAATATTGCATTAAAACTATCACTATCGCATACTGTATACGCTGACTTTCTCTGTCTACGATTTTAACCATGAGTCGTGACCGTGGATGCCCCTACAGCACAACGGCAACTGGCAAGGCAGGAAAGACCAAGGAACATATTTACTACGGGGACCATAACGAAGACTATAGAAATATTTTATGAAGAAGTTTTTAAATTTCCGTCGACGCTAACGTTATCCCGTGCGTTTCCACGGCACATCTTGTCTTACCGTAACGATATCATAGTAGACCGGTAAGGTTCTTCAAGTCCGGCTTCCATGTAAAGCCGTTGCGGCATTTTTGCGCTGTAGTGCGTTGCTACAAGGATTACTATGCCCGCGATCACTCGCCAATTAAGGAGAAGGTATTAAAAAACCTAAAACTTCGAGGACGAAGTCGCATGCATCTTCTAGTATCTTTTGCCCGTAGCTTCACTCACGTTCAAATTTCAGCCCCTAAGGGATTGAATTTTCAAAATCCTACTTCATAATTGACCGAGCGAAGCGAAGGTCTCTGAGTCTACTTGGGTGAATTGGCACTTGTCCGTCCGTCCGTCCGTCCGTCCGTCCGTCCGTCTGTCAGAGCATTATAACTTCTGAATTACTGAACGCAATTACTTCAGCTTTAAATATAATATGTAAACCAATGGCCTCCCGCCGAATATGGCTTAAAAAATAATAAAAATCTTTATTTCAGGGGGGCTCTCATAGAAGCGAATGCGAAGTAAAATATTTTTTATAAAGTTACATAGGGTTGCGGTATATCATTTTAAAGATAATTAGGAATAGAGTCCAAAAATATTTTTTTTTAAATTTTTCCCCCAAAATTGACGAAATGGGGGGCTTTCAAAGTGTAGATTTTCTAACGTCCAAAGATGACCTCAGAATTCCAAATTTTCTGAAAGGATGAGCCTGAAACTTGATCAATTATTTCAATTATATCCTGTACTTGAACAACAAATACTAAAAGTAGATAAATATTGTGAGGAAACGGAATTATTTAATTTTTAATGAGCTTCAGTATTTTTATCAGAACTTCACATTCATGTCAATAGATGGCGCCGCGAGGTCTAAGTTCGCAAAGCATCAGTGAAAAATGTTGCAAAAACGAGGAAAATTTTATTATCCTTATAAGCTGAAGAGTTTGTTTGTTTGAACGCGCTAATCTCAGGAACTAGGTACTGGTTCGAATTGAAAAATTATTTTTGTGTTTGATAGTCCATTTATCGAGGAAAGCTTTAGGCTATATAACATCACGCTGCGACCAATAGGAACAAAGGATCAGTGAAAAATGTTGCAACAACGGGGAAAATTATCCATATTTGAGGGCTTCCGTTGCGTGCGCTGCGTAAACAGTTCAAGTTACCCAAAAAAGATGTATGAAAGAATTATTCCTCTTTAAATGATCTAAAAATGTCGACGCCATAAAAAAATTAATAAGTGATTGTAATTTTTAATATTATATTATCATTTGCTTCTTTTTGTTCTTCAAATTTTATTTTTAAATAATTTATAGAATCCAATTTTTAATATTATATTATAAATTGCTTCTTTTTGTTCTTCAAATTTTATCTATAAATAATTTTTAGAATCAGTCAACTTTTTGAAAAAAAATCCTATCCATCTATTCCAACTATTATTATGAAACAGTATTTTTTGTAACGTTCACATGAATACATGAATAATATAAATTGATTATAAAATACGAATACTAGTTGGTGTTTTTCAATATAAAATGTCTAAATATGTTTAATATGCTTTTGATATTTCTATACTATCAATTATTTAAGTATCGATACCTCAGCCCTAATGCTCGGTTAGGCTCCGCCCATACGCCATTTTTAAGCCTCCGGAAGCTTCAAATTATATTTCATATCCTCTCCTATACACCTATAAAAAAATTAAAAAATTGCTGTCGGTCTGTGTCTGAATTATGCTATGCTTGTCAGTTGTCACTATGTCACTGTCAAATCACTGACAGTGAGTGTGAGGCAAGTGTGAGGTGACAGCTATCCTCTAAGTTACTTGTCTGTGGTGACATGTTACTTGTCTCTGCCCTAAAAGCCGCCTGTCGGTTACCTAATACCTTGTACTTGTCTCTGCCCTCTGGTGACCACCGAACAGAAAAAGAAGCTGGTGACAGCTCGTTACAACTGACAATTTGACAAAAACACAAACTCAAAGAAGATAGAAGAAGAAACAGAAGAATTGAATTGAATTGAATAGCCCAATATTTTTTTTTGTAAATTATCTAGTGATCAGATTACTGATCTGAAAATGAGATATAGATGTGTAACACTAGTGACTAGTTTCAGACTGAATGAATAAAACATTCCCAGATTTTATAACCTATTTGAATTGTCGGCGAGCCATAAATATGTTTCAGAACATCGCACTTAGAACGCATACATTTGTAATGATCAAGCGTTTGTTTTCATCATCTATAGGAGTCCCGCGAGTCTGTATTGTGGGTGCAGGCCCGGCCGGCTTCTATGCAGCTATGCATCTAAACAAAAAACTTGACTCTGTTATCATTGATATAATAGAAAAACTTCCAGTTCCGTTTGGATTAGTAAGGTATGGTATAATATAGGAAAATAGCGATTAAATTATGTATAAACTAGCTGAT
This sequence comes from Erebia aethiops, assembly GCA_923060345.2. Taxonomy (NCBI): domain Eukaryota; kingdom Metazoa; phylum Arthropoda; class Insecta; order Lepidoptera; family Nymphalidae; genus Erebia; species Erebia aethiops. The sequence goes on along the minus strand of OV281084.1, from coordinate 18,750,749 downwards.
GCCTTCGACTTTGTCCGCGTGGATTGAGGTTTTTTGGTTCCCGCGGGAACTCTTTAATTTTTCGGGATAAAAAGTAGCCTATGTGTTATTCCAGACTGTAATCTATCTCTGTGCCAAATTTCATCCAAATCCATTCGGCCGTTCTGGCGTGATTGAGTAACAAACATCCATCCATCCATCAGAACCCAACATTCGCATTTATAATATTTATATGTAAGTATAGAAATTGCGAGTATGACTTAAACACCATACCTTTTGTAAAAGCAGTGTGTACATTTTTTGTTAGTAAGTCTGCTTAAAAAAGTTAAAAAATAAATGTCCTACCATTTATTTTTTACCTTCATGAAAAACCTTCATACCTGTTGCTAGGCCATTGAGTTTCAAATGAAAAAAATATATGTTACAGATATGGTGTTGCTCCTGATCATCCCGAAGTTAAGAATGTGATTAACCAGTTTACTAAATTAGCCCAGCAACAGAATGTAAATTTTTATGGCAACATAAGCTTGGGAAAAGATGTAAGCTTGAATCAGCTGAGACAACATTATGATGCTGTTTTATTGGTAATAATTATAATAATTTTTTTTACCTTTAAAAAAATTATTGAAATATTTATTAATTCAATTTATATTTTATTTAGGTACTTATTTATTTAAAAAATTAAAACCTACATGAAAATTATCTCTATATTGCCAAGTTTCAAATCATCAAATATGAGTAAGCCTGCTTCTTACTTTTGAAATTTAAAATGATGAACTATCATTTTAAATTTCAAAAGTAACCAGCGATAATTTTTTTATAATAAGTAATTAATAATTATCATTAAAATAAGTCATTTTGCATTAATACTGGGGACCCCATTGAGGTTGAGTAATTTTGTGGGGGCAATTATAATTATTATTACTAGTAATTGTTTTTATTGGGGATTTGGCATACTGACAGTTTAAGCTATTTCAGACCTATGGTGCAGAAGCAGATAAAACTTTGGGCATAGAAAATGAAGATGCTAAAAATGTTATGGCAGCTAGGAATTTTGTGGGATGGTACAATGGACACCCCAGAGATAGAGACCTAGAGGTATTTAAAGTTTATTAAAATGTACTGCAAACACATGAGCTTAAAGAATATTATTCAAACAATAATTGACTTTCAGGTTGACTTATCTGGCAAAATTGCTGCAATATTAGGTCAAGGCAATGTTGCTTTGGATATTGCTAGAATTCTACTATCACCAATTGATGAATTGAAAAAGACTGATATAACAGACCATGCATTACAAATATTAGCTGAATCAAAAATAAAGGAATTATATCTGGTAGGAAGAAGAGGACCATTAAATGTTGCATTTACTATTAAAGAGTTGAGAGAACAGATAAATCTTAAAAGATGTGCAACTATTTGGAGAGAGGCTGACTTTGTTGGTGTAGCTGATGCTGTCAGTAATTTAGCTAGGCCTAGGAAGAGATTGACTGAACTTATGTTAAAATCTTTAAAAGATCAATCCAATAACGAGGTTCAAAAATATTTTAAACCTATTTTCTTTAGAAGTCCTCAAAAATTTTTAGTTGATGACCAAAACAATTTGACTGGCATAGAATTGATTTGTAATAAATTAGTTGGAGACAGTATAGAGGATCAGAAATGCATTCCAACCAATGATAGTGAAATTCTGAATTGTAGTCTTGTATTTCGCAGTATTGGATACAGAAGCATTCAAGCTGATAAGGATTTAAATTTTTCAAATGGTTTATTAAGAAATGATAAAGGTCGTGTTATACCACCTGAAATGGGTGATTTAGCAGGGCTTTATGTAGCTGGTTGGTTAGGTACTGGTCCTGTAGGAGTAATATTACACACTATGGGCAATGCGTTCCAAGTAGCTAAAGTAATATGTGAAGATTTACAAAACAATAAAGATTATTCCAAGGGTGGTTTTGAAGAAATTAAGAAAACTATTTTGAATAAAAACATCCCAGTTATAGACTGGCAGGGCTGGGAAAAAATTGATAAATTTGAGATAGAGCAAGGTAAAAACCATGGCAAACCTAGAGAAAAAATTACCTCCATTGAAAAGATGATAGAAGTAGCAACTATGTAGCTAATGGGGTATATATATAAAATATGCTAGTATATATCAATTATAATATTTTAAATTAAGTAATACTCGTAAATAAAATATATTTTATAGAAGACTAAGTACCAATTATTAATTGTAAGATTTTAAAGTGCAATAAATCTAACTGAATTTTTATACCTATTAAATAATGGAATATATCACAATAGATGTATCAATCTTTATTATATTTAATAAAGATTTTATTTTGTATAATATTAAATCACGAGAAATATTTTATTTACCCGTCCTCCTGGTATTGCATAAAAATGATTGCTACAGTGCAGTGGAACAATCACCATCATCGCTGATTGGTTAACGCATTTCCACTTTGGCCAACAGGTTACTGTACAACAGCTAGATCTTAAAATATATATTATTAATATTTAACTCAACTAATTGACCGAGCGAAGCGAAGGTCTCTGAGTCTACTTGAGTGAATTTGCACTGGTCCGTCCGTCTGTCCGTCCGTCCGTCCGTCTGTCCGTCCCTCCGTCCGTCTGTCAGAGCCTTCTAACTTCTGAATTACTAAACGTAATTCTTGAGGGTTGCGGTATATCATTTTAAAGATAGTTAAGAATAGAGTCCAAAAATATTTTTTTTTTCAATTTTCCCCTAAAATTGACGAAATGGGTGGCTTTCAAAGTGTAGATTTTCTCACGCCCAAAGTTGACCTCAGAACTCAAAATTTTTTGAAAGGCTGAGCCTGAAACTTGATCAATTATTTGAATTATATCCTGTACTTGAACAACAAATACTAAAATTAGATAAATATTATAAGGAAACGAAATTATTAATTTTTAATCAGCTTCGTCAGGGTCTTCTCGTTTGGCCCGTGAGGGCCAAGCGGGGATACGGGCCTCGAGGCGGAGCCTCTTTACCCGGGCGGGGCGCGGGGCAATACTGTGCCCCGGTGAATAGCTTTAAGCCGTTAAACGGCTTGGGCCTGCCTAGAAAGGCTACGGGCCCTTAAGTTTGGTGCTGTGGGAGGGCCGCACTGCGGGTGACGTCATCACCGCCGCGTGCGGGGACCTGTGTTGCCTTGTTAGGCATGAAGGCGCGTGAGCACCGTCATGCCTGCTATGAGGGCCTGTGTTGCGCCCTGGCCCTGCAGGTACGCCGTCAGTCCGGTCGTGAGTGCCTCGATCACGGCCCGGACTAAAGCCACGATGTCCGGGTCGGTCTGCGCTTCTCGCTGGGCCGGTTGGCTTGTAGGGTGGGCGTTGTCGGAGGTTGGGGGTTGTGTGGTGGGTCGGCCGGCCGGGCGTGCGGCTGCGGCCGGGCGGGAGGGCGGTGCGTCTGCTTGCGTCGGGCTTGGTGAAGCCTGACGTGTGCGAGCAGCTGGTGGGGGGATTTTTAACACAACTTCACAATGATGTCAATAGATGGCGCCGCGAGGTCTCAGTTCGTTGCGAACCACTAGTATTATGAATGCGAAAGTGTGTCCGACCGATTTATAGAGGTATGTTGCATCCTGGGGAAGGACACAGGCTACATTTTATAAAATAAAATATTAAGATATCGCGGGCTAAAGATATTTAAGTAGGTATATCCCAGAAAATCACAGATTTCTTCTCGAGACCAAATCTTCTATCACGTTTTCTGCGTTAAAATCATCGATTTATATGTAGGCACTAGATGGGCCCTTTCATAGAAAAACGCCGGGCGTCCGAGATGCGGAACGCGTTCCGCATCTGTCTTTGTTCCCGTCGTAGCGCTGTCACGATCGCTCGTCGTGCGGATAATTTGTTATTATTAAGTTAACATCTAAAGTTTAATTACTTTGGCACTGTATAATTTTAATTTTAAGGTAAGTGTTTCAATTCACAATTATACATTTCCAAAAAAACGTTATTTAATCTTCCTATTTAATATTTTTATCCATTACGCAATCATTTAATTTCCGCGGCTAACTGTATAATTTTTTTTTACTCACTGGCCTTACGGCTATGACCTATCTTACTTCTTACTTCTTACTAATATTATAAATGCGAAAGTTTGGATGTATGGATGTCGGTATGGATGTATGGATGTATGGATGGATGTTTGTTACTCAATCACGCCCCAACGGCTGAACGGATCTGGATGAAATTTGGTACAGAGATAGATTATAGTCTGGAATAACACATAGGCTACTTTTTATCCCGGAAAATTAAAGAGTTCCCGCGGGAACCACAAAACCTCGATCCACGCGTACGAAGTCGCGGGCATCAGCTAGTATTATCTATGACCGAGTCATACGTTTTCAAGTTTTTATTCAAGATGTTCCAAGCAAGTTCTCGCTTTTCAGACTAGATGGCGTTGATGGCGTTGCTAAAAATACGCCCACATTCTTTGTTTGACAGTAATGTATGTAATGTATCTATGTAAATTGAGGTCGTTGGTTAAAATCACAGACATACAAACCAGAAGGTTAAAATAGTAATTTGTGATAATAAGAGAGCGGTAAGTAGGTTTTTATTACATACGAGTTGACTCATGTCAGCCTGATGCCGCCAGGCGAGGGCTGACCATGCATCGTCACGAGTTTGTTAAAATCATAACGATGACGCCCACGTATCACACAAAATTTTTCAAAATATTTGTGAGAAAACTTGAAAATAAAACTCGAGTAGTAGAAAATGGTTTCTCACGCCCATAATTATTTCGAGAATTTTGTCCGCTATTAATAGCGCGATTTTTTTCTCACATCTAAAATACCTACCTGTTGATTTAATTTTATTATTCCAAATCACTCATAATAATTAATTAAATAAATAAGAAAATCTCAATGAACTTTTAAAAATAGCGCGCAATTATTAATAGTTTTTTTTAAATTGGCTTCAAGGTTGTTTTTTTTTAAAGTAACTGGTTAAACGGCTCTGGATTCTAGTCCTTCTCAGTTTAAGGTTGTATTTAGGTTCAAGCCACAGAGTACATTATATATACTGGTTCTAGCTCTTAACTTCGGGACTCGACTACCTCGACTATTCAGTGTTTTCATTTGTAAACACTGAATAGTCGAGGTGGTCGAATAAATCATAAATCTGTGATAAATCTTTGATTATGTATGTGTCACCGTAAGATTGCAAAAACCGTTAGATTGTAATCTAACTACCTTCGACGCTGTCATCGCAGGGCGACCCCGAATCTTTTGCATCAATCATTGTGTAGTGTAGAGCAGAAACTCCTTGCAGTTTCTACATTTAAAAACTATATTATTTAAATAAGTTGTCATTCATAGAATGTCATTCATATTGTCATAGTGAAAATGCATCATGTATTCTTGTTTATATTTTGCTAATTAAAACCATTATTCAAAGGTTTTAACTTATTTATCACATTGTTACATCGCAATCACCTCTGATTGGTTAATACTCTTCCGCTATAGGACAAAATCATGGAACTAATAAGTACTACGTCGTAGTACTTATTAGTTCCATGGACAAAATCCATTGACGCAGCAAGAAATCCATAAATTAATACCATAATAACCAATCAGAGGCCATGATCAGAGGTGATTCCGATGTAACAATGATTGATGAATTGTTTCTGGAACTGTACCTCATTGTAAGAGTCTATGCTTTATAAAAGCGTTCTGTCCCAATGACTAAGGAATATGTATATATTATCTCTATGGTTCTGTCCACAGGTTCTGTCGATGCCTAAAGAGCTAGAGCCTAGAGCCGTGTAAACAGAAAGAAAATTAGTTGTAATATAAAAAAGGATACTCAATAAAAATTAAACTACTAGAATAGTTTTTCTTTATTTAATTTTTTTATAATTAATTTCTTTTATATTATTAAACCGGATAAAATATTCAATATATATTCATAAGGTGAATAATATGATGCAAAATGATTTTTAAACGGCTTATACAGAATGGCCTCATTAGGCCCCATAGTGATGTCCAAAGTAAAATTTTGATTCCTCGTACCTATTAGAAAATATCCCACGTATGTTCAGCGTTTTTCGGTAGTTTTCGAGTTACAATAATTATTGAAGTGAAAACTTCTTTAGGCGCGTTGAGCACTTTTTGGTAGGGGGTAAAAATGTAAATTCGCGTGACCGACATGCTCGCGAACATGTAAATATACTCCATTCGAAATTAAACTTTATTACCTTAGTGTAAAGGTTTATATTTTAATAATTAAAATTAAAAAAAAAATTTATATCAATTTTGTTTATTAAAAAACATAATTAAATGTTCGTTTTCACTTCTATCGGCATATCGGTCTCTATGACTGCCTATATTTTTTTTAGTTTTACCGTGAGATTTCTGTGTGAGCGAGTGTTAAATTAGTTTGAAATAAGTTACATATTATAGCATTGGACAAATGCCATCAAATTTAAAGATCTAATGAGAAAAAGTGACTCCCAATTGTGAATTATTTGGTGAAGTTGATGTTTTTTATGTAGCCATGTAGGCGCCCCGGGCGAGTAATGCCTTTGGCGCCGTTTATTTAAATTATTTATTTTACTTATTTCATTACAATTTAAAAAACTTATTTTGAAATTGTACCATATCTTTTATTGAACTAATAGAAAACTACAAACATCAGATGTATTTATTATTATTAATAATAACATGTTTTAACCATATTATTAACCGGTGAACATACCTATAGTATTATTGAGTACTAGTATATTTTAATTTTCAATATTGCCAAATAGCTGGTAGAAAGAAAAATATTAACTAGCAACATTTTGGTACTGCCAACATGCTGCCAACTTCAAAATTCTACATGATGCCAACTTCCTTTCTCTTGTGTTCTTTTTGACAACGAGGTTACCGTGCCTAGGTTAGGAACTTTGTATGATTATTATCTTTTTATTTTGCAATAAATACGTGTGTTTAATCGTGGATTACGTTTGTGTTATAATGTAAGTAATTTTTAATTTTTAGGTGAACCACAATGGCTGAAGAAAACTGGAATGACGATGGCGTTGAAGCGGGCAGCATGGCTGTCGATTCCATGCCACTGCCACAAGCGGCTGACATTCCAGAAATCAAATTGTTCGGAAGATGGAGCTGTTACGATGTGCAGGTGTCCGATATGTCTTTACAAGACTACATTTCTGTGAAGGAAAAGTATGCCAAATACCTGCCCCACTCAGCGGGTAGGTATGCCCACAAACGGTTCCGTAAAGCGCAGTGCCCAATTGTTGAACGTCTGACCAATTCACTGATGATGCACGGAAGAAACAACGGCAAGAAATTGATGGCCGTTCGAATCGTCAAGCACGCTTTTGAGATCATCCACCTTCTGACGGGTGAAAATCCCTTGCAAGTACTTGTTACAGCCATCATCAACTCTGGACCCCGTGAAGACTCTACTAGAATTGGTCGTGCGGGTACAGTGCGTCGTCAGGCTGTTGACGTGTCGCCCCTGCGCCGTGTGAATCAAGCTATATGGCTGTTGTGTACTGGAGCACGTGAAGCTGCCTTCAGAAACATTAAAACAATTGCAGAATGTGTTGCTGATGAACTTATTAATGCTGCTAAGGGTTCATCTAACTCTTATGCCATCAAGAAGAAGGATGAGCTGGAACGTGTTGCTAAATCCAACCGTTAAGGTTTTTGTACATATAAGGATAATAAAAATGTAAGAAAATTTTATGTATTTTATTTATTTTTACAAATCAGTTTTTCATAAAACAATAAAATTTCAAATACATAGGGTATTTGGAGTTGACTTTTAATAGCCAAATAATGTATCCAGAGAGAAAATATAAAATTTATTTATAAGTTTGGAAAATTAATTACATAATTTAATTGCTGGCTCCAATGGAATATTAAAGTATTAATAATTTAAACCTGTCCTCAGGTTTAAAACCGTCCATTTCAAAGGTATGCAACCCTTGGTGTGCAAGTCCAGCTCACACTTGGCCAGTTTTTTTTTATTGAAAACAATACCTATAATACAATTTAAAGTTTGCTAGCCTAACCTTATAATTATTGTTATAGTACTAGCTGATGCCTCTGGCTTGGTCCACATGGAATAAGTTTTTTTAAATTCCCACAGGAACTCCTTTATTTTCCAGGATAAAAAGTAGCCTATACCACTCTTCAGGTCCTTGACAATATGTAGAATGTATCCAGGGTCAATGTTTAATAAATCTGACATCTCTGAGTCTCAAAGTCATTTAACGCATTTTCCATACCATTAATTTTCCAGAGTAAAATATAGCATCCTATCCCTGCGATCCAAGCTGCGATGTGTATTTCTTTACCAATATTTATTAAAATTAAAATTAAATTAAATCGTACATTTTTAATTATTGTCTTTCAATCATTACACTTTACATAAGTATTTAGTAAGTAATTCCCACATTCCCACACTCAATATTCCGGTATAAAAAGTAGCCTATGTCACTCTCCAGGTCCTCAACTATACCCATGCCAAAAATCACGTCAATCTGTTGCTCCGTTTCGGCGTTTTTGATTTGTCTTGACTACCACTTTGTACCTAGATGCTGCCCCGGGTCTCATGATGGAGCCAGGAGTTTGTCATGGGAACTCCTTAAATTCTCATCGTAAACCCGTCGTATTAGGACTCTTTTGATTTGTCTTGACGAGTGCTTTGTACCTAGATGCTGCCCAGGGTCTCATGATGGAGCCAAAAAGTGGTCACAGGAACTCCTTAAGTGATCACATTTTTTCTAACAATTTTTATCAGAATATTAAAATTTAACACTATAATATGACACCTTACTAAGCACAAGTTTTCTCGGAATGAGAAGGGTTTGGCCATAGTCCACCACGCTGGTCAAAAAAACTACTGAGCCGGCAAATATGCATTTTTGTGTTTTAGATTATTTTATAATATATACTTTTGTTAAGTTCTAATTGTTGTTTCAATGGAGGTCAGCAGTTCGTCGTGGGTTTTTTAAAATTTTTAATTTTATTACTTGTTTTGAAGTGAAAACTTCTTTAGACTTTCACTTTTTGGTAGGGGGTAAAATTGTGAACGTAGTATCCTAGTCGGCCACGTGGGGAGCGATCTCTCTCCGCCGGCTGTGGTACAGGCAATGTTGACAGAGGACACAGCATGGAAGGCAGTGGTCTCCTTCTGCGAAACCGTCATGGGTAAGAAGGAGGCTGCTGAGCGGATTCGAGAGCGAAACGATCCCGCTCGGAGGCGTGGCCAACGAGGCGGCGCTAGCCACCGCCCGGATCCATCCATTAATCCATCCGTCCGTCACTAGTCCCAGGCGAAGGGACCCCGGGCCCACGACCGATCTGGAGTGGGGCTCCAGTCGTTCAATATACCATCTTGATGGCCCTGGGACGTGAGCCGCTTGTTGCAGCACAAGCAGCTGTGTGTGCTTCAAGGTAAAGCACGTGAAGGGACCTCAAAGGACCGCTTTGCTAGGGACGAGCCCAAGTGCCGCGCCAGGGAGGCCTCGATTGCGTTCATTTATGAGATCTCGAAGCCTCCCGACATACGCGTAGGATGGCCTCCGAGGGGGTTTTAGTGAGTAAGAATCTCACATAACCTGGCTTCCACCCCAAGAAGCCAGGTATCTTATGAAGATTTCCCCCTCGTCAAAAAAAAAAAAAAAAAAGGGGGTAAAATTGTGGATTCGCGTGTGTGCTCGCGTTTTTACGAAGACAAAAGGTCTTAAATATAAATATACTAGTGGTTCGCCCCGAACTAAGACCTCGCGGCGCCATCTATTGACATAAATGTGAAGTTCTGTTAAAAATACTGAAGCTCATTAAAAATTAAATAATTCCGTTTCCTTACAATATTTATCTAATTTTAGTATTTGTTGTTCAAGTACAGGATATAATTGAAATAATTGATCAAGTTTCAGGCTCATCCTTTCAGAAAATTTAGAGTTCTGAGGTCATCTTTGGACGTTAGAAAATCACCACTTTGAAAGCCCCCCATTTCGTCAATTTTGGGGGAAAAATTAAAAAAAAAATATTTTTGGACTCTATTCCTAATTATCTTTAAAATGATATACCGCAACCCTATGTAACTTTATAAAATATATTTTACTTCGCATTCGCTTCTATGAGAGCCCCCCTGAAAAAAAGATTTTTATTATTTTTTAAGCCATATTCGGCGGGAGGCCATTGGTTTACATATTATATTTAAAGCTGAAGTAATTGCGTTCAGTAATTCAGAAGTTATAATGCTCTGACAGACGGACGGACGGACGGACAAGTGCCAATTCACCCAAGTAGACTCGGAGACCTTCGCTTCGCTCGGTCAACTATATTCAAAATTAAACTTTAAAGCCTTAGTTTTAAGGTTTATTTAATAATGATTTTTTTTAAATCATTAACTTGTCTCTGATGGAAAGTACAGCTGGGCGATTGTCTAAAAATGACATCTATAGTGTAACGATCGCAATCACCTCTGATTGGTTAACACTGGTTAACATTCTTCCACTATTGGGCAAAACCCATTCACGCACCAAAAATACCTTAGATTCAGCCAATCATAACACCATGAGACCAATGACCAATGATTGATACAGGTTTTACACAATCGCCCTACCGATGTTACTCTACACTTTACAGGTTACTACTTACCAGAGACAAGTAACATCTACTCTCTTATATATTAAAATCTATGCATCTACTTACTTTATTGTCTGTGTTACTGAGAGTCGTTGCTGTGGTCGTCAGCAGTGGTTTTCTGGTCGGTGGTGGTCGTTGCGAACCTCCAATACTAATAATAAATATATATATATAAATATATTTAAATATATATATATAATAATAAATACAATAAATATTATGTTCCTTGGTTGCGAACACAATCAAAATTCAAAACATACGATCTGTGATCAAAACAATTTTGTTCTTGTTCACAGATGACAAAAAACGTAGTGGTTATCACCGACCAGTAAGGTGGTTATATTCTCTTTGAGATGACAGATGTGCTTTTTTTTCTGGTCGGTGCAGATCAGAGACAAGTAACATCAGAGACAAGTTAGTAACCTATGCAGGTTGTCTCTGGTTATATTCTCTTTGACATATGCAGCAGTTTTTTTTCTGGTCGGTGTGCAGCAGAGACAAGTAACATATACTCCCCGTAGTAAATATGTTCCTTGAAAGTTGAACATATATATGCCAATCTCGGTGATGCCAATATAGATGCAGATTGCAGATCACAATTCACAGCAGAGACAAGTAACATAATATATGATTCACAATCACAGGTGCAGATGTGGATGTGGATTGCGGCTTGTGGCTACAAGAAAATAATTTATTTATTATAGTTCGAAAACGTTGTGTGTAAAGTGTAAACTTATATTTTAGGCAAGTGTTCGAATTTGAAGTGCAAAATGATCCACAGTTTATTTATAATAAATCCGTCTGGGTAAGTTACTTTGGAATTTAGTATGGGCTCTAACATAACACAAATAGTGAGAAAACATTAAATTATTAGCAAACAATTTTTTTTTAAATAAGTACTTTTTATCCAGGAAAAATAAAGAGATTATCTAGTATAACATATAATAGATAAAGAAGTAAATACTCTAAAGACAGCTTTACAGTTGTGCTCAGACAAACTAAAAAAATTAAATCAATTTTATTACAGTGATGTATTTCTTGAAAAACATTGGAGGAGTGTTATTCCAAGATCAGTATGTGATTATTATTTAGAAGCGCAGCGGGCATCCCCAAATGTGAGTAAATGTATGGAAATTCAGAACATTTCACCTAGAAAGCATGACTGATAAATATATTAATTAGAGGGTGATTGCTTTGGTATTACAAGACTAAATTGTACAAATTCATGTTCTAAACACTAAAAAAATTCAAAAATAGTTGAATAAGAATAAGAATGGTGCTTTTGTATCACTTGAAATGAACTAAATATCAATTAAATTCAACAAAAAATAAATTATTTGGTTTTATAACTAATGTTAAGTACACAAGAATCTGCCATGTTCCATGTTTTGTAAACTCTAAACTATTGGAACGAAGTTCCTTATGGGATGATGCGGAGGGGTACCCTAGCCGGCAAAAAACGTCCGTAGCAAAAATGCGTGGAGTAAGATTTGTATATAGTTGTTTCGAAAGTAAACGTTAGCACTAAAGCATTAAAGTTTATTTTATATTTAAAACCTTTTGTCTTCATAACAACCGCAAATCCACATTTTTACTCGCTACCAAAAAGTGCTCAATGTGGCTAAAGATGTTTTCACTGCAAAAATCACAATAAAAAATTTATACCTGAATAATTATTTTCTTTTTACTTCAACTAGAACTTGAAATTAATATTTATGTAATAAGGAACTTCGTTCCTCCTTGTGTCCCACGACACAATACTATTTTGATTACTAATTATTATGATTTGCTGTAGGATGTACCTCCAGTGCTGGCAGCTCCTCATCACTATTTGATCTCTATACAGAGAGGCGGGGTGGCCCTTGTTGCAGTTAGCAAGCAAGAGGTGGCCCCGTTGTTTGTTATTGAATTCTTGCACAGGGTTGTTGATACATTCCAGGTAAATATAGCTGATCTTTATTTATGATATTGTTTTCTCCTAATGGCTCGGAAATGGCTTCATTATTTTAAAAAAAAAAGTAAATTGGCTCTCATTTGGAAATCAGATCATTTCAATATGTAACTTGCCAATTCTTCTCAATTGAATCTATTTTGGACCGGTGGTAGAGTCAAAACATGACACATGAACATTGTGGATGCAGCAGGCAATTTTTGATATGTATTTAAGAATAATTTAGAAACTTCCCTCTGTGTGGGTAAGCACTATCTTACTAATATTATAAATGCGAAAGTTTGGATGTATGGATGTCGGTATGGATGTATGGATGTATGGATGGATGTTTGTTACTCAATCACGCCCCAAACAGCTGAACGGATCTGGATGAAATTTGGCACAGAGATAGATTATAGTCTGGAATAACACATAGGCTACTTTTTATCCCGGAAAATTAAAGAGTTCCCGCGGGAACCACAAAACCTCGATCCACGCGTACGAAGTCGCGGGCATTAGCTAGTAATAATCTAAAACTAGTTCTGATGTATCAAAATTTGAAAACATACAGGCAAACTGAAACTGACTTGTCTCTGTCTCTGTAGTAAAATTTTGATTTTGGTATAACTTTATATTTTCATTTTCTTAGTTTTTAATGGTTTCTTACACAAAGCCATTTTTAACTTACTTTTTACTTACATTTTTTAAGTCTTAAAGATTTTTCTAAAACAAACAATTTCTAATGTGACATTATTGTTTCAGGACTATTTTTCAGATTGTACTGAAACTATTATAAAGGAAAATTATGTTGTTGTTTATGAGGTATGTACTGAAAAAATCTTCAATACTAATTTAGAATGTGGATAAAACTGATTGGAAATAGAGTACAAATAACAAAAAAAAGAATGTGGATCATGTTGTTTGTATTTTGTAATGTAAAAAAATACATATAATTGGGTATTTGACTGCAAGTCAAATAAATTATTTTTTAGTAGAGGATCTCCAAAAAGTAGTAATATCCACGCCGCCTGTTAGTTTTAAATTACTTATTAATTCATATACTAAGCAGGTGTTTAGACATTTGAAAAAGAGTTGCTGATTTGACTAGTTCTCAAATACCCAATTCTAATAATGTTGGTTGGTAGGTATACAGGTGGTATTTCCAAGTTCATTTTACCAAGTTCAATTATAACATTTTCATGTAACTAGGTTTAAAAAAAATAATGGTTTTGTCTATGAACAAAATTTAAATTATTTCAGCTGCTAGATGAAATGTTAGATAATGGTTTCCCCCTTGCTACAGAGAGCAACATTCTCAAAGAATTAATCAAGCCACCCAATATATTGCGGACAATCGCTAATACTGTGACTGGAAAATCAAAGTATGTATTTAAAATCAGTTTTTAAAGGATACCGACTTGTAATGATGTGTAATTTATCATTTTGACTTTGAACCCCCTGAGTATTCTACAATGTACAAATGAAGTTTGATACATATTGAAAAAGACTAAAGTGCCCAAAAAAATAATACTATAGTTTGTGTAGTGTCTGTGGTTTGTCAGATTTCCGCAAAAATATGTTTAAAAATTAAACTGTTCCTAAGATTTCTTTGTGAACTTTGGAATAAATAATTTTATAGAAGTCTAATGAACCTGAAAGGTAACCTCAATCAATTACGGTATTAATTATTGTAACCTGAGAGTGAACCTTTAATTCAATTTGTTTTATTTTCATAAATTAACTAATTTTGTCTCCAGAGTCAAGCTATGAAAATAAGGCATTCACAAAACATGATTCTCTGTTGTCAGAATAGGCATGATGGCTGATTTTGAAAAATGATCAGATTATGTTCGGAAGTATCTACTATTTCGAAAAAATATCTTATTTCAGCAGAAAAGTAAGGTTTGGTAGATGAAATTGGCATTTGAAATTTAAATTTTAAAATTCACGCCAAAACGTTCGGCGGTGAAATGACGTCGTTTGTGACGTCACTATTATTTTAACCAATGTACTCTGTGCAGTGTGCAGTAAACAATAGTGTGATTGTCAAAGTTCGAAAATAATTGTGACGTCATTGTCGCTTCACTGGTATTTTAACCAATATGGCGGATTGCTGTATTTTATAGTTTTATTTTATCAAAATAAATAGCAATCTTACTCGAAATAGGAAAAAAAAACGTTTTTTATAATCCATGAATCCTATTTTATTAGATAAATTTATAATTTCATTGAATCTTTTTTACTGTCATCATGCCTATTGTTTTGTGTTATGGTATAATGATGTACATGTATGGTAAATAATCTGTACACTAGACATCTTAGACCTACTAGCATTAACAACATGATTGAAATTTTCAGTGTTTCATCAATATTGCCTTCCGGTCAGCTATCAAATGTCCCATGGCGACGCTCCGGTGTCAAATATGCAAATAATGAAGCATACTTCGATGTGATTGAGGAAGTCGACGCCATCATAGACAAGAGTGGAGCGACTGTTTCTGCTGAAATACAGGGATATGTAAGTTGTTTACTTTGAAGTGAAGCTTCTGATTGGACTATTAGCAAAGGGACCAAAATGATAAAAAGTTAAAGGAAATAACAAACTTGACCCCCTTTCATATCCATCCTTAATATTCTTAATGCAAAAATGTCTGCTACGCATTCACGGCCCCTTTGTTCAACCGATTTTAACAAAATTTGGTACATAGATAGGTTGCCAGTATTTTTCAAGAAAACCTAAAGCCACGCGGACAATTCAATTAATTTATTTATACCCTCATAAAAAAATGTTTTGTCTTTGTCCTCAAAATACGCTGAAACTGCCTTATTAACTTCATCATCGGTGGTAAATTTTTTACCCCGCAGCTCTTTTTCATTTTTGGAAAGAGGTAATAATCACTCGGGGCCAGGTCTGGGCTGTAGGGTGAGTGGTTCAAAATATCGAAGCCCACTTTAAGCAGGGCAGCCAACGCAACGCGGCTCTTGTGGACGGGCGCATTGTCGTGCAAAAGCAGCACACACCTTTCGTCAATTTTCCCCGTCTTTTCTATTTAATGGCTTCTTTTAGTCGCTCTAATATTGAAGCGTAGTATTCTCCGGTTATAGAAACACCTTTATCTTTATAATCGATCAATAATATTCCATCTGAGTCCCAAGAGACCGTTGCCATGAGTTTCCCAGCTGACTGTGACACCTTAAACTTCTTGGGGGGTGCTGTGCCCTTTTTATGCGACTGCATAGAGTCTTGTTTCGACTCAGGTTCATAATGATGAACCCAAGTTTCGTCTCCAGTAACAATTCGACTCAATACACCATCCTTGTCTTCATTGCAGAGGTCCAAAAATGCACGTGAACACTCTACGCGTTGTTGTTTTTGCGGCGGCGTGAGCATTCTCGGTACCCATCTTGCGCTGAACTTAGTCATGCCAAGATGATCGTGCAGGATTTTTAAAATGGTTGTATCGGATACTCCAACCATTTCTGCGAGTTGTTTCTTCTTTAGTCGACCATCGTCGAGTACAAGTTTTTCGACTTTTTGGATAAGTTCTGGCGTGGTCACCTCGATGCTCCTGCCCGGCCTCGGGTCGTCTTCAAGGGATTCCCTTCCTTTTTTAAATAAACTGTGCCACTTGTACACCATGGTTTTTCCTGGACAAGATCTCATCCATTATGGTCGCAACTGATTTTCCTTGCTTGGTAAGGAACTTTATAACGGCACGATATTCGATTTTTTCCATATTTCACTTTTCACTCCTGATTATGATGCTTGGTTGGCGATAGCTCAAAGACTAATGGTCTTAGTAACAATGAAATCTCGTATTCATACTAATTATGAGTCACTAAACACGTTACGATCCTAATGAGCCTAATCACCCCTCAACCCTCTCATTCCGCGAACTTAAAAACCCTCCCTCGTAAGTGAGAAAGACATACAGCTTTGCATATTGTGAACTTTTTTTAATACCTCCAGTCAAACTTTCAGAGGTTGGTGCACAACAGTAAAAGCACCTTAGCGCTACCAAACTAATTGCTAATTTGTTACAGATCGATTGCTGCATCAAATTGAGTGGGATGCCAGATTTGACCCTAACATTCATAAACCCACGTCTTTTCGATGATGTTTCATTTCATCCCTGCGTTAGATTTAAGCGTTGGGAGGTAAGAGTTTTAAAAATGTAATTTTTTTAAATCAAAGAATATGCGTGCGCTTGTATCGTCAAGCTAAATACAAAGCAATGATGAGGTCTAGGTTGGAGCGCTCTTGCCTAGAAGATGCCTATTCACTCTTGCCTTGAAGGTACTTAAGTTATACGCGGCAGGGAATACATATTCGCGCTGGAAGGGTATTCCACATCCTGGCGGTTCCAATCAGACACGTAGAGCAGAACCGTTTCGTTCCAGCAGACTGCCGCCCCATACTTCTAACGCTATATTGTTTCATTATTGTTGACTTTCGTGTTTTAGAATTATAATTCTTATTTTTGGAATGTCAAGGTATGCGACATCAAGCTGTTATTTTGAGTAATATTGCAAGCATTGCTATAAGCGATGGCTTTGGCTGACTTTTATAATTGGATATTTGACAACAATTGAAATAACATATTTTTTAGTGATTATTAAATAGAGGATCTCCCAAAAGTCGTTATATCCACGTCCTCTGTTTTATGTTGAATAACTATTATAAACTACCGATTATTAAAAAAAGTTTGTCGAACTTTTGTGACGTCACTATTCAATATTTCATACAAAATCCCATACTAAGCAGGCGTTTTGACGTTTGAAAAAAGTAGCTGATTTGAATAGTTGTCAAATACCCAATTCTTGAATCTTGACATCACGGTTCCATGGATTTCGACGTTTTTGACGGTTCATGTCAACGTCCGTAGAAAGAATTTATTACTTGGACGTGCAAATACAACATTATCGCGGATGGTCACGAAGAAGAAGACCGTCCATCTTCTGACAGAATACTATCCTGTGTAGCTTGAGTACACCTTATGCCTCAATACTTCTAATAAACGTCTACATTTTTTGCAGTCCGAAAGAATATTATCCTTCATACCACCAGACGGCAGTTTCCGTTTGATGTCATACCATATTGGATCGCAGAGCGTAGTAGCCATTCCTATCTACGTCAGACATAACCTCACATTGAGATCGAATGGAGACCAGGGGAGATTAGATCTGACTGTAGGACCTAAGCAAACTATGGGAAGAACCTTAGAAAGTAATTATTTTGTCTTAATTTTTACAAACTAATAAAAAATATTTGAAATTGAAATTGAAATTGAAACATTTAAAAACACAGCTTTTAGTGATAGTGTGGTAACTAGCCGTGAAACCTACAACTAGATCAAAAGATTTTATTTCAGAATAAAGTATATGTTTTTGTGTGGATTGGGATGAAATTTTGAGTTGTTGGTAGCACTTGCGTGGAGGTTTTTGTTAACATAAAATATAAATATATAAAACCATGCAGTACTAAATTCACAAACAGTCATAATAATGACATGTTAAATACAGGTAACCAATACCAATTAGGTCACAGGTATTGTTAAAGGTTTTAGTTAATCTGAACGTTTAACTTTTTTTCTTAGGAGAATAATAATACATTCTTGGAGTTTACCTCCTTAAGAATCGATTGTTATATATAAGCCCGGTGAATGAAAATTTATGGGGAGTAAAATCAAACTTTCTCCATTACGTTATTTACTTTATGTTTCCATGGTAACACTTCGTTCGTAAGGAGTTAACTCCAGTCGTGCGCTGAGCTGACACACAATTTTTTTACAGATGTAGCACTAGAGATCTGCATGCCAAAGTGCGTGCTGAATTGTTCCCTAACGGCGAACCAGGGCAAGTATTCCTACGACCCGGTCAGTAAGGTGCTGCTGTGGGACATCGGCCGGATCGAGCTGCCCAAGCTGCCTAACATTAGAGGAAGTGTGAGTCACTAAAGTACCTAAAGCGTAGTATAAAGTACCTAAACGACGTTTCAGCGTTCGTGTATGTATGTGAGTTTCTTTATTCCACCATATCTTCTAAATGCCTGAACAGATTTGGATGTATGGGGTATCGTTAGAATATTTACATCATTTTTTAAAAGGGGCAGTCGTGTTTTTAATTTTTTTAATTAGTTATAGCTTGTTTTTTTATTTTGCTGCTGCAACAGAGCTACAGATGACTAGATTTTTTGCATGGGAATATATTTAAAGACCTGGACAGTGACACAGGTTACTTTTATCCAGAGAAAACCAACAGTTCCCGTGGGATTTTTCAAAAAACCTAAATAAACGCGGACGAAGTCACGGGCATCAGCTGGTAATTAATAAATTTAAGTGGCTAATATATTGTTTGACTAGCTGATGCCCGCGACTTAGTCTGCGTGGTTTAAGTTTCATGCCAAAATTAAGTCTATCCGTTGCTCCGTTGCGGCGTGATTGAAGAACAAACCAACAAACAATCACACTCGCATTTTTAATATTAGTGTGATTGCATTATTCCTTTTGTTCAGGTATCAGTCGCGACAGGTGCGGACACCAACGGTGCAAACCCGAGTATCAACGTGCACTTCACGATCCCTCAGCTAGCCGTGAGCGGGCTGAGGGTGAGCCGGCTCGACATGTACGGCGCTAAGTACAAGCCCTTCAAGGGCGTCAAATACGTCACCAAGGCGGGGAAGTTCCATGTCAGAATGTGAGTCGAGTGAAGCCCAACGTTGGCCAAACGAGTTCGTCCAGTGCCGGCCAACTTGGGAAAGCTGTTTGCAACATTCGCCAAAATCCTTTGATGTGCGTTTCATACCGGCACGCGGCTAATAGGGCGTTGGGCTTGCGTATACGAGGGGCTAATTATTTATGTTTATTTTATACATACTAATATTTATTTAATCGTATGGCGTTTAGTATTTATAAGCGTTTTTATAATATATTCAAGCTAATTGAAATGAACACTTATTTCGCCAGTAAGTTCGTCGCTCGTTTAGCATCACCTTCTACCTCTCTGCACGTGTACCCTGGGTGGTGCTAGACGAGCGACGAACTTACTGACATACTAATATTATAAATGCGTAAGTGTGTCCGTATTTTTGTTGTCTGTCCGTTAGCTACCTTGTCAAAGCACATCTGTTAAATCGATTTGATGAAATTCGGTATAGAGATAGCTTGCATCCCGGTCGTGGACCAAGGGATTCATATTCCGGAAAAATGAAGAGTTCCTGTGGAATTTGATAAAACACCAAAAACCCTCGCGGATGTGAACGTGTGTTGCGTGAAGAGGGGTCATCATCGATGCCAATTTATTTCTACCAAAATGCTTCAATTTCAAGTATCAGGAATTACTAATTTTAAAATGTATAGTTCTAAGTAAGATATTATACAGAGCCTTGACAACTCTACTATAACGTTATTTTCTATATGTTTTGTAATGTGAAACACGTCTTACTTGTTATATGTAAATAATCTTAAATAAATAGATAACTTTATTGTTTATAAAAATATTATCTCAGTTCTTTCTTTTCATTTTCCTCACACCTTATTTCATCAAAATTACTTGCATCCTAATCAAATGAAATCAAACCAAATGTTTTTTATTCAAATAAACTTTTACAAGTACTTTTGAATCGTCAGGTGAATCTACCACAGCTTGGTAGATTTGACAATTGAAATGTTGTTCGTTTGTGGGATTGGCACTGAGTGGGTGACGTCACAAGAAAAACAACATGGCGGACGCTAACCACCGAAAAAAGGAATACCGATTTTTGGTGGCTCGAGCATTAAAGTTTGCGCCTCTAGTGTAATTTTCATAGCTACACTTAGCATATATAATTTTTAACTCCTTGAGTGGAGCTTTATTAAATTATTTTGGTTTACGCAAAAGAAGGAATGATTGAAAACAATTTATAATATTAAGTACCTAAGTAGATAAAAAAGAAACTAACCTACAGGCGAGGTCATTCTATACTTAAATACTTCTGTACTATACCACAGAATAATATAATAGTACTAACGACTATACCTACTTCAGTACTGAACTAGCTGAACTAGAATAGCTAGCGTTCTTGCGTGATTGAGTAATCGTATTTGTAGGCTTCTGCGTGGTGGTGGTTTATTCTTTATTTTTAATATAAAAAATCTAGGTCATATTCTACTCAGTCATCTCAATAAAATATCCGAATCTTGACCATACTGTATTAAACATATGTGCGTCATATTAAAAAAATCAAGTGAAAGTGTGAATGATGAGGACATTTCACCAAAATATATTTCTGAGATTTTAATAGGCATTTTAAACTAGATGACATGCGAATTATGATAGCGTGTGTGTATACGATGTATTTTGGTAGGTAGACAGATTGATCAGTACCTACAAGGGTTGTTACGAATTAGTGATGTGTACCGGAGGCAAAATCAGGCTCCGGAGATTTTCGGAGAATTTACAACTATAACCGGAGAATCTCCGGAGAAAACCGGTTCGGCAGGGCCTTAAGGTGGTTGGACGAAATGAGCCCACCAATTTCAAATTTAATTTAGTTTGTCGTAATTAATATTAAATAAATTTGAATTTGACGGGCAAATTTTCACCAACCACCTTTATTATTAAATATTTTATCTAGGTAATTTAGATAAGTATAAGGCAAAAATAAATATTAAGGATATTTTTATTGAAATAAAACAATGACGTACCTAAGTTAAAAAATTAATGGAATTATACCAAGTAACTACCACTAGCACGTGGCAATAACTGCCACATATTTTACACTTTACTGACGATCCACTATCGTCAACTTTGACGTAAAAGTCTTTGGTTTTTATTTATTTTATTTAGGCATTCTAAATATCAAATAAATTAATTATTTAAAGTATTATTGTTTAACGTACTCCGTACTGCCGTTCTAGCAAACTGCAAAGACTCAAAGAGTAAACGAGTCTCTTGTCAGTACAATATACCCGTTGATAAAAAGTAGCAGCTATGTCCTTCCCCGGGATACAATCTAACACTGTACAAAATATCATCAAAATCGGTTACATAGATGAGCCGTGAAAGCGTAGCAGACAGACAGAAACACTTTCGCATTTATAATATTAGGTAGTATGAATATATGTGTGTGTCGATGTATAATTTATTTATTTCCGTATAAATGGAGCACTGCAAAATGAGACCTGAGTTATATGCCTTTCAATAGTGTTCGTCATTACTTGACATCAGTTAATTCGGGCATCGACACGAATTGGAGTGATTTAAAATTTTTCCCGCTAGATATCTCAGTGTTTCGGCAAATTTAGCACGTTGCTGCGGTCCGTGGCGCACTTTACAGTTCGCCACCGTTACGCGGCGATTAAGCTGCGCACGCGCACCATGGAATGGATGGTACCGTCCCCGTGATTGCAACGCCCCGTGGCGGTGCACATGTCACTTGAGAATACCATCATCTGGCGAAGATTCAACACGAAGTCCATATTGGCATTTTTGTTCACATTGTACTTGTAAGAGCATTGTCTTTGTAATAAGTTTAATTTGTAATAAAAGACCACGAGTTAAAAGTAAATCTCTGGTAGGGCATTCCATTTTGTACCTACTTAAAGGTACCTAAGTACTACTAAGTAAGGTATTAGGTTACCTAAGTTTGGTGGTGCCAATACCATGCTTTTAACTACAAAATATTATCACTACTTGAAAATTGTATTGCACTCCATGTTACAATGCATTATGCAGTCTTGTTACAGACAAGACTCCAGATACATTTTTTAGGTTTTGCCTAAGTACCTATAAACAGTGAAGTCCTTGGTACTGCTACTCTTTACGACAGAAATTAAATTTAGGTACCATTTTCATGCAAATGTTAATGCACTAATTTCATATCAATTAACTATGAGTTGTTAATAAACTAGTTAGTTCTACATACCTACATTTCAAAAGTTAATCCAATTAAATTTAAATTTATCTTGCATGATGCATCGCTTTGTACCTACCTTCTTTACTTGTTCTGTTCTAGGTATTATAATAGCCGATTCTATTATGTTCGTTGGCAGAAATCGGTTAGGGTATTTCAGACGCAAGTTTGGTCCAAAATAAAATTAATAATCGTCGATCTCTCCCAAGTAAAAGTGCTACGTAGGTATTTATCGGCTCTCGAACTAACGACCCAGATATCTACCTGCTGAGCACGCAGCTAAACAAAAAGTAATAAAAACATCGCCAAATAAAAGGTGTGAAAAAGAACTGAAATTGATAGGTTGGTGGTAAGGCATAATGCAAACTGTTGAACATTTGAGAACTGATTCATTTTCTGTTATACTTATTATAAAATTTTCTAAAATATTGGTGTCTATGTTTTACATAACATAGGCCGTTAGGTACCTACCTACACTCAAGGTACCTCTCCATTAATTGATTGACCGCTGGAAACTGGGTGGAGGTCCCAAGAGCAGTGTCAGTATATATAAGATCTCAATCCATAAACACGACCTACCTACTCTGCCAAGAGTTTTACCTTGCAATACAAACTAGATCGAGAATAATTCATGCCAGACAAGGCTTTACATGACCCCCATTATACAGCAATTCGCAACCTCTTGTCCGCAGCATTCTCAGTTCATGATAGTGGTGTAATGGATTAAAAAGTCTAACATTAACATGGTAACCCACATCGTGAACACTAATATCATTCGGAAAATTGCTTACATGCGATACGCTGATATTGCTAGTTCCTCCATTTCCTTCAATATCCACTTTGAGATAGATTTTACACAGATCACAGAGTAGGTCGATGGCGTGGACTAGTTTCGACAGCTTTGAGTAAGGACTTACATGTAAAGCATGATGATAGAAACGCGCGCTTGTCTCTGTACTTTTTAGACGATACAGATAGGCACGTAGCACGCGTTTTCGTGCTAGATTTAAGTAATGCCTACTTATTACTTATGCAAGAAACTATTAAACCCATCGATATAAGTATATGTAGATACTAAATGGGCCCTTACATAGTTCCACAAAAACTGGGGCGTCCGGCTTGTAGTGCGTGACCCTCAGAGGTATAAGTCTGTCCTTGTCTCCGGCCTCCGCCATAGCGCTGTCCCGCTTTTCAGAGTAGATGGCGTTAGTAAAATAAGTCCACATTCTTTGTTTGACAGGGCCCGTCTATGTAAATTGTGGTCGTTGATAAAAACTGCAAACTGCAAAATCACGTGGCGCGACAGTACTTAGCTAGGTATCTGTCAACGCGGCTTCTACGCGCGCTTTTTCATACACCGTAGAGGTGTGGTACAGGTACAGGTTCCTTGCACCTATTAGAATTATACTGGAGGAGGCGAGGCACTGAAATTTTCATCGTTTGCGATTCTTGTGTTCATAAAAGGAAAAAAAGTTTCTTTCTCTGATTCAAAGCTCGGTAAAAATTTTACTAAGTAATATTATAAATGCGAAAGTTTGGATGGATGTATGTATGTTGGTTACTCAATCACGCCCCAACGGCTGAACGGATCTGGCTGAAATTTGGCACAGAGATAGATTATAGTCTGGAATAGCACATAGGCTATTATTATATTATCCCGGAAAATTAAAGAGTCACCGCGGGAACCAAATAACCTCAAACCACGCAGACGAAGTCTACTATCAAAAAGGAAGATAAGAAATCAGTAGGTAGTCAGTTTTTATCCGGTAATTGTTACCTACAATCACATCTGTGCCTACAATACTTACGTATTGGATTATTCTGCGTTAGGTATACCTACCTACGTGTGGTAAAAAGAGCCACACCAACAGCATGGGTTTTAATCTATTACAAATTGACAGTACAAAAAATATTTATCGAGGCCTTAATATGATGTTCTATATATATAGCTTAATACACTAGTTGATACCCGCGACTTCGTCTGCGTAGTTTAAGGATTTTCCGGGATAGGTAATGGCCTATGTCCTTACAATACAGATACATCCTATCTCTATGCCAAACGCCATCTAAAAAACCAATTAGCAGACAGACAGACACATTTTCGCATTTATATCTAACTACATGATGCCCGCGACTTCGTCCGCGTGGATTAGTATTTTTCGATTTCCGCGGGAACTCTTTTTTCCGGGATAAAAGGAGGATAAGTCTATGTCCTTCCCCGGGATATAAACTATCTCCATACCAAAATTCATAAAAATCGGTTGAACAGATGGGCCGTGAAAGCGTAACAGACAGACGGACAGACAGACAGACACTCATTTATAATATTAAGTATGGATAGTATAGATATTAAGTATGGACTTGATACATATATAATTGAAATTGTACGTAAACTAATAAAAATAGTTTTATCTCTGTTCCTCTTATGATTAGGTAAAGTCACTCGAGAGAGAAGTATTGAATTCTACCTAACTATTTCTAACTAATAGTATCTGGATATAATATACCTGTAGGTAAACAGTCCTTTAAATGAATAGGTACACAATTGTTTATTTTGTTTGTTCACATTAAATTAGAACCGTGAATAATACACGTGATACTGATAATACACAATGCAGTTAAAGTAGGTACAGGCAAGAAAAATGCCGTTAATGTAATATAAATTTAATGTAATGTAAATGAAATATATTATGTATACAATTAATCTATTGTGTAGTGTAACGTTAGTGAGTGAATTTCACACAACTTTTATAATTTATAAAAGTGAATAGATGTAATTTAAAAAAATATGATTTTTTATTTTCTATTATTACGTTAGAGCCGTGTAAACTATTTTATAAGTTGGTTTATTTTTGTCCATTTTACCTATTAAGTCACTTTAATATTATTATAATACCTAGGTATTATGACGTACATTTTCATAGTTCACACGCAAACTTATGCGATAAAAAAAAAGATTCCGACGAATTGAGAACCTCCTCCTTTTTTTGAAGTCGGTTAAAAAGAGATAATCACGTACCTACGTGCATATTTTTTCACTTCAAGTTTAATTTTTTTAAGATTTTTAGCCTCACGAGCTTGGCTTCATTTATGAATGCCACAGTCTACCGCATTTTGTATGTCAGTCCATTTTAAAGCTCCATAATTTGTCTTTTATTGGTGTCTACATAATTTTATAGAGGGTTTTTATCAGAATCGTCAAATACTATGTAGGATTCATTAATAACATTCTATTAAGAGAAAAGGTCGCGTAGCGGTTACGGCTAATGAAGATTACGGTATACAGTAAAAATAATATCATCTTACACCGATAATGCAGCGGAATTATCTCGCACTAATTTCAGAAGATTAAAAACCAGAGAAAACAATTTAACCGCTTCTGTAGAACTGCAGTTTGACGTCGCCTCTCGTCTTATTTCCTTTAGCTCAGACGTACCGGCTCATTATACTCACTGCAATGATTTACATTCTTATTTCTGTTCCTTAGTCAAAGCCAATGAGCTATAGATTATAGAGATGCATAATGTATGCCTCGGAGGCCCACAAATAAAGCGCCCTCACATCTAACATAGTATGTTTAGGTACTTACATAAGTACAATATCATAAAGGTTGTCTTAATTTATATAATTAATAACAATAGCGATATTTTCAGCAGGCAGAATAGAAGCAGGTTCCGCAGCGCACGGCAAATTTTATTGAACGACAAGTAGATACATATCAATGCACAACTTGTCTTTTCGCCAGAGGTTGTGGCCGTATTGCGAGACATAAGCACCTCTTGTATATGGCATCTCTCTGTTCAAAGCCTTTGGCGTTCTGTGTAATTATTTTGGAAGTGAGTAATTGAATCTCGCTCAAATAAAAACGTGCCGATGGCCGTGCGCGATGTAATTTAAGATTCATCTAACAAATAAGACGAAATGAGAATTACGCGAACACATTAACTTTCACTAGAGTTAAGAGTAACGCTTCGAACTTGGCCTGAAACCCTGTTTGGGAAACCGCAGGAAGTGAGATTATAAAGAGGCAGTCGGTCTCACGTTTTACACTGTTTTATTGCACGTAATGTCATTATATTATGATAGAGCTCATATAGACTATAATTTTGTCGGTACCTACCTACTGTTTATATTCTGTAGTCATTTTTCATGTATTCTATTTATATCAAGCTTGGATGAATAAAGGCATCTAGGTAGAAAACATTGTCTATAGGTAATAAGTAGATACGGCGGTCCATCGATAAAAGTATTGCCAAAACCACTCCTGTAATATTATTATTTGTATGCTTTAAGTACAGCTTAGAAGTTAGAACGAAGTCATAAGTTTTCCACGAAAGAAAATTCTTTGTTTCACATTGCTCGCTGTATTAGGTTGAATACATTTTGGGTATGTACGTAAACATATGGGTATATTTTGGGTATGTGTGGGGGTTGGGTAAACTGGAACGTAACATTGCCTACCATACCATACCAGTACCTACCTTATAGATTGGCAAAATGTAGTGTAATGAAAGATCTTCATTCTCAGCAATGATGTTATTAATATAAACAAGTACTTAGTATCCATTTTTTTAGAAACTAATCCCTCAGAGCAGGTTACCAGCACATAACTACTTAATACTTATTGTAAAAATCTTTTCTCGCGTAAAAGAGCTTAAGACGGGTGTGATTTAAACCTGATATACCTACGTGAAAAAAGTTGTCGTAGCTTATTGTGGAGAAAATAAAAACAATTATTGAACTACGCTGGAAACCTGGAGAATATTTATGGGACGTTGTCCTATGGGAAGATCCTTTTGAGATTGTTCTAATTTTTCAAAAAGAAAACGCAAATAGGTTTTAATGGTTTTTGCCATCGTCTTTGCCCGAATTTAATTTTACGTAAAATTCGACTCAAAATCAAAATCTATTTATTTATTTGTTCAAATAGGTAGAGTCAAGCAGTAGGTATCTTGATTTCCAGTTGATCAATTTTGATCAGATTTGTAGTATTTTTAGGGTTCCCACAAGACCCTGAAGAGAATTGAGTATTTCCTCCTTTTCTAAAGTCGGTTAAAAGTAACTCCGAATGTGATTGATTGTCTACCGGTTCAATTTTTTATGGAATACTGCCCACATAATAAGAAAATAAACACAAACTATTATGATGTAATCTTATTGTAGAAGTAAGTATATAAAAGTTCTGTAATAGATCTTAATAATAGTGAATTTCTTCAGGAAATTTTGACCATTTTGACCTTGTGTCAGCCTCCACGTCGCATGCTAAACATCAAGATGGGCAGAGTAGACAACACGTGAAAGTGGAACACAGAAATACACTTTTGGCATTTTTTATATTACATTAGATATTCTTTTCTTATGAGTTTTGGGCATGTTAGAATTTTGACTAATCCATAGTTCTTAATCATAGCACAAATACGCAAATTTGTCTATACAGAGATACGTATATAATACCTACATAAATCACTCGACAGACACGGACATAGGCATCTGGATTATCCCTGAAAATTAAAGTGTCCCTTTATTTTTTTTAAAACTTTTTTCTCTGAGGACTATGTTACCTACTATGTTACCTACTCTACCAAGAAACTACATCGAACTTGCAATCATCATTTGCAGAAACAATAAGTACCTTATATTATCTTGCTCCTTCGGAATTACTCATTGATATTCTATGTTCAGTCTTACCACATCTTTTATTAGTTATAGTCTCATCTATATGTATATAAATATATATATATATATATATATATATATATATATAATAATCTTATAGTTTAAATAAATCTTGATGAACTAAAATAACGATTGCAAACCTCTCTTTCTATGAAAACATTTGTATATTATAAAAATTCTTAAACGTATGTACATATTATAATATCTTGGCAATTTATTATTTTTAATGATGATGTCGACTGCATGTGTAAGCTTCATGTCTCTATTAAAAGAGAAAAAGCATACATAAATATTTATAACGCATCCAGTTGTTGACTATGGTTTAAAAATATAAACTGCTTGTATAAACAGGGACACTAATTTGTTATCAAGTTGCATTTGCGAACACCGTACCTACATGCACGGGCGCGAAATCCATTCATCTCTTGAAGCTATTAAAATTGCTTCACTGTTAATTACTTAATTAACATGATCGTGAAGTTTCTACCTGCGTTATATGTAGTATGATTGATAGTAATCATATGAACTGTTTTTCCACCTTAATCTTTTACTAAGAATTAGTTTCGCGCTTGCTAGAGTAACCTTGGTCGTCTCTTAGATGTTGGATAAAAGCAGATATTAGTTTGTTTGTTTTGATACCTTATACACCAAGGTAACATTCAAGTATCATTTATATTACAATTTTCGACCAACGTTGTACACCGCCCGCCACCCGCTACCACACATGCAGGAAAAGCTTAGCAAAGCACACTACTCTAGGAGCTTTTAAGGCACACTACCGATATTTTTCTTGATTTCGCAATATTGGTTTATTGTAGAGTTTTTGAGAATATTTCGGTTTTTCAGTGAAATTACGTGGCATTATAGTATCTTGGAGAATCTGTGATAGTGATCCATGGTGGTAGACTGGAAGTGCGTCCTCTTGTCTCATGTTTTTGTCTGGTTCTAGGTAATTATAATTAGTATACTTGTTGAACCTAACGTTCTCCCCAGCTCAGTAGATATCGGCACGTGTTTTGGGTTGTTTGGTGCTCTGCTGAATCGCTGCTCTGTAGCAAAAGTAGGTAACGTAAGCTAATAGTAGGGGAGGCAATGATGCTAAATGTGAATTTACTCGAGCGTCGTGGAGACCTAATGGATTTTGAAGATTAGATGGTAGAAAGAAAAAAGTTATGTGACGTCTACAGTTTTTTTTTCAAATCGTCAGATAATCGTCAGATTATGAGTCAGAACGTTTGGGACATGAAGTTGAACCGTCTATCTGTATTTCTAAATACACTGCGTTACGTCAGAATCGTCAGTCTTTTGAGCTTCCTTTGGGTCCACTTAACATCTCCTCTGAATATCTGACGTACTCGAGTTTACTTTCTTTACCAATTTTTTTACTTCCGTACGGCCAACCCCACCATGCAAACCGGCAGAGATCCGATATCAGAGACAGGGGGGGGTATGGCGCTATCAATATCTGACACGCTGAAGTAAATCCAAAAATTCCCCTCTTGGGCTTCTATAAGTAAGAAGCGATCGAACGTCATCGTTGACACTTTACATCATTTTATTCAGTTACAAAGCGCAGGACAAGTGTGTTTGATTGTGAATTTTGCGTAAACTCACATGACACTTAGAAAACCTTAGACAGTATACCCATGGACGTATAGAAGGGTAGGTATGCGGTGGTTTTATTTTTTTCTCTGTTCGGGGCTTAGATGCGGCTAATTACCACCCTACCTACAAAGCCGTGCCGCCAAGTGACTTGCGTTTCGGTAAAATGCCTTATAGGAAAGCAATTAGGAGATGGGTTTGTACAACTTGTTCAACTTAGCGAGTCCATCTTAAGAGTGCACCATTACCATGGCCTAGTGTAAATCTGTTCTCTTTTTTTAAGTTGTTAAATATTTCATTTTCATGTTATTGGTACAGAACTTCTGTAGCGTCAAGGGGCTGTTTTGCTGCCTCGCACGAGAAATCTTTTTTTAAAATTTAAGTAAAACTATGTCTTTCATAGGTAGCATAATATGTCATATTAATTAACGACTACAAGTTAGCCCTTGACTACGATCTCACCTGATGATAAGTGATGACGTAGTCTAAGAAGGTAGCGGGCTAACCTGTTACTTATTTGAGTCTGACTCGCGCTTAAAGGGTTCTGTACCATCAAACAATATAAATTATTTTAGTAAAATAAAACAAGACAGGTGTCATAACAACACGTACTGAAATAACTGGCTTGCATATGGCGCTAGACTGGTAGTGCCTGACAAGCAATTCGACACCCTATGAGTTCGGAACCCTAATTATCCATTTCCGTTTTTTTTCTATACTTTTGCTGTGAGACCTTGCTTCTTGCCAAATTACATGGTTCTAGGTCAACGGTAAGTACCCCATAGGTTTTGATTTATTGGCGAGTGTCAAAATATGCAAATCCGGAATAAGCGGCCATATCTTTTGATTGCGTTGACTTAGAAGCTTAATTTTTTTACAGCTCCAAGGGACTGTAGACTTTAGTATATGATATAAATTTCAAATTGAGATCTTCACACGTTCCCGAGAAAAAGGTGGTTGACAGACAGACAGACGGAAAACGAAGTGATCCTATAAGGGTTCCTTTTTTCCTCCTGAGGTACCGAACCCTAAAAAAGGTCCTTGCCGTAGCAAATATCGACATAAACCTAAACATTAGAGCATTGAGTTTTATAACAAAGACTAGATGATACTCGCGACTTCGTCTGCGTCGATGAGGTTTTTTATTCCCGCGGGAATACAACCTATCACTATATCAATCCAAATGGTTGAAAACATGGGCCCTAAAAGGGTAGCAGAGAGACAGACTCACTTTCGCATATATAATATTAGTATGGAAGTATGGATTATAAAGCCTAGGCCCTAGACGGTGAAGGCTGTACTTGTAGGAATGTCACGGTGCGCTGGTCCGATGCTGTCGATAGCAAATCTCGATGCTATTTAGAGTTCCGTTGTCCTGTGCCTTATTCAGGCTTAACCAGCGTTAGAGTCGGTAAATTGCAGTGTTCAGCTTCGGGCGCTTTATTGAAAATTCGATCTAACTATAACAATAAAATGGCGTTGGAAAAGTAAGCTTTTTATTACAGATTTTAAGAGCTAAAGTTGCTTGGTTCCTATGACGATTGGAGTCCGTTATCCGGCGTCAGGTTACGGTCACGTCTATAAAAGACAGTGGCGTCTTCTTCACCGTTTCATTCTGTTTGAGACGCTTCGGTGGCGTGCTCCGTGTTCGCGCCCGTCTCTTTGGTGCCGGTCTCGCGGGCTCATTATTTCTCCCCTCACTATACCATTAGGTTCCGACTTAGTGCTCATCGTATAAAAGACATTCTATTACGTGTAAACTTGAACTTGCTCGTGTGGTGACCGTGAAGCTGTGACAGGTATGTATCTAATAAATAATAATATAACTAGAAAATTAAAATATTTTAAAGATATTTATAGTTGTAGAGTACGGAACGCAATTAAATGAGTCAAATTTAATATTAAATTAAATAGGGTAATCAATTAGGGCTGATAGTAATACAATTTCATATTCATAGCTTTTATTGCAATGGAATGATTAATTTAAATGTATTGAACCTCTATGTTTGAAAGCTTAATGAGCTTTTATCGGGCGTCGTTAAAGTTAATGACTATGAATTTAATTATTATGCATATGAAAATATGACGTATATAATAGGTAGGATTTTCTATGTAAGCATCAAAAAGACGTATGTACATTTTTTAAATGGAAACGTTTAAAAAATGTAAGCTAACAAAAGATGATTTATTTTTTTACTTTAAATTCCAATGCAGATTATTATTCATACTTCCAATCAGGTTTTGACTGAAAAATCAGCCCTTAATAAATAAGCAGCATTCAGAAACGTGCAAATTCCGCGCCAACTCGTTTATAAAACGTCCCTAGTTTTATATTAATTGAAATAAAAAAGGATGACTAGGATCAATAGATGTCTACTCTCTGATTTGTAGCTGTTTAGCGCGGTATAACCATATTACAGTAAAAAATACTTGTGGTACTAATTAGATCCTTTATAATGCTTACTTTCACTGTAAAGACAAAAAATGCAAGTTGCCGGTTTTGTCTACGACGAAAATACGATATGAAATTATTATAATACTAGCTTTTGCTCGTCCTTCGTACTTCGTCCGCGTGGAATTAAGTTCTAAAAATTTGATACAACTTTTATCGCCTATTTCACCCCTTTGGGTGTATAGAATTTTCAAAAACCGTGAAACACGTATTTCTTTAACCTAAAGCCCAAATACCAAGCGTCATGGATATAACTTGAAAAATGAAGGACTTTCATGCAAACTTTCACCCCCCATTTTAACCCTTTAGGGCTTGAATTTTAAAAAAATCTTTCTTAACTGATGCCTACGTCATAAAAGCTATTTGTATGCCAAATTTGAGCCGGGTTCAGTCCAGTGGTTTGAGCTGTGCGTTCAGTCAGTCAGTCACCTCTTCCTTTTTTATAATTAGATAATAATTTACTGTGTATAAACATAAACGGTAAATAAAGTTCAGTTCAGTTTCTCTGTAAACATAACAATTTTCGAAGATACTATTTTGGGTACTTTTTATTTCATAACTAGCGAATGCCCGCGATATCGTCCGCGTGGATTGAGGTTTTTTGGTTCCCGCGGGAATTGTTTAATTTTCCGGGATAAAAAGTAGCCTGTGTTATTCCAGACTATAATCTATCTCTGTGCCAAATTTCATCCAGATCCGTTCAGCCGTTGGGGCGTGATTGAGTAACAAACATCCATCCATATATCCAAACTTTCGCATTTATAATATTTATTTGATGTATAGTTACTTTTCCATAGAAATTCAGCAAAAATGTCATGAATTCGAGTTTACCTACGACGAACAAGTCGCATTGAATCTTAGGTACCTAGAACTTATAAAGTAAACCAGGCCAACAAATGGCATTTTCTTTCTCTTACAAACCCTACAAGACTGTTCACAATATTACCATAAACATCCACTACTGAACTCTACTTATTGTAAGTCAAAGGTGAGACTCCTGACCCTTTACAAACGATTTATGAGAGGAAATAATTTTGTGTATAACGACTCTCTCATTTCTAGGACTATCTATTCATATTAAAATAATGTCTAGACCTAAGCACTTCGTAGTACATACTTTTCTTTGTATTTTTTGATTCACTGTATATTTAGTGGTGCACATAATTAGGTGTGTCATTTTGTACCTACCAAAATATAAATTATGTTAATGGATACGACCAGAACTTTTTCAATTTTTTTGTAATTTTTTCTGATAGACTTAAATATTGGCACTTTTTAAGAGGTTGCCTAATTTCAAATAACTTCTAAAAATGATTAAAATCCTAATTATTGCATTCCTAGATTCTAAGTAGTTTGTACTGGTAGTTATGAAAACAAAAAACTTTTTTTGTAGGATTTTTAACATAAATATGCTGCTGCAGCCTGCTAGTATTCCCTGGTTTATTCATTCCAAACTGAATCGTCCGTACATATATATAGTGGCTGCTTTTAGATTGCGTTCTGGTCACATTCCATTGAGGAAATTTGCATTCTTGATGAAAAAGGTAGATTCACCAAATTGTTTGACATGTGATAAGCTTGACGATATGCAACATTTATTATTGTAATGTGATCAGATCAACAGTCTGAGCCTCTGAGGGAACAAGCTCTGTCAGCATTGAATTTAATATTGGCTGGTTAAATAGCATTTTATCTGAACCAGAATCCGTTTCAGCTAAAATCCTATTTAACTTTTATATTAATAGTATAAAAATAGATACATAATTAGAATTTTTATGTAGTAAAATAAGTAGAATAGTTAAAAATAATGGATAAGCTACAACAGGACTGTCATTGTATACATATTGTATAAAAGCCCTTTAAAATAAATAAAGATTTAAAAAAAAAACATTTATTAGGCATGAAGCCGTATATCCGTCATTGCTTTGACTTTGATACTCACGTAGGAAAAATAAAACAAGATTTGCAGTCGTAGTCACCATAATAATAATGCTAAGCAAAGTGCTGTCTGCGCTGCGAATCGCGATGAGAAATTGAATTAGCGTACACTTAGGATTGCATCGCATAATGTGGTGGACATGTGGTGGAACACACTTCCATACTATGCGATGCAATTCTATAATACCATAAAATTAAGGCACATTAGGACCAAAGCATATAGGTACTTATTACACGATACTAATTTTGGAATCGCCGATGTTTCAACTGCAATCCATGGTGTCATTTTTTATCTACTATAAGGCCTTGACTGCAATCTCACCTGATGGCAAGTGATGATGCAGTCTAAGATGGTAGCGGACTAACCTGTTAGGGGCATATTATATATATGTCACCGTAAGATTGCAAAAACCGTTAGATTGTAATCTAAATAGCGAAATTGTAAACTGTCGACAGATTACAATTTAACGCATTATTTTTCGGTAGATTGTAATCTGTTAGGTATATTAACCCGATAAAACCTAAGTGCCTGCTTACTACCTGATTATTTATGTCGAACCCTAACCTAACCAACAAGAAAGAGACAAGAAAACGTAAATGCAATGAATATTTCAAAAATTGAAACTCAGAACATTGAACGGTTCACAATCTGTCGACAGTTTACAATTTCGCTAGTTAGATTACAATCTAACGGTGACATATATATACCCCTATTGGTTTCCACACGGCATCGTACCGAAACGCTACATCGCTTGGCGGCACGTCTTTGCCGGTAGGGTGGTAACTAATCACGGACGAAGCCTCCCACCAGGCCAGATCAAGGAAAATTCAGAAATTATAAATTCCCAAATTGATCCTGCCGGGGATCGAACCCGGGATCTCCACACGTTAAGACAACAGCGCTCAACATTGCGCCACGGAGGTCGTCAAAATCGTGACATACCGTGATCGGATGTTTCGTACCAAAATGGTAAAACCTGAACCCTATATAAGTACAACTATTACTGAGCGTAGTAACTATGTGCCCAAAGCCTAGCAGCTGAGACTGGCGTAGTAAAATCTGCAGTCGCAACGTTCTCGTAGCTGCCGTTATCTACGACGTAGTAATAATTAATTAAGTGTTCTTCTGTCTACGTCATCGATAAAAATGTGTAGTCAAAAGTTTAATCGCATCTAGACTAGTCGCACTTGCAATTTAGTCGATTATCGCAAGGATAATCGACTAAACTGCAAGTTGCAAATGCTAAACGACATCACGGTATGGAAATTTTTTCATGAAACTCTGAAACATGACTTATTACTAACTCATGGATAACTTATTGGATTCGTCGGCTATGGCACTATAGTATGACTATAAAAGATAAAACATTGCCGCACAGTGAATGGGTTATGCCAAAGAATTAGGAATCCATTTATACTAAGGGTGTCTAACATGAGACAAAAAGTTTTCAGGCAAAAAGCTCCCAGCGTGATCTAACACCAAAAGTATCGCGTGTGATTGGGCCCTAAGAACTATGTGTTATAAAATTGTATTCGCACGGTGCTTCGCTTTACCCGGATAAGTAAACGTACATTATTGGTCGAAGATGGTAAAATGATTACTGTCATTACTATGGAATTACGTGACGGTCTTGCCATTACATGCACTCCGGTCCTCTTACCGCTCTATTGTTGATTAGTGTTTTTTTCCCGTAATAATAGGAAATTGTCTCGAAATTATTTAAGGGAAAGTAAAAGTTTCTTTTCGTTTAAAAAATCGGTTAGTATATATATTTTCTTTATTGCAAAGGTAACATTAAATACCTACGTCGATAAGGACACTAAATAGGGACAAATATTTGACAAGACGAATTGTAGCCTAACCTGACAAGTTCGACTTCGATACATAAAGTAGCATAGATAGCTACTTATCTATGCTACTTTATGTATATAAGTAGCATAGATAAGTAGCTATTCGCTTTTGACCAATTTTGACAGGTACAGACATTGAAATAGAATGAGTACCTACTAGAAACAGGGTCACGAACAAAAAATATCGCAAAAATGTCCCAATTTGCACACACATAAACATTTGTATGCTGAGTGGGAAATGTAGAAAAATGTATTATATTAGCAACAACTTCAGTTAATTATGCACCTTAAGTTTAACACATAAAGCTACATTACGATTAGAATATATTAATTTTTAAGACGTTCTGTCATCAGAGAAAAGGTAGGAATAACCTTTCAATCCAAAACAAAAAGTAATTTTTAAAATAAGTACAACAATATTTATTATTAAAATAAAACTTAATATGTAAGCAATAAGGTACTTCATACGTTGCCAAATTGATACCTTTACACTATTTTGGAAGAAGACGCAACTCTTGGCATCACATTGTCAATATCAACAACGTCAATTTATTATAAACCTTAAAACTTAGAATTTAAGTTGAATTACGAATGTAGTATGTTTATATTTAAGACCTTTTGTCTTTGTAAAAAGGCAAAAACAAAAAATTCAATGGAACGAAATTCAAATAGAACAATGGAGACATGGAGTTGCTGATTTTTTAAAGTTGTATATCGTGGTGGTATGTGGTCGTGTATATTTATTACTAGCTTACGCGCCCCAGCAACTCACTTATGTGTTATACTTGTACAGTATGTTTTATTTATCAAAATAAATATTGATACAGTTTTGGTGGGTAGCACTGCGAAAAACCACGTAGGTTTAAATGGCGTACTCTCTCCTCTTCTATCAATATTTATAACTATACAATGTTATGATATGCATAAGTATCTGTGTAAAAACATGAGGAAACTAAAACTAAACTACCTAACATTTGTTTAAGAAGTAAGATTTTAACTTAAAATTAAATTTTCCTTACTTAGTTTCATTTTTAAATTAATATCAAGGTTAAAAATCTACGTTTTATTGACGTATTACACGTAAACTTAAAAAGTACCAAGTAAACTTTATTCAGATTTAGCCTTTGCGGCTTTTATTATTATTTACTACATTTTTTTATAAAATATTTATGTAAAGTATATAATATCTTTATGTACCCATGTATTTTATGTGTATTTATGTAACTATGTAGGTATGTGTGTTTCTAGTAATATCAATTTTATCAAAATGAATTTGAACATAATTAATGTTATCTGTATATTTTAGATGGCTCAAACAACTCTACTGCATAACGAAATGGATTACCAGGGAATCACTAAGCAACAATACTTTTAAAACCAACACTACTCCATGCATCCCGTCTATCCAGAACAGTCAATGTTTGTTACAATATTTGACGCATTGTCACAAACATTGGCCAAAGGATATTAGTACTCTTTTTATATGAGCACTGCAGCATTTTGACGCGTCGTTATGTTGGCTAAGGTTGGCTCATACTAATTTCAAATAAGAGCACTTTCGTATTTGTGCTGTAATTTGTCGGGGACATTTTTGAAGCGCTAATCCTACATCTAGTATAGGTACTAAAAAAATTCTACATCAATGGGTACAGAGATAGGTTGCATTAAGGTTGTACAAAGAGTATATTATAATATATAGGGGAGGTTGTATTAGAAGGACATAATAGGCTACATTGACACATCTACATTTATAAATTTCATCCCTTAAAATCAAGGATTTCTCACGGGATTTTTCAAAACCTAAATCCAAGTGGCGGCCTAATGAAAAAGATATCCTACTTTGATATTAGAGGTCAAAAGCTAATTTACCCGAAATTGTCTATAACAAACAGCGTAAGTATCTTCATAGTAGAATTTTTGATACCCACAGATCGACGTAATTCATGCCTCCAAGGAATATTTAAAAAGTGATTTATTTCACGTTAGAGATTTAAGTTTTGCCTTCGATTCGTAAACTGTTGGTAATTATAGAAAAAAGTCTAACGAGGACAAGTTCTTCCTACGGAACTGGTTCTAAGACGAGTTAGACGTACCATGAACTTGCATTAAAAGTATAAATCGCTATGTGACTTTAATAAGGTTTTGTAGTTATTAATAGTATGATACTTCCGGTTTGATAAATAAAACATGCTTTTGAAATCGCGCAATTTTCACGTCGTCCTTTGACAAGAAAAAGTGTGCAGTATAAAAGGCTCTACATAATAAACAATACGAGTTATATAGGAATAGAGTTTTTACGCTGTTATGCGCGTACTTGTTTTCTTATAAAAATAACTCTGAAGGGAACTGGTAATTTCCCTATCATAGAAAAAAAAACAAAGCATCGAGGGCAAAGCTCTCAGTAAAGTCTATTCAACTGACTAGTTTTCCGATAGCTAATGGGGCTGATTCTGTAGTGCACAATCTCTAAACTAAAATCAGAGCATTACAAATATTGCTAACCCTTTCATAATACTTCCTACGGAAAGGGACAGAACTAGATTTAAAGCTGCCATTTTAGTTTAGTTTAGAGATTGTGTTATACAGAATCAGCCCCAATATATATCGGTAACCAATTCTCTATAAACTACAGCGCCATTATACGTAGTAATAATTATAATAATTCTGTGGCTATAGTGTACTTACATTCCTAAATAAAAAATTTGCTCAGGCCATGAACATTGAACAAGCTATTTATTAAAATACCTAAAGGATTAATCAAAATAATTCGTTCAATGCTCCCAGAAGCGGGGCGCGGATCGTAACCTCATGCGTGGGCGCAACCTGCCGGTTTTTTGCGGGCAAGTGCAGGCGACCTTGACCGTATGTGCGCCCAAATCTCATCGGCCCAGTTATGAGTGAATACGTTATTAAAGATTGCAGCTAGACCAGTTTAATCTGGTCTCTCTGTGTACACAGCGGATGTATGAAATTGTTTAGTCATTCCCCTTTTGATAATGCTTCAACCGTTACTAAAACTAATCGGATATTATCTATCCTGTCCAGTGACCAACCGTGAGCATTCTGTAATTGCGTTATGGTTGATCCTGTGATTTTTCAATAATTTTACGAACAATAGGTAGGTACAAGAAAACTGTTTTCTTTTCCTTTGTTTGTACATCAACAAAACTTCAATTCCGAGTAAACTGTATCGCCTCAAAAACCGCCCTATCTACCATCAAAGTGTCTGGAAGGAGTAATTTATTATATTAACCAAGAAGCAATTTACATGTAGGAGGTACTTAATTTGCATTTGTTTAAGTCGTTAGGGATAGATCGGATTCGCATGTAGATATGATTTGAGTCATTCCATCTATCATATTTCTTGTGCAAAAACACTTCCTCGTTGGGTATGGTCACCGTTGTATTCGAATGATTGATGGCATTTTCAATAGTATTATTTCCAGCAGCCGCATCCTTGGCGTTGGATGTCATTTGCCTCTATAATTTATAGCCCCTTGTTTCAAATCTTAGGATAATTCCTAAGCGGTGTTTCCACTTCAAAAGGGCAATGAGCGGGAAATGGCTAAGCGGAACGGACTCTGTGTAGGCGAAATAGGTTAACACTTCCACTAACAATGAGTTTCGACAGTTGCCATAATCGAATCGAGCTCGTTATGACTCTTTTTGAACTTTTGTTGGTGAAAGTGCTTGTATACAGGTTCCTCTGCGAGGAAATGGAGTCCGTACGGAGCTCGCCATGCTTGTGGTGGATACTCCGCTTTCGCCTATGTTTCTTGTATATTATATAAGCCAACAAGATTTTTTGAAAAAATAGTGGTTAAGCGTTAATAGAGATAGACACATTAATCTAAGCGCACCTACAGCTGATTGGCATGACGAGTATGTGTTTCCTATTTGCTTCCTTTGACTAAAATCTCAATATTAGTAGGTCGCGAGACGCTGTAACAAATCCATTACACTTCACAATGCTGATATTTCTAGTAGCACCAAGTACGTGAACAGAGCCGTCAGTGAAAGTAATATTTGTGTCATTTTGTCAAATACAACAACCGTTATAAACTCGCTAGAGACTCCAAACGACACCCACATTGCAATCTTAAGGAATGTCTAAGATTTCTATGTAAATTAAAGGCACAACAATATCGGCACCATTTCGAGAAAAGCCTATGGGGATTACACTATAACTAACTGATTATATATGTAACTCTTAGTTTTTTATAGGTTTTAGGTTCCGTACTTCATTATGGGAGAAAGGATCCCTTAAGTACTATTTTGATGTTCGTCTGTCTGTCTGGCTGTGTGCCAAGGCTTCTTTTCTCAGAAACGGCTTGAGGTACCTCCACTGAATAGTGGAAACTATTATAATGAATACTAAAGTCAATGGTCTAATATATTGCTGTACTAATTTAAAGTTAAACCTAAAGCCTACTTCCCGTTGTATATGTCACCGTAAGATTGTAAAAACCGTTAGATTATAATATAACGTTTTTTATCTCGATAGATTATAAACTTTCGACAGATTGTGAACCGTAACATACTGCTTACGATTTAACGCGTTATTTTTCGGTAAATTGTAATATATTAGGTATATAAACCCGATAGAACCTAAGTGCCCGGCCGCAGGCCGGGCACTACCTGAATATTCATTTCAAACCCTAACCTAACCTATAGTTCGCGCGCGAGTTGAATGCAGAGTAAATGTATGGTGACACTTACATTTACTCTGCGTAAATGTAAGTGTCACCATTACGTAAAAACAATAAATATTTCATAAATTAATACTCAGAACATTGAACGGTTCACAATCTCTCGACAGTTTATAATCTAGCGGGATAGAAACCGTTAGATTATAATCTAACGGATTTTACAATCTTACGGTGACATATACAATCTTGAAAATTGGCGGCACGGCCGAACTACGTACCTATTAGATTTTAATTTGTGGCAATGCGGTAGCCTGTAGGCTTAGACTGCACACGTAATGGGAATAATCCGAAAAATAAAAATATTTTGTGGACATAATTAATTTTTAACTTTTAATTTATCGACTGGTTATAAAAAAAAATCCTTGCACTGATAATTAAATCAAAGGTACCTAAAAGGTAAACGAATAAAAAAGGGTTACGTTAGCTTACTCAAACTCTTTAAATGAAATTATAGTAAGTAAGAAGAAGAAGAA
Organism: Erebia aethiops; assembly: GCA_923060345.2. Lineage (NCBI taxonomy): Eukaryota > Metazoa > Arthropoda > Insecta > Lepidoptera > Nymphalidae > Erebia > Erebia aethiops. Next base: position 18,709,598 of record OV281084.1, on the reverse strand, counting down.
CCTTGACTATTATACTCTAGGGGGGAAGTATTAGAGCACGTCTATTACAAGCCTTTTGGCCGTTTGTATAAACTTTTACATTGAATAAGGAATAATTATTTAAGCGAATTTTATTCACGTGAGTGAAATTTCCATAGAAGCATACCTAGATATTGGTCCGTGCAGTCCGTCACGAACTCATCGACCCACGCGTACAAGGTTAGTACTCGGTTTTGTGTCGTAGGTACAAGCTAAAAGAGTGGAATTCCAAACATTTTTTACTGTTCTTTGAACGGCCGCGAAATGAGATGTGAATGATAAATTGTTGAAAAATACGAAAGTGATAACCCTAGCGCGTGTCGTTATAAGTTATCTCTGTAATAAATCTGGTAGAAAAGTGTTATGACTAAGCACAGATAAAAATGTGTAGTTATACAATACAGAGTAAGATTGTATACCCCGGTATACAATCTTACTCTGTACAACATTTTATCAAAATTGGCTGAATAGGTGAACCGTGAAAGCATAGCAGACTGACAGACAGACATACAGACGGACAGACAGACAGACAAACTTCTTCTTCCTCTTCAAAAAAAAAAAAAAGATTCCGACGAATTGAGAACCTCCTCCTTTTTTTGAAGTCGGTTAAAAAGAAAGAAAAGTTTCTTGAAAAGCAAAACTTTCTACCGGACAAGACCAAATTGGTTGTTATTTTTTTAGAACACCGCACCAAAGGCTAGCATAAGTGGGCGGATCGAACATTTTGGAAAATTTATTTCCCATTAAAAATGCAATTTAAAAAAAAATATGGTCAGTCAAATGACTATCGGTTTGCTTGGCAATATTGAATTTGGAATGAACATGTACAATAATTTTATGCTTCATTGAAGTTTCAATTCAATTTCTTTATTAGACACACTTCGCATCTGGAGATTGATGCAATTTATTATCTCTCCCAAAGGTAATGATTGCTTGATATATCTTAAATTCGCATCTTTTATGAGATCGCATGCTTTGGCATTCGATAAAGTCCATCAGATTCAGAACCACAAACAATTTGTTTTATGAGGTAATTTGATTTCGGTTTTTGTATCAGTAAAGTAGATGATTATTTCTATTATCTATAGTCATCTTAGCAAATGGCCTTTTGGTCTGAATTTTGAAATGAGTTTCGCCTTTTAAATTAATATTAATGGAGACGCCTGTGACATCAGCTTCAGAAAGACTGGAAGCCATATTAAAAAAGTACCTAATCTTTAATCTTTCCAAGTTTACTTGACGTTCCGTCTCAGACTCAGTAGAAACTGCATTCCAGTTACTACCAAGTAATATACACTGACTTTTGTAAACTCTAGACTAAAAGCTCTTGTGAAAGCGCATTTGGACACTTACCTACTTTTCACCGGCATGTTAAAATGCCATCGGGGCCCGCGTTCTATTAATATTATTACAGCCAAGATGCCACCTCGAGATTGAATAAATTATCAACAGCCTGACTCCTTATAGCCAGGTCACAGTCACGCCACTAGCATATTCCTCAAGATGGCACTCATCTTTGTATTTTAGGGACAATAACTTACTGTAAATTGCACTAGGTATCTCAAGTAATGGACATACACGTAGGTACTCGTCATCTTTTAGTGATCACTCGAGCCGAGGAGAGCTACTTACGATCATTGCGCGATCTGGACAATGGAGATGGATTATTAGATATAACTGTACGCTGTACGTGTAACGATTAACAAGCAAGGCGTTTGTGTAGTATGCACATTCTAATAAAATTATCAAAACAATCTCTGTCTACACGTAAAGCCGCTATGCCTTTTATTATGCTAACAGGAGATTATCGGAACTTGTCTTCCGCACGTTTCGCGCTTGATAGGCTTACTTCCTAGTCCCTAGGTGTCCCTAAGAAGAAAAATTTAAAGCTATTACCATTATCGGTTTTATAGTAAGTAATAGGGGGAAGGAGTTAATTAATTATTTAAATAAAACCTTTCTGCCAATTTTGGCTAATTTGTGAACAAACGAACAGGGCCCATACTGCCAATGCTTAAAGCAATATTACTCAAAATGACAGTTTGATGTCACGTACCTTGACGTTCCAAAAATAAGGATTATAATTGTAAAACACCAAAGTCAACAATAATGTACGTTGACAGCAGAGAATGAACTTTTTTCAGGCGTTCCTTAAGTAATTATTAAGTGATTTTGAGTGCAGCAGTTAAACGCGATCGAATAACTAAAAAATACTATACATGAAGACCTCGTGGAAGATTGGGGTGTACCTGTTGGGATTGCGTATCTTATCGATCGTATAAAGTATAAAGTTATTTAATGAATCACGGAGGAAAAATCATCAATGAACACTGCGGCCAAGTTCACTTGCCAATGGATCAGAAGCTCAAGACGGTTGTGGGTCGCAGAATTGCGCGGTGCAGGGAGGGCACTAGGTCAGGGGAAAGTAGTGGGGACTGCGTACGGTGCATACCACAATTACATCCGCACTTTATGCTCGTTGGATTAAGGCCGCTCTCGAATGCACATATATTTGAATATTGGCTACTGGATGTTATACTTAAAAGCGATAAAAGTTATGGCCCTAATTAGCCAATTATTCACAAACGTGACACGTGAAAGTAACTTAAACAAGTCGCGGTGTATATGAAACAGCTCATGATTGAGGAGTGACATGAAACTTTTACAACTCACCTACATAAAAACTGAAGGTTTCCTCTACCAGTCCCATAATATTATACCTATAGCACAGAATAATAATAGTTGTATTTACACAGTTATCGACGACATCATAATAGCGATTCGTTTCGCTCGACTGAAAAATAAAAAAGATTATAAAAAAATAGGCAATCACATATTTCTATCATAAGTATAGGTACCTAAATATTGAGTCCGAAAGCTCATTTGATATATTTATATTAATTTAAAAGTGTGAAAATTATTCCAAAAACTTACTCTCTCCAAAAGATAGATATCCGAAATTAATCCAGCTGAGGTCATCAACATTGTAATTTGCATCCATTTAGGTAAAACGTTATTTTGCATCAAACTGCGGCTCAAAACTTTCCTTTTCTGCCTGGAATTATAAACTCTGGTAGGCTTTTTGTAATTCGTTGAAATAACAACATTAATAAAGGTGATTAGATAGATATTCATGCCTCTCTATAACTGGAGCAGTAAGTAGTAGCACGTACAAAAAAATTACCCATGGTACTACTGATAGTAACACGGGTAACGAGAAGTGTGCTTATTTAAATCATACTTGTTGGTTGTATTTTACTGAGTTGCGCAGAGATAAATATGGGTGGTATTTTATTATATTCTGTGGTAAAAACAACTCCAGTGCCAATCTACTGAACGGCAAAAGGCATTATTGCTGAACTTGTACACCACTCATGTTTAGCTCATTCAGTGATTTACTCTAGTAATGACATGCACAAAGCATGATTGTCGTCAAGCGCAAGCCTATCTCACAATTAAAAAAACATCTCTAGCAATACACAGTGATGTAAAGAAATGCAAGTCTTAAGCAAACGGAGATTGCAGATAATAAATCTATGTTAACATCTTCATAAACCAATGAATAGGCAATAGGCATGGCAAACAATAACACTTGGAATGTTCACAATGGCTATGGCTCTCTGCAGACGATGCATGTAGACCGCTCTCACCTGAAAAGCCTAAGCAATCACTAGTAGACAATAATAGACCCAACGCAATTGTAAGACTACTTTCCCGTGCAAATAACAGGTTTTAGGAAATCATGTACACCCTTTTAATCCTCTAAAACTGCCAGTTTAGTCCAATTTTAGTTTCACATTAAATGAGAGCAGCCATTGATGTAGAATTTTAGTACCTGAGCAGCATACTTTTCAAGTGATCTATTTTGATTTCCGATTTCACTCAGTCAAAAATCAGATAGAATTGGCGTCTGGCGATAGTTGGTTACCAAAATTAAACTTCGATTTTAGTAGGACCATTCTTTGTGCGTTAGTTTACCCTATGTTTGATTGTCAGTTTTAGGCACATTATTATATTTTAGAAATACATAGTTCCATATTAAACACTTAATTATACCCGCCACTTCGTCCGTGCGTGGTTCAGGTTTTTGAAAATCCTGCGGGAAACCTTAAATTTTCTGTCTTTCTCCGGGCTGTAACCTATCACTGTACTTCGTCGAAATCGGTTGAACAGATGAGCCGTGAATAGGTACAAACAGACAGATACACTTTGGCATTTATAATATTAGTCTGGAAGTATGGGTAACTACGTTAATCATGAGAGAATTATAAATATGCAGGTAGAAATAAATCAAAGACTTATGCTTTATCTTTTAAGTTCCCACTACACAGGAGCGCGAATAAAACAGAAACTATTTTAAGACAGTGTTCGCATGCGGTTTTTTTTGCTGAGATATCGAGAATCGCAGCACATGCCGCATGGCGATTCTATCACTAGGAGATGCTCAGATTGCAGCTTTTGCTTCATGTACCTCTCGGATGATATCAGGTTTAAAAGCGATAACATAAAGCTGCACTTTGCCACATAAGGTGGTAACAAAAGGAGCTTACCTAATTGTGTTTGGAAAATGCTAAATTCTATAAAAACGAAATTTTATTTAGTTAATAAATTGCAAAGCCATTTTAGTAAAAAAAACTAAATGATATGTACGTAATGAATGTTAAACAAATACATCGGACAATCACAGCGGTTAACTAGTACTTTATATAGTAAAACCAGCATTCTAAATAAGGAAGTGTGACGCCACGGTTGCATCGGCAGGCAGTGAGGCGTAGCAAAGCCTGAGAATCGTGTCGTTAGACCTATGTTACAATATAGACTTTATATCGGAGGCTCTAAGAACTTGGGCGTATGTAGGTGGCGCCCTCTACTGCAGCTGGAGCATGACCAAGTTGACCAGCCGACCCTTCTACAATTACTATTTCTGTGAAATCTACAAATATAGGTACAAATTAGACCTTCCTGTAAGTGTAAAACAAGTTGAAAATACGTCAAAGCTCTGTAGCTAGCGTGGTACTGAAATAAGTTTTAATTATGTTTGAGTGGCTTCAACGCATCTTAGTCTTCCGGTAGTTAAAATACCATAATTACATAAGGTAACGTGGGATTAGGTAGGTACTTTCAGATTAGCGCATACCGTTTTTATGATCACTTACAATTGAGATCGTGCTCAAATGCAAACAAATTACGCATTAAAAAAGTTCTTGCTGGGTAGTTGCAGTCCGAAACAGAAATTAAAGGTATTATACCTGCTGTTATAAGTATAATTTATGAAGAGGATTGGATGACTTAATACGAATATATTTATTTCTTTGTTGCTCCATAACTTAGCAATGCCATCGTCGATCTACATAAATTGTTATCATAAATTTTCTCTGATCACGAATATCCTTTGACATCAATTTGTTTGAGCTTTATGTTTATTTTACTTTCCATTTAAAATACAATCATCATGTCTGATGTTACTAATGACATAATTGTGTACTGATACTAATGTTTTAAAGAAAAGATACAAGGTTAAAATCTCTACGTATAGTGCTTGTTTACATTTTTAAGTGTGAACCATCGATAATATTTGATCAATTATTATTTATCATGTAAGCTATCAACGTCTTATTGGATGATCGCCTGAGGCTGATGGTGTTTTTGTATCTGGAAGATGATAAATAGATGTAAGAATGTTTGTTGTGATCATGTAATGCTTTATCGCCTTGTGTATGAGTGGCCATTGGCGCCTATTATTGATACAGGATTAGCTTTCATCAAAATTATAAATTTTGCTGGGTTTGCTGAGAAAAATACGAAAAATAGAACGACGTTAGACTAAATTTAATATTGCGGATGATAAAATCTTGTTTTACTCAGGTAACTATTGAAGATTTATTGACCGTGTAAAGGGAGGCACATACGGTCAAAAAGTTTATATTCGTGATTCGTATAGTTATGACGCCCCGTACACAGTCAATCTGCAGGGTCGCGATCATTTATCTTGATCCTATACAGAGTGGGTTGACGATCGATCCTCCATCAATCCACTCTGCACACGATCAATCTGGATCGCGATCATTGGTAGTGGATCACGCACAGAGGCCCAATAGGGATGATGACAACTCAATCAAATTAATAATTAATTATCAAACTTAAAAACGCGGGAAGATGTATGAAATTCACAATAGTGACGTCATCAAATCTCAACGCACTTTTTTTCTTTAATCTATATTTTAAAATGGTTATCAAACTTAAAACTAACCGATGATGTGAATTATAGGTCTTTTAGAACATCATTTATTTTTGATAAAGGCATCATCCCTATTGTCTATAAGCAAATCGTAGTCATTTGACAGCTTAAAACGTATTACTCGGACTGTTTAAGGAGTTCATGCATGCTTTTTGACGTGCATGCATCTATGAACTCCTCAAGCAGGTCGAATTATCCGTTTGCCAAACGATTACCATTACGATTTCCTTTACACATTCGGGGGCCAGAATGGGGCTGATTCTGCATAACACAATCTCTAAACTAAACTAAAATGGCAGCTTTAAATCTAGTTCTGTCCCTTTCCGTAGGAAGTATTATGAAAGGGTTAGCAATATTTGTAATGCTCTAATTTTAGTTTAGTTTAGAGATTGTGATCTAGATTGTCTGCGTACGGGCCCGCATATCTATGTTTCAACGCATGATATGATATAATATTTTCGTAATAATCTAGAAATGAGATTTCCAGTTCCACCACTTAAAAGCTACGAGTATCTAAGTACAGTTCAGTGCTTCAGCTATGATATTACGAGTATAAAAACCTGACGCTGGCTTCAACCGCACTGCATTCCTAAGTTACAAGGAAGAAATATTGCTATGGGAGAAAATACCCTATTATTATTTCTATGTTCATTGAGTGAGAAAGTATTTGAAACCGACTTATCTACCTGTTGGTTTATATACCTATTGATCTATAGGTATGTCTTATTTTATAATACCTGCTAAGATAAGCGGGAATTTAGAAATGCGCAAAATTATATTGCGAATGAGTTTTACACAAAACTAACTTTTTACAGAGACTTTAAAATTCTATAGGCAGACTTTGTTTGGGCAAATTTTTCCCTTCATGTTTTGAAATATATCCTTAGTTTTTCATTTAAAATTTTGGTTAAATCGGTTAAGAAGTTGAGGCGTTAAGAAGTAAACAAACAGACATACTATCGGATTTATAATACTTATTAGGAAGGATAATTTAGTGAATTTGAAAATCCTATTAGGTATACTGTATACTGTTAAAAACAGCAATCAATAAAACATTCCCAACCCCATTGGGTTAGTCGTGTCTATCTTTGTGATTTTTGTTCGGAACAAAATTATGAGTTACGCTATCCAAGATCTATATCTATGAAAATACGATAGCTTTAATGGTTTAACGTCAAAGTACGAGCGGCGACGTGAGCGGGATGCTAGTTACCGCAAGGTCATCGACCCCAGGATATTCCCGCTCCTTATAGTTGCGATGTAATGAGCCTTATTGACTGTAATAAGCCACTATATTGCTAAAGGAATGAGAGAAATAAAATCGTGAGTGAGAACTCAAAGAAAAAGAAGAATGAGAAGGGCAAATGATATAGAAGGAGTAATTGAAACAAACCTGCGCAGCAATTAGATATGATATTAGTTTAACACAATAAAAACTCACGATATAAACTGCATAGACATGCTATCACAATTTATAATAAGTATAATAGTTATTGCTAGCTCTCTGGCTTTTATTATGTGTAATGTATGTAGTTTTCTTTTGAACTCTTGAAGAATCCTTTATCGTATATTTATGAATAAGTGTATTTTTTTTAATTCTTCACGCCTCATATATTACTAATTTTTCACTAAGAGATATATAGCTTGTATTTGACTTCATCGTTTACTTTTCGAAACGCGGAAAAGTCGCGGGAAATGCCAGTTGATAATAATGAACACATCAAGACGCAGGTATGCGTAGTTTTTTTTTTTTTGGCCTTTTGTCAATTCACGCTTGAAGGTTACAATAGGCATTATTATATTATGCGCCTCATTATCATATTATCTCTGCTTTCATGCTATACGTATATCATATTGAGTTTCAATTTGCACCATTGATTCGCTATTCCAGACGTGGACTGTCTTGAATACTAAAGGTGTGGATAGACACAACTTGCATCGCGACAATGCGGTTTCTAGAAATTCTAAGACAATAAACTAAATAAAGGTTCATGTAAATGAAGCCTAACTACTTTACTACTAACCAAAAGAACCCCTTTAAAAAATATGTAATCTGCACAACGCGCGGCAATGTCGCTCTTTTATCATTTCATTGTGATTGTACCGGTGCAACGTGCTTCTTACAAATTCCTGTATTATAAATCGTGCTTGCATCCAATTTGATTTTCTCCAGTGTCGCAAATGTACCGCTTTGTGTGTGCCCATGCCTTACGACGTAATAAAAAAACCTTGAGTTATGCTTTCCCAGATATCGTCTTCACTACACAGTGAGGCACATTAGCCTCCATCGCCAAGAAAGCTAAGTGAATTGACACTTTCCAAAAATTACCTACCTCAAATTAATATTAGATTAGAAATGCAACTTTATTAGCTATTTAATTTTATTAGAAATCCATGCGGTGAAAGCTCATTTATTTAGCTTACTTATATGCAAATACATGCGCATTTTGATGTGGAAACATGATATGAGTACCCGGTTCGGTTAATGGTTTAAAATGGTTAAAGATATAAAATACTTATAGATTTTATACCGAGATTCTACCAAGTAGTTTTTAAAAGATTTCATAGTAAGTATTATGTTTAAAATAACCGCCCGAATTAGGAAATCAGCTAAGCTTAATCAATCTGCTTGAGTTATAAAAAAAACTACCTATGAGTAAGTTCTACGTTAATAACTTAACCAGATGATGCCCGCGACTTCATCCTCGTCGATAAAGGTATATTGATTCTCGCTAGAACTCTCTAATTCTCCAGGATAAAAATTAGTCTATGCTATTCCCCGGGATTCAACCTACATCTGTACCAAATTTAATCAAACCGGATGAAAAAATGGGCCCTGAAAGTGTAGCAGACAGACAGACAAACAGACACACTTTCGCATTTATAATATTAGTACGAATGGATATTTAATTTTCGGAAAATATGAAATATAATGTTATTTTCATCATAAGACTCGCAAGTCGCTTATGCCAGCAAAAGCAATATTATACACATGACGTAGCGATCGTACTTCGCTCTCCACATAAAAGACATCAACGAGTCATATATGCTACGAGGCAACGAGTATTATTGAAAGTGAAATATTAGGCGAAAGTGACCAAGTAAGTAGGTATAGTATCTTTACTACTATGGCAAAAATAATACCCGAAACTCAATGTTTGGTTATTGGTTATCAAATAAAAAATTTGAATAATAAAAATTTAGTTCGGCATACTTAGTGTGTCAATAATGTAGAAAAAATAGCGTGCTATACAAAATCAACAGGCATTAGCAACAATTATCATTAAGTAGAGTAGAATTTAATTTATTCGACGCCAATCCAATACGATTGATGCAAGATTGTATTTATCAGGCATTCGCACACAAAAAATCTAGACGACAATGATTGCAGTGATGAGTAAAAGATCGCCTCTATATTTTTTATTCAGGCGTGGTGTCCACTAATTTGTAATTATAGGCGTAAAATCGGCGCGGTGCCGTGACGAAACATGACGTTCCTCGCGAAAAGAGTAACGGGTTGTTAGATTGTTACTTATTAGTTGGATTGATGTTATTACTAACAATGCGTACAGTATCTACATAACATACAATAATAATACTTTGAATTTTGATCCATGTCCATCAATAGAGCCCCAGTGAAGGAAAGGATTTCATGCTTTTTTCATCCTGGAAAATGAAAAATGGGATTTTTTAAAAACCAAAAATCAAACCAAATATTATAAATCTACTATCTGATAGTCAGTAACAACTAAGACACAACATTGTGTAATAACATGCTGCCCATATCCTTCACTAAATTCAAGCATATTTAAAAATATTCATAGTTTCATCATTACTTTCATTCAGGGTTCAATTGCTAGTCGATAATATCAACCTAGAATTAAAATGTACATAGCGAACGCTCTTTATTTTTAAAAAGAAATGGAATAAGTTTGAAATAAAAGAAAATGAGCACACCGATTTGGGAAATGGACGCGGTTCAGTGAAAAGCAATTTTGTTTTTAATGGTAACCTAAAATACTTTTTTGTGGTTCTATATTTAAAATATGAGTTATAACTACGTAAATTACTGTGAAATAGGTTACCTGTGAACGACTTTATATATGTACTTACTTTGCTTCAGATAGCTTCTGTAAATACAATTGGGATAACCGACAGTTTTCTAGTTAGAACGCAATATTATATTTTCAGCGTTATGGGTGTAGTGGGGCTAGATGCTAAGTTCAGAATTAAAGGAACCTTTGATTAGTACGCACGTGTATCATTTATCAGACGCCTTAGAACCCACGTCATTGCATGGCGACCCTGCCAGCGCGCGCGACGTTCAGTATGCGCTAGCAGCGAGCTAAGGTCACGCAGTAACACCTCAATCATCGCGACGTGCAATACATAAATAAAAGTGCAAAATGGGTAAAGAGTGCTCAAAATGCGTCTGCGAAACAAATGAAATCATATCGCAGAACGGAGACCCGAAAATTCAACATCCGATGTATGTGAACAATATCCTGGTTGGTACCATTGTGGCCATAACAGGAGTCATCATAATCTACATGATAGTAAGCAAGTACAAAAAATGCCATACAAATTGGATCAATGAAGGAGTTCGTGCAGACTTTGTTAGACGACTGCAAGAGCGGATATCAACAAGGGGACAAGCTGCAAGAGGGCAAGAGAGCGTGTAATGGTGTAATGGTGTAGTGTACCTAGTGTAAAAGTGTAAGGTGACATTGGAGTTAGATGTGGAAAATAAACTGTGACGTGTAAATGAAATGAGACAATAGGCGTAATACAAAATTCATGGAAAGACATTTAACTAGAATATACGGTGAATTAGAGTACATAAGAATTAGTCTTAGAAAACTAGGGCCAAAACGAAGACTTGAGGAGATAGGGGTAAGGAAAATAATAGAAGCCGTACAAATAAATGAAGATTACAAAAAGTATATTAAAAATTTAAGCGAAAAAGATGTAACTCCAGAATAATCAGGATTAATTATAGACAATTTGTGTAGAAATATAGAGAAAACTTTCCGTCAAATTTTAGATTATAATAAGTCTGTAACAGGGAAAAAAATGGATAATTTCGACCTAAAAACTGCAAGCGCCTTGATACCGGTGATGGACGGGCATCAGGAAAGTATAGAAAAAATAATAGATGGCATCGAGATGTATAATAACTATCTAAAAAGTGGGGATAATAAGAAGTTGCTGATCTCTTTTATCTTAAAAACTAGGCTGTCGAAAACGGCAAAATTAAAATTAAATACAGACTATTCTACTGTAGAAAGCTTGTTATCAGACATGAAAAAATTTTTACTAACTAAGAAGTCAGCAAATTCCTTGCTATCCCAAATTAGTAACATAAATCAAAACAACATGTCTATCGGTAGGTATGGTGAAAAGTTAGAGGAACTTTTTATAAACCTGACTATAGCGCAAGCCGATCAAAATGATAAGGCATGCGAAATATTGAGACCTTTAAACGAGCAGCTAGCGATAAAAAGATTCGCAGATGGCCTTCGCAACCGACGACTCAGCACTATCATATCAGCCAGAAACTACAGCGCGCTAAAAGATGCAGTGCGCGCAGCGGAGGACGAGGAGCTGGCCTCCAGGTCATGTCCCAACAGCGACACGGTGTACTCGTATTCACAAGGTAACAGATATCAATCATTTCGCTACCCCAGGTACAGTCGTGGTCGGGGAAATTTTCGCCGCGCGAGTGCCCCTTCGCGAGGCACGTATCAGCCCACACCACAGGTAAGAAGAGGCTACTATCATTATAATTATCGTACTAATACTGCACCGACAAGGTACTACAATCAGTCTAGATACCCGAGGAATAACACGAGATTTTATAGAGGTAACTCAAATAATAGTTATCGTCAAGGTAATGCCTACGTAACAGAATCGGAGCAAAAGGTGGAAGATATAAATTTAGCAGAATTTTTTCGAGCCTAACTATGCTTTAGTATGTGAAGGGTTAGATTACATTTATTTGTTTATTGGCAATCGGAAATGTAAGTTCTTATTAGACACAGGTGCATCATTGTCTATCTTGGATAATCAAATCATCCAAAATCACGTAACTAAATATCAGAGTAATACAGTTATAAAAGGCATAGGTGGAAAAATACAATCGAAATGCTTCGCGTATGTTCCATTACAGTCGAACGGGTTCATATTTCGCCACAAGTTATACCTATTCGATAGCATACCGTGCGGAGCGGATGGCATTATCGGGTTAGACTTTCTTAGAACTTATAATGCAAACATAGACTTGCCTACGAACAGGCTTACATTACAACTAAATTATTATGAAACATGTACCTTGAGAATAAGTAAGTGTATCAATAAGTATGTAGAATCGGAAGAGTATTTAACTATCCCATCACGTAGCGAATCAATTCATTATTTGAGTATTAGTAAAAACTTATATAAAGATTGCGTTATATATCCAAAGCAGTTACAAGAAAACATATTTTTGGCAGGTTGTATCGTAAAACCACATAGAGGCCAAATACCAATAAAAATAATGAATACGGATGAGAAATCTATAAAAATTTCTAAATCCAATATTATTCAGTCGGAGGACATTGACTATTTAGAAAACTATGATTTATGTTCATTTAGCGAGTCTCAAAAAGATGTTAATCGTATTAAAAAATTATTAACAGAATTAAAATTGAATCATTTAGATTCCAACGATAGAAAGTCACTTCAAATAATATGTGCAAAGTACTCAGACATATTTTTCTTGGAAGGCGATAGGTTAGGTACCGCAAACGTTGTAGAACAGTCAATAACGGTGAAACCTGATACGAAACCCGTGTACACTAAGCCTTATCGGTTGCCACAGGCGCAAAAGCAAGAAATTAATAAGCAAGTACAACGCATGCTCGATGATGATGTAATAGAACCATCTAAAAGCGAATGGAATAGTCCAATACTGTTAGTGCCTAAAAAATCAGAAAGCGGAAAGAAATGGCGTTTAGTGATAGACTATAGAAAAATTAATAATTCGATTCAGGATGATAAGTTTCCGTTACCGAACATAATTGATATACTAGACTCATTATCAGGAAGTATCTATTTCACTCATTTGGACTTATATCAAGGATTCTACCAAGTCAATTTAAGCCCCGAGAGTAGGGATATTACTAGCTTTGCCACGAGTACCGGTCAATACAGAATGAAACGTCTAGCCATGGGTCTAAAAATTAGTCCGAGTGCATTCTCCAGGGTGATGTCGATAGCGATGTCAGGGTTAACTTACGAAAAATGTTTTATTTACTGTGATGATTTAATAGTATTTGGGAGGAACAGAGAGACTCACAATAAAAATTTAATGGATATATTCGAACGTTTAAGAAAAATGAACCTTAAACTTAACCCACTTAAGTGCGAATTTATGAAAACACAGTTATTATATTTAGGACACGTGGTGTCAGCCGACGGTGTTTTACCAGATCCAGAAAAAATTAGAGTATTACAACATTACCCAGTACCGACAAATTCAGACGAGGTTAGGAGATTTGTAGCGTTTTGCAATTATTATAGAAAATTCATACCGAAGTTTGCCGAAATTACTCTACCATTAAATCAATTATGTCGGAAAAATTCAATATTTTCATGGACTCAGGAATGTCAAAATAGTTTCGAATGGTTGAAAGATAAATTAATTTCGCCCCCCATTCTACAATACCCGGATTTCTCCGAAAATAACAACTTTATCCTACAATGTGACGCTTCAAATTTGGCAATTTCTTCAATTTTGTGTAACAAAGATTTAAAACCAGTGGCGTATAGTAGTAGACCTTTAAATAAAGCGGAATTGAACTACCCAATTATTCAGAAAGAGCTTTTGGCTATAGTTTGGGGTATAAAGCATTTTAGACCATATTTATACGGAAGGCAGTTTACCATTAAAACCGATCACAAACCTTTAATTTATCTATTTGGAATGAAAGATCCGTCAACTAGACTTTTAAAATTTAGATTGCAGTTGGAAGAATACGACTTTAAAATCGAATACGTAAAAGGCAGTGACAACGTTGCAGATGCTTTAAGTAGGGTGACCATAAGTTCGGAAGAATTAAAATCATTGAATAGTAAAGTTAGTTTAGTAATGACTAGAGCACAGAAAGCTAGATTAAATAAAGAGGAGTTAAGTAAGAAGGAAGAAGAAGACACGAGGGATCCTTGTATACCTGTCGAATCGAGGTCTGGCCAACCAAGAGTCGCAGAGATACTAAGGAAACCAAGTGATTATGTAGAGTTGAAATTTATTCTAGGAAGGGAAATGAGTAAGAAAAAGATAACTTATGAGAAAGAATGTTTAGCATATGAAGAGTCAACTCATTCTATTTACATAAACCTCAATTATATGTCACATTTTACGCGAGTCGAATTTGTGAATTTATTGAGGATATTTTGTAATGAATTGAATATTAAAAGATTATGCATGATAAAAGATGAAAGAAATGTAGAATTCATAAAACAATTAATTAATGAAATAAAAAGCAGAGAAAAATGGTACGGACCGCAGATAAATATATTAAAAGGTGTTAAACGGGTCCATAATGATGAAGAAAAGATATGCATCCTACATGATTATCATTTACTACCTACGAGTGGACATGCGGGTGTACAACGCATGATCAACAATATCAAAGGTAAGTACTTCTGGCCCAGACTAGAATCGGATGTACGGAGGTACGTAAGCAAATGTGGAAAGTGTCAAACTAGTAAGTATTCTAGAAAAATATTAGAGCCAATGGTCGTGACAACGACAGCATCAAGAGCCTTCGAAAAGATATATCTAGATATTATAGGTCCTTTAGACAAAGATATAGATGGTAACATATATATTTTAAGTTTACAATGCGAGTTAAGTAAATACGTAGAAGCGTATCCCTTGCTACGTAAGGATACGGTAAGTGTGGCTAGATCCTTTGTTAGTAACTTCGTATTACGTTACGGTTTGCCTAAAATTGTGGCAAGTGATTTAGGTTCAGAATTTCAGTCAGAAACGATGAAAGAGGTTTGCAAGTTACTTAAAATCGAAAAGGTAAACTCTACAGCTTATCACCATGAGTCAATAGGCTCTTTGGAAAACACTCATAAGCACCTCGCCGCCTATCTACGAACTTTATGTGACGGACATACAGAGACATGGAGTCAATGGCTTCAGTTCTGGTGTTTCTCATTCAATACTACTGTTCATACAGAGACTAGGTATACGCCATACGAACTCGTATTTGGCAATAGTTGTAATTTGCCTAGTAATTTAAGGAATAATGTAGTAGAACCTCTATATAATCCAGATAATTATGCACTCGAACTTAAGTATAGATTACAGTTAGCATCTAAGGAAGCGCATAAAAATTTAGTTTTAAGCAAGCAAAAAAGGAAAGATGTTTGGGACAAAAAGTGTAATCCTATTCAGTATCAAAAAGGTGATTTAATCTTAATCAAAAATGAAACTGGTAGAAAACTCGATAAATTATACAACGGACCCTATACAGTAATAAGTGAAAGTGAACCTAACGTTACAGTGCAAAAGGGTACAAAAGTGGAGACTGTCCACAAAAATAGAACAAAACCATATGTAACCTAGTAATAAGTGCTTAGCTTAAGTTGTTTTAATAATACGATAAACGTAGGTACCTCGCTGTTATTTTAATCTGCTAGTAAGTAACTTTGCATTATGTTCGCATTCTTTAGCTATAGTTTTATATTTCATTACGTGTACCAACGTATTATATTACATTAAATAAGAAATGAAACAACTTTGTTTGTAGCTCTATAAATTTATTTCAAAAAAAAAATTTTTGTGAACAACAATTTTTTTTTCTATTCACCCCGAAGGTGTAGTGGGGCTAGATGCTAAGTTCAGAATTAAAGGAACCTTTGATTAGTACGCACGTGTATCATTTATCAGACGCCTTAGAACCCACGTCATTGCATGGGTTTATTGTTTACCTACGTGGTAACTTATTGCGAATTAGCGCCCAAAGCTTTCCACGTGATAGTTGTAATCATAGATTCATTGATTAATGGCAAAACTTACTGATTTTAATTATTTCTGTATTATCAAAGAATAATAGGTAAAAGCTTCTGCAGCTAAAGTGAAATACTCAAAAACCAGTAATATCTGAAGTTCGGATGACGTAGCCCAGTTTTTCCTAACGGCTATAAATGGAAAGAAGCCAACTTTAATAAAGATATGTTAATGGTGATCGCACGTTGTTTCTAATTGTGTAATAATTGCTCGCATCTGCTCCCAGGGCTTATTAGCTCTATTCCCATCGACTAACATTAACAAATGCATTACCGTACGCAGTTTTTCATGGCATTACCGCGGGAAAGACTCGTGGACGATTAATAAATCGCCATTGTAATGTCCTATAATGTGCGATGGGGTATCGAAGAAACAATGTATATGTATTTATCGACATGCTCAACGCTCATGCACGGGTATAATGATCACTGAAATTAGCATGTAGCTATTTTCTGAGATCATTATTCTAAAATATTTAGTATCACTGTAACACAGCGTACAGTAATCAATTGTACGTGTAGCGGTCTTTGCAGTCCGCACAAAATCCAATAGATGGCATTACTAGTAGCGCACGATGAACACGAAGAGCCTAACTCACGCTAACAAAGCGTTCTCTGAATTACGCCTATATACGACCTCCAACGATGAACGGTTGGACGAGTGGTCCCTGAGCACAACACCCGCTCGGTGGATGATCATCCTTTGTTACGGTCGAGCCATATCACCTGCTCCCGTACAGTGGTGACCCCGACGTGATCTCCAAGGCAACGCGATCTACAAGCCGCCGCCGACGTGATCTCCTAGCCGCCGACGATCAAAACAAGCTGACGTTCACGCTCTTACTCTTCAGCCTTCAGCAACATCGCACATCACAATATAATCCCTGCAGTCATCACATGGAGGAGACAGCATCATCAGAACACACAGCGGGACACAACAGCACCACAACGCAGCAACAGCAACACAACACAGCACAGCCGACCGATGTTCCGGCACAACAGCAACATCACGCAACGCAGCACAGTCGATACTAGACAGCATTTCAGTTAACAGCCCGTCGACGCCAGTACCAGCCGCACAAGTGGGTCACGCAGCCTCAGGGTAGTATGAGCCTACAACGCCACTACTCTGGTTGTTACACGACGCCGCTTCACCGAGTACTTTCCGACGCAGCGCTTACCTGAATGCTCATCGACGCCACTTCTCCAGATGCTTACAACGCCGCTCAACTGAATGCTGACGACCTCCAGACTCGAAGGGGAGTGATGTAGCGGTCTTCGCAGTCCGCACATAATCCAATAGATGCCATTACTAGTAGCGCACGATGAACACAAGAGCCTAACTCATGCTAACGAAGCGTTCTCTGAATTACGCCTATATACGACCTCCAACGCTGAACGGTTGGACCAGTGGTCCCCGAGCACAACACCCGCTCGGTGGATGAATCATCCTTTGTTACGGTCGAGTCATATCACCTGCTCCCGTACATACGTATATAATATATTTATGCTATTTATTATAAATTTTCTTTCTAATCGTCATAATTTTTTTTTTATTATATTAGCCAGGAACTATTGAAGTGAAAACCTTTTTTATGTTTATGTTGAGTAATTGTAATAATTATGTACAGTGCAATTAACAAGCTCAGTGGAAATACAATTAACGTTGTCTTTCAGGCGTGATTATATTAAGGCGAAATTTTGTTTCATAGAGATCCTGTTAAAATATGAGTATAAGATAACATAACCCGTAGGTATCCTTTGCAATGCTGTAAATCTAGCCCACTCGACTATTTAAAGTTGAACGTAATTGATGTAATAAAAACTGGTTTGAATCATCTTTTAGCTAGAAGCTAGACGTACCAGTTAGCCGCCAATACCGGATTACTACATCCACTATTATCACATGTTTACTTTGACCATCACATTGACTTTGATTTCGGCTATGTCTGTAAAGTAGTCAAACAAAGTTCTTAAAAATTGTATACCTGTCTTAAATATTAATTCAAAATATTGATATTTTGTGGAATTACACTCTTTTATTTTTGTTAAAGACAGACTTACTTTTGAAACGTTAGTCTAATTTACGAAAGCTACGTAGTACCTACAGTTACGTTACATGGAGCATGGCCATGAAAGTTTTCTATTTCTAAGCAAAAAGGTGTGACAGTTTTACAAAATTGTACCAGTTAAGTCGCTTGGCGGTGTCATCGCTCTTTGAAATTGTAAGTTCGTCGGTGATTGTTTTTTATGTATTTTATCCGGTGGGGTTACAGTATAAAAACAAATATCTTGAAAAACATCTTTGGTAGCTTTTCTTAATTTTTTTGTCGGCATTTTATTTGATATGGAGGTTGTAACGTAATTAGTAACAAGTTTTATTTAGGAATCGTAACACGAGTATCAATTTCAATACACTGATTTGAAGTTCTGCTAAATAAATATCAGAAAAAATATGGTCAACTGATGGTTACTTTTGCCTCAAATCTTTAGCCTTTTCTCAAAAAAAGTCACACGGGAATTTTGTGCGTTTGGGGCTTTTGAATTTGGGTGAAACACACTGCGCATTGCATCGTGCATTGCTGTCCCAGGACTCCCAGGGTATTTTGAAATTTTGAGTAAGAAGACTGCTACTCTAATATGAAGAAAAATAGCTAAATAGTTTCATAAGCACACTTACTGTAGATATTGAGCTTACGTTTCGCTTGGTGGCTTAACAAATATTTCCCGGCGTGGGTATGATACCAATTGTGAGTGCTTTAAAACGGTTCGCGTTCGCTCGTGGTTTTGGTAATTTGGTCGCTGGTCCGTTATTTCCTGAGTAGGCGCAGTTGGTGTCTATTACGGGTGATTAGGCAGTATTAATGGCATTAAATAAGAGTTTGGAAGGTTATTGAAGTTACGAATATATTAATTTCGTGTTTGCGCATATATCTAAAGCCTTAGGAAATATTTCAAGGTAACCAGGTACTCGTAGATATGACTTGGCATTTCATGGTATCTCATTTCCACATAATTTTGTCCTGACTCCGCTAGTTCCATGTTTTTAAATTAAAGTTTCCACTTAGGCCTCAGTACAAAATAAAATACGTAATATACATTATTTAAAGGATTTTTGTATTGAATAAAATCAAATACTTTTGAAATAAAAATAAAATTAAAACTTTTCCACACAGATGACGCAAAAATTTTTGGAAATTGGATTGATATTTTTGTTCATACTTAATATTTCATTTAATGGTCATTCATTGCTTATGTATAATAAATTACTACATTTTCTAAACGTTAAGAGTATATAATGCACATAAGATTACATTGTGTTTTCAGGGCGCGCGGGAAATGTCGTTTGATTGTAGTTTTTCCTATTTACTCAGCCTGTTTGCTCTACAATGTGCACTCGCGGAGGTTAATAACCCAGTTTTCCTTTCTCATGTATTGTTTGTCTTCCATTCAGTCCTATTTAGCACCATCTATGGCGGCTTTTGCATAATTTCCGGTATTAAGAAAAACAATATTTAAAACGGGCTTTTTAATGACTATACGCTTATGCAGGTATTCATTTTATGATTGTTTGACGCGTATATACAAATAATACATAATCATTTATTTATTTTACCAGAATATGGTACATGCAACATATTTACATAGGTGTTTATTAATTGTATCCACATATCCTGCCAGGTTTGGCGTGCAAAACTATTTTTATTACGGAATCAATAATAGAATACCATCAAGTAATTAGGCCTAAATCTTTTTAATTTGGGTCTAAGCTCTAACGGGTAACTGTGTAGGTAGATATATAAATAACCTAAACAGTTACCCATACACTTCCCAAATCACTTCATTCTTATTAAGTAACTAGCGAGTGCCCGCGACTTCATCTGCGTGGTTTGAGGTTTTTGGTTCCTGCGGGAACTCCTTAATTTTCCGGGATAAAAAGCATGTGCTATTCCAGACTATAATCTATCTCTGTACCAAATTTCAACCAGATCCGTTCAGCCGTTGGCGCGTGATAGAGTAACAAACATCCATACATCCATCCATCCAAACTTTCACATTTATAATATTAGTAAGATGTGTAGTAATAGTATAGCAAGCACTGTAAATAAATCAAAGGGTCTTCGTCGTTTTGCTCTGTATAGCTTAGTTTAGAAAATGAGATTAGAACATGGAACATAATCACCAGCGGTTAGTAGTCACCACTAGTTATTAGTAATATAGTGCGTTAGTAGGTGGACCTACCTATTATAAAATGTATACAGATGTCAGTAATATTTAATTTAGAATCTGGTTTTCTTTAGTTAAGTTATGAACGAATCATATTGAAATACTTATTATAAAATATTTATTTATTTATTGCAACAGGGCTATCTAGGGATTTATTACGGGCTAGAATGCTAGATTAGCCGGGAGAGTCGCGGGAGTGTTCCGAAGAGCGGAATGTGCGCGCAAGGTCATTGCGCCCTGCGCGGTCATGCACATACCCCTCCCGTGCGCCCCGCGCCCCCACCCCCCCGCACAACCACATTGTCTAGCGCGATCAGCTGCGGGATAAAAGGGAACGAGCTCAAAGCCGATAGGAAACGTTTCAATGCAAAATCCCTTTTTATTTTCCCCATCACGACCGGCCGACCGCCGCGCCGCTGGTGATTATGTTCCATGTTCTAATCTCATTTTCTAAACTAAGCTATACAGAGCAAAACGACGAAGACCCTTTGATTTATTTACAGTGCTTGCTCTAACAAGCATTTATGCCGATCCTTATGCGTCGAGCGCGCTTGTGTTCAGAGCACCATTAAGCAGTAAAGATTAATCGCCAGACATCGTGCACTAGTAATAATATGGTGTAGGCACTTTCACACTTAACCGTTATGATTCCCTTTAGAACATGACAATATTACCTTACCGTTTTGGCGACCACGCCGGCTCTCTGCGTTTTTATAGTGCCATAAAATTCATAAAGATTCAATCGAAGTATAAAGTACCTATTTAAAAAAATATTTTCGTGTATTAGGCGCTGTATTAGGTCGTGATTTCCAAACCAAGTGAGCACCGTTAAAGTTAAAGAATTTTAAAAACTTTTTCCATAATTTCACACAAATTCTTACTGTATTTGTTATTCACGGTTCTTTACTTATATGGGAGTCGTGATTTTGAATTATGCTTTGGTGTTTTACGAATAGATACTTACTTATGATATCATTCATGTACCAAAAGAGCAGAAGATTGACGTGTCTATACCACGTTATTGAAAGGCTTCGGCGGCGACTAGTTATTTCTGAACCGGAAAAGCTCTAGCACCAAGTGATTTAACTTTCCGGTACGATACACCAATTATTTTTACGAGTCT
Organism: Erebia aethiops; assembly: GCA_923060345.2. Taxonomy (NCBI): domain Eukaryota; kingdom Metazoa; phylum Arthropoda; class Insecta; order Lepidoptera; family Nymphalidae; genus Erebia; species Erebia aethiops. Next base: position 18,687,930 of record OV281084.1, on the reverse strand, counting down.
GTGCAATTGCCCTATAAGTCTACTTCATTTAAATTCCTCCCTACTTAATTTTAAATTAATTTTGAAGATTCGGGCGCAGTGCAGTCTTACGAGTATAAAATTTTATGTGGTTATGTAAATTTCTAAACTGTTTGTAAAGTTTTCAGCCGTAGCTTGATGCTTGTCTACACACAGGCCGCAAAACTATTAAGTTTTGCGGTACGATATCAAAAACAAACCGGTTAGGGGTTAACCCTTCCATCCGACCGACCTTATAAGGTCCCTGTCAAAAGCTAACTTCTAGTAGAACTTTAATCATTTGTTTACAAACTAGAAAATTGTTCCTCGTTTAAGCTCATTAAATAAATAAGAAACTGATTAATTCATATGAATAAAAATACATTTGATGAACCTTCAAGAAGTCGATTAAGAAGGTGTTACAACTTGGTATGCATCATGCCGCCAGTTAGTTAGGCGGCAATGTCAAGCCATTCATTTGTTCCCATCGGCGCCAAAGGAACGCAGCAAATAAATAACTTGAACGCTCTCATGTTACTTTGACTCCACATAAGCGTTCCAGTGTCGGAGAAAATGTTTAAACGACTTAGCTTGGCATGTAGTCCTGACGACTTGCCTGGCGTATAATATGTGGAATTGGGAGTCTTAATACAAGGTGTCTCAATACTGAATTGACATAACTGATGGAATTTTAAGGTCTTGATGGAATTTTTAGCAAACCTAAATCCTCGAGGCCTAGGGCAAATAATCGATAATAATAATCGATATTAAAAACTTCTCTCTGATCGAAGAACTAAAGGCTGTTCAAATAAAAATCGACTGTACTAATTTTTATTGAATTATGCCAACATAATGTAAACGATAGTACAACCTGACCACGACAATTGTTTGTATAGGAGATGCAAAATTGGAATGCTTCACATTGGATCGATTAGAAAGTAGAGCTTTATTGACTTTTGCGCAAAGAAAAGTAAACTTGGTCTAGTTTTAATTCAAATAAAGTTGAAACAGTTTACGATTACTTAAACTTTTATTATAACAGATGGATGCTGACTATTTATAACCTATAAAATTGTTAAATGATGGAAAGTTTATAGTTACACGTTAGTTATAACTGTAATTTATAACAGTTTATCATGGTATTTTCCCGATAGGTGTTCAACTAATAAACTTATTAATCTATTCCGTTGATATTTGACAAGAAAGCATTTACTACACCAAAATGTTTTTTTATTTTTCTTTATACGAAATGGGTTTTATATATTAGAAATTAATAATAAATGTGCCTAGTTTAACTACATTTTGAAACTTTTATTTTTTACCTTTTACCAAAATTTGAGAATTTTTCTTTGTTACAGATATTGGAGCACAAGAATACACAAAAAGCAATTACCTGCGTTTTAGTTAGGTAAGATTTTTGTTAATTAATGTTCTACTGACTGACTAGCAAATTTTTTGGGCAGTTAACAATTCCACGCTTCCATGATTTGTACACTTAGGTTAGCTATTGTTACACGTCTATGAAAGACAATAAATCTAATTTGACAAAAATTACATAACATAAAGCGTTAAAAATGGAAAAATCGTGTTAACAAAGCATTTTATGAGGCTAACCTGAACTTTAACCTCTATTCTTCCCGCGGGTCTAGATGCGACTTGTGGCTTTATGACTTCACACGGCAGTTAAGACTTTGAAAGAGTGTGTCTAAGTTTATTTTTATGTTCGGTGTTTTATTCAGGGGAACTAAAGTTCTTAAATTTATACACTGTCATCATCAGAGATGTCAGCATCAATATCAGTGACTCATGAAGTCATGACTGTTTTCAAGGAACTGGAACTCTGTAATGAAATGAAATTTATTCTGTCTGTAACAAATGGTTAACATATGTAACTTACGAACTTAATGCTATTTTCGATTACATCACAGTACATGAGCATTATTTCTATACCTTTAATAACATATTTATTGTTTGTTGTAGTTATTCTAAACTAAGCTTTTATTTCTCAGCAATGAAATGCAAAATTAGTTCGTCTCTCATAAATCATTCGAACTAAGTGCGTCTTCGGACAATGGGTACATAATAAAAAACAATGAATTAAAAGATTTATAGCAAGTGAGAGCGATAATACACAATAGGACACAAGTCATAGAGGCGAACGTCGTGCATTAGACCCAGTACGCCTACTAAAATAAATAAAGCGTACACTCCACTACAACATGCAAACACTACATATCTACGCAGAGGTTTTACGATAATAGCTCCGCTTTCTTAACTGACCGCTCTCAGGAACGCACTGGTAACGAATTTAATTAAACGCCTTTGTCATTCTCATGCTATGAGCTATGATCATACTCGTAGCTGTCATCAATCTGAGAGCTATGATCTCTTAATTATAGAGTCATTGGTTTTTGGAGTGCGCTGAGCTCCTAATTTCGGCTCTTAGTTAAACTTGCGGTAGGCTAAGTGCAGATGACATTATATTTTGTTCGACGCATTTTCTTAACGATTTCTTTGCCACATTTTCATCTTTCGAGAAATTTTCGATGCGCAATTTGCCCAGTTTTATCCTCACAAATAGGTAATTTATAAGTACCTACTCAGCTTTATCTATTTTTCACCATTCTCACATTCTAGGGCTGCTGGAAGAAATCTCTTCAAGAGATAAGTTGTCCTTGTACATGTCCTTTAAATTTTTATGTTTAGTTTTTAAGTTCGGTACTAAATATATAAATAAATAAATAATTTAATCGAATGATATCGCAGTAAAGCACAAAATTGTCGTAGATAAAAAGAAGATACAACAAACACGTTTGAAGAATGAAGACACGAAGAGTTTAAAGGGTCGATAAAAGTCGCGCCTTTTTTCAAGCTACATAATATAGTTGTGCAGTGGGTACGTGCTTTTATGACCATGATGTACATGAATAGCACTTATGTGGGAGGAACTGGACGGCTTGTATCTCTGATGATTAATTGCATTTGAATTTGCACTTGAAAAATTGCATTAGCTACATTTGATAAATGAAATCTTGAACACTTATCCAGTGAAAGTATGGCACCTGTTGAGTTTCTCGGTAGGTAGTAGATATCTGTTTTTATTCGATTCCAAATAATGCTTATACGCGATACCGCCTAATGCCAATGGCTTATGGCATATAATCTGGTGATTAAATTAAAGAACTGATTGGAAGGAGTACTTAGGGCAGCTTATGAAACCCACTATTCTTAATCAATTTCTAGACACGCACATACACGCACACACATACATTGCCATAAATTAATTTATATCACATTTCACCTTGCAAGGTCTTTCAGAGGTCACTATACTCTCATGAGCTGAAACGTTTAATAAGCTATAGGCGTATATATAACAGGTATCTACTCAGTAATGAGACATTAAGCTTGTCAGAGCTTTAAAGTTCTAATCTTGAAAATTACAGATTATATGACTATAGCAAACTTAACGGCTATCGTTAAAATTTTATTATATACGGATATTATCTGTGGTATTGTTTCTTCAATTCCCACGAAATGTTGCCACATTAAGTTATTATTGTTTGATACATAAAGTTTTTGATGTGAAGATTATTATTTTTGGCAAATGCATATTTGTTGTCAAAGAGGGACAGCATTAAAATATTTAACTAAATCAATTTAAGAGTCCTTGTGCAAGCGGCCCTTTTTTCAGTTTCTGGTAAGTAATTAGACTAAATGCGAGGTGCAATTATTTTTGAAAGTTTAACACTCAACCTATGGATTGAAATCAATGCTAAAAATTAACTTCTTTAATAAGGAGGACCAAAAGCCAACTGAGTTTCTAGACTTCTAGAGGCACATGCAAGCACGAGTCTGCTTCATCAGGCGCTTCAGATGTGCTGATTATGCCAACAGATACCTATATTCCTGATGCTTTCTCAGCTTACCCATTTTTACAGCGTTAACGGCATTTTCGTTACTGTAGTATTCTTCTTCCTCCTCCTTATCTTTCTGTCGCTTCCCAGGGCCGTATGCCATTTCCTTTATTGAACTGTCGTAGCATATCAGTGCTCCAGTAAGCTCTAGCTTATCGTTAGAAGCTAAAGGGAATGGCAGTACTATACCTCGGGCGAGCGTGACCGATCACAACATGTAAACTTCTAATAACATATTTGTTTTGACATCCATTTACCACATTTCCGTCTTTCACACCGGTGTAAAACAGTAGAAATTATGTACGATCACGTTACGCAGATAAAGTTGTTCGAAAACACCCCCGAGCTAAGCACAGGCATAATATTAACTTGTACTAACCATCAAATTACGTATAAATTGTTGAGTTACAATGTTGCTGTTATGTTAATGGTTAAAATAATATACCTAGGTACCTAAACATTACCATCTTAAAAATAGTAGCCCTAAGGGTTGATATATATCTTACAACAGTCCCGAACCGTGATGGGTTACAGACCAAACTTCATCCGCGTGAAGAAGTTTTTAAATTCCCACGAGAATTCCCTAATTTTTCGGGTTCATATATAGCCTATGACACTCACAGATAATGTGGCTTTCTATTAGTACCAGAATTTTCAAACCAGAAATTTCAGATTCAAAATCGGTTCAGTCGATCTAGAGATTACCCCCTACAACGTCACAAACTTTAACTCTTTATAATCTTAAGTATACATGACTCTGTATGATATAATTCATGCCGCATCCACACTCCATCCTTAGCCCTGTATTATGTAAAACCTGCATCAATTATTGTTACAGTTTCAATTGTTGTGCTTAGCCGAACTTATGGTATTTTTTCTGCGACAATGGATTTTGGCTTGTATCGGAAGAGTGTAAGTAAACAAATCAGAAGTAATTTCGATTGTTAGACTGTAGCTATCAATTTTACATAATAAGGCCCCAGAGCGCAAAAGTATTGACATTTGCTCGTCGACAGCAAATAAATCGTGCTGATGAGATTGCAATAAAGAAAATACACAGTTGAAATAATGTACCTAGTTTTTCATTGTAGACATCCATTAATTAAACTCAGCAATGTTCGCAATGAAGATTTTCTATAGAAAGCAAAGACTAAGCCATTTATAAATGTCGCCGATATCTGGTAAGACCTCTTGCCACGTGTTAGGTGTCAGAAGAGGCGAAGCATTCCAACCAGGTCCCAAGATAAACACGCAAGTTATTTGCATGAAACCAATAAGTCGTCCAAAGGTATAGAATGTAAAGTGTCTATGTGGAGAATACAAAGGCCTACCACTGTTTTATTAATGGCACTATTTAAGCAACTCGAATAAACAGAGCGTGCGTAGTTTTATTTTTGTCAATATTACAAGACAGTGGTTTGTATGTTAATTTTATGTGCCATTCTGTATTGCAGTGAGAAAGGTCTTTAGAGATTGCTGCAAATAGAAAAACAGATCATAAAACGCGTCCACTCGACACGTCATCGTCCGCTTGACTTTAGCAAATACAACCCACGCTGTCCATACTTATAAGTACTAATATTAAAAATGCGAAAGTGTGTCTGTCTGTCTGCTACGCTTTAAGGAATCTATTCAACCGATTTTGATGAAACTTGGTAAAGAGGTAGGTTACATCACGGGGAAAGACATAGAATATAGGAGTTCCCCGGGAATTGAAAAAAACTTAATCCACGCGGATGAAGTCGCGGGCATTATCTAGTATGTTATATCCGTTCACCGATCGTAGCTTTTTATTTTTTTTTACTTACCTACAAGTTAGCCCTTGAACGCGATGTCATCAAGTGGTAAGTGGTGATGCAGTCTAAGATCTAGGGCAATTAAGAAATTATAAATTCCCAAACCGATCCTCCCGTGGATCGAACCCGAGACCACCCACTTATAAGACCACAGCGCTTACCACTACGCAAGAGAGGTTGTCAAAATAATGTTGATAATAGAAATTAGTAAAGCAACAATAGCTTTACATAGCTACGATTTAAGTATCTATTTATTAAATTTCTCGTGTGTTTAGCTTTTTTCTGCCATTGTCATGATAAGACACCAGCTAAGCCCAGTTCCGCTTACTATTGTTAACGCTATTATAGACTCATTATAATGATGCTGTTTAAATAATAAAAGTAGCACATGGCCTCGAGGAAGCGTATAAAACACTGCAATTCGTACAGGACATTGCGTGACAGGTGATAAAATTCACACGTTACGAAACGTTCTAGTTTTTATATCGAGTTTTAGGTCGGTAGTAACGGTGAAAGAGCACCCTGAGATACAAATTGCTGAAGGATCATAATAAATTGCTCAGCCTTCTCTTATCATCCACATTCTCGTGAGCACGCATTATGGAGGTCCTTGCACGAATCGTGACACGCGAATGTCTTATGAGAGTTAGCTTTTTTCACATTTAGAAGTTGCTGGCCGCGCATCACTTTTTCGATTCCGGGCATAAAACTGAAACCGTGTGGAGCGCAGTCGAGGCTGACCACACTCTCGCGCCTTGAATGGATTTAGACTTAAGCGCAAAACACAGCGTCACCCGCCACGCGCTCAACCCGCGGCCGCGTTCTGTGTGATGTCGTCGATATAAATACAAGGAATTCAACCCGCCGCGCACCCGACCCGGCCCGCGCCCGTTCCCTGTGTGTTTTGTCCTTTAAACCTGATCAAGATTTACGATATAACATACAATAACAATACTGCAGTAAATTAGATATTTACCGAGCCCAACAAAAGTAAATCCGAGCGAAATATGAAAAACTCAGAAAAGGAAGTTTATCACAGGACATTGAGTGAAAGGCAATAAAAACTTCACATGTTCAAAAGAAACTTTATAGTGAGATATTTTGCATTAAGTTACACTATAGAGAAGCAAACCTCGTAAATCAGGCCACTTAAAAGCAATGAGGTTCAAAGACGTAAGCTGATGAAGTCATAACCTTTTATTCATATGTGTTCAAAGTCTTAATGTTTTACTTTCCTACCCTAGGATCGCACTAGATTTACTTAGACATTTTAGATTAATTTAGAGATTGTTAACGATAGAACTAGCACTGTGTATCCTAAAATTAACGTCATATTATTATAATAAAAGCGCGGTATGAATGGCAGACAGCGTAATAGCAGGTCCAGCGTCAATTTGCTAAATGATAATAAGCGGCCATTTTGCGGGTCATTGCTACTCTAGTAACATGAAAACTCTCTGGATAATTGGGTCAGACGGGCAACCTGTCTCACGCATTGTCTCGTGTGCCGGGTACCGTTACCAGTCATTCGGCTCTTGTGATTGTTATACGGATTACCGTGACCTGTTATCTCTATCGGTGTTTGTATCTACGGACTGCGCATTTGAATCTATTCTATTATTAGATTGTCTATCAATTTGTTTAACAGACTTTTGACTCTAACTTAAGAAGATAGTGACGTTGTTCGACTCTATAGCTTTCAAAGATTTACTCATGCAAAATAAATTAATTTACTGATTCAAGTTTCATCGTTCTTCACATTAATTTACAACTCAAAAATCCATACTAATATTATGAATGCGTCTGTCTGTCTGCTACGCTTTCACGGCTTAACTACTCAACTGATTTTGATGAAATTTGGTACAGAGCTAGGTAAGTTACATCCCGGGGAAGGATATGGCTACTTTTTATCCCGGAAAATTTAAGAGTTCCCGCGGGAATCAAAAATCATCAATCCACGCGGACGAAGTCGCGGGCATCATCAAGTATTTTTTTTTCATTCATTATTAACCTACTTAGCGGTCTTATATCACAAACTACTATTGTAAGTAAATCCAGTTAACTGTATTTGCACGATGTTTTCTTAGTATAAACTCATCCAAAGCCATGTCGATTTCATGATAAAACCTTATACGCATAACTATCTGATTGCTCTTTGACCTCGGCGTACATCAAAGACACCGTATTGGCTTATCGTCCATGTGTGGACTTGACAATGACCAGCGTCCTCTGTATGCTCATATACCTACACGAATTCTGAATGGGTGACCGCATTACAATATTCATTAAAACTGTACACGTTGTTTTGTCTTTTGCATTTCTAGAGAATTCATGGTCAAATTTATTTTATTTGTACTTTCTTTCTAGTACTCGTGAATGAAAAAGATACCTACTGAAGCTTCAATATTTATTACCGATTACGTCATAGGGTAGGCAGATATTTTATTTGTGAAAAGATATGTCCAACGTACTACCACAGGTAATAGGTACTACTACCTATTCTGTGATTTGACTAGCAAAATAAATGTAATTAAGTAACTAATCATAATTAGGGGATACTCGATGTAGCCCGCGATTTCGTCCGCATGGATTGGGACTCTTTAATTTTCCGGGGTAAAACGTAACCCGGTATGGTAATGTGTTATTCCAGACTATAATCAGATAGATTATATAAATTTCATCCAGATCCGTTCAGCCGTTCTGGCATAATTGAGCAACAAACATCCATCCATCCATTCATCCTTCTATCCAAACTTAAGTTATTTATAATATTAGTACAGAAGTAGGTATAGATAAATATTTCAATTTAGAATTTAAAACTTTGGATTGACCTGATTTAATTTGACGAGCGATGACATTGAAGTTATACCCAGAGTTTTATATGTAACAATAAATTCCACTTTATAGATCGGATAAACAAGATGCATAATATACTTATAATTCTCAGCATAACAAATTTAACAATAAGTCGGGATATATAATCCAAATTAATTGTACGGCCGTGACCGCTCCCGTTCGTTGTGCCACTGACCGTTCACCACACGTCATTGTTCAGCGGACACTCAATGTCACGGTCTGTAATTGGGGAGCAATTTATCTATACAGGGTCACTTGATTTTGTATCTGATAATAGAAAGATAATGTCTGCTAAGGTCATCATGTCGAGTCATGACCATTGGAACAATTGGAACCAGTGGCCTATAACATTCTCACTCGACTTTATGCTTTTGCACGTACCTATGTGCACGACCAATAAACATTCAGTTCAGTCTTAGCACTACGTTTTATTTCCGAAGACCTGTAAAACCTCAGCATTACAAAGGATATCATTCTCGTTTTTTGGAAACCTATAGTGAAGCTTCTTGTTGATTGCTAATTGCTGTGCAGTTTTGCACTGTAGGTAATGTTGGTTACCATAATTAGGATACCTACGGAGCAGTTTTCATGAGTTCAAAGCATATTACTTATTTTTCAAAATAAGTGGTATACTGATAAGACTATTGTGCAATCATACCAGAAACTAAAAACGTTCCAAGCGCACTATGGTTCGCTGAAAAGCGCAAAACAACACAGCCGGGTATTCATTTTTTTAACTTCCCAGGAGATTTTCAAACCTAAATCCACGCGGAGTTCTAGTCATCAGCTTGATGTAAATACCCAGTCGAGTATGCAGTAACCAGCTCAATTCAATGTCTGTGATGTTAAAAATTAATAATACATAACAACTTAAAGCAGAAATAACTACGCAGGTTATCTTTAATGACGGGAAATTGTTTCCTATTCATCCATATATAATGTTTGGTTCTCTATAAAGGAGAAACTAACTATAATCTGTAATTTTATTGTACGAACAACAGGGAAGTGATATCTAGGTTTGCGAACAGGCACATATTGAATCACCTCGCCGCTAATATTGTATAGCTTGTGTGGGAATAAACATTGAGTAGAGAAAAATGACCATTGTAAGTAGGAATACAAAGAAACTGTATTACTGTCTAATTGTGGATAATCTTGCTTAGTCTTTCCCATTTTGTCTCCCGTTATTCAAATACAAACGATCAAGAAACCTACTGATGGCCGAAAAATACGCTATTTTTATTTGAATCTTTGAGAACAATGCAATTTTTTATAATTTCCCATCTAATAATATCTCTGCGCGTATTATTATTTATAATTGACCTTTTGAATTTGATCTATTTCCATTATATTACTCCAACTAGCTGATCATTTTGATAATATAAATATCTAACGAAAAATGTGTTAATTTGTGTGCAAGATGTAGTAATATCATTGCGTTCTTTGAGCTCATTACTGTCATATGCATTTAAGGTTCCACGCAATATTAACACTATGATATGGATCGGACTACTTATAAAAAATATGGTATTGCTATTTATCTCTGCGATTTGGATCCTGCTCGTTATAGACAGTGTTTGTCTTTTATAAGAAAACCTCCTTTATGTTAAACAGGAAATCATCAGCTACGATAGAAATGTTTTTCATATTTAACTCCCAAGTCGAGTTCACCGTTAAATTGGGCAATTTAAAAGCGCATCTACACGGTGGTTGCATATACGTTACGGTGCCTGTACTTGTGAGGAACGTCGTGACATAACTGTTACAGTAATGTCACAGCACATACTTACATTCTAGTTGAGACCGTGTCGGTGATCAAGGTCGGTTTTTGCTGATACCTACGTTATTTTGAATTGATAGGTAGTTCTTGTATGGTGTTATAATAATATTTTCCTAATCACATCACCTTTTACAATGATATCTATGTATCATGTAAAGGAGTTAGCTTTAGTATTTGTTTCCAGGTTGAATTTCCAAACGGATTTATTAATGATAAAAATATAATTACTTTATTTAAAGCTTAGTAAGCTATTCAAACAGTTTAAACGATTGTCTTAAAAAGTATAGGTATATACCTCGAGCTTGTTGATGGCATAAACGAATCTTTGTTGAATTGTTTGAATTTGACTTTCATGAAAGCCGAAATAGCGGCCGTTTTTTGCAAATAAACATCGTTCTATGAGCCGTGTTATGAATGTAAATAATTTTGCAGTTTGCACAGATATAATGTCTTTACCGAGCTGGTATAACGAGTCTTTCCTCTTTCCTCAATTTCAAGCAATTTCTTGATTCCAAGACTGGCTCTCGATTGTGTTTTCGTTGTCTATAACTGTGACTATCATTATGTGACTTATGCGAGGCACGTCACACTTGATAATTGCGTTTCCACATTACGGCTTCGACACGCCCTGTTTCACTCTGAACTTAACGGTTTTGACTTTGAGTCTGCTCCATAATCCATTTCATAATTTGCGTTGGTGTTTCTTGTTTACATTTTTTATTAATAAATTGCACACATCCTCGTATTAAGTACTATTTATGTTTCGAAATATGGTAGGTATCTGAGCTATAAATAATGTACCTATACTTTTTGAAAGGTTATTTGAAAACATATTATGTAAGTGCATATGTATGTGGATCTTTTGTTAGAATTATAAGTTCTATTAATCAGAATTTGTATTTTTTGCAATCGTTCTATGAGATATCTACTACATTTTAAAGACTTTCTTCAAATGCTGACTGACATAAATTGACAAACCTTCCACAGCTAAACTCATAGATAAACCCATTATCTATTCCGTGGCTAAACTTGAGCCTTCTTTTTATAATTGTTTAGCTAATGATCATTCGGTGAAACATATCTACAAGTTCGAGTCGAGTAGAAGGTTGTAAATTAAGCGGTCCAAACAAACATTACGTTCTAATAAATTTTTCCAATACTGCAAATAAAAAAGCCTTTGGAAAGCTATCATTTGATCTGTAACCAAAAACTTGTGACCCATAACAACAACGGCTATCGAGAGTGTAAGAATAAAAGAAATAAACATTTATGTATGATAATGATGCCACTTACAATCAAATTGTTTTGCTTTCTTGTACTTGATACCAACATATCTTCGCATGAACGTTTTAAAACAATGGTATCACAAAAGTTTCAAGATAGGACGATTTGGATCAAAAGTTCCACTGGAAGGATATCTCGGTTAAGATTAAAAAGTTCTGTCGAGCAGGAATAACTGTTTTCACGCCTTTCTCGCAATCTTTCAGATTGAGCTTTTTTCTATTCAAGTACACCCTTGTTATTTTTAAATATATAAGTAATAAATATAAATAAACTTAATTTAAAACTGTGTGGTCTATGGGCCCGCCTCCTCAGCCTGTGCCACAGTATGATATGCGTTTGCCTACCATGCCGCAACGCTGATTTTCAGGGGGGGGGGGATATATATACTAGCCTTATTCAGAAGATAAGTTGCTACGGGTATTTTTGTAACCAGGTTTTATTTGATCATAATATAATATTTTTTAACTGTGTGTAGAGTTTGGCTCCTATTAAATATTTGTGTATAATCATCATAGGCAAGTCTAAATTGTTGGATATACCAACACTTTTATGACTAGGCCGTACCACAGTGGAGGCAGGAAATAAACTGCAGTCATACAAAGTCACTCTCACGCTTAACCGTTTTATGACTACATTTACTAAGGTGAGTGTAAAGAGCACGTGAGTTTTAGAACGTGCAAATGACGCAAAATTGTCATTACCGCGAAACCGTTGGATTGTTTGCGGTTCGTTAGAGTCGTGTTTACCGCATTTTCCGTCTTCCGGCAAACATAATCTCAGTAGGTATGCATAATAATAACAACAATTTATGACCTGGCTTCAACGAGCCTAGATGAAACAGGTTAATAGACCAAGATCGCTAGCTTAGTTTACCTATGAGCTATATTTCGATAAAAAAACCCTTAATTTTAATAAAAGTACCTAGTTAAAGTGACGTTGTTGCTCACCGCTGTGCGTTATGATGTCATTAGGTTAATAACCCGGAGGTCCCGGGTTCGATCCCCGGCAGGGTCAATTTAGGAATTTATAATTTCTGAATTTTCTCTGGTCTGGCCTGGTGGGAGGCTTCGGCCGTGGCTAGTTACCACCCTACCGGCAAAGACATGCCGCCAAGCGATTTAGCGTTCCGGTACGATGCCGTGTAGAAACCGAAGGGGTGTGGGTTTAATATAACTGCCATGCCCCTAACAGTTTAGCCCGCTACCATCTTCCAGCAAAAAAAAAAAAAGGTTAAGTTTATGATAAGTACTGATAAGTTCTCATTAAGTGTAATTTTTTCTAAATTTCTTTTGAGAGTAAACATTCTTTAACCACATTCAAAGTGTACTTGTGGTATTGCATATGGATTAGATTAGAATCGCTAATAAATAACATTCGTTTTGTTTCACGAACATTGTTTATATTGCTGTTATAATAGACGTGAGAAAGCTAAGTTCGAATCAAAAAATTATAGCATTTATCAATAAAAGCTCTTACGCGAATCTACCAACTACTTGAGAAAGTTGGAATAGCGGTAGATTTACACGCATCTATTTGTATAGGATATTTTATGATTTTTCAGGGCATGCATAAAGCTTGTGCAATGTGCATGAAAAATACCTACATCTAGGTTCATTCATCTACTAATCAATGAGCTTTTTGGAAAATAAATTTTGAATAATTAAATGAATACTCTTGTAACACTTTGAACGATTTAAAAATTCACCGACCATGAGTCTGCAAATTTGTCCGTTATTGAATGTGTATGAAGTAGACCGTTACAAAAGCAATCGAAATATGCGATTCATTAAACATGCATAGTTAACAATGATTTCAGATATTCTCGTTGTTACCGCTTTACTTTCACGTTTATACCGATGGTCTTTCGTCCGCTACATAAAAAGCCTAGTGAAAGCGATATTGCAATGCAAAAAATAATGAAAATGTGTGTCACCGCTTTCCTGATGGCTTGTATATCGTGACCTGCATCTCGATTGCGATTAACACTATAAGTAATTTACTTAAATAAAGAAAAATATTTGCTACAATAAAACTTAAAAACTTTCTAATTGACTGTCAACAATCATAAATATCGCTGATAAAAAGGTGTTAACTCTTGAAATATGGCCTAATTATGAAATTTTATGCCAATGCTATTATCTTGATTGGGCAATAAAATATATTTCAAAATTTTGTCTTTTTATCTTTATGTAAGTACCTATTATTTACAAATCAGCATTTTGTAGCCCAAACGGTCAAAATATTATACTCGTAGGTATTCCCCAAGAAATAAAAAAAACAATGTGTGTGCATTGTGCAGACATGAATCATGATATTTTATACCAGGGTACAATCAAATGGCTTTATGAACGTGTACCTATATTATGTTTATAACAAGTTCAAAGTCAAGGCTCATATCGCTGACCGACTTTCGATTTTATTTATTGTCCACGGCACCAAGGACTGAAACAGTAACCGAAATAAAGGGTTTAAACACTGTTTTTTGAAACTGTTATAAAACAGAAACCCTTATAACGGAAACAGAAACGAAACTGTAACAGATTCAATCTGTAACCTTTTATTTCTGTTAATAAGTGTTTTAATCTGTGACCGTGACGGCACCATTGAGTTTTTTGAATCGATTATTATACGTACCTACTTAGGCTCCGTACATTCCAAATATTCATACATACCTACCTATAAAGTATAAAACCACACGAGTATACGTACTCTGTGATAAAACTGTGTTCTTTGAACTTTCGCTTATTAAAATCTGATAAACCTTTTTATGCTAGATGATTTTGTTGTTTTAGATGGTTTGGTTTAAACTAAGTTTATTTGTATTTGTTTCAGGTTGACGTGTCACTATGGGGGGCAATTATCTGGGCCTGGCACGGATAGCAGCCTTACTACTATTACAGTCTTCATTCGTACTTAGTAAGTAGAAAATTTAATCAAGTACCTACCTGATATTAAGTATATTATCCATTGACTATTTGAACTTGCTGCGACTCCGCAAGTAGGTATAGATAGGTATCTTGCAAAGACTAAGTATCTTTTGCTTTTAGGCGCTGTGAGCTCACGAGATGAAAAACACAGGCGCGCGGGGGTAAAACGAGCAAGCGCATGTTGCAAAAAAGGCATGAAATAATTTGTAAAAAAAATAATATTTACTTTTCAATACAAATGAATCTGACAATGTGTTTGATTTAGAAATATGAATTTTATCTTATATTTCTAGAGCTAATTATTGGTTTCAGTAAGTAGAAAAATTGCTTTAAAAGGTAAATTAAGAGGTATGTTTAAAATAAATTTTAATGCAGAGATTTTTTAAATTGTGTTTTGAGATGCGTCAATGGCTACTAAAAGGTCTTGAATACAGCACATTATTTTTACAAGCATACATTATGTCACCGTTTGATGGATACACTGCTTTTAAAACCCCCCTTTTACGCAACACAGGGCCTTAAAATATTACTTTGTATCAATAATCTTATGAGTGCGCAAATTAAAGTAAAGTAACGTGGAAACCGTCATTCATATTTTTTATCACCTGACTTGAAAGGTAAACAAGTAGATTCTCGCATGAACGCGTAAACGACATGCATGGCGTAAAGGACGTTTTGACGCGAAGAGGGAAAGAGAAAATTCCAAAGCGCCGGTCTAACCGCAAATTTAACACGTTTTATCGGGAAGTTTTCTGCGATATGTTTATCTTTTAGGCAGGTTAGCAAAGCAGATTATGCAACTGAGTACCTACACTTTGCCCAGCTGAGTTACTGGACTTCTTGCCGAAGCGAATTGGAAACTTCACGCGCAGCGATCAAATAAAACAGTAAACACTCGGCATTAACTGTGTATTCAATTATACACGGCATAATCACTGTCCTATATTCCTATGTCACCGTATTCGCAACTAAAGGCCAAAACACACACGATAGTTAAAGCATCTCAAATTGGCGATATGAACGCTACAATTTTTGCGAATAAATTCTACAAAATAACTTATAAAAGTTTCTATCGGATACTCTGAAGAGACTGCAAGTTTCAATACGACCAAATTCAAATTAGCGAGTCTCTAGAATACGGCGCTCGAATGCAACGAGTCGATAAAAGGCAATATAGCATCCACACAGTCCCAAAAGCGACTACGACGATGTATTTAATTTACCTAGTCGTATAAACTCCATCCATTCCATCCTAAAAGGATCATCCATTCTAAAAGCGCAGTTTCGATAGCTTTCTAGCAATCGGTTGCTAGAACGCAATGCAAGCAGTATTAAACAAAATCGCTGATCGCCGATACTTAAATTATCGTGTGTGTGTTGGCCCTTTAAGCGAGCATAAACGGCAATCACTTAACATACAATACATGGGAGAATGCGACACAGGAGCTATTTGCACTTCATTGTGAGGATTGTGAATGTTTAGACAAACCCTCTCGATTGGTACTCCATGTTCCCAGACCTGTCTGCTTCCGCGACTAGCGGTTATCTACACTTCATGAAATGTATTTGCTTAAAACAAATATGGAGTATACTTCAAAAACGAGAACTTAGCTTTTAGTCGACAAGGTTTGCCTTAGAAGGCTTAGAACAACCTATTTATTATGATCTATCGTTCTAATAAATTATTATTCAGTTTAAAACATTTACTATATTTATCTGTTTTCCAATAAAAAATAGTGATTTTGCCAATTATAAAGCCATTGATTCTCGAACTAACGATAAAAGTGTTCGAAAATCTTAAACGAAGTAGCTTTTGGTTGCAAATACACTTGACTTGACTTGCGACTGACGACGTCCAAAATTATTCGGCAGAAATTCCTTTTTTCCAAGGGATGTAAGCGATTTTTTAAGGGTGACTGTCATACAGATAAGTATATTCTTTGCTTCAATGTACAGATGGGAAAAAACTGCCCGTTATTTTGAATTATCCGTATAAGTCTCTAAAATATTATGTAACGTGGCTAATGAGTTTATGAGCATTGATAATGGATTTGTTTCAGGTCGAATCGCATTCGAGAAGCTAACGGATGTCGATTTTTCGGGCACTGCGTATTACACCGTGCGAAACCTCTCGCTCTACGAGTGCCAGGGATGGTGTCGCGAGGAACCTGACTGCCAAGCCGCTTCTTTTAGGTATCTGAACTGCTATTATAATCTACTATCACTATATATATAACTGCTAGTATTATACTATATCGATTATTAGATTCAAACAGCAAATCTTAATTTTTTTTAATTAATAATAAAATAACTATTTAGATTTCAATAACGTAATTATTCAAATCGATAGTTCACAGACGACAATCGGTTCACAGACGTCGTTAAGTGAATGATTTATAACGAAAGCAATCATAAAAGAAATCGTAATTATCAAAACTAACATGAAAGTTTGCAACGAGAATTTCTAATCAAGATGATGACTTGTCATTCTGTGAGTGATCACAAACGAGCAGCAATGTATTGCAGATATCTCTGATCACGCCTAACCTAAATGTCTAAGATAAGATCCGATTGACGTGAGGATTCACTAATCGCCGGACATCAGGGAAATCAGATACGTTCTTGAAAGGTCGGGACTCGAGCAACGGAATGTGTGTCAGTCTGCCAGTATCGAGACCTCCGCACTTCAGGCATTTGACACGGTCTATGCTCTATTACAATGTGTTTCTTGCAGCCACAAACCGTGTAAAAGCGGAAACCAACACTCGCTCCAAATTGGATAACAGTAAAAGTGATCGCATACGTCTTCAATAGATTATTGCCAGCGAGCCATTTCGAAGTGGATTTCATGACTATTGGCGGTTTGAACTCATATTCAATTTAATATTATTAACCGATTTTCTAAAGCGAACGCCAATCCGATCGCCCGCATTATATGGAGAAATTTTCGCTGCACGGATAATCAATTTAATAACGACATAGGTATATATATATATACTATATATACTTGAGAAAATCGTGTCAAAGAAACTTATTCATACCTACTTGTATAACTAAAGCCAAATATTTATCTATGATACATGGATTCATTAATTTATTCCACTGATAAATGATGAAATTAATTCAAATACCTACATGCCATACCTAACAAAATTTTATAATAACATTTTAATGATAATGAGATTTCAAAAAGCGGCATTTGATTGAATGCATTCATTTAGGTTTTAGAAAATTATTATGCAGATATATTACTTTGGTTAATCAATGATTGTTGAGTTGAGTTACAAGTTAATTATATTTTAGAAAATACCTAAAACACTTCAGCCTATGACCTATCTTAAGTAGATTCCCTGTTCCATACATTGACCCCTTAAAATAACATTATTTCTGCCGCACTCATCTAGGGATGATAATACATTCATACTTCCATACTAAAATTATAAATGCGTAAGTGTGCCTGTCTCTCTGTCTGCTACGCTTTCACGACTCATCTATTCAACCGATTTTGACCAAATTTGGTTACATCCCGAGGAAGGACATAGGCTACTTTTTATCGCGGAAAGTTAAAGAGTTCCCCGTAAATCAAAAAATCGTGATCCACGCGGACGAAGTCGCGGGCATCATCTAGTACATAATATGTATCCAGATAATTCTAGAACATAATAATATCAATGTCGCAATCAATCAACAAACTTTGATTCGAACCTTATCTCCTCATTATGCAAATCATTCAATGACAAAAACTCTAATTGTGTTATACTGTAGCCTAACAGTATATTGCCACATTCCTCTAAATCCGTTTGAACGGGATCGATACAAAATCAATTCGGTAGGTATTCAATTCAATTATCGAGATGGTACTTTCCCGCTTCTAATTTAGCATTGTACCAATACAGCGTATCTCGAATCAATCTGTCCAAAGAAAAAGCGATCTGACAATGGAACGGAGCGATGCGATACCTATTAACAATTGCTAACTGTTCCCCGCAGTGCCACTACGTTCCTTCAGAGATAACGACCTCTACGACTCACTGGAATAACGCACCGACCTCATCCCATACATTATAAGAAACTGTAACCGTTTCTTTGCTATGGGAAACATAAATGCTTTTATTTTTTTATCCACTACAAGCTAGCCCTTGACTACGATCTCACCTGATGGTAAGTGATGATGCAGTCTAAGATGGTAGCAGGCTAACCTGTTGGGGGCATGGCAGTTATATTAAACCCATAACCCTTCGGTTTCTACACGGCATCGTACCGGAACGCTAAATCGCTTGGCGGCACGTCTTTGCCGGTAGGGTGGTAACTAGCCACGGCCGAAGCCTCCAACCAGGCCAGACCAGGGAAAATTCAGAAATTATATATTCCCAAATTGACCCTGCCGGGGATCGAACCCAGGACCTCCGCACGTTAAGGCAACTACACACTGCGCCACGGAGGTCGTCAAAATTTGATTATTATATTTTTTACACCCCGTAGGTATGTTTATATAAGCAACATGAATTTTTACTCTACACGTTATTTTTAAAATACTTGGACAGCGATTTTAAAAGCTTTAGCAACTATAACATTTCTTATCTTATTACATTGATCATTTTTTATTTCCTTAAAAAAATGAGGCGAAATATTCCAAAAAAATGCATTCTTAACTCCTAGATCCGTCTAAGAAGACAAAAATTATTGGTATTTCAAGGATCGTGACCCGTAGTCTTCATCGTAATGTCACGATGATACCATCTCTAATTTCTAATGATGGACGTTGGTCGCCTTTATTGATTTCATCCAAGATCATTTATCTAAATTCTGTTCCTATTACCTTTGTAAAATCTAATAATTTAATTTAGAATAAGAATAGCTTAATTCATTAATTGAAAAATATAAATAAAACGATTACCGCATCTTAATTTAGATCAATGTTTGAGGTTTCCTACCAAATATAGTTAATTTAAGAAAATGCTAAATTTTAAGAGGTTTACAGGTTTTTAGGTGTGTTAGTGCAATAGCAAAAAATGCTTTTAATTGGATATACGAAACATGTACCGTACGTAGCTACGTGAGGCATGATTTTTTTAGCTTTATTTCACATGAGAAGGTAGTGTATCTATAATCAGTAATCAATCATTAGGAAAGCTGTACTAGAAATTCAGAAGAGCACACTATACATTGACGTACCACAATTAAAAAAATATATAAGCAGAAATACCCATTTCAACTGCTTTAAATTCATTACTCACGGCAACCGCAACCTATATCCGCGAACCTACCAACTCACATTTAATGGTAGGACAACGCCAAGTGCTGAATCAGATCGAAACAGGAGAAAAGAAAAAATATGTGAATGATTTTTCCAGTACCAGGTAAGAAGAATATCCGAAAATGTGGCATACATTACAATTCCACATCTTCAGAAACTCGTTACATAGAAATTGCAGTCATTTATTAGAAAACACTGGTCATTAATTCATCGGCCGATCAAAATACACCGAAGTGTTTAGTGAGCAAGATGAAATGCATCGATATGCCCGCTACTTTACAATTCCAGCTTTGATTGATGCGTCGTTTAGAAACGCTCAGGCGCCGGTAATGATAGCTTGTAGTAGCTCAGTTCAGAAATAGTGTATGATGTATGTTTTTAAGCTTCTCATGGGGTATATTTGCTATGTCCGCTCTATACAGGTTATAGAGTCATAACATTTTATGAGACGAGCGTTGACAATTGGTATGCTATAGTTAGTTTTCAGTAGGTTCATTTTAAGCTGCTGATGCGGATTCTTAACAAATCTTATGTATTAAGTAACGTTATAAGTTAATCGTATAATTCAATAATGGACTTACAAAAACGCTGGCTGCTATTGAACTTATTAGGTTTAGTATAAAATAATCTAAAAGAAATAATTATACAAAATACACTAAGTAAGAACACACTAAGCAGGTACTTACAGAACAGGTATTTACGAGTATGGTTTGTATAATATTATGCAATAAGAAACTCAAAAAATATGAAGTAAGTAACACGAACATATTATGAAAGTTTACCTACGATTATGGTAGGTACGTTGATTTAAAAAAAACATGTTAATATTGCTGTTATTTATTACCTACTGTCAGTAGCGGCAGTACCAGATGAAATCCAATATCATTAGTCTAAGGGCGTTGCGCATTAATCATATAATTTTTCACTGACGTGTTGGTATTTTGTTGCTGCACATCGCCGAACTTGTTACACTGTGATTTATAATATGCTATGAACATTAAGCAATAAGTCTTCATACTAATTGCTCAAATACTTGTTATATGTAAAGCGCTACAAACAGTAATTTAAGTTACAAATAGCTTTATCACTCATACACTGGCTAAATAGGATCTTGGTCTCCTAGAGCTGCCACTAATTTCTTTTATTTTGTTCAGGAAACTAACCTAACCTAATAGGTACCTATTTCATCTTATTTTAACAATGGCATAACTGAAATCACGTCATGAGCATATGAAATACTTATCTGAACTTGGTATTGTATAATTTAGCGAGCACTGCATTGCATATATTTTTTGCAAGCTGCTCTTTCAATTAATTGGAATGGGTATGACCAATCGACCACAGTATGACATGTGGTATTCACTATATGAGAGAAAGTGAATTGGTATGATTAATATTCGCCTGCTTTCGTCCTTGACCGCCAACGATGTACAAATTTGATACAACGAGGTCATAACTCATAACCAACTTACAACAATTTTTAGCCTTTTTAATTATTATTCATGCGAGCGAAAGTAAATATATTCACAGCGTCGTTTTGTTAATTGGTTTGTAAACATGATTTATGTTAACAAGGTTTTCTAAATGGATAAGTTTTAATGTAAACTTATACTTCATATAATTCAGATATTTTAAAATATAAATTTTTATAAAGATTTGGGCTAAAATTAAACACGTTACTTGCGTTTTCACTGTTTTTAATAGGATATACGAAGAGATATTTCAAATCCAAGCCATAGGAATGAAGTCATGAAGATGCAAATTGTTTCGTGTGTATTGACTGTATGTAATTAATATGGAAAATCGACAACATAGGAAAGAAAATCCCGGCCAGCGTATCTTGCGATAAGTACTAAGTATGGTTGAAAACAAGACCAAATCATTAACAACAGTACTGTACCGAGATAAAATTATATTAAATAGTTCTTTAGTTTTACCTTTTCCAATTTGTAGGTTAAAAATTAATATACAAACCATATGACAGGAGTAAATAGGGATAAAATATGAATTATCAAAGTTATTTCTGCAGCATATATTTCCATCTCATAATAAATTACCTTAGGGTTGATTTAAAGCGTTCCTGTTAGCTTCATAGGCTTAGAGATGAAATATAAAATATCAGGTTAGAACGGTAAATAGCTCCGTTATACAGGCTGTAAGTGTAACGCGCGATCTGGCGTCATTAAGACGAATGCAAAGGCATTAACGCGAGTACCCTTTTCTATGAAGAAATTGCTGGAACCTATCATTCACTTTATGTGGAATATTATGCACGTGATGAAATTGTTTCACCATCTATCATTGACATTGTAAGAAATAAATATATTTTATGACACGATTGTAGCCTGTAGGTTTTTGCTCATTACCATGATATGTTTGCATTGGTAGGTAAATTGGTTTACCAATGCTACATCCCGTTGGAACGCATATGTACTGAGGAGTACTTTGGCAGTTATGAGGGAACCGATGACCCGACAAATAAAAAAAACAGCTTCTAAGCTTATACCTCAAGCCCTTTCGCAGTCGGAAAAAAGGTTAATTAAACCTTGCATCCCGAATGTGTAGGCAGCTTTACGCGTCCGCGGTAGCCGGCCGCACTTCCCGGTGCATTGCTCTCTATCTCGTCTAGTAAATGTTAAACTCTTCTAAATTATATCTTTTACAATCCAGAGATAAATCTCATACATTTTCCCTGCTCCGTGATTCCGTTCCGGCTGCGTATATATCATTTATTATAACACAGTTAACAACTTTATTTGGTTTACCGTACGCTGTTTTATTCTGTAATTTTGAAGAATCATACATATTGTCCGTTTTAAGCTTCTGTTGTTTCCATAAAATATGATTCATTGGATTACTTACGGTAACGCATCTTGTGCCGTTAATTTTTTTACACTGAACTTATAAATTTGATCAACTGAGTAGTAAAAGTAATATATGTATATATTATGTTTGTATATTTTACTTTTCATAAAAATTAATGAAGTATTTTTGTTTCAGTTTCGTGCTCAACCCATTGACTCCGGTACAAGAGACGCGTTGTTTATTGCAAAATGACACCCAGGCAAATAATCCTATGGCCCTTCCACAGGTATATACCTTTTGTTTAGTCTCTTTGCGTCGTATTCCTCATTACTGAGGGTCGTGACCCCTTTCCTTCAATCACATAATGGTAGGAGTTTTATTGGGATAATAATCCGGTGGGTTCCCACATCCTTTCGCATACTATCTACTAATTAAAACTGTATGTATGATCTTTTACGGACAATTCCGTAAAAGCGATTAAATTACGAGCGATTCCTATTAATTCAGTTCAGTAAACTTCTGTTAGTTAATTTTATTTACTGTATCAATAACCTTTATTTAAAACCACGCTCCAACATGCAACTGTCGAAGAATGCGGCGGTCCATAGCGGAATAAATCTTTCGATAGATACGACCTATAGGCTAGTATATTCGGTGGCCTAGACTTTGCCAATTAGCTGGAAATGCCGATACTGCATATTAACAATTCAGATTAAGTCGACTAACATGTTTTAAGATCCAGGAAAACTCCTCGTTAAGACTTAATTTTACATATTTTGCATTCAATGGTTTACTCTTTGGATTTATTCTGATAGGCCATTTCCTTCTTACCGTGTGGTAATTTTGAATATCATCCCATATCATAAAACCGTTCTTGTGAAACGATCTACATACATAGTGCTAAAATCTAAATAAATTAATTAAAGCTTATATATTATAGGCCAAACCTTTTCATGTCATGGTTTTCCTGGCATGGTTTTATCGGATGTCCTATTCCAGAAATGTTTCTTACTAGATCATGCGACTTCATCCGCATGAATTAAGTTTTTTTTAATTTCCGCAGCAACTCCTTAATTTTTCGGGATAAAGCCAGTAGTAAAAAAGCCAAGTCCTTCCCTGGGATGCACCCTATCACTTAACCAATTTTCCACTACACACACTATCAAATTTAGATAGACAGACAGGCACACTTTCGCATTTGAAATATAATATTAGTATGATATTAAATGGTTTGGTTAAAAAAACCGTAGTTTTGTTATCATACCTACATATTGCATACCTTATTTACTTTTGGTCTCTAAT
Organism: Erebia aethiops; assembly: GCA_923060345.2. NCBI lineage: Eukaryota > Metazoa > Arthropoda > Insecta > Lepidoptera > Nymphalidae > Erebia > Erebia aethiops. Next base: position 18,664,012 of record OV281084.1, on the reverse strand, counting down.
AGTATTTGCCCATCTATAGCAGCTCAGATTTAAAATAATCCATTATTCGCTTTCAGAACTAATGAGCGTTTCGACAATAAATTCTGTGCCAAGTGATGCATCTCAGTATGCATTGTTTTGTTTATTTTATGCAAGAACGAAAATAAAAGGACGCGATGCCTGCGTGGGTACGAAAGTTTATTACGTGTATCGTTGGTTACCTACTGGTACGAAGCAGGTTTCACTTGTGATATTAGATAGCCCTGCATTGCAACCTAGGTGTTTCAATAAATTATAGGCAATAGTATTGTAGTATGGTAGCAAAAAGGCTTTCAACAAACTTTAACTGGTTGGTGTAGATAGTTGTAAAATACAGTAGTAGGTAGGTATATATGTGAAAAACATACATGTTGATTTTAATATTTATCAGTTTGGTCCATATAATATTAACATGATAAACAGAGTACTTATAAACTCTGCTGTCTATTATTTGTCAGTGTAAATATATCAGAGTATTTTTTACAGCGTTCAGTCAACACATACTACATGGTGAAACTCCAAGTGCGGTCAGAAAATCTATGCCTCCGGCCTTGGGCATTCGAAAGGGTGTCAGGCAAGGCGCTCCGGGGACTGGACAATAGTATAATCTACACCTCCACTAAGGAGGCCTGCCTCGCTGCCTGCCTCAATGAGGTAATGAAGCCACTTACGTTGAATTACTCCAAACCTATAATTTCATGAGCATACCGAGGCGATATTTTGTATTTCCACTATTTATAAGCACAACGCCTTTTCAATGTAGGCTATATGTATTCAATTTGTATTTACGGCTCCGTCCTAGTTCTAGAGATACAGGGAAATGATACGGGTTCTATGCGCAGGTGTCTAGAGGGTAGACACTTGAAACTATGTAAGTTTATGGAAAATCGATTACGATATATCGACTATCGTATTCGAATAACGTTCTAAGGTTTTGTAAGCAAGAGCTGTATAAGTTGACGCTGCTCTTGCAAAAAGGATCGGGTGAATATTTATTTTCGTCCCACAAAAAGGGGCGAACACAAAAGAAAAAGGAATGTGGAACAAACAGTGAGTTTGATCCTGTTTTAAAAAATGAAACTTAAACATTTGAACTTGAAATTAATGGTAAAATAATTCAGACAACATGTGAAATTGACACGGGTCGGATCACGAACCTTTCTCTTACTTAAAATTATGGAAATATTTTATTTCAAATCCTGCTTTTCAAATTAAATTTCAGATGCAAATAAACAAAAGCTAAAAAATGCATACACAGTTTTTTCGAAATTTTATTCTACTGTTTTTTTTTAAATCCACTACAAGTTAGCCCTTGACTGCGATCTCACCTGATGGTAAGTGATGATGCAGTCTAAGATGGTAGCGGGCTAACCTGTTAGGGGTATGGCAGTTATATTAATTAACCCATACCCCTAGTCGGTTTCTACACGGCATCATACCGAAACGCTAAATCGCTTGACGGCACATCTTTGCCGGTAGGGTGGTATTATAAATTCCTTAACTGTCCCTGCCGGGAATCGAACCTGGGACTCGCACGCTACACATTGCGCCACAGAGGTCGTCTACTACTGTTTTTAGACGGTGAGAAGCAATGTCCTGTTTCTACGATAACGGCAACTTTTTGTGGAATGCCTGTGTATTTCACCGATTTATAACCGATTGCTATAGGCTCTAAGTGCAAAATTATACATGAATCTTTTTTCTTATAAAAAATTATAAGTACATTATTATTTTTTCTCTATATTAATCAGAAAAAGTTCCCGTGCCGTTCTGCGGAATATGAGTATGGGAGTATGAGATGTGCGCTCAGTGATTCGGATCGACGCACCGCTCAACACTTTGTGCAACTTGTCGATACACCTGGCACAGATTATTTTGAGGTAAATACCAACTGGAACCATAAACTTCATGCTGTTCAAGGATCTACTTGCAGGATCTTATTAATGACAAATTAATTAACTAAAAGGAAAAAACTAATGAACATGATTACTGCAGTTTGATTTAGCAAGAGTTTTATGTTTCCCATAAAGCAATTTTTCTATAATAAATTATAGAAATATTCGGTCCTCAGAAGCGTTATATATACCTTTTTATATTAATTCTATGCCATTATACTGCTTATTAGGTCTTATAAGAAAAGGTATTTAGTTTCCACTTTAGTTTTGTGTTGCACACAATTAAATTACGAGCTTTACATTACGTAGAGCACGCTTTGAATCATATTGGAATGGGGAGATTGTTATGAATGCAGAAAAATTTGAAAATTGTCTCCTCTTTCCCCCATTTCAACGGAACGACGTAATCGCTAGTAGCATAAATTCTGCGAAGCTGCTCAACGTAATAGCCATGTGTTGTCGTGTAAATAAACAGCGTGATTATCGCCATTACGTATTTTAAGTGATTTCTGTGTGGTCGTGCAGAATTTGTGCCTGAAGGCGTCACAGGCGTGCAAGGGGCCGAGGATATTTACATCGCCGCGTGTAGGAGTCGCCGAAGACAAAGTGGCCCAGTATGCCGGCCTACACTACTACACTGACAAGGAGTTGCAGGTGAGGGCGTTTATTCCACCACCACCACCACTACAGCCCATTAACATCCCACTGCTGGGCACAGGCCTCCACTCTCATAGGAGAGAGAATTAGAGCTTAAACCTACCACGCTGCTCCAATGCGGGTTGGCGGGCTTTAACCACTATTATCTTGTTTATTGCGTTTATTCATTGACCGATAATATGGTCGTCGATATAGGCTCACCGATATCGAAGCACTGAAATGTATGCAGTAGTATCTATATGACGCTTTTCCACTTACCGATACGATATTATTATCAAATAAATAGCGATCTCACTCGATATACATGCATCCCGTGATAATATAATGCGTATGTCGGTGCTGATACATCGGTATCGTGTAGGAGATAGTGAAAATGATGATAAATTAGGCAACAGGTATTTTAGGTTTAGCGGCGATATTCGCCAATAATTTACGCCTTTTGTAAGTGCCTACCTCTACAAATAATATACAGCATGTTGTATTGAAATGTTTATTTATGCATAGCGAAAACTCGCCATAATTTTATCTTAACGCGTAGTATTAACAATAATTATTAATTATTATATGCACGTGAAAAATATTCTAGGAAGGTACTATGCAGTAGGTCCTTACATAAATATCGTACGTCTCAAATAAAACACTAGTTTTTTTTATATTTCCATAGTATAGGAAATTCTTATTTAAAATCTACTCATCAATATTTTTCTCTTTCTAGTTTTAAAGATAGAAAATGCAATTCAGATTTTGTGCTATTCAAACAAACGTTCACGAAACCTTGCGTGGTTCATCTATAAACATTTTACCAACAGGTAACATCAGAATCAGCCTGCAAACTTGCTTGCGAGATTGAATCAGAGTTCCTTTGCCGGTCGTTCCTCTATATGGGGGCACCTCACTCCGCCGCCTACAACTGCCGTCTTTACCATCTCGATCATCATACACTGCCTGATGGACCCTCCGCGTATCTGAACGCTGAACGACCGCTCATCGATGATGGTGAACCCATCGGAAAATACTTCGAGAACTTTTGCGAGAGTGAGTACTATTTCTTTTATTGTAGTATAGGAATTGCGGACAAACGAGCAGTCGAGTCGTAGCTAGTTATTTTCGCTTTTATTGTCAAATACAAAACACAAAGAACACTTTCTCGGAATAACTTTAAAAATGCTTTTTAATAATTATGGAGCCGACATCACAGTTAGACCATAAATGCAGGCTACAGCCAGTAGTGGCCAAAACTAATAAAAAATGAATGTCCATTTATTTGAAATGAATAATACATTGTACATTAAATATAACCATTTTCATCATCTGCAGAGTTCATATACAACACTATATAGAGACCCGGAATAGCGCCATAAATATCAAACTCTTTGCTAATGATAATTTTGCTCAAGCTAATGTCTAAGTCTCATAATATTTAAGATAATTTTATCACGCGACCATTGGCACTTTTACATCCTTTAATTGAATAAAAGGACTGAGGGCGAACCCACACTACAGACAGGACAGGACAAAACGTCCATAAAAAAACGACTGCGTCACAGGGGAAACACGATTTGTCCAATCGCGGTAGTCTGTGCAGCTCCAGACATTTCTTTTGTCCGTTGTGTGATTCGCTCCAAACAGCCGAACTTGTCGAAGAAAGAACATGAACGCGTTGTGCATCCTCTAAAACGTGGCGTTAAAATTAAATTATGTTTTTTTCTTATAATGTAATAGTAATAGCCCGGTTTAATACACGTTTGTAGTAACTGGTAAATAACATATTGTTATCATCAAACATGAAAACACCAACATTTATTTTTAATTTCTGTCAGTTTGTGTGTTTCGAGCTTCAAAACAACTAAACCGACTTTAAAGTGATTTTTGATTAAAGGAAAACAAAAATTTAAAAACAGGTCCCAGGCCCAGAAATAAAAAAAATGTACATACATGTTTTTAGGATAATCATAGTTCATGAGGACTATGTCCCGGGCAAAAGCTTTTCAATTCAAATATGTTTTATTCAAACATTTACAAATGCTTTTGAATCGTCGCGTCGCGTTGAGTGAATAGCTATGTATCAATTTCATTTATGTGTTTGGAATTAGTGAATTTATACATAAACAAGAATATTAAACGTTAAGATTTCTAAGCCGCTCAGTTTAACTTTTACGAAACATAAATCTCGTTTCTATTCATTAAGTTTAGTAGGTGACTAAATTACCAATCGGCTATTATATTGGCCATTTGAATATCGATTACGATTTTTACGGAACAGCTATAAATACTTTTATGGTTTACTTTTTATTAGATCTGAGAACGGAAGCTTGGGATATAAGCATTTCTAATCCAAATAAAGTACGACTTCAAAAGAAGCTTATGCAAATCCATCTTAGGCCTACTTGCGAGCCCATTTTAATCTGATGTAGTTAAATTTTGTGATTCTGTCACTTTTTGTCAAGAGCATTAAAAAAAAAAGCTATTTATATCAGTTTACCTGTATGTCCTTGTGCAAGTGGGCCCTAGTCAGTTTCATTCGATGAAAATAGAATTAATCGAAGCTGCAATACGAAAATAGATGCAGAATGTAATCCTCCAAGTTAATAATAGAAGTACGGCGTAAAATCAGCTATTTTAAAGAGTGGCTTGACAACATAGTTTTAGTCTCATTTCTCAATGATGGTATGCAAAGATTAAGGTCTAATGGAAATACTAAGTAATTGAACAGTCATTTTTCTATACTCCTTTGCTGGTGATTACCGTGTGTTTAAAACAATTTTTGTTCCTTTTATGGACTAACTGTACGCTGTCAATTATATTGATGCAATAATTTACTATTATTATGCGGAATTAATTGATTTTGCTCATTGCAAGCCTATAACTGGGATGAAGCTAATTCGTTCTGAGTCAAAACATACCTAATACCTGTACCTGTAGTACCCTTTTAGGTAGTATAATATTTTTTAGGAGACGATTTTGACAAAGAGAAAAAAAATAGGTTCCCTGTATTTTTGTCCGATTTTCAAAAACTAGGAAATTCTCAATTGGGCACGTATTCTTTTTATATACATTTTTATCCTCGCATGCAAAAGCCAGTAATACCTAGTTTAATTATAAAGATAATCGGCTCACGGTTGAAGACAGTAATTAATTTAATTTTGTCACGTAAATCCCGGATGTGCAACTGAATCGAAGGATGGATACGTCAGCAGCATTTATAAAGTCGAAATCTTTTTAGCATAAATTTTGCAACTAAACTTTCTTGTAATTTTAACAGGCACTTTTATTTTTATGAAACTTTTTAATGTACCAAATCAAAATGCCAAAATTCATTTAGCGCTCATTTACCTTTTGGATCTTCAAAGAGTGCCTACCTTTAGATTATGGAAATTTTGTAATCAGGAATTTATATAGTTCTGATTTCAAGTTGAATGCGATAAAATTTCTAAATAACGTCGTATTTAGCAGATAACGCAAATAAAGTACAAGCTTTAGAACTTAACCAATATCATTCTCAAGAAAAAAAATGCAAGCCAATGACACTTCCGTTACATACCTAAGTAGGTACACGGAATGATAAGTATAAATAACTGTTAGAAGTGCTACGACCTTAACATAATGATATTAATTAAGAAACTACATTACTTGGGATAGCTTCTAAATGTGTGCACGTACAAAAATTAGTTCCAGCCGCAGACGCAGTATATTGGTATCACGACTGACAATAGCCGCCGCGGTGGTCCGCAATTAACGGTTTACGTTTGTGCAATACAGAATTCTACAGTAGACTGTTAAACAGATGTATGTGAAACCAGGAGTTAAATTGCACATCACTTTTTTTATTGTTTGACTGATACCTACTTATTGGTCTTGGTTGGCTTAGGGTGGAAGCTTTATAATATTTTCTAAAGCTAATAAATCATTCGGCACAATATAAAAGTCTCAGTTCAAGTATCAATGTGTCTCAATCTTCTACTTCCACTGCTAGACCGAATATGTCTCTTTTCTATAGTGTAAAGGATTTATTCACTGCCGTAGTTGAGTTAAGTGCCTTGCCCTGCTTTATTTTTTTGGCATTATGTTTTCACACAATAAATAACAGCAAATCGGTTGTGTCTCAATCTTCTACTTCCACTGCTAGACCGAATATGTCTCTTTTCTATAGTGTAAAGGATTTATTCACTGCCGTAGTTGAGTTAAGTGCCTTGCCCTGCTTTAATTTTTTGGCATTATGTTTTCACACAATAAATAACAGCAAATCGGTTGTGTCTCAATCTTCTACTTCCACTGCTAGACCGAATATGTCTCTTTTCTATAGTGTAAAGGATTTATTCACTGCCGTAGTTGAGTTAAGTGCCTTGCCCTGCTTTAATTTTTTGGCATTATGTTTTCACACAATAAATAACAGCAAATCGGGTGTGTCTCAATCTTCTACTTCCACTGCTAGACCGAATATGTCTCTTTTCTATGGTGTAAAGGATTTATTCACTGCCGTAGTTGAGTTAAGTGCCTTGCCCTGCTTAAATTTTTGGCATTATGTTTTCACACTATAAATAACGGCAAATCGGTATAAAGTAGGAACGACAAGATAACTAATTACTTCATTAATGCCCTTGACCTGCTTACATTTTTTGGGCATAATGTTTTCTCACAATAAATAACGGCAAATCGGTATAAAATAGGAACGACAAGATTACTAATAACTTCATTAATGCACCGTATTTTTACCCACGGATGGTAGGCACTGTTAAAAAGAGAGTAATTAAACATTAATTCTCACCCATGTTCGTGGGAATATATTCATGCATAATATTATTTTTGTAATAGGTAGATACTAGATAGTAGATACACTCATTTAAAGTACTGTGAGTCAGTATACTTGTGCTATATTCATTGAAACAATAATGCTAAGCTGTTAAGCATAGCGTCAGTTTAAAATTTCAGTGCAATAACACAACTGCAGTTGTCAGTGCAATTTTTATTGCCGGGTACTGTAGTTTACTTTGTGTACGCTTCATTTTAGAGAAATAAATTTTTAAATAAATAAATTATATTTCTCTAAAATTCAAATATAAATGGCTCGATAACTACTTATTAATCATAGAGTTCATTATAATACTTAGAATCATAATTTTGTATTACATAAATGGAATGCATGTAGATTGTGGGTGCTTTCCTTTAACGACGGATTATGTGGGTACTTACTTGTAGAGAGAGAGTCGTTTTTCAATGAAATAAAAATTTTGGTACCCGAATAGAATTACCTGAGAACATATATCCAATGATAAAGCGAATAATAGGTAAACACATGAGGAATTTTAAAATTCATTTTGCTTTTCTGCCTTACTTTAGCATACTTGAACTAAGCAAGTCACAGTTATCTTCAGGCTGGTTTATTTAATTAAAAGGCTTCCGCTGAACCTTACGTAGGCAGTTATCGAGAAGGAAACAGTTAGGCTCCTCTATAGGGGACCCCGCCTTGCTACTCCATTACGTGGGTACTGCTACGACATTTAGATTGTCATCTATTGCTAAAGGCCAGCTTCAGTGCACACTGAATAACATTATATATTCTGATACGCCGTTATATTCGAACTCAGTCCCTTTCATTTCCTTTTACATAGTGTCAAACGTAATTGCAAACTCTAGATCATCTACAGTTCGCGCGCGAGTTGAATGCAGAAAAATACTATAATATTAGTAATCAATGTCTCGTTATTATAGTATTATATACTCAAATAAGTGCCCATTTGAAGATATACCTAGGTGTTGCCGTAAATGACCTTACTGTTGGGATTGTCGGATAACCTAGATGATGATGATTTGAATAACAAATATCTGCAGGGCGACCGGCTAAAAATGACAGCTACAGTGTAACGACCGCAATCACCTCTGATTGGTTAACACTCTACTATTGGACAAAATCCATTGATGCAGCAAGAATACCATAAATTCAGCCAATCACAACAATTGATACTGTATAACAATGATTGATGCAGAAGTTACGCGGTCGCCCTGCTGGATATTAATGTCTTCTCTATAAATCATTCTTCACTCATGATTGATGAAATTGATTGATGCTTAACCTATCGTCTAATAGATACTTATCAGTAACAGTGGTTGCAAATTGAAAAAAAAAAAAATGAAAAAATGAAAAATGAAAATATTTATTTCAGCTTAACTGTAAAGTTATTACAAATATATACTTATTAATACATTTTTTACATTTTACAGGTCACAAATTAATGTTTTGCTATCAACTACACTAATTGATCAAATTAGAGATGAATAGCGCATCAATGTATATTAGATGTCGGCATAATTTCGTTATGTTTACAACACAGAATGTGCTGATTCACGACAGCAGTTGCATTTTGGTGCAAAAATTTCTTATAGCCGGGCGTTGGTCGGCGCCGCTCGTGCGTGATTTATAACGGTGGTGGTACACGAAATTGAAAATTAGATTTTGCGGCGTCCATGAAGTCTGCTTGGTGTTAAGTCTTGGACCCACATCAAAACGCGCGTACGCATTTACAATCATATATCTATACTGCTATACTAATAAAATTGCGAAAGTTTGGATAGATGGATGGATGTATGGATGTTTGTTATTCCATCACGCCAGAACAGCTGAACGGATTTGCATGAAATTTGGCTCAGTGATATTGATAGATTATAGTCTGGAATAGCACATAGGCTAGGAAAATTGAGGAATTTCCACGGGAACCAAAAAACCTCAATCCAGGCAGACAAAGTCGCGGGCATCAGCTAGTAGAATATATGATACCTATCTATCATATCATATATATCACATATAGGTTACTTATTCTTTACTTAATAAATAAGAAGCTTTTCGCTGAAACGTGGTGGCACAGTATGCATGGCGCTAGAGCGAACTAAACGATTAAATCTTAATATGGCCGAAAAAAGCACGTTGCTATTTACGAATTTCCCCAAGAAGGTTATAAGTTAACCTTTTAGACGCGCTACGGAATACCAAGTTACATAATGTAAAACCAAGTACTTAGACACTTGCTGGCACCGATATCCACACAAAGCTCTTTGAACACGTATGCGGCGCGCATTAAGCTTATTCAGTTGTAATTGAATCGAGATGGATATGGAGAGTTGATGGCGGCGATGCGAACCGATATTTTAATTTACGCTGAACGAAATGTTAAATTGGAATCGCACGTGGCATGCAAAGATTCTCCCATTGAAAATTGCAATGAAAAAATAAGCATTTCTAGGTTTCACAGGTCATTGTCCTTTCTTCATATTATAACAAATGTAGGTGAAATTTAATATTCACGGGTTTATCCCACATGATTAAACTTCGAAAGTTTCTCTCAATGTTGTCATTTATATCTTTGTAAGACATAAAACTGTTCAAGCTATAAATGATACCTATATAGTTACTAATCGACCACTTCTAATAACCTTACGCACCTACACGTAAGTAGGTATATCGCCACAATTTTTGTAAAGTGATATTTATAAATTCATTGTTAAATAAATAAATAAAAAGTGAAGCGCGTAAATCAACGGAATTAATCGTTAAGTTTCAATAAATTACATCAGATGAAGGCTTGATGAAGTGAATAATAGGTTCATTTCAAGCTATCAGTAACATGGCAACAGCCAATGGCCTTGCCTGGCCTTGCAACCAGTATCGCGGTCGGCGTCCGCTCCGCGAACTATAAAGCCTGAAGCATACGAAACGCGCGACGGTAGCCACATCGCGTGTGACACCAACTTAGCTTAGTTTCTTGTCAGCTCTTCTCAGTAGAACAGCTTTCCGAACTGGTGGTAGAGTCTTGACGTATCATAAGGGACACAAGTTGTCCTATGTGAAATAAATAAATCATTTATCATTTGGCATTTCTTCATAAATTAGTTTACACCACGATCTACAGGGCTAATCTAAGCGAGCTGACTGAAGTGTAGGTTAGTTCTAACAGACGAATTCAGCTTAGCTTCGCTGGAATTGTTACGAGTGGAAAATAAGACAGGAGAAAATTCTCTCTTCTCTGCACTGTGTGCGTGATTTTTACGTCTTTTATTCTTCGATCTGCTAATATTTGAGCTAAGCTATGTAAGCTAAGCTAGCGCAGTATGGTTTAGACTTTTCGTGTCCAATGAACTAAAAAGTTGTAACGTACATTAGGACGTTTTGTTTGTTTTGTAAGTTTCTGTCATGCGTTGTCTCATGTCTGACACAGCCCTTACTTTGATAACGAGTATGTAATAAGTCCCTTATTATGTTCGCTTCCATTGAATTAATTCTTTAAAAGGATTGCCTTGGCAGATGGGAAGATGTTAACGATAAGGTCCAATAAGCCAGGATCTGACAACTGGATTTGCTACGCGATTAGTCTATTATTTTTATTATTTACAAATTGGAAGAAGTATACGAGTATCTACGAGCCCCCATAACTCAAGGGATAGACTTTTATATCACATTTTCATAGGGATTGGGAATTATTATATTTTTCACGAAAAGCAAGGATTTGAAACTTACCCTACTTAGTAATTTCAATAATGCATTGAAAAGTTTGGACTTTTAAAAATACGCGCCGAATTGACAACCTCCTCCTTTTTTGGAAGTCTGTTAAATAAACATGCACGAGGTGGTAGTAAGGGTAGTTACATACTTACTCATTTAAAATGATAATGAAGGATAAGTACATAATGAGTGGATTTGTTAAAATATCAGTTATGCGTACTAAAGGAGCATACCAATTTACTCTGCAATTTGTTTAAGATTAACGCGTTCTTAATATGCTATATAATGATCTGCTTGAAATAGTTGGCGGCCTTGGTGTCCTTGCGATACGAGTCAGCACCCTGGTAATTGCTTGTATGTAATACCAGACGTAATAACAATTATTTATCTACTTGTTGCTACTTTTGCTTGGTTAAGGTAAATGAGGTGTAGGTATGTGAACTACTTCTGTAAAGTAGTCATGAAAAAGTTCTCGCTTTCGAAAAGCTTTTGGTTATGGTTGATTTAACTATAATAACTTATTAAAATTATTATAGTTAAATCAGTATAGAATAGAAACAATTATAACTTTGAATGTTTTCATATAATATACCTACCTACTCACAAAAGGAGGAAGTTTATTTCTTTTTAACCTACTAAGGAGGGAGTTTATTGATATTTTGTCAGTTATAGAAATCATCAATAATAAATAGATATCTGAATAATTTCCTGTAACCATTGTAAGCGTGACTGAAGACAGTTACCTACGTTTTAAATATGCTATATAGCACAAGCGCTGGGGAGTAAATTCATGCTGACAGCATTTCCTCTTTGGACGGCAAGACTTATGCGTTGTCCAGAGACCGTTTATTATACACGCCAACTATTTGATGAACGGTTATTTCTTTGCATTTGTGCAGAAGTCTAGCTATCGGGTTGGTACTAAGTACTTGCCAATAGCACTGTGCAACGACCTTGACTATATTATAGACACTTTTGCAACACCAGGTCAACGACTTACAGCAGCCGCTAAGTCCGTAACACACTGAAAACGACACGTCAACCGCTACTCAAAACAATCCGTAACTATAAATGTAGTACAAGTACTTTATCTATTCTAAGCTGATGATGACCGCGATTTCGCTCGCGTGGAATTAGGATTTTAAAAATTTCGTGAAAAGTCTTTGATTTTTCGGCATGAAAAGCCTCCATCTCCGAGTTGCAAGCTATCACTGCAAAAAAATTTCGTTAAAATTGATTAAGCGGATTGGTCATGAAACAGATGGCGAGTTAGACAGACAGAGGCACACTTTTGCGTTTATAATAATAAAATGGGTTACAAATCGTTTTTTGAGATTATTACATTTTGTGTGACATCCTGCCATTCAGCTGTCGATGCCGTTGTGCTTTGAGTGTGTGTAAGGGTTTATTGTACGTAATGCTACCCCTATTATTGCCTTGATGGTGAATCTAAAATTAGTTCTGTAACTATCTCTCTGTGATAAAAGACGCGTATGTTTAGATCGCTACATTAAATTATAGTAGATCCTACTAGGAGGCATTTTCAATTATAGAATTCCAATCTTGAGAGTTACTATGGTAAGTTGCCTGCAGAGCACTCGTAACTCTCAAGATTGGAATTTTGATTGGGCACATTAATTCTAATATAAATCTATTTTTGAGATTTTAGTAAGTTCAATATTGGTTATAAAAAGATCAATAATAATTAACATTCGAGTAGTATTAGAATTTTGTGGGGTGGTGGATACATTTGCTACATTGATTGGCAGATCAACATATTATATGAATATTAAAATCAGTTTTCGTATTCTAGTGGTTAAAGTAATTATAATTATTGTGTCAATATTTGCAGTAGGTAAATCTGATGATTTACAATCTTATTTGCAGTCTGATGAGATGATGAGATTTGCAGTCTTTTTCGTTCATTTCACACTAAACTGATGTTTATTTATTTAGATATCTTTATTGCACACAAAATATACAGTATACAGTTTAAAACTAGTAAGACTACATAGAAATGTGCAAAGGCGGTCTTATTGCTAGAGCAATCTCTTACAGACAACCTTTGGTGAAAGGATAAATAAACTGGAGCGCGGGATGGTGCTGTATTTAAAAAAAATAAATAATAATAATAATAAGTAATGCATACAAGATAAAGTAGGTACATAAATAGACCAATAAATATATATACCTACATATACAAATATACCTATATAAATAAATATATATCTATAATATATACTCATTAATAGAATAAAATATACACTAATAATTACAAAGAGATAAATAATGATTATACAAGCGACTTTTGAAAATTGAGAGCGATTTTTAGTTTAATGTGAAATGAACGAAAAAGAAAAATATTTTAGGATAGTTAGCTAATAAAACTATGACTCCTACAACTGTCGTTTTCCGACAATCGCATCTGACTGCAAATAAGATTGTAAATGTTAGGTATGTAAACGTCATAAAAAATTGCAATGCTAATTCAATCTAATTTATATTGCAAACTGCGACTTTTTTAAATTAATTTACTTGGAACATTGTGAACTATTCGTAGTATGTAAAACTGGAATCAGTTATCTCCAAATAGGTCTCCCTTATTAATATTCATTACGTAATATCGGTGGACAGTTACTTAAATTACTTGTCAAGAGTCTCAGTTATCTTTTTAGTCATAAACTGTGTTAACTGGATTTCTATGAAAATGCAACGGTCCATCACTTTTATTGAGTTCTGAAAATAGCCTTAGCTTCCGTTACTTAAGTTCTACGGTTGGTTAAGAAATCAAAACTTACTGGTTTTTTTAACACTGAACTAAATCAGTGAAAAGCTAAAAGCCCGTTTATCCGTTTTAAGTTTTAATCGAGTTGCAAGATATGGCCGGCAGTTTTATTGGTGTCAAATATAGTGTTTCCTTTCGTTTACTTATCGTTATCCGCTTAATAAGGTTTTGAGAACAATCAACTTATCTTTTTGACGACTAGAAAGTATTTTCTTGTAACATATAGGAACACAAAGAATGGAATAATAGCGGTGCCTAGATAAATAATAGAACTGATGAAGTTCTAGCGGCTCGCGGCTCGCAATCCGCAATCGTTACATACCTAACGGCAAGACAGTTTAAGTGGACAAAAAGGGGAATGTTGCTATTGTGAAATGATGATCGTTTCAATAAAAACTACGACTAACCTACTTTCAAATTCAAGCCGTTTTCTAAAGTTTCTTTAAAAATGGAAAAAGGAGATAAAAAAATACAAACCATTGAGATTTGTATGCATTATAATAGGTGCACCGACTGTGTAAGAAAAATCTATTTCATAGCAGGTGAAGTTGCCTGAAGATTAAAGATTTAAGTATTTTTCACAATATTTTAATGCCTCTATTACTTTCAAAATATATAGGAATATTCATAACAATTTTCTGGATATTTTTTGTACATTAGTAAAAACAACAAAATGACATTCCTCACAAAACCCTTTGTATAATTATGCATACTCGTAATACTATAAAGAGAAATAATTTTAAAACGAAATCAGTGTTACATCATACAACTTGAATTGATAAATATTTTGAAGGTGTGATTCTCACTCAATATTTGTATTATCGTGGGAAAAATTCATTTTAGTTACTGAAGCGTTACAAATAGAAAACGCAGTCGTGTCAACGACTTTCTGAATAATATAGGCATGAGAATAGACGCAATAAGTTAACATAAAAAGTTTATGGCATTTAGTAGGTACTGCGCCCAGCATTTGCTTTATCGCCCGGATAACGGCTAAATTAAGTGATAAAAGAGCACTATCAAGCTGTACATAATTAGTATTGCAATAATTGGCGCAAATTTCAAATTATAGGCCTCCTACGTCAGATGTAATCTATTTGTAAGATATTATTTTGTAATTTATTTACTCCGTCACTCCGTCATTTATGGCTTAGGTATATATAGTAGGTACGCGTGCGAGTTATATGCAGAGCATAGTTAAGTGTCACCATACTAAAGCTCTGCATTCAATTCGCGCGCGGACTGTATGTAGGTACTTCTCAATGAAGTAGAATTTTAGAGCCAAAGTTTGACAGCTAATTATATGCAAAGTTGTAGCACTATAATAGTACGACGAATTCAGGCAATAACAACAATAATTAGTTACGATAGTCACAAATCGCTTAACACAACTTTCGTACTAGGATTGCCAGCTGTTTCTGTATGATGGGGTGTCAATACGGGTCTTATAATTAATTGAAGTTTTTATCAAGCGTTCGCTTTTATAAGCAAACTTATCCTGTTTATTAAAAAAACTTTTTTAATCATTTTTTTGTATTTATTGTGATCGGACGGAGGGCGACAAACCCTCGTCTGACCGGTCAATGGCCTGAATTGCTTTACGTCACTTTATCAGTGGCTGGCACGGCGAGACATTGGCACTGTGGCCTGTGCTAACGAATTGATTCGACAAGGTTCAACGTCGGCGTTCCGGTAACCGATTCTAACATTAGCACCCACTCAGTGTTACTGTTTGTCAACGGAAGTAGGTATATCTGAACAATGCTGTTGCCTAACACAATCAAACTCATTTTACTAAGAACGTAATTGTGGTATCCAAATTTTCGTTTTCAACAGGTATTTTTACAGAGATTAGGTACTTATATGCTTATTGGCTTATTATCATTTATTTCAAAAACCTATTATACGAGTTCACTAAGTAATTTTTGTAGGCGTAAATTAATCCTCAAACAGGCATCAGTTTACTAAATCAATAGTATGTATAAGGTTTCCTTGGTGCCTAATAAGCAATTAGAAGTAAAAGCCCATGCACAATAAGTTTGAATGGTACATAACTTAATAGTTTATGACATAATGCGCCATTTATTGAATCTCCATGTGCGGTAGGTATAATGATTTCCGTTGATGGGTTTAGCGTCACCGTAATTCACCAGGGTGACATGCAGTAAATCACAATATAATAGTATGATAATATATTCCCGGTGTTCCGTAGTTTAGACCTGTGAATGTACGAGTTTCTAAGAATGCTCATCAATTGCGTGTGAAAAATCTAGAATTGCACAGTTGTACAGAGCGGCGGCTTTGCGATGTACGTAATTACCTCACCCACGTTACACTTGTAGTCATCCATTGCTGCAATCTTCTATTGATTATGATCGCACATGTCGAACGCATCCGTCCCTATTACACCTTAACCCATCTTATCAATTCATCCACTTAATTTATTAATGGATTTGCTACTATGCATTTGCTTTATGGTTAATAGTTCTATGCCCTATCGACTGTGTCCGTCCACTACACCATGATAAGGCTGGACTCTAATCTCTCTCTTTACGTCGTATTCCTCATTACTGAGGTTCGTGACCCCTTTTCAATTAATCAAATGATTGTAGGAGTTTTCTCGGGATAATAATGCCGTGGGTTCCCACGTCCTTCCGCATACGACTCGACTAAGAGTATTTAAACTCTTGGTTTTTATAACGATTACTACTCTGGCAGGAATCTGAGTGGCCTGTTAGGCTACTCAGATTCTAAATATCTTCTAATAAATTATATTATCTACGCTCCGCTTCTATGGACAGGCAGTAGGCACCCTTAATGTCCGCGTGAAACATCCGCGGCGGAGGCGAACAACATTTTGTCCGGTCGCCCAGTGTAAGCGGTCTATATTAAAATGAATGACACGAAATTTGTCCTGACCGGTCTGTAGTGTGTTTTTACCCTTGGGCGTGCGTGTAAGTCATCATTAAAATGTAAAAACAAAAGCGTTAACATGTCCTCGACAAGAAACCCCTCTTAAGATGTACCTAATTGACTTGTGATCTCTTTGTTATAGAGCCACCTGCCAGTCCGAGTGGAGAATTGCCTGTCACGATAGATCACCAACACGACACGAACATGTCCAGCAACTTATCGAGGAACGACGCCAACTGCGACAAGACGGGGACTTGCTACGATGGTAATTATATAAACCACCTACGCCTTGTTAAGATCCCCTATGCAGGCAGAAAGTTGTAAAAAGAGAAATTCTGAGCACGCCCCGAGACGAAGATTGATTCTTATCTGAATAATAAGAAACCAAAATCAAAGAAATTTTATTGACACGTCTAGAAACTTAGAGGTCTGTGGTAGGTAGTCTATATCATATTTCCGTAATAATGCGGTTTCAAAGTAACACGGGATTAATGATTGACATAAAAATTTAGGTCTAGTTACCTACTTTGAAAATACTTTTCCGAAATCCGACAATCCTCAGACACAGAGGTTTCTATAGTCTAGGTACACATTGCATTTCATTGATATTCATTGACTAGGTTGGTAAATCGATGGTTATTTATAGTACCTATTCAAATAAGAAACCAACTTAGTTTACTTAAATGAAGGCTACGCTAAGAAGGATTGTCTTCTCACCTTCTAATGACGAGCGTGCGTAGAAGCTGCGTCGCCGTCATCGCGCACTCAATTGTGCCGTGATTCTGCCGTTACGCTGTACCTACCTACTTACGCTTGTCCCAGGACTAATAAGATATTGGCTAGAGTTCGTTCTTATGTTTAAGTTATGTATAGTAGGTATACTTGCCAAACGTAAATAAACTTTTGCTCTTCGTGACTCACTTATGTAGAGTAGGCCAAGAAAGTTGTTGAGCACTTTCAAACGAATGTCCTACCTATTATAGTATCCTGGTAGTTCTATGACGCATATAAATGACATTCTTATGCTTCTTCAGCTATACCATCTTAAACTGCATCACTACCAGGTGAAATCATGGCCAAGGGCCACCTAGGTCTTGTGAACTAATTGTGAAAAAAAAAAAACCACGCGTAGGTATTCAAAGATGGTTCTTGATAATCTCACGTGAAGTTAATAAAATCAAACCGTATCTCAGCCATCTTGGCTACTATAGCACGTTTTTATTTCAGTATCGGTGCACTGCAAGGATACCAGAATAGCAGTCCAAGTCCGCACGAATAAGCCCTTCAATGGCAGAATTTATGCGCTCGGCCGCTCGGAGACATGCAATATCGATGTAGTGAACAGTGATCTATTCAGATTGGACCTCACGATGGCCGGCCAAGATTGCAATACACAGAGCGTCGTAAGTCTATTCCTACTATTTTTGTCTTTGTAATTTATCCATTTAAATAGATATGCAAGCAGAACCATCTGGAACTAGAATCTAGAATAATTATGATTGTAATGGGAGATAGGTATCTGTTTAAAATAAAGTACCTGCCTATAGCATTTTTAGTTGAGTCGAATGCGGAAGCGTCTGAATTACCTCATACCGAAAGTAAACTCCTACCAATACGGGATTATTGACAAGGGGTCACGACCCTCAGCAATTAGTATGAAAGTAGCTGCAGATAAGTTTGCCTGAATAGACTAAAAATAATTTCTATTTATAGACGGGGGTATACTCCAATACGGTTGTCCTTCAGCACCACAGCGTGGTTATGACCAAAGCTGACAAGATCTACAAGGTGAAGTGCACGTACGACATGAGTTCGAAGAACATCACATTTGGAATGGTGCCCATCAGGTGAGTAACAGTACATTGGCATAATAAAGTCTTGGACAGTTGGACATACAAAACAAGTGGCGACAGCGGTGCAATACGACAACGTAACCAACGCGGCTCTTAGAAGTTGTGAATGTGCTGAAAATTGTCATCATATCATTGTAGCGGTTTTTGAAAAGGCAATTTAGCCTGAAAAACGTCCATCGACCGTCATCGTGCCAAGGAGCCACGACACACTAGTAGTGTGCACGTCTTATCTTGGATCGACATTTGTCACAGAAACACAGTTCGACCGTGCTGCTGTAGATTCGTATCGCAATTTCCGCGTCGCTTTATGTCTTTCCAGACCTTTAGATATGTTTAACGCAACTGCAGTAGGTATGCAAAATATTTATGACAACTATTAGGCGGTTTACGATGAAGCCGACGATCAGCTAGATGAATACCAATTAAGGATACAACCACTTACCTAAATATATGGTATCGATTGAATATTGATTACTAGAAGTTTCCTTAGGTGAATATGCTAAGGGTATACGGTACCTAAGGTTCTACCGTATCCAGTTAGTATGAAAGCTTAACTTTATAAAGATTCAAACATCTGGCAAATTCTTATAAATCTTTGCTTAAATTAATGAAAAAAATCACACCTGCATCAAATGTTTGTTGGTGTGGGCTGTGGACTTTCTTTTTTTACGCGCTATTTAAATCAATCAATCGCTACGTACCCAGTGTCTAAATAACAATTCTCTCCTGGCTAAGATTTTTATCTAGAATAAATTATTAGGCACCACTTAGTTGGAAGTAGCAGTATTATTAGAGATATCCTAAATTATAAATAAATGTCAATAAAGTAATTCACATACTAGAACACGGAGAGCTCCATACCAAGTCCGCGCGCGAGCTCCGAGGAATCCTATGAAATGTTAAACTAATGACCTAGAGTTGTTTAAAGTACAAAACAATACTGCTATCACAACATTACAATTTACACGCGTCAAGCTCGAAACTAGTGCTGGGAGCGAGCTGGATATGGAGCGACGATCGGGGGTGGCGTACAGCCGTCGCTTCTTCAGACCCTGAGACTTCGGTGCTCGTGCGACCGTGCGCGGACTATACATGTGTGCATATAAAATTCTATTGACCCAATATCGCTTCTGAATTATACATAAACGTAGATTCTCCTGTCCTTCTGCAGTTAGCGGAATATAAACGTGATGGTAATGATAAACGCTTGTACGGATTTTCTAATAAGCTTCGCCGAAGTGCGATAAAATCGTAATAACTATTAACTGCAAATGATTTTCGATGTGTAAAGCCACGTCCACACCAGTAAAAATTTGGCAACTTTGTTTTACGTCGGCTTTGGCAAAAATTATTGTATTCAAACAAATTTGTAGGTAGGTAAGTACGTCAATATAGACGTTTTTACGTTAAAAAAAAGTTTTGCAGCGAAAATAATTTTACGCCGCGTGAAACGTCTACACATGGCGCTTTTTGCCTTTTCCACTTGTCCCTACTCCCTAGTAGGGAGTCCCTACCAAGGTATCCCCTGGATAATAATGATATTCTATAAAAAAAGAGGTTAAGTACTGTCAAGAAGTACCTACCTACTCTGATTAATGTAGACACCGAGATTAAATATTCCGTAGGAATAGACTCATAACTTTCAGTCACGTAATGAAGTTAATGACACCTTTCTAAATTTACGCGTGTACAGGAGAATGTGACGTTTTAGTACCTACCTACTTATTCTACTAACACTAAATTATTTTTATTCAAAACTGTTTAAAAACATTTAGGTATAACCAGGAAAATTTTCAGATTGTAATGAACTTAAAGTATTTGATATCAGGATGGTATTAGAATTGGGAAACCACCTTTTTTGATCTGAGTAATGTCGTCAGTAAGAATTATTTTTGGACAGGTATTTGCGATTTTATTCCTTGTTTCTAATTCGAATGCCCATCCGTCTTTCATGTTCCCTTCCACTTTTAATATTGACATTGAGTGACTGAGCATCTAGGCATTATTATAATATTTTCAATAATGTACCTATAAACTTTCATAATTACTGAACTCTACTACAGACCACAAGGACGCATATTTCCAAAGCAACTGAAAAATGTGTTGCACGTGGCTAGTCAGCACCTTGTGAGATCGCCCTTATATAATAAATATCAAAAGGTAGCTTGACAAACTCGTTCCTAGTTGCGGAACTTTAATGACTACTTCATTTCCTAAAGAGACCCCGAGATGATATCGATCACTGCGGCACCCGAGGCGCCGCCGCCGCGCATCCGCATCCTGGACAACCGCCAGCGCGAAGTGGAGACCGTGCGAATTGGAGACAGGCTTACCTTCCGCATCGAGATACCCGAAGACAGTGAGTCATGTTCCTTTAACCAGTTCTATTTCTATAACGACTAACTTAACGTGTCTCAGATCTTGTACTGGTCCTTTAAACCTTTCAAATCGTTATTCGTTACCCTTTGAATAGTTGTACTTATCCACTTATACATATATGGAGTGTTGTCGGAACTTGAAATGCCTATTTCCCGAATGTGAATATTAATACTGCCATAAATTGTAGTTATTTGATGTTTTGCTTTTTTGTTGGGTTTTCTTTTACGATTTACTGACACCGAGAAACTTCTCTAGGTACTTACCTACCTACGTTGAATTCAGCTGCAGACCACAAAAGTATTTTATTTTTATTTGTTAATTTCCCCTCGTTTTCCATTTTACATCTTCAAATTATTAAAATTTGTTTTTTTCCCTTAACAGCGCCTTACGGTATCTTTGCACGCAGCTGTGTGGCTATGGCGAAGGATTCCAAGAGCACTTTCCAGATTATCGATGACGAAGGGTTTGTATACAATTTTTTAATGTAACTCGTCTTCCTATCTATGCCTATGGAATTCAGGCACACAACAAAGAATAGGTATCTACCTAGACCTAGTGCGCCAGTTTTTCAACCCGAATACCGTATCTAACGTGTTGCTACTTGCTACTTATGCTAGTGTATAGCAATTAGCACGTGCCCCCAAATTCTAGTAGATTTTCGGATGCTTGATGAATATGGAAACCTTTAGGTAATTCCACTAGGTGTAGATAAAGCATTTCTTCCTTCATGGAAGAGCTCTCATCTGTATCCTTTATTTTCTTGTGTTCATAACTATCTTGGCCTTTTCAGATGTCCAGTTGATCCTTCAATATTCCCAGCGTTCACACCCGACGGCAACGCACTCCAGTCTGTGTACGAAGCTTTCAGATTTACTGAATCCTACGGAGTCATATTCCAATGCAATGTCAAATACTGCCTTGGACCTTGTGAACCCGTGAGTAGCTTTTTAAACAAATCGAATACTTAATGTGCAATTTGGTATATTTTTACCTTTTCAACACCCATTGATTTAAATCACCTATTTAGTAACGCAAATTTTGCCTAATGTTGTATGAGGTAATCGTCATGTGAAATCATAATTTTCTATTAGCATGTCTCTCGATTTGTTCTACTGAGACTGTGATTTATTTCAGTTTTTTATACCCTTCATCATTAACCTTTTTGTTTTGGCTGATAATTTTCAAGCTATGTCTAAACGACACTCTAATGTGGCTGAACAAATCAATATTATAGTGCATTTACACCCTTGAGGAATTTAAATCCTACTACAATAAAGATTGTCTATTCTTACTTCATTAAACATTTTATCAATCGTTTTGGTACAAACGAAGCATAAGTAAGTCGTTTTGTGAGTGTTGTTAATTTTCAATTTGGTATATCTATTTACGTTTTAGGCGGTGTGCGAATGGGGAAGAGAATCGGTCGAGTCTTGGGGCAGAAAGCGACGTTCGCTGCCCCACAATGAGACAAATGAGGCCCACAGCCAGGAGGATGATATGAACATCTCCCAAGAAATCATTGTTCTCGACTTCGGTGATGAACGCCAGAGCACCGACTTCTTGAGGTCGGATAAACCAGGTGGCACTGCTTCAGAAACTAACTTCGGAGGTAAGAATTTGTTTGATTACATACAGTGGTCAAAAAGTTTAGTGAAAAATTTTTGTATTGAGGACTTTTTTATTCTGCTGCTTACCTACTGTACTTTCATATTGGAGGTTCAAAGCTCCCTGATATCCTTCTAATTTTTATTTTTTGGTTACAGAAAAGACAGTAACGATTGTTGAGCCATGCCCAAGTAAGGCGTCAGTATTATTACTAGGAGTTGCTTGCGCTCTCTTAGTTCTGCTATACATCGCCACAATCTTCTGCTACTACATGCGGAAATGGCTGACACCTCCGAAGCACATGTCGTAATCAACTTCTGTATCCAAGAGGCCATAGAAATAAGTGGTCCAAACAATATATTATTGTGTAACGTTCCAATGCCTGTATTACTGAGGAACATGTGATACAAATGACTGACTCGAAATTCCATAATGTAACGTTCATGTCATTATATCCGTCCATTTTGTAGATTAAGGAATTATAGTGGTGATCGAATATTATGTCGAATAAAATATGACCACCGCGTGTTTTGCATTTACCTGAAGGTAGCCCATTGCATTTTAAAGCATTTAATAAATTTAAGTAGTTATACAAATATAGGTACAATTTGTCGCTAATAATAAATTTTAATTTTTCGAATGATGACGTAATGCTTATATAATATAGCCGCATCGAATTTAGGTAATATAGTCGATAGGTGCCTTAGTATACTTAGTATAAATTCAGACTTTGCATTTACTTTAGGATAAGCTGTAGCTAGATCAATTTTGAAACATTAGATCTTTTTGGAATAATCCCTGAAAATTTTATATTTTTTTCTTAGCCTATGGAATTGGATTTGAGGGGAATATTCTGAATATTTATAATTTGTCTAGATAAGAATTAAATTGGCAGAACTTCTCTAGGTTAAAGAATTATTATTATAGTGTAGGAAGACTTATTTAATTGTGCCCATTAATGACTTAAGTGCATTTAAACATATTTTGTAAGATTTATAAGAAAAACTTTTTAGAGAGAAAAATATCTTGTAAATATACTGTTGCCTATCGCTTGGCTCTATATAACAGTAATTACAGCTTCGTACGTCTTATGGGACTTTCAGTTGGGTTCTGTAGAAATTGGGTATTTATATGGCACACTTTTATTGAACTTTTTACTGTTAGTGAACCTGTGTTTGTTTTAGTGAACCAGTTTACTTTTAGTGAACAAGTGTTTCTCTTAACCCAACTTGAGATTTCTTTTTTTATTTATTTAGAATTACTAATATACTTACTTATTTATTTTCTTATTTTATTTTATAAATGAAATAAATTTGTACAAATCATACTGTTTTTTTTTATTTCATCACATTTGTAAACTATAACAGAACAAACAATTTTAAACACGTATAAATAAGTAACAAGAGATTTCATCAAATAAAATAATATATTAAAAGTACAATGATTTATCTAGTTGAGATACTACTATATCTACATAGCATTGACCAACAAATTGCTGTATAGACCATCTAGTATTTCTTTTTGAAAGTCACTTTCCAACTCTTCTGTCTTGCAATTAAATACTTTTTCAAAATTCTTTAAAAATATTGGCGTCATATTGTCTATTGTGCACACAACACCAGTTTCATTAGTCAAGGAAGTAACACCTTTATCCTCAATACCACAAGGGTCAATATGCTCGAACCATGTAAGGTCATTGTCACAATTTAAAGAGATTCCATGTGTGGTGACATACCTGGATGCATGAATGCCAATGGCTGCTATTTTGTTATCTTCAACCCAAACTCCAGTATGTGGTGATCTGCCAGCTTTTATACCTAGAACAATCAATATGAGTACTAAATTATTGGGAACTCAGTAAAAAAATTCACAACAAAATTAATTTACTATCTCAGATTCGAATCGAATCCAAGGCAAAAACAGCTGGTAAGAAACTTGGCATCCTCAACAAAGTCAAGCGGTACTTCACGCCGGAACAGCTTCTTATCCTGTACCAAGCACAAGTTCGATCGTGCATGGAGTACTGCAACCATTTATGGGATGGCTCTGCCAAGTACCAGCTTGACGCATTGGATTCGGTGGATCGTCGCGCCAGGAGACTTATCGGCAACAAAGCACTGGTCAGTTCGAAGCTGCAAAGCTTAGAACATCGGCGCAAAGTTGCCTGTCTGTCGGTATTCTACAGGATATATTTCGGAGAGTGTGCTCAAGAACTATTCGATCTGGTTCCTCCGTCACCTTTTTATTATCGAACCGCAAGGCATCGACAAGGTTTGCACCCTTACGCAGTCGAAATTCCGCTGGCTCGTACGAAGCGATTTGCTTCCTCGTTTCTAATCCGAACCGCTAGGATATGGAATGCCCTTCCGGCTTCCGTTTTCCCCTCCTCTTTTAATATAGGTACCTTCAAATCAAGAGTGAATAGGCATCTTCTAGGCAAGCGCGCTCCACCTTAGGCTGCATCACCTCTTGCATGCAAGTCTGATTGCAGCCAAGCGCTAGCCTATATATTTAAAAAAGATAGTCAAATATGTTCACTACTTATGACATTTCAAAAACCATTAAATATAACCAAAACAGTCTCAGAACCTTGCTATGGAATCATCTGTTACCAGGGCCCAAATGAAGCTGAAGTAGTTATCACATTACAGTATTGGGTTAATACACATAGTAGGTAGTATTGGGTTTTTCTGACAAGAAATTCACAATACTACTAGCCCGGAGTTAGGAAGTAGTGTAGAAGCGGTGTTTCATTCTCATGCCTCGGAGAACACGCAAAGCCGTCGGTCCCGCGCCTGATCTCTCTCCGGTCGTGTCGGATTTTCCATCCCATTGGGCTATGAGAGTGCACCTATGTATGTGCGCTATAATAACTCACGCACAGATGGCTAATCTCTCTGGAGATAGGCCACCATTGCCAAAATTCGGTCTGGAGGACATTATTAATATTGCCAAAAGAATCAATGCATCTGGCTTGACTGACTGATTACTTGACTGGTAGATTCACTTGACGATTCAAAAGTACTTGTAAAAGTTTATTTGAATAAAAATATTTGATTTGATTTGATTGTCTGATGCATCAATGCACAGCCCTCCTTTATCTTAATAGTGGGGTATTTTTATGACAAAGGCTCTCACTAAGAAAGGGTTCTTAGAAATTCCACCCCTCAGGGTGATAAATATGTGATGAGTGTTTGTATGAAACGATTAGGGTTTTAAAAAAATCCGATAAGAACTCTTTAAATTTTCCGGATAAAAATAGCCTTTGCCCATCTCCGAACAACAAGCTGTGTACCAAATTTCAAACAAACAGACACAGTTACACATTTATAATATTATGTATGGATTCCTTACCTAGTTCATCACACATGTTGATCACAGTCTCCTCTAATCTGTCAACATACCACCTCACACTTGTTTTAAAGTGTTTCAAATTAATAATTGGGTATGCTACCAGCTGACCAGGCCCGTGAAATGTGATCAGACCACCTCTGTTTGTTTTCCTGAATTCTGCTCCCAAATTACGTAGCCTTATGATGTCATCACTAGGGGTTTCATCTCTTATACCTGAAAGAGGTAGCACCATTGTAATTTAGATAGAAAAGGTAATTTTTATTATAATAAATGGTGTCCCACTTAATACGAAAATCAATAGTTGTTATCGAGACCTTGAGGCCAATTCTGTTATACACTATCTCTTTTTAAACTAAAATGACAGCTCTATTTACATAACAAACCCTTTCATAATACTCTCAGCAGAATGGGGCAGCTAGATTTAGACCTGTCATTTTAGATTAGTTTAGAGATTGTGTTAAACAGAATTAGTCTAGTTTATTTGTAAATCTATAAAAAAGTCATCAATCATTAGACATTTAGAAAACGATGAAAGTGTTCATAAAATACTTATTACTGTCTTAAGCTAGCTGCATGTTATCAAAACTTGTGTGATAGAAAACTTTGTTGTATTGGATAGAAGCAGGCTTTACTTTGCGGAAGTCCACGATACTAGGAATATGAGGAACTAGAAATTTAATTTGCTATAAATCTGCGACAATAGGTAAATCTATGTGGTACAGGAGATGTTCAAGACTCAACAACTGAAGATGCTCCGGTATCAGAGTGAAACGTATGTTGAGGACAGTTTGGAAGATTTATGTGGTGTGGTGAATATCACAGGCTATATGAGTAGGATACACACTGTACCACATAGATTTACCTATTGTCGCAGATTATAGCGAATTAAATTAGCGAATTATTCTAGTTCCTTCACTTTCTGTTGTACACACTCATATCAGAAACAGAGATCCAATCCCGCATCTGGGGTCTAGTACACAATGAATGAGCAAAGTGTACCTGTCCTCAAGCCTTTCATTAGATTTTTTTAACTTACAATAATAGCCTTGATTTTTTCTGTACCTCAGTAAGCATAAGTATGAATCGTTTAGAGATCGAGAATAGAGGTTAATTAGATGTGAGTTGTAGTTTAATTTTCTTACCCACTGTAAAAACTGGTTTGTGTTCAACTAACAGAAGGGTATCGAAGTCAGCATTTACTCCTTTCATCATAGCGTCCAGGTGCTTTCGGGCTA
The DNA here is from genome assembly GCA_923060345.2 of Erebia aethiops. Taxonomy (NCBI): domain Eukaryota; kingdom Metazoa; phylum Arthropoda; class Insecta; order Lepidoptera; family Nymphalidae; genus Erebia; species Erebia aethiops. The sequence continues at coordinate 18,636,827 of OV281084.1, read as the reverse complement.
TTGTTGACTGGATTTTGAACGCCGTATCGTAACTTATTAGACCCAACTTCCAAACCTTGACCATTTTGGATGCAATACCTAAGGTCTATAGAGTGATACCAATGAAATGTTAATTATGCAACAATTCTATTAATATCGTGAGTAGTTTGCAAATGTGATGGTTTTAATTTTTTTCCAATTTAGCAAAACAAAACAATGAGGAAACTAAAGCAAAATCAAAATCATATCATGTTCGAAAATGTCGTTTTGACATTGATATTATGTTTTGTTATTTTGTTTTGCCAAAGAGGTTTTCATAATTTATGTGTTGTCTATGGATTTCACCAATTAGCGCCATCTATCAAAATTACATAAAGTTAGTACGTAATAGTTAAGCTTCAGATAACTAGAGGCCGCTGATAATATAATAGTTTTGGTACTCGCCACTAGAGGCCGCTGTTAAAATAGTTTCGCTACTCACCACTAGAGGCATTGTTGTCCGTAATACTTTTTAAAATAACTCGAACAAGGTTTCCAAGTTCCTGCGTACGGAGCGGGCAACGGTAGGAGTGTGGGATCACAACATAACTATGTAACTTTCAGGCGATTCAGTTCTTCCGTGTTCCCTGTTCGTAGGGCGGTGTTTTGTTCGTTACGTAAACCAGCTGTTAATATAAACATCGTTGTGTTTATAAAACAGAAGGAACAATAAACTTGCATTGTTGAATTTATGATGGACTGAAGATCTTGTGCTGACCGAGTAATTTGAGCTGTTTGATTACTGAAGTTGTATATTATCTGAATATATGTATTTTTGCTGCCGGTGAAGCCGCGCAAAACACTTTGAAATATAACTTCTAAGGTACTATAAACGGCGCATTACCTGAATGTCGTGTTTAGACAAAGTGTTGGTCAGATCAGAGATGTGGAGTTCTATAAAGCGATGACAACAGGGGTAAGTTTAATTTTTTTAGGGTTCCGTACTCAAAAGGAAAAAAGAAACCCTTATACTTAGAATCATTTCGTGGTCCGTCTGTCTGTCTGTCTGTAAAGTGTCAACCACTTTTTTCTCGGGAACGTGTAGAGGTACCTATCAAGTTGAAATTAATATCAAATAGGTACTTAGGTCTACGGTCCCTTGGAGCTGTAAAAAATCAATCAAGCGATACGGTCGTTTATGCCGCATATTTTAATCAAAACTATAGGGTACTTCCCGTTAATGTAGAATCATGGAATTTGGTGAGAAACAAGGTCTCACAGTCACAGCACAAGTATAGGAAAAAATTCGAAAGTTGTTAATTAAGGTTTCGTACTCATAGTGTCGATTGTCAGGTGCTACCAGCTTAGCGCCATAAGTAAGCCAGTTATTTCACAGCTGATTGCGTGTTGTTATGACATCTTTCTTGTTATTCACTAACATAATTTATATTGTGTGGTGGTACGGAACCATCTGTCCGCGAGCCTAAGTCGCACTTGACCGGTTTTTATTTCATTATCAGGCAAGTAGGTAATAGGTATTAAATAATGATGTTAGAGTTAACTTTTCTGCTTAAGGCGCACGTGCATAGGTCGACTTTCATACATTTTTCTTTTCGATTATTCTTGAAATATATACATTTTTGTGTTTTTTTAATTTGTTTTATCATTTCTTTAGGGCTTTTTATGGTCGCAATTTTCATGTCAGACAAATATTTACATTATTTATAATATAAAAACGGCATTCAAAAAGTGTCAGATTTACGCATGTGTGAGTTGTGAAGTTTACATTCGTCTTGATAGATGTCGCCCGTGTCGCCTAAATAATGCGTGAAAAAATTTATTTGATCGCCATCTATCATTATACTGTAAAACTAGTTCGCTGTTACATGCTATAAACTTTTATAGGATAGGGGAAGTTGCATGAAGGTTCATATCTAAGTACGCGGATTGTGGATAAATTATTTTCGTAGTAGATCCCGCTATACCACGACCTTCACCGATCTGTATAATAGATGAAACCTACTTTTTATTTTTAACCGACTTCCAAAAAAGGAGGAGGTTCAATTCGGCGCGTATGTTTTTTTTAAATGTATGTCGGTGCATATCTCCGTTGTTTCTAAACCGATTTGAAAAATTTTTTTTCACTGGTTAGTGGAAGCTCCCGATGTGGTCCCATAAAAAATTCTGACTCCAAATCCTCAATCCTGATGCTGTAGGTGTACCGTACTACATGAAATCCTCAAAACTAGGCATTTAGGAAATTTTGATGGTAAATTAATATAGTAGGTATCAAGTCACGTGTATAAAATACAACTCTGAGTCCCAACTCCTCAACCCTGATGCTGTAGGGTACAGAACTCCTTAAAATAGCAATTTAGGATTTTTTTATGATGAATTCTTATTGTAGGTGTCAAGCAACGCCTTCATACTTAAACCCAAGTGCCAACTCCTCAACCCTGATGCTGCAGGGAACAGAACTCCTTAAACATAGTGATTTAGGATTTTTAATGGTGAATTCAGATTGTAGGTGTCAAGCAACGACTTCATACTTAAAACCAAGTCTTAACTCCTCAACTCTAACGCTGCAGGGTACTGCACTCCTAAGCCGTGGGGATTTAGAGTACACTAAAAAGTTAAAAATAAAAATTCTTTCCAAAAAGCCGACTTCCAAAGCCATTGTAAAGTATAAAATAATTTTGATTTCTACAGTGGCTTTGGAAGTCGGTTTTTTGGAAACAACTTTTATTATTTAATAATAGATAAATACGCCTAAATTAGTTTGCCTATCAAAATCCGGTCCAGGCTATTTTTAAATAAATTAATTTTAATTTTTTTTTTGACAAGTTTATTGTAGCCAATGCTATACCATCGCGTTTGTAATCAAATTAACCTATTTTAGGCGTGTTTATCTATTATTAAATAAAAAGTAGGTTTCATCTATAAAACAGATCGGCGAAGGTCGTGGTATATCGGGATCAAAACTATTTAATCGTATCCAGGCATAAAAAGAACGCTTATTTCGCCTACAAGTTCGTCGCTCGTTTAGCACCACCCAGGCACAGTATTGGTATCTATATACCAATACTGTGACCCAGGGGACACGTGCAGTGAGGTAGAAGGTAGTTCCTGCGGACGTTAGCGACGGGGCTTCCCCCAATTGTGGATTGTGTGTTGCGATATACCTACCTACTTGGATTTGTTGAGATCAAAATGAACTAAATAAACAAGGCAACCTATAGTCCAATGCGTCGAATAAATCTAGGAAAAGAGTAAAATATCATTGTAAGTTTCATCAAAATCGGTTCAGAGTTTAAAAGATAACTTTGTAACTACCTAGCTGATGCCCGCGACTTCGTCTACGTGGATTAAGTTTTTGAAATCCCTCGGGAACTCTTTGATTTCCTGGGATAAAAAGTAGCCTACCTAGGTACCTATGTAACTCCAGGTCCTCTATTATTCCCATGCAAAAAATAACCTCGATCCGTAGCTCTGTTGCGGCTTGATTGAAGGACAAACCAACAAACAAACACACTTTGGCATTTATAATATTAGTACCTATGAAGTATGATTATAATTTTTATACATACAAGCTTTTGCAAGCGGCTTCGCCAGTGTGGATAAAATGTAAGTCAGGCTATAAGCTATCTCCATTCCAAATTTCAGCCAAATCGGTTCAGTAGTTTTTGCGTGAAAGAGTAACAAACAAACTTACTTTCCCCCATAGGTATAATATTAAAAGTATGATAGGTAGGTATACCTACCTACTTACCTATAGATGAAATGTCTACTGTGTTATAGCCTTCATGTTTTTAGGTATTTACCTACCTACCGTTTTTCCGCGGCTTTATACCTACCTAGGTTTAAATTGAAACTTTTTATTGATACCTAGGAGGTATAATTGAAATCATATCATACTTCATACAAGGACCTTGGTCTAAAGGTCCTTGACTTCATAATATCATCATACTAATATTATAAATGCGAAAGTCAGTTTGTTTGTTGGTTTGTCCTTCAATCACGCTGCTGCAACGGAGCAACGGATCGACGTGATTTTTGGCATGGGTACAGTTGAGGACCTGGAGAGTGACATAGGCTACTTTTTATCCCGGAAAATTGAGGAGTTTTCGCGGGAATCCAAAAACTTATTCCACGCGGACGAAGTCGCGGGCATCAGCTAGTATAACATAAATTTGCAATTATGGCTCAATTTCAAATTAAAGTTTTATTCGTTAGTACTAACTACTAACTAGGTAGCCTACTAATCGACTCGAATTAGGTAGTGGAGCATTATTCAAGTTAGTTACTGATTTTGATAATTCGAATTGAATTCAAAATCGCGCATCGCTAGCCGATGCGGCCTCTATAGTCCGGGAGGCAGCGGCACTAATTTCCGTTCATTTCCTCCTGTTTTTATTTTTTGAGTATCTGCATGAGTGATGAGATAAGTACCTATGCAATATGTACCGTACCTATCTCTAATTGACCGAGCGAAGCGATTTCAGATCAGCGGTTCAGATTTGGCTGAGTTATGGAGTATAATTAAATAAATGAAAAAAAATTAAAAAGATTATGGAGTACTCTTCAAAAAAAAAATTTTTTTTCAATATACTGAATTGGACCCGTTACAGTTTTATTATAAGTACCTACCTATATTATATTTTAATATAAATCGTTCAACTTCGGTATAGGCATAACATTCACATCAATAAGTAGGTACATTATCAGTTTTACTTGTATTTGTCATAATCTGTTGTGTGTCTAATAAATAAAATCAGATAAAAAAACATTTCGTTTCCTCTTGGTCTATAATATCGCGGTGATAATAATTTCTTATTTCGCTCTTGCGCGTGGCTTGCAACAGTACGCCTCATCAGTAGGGTTGCCACTTGCCACCCGTACTCGGTACTACCCAATTATTAATTTATTATTACATCTCTCGAAAATTTAATTATAAGCCGGCACTCTGTCCGAAATGACAGTTATTGCATTAATGAGTACTTAAACGGGGGAAAATCATGCAAACAAGCAAACAGAAGAAAAAAAAAGAATTAAAGCGAAGTATGTGTATCACTTCAACGGGGGACCTGACCAGGAATCTTACAGATGTTTGTTACTTAATCACGTCACTACCGATTTGGCTGCCACGGGATTCGTAAAAAACCTACTTAATTATATAATTTTCCAGAACTAGTATATTTTCACAACTTTTGAACAAATAAAAACTATTTTTAACCGACTTCCAAAAGACAATTCGACACGCATAATATATTTCGTGTGTTATATATATTATTGGAACTGCAAAATCATACTTCATATCATACTAATATTATAATTAATGCGAAAGTGTTTTTTTTTGTTGGTTTGTCCTTCAATCACGCCGCAACGGAGCAACGGATCGATGTTATTTTTGGCATAGGTATAGTTAGTTGAGGACCTGGAGAGTGACATGGGCTACTTTTTATCCCGGAAAATTAAGGAGTTCCCGCGGGAATAACTAAAACTCAAACCACGCGGACGAAGTCGCAGGCATCAGCTAGTATTCACATAAATGACAATCTATTAGGGCTTCCAAACATAATATGTATATGTAAGTCTGTATGTCATGTATGTTTGTCCATGCATTTATTCGAAAATATGCGACTAATCTTTTTTTACTGGCTTACATTTACTTCAACTTAGGGAACAGTGCAAGTTTCATTAAAATCGTTTCAATAGTTTTCAAGAATTGGCCAATTGTTCGTTTTCTGTAGGTAGGTATATTGAAATTTGAAGTAGCTTGTTTCCAAAAAAGTTGGCAACCCTAGCCACATTATTGTAAGTTGTCACCCGTCCGCAGCAAAGACACCCTACCGGCAAAGCCGTGCCGCCAAGCGATTAGCGTTCCGGTACGATGCCATGTAGAAATCAAAGGGGTATAAAGTATGGGTTTAATAAAAACTACCATACCCCTTCTAGGTTAGTCCGCTCCTATCTTAGACTGCATCATCACTTACCGCCATCTCACATGGTGGCACCATCAACCATGTGAGATTGCAGTCAAAGCTGAAAGTTTATCTTGTATCCGAATGAAATAAATAAAAAAACAATACTAAGCAAAACGCAGCAGTTTTTGTTTCAATGCCATCTAGTTAAATTTTATAGTAAACAATTCGTAGTTTATGTTAGAACCACAGAACTTGGATAACAACCATTGTCAGTGTGTGCGTGGGTATTGCGTATATACAGTAATCGATATAACAGAGGTTTATAATTTGACTATTTGACTAAATGGCTCTGTTTTAAAGTAAACTAATTATGTGATAAAATAATAGGCATTGATGTACTGCCGCAATTTTAATATTTTTAAAATCAGTGCATTGCAACTTTGCGAAAATATCAAAAACCTGTCAAAAGCCCTAACAACGCCATCTAGCGGGAATCTGTCCGGGAGAAGACGTTGTGTTGACCCTTAAATGCGATTACTGCCTATAGGTATTTTGAACTATGCTCGCTACTTCGCCTGCGTTGATTTAGGATTTTGAAATTCTATATTATACTTCGTCGCTTCATTCTTCAGATATAAAGATACACACGTAGTAGTTTCCACGTACTAGCAAATAATCGCACGTTGTTCAGAGGAGTTATAAAAAAAGGAACCCCCACTACCCGCGTCTGTCTCGCACGACAGAGCGGATTCGTTCGTCATTCCTTTTTCGTGCGTAGCAACGATCACACGTTCCTACTTTCTACAAACAAAGATAATTTTATCTTTAAAAATATAATAATATTAAAATTAAGATAGTGTTAAATAGTGTTATAAAGTGCTTTTTACATGTAAGTGTTTAATCTTTCATTTTCAGCAATTTATTTCAGCACCACGTGTCTGAGTAATCATTATTTGATGCAGTGTTTATATTTTACACTAAAGGTTTTATTGGGGGTTGGCCAAGAGTCAACACGAAGGAGAATAAACCTTTCAACATGACGCGCCTAAACCATTATATTTTCATGCAGTGTTTGCTTACACTAAAGGTTTTCCTGGCGGTTGTCTGAGGGTCAACACGAAGGAGAATAAACCTTTCAGCATGACGCGCCTAATGATTTATACTTTCATGCAGTGTTGGTTTACGCTAAAGGTTTTTCCTGGCGGTTGTCCGAGGGTCAACACGAAGGAGAATAAACCTTTCAGCATGACGCGCCTAAACAATTATATTTCCATGCAGTGTTTGTTTACACTAAAGGTTTTCCTGGCGGTTGTCTGAGGGTCAACACGAAGGAGAATAAACCTTTCAGCATGACGCGCCTTACTCTCTTGGAGTGTTGGTTTACACTAAAGGTTTTCCTGGCGGTTGTCTGAGGGTCAACACGAAGGAGAATAAACCTTTTAGCATGGCGCGCCTAATAAATTAGGTATACTTTCATACAGTGTTTATTTATACTAAAGTCTTTTCCTGGAGGTTGCCCGAGAGTCAACATGATGGACAATAAACCTTTCAATATACGACGCGCCTGAGGAATTGTAGTACAATACCATATAAAATGTATGATTTCCTAAGGAGGGTACTTAAAATAAAAGTTAGTATTGAATCAGCTACACGCGCTCATTACAGAAAATATATACTTTCATGCAATGTTAAATTGCACTAAAGGATTTCTGGGAGGTTACTCGAGAGGTACTTAATACAAAAGAATATAAACGTTTTCAGCATGGAACGCACTTAAGAGATTACTCGTCCATGTAGTGTTTAATTGCACTAAAGGACTTTCCGGCGGGTCGCCTCAAAGTTAACACGAAGATTAAGCGTTTCAGCATGATAAACCTAAGTAAAATAGGTACTTACACGAAGACGTGTTAAAGTACGACAATGGTACACTGGGAGGTCGCCCGCGAAGTAGCATGACGGAAATCAAACCTTTCAGCTAGACGAGCCGGGCGATGACATCTGCCCAATTAGCATTCCGGCGATGAAGAATTTGTCCACTAAATCAAGATAGCTGGCACTTAGCAAGCTGTTCACCGTCCTCTGAACCAGGGGGAAGGCGTTGGGGGTTAAAGTGGACCAACGATCGGATACGTCACCAAGGCCCAGCTTAGTACGCCTAACACAAAGTGATTTCGAGCAATACTTGAGAAGTAATCGGAACTCAGGTAAATACTATGCACCTACCATAAAGAAGGTTACCTTCTACTTTATTTATCCACTGCGGTAAATTATTAACAATCTTCAGGATTCACTGGGTCAAAGATTGTATGGATACTTACTTAATTCGAAATCAAAGCTAAATATTATCTTTTGTAGGTACCTAGGTGTTACCGCTCAAAATAGTGGACATGATTTATTCAATCACAAGTACCATGTAATGTAATGTATCATAATTATTATTAGTGTTTGCATCGCCTACCATATTTTTTTTTTTTTTTTTTGCTTTGTCTTCATAGTTCACACACTATCACCGATAAGGCCAAAAAACCTTTAAATACTAATGAGGTTATGTTTTTAAGATAAATATATTAGCATGGGCATAGCACAATAAAAGTGTTTATTATTTACGGCGACAGATAAACAGAATACTTAAAAATATCTATGCATTTAATTTCTTTCAAGCAAGTAAATGCAATTATTAATCTAATATCGGTATCACAGAACCTTATTTTAAAATGTAAACCTACGGAACAAATTCCATGATATAATCTTTGGAGTACCGTCTTACAAAAAAGGTAGGTATGTCTAATCGACCATAAAGAAGACTAGTAAAATTCTATACCAGTGTTTTTACTTTCAATGAAACACTTGTGGTGATTCTAGTCATTTCTGCAAACGTTACTTACATAATATCTGCTCGACTAAAACATGAAAAGATTTTCATTTCAAACATTTCAGATTTTTATTTTGAGATTGCAATATAGTAATATTGAAGCACCGCTATTCAGCGTAACACCGCTATTTAAGTTTTCAGCTTTTACAGATTTCAGCGCCTCACACGCAGTCACTATGGACAAAAGAAACATAAATGTTTCATACAGTGTATGCAGACTCAAGATCTGGGGCTCAAAATTTTCAGATGTAATTTTTTTCAATGCAAAGCCTCTCGGTATCAAACATACACCTGCGGAGTGGTAACGAAAGTTCTGACAATTCTGAGGTAATAAATATCTTTATCTTTTTTATCAGCTACTTCAGCAATAAATCAATTTGTTTGCTAATATGATACAGAAACGTCAAATTTAAAAAAAAAAAAAAATTCTACCCTCAGCGTGGTAGGTATGCAAAGAACATTTACGAAGGAAATTCAGATTCAGATTCAGATTTATTTATTTCTGAATACAGTGGAGGTATACATAGATGTTTTACAATAAGGTATCATGTATTCTACCACAGTGTGGTGCACAAATATTTTAACTTATTAATTACAATTAATATTATTGTTAAATTGTGTGGTTAGATTGCAAAATTACCCACAAGTTTTATGTTTTTTCCCTAACAACGTACTCTCGAGTTTTACAACTCTTTAGTGCCCGGGAAGCATATATCATACACCCGTTGACATGTAATACGATTGACCGAAGGGGTATGGGTTTAATATAACTGCCATGCCCCTAACAGGTTAGCCCGCTACCATCTTAGACTGCATCTTCACTTACCATCAGTAGAGATCGCAGTCAAGGGCTAGCTTGTCATTATTTAAAGATTATCCATAAAAGAGTTCGAAAAACCAAAAACTAATAAAGAACCTTCTTCATTTTGGAAGTCGGTTCAAAATGATAATCTAACGGCGAGTATTTTAACGACCGGATGAAGACTATATAATATTACGTAATAGGTAAAAATCTCCATCGTATTATTGTTTTCTGTTTTAAAAATATTTCGTTGGAAATTGTTTCTGCAGACACAGTAAAACGCGTAGGTTGTCTTACCCGAAACGCGAATCCAAGCGGGGTGCCATGGGTAACTGGTAGAGATCTCGTATAGAGATAAGTGCTTCCTTGACCACTATGTTTCTGTTTTTCTAAATATTTAATAAGTGTTGGGTAAAAAGTTTTTAAGATCCATCCATAAATATCCATTATCCGCATATTGGAAACAATCTTTGAAAAACTGTTATAAAACTGTCGTTATAATAATACGTACTCGTACATCGTAATCGAAAACATGGTACAATTTACTCGCGTAAACAATATGCTCCCGCAACACTTGCATAGAGTTGTTTGCAAAATTAAAATTCTTGTTTAGTCAATTCAGACCCTGAATGAGAGTTACCAATAAAGACATTAATGAAAACCAAAAATCGGCATTGAGCAGCGGCCGCAAATGTAACCTCTGGATCACACTTACCTCACATAGGATCAGTGGTGTCAGTGCATTTTCCATAAAATATCAGGGAATTAATGCATCGGTTCAAAGATTCTCATTAATTAAATAGCTTATAATGATGTTTATTTTTCTCATTTCAAATGTTTTTTTTTTTTTTTTATTCAAATTCAATATTCAATGACCTGCACAGCTAGGTTACGCATCGTTAAATAGTATAGAAGTCTAGACTTCTTAGATAACTTACTTTAAAGCTTCTAACGTCAGTGGGGCTAAAAAGTTCAAACCAATCGATTAACCCTTCAAAGTCGATATTAGTAGTCTGTCACAATATCGACCGAATATTCATTCTTCACCTATAATTTCGGGGTAACTTTTATGCGGGTAGGAATTTATTACATTCCATAACCTTATTGACGATATAATTGTTCGACAAACATCTTAAAACGGTATTTTAATATAAAATGTTACTCAAATATATAGTTAAAGCAATACTCGAGATAGTACCTTCAGAACAGGACCAGAATAAACCTGTTCTTTTCTCGCCACGCTTCCAAAAAACAAGACGTTCCTTCTTCTGCTACTGGGCAGGATTTCGCACTTAAACGTCCCATTGGACGTCTGTTGTGCTAATTGTGTAAATAAAATAAAGTATTGCCCCGGCTAATATACTTGGTATTAGATTATAAATCTTGCTACTAGTTATGGACATCAATAACTATTTAGTTCCATTCGATTGCATCGAAACTATAATACGTTTATGCTTGTTACTAGCAACTAAAGCAAAAGAGCACAAGATTGTATTATTGGTAAATTGAAAGTTATTTAAATTGAAACTTAAGTACAATAAATACTTAAGAGAAATTTTAATGTCATCTTAAATGTACGTAAATAAGCATCTCGGGGAAATCAGCTCATGATTCCAACCTTAAACATAAACTGTTTAAAACATTACAGCTCAAATAAGAGATAAGAAGAATAAATAAAATTATTGATAACAATAATTAGTATCTATTCAGCGTAGATACAGCTCTTGCAAAAATATATAATATCTCTTAACATCTACGTGTGTATCTTTATATCTGAAGAATGAAGCGACGAAGTATAATTAATGATTAAACGAACTTACCTGTAAGTGAAGTTCTATCATAATTATATGAGTCGCTTCATTCGAAGATATAATATTAAGTTCCCAACCCACCCATCCCGAAACATAATTTCGCAAGAGCTTTAAGTATAGGTATGTATCTCTAAACTAAATGACGAACGAATCCGCTCTGTCGTGCGAGACAGACGCGGGTAGTGGGGGTTCCTTTTTTTATAACTCCTCTGAACAACGTGCGATTATTTGCTAGTACGTGGAAACTACTACGTGTGTATCTTTATATCTTCGAATGAAGCGACTCATATAATTATGATAGAACTTCACTTACAGGTAAGTTCGTTTAATCATTAATTATTTTATAAAAGGCTTGAGGTTTTTTGGTCCCGCTATTTTTTATCTCGGAATAGGTATTAAAGAGTTCCCGTGGTAATTCACGTACTTACTACTTACCTAATACCTACTTAGTTTATAATATTACCTACTTAAAATACCTACAGGTTTGTGCTTGGATTATTGTTTCTGTGCTGTAGTGCAACGGCGGTTTAAAACAACCTAGGTAGGTATTCTGTGCTAAAACTAAACCTGTCAGAACTCAATCAGCCCATGGAGGCATTGCTGAAAGTGGCCGCTGGTTTCTTTCATAGTGTTTTTAGAGGGAAGGCGAAGATACCCGAATAAGTAAAGCTTGTAGGAAATAAGAAAAAAACATCTGGATTCTGCGACCAAAGCAAACAAATCTTATTTCGAAAACCGTTCCTAGTTTTGAAAATCAAGCCCTTATTATAATAAGTACCTAGTATTTCTAAAATTTATAGATATTCATCCGTCTGAACAGCCCTAGCCTATTCGTAGGGCAAAGGCATTTCCGCCGGCAGACACTAGACATCGTGTCTGTGACGTCGGTCTAAGAGCACCTAAGAGCTCGGTGATAGCCCTTAATAATTCTGAAGGGTTCTCGAATGCAGCCGCATACCTACCACCTGAGGCATCTTTACAACAACCAATTTAATTCCATGCATCTGCACTGTTTTGTTCACCATCATAACATAACTAATTTTGTTATAATGGTGAACGAAACAGTTAAGCAAACCAGCCCTTATCTTTATTTTCTTAAAGCTCCATATTACCAAATTAAGTAGGACGTAGGGTTAGGTATACCTACCTACCTACCTGACTAGCAACTTCTCAAATTAGGACTTAAGTATAGACTACGTACTACTTACATTATTTTGGCATCGCCAGGAATTGTATAATTTTAGGTGTAAGGCGTCGTCAGTCGTCACATTGTGAATTCATTATGATTGCCGATAGGCAAAAGGAAAAAAAGAGAAACTATTAGATACCTATAATAGATTCTCTTTTTTGCTCTGCTAGCTGCTACGACAGAACTCGTCCCTAAAACCTTTCAACCTTCAGGCACAAAAGTTGTCACATTTCTCGTAAAGTTACATTACGTTACAACTTACAAGCAGGTATAATTAGGTACCCAGTGTAAGTATGGTGTTTAGGTAGGTACAGCAATACTAAAAGTTACAAGTGAATACATGCAAACTCGTCTTGGACTTTGTTTAGAGAAGAAGAAAGTTATAGAAGGCACTTTGTTTAGTTTACGAGCGTAGAGCAAGGGTTAAAAACCGCTAGCGAAGTAAACAACTGTCTAATAGGTGAAGCCGGGAAGACCAGTGCTCTGTGCTTCCGTCCGGTGTATTTATACGGCTAGCATGTGGGGTGTTGTGGTCATTGAGTAAGACCATGGAGCAGCAAACCAGAAAACCAGGCGCCACTTATGTAACCCCATTTATTATTATTCTAGCTGATGCCCGCGACTTCGTCCGCGTGGATTGAGGTTTCTGGTTCCCTCGGGGAATAAAAAGCAGCATAATATGTGTTATTCCAGACTATAATCTATCTCTGTGCCAAATTTCATCCAGATCCCTTCAGTAATCCAGTTCTGGCGTGATTGAGTAACAAACATCCATCCATCCATACATCCATCCAAACTTTCGCATTTATAATATTAGTTATTATACAATAAGCGATTTCATGAAGATACACACACAAAATGGAAACAGTGCGAAATAACCTTCTAAAATTTCGGTTTAGCTGTCACGGTTCAAATTCTTCCTTCACATCCAACGCCTGGCGTAGCGCTTAAAGCCACGTCGCACTGACAAAATGTTTTGAATCACGTTTTATCTATGTTAACAAACGAACTGTGCCTATAGTCCACGTCACTAAGGTGATTCAATAAAGGTCACGTTGCTAGTAGTAGTAGGTATGTTTATGCAATTTATATAAATTCTAATTTCAAAATTTTGCTCCGGGACTTCTTTCGTGACACGGAGAATAATCATGACTGGTGAACTTGTGCTACTGTCAGGTTAGGTTTATTTTGCGGTGCATTCTGCATTCTACGCAGTGCTGCTCTACAAGTATGACAACTCTCTGGCTCTACGAGTAGGTGACGCGCACGAATCTTCAAAGATTGAATTTCTTTCTAACCGACTAAGTGTTGATTTCACCAACTCCGCGTTACGTTTAACGATGATGATGTTTTGACAGATGTTATGTAGTAATTCTGTCAACTTTTCAAATTTAATCCTAGGTTAGACGTTATTCGGAGTTGGTGAAATCGACACTAAATACAAGGGTTATGACTTATGATTATAGAATTACAATAAGTTTGTCCCATTTAAATTGTCCCCTGTTTTTTCGTATTCTCACAAAATGATATGACAAATAGTACGGACAGGTAAGCAAAAATAAAAGACAGAATTAAATTATTGCGTTCATAAATTGTGATCTTGCGGCAGTTATCTACCTACCTCCCTCCCGCACCTCGCCATCCATCAGGTGAGATCGCAGTCAAGGGTTAACTTGTAATGGAATAAAAAAAACCTAATTAAAATTAACGTTATCCAATTTATAAACGCGAAAGTAATTAAACAATAAAAAATATTTATCGCTGCGTAGGTATGATGCAAGCTCTGAAGGAATTCCACCCGCTAACGAAACGCGTAAGTAGGTAACATCAATAATTCCTAAACGCTAAGCAATTAGGTATTTCGCCGTAACAAAGTCAGCGTAGCAAATAGTGTAACGGCAGAATTACTTTTGATCGTTAGCATGTACCTATTCAATTTTATTAATAAGTTAATTAATGCACAGGTTAAATGTAAGTTATTAGGTAGGTAGTACTCATAATAATGTAGAAATCGGATGTAACGACGTTTATAGTATGACGTATACTTACCCAAACGAACTGAAGATAGGTAATATTAGCCTTCCGAGGCGAATATGTGTACCTACATACATACATATTATGTATCCGAAATCCAAATAGGTATAGACGACGTAAACGTATACGTACCTATATAACCAGTGTGATTCTGCCGTTACGGTGTTTGACCGGTTTGTACCTACCTAATACCGAGGTAAGTACTTACCGTTGTTGTTCTACGATTAGGAATTGATATGGATATAATATTCGTTATTATTTAATATATATATATATGTGAAATAAAATGTGGAAAACCAAATAATAGCCTTATTTATCGTGGTACCTACTAATTGTATTACTGGTACCCGTTACTAATTTATACTGTGACCTTTTGTCAGTAACTAAATATTTACCAATTTAAAGTGAAGAAGCTCAATAACTCAATACAAACTTAGCTACCGATAAACAAACTTCAAATATTTGTTTAAAGCGAAAGTCTTGATCAAAGTTGGCAAAAGTAACATTTGGGCAGCTCTTGGTACAATACATGAGAAAAGGCTTTCACGAAAGCTCTTATTTTTACACTGCATGAGTCACTTTTCTAATAAGTATCGTAGTAATCGAAAATGTTTTATTTTATTGTAAGATTTTTATGAATTACTGTTTAATTGCCAAATAACTCAAGTTTAACTCAAATTCTGTGAGTTATAAGCTCAAAGTTAATTCATGATCCTTTTGTTTTGACAATTATCACGACACGCATGAGTTATCGCACGCAGAACTATCGTTAAGTCATTGTGTGCAATGAATACTTAAAAGTGAAAAATAAATAAATATAATGGTCATGTATAATATTTAGTTTTAAAAAGTCTAAAAAACCTTATTTTAATTCAATTTTGTAGACCAGAAGTTTGATGATTGATGCAATCTCAATTGTGGTTTTTGGCTGAAATTATGGTATTCTTGCTTCAAAAATAATTAATTTTGGCCAATAGCAAAAGAAAATTGACCATCAGACTTGATTGCGATTTGTCGGATGTTGGTTGTCGATGTTATAAGGATTCCCCAGATTAACACTTCATCCGATGAGTGTACGTTGCCATGGCGACGGCGCAGTAGGCTGCAAACCGTGACGGGAATGACAACGTGGCGGATCGATGTCGGTCCACACTTTTTTATCTCCCGGCGGAGGCTTTGATCTCAAAAGCCTTATCTGACCAAATCTTTCGACGCTTCCCAATTTTCAGGGATTTAGGATTCCTTACAGTCTATCTATTGGCAAAAAATGCACCCCAAAATGATCATTTTGAGGATTTCTACGCAAATAGAGACTTCGACAATGGAGATGAAGAATAACATAAAAGGTTTTATAGTCCCTGGAGGCTGCAAAAGCTCTTATTGGCGTTGGCTTTGGCTATTTGTATATCATAGTATTGTAGCTTAATGTCTATGGTTAGGTTAAATCCCAGGGGGATCTATCCTAACCATAGACAAAGGTTTTTTTGGTATATATTATTTAATAATTCTTTGAAAAATACTATAAACAATTTTGAAAATCTTTTCATAATTAAACTAATGAGACATAAATATCAAATACTAAAGCCAAAACTAAGAAAAAAAAAACCTTTTCGTACCACTTGCTCAAAAAAGTGACATTCTATGCCACAAAAAGCGAACATAACAATAGTCATTTTTAATCTGTTAAAAACAGGGAAAGAAAATTGTACTGAATTTCATTCATCCTCTAGGGGGAGAATGTGATTTAAATTTGGAATACTTATACTGGACTACATCTGTGTTTACACCATTGAGTTTGTATATAAAGCATTATACATCTTTTTGAAAAAGGAATACGCATTTGTTATGCAGTTATGATTATTAAATAAAATTACGAAAACCGACGAGGCCGTATGAGCTTGATGCCTTTGCTTTTCCGACAAAAAAATATTAGTCTAGGAACTTGCCGCGTTTTTGTTTTCTTCAAATACATAAACGTTATGTTTATTTTTATTTATTTTTATAAATAAGTTAATGTTCTAAAAATCTTTTAATTGTCATTATTTTTAATAAATGCTTATCTCATATTATTATTATTGTGTTAATTTTTTCGCAAATGGTACGAAAAGTAGAGTATTTTCCTCGGTGATAAAGCTGTCTTAGTCTTGGGTGAACTTAAATCCCTCGCTACACTCAGGACTCGTCTTAAATCGCTCGCTTCGCTCGTGATTTAAGTTTTTAACACCCTCGCTACGCTCGGGAGTAAACCTCGAGTCCTTCGTTACGCTCGCGATTTAAATCGTCACCCGCGACAGAAGACACTGCTTTATCCCCTTGGTTAATAATCTACTATTACCGATGGCAACCAGGGGTGGTCTTTTTGATTAGGGTTTTATTTTTATTTTTGTTAGTAGGTATATAAAAATTTGATTTAAATTTATTTTATAGTTTGTATTAATATTTAGATTTTAGATTAACTTTTAAATTAATTATTAGTGAAATAAACAATTATACTTCGTATAATTTTGTGGAATTGACAAACACACAAATATCACAAACAAACTCGCGCGATAAAAAATTTGTTAATTTCCAATTTTTACTCCGGCTTTATTTATAACGGCTATGTAGAGAAGGACTCTCCAAAATTGAGTAAAGTAATTTCTCTTTTAATTAGCCTTTTTAAGCTTCTACCTTAATTAAGTTAACCTTCGTGTAACTTCAAACGGCTGGAACTCTTTAGTGTCGCACTCGTGTTTGTATAATTATGCCCACAATAATCGTAAACCCTGATCCTTGGGCTTCCGCATGCCAGTTCTTATTTTGGTACACCTGTAATGTTGCCAATTGCCATGTTTCGTGAAGTCTCTATCTATTTCATTACTAAGAAATGATTTATTTTGGGTTGTTTAAATAGATTCGATGAAAACAATAACAAACTTTTGCGAAAAGTTAGCTTTTGTACCCTTTCAGGTTTTGTGCGTTCTTTCTGAGATTCATTTATGAGTCAGAAATTAAGAAAAAACCCATATTTGTTATTGAGGTCGGAACAAACAATACTAGATTATCTACGCAACTTCGTCCTCGTGGATTATGTTTTTGAAGGTAAATCCGGTACTTAGGTCAAAATCAATTGAAAAGGTGAGGCATGAAAGCTACGTGAAAGAAAAACGCACAGAAAGACGGGCAGGCAGACACACATTCACATTAAATATAATATTAGTACCAAAAGTAGCTCAATAGTATCTTGTTATTTTCTACTGGCAACACAGAAACGTTGAGATGTACCTAACTAATTAAGCCATAAAAACGGCGTTTCCTCGAAGTGCTACGCCCGCAGACCGCGGGGCGGGTGGCTGCTGAGTTATCGCCTCAGTTTAATTATTCATGAGCCCTCGGGTTCCTACCGCCTCGGACGAGTTTCAGCGACTTGGGCCGACATCTGCTACGGTACTGTTAATTTGCACTCACTTGTACGGATGCGTGTCATTTTTACGAAAGGTTAGAAGGACAGTCCGAATGAATAGCTTCTTTGAAAACATTGTACGTTTTGTATGGTATCAGAAGGCGGGATGCGTTGAAAACCTTTTCTAATAAAAATTTGTAATCCTTATCGTTAGTAACATTTAAATTGGTTTCAGATTCTAGTTTCTACCTTGCTTTTTTTATATACTCTTATTAATGATAAGCCCGCGACTTCGTCCGCATGGATTAAGGTGCTTGTAAAATCCCGTGGGAACTCTTTGATTTCCCGTCATACAAAGTACCTCGCAGCTTATAATATACTTATGTCATTCCCCGCGATGCAATCTAATCTCTGTATGAAGTTTCGTCTAAAACGGTTGAACAGTTGGGCCGTGAACGCGTAGCAGGCAGACAGGCAGACAGACTAAGTCAGTCAGTCAGTCACACGTTTGCATTTAATAATTATTAGTATGGATTCACAAATGTGCATTAGGAACAACTATTATTTATTTTGTGACAAGGCGTTCGAACGAATTGTGAATATGAGTGTTTAAGAATGTATTTACATCATTACTAAAATTCTACATCAATGATTATTTTACATATTAATAAAATAATATCCATACTAATATTATAAATGCGAAAGTGTGTCTGTCTGTCTGCTACGCTTTTGCGGCCCATCTTTTCAACAGATTTTGCTGAAATTTGGTACAGGGATAGGTTGTATCCCAGGGAAGGACATAAGTAGGCTACTTTTTACCCCGGAAAATAAAAGAGTTCCCGCGGGAATCAAAAAACATTAATCCACGCGGACGAAGTCGCGGCACGTCGCGGGTATCATGTAGTTTTTAATATGTTTAATATGTTATTCATTGTTGCAGATGCGGCCGCCGCAAACGCGCGAGCTCCAGTGAGATGAGCTCTGCTGCTTCCAGCCGCAACTACTCCTACGACGAAACCATACAGGTGTGAATAACTAATCAATTTTACATAAATTAAGCTATTTGCCATATTATGGAGTATTTTTGTCACAGTAGGTTAAAGTAGGTTGAGTAGGTCATAGTTACGGTAGTAAATATTCTAAGTTTCAGCACAGTTTCAGACTACGATTACACTTGTAAGTTTTACTCACGTAAGTCGCTTAAATGAGTACCCAACTTACGATAATAACGTAAGTCGCATATTTTATTACTTAAGGACGCTACTTACGCAACAAATTACAAGTGCAATTGCGGCCATGGTTTAGGTAAGTAAGGGAGTAAGTCAAAGAAGACAAATATGTACTGAAAACAAAACACGGAGAACGTACGCCGCCTTGGTAATAGGCAAGCAGTTTCGTTTTTCTGTGTACGCCACGCTTATAGGCGTCCCCAACAGTCAGCGTAACTTACTTTTATATGGCGCGACGGGAAAACGTAACTTCAGGACGTTAAGTACCTACTTCTTTCTACCTTTTATTATTACGTTACCTAGTTATTATTAATTCCTTGTGTTTCATTACCTACTTTGTGTGGCAAAGTACTGGGAAGTAAGTACCTACTTTTACGGTCCTAAATAGGTATAGACTACGATCAATAACCACGAAGAAAAATGTGGCTATCTGTTCTATACCGTTCTTATCTCCTTTATATCTCTTCTGATAACAAAATAGGTATATTTAGTTTTCAGTACTTTCAGCCGACAATATTATATTAGGCCTAACCACTCGACATACAACTTTTGGCGATCGAAACTTTTGGACTTACGCGAATAATATCCGAATCGTAGATGCAATAAGAGCTTATTTCTAGTGGAAAATTTGGAAGGCTGAAACGCCAGGCTGTTTAGCGCGATGCGTAAACGATTTTGGAAGCTCTATTGTGATGTAAGCCCTAAAATTAGTAACTTATGGTTTATTTTTGTTTGAATATTTTGATATAGGGGGAGGTAAAATTTTTCAGGATGGCCCATAACGACACATTAGCCGCCGTAGGCTCGCTCACCTTTATTAATCCGGTACAAAGCTTCTCTCTTAACTTGCTATGGTTTTCTCTCGAACTCCCCATTCAGGTCAATGGGATCATCTATTCATTATTTCCTCATAAAAGCTTGTCAACAAAATTACTCATAGGTCACCGTGGATGGGATTAAATTATTCATTCATATTATTATTCTGGTGAAGTCTCGTGTACCGAAATATAGTACCTACCTACTTACTTACCAATTACCATATTCTAATATTAGCTAGATTTTTTTTTATCCACTACAAGCTAGCCCTTGACTGCGATCACGCCTGATGGTAAGTGATGATGCAGTCTAAGATGGTAGCGGGCTAACCTGTTAGGGGCATGGCAGTTATATAAAACCCACACCCTTTCGGTTTCTACACGGCATCGTACCTGAACGCTAAATCGTTTGGCGGCACGTCTTTGCCGGTAGGGAGGTAACTATTCACGGCCGAAGCCTCCCACGAGGCCAGACCAGGGAAAATTCAGAAATTATAAATTCCTAAATTGACCCTGCCCAATTGATCGAACCCGAGACCTCCGTACGTTAAGGCAACAGCGCTACACACTGCGCCACGGATGTCGTCCCAAGGAGATAAGTATCATATTCATGTACTTAAATGATAATTATCTGAATTTCAATCGCGTTTCATCTATCTGTAGAGACTGAGAAGTCCAATTAATTTTTTTGTGTATTTGAGTAGCTACGTCATAAAAGGTATAATATACCAACCACCAACATGATTCTTAACTCAGGAAAGTCATTTTATTTGTTTTTTTTTTATTAAAAAAAATATATACATATATATCCGTTGTAAGCGTGGTTACTAACTAACAAACACACTATCAAAACTTGTTTTACAAAAAAATCCTTTATGGATACAAGGTTTGGTATATCAACTTTAATTGCAGTAGGCTAACGGGCTACCGACAACGGCAAGCCTTTATTTCGTAGATAGGAGCCATTATTCTGTAGATACGATATTCCCTGGGGCTCGCGACCATTTATCAGCGCGCGACCCACATCGCAACATCTGGTACGCCACCCCTGTAATATTGGCGACTTAAAGATTACTATGAAACAACGCCCACTGTTCTTATGTATGGATTCTTAAGAAATTACACTATTTGTTTTTCTATCTTCGACTCTACTTCATTAAATAAGGTAATTCTTATGTCTTTCAATAAAGCAGACTTCTACAGTGGTTTTGGTATAGGTGTGTACACTACAGAATAAGTTGTAGTTAGAAAGGCTATGAAAGAATTGGACTCAGTTTGACAGATTCATCTGTTTTCATCTGAGTAAGATAACTATAGATAATATGCAGATTCCCTGCTTAGTCCGCGTGGACTAAGTTTTCTCTATTCCCGCGGTAACTCCGGGATAAAATGTAGCCTATGTCCTTCCCCAATACAACCAATCCCTGTACCAAATTACATCAAAATCGGTTGAACAGGCCGTGAAAGCGTAGCAGACAGACAAACACACTTTCGCATTTATAATTATGGATAGTATGGATTACTTGGATTTTTGTTAAAGTATTCTCTTGAGTTTTGTTCCAACAGTTCATGAAATTACAATCAACGTTCCAGTTCCAGCAGGCAGATGTTTTGTAAATAAATAGGCGAATTGTCGTTCACGGGTAATACCAGCGTCAATTTGGGACTTTTGTTTTGGTTTGAATGCCAGTTAAAAGGTTTGTAAACTGACGTATAAAATAACAGGCCAACGTATACATCGTCAGTTCCTAAGTTACAGTTCAAGGTTTTTTAGCTATGTCAAAGAATGCTTTACTTATCTCTATCTGAGTATTGAGACCTCAAAATTCAGCTACTTTACTGATCTGCTGCTGCTAGTCATGCCTGTCTTGCTCTGCTATACCTACCTAGTACCTACGCCAATTGGCTTTTCAAGAGCTTAAAATTTTTGCTAAGATCCATACTTCCATATCCATACTTCCATACTTCCATACTTCCATACTTCCATACTTCCATACTAATATTATAAATGCGAAAATGTGTCTGTCTATCTGTCTGTCTCTCTGTCTGTCTGTCTGTCTCTCTGTCTGTCTGTCTGCAGTGTCTGCTACACTTTCACGGCCCATCTGGTCAACCAATTTTGATGAAATTTGGTACAGGTATAGGTTGTATCCAGATTAAGGACATAGGCTACTTTTTATCCCGGAAAATTAAAGAGTTCCCGCGGGAATCAAAAAACCTTAATCCACGCCGTCGAAGTCTCGGGAATCATCTATAGTATGAAATAAATTGCGATTTATTTACTAGTATGTCGAAGATTGCCTAGTGGGCCTGATTAGCTGAAGGGTTGTGCTTAATGTCGACGGCGCATTATAGAGTCGCGGGCCAGAAAATCGAATTTTCTGCCTTGTGCCTCTGGGCCTTTGTCGAGCTTTTCAGAGCGTGACGTAAACACAAACATTGACACTTCCGTGTGATGGAAAATTGTCCTTTGGGAAAAAGGTTTCTGTATAATACAACATTAAGTACAGTACTTTATAGCTATCTATATTTTAATCAAATTCCTTGACAGGCTCTGGACGGGCACAATTTGTTCTGTAGGTTGACCTATTGAAGTACATAATAATATGTAGGTACTTATAATGTTTTTTTTTGCCAAATTAGCTTATTGCCTGCTTATCATTCGTCCATTACTTTATCCTTACCTATCCGTTACACATATGCCAGTTTTTACTTTTAGTCAGCATTTTGTATTTTCAAGTACTTGCATGTTTGTTTGATAGATAGTAAAAACCATCTCACTGTATTTTAACTGGCACTTTATGTTTTATGCTAATACATTACACAATTTGTTTATTGTTTACAATTTGCCTACTCTTAACATAATATGGATGCAATATAGTTCTACGACCTACTTCAATGGAAATAAACACGAAGATAATTTGAATACGTTCGCATTCTCTCTCTTTACTTTACTTAAGGCGAGTCACCTCCAAGATTTTAGGAGGTGAGGTGTGGGGTGCCGCCCGCGCGTCTCGCGGTACATTTCTCGTAGAGACTAGCGGGGAAGCGGGCAGCGCGGTATATTCTGAAACCGCTTGGCAACGTTCAAATTCTGGGATTAATTTGAATTAAATAGATATAGGACTTCAGTTTGAAATAAATTTTAGCAGGTTCTCATTAATACTTCAAGAGGAATTTATCCATATAAAAATGATGAGCAAAGTCGAAAATTTTATTAATAAAAAATTCGTTTTAAACTTTTAATTTAGCCTGTTTCAAGATTTTTTTTGATCGAGTAAAGTACATCCTATCGTGTAACAAATTAGCACATTCTTTAGACAATATCTTTAAGTGTATCGGATATTTTTTGTAAGACCGTTATTTAATAGTAAATACCGAAAAAATTTGATCTAGCAAACCAGTTTTCACCGCTGAGCTGAGGTGACTCGCCTTAAACTGTAAACAGATAGCAATTTCAGGAGCGCCCGAATTAACGCAGTTTACATAGATTTCAGGGGCCCTTTAATTCGAATTCAAATTTTCCGAAAGATAAAGCATCAAGGGCCGCGAAAGCCTTTGTTGGCTTTCGAAGGTTTTTTAAGGGATGTTATTTTGAAAATAGGTTAATTGATACATAGTTACTCAATAGGTATAGTAATGGTAACGTATGGGAAGTGAAATTAATAATTATAATTTATACTTTCAAGTATTGTAGCAATTTAGTTTTCCTAAATTTCAATAAAATTATATATTGTATATCTTACTAATATTATAAATGCGAAAGTTTGGATGTATGGATGTCGGTATGGATGTATGGATGGATGTTTGTTACTCAATCACGCCCCAACGGCTGAACGGATCTGGATGAAAATTGGCACAGAGATAGATTATAGTCTGGAATAACACATAGGCTACTTTTTATCCCGGAAAATTAAAGAGTTCCCACGGGAACCACAAAACCTCGGTCCACGCGTACGAAGTCGCGGGCGTCAGCTAGTATATAATATAATAAATATTATAAATGCGAAAGTTTGGATGTATGGATGTCGGTATGGATGTATGGATGTATGGATGGATGTTTGTTACTCAATCACGCCCCAACAGCTGAACGGATCTGGATGAAATTTGGCACAGAGATAGATTATAGTCTGGAATAACACATAGGCTACTTTTCATCCCGGAAAATTAAAGAGTTCCCGCGGGAACCACAAAACCTCGATCCACGCGTACGAAGTCGCGGGCATCAGCTAGTTGTTAATAATTATGAATTTATAAACATGTTATCATAAATTACATAATATCCAAAGGTTTATCAAATAGCGAAACTCATGAAACTACAACAGTTTATTTTAGTTTAAACTTTAAAACTGTCTTTTATAGGTTGCCATCTAGTATCGAGTAGCAGCAATAAAGTTTAGTGTGATAGCGCATTAATCAACTAGATGGCACACGTCGCGTTTCCGTAGCTTGCTTAGCTCGAAAACAGTCCGTGTAATTGCGTGTAACGTATGATTGCAAAAACCGTTAGATTGTAATCTAACTGGCGAAATTGTAAACTATCGACAGATTACAATTTAACGCATTATTTTTCGGTAGATTGTAATCTGTTAGGTATATCAACCCGCCCGGCACTATTATGTTTATGTCGAACCCTAACCTAACCGTACAAGAAAAAGACAAGAAAACGTACCTAATGAATATTTCAAAAATTGACACTCAGAACGTTGCACAGTTCACAATCTGTCGACAATTTACAATTTCGCTAGTTAGATTACAATCTAACGGTTTTTGCAATCTTACGGTGACATATACACCTATACTAGTGTTTGCCCGCGATTTTGTCCGCGTGGAATTAGGTTTAAAAAAAGAAATTTCAAAAAAGTGTGAAAAACAGAAAATTTTAAATTACACCGAAAGCACTAAGTAGGTACGAAGTTTCATGGATATAATTTAAACCGCCTATTTATTTAACCTCCTCGGGGGTGGAATTTCGAAAACTCCTTCCTTAGTAGGTACAGCTCAAGGAATATTCTCTCAAAATTTCAAATGTCTACGTTCAGCCGTTTGGGTTGTAGGTTGTCTGTCAGTCACTCAGGACAAAGCCTTTTATAGTTATTGATGGATCCGCACACACAATCGCGACAGGACAAAATGCTTTGACTTGTCCGGCCCCTAGTGTATTTTCGCACGCTTAGACTTCCAAGTTCCAGTGGTTCTTTTGTTACTACTTAATAACTAGGGTTGTCTTTAGGATGATAATTTTGACAGATGAGAGGTGTCAATAGTTGAAGGACTAGAATGAGACCGACTGAAGCAGCAAACCAAATATGCAAACAGCATCTGCCAAAATTATCATCATAAATTTGTCAAACCATAGTTTCTTTTTACCCGACTGCGGAACGCACAGGGTTATGTGTTCATCAGTCTATATATGTTTTTGTAATTTTAGTTTCTAAGTAAAATCCTGAACAGAAAACAAATGATTAGCGTTAATTAAGGAAATACTGTTAAATAACCAGTAGACAACGAATGAAAGTAAAAAATAAGACCAGATAAACGAAAAACTAAAATTTCCATTTTAGCTCTACTAAAATTCATATGTGAAAAAGGTTTCGACAAAGCAGCATACGAGGTAATAATGCAACTTGCAATAATTTATAGAATTGCAACAGAGGCAAAAATGCAACTCGCAACAGAGGCCGTAAACACGATACTGTGAGTCTGTGACAGTGCAGCTTGGCCGTGATTTAGGGCGGCGCGACGCTGGGCGGGGGGGTCGATAGATTAACTTTCGCCTGTTAATTGCGACAAATGGTCATTGGACGCTGGATATGTGATACTATCGGTTAACTACCGGGTTGTTTACACATGTATGGCGCTAATGGCTCTTGTTTTATGCACGAAATATGCTAACATTGACCATTTTACCGCTTCCACTTTTACCTCGTACTACATCAACACTTGATTGTTGATCTGCCTACCTTGCTGCTTTCTTACGGTTTCCCTAAGGGAATTGTTGAATTCCCAATTAGGGATATAAATACAAGTTATAAAAAAGTGTCCACTCTCCTGAAACGTATAGATAACCGGTATACAGTAGTCATAGGCTAATAATTATTTTGGTATAGTACTAAGGAAGGAAATACTAAACATCTACCTAGCTGCCTACTTATCCTACAAGAGTTCTTTAAAATATTGTAAAAAATAGAACTGGCAACTATTAGGTTTACAGACTAACTAGTCTTCGATCGAGTTCTATGCAATAAGCAATCGTTGTTCTCAATCTTTACATGGAGCTATGATATGATCGATAAAGTACCTTGTGGTCGCTATTAAATAGCACAATTCATTTCAAGTAGCTAAGTAGGTACTTACTAAGACTGTGAGTAATGATCCAATGTTGGCTAAGGTCGTAGGAGGTATCGATGACGTCACCGCACCCTCCAGAACTTCCCGGATTCTTTCATCAAATCCCAACATAGCTCAATGCGATTATTCACACGATGAGCAAGCGCTTCTCAAATTGTAAGTATTGTTTTGAGATAGCTAATTATCGCTTAATGTCTGGAGCGATAATAAATTATATAAAATATTACATACAATATATGAAAGTAATGTCAAATTACAAAAACTAAAAAGCAAAAAATAATTGGATATATTTACATATTATTATTTCTACCCACTATGTAGAAGTCGGGCGAGCCTTGCGTCAACTTTGCTTATCCTTGTTATACCCGCCCGACTTCAACATAGTGGGTAGAAATAATAATATGTAAATATATCCAATTATTTTTTGCTTTTTAGTTTTTGGAGGCGGTTTTTTTTTACTTAAAAATAATTTTATTGTTTGCTTTTTAGTGCTGTAAATATAAAATAGGTTCTCGACAGGTAGACAGACCTGTACCTAATAACTATCTGGGTTCGTGTCCTTATAAAATTTAAGTTCCTTTGATTTCCCCAGGATTCCATCAGACCTAATGACCATGGGACCACCTGGAAAGTATACCCTTTCAAAAAAAAAAAAAAGAATTTTCCAAATCGGGCCAGGCGTCTTCGAGTAATCGGGGAACATACATACGAATTGAGAATCTCCTCCTTTTTTGAAGTCGGTTAAAAATATGCAATGCCTGGTTAAAAACCTACTGTTTACTAAGCTATTACACTGATCGCGAGCAATGTACTCTTATCCGTTGAGGAGTTTCATTATCTGTCTTCGAAGATCTTCATCAGATCTTCACCTGTAACGTAGGTATAGATAATTTATATGGGACCACCTTTGAAGTATAACCTTTCAAACAAAAAAAGAATTTTCAAAATCGGTCCAGGCGTCTTCGAGTAATCGGGGAACATACAAAAAAAAAATATAAAAAAAAAGATTCCGACGAATTGAGAACCTCCTCCTTTTTTTTGAAGTAGGTTAAAAAGAGCGTTTACTACTTAGTAATAAATAAACGTATAATTTAAAAAATAATTGGAACATAAAAGTTGTAATAGTTACTTTGCAAATTATATCACAGAATAGGTGAACTACTACTAATACTTGTAAGAATAGAAGTCATTTCATTTAGTCATTTATTTATTAAATATAGGTACACTGTAGGTACACTTATTTTCGTCTAAAAATTACATAAGTACTTAAAAAGCATGATGGTGATAATGGGTAACGGTATCTTAAAACTAAAGCTACGAGGGTTCCAAACGCGCCTGGTCTGAGAAGAGCCCACAACAAACTCAGCCGGGTAAGGAAGGTGAATGAATACAGCTAATTATATTTTGGACCCTGATATATTGTCACTTGATGTCAAATCAGCTTACAACTTGCATAACAATTGAGTTTTCTTTTGTTAGTTTTCCGAAATCCTACACACACCTCGGTGCCTACACATGATCTGATGAAATCTTAACCTATCTTTCTCAATTATATTTCGAGACGAACTTTGGGAATATTTTTTATACGAAAGAATTTTACGATCCCCTTCTTACAATAGTAATCCCAAAAGTAGATGGCAATGTACAGGCTATGTACAGGTTGCTCTATTTGGTAAATCGGAACTTCATTATTTTTTATATGATGAACGGGTATATTTGCGAAACAAAGTGTTTCTCTTCATGTTACCATATTTATGTTTTTTGTTATGCGTTTAACATAAATATAAAAGTTTTTTATTGCAGTGATAATTTAATATGATAAGTGATTACTTTTATAACTTAAATAATTTAACTATTTTATAAACGAAAATAACGACAAGCGCTTATTGCGACTCTGTATTATAAAAGGTACTCTACTAGTATACTAAGTTGATCAATATACATACCTATATGCTACTTCAACCGTGAGACTTTCGTTTTTTTAAATCCTGTGGGAGCTTTCTTTGATTTCCTGAGACAGGCGGGCATAACTATGTCCAATTCCGGGATGATATCTTTGAACCAAATTTTGTCAAAATCAGTTAAACGGATGGGTCGCGGAAAAGGTAGCAGACAGAAACACTTTTGCATTTATAATATTAGTACCTAAAAGAAAATAAAACAAAATTTAGAATTAGAACATCCCTTATATGGCGATGCATCGATGCACCGAGGGTGAGAGGCGCCCACTGCAAGCGTCTAATCAAACCAAGCAATTTATGATCGCCGCACCACGCCCGGTAGGTTATACCAAACTTTCAAGAAATGCTTTCATTTTCTCTAAAAGTTTTTCTGCGTATTTTTTTCATTTTCCTTGAGATAGTCTGCGCATATGTCTGAATAGATATTAATGATATTTTGTTCGGATAAATTTAAGAAAATCTATCCCCTTTTTTCTCAAAATAATAGAATTATCGTCTTAACACTTCAAAAATATAGATTGTTGCATGTATTCCTTATAATAAGTGCTAACGACCGTCCGTGCAGGCTTTACTTCAGAAATGAGGAAGTGGGGAATTTCGCAAGTGCTTGACAAGGAATAAGGCCGGATTTGTCGGATTTCTATGCAATGTTTGCGTTACAAAGTGAACCTCTGAGGAAAATTTAGCTTTCTGGGTTGAAGGGTTTGGGCTGAAAGTTGGTGAGTCAGTCAGTGCGTACGACAGGACTTTTCTGTTTTACTTGAAGATCTAATGGGCGGGCGGGTGTTTGACCTGAAATCGGGAAAGTACGAGTCAACTGAATACAGATTTCGGAATTTTGGTTAGGAACAATGGATTTCAATTTATCTCAATGGAATTTAAATTAAAGTTTGAGTACGAAGTAGCAAAAAATATATTATTATTATAGTTAGTTCCTACACTAGAGTTGCACATCGTTGGCCCTGAGGGGAAAGTGTCTTAAGTTAAAGGGCGCGCCCCTATCGAAAGTGCTTACATTAAGAATTACACTTGCAACCCATCGCCTGAACAGTTTTATTAATGTTGCACAATTCAAGCATAAAGGTTGCAAGATTTTCTACTTCTCTTTTATTGTTTGTGTGCGTCAATTCGCGTTTTCTCTCAACGGTGTGCCAAAATACGAAGGTACATAACTTTTGCCAGGAACCTAAATTAAGGCGGAGTAGTAGTAGGGATGAGTCTTATGTGCCTGTTTTTGTCAAAATTCAAAATTCGAATGATTTTTACTCAAATTAACTTTTACAAGTACTTTTGAATCGCCACGTGAATCTACCACTGGTTCGGAATGACATTCCTACCGAGAAGAACCAGCAAGAAACTCGGCCTGTCGCCTGTTTGTGCTGTAGGCATGAGTGTAGAAACCGCAGGTATGAGTGTACAGGTATGAATTATTTCATAATCAATCAAAGCTACTAAGTCTGTAAGAAAATCTACCCATAAACAAGTCCCTCTGTAAGTTGGCATAGGCTTCAGTTGGCTCATCGTGTAGACGAGGCTTTAAGTGAATTTCAAAGCGCCACACAGTGTATTATAAACTTAGTTTCCGAAGTTAGTGTATGTTATGATGTACTCTAGTGGTCCCAGTCTAGACTTCATTACCTTTATAAACTAAATATTGCCTGTGAATGAGCTTTTAAGCTTTTGTTTATTTGATAACCTAGTTTATATAATGTTAGTTATTTTGTTCGTCGTGTTTATGTTGCAGTTTGATGGTAAACAGTTGTCATGGAAGGGGTATGTTAGTATTATTAAACCCATAGGTATATTGGTTTTTACACTGTATTGCCTTTCAGGAGTTCTTATCTAGTTATTCTTTCAGGAGTGGTCTGCTTTAGTCTTTCAATATTAAAATTCATGTTTCCTTCAGGAAGAATTTACACGGTCTACTCATTAGGCATTTTTAGGCGGAATTAGCAGTTTTATAACATCACCAACAAGCTGAAATGTAGGTTCCAAGTAGATAGGTAGTCAATGTGTTAGTTAATGGACAACCAAGAATTAATCTACAGTAAGTACCAATAATCCTTGCGGAGCTGTCTGTGCCTAATCACTACAATTGCATTAGAAGCTAGGACGCACTATTAGTACCTAGGTATTATTATATTAGGCACTAGATGATGCCTACGACTTCGTCAGTGTGGTTTTAATCCTATGGCTTTTGTTGGCCTCCGGGATTGGAGTTCGAAATGCTACACACAAAAAACTTAAAGCGGAATATCGTCAAAATGGGTTAAGTGAATAGGCAGTGAATAGGTTACATACAGATATTTATCAGATATTATTAGAATTTATAACATTAGAAGGGATATGGAATGGGTAGGCTTAAAACAAATGTACCGTAACAATATATCCTCGTACATCCTTCGTCATCCTGGTGGAAAGGCGGCAAATTCTAGTTCATAATTGCACAAACATGTCTATTAAAACACCCATTCCGTACACATCGCCTGACGCGTAGAGGGCTTTACTAGTCGTGCAAGCGTCAAAGTAAGATAGAGTTGTTATAAATCGTTATTCGTTGCTGGAAGCACTCAGCACAGAGCCACACATAGTTGTAGTCCTAAACCTACTGGTTTATGTAATAGAAGATTTAATTTTATGAAATTGTTAGTATCGTAACTCGTAAGTATCTATTGAATACGTAGGTGAAAAAAAATGCAAGTGCGAAGTGACAAGTCTTTAATTTGGCATCTGGGTGGCAGTAATTCTCGCCCCTTTTGTTTCGTCTTATACGAATTTCTTCATTACCGAGGAAGATAAGATTTTACACTTTGTAACTTTCTAGAAAAACCCGTCGCTGCGAAATATCTCTCCGACAATGAGCCTTAGTTATTTGTATTATGAAGTAATGACCTGTCTTATCCAAAATTGGACTTAAAGGATTTCAAAGCTCTGAGAAGTTTTTGCGATAATAATTACATGTACATTAAATACGTTCCTTCAAAACGCAAGTCACCAAGGTTGTAGGGTGAGCGGACATGGTGTAAGGGTACTTCACTTAGACTCATTTATGCGGGCGTCGAAGCGTGTAATGGACACGGTTACCGTCACTTCTTCCGACGAAAGTTCAAGCATTTCTTGCTTTATGTATTGTGATGAGGAAAATTTTATATTTTTTTACGTTTATTTCTTTTACGAAGTTATCTGAAAAGCTTTTCAGAGATTCTACGTTCCTGTTGAGTAAATCTGATTCATATTCTTACATCTGTACCTATTATTTGTACACTTACACTGTTCACGGAGCAAGAGTACAACAAAGTTCTTGAGTCTTGTCAAATCACCTATAGTTAGTGCCTTAACTGTTTTTTGCATCATAAAAAGAGATTGGATTTGGCACCTTTTGATGAGACCTGGAGGCATACTATACCAGCGCTTAATAATAATAATAATATTTATTAAATTAATAATAATGTATTTATTAAAAGGCATATAAATCCCAATATAAAACAAGTCACAAAACACTATAGAAATGCACAGTATATAAAACATTCAAAACTTACGGCTAACTGAAATGGTTAAAAAACTCATTAGCCGTATTAGGTATGTGAATATTGTTCACGTTCGTGTTTCAGAATTATAATCTTTATATCAGGGACGTCACCGTACGTGCCATACAACTGTAATTTTGAAATAATATTGCTCTATGCGATGTTAGTAACCCCCCCTGAAAGTTTGATATAAAGTTGGAAAAATCTCACCTATGGTTTGTCTCAATGGTTTGCCTAACTACATATTGCAGGTAGACGGATATTGTGAAGTACATACGAATATTTTGTATAAAGTTTACAAAGCCTTAAAAAAGTTTTGGGTCGAGATCAAAAAGCTATCTTCTCCCACTGAAAGTTGTCAATTCGAGTTATCTAACTCTACGTGACCGAATGCCCCTTGTTGCGAAATATATTGTTTTGTTACAGAAGGTACGATTGTAGTATTGCGTACGTGACACGTTTTACTTTTAACCTCACAAAGCGTTGATATACAAATAATAATAATTAACATTTAATCTAATTTCAAGAATCTTCCATACGGCTGTACTGATTTAGGTTATACGAGTTAAAGGTTATCAGATTTGTAGGACATAGCAAGAAATGATCTGTGCTTTTTACCGCGGAAAACATTACCTGTCGGCAATAAATACAGATATTCTACGCTGATGAAGTTACGAACAACAAAGTTATTGTGAAAGTAAGATTCATTCATTATATCTATCTATGAGTAAGATTTAAACAACTTTTACTTACGAGTTACGAATACCAATCTATAAATAAAGGCAGCGTTGCTCTATGTTATATGCTCCAACCTTAATAACTCTAGCATAATAGACCCATGCTGAATAGTTTAGGGAACTAACGGGAACAACAACAGTTTGAATACCCGTTTAAATGGTGTAAAGCCGGAAAATGAAACCATTATTCACGTCTGCTTCAAGTTGAAAAGTACGTAGTTCAAACAAGGGCATTAAATAGGTTAATAGACCTATAAAGCTAGACTTTCAAGACAGAAGGGAAAAGAACTGCAAGTGCGCATCCGGAGGGCGGCGTTGGGGGGTGGAGGCTGCAAGGTTGTTTTTCCGCCTAGGGCGGCAGTGCGCCACGCGCGCCCTTCGCGTAGAGCCGCGACCTCTGTCGGCCGGAATCGGTTACCGCCTTAATGTTTATGTGCAGTGTGTACCCGGGTTTATATTGCCACGCGTAAATATGTAATTGAGTGAACTGTGTAGTGTGAACTGTGAAAGTGTTGCTGTGAGTTAGCTATCAGTGGATTTTCAGTAACATTTTCGTAAGAGGTATCGATGTTCATACATTTTTCGTATGGGATTTATATCGGATTTGTTGGAACAGCGCACGGAGGCGGGAATATTTATATGTGTCATATTTCTTTAATAGTTTTCCGGGTCTCTGTTTCGGCGGCTGAAATGGGCTGACATATTCCGGGACCTTTATAGTTTGTTTTATGATATTATGTAGGCTCCATTTCCTTCATTGGAATGTTGATAAGGTGGCTGTTTCTGGTTTCTACTTATGATAAAGGAAAATTTATTGGACATAATTTGTAAACGGGTGCACGTGGTTACTTACTCGTAACTGTTGAGTTTTCGAAAGATTTAAGGTGCAGGTCAGGGGGCATACTGTCATCGCTTGAAGCCTTGTTATTTTAATATTGTTGATATTCGTGTTTGAAAATTATAATCCTTATTTTATGGACATGAAGGTACGTGACATAAAGCTGTCATTTTTAAATAATACTGCTTGAAGCGGTGTTAGTAACCCCCTTGAACTGATTTACAATTATGACTGAATCCCACGTAAACCTTAACCCTTTTAAGTTTCAATTAAGATCTCGTAAAACGATATCATACTAATATTATAAATGCGAAAGTGTGTTTGTTTGTTGGTTCGTCCTTCAATCACGCTGCAACGGTGCAACGGATCGACGTGATTTTTGGCATGGGTGTAGTTGAGGGCCTGGAGAGTGACATAGGGTACTTTTTATCCCGGAAAATTAAGAGTTCCCGCGGGAATCAAAAAAAACTTAAACCACGCGGACGAAGTCGCGGGCATCAGCTAGTTGAATATAAGTGATTACTCCAGTAGCTTTACAAAGATATAGTGAAATATAAACTGCGCAAAAGTTAATTTTTTGATGGATGACTGGCTTTCGTCTGTGAGTCATCGTAAATGTCATATTATTCATGCTAGTTGTAAGTGTCATTAAATTAACTAAGGTTTCACTATTAGTGTAGCGTGTTTTTTACACGCCGTCAACCCTATCCTCTAACGATTCTTATCAAGGCGACGTACTCGTATACTAGTTATAATTTACTTCTGATAAAATTATTTAAACTTTTATTAAATTACAAATGTTCGCGTATATGTGTCAAACTGATAATGGCCTTATAAATTCTTTTTACACGCTTTTTATTAGCTTCAGACGTATGTACCCAAGTAACATTTCATTCGGGCCTAGGTTGTAAAAAATGCCTTTAGGTTATATATGAGTCGTCAAAAGGTTAATGATTTACTATCTGGTCATATTAAGTACTTGAGAATGATTAATAAGTCCTAAAACTAATTGTTTATTATTACAACCTTGGAGCCATTTACAAGAGCTTAAATTAACGTTATTTTGACCTGTGTGTCAAGAGCATATAGTCTTAGGATCTTAAAGCTGTCGTAGACTCCTGATTAAGTTCTGAAAAGCCTAGCATTTTGCTAAAGTGAGATCTAAAGGTTTAATTTTTAACTTTGATATTACCATAAAGTTATGGAATGTTGAAATCACTTATAAATCACAGCGAGAAACCGTCTGCGTTGGCATCCTTATGTGGTTGATGTTCAATCTGCCCGCACAAAACGTTTTTGCTCGACGTTTCTGATCCGAACCGCTAGGGTGTGGAACACCCTCCCAGCGCACGTGTTTCCTGCCACGTATAACTTAGGTACCTTCAAGGCAAGAGTGAATAGGCATCTTCTAGGCAAGCGCGTTCCAACCTAGACCTCATCATTGCTTTACACTAAGCATGATTGTCGTCAAGCGCAAGCCTATCTCACAATAAAAAAAAAAAAAAAAAAAAATAAGTAATTTTTAAAACCTACCTTAAACTTTAGGCTCTGTAAGAGTTGTCTATGCGAACAAATTAGGACTACGAGGTGAAAACCAAACCAATGAGCTATTGTTTATGAGCTGAAGGCATGTTTAAAGTTCTACGAGAATATTTTAAGCTGTAGAGGCACATCCTCAAAAAACGTCAGTTGTTTCCGCGACTTCAAAGCAGTTGTAAAGCAAAGATGAACCGACACAGGGTGATTTCAAAATAACCGAGTGGACATTTCAATTTTCAAACGTAAAGTGCGTAAAAATTTCTTACGAATATTGAATACATCGGTAAGTTTTTATTATTTTTATTAATTGTTATTGTAGGTAGTGAGGTGACTGGTAAAGACTACTTATTAGGGTTCTTACAGGTCGGCAATCGCTGTTAGCGACGGTGAGGTCGCCGATTTGTACGAGCCCTTATACCTAAATATAAAATAATCATGAAGTATGGCTAATCTCGACAAGGGTTCTTATGGATTAAAACTAGGTTGATCGCCTGTTCTATTTTAATTATTTTTACAGATCATTGAGACCATCGAAGATGCACAACCTCCTGAAAGACCTCCTCTTCAGTTCAAACCACAGATGACACGACACCATCGGAAATATTTGAGGAATCACAAAACAGTAAATCCAATGATGGTGATGATGGCAGTTTATCTGAAGATAGTGAAGACTTTGAAGTTCATACATTAGAAACAAGTGTTGATACAGTAAAGGACTTAAGAATATGGCCTTTGAAATCCTTTTGACGCTACATGGATAGATCAACCATTTTTTTCCAGGGACAGAGTTTTCATCTAACATGCTGCTGGCTTCTGATCCTGGTGGCCAAGACAGAGTGCACACTTTCTCCCAGTCGTTGGGTACAACGAAAAGGCATATTTTTCCATTCTCTATGGTTTGGACGACCTTGTCAGGCATACTGAAAACAAAACACAACTTTAAATTAATGAAAGAGCCGAAAAGATGTACCTTACTTAGAGTTTACCGCTTGGCATTTCTCGGCTGTTATCGGAACAGTTCAGAAGTAAAAAATACACGAATTACATTGCTGCATATTCAAACACCGGGTGTGTTTGAATTATTAGTAAAAAAGTAATGTACTGAAAGACCTGAGCGGTAAAAATTATGAATGCGTAAGAATTTATTTATCCGCAATCAACGTGACGACATAATAATTGCTAATATTTTTTAACAGTATGAATGTTCATAACGTCTTTGAGAGGTGATATCTAGTGAAAAGCCCGATGAATAGCGTCAGTTTTAGTACTGTTTACATAGGTATTGCGCATACTTTAATACTGTACAAGTATCAGCCTTTCTAGTTATGGTTCATTTTTGGTAACCATAAACCGTCTTGCAGCGGCCAAAGGCACATCCGCATGCGGGTAGACTTTCACTTTTGTCATCAGTGTAGAACCCCACACCTACCTAATACTGAATCAGCCTTTCTGGGGATAGTTACCAAAAGTGCAGCTATCTCTTATAATAATAAACGGAGAACCGCGCGACGCACTGCGTGACGCGACCGCACGTGTCTAGAAAAGAGCCTTAGTAATCGTACTGTAAAATAAAACTATCTGAATCCTTATTTCTGTGGCCAAAATAAGTCAACAAATTAAATGTCAATTATACCTACTCTCAGCACTTGTAAAAAAGTTTATTTGAATAAAAAACGTTTCTATTCTATTATATTCTCAACACTGTCGTTATCTATCAAACATAATCGAAAAAATAGGAACTTACTTGAACTCTAAGAGCAGCCTGTAGCTGTTTGTTCAATACTCGTGTCGAAACGTCGAACGCACTTTCTCCTACAACCAAAACCTAAAAGGAACTAATTGTGCTCAGCGGTTGTTTTCGCGACTGGCAAGTCTTGAACAACTCCTGGCGATAACCTTAAAGCTGCGAAAACAGCCTTGTCGTTTTAAGTAGCTCCACGAGATTACCTTTAGCTCTTATTTTGGCAAACATTAAGAGCTTCTAGTTGTTACAGTCCTGGATTGGTTATTTTTAATACTCTCTAGTAATTTCCTAACGCCAGCCATATTTTTTCACTAAAATAAAACAAAAATCTAAACAAAAAGCAATATTTTAAATCAATAAGGCAAAATTAAGAAACGTGTACTATTCAAAATAAAATGTTCTTACATGGATATAAGTTTTATTAATTCTAATGCGACTTACCACCAACCAACTAATTTTATAATTATTTTAATTGTAATTATTTTATTAAAATATCTTCAAAACTTTAACTTACGAAAGGCCCACCTCGTATATAGCACTATTATCCTAAATTTTCACGATAAAGTGCCAGTCGCACTAATTTTTTATTTTTCCTGACTTCAGCAAGTTACTTATTATTTTTTATGAATATAACACTTGTACGTCCTATCTAGTTAGCCATTTTGAAACTTGGTATAGTGACAGTAAAAGGCGCCATTATGAATTATTTTTAAATCCACGATTCTGTGTAAAAAAAATCTTACACAGAAACCTTTTAAAACCCGCAAGTCCTGGAAAGGCATTTATTCATGTCCATCAAAAAGGTTATAAGTTGTCATAGAGTTACATCCAAGACTAATTTAGAACTTAAAAGCTGTCTAGCAAGGTTATATTAACCATAAATTAAGGTTGTGAAGGTTATATTCGGGTTCTGTGTAAGTAGTTGGAAAGGTTCTGGATTTGAGCTATAGGCTTTGCTGTAGCTCTTAGAAAGGTTCTACAACGAGGGCCCTTTTTGCACTCAGGAGGTTAATATAAGGTTATTATAACGTTATTGAGCCTATTAAGACTTACGAGCAGATTTTCATACAAAGGTTCTAGAACCTTTACAAAACCTTTCTAAAACCTAAAATGTTACTTGGGTATGTTAGTAATATGTAACGGAATCTTTGAACATGATTTTGACCCCCTTTAAAACGTCGGATTAACTCGAAATTTGGCATACTTATTATTTATTAAGGACCGATGAAAATTCAATATTTTGAACAGTTTGACCCGTTATCCTTACGAGATAATCAGGATTAGCGATTTTTTGTTTTCCTGAGACCCGGAGTGTCTGCGTCAAAAGCGTGTTTTTTAGTTTTTTAAACTATTATTTTATTCAACACACTTGTTCATAAAGTGGCTCTAATTTCACCGCAATTAGGCACATAATGACACCTATAATCAAACTGTGACTTTTTCATTACTATTATTCACAAGTGAGCTATAGAGTTTATATTTTATTTTATCCAATAAGTGTTTCTTCACAAGTGTGTTGAAAAACGTCGTATGATACACGTGTGTATTGATGATTACCTTCCTCGGCTATCTTAAGACTCTCACCTAACGGCTCGGTCTCAATGGCGCCTCAGCGGTAATCATCATCATTACACACTAGTATTATAATGTACTATTATGTTAACTTTTGTTGCAATCCTTTATAAACAGCTATATTTAAAGTAGATGAATTTAGAATTTATTTAAAAAATATAACCTCCTATATCCTTCTTTACACATGCAAATCTTATCTGTTTCCTTTCTATGGCTATACCACTGAAGCGATCATGCACGTTTGTAATAATACGTTTATTTATGGCTAATATTACCTAAATAGCTCGCATCTTGTAAATACCAGCCAGTAAAACAAAAGTATCTTAAAGGATTTCAAAAAACCCAAAGTCACGTTGGCAAATACTGCAAAGCCTGCTAAATAAACGAATTGTAAACAGAGTATGGAAAAGGGCGTCTATATCATGTATGCAGTGTGTTTAAAAGCAATATCATTGGCACCCAAAACTTTTCACCCTCAAAAACAATTAACTAATGCTGATATAATTTGTTAATTTATTCATACGTGTACTGTAGAAGGTACATAATAATATATGAAAATTTAATACGGCTTATTTGATATTCTCAAGTGAAAATTGCGGGATGACTCGGCGCAGAATTATTGGATGCAGACGTGACCAGCGTCGCCGTGAGCAGAATAACAATACCATGCGACAATACTCCGTACCCCTGAAAAAATATATAAATAAGACTAAACCTTTTGATATATTGTAATCTAAATCCGTGTTTAATGGCTATAATTATCTAGAGTTGTCTATAGTTTTACTACTTAGAGTCCTAGATGATGCCCGTGACTACCTACGTCGATTATTTAGGTTTTACAAATTAATTGGCTTAGGTGGGAACTGTTTTACTTTCCGGGATAAACCGTGAAATGTAACAGACAGTAGGTATAAGTATTAAGTATGGATAAATTCTCTTTCTCAAACTATTAACTTTTACAAACATAGGATAAAACTAAACCTATTATTTTCAAAAAATCTAAATATTATGTTCCCATTCGCATGCCATTGAGAAATAATGAGAAAGAAAACCAGCTTTTAAGACACCTTACATTTTATGGTAAAGTTTTATCCTTTTATCGTAATAAGAATCTCCCTAGCGAGAATAGGAACATCCTTATCTTTAAACATGTTTTTCTGATAGTATGACATTGTCCGTGTTGCTTGAATTCAACAAAGAGGTGCGAAAGAGTCCCTATTGTAAAGCTATTTCGTCCAATCACGCTGGTTTGCACTACAATGGCGCAGTATATAAAAGATTATAATGGGAAAATGCAGTTGGTTCAAGTTTTCTTTTGTCCAGGCTAATCGGCACTGTACCATCTTTTCTTAGTCGTCTGCCAAGTCCAACTAAGTATTGTGATGATGTTTCATTCATTTTTGAAGTGAAACTTCTTTAAGCGATACTGAAAAAGCGATACTGAAAGGAGACAAACATTTTATTTTAATTTTTATTTATTCGGGTCATTAACAAACAGTAGCACGCAGTGCATTATAAACAAACAATATAGATATATACAGTAAATGTTTGGTAAACATGCTACCAACTGCGTTAACCACAGATTACTTAATTATTAAATACAATAAAAGAAACACATATCACTTCATTCAATTTCAAATTTCTTTCACAAAATTCACTTCGATCCTTTTCTCTGTTGTGACAAAATAAATATAAGTTGAGTTCGTTGCCACACGGAGTCATCTTAAAAACATTTCAAATGGTTAATACTAATGCGGTTGAACTCGTTGAAAACTTTTTTACATCCAATTTTCCTCATACAGATTACACATAAAAAGTTAATGCATCATTTTTTATTTTTTTTACGGTCGCTTAAAGTAATCAAACAAAACAAATCTCATTCGCGATGACAAAACAAAAACAAAGAGTCAGGTTACGATCGGGGGGCCTACAGGAGTACAGGCTACATTTGTTTTTGATTAAACAAATTGTCCGCGCAGTTTATTGCTCCCCAGCGCGCGCTCCTGCATTTGACTCATCTGTGACTTTTATTATTCACTTTGATAAGAAACATCAAATTTTGTACAGATGAGATAAAACTTTTCCTACCTACAGTTGCGGAATATGAAAGTAAGAGTTAATCTTTACACCCTAGATGAACTATGGAACAAGGCATTTTTTTATTTTATATTCTCTTTGGCTTCCGAGTTATTATTAGAACATAGAAACAGGGGAGAAAAAAAAATTCTGGAATAATCTTACGTGACACAAAAAGCGTTAAGCTCTGTCTCTCTCACTCTAGTATAGCTGGACAAAGACGGATTACCTGTATTTAATTATTGTACCTATTGAACATTTTGAAAACTTCCAAGTAGCACTTAGCTCAGCCGGCAAGAAGCCGCATCGTAAGATATCGCAGGTTCGAATGACACGAAATGCGCAAATTTGAATTTGTTGATGTACTTAATTTATTTTCTTTATAAATAGAATAGCGAAAATGACTTTACCGGAAGTCCAAAGGTACACAGGGCTTTTTAATAGGATAGGCGCAAGAGGCAAGTTTTAGTACTGAGAATGCGAGTGATATAAGTAAGCAATGTCGTCTGCGCGTCATGAGCATTTATTGTATACTTTTCATGCAACTTAATCTTGCTGCAGGAGTCAATATTGAACTTTAAATATTGAATACACTGCCTTGTCCTTTGTAAGTAAAACAAGGCTTAAAAAACTTAAATACCGTAAATATTGGTAGGTTTACATTTACATATTTACAGGCTACAGCGAAACAGAAGATTCATTTCACTAAATGTGCTTTGTAAAATAGAATAAGGTTATTTTTTTTTTGTTTCTAAGCTCTACATTTTACAAAGCTTTGAGGGTTTTAAAAACCTTTGAAATCTAGCTCAGTAGAGCCTTAATGCTTTTGTAACTAGCCTGCATGTGAAACCTACCCGCAGACAAATAAGTGCGTTGTTTCGGCGCTACTTTTGTTTAGTACGCCTTTGACTATTTCCTTTTACATACAAAGCATATGTAGGTTTCTAAATACAGTAAAGGGTATACTTATTATGTGACTGTTATATATTTCCTTATGGCTTTTTATTGCAATAAGTATTAATATGAAAGGATAGTAGGTGTTATATTGTTCTCTTTTAAGGTTGGAGCTATTGACCTACATACAAAATTGTGACATACTCGTACCTAAATAAGCTTCAATTTTAGTTACGTTACGAGACGATAAAAAAGTACCTAACTAATTTTAGTTTAATTGCGAGATATTTCACCGCGGTTAATTGCCTCATCTGGTGACTGGTTGCGCAAAGGATCAGCCTGGCTGTCCAGCGCGGAAATGCAGCCGACATTCTTGCCACCATTCCACGTGGGCATGATTTATATAGTAATTAGGTTAGGCTAGCTAGCATTAAGTTCTATTGTATTATTTTCAATAATTTTTAAGTTTATAATAGATATCATACAAAATTAACTTTATTACAAAATAATGTTATAAAATCAAGCAGTCTAAGATAGTGTGATTTAGCAAGATAATCTTGGTAGGTGGTATACTTATAATTGAAACACTCTTCGAATAGGCAAGCGATTTAGCGTTCCGGTACGATGCCGTGTAGAAACCGAAGGAGTATGGGTTTAATATAACTGCTATGCCCCTAACAGCGCTACCATCTTAGACTGCATCATCACTTACCATCAGGTGAGATCGCAGTCAAGGACGCAGTAGTGCATAAAAAAAAAAGAAAAAAAAGGTAAATAATGATGAAATTCGTACGTGCTTGTCCTTCCTAACGTACTTTTAATTTAGGCATAATAATTAGAGTTATCCATTCAATTAACAAAAACAACAACAATAATTAAACCAGATAATTAGATAAGAGTGAAAAGGTAGGCAGATAATCAGTCGAATATATTAAATCTGAACCAATGGTAATTGCTAGATAAAATTTGGACGTGCCTTCCCTTTTTGCTAACATTTGTTCCGACATACAATAAAAATAAAGGTGTGTAGGTTAAACGATTCCGAATCCGAAGGGCAGTCCGCTACTGTAACGTTCACCCGAAGCGGTGGGATTTTATAAAATAAAACTGCAAAATATCTATAGTATTGGACATAGACACTATTTACTTAACTCAATTATTGTTTTGGAATTAATACTATTGAAAATAAAAGTTTTATTTTCAATTTATATTATTCTTACTTTACTTTTTTTACACACAACTCTGTTAGGCGACATAAAATGGAATCTTAATAATGACACCACCACCACCAGCACTACAGCTCATTAACGTCCCACTGCTGGGCACAGGCCTCCATTCTCATAGGAGAGAGGGAATTCGAGCTTAGACCCACCACGCTGCTCTATGCGGGTTGGTGGGCTTTAACGACTATTATCATGTTAGTAATAATAACCGGGACCGACGGCTTAACGTGCTCTCTGAGGCACGGGGGTGAAACACCGCCAACTTCCTAACTCCGGGCTAGTACTGAGAATTTCTAGTCAGAGAAACCCATACTCAATTATGGCCCGACCCGAGACTCGAACCTAGGACCTCGTCGGCCGCAGTCGAATATGCCAACCACTAGACCAACGAGGCAGATAATGACAAGCGAAATTAAAATTGTTAGCTGTTTGAAACTTATCGGCTTAACATCAAAAGAGTGATTGTCACACTTGGCACTAGGTAATTAGAAGTTTCCGAAAAAAGGAAATAAATGTAAACAATATATTACGTAATATCACTTATTTGATTTTAATCACCAACCTTCACATTCTGGTTACTTTACAATTCGAGATAAGTAAACTACCATAGAAAAAATAAATATAATAAATATCTATTCCGTGTAAACTACCGTATAATCCATACCTACTTATATTACCAGTGGTTCGCCTCGAACTGAGACCTCGCGGCGCCATCTATTGACATCATTGTGAAGTTCTGTTAAAAATACTGAAGCTCATTAAAAATTCAGTAATTTCGTTTCCTTACAATATTTATCTAATTTTAGTATTTGCTCAGCCTTTCAGAAAATTAAGAGTTCTGAGGTTAGAAAATCTTTCTTCTCAACTTTGGCGTTAGAAAATCTCTACTTTGAAGGGATCTCCATTTCGTCAATTTTAGGGGAAAAATAAAAAATAAAAAATTTTTGGACTATATTCCCAATTATCTTTATAAATGATATACCGCAACCCTATGTAACGGTATAAAAAATATTTTACTTCGCATTCGCTTCTATGAGAGCCCCCCTGAAATAAAGATTTTTATAACTTTTTAAGCCATATTCGGCTGGAGGCCATTGGTTTACATATTATATTTAAAGCTGAAGTAATTAAGTTCATTAATTTAGAAGTTATAATGCTCTGACAGACGGACGGACGAACGGACAAGTGCAAATTCAGTCAAGTGGACTCAGAGACCTTCGCTTCGCTCGGTCAATAAATGCGAAAGTGTGTCTGCTTTCACGGCCCATCTGTCAACCGATTTTAATGAAATTTGGTATGGGGATAGTTTAGTCCCGGGGAAGGCCATAGGCAACTTATCCCGGAAAATTAAGGCGCTTCCGCGGGAATAAAAGAAAACTTAATCCACGCGGACGAAGTCGCGGGCATCGTCTAGTTTAATATAAAAATATCTTAGGAAGGAAATATCAGTGATGACACCTCAAGTTAGGAAGCACTTGGAGCTATCCAATATCAGCAGTCGCAATATTGGCACTGACATCGATCTAATGCGAACGCGGGCCAACAGCGGCGTAAAGTGATATGTTGTTGACGTGAATGTTGCTGGAAAACTTCGTTTTTAAGTTTTATCAGAATTATACATTTTGTGAGGTAGGTAAATATAGTCATACTAATATTATAAATGCGAATTTTTTTTTGTTCGTTGCTTCGTTGGTTTGTCCTTCAATCACGTCGCAACAGAGCAACGGGTCGACGTTATTTTTTGCATGGATAATATACGAGTAGTTGAGGACTTGGAGAGTGACACGTACTTTTCATCCCGGAAAATTAAGAAGTTCACACGTGGACGAAGTTGCGGGCATCAGCTAGTTTGTAATACAATAAAACAAACAGCATACAAAGAAAAGTTGCAGTTATACGGATATGTTTAATTGTTTTGTATGATACTACTACTTTTGCACTATTAGTAGTCAGTACATAGTGAAATTTTCTTTTGTACCAATTTAATTAATCAATTTTATGTAAACTGCCTCGTTCGTCTACCTAGTGGTTACCATGTTCGACTGCGGCTGACGAGGTCCCGGGTTCGAGTCCCGAGTCGGGCCAGAATTAAGTGTTG
The DNA here is from genome assembly GCA_923060345.2 of Erebia aethiops. Classification (NCBI taxonomy): domain Eukaryota; kingdom Metazoa; phylum Arthropoda; class Insecta; order Lepidoptera; family Nymphalidae; genus Erebia; species Erebia aethiops. The sequence continues at coordinate 18,592,251 of OV281084.1, read as the reverse complement.
GGTTTTTCTGATTAGAAATTCCCAGTACTAGCCCGGAGTTAGGAAGTTGGCCGTGTTTCACCCCCGTGCCTCGGAGAGCACGTTAAGCCGTCGGTCCTGGTTATTATCACTAACATGATAATAGTCGTTAAAGCCCGCCAACCCGCATTGGAGCAGCGTGGTGAGTCTAAGCTCTAATTCCCTCTCTCTTATGAGAGTGGAGGTCTGTGCCCAGCAGTGGGACGTTAATGGGCTGTTGTGGTGGTGGTGGTGGAAATAAACAAATCCCGACAGTCAGTAGAGAACTAAGTAGGTAACTCAGTTTTATTGTACCATTTCTAGAAGAATTTTAATAATGTTTAGTATGTTTGGAAAAAACAAGGGCCCTACCTAAAAGCATAGTACAAATGCTAAAAGTGCCTAATTAACTAAGTAACAATTAGGAAGGATTTACAGAGGCACTACAAAAACCTTCACCCCTTTACGTGAACGTTAGTTTTTGTTAACTCAACTAGTCTTGAATGGAGGGGCGCGATAAAGTTTTCAATGGAATTTATTGCACTTTCAGTTTCTCTACAGCGGTTCCCAATTAAGGGATGTGAACCGTAATGTAGAGTAACATAGGTATATGTAAATTGAGTTTAAATTGGACAAGATACATAAGTAATTTTTTATGCATTATAGCTTAGCTGCAATTAACAAAACAGTGATGGTGGACCGATGCTGCCTATTTATTCACACGGCTACTATTATATGTAACGAATAAAATATTTCATACTTAGGTACAACACTTTATAATATTGCAATAACACGATGGTAGTATGCTCCCTAACCTCATCAATGCTTTTGTTTAACCAAGATAGCCATCAGGCTCAAAAGCATCCTAAAGCATACTTAACTTTCGCTATTTAAAATATTTAAATCTTTTCTATCAAAATCTCAAGCATTGTAAAATTGATTTCTGCGTAACAATGCAACATCGTCATGGCAGAACCAGTCCACCACGCGCTTCTATATTTCTGAACATATTTTTTCTCAAAGAACTTACTACCAAACAAACCCGAAGCCCTATTTCACAGGTCCCCAAGTATTATGACATAAAACGTAATGTAAAGTTCCAAAAGCATTATAGCTATGTTGCACGAGAGTTGCGAAATGCCTCCAGTCGCGTGAGGGGGTCGCATTAGAGCCTTAGCCGAACGTCGCCGTCGTGGAAGGCAACCCTTTGCTGTTATTTATTGAGAGCACCCGGTCGAGTTTCAGGCTACATAGGAAAGCTACTATAGCTTTTAGCTTTAAGACGTATGACACAAATATTGTTCCGAACATATGGAGCAAGAGATATTGATGTTGTTTGTATTTTTCTTTTGGCAAAGACTAAGGAATTGTGAGATTTAGATTTCATACAGTTGTAGGCTTTGGAAACACTATTCTGTTGCGTTAGCTAGGTTCTAATGGTGCTTATTCGGTTGTAAACTAATCTCATGCAATAAAAAGAAAAGTTCTGACTCATACACACACTCGGTCCCTTCTGACTCATCAACGCCCAGTCGAAACCTAGAAATCTGAAAGTTTGTTCTCATAATAATTTAGGATTTTAGCCTTAGCTTAGCCGGATTTTTTGAAATTCTTTTTGTGGTGATTTACTTAGTGTTATTCTGTCCGGAAAATTTTGAAAGAATAGCAGTAATTTTTGACCCATAAGTAAGACCCGTTAGACAGGCGTTAAAAAATTTGAACCTGTTCGGTTTAAATCTTAGCCATCGTTAGTGACAACTGTTATAGGTAAAGTGTTATTTTGACTTAATAAGCAGAGTTTGTGCATAATGTTGTTTGTGCCTGTCTGGAAAGAGCTTTTCTCTTGCAAGAGAATCTTGAATATACCGCTAAAAGCCCCACTTAAGCAATGAACTCAGTGTCAAAGCAATCCGTTTATCTCTTTTTAATACAATTTTAAGCTGGTTTGCTCCAGCGGTGAAATTTGCATGCAAAAATTGCTGAAATTACTCGCGTTGTCACAGCTCTTCTGCCTTATTTTTGTGTTTTTCGTAAGTAAAATTTATGGACTTAATTAATAACGGAGGGAAACATACTGTCATGTTTTTCGCAGTCTGTTATTTTGGCTAGAAAAAGTATAATTTTGTATTTTGATACTTACCCATTTTTCCACGTTGGAATAACTCGGAGAAGAAAAAGATCTCGAGATGCATAAAGTTGGTTAGAGTCACATCGTCCTAGACAAGACAACACTTAACTGATGCCGCGCACTTTTGGACATCTATTTGGTCTCTGGTAAGGTTTTACATAAGTACTTCAGGTAGGTACTTAAGTATTTATAAGGCATGAAGCTTGATCGATTAGGTCTAGACCATAAAATATAATATGGTTCGTTTTCGTCAGCCTACGATGAGGGAAATCTTCTCTGAGCTGGTATTTGGTGAACACAATCTAGCATTCGATCGTCTTAGCCATATTATTGGATAGAAGCAGGCGTACTTTGCGGAAGTCTATATGATAATGAAGGAACTAGAAGTTAAACAGTCAAAACAGAAAAATCTATGTGGTACACGCGTGTAACTTGCACGTTCGCTTACACTTGGTGAGGTGAGTTCTCACGTCGATCAATCGTATTTGCAATGTAAAAACTCAGAGTAAGCGTACAGTAGTAGCCAGCAATTCGCACTGGCACAACACCACACCACACAAATCTTCCAAATTATTCTCAACGTATGTTTCACTCGACACCGGAGCATCTTCAGGAGATGTTGACTCGTCAATGCACGATTGTAAAGAACCAAGAGATTTTTCTGTTTTGGCGGATTACAGCGAATTACATTTCTATGTCCTTCATTTCGCTCTGCCCAACAACGCCATGACCACAGGTGAAATAAAAGCACACTAATTATCTAATTCGTAATCAAGACTAGTGTTAGTGTTAAGCTCTAAATCAAAATGCGATCTAAACACAAAAGAATCCAATAATCGCTGAGTCTGCCGGCAGGAGACTGAATTACCATCGTTCAAACACTCGTACTAATTATACTAACTATTTTCAATATGGCGTCCGTATCCGCAGATTAAATCGTATGACATGAAACGAGTCAAATTGACAGATATTATACTTCCTGTTTCATGAGATATAATGACAAACAGTAATAATGCTAACATAAGGAATGATATTTTAAATAAAGACAAAAATGTCGCGGTTGCAAGGTGAAGGCTTAAAAGAATGCTTTGCTTGCTAAAATTTAAAGGTGTGACAAAAAGTCGTAAAGTTTTTTGTTAAACAATTTTGGAAATTGTACGCGCTGATTAAGAACACCTTAAATACCGAGATTGTTATACTAATAATAATCGCTTTAATAGCTGTCACCGGTAATAGCTTACAGGTTAAGGCTGCGTGCGTAATGGTAATTAAAGTTGGTGTAATTAAAAACCGATATATTTACGATGCTTGAAACAAACTCAGGGCGAAGGGTGACTTGTTGAGTTGGGATTTACGAGCGTCCTTGATGTAAGTAGCCCCGTTTTAGTTTTGGATCGACTTATTCACGTTAGACCGCGGCTGCGATGGCAGGTGCAATAACGCATGTTTTTTTTAATCAACTACCAGTTAGCCTTTGACTGCGATCTCACCTGATGGTAGTTATGTGACGATGCAGTCTAAGATGGTAGCGGGCTTACCTGTTAGGGGCATGGTAGTTATATTCAAGCCATACACCTAATCGGTTTCTACACGGCATCGTACCGGAATGCTAAATCGCTTGGCGGTACTAATTTATAGCGGTATTAATTAATATCTAAATTGCAAATATTTTATTCTCCACTAAACGCCTACGATTATTTTAGAACTCGTTTTATTTAAATATTATAAGTAATTAATAACATAATTTTGTAATTTTTTTGGACTCTTAAAACGCAAAGAAATAATGATTTCATATGGGCATTTCCAAAACCTCAATCTATACGAACGAAGTTACGTGCATCATGTAGTGGGTATAAGATATAGGTACTTTTAAAAAAAAGATTCCGACGAATTGAGAACCTCCTCCTTTTTTTGAAGTCGGTTAAAAACAGAAAATATTAAAAGTAATACCTACCTAAAGTTTAATTCGGTACAGAAATATGATTATTTCAAAAGAAAATGAATGAAATTCAGGCGATGGGATTCCTAAGCCTCTTAGCGGAAAGAGAGTAATAAAATTTTAATGAGCATAATAGTTTTATTGGCCACAGTTTTTGTTTCATGGAAAATAATTAAATGGGTTACTTTATTGCTAAGAATGTGTAAGCTTGATAACATGATAAGTAAAAGCTTACATTGCCTCAAATACTATGGAATAACTAGATGATCCTAAATTCCTCACAGCGACTTCGTCTTCTTGAATTTAGGTTTTTTGAATTGAATTCTGTAATGCCTCTTTGATTTTCAAATATAAACATTATAGCTTATGCCCGTCCGCGGGATCCCGCTTTTCGCTTTTCTTAACAATCAAAATTGATTAAACAGATGGACCCTGAAAAGGTAAAGGATCGACAGAAAGACTTTCGCAATTATAATATTAGTATCGATGTGATTGGGTGCCTGGGCGGTTACTATCAACATTTAGAAAACCATTATGATACAGGAACATCTTGTTTCAATCTCTTTGTAATATTACTGAGAAAGCTACCATGACATCACAAAGTTATCATAGTTTTACTCTTTTAGACATGATGGCAAGAACGAATGATACTCTACCATTGTCTATTCATTGCTTTCAGAGTAAGCGAGATGTAGCTATATTTTTTCTATAGCGCTATCTCAATTGCATCGCGTTTCATTTCATGCTTATATAACACAGTGTTGATATATTTTAAATTAAATATTATAACTTTACATAGTGATTATACCTTTATAAAGTGCAATAAATGAACAAAATGTTTTTTAATGTTATCTTAAACTAAATAATAATTGTTTGTTTGCTCTTTTTCTGTTAGGTTAAAAATTAACTCAAAAATCTTAACTTACCATGGTGTAAAACGAAACGGTTGTTTTAAATGTCAAACAAGGCGCGATAGTAGTTTGAATTTGAAAATTTGATTATGTCAAATACCTAAACAAATTCGTTTGAAACTTTTTAAATAAAAAACTAATAAATAATAAATAAATTACTTATTATTAATATGTCGGGCCTCGAGTAAGTATAATAATTGTGTGTTAATTGCTCTCATGGATAAAACAAAAAAATACTGGTGAAATTGTGGCGCTAGGCGGTATGTTCGGATAGGTTTTGTGGTGCAGCAGCAGTGCAGTTAATGGTTCCTGCATTTCAAGTGGTTTGTGTGTACTTTTTTGCAGCGTCAGAAGTCGAAGAGTTTCGGGGCGGCAGCTAGACCTTTTATGGGAATATTTAAATTCCCATAAAGATATAGCCAATTCACATCACATTCAATTAATTATTATTCTCTTTTTAATTACTAAGATCTTTCTGAACAAGTGGAACACCATAATAAGGGCACTGTTTACTATTTTTTTCGAATTTTTAAAACCTTTCGTCGTCGTCGCCTCAACCTATAGACGTCCACTGCTGGACTGCTGTCTCCTGCATGGATCTCAACAGAGCACGGTCTTGTGCCGCTGGTTTCCAGCAGCTCCCAGCTGCACGCTTGATATAGTCTGCCCACCTAGTGGGGAGTTGTCCAACGCTGTGCTTTCCAGTCTACCGCTACAGCCCATTAACGTCCCACAGCTGGGGACAGGCCTCCACTCTCATAGGAGAAAGGAAATTAGAGCTTAGACCCACTAAGCTGCTCCAATGCGGGTTGGTGGGCTTTAACGACTATCATCATGTTAGTGATAATAACCGGGACCGACGGCTTAACGTGCTCTCCGAGCCACGGGAGTGAAACACCGCCAACTTCCTAACTCCGGGCTATGAGAATTTCTAGTCAGAAAACCCAATAAGTACTTAATTATGGCCCGACCCAGGACTCGAACCCGGTACCTCGTCGGCTGCAGTTGAGTTTCTTTTTTACCTTTCATAGTTATCAGCAGCTAACCCCATAATAATAATAACCTAACTTAATAAAAATACATTTTGGAAAATTAAATAACTCTCTTTTTTATTAGATATCTCAATTCTCAACTTACCGTAATCCAATATTCACATAAGTAAGTATATTATAAATCCCCACAATTTCCTATTTATTTGTTTATAAAGTTAATTCGTTGTTGATCCGTCGCAAGAAAGTAACTTTTTTATGATTGCTAAATTTGACGTAAATCCTACGTAATACAATAATGCTCTCAAAAAACACTTCATGGTACGAATTGAGTGAATGATTTGCGTAATGACGTCACAAAACTGTTTAGGAAAACAATGTTCTAACAAGCTTACTTTAGGGGCGTCATGGTAGGATTTGTCGAAACAATATCAAAATAATAGTGCTTTAAGCAGTGATAGTAACCCCCTGAACTTTTATTTAATTTGACAAGCAAGCGTCAAGCAAAAGTCTAAACCCACTACAGAGAAGTGAGGCGGCGTGGCACGTAGCGGCAAGTATTTATTGTACAATTATGTCGCAGTACATCTCCGTACCGCGTCACCAGCTTCATACAAAATCAAGGAATATTTGCCGCTTCGTGCCTCAGCGCGGCGTGGCACGAAGTGCATCTGTAGTGGGGCTAGACCTTTAATAGTACCGCGCTAACAGGATTAAGGGTATGACAGACAGGTTTAGTACACGGCTCGGCTGAAGTCTCCCAAACCAGAATTGAGTATTAAAAATTATACCTACTTTAGAATAATGGATCCAGTTTGCAAACATTAATTCCCGCCACTTATGTAGTACACACTGGGCCTAAATAGATACAAGTATTCTTGCATCTTGAACCAATGTGGTAGTCCGGCGATCACTCAGTTTTGATACTGTGCACGTCTGAACTCAACCAAGATATTGATTTACCATCAAGGAGAGACCCGTTAATTTTTAACGACAGCCCAGCTCCCTAATTCCCTACGATTATATAAATATTAACCACGAAATAACGGAAATATTTGTCATCGATGTGTTTCTACTATTGTGACTGAATAATGTATTAATGATTCTTTTGTTGTTTACTTATCGGAAGTAAATGTTAATACTTTGTTCACTAATATTTTGTATTTGTTTGAAACTTTAGGTAAAAATATAAATGGCCGGAAACTCAACAACAAGAATAAAGTGATATTAAGTACTTCAATGACATAGACCTGTAATATAATAATATTTTGAAAAAGAAGTAGGTAAGTAATTTATGGACGAGTAGTAATTGTCTTGTTTCTGTACAGGTCGTTTTCAGTACCTATTAATTTTCAGATATGTATGGAAATTGGACAAAATAATAACAAAAATATACGTGAAACTATTAAACGCAAAATACGTAATCTCACGCTTTTAAATCGTAAACAAAATATCCAAAAAACATATTTGGATTTTAGTATACAAATCGAAATACGATAAATACATAACCGATACGATATCAATTGTAGAATATTTTTAGGAGTTTTTATAAAACTTAACACCATATTTAATATGTCGGTAAAGTTAGTAATAAAAAAACAACAAAGACATAGTTTTGTTCTGTATTTTCACTACAATACACCCAATTGATAAATGGATTAAATAAAAATGATGTTGTTATTATAATAGGAGGCACAAATGAAACAGATCCCTATGAATTTCAACTAAGTCTAAATCGATTCTTCTACAATAACACACATACGAATATTTTAGTGAGTGAAATACCTTATAATGGAACTTTAAACGAAAAGAAGGCAAATTATGATTTAAGATTTATGTGTGGGAAATTTGAAAATGTATCATATGTTGACATGGATTATAGCAGAAACAGGATGAACCGAAGTATGCAAGTACGATATCTATGCCAATCGCTCCTAAAGGATATTTTACGCCTAGAATACCGAAACAAGGTAGACATCTATAAAAAACAAAGGCATAATATGCGGGAGAGTGTTAAAGAAACAGAAAATAAAGCGACCCAAACTGAAAATGTGACACAAAATGAAGACAATATACATGACGTTAATAATAGAAGAGACAGTGAAGAAGAAAAGAATGGTGACGTTACAAATATTCTTAAAATAGATGAAAGTGGTGATAGTGGAAACAGGGTAGAACCTAATAACTTTTTTCGACGCTCATAAGTTGCACGTACTACATCAGAATATTAATGGACTTATAAATAAATCGGAACAACTGGTAGTACAACTCGATGATTTGCAAACTGACAAGAATATTTCTATAGATGTACTTTGTATTACAGAACATAATTTAATTAAAGATGATTGTAAACTCCTTAAGATACCAAATTTTAGCATTGCTTCTTCATATTTTCGTAAAAATAGAAGAGGTGGGTCAGTTATACTTGTACGGAATTGTCTTAAAGTTAAAGAGTTAGCGAACATCACAAGCTTAAGCGTTTCAGGTGTTATTGTTAGGGAAATCCGGCGCCGGTTAAAAACAGTATTCCGTAGTTCCGGGCCGGCTCGAACGCTACGATAATTTATGGCCTGACGGACACCGGTCACTTCGGATCAGGGGTAATACCTGTTGAGTTACAACCGGGATTAAAGCTACCGGCCTGAGTAATTAACTAGTTAGTCATGTTCAGTAATCTTTTGAGGATTTCTGAGGACTCCTACTTAGTATAGCCACGTATAGCTTACGCTGGTATCGCTTTACCTGAATTTCACGTTACTGAAGTTCAAAGGAACGAAATCTGAGTCCAGTAAAGGAGTGTATGAAAAGACAGTTAGATTTTATTGATTGACTAGACATAGCTCGCGACTTCGTTTGTTAAAAAAATCCCGCGCGAACTTTGTTCGGTAACAGTACTTAGACCATTCCGGTATACAAAGTAGCTATATATAGGTAGGTATATTTTAAATAGGTAGGTACTTAGTATCAGATTTCGTCAAAATCTGTTGAACAGATTAGCCCTGAAAGCGTAGTAATAATGTCCTCCCGATCGAATTTCGACCACGGCGGCCTATCTCCACAGAGATTAGCCATCTGCGCAGGAGATATTATAGTGCACAAGTGTGTGCGCATCTCATGTGCACTCTCTGTTCCTTTACTCTCATAGCCCGATGGGACGGAAGATCCGACACGACCGGAAAGAGATCAGGCGCAGGACCGACGGCTTAACGTGCTCTCCGAGGCACGGGGGTGCAACACCGCCAACTTCCTAACTCCGGGCTAGGACTGAGAATTTCTTGTCAGAAAAACCCAACACTTGTTATAGCCCGACCCGGGACTCGAACCCGAGACCTCGTCGGCCACAGTCGAACATGCTAACCACTAGACCAACGAGGCAGTTAAGCGATCCATACGACGAAGTTACGAGGAAAGCGTAGTAGACAGACTTTCGCAATTTTAATATCAGTACAGAAATATGGATTCATCCCTTCGAGCTCCTCCCATTTAATAATGCCAGAAGACTTTGGGTCTAGAAACTTTAGATTTTGTATTTAGGACCCCATTATGAAAAGATTTTCGGGTCAGTTAGTCCATCTAATACTTTTTTATTTCAAGTTTGGTTTACTTGGGAGGGAAACTTACGTTCATTTATCGGGCTGTCTTTGGCATGTTGGGTTATTTATCTTGTACAAGATGGACGACGCGACGGCGCGGCTAATGCATTTGCATTTTGCCAGTGTTAGCGAAATGTGAAAAATAACATTTTAAAATTGCTTTTATAACCAAAAACACTTATTTTAACTTATTTATAAATAAACGATAAATTTTTAGGGTTTCGTACCTCAAGAGAAACAAAGGGAACCCTTATTTTCGTAATTCTGTTTCAGGATTTTTGTCTTTAGTATTTCTAGTCGCTTATTCTATGACTAGCTACATGGAGCTACATTCCATGACAAAGACTAAGATGCCTGCAGACAAGCGAACGTCGTCCAACTTAATTAATGTTTAAAATTGTCTGGAAAAATCTTATTTCACTGAAAAATCTTAACATCCTTTTGATAATTATTTAATTAATCTTGTAACAGTGAGCAGCTTCGTAATCTCATCAGGCAATATTTTCATTATTTCCCCCGAAAGGTTTCCTCCCCGTTTATTATCGCTTATTTAATCAAAATCTGCTTACGGTTGGCAATTTTCCAGGGAAATTTTCACGCACAATTTGTTACAATTATACACTATAATGGGCTTAATTTAAGATCGATGTTCATTTGTTAAATAACGACGTTCTTTGTGGTACAATCTGCGTTTGATTAAGCAAACTTGTTGTCCCGAATTCGATTGCCATTAGAGCTTAGAAGTTTTTAATTCCGTTTGAGCTTTTTTGTCTTTAGTATGTTTAGTAGTCGCTTATATATTCTTCGAGTTATATGGAACTACACTCCATGACAAAGACTAGGATGCCTGCAAGCTATAAGTAAAGATGACAACATCCAAATACAAAACCCAACCCAAAATACAAAGAAGCGGCTTTATACAGCGAAGATTTTTGCATGATGACCGCCAAACTTCAATTTGAGAACGGCACTGAAATTTCTGTAGGTAGTACCTATAGCAAATTGGAAAATCAGCCTATGCCAATCCAATGAAGGGTTACATGTCCCTAAATTAAAATTCCGCCAGCATTTCCATATCGCATCTAAACAAACATAGCGCAAATGTCACTTATGTTATTAATCCGTCCAATACCCTCCACGTTTTAATAATACGAGGCGCTATTAATTAATTCTGCACCGTTGATTCTACAACATTGACTTCGACACGGTCCTATGTTAGTTCAAAAACGCCCTTGCGTAGTACTTTTTCCGTTTTACCATAGTCATTAAGGGAATGATCCGGTAGCTTGAACGGATAACTTATGGTCGGCCGTGGAATCTGCATATAAATAGGAAAGAGGTTCATATCAGAGGGATTACGGGAGGTACTTTCCGGAGGGAAACGTGGCACTGTGCCAGCTACGCAGAGGGCTTGATAAAAGTTTCCTTTTTAAACGACGATGCTAATAAGTTGTATTAAATCGTTTTTGTCTGGGATTAGACATAAGTCAAAGCATCTTTATTCAAAATAGGTACCTACAACGTGCACCTTCTGAACGTCATGTTTACAAGGAATACGACTTGATGGTGATAAATAACTAATATCTTAAAACTAAAGCTACGAGGGTTCAAAACGCGCCCTGGTCTGAGAAGAGACAAACTCAGCCGGTTTTTTTTTATTATATAATATATTTCAGACTTTTGGCCTGAGGGCATAGTTTACCGTCGCTTCAGGGAAGCCAGATCCAGAATCCCTACTGTTTCATAATTATGTATTAATGTTATTTTATTCTGTTATATGTTATATTATGTATATATTTCTATGGGCCTAGTTGCCTGATGTAAACAAATAAATAAAATAAATAAATAAATAAATAAATAAATTTCTCACACAACAACATCAACATGGTCGTTAACTATGGGCCTCATAAGAAGGCTCAGGGTCACTCAGCGGGCGATGGAGAGAGCTATGCTCAGAGTATCCCTGCGTGATCAAATCAGAAATAAGGAGATCCGTAGGCGAACCAGAGTAACCGACATAGCTCGAAGAGTCGCCAAGCTCAAGTGGCAATGGGCGGGGCACACAGGTCGTAGAACCGATATGCGTTGGGGTCCCAAGGTGCTTGAGTGGCGGCCTCGCACCGGGAAGCGCAGCGTTGGACGACCCCCCACTAGGTGGACGGATGATCTCAAGCGTGCAGCTGGGAGCCGCTGGAAACAAGCGGCACAAGACCGTGCTCTGTGGCGATCCATGCAGGAGACCTTCGTTCAGCAGTGGACGTGTATAGGTTGAGACAACGACGACGACGACGATATTTCTCACAAATAAAGGAAATTACTTAATTATATTTATAATTTTAACATAATTAGGCGCTGGAACAATTCATACCCATGGCTGCCTATCATTCAAATAATCTGTAACACTATAATAAGACTTTTCAATTCGTTTTCATATGGTTGTAAGATCATAAAAGAGTATAATAAGCTATATTTGAAGGAAAAAAAATTTTACTTATAGTATATGAGTTAACCTCTAAAAGCTATGAGTTTTTCGCAAATGTTATTAGATATCGTACTCGTATTTCTTGTTTAAGGCAAATAACCTTTTTTATTATTATTATAACATATTTTAGATTTGGGTGTCATAAAAAATAATTTATGCTAAGGTTTTATCAAAATTGCAATTTATTCCCAAAAGCTCAGACGATATTTTGATCTTATACTGACAGTGAAACGTATTATGTGCAAGATAATCCAAATTTTATTGTTCAGGTCACGTCAAATGGCTTAAGCTGAGTACAAAATATGGTTAGTCGGGTCGCAGTAAAACAACACGACATGTTATAGCATAAACTTATAAGAGCTCGCTTTTACGACCAACAAACTATGGAACAACGTGCATGTATGAGTAACTTTGTCTAATAAAGCGTACCTGCCTATATAAAGAGCGAATTTCAGTATTTGCGGCTACTTCTGTTTTATAGAAGTAACAACAGACTTTCATGAGATTAACTATGATCTTCATCCGGATTCACACTCTCGGGAGTAAGCCTCCTGTATAGGGCTAGCATGCGAAAAATGAGAAGAATGTTGTCTACCAGTTATCTCTATTTGTCTACCGAAGCTAACATGGTTACTTTTCTCGTTACGTCAAAAGTATAGAGATAAAAGTAATATACGTGTAATGTGTATGTATCTATGGTATTTTTCTCTGCGAACCCTTACATGCCAACTATTTTGTTCTTGTAATATATCGCATTTTGTGCATGTTAGGGTAAACAAAAAAATTGCCGGCAACGACAACATCTCTCTGTCTCGTCGCGAGATATCTCGTTGTGCGCACGCTAAGCCTGCTGGAGACAGTGCCGCTTGACAAGCGTACCTAGAGTTCATACAAAAGCCCCCAGTTATTCCGATTCCTTAGGCCTGCGCCTCGCTTGGGTTGATTGGGTTCAAAAATTGTCATTGACTGTAGCGAATACAGGGCGATGCGATGCGAAACGAGGCGAGGAAGGCGGCGTCTACACTCTCGCACTCAAGACGCTTCGTTTAGCCTTATGGAGAGTGTAGATGCGGGGGTTTATTTTTATTTACTTATTTTATTTATTTATTGCCTTTAAAAAATCTAATTTGCACCACCATTTTGCAGACCAAAGCACTAGCCTAAAAAGACAGGCTGGGGTTTGTAATTTGCAGCCCAAATAGACGACAGTATGCGCTAGGGCTGACAAAATGATCAACTTAAACTTAGCTTGATTTAACTTGAGTATTAAGTATTTTAAGTTTAATCAATTTAGTTTTTTAATTTTGGCGAGGAAAACCTGATATACTTAAATAGTTGAATTAATAAAAGGTTATTTTGCCTATACGTATGTTGTTCAACACTATCCCGTGTAATGGAACCACAGATCACTGATCTGTGAATGGAACAAACGGGCTGGGGAGAAAAAATAATAACGGGGCGGTTTCGAGCAAATTTGATTTCGACGCCTTGCTCGTTTCGCTGTTTCACTGCCGCTGAGCCGCGGTTTTAATTTAGTTACGAATAAATAAGGATACTTGGATTATCAAAAAAAAATAAACTGTAGGCATTATAAACGCTAAGAAATACCTTTTTGGTCACATTTCAGATACCTAGCCAGATAAATTAAATCCAATTCATTATATAAAAAATCGCATGCAGGTCATGCGTTTAAATTTCTAGATTATATCTGTATTGTAAGATTTAAATGTATTTTAATATTAACAGTAACAAGACACGACACTCAACACAAATAGGAACTCCCTAATCTTATGACAAGAAAGAAAATACATCATGCCATCTCAATTCAAATCCAAGAGCGTAGAGCTACACCGTTTTCTTATTACATTATCATATCAAAGGATTATCAAATCTTGGAGGTCTTCACTTTCATCAGAGTGAAAGCGTGAACCCCCCACAATTAGACCATGATAAATGGATCAGGAAAAATCTCATCTAAATATTTAATCGAAAATTCCCCTACATGCATCCACTTGCATAGGGTAGATGCGGGGGGGATAGTGCAACTGCGAAAAACAACTGATTATGCGGGTTAAGTGATGATGATTGAAGCTGGCATAGATCAGCAGATAGTGTGGTCAGTTTTTAATAAAGTCATTTGATGGACAACCGTATAAATCGTCCATCAGATGCGATGACGCCATCAGCTAAGTACTTACTGTGCTAGTTTTTTTTATTAAATTGTGATTGAATAAGTATCGTGTCAGCGTCTTTTTATTGTACTAGGTCATGGCCAAGATTTTCTTCGCGTAGATTTTGGATTTTTGAAAAATGCCGAAATTTCCAAGATAAAGCCTATGTTTTTCGCCAAATGTACCCTAAATCAGTTTAACAGATAGATAGACAGACTGACAAAAACACACATGTAGGAGATTATTGTAATTTGTTATTGAAATAATGTGTAGTTAATCCAAGTTAAATCTTAAGTTAGTATCTACTGATTAGTGATGATGACAAAAATATGATGGCTCATTTCAACAACAATGATCCACTACAGCCTATTAACGTCCCACTGCTGGGCACAGGCCTCCACTCTCATAGGAGAGAGGGAATTAGAGCTTAGACCCACCACGCTGCTCCAATGCGGGTTGGTGGGCCTTTACGACTATTATCATGTTAGTGATGATAACCGGGACCGACGGCTTAACGTGCTCTTCAAGGCACAGGGGTGAAACACCGCCAACTTCCTAACTTCGGGCTGGTACTGAGAATTTCTAGTCAGAAAAACCCAACACTTATTATGGCCTGACCCGGGACTCGAACCCGGGATCTCGTCAGCCGTAGTCAAACATGCTAACCACTAGACCAACGAGGCAATTAAGATGGTAGGCCAGTATGATGATAGATGCAAGGAATCTCACTGAAATGCAAAAAATAAAGTAGCCTAAATAAGCTGCATCAGTTTTAAGGTGTTTCAAATAATTGTTTTCAACATTAATTAATTATTCTAAGTGCTCCAAAGTCACTTTAACATTTGTTTTCGAGCTCGTTATATCTCACGGGACGCACATGTGCAAGTTTGTGCTTTGTAGGTAAGACAAGTGCATTTCAGCGCTGGAATGCACTGGGGTGGCGCCCCTTCTAACCGATGCAAATATTTCTTTCCGACAAAATATTGCAGTGTTAATGCCACGCTAAAATGCCGCACAATACCGCCCTATGTGTACATTGGGTATTGGGTTTTATTAGTTCCTTTTATTGACCGCGTAAAGGGCATCTGATTATTTGTATGCTTTGTTATATTAGCCGTCTAACACTCTTTTGCAGAAATAGCTAGGTAGGTTTTTCTTTCACGGAATTCTCTAGCCTCTTTACTTGTCTGGAGTTAAGGAAGTTGCCTTGCAGAAAACGTAAAGATCCCCGGTCGTGTCGGATTGCCGTCCTATCGGTGAACTATGGTAGCAATATTGTTAAATTGTTAAAATTACAGCTCGCTAGTGACACAGATAGATTTAAACCAAATCTGAACCCTGAAACGCTGAAGATAACGACAGTACAGTCTATATATAGGTCGCTAGACTTACTAGTCTTTTAGGAAGTTTTAGGGCAAGTTTAAGGGTGCTTTAACTTTTTTTGACAAATAATTCTCTATAAAAAAATGTGTGTCAGCTCCAACGCCTGACTGGAGTTGATCCTTACGAACTAAAAGTGTTACCATGAAAACATAAACATAACGTAACGGAGAAAGTTTGATTTTACCCCCTATCAATTTTCATACCCCGGGCTGAAAATCGATTCTTATGAAGGTAAACTCCAAAAACATTCAGATTTCGTTAAATTGAATTGCATTGCAAATATTATAATGATTTTAAAATTATTTTTAAAATCAATACAATATTTGCAATATAACCTATTTATTAAAAAAATATATATATTACCTATAACCTATTTAAAATATAACCTATTTAAAATTATGACCTACTAGCTGACCCGGCGAACTTCGTACCGCCTTAGTATGCAAAATTAAATGTATATTTTTCAATATTTCTGAGAGATTTTCTTAATATTTTTTTCCGTAAGAACCTTCTCCTAATAATAACAAATACAATAAAAAAAGAATTAGTGAAACCGGTCCAGCCATTCACGCGTGATGCCGTGACCAAGGAAAACGGGTTTCATTTTTATATATATAGACTAGCTGACCCGGCGAACTTCGTACCGCCTTAGTATGCAAAATTAAATGTATATTTTTCAATATTTCTGAGAGATTTTCTTAATATTTTTTTCCGTAAGAACCTTCTCCTAATAATAACAAATACAACAAAAAAAGAATTAGTGAAATCGGTCCAGCCATTCACGCGTGATGCCGTGACCAAGGAAAACGGGTTTCATTTTTATATATATAGATTTAAAAGCGTAACGCAAACTGCTCATTTTAACTCTCACTAAATAGTAAATACGATTTATTATAAAATTTCCCCACTCCGGAGTAACTTTGGTCCTGAATAATTTTCTAATTCAGCCTCTAAACCGTAGATTTTATTGCCTTTCGGTTTCCCTAACGCCAAACTGCGTAAACTTCGCCTTCCTGACCTATTTAAGGCGGATATAGCCGTTTTAAACTGGGTTTTCTTGAAATTACGTCCCTTTCTAGCTTAAAATTGGGGAGAGAGACAAAATATATTTTGCAAGAAAGCAAGTAGCGAACTAAGGTTAACCTCGCATAGACTGGATTTAACCAAAAGCCTAGCCTAGTATTTTCCTTTTTTGTTAAATACCTAAGCAGATTATTTTCTTTAATTATTTATTATTGATCTGTCAGTTACAATGATAGTTCATAATTATACCATAAAAAACTGTGATTTATACCACTGGTGTCAAATAAACATGTAAGTAGGTACATGACATGACTCGGTTGTAGTAAGTTTCTGTCATAGAAAATATTAAAATATATACAATAATGCAGGGACACTACGCGGAATTCGCGCGAATTCCGCGTTGGAGGGGAAACACGTTTTATCCTGTCGCATTAGTCTGTGCATCTCTATATAAAAGTGAATAACGGGATGGTACGTAGTGTGTTTTAGACCAAATCGCGTGGCGTATGGGGTTTTCGCAAACTGTATGTCTGGGCCCTTATTGAATTTCGTCTTATTAAATGCATATAAAAAAGATACGCGCCGAATTGAGAGCCTGCTCCTCTTTTGGAAGTCGTTTGCATGGTGTAATAAAAGCCTTTTATGTGCAACGTCCCCTTCTCCTGTGCCTTTAAGGGTGTACTCGCAATGGGTCGCAGGGCGCCTGTAAATCACTTAAGAAGGCCGGGAGACGCAGTTACAGTTTCTGTTTTTGCTCACCGGGGCACTGGCGCGTGACGATAAGGTAACGGTACTTACTACCTATTCTGCTATTATAGAAATCATTAATTCATGATAAATAAACTATTTATTTGAACACGTTATTGCAAGAATAAAGACATTAAACAGAAATTGAATTAGGTACATACTTTACGGGAAATCGTTCGTAAGTAGTAAATCAAATCGTATATTATTCAAATTTTGTAACTTATCTGTCTAATCGATTTTGGAAATTGATCCTGGGATAGGTTACAACGCGAGGAAAGACATAGGCTACTTTTTGACGAAAATTCAAGAGTTCACATAGGATTTTTTGAAAACCTAAATGCCAGTAGAATAAATTATTTAAGGAAGATTTGTAGTATTAGTTACTAAGTAGAACCAATGAACTCAAATTCAAATGTTTTTATTCAATTTTTACAATTTCGTTTCAATCATGAATCACTTTCGGTATGTCATTCCTACAGAGAAGAACCAGCAAGGAACAATGAATTACAATAATAAATAAAGTGTAGACTTGTAAAAGCAGTTACATAAGGCAGTCATTCTTTTTTTTTTTTTTAATCCACTACAAGCTAGCCCTTGACTGCGATCACACCTGATGGTAAGTGATGATGCAGTCTAAGATGGTAGCGGGCTAACCTGTTAGGGGCATGGCAGTTATATTAAACCCACACCCCTTCGGTTTCTACACGGCATCGTACCGGAACGCTAAATCGCTTGGAGGCACGTCTTTGCCGGTAGGGTGGTAACTAGCCACGGCTTTATCCTCCCACCAGGCCAGACCAGAGAAAATTCAGAAATTATAAATTCCTAAATTGACCCTGCCGGGGATCGAACCCTGGACCTCCGCATGTTAAGGCAACAGCGCTACACACTGCGCCACGAAGGTCGTCAATTCTAATTATTCTATTCATTCTATTCATTTATTAATCAGAGAATCCCTTGAAATCGATCGATACCTATCACGAAGCTGATTATCCGCAGCAAACAAACATAAATCACACGTAGACGCCAACATTTTTTTTCACCGACACGAGCAAACTTCCGAACTCTACCGAAGAACTATATGCCAGCCAACGACAAATCCCCTGGTTCAACAGTCAAAGAACTAACTACAATCTAAAGTTCAATCGAAAACTTGGACGTTGGCAAATCGAACATGTATCTACTTTTGACTAACATGTACTTTTGACTGAAAAACACGCTGGTTGGGTTTACTTAAGTAACTATTTTTTGATACTCAAAGATACATACTATAATAGTACCTACCGTATTCTATCTATCCACGGTATCTAATATCCGTAGGTATATATTTCCAAGTGCAGCTAATATAATATTTCATACTCGACAAGGCTCAAAGGCTTAAATTACGCCGTACTACAAAAAAAATATTGATCAATGAACTAATACCGATATTTTCCTATTCTCGCTCCGCTCTAAAATAAAATAACATAAAAAAAACTTAAAAAATAATTATAATTTTTTGAAACTATTTGCAATATTACAATGTTATTGTTACAAATAAACATGGGGTGAACATAAACTGAAGGTTTTAAGTAAATTACTTTTCGATAAAGGTTTGTGTATTAACCGAAACCCTTTATACAAAACTGCAAATACAGTATTAACGCCCTTCATCATAAAGTTATTTATTGTCCCTACTTCTCGGGTAATTAGGTTACCTACAGCGGAAACACTCGGGGCTAATTTGTCAAAATCTCTTACCAACTTTGTCTGAAGTCCACTTAGTTGCTTATTAGTTTTGCTCACTATTAAATAGGAAGTCGTTCGTGAGTAAAATTAATCTACTTTTAACTTTTTGGTAGAGTTATGTTGTATTAATTCATGCACACTTTGAGGCAGCCTAGCCGTGGACCAAAAATAGTCATTAGCAAGGTCTCAAACAAAATTATCTCAATTTTACCAAATAATATTACGGTTTGTTTTCAGTCTACCATTTATCGTGGAGCTATTGACAATATTGACAGTCAGACAGACAACAAATTTTAAATTTGATGGCGTGCGGGCATTATGGCCTAGCAGATTGAATTTTATACAGAATAATAACTATATCAACGTAGGTACAAGTGTACTGTCTCTTAAATTAGGTACTTTATTCATTATTAAGTCGTGTAAAAAGCTTTATACTTGAAAGTGGTTATTTAAAAATCAAAGACAGACGTTAAATTTTTCTTGTATTGATGCTATTTATGCCGTACCATAACTACAAGCGTTATTATGCGTTTTGTGAAGTATTTAAAAGACCAAATAGAGACATATTATATCGAGATATATAAGCAAATGCATTGTACAACTGACTTGCGATAGGTACATTTCTATAATATTTTTTTGATAAAGCATTCGTACGTATATATATTTAATATATTTATTATGTAGACTAGTAAAACCTGAAAGCGGCATCGTCAGTCGGGAAGCCTGCTGATTGCGACATGCTCGTACCTACGTGAATACTGTACGTGTGTCTGCAATGTAAAACTGCCTTCCGGTGTCGACGATGTCTCCTAGTCCTATTTAGGTCCCTTTTATGTCTGTATAAACATAAGTTAGCTTCCTCTATTTGATGATAAGTTTATGGTATTACGTAAATAAATATCGGAATGAATCCTAATTCATATAATATTATTAATCCCAAATGATACATGCTGGTCGCTTTGATCAATTGCAAAAGCATATACTTACCTATCAGTATTACTTTCTATTTCATGATTTATAGGAAACTTTAAAGTCAGCAAAAATTACCTATCATTTACCTATACGTACACGTAGCATCCGTGCATTCCATAAAGCAACATAATAAAGCTATAGAAGGTATGTCCCATGTGGTATTTACGTCAAGTTCGTAATTAGATAACAATCGAGTCGGGCGGCGCGTTCGTGTTCGATTCCATTAATGACCACTGTGTTACAATACCGCTATCTCTAACCAATCTAGTGTTCGCCACCGTACGCTGTTTCAACGTTACACGACTATCATAGAGCTCAACGTAATTAAAACTAATAAGTGATATAACAATGTAAAAGGCCAATAATGACTAGCCCGAGACGATCTAAAAAGAGTGGCCAGTGTGTTCTACAGCACTTAGACTGGGATTCTCCGTCTGCCGCAACCGGAACAGTCAAGAGAAGATCTTCATGTCCAGAACACTCCTCGAAGAAAACCATAAGAAAGGATGAAGGCATATTTGAAGTTCAAACACCATCGGACTCCGGAAGTGGCACATCTAGAAGTCTCGATGAAAATGATAAGTCTGATTCCCTTATCGAAGTAGAAGAAAGGATATCTTGTATTATTAATGAAAATAGATCATCCCAAAGTAATTCTGAGGCCAGTGATGTAGATATCATTATCGATAGTATTTTAGAAAATCCTATTAACGACGAATTATCTGCTCATAATGAGTTATTTAGTTGTGATCGAAGTAAAACTTTTATAAAGTCGTCTAATCCTTTATTAGATAGCAAAAATGTACATACCGAAGGTGGAATCAAAAAAACGAAAGAAAAAACTTTAAGCACACCAGTTCCCATTAGAAAGTTTAATAAGTCTTTCGACTTTGTAAAGGGTCATGCCAAAACCTCAAAAGTAGATAAATTAAATGATAAATCAAGCGTTCTTCCTGTTTATAAAAGCACAGTGCAGGAATGCGCCGTAGATTTAAGTGGCAACAACCAAAAGAAAAAGAATTCAAAATTAAAATTACCATTTTCCCCTGTGAAGACCATGGATAAACCCAAGACATTTTTTCAAAGCAAAAATAGTTCACAAGAAGCCAAACCATCCCCTTTATTGTCCTCTCCGGTTAGAAGAACTATTTCTAATGAATATGTGAGATTAAAGTTTACTAACGACACAGTCATAAGGCGTACAATCGATGGGAAATCTGTGCAAAAGATAACACCTAAGATACAATCAATAATACCTGAAAGTCCAATAGATAATGAAGACCCATTTTTAAATCTCAGTCCGAACAAAAAGTATACGGTAACTGTTAACAACAAAGTAAGATGCGATAAGGATAACTATGTAATATTTGATCCGAAGACTGGATTTAAGCCCGACGAAGCATCTAAACAATCGCGAATTCCCTCCAAATCCGGCGAAAAATCGAAAATCCCTCAGAAATCACCAGTCGGCGAAAAACCTTTAGTTACAAAGAAATCAGTGAGTGTTAGTGACACGGATAGTGGAATTTTGTCCCCTAATTCCCCAGGTGAAACTAGTGAAAAAGTGCCTACATATTACGTGAACGCTGCTGTGTTTAGTGAAACAGCAAAAAAATGCGCATCGGATTTGGACATCAAAATCGTCGACCCAGCAGTTGCGAAAAAGGCTACAGAGCAAATCAAGGTTAGTAGATTCTGATTTATTTATTTACACTTAACATGAATAATAATAAGAATGAATAATTGACATGTCACCCCGTTATAAATAATTGGCATATGCAATTTGAGTGACAGGTAGGTACCTCGAAATTATTATATTTTTAACCGACTTCAAAAAAAGGAGGAGGTTCTCAATTCGACTGTATGTTTTTTTTTGGAAGGTTTGTTACGCGATTTTTCCGCTAATTATGAACCGATTTTGATAATTCTTTTTTGGTTTGGTAGGTCATACTTCAGAGGTGGTCCCATTTTAATTTGGTGAAGATCTGATGAATATCTCCGGAGATGGAGAACGGAACTCCTCAATGGATAAGAGTAAATTGCTCGCGATCAGTGTGATAGTTTTGTAAACAGTACCTATGTTTTAACCATGCATAGCATATCTTTTTTTTTTTTTTAGGGTTCCGTACCAAAATGGTAAAAATGGAACCCTTACGACTTTCTCCGTCGAAATCAAAAAAAATGAAAATTATTTTTAGTTTAATTAAAAAAGTGGGGAAAATCAGGGGTTTGAAATTTCAAAGTAGGATAACTATACCAAGTGGGGTATCATATGAAAGGACTATGTACTTGACTTGTCTAAGTTAGACAAGTCGACGAGTAACGATTAAACGACGTTATTCTTAATAACGCTAAGTTTTTACTAACATTCTGGTTACACCCTGTATTTTAAAACAGTGGGGCCACTAAAAATTGTGAAATAAAAAATTTTCAAAAAAAATATAAAAACCGACTTCAAAAACCACAAACACTAAAAAGTAAAAAATAATTTAATTTATTATGTATACAAGAGTTAATGTAGTTCTATAATAACATTTTTTGGAGTCGGTACCAATTAGCCGCATGAACCGTCTACCTACTCTTCATTATTGTTGACGTGACTCCACATTGGCAATTGAATTGGACATCCACATTGGAATTTTTTATTTATTTATTAATATTTTTTCTCGGTAATGCGTGTGTCTGTCTGTCTGCTACGCTTTCACGGGCTATCTGTTCAACCGATTTTGATGAAATTTGGTATGGGGATAGGTAGTTTGTATTCCGGATACTACTCCGGAAAATTAAAGAGCTCCTGCGGGAATTAAAAAATCTTAATCCACGCAGTCGAAGTCACGGGCATGATCTAGTGTCGAATAGGTACATTAATCAAAATTACTACAATGGATTAGATAAAGCAAAAATGACACGGTATGTAATATATAATACTTAGGTCTATGCTTACAACAATAATTATAGTCATACTAGCTGATGCCCGCGACTTCCTACGCGTGGATCGAGGATTTGTGGTTCCCGCGGGAACTCTTTAATTTTCCGGGATAAAAAGTAGCCTATGTGTTATTCCAGACTATAATCTATCTCTGTGCCAAATTTCATCCAGATCCGTTCAGCTGTTGGGGCGTGATTGAGTAACAAACATCCATCCATACATCCATACATCCATACATCCAAACTTTCGCATTTATAATATTATAAGCAAGATAAGTAAGATAAGTAAGATTGTATCACAATGTCAATTTCAAAAGAAAAATATTATTATAAAAAATAATAAAATAGTAACCTAAAAGAAGAACTTATTTCTAAACATCTCTATCTAGTCTTGGTGAGTCCGTTTTCTGGCGAGTTTAACTTCTAGTGCCATCTGCTGGAAAGTTCAATATTCTTACAAACAAGAAAGAAAACATCAACGGCGGTATCGTCAAGTTAGCAACGTAGTTTAGCTACTCACTACAAGATGGCGCTTTTGTCCAGTTCAGAATAATGCCCGTGCTTTTGCTTTACGAATTCCCCTTCATTTGTTAACGTTTCCCGTTTCACATATCGCTGTACGGTCTACACTGGCACATTATTCGGGAGCAATCGTGCAGTTAATTTCCAAATGGGCCCATTTAGCGCAAATAACGAACGGTAGGCGCGTGCAGACTCGCTTTTGTAATTATCGTGGTTGCGTACGTTATACTGGCAATTACAACCTCACTGTCAGCTGCTATTGCCTACCTACCGGTTAAAAACATTTTGGTTTGCTGTCTAAAAACATTTTATTAATGAGACAATGGCTCAGAGCCATCGAAATAGAATCGAAATAGAAAATAATTGCACCTCAGAGCAGTTTTACAGCTTGACTGAGCTGTTTTGACGACCTCCCTGGCACAGTGGTGAGCGCTGTACGGTCCTAGTCCTATCTAAGACGGAGGCCCCGGGTTGGGCAATTTTTAAATTTTTGATTTCTGATTTCTGGTTTGGTGGGCGGCTGCAGCCATAGAGTAGGTAGTTACCACCCTACCAGCGACAGTGTGCCGCCGATAAGGAGTTTACGTTTATTATAAGTTATAACTAAGCAGTAAGTACCTACTATACCCCTAACAGTTTAGCCCGCTATACTATCTTAGACTACATCATCACTTACCACCAGGTGAGATCGCCTACATACCATTGCAATTGTGACTGCTAAACTTAACAGTGATCTCATTGGGTGGTACGAAATTAAGACCAATAAGATGCTCAAAAATCGTTTAAATGGTAGTACTCGTAAATATGAACGCCTTTAAATACAGTTCCTAAACATTTATCATAGGTACTTCATACTAATATTAAAAATGCGAATGTGTTTATTTGTTGGTTTATTGGTTTGTTGGTTTGTCCTTCAATCACGTCGCAACGGAGCAACGGATCGACCTGATTTTTGGCATGGGTATAGTTGAGGACCTGGAGAGTGTCATTTTTATCCCGAAAAGTTAAGGAGTTCCCGCGGGAATCAACAAATCAGCCAGTTATTGCATAAGGCTGCGTTTTATATCTTTGCCTGTAGGCAAAAAAAAATATACTGTAGCATTTATACATTTTTTTTTTTAAATCCACTACAAGCTAGCCCTTGATTGCGATCTCACCTGATGGTTAAGTGATGATGCAGTCTAAGATGGTAGCGGGCTAACCTGTTAGGGGCATGGCAGTTATATTAAACCCATACCCCTTTGGTTTCTACACGGCATCGTACCGGAACGC
Organism: Erebia aethiops; assembly: GCA_923060345.2. Taxonomy (NCBI): domain Eukaryota; kingdom Metazoa; phylum Arthropoda; class Insecta; order Lepidoptera; family Nymphalidae; genus Erebia; species Erebia aethiops. The sequence continues at coordinate 18,567,466 of OV281084.1, read as the reverse complement.
TAAATCGCTTGGCGGCACGTCTTTGCCGGTAGGGTGGTAACTAGCCACGGCCGAAGCCTCCCACCAGACCAGACCAGGGAAAATTCAGAAATTATAAATTCCCACATTGACCCTACCGGGGATCGAGCCCGGGACCTCCGCACGTTAAGGCAACAGCGCTACACACTGCGCCACGGAGGTTGTCAAATATGATGGAAATAATTACGTATCATTAGAATTTTAATTTTATATGTGCAATTTGTTGTTGTGGTGATTGCGTAGAGCATAATATTAATAATACATATCTCTTAAAATATCCAAAGAAACTAATTTAATTTGTACGTATAAAACAACTAACTGATGCCCGCGACTTCGTCCGCGCGTCGTAACTAACAAAATTTTCCATATTTTCTCACCGTTTAAACCTTCCTTGGACTGCGACAAACATTTCAAAACCAAAATCAGCTAAATCGGCCCAGCTGTTCTCGAGTTTTAGCGAGACAAACGACAACTATCTACTATATCATATATATATAGTAGATAGATATAAGTAATTAGCACACATTATGTTTAAAGTAAGTACCCAATAGTATTGCAGATTCTTGAGCGCTCGCTTCGCAAATCAAATTCAGTGCAAGCCGATGAGAATTTTCTCCTTGATTACTGAGGGTGCACGCCAGGAATACTTGATGCAACGGTCCGTGGTAGTCTGTAGTGCATTGGTATTCTACTTCCAAATATCGTGTCTTGTATGTTCGCACCTATTGGAATGACTATTGACAATCTCATTGATTTTTAGATCAGGAAATTTTAGGTTACGCGATGTGACATTAATTAAATTAAAACACAAACTCCAACACAAAGTATAATTTATTCGAAATTGGTATAAAGTACACCTTATGAACGTCACGTTAAAAAAAATATAAGACGTGATGGTTATAATGAGCCACGGTATCTTATAACTAAAGCTACGAGGGTTTCAAACGCGCCTTCGTCTGAGAAGAGCCATATATATAATAGAAAATAATGTATTGTAACTACTTGTTATGGAGGGTAGAGTAGAAGGAATGTTATCTCTGTATATAAAAAGTGTCCGTCGAAATGCATCACATTGGGACGCCACATTAGCATCAAGGTAATTCCATCGCGTCTACCAAGGCTTTAGCAACATTGGATTCTTGGCAGACTGTCTTTTTTTGTTCTTGTATAAACCTAACTATTTAAGGAAAAAAAATCAGCCTTGTAGAAATAAGTCCAAAAAGTTATTTTTTCAACACATTACGTGGGTGGTAGACCTTAGATGGCAACGCTTCCGAGGCGGCAGACTATCATTATCCTGTATATTTAGGTATCCTTGTTCACTGTAAGAAGTTTCAGTCTTGTAGGTATAATACATTTACCTATTATTTATTTACAGGTTTCAAAAATTGTTATTAATGTTTGCAACACTAAAAGCTTGGCAGACTTTCACTTTCATTATTTATACGGTATAAACATTGCTTGACAGAAAAATTAGCTTTGTAGGAATGGGTGCAAAATTTCGGTCGCTGCCTCCCGGACTATAAATTTAAAAGGAAGCGCTAAATATTATTAGAGTAGGTTTGAGAAATAAACATGGAAAGAAAACATTCATCATTATGTTGTACAACGTAAGTTGTTGAAATTTTCATAAATAATAATTTTTAAATAATTAACAATTTTAGTCGAATTCATACCATATACTCTTTGCTACACCAGCGCCACTGTGGAAGGTTTTTGAACTGTTATTTTCAGCAACGACTGGACACTTTTTCAGCTTTTCTCCCATAAGAGATAGCACTCCTTCTACTTTACCCTCCATACTACTTGTATGATGAACACAGATGGCGCACTATTTATTTTTCTTGTACCCCCATGATATAGGTCTCAATTTGGTTTTGGCGGTCAAAAGGGTTTGCTGAGAAGAATATGAAAAATAAAATGATGTCACAGTTTATTCAATATGGCGGACGATAAAAGCTTGTTTTAAAAAAAGTTTTTCTAATATTGTCTTGTATTACCTATATCTATCACACAGTCACATCACCACTTCTTTTTTAAAAAGGAAGGACTTGGTACTTTTAAGTAACTTGGTTATGAAGAAGCACCTGCCATCTATAAAGTATCTAAGTGACGGATGGACAAGGATTTTATATTAAACAAGCTGATGCCCGTGACTTCGTCCGCGTGGATTGAGGATTTTTGGTTCCCGCGGGAACTATTTAATTTTCCGGGATAAAAAGTAGCCTATGTGTTATTCAAGGCTATAATCTATCACTGAGGCAAGTTTTATCCAGATCCGCTCAGCCGTTCTGGTGTGATTGAGTAACAAACATCCATCCATATATCCAAACACATTTATAATATTAGTATACGTAAGTATAGAATAACGTAGCGACGCGATGGGGTTAAAATCCTTCACTCCATCTTCAGATTCAGAAGGACCGTTTAAGAGTTCTCAAGAATGGAAAACGTATTTCAACATTTACGAAGGTTAAAGGGTGAAAACGTTTGTACAAATGTTATTATACTGTAATTGTTGTACTATTGGAAACAAATTTTACTGAAAAAGTGTGTGAAACTGGCCAAGCCATAGCTTAATTTTCAAAGCTTAGGGTAGTGGAATAGGAGTGCCAAAACAGTGAGACATATTTTGCAGGTCTAGAAATGTGGCATGTGCTAGGTAGTATAGATATCTCTATACTAGCACATGCCACCTTTGTCATCGCGTGCCCACTATTGTAACAAAAATATAATATTTTATTATCTACTAAACTCAATCCCGCGTCCACGTGGATTAAGGTTTTTTGGTTCCCTCGGGAACTCTTTAATTTTTCGGGATAAAATGTGTTAATCATGACTATAATCTATTTCTGTGCCAAATTTCATCCAGATCCGTTCAGCCGTTCTGGCGTGATTAAGTATCAAACATCCATCCATCCATACATCCATTCATCCAAACTTTCTATTATACTACTTTTATACTATAACGTAAAGCTCATAAATCTTACTAAGAAAGGATTAACAGAAATTCAGAATGAAAGCAGTAGAACTTTATTCGCCATAATCCGCCACAGTACCACTACCACATAGATTTACTTAGTGTGGCGGATTATAGTGAATTAAAGTTCTTTCATTATCATGGACAGCTGCAAAGTAACGCCTACTTCTATCACATATTAGAAATTCAACAATTCCCGAAGACGCCCAAGAAGTCTTTTCTGCCCTGTCCATAGTGTTTTTGTAAAGTGCGAAGCCAGATGCTCACGAAGGAGCTCCTGAAATGAGCAAGCGTGCTGCGTGTTAGCCAGTTAGAAAAATGCTTGATAATAGATGTTTTTAAAATATGTCACTTTTAAAAAGCATTTGATGTGCTACCAGATGACCTGGGGGCCATTGCTACGCCGCGCCGCTCACGCGCGGCTGTAACCGAATTACATCGCTGCAGGCTAGTTAGCGAGTGCTGATTGAGACCATGGCTGCTAACTGAACTAACTTAAATCAAGCTCGATGTTAGTTACCAACTAACATCGGGATACTACAATATTCAAACATGAAGGTTAAAAACGAATTCAAAAAGCCACCCAAAGCCTAGAAAAGAACTTGGTCATAATTTTGATCTCAGTACTTTAAATGGCCAATATTCTTGATGGAAAGATGGCCTTATGATTTCACTTTTTTTTGGGATCTCACTTCTTTTTTCTAAGTACTTAAAACTAGATGATGCCCGCGACTTCGTCCGCGTGGATTAAGTTGTTTCAATTCCCGCGGGAATTCCTTAATTTTTAGCCTATGTCCTTCCCCAGGGTACTACCTATCTCTGTACCAAATTTCATCAAAATCGGTTGAACAGATGGGCCGTGGAAGCGTAGCAGACAGACACACTTTCGCATTTATAATATTAGCAAGCATGGATTCAATATGTAGATATGTGCATTCAATCTTATCTTACAATATTATAAATGCGAAAGTTTGGATGGATGTATTGGATGTTTGTTACTCAATCACGCCCCAACGGCTGAACGGATCTAGCTGAAATTCGGCACAGGGATAAATGATAGTCTGGAATAGCACATAGGCTACTTTTTATCCCGGAAAATGAAAGAGTTCCTGCGGGAACCAAAAAACCTCAAACCACGCAGACGAAGTCGTGGGCATTCGCTAGTACATTCTAAATCCCCTATGCTTAAGACTGGTACATACATACATACTAATTAAGGTACTTTTCTTAATAGTGGTTATAAAACATACTATTTCCGAGTAAGTGAGAGAATATTTAGGTAGTGAAACTGTAACCATCAATTGTTGCCTAGACAGGACGAAGTGATACCAAAAGAGACCGCGGGGTTCGTCCTCCATCACTCACGTACAGGGTCCGTAATCTAATTACAGGAATGTAGAGTTGAGTACCGGACGAGACCAGGCAGTGTTATTTATATACAAAATATGTAATGTATTCAATATGTAAACCTGTCATATGCCGTTGAGCTATTGTGATGCTAATATTGTAGACAGGTAGGTAAGATACGTTTGTATAACTACAAGTTATATTGCGTGCTCTCGCGCTACGCTGTCTCTACGCCTACATGTCTATAAAGTAAAGTTCATACACAAATTCAGTGTTACAGTATTGACGTACCTTCCACACTTCTTTTCACAAGTCTTTCTTGGCTTTTAGAGTTTTTACTCCGAGCACGTACAAAACGAGTATTAGTGGGTTTCTCCGGTACCTTTGATTATTTACCGGGCGTAGACATTTGTGCTAAGTGTAACTATTTAGCTGAAAGGAACTAAGAATTAGTTCTGAAAAAGAAAAGAGTCGTTTGGAAAATTTAAAACCCGATCGGATCGGGGCTTTCGCGTTCCTGAACCGATACGTGCCTTGTGTTTAAACTAGTCACACGTCTTCCTGCTACAGTCGTGTACGAGTAAATTATTTGACGAGACAGAATAAAATCGAGTTAGTTTTCACGTTTTCTTTCTACAAAAATCTTGAGGTACGAATCTTATCAATAACGTAATAAGGTAATTGCTGTTTCAATTTAAAATCAATATTACGAGTACAGCGTGGCCCAAGCACAATCAGCGTGACAATGCTTTCTCGAGTTCTCTGTTATTCAATTTTGCAAGCGATTCTTTGCCATAGTTCAGTTCAGCTGTTAAGTCGTGAATTATAGTCGCCAAACAGACACACTTAGGCCTATTGCGCATTATAGAAAATTTCTTGTGTATTATTAGTAATCACTACTTACTTCATAGTATAAAACAAAGTCCCTTCCCGTAGTCTGTTCCTATGTGTGCTTAGATATTTTAAACTACGCAACGGATTTTAGTGCGGTTTTTTTTAATAGAAGAGTATAGTTTTTTTTTAATAGTGATTCAAGAGAAAGGTTCATATATGTACAATACATGCACAATATAGTAGAGAAACACTGATAATTTTAGAGGTTTCTAATGTGATGTCGTAAATAAACACATTTTTTGCGCTTACATTGCAACCGCTGACTGAACCCTACGAGATAGATCAAAATAATGTACTAAATGTAAATACTATAGTATTGTATTCTGAATTTCTTATAAGACATTCTCCAATCAATAGGCCTTACAAATGTGTAACTTTTGTCTCTATCATTCATACTAATATTATACATGTATAATATTAGTATATGAATGATAGAGACAAAAGTTACACTCGAAAGTTTACCTGCAATGCACTATATTTTAAAACGATTAGATTAAACAAACATGATAAAACTACTCTTTCACATTGCAGTCTATCTCGATGGGACTATTGCCAAATTTTATGCCATAATTTGTGGTTTCCATGATAATTTGGCAACGCAATTAAGTGATAACTGCACAACACTTTCAATAAATAATTATTGGTTAATACCGAGGCGGCAGTTAATAAATGATTGATTTCCAACGCTATTTGTTTTTTTTTATGTGAGGCTGATCATTTTGTACTGTTATTACATAATTTTGTTGTTTCAAACTCAAACTAAAAGTATATTTATTCAGAATTGGTACCCACACAGTACACACAAACACCTTCTGATCGTCAGGTTTACAAAATATAAGACGTGATGGTGATAATAAACCACGGTTTCTTAAAATTAAAGCTAGGAGAGTTTTATCTACGCGTAATAAAAAAAAAGGAAAGTAAAAGTAAAAAAATGGTTAACTGTCAACCATTTTTTAACTTTTAGTTTAATTTTTTTTATTCCACTACATGTTAGCCCTTGACTGCGATCTCGCCTGATGGTAAGTGATGATGCAGTCTAAGATGGCAGCGGGCTAACCTGTTAGGGATATGGCAGTTATATTAAACCCATATTTATTACAATACTATACTATTTGTCTTTCGGTCTATGGCATCATCAAGCTCCTTCCGGCCAAATCTTGGACCCTAAGAGCTTATTTCTCAATGAAGCAAGGGTGCATCCGCTTTGTAGGCACCCCACTGAGTTGTAGGCACCACAAGCCTACCTTTAATACGTATTTAAATAACCAAAATAGTTGTTAAGTTGAAGAGACTCATTGTAATTGTAAAAATACATTGAGGTGTCGAATAACTACAACAATTTGTGATCCAGAATAAGTTAAGATTCAAAGAATTCCGCTCATACTTATTACTTTATGATAGATTTAGGCACAGAAGTATAACTTGAAAAGTTAAACTAAAGCCTCTTTATGTGACGAAGAAATCTTTAGGTATACTTAAGGAGGAAAATTTTACCAAAATGAGGTAAGCAAACAGTCAGTGGTGATTTCTAACGCGAAGCCAAAATAAATCAAAGCTTGAGGTGAATACAGAAAGATCTTTAGGGTAGTAGTTAATAATGTATTGGGGTTACTTTGCGTATTTGTAAAGGGAGAGTAGAGACAGCTCATACTTTATTAAGCTCGGGCAAAAATGTGACTGCCAGTCAATTTCATCCCTGATCCCGCGTATGTATACCTATGTGTGCACTTGCGAGATTTGTTATTTCAAGACTGTCTCGTTGGTCTAGTGGTTAGCATGTTTAATTGCGGCCGACGAGGTCCCGGGTTCGAATCCCGGGTCGGGCCATAACAAGTGTTGGGGTTTTCTGACAAAAAAATCTCAGCACTAGCCCGGAGTTAGGAAGTTGGCAGTGTTCCACCCCCGTGGCTCGGAGAGCACGTAAAGCAGTCGGTCCTGCGCCTGATCTCTCTCCGGTCGTGTCGGATTTTCCGTCCCATCATGTGCATCGTAGACCTGGAGGCGTATTTTTCAGTATTGTAGATGCGATTCACGTCAGCAGAATTATTTTAAATGGCATTTTCTTTAGCAGCGAGAGATTTCGATGGCATTTAACACTTATAAACTATACATAGGTTCGCGAGATTCCAACCTTAAAATAGTTATAAAACCGGTGAAGTAAAAGCAACTTTACGAAGATTTTATGCTATGTACCAAGACATTTACAGTTTACACTGAGCCGCAAACATTAGTAAATAGCGAAGTGATTAACCATACTAATATTATAAATGCGAAAGTGTATTTGTTTGTTGGTTTATTGGTTTGACCTTCAATCACGCCACAAAGGAGCAACGGATCTACGTGATTTTTGGCATGGGTATAGATAAGGACCTGCAGATTGACAAAGGCTACTTTATATCCCGGAATTAAGGAGTTCCCGCGGGAATCAAAAAATACTTAAACCACGCGGACAAAGTCTGCGCCCGACTTTGTATCAGCTATAGTTTTGTTTATTAAAATAATTTAAGTTTGCGCCTCGAGTTTTATCATGCTACACTTATACTCGTAGTACATATTTTGTCAGCCCTTAAAATTTATACCCTTTTTTAACCACCCTCACATAAAACATGGCAGCAATAATACATATAATTTGACTCTAGTTTACTTTAAACTTTACAACTCATCTCCTATAGTCTGTAACATGTCCATATCCGGTTGGGTTAATTTTAGTTGTTTATGCTAGCAGCTATAAATTATTTTCATCCTTGATTTATAGCTGTTTGAAGCGACAGTTGGGATAGCGCAGACACCCGTCAATTTGTAATTTTAGATGCCGATTATGTCGTCTTTGGGCATGTTCCGATATACACGGCGAGCACTGTAAAGTGTGACGTCAATTTAGTATACTGCGAAGCCGTTCCTTTACATATTAGTTAGCTATACTGGTTAGTGGTTACTGTTTAAAACGGAAAGCAGTTAGCACTGAGTGCACTTCACCTCAAAAACGCCAGTGTTCACAGTACAAAATTGGCGACGATTTATGACGTCATTTATTTCCCTAGGATACTGCGGCAGTATACTGTTACTCGATAATGGAACGAATTTCTCCCCAATAAGAGCACTGAACAGTGCTCTCAGTGTATATCGGACCCTTTATAATATGATCGTAGGATTCAATAAAAAACTATAAGCAACAGCTACAGCTTGTCATAACTATTTGACGTTTATCTACTTACTATATTTGTCGCCCGCGACTTCGTCCGCGTACAATTTCTGATTTCCTATGAGATTATGTACCTAATGTTCCCGCTGCAATAGGTAGGACCTATAGAGGCTATATTATAAAGCTTATGCAGGTTATAAAACTAATAACCTACATGCCGATTTTCATTTCTCAAAAAACTTTCATACAAACTTCCAACCCCAATTTCATCCCCGTAGGGGTGAATTTTCTGAAAACCGTTTCTTAGCCGATGTCTACGCCTTAGAAGGAACCTGCCTTCTAAATTCCAAGTTTGTATGTCTTAAAGTTCCTGATATATCGCGATTAGTCAGTGAGTGGTATTTCGCTTTTATATACAAGATTGTGCCATAAAGATAATTACAATTTCTCAATATTTTGGCTTCCGTGTTTAGTAATAAATACTTAGTTCATTATAAAATATAGCTATTTGTGGACGGTTTCTATTAATAATAATTGCTGTTTGATCCTACCTCCGAACACTTTTAAGACTTTTTAAAATCCTGTAGCTGAACAAATAATTTAAATCCACTTGTATTTAAAGCCCTCTCAAACGCCTCGTTCCTATCGCTAATTGGACGAATCCGAGTCTATTGAACTTCAAATATTGACGAGCATTTAAAAATTTCAGGTGTAATATCATTTTCCGAGTGCAGACTTGTTTGGAAAACTGCGTATTAAAAAAAGACAGTCGTGACTCGTGATGGAATCGTCTGGTCTGGTTGAATAGTGTTGGAACAGGGAACCTTCGGTTTCTACACGCCATAGTACCGGAACGCTAAATCGCTTGGCGGCACGTCTTTGCCGGTAGGGTGGTAACTATCCACGGCTGAAGCCTCCCACCAGGCCAGACCAGGGAAAATTCAAAAATTATAAATTCCCAAACTGACCCTGCCGGGGATCGAACCCAGTAATAGTAGTTTGCTTGTAATTGTCAAAGTGAAAGCAATATCTAAGCCGTTAATGGTGTAATTTTTCAAATAAATCACAGTGGAATTTATCTAGATCCCTTCAGAGGCGGATGACGGGGACGATAATAATTAGTATCATCGTGCTATTCCGAGCTTCCCTTCCGAGCTAAAAATGGCTCAATCACTCAAATGATGCGTCCGTTTCGATTTGAAGGAAAGTGCTTTACTCGAGAGAGTCTTGTTCAACCTTCAAGTTTTTAATGGCATTGTTAGTGTTATATTTGTGTAGATAGGTATTTGACTAAACAGCTCCAAATTCGTCTAAGAAAATTAGAATTAATTTGAGTTGTAAGCATCATAATATTGTGAATTTACTTCTAATAATGTAATCCTTACTATTAATTGGGTATTTGACAACTATTTATTCAAATAAATCATTTTTATTTATTTATTTATATATATCTTTATTGCACACATATTTACATTTATTTTTAGTGATTTTAAATAGAGAATCTCCTAAAAGTAGTAATATCCAGATTAAGTAAAAAAGTGCTACGAATTTTGATGACGCCACTGTTCAGTATTTGATACAACATCCCATACTGAGTTTTTTCACGTTTGAAAAAAGTTGCTGATTTGACTTGTCGAATAGAAGTGAGTATGTCTGTCTGGTCTCTATCTGTAACCTTGTGTCTGTGTGTATCTGTAACCTTTTCACGGCCCATCCGTTAAACCAATTTGGACAAAATTTGGTACAGATAGGTATCTTTAGAATCGCGGATGCGGATGTAGAGTATCCGCATAGACTAAGAACCTAAATCGAAACAGAATAAGTAGCGGGCTTCATTTAATTCATCATATTATTATTCTAGAAATAAATCAAAAAATACACCTACCTTTAAAACATACAAAGGATTCGTAGACCAACCCGGAACACCTGTTCTATCACGATGAAAATGCGAATATCAGAGTAAAATCTCACGTAATACTAAAGTGAACAATCCTTTGAGGCTTTATTCAGGTGAGATGGGGGCTTTTAAGTAAAACGGCTACACTATTACACCCGTACAAATATGAGACGCGTGTAGAGAGTTTTGAATGAAATTGTTAAGGCACAAAGGGATAGAATTTTAAATCGAGTTTGCGGTAACCCATGTCCGTGGAATTAATTATTAGACATTATGTAGTGGTATTGTACGCTTTGATTAATATTCTGTTTGCTTTGTGTGATTGGCGTTTGATTAACTAAAGTGTTGAGTTTACGTTACGCATAATGCTTCCTGATAGGTTTTTGATTGGGTAAACAAATGATTTCCTAGAAACATTAATTTGATCACGATCTCAACATGTTCGGAAAGCTGTGAGTTCTCTGCTTGTTCTAAATTTGGTATCAGTCGTCTAGATTACTTCTGCTGTTTCTAAATTTTTCTCAGAACTTGACTGTATAAGGAGGAAATACTAGCTAAATAGTTTTACAATATTGATTTAGATATTATCAAAAGCAAAGTTCGTAATGTTCTCAAAGGTGTGTGAAACCAGCGTGACTATGGCCAATCCAATATTCTGAGAAGAGACCCGTGCTCAATAGTGAACCGGGATGAAGATGAGTTTTACGAATCTCGTAGCACTCTAACTGTGTTTTCTATTGACTAAGGAAAATGAGCCTAAAACGCAGTATTACAAAGAAGCTCAATAATAAACTGTTCAACTATCAATCACCCTATTCACTGTATCCACATCGGGAAAACAAATTGAATAACTCACGGAAGATTCACGTATTCGAATTCAAGGAACGACAGCCCATCTCTCCGCGGTGACTGTCCCTTTGAAAAAGTATATTGAGTTACCCAAACTTGGAGAGGGGATACGAACTAATGTTTTCTACGAAATGCGAATTGCTTTAAAAATACTTTCTAGGAGTTAGATTTATTTCTTGGTGTTCGGGACACTGCGTGTAACCGAACACCGCGCAGTCAGCACTTTACGCAACTGCTTCACGTTAAGTGGGACAGTGCGGTAAAATCAGTACGGTTCGATCGTCCGCGCGGATAGTACTCCTAATCAATATCATATCATTTATCATTATCATTTATCATTTATCATCTCAGTGAAATACAGTCCACTATAACTATCATTATATCTATCATTTTATCACCACAAAGAACAGCACCCCACATCTTTTGGTCCATCGAGCCTACCGTTCTTGAGCGGGACCTCGGACTTTGACTCGGGAGTGAATCAGTGACGGAACTTAGTGTTTGTTCATTTGTGGAACTTTATCAAGACTATAATATCATCAGTATAAACTTTGAGAGACTAAGTGTTTAGCAGTGTATCAAAAGATATCAAAAGACATTTTGAACATTCCCTGTTGTGACCTCAAGATCAGAGAGAAGACCATCAATTATATCAGTACAGTAAGCAGTCTGATCAAGTAAGGTGTTTTTATTTATTTTTCATAACGCATTTATAATATCAGTATAAACAATGGCATACTTCTACGAGTCGCAAGTTGAGCTGTATGCAGCGATGGAAACGTTGTATACCAACATGAAGAAGGATGGAAAGGAGCGAAAGGCTATCATGAATTATTTTACTCGCAAGCTCGAAATTCTCGAAAGTTATTGGTCGGAATATCAAGGCAATCATAAACAACTTTTATCATTGGGAGATCAAAGTTTACCCTATTTTCAAGAGAATCACTACGATAAAACGGAGTGTTTATATCAAAAAATAAAAGAATATATTAAAAAATTAATGGAAAATCAGCCCAGTAAAACCACAAATCAAGATCTTCAAACTCCTGGAACAAGCAAGGAATATCAAGCGCCAAGCTTTATGGAACAGCCAGCCAGAGAGCCCAGCATTACAGGAAATAACAACCAGGGTCAGGAAACAAAGTTAATTAAGAAATCACAAGGGACAGAAAGTAAAACAGAGGAAATGCTGCATATGCAAAATATCAATTTTAAAGCATTTATGCGAACAATAACGGGCATCAATTTAGAGGATATCTCCGAAAAGTGGGAGTTTGAGGATGTGTTGGCTCAATTGCAAGATAGATGGAAAGTTATCGACACTCAGCATTGGAAGATCCAGGCTGAAATAGATGGAGAAAATGAAGATTATGAAGACTTATTTACGTATCATGAAAATATTTACAAACGCTTCAAAAAGAACATAAATTCAAAACTATGGTCAGTCAGCCATCGGGAAAAATCAACACCGAAAGTGGATATTCCTATATTCACAGGCAGTTATCACCAATGGGTCTCCTTCAAAGACTTGTTTAAGGAAACAATCCACCTAAATCCATCTTTATCAAAAGCACAAAAGATGCAGTTTTTGAAAGGAAAAGTCAAAGGCGAAGCCGAGAGACTCATACAACACTTGCCCATTAGCTCAGATAACTACGATACATGCTGGGAGATTTTGACGCACCGATATGATAACAAGAAACTTATTTTCACATCTCATCTTAATATGCTTATGAGCCTGCCAACGTCGAATTATCAATCTCTCGTCCATATCAGAAAAATGCATGACGTAACATTGGAAACCTTAAACGCAATCAAAAACCTGGGAGTGGATATCAGCACGTGGGATCCAATCATAATACATATTTTATCACAAAAATTAGACGCCGAATCCTACTCGGAATATCTCGACTCATTGAAGAACTCTCGAGAACTGCCGATTTTGCAAGATTTTATGAATTATCTGGAAAGTAAACTTACAGCCCTAGAACAAGGACGGAAATCATATAACATACAGCAAAAACCTAACTACTCTCATCAAAACGACCAAAACGCAAACCCTAGAAGATCACCATATTATAATTACAACTATCATCAAAACAGCCCATCAAAGCCCATCATGAGGTCACTCCATGTATCATCGGCCAACAATGTACCATCATCGCCGGCAAAAAGGTGCCCTCTATGCAACTTAGAACACGAATTATTTTGCTGTAAAAAGTTTTTGAGCATGTCAAATGATGAAAAGTTAAAGATGATCACGAAAAACAGTATTTGTGTCCGTTGCTTATATCCTCATTATGGAAAATCGTGCTTTTCAGAGAAAAAGTGCAAAATATGCTTAGTTGGCGACCACAATACAATTTTACATGACGCCTGCACACAACAGCAAGTATCTACTTACAATAAATCAAAACAATTTAATTGCAATAAACCGGAATTACGAAATGTAACAAATGTGTCACACGTGTCACGAAATGATGTGTCGCAAGTATTACTATCAACTGCAATTGTAAAGGTGAGAGCACACGATGGAAGTTTTATAAAAATGAGAGCCTTGATTGATCAAGGGTCCCAGATATCCCTTATCACGGAACATGGAGCTCAAACCTTAGGTATCAAAAGGCAACATTTTCAAGGGATTTTCTTCGGAGTCGGAGAAAACGAAAATAATTGTAAGGGAAGACTTAACATCAATTGCCAATCAATGTACAACGAATTTTCATTTAATACAGAAGTCTTCATCATGAACAAATTGATCACAAATTTGCCAAATATATCATTTGAAAAACCTACATGGGATTACATCCAGAATATCAAATTAGCAGACCCGGAATTTTATAGCAGTAGACCGATAGACTTGTTATTTGGAGCTGACGTTTACTCGAATATCATGTTAGGAGGTATCATACGAGGAACAAATCAATCACTACCCCTGGCCCAGCAAACTCAACTAGGATGGTTACTGTGTGGAAATATGAAATCATATCATTGTAATGTAGTTATATCAAACATAAAAAATATTCAGAAGTTTTGGGAAGTGGAAGATATCAATGAGTCATCAGTTTTATCAGAAAAAGATCAAGCATGTATCAATCGTTATATCAAGACAACAAAGCGGAGAGAAGATGGAAGATATCAAGTAGAGTTACCATTCAAAGAGAATTTTGAAGAAGACCTAGGAAAATCAAAAGAAACTGCTATGGCTCAGTTTAGAAATATGGAAAGAAAAATGAGCAAAGATCCTTCACTATCAGCTGATTACAAAGCATTTATCAACGAAAACATATCATTAAGTCACGTCATGATCCCAGCAGGATGTACAAGTGAATCAGACTGTTATCTCCCTCATCATGCTGTACATTGTGCTAACTCAGCAACTTCCAAAATTCGCATGGTATGCAACACATCACAAAAAACATCGTTATTTGCCAGTCTAGATGACGCCATATCACAAAAAACTAAAACAGAGTGCATAAAATTCAGAGCAGACTCGGAAAACATTAATCAAATTGATATTCAGCGTTGCATGGGCAGTACTCGAAATAATGTCATAGAATTTCACCCATTATACGATTCGTCCATGAAAGCATATGCAGTTGCTATTTACGTAAGAATTAAAAAAGAATCAGGACATAATATTACACTGTTAACTGCAAAGAGTTATCATTCATCATTACCTAGATTAGAGTTGTGTGAAGCTCAGTTGTTAGCCAAACCAATGAAAAAGGTCATCGAGTGCTATCAAGATAACTATCGTATCAAGGTTTATGGCTGGAGAGATTCAATGGTGGTGCTTGGCTGGTTGCAAGGCGAGGCTACGCGTTGGAAACCATTCGTAGCTAACCGAGTAAAGCAAATCAAGGAAATTATACCATCAGAAAAATGGACCTACGTAAAAACAAAAGAGAACCCGGCGGACTTCGCTAGTCGTGGAACCGACATATCACAGTTAAAAAGTCATAAAATTTGGTGGAGTGGGCCAGAGTGGCTACAATCCTTATCTATAAACGAAATTAGCAAAAATCATAATCAATATACTAGCAATCACGAAATTAATATAGGGCAAGCAAATACCATTCAAAAGGCATCAGACATATCATATTATATCATTACGCAGCTATTAGAAAAACACAGTTCATTCATTAAAATATGTCGTATTTTATCATGGATACAACGGGCATTGACACGTAATAAAAAGCCTGCATATATCATGTTACCAGAAATCAAACAATCGAAGTTAAGAGTCATCAAATTTGTTCAACAAAGGGAATTTGCAAGCGATATAGAAAATTTAAAGAAATTTAACAAATTAAATAACAAGAGCAGTTTATTGAAATTATCACCATTTATTGATCAAGACGGTATTCTTAGAGTGGGAGGACGCTTCCAGAATGCCGACCTATCATACGAAATGAGGCACCCAATTATCATACCCCATAATCATAGATTAACACGATTATTAATAACTGAAGCACACTTGTTAACTTATCACGGGGGGCCAAGGCTCACACTATCAACCTTAAAAAGAAAATATTGGGTGATTGGAGGTAATAGAGCCACTAAGAAAGAGTTAAGAAATTGCATCGTGTGTAGAAAAAACTGTCCTGAGGTCAAATATCAGCTTATAGGAGACTTGCCAACATCACGTACTGACCCAGCCCCGCCGTTTTATCATACAGGAGTGGATTATACTGGATTCGTAGACGTGAAGGCTAACAGGATGAATAAACAAGATAATTCACCTGCAAGGAAATGGGCGAAATCAGCAAAAGAGATAAGTAAAGAAAACAAAGATCTCATAAACAGAAAATACCGTGGCGGCATATCAAAATGGCATAAGTTTATATCAATGGTTCTAACATATTTTATCTTGCTTATGAATATCATATCCCCGGCGAGCGCATCATATCATATTACAAAATTCAATACCAATCAATCTGTGTATTTTGACTCCATCTCCGAATTACAAATAATCCGGGATGAGTGGACAATGGTGGTCTATTACAATATGTCACCCTATTGGGAAGGGATGACTACCATCAATAAATTTAATAATTATTTAGACAAATCATGCGAGAGATTCCAAGAGCAAGCACGATGCCATATGATACTCCAGCAGTTACATCACGAGAATAATGAACTCGAGCATTATAATAAGCTATTGCTGCATCAGGTTTTCGATGCGCACGCCAGACAGCGTCGGGGCCTTATCAACGGAATAGGATACGTCGCGAATACTTTGTTCGGCGTATTGGACGAGAGATTCGCAGAAAAGTACGCAAACGATATACAACAAATACGAGTGAATCAAAGACATTTATCAGAATTATGGAAAAATCAAACTTCAGTAGTGGAAGCTGAGTATAATTTGTTAAAACGAGCAGAGGATTTAATTTCGAAACAACATAAAGCCATCAACAAACATTTAAATACTTTGGATCAATCTACAGTTTACATTAAAGAACAAATACAGAGACTATCGAACATCGAAGAATTTACATTGTCAGCGATTACCGCTATAAACTTAATAAATAATTTAAAAAGAGCGCAAGACACGTTATTAGATACCTTGACTGATATATATCATGGAAAACTGAATATTCACTTGATAACTCCTGAACAATTGCGATCCGAACTACTCATGATTTCTAATCATTTATCAAAAGATTTAACGATACCTGTAAGAAATATTTATGGTGAACTATTAGGAATTTACCACCTGTTGAAAGTGAAAGCAAGGATGACCCAAGACTATTTTATATTTGAAATCAAATTTCCACTTATTACTAGAGATAGCTATCAGCTTTATAACCTAATATCTATTCCGCATCAAATAGAAAATAATATTATGATCAGTATAATGCCAATATCAGATTACATCACAATCAATATACAGAAAGATTCCTATATACCTACAAGTCACATTGAACTTCAAGAATGTATAAACCATGAACAACGATATTTATGTAAATTAAGAAACCCTGTCCGACATTTATCAGTGAATGAAAGGTTTTGCGACATCAATAAGACGAATAACAGCTGTAGAATCCAGAAGAAACCTTGTGAGAATAAATTAGCAAAGCTTTCTAATTCTTATAGTTATCTATATTTTTACTGTTATCCAAACAATTGGCGAATCATTTGTAACGATGAAATATCAAACAAAAAACTTCATGGAGCGGGAATCATCCACCTTAGCGAAAATTGCATTGTGAAGGGTGATGGCTTTTCAATTTTTTCACATGAATCATCATCTAGAAATATCATCACAATAAACCCAGAAATCATGCAGCCTGAAATTCCATCCATAAATTATCTCCTAAATTTATCATTTCCGACCATAAAGCCTAATGACTCCGCTGAAGATATCAATATTAAAGAAAATCTTAACCATATCAAGAATCAAATACAGATTATGAAGGAGAATGCGAATTTAGCAGATGCCGACATATCAGGACACGACATACACCAATACATCATTAGCTATGGCTTAGTAACAGCAGCTGTGGCCCTGGGAGGAATCGCGTGGTGGAGGAGGCGGAGGCGCAATCGAGTGTCTCCCTCCCCCGCCCCCGCCTCGTCGAAAGTGAGTGATATAAGTGAAGTGATTGTGAATGTGAACAAGAATAAAGTGAAGGGCACCAATCAAAGTGAAAACATAGAAATGGTAGACATGGCTACATCGCCAATTCCTAAAAAGTGCCCTAGATTTTCTGTAGAAAATTCAATGGTGTAGAGACTCTAAGACTAAAGTTTATAGAGACTTTAAGTGGTGTAATTATTTATATCAATAATCATAAGATAAAATGTTTCATCAGTTCATGCTTTTTGTTAATTGCTTTTTCATCTCCATTATCATATTATTTTATTGTTATCATTACACCCCTCATCTCGCGGTCGGGAGCATGTTCGGGACACTGCGTGTAACCGAACACCGCGCAGTCAGCACTTTACGCAACTGCTTCACGTTAAGTGGGACAGTGCGGTAAAATCAGTACGGTTCGATCGTCCGCGCGGATAGTACTCCTAATCAATATCATATCATTTATCATTATCATTTATCATTTATCATCTCAGTGAAATACAGTCCACTATAACTATCATTATATCTATCATTTTATCACCACAAAGAACAGCACCCCACACTTGGGATATTTAGATCAGGACAGATTCTTTACCTACTCAGTTGCCTAGATTTATATATTTTCATAAGCATTGATGCTGCACCGAATAATTTAATGAAACATGTGACATACTAACAGTGGCGGAAAATATCGGAGCTTGTACGTAAATGACACATAATTTGATATTATTTGAATTTGAGTGTGGTTTTAATTAATTGCATGCTTTATTGAAACATTTCACAATAATTTCTGATTTTCTATGAGTTTATGAAATTTTCCCACTGCAAAAAGTCTACATGTATAGAGGCTTCATAATAAGAGGCTCATACAGGTTTTTATTGACATTATACATTATTGTCATTAGACATTATACGTTTATGACATTATAACGTATGGTCTGTTTGAAGCTATCAACTGCTGGTGGAACAACTGAACGTCAATCTGTCAATGTTTTGTCATAAATTGAAGATATCTCACAGTCTTCTGTCTCATTCACTCACCCACTTTTCATATTATGAGATTTAAAAACAAAATTTTAAGATAAAAAAAAATTTTTTTTACAACGCTTGTCCTGACAATAACGAACACAAAAAAAATAATTATCCACTTTGATGCAGTCTTTTGGAGGTTATGCGCGTACATACATTTCGGCGATTCATTTTTATTTATTTAAATAATATAAGAAGATAGACTGGTGCCTACGCAGTACACCTTCTGAATGATTTACAAGAAAGACGTGATGGTGATAATTAAATATTTTGCAAAGCCTCGTATAGAAGTAGAGAAAGGCATATGTAGTAGTTGGTTTCATAACTTTTTAAAGCAACTTTCAAATTAAAACAAATAACAAAATATAAACGATGGATTAGCTATATCAGAATTTTCAATATCCTTATCACACAGACCAATAACATCCCAATTTCGTAGTCACATCCAGTTCTGCCCCATGCATCTGCATCCCCGCGGGAGCGAGCAGGGCGGAATCGATCCGCCCCGTGCAGTTACCGCTTGTACGTTCACCGCGCCGCCCGCCCGCGAAGCCTCCGCGTTTACGCGCCAAATCTACGTTTTGTTTACGTTGACGTTTTGTACTCGTAAAACCGCGTGCATGAGCCATTACATTCACACTTTCAAGTTTTACTTGAAAATAGGGCTTTACTTATCTAAAGAACTTTAATATGATTTAAAAAAAACGATTGGACTAAAATAATGTTTAATTGATAGTAGAAACAGTGTTACGTAGAATGTGTGTTTTTGTACATTTCTGTGGTATGAGTGTGTGAATTATAGGTATTTATAGAGGGTTATTTCACTGGCGGTTTTAATGATCTTTTATATGCATATATTATTTTATATTTTATGCATTACTTTATTTGCATTTGCTATTAAGTATTATATTGTGTAAGTTATATGATTGAGAGTGTGATATACTTCTATGATTTATGTATTATGTATATTATGTTATATAATTATCCTTATTTGTATATTAAACTTTTATTTTTCATATGGTATTTTAATTATCAAACTGTCAAGTGGTAACTATCTATCGTTAAGAACATACAGTATTAGTTATAATATTAAATGTCCTTGTTAAGAACACAAGCCTATATAGGTAGTATAACCAAAAATATCGTGATAAAATAATGTGGCTTTTAAGAAGTAACTCCCTGTAACAACTTATAATACTTTTCTATTATTTATTGGCGCAAAAAACGCCATTCGTAGCCACTTATTCCAAACGAAGCTGTATTATGATTTCCATAAACAAAACAAAGTTGGAAAGTTCCCCCTGTAAGTTACAGGTCTCGTTTGTTATGAGGTTCGTTGGAAAATGACTAATTTTGCGGGTAAATTTCGTTCTTTCCCTAAAGGGAGGAAATGGTTTATGCGGCTGAAGCCAAGGGCTGAAGTTTTCACCCGGAGGCATTTTGTTTTACTTTATTGTATTTGTTTCGCTTTCGCGATTGTTTCAATCGCAGGCCCTATACATGTTTGCCTGTGTGAGATTAATAAGAGTACCTACTTAGAAATCGACTTATAATTATTTCGATGCAAGATTTTTGTGGTATAGGAAGATGCCAGTAAACCATTGTTAACTTTAACAGGCACATACAGTATGGGGATTTTTTAGTCAAAACAATTTATGAATAAAAGGACACTAACTCTTATTAAAAGTCTCATCAGTCTGTGCATCACAAATAGTTAATAAACATCGTTTTCGCAAAATTACGATAAAATTAATATAAATCCTTTAGACCCCAAAGTCTGTTTAATTCATATTACCTCATTAGAGGCCGTAAGCATGAAGTCTCTATTCGAGCTACAAAGTAATATATTATATCGTTTCATTATACACGAAACAATTACTCAACATAATGTGAGGTCTTTAAGCAAATGCGTACATATCAGAAGAGGCATTCCTCCATCAGGAACACGTCAGAGCGATTAATCCCCTCCCGTCTGCTCTAATCCCCGGAACACGCGAGCCCGCACCGAATTACGAACAATAATTTTATTTATTAATTTAATAGCATTAAAGACTAAGACTCGGTCGTCTCATTATTTGTCGGTCAATGAATTTAATAAGGCCTGCAAAACCAAATTATTACTGGCAAGACTTTGTAAAAAAATCGTAATAATCCATGCATTTCTCAGGTACGTTTGTCAAACGAATAATTCGAACTGTTTAATGAGACAAGCTAAAATGCGTATATGAAACTCTTTATACATGTCACAGCCTCATTTATTCGCGACAAACTTCTCCACGTGTCGCTTCGTTTCCTCAACACTGAGGATCGTGACCTATTTCTGATACCACGGTTGTCTGCCGTGTGATAAGTACAGTAATGTCAGTGGGCTTCCTTCACCTAGTCCAATCAACGTACACGTACAACGTACACATACGTGAGTTTATTGAGATCATTATGAGATCCAAAACACGAGTTTCATTGACAGTGCCGGACAATCTAAAAGATTGATCCTGCTGTCTGTGAGACAATTGTGCACTAATAAACGATATTCTTAAATTCTGTTAAAACTAAGACGTTTTATGCGAGTCTCACAGTCATAAAACTATAATTAATTAAAATTGAAGAAGGAGTAAACACATATTCCAGTTTACTACTAATTATATTCTGAGCCCGGAAGCCGGGCAGGAGATGGGTCGTTTCACCGAAAAAGGCCCATCGAGTCATTAAGTCCATAGATATTTACAATTGGGCCGATACAAATTCGAGCTTTCGCTTTCGGCCCGTATCAGTTTAACATGTGTTTAGGTAGAGAAAACTACGTGAACATCCTTTTTTATGATTTTGTGAAAGCTAAGTATTTTTTTATACGTCGTATAAAACTTATAACGTTATACCTACTAGCCAGAGATATTGTTAAATACTTAAATATCAATTAGATTTTTTAACGATACATCAGGGTTTTTAGACAGTTTTACGTCTTTTAAATCAGAATGTTTAATGCGAGGTAAAATGGATAGGTACCTACTATTCGTATACTAATTGAAAAATGTATGGCACCAAGATGAATTCATAGTATCATTATTATTGGACTTCTAAGGTCAAGGACGCTACGCTAAATGAATATGAACGTACCGGTAATGCTAATTTTAATATAATTCAAGAGTAAGTTGGTACCTATTTGCAGTGCCTCAGTGGTACTCAATCACAAGGTTTGAGGACATTTTTTGAAAATGTCCTTATAAGGAAATCATTTAAGTATAGTTTAATGATTTCCTCATAAGGAATTTCCTTTTCTTCCTTACTATCGTATCGGTTCCTTCTCTTAAAAACATATTTTCGAGTTAGTCGCATTACGAAAATGGAGTAATTTCGTAGACACAAGGGGTCGATAAAACTATTTAAAAAAAAACACGCGCCGAATTGAGAACCTCCTTCTTCTTTTTTTGGAAGTCGGTTAAAAATACGGATACAAGTCAATATCTAGTAGCTAAATTATATGTGCTCCACACCAAAGTATGCATTCCTGATGGCTTCATAGATATTAAAATGCAAATGGTTGCCCCCGATGGACGGCGGGCAATCATGTAATAATTATTTAGCATGAGGCGGGGATTAGCAATCTACTAACAGTCTAACACCTTCTCGTGAAATCTTCTGTGATATAAGGAGAAACTGTCTAAATTAGTTGTATCAACGTACAGTTTGAAACGCTGGGATTAATTTGTCACAGGTAGCTGCTAAACAGTCAGGCTAAATTATAGTTAGAATTAAAAACTACGCAGGTACTTATAACAAGGACGCAATATACGCGCTATATAGGCGCTACAGAGTAGCATGAGCTGGAGTTTTGAAAGTCCTACTGAAAATGCTAGTAATGTTTTTTTAAACTGGTTTAACGGCTCTGGATTCTAGTCCCGTGAGAAGAGGATAGGTCAAAGCTGACATATCCGATCTATGATGACGTCATTAGCACTTCTTAGATGCGCAGTTTATGTTGCCCAATCTTCTCACACTAAACATTCTCAGGGTTTCTATTGAAAATTGCATAGCGCGTGCCCCTTGTGAACCGACTCGTAAGTTGTGATTTACGATCACTTCCGTAGTGTGTCTGTTTGTCTGTCCGTCACCTTATTACGTGTTATCTGGTGAATTGATTTTGGCTTTTCGTTTAGAAATGGCTTGCTTCCTGGAGACGGTTATACACTTTCCAGAGTGTTCCCACTGGCTTTTAAGCAAAACCCGAATTTTGTCGCGGGTCTCATCTCATAAAGTTTCGTGAGTCTCCTTCCGATGATAATAGTCTTACAATAATATGATGAAAAATTTAAACTAAGGCAATTAAAGTAGGTACTTCCGTCTTAATATAATGTGGGTAAACTTATTTGTTTATTTACAGATGAATTGTATTAATAAATCCAAGTTAAATTATGTTTATCCCGCTCACCCAGTGAGCTACGACAATAACTCACACTGTACCAAACCTACCGCATAGCTTCAAGCTACGAATAAATCTATATAGCGTTATAAATTATAGCTCTTATCCAGTGGTATTAGAGAGCATAATACGGTAATTCAGTATCAACCGAATGAGTTATTCCATACCAGAAGGGGTTCCCTTGGGTACCTTGGAGCATAATTCGGTTCTTGACGCGACATCTTAATTAAAGTTGCCTTGTCACCACGCGCGGGATACCGTTATTTTTTATTATATTCTCCTGGTGTATGGAAACTGGATAAATATCTTAAGACATGTCTAGTTTCTTACCAAATAAATTGGTAATGTTATTATATAAATAGTTAAAAATAATTTTTCATAGTTAAAAAGTAGGTACCTACATAATATACATGTTACGTGTTTTTGTATTTTGTATTCGATTAGATCACGTTAATAGCTACTTGCTAAATAATTACCATTTAACTAGTCTAAGTATTTGCTATGTATGCTGATGATTAAAATTGACTCAGTTCTGGTTTTAGCTCAGTCTAATTTTTGATATGGTGTGGAGTGTGCCGAAATCAAAACTACTAAAAGATCGCTGACTAAACTCTATGCTCCCCTTGTACCTATTTTTATCAATTTGTTACACCAAACTTAAACATCACTTGCTGTCATATTAAGAACGCTGTAAATATACAAGCTTAACCCATAATTCTTCCTGTTGTGCCTCGCCTTAACCGGATGAAAAGACGACCAGTTTTAGTCTCGTTATAATTTCAAAATGTTTAGAATACCGTTTAAATTTACTAAGGCATCAAAGGGAATCAAACGCAGAGTATTTCCTGTTTATTTCCGAATACAATAAGATAGTGGTTAAACCTAAAAATAAAGCACGGGTAGATTGTCAAGTTCGCGTCCATATGGGGGTGTCAGTCTATTTCTGAAGCATAGTTATAGCGCCATTACAACAATTTTTTTTTATATCTACTCGTATACAAACCTTACAAACGGGTTCGTTGAACCGCAGTGACAGAGAAATATTACCAGTTCCTGAACTGTGAATGCTCGATTGATTGTGAAATACGAATGGAAATACTTTAAAAGGTAATCCCGTTGAAATGTAATGGTAGATAAAGGCATCAGTAGGTACCTAGCTCTATGACCATTTTAGCTTGATGTTGTATGGCGTCGCGCCGCCGCGCATGTTTGACGATGCGAATTTTATTTAGACAATTTTAAAACTCCATGTTTCTATAACAGGGACTTATTGAATACTAGCTCTTGCAAACTCTAATTTTACAAGGATGATAGTTATTATACCAGTTATTATTACCTTCATCTTGAGGAACTATAACCTCTGTGGTTAATTAGTAAACGTCCGTAGCTCAAAAAGGCAGACAAACTTTCGCATTTGCAATATTAAAGTTGGAAAATACTTATTACGGTTATGGATTAGATCAGAAATGGTTTCTTGTTGCAAGTTGGTAATGTGTCCCCCTTCTCTATATGAGCAAAGTTCTATTTTGAATGGGCACGATTGGTCTCGTCATATTGATATTTTCAATGTTCAATTTTTTTATAATTAGTGCAACTAAAGTATCGAAAGGCACTAAGTACATTTTTATTTTCATATACTGTTTCGTGGTCAATTGTACAGCATCCCTATATGTCATCTCCAATTCGTCATGTCATCGAAATGTAATAAGTCCCCCTTCGGATCGGAAAGCTATTTACAAAAGCGGGGGAAGTCGACTGGGAATAACGGATCAAATGACTTCGTGGATACTACCTACCTGAAGTTGTTTCTATTTTGGCAACGGAGATAAATCTTACCGAGCCTGACGTTACTGATGAGTTTAAACTTTTTATTCCAGCTTTTAATTTGTTTATCTACCAAATTAGATATTAACATGGATCGAGATAGTTATATTGTGCAGAAAACACTTACGAATGAATATAGGTTTAACAATAATTACTTAGCCAAAGTTATTTTTATCAACTGATTAAGTTTGAGCTCGTAAACGGTACATAAATATACCAGAAACCCTTGTCTTAAGACATTGTAAATTGTTTATAAGGAGTTCATACATGCTTTTTTGACTTGTGGGCATCTATAAATTCCTTTAAAGTTCGATTTATCCGTTTGACCAACGTAACTTATTACGATTTTCTTATAGAAAATAATGAATTTAGTTAATGAGCAAAAAATTTACCATAACCACTTTCCTGAAAATTGTTTTGATATTTCAGCACTATGCAGTAAACAGTGTGTAATATAAACTCTAAATTGTACGCAATATATAACGCTCCCAAAAGTTCGAATTGGCCGATCCGGTGTGTTATAGCGACAATAACACGGGGGTCACTGTGAATTGACCGCCTGCGCCCTTGCAGATAATCGCCAGTCCGATTCAGAAATCACACTATTGAAATGAAGTTATCAAGTCCGTGTTGATATTGACTGAGTACGTAGCTAGTGCCTACATTGTGTTGGCCCGTAGGGTTTATGGCTAGATATTTCATTTAGTTATGATATTAATTAGAGATTTAGAACTCTTCATATAAGTGAAATCTCCCGTTTTAAGGGTAATTTAATAGGTCCTATTAGTATAATTCCAATTTTTTTGAAAGCACGCTCCTACGAACTTTCGACACCGTAGCTTGTCTAATTTTGTAGCTTTTAAAAACCTTCCCCGTTCCCAATAATCGAATGAAACTTTGTAAAAGAAAATTTTCGTAGCTATCACCTTGCAAGATGACAGCTTAATTGCTGTGAAGTTGGTGCGTGTTAATAAATACAGGGGGGACGCCCTTTGACTTCGAAAGCTTGTATACTCTATAATAATAGATTTAAGATACTACGCCGTTGTGGATTTGTAGCTACGGGTTTTACTTTGAATAGTTTGCCTAGCACGTCGCCTATTTATAACCAAAATTTACTAAATATTACTCGTTTATAGTATCCATTTATTAAGGTCAAACATGAAAGTTACGATTTTATGAAAATTTCTAGTTTCTTTTCTAATATAGTTTTGATAATTAGAATTTAAATTGATAATATTGAGTCATACATATGAAGAAACTTAAATATGATAAATTTGTGAAAAAAACTGTAACTGTTGCAAATAAAAAAGTTAATTCGAAGCAATTTCAACAAGTATCATTCAGTATGTAAGACGTGTTATGCCTGCTCTTACTTACCAAAAGAGTTCCACAAAGTTATGAAAATTTCTAGAAATATTAAAATGAACTCTATGCCACGATGACAAGGCTTTTGTGGATGTTTTTGGTAATTTGCACGCATAAGGTTAGGGTACAGTGTTTACCCACGCAGCGATCGATCAGAGCCTCCGCGTGAAAATTGCAACCCGTAAGGATTTTCAGCTGAAATAGATTAACTAGATGTGATATTCATTCATATTGATATAGACCTTTTTGAAGTGAAAACTTCTTAAGGCGCGTTGAGCACTTTTTGGTAGGGGGTAAAAATGTGGAATACGCTAGCGTATTCGGTCGGTCGGTCTAGACCGACCGCGAGACCTAGTTAAGACAAAAGGTCTTAAGTATAAATAGTACATTCGTAATTAACTTTAATGCCTTTTTTTTAATAAGAAAAAAATTATACTTGTTTTCAATTCTATCGGCAGTCCGTATGACTGCCAATTTATTACTGACTAACCGGCTACTACTTATATAACATATAATAGATTGATAATAGTATATTACTCGTGTTATTTAAACTATTTTTTTTTCCAATGACTTTTACCTTCGAATATTATTGTAAATTTAAATACTTAGTTTGCAAATAATTTGCGAAGCCAGTGAAGTTGGCCTCTATATTAAACAGGCTCGTAGATGAATAGTTAATTAAAGAAATATAAAGGAATGGTATGGCAAAAAAATACATGGAGCGAAGATTTCCGAAGTCTCAACGTACGACTATACCAACAAGTTTCAAAGTTCCGGAACCCTACGAGTTCTATAACAAAGCAACACCGTTTGTGCAAAGGACTCTACTATTCGTCGCTGATGAGAGCACGGCACCTAAACCAAGTTGTAGTTCACCTAGTGGAATCCCACCTACTATTCAAGACATTTCCGAGGAAGCGAGCACGTCGAAGTCAAGTGAAGAGCAAGAAAAATCGCCTAAAAAGAGCTCATTTTTCTTTTCCCCCTCGAAGGGGGGGAAAAGTTGCAAGATTCATGGGCGCAGCTTTTTCCGGCTTCCGACGAGCCCAAAGAAGAAAAGTGAGAGTGAGGTAACTACGGGTAACAAGGCGGGCACGCCGGGGGGGCTGATAAGCTATGCCCCCGGCTGGTCCCTCAAGGGCGAGCATCTTATGAAATGGCAGGACTGCGGGAAGACTACAATCGAGGTAATTGAAACTCTTTTAATTAATTACATTTTTATTCGATTTTTATGCAGGCAATAGAGCCAATTCCATTGTACACAAATAAAAAAAAGAACATTTTCTGCAACGAATATTTTAGAATTTCATTATTGTTTATTTTGTGCAACCGAAATAGCACTATTATCACCTATTATAGAATAACAACTATTTAATTGCACTGGATAGGTATAAAGAATTCGTTGTTTTGTGTATTCAGGCGCATTTCAGATTTTTGATAAGCATAATATTATGTGTAGTTATGTTAGAAGACTTGTATTACGTTATTGAGTAGAGTGGAAAAAAAAATCTTTATCCTCTGAAAGGCGCACCAGTATCATATAAGCTGATTAAATGCATGCTACATTTCATGTCTTTCAAGCGGAAAACGTTTATCTTTAAACAGCGTTTCAGACCATAGAAAAATAGGAATTTCGAATGGAAATCTGTTTTGACGGTGAGAGGGGCGTAAAGCGGGTGTGTTTTTTAAAAGAAAATGAAAAATTCAATCTAAATGCGCCCCCAGGTTGCTTCTCTGCAAAGGAATAAATAGCCTTTTGAGCTAAAGAGAACTTCTTGAAATTGAATTGAAGTCAATATTTGATTTAAAGAAACATCTAACTAGGAAATGTTATTGCGATAAAAAGTTAGAAAAAGTCCTGCCAGTATTATAGTGTTTTTGTTAACTTTTGTCTTCTTTGCTGGCTGAACTTTACCTTTTTAAAGTAGACCGCAAGGCTACAATACCTGACACACATAATTCAGTACTAGAAAGCGACTGATTTTAGTTTTATTTGTATCCACTACAAGTGAGCCCTTAACTGCGATCTCACCTGAGGGTAAATTTTTAATTTTTAATAATAAGTTTTTTATTTTTAATAATAAAAAAAACCTGAGGGTAAGTGATGATGCAGTCTTATATGGTAGCGCGCTAACCTGTGAGGGGCATGGCAGTTATATTAAACCCATACCCTAGTCGGTTTCTACACGGCATCGTACCGGGACACTTAATCGCTTGACGGCACGTCTTTGCCGGTAGGGTGGTAACTAGCCACGGCCGAAGTCTCCCACCAGGTCAGATCAAATTCAGAAATAATAAATTCACAAATCAACCCTGCCGGGGATCGAACCCGGGACCTCCTTACGTTTAGACAACAGCGCTCAACACTGCGCCACAGAGGAAGTAGATTCACCTGATAATGCTTCAGTAATTCAGATAACTCCAGCAACGGTGATCTTGCTGATGATCTTGTCCAGCTATGTAGATAAGATGAATGATCAGGGTGGTCACTATATATTTTGTACATATGAGCTATAATTCATTTCCGGCAATCAGGAATAATGCGTTGCGGTAATATCCCATGCAACACCAAAACGCAATGACGCGTGAAGCGCTATTTTCCGCGTATCACCAAACAATTTGTCTCGTTGACTGATACAGAATAGATTAAACCCAGTTTGAACAGCAATTTCAGTGAAAACAATTAGGTATAAATTATAATAAATGTATACGCTTTATTGAAATGTGAAGGACAGCTTTTTATTATACACGTGTTTTAGAGTGAAATACTTATTTAAGTACTTTGTTTGGTACGTAAAAGTACAGTTATTTTTTAATATTAGTTAAATAATATAAAGGTTTCGAAATGATTAAATCGATTGCCAAGGACACCCGGGTATTCAACAGGGATATAATGAATGAAAGGATTTTTCAAAATTCGCATCTTCGATGTAGGTATTATGTAATGTTATCGCATCCTGTGAAAAGCCAACTCCATATTATAAACTCGATATAGAAATTAAGTGTCCACGCCACGTCCTAGGCTCGCGACATATTATATTCCAAAAATGAAATACAACCGCTAGGGTGTGGAACACCCTCCCAGCGCACGTGTTTCCTGCCACGTATAACTTAGGTACCTTCAAGGCAAGAGTGAATAGGCATCTTCTAGGCAAGCGCGTTCCAACCTAGACCTCATCATTGCTTTACACTAAGCATGATTGTCGTCAAGCGCAAGCCTATCTCACAATAAAAAAAAAAAAAAAAAAACATACCTATAGTTCGCGCACGAGTTGAATGCAGAGTAAATGTATGGTGACACATACATTTACTCTGCATTCAACTCGCGTAACTACAATATTATTGCTATATATTTCTCCCGTCATCGGAAGTTACAAGATTCATTCCGTCGTTCTGCCCACAATAATAATATCGAATTAGCCGGCTCGCCACCCCCGCCTTCTTTTCGTGATGTAAGGTTAAATACTTATTTACGAGCATATAAAAGGGGTATATTATCGCGCTTAAGCAAGCTATAGTCTCCTAGCACTATGATGTTGATATCAAAGATCTACTTTGTTTAATCATATTTTATATAAATTTCAAAATATTAAGCAGGATACAAAATCGTCAAGAGTATAACAAAAAACAAAAAGACTACCCCTGGTTGTCAAAGGTGCCCAAGCTCGCAGCATTGCCACGCTAAATGGCGATGTTCAAACTTTGGACCAGGCGTGTAGGTACTAAGGTAGCCTAGCCCTAGGGCATGCATCGCAGCAACTTCGTTTCTTCACCCTAACAGCCTACCGTCCATCTCCGTTCCGTGCGTTCATCTCCACCGTCAATGGGACAAAATCATGCACTAAACAAAGTTGTTATTTATTTTAAAGGAATTTAATTCTAAATAAAGAAATCTATAAAATTACAAAGTAGCAACAGAATACGCAGGCATGTTTCATATTTGGCATCTTGTCAGCGAACGATATAAGATTTGTTCCGTCGTTCTGCCCACAATAATAATATCGAATTAGCCGGCTCGCCACCCCCCGCCTTATTTTTGTCTGCCAGGCGGAAAAGTGAGGTAAGATTAGCAATGTAGATAGGATTTTGTATAAGTAATAGGGGTTGTAATTTTCCGTTTATTGTTGGAGCCCGTCGCGACTTGGTTCGCTTCGTTTGAGCGCAGAGCGTTTAACAATACGTTGTCGTCAGCGATATTTTCTGTTCTTATTGTGACAGGAGTGTATCTTATAATGCTGCTTATATTTTATGATTTATACTTGGTTGAAACAAGGATTTATATCGAGAATATTATCTCAAACTGAAACTACAGAAATTAATACAATACACATTGACAAGTGAGAGTACTAGGCCTGAAAAACGACGCGAAGCAACGCAGAATGCTAGAAAAATTACTTATCTACTTGACAACGTAGGCACGTACGTAGGCCATGTTATGTGTGGTTAATTACTGTTTGATACTGTCGCGCCGTATCGAATATTATATAAGTCGCATTTGTCCCTCACGAAGGACAATGCCTGAGCACAACGTAAACTCACTATGGTCTAATTTAGCAAAGAGTTAAGCACCTACAATAAATTTATCCAGCTTTGTTCAATCCTATTAAAACATTGTAGACAGAAATACCGCAGGCGAAAGTTTACCATTGTAAACCGAACAGACCAAATTAGGTACACTTTGCAAAATTAACTAAAAGTGAATCCAATACCGGGATACGGTGAAGCTTTTGTGCGCTAGAATAACGTAAATTTTAACGTGAATCTTTTATAGATCTTATGCTGATGTGTTTAAGGGTCATATCACGAAGGAATTAAGCAATTCGGTTTGTTTGTCCTCAAACAATTTTGAATATGTATGAGCAATTGAGCCGGCATGTGTGTGACGCCTGCCATGGACCGGGATATCATGTGTAAAATGAAATCTTTGGTAACGTACAATGTACGCACTCGTATGAACAAGCATGGGTTTGTGTAAGATGATGCCCGCGACTTCGTCCGCGTGGATTGCTTTTTTTATTTCCGCGGGAACTTTTTTATTTTCCGGGATAAAAATAGCCTATGTCTTTCCCCGGGATATAACCTATCCCTGTATTAAATTTCGTCAAAAATGGTTAAATAGATGGGCCGTGAAAGCGTAGCAGATAGACAGACAGACACACTTTCGCATTTAAAATATTAGTATGGATGGAGAGCCGGTTGGTAGTGCTTATGTGTTTAATTTATTATTTCAATGTGTCATTAATCAAAACCATATTTAAGGTTGCTACTTACAATATTTGTTTATCCTCCTTTGGCTACGTCTCTTTGCGTTGCAATACTCATTGCTGAGGGTCGAAATACCTTCCAGTTATCCGGTGTAGGTTTTAAATGAGGTGATCAACTATAGATCCTTCTGCATTTTTACCTTGTAAAAAAAAAACAATAAATTTTGCTCTAATAGGATGAGCTAAGAATCTAAGTAATCAGCAGATGTCATTTTGAAATAAAATGACGCCAATTGAAATTGTATTGACATTGTCCGTTTATTCCCAGTTAGTAGCGTATGGCGGATAGGCCCCCCGCACCGGACCAGATCAAAGCTAATTTAAGAATGGGTAATCCTGAAATTGCCGTGTCGGGAATAGAACCCAACCCTCACCAATGTGCCAGTCGTCGCCAAAGGAGGAGGTCAAATCTCAAAAAGTGTGTAAAACAGATCTAATTACAGTTTCACCCGTCGCAAGTATATATTTTATACCTACATAATTATAGGTCAGCCGATGTCAGCAAAGATCCCAGTCACTAGTGTTTTTAAGGGTATGGTATAAAATGATAGATTTTAGCTCGATATACAGGTATGGCTATAAAAGTTGAACTAAAACAATAGGAGTTTTTATTTAGAGTAATCTCTTACTTCGAACAGTGCGCATCTACTGTTTATAAATGGGTCATCATTTATTCACCCCATTTCACAAATATACCGCTATATTTTTTCAAGATGTGCTCATGGGGTGATATATGAGTAATACAGATATTGGTGTTGAATTGAGATTTATTTGCGACTATTTTTCTAGTTTATCTCTTAAGCATAGATTTAGTATTGGGTTCGCGCGCTTCACCGCTACTACTTCACAACTAAATAGTGGCTCCGGAGGGCGAATTGCCCATACAAACGTAATACCAGAATAATTTGTAATTTGAGAATATTTCCACCATATTATGTGATTATTAAGATTGAACTTGGATTTATCTAGGTCCCTGGATAATTATTTTTTTCCCAATATTAAATGTAAGCCCATTGCGTTTTGCATGTTTTTACAACATAAATGACATGTTTTCTCCTTATTTGTTTCATATTAAAACCATCGATATCTCACAGACTAATTGATCAGGAACATAGCTTATATTATTGTCAAGCTACAGAATAACAACACGAAGTTAAAAATACAACAATTTTTCATTCATTATTTTTGGTATTCACGGAACAAAACTAAATGTATAACCAATTCTGTATGCTTATATTACTATCGCGCTTGCACGCGATCATGTGTCATCAGCCAAATAGAGATAGCAATATACCGGCAAATTTATATTTTTGGTTCGAATAGAAGTTGCGAGCGGAGTTCCCCGGCGTCTTAACTGCGAAAATTACGAATTGCCGAAGTGGATAATTTACTATTGATTATTGAGCAAAGACGCATAAAAAATATCCACTCTAGAGGATATAATTATGAGAGAATAAATAATTTGGTAATCCGACTAGGTAGAAGGTACCCAAGGGATACAGTTTCTTGTGTAACATTCGATATGGTATTCGAATTTCGATGGGTATATTATCATGAAGTGCATGCTGATAATATACCCTATCTGTCTGTTTCTCTACCACTCTGCCTGTCGAATGGCTTGAATGTTTTCAAAGTTCACAATAATTAATGTTATTATAAGTTGATATAAGTGTAAAAACCTAAACAACGTGTAAAAAAGTGTAAGTGTAACATAAAGCCGCAAACAACAATGGAAGTCTCTTGTGAAGTACCTAACCTCAAAAAGCATCGATTGACTATCAAAGCAGCTCTTTGAAGCCCCATTAAATTCTGGGATCTATCTCAAAAACGCATGTGTCAGCTAGTTAATTATAAAACATAGTAGCACTATTAGCATGTCGAAGTAAACCTCCAGGCCTTTGTGATCCCACCTCAAAGCTCAAAGAACGTAGGTACTGTCACTAACAGAAGGCGAACACCGTCCCCTCCTTCCGCAGCACCCTAACTACTTCCTTTGTATAATTAGCCGGATAATGAGCTCGCTCTGAAATATTTACTGAACAACAAAAAGAGGTACTGGTGCGTAAGTATTAAATTCTCCTCCAGGCCCGTGACTTATTCTTATTTACTCGTTACTTATTTCGCGCGCTTTAATGTGTTACTTCTAGGATAAAAAATAGGTACCTATTTAGTCTAGATTCTAGATCACTTCCTTGCGTAGTCATTTACCTGCCCGCTGAAGGTACTTCTCTACTTGTAGATACATTGTATCTACGAGTAGAGAAGATATCAAATCATGCAGCGGAAGAAAAGTTGCTCTTGAATCAATACTGTCAAGCCGAAATTGTAAAATTAAGCAATAAATATTAATTTTAACTAGACTCTGAGTGTCCAAAAGTTCTGGTATTATGATACTACTATAAATTTTATTTTTATTATCAGTTGCCTCTTTGATGCAATAAGTGTTACATAAACAATAGCTATGTAGTGTGACAAGTTTTGTCTGTGACGTCAGCATATCCACGGCGTGCGGTCATCGGACAGCAGGCATCGAATAAATTGCAGGCATGTTCGGATTGCGGACAGGTGAGCCTGTGGTCCTCCCAAAATTGCATTGGAATGCATCGCCATGTACGACTTAAAGATTCGACACACGTGCAGCGTTTGAAACGACTGCCGGTCAAACTTGATAACTGAGCGTTTAGATAAGTAATCCTTCACATATCTAAACGTTCGGTTCTAACTTGTAATACTAGAACCCAGAAATTGTAAATTTTCCCAATTTAAAAAAAGGGCTACAAGTAAGCTTAACCAATAACCATAGTATAAGTGAGAAACTGGATACGTGAAAATCTTTACTCGAGAGCAAACTGTTTCTTGATCTAGGCTCGACTATTGGTTACTTGATTGTGACTATTTAAAAGGTTAATAAAAACAGCTTTCCGAATCGGTGGTAGTCTTGATTAGTCTTGACTTATGTGGCACAAGTTGTCCTAACGTGAAATAAAGAAATCATTTGTCATATCTCAAATTTCGATAATCATTAATGAATTTCATAAGTAAGTTTCGGTTTACTCTATCATACCTTGAAACTTCATATTCCTTAAAATATTAATTAAAAACAGACTATTTCTCTAGAAAAGTAACTGTTTAATTAAATAAAACCGCTAACTAGTGTGGTAGACCTTTAGGTCTGGTTCCATTGAATCGCGGGAACGAACATCTTTTGTACATGCATTGAATTAATTTGAACTGACGTGTGCGCGTAATTTTTATCGAGTTATTTTAAACAGAGAATCAATCTTTTAGTTTTGGTCGAACATCCCCACGTTGTTAAAGTGTAAACTTTTATATTTTAGGTTGGTTAAAATTAAAGTTTCGAACCTCAATATATTTTTCCTTTTCTTTTATTTGATGCCAAGCTATATGTCTCGAATTATGGATGTATAGGCCCACAAAGTTGACAGCGTCGCTAGTAGATAATATGAAAAATAAAATAATAACAACTAAACAGGCATACAAATTAGTTCCAATTTTGGCCACCGGGCCAGATAAGATTGCCGGACAGGGAATATATTCTTGAATCTGCTTTCTCGAATGTCAAATTCGAATCTCGAATGCTTCCATAGACTGCATCGTCATTCCCTGCTCCGTGATCATAACGGAACGCTCAATTACTTGGCGAACTATTCACGGCAGAAGATTCTGGAAAAGAACGTTAAAAATTATTATTACTCTCCAAATTGCTCCTGCTAGGAATGGAATCCGGGTGCTCCTACCCATTTATAAGACTGGAGCTCTCTCCAATCCGTTACGGAGGTCGTCCAAATATACCATGAGATATTTTTACAAACGTCCACCTACTTAGGTACGTTTTTGGAGATTCATATTGGCCAATTTGGAAATTGAAGTTGGGATTATCGTTATAAGGTTACAACTTAATGTCACTTCCACTTTAAACAAACATCACATACTTACACCTAAATAATATTTATATATTCGCATATAACAGGGAATTTAAAAACGCTCATTTAAAACACGAGTAAAATATTTCCCCTTTGTCATAAAATAGCGAGTTTTAATGGATGCGCCAATTCGATATGAAAAAGTCCATCCTTTCAACCAAACTGTTTATGAGGGGAAACCGCGAAAATAACCCTTGTTATTCTTGCATTATGCAGAACAAAACGTACGTGGAAGGTTTTTATTTTCCATTGTTTGAGAGCAATAAGAGGACTGGAAAAAAAGACGTTGATTGGAGTCTTTAGTTTGACGCTTTGGAAAACGCTCGACAATTTTTATCTCTAGGAGCAACTAAGGCAGTTGCTAAAGTTCTTTCTTTTAAAATTTGTTCTTTTTATAGTTTAAACTTTAAAGCATATTACACATATTCAATTTCAAGATGTGTTTGAAAAAGACCGCACATGCCGTCAAAAGGTCCGAATATTGCGGGTTACGGAAAGCCACCAGAATTGAAAGGAGCAAGAGTCGTCAGAATCGCAAAAGGTGGATTATTTAGTACCTACTTACACAAGTAATACTAATAAAAGTAATAGTTGTATACTAACACAAGTGATATTAGCGCGATGTAAAATGTGTCGGCATTTTTTTTAATCCGCCTGATGCGCCTTAATCTGCAGCGGTTGACGTCATGATTTTCAGTATTGAAAATTTTTCTTGTACTATAATCATGTAATAAGTATATCAATAAATACTATATTAGTAGTTCATAGTATCATTCAGTTCATTATTACATAGGAGGTTAACAGTCGGGGACACGTCGGGTCCTCCAGAAGAACAGTGCTGCTGTCAACGTTGGCTTCGTTGCTGTTTGGGGAACAATTTTTATTCACTTTAATTTGAATAGTTTGTAAAGAGTGTCATACGTAATTGGAAGTGCTTATTATAATTAAGGAACATACATTTAATGTTTCTCTCTATTTTGCGTTTCTTGCCGGCATATGCGGTCAGCTTTTCAATTAATTAGCTCTTCATTAATATCTATCACCTCGACGTAACACAAGAGTGTCACGACCGCAAGAATGGCAAGAATGAATATTGTTCAATTCACATGAATGGCATTTAATTGCAACGACAAATGAATATTAACTACTCTCATTCACGAGCATGCAATCTGCATGTGTTGGTATAATTAGTATGGAACATATGGCTGAGTAGGCTTAGCTCGCGACTCCGCACGTTTGGGATTTGCTAGGAATCATACTAATATTATAAATGCGAAAGTCAGTTTGTTTGTTGGTTTGTCCTTCAATCACGTCGCAACAGAGCAACGGATTGACCTGATTTTTTGCATGGGTATAGGAGAGTGACATCTAGACGTGACTTGTTATCCCGGAAAAATAAGGAGTTCCCGTGGACTTTTTCCACGCGGACGAAGTCACGGGCATCATCTTACAATGTAAATGTATTTGAAAAACATCTGACCAATCATCTAACTCTGCCATTGATATAATATAAGGTATTTGTATCATTTAACTCTGCCGATAGGATACACAACCTTTACACAACCTACGAGTAAATACAGGAACCCTTAGCATTTGAAGGAATTTTCAAAATAAACGCTATTTTATAAACAGAAGCGAAAATACAAATTTCCATATTCCTAATTTTTCAAACTTTCATCCTTAATTTTCTAAAATAATTTTTTATTAATCTCATAATTTATTAATTTCAAATTTCTTTACTTATGTTGAGGTGCGTTTCGACTGAACACCAGCGGCACTCGTAAGGTTAAATATCAGTCAAAAAAGGGGTTTTTAATTACGAACAATGTTGACAACAAAAACACAAACAAATTAAATTCAAAACACATTATCGGGATCGCGTTTCAAGCGTACCAGTAACCCGTGTCAATTAGGAGAAGCGTCTGCGTTCATATAGATTTATGTCAGCTACTAACTAAATTATTGTTAATCGCGATGCGTGTTTTTAGCTGATGATTTGTGTGCCATATCTTTTGAAACATATATACCTACCGTCACTTATAAGTGGGAGCGAAACATCTCAAATTGTATGTTGTGTGAACGCTATCGTTAATCATTTGACAAAATTTGTATTATTTTCTTGACTGGTGAATCATTAAAAATGCTTTTTGACGTTTTAATTTTTTACCTACCGTACTTTATGCATTTTTATCAGACCAAGGAGACAAATTAAAAGTTTATTTATTGGATAGAAGCAGGTGTTTCATTGCGGAAGTCCATTATAATGAAAGGAATAGAAGTTAAATTTGCTACAATCCGCGACAACAGGTAAATCTATGTGGTACAATCCCGCACTTATGGCCCGCGATATTATGGTGAAAACCACAGAAATCATCCAAACTACTGTCAACGTACGTTTCACTCCGATACAGGAGCATCTTCAGGAGATCAATCCGCGACAGTGTTGACTCGACAATGCACGATTGTAAAGAACCGCTCATTGTCGACTGTCGAGTCAACATTGTCGCGGATTATATAGCGAATTAAACATCTAGTTCCTACAAAAGTTTATTTGATTAAATATGGGACAACTACTTACTAAATTAGTTTACTCATTATATAATTTATCTATCCGTATCGCTTCCGCGCCGTCCTGTAGTCTGGGAATGCCTGTTTTGTGGCGGATATATTAGCGATGACCATAAAACATGAAATAGTAATCTACGGCTCTAAAAACAACGTTAATATTCGGTGCACGTGTCATTAACGGTCCATTTCGATTTGCGGCAGTTAATTGACTTACCGTTGAGTGCCGTGCCTCGAATTATGATCGAATTATGATCATCAATCTTTGTATGAGTGCAAAAAATAGTCTAATTTAATGTATATTTTAAATTTGTATCAGCATTCAGTAACGGTGGTTTAAAACTGTATTTAATAATTTTATACGACAAATTAAATAGGGGCTTGATAATAATGCTCAAATTCGCTAAATGCCGTAATTAACAGAAATGTAGAGAGACAGAGAAGAACCATAGAGAACCAACATACCTAGCATAGATCATGCCTCAAACAAATTGGGAAATAGAAGAGGCAGTAGACGGGACATTGTAAACGTGGAGCACCGATTTAAATAGTTTGGAGCCGTAGTGGCGACAATTTACCGGAAAGCGAAGTATTGCTCAAAAGTACTATTAGGTATTATGTGGTCATCGTCGGTCGTCGTAGGACGTCAAATCATGGACAACGGAGGACCGCTGGCCATGAGAGCGACATAAACCATTCCACAAGGATGGAAATTAATTAATTTGACCAGAGATAATTTAATATAAGTCCTTTCCTAATATTTGCCCTTTACTTACCTCTGATAAGACTTAAGTTTCCTAACTCCTAGCTTTGGATTGGTCGTCCATCAAGAATATGACAAAAGTTCAAAAAACTTTAATATAAAGCAGTAATAATATCAGAAAAAAATGTTTAAAATATGCTGCCCCATTCTCTAACAAGCACACTAGTTAAAGCATGGCACGTGAAAATTCACTGATCCTGAAAATATATTCAACCACTCCCATCCCTTAAAATCATAAACCTACGATTTGTTACCGAGGCGCACACGTTACGCCTTCACCATTTACCATCTTAAGGCGCTGTGTGTGGTCAGGGGGGGGGTCTCCAAAGCAGTGTATCCATTAAATGGTGGCATATGGAAGATTGAAAAAAATATATGATGTTTTCAAGACCTTAACTCAGATATTGTTTTATCCCAAAACACGATTTAAACAACTTCGCTGCATAAAAAATAAATTCAAACATACCTCTTATTTCAGTTTTCAAATCAACACATCTCCAAATTGAAAACCTCAATTTACTTGAAAAATATATCATTAAATTCCAAATTCTAAATGACATCCATTGATTTATTAATATTTATTAAAATGTACACATATTTTCTGTTTTCCATTGTATTCCGGTTTTTCGAGAAGCGCTAGCTCATTTTCACCTCCGCCAGTGTTCGAAAGAACTTCACAGACGATGGATCTGTGCTCCTTTGCTCCAGCGTTTAAATCGATATTTTAAAATGGTTTTCAAACATAACATGAATAAGACTAATGTTTATTCAACATGAATTGACAGAAGACGTGGATATTACAACTTTCGTGAGCTATCTTCTTTTATATAACTAAAAATACATAATCAAATAAAGTATGAATATGTGTTCTCTGACCAAACTTTTGACAGCTCGAAATAATGATGCCGTAATGCGCTATCCATTCGATTTTTGACAACAATCGACTTCATTTACGAAGAAGTTTTAATCGATTTGACACATTGATATTACAACTTTTTGTATTGTTTTATAAACATACCCAGGCGTCTAAATGTATTTTTTATGTATTAAAATAAATATTTTTGGTGAAGCAATGCTGTAAATGTATATTTTATTATTTGGCAACATCAATAAGGCAGGTCATAGAAACCATCCAACGCCAAAGATGACGCTACTTAAATGACAATCAAGTGAGCTTGTGTTGCAGCTTCGTAATTATTTTGAAAACTATTTTCAAAATTAAAATCGTACTAGTAATTACTAGATTGACATACGAGTTGCGAAATATCGCATAAAAAGGCACGTCGCTTCACTATTTAAAAAAAAACTCCTGCTGGTTGTAACAATGACGTCTTTTAATATTTCCAAGAAGTAGGTAAGTTGTCAAACATCCAATTACTGTCAGAGGGTTCACTGCCATCGCTTAAAGCAGTATTACTTAAAAATGTCAGTTTTATGTCACGTACCTTGAAGGTCCTAAAATAAGGATTATAATTCTAAAAACACGAACGTCAACAATATTAAAACAATACGGATTTAAGCGATAGTAGTATGCCTCCAGTGCAATTTTTGATATGAATGGAAAATAACAAAACAGTGGTAAGACAGAAAGGAAAACTGAAAATCAAGCATTGCCACTTCAGCTTGCTACTGCCTACTCGTCCGCTCTCATTGGACCAGACCGACCAGATAATATTATTACCTATATCGAAAGCTTGCTGAGTAAGGACCTAGTAGTGTCTCAAATACTTCAAATAAGTGCCTATTGCAAGTTTTATTACTAATTGATTGGATATTAGATACCCTTAGGGTTTCGTTTCTGGGACCCGGGAGTTAGGAATTTCCGGGAAATACGTCGTTGGTTTTTTTTGTGATTTCCCGTTTTTGTGTACAGAGTATTTTTTTAACTTATCTCTTGAGAAATATTTGAGAACAAGTTGATCTCTTAACTTGTTTATTATAATTCTCCCTGACTACTAGGGCATGCATTCGGTGCTGTGTTTGAGTACCGGGAAATTTTGGACCGATATTGGCACGGAACCGGGAATTCCCGGGACTTTCGATACTTTCGATACTACCTTAAATTATCACAAAAACACGGCTAAGACATTACAGAAAGTATGAAATAGACCAAATATTACTGTTCATTAGGCGTTATACAAAAAATTATCGCATAATATTTCACACAGTAATATACTGAATATTACTATTCATTAGGCATTATACAAAAATTTATCGCATAATATTTCACACAGGACTGTAAATTCATGATTTTTTCATGTACTTGTACCATAACTCGCTTCGTTACAAATTTCAAAGTTTTATTGTAGTTCATAGGTTTTACAGAGATTGCGTCTTGTATGAAAATACACTTTGAAAAGTTGAAATTTTTTTTATCGTGATACGCTCATATGTAACTACTTTTATAGCAATTAGAAGCCAGTGCAAATATAAATTTACTACATCAAGCAGTTTATGAGAAACAAGCCTTGAGGCTTGGATACACGGACAACAAAGTGATCCTTTACGGGTCTTTTTTTATAGACAGGCGTACGTAGTAACCTCACCTCAAAGAATTACAAATGTTAATCTAAATCAACAATATTTTCCAACCCATACTCAGTATTCCCAAGAGAATCTCGTGAAGATGTTACTCTCTCCTATTCTGTGCCGTTTTTTGGTTTTGTCGCACGCTGATTTGGTCTCTACAATTATATTGGATATGGTAGGTCTTAGTATTTTTGGTATCCATTCACCGTCCTCCCCGTACGTATGGAGGATCCTAGGATCGAGGACCCTAGGATTTTCTAAAGACGTTTCCTATCAGCCATAAAGAGCCTCGTTACTGCTGCGTTACTGTCCAGGATTCACATCCATACATAAAGATTGGACTGTTCACAGTCTTGGTTTTTACATAACATTGTATGGAGAACTCCTGAGCATCTTAGGGAATTATGGATACGGATATCCATATTTTCTTTCCCTCTGCTATTGGTATAATTGACAGTGGAGTCAAAAATCAAAATTTAGTAGCCTCGGGCTTATGAGGTATATTTTATATTACAGTCTATCAATATTTTCCTGTCAATCTTCATGTGAAATTTATGAAAGTAACGATACAATTAACAGAATATAGCATAATCTACTTTAATTTATTATGGCTGAACAAATTTTATTCCAGTGACAGATCCATCAATTCATTGATCTTCAAAAAAGCTCTTCTCTGCTGGTAAATAATACTTACCAGAAAGACTAACATACGAAACTGTACGAAGTGGCAGTAAAATAATCGTTATAGCCAAAGTAAAAATAGGGGTTTTTAAACTAATACCTCGAATTTGTGAGCATAAAATACAGTATAGTGAATTAAATTATTGTTACATGCAGAAATATCCACACTTTATTAGAGAAGAATCGACAGAATGTATGTACTTCGAGTCTCAAAAGTATCAAAAGTACCGGTTTTATGGTGTGGAGAACCGGGACTGAAAATTATTCAGAAGTACCGGAAATTTTTGGTACCAGGAATTATCGGGAGCATGCCCTATTGACTAGGTACCTCACTCGCGCAGTGCTGAGCACTATTGTCTTAACGTGGGATAACGTGGGTTTAATCCCCAGCAGAGTGAATTTGGGAATTGGGCGTATTTTTATAAAATTGTACATGAAATAAAATCGATGTTTTTTTTTCATCATGTTTTGTTATTTTATTGATAAATTTGTGTTTCTTAGTTATTTATCTTTGTGAGCAGTAGCACTTTTTACAAATATTATGTTAAATTATAGTAAAAACAATCATTTTAAAATTAAGTGACGGAGAATTATTCCATTGAGTAACTAAACTTTATCTCACAAAAGGCACTTAAAAAAACAACTTTAGATAAGATTCACAGAAGTGTTTTACTAGTCTTACCAATCATGCCAATCACAAAAATAGGACAGCAAACATAAAATAACAGAAACACTATCAAAATTTGATAATTTTAGTTCTTTTGACTAACGTAAAGGCAAATTTATGTCATAATTTATTATATAACTTCTGAAATAGACAATGCTTTTTATTTT
Organism: Erebia aethiops; assembly: GCA_923060345.2. NCBI lineage: Eukaryota > Metazoa > Arthropoda > Insecta > Lepidoptera > Nymphalidae > Erebia > Erebia aethiops. The sequence goes on along the minus strand of OV281084.1, from coordinate 18,524,532 downwards.
TGTTTTTGTAAGTTACGATAAAAAATATACATTTAAATATAACATAACAATAACTTATATTAATGATAAATTGTCAATATTATAAGCATTTATGCAATACTAGCCGATGCCCGCGACTTCGTATGGATCGAAGTTTTGTGGTTCCCGCGAGAACTCTTTAATTTTTCGGGATAAAAAGTAGCCTATGTGCTATTCCAGACTATAATCTATATCTGTGCCAAATTTCGGCCAGATCCGTTCAGCCGTTGGGGCGTCATTGAGTAACAAACATCCATACATCCATTCATACATCCATACATCCATCTGTCCAAACTTTTTGGAGGATTTTTTGAGAGGACAATTTGTCAGTGGAACCTTGACAATTACTCAAAGGAAAAGTAAGGGCACTGATCACAATGTTAAGAATTATTGTACTTTCTTACCATAAAACTATAATAGTCGTAGTAGGTACTTTTGAGTATTTTAAACTCTTTATTCTTTATTTTGTACTTAAATTATGTAAAATGTCGTCTATAAAATATAAGTAGAACTTCCAACCAATGTATAGTATGTTAAATCACATTGTACGAATGATTATAAGTAACAATTTTTTTGCGTTTTGTCTTCTTCGATTCTCCCTTTCTGATATTTTATCTCACCTCGGATATTTTTCTTGTTCTAGATTTTACGAGCTCCAAGTGTTATTTTCTTATATATTATTGTTTGAACTTTTAAGAGTCCCTCTTTAATTTCTCTATATGCTGCCTTGTTATTTCACCAGATGTCAGCGCCATTGTTACACCTTAATAATTTAATATATACAATACTCGTTTCCAATGCAAAACTCGGGGCCGTAAAAGCATAACCGTGTACAAACCTTTAGAAATCCATTGAGTACCAATTTGTTCAATTGACTGACAATTTCGAAAGAGTTACTTAAAGGACCGTAATGAATTCACGGCAACAATATTTTCTTGCATTGTATTTCAAGAATTTAAATATTCTGAATTTTCTCTGGTCTGGCCTGGTAGGAGGCTTCAGCCGTGGCTAGTTACCAATTACCACCCTACCGCCAAAGACGTGCAGCCAAGCTATTTAGCGTTCCGGTAGGATGTCGTGTAGAAACCGATTAGGTATATGGACTAGGGTTTAATATAACTACCATACCCCAAACAGGTTAGCCCGCTACCATCTTAGACTGCATCATCACTTACCATCAGGTGAGATCGCAGTCAAGGGCTAACTAGTATTTAATTTTAAAAAAACTGAATATAAGGTACATAAAAGTAGCAATACCTATTTTTAAAAAAATCCCGATTCTCGGGAATTCCCGGGAATCGGCCAATTTTATTCCCGTTTCCTTGAGTTTAAAATTTGCCGTTCCCGAGATTTATTTTTAATTTTGATTGAGTGGGATTTTTAAAAAGTTAATTTGTTTAGTTTCACCCAACCTAAGTCCAGTTAATTAATATAATAGGTTTTGCTTCGGACATAATATTGTCAATCAAACTTATAATTTTAGAGTACGGAAACAACGTACAAATTTGAAATTTTACATAAATTGGCTAATTTGCGGTTTTGGCTCTTACGAAGTTCTACCATATAGATAATTCTGTATGTAAAGATAAAAAATTGTAATCATGACACCAAAATTCTATGATTTTCTTCGTTTTTTATTTTTGAGTATTTTTCAAACACTGTAAATAATACTATATGTCTGCAAAAGACTAGAAATTGTTTTCAATGATCAATTTCCACCATCTTTTTGCTATTTAAATTTTTGAAATAACATCTGTATTTCTTGTTTCTGACAAAAAATGAATATCAGACTCTTAGTCGGTAAGTACATTGTATATACGTATGATATTGATTTATGCCACAATTATACTTGTAATTAACTCACGTAAGTAGTTTATGTAAATAAGATACTTATGTAACTCTAGATGATGCCCTCGACTTCGTCCACATGGATTAAGATTTTTTGACTCCCGCGGTAACTGTTTAATTTTCCAGGATAATGGTTCCGGGTAGCCTATGTCCTTCTCCGGGATGTAATCTACCTTTGTACCAAATTTCATCAAAATCGGTTGAGTAGTTGGGCCGTGCAAGCGTAGCAGACAGACAGACACACTTTCGCATTTATTATATTTTGTATGGATATTAGTATGCTGGGCTAGCTAATGCCCGCGACTTCGTCCGCGTGGTTGAAGTTTTTTTTATTCCCGCGGGAACTCCTTAATTTTTCGGGATAAAAAGTCACTCTCCCTCAACTATACCCACGCCAAAAATAACGTCGAACCATTGCTCCGTTGCGGCGTGATTGACGGGCAATTCAATTAACAATCACACTTTCGCATTTATAATATTAAGTATTAAAATGGATTTGCACACCATATGCGATTTACAATAGGTATTTTGTCAATTACCTACTCATGTAAGAGACTTTGGTAGGTACGTGATTTACTCACTTACGTTATTCTATCAATTTCACAAATTTTGAGTTACCGTGTTTTGTCATCCGAGGGCATCCGTGACATGCTATGACAAGCGCGCGAAAATAATGAAAACCGCGACGGGAGCGCCACCCGGCCGAAGTGGGCATAACTGACGTGAGGGGTGACGACTGAGGAGAGCCAACCTCTCGATTTGTGTTTTGATTTTAAGAGCTGACAGCGCCTTAATTGTTTCGAGCACACGAAATTATTTTGATTTATAACATTCTGATTGCTGCAATTCGATTATGAAGGGTCTTTGGGGGGACGTTAAATTGAATGAAATGAAATATAAATTAGGCGCGTTGTAAAATGGAACGGGACGAAGAATACAATCGGATGTATTGTGGGACAATAAGACCAATAAGATCGAATACGAAAGTAGGTTAGGCTATTCTAATGTAGCATTACAATAGGTGAGACGTATTTCCATTTTGTTATTGGATTAGTTATTGTGAGTCTACTTGGTGATTTTAGGAAGGGTATCTAAATGTAAAGACACGTTCACACCAACTAATTAAAAGCGTCATGAATTATTGGAATTTGTGACGTTAATATATTTTTTGCCGTAAAGTATGTATGTATTTGTTGGATAAATAAATAAATCACGCTGACCACAGAATCATACGCAACGTATGGTCAAGGCACATGTACGGGTGTTTTCAGATATAGGTGTAAAGTAAACTTAAGAGGTATATTATTATATTTCGCACTCCATAATATAAATTCTCGATGTAAACAAAAATAAACTGAGAAATTGATTACCTTATACAGTTACGTGTATCTTAATTACGTTTCGCTACCAAATTAAGCGCCTGCACAAATAAATTATCAGTGACCTTATAAATTATCAGCTTAAAATACGACTAAATAATAAATACCAGTAAATTTAAATTGCAACATATTATCTTGGCACGGTGTTCGTGCAGCCATCATAATTCAGCGTCATTTGATACCGTATTAATGCGATATTAATGTCCTGCGATGGCCTAATTGAAGTTGTAATAACGATTTGTGATCATCCTCAATGTCAATGTACGGACGAAATATTATCAAGACAAGAAAATATTAATAGATCATATTATATCTATTAATATTTTCTGAATGCCTCGTTGGTCTATTGGCTAGCATGTTAGACTGCGGAAGATTAGGTCCTAGGTTCAATTCCCGGATCGGGCCAATTGTACCTAGGCATTGGGTTTTTCTGACAAGAAATTCACAGTATACTAGCTTGGAGGAAGGAAGTTGGCGGTGTTTCACGCCCGTGCCTTGGAGAGTACGTAAGTCGGTCGGTCGTGCGCCTGCTCTCTCAGGTCGTGTCAGATTTCTGGCCCATTAGGCTAAGGGAATAGAGGGAGCACCTGTGTTTGTGTACACACTTGTGTACACATCTACCACGTAAATGGCTTATTATCTAAAAAGATTGACCGCCATGCTGCTATGGCTGTAATTTTGTCGGGATATTATTATAGTACTTATTAATAACTAGATGATGAGGTGGAATAAGTTTTTTAATTCCTCCTTCATTTTCCGAAATAATACGCATGTAACCTACCTGTATACCAAATTTCATCTAAATCGGTTGAAAAGATGGGCTGCTTAAGCGTATTAGACAGACAGACAGACTATATTTAACAACCAAAAGTTGAAAGATCGATCGGACGTAAAAAATCGAACATCAAATCCGAATTCTCAAATTGTAAATAAGATGACACAAAGTTATCGCAGAACTTACTAAACGCATAAATTCTTTTAGTAAATTTACTATTTCACTTTAGGCCCTGGTCAAATACAATGCGTTGCACTTTACTTTACGGGAATGGCTCAGATAGAATTGTAATTGTAAGCAAGCATTTAAATTGTGGAGCCGCGCATAATGGCTACGTTTTGCCAACTAAATCAACTAAGAGGACAAGACTTCATATTTTATCTCGTATTACGAACCTCTTGTAGCTGCCGCCCGTTAAATGTGACGTCCAGCCATGCTTTTGCCGGCACGTGTCGCTGCCATTTTAAGTTGTGTGTGACCAGGGCTTTATATGTATTTTGAATTCACAAACTTAGCAATGCACCGCTCATTCATAATTTAGCTTCAGTTTGCCCGATCAAAAGCATTTATCTATTACAATGAACTCTCGGTAGTTGTTTTATCTTCGGAAATAGCAGCTAAAGTTTAATTCAGTCTAGTTGAGTCATTGTCTGACTCACCCACTGTTTACTCCAAGCTATCGAATTATCGCCCGCTTTGCAGACGGGAATACCTACCTCTCATTGAACTAACCTAACATGAAACCTGTGAAATTTCAAATATGCGAACTAATGGTTAAAAATATTAGTGAACAATCTTTACTCCTGTGCACTAGCGAGTGAAATAAAACATTGTTTTGTTTACTACCGTTTGTTAAACGGTTAGCGGTCAACGGTAGTAAACGATCTTTACTCCTGTGATAAAAAAACATTGTTTTTTTACTACCATTTACAGCCGTTAACATCACATGCTTAAACAATGAAGGAATAGAGCGTGATGAAAGTTGCACGCCCCAGAGTCCTTTATAATGTTATCAAAGGTGTGTAAATCTGCCAATACGGACTTGGCCAGCGTGGTGGACTATGGCTAAATCTTTTTCATTCTGAGAAGAGACTCGCGTGCACAGTAGTGAGCCGGAGCGCGGCGATGTGATGATCATCATCATGATGATGATGATGATTAATTGGCACTGTGGGAGAGTTTTTTATTTGATAGCATGGCCAACTTGGCCGGTGTAAGGCTGCCCGTCCACTGAAGCGGAGATGTGCCAAGCAGTCCAATCAGATTCCTGACAGGTGACGTCATAATTTTCGAGTCAAATATCAGAAAGCCGATTGTACCGCCCAAGTCAACACATCTCCGCTCCGCTTCAGTGGATAGACAGCCTAAACTCTCCTTACAGAGAAAAGCTTGTTTTTCCGGTGAAGCAATGTAGGTGCGGCGCGTCCACTCTGGCCGCATTGCCGCTAAAGATATCAAAGCCTTACGAGGTTGCCGCGGCTAGTGTGGAGCCTGCTAATAAAAGATGCATATGGCGATTAGCATATATGTTTCCCTTTCATGTTTTATTAGAGTAATTAGTGTCGGTAGCCGATGTCACTGGATGAGACTAATTGAAAACACCTTAGCTTTAGAGCAGGGACTTTAGGTATTCCTTTTTGTCTCACGTGTAGGTATATTCTAATCTTGAAGAAAGGTGCGTATAGTTGGACATGATAATAGATAGAACATTCAGTATGTTTAAAGAAGAGAATCAGCTAAAAAGATGATGTATTAATTATTTATATCCACTAAATGTTAGCCTTTGACAGCGATTTCACCCGGTGGTAACTTGGTAAGTGATGCAGTCTAAGATGATAGCGGACTAACATGTTAGAGGTAGGTATGGCAGTTATATTAGACCCATTCCCGTTATCGGTTTCTAACTTTCTAAACGGCATCGTACCGGAACGCTTAATCACAATAATATGATGATCGGATGAATATAGGCTGGTAAATAGCCACGGCCGAAGCTTTCCACCAGCCCGGACCTGAGAAAAAAGCGCTGTTGCCTTAACGTGCGGAGGTCCTGGGTTCGATCCCCGGCAGGGTCAATTTGGGAATTTATAATTTCTGAATATTCCCTGGTCTGGCACCACCTGACACTACCATCTGGACCACCCTACCGGCAAAGACGTGCCGCCAAGCGATTTAGCGTTCCGGTATGATGCCGTGTAGAAACCGAAGGGGTGTGGGTTTAATATAACTGCCATGCCCCTAACAGGTTAGCCCGCTACCATCTTAGACTGCATCATCACTTACCATCAGGTGAGATCGCAGTCAAGGGCTAGCTTGTAGTGGATAAAAAAAACCATCCAGTGACCTCCCGCTTATAATACGTCAACAGTGCTCAGTCTCAGCACTGCACGAGGGAGGTCGTAGGGTTGGCGCTGAATTATTCAAATTACAGGAAAATGAAAACTTATTACTATTAGTTTCGGATATATACCTACTAGATAGCTGCTCTACATTCATAGGGAATTGTATTACCTACGTGCATTTCAGTCGTTATTTTGCCATCGAGAATAGCTTCTAGAGTTTAATTCAGACTAGTTGAGTCACAGTTGACTCATCCACTGTTTACTCGGAACCGAGCGACCTATCGGCCGTTCTTCCAGACGGGGATAAGTGAAAAAATAAATTCACTCGCAGCCAACACGTGTCTGGAAGAAAGAATGGATTAAAGATAGAGCGTACAGACTTTATTAAGTTTTATTGTGCGAATGGATTTAATTTGCTGGAAGCAGCGCTTCTTTCTTATTGTTTTGTCTGCTCAATAGAAGTAGTGCGGAGGTGTTAATATTATACCATTACATGAAAACAATACAATAGAACTTAAAGCTAGCTAGCCTAACCTAATTACAATATAAATCATGCCCACGTGGAATGGTGGCATGAATTCTGGCTGCATTTCCGCGCTGGACAGCCAGGCTGATCCTGTGCGCAAAAAATGAGCCAGCCCTTCTGTCAACAACTATGGCCGACCGTTTAACTCGCGTATTGCCTGCGCGGTAAGAAGGGAGCGGGGGCGGGTAACGCTACACACGGAGTCAATAATTCAAAGATTTATCTCGAGATAGACATTGTTGGTAAAGAATAAAATAATAAGTATCTTTTTTTACTCCGCTAACATCTCCCCCCGCTCCCTTCTTAACCGCGCAGACGATACGCGAGTTAAACGGTCGGCCTTATAAAACTGTACCACGATCCCTCGTAAAGTGATAGTGAAATTGAGAGATGCTTGCCAAAATTCAATCTTGGTTGATCCTTTTAAAACTCAATCCAGTTTCAAGATTTATTATGCTTCTTGTTTTTCTTTCATATTTACTCTTTTATCATGAGGAGACCTTAAGGAGAAATTTGATGTTATTTTCTAAACGTATAATTATACCTATATAGTATACGACGTATAAATCCAGATTTATACGTCTTATTATAGATGCGTTTGTCTGTCTGCTACGCTTTCACAGTGCATATTCTATTCAACATTTTTTTACGAAATTTGGTACAGGGATAGATTGCATCATAGAGCCTAGGCTACTTTTTATCCCGGAAATTTAATAAGTAGTTTCTGCGAATCAAAAACTTCAATCCACGCGAACAAAATCGCGGGAACCATCTAGTGAGAAATAAAAGTAGAATATTTTATCGTTATTTTTTCCTACTCGATCCATAACGGAATTAAATGATTATATTAAAATTCCATATCGGCATTGGTTTTCAGAATTTATTAAAACTTGTCCATTACTCGAAATCGCTTTACTCCGTCCATCATTGTAATTGGATGGCATATGTGAGTCAGAATCACAATACGCTTATTTTACAGTTTTTTTCCCGTCCCTATGGGAAGATTCCATTACATAAAATCGGAATATTTTGTTTGTGACTGTACCTTGAATGCTTAATTTATTGGAACTACATTGAAATGACCGATATACGGTCTTTTAAGGTGTTGGAATGATGATCCCGCGCCGGAAAGCGCAGAGTAAGCCGACCTCCCACTAGGCGGAACCCCTCAGGCACAAGCATACCGCCCAAGTCCGTGGTTTGCGGGAATTTTTAGATCCTATCGACGACACGATAACGTACATTGAGACAATTGTTTAGCAGTTATACAACTTAGTAGATCCTTATCAATGACTAGCTTTTGCCCGCAACTTCGTCCGCATGGAATTAGGTTCTTAAAAAAATATCAAAAAACTGAAAAAAACATAAATTTCTTTTTTTTTTCACCGAAAGCACAAATACCAAGTTTCATGGATATAACTTAAACCGCCTATTTAGTCTATTTATTTCTACGTTCAGCCGTTTGGGCTAGTTCTACTCTGAGCGTTTGGGTAGTACAGTAGGTAGTCAGGATAAAGACTTTTTATAGTTATTCATTTCAATTTTTTTGACCTATCTACTAGTCTTTATACTATTACTGTTACATAAAGCTACTTTACATGCAATTAATAGTATTTATTATGGTTGGATAGCATTTTTTTAGAAAGCGACACCAAAAAGAGAGAGATATATATATATGATTCAGCCTTTTCTGAAGTTTCACTTCTGCCGTGTGTGACTTGCACACACACACTTTTTATTTTGTTTATTTATTTATTCTAATTTAATAAAATGTAATTTATATCTTTAAATGGCCGCCCTGCTGACTGGAGTTCGAAATAAAATAAACGGGTGCCTAATTTAACCGTAATAAACACAGCACACTCGTTTGATTGCCACATTTGAACATTAAACGACTTAGAATCAAACAAATATTGTGAGGTATGTTGCTATAACCCAGTTACACACATATCTACCATACACATAACATGTATTCATACGTGTTACGAATCGTGGTGGAAGATCAATCGCAACGGGCTAGGGGTAATAAAAATTATATTTATCATAAAATGTTGCAGATTAACACTAAAACCGTCGTAAAAAACAAAATAAGACCAATGTATTTATATTTGTGGCTCTACTCCGCTCAACCAGTTTTGATTCTTTAATTTGAGTGGTGTTCGGAAGAATAAGTAAAGCTTCCAAGTACCTACACTCAAAAGTAACCTACAGAAACTGCACTTACCAACAACTGCTTCCACTGAAAACTCGCTTCCATGATGCTGAAATGGAAACCTTTATTTGGTCACATATCACTATTTCTACATAATATTAATTATAATTAGTCTTAAACTTCATGTAGTGATCAAATAAAAAAACATTTTCTATCTTTCTTTCTTAGTAGGTATAAAAATAATAAAAAAAATTACCAAGACTAATCAATTCTATAAACTCATTCACACGAGTAGAAGCAGACGCATGCAACAGATGTGTGTGAATTTTGAATTTACTCCTTCAGACAATATACGACTAGGTATATTTGCAAATAAATAAAATTATTGTGTTTAGTGTGTGATTTATAAATAAATCTATTTTTCACTGATCATAGTATTACATTATGGGTATTTGTTATTTGCACGTCATCAAAACCACATAGTCGTGTTTATATTTTTTGTCAATGAGAAGACATAACAGTTCTGGCTTATCCAAAAAAACAATTTTTACTAGATTTAAGCAACCTTTCCATTTTTTTTTTAATCCACTACAAGCTAGCCCTTGACTGTGATCTCACCTGATGGTAAGTGATGATGCAGTCTAAGATGGTAGCGGGCTTACCTGTTAGGGGCATGGCAGTGATATTAAACCCATACCCCTTCGGTGTCTACACGGCATCGTACCGTCTTTGCCGGTAGGGTGGTAACTAGCCACGGCCGAAGCCGTGACCGGGGAAAAATCAGAAATTATAAATTCCTAAATTGAACCTGCCGGGGATCGAACCCAGGGCCTCCGCACGTTAAGGCAACAGCGCTACACACTGCGCCACGGAGGTCGGAGGAGGTCGGAGTTTAATAACGGAATACTGTTTCACGTCATGTCACGAGTGTAACGCGACTTTTTCTGCACGGACGAAGTTGCGTGCAACGGCTAATCCGAAACAAGGAGGAAACCAATAAGACGAATAAAACCTATTACCTACAGGGCGATGTAGAGTACCGTAACGAACGAGTATGAAAATAGTTTCCTGCACCTACATTTCCGTACCTGTGATGTGGAAATAGGGCACGCAGAGTCATTTGTGCCGCCTGCCACTGCTCTGATATATGTACTAGTATGTTCATAGTACAACGTGATTCATTTGCAATATTAAAATAGAATGAGGAAAATTGCATTAATTATATTTACATTGTATTTATTTTTCATTTTTTTTAAACAGTTCTTTATGGAGGATACCTGAGGCCCGATTGTCTAAACAAATCGTAGTCATTTGACAGCTTAAAACGTGTTACTCGAACTGTTGAAAGAGTTCCTACATGCGTTTTGACATGTAGGCATCTATGAACTCCTCAAGTCGAATCAATACGTTTGACAAACGTTTACGATTACGATTTTCTCACACAATCGAGGGGCTGGCCTGTACGCTTACTCTGAGTTTTTACATTGCAAATACGATTGATCGATGTAAGAGCTCACCGGCGTGGTAGTGTAAGCGAACGTTAAAGTAAAATGAACCTTAACTGCATTAGTTTAGAGCTCATTTCATCATTTCGTGTATTTATTCACAGCCAGCGCTCCAAACGCTGAATTTGTGACTTTAAAGCATAAGCTTTTGGGTCCATTTTACTTTGACGTTCGCTAACACTTGGCGAGGTGAGCTCTCACGTCGATCAATCGTATTTGCAATGTAAAAACTCAGAGTAAGCGTACTGGAATAATCGCACGTGACCAAAATCATTACTCACTCACTCAAGTAGGTATCAGATTTTTAATCATACTACCTATTTGGTTGAATTTTAATTTATTTGACTATAAAATATTATAATGGAAAAGTAAACATATAAAGTATAATGGAAATGTATGTACTATGTAGTCGCTCCAACGAAAATAAGTAAATACTCATGTTCTTTCACACTGTTTCTATTTAAAATGTTCAGCTTTTATCGTGACGTTAATCCCAATACAAAGGAAAATTACGCCTATGTATTCTAAGCAGAAAAAAAATGTATAAATTTTAAATTATTCATGTTTTTTCGTGCTGTTCCCAAACGCGTTGCCACGCGTCCCTGCTATACAAAAGATCTAAAAACGGGAGGTCAAGTGCTGGTTTCCCGGAGGTAAGGTCTCGACAAAGGCCTCAGATTTTTTAAATTAATAAATCCGTGACCGAGGGGTGCAAGAGTGTGAATGCGGCACACTCGGCTGGCAACTGTGGAGCCAATTAAAATATTAAATCACAACATCGACTATTTTAAACTGGAAAAATATTTATAAGAAAAAACAATAATTTAGGTTCGGCAGTGAAAAATTCACGATGCTACCATTTTCACATCATAAATTTTCATATTATAAATGCGAAAGTGTGCTTATTTGTTGGTTTATTCGTTTGTTAGTTTGTCCTTCAATCACGTCGTAACGGATTGACGTGATTTTTGGCATGGGTATGGTTTATACCGGAAAATTAAGGAGTTCCCGCGGGAATCGAAAAAACGTTAACCACGCGGATGAAGTCGCGGGCCTCTATAGTAAAAAATGACTTACTTTTTTAAGCGGCAACTATCTACTTAATTTATAATATACATTCGGAATTTAAAAACCTCTGATACTATGCTTAAAACACCTGATGATCTTCAAACGGCTAAACAGATTTCCTTGAATCATATTATTGCAAATTTAATGAAAATTGGTTTAAGGGATTTTTGCCAAAGACGGACGTTTGTCAAAGGCAGATACACAGTCACTGATACATAAATAATTAAATATGTTAAACTTGTATTCAAATACTCTCTGTTTACGTCGGGGCGTAGGTAGTAGGTATGTATTTCAAATTTGTTGCAGTTCATTCTGCCTACAACATAATAAAATATTACACCATAGAGTTCATTCCTCTATTTAACATAGGCACATAATGATCAATATTCTCATAACTTAAATAGATACCACGATTAGAATAAACAATGGCATATAATATTTAGTACTGAATAGGTATCACGTGTGGGTGTCCAATCAATCAAAATGCAAATAGAAATTCAAAACACTTAGTACAATGAAGCAATCGGAATTCAGAACCGCATCTCCATTAATTAAGAACCGCTTAATTAATATAAAACACCAGGCTATTCTCTAATTTTCTTTGCCTATAGTGCATCCCGTCCCATTCTGATTTCTGGAGTGCTTTTATAGAGCTTTCGCGGGGTTTTTAGCTTCCCGCTTAGTCAGAATAGCGCGCGCGCAAGGCACACGCGTGTCGGCATCGCGCCTGAAATAACGAATGTCACGTAATAGTCGCGAGTGTATTCAGTGGTTTATTTTATAGCGACATCGAATTAAATCTTATGATAATTTAGAAAATTCATTAGTGGTTATAACATCTGAGCGACATTACGCGTCATTAATCTAATTAATCTAGTTGTAAATACTGCATTAGTATTACGACTCGTTGTAATTTAAACCCTTTTATTAATTAAGTTAAAAAACGTAACAACGGAGTAACGTTAATTTGCACAATTGATCGTTAATGATGATAATGATAATGATAATGATAATGATAATGATAATGATAATGATTGAAAAATAAAAACAAAAACTAAACAGGCATATAACTTTGTGGGACTATACCTCAAAAACCATGTTAGGTACATCAGTAAAACTTTACACTAGCGCAATAAAATAAACTTATGAATGTGCACGGTATGGCTAACTTTTTACAAACCACAAAATGTAATTATATAGTACTAACTTACTCTACATGAATTTAATAGGAAATAAATCATAAATGTTCATGAAGTTATTCATTATTAGGTACCTTTTCTGATAAATTTATCGTCCTTCAATAAATTTAAGACGCTTTGGGAACAAGTTTCGTAATATAAAGCATGTACAAAAGGATCACAGAGTACAATTTCCAATCAAACGCTCGTAAAGGTCTTTAAATAAATTACAAACGGTAGGTCGTGAGTGCATTCGGACGATTTATTGTTACGACTCTCGTGCTCTTCTCTTTGTACTTACTTGTACGTATGTAACGCTATTCGGAAAGATTTTCGGCTTCTCGGTATGTTATACAAGTTCGATCGAAAGTTTAATTTCCTTGTGCACACTTATTTTTATTATTTGAAAGAGTTCAAGATATAATGAAGGAAACAGAAGTTTAATTCGCTATAATCCGCGACAAAAGGAAAATAATGTGGTACAGCGATTTTATATATTAAAAATACTCAATATATATATGTCACCGTAAGATTGTAAAATTTTAAATTAATAAATGATTATAGTATCCGTTTCGACAGACTGCGTTATATTGGAAACGGAGGTAAACGGTTGACAAACGCAATGTAGTGGCGATCATTTACCTACATCGGGACTATTTATAAGACGCGACGGAAATGCCCCGGACACCGATGGTTTCGTGATAGTCTTTTTCTATGAAAACATTTTTAAAAGTTCCCTTTCAAGTTTTAATATTTTTCTTTAAACATGTTATACTTAATGGACACTGAAAATAAATTAGTGGTAACCCCGATCACATATTATTTATTATTTACGCATCCATCAATTTTGAATGCGAAAGTGTGTTTGTTTGTTGGTTTGTATCAATCACGCCGCAACGGAGCAACGGATCGACGTGATTTTTGACGTAGGTGTAGCTGAGGACCTGGAGACTGACATAGGCTACTTTTTATCCCGGAAAATTAAAGAGTTCCCGCGGGAATAACAAAAACTTAAACCATGCGGACGAAGTCGCGGGCATCAGCTAGTACTTAATATATACTTAATACTTAATAATATTATAAATGCGAAAGTATGTCTGTCTGTCTGTCTGCTACGTTTTCACGTCCCAACTACTCAATCGATTTTGATGAAATTTGGTAGAGAGATAGGTTTCCTCCCGAGGAAGGACATAGGCTACTTTTATCCCGGAAAATTGAAGAGTTCCCACGGGAATCATAAAATATCAATCCACGCGGACGAAGTCGCGGGCATCATCTAGTACAAAATATACAGAATAAACACAATAATAGTTTTTCTAGATAGTATAGCAGGAAGAATATTTAGCAGTTGACAATAATATTATTTTCCATTCTGAGCAGGTAAGATGCAAACCACGAGTACGATGATACAACGCGCATTGTTAAATATAAAAATGAAAATGAAAAAAATGAAAATGAAAATATATTTATTTTTAACTTAACTGTAAAGTTATTACATGGTTATTAACTATACTTTTTACTTATAAATGTTTACAGGTCACTAATTAATGATTAAACGAACTTACCTGTAAGTGAAGTTCTATCATAATTATATGAGTCGCTTCATTCGAAGATATAAAGATACACACGTAGTTTCCCCACGTTGAGCAAATAATCGCACGTTGTTCAGAGGAGTTATAAAAAAAAAGAACCCCCACTACTCGCGTCTGTCTCGCACGACAGAGCGGATTCGTTCGTCATTTAGTTTAGAGATATATACCTATACTTAAAGCTCTTGCGAAAATATGTTTCGGGATGGGTGGGTTGGGAACTTAATATTATATCTTCGAATGAAGCGACTCATATAATTATGATAGAACTTCACTTACAGGTAAGTTCGTTTAATCATTAATTATACTTCGTCGCTTCATTCTTCAGATATAAAGATACACACGTAGATGTTAAGAGATATTATATATTTTTGCAAGAGCTGTATCTACGCTGAATAGATACTAATTATTGTTATCAATAATTTTATTTATTCTTCTTATCTCTTATTTGAGCTGTAATGTTTTAAACAGTTTATGTTTAAGGTTGGAATCATGAGCTGATTTCCCCGAGATGCTTATTTACGTACATTTAAGATGACATTAAAATTTCTCTTAAGTATTTATTGTACTTAAGTTTCAATTTAAATAACTTTCAATTTACCAATAATACAATCTTGCGTTTTTGCTTTAGTTGCTAGTAACAAGCATAAACGTATTATAGTTTCGATGCAATCGAATGGAACTAAATAGTTATTGATGTCCATAACTAGTAGCAAGATTTATAATCTAATACCAAGTATATTAGCCGGGGCAATACTTTATTTTATTTACACAATTAGCACAACAGACGTCCAATGGGACGTTTAAGTGCGAAATCCTGCCCAGTAGCAGAAGACGGAACGTTTTGTTTTTTGGAAGCGTGGCGAGAAAAGAACAGGTTTATTCTGGTCCTGTTCTGAAGGTACTATCTCGAGTATTGCTTTAACTATATATTTGAGTAAAATTTTATATTAAAATACCGTTTTAAGATGTTTGTCGAACAATTATATCGTCAATAAGGTTATGGAATGTAATAAATTCCTACCCGCATAAAAGTTACCCCGAAATTATAGGTGAAGAATGAATATTCGGTCGATATTGTGACAGACTACTAATATCGACTTTGAAGGGTTAATCGATTGGTTTGAACTTTTTAGCCCCACTGACGTTAGAAGCTTTAAAGTAAGTTATCTAAGAAGTCTAGACTTCTATACTATTTAACGATGCGTAACCTAGCTGTGCAGGTCATTGAATATTGAATTTGAATAATAAAAAAAAAAACATTTGAAATGAGAAAAATAAACATCATTATAAGCTATTTAATTAATGAGAATCTTTGAACCGATGCATTAATTCCCTGATATTTTATGGAAAATGCACTGACACCACTGATCCTATGTGAGGTAAGTGTGATCCAGAGGTTACATTTGCGGCCGCTGCTCAATGCCGATTTTTGGTTTTCATTAATGTCTTTATTGGTAACTCTCATTCAGGGTCTGAATTGACTAAACAAGAATTTTAATTTTGCAAACAACTCTATGCAAGTGTTGCGGGAGCATATTGTTTACGCGAGTAAATTGTACCATGTTTTCGATTACGATGTACGAGTACATATTATTATAACGACAGTTTTATAACAGTTTTTCAAAGATTGTTTCCAATATGCGGATAATGGATATTTATGGATGGATCTTAAAAACTTTTTACCCAACACTTATTAAATATTTAGAAAAACAGAAACATAGTGGTCAAGGAAGCACTTATCTCTATACGAGATCTCTACCAGTTACCCATGGCACCCCGCTTGGATTCGCGTTTCGGGTAAGACAACCTACGCGTTTTACTGTGTCTGCAGAAACAATTTCCAACGAAATATTTTTAAAACAGAAAACAATAATACGATGGAGATTTTAACCTATTACGTAATATTATATAGTCTTCATCCGGTCGTTAAAATACTCGCCGTTAGATTATCATTTTGAACCGACTTCCAAAATGAAGAAGGTTCTTTATTAGTTTTTGGTTTTTCGAACTCTTTTATGGATAATCTTTAAATAATGACAAGCTAGCCCTTGACTGCGATCTCTCCTGATGGTAAGTGAAGATGCAGTCTAAGATGGTAGCGGGCTAACCTGTTAGGGGCATGGCAGTTATATTAAACCCATACCCCTTCGGTCAATCGTATTACATGTCAACGGGTGTATGATATATGCTTCCCGGGCACTATAAAGAGTTGTAAAACTCGAGAGTACGTTGTTAGGGAAAAAACATAAAACTTGTGGGTAATTTTGCAATCTAACCACACAATTTAACAATAATATTAATTGTAATTAATAAGTTAAAATATTTGTGCACCACACTGTGGTAGAATACATGATACCTTATTGTAAAACATCTATGTATACCTCCACTGTATTCAGAAATAAATAAATCTGAATCTGAATCTGAATTTCCTTCGTAAATGTTCTTTGCATACCTACCACGCTGAGGGTAGAATACTAGCAGTTTTTTTTTTTTTTTTTTTAAATTTGACGTTTCTGTATCATATTAGCAAACAAATTGATTTATTGCTGAAGTAGCTGATAAAAAAGATAAAGATATTTATTACCTCAGAATTGTCAGAACTTTCGTTACCACTCCGCAGGTGTATGTTTGATACCGAGAGGCTTTGCATTGAAAAAATTACATCTGAAAATTTTGAGCCCCAGATCTTGAGTCTGCATACACTGTATGAAACATTTATGTTTCTTTTGTCCATAGTGACTGCGTGTGAGGCGCTGAAATCTGTAAAAGCTGAAAACTTAAATAGCGGTGTTACGCTGAATAGCGGTGCTTCAATATTACTATATTGCAATCTCAAAATAAAAATCTGAAATGTTTGAAATGAAAATCTTTTCATGTTTTAGTCGAGCAGATATTATGTAAGTAACGTTTGCAGAAATGACTAGAATCACCACAAGTGTTTCATTGAAAGTAAAAACACTGGTATAGAATTTTACTAGTCTTCTATAAGGTCGATTAGACATACCTACCTTTTTTGTAAGACGGTACTCCAAAGATTATATCATGGAATTTGTTCCGTAGGTTTACATTTTAAAATAAGGTTCTGTGATACCGATATTAGATTAATAATTGCATTTACTTGCTTGAAAGAAATTAAATACATAGATATTTTTAAGTATTCTGTTTATCTGTCGCCGTAAATAATAAACACTTTTATTGTGCTATGGCCATGCTAATATATTTATCTTAAAAACATAACCTCATTAGTATTTAAAGGTTTTTTGGCCTTATCGGTGATAGTGTGTGAACTATGAAGACAAAGCAAAAAAAAAATATGGTAGGCGATGCAAACACTAATAATAATTATGATACATTACATTACATGGTACTTGTGATTGAATAAATCATGTCCACTATTTTGAGCGGTAACACCTAGGTACCTACAAAAGATAATATTTAGCTTCGATTTCGAATTAAGTAAGTATCCATACAATCTTTGACCCAGTGAATCCTGAAGATTGTTAATAATTTACCGCAGTGGATAAATAAAGTAGAAGGTAACCTTCTTTATGGTAGGTGCATAGTATTTACCTGAGTTCCGATTACTTCTCAAGTATTGCTCGAAATCACTTTGTGTTAGGCGTACTAAGCTGGGCCTTGGTGACGTATCCGATCGTTGGTCCACTTTAACCCCCAACGCCTTCCCCCTGGTTCAGAGGACGGTGAACAGCTTGCTAAGTGCCAGCTATCTTGATTTAGATCTTCATCGCCGGAATGCTAATTGGGCAGATGTCATCGCCCGGCTCGTCTAGCTGAAAGGTTTGATTTCCGTCATGCTACTTCGCGGGCGACCTCCCAGTGTACCATTGTCGTACTTTAACACGTCTTCGTGTAAGTACCTATTTTACTTAGGTTTATCATGCTGAAACGCTTAATCTTCGTGTTAACTTTGAGGCGACCCGCCGGAAAGTCCTTTAGTGCAATTAAACACTACATGGACGAGTAATCTCTTAAGTGCGTTCCATGCTGAAAACGTTTATATTCTTTTGTATTAAGTACCTCTCGAGTAACCTCCCAGAAATCCTTTAGTGCAATTTAACATTGCATGAAAGTATATATTTTCTGTAATGAGCGCGTATAGCTGATTCAATACTAACTTTTATTTTAAGTACCCTCCTTAGGAAATCATACATTTTATTTGGTATTGTACTACAATTCCTCAGGCGCGTCGTATATTGAAAGGTTTATTGTCCATCATGTTGACTCTCGGGCAACCTCCAGGAAAAGACTTTAGTATAAATAAACACTGTATGAAAGTATACCTAATTGATTAGGCGCGCCATGCTAAAAGGTTTATTCTCCTTCGTGTTGACCCTCAGACAACCGCCAGGAAAACCTTTAGTGTAAACCAACACTCCAAGAAGTAAGGCGCGTCATGCTGAAAGGTTTATTCTCCTTCGTGTTGACCCTCAGACAACCGCCAGGAAAACCTTTAGTGTTAACAAACACTGCATGGAAATATAATTGTTTAGGTGCGTCATGCTTAAAGGTTTATTCTCCTTCGTGTTGACCCTCAGACAACCGCCAGGAAAACCTTTAGTGTAAACAAACACTGCATGGAAATATAATTGTTTAGGCGCGTCATGCTGAAAGGTTTATTCTCCTTCGTGTTGACCCTCGGACAACCGCCAGGAAAACCTTTAGCGTAAACCAACACTGCATGAAAGTATAATTCATTAGGCGCGTCATGCTGAAAGGTTTATTCTCCTTCGTGTTGACCCTCAGACAACCGCCAGGAAAACCTTTAGTGTAAGCAAACACTGCATGAAAATATAATGGTTTAGGCGCGTCATGTTGAAAGGTTTATTCTCCTTCGTGTTGACTCTTGGCCAACCCCCAATAAAACCTTTAGTGTAAAATATAAACACTGCATCAAATAATGATTACTCAGACACGTGGTGCTGAAATAAATTGCTGAAAATGAAAGATTAAACACTTACTTGTAAAAAGCACTTTATAACACTATTTAACACTATCTTAATTTTAATATTATTATATTTTTAAATATAAAATTATCTTTGTTTGTAGAAAGTAGGAACGTGTGATCGTTGCTACGCACGAAAAAGGAATGACGAACGAATCCGCTCTGTCGTGCGAGACAGACGCGAGTAGTGGGGGTTCTTTTTTTTTATAACTCCTCTGAACAACGTGCGATTATTTGCTCAACGTGGGGAAACTACGTGTGTATCTTTATATCTGAAGAATGAAGCGACGAAGTATAATTAATGTTTTGCTATCAACTACACTAAGCGCAGCTTGTTGTTGTAGTTGACTGCTTACCCTCTTGTCGCAATATTTTCTGTATTAACATAATATCGGTCTTTTGTTTTTGATAGTTATACGAGGTCAATTGTAAATTTTCTTATTATTTTAATGTTAGTAGGATTAGTTTATTTAAATAGCACATCGCAGAAGTGTTTACTTGTGAGTGAGCATGTGTGAGTGTGTGTGTAAAAATAATTAATAATTATAAGCACAACACAAGTCCCGAATTTAAAGATAAGTGGTAGGTATCATTTCTATCAACTTCTTTTAAATTCAGTGGTAGGTAGGTACGTTACTTTGATGGTACTGTGTTATTTAATTTTATTCGGTCAGAGTGTAATCAAATTCATGTGGCGAACCTATAATTACTGCAAGTCAAGTTGGCACCACTGGCACGGATAAGTCACGGCGAAACTGCACTACGTGGGCGTGCCACGTACTTGTAACAGTGAATTACACATCTGTGTCCCACATTCTTTGAAAATGCTAGATCGCCGGCCCATACGGAAACACCAGCTTAAAAATTAAAAATGTAAAACGGTTAATGTAATTAAAATTATTAACTTATTTTACAAAACAATGTAAGTACTAAACAATTTTATATAATAAAAATTATGCAATACAGAAATATACTAATAAATGCAGTAATTTACAAACCATTGCGGGGCCTAACTTACTAGATCATTTTTAAAAGTAACCCCATGAGACTTGATTTTTTTTTGCGAGGAAAGCAGAAATTCCTTTGCATGCACAGGAATTTCTGCTTTCCTCGCTGCAGCGACAAACAGATTTATTTAAAACGTCCAATGACAATTTATTGTAAGAATCATAAAAAGAAATATAACGTTGATTGATAGACTGTAATATAATATATTAATGTGTAAAAATATCTTCTGTTACGTTAGTTAATACGAATCCTTATTAAACTCTGATGTTTTCCTTTGCTTTCACTCGTTTATATTGGCGATCTCCAGCTCACTGATAACGTCATTATCGATGGCCATAAATTGGCAAACCGTAACAATGCCAGATTGACACCTTGTTTGGATTGTCAATACGTAAACAAAGGGTTGCCTTCTAATAGTTGAATCTAGGACCCACAAAGGGCTCTCTCTTGTTGTTATAATTAACGCCATAGATACAATGCTGCTTCTGTTATTGCTTTTAGAGTATTCGCGTGTTTTGCAACCATGTTTTATGTAATAGATCAGCGTATTTTCAGTTTTCTAAGGAAAATTACTTAAAGCTTAATTCGCTTTCATCCGTTATTGTTATTTAGTAATGATAGATATCATATACTTCCTTACCTCGGTTGGTTTTTGTTTAGAATAATTATCGCGCTGGCTTCGCGCGCTTGTCGCGATGAATTGGAATTGGGAGCATCTTCAAGTTTGTACTCGTATAGCGATTTTGTATTCGCTTTGCTTGCGGTTTTCATATTGAAACCGACTTTTAAAGAGTTTGTGTAGCCACTACTACTAGATTTATCATCAGACCACAGAATATCTTCTATCTATGTTTTTTTGCTTAAGCTGACTTAAAATGTAAATAAGAAGCTTTTAGCAGGTACGGCGCATATAATAAGATCGTTCTTACCGCGAAAACATAGTGAAATCCTAAACTTTAGATCGTCTGAAGTGCTGGAACTCAAACCTACAAGTATAACCTGTCCTAATAACAAAAACAAATTAAAACATATATAAGTTAGACCATTTTGACGACCTCCGTGGCGCAGTGTGTAGCGATGTTGATCCAATCAATCCATTTGGGAATTTATAATTTCTGCATTTTCCCTGGTCTGGCCTGAAGGGAGGCTTCGGCCGTGGCTAGTTACCACCCTACCGGCAAAGACGTGCCGCCAAGCGTTTTAGCGTTCCGGTACGATGCCGTGTAGAAACCGAAGTGGTATGGGTTTAATATAACTGCCATGCCCCTAACAGGTCAGCCCGCTACCATCTTAGACTGCATACTTACCATCAGGTGAGATCGCAGTCAAGGGCTAGCTTGTAGGTGATAAAAAAATAAAAAAACATCTCTAGTACTTTACGTTTAGAATAGGGTAGTAAGGGTAGTAAAGTCGTAAAAGTGTGCTTTGCGCTCGTGACATATGTAATAATGTATTGTAATAAAACGTGCTAAGCGACGCATAAATCCTTTTATGTCCACTTTCACACTATCGCATCCATCTACAAACCTTTTAGTAGCGTTTTGTTCGTTTGTTGGTAATTTTTATTGACACGTTTTCATTTATACGTGTCGAGCACTGAGTAGGAAAATATTGTACTAATGTCTTCATTAATTTTGTTTAGTATTGTTTCGTGCACGACACTTCGTTAAAAAAAATAAGCGATATATAGAATTAAGTAGATCAAAATATATAGGTAATAAATTACGTTCTAGATATTCTAATACAATAGGTCAAATATTTATAAATTCACACTCCATGCAATCAGCTACTCTGGTGATAGATACCTCAGAAACTACTTATATCAAAAATAAATTATTTCTAACTGATTGTTAAATAGAGGGTCTTCTAAAAGACCTAAAATTCACATCCTCGGTTAGTATTAAGTTTGTTAACCATTTTTAAATAATTAAATATATGACGGAGGCCGAGGTGACACCTCATCATCGTGGGCATGTTCTTCGTCTTGATCTCTTTGCATTATGTGGGTACTCGGACAAATAAACGCGAGAAGCCGATCACGTTATTTATTGCACACACTATATTTACACTTCGTAGAATACTAGGCTAGTTAGAATTAACACAGTAGTTCAAACAGAAATCACTTTAAACACTTTGTAGATTAACTAAGTAAATAGTAGCACTAAGTATATAGCGAACGATGGGTTTGGCGCGGCGTGGCGGTATTACTGGGAGACCATGCTCCACCAAGTTCTCAAGCACAACTGTCCCTGGGCACCAGCCCCTCATCTTTTTATCGAGTCGTCACCCCCCGCCACACCAACTCCATCCAGGCATGAAAGTATGTCAATTGACTAATTGAGTCAAATGAGGTTTTGAATAATCGAGTACAAACAATACCTGAGTTCGCTATAGATGGCGCTTTAGAGTCAATTGAGCGATTCATTAAACTAGTACAATTAATACCAGATAGATGGCGCTTTACATAATAATCATTTTCATTTTAATCTCCGACACGGCCAGAACTGACACGTCACACGTCCCTGTGTGATACCCCTGCCAAAGAGAAAACATTCTGCAATACATCGAGTTCTTCGCTCGGCCCACGTACGGCCTTACGTAACAAACCACACACTAACGGTTAACATCAAGTATCTTCAGCTTGTTAACAAAATTACAAGATATAATAAAAACTTATAGACTAAACGTTAATCTAAAATCCTTATATACCTACTAACAAAAATAAAAATAAAACCCTAATCAAAAAGACCACACCTGGTTGCCCCTGGCAAGGTGAAGAACGTATTGTTTAGATGAATTGTTTTCGCACAATAACTTTATCTCTAATACACTCTGCGCTAATCATAATAAGCTTACAACAAATTAAGTCTTATAGAATCTGAACTCTAATTACTTTCTAACTCGACACAAACGATCGCTACACTTTCTCAAACTCAAAGCCAACTCTACACGATCCAAACAACAACCTTGTCGTTTACTATCCAAACAGTCACCCAACTGTTCATCGTCCCAACAGCCAACTCGCCGTTCATCATCGAAACAGCCAACTCGCCGTTCATCATCGAAACAGCCAACTCGCCGTTCATCACCGAAACAGCCAACTCGCCGTTCATCATCGAAACAGCCACCCCGCCGTTCATCATCGAAACAGCCAACTCGCCGTTCATTATTGAAACAGCCACCCCGCCGTTCATCCCCCCAACCTTATTCTTTACACTTCTTAAACGACTAGCACTATAGATACGCACGGCTAATAACTAGTGTAAGTACATTAAAAGGGTTATTTGAATCTACATGGTTCATCTTTTTGCCTTCTCTATAAATAATATCGAAGTCAAAGGCCTGTAAGAAAGCCCACCACCTGTGGACTCTGGGAGTCTACGCGTGAAACACCGTCAACTTTTTGAAAAAGAATAGCACCGTAGCCATCACTGCACTGGCGTCCGTGTGGCAGCGTATCTGTCAACAAAGAAAAGAAACATTTGAGGCACCTTAGTTACAAGGTTCGGCCTACCTGACTCAAAAATGAAGCAACGTTATTCATCTGTACACAATTAATCAAAATCAAAATCATTTTTCCGAATAAAAAAGTTCCCACTAATCAAAATTGATCAAAATAACAGTCACATCACTACACAATCCATTAAAGGAAACAATAATTGCTTAATCGTACAATCATTAGGCCCAACTGCCACACGCAGTGTAGCGACCATTGGTCACCCAAGATAACATCACTTGTATCCCCACGGGGATTCGCCCTACACAGAGTAACCAACTGTAGTCTCACCACAGACCCAGGCCACCCTAGGCCAACACAGTAGTCTCCACCACGAGACCCAGGCCACCCTAGGCCAACACAGTAGTCTCCTCCACGAGACCCAGGCCACCCTAGGCCAACACAGTAGTCTCCTCCACGAGACCCAAGCAACTAGGCCAACACAGTAGTCTCCACCACGAGACCCAAGCAACTAGGCCAACACAGTAGTCTCCACCACGAGACCCAAGCAAAACAAAGTTGCCAACCGTAGTCTCCACTGAGACCCAAGCAACATAAAGTTGCCAACCGTAGTCTCCACTGAGACCCAGGTTTCACCACATAGTCGGATGCTCATTACACCAATACAGAGTTTGGAAGCGACACATCCGATGTCTGCAGCTACGCCTAGCCAATGTGTACGTTTAAGCTTCCTCATCAATATGATCGTCACTATCGTTATCCAACTCTAAGGGAACTTCACATTCAAATTTCGGAGCCTGTCATGAGCGTACTTGTAAGTACGATTACCAGTTAAAGATTTCAGAACATATCTGTCACCATCAATAATTTCAATGACTTTAAAAGGTCCCTTAAACTTAGGATCAAGTTTAGTCTGGTTGCGTTCTTCATTTTCAACAAAACAAAATCATTAACATGAAATCCGATTTAGTTGCATCAAACCTAGCTTTATCATAGTTTGAATTTTTAGTTCTCGTTACATTATGGGACTCGAAAAAGGTGAACAACTAGGTTGGATAATACCTGCATCTAACATTTCATTAATTTTATCACGAACTAACTGTCGCTCATCAGGCGAAAGGCGGTAAGGACGACGTTAAACCGTTTTACTCGGATCTACTAAACGAATCTTTAGTTCCCCGGTTGTGACCCTCGAACACGGTAATCCGTTAATAAAAGCATCTGAATACTCCCTAAGCAATGACAATAGTCGCGATCTATCCCCAGCCGGTATATCCGTATCAATACTCGAAAAATCAATATCCGAATTAGAAATACTAGATTCATCAACAATCTTACACTTTGAAATAGAAAAAAGTGTCTGCAGTCATCGTAATTGAAAAACCAAGCTTTAAAATCAGCGAACGAAAAAAAATATCACGACCTATCATAATATCGAAATGTAAAAACTCATCTGATATAACGTGAAACAAAATTTCTAAATTATGTCCATCAATCGTAACCTTACTTAAAATTTGCAATTTACTATCAACACTTGAATTTCCAATACCGGTAATGTTAACGATTTTATTATGACGCACACCAGCTGATAACCTATTCGCAACACTTTCCTTGACGAGAGAGCATTCGATACCAGAATCATAACAAAATGAAAACGACCGACCTGATTGATTTAATCGACCGGTGACCAGGCGAATCTCGCATGCATCCACGCGTCGCCGCTCAGACACCGCAGGACTGGTGCCGCTGCCCGCGGCGTCGCGCGCGCTGCCGCCGACTCTGCGGGCACCACCGCCGCCGCACTGGGTCGATACATGACCCCGTTCACCACATCGGAAACAAACCACACAAAATTAACAGCATTGCAGCCTGATAATTATAATCTACGCAATGCAAAACTACTTTAGACTAAATTTTGTCAGGTAGGTACTCGTATGTCAACTCATAGTAAATTTGAATGAAACCAAACTTTTGAGGGTAGAAAAACAATACTTCTGTAATCAAAGCGGAATGAAACTTTCTTGCTATCCAAATGACGTACCTAGTCAAGTTCGGTACCATTAAGGGAACCAACCAAAACCCAAGTTACGCTTAACTTGAAAAATCCGCCCGACTGCCGACATGATCTGTTTTATCAGGTATTGGCAAAGCTGTTCACGTTAACTATTCACAAACGCATTGATATCTCGGGAACACAACCAACTACTTTTTCTATGTAACACGACATGTTTAAAACAATGAAATCGTAAAGTAGGTAGGTAACAATTTTACGTATCGTAATTCAAATCAATTCCCAGAATCACACTTTTAGCTATGCTTACGTATGTAACTCTTGAACTGCGATTGATTTGTGTCCGATCGTAACTAGGTCATAGGTTTTAAAAAAAACAACCCTCATTTTAAAAAACAAAAAAACTAAGTTACGCAAAAACATTTATCGGTACAGCATGTTTTAGCAGAATATTACTTTATGACTCAACACTCAGCAAACTTACAGGTTTCAAGTTATGCACTCAAACTTAGGGTATGAGTCACCTTTTTATCACAAAAATATTTTTGTACCCGGTCGGTACCCACAAAGGTTGATCACACACAACCACAAACATGAATTACTGTTCATTTACTTTGTGGCTACTCTTGGTGGGCATGAACATCCTCTTACGTAAGTAAATTAAACGGTCTTACCAATGTCACATATTACGTCATATCACCAGAGGCTCGATGGTGTCGTCACCTCACCACCATGCCAGGCGAATGCCAGCCGTACCACGGGAAAGCGCGCAGCACCGCGGCTCGTGAGGCGCGCAGCAAGGCACAACAGCGTGTCGCGCAGACCACTCCCTCGCTCCGCTCCGATCGCGCCCTCGTGGCATGCACACCCAAGCGCACTCGTGAGGCGCCTGAAGCGTGAGCTGCGCAACACCACAGCTCGGCCACGCTCCGCGAGTCAGCGATATTATTCACATGAAAACAAAACACAACTTTAGCACACAAAGAAACACTGCACATTACGCGAGTCACCTTTCGAGAGATATCTTGATCGGTAACGTGATCTATTTTAAGCACTTTAAATTTGGGTATGTTCCTTCCTGCT
Source organism: Erebia aethiops (assembly GCA_923060345.2). NCBI lineage: Eukaryota > Metazoa > Arthropoda > Insecta > Lepidoptera > Nymphalidae > Erebia > Erebia aethiops. The sequence goes on along the minus strand of OV281084.1, from coordinate 18,497,630 downwards.
TCATCTCCTACGTGGGCCTGTTTAGCGGTCCTTTATCCCACTTCTGATGACGGAGGCCGAGGTGACACCTCATCATCGTGGGCATGTTCTTCGTCTTGATCTCTTTGCATTATGTGGGTACTCGGACAAATAAACGCGAGAAGCCGATCACGTTATTTATTGCACACACTATATTTACACTTCGTAGAATACTAGGCTAGTTAGAATTAACACAGTAGTTCAAACAGAAATCACTTTAAACACTTTGTAGATTAACTAAGTAAATAGTAGCACTAAGTATATAGCGAACGATGGGTTTGGCGCGGCGTGGCGGTATTACTGGGAGACCATGCTCCACCAAGTTCTCAAGCACAACTGTCCCTGGGCACCAGCCCCTCATCTTTTTATCGAGTCGTCACCCCCCGCCACACCAACTCCATCCAGGCATGAAAGTATGTCAATTGACTAATTGAGTCAAATGAGGTTTTGAATAATCGAGTACAAACAATACCTGAGTTCGCTATAGATGGCGCTTTAGAGTCAATTGAGCGATTCATTAAACTAGTACAATTAATACCAGATAGATGGCGCTTTACATAATAATCATTTTCATTTTAATCTCCGACATATAGATTAAGTAAAAAAGGGCGTTGAAATTTGATGACGTTACAACTGTGAATTTCATACCACTTCCATACTAGAAGTGCGTTTTTAAGATAAAGAGTTGCTGATTTGATTAGGTTTTCATCATCCCTATTATGTCATGCTTATTAGCTGGTATTCCTTGCAAAAGCATAACTCAATAACAAATCGAAGTTACGAAAATACCTGGGTGAAAATTTTCATTCAGATCTATCTATTCGTCCGTCTCAGCATGATCGAATGGGGGCGAAAACACACTACGGATAGGATACGACCAAACGTCCGCGCGAAACGCCTGCGTCGTATGACAAGCATGTTTTGCATGTCGCGCCGGTCTGCGCAGCTCCGTATAAAAGAGAGTACACTGACTTTTCGCACTGTGTGTTTTTGCCCTAAACATGCACCCAAATATTCAAGCATACAATTAGAGGTTTTAGTATGTGGCTGTAAGCGGTAGTAAAAAAAAAATTTTTTTTCACAGGAGTAAAGATCGTTTTCTACCGTTAACCGCTTAGCGTTTAACAAACTATAGTTTAATAAAACAATGTTTTTTTCACTCGCTAGTGCACACGAGTAAAGATTGTTTACTAATATTTTCAACCATTAGCCGTTAACCGTTTAACCGTTTAACGACATGCTAACACCTATTACAAACATTCTCAAGATAGTCAGATATCATTATGAACCTAAAGGCTACGACGGTTGTAAACGTACTCTCAAATAGTCGTGTTTAACGATTGTCACAAGTTCGTTGCTCCGGCGCACCTTCCGCGGCTATAAATACGCGGTGTGTCGAAGTTTTGACACGGGTAAACAAACACCGCGGGTCGGATGTGTGTAACGCACCTTTTTACGAGCTTTACCCATCATTACGCCATTTTAGCGATAATTCTAAATAGGTTGACTTAAAAATATCTGCGTTTGCGCATGACCTTATTTTTTTTTAAACAGAAGTGATGAAACTCTTTTGAGAAAACAGACTGAAACGTGAGCAAGCTAGTGTAGTGCTGTATTGATTCATCAATAAAATGTACTTACTCGATGTTGCTTATAAGTTATATAACCTACCCAACTCAGGCAAATAAATTGTGTGCTAATAATATTTTACTACATTATAATTTTATTTATAGGTATTAAGCAAAATCATTCGAGAGAGATATCAGAGAGATAAAGTTTATATATTTTACTTACTTAAAAATTAAAATAGTAAACCTAAAAGTGTAGGTATTATAAAGTAGATGACACAAACTTCTACTAAAGCTAAGTTACTGTTAAGTATTCTCTGCTTCTACTACTACTTCTATTATTTTTAAATACTTACGTATTATTATTCTACTATTACTTCTATTATTTTTAAATACTTTACTATAATAACGTATTTTTTTTTTAAATCCCGTTAGAACTCTTTGATTTTCCGGAAAGAAAAGAAAAAGTGGCCTACGTCCGTCTCCGGGATGCAACCTATTTCTATACCAAATTTTCATTCAATTTTCAATTTGGCATTCAAGTGTTAACTGGGTTTATATAGGACTCATTGAAATTTGAAATCATATTCAACTATGATCATAATATCATCATGAGATAGATTCCATAAAGGGTTGTCACTCCGAACGATGACTGCTTTAAGCTGTTTTAAGACGTCTCGAGCGAAGTTCAAAGAGGTGCTAGAAACGGCTTGCGTCCTCTTTCGCTCTCCTTTGACACTTTTCTTTTTATAGAGGCCATTTTCAACCTGTAACTCAATACATTCCCTGTATTACCATAGTGTGTACCATAGAATCCTATAAATAAAAGGCAGGAAGTACTTAGGTATGATAAGATCTCTGGCGCAGTGGTGAGAATATTTGTTAAGCACCAGAGAGGCCCTGAGTCACCTGAGTTCCCGGTCCTAGTCTCAATTAATGTATTCATCTCATTTTTAGTTATTCTAGCAATATCAGAAGCAAGAAGCAAATAAGTAGAAGACATTCGGGGTTTAGCCATCCATATGTCCCATTTTTTAAGTTGTCCCAAGTCTTACTTTGACTTCAGGCAAAACACCTTATGAGCCCAGACAAAGCGCTGTCAACAGTCGGGACTGCTGTGCTAAACACACATTAAGTTCGTTTAACTTTTCGATGTAGAGTAGGTAAGAACCTTTCTAAAACTTTATATGATTATCATAGCACAATCTAGGCGTGCCCTCTAACCTCCGAGCAGAGGTACTAAAGACAAAGTAACTAATAAACATAAAATTACTTCACTCCCACTAAACGGTACTCAGTCATTGTTTCAAGCACAAAATCTACTATATCATTTCAATATAATCGGTGCTACGGCGCCTACACGAAAATTATGCATTAATTGTATACAACAGACATGGTGATGTTGAATTAGAATTAGAATTTATTTATAGAGGAGATCTTGCAACATTTACCTTTATCTTTTTAGCAACAATTAAATCTACAAGCCTACGAGGCACGTGTAAAACTTATACTGCACGTGTACAATTAATTATAGTATGTAAAAGTTTATATTCCACTAGCGTTTGCCCGCGACTTCGTCCGCGTGAGATTACCTAAAATTTAATTTTCTTATAAAAAGAAATTTCTAAGAACTGAAATTCTTAATCTTTCACCGAAAGCACAAACACGAAGTTTCATAGATATAACTTGAACCGCCTATTTAACCTCCTTGGGGGAGGAATTTCGAGAATTCCTTCCTTAGTACACCTCTAGAGTGCTCAAGACGAAGAGTCAATAGGGTAAAGGCCGGATAAATGCCCCACTTTTTGAACCGGCGCGGCAGCGTTCTAATTTTATATGTTTTTATTTAATTTGAATAATTCCTTTTGGCATTCTTTCCAAATATTTTAAGAACGGAATCTACGTGGTGTAGATATTGTAAGAAATTAATACCATTCATTATAATCAGTTTAATAAGAAAGAAAAGAACACAAATGAGTTTTCAGTTTCTCTTATTTACACACTTATTTATAAACGTCTAAACGTCTACTTCTTAGAAAGCGTACGCAGACGTGATTAGTCAAGTCCGCGTGTCTTCTACGGGAGGTCTATTCTAACATCGTTCCATATCGCACGGTCCATGACGCAGTCCCGTCTCGCTCGTGGGCGTAGGCGCCGATCCCTAGAGTAAATATTCCAAGAAGAGTTTATCGTACAAACGTATCCATTCATTCATGAACCATGACGCACTATACAATTGTACCTGCGTGATATATTTCCTCCACGGTGTAAAGAGCACGGCGGGTCGCGGAACGTTGGTTCGCGGTTTATGTCAACGTCTAGACGAACTTTTAAAAACTTCGCTTATTGATAACTAGTGTAGCGAACTTTAAACTTAATTTAATGTAAACACGTATTATTTTTAGCTACTAGAATTGCTATGACAGTTTTGTATGTTTGTGTTTTAACAGTGCATCTATGAAATTAAAGAAATTGAAACCTAATTTAAATAAAAATGTCGCTCAGGAATTAGTTAATGCAAAAAAAGGATTAAAATATGGTGTATGTACGTATAACTTAAACTGTTTTGAATTGTATATCTCAGTGGAAATGATGCGGTGATAAAATGATACCCACTTGCATTCGAGCCCCTCGATCCATCCAAGGCTCTACTGATGACGTCACACGACAGACTCGCTCCATTGTCCAGGTAATGTTCCATAAAGTACATTTAACTTAACTCACAACTTTACTCATAAAACTCCTTGTAAATATCTATTAAATTTAATGTGGGGATATCATATTTTATGAGTTCATTACAGACGATAACAATTAACAATACTTAATTATTGTTTTTCGTAGAAATAACAATTATAAATTAATATCAATGAATATTTACCTATAAGTTTAGCAATATACTTTACTCAATATTATCATTATGGATGTTAGAATTATTATTCATATCTTTTAATCGATTTTATCGACGATTTTGATTTGATGATTGGATCCACTAAGCATTTTATGGATTCGTTTAAAATCTTACATCAAGAGTAATATTACGCCATTATATGGATAATAAATCACTTTAAAACTCATGCCAATTTTTTAATGTTAAGAAAATAAAAGTATAGTAAAATAATATAATATATTCGAAATAAATATGAATTTTAATGCAATTTTCGTCATCTTTTCAACGAATTTCATTGACTCCGAATGTTGACTAACATACTCGTAGTACGTACTGTTTAGATTGGCACCGTTCCAATACAATCTCTTACATAGTACTAAAGGTCCTAAATAACAGTTTACTGGTAAAATATAAGTACGTAGATATACATCATAATATGGTGCAGAATATGCGTACTAGCCAGTATGTTATAAAATAAAGAATAATAATTTACTTAATACATACAACAGTTTTTAATTTTTTAATTTTTGAAGTGAAATCTTCTTTTGACTTTGACTAGAGCACTTTTTGGTAGGGGGTAAAAATGTAGATTCACGTGACCGTGATCGACATGCTCGCGTGACCGACATGCTCGCGAACAGCGACATGCTCGTGAACATATAAATATACTACATTCGAAATTAAACTTTAATGCCTTAGTGTTAAGGTTTATATAAAAAAATAAAATCGTTTTCACTTCTATCGGCAGTCCCTATGACTGCCAATTTTTTTAAATTTATTAACATGGCGTCGCAAAAGCTACGAGAGAGCTGTTTTGCATATTCTCAGGGGTCTTATTAAGTTATGATTGCTACAGTCTTAAGATCGCAATCAGCTCTGATTGGCTTACAGTCTTTTGCTATAGGCCAAAATCCATAGTAGCAGCAAGAATACTATATTTTCAACCAATCACAACAACCGAGATCATAACGCGGGATAGGGCTATTGGTTACAAATGTGGATGTTACAGTGTTCTGATCTTAACCTTTGACGACCTCCGAGGCGCAGTGTGTAGCGCTGTTGCCTTAACGTGCGGAGGTCCTGGGTTCGATCCCCGGCAGGGTCAATTTGGGAATTTATAATTTCTGAATTTTCCCTGGTCTGGCCTGGTGGGAGGCTTCGGCCGTGGCTAGTTACCACCCTACCGGCAAAGACGTGCCGCCAAGCGATTTAGCGTTCCGGTACGATGTCTGTAGAAACCGAAAGGGTATAGGTTTAATATAACTGCCATGCCCCTAACAGGTTAGCCCGCTACCATCTTAGACTGCATCATAACTTACCATCAGGTGAGATCGTAGTCAAGGGCTAGCTTGTAGTGGATAAAAAAAAAAACGAGAAAATGCAGAAAATTTACTGCGGTAAAATTACAGCTAGGTAGGTTAACAAAATAAATCTTTTTTACTAAACTAACTCCATTGTCGTAGCCAAATTATCATGAACTCATCCAATCATAACAATCCATACTAATATTATAAATGCGAAAGTGTGTCTGTTTGTCTATCTGCTACGCTTTAACTGCCCATCTATTCAACCGATTTTGATGAAATTTGATACAGAGATAGTTTATTTCTCGGTGAAGGACATAGGCTACTTTTAATCCCGGAAAATTGAAGAGTTCCCGCGGGAAAAAAAAACTTAATACACGCGGACGTAGTCGGGGGCATCATCTAGTTGAACAATAAATGTTATGAAAAATTAAAGAGTTCCCGCGGGAATCAAAAAACTTAATACACGCGGACGAAGTCGCGGGCATCATCTAGTTCAGCAATAATTGTTACGCATGGCAGAATTTTTTATTCGCTGATGTGGCCATTTCGGATCAGTGCGCAACCAACCTAAGGCGAGTCGCTCCTAATAGAGTTCATTTACTTACATAGATTTCAATAAACATCAACATTGAATTTTGATTTATATGTACGAGTATGTTGTAAGTATTTCACTAATATTTGGGTTAGCCGCCCAATAAACAAGCATTTACTCACGTCTCTCACTCAGTCCAAACTAGAACTTCCAACATGCTCTATAATACAATATTGAGTCCTACTATATTAGATGGTAAAACAAGCTGACCACAATAACCCTTCCTTCCGTTCCACTATTCAAAGGATATGGTATCGATCAACATTTGTACACAATGTGCTAACAATTTACAAGTAAATCAGCGAAGTTTGAAAACAAATATTGTGTTCAGTTAGCTAGTGTTGAGTAAGCAAGCGATCCGCCTGTGGATAGATATGGCATATTGCTGTAAATAATTAGAACGGCAAAAGAAAAATGCCTGGAATTAAAATAAAACTTTAATTTACGTTCAATTTACATATGTAAAAGCAATTTACAGATCGGCAAAAGATATAGGTAAAGGTAACATTGAATGTACGCTTGGGTTACCACCATTTTAGTTACACTGCTGCTCTAGCAGAATACAACTCTCTGCCTGGGGATATTAAAAGCTTGCGACCTCATTTCTGTTCCGGATTCGTTTAGGACAACCATTGAGCTAGGGTTCTGATCTAATCTTGGGTTTATTGGCAAAACGAACAGAAGTTTAAACTTACCTATATTATGATTTAATTGAGCATGCTTGACTAATAAAACAACAAAATCAACATAAAACTATTTGAATTTAACAGTATAATCTACTTAGAAAAACAAATTAAAATCTTATTTCTTATTTTAATATTATAAATGCGAAAGTTTGGATGTATGGATGGATGTTTGTTACTCAATCACGCTCCAACGGCTGTACGGATCTGGCTGAAATTTGGCACAAAGATAGATTATAGTCTGGTATTCCAGACTATTGCACATAGGCTACTTTTTATCCCGGAAATTAAAGAGTTCCCGCGGGATGGGCCGTGACAGCGTTGCAGACAGACAGACGGACAGACAAACACACTTACGCATTTATAATATTAGTATGAATTATAAAACATACAATAATATATTAAATTATTAATTCTTTTGTCAATGTATTAAAATGTTTGAATGAAGCCAGCTAACGTATTTTATTTGGTGATCCTTGTAATCCTGGTGGATTCCCTATAGCATGAAACATCACATATAACAACAATATAATTATATATTTTAACATATTGTTTTGTATGAGCAGATTCGTAATTCTGTGAAAAACTGGTACGCGAAAAAAACTAAGATCTTCTCACTTGTGATCCAATGATAAAATACTGAACAAATTAGTACCTTTCGGTATGGAAAAAGCCATTCTTTGCCGTTCAGGTAGAACTATAGTACGTTACAAATATTGTTCGTAGAAAGTCAAAAAGCTGCACCCGATCAATAAAAATGTCAAACAACTAATAACGGATGCGAGGCGGAAGGATGTCAGAAGTGTTAATCTGTCAATAGGTTATTTTGGTTTGCCTATTGGTTCCTGAATTGCTCCTACACTAGATGAAATCTGAATATGAGTATCTCGACCAGATTATCCAGCCAATTTCCTTTCGGCATTGCTTTTAGAGATTGCATACACAGAACGCGCGACGACAACTCGACTAATGCGGCATTTAGAAGGTGCGATACAAAAAACTGTATAATGGTAGATATACATGATAATGCGTGTGTGATCACACACGCATACGCGAATACCAGATTATCGCAGATCGACTGTTACAGCGCTCCTCTAACACAGCAGATTAAACGCCTTCATCCAGTTCGTAGTGAACAAATTGCATTATCATACAATTTCTAGGAGTTGCAAGGTGAAGGCATAGTTAGCGTAGAAACTGGAAGACGACTTTTAGCTCTCAGTTGCTACCTATTCACCTCCATGTGAAACAAACGTTGGAAAATCACGCACGTAAATTGTCACAGGTTACCACACTGGGATACTTGAATGCTTATCAAGATTCCTTGGATTGTGAGTGTGTCTATTAGCTAGATTTGTTTTAGAGATAGAGGTGACATCCTGGCAGCTAAACAGCAACTGCGAGGTACCGCGTTGAGGCATCTCCCGCATGTCCTTACCCTTCAACACGTTTACGTCTTGTATGGGCTTAAGCTTAAAGTGCAGATTATAATTTAAGACAAGCTGTTCTTTGAATTAGTAGGAGGAGCGATGAACTTTTGGTTACTGCACGCGAAGCCGTCGTATGGGTTGCTGAGTGTAAATCATTACTCGTGTATCTGATTAACATTACAGCAATGCAAGAAACAAAACAACCTTACTGCCACTAAGGACAAACTTGTGTACATCTTCGAGCCATATATTATAACCAATTTAAATGCTCGAAGGTGTATCTAATAATATTATTCTGTTGCATGCTTTTTTTAATTTAATTATTATGCATAAGCTTTTTAAAGATACTCACAGAACAAGTATGACCTATAAAACGGTTAAAATATCTATTCATCAGTTAGAAATCAAAACAAAATCTTTATAAAACTGAGGCTTATCATTGCTGTATTGACTGTTTTTATTATTATTAATAGTACTTTAATCATAAATGATACATGTTTCCTATTGAGATACTAAAACAGATATAATATTATGAAAAGGCTCGTAGGTTCTAGATTGACTAGGAATTAGCCTTTGTGAATCTCGTCAGTGGGATCAAAGGCATGCAAACAGTTTTATTGCCATTCGTTTAGATTGGCCCAATTGTTGATGATAGAATAATTTCTTTATTTGTTGATCAAATTTGTCTATCATGTGCCTTGTCATTTAGTTATGATTTTGTCTTCATTGAATTCAATAAAACGAAATCAGAGCATGTAATTTATGTACCATACTTTTTGCTTTGCATCGATTGAAACATCCCTCGACCGAGCGAAAGAAAAGGGGGTTTATTTAAGTCCTGCCTTGAGGCAAACCAAAGTTGCTGAAATGGATCGGTTTCCTCATCCATCTTAGCTAAACGCAATGGATTAGACTGTGTTTCCTTTCCTTAAGTTAACCTCATGGTGCAAACGCTGGTCGAAAAAAAGAAGTTACGGTTCGAGCAGAGCATATATTTTTATCGACTAAGCATGAACTTAGGAGAGAAAGTTTAACTGATAGTGATCAGGCTTCAGGCGACATCAACTCAGCAATGTGTTCACCTCCCTATCAAAATAAACAAAAACCATGAATAACCAACGCTAAATTCGTATCATTGAACTTGTTAACGCTACGCTTCACAAGCAGCGATGCATGTTTATTTGTTCAGAGCAAACGCAATTTTTGCTAACAATGTAAATGTGTATAAAGTTGATCGTCCCTGAAACGGGAGTCCAAAATAAACAACAGGATCCATTGACCATTGTACAATATCGTGTATTCCCCGAGCGAATTACTAATATTCACGCATGTTATTATGGAACAGCGTTGAATATTCAGTACCTACTAAGTCCTGAAGTAAAATTAGGCTGTCTGGAATTCTGGATGGACAGTGTATACTTTGCATCCTTGTCTCGTTCATGTTAACACGTTCTATTTCTAACTGCATCAGCTAGAGTTCATAAAAATTGCATCACCATTCACTGTAGAGGTGCGTACGAAGGAAAAATTCGCATATGTATACTAATATTATAAATGCGAAAAGTTGGATAGTTGGATGGATGTTTCTTACTCAATCACGCCAGAACGGCTCACGGCACAGCTGAACGGATCTAGATGAAATTTGGCACAGAGATAGATTATAGTTTGGAATGACACATTGGCTACATTTCATGCCGGAAAATCAAATAGTAGGAACCATAAAACCTTAAAATTAAAAAAATAATAAATTTGCCGGTATTTTGCTATCTCTATTTGGCTGATGATACATGATCGCGTGCAAACGCGATAGCAATTATGAGCGTACAGAATTTTTTATAAATTCAGTCTTGTTCGGTAGATACCAAAAATGACGAATAAAAAATTGTTGTGTTTTTAACTTCGTGTTTTTATTTTGTAACTTGACAATATAGGCTATGTTCCTGATCAATAAGTACGTGCCATTTATGTCGTAAAAATATGCAAAACGCAATGTGCTTACATTTCATTTTGGGAAAGTATTTTGAAAAAATTATTATCCAGGGTCCTAGATAAATACAAGTACAATCTTAATAATTACATAGTATGGTGGAAATATATTCTCGAATTACAAATTATTTTGTTATTACGTTTGTATGGGCAATTCACCCTCCGCTGGCACCTTAACTATCTAATGTTACATTGAATTGATTATTATGATGAAGCTGATGATCTCCTATGCATCTTTTTGTAAGCTCGGTATAAGTGGGCCCCGATAAGTACCAACTACCTGTACTATTATGTAACCTGTGCTAAGAATAGAGATGGACGAAAATTAAAAAAGCAGAAGAAATGTATGCTAGTTGACTTCCGTTATCGCTTTTCAACTTTGTACCAATAAATATTGTAACACAATTACGCCATATCCTGAGAGCCGGCATAATGGCGATCGCCTCATATCGCTTTATTGCGAAAGGCTTTCAGGCAGCTGAGCTTCTAGCAAAATGTGTTTGTAGCGTATTTTAAGTTAAAAGTGCAACTGACATAGTTACTCGTAGAACGACTCAAGTGTGTTTTACCTTCAACAATTATTGCAATTAAATTGCATACAAATTCTTTAAACAGAAATGGACGGCAAAATTTTACATGATGCAACCCTTTAATGGTATTTTACTTTTTCTTATATAAGTTGACTAGCTTTTGCCCGCAGCTTCGCTTACGAAAGTTGATTTTCATAAAAATCTCAAACCCTTATTTCACCCCCTATAGGGTTGAATTTTCAAAAATCATTTCTTAGCGTATGCCTACGATATAAAAGCTATCTATATACCAAATTTCAGCCCGATCAGTCCAGTGGTTTGAGCTGTGCGTTGATAGATCAGTCAGTCAGCCAGTCAGTCACCTTTTACCTTTATATATTTAGAAGATCATCAATTAAAAAGGATATAATGATTAAAATAAAAATCATAATTTCATAAGAAGGGACATATCGATGCATCAAGATCCGATAAAAATGTACATCTCACTAGATTTATTACGCACGAAATATCCCGAACAGCATTGAATAAACAGCCGTGTGAGATAATCGGCAGATAAAAGCCATGAATTGAAACGGATCTTATCTGTAATACCTTCGGAGTATCGGAATTATAATCGTTCTATTAAAATGTTCGATTGAGCGATAAAATATCGATTGCTATGGTAATACGTTCCGACAAGTAATAGGTACGCCCATAAGCTGTGTGCGTGGTTTTTTGTAGGAAGAGCCAAGAAAGATTACATAAAATGCCTTGAAGAATACAATATTGTTATAATCGTAACTAAATAGTTACTTGGTTTACTTCAAAAACCTAAACTAAAATTAAGGACATTATTATAAATATTATAAAGAGGAAAGATTTGTTTGTTTGTTTGTAATGGATAACATCAAAAACTACTCGACCGATAAAAAAAAATATTTCACAGGAAGATACTTTATCAGCGTGTAGCTCTCATCTGAGAGCTTCCGTGACGTGTCCTGCGTAAGTAGTAAAAGTTACACGAAAACAATGTATATAGTGGAATTCAAGGTTGTCTCACAATAACCATTTTTATGATTTTCAAATTTGGTCTAAAACAAAGTGTAAAACTTTGTTTTAGACCAAATTTCTTCTTTCTTTCTTCTTCAATCTTTCGAAGGTATTTTTACTGACATCGTATTATTCCTTATCAAAATAAAATGGTTGATCATCTCAAGTATTTAATACAGACCAAATTCGCCCTTTACACCATTTAATTTAGATGTATATCTTAGACGATATCATAAAGACCGGCTGGCAGTGCGGAGATATCGCAGTGCTAATGTAAAATCTGATGTCACTTAATAATAGGTAGCCAGTTACTGGCTATTATTAAGTGACTATTATGATGAACTAGCGAATGCCCGCGACTTCGTCCGCGTGGTTTGAGGGTTTTTGGTTCCCGCGGGAACTTTTTAATTTTCCGGGATAAAAAGTAGCCTATGTGCTATTCCAGACTATAATCTATCTCTGTGCCAAATCCGTTCTGCCGTTGAGGCGTGATTGAGTAACAAACATCCATCCATACATCCATACATCCAAACTTTCGCATTTATAATATTAGTATAGATATAGCACACTCGTGTGGATATAGATAGTGCTACCTGTGCAAAGCCGGGGCGGACCGCTAGTGTTTTATTTATAAAAAAATAGAGTATTTATTGTGTTACATTATTGTATTTGAAATTAGAATTAAAAAGAAAATAAATTAAAAAAAACTACTAAAAGGACTAGCAACAACACAATAAGTCGCATACTCAGCCTGGGCAGTACTGGGCTACCTATATACTTTGTAACTAAGTAGGAAGGTACAAAAACTAAACACCTACAACCTAAACCAATCAAACTATTGTATATTCCATAGACTTAGGAGCGTAGCGAAAAAATCCTATGTTTATGGTATATTCATAGCTATCTAACAGTACTGTAAAGTCTTTCGAAGTCGAAAGCACGATTTTCTTCGATTTGCGGTAAGTTCCCGCAATGCTACTGTTCTCTCGTACCACCACGTGAAAAGTGTGCGGTTTTTGAAAGTAACCACTTAATAACTAAAATGCAAAGAGATTAATAATCTCAGAACAAAATATGACTATATCATACTAATATTATAAATGCGAAAGTGTGTTTGTTTGTTGGTTTATTGGTTTGTTGGTTTGTCCTTCAATCACGCCGCAACGGAGCAACGGATCGACGTGATTTTTGGCATGGGTATAGTTGAGGACCTGGAGAGTGACATAGGCTACTTTTTATGCCGGAAAATTACGGAGTTCCCGCAGGAATAAAAAAAACTTAAACCACGCGGACGAAGTCGCGGGCATCAGCTATTACTTATATGATTTCCAGAAACCCATATGATTGTATGATCCCGCAATAAATATGACAGTTCAATTGCTACCCAGTAACGATTTCAACATAAAAGCCCTCATAAAGCAAATACGAGTACTAATGGATTTGATGCAATCTTTATATCAATATCAATTCAAATTAGCCGACATCAAGACTTCGAAGTCAATTAACGATTGAGATGAGTGAACGAATTGCTTCACAGAAGGTCTGAGTGGCTCCTGAGCGGGCGGCGCGTCGTACTGGCGCGTCTCCAGTCTCCACCACTTGTCCTCATTCTCCTGCAAATTGACGCGAATATGACTTAATCCTTTTAACAATTCACTTCACTAACACATTACAATCATTTAATTTAATCATAGATTTATAGACCCCAGAGATGCAGACATCGTAGGAAGTTATGAGAACAACGCGTCGAAAAAGCATGTCAACCTTATTAATATAGACGTAAGGGCTAAAAATGATCGTTTTATTACTTTATGTTTAAAGAAACATGAAAGTTGTGCCATATGATGTCAGACAGGTCCTTGCTGAGAAAAAAACTATGCTCTAGGCACTCTAGGTGAATGTAAAGTACCTTTTTCTGCACATCACCATCTCTAGTATGTCGTACAGTGGTACGAACACATTTAAGGATGACCTCACGCGTAGTAAAATCTTTCACGCCATCAGTACACAATGTGCCATGAATAACACCCTGAGTGCTGGCGATAACGGCGCCATAAAATAAAGTTCATTTTTCTTCCATGATTCAGACTTACCAAACAATAGAATATGGAGATTAAAGCGGTCAAGATTGCCTCTGATTTACACAGTTTCTATAAAATTCCCGTGCAGAAATTTACGTGAACCCTGTCGTTAAAGTTTAAGTAGCAATTTCGGATCTTACGAGCATCGTCTTATCTACCGCTCTTTGTGCGTCAACGTATCTTGCGCAGTAGCTTCAGTACCTACTTCCCAAGCTTAGTCAGTCTGGATCAAAATGATAATGCTTTCCGTGTAAAACCCGTCCCATCTGTATCGATTCAAGTGTAATTCCTCAAATAGATACCTACTGCACTTGCTTCGCACCACTTAAACATGATAAAATTACTGGATTTTATAGATACTTACATATTTTAGTAAGTACAAATTAGGCCAGATAAGATGGTATCAATTTGGCACAAGTGATCAGATTACGATTAGCAATAAAGCATATTATTATTATTATGCTGAAATGGGTGGATCTGAAATAATCAAAATTTCCTTTCCTACCCTACCCAATAGTTGAAACACACATAGTATGTGTTGAACGCAGGTATTAGGATTGAGAGAGAGATATGCGTCGGTTATAACCTAGTGCAAACATAATAACTATACAAAACAATTCCTGGCTACCATATTTCGTCTGACAGGCCCTGCTAGCAGGCAAAAGTTGATTGAGACTTTTCCGCCTCGTGTAAGAAAATGTTGGTTAACCTGAAGTGCTTTCTTCTCTTACAGATCTACACAGATTGGGCCAACCACTACTTGGAGCGGGCGCGCTCGCGTCGACGGGCGGGCACGTCAGGTGGAGGCCTAGCCAGGGACTGCGCAGATGGCCTGCTGCTGGCCGATGTGCTGGAGGGTGTCACGGGGCAGAAGGTTCCCAGAGCTCATCGAAAACCACGAAATCCACAACAAATGGTAAGTTTTTTTAATTCCACTACAAGTTAGCCCTTGACTGCGAACTTACCTAGTCTAAGATGGCTAGTAAGCGGGCTTAACCGGTTAGGGGTATGGCAATTATATT
Source organism: Erebia aethiops (assembly GCA_923060345.2). NCBI lineage: Eukaryota > Metazoa > Arthropoda > Insecta > Lepidoptera > Nymphalidae > Erebia > Erebia aethiops. The sequence goes on along the minus strand of OV281084.1, from coordinate 18,482,497 downwards.
AAACCCCATACCCCGAAGTCACCTACCAGATCAGACCAGATAAATTAAAAAAAATATCAAATTGACCCTGCTGGGCATCAACTGGGAGGTGAGTTGTCTCCTAGTCCCACTTGTAAGGCAACAGTGCTCACCACTGCACCAGGGAGTTCGTTAAAATCAAAGTAAAACTGCAATTTTAGAATTCAGACCAGTTAGTATAAGCTTTCGGGTTCTGCGTTGATGATAAACGTTATCCAGTTAACGTTTTCTTTTACTGTTAATGGAAAGTTCAAGTTGCTTTAATCCATACAAAATAAAGTTGCAACGCTTTCCAACCAATTTAAGAAAAATGTTGTTCATCAACAGGCTATCTTTAGGTCAGAAAATTAACTTTCTATGTCATTAGAGATAATGCGATATGAAAAATGACAAATTGATATGGGAAATCTAGAAGTACGTACAATAGGCAAATTATTGCCTTTTTATTATTATCCGTGTAATTTGCAATGTAATATTCTGTGAGTTTTCCAATAACTATTTATTTTAACAAAATATTGGGCATCCAAAATAACAGAGTAAGACATAAAAATGTGGTCTGAGTTGGAAACGTAAAAAAATATTTATGTTAACAAGATGAGATCCTAGACTTCGCCCACGTGGATTTTTTAAAATCCTGAGGAACGGTTATTATGTAGCCTAAGTATGTCACTTTCCAGGTCCTCAACTATACATTTCTATTTTATTTCTATTACTATACATTTCTTTGATACGACTTATCGATCGATAAACAAACACACTTTCGCAGTTTTAATATTAGTATAGCTTGCACTTGCAGAAAGAGAAAAGCAAAATGTCTTACATAAAAGCTCTTTCTTATCGTATTTCCTGCTTTAAGCTCGGTTCGTATATTCAGCGATACGTTTGAATTTCAATCTAAACTACTAGCAATTGCAAAACAGTGAAACTGTGGGGTTTGAAACATGCACCGATGTGAATTTCAAATGTGACTATATAAATGCCTTGATGACGTACCTACCCCCCCAAGCTACACCCAAGAGAGAGTTATTTTAGAAGCTTATACGAGTGTCGAAAAGAGGTTGTATCCTTATAAGAATGGTTTATATATTAATGGGATCTGAGTAAGCTTAGGGTTCTTAATTAGAATATGAAACTCTAGTATAAAACTTTAAGTATTTTGTAATACTTCAATCTGATTTTATCATTAAAGCTGTATAATAGAACCTGTTTTTGCATACTCTCACTATCACTCAAATCTTATTTCTGAACAACGATGTATAAATAGTAATTCCAATTGAAACTTTCAAGTTGCTTTTGACATGACCTACAACATAATTTGAAATTGCTTACGGGTAGCAACTCCTGAATCTTGATGCTGTGGTGGGCTACAATCCATCTAAACCACAAGAGTTTGTTAACCGATTGTGAATTGATATTGTAGTAACAAAGAACAAATTTAATAGTTGTAAATTTATTAATAGTTAATAAAAGCTTATAGCTTGCAGTAGCTATGGTTCTGCACTACAATTCCGTACGAATAAACCGTGAGGAAAATCGGTTGATATGATGAATTATAAAGTCTAAGGATTCTTTATGATTAACCCATACCCCTAATCGGTTTCTACACGGCATCGTACCGGAACGCTCAATCGCATGGCGGCACGTCTTTGTCGGTACTGACTAGACATGCCCGCAGCCTCCCACCAGGCCAGACCAGGGAAAATTCAGAAATTATAAATTCCCAAATTGACCCTGCCGTGGATCGAGCCCGGGTCCTCGGCACATTAAGACAACAGCACTCAACACTTCACCAGGGAGGTCGTCAAAATGGGCCATCATTTTTTGAACCAACATTACAAATATTTCAAGAAGCCAATAATATAAATCATTCTAAGTCAAAACACCACACTCCCAAATATCCGGTTTTGTTTATTATTGAATCCAGCCAAAAATGAAAGCGGCACGGGAATATTTGGTTAGCTCAAAATAGCTATCGGCTCACAAATCATTTGGGCAGGTACATATCTGGGCCCTATATGGGTGCACATATGGCACCGGAGATTTTACGTTCTAGCTCAACAACACATACCATATACAGCCTTGAGCTGATACTGATAAGGGTTGAAATCGTATGAAGTGTAATCATGTGTTTTCCATATCTGTGTCAGTATGGATACATTCATGGGATAGGTAGCCCACAAACCCGAATCATGTATCGTACCGAGGTGCTTCCGGCATGCGTCTGTTTTTGAGAAAGTGGTGATAAGATTTATTGGTACGTAAAACGTATTAGGATGGATAATGGATTTCTTCTATGATCACGACTTTTTAAAACAAACTATGTAGGTAAGTATTACCCATATATCGCTTTACACGTGATAAGTAATGTGGTAATAGTGTGAAAGAGGATATGCGTATAAAAGGGGTGAATGATAGGTTGACGGATAACAGAAGTGAGTGGAAGAAGAAAACATGTTGTGCCGACCCCACATAGCGTGGGACAAGGACAGGAAGAAGAAGACGTGATAAGTAATAGGTGTGCACTTAAATAAAAACTTACCAAAATACCTACTTACCTAAATAAAATAGAATATTTTATTTATTTATTCGATACTATATTGAAAATTATTTTCCCACTATTGTAAAACAGCGGCTGTGTGTGGCGGCGTTCTCCCAAAGGCGATAGATAGATAGAAAATATTTTGCCAAATTTATAATATTAATATTCTTTAATTAATCTTCTCTATCTATATATTATATAAAAGCGAAAGGTCACTGACTGACTGACTGATCATCACGATATCTCAGGAACTATAAAACATACAGACTTGAAATTGGAAGGTAGGTTCCTTCTATGGTGTAAACGTCAGCTAAGAAACGGTTTTGGGAAAATTCACCCCTAAGGGGTTGAAATGGGGGTTGGAAGTTTGTATGAAAGTCCTTTGTTTTTGAAGTTAGACACATGAAAATTAGCATTGAAGTTATAAGTTTAAAATAATAAAAATCTGTATAATTTTTTTTCCGAAAATCTACCCCAAAGAGGGTTAAATGGGGGTTGGAAGTTTGCATGATGGTTCTAAGTTTTTGAAGTTACAGACTAGAAAATCGGAATTTAGGTTATCAGTTTTAAATTATAATAACCTGTATAAGTACTTTTTCGAAAATCTACCCCAAAGAGGGTGAAATGAGGGTTGGAAGTTTGTATGAAAGTTCTATGTTTTTGAAGTTAGATACTTGAAAATCGAGATTAAGGTTATTAGTTTTAAATAATAATAACCTGTATAAGCCATTTACGAAAACCCACCCCACAAAGGGTGAAATGGGGGTTGAAAATTCGTATAAAAGCCCTATGTTTTTGTTGAAAGAGACAGGAAAATTCAGCATTTCGGTTATAAGTTTTAAATAATAAAAACCTGCATAAGCTATATAAAGCCTCTTTAGATAGACTTTTTGCAGCGGGAAAATTTCATAATCTCATAGGAAATCAGAAATTGTACGCGGACGAAGTCGCGGGCGACCGCTAGTAATAATTATACTCATAAGATTTGGTTTTAAAAAATGTGTAAAGGCAGCGGTAAGTTAAACACATCTTTGATGTTTAACGTGTCTTTTAAATCGCGTGGAAAAATGTTCATTGCTCATGCAGTTCAGAGCTCTTGTATAAAACCATTCAAATGTACCAAGGGTCCTCGTCCTTTGCGGATGTGGCTTGCATTGTGCGTGCCCTCTAACCGCAGGTAGATTGAATTACAAAAATGTTGCGCACTTTCATAGTGAGTGCTTCGTAGCCGGTAGCTCGAGATCTGGTAGCAATGGCACGTGGATTAACTTTTTCAAGAATACTGTACGAACTCATTGATTTTCCGGGATGTAAAAAAGGGAAAAGTAGTCTTATGTACCTAATCCTTATGTCACTTTCTGGGTCTAAAACGATAACTATACAAATAAATATCAGCAACAAACAAACATTAATTATAATATGGGTAATTCGACTACAGCACCTAATTTGAACGGAGACTAGCTGCCTGATAAGGAAATAATATTACGGTTCACAGGTGTGTGAGCAAATATTAATATAGATAGGTACCTACACACTCCCTTCCTCCACATCAAGGCCGAATTAGCTGGTCACTTGACCAACTAGTCCAACTGTAATGAGATTATTGTATCGTTTGGTGTATATGACATACTATAGGTTATAAACTTAGACTTGCAGCGCTATTTTCTAACTCAGTTGCTTTCAATAATTAAAGGCATATATTTTCTATCCATTGATTGTTTTGCTATGACATGTTATTTTTATTTCATAGCAAACCTACAATGGATAAAAAATATTATATGTTAGTGGCTTTCATTTTTGATAGCCACTGAGTTAGAGAATAGGGGGCGCTGGTTCAATGCATTCGGCACATGCACTTGACCTCTACATGGTAACATTATAAGAGTCACTTGGCGAATCAGTGGCCATCGTCAGGTTATTTGTGAACACGTTAACGGAAATGTTGTTTATCGCAAAAGCTTTTATAGAGTTTTAAAGATTGTGTATATTAAGGTAAGCCGCAAGGTCAGGCAATTTACTTAAAATCTATTTACCAAACGACTCAATAAATTCGGCCACGAGCTCCTTAGCTATAGTAAGTGCTTTTTACCTCGTGGCTTCTGACATTACGCAATGAAAAACTTGATGAACTTTATTCTAGAGACTTTTTGCAGTTTAACTTCTTTTAGCATGCACCTTTGCGGTATGAAGGGGTAGCGTTTAACTTTTAACTTAATTTGCAGCCTATTGCAGATTCAAATTCCACTCACGAACTTGAAACTTTTTTTTAATAATTTGGTAAACGTAGCTGACAATGGACAGTATTTTTTTTATTTAGCAACAAATAACAAATGTGAAAAGTTAGCACACCAACAGAAGACAGTGTTGCATTAATAATATTAGTAACTATGGATTAATCTAAATTGTGAAAATATTTTGCAAAAGTATCAGAGACTAGGGAAATATGCGAAAAATTAAACTCCATATAAGTCAAAAAACGAATCAATAGACCTAAGAAAACAGAACATATTTTGTAGCCATCAGTAGGTGAATGTACTATAAATAGTCAATTTCACAGTAGTTCCCATGGCATATTTGACCATAACATCACACGCCACTACGATTAAGTAGCAAGAAGTCAAGAAATAAACAACCTGTAAGTTGACATGTTGTTTAAACTGGCATTGAACTTTAAGTATAACACTTGTGTACAGTTATCAAGAAAAGTACACATTTATTTTTTTAAAAATACGTCCTAAGATAATCGTTATTTAACTACATTATAGAAGTTTTCTGAATTCAAATTGAATTAAAAAATATAATAAGTATAAAAAGGATTCTATTACATTAATTATTGTACGTTCTTTCTACTATTATAAAGCCAAATAAGTAAAAGATTCCAACGGGATATTAAGATACCTAAATCTACGTGGGTAAAAGCTCGTCTTTTAAAAATTTACAAATTTTAAAAAATATAACTCAGTATCAATGTTCGAAAATAATATTTCACCGAAAATTTTTGTACTTGTTATTGTTATCGTTGGAGCTTTTAGCACGTTTTATGGTTTTCTTATACAGTCTAGTGAATAGTCACGACTTTCTCATTTCAGTTGTCTAGACGAAGATCAGATAGTCTTAAATTAGCAGTGCCTAGATGTGTACAATTATTTTATAGGTATACAGGAGTGCTTACTCTAGTGTACCAACACAAATCTCTGAATTGAGCAAAATTATCCTTTTCCACAAGACAAATTGTGAATAGAATAGGACCACTTTAAATTAAAAGTCAAGGTAAAATTTCCACCACCACCACCACCACTACAGCCTATTAACGTCCCACTGCTGGGCACAGGCCTCCACTCTCATAGGGGAGAGGGAATTAGAGCTTAGACCCACCACGCTGCTCCAATGCGGGTTGGCGAGCTTTAACGACTATTAAATCATGTTAGTGATAATAACCGGGACCGACGGCTTAACGTGCTCTCCGAGGCACGCGGGTGAAACACCGCCAATTTCTTAACTCCGGGCTAGTATTGAGAATTTCTAGTCAGAAAAACCCAACACTCAATTATGGTCCGACCCGGGACTCGCACCCGAGACCTCGTCGGCTGCAGTCGAACATCCCAACCACTAGACCAATGAGGCAGTCAAGGTAAAATTAAGGTAAAATTTCGATAGGTGCAAATTAGCAAACACCTAACATATTTTAAACGCTTGTCTTTAGAATTGTACGATAATATTTTGGTTCGTACGAGAATTTATGAAAAAGTTGAGTAAATGAAATACGACCTATTGAAATAGTGAGTACCTAATCAGTTTATTTTATGACTAGGTGTTAGGCTTATTATATTACATGGGTTGAACGGAAGTTAAGGATTGTTTAGCCGAGTGTTGAACGAAAGATATAGACCAGTTTGTTAAAATATAGGACTGGCGCAATAATATTACTCTCGTCTTTTACACATTTTGTTAGTTTAATTCGAAGCGAATTTTAACACAACTTTAAGTTTTATCCAAGAAATATCAGTCCCCATCAATCTTCATTTTTTTCTTATTCAAAACATACAAATTAGTTCCGATATATGAAAAGTTAAAAATCTGTACCACAATGTTACAATTTCAACAATAAAATTGTTAGGATGATAACTATTTTTGAGAAAAAAAATCACATGAAAACTAGTGTCAGATTGATTGGATTTGATTTGGTGCTAACTAGTGATGAGGAAGGCAGAGGACCGTGTTTGGTGGCGCGCTCTCGAAAAGGCCTATGTCCAGCAGTGGATGCATACAGGCTGATGGATGGATGGATGAATTTGTGTTCTTAGATAGAAAAGAAACACAAATGAAAATCTAATTAATGAACCAACCAAGAACTAGTGAAAAAATGTAAACATTTATTAAAGAACCCATTAAACAGTTAATTATTAACTCAAAAGCATCCATTTAAATGGTCTTTTCAACACCAAAGTTAGGTACAAAAAATGTTTGTGTACGCGTCCGTGTTTTTTTGCATACACCCGCGATCCATCATTACTCGAGAATCGAGATGACGGGTTACTGACAAACAAACGTATTGTTTGCTTGTCTATCACATAGTGATTTATTATTACAGCCTTGGATTACAGCTAGAGATTCTACGATACTATGAATTCACAGTTAATTTTACCTAAGAATACATATCAATTAAAGCTTTTCTGGAGAAAATACTCCTTTGTAAAATTTATCGATTTAAAAAAAAATTGCACTTAATTACGTCATAAAAAAAGATTAAAGAAAATGAATGAGTGTTTAAATTTGTATATGTCTTGAATGAATTATTGTAAACAGACGAAAAACGCAAACAGAAGCAGATACAGTTATACCTAGCATAAATTATATTCTTATACTTACACAGAACAAGGAATCTGCTTGTATTCTGAATTTCGTTGAGCCGATTTTATGGAACATAATATTTTGTAACTATACCAAATTAATTCGTAGGTATGTTGTATCACAGAATAAGTAATCTGCTTATTAGCACAGAATAAGTAATAGCAGCTGTATTATTACTATACTATACTGTCGAATGGTATAGAGATTTAATACCTAATATAGTACTTAAAAAATATATATTTAATTATTTTATTGAGTTTGTTACCAATTTTGTTTCAGTCAAAGTTTTTACTTGTTACGTTTTACGGGTATTTATTACGGTATCATTATGTTGAAATTTAATTTGATCGTTGAATTTAATCCGATCAAAATTACTCTCTACTCTCCCTACTTTAAATTTTGTTTAATATCATTTTCCTAAAAAACTTACGTATAGGAACTTGATTATTAATAATGTGAAATTTCAAATATAAATACAAGAAATAGTTGAGAATAATGCGTGAAATTTCACCTGCGGCTACGTATAAAAGTACCTACCTACCTACATTGCTCATACTGCTATAAAACTAATATTAACTTTCTTATTTTTATTATTAGACATTTTAAGGAACCTGTCTCTAACCACACAATTGTCTGTACAATTATAATACACCAGATTTTGCCTGCGGCTTTTTCTTGATTTCTCTTGTGCTACTTTTACTTCATTTTCACAGTGAGATTTCATGGACTTCTTGATCAGGTCCACCCCTATTGATTAATCTAATAAAATAGGGACTGACTCATTTTTGTAATTTTAAATGGACTCAGGTATTTTTTTTTCAAAATATTTGAATGTAGATATTCTTAGTTCTTAAATTAAAAGAAGGTTTCCTTTGACTGAAATTTGATATTAACAATATTTACATAATGTACTATTCCTGCATGTCTCGTTTTTTCCACCCTGTCTATACTTGTACCAGCCGTTGTACCGACCTAGATATTGTTTGTTAAATTCATTATATGGATGGACGATAATTGATGTTGTTGATACCTATAATAATTGTAAAGAAAGATATCACACGGTAAAGGTTTTATCTCTGAAACAAGGTATTGTATCTCAAAAACATTATTCGTGACCAACTCAAGCTCGGTGTCCATGATAATCTCATCTGATCTGGCGGAAACTGCAACTGTACCATTGTTATAGCTTAGGTTCCGTTACGAGGTTATGCTTATGTGCCTTAAATGTAATGCGTTTCCTTGAATTCTATGACGCATGAGGTCACTCTTTGTATATTATATTTGGATTTAATTATAATATTTACTACAAAATTTACGTTTACTTACGCTTGGATGATGAAAATACTAGCCTGAATGTCTAGCAAGACAACGGTTTATCACTTAACATTACATTAATATCACATTAATTTGGAAAATTAATGTTTGTTGTTGTTTTCAATGATAAATGATATAATATAATGCATTAAGAATAAATTGAGCGTCATCTCAATCTAAATGTCTTTTAATTCAAAGCTTATTACAATTTATTTCTGGCAATAAAACACAAAACAAGATAAAGACAATTATTGGCGGTTAATAAAATTTAAAACAGCTTTAAACTTTTAAAGTTTTTCGTTTCGAAGTGCTAATTAGTCGATTACTTGATACACAGCCCACAGCCTCATTCGCTCTTTGATTCTTTGATGATTCCTTCAACAATCAAGCTCGTAGTCATTTGAGCGGTTGACTCGCTCGCTAGCGGTTGCGTTGCTCGACTAAACGAGTAATGTATCGAGACCGACTAACTTATCGATGTTTTTTCATCCACTCCGATGTTCACCTTGATTCGAATTCGAATTTTTAAATTCGTTGTGACAGTTAACTGTGAGTTTGTGATTTTTGAACAGTGATATTTGTGTTTAGTTATCCAATTTGCAATAACTAAAATTAGTGATCTGCTACTAAATTATTGACAGATAGTGATAAGAGTGTATTGGTTCAAAGGATATTAATAGCTGAGATACAGGTCAGTATTTCGTTTGAATTATGCCGATATACCTAATGTTAGAGAAATCTGGTTCCGAATTGGATAGGAGGTGCCGTTAATTTTGTGACCGTCCATATTTGATTTAAGAAAGCCACTCACTTTCAATCCTTGTTTAGATTTGAATGGATATTAGAGACATTATGTGTACTTAACCTTCCAATTTAATATTATTATCTTTGATACAACACACTGGTATAATTTTGATAATTTATCTTAAAGAAAATATGTTTATACTCGATAAATAGCAATCCTTTTGCTTATTAATTATACGTTACTATAACTTGCGAGTCGCGACCCGTTCCGGCTTTACACGAGTAGCTAAAGTATCCACAAATTTTTAGATAAATTTTCAGGTTACCGCCTGGAAATGAATTCTAAAACATATATTTGGGTTTACTCTCTCAACTGATAGGTACCTTGTCGAATAGGTAATTTGAATCAGTAAGTATGGAGTTTCTGGGACAGTTTTTGGAAATCCTAGTGTTTATCGAAATAATGACCGTCACTGTTTATAAGCTACTTGCATGAGAAGGGCAACTAACCCTTGTTCTGAGTTCTGACACGCACTTAAAGAGTTAATTTAGGATATTATTCTTTTTACTTATTAATATCTTTGATATCTCTTTTAGACTAATTTGGAAGAAAGATTTCCAAAGTACCAAAATAATTGATTCTATGTAAATGTAAATAAATTTTAAGTAGCGTATTATTCGTTAGTATTTTTGAAACATATAGTATCTAATAAAACCACTAAACAGGAAATTAATCTATTAATTTGAATATATTTTGCCTTTTTACCAAAACAAAATAATTAAAATTCTATCCTATAGCAATTTCAAGTTGCTCGTGTTTCCATAATTTGGGCAGTAATGAATTTCCAATTTTATTGCCAGAATATAAAGTCCAAATATAAATTGCGAATCAATAAAAGGAACGATTAAGTTTTGCCCTACTTTTTGATTTGGACGTTAATTATTGTTATGTATCCACTTTTTTTATCTCACTTTATTCTCGTCGTAATAATTCGTAGGTAACACAAGTATGTGCACAGACAACCTACGTACTTAGTACTCAACTCTAGGTAATTGATTGTAAACTTACGAGGCTTAAGTAACTACTAGGTAGATAGACACAAGTGTGCACACAGACAATCCACCTGGGTATAACCTACTTAGTTACTGACCTATAGGTAATTGGATTGGACCCTTACGAGGCGGTCTTTGACTAAAAAGAAAAGAGATTTTCTTTGCAAAATATATTTCTTAGACAAACAATCTCTGATGTCAAACATCGATTCATAATTTTGTACCACCTAGCACTAAACCAGTAGTTTGTGCTTTTTAACCGACTTCAAAAAAAGGAGGAGGTTCTCAATTCGTCGGAATCTTTTTTTTTTTTTTATGTATGTTCCCCGATTACTCGAAGACGCCTGGACCGATTTGGAAATTTCTTTTTTTTTTGAAAGGGTATACTTTCCAGGTGGTCCCATGGTCATTAGGTCTGATGATGGAATCCTGGGGAAATCAAAGGAACTTAAATTTTTTATGGACACGAACCCAGATAGTTATTAGGTACAGGTCTAGGTACCTTTCGAGAACCTATTTTTCTTTTTTTTTTATATTTACAGCACTAAAAAGCAAAAAATATTTGGATATATTTACATATTATTATTTCTACCCACTATGTTGAAGTCGGGCGGGTATAATAAGGATAAGCAAAGTTGACGCAAGGCTCGCCCGACTTCTACATAGTGGGTAGAAATAATAATATGTAAATATATCCAATTATTTTTTGCTTTTTAGTTTTTGAAGGCGGTTTTTTTTTGTATTTAAAAATAATTTTACTACCCATAGATCACAGACCACAGTGTACGGCAGCGAAGAGACGGTATATAATAATATGCGTCTGCCCCTAAAGATTGTTTTGTTTGTCTATTCGTTTGTGCACTTTTTTGATAGAATTTGACAGAAAAACTACTGGACCGCAATTCCGGGATATAGGAATTTGTAATACTAAGGATTCTAATTGGCCATTTCTTGCTATCTCACATACATTATTATAATGAATAAACCTGTCTATAAGTTTCACGCACTTTGATTCTGTATTTTCAATATTAAGAAGACTCCGATAGAATACAAAATATGTAGTAGGTATCCAAGACCGATTTGCCATGCAACAGCGATAAGTCGTGAATCGCCGGTTGTTGGCAGGGTTGACAGCATAAAGTTAATACTTACTCTGAGGTTGTCAGATACTAACCAAAGAGTATTAGAGTAGGCAAGTAATAACTATAAATATACAAACGTGAGCAACGTCATCGTGAGCAAACTCTTACATAACAAATAAAATAAGTACCACCTCAGAATTCAGTATTCTGAGAGTAACACATCATTATCAATAATGTCACAACTCAAAACCAATTGTTTTAAATTCGGAAACACAAACAAGAGACACCCCTATTTGAATGCAGCTGTAAAAATGATACGGTTTGATTCTGTTGTGCTAAGTGACGTTTCACACTTGTCTGATGGGTGGTCGCCTGGGCGGCTTCTGATTGCCGGCGGGCCCGCACGTGATTTCTCAGAAGCCAACTTGTGACACTCTGTAATGATATGTTTTCACGCTTTATTGCAATATCATTTCGGCAAATTTGAAGAGCTTACTGTGTGATTTGAGTTTTGAGAAATATAAATTTGTACAATTTGTTTTTATAAAAAGATAAAAAATCATTGTCCAATAATATTGCATGATATTTAAATATATAAAAAAGTTAAGGAAATCCACTAAATATTTTTTTAATGTTTGAAGAAAATTTGTGGGAAAGATGTAGCTGCTGTATAAGCTGTGTCATTATGTTTGTAGGGACGGGTAAACGATTAGTAAAATAATTCATATAGGACATACTTTTGTCACTTACGATAAGTATAGTTTTGACTTTACCAGCGGTTCGGAAAATAGATTCTATTGAGAAAAACTGGATAAAATTTACAAAGTTATGGATGAACTAACAGTCAAATACATATTATAAGACCAGAATTTTACTTGCGACTTTCCTTGAGAAATTTAATAAATACTTGAAAATAGGTATAAAAGAAAAGGTTTATGCAGTGTCTCGTGTGAAAAGACATCAGCGCAGGCGCCACTCGCACGCCATTGCCTTGAACTGTCGCCCATGCTTAAAGACTAACATATTTAATGCCAGGGAGCTTACGATACATCCATCCAGTTTACACTGTACACATGTTACATACGTTTCTGAAAAGTTTAAAAATTATATTATATTTTACCAAATGTAAAATACTTTTAGTATCATTTTGGTGTTATGTATTTCAAACTATTATTCTATGATCGTTTAAAGGTGTAGAGGTATAATGATAAAGAAACTAGCCTTAACCTATGTTCGTCAACGGATATTACTATTTACTAGCTGATGCCCGCGACTTCGTCCGCGTGTTTTTTTTCCCGCGGTAACTCTTTAATTTTCCGGGATAAAAAACCTATGTCACTTTCCAGGTCTTCAACTATACCCACGCCAATAATCCGTTACTCCATAGCGACGTGATTGAAGGAGAAACCTATAAACAAACACACTTTCGCATTTATAATAATAATTAAGTATTATATTACTTATATTTAAGTCATATTCAATACAAAGGTTTATTTGTATTTTTAGAAAGTGTTTATGCTTATGGTGATTTCGATGACTAAATCCACACAGGCGAAGTCGCGGACATCATTTACTATTGTATACCTTTACTAAAATCGTATTTATACTGTCGGTAATTAAAACAGTTTTGTTTCATAGATTGCATTACATTATGATTTATGAGATATAGCAATTAACATAGATAAACTTGTACATGACAGATTAAGTAGTAGATACATAAAGTTTTTACGTGTCTGTTACAACTGTCTTATTTTGACTTCAATTTAGTAAAACACAACACGTATAAAGTCAAATGTGTATCCATATTCATAATCGCCAAAACCAGCCTCTATCTAGGACACACTGATTAATACGTTCGTTTAGTGTTTTTTGTGCTAGCCTTATGAACCTACTCGGCTAGTGTTAAAGGGGTCAACCGCTCGGCTCAACGGACGCCGTTAATTATGTAAATAAGTGTTTTCATCGTTATAAGATATTGTTTGTCATCCCTCCAGATGACGAGATGAAATATTAAGTGATAATGAGATAGCGACTATGTATGTAGTAGGTATTAGCGTGGATATTCACGCAATATTTGTAGAAGATATTAAAGTTTTGTATGAAATAATTCTTGAAATTGACTGCCTCGTTGGTCTAGCGGTTAGCATAGTCGACTGCAGATCACGAGGTCCTGGGTTCGATTCCCGGTCGGGCATAAAAATTGTTAGGTATTGGGTTTTTCAATTAAGAAATTCTCAGTGCCAGCCCGGAGTTGGAAGTTGGCGGTGTTTCACCCCCGTGCCTCGGAGAGCACGTTAAGCCGTCGGTCTCGGTTATTATCACTAACATGATAATAGTCGTTAAAGCCCGCCAACCCGCATTGGAGCAGCGTGGTGGGTCTAAGCTCTAATTCCCTCTCTCCTATGAGAGTGGAGGCCTGTGCCCAGCAGTGGGACGTTAATGGGCTGTAGTGGTGGATGAAATAATTCACGATAGACCGTGCCGGGTCTGCGCCCCGTTTGGGCACAACTGTATGTATTAAGATGACTGATAATGATAAGAACAAATGCTGAGTTTCTTTCCGGCTCTTGACAGTAGAATCTGCTTTCCGAACCGTTAATAGAGTCCAAGACCTAGTTTAAGTGACACTAGTTGTCCTACGGATCTACATGATATAATCGAGTTAGATGCGTACTTACCTTCGTAGTTCGTACGTATCGTGTATCGTGACTGGTCCAGCCCGTACCAGCTTCATTTTTTCCTCTTTTTACGTCTATGTTTTTTTATAATTTGAACGATTAAAGCTAGGACATTTTGCTCATAATATACACGTAGTTATCTAGTAACAGTTATCTTAACTCTTAATGGTATAGGTAAATAGAGATGTAACATCAATTTGTTGGTAGTATACCGTTTATCTGACTTATTTGTTTAACTATACCAGGTCAAGAATTAACATCAATTTCTCGTTGTACTTACCTGTAACCTTCACCTTGAAATAATTCATGTGAACTTTTCCTTTTAAATTCGTAAAGGTTTTTGTCATTATTTACCTCCTAAGTAAATCATAGGTAAAAATAAAAATTGTTTAAATGCTAAAAGTTTCCTCGTGTAATAAGTTCATGTCTTCATTGGTTAGTATTTTAAGACACAATTGTAGCGAATTATGATTCATGGCTTAAAATCATCTTACTCAACGGATTGCTCATAGGATTTCATTGTCAATAACTTGTTTTTGTTCGATGCAATTACTTTGGCCTATAAGAAACGATTCTGCGAAACTCAGGGTACTGAGCGATGTGTAGGCACAGAAAAATTACCACTCAGTTATTCAGAGAAGTGATAATGACCTATATTTTATCCGACTTCGGGAGGGTCGATGAGTTCATATTAAAGTTACGATACGCGCAGTAAAATAATAAGTCTATGTCGATACGTCTTTACTTTAAAGGCAGGTTCATCGATTCCCACACGATTGTCAAACTTCAGTATAGGTACAAAGTGCGGTTTCGTTTTCATAGTCTATATGACGTCACAACCATAGACATAGAATTTTTTCGCTACGGTCACAACAAATCCTATATGACTTTTATCTCTTCTAACATCATCTGAAGCATTTAACTATTTAGAAAAGAGGTTATGTTTCAACTAAAGGACACATTGAATAGATACCGAAAATATTATAATACAAGTAATATTCGTAAAAATTCATGCAGTGGGTTCTAGGCTATTCTAGGTATTTAGATATCTTATAAGTTATAACCAAAGTAAGAAGTTGCTAATGACGCTGATCATTTTGAGGGTCGAAAAGCAACATTTAAACTATGTACCACGGACCACCCATAAATCTTTGATTTATACGTAGGTATAGGTATGACTCTACAGTAGAAAATATATTCTAAATGTGTGGTCTTGTACTGCTTGTAATCATGAGCAATTATCTCCCGTTATGCGTTTATCGAACACTTCAATTGTGTTGATAGCCAAATCAATTTACTGCATGTACAGGCACGTACTTCGCGCCAATTATGGTTACGTCTTTAGTAAACTTTTTTAAAGCATCTTTCAGTTTTATCGCTGTTAGCTACCTAAGTCACACGGCTATGTCCGTTAGTTAGATGCATAAAAATAACGAACATGTAATTTTTTAAATTAGAGCCACAAATTTTTGTTCCGGGTAAAAGATAGTTTCAGGATTACAATCCAAGTGGCCTAGGTCACTGATACGAGTTAAAGCTTTTCTTAATAATTATTCATTGTAGCATTCCAACACATGGACAAATTTAATCTCATATTATTTTATCTCAAACCTCTACCATCAAACAGATCTATAACAATAATAATATATTATATTATCGCTTGAAGCGTGTTAAAAAAACAGACTGCAACGTGATAGTATTTTGTAATAGCTCAAACGCTATTGTATAAATTCACTTTGTTAAATAGCAACACGTCTTCGCGAGAATTGGACGTGCTTCTCAATGAGAAACATACTCCCACCCTTTGAAGAATGCTAAATTAAATGGAGACTAAATAGTAAATACCACGCCAGAATAAAGGCTCAAATCCAAAAAGTCAATGTAGAACTGAATACAACTCACAGAGAATGGGATACTTTTGATAGAAGTATCATTTATCTTAAATGTGTGTAACCTATCTCCAGTATGTACGCATATTGTGGCTAATTCTGTATAACACAATCTCTAAACTAAACTAAAATGATACCTCTAAATTTAGTTCTGTCCCTTTCTGCAGAGAGTATTATGAAATAGTTAACAATATTTTTAAAGCTGTCATTTTAGTTTAGTTTAGATTATAGAGATTGTGTACAACAGAATAAGCCCCATTGTCTCTGTGCCAGTTTTCATATAGATCAGTTCCTATTTATAATATTGTTAGTAAAGATAGTACTTACTAACTATATTGGCTTGAAAATTGGTGCCTGGTGTGTTGTTTACTCAGAAATCTGTATTAAGAGTAGAAAGTAGTAAATCAGTAGCCCTAATTCATGAAATTAAAAGGTTCTGCATACGAGCATATGAAATATGTTAAGCTTTATTAACAGACATTTTGCATTGCTATTAAAGTGCAAGGCTATCAGAGAAGATAGATCCTATGAGATCACGCGTCGGCGGCACGTCGCCGGTACAATTGTCACGTCCTAGAGACATCCTACATAGCGAATTCAAGTAGTTAACACTCTGACATCCGCTCTAGTTTACTGGATAGCTAATTTTCCTTTTCCTTAGAAAAATAATTTTATATTTATATTTCGCAGGATCTCAAAATACGCTAATAAAAGGGATGATTATGAAAGTTATTTAAATATTTGTTAACCATGATAAATTAGCAACCATTGACTTACGAAAACAACAAACAAGCCGAAATTAATGATACAATGATAAAATTACACGCAAAAGATTTCCTTTATCTATTGCCGATTAGTAAAAAAAGGGGCTTGAAAATTGAAAAGATACTTGTCTCACGAGAAAAGTATCTTTCCCATATAATCTTACCCTAAAAACTCACCCAACTCATCCATATAACTAGTTAAAATATCAGGATTCGGTGCAGAATGCAGATACAAAAATGAAAAAGACACGGTGCACTGATTTATCAACGCACCGTGTACGCCCTGGAGCGAGTCATGCAATTTGGGGAGTGCAATGCTCCCTTAATGAAGGCATCTCGCATACCTATCTACTGAATTTTCGAGAATAGTTTCTACACAAAACGATGAAGGGAAAAAGTTGTCTAAGTAACTACTATCGAATTTCCAAGATAGCTTTTCGTCTGGTTTTGATGGTAGTCTCGGCACGTTCACTACTGTGTTGTAAGTTGTAACTGACTTGTATGTGACCTATTCTCTGCTGCATCAGTCAATAAATCATGATTAATGAAACGGAATGGACTGATACAAAAGCGATCGATCCATTAGAGGATCCCTTTCCCTGTAAATTGGAAACATCACATTAGGTACCTAATATTGCTGCTAGTTTTTCTTCGATGCAAGTGTCAAAGCTAGACATAGTATATTTAGACTAGGGCATTCCATCGTACATGGTAGGCATTATCAATTTTCATTAGTTATTAATACCAAATTGGTACAAGGTCCTATAAACCTTACGTTGTTATCTCTACATAATATAAAGAAAAAAGTCCTGACTCCTGATTCATTTATAATGTAAATAGGGAATAAGGACGGATTTTTCGAAATTCCTTCGGGAGCTAAGCTAAGGACAGTAGCTGGTAAATATAATAAGAGAGCTTACTCGATAAATAAAGAAGACTAATTTGATATTTAAAACATATTTAAAACATAAACATTATACGTTGCTTAGTGAGCCGAACACGTGTGTCGCAGACCTTGAACTTGTAAAATTACGTTGGTTATGTGACGATAATGTCATACCTACTATCCACTTCGGTTCGATTTCAATCGGTCACAACTCACGTGGTTTTAATAAGGCGCGTGATAAAATTCCCAGTTCAATTACCAACATAATTAATGGAAGCACTGTTTTATTTTTGCCTCGAGAAGTATATTTGCAATTACATTCCCAATTCTTTTACTTGAAATGAAAAAATGTAACGATAATTTTTAAATGATGTCATGTATAAAGTCAGTTGAGTTTTATCTTTTCTTTTAAAATTATCGGTCATGTGGAAAATGTTTAACTGAATTAATAAGACTAAAAGGATTAATAATTATTATCGTCTCTGCGCAAAAGAACGACTTCTTTGATATTACTCAATGATCTACGATCGACGATCTTAGTCTACTTCTGCAGGCTGGTATTGAATGGAAAAAAATATCTTTGACATACATATTTTTATTGTAATTAATATCAACTTATTTCAGTCAAACTATTTAACCATACACATTTTGCAGTTAGCACTTAGTACTAATAAATGTCCACTAATAGTTTTGTAGTCAAACCACGAGTTGCAACTGCAATCGGCGAATATAGCGAAGCAAACATGGCGGTGAAACTACAGAATGGGAACAAAACCATTCGCTTTATTGTTTTGGATTTCCGGGGGTCAATTAAAATTTTCTTTTGTTTATTATTGAGGCTTGAGGCTTGTATTGGTAATGATAAACAGACTAACAGGAGCTATTTATAATGATTGCAAGTTGCAGTGACCGGGTTATGTTTTCAATTCTACCCATTTATAAATAACTAGCCGATTACCTCATACCCGCGACTTTGTCCGCGTGGATTGAGTTCTTTGTTTCCCGCGGGAATTCTTTAAAGGGAATTCTTTCCAGGATAAAAAGTAGCCTATGTCCATAGATTTAGTATTGGGCCCAATACTAAATCTATGCCTATGTCCTTCCTCGGGATACGACCTACCCATGTAACAAATTTCATCAAAATCGGTTGAACGGATGAGCCTTGAAAGCGTAGCAGACACACAGACACACTTTCGCATTTATAATATCATTACGGATTTTTACATCGCGCTTCTTCCTTTCCATAAATATTAATAACTATTGATATATGTATATTTGATATTTTAAACCTATCTTCTCCCAGTTCTACATTTTCTTTTCCGCTCTTAGATGTAGTCAGCTGTTGTAATGAAACCGCTGGTGCAGCTCCCCGATTTATATCGAATACATTAATAATATAAACTATAGGCCACTATGTTTAGTATGGGATTTGTTTTTTTTTTTGTTATACATCCCTGTTGGTGTTGTTGGTGTTCACATAATGGTTGACATGGCGGTTTAAAATATTAACTTTTCCAAAATTTGCAAACCGATTTTTATACTAATTGGAAACGAAAAAGCTACATTTTGACGTGGTTTCAGCAGATTATTTTCACAGGTGGAGAATTCCACACATCAGGGTCTTCTTTTCCAATACGTTTTGTAGTTACTTATTCTAATAAGACGTAAGAATCCATGTAGGATCTTTTCCCAAGTTTCCGTCTACGGTTATGACTTAATGCATTTAGAAGACTCTTAAACCACTACATTAAAATGCGACATCAGGAAACCGTTATACATCAAATTTACTACGCCTTTTCGTAAGTACACTTTTGAGCTCTCACGAGTGTTATGACTTACAATGCATTTGAAATGAGAATAGGATGAGCCGTTGTTTGTATCCATTCAGTATTACACTGGGAGTATTTATTTGACTGATGGAACTCCTCCGTTTTTTCTATTTTAAAACATTCTATATTTTAAGCTTGGTGCATATTTAAAGCATAAAAAATTCTGAAACGGTTGTTTTATTTGATCACAATAATTAGTTTTTTATCTTCGCCTCGATAGCCTGCTATATACTCTCTACCTACAGAAACATTCCAGGTTCTTGTACCTCTCGTCTCTAATATGTTTTGACGACCTCCGTGGCGCAGTGTTGAGCGCCGTTGTCTTAACGTGCGGAGGTCTTCTTAACGTTTGATCCCGACGGGGTCAATTTGGGAATTTAATTTCTGAATTTTCCCTAGTATGGCCTGGGAGGCTTCGGCCGTGGCTGGTTACCACCCTACCGGAAAAGACGTGCCGCCAAGCGATTTAGCGATACGATGCCGCGTAGACGCCGAATAAGGGTATGGACTGACCATCCAACCCTCTTAGACTGCATCATCACTTAACATCAGGTGAGATCGCAGTCAAGGGCTGACTTGTAGTGGATAAAAAAATGTCTTATGAACTCGGGGTATGATAACCACTTTTACGCCTAATTATGTGGACTACTCAAACTACATAATTATTTAATTTACATGAATATTCATGTAAATTTTCGTCTTTAATTAATATTGTAACAAAAAACACAACATTTTTCGGCTCATAAATTCTTAACTACTGCGACACTCGATCGAATACATTGTAAGCGTACAAAACGAAATAAGTCAGTCACAGATTTGTTCCGGCCATCGGAACCGCGCCCCGGCCGAAAATGTAAGTGGGTTAATTTGTTACATATGACAGATTTACGACTTTCAAGGAAGGTTGTGCTTACGTTGAAATTAATGGTGAGTACAGACGTTTCAGTAAGAACAAAAATATACAGAGATTTGTATACAAGTTTTCAGGACATTTTTAAAACTGCTAAGTATAATTAATAAATACTAATGCGATGAAAAGTTCAGCAGGCATAATTTTCCAATTCATAACTTTTTTTTCAATTAAGTAGGTACTGACTACTGAATACTAATAGAAATCTAAGAAAGAAGTTGATAGACACGGATTAAATTTTTATGATTCTTCATTATATTTTTCTTCTTACCTTACCTACCTGTTGTAGTAGGTGAGTGACAAAAGCGACGTACCGCAACGCGTCGCGATACGACTCCATAGAAAAGATAAACTTAGAAGGACAACTGACAATGTATAGGCCAACGTGAAGGTTCAGCTACTTTTTGAAGACTTGAGACGTATCGATTAGCGTTGTCGCATTTGTCGCTGACGTTATAAAGGGCCTTTATTTTATTAAGTATCATTTTATAAATTTATCTTCGATACTGAGAAGTAGGAACGGCAAGAGAAGAGAAGAGTGTTCCGTTAAAATTAACTATTTAAAACTGTTTGTAGTGTACTCACAGCTTAAGAACACGGTATACGGGGAAAGCCGTTAATGGGTATAGGTCTTAAACGAAGATATAATGAAATATGAGGTAACCTGAACTCTCAAATAGTAGTGAAGAGTGAAGTCAGTGGGTCACTGGACTCCTTAAGTGTTTCGACTCGAAAAATCGTAACACCGAATGTATTCTTTGTAATGATTACAGTCATCATTTTATGTAAAATTTAATAATTAAAAAAATATGAAGTAGGTAATCAGGTGTTATTATATTAAATTTACGGTTGTAATCATACATATTTTACAAAACCCTTTGAGTCCATGTGTCCTTTGCTCTTAAGGCCTAGACACATTTCATGTCAAAAAGGCTACAAAAAAAGAACTAAATTACTCTTACTACCCGATTTCCTTTTATTACCTTTTACACACAATAACCAACCTAATAACGGGTTATGCCCATATGTGTTCGCGTGACCGCCATCGAGCGTTGTTCTGTTAAATTGATATCTTTTCACTTCACCCCATAGAGGGGCGACTTTATCTTGATTTATTACGCCTTAATATGAAGGAAAATGTTTAGCCGTTTACGTGCAGCAGGTCGTAAATCAAGGATTCTTCTAGCATCGTTTTTCGAGCATGTTTAAAGACGATTTACGCGCCTCACTTCTCGCACGCGTATAATAATTTATGTACAGTAAGCCTACAGTATAATATTATTGACTAGCTTTGCTCGCGACCTTGCACGCGAGGCTTTACTTTTTGAAATAAAAGTTGTTTTAATATTATATGCAATTTAGAAAAAACAGTGTGCTCCAGACCCCAGTTATTGTTTGCGTTGCGATATGGCTTAGTGCCAATAAATTTGATAAAATAAAGGATTGACTATAATTTTCATTATGATAGAAATAGCTACAGATTCTAGTTTATTTTAATATTGAAATTGATTAACTTTCGGAATAAGCGACAGGAGAGGAGAACTTGGCCATGTTGTAGAGCATTTTACTTTTTTTTTGAAATTGTTACATTCTGTAGCGTAAGTAGATACGAGTTTTTTTGTATCTTTAGAATTTAGAGTAATAGTCAAACTTATCTGACCCGGTGACAGCGTCGCTAGTAGGTATCTATGAAAAAAAAAACAGACATTAAAATTCGTTCCAATTTTAGTCACCGGGTCAGATAAATTTGTGGTAGGTACTATACTCACTTGAAAATAAACAATATTTCCACTTTCAGTTATTCAAAGAAAAATTAAATTATGTCCAATTTACATAATAACACCTTACGCGCGCGTATAAGGTGAAATATACCTACCATCGATAAGCTATCTGCTATGCCGTAGCTTGTTTATTAAAATTGAACAGTTATCGAGTTAATTACACACCCGTCTGTCGCTGGGTGCAAAAATCTGCGCGTACGCAGATAACGACCTTCGGATAGGGTTGAACAGCGATACTTAAAAGCTCCTGAAAATAACACCTATCAGAACTAACTTATTTTCACGAATTCGTTTGCACTGTTTAGAATATTTTATTTGCTCCAAGTTGTATAGTGAAACGAAAATTATCTAAAGTTTCAGAACCAGTGGTTTTAGCTGTACGATGGCATCTGTCAATTATAAAATATGAAACTTTAAGTTAAATGAACTAGTCACTGCTTCAGATTTCCCTAAAAACTCGGCAGTCGCTATTTTTCTGTAAATCTAAAGTATACTTATCTACCTAATAATAAGTTGTCGGCCTCGTACTAGGAATATGTATTCCTTATCGGATCCGTATTACCAGTAAACATTCGCATCGGGTATTGAACGTCGCGTTATACTTACTTTATTATTTTAAAATATGATCGAATAAATAATAATTTTCGCCGAACTCGATTCTTTACGTTTATTTTCATTAGCGTGAACGCGACTTAAGCGCAATAAAAATTAAAGTGTGTTTATTAACCTTATCACACGTTGGAAACCCTGTTTCCAGTAGCTGCAGGCCTCGACACACTTCCTACCAGTGTGCCGTGACCTAAGCCTGAATAACGGGATGCACTTGACTTTCAGCGTTTAATAGGCTATGTAAAAACTTTTTCGTGAAGCTTTTTATGGGGATGTAGGTGGTCAAAATCATCTTATTCTATCATCTTATTATATTATAAAGAAACATCTTACTGGCTATGCACCGCGTATTATTCTTCAGCGTTGCTATTCATATTAGATAAGTATCCTAATGTCCCTCCATAACTCACAGCTTTTCATCGCGTGAGATTGGAATAACCGCAGGTTAGCAAATCTAGATCACTGAGAGCTATAGAGCGTATCTGACCCTAAAGAGATCGACGTATAAGTCTAAAGACAGATTTCTGTCCAATAATGGTTCAGGCAGGGCTTTAATCATACTCCAACCTGGATCCCAAGTCGAGACGGTGCCTCTTACCTCAACCTGCATTATCCTGGAATACTTCGCCATGAAGCAATGATGATATATTTTCGCGATCAAAATATCTTCAATCTCAAAACTCCTCCTTGGTTACTTCATACTTAGTAGGTATTTACATATATACAGTATTATACTTATGGAGTAATATTTGCAAACGACTTAATCGCGTTCAATTTAAATGGCCTCAGAAAAATAAAATTTTAAACGATTGGAAACTGGTTTTTATTATTTGTATCGCATTTCCATTGTTGTTATGGAACATTCGGAATAAAATGTTTAAATCCAGCGTAACTGGAACCAGGCACGTGCGAATACGTAGATATTGGACCCTGATTTCCGAGCACTATTAAACTTTCCAGCAACCTGCTGGCTGCTACCGAATGACTTAAAAAAAATCAATATTAATGCTATTTGATGTCAGCTAAGTATATCAAGCTCTCGCATTGCTCTTTTTTTGTATTACTGCAGTATGTATACCTACTGATCTTACCTGATCTGATAATGATCCTTTGATGATAATTATCAGATCAGGTATGATTTCACAATATTTTGAAAGCAAAGACAATAATGATATACTATGAACCTGCGCAGACAACGGATTTTTTTCCCGCGGGAAATAGTCTTCCCTGAGTAATTGTACTTATTCAGGCTTTATTTAGGTAATAAACCAATAAATGTTTAAACATGTTTATTAACATACAATTTATTGAAAATACTACAAATCGCTACGTCTTTTTGCCACCGTACCTACCGGCAAAAAGACGTGCCGCCAAGCGATTTAGCGTTCCGGTACGATGCCGTGTAGAAACCGAATAGGGGTATGGGTTTAATATAACTGCCATGCCCCTAACAGGTTACCCGCTACCATCATCGTTTACCATCAGGTGAGATCGCAGTCATAGCTAACTTGTAGTGGATGAAAAAAGAAAACACTTATTCATATATGGTGCTGAATGTAGTCATCAAATATTAATCAACAAATTAATGATTTCGTCGCCATCTTAATTAACAAGTGTCCGCAATTTGTTAGCAACGCTGTGGATTGAAGCAGCTACATGAATCTGACATTGTCGGTTAATTTGGTTAAGGTTCACAATTGATTTAATTCTTGTCAACAACAAAATTACAAGAGCTCAATTTATTTTGAACTGCCTGATCGCCCTGGAACCGCTCAAGAAATGTTTAAAAGTTTTAAGATAACTTACAGACAAACCTTTTTTACGCCACCACAAGTCGGCTAACCTGTCTGCGGTATGGCAGCTGTATTAAATCATATCCCAAATCAGTTTCTGCACGGCAATCGTACTGAAACGCTAAATCGCTTGGCGGTACGTCTTTGCAGGTCGGGTGCTAACTAGCCACTGTGGAAGCCTCCCACCAGGCCAGATCAGGAAAAATTCAGAAATTATAAATTCCCGAATTGACCATGCCGGGGATCGAACCGGGACCTCAAATTTATAAGACCACAGCGCCCACCACTGCGGCATAGAGGTCGTCAAAACTAAGAGAAGGTCGTCAAAACTATTTAAATAGAGAAAAGAAGGTTATTTTACAATTTTTTGTCGTTTTATCACATTGTTTTTGTCAAACTAGGAGAGTTTCACTTACCCACGATTTTATTGATTTTATTGTAAATAACGTTTTCCGAATATTCATAAGATAGTCACAAGTAAAGACAGAGCCCGTACATTTCGTTTATTAATAATGAATTAAGTGATAATTTAAACACATTAAGCAGCCTTCTTAATGTTAATCAAGTTAACAGTGTTTACCATATTCAGCATGACCGAATATCTTTTAAGGACAGCTGAAAGCTCAGATCTTATCTGCTTAAGTTATGTTGCGTTTACAATATTGTTATAACTTCGTGACTTTGCCCAAATGTTTCTTGATTGCATGCAGATGTTGTGTTCTGATGTCCTTTTAATGCGACATATTAAGGCGCTGTGAGCTCACGAGATGAAAAACACAGGCGCGCGGGGGTGAAATCGAGCAAGCGCATGTTGCAAAAAATGCATGAAATAATTTATAAAAAATTAATATTTACTTTTCAATACAAATGAATCCGACAATGTGTTTGATTTAGAAATATGAATTTTATCTTATATTTCTAGAGTTAAGGTTTCAATAAGGAGAAAAATTGCTTTAAAAGGTAAATTAAGAGGTATGTTTAAAATAAATTTCAATGCAGAGATTTTTTTAAATTGTATTTTGAGATGCGTTGCTCAAAGGTCTTGAAAACAGCACATTATTTTTACAAGCATACAATATTTCACCGCTTGATGGATACACTGCTTTTAAAAACCCCCTTTTACGCTACACAGGGCCTTAAATGCAAAGACCACAAGAGATAATAATATTAAAGATTTAGAGTATTGAAGAGTAACTAAAGACAAGTATTGACAGCGAAAAACTTTGTTGCACTGATTGTACTTGTACAGAACTGGCGAGTGGCCTATTTTTATTTCACTAAAAGTTAACCCTTGACAGCGATCTCAGCTGATGGTGATGACGCAGTCTAATAAATAATGTCCTCCCGACCGAATTTCGGCCTCAGCCTATCTGCAGAGAGATTAGCCATCTGGGCGGGAGATTATAGTGCACTAGTGTGTGCGCAAACACAGGTGAACTGCTGATGATGCAGTCACGATGGTAGCGGGCTAACCAGTTAGGGGTATGGCAGTTAAACCCAAACTCATAAACAGAACGGCTGAGACTGGAGACGCGACATGTTGTCTTTATTAAACGTCACAGGAGCAATGGTTAAGATAAGCATAGGACAGGTGCCCGATATACAGTGTGTAGAAACCTTATAAGTAGGCCACAGGGAGTGTCCACATGCTATGTTAAAGTACACTCATGTCGTGTCTTTAAGGAAAGTCGAAACCTTTGATGCTATCTCGTTAAGTAACGCCGTGGACACACTGTTGTCGTGTTGGAGAGACAGCTGTCAAACAGCGCCATACATAAAGAGAAGCCTATATATGATTATAACTACAGATATGGGTTGGTTTTATACTTGCGATCCCAGTTTGGTATCATTCAAGTTATAATTTTGTAAGAGTTTGAATAGATTATTGGAACTTAAGTTCTTTATGGCAGAATAAAACACGAGACCAGGTGCTGGAAAAATGGCATTTCACTAAGAAGCGTTAAGATCTATCTCCCTCCCTCTATTAGATAGGGAGAAACAGAATACTTATACCTGTTTATCATTATTTTAGTTAGATTTCCAAAAAATAAGCGCCAAATTGAGAACCTCTTCCTTTTTGGAATTCGGTTAAAGTGTAGGTACATTGATATCTATACTAATATTAAAAATGTGAAAGTTTGGATGGATGGATGGATGGATGGATGGATGGATGGATGTTTGTTAGTCAATCACGCAAGAACGGCTAACGGATCTGGATGAGCACAGTAGAATTAATATATTATAGTCTGGAATAACCCATAGGCTACTTTTTATCCCGGAAAAATTTCGCGCGCGCTTTGTTCCCGCGGTAACGGAACATGCTAGTTTACCATATTTAGAAAAATAAATTATTTGATTTGATATAGAATAAGTTGGCTCGGATAGGTCTTAGCTTTGTTTTGTATAGAGAACATCAATTAGTCCAAGCTTGATAAGTTTTTTCTGTGGGCTTAGGTTGTACCTATAGGATTTCGGACAGCATCCACTTCTTAGGGTAATTTACCGCTTCCATCTATTAATCATCTTTTTCAAAAGAGCAACCGCTGCGTTTCTTGCTGGTTCTTCTCGGTAGGAATGGCATTCCGAACCAGTGGTAGATATTCACTCGACGATTCAAAAGTACTTGTAAAAGTTTATTTAAATAAAAAAACATTTGAATTTTGAATTGAATTTTGAATCAAAATCGTACTTGCACACTGCAAGACGTGAGAATGCAATCAAGTATATTCAGACATCAATGTTTTGGTGGTATTATTATCATTCTTTTTTTATCCACTACAAGTTAGCCCTTGACTGCGATCTCACCTGATGTTAAGTGAAGATGCAGTCTAACCCGTGGCAGTTATATTAAACCTATACCTCTAATCGGTTTCTACACGACATCGTACCGGAACGCTAAATCGCTTGGCGGTACGTCTTTGCCGGTAGGGTGGTAACTAGCCACGGCCGAAGCCTCCCACCAGGCCAGACCAGGGAAAATTTAGAAATTAGAAATTCCCAAATTGACCATGCCGGGAATCGAACCCGGAACCTCCGCACGTTAAGACAACAGCGCTCAACATTGCGCCAGGGAGATCGTCAAAAACATTCCTTGTAGACTCGGGAGTCCAAGTATGTGACCTATGACTTATGAGATCAGTAGACGAGCCATAAAAGGAGCGTCGCCGGCCCTTCTTGCGTAACAAAACTGGGCTAATTTGGCTTTAGATTTGTAATAAATAATTTAAATGTCATCATAATTTCGCGCAGTCTAGTTTCAGAGCAATTATTATGAACTTAGGTGTAATTTTCTCATAAAAGTAGTAATCTTGGAATTTAGAGACTGTAAATATAACTTAGAGGGAAAAAACACAGTGTTTAATGTCTATACTTTTGGTAGATCTTCGGACAATGCATAGAAATACTATCAGTTACCACATAATATTTCATAATATTTAATAGTATGTACTACCATTACATTATTGATAGCAGTTTTTATGAGTTAGACTGGGCCAAGCGAGGTTGACACCTTATAATAATTAACCGAGCGAAGCGAAGGTCTCTGAGTCTACTTGAGTGAATTTGCACTTGTCCGTCCGTCCGTCCGTCCGTCTGTCAGAGCCTTATCACTTCTGAATTACTGAACGTAATTACTTCAGCTTTAAATATAATATGTAAACCGATGGCCTTCAGCCGAATATGGCTTAAAAAGTTTTTTTTTTTTTCTGTCTTTTCTCTATCTGCGATCAGTCCTTCGACTATAAACAGATCTGTTCCTTGTATTATGAAGTTAAGGCTTTGCACATCCAATAATGTGACATCCTTTCAAGGTAATATAACATGTTGGCCAGTCTTGTCCTTTTAAGGCGGAATGTGCTGTCACTGGCATCCAGAAGCTGGATGGCTAGGCTGTTTTTGTGACGCTCAAGTCTTTGCTTGTAGGCCTCAAGAGACCTGTCTATTTCTTCTTTAATTGTGGGTATTTTTGTGTATTCATGCACTTCGGAATTTTTTGTGAACCATGGTGCGTTGCATAGAACCTTCAAAATATTATTCTGGAAGCGCTGGAGTATCTCAATATTTGAGTGGCTTGCTGAGCCCCAGAGCTGAATGCCGTAGGTCCACACTGGTTTGATGATAATTTTATAAATCAAAAGCTTGTTTTCAAAACTTACGGAGGACTGTCTGCCTATCAGCCAATATAGTTCCCGGAACTTCCTGTTGGCCTGATCTCTTTTTGCTTTAATGTGATCTCTCCAGGTCAATCTTCTATCCAGGTATAAACCTAGGTTTACAAAGTTATAAAAATCTTTATTTCAGGGGGGCTCTCATAGAAGCTAATGCGAAGTAAAATATTTTTTATAGCGTTACCATAGGGTTACGGTATATCATTTTAAAGATAATTAGGAACACGAGTCCAAAAATTTTTTTTTAATTTTTTCCCCTAAAATTGACGAAATGGGGGGCTTTCAAAGTGGAGATTTTCTAACGTTCAAAGTTGACCTCAGAACTCAAAATTTTCTGAAAGGCTGAGCCTGAAACTTGATCAATTATTTGAATTATATCCTGTACTTGAACAACAAATACTAAAATTAGATAAATATTATAAGGAAACGAAATTATTTAATTTTTAATGAGCTTCAGTATTTTTAACAGAACTTCACAATGATGTCAATAGATGGCGCCGCGAGGTCTCAGTTCGGGGCGAACCACTAGTTATAATGGTACTATGCGGGGTCACTCAGTTCCATAGACTTGAATCCTTTATATTATTATGTATATTTCCTCATCTCAAAATAACAAATAATTATCTATATATTATATAAAAATCAATTGCTGTTCGTTTGCCTCGCTAAAACTCGAGAACGGCTGGGCCGATTTAGCTGATTTTGGTTTTGAAATGGAGGAAGATTTAAACGGTGAGAAAATATGGAAAAATTAGTTAGTTACGACGCGCGGACGAAGTCGCCCGCGACTTCGTCCGCGCGTCGTCGTAATCAGCTAGTTTATTATAAAAATCCATAAGTTGCAAATGGTTTTAAGAAAATAACCTCCCTTAAAATACATCATCATTATCGGCACCGCAGCCCTCTGAGGGCCTGGGCCTGGTCCAGAAGATTTCTCCATCTGTCTCTGTCCTTTGCACTCGTTTTCTAGTTGTTTAATCCAAGCCGCTTGGCGTCTTGGTTAACTCAATCTAACGACCGAAGTTTTGCCCGACTTTCGTCTGGGTGCGATGACATTAGTTTTTTTGGCTGTCTATGTTCATTTTTTTAAAATCCACTACAAACTAGCCCTTGACTGCGATCTCACCTGATGGTAAGTGATGATGCAGTCTAAGATGGTAGCGGGCTAACCTGTTAGGGGAGGGGCATGGTAGTTATATTAAACCCATACCCCTTCGGTTTCTACACGGCATCGTACCGGAACGCTAAATCGCTTGGTCTTTGCCGGTAGGGTGGTAACTAACCACGGCCGAAGCCTCCCACCAGACCAGACGAGGGAAAATTCAGAAATTATAAATTCTCAAATTGACCCTGCCGGGGATCGAACCCGCGACCTCCGCACGTTAAGGCAACAGCGCTACACACTGCGCCACGGAGGTCGTCATAAATCCATACGCTCATCCATACGTTCATGCAATTTTGCGATTTAAGCTGAACAACGTGTGGCTCCTTAAAGATATCATAGAGCTCAAAGTTATATCGAATGCACCATAACCTATTAACTTGAAATGCGCCGCAAATCGAACAGAACTCTTCTTTCGAATAGGTACAATAAGTGCTTCTTCATATTTTTTACTAATCGCCCATCACTCACAAATTATCTTGTTTTTCATCGCCAATTTGGTTTTAATATTAATGGATATTTTGTTACGTACGTCGTACAATCAATAATCATACTTAAAAGTTATGATCAATAACATTTCCTTTAAAATGTCCTCGAAAATAAGAACGACCGAAGAATGCAGGTAAAATAGAATATTACAACACTCATAACATCCTTAACTTTTTAAGTGTTTCTTGTAACGCCTGAATACATTATGATAATATCTTTATACAACACGCATTTAGGGTATCTTTATACAACACGCAATTAGGGTTGTCACAAAACATAAGTTAGAAACTAAAAACAGAAAAGCTATCTAAGTATAGGTATATTTAGTCTTTTTGTTAAATATTTTTTTTTTCAAATCTTCTATTCTAAACCTTTTTAAGATGTTCCTTTTGCGGTAGGTAAATATATCGATAGTGATAATAAAAAAAGATGAGATGGTGATACTGAAAAAAACCTGGCTGTGTTTGTTGTGGGCTCTTCTCAAACCAGAGCGCGTTTGGAACCCACGTAGCTTTAGTTTTAAGATACCGTGGTTAATTATCACCAACACGTCTTATACTTACGTAACTTTCAGTAGGTACAAATTTGGAATAAATATACTTTGAGTTTGAGTTTTTCTTTTTTTTTTAGCTTTTTTTATCATATCCGCCAGCAGTGAGACTAAGCTGGTTACCTCTTCTAAGATGTTTAATTGAAAATTAAGAAATAATAGATTTGTACATTTTAACACAAACTAATTAATTACTAAACAAACATTAAATAACCCTTCAATTACCTTTAGTGGAGAAGGTATACATATTACAATTCTAGATATCTGCTAGTTAAATTAATACTCTGAAAGAGATGGTTTCACAAATTCTCAAACTCACAAACTCCCTAACACAGAAAATTATACGTCCACAAAACGTAAAGAGAAATCACAATTAACATTTTATAACTTGCAATTCTATAATTTAGTTTGCTTATTGGCAACCCTATACGTGATGATATTAGTGCGGTTTTATTCCATAACATAGTAAATTTTAACGAAAAAGCGTCCCAAAATAAGCGCATAAAGAAAAACATAACAATTGTTGTCCCATTCATGAAGATTTAACATACTAATATAACACAGGGCTTTACAAAGGAAACCTTTGGCATTGTTCAACAGCTGCCAACACAAACATTGGTGACGTCTTGTACAATGAAAAAACTGTGTTCCCTTTTAAGTTTTCCATATTTGGATTCTGTGAGATGGCGTGACAATAACAATTATTAATATCATGTAGAGACATTGTACCTATATAAATGATTGTTATTTTGCACTTTTCTTAGTTTACCGAGGCTATGAAATAGATTGAATTCCTATAGGGAAAATTGAACAGGTACGGATTTACTTATAAAAGGAGGTCGTCATCGCTGTGCCATTCCGTTAGAAATAATGGAAATAGCACACTAGCATATAATATATAGATATTTCCATAATTTTTTTCCGAAACATGAACAAGTGACCTTATAATAAACATGATTCAGGAAAATAGATTGGTGCAGGTGTCCTATTGCTTCTAAACTAATATTTTAAAATCCATACTTACTAATATTAATAATTAATGCGAAAGTGTGTCTGTTACCTTTTCACGGGACATCTGTAAAAGCGGTTAGTTTAATTAAGCGATGAATGTAATTTGGTGTACAGAATAAATATATACTCATCCGGGGAACGGACAATGAACATAAACAACTTTTTACTTCGGAAAATAAAAGGGTTCCCATCTTACTCTACGCGGACGAAGTCGCAAATCGCGTGAAAAATATGGAAGTTTAAAATCCAGCCTGTTTACATGTTACATATTAATAATCAGGCAACACAATTCTTGCAATTCTAAAATGGAAAGTAATTCGGCAAAACGTTTGACGTGCAATGCACGCATTGTGATTGCTAATGAGTTAGGTGCGATTATTATTATGCGCACACGCATCGCGCGGCGCGACTGGAGTAAGCAATGAACCTGTCGCCTAAATGATCCAAGGAGAAATAAAATCGTGTTGACACTTCGAGTATTTTATCGGCCTTGCATCTAAATTGATCGCGGCTTTAGAATTTTAAAAGCTTCATGGACGCTGGGGTGGGATCTATCTACGGGCAAAAATTGAATCAAACAGATTGGCCCGGAGAGAGAAAATAAAAAAATGTCTAACTATGTTTAATCGATTAAAACAAAAGTCCATTAGTCAATGATCAATTTTATTAGGTATATTAAGAGAAAGAAGAAAATCATGTTGCATTTTTTCCTAAATTAAAACTATTGACCTTACTAGAGAGCGAGAAAGTTACTTTAAACCCCAATTCATCTGTTCAAAGTTGATAATACTTGACTTTTTTTTTCTTTCCAGTTGGAGAACGTCCAGTGTTGTTTGGACTTCCTACACGCGCAAAAAGTCCAAGGATTGGAACAAGTGACAGCGGTTGATATTCGGGACGCGAAACTAAAAGCGGTCTTGGCGCTCTTTTTTGCACTAAGCCGACATAAACAAGCGTCAAAACAAAGGACAGTGCCATCTAGCGGCAATGTTTCGAACGCGGGGAAGAGTGCAAACGACGAGGCCTCTTTGAGCTCCGTCCAGCGCATAACAGGTGGCAGCAGTGATGAAATATTGACAGCTTGTGGAAACAACATCGAAATGACAACTTTAACAGCAAATAGGTAAGTAATATAATAATAAAAATATTTTTAAATTTTAAAACATTTCAAATCGGGTTATCAATAAAGCCATGCATTTAATATGCATAATAAGTAACGTTACGCCATCTATAGACGAGTAGCGGAACTCGTAAGTTTTCGGAAGGTTTTCGGAAGTGACACTAGGTGTCGCACTCAGATTTATTTCGAAATAATGACGTTATTCTGGGATCGGATCGGATTTTGAAACAAAAAATTAGTCTTATCAATTATTCTAAAAAAAAATTGTTTGATGGAAAATTATTCCGCGCACGCACATTTATATGGAGCTGTACAGTACTAACGCGACTGGACGAAACGTGTTTCCCCTTCGACGCGGGTGTTTCGCGTGCATGTTTTGCCCTGTCGTGTCCGTTTAGGTCATGAACAGTGATTTAGAGTCAGTGTTTTGCTCTCACGATCGACGAGTTACGAAGAATTAGTGCAAATATTATTGTAAAATAAACTTAATTCTTACCTAGAAAAAAAATACATACTGGAACAGCTGATGTGTACCTACTAATTCCTAAGTATTATAGTATAAATGCAAACTGTGTCCGACTGTCTGTTTGCTAGACTTTCACCGCCCATCAGCTCTCCAACCCACTTTGATTTTTGAAACAGATATTATTATAGGTTGATAGGTTGCATCCCGCGGAGCACATAGATAGGCTTCTTTTTATCCCAGAAAGTTAAAGAGGATTCCGATGGGATTTTCCTAAAAAATAAATCCACGCGTACGAATTTGTGGGACTAATTTATACTAAATATAGGTACCATTTGTCAGCTTTGTGTTTAAAATTGAATTGAATTTTTAGAAAATATAAAAGATTGTGTATTTGTTTATTGACGAAGGTTTAATTAAGTTGATATTTGACTCATTCGATGTAATTCACTCGGTCAGTTTGTTGGCGGGGATACGCCATATTGGATTAATTTGCATAAATACGAGTATTTTGACTTTGTTGAGTTAGTCTGTTGCCGACAGACGTAATAAGTGTTCTGTGCGACAGACTCGGCGATTATTGAATACTTTTGTGTTTAGATCGCAATTTGTTTTAGAGCTTAGCAGTAGCAACTGCAGCCTGATCAAATGATTAATTTATTGTTGTTGTGATGCTTTGGCCAAGTTTTTATAATTAACTGTTTACATTAAATCTCTCGTGAAACCGCTACACGTTTAACCATTTATTCGTGCACGTTTTAAAGAGAGTACAAACATATTTTTAAAGTAATTTTAATTATTCACCCACTTCTGGAATTCTGCTTACACATTTTGAGGAAAAGAACCAAACAAATAAAATCACAATCCTAGTAGATAGGTAAGCTATTGGGTAATAATTCTAATCTGAGATCTTGTGTTCAAATTATTCTGTCAAGAATTAAAATGAGACCAAAACGGAAATCGTTAACTAGTGGTCTCATAAATCTATTGAAATGTAATAGTGAGAACCATGTGATGCAAGATCTTTACTTTGAAGTTCTAACCGAAATAATAAACTTGTGAACGAAGCAATTTTTCAATGACACGTGGGCTTGTAGTGATGCTTTTACTATTTAGCATAGCTAGCGCCTAGCTACTACATAGTACATACCTACCTAGCTAAATTTATAAGTTATAACTTTAATAATTTTATAAGTTAATTTAGACTTAAGACCTGATAGACCTAGATTACACTCTCTACGGTGTTGACTGTCTGTATTCTGAGGGCCGAGTGGGAGTTTTTTTTTTTTACTAACTCAATCTCGATAAAATTAACTACCATTTGCATGGAATTGATCGAGCGCTAGCTCTCATCTGTCATCAAGCGCTTGACAATTCCTTACAAATCGTAGTTAACGTTGCCGCGATTGAATAGGAAAAAAATCTCCCACTAGGCACTCAGATTAGAGATTTAGACGACCTCCGTGGCGCAGTGTGTAGCGCTGTTGTCTTAACGTGCCGAGGTCCCGGGTTCGATCCCCAGGGTCAATTTGGGAATTGATAATTTCTGAATTTTCCCTGGTCTGGCCTGATGGGAGGCTTCAGCCGTTGCTAGTTACCACCCTACCGGCAAAGACGTGCCGCCAAGCGATTTAGCGTTCCGGTACGATGCTGTGTAGAAACCGACGGGGTATGGGTTTACCATGCCCCTAACAGGTTAGCCCGCTACCATCCTAGACTGCATCATCACTTACCATCGGGTGAGATCGCAGTCAAGGGCTAACTTGTAGTTGATAAAAAAAAAAGATCCAGAAATCGATAAAACTCATCGTCAACCGATAGATATCGGTCTTCGGTTGACATAATATTATAATATATTCCATAAAAATAGATAGACATCAACCACTACTTCGATAAAAGAAAGTGCACTCAAAACTGCCGGTCATATAAATACCGAAGTGTCGTATGAAGTTACGAACGTTACCTCCGTCCGAAGAAAGATCCCGAGATCCGAGAAAAGTTTAATTTCAAGAAATCAAAACTTAGGTACTTTCAAGTCTCAGTCGATGGTCTCAGTCGATAGTTCACCCTCTTGACTCCCGAGTCCCGGTCAACGCTTTCCTGATTACCTACGCAATACGCAGACAATACGGATGTCACGTGACATCCCAAAGCTCACGACAAAAGACTAACAAGCCATTGTTTGTCATTTTCCCCGCTTCAATGAACGTCTCACGACCTTTGTGCTTAGGAAGAATAATTTGTAAAGGAGTGTTGCCTTGTTTGTACGCATATTATGGGACTTTTATTCAAGATTTATTTAAATACGGGTGTTGGCACCCGGTATTTTTTATTTCCGTTTTACCACTGGTTTGACCTCCTAACCTATTAATGATGAGAATGGAGGTGCCGTAAGAAACAACCTTCCTGTCGATCTCAACCCGAAAGTTACAAAATATTACTTTTGCTCTATTCTTTTCAAACTAATCACTATTGACACACATTGATCACATCCGCAAGACACTTGGGATTATTGACATACGAAATATTACTAGGCTAGTACCAGCTTTACCTACACAGCTGGTACTAGCCTAGTAATATATATATAGTATATAGCCTTATAATAATAGCTGGTAGGTATCTCAGTATTAGGTATTTCAAGACCCAATTAAGTATAAAAGAGTCCCTACTCCGGGTTTCCCTAATCCCGAACCAAGGCCGGTGAAGATGCTGATTCAGCACTTAAACTTTCGCGTCGGTCAAAGTGCATTCATAGCATTACCTCGTGGAAAAACTAGGCTTAACAGTTTGAAACTGTCTCACCCGGTTACAGAAACCTACCAATTATACATATTAGCAGGTACTAATAAAGACCTACAATGTCAATTTTTACCTGTAAAAATTGACATTGAAAAGTCACGATTATTTAAAAATAAGTTACCATCGTTGTTTGCAACTTGTTTCGTAACTTTTATAATAACTAATTTTGCACGCCATTGCATGGCTCACTTTATTACTTTGTAACACCATACTATTTATACTTACAATCATGTAAATACATATTATATTCTACTAGTTAATGCCCGTGACTTTGTCCGCGTGAATTGAGGTTTTTCGGTTCCCGCGGGAACTCTTTAAATTTCCGGGATAAAAAGTAGCCTTTGATCTATTCCCGACTATAATCTATCTCTGTGTCAAATTTCAGCCAGATCCGTTCAGCCGTTGGCGCGTGATTGAGTAACAAACATCCATACATCCATACATCCATGCATCCAAAACACTTTCGCATTTATAATATTTATTTGATTTGATTGATTATTTGATTCACAATTGTGAGATCCAGTAGAAAGTAGGTCTAAATCCGAACGGTTACATTTCGAGACGGTAAAAATCGTTCATTCGCCACCGAAAAATCCTTTGCCACATAAAACTGAGAGCATTCCCGAACGAGTGGGCCATTTTCCATTAGAATTCCATGAGTTCTTGTGGGTGAACAACCGTCGATCACAATGGCTCCACTTTCCTTACCGGGATGAACCATCTAAGGGACCCGGCCCGACTGGGAATTAAATACCTACCTACCACACGACCCATAAGGCGAATGCTCACATTTGAATTGGCACATACCTATATACAATTTATGAACTTAATTGGATTAACAATACAACACATACCTAGGCACAATAGAAAAATCACACTGAAATCTGTTGAGCTCTCCAATATTTTTTTTTAAATCTTCTCAAATTACCAAAAAAGTATGTAGGTGAGTATGGTTTCTCGTAAAAGTAATCAAAAGTTATTCTTCTTGCCTCTCTCTGTGTCGTACCTATTCATCATTGCTTTTGGTCGGGACCCCAGTAATCAAATAGGGTCTAAGAATTTTCTAGTTAGTGCTCATAGGTTTATCCGCAGGTATCGTTATTTTAACGTGCTCTTCGAGATTTAGAGCTAACAGTTACTCTTTTTGTAGGTGAAAAATAACCACAAATTTTAATAGATATGGTAGGTACTTTTGTCATGTATCAGCTCTTTCACTCCTATACATTCATTTGATTATGTTCTTACCGAGAGGTTTTGATTCGCCTTAAGTGGCCATAATTAAATATCATTACGATGGAACTTTATAATATTACAGTCGGAAGTTTAAAATGATTTTTTGAGTACCTAAATTTTTTTTAAACGCTAGTTAAAAAAGCAATTCGTTAATTTGCTCATCTCTACTAAATCGGTAATTAACTTCGGTTGGTTAACTTGCTTGTCCTTTTTATCCTTCAATTGTTTGGATAATAATGTTAAAGTTGTCAGTTATTTTATCTGCGATATCAATATTGTGGTCTTAAGTAAGTATATATTCTGTAATACTTAAAGCATAATATATTATTTTATCTTGATTGTATTGATGTGCATCTTGCTTCACCGTTATCAAAAATGCGGTAACATAACGGTACATGCAAGTTTGCTACATCCCTGATCCCTCAATTTTTGTCATAACATTATTTTAATATGAGAGTGTTTATGTTTGTTTGTAATAGTCATATCTTAATTGCAGGCAGGATATTTACGACAGTAACTGCTTTATGTAACTGTATGTAACTATTTACAAGTTTTATTATAGGTACAGTATCTCGATGTTATATAATTAGCTTTGACCTTTAACCAACAGCTACTGTTAAACTTGCCCTATCAATTCTCTGCCAGAGGGTTCTAACCTTTCTTTACGAACTGATGAAGGTAAATAATTTGCGATATTGTTCCACCTATCTTTAACTGATCGCTGCTAGGGAAAGTTTAATAGCAATTTTGATACCAAAACACCTTATGGCACATATTTACCGTCCTTGATCTTAGACACATACGCAAAGCGAATGATCATTTATTTGATGGACTGCGTTGCAGTTAAGCGGTTGTGGTTTACTTAATAATCATTATTATGTATTTAGTAAAACAACATAATAAATTAAAATCATTTAAAATGTCGTAATCTTGGCCCGATAACACTAAGTATACGGGCGAAGCCAAAATATTTAAATATTGACTTATTTATTATCTTCTCGTTGGATGTCTAGTAGTAATTTTCACATTATACTTGTGTCCAAGGCGATAGGTACCTGCAACTCCTTAGATGTCTTCAAGTCCAATCCAACTATACTAGAAGAAAGTATGGTAGAAGTACATGTCTAATGCAATCTTGCGGTAAATAAATAAAATATAGGTAAGTGAAATATACTTGTTCAAAATAATTAGATGTCGAAATACAAAGATTGCAAACAACGCCGCAGAAAGGATCTTGTTATGCCGTGTTTCCTCTCGCAGGCGATAAGCAGAGATAAAGCTCAAGTTACATGGGGCGATGTTTTGAAAAACCAATTATCGAGTAGGGGCCAGATTAGGTAGAAGTAAGGTCACCATGGCTTCCTAGATTTGGAGGATTAATCGTTTAAAAAAAAACTGTTTCGATTCAACCGACACACATTACCTAACGATTGACATTTCAATATTATGTTTCTTCCAAGGATATTTAGAGAACACATAAATATCCGGTGAAAACAGGCAACAGCACCGACAATCCGTTAATTTAAGAGGCCACTTAAGTTGAATTAGGTGACAGATAACAACGTAAATACCTATAGGGCTTAGGTGTCCCCTAAAATTGTGGGAGTTTTGTTGAAAACTGGCATCGGTCTTGTGCCGCTTTTGTCTTTTGCGTTTGAGACTTGCTTGAAATGCCCGTCTACCTTACCTTTACCGATTCGGGACTACGTTTATCGGTTCTTAGTCCGAAGATTATTAATCCTTTATCGATTTATCCGTTTTACCACAGGAAAGATAAAGAAGAAATAAATGAAAATATATAGATTCCAAGAAAAATTACGTAGTCCCTGGTAATCCTAGCCCGACAGCTGATCATGAATGAGCTAATGGGGTGTTAACGTGTAACGATACTTGAGTTTTGCTCTTGAGTAGGTACTGGGAAGATTTTGCTGGTGAAAGGTCGAGAGACGCGCGTGCTTACTAGTGTTTTTGTTTCTTGGCTGTAACCGGCTGTGTAAATATTCAGATATTATCATGTTAATCATGAAACTGTATAAGAATTTTTGTAGAAATAATTTGGAGTAATTACAAAATAAACGATTATTGATGAATTTCAAATATAGAAGTTAAGTAAATTATTCCAGTTTTATTTGTTTAAAAATCGAAACGGACCTATATTGTGTTAGGAAAATTCAAACTTCAATTGTGTTGATTGTAATTTTTGATGCAGTTAACTTACTCTGTGATCTGCTGCAAATTGGGATTTACGACGTTAGTTTAGGTGGCATGATACCAAGCTTCGAGCAAATGTTTGCGTTAAACCAACACAGTCAGTTGCCTGTGAGTCCTGTGACGTATTGTAGCGATTTACGACGATCTATTTTGTCAAAAATCTTTCAAAGTCCTTACCATCTTCATTTATCTCTGAGCTACTTTCCCTCAATAACATGCTCATTCATGTGTTATGTGTGAATATGGTTAATTTCGTCAGCTTTTGTCGGTCATCCAGGTCATGAACTTAGAACTGGTTAAAACTAAGGTAAATATCGCATTGAAATGTTCACCAAAAACATGAAACGGGTCACAAGAAGTAGCTAGAGCGGCACAAGACCGCGGTTTAAAAATTTCCGCAAGATACAATGAGCGGTGGGAGTGAGGTACATCGGATGAGACGACAGCGAGGACGGCCAAATATGAAGCCAAGCGTCTATACTAATATTATAAATGCGAAAGTGTGTTTGTCTGTACATGTCTGCCTGTCTACTACGCTTTCACGGCCTATCCGTTCAACCGATATCCATGAAAGGTACAGGGATAGGTTGTATCCATAGGGAAGGACATACCTAGGCTACTTTTTGCCCTGGAAAGTTAAGGAGTTCTCACGGGATTCAAAACAAATTTATCCACGCGGGCATCATAGAGAATCGCTGTCTTTCATGTTGTGAAGTATTGAGTAAATGCATAATGCACCCTGGTAAATGTTTGCATGGAACACGGTCACCGTGCAACTCCCTAGTCGCTTGCCTACCATGTCATATGTGTTTATGTTTATGATCGCTCAAAGCAGATCCGCTCTATCAACAAGCCAACTAAAGTGTGCTGCCCTATGATGAATATATACATAAAGAGTTAATATGAACAAACATTTATAAACATAATATTTAGAGTTGTAAAAAGTGAACAGCTGCCTTTAGGTACTTCGTCTGCTTAGAAAGTTGTAAAATCATCTAATTATACATTAAAACAATAATAGGTATTTAAGATCAAATCTATACTTAATATATTAATGCGAAAGTTTGGATGGATGAATGTAATGATAGATGGATGGATGGATGTTTATTACTTAATCACACCAGAATGGCTGAACGGATCTGCATGAAATTTTGCACAGAGATAGATTATAGTCTGGAACAACACATGGGCTATTCCCGGAAAATTAAAGAGTTCTCGCGGGAACCAAAAAACCTCAATTCTCGCGGATGAAGTCGCGGGCATCAGCTAGTTTGAGATATTACTCGTAGATGACATGGAGCAGAGCATTCCGCATTGTGCACAAAATATAATTACGAGATGTCTGTCTGCTTGGAATACTGGAGTGGAACTCACTGTAACCCTCTAGAAAATTAGGCAAACGAAGGAAATCTAATCACTTAAATGGCAACGAAAAAGCTTTAGCATTTTGAGAATCGTGATTCATTTTGAATATATGAGACGGGCAACGACGAGGGCCTACTGGGTAATTTTTTTGCTACTCGTGGAATAATACAAATACTCTACTGTTAAATAGATGAGATTAGATGAGTTTGACATTACTCCTGAAGCTTCAGTACTTACTAATTTCCTTCCCAGAATTTTTATTCTGATCCGAAGTTCAATAAAAATTCTGGGAAGGAAATTCGTGTCCGTAGGGTTTGAACGAGAAATTCTGTCTATAATTAATCAGTTCAAAAGAAGTAACCAATTGAAACTCGAAAGTGAAAACTATAAACTCAACATAAATAGAACAGAAAAGTAACAAGTACTTTTCTATTGTAATACGAAAATTTTGCAAGTTCCGTTTTAAAGTCATTTGGATAGTTCTCTCTTCATAAAGCCCAGAATACATTATCTTTCTCTGTTTGCGGTTCTTTTGCGGTAGGTCTTTGTTTGCTTCCCTGTTCCATAAAGAAGCTTTATTATGACGCTTTATTATTTTCTAGCGCCGCATTTCTATTTCTATTTGTTTTAGAGGACACAAGCATAGCTCATTTCTTGCTTTCAACCGCGGGAGAACATGACAAACCAACTTTATTATATGTAGTTACTTTTAAAAAGAGTATTGCAGTTTGCAAATCTATCATTCTAATCAACTATTTTTACCAAATTTAATGTGTAGGATGGTAAAAATGCGGTCTAGAATCTAGTCCAAAAAACAAGCCAAAACTAGTTCAGTAATAATTATAAAAGTTTTGTTAGAACTTATACACTTCATTATCATTTAAGTAGAAACAGAATAGAGATATATAAAATAGCCTTGAATTTTCCTACGTGCTTAAAAACACCCTCGTACAATTCAATTTCAATTTGTTAATTTATTTCTCATAAAAATTCCACAGAAACGTCAGCGATTTCTTTACGGTCCTCTTCGGTCCCCGTTCAAATCCCACTTATTAAACTTCGCCCTTTATGTCCTCGTAAATAACGCGTTATGGGTTCAATGCTTTCGGTTAATCCCGCTCTTGTTTTACCGGAAAAAAATGTTTGTGTGTTTTGTAAAGTTTTAGTACCTATACACTAATTAGATTGGTAATTGTTTTAAAAATAAAACCGTTTTTGATGTAATTGCTATCTTTTTAATATTTTAATTTGATTTGTGCATATAAAAATATGTACGCCATTCATTATTTAACATCTTGAACAGTGGCGTGCAG
The DNA here is from genome assembly GCA_923060345.2 of Erebia aethiops. Classification (NCBI taxonomy): domain Eukaryota; kingdom Metazoa; phylum Arthropoda; class Insecta; order Lepidoptera; family Nymphalidae; genus Erebia; species Erebia aethiops. Next base: position 18,439,875 of record OV281084.1, on the reverse strand, counting down.
TCCATAGAAGTAAATAAGCAATGCTTACCCCAGTGATCCAAGAGATTTTTATAATTAAAAACATTTTATTCATGAAAAATATAAGTCCAAATCCTAAAAAAGCATCATACTAAAATAGGTTAAGTAATTAACTAATTAACACTTTAATTCAGTAATTAAAAGTACGCACGAATTATTGAAATATCTTATGTATGTAACAATAATTAACATTTTCTTTTCACTGCGGTCCTGCGCAGCTTCTGAATTTTATACTGGTTCAGGAAGTGCTTACTGCTTACCCTGTTGAAGAAAGCTGTGCACGCCACTGATCTTGAAGCATTTACTTTGACAGTAAAATTTCTTAATTTGAAAATAACTTGATAATGTCTTTCACAAAGTATATTTCTAAAACTACTTACTAGTACAAATTATAATTAACTAAATGTATCTTTCATTTTCGATCTTCATCCATATGCCAATTAGCATTTCTATTTTTCCATTGTGCTATGAATATCATACTCGTTGTATCTTGTAATATTTTCTTGAATAATATTATAATTAAATCTTAGCCCTTGGTAGAGTACGCTTTATTTGAGACGTTTCAATGTTTTAAGTTGTATTTTATGACGCAAGGCTATACAAGTAATATAATTTGCTACAAAACATCTACAAGAGATAGCCACTGCAATTTATCAAGTTGTAAAGAAACAAAGCCTTTAGCAGTTTATTAATTACATAGTTACGTTGAACCACGTTTAACTTAGAATAAAATTGCTTGCGAGCTTTACACTCAATGAAGTTATGACACTCGTTATTATTCGAACGAAGCCTTCGTATAATACTCGTATTTTGATCCAACTTCACGTACAGATAAGTTCGTTTAATCATTAATTATACTGAAGCTTCGTACCTTGAGATTAGCATAGACACAATGTGATAACACGTAGGTACGGTGTTGGCTTCGCGTACTGTAATATTTTCGCATTTGCTCTAAATGTGGTAAAGCTACTTTTAAAGTAACAGTGGTTAAACTTTAAAACGTTTTTCAGTTAAAACTATGAGGTCACTGTGTTCGTTAGGAATAAATGAAGCACTTAACAGTACTTCACTTTAAAAAAAGTATTCTTCTACAACGAAACTGGACCAAGCGACCGAAGCTTCATTGATATGCATTGAGCAATTAGTATATTTTAACAAAATATGGAAGCTGTGAGGCATGATTTCGTTCGTGTCTGAAATAAATTGCCGTCACCCAGTCTAATCGAGTGTAACAGATTTAATAAGTTAAACCTAAATTGCTTAGACAGCATAATATTTTGACTTGTAAACCAAAGATACAAAGGATTTTCTCGCGTAAAGACAAAATATAACAAAAACAGCTATAATAATGTTCGGAAAGTTAGTAGGTACAATTTCGGGAAATTAAAACATTTATGATGGTTGTATTAAAAAGGAATTTGGATTTTGGTATCGAATACATTTATCATTTTACTGTAGGTACGGGAAACAGTGAATATACTGGTCATGGCCATAATAAATCACGCTCCATTTGTACGATGAATCGCATGCATCCATCAATTTCCACTCACTTGTGTTACACTTAGGTTCAGTGAAAATTCCGTGACACTTTTAGTAGGCCGCATAACTCACTACTTACTTCTAAATACTATATACTATTAGGTATTAAATAAGAAAGAAAAAATCTTTAGGCAACTAAATGAGTTGTTAATTCGCTTGTTTGTGTCTCTACAAGGGTTTCGTATTCAAAATTGAGCTACGTAGGGAAAGTTACACTTTAAATCAATTTTGCTTAGGCGTCGATCTCTTAGCTGTTATTTCTGGTCAGTTCCCATTTAGAAAATTTTCTAAATTAAAAAGTGTGTGTGCATACACGGCAGAAGTGTAACTTCAAAAAAGTAGCCTATGAGAGAATGAGATAAATATAACTTATATTCTATCTCATTCTCTCGCAGGCTAAATTCTATTTATGTTTGTCTCTTTTTGGTGTCGCTTTTCGTTTCAAAATTAGATATAACTGTGGATAGAAGTCGGGCGAGCCTTGCGTCAACTTTGCTTATCCTTGTTATACCCGCCCGACTTCAACATAGTGGGTAGAAATAATAATATGTAAATATATCCAATTATTTTTTGCTTTTTAGTTTTTGAAGGCGGCTTTTTTTTATTTAAAAATAATTTTATTGTTTGCTTTCTAGTGCTGTAAATATATATATATATATATAAAAAGAAAAATAGGTTCTCGAAAGGTAGACAGACCTGTACCTAATAACTATCTGGGTTCGTGTCCTTATAAAATTTAAGTTCCTTTGATTTCCCCAGGATTGCATCATCAGACCTAATGACCATGGGACCACCTGGAAAGTATACCCTTTCAAAAAAAAAGAATTTTCCAAATCGGTCCAGGCGTCTTCGAGTAATCATAAATCATAAATCATAAATCATTTATTTTGCGAAATTGTGGGTGACAACAGTTCTTTACAAGGTAGAAACTTCCCGTACACAATCTACTGTCAGAGACAGTGTGCAAAAATATGTTACATTAAATTAAAAATTAACTTACTTCATTACAATATAAAATTTAAAGTCAATATGTTTGGTTACTCTGGTATAAAATAAAAAATAAAAAATTACATGGTCCAAGTTAAAATTATAAGCTGCTTAATTTTACAAAGTTATTAACAAAAATTACAGTAATGTCAATTTAAATATTATTCAATAATTATGGATAATGTTATTATATTACCTCAGATCTACCAGGCAGCACTAACTTATAAGGAAAAGAACAACATCGGTGAACATCTGTCTTCGAAGATCTAGGGGAACATCTGTCTTCGAAGATCTTCACCAGATCTTCACCAAATTTATATGGGACCACCTTTGAAGTATACCCTTTCAAACAAAAAAAGAATTTTCAAAATCGGTCCAGGCGTCTTCGAGTAATCGGGGAACATACATTTAAAAAAAAACCGACGAATTGAAAACCTCCTCCTTTTTTTGAAGTCGGTTAAAAATCTATCTAAAGCAACCAATGAAATAGTTCTTGGTACGCGTCAATACGGGTTCGGAAACGCATATTCGAGCGTTTTCATAATAAATCACCAGTTACTTTTAGATGTTCCACGAATAGTTTAATCTCGGTTAACAAGCGAAAAGGGAATAGTTGATTTTTTAACCGCTGAGCGCCGCACAGTGAACTGCATTTCCGTATTGGTTTTACTATGAAAATTAATACCTTTTTTATTTTAAACAGCTTTTATTTCCAAATTGAGTAGGTACACATTATTTTGGTATCAAGTGTATAGGTATTATAAATAAAGATTAGGTACAACCTAAAAAGATAACATTTCTGGTTGCATTTCAGGCTGGGCGCACATTACAAATAGGGTTTATATAAAATTATTAAAAAATACGACTGCTCTGCAGTAGTCCGTATTGAATTACCTTTGGAATCTTATTCACATTTTTATTAAACTAACTACATATATATTTTTTGGTGAATCACTGGTTATTGAACTATAGTGTTATATATTTTTGGAATCTACTTATCATTTTCTAGATGATGGTTATATAGTTAATCTTATTTTCGAATTTTTTTTAAACTTTAGTCTTTAATGCGGCACCATGGTCACCCCATCATTTTTTTTTTATTTTACTAGCCTATATCACCCGTAATTAAGCTAGGGATTCTAACGATACCTCATTTATCAAAATCGGTTCAGGCGTATAGAAGTTATAGTGGAATATACAAACTCACATACATACATACATGAACCCTGAAAACAATATACTCCTTTTTTCAGGCAGTCGTATAATAAAAAGAAGAACAAGTACTCTATCTTTTTAATTATCTAATGCTTCCTTTCAAAAACATTCGGAAAATCGGCTATTTCAGCTGTAAGTAGCGATACCTCAGGCGATAGTAGCTAATGTGCACCCAGCCTCAGTTCATCGCACACATTAACATCAAGCGTTTTCATAATATTTTGTCTGACACTTTTAGATATTCCATAAATAGTTTAATTGCGGTTAACAAGCTTTCAGCTTCTTTGATTCTTCTTTTACCGTAGTGGATTTTTTGTCTTAATTTTACTCTATGACATGGCTCTATGAATAGATTTCTTTCAGTTTTGTTTTTGTTTGGTATTAGTGTATAAGGTAGAGTCAAAACGTGACGTATCATAAGAGACACCTGTGTGTCCAGATGTAAAATAAACAAATTGAGTATTGAGTTGAGTTGATGTTCGTACTACGACGATGGCATCTCTGCTTGTACAACTTTTAAAAACTAACGTGACCAAGCTAAAATTTAGCTCTTAAGAAGAAAAGCGAAGAATCTATTAAGAACACTTTGTTTACCGTTTTTACAACTGAATAAGCGGGCCTTTAGGTGGGTAACTGTAGACGCCGAATAAGGGTATGGGTTTAATATAACTGCCATGCCCCTAACAGGTTAGCCCGCTACCATCTTAGACTGCATCATCACTTACCATCAGGTGAGATCGCAGTCAAGGGCTAGCTTGTAGTGGATAAAAAAAACTTTGACACGTATAGTATCGCGACGACTACAGTACATAGCGTACTTATACATAAATAATGAAATAAACTGACTGACATATTCAAGGTATTCATAGCTTTAACTAAAACCTGAGGCTTAATCTATAACGCAGATACTCAGTTAAGAAATGATTTTTTAAGATTTATATTTTCAATCGATTTTGAAAAACCTTAATCTACGCAGATAAACTCGCTGGAGAAATTCAGTCTTGTCTAAAATAAGAAATTCATTAATAAATTACTGAAGTTTGCGGCATATTTTTAAAATATTCATAATTACTTTCCACTCTATCGCGCTCTACAAAGTTGGCATAGGCTAAGAAAGTAAGAACGGGCACTTTAGATCTGCAGTTGTTATCTGCAGTGCAGCTATCGCTTTGAAACTAGCCTCCTTTGTTTACGTCGTCCCCATTTCACCAACTACGAGTAGGTATAGCTGCAAAGTTTAAATTAATCAGAACTACTGTAGCATCTTCTACCTACATATTTATATCGTTAAAACAAGCTCAGTCTCGTAACTTTCATCTCGTGCATATTTTATTTTCTTGAAAAATTGTTTAGGATTACTTGAAAATCTTCTCGTATTAAAAAAAGTAAGTGTTTATCTAATGTTGGATATAAAACCTATATTTGCAAAATTTCTTGTTTCAAATTCAGAGATTATAGCTTAGGTACCTATGTTTGTACATCAGTTAATTTATGCTTAAAATTTGTTTACTTTTTAATAAAAGTAAACAAATTTAAATTAATTAATTGTCTTAAATTCCCTCGGGAACTCCCTACTTTACCGGAATAAAAAGCCTATGTGATTCCCCGGGATACAAACTATCCAGTTTGTATCCCGGGGAATCTTTTATTAAAAAGTAAACAAATTCATCAAAATCGGTTGAACGGATGGGCCGTGAAAGCATAGCAGACAAACAGACAGACAGACACACTTTCGCATTTATTATATTAGTATGGATTAGAAATTAGAATGTAGTTCCTCCCACCACCACCACCACTACAGCCTATTAACGTCCCACTGCTGGGCACAGGCCTCCACTCTCATAGGAGAGAGGGAATTAGAGCTTAGACCCACCACGCTGCTCCAATGCGGGTTGGCGGGCTTTAACGACTATTATCATGTTAGTGATAATAACCGGGACCGACGGCTTAACGTGCTCTCCGAGGCACGGGGGTGAAACACCGCCGACTTCCAACTCCGGGCTGGCACTGAGAATTTCTTAATTGAAAAGCCCAATACCTAACAATTTTTATGCCCGACCGGGAATCGAACCCAGGACCTCGTAATCCGCAGTCGACTATGCTAACCGCTAGACCAACGAGGCAGTTGTTTTCGAGTATTAGTTATTTTCGATTGTCAGTGAAATGACAGTGCTATCAAGGGCATCCTATTAATTAATATCCTATAATTATAGGTGGAGACTAAAAAAATGTATAATAACTGTGACTTATTTGAGAATTTTCTTATCTTACTATTTTCTTGAAAACAAACGGAGCGTTTTTAGGAACTAATAAAGAAACGCGTGCGGTCGGTCATGTAAATATTGACTTTGCAACATAATTTAACTTTTTTGGCCCCAAGCCATTTTTGAAACTTGTAAATTATTATAATAAATGTTTCATATTATTAAGTTCCCAACACGATAAAGTTTAAATGGGAAAAATATATTAATTACGGGAAAAGTTAAACATTCAAAACAAGCGCCAGAAAAGTTCAAAACAAAATGTTATAAGTAGCGCCACGGAGTTCAAACGAGAGTTCAATCAATATTCAATATTTTTCACCCAGCTTGTTTTTTGAAATTTCGGTATGTTTTTTTAATTTTCCGAGTGAATAGCCTACATCAGTTCTTGCATACTCATCTGCTTGCCTACCAAATTCCTTTCTAATATTAGATGAAAATTGTTTTAAAGGTCATGCAAATAACCATAATATTATAATTATTAAGGTACGCAGTTTTATAAGAATTACAGAGATAAACTTAAATTTAATTCTTTTTTATATCAAATAGCTTCTCTTCGGGCCAATAAGAAAAGCAAGTACATATTTAGTAAATGGTTTGATCATAAACAGTCCGTTCGTTGAAAATAATGGCGGTCATTATCGAGAGGTATGAATAGTGACGCAAAGATGGGGCGAGAGCGTGCGCACCCTCTTACTACAATACAAAATTATATTTCAATGCGAGAGGTAACCATTCATAACAGATGAGTTATATTTTTCATTTGCAGGAATAGAATTTATGGGAAAATGGAATAATTGTTTTTTTTATTTACTCTGATAACAAATCGTTTATGTTAACTATACTAAGTAATTTTGTTATTTATCACAGAGTTAGGTTCATAGTCACATTCATAAATATACCTCCTTTTTCTTTTTTCTATTTTGACCTCGCTATCATTTCTTACGATACACACGTCTCTTGTGGTCTGTCCCTGGCCATGCACGGGCGTCATAGCTCGGATCCCCAACCTCGCTACGATGGGCCCTCGACAACCTTGGCCGTATTCTATACTCGGCTTCTGGAGCGAGCTTGGATGGCTGGAGTGAAAACTCCGGCGGGGACAATAGACAACAAAATGGAGGTTCGGAAACTTGCCCAGTAGGAAGAAAAAAAAAGGTCTGTGGCCATTATTTTCTACAGAACACGGTCTGGTGGTCCGTCCACCTGGGGGCTGGGCAGTCTTGCATTTTAAAGCGTTTTTAGGTACAAGATTTTTAGCTACTCATAAGTCAGTATGTATAAGTATGCAAAGTCGAGCTTTGCGACTTTTGCAGCTATTCAGGGAAATCTGTTTCGCCTCATGTAAACCTAGATTTAGAGCAGATGGTATGTTACCTACTGCATTCATAGCTCTCTCGATTGTCCGCTGAGGGATTTTGAGTTCATAATTTTATGTTAAAGATCATGTTTAAGAGCGATTTATTTCTGAAAAAAAAAAACCAAGATGATACAATATTTTTCTTACGAGTTTTAAGTCTAAACTCTTAAACTATACTGCACTTGTGACCCTCGTTCACAAAGGTAAGTACATAAAGCATGTAAAAAGAGTAAGAAAGTCTTTTGTATCAGCAGGAGGTTGTTTACTGAAACCCTCTAGTGTAAATTATTTTCACCGTAGCTTGTGGGACTGATTTAACGAGATAAGCCGCGAACCCTTCTAAAGGTAGTGCATAATGTCATCCCGCTAATGCAAGGGCTCCCCGACACAGATGGCACCAGTGTTTATATCATACAGGATGTTGGAAACTGCTCTTTTTGAGTTTACTTCATTTTGAAATGTAATTTTGCCCAACTTTTTGTTAGTTTTCCAACGAAGGCACTCACAGTTTTACTCCAATTAAAAGGTTTCATGGATTTTAGTGATTAAAAGTGCTACGTGCCAAAGTGCAAAACTAAAGTTGGTGCCAAATTCATATCCATACTAATATTATAAATGCGAAAGTGTGTCTGTCTGTCTGCCTGTCTGCTACGCTTTCACGGCCCATCTATTCAACCGATTTTGATAAAATTTACAGGGATAGATTGCTTGTAACCCGGGGAAGGACATAGGCTACTTTTTATCCCGGAAAAAGAAAAAGTTCCCGCAGGAATCAAAAATCTTAATCCACGCGGACGATGTCGCGGGCATCCTCTAGTAATTAAATAACTACATTCAATTTTGTTTTTCATATTTATGTATTCATATTATGAGTTTGTATGTCTAGGCCTTCTTGTGTAATGGTTATTGTTAAGTACTGCTAAAGCTAGATACCTAAATAAATAATAACTTATGGAATTTGTATATGTGTGCATTCCGCATAGGTACTAGATTCCATTACAGAAAACTGGCACAAAACTTGAATGAATTTTATTGTTCGCACGCTTTTTTAATAGTAAAAATAATAGTATTTCTTCAACCCTAACCTCTTCAGAACCTTTTCAGCGTTCCTCAATATTATTTGCTTTCTCAATTTAACACAATTAGTCCTCGAAGTTCATTTTTGTTAAATAATAGAGGTGCACAGTTCAATTGCATTTGAAACGTTCGGGAGTCTTTTGTTTACACCCTGTGCATTGGCATTAGCATTTGCTGCATCCCGCGCGATCATTCGGAAGGGGAAAAGGCCCTTCTGTTCTCAGTTGTTGTCGAATGCCGTCTATCGTTCAGACGCAATGTTCGTGCGTGCACGCGTGTGATTGCGCCCTGCGCTTGACTCGCAAGTGGCGCGTCGCGTGTATGTGACATATCGTATCGGAATATTGTATAAATGAGCAAAGTCGCAGCAAAGCAGCTCTATTTATATCCCTGTAACCGTGTCTAGTCGTGAATATAAGTGGAGTTAGTGGACGCAATGAGAGATGGTTTGATGTTTATTTTAATTCAGTTGGAGTTAATTTCGAGTGGCCGGTTGTTTTGTTTACATTACGGCGTGATTCACGTCAAGTTCTCCGCGAGTTGACTCGAACCTAAAGTTATTCGGATTTGTTTTCGAGTTTCATTATTTTTAAAAAGTTTAAAGGCTTTTGAAGACGCTGATTGTATTCGATCTTTTTCTGTAACGTATATTTTTATTTATAAGCAAGGTTAAAGGATTTCTAAGGTAGAAAACAATATACAGGTAGTAGGTAGGTACCTACCTAATTTCTTTTGCAATCTTACTTCGTCTCATTTAAAGTGTGGGCGCAAAGCAATGGATTTAGTTTTATTGCAGGTAGTTCAAAATAAATGTGACATTTCAAGTTCTAATTATTAATCTTATAAAATTTTTAGGGGCCCACGCTATTCATACCAGTCCAAAATAACATAAGGAACAATACCCATTAATTTAAGCTGAAGTGAGGAGTTTTCATGTCGCAAATAATTTTAATATTGCATCTACCCGCCTACTTACGTAGGAACTTACAATTATTATTCAGAGATAAATTAAAAAGCCGTAGGTAAGTCGTAGGTACCCATTTGACGATTTAAAAAAACTTGTAAGTAATAACACTCATTGTAAAAGTTTAGTTGAATGAAAAACATATTTTGAATTGAATTAAAATAGTTACCTACCTGTACCTACGTACCTATTACGGTTATTATCACTAACATGATAATAGTCGTTAAAGCCCGCCAACCCGCATTGGAGCAGCGTGGTGGGTCTAAGCTCTAATTCCCTCTCTCCTGTGAGAGTGGAGGCCTGTGCCCAGCAGTGGGACGTTAATAGGCTGTAGTGGTGGTGGTGGTGGTACCTATTAGGTTACAAAACGAACTAAGTACGTACAGCTATTAGGCACTTAGGTACATAGCAAAAGTTGAGAAGTCGGTACCTAAGTTTTGTAAGATTTATCAATAGTCTACCTATTTATATCGCTGGAACAAGCACCAAAGCTCGTTTTGCAATACGCAGGACCGTAGGTGTAAAGTATTCGCAATTGTATAGTGTTCGAGCCTCGAGGTGGCTTGTACGTAGTCGCATTTTACTTATTGCTTCCACCGGCTCAAATAAGGGCTTGGATAGACACTACGCGTGACAGTTATGATGTGCGATGGTAACATATCTCTTAGAAGTGTTGTAGTATTTGTAATATGCAACAATCACCTTTTTGTCGAGGCATGCACACTGCGAAAAATGTGTTGGGAGCTCCAACCAAATAAAAATAAAAATATGTAACTGTCTTGAACCTGCGTAGTGGGTAATTTATTGATCTATTTGGAGGAAAAAGGGGGGCAAGATGGTGGCGGGGTATCTGTGCTTTAGTTTGTTGTAACGCCAACTATATTTACAAATCGTTAGTCGCTGTCGTATTCTAACACGTTGCCATCGTTACGCGTTATATTTGCCCAAGCCTTAAGTTGGTCCGGTATCTTACGCCCACGATCGCGGTTTGTGGCTTGCAAATACATTTTACATTTCATTAAAAGTAGAATTATCTTCAATCTCATTTGAATAGCATTACTAGTTTGCCTATTTTTGATTAGGTCCATTTGCCTTAATCGATTTAAGTAAATTATAAACCTTGTTAATATTTAGGTTGCGATAAAATAGGTCATTTAGTTTTGCTGGCTTAACTTGTTTAATATGTATGAAGTTATGAATTAATTTTCCTGAAGAAGGAAAAATCTTACAATTCATTCAATAATAATATTTATAGGGCTATGTTAAAAATACTTTTATCTTTATTAATTAATTTAAGATCTATTTAGAACTTCTATGTTTGACTAAACTTTCAATAAACATATGTACCTATATGCACCAGAAAAAGTTAGAGTAGGTACTTTTCAATTCACTTTCAAATACCACAAGAATGTACCTCAGTATTCAAACTGATTCGAGTCCAACAGGCAGCCAGACTTTATTAGGCTAAAGTTTGAACTACTCCAAACTTACTAACAAGTAACAAGTTAACAACAATAAACTTGGTAACGCTTTAAGATTGCAAAATGCTTTGAAGCTTATATCAGTTTGTTGCAAGCTATCTAAAATTGTGAACCAACTTTAAATGCAGAAAGTTATATCTAACTTCTAGACCACCTGTGGCATGACTTCATTTAGTACGTAGTCGGTAATAGTAGTAAGTTATTCGTTTTATATTTTATAATAGCTGATGCGCGCGATTTCGTCCGCGTGGATTGAGATTTTTTGGTTCCCGCGGGAACTCTTTAATTATCCGGGATAAAAAATTGCCTATGTGTTATTCCAGACTATAATCTATCTCTGTGCCCATCCAGATCCGTTCAGCCGTTCTGGCGTGATTGAGTAACAAACATCCATCCATCTATTCATTCATACATACATCCATCCATCCATCCGCAACTTTGTACGTTTTTCAGTGGGGCAAAGATATTTTTTCACCTAAAAGTTAATCTACACACTAATTCTCCTGACTGCAAGCCCGATTTCTGTGCCGAATTATACTTCGTTATAGATTCAGTAGTTTTGTCGCAAAAAGTCAACATACTGACAGACACACAATCGCGGTAATAAACCTATTGCGTAAATTGACTAGGTACCTAGTACCTACCTAATATAGATAGCTACGTCTCGTTCAAATAAAAATTATGTGTGATAGAATTTAACTTTGTAGAAAGGTAAGGACCTTAAACTGACGTTTATGGAATCTATTGTTAACAGTAATTTGTTAAATTTTACGGTTTGGTATGACCATATCATAATGTTATGGCAACTTAGTAGGTAGGTAATATTTTATGCAATTTTGACTCAGCCGTGTATCTTTAATGACTTCGAACTGATTGCTATCGTTTAAGAGATTTATAGTTTCTGTCAGTGTCTCACATAGATAAGTAAGTTGTTAGAGTACATTTCACGATTTATGATTTAACTTAAAGCTAGATTAAGTACTATTTAGATCCGAAAATTATTTTATTGATTACAGTTTGATCGATTTAATTTGATTTGTAGTAGACCTTCTCAATCCGTAAGCTCAGCCAACCATGAATCATCATCAACTGTTGATTTTCCCTACTATTGAGTGATATGATATCTCAGTTTCATGCGAAAGTTTGGATGGATGCATGGATGGATATTTGTTACTCAATCACGGCAGAACGGTTAAACAGATCTGGACAAAATTTGGCACAGAAATAGATTATAGTATGTAATAACATGTAGGCTACTTTTTATTCCGAAAAATTAATGAGTTCCCGCGGGAACCAAAAAACCCCAATCCACGCGGATAAGTCGAACGAAGTCGCGGGCATCAGCTGGTTTTGAGTTTTAAATTATGATTTATCTTCTCCACTATTGCGGCATGCTTAGGTCTATAGATACGCATTCACAATGGTGAGTTTATAGTATCCTTACGAAATGCAAAAGTAATAACAGCATGTAGTTTATCAGGGGTAAATCAGGTAGGCCGAGGATAGAATCGCAACACTATCACTATTAGCGTGGTTTTAAATATTGTTAACTATAGCTGAGGCCCTTGATTTGTTTCGGAATTTATATATTTTTCTAATACGCTTGCACTGCCCATCTGTTCAACCGATTCTGATGAAATTTGGTATAGGGATAGGTTGTATCTCGGGAAAGGACATAACAGAAAATTAGGGAGTTCCCCGGGAATCAGAAACCATAATCCACGCAGACGAAGTCGCCGGCATCATCTAATAATATACAACATATATATTTTGACGTCCTCCGTGGCGCAGTGTGTAGCGCTGTTGTCTTAACGAGCGGAGATCCTGGGTTCGATCCCCGGCAGGGTCAATTTGGGAATTTATAATTTCTGAATTTTCCCTGGTCTGGCCTGGTGGCAGGCTTCGGCCGTGGTTAGTTACCACCCTACCGGCAAAGACGTGCCGCCAAGCGATTTAGCGTTCCGGTACGATGCCGTGTAGAAACCGAAGGGGTATGGGTTTAATACAACTACATATGCCCCAACACAATCCCGCTTTAGCCCGCTACCATCTTAGACTGCATCATCACTTACCATCAGGTGAGATCGCAGTCAAGGGCTAACATGTAGTGGATAAAAAAAAATACAATACCAGTATCGACAACCTGTCGCTATTGTGTTATATTTATGTGGTTGTAATGTCAACAATCGTGATAATAGGTACACATTATTATTGTTGTTATTGTCTCTAGATAGAGTATCGTTGCACCTACAAAAAGTATGACACAGTATACACTCAAGAAATAACAATCCAGTATCTATTTACTTAGCTTTCACACACAATTAATTATTAATCACCGAACTTATCAGAAAACAAGTGTAACTAAGCAGGATAAAAGTGTGAGCAAATAAGAGTAGGTGTGTAAGACAAAAACAAGATTTTTTTATGAATATGAGGTAAAAGTCACGAGTTAAAAATATAACGAAAGGAAAGATAATAAATACAGACCCAGCCCGCAGTCGCTTTATCAAACGCTGTCAAGTAACTCATTTTAATATCTGTTTTAATTGAAACAGCTCACTACTTACTCGTTACTTCAGTCGTGCCTTGGATATGTTGTCGTGTTAGAATGTATAGAACAAACATCTTAGGTAATGTCTTGTTGGTATAAATACTTATTTTTGATTATGTACATTATGTTGTTCAATACTTAATACCAATAGTAGGTATTGTTGTTAAAGCTACCATGATAAAGTATTTACTTAAAAATATGTATAAGTTATTCTCCTGCAGCTTCAACAATGACTCCATTGATAAATAAGGACTCTGGACTTGGAGCATTAAAATTATATTTTGTATCCATGACAATATTTTAAATGTGGTTGTCTGCTATACTTTCCGGTCCATCCGTTCAATCGATTTTGAGTGTTTATCCCGTAACATCAAACAGTTGCTACGGAATTTTGCATCATTTATCTTCTAATGAATAAAAACAGCGTCTGATTTTAAACAATAAGTTTTTTTGAGAGTTACATTGAAAATATTATTTACTCTGATCTATTTTTTTTGCAAGGGAAAACGTTTAAAAACGTTTTAGTACTTTTCAGGTTTTCGTTCCCTTTCTTTACATTTGTTTCTGCATAAAGCTGCCATATTTGCATGTTTTCATTGAAAGCGTCGTAGCGTTTCGTCTTTTAGACTGAAGCGCACGTGGCTCTTTCTAAAAGGCTTTCACAACTTCTGTGAAAACTGTGATAACTTTTTCTGCGTCTGCAAGGAGTGTGATTTGTCCAGTTTGCGAATGTTATCTGGTATGGCATCTGGTAATTTGTTTTTGAATATTTCGCTGACGGCGATTGCCTTGGATGAAACAAACGCGATTGCACTTTGAACATTACTTTTTTATCTAGGTATTGTTGGTAGTTACATAGTATTATGAGTAACAGAAGTTTTAGTTCTTTTTGTTTTTTAAGATTTTATAATAAACTAGTGGGCCCGGCAGAGGTTGTCCTGCTTTGAACCTACAACCCGATTGCAGCGCCACCTACCGGGTCTAATTGTGAATATAAACCATTCCAGGACCGACTAAAACAAAAACAACCAAAAAACACACCCAAAAAAATTCATGAGAATCGGTCCAGCAGTTCTGAAGTGATGCGCTTACATACATTCGGTAATTCATTTTTATTTATATAGATAATCGAGCGACAAAACATATTATCTACATGCCATTAAAATCACAATGTTCTGATATCTTTAAAAATGTCTTTTAAATCTAACACCCTGTACACATAATACATAATAACCAATACTCACAATTTTTAAGATTAAAGATATACTAGAGAAATAGTGCTACATTTTCATAGAATTTATTCCGCACGTAGGAACTAACCGAGTGTTCCTTGAGATACATTCGATTTTCTCTACAATAGAATCCAGAGCGCAAGTTGCTGATAGGAATTTGCGATTTCGTGAAATTGTTTCTGGGCATGTTAAACTGACCATGTTCTCAGCTAAACCAGTTTCCAATGTACGTGGGTGCAAAGGCACTGCCTCTAGGGATTGAATTGAAGCATTTTATTTACTCACTATAAATAAAGTGTTTAGTGTCGGGAGTGCTATGACTATACAAGTGAAAGTACAGAAAACGACTGCATAGGTGAATCAAACAACCTTACATAAACGAAAATATTCATGACGTTCATAAAATCTTTGTTCAATTTGATGATCTTCCTAATAACTTAGATAGGTTCGGTCCAAACATAGACAGTAGAGTTACTGGATCTTAATAAGCTTATCGATGAGGTCTATCTAAACTTTTAAAGCATTGTGAATAATCGTTGTAACTTTGATTATATTTATTTAGTGCACAAACACGCACAGTGTTAAACCCCTGAGGCTAAGCATAGAAGACTATTGTTATTGTATCACGAAACGAATGATTACTAGTTCAAGATATCGCTTAAGAGCAAGCAATCACGCCAAACAGTAAACACGCTTCACATACACTTGCGTGTCACGTTTATTATACATCCAAATATTTTTTTAGTAAGCCACAAGCTTATTTTGGTCGTCAAAGAAACGAAATGTTTATGACAGTTTTAAACGTTAGTGGGACAAAAAAGTTGAATGTATACTTTTGGTCCGCTTTGTTTAGGGGGTGGAATAGGGGTCGCCACCCTAAAGATTCTGCTCCCTCGTCAGAGAATAACAATAGTTCACACGAAAAAATCGATAAATATCGTACTTTCAATAACTATTGGGCTTAGACAATGATTAGGTAATGGTGTTGACGTTTTTAAATTTAGAAAAAGGAAAGAACTACCTTGGTAATGACTAAAATTTAATTCTTCTTAAATGAAACATTATTTTATTTACCTTATATTATAATGTCTCTCAGATGGAAATAGAGTAGTTATACTATTTTGGATATGGCTTTTAATATTCTTTATATTAACCTACTTTACGTTTTTATTTAGATTTCAGTTTTTGATAATTAAGTTTGTTGGTTTTTCAACTAATTGGAGCGTGTTTTTTCTCAATTTGTTGTAAGGTGTATAATGGTTAATATTTGTGCGGACCATTTACACATAATGTATCAATGTCAATTAGTTATAATTGATACAAACTCGGCATGCTGGCTCTATAATCTGATAAACGACCAGTATCGCTGACATAATGTGCGAATATCCCGATGTAAATTATTTTCTACTATAATATTACAATGTTGTTGTGTATTCTCTTTGTTCTCAGTTGCTAATGAATTCTGTTGAGCATTTCTATGTAGATTTTTACGCAAGCTCCGCATAATCTAGTAGTTTTAAGCTCAGCTGTGTTCTGCTGATCTTATTTACTTAGTGTTAGTTTTTTTATTTATTGAATTGTGTTTTTGTTGATCCTGAAATCATTTTATCATCATTCAATAAATGCTAGTGTCTAGAAGTCTTGACCAGAACAAATATTATCATTTTCTAAAATTCTGAAATATGTATGATAAATCAAGTCCAGTTTAACTTATTGAGGCAGAAGATTTGTAGCAGTTAGTATGTTTTGGTCTACCCGAACTCAATTCAATCTATTGGTCATCTATCTTAAGATTTGTAACCTAATAAAGTTTGAATAAATGCGCCTTGAATTGCAAAAAGCGTGAGGGGGTAGTAAAATAAATCTGTATTAACGCCAAGTCACACCCACAGGTATATGGACTTATGCTTAATGAAAATATATGGAGAAAGAATCCAAGTTGCAAGATAAACAGAGTTGAGGGAATATGCGAAGGGCGTAAAACTTTTAGTAGTCTATGTTCAAATCTCGTACAGGTTATTTAATAATGTATACAGGGTATTTTAGTCATTAAGGCTAGACATCTATGGTAAATGTCTCATGTTTTCCAGTGATATACTTAATTAACATAATATTCTGTTTTAATTTAGTTAGTTTACCTACGTCACTTCATTAAAACATTTTAAACATGGATACTAAAGCGCAAGTTGAATAATTGCTTATATTCTCCTAAAGTATAACATCATTAAAAAAAAACGCAAGTAAAAGTGAAATAAAAGACAATATGAACAATAAATCACCAGCACCTCAGCCGTGAAAATGAAAAACACAAAACACTTAATAGGATGAACAGGTGATTTAAAAAACGAGATATCACATTTTTTTTCACAATGATGAACGCGGATTTTTGCAGTTGGAATTTCACACAAAAGGCTTTATAACATTACGGACTCGGATAATGAAAGTAGATTTCGCTATGTAATGCTGTGCCTTAGGTTACGAGCGGTTTTTGTTTGTTTTTTTTTTTTATTGGATAAGGTATTAGTCGAAAATATAAAATAGCAATGATAATGATGCATCTGAAAAACATCATCTATTTATTTACATTTCTTGGGTTGTTAGAATAAAAATCGAAAACTCATCAGAATTCAAAGAAGACACCCCAAAAAAAACGGCTAAAAATTTTGACTCAACTAGAAAATCTAGAGTGTTTGTTGTTAATTTTCACGATATAATATTATATAGCCTCTTTGTAATGGCAGTAAAGAAATCTACAAACCTTCTACAACTTGGACCCTAACGCAGTCTGCAATCCCCTTACTCTACCCTCCACATAACGACAACCCTGTTTATTGCTGGGTATTGTATAGGCTTAATTAATTTGCTTTTATGTGAACAATCTTTGCGGTATTTGTTGAGCCATCCTCAGAAATTACAATCCCTTTTTACGAGGTGTCTAATAGATAATGTTACAAAATAAAATGAACATAATAAACCTTAGAATCACATCCATTTACATACAATGATTAATGCGTTGTATAATATCGATATTATATTGAATAACAATATCGATGTCATACGGGATGTGCATTGATTTACAATGACATAAATTGTCGTACAAAATATAAATAGCTTTACGTAAATGTACACGCACTGTAATATTGACTGTATTTGTCATCTTCCTAATATTATAAACGCGAAAGTTTGTGAGTATGGATGTATGGATGTTTGTTACTCTTTCACGCCAGAACGGATGAACGGATCTCGATGAAATTTGGCACAGGGATAGATTATAGTCTGGAATAACACATATGCTACTTTTTATCCCGGAAAATTCAAGAGTTCCCGCGGGAACCAAAAAACCTCAATCCACGCGGACGAAGTCGCAGGCATCAGCTAGTATGCTATATTTCTATGGCATATTGACAGAGACAGACAAATATATAACTAGATACAAAAATAGTATAATGTACTATGTAAGGACTAAATACACAACAATTTTATTTAAACTACCAGTAACATTTTATTTTAAAGATCGCACAATATAAAGCGCTTTTGTCAACGATTTTCTAGGGATACCTATTATAGATCTGTCTCTTGAAATATATCAAGCATAAATTAACATAAAACGTGAACTACCTTAATAAGGACGGTACTCTTATAGAATTTAACCCATTTGCCATAAGGGTCACATTGCATGTACTTAGGTTTACTATAGATTTATAGATCGGCGACCGTGCTTGCCTTGTCGGCTTCCACTTCTACGAAAAGCAATTCGCTGTCGAACATAGGCGGGTAACTTGTTTGAGAAGCTTACACAGTCTTTAATAAACATCGACCAATGTAGTTAATCGTTAACAGGCGTTTTAGCAGCTTTGCTATTTTTCATTCTTAAGTTTTATAAAAACTTGAACATTTTCTGCTTCTAGGTACAAGTTTGCTTTTGATATTTTCTATAACAGTTTTGGCGTATTCCTACCTTTCATCTGCGATAGCGCATCCAAGCGGCTTTATTATATTTCGTTCTGTAATTTATAAAATAACTAGCGAATGCCCGCGACTTCGTCCGCGTGGATTGAGGTTTTTCGTTTTCCGTGGGAACTCTTTAATTTTCCGGGATAAAAAGTAGCCTTTGTGCTATTCCAGACTATAATCTATCTCTGTGCCAAATTTCAGCCAGATCCGTTCACTCATGGGGCGTGATTGAGTAACAAACATCCATACATTCATCCATCCAAACTTTCGCATTTATAATATTAGTAAGAAGTAAGATGTAACCGTGAGTCGTCACTCGTCATGTTTCCGAATTCCTCAAAAGCCTTTGCTCAGTGATGTCACTGTTTAAAATAAAAAGTCCAATATAAACCGCAATGAATCACACAAATCTAGATTTCCTCCCCTTTGACATCTCACGAAGGTTCTAAAATCCCAATATGATTTATCCATTGTCATCATGTATACACGTACACGTACCTACTGTAATATCTGTGTATAATATAGAGGTAGAAGATATAAACGTCGGTGCTTACTGCTTAGGTGAAATGGTCGTGAATTATTCAGAGGTGTATTTAACCGCACATAAGGCAGTTTATCTTGGAGATAGTATTGTCCTTGAAATTATGTCTATCATATTTACAGACTTCAAAAATAGTATGCTTCAGCCATAGATTTAGTATTGGGCTCGCGCGCTTCAAGACCAATGCAAAACTATGGCTTGAGCCTGTGTTCAAAAATATGTATTACATAAGTATGATATTCCTTTTTTTAATGTTTTATTTGATTGTTATACTAGGTATAATTATATTATTTTGAAGAAAAATATAGGTACCTCTTGCCAAACATATTATTTTATCCAAAAACGTTTTTAAACTTGCCATGCACTACAATCCATACTAATATTATAAATGCGAAAGTGTGTCTGTCTGTCGGTCTGCTACGCTTTTACGGCCCATCTGTTTAACCAATTTTAATGAAATTCGGTACAGGGATAGATTGTATCCCGGGGAAGGACATAGGCTACTTTTTATCCCGGAAAATTAAAGAGTTCAAAAACATTAATCCACGCGAAGTCGCGGGCATCATCTAGTACTAAATACTTAGAATGTAATAAATATATATTAGTTAAACATAATAATTGTTAGAACGTACACCTCACACGACTGGGCCTAGTAGTTTTATGTTTTCTACGTACCTACGAGTACCTTAGCTCTTTCTATAATGCCCCAAGGGCCATGACTTATGAAGAAATTCCATTCGTGCGAAGCCGGGTTTTCTTAACTAGTGATTCTCGGACGGTAAGTAACCGTTTTATGGTTACTGGTGTTTACGAAATAGAGGGTAAGTAACCATATTCCGGTTACAGGTGGTATGGCGGCAAAGCGTGATCCGTGGTTGCCGACATTTTAGTTTCCACAAAATAGAATACTGTCTCGATTCCTCTCTAACATTGGTATTAACTAATAGGATAGACAAGGACACAGTAGGAATTTTTTGGAGGCCCTACTCAATGACATAAATCTATGGGTAGAAGTTTCGTGCGAGCAGGAGTCGACCTGTAATTTGATACTTTTTTTTAATTTGTTTTAAAAATAAATAATATGGAAAAGAGTCTTTGTAGCGTGTATTAATACTCTGAAATGACTAACCATAGACAAAACCACGAATTTCAAACTTTCTAAAATATAATGTCATCCGTATCGACACTCCTCGCATCATAACTTCATAAGCCCATAACAATAGCTGTTAAAACTTTTTCTAGGACGGAAGGCCCCACAATAAATTAATCAAGTCCCTCACGATTGAATTGTTTCGTCACACTGTTCATTTAATAATCACGTATGTATTTGGTCATTCGAATTCCGTGGTGAGACAAACACAACGTCTTTCGAAATCCATAGATCTAAAAAAAAAAAAATTCACAGCATAATTGTCTCTTGTTGATCATTTTAACCGACTTCAAAAATAAGGTTCTGTATTAGATCTGTTTGTCATTTCAACCCCTCGCCGTCTATGAGCATAAATTTCCTATCAGAGTTAGCAGGGTTTGGCCATAGTCCACCACTATAGCCAACTGCGGATTAGCAGACTTAACAGACGTTTGGCAGACAGGACATTATGAAGTACTCTCGGGCATGCAGGTTCCCTCACGATGATCCCGAGGATCCAATCCTTGATCACCTGAACGGGAAGCCGAACTTTTGAGCCGCTAGGCTATCAAATCAAATCAATCCATTAATCAATCAAATAAATATTATAAATGCGAAAGTTTCGATGGATGTATGGATGTATAGATGTATGGATTATAGTCTGGAATAACACATAGGCTACCCGCTACTTTTTATCCCGGAAAATTAAAGAGTTCCCGCGGGAATCGAAAAACCTCAATCGACGCGGACGAAGTCGCGGCCATCAGCTAGTTATCACTTATGTTTATCATTACATCTTTGACGTGATACAATGTCTTTGTAAGCTGCTAGGTGCAAAATTTAGACAATATCGGTTCAGCGGTTGAGCTTCGAAAAATTAACAGACCAGACCAGTAGACTTACTTTTGCGTAGTCGGTATGGATATACTCGTAGAGTATCATATTAACCACTTTTGCCGGTTCCATTACAACTCTATGATGTCGATACAAATTACGTCCATTGCATTCCTAGCGTGCCAAATGCTAATGCCAAACATGGTCCATTGGGTTTGACCACAATTGCCGCAATAATAATTTCGATAATGCACAAACTGGGTCTGTTCCCTTCCAATACAACAATAGTTCGTTTATCATTTATTTGCATAATACATGCTAACTGGATCATAGTCTCCATGCAATTCTAGGTTAATAAAAGGTCGGTAAATTGCAATATTTGTAATGTGGATGTGTGGATGTAGGTATGGATGTTTGTTACTCAATGACGCCCCAACGGCTGAAACGGCTGAACGGATCTGGATGAAATTTGGCACAGAAATAGATTATAGTCTGGAATAACATGTAGGCTACTTTTTATCCCGGAAAATTAAATAGTTCCCGCGGGAACCGATAAACCTCAATTCACGCGAACGAAGTCGCGAAGAAGTAGATATAATCGTAAAAATAGGAATGTTGAGTTGGACAAATTAAAATAAGCGGTAGCTTTCAAAACATTCTAACCATTGAAAATCTTAAACTTCTAAAGGTATGATATATTTTGCCGTTATATTTGGGACGTCGTGATTTGAGACTTGTCGAACAAAGGTTAACGAACCACCAAGCACTCCGCGACATTGTAATTAAACCTTTTTGGTGCCCTTTCTTCGTCGAATGGAGACAATATGTGTAATCGTTCAGTCCCCTCGCACGGCGACCATTAGCTCAATTGTTGATTGTTGTAATACGACGTTTTGATGGTATTTGAGTAACAGCGCTAATGAAGGGAACTATGAAAACCCCTATGCTTTACTAGGAGTACTGCTAGCCACCAGCTTTAATGCTATCTAATCTACATTTTACAATACTTACTTGGATTTTACGAATTTTTCGTTGCTTCGAGTTCGACGTTAAAATGAAAAAACATACGCGCCTCCTCCTTTTTTGGAAGTCGGTTAAAAATATTATGAGTACCCATACTAGTTTCATTGACTTAACTTTAAAGTACCTACTCCTATTGATTATAACTGTTATTTTAAAACTTCAGAGAGTCCGTTCTATTTCAAGTTAATTTACGTGACATGTCATTAGTGTAAATTAAGTAATTTTGAAAAATTTGACACCTTAACAATGTAGGCAGATAAACTTAGCACAGGTGTCACGTTTACTAACATATATAAACATACACAGAACGGTTAGCATATTAGTGCAAAATCTTTTTTTTAAATGAATGAATGTGATAAAAATTACACAAAGATAACACGTGTAAGTAGTCTACCAATGATAGTACAAATCGACTGTAATATAATGTAGGTACGGGCGTTTCACAAGACCACAAACTTGTTCCCTGTATAATTCGATCCTCGGTTCTCGTAGGTGTATTGGTGTATTGGTATGCAAAGTATGCCCAGTTACTCAGCCTAGACGCATCGATCTGACCTTTGAAATTCCAGATACGCTTCAAGCGATGGTGAACGATGGTATTTGTGGGATTCTGTTATGACTGTGGAATTGCGTTGAAACATCCCTTAAATTGGCGCTCCGGCCTCCGAGTGTTTAGGCTGCATAATTATCAGGGATGTTATG
Organism: Erebia aethiops; assembly: GCA_923060345.2. Classification (NCBI taxonomy): domain Eukaryota; kingdom Metazoa; phylum Arthropoda; class Insecta; order Lepidoptera; family Nymphalidae; genus Erebia; species Erebia aethiops. Next base: position 18,417,007 of record OV281084.1, on the reverse strand, counting down.
GAGCTCCCTAACCGTAACCGAAACTATCGGATATCCGAAATAAAAATCTATCCGTAATCGTAACCGAATCCGATACAAAGGTTTCAAATAATTTCGGATAGGGGCAGAATCTAAATGAGACATGTTATAATTGACCGAGCGAAGCGAAGGTCTCTGAGTCTACTTGGGTGAATTGGCACTTGTCCGTCCGTCCGTCCGTCCGTCCGTCCGTCCGTCCGTCTGTCAGAGCATTATAAATTCTGAATTACTGAACGCAATTACTTCAGCTTTAAATATAATATGTAAACCAATGGCCTCCCGCCGAATATGGTTTAAAAAATAATAAAAATATTTCTTTCAGGGGGGCTCTCATAGAAGCGAATGCGAAGTAAAATATTTTTTATAAAGTTACATAGGGTTGCGGTATATCATTTTAAAGATAATTAGGAATAGAGTCCAAAAATATTTTTTTTTTAATTTTTCCCCCAAAATTGACGAAATGGGGGGCTTTCAAAGTGGTGATTTTCTAACGTCCAAAGATGACCTCAGAACTCTAAATTTTCTGAATGGATGAGCCTGAAAATTGATCAATTATTTCAATTATATCCTGTACATGAACAACGAATACTAAAATTAGATAAATATTGTAAGGAAACGGAATTATTTAATTTTTAATGAGCTTCAGTATTTTTAACAGAACTTCACATTTATGTCAATAGATGGCGCCGCGAGGTCTCAGTTCGGGGCGAACCACTAGTAGGTTTTAGATTTGCGCGGCCGAGCCGACACACTATAGCTGCGCGCTAAATCAATAAAATATAATATTCCTAACCGAAACTATCCGAAACTAACGGATAATTCGAAATAATTGCATATCCGTAACCGTATCTGACACTGGTATAACATTATTCCTATATCCGTATGGCCGTATCCAGATCCGAAATTTCATATCCTTATCATCCCTGATAATTATGTTAAAATATAACAGAACCGTTTGCTTTTTGTGTGTATTTTATACAGTTAAATACCGATAAATTCTAGGTCGACTTTAAATTCTACTGTGAAATGTAAATAGCGCTAGGCTATAGTTTTTGGGTCAATAGATTTTGTTATTTTGCTAGAAGTCGTACGGAAAAGGCCCGATGTTTTATGATTTGCATGCGATTTCGATGTAAGATTGTGCATAGTACACTAAATATAAACACAAATCCCTAGTGAAGGCGTTGTGGCTTGCTTTACGATTTGCGGTTGCGGCGCACCTTTTTTTGTAGACCTACTTGCTTATGGTGATGGATAGGGTTTTTGAGATGCAAACTAATAATATGTAATACAAATACTAGGTCATTTATTTAAGACGAAAGATTGTGCATAGTACACTAAAATATATAAAACCATAATGCCCAGTGAAGGCGTTGTGGCTTGCTTTATGATTTGCGGTTGCGGCCCACCTTTTTTGTAGACCTACATGCGTATGGTGATGAATAGGGTTTTTAAGATGCAAACTAATAATATGTAATACAAATATTAGGTAATTTATTAAGAAAGCAACATAAGAACACATTAGGTATATTAAATTAATTGCAATGTAACAATATAACAACAGTTAGATCCATAACCACTCGCAACCAAGGTAATGATAGGTCTAGTGCTACTCAAGGCAAATCTGAGTATCGAATGGTTAGAAACTCCGAAGTTGCTATTATGTAATATTTTAAACAATATTATGACGTCACGTCATTAAACATAGTTGCCACATGAGCGGAAACTTCTCTGATTGGCGGAAACCTCGCGTAATGACTGCTTTACCGCCTCACATTTACAGCGCCATCTGTAGTCATCGAGCGGCGCTAACACTTTTGAAATCACCATCATCACAGCTTTACTTATCTCATGCAGGAAAATTTTGATCAAATTAATTTAAGAATTAAAATAAACATCAACATCATCACCGATCCGTGTAGAAATGGAACTGAAACTTATAAAGTTAAGTGTTAAAATCAAATATGGAGGGAAATAAGTCTGATATTAATTAAATTAAATATAATTAATCAACAATGGGCAACACAAACTCGGGACAAGGTCATCACCGCCAGAACAGTAAAAGCAGAAAATCCCGGAGTTTACCAACCTCACCAGAAGTAAGAAGGTAAGTAACCTCCGAATAGGGAGAAACATTTTATTTTAGGTATTTTTAGCTTTTTGTCTATGTGCCAAATGTAAAAATAAACTCAAAAACTAAGGGCTTAAAATTAAGGGCAGTATTCGGCTTTGCTATACATAACGGTCCTTTCTCTGTAAGTACTTGTGTCGTAAATCGTAATTGTATCTTACAACAGAAAGATGTTTATCACTAGTATATACTAAAATTCTTTCTCTTGTAACATGTTTCGGCATTTTCCAAAATATCAAGTAGGTATAGAAATATAATTTATTTTTGACCATAATAATTAAATTAAAAGCGATAACTCATAACCTCAACAATAATTTAGCACATCAATTATTACGAATGCCTTAAAAAAATTACTTCAAAGAGAAACTAATAAGCAAACAATATCCGAACGAAAACATATCCACCTCATTCCGTGACCAAGAGCTCTTTGTTAAGTCTCAACAACATCGGAGTGAAAATAGGAACACCTAGTTCACTTAGCTCACCGTTCTAAAAATATCCAAGCCTGATTTAAGTCACAGTTCGTCGATCTTTACGAAGCATATCATCAATATCGTAAAAGAGAAATAATCTTTGATCTCTCTCGACGTGTTCCAAAGGTATGTAATGTAGTAGGTACAGGCTAAACAATAAACAGGGCTTTGCCTTTTATAGCATTGTATTAAACTTTACCTTAAGTTCGCTGAACAACTTTTACCTTTGTAATAGTTTGCACAGTGTCTTTTTAAATCTTAAACGTGCTTTATTACAGAACATTAGGTGGTTTTAATTGTTAGTTGGACAAAGTTTTGGGACTGTTTTTCATTTTTATGCTCTTTGCTTGCATAGATTTCACCTCTATGACCCTTTGTTTAAATTACATAGTTTATAGTGGAAATTTCACAATGATACTCGTAATAATGTAAGCAGATTCCAATTTGTATTGTACTAAAAATATAATTTTTTTGTCAAGTACATGCGTTAGTTCTTTCAGTGTGTACAGGATTGGGTTCCGCCAATAAGACACAAATTAACTTGACAACACGTCTGACCCGCGCGGCGTCCGAACAGCGAGCCCGCGGCGAGCTATCGCTCCCCGCGACCCCACCTCCGCACCCCTCGCTGGTACGAGTGAATATTATATTTATATATCAAATACACAGTACACTACATCTACCTTTCACAAAATTGAAAATAAAACTTTATCTTCTCATCGGACACAATTATTTCAGATAACAAAAATAAACGTATTCCTTACGATCAACAATAAATCTAATAACCTATTACAGATCTTCTATTCTATAATCACTGACCAACATAGCCTGAGACGTCTGGTTCTAATCATCGTTATTGTCGTTGGTATCAATGCAATCTGTCTGATTTTCATCTGCCCAAACCTTCTACCGTCCTTCGACACGTTTCAGGTGAACTACGTTTCTCCGTAGTCGTTGCCCACTGTCGTCATTTTGCAGCTCCACATCATTCCCTTTCTTGTTCAATTCAGTTGGATCTACTGTACCATTTACTAATTATTGGAAACAAATTAAGACTATGTTAAATTATCTGCTTTAAATTTCTGACATCGTATGCCGGTTGGCAGCAGTAGACTGTTCCCACTATGTTAAATTATTACCATTTTAAAATCTTTAACTATGTAATAGTCAACGTTTTTAATAAATGAAATGAAATTATTCGAAGCTTGTTCAAAAATTTTAGCAAATAGTTGAATTCTATTAAACACTTGGCCTCAAAACACAAGTTGTTTTAGTTTATTTCCTTCTTTTCCTAACCTTTCCCTTCCGTGTTAACCTCGGAAGAATCTTTAAATCAAAAAATACTTATGATCTAATCCCAATGCTTTGAACTGGTTCAAATTTGAACTTTCTGAACTGAAAATTCTGTACTTTCACAAAAATCATCATCGAAAACCAAACAACAAGTCCAAAACGAAATCAAACTCTTCATCAAAGGCTACTTCGAAATGCAAAACTTTTGTATGAATTGAAATAGAATCGACTTGCAATTATTGTACAATACTTAATCGCTATCATATAATTCTTTTAAATTAACTTTACTCAATACAAATTTCAAATTAAAATTCAAATCTTGCTGTAAATCCAAAGCTTGATACAAAACTAAATGAAAACCCCAAATGGCATGACCAGTAACTGCCCTCCGATTCGGGACAGTGTGCAGGATTTCCGTTTTTACAGCAAGGTTTAAAAATTAAAACCGAAACCACTATGGATTTACCTAATAATAACCTTACACGAATACCATTTACGTACCTTAGTCACTATATTATGAGTGATTTATTTTTGATCAATTAAATAGTGATAAAAAGGAAATGTATGTTTTATTAGAATTATTTTTTTTTAGTTGACAAACCTCAATGAAACGTGTAATTGATCGAACAAAGCATTTTCAAATAACCACTGCGTTTAAAGGAAAGTAACGCCCTCTGGTATTGCACCTGTCTACCATCTGTGGTCGAATAGTTGAAAAACTCGCTAACCAAAATGTTTAGCGCCATCTAGTGTGACAGCAGTACAATGTAGCGTGATTTCAAAAGAATTACATAATTCTTGAAAATATAGTTTTATTATTAAATATTTGGTGAAACATTTTTAATTTATTTTCTCAGTTTTCAGAGCCTTCAGACTCCTGAACCTTTTTTATCTGAAAACTATAAAATATAAAAAGTACAATAATAAAGAAATCATTGTTGCACATTGATTTTTTGAGTTCTAGGCAAGCTCCCCTAGTTCCACTGGTCATTTCCTTTAGAAATCAGAATTTGATACTCAAAATCTCTTTCCTCTTGTTTTCTTTTTTTTTTTCAGATCATTCCCTTAACTCATTAACAAAAATCAAACCAATTATTAACAAAAACGTTACTATACGATACGATTGATATATAACTTTAGTAACATAATATAGTATAATAATATACTGAGTATGTTTTATTCATTCTGCATTTGAATACTCTTTACTTTACTTTACTTTTCTTTTCAGTTAATAATTAGACTGGTAAGTTTTACAACTTAATTGACGGTTGTAAGCCCGAGCCGCTAGGTGACGGTATACCATCGTCACGAGCTTGCAAATCCACAACGCCCGTGCTTTATACGACATTCTTCATTACATTTAGGAGAAAACAAGAGTAAGCAAGCACGCACTAGTCATTTACTAGAAAATATATATTATTTTAACATCATATTATGTCCTCGAGATTTTGGACGGCAAAAGATAATTAATTGCTTTATTATTAATTAAATTTTCAATTCAAATAATAGTATGTTAAATTTTAGCATCCACTTCATTATTTCAAAACACTCAGATAAATATAAAGAAAGAAAACCCAATGCGACTTCCAGAATGGCGAGTTTTTACAATTTTAATCCTTTATTAACCGGACTTCTCGTGGCGTGACTGTAGTTTCTAGCAAGCTACTTAACTTCGAGCCTCAATGATTGTTCAGCCCTTACATTTATTTGTTTATCTTTCTTTTTGATGAATAAATGTTCCAAACATTTTAATATCTTTTTATTAAATGCAGTTTAACATTTAATGAACTAACTTAGTCAAACTGAATTACAAATTTTTTTTTTGTTGTATGCTTGTTAACTTTTTACACTAATAAGCATCTACAACTGAGCCATATATTTTAGAAACAAAAATATTTCAAATATAACGAATGGGTTAGTGACCAACTTATAAGTTTAACCAATGACAATAAGGCTATTTAATGCATCATATCCTAAACCATATCGACATCGATCAGGTTTACGATATTATAAATAGACTAACAATATTTTACACATTAGTCAAATATTAACTATGTTGATATATATCATCGAATGAAGCGTACTCATACATATAATATCGATCGAACTTCACTTTGCAAGTTCGTTTGATCATAGATTATCTATCATAGTTTTTTTCTGATAAATGAAAATGATAACCTTAATATACCGGTTCACCGGTTTTATCTGAATGCGCTATTTTTTTTATTTTTTATTTTTACTGATATAACTATCATTCAATCGTATTTTGGCGCATACAGATTATATACATCCGAAACACGGCAAGGCTCGGTCAGGTTTTCATTCAACAATTAAGATTTCTCTAATCAAAATATTTAAAGGCACATTTAAACTATGAAAATGAATAAAATGCTATGGTGATTTACAGTAATCTACTAAAGCATCTACCTACTACCTAGTACGTATTTGGTAATACTGGACTGGAAAACCTGCATTCATTATGTAGGTACATCCCTTTAGTTTGATATGAACGTAAAATTAAGTAAATAAAATACATTAGACCTTTCACGAACAGTTAGATAACTTTTGGAACAGGAACAGTCAGTTAGATTTCCAAAATAGTAACACACTTGTTCACAACCTACCGGCTCATTAGGTCATAACTCCCATGTTCCAATACAGTAACGCACTTGGTTACAATCCGACAACCTATTGACTCTTTGGTCAACTTATGGAAACACTTGTTCCACTCTAGTAACACACTTGGTTACATTCCATGGACTCACCTGGCCCAAATGACACACATGGCCATTCTAAAATAGTGACTCACATCACCACTACAGCCTATTCACGTCCCACTGCAGGGCACAGGCCTCCACTCTCACAGGAAAGAGGGAATTAGAGCTGAGACCCACCACGCTTCTCCAATGCGGGTTGGCGGGCTTTAGCGACTATTATCATGTTAGTGATAATAACTGGGACCAACGGCTTAACGTGCTCTCCGAGGCACGGGGGTGAAACACCGCCAACTTCCAACTCCGGGCTGGCACTGAGAATTAAATGAAAAACGCAATACCGAACAATTTTTATGCCCGACCGGGAATCGAACCCAGGAACTCGTGATCCGCAGTCGACTATGCTAACCGCTAGACCAACGAGACAGTTACTCACATGTCCACCCTATTGTTTCTGTAGGTACCGTTCTAAGAAAATAGAACTACCTCTTAAGTTTTTTGTAGGTACCGTTCTAGTTTGCCTAGAACTACCTCTTAAGTTTTTTGTAGGTACCGTTCTAATTTTTATAGAACTACCTCTTGAGTTTTTATAGGTACCATTCTAATTTACATAGAATTACCACTTGGATTTTTGTAGGTACCGTTCTAGTTTGACTAGAACTACCTCTTGGAGACTTGTAGGTACCGTTAGATTTTCATCGAACTACCTCTGAACCTTTGTTATTTATTATGTATCTGTCCTTTTAACTACCTCTCATATTCAGCATCAACCTCACTTGTGTCAACATAATAATGTAATTTAATTTAAAAAAATGTTAGGTACCATGATATGTAGGTAGGTATATAGATCCACAAAGTAAGTGATTTATGTTCGTGTTACATAAAATTATAAACCAACAATCCTAACGTTTTAAACCGTTATGAGCGTTATGGTAGTCAATTAAAATAAATTAAGTAATAAAATAACACCGTAAATTTAGGCTTACTAAGCGTTCTAATATATTTGCAATGTAGGTATCACTGGTTTGTTATATTTTGCTTCTTGTAACTGACGTCGTTTAATGTACATAATCAAACGTGATTGTTTCCAAATCTAATACCGTCCCCGCTTCGTCTAATAACAATACCTAGTCGAATCGCAGTAGGTACTGATAAACGAATGTAGAATGATCATAACCTAACCTTCAAATATTATTGTAAGTACAAGGTAACGAACGAACGAACGGTTTATAGTATAATATGCACTATACACCCTCATAAATTTTATATGCTGACAACAAATTATTGAGGCATTACTGATACTGAATGTAGGTAGGTACGCGCAACTTAACGATTTCAAATGTTTTAGGTACCAATCAATATTACACGACCGGTTTTATATTTTAAAAGCGTTAGTTTACTAGGTTACATCTTCCCTTTATTAGTATAAATCAAGCAAATAATATATCACTGGATAAATAAACTAACGTGATAAAACCGATCACGTTTACTGATTTACCTCTAAACTTCCTCTAAGTTTCATTTGATATTTTTTCCTATTGGCGCATAGGCACGTACCTTGCATCTTTTAGATCCTGGCAGGGTCGCCACTTGTACAGGATTGGGTTCCGCCAATAAGACACAAATTAACTTGACAACACGTCTGACCCGCGCGGCGTCCGAACAGCGAGCCCGCGGCGAGCTATCGCTCCCCGCGACCCCACCTCCGCACCCCTCGCTGGTACGAGTGAATATTATATTTATATATCAAATACACAGTACACTACACAGTGTAGGTGGTAGTAATTCTGAATTTAAAAAATCAATATACAATATCTAATTTTCATAATTAAAAAAACACAGCAATTTCTATAAATTAAATCTTACTTACTTGTTTATTTTAGCAGATAAAAGCTATTATTAAATATAGGTTTTACTGGAGTTACGAAATTGAAGGCTACATAGTGCATTTAATTTAGGCTCGAGCCATTGTGATGTTAATATGACAGTGTCATTTTCGAGCGGTTCTCGGAAATTGCACTCACGCGTGACCTCTTTGATATTGGTATTTCAAACTGAAAATGCAGTGTTAATATATGGCATACTTTACATAATTTTTACAAACTTGATGGTACATAATGAAATTAATTCCTGCAATAGAATTAGAGATTAGATTTTGACGACCTCCGTGGCGCAGTGCGTAGCGCTGTTGCCTTAACGTACGGAGGTCCCGGGTTCGATCCCCGGCAGGGTCAATTTGGAAATTTATAATTTCTGAATTTTCCCTGGTCTGGCCTGGTGGGACCGCTGTGGCTAGTTACCACCCTACCGGCAAAGGCGTGCCGCCAAGCGATTTAGCGTTCCGGTACGATGCCGTGTAGAAACCGAAGGGGTATGGGTTTAATATAACTGCCATGCCCCTAACAGGTTAGCCCGCTACCATCTTAGACTGCATCATCACTTACCATCAGGTGAGATCGCAGTCAAGGGCTAGCTTGTAGTGGATAAAAAAAAAAAAAAAGATAGTTACGTATACTTTTTGCTGTTACTAACATTGCTTATAGCAGTATTATTTTAATATTGTTTCTACCACGACGTCCGAGTCATGACGTCTCTAAAATATAAGGATTATAATTCTGAAACAAGAGCGTCATTATTATTAAAATAATACTGCTTTAAGCGATGGTAGTAAGCCCGGCCTAGTACATACAAAACATCTTATAGGTACGTCATAAAATTGCGCATTTTAAAATAAACAAACCTAGTCGCCAACCAAAACGCAATTAAGACGAAATGGCACGGCGGTTTCTCCATACAAACATTCATCTGTTTTCTCCGTGGATAATTACAATAAAGAAAATATTCTTGCACCACATCCATATGTATCCGTGCCATGTCCCTGTTTTCCTTTTTTCAATAAATTAATATTTTTAAGAAGATGGACCCTTCAAAAATGGCAAATTTAAAAAATAAATGCAACCTATTCTCAAAGTTTCCCGTAGATGGCAATTCCTCTTAATATATAAAACACTTGTTTAATTCCCTTGACCATCAGCTCAAAACCGTTGTCACAGATTGTTGGACGTTTGTCGATTCAAAAGCCTATGTTATACTGTCAGGCTTTCACATAATACGTCTAATTATAACAGTTCTGCATGTCCAGAGCGTGACAGACTCAATTTCCGAGCCGAGCCGCCCCGGAAGTCACTGTCACGCGCGATATCGTTCCGTTGGTGGACTATAACGAAAACGAGGACTAATTCAAGCTTCTCCTGTTGAATGTTAATATTTTTTTGTTCACCGACACCTAAATCGAAATGTTAAAGCTTGGATATATACAACGCGCGACGTGTCTGTGTTTTTAGCAGTAAAGGCCATAAAATTACGGACAGGAGAGGAAAAAACGTCATCCGCGTTGTACCTATGGGAGACACGTTTCGTTGTGTAGCGCAGGTCTGTGCAGCTGCATATAAAAGGGGGCGCGCCGATGTTTACACGCTGACGTTTTGTCCTGTCCAGTGCGTGTGTTCGTCCTAATATACAAGAAACTGAAGGCGTCCATTATAGCGGAGCTTGATTTGAAGCAACGGGCAACTCTACGAAAGCTGCGTGCCGCCGTGTTTTGCAGACTTCACGACTTCATACATTTAAACCAACACGCGTAGGCGTCATTGAGGTATAATGTACTAGCGTACAGTACATATTACTTCTATGGGAGGCGTGCATTCGCGGTGACCTAGCGAGTAGCGACCTGAGGTGCAATCATGTAAGGATTGCCGATGAAATCGTTAAAGCTCGGCTTCCATCCATTCTCATACGTTTAGGGTATCGTATATACCTAAACGTATAAGACTGGATACACGAAATTGAGCTCTAATTCAATGCTGTTATGGTTTATTTTACTTTGAAGCCGAACTTTAACGATTTCATCGGCAATCCTTACATGATTGCACCTCTGACCGCGAAACGTGTATGTCCAAGCCTTACGCAGGAAAAGGAAAAAAAAAACACCTGTATCTTTCAGCTGAATCAGGCTTAGTGATTCCATTTGTCTATGCAAAACACGATCATGCAGTTCTGGGTTACTCGGAAAAGTAATTTAATTCCAGTGCTACTCGAGAGAAAAAATTAGATATTGCAGTTGCATGATGCATCGTCCACTATTTATTATTAGATTATAGTCTGGAATAGCAGATAGGCTACTTTTTATCCCGGAAAATTAAACAGTTCCCGCGGGAACCAAAAAAGGAAGTCCATCCACGCGTACGAAGGACGATTTCTGATGGTTACAATGACGATGACCAAAATATTTTAGGTTTACATTTTAGCTATTTTAGTTACGGCAGAGTCCTTATAACTTGGAATCAAGACGAGAAGGTTCATAATTTTCGTATATCTATAATTATTATAGTCACAACTCATAACATTACCCCACCCGCGCGCATATTGTTATCTTACACAAAGCATGTCAAATGACACTACGGCACCAGATGTTCATTGTTTGAAAATGCCCTTATTATACGATACAAACCTTTGATCACAAAGGGACTTGGTAAAACAATCGTTAGTGAAGAAAAATATTAGTTAACTCCCACGATCAAGGGCACGCTAAGTTTTGATATTGATCAGACATGGATTAGACACAATAATAACATTATTAGCAGAGATTTTAGTTATTAAGCAAGTAGTAAGCCATTACAATGATATTATTAGAAGAGAGACGATCTCTAGCATATAGAAATACCATCTTAGACTGCATCATCACTTACCATCAGGTGAGATCGCAGTCAAGGGCTTACTTGTAGTGGATTAAAAAAGATATAGATATAGTCTTGGAGACCTTAAATCTAGGATCTATTGTTACTAAATCTATAAACGATAGTTTAGATTACTGCAACCCATAATGGGTTGCAGTAATCTAATCTCAAAAGCTCAATTGAAAACCGGAAGGCTTATATGGCATTATAATTATTGTCGTAAATAGGTAAGTAGGTACTATTACCGATTACTAGTTAATTTAGTTTAAGGTTATTAAAAGAATAACTAGTCGTTACCAAAGCAAGTCTGATGTTTTTTTAATAAATAAAAACTATCTTAGGTAAGATGTATACACAATGGACAATGAAATAAGAAAAGAAAATTCGTCTAGACCGCAGAGCGCAGACTATTGAATTAAGATATTACTTATTATATCTTACCTAGGTCGGAAGGACTTTTTGCTTCGTATGGCGTATCATTATGATAAGCGATAATACATGTCAATATGTTAAGATTCCCCGCAGAATTGGGAATCCTTTTATTCATTTTATTAATAACCATATATTTTTCTGCGATATTCCCTCAGCAAGACAGTCCCAGCAGGGAGATCAAAGAAATTTGTTAGGCGACAGGCGACTCCTGTTAAGAGAAGGTGGGACTTCTAGAGGCGCTGCTAGTGGTCTATCGTCATTCGTGTGCGCTTCATTTTCACAATCATTTATGGCAGATGATCTCCAGTCCAGCTTCATTAATTGTGTTAAAGATTTTTTGCAGCGTCCATGCACATTTCTAGTCCTACTTATCAGACGATGGGATCAGATTTTGCGGCAGGTAGGCAGGACAATTACGCGGGCCTTATTAAACTCAGAGTTTAGTAATTTAATCTTTGATCATTAGGTATAATGATTGAAAAATGATAGAAACTTTGCGCCCAAAGCTTATTGATTAAGTAGCGACATCTTGTGTGTAGTAGCAACATTACGTAGAGAAAGCTCAAGCGCAGTCTGGCGTTTCTTGATTATGATATGACCACATTGCTAGAAACCGTAAGGTGTATTTCTTTTTATTATTACTGTAAAATAAATTAAAAGTAAAAACCTTTTTTAAAACAAGCTTTTATTAAAATGCGCTGAAAAGAATAAAATAAACTTTTCCTTTAAAACTTTTACTATCCACTTATAACGTCATTACATAATTTATATAATATGATATAAAAGCTTGTCGCGAGATTTTATTCGTATTAAAATCAATCAGGTCAAGTTATTTAATTTACTTGTTTATCTACACATGTAAATCTTGCGACAAGCTTTTATATTATCATATAAATTGTGTAATGACGTTATAAGTGGATGGTAAAAGTTTTAAAGGAAAAGTTTATTTTATTCTTTTCAGCGCATTTTAATAAACGCTTGTTTTTAAAAAAGTTTTTTACTTTTAATTTATTTTTTACTTTTTAGTAATCGTTGGACAGATATCTCAGTCTTGCTGTTGACGCTTATCTCGCCAAATTACACAAGTCAAAGTGAACCGACCGATGCTACACACTCGAAAAATTCGATCACAATATCATAATCGAGGACTCCAAAAACCCCAGTACACCACAGACGGATTGGAGCAACAGAGTTTAACTCGCATTCGTATTCTCAGCAAGTCCTTTCATTTGATACCCATATTGTAGGAAAGCATAAAAAACTTAGTCCGCCATCTTTAGAAGTTCGCCATATTGGATTTAGAGTGACGTCACTTTATTTTTCGAGTTATTCTCAGCAAGCCCTTTCATTTGATACCAATATTGTAGGAGTGCATTAAAAATAACTAGTCCACCATCTTGGATGTTCCGCCATGTTGGATTTAGAATGACGTCACACAGCTAACCATGCATTGTCATCCAAACTAAACTTGTATATAAAAATTTCAGCTCAATCTGTTGAAGATAATATATGCTTCAAAATTGAGTTACAAGATTCCACCCGAACAAACATACATACATTGCAAGTTAAATAAAAGCTTTTAATTAAAAACGGCAGTCTAAAACGAGATTTATTTCCAGCAGTTTCGGCATTTACATTCAAATTAACTACAGTCAAAAAGTTCTTAGGTAGGTACTTACAACTTTAACTCAAATAATATTTATGGATCTTGATATTACCATATTTTCCACTTTTAAAAAGTAAATAATTAGGTTATTTTGAAAGCTTTTACTGATTGCAATCAAATTAATTGATATAATTTTAGGTACCTTCAGTGCGACAAAGACCTTTTGGCGCGTGGCCAAAGTTGGAACTAACATTGCTATATCTCACTTTTACCAGAGATGAGGATTGCTTTTACCTTACTCTTATCTTATTTTCACACCCACACCCCCTTTTCTATGTCATTCAAGTGACATTATTTTCTAATCAATAAAAATCGCAGTATTAACAAAGCTTTTTGAATTTAAGCTATTAGCTTAAAAGTTGGCTTGGCAAAAAATGCAATGTTTTAATTTTGATTATAACTTTCGACTTTATCAAATTAGAGTAAAATAGAAAATACTACTGCAGTCCAAGATAGATCGACCTGAACAATACATACTTACTTGAAAACTAGATGTAGAGTGTATTTATATATGTTCTGTAGTATCTAACCACTAATAAACTTTACTCTGCACTGTGACGCTGTACCAACACCGCAGCGATTAGCTCGGTCTACCAGATTTACTTACTTTCCTTTGATGAAATGTCAGGTCCACTACTACACGTCGACATCGAATGCTCAAAAATAGCTCTCTCAGAATCTATATCTTTTGTTCTAATATTTTATAATATTATTTTGTATATAATTATCATACAACAAAAACACACAATCCAATATCTCTAGCACTGTTTCGATATGCAGGTATAAAATGTTCATTAATAGCAGTGGCGGCTTCTTTAGCCACGTCGGAACATTATACGTTTTTTTGTTGTTTATTACCTTCTCAATATGAAAATTGGATAGTTAAAAGGATTATAAAATATAAAATCTTTTAAAGAACATACCTACGTTAGTTTATAAGCCTAGTATTACGCCTTTAATGGTCAAACGTTAATAGGTAACTACTACCAAGGCAACAGAATTAATAAAGCATTCTTCTTGTTCACAGGCAGGTGTCAGTGCTGCAGACTTCGATACCTCTGCCAGCGTCAGCCGCGGCGGTACGGAGGGCGCCACCGGACAAACGACCACTACCTGCTACCCCAGCGCATGGTAAGAAAAGATTTGCATACCTCACGTAGTTACCATCATGCTATAGCAGATGGCTTCTGTCAACAAAAAAATATCAGTACGTCTTTTGAAAAATCAGTCTATTGACAGCGAATTTACCATTGATTTTTAACAGTTTATTCACTCGTCACTCAGTCCTAAAATCGAATAATTGGATTTAAAATTTGCATTCTGCAAGTTTAAAGTTTAGTCAGCTAATCATAAAAACTTTTGGTATGCTCGGATTGCACGTCTTTAATAAAGTAGGTAAAAAGAAGCATACCCCAGGGATGCTCAGATACTGAACTTTCATATCAAACCACGCAGGGTTGATAAAAATATAACTATTATGGCTTGTCTTAGTGTGAAATATTTCAGTAACAACTTCCTCGCGATTACGTACCAGGAGGAATGAACCCTACTGAAATGAGCCAAGGGCAAAAATAATCTAGATGGGTTAAGCTAGAAACTTAATTCTAAAATCAAGTAGGGCTGACAAATGGGGCTTGGTGTACAAACAGACTTGCACATAGCGTTGCAGCTAACACGTGTTACATTATCAAATAGACAGAGGACATACAGCTGCCATTCCTGCCTATTATTTGAACTTTCTGCTCGAAAATAAACAATTTCTGAATTCTTGATTGAAGTTTCACAGCACCGTAACCTGCAAACCTGTAGAACTGCCGTGGTTGGAAACTGAGCTTAGTTTAAGTAGTAGTATTTTCTATAAATACGGATACGTCGTCGTTACATAAAAATCGTACTATGCATCACAGTATCACATCTTTGCTACTAGCCAGTTCATAACCACTTCAGAGATAACCAGAGGTTCCCTTAGGTACGTAATTTACTTCTAGTGGGTTCTCGATACAAAAATAATTAAAAAACGAGAACTCAAATATGCGTAAACGGTACGACCTCGTTGCATTACCAATAAAAAGCGGTGCAATCCTAGACTTCAATTTATTAGTCGTAGACTGGTACTCCGTAGAGATCACTCAAATTGAAAACGAGATTGAGAGCAACAACATACCTAAAGCTTTATTCACTTTTCCGCTTATCCCGATACCTAAGTGGAGAACATCATCCATTTATCGCCGGCTGTAAATGTGACAGTACCAGCGAATGAATCCGAAGACTTCCCTTGATAATAGCGTTCAAACTACCAGTGTGCATTGTACTTGCACCGACTTTGATAAACAAGAAACGGAACATAATAAATACTTATTTAACTTAAGAAATGCTTAATCAACCAAACTGCTTAAATTTTTTTTATTAAATTTTATTTTAAAAAAGCTTAAATTTTATCAAAAATCAGACAGTAACTAGCTATAGAAGTTTACCATATAAACACTTTTACGGGGTAATAATACAATGACGGGAGTAGTTAGTCAAGATTCATCAAAGAAACTTGACGATAAATGAGTTTCTTTCAACCAGTCAATTAAAAGAACCTAAATAGAGAAAGTTCGTCATAAATCACAATAGATTAAGGATTGATTTCAAATCTCTAGACTAATTTTTAATACTAACTGATGATTACTAACTAGGTACTCCCGCAGTCATTGATATATAATTTTAGATGCCTGTAGATAAGTAGGGTTAAAATGATATAATTATTGAAACAAAAATAGGACCTACTAAAAAGATTTTACATATTTTGCCTATGAAGCATAAGCTGGTAATACCGTATTGTATTAATTTCAAAATCAATTCTCTCATCAAGTTTCCAAGTGTTGGATCGTTCTCGAACAAGTATTAGTTTAAAATGTTAAGGTATCCCATGAGAGAACAATCATAAATCATTGGTATTTACTTTTTATTTATAAATCTATTTTGTAAACATATTTATGTACCTACGTTTAATGTAATTTAAAGGTTAACTAAGCTATTACGACAAAGAAGCTGAAATTTTATAATAGGTTAGTATAGTAGGATTGTTTTTCGTAAAACTTTCACGTACATCTCAATAGGATATTATCCATTAAAATAAATTGACACTTGTCAATAGAGTTATGATTAAGCCACTTGTTATGACTCTCACGAGTCACTGAATGAAAATAATCTTAGGATTTGTTTAGCGTTCGAACGATCGTGTGCTTTACTAGGCAGATGCAACGTCAGTTGATGTGCACTTCTCGAAGAGGGCACTCTTTTATAGCGATCACTGAACAATTTGAAAATTGAATTGATTAACTTAATTAGAATTCATTAAAAATGTGTTGATTTATTAAATTGCTTAATGTGGTGGTGTCAAGTTACAAGATAACCGTGAGAAATAATTTTCGCTAGGTATACGGTTTTAATTTTTGTAGATAATAGGTTTAAAAACTTTTTTAGTACTACCGACAAAAAAGAAGTGTTAAATACCTATTTCTCATAGTATGTGTTGTTACAGGAAAAAGTAACATTGAAAATAGATTTATCTGGTATAGCGGTGTTAAAACGATTATAACATTAACTAGTTATGAAGTGGAAATCTTAATTGGTTCTTGATGGTGCAGATTATCTCATTGTAAGTTTATTTTTAGATAGAAAGAGGCATGTGTGGATTACAACGCCTCTGTATTAAATATCTTAAGCTCTTTTGATTAAACTACGATACTTAGTAACTCATTAAGTGTTATTAAACTCCTACGAAACACAAATGTTGGATTTTGATCTATTTTTAGATATTAAGCTCAAAGTCTCTTTGAGCGATTCTGATAACAATTTTATGGAAAATCGATTTCAGATTAATGAAATATTATCATGTTAAACTTAATAAATTTTAATGAGTTCGTGGGATTTCAATTTCAGTTCCTTTGGTTCACAAAATCAAAGTAACGGTTCCCAAAGAATGGAGAGAAATTTCTCATTTGTAATATAGGTCATCAAGTTCAAGATGCTTGCTGATTCACCACTTTCTCCAGACAAATTCCTTACTCATTAACAATTATTACTCAGAGTTGAGCACGATTAGTATCATATTTCCTCATTTTACATTAGCGGATTAATAAAGGTATGCGTGTTTATTGGTTGGTATGTTGATTGAGTCTTCCGGAAGTTATAGTCCAGCTATAGTAAGTTTGTGAACTCGAAATTCTTAATATTTAATGGGTTATTAATATTTCCAGCCTGTAGTGTCTTATTGTTGGGCAAAGGCCTCCCTTTCCATTTTTAATTTGTGGAAACTATGCTATAAGGCAACTCACAAAAGCAGAGCAGAGGTGCAGCGTTTTTCATGACAACAATCCAAAGTAGACTTTATTTACTTTATATAGCATACTAGCTGATGCCCGCGACTTCGTCCGCGTGGTTTAAGTTCTTTGTTATTCTCGCGGGAATTCCTTAATTTTCCGGTATAAAAGTAGCCTATGTCACTCTCTAGGTCCTCAACTATATCCATGTCAAAAATCCAGTCGATTCGTTGTGGCGTGATTGAAGGTCAAACCAACAAATCAACAAACCAATAAACCAACAAACCAACAAACCAATAAAAAATATTTCCAAAAAACCGACCTTCCTTCGTATGTACTCGCCCGACTTCAACATAGTGTGTAGAAATCAAAATTATTTTTTACTTTACAGTGGCTTTGGAAGTCGGTTTTTTGGAAAGAATTTTTATTTTTAACTTTTTAGTGTACTCTTAATCCCCACAGCTTAAGAATGTAGTACCCTTCAGCATTAGAGTTGAGAAATTGGGACTTGAGAAGTTTGAGTTGAGAAGTCGTTGCTTGACACCTATAATATGACTTCACCACAAAAAAATCCTAAGGAGTTCTGTACCCTGCAGCTTCAGGGTTGAGGAGTTGCAAAGAACAGCAAAAACATATACGCGCCGAATTGAGAACCATCTCCTGTTTTGGAAGTCGGTTAAAAAACAAACACACTTTCGCGTTTATAATATTAAGTATGATGTTTTCTTTTGAGTATACTAATTTCAACCATAAGAAAAAATAAAAGTACTTAACTCTGTTTTGGCCCCACCAAGTAACAAAACATAATTTTCGGGAAACACTTTAGCTATGTTAGCAAACATGAATTATTGATGTAAGTACAGGGACACAGCTAGCAATGCTAGATAAAATAATTGTCGCATGCTCTAGTGCAAGTGGGTGACCGCCGACCGGTGATGTAAATATGATGGATCGGCGAATAAAGAACGGATGCTGGTCTCTTGATTGAGATCGTTCCGATGACGCAGAACTTCCTTCTGCAAATCACATTCTCAATAAGCACTTTGTATATCAGAGTAGTGATAGTCCAGTATCAATTGATTTATTGAAATGAACCCTGTGTTCATGGTATTACAGATGAAAATAATTGAGCAATAATTGTTTCAGTTTGTTTAAAACAGCAGCGCTAGTTCTAAATAATAATAATTAACGTAAGCTTAAGATAATATAAATACGCTGTCAAACAAAAATCTATACTAATATTATAAATGCGAAAGTTTGGATGGATGGATGGATGTTTGTTAGGAGTGATTACGCCTGAACGGCTGAACGGATCTGGATGCAATTTGGCATAGAGATGGATTATAGTCTGAAATAACACATAGAATTCAGGAACACTTAAATTTTCCGGGATGAAAAGTAACCTATGCAACCCCCCGAGACGCAACTTATCCTATACAGTTAAAGATTGACAGAGAGACACACTTTCGTATGTATAATGTTAAGTATGGACAAAACTTAAATAGCATAGGTATAAGTGTTCACTGGGACCAAGTAAAATCAATAACAAAAAAATAATTTATTTATGGATCGACCGCATTGTCTTTCTAATGTACCAAATTGGGGGTCGTATGAAGTATATGAACCGTGTTCATATGCATGACGCCAATTATTATTATTACTTTTTCGACATTGTGCGGATCAATATGGGCAACCAATTTAATGAGGCCCTCTATGGTCAGCTGACGCTCGCGTTGTTTGATGTATTGGAAAGGGGCGAAAAGGGTACAATAGCTCAAAGTAATTGGTAATGATAACATACTGAACTTTTTCTGTGACTTGCGATTAGTACGTTGGGAGCGCGGCAAGGGCCACCCGTGTTGTATTGACAATATTTGACAGTACTTATCTTTTAAGTTGACACTTGACAGGGTAGTGATGAATATGGATTATTTAACTTGTGATAACCTACGACTGTTCGCCTGAGGATTTTAATTTTTATCATTTAATTGGTTACAGGAGGCAAGAGCGGTCTGTCGGCAAGCTCTAGTCGATCAACAAGTCCACTTGGTCAAGGAGCAGTCAGTTTTATACCACGAGCTCCAAACTCGTCATCAGGGTTCGTATGATTACTTTAAAAAAACATTTCAAGAGTAATTTAATTACCTATGCACAATTTTAATCGTAATATTACCCAACAAATGAACTAAACATATTATTTATGGTGCATGTAAAAGTATTAAAAATAAAATTAAAAGTACCATATTATTGTTTCAGATCTCGGCCCAACTCATCATTACTTGCACCTGGTAGTAAAATACCCTCCACTTTAACCCAACCTCAACAACATTCTCAAAATACAAACAGTCAGAATGGAACGCCAACGAAGCAGTCCATGCTAGATAAATTAAAACTTTTTAATAAGGATAAAATTAGTAATGAGAAGCAAAGTAGTAAAAGTACTGCAGTATCAAAACGCACTAGTTCCTCGAGTGGATTCTCTTCTGCCAAAAGTGAAAGATCTGATTCCAGTTTAAGCCTAAATGAATCTGCAAATGGCACAAACACACATATCAAATCATCTAATCTAATAGGACCTAAAAGTATAAGACAACAGAACGATACCTTGTCTAGAGATAAATCAAGTAAAAATGTGAAAACGAAATTAGTTAATTCAAAAGTAGTTAAAGAATCTTCTACAAACATAAGTAAGTCAAATGCTAAATCAAATAGCAATGAAAAATCAAGAAATAGCCCAAAATTACCAGCCCGAGATACTAAATTATCAGCACCTAAAACTAGTAGTAATACAAAATTGAATCAGTTCGATGACCATTGTAGAAGTTCTAAATCAAAAATTGATTCGAAAATGGTCAAAGTGTCTGGAAGTCAAATTAAGCTTAGCGATCAAAGAATAGAAAACAGTATGGATAGCGAGACCTATGAAAATACAAAAAGCCAATCTAATCAATCGCAATCACCCTCGGCCAGTGGTCCACCTCTACCATTACAAAATCATACTGGAATTCCTAAACCAACAGCTGCAGTAAAAGGAACATCAAAAATATCAAAAGAGGAAAGACATAACATCATACATAAAAGTACAAACAGTCAATTGAGTCCAATACAAAGCAATTCTAGTTTAAATTCCACCAACAATGTAAGCGCTCATCCATTTTCTAGAGAACAGTCTAACCTAAGTAAAGAAGTTTCACAGAAACAGACACTAGCTGTTTCTCCGATGCCCGTGTCTAACTCAGGTAATCAAAACCCTACTTCACAAATGTCAGAAAGTTCTCATTCAAATTCCACACACAGTACAACTGGACAACAATCAAATTCTAGTGACGGAAGTGTCATATACCGACCATCTAGTGAATCAGGTTCAGAGATATCTAAAAGTAGTAATATGGCCACTAACAGAAGACTTGATATGAATACGACATACATCAATGATGTTATTAATGAAGCTGAGAATTCAGAAAAAGAAGCCGCTCAAAAGAGGGTGCTTGATAGACCTAGTCCTAGACCAATATTTGAGCTGAATAAAACACTAACAGAATATGACAAAAGTGATAGTCGCTCGAGTACTCCTACACACTGTCGCGATAATTCTCTTGGAGATGATGAAAATCCAATGATGAATGTATTGCCTATGAGGCCTTTGCTGCGAGGATACAACAGTCACTTAACTTTGCCAATGCGAACTACTGGTTTAGCACAAAAAAACATTCCTGGTTATCCCCATCATGCAAACACCGTCAAAGCAAATTTCGGTCGGGAAAATATGGGCTTGCGTGAGCGTATGAATTACGGCCCCGGTTTTTCGAACCCCGACTACTGCGACCTTGAAATCGCCTCTGGCTATATGTCAGACGGTGATTGCTTGAGAAGAATAAACGTGAACGAGGTAGAGTGTGGGCGAAATAATGATATTATGGATGGGTATATGTCAGAAGGTGGTGCTTCTCTATATGGACGAAGAATAAACTATAATCAGCAAACATCGCAGTTCCAGCTTGACGAAAGGTGAGTTTAATTTGTTTCTTACTTCAAAAATTTGTTTATAAAGATTAATACGAGGTATGTCACGTATAAAAGGCTACTGCTCTGTAAGAAATGGATCAATATCTTCTATTTAAAAACATTGTATCCTACTGCATTCCACAAGTGGTCGGCCCGCCCTCTCTCACCTTATACCATACATTATGCCCCACAATTTTCATACAAAGGTTATAAAGTTTATCTTAACACGTTTACGATTCAGGTATCTCTGCCAGGTACAGATTGTGATTATGATTGTGATTAATTTAGACGTTTTGATTTTTTTATGAATTCTTAATATTGTATTTGAGTTAGTTAAAGCTTACCAAACTTTCCTATGAATAGAGAAACAATGAATAGATAACTTTAGATCAAAAGCTTCTAAAGCAGACATCAAACAATTGGTCTAATTTCACAAACTTGCGGTATTGTGTGGATGGTTTGTTAGTATTAGATCAGCCGTAGTGTGCCAACGTTCTCCCAATGAGGACTCGTGTGGCGCACTCACACTGCCGCATCGTTTGGGGAGAGGGCGAGGTGGCCAAAATCGATACTCCTACGTCTCACACCGCTCCCCGCGCCACTATTTACCACGCCTCGACCCTAACCACCCCTAACAGAACGTACCATTCGAGACCTTAACGAGCACGGTATAAAATCCTACTTCCTCCGCGACCAAACACAGTATAGGCGCTTTCTGATCAATTTTCTACACGTTGCTCTAATGTTTTCTAAGTATTTATATTTCCAGTCTAACTGCAATTTATTCATTTTTAATACGAAGTACAAGTTGTAAAGGAAGAGGTTGTAGTGGGTGGAAGAGTTAAAGAAGCGATCTCAATTAATTAAATGACGGCAGCGGTCTTCAAATAAGACGATGTCGATTTTTATAGTATCGGTTTAAGTGATTATGTAAATGGGTAAGGAAGTCTTTTGTGCGGAGCAGTTTTCTGCCGTTCCGGCGGCGGCGGCAGCGCGGGTAGGGCGGGCGGCACTCGGCGCCGCGCACTACGGGCGTGCGGGCGCGCCGTACCGCCCGCGCTTCTATACGCACGTGACAAACTTTCCCGATTTTCGCTACGGAAAATGTAAATCTGTTACCGGCATCGATCGTTCCGGCGCCAGACGCACGCTCGAACTCGCCGATCACAGCTGGCGCCGCTGATCTGGACCGCGCTTAACAAAGACTTGACGGGAAAAGATCGCGCCCCTTGCGAATCCTGTGAACTGCGGTTCATCGGATATCTCGCTTGTGTAACTTTGGTGTTATATTGGACCATAATAATAGCTGTGCCTTGTGTCGCTCGATCCTGAACGGGAAATGTCTTGGAAACAATTAATTTGCTAAAACATTTTTTAAACTTAACGCTGTAACAATAATTTTGCGAACATTAGTGTTAGGATCAGTGTTGCCTTGCTATGTGTCTTCGCTTTGCTGTAGAGTGTAGACGTTTATATATACAACGGTGCTTCATGTTTATCTAGATGTAAATTTAATAACATTTTGTATTAAAGCGAAATATAAACAGTGAACTGGAAATTGTATAAAAAACTTTTATCATTGGTTGAAGATGTTAGCAACGTGATTGGTAAGAATTTTACTTAGTTCGTAATTATGATTATATTTCTATCTTCACATGAGGCAAACGCTTGCCGGCATCTGGACAGTTGCGAAGTCAATGTCTTGCGACATGTGGCCACCAATCCTTAACTATTAAGCTAATTATGTCAATAACATCATAATTGTATCTATGGAAGTTATTAATTCTTTGTCTGAACTGGGACATTTTCAAATATCTATCCCGTTGTTTCACGTTGTAAAGAGATTTCATTTACAGCGAGGTCGTTCGGCTTCGATACAATTGATGTAAGGTTATTAGTTCGGCATCTGTAAGGTTATGGGTAGGGGCGGAAATCCCTTTCTCGTCTCGAATTCAGTCGGATTGGAATTGTTTAGCTTGTCCACTTAGTTTTGTATTTGGATTGGTTCTTTCATTGTTTTATGTACTTTCCGGTTCTCTGTAATTGAATTCAGCATATCACATCGTGCTCAGATCCCACTTCCCAGTATTATAAGATTCTAACCAAATGGTTAATTTTATCCCCAAAACAACATTTTGCTCCTAATTATTACTTTATTTAAAACTACAAATCTTTTGTACATTTGAAACAACTAGACAATGCCCGCGACTTCATCCGCGTGGGTAATTTTTTTTATTCCCGCGGAAATTGGATGGAATAAGAGTAGCTTATGTTCTTCCCCGAGATGTAACCTCTATACTTACCAAATTTCTTGAAAATCAATTGAAAAACGAGCCGTGAAATAGTAGCAAACAGACACACTTTCGCATATTTTATAATATTAGTGTGGATAAACTGATTGACTGATACAACAATTGACAATGTAGAGCCTATACCCCTGCACTGGGTCTATAGAACTAGACTTGAGATTTTGCATGTAGATTTTCTTTTTAAGCTCACCAAGAAATGAGTTTTATAGAGATTAAATACAACCGTGTGAAGCCAAGTAAACAATAAGAAGTTATACAATACGTCCTCCAGTAATAAAAATTATATTTTACCGCATTTGGAGCAGTCCCTTCGTGCCCAAACTAACCAAGCAAAATAAGTTTGCATGTTTAATCGTACATACCCAAAGAGCACAACGACTCCTGAACAAGGTCGGGTGTTGCGATTAAATAAAAATGCCTTCCCCGCGCTTAAGCTATTAAAATTTTTGTTTGTATATGTGCGTGTATAGTCAGTAAGAGTTGGGGTTCGCCAAGAGTGAATCATTGTTTTGTTCAAGTGGTCGGTCTGCAGTATAGCTCACAAAATCGAGTAATATATTTTGCTTAGTTACGAAACTTTGTTTATCTTGATGCAACAAAAATGACGACCGCCCTGACGCAGTGTTGAGCACTGTTGTCTTAACGAGGTCCCGGGTTCGATTCCCAGAATTGGGTCATTTTAGGGTCTGAATTTTCCCTGGTCTGGCCTGGTGGGAGGCTTCGGCCGTGGCTAGTTACCACTCTACCGGCAAAGACGTGCCGCCAAGCGATTCAGCGTTCCGGTATACGATGCCGTGTAGCAACCAAATAGGGGTATGGGTTTAATATAACTGCCATGCCCTTAAAAGGTTAGCCCGCTACTGTCTTAGACTGCGTCATCACTTACCATCAGGTGAGATAAAAAAAAAAAACGAAAGTAATTTCGCAGTGATCTTTACGAAGTATTTTGGTGTAATAGTAACATATTGCTCTTTCACTTAGGTAGTTTTATTTTCTACTAGCTGATGCCCGCGACTACGTCCGCGTGGTTTAATTTTTTTGTTATTCCGGCGAGAACTCCTTTTCCTTTTACGAGAATTTTCCGGGATAAAAGCCTATGCCACTCTCCAGGTCCTCAACTATACCCATGCCAAAAAAAAATCACGTCGATCCGTTGCTCCATTATGGCGTGATTGAAGGACAAACCAACAAACAAACACACTTGCATTTATAATATTATAGTATGATATGATATGATGAAGTATGATATGATATTATTTCTATATCACTTTCTTCGTCGGCAAACATTTCTACAAGAGCAACCGCTAAATGTTGATAACTGAAGCTCAATACAATTCAATAGCTATGTGACAGCTACTCGTTTCAAGTCTATAACTATTGTCACTCCGGTCTATTCATGCGAAGGTTAATATTATCTGGGAACGAAGCAGGTCTAAATACCCAGGACTGATGCTAGGGCTTCATAATATGATTGTAGAATTAATTATGTTTGGATGGTTCAATACAATACTTTGTTTACCTTAATAGTCTTGTGAATTGACGGAAGCGCTACAAGTTAGATATTACTTCTATAAATAATTTAAGAGGTGGGTATTGAATGGTGATCTATATTAGCATTCAATGCTAAGTTGTTACTTAATAAAACATAATTTTGTCCAACTAAAAATATATTTTTAAACAAGACAATTTTCCGCTGATTTGTATTTGTAAGTTATATCTAAGATGGATGCTGATCATTAATTCGTTTGTGGGGATTTAAGTTTAACTAAAATTATGAAATTTGGTGCAGAGATAGGTTGTATGATGTATCCCGGGAAAGGATATAGGCTACTTTTTATCCCAGAAAATGAAGGAGTTCCCGCGGGAATAAAAGACACGCGGCCGAAGTCATATACATAATGTAGTATTTTATGAACAAGTTGGAGGTATAGAGCTGAGTTTTTATTTTAAATTTTTTACTTCGCAATTCCAATTGGATAGTATACCAACTTTCGAAGATGTGTAATTGGGTTGAAAATGTTGCTCTCGCTGCGCAATATTTAAATTTGTCACTTTCGAAAACGGAATAACTGGGAAAAGTTCATCGATTTTTAGTTTTATTCATAGGAAGAATATTTTTGTAGAAATTATATTGGAAAGAAACTTAAAAACTCTATTTGAATTATTCCCTTTACTATCACGCGGTAATAGCAATGACGCTCATAACTAACCCACACTTCAGAACCCTACTTACATACCTACTTGTATTTATACATATTTTCAGAATCTGTACAATTGCACCAATCTCAATAAAACCATCTAAATTTGAACCAATTTTTCCATGCCCGCCATATTTGATTTCTCATAATAATATTAATCAAATATCACACGTGGAACAGTAGGACGTACATGACGAAACGATAGTTTTGATCAACAAAATAAATAAATAAACCAAAAAACAAACGGACATACAGACTGCAAAATATTAGCATCAATTCGTAGTCAGATTAATGTCATACAGCTGCAAAACGTATGGTAAATATTTTACAAAAATATTCGGCCAAATAACCTCCCTATGAAAATTTCCATAATAAAAAGTGGAAATCCGCGGAAGCGTAATAAATATCCGGTGTAGGACAGCTTCACAGCTTTTATACGACTGAAATATTAATGAAAAACCCCACGCTTCTGTTGAACAGAAAAATTGTAATATCTAGGCTACCATTTTTTTGTAATTATTATAATAAAAGAATATTTTTGTTTGTTTCTAATTTTCTACATTTGAGAGTGATCACAAAGGTCAGTTACTCGCGTTTCCATTCTCTATTTCAATTTAAAAATGCGTAAAGTAGGTACGTTACGTACGTAATAGCTATTTATGCTACTGTATCGTAATGAGGGTCATTTTAATTCGAGTGCTGTTTTTTGATACGAGGCTTGCCGAGTATCAAAATAGGATAGTACGAGAATTAAAATGACTAATTACGTACAGTTGCATACAAGATTTTATCTACGACAAGGACGTCTTTATAATTTTTTACTTTGTAAATTAATAAAAAAGTCAAATCAATTGACTGGTTGGGAAAGTGCCAGAACCCAGAGCCGCTAAGCTATAGGTATCCTATTTATGAAGATAACCATATCGATACAGCTACGACTCATAACGATACAGCTCCCATACAACGAACTGTATCGTTATGAGAAGCAAACACGAAAGAGGGTTCAATTCGATATAGTTGTCAAATTCGAAATTGGAACTTTTCGATGCTGGAGTAGATAAAATTGCAAACGTACCTACCTTACGTACGTAAAAATGCGTAAAGTAGTAAAGTTTATAATAATAAAACGTACCCACTTTACGCATTTTAGTCTGATACTGATAATAATCCCCATTTGTATCGCGCGCCCGACGCGACTAACGTAATTCAGTTACCGGCTCTTACGCCAATAGCTTGGGCGGTTCTTGTAGCAATCCTGAGTGCATAACAAACTTACTCGTAAGTCGTATTTATAACGATGTTGATAAATTCGGATTGAATGCGCTAAAAGGCAATCCATCTGGTTTGAGCTGAAAGCAGCGAACATCGATTTTAACTATAAGATGATAACTTACTTCCCCATTCAAGTTAGATAATGGTTCCACCTTAAGATACATTCTGTTCTAGAGAAGGATGTCTTCAATAAAGCACTACGTTTCAAAAATTACGAGTAACTCGATAACGAGTAGTAATCAGCTACTTAGTACTATTACACAACTGAATTTTAGGAAATAGTGTAATTTTAGGAATAGTAGTTTAAAGGCGAACCTACCTCGGAATTAAAAAAAAAATTGCCTATTTAAATCCAAATTAAATATTATTTGACTATTGTGTTAAAACTTGTATTAAATATTGTATTGCAAGTGCTAAAGTTTTTGTTATTCCCAATGTAAATCTATTTTCTGGTATTTATTATTATACAATCATTTTATTCAACAATTTGTAATTACTTATTTAATGATAACATGAACTCGTACGTAGTAGGTACCTAATCGTCGCGTCAAGCCATATTGATAATACAATAAAAATACCTATTTGAGACGTCTTAACCGGGAAAAATGGGGAACTCACTACGAGAATAACGAGAGTTGTTCAGTTCACATAATGAGAGGCTTGAAGGGAACTACGGGCTCCTTTCAGATCTGTCATCATTAGTAAGGGCTGGAGGCGCCGGGTTTTCATTAAGACGTGAATATTTTCAAATGACAAAGCAGCCGTATGCAAGGGTGGAATGTTCGACTTGAGGCATCCCTGTGATTATTACGCCGTGTTATACTGCTTAAACATTTTTATATAATTAAGACAGGAGATGCTTATACTTACTGAAGCATACCTAGTGAGTAGAACCAAACCAAGATGTACCTACGAGAACAGAATATTTAGATCAGGTATCGAGAGATGTAATTTTCATGTAAATTCATGACATCTCTCAAATACCTGATTAGTCTATTCGTTAACATTTTTGCACAGTTCCATCCGTCTCTGCTTCAGTCAAATCGCACCTCATCATCATCAACCGATAGACATAGGCCTCTTGCAAGGATTACCATACGCCGCGGTCTTGCGCCGCCTGTATCCAGATCGCACCTAAGTCTAATAAATTATGCCTGCATTGTGATTTGTAGTACCAGCATATCACCACAGAATACTTGATACCTTCCAGACTGTTACAAGGCATGTATTAAGTCTGAAGTGGAGATGTACCAGTTTGATTGCCATTTGCTTGCTAAATATTTTATGTCGATGTAAAAGTTGGTTTGTCAAGAAATACGTCCATACATGTCGATATATTATTCAACGTATTCATTCTCATCAGGCTTGACAACTCAAGCCTATCTTCTTACCCTTTCTAATCATGTCGGACTTGTGGAGTATGAATAGTTTCCATTATTCAGTAGATATGTAGCATATCTTCAATATTCTCACCAATCTCGTAACTCCAGAGTAATATGCAAGTAACAGTATCTTTTTTGACTGGTTACTGCATTCTTTTTTGTGGAATGAAAAAGCATTATTTTAAACTTTTTCATTTTCGCCTTAACGCGGAAGAAAATGATTATGTTACTAATGCTGCGTGCTTTCACGTGCTGTATTCAGATTGTTGTTTTTCTTTTATCTTATTTCTATGAATTTAAACTTTCTCATAATAATTGCCTGTTGAAATTGGTTACAATTACAACTTTTCTTGGGAATAATACGATCCAAACGCTGTTTAAACTCTAGGTTGCTAGGCCAAGTAATATCAGTGTAACTAAATATTTCTAGGGGCTTAATGTTAATCCGTTTACAAAAGTAAAAGTCGCTTTTAAGTACGGACGACGCGACGGACGAACAGTGGATTAAAAGGGTTTACGACTACGATGTATCGTGTCTGAGGATTTATGCAAGTAAAGTGGTAATGCTATGTTGACTAATTACAATTTATATTGTTGATATTCTTTGTATAATTACGCAGACAGAGCGTTATCAGGTAGGTAATAGAGAGGTCTTTGGTAGCATTATTCGCCTCGTCAAAAGTCTCTAAAAGATGGTCAGACTCAAACTCAAATCTTTTTGCCGCGTAGGCCCAGCTAGAGGCGCTTACGCTACGACTCGTAATCGGTCATCATTAATGACTCTACCACTGATTTGGATGATAAATCCTAATCAAATCAGCCAAGTTCTTTATCAAGCTCTTCATATAGGAGCTTGTATGAAAGACTGAATTGTGACGTCATGAACATTAGCGCCTTCTTCATTGTAATCGATAATTTAAAATGGCTATCAAACTTAAAAGTGGTAAGTTTCTTCATAAATGATTCCTTTAGAAGGTGATATGCATAGGCGGCGCAAGTAAGTCAAAAGTGATGACTTAGAAGACCGATGTAAAAACATACACGGTACTTACTCATCTTTAGAAGTCAGCGATGAACAAGCAAACAAAAAAAACAGATTGAGATTTATTTTTAGCCACATGTAGGTCAAGCCTCTATACCTCAATGGAAAGTCGTTTAAAATTCTCACCCAGTTGACTCAGGTAGGTGCCGACGAAAGGAAAAATAAAAGTGCCTTTTCATTTCCGCCTACATACGCTCCCTCGAAGGGATGAAACTTGCCTTTCCCTTTTTTCTGCAACCAAAATGCGAGGAATAGGTCTAGTTTTAATTACAGTTAATGGGTTTCTTCAAGTTCAGTCCAACGCCTTTGGGTACGAAGGATTATTTCCTTTTTGAATGACAACAGCACAGCAGCTGTGTTATTCGAGTTGCTTACATTTTTATGATTTTACTTACATTTTTTAACTTTCGTTAGTATTTCGTTTGTTATGAGTTTTAATATTTTTTCGAAGTGGTAATACTTTGGTGGTAGATCAGCGTAGGGGTACAATATTTATCGGCATTCGGCGGCCATGCTATGAGTCATGAGTTTCCGCATTTCTTTTATGAGTTTTCCGCTTGGACGAATTCAGTTTTCAGGTACATACCTAAGCTCAAGATTCTGTATAACAGTTTGTTAAAATCGTCGATAATATTAATGACTTATATTCAACAAACTAGTATATGGCGCGTGGATGCGCGGCCCGCTGAAGAATATCAGTATTCCTGTCTTTATCAGCCAAGCTATGACTCATTAGTTTCCCCATGTTTCAATTTTAATCCATACTAATATTATAAATCCGAAAGTGTGTCCGTCTGTCTGTCTGTATGTCTGCTACGCTTTCACGGCCTAGGTTTTCAACTGATTATGGTGAAATTTGGTGTAGATGTAGATTGCATCTCGGGGAAGAGGACATCGCGGAAAGTTAAAGAGTTGCCGCGGGAATCAAAAAACCAAGTCACGGGCATATTAATATACTCGTAGATCAAACTGAAGGTATCACAGTTTTCAAGATTCGAATTACAAATTGTTAATAGTGGTTATAATGACTTATATTCAACTAATATGCCTGTTTACGGGGGTGACCTGCTTACGGCAGTAAAAATAATGAGCTACGATCTCCGTATAATGGCTTCGTTGATTTGGAATGATATGCAATAAGGAGTGATTGATGATCGTTATGAATACGCTCTTTGTACTTTAGGTATGTGTGCCACATAGTTGTGCTTCGTGTTATTTACAAACTTTACAAATTCCAAGCGGCTTTGTTTACCCCCATGCAAAGGAAAGGTGTTTGGTATGTTAATGTGGTATATTAATTAACTAGATACGTATTGGGTAATTATGTTCGTAACTATAGACATGTGCTATAGAATATGAATAATTGTACCAATTTTCTGATTCTGTTTCACCAATATTCATAGCATTCATTCATCATTCTCATTTACACATTTTTAGGGTTCCGTACCTCAAAAGGAAAATACGGAACCCTTATAGGATCACTTAGTTGTCCGTCTGTCTGTCTGTCAAGACCCTTCTTCTCAGGAACGCATGGAGGTATCAACTATCAAGTTGAAATTCATATCAAATACTCAGGTCTACTGTCCCTTGGAGCTGTGAACAAATCAAACTTCTTAGCCAACGCAATCAAAAGATACAGCCGTTTATGCTGCAAATTTTCGACACTCGCTAGGGAATCAAAACGTACAGGGTACTTCCCGTGAACTCAGAATGTTCAAATTTGGTACGAAGCAACGTCTTATAGTCACAAAATATTTTTAATAATTTTAAACTTACATAAGTTATGGATTTCATTTAGCAATAAAAAGTGAAAGTTGTTACATCTTTTGCTACATAGATTGTCAGCTTTGTGTTTAAAATTTAATTTAATTTTTAGAAAAGATAAAAGATTATCAATTTATTTATTGATGAAGGTTTAAAACTGATATTTGACTCATTCGATGTACTTATTTCAGTCAGTTCGTTGGCGGGAACACCATATTGGAATAATTCACATACTTATATACCTACGAATATTTTGACATTTGAAAGTTAGTCTCCTGCCGGCAAACTCAGCGATTATTGATTCAAACTTTTGTGTTTATATCGCAATTTGATAGAGCTTAACGATAGCAATCGTGGGTGGATAAAAAAAAACAGTAAATCTCTCGTGAAACCGCTACACGTTGTGACCATTCGCTCGTGCAAGTTTTAAAGAGTGCAAATATATTTTAAAGCAATTTAATTATTATTGCCCACTTCTGGAATTATGCTTACAAGATGGATTTTTCAACGAAGATCATTTCAACACTCAGTTTGAGTTTACCAATTACTCAAAAGTAGGCTACGTGTTGCGCGTAGGATGAACACCCTCTATAAGCCATATCAATTGCCTTTGTTTCAACGCCCAAGGCCTAAAGCACCCTATACAGCCCACTTCCATCTCCAACAAAACACTTTCAAAAACAATACTCAGAAAATCATGTCGGGAAATCTTTTGTTACAATTTAGACCCTAAAACCTAGCCATAAGAGTCAGGGGTGCTAAGCTGTTTGTTTTGTGGGTACGTCGATGGAATTTTAAGGTAACACCGGTAAACACCACTCTAAAGAAGTGTGGAAAAGTGTACGGAAACGAAGCGTAGATAAAGTGAATTCTTTATTCTATTAAGCCACAAAGTAGATGTCCATTTGTATAGCGCTCTCCATATACATATAGGTAGAGTTTGATATGATAGGTTATTTGTATATGTTGTGTAACGTATAATTAATTACTTTTAGTTGCATGGAAAAACAAAGACGTTCTACCAAATCATTCAAAACGTTTGAATATTCTTTTTTCACTAAGTAGGTAAATATTTTTGCTCGTACGAACGGACTAAGTAGGTACCTAAAGCTTGATGATTCAACGACAAGGGCCCAGCACCCCTTTTGATAGGGTTATTATCATAAAAAATGAATCATTTTAAATTACGGAACGGAAGTTACTAAAAAATCGATGTTGTGATTTACAAGCTGTTGCTAAAGAGCTTATAGAGTTCAAATAGATAGCATAACTAATTCAATTCTAATTATTATAGTCAATAATAATCTTATAAGACTCAAACCTTAGTCTTAATCTAGTTTCTGATATAATTTTATTATAAAACTAGGTAAAATAGGTAGATACTTTATTTACCAGTATTACATTATTCGTTTATTTTTTTACAAATATAGATAAATAAAGAGGATTTTATCTTAATTTGTAAATACCTTCAACCATCCTATTCCTAACATCCTGCAAGGCAGCAACGATACCGATCCTGCCTATCGCGTAGAGCAATAACTGTTATAAATGACGTTTAGATAGGACTATAATATTATATTAAACGAAGGTCGAGTAATAAATGAATGGGCTGACCACATCCAGTAATAGCTGCCCTTATTGCATAGAGCATAAATCTTTATGTTCTAGAAAATCAATACTCTAGAGTCTAGACCAACCGTTTACTCGTACTTTCTTACAGCGCTTACTTATGAGTTATGACGATGCCCGCGTCTTCGTCCGCGTGGAAGTTTTTGCAAAATCTCGTAGCATACCTTTAATTATTATCCGGGGTTAATCGTAGGTATAGCCCTCGGCTCGTCACTTCTCGTGTCCTTTCTTGTATATAATATGAGCCCGTCAACTCGCATTGGAGCAGCGTGGTGGGTCTAAGCTCTAATTCTCCTCTCTCCTGTGAGAGTTGAGGCCTGTGCCCAGCAGTGGGACGTTAATGGGCTGTATTGGTGGATATAATATGAACCTTAACAAACATGCTCTGCAATGCCGCCATCACACTATGACACTACCTATGTGTTGGTCCAAGCTTTCAACAGATTACAACAATTAAGATTTCTGCACAAATCTCTAATGAAGCTTCTTCGTGTCATTCGTCACTTCGACTAGTCCTATGCTATTTTGAAATGTATGTTTTGTCTTTATTTCAGACGCGGTGGCGTTCGCAGAGGTATGGAAGGCGGTAGTGGTGTAGTTTACCGAGTGGTAGGCCGCAATCGCAGTAAGGCCGACTGTGGGCAGCAGACCGAGAGGCAGCCACCGACCCCTAGAGATACGACGTGGAAGAAGTACACCGACTCGCCTGGTGTTGGAACCCCGCCATCGGTGAGACTTACAAGAAATATTCATAATAATTTATTATTCCTCGTCCCTTCATGATCCTTAAATTAAAAAAATATATAGTTTGCTAATTATTCCGAGCTGTTGACGTTTTAGTGTGGTGTACATTTACAAAGACCCAGTCGAATACATTGTTATCGGCATACGTTTAGTATAGTCGTCACTCGTCTGGTCAAGACTCAGTAGAGATAATCCATTTAGGTACCAGACAAATCCTTGTGCCTATTTATCTAAAATATACTCATTACAGAATATGGCTGTACAAGCATTGATAAGCAGATAAGCATCGTATAATTATGTAGGCACTAGATGGAGCCCTTTCATTAAAAAAAAAGTTGGGCGTCCGACTTGTAGAGCGCGCTCCACACCTGTAAGCCTGTCCTTGTCCCCGCCTTAGCGCTGTCCCACTTTTCAGACTAGATGGCGTTAGTAAAATAAGTCCACATTCTTTGTTAGACAGGGCTCGTCTATGTAAATTGAGTAAATGTTGTAAAAATGAGAGGTTGCCTGCACATCTCTTCAAAATATGAAGGACTAGGTAATGCTAGCCATTTCGTACGCATGGATTGAGGCTTTTTGGTTCCCGCGGGAACTCCTTAATTTTCCGGGATAAAAAGTAGCCTATGTGCTATTCCAGACTATAATAATTTGTCTCTGTGCCAAATTTCATGCAGATCCGTTGAACCGTGATTGAGTAACAAACATACATCCATCCATCCATCCATCCAAACTTTAGCATTTTTGCATTTATACCTAACTAGCTGACCCGGCGAACTTCGTACCGCCTTAGTATCCAAAATTAAATGTATATTTTT
Organism: Erebia aethiops; assembly: GCA_923060345.2. Classification (NCBI taxonomy): domain Eukaryota; kingdom Metazoa; phylum Arthropoda; class Insecta; order Lepidoptera; family Nymphalidae; genus Erebia; species Erebia aethiops. The sequence continues at coordinate 18,382,074 of OV281084.1, read as the reverse complement.
TAATATTTCTGAGAGATTTTCTTAATATTTTTTTCCGTAAGAACCTTCTCCTAATAATAACAAATACAACAAAAAAAGAATTAGTGAAATCGGTCCAGCCATTCACGCGTGATGCCGTGACCAAGGAAAACGGGTTTCATTTCTATATATATAGCTATATATTAGTATAGATATCGATCATCGAGACACTAGCAAGCCAATGTGAAGTGGGTCATTAATGTAAACAAGTTTTTTCAATATTATTTCGCAGATCCCGTTTAGGGCGTGAACCCTAACTCGTTTATGAATATCACCTATCAAGATTCTGAAGTTACACTGTTTACATACTTTCCAGAACCAACAAGCACAAACTCCTCCCAGTCCCTCTCACGGGCGAAAGGGTGAGCGACGTACGGGCCACCACTCGCCGCAGCACCACAAAAGGGAGAAGCTTACGGCTGCTCAGCAACTTGGCATTGCGCCACATCCTCAGGTGCCTATTCTTTTTATTCATGTGACCTAATCTTTACATCACTTTATGTTATTGGGTCAGGGATGGCGAACATCGATTGTTATTTATGCCATCTAGAACGCTATATTTTTGTTTTCTTTCAATTTTTTTTAAATATTTATTCTTTTAAATATTTTTGTTATCTTCATTACACTAAAACTATGTGCATCGATGAATAGTGTGCTGCATACATTTGCAATTCATGCAACAATGAAACTCTCTAGTAGTTCTTTCGTCAATTTGTGAACACAATCTTCATGTTGGGAACCGTATTGCAAAGCTTTATGATCGCAATCTCAAACTTGCTACTGTACCTATATCGTTTTATTTTGCTAAAGTCTGCATTTTTACTTTTCAGTATCCCGCTCCTAACTCATCTAGTCAACATTCTTCACGGGGTGGAGGCGCTCAGGTAAATTGATTTCTTTTCACCTACGCCAGGTTTGTAAGAGATAAACAAGACTATTTCCTACTCATTTGTTTTTGTTCATGGACAATTTTTTTCACAATCACCAAAAATGACCGATGACCTGCGACATCTGAAATGAGTTTTTCAACCATTTCAGTTAGCCGTAAGTTTGAATTTTATATACTGTGTATCCCTATTGTGTTTTGTGACTTATTTATGTTGGGTTTTATATGGCTTTCAATAAATACTTATTAATATTATAATTTGTTTCAAATATTTCCTGTTTTGTTCAGCTACAGTCTCCCAGCGGGCCTTCGTCTCGTCCATCAAGTGTTTCAAGCGGAGGCAACGGCAGCAGTTGTTCCTCAAGCAAGGCCAAAGTCCCTCAAAACTTCGGTTACGTGAAGAGACAAAATGGCTCGCAACCGCCGCCGCCGCCGCCCCCGGCAAACGGCCCTCCTCAACATGGACATGGTAAACGATAATAAACTGAACAACTAAAGTATTTATTGATAGAAGTCAGGATATACAGGTGGATAAAACTCTCTTGGTGGTATTTTCATTTACCACGAATTTATGCTATTTGTATAAAGCGGTCCCGTGAGACTATGTATCATATAACATCAACATAATGATAAAATATGTGTTATTTTATTATTTAAAAGTTTGGTGTTATTTTGGTATGGCGATGGCCGTCTAACCGACTTTCTTTTAAAAACTGAAACAACGTTTTCAATATTGTGGATCATGCCTGTAGCATTTGATGTGAGAGGTGATTTTTTAAACATAAATTCCGGCTTCCTTTTTTAAAATTTTCATCCTTCTCCAATGATAGGACGCAACCCTTCCAGCAGAAATCACTGATTTATATACTCCAGGAATGAACTAAGAACAGGGAAGATAAATCTAGTGAACGTATCTACGAATATTATAACTTACTAAAATAGTATATTTTAGCGTACCTTTGATATGGATACGGTTCACAACACCTACAGCACAAAATCTTAGTAATATACTAATTCGCTGTTCTGTGATGATCCCATGACTTTAAAGGAACTTGATTGGCCAATTCTTTTTGTTTTTCTAGCCGGGAGAACAGCCCAAGTTTCAGCGGTGCCTCGAACGAAAGTCAAAGTATCAGGTGGTACGCAGACTTGCACGCAGGACCTACAAATACATAGTAAGTAGAACCCATTACAACATTAAAATTTAGACCTCTGGAAAATTAGTGAGATTTTTTTGAGTAATATTAAAAATTTGTTGGGTTTAAAAAAAAATGTCCTGTATATTTTTTATTGGCTGTTGTTTTTTCGGGTGTTAAACTATTTCTTAAAAGCAGCGTAATTTTTTGGGTTGCGTATTTTCAGTCGTGTATCTATAACGACAATATGAACAGTATCAACTATTAAGTGTGGCATATAAGCTAAACTTTGGAATACTTAGTTACGCAACTGCAAGACGCGACTGACATAGCAAAAATAACGCTCGTTTGGTCTCACTGTAAATTTCAAGAAACGAGGATAATGGAGCGTAGATCTTAGCCTTTTGATTTGTATTTTTCTTGTCTATTGAAAGTGGAAATATGACAAGAAGTAATTTTACCTGCAAGTCACTCCCGTAATTTTCAAAGCACTCAAGAAAAATCCAATACTTTATTCATCAGAAAACGGCATCGGACCAAAATCTTATTCTCTCGGTGGTACAGCGGCTGCCCAGCTTTCCGCGTCCGTGCGAGAGCGGCTCCTGGGCTCGCAGTCGCTTCCCAAGCCTGGCACACACGAGTTTGCAGCCTTATTCCATCACCACAGGTGAGGAAAATTCCTACGTGATGCACGAACCAGGATACGGCCGCATACATAAAACCGTTAGACGGTTTTATGTGGCTGCATAGACAAAATGCTAAAACAATATAACAATAGACAAAACTCTTATGATGCGTTTCAGTATTTGGACATTGCTACATTTTCATTGCTTAACTATCCAATTCTACAGCGCGGTAGTGACGTCGATGGGGAAATTACTACTGGTTTTTTAAACTTTTTGGGTAAAGATTCATATCATTTACATACAGTATCTAAAACTCCAACTTTAATCTCCAGCATGAAGATGAAAATTTGCCATTTCCATTAACTACCATTGGACTAATTTTGTCCTATTATTTCTCAATAAGTATCAAGGCATCCGACTAGTTTGACGATTCAGAAAGGAGTCCAAATTCAAATACTGGAACCGAGTTAAGAATTTAGTTGGCTCAAGTCATGTAGAGTGTAAACGATACATTTAACCCCGCTATTTTTCTATTACTAATAAAACATGAAAGGAAACTGAGAATAAAACAGCATTGTTTACTGTTATATTCTCAGTTTCATCGGAATCGTTACAATGGAAAATGACATCATGTTCTCAGTCCTACCAGCTAACAAAATTAATATCAACCAGACAGTAGAGACCATCACGGCCAATTGGTAGACATAATAAATGAATGTATTTAGCTACTCATGACCTTTAATTAGTTTGCTTCATGTTGGACTGAGAAACTAGATGTGCAAAATATTATTGTTATATTTTGATGATGGCTGTACACAGGACCGTATCTAGTACCTAATCTGTAGTCAGTTTAATATTAGAATGATAATTTAGCGCTTTTATGGAATTTTGTCAATTAAGTAGGTATATTATAATAGATGAAATCTTAAAGCAGGTAGATACAAAGTTTTATATTCTCACATACTAGCTATTTGTTTGGGCACGATATAATATAATGCAATTTGCGGTAGACGTTTGAATAGAATTCGCTAGTTCTATGTAAATTACCTACCTTACGTCTGTATTTAATTATTAATAAACTAAACCTAACTAAACTATCATAAAGTGGCTCACTGTCTATGCCCTACGACCTATTTCTGTAGGTCATTAGACTTGATAAAATAAGTTTAATTAAGGTAGTTATGACCTCGATTTCTTTTTATACTCACTATACTAACGTTAACTACTTCCGATTCTAATCACGAGAAACGTAACCTTATAGTGAACAAATAGATTAAATAAACACTCGGTCTATAATAATCATTACTATTTTCAATTACTGATTTTATAGTACGTATCTGTTTGTCAATTGTGGTTTGTTTTATAAAGAACGCGTGTTAGTCTATTGTGCTCGTTAGATATCCAGTATAGAGAAGTGTTTCAGTAAAATAAGATTAGGTTCAGTGTTGAGTGGTTCTAGTATGCCGTATAAAACTGAGTAATTTCTTTTCTTATTGTTTGTAATGAATATTTAATTTGTTAAATTATTTATATTTCCTCTCACATCTTCGCAATTTTCTCTAAAATTCAAAGAGGTAGTTCAACGTTTTTTAGGAGACTCTCTTATCTCAATAATTCGTTGGACAGTGATGCTCGAAACAGGATAGTAAACAAGTATTTCTTATCGATTGGAGAACTTATTTACTTAGTTTTATAAGTCCGTGGGAATTCGCCAGTTTTTAACCAAGCGTCTTAGTTATCGTACCTACGTTTCGGTAAAACAGTCTTTTTAAGTATATGAAGAGCGTGTGTGTTTGTAGGGCCGTTCCTCGAGGCGGGATGAAGATTAGTGACGGGAGTCTCTCTGACACCCAAACATACTCCGAGGTGAAATCCGACTACGGAATACCCTACGCACCATGGCTGAGGCATAGGTAAATATCTGTAAATACATCCCGAATGAGAGTGGTTTGCGAAATAACTATTTTTCTATTCTATATTCCTTGTACGTAAAATATAAAAATTGTAACTACCCTATATTATGTTTGTACCTATCAACATCGATCATTCATTGTACCTACCTTGGTCATTTTTTATGTGCTCTGTGCATTTTGTGTGGTTCCCTTGAGGTAACACATCATCCACACGATCATGCTTTCGCCACAAAATAGAGAGGTAACAGAAGAACCACTCATTACAATGTGTAATACCATTCCTGCCTACGAGTACGTTCTATGGTTCTTAAACATAATCCCAATTGTCTGAGCAAATCGCTTACTCGAACTGTTTAAGGAGTTCATACATGCTTTTTGACGTGCAGGCATCTATGAACTCCTTAAACAGGTCGGATTGGTCGTTTGACAAATACGATTACGATTTAGTTACACAATCGGGGGACATGGCTGCGTGCGTTGGCAAGCTTAAAGCACAGTTTTATATATTGTTAACTGGGCTTAAAGTCGGCCAATGCAGGCTGAGTTCAATTTGCTGAGCTCGCAGTCCCACGAGTCTATAATTAAATAATAGGTATACGAGTGTCTTTTTTCGCGTGATATATTGAACGGATCTTCTGTTGCTGCCGTTGCCTCTCTATTTCGTATTTCCGCAGTCCCTTCCACGGCCAGTTGTAGAAAACGATTTGTGTATCGCGTTGTGTGTACACCTGGCCGGCGTAGCATGAGCCTTCATCTCGTTTCCCCCATTTCAGCAACACTTATTCGGCAAGCGGCCGCCTGTCAGAAGGCGAATCGATGGAGTCCCTCACGTCGCTCCATTCAGCGCAGGCGCACAACCACACATCATCTCCTAACTCACACCATCGCAGCTCACTCACACACAATAAGCTCATCATGCACCGTGATGCACAGGGTACCAGGCTCAACAGAAGCAACAGTATTAGGTGGGTCAACGTTATCATTTCATCCTGTGGCGTAAACATAGAGTGGCTAATCAAGTTTTTAAAAGATGTAGTGGCTTTGGGAAATCTAATCATTGGTTCAGGTCGTATTACTATGATAATAATTTTAAACTTAATACGGTGGATTAATTCATGTTCTCAAATTTGATAATAAGGCATACGCGTATTCGTTTTGAAAAGCCTCAGAATGTGAAACGTGTGATACAAGGAATAATAAAGCACCAAGATAACACATCATTAAGCAAAGCGTGACAATTAGAACAGCTCCTACGCTAGCACGGAAGAATTTCCATCACACTCGGCTGCGAACCTCAAAAGCAGATTTCTAACCCGGAAAAAATATTAAACTCTCCGTCGTCTGATACAAAACGTTTGACCATTACGCAGGCCGTGCGTTCCAAGCAAAAGAATTTTAATGATGGACGATTTTTGCCTAAATTAGTGTTAGCGATGAGACATAAATATAACAGAAAATAAATAAATAATATGGCGCGCGCAACGACCAATCAGAAAGATCGTAAATTACAACGATAAGTAGTACATTGAACATAGAAAGTGAAGAGCCTTGCGATTCGTCAGAAATATCTCGAAGCAATCATGCGCACCAATTAGAACGTTTGTGGGCGGAGCCAAGGCAGAATTACGTAATTGTAGGCACCTAACGGGATTCGAGATTACTCCCCTATTACCTATAACTTTCTCGATAGATCTCGATGCACGAAAGAAAGAGACGGATGTATGTGCAAGTACGGGACAGGAATAGCATCGAGCCATATATAAGCGGGCGGCTCAGACGACTGGTCAAGTTAAGTTAAGTTTTGTTATACGGTGAACTCGAAAGAAAAGCGAAGAAATAAAAGTGAAGAAATTAATAGTGAATTATTGAAGTGAATTTATAGTGAACCAGTGAATTAATAGTGAGGTCTTTTTAGTGATTTACTGTAAGAATAAGTATTGTGAAGAATAATTTGGATTGTGTTTATAAGTCATTGATAATAAAGTGTGATTAATCTTAATCGAGTTTTTCAAGTAGTTAGTCGCACGTACTTAGTTTTGATACCAACCCACCAGTGCAGGAAAAAACAGCTTGCAACGGTACCTTCAGATCGTTCCGATAAACTGCTATTCCGGAAAATATCGAAATAAGTGTGGAAATTTTGAACGAATTAATTTTACCGAAGGTACTCATTGCTCAGTGGTTAACAATTTGGTCCTTCGAACCGGATCGGGTTTATTGCGCGGGTATCAAAATAGGTAAGGATGCCGACTACAAGATCAGAATCGTCACGCTCAAGGATTATGGCGGAAACCTCGGCAAGCGATGGCAGTGCTGGCATGCCCGTTACTACGAATACGTCAACCAGCAGTCAATCTACGCTTAGGTCGCCTCCGCCCTGTGTAAACGTCAGAACGGTTGGGTCCTCGGCGCGACAGGTCGGGGAGGTAATCAGTGGGAATACAGACCCTGCCCCAATGGAGAAGGGCATTCCGGTATTCACTACTGGTATGGACGACGTTACACCAAATGTTGAGCATTCTGAATTATTACAAATGAAAGACAAAATTAAGGAATCACACCGACAAGCATTGGACGTACGGAGGACTTCTTTGAAGCCTTGTAAGCCTACGCGTGCGGACACTGCGCATACGTTGCCGAGGAAGAAGAGGTCAGAAAACGAAATAGAGTTAGCACAGAGGGAATATGAAGCTGCCAAAGCTAGTGAAAAGCTAGCTCGAGCGAAATTGCTGGCATTACAGGAACAAGAAGAAAACGAGAATGAAATGTATGAACAAGAACATCATGTTGAACAATGGATATTTCAGACTTCTGAAGAAAAAGATGAAAGTCTGCACCAGCAGTCAGGGCAAAATGAAATATCAACAATGAAAGTACTCATACAGGAAATTAAGAAGTTGAACTCCAAAGATAAAGATATGATAGAGTTACCTTCATTTAGTGGTGCAAGTGCAGAGTGGTTAAATTTCAAGAAAGCTTATTTTGAATCAGCTGATAACTTTTCACATGCTATGAATCGAGCACGACTTCGTAAAGCCCTGCGAGGAACTGCCAAAGAGGCAGTGGAAAGCTTAATGTATATCGTCGACGACCCAAAAATCGTCATGCAGCACCTGGAAGAGAGATTTGGGCGACCTGGATCTTTGGCGTTAGCAGAGTTGGATAAAATGAAACAAATAAAACCAGTCAAAAATGACCCTAGGGATATTTGCCGATTTGCCAGTCAAGTAAAGTCTTCTATTTCTGTCATCAACGCCTTGAAGAAACCACAATATTTGTACTCGCCAGAAACATCAAATTGCATAAGAGAAAAAATGACAGTGAATATGCATGACAGATACGTAACCTTTTATAGCCGGTATAGAGATACAGAAGTAGCTGATTTAGAAGTAATTGATTTATTCCTCTTGCAAGAAATACAGAATTATGGAGTTTTCGCTCCACCTGAAATATGTGATATTACGAAGCCGCACGAGGCAAATATAAGAAGAGCAGTTAACGCTACGCTAGAGCCAGAAGAAGAAGAAAAAGAACTACCGTCGAAAAGTTGCGCCCAAGAAACAGCTGTCCGCATATCTAGGAACACATGTGCATTATGTAAAGAAAATCACGGTTTATTAGAATGTAGAAAATTCAAAGAATCCAGTGTAGATGAACGATGGGAAATCGCGAAGAGAGCTAGACTATGTTTTAAGTGCCTCCGTTATAGGCACCAGAGGCTTGACTGTAGGGGTCCGCCCTGCAGAAAGTGCAGAAGGTACCACCATGCAGCCCTTCACTCCGATAGACCCGAAACAGAAACCGGACAAAAGAAAGAGTCCTGCAATAATGTAGACCACGACAGTGATTCCTATTGTGATGAAGATGAATATAACTATGATAAAAAACCGGAAGGGAAAACTGTGTCGATCCATACGACAAGGACTGACGGAAAAGTGTATTTAAAGATGGTGCCCGTGAATCTGTATGGCCCAAAAGGACAGATCCGAGTTTTAGCATTGTTGGATGAAGGATCTACGATTACACTGCTAGATAGCTCGATTGCTCAGAAAATTGGAGCTGAAGGAAAAAGAGAATCATTGACAATAGAAACAGTTGGCGGAAAAGAAATAAAGAATAATTCCTCAAGAGTAAAGCTGAAGATAAAAGGCGTTCAAAGTAGAGAAATGTTCACAATGCAAGCTAGAACAATGGACGATTTGAAGTTATCAGAACAAGAAGTTGACGCGGAAGTAATAAGGAACTGCCCTCATTTGGAAAGAATTAAGAAAGAACTCGTCTACATCGGAGAAAAGCCGAAGCTTCTCATAGGTCAAGACAATTGGGAATTAATTTATACAAGGAAACTTTTAAAAGGAAAGGCATCTAAACCAGTAGCATCACTTACGAGATTAGGATGGGTTTTGCACGGAATTGACACAGGAGCTAATGCAGTAGTTAACTTTATTAGTCACTGCCGAATCAAGGAATATGAAAAAGAAGAAATTGCTAAAGAACATTCTAAATTAGAATTATTGGGAACACGACCTAATCTACCAAGTAATGACATTGAACGAAGACCTTTAGAAATTTTAGAGAAAAGTACGAATACTGAGAAGAACCTAGACCTAGAAGTAATTGAAGAATTCACAGAGAAGATTGAATCTATCAAATTTATGAAGGAAGAAAAAGTTGAATCACGAAATAGCCGAGAAGAACTTGAGAACACGAAGATAAATCCCACCAAAAGAGGAGAAAGGAGCGATATTGTAATAATATCACCGTTTGACTGTTTGCGATTTGCATTGCCCGTATTGAATCAGGGGAAGAAATTAATCCACAATATTTTGAGAACGATTCTGTTATTGTTATTGATATTTTGGGAAATTTCAACGAAAATTGCCTGGAATGTAAATATTCGGGCCGATCAAGTCAAGTCATGGTTTAAATATATGAAGGAAAAGGAAATAACAGAATTTATAACAGTGCCCGTCTCGACGATCGTGTCACCAGATACGGAGAGATTTTCAATTTTGAGGAAGTTGATTAGAGTCATTGCAAAGATTATACGATTTTTGGACTTGTTAAGAAAAAGAAGGAAAACAATAGGCAAACGCAAGGACGAAACATGGAAACAAGGCCGAAAACGTCAGAGAATGAAAGAACGAATAGTGATAAAACCAAGGAAGAGAGAAAAGGTTTATTCTATTTCTTTAGGAAATGAATTATTCAGACAAGTAAGTGTATTTTTGACAAGTAGAAATCAAACGGAAAATTTCAACAAAGAAATAATTCAATTAAGGAGTCGAAAAGGGAACTTGAAAATCATTGGAAAAGGAACAAACAAGGAGGCGATATTGTGCTGTTAGAAAATACAAGAGGAATGGACCAGACAGAAGAACATGAATTGTAAATGGATTGCACGTCGCGCGTCAAGACATCCTGGGATTTTCACAGTATCATCGCTCCAAAAGAATGGTGCTTCCGCACCGGGGGGAGATTGTTAGCGATGAGACATAAATATAACAGAAAATAAATAAATAATATGGCGCGCGCAACGACCAATCAGAAAGATCGTAAATTACAACGATAAGTAGTACATTGAACATAGAAAGTGAAGAGCCTTGCGATTCGTCAGAAATATCTCGAAGCAATCATGCGCACCAATTAGAACGTTTGTGGGCGGAGCCAAGGCAGAATTACGTAATTGTAGGCACCTAACGGGATTCGAGATTACTCCCCTATTACCTATAACTTTCTCGATAGATCTCGATGCACGAAAGAAAGAGACGGATGTATGTGCAAGTACGGGACAGGAATAGCATCGAGCCATATATAAGCGGGCGGCTCAGACGACTGGTCAAGTTAAGTTAAGTTTTGTTATACGGTGAACTCGAAAGAAAAGCGAAGAAATAAAAGTGAAGAAATTAATAGTGAATTATTGAAGTGAATTTATAGTGAACCAGTGAATTAATAGTGAGGTCTTTTTAGTGATTTACTGTAAGAATAAGTATTGTGAAGAATAATTTGGATTGTGTTTATAAGTCATTGATAATAAAGTGTGATTAATCTTAATCGAGTTTTTCAAGTAGTTAGTCGCACGTACTTAGTTTTGATACCAACCCACCAGTGCAGGAAAAAACAGCTTGCAACGGTACCTTCAGATCGTTCCGATAAACTGCTATTCCGGAAAATATCGAAATAAGTGTGGAAATTTTGAACGAATTAATTTTACCGAAGGTACTCATTGCTCAGTGGTTAACAATTAGAAAAATATGTGTCCAAGCCTTTACTTTTTCGAAAAGCCGCTGTATTGTTACGTCACACATTTCTCCCTACTCATTTTATCAATGCCTTTATCTTTATTTATGTATTACTGTTTCTAGGCTTCGAAGCTGTTTCTTCTCTCATGCTTTTATATATGTCTAATTATAACCTGGTGTATGTACCTATTTGTATTTACTAACCATTTTAATTATGTATTACAATATTATATTATGTACACGAAATAATACCTTGACTCTTAATTAATTTTTAGCTACCTCAGAGATAGGACATTCCCAAGGTATGCCACAAGGTTGGAAAGTTGTATGTTTGGCTTCGAGGTGGCACGCATTTTTTATATTACTCAGCATGTTGGACCATGGCACGGCTTACACCATGAACTATTAAAACATTCAGGGCTATTAATGTATTCGCTATTTGTATTATAATTTTGCAAATGGTCCGGGAGTCTGTAGATGGAAAAGTTGTATATAAACGGAGCAAAGGACTCTCGGGCCAAAATTGGATACAAACGTTATGTCACATCGACATTTTATATTATATAATCATATCAGTACTGATTTTCTTGTATTTTCTCATAAATGTCTCGGAATGTAGAAATCATCTTTCTGTATTCGTATCTAAATTATGGAAAATTTGGCCTCGATTTAGTTCTATTATTTGCGTTATATTACCTACATAAGTTTTTCAATGTCTTGTGACTGTTGATTAATTTTATTTATTAAATTTACTTGTAAATGTGGTGAGTAAATATTATAGAAGTCTGTGGTGGTGAGGATAGAAAGGGCAGGTAATTTTAACGCTCGGAATACAAATTGAGTATCATAAATTAGCTAAAAATACTTTACATTACGTATTACGTATTGATTCATGAAATTTATCGACTTCTATACTTTGTACTTTTAGAATTCCTATGTGTAATATGACGTATGGAGGTACATTCTAAGTAGAAAGTTTTAAATAACCGATACTTTATCTAAATTGTTCAAAAATATGTAAGCTTAAGTTGATATCTACTAAAAGATAAATGTTTTTCCAGATCGACGAAATCCGAGAAGCTGTACCCTTCCATGTTGCAAAGGTCTTCGGAGAGTGATTATGAACCTTATTATTGTTTGCCAGTGCAATACGGACCAGGAGGACAAGGTAAATCTTTTGCACTATTGGTATTTGGGGCTAACGCAAAAATCTTGTTGGTAGATACTTAACAAACGCATTGATGCTAATGTGTCAAACTTGAATTAAGGAAGTTTTACTATGAAAAATATCAATAACTAGATGGTGCCCACGACTGCGTCCGCGTGGATTAAAGGAATTTCTTAATTCCCGGGGTAACTTCTTTATTTTCTAGGACAAAAAGTAGACTATGTCCTTCCCCGGGATGTAACCTACCTCTATATCAAATTTCATTAAAATCAGTTGAAAAAGCGTAGCAGACCAACAAACAGACAGACAAACACGCTTTCGTATTTATGATATTAGTATGGATGCTTGAAAACTTTTCTTAGGTAAGTATACCTACGTAATAAATACCTTGATATTACGGGCGCTGGCGCGGGATTTTCAGACCGCGAATGTATAAAGATAATACCCTACAGGAGGCCATGTCTACTTTTCCAGGGTGTGTGTCTTCTCCACTTACTTCAATCACAACTTCGAGTTACCAATATCATTAGTATTAACACACATGCGTGTAAGTTTACGGGATGTGTTAAGCCTTGCCAGACAGCGAATTTATTTGAATGATTCATTCAATATTCAACAGGTCTGAACTACGGTGTCTCCGAACCACCTTCACCCTCGCCAAGATCAGCTTTGAGCCCTACGCACCAGCCCGGGAACGTTATGCATACTCCACGGCATTCTCATCACTATCCCAAGAAGAACGATGAAGGTGTGTTTTAGTTATTTTATATCATCTTTTGGCGAAGAAATGCGCTTAGAAGTATTATCTTAGGCACAGTTGCATATAAAATTTGCCCCTTTTTGTTCGTTGGAGAAATGCCTTGAAGGATCCCGTTGCAGGCGAGGGTATGTGGGACTCACTTGGCTCTACTAGAATAAATTCAAATTCAAATTCAAATTATTTATTCAATATAGGTACACTGTAGGTACGTACACTTATTGTCGTTAATTTTTTATTTTTAAAATTAAAATTACTTAAAAAACATGATGGTGATAATCGGTAACGGTATCTTAAAACTAAAGCTACGAGGGTTCCAAACGCGCCCTTGTCTGAGAAGAGCCCACAACAAACTCAGCCGGGTTTTTTTTTATTATCACCATAAGAACTTCTTACCCTGGTTCTTAGCGTGTGCCGCTGGCGGCACAGTCTTTTTCATAAAGCCGTCTCATGATCCCAGCTATTGGATGTAACTGATACATCCCGTTGAACCAGCGCATAGAAACGTTAGTGCTATCTTCCATGATTCTATGGTGGGAGAACGTGAGCATTACAATTTGTGATGACCTCCCTGGCGCAACGGTGACCGCTTTGACTTTGACCGATTTTGGACTCATGACCCATCAAGAACAATTTAATATCTGCATATCTCTAGTCTATGGCGGGATGGTCTGGTATGCTCAAGTTGAACGTCTCAGAAAACAAAAGCTGAAAGGGCGTTCTAAGTACACTTAGCGGTTCGTATCAAAAGCGTTGCACAAAAACTAACAATGTATTTTTAATTTTTGTGAAATCAGCACCCCCGATTGTGTAAGGAAATAGTAATCGTACCTAATCGTTTGTCAAACGGATAATCCGATCTCTATAACACAGTAAACAGATACAACCAGTATGGAAACTACCTAGAAACGTTCGAAACAGCTTCACTCACTCAAACGTGCGTGGTTGTATCTGTCTACTGTGTCTATAAGGAGTTCATAAATGCCTGCACGTCAAAATGCATGTATAAACTCCTTAAACAGTTCGAGTAATACGTTTTAAGCTGTCAACTGTTTCTCATTCAGTTTATTACTACAAACATTTTATTCATCACCGTGTGATTATTAATGATCTCGTATTTAGTGGGTACCTACCTACCTGTCTCGTAAAAGGGCAATCAACTTTGTACAAACGAAAATGTATGTTGAGAAAGCGGCCGATATAGATTAACAATCAGATAGCTGATACAGCTAGCCTGTCATTCCGTGTATGGAAAACGACGGGAACATTTAAACGGATAAATATGGTACAATGCTGCGAGCAATGAGCCAAAATGTACCAAGCGTAGGTACCGTCGATGATTGTTAATAAACGATCCACGAACCTCGATTCGTATAACGTATCGATGTATAAGTATTTTAGGTACATGTCCGTCTTTTGACTTATTGATCACTGGTTTGTTTCAAATCTGAAACTTAATTTTACCAAAGCTCGTTTCGTGATGTGACGCTAGGCGCTACCCTTGAACTGTAACATGATATAAACTTAATTATTACGAAATTATAACTAGTAATTAAGAACAGGTTAAAATTTAGTAGGGGTGCCTGGGAAATTCATAGCATCATGTCCACGTAGATAATATTCCCTTTCCCTAATATTTTAATATACATTTTATTTTCTGGTGGGAGACTTCGGCCGTGGCTAGTTACCACCCTACCGGGAAAAACGTGCCGCCAAGCGATTTAGCGTTCCGTTACGAAGCCGTGTAGAAACTGAATAGGGGTATGGGTTTAATTAATTGCTATGCCCCTAACAGGTTAGCCCGCTAACGTCTTAGACTGCATCATCACTTACCATCAGGTGGAATCGCAGTCAAGGGCTATCTTGTTTAAAAAAAATAAAAAACATAACTATGACAGGCATTGTAGCGGAGCAAAATTTGGTACACAAAGTTCCGTTATATTTGTGCCTAGCCTTATTTAAACTTCTTTCACAGCGCACGGGTCAACTGCTTCGCTGGTATCGACGGCGTCGTCTTTAGCCGCAGGCGCCGGTAATGAAGAGAGACATGCGCACGAGGTAAGGAATGATCAGGTACATACAATCATCATATCATACACTTTGTCTTAAATCATTATTTTTAAGTTATGTCTTCATTTATCGTTGGCTGAATTGCCTCGAATTCACACTAGCTGGGATATTCCGTCAAAATTTTAATATTCTGAGTAAAAATAGACTAAGGGCCGCTAGCACCAAGACATACTTAATCTATAGATGCGGTTTTATTGCCGCCTTTAATTTTAGTAAAGGTACCCATTGATTTAATTGTAGGGAAAGGAAATCTATCTGATTGAAAAAAAACTGGAAATACGTTGATAAAATTGTTAACAGCTTGATTTGCTAATTATTTTAATATCTAAGGACACTTAAATGGATATTTTGTTACAGGTGCGAAAGCTGAGAAGAGAGCTGGCGGATGCTAAAGATAAGGTGCATACGTTGACGACGCAGCTTACAACCAATGTGAGTATATGTTTGTTGTATATTAGGGGTTAAAGTATGAAATTGTCGATTTGTACTGAAAAATTGAAATGCGTTTTTTTGCAAATGAGCCAATATTGTTGGTAAGGTAACGTTAAACCATACCGCTAATTCCTGGGTAGTTTGGTTCGAATCGGCTTCCACCATCTCTTTCAATTCATTGTAGTTCACCTGTCTTCCACGTGGTTTGTTCTTCAAATCAAAGTTTCCATCACGAAAGCTTTTAAACCAAAATCGCACGGTGCGTTCATTAGCAGTCCCCTCTCCAAACGCAACATTGATATTGCGAGCTGTTTCTGCCGCGTTAGTTTCGCGTCGGAGCTCGTATTCAAAAATCACTCGAATTTTCGAAGTATCCATCTTTCTTGTTAAATAAAACCATAGATTTAAAGGTTCGCGCAGTGAAGCGCGCGCGACCTTTAAATCTATGAATAAAACTTCTTGCTCAATAAATAAAACAACTGAAAGTCGATAATCGAATGTTGCACATTTTTTAAAAGAAGAACTACATAGGTACCATGTGAAAAAGTTTCACTCAAAAATCTCAAACCATGAAGGTTCTATGTCAATTCGAAGTACCTATTACAATAAAACGACAATTTCATACTTTAACCCTTATTGTTTTCGCAGTTATTTACGGGAACATGATAATATATAATTTTATGCATTTTTATGTTAAAGAAGAAGAAAAGGAAACTTACGCAAAAAAGAAATATGTACAGTAGTTATGTACAACAAAACAGGAATACTCTAGTAGGTAGGTACCTACTTAGTGTATCGTGTATTCACTTACTTACGTAGCACTGAGTATTAGCACAGTGTTGATTAGATACCAATACCGTGGTACTAGGTTCATAAACATATTATTATAATTAATAAAACAATTATTATAAATTATTATAAGTTGAAGCAAAAGATCTGCATTTTTCTAGGTATGTTGATGCAATCTCATTGAAAGTTTTTATGTGTTGTTGTATGGTTTATATATAAGTATGTTAACCAGGCTATAAGTATGTTCAATGCCGAATTGCATCCAAATCCTTTTAGTACGTTCAGCGTGATTCGTCAACAGAAAGTAAAGAACAGTTTTGGATTCTGTTTCGGTAATAGGTATATAGCTTCGTTCAAAATGTATTCAATGTACCGAAATAGTCCAGTTGCAGTTTTATTACAAACCAGATGATGCCCGCGAAAAATTTTTGATTTTCCTTGATTTTCCGGGATAAAAAGTAGCCTATGTCCTTCTACGGGATACAACCTACCATCAAATTTCATCAAAATTGGTTGAACGGTTAGGCCGTGAAAGCATAGCAGACAGACACAGACACACTTTCGTATTTATAATATTAGTATGGGTTATATTGACGATAAAGCCGTTACTACGATAAACACCTGGTAGTGTCTTATAAAGTAACCATATATGATTTTGATAAGGAGTATATTATTTTTCACACCACATGCTCGACAATGCCAAATTATATGTTACGTAAACCTTACCGAAAGCAAGACATTATATATCTTAGCTTTAGCCGGGTTATAATGTTCTATTGAATTTCATTATAACCCGCTGGTTAATAATGTGATTTTCACTTTCATAATTCTTATTGCTATGTCCATAAAGTCTAATTTCGCTAAACAGAATGTGTTCTCAGCGGGCGCGGCCAACTCGATTTTAGAAAACCGAAGCCGTGGTTCACTAGATTCGCACTGAGACGAACTTCATTTGTTTGTCAAATCGAGTAGGCCACGCCAGCTGAAAGAAGTGGCTATATAGGCCGTGGCCCACTAGATTCGCACTGAGACGAACTTCGTTTGTTTGTCAAATCGAGTAGGCCACGCCAGCCGAAAGAAGTTGCTATAGCCGTAACTAGTAGTACCTTTAGAAGATTCTATAAATATTTCAAAAAATATTTCAAAAATGTCGAGTGATGAAAGTATTTTGACTCCAGAAGCTATTAAATATAACGTTATCTTTCCATAATTGGTCTAATGTCTCCAATATCAATTTTCACTTTTAATTTTCTGTAATAAACACTATCTACTAAGCCTGGTTTTTTATTGTCTCGCATAAAGTGAGAAAAGTAGAGTATACACCACCGGGATAAAACTGTTTTTTTCTTGGGCGCTTGAATCCCTCACTGCACTCAGGACTCAATCTTAATTCCCTCGCTTTGCTCGGGAATTAACTTATAACACCCTCGCTGCGCTCGGGAGTTAAATTTGGAGTCCTTCGTTACGTTCAGGATTCAATGTAGCGCCCGTGACATAAAACAGTGCTTTATCCCCTTGGTGTATAATCTACTATTATTAGTCATGTTTACATTTTGTAATCGACAGATGCGAGTCATCTTATTTTGTTATAAACATTCGCTTATCGCAATTAAGTATCGCGCATTATTACTATGCAGCTTGTTAGAATGGATAGCAAGTAAATTAACTATGTACTTATTTAAATTTAGGTACCTAAGTAGGTAAGTACCTAAATAGGTAAGTACCTACTTAGTCACCTACCCTACACAATTGACGAAATTAAGTAGGTATTAGATACACAGAATTGTCTCTATCTAGTAATTTTCTTTAAATATTTTGAATTTCCTTAGTTTAAAGACGTCTTCTTTATGACTTTATATGAAAATTTATGTAATATGTATCTAATAATGTTCCTCTTAGTATTCTTAGAGTTGATACATCGTAATGTTGTTGTAACTTGCGTAAAAAATTCTGGTATCGTGCAGTCATGCTACGGTACAATAAGTGGCAATAGTTATCATAATACTATTGTTGTGTGCAGTTTGATGGTATTTCTCATCAACCCCGTTAACCAGAAATGAACTTAGCATGAATTTTAAAAAAAAAATCTCTTAGTGATCACCGAACCCCTGTAGAAAATAAACCCCTGTACAAATTACAGCCATCTTGTTATAGCCAGGCCAGTGGAAGGGTTAGTATTCATGCATCTAGCATCGCCAGCCTGCGCATCGTCTATCAGTTACTGTTTGAAGTTTACTATAAATATCTTAGACATGATAAATATACTTTTATATATGTTATTAATTTAAAGCCAATAAATAGGGTATTTGGGCAAAAATAAATCCGAAAGGTCGTAGGCTCAAACCATTACCACTTGCTAATACAAATCATAACCGAGTCACATATTATACACATTATCGGGGAACCGAGTGATCTTGCTTGACATTATCAGCTATAAGTGATCTCAAACGAGTAAAGTCTTCAATAAAAGTCATAAAGTGAAAAGTTCCCATACCAATACGACATGACTCCTAGCACGAAAATCCAATTACATTATTTTGAGCATAGAGATGTCGTACCGCTAGAGCATGAAATGTCCCAAAAAGAAGACTGATTTCTCAAATGTATTTATAGATGTAGGTACTTTTTGACACTAGTTTAATTTGTACTGGACATGCCTCACAATTTTATACAATACAAAAGATGCAACCATTGTTACAAACCAATCTCCAAATTTTGCTAATATTGGCCGTATACATGGATTTTGGTCAATAGTGAAAAGAGCCAATGAGATATCACAGCGATCTTCATAATCTAATTGGGCCCTTGCCTCTCCTATGTCAATTATTATTTAATATCACTACCATTTACGACGCAACTCAACTTGGACGTCAGACGTGTTTTCCAAGGTACAGAGAAAACTTAGAGGTCAAATTGGGATCTCTGAAGACCTATTCAGCTACAAAGGTCAAAGTTGCTTGCCCAGCGTATGGACATTATATCGTTAGTCGCTACTAAGCAACACTCAATTTCTTAATCACCTAATGATTACAAAGATGTAAATAAGTTCCCAGCTTTCTTCGTGGTAATCGTTAAGTAGGACTACTTGTTTGTCGATTGATGTATATTGTGTGAGGTTTCTTACTCTATAGGCATATAATATCTATGACTTTGAAAGAGATGAACTGTCACAAGATCAGATAGCGCATAGGTTCGCGGTCGGTCACACGGCCGTGAGCGTGCGGTCGCCCACCATATCGGGTGATAGGAATGTGTGCCGAACAGTTGCTAACACTGTCTTTAACCTAACTGAAAGCGGTACAAAGAAGTTTGTACACTGTACATTGGAACAGGAAATTCTTCTATTCCTATATTCTATTGTATGGGTGCCTTTTCTTTTCTTTGCTAGTCGTAGACTAGCTTTTTTGCAGACTGCTTAGCATAACCCTGTCTATTCATTGCGAAAAGTTTCGCGATATTAGCGACTCCGTTTCACTCTCAGATAATTATAGCTAGAATTTTTTATGCGTCCTATTGATTGTTCCTAGGGAAGGGTAAACACATCTACTAAAATTCCACATCAAAGTGTAAAAATGACGTATCTTTCGTGCCTTTCGATCCTCACATAATTCCGTATGATCTGGGTCAAAAAAATGGTAAATGCGAAAAATATAGATCCCGAGAAATCCGATCAATGAGTAATCCGAGGCAGAGAGAAATTAAAAAACCCATATACAAAATAAGACAGAAAGCTTCATGTATAAGGAGCCTTTACAATGGTTTGCGGTGTGATAAAACAAAATGCTTTTCCTTATTCAGAATTGATACGCCGCCACTGGCGCTTTCCTGAATGCCTTGCACGACCAATAAAATTAGAATAACCAACGTTTATTTTCCATTATTATTCTTAACAAGATACTTTATTAGGCTACATCTTTGTATGGATGTTTTTGTCACGTACACGGAATCGACAGGACAATCGACGAACAGAGAAACTCGGAATACGTAGCCAAAGAGAAAATATGACATACCAATGCATACAAAGTAAAGTAAGAATTGGTAACAGAAAATATTCTCAATATTCTTTTAAAAAAAATGGCTAAACTTTTCAAAAATACGTGTCTTACAATTATAACCTTTTCAAAGCTATAACTGGACTGGATAATAATATTTCTTCTGAATATTGCATAAATTGCTCAAAATTTTCCGATTCTGAAAATTGTTAAATTTCTGCATTTTCATATATTTTTGGCTTAACAATTAGAACCACATAATTTCAAAAGGCAACCCTTTCAAAAATCAAATGATTTTCAAAGTGCCATAAGAAATACCCAAGTTAGAGGTAATAAAAATAAAGAATATGGACCAAAGAGACCCAATAAATCAGTGTCCCAAACTCCCTATAACGTGGTCGTAAAAAGTGACGTTGTCGAAGCTCTTGAGTTCTTACTTTTTATCGTATTTCATGGCTTCAAACGTTTCGGAAACACCAAAATAAGTAACTGAGTACGTTGTTCGATTCTTACTCAGAGCAATTTAGGAGACCTATTTTCTAAATTGCCTCTAGTTTTACGGGTTACTTCTGATAGGAGTTGAGCTGCTAATTAATACCTTATCGGTAAAGGTGTAACGTCAAGCGGTTACTCGTAGCTTTCCGGTAGGGTACTTTGCCGTGTAGAAGCCAATTAGGGCTAGTGGCTTTGCACATCTGCCGTACCTACTTAAACTCTTTTAAGTTAGCGCTTTTATATATTGCTAGCTTATATTATTAGTCTAGTCGACTCTTTTTACTTGCCTATGACTTTGTATGCGTCGTTTTATATTTTGTTATTCTGCTCGAACTCTTTGTTTCCCGAAAGTACTTATATATTATATGGGTCATCATTTCATGATTCATCACCTGTAAGTCCTGTAACCATCAGATGAGATTGTGGTTATTAATGAATGAATGAATTTATTTATTTCCAGACAACAAAAGTCCATAACGGTTAGTAAAGACTTATCCTATGTTAGTAATTCCAATAAGTTACATAATAAATAATAATAAACAATATGTGTTAGTATGACTTATTCTATGTTAGTTAATATAATTAATACACTTACAAACTAAGGCTGACATCCAGTGCGCTTTGAAAGCGCTGTCCTGTCTGTCAGCTATCACCTTCAGAATAATATTGGAACTACTCTCCAATCTATATGGAGACTTGACCACAATTTCATCTGATGCGGGCTCAGGCCCGCTCTGAATATGTTTTTATATTATTTATCCTACCTAGTCTACTGGTGTTTAGCAAAGGAATACGCCGAGTGCATTCTTAGTTCATGTTCATCAGCTATGATCTATGTCGTTAGCTGTGTATTTGTATGAAGTTTTAGTGGCAGTTTTTATGTGTTCAGCATAAATTATGATTGTTTTGATCACATACATCATGAATACCTATTAATGGCAGAAAGTGTTTATGTTATTATCGACAAGTTGACCTTGTTAACAGTAGTCAGTGAACTGTATACTACATACACTTATTTCATATTAATGGAGGTATCATGTTGTAATTATTATATTAAGTTGGTGTGTGTCGTAATTATGTTAATTATTATTCTGTTATTTTAAAACACGCATGTAATTTCCGTGATTACATTTATAATTATTACTAAGCATGAACTATTCCTATCAAAATATGTATTTCTCTACCCAAACAGGTACTGTAAGTGGGTACGCTCTGAAATTTCAATACCGTAATCCTTACCGTAATCTAAATAACATGTCAATTTTTTTTAACTTTGTGCAGAATATAATACCCCAAAAATTTTCAATGAAATATATTAATTATTGAAATACGATTCAAGTCCACC
Organism: Erebia aethiops; assembly: GCA_923060345.2. NCBI lineage: Eukaryota > Metazoa > Arthropoda > Insecta > Lepidoptera > Nymphalidae > Erebia > Erebia aethiops. The sequence continues at coordinate 18,360,205 of OV281084.1, read as the reverse complement.
AGATTAGTGATTAAAGACAAAGCCACAAAAAGTTATGTTGAGTCGTTCCAAAGCTTATCCTTAATTTAGTTCGGATAAATAATGATTATTGATTTCATTAATGTACCTTATCCCTTCGCTCATTTCAGAGACAAAGAAGTGCTTTACAATAAGAATCGTTAGGAGTCGTCGTCGTTTTGTTTTTGTTCTTCTAATTTACTGTTAAAGCAGCGCCGCCATTAATAATTCAACGCGAGAACTAAGCACGGACATCCATCGTTGTTCTTGCGAAGCAATTTAGAACTTCGTACCTAATTCCTGTATATTTGATACGAAAACCATAAAAATATATATAAACACTTATCGCGTTTATCACTTGTTTTCATTGAACAAATTAATTATTAAAGATACAAGTTCATCATTGATTTTTTTCTGAAGGTGAACCCGACCTGAGAACTGAAAATGTGAAATCCCACAGAATATAAATAATTGTTATTGAGACTTTTTGAAATTCCAAGAACAATTTGCAAAAATTTTTACTTAATTTAATTATTGCTTAGGTGTCCATGAGTAAAGATCCTGTGTCTCAGAATAAAGCCTAGGTATCATATGAAGCGATTTGCTTCCTCGTTTCCTGGTTGAAAGTGAATAGGCATTTTTTTTTTAAATCCACCACAAGCTAGCCCTTGACTGCGATCTTACCTGATGGTGAGTGATGATGCAGTCTAAGATGGTAGTGGGCTAACCTGTTAGGGGCATGGCAGTTATATTAAACCCATACCCTTTCGGTTTCTACACGGCATCGTACCGGAACGCTAAATCGCTTGGCGGCACGTTTTTGTCGGTAGGGGGTATTTGTTATCTACTAGGACGGCGTGCTCCTCCACAGGCACATCTTCACTTTTCCCCATAAGGCATAAAATTATAGGAACAATTTAAAAAAATGCAAATAGATCTAGCATGAGATTGAAAGACCCAACATGTATCTCTATAATATCAAACTTATAAGAGTTCTTTGATGTGAATATTACTCGAAATTGCGATAGAGCTTATAAAGTCTTGCGAACTCTCTGCCAGCATTTACAGCCGCAGACGAAGCGTGCGCTGGCAATAATCCAACACTAACAAAGGATACCCTGTTAGCTCATAGTGGATTTGAGTTTACGGTCGGTAATGTTTGCGAAGTGGTACCACTCAAAACCATGCGGAGATGATTCACTAATTTGAGCACATAATAAACAGGACTGGTAACAGACAGATGTTTAAAGACCTATTTGCATATCAGTACCCATAAGGTACCGCAGTTATGGTACGAAAAGATTTGGGCTTTTTCTGTAGCAAACCACTTAGGCATAGCCATAATATCAATTGTCACATGATTTAGCTCAAGGTTTACAACAATAGCAATCATAAAACGACTATTTGGCTAACAGTGTTATTCTCGGTTTTTTTAAACCTGTTTTCGTTTGTTTTACTCAAACGAAAATTTCTAAGTATTCGTACTCGCTGTGTGTGCACTGTGCGCAGAGACGTTATCAAATGTAACTCGAGCTCGCGGCCTATAAATCCTCAAAACTGACCGAACTTGCGCAACGAGTAGGTATGCACGATAGCGTACCAATCTACATCAAGCTCGCTTAATCAAATTTAACTACATTATGGTTAATGACACTTTCAAAGATAAATAGTTCAACTAATAACAGTAAATATAGGTAGGTAAGGTATATAATATTAGTAAGTATCACTTGCACGTTTTGATATTATACATCTAGGCTTCTTGTTTCAGCTTAGTGGTGCTTAAAGAAAGTCGAAGCCGTTTGTCTGTAGTGAGTAGAGCTGACAAGAAACGGTTCAGTTACTGTTTGCCTAGCTTCATGTTTCATTAACTGCATTACATATCCATACTACGAATCATCATTATTAATTCTATTCGCAGTAGCTTTCATGCAACTTTGCCATCATTTTTCAATTTTATCCTCCAACTTTTTTGGGTATCGGAAAATGTGTTTTAAATTTATAATCTATAAATTTATAATATAATATGAGTGAATAGGCATCTTCTAGGCAAGCGCGTTCCAACTTAGACCTCATCATTGCTTTGCACTAAGCATGATTGTCGTCAAGCGCAAGCCTATTTCTCAATAAAAAAAAAATAAAAAAAAATAATCACTCGGATCAGCAAAAGGCAATATAAAATAACTTATGGAACGCGTTGTCAACTTACCCTATAGTGCAATCCTGTTCCCCTCATAATATGAGTCCAATAGACCGTAACTTATGCTTTTGATTAGCGATCAGTCCGGGTTGGTCAGGGTTCCGTGACTCAGTTTTATTTAATAGTTCACGTACTATCGTTCGCGGCAGCAACCAGTTTGTTTTGAAACACGACATAGGACGGACGCACGCGCGTCTCTTCCTTATATCGTGCGCGCTTATATCTTCGGCTGGTGTATAAACAATCCCTAAACTTTTCTCAGTGAACTTTGTAGTGAAAAAAGTGATAGATTCTCTTACTCAGTGGTTATTAGTGTTTCCTTTAAATCACGCCTCACATTATCTTGGTACTTACTAATGCTCTATTCCCCTTTTTCAAGATGGTATAGAAGCATAACATGTTTGATTGTCGTTTGTTGTTTTGTTGCTAAGACATCTGTGTTTTGGTCCATTGTTTTAGTATCGACTAAACAATAGATACCTTAATATTATTTTCATTAGTTTTAAATCTTCGTGTAATGGAAAACAATGCTTATAAAAGAAATATAGAAATATCTAGGTATGTATTTTGTTTCGCTTAACTCCTTCGAATTTATCAATTATTTCTGTAAGTGTCTGTTCACTTATCTGATAAAATATATTATAAATATAGAATCAATAACTACAGACATAACAAAAAATACGAGGTGCAGTTTGGGGTTGCTTGCTTCGAGTTGCTTTTACTATTAAGAGCAGGTATCCGCATCCCCTTTTTTTTCTGGTTTGTGAGCCCTTTAGATCTTTCTTCTTGGGCCCAGACTTATTTATTTGTACTTTATTCTTTAACTTTCATTGTTAGCCTGCCAGATCATTGTTAACAGGTACAGCTTCTATTCTAAGTACATAGAATTCTGTTTCTGTTTCTTTAAAATATTACCTATTATTTAGCACTACTATATTGAGCGGCATAGGTCGACCGACGAAACCATGAAACTTGCTAATATCCTAGGTACATAGGAAAGATTGCAAACATAAAAGTCAACATCAAAGACAAGCATACACGTCGTTTATAGATCATCTGGTATATTTGGGGTCACACGTTTAATACCAACTGCTTTTGATGTGTTTTATAGGTGATGAATAACTTGGCAAGATTTTTTTACGACTTAATTATGGACACAATCAACTAATTTAAAGACCAGATGCAAATGTAACTGGCGTAAAATTTCTTTAATAGCTTTCTCACGGTTGCTTTCTTTAACTTCCCTTCCTTCCCTATTTAAAACGCCATTTTATTAATAACTTGATGAACTCCTTGGTGTTCCTTGTTAAAAGTAGCTTGGCCTATGTCCTTTTTTTTTTTTTAATCCACTACAATCTATGATGGTAGCGGGCTAACCTGTTAGGAGCATGGCAGTTATATTAAACCCATACCCCTTCGGTTTCTACACGGCATCTTACCGGAACGCTAAATCGCTTGGCGGCACGTCTTTGCCGGTAGGGTGGTAACTAGCCACGGCCGATGCCTCCCACCAGTCAAAACCCCGTTTGACCCCGTTGACCCGGTTTGTTACCTATCTCTGTGTAAAGTTTCTTCAAAATCGGTAGAACGGATAGGTCGTGAAAGCGTAGCAGACAAACATATCGACAAACTTTTGCATTTATAATGTTAGTATGGCTATGGATTTTTCGCATCATAATCTTCAAGTGTACTTCACGATTTATCCTTAAAAAATTATAATATGTATAATTATATACCCAAAACACAAATAATAGATAAAACATTCAGAATTGACTGACTTATAAAGATCCTAGATCCAGACAACAATAACCCTTTGTCACATTACTTGAAGGTCACAGTATAAAATTACATTTCAATCTAACAAGATGTTTATGATGGTCATAAATCAACAAAGACTTTACGAGTCTGGATAGAAATAAGTCCTACAAATAAGTGATTCTTAGTTAGGTACCTATTTGTCGATTTGGAGTTTGGGTCTCAGAAATTGTTTGAAAAAAACGGTGATAAACTACTTATCAATAATAAAAGTTGATGACTTTGATATTTTGTGACAATAGTTGACATTAATTCGTGGCTATTACGTTGGGTCTAAATCTATTAGGGACTTCTCAGCGATAAGGCCGCCTCTTGTACAGTTTTTCATAATTTCTTGTATTTGTCTAAATGTGTTTTAAGTATGGTGTACAATAAAGTATATTTTCATTTCATTGCATTTCAATGAAATATTTTAATTTCTTTTAGGTAGGTAGGTAGTAATGTTATCTAGTCTAATCAGTAGTTGCCGCATGTTAATACCCCTTTTGTTAATTAAGTAGCAGACGTCTCTAATATAAACAAGATGTCCTATTATGTAACGCGTCTTCATGCTCTAATCTCTGTGCAATTAGATAAAATCTTTTACAATCTCTTTGTCCTCTCACCTGCGTTTGTGAAAAAAGATAACATAATATCTACTCTTGTAATAAGAATTTAGGTTGACCAAATAAAAAAATAGTAATTAGTCTTCTTTTTCAAACTTTAGCGAAACAATACAAAATTATAATTTTTTTAAATTTAAAAAAATCAAAAGGTATAACATAAAAAGGTAGGTCTAGATGCAAAAATTTAATTGGTACATCCGATATTTGGATACCGCTATCAATTTTGGTATATAAAATACCTTGAATATCAAATATCAATGGAATGCGCTTGTTATCTTTTATCTACAATAGGTTATCTACAAAATTAACTATGTAGAACTCAACTATACTTATCTAAATATTAACTTACTTTTAGCGTCATTTATTTTGTGGTTCTGATTTCGACTGGTCCATAGTTTATGTAATGAGTTAGTCTTAGTTCTTTTATATCTAACATCTCTTCCATTTAGACGTATTATTTTTCATGTCCCATCTTTAAGATGTACTCTGTCTCGAAGGTTTCTCTTAGCAGGTTTACTACTTGTTTTGATTTCTCTGGAACCTTTATTTTTCTATTGAGACTGTTTAAAAACATTGTGTGTAATTTTGTCTCTAATCCCTATACCAATCAACTTTGATCTGTGTCATCTCTGATATTGAAACCTCGTTTGTAGTAGGTGTAGAGAAGAGAAACGTCTCTACAATGACTTTTTCACAAGCGAAATTTTAGATTTATGCCTCCAGGCGACAGGAACACTCGTTGCCGCATTTACTTGCATATAGTATACGCCATCTTCAATCAACCAAGCGCCTCTACAGCACACTCAATTGAGGTTAATTCATACGGAGACGGAGATATATATTGCGCCCCTGCTTTATTTGTTCGTTCAATAGGCTAAATGGCCTAGTGAATTCAGATCGTATTCATAAATTATATAAATTCTCTTGGTGCCACTATAGTGATATAGACAATACTTTCAAGACGAGACATCCGAATTTAGGAGACATCTCCAATTACCATAAAGTCCTAGTTTTATGACCCATTTGTAACCAATTCTGTGTATCAGGATATCTTAACATTCAGTTTGTATTCAAGACTTCGTAGTAATGTATAGGCGTTTCGAAATCAGAGCTCCTATGAACTAAGAAAGATATCCAAAGATTTATGAAATCTTTCGAGTTATATATATATCATTGTCAATCATTGTCAATCATTGTCAACATCAAACTTTCGATTTAGTAAATAGACTATAAAGTACAATTCTGAGTAAACTATTATAAGATGTGAAAACCTTACTCTGTAACCTTTTCAGTTCATCAAATCCAAGTATCACTTTTGTATTATAATATGACCAACTTTAGAAACATCAAACAGCCATCACAAAGTAAGGTTACTCACTGAGTATAAAAATTCAAATGGTAAATACAAATGTAGCGCTATCGACGTTCTTAACGAGCTACCTCATCGAAGTAAACCTTCAAAGCCCTAACCCTTTCTATTTCTAACAGAAAATAGTACGCTTGTTTATCGAACAAAGACAACGAACTCGTAAAAAGTGTATAAAATAATTTAAACTTCACTTGGTAGTGATTTCATGGCTGACACATGTACGCACTGTAAACATCACGGGATCTTGGAAATACTACTACAGTATTTATTTTAAGGATTGCAGTTACGACACGTTTTACACCTACTGTTAAATCATAGGTGATCCAAAAGCAGCGGCCGTCTTTATCTTAAATTTAAGTAGGCTAAGATCCCAGTCGCGTGATTTATGCATATTATTTTTTGGTTATTGAAGGTTTTTTAAAGATAACAAATTAACGGATATTGATATTTAAACTATCCGAGTGATGAATGATGATTGTCTAATAGTAGTAACTAGTAACTCTATTCAAGTTAATTAAAAAAATATCTATCTACGAGATGATGCCAGCAATTTCGTCCGCGTGTAAATTTAGGGTTTTTGATTGCCGCGGATTAACTCTTTATTTTTGCGGGATAAAAAAGTGCCTATATCCTTTCTAGTCATAGGACATGATGCAAATTGCAACCAATGTCTGTACCAAATTTCTGCAAAATCGGTTCGGTTCGGTTTAAAATCGACACACTTTTGCATTAATACTATGAGTATCGATTAATTGCCGCGATTATCTATTTACGAAATTATTCTAGTATTGGCAGGTAGTTAATATAACCTATCAATGATTTCATGCTATAAATAAATATCGGAAACAAAAAACCTGTTTCCTTCTATATAATCGATAGCTTAAGTAAGGAACCAATCAAAGGCGCTAATAAACCATATCCTTAATGCAGCAATGAATCGAATTATCGCACTTATGTATTGGTATGAAAATTGATCTAGCTTTCTAGTGTTATATCGACATAATGCAGTAAAAATAAATTTAATATCTTACATGATTTATGAAATCCTTATTTTGGCAAAGGTACCATTTATACACAAAACAATCATCTAGTTCATGCAAATAATAGGCATACAATTATTAGTAATAACAATTTATTTATTTATTTATTTTACACTTTATTTATACACCACAACACAAAAAGGAAAAATAATAACTAAGGAACACAAATACACAGAAGGAAGTAGAATACAAAAAGGCGGCCTTATCGCTTAGCAGCGATCTCTGCCAGGCAACCTTAGGATTAGGAGAAGTTAAGGAGATTAAATTGCGGGTGGTGTATTCATATAAATAAACATACAAACAAATACCTACATACTATTACATAAACCATTTACACAAATAACATAATACTCATAATAAATAATATATGAAAATAAACTAATATATATTATGTACTTAGTATTATTATACTATTATAAATAACAATGAAAACTAATTGTCTGTATTAAGATAAATAGAAATTCCTAACAGATTTTTTAAATATTTCCAGTGACCTTGATTGTCGTATGTTTAATGTAAAATAATAACAACACAAATAATAAACAATGTAAAATAATAAGGCATTTATTTTAATTAAGCTACTATTGAATTTTTCGTTGACTGTTAGGCACTTTCTCAATCAAATACTCGTACGTTTAACGAAACGTGATTACGTATTGTACAGTATTTATTGTACAGTAAAAGACGATTACAAATAATTTACATGCCGATTTCTCTGTTTGGTAAAGTGCTAGTAAATCGTTATAATAGTCTTGTTTATTGACCATTAGATACTAACGTTTTTATAAGGTTGTTCTTACAATGCATCAACCTTTGACGATCTAAGGCAATCAGATATTTTTAATTCCTGGATATATCTATTTATAATTGATTGTATATGGCGAATTATCCTTTACTATTTTCAAATTACCGAGTTTCTTCAAATTATTTTTGACATACTTTTGACATCCTATTCTCATAAAACAAGGCTTATTTTTATATGATATAATGATATGATTATATAGTTATTCAAAACAATTATACACTTGTCTATAATTAGAAGCTCTCGAGGTGGTCCCATATAAAATTCTGACTCCAAATCCGCAACCCTGACACTAAAAAGTTAAAAATAAAAATTATTTCCAAAAAACCGACTTCCAACGCCACTGTAAAGTAATAAATAATTTTTATTTCTACCCACTATGTTGAAGTCGGGTGGGTATAACAAGGATAAGCAAAGTTGACACATCAGGCTCCCTACCTATCCCTGTACTAAATTTCAGCAAAATCGGTTGAAAAGATGGGCCGGGAAAGCGTAGCAGACAGACAGACAGACACACTTTCGCATTTACTCGTATAATATTAGTATGGATTGTATTAATATATTTCATAGTTATATCTGGTACGCCACAAGCCGTCCACCCCTGTTTCCTCATAAAGCTCCGCGATACCTTCCTTTCAAAAACCAGGAAGGGCTTTAATTTCAAAAAAGTATAAAATTTAGAATCAAATCATCTTATTCATATATGAATCGCCTGAATCTCTCGTAAGTATATGAGGTTTATCAATGAATTCGTAATACTTAAAAACCCGTTAACCATTGCGTCATGGTAACCGTCTACGTTGACCTTGGCAGGAGACACTTTACAATTACTACGACCTTCCAAAAAAATATGGCCAGTTCCAACGTATTTTATTTTAAATGCCGGCCCGGGGTTCGATATAATGTATGCAAATTTAATCAGGTTCTGTATTATGTCGATGAGTGTATGATAATTTTGTACTTTTTAAAAATATTTTTGAAGATTCGAGTAGCTACAATTTAAGTAATTGAATTTTAGTACTTGTTAACGACGTCCAGTTGGAGGTTGTACAAGTGTACAAACCGTCTGGAATTAACAACACGCATTTTCTGAGAATATTCTGACATGATAGCCCCAACTGGTTTAGAAGTAAACAGATGATGTAGGTAGGAACATCCGTAAGTAGTTTATCCATTGTCCCATACAAAGTGATGTACGGAAGGAAGCTCTACAAGGGATCATGTGATATCTAACCGGGAAGTGCCAAGTAGCTCATCCACTTAAACAAGATAAGCTGGGATCGGCGTCACGTTTCATTAAGCGTAGTTAGAATTTTGCTTAGGACATGTTTGTGCTGCGAGGTGGTCTTAACTGAATCGGCTTAAGAATTAGAGATAACACAAATACCCTTCGTCAACAGTCAACACAAGAAAGTGCTAAGCAAAAGTCGAGCTTTTTTCTTGAACTCTGTTTAAATTTTAAACATTGTTTATAATTAAAGTAGATAACGCTTTAATTACTAATACACAATTCAAATATGTATTCCCAAATATGTTCTTCAATCTTTCTTTGAATAATCTGTTATCCTTTTATTGATCTATTGACAACATTTCATTAAATTTATTTTGCTAATGAGCTTTAATATTTAACTGCCTGCGAGACCAAAACCAAATGTTATTGCCAATTTGTGTTTAACATTTTGCAAAATTGGGTACAGTAGATTAGCATGACAATAGAGTGGAATAGATGTCAGAGGTCACAGCGATGCCCTTAAAACCTATTGAATTTGTGCATTTCGTATCGGTCATAGCGTACAAGACAGGCAGACAATGCCCTACCCACACAGTATTTGCTGCTTTATGACCGGTGTCTCCTGATTATTTGCTCAATCTTGTGTCTCATGAAGAGAAATTCGCTACAGGCAATTTAATATCATTGTGCCTTATGTCTTTATCTGCGTGCACAATGCACATCTTCGCATTATTTTTTAACAAATCACGCGGCGCCTGTGCAATGCCGTGTAAAGTTAATTAGTATTCGGGTGGTTCATTACTTTAATATTCTGAACTTTACACGGAATCGACATGACCGTGGTAACCTTGCTTTATTGCGTAACCGTCTGCCAGCGGCCAATATATCTGATTTATCAGAACATTCGGATTTTGCTTACAGTAACTCGTTCCGGTTCAGGGCATAGGCTAGGCCGTCGCCCTGTCACTGCGTAGACATACGAAATTTATTTATTTGCTTTCATTCCATATTGATACTTTCTTTATGCTAATGGAACTGCTTCTGTAACTAGATACAAACTATTTAGGCCTGTATTTTCTCGTGTATATATTTCTATAATCATATTATGAGCTCTTTATTGCTAGTGTTTACTTAATATTTATTCACTATTTTAGTGCAATTTTTGCAAAGGCCGTTATGTTCAATAGGTAAAGTAACTTAAACCCCTTGACCGCGTTTTAAAAATTGAAAATTTAAACAGATGACGCAGTCTCGTATCGTATGTCTAACCGTGCGTTCCTCCATGGTGCCAGCCATGTGCACAACATATGCGCTCCTTGAGCCGGCTAAATTGCTCCACTTTAATTCCTTACATAAGTTTTATCCATTTATTAAGTAGTTGTTCGGCTTTAGCTTTTAATTATTTTCACACAAGTGCCGACACTTCCTTCTGTACTTAATCTACGTAATATTTTATCAGTAAGTTTTTTTCGGAATTTGTCTTTGTCTAATAAATGTTTTATTTAATGAATAATAACTGGACCCTATAACTATAATCCATCTTATTCTGTCTTTTTCTTATCTCAGTATATTACGTGATTGAGAATTCCGTACTAAAATTTAAATGATATGTTCTGCGCCATTACGCATTTCATAGTAAGAATAATTTACTCACTTGTTTTCCTCAATCAAAGGTCATATCATACGTATTGTAAACAAGACGTTTAGATCATCATGATCACTATTATAATATTCTTTTTGCGTATCTTGAAGATTAGCCGAGACTCGAGAATCGAGAGGCCAATAGGTATGGTATTTTTACTTAACCTCTACATTGTTTATTAACGTAAAGAGAACCAGCATTCTCTTATTAGGTATTTTTTCATTACTATGTATACTATTATTTATATTGACATTTGACACCTACTTATAGATTATTTATTATCGTTATTTTGCAAAAATTTCAATTTAGTTACCAAGCGGAACCCAGAAAAACTTGCGAACATCTCGTCGCCTACGCGTTACACACACACACATGTGGAATATTTTCCTGACATATGAAATTTTGTATATTCAAATATGTGGACTATCTAGCATTTTTATTAGCCATGCCCATTGATGTAGAATTTTTTTAGTACCTATACTCTATTTCAATGGCCATGCCTAAATAATATATTATCTATTCTATCACTGTTAACATTGTCACCAGTCAGTAGTCACCATTATAAACTAAAAGTACCTCATGCTAAAAAACACAAAATGCACCATGGAAACGTGTCCAGCAATCATGAAGTTGGAATAAATATGCTTTTCGGATTGCGCTCGAATGTCACTTGCTTCAACTAGTTCCCTGTACCTATAAGAAATCGTACACGTGTACGTACGCCATTAAGGCTGTTTTCTGAAGCGACAACAAGCGACAATGCGGCATGCTACAGCTGGACATATAATCTTGCGGCCTTTAGCAGCATCACCAATCACCATCATCACAAGTTTATAGAGAACTCTCAAGGTTTCCACGCGATGTTTCCCTTCAACGCTATAGCAACTGATATTTCATTGCTTTAAACGCACATAGATCTGAAAAGAAAGTGTGGAAGAATCAAACTCAAATCAAAGACCGGGATCTTAAGCACTAGGTTCTGAACTTCTGACCACTGTTTCAACTTTCAATATAAGATACGGTACAACTATATCTACTCGTAATATTCTGTCGAGTATTGCAGGCATATTTCAATTATTGTAGTATGTCGTGACTCGTGTCGGCAGCTTGCAGCATGCTTCATTGTCGCACAAACTTACTTAAAATGATCGCGACAGTATAACGATTAACGATCGGAATCACCTTTAACACTGTAGGCCAAAGTACTCGTAGGTACAGTGTCGCAGCAAGAATATCGTAAATTCAGTCCATCACAACAATTGAGATGGTTACAACGAATAATGCTAGTTTTACATAATAGGGCTGCTGTGACGTTTCTCTGGCATGCCGTTTCCGTTGAGAGTTGTATTTTTCAAGCTTAAAAATTTTGATAGTTGTGTTGCGAGCTGTGGTGATATTTTTTTTTATTAAATCGGCAATTTTTATTGCTTGGTAATCTTGGGATCGATGTCGACCGCTAAAACCAGTTTTTGCACTTTCTATCAGCTTATGATGATATAAAATACTATAAGTAATATACGTTTGTGATGCGAAACTTGCCCATTCTGCAAAAACTTCAATTTAAGATATGTTATATGTAAATGGTTAGATTCATTAATCAGTATGAATGATTTTAAATTGAAAGTATCTTTGAGAACTTCAAGTTTAACTCAAGATCTTCATCTCGCTATGGTATGGCTTTCTAAGTTTCGACATATCATATTTTGCTATGACGCCGCGGTGATAATACACACAAAGTTTTAATTTATATTGGACCGCTACGGCTAAATTAACATATCTAGTTAACCTAAATACTTTATAGTGCGCTGTGCGCCCGTATTCGTAAAAAAACTTCATACTTTTTGCTTTTTCAAACAATCGAATCTCATACGAGTATGATGCACGCGAGAATAAACCGTTATGGATATGATCGCTTTACAATGCCTCTTTATAGTAGAGCACTTTTTAGACCCTTCTCGCGTAGGTACTAGGTGTAGATAGGTATGTAGAAGGAAACAATTGAATTACGAGTATTGACCTAGTTGTCTAGCCAGGTAAATAATAATCCAAGCAAGCAATGGGCCTCCCTTGAACCGAGATTACAGGCGGTTGCAAGTAGCATATTTTTCAGTATCTGTGTAATGTGTATCATCTAACATAAACGAAAAAAGTCCTGACCACTACATTTACTGAAAAATCGAGATAATTAAGTACTTAAAAATCAGCAACACAACCTCTGTTGATGTCATGAACATTTCTTGATGCGTCTGATTCAGCTTACAAGCGGAAGATCAAACATTCTAGGTTTGCGTTGCCGCTTTTGGTGGCTCACTTCTCTTGGTAGGTATACTGTAGGTACTAGGTACGTGGCCCGTAGGTATACCTAGGAATTACGATAAGGTACCTACCGTTTTAATCTGAAGTAGGTATAATAAATTATAGGTGTTACAGTACCTGATTAATGTATGAGAAATATCAAAAAATAAAACGTAGTGGTTATATTCTCTTTGAAAAATAATAGATGTAGATTGCAAAAAAAGTCTTGTGTGAAAAATACGACGATTTGTAACGTTTTTGATAACATAATGAAAGGAGCTTATATTGCAAAATAAGTAAATTGCTAGTTCAATATTATTTAGGTTGCTTTAATGTCTTAAATATCAGTGTACTAATTTAATGACAAATTAAATTACATTTTTTCTGTAGGTAGTACATGTATTTGATAATTTACTCAAATCACAGTATAAATCGTTTCGTTATCTAAGCGGCACAATTAAAGCAAATAAAATACACTGTCATGAATCATCAACAATAATTATATTACGGACATTTAGTTTATTCAAAATAGGTATTCCTTTAACTCGAACTAGACATTACGCCTTCGTTTGTACAGTTTATTTTATACTAGGTAAATAATGCGGAATATATCATGAAATTACCGTGAAATGGAAAAGTTAAACTCACTGTACTCTACAACTCGGTACTAAAAGTTGACGTACACTTTTCCGAACGTACATAAATGTTTTTGTAAAATAGACCTTACATCTGTGGTTTTAAAATTCTGATTAGTTTAAATCAATTTATGGACACACCGTAAAGGTCGTTGATACGAGGTGGCAACGAGGGGTACTCTTGGCATTAGTAAAAAAGAGACAGGTATACAAACATTCATCTATCTCTTTCTTTCTTAGCCCTTCCAGCTGAGTTGCTACTTGCTACTGACTTGTTCTTCGGAGACTACTAGGGTATAATAATAAGCTTAGTCCCGGTTCCTAGCATTATTAGCAGGTAATATTTTTATTCTTACAGGCAGTTTGTTGTGGTGGGAATGTATGCGACTATAATTAGGGTTTGATTTAAAAATCCATTAGCTAAATAATGAGGTACTTAACCCGCTAGTAATGAATCTGAAAAAATTACAATAACTATATAAGTGATTTAGGCCCACTTGCACAAGGACTCCTAAATTGATTTAGTTAAATATTTTAATGCTGTCTCTTTTTAGCAACTACAATATGCATTTGCCAAAAAGGGACACAAAACATCCCAAAACTTTACTAAATCAGTTTAAATGTCCTTTTGCAAGCGGCCCTAAGAATTACTACGCGCTAAGATACCTAGTTAAACTATTTTTGTACTCACTTTTAACATAGTTTTTCTACAGGTTTGACCCCAAGAAGTAAAATTAGCTATGAAAGTGATACAAAATCTCAGGTTATTTACTTCAGTGTACAAACTGTACAAAAAGCTATAATATACCTATATTTGATTTAGATACATTCTTCAAGGTCTGTTCAAACTCAGAGGTTCCAGCAGTACTCCCCTCCGAAAGGGAACAGTATTTGACCCCCATAATTTATTACTTAACCCGTATGATAACACGATGTATTGAATATCAAAACAAATAGGTCTTAAGAGGGCGTATACACTACAAAATATTATTATTCTTTAAGATTCTTACTAATTTTGAAAGTAATCTCATAATTTTGTTTGAACTTTCTGCATCATATAGATTTACGAGTAGGTACATTATTATAATATCCAGTACTTTTATTAAATATTATTAATTCATCTCAACCGTAGAGATAATTTCCAAAATTCAATTAATGCTCTATAATACGATTATTCTAGTATGTGGAAAAATGCTTATCCATATAATTCTTGTTCCATTTTCTGATGATCATAACTTTTGGATGCTTATTATAACTTTTAACCGACTTCCAAAATAAGGAGGAGGTTCTGTATTCGGCACTTCACAATTACACAAAGAATAAGCTCTAAGTGTGACTTACCAACCGCTACTAAAGGCTATTTTAACGCTGAGGCTATGCGGTTAATTGTTTGTGAGCCATAATAATGCATTCTAAACTTACGCATTTACTCTGTGTGCATACCGAATCAACTATTGTTATTTCTTGTACAAATGAATTATTCAATCCTCGTGATTCTCGAGCTTAAAGTCTATTTATCACCAATGAATCATATTTCAATGGAAAAGGTTACAAAGCTTTACTTTCTTTTATCAAACTAAATGTCTGCGTAACTGACTCAAAAAGTTCTTCAAAGTGTAGAATGAAAGTTTAGGTACATTAGTAGGTTTATAGTTTATACATATTGATTTATTAGTAGGCATTATTTTGATCTCAGATTATTTAGGATGTTTTGATTTATTCCTTTTCTTATAAAATAGCATAAAACTTACAATCCACGGTATCTATTAGGTATACCGCTGATTATAGGTATGTGCTATTTTGTAACTTCTAAACTTTTTCGTGGATTAACGTTTTACGATAAAAGCTTCTTTATTTACAATGCATTCATATACCTAAGTCTAAAAAATATTACATTAAATATTAGCGTAAACTTAAAAACGATGCAGGCAGTTTTCTTATTTTTCAGTTTGAGATTTTTACATAGATTCTTATAAATAATACTCCGATAAAACTTTTTTCTGTTCTGCGAATATGTAAAACTCTAACCTTTAATTGATATTTTTATAATATGTTTTATGTCATAATATGTAGGAACATAAATAATAATATTATCTACCTATGTCGAAAATCACAAAGAGCTTTCAACATTGACGGGCTCTGATTTCATATTCTGCGTAATAAAATAGTAATTCGAGAAGTGTTTTAACGGGTTTGACATTAATAAAAGTAAAATTGTAACATGAGGCATGATATGAGTCACGTTTTACGAAATAAATGGAAAAAAATAAGCTTGTTGCTTGCGGTAATGTTATAAGGGCGTGAACGCCGTAAATGTACCATATAAATAAAAATAAATGCAGTTTTTATTAAAGAAGAATTTGATAAATGACGATTGACGATTACGATTAAAAACTTAATTTTAAATTCGATCTATCAATATACATATAGGTACCTTTTAACAAGTAAATGTGTACAAAAGTGACTGCTTGTTATGAAATATACCTACATGCGATTACAATAGTAGGTATGTGCAGTTGCTAACCTTAATAAAGTGTAACAATGAGACGCAATTCTCTAATAACAGCATCGTCTAGTTAACGGTTCTGCATTGTAGCTAAAAATAGAAGAAGACAATTCTAATCATATGTGGCCATAATTGTCTTTCATCATAACGCCGGACGGGCAACGCGCCTCCAAAACCAATAACAGTGACAGTTGATTTGAAGATAAAAGTAATTACATGCATTTTGCACACTCATTTATATTATAGTACATGTCCAATGGTTGAATTAGAAAGTTGATGTATTGGACTTTTCTTTGCGCATTTAACTTTCAAGTGAGTGTAGTAAATATGGAAGGACTGCGCAAAGAATACTTCAGCATAAAGTCCTACAAAGCTTTCGTGTGCAAACTTTTTGTCTCAATAACTAACATTGACACAGTAACTATTTTCTCAATTAAGTTATTATAATTATTCCACTTATAATTTACTAGATGATGCCCGCGACTTCGTCCGCGTCGATTAAGTTTTTTTGATTACCGGGGGAACTCCCGGGGAAAGCGTAGCAGACAGACAGATACTTTTGCATTAACATATTAGTATGGATTTATCAACGCTTTGTTAGATATACTTACATTTGGTCTAGTTACGAGCAGGTTCATTTTTTAGCTAGCGATGGTTGCAAATTGCAATGTAAGGAGTCTGTATGTAGAGTACAAAAAAATTGTCGGTAGATGAATATGAATGGAAAAGCTATCGGTGGTATGGAAGTCATCAATATAGACGCCCCTCAATCCCTTCACCCTATTTATAATTTTATTGTAAGTAATCTATAATAGCGTACGGCAATGTGGTCGTAGTTACAAGTGCCTCAAATTGAGCAGTGCGGGCCATTTATTGATCTTTTTGACGTACCAACTAAAAATAATTTTCGTTAAGTAGCTCTATATACCTATGATACAGGTCAAGTGTGTGTAGGTTTTCAATTGACTACGCCCTAGAACGTTTTTATTAATATTATTTACTAGCTAATGCCCGCGACTTCGTACGCGTGGATTGAGTTTTTTCGGTTCCCGCGGGAACTCTTTAATTCTTTCCGGCATAAAAAGATAGCATAGCCTATGTGTTATTCCAGATTATAATCTATCTCTGTGCCAAATTTCATCCAGATCCGTTCAGCCGTTGGGGCGTGATTGAGTTACAAACATCCATCCAAACTTTCGCATTTATAATATTAGTATAGATATTGAAGATACCTGATGGAGGACGCAGCAATGTACTGAGCAAATCTTTATCTCTTGTTATCAAAGAGTTTTTTTTGTATCCCATGCACTAGGAAGTAAAAGAATATTAAAGGCGAAATAACCCTTTCAGTCCTATTTATTATTTTGAATGTTACTAGAAAGCATTGTTTTCCATTTTATTTTATTAGTACCAATGATTTCAATTTGTAATTACCTGAACAAAATCAATGTAAGTAAATACTCCAGTGTTATAAATATATTTTTTATAGATAACATAATGTGCACAGCTAAATGGATTTAAGTATAGTGAGTGATTTAGGAAATAATAAAACAAAAATAGTGATATGGTGTAAATAAGATATTTAACATGGCGGTCACAACATCGCCAAATACTTTCTACGGATCACCAATTCATGACGGATTTGCTACTATCCGAGCTCCGAGAAGTCGAATTAAAATAAGGAATTTAGTTGAACCAAATAATCCAGCCAGTCTACCTCAAAGGCATTCAGAGTATTTTACATTAAACAGGACAGCCAAGACTAATTTTCTAGAGAGTAGTTGCGGGGTACAGTATACGACCAATGAATCGCAGACTATTTATGTGGATAGACCGTCGAGAATTAGTTTTACAGAAACCATTTATGCCAAAGTTACCCCACCATCATCGAAGAGCAATTCTCCAGTGAAATACCCTAATGGCCGACTAGAAACTCATTACGATTCAATAGATACCAAGCCCCGCAGGCGATTGAAAAGCTTAGAATTACCTAAGGAGACAGATCCCGGAAGAGATGAAAAAAATAGTGTCGCAAGTCTGAGTAACGGCGAGCGTCAGCCATATGAGACGTTTGCCAGTAACCAGGACGCCACGGAGCAGCATTCCGTGCGCACAAACACTACGGGATCTTCCGTCGACTACAGAAAGAGAAATACTGATCGCGATAACTGCTCTGAATCCTCCTCATACCTCACAGATAACGACCGGCCGATATCAAGTTACAGCGACAATTCCACGATACCATCCACAGATACTGAAGACGTGTTGAAAGAATTACCGAACAAATCCAGATTCCATAAATCGCCCCAAAAATACGCAACGTTGAACATGAGAAGGCCAAAGTTTATAGATCTAAAGCCACCGGGCACAAACGAAAATCCGTTTTACGGAAGTTTGCGTCGAAACAAATTAGGGTACCATTCAGAACCAAATACTCCTTTGTCCGGAGATAGTAATGATTTGAATGACGACGGAAATAGTATTCAAAGTGAGGTACAGCAAATACCGAGGATGCCTTTACAAAATAACAGAAATGGTTTTAAGAGATCAGTGAGCGAAACGAACGGTTTCACAAAACGACTCAGTTACAGACATTCGTTCAGTGCAGACTTCAAGCCGCAAGCAATCATCAAAAGACCTCATAAGTGTTGTGAATGTATAACCGGTATACCAGCCGAAGAAGAAAGGGAACGTTCGCCATCTTCAAGAACATTAGGGACATTATACGAATCTCAAGATCCAAAAGTCGGATGTCAAACAATTCTACGTGCAAAGCCTCCGGTACCGTGGTGGGAACTGGCCATCAAAAAATCTCGATACAAGAGCTGTCCAATTCTTGAAGAGGTGCGTATCCACTTGTTATATTTTCTTTACAAATAAATTTAACAACAATTACAACTGATTGAGTGTACCATAATATACCTATAGATGATTCTTAGATTGAACATTCGAGAAATATAGTATTTTGAACCTACTTGAATTGATTTGTAAGATCATAAAGATTTGTAAGATCTAGCGTTAGGGACTTCCTACAAAAAGTATGAACTTACCTACCTGTAATTAATTCTGCTTTCGTAAGCGGATATTATTACAGGAAATGATTCTGTCCCAGTACTCATAGTTCGCGCGCGAATTGAATGCAGAGTAAATGTATGGTGACACATGCATTTACTCTGCATTAACTCGCGCGCGAAATTTAGTTTAAATATTTGTAGTACAGTTTTACCCGAAGATATGCACCATATTATGTAGTTTTTAAAAACTACAAATACTTTACCTACTTGTAAAAAAAATTGTACTAAATTATTGATTATGCATCAAGATCGCATTCTAATTCATTTTTTAATGAGGACAGGTGTATTTTATATAAATTATAAGTGTTCACTGTGATATCCACAAGTAAAATCTCGAATCGTCCCTTATTACAGGAGTCCTCCGGTTCGGAGAGGTGATTTAAATCTTAATTTAGTAATCAACGTCATTCGCCTTTAGTCAAATTCGAGTTCCCACGGTAATAAAAGTAAAGCGCCGATTCTCATGGCAATAAAAGCAATATTGTCGATGAAGAAAGTTTTAATAATTTGAAATATTAAAACAATTACTTAATAATGTTTTTTAATAGGCATATTAGAAGAGATAAATGTGCCGTTTCTCTTTTTATTATCCTTTAGTTTATTCAGCGGTTTTGTTTAATTTATTTTAATACTAGCTGATTCCCGCGACGTCGTCCGCGTCGATCGAGGTTTTTTGGTTCCCACGGGAACGGTTTAATTTTCCGCGAAAAATCAATCCATCCATCCAAATTCCAAACTTTTTTTTTCCAAACAAACTTTCGTATTTATAATATTATAGTATAGATTAATGTGTTTTGTTTTGTTTGCAAGCTTTTAATGTGTTGGAACTTGGAAATAATAAAAGAAAAAAAAAGATCTAATGTTGCTATCTCGTGAGTCGTGAACTTGCGTTGATAACGACTAATTAGTATATTTTTCTTATCATCAATTTTTTTGTGGTATCCACATACTCAGTGGGAGCTACCTAATTACCTATATAGTATGTACTTATTTTGATTATAGATATACCTACTATATTAGAGTCTATAGTCTTAAATAAAGTATAGACTTAAAGTGAAAACAACATTTAAGTGTACTCAATCAAATATGTGGGAGCAAATGTGAGACACTATATGAGCTTTGATTCAAGTACCTTAACAAGTTACCTTAATATTGTGGATACAAGTATAGACGACACACTTTCCTCACATAGCTTGCATCCGCTTGGGATTTTTGTTTGCTAGTCCTGCTCTAGTTATTGAGCCACCCACACTTACCCATACCTTCAATAATGTTATTTGATATTTAGAAATTCCCCATTTAAAGAGTGAAACCTGTGAAAAACTATAATTTTTGTAGTTTCTTTGGAAGATTGTTAATTTACCTTCAATAATGTTGTGCTTTGACTTTGATATTTAGAATTGTCCTATTTAAACAATGAAACCTGTGAAAGATTATAATTTTTGTGGTTTCTTTGGAAGTTTCTTAACATTCAGCCTAAACTATTGCGTAGGTCGTTATGAACCTATTAAATACAAATTTAAACGCGAGCGTTACATTAATGTTCGAGGTAAGATGCATTAAGATAAATTATACGCATAATATATCATAGGACATCTGTATCGGAACGTGTAATAAAAGAGTAGAGTGTACTATATATCACAATAAGTATTTTTATAGACTAATATAACTGTAATATAAGCTAATAATTTATAAAACCTATTGAGTAATTCTACGGCTTTTCTTGATTGTACGTAAAATAAAGTCACAGACGACAGTTCATACCTATTTATTTCTCATTAAAACTTGGGGTTGCAAAAGACAAAATATCCCAATTTCAGTGTATCCACAGTTCCTACAATAGTGTAAGACCTACGAGAACGAGGATACCCATTTTTTTAAAATGTATAGGCTAGCGCTTGGCTGCAATCAGAATATTATATTCTAGCCAACAGATGGTCATTGAATATCATGTATCTAAGATTCATAAGATAGTAAATCAATGAGTGCACGAAGCGGGCCAAAAAAGGAAGAATGCAGCGACTCAAATATAAATTGTCTTCGAATGAATACATTCTTGCTTCAGTAGAAGCCACAACTTAAACGTAACAGTACATCGATATATAGGCTCATTCTGATTACCTTCCCACCTACAAGACTGATTTATTTACTTATATAAAGCAACTTATCAAAGGTTAATTATATATTATTTAAAATCGTGTCAAGTTCAAGATTATTAAATAATAAAATAATAAGTGCTAGTCTTAGGGTAAAAAAGTAAATGTTGACAGCCAATGAATTAATTATCGTGCTGTTATTTGTTTACCTAATTTATGGTTTGTACATATATTTTTGATTTCAATTCAAACTAAAAAAAAAATTTTGGTTGACGTTGGTTAAGTTAGTGAGACGGATTCTTCTAGTTATGGTTTAGATACAAAACTATCTTACTAATATTATAAATGCGAAAGTTTGGATGTATGGATGTCGGTATGGATGTATGGATGTATGGATGGATGTTTGTTACTCAATCACGCCCCAACGGCTGAACGGATCTGGATGAAATTTGGCACAGAGATAGATTATAGTCTGGAATAACACATAGGCTACTTTTTATCCCGGAAAATTAAAGAGTTCCCGCGGGAACCACAAAACCTCGATCCACGCGTACGTAGTCGCGGGCATCAGCTAGTAGTACCTAAGTACATGTTCGTCGTCATCCAATATGAAATAATGGATTGTTAACTATGTAATTACGAACACGTGTTGCGTGATGTCCATAAAGGTATACGTTGGAGGGCATTGTACTTTCGTTCCCTTAATATTTATTAGTAGTAAATTGTTTCGCCTCCTTATCTACCTTGCCTAGCTCTACATCGTTTGTAGTTCTTCAGGATGTTGTATGTGGGTACTTTAGCAATAAAACAGTTCTGTCACCGACCCGGTCTTTGATTGTGTCTCTCGCGTATTTATTACGTTAATAATTACAATATTTAACTGGCGACGAGTAAAAATTCGTTTAATTGTATAGTTTGTGATTGTTTATCGTAATGCCGATTGGTAAAATTGAGTGCTTCGACTTAACTAGTAAAAAATGGTCGGCTTACATACGACGCGTGGAACAATTTATGGAACTCAACCAAATCGATCAAAAGTTAAAGGTTGCCACCTTGATTACAGTTGTTGGTCAAGCTACTTATGATTTAATGTGCGATTTGTGTGCACCTAACGATCCGGAGACTAAATCATTTGAAGACTTAGTGAAGTTGGTCGGTGAGCATATTGAACCAAAAAGATCCGACATTGCGGAACGGCACGTTTTTCGGCTTCGCCGGCAGAGGGCGGGCGAATCGCTCAGTCAATATCTTCAAGCTCTTAAACACTTAGCGAGTACTTGCAATTTTCGATCGAATCTCGAAGAAAATTTAAGAGATCAATTTGTATCGGGGCTGGCGAATGATGATATGAGATCTCGTTTATTCGCCGAGCCCGAGCTGAATTACAAAAGAGCTGTGGAATTGGCTTTGGCACTGGAAGCGGCAGACAGGCACGCACAAGCGAGTGTTTCTACGAGTGAAGCGGTCGACGCCGGGTCGGCGCCCGCGGCGGAGCCCTTGCATCGGGTAGCGGCGGAGGCGCGCGCGCCTCGCGTGCGACCACTACCGTATTCACCGACCCGGTCTTTGATTGTGTCTCTCGCGTATTTATTACGTTAATAATTACAATATTTAACTCAGGACACTTTATTTTACAAACTTAAATTTATTATTACTATTACTTTCCACCAAATTAAAGGTGATAGATAAAATTCAATAAGCTCATCACGCTTAGAGTGGTTTCCAAGAGTCAAAGACATCATCAATATTATGTAGTTTAATAGTTGCATAGCTAATATTATAAATAACTCAGCGGATTTCTTATATTTTACCGATAACTTATAGCTTGCAACATCTTTAAAAAAATCTGCAGGATAACCTCTTACTGATTCTTAAATCTAGTAAAACAAAAACTAATTTATTCTGCACTTTTCGGAATATACCCCGCGGCATCTCTGCGTACTTACCTAATAATAAATACTAACCCAACTTTTGGCCATTAGTTTCGGGCACTATTAACTTTTACAGTTGTGTAATGTAATGTGTTTGAATACATTTATATAATAGCTACATTGCCACATATACTGTACATTTGTGGATTAATGTACCATTATAAAGAACCAAAAAAGTAGGAGTACCTAAAGTATCAACGTTTAACACATCCATTGAACTTTATAAGACTTTTAAATTTGTTCGTAGCACACATTACCCACTTTCTACGTTTGCAGCCTGTGATCGATTATACCAAGTAGTTGCTCCATCGATCCAACCTTGCGGCAAACATAAAGTAAATTGAATAGCGGAAACGCAGTCGTCGAATTATAAAACGCGGGTGGCACGTCAGCTGTTGACGAGCGCAATTATATTCCACCTGTCTCGCAACGTGTGCGATTGTCATAAAACGATTAGTTCTTAGCAGTATGCCTTTTAAAAGCTCATCCATCCATCCATTGGCCTGTACATGCGTCGACATAAGCCGTTAGGAGACCGCACACTACCACCCACCAAGCAATATTCTTCCGTCTTTCTTATCCGCATATTTCCCGTCATCTTGTCAAAGTTGTCAGTCTCATCCCAAGAGTTGCAAGCATTGATGTAGAATTTTTTTAGTACCTATACTTCTATTTCAATGGTTGCAAGAGTCGTCAGAGCCGCAAATTGTCTGGAGCATTTTTTTTAAATTTATAGGCTAGCGCTTGCAAGTGGTGGTGCAGCCTAAGGTGGAGCGCTTCCTTGAAGATGCCTATTTACTCTTGATTGATATTTTTTCGAAAAGAAGAAAAAAAAATTTAATAGTAGAAAAAATGCTAATTACCTACCTTCCTCATCATAGCTTGGCGTATACAGGTACTTTTCATGAATTTTCAGAGCCCTGATTCTGCTTAACTAACACTTTGCCTGGTGGGAGGCTTCGGCCGTGGCTAGTTACTACCCTACTGGCAAAGACGTGCCGCCAAGCGATTTATCGTTCCGGTACGATGCCGTGTAGAAACCGAAGGGGTATGGGTTTAATATAACTGCCGTGCCCCTAACAGGTTAGCCCGCTACCATCTTAGACTGCATCATCACTTACCATTAGATGAGATTGCAGTCAAGGGCTACCTTGTAGTGGATTAAAAAAAACACGCATTTTCCAATTTCAGCCTACTGTGCTTCTTGCTGTTCTTGTTTATCGACTCTATGTTATTAGTGGTGTATATTGCTTTTCTAAATTGCTTTTCGAAGTCTAGCTAATAACATTTTATTTGATTAGGAAAACTCAGTACATAGTCATAAAACGCGCGGGTCGTACAGCTGTTTGTTGATCAACGTAATTATATACCACCTGCCTCGCAACCTGTGTTTACGGCCACCATTGCTGCCACCCTGCTTACCTAAGTGTTTGATGGGAAATCTAATTGCAACATCTAGTGGAGAAATATAACAATCAACTTTACGCATTTCTTAAAGTAGGATGTAGGAAGTTCCTACTTTAAGAAATGAGTAAAGTTTTTGTATTTTTCTTTATCCACATTGAATGTTCTGAAAAAAACAATTTTGCTAGATAGTTCCCAATATACATATTACATAAAATTAGGTACCCTTTTTTTTTCATTCGTGCTTGATCTGTGGAATTACTTCGCCTCTTTTCTCGTTTAGAGCCAGAGTAGGTAACCTACTTCAAATCTACCCTATACTCTACTAAGTTGTAATATAATTGTGTACTTTCGGTAGTTAATTAATCCTTGCATTGTTTTCCATATTGGGTTGTGCATTATCCAAAATGCAGCTGCATTAACTAGTAACTAGCACTTTTACCCTGTGATCCTATTTTCCAAAAAGCTGTTGTGTCTGCTATTGCGAGTATATTCGAGTAGTAATTGATTACTAAAAATATCATTAATTTATGAAAAAGATATATGCCACAGTACGTTGCATTTTAAATAATAAACATCTAGTTTTTTAGAGAGCTTGCTGAGAGCGAGCTTTGGAGAATATCTTACAAGTTATACAATTAAAATCTCTCGAAGCTTATTTTCGGACGCTTCAGCTAGCATAAGCAGGAAATATTGCTAGTACTTATTACTAAAGTGTTCGCAACACAGAGATATCCGGGCTCTGTTTCCATTTAATATTGAGGACCACTTACACTAGAATCTTCAAACTGATTTATTATTTAAATTTTGTAATGCTGTCACTTTTCGGCAAGAGCAACATGCGGTTGCCAAAAAGTGACACATTACAAAACTTAACAAAACAGTGCAAGCGGTCCTGTTTGTAACCATTTTATTAGACTTCCATGCAATTTTCATCATTATTTAGAACATAATAATATGGAAGGTATAACTATTCGTGATTGTACTGAAATTACATACAAACAAAAAAAAGGGTGTGTGTGCAATTCACACACGGTAGAAGTGAAACATCAGAAAAGTAGCTTATGAGAGAATGAGATAAATATAACTTGCATTCTATCTCATTCTCTCGCTGTCTAAATCCTATTATGTTAGACTATTTTGGTGTCGCTTTTCCGTTTCATCGAATTTTCAAATCACAACGATTCTAAAGAAGTTTCACTTTAAAAATAGATACGCCAACCTGTGCGACCCCTTCGCACACTTTAGATAGTTCGATAATTTATAAACAATGTATGAAAATAATACAGAATTAAAAACCCTAGGCCAACAGCAAGCAATTTTTTCGCAATGAAATACCATATAAGCGCATCCAGGTGTTTATAAGGCCAGTTTTTACAGCCCCCGCACGCGCATATGCAAGAGATCTATCAATGAGTTAAACACTATAATTGGTTAGGCTTCCGCTTGCAGGTGGGACTAAAACCATTTAAGAAAATATTATTCTTAATTCGTCCGCATTCATAACCGTTATTAAACTATTTAATGTTTTTGTGTGCAGTTGGTATGTGCAAGTTAGTTGGTGGCGTTCTGTTATTACAAGCTTGTGGTAATAAGGCTTTATTGGTCGTTCTGGTTATAATGGTATGTGTCATCTGCGGCAATGCTAGCTGCTTTCGTATCTCTAAAGTCGTGAACAAATTGCCGACATTCTAAGTTGATAAATTGCTTGTATTAATAACAATGTTACCTACCTGTTATAAAATTCACAGCTACCTACATTTTTAAAATTCTGTACATGTGGAAAAACTAACTCCATATAAGGTCAATCTGATACTCGTAGTATATCCAGACGACTTTTATTATGAAGTAAGTATGTTTACTTTAATTATGTTAACAAATAACCTTAACATTGTTAAGGTCATTTGAGCAAGAAAAGATTACAATTATTTTGCTATAATCCGCCAGGCGCCAACATACTATACTAATTATTGGTGCATGTGAGTGGTGGTGGCATTGCTTGCTTGGGAACTTGGCTTTGTTGCTTGGTTGGGAAGGTAAACGGTGCTTCGCTTATAGCTGCATGCTTGACCATACAGATTTTTTTCTGATGGCGGATTATAGCAAAATAATTGTAATCTTTTCTTGCTAAATCATGAACTTCCGCAAAGTAACGCCTGATTCTATCCAATATCCAAGGTCATTTGATGTACCTATCTAAAAATAAACTTAAACTAGGCGATAGTTAGAACTTATTACCAAAACATATTATAAATATCAAGATCGAGACCCATATCGAGACCCTATACTACTAGCATAATATAATAAATGTGATATTTAGGATGTTTGTTAGTTCTGTACGCCGCAACGATTGAACCGATTTGACTGAAATTTTGAATGGAGACAGCTTATAACCCGAATAAACACATAGGCTAACCATCAAAAAACTTATTCCACGCGGACGAAGTCGCGGGCATCAGCTAGTATTATATAAATTATGTACGAGTACCAAAATATATTTTCGATCTGTTAATTACTTTTAGATAATATTATCAACTCAGGAAATGAAACTTGACTTGAAATGTACGTGAAAGTTTTTGTAGAGTCAATTTCTAAATTATTACTCGCTCTATATAAAGGAACAACATCCTAAAGAAACCTGTTTACTAGTATTCTAAGACGTGTAATTTCGCCAACCTGCATTATAGGCTCTGGACGGAACCCTCCCGGATAGAAGACATTGACCTTACCTTCTCCATACATGAACTGTAGCTAATAATATAGCCATCAATCAAAATTGAATCTAATTGAATGCAACTGATAAACATGTTCATAGCTTGGTAGTTGGCAGTTGGCACTGAGTAGATACATACCAACTTTACTTGAATAAATTTTAAATGTTCTCATATTACTTAAGATCTGTTTGTCTGTTTTATTTACTTCAAAAATTAAGTTGCATTAATTTTGCTAATTTAAACTTTTTGAAAACTATCTTCAATAGCTTTACGGACTTTGCATATCGAAATAATTAAAGTTAATAGTAAGATAACAGAATATACATAATTTGGATCCCTTACATTTTTTGTCTTTTCATAATATGTACCTATTTGGTTAGCTTTACAGAAAGGAGACGGTTCAGATTTGTATGGCCAAGACTTGGCCTACGCCCCATACAAGCAAAGAAATTAAGGAAAATAAAATACTAGACCAGTTTTTATTGGTCAAATCTACGAATTCATCGTAATTTCAGTGGTAAAATTATTTAATCTTGTCAAGTTATAGAACACTAAACATGAGTGAGTAACAATGGCGGATTCGAATTTTGACGTTTTCTAAAGAAAAACACGTTATTTTGACAGTGACTGTCAGAAATGACATTTGATAAATTTCGCGCCTACTGCCTTCTCTATGGCTGAAAGTTGCCATCTTGGAAACGTATCGAAAACTTAAAATACATTTTTATTTATTTGCTCGTTATTTACTTTACTGTCCTAAATTATTATATTTTAATACAATCTATGTATTTTCCTCTATTCATGATAGAGTGTACAAGAGTAGGCCTTAAATGAACCTTTTCTTTTGCGCCATTGGTTCGCTGAATTCGGGTTCCTATAAAAGTCCTCATTATCGGATATCGGATCGGATAATCTGGAAACACTCTTAGGGTTGACGTTTTAACATAATTAAAAAAAAAGAAATTGTAATATTTAAACACCGCAACACCTCCGTGCCGCTGCATACCTATCAAACACACCCGAATTACCTGTACGCTCGTGTTTTGCCTTAATAAAATATTGATAGGGATCGTGGTCGTTGCCCCCCTTCCTTTTAATATCGCTGAGTACTCCTGTGACGTAGCAAACAAAGGGTCCCGTTTCCAGCTGCACCCATGCTTACGGTAATCGGACTGTAATTTATAAGGATGAGTCACTTTTGTAATGGACTAGCGTTTAGCAGCGGCTTTGCATAGTAGTTTATGTAAATGGATTTCACTCATGCAGTAAAAAAAAACAGTAATATTCATGACGCTATTCGTGTATAAGCTTACTTACTAGGCATGGATATTTCATAACACTAGATACACCTACGTCTGTATACCTATGTTATTGGGAAGGATAAGATGACGACCTCTGGGAAATTCCCTGGTATGGTCTGGTGGGACTGCGCCGTGGCTTAATTTATTTTATAAATTTAACGCAAAAACTGGATTGATTTTATAACTGTATAAATTTTTTTTGGGTTATTGCGGTAGTATCTCTATTTTATACCCGTAGAAGAGCCGCTTCTCGCTACTAACGCACAAAATAAGTGGGTATACCTACCTAGGTACCACCACCACCACCACTACAGCTGCTGAACACATGCCTCCACTCTCATAGGAGAGAGGAAATTAGAGCTTAGACCACGCTGCTCCAATGTGGGTTGGCGGGCTACAGCTACCTAGGTTCAACCTCGTGAAAATATAGGGAAAATAATAATGCAGACTAAGTTGGATTTTTTCTTCAAATGTTATGTTTAAGTGCTTTTGCCTTGAGTTACGACTTTACGAGTATAGTTACTACATAGGTATTGGGTACCAAATAGATAAATTAAAGACTACTGTACTGACTGAAGTCACTAAATTATAAACATATAAATTAGGTATGTAACTTCGTTTCTACCTACCTAGTCCCGTAATTTTAAGAACACGCTAACATCCAGTTATAAAAATTGTATTAGCGCTCATTTCTTTAAGTAGTAGATCTTCCCACGTGGACGTGTTACATCAAGATCAATTAATTGCATGGGACAGATTCATAGTCTGATGAAGTCATATCTAAATCAAGTTACCTTTGGTTACATCATTATTAAATCTGGAAGCTGCGGTCAACTCTTGCGATGATACTCGACTAGTAATTACGCTGTCATCGCCTCTACATAATAAAGGGGTGCGGTGTGTTTACAACTTTCTTGTGTAGTGTAGTTTTATTTTATTAGAGACTAGCTGATGCCCGCGACTTCGTCCGCGTGGTTTAAGTTTTTTGTTATTCCCGCGGGAACTCCTTAATTTTCCGGGATAAAAAGTAGCCTATGTCACTCTTCAGGTCCTCAACTATACCCATGCCAAAAATCACGTCGATCCGTTGCTCCGTTGCAGCGTGATTGAAGGACAAACCAACAAACAAACTGACTTTTGCATTTATAATATTAGTATGATATTTAAGAGGCTTAAATTTACGATATAAATTTGAAGTAACTTACATTTTAATCCTTGCACGAGTCAGGAGCCGTTATAACATTCATTACTAAATGATGCCCGCGACTTCGTCCGCGTGGATTAAGGTTTTTTGATTCCCGCTGGAACACTCTTTAATTTTCCGAGATAAAAAACCTATGTCCTAATTGTAAACTTACGTTTAATAAGCTACGTTGGCTACGTGAGTTTTCTTTATAAGCCGTCAACGTCGATTTTCCGGATGGTTACAATACTTTCTTCATAGCTCACTCGCTCGATTAAAAGTCACTGGGAAGCAAATACCGGTTTCTTGTGTACTTGAGGCGTCTTAAATCATTATCGTGAACGTATAACCAAAAAAGCGCTCTTCAAAAATGTTATCTATTTGTGGTCATCTCTAATTCCGAAACTGGATTCTCCCAGTTACACTGGTTTAAAAGGAAGTGCCTGTGAACGATCAGTAGGTAAACAAAATACGAGATTCAAAACACTAATTATTACCTTCCATTGGAAAAATAAACAGCTTTATTGTAGCTAAAAGCTCTCCTGTATATCATATCTAATGATCGAGAAGTTAACTGCCTCGTTGGTCTAACGGTTAGCATGTTAGATTTCCCCCCGACAAGAAAAAAAAAGGTAGATGTCCGTCCCCGGGATGCAATTTGCAAGCAAACTCTATAACAAATTTCATGAAGCATAAGAGACGGACAGAGATATATATGCCTTTTCTTATTTATCAAATTAGAATATCATATGGATGATATCATTCAAGAATCTATATAAAATGAATAAATTTGATAGCTAGGTAAGGCAAATACCTAATGCTGGCAGTGTTACCTCTTTGAATGTCGAGGATGATATGCTGTGTCAGTAACTCCGTACATAACAACCAGCCTTCAGGTCAACTCTAAACTCAATAAGACGGGAAAGCATCAACCGCCTTGGCCCCCATATTCCAGGTTTTCATGATTCGGCACAAATATAATTCCATTCTGGATAATCAGGTTCAAACTTTTTTGATCTGAACTTTTTGATCTAGTTTCTCCTTCACCCTTTTACTAAGTATGTAGGTCCCGCAAGGCTTTGTAAAAGGTACCTATATGCGTACTTGTTCGAAATTCATCAGACACGTACTTACAAAGCGATTTTGCTTCCTTATTTCTAATTCGAACCACTAGGATATGACTTTCCGGCTTCCGTTTTCTTCTCCTCTTTTAATGGTCGGTATCTTTAAGTCAAGGGTGAAAAGCAAGGACATCTTCTTTAGGCTGCATCATCACTTGCCAGCAGATTTTTATCCTTCGAGTATTTTAAATTCTCGACTATTTAAATTATGAATATCAGAGCCAAGTCTAATTACTCTAATAGAACCTTTCAATTTTCCTGTGTTATAAGTACCTATTATATATTATATATATACCTACTATTATATATATACTCACGTGCAAATGAAAGTCAATTGTATATGCCTTATATGAAACTTATAAAAGGTACAATTCTACTTTTAAAAACTTAAGTGCTAATATGCAAAGTGGTTAAACAAATTTAAAAGGAAAAAGTGGCAAAAAACTATGGCCCAGATGAATGTTAGTAGTGGCGGAAGTGTTAGAATTTTTTGCTTTCAGCTCGTTACCACATTGCAATCGTCGCTCTTTTAGTTTAGGAGAATTGTTTGTTTATAAACGACACGATTTTGATGCTCTTATTTTTGCTTCTTCACTAAAAATAGCCTATTATTTACAAATTGCTCATCAATGAAGTCTACCAGACGGTAGGTAGACACTGAAATAAAAAGCTATTTCGGAGTTCAGACGCAAAAAGTGAGACATGCAAAAAGAGGTTTCTATTGCAAAAAGTTTTAACTATAAGTATCTGTTGGACTTTTTACTTTTGTCTCGCTTTAACAAACTCGGTATAATCGACTGCATGTAAGTTGAACTAAAATGGCGGTCGTCTGCGCAGGTACATTATACTACAGAGCCGAGCGGAGCATGTGCGGGGGCGTTTGGTATCGGCTCGCGGTGCCCCTCATACCGCACTTCGTTTGACACCCGAAATGTGTTTCTGCGCAAAGTTCAACTTACGCCGCGGCTACCTACTATAGCTTTAATAAAATTTAATTACCTACTCAATTCCTACATCTATGCTCAATCCAATTCAAGCTGTCATCCACTGATTTGATTAAATCATCTTTCTTTTGTTAAATTTAAAAAGGTTTAAAATCGATCTGTTTTCACACAGAACACAAATCTGGTTTTAAATCGATTTTAGAGTCGAATTATATGCGTGGGTAGTGTATGAAAATTCCTGAATTAATATTATAACATTTAGAATACACATAACTATAAACATAAATCTATTGGCAAAAATCTAAAGAACTCGTTTTAAATTGATGATTTTAATGCACATTTAAATTCTAGATGTCACTCACAGGTCTATTCAAACGTTTCGACACGACTTAATAACGAATTTTAAATCTCAATCCAGTCCAAAAATTAATAAGACAAAATATACACGGATCCAGATATACATATATACATGAAGTCGTGCGCATATTTTAAAATTAAACGACGCGAAGGAAATAAAAAATAGATATACCTAACATTTTTATGATTTTAATTTTGGTGTATCATATTTGATCTTTAAACTCTGATATGTTAAAGATTATTTATTTAATAAAACATTTACAGTTTTACTTAGACTAACTACTCTACTCTGCATTTTCTGAATTTATTTCTTTTACACCCAAGAGTTTAGATTCCTAGAGCTTCTAGAAATCTCTTTAGACATCTAAGGACAAGTTGTAGTT
Source organism: Erebia aethiops (assembly GCA_923060345.2). Classification (NCBI taxonomy): domain Eukaryota; kingdom Metazoa; phylum Arthropoda; class Insecta; order Lepidoptera; family Nymphalidae; genus Erebia; species Erebia aethiops. Next base: position 18,327,563 of record OV281084.1, on the reverse strand, counting down.
GTAGAGGTTACTCTTTCAAAGTTATCGTTTTATAAATTTAAGCTTTTAGTTAATAATAATTAAGATTGACTTTGCCTATATGAATAAAGCATTTTTATAGTTTGTTGAACAATGTAGATAGGTACATCTCTATTCTCTATTGCATCTAAATCCCATTAAACATTATTAATGATGTATTTTTCTTTGTTTTAGGCACATGTGGTTTCAGCCTTTGAGCAGAGTCTATCCAACATGACACAAAGACTGCAACAGCTAACGGCAACAGCAGAACGGAAGGTAATAAATCTTTACTAAAAATAAAAATATCTAACACTTTTAATTAGGTGAGTTAGCTACAAGTTACTTTCGCTGGGCTATTACCACCTGATACTAGGAACATGCCTGTTATTATCGGTGAGTACTTTTTTTATCCACTACAAGTTATCCCTTGACTGCGATCTCACCTGATGGTAAGTAATGAGGCAGTCTAAGATGTAGAGGGCTAACGTGGTAGGGGTATGGCAGTTACTTTAATTAAACCCATACCTAGTCAGTTTCTACATGGCATCGTACCGGAACGTTAATTCGCTTGGCGGTACGTCTTCGCCGGCAGGGTGGTAACTAGCTACGGCAAAAGCCTCCCACCATACTACCACCACTACTTGTAATGCCTGTTTCTAGGCTTAGTAAAACTAGCAATTCATTTGTTGGAAACAGTGTCCGCTTCTACAATAAGCTCACAGAAGACATGTTGAAGATGTCTCTGAATAAGTTCAAAGTTAATGTAAAACGTAAACTCATTGAAAAATCTTATTACCATGTAAAGGACTACTTAAACGACAAGGAAGCTTGGCAATAATTTGCTCTGATGTCTCTGATAGTTCCTTAGTTAAGATGATTTGTGAGATGGTGATTAAAAAAAACCCAGCTGAGTTTGTTGTGGGCTCTTCTCAGACCAGGGCTTGTTTGGAACCCTCGTAGCTTTAGTTTTAAGATACCGTTACCCATTATCACCATCGTGCTTTTTAAGTAAGTAATTTTTAACGACAATAAGTGTACCTACAGTCACTACAGTCGTGTGCCTGCAGTGTACCTATATTAAATAAATGACTTGAATCTTGAATCATACAAATACCTATAGGTATACCTTGGGCACTGGGTAATACCTATATCCATAATATAAAATACACCTATATCGGTCGATACTCGACGATCTATTTGGTGCATCGTCGGTGTTTTACAGCGCGTGTCCCTATTTCCTGTCTTTGTCGTGGTTTGCAATATATTATTATCCTAGCTTTTTGTTTGCCCCTCCTTATTCCCCTCGTCCCTCGTATAATATGTTGGCGTTGGGCCAACCAATTAGAGTATATCTTTTTACTCATTTTACTTCATTTCAAATCTCGATGAAATTTACTGTCATCGTTTCGCTGTTATTGTTGCCGTTGATTAAAGGTCCTTCACAAAAACTTATTTCTTGTTTCGTCAATTCATTCCTATAAGATTTACATACCTATCTAGTATTTACAAACATGACCCCTTGATCTATTTTATTATAATAAAATAAGGCATATAGATACATTAGATCGCATAGTAGTTAGTATTGGTTACATTTCTTAAGAAGCAAGCGATCCATTTACATATGACCCTGTTAACAATACGTCGTAGGTACCTACCTAACCTACTGATCAACTCAAAGATTTCTAGTCAATGCTTGACTTTTAAGAATTTATGGCGCCATGCGCATAGGTACCCGTCATGATCATTTCTTGTCTTATAATATTCCAAGTCTATCTTTTTAATTTTAGGTGGTGGAGTTATGCTAGCTTAGTTGTATAAGTTCGAAAAAAAATCCCAAACCTCTTGCTGTTTACATTCCGGATATTTGGTGGAAAATCAATGAAGAAAAAACAATAAATTACTGTGATAACTTGAAATTCCAGATAAAGTAACTTTCATTTAATAATGTGATTGAATATAACATGAGTTTTCCGCTGATTAAAACCAGTAATTTACAGTTAAGTGAATTTCACTTATATAGTAACTGAATCGATTTGTTCCAATTGCATTGAACATAGAGAAAATCTTAACTGCACTCGATTTTGCAGCCTATATAGAGAAAGAGAGACGTATGGAATATCTGAAATGGGTTTCTAGATACGCGAAACTTGTTATTGGGGATCACTTTCTCAGTGTAGCCTTGAACTAAGCTTTTGTACAGGGTACTATGCTGGCTTTATCTTGTAAATGTCAAGCAGTGTGTTAGAAAACTTGTATTGAAATCAATTAGCATTATATGAACCTATTGTGCCATTACTTAGCATTACCACAATAATAGCCATTGTAACAACCGTTTCACTGCTTCGTAACCGCAGAGATGCGAAATTCAGGTTTCGAATTTTCAATTTTCCGTCACCATTATGGATTATGGAAAGAATATTTATAGGCAAAGTATTTTTACATGAATAGTTATGTAATTTTTGCCAACGCTTCTTCTTCTTGCCTTTATACGCTATGTAGATTGTAGGATAGGGTTAAGGTTAGCGTTGGTTGGACATATTCCGACAAAAATCGCGGGAAGCAAGGGGCCTAGTGGAAATACTCTCGCAATTTTTGATAATAATATGTATTTTAAGTAAGGCCTAGGTCGCACTACGGCTAAACCGCCGTGGTTTTTAACCGTGTGATTTTGTGAGTCAAGCAAACGTATACAAGCGGCCTCACTTGCGGTTTTTTTCCGCGACTGATTTTATATGTGTAGTGTGTGCTCTCGAGCGGTTTTGCGGTTATACCGGCTAACCGCTCGCTGGAAAAAACCGCAATGTGGCCTAGGCCTAAGTTTAGAAACTTTCCTAGTGTGTGAAGCATTGTAATAAAAATATTTAAATATTTTAAAAAAAAATGTCAGTTCAAGGGACTGCCGATAGAAGTGAAAACTTATAACTTAAATATGTACGAATATTTAAAAAAATAAATAAAAATATAAACCTTAACACTAAGGTCAGATAGAACCCAAAAATTAACTCGTGATCATCAGAATTCACAAGACTTACAAGTGGGATCCCAGCTCGTTTATGCTTTGTGGAAATAATAATGATACTTGTTCGTGTGAATCGCGTGTCACCACCAAGAACGTGGTCTTGAGTTCTTGACCTGAAACACCTTGCCTAGATAAAGATTAACCGTGTGACGGAATTAAAAGGCTGACTCAATCAGTGAGATATAATATGACCGCGGCTAATTGGCTTTGTATAATGCTCTTTCCCTATTTACGTTAATCCCACCTGCTGGGTTACTTTCTACTAAAAATAATTATGTGTAATTTTTAGCGAATTTGTGATTATATATTCAAAAAATTTATAGTGCTGGCTTAAGCGCAGCTGCACAATTTTTCGTTCCTTAAATATAAATGATTTAATTTAAATGCAAATTAAAGTTTTCAAAATTAACGGTCTGTCAAATAATTTCTAATTAAGTGGTTACAGCTGCTAGTTGTATTAAACACATAAATGTTTAGGTACTTTCTACGTTACTTTTACTTACAACCGCTAAACACATGGGTTGAAAACACCTCTATTGATTCCATATCATACTCTCTATTCATTTCTATGATCTTGATCTGAGTTTCTCACTACACATAAAAACAGGCTAAACAAAATGAAATGAATAAAATGAAGAGGCTAAAATAAAATGAAAATGAGGAATAAGGAAACCGATAAACGTACATAGAAACACACCCACAAACATAATATTGCTGAATTTTTCCCTTCTGCAATCGGCAAAAATACGAAATTGACTTATAATAATTTTTCTTTCATCAGGATTCCGAGTTGACTGATCTTCGTCAGACAATTGAACTCCTTCGAAAGCAGTCAATCCAGGCGGGACTGACTACAGCACACATGCAGTCAATGGGCATCCGAGCAGATGGCGTCAATATTACAGGACAGGTAAGTCATATTCTACTCGTACATATATGATATATCAGTAAAAAAACTAGAGTGCGTGAGTTCATTCGCATGGAATACTTTTTTCTTTTTCACGGTACAAGCAGTGGTACATGTTCGTCGGGATTCTGGCTTAAATTTCCACGCCTTACGTTATTTCGTGACGAAGCGAAGATTTTGTATGAATGCGGAATCACAAATATCTACCTATAGTGTGCGGATTTTGTCAAAAATATTATAATTTCATTGCATTTAATAAAAATAAAAATATACTTACTTAGTTTTTGTATTGATGTCAACAAATCATTCAATCAGTAATCAATTCCTCTACACTTAATTATGTTTGCGTAGAGATTATTAGTTACTAGAACAACCACTTATACCTACTAGAACCTACTTACTTCTGTAAAGTAACACAAGCTATTTGCAAAAGTAAAGAGTGTAATAGTATTATCTTCACACTCACAATTATTGCAACAGTGATGTAATACCGAACAAGTACTACCATATTTATGTTAGAATGTCGTATTTTAAGAAGTACCTACAATAGGTCTTTTGTTTAGGTATAAAACAAACATCTTTTTAAAAAGATCATTAGAAAAAAACATGTCAAGTTCATTCTCTGAAATTGTACGTAATCTTACAGTAATTGTTTAATTTTGTCAGGTCCTCACCTGTAATTAGGGTAGGTACACATCGTGAACACACAATTCGCCCCACTAGTACTGAGGCCCGTGATTAAATTAACGCCGTTATGTGGGTCGACCATCAATCATTGCGTAACATCGTTAGGCGCTCTTGATAAAATGAGATCATGTACAATGTACTTAATGACGTTTTAATTAATTAAGTACATAGCTTAGATACCTTACAGGATCCAGAATTATATGAAATTTGAGGTAACTAGAAATTTAGAACAGAATATTGAACTAGTTTCTCAGCTAAATGGAATAGCAAATGGCGTATTAGAATAGGAATGGACCCTTTTCTAGGATAGTGCCATCACACAGTGGCCACTTGTATTAGGCTACTGTACGTATTGTTTCAGTATAGGTAAACGATTGTTTCAGTGATCCAGAAGTCAGTCGAAGTTATGACTTCATTAAAACGATAGATGGTGTGGTCGCTTTCAAAAAAAGTAGTCATCTAGCGGCGCTGTCTCATAGCCAGTAGACACTTAAAAATATAAGCTATTTGTTGAGTCACTAGTCTTCTGAAACTACAACAAGTCTACAAGATATGTCTAAATGTAGCAATTCCGTGAGAAAACGCCTTTAAAGTGGTAAATATGGCAACAGTCACATGCTATTTAGCAAATGCGATCCAGCAGCTAAACAGAATTGTAGGATTCTAGTTACCCAATTTTAACTGTATTTATTTAAACTGCATTAATTGTTTGTAATTTTTTAATAATTAGATAGACTTATTAATAATTAGATTAGATGGATTAATGTAATTGGTACTTAAATAATTTTATGTTTCTAATTTTGACAATAAATAATTTTTTTTAAATTGTAAAACATGATCGGTTGCGACTTGAGAACACATCATAATATCGCACATGTGAAAGTCGCTGTACGACAAGAAAGTATCAAAGTAGGCATGTAGACTCGCATTAGCATCAATTTTACCATAGAGTTACCATATTCCACACTTAAAAACCCAGGATTTATAAAGATAATTAAAAAAAAAGATTCCGACGAATTGAGAACCTCCTCCTTTTTTTGAAGTCGGTTAAAAATAAATTAGGATCACAGCTGACACTTCAGCGATTATATTTTCGTTTCATAATTTAAAAAAAATACTAATAAATAAATAAGAAAGTTTGGATGGATGGATGGATGCATGTTTGTTACTCAATCACGCCAGAACGGCTAAAAGGATCTGGATGAAATTTGGCACAGAGATAAATTATAGTCTGGAATAACACATAGGCTACTTACTGTTTATCCCGGAAAATTCAATAATTCCCGCGAGAATAAAAAAACCTCAATCCACGCGGACTAAGTCGCGGGCATAAGCTATTCACTAATATGTATGACTAGCTGATGCCCGCGACTTCGTACGCATGGTTTAAGTTTTTTTGATACCCGCGGGAACTCCTTAATTTTCCGGGATAAAAAGTAGCCTATGCCATGACGTGATTTTTGGCATGGGTATAGATTAGGACTTGGAGAGTGCTCCAAGTCCTCAACTATACCCATGCCAAAAATCACGTCGATCCGTTGCTCCGTTGTGGCGTGTGAAGGACAAACCAACAAACAAACACACTTTCGAATTTATAATATAAGTATGATATACTCATAATAACCGTCAGCGAGTAGATCATCAATAGTCACCAAGGTGAAATGAAATATGAACGATAGGTAATGCTGTCATTGCCGCAGTGTCGGATCGCCTCTTTCTCTCCCTTCCGTAGTCTGTGAGCGATACGCCCAGTAAAGTTTTAAAGCCATAAATAGGAATTCCAGGTAAAATAAAACGGACGAACAGCCTACAATCAATAGATCTCGTTACACATGATATTGGACTGACACGACGTCCTGTCTCTAATGGTCCAGCATTGCGCGTCTGTTATTTAATGGAGCATCTAATTATTTATAATTCAACTGACGTGAATAGGTTGAGCGTTTTACAAGCGATAATCAGATTAAATAGACGTTAGAAAATGGCACTTCCTCTGAAGCGAGAACTGCTTATCGTAATATCCTTAATAGAAAATTAAGTTCCTAGAAAGTTATGTCGAATCTATAACTATAGGTAGATACTAGACACGACGTGTAGATACATACCGGCTTACCTACATATTTTGAATAGAATCGTCCGGATATTTTATTCAAACCTAATAGGTATAACTTGAACGTCATTCTCTATCAGTAAAGAAGCAGAAAGTGTGCAGCGTCTACCTTGCCTATAAAGTATCTATAAAGGTATATTTTTTTAATTCAACGACACTACAAAATAGACGTTTCAGGCTAGCTCGCGCGTTGCTTGAGATATCATGCCACAGATAACGGAAACAGTTAGTTATTTGTGCACTTTCCTCCGTGCATTCTGATTGTTTCAAGCATTTGATTCTTGACCAACCTGCTCTCTGATGGTATAAGGAAATCGTAATCTATACTAATATTATAAAGAGGTTAAGTTTGATTGTGACGTTGTAGGGGGTAATCTCTGGATCTACTGAACCGATTTTGAAATTTCTGGTACCAATAGAAAGCCACATTATTAGTGAGTGTCATAGGCTATATATAATATTAACCCGAAAAATAAGGGAGTTCTCGTGGAAATTTAATTTCAGAGGCCCAATTGTTATTATTTGACAGCTTAAAACGTATTAAAGTTGAAAAATAAACTCTATCAATAAGAAAATTCAGTTTATAATCATCTGGACCGGCCGGCCCACCGGTGGCCCCGTGCATGCGAGCGCGTTTTCGTTTAAAAAAATATGGGACTACCGGGGGACGGCACACGTAGAAAGGTAAAAAAACTTAATTCACGCGGACGAAGTCGCGGGCATCTGCTAGTCATTTATCAAACGGATAATCTGACCTGTTTAAAGAGTTCATAGTTATTTAACTATTGTCGTCTATGATTCCCGTATAGCTTTTACAATCATTCAATTGTACCTACGTTTAGGAATCAACTCCACGGCAAACCCAGCAGTCTTCACCGCAGCGATTGGCGCAAGGCAACGGCGCGATCACGCGGCATCTCTCCACCGACAGCGTCTCCAGCATTAACAGCCTTAGTAGTGGCTCGTCCGTACCCCATGATAAGAAGCACAAGAAAAAAGGCTGGGTAAGTAAAAATACGGTAAAAACCATTTAGACATTACTTCAAGAAACGCAGGTTAAATCTCATTTGCAGACAGCGAAAGCCTATCAAAAATAGATCAACAGTCACTCGTGCAACTAGTCTTTATATTATTATAGCTTCATTGCCATTTGACAATAAACTTGGAAGCGAATGATTGTCTGAAAAACCTTTGTAACCAGCTTGTAAATGGATTTAAATTGGCCACTTTACCAATCACTAAAATAAACAATTTCCTGTAACAGTTGCGCTCATCCTTCACAAAAGCTTTCTCGAGAAATGCCAAGATATCTAAAACGGCGAAGCACTCCTCCCTCGGGCAACTGTCATCGCAAGACAGCTCGTCGGGCTCACACCACTACGACGATCCGCACACGATCAGAGAAGGAAGCAACGAGAACAGTCTCGAACATTCCCACGAAGCTCTCGACAATTCCAAAGATAAAACAACGTGCCCTGCAGCCAACGCTGAGGAGCAAACCAAAGGTGAACGCAAATTATTGTATCTGCGAATTCAATTTTGCTAATGCTGAGATTCCATTAGCATCATATAGCGTTTGCCCGATAACTATAAACTGGAGAAATTAGGTCAAGTGAAAGCTCTATGTACTTTGTTTTAGGACTGTACAAGTACATACATCGTGCGATTTTTAAAAAGTGCGAGTAAATTGATTTAATTTATGTGAACAAGCAATTTTAACAAATAGAAAATATAGAGAGTCGCCAGTAAAGGTAAACTCATAAAAATATGTTCATTGACACATGGTGTTAATTACAGACAAACCAGATCAGTCCGGGATAGTGGATGATTTGAAACGACAGTTACGTGAAAAGGACTTGGTGCTAACGGATATAAGGCTCGAGGCACTTAGTTCTGCACATCAACTCGAAAGCCTTAAGGATACCGTCATAAAAATGAGGGTAAGTACATACTAACATAAGAGCTTCATAATCGTAAATGAGATCGTTTCTTTAAGTGACCATTAAATACATTGGTTGTTCTAAAAATCTGATATATAAAAATTTTTTTTTTCTGGAACAGAATGAAATGCTAAACTTGAAGCAAAATAATGAGCGTTTGCAGCGGCTTGTGACGTCAAGGTCACTTGCGGGCAGTCAAAGCTCGTTGGGCACTGGTGGCTCCGCGGTAGAGGACCCGAGAAGATTTAGCCTTGCCGACCAAAGTACTATGCATCAGGTATAAGGGCAGTTTGATTACCAACATAAGTTGTATCTCTGTAACTTTGAGTTTTGACTGTTGAGTTTTTACTTAGAATTTTAACTCCAGTGCTGAAGCGTATTATCGTCTCGTATTAACATATGTTATAGCATACGTTCGTTATTGTCTTAGAAACGACGTCTGCGCGGATATCCTAATATCTGGCAGTAATATTACTAAACCTTTATTGTTTCAGGCGGCACTCGACATCCATTCTCAACCTCTCGATCTAGACTTTAACTGTATGACATCAACTCCGTCACGAGATCTTTCTAAGAAAGGGTCTCCAAAATCGAGTATGGTGGAACCGATTTACGGTAATAAAGCTGTATGCGAACTCAACGAAAACAACGAAGCCTTATTGGGAGCTTTAAATGGTGCGAGCGACATATTCACAAACGGTCTGAGCGCCGGAGACAGGATAAGTGGCGATTACGATATCAATACAGTGCTACCGCCCCCTAAAAGCCGTGAGCTGGCAATAGGGGAAAGCTATTCAGATATCGGTAAGGTTTTATTGGTTTCCTTATCTCACAGACAATGGGTTGAGACAAAGGGAATCTTTTCGACAAATGTTCCGCTTTGTTTTCAGGTGTCGCCGACAGTCAAGGAGATACGACGGACGGAAAGAAAATAGCGATTGCAGTATATTTGGGTCAGCCAGAAACATTCCAAAGATATTTTGAAGAGGTGCAAGATACTCTGACTGAGTCAGAGTGCAGATTTTACGCAAAACAAACGACCAGCTCGTTCAACAATTTTGATAAGCAGCCGAGCTTCGACTCACCGAGAATTTCTCAAAACCATAGTCCCGAAATAGAAACCCAAGATTATCCCCAATCTATTAATAAGTCAAACACGAATAGCCTTAAAAGTAATAAATCGACGCACAGTAATTCTTATAAGAATGTGTACAATAGTGATTCGACAATAAACTGTAATGAGTTTACTATAGCGTACACGTATATATCTGGCAAGACTACGTGGCAGAATTTAGACTATATAGTTAGGAAAACGTTCAAGGACTACCTATCGAGGATAGATCCCGGAACGAATCTCGGTTTGAATACGGATTCGATAACGTCGTACCATTTGGGAGAAGCGACCCGGGGTCCCGAAATTTGTTTTCCCGAGTTATTGCCCTGCGGCTATATTATTGGGACCGTAAATACATTGTACATTTGTTTGCAAGGAGTCGGGAGCTTGGCATTCGATAGTCTCATACCAAAAAACATTGTTTATAGGTACGTAAAACAATAAAGAAGAAAAATTTATTGCACGTCTTGGGCGAGGTCTTTGACTTACTTATTATGCTTTTTTGTTTTAGGTACGTTTCACTTTTATCAGAACACCGGAGGGTAATACTTTGCGGGCCGAGCGGTACTGGGAAATCATATTTGGCGGCGAAATTGGCGGAGTTTTATGTACAGAGGACGCAGCGGAGAGGAAATCCAGTAGAAGCCGTGGCAACATTCAAGTATGTTTTTATTTCTTTTGTGTTTCCGCAATTTAAATAATAATTATCTATTTCGTTAACTTCCAGGTTTACTTTGATACAAATAGTTTATCGTAAATTAATTAATGTAGGTACCTACTTACACATTTAAATAAACTCTCGATTTTAAAGTTGCGGATACAAAGTATCCTCTAGAATGGATCTTGTTCTCCGCAAAAGTAAAAATTAAGTAAATAAAAGTTTCAAGAGCCCAAAGCATTAGCTCACACTATTGATACATTTTTGAAATTCGATAAAACACTTAACTAAACTACGTCACTAAGTATAAACATACATTTACTCTGCATTCAACTCGCGCGCGAACTGTACTTACTTAGATATGTCACTTTCGGTCATGATCCATATACTTGAGGATCGTGACCATTTCCATCCATTTGCAGATGTTTTTTGAGATAACAATGCAAGAGTAGGCTCCTTTGTCTCATCACGTTCCCACTAACTAACGGTACCTACTTACTAATAATTAATTATTCTAAGTATAATAAGTAACCATTATTTCGTCTGTGGTGTGAGCTATCGTTTCAATGTTGTAATGTTACAGCGTGGACCGTAAATCGTGTAACGAGCTGCGCGCGTACCTCGCCAACATCGCGGAGCAGTGCAGCGGGGCGGCGGCCGGCGAAGAGGCGCTCCCTGCAGTTGTCGTATTGGATAACCTGCAACACGCTTCGGCGCTCGGTGATGCCTTCGCTGGCCTATTACCACCTGACACTAGGAATATGCCTGTTATTATCGGTGAGTAGCATAGCTTATTACTTTTTTGACGTGATAACGTCTTATAAATCAATGAACACCGGCTGCACGCACGAATAAGTGTCACGTTCTGCCTGAGCCTAAGCGTGCAAGTGAGAGCGCGGAACAAGCAATGGAGAGGCACGATCGCGTGACGTCAGAGCTAGGAGTTCGAATAGTTCTGCTACTGGAACGCCGCCACGCGAGCTTCTTCGAGAACTTCTAGTTATCACGTAAAACTATGGGCCGTAAACCGACTTACAGACAACCGTAATTTTTTTTTGTTATCCTCTACAAGTTAGTCCTAGAAATGTCTTGTCCAAACACCACAGAACACGGGCAATTATTTCAAGAATTTAGTTACCAGAAAAAATCCCCATATAAATGACCGAGGTACGGCAAAAACTGTTTAAGTGGAAAACTATGCTAAACCATAAATTATTTCCTTTTCAACAGGAACAATGTCGCAAGCAACGTGTAACACAACAAATCTTCAACTTCACCACAACTTCAGATGGCTCCTCACAGCAAACCATATGGAGCCCGTGAAAGGATTCCTAGCAAGGTGCGAAAAATATCTATGACAAAATTAGTACCTACCTACTTAATCATACGAATAAGTACATTATGTATTCATGTATTCTTAGCAATACTTTGTTCAGAAACAACTTTTACTAAAACCTCTCGGGGATTCATTTCAAAGATCTTCGCAAACTTAGTAACATCTTTAGATTGCGGTTTCCGATCGTAGGTAGGTATTAGGTAGATACCTCAAAAGTTAGGTAGTGTCTAAGATAAAATTATTAAGTAAGTAAGTTGGCAAAGTTTAGCGAAGTCCAATTCCTTGGAGATATTATGTAATGTTACAGAATATTTTAGGTATAAGTAGGAGCGTGAAAAGTTTTAAGACAAAAACGATCCTTTTATTTATGAACAACCTAAAGTATTCCAACAGTTATTTTAGATATCTCTCAAAAATAATTTGCCTGGACTGTTTTCTGACCAAGCGAAGCGAAGGTCTCTGAGTCTACTAGAGTGAATTTGCATTTGTCCGTCCGTCCGTCTGTCAGAGCCTTATAACTTCTGAATTACTGAACGTAACTTCAAAACTTCAAATTTAAATATAATATGTAAACCGATGGCTTCCAGCCGAATATGGCTTTAAAAATGGCTAACATCTATATTTCAGGGGGGCTCTCATAGAAGCGAATGCGAAGTAAAATATTTTTATAGCGTTACATAGGGTTGCGGTATATCATTTAACAAAAATATATTTTTTTCTATTTTTCCCCTAAAATTGACGAAATGGGGGGCTTTCAAAGTGGAGATTTTCTAACGTCCAAAGTTGACGTCAGAACTCTCAATTTTCTGAAAGGCTGAGTCTAAAACTTGATCAATTATTTGAATTATATCCTGTACTTGAACAACAAATACTAAAATTAGATAAATATTCTCATTAAAAATTATTCTCATCTTCAAATATTCTCATCTTATTATCATTAAAAATTAATTAGTATAGAGAGAGAGAGAGAGAATAAATAATTTTTAATGAGCTTCAGTATTTTTAACAGAACTTCACAATGATGTCAATAGATGGCGCTCTGTAAAAGTTTATTCGTTTGTGCTTACAAATGATAAACTATCTTATGGATGCCGTGAGGTCTCAGTTCGGGGCGAACCACTAGTATATATGTATATAGCGAGCACCGCCGAGATTACCGCCGCCCATGAACATTTACAGCACCAGAGGAACCGCCAATGCGTTGCTGGCTTTCGAGATATTATTGTTTATCCGCCTTTTGAAGAGCCCCATATTATAATCATGAGGGAACACAGAAGATGGAAGCTCACTTAAGCTTTCTGACGTCTGTTTCATGGAGAAAAGTCAAAAATCCGTCATTTTACCCAGGATTCTTTTTTGATCGTTTTCAGTGCTCATGGGAAATTACTCAATAAATAAATTGCACTTACAGATATCTCCGTCGGAAGCTATTCTCGTTAGAGCTGAGGCTGGGCCGTCGTGAACCAGCGTTAGCGGCTGTTCTAGAGTGGCTACCGGGAGTCTGGTCAACTCTTAACGCCTTCTTGGAAGCTCACTCCTCGAGCGATGTCACCGTTGGACCACGGCTTTTCCTCGCGTGTCCTATGGATTTAGAAGCTAGTCAGGTAAAGGTTGAACAAATAGAGGATTCTTCTCGTGAGTGGCAACTCTAAGGGCAAAGCCATGCCCCTAATCCCAATTAGCATTCAAGTGAGATTCCGCGTTATATTATTCCGAGTTACAGCCCATTAACGTCCCACTGCTGGGCACAGGCCTCCGCTCACATAGGAGAGAGGGAATTAGAGCTTAGACCCACCACGCTGCTCCGATGCGGGTTGACGGGCTTTAACAACTATTCATCATGTTAGTGATAATAACCGGGACCGACGGCCTAACGTGCCCTCCGAGGCACGGGGGTGAAACACCGCCAACTTTCAACTCCAGTCTTATACTGAGAATTTCTAGTCAGTAAAACCCAATACCCGGGACTCGTAACCGGGACCTCGTCGGCCGCAGTTGAACATGCTAACCACTAGTGACTAGCCCAACCGTCAAGCTTGGCATATTTTGGCTATCAATAGGTTTATATTCATTTAACGCATTAATAAAATTGCCATACTAGGGGCATGCAACCTCTTTTATCTCATAATTCACTCTCTTTTGGGCAAAATTACGCGCTGCTAAACTCTTTTAATCTGAAAAATGGCTCCATAAATAGAGGTCGATTCTGTTAGGGTGTCAGTTGTGAAACACCTGTTGGTATAAAGGTCAAATCGTGTGCACAAAGAATTAACATAAAAATTTACCGCAGCAATACAGCTCGCATTCGTTGCACAATTTGTATTGTATTGTAATATTTTAAAAAGTAGAAGCTCGGAAGAAAATGATAGGACGTAGTACCTAGTAGTAGGTAGCTTAGCGAATATTAAAATAAATATTTACTAAAATATAAGTAACCAAAAAAAGGAAACAAACTGAGATGCATTTTTTTATCCAACCGCCAACCATTGATTATTTATTTATCCAAATCTAAAAAAAAACCAATATCATTGAAAAAACGTTGGTATAGATCAATGGAAATAAGCCTTGATCCTTGTTCGATTTTCCTCAGGCGCGGGCGGCTTGATTTTTTAAAGATTCCTCCTGAGATAAGTGTACTTAGTCGACTTGACCTTATTTCATTAGGCAACCCATTCGCGGTAGTTATGCTCATTTGCCTAGCTATCATGATTGATAAAAATTTATTTAGGTAAGTACCTACTACCTACTTACGGGCAGGGTGAACCTCTCTTTGCGTCGTATTCCTCATTACTGAGGGTCGTGACCCCTTTCCATTAATCAAATAATGGTAGGAATTTTCTCGGGATAGTAATGCGATGGGTTCCCACGTCCTTCCGCATACGACTCGACTAAGAGTATTTAAAAACTCTTAGGTTTTTTAACGATTTTATCAGATTATTGTTTATTTGAATAAAAAAATTACGGTTGTCTGTAAAGTCGGTGTACGGACGATAGTTTTAGGTATTTATAAAGTAATTAGGTTAGGCTAGCTAGCATTAAGTTCTATTGTATTATTTTCAATAAAAAAAAATTTTTACGTGATAACTAGAAGTTCTCGAAGAAGCTCGCGTGGCGGCGTTCCAGTAACAGAACTATTCGAACTGCTAGCTCTGACGTCACGCGATCGTGCCTCTCTATCGCTTGTTCCGCGCTCTCACTTGCATTCTCAGGCTCAGGCGGAACGTGACACTTTTTTGTGCGTGCAGCCGGTGTTTATTGATTTATAAGACGCACGTCAAAACATTTGAATTTGGAATTTTGTTGCAGGCGTGGTTCGCTGACGTGTGGAACTACAGCATCGTGCCGTACGCGTCGGAGGCGGTGCGCGAGGGCGTGGCGCTGTACGGGCGGCGGCGGCACGCGGCCGTAGACCCGCTGCAGCACGTCAAATCCAGCTACCCGTGGCGAGAGCCCAACCACTCACATGTAAGACTCCGTCTTAATCTAGTCTTAGTGTGTACAATACCTACCTTTTTTTTATTCCACTACAAGTTAGCCCTTGACTGCGATCTCACCTTATGGTAAGTGATGATGCAGTCTAAGAGGGTAGCGGGCTAACCTGTTAGGGGTACGGCAGTTATATTAAACCCATACCCCTAATCGGTTTCTACTCGGCATCGTACCGGAACGCTAAATCGCTTGGCGGTACGTCTTTGCCTGTAGGGTGGTAACTAGCCACGGCCGAAGCCTCCCACCAAGAATTCCGTCCTTATATCTGTCCAACCATTTATTTTACTTTTGACATAAGCACGCCTATGAAGTTTCGTAATTATTAACAGGCAACCATCGACAAACAAGGCAATACTGAAGTACGACGTTCCCTTTTATCCGATATTTCGTTACTCGTACCTACATACTCATCTAGAAATTACCAGTACGAATTTCCTTTTCAAAATAGTCACGAAGCTGCAACACAAGCTTTCTTGATTGTCCTTGCACCACACAATATCTTTGGCGATGGAAGGTTTCTATGACCTGCCTGATTCCTATTACATGTTTTACATAAATGATTTATTTTATTACATACATTAATATACTCAGTCTTTTAAACGCTTGGGTATTTTTATAAAACAGTAAAATATGTTATGCAAAAATAAATATCAATGCAATAAATGTCAAATCGATTGAAACTTCTTCATAAAGAAAGTTGATTGTTATCAAAAATCAAATAAATGATTGGACAGAGAATAATCGTGCTGTTACATTTCAGTGTTGTGGGCTGCCTTGTACGTACTAAGTACGCGTTTTAATTCGCATGAGGATGCAAAACGCCGGCTACCGGCTAAAACTGACAGCTACAGTGTAAAGATCGCAATCACCTCTGATTAAGGCGAGTCACCTCCAAGATTTTAGGAGGTGAGGTGTGGGGTGCCGCCCGCGCGTCTCGCGGTACATTTCTCGTAGAGACTAGCGGGGAAGCGGGCAGCGCGGTATATTCTGAAACCGCTTGGCAACGTTCAAATTCTGGGATTAATTTGAATTAAATAGATATAGGCCTTCAGTTTGAAATAAATTTTAGCAGGTTCTCATTAATACTTCAAGAGGAATTTATCCATATAAAAATGATGAGCAAAGTCGAAAATTTTATTAATAAAAAATTCGTTTTAAACTTTTAATTTAGCCTGTTTCAAGATTTTTTTTGATCGAGTAAAGTACATCCTATCGTGTAACAAATTAGCACATTCTTTAGAGAATATCTTTAAGTGTATCGGATATTTTTTGTAAGACCGTTATTTAATAGTAAATACCGAAAAAATTTGATCTAGCAAACCAGTTTTCACCGCTGAGCTGAGGTGACTCGCCTTAACACTCTATCACTATTGGACACAATCCATTGACGCAGCAAGAATACCATAAATTCAGCCAATCAAAACAATAGGGATGATGTCTATATCAAAAATAAATTATTTCTAACTGATTATTATTAAATAGAGGGTCTTCCAAAACACCTAAAATTCACATCCTCGGTTAGTTTTAAGTTTGATAACCATTTTAAAAAATATATTAATGAAAAAAGTGCGTTGAAATTTAATGACGTCACTATTGTGAATTTCATACAACTTACCTATTAGAAGAGTGACAGGTTGACGCGTGCAGTATCGCAACGCGATGTCACGTAACGATCTACCTCAAGAGACATTGATGTAGAATTTTAGTACTATAACGATAACTATGTCACGATTTAGTGTAACGTAATCAAGGCTGGTTCTAAGCGGTCCCTCACTGCTGGTAGGTTATAGGACCCATTTAAAATGTACCTACGTCAAAAAGCAAGATCAGAAATGTCTGATTAAGATCTTAATTTCAATATTAATTGCATCTTAAGAGCATCGTTATCCAATTAATATTGAAATTCTGTTTATATTTTTGCAGACCCTGCGACCGATTTCAGTCGAAGATGCTGGCATAGAGGAAGCTAATCAAGACGCAAACACCAATAACAATCAAGATCCTTTGGTAAGTAAGCAATTCACTTCTTGCTTTAGGGGCAATGCAGCCGTAGTAGGTATTTAATAGCTCTGTCGTTTTGGGAGTGCCCGACCTATAGTTACATCCGTTTAAACTGAAAGGACGTTCCATTTACTTATCAAAAGCTGTCGTTTTTCCACTGAGCGATCCACGTAACCTTCACAGCTCGTACCGTAGGTAATACTTACCTATCTTAATATTTACTTATGGTTGCAGTTGAACATGCTAATGCGACTTCAGGAAGCGGCGAACTACAGCGGAAACCAAAGCCAGGACTCCGACAATGCTAGCATGGACTCGAATCTCACACACGATAGCTCTATGGGAAATGAACTTTAACGCAACACGTTACACATCCAGATTAATATAAAATCCAGCTTAATATTATACTCTGCATTTTGTAGGCAAAAGACAATAAAATCTCAAACATTACTGCTAATGTTACTTGTTCTACATTATATCAATAAATGAGTATTCAACTATTTGTGACATGTATACAATTATACAATACATACCCACTTAGTTCCTTTAATTTCTAAAAAATATAAAGAATGATTTACAAGTTATATTATAACAAATCACACTGCTTAGTTAGTTTTGAGTCTTATAAATTGCAAATATACTTGTTTTGAACTTAAATATAAGTGCATTTAATATTGTCTTATGTTAACTATACTTATTATACAAAGCCAAATATTTGCCATATGTACATAACTTCTATTTATTTATGAAATTAGAATGCTTTAGTTTACTTTTTAGGTGCTTTATATTCTTGTAAATTGGTATATTATAAAAATTATGAATACCTACTTACTTAATTTCTTTTTCATGGAAGGATTCGCTCTGCATATTTGTAAATGACAGCAAATATCCTAAGCAAGAGTGCCAGCCTTTCCCTAATTCAAAGTTAAATATGAAATTTTTAACATTTATGTTAAAAAACTTTATTAAGGTGATCTTAAAAAAACTTTCGAAAAAATCTACTAGTGCCTGAGCGAGGTATTCCATTAATGTGAAATATTTGAACAGTATAGAACTGTTGATGTTTATATAAACATTGTGGCTTTTACTATTGTTATATTTTTTCAAAGTTAGGATATCGACACGTTTGTATTACTATGATAATATTGTATGTAATATATTATGAAAGTGTAATTTTTATACCATTTTCGTATAAAACTCATGTACCTAAAATAATAATAATAAGCTGTAAATACAAATATAAAAATGTTTATTAATATAATTTTTTTCTATGACAACACTAACCGCCATTATGCCATATAGGTAATTAATTATACAGCATTGATTTTGTATAGAAATGTGTAACTAAAGGTTACGGTGTTCGGTATGGATTTACTTGTGTGCATAAAAGAAACGTGATATTATCTACAATCTATGCTTTACAGAAATGGTGAAAATAAACATTGATTACAATAAATACCTGCTGCTTTTAATTTTACCCTGAGTTCAACGAGAATAGCTGTTAACTACTAACTTCCATGATGATTTTTTTTAAAACAGAACGATTAAGTACCGTACAAGACCGGGATCGGTCAAGTTTTTAAATTTATTAGTTTGAGCGGCCCCTCTTGCTTGGGTGTAAAATAATTTTACACCCACACAAGAGGAAATATCTAAAAATCCTGATCTAAATTAGGTAAGTAAGTAG
Organism: Erebia aethiops; assembly: GCA_923060345.2. Taxonomy (NCBI): domain Eukaryota; kingdom Metazoa; phylum Arthropoda; class Insecta; order Lepidoptera; family Nymphalidae; genus Erebia; species Erebia aethiops. The sequence goes on along the minus strand of OV281084.1, from coordinate 18,308,615 downwards.
CTAAATAGAACAAATAAGGTTCCTACTGAATCTGGGAATTGAGAAGGAACATGATTGGATATTATTCCAATGAGCACTCTTCGAGAAGATTTAATTCGATTGATCGTATGACAGTTGAGTCAAACTACAATTAACCGTAAAAACATTGAATTAGAGCTCAATTTCGTGTATGCATACATAGCCAGCGCTCCAAACGATACGTTTCCAAATTGAAATACGTTGTACCTACTTGACGTTAAATCAAAGGTTTTTGGGTCCATTCTACTTTGACGCCAAGGAGATCGAATGCTTATATTATAATCAATCGAATTAAAACTTAGACTAAGCGTAGGTACTTTTGTTAGGTATAATATATTATATGATTTTAAGGAAAAGAATAAAATCAGTTTTCAGCAAATTAAAAAGCATTTTATTAAATTTATTCACACAATAATAAAACAATTGTTTTGCAGTTTTAATTTAAACAATTTATACCAGAGACTGTTATGACCATGGAGCAATTTGGACGGAACATGTTTTGTTCTCAAAAAGAACTGTTAGGACTAGATTTTGCAATCAGTCGATTTCCTCGGCGATATATTCTTTTAATAGCGCTTAGTTGCTGTTATAGTATAGCGAAAAAGATGTCAATTCGTGGTCGAGGAGAAAACGGAAGCTTAAAGGGGCTTTTTCGTAGTTAAATTATACATTTTAATAATCTGCGCTGTAAAACCCTGTTTGATGTAACTAATTACTATACTATGAATTAAAAAAAAATATCACAGCAATGAAACCTCATCAGACTTTAATAAGGAAAAATGATGATTTAATAATTAAATCTACTTTTTTATTAAAAAACTTACTGCGATGCAATTGTGCCAATCATACGATTTAGATCGTATTTAAAAGACAAAAAATGCACTAGATCGAAAGCACTAAAGTGGCAACATTGAATTCTTTTAACATTTGCAGCGAGTTTCGTTGGCGGTCGCCACGTGAACGAGAGTTGTGACTGCAATGGATCACATATCTGCACAGTAATGTTTGAATTTGATAAATGTTCCGCTGCAGACATTTCCGTGCATATTCGCGCCACCATCCTGTGCTCATAAAAGGACTAACCGCAATAATGCCGCGCTCTGCGACGTATAACATCCCGCACCAGCGAGGCCTACGACCGCTATTAAGCAAAAGAAAATGTTTTCAGCGCTACCGCCTAGGAAATCGACATACATTGGTTATCTTTTTCAGAGGAACCATAGAAATTTTGCTTTAAGGCACAACCATTTTACAAAATGAAATTATTCCAGTGAATAAAACAGTATACATTTGCTTTTCATTTGATTTCTTATTGACTATTTTGCTTATGGTCTATGTAAGTTTTTGACACAATATTAAATATTGAATACCTTTGATGACATAAAATGTGTAGGTAAGTAGGTAAATACGCTTTATCCAAGTAAAATTTATCTAATCTTATTATACATATTTTCGTACAGTAAGTAATATTTGTTGATATTGAACTATAATAAATAAATAAACGTAATAAGTCTTTATAATATACTGGCATGAGTCTTCCAAATCATAAAACACGAATCAAATAAGATTTTCAAAACATGCACTTAAATTTATATATACCTAAGTAGTTAGTTACCTAAGAATAGGAATCATCTAAAAGTTGCTATATTAATAGCTACTGTTATTCATTTTAATCTATAGAACAAAAACAAATTACTAAGTGCATAGAAGTATGTCTGCATTCACATACTACTACATACTATAAGCTATACAAGAAAATCTGTTAAAAACCTCAATATTGGAAAATTTTAAAAAGTCGATGTTTTAAAATTTTGATATAGAATCGGTAAGTAGTTTCAATCAGATTTTTTGACAAAATCTTTTTTGAGTTAGTTACTTAAGTAAGTACTCTTAAAAAACTCAGTCATATCATCAATGGTCAGGCCTGCTGCATTTTAGTTATTGAACAGTATGAATTTTAATGATATACTTCACTATACTTTCAGATTCAAAATAAGTTTGCATAAACATTATTGATATCTAACTAAATATTAGCATAGTTACATTACAACTAAACATAATACCTACTATTCAGTCACTATGTATATCAAGACTAAGATTGGAAAGAGATGGAATAGGTGATTCGGAAAAATCACCAGAATCATCACTTAGCATTTTAATATGATCTTTAATGGGGCTTCTATTTGATGTTTCACTTGTAAGTCTATGTTGATTTGAGATATTATTTGGACTATGCTTTTTACTGCTCCTGTCACTAATTAAGTCTGCAACATCAGATAGTGAAATAGAACTCCGGGAGCTAAGTGAATTCTGTTGATTACTTTCAACTGAAGTATTATTTGATTTATTAACAATTAAGTTCTGTTGACCTGATCTAGGACTATGTTTATCGGAAGCATCGTTTTTACCAGAAATGTGAGATGACATAAAATCATAACTATATTCAGTAGCATCAACATTACCAGATTTTACTGAAGAATTTTTCATGCTTGCTTTTGAATCTTGATGACTTTTAATACCTTTGATTGATTCAGAATTACTGTTTAATGTGCGGTTTGTCGATAGTGACTCAATTTTGGAGGTTGTAGAATTCGAATTGTGGGGAGATGGCTTTTTGGAATCATGTCTAACTTCATCGAGTGGTAAACCTGGAGTATTAAGGAGTACAGTATCCAACATATTAAAAGGTTTCAGTTCCACATAAGAAGTTGATTCGGTACTGCTGTTGTTAATTATCTTTAGATCACTAAGACAGTTGTCGCTTATTTCTTTGCTCTTTGTGACATAATTATAATTACTCTTGATTTCTTGGAGAGATTGTTCTGATATATTTTTACTGTCATTCATTTTACTGCTCATTGCATCTATGTGCTTATTTGGTATATATTCTGAACGAGTCTGACCTCTCGTTGAGTCACTTGAGGTATCAGTGTCTGAATGATCTAATGTCAATCGTAAATCAAGTTTATTTTTTTCATCTGAAGAATTATCTGACTGTGTGTGGCTGGTATTTGAAGTTGAGTCCTCATTTACAATATAAGTAGAATTTTCCTCATCCTTATAGTTTTTGGTCTTACCTCTGCAGTGGTGCCGGATACTACTATGTTTCTCACTTTGATTGGCACTTGTCTTTGAGCCTGGCTTAATGCAATTTTTCATAAGTGTTAATAAGATAGGTTCTTTTTCCCTGTCGAACTTCGATATATTGAGTTTATCAGCGATCGTGTTCACACTGTCATTGTTATATTCCTTTCCTTGTCTGATTTCAGACTTGTACACAAACAATGTGTTTCTGAGATTGCAGAATTCTAAAAATTCGTGAATTATAGAAAGACAATATTTACCTTCTGGTAATTGTAGTACTTGATCTAACGAATCATTTTTCTTCAAGTTTTGGCATTCCTCTTCGAAAGCCAAGAAAATGTTAGCCCGTAACAAAGCACGGATTTTTGCAAGGGAACCATTTTTTTCCAATGCGTCTATAACTAAATCCCGAAGTTCAGTGTCTTCAGCTTGTGCCATGATAAATAGATTAGTTACTTGTTAGGAACACTTGTTTCTATGTTATTTACAAATAAAAATAAAAATTATAAAATAGCATCAGCAACACATCCACGGCTTGCTTTTGTCAAATGTCAATTGTCAAAAATGATGCTTAAAAAGATGTCACATTTGACAGTGGCACTTGACATTGACAGTGTCGTGTGTTGCTGTTGGTCTGATTCATTCCAGTTTATTGTATTACTTCTGTATAGGCGGGTAAGATTGGTATGGAACAAGAACAAAATAGACATAGAGGTAGGAAAATAATATTTTTATATTTATTTGATTTCTCAAAATTACATCGGAGCCTTAAAAACTTTAGCTTAACAACTGCGTTAGTTCGAAACTGTGTTGCAGTTGCTAATGCCCACCTCCCAATTTTGTTTCCTTTATCATTGAAAATAGAAGATAATATAGCCAGACGCCAGTAGCAAGTAAGCTAGATTTATATATTAAAATTAATCGATACCCCACGGAAGAAAGAGGTACAGCTACTTAAATGATAAGAGGAGGCTACTTCCATGATAATATGACGCACACTGTGCAGCACAGTGCCGCACACTGGTGGAATCACGCCTTACGTTTTTATTGTTCTTTGTAGCTATTGTACTAATAATTACCTATGATGATTTATGAAACTATTATAGAAGATGCCCGCGACTTCGTCTAGCAGTCTAGCCCTGGGATGCAATCATAATTTCGCTGTCCCTAGCGAATATTAACGTAGTCGACTATTACGATAGAAATAGTTTTGTTCAAAATTATGCTTTTGTGGTGTTGTTACAACTTGTGATTTTTTTTCAGGCATTTCATATTATACGTGTATTTCAGGAATTAGACATTTTGTAATGGATATAGCGGTTTTGATCATCTAAAAATAAAAACAGTCTATCGCACTGCTTAGTCTTAGATCCCGATTTACGACGACCTTCACCGATCTGTCTAATAGATGAAACCTGCTTTTTATTTATATTTAATAATAGATAAATACGCCTAAACTAGGTTGCCTATCAAAATCCGGTCTCATCTTTTCTTTTTCAAACGTCAAAATCTTTTTTTCAAACGTCAAAACGTAGAGGTCTCTGTACGCGTGACCGAAGTTGCCGACGCACGTGGGTAACCTGTTTGCTATTCCACATAACATTGTGTGAGAAAGAGATAGACTCTGTGTAGCGAGTGCATACGCGCATACTTCCGTGCTACCGTCCCGCTCCCGCTCCGTTTTGGGTGAGAGGCGCGATAATTTTCACCGATATCAAGCGCACGAAAAGGGTTGAATCGTTTGGGAAACCCGTTTGTTTGTAAAAACTACAATGTATGTTTACAAAGTTAAGTTATTTCAACTAATGATTAAATAAACTATGTTTCTTGATAAATTGTTTTTTATTTGTCATACTCCTAATCTTATTAATTTGCGCCCAAAGTTGTCATCAATTTAGTGTGAAAATAGGAATCTTTCGGGGCTCGTAAGTCGTAACTTTAAAACATAGATTTAGCATTGGTCTCTAAATCTATGCTTTGAAATCAATATTTTTTCAATATTTTAATATATATCAAGAAACCTAGAGACGAAACAAATCGAAATAATACTTAGTTTTGAGCGTACAATATCAAATAATGTAATAATTTACTAGTTTATGAAGAAGGTACCGGCTGGAGTCCCCATATGCATGGGATTTATATGAAATTCTGAAATGTGACGTCATTAAAGTTCGACGCACTTTTTTACTGTAATCGAGTGTCTATAATGGTTATTCAACATAAAATTATCAGGGGACGTGGATATTACGCCTTTTAGGACATCCTCTATTTAATAATCACTTAAAAAATAATTTGTTTGAATAGTAGTCAAATACCCAATTGCTTGTATCGGGTGTACCTTTGAAATGTAGTTGAAAATGACGCTGACGTCAACTCTGCTCTCACTGCAATCCTTTACATTCATGGACGGTCTAGTGACCCATGCGAACCACGAGGTCTTTTTAGAGTTCCGTAACCGGCAATATACGATCACGGAGATTACGGCATTACCGATACAGCCAACATCACTATTCTGAAGTAAATAGTATCGCAATGAACTATACCTACCTAATTGCTGCAGGTCATTGTCGACACACTTTCGCAATTATACCTAATATTAGTATAGATTTTAGTGATCTATGGTATGAATGGTTAAGATTAGATTAGGTACCTAAGTAGTTAACCTACCTTCTAACACGATTTAGTTATTAGCAATATGGTGGACAAATTAGTGTGATTTTCAAATTTTTGCCGTCGACTTTGTCCCACTATTTTATTTTGATGGGACAAATTAGGGACACACTTAGGCATCTGGCCGTTAAATATGAACTTGGATAACTTTCCTAGGCATTGATATAGCAAGGTGATTCTGTTGTAGGTAAGTAACTAAATTGAGAGGTCTAAATCTATTGCTATAATAGTAGGTACATAATATGCTTCTGGAGCATTTATAAGGGCAATATCATTTCATTTAGACCCATCGATTTTAGTTTAGTTATTTACTTATTATTATTGTAACAAAATAATACGAATAAATGATCTTTGGATCGCCTTAGACGATAAGACTGCTTTTGCAAACCGTATTGTCTTCTTTATTTTCGTGTAGGTACTTGTGTGCAATAAAGATTTAAATAAATAATTTAAAGCATTGGAAAACATTTTGTATGGCGTATAATAATTCTACGTCATTCATTTATTATGGAGCGCGCGAGCTAGGCGTCCGGATAAATTTTCCTCCTCGACGCGGTGGTTTTGCCCTGCCCGATCCGTGGTGTTTCTCTCTAATTCAAAATTTTTACTTATATATAACTAGACGATGCCCGCGACTTCGTCCGCGTGGATTAATTTTATTTTGATTCCCGCGGGAACTCTTTAATTTTCCGGGATAAAAAGTAGCCTATGTCCTTCCCCGGGACACAACCTGTCCCTGTACCAAATTGCATCAAAATCGGTTGAACAGATGGGCCGTGAAAGCGTAGCAGACAGACAGATAGACAGACAGACAGACAGACAGACACACTTTCGCATTTATAATATTAGTATGGATAAATAAATAAATCATTTATTGTCCATAAAAAACAAATATTACAATCGCTAGGTTTAGCGTCTGATGCCTAAGATAAGTTTGAAACTCGTGTTATAGGCATCAGTGCTTTCCCCTTACAATCTTCTCATGTTATACCTAACAGACAACAAACGAAATTAAATAGGTACATTAATCTGCATGCAAGTTAAACAATTTTTAAGCGATTTATTATTATCAAAATATGTAGACGTGTGTGTGAGTGTGCATGTGTGAGTGCGTGTGTATGAATATGTGTGTGTGTGTGAGTGTGTGTGTGTGTGTGTGTGATTGGTTATGTTGACATTAAGTATATTTTATCTTTAAAGTGTGTTACTTTAAAATAACCAGTAAGTTCTCTGTGCTATCATACGTAAGTTCTTGTAACCACTTTTTTACGATATTTTTACATTTATAAGAATTTAAAGTCGATATATTTAATTTATTATTAATAATATTGTATAGGAAGCCGCCAAGAAAACAGTAGAATTTTTGAGAGAAACGTATTACAATGACGGATTACGCATATTTTATTTTTCCTTCTCTTCGTTTGTAGCTCTTCCAGTACAGACATATCCACATGTTTATGTTGTTTTAAAATTACGCTTAGTATAAATAGTTGCCTGACAGTAAGAACTTGAGCTTCTTTGTACAATACTGCTGTCGAATATCTGAAGGGAAGAAATGCGCTAACTTTAAGTATAGCTCTTTGTGCTCTTTCTAAAAGTATTAAACGTGATTTTGACGTACCACCCCAAGAATCTATGCAGTATGTCAATAATGATTGACATAGAGCATAGTAAATTACTTTCATTAAGTTTTTGTCCGCTATATGGCGAATATTTTTGAATATAGCTATTACTTTACGAATCCTATTGGTTAAAGTTGTAACATGCGGTTCAAAAGATAACTGATTATCAATGATGATCCCAAGGTATTTTATATTATCAGCTCTAATCAAAGAAGGACAGTTACACGGGGCGATGACAGCAGAGGAAAGGCAATTGCTAGTGTGGGCTTTAATAAAATAATTATCTCGTGACGGTTGTGAGGAACGTAAAATGGAGAAAGTAAGGTATTTTGTTTTATCAGCGTTACAAGTAAGTAGATTATTTCTTAGCCATGATAAGACCGTGTCGAAACCTTTTTGAGCGAAGTGAAATGCGCTTTCCCAAGTTTTTCCCCAGAAAAGGAGAGTAGTATCGTCCGCAAAGGCTACAACCTTACCATTTTCCAGATTCATATTACATAACTGATTTATGTAAACCAAAAAGAGTGTGGGGCCTAATATGCTTCCCTGGGGAACACCATAGGTAACAGGAAGAGAGCTACTGATAAAGTGGTCGATTTTGACGCATTGGGTTCTACCCGTTAAGTAGTCCTTAAACAAACTTAATTGCAATCCACGAATACCCAGTTGTTCTAATTTAGTTAAGAGCAGTGGAATGGAAACGGTATCAAAGGCCTTAGCCAAATCAAGAAATATAACTATGCACTTCATACCCGAGTCTAAGTTCTGAACAATACCGTTTGTTAGTTCCGAGACTGCGTCAGCCGTCGATCTTGACTTACGAAAGCCATATTGATTAGGAGAGAGTAAATTGTTACTTTCAAGATAATTAATAAGTCTATTGTTAATAATACGTTCCAATATTTTAGAAAATGTTAGTAGAATAGATATGGGTCTGTAATTACTAACCAATTTACGATCACCATTTTTGTGTACGGGTGTAATTACAGAGTCCTTAAATTTATTTGGAAACTGACCGTGTCTAATCGCTAAATTACAAATGTGAACTAATATTCCTGCAATTGTTTCTTTATTTTGTTTAAGCACTACTGCCGGTATGTTGTCAATTCCCGCAGCACTTGTTACTTTAAGTGAATTTATAAGAGTCAAAACTTCGGCTAGATCCGTTTCCAATAAGACAAATGATGAGGAGGGAGAATATGGACTAAGTTGACTGGTTAGTGTCTCATTTTCTATATTTAGTTGGGATTTAACTTGATCTACTAGGGTTTTACCAATATTTATAAAATATTCATTTACGGTTGAGACGGCTTTAGTTGGACAGTTTTCAATCGTAAGTAAATCACGTGAATCTTGATTTTTAGGTTTAAGATTTGTTATTGAAATAATAACTTCCCACGTTTTTTTGATGCTAGATCTTCCTGCTCTTTCAAGCTCACTTTTTTCATATTCCCTTTTCAATTTTCTTAATAAGTTTGTACAAAAATTTCTATACCTCGTGTAAATAAGTCTTAATGATTTATTCTCAGGATTTTTCTTCGAATTCTTATGTAGTCGATCTCTATGCCTGAGACATCTTAGTAAACCTGTAGTAACCCAAGGTTTGCGTGGTGCTTGTCGTTTGGATGCTACACGTTGAATAGTATTTTTATCTATAATTTTTGAGACAGTATCGATTAGTTGATCAGAGGCAATGTCACAGTTTTGCATCTCTAGAATCGGTTGGAAGTCACAATTAAGTAAATCGGCCTTTATATCAGAGTGGTTTAGCTTTTTAATTATGTATCTATTTCTAGTCTCATGATTAGTTTTGTAGTCCAATGAGATCATGACAGTATCGTGGTCTGTAAGGCTATTAGATATCACGAGAGTAGTGTAAGCCACAGTTGATTTACCTAAAATATGGTCAAGACAGTTATTATTCCTTGTAGGTAACAAGTGAGTTGGCAAAAGACCATAAGATGCAGTTAAGTTCAAATAACTGGGGGAGTTAGAGTCTGAATTATATAATTTTATGTCAATGTTAATATCGCCTACAATGAAGACATGCTTATTCTTATCCAATGTCTTTAGTAAATTATCTAGGGAATCTAAGAAACTGTCCGTATTTCTAAAGGAGGGCGGTCTGTAAATTGATACTAATATTATGTTGTTTATGGCAGTAACCAAGCAATTTGCTTCTAGAAAATGGGGTTCATAAGTGTTTGCACTAAATGTATTTTTAATATATAAGACGATACCATCATTTTGGTTGTAGCATTTTTTGGACGACACTGAAAAATAATCATCAAATTTAGGCAGTACAAAGCAGTTGGACAACCAACACTCGGTAAGTACAATAATATCAGGTTTAATGTTAATTCGTTCAAGGAGTGTTAAAAATTCAGTAAAGTTATGTTGTATGCTTCGTATATTTTGGGTCATAATTTTAAAACTCTTTTTATGTTTTAGTAAATAAGAGCTGCAGGTTTCAGGTTCACAGATAAAGGAATTCTGAGAGTTTATCTATGCTGTCTAAAATTTCAATATTCTCAATTATTTTGTCATCCATTGAAATAGTCAAATAAGCCAATAAACTGTCTATTCACTAGTGCAAAAGTATTTTGTTTAGTTACAACTATATTTAAGTATTTAACTTGCATGTAAAGTGAGATAAACATTTTCGTAGTGAAAGCAGCAGTATCGTCGGTATTTAACTGAAGATAAAGGTCTCTTAAACAAAACGTAGGATTTATAAATGTACGATTAATGTCAATAATTAAAACAGTATGACTTACTAGCCTATTAAAGTATTTTATGCGGTATGTAGAGATATGAATGTGTGTTAATATGTAGTAAAGAATAATATTGATTTGCGTTAAAATTATTGTGACTATGTTCGTAGTGTGAATAATGTAAAGAGTTTTAATGCTAGGTTCTACTAGGACACGACGGGTAGCGATACTAGCTCCACTACACTTTAGGTTTAAGGTCATCAAGTTTTTTTCCATTTTCAACCACAATAAACCGATCGCCTTCACGCTTCCGCAGGTAGATTTTCCCGTGTGAGCACCAGCAGAATCTGTAGTCGTGTGTTTTTGCGAATTCCCTACACTGAAAAAACAGCTTACTAGTCTTCGCTGTTAGATGTTCCGTAATGTAAACTGGGGCGGGCGGTGAGTCGAGGCCGAGGTGCTTGGTGTTCAATTTAACACTGTTAACTTTGTTAAATTTTTTGACCGACTCTAGAATTTCCTCTTTACGAATAACTGAAGATAATTTAATCAATATAGGGGGAATTCCGTCTTTTTTTACAGGAATTCTGTAAGCATCTTGGATGTCATTGGCCTGGATGTTCATTTTAAGAGCGGACCCAATGCTGGATGTAACCTTGACGAGGTCGGCTTTGGTTTCACCCTGCTTCTTTGGAAAGTTTTTTATTTCAATCGTCGACGCTCGTATATACTTCTCTAAGCTCTCAATCCTGTCTTCTAAACTACAAATGTACGACTTAGTTTCATTTTTTTCTTTGAGGACTTGGTCAAATTTTTCCTTCATTTCGTCGTACTTTGTAGACATAAATTCCATTGACTTGGCCATCTCTGTATTTGTCTTACTTATTTCCGAATTCTGTTTTTTCAATTGTTGAAGGTCCATGTGAAGTTCAGAAAATCTACTTTCAAAAACCTCCGTTAACTCTTCTTTAAACGCAGTGAATAATTCATTCATTCCGAGACCACGGTCCATCCGTCGTTTCTGCCTCCTACATACACTCGCGCTCGATTCGTTAGCAGTTTCAGTCGTCATTGCAACGTCCGACTCAGAGGATCCAGTTTGAGTCACATTAAATATAGGCAACTCTGGTCGTTGCATATTGAATCTGTAATTAACCGCAGTATCAACTACCAGGGCAACAAAGACCTATAGGAGATGTTGTACTGACCGCTCCGCAGCCGGTGCGTAGGCAACTTCAAGCAAAATGGCTTCTATGGGGCGGCGCTTGCGCAACTGTAGTCTGTAGATACACCCGCGTTTCGTCAAGCTCCTCACAAGTTCTGCACTCCTATTATTTTACTTGAATTTACGCGTACTTTTTATTTTAAAATAACGTTATAATTATGACACTATGCTAGACACGTCTGCTCATAAACGAGGTCCGGGGGGAAGAGGCTTACGAACCTTAATAAAAACTTAAAATATTTATCGCAGTCATTAATAGTCGTCGTCATCAACCGATAGACGTTCACTGCTGTGCATAGGTCTAATGCAAGGATTTCCACAAGCCGCGGTCTGGCGTCGCGGTCGCCTGGATCCAGTGGCTCCCTGCGACTCGTTTGATGTCGTCCGTCCCTCGAGAGTCGAGAGGGGGGTCTGCCAACGCTGCGCTTTCCAGATATTATCATTGATATCCTACTACCTAAACGTAAATTACTTACTATGAAATTCATAATTATTTAAATAACAACTAAAATATACGTAGATTGAGGCAGAGAGTTACTCGTACCTAGCCTAGATACTGTACCTACCTATATTATATCTTAGCAAGCGTGCTCGATTACAAGGGGTGAAGGCTTGCGCCGGGAAAATGTGGAAAACTCAGCCAGTCGGGTCGGGCACGCGCGGGTGGCTGGTGCGTTGGTCGCCATTTCGTTTGACGGCAGTATGAAACTTTAAGTCTGTTTTTCAATCATATCTTGAGGCAAACGGTTTTGGAATAATATCGTCGTGTCTTACTTTACAATCTGATATTTTACTCGAAGAAATTTCTCTGTTGTGGACGTACAAGTGGCAAAATACTAGTGGCGGGAAACTGTTTGATATCTCACTTGACGTGTTGTGTTCTATGTGTACGTAGAGAGAGGAGCCGTCTGCCCTAGAGGGCGGCCGACATGCTGTATTCGTCGTGAATCGATATTTTTGGACCGTTGTAGAGCAGAAATCATGAGGTTTGGAGCTTAATAAAGGTACGAAAAGTGTTATTCTTTATGTGTAGCTGAAAATGGTAGCTCCACCATCATTTCTGTAAGTAATTATTCAGGGTAACCTTAGTCCCATGTTGGGCGCCAATTAATGTATTTGACTTGTGCTTAGGTATAATGTTCATTTAAATTAATTACCAATAAGAATTGTTTAAAATCAAACATAATTCTTTATAATAGGTACGGCAAGTAGAACAACGAAGATAGACGTCATTTAAATTCCTTGAATTGTACCAAATTATAAATAATATTTGATAATATGTGAATATTTTATTCATTTTAATTTTTTATTTAAATAGTTTAATATATATTATGTATATAATTACAAGATATAATAAAAACTTATAGACTAAACGTTAATCTAAAATCCTTATATACCTAAATTCATTATTCATTATTTATTATTCATTTTAATTGCACAATATTTCTATATTGTGCAATTAAAATTAACAAACTTAGTAAAATAAATATAATAAATATTTTGACCATTTTTAATTTAACAGAAAGAGATATTGAGAAGATCTTAGCATTAAATTGCTGTTATAACCCTCAATCTTCTTTTTAAAATGTGTACCTATACTTTTTAATAAATAGCTACTACCTATTATTCTAAATTACCATAGCACCTCGTGCTAAATTACCACAGTAATATTACCTACCCTTAAAATTTTTAGTGAATTCTCATCAAGTTCTTTTCCTTTTTATTAGAAAGCACAAATTCAATAATTCACGGAACAACCGAATTGAGTTACGATTGTAAATTGTTTTATAAAATATACAAAATATACCTTTTAGATATTTTTTGTTTTAAATTAAGTAAAGTCTTTGTACTAAATACACGCCTATTTTATTCGGAAAAAAGTAAAATTTATACTAGATTATCAACCTGAGTTAAGTATGTAGGTATACCTAATTAAAAAGGAGTAAGTATATATATTAGGTAGATTCTTCTTCATTCGTTCACTCTTGGCAGACTGGACGTGGCTATGATTGGGCCTTTACAGCAGTGCGATCTCTTTCCATCGACTTCTGTTGGCGGCATCTCGGAAACACTCGGAGACGGACAAATTTGTGGCGGAACGGACGGATTGAATCTGTCCACGTAGTAGGGGAACGACCACGTGGACGTGTGCCTTCTACTCGACTTGTATTAGGTAGATACCTCAAAAAAAGAAGACGTGCTTTGTAATAGGTAGGTACTTATTAATATTATTAATTGTGTAATATTAGATATTGAGCAATGCACGTCCTAGGTAGGTACTTCATAAGCACGGGAACTTACGTGGATCCTTGAGGTGTGATTGAAGGACAAACCAACAAACAAACACACTTTTGCATTAGTAATATTAGTATTTAGTATGATTTTGTTCCAAGTTTACGTCAAAGAGACAGTAAGGACAATGCTTTATTTCAAGTTTTTTAGACAAATTTACTGTTTCAACTTTCTTTTTTAATCCACTACAAGGTAGCCCTTGACTGCGATCTCACCTGATGGTAAGTGATGATACAGTCTAAGATGGTAGCGGGCTAACCTGTTAGGGGCGTGACAGTTATATTAAACCCATACCCCTGCGGTTTCTACACGGCATCGTACCGGATCGCTTGGCGGCACGTCTTTGCCGGTAGGGTGGTAACTAGCCACGGCCGAAGCCTCCCACCAGACCAGACCAGGGGCAATTCAGAAATTATAAATTCCCAAATTGACGCTGCCGGGGGTCGAACCTGGAACCTCCGCACGTTAAGGCAACAGCGATACACACTGCGCCACGGAGGTCGTCACGACTATTATTAAAGTCATGTTTGATCGAGGGAAACAAAGTTCTCCGGGTTTTCTTGGGAGATTTTGGATTCGATTCGTCCTTCTGTTTGCACATATTCTCAATAAAAGAGGGAGCGTCCCCTGATGAATTTTTCCTACAAACAGTTACAGTATGCCAAAGTATTACAGTTATCTTGATAGCTGAGATTAAACTGTAGCAACGAAATTGTGGCCTGGACCATAAAAAAACAGGTAGCTCGGACACCTATTACGCGGTACTCTACTCTACTCAACTAGCTCCAAATTCGGGGCGTAAAACTCAGTCCTAATCATAAAATTACCTATTTCTGAAAGATTCCCAACTTGTTATAAATTATTCGGAAAGAAAAACTGAAATGAAAATTCCGAATTACCATTTTGCTAAAGGCTGCTTCTGAAAGAAAATAATACTCAATACACAGACACCTACGTAATATCGCAGAGATAAAAACTTTCCACAAAAGGTAGAACCTCAGTAGGTAGCGTTTTACGGGTCCACCAAGTATGCGGGCCTCGACAAACTTAAAGAAATGGGGACACGCACCACTTAGGTTAGCAAACTCAGAAAGAAAAAATATTAACATTGAGATATAGAAATATCTTCCCACCGAATTTTGGCCACGGCAGCGAATCTCAACGAACACTGTAGGTCAAATTTACAATAATATTTTGTACCTATTGTTCCTACTTATTAGCATAGAATTGAGTACCTATACTTCAATAATGTGGTTCAAAACTATGAACAGAGGTCAAGACTTCCGAAATTCCGTGCTTTAACTAATTGGAATACGAGCATGCAAACGTAGATAATTATTAATGGGATATTAATAATTTGACAGAGCTTTTTATAGGAAAACTTTGCAGTGGTGTATCAGGCTTGTGCCGTTATTTCCGACAATTCGTGAAAAGGTAATACGGATACATTGATGTAGAATTACAGATATGTGAAAAATGGCACTGTTGTTTTCCAAACTCATTAGACATAATATTTTGATATTTCGGATAAAAACGTGAGTATCGTCAGGTGGGTTTAAGAACTTCCTACTGAGTACCAAAGTATCAACTATCTACCCTAGCAGTACATAGTTTCGCGTATTTCAATGTTGACACAAAAAAGAACAAGTCAAAAATGTTTCCCGAATTCAGTACGTGCTCACGCGGGCTCAGCGGGGATTATACGTACGTTGCAAGCGAAACCGTGGCAAATATAGCTTTTGTCAAACCCGCCCAAACTACCTACCTAGCTATTAATGTTTGCGCATACGAGGACACAATCTTAATAAATTTTGGAATAGTTATCCATACTTTTATAATAACGTTATCGAAGGGACTGTGAAAAGGGAAAACTTTTGTAATAGTTTTTCCTCTCTTGAGCTGCGTAATAAAAGAAAGGTCTATCGTATAATTATCATATCAATATAATATCAAACTTACTGATGACCGTGGCTATACGTGGTCTGCCTGGATTTAGGTAGGTACCTATTTTAAAGATGTGTATTAATAGAGATTACATATTATGATAAACAGAACCTTCAAGCAAAGTTTCAAGTTACTAGTCGCATCGGTTTTAACTCTAGGTACTTCTCCGAGCATTTAAATGCTCGAAGCTCTACGTTGCTACGATCTTTACCTACGTCTTAGCACGCGTAAAAGTTTTTCTTAAAATTTCTACCTAGTTTATAGAGAACATACTATGAGTAGGTAAATGTAAATTCTAGACCCAGTGGTTTCAATCAAGTCAATCGTATATTATCTTTGGGGTAGGGACGAGAGTCCACGAAACAAGACAGATTCTTTAGATAATTCGCCACCTGAGTATTACCATTTAACTGCCTCGTTGGTCTAGTGGTTAGCATGTTCGATTGCGGCTCAGGAGGTTTCGGGGTAATGAGTCCCGGGTCCTGCCATAATTGAGTAGGTACCTATTGGGTTTTTTGACAAGACATTTAAATCAATCAAATCAAATATTTTTTATTCAAATAAACTTTTACAAGTACTTTTGAATCGTCAAGTGAATCTACCACTGGTTCGGAATGCCATTCCTACCGAGAAGAACCAGCAAGAAACTCGGTGGTTGCTCTTTTTAAATAATTCATTTACAATTACTATATCAATGTGTACATAAGTAACCGCTGTCCCCAGCATTGCTGGAGCGATCAAATCCATGCTCCTCTATCATTTACATAATCTTTAACAGTATAATAAGCTTTTTTCAGGAGCATACTTTTAATGGATTTCTTAAATTTGTTTATTCAATTCATGTCAAAGACGGGCAGACAGCATTGTCAGTATTAGCCCAGAGTCAGGAAGTTGGCGATGTTTCACCCCCTTGCAACGGAGAGCACTTAAAGCCGTCGGTCCTGTGCCTGATCTCTCTCCGGTTGTATCAGATTTTCCGTCCCACCGGTTTGAAAGAATAGAGAGTGCACCTGTGTTTGCGCAGACACTTGTGTTCTATAATATTTCCCGCGCAGATCTACCCCGCAATTCACCGAGGTAGCCGAAATTCGGTTCAGTCATATTCTTTATAATGTACTATATATCTATATTACTTAACACTTGCTTTTTTATGGCCTAGACTACCGACCGGTCTTTATTGTTTTCAATGGGTTATAGCGGTACATAGGTACTTACGCTTTTAACCATGAACGTATGCTTTTAACAGACCAATTTTCAAACATTGGCAACATTTTAATGTAGTCAAAAAAGCATGTTAGCTTATTACAATATTATTTTCATATAACCTGCATTGAAATTGCAAGTTTCAATGCCTGTTGAGCCACCCGATACCAAAGAATATACTCTACAGAGCGAAACTAGTTAATTTCAGACGAATACGTCCTCCGTAGCAGCTCTCCTTTCAATCCTTTAAAAACTTTAAAATTGTCATTTCAACCATCAACTAAACTGACAGATATCATATTTGTAAACAACATAAACCTAGCAGCTAAAATAAATAAGAAATACAATTTACACAAAACTCGCACTTTCAATGCAGGTTATATGAAAAATATAGTGTGTGCCGCGGGATGAAAGACGATTTCAGAATTCGGGTGATGCCAGCCCTCGCTTCGCTCAGACACGCAACTTCACCCTCTTCTAAAATCGTCTGGTTTCACCCCTAAGCACACAAAAGTCCCTACTGAGAAAAGATTTTTTGTAAGGTAGGTTTTATAGTTCAAAAATAAAGTAAGTAAATATATTTTAACATAGGTTTGTAATATTATTATTGTTAGAAATTTCGTTTTACTTTTTCTATATTTTCCCAAGTCTTGATAGGTAATTAAAACTGGTTTATCTACACTATACTATGTAAGATCATATCAATATTTGGGAAGGTTTTAACGTGCCTATTACAAGGCAAATTCATGACGGTATTCAAGCATGGTTCCACAATAGGGAACCGAAATCCATAAATCTTAAATTGGAGGTCTATGTTATGCCTATCACTACGCGATCGGACGTCATAATGGGTACCTACCGAAATTTAAGGGTTTTCGCATTATGTTACAAAACTCCACAACCGAGCACTAAAAGCTGTGGGACGTCGAATGCTAATACTTTAGTGCCTCCATCCATTCCATGTGATTCGATTCGAAACGATTTTCGTTTCTGATATTGGAAGCGTGCAAATGTAGGCTTTTACAAAAATAGATTTCAACGTGCATGTGGTTAGGTAATTTTACCGTATCGTGTGATATTAATTTCGAAATGACACGCAATTATTGGTACCTACTTGAAAAACAGCTAGTGATATATAATATACTAGAGGTCGCCCGCGACTTCGTCCGCGTACAATTTCTGATTTCCTGTGAGATTATGAAATTTTCCCTCAGCAGAAAGTCTATTTATAGAGGCTTTATAATATAGCCTAAATAGGTTTTAATTATTTTAAACTAATAACCTCAGTTTCGATTTTCTAGCCTCTTTTTTTTTAAAAAACATAGCACTTTTACACAAAATTCGAACACAAATTTCTGCACCCTCTCTTTGGGGCGGATTTTCGTAAAATTGCTTAAACAGGTATATTATTTAAAACTGATAACTTAAATGCCAATTTTCAAGTCTCTAACTTCAAAAACTTAGAATCCTCATATAAACTTCCAACCCCCATTTCAACCCCTTAAGGGTGAATTTTCTCAAAACTGTTTCATAATTTATCTCTACACTATACACTACCTACCTTCAAAATTTCAAGTCTGTATACTTTATAGTTCCTGAAATATCGTGATTAGTCAGTCAGTGAGTGAATGAGTGGTATTTCGCTTTAATATAATATATAATATGTCACCGTAAGATTGTAAAAACCGTTAGATTATAATATAACGTTTTTTATCTCGATAGATTATAAACTGTCGACAGATTGTGAACCGTAACATACTGCTTACAATTTAACGCGTTATTTTTCGGTAAATTGTAATATATTAGGTAGGTATATTAACCCGATGGAACCTAAGTTAGTTAGGGCAATACCTGAATATTCATGTCAAACCCTAACCTAACCTATAATTCGCGCGCGAGTTGGATGCAGAGTAAATGTATGGAGACACTTACAAATACTCTGCATTCAACTCGCGCGCCAACTTTACAAGAAAGAGACAAGAAAAACGTAAAAACAATAAATATTTCATTAATTAATACTCAGAACATTGAACGGTTCACAATCTTTCGACAGTTTATAATCTCGCGGTATAGAAACCGTTAGATTATAATCTAACGGATTTTACAATCTTACGGTGACATATAGATTACGGTAGCGTAAATAAATACTCGTAGGTAGTAGTTTCCGTTTATCTTTTTAACAACATGAAAAGTAAACTCACTATGATTGTTTTACTATTAATAATTGGTACCTACAGATCTTAGGTTGAAGTGGGTACAGATAGGTAACATATAATGTAATTTGAGATATTGATGTATCGTTTGGTATTACGACCTGATCTTTCCCAAGGCTTCGTTCGGGAGGGATTTCTGAAAATGATATCTTACTCTATGGAACTTTGTTATAGAGAAAACCTACATGCAAAATCTCCAGTTTTCAGGGGGTTTAGACTGTAATGTTGTTGTCAGTTCTTGAATAATATTAAATTATTTCCAAAAAGTTCCAAAAGTTCTATAAAGTTCCAAAATGTTTACAATATGAATATTTTTGGAACATCTAGAATCTTTTAGAAAAAAAAACTACTCGGGAAATTCGAGCAAATTAAGAAGTTACTCGAAATTCCGGAAGTTTTCTAAAACACTCTGTTATCTTCGAACATCTCTGCCGACCAGTTAGTACAATTCTCTCAGTCAATGAATTTACTTTAAAACATCTCAAAATATATTCTCTGATACCATTGTATTGGCATGTGACCCCATACACACATAATGGTATCATCATCATCATAAACCACCGACAGAATGAGAAGGGTTTAGGCCAACCGTCAAAAACGCGAGTTTAGTATGGGCTTTTGTATGGAACACTTACCTGTGACCATAGATTTATTATTGATTTAAATCTATGCCTGTGACTTCATTAAAAGTCAAAGCACCTTTTTACTTTAATCGATAGTTTAAAATGTTTATCAAACATAAAATTAACAGGGGGACGTGGATATTATGTTTTTGGCAGGTCCTCTTTTAATAATTAATTACTATAAAATAAATTTATTTTTGACATAGACGACATCCCATTTGGCAGCCCAAGCACTTAAACCACATGAGTAAAGAACCGTTTCTTTACTCATGTGACTTTTAAACCTCCTGTCTTGGGAAAGGTACGACATAGTTAGTTACATTTTATTCTGGAAAATCAAATTCAAATTAAAAAATATATAATTCATTTCCGAGGGAATCTAAAAACTTTAATCCACGCGGACAAAGTTGCGATCATAGTATAATATCATTTTATATTTTATTATTAGAATATGAGATGTTAATTATGTAACATTTGAGCTGCTCCTTAATTAAAAATGTTAATTGCTACCTATAATAGCCCTCCAGAAAGTTAATTTCAATTAGCGTCTTAGGCACCCACGGCAATAAGTAAACCCTTAAGCGAAACCAGCGGTTTTATTACTCCTGAACCCCATTCGCCGTCGAAAGTTATTTATCCAGTAATAAAAAGTTTACAGCGGTATCCAGTGATTAAAGATTTGAACAACTGTTCCAACCCCCTTTTGGGGTATTGCTAACAACGTTCGCTTTGATTGATTACGTGCTATTTACACACGAGTACCAAGCATAAATTTTTCTAAAACCGTCATTGTAGAGGTTTTAAATTTTCTGTGTATTTTTTTCTAGAGTTGAGTAGAGTTCCCATACCAAATTTCATGAAAATCGGTTGAACAGATGGGCCGGCTTGACTTGGCTGGGATAACAATCCCAGCCAAGTCAAAGCCCAATTTTAATTGGAGGAACTCATTGAAATATAAAAAAATATTTAATGTAAGAGAGTTCGAATGTTACTAAAAGTTAGATAATTTATTTTTATGAATTATTTTTCCATGTTCAGTTAAGAACGTTTTTCATGGTTTGTTTCATGGTAAATAGGAAATATTAGTCACAACCTTAAAGAATATGGGAGAGATGGAAATAGGCTGCGTGTTTTTGTATTTCTTTCCCACCCTACATACTTACGTCATAGTGCCGTTATAACATTTGATACAGTTTTATATCCCTTATAAATGAGGGCGTTAGCGAGTTTCCCCTCTTCCAAAAATATTTTTTACTAGCTGATGCCTGCGACTTTGTCCGCGTGGTTTAAATTTTTTGATTCCTGCGGGAACTCCTTAATTTTCCGGGATATAAAGTAGCCTATGTCACTCTCCAGGTCCTCAACTATACCCATGCCAAAAATCACATCGATCCGTTGCTCCGTTGCGGCGTGATTGAAGTACAAACCAACAAAGCAATAAACCAACAAACAAACACACTTTCGCATTTATAATATTAGTATGATAGAGTACTTCTACGTTGGTACCTACTTACTCGTTTAAATTAAACTAAGTATCTCATATTTCTAAATTAGGCAACGACCCTTGAGTCACGAGCCTTAAGGCAGGTACTTATGTTTTAGACAATATAATTAGAAGCCTACCTTGATGTTTAAATATGAAAATATCTCTCTGGCGCAGTGGTGAGCGCTGCGGGATACGTGGGAGGTCCCGGGTTCGATCCCCGGCAGGGAATTCAGGAATTTGTAATTTCTAAATTTTCTCTGGTCTGGACCATCCATTTTAATATAACTGACATATACTCAACAGGTTAGCCCGCTTCCATCTTAAACTGCATCATTACTTAACATCAGGTGAGATTGCAATTAAGTGCTACTTAGGGGCTTTAGGGGGTTGTAGTGGCGTAAAAAAAACTTCCAGCCTTTTTGTTTGTCAGGCTTTTGCGAATGTTTCAGTTGTTTGCAAAACTCATCTGTCAGGTTTACTATGATTGTACCTAATAATATGTCTCTTACATCTCGGGACCATGCAGGGGTCCCGGACCTTTGGAAGGCGTACGAGGGGCCGAAACCAACTAGCAGAGGCCCGTTAGATAATTTTACTTTAAAGGAAATGTGACACCAACCTGCGAATATCCCTATATGAAATATGCGAGTTCACTCAAAGACAATCTCCGGTTAGTGCAGGACAGTTGCAAAATGTGGAAACAAAATGATAGGTCTACGGGTTTGGGTAACTATAATGGTGTGGTGAACTGGGTCTATGGAAGTACCCCTGCCAGACCAATGTTATATTTTACACGAATAAAACGGGAGGGGGTGACACACACTCAATAAATGGGCCCCCGGAAACGGCCGTTAACACATTGTGACGTAGCGGCAAATTTAGATTTTATTATCAGAATGGATCTATAGGAAGTTAATTAAGATTTTCCAATAGGTTTTCTTAAATGTATAGACGCCTTATAATAAAGTGTCTCAGAGATTCCACACAAGCGAAACCGTGGCTTCTCAGCTACTTTATACAATTATACTTATTATTTTAGAATTAATATTTAATGGTACTTAATGTAGATTTCTGTATAGAAAAGCCGTGGGCGGTATGATTCAGGATTTTCCAGCGGAAGGGGCGTTATTCTCGGAGACAATCAATACCATCGTCTGCATATTTTATATCGGTATTAAAGCGAACTTTACGATTGACTTAAAGACAAAGAAAGCCACAAAGCTTTTTATCGTGATAAATAAGCTATTTTTGTAACTTATGATCCCTTTCAGCTCTAATGTGTGAAACATTTTGTATGATACTAGATCTCGTTGCAACTCTTTAATTTTCAGGAATAAAACACCCATATTACACCCATGGACGGATCAAATGAAGTCCATTATTGAATTAATGTACCTATAATTTTACTGTCAGGAGTCGAGACGGATGGTCAATTGAAACACCACCCAAACGACGACCAATACGATTAGTATCGGTTATCTTTCAAGACTACAGTGCCTATATTCGCAGTCCAGTTGTCTCGTTGAACTGGGCCGACGCGCGTCCACACTCCACAGGTCTGTACGCCTCTGAGTTTTTACATTGCAAATACGATTGATCGACGTGAGAACTCACCTCGCCAAGTGTAAGCGAACGGTCAAAGTAAAATGGACCCAAACGCTCTTGCTTTAAAGTCACAAATTCAGCGTTTGGAGCGCTGGGTGTGAATAAATACGTGAAATGATGAAATGAGCTCTAAACCAACGCAGTTAACGTTTATTTTACTTTAAGGCCTAACCGCAAAACCGCTCGAGAAGCACACACTACGATTAAAAACCGCGAAATTGCCCCCGATTTTCACAGTATTTCCCCGTGCTTCGGAGAGCACGTTAAGCCGTCGGTCCTGCGCCTGATCTGTCTCCGGTTGTATCGGATTTTCCGTCCCATCGGGCTATGAGAATAAAGGAACAGAGAGTGCACCTGTGTTTGCGCACACACTTGTGCACTATAATATCTCCCGCGCAGATGGCTATGGCCGAAATTCGGTCGGGAGGACATTATTATGTATTGTTGCTCTAATACTAAGAAATATAAAAAGAAGACAACGCATATTTCGCAAATGTTGGGTCCATCCACTCACTAGCCGTAGATTTATGAAAGGTTTCTATCCTATGAAATATCAAGATTTATGAGAACATCCCGAGAATTTTTTTAATTAGTATCGGATGTCAGTAGCTAGTTTCGATAAAATTTTGCAAATGGCGAGACAATACAACCACTTTTTACGGCGGTCTGCCGAATACACAATAACGCGATAGTGCGTGCGCGCTAACTAAGTTCTATGGATTACAAATTTTAACGCGGTTTTTACACGCGAGCATTTTGTAACAATTCACGGTTTTAAAATCAGTCGCGGGAAAAAACCGCAAGTAAGGCCGCTTGCATTCGTTTGCTTGACTCACAAAATCAGACGGTTAAAAACCACGGCGGTTTAGCCGTAGTGCTAGGCCTTACGTTCGCTTACACTTGTACGCTAACTCCGAGTTTTTACATTGCAAATACGATTGATCGACGTCAATCGTATTTGCAATGTAGTACGGCTCGTTAGCTCAAGAAAATAGAAAATACGGTCCCATCCGGAAGAAAGCATGAAATTTGGCATGCATGTAGCTTTGACATATATAACTCAATATAGAAGTAGAAACACCTCTAGAAATGATTTTTTCCCCCCCTCCCCCCCTATTTTGTATGCCAAATCGTGGTTTTTTAAATTTTTCAGGAAAACGGTTATAGCTATGAAAAAACTGTCAATAGCCGAAATGTTCTTCATTAAATTCCCTACAATACATTCTTTGGATGTATGTTGATACAACTTATAGTTCTCAAAATAATCTAACATTCATTGGTGTAAACACAGGGATTCAAGCAATTTATTAAAACTACCAGTCAAGTTCAGTGAAAAGTATGTTTATTTTAATTCATATCGCAGGAATCTCCCCCGCACTTACAGAGACCAGTACAGAGAAGCCCTGACTTCCTACATAGGCATCGACCAGTTATGCAGCTGCGGCAGGAGCACTTTGTTAACTCCTTTACGGATGCCGAGGTTTCTTTTTTCGTGCTCCATAATGGAGTCCAAACACCACCTTCTTTCTTCCATCCCCAATCCTCGAAATCAGGATATTCAGGGTTTGCTATCAAGCACCAAATGTTGGTGGCAGCCTATCCATAGCCCGCCCCCTGATAAATAACGTCTTTCTTGCTTGGTCGATATCTTCCACGTCGCTTGTGTTATCGTAAGTAAGGATAACATATCTTGCCAAACGTCCAAATGATGAGTTTCAATATTGTGTACGGGCTGTGATAATTGTTGGAACACTTTTGTTACTTCAGGAAAGGACTTCCACGTTTTCCAAAACGACTTCTTTCCTTTCCCACAGAATCATGATACAGTATCACAGCCTGTAAATGCATGAAATAACAAAATACAACTGCATCTGTCTGGACCGAGTGTAGCCACGAGTTGGTGGAATGCAATACCTAATACGTGAAGGTTTTCCAACACTGAAGGATATCCACAATTTATTCAAATAATTTTTTTAAGCTAATTGCAATAACAACAGCATCCGTATCCATAGTTCTAACAATGACGTTAGTGTGACCATACCGGAAAGCGTGAAAGACATGGAGGAGGATCCAGAATCCTCTTCTTCTTGTTTAGACTTCAGGGAAGACACGTCTGCGGCATCGTCACTCATAACTTCTTCCTCTTTGGTTGCTATATTTTTTTTTATATGTTGGACCAGTTTGCCCGTTGATATGACCCTTTAACGAAGTCCTGTTCCTCGTTTTTCACGGGTGGAATTCTTAAGACTATCATCATGATAGACATCAAAAACGACATCTACTTAATTTCCCTTCTGGTTCGTAACGTAGCCAATAAAAGAGTAGACAAAAAAAGCTACCTAAAAACTGGCAAAAATTTCTTCGTTGAACGGAGAGCAAAATTGAACTCTTCAACTTCCTAGCCGATGGACTCCAGCAGGTCCGACATATAAAAAAAATTGTAGCAACCAAAGGCGAAGAAGTTTTGAGTAACGATGCCGTAGACATGTCTTCCCTGAAGTCTAAACAAGAAGAAGAGGATTCTGGATCCTCCTCCATGTCTTTCACGCTTTCCGGTATGGTCACACTAACGTCATTATTAGAACTATGGATACGGATGCTGTTGTTATTGCAATTAGCTTAAAAAAAATAATTTGAATAAATTGTGGATATCCTTCAGTGTTGGAAAACCTTCACGTATTAGGTATTGCATTCCACCAACTCGTGGCTACACTCGGTCCAGACAGATGCAGTTGTATTTTGTTATTTCATGCATTTACAGGCTGTGATACTGTATCATGATTCTGTGGGAAAGGAAAGAAGTCGTTTTGGAAAACGTGGAAGTCCTTCCCTGAAGTCACAAAAGTGTTCCAACAATTATCACAGCCCGTACACTAAATTGAAACTCATCATTTGGACGTTTGGCAAGATATGTTATCCTTACTTACGATAACACAAGCGACGTGGAAGATATCGACCAAGCAAGAAAGACGTTATTTATCAGGGGGCGGGCTATGGATAGGCTGCCACCAACATTTGGTGCTTGATAGCAAACCCTGAATATCCTGATTTCGAGGATTGGGGATGGAAGAAAGAAGGTGGTGTTTGGACTCCATTATGGAGCACGAAAAAAGAAACCTCGGCATCCGTAAAGGAGTTAACAAAGTGCTCCTGCCGCAGCTGCATAACTGGTCGATGCCTATGTAGGAAGTCAGGGCTTCTCTGTACTGGTCTCTGTAAGTGCGGGGGAGATTCCTGCGATATGAATTAAAATAAACATACTTTTCACTGAACTTGACTGGTAGTTTTAATAAATTGCTTGAATCCCTGTGTTTACACCAATGAATGTTAGATTATTTTGAGAACTATAAGTTGTATCAACATACATCCAAAGAATGTATTGTAGGGAATTTAATGAAGAACATTTCGGCTATTGACAGTTTTTTCATAGCTATAACCGTTTTCCTGAAAAATTTAAAAAACCACGATTTGGCATACAAAATAGGGGGGGAGGGGGGAAAAAATCATTTCTAGAGGTGTTTCTACTTCTATATTGAGTTATATATGTCAAAGCTACATGCATACCAAGTTTCATGCTTTCTTCCGGATGGGACCGTATTTCAAGCTAAGAAGCCGTACTAATGTAAAAACTCGGAGTTAGCGTACTGACGTGTTACGTGAACGTCACAGAGTGAAACTACACTACGGACAAGGCAGGATAAGTTCTTGCGAAATTAAGCGTCGCATGGAAAACACGTTTTGTACGGTCAGGCTTGTCTATGCAGTTCAATATAAGGGCGAAAACTCTACGGACAGGATAAGGCAAAACGTCATAATATCCGAATTACGTTTTGCATAGTCGCGCCGGTTTAAGCAGTGCAAAAAAGAGCGAGTGCGTACTTTTTATTATAAGCCAGATATTTTTTTCTTATCCTCAGTGTGTTTTTACTATAAGTGAGGATCGATTGTGACAATAGTGATAGTGTGATATAACGACAATATAAAATACCATTCAATGTTTTTTATAATTCTATGCATTAATATTCTATTAATTCTGTGTGCGGTAAAGTAGTGGTCACACATTATTGATCAGCCATTAACTATTTTGCTATCGAAAAATCATTTCAGCAATAATTCACTGCAAAAGCCAAATAATTTTGCTCTTACAAAAGGAGCAACTGCTGAGTTTCTTGCCTGCTCTTTTCATTAGAATTTTCTTTCTGAACTAGTGGTAGAGCCAAAACAAGGAACTTATTATAAGCAACATCTCTACTCTATCTATAATAATATGTCCAACATAAAATAAGCGAATTTGAGTTGGAGTTTAAAAGTTAAAATGTTATAACGTGTTAAAATAATAGTTACCAAATGTAAGTTCAGGAAGAATAAATGTTCTCAGTGGACGGCAAATAGCTTCAGACAATATTCAGTTGAGACTTAATTCGCCAAGTCACGTATGAATATTATGATCTGAGAAATGTGACAGCACCCTACTTGTGGAGAATACTAAATGGCGTAAGAAACATGCAGTACTCTTTGTCACGATGTCTCCCCAATTTCTAACGTCACCCGGCCGACGACTCATGCTAAACCTTAAGCCGAGGTCTGAATCTCACAGAAAGCGCCATTAGGAAGAATGTCTTCCTATGAACGCCAGTAGAGCGCATACGCAGCATCCACTACCACTACCACTACAGCCTATTAACGTCCCACTGCTGGGCACAGGCCTCCACTGTCATAGGAGAGAGGGAATTAGAGCTTAGACCCACCACGCTGCTCCAATGCGGGTTGGCGGGCTTTTAACGACTATTATCGTGTTAGTGATAATAACCGGGACCGACGGCTTAACGTGCTCTCCGAGGCACGGGGGTGAAACACCGCCAACTTCCAACTCCGGGCTGGCACTGAGAATTTCATAATTGAAAAACCCAATACCTAAAAATTTTTATGCCCGACCGGGAATCGAACCCAGGACCTCTTGATCCGCAGTCGACTATGCTAACCGCTAGACCACCGAGGCAGCAGAGGCAACTCTCCAATCTTTCATCGAAAAAGTGTCGCAACAGCTGCTAGAGAGATAATATGTGTCGATCTGATTGTACTTGGGCTGTAAAGTAGGTCTGGAATAAAAGTCAGGTTTCATTTAGGCTCTATTATCTTTTTCACTGTAATGAAGGGAACAAAACTAATTTGCACGGCTGGGTATACTTACACAACTAAAACATTTTTTGAGAAGTCGATTAATAATAGCTAAGCGTTGGCTTTTAGTTCACGTACTAACCAGGTATAGGCATATCCTGGAAACCAGAAACCAACTTTAGTTTTGTCCGTCTACTTTCGCTCACTTAATTTACTTATATAGAGTAACACTAGTAGGTAAATTAAATGACGCTAAGATTCTTACGTGCGTTTAACAAACGGACTTGTTGAGATTTTGGTTTGGAACGGGCCTTGAGAGGATTCGACGATTTGACTGTCATAGCAAAATAGGGCATAAGAAAGGAAAATACCTGTAGCAAAAAGGACCTTTTTGACTTTCTTCTCCGGTGCTTATTGGCAAACCTGTCATCTGTATTCATATCAGCGCACATTTAGGTATGTATTTCGGGCCAAAATATACCAGCAATAAATTATTATTACCAAAACAGCGCGGACGGTCGGTACCGGCTGCCACCTAATCGAACTAAAAATATGAATGCTCTGTGTTTCCTGTTGAAATGAAAAATGTTTTCTTCTGGATGAGCAAAAGTAGACGACCTCAAGTAAGTGAACTCACAGATTAACAAATAGTTGGCCCATTTATTAGCCCATAGGTTAAAACATAATATGCTTAAGTGCAGCTTGATTCGTCCAAGGCATAAGTAGGTTAATAGGCTATGATGATGTTTTATGCCGTTTCAGATGTTGTATCCATTTAATATCTTAAAATTAGGTTTTATGATCTCGTTAAATTTTAAGACACGTCTACGTATCTTGATCTAACCGTATAATAACTTTTCCAATACTCAACTTCGTATAACTTCATAAATATTTTAGCTACCAACATTAAAGTGATCGCACTCTGTATAGATATCAGTCTCAGCCGCGAAAACCGCAGGTGACACATCTACACATCATACTAATATTATAAATATGAAAGTGTGTTTGTTTGTTGACTTATTGGTAAGTTGGTTTGTTGGTTGGTCCTTCAATCACGCCGCAACAGATCAACGCATAACGTGATTTATTTACATGGGTATAGTTGAGGAGCTGGAGAGTGACATAGGATTAGCTTTATTTACTCATAGGCTAGATCGTAACTTCAGTAGGTTATTATAACTGCTGTTAGTACTATTTGATATATAAAAAATAGGTGATCTGATGATTTCAGCTGAAGACCTTGAGTCTTCTTTTCAGAGAAATTACAACCTTCCTCCACTCTACTTGCAATTATGTAGGCATGCTTGCAATTGATCATCATACTAAAATAAATAATAAATGCGAAAGTATATTTTTGGTTGTTGGTTTGTCTTTCCAATTTCAATCACGCTGCAATAGAGCAGTGGCTCGAAGTGATTTTTACATGAGTATAGTTGAGGACCTGACCTTTCATCCCGTAAAATCAATAAGTTCTCGCATGTGAAATTAAAAAGAAACATTCCACGCGGACGAAGTTGCGGGCAATCAGCTATAGTTTTCTATATTTAAACATACTTTACGTGTGCTTTTTAGGCTCTGCCGCCCGATGCGGCTCTTGCAGGTTCTTTCTCGCGTAATATGCAAGCAGCATTACAGTGGTGTTCGAAAATTTTTAATATAAACTTTAGGGCAGCAACGGGTTCGCTGATCCGGGGCTTACAGAATGTTTCGTCCTAACTTTTCTACCAACTATTTTAGATAATATATTGGAAAGCTACAACAATATACCGACAGCAGTTCTTCCATATTAATAAGTCAAGTTTTCATAAAGCATAACAGCATTTATTTTCACGTAGGACAACATGTGCCACTTAGAAAATTTGGTGACTCCACCATCAGTTTGGAAAGCAGGTTCTATTGAGAAGAACCGGCAAGAAATTCAGCAGTTGCTATTTAAAAAAAAAAAAATCACATTATGTTGCCAATTTACAATATTTACGTAATGTAAAAATAATTACACTGACTTGTGGGCTGCCGAATGCAAAGCCAATTTCTTCCAAGCAAGGAAGTTCATCAATAGTATATAAGCCTCGGCTTAATAAATGCTGTTTTACACAGCCTTTAAATTTATGCAATGACAAATCTAAGAACTCTTTTGGTACCTTGTTATAAAAGCATACACTCGACCCCACAAAGGACTTTGCTTTTTGCACCTTGCGCACTCGATATGGCGCGCCGCGCGGTTACAAGCTTGTGACGGTTTCTAGAGGATCTTAAATCTAGGGCTCACACGATGCTTGATGGATGCACGGTGCAATGGAAAAATGTCTAATGCGACTCCCAGAAGATATAATTTATGGAACTGTACGAAGCACGTCAGCCTGCAGCTTTGAGGCGGTTGTACTCAACAGATCATTAAGGCAGCACATGTAATGCCCTTACAGGTGCATGGCAGAGTGAACGCTTGCATGAAATCCTTCCTTCTTATACATCTTCTAGGAACCAAGAGCACGTTACCGTCGCGCCGCCGTTTTACAAGTATTAAGTGTGTCCAATCCTTAAGACACCCCAAAGAAACAAACTCAAACGAGTTCGTAGAAGTTTTGTGATGTTTTGTGAGGAGAAAATTCATTAGTGAAATCTTCGGTAGAATTGAAATGTCACGTAGCTCTGATAAACTTTGTTAAAGCCAAAGAAGTCTATAATTGAACAAAGCAATTAGGTATGGGTAGTAGCTCTTCCACATTTCCAAAACGAGCCGGACTATTACAATGATGAAAGGTACAAAGAAATGTACCTGATCGAATTACCATTGTTCTCCTCCAACAGTTTTAAGGGAAAGTTTTGTTTGCAGGAGTAGGAACAGAGATACCTACACAGCTTATCAAATTGAAACCTCTCCAGTATACTAACCTCCTTCCTAATCTAATTTATCAGATATCTCGTATCGTATCGTATCTATACATAAGAAGCTATTCAAATCAACTGCTATATCCATTTCAATGCTTTTTAACGTTGCATCGCATTGCATAATATAGCAACGATAGTTGAAAAATTAAGCATATTTTATGATCAATCAAATCATTTTGTACATCAATATTCGACTGATTCATTAATTTGTTAAAGAACTTAGGTATCGTAAACCGCTGGTAGTAACGAATCTATACTTATAAGAAAACTGTAACAGGTCCAATTCTGTACATTGAAGATATTGAGAATACATAATTAATTTAAAAGTTAATCTAAAATCTAAATATTATACAAACTATACAATAAATTTAAATCAAATCCTTATATACCTACTAACAAAAATAAAAATAAAACCCTCAAAAAGACCACCCCTGGTTGCCCCTGGGCAAGATATTTAGATTTTTTTGGAAGGCACTCCAATTGGTACTGAGTACTATTGGTACCTAGCCTGCTATGATGTTAGTGGTATTGTTTCATTGTCGGAAAATTTTGAAATATTTATTGCCTAGTTAGAATCATAGAGATTATTATTTAGCTGTCCACACCGTACTGTGCGGTGCCGTGCTGCCAGAGCGGGCCTGGGCTGCCTCTGCGTGCATCTGCCGCTACGTACCGCGCCGCGTCGCGCCTCTGTAGTGGGGCCTTAAAAATAAAGATTGAAATATAAAACGTGCTTCTAGTAGTTAAGAAATACATAGTTGTTACGTCATCAAATGTCTCACTTTTTTTCTTTAATCTATAGTTTACAATTGTTATCAAACTTAAAACTAACAGAGGATGTGATATTTAGGGCTTTTGGAAGACTACTATTTATTAATCACTAAGAAACATTAATGTAGAATTTTAGTACCTATGTAAGAAATATTTGTTTTTAACATAAGTATCATCCCTATTAGAGTTAAAATATCTGTACACTACCTCCGATCCTATCTACACCAAATCTGTCAGCCGTGAACACGTCACAAGACCCAG
The DNA here is from genome assembly GCA_923060345.2 of Erebia aethiops. Classification (NCBI taxonomy): domain Eukaryota; kingdom Metazoa; phylum Arthropoda; class Insecta; order Lepidoptera; family Nymphalidae; genus Erebia; species Erebia aethiops. The sequence goes on along the minus strand of OV281084.1, from coordinate 18,276,877 downwards.
ACCCTTTTAAATTGTCCGAAATGTAATTTAAATTTCCCCAAGATAATATATCTACTCAGAAAACCCAACATCATTATTGTTCAAGAAAGGAGAGTCTGCTTATTAAATCACGGTTTATATGGCGAACTGGATTAATAGTAGTTTCTCCCGATAGCATTGTAATTTTCTGTTCTCAAATCAAATTGATTAAATAGGGAGGGGGAGGATCGTGGATTTTATCTTAACCTCCTGCGCAGTTTACCTACTTTATAATTCTATGGCTTAGGTATACTTCATAATAAAATAATATGTACACAGCTGTTGAGATTCAACTGGACTGAATACACATTATTCATATACTAATGTTTTAAGGATAAAGCAAACATAAAAATACAATATGACTATACGTGCAGGTACATTGGCATTGGCAACATCAGGCTCAAGTCAACGCCAATGCTAAATCAAATTGAACTTTCATTATGAGAGAGAGTGGGGCGCCCGAGCTACTGTTGTTTTCAAGCTTAATTCCCGCTACAGCTAAAAGGCTTTACGCTTACAGGGTTTCCGATAAAATTGACATTCATGACAATTCCGACACATATTTTTATCAAGAAATTTCATTTTAATTTAAATTTTTCAACGGATAGATTACCAGCTTGTAGGGATTTCCACACGCCGCGGTCTTGATCGCGCCCTGGATCCAGGGGCTCTCTGTGATTCGTTTCAGTTTGTCTGTCAACCTAAATTTTAACAATACTCTGATGCTAAGCTAAGGGTCTATCAGCGCTGCGCTTTTCGGTGCACCACGCCAGTACCTTGGCACCTTTCAAATTCAAATTATTTATTTGTGGAATACGGTACTTTCGTACACTTTCTTCTTCATATTACATGAAACAAGCGAATCAACCCAACGATAATTCAACCAGGGTTGATTTATCATTGGGCTTGTTCACAGTGTTTATGTCAGAGTCAGACTAATACTTTTGCAAATATACAATCTATACACGTTTTGCGCATTGGAAATTAGTTTCGGGGAAACGCGTTTGCCAGTTCTTGATTTATACAAGGTCATTTAGATTAGATATCAGTTGTCCTTCTATATACATACTACCACAGAATATTAACTAGATATTATAAATAGCTACAGCTACATAATGGGCATACAGCTATTTATAATATCTAGTTAATATTCTGTGGTAATACCTGAGGCATGAGGATGAAACACCACCAACTTCCTTACTCCTGGCAAGTACTGAAAATTGACAGAAAACAAATATTGACTTAAATATTTTTGACCCGAGCCGGGAATATACCTAGCCTTCGTAATCTGCAATCAATATGCTAACCATTACACCAAGTAAAAATCAAAGAGTAATCAAATAAAAGTATAAATCAAGAGTGAATAGGCATCTTCTAGGCAAGCGCGCTCCACCTAAGGCTGCATCACCTCTTGCATGCAAGTCTGATTGCAGCCAAGCGCTAGCCTATATATTTAAAAAAAAAAAAAAAGTAAGCAATATATAGCCCACTAATGTCAGCTTTACGTTTTAAATTAAAGTAGAATTTTTAGAAAAGATAAAAGAATATTAATTTGTTTATTGATGAAGGTTTAATTAAGACGATATTTGACTAACGTATTTCACTCGGTTCGTTCTTTGGCGGGAACGCCATATTGGGATAATTTGTATAAATACGAATACTTTGACGTTTGAAAGTCAGTCTCCTACCGGCAGACTCAGCGAATTGAATACTTTTGTATTTAGATCGCAATTTGATTTAGGGCTTAACGATAGCAATCGTGGCCGGATCAAATGAATATTTCTTTAAGTTTAACCAAGTTTTATAATTGCCTAATTACATTAAATCTCTCGTGGAACCGCTAAACGTTTAACCATTTATTCGTGCAAGTTTTAAAGAGAGTACAAATATATTTTTAAAGTAATTTTAATTATTCGCCCACTTCTGGAATTATGCTTACACTAATTAAATCCTGCTTACTACTTGTTTAACGGATAATTAATAGCATTGCCTTTCGGTTTTTTTATCCACTACAAGTTAGCCCTTGATTGCGATTTCACCTGTAAGTCCCGATCTCTGTAATCTCATTTGTACGTGACGATTCAGTCTAAGATGGTAACAGGCTAACTTGTTAGGGGCATGGCAGTTATATTAAACCCAAACCCCTATTCGGTTTCTACACGGCATCGTACCGGAACGCTAAGTCGCGGGGCGGCACGTCTTTGCCGGTAGGGTGGTAACTAACCATGGCCTTAGCCTCCCACCAGGCAACCACTCAGGCAGCCACTCGGGTGGTACACTGAGCCCATGACCATGCTAATTCAATGAAGCCGGATCAATTCTAACTTTCGCGATAAATTAGCAACGGATCGCATGGATAGTTTCCAACAACGTGCTTAATTGTTTCTAGTTGGCACGGTGTTACAATTCAGTTAGGTATTTAACATTTATTGCATGACTGCACTGTTAAAGGTACTCGGCCTCTTCATATACATATATAACTGCCATGCCCCTAACAGGTTAGCCCGCTACCATCTTAGACTGCATCATCACTTACCATCAGGTGAGATCGTAGTCAAGGGCTAGCTTGTAGTGGATAAAAAAAAAAAAAAAAATATACCATTTTGATGTGATATACCTTTTGCTATTAATAGCAAAAATCAGATACAAATAACACCAGGTTAACGCCGTGTTCTTGATATTTTAAAATATGGCTACCTGTATACTTATTAATAACTAGATGATACCCGCGACTTCGTCCACGTGAATAAAGGTAATTATATAGCGTTTCAAAAATAATCTTTTGGTGGAAAATCTTTGTGTTGAGTAAATTATAGGTATTCAATCGTTTTTATCCTAAATATTTGATATTAATTTAAACTTGATACCCTTCACGCGTTTCCGAGAAAAAGGGGGTTGACAGACAGACAGAAAGACAGGCAGACAAACGCACGGACAGCGAAGTGATCCTATAAGTGTTCCTTTATTGCTCTTGAGGTACGGAATTCTAAAAACCTGAAGAAGTCAGGGGAATTATCTAGATAATATAATTAATTTCTCGAACGACGAAAATTAATAATCCGTTAAAAATATTCATTGGGTACCTAGGTACGTTTAATTAAATGATTCTGGCGCGTTCCCGCGGTTATAGTCGATATCCCTTTGATCTATATAAAATGAATTTCTTGATGGAAAACTGTCTTGAAGAAATTTCTTGTACATTTCTCAATGGGTAAGAACAATTAGCTTAGCTGGTGATAAACTAATACCAAAAGTAGATAAAACAATTAAATTTTACTCGAAATAAGTTTTTTTTAAAAGAGAAGAAAATGTGTAGCTGATTGCCGATTCTTTGCAATAGAGATGTATTCCATTTTTATAATCACAGCTATTGTATTCAAGCTTTTAGGAAGCGACCGACGCTTCAAAAAGAAACCAAGAAAATCCCACCATATTGAGATGCAAGGGTCCCAAACATCAGCAGCAGCACCTGGAGATAGACGTTCTCACCATAAAATAATGAAGACCGTATCGCATGACGAATTAAAACGAGGTTAAACGTTAACTAACAAGTGGTCTTCGCGGCTATGCGACTTTGCTACACTTTGATACAAGTTTGATACATGAGTTGATAGCTTCCATCCGAAACTTTACCCATTCAAATGACAATTTTGGCAATTTTGGTGGACCTGTCAGAGCGACTCAAACATGAGTGAGAAGTTAATTTCGTTATTCAATGTTGAGTGTTAGGACTGAAACAGTAACCGAAATAAGGGGTTTAAACACTGTTTTTTGAAACTGTTAAAAAACAGAAACACTTATAACGGAAACAGAAACAGTAACCCAATCAATCTGTAACCATTTATTTCTGTTAATAGGTGTTTTTATCTGTAACCCTAATAGGTACATACCCTAACAAACTGCACGGTGTGACAACGCGTTCTTCTCACTTCATCGGACTTCACACATACTGAGACAACATGGCCATGTTTTTTTTAAAACAATTGCAACCAACGGTGCTAAACCTTAGGTTCAAATTTAAATACGAGTCAACAGTAAATTTGGCAACGTCGCTATTTCGGTTACACATTAAATCACTTTAAAACACTTTCATTTCTGTTACAGATTCGTTTCTGTTACACTTTCATTCTGTAACACTTATATTTCTGTAACCTTTATGAATCTGTTTTGCAGTCCCTGGTTGAGTGTTTGATATCTTTTTAAAAGATTCGACACCACTCATACCCTTTTATTACTCTTTACATAAATAATAGGTATAGTATCTAATAGAAATATGATTATGTACAAAGTATTTTGTAATCATATTTAGTTTTTTAATTAAGGAATAATAAAGGCCTTTTTTTAATTTTTTTTTTTCATTTATCTAATAGAAAATGACTTATCTTTTCTTTTCTAGTTTCTTTCTTGGTAGTGAATTTCAATATGATTTTCACTATTACATAGTTAAAACATCCATTACCAATATTATATTATATTACTAGTTATTATTATACTATATTATAGCTATGCTATGGCCCAATTTATCAACCGAGTTTGATAAAATTTGGGACAGAGATATGATGCATACCGGGAGAGGATTTAGGCTAGTTAAAAAAAAATCAACGCGGACGAGGTTACGAGCATCACCTAGTATTTTTAACATATTATCACCTAAGTATTATTAACTTTTTCTTTATCTTTAGCTGATGATGCCTGCGACAGGCAGACAGACCGAAAGACACACTTTTGCATTTATAATATTAGTATGAATTGGGTAGACCAACAAAATGCAAATCCCAGCAATAAGGAAACTGGAACAAAACTAGTCAAAAATACCTGTTAATTATACGTACCATATATACTAAAATACCTATTGTAATCGTACTTCCATTAATGTGCTAAAGGTTAACAACTCTCAAAATAATTCAAGTTGGTTCGGATAACAGTGTGAAGTTACGATTGCTTTCGTCTATTTCTATTTACCTTTATTAAAAAGTAAAAACCTTTTAACTCGAAGCAAACACTCCTCACCACAAAGTTAAGTGCAGCCCAGGTGATACTTGAGTAAGAAAGTGGACAAAGGAGACTTGCAAAACCAATTTTGGGGTAAGCGATCAATTATAGTGGCCTATACAAGAGGGCTGGAATATATTTTCAAAGGACATTATTACGAAAGAAAGAGTTTACGTGAAGATTTTTAATAGGCATTGACTTTAATTGTAATAAAATGTAAACTATCAATTTTGTAAGTTGTTATATTTTTTAGCATAAATAAAAATTATAATTTATTATTATTATTAGTTTTATATTATTTTCATCATAATGAACATGAACAAAGTGTCAATTTAAATCATGCCAAGTTTCATTTGAATTTATTCAGTAATTTCGGCGTGTTGCGCGGCCAAGATACAGACAGACAAAAATGAAAAAAATACAGTTTTGGCTTCAGTATCGATGAGGTATAGAGGCACTCCAAAAAAGAATTCAAAATATCTTTAATGTAAAGAATTGAGTTAGTTTTATTTTTTAATAAGTATAGATAATTATTTTTTAACTTATAGATTCATAGATATAGGTTATGTTCTTAATAACTCAAGAATTCTGTTATCATTATGGTAATATTATTTACGGTACCATGTGAGTAGGTACCTACGTGGAAAGTAGCTGCTCTAACTCATAAATCATTCATACATTTATCGCCGATCTCACTGTACCCGTGACCAGAGTAGATTGATTTGGGCAAAAACGCTCCGGTCAAAGCTTCTCTCTATTTTGTCCCACGCAACTAGGAATTTCGCTTTCTCATGTACCATGATTACTCGTTTCGTCTATTTAATCCTCTAGCCTCGTTCGGATGTAGTGTTAATTTGACCTTAATGAAAATTTTCTTCCGTACTATGTAATGAACATAATATTATGTTATACCTGTGGTATCTGCATATACTCACGTAATGATACTGGCTTTTCATGTTCTGTCTTGATAAGCAATATGCTTACTTAATTAGCTATCTTGGGGCTATAAACTACGATCTGTTTTAATATTGTTGACGTTCGTGTTTTAGAATTATAATCCTTATTTTAGGGATGTCAAGGTACGTGACATAAAACTGTCATTTGGTATAATACTGCTTTAAGCGATGGTACAGGCTGATTTATTTTTAAGTTTTCAAAATGCTTATGTTTTATTCAGCTAATTCTAGAACCAATCCAATGAATAATGACTAAAATTGCTATTGTTTACTCCAGACACCAGTAATACTAACAAGATTTTCTTAATGATAAGATCTTCAACGAACGTTATTCCTGCAAACACAAGCTAACATGTGTTTTGCTAATTTTCTTTAATTAATGAAGGAACGAATTCTGAGCACGTATATTTTTGGCCTCAATTACGTAATGTAACATGAGTAGGGTGCTGTTAGAACACGAATATCCTTTTCATGTGTAACGTTATAAAATTACGTACGGGTAGGTAGGTACACTTGTAGTCTATTTTTGTCATTCATAAAAAAATCTTTATGTGTGATGTAAAGACTCAATAGTACTGTAAATATTACCGGTACATGAAACTGAATGCTAAAAATCTATTTGAATACGGGCAGCGCTTTAAAAATGTGGAGAAAAATGCAATTGTGAGTATTCATCTAAGCATGAAAAAGTTTGACGTAATAGTAAATGCATCGTTAGCATATATTATATAACCTTTGGTTTTGTAGATAATTTATAATCTATAAATTAGGTAGATTTAGCTCAATGATTTTCGAGGAAGATAACCTTTATAAAGGATAACCATTAGATTCAAAATACATTTTGAAAAGCGAATTACATAAAGGTAACTAGGCATTTTTGTACATGGAGAAGGCGGTCCGTAGAGGTAATAGGTATTGAGTTTTCTTATCCGATATAATATAACTTATTAAATCTAGAAATTTAAAAAGTTACAATAAAACCTTTAGCTTACAAGCCTAATCTAATTGACCGAGCGAAGCGAAGGTCTCTGAGTCTACTTGGGTGAATTGGCACTTGTCCGTCCGTCCGTCCGTCCGTCCGTCCGTCCGTCCGTCCGTCTGTCAGAGCATTATAACTTCTGAATTACTGAACGCAATTACTTCAGCTTTAAATATAATATGTAAACCAATGGCCTCCCGCCGAATATGGCTTAAAAAATAATGAAAATGTTTATTTCAGGGGGGCTCTCATAGAAGCGAATGCGAAGTAAAATATTTTTTATAAAGTTACATAGGGTTGCGGTATATCATTTTAAAGATAATTAGGAATAGAGTCCAAAAATATTTTTTTTTTAATTTTTCCCCCAAAATTGACGAAATGGGGTGCTTTCAAAGTGGTGATTTTCTAACGTCCAAAGATGACCTCAGAACTCTAAATTTTCTGAAAGGATGAGCCTGAAACTTGATCAATTATTTCAATTATATCCTGTACTTGAACAACAAATACTAAAATTAGATAATTATTGTAAGGAAACGGAATTATTTAATTTTTAATGAGCTTCAGTATTTTTAACAGAACTTCACATTTATGTCAATAGATGGCGCTGCGAGGTCTTAGTTCGGGGCGAACCACTAGTAACTATGTATGAATCGCGTTCGCGTGCCAGGGGCTGTAGTGGTGGTGGAGCGGAGGGTGGTGCCCTCCCCTCCACCACCACTACAGCCATTAACGTCCCACTGCTGGGCGCACTCCACTCTCATAGGAGAGAGGAAATTAGAGCTTAGACCCACCACGCTGCTCGAATGCGGGTTGATGGCTATTCGCGTGCAATAGTGGCAAGATGCGGACTGCATTTTCGCGCTGAACAATAGGCTGATCATGATTTATTTGATAACATATTATTTTTTTACTCTTTGAAAAACTAAAGCCCTGTCCACGCTCCTAGATATGTAAATTTAAGTCTTAGGCATATAAACACAGGAGGGCCGACTACGGTCCATTATGAATAATACGATCAGAGAGGGTAGACGCGATTTCTCAAGTCACGTGTGATATGGGCCATGTATGAGTACGATTTAGACTCTCTTGTTGTGAATACCAAATGATGCTAGATAGTTATTCAGTCCTCAGTAAGCTAGAATATGTTACGGATATACTTATGCGTAAGCATAATACGTCTTACTGATTCTACAGTAGATAATGCCCGCAACTTAACATGCGTGGATTTGGGTTTTGGAAATTCCGTCGAAAATCTTTGATTTTTCGGGAAGAAAGGTAGCCTATGTCCATTCCCTGGACGCAAAACTGAACTGAACTGAACAAATTTTGTTACAATTATTGGACACATTTGCCGTGAAAGCGTAGTAGACAGGCAGATATACAGTCGCATTTAGGTATAATATCAGTACATATATGGGTACTTACTCTCCTATACTACACTCTACAACCCTTTTTTTGTCTTTCTAGAAATAAAGTGTGTACTTGTGTAAATAAATAAAGTAACGATACGAGTAAATATTTTAGGAAATTAATACTATAGTAGTATTCACCGTATCATTATACGTATGAGTTTGCTTGAAAGAAAGAGTAGTAGGGTTGTAGAATGTGCCCAAACTACCGGCTATCGGTTTATGGATGGTAGGATAATATAAAAATTATAAACCAAAACAACATCTAAAGGTAAATTTTCCTACCTCATTAAATGCTCATGGGTTGCCAGTAGCCACGATCACAATGGAGAAATTAATGCATGTTATCAAAAATTTACCGGGTTATTATAATGATACCGGGCTGTCATAGCGGTGCAGACCCTTATTTTTTCACCACGATAATGACGTTGGGTGTCCTCAATATAACTTTGGTTATGGCAGTTTAATTAAATTTTGCGGCCTATTAAAAGGGCCGTCTGACCTGTTCACGGTAGGCGAGTCTGATGCGAATAAGGTGGAAACAGAACGGGTTGGCGTTAAATTTCAATTATAATGTTGCTAGTTGCTACGTTGCCCAGTCGCAGCACGCTGAGAACGTGTTTTTTTTACTTTTGTCCACGTTTTGATTGACTTTAATTTTATTTATCGGGGATTTGTAAGAGGGATTGAATTAGGTACTAATTATTGACTTTTTAAGCTGACTCCCACGGTGTGCGGTATCTATAGTCTACCTAAATGTATTATACCTACCTAGTTCAAAACATAAACGCTGATGTATCGCAATAGGGATGATGCCTGTGTCAAAAACAATTTATTGAGTTGTCATCATCCCTAGTAGTCTGAGATCCGGATTTACTGCACGACCTTAACCGATCTGTTTAATAGATGAAACCTACCTTTTATTCAATGATTGATAAATACGGTTACGATAGGTTGCCTATCAAAATCCGGTCCAGGCTATTTTTGAATTAATTAATTTTAATATTTTTTTTTGACAAGTTTATTGTAGCCAATGCTATGCCATCGCGTTTGTTATAAAATTACCTATATTTTGATACATCGTAACTCAAGCTAAACTAAAAAAAATTGCCTGGACCGGATTTTGATAGGCAACCTATTTTAGGCGTATTTATCTATTATTAAATAAAAATAAAAGTAGTTTTCATCTATTAAACAGATCGGTAAAGGTCGAGGTATATCCGGATCTCTGACTAATGACTATATTGTCCTGCAATATTCAGCTGAAAGGCGCACCGCATTTATTCAATTAGCGCATATTTTCAGGCGCTGAAATATTATATACCTAGATCTAAAACAACTCTGATGTTATATTTATTTCGAGTGTATTTTCTGGCACTGGCGATATGCTTATTTTTTATTAATTTCCCTCTATTTTATTAAATAAATTCATTTGATAAATTTGCGAAGCCGGATCGCGTGACTGGCCTGAAACAAGGTATTAGGTTCGCTAACAAGCCTTCTTTGAGCCTTGACTACCGCGATACCTTGCTACGTAAAAATACTTAGCCGTCAGCGCAAAAAGACGAAGTGAAGTGAAAACGAGTTTATTTGGAAACTGCCCAAATTTAGTTTTATATGCTGCATTATTATTTTTATTCTTGCCACGTACCGCTGCCTATAAGCCAAAGTAATAGATATTATCTGATCTTGAGAAAGTGGAAGAAGCTTCGGGTAGATACCCGATCCTTCCTTCACTTTCAAAAAGTTTTGACGAGATTCTTCTCGGTGGTTAGTTGTCTCTTTTGGTGGCGTAATGGCTGGCTTTAACTTTTCGCAAAGAATCAACCTAACTGTTCTGCACGAATGAACAGGCAGTATCCTTGACAAATGTAAATTCAAAAGTTTATACGTTAGTATGTTTGCTTACGTTAGTATGGTACTATTATTCATGAAAGATCTGTTTTACTTATTTTGCCAAAAATACAGAGATAATTTACATCAGAGGCGGACATATGTTACTTTTCCCAGAAAGTCAAAATGTTGAATTTAACAAAAATCTAAATCCACGAAATCGACGACACTAATTACTTACCTAACTACTTTTTAAACTACGTATCTGAATAGAAACAACGAAAGCATTATTATTAAAGAATATATACTCGTTAAGTTTATTTTGCAAACTTGTATTTCAAGCCAGAACAACTCAAACCATAATTTATTACCTAGAACAAATAAACAAAGAAATTATACACGGCTCAGTGAAATGTTATGATTAAATTCATAGATCGTTAGGGGAGCTTGTTGGTGTACGGCGTCGGCACTAATCAGGTTCACGCTCCAACTCCTGTAGGTATTCAAATTGAAATAACATTTTCTTCGGAGATATTCCAAATAAGGTTTATAACCTACGGTGATATTCTGTGGCCATGTTGTGACTTTATTCCAAAATAGATAATGCCCGCTTTGGTCCGCTTGGATTAAGGCTTTTATTCCCGTGGGAACTCTTTAAATTTTCAGGATAAAAAGTAGCCTATGCCCTTCCCAATGTAATACAATCTACCTATATACTAAATTATTATATAAAATACTAGCTGACCCGGCGAACTTCGTACCGCCTTAGTATGCAAAATTAAATGTATATTTTTCAATATTTCTGAGAGATTTTCTTAATATTTTTTTCCGTATATAAGAACTTTCTCCTAATAATAACAAATACAACAAAAAAAGAATTAGTGAAATCGGTCCAGCCATTCACGCGTGATGCCGTGACCAAGGAAAACGGGTTTCATTTATATATATATAAGAAGAATAGATAGATTAGCTGATACAGAATCCTGATTAAGTGGATGAATTAGTAGAAGATCTATGTCGCTACTTTATCATTGCAAATATGTAGGTACAGTGGGCTATCGCCCTAAAATACGTACCGTTTCGAAAAGAATACGCTCGATTTGTTTCGATTTTTCAATCTGAACTTTTCTCTCGATTTACTGTAATGTATTTTACGAATATTTCTCCTTCTACTATCTCCGTTTGCTGAATTTTGATTTTGAACAAATTCAGGGAACATTTTTTTTGCTAACAAGAGTAGAATTTCAAATTAATTGAAATACTATTCTCTAATAAAATCCTAGATCTCTATTTAGTACTTATATCTTTCATCTTGGATGTTCATAAATTGATGATTTGACGATTCTCTGGCATAGTGGTGAGCGCTTAGAAGGTCCCGGGTGCGATCTCTGGCCGGGGTACTTCTTCTTCTTATTTTGTTTACCCTGCCGGGGTAATTTAGGAATTAAAAAATTCAAAACTCTTTCTCTGGTGTAGTCGTTTGGGTAGTTACCATCCTACCGGCAAAGTGCCGCCAAGCAATTTAGGGTTCTGGTACGTTACCTAAAATCTATTAGGAGTGTGCGTTTAATTTAATATAACTAAATCTTACTTTGCATCTATGAAGTGATGATAGCTGGGTGGTTATGACACCCGACCTCCTGTGAAGATCTCGGCACGTCCGAGATGTTTTCATAATGTTCTGTTTTCGAAGGTGTGTGAAGTCTGCCAATCTGCACTTGGCCAGCGAGGTGGACTATGGTTAGTCGGCTACTATCTTAGACTGCAAACTAAGGTGCAAGAGATGTATCCGGTCAGAGGCGACCTGACGCGCTGTCTGCCGAAGGAAGGAATGAAGGATGACCCCCCCCCATTCCCTGCAGGTCATGTCGTCTTAGCGACCACTATTTCAAGTCACAAGGAAGAGAAAGTAGTGATGAGGTTGAAAAATACGTATGATATTCTGAAAATATCTGCTTCGAATCCATTGACATGTACCTACACGCGTTAGGTAGGTACCAATATTGGCATTAACCTCGCCAAATTGCATGCCCCACCTTCATATGGTTATGACGAAACATGAATATCTCACATGGATAAAGAAAACAATAGCAACACAGCAACTGTCCTGAAATATTACTGTAATATCATGCGGATTCTGCGGGATTTTCATAATCTAAATCTAAATCTTATGTTGCTTGGTAGGTAGTTATCCACCTAAATGAATATCGTTGTAAGTTGAAAAAAAAAATGCTCGTTGATGTTCTTTTGCTGAATAATTGGGTACTTACTACTTATACCTAGTTTTTTGGAATTGTAATCGGCGTAGGAGCAAACACTGCGTTAAATTGTGTTATATTAGTCGTAGGTATACGAGGTAGTCATAAATTAGAAGAGGACAGAGGTCCTAGTCCTATCTTTTCGAGTATAAAGTCGTTCCTAAATCTGTCATTTACGACATACGACATTTACTCGTATATTGTGGACGGATTTTTTAAACATGCAGTTTGTGAGAGCTTTATATGGTAGATGAAACGTGTAAACTTGAAGAGGTACGTAAGGCCTAAAAGTGGGTTTAAGCAAACAAATGATATTTTACAAAACTATTACTAAGGCCGACTTGCTAATATTAATAACGTTGCCGAAACTGATTTAGTTACATATTTTGATATTCCGGGTTGACATGAAAAGGACAGGTAAGAAAATTTAACGGCCTCTTGCAAGTGGGCCTATATTGTCCAACCATTTATTTTACTTTTGATATACGCACGTCTATGAAGTGTCACGATTATTGACAGGCAACCATCGACAAAAAATACAATACCTACTCCATAGTCGCATATCGCTTTTTATTACAATAGTGAAGCGATGTGCCTTTTTATCCGATATTTCGTAACTCGTATACTAGCTGAATCTAGTAATTACAAATACGACTTTCTGTTTCAAAATAGTTACGCTTAGATAATATGTTTATAATACAATAAAAAATGTTGAGCAAAGATCAATGTGCCAAATCGATTAAAACTTCTCCATAAAGAAAGTCGATTGTTATCAAAAATCGAATCAGTACCGCATTATAACATCATTGAATCGAGCTGTCAAAAGGAAAATATATGGTTGGACAAATATAAGTATATTATTCATTACTGTCTCGGGGATTATGTTTTGTTAAGAACCGACGCCTGAGAGTTATTGTGTGTATCATGCACCATAAAAGCCTTTATTTAGTGGCTAGCTTTGCGCACAGTAAGGGGCCGTATGGATATCTTCGAGGGTTTTATAAATTTACTTTCTGACCCGCCCAAATTTTGCTTGGGTGGAATTACTGAAAAGATTTTCTTTGTGGATCCAACGTTAACAAAAAACCTTCATGCAAAATTTCAAGTTTCCAGAATCTGCCAAAACCAGCTAGCGGTAGGAGCTGTATTTGATATGTTTCAGATAATGAGAATTTATAAGAACGAACTAACCCGCTTATATAAACCCGCCCAACTTTACTAAAGTGAAAATTTTAGTGGAATTGATAAAAATCCTAAAATAGATATATAGGTATTGATAGGTATATAGGTAGACCGGCAAAGACATGCCGCCAGCTTCTTTGCTGTTGAAATATCAGCCTCCATGAAACTCGACGTACAGATTTGCCCCAGGCTCACCTCATCCATTACGTCGATGTTGTTTTGCACAAAAGCAAGCCACTCGTTCACAACAACGGTATCTGAGCGCTTTGATTGCGCCATTATATATTAGAAAGTAATGCTATTATTTGGAATCCTTTTGAAGCCAAGTACATAGACATGCTTGAAAAAATTCAAAAGAAGTTTATTAGGTGGCTGTATAGAAAGCATTATGGATATTCAGTGGGTTATCCTACCATATACCCAAGCTTATTCCTTCTTGGAATGATAGGGTATGATAGATTGGAAGTGAGGCGCAACATTGCTTTACTTTTATACGTGGTCAATGTGATCCAAGGGAAAAAAAAAAATTCAGCTATTTTAAATTGGGTAGGTCTGCACGTACCGAACGACTACGCAACTTCGCGTCGTCGTAAATTGTTTGCTTTACCGTACTGCAGAACAGAAATGGCTACTCAAGCACCACTGGCTCGTGCACTACGCTTGCTCAATAATCTGACGCAAAAACATTTAGATCTGGACATTTTTCACACCCCACCGCTCCAACTCATTAAACAAATAAAACCTTTTTTAGAGTTTTTAGAGTGGAAATAATTTAGCTGTTAATTTTTATGGTCATGTTAGTGTAATTTTATCTGTAAATATTTAGTCAGTAAACATTTTTTTTTTTTCTCTGTAAGTAATTAATTTAAGTAATTTCCTATATATATTATTATTATGATTAATTTGTAATTGTAGTTGTAGTTTTAGGTAATTATGTAGCCAGGGGAGACGAATTGGGTAACTGTAAAGTCTTCCCTGGCATGTTTTTATAATAATAAATAAATAAATAAATAAATAAATAAATTATTACTTACTTACTCGCCACAATGCGACCACTCTAGCCAACGGTGCGTCAGCCAATGACTGTATGAATGAATTAAACCACGCGGACCATGTCGTGAAGCCCAAATATCAATTTGCACGGATTATATAAATAGCTTGAAAATACCTAGATTTGGAAGGCAGACTTTCATACAAACTTTCAACCCTTATTTAACTCATTTGTTGGACTTATATTATAAAACTAGTTGACGCCCGCTTCTTCGTCCGCGTGGATAAAGTTTTTTACTCCCGCGAGAATTAAAATTTTGCGGGATAAAAAGTAGCATAATATGTCCTTCCTCGGGATATATTAAATTTCGAGATTATACTGCTAACTAGCTGATGCCCGCGACTTCGTGCGCGTGGATTGAGGTTTTTGGTTCCCGCGGGAACTCCTTAATTTCTTGGGATTAAAAGTAGCCTGTGTGCTATTCCAGACTATAATCTATCTCTGTGCCAATTTTCATCCAGTGATTGAGTAACAAACATGCATCCATCCGTCCATACATCCATCCATCCAAACTTTCGCATTTAAAATATTAAGTTTAGAAGTATAAATATTTAAAAAAAACATACACTTACTTACATAACTTACATAATATGAGCGGCTTACACCCATAAGACTGCTTACTTGGTAATACATATGAAGAAAATAAAAGTAAGCAAAAGAGGAAAGCGAGGTTTCCTGTTATCCGATTACAAATATTTGTCCAATGCGCAAAACTCTTTGAGTGTTAGTAGGTATCACGTGGAAACCGAAACTTTACAAATCCGCAGACCGAGGTCGTAAGCTTTATTGATGCTGACGCCTGATTGGGACTATTTCAAACGATATTAAAATCCCATTATGTTTCTTGTTCTGTTAAGATCTTTACTAACTGTTAAGATCGGAGAATCGGGGATTCGGGGAATGTCTATTGGACTTACAAACTTAGTAAATAGCTAAAACGTGCCTCATATATTATGTTCAAGTTGGTATCTGCGAGAACAGAGATAGATTGGGGGATAAATAGGACATTCAACTTGTTAGACGTGGTAGAGAAATGCCTACTAGGGTAAGGATAAGAAGGAATTTGAGCCTTTTATCTGATCGATACCCAGAATTTATACCACTGAAGTCACATGAACTACATTATATTAAAATTCAGAGAAATTAGATGGTCCTTTATTGATACTTATAACTTATAATAGAGGAAACTATCTACATCACAAAACAAATAAACAAAGAAAAATAAGTTATTGGACAATGGTGTCACAGACAAAACATAGATTACACATGTAACAATTTCGTCTGTGACATCACCCAGAATGGGTGTACAGCTCAGCGTTAAGCTCTGCATTGTATGCCAATAAATAGCATACAAAGCAAGGCGCTCGTTTACAATAAAATTGGTTTGGTAATAAATTATTAATTTTAACTAAACAAAAGTAGGTACCTAAAGTTGTTAAGTAAGCAGCAAGTACTCATATTATAATATTATGTATGTAGCGGACTTCGCAGTCCGCACATAATCCAATAGATGGCATTACTAGTAGCGCACGATGAACACGAAGAGCCTAACTCACGCTAACGAAGCGTTCTCTGAATTACGCCTATATACGACCTCCAACGATGAACGGTTGGACCAGTGGTCCCCGAGCACAACACCCGCTCGGTAGGATGATCATCCTTTGTTACGGTCGAGCCATATCACCTGCTCCCGAACAGGTACATTTTGATATTATACTTGCTGTACGAGAATATTTCTATATAAAATCTTACTAATATTATAAATGCGAAAGTTTGGATGTATGGATGTCTGGATGTATGGATGGATGTTTGTTACTCAATCACGCCCCAACAGCTGAACGGATCTGGATGAAATTTGGCACAGAGATAGATTATAGTCTGGAATAGCACATAGGCTACTTTTTATCCCGGAAAATTAAAGAGTTCCCGCGGGAACAACAAAACCTCGATCCACGCGTACGAAGTCGCGGGCATTCGCTAGTACATATATAAAACCGGGATCTCATAATAACGGTACCGTGACAACAATCACCAATCACCGCTGATTGGCTAGCATTCTTTCTCTATTATCTTTTATCGACTGTCGCAGGGAGATTACCATAAATTCAATCACAATAATTTTTATTAGGTATTATTATGATTAACAATGAATTTAGCTTTTTCGGCTGAAGTAATTGTTTATTGTACATAATATATATCGAAAATACATATAT